>OY041623.1:0-10000000 GCA_955876795.1 Eupithecia tripunctaria | reverse complement strand
ATAGCTAACTAACGTCAAGCAAAACCTCTTTTAAAACCTGGTCTGGATTTTTACAAAGTATCAACATTATGCAATCCATCTCACGATAGTAATTGTATATTGTGCATTGATTCTCACACGTGTCGCTATCGCGTGCACAATGCCGCGTGATCTGTTAATGGCGGCGCTAGACGTGGGGCGATGCGGTGCGAATCGCAACGCACCTAGCGTTGCGATTCGATGAAATCTGAGGCCCTTATAATTGAAACAATGCTGTCATCGACCCATGCTGGAGTAATGCTTTTGGGATAGAAAATCGTTACTCGAGCATAGATCGATGATTGAGCAAGCTTGTATAATAAAGTGCCCCGGAGGCGGTCATTTGTATGTCGTCAATTGGTACGTGATTAAACGTTTCAATTGAAGGTGCGAGTGATGGAGCTAAAATCGACGTGTCAATTGCTTGTCCACATTTGTTTCTGGACAGTGGAAAAGGTAGACGAACGATATATATAATATCATATGCTTGTGCCTAACCATATCGAATATCGAATTCTTGTCAATACACAGCGATACGTTCAATTGGTAGCGTCATTCGCGCTTGTTAATGGGTTTCAATCACGTAATTGCGAAGAACAATGGCTAATTGCCTCTGTAGACGATTATTTGGTCCATCAATGACGTAAAAATTAGCAATCCTGAATATTTCAATTAATTTATTTAGCAGCGATACGACTAAGCAAAGTCGGGTCGCATCGCTTGGCACTGCACGCGTTAATAAAAAACCAGCAAGCATTTTTTTATTCCACATAAGTTGCAGACAATCTTGCAGCCCGACTAATAAACCTATGTCATCAAAGCCGTTACACGCGCGCCTTGAATGCCTTATGCATGCGTAGATGTCCTATTTTAATACACAAACAATAATATCTGAATTTACTCTGACCTGTAGTACCATTCGTCCACAATTTTTGCATCGGGCGCTAAAATCAACCCAATAGTAGACTATCGTGAAATTATAGAAGGAGTTTTGTAGGAAACTATACCTATCTGTTGAGGTTAATACTATGTAAATAGAAAAATAAATAAAAACAAGATGGATATTTGCCTTCGATATTTTTTTTATTGAATATTGAGTAAGAAACTAAAAGATGTATAAAGAAAACTTTTTATAAATCCCTTTTTGCGTCGTCGTCGCTAAACATACCATGAGAACGGTATTTTTATAGGCTTAATCAGCAAACACAAAGAAAATAAATATAAATAGGAGGTATTTCGTATCATAGAGTTCGCATAACAATAAGGAGTAGGTAGTCTTACACAACGATTAACGCTTAAATTGTTAATCAAGATAAAATGCATGCAGAATTAACGCTTTATTTCGACACTTAAAATTAATAGTAACCTCTAATGCTAATCCATGCAATAACTTGCAAAACATAATTTTATTTCATAAAAATACGAATTTTTACGATTATAACTTTCAAAATTAACTAAATTTAGTACATTGCTTCATTTGATACAAAAAAAGCGTAATTAAATGACCTTCATACTTTTATCAGTGTATAGATAGATAGCAACGTGTATTTAATTTTATGGGCCAAAGAATTAGTTTTTAAGCTCTGTATTATTTTACGTCGCCTGAAATAAATTATTATTATTACCTTTCGTCCGTGCAACACCTAACTCAGGCATAAAATTAAATTAAAATAAAGATGGCGGTGCAATGGCCGCCCTGCGCACAGCCAACACAAGGCTGCGCCACAAATAGGATTTAAAAACTGTACTGAAGTGTTACTTTTCACGGTGCGTCACATTCATTTTCCGCAACGCAAGAGTGTGGGCGAGGCACAAAGGTACAGATTTAGGTCCTTGACACACCGACAGCTGTTAATTTTTTGGACATTGACAACGTAGATAGCAGCCACGATAAGTTTGTTAGACAAAGCGCGTGGATTTTTGAAAAGGTTACCAACGTTTAAACGTTTTGTCGAATGCCATAAGGCGCGGTAAAACAATAGATTCCCTAAGACTGTTGTTAATAAAAGATTTTAATTTGATAATATTATATTTATAACACACTAATTAGTTAGGTCCCTTTCGAGTACCTACCAGCCTCCTCTTAAGTTTTCCAGTCCTGTCTATTATATGCCTTCTCAAGCCATGTCTTTTCGGCAGTTTTTTTTTAATTTCATCTGCCCAGCATTTCTGCGGGCGTCCTCTTAATCTCTTTCCGACCAGGCCGCACCATTTGGTGGCCGTCAGTGTCCATCTTGTGTCCAATAAGCGTGCTATATGGCCTGCCCATTTTCACGCAGAAAAGCTCTTTAGAGCTTGCACTACCCCAACTCTTCCCGTGGGTGTCGTAAGAGGCGACTAATGGATATCCACCGGAGGGCGGGCAACAGCGCCACCTGCAGAACTATTCAATCACCTAACTGCGATCCCCAACCCGCATGCGCAGCGTGGGAATTTTGGGCATTACCGTGAGATAAACACCAACGCGCTTATCATTGGAAGGCCGCGTCCAGCAGTGGACCAATACAGGCTGTTGAGCTGAGGTTGAGGCCAAGTGTAAGTAGTTTCGACTTAAACGAATTTGAAATATAAGCTCGAAGATTGAATCAGATATTGGATCAAATGTCCGAACTTTCGCACAAACTTTCGCATGCCTATTACTAAACATTTATGGAAACTGTAATCAGATTCGACTAACAAACCTCCTCGTGACTTCCGCAGTTCCACGTATGGTACTGAAAGCTCTAATGGTTAAAGAGGAATAAATCTATACTAATATTTTATAGACTGCTGCAACGTGGGGAACTGTTATCACACTAATATTATAAATGCGAAAGTTTGTATGGATGTATGGATGGATGGATGGATGGATGGATGGATGGACGTTTGTTACTTCTTCACGCCAAAACTACACGACAGATCTGGCTGAAATTTTGCATACAGGTAATTCTAATCCTGGAATCAAAGGCTACTTTTTATCCCATAAATCAGTTCCCTTGGGATGAAAATCACCTTTTAATGTTTCCATAGGAACAACGCGTACGAAGCCGCGGGGCGCAGCTAGTAAAATAATATGTGTATGCGAGAGGTAGCAATAGAGGAAAGCACCTAAAATATTATTTGGATTTTATGGCCCGTATTTAGAAAGCTTGCTCAGGCCTAGATCTATGCTTGAGTAATGCTTTTCTATGGCATAAACTTCACTCTAGATTAGATTTATGACTGAGCAAGCTTTCATAATATGGGCCTATAAACCGACTTACTTACACAGAATAACTATACAGTACTTATTTATTAGTTAAAACTCCTATGTATTTACAGAGGTATTTCAGCTCGCAAGCTATTATTTTCAGCAAAAATGTCAACACCCAGTTATAATATTTTATGTAAGTCTTTGCAAAACACTTAACCCCTCAGGCGTAGTGTTTAGCACTTGCGAAATAGTCGTGAGTTCGAATCCGTGTCAAGATGCATTATGTCAAATGCGTTTGTTTGACATAATAACATGTTTTGTTCCTAATCGGTCATGTAAGGGGCTCCAGGCTTTGTTTATTACATCTTACTTTCACGCAAGTATCTAAACACTCTGTCACTATGACGACCTCTGTGGCGCGGTGGGTCCGCCTGCGACGGAGGTTGCGGTGTCGATTCCCGCCTCGAAACAAAATTTGTTTCGAGGCGGGTGTAGAATTCTTGTGTGTTTGTGACTTCAAGTCTTCTGAGTTGGAAATATTATTGACTTAATAAGAAATATGTAAGAATAATAATAAAGGTAGACTTAATCTAGTATTTTTCTGATAAAAAGTGCGCTACTGCGTGAACAAATTAAGGGGCACACAAGGCAAAGACAAAGGTGATATTTGGATATGTTTTAAAAAAACATAACCAAATATCACTCAATATCATAAAACTACCTATACTAACTTCAATTTTATTGTTTTTTTATGGATCCCATTGTCAGAACTGGACCAATTAAAATTAATGGGACCTTATAGGAAGCACCAGATTTCAAATAAAAAAAGAATCATGAAAATCGGACCACCCAGTCAAAAGTTCTTATGTAACAAACATAATTTTTAAAAAACAGTTGAATTGTGAAACTCCTTTTTTTTAAGTCGGTTAAAAAGTATCTTGACTGAAGATAAAGATAAAATAAGGTTTCCACGTTTATAATTCCATGGCCTAATCAGTATGTATCTTTATTAAGTACAAATTCCGGACGGAAATCTTACAGAGGCACATTATTACAAACGATAGCATAAGTTTTATATCGTGGGAAGTCGGAAATGTAGGGTCAAACTTTATTCTCATAAGGCTACCAAATTATATTCTTGTTGACATTGGTCAAATGTTAATAACACCACTTCAGTAAAATAAATTAAAATATTTTCATAAAAAGCCAAGTAGGTACTGTTGAAAATGGAAACAAAATTGTATGCCCCTTGAAATGTAAGCGAGAACTTAATAAGCTCTCAACCACAACCTCAACAGCCTATATTGGTCCACTGCTGGACGCAGCCCTCCCCTTGATAGGCAACTTTATTGGCTGTTATCTCATAGGGGGGTAATGCCCATAATCCCCACGCTAGGCATGCGGGTTGGGCATCGCAGTTTGGTGACAGAATTGTTCGGCACGAGTCACTGCTGCCCGCCTTCCGGTAAATATCCCTTAGTCGCCTCTTACGGCCCCCGCGGAAGAGTAGGAGTGGTGCAGATTCTATGCCGCCAACACGGTTAAATTAGCTCTATCACACTAATTTTATAAATGCGAAAGTTCAGGCGATATTATGACTAGTTTCTGCCCGCAGCTTTGTTTCAATGGAAACGTTATCAATCCCATGGGAACTGATTTATGGGATAAAAAGTAGCCGATGTTTGATTCCAGGATTTAAATTATCTTTGCATAAGTATATAAAATTTCAGCCTGATCCGTTCAGTAGTTTTTGCGTGAAAGAATAACAAACATACATGCACACTTTGGCGTTTATAATATTCCTCTTAGCCGAATTTTGGCTACGGCGCCGACAGAAGTTTAGAATAGAATAGAAAAAGAGTAGAAAAAACATTCATTTGGTACAAAAAGAGTTACAAAAATAAACAAATGAAAAACAAAACAGTATAAGATGGAGGTAAGTGACATGAAAGGGTGGGTGGTATGGTTTCGTTTTACGATTACTCTGTAAGTACATATTCTATTCGTAGTATTTCTCATTACCCTTCCATTAATCATATGACCTGACACAGTGACATTGCGAAACATTCGCACATCAGTTCACAGCTCCTCTGCAATCCATTACATAACGCATTGTAGCGCCGCCATCTGCGGGCCGAAAGTAGAACTAAAAAGGTTACTATAAAATGTTACACTCGTCATCACATCAGAGGGGTCAATAACTATAATTTGCAGAAGTTTAGATGGATGGATGGTTGCTACTTCTGCATAATACTGAACTGATCTGGCTTATTTTTAACCGACTTGACTTGAAAAAGGAGGAGGCTATGTTTGTTTTTTTTATGTTTCTTCGTCGATTTCTCAGTGAGTTATGTTCTGACGATTTTAAAAGCTATTTTGGTAATATATAAAATATGATTTAAAAGTCTCTTTAAAAAAATATTCACGAGAGTCCCATAAAACTTTGAAAATGGAGAGGTGGCTTTTAATTTTTTTTAGATTGTTCAATATGTTAAATCATTTATTTCTTTCCAAAATCATTTGTATTTATTTTTGTATTTTGGTAGATCTTAAATTTTAGCTTGCAACAGTTGTTTTTCATCACTTGTTATGTTTGCATATTTAAGTAACCAAAAATCAATTACAAAAATCTAGTTGGTAACAAGTTCATATCTACTGTATTTCCATAAAAATCTTACTCTGTTGTGTGCACAAGTAAATAAATAAATAAAACTTCATAAATCAATTCCCATGGTATCAAACTAATAATTACAAAATACGAAAGTTTGGAAGAGAGGTAACTGTTTGTTAACTCTTCCGAATAAACCACTGAACGGATTGGACTAAAATTTTGCAACATACAAAAAATCATGCAAAGCCGCGGTCGAACACAATTTGGTAAAACCTCATTGGTCGGAAACGATTAAAAACAACCATTAAACGTTTCTTTAGAAACAACACGTGCGAAGCCGTGGGCAGAAACTAGTCACATCACACTAATATTATAAAGTCGAAATTTTGTATGGATGGATGGATGGATGGATGGATGGATGTTTGTTACCTCTTCACGCCTAAACTACTGAACGGATCTGGCTGAAATAAGGTAATTCTAACACTGGAATAAAACATGGGCTACTTTTTATCCCGTAAATCTGTTCTCGTGGGATAAAAATCCCCTTTAAACGTTTCCATATGAAAAACGCGTGCAAAGCCGAGGGGCTCAGCTAGTTTCTAATAAATCGTAGGCTTCTAGCGCCACTTAACGTTGAAGAGGTTAGTTTGGCATGATTTGTAACTTCAAACAGAGATTTAATCGTGAGTTGGCATTGCGTTTATGTAATACGTCTTTTTCGGGGTCGTGCAGATGGGCGGTAATTTAACCGCACATAAAATATTGTTCGCGATGAACAAAGGGAACCCAAGGAACTCGCAAGGAAGGGTCTTTGCGAATGATTTGGGCAGTACTTTAGTGTTTTATTAAAAATATTAGTAAGCATGACAAATCGGCTCGAAATTTTTTGATAACGTTTTCTCTATGAGAATAAGTCTACAAAATTCTCAACTTGTGTGAAGCAACATTAGTTTAGGAGAGTAGAGATTCACAAATGATAAGAAAATAATCACGGTAATTTAAATTTTATCAATCGGACTAGACGTTATATAAAATTTACATGCGTGCCTGATGCTCATTTATAGTCGGTAGTTTCGGATGGCCAAGCTTTTTTCTAATTTAATTTAATAAAAAAAATTAACATAAGCCTCAGCTTCAGCCTTTTTACTACTTAACGTTGAATGTAATCATAATCAATAATTATTTACCGGGTATGCGGCAAATCTCGAAAGTTAATACGCCGCGTTTTTACTTCCGCGTTTTTCCCGCCCGTCTATGCCATAATTACATCAGAGTATAGAGGTCAAGATGCGAAACAATGGTTCAAACTCTTCACATTCACGCCCATTTCACGCACTATAAATCATAACATCGCTATCTAAACAGAAATGGTTGTGTTGTGTACATATATAAGTAGATATACTTACTTACCTCTTAAAAATGGGGTCCCTATGCAACCTTTAATTACAAAATTTATTGGGGTTATGTGTATAAGCATCAGAAATTTCTGAAGGATTTTTAAGGCTACGATCAAAATAGGTCGGTCACTTTAAAGTTAAGG
Source organism: Eupithecia tripunctaria (assembly GCA_955876795.1). Taxonomy (NCBI): domain Eukaryota; kingdom Metazoa; phylum Arthropoda; class Insecta; order Lepidoptera; family Geometridae; genus Eupithecia; species Eupithecia tripunctaria. The sequence goes on along the minus strand of OY041623.1, from coordinate 9,992,659 downwards.
CTTTATATTCTCTGAAGGAGTTAAATCTCTTCAATAAAATAATTTTTGTTTAAAATAATATTTATATCCATCATGGTTATTAATACTAAAGTTATTTATAGCGGATATTTACCATGATTTGAATTTTGAGCTTTATAATATTTCGGCACAGTTATTCCGTGATCATGGCGCATGAAACTTTGCCGAAATATTGGAAAGCTCAAAATTCAAATCATGGTAAATATCCCGTTGTATCCCGTTGTATCTATTAGACAAACGGTGGACAAAATTTTAATCATGTCTGTTTTGATAAAAACTACATAAAGCCATCTAAAAAAACAGCTACGAACGTATTAAAAGATATTAATTATTATACTATAAACCTTACCTAGGCTTTACCACAGATAATATTTTATAATACTGCTTGACCAAGAAGTGAAACTAAAAACCCAATAAAAACTTATGTTTCAAACTAGCAGTCCCTCGCGGTTTCACCCGCTCAGTTACCGTTCCATTGGGTATTGTGGAATAAAATATAGCTACGTCATTCCCTAAAAAGTAAGCTTTTTAATGAAGCATTTCGGAGCAATGCAAACAAACATCAAATCTTTCCTCTTTACAATTAGTATAGATTGATAGTATAATCGTCCGTTTGTTTCGATACCCCAAGAATAAAATAGTAAACTAGGTCACATAGTGCACGACCGAGGTTCAAACCTACTGAATGAAACGATAATCGAATGAAGTAACCGAAGACTAGACGTTACACAATCGATTCCCAGATCGAATCGAGATGACTCGATTGTTCCGATGATGTATCGATTTGTTGCGATATGCTATTGTCATGATATGGTTGCGATATGGCGGTTCTTACATGCTGTTTATTATAAGGAAATGCTCTACATAAAATAGTTAGCTATATTCGAAATCCTCGAGACAGTATCTGACGCAGCGCATCAGCATTGCCATACAGCGGGGGAATGCAGCCAGCAGCGCTGAAGCATCTTGGGGACGCGACGACTGATATGCATCAGTTGAGCTACCTGTAGATTATTTGCAACAGTCTCCAGTTAGCTCAATTGATTCATTTGTAAATAAAAGTGTTAATTTATTTCTATTATTTGAATGTAATTTATGACTATTATTTATTACTACGTACAAGTTTACGGCAAAAATCTGTGAAAAACATTGATCAGGTATATCGCGAAATTTTTGATCGATGGTGAAACAGCAGAAAAGTGGACCATACCTTAGGATCGTTTTTATACAACAACGAAATAGTTTTCTAAATCGGTACATAATTGACGGAGAAATTGACGACGAACATTTTTTTATTATTATACATACTTAATTTAATACTATTTCGAAGTCAGTTAAAAAGGGTATTTGTGATGACTCAGAAAACCAGTAGACAGGCATTATTATTTATCTATTTCTTTAATAAAGGTTCACCAACAGTGTACGTATTATAGCTATGAGTACTTATTATTAGTAGACAATAGAAACTTCTTTTGCAATATGATTTGGTTAGTGAGTAAAATTACAGAGAAGTGTTCTTGTATGATAAATATATGAGCAAATGAAACACCTAATAGTACCCATATCTACGTTATGTTAATATCGCGATTGTTCGAAAATAGATAAAAACAACGGACAAATGATGTAATGATAGTTTCCTCGATATAAAGCTGACTAACCACCTGAAGCTGTCCTATACTTTAAATAAGGTGGTCTGTTGTGTGGTTTACGATATATTTTGCGATATTAATATTGTACTTTTTTATACTTTTTATATTATACCGACTTCAATTATATGGAAAGATCATCAAAATCGGATCACTCAGTCAAAAGTCTGAGGTAACAATCATAAAAAAGATAACCTCCTCTTTTTTTGAAGTCGGTTAAAAATTAAAAGTCTAATATTTGCCTGTATTTTTTGAACTTTTGACTGGGTCCGATTTTCATGATTATTTTTTTAATATGTAAGCTGGTTCTTCCCGTGTGTGGTCCCATTTTAATTTGGTTCCGTCCGTCAATAGGCAATATGTATATATTTAAGTCCGTTTATAGTTTTCTAAAATAAAATTAATTATCATTTTATACGCACTACCAAGTAAAACCCCAAATGTAACGCATTGGAGTACAGTTCTGGTTTAAATTATAATATCGAATAGAAATAGATTTTTGTCAAACTTACGCGATCAGAACTCAATTGAATTGGATTGATATTGATTGATATGGTAGAATATTTGAACTGAAATATTTGATTTATAAACCTTGACATGTAACTTGTATTTGTTATCAATAAAGAACTATTGAACTATTGAAAAATCGCACCGCTTTGTCTCGCATAGCTTCAGTATCGCACAAAGCTAACACAGACTTTCCTAGTCAAGGAAGTTGGTGACCTTTCCGATGCAACTTGTGAACGGTGGTAACTGCTCTTCGAAAGCAGTGTTTATTACCTCATACATAATACATACATAATATATGCCTGTAGGTATACGAAGCGATTATGAATCTCATATTGAACGGTATGCGAAAGGTGCAACGATTTAAATAGCTGAGAATGCGTAGTTGAAAATATACCATTTGTTTTTCTCACGGTATGTAACGGCATCCCGAGCATGTTATCGAATAACCAGTATTGTTTAAAGAAAAATATAACCAAATTGAATATTAATTGGACAAGCTGAAATAAAAAATAACAAAGTCAAGTGAGTTAAGAGAGATACTTAAGAGTTTCAATGCAACTTCAAACATCAACTTGATGTTTGAAGTTGGATTGAAACTCTTAACTATCTCTCTTAACTCACTTGACCTTGTTATTTTTTAATAGTAGTAGCGACGACCAAGTCTTGTTTTTTTTGGGAACCACAGGAACTGATTTATGGGATAAAAAGTAGCCTATGTTTGATTCCAGGATTATAATTACCTGTATGCAAAATTTCAGTCAGATCCGTTTAGTAGTTGTGGCGTGAAGAGGTAACAAACATCCATTCATACATTCATACAAACTTTCGCTTTTATAATATTAGTGTGATAGTAGGGTGTACCTAGTTGTATTCTTTAACTGAGCCAATTGGTCCACTTAAGCACTGCATTCGTAGACCACACTTCATGTTCACGCAAGTTATTTGCCTAACCACTTTAAAAAGTTTAAAATGTCAAATTGTGAATCGTACATTATTTACCTATCGATGTGACCTCAAAGTGTCGATAACACATCGCTTGCGCAAGGTAGTGCTAGCGTAAAAAAACAAGTCAAATTAGTATACAAACTTTAGGAAAAAGCTAAACAAAAAGAAGATGTTAATAATCCTGATGGGCTTAGAGGGAAAAAAATATAAAAATATTAAAATGTAACAATTGATGTCGATCGTAGAAAAGTCCAAAAATGTATGACATTCATGCCTTAGATATGTCACGTGATCTGTTTCAAATTTTCCCTACGAATCTCTCAATTGTTTTCGATTCGCTTCATAGCGAATGCCGGTTGGCTACACGTGGTTCCACACCATTATGGCAAACGGTCTGCCGAAAACCTTGTAAATAAAAAAACTGATATTAATTTTTTAACTGAACCCAAGTTAATATAATATTAGTTTTTTTTTGTGGAACCAGCATTATTTATTTATTTATTATTTATTTATACAAGTTTCAAAGTAATTAATACATACGTAAGTTTTGTAAGTACCCATCTGCATGATGGGTCATCATTTACCAATGACAGCTACATACCTTTGTTCAAATTCACAACATAAATGCGTGTGCAATAACCGAACATCATCAGTAGGTACTTGGTATTTATTTTGCCATAGCTAAAATAATAATCCTAAAGTTCACGAGTAATTAGAATTTGACAAGATTATGTTCTAAATTTTGCTTACAGCTATTGCTGTTAATTAGATTCCGCGGCTTCTCACATGTTTATTTATATGAAAACGTTTAAATCTTATACCTATCTTTCGTATTTGAACTCATTTAAGGGGTAAAAAGGTTGTGCCCATTCTAGGCCTAGAATTACCTGTATGCAAAATTTGAGTCCGATCCGCTCACAAGTTTTTGCATGAAGAAGTAGCAAACATCAATCAATCTTAACATCCAAACTTTCCAATTTATGTTTGATTAACTACAAACAAACCTACTAACTTTATAGGTGTGTTACTGGATAGATGAACTTACACTAACTACTAAACTCAACAAGTTGAAAACAATTTAAATTAAAACTATAAAAACTCGATTCGGTCCTCGCTTTTTACTTTTTATAGTAAAATATAGTAACAAATACTCACAAAATGTACCAAAAAACCATAAAGAGAAGACCGGACGAATGTTTTGATACCTTATTTATGAAAATCTCTTTAACCGTTTTAATGCTTGGAGGTTAAAGAGACCATAAGAACCAAAATCGTTTGCGCCAACCCAAACAAAATTTAGCAATTTTTCTCTGCGCCAATATAGAAACACATAACCCACAGTAATAACTGACATAATAGTCAAAAAATAAATACAGACACGGAACAAATATTAGCAATTCTTATGCATACACCAACGATATCATCTAAAACACACAGACTTGAAAAAAGCCGTTGCAAGATTTGCAACTGCAATTCCGAGATATTGCAACAATGGCTGACTTCATTAGAACTCTAATTAAAAACATTTAATTTGAATAGGCACATCAATCAAATGAGATTACATGGCCCGAATAGTTCACCCACTTTACACGGGAAATTACACACGATACAAAATAAACTTTAGATACGTTGACTTTAGATTCAATATCATTGTTTATTTGATAATCTTTTCATTGGGTGAAGCTATCCAGCATTGACAGTATAGAAACAATTCCATTTTTAAACACTTAACTTTTTAAACATTTATTTTTTATGCGAAGAAGTTTAATGAAAACTATAGTTATTTCCAAAATGGCTTCAAATTTTTCAAAATAATTGAATTAGAAAAACAAAAACTATAACAAGTAGAACCTACCTACGTTTTTAAATGAGGCGTTTACTTAATGGCATAGACCCTGCTGGGGTGTTTTCATTTTTCATTGCCCTACATCAATCAAAATGGAAAACCCTTCTGCCCCTGCATTGACTTATAGTTTGACAAATATCAAATAAGTCTGCAAAAATCTTTAATTAATTTGTTATCGAACCTCTTTTCGGCAATAACAAAATGGCATTAGTCTTGTGACGGCCCTACAATGTTATGAGTTTGAACTTCGAACCTCTATTCGGCAATGACAAATTGGCGTTACTCTCACGAAGGCCCAGAGTGAAGGCCCTTTGGTATGAATTGGAACGTCTTTTTGGCAATGACAAAATGGCGTTACTCTTGCGACTGCCCTACAATGTTATGTGATATTATGGCGGCAAAAAGCTTACTATCACACGCATGGAATGAAGGTAAGTGGAACGGTTCTCTTCATTTGACGTCATACGAAATTGGATGATAAGGTTAGGAATTAGGTGTAAGGGTAAAAAATAGGTAATAATAAAAATATCTTAGGATAAGGGGTTCAGTTATACGAGTAGAGTAGGTAAGAAATGAGGTGCTAACACCTTTTTTTCAATTGTTACGGTAAGAATATTATAAACACGAAAGTTTGCAAACATGTCTGTATGTATGTGTGTTGCTCTTTCACGCAAAAACTACTGCACGGATCAGGCTGAAATTTTGCGTACAGGTAATTCTAGGCCTGGAATAACACATAGGCTTTTATCCCATAAATCAGTTCCCATGGGATAGGAGTGCGAAGCCGCGGGGCACAGCTAGTAAGGAATAAGGAAGACGTCAACCTCTCAACCCGCCACGTCTCAACTCCACTATAATTGGCGGATTCTCCGTCGTGCTTTCAAGTTTCAACGTTTATTACCGTTTTACGAACAGGAAACTAAAATATTGCATAAATCTATGGTTGTCGATAGTGGTTTATCAGATGAGAACCAAAATCGGTATACCATCGGCGAATTTGTGGGTACTAACTTATTACAATCACTTTCTCTTAATAATATTGAAAAATGACATTGAATATTAATAATAATGTGTTCTGATCGCATAAGTACGCGTAATATTCACCACCTGACCACGACAGAGTGTAAACCTGTTGAAACGTCGGGAAAAATAGGTAAATAAACGCGATAAATACCCGTGAATATTTATAATAACATAAAATTCAAAATTTAAAAAACTTTATTGAATTTTATGATCTGGAATTAATTGATATTAAATATCAATTAATTCCAGATCATAAATTGATATTAAATATCAATTAATTCCAGATCATAAAATTATTAAGAAAATACGAATACAAACAAATTTTGTTTGTTTTGAGTCTTTTTTGATTATGTAAAATGATATGTGTGTTTTTTAATTTTGTTTATTGAATTGTGTTACTGCGGTTTACTTTACAAATCGTTAAAATTCTGGCATGCCTTGTATAACGACCTATGTTATAAATGGTAAATAAATATAAATACAAATATATAGACAAAGACAAAATAGGTGCAGGTTCTTTATCTAGAGCTGGAAGCTCTATACGTGTGAAAACGCAAACTAAGTAGTAAACAAATTTTCTATGGAAATGTCTTAACATGCATCCTAAAAGGTGATATTGATAAATTGAATGTGATTTCTTAATTTCTTTGACAAGATAATTTAATTTTACGATCTGTTCGAAATTGCTACCTTTGTCGGTTATGAACTTATGACACTATCTGCGTAAGGTTGTAACATATGCCCTAAGACCTAGTAAAATGTGGAGTTGGTCAATTGCTTCTTAGGCCCGTATTACGAGAGCTTGCTCAGTCATAGAGCTATGCTTGAGTGACGTTTATGCCATAAAAAAGTGTTGCTGAAGAATAGATCGATGACTGAGCAAGCTATCATAATACAGGCTTTAAAGTCCCTACTAACCTACTGAAGAAACAAAAGAAGCGTAGGTGTGTAGTGTTCTATCGACGACGAAAGATGCTGGACATCTGCAATTTTCATAAACTAGTTACACTCCCAATTTAATTTAAAATCATTTATTTCAGCTAGCAACATATAGGTCCATGTTACATAAAGGTGATTCAATAATTGTGTTTGTTTAAAAAAAACTATAAACCGACCTCGCCAACTTTAATTTTATCAGAACTAGACCAAATTGAAAAGGAACCACACGGAAATCACCAGCTTACAAATAAAAAAAAGAATCATCAAAAACGGATCACCCAGACTAAAGTTCTAACAAAAAAAAGAAAGATTACACTTATTCAGTTGTTATCTCTTCATTAAGGAGAGTTTGTTTCTTGCTTATCGCTACTTAATGTGTGTACATTTAATTTTAATTCAAAGTAGGTTTTAAGAACACTGATGTGTTGAAAAAATATGACTTTGTCCAAATCTATCTTTTGTAAAGTATATCGATAAATATTCTCAAAAATTAAGATGTTTTTCTGTTTTGAGACATAACAACTTAAGTTACCTTCCCACTTGTTTTCATAATGTTTACATACTGTTAAATCACCATAAACGTATTTCATTTAACTTAAATTGCTTAATCTTCACATTCCAACCAAGCTTAAAGTTTTACGGCTCAACCCTAGCTTGAAAGGTACTTTGCATTCATCTTCTAATTTTAGTATTCTCGATGATTTGTGACTTTCTTTGCTCACGATTTGCAATCAGTAATTTCTAAGTCATAAAGAAATAGTTTAAAAGACTTTAGAAGTATTTACCTTCCATAAGCCCGTATTATGAAAGCTTTCCCAAGCATTACTTAATGTCATTACGTGAGTTCTACTCAAGCTTAGAATCTCTGTTCAAGTAAATCTTTATTATAGAACGTAACTCCGACGCTACAAAATCTCTACTTGAGTTAGCAGGGTTTGGTCTATGATCTACACATTTATTTATGCGAATAACATTCCTTTACCTTATCAACCTGACTATCATAATTCATTAATAGAGCATTCTGTAGTTTTGAAATTATTATGTAAAACGAAACGCAACGATTTTAAACATTTTTACGATCTATTTAAAAAAAAAAGCTTGGCACGTACAAATCCTTCCCAAGCCTTACTCAAGCGTGGTCCAGACCACACTTGAGTAAAGATGAGTTCAAAGAATAGAGAAGAGAGAAATTGAAATCGTTCTAAAATAGACAATCAAGTACCTAATGCTTGGTAACCTTTCAATAATACGTAATAACGTGGTAAGAACGTTACTTGAGCGTTACATGAGTAAAATGTAGATTTTGACATGAGTTCCCAAGCATCTTTACTCAAAACATAACATAATTTGTAACATAACAGTAATATTTGTCTTTGTTTTGTAACCGACTTCAAAAAAAGGGGGAGGTTCTCAATCCGATTGTTTTCTATCCTTGTTACCTCAGAGCTATTAACTGGGTGGTCCGATAATTCATTTTTTATTTGAAAGCTCGTTTGATTCTAGGATTAGAATTACCTTAAACAAAATTTCAGCTCCATCCGTTCAGTAGTTTTAACATGAAGAGGCGAAAGTTTGTATGGATGTATGGATGGATGGATGGATGTTTGTTACTTCTTCACGCCAAAACTACTGAACGGATGAAATTTTGCATACAGGTAATTCTAATCCTGGAATCAAACATAGGCTACTTTTTATCCCAAAAATCAGTTTCGTGAGATGAAAATCACCTTTTAATGTTTCCATAGGAACAAAACATGCGAAGCCGCGGGGCGCAGCTAGTTTATAATATTACTGTGATTGAAATGCAAGAAAATAAGATAGAATCAACGAACCTATACTAATCGTGAGAATCCAGTGAAACCTGAGGTCTTAGGTCGAGGAAAGTGAAGACAGGGTAGGATGGGAACTGGTTTGGATGTATAAGTACGAACCGGCGAGGCACCATAGGACCATAGAGGTCATGCTGTGAAGGTCTGTAGAGGACACCACTTTCCTTAAGGGTAAGTACCTGATCCTCAACAGCCTGTATTGTCCACTGCTGGACGCAGGCCTCGCCCTGATGAGCCTCTTATTTTCGTTTATCTCAAGGAGGGTAATGCCCCACGCTGGGCTGGGTTGGGGATCGCAGTTTGGTGGTATGATAGATATAGTTTAAGTACTTCAAAGATTTAAACCGTTATACCCAAAAACTGTGGCAATGTTGTCCTTTCAGATATTGCATAAACTAGAATAAACTAACCTAAAATGATGCCATCTTTATTATTTTGATCGTTAAGACAGGGACAGTGACCTTTTTAGAACTCTCAAATTAGTTTAGTTTTGGTGATATCTGAATAGACACCATTATCTTTGAATGCGTGTATTAACCGTAGTATTTTAGTCATAATGTTCATAAATAAAATAAGATTTTTTGTCAATATACATATATAGATAATATTTGAATCGAATCCTCTCACCCAAACAAACAGTATTTTTTTTGTTATGAAGAACTACTAAGATCTAAGTAATACATTCACAATTATTTTATTATTATTTATCGGGTATTTATCGCGTACCTTGCAATAATAATTAAATACCCGATAAATAATAATTAAATAATGTAAACAAATCGCGAAAGTTTAAAATAAATAAATAAATAATGCTGGACTATTCACACAGCATTATCTAGCCCCAAGCTAAGCAGAGCTTGTGTTATGGGTACTAGATAACTGATAAACATAATACAATACACTACATAGATAGATATTTTTTTATTATATATAGAAAAAGTTTTACATTCAAAATTCTTATGTATATTATATTCTTATACTTTAATATACAATTATATTCGAATAAAATTCATTAAATTGAGCTTATTACAGGCGACATTAATTCAACATTTACAGTTCTATAAATTGTACTCTTCCGTGGTATCGACCTACGACCAACTTATCTTGATATTCAACGAAACCAGTCTATACCTAGATTATAGGTAAGTATAGGTCTAGGTTATAGGTCTTCGATGCTATACGTACTTGGAAAACTTTTACTTTCAATGGCAAAACACTAAGTTGACGTGTCTTGGGTATAAACAAACAGTGCTATCTCTAGATTGCTTGTAAGATGTTTCAACTGTGCTAGTTCAAATTTGTTTATATTCCATAATTTTCAGTTTGAGAACTAGATAAAGATTTATTAACAAAGAATATTACAATCAAATAATTTAAATCGATTAGAACTAAGCATCGTTTTTTAGTTTTAGTAAGTATTTATAATTAAAGAAACTAGAACTAGATGATTATTTAATTATATTTAAGAAAAAATTGCTTACAAAACTTTTGTAAATTTGACTTTGTTTATCACTTTTTATCGCTTATTTCTTACATCAACTTATGATCTATGCTTATGATTACACACACAATATTCACAATAGGTTTCATAAAAGTTCGAAGTTCGAATTTTGAAATCTGACATTGACATAAAACGGACATGCACATCTCTCTATACCAATGACCCTTCTTCGTTACAATTGACATGTCGAAATAATTGACACATCAAAATGCCAAGAGCATTAATGACTCTACAATAGTAGGCAAGTGTGATTCTGCCATCAATCATAGGCTTTCGTAATGTTTTGAAGACGATTCCTTTATACGAGTATGTGACTTTATATTGCCACCATTAGTATCTCAAGTTTGGAGATAATCTGTTTCAAATTAGGTTCATAACGTATTTGAAACAGATTATCTCCAAACTAGCAGCGCCTCGCGGTTTCACCCGCAGTTCCCGTAGTTCCCGTTCCCGTGGGAATTCCGTGATAAAATATAACCTATGTCGCTTCCTGAAAATATTTTTTTGGTGATAGAATTTTTTAAATCGGTTCAGTAGTTTCGAAGCCTATTCAATACAAACAAACAAAAAAATCTTTCCTCTGTATAATAATTATTATAGTATACTTAGATAAAAAAGGCTTCCTGCAAAGCTCTTATTAAAAAAAAACTATGATTTCTCATTATTAGAATAATAATATATCAAGAAATATTTGAAGATTTTTTTACTATCTTATAATATTGATTTGAAATCGAATTTGCATGAAGAAAGTTTACTATTTTGTTATAATTTGTTTAAGCGTGGTTTTAAATAATGAGAACTAAACTCAAAAATAAAGAAAAAAGTAGGAAATTAACTACAAAATTATGATTAACACTTGTTGATTACAGTGCCTAACTCATAGAAATATCTAGATATATTTCTGTGGCCCAGGTACCTAGAAGACGCAAGTAAACTAAAAATATCTGGGCAATGAGTTAGATATAAATATTGTATAACATTATTAAAAGAAAAAAAAATGCATCAATTAACAAAAGGTCACAGATAAAAATTGAGCAATAGACGCAAAGTTTACGCAAAATCCATACAAAAGAATTCAACGCGCACGCATTCAACTTTTCCATAGAGATTTTCTTTTGATGAAACTTTGACAAGAAGCCACTCCGAGAGTTTGTAGTCAGAATGATTAATTGACTTATTGCGTTAAGTTTAAAGCCTATGGTTTGTCCACGTTAAATGGAGCATGTTATTAAACAAAATACGACACAAATAACAAAATCTCACTTGCTTGGCGTCGAGTTTCAGATATAATTGTCAGCAATTTTTATTGAAGGGAGGATCTAAAATCGACAAGTAATGTAAATTACGTATAAAAGGACGCGCCAACGAAGTGAATTTTAGGTTAAGTATGGGCGATTTGTATACGTTTATGCCTCATTCAAAATGGACACGGTATAGTTTGGTTATTTTGGGACGGTTGTCATATGTACTTTACAATGTAACTCGTAAAGTACCTATGACAGATGGATAATACATTATTTTATATAGGTACTTATTTGATATATTTTATTTTGTAACAGTAAAAGTGTTCATTCATTCATTCGATAAGTAAAACTTTATTGTAGATACTGCCGTTAATGTAATAATAATTGTCAACGTGGAATAATAAATGAAGTAATTTACTTCATTAATTATATAATAATTGTGTAATGTCAACGTGGAATAATTAATAAAGTTTAACGGCATAGTATTTACAATAAAGTATTACTTATCGAATGAATGAATGAACACTTTTACTGTATTCATGTGTAAGATAATTCTAAACCGTATGTAAATGTATAAATTGACTTGCCATGTTACTTAGTATAACGAAATGGTGAATAAATAAATACTGAAATACTAATGCACCTAGCTTGGTCTTAGGTTAGCATTAGAATTTTTACCTATGCACTGATAGTTTTAAATACCTATGTCACCTAAAAGTACTTAGGTAGGTAGGTACCTTAACATCATTTAAAGTTATTTCCAAAAATCGGGACAAATGTGTGTACTATCTGCAGATATTTGTTCAGGCGTTCTGGATGTTTAACATAAAAAAATAATATCTATCTATGTAGTCTATTGTATTATGTATATCAATTATCTAGTACCCAAAACACACGCTCTGCTTAGTTTGGGGCTAGATAATGCTGTGTGAATTGTCCAATATTTATTATTATTATAATTTTAAAAGGAAACAGAATCTATGAAAATAAATACCTATTGCGGTAAAAGTAGGAATGGAACGGAAAATAAGGTAAAATTAAACATCTGTGTGTAGGTAGGTAGCATCGAGTTTGTATGTACCTATATAAACTCTATGGTAGGTAGGTACATCTCCTATCGTTGTCCACACGCCCTATTGTCTCATATTACCTACTTCAAACTACCGTGTAAACCTTCTTCGTAGTAAATAAGGTTTTACATAATGGAAACGCAAAAACTTTGACAGGTGGAATGTACGGCCTATTGAAGCTTCTATTCACACATACTTTTTATAAGACAAAATTTAATACGAATACTTGGATATTGTATTATGTTCTTACATTTGACAGTGGCGTTTTGTAAGTGCGGAACATAATGTCGTTTTTTTAATATATATTTTTTTTATCAAAATACCATTGCTATCAATGCACTTTTGCCATATCATAGGTAGTTCATTGACCCATTAATAAAATAACCATTCGGACGGAAATAAAAATCATTATTTGCAGGCGCTTTGGACTACCCCATCGGAGATAAAAAAAGTTTTTTTTTTGTTTTTTTATTGGATACGGAAGTACACTATAAAAAATTTAACCGACTTAAAAAAGGAAGGAAGTTCTTCTTGTAGTACATAGTTTTTGTCGATTTAACCGTCAACTATGGACCGGTTTGGATGATTCTTTTGCAATTGTATAGAGGGTGATCTAAGATTGAATATCATCATAAAATTAGGAATTAAAATAGGTACAGCTTCAGTTTGCATCAAGCATAATAGCTAAAAATAACTTACATCACTGTTATTTTTTTTTCCGAAATCGGTTAATTTATCTGGAACCTACCATGACGTTCGCGGCGCGGAGGGGTTATAAAAAAATCGTCCATCATACTATCTACCCAATATCAACTACATAATTAGGTACTTAAGTACCTTGTAAATAGATAGTAAGAAACACTAAAATCTTATAATAATTTATGAATGCACTCACCGTAATAAATCTCCGAATCCTCAAAAACCAGCAAAACTAAAATTTAAAAAAAGAACTAGAAAAACCACCACACTAAACACTGGCCACGGCCAGTAGTAAATCCAACTCACTTGAATTCAAATTCAAAAATTCGAATTACGTTCCGTGTCTTTCACTATACAATGGCGAATGCCCGCGTGCAATATAACACCTCACTTATATCTCTTCCCTTACCACACCACCGTTCTAACTCGACCTTTGATATCTCACTCTTCCAATAAATCCCAAGGGTCTGGCTTAACTAGTCAGTCTAAAGCTAAATTAATGAATTTTCGACAATTAGAATAAGACAAATCTTGGTGTTCTTGCGTAAATAAGACAATAGAAATCCGAAGGTTGGCTATTGAGACGTCCGCGGCGATTAGCAAGCTTTATAAAGTTGTGTTTAGCGCTTTTTGAGGTCAGAGAATTAGGCTTGTGTGAACATAAGCTTGAAATTGGAGGCCGTAAGAGGATCTTCTCACCTTTGACCACACGACTCTGTGTGACCAAGGGTTTACTGGTCAAAAGCCAAATTCTCTGACCTCAAAAAGCGCTAAACACAACTTAATGGTGAGATATTCCTTTTTTACCCAATGTATGGTGAATTGTTAGAAGTTTTAACTATCTTATTTATTACCTATGTATTGTATGTACCATTTCTATTGTCTTTGGGTAAAATAAATGTATTTTAACCTTATCTTATCTTTAATCTCTATATAGTGGTCATGCAATTTATTTTCGATTGTATTATGTCAACTTGCGTTAGGTAAAGAAATGGAACGTAAAATGTATAGCTTGTACCTAGACCTACCCAGTTCGCTAAAAAATGCAGGAGAATCCACACAGCATCTATCTCCAAGCTAAGCGGAGCTTATGTTATGGTTACTAGATGACTTGACTAGATAAGGTTTGTTAGTTATATGTACGAAAGGATACTATTGGGCTTGAATGATTCTTGATAACATAGTATCAGAATATTTTGATCTCAACAGCCTATATTGGTCCATTGCTGGACGCAGGCCTCCCCTTGATAAGCGCATTGGCGTTTATCTCATGGGGGGTAATGCCCATAATCCCCACGCTGGGCATCATGCGGGTTGAGGATCGCAGATCGGTGGTAGAATAGTTCTGCAGGAGGCGGGAGGCTGCCCGCCCCCCGTCGAATATCCCTTAGTCGCCTCTTACGACACCCACGGGAAGAGTTGGGGTAGTGCAAATACTAAGCCAGCACCACACAGCTCATACATTTTGATCTATTGGTACATATTTCGCAGAATACACGACAAGCGAAATTCATGTGATAGAAAATCTTCTTTTTTCTTGCCTTTATTAACCTTTGGAAGGCCGGACCGGGAAAAGAATTGCACCCATCGTGTGCCGCAAAATGGCGGAATCAGAGAGTGCACTCGACAGGGTTCGGAATTTATTGAATATTTTCAATAAATTGTTTGGTAGAAGCATATCTAATGATTATATTATAAAGTTAGATAATTACTGTACCTTATAATGTAACTTTTTACTGCTAAAACATTATTACGCTTTTATTTTTCACAGGTTATTGTACCCAATATCAAATTAACATACTGGCTGTAGAAATAATGATATTTTTAGTAAATTCTGTGAATATTTTTTAATTTAATTTATTACCCTCGTTAGTTCAATATCAAAGCAGTTTATTTATATGAAAAACACAATCTTTATAGCTAGAAATCATTTAGAAATAGCATGTTGAAAATCACAATTCACACCGAAAAGTTTGCCATTTCACATTTGTTCAAACCACACTTTTATTATTTGATAATAACATTCTAGGTTAAATTTTCATGAAAGTAACTACGCATGTTAGTGTAAAATATATTATTTGCTACTTGTAACGTGCTAAAAGTACATGTATTATAATAATAATCAATTTTTTCGATGAATAACCAAAACAGGTACGTGACTTGTCAAGGCATTTTTCATAAACAAATTTCATGTTCTTCTAAATCTCAATGCTCCATGGAAATGATTGTGAATGATTATAGACAAAATGAGCTTTTCATAGATAATAAACACTCATGAATGTCCAATACAAAATAATTTAGAATAATGTGGTAACATGTGAGGCATAGATTTCGATCATTGTTCATTCTAGTTCAATTATTGTTTGCATGTGTGCGTGTACAGAGAAAGTGACAACTGCCGTAGCACTTATCAGCGCTTATAAAGCGGTCCGTCAACGGCCTAAGCACTGATCAGGATCACTATACAGGTTGTTAATTTTGGAAACAGTGAATGAAAAAAATATCTTATAAACTAATATTATAGAGAGGAAAGATTTGCTTATTTGTTTGAATTGAATAGGCTCCGAAACTACTGGACCATTTAGAGTTTTTTTTTCACCATTAGAATCCTACAATATCTCTGATGAACATAGTCCATAGAATATACCCGTGCGAAGCCGGGGCGGACCGCTAGTATTTTATATTATTATATATACTAATTACAAAACTTCATGAGGTAACCACTTTTATTATAAAAAAACACACGATGTAAAAAACACTGGTTTTATTCACATTACAAATTTAATATATTATATATACATAACTTTTATCTTACAAATTATTACAATACAAGATAAGAGCTATAAAACAATCAACAGGGGATATTGAGTCCTGTCAAAAAGGGGGTAAATAACTAAAACGTAATAACTGTGTCCAATGTTCATTATGCCATCGTTTACAGAACCTGAAAAAAGTACATGCTGTATAACGTCATTGGTGACTTCGTATATTTACACATCACATCGCCATTTTGTACTGTGTATGTGTGCGTGTATTTTCGTCAGATGCGTAATATATAATGACTTTGCACAATTATTCCGCGTTTATAACTCATTTTAGATATAATGATATATTCTCAATGAAATTACCATCTGAATGATATATCTATTTCAACAAAAACAATACGCGAAATGTATGAAATCATCAACGGAATAAGTTACGGACAGCCGTTACAAAGGGTACAGTACATTTGACGAAAGATATTTCAAAACTAGTTACATTTGATAACTATATTCATGTAGATTACAGTTCTAAAATAGGTAAAGAATAATAAAATGTATACATAGCTTACCCTTCATGAAGTTTTTTCCACTTAAAATGACACTTTTCGACGCGCTATAAACATCCACACTTGCCTGCCGATGTTCAAATTTGAACTGCTTGTAATGACGGTTCTATGAACTTCACTGAATGAATGCAATGATTGTGGGTTCGTTAATTTCAGAGGTAAACAAATAAAACAATTTAGACTGTATTGCACTGTATTTAAATACCATAAACGAATAAATGGTATCGCTGGTTGCTAGCGCACTGATCAGAGCTTAGGCCGACAAAGTTAGTAGGTACTGATCTGTGCTTAGGCAAAGGAGAGGTTAACCAGTAAACTCGTGTAAGCATAGATTTAAATCCTTAGATAGGATCTTACCGCAGTGAGACCGCGCTGTGTTGTTCCCAAGTCGAACATTGTGAATTAACAAACCTGTACTCAGTGTACATCTAAACACAGTGTTAGCCGGACGTGTTGTAAATGATGTTTGCGAGCAGTGTCACAAAATGACATCGCGTGCCTCGTAAATATTGCAACTTAATGAAATAACTAAAATGACCAAAATTACAAATATAAATGGCGAGTATGGCGAAAGAGTGCACGA
The DNA here is from genome assembly GCA_955876795.1 of Eupithecia tripunctaria. Taxonomy (NCBI): domain Eukaryota; kingdom Metazoa; phylum Arthropoda; class Insecta; order Lepidoptera; family Geometridae; genus Eupithecia; species Eupithecia tripunctaria. The sequence goes on along the minus strand of OY041623.1, from coordinate 9,975,478 downwards.
AAGAGAAAGTACCTACCTAGCTATTTGCAATTGATGTAGGAGAAAAAGAGATGACACTATTTTCTCAGTATACGTACACATTCAAAAACATTGCCACACTTTAAATCTATGGGCTAAGAGGGTCTCCAAACTATTCCATTTCCTTCTATAAAAAATTAAAAACGTCTGTTAAATTTACAAATAGCTCCAATTCGAAAAAAAACCGTTTAAAGAACCTAAACGCTTCTATTTTTCATTGGCTCTATGTTTTTCTATTAAATGTAAAGCAACCTCCATCAAAATGTTCTAGAAATAAGTTATTTTGCATTCCATTTTCGAAATTCGCCTACAAACGCATTACCGACTCTTGCGCACCCCTCATCGTTACACATGTTTCATAACTGCTATTTTTATAAGCATAACCTCTCTAGTACACCGTTATAGCTATATGCGCTATAAAGCAATCACTATCTGTAAACAACATTTGCAAGATGACTTGATTATCGTCTATATCGTATCCATCGAGCATGTAGAATGTTAGTAAACAAACCGCCCATACTTATCCTAAAATTCACTTTGTTCGCGCGTCCTTTTATATGTAATTAACATTACTTGTTGATTTGATATCCTTCCTTTAATAAATATTGCTCACATCTGAAACTCACCGCCAAGCAAGTGAGTTTTTGACATAATGTCGTCGTGGTTTGTTTACTGACATGCTACATGCTCGATAGATAAGGTTTTAGTCGTTTAGTCCCGTTTGCCCGCTCTTGAAAATACCCTTTCCAGGGGGAATTTAGAACATCGATTTTAAAATTTTAGTTTTCCCTTATAGGGGAGGATTTTCAGGGGAGATCGTTACACATGTTTTAAAGCTGTTATTTTTGCGTAAACATAGCCTATAACTATAACATAGCTACTTCGTTATAACGCTTTTAGGCGGTCATTATCTGTTCTCAACATAATTCGGCAACTCATCTCTAATTATGTTAACTGCTATCCACAAACCGCATGCCCAGCGTGGGGATTATGGGCATTGACCTCCATGAGATTAATGCCAGTAAGGCGCATATCAGGGGCAGGCCTGCGTCCAGCAGTGGACCAATACAGACTGTTGAGGAGACAATGCTACGTGCATTTTCCATCATTATTATTTTTTATCCTGAGATGCTCAATTAATAGAAGATTGTAACGTAACTTACAAGAATGTAGGTACCTTAGAGTCCTTAAGAGGGCGCATTGCGCGCAATTTTGTGAAAAGGATAGTCATAGGATTTGGCGTTCATAGGATAGAATACTACAACACTTATGAAAAAACCCAACCGAGGTACCAAATAATTAGTAATGAACTACGAATCAAAACAAAAATCTTTTCTATAGACCGCCGGGGTTCCTGAGATCTAGATTAAATTAGGTGCAAAACAGTGCACTTTCATGTTTTTTTATCGTATTTTTAATTTAATAAATCGTGTTTTTACAACCAGCGAATTCGAACTCGAATTCACTCAAGTGATTAAACTCACTTCGAACGCAAAATTACTTCACCTGGAAATGGTATTCTGTGTTAATTTAGAAGAACAAGTGAAGTGAAGTGAGTATGGAAATGAGTTTGGGACTGAACCTACGCGTTACAGCTATAATCGACAAATCGATTTATCTAATTTTGGGTTTTATACAATAAAACGAAAGAAAATTAATGTGTTTCGTAATATTATGTCAATAAAAAGTCGAAGTCTACAAATTAAAATTTCACTCAACTTAGTTCCTTTCATTACCACGCTCGTCACTGAGGCGCTACAAGCATTATTGAGTTTTACAGAATACAAAACTAATATCTCACCGCGGATTCAGCTGAGTGAGGTTCGAAATGAGTTTATAGAATGAGCCTACAGGAAGAATAATGTTGAATTTTATGTAATTCTTGTTTTTTACCACGGGGGTGAGATCTAGGCCTAGTTTTTTTTAACAAATCCACTAGGAGCCTTAACTCGATGGCCCAAATCGTAAAATAATAACAAACTCTGTGTCCATTGAGGCAGAACTTAATTTGCGGTGCTCTGTGACAGGGCCAGGTTTAAAAAGATTGATTTTAAAGATTGTTGGTTATTGTTGGGATTGTTGGTGGTTTTACACGGTACTTTCTAAGAAATCAAATAAAATTCAAAAAAAAATCAGCATTGACGGGACCTCCCGCGTCCGATCGATTCGGATCGATGTGACATCGTGGTCTACATTACCGTACTGAGGGGAGGATGCGGGTTCGATTACCCTCGAAAGCTTTTGGGATATTTGATTTGTTAATATTTATTTCATCTAAAAATGAATAGATTTTATAAAATGTGTACAAAAAAGATCTTTAAAGCTAGGCAGTATAACAGTTTCAATCTATTTATCTTACTCTGCTTTTTACCCGCGACGGAACGGAGACGGTATATGCGTTTAGGGTGTGATGTTGTTTGTATGTATGTATGTATGTATGTATGTATGTATGTATGTGCAATACGCAATATTCCCAATTATCTCCAAAACGGCTCGACCGATTAAGGTGCGGTTTTCAGTTTCGGGTTCAAAATTTGGTGGCGATGATTTTAAGCTAGTTGTTATGATCTTCATTCACCAAGGGGCGCTGTTATATGTGTATTTTGTGAAAACCAATGTTGCCAATTATCTCCACAACGGTTTGATCGATTGAGACACAGTTTTCTGTATAAGGTATGGGGTTCATTAGCGATGGTTCTTAGCGAAGTTTTATGGTGTTTGCTCACCAGGGGGCGCTGTAATCGACGTTTTAAAAAAATATTTTTGTTACTCGCGACGGAACGGAGACGGTATATGCGTTTAGGGTGTGATGTTGTTGTTATGGTCTTCATTCACCAGGGGGCGCTGTTGTATGTGTATTTTGTGAAAAGCAATGTTGCCGATTATCTTCAGAACGGTTTGAGCGATTGAGACACAGTTTTCTGTAAAAGGTATGGGGTTCATTGGCGATGGTTCTTAGCAAAGTTTTATGGTATTTGATCACCAGGGGCGCTGTAGTCAACGTTTTAAAAAAAAATTGATGTACCTTTATAACCGTGTTTGGCAACACACTCCGTTCCTAGGCAACGCGGTGCGTTGCTAGGTGACCGACTTTATTGACTCTGAAACTTGCTTCCTTGTTAAATAATATGAAGAGAAACGCCGTGTGATACAAATAAAACATTTATTCTTGATATACATAAAAATTAAAATAAAATAAATACAAAAGGGTTGGCCTATGATTAATTAATGAAAAGGATGATCTGAATTCGAAAAATCGGCTGTAAGTAAAGTAGAAAATCTCTAAAAAGTTTAAAATAAAATCAAAATCAAATTTTGAAAAACCCACGACGGATATAATAAATAGTATGTAATCGAAAAAGGAAGAAATAATTTTTGCAAAACCCCCGACTAAATGGAATTAAAAAAGACAATTAAATTACTTTTAGTTACAATTATAGCTTCCTAATTTTTTTCACCTATCCATTACTACAAAGCCAAAAAAATCCGTCGGGGGGGCTGCCATTGCCAATTGCCAATTGCCATCTATTTTCTGAATTTTCCGGTACCCAGTGTAGCGCTGGGTTAGAATTTGCACCACCACCTCAATCCTTTCTCGTGGGTATCGTAAGAGGCGACTAAGGGATATCCACCGATAGCGGGCAGCAGCGCCCCCTACAGAACAATTCTACTACCGAACTGCGATCCCCAACTCGCATGCCCACCGTGGGGATTATGGTCACTACCCCCATGAGATAAACGTCAATAAGGCGTTTATCAGTGGTCAGTACAGCAGTGGACCAATCCAGGCTGTTGAGGTTGAGGTTCCTGAATTTAAATGAATAGGTATAAAGATTATCTCATACAGTCAATTAATAGAAACAAATTTGAACTATATGTTGAATTTATAATTGAAAAAACGTATAGATACCTGTTGGCTGCAGCCCCCCGACGGATTTATTTGGCTTTGTAGTAATGGATAGGTGAAAAAAATTAGGAAGCTATAATTGTAACTATAGGTAATTTAATTGTCTTTTTTAATTCCATTTAGTCGGGGGTTTTTCAAAAATTATTTCTTCCTATTTCGATTACATACTATTTATTATATCCGTCGTGGGTTTTTCAAAGTTTTATTTTGATTTTATCTACACGTAGTTAAGAGTGTGCCATAAGTCAAACTGAAACTCAAACTCAAAAATGCTTTATTTCCATAAATACAATAAATGTACACTTAGAAAAGGACAAATCATATTAAAAAATACACTGACACGAAAATAAAGTGGTATTTTTGATTTCGATCGCTTCGGTATGTAGACTAAAGTAAAGAAACGACGAAGAAACCTTTAGCCTGTTAGTTGTTATTTTTCGAGTTGGAGCAAAATCCGACCCAACCTTTTTATCCTCTAGATAATCTGATATTTTATAGTAAGCCTTTTTCGATAGTAAAGTTTTGACAGTTTGTTTGAATTTATTTACTGATAATTTTTGCAGCCTAGTTGTCGGTTCGGTACAGCGAGTTTATGTTTATTTCTAGAATTTAAATTATGTATATCGCTATTTTTGTGAAACTATTGATATTTTTACGAGTATACAACAAGTTTTCATAAATATTGGTACTGACATTATATTTATTTCTTTGAATTTATCACGTAGGGATTCTCTGGGACCCATTTTATAGATGGCACGAACAGCTTTCTTCTGCAGCACAAATATAATGTTAATATCTGCAGCGTTACCCCAAAGCAGTATACCATAAGACATAATACTATGGAAGTAGCTGAAATAAACCAATTTTGGAGTTCAAAATAGTTGTTTATTTCAGAATCAGATAGTTTATTTTTTTGTAAAATAGATTTTGTGCACACATTTACTTTTCTAAGTAGGTACTTAGAAAAGTAAATGTGTGCACAAAATCTAATAGGTTGTAACCTATAAGCACGAGTAATTTTTTATGCTCTTGTGTGTGATGAAATGCGGTAACTCCCATTGTTGGGACTGTAACGTCATAGAACTGTTATCACTTCTTTATCCCTGTAGTTCCATGGTTTCTACCATGGAACTGTAGGGATAAAAAAGTATTGAAACGAAACCTGTCTCATTTATTCTATAGAACTAATAATAGTTGGTAACTCCATTAGAACTATAGAACTGTTGGTCCATAGAACTAATAAAACTGTTTTTATCCTCCTTCTTTTCAATAGTTCTACCATGGAACTGCAGGGATAAAAAAGGTATAACAGTTCTATTATGTCACAGTCGTATAGAACAAATGGGAGTTACCGATAAAACGTGTTGTATTGTATTAACAACCATGGTAAGTGAAGCCAGGGCAGAGGATAGTTTTGCATAACTCATCGTAATCGTAAATGCATTTTGAGTAACGCAGGGCGAAGTTACGGTACGAAAAGAAATTGTCCGTAACGATGAACAGACGCAAGATATTTTCACTTATTTCATTATTTATGAGGCACTTAGAGGCCGTGTGGTGCCGACGGCATAGAATTTGCACCACATCAAATCTTCTGGCGGGTGTCGTAAGAAGCGAGTAAAGGATATTTACCGGTGGCGGGCAGCAACGCCTACTGCCGAATTCTGTCACCAAACTGGGATCCCCAACCCGCATGCCCAGCTTGGGGATTATGGGCATTACTCTCCATGATATAAACGCCAATAAGGCGCTTATACAGCATTATCTAGCCCCAAGCTAAACAGAGTTTGTGTTGTTGGGTACTAGATAACTAATACACTTCATAGATAGATATTTTTTTTAACTTTACATAGAAAACATCCAGAACGCCCTGATTATATCGGCAGATCGTACAAATATTTGTCCCGAGGCGGGAATTGAACCCGCAACCTCCTGCGTCGCAGGCGGACCTTCGTCCGCTGCGACACAGAGGTAAGTAGAGTAGTATTGGGAAGTACAGATAGATCATTCTAAGTTTATTATGTCTATATTATGATATTTGTGTTCTTTAAATCACACTTCTCATCACACTTATTATTATAAATGCGAAAGTTTGTATGGATTTATAGATGTATGGATCGATGGATGGGGATGGATGGATGTTTGTTACTTCTTCACGCCAAAACTGCTGGACGGATCTGGCTGAAATTTTCCGTACAGGTAATTCTAATCCTGGAATCAAATATAAGCTACTTTTTATACCATAATCCAGTTCCCGTGGAATGAAAATCACCTTTTAACGTTTCCATAGGAACAACGCGTGATAAGCCGCGGGGCGCAGCTAGAAAATAAATAAATGTCTAACTTAACTCACAAAAAAGCGAGCATAAAATGCAAATTTAGATTCGCGTTAATTGCTAAATTTATGTAGGGAGGTACCTACAGTTTTAGATAAATTTGCAATTATGATCTAATTGAAGTATAAAGATTATAATAATGTAGTTGTTTTTTCTCTTTTCATCTTATTATTAAGTGGGATTAAGTAACTTTTATTTATTAGAAGAAAGTTCCCTTTGTAAACAGCTAAAAAATGACAGAAATAGGTAAATTATAAATGTGAGAGTTTGGATATTATGATACGAGTATTATAGAGTTTATTACATTTTCACGGCAAAACCACTGAACAGATCGGGCTGAGAGATTGCATAAGTAGATAGATAGATATTGTTTAGTTTTATTGATGCCCTCGCCGTGTGGTGCCGGCGGCATAGAATTTTCACCACCCCAACTCTTCCCGCGGGTGTCGTAAGAGGCGACTAAGGGATATTTACCGGAGGCGGGCAACAGCCTCCTGCCGAACGATTCTGTCACCAAACTGCGATCCCCAACCCAGCGTGGAGATTATGGGCATTACCCCTCCTTTATCAGGGGGAGGCCTGCGTCCAGCAGTGGACCTGTTGAGGTTGAGGTTGATGCCCTCCTAGCCGAATTTCAGTCACGGCGGCGGCAAATCTCAACGAAGACGCCGTGTGCGCACGATATTATTATAGTGCACAAGTGTGCGCGCCAACACAGTGCTTTATTCGCACACTCTCATAATTCAATCGTACGGCCGACACGACCGGGGAGAGGTTAGACGCAGGACCAACAGCATATCGTGCTTTCCGAGGCACGGCGATTTAAAACCGCCAACATCCTGACTCCAGGCTGCTACTTCGTTTTTAGTTTTAAGTTATTTATTTATTTAACGTATTCACTGCCCAGCTACACGTGGTGGAGTCTGGCACCTGTGTCTTGGGCCATGAAGGTGTTAATAAAAGTTTCACACCAACCAACCACTTCAAACACTTCAAAAAAACTGAAATTAGACCCTGTCTTTATATTTTTAGTGATAAATTTTATAAATATACTTAAAAATAATATAAACCACACAATAACTAAAAAAATAACATCTCATCATTATTTTTAAGAATTTTTCTAAGTCTTATCATAAGTAATTTAACTTATTAACCAGAATGTACCAGAAAAAACTTTAATCAGGAAGTCAAACGATGTTCTTCATTAGGTAAGGTACTATAACCGGAAGTCAATCTCAGCGTAACATTTATCATTTATCATCATAATAGGTAAGCCAATCATGATGATTCGCTGAATTTCTATAAGTCGGCACTAATCGTGATCTATTCAATTGTAAAGAGGTTTCGGTACGGTATTGTTAATTAATTTATCATCATCATATTCATCAGCCTATCTCGAGACTCCCTGTCGTCATTCAGTGTAAACTCGTTCGGAGGAAAGTCACTTAAGTATCTCAGGCCTTGTACCTACCTTTACCTACCTTTACCTTTACTTACCTATCCTAATATTCTGACATAGTCATAATATAATTATCATAAAATTGATCCTTAATTGTAAGTAGTCTAAGGCCCGTATTATGAAAACTTATCATAGAGCTATGCTTGAGTGACGTTTATGCAATAGAAAAGCTTTGCTCAAGCATATATCGATGGCTGAGCAAGCTTTCATAATACGGGCCTAAGATTTCTGGGTTAATTTAAAATAAAGTTAGTTAGTAAGTTACTAGTTACGTAAGTCTGTAAAGTTTTATATGAATAAATATTTTATTATTCCTATGTTAGTCCACGGCTGGACATAGACCTCTCCTGAAGAGCGCCATAGATAGCGCCCTGTCTCAGCTTAAACATGACATTTTCCGCATATTCATCAGCGTGGGGATTATAGGCATTAGGCCCCTATTAGATAAACGCGAATAAGGCGCTTATCAGAGGGGAGTCTACGTCCAGCAGTGGACTAATATAGGCTGTTGAGGTTCAGGTTTGTCTTTTAATGGTTCATTTATATGGTATATGGTAAAATATATCATTATACGTCAGATAGTACAAAGCACATCTTAAAAATCTTAAAATATACTAAAGTATATCGATTGTAGGTACATTCCATTATAATAATTGAAAAACAATTGAAATTATAAATAAATCGATTAAAATTTTAAATAAATCAATTATAATCAATCAATAATAATTATGATATTGGAATAATTAAAGATAACACATCCTATTTTTTTGCACGAATTCGACAATACTCCATCAACCTGTGTTAGTTCACTGCTGGACATAGGCCTCCCCTAATGAGCGCCATAGCGCCGTCTTCAGCTTGCCGCATCCAGCATCTGCCTGCAGTCTTTCGCAGATCGTCATCCCACCTGGCCCGAGGGCGTCCTACACTTGCCGAGTCGTGGTGAAGAACATGTTCGGCAATTTTTCTCCCTGACTCACATAATGGTCACTTCTATAAGTACTTATATGAAAAAGAGGAAAGATTTAATAGTTTGTTTGTGCTGAATAGGCTCCGAAATTACTCGACTGATTTAAAAAAATCTTTCACCATTAAAAAGCTCACTTTTCAGGAAGTGACATAGGCTATATTTTATCCCGGAATTCCCACGGGAACGGGAACTACGCGGGTGAAACCGCGAGGCGCTGCTAGTTGGATATACATTTGTAGGCAGGGTGACCTATAGATGATTATGTAGGTATATTTTTATGGAGGCCTTCCGAATATTTCCCATCATAAGTAATCAAAGTTAACTTTAACCTTTCAACAATAATTGATATGTCACAACCTCATAGATTCGCGTACACAGAGCAATTAATTTGACATTTCGCCATATTTATTTATTAATAAAATAATCTATGGTTGAGAAATATATCTTTTATAAACTTCGGCTTTTCCCAATTACCAATTTCATACAAAAACCACAAGAATTACCATCAAGGTTACTTGGAACGATTCCATAAAGATGTTGCAAAAGTGTTTATAGATGGAATTTGTCACATCAAGGTCTAGTAGACGATGACCTTTAGGTAGGCCTGCTGTGTGGTACACTCACGTGGAAAAGGAAAAGAAAAAAATGCTCAATTCAAAGTCGACAAAGACGCAGGACAGCAGGAACTAGTCTAAAGTCAATGTAACATAACCCCCTATTCATGTTTCCCGAGCTAAGGCCAACGCGAGCGTATCGATACAAGGCGAGTGCCACCGTCTAGACCTTTGGCAAGTCTACGCAAACTACTGCACCACAAACTACACAAACATGTGGACACAAGTGGCCACGAGCGCTGACAAGTCACTGCAAATGACCTCTATACACGTTGGCGCTTGTATTCACTCGGCCAGCTAGGCGAGCGATGTCTACACGTTGGTATTGGCTTTCAATCGACAACGTTGGGCCAACATGTAGACAAATACAAACAAAAAATCTTTATTGTACACCTTAAAAATAACATGAGTACATACATGGATACAAAACAAAAGTTCAATGGGCGGCCTTATCTCTTAAAGCTATGTATTGCTTCAAAGTAGGAATGACTAATTGCTTATCAGAATTGTGTAATTTAATAATAATAACGTCAAAATCCGTCAAAGTATTTCATTTTGGAAAAACAGCAATATATTCTGAAAATTTTCCTCAATGGGCGAAAGGAATATTAGTTTTTCATAGTATCGTGCCGACTCTTCATGGGCAGGAATAATGGGCGAAAGGGCACTACACCAAAATTTCACACATTAGAATGGCATCTTTTTTCCCACCAATTTTCATTATTTTATTGTAACTTTACTATCAAGATTAAACGTATTGTTGTTCCAAGAAATCTTTCCCTTGCTCCGAGCTGCACTCCTAACAAATTGTTCACCTGAAAGACGTGCAAAAGTTAAAACATTTTTTTTAAGGCTTTCTGTTGCTGATTATGAAAATCTATGGAAATTTAAATATAAAAGTACTAGGAAATAAGGTAAAGTAAGCACTTACAAATATTAAATTAATCGATTACGTCTTTCGCAATATTATTTGTCCGTACAGAAGAATTAAACGCGCTTCAATATAACTTCCGTGTGTGATTGTACTACTATACAAAATTATTCCTAAATATTATTTATAATAATTTATATTATGGTGTGTATATCAAGACAATTGGGTAATACTATTATTTTGACAAAACCTATTAATAAATGTTCAGCCTATGGGCATCATTTATAATTTAAAGAATAACGACTATATTTGTTTGATAGATAGATAGATACCCAATACTTTAATAATCGAAGACAAAAATATATATAAATGTATATGTACCTATGAAAATGTTACTATAGATTCTTTCTTTTTTCTTCTCTTTCTAGTTTGACGAATTCATTATGAATATAAGCGGGTTAACTACGAACCTTGTTTGTGTTGGAAGAACACCAATGTTTCATCCCTTAAGGCGCATACACGAGTGAAAGTGGCGCCCCCACCTATTTCATCTTATTATTCCGTTGAACACAGGACGTTTTAAAATTCCATTTTACAGTTTGTGGTATCTATAATTAGTTATTTATTAATACCTTTGTAATAGTTTCATTCTGTAAAGCTTAGGAAGAGATACGAAATTGCGCTTTTTGGCCATCAAACTCTATTTTCGCATCTCTTCCTAAACTATATAAAATAAAACTATTATACAGAGGTATTAAAAAATAGCTTTTAATAGATACCACAAACACTACGATGGATTTTTAAAATTTCCTGTGATAAACTTAATAATATGATAAAATAGATGGCGCTGTCATATTGGCTCGGGTATGCGCCTTAACGAGAGACATCTTTAGGGCAAGTGCCACACGGTACGATGGATTTTTAAAATTTCTTGTGTTATACTAATGTAATATTATGATAAAATAGGTGGCGCTGTCATATTGGCTTGGGTATGCATGCATGCGCCATAACTGTGATTTATGGAAAACGCTTGCGACGTTAGTCACAAAACTATGCATAGTACCTATAAAGTTACTTATTGGAATGACCGTTTTATTTAATTGTTTAACTCAATTACTTACATAAATTTCACTTATATTTTTTACTGTAGGTACTTTGTATGTCAGAGAGGATGACGCCAAATCTGATCCAATCCGGCGCAACCGGGAGCACGGAGGAGGCGGCGGTACAATCAACCAATCAATAATTTATTGCATGAAATGTTATAAAAGTTTTATATGTTATAATATAAAAGTTGATAACATATAATGGAATGTCATAATGCATTCTGCCCTATTGGGCGGGTACATGTCTAAATTTTACAATAATAACATTAATAACTAATAAAGAAAATAATCCATAAATACAAATAAATAAAAGAGAGAACAGAACAGAGATAAATAAAATACTGGCTGATATTAAGAAAAAAAAATAAAACCTTGGAAATGGATTTTTATGCATTTGTCTTTCTTATTTGGTTTTCTACCTTATGTTTAGTAAAGAAATAAGCAACTTTCTGAGCATGTTTTGTATAAAGGTACAATTATAATGCCTAGGTATATTGTCCGTAAAGCTCTGTGCAATGCAACTATTGTTGTTCATAGCCTCACGAAGCTCTGAAATCTTGAAAGACGTGAACACTTGTAACTCATTATTGTGAAAGGTATGGGCTGATGAAACGCTTTTTAGGGTTCCGTATTGGTAACAAACATTTGAAACCGTTTTCCTATCCAAGCTATCCCCACGCTGGGTATGCGGGTTGGGGATCCCGGTTCGGTAGTAGAATTGTTATGTAGGGGGCGCTGCTGCTCGCCCCCGGCGGATATCTCTTAGTAGCCTCTTACGACACGATATGCCGGGCGGTCACGGCGCGTAAGAATCGACCTCTCTTACTCAATCTGTGTACCCCATTGATTTATGTGTACCCCTATGTTGTAATTTTATTATAATTTTTTTTAGAAAATAAACTTTGGTGGGTCAATGTGGACAAGACAATCATTAGACAAATCATTTAGTTTGATATTACCTACTGACGTAACGAGGGCTTTTTGTAACTCTGAAACTGATTTATGACTCTGAAAAGGTTGTCATCATCATCAGCCTTTAGTAGTCCACAGCTGGACATAGGCGTCCCAAAAAAAACACCATAGCGCCCTGTCTTTAGCTTCAGGCATCCAGTCTGCAGTCTTCGGTCATCCCATCTGACTAGAAGACGTCATACGTTTACCAAGTTGGCCAACTTTGCTGACAACATAACGTTACGGAACCCGTTTATATACTTGTACGACTCACGCTTGACGCATTATTACATTAGATGGTTATCTATCTGTCAAATCTAGACCACAAGTCGTGTAGATCACATCATCCTCTTGTAGCAAGCTTACGTCATATCCTTTATCCTTTGATTATGTACTTTACCATGTTTGTTAGTACAGGGTGCGACGGGAAGGGTGTACTAAGCCGATAGAGGTGATTCTGGACATCAAGGGGGTTAACGTTACATATTCTACATACAATGTCGATTTTTTTTAACCCGACTTCAAAAAAAAGAGGAAGTTCTTAATTCGATGGTATTTTAATATGTTTGTTACATGATAAATTTTGAATGCGTGATCCGATTTTGATGATTCTTGAATTTCTGGTGCTTCCCATGTGGTCCTATTTCAATTTGGTCCAGTTCTGACAATGGCATCCATGAACAAACCATGTACATACATGTATGTATTTGAAGTCGGTATAATTGAAAACAAACTGAATTATCCTAGTTTTTTAATGTCGAGGGACAAGTGAACACCTTCAATGTGGTCTCTTGTCCTAAACTTAACAAGAATATATAAAAGGATAATAAAAGCCAAATTAACTAACTTTAACATCCTAAAATCTTAATAACAACCATTTTAAAATCAAATTAAGCTTAATGTGCTTAATTAGCATAGGTTCCGTTTAAGGAAATGAAATACAATGGTCTGTGATCATAATCTAATCGGCATAAAAAACATATATAGGACTAAACATCTCATTTACAATAGTATATTGTTACCCAAGGATTGAAAGTAACTTATTTAGCCCCGAGACAGGGTTTGTCGCTCGAGCTAATAGTTCGAGGGATGAAACGACTAGATAAGTTACTTTCAGCCGAGGTAAACACTGTGCTTTTCATCGCGAATACAAGGAAAGTAAATATAAATTAGTAATAAATAGCTAAGTAACAAATGATAATAATATGGTATGAAAAATCGCCCTAAACAAATATCTGCAGGTCTTACTAACATTTGTCCCGAGGCCGGAATCGAACCCGCAAACCTCCTGAATCGCAGGCGGACCTTTGCCCGCCGCGCCACAGAGGCCGTCTGTTTATAATAATGTGGTTCAGTCTAACAGACCTTACCTTTAGAATCTATTCCCTAGGCTTAGAATTTGCAACACCCCATCTCTTCCCGTGGCTGTCGTAAGAGGCGACTAAGGGATATCCACCGGGGGCGGGCAGTAGCGCCTCCTACAGAACAATTCTATAGTCACGGTTCATCGGATCCATATATCAACTCAAAGTCAAAACTTCATGACAATACAAAAATGATCAAGTATGACGTCACGGTTCGGCTGCCAATAGAGTTGCGTTTAGAAACTTTGTCGTTGAGATTTAAAAATCTTCTTTTAATTAAATTTCACAATAAAACATCAAAAAATACAATAGTAAATACAGATATATTTCTATATCAATGGAGAATACGTAAAATATATTTTTTGAAGTCACATACATACATAGACCTTATTCGTTGCCCGAAATAGAGGCCAGCATCCTGATACTTCTGTTCTGTCACGTCTAGTCTCTTTGAGAAGTTTATTTATTACCTTTCTGCAAGCTGATGTTTAAATTAAATAGAATTTATGCTAATTATTGAGTTTCTTAACGGCTCTGTGATTTAAGATTCACAGATTATAATAGTTAGACGCCTTTCACGCCTTATCGTACAAATATGCGAAATTGCCCATTCATATAAAGTTGGCTAAATAAATACTTACCTACCTCGACTTTTACTCACGCATCTTGACAAAGAAGAAGAGTGTTTTGAAATGTATTTGTAGATATAATAAAAATATACTATGTATGAAATCAATGGAAATATAGTGTATCAATGCAGGACATTATTATTGTGTGTTCCTATATTTTAAGCATCTTTGCGCTTTGAATATAACACTAAGTTTTTTTAATTTGTTAACCGACTCCAAAAAAAGGAGGAAGGTCCGATTGTCAAGATTCTTTTTTTATATGAAACCTGGTGCTTCCAGTGTGGTCCCATTTGTGCATATGTGTGCACTATTCCCTCTCTGTCATAATCCGATGGGATGGCAGACCGATTTTCTGTGTCGTATTCTTCATTGCTGAAGGTCGTGCCCGTCCTGGAAAGCTTTCACAGAGACGCTGATGAGCCGCTGCCCCACTGCCCTGTCTTCGGCCTGTCTCAGGGCTGCAGGCAAAGTGAGTCCAGTTATGGTTTTAACTCAGACAAAGGAATATAAAGACAGCTTACGGTGAAATAAAAAACGAAGCCGTAGAAAACCGTGCTCACCTTGTAAACACACGCGCTCACGCACACAAATATCAACCAAACCGTGCGCAGTGCTCGTCAGTACCCGTCGAGGCACGAGCCAGGACACTTCGACGTGTAAATAGATAACTATGGTTTCCTGTGCAGTGAAGAACTGTCAAAATAGCAGCAGAAAGGTCAAGAAGTCGGAAGGAATAACGTTTCACTGAAATAACACCGTAAAACTTTCTAATAAACACTTGTTTTTGTTTTACTTGGAACACAAAACCTCAACACTATGTTGATATCAAAGACAATGACAATGACAGTGACATAGAGCACGAATGTTACCAGCGTATGATTTCAGATTTCCCCAAGCTATTTGTTATTTTTCGCTTCAAGGGTTCACATAATTGGTAGCAATAGCAATTTTGACTAATCGAGGATTTCGATAATTGGACCGACAACGATATAGCTAGATTACCACGGACTCACTGACTCACTGACATAATTATTGTTCTCCCGGATGGTGGAGGGTGAGGTATTGTTTTTTTTGCGATAATGTATTTCTCATGTTGGACCGAGGGAAAATTCCTCGGTCCCCCTCGGTTTTTGAGATTTGCTCCCCCTCCCGGAGCCCCCCCCGCTCTAACCTTCTTGCACACGGACCAACTTGGATCAAAACGTTTATGGCGTTTGTATAGAGGGGGACAAGTGATTTAAACTGATTTTTTTAACCCCCCCCTTGTCCCAGACCCCCTCCCCCTTTGTAAGTGCTACCAGATAGCGACGTGATAGAAGAAATTTGATTGCAGGGTCGTATAGAGGGTATCTTCTTGAATCAAAGGAAAAAATTAATTACCCCCCCTCTCGCCCCTATTTTAGCCCCCGTTGTATATCTCCCAAACGGAGTGACTTGAATTAAAAAAAAATAACAGCCGTGTAGACGAATACAAGTCACTTTTCTAAGACAATTTTTTTTACCCCCCATGTCCCCCAAACTCCTCCCCCTGTTTTGAGTACTACCAAATAGAGGAGATATCGAGGGGTTCTGATTGCAGGATCGTATAAAGGGTATCTTCTTGAATCTAAAAACAATACACCCCACCCTACCCCCATTTTTAGCCCCCGTTGAGATCTCCCAAACGGAGTGACTTTACAGATTTTTTTTTGATGGCTGAATTTTTTTACCCAATGAGTATCGTTTTAAACAAAAATTTCATCGAGAGTGCTAATCACGAATATTTTTTTATTATTATAATTTCGTCTCTCATTTCATTCCTAAAAATAAACAAATCCACACATCATTTATTATACCATTTGTTTATAAACATACCCGACTTCTCCTGATCGCCATCTACCTTTAACCTAACCAATAATACTACTTCCCAAATTATAGGGAGTTTTTCTTTCAGATGGAAACACTTTCACGCACTCAACTATAAAAAAGTGGCTACATTTTTTAGTTCACCGTAAGATGTCTTTATATTCCTTTGTCTGAGGGTTTTAATTTGATCAGACCAGCGGGTTGGTGAGCGACCTCTTGGTCTTTTCCCCCCTATCTTGCCGAGTATAACCTGTTTTTCGAGGTTGTCTGGTTGCCTTCGGGCGATATGCCACATACATTACATATGCAAAAAATTATCATATGTATTAGAATAATTACCATTAAGATTTTGTTAGATATAGACATAATATATATGATGTTTGTGTTCTTTAAATAAAAAAAGACGTGTGGCACTCGGGGACTGCCGCGGTAAAGCTATTGCATAGCATTTTGTATCAACTTATGCAATTATAATTTTATTTATTTATTTTATTCATGCAGTATTGCTTTTTCTTTGATATTAATTCAAGTTACACTTTTTGAGCGTGGTGACCCTATACACCTATATACTTTCGCATAAACAGCTGCATGTATTCGTCCGATTTCGGAGCAGCTCGTCTCGATTCGTGCGAGTTTCGTAGAGTCGTACAATACGTCGCACGCACACAACGCCGTGTCGAAGACTGCCGAACTGAAACGACGTTAGACGATGCACGGCCTTCAAGCCACACCTCCTTGCCCGGCGGAGTGGGGAGCGTGAGGTTTTTTCGTTCGGAATTTCTGGATTCGGTCCCCGCGCTCAAGGCCCGCGATAGAAGCTATGCAATAGCTTAATAAATAAATAAATAAATATGCCCAAAGTAACTGAGGACTCGTTGATAACAGGTCGTGGACCGTGGTCGTGGACAGGTGGCAGACCGACACGACCGGGGAAAAGTCAGGCGCAGGACCAACAACGAAGCACGGGGTTGTATGTAACACCGTCAACTTCCTGACTACAGGTTACGCTGCTATATTTCTTGATAGAAAAACCCCAATATAATTTTCTTTGGTGGTTCGTGTTTAGAATTTGCACCACCCCAAACTCTGTCCCGTGGGTGTCGTAAGAGGCGACTTAGGGATTCTTCCATCGGGGGCAGGCAGCAGCGCCCCCTGCAGGATAATTTAACCAGCAAACTGCGATCCCCAACACTAATGCCCAGCATGGAGATTATGGGCATTACCCCCCATGAGATAAATGCCAATAAGGCGCTTATCAGGGGGAGGCCTGTGTCCAGCAGTGGACCGATACAGGCTGTTGAGGTTGAGATTAAGGTGTGCATTATCTATACCGTACCGGGCCATCCTACCTAAAAGTTATTCAATAGATACGATAAAGCTGTATGTACACTGAGGTCTATATATATAGGCAGAGAACATCGCCGATGAGTCTCGTATTCTAATAATGCGAGACAGTGAAAGTGATGGTGTGGCCACGAGAGTAGCGGGCAGCGTTTCAAAGAATGCGCATAACGCTACTAGTAAAGAAGTGATAATTAACAACCTACATAAATATTATAAATAAGAACCTACCTAGAAGATCTCTGTAATTTTGCATGAAATACAAAATTAAGTCCTTAAGTTAGGTCTTAGATTAAGATCTATTACCATTATTTGCATACCCTAATAACAGGGTACATTAATACTTACAAAACTGTAATATTTTTTGTAATGTTTTTGTTTGCCATAAAGATACTGAATACTGAATACTCTTCGCTCCCTGGCATCGCTGCTTGCTATGATACAAATTGTATTGTATAATGTATAGTCAGCAAAAATTTCGCCTTACCACCACAAGGGTGATTTTTCTGTGAAGTGAATAGTTGCCAACCCCGGCTTGCTCGATATCTTTTGTTTTTAACGCAAAGCAAAATAGTTTCAAACTGGATAGGCGTTACGTTTGGCGATAAATTATGCCATAGCAGCATTAAAGCCGATGACCTTTATAATGTTAGATTCAATTTAATAAGCTTACCTCAACCTCAACAGCCTGTATTGGTCCACTGCTGGACGCAGGCCTCCCCCTGATAAGCGCCTTGTTGGCGATTATCTAATGGGGGGTAATGCCCCTAATCCCCTCGTGTGCATCCCCTCATTTTAGATTCGTACGAGAGGACCGTACCTGTATAACCCTAACCTGAACAGTAAACTCCTATTTCGTGTCCACACTTAAAAGCCGATGCAACACAAGTTGGCTTTTGACCTGCACGTGACTGGCTAATTGGAGGTAACGAGGAATTATAGAAATAAGTCCGTTTCTACGTTGTGTCATAGTTACCTACCTACCATGAACCCTACCTATTATGGTACCAATAGGGTATGCATGTGATTTCAAAATGGCTAAAAAAATATATACGTATTCTCTATTGATATAGAAACATATCTACATATTTATTTTACCATTTTGAGATGTTTTTATTGTAGAATTTAACCATTGACAAATTCATATTTTAAATCTCAATCGCAAAATTTCAAAACGCCATTGGCTAGAGCGGATGTGACATCACTGTTCACATTTCTTCTTTTTTTTTATTCTGCTTGCTGCACCATGATTTGACACTTATCTGCCCACTATACATTTCGTTTTTTCGGTTATTTTCCGATTTTTCTGAAAACCTCTTTCCTGAGATGATCACTACTGAGGTCGTCACAAAAGGTTTTAATCGAGTGTGAACGTCGACGTCAAATAAACATGGCGCCAATATGGCAGCGTTTATATCACCCGAAAATGATTGTAGTTTTGATTTGTTTTTTTTACCTTGTTAATGCGAAATTCAGTGAGCGTCTTATAATTTTTCGGTTAAATAATGACCTTACGAATCAAATAAAACAATAAAAAAATCGATGCATATAGGTACCCTATTAGCAATTACCACCAGACCAGGCTCTCCCAATTAAAGTGTATTCCGCAAAGCCCCGGGGTTCCGTGAAGCCACTGAGGGCCGCTGTGGCAACAGTAGAACTGATTGTCGGATCCACTATCACTTCAGCTAGCTAATTCTTTGAGTTATGCGTTATGTCTATAACTTTGGTTTTCTGTCCTATCCTTCAGAGAAACTCCGAGCTTAGTTCTATCCATAGCTCGCTGAGCGACTTTAAACTGGTGGACTAGCCCTACCATGAGTGTCCACGTCTTAGCTTCGTAGGTCTAGACGGGTAAGACCTGTGTAAGTAGTTTTCAAGCATTACGGTATGGATGACGCAGAACTGAACTGCAGAATTTGTCCAAGTACCTAGTACGGTTTGCGCCCAACCAATGATTTATTCATTGGCAAATTCACAGCTCACTCACTCATTCACAGTCATGATTCTAGCTACTATACTAGGTTAATTTAGTTAGATGAAGAAAAACGCCTGTCGTAATTTTCATAGCAGTTTGTATGTAGCATAGTTGAATAGAATAAAATAATCTACTTACATTTTAATTTATGTACAGTATTTCTCAAAACAAAGATAAACTATAAAGGATATAGAAGCAACTTACTGTCCACACACCTCCTAAAATGTTTTGAAGGCGAAAGTTTGATTTTATTCAAAAAAGAAGCAAAAACTATGTTTCCGCCCGGGATCGAACCGGGGGCCTTCTGCGTGTTAGGCAGATGTGATAACCGCTACACCACGGAAACGATGACTACATCACTGAAATTTTAGAACAGTAACATTAGTCGTTTCAAAATTGTAAAATATGAATAACATTAATTTCTTATGATCAAGGCAGACACACTTCGGACCCACCATACCCCTTGCCATACCCCTGGGGTATGGTGGGACGAAACCATACCACCATAGAGATGTGACCTAAGGACTTCGACGTATCTATGAAAGTATTTATTCATATTCAATTATCAAAACTAAGTTTTATTTGATAAGTCACAATTAAGATAATCTTATCGTGTATTTTATTTCAAGTGTCCTTCTTAGGTAAGTAAACCTCACACTAATAACTCCTTGTCCTCCAACTCGAAACAAAGTTTGAGTGACATTTAAATTAGAACTTTTGTTTTTTTTCTTTTATTTTATCGTAGAAAATTAGTCCATATTTACGGAAAATGTCCTCAGAAGAACTAGAGTTTATAAAAATTAATGGCGGAACGGCTCTACTTTGTGGCAAATATCGATACCATCGCCACAAAATATATAAAAATTGTTCGTGGTATGGCGATGTAGCTGATACTTAACTAGTAAATGTGGCGGTACTTTAACTATCGTAGAGGTAGATACCTAGTCTTCCTTAACTTTTTCTCCTATTTACAATTTTGATGTAGGTACAATATGTAGTGGTTGCTACTTGATTATTTTCTTTACATTTTAGGATAAAACAGTAATTGGAAGAAAAGACCATACCTGCGAAGTTGACGAATATAAAAATCAGATGCTAAAGCAAGTATGTGATTTGCGGGAAAGAGTGATATCTTCAGACGATCCCATCCAAAGAATATATGACAAAAAAACCTGTGAATTTACAGACAAGGGTCTCACAGGTGCAGGGTGCAGTTACTGCACCATGAAATCACCATAGGGCATGCATTAGACAAATTAAGAACATAGTTTATTATATTTGAAGTGTTTTTGTTCCAGTTCAACTTTCTCTGAGAAGTTCAATAACAATTATTTGTAAGTTTTAACGTGGAGTTTTTTGTTGAAGTTGAATAATAAATTTGAACATAAATTTAAAATTTTTCAATTCCCAACACTACTATTAGTGGTATGGTTTCGTCCCACCATACCCCCAGGGGTATGACCAGGGGCATGGTGGGTCTGCAGTGCTATTAGTGGTATGGTTTCGTCCCACCATACCCCCAGGGGTATGACCAGGGGTATGGTGGGTCTGCAGTGGGCAGACATGAGGTATAAAATATTACATTCCTAACCTCAGCATATACCATTAAAACAGAAATTCTTAATACATTTCTTTGCACACTAAATTAAAATAACGGTACCAGATAATATCTCATCTAAATAGTTGAATTTCAAAATACATAGATACTTAATCAAAATAACTTTATTTGTATTACATAACAAAAGTGGCCCATAACCATACTGTTAGATGATAAGCAGAATTCTATGTAGATTGATTTTGTTAATATTTTATTTTATTTTTAAACACACATGTCATGTTAATAACACCTACAAAGATAAGCTCTTAAAAACAATTTCAAGCTCATAAGATAATTGCCATGTAACCAGCAATATTTTATGAGGTTGATTATGGTATCCCTATCTAAGATTTACAATAAAAAGAACTAGATAAAAAATAATAATTATATTTAAAAAACATGGAACCCATGAATATATTAAACAACTTTTGGTCAAGCATAATAGTAAAACTTCGTAAATAAAATTATTATAGTGGAATTGCAAAAAAGTTTCAGTACATTTATTTTGAAACAAGATCTCTATTGACAAAGAAAATCACAATCAAATAGAAATAAGTTAGAACTAGTATTTACAATTGAAACAATTAAGCTAATGGCAGACTGTTTCAAACAATCTACAGGTAACTCAACTGGTCCATATCAAAACCAGTCCGAAGTGTCCCCAAGATGCTGGGTGCCTCAATCTATTTTTGATTTCCTCTGTAAGAACTTGGTTTTTCACCACCCAGCAGCCATCATCATGATCATTATACAGCCTTTGGTCATTTTACACTTTATGTACGACTCTGGACAGAGCCAGGTAGCTATGTTTAGTGCTTATATCGTACCATCCTAAAGGCCCTGCCTCACAATCGGCACAACTAAGATATTTACAATTGTCGACTTGGTGTGTAAAACCTATGTTTTCAAAGATATACATGTCTTTCACATGATAAAACTCTTTGATGAGCTCTGTCTTGATGTCAGCTGAATCCTTAGCTTGCTGGATTTCCGGTAGCTCTTTCTGGAATACAATTTTAAGTCAGTAAGCTATCCGTCAAATAGAAAACCCCATTTAGATTTACACAATTACCTAGCACTAATGACTAATTTTTAAATTGTTATGATTCAGTTCAGCTCTGTTCGTAATTAGAAACTAAATACTCAAACATTTACGTATGTAAAAGTGAAAGCTAAGCTTTTTACTGCAGATTTCATTGGGTTGAACTGAGTATCTATAAAAACTATACCTAACTAAAATATAACAGTGAAAGTTAAATTAAAGATGAATGGAAATAGGTCTAAGATGACTTCAACACACCTCGATAGCTATGTACAGTCCCGTTTGCTTTTCTAAGATCTTTGAACCACAAAATTGGCATCGCACAGGAACCTTGTTTTTTCCATCTTCGATGTTCTCGTTTTCACTTTCTTTTACGCCGTTATATGTTCCTTTCGCTTCTATCTCGGACATTTTAGCGTGTTTTATGATTTCTAGTTAGATATAGCAGTTTTTGCTGCAATATTTAGTGTTTAGCAAACAAACAAAGCCAAAATCTTCCAATTTCCCAACACCCGCCCGCCCGGCAGCTGCGAGAGATGACGTTTGATTTGATTTGACGTTTGTTTTCAACTTCAACTTCTTATTTCATGGCAGCAGCAACTTCTTTCCGGCCCTTATCCCTTGGCCCTTGGGGCACGGAGGCGGAGGGGCGTGGCCTCCTTACCCCGGCTACGCCTCAAGGCCCCCCTCCGTGCCCCACAAGAGCCGAAAAGAAAGAAGTTGTTGTTCTAAAAATATGTCAAAAATATGTTATTTCATGGCTTGCTGTGTCGTTGCTGCCACAACTCTGCCAGTGTCCATGTCAAAAGAGTCATAAACTTTAGCAGTGAAAAAACCATAAAAATATAATTACAAAACAAAAACCCAAACAATACCTCTTTTTAAATAGTACCATTGAATTGTAACTAAAAAAAAGACGTGTGGCACTCGGGGACTGCCGCCGCGATAAAGCTATTGCATAGCATAATTCATTAAAAGTTCTGCTATTCATCGATAGATGGCAAAACTAAATATATATATATAAGTTATATATAATATACATATATAGATAAACTCCTAATAATTTATTTTAATTCGCCGGAAGAAAATGTATCTGATGGTGACAAGTTTACAACTTGACAAGGAAAACTCCATTCCTGATAAAACCTGGTTGGTAGGTAGAAAATACCTCTGCATTAAGCCCACCCTCTGTACTTCAATGCAATAAAAAAGCCTTTAGCGATTTAGATTAACAGACTATTTTCTTTATCAACCGAATATTATCAAGGTTGTTAAAATTGGTTACTTTAATAGTTAGGTATTCAGTTTATGTTTAGGTCCAATGGTTGTACAATATTAATAAATGGGTGAAAACTATAAAGTAGATTTTTTTACTTTTCGTTTGTTAGTTATTCATAGGCTTATAAGGTGGAATTACATTACCTATTGCACCTTTTTACTTACATTGTTCCAAAGAAACCATAAACATTACTATTCATTTGAAAATAATATACCTACATCGATAATTAATTCGATACTTGTTTTACAGAGTTAATTTTTGGCCGAAACAATTGGGCCGAAAAAATATTTAGTGCTAAAGCGTCTCCACTTGCCTCTGTTATTTTTCGAGCAGTAGGTATTCTAGCCCGCATAATTCCGATCACTGGTCATCACATCACCCATCGAGTTGAAGCCGGGGTAAAGAGGCTAAGCCTCGAGGCCCCCCTTCCGTGCCCTCACAAGAGCCGGAAAGAAAGAAGTTGTTGTTCTTAAAATATGTCAATGTCAAACCAAAACGGAATGAAATGTCAAAATAAAACGCAGCCAGGCCATTGATTGCTGTTCTGTTTCTCAATTTTATTTTATCGATTCCTCGTTTTATTCGCAAACTATGAGCTCCGGGTTCATTTCGGAAACCGAGGTTGTGGAGGCGCGTAGACGGCGCCAAGAGGAATGGGAGAAAGTCCGCACGGCAGACCAGCCTCAAGGTTAGATTGATTTCTGTCATCCGTCTGATAATTATCCTTGTTTTTGATGTTGATATGCATTATTTTTGCATCAAATCGAATTTCCTTGTCCTAAAAACTACTGATCTTTATCATTCTATCAGCCTTTAACATACGTTATGGGTCAAAATTCTGTTTTTATAGCAGTGATACGGTTTCGAGATGAACCTTTTTGATTCCAAGATATCTTCACTTGAGTCACCGTTTACTACTGTTTTTGTGATACAGAGGCCCCCGAGGATCCGTACGACACTCGGCCACTCTTCCAGCGTCTTGAAGAGCAGAGAATGAAGAAGGAAGCCGAGTATGAAGAGGCTCACAAACTGAGTAAGCACCTTGCATTAAACCAGGCATGTGAAACTATTCTTCATTATGGGATTAAAACACAATTAAACTTTTAGAGGTTTGCTGTTTGGCTTAGAATTTGCAACACCCTAACTCTACCCATAGTTATCATAAGGGGGGATTTATCCACTGATGGCCAGCAATTCTGTCACTGAACTATGATCCCGACCCACATGCCTAGCGTGGGGATTATGGGCATAACCCCCCACGGTACATTGTCAGCCACATTGTCATTTGTCAATATTTGAGTAGCCAAACAAATTCCTAAGAAATCTTTTGAAATAAAAGATAGAACTGGTTTGTGTAAAAGCTAAAGTTAATTAAGTAATCAATAATATTCCAAAAATTGCAAAAGGATTTTTGGTGACTGACAGCTTCGTTTCAGCTTTTCTGTGGACGGGGTAGATTCCTCAATAAGACACTTCAGCCCTGTTTTATGTCTGGCCTCCCCAAAAATTACCCGTAGTGTAAACTAAAAAAATCGAAACCTTTACGATAATTTTTTAGTTATATAAATCTTTGTATGAATGCAACCAATATTTTTGCTTCAGAGAACATGATCCGTGGTCTGGATGATGATGAGGTGGGATTCCTGGACCTGGTTGAGGAGACCAAGGCTAAAGCAGCACAGAAGATCCACTTAGAGGAACGGAAGGAGATACAAGAGTTTAGGTAATTAGTATTGCATTACATGCACACTCATATTATTATATCACTCAGATTTGTGTGCACCTCTGTGGTGCAGGCGAATGTATGCTCGTAACGCAGGAAGTTGTGGGTTAGGTTCCTGCTGCGGGACAAATGTTTTTACATCTTGCAGATATTTGTTCTGGTCTCAGTGTTATTTATGTATTGAAAAATATTGATGTATTGTATTCTGTGATCTAGTTCAACTGCTCAACTTTTTTGAGACTAGATGATGCTGCACATCATTAAAAAAATCTGTTCATCCAACACAAACAAGATTTGTAGTTAACCCGCTTACATTCATAATGAAATTGCCAACTACATACTAAAGTTTCTACAGTAAAATAGCATAAAAAAATATTTAACTCTGAGATCAGATCGTCAGCATTTTTTATTTCTTTCCATTTTCAGGAGTTAGGATCTGAATCCTATATAGAACAACTATTGTTGATGTTTCATAACAAAAACCTAAGTCTTATTAAGTTAATCCTTGCCATATTGACAGGATGCGTTTTTAAAAGTTTTGGTATTTAAATTAGTAAAGTTGTTTATTTTATTTATTCATTTCGCATTCATAGACAAAGTTTCTTTTGACAGTTAGAGATGAAATACTTCATACTGTATTTGAAAATAACTTGTCAACAATTAGAGATATTCATAGTGGGGCATTATCACAAAAAACGGATCCTTTGGACAGGGTATTAGATTTTTGTTATAATATATTATTGTATTTTTTATATTTCATGGTCACATTGATGCTGCAATAACTTATTTACATGGCTATTACAGTGTAGCTGTAATAGCAATGTAAAGTTATGTATAAATAAATAAATAATGCTGGACAATTCACACAGCATTATCTAGCCCCAAGCTAAGCAGAGCTTGTGTTATGGGTACGATATCTGATATACTTAATACAATACACTACATAGATAGATAATTTTTATTATACATAGAAACATACAGAACGCCCTGAACAAATATCTACAGATTGTACACACATTTGTCTCGAGGCAACCTCCTGCATCGCAGGTGGACCTTCGCCCACCGCGCCGTCGTATATTATGATATGACTAGCTGCGCCCCGCGGCTTCCACGCGTTTTTTCTATAGAAACGTTTAAAGGTGATTTCTATCCCACGGGAACGGGTTAAAAAGTAGCCTCTGTTTGATTCCTGGATTAGAATCACCTGTAATCAAAATTTCA
Organism: Eupithecia tripunctaria; assembly: GCA_955876795.1. Lineage (NCBI taxonomy): Eukaryota > Metazoa > Arthropoda > Insecta > Lepidoptera > Geometridae > Eupithecia > Eupithecia tripunctaria. The sequence goes on along the minus strand of OY041623.1, from coordinate 9,949,227 downwards.
GCCTGATCCGTTCAGTAGTTTTGGCATGAAGAGGTAACAAACATCCATCCATCCATACATCCGTCCAAACTTTCGCATTTATAATATTAGTGGGATGTGATTTCCAGGGAGCGCGTATCAAGCCTGACGGAGAGCGAGGAGATGTCGCGCCTGCGCGCGCAACTCGCGCCGGCGCGCGTGCCGCCAGCCAACCTGCAGAACACACAGAAGAACATACTCCAAGGGGTCAGTACTTTCTACTTGTTGAATCGTTGGAGCCGTTTCCGAGATTCCTCTACATCTTTAGTCGTTACGTCGACCTCGACTCAAACTCCAAATGTGTTTCGGTATGCTTGATCGTACAAAATTCCTTCACTCCAACTAACAGAGTCAGAGTCAAATCGTTTATTTCTTTAGACTTACAAAATAAGCACTTAGACAAGTCAAATTTTTACTATATTAACTGCTTGATAAATAGTTATTACTTTCAAACCAGAAGTAAGGTGCAATTGACTCTAATTGACTTCAATTTTAACCTTAGATAATTTACTCGTACAATACAAGTGGAGAAATGAACTGTCATCTCAAGGTACCTTGCGATCTACCTTGAATTCTCCTCAAAAGAGTTTGTTGTTATTTAAATGGATTTTGGGGACTATCTTTATTACATTTACAATGCATTTACTCTATTCCACCTTGAGCGTTGAGATTTAACCAAATTAAAGACTAAGCATAGGTACCAAACTTGATCATGTTTTGGAAGAATGATCGAGAGACCCTCAGTCGAGTTTGAGTGGAGCATTCGTTCAAGAATTGACTAAAGATATGGGTTAGATTATATAGGGAGTAGAAGAATTGCTTGTTTAGAAGTATAAGATAATTAAATTAATTGTAATGCTGAGTATTCTTCAGTCAGCCCCGTTTTTAAGCATAAAATTTATTTTGTATGTTATTAGTTAGTTCTTATATGGTATGTAAGTACAATATTACTTATTTATATTATTATTACTTACAATATTAATTGTTACTGCTATAAATAATATCTTATTAATTCCAGGTAATTGTCCGTAAACGCAAAGCCAGCGAGATGAGCGACAAAGACGCCCCACCAGCCAAGAACGGCGTGAAGACAGAAAACAAGGAAGATGAACCCGTTGCAGCAGCGGACGTAGCCAAGTTGACCTGCGTAGGCGTTCTGCCTGGTTTGGGGCATTATGATACAGACAGCACAAGTGATAGCAACGATTCTAGCGATTCTGATGGGGTGAGTTTAGCCTAAATCATAAATCATTTATTTGCAGGAATATAGGTACAAGAAATATATATATAGGTCTTAATAAAAAATAACACTCCAATAAATTCTGCCTCGTCAAGGCGTGCAAAACCAATTATTATCCTAATTAAGGCATTATATAATATAAAAAAATAAATGATGTCTAATAAATTTTAAATAATTCAAAATGAATGTTAAAATAAAACATTATAATATGTCAATTTTTCAAATTAAAATATTCTTTATCCAACTTCAGCTCAATATGTTTTTGGTCCAGTCACTTTAGCATAAAATGGGGGTCCACCTCGGAATTGAGAAATATGACATAATAAGACACACCAGATTTTATGAGACTTTTGAGACAACTTTAAGAATGCCAAAATAAAGGTATAGGTAATTCAGACAAAGCGGCATTGAGAGATATATACCTATATCTCAATAGGGTATATGCATGTGATTTCAAAATGGCTAAAAAAATATATACGTATTCTCTATTGAGATAGAAACATATCTACATATTTATTTTAGCATTTTGAGATGTTTTTATTGTATTAGAATTTAACCATTGAAAAATTGATATTTTAAATCTCAATCACAAAATTTCAAAACGCCACGCCATTGACTAGAGCGGACGTGACATCACTGTACACATTTCTTCTTTTTTTATTTTGCTTGCTGCACCATGATTTGACACTATTCTGCCCACTTCACATTTCGTATTGTCGGTTATTTTCAGCTTTTTCGGAAAACCTCTTTCCTGAGATGATCACTACCGAGGTCGTTACAAAAGGTTTTAATCGAGTGTGAACGTCGACGTCAAATAAACATGGCGCCAATATGGCAGCGTTTTTATCATCCGAAATTGATTTTAGTTTTGATTTGTTTTTTTTTTACCTTGTTATTGCGAAATTCAGGGAGCGTCTTATCATTTCTCGGTTAAATAATGACCTAAAGAATCGATTAAAACACTAAAAAAAATCGATGCATATACCCCTATTCCGAGGTGGAACGCTAAAGTGACGGAACACATCCTTATTCAAACTTTCGCATATTTTATAATAGTAATGCGTGAAATAGTCACATTTAATTACAGTGTCTTGTCTCTTACGTAATAAATATAACGTTAAAGTAAATAAATGAAACTTTATTGCCTAAGTTAATAAGTGTCTGTATTGTAAAATCTAATGTTTTCATTTCAGGAGGACAGTTGCAGTAACCACGTCATGTTAGGACAGCTTATACAGCAGAAGAAAGAAGATGCAAAGAGTTAGGTTAAACTTTGTAAATTATCTTCTAGAAAGTGATAAAAAAGTTTAAAATGGCGACTAACCCTCTTATTCATAGTCTGCTAACTTAGCACACTGCTAAATCTCGCTCAGTCTTCTTCTATTGACATAAGTCAGACTGAGACATAACACTACTTAGTAGCTGTTTTATTTTAGCAGACCATTAGGATTAGGGTTAGATTTTAACATATTTTCAACACGGAATCGGTTTAGCTAGAGTTTTACTTGTAATTTAAAAATCGACTTCAAATATTTCCATTCTTTATTATTTATATAGGTTTTTAAAGTTTAGCGGGACAAATACTAAGCCCTCGGGGTTAAAAGGACTCGGAATCATTATCTATATGTTTTAGAAAGAATCATAGTCCATAATTGACGGAGAAATCACAACATACATACAGCTGAACATAGAATCCGCCGGTCCCGTTTTACCAACCGGAATACGGAACCCCAAAAACGAGGCATTCTTTGCGCCCCAGTGCATGCTTAGGAATCAAAACTATAATAAATAAATAAGAATGTTAATTTAAAAAAACTACTATTCAAGAATACCAAGCCCTGGCGCTCGTGGGAAAATTAAACCGGAGTGAGCCGATTCCGTGTCGATAAATATGGTATCTTGCCTTGTGTATGCAAGGTCTCTTAGTTTCCTTGTTAGGATAGGAATATAAAGAAAGCTAGGACTAAGGTATCATTTACACTGGTGCTGTATTGTCGACGATGAACTCGCCGTAGGTACTCACTTTATTCTATAACTAGCGATCCGCCCCGGCTTCGTACAAGTTCAATGCTGATGTATTATACATAAAACCGTTCCTCTCTAATCACTCTATCTATTAAAAGACCACATTAAAATCGGCTGCGTAGTTTTACAGATCCAAGCATACCCTAGATTGATATCCTTACCACGCTTACATTTACTGCTGTAATTGCCTCCCCAAAACAATGTGCTTCCATCATCAGCCTACATCAGTCCACAGCTGGACATATGACAATAGTAGATATATCTGTGATCAACACTGGTATGGCCCAAGACGCATGTTGGTCAGCGCTACCATTGAAAAGGGAAGTTATTCCGTGATCATGGCACATAAAATTGGGCCGAAATATTTGAATAAACTCAAAACAACATAAATATCATGGTAAATGATAGAAAAAAAAGTTGGTACACCATAAAAATTACATAAAAACAACTAACAAATTCGAAATGGCGTCCGACTTAGAATTATGTTGAAATAGCTATTACGCATGGCTACCACAACGCTGGCTGATCTCTGAATCATTATTCTATATTGAACACTTATTGAATGAAACTATACAATAAAACAGCTTAAAAATTAAGTGACAAGTGGCGGTCTGATCGCTCAAGAGCCATCTCTACCAGACAACCGTGGATGGATAGGATCATTGGATAGTACAACTAATCATAAATATCCTGTTACAAGTAATTTAGTGTTAATTACCATGAAGTTTCAAAAGAATAAACTTTATAAAGTGTAAACAACCTATTTCTATTGACGCGATACAGTCCCGTGTATGTGATCCCTTACCCCTAGAATAGGGTATATGCATGTGATTTCAAAATGGCTAAATAAATATATACGTATTCTCTATTGATATAGAAACATATCTACATATTTATTTTTGCATTTTAAGATGTTTTTATTGTAGAATTTAACCATTGAAAAATTGATATTTTAAATCTCAATCGCAAAATTTCAAAACGCTACGCCATTGACTAGAGCGGACGTGACATCACTGTACACATTTCTTTTTTTATTCTGCTTGCTGCACCATGATTTGACACTGTTCTGCCCACTTGACATTTCGTACTGTCGATTATTTTCAGTTTTTTCGGAAAACCTCTTTCCTGAGATGATCACTACCGAGGTCGTCACAAAAGGTTTTAATCAAGTGTGAACGTCGACGTCAAATAAACATGGCGCCAATATGGCAGCGTTTTTATCACCCGAAAATGATTGTAGTTTTGATTTGTTTTTTTTACCTTGTTAATGCGAAATTCAGTGAGCGTCTTATCATTTCTCGGTTAAATAATGACCTAAAGAATCGATTAAAACAATAAAAAAAATCGATGCATATACCCTATTGATTCATCTATAAATAGTGTTTTGAAGATGAAAGCGATGTTTTAAAATTCATGAATTCTGTATATTAGAAAACGTTAAACATAAGTTTATTAATTATTTTATGTACTTTAACATCCTACTAAAGAAAAAAGCCAGAAAAGGTAAACCAAGATCGAGGCAAATAGATAAGGTGTAACCGATATCAGTGTTTGCTGTTTTAGAGTCGTGTATTTTAGAATAAGTTGTTTATTAAGTTATAAATAAAATAATTTTCACGTAAAAATGTATTTAATTATACACGACACAATACTTAAAACTATATTGCACAATTCAAGCAGATAAGCTTGTTTATAATAAATTAACAGGCGTTAAAAATGATTCACAAGTTGTTTTGTAATTGTAATAATATAACAATTTGTCGTAATGATCCATTGTTCTTGCAGGCTGGCTGACACTACGTAGCCGAAATTCGACTTAAAGGACGATGAATTGGTCAAATTTATTTTTCCGCTCATACCCAAAACTAAAGATATTTCCCGAATATTGTATGAAGTAATCCGTGATATGTGACGTCTCTTTCTTACTCCGAGGACTGCATTTGTTCCTTCTAATGCGTTCATAGATCGATTCTGTACCTTTCAGAAATCACTTTGTCAAAGCTGCTCTACAGTTTTTTCGTCTCATAACCCAACCTCAAAGGAGCATAGTGTTTGAAGTGATCCGTGACATGTTGCGTCTCTTTATAACTTTCAGGACTGCCTTGTTCCCTTTAACGCGTTCATAGTTATATTCTACACCTTTCAGAAATCACTTGTTTAAATAGCTACTCTACAGTTTTTTCGTCTCATAGCCAAAGCTATTCCCCAAAGGGCCATAGTGTTTGAAGTAATCCATGACATGTTGCGTCTCTTTCTTCCTGCCAGGGCTGCCTTGTTCCTTCTCATGCTTTCGTAGGTGCAACCTGAGGCCGGCGAGATGAGCGAACCGTTTGCTGCATAGGTCACAGGTGAAGGCCTTGTCGATAGAGTGGGTCTGGAATAAAAAAAAATAGGAACAGTTTATCAATTATTGCATCGGGTAACAAAAGGGTAACAAGACATTAAGTAGATCTTGGAATAAAAAAAGAGTAAATAAAGAGCCTGCATGATCCCACTGCAGGGCAAAGGCCTCCCTTTCCACCTACTATTCTTCTCTATTGTCGCCAGTTGTGGCCACTTTTTGTTGTAGGCGTACAGTTCATCTTTCCATCTCCGCCCATTAGGAACCCAGTCTGTGACTGTGTCTGGGCTTTCGCCCAGAGCTCTTCCCATATCACCAGCCCAGCCCAGTCCATTTCAATTTGGCAGACTTTACAGCTACGTCCGCTATCTGGGTCTTGGACCGCAGTGTTGAGTTTCTGATGAGGTCTGTCCAAAAGAAGTGTTAGATTTATGGGATAAAAATTAGGTTTGGTTTGATTCCAAGATTACCTGTAGGTGCGCAAAATTTCAGCCTAATCGGTGCAGTAGGTTTGGCGTGAAGAGGTAACAAACATCCATCCATACATAGGGTGTTTGGTACATGGACCGACAGGATTTTTTGGGGGGTGGGGGGCGTCAAGTGTTATTTTTCCCCGATACACCCGATGTCCGAAGTGTCACGGTAGTTTAGATATGCTATTTTTTAGTTTTTTTTTTAAATCACCCGAAATCTTGTCTTTAAATCGTCGTAACTTTTTTGTGTGTAGTTATTATACCACAAAATAAAGTATGCTTGTATTCTACGATGTTTTCCTATTCTTAATAAATCATTACTTGTTACAATTAATATCCACAAAAAAACTTCTGAGCTTTCAAAGTGGTAAATCGGCGTAAATGTTATGAAAAGTGACAACTTCTAAATTTATTGAAAGAAAAACTAAAAGTCATTTTGAAATTAGCTTTCTTTTAAAAAGTTCTTTAGTTATTACCCTTTCTAACGATATGCTACATGGCAGAAATACTACATCAGGGGTCGACCTAAGTGATACTTTGTTGCTGACAATCCTACAACAAGCATACGAGTTGTTGCTGCCGGACTTAACTTATCAGTTTGGAAAGTCTGGTCTGTTCTTCCATCTGTTGGCAGATGGAAGGCACGCATTTCATTACACTCCTGTTCAAGGTAACAACTACTTACGTACTTATTAAACTTATTTAAAATGTGGCATTAAAACATTTTACACTTTTACATTAAACATTTTAACAGATTTCAAATCTTAATAAAAAGTGTTCAATTCGACTCTTTTTTTTATTGTTGTAATTGTTTCGTTGAATTCTTTTCTTGCTCTGTTTCTCGGACAACTAAAGAAGTTCTTTGTGTGAGCTCAATTAAGAGAAGGAAATATCGCGTTTGTGCAGTTATTACCACAAACTCACGGATTTCATTAATTGTTCCAGGTCTCGAAGAGGGTGACAATGCAAGACGGTTAGAGTTCTGCCGATTTTTATTGCATACAGATGTTGAAGATGGCGACTTTTTGAAACGAGTTTTATATTAAAGCTAATTTCAAAATTACTTTTAGTATTTTTTTCAATGAATTTAGAAGTTGTCACTTTTCATAACATTTACGCCGATTTACCACTTTGAAAGCTCAGAAGTTTTTTTGTGGATATTAATTGTAACAAGTAATGATTTATTTAGAATAGGAAAACATCGTAGAATACAAGCATACTTTATTTTGTGGTAGGTATAATAACTACACACAAAAAAGTTATTACGATTTAAAGACAAGATTTCGAGTGATTTAAAAAAAAACTAAAAAATAGCATATCTAAACTACCGTGACAGTCTCATCGGAGACTAGCCAGAAGTGCAGGGCATATTATAGTGCACAAGTGTACGCACAAACACAGGTGCACTCTCTATTCCCTTACTCTCATAATCCGATGGGACGACAGTTCGACACGACCGGGGACCATTTGTCCCAAGGCCTGGTTCTCCTAAATCGAACCCGCAATCCCCTGCGTCACAGGCGGACCTTCGGGAGTGAGTGTTAGGTTGTTTTGAGCGACCTTAGTAATTACTGTAATATTTACCACTTGATGCCTCTTTAGTACACTTCTCGAGCTGAGCTGGAGGCCACACGTCTTGCAAGTGAAGCCATGCGAGCGGGAGTGAGTGTTGAGGTGGTTTAGTAGCGACCATGAACTCTGGAATGAAGGACATTTGTTTAGGCTGGTTTAAAAGGAAGCATTGAATTGGGTAGTAGGGCCAGTGTACCGCTTTTGAAACTTTGTCCGGTCTTAGGTAAGGGTCCGGTTTTAGGAACTATCCGGTCTTAGGGACTCTGATAGCTACGGGTGTCAAAACCTACTAGAATTTGAAATTAAAAACACGTGTAGATAAATTACAGTTTAATTAATAAGGATCAAGTATTGAGCCGGAGGGGCTATGATGCTCATTAAAATATAATAAAACTAACTCGCCAGCATTGGTGGCTGAAAAGTTGCATACTAGTAGTAGGTAGTTCCTGGAATATCACATGGGCTCCCACGGAAACTGATCTTTGGGATAGAAAGAATATCCCATAGATCAGTTTCCGTGGGAGAGGCGTGCGAATCCGCGCATCTAGTATTAGTAATGCTCGATATCGATTTATTTTTGAATTACCGTCTACCTCTCGAAAAGGTCTCCCTCTATATAGGTCTCCCTTCGTGACAGTCTACCTCTCAAAAGGTCTAGGTACCTCTCAAAATATCTACCTCGCAAAAGACATATCTCTGAAAAGGTCTTAATCACGTTTTGACTAGGCGTAACGCGGTATAGTCTAACTACGAATTAGGTATACAAAGATGAAGCGGAAGTACCTACCGCGAGTGTGATGCCGCATACTTCGCAGACTTGTCTCTGGCCGTTCTGCTTGTCTCTGGCTCTCGGCAACGGCGCGCCGGGGTGCGCGCACGCGTGGTGCTTGCTGAACGCAGCGTACGTAGAGAACGAACGACCACACTGGAAAAGGACATTGTTATCAGATGTTTACATAAAATCTTTCGGGACTTATCGTTTAATTATCTTTAAGAGAGCACAGACCTGATTAAACTGTAGTGGTGTGCATCATAAACGTGTAAGCGTAAAGTAGCTAATAAGCGCTGGAAGAACGTAACCTATCTTCCCTTTTTAATTAATCAATGGAGCAAGCCGGGGTTGGCCAACTATTCACTTCACAGAAAAATTGATTGAACGAAAAAGAAAGACCAATTTTCCTGATTCTTTTTATATGAAAGCTGGTGCTTCCCTTGTATTCTCATTATAATTTTGTTCGGTTCTGACTGTGGAATCCATGAATATTCATGAAAAAACGATTAAAATTTAAGTCGTTTTATATTTATAGTTTATAGTTTATTTATAGTTTTTTAAAACAAAATTAATTATTGCGTTCCGATAATGTTGTGGAATTGAATGGAATTTACCTTAACGACATCTAGCGGATATTCGTTGAAGCGCTTAAGTATGTTAACTTGCGTCTATTGACGTTTTTGTTTTGTAATTCGGCAGTTTGTCGCTAGAGGTCGCTTTCAAGTAAATAAATAGTCTAAAGTACGTGGTATGAAGTACTTACAATATTACACGTAGTAGCTATCCTGGGAACTCTTCGTTTCGTGCATCTGGTCTTCAGAGGTAGACTGGTTGCGCCTTCCGTCACTTCACTGCAAGAATGAACGATCATTAGAACAATCTGCAGTTAGCTAAATTGTTTTAATAGTAAATACTCAAACTCAACCTCAACGGCCTGTTTACTGCTGGACACAGGCCTCCCCCTGATAAGCGCCTTGTTGGAGTTTATCTAATGGGGTGCCACGCATGCCCAGCGTGGGCGGTTTCGGTTATAAAAGATACATAGTCATATGAAAACACCTTTTAAGTATTATGTTTAAGTTTTCTATTTTATCTCGTAAATCAGTTCCCATGGGATAAAATAACCTTTATAACGTTTCCATAGGAACATTGTAAAATATAACTTAACTAACGTGAACAATAAACTTACGTGGCGTGCAAAGCAGACTCGGCGAAGTGATCTTCGTAGCCTCTAAGCGTATCGAACTTTATATCGCAAACTTTGCAGTACGTGTTGGAACTCTCTTCTTTTATATCCTGAATTATATAAAAAATATAATTATAAAAATTACTTATTCGCGAAGAAATGACAATGAATGGAGACAGGTAATACTGACTAAACTGCTGGACGCAGGCATAGATTATTTTTAATTATTTGATCTAATTTCGTTTAGGTCAATAATAGCTATCCTGACTCGGTGGGCCTGGGCTCGGAAGAATGTCGGTCCAAATAAAGTACACTACTATTTTCACAAATCACAAACTTTTTATTCACTGAATTAAGTAGTCTTTTTACAACGAGTCTAAAGATACCCAACCAAACACTTTGTTTCACTGTTTCACAAGATATGCAACTAAACACTTTGTTTCACTGTTTTACAAGATATCCAACTAAACACTTTGTTTCATTTGGCATATAGACTACACTGAACGCGAGACAGTTTCGACTTTACGACTGTTTAGTGCGGCGGCTGAACGAAGACTGCCCGTCCGGCCCGCCGACTCAACGCAGACTCTGCCTAGCGCCGCGAGGTGACGCTTGCGTTGCAATGACGAGATAACGTAGTACGATGTAGTCAATAGCGTGTCTATGTAGTCAATTCACCAACTATTCCGATATATTATTATTAATAGAAATCAGTATGTGAGTGTGAAAAAATAACTTTATCTAAAACTGGTTTTCAGAAATTTACCCATCAAGAGAAAAATTTACAGAAAAAAAATGGGAAATTTTGGGAAAATAGCTTGCAGTATAATTTGATTTTAAGAAATTTATTGCCACACGCCAACGTAGGGTATCCCTAAATTTTTGAATTAAAAAAAATATTAATAAACTGGCTTAAAAACTTACTTCTTCACCTAACTACGAAAAAAATTTAATATTGTGTAAATTGCACTGTAATAGAAATTAATAAATTTACGTAGGTATATATTTACTAACGGTCTTCTTTTTATGTATGTGTGTGTATTCTATTAGAATTTTCTGAGGTTAGATTAAATTTGGTACTATCTTGCTAACAATTCTATGCTAAATTAAAGTACTTAAGACTTTATTTTTTATGGCATCAAATTTTTTATCTATGTACCTAAGTAACTTTGTTTAGTTCAGCACATTTAAATACTATTCCTGCATTAAGTTTTTATCATTATTCGTTTTAGACGGTTCTTCTAAATAGTAAGTATAAAGACTGTAATTTAAAGATTAAAGACACAATCACGTGCAGCTTAGTTCGGGATCCTGCTCAATATTATATTTTAAACATTTGATTGTGTTAGATAGAAACGAAGAATTTGATTTAAAAATATATTATTTACCTCACTAATAACATGCTTCACGCGTTTATGCATGAACAGTCCGAATTCGCTGACAAACGACACGCCGCATAGAGTGCACACGTATTTACTTTTGTGCTTCCGCAGGTGCGTGTAGTATGTGGAGCTATGCCTGAAATAGGAGATATTTTGTGGCGCCATCTAGTTTTGTAGGACGAACTAAAATAATGCTGGACAATACACACAGCATTATCTAGCCTCAAGCTAAGCAGAGCTTGTGATATGTTGTGGGTATTAGATGACTGATGACGAATGATGATAAATATATAAGTAAATAGATATACATAGTACAATACATTAGATGGATATTTTTATTATACGATAAATGTAATGTAAATTACATGTATGATCATTTAAATAAACTATTAAAAATAACACCTAGTACACCCGGAAAAAATATTTGCAGATCATACAAACATTTGTCCCGAGGCGGGACTCGAACGCGCAACCTGCTGTGTCGCAGGCGAACCTTAGCCCGCCACGCCACGACACATCGATTGTTAGGTTAAGAGTAAAAAAAATTCTACCTACCTATTAGACATTACATTTTGTTTCTAAGAATTTACGTTATCGCTCCCTTTATTCAATGACTAATTTCTGCCCGCAGCTTCGCACGCGCTGTTTCTATCGAATTTGAAATTACTTTTATCCCATGGGAACTGATTTATGGGATAGAAGTAGCATTTGTGTTATTCCAGGTCTAAACTACATCGTTTAGCAATTTTTCAAACCAACGAACATACGTCTATCAATCAAACTTTCACAAAACATGTGATTTTATGGCTCTTATATCGCATATACACGGGCAGGCAATCTGTACGATGGATTGTTAAAATTTCCTGTGTTAAACGTAATAATATAATAAAATAGGTGGCGCTGTCATATTGGCTCGAGTATGCGCCTTAACTTAACTGTCTCAATTGTATTTTTTTTTGCTGCAATAAAATTTGTTTTTAATATTTTTTTAAAGTAGGTATGAAGGAGCTACCTAAATCCTTGTCCGCAATGCGCACACGTCCATGTCACGCCATTGTGAGAATAGTCGTGTTGGAATGCAGAAATTCTGAAATAGCAAAACAGTTCGATAAACAACAAACATTTAAAAACGTACTCTGAAGACTTTAAAGTTAAATTCCTGATGAGATTTGTAGAATAGTAACTGTATTTTTGTTATGTTTGTTACCTCAGAACTTTTGAGTGGGTGATCTGATTTTAATTGAAAGCTGGTGCTTCCCGTGTGGTCCTATTTCAATTTTGTCTAGTTAAACGGCATACTCACTCAACAGGAAAAGACAGTTCACATCTCAGACACTTGTAGATAGTGTAGTGCTCCTTTAAATGTTTCTGGAGCCTGGATTTCCACTTGAAGCGCATTCGGCAGTGCTTGCATTCGTGCGAGCCTAGCGACTGTGAAATTAATATGTACTATGTATAGTATATGTAACTTTTAAATCCATCATAGTTATTAAGACTAAATTTCTTGACCAAATATTGGAAAGCTCAAAACTCAAATCTAATCTAATCTCCTGTAGTAAATAACTTTAGTAATTTGTACATCATTGGCATGATGATTTGGCAGCATACATGCATTTTTATGATTGTTTTAATCATATAATTTTTCTCAATGGGATTTGACACATAAAAGGAAGTAAAGAAAATATGACCAAAGATAGTTTTACACTATAATAACCAAAAAAATTGATAATTTCTGTTACCCATAGTGATTTGATTTCTTGATAATATGACTGTAGAATTTTATGTAGGTACGTAATTCGTACGTATGTAATTCGTTTTTTACCACAGGTTTGACAACCAAACCCCTTAAATTATCCAGTCTTTCGTAGATCGTCATCTCAGCTGACGTTTCATGTTTTATACAATAGGTTTGCCGATACTTACTTTACAATGCCTCAATTTAATATGCCGTTTCATCATATCCTCCTGGGAAAATGTCCTATAGCAATCTGTGCATTTAAAATCAGCTCTTATGTACTTCTGTTCTAAGGCCTTAGCTTGAAATTTTCTAGAAGCTTCTTCATCACATAAAGTTATTTTAGTCCAATGATTCTCATCAAGAAATTTCTTTTTGACTGATCTTTGGAACTTATTTACTAGATTCGGTTCTATGTTTGATTCATTTATTATATCTGTTTCGCATTTGATTCTCTCTTTGATCTTCGTGTTATCTATTTTGTATATTTGATCTTTCTCTATCTCATGATTTGTTATAAAATTGCCTGTTTTTTCATCAAATATATTTGGTTTCTCACTATCAACTTCATTTGTTGTTTCTTCAGTATAATTTGTTATTCTATTTTCATTTTGCTTATCTGCTGTGTTAATTTTAAATTGATCAGCATTTTCTACGTTTACATTTAGAAATAGGCTATCATTAGAATAGTTGTGTATATCATTATCAAAATCATTATCATCATCATTTTGTTCTACAGGCTTATCATTTCTTGCTTCATACTTTTCATTAGGTATTGAATTTAATTCAATCATTTTGGAGTCATCAACATAAACCTCAGTAAAATTGTTTTCTTTCTTCTGAGATATGCTTTGTTTTATTTCCTCATGTTTTATTGTATAAGTTTTAATACTAATGTTTTTATGAACTGATATTATTTGTAAATATGATTGTGGGTTTGTGTATCTTGCAAAATGGTTCCTGCTTGCCTGGAATATTATAGATTTGCTGTTAAATCACACTTTCACACTAATATTATAAATGCGAAAGTTTTTATGGATGAATGGATGTTTGTTACCTCTTCACGCCAAAGCTAGTGAACGGACCAACTTGTTTTTTTTGACAAATGTAATTTTTTGGAAGAATTGTACTTTTTAAAATAAACTTAAAATGGCAACATTTTTTTCTTCAAAATAAAGTAGAAGGTTCCTATGAACAGAACCTTCTAACTTCAAAAGAAACAATAGCTTCCCATAAGGGGCCAAAAATTTGCCCCATCCTATATAATAAAAATAATGATATAGCCTTTTATTTCCAAAACTGTTACATTTAGTTAGTATCTCTCTTTTCTGTCATGTCAACAATATGTCTGTGAGTTTGGTCTGCCTTTCAGCATAGGCGTCCTCCAACTGCCTCCATTGAGGCCTGTCCTCTGCGACTCTTGTCCAATATGGCCCTAACATATGCTTATGTAGTCCTCTATTATGAATAACAACTTGTTTTAGGCCCAAAACAAGATATAATTCATAGTAGAAGCGAGGCAAACCAGTGATGTTCTTTACTTACACTTTTAGACTGAAGAATTTTCTTGAAAATACTCTGTCCGTTGTGACATTTTTTCTTAAATTCATGGAACTTATGCAAAAGAGCTGCACACTCAAAACAGAACCATTTTGGAAGACAATCACGCTTTAAAATCTGCAAGATACGACAGAAAAATACAGATCTGTGGTCTTTGTGAGAGTAAGAAATTGCAAAAACATTTTGCTGGATTATGTATGACTCTATCAAAATCGCTAGACCGTAGTCGCATTATTAGAACATGGTAAAAGATATCGTAATAAACAGAAAAGTAACAAGATATTTACCTTCGACCCGGTAATTTCTTTATAAAATTGCTTCAAGTGGAATCGATCACATTCATACATTTTCACATCTTTGCGCACGCATATCCGGCAGAATTTGTCCTCGGACATATTTCTCAGGACTAAATAAATTATCTTTAATTTAAAATACTAGTCAATAAAGACAAAAAAAATTCAAAATGAACTTATTTTGGTTTTACGCCCTATTGTTTACATATTTTTTTGCATTTGCAGCTTTGACATTGACGTTTCCACTTTTCCAGACAGACAGAAAATGTACTAGTGATGAGGATCAACGTTTCCGTCTTCCGGATCCACACTGAACTTCAGTCCGGCCCTGGTGAGGGCACAGAGAGGGGCCTCGAGGCTCGGCCTCATTACCCCGGCGGCATCTCAAGGGGCGACAGCCCCTCGGTCAATGGGCTAGGCGCAAAGCTCTTTTTGCGCAGGCAATTTGTTTTTTTTTTTTGGGCTGCGTATGTAGTTTTAATTTTTTTTGTTATTTTTATATATTTATTTTTTTTTGTCTTTTTTTTTTAGTCCATGACTTCAGGGCGGACGTGGTCGGCTGGTGAGGCCGGGGCTGGGGCGGTGATAGGAGCGGCGGTGTCAGACATTGCAGGCGCGATGCGTTGGTGCTGGCCCATGATGGCGAGACCCCGCAGCGCAGCACTTTGAAGGTCGACGCCTGCCGCAATGGCCATCAAAAACTCGGTCAGGGCCCCAAACAGCATGGCTGCGGGGTCCGGTCGAGCCGCGTTGGTTTCGACGGGCGCGGTGGACGCGCCGGCGTCTGTGACGGTATCGATGGGGTAGAGGGTGAGGCGCGGGCGGGGCGCCCTGCGCTGGCCATATGTTGGCATAGGCGGTTGAGGTTGCGGTGCGGCGACCGGCATCCTGTAGGCGGGTGCCGGGGCCAGGCGTCGAGCGGCGACGGGTGGCCTATCCGCGCGGGGAGCGGGAGGCGGGGCTGCTGTGGGCTGAAGTGGGGTGGAGGAGGCAACGGGTTTCCTCCTTCTTCCTCCCCTGGGCCTCCTCCTTCTGATGTAAACCGGCTCGCCCCGTATCGTGGCCGGGTTGGCGACGACTTCTGGGGCTGCCGGGGCTTCGGGTGGTATTGGGCGAGCGGTGTATGGGCGGCTAACGGGTGAGGGCGGGGGGGGCGGGGGACGCTCCCCTGCTCGGAGCGGCAGTGGGCTGGTTTGGTGCGGGGGGGGGAGAGTTTAACTCCCCTCTTCCGCGCCTCGCGCCGGAGCACAGGGCAAGTCCTACTGTTTGCCGTGTGCTCACGGCCGCAGTTGGCGCAGGTAGGCTTGTCAGTGAGGGGGCGGGGGCAGTCGGCTGCGGCATGTTGGCCGCCGCAGCGGACGCAGCGCGTCGGGCGGTGGCAGTGGGCCGAGGAATGGCCGAATGCCTGGCACCGATGGCACTGCGCCACTCGGTTCGCCGCGCCGCGCCAGTATTCCACGCACACGCCCTGCATGTTGAGGAGCTCAGTGAGGCCATACAGGCGCACGAGCTCCCCCTCGGGCAGGCGGTCCAGCTGGGCGTGGAACAGGCAGCCGGCGCGGCCCTGCTTCGGATGGATGTGCTTAACAAACCGAACTGGGAACCCCAGGTCGGTCAGGGCGAGGGTGACTTCATCGGCCTCCGTGTTGGCCGGTAGACCGCGTATGGCCACCTTGGTGGGCAGGTCGGCGGAGACGGCGTAACTGAACCAGCTAATCGCCGGGTCATCCGCCATGGCCTCCACCAGGTGGCGCTGCACGGTACGGTACTCTTCGGGGCTGCGGGGCGTGAAGCGCACCCCTTGTGCTAGGGGGCGTGCGTTGGGGGCGTATCCCAGCCTCACCCTCAGCGCGGCGAAGTGCGATACCCAGTTGGGTAGGCACTCCACTACGATGGGAGGGTAAGCCCGGGATTCTGCCCTCGAAGCTGGGGCTGCCGGTGAAGCAGGGCGGTCGGTGTGTGGGGATGGAGGCGGCGAGGCAGCACTTGTTGAGGGCTGCGGGGTTGGGCGCGCGGCAGGCCCCGGATGGGGCGCCGCTTGCTGCGTGGCTGGGCGTGCGGCTGGCCCCGGTTGGGGCGCCGCCGACGGGTGGCGCTGCGTAGTTGGTGGTCCATGGGGTTGCTGGGCCGGTCTTACCCTGAACGAGACAGCGGGCGGGGGACGGGCGGCAAAAGCCGCACCGTAGCTCGCCGCGTCATCGTCCGGCGACTCAGGCTGGCCCAGGCGGCGGGTTGGCGCGCGATTGGCGTAGGGGTTGGCGCTCTCCTCGATGAAGGATTGCCTCATCTGAGGCGACGGCATCGCCATCATCGGCGGCAGCTCCAGGAAGGAGGTCCCCTCCTCCTCCGAAGATGAAGAGCTGGCGGATGGCTGGGCGGCAATGGGGTAGCGCGCTGATGCGCGTGGAGGCATATGCCCCGCGGCGGTCGGCTTCCGCGACGTCAGCGGCGTGCCTTGCAGCGGCGGGGATTCGTGGGAGGGAGAGGACAGTAGACACTGTCTCTTTTCCTCCTGGGTGTCTTCGGGACTCAAGGATCCAAAACAATTGGATCTTCTCACATCTTATTTGAGTGATAGGATACAAAGAGTTGACATAAATGGGAAACGGTCTTCGGGGTCTGTAGTTACAATGGGTGTACCGCAGGGATCTATCCTCGGTCCTTTCCTATTTTTAGTTTATATTAACGACCTGCCTCATCTTGTCAAGAATAGTCACGAGATTGTATTGTTTGCTGATGATACTTCATTAATTTTTAAAATGAAACGACAAAACACTAATTTCGACGATGTAAACAATGCAATCTCAAAGGTAGTTCATTGGTTTAGTGTCAACAATCTTTTGCTTAACGGAACCAAAACGAAATGTATTAGATTTACTCTACCTAATGTAAAACAAGTTAAGGCTGATGTAAACGTAAATGGAGAAACGTTAGAAATTATAGAAAGTACCGTATTCTTAGGAATCACCTTAGATAATAAACTTCAATGGGGCCCACACATAGATAAGCTATCGAAGAGACTTAGTTCTGCAGCATATGCAGTCAAAAAAATCCGTGATCTCACAGACGTGGACACATCTAGACTAGTTTATTTCAGCTACTTCCATAGTATTATGTCTTATGGTATACTGCTTTGGGGGAACGCTGCAGATATTAACACCATATTTGTGCTGCAGAAGCGGGCTGTTCGTGCCATCTATAAAATGGGTCCCAGAGAATCCCTGCGTGATAAATTCAAAGAAATAAATATAATGACAGTACCAAGTCAATATATTTATGAAAACTTGTTGTATACTCATAAAAATATCAATAGTTTCCTAAAAAATTGCGATATACATAATGTAAATACTAGAAATAAACATAAACTCGCTGTACCCACAACTAGGCTGCATAAAATTAATGTATCTTTTAAAGGGCAATGTATACGCTTCTACAACAAAACCCCTACTGAGCTGCAAAAATTATCAGTAAATAAATTCAAACAAATTGTCAAAACTTTATTATGCAAAAAGGCTTACTATAAAATATCAGATTATCTAGAGGATAAAAAAGCTTGGGACGGATTTTGCTCCAACTCGAAAAATAACAACTAACAGGCTAAAGGTTTCTTCGTCGTTTCTTTACTTTAGTCTACATACCGAAGCGATCGAAATCAAAAATACCACTTTATTTCCGTGTCAGTGTATTTTTTTATGATTTGACCTTTTCTAAGTGTACATTTATTGTATTTATGGAAATAAAGCATTTTTGAGTTTGAGTTTGAGTTTGAATGTACTCAAATTGTACCAAACTAAGCAAGCAAAGCTACAGAATAGGCCTCTTTCTTTCGTTCAAAAATGAAATGGGATAAGCCTTCAAACTTGTCAACTTCGACAACCTCTGTCTGTCAAATCAAACGAAATTCATGAAAATCTTGAATCTTGATACAATGAAAATTAACGAAGATGCATTGCATTTGTTTACGAGTAATAAATAATTTACTCAATAAGATTTAATATTAAAGTTGTAGTGTCCCAGTGTTCCGTTTATAATTTACAGAAACATAAAAAAAATGTCGAAGTTGAAGATGTGCCGCATTTGTCTGAACAAAAACGTAAATGGTTATAAATTCGATGAATTCAACTTAAAACAGCTTTACGAACAACTTACAGGAATAAAAGTAAGTTCCTACAACGTAAACACGTCCTGTTTCAGTCAGTTTTTATACGTACAATCAATAAAACCTCGTAGCTTATTGTTTTGTTTGC
This sequence comes from Eupithecia tripunctaria, assembly GCA_955876795.1. Lineage (NCBI taxonomy): Eukaryota > Metazoa > Arthropoda > Insecta > Lepidoptera > Geometridae > Eupithecia > Eupithecia tripunctaria. Next base: position 9,930,383 of record OY041623.1, on the reverse strand, counting down.
ACTCTGTGTTTCCCCTAATAATCCCGTACTCATAACGTTTTGCACATTTTAATCGTGAGTAAAATAGTGATGATCCTTATTCAAACCAGTTTTTTAAGTCAGTTCAAACCCAAAAACCCTCTGAAATTTTTACAAAGCTTACAAATTCATCTAACTAAAGTCTGGTCTAATTGTGAATGTAGTCTCTTCAATGAATATATTTTAAAGAAGAACAATCTTTGATTATTATCTAAATCTCATAATCTCATCTCATTTCAATTGATTAATATTTTTTTTGTATCTTAAATAATAAGATTATTCAATAACAATAATCTTGGAGTATAATGTAAACACTCACATTTGAACATTAGTTTTGGAAGGTAAAAGATAAACAATTCATTTTTAATTACAGATGAAATCAGCAGATGATCTCCCGAACTGGTTCTGCTATGAGTGTAGCACATTACTGCACAAATTTCACAAGTTTAAGGATAAGTGCTTGAAAGGACAGAAACTTCTTCAGCAGCTATTGAAGCAGGGGCCTGTTAGTATATGTATTTATAATATTAATAATTTTATAATTAAACCTACTACCCAGTAGGTACTTGGCAATAACCAAGTTTGTAGGCATATATACCCATATATGCCTCCAAACTTGGTTGTTGCCAATTTACTCCAATTTCATCCAGTTTCATCCTGGAATGTTAGAGATATTGACTGCTTATCTTCCCACTGTTTGGAGGTCTATACCCAGCAGTGGGTGAAGTCCGGTTGCAGATGATGATGATGATGATGAAAGAAACAGATTTGAATGTAATTAGAATTAAAACTTAAAAGATTAATTTCAGCCTCAGAAGATTAATTCCGCATTAACTATGAATATGAAACTCTAATATTATGTAAACTAAACAACTAATATTAACTATTCTCCACAGATTACGTATGAAGCAACTAAAAAAATTAACCGTGCAATAGAGCAGCTCAAAACCCTAAACATTATGGCAACGAACAAACACGTTAAAACATACATCACAAAACACAAATATATCGCTACAAGAACCACAAGAAGTCGGGGGAGGGTGAAAGCGAAACCTGTTGAAGTGATGATAGATTATAAGAGCGAGGATATCAAGAATGAGGATTCACCAATGATGGATGATCATATAGGGGATGTTGATGATTTGGATGATGATGATAATAAGAATGAGGTTGAAGCGGTAAGAAACCTTTCAGATAATAAAGCTGTGTGGATTGTTAAGCACCATTTATTTATTTAATATTATTATTCATCCATACCGCAATGCTTGAAAACTAAAGTTTCCCATCAGTGAATCCTCCCCTTACAGTTCCAAGTGTAGTAAGTCTAGTGTGCTATGTAAAGAGCTATGCTCTTAGTCTCTGAAGGATAGGATTCGAAATGAATACATCCGACAGAGAACCAAAGTTATTGATAAAGCTCAGAGAATTAGTAAGCTGAAGCCATCTCTCGACCTGTGAAAGACGCCAAGCTGAACACAGGCCGCTATGGCACTCATTAGGGGAGGCCTATGTCCAGCTGTGGACTGATACAGGCTGATGATACTGATTTATTTATTTAAACTTTTAGTTTTTTAGAGTTGTACTGAAATTTGAACTCACAAGCTGTGCTTAGATTTTAGCTAGATGATGCTTTGTGAATTGTCCAGCATTATTTATTATTGGGTTATACATATATAAGGCTGTATTTTTAAGCTTGAAAAGTAACTTACAAAAGTTTTGACTTATTTATAATAATCTCCAATTTTTTTCATCCAAACCTACATTAACTTTACAGGTAGACATAAAAGAAGAAGAAAAACTACCAGTACCAGAGAAAATCCTGGACATAATACCAGAACCCGATCCCGTGAAAAATAACATACCTGAGATCAGTAACGAACTAGATTCAGAAAGAAATGATCTCATCATGGACCTAGATGATGCTGATTATGTGCCAACTATTGATGATGACTTCCCGCCTATGGATGATGATCAGTCGTCCAGTGATGATGACTTTGGGGATAAGATTAAGGATGATAAGGTATGTTAATGTCAATTTTAGTGAAACACTAAATTTATAGAGTTTTATTGGTCATTAAAGCCAAGCCGCCAAGTTTACACAGCTGAGTGGTGCTGGCTTAGAATTTTTCACCACCCCAACCCGTGGATGTTGTAAGAGACTACTAAGGGATATCTGTCAGGGGCGGGCAGCGCCCCCTGCAGAATAATTCTTTATGGGCATTACCTCCCATGAGACAAATGGCAATAAGTGGCTTATCAGGGGGAGGCCTGCGTCCAGCAATACAGACTGTTGAGGAGGCCTTTACACGGACGCTCCATCGTGCGCTCTCAGAAGCATACAGGATTGCGCGCCGGAAAGTCTGCACAAAAATCATGTGCAGCTGTTTAAGCGGCGCGTTATTTCGTGCGCGATTATTCGTTAGTTCTTGTCGAAACGAATAAACGTCAACTGTCAAAAACGACTGAAGAGCGCGATCGCTTTGTCAAAAATGACTGAAGAGCGCGATCGCTTTGCTTGCCAACATCTTTGTCTTCCAAAATGCTTTGTAAGTCTAAAGAAATAAACGATTTGACTCTTGACTCTTTACACGCTCTATCGGGGACGATTAACGGTTTCGCGCTCGATAGAGCGTCCGTGTAAAGGCCGCTATTCATTTCATTACCCATGCATGACGCACACGCCCTCCAAACGACTCTTCGATTCGCAACGAGGCTGGACAGTGAGTCCGTTGACTAACTATTTTAATAAAATGATAACTTAATTATAGAATTTCTACCTCTTTGCTAAAACCCACCAGAGCTCAGATATCTGAACCAGCGAGAGTTTGGTTCACTAAACTCGTCGGTTCAGATATCTGAGATATTTGTTCCGCTATCAACGGAGTTTTACAGTGGTTTGATTTCCCATTTTTCAGGACAAATCAGATTCAAAAGAGAAAAAGGTGAAATTCGCCCGGCAGAAACAAGAACACCTTAACCCCGACTTTTGGAAAAAGATACAAATGTCCGATGAAGAGGCATTATTCGAGTTTAAGAATCAGGAGCAAAGCGATAAGTACATTAAGGCGAACTACAAGTGCACAAACTGTTTTAAAGGATTCTCGAAGCATCATATGTTGGTGCGGCATCAGAAATGTCGGCATGAATTGGTAAGACCATCACCACTAAGATTGTCTTCTGTTTTTCGTATAGAAATCCAAGCGGTAAATTTAAGAAGTTTTGTTTTAGTCCAGTTCACGCATGAACTTAGGAAATGTACCTAAGTATTTCTTACGTACATTGATTCCAGGAACAAAAAGAATCTAGTAAGATTTTTCATGTAAAAACAGTTGCCTATCAAATTCTCGCGCCCAGCGAGATGAGAACCCGCAATCTCTGCCTAAAGCCGTTAGATGATCTTATCCACTATCGTGTTGCATCACACTATTATAAATGCGAAAGTTTGTATGGATGAATGGATGTTTGTTACCTTTTCACGCCAAAACTACTGAACGGATCTGGCTGAAATTTTGCACTCAAGTAATTCTAATCCCGGAATTAAACATAGGCTACTTTTTATTCCATAAATCAGTTCCCGTGGGATAAAAACACCTTTAAACGTTTCCACAGGAACAACGCTTGCGAAGCCGCGGGGCGCAGCTAGTCATTCATAAATAGCGATATCCACAGATACTATCGAACATTGGATCTATCTATGTATGATGTAATAAGTATATCAGTAATATCTAATACCTACCACTATTCCAAGTTCCACTCTGCTTAGCTTGGGTCTAGAATCTAGATTATTTTAAATGTATGACTATTATTGGTATTCTCCTATCGAAATTCTCGCCTGTTGAGGTTACCCCGGTTTTATTAATCATTTTCAAAACGAACCTAATTAATCTTTATAAATATATTTTTCAGACCCTAGGTCCATTTGAGTGTCGGTTCTGCCACACGCGGTTCCGGCGCAAATGTCGTCTAACGCAGCACATGAGACAACACTATGCGATCTACCACTGTCTGCGCTGTGACATGCGATTCAGAGTCGAGTGAGTGTTTGAATAGGACCTTTAGGGGATAGTCCAGTGTCAGTTCCGGCGCAAGTGTCGTCTAACGCAGCACATGAGACAACACTACGCGATCTACCACTGTCTACGCTGCGACATGCGCTTCAGAGTCGAGTGAGTGTTTGAATAGGACCTTTACGGGATAGTCCAGTGTCAGTTCCGGCGCAAGTGTCGTCTAACGCAGCACATGAGACAACACTACGCGATCTACCACTGTCTACGCTGCGACATGCGCTTCAGAGTCGAGTGAGTGTTTGAATAGGACCTTTAGGGGATAGTCCAGTGTCAGTTCCGGCGCAAGTGTCGTCTAACGCAGCACATGAGACAACACTACGCGATCTACCACTGTCTACGCTGCGACATGCGCTTCAGAGTCGAGTGAGTGTTTGAATAGGACCTTTAGGGGATAGTCCAGTGTCAGTTCCGGCGCAAGTGTCGTCTAACGCAGCACATGAGACAACACTACGCGATCTACCACTGTCTGCGCTGTGACATGCGGTTCAGAGTCGAGTGAGTGTTTGAATAGGACCTTTAGGGGATAGTCCAGTGTCAGTTCCGGCGCAAGTGTCGTCTAACGCAGCACATGAGACAACACTACGCGATCTACCACTGTCTACGCTGCGACATGCGCTTCAGAGTCGAGTGAGTGTTTGAATAGGACCTTTAGGGGATAGTCCAGTGTCAGTTCCGGCGCAAGTGTCGTCTAACGCAGCACATGAGACAACACTACGCGATCTACCACTGTCTGCGCTGTGACATGCGGTTCAGAGTCGAGTGAGTGTTTGAATAGGACCTTTAGGGGATAGTCCAGTGTCAGTTCCGGCGCAAGTGTCGTCTAACGCAGCACATGAGACAACACTACGCGATCTACCACTGTCTGCGCTGTGACATGCGGTTCAGAGTCGAGTGAGTGTTTGAATAGGATCTTTAGGGGATAGTCCAGTGTCAGTTCCGGCGCAAGTGTCGTCTAACGCAGCACATGAGACAACACTACGCGATCTACCACTGTCTGCGCTGTGACATGCGGTTCAGAGTCGAGTGAGTGTTTGAATAGGACCTTTAGGGGATAGTCCAGTGTCAGTTCCGGCGCAAGTGTCGTCTAACGCAGCACATGAGACAACACTACGCGATCTACCACTGTCTGCGCTGTGACATGCGGTTCAGAGTCGAGTGAGTGTTTGAATAGGACCTTTAGGGGATAGTCCAGTGTCAGTTCCGGCGCAAGTGTCGTCTAACGCAGCACATGAGACAACACTACGCGATCTACCACTGTCTGCGCTGTGACATGCGGTTCAGAGTCGAGTGAGTGTTTGAATAGGACCTTTAGGGGATAGTCCAGTGTCAGTTCCGGCGCAAGTGTCGTCTAACGCAGCACATGAGACAACACTACGCGATCTACCACTGTCTGCGCTGTGACATGCGGTTCAGAGTCGAGTGAGTGTTTGAATAGGACCTTTAGGGGATAGTCCAGTGTCAGTTCCGGCGCAAGTGTCGTCTAACGCAGCACATGAGACAACACTACGCGATCTACCACTGTCTACGCTGCGACATGCGGTTCAGAGTCGAGTGAGTGTTTGAATAGGACCTTTAGGGGATAGTCCAGTGTCAGTTCCGGCGCAAGTGTCGTCTAACGCAGCACATGAGACAACACTACGCGATCTACCACTGTCTGCGCTGTGACATGCGGTTCAGAGTCGAGTGAGTGTTTGAATAGGACCTTTAGGGGATAGTCCAGTGTCAGTTCCGGCGCAAGTGTCGTCTAACGCAGCACATGAGACAACACTACGCGATCTACCACTGTCTGCGCTGTGACATGCGCTTCAGAGTCGAGTGAGTGTTTGAATAGGACCTTTAGGGGATAGTCCAGTGTCAGTTCCGGCGCAAGTGTCGTCTAACGCAGCACATGAGACAACACTACGCGATCTACCACTGTCTGCGCTGTGACATGCGGTTCAGAGTCGAGTGAGTGTTTGAATAGGACCTTTAGGGGATAGTCCAGTGTCAGTTCCGGCGCAAGTGTCGTCTAACGCAGCACATGAGACAACACTACGCGATCTACCACTGTCTGCGCTGTGACATGCGGTTCAGAGTCGAGTGAGTGTTTGAATAGGACCTTTAGGGGATAGTCCAGTGTCAGTTCCGGCGCAAGTGTCGTCTAACGCAGCACATGAGACAACACTACGCGATCTACCACTGTCTACGCTGTGACATGCGGTTCAGAGTCGAGTGAGTGTTTGAATAGGACCTTTAGGGGATAGTCCAGTGTCAGTTCCGGCGAAGTGTCGTCTAACGCAGCACATGAGACAACACTACGCGATCTACCACTGTCTGCGCTGTGACATGCGGTTCAGAGTCGAGTGAGTGTTTGAATAGGACCTTTAGGGGATAGTCCAGTGTCAGTTCCGGCGCAAGTGTCGTCTAACGCAGCACATGAGACAACACTACGCGATCTACCACTGTCTACGCTGCGACATGCGCTTCAGAGTCGAGTGAGTGTTTGAATAGGACCTTTAGGGGATAGTCCAGTGTCAGTTCCGGCGCAAGTGTCGTCTAACGCAGCACATGAGACAACACTACGCGATCTACCACTGTCTGCGCTGTGACATGCGGTTCAGAGTCGAGTGAGTGTTTGAATAGGACCTTTAGGGGATAGTCCAGTGTCAGTTCCGGCGCAAGTGTCGTCTAACGCAGCACATGAGACAACACTACGCGATCTACCACTGTCTACGCTGCGACATGCGCTTCAGAGTCGAGTGAGTGTTTGAATAGGACCTTTAGGGGATAGTCCAGTGTCAGTTCCGGCGCAAGTGTCGTCTAACGCAGCACATGAGACAACACTACGCGATCTACCACTGTCTGCGCTGTGACATGCGCTTCAGAGTCGAGTGAGTGTTTGAATAGGACCTTTAGGGGGCAGTCTGATATTAGTTCCGGCGCAAATGTCGGCTAACGCAGCACATAAGACAACAGTTATTACTAACCTCTCTTCTTGTATTTTGTTTCAGACATTCAGCAATCATCCATGAACGTTACCACAGTGGCCAGCTCACGAAATGCAAGCATTGCGGCGAAGAGTTCAAGTAAGTTCACTGCGATTACAGGCCAATGATCAGAGACGTACTTCCGTTTTTTCTAAATCCAATGAAATAAGAACGAGAGACATGATTTTAATATGATTTATCTTCTTCTTTTATAGACGTCTTATATGGGTTTCGTTTTTAACTAACTCGACAGAGTAGATTACGAAAAAGATCCATTTCAAAATCTAAGATGACGGACATTTTTAAATTGCCGTCTTTACTCTTGGTTACCGATTTCAATCAATCGAGTGTACATTAGGAAAAAGGGGAACACAATATACACAGCCGCCGCGAGCTGCTTGTAGCTCGCGCACTTATAAAAAGCTAGTTATATGATAAGGACAGTTTAGCATTATTTACGGGTAACCTTACGGAGGTCCATCATTTTTTTAAAGCCAATTATTATTTATTTAGAGCCAAAAGTCAGGCTTCTCCTATTTCGTTCTACACCATTGTGAAAGCAAAAGTAGTTTCGGATATGAATTAGAATAGACCATGGTGGTAATATTGTTCTGCAGGGGGCGCTGCTGCCCACCCTCCGGTGAATACCGCTTAGCCGCCTCATACGACACACACGGGAAGAGATGGGGTGGTGCAAATTCTATGCCTAAGGCGAGACGAAGGAGTTGAGTGGTGCTGACCACTCAGCTCTTTTGTCCGTCCAAAAAGATGCTGGTTTAGTACCATGACGTCTGGACAGATTGTTTTAACACCTTCATGGCTCAAGACGCAGGTGTCAGTCTCCACCGTGTATTGGCGGCGCGAGACTGGGCAGTGAATGCGTTAAAGACATTTCCTTCTCTCCAGACACAGATCTACGTACTACTCGCATATGAGAATGTCGCACCGCAGCAACCACGTGTGCAGCCTGTGCGGCGCGTCGTTCTTCAGCGAGGGCGGCCTCACGCAGCACCGGAGGATCAAGCACTTCGATAAGGATACACCGGTGAGGAAGGGCTTATTACTTCAATCATTTTCGCGATAACTACTAAACACTGACGGTGGCGTAATTAATGTTGGCACATTTTTATATATAGAAACACATAAAATGAATAATTATTTAACAAAAAGAATACGAGGAAGACTTATCAGGGAGTGGACAAATAGTGTTGGTGAACCACTTTTAAAGACGTGAAGGGATTTAGCTTGTCGAATAGAAACGGGGAGGGCGTAAGTCTGGTAGCCTGCAACGTAAAGGAATCACAATAAAACTGTTCAAAAAGGACGACTTGGTTCGCCTTTAGGTGTATTTAAAGACGAACCAAAGGTTGTGTTTTCTATATGAAACTTTTAAGTGGAAGTAATGAGATTTTAATCCTCTTTATAAGTGCAATTATCTTTGCCGCACAAAAAGCGCCCTCGCCGTAAAAAAATTCATCTTGCTCCCTTATGAGATGATACAATCTATACTATAAATGATACTATTAATAACACTTATTCCAACGCTTAAGTCACTTCTCACAGGTTACCTACTAGTTGTATTTTAATGTGATTGTTAATAACTTTTAATAATTTTATTATTTTAATTTAATGTATAAATATGTGTACATCTATGACTTTTCCTAGTGTACAATGATATGTATCAAAACGGAATAAACGAAATGAAATGAAATAAAATGAAATCACAATCTTAACTCTCTCCTATTCCAGGGAACATCATCAGAAAACGTAATAATGAAGATCTACTGTGAAAAGTGCGACATTAAGTTCGTATCGCAACAAGCCTATGACGAGCATCTGGTGCACTCGAATCGACACGATGAGGTGATTATTATTTATTTCAACCTCAACCTCAACAGCCTGTAATATAATAGCCCATTGATGGACACAGGCCTCCCCCCCCCCCCCCTCTTACGACACCCGCGGGATCAGTTAGGGTGGTGCAAATTGTAAGCCAGCACTACACAGCTATATATTAAATAAAGCTCAAATATAATTAATTACTGTCCACTAGCGGAAGAAGTGAAAAAGAAACCACTAGCAAGTTTATCGCTTATCTAACTAATACAATCATTGCATAGCTAAGTCTAACACTACTAATTTATGTTTTTACATACTATGGTCGGCGTGGAACTGGGCGACATCCCGTCATCATATTAGTAAGATTAATTTATAAATTTATATCAGGTCATCACGGATACGGAGATAAAGCGAAAAAACCTGAAGGGGAAGAAACATCTTGCTACGGGACCCTATAAGAGGAAGAAGCCAACCACTTGTATTCACGTGAGTATGATTGAATGTAAGGGGGGGTTCATTAATAGGGTTGGGTCTTGGGTAAAAAAATATATGGGAGGGTTCATTAATAGCGTATTGTCTTGGGTAATTTATTGTGTAAGAAATAAAGGATTTAATTTAATTTAAATTCTGTTCTGACCAGTCTCTCAGTTCGTTCTAACAGCTATACTTTTGATATCCGTCCACATCGACGGTAATAGAAAATAACGGCCCAACAGCATTTTGCTCTGGGGCACCAACTGTTTAATTATTTACATTGTTTATTTTCCTTTTTTATTTTTGTGTTTATTGTTTTAACTTTAAGATTTGTATATGGGCCTTAACTTGTGCCTGCAATTTTATTTATTTACCATCATCACATTTAACATAATTATATGGGTGATACAAATAGAAGTTGGTGGGCTATTGGCTATCCACTGATAGATACACATTAATTTTACTTGAAGGTGCCTATGCGATGAAACTAGCCTTTACCTCAAACACATTATACATACAATATATACCTTCTTAAGGTTGATAATTTTATTTATTTATTTTGTTCCAGTGCGGTAAACACTTCTCATCCCAAACCGCGTGTATGAAACACCATCTAGCGGAGCACCCTCGCAAGACGTTCCAGGACCAAAGACACATCTGTGAGATCTGCGGGGCTTCGCTAGCGGTACCTAACTATTTAAATATTATAAATAATGTGGGATACATCACTATCTGGCCGCAAGCTAAGCAAAGCTTGTGTTATGGGTACTAGATAACTGATATACATAATACAGAAACAGTACGTAGATAGATATTTTTATTATACGTAGAAAACATCCAGAACGCCCTGAAAAAAAATTGTCATATGTATTAGAATAATTACCATTAAGATTTTGTTAGATATAGACATAATATATATGATGTTTGTGTTCTTTAAATAAATAAATAAATAAATAAACAAATATCTGGAGATCGTACAAATATTTGTCAAGAGATGTACACATAGACCACTATCTACTTTCTTCCACCTAACCTACCGTTCGATTCCCGCCTCGGGACAAATGTGTGTACGATATGCAGATATTTTTTCTAGATGTTTTCTATTTATAACAAAAAAAAAATATCTATCTATGTAGTGTATTGTATTGTTTATCAGTTATCTAGGACCCATAACACAAGCTCTGCTTAGCTAGCGGCTAGATAATGCGCGTTCGCGACCCACCTTTACACTGAGCTTTCACACCAATGTGAAGGAGGGGAATTTAATTTCCCTACCTTAACACTGGTGTGAAGGCTCAGTGTGAAGGTGGGTAGCGAACCATAACGCGGTATGAATTGTGTCCAACATTATTTAATATTTTATTTATTTATTATGTCGCAGGCCGTCTCAATAACGAGTCATATGAACATGCACACCCGTGAGCACGTGTTTCCTTGCGGAATCTGCGGGATGGAGTTTATATCCAAACGGAGTCACGACAGGCATCAAGTCGTAAGTATCAACCTCAACAGTTTGTATCAGTCCACTGCTGGACGCAGGCCTCCCCCTGATAAGCGCCTTGTTGGCGTTTATCTAATGGCGGGGTAATGCTTATAATCCCCACGCTGGGCATGCGGGTTGGGATCGCAGTTCGGTGGTAGAATTGTTCTGCAGGGGCGCTGCTGCCCGCCCCCGGTGGATATCCCTTAGTCGCCTCTTACGACACCCACGGGAAGAGATAGGGTGGTGCAAATTCTAACCTAGCACCATACAGCACAAGTAACAGGCGTGGCGCAAATGTAGACACTTTTTGTTGCCGACGCGGCACACCGTACATTTTTGATGGTCTCATTGACGTATGTGTTATGTGAAAGGTTAAACTAAACACTTTTTGTTGCCGACGCGGCACACCGTACATTTTTGATGGTCTCATTGACGTATGTGTTATGTGAAAGGTTAAACTAAACACTTTTTGTTGCCGACGCGGCACACCGTACATTTTTTGATGGTCTCATTGACGTATGTGTTATGTGAAAGGTTAAACTAAACACTTTTTGTTGCCGACGCGGCACACCGTACATTTTTTGATGGTCTCATTGACGTATGTGTTATGTGAAAGGTTAAACCAATTTAAAATTGAACTTACCCAACTCCTGCTGAAAGGGTGTTTCTACACAGTTAACGAGTTCCTCAACCGTAGCAATTAAATAAAACTATATTTACGAGTATATAACTTAAGTTAGCTCATTGGACAAGTGTAATTTTTTATAACTTTATTCTCTTCACACTGCATGATATTTTGATGTAGGCACCTACTGTTCAAACACAATTGTATGGTTGTTTCTGAATAAATGTTTTAATTTATGATTATGTGGGAGCAACTGGACATATGTGGCGCAGGGAGTGGATGATTTCATACTGGTTCTTTACAAATCAAATATACATCATCGGGAGCTTGTATCTGATGCAAGACACAAGTGTCCACGTTTGTGCCCTGCCTTAGGGCGTTTATTAATTAAACGATCTTTATAATTGTATTTGAATTACCCCGAAATGGTCCCATAATAGATTTATTACCGAGGGATTGCTATAGATTAAAGATGTTTATTTGCCAGAATATATGTTACAAATCCAGTTACGTATATTCTACATAACTATACGTACCGCTAAACTTAAAAAAACAGAAGTTTGTTTTTCGTTAGTGTAAAAACATCAAATAGATTAAAAAAATATAGTAAAAAAACAGAAGTTAATTTTTCGTTAGTGTAAAAACATCAAATAGATTAAAAAAATAAAGTAAAAAAACAGAAGTTTGTTTTTCGTTACTGTAAAAACATCAAATAGATTAATTTTAGTCCGTCAGTTAGATGATCAGAAATATTGGACACATATTAAATATATAAATAAATAATGTTGGACAATTCACACAGCATTAGATATCTAGCCCCAAGCTAAGCAGAGCTTGTGTTATTAGTACTAGATATCTGATTACATATTGCAATACATTGCATAGATATTTTTATTATACATAGATAACATTCGGAACGCCCTGAACAAATATCTGCAGACCGTAAAAACATTTGTCCCGATGCGGGAATCGAACCCGCAACTTCCGGCGTCGCAGGGATTTTCGCCCGCTGCGCCACAAAGGTCGTCGTTTTTTCTTTGCTAATAATAAATAAATCTTATTAATGTTTGAGATTCGGGGCTTGTGACGTCACACCTTCTTAAAAAGTGTCGCAAGTTGTGACCTCACGCTAAACTAACTGGCTATATCTTCATAATTTTTTTGTTAATCGACAAAAGATAATTGATTTTGTTTTAAAAATCTATAAACCGAATTAAATTATATTGTTCTTTCATGGATACGTTGTCAGAACTGGACCAAATTATAATTAATTTTGTTTTAAAAAACTATAAACCGACTTAAATTTTTATAGTTTTTTCATGAATTTTCATGGATTCCATAGTCAGAAATGAACAAAATAAAAATGGAACCACGTGGGAATCACCAGCTTTCATACAAAAAAATCTTGAAAATCGGACCACCCAGTCAAAAGTTCCGAAGCTTGAGAACCTTTTTCATTTTTGAAGTCGTCTGACTAAATAGGTATTTTACGGCATCGACCTATCATTATTTGTTTTATTTATTTATTTATTTATGTGGAAAATAAACAGCTTTTAAACAACTATATGTAAGAAACAGTAGTAGATCAAATGACAGTCTTCACTTATAGTTTAAATAATTAAATACTTTCTTCCAGACACACACAGGAGAGAAGCCCTACCCCTGTCCGCTCTGCGAGAAGCGATTCACCCAGAAGAACAGCATGAAGCTGCACTACAGGACCTTCCACTTGAAGATGCCATATCCACCGAGGTAAGCAAGCATGCATGATGTACGTACAGTCAGCAAAAATTGCGCCTTACCACCACTAGGGTGATTTTTCTGTGAAGTGAATAGTTACCGACCCCGGCTTGCTCGATATCTTTTGTTTTTAACGCAAAGCAAAATAGTTTCCAACTGGATAGGCGTTACGTTTGGCGATTTTACATTACGTTTGATCAAGCAAAAACCATTGAAATGATGAAATGGTGTATTTGACAGACACATTACAACAACTGAACATTTATGCAAGAAAAACCTAACTATACAGTATCCATCGAGCATGTCGAATGTTGTAAACAAACCGCCAATACTTAACCTAAAAGACACTTTGGTTGGGTGTCTTTTTAGACGTAATCTACATTAATTGTCGATTGGACATCCTTCAGTAAATATGACTTACAATTACATCTGAAACTCGACGCCAAGCAAGTGAGTTTTTGTTATTTGCGTCGTGGTTTGTTTACTAACATTCTACATGCTCGATGGATATTATTGAAAGGCTACCAAACATAACTTGAGTAATTGCCTATTTTAGAACGATTTCAAACTTTTATGTCTCCCTGGTGATTCTTTGAACTCATCTTTACTCAAGTGTGGTCTGGACCACGCTTGAGTTAGGCATGGAAAGGATTTCTACACGCCAAAGTTTTTTTGTTTAATAAACCGCGAAATTTTTTTTAAATCGTTGCGTTTCGTTTCACAAAAACCATCAAATTCGATTCATTAGATTGTATGCAGCGGTCTGCAGTTAGCTCTACCGTGAGTTGAACAATAAAGGCATTTGAGGTGACTCAACCTCGCCTCAACAGTCTTTATTGGTCACGGTCTACTGCTGGACGCAGGCCTCCCCCCGATAAACGCTTTATTGGCTATTATCTCATGGGGTCGCTGGTACATATCCCTTAGTCGCCTCTTACGACACCCACAGGAAGAGTTCAGTTGGTGCAAATAAAATAACATTTATTTCTGTCTCTCTCCATAGAAATAGAAAGAGCAAGACAGACGAAACGCCCCTGAATGAAGCGTGTCGAGAACGAGACGTCGAAAGTAACTTCTTCCCGATCGGTAGATGGCGCTGATGTAATACACAAAAACTTTATGGAGTATTTTTATAATGATTGTGAGTATTCATTTCTCGGAGACGCATATTTAAAAACTGGTATAGGTAAACGGAAAAAAGTGGTCACTTTAATTATTTATTAACCGACTTCAAAAAAGGAGAAGGTTCTCAATTCGACTGTATTTTTTTTTTTTTGTTTCTTACCCTACTACTTTTGGTACGATTTTTATGATAACTGAAAGCTGGTGCTTCCCGTGTGGTCCCATTTTAATTTTGTTCAGTTCTGACAGTGGTACCTATCCATGAAAATCCATGAAAAAATTTAAGACGGTTTATAGTTTATAAAAACAAAATTAATTATTGACTTGAATCTTTAGAGTAAAGAAGCGAACAAGAAACCTTTATCTTCTTAGGTTGTTAGTTTTCGAGTTGGAGCTAAACTCATCCCAAGTTTTTTCCTATAGATAAATCTGATAAAAATATAAATATATTTCTTGTATTTGACAGCAGAAAATATTTCATAAGAATGTCACAATTTAGCGAGCATCACATCATTTGTTATATTTTTACGTTAGGCTAAATCTACAAATCATGACAAAATATAAAGTGCAGCTAGTTAAATTTATTTTAAAATATTAACTACCTACCTGATCTGTATTAGATTTTAAGAATAGATGAATATCAAATCAAGTATTACGTCTTGTGTGTACAAGTTACATTTAAGGTTGGTTGTTTCGTGTTGGCGCGTTATTTATATTGAATGTGGTTTTTTCTCAAATGCTCCAATTATTAATAAATAAAGGTGTTTCATAAGTTAATAAAATCAAATTGGTAACGGCAAATTACTTTTCCGCAAGATTTATTCCATGTAAAACACAATTGAATTTCGCGTCAACACGGAACGATCAACCTTAAAAGTATTTTATTTAGTAACAATGCTAGAATAATGTATAATAGTTTTAAGTAAGTTTTAAGCAATATTAGTACAATACATGCCTTTTACTTATTGTATTAGATGAACACGCTTCCATTGCAGTGGTATTTTTATAACAACTCTTTAGAAAATTACCAAATTAGTTATAAAGAACTTCCACAAACTTAAAACTTCACTATAGAGAAGAACTTTGGGGTTCAATCCTGCTAACCAATCGCTTTACTATGACAATGGCATCGCCCAGAATTGTCACAGAATCCATATATTAATGAAACTCTAGGTAGTTTATAGTTCATTTTATTCATCATCATAATGTAACATTACAGTTTAACAAAAAAACAATGCTTTACAACATGACGTAAGTCCATATAGTCATCATAATGTAACATTACAGTTTAACAAAAAAAACAATGCGTTACAACATGACGTAAGTCCATATAGTCATCATAATGTAACATTACAGTTTAACAAAAAAAACAATGCGTTACAACATGACGTAAGTCCATATAGTCATCATAATGTAACATTACAGTTTAACAAAAAAAACAATGCGTTACAACATGACGTAAGTCCATATAGTCATCATAATGTAACATTACAGTTTAACAAAAAAAACAATGCGTTACAACATGACGTAAGTCCACTATAGTGCGCGCGGTGCTATTTGCACGGAGAAATTGATAGAATGGTTTCAACCCTGACACTCACTTGGGACGTAAGTCCCTCCATCCGTTAGTTTCTTTCATTTATTGTAGAATGCCAAAATGTGTCCTTTTACAAAAATTGTCATAGTTAAACGATTAATTTAGCAGAATAGGGCCACCTGACTCAGTTTGGCGATGAATCGAGGCGTGATCGTAGTGTTTCATTGTTCTATGGAATTAACGTACTTCCTTTTCGGAAGATATATGCGCTGCACCAAATCGCATAGAAAAATAAGACGTCACGAACTCGTATGCTGAGTGCCATACTGTTTCCTACAACGTTTGTGTTACTTTATCTTCTATGGAAATGTGACAGCGCTCCAAGAAGGAAGTTTACATAACTGACATTTTCATAGCAAAATATACTGAACTAAACTAAACTAAAATATACTAAACTAACTTCTTTATGGCCCAAGACGCAGGCGCGCCCCTGCGGGTCGCACTGCCGAGACTGGGCAGTGAATGCAATATACTAAACTAAACTAAACTAAAATAAACTAAACTAAACTCAGTAACGCAAACCTAGTAGTAAACATAAAGGCAGTTCACACTCAGCATACTATTTAGAATACAAAGTACTTCCAGAAACATGAATCTTAGATAGGTAGATACCATACTGTTATGTCTATAGTTAAGGTTTTAAAAATAAATGTTGCCATTTTAGCCAACTTATACTAAGCTTCCCTTACTGTTAAAAATATTGTAAGACCATAATGTAACTAAATTTTAAGCCTCACGTAATAAAAATGACGGAAAATGGTGTTAATTTATGTGTCGCTAAAACTAATTTAATTCATACCATTATCTGTAGCGTGTATCTTGGGCACGCAACGCATCAGTATTGCCATACAGACGCGACGACTGGTATTGATATGGATCAGTTGAGCTCCCTGTAAATAGTTTGCAACAGTATGCAGTCATTTCGGTTCGGTCTATTAGGTCTAATTCTCTGAATGCCCTGTCACCGAAAGTCCATTCCTTAAATATTTTTGTAATTGTAATTACTAATCCTAATTTATTTTTACTGTTTTATTGTAATTTTCTTTTTAAATAAAATATTATTCATCCTTTTCAATTTTGATCAATATGAAAGCGACGGCAACATTTTATTGCTGCAAATTATGAGTACATATTTTTTATTATTTAAGTATTTTGTGACATACGATTTTACACCATTGTAGCTATGAAACTGTTTTAAGACTTTACAGATCTTATTTTTTTATATACAATTATTTACACCGTTTACGTAATTCTGTAAATATTTGACTTTACCATTAAATTATTTTTTATTATATTTATCATCTGACAGTTCGAACTATTTTTAATTTTTAACTTATTTAAGGTAAATGTATGTTAGTATAAAAAGTGTATGTGGCTTGATATTAAAAAAATTACTAAGTATAAGTTTCTATATTATCTAGAGACTGGCACTCATAAATTTTAGAACAAACAACTTAATAATAAAGTTATGAAGTATCGATTTACCTTCTGGTTTTATTCAAAGCAAACACGATTATGTACCTACTAGCTACGGCCCGCAGCTTCGCACGCGTTGATACTATGAAAACGAATAAAGGTGATTTTTTCCCACGGGAACTGATTTATGAGATAAAAAGTAGCGTATGTTAGATTCCAGGATTAGAATTACCTGTATGTAAAATTTCAGCTTCACCCAATACTCTCCCTCTCTCTCTCTCTACGACCCTCATTATGAATGAAAGCAAGCTCGGTCGTCGATATATGCTTGAGTCGCGCTTTTTGTGTATGGATCAATGACCGCGAACTATGAGTGTGGATCTGATTTGCATATTCTTCGCGGCAGTTGTGTTCGCACATCACATTGTTACCGTATTTTATAAGGTCATTTGTCCAACGACAAATGGTTCGCGTGAGTGTGGGTCTTAGCAGTCGTCGTGCCGTGATTCGCGCCCTAATGTGGAGTGGCGGTATAAGAGTGGGGTGCGAATTGGAGGAGGCATACCTACCTACTTACCGGGTTAGGTTTAAGTACGTACGGGTACGGGCTGTTTAACGATGGTGAAAAATATAATTATGACCAGGCCTCCCTGTTGCGGATGGTCAGCGAACCGATCTTGTTGGGTGGATCTACCTACCTCAGATGACTCGGGATTACGATGACCGACGGATGTGGCACGACGGCGGCAAAGGTCTGCGACAAAGGATTTTGCGGGTTCGATTCCCACAGGAGCGGAAATGAAAGGGACAGGTCAAGCTTCAATCTAGATGAGGCCATCATATTAATGATAATAATTATTGTATGAGTGTGTGTGTTGTTTGTGTGCTTATGCATTCTTGGACGGAAAACTCGCAATTAATGTGGGGAAGGCTATTCTGTTGAGGTATGGACGAAGGAAATCACCTTCCCTGATCGTAGTGTAGGTAGTTTCTACCTATCTAATGGTTATGAAGATGGCCCGCACGTAGGTGCCTATTATGTTCGTACACTTCTTACCACTAACTGTATTTAACCCGAGGAATGTAACATTCTGCACAAATCCTGACGGGTTTAGAGAATGTTAAAATTTAAGATTAGATTAAGTTTTTTTATAAATAAACAAACAATATATCGTAGTACTATGGCTAAAATCTTTGTGAAATTGTCTATGATGCATATAAATGTCAACGTCAAACTAGCTAGAATGATTGTCTTTGTCTATGGAAAAGCAGAATTTATTGCATTTAATTATGATTTATTGCAGGAAGAATTTTGTTGTTTTCGTATTTCTATATTATTTTTATACCTTCTCCTCGTACTATTACTTCTCCTGTGCTGATAAATAAATTGTTATTTGTATTCTCTGCTATTTAAATTAGTAACAAAATGTCCGAGCTAGAAATATGCCGGGTGTGCCTCAATACAAACGTGAAGGGATTTTCGTTAGAGTTTAGCAGTTTACGAGAAGATTACGAAGAAGTTACTGGAGTGAGTACAATAAAAATATGTTATTAGACCCCTGTAATTCATATGCTATGAGAAATTACAAGGTTTGTCTCAGAAAAACAACATAAAAAATAACAAAAGTGTTGTTACTTTTCTGTGTTTACGAATCTAAATGCACACAGTTTTTAATTTATAGGCTTATTTCAGCTCTACAAACAACTCTCTTCCCGTTAGCCGTACAATAAACCACCATAACCGATCATAAAATATAATTGACCATACCGCCAACACACACTATAATATCATTTTTTTTTATTTATTTATTTTGCTTACATGTACATGGTATGCAGCTTACGTCTTAATGTATGCTTAGGACAGTAGTAAGTACATGTACCCTGTAGGGCACTGCAAAAGAATTTATAGATTTAAAATGGCAGAATAAAATTAGATATGATAGGTAGATTTAGATTAGATAACACACAGGGTCAAGTAATTTAAATTAGAAAGCTAGGGTGGTTATTATCACCTATGTAAGGTATCGAGTTCATTGATCTTATTTTATGTTATGCAGTCGTTTGTCGGATAGGAATTCGTCAACTGAGTAATAGCAATTTTTTTATAAACTTTACTTATTCATAACTTATAATTTCAGTTGAACTCTACAGACACGATACCACAATGGGCCTGCTATGAATGTGCTACTCTACTGCACAAATTCCACAAGTTCAAAGAGAAATGTCACAGAGGACATAAAGCTTTAGAGAAATTGGAACTGATAATGGGCCCGGTAAGTAGATCAAATAGTCCCTTCCTATACCTACCTATTTTTAAATTTATTTCATGTTTAAAAAGCTTCTGCCTCTTCTGTGAAACACTAAACAAGTCACCTCAACAAGTCTATCTAGATAAATAAATAAAGCTGGACAATTCACACACACCGCATTATCTAGCCTTAAGCTAACTCATCTTAGTTTGCGGATAGTTTGAAATTGTGGCTTGGTACTCCAAGTACAGACAAAGTACTCCTGTTTCCACATTTGGAATTAATTGTAGCTTGTTCAGAAGGTATTCTAAATTATGGATAAAAATGTTTGTAATTTAAATAATACTTAATAATGTTTAATAATTTAATACCATATTTAATTTTTTAAATTAATTATTACCTTTATTGTATTGTGTGACACCTACATAAATGTAGCTGCTAAAACCTCCTGACTTGTAAACTACTACTTTATGTTTTTTCTAACAATAAAATCATGTATAATTAAAATAGGCAGATATCTCATCTGTAAGACACCCTTTCCCTGCCATTTATACTCATGAAGTATTCCAATATTTCTTACAGATCTCATACAAAACAGTCGAACGCATAGACAGAATGCAAGAACATTTACTCACAACGCTGTCCCTATTCGTAAAGGACAAGCATTCAAAAACATACACTTGTAAACATCCCTGCAATTTCCTAAAAGAGAAAAAAATACTTCCAATAGTTGAAGAAGTTGTTTACTACAATAGCAATGTAGAAACCTCTATAAAACCAGATCAGAAAGAAGAAATCACACTTATTAAAGAAGATATTAAAGTACAAGATCAAAAAGACGAAGTCGAGAATATTAAAACAGAACTATCCTATGAGACTCCTGAGGACAACACAATGGACGTAGATAACATATCAACGGGAAATCTTTCTGACGATGATAACATATTCCTCGATATTGTAAAAAAAGCAGTGAACGGTGAAAACCAACTTGTCTTCCTAGACGGTATGAAAGATGAACCTGTTGAAAACAAGAAGTTGGTACCAAAGAAGTTTATGAAGAAGAAAAAGGAGTATTTAAATATGGAGTATTGGAAAAAGTATAGATTGACAGAGGAAGAAGCTGGTATAGAGTTTAAGAGAAGAGAGAGTAGTGATAAATATGTTAAGGCTAATTATAAATGTCAGAATTGTTTTAAAGGATTCTCGAAGCTTGAGATGTTGATGCGGCATCTTAAAAGTAAGCATGATGAGGTAAGAATTGTTATTTAGCTATTTT
Organism: Eupithecia tripunctaria; assembly: GCA_955876795.1. Classification (NCBI taxonomy): domain Eukaryota; kingdom Metazoa; phylum Arthropoda; class Insecta; order Lepidoptera; family Geometridae; genus Eupithecia; species Eupithecia tripunctaria. The sequence continues at coordinate 9,909,511 of OY041623.1, read as the reverse complement.
ATCATAATCTTAATCTCTCTTTCTCTCAATGCTATGCCAAATTAAGTCTGCCAATGTCAAATATTTTTCATTATTATACAAGAAAATAGCCCTTCTGACACAAAAACTAAGCTAGTGTAGGACGCCCTCCGCAGGCGCCCGGCCAGGTGGGATGACGATCTGCAAAAGACTGCTGGCAGATGCTGGATGCGGCTAGCTGAAGGACAGGGCGCTATGGCGCTCATCAGGGGAGGCCTATGTCCAGCAGTGAACTAATATAGGCTGATGATAATATAGAAACACCAGAATATCTAACAATATTTACTGTATCGTAATTAAAATCTAAAATCATAAAATCTCTAAACCTGCGCGTCAAAAACTTGGACAAAAAATTGAAGTGAATTAGAGTCAATTGCACCTTATTTCTTTCTTGATAGTAATTACTATTTATCAAGCTGTTTATAAAGTAAAAATTTGACTTGTCTAAGTGTTTATTTTGTAAGTCTAAAGAAATAAACCAATTGACTCTGACTCTGAAAAAGCGGACGCGAAACCGCGAAATGGAAGCGTCAACAATGCTAAACTAAATTTTTCCTCTGCCAACTGCGGTGTTCCCGCGTTTCGGTCACGTAGGTACCTATACTACCGCTTTGCTCGCGCGTGTTTGATAGGCTTTGTTCAAAACTTAAAAGTCTTACCAATTAATAGTTTTAAAATAGTAGACAGACTTTCTAATGGGTACACACACAACCAGTACAGGAGAGTTACCAGAAGAACAGTAACAGTATTTAGGTTAAAAGAACTTGTCCAGCTTCCCGTTTTCCGGAATGTACCGGTACCTATAAATGATCAACTGGAGCTCCTCGGTGTCACTCTCACACCAACTTTGAACTTTGGCACATTCATCGAGTCGAAGGCCAAAACAGCAGCCATGAAGCTAGGGGTCCTAAATAAGGTTAAGCGATACTTCACACCGGAACAGCTTCTATCCCTTTATCAAGCACAGGTCCGGTCTGGTTTGGAGTATTGCTGCCATGTTTGGGACGGCTCGGCCAAGTACCACCTTGCAGCCTTAGACTCGATCGAACGAAGAGCCTTTAGACTCATTGACGAGCAGTACCTTGCAGAGACTAAAGTTCAAAGTCTCGAACACCGCCGCAAGGTTGCTTGTCTCTCGATCTTTTATAGGATACATTTTGGTGAATGCTCACTCGAACTACATGACCTGATCCCACCATCCCCCTTCCACTCCAGGACAAGCAGACGCACAGCGCATTACCATCCATACTTGGTGGATGTACCCTCCACTCGCACTAAGCGGTTTTCCTCCACCTTTATTATTCGCACCGCAAAGGAATGGAAGGAATGGAACTCGCTCCCTGCCTCTGTTTTTCCGGCCAATTACAACCTGGGTCTCTTCAAGACAAGGGTGAATAGGTATCTTCTAGACCTTCGTGATACACCGTTGGCCGCATCTTCGCTTTCCATCAGGTGAGATTGCGGTCAAACAAAGGTCTATTTACCGTAAAAAAAAAAAAAAAAAACTTTATTCTCATACAAACACAGGGTTTACTTACTAATAAGATACATAGGAGAATTAATCTAGGTTTTACAATATTTTAACTAACCTCTAGTACCTAAAATAAACAATAACTAAATATTATCCCTAACTAACATTGTTCACTAATTATTATAGAAGTACTTAGTTATGAGATAGTATTTAAGTGATGAGATAGTATGTGTTTCATTTTCCAGTCAATAGGCCCTATAGAATGCCGCTTTTGCCACATGCGTTTCAAACAGAAGTGCATGCTAACCAAACACATGGTGCAACATTACACGGTGTACCACTGTCTGCGGTGTGACATGAGATTCTACTTAGACACGTCAGCCATATTCCATGAGGATTATCATAATGGGGTCATCAGGAAGTGCAAGCATTGCGGAGAAGAGTTTAAGTAAGTTGACTTTGTAAATACGATCTTTGGGTTCATATATTGGGTGGCTATTGGGTTCATCACACGAACTGCACGTCTCATATACACGGACTGCACGTCTTATATACACGGACTGCACGTCTCATATACACGGACTGCACTTCTCATATATACGGACAGTAGCGCCTCTTGAACGATTCTACCACCAATCTGCGAACCTCAACCCGCATGCCCAGCGTGGGGTTTTTTTTTTTTTTTTCTTGATTGGCACACTCTACAGGAAACAATCAAGACATGATATTGACTTAAAAAAATTATAACTAAGGTTCTTATGCTAGATTGGATTCCTAAACCTCTATCTCTATTTTAACTTCTTTTATTTTTTAATCAGAATATCGTTGCTTTTACAGCTCTATGTTTGAATCATGTTGTGCATGCATGTTTAGTAAACATGCATGCACAACATGATTCAAACATCTCTCTATCTCTATCTCTATTTTAACTTCTTTTATTTTTTAATCAGAATATCGTTGCTTTTACAGCTCTATGTTTGAATCATGTTGTGCATGCATGTTTAGTAAACATGCATGCACAACATGATTCAAACATCTCTCTATCTCTATCTCTATTTTAACTTCTTTTATTTTTTAATCAGAATATCGTTGCTTTTACAGCTCTATGTTTGAATCATGTTGTGCATGCATGTTTAGTAAACATGCATGCACAACATGATTCAAACATCTCTCTATCTCTATCTCTATTTTAACTTCTTTTATTTTTTAATCAGAATATCGTTGCTTTTACAGCTCTATGTTTGAATCATGTTGTGCATGCATGCAGAGATAGAGATAGAGATACATTTATTGAGCAACACAGTTACAACACAGAACAGATAGGTATAAGTAGGAAAATATTGAAAACTTAATTAAATGTGAGATGTAATACAATAAATATAACAATAGCCTAGTATTACAAGATAATTCAATAAAAAGTAAGTACATACAGAAATTTTAAAAATATTATAAAACAATGGGCCCTTATGGGATAAAAGCCAATAAGACTCTTTATCGCGGGGATGCCTGCGTCCAGCAGTGGACGGAAAAAGCATGTGAAGACCTAAGACTGCTGTAGCGTAGTTTATTCATAAAGTGTGTAAAAAGACTGTTTGTTCTATAAAATAAATAAAATATTGAGGATTTCATATTCGCACGACATTTCTGACCTCCTGGCGCAGCCTCACTGGATCGGTGACGTCTACATTCTAAAAGTCTTCTCTATTCCAGACACTGTTCAACATTCTACACACACATGCGGATGGCGCACCGCAGTCGTCACATCTGCAGCATCTGCGGCGTGTCCTTCGTGAGCGAGGCGGGACTGGCGCAGCACGCGCGGATCAAGCACTTTGACAACGAAAACACGGTAAACTCATTATTATTAGACAAATTACTCAATTACTCATTAATATTAAATTATTATGGAGTACCGTACGATAGGTAGAGTCAATGAACTGGGTCATATAAAGCTAAGCATATATACCTACTAAAACACATGTACTTGCACTATAATACGTAGGTAACCAAATTGATGCATAGCAATGTCAGTCATTTCACGACTAATTGGTCAAAAATAGTGATATTAGACCTATGCATATTTGAGCAAATATAAATACTATTTCAATGTATCAATGGGCTCCGTTACTAGATAAAGGCTGTAATGAACACCATAACGCCCTGTTTTCAGCTTCCACTGGAATTGGATATCAGTCTTTCACAGATAACCATAAAAAAGAAAATAAAAAATGCTGGACGATTCACACGGCATTATAGCTTGTCAATCGAATAAGCGAGAACAAACCCAATCTAGCCCCAAGCTAAACAGAGTTTGTGTTGTAGGTATTTTTATAGATAACTGATATATTCAAAACAATAAACAACATCGCTATTTTTTATTATGTAACCTTCAACAAAAGCACTTGAAACAAATGTCTGCAGATTGTACATATATTCATTTATCCCGATGATGGCCATAGGAAGCCCTACACTACGTTTTCCGAGTCACGGTCTCTACTCAACAACACCTAATCAGACCTTTAACGATTGTCAGTGGTTCGGGAAATATGCGCGAAAAAATATCGATTGATTTTACTCAATGTAATTTCCATACGATGCTTTCAGGAGGCGTCATCAGAAACAAAAAAGAACATTTACTGTGAAAAGTGTGACGTCAAATTCACCTCTCAGGAAGCCTACGATCTACATCTGTCTCACTCCGACATGCACACTGACGGCATACCGTAAGTAAGACTATAGTAATAGGGTATATGCATCGATTTTTTTAATTGTTTTAATCGATTCTTCAGGTCATTATTTAACCGAGGAATGATAAGACGCTCACTGAATTTCGCATTAACAAGGTAAAAAAAAACAAATCAAACTACAATCATTTACGGGTGATAAAAACGCTGCCATATTGGCGCCATGTCTATGTGACGTCGACGTACACACTTGATTAAAACCTTTGGTGACGACCTCGGTAGTGATCATCTCAGGAAAGAGGTTTTCCGAAAAAACTGAAAATAATCGACAATACGAAATGTCAAGTGGGCAGAATAGTGTCAAATCATGGTGCAGCAAGCAGAATAAAAAAAGAAAAAATGTGCACAGTGATGTCACGTCCGCTCTGGTCAATGGCGTAGCGTTTTGAAATTTTGCGATTGAGATTTAAAATATCAATTTTTCAATGGTTAAATTCTACAATAAAAACATCTCAAAATGCAAAAATAAATATGTAGATATGTTTCTATATCAATAGAGAATACGTATAATATTTTTTTAGCCATTTTGAAATCACATGCATATACCCTATTATACAATTTTGCATCTTCCGGTCCTTATCTCAACCTATACCGTATCCATCGAGCATGTAGAATGTTAGTAAACAAACCACGACACCTCAACCTCAACAGCCTGTATTTGTCCACTGACGCAGGCCTCCTCCTGATAAGCGGCTTATTGGCGTTTATCTCATGGAGGTTAATGCCCATAATCCCCACGCCGGGCATGCTGGTTGGGATCGCAGTTTGGTGGTATAATTGTTCTGCAGGGGACGCTGCTGCCCGCCCCCAGTGGATATCCCTCAGTCGCCTCTTACGAAACCAAATTCTAAGCCACGACACAGTTATCAAAAATTCACTTGCTGGGGGTCGAGTTTTTCAGATATAATTGTAAGTAATATTTATTGAAGGAAGGATTTCAAATCGACTAGTAATGTATATTTACGTATAAACGCGCCAACAAAGTGAGTTTTAGGTTAAGTATGGGCGGTTTGTTTATTAACATTCTACATGCTCGAAGGACACGGTATAGGTGGGTCAGCACAACGTGTACTTTTCTTCCACTTTCCTCTACCAGCCGTGATCCCTCACTATCTTTCATGGCCATGTCCTCTTCTCTTTAACACAATCCATCTTTTCTTATGTCTGCCTCGCCTTTTATATTCCTCCACATTTAAACGTAATGTTTTTTTACAATTTGCCGCGTACAATAAAAGTTATACACTTAATTATGTTATGTATATTTGGGTAGGAGACAGTGAACCAAATAAGAAATAATAATAATTTATTCAAAATAACTTAGGGCTAGAAGGATAACAAAGAGGTTCATCTTAAATTCTAATGGTATTAAATATTGCGTGTGCCTGAACTAGGTAAAAACCTGTTTTTCAAAAATGTCTTACAAAATAACCTTTTAAACTTTTCTGAGATATTCACATATGAAAATACCTTTCTTTTTCTTTAAATTATGAATATCTTGGAAACCTGATACTTATGACATTTTGATATCTAAACGTAGTACCTAGAGTACCTACTATACAATGATCCTATCCATCCGCGGTTGTCTGGTAGAGATAGCCCGTGTATTGTTTCTTTCAATAAGTGTGCAATTAAGAATTTTCTATCTATCTATCTGTACAATATTCTTTTTAGTTTATTTAACTCGACCATCAAATTTATTTTACTTTTGATATCCACTGACTATCGCAGTACAGGGGGGTTAAATCGAAAGGTACAGCGACCAACCGACGATCCGCCCCTCTAGTAACACCGTGTAGATATTCAGTAAAAACTTGTTTACTTCAGTGACAGAGAACTAAAACGCAGAAACTTCAAAGGAAGACCCGGCCTAGGATCACGTAAACCTTCACCTAAGAAAGCCAAGAAACCAACTACTTGTATCCATGTAAGTACCTATCTAATAATTTGCGTATAGTTCGCGCCACGACTCAAGTCTATAGACGCGGCGCTGCTATCGCAGAAATGGTAAATAAAACAAATATTTCGTGTTTATCTATATTATATAAAAGAAAGTCGTGTTAGTTACACTATTTATAACTCAAGAACGGCCGAACCGATTTGGCTGAAAATTGGCGGGGAGGTAGCTTAGAACCAGGAAACGGACATAGGATAGTTTTTATTTCGTTCCCGGCTGAACGAATCTTGATGAAATTTGGCAGGGAGATAAACGGTATCCCGGGGACGGACATAGCTACTTGAATAGAGCGTGCGAAGCCGCGGGCAAAAGCTAGTTTACAATAAATTATGCTCTTCTGGTCTAAGAGGTCTTATTCCGGATATTTCGTAGTCAAAGTCGGTCCATTATTTTCACTAACGTGATCGGAATTATGTAGTTGTACCCCTTTCGCCTTGAGTCATGGCGCGGACTCTAGTAGTCTTTGCGACGATTACCGTCATTGAGGTGGAACTAGTCGCTCATTTTTTCATTCAAACGTGGAAGGGTAAGTACAAGGCTGTTTGATGTTGACCATCCAAAACTAAGAATGAAATCAATTTATACCGTCATAAAAAAATGAATGAATGAATGAACACTTTATTGTACTAATAGTAATAAATATACATTAAAGTCTTATATCTAAATAATAAATAAATGTAGTACAAAAGGCGGCCTTATCGCTGAGAGCGATTTCTCCCAGGCAACCTTGTATTATCATAAACTATGTTTGTATACAAGTAAAAAAAATATACGTATGAAAAATACAAGCTTCTAAACTTTCGTATTTAAACACGAATTTTAGCTTAACTTTGGGCGAAAATAAATAACACACGGGAAAATAATACTAAAATGAAGAGCTTACAGACATAGTATAGTTATTAAAAAGTTAAAATAAATTTATTTTGAAGTGATACATTCAATAGTTTTTCTATGATAACCCTTGTGCTAAAGTCTGTTCGGCGGCATAGATAAATAAATAAATAAATAAATAATGCTGGACAAATTCACACAGCATTATCTAAGCCCAAGCTAAGCAGAGCTTGTGTTATGGGTACTAGGTAACTGATATACATAATACAATACACTACATAGATAGATATTTTTTTTTATTATACAGAGAAAACATCCAGAACGCCCTGAACAAATATCTGCAGATCGTACACACATTTGTCCCGAGGCGGGAATCGAACCCGCAACCTCCTGCGTCGCAGGCGGCCCTTCGCCCACCGCGCCACAGAGGTCGTCAATCGTCAAGATCATTGTGCATTTTATTCTATCGCGCGGGTATGTGTATAATAACAGGTAGAGATAGCAGAATGTCTAGGGGCTTCGTATCTACATAGGTACGTTTTGTCTAAACTAATAATCTAAGAAGAGAGAGCTTTGATTTTTTTGTTTGTATTGAATAGGCTCCGAAATTACTAGACCGATTTAAAAAATCTTTCATAATTAAAAAGTTTACATTTCAGCGAGTAACATAGGCTATATTTTATTCCGAAATTCCCACGAGGCGAAAGACAAGAAAGTTTTGCATACTATGGTTTATCCATTTTGAATAAAGCATGTTAGTAAACAAAATACGACACAAATAACAAAATCTCACTTGCTTGGCGTCGAGTTTCAGATATAATTGTAAGCAATTTTGATTGAAGGGAGGATCTAAAATCGACGAGTAATGTCAATTACGTATTAAGCGTCCTTTTAGGACGCGCCAACAAAGCGGTTTGTTTACGTTTATGCTTCATTCAAAATGGACACGGTATAAGTGCAAATGAGAGCAATTATCGGGAGCGCTTGCTATTACAGAATGTGTAGGGGCGTATCTACGCTTTGCGTTCCATAAATTCCAACAGATATAAAAGTTTTACTCATATTATTTGTTTTTTAGTGCGGCAAGCACTTCCAGACGCAGGCGGCCTGCATGAAGCACCACATCGCGGAGCACCCGCGGAAGACTTTCTACTCCCCGGACCAGAGGCACATCTGCGAGGTGTGCGGGGCTTCGCTGGCGGTACGTTACATTCACTTCACTTATTTATTGATAAGAAATACTTACTTGTCAAACACATTATAGATTCATATTCATTTATTGGAGATATATACATTATGGCAAGATGGGCAGACGATATATCCAACATTGCGGGACGAACCTGGATGAGATTGGCGCAGGACCGTGTGGAGTGGCACACACGTTTAGAGGCCTATACCCAGCAATGGGTGAAGTCGGGCTGCGGATGATGATGATGATGATGATATACATTATGACATTAAATAAATAAATAATAAATAAAAATTCTCTTTATTTGGAACAAAGTACAGGGGAAATAAACAATTGGTGTGGAAACGATAATGCGCGCAATAGTTATCAAAACTGTGTCGCGAGCATTAACGCCCCTCCTCCGAATACATGTTTACAGAGTTCCTTAATTAAAACTTATAAAATGCAGATTCTTATGACTAACCCCCGGGTTCTCGAACGCTTATTATTTTGACAAATTGTTGACAATTTGTCAGGCTGTACACGCACTGCTTTTATTACTCGCGTGGTTTTTTTTTGCAGAATTCTGTAACTTAATGGAAGTTCACTAGCGGAAAAATATGAATGTTTGGAGCACTATAAAGTTGTAGGTAGCTAAAATAGCAAGGAATTTTATTCGTCGTACGTGTAAGTTACATTAAGCACGCAGGTTATATTCCGCGAGATTAAAATTCACGCTGTGAGATTCCGCAGTGCGTATATAACAAGCCGTTGACTATCCATTCAATGTGACAAGCGTTAGAAAAACCGGGGTAAGTATTGCAGAAGGAAAATAGTACCTGTATGGCCGAGCTTCGCTCGGTTTTGTTTGATAAATTTTGTTTTTTAGAAATTATAGTATTATACTCGCCAATAGATGTCAGGAAGAGTCAATTGATTACGATAAAGTTGGTGAAAGCTTATTGAAACTCGAATAAAACAACATTTTATAAAAATTCATCCTAGCTATACTCAAATTCCGAATCAAAGATATTTTATGTCAACAAAGACATTCATCAGTGAAAACTTAATAAAATCTTATTTATAACACATAAAACAAGGTAGGTAATAGCAAGTTTATCACTAAAAACTAAAACACTAACTTCAACAACGCATAATTTCACGTGTGCAGCGAAAAATGTTTAAATTTGACTTCGAAAACCAAAGAGAATTCCATAAAATGACAAATGAAAACTTTCAAATCCAATAATTGTTTCGAGCTTCTGTGTTTAGTTTCGATGATACCAATGTCCTTAAATATTTTCCAACAATATGCCTCAGGGTTTGTAACGGCTTTGTATACAAAAAATATCCAGGTTTTTGAATCGTAGTATAGATCGTATTATCGCCCGCTAAAAAGGTAAAGAAAGGTTAAACTCTTTTTGTCTATGATTTCTACACCTATAAAAGAAAATGTTTGTTTTCCAGGCTGTCAGCATAGCGAGTCATATGAACCGACACACGAGAGAGCACATCTACCCGTGCGACACATGCGGGATGCAGTTTATATCCAAGAGCAGTCATCTCAGGCATCAAGTGGTGAGAAACAATCAGCTTATTATATTAAATACTAGCTGCGCCCCGCGGCTCCGCACGCGTTGTTCCTTTGGAAAAGTTAAAAGGTGATTTTCATCCCACAGGAACTTATTTATGAGATAAAAAGTAGCCTATGTTTGCTTCCAGGATTAGAATTACCTGTATGCAAATTCAGCCAGATCCGTCCAGTAGTTTTGGCGTGAAGAGGTAACAAACATCCATCCATCCATCCATCCATACATACATCCATACAAACTTTTGCATTTATAATATTAGTGTGATAAATAAATATAAATAAGGTTGGACACAGCATTATCTAACCCAAGCTAAGCAGAGCTTGTGTTATGGGTACTAGATAACTGTTATACATAATACAATACACTACATAGATAGATATTTTTTATTACACATATAAAACATCCAGAACGCCCTGAACAAATATGTCCCGAGGCGGAAATCGAACCCGCAACCTCCTGCGTCGCAGGCGGACCTTCGCCCACCGCACCACAGAGCTTGTTGGCTTATTATTGTATTAGATTTACTTATATTTACAAATATGACAACTATCTACTCCTAAGTCGCATTATATTCAGACTTAGTTATGCAAAGACTGTATTAGTTGATAAGCGATAAACTTGCTAGTACATTCTTTTTCATTTCTTCCGCTAGTGGACAAAAAATTGAAGTGAATTAGAGTCAATTGCACCTTATTTCTTATTTGATATTAATAACTATTTATCAAGCTGTTTATTTAGTGAAATTTGACTTGTCTAAGTGCTTATTTTCTAAGTCTAAAGAAATAAACGATTCGACTCTGACTCTGACTCCTAAATAATCTATTGTCATCTTATTTGGCCGCAGGATACATTTGATTGTGTCTGCACATTTGTGCTCGTTGGGATTCCTATATGTTTTTTAATAATTCCAGACGCACACAGGTGAGAGACCCTACCCCTGTCCGCTCTGTGACAAGCGGTTCACTCAGAAGAACAGCATGAAGCTGCATTACAGGACCTTCCATCTCAAACAGCCTTATCCTAAAAGGTAAGTGACGTTTTGATTAGCGTATGAATGCAAGAACCTGACTCGTGAGCATTTTGTGGGAATCCTTTACCCGTCTTCTAGTTAAATTACCGTCTTTTCACTACACTTTTAGATTTTTGTAGGTATATGTAGATTTTAATTTATTGTTTTTATATAAAAAAATATTTATAGTTTCGACTTCATTTTTTTTTTTTTATTATAGTAAGTTAATGTTAGTTTAAGCACGCCGTTTTTGTTGTTTTTGACCTTGTGTGGTTGGCAGGTAGAAAATGCCATCGGCATTATGCCCACCATTTGTGTACTTTTTTTTAAATAATTGTGTGCAAATAAAGTATTAAATAATAATAATAACCTGATAAGTGTATAGATTTTTTATGAATGAATGAATGAACACTTTTATAATACATATAAAATCATGTAAATAAAACAAATGAAATAAAAAACTTACAATAGGTGGCCTTATTGCTTAAAGAAATTTCTTCCAGGCAACCTTATAAACAATAGGTATAAGTAGTTAACGCCAGGGTAAACGTGAAAGGTATAGAGTAGAGAGAAAGAAAGAGTAAGAAAAACTACAGAACTCGGTTAAAAAGTGGATTTTGTTAAAACGGAATTACGTGTCGTTTTGTTGAACCAGTTGATTGAATCAGCGATTTTATTATCGGTATAACTGTATTTACCACCGAAGTTTATTTCTTTCCGTGTATTGAATAGGTGGGATGATGATCTGCGAAAGACTGCAGGCAGTTGCCTGATGCGTCAAGCTGAAGACAGTGATGTGTTGGTTTTGAAGGGTGTGAAGGAAACAACCTTATTTGTCCATGGTCGTATATTGAATTTAATAAAGTAAACTAAAAGTGCTATGCCCGCACAATGACATAGATTAGATGCTACTTACTAACTATTCATACATAGCTTACATTACAGTAGGTTAGGTACTTCAACAGGGCGATATGGCGCTCATTTGTCCAGCTGTAGACTAATATAGATTGATGATAATAATTCCGTAATTAATCATACACATACATAAATACGTAATTTGTTTGTTTTACAGGAACAGGAAACGGAAAACCGATGAGATGCCTCTCATGGACTCCTGTAGAGAACGAGAGGAAAGTCACGCGCAGGCCGCTAGGTGGCGCATTACGTAAACGTTAAAGGTATAGAGTAGACCTGTAGCCTCAAAACTTTTAGTATTTATATTTCTAGTTGTAACATAAGTACATTTATACAGTATTGTATTTAATAAGGCTAGTTTGTACCCGGGAGTTAGATAGATAGATAAATATTTATATGGTCAATATCTGCACAAAGGTGGATAACAATTCAGAAATAAGTATATGTTAAGAGTAGAGTAGAAGACTATTTTCTATGATCCCATGTCATTATTATTATTTTTTAATACTTTATTGCACACAGTTATAAAAAGTACAGAAATGGTGGGCATAATGCCGGTGGCGGTTTCTGCCTGCCAACCACAAGATCAAAAACAACAACACGGCGTGCAAACTTAAATAAAGATAAAAAATTTAGTCTAAACTATATAATACTATATATATAATTATATATCTACTGGAATACAAGAGTAGTTAGGTAGTTACCTACAAAAATCCAAATTTGCCGTGAAATGACGGTAACATATCTAGAAGACGGGTAAAGGATTCTTACATTATGCTCACGAGTCAGCCTTTTGAAAGCGTGTTTTGATACAGTCATGTTAGAGATAAACCATTCTTAAAATGAACGCGTCTCCAGTCTCCACAGAGTTATACTCATTTGTAAGCAAAAAGCAGACTTTTTCTTTTTTAGTCTTGGTAGTATTCTACCAAGCAAGCAGACTTTTTAATAATTATATTTCAACGCCTGAAGACGCCTTCATTTTAAGAATGGTTTATCTCTACCATAAAATATGATACACATTATTATAATTATACTCTTAGCTTTTGGTAATATGTAAATTTTTAATAAAACCACATACACAATTTGTATGCTCCAAAAGTAGCACTAAATTGTAATTTATTAAAACATGGATTCATAGAAAATGTTTTTTTTATTTGTGTAAAACTACTTTGTACTTGTAGTTAAATTCCTTACAGAACGCCGAAAATATAAGAAACCGCAAAATGAATTTCACGCGAATCTATTTCTTTAGAATTTTTCTGAGCGGAGCCTGAACTTTGGGGCAAGACGATCCTGTATGGAAAACATCGAATATTAATTTTAGTCATTTGTAAATACATAATTTTGGTAGTAAAGTGTATTCATCGAACAAAATATCGTAGGTAATTTTATTTTATTTAGGTAAGTGTGTATGTAAAAGTAAACAGATATCATTAAGTATGTTTTACAATACAATGTTGACCATTCAGATATCACCAAAACTAAACCTAAACTAATTTAACATTAATAAAAATGTCGCTGTCCCTGTCATAACGATCAAAATAATAAGGATGGCATCATTTTTAGTTATGTCAAATTAGTTAAGTCTAGTTTTTGCAACATCTGTGTGTCTACCACGAGTTGTCACAGTTAAATCGCCTGATGTTACTACAGTAGTTACGTAAATACGCATATAGTTATTCACAGCGCATTTTAGTACCCAACTATCCGCTAGAGTCCTTTTAGAAGTGTTCGATCTATAGAAAGATCGCAGACATTACCGCTGGGGTCTGACGCCGAACCTGTCTCCTTCGTTTGCCACTCGCCTTTTGTGCTGGGGTGAGCTGTGAGAATGATAATCATCATCATCATCTTCATCAGCCTATACTAGTCCACTGCTGGACATAGGCCTCCCCTAATGAGCGCCATAGCGCCCTGTCTTCAGCTTGATGCATCCAGCATCTGCCTGCAGTCTTTCGCAGATCGTCATCCCACCTGGCCGGAGGGCGTCCTACACTACGTTTTCCGAGTCGCGGTCTCCACTCAAGAACCGATAATGATAAAATATACATAAAATATAATATAACTAAGCTCACCCAATATTCCTGGCGCAGCTCCTCGATGATTTTGTGCACAGATCACCTTATTGTTTTTGGATTTAGTTTTTATGGGTTTTTGAGAACACAACACCGCCGCTCGTTCTTAGAACAAGTCAAGTGTATGTGTGTGTGTGTCGCGTAATATGACTAAAAACTAGTTATAAATACTAAACAAGAAGTTTCCATACATTTTTTTAACTACAGTCGGTAGCGAGTATAGATTGTCAAAACTCATGGTAGACACACTGAATAGACACCAATATAGCGTTTGCCTCTTGAATAGAACTATCTATACGTAACAGTAAATGTAGATCGCTAGCAAGGTAGAAATATAGAAAATTTTTTGACTGGCGATTTTATACTTACCTAATAAATCTAATAATACTAGATTTTTTTTGTAATACGAAAGAATTATGTAGATACTTTGACATGAAAATGTAAGTAAACCGTTTATTTTTGCAACAATGTAGTGGTGTATAGCTTTAAACAAATACATATATTGGTTTTAATTTAATTAGCTTTGTTTTATTCATTACTAAACCCTAATTTATTGAATATGCTTATTTAACACACTCCTGTTACTACCAGGGCAGGCTTGACCGCAGAAAGATGAACATATATAAAGGTTGAAGCAGATTTAGGCCCCACCGCTCCCGCATGCCTTCGTATCAAATCTAGTCGACTCTATGTTGTCCGCGCAAGGTCGGCTAAGAGCCGTATGGTCGTGCAACTTCGAGCGAGCGGTCTACGCTACCGCAGCGCCCGGGCCATTCGCTTGAAGCAAGGCGTCAACCGAGCGGCTAGGTAAGCTCGTTTGTGGCTAAGTAGCGCGCTGTCTACTATGGACGGTTTATCCATTTTGAATAGAGCATGTTAGTATACAAAATAATACATAAATAACAAAATCTCACTTGCTTGGCGTCGAGTTTCAGACATAATTGTAAGCAATTTGCGCCAACAAAGTGAATTTTAGGTTAAGTATGGGCGGTTTGTATATGTTTATGCCTCATTCAAAATGTTATGATGCCACTGTAAAATCTATCTAGAGATAACGAGATAAAGGCTGTAATCGAAACGCTAACTTCTGTAGTGATGTTCCCGGGTGGCGGATTCCTGCTTTGGGATAATAAAAAAACTATTTATTCAATGTACCTACCTATGTCAATCATTTACCTACAGTTATCTAGTACCCATACCTACACAAGCTCTGCTTAGTTTAGGGCTTGATGATGCTGTGTGGATTAGATTGTACATGTACATATTATTGACGACCTCTGTGGCGCGGTGGGCGAAGGTCTGCCTGCGACGCAGGAGGTTGCGGGTTCGATTCCCACCTCGGGACAAATGTGTGTACGATCTGCAGATTTGTCCAGGGCGTTCTGAATGTTTACTATGTATAATAAAAAATATCTGTCTTTATTAGTGTATTGTATTACGTATATCAATTATCTAGTGCCCATAACACAAGCTCTGCTTAGCTTGGGGCTAGATAATGCTGTGTGTATTGTCGAACATTATTTATTTATTTATTTCAATTTTATAAAATACTAGCTGCGCCCCGCGGCTTCGCACCCACCCGTTGTTCCTATGGAAACGTTTAGGGGTGATTTTTATCCCACGGGAACTGATTTATAGGATAAAAAGCGTGTTAAGCCTATATTTAATTCCAGGATTATAATTACCTGTATGCAAAACTTCAGCCCGTACCGTTCAGTAGTTTTGGCGTGAAGAGGTAACAAACATCCATCCATCCAAACTTTCGCATTTATAATATTTATTAGTGTGAGCGCTGTGAGATTGAATAAATATAAGATTATAAAAACACAGAAGTAAAAGCTATATGTATCATTTATTTTAAAATATTTATTCTAACTATTCATAATTCGCTACATAACCTAAGTTACCTAAATTATCATTACATATTCCATAATAATATCTCTAAAACTATAGGCTCCCTTTGCGTAGCGGTAATATCGTTCGGCAGTGTATCAGGCACTATACATTTGTACAGCTGACGCGTCAAAAGTAGCTGCACAAGATCAAATGTACCTCAACATTTACAACTAGTATCAAAAATAACAAACATGAAACGATTTCTATTGTTCAGGATTATTGCTAAGTTTTATTTGACCATTTGTTCAACCACTTCTGATCGCTACACATTCACTCTAAAATCTTAGTAGAAAACACAATAAAAGATTTTAAAACATAAAATTAAGATCACGGCCGGATTTGAATTCATTATTATTAAAATATATGGATCAGTTTAAGCTACCTGTAGATTGTTTGCAACAGTCTGCAATTAATTCAATTGTAAATACTATTTCTAATCAATTGTGTTGGTTGTAATTTTATTTTCGTATAATAAATAAAAAACATTATTGTTTAACACAAAACGAGATGTGTGAAACAAATATTGCATAAAATATAATTAATTTTGTTTTAAAAAACTATAAACCGACTTCAATTGTTATAGTTTTTCATGAATATTCATGGATCCCATTGTCAGAACTGAACAGAATTAAAATGGGACCACACGAGAAGCACCAGCTATCATATAATAAAAAGAGTCATGAAAATCGGACCACCCAATCAAAAGTTCTGAGGTAACAAACATAAAAAAATATAGTCAAATTGAGAACCTCCTCCCTTTTTTGAAGTCGGTTAAAAAGCAAAACCTAATACATAAGTGCCCACTTTGTTTAGATGGGTAAGATTTAAGAAGACTTAATAATGAATAGGTATACAAAAAATGCTTTAGTTTCAGTGTCATTTTTTAAAAAAACAGGCTCAGGTTTGCAAAAACACTATATGATGAGAAATATAGGTAAGTACATTGATTTTTCCTCCATGAATCTCAAAATTAAACGTTAACTTAATAAAAAATAAAGCACTTGAAATATGTGACAATGTAGGTTTATAAGTGGTCGTCGCTTCAGTACCCAGTTGTTGAAAGCCTAGTAAGGAAGGAAGCATTAATAAATTATTGCTTATCGTTAGGTTATTTTGGCTAAAATTCATTTGCAAGATTTTGTTCCACACTAACTAACAAGGCAAGTAAAATAAAAGCTAAAATCGGCAGGGACCTGGCACACATAGCAACAAGATATCAATTCTTTTTTAAAACAAACCTTATTGCAGTTATGGCTTAAATTTATCATAATCGCAACGCCAACACAATGTGAGTTGGTGATTATATTTTTTTTATAAAGCGCCTTATTTCCTTCTAATTCTGTAAACAGAAGACCCTAAGACCCTAATTCAAATGCATTTGTAGGTGTATTAAACATTCTTTTTTAGCCGCTCACTCTTTCTAAAATGTCTACGAGTCAAAAATACCTGATTTTACTATTTTCTAAGTTCTACGAGTAGATAGTAGTTTAGATAGCATTGTAAGCCATTTGCTATGAATCTTTGCTAAAAGAAAACTTTAAATGAATAGACTAGTCTCTTAAAAATCAAATTAATCCGTCAGTTAGATTAATAAAACATATTGCACACGTATTTTTTCTTTAGTCGATTAAACAAAAACAGATCAAGATATAGCCAGTTGTTCCGCGTGACGTCACTATTTAGCAAGGTGTGACGTCACTAGCCCAGGACTAAATAAAGTATTTTTTAACCCAGAACAGTACCCTATTGCAGTTTTGGAGTCTAACGACATGTTAATTTTAATGATAAATCTCATAATGCCACCGGCTCGAAAACTACAACTGATTCATAGATAGTTTCTGCGTGCACAATCTGCGCAATAAATAAAAAGATAAATTGCTTGTAGAACCTACAAAATAGTAAATACCCATTTTTTCGGGCTACACTATCCTTTAGTTAAGGCCCGTATTATGAAAGCTTGCTCAGTCATAAAGTTATGCTTGAATGACGTTTATGCCATAGAAAAGTGTTGCTCAAGCATACATCGATGACTGACCAAACTTTTATAATACGGGCCTTAGAGTCTCAAGTAACGAATCTTTGACAGATATCCATAGAAAAGTGACAAAAAATAGGTAAATTTGCAGCAATTTATATTTCTGAGAGATGCGTTTCTGTACTTGGGGGTTAGTTTGGATAAAGGCTCCTGACAAGACATACAGCGGTAGCCGAAATTTGGCTCGAAGAACATTTTATCGTTATTACAGTGTTTCACTACAAAAACTCGTATTTTGACGAATTTATTAGAAATATAAGGGGGCATCTAATAATCCTCTTCCCTTGGTGATGTCGTGAGATTTTGCTCGACCCCCTACCTTCAAACAAAATAGAACAAAATACCTACTATTAATCATTTCGTTTTGGTGCGAGATTTGAGGTTTTTGCGCCAACACGAAACAAACAACCTTATGTAGGAACGGCTAAAATTCGTGGAAAAAAATACATGAGACCTTCTCACGTGAGATTGGGTGAGATTTGCCGATCCTCCCCCTAAAGCCTCACGTAATTACCGGACGCCCCCTAAGCGGGTTAACTACGTAGTTAGGGCTCTTAAACGGACTGCACGTTTTAAATACACGGACGGTAAGTTTATAGTAATTAGCTGCTCCCCGCTTCGAACGCGTTGTTCCTATGGAAACGTTTAAAAGTGATTTCTATCCCACGGGAACAGATTTACGGTATAAAAAGTAGCCTATGTTTGATTCCAGGATTAGAATTACCTGTATGCAAAATTTTCTATTTGATCATTTCAGTAGTTTGGCGTAATAATGAAGCTTTGTGCGGTCGTGGACAAAGTTACCTTATGCTAGGGTCAAGTTCTGGTACCGGCAAGAGAAGTGATACATTTTTCATTTTAGACCAAACAATATTTTGTGAAGGGCACAAGCGCGGGGCAACCCTAGCCGTGGGGTAGGATTAATTATTTATTTATTAATTACTACTTATCAAGCTGTTTATATAGTAAAAAAATTACTTTTTGTAAGTCTAAAGAAATAAACGATTTGACACGGACTCTAAACTTAGATTGACGAATTAATTACGGATGTAAACACAAATAAGGTTCGCAGTAAACCCGCCTATATTCGTAATAAATTCAAGAACTGTACATATTAGCTGTGTGGTGCTGGCTTAGAATTAGCACCACCCCAATTCTTCCCGTGGGTGTCGTAAGAGGCGACTTAGGGATATCAAACGGGGGGTGGGCAGCAGCGCTCCCTGCCGAACCAATCTTCCATCAAACTGCGGTCCCCAACCCGCATGCCCAGCGTGGGGATTATGGGCATTACTCCCAATGAGGTAAACGCTATTAGCGTTAGCATAAACGCCTTATTAAGGCGTTTATCACGGGGAGGCCTGCGTCCAGCAGTGGACCGATACAGGCTATTGAGGTTGAGGTTGAGGTACATATTAAATTTTGCCTTGAAGTTGGCAACTTGCCGTCCGTGTATTTGAGACGCAGATCATGTATAAGAGCCCTTACAGTATATCAGTTATACAGTGAGGTAGTGGTAATGCTAAAGGCCTATGAGAGAGACGTGCGGATGATGCGGATGCGGCGCGTGCTGCACGGGCGGGGGCTGCGCGACAGGCTCCGGCTCGGCCGTCTTCTTGCGGCGATTCCTGTAATAAATAAATAAATAAAATAAAATTCGTTTCTTAGCACACAAGAAAATACAAGTAGAATAAACCTAGTTGTTAGTACCTATAGTATACCTACAGTATACAGGGTGTGGCAAATTTTTGGCCCCTTCAGGGTAGCTACCGTTTCTTTCGTAGTTAGAAGGTTATGTTCTTAGGAAACTTCTGTTTTATTTTGAAGAAAAAAATATTGCCAGTTTTAGTTTTTTGAAAAAATGTACGGGTCGCCCAAAAAATGACATTTGTCAAAAAAAACAAGTTGGTCTTAATCGACTCTATTTCCAACCAGGAACACTTTTCTCAAAGGAACATACCAAATCAAATCGTAAGTTTTAGCAATAATTAAAATAAACAATTCCCATCTATTTTCTATGAAAAAACGAGTTAGTGAAAACAACAATCACTCATTCTCATTCAATGGTTCTTAATTTAAACTAGTAGGTAACTACTTTTTTAAGTTGGTAGGCTAATTTTGAAGGCATCTCAGGAATTACATTCTTACTTTTTATTTTTATTAAAAATCAAGTAGGCTAATTTTGAAGGGCCCTGTTCGCTCTAACGACGATATAGGTAAAAATGTCTTCACACCATAATAAGAAACATACCTACCTAACTATTTTTAGACAACGGTCATTTTTAAATCATTTGTAATAAGAATTAAAAAGTAAGTAAAAATTTAATTCCTGAGATGCCTTCAAAATTAGCCTACCATTTTAAAAAAGTAGTTACATACGAGTTTAAATTAATTAAGAACTATTGAATGAGTGACACTGTTGTTTTCACTTAGGTACTCGTTTTTTCATAGAAAATGTATGGGAATTGTTTTTTTTAATTATTGCTAAAACTTACGATTTGATTTGGTATGTTCCTTTGGGAAAAGTGTTCCTGGTTGGAAATAGAGTCCATTAAGACCAATTGTTTTTTTTGACAAATGTCATTTTTTGGGCGAACCGTTATAATAATTAGGATCATTTATTTCAAGGCATCATAAAACAGGTATAAAGTAATTTAACTAGGGCTCATATGATAAATAACCTTAGATCGCCTCCCGACACATATAAACTATGTGTCGGGAGGCGGGCGAAGAGACTAAAAGCAAAAAAGTGTTAGTTCACCGTAACGCCACGACTCTTTTTGAACAGACTCTATAGCTATGTTTTTGTCTTTTAAATGCTTTTGTATATACATAAATATTTTTTAGTAAGTTATAAAAGCTTTAAAAAGTTAGTAAAATTATGAGGTTGGCACCAAAAAGATCGGCTACATATACATACATTCTGCTACAAATCGTCGTGCTGCACGGACTTGTAGGTACTCTCGTGTGTATTTTTTAATAAAGTGTCTTTTGATTGCTAAAAATACTAATAATAGGAGCCACTGTAAGTACACCGCTTGCAGCCTAGGACCAGACACTGCGATCTTTGGAGGAGGCCGTGGATGTCTTTCGGCGGAGCTGATGAGAATTACCTCTTAGGATAGGGCTCCTTGAGGTGGAAGGTCCTGTAATGAAGCTGCATACTGTTCCTCTGAGTGAATCGTTTCTCGCAGAGCGGACATGGGTATTTCTTCTCACCGGTATGCGTCTGAAATAATATTATACAGTTTTAATGAAATAATTTAAAATATTTAGCTTTATATAAAAATCTTTATTATTCGTATCTATTTTGTAAATAGTTATTTAACTTTATTCATTTATAGCTGTTGTAAGTGTCTATTTACTTGATTGAAGTTTAACATAATGTAGAGTCAATTTTAAATTAAATTTATTGATAAGTTTAACATTCTTAATCCAATTCTTTTTTTATATATATAAATATCATTTTAATTTTAATTTTGATGACTAATTTTATGACGCATAATCAAGCAATAATAGAATCGTGACAATCTTTTTGTAGTCATGTATTTTGTAATCTTGTAGCAATTTTATGTTTTATTTTAATCTTATATAAATGACGTCACTATTCTTTAATTAATGAAACATTGTAGGGGGAGCACAGCTGCCTATATTAAAGACTTTTAGTCTAGTTTAGGCAACTGAGGCTAATACATAATTATTTTGAACAAGAATTCCTACTAGTGTGTTTATTATATATTAATGCCAGACAAATTGTTATGTAATTATTTGTTATGATTCTTTTTGCAATAAACTATTCTATTTTATTCTATTCTATTTTTAAAGTGTAATCAAATGTGAAGTTTGTTACAGTGACAACTAGCTTTCAGTTCTCTTCGTCAAAAATCAAAAACCCTGATTTCTTCAATACTCGAGAGCTTCAAGTTGAGTTTAGCCGAGCCGTCCCAAAGGTGGCATCAATACTCCATGCAGGTTCGGACCTGCGCCTTATACGATAATCTTATTGATTATCTATTTGACCTGTAACTAGAGATGGGTTTATGCCGGGCATTTACAGGGCGGATTGAGTAAATGCCTAATAAACGTCTTTTTATGCCTTATAAATGCCCGATGACAGGGCAGAAACTACGCTTCTTGTCTTTAAACATTTTGAATTTTTTTCAAGAATTTTCTTCAATTTATAGTATTATAAGGTTTACTTCGTGATGTCTGAGAGTCAATATTATATTATTATTAAGTAAGTATGAATAAGTGGTACCTTGAAGCAATAAAAACCATGTACCTACTTAACGTCTTAAGAATAAAACATTAATACGTAAGTACGTACGTAGCGTAGCTTGTAATACTTTAAATTGAAAAAAATTCAAAATGTTTAAAAACTACAAGCGTAGTTTCTGCCCTGTCATACAGGGTGGGCCATGAATTAGTTAACTTTTTAAAAAAACTTATAAAAAAAACAATAAGATTTTTTAAAAAATATATTTATTTGTCAGTTAGCTAATACACAGGAATTTACTTTTTGAAAACAATATCATTTAAATGTCCACCATCGCAACGTATGCATTCGTCCAATCGAGCACGAAAATTTTCGATTACTCTTCGACATAAAGACTGTGAGATTGCTGTCATCTCTTCTCTAATCTTGGCTTTTAATTCAAGCAGTGTCCTTGGCTTATGGGTGAAGACATGATGCTTCAGATATCCCCATAAAAAGAAATCTGCTGGCGTCAAATCAGGACTCCTGGGTGGCCACGGAATGTCGCCTCTCCGAGAAATCAGCTTTTCAGGGAACATCTCTTTAATGACAGGCAAGGACTCATTAGAGGTGTGGCAAGTGGCTCCATCTTGCTGAAACCACGTATTCCGATTGTACCCAGCAAATTCCTGTAACTGTGGTGACAGAAACTCTCGTAACATTCGCACATACTCAGCAGAGTTAACAGTGACCGTACGGCCGCGTACATCTTCAAAAAAATAGGGTCCAATGATTCCTTTTGCTGAAATTGCTGCCCATACAGTTACCTTGGGCGAATGAAGGGGTCTTTGATGTTTAGTTTTGGGATTTTCGCTGCTCCAATATCTGCAGTTCTGTTTGTTTACATGTCCGTTGAGATGGAAATGGGCTTCGTCGGAAAATAAGATGTTGTCGAAATTAAGGAAGCGATCTAACATTGTTTCGGCATACAATTTGCGTAAATTAAAATCATTGGGCTTTAATTCCTGCACTATCTGGATCTTGTATGGGTGTAATTTCAAATCTAATTTCAAAATACGGCGTAAGGATGTGCGTGATATTCCTAATTCAGCCGAACGTTTACGAGTCGACAAACCAGGATCGCGTCGAATTGATTCCGAAACTCTAAGCGCGTTCTCTTCACTCCGTGAAGTCCGTGGGCCACCGGCTTGCTTCACATTTAGTGTCGATCCCGTCTCTTCGAACTTCTTTACCCATTTCTTTATTAAACCTGGACTCGGGCACTGATTTAAGTCATGTAAATCATACTCAACGCGAAAAAAGCGCCTCACAATAATGAGCGAACCCTTGTTCAAATAAAATTGCTTTACGCAAAAGGCGCGCTGCGGCCCCGTGAACCGATCCATTGCGACTAAATTTCCGAGAAACGAGCTAGCTACTAGACCCCTCCTCTCACCCCGCGCCGCTTTGGTTTGTGCGGGAAATCAAACTTAAATGTTAACTAATTCATGGCCCACCCTGTATATTCAATCCGCCCTGTAAATGCCCGGTATAAACCCATCTCTACCTGTAACTTGTCGTTATTAATAAAGAATTTGTATTTGTTTGTATTTGTATATAAACTGAGGAGCTGTCCCGGTGTGAAGTACCGCCGAAACTCAGACCCATCTTCATCGCAGTATACATGTCGTAAACACTTACCACTTTATGCCTGAGCAGCGACGTGGGGTAAGGGAACTGCATTCCGCAGATCTGACACGTATACACCTTAGTGCGCGTGTGTGCGTTCATATGCGTGTATAGACTGGTCGCCTGAAACAAGAGAGTCATGAGTCAAATCATTTATTTCTTTAGACTTACAAAATAAGCTTGATAAATAGTAATTACTATCAAATAAGGTGCAATTGACTCTAATTCACTTTTTTTTTTGTCCAATGCAGTTGAACAATACAACACATTAGCCCCCTTCATAACTAGCTGCGCCCCGCGGCTTCGCCCGCGTTGTTTCTATGGAAACGTTCAAAGGTGATTTATATCCCACGGGAACACATTTATGGTATAAAAAGATGTATATTTGTAACTCTTTCACGCAAAAACTACTGAACGGATCGGGCTGAAATTTTGCATACAGGTCATACTTATCCTAGAATTAAACACATTTTTATCCCATAAATCAGTTCCCGTGGCATATATATCACTATTATACGTCTTCATAGGAGCAACGCGTGCGAAGCCGCAGGGCGCAGTTACCTTATATTTCATATAATTTTACGTACTTTAGATATCATAATAATATGTGGAATGTAATTCTGTAAGTCAAGTTTGAATAAATAAATCGTTGTGTGCACTCAAGATGTTAACATGTCGACTGCCGTACCTTGATGAGCACCCCGCAGACATCGCAGTTAACTCTTTCGCTGCTGGCGGCCGTCGGGCTGGCGACAGATTTCTTCATGAAGGGCGTGTCGGGATGCATGCGTCGGTGGTGCTTCAGGCATGCTTGGTACGTGAAGAATTGTTCATGGCACTGAAAATTAATACATAAATATACTTTATTCAAGTAAACTTAGATTAATTTACAATGTATGGGTTTGGGACCTTCTTTTAAGTACCTGTGCTAGAGGGAATTAAACTCAGTCAGATAGATATTACGGTACTTGTACGTGAATGTTCATTTAAATTTAAATTTTCGTTGTTAAGAGTGTGCAATAACGGATTTCGAGCGGGATGACAAGATATGGTTTTTCGTGAGTGAGAAGTACAGAGAGACGTACACCGAATTTTCTATGCCTTCTGTTTTTACCTAATTACGTTTTTTTATTAGTTAATAAGAAATCCAATCGAAATTAAAGACATAACTAAAGAAATACTTCGAAACCAAAAAAAAAATTGTTCTGTTCCTGGAATAAATAGCAAAATGTGTGAAGGTGGGGCTATATAATTTTTATTAGTTAATAAGAAATCCAATCGAAACTAAAGACATAACTAAAGAAATACTTCGAAACCAAAAAAAAAATTGTTCTGTTCCTGGAATAAATAGCAAAATGTGTGAAGGTGGGGCTATATAATTAATTTCGTTTTAAAAAACTGTAAACCGACTTCAATTTTTACAGTTTTTTCATGAATTTTCATGGATTCCATCGTCAGAACTGAACAAAATTAAAATAGGACCACACGGAAAGCACCAGCTTTCATATAAAAAAAGAATCATGCAAATCGGACCTAAAGTCAAAAGTTCTGAGGTACCAAACATGAAAAAACAGACGAATTGAGAACCTCCTCCTTTTTTTAAAGTCGGTTAAAAAGATAGAGGTTCAGAGCCAACTGCGGGTAGGCGTTTATTAGTGATCAACAACGTACAGATCTACCCGCAACTGTGGGTATTAATTTATCTATTCGAATACACAACAATGTGATGTGTTCTTCTTGAATTACGTGTTTTTAAAACACTGATTCATGATGAAAGATCGAAGTAACATTTCCCTAAATATGAAGGTGGTAGCTTTTATTTAAAAAACTTTCGCCCTACAGGTTCATACCAATAATACCTCTTATTATAACCCTACCGTCAGAATGTGTCAGTATAATGATATTTTAGTTAAAAATAGTGATAAAATAATAATTGACATTTTTAACAGAGAGCTTTACAAATTTAAAAAAGACGTAAAGTAAAAAAGTAAGTAAAGTAAAAAGGCGTTTATTTTGCAACCATTACACATAATTAGACATAAAAAATTGATGGGTACACAAGATAAAGGTTACAAAAAATGACCAACACTCAGCAAATGCTATGGCAGGATGTGTCCTGCCAGAGCGCTGGTCTTCCGTGGAGGCCATAGTAAAACGCGTGAGTTACGGCGCAACTCACACAAAAATAATACAATGTTGAAAAAAAATACACAAACCTAAGTAAAACAGAGAAATAAACACATAAATTAAACAGAAATACAAACACACAATTGAAATAGAAAAACAAACAACTAAAATATATACATTAAGAATCAAATAGAGTGTACAATTATTACAACTTTTATGATGGGAAATTTTAATATTAGTAGGTACCTAAAAGAGGTACCGAATGAAAAAACGAACTAATTGGGGAAGTGGTGAACGGATTGAGTGAAGGCCAAGAACGGCTGCTTACCATAATTAGCATAATATTTTTGAGAGTCATTTAGATATTTTTTTAAACAATTTTTGAAAGTCTAAATTGAGTTCGAGACGTTGAGACCATTCTCAAGGAGGAGTGGTCTCAATATTATGCAAGTTTAGATTATTTTATAATTTTTTATAACAGTGACATGCCCTATTATTCCCGTAATTTTAAATTTTTATAATTTTATTTTATTATTTTTATCCTTGTAATTTTATCATTTTAATGCATGCATACTTATTTTATAGTTTATTTCATAGGTAATCAATACTGCTCTCTTATCATGCTGTGTACACATGTTTAGGGATACAGTCTAGTTTTTTATTATTGTGTTTTTTGTTTGCATAATTCTTGATTGTATTCTGTTTTGTGTGCCAAATAAATAAATTAATTAATTAATTTTAAAGATTCTGAGATATGAAGGATTTTGATGTAAATTGCTTATGTCACACTCTTTAATTGAACAAAGAATGCGTTAACCTTGACTAAATCTCCGTGTTATAAGTGATTATAGTTTTAAATTAATATTTAGTACTTAACACAGACTTACCACTGTACACCGAACGTAGTTAGCTCCTCTGACGTCATCGTTCACGTACACACTGTAATAAAAACATAAACGTTAACATTGTCACCAATATTTTTAACACTTCGCCAGTCAAGGCGAGCGAGGAGAGCCCAGAATATCGGCGTATTTTATATACTATTCTACTCATGTTTCAAAGGTCATAAGTATCAAACATCCATCCAAACTTTCGCATCACATCACACAATATTATACATGCGAAAGTTTGTATGGATGTTTGTTTCTTCTTCACGCCAAAACTACTGGACAGGTAATTCTAATCCTGGAATCAAACATAGGCTACTTTTTATCCCATAAATTAGTTTCCGTGGGATGAAAATCCCCTTAAAACGTTTCCAAAGGAACAACGCGTGCGAAGCCGCGGGGTGCAGCTAGTTTTTTATATTGCAGAGAGTGTAACACGTAGAAGATGTAAGGGACAGGGTCAAAACATACGGCATTTCTAACATTCAGCACGGATTTTGGGCAACTTTTTCCAACTCATGCGCATGTCTGCATTACTACTTATCAGCATGCATAATATATGTCCACTGCTGAACATGCCTACTCCACTAAACAGCTTGGAATAACACTTAAAGACACGATAACAGAAAAAAATCAGAGACAACATCAAGAAAGGTCGTCGTAGATGTCATAAGATTCCTGAATATAATGGGGCTCGGCGCATGTGCGTGCTGGATGGAAAATATCCTTCCTGATTCTAGTCTCCGTTGGATAAATGATTGTTACTTATGAAGAAGAGAATATAGTCTTATTTTACTTTATTATTTTACAAATAAATAAATAATGCTGGACAATTCACACAACATTATCTAGCCCCAAGCTAAGCAGAGCTTGTGTTATGGGTACTAGATAACTGGTATACTTAATACAATACGCTAATATTTTTTATTATACATAGAAAAATATCCAGAACGCCCCGAACAAATGTCTGATCTGCAGACTGACGTAAACAGATTTGTGCGGAGGCGGGAATCGAACCCGTAACCTCCTGCGTCGTAGGCAGACTTCGCCCACCGCGCCACAGAGGTCGTCAAATACACAAAAGGAAGCTGTTGCCCTTCCTCTGGCACTTGCCTGCTCTTACGATATCATTATACAATGCCGAGTTGAAAAGGTCAGTACATGTACTTAGCTGTGAATCTCAGAGAGACAGAGGGGGCATTGCAGTATTTACCACCAAAATGTACCTACAAAGTATTTATTAGGAACTATTTATAAGTAGCAAATGACCCTCACTCTATTTTGAGCCAAAAAAAAATATAGATTTATTATGTGTATCACAGTATCCTTGTTACAATGACAGGAATAAATTGAATTAAGTTTTAAAAGCTCATCTAAGTAGGCTGCTAGCTTACAATGAAGTACCAATTTTCAAAAATTACAGTAGGTACCTAATGCAAGCGTGTTACGTCACCACGGTCACGTGAGGCTGATCTAACATGTTAGATCAGCATCACGTGACCCTGACGCGAGTTTACCATTGCCAAAAACAGTGCACAATGCCGCTAATGAAGTTTTCACTTCAAAAAACCGCATCAAAATCTGTTGCGTAGTTTTAAATATCTAAGCATACATAGGGACAGACAGCGGGAAGCGACTTTGTTTTATACTATGTAGAGATACAAGACCTTGTTTTATACTATGTAGAGATACAAGACTTTGTTTTATACTATGTAGTGATACAAACTCACTCGACGCCGTCCGCGTGTAGCGCTGAATGTCGGTAGTGCTCTTGGTAGGCTTGCATCGACGCGAACTTAATGTCGCAGCGACGGCAGTAGATATTCGCATCTGGTTCTTTAGGCATGTTCTGTTGAAGAAACAATGAAATAAGTTAATTTGACAAATAATAGAAATGTCTGTAGATGGCTTTGAAATGGGGGTACGTAGAAAAGTACTATTATGACATTATGTCGGGTAGAGAGCAAGTGAGCGAGAGTAAGCGAAGGCTAACAAACGAACGCGAACGAATCTGTGGAGCAGTCATTGCGAAAGCAAGCAAGCCTAAACAAGGGCATTCGTTCGCCTTCGGCCATGCTCTGGTGTTACCTTTTTAAAAACTATTCTAACAAAAAATAATCGACTTCAATTATATGGTTTTCTCACGGATGCTTGAACCAAATTGAAATGGGACCACACGGGAAGCACAAAGCTTTAATAAAAGAATCGTAAAAATCGGTTCACCCAGTCGAAAGTCGAGGTTACAAACATGGTGGTTAAAATGGTGGTTACGATATGTGTTACCTTGTCAGAATGCAGCCGTTTCTCGTGCACATTGAACCCCGCGTTGCTAAAGTATGTAGACTGTGAGATGCGACTCTACAATGGTGGTTACGATATTTGTTACCTTATTAGAATGGTGGTAACAATATGTGTTACCTCGTCAGAATGCAGTCGTTTCTCGTGCACATTGAGCACCGCGTTGCCTTAGTATGTAGACAGTGAGATGCGACACTACAATGGTGGTATATTTGTTACCTTATTAGAATAGTGGTTACGATATGTGTTACCTTGTCAGAATGCAGCCGTTTCTTGTGCACATTGAGCCCCGCGTTGCTATAGTATGTATACAGTGAGATGAGACTCTACAATGGTGGTTACGATATTTGTTACCGTATTAGAATGGTGGTTTCGATATGTGTTACATACCTTATTAGAATGATGGTTAGGATATGTGTTACCTTATCAGAATGCAGTCGTTTCTTGTGCACATTGAGCCCCGCGTTGCTAAAGTATGTATACAGTGAGATGCGACTCTACAATGGTGGTTACGATATTTGTTACCTTATTAGAATGATGGTTACGATATGTGTTACCTTATTAGAATGATGGTTACAATATGTGTTACCTTATTAGAATGATGGTTACGATATGTGTTACCTTATCAGAATGCAGTCGTTTCTTGTGCACATTGAGCCCCGCTTTGCTGACGAAGGACGCGCCGCAGAGCGTGCAGATGTGCGAGCTGCGATGCTGGGTTCGTAGATGCTGGTAGTATGTTGATTTGTGTCTGTGGATAGTATAATAATCATCAGACTTCTTATCCTAATCTATTGAACCAATTGACAAAGATGCACAGAAAGCAATTTTGAGGCCAAATTGGTGGTCGCTTAACTTCTGGACAGTCGCGTCGATTAGCCGTACTGTTTACGACTTTGTAGTAAACAGTACGGCAGTTCATACATACTCAGCGTACTGACCTCCAACTCTTAAAATAACCACTACGGGCTAAAGGTCTCTTCGTCGCTTCTTTACTTGTCTACGCACCGAAGCGACAGAAAACAAAAATATCACTTTATTTTTTTTAGTTTAATTTTATAACTTGACTTTTCTAAGTGTACATTTATTGTATTTATGAAAAAAAAAAGCATTTTTGAATTTTGAATTCTTCTGCATCATCAGCCTTTATGTATCCACAGGACATAGGTCTCCAATGAGCACAATAGCGCTCGATAGATAGATAGAAAATACTTTTATTGCCCACTTAAAACTAAGATACAATTTACAAATGAAATCATAAAACTAAGTGACAATTGGCGGTCTTATCGCTCAATAGCGATCTCTGCCAGACAACCTGGTATGGATAAAAACGTCGGAGATACATGGGGTAAGGTCTGTGTAGATACTAGAACCGTTAATTAATGGTGGTAAATCAAAGGAACTTTTTCACAAATGTCCTCACCTGAACTGATGATTGCAGTATTTACAAGTGGTAGTAACCCCTCTGTGGAACTCCTCATGTTGGAAAGCGAGGCCCCTGCAAGAAGAACACTCATTATTATGCTAGCGGCCACTTCGCCAGCCGGGACGCAACGCATTCTTGACCAGTTCAATATTTAAGCAGGACTTATAACTCGGTGTGAATTTTAAAATAAAATAAAAGACCCTGTACTTTAACTTCGAGTTTAGATTTTGTTTAAAAGTTTTTTAGTGGTAATCATTAGTTTCGAAATATTATCGAGCAAATTTCACCACAATAAGCACAAGACCAAGGTATAAGAAACACGGACAAAGATTGAGATTGCAATGTCACGCTGCTGCCCCGCATGACGTTTCCAAACTGAATATTTACCGTTGCGACTTATATTTATTTCTTTTGTTGCTAGTATTAAAAGCGGTCTAAGGTTTTGGATGCTTTTCTATTACGCAAGGGCTACGCCTACACCCGAACGCTCAAACACAACACAGATTTGCATGTTTCCGGTAGTGATCTTTTACACTTTTACTCTAAGTACTTAATACAATATATAATTTTGTAATTTAATGTTCTAAATACGTGAATGTATTACCTAATTTATTTCTTTGTCTGTAAATAGATGGATATGAACGTTTGCAAGACCTAGATTTAGGCAAAAATTCTATACTATCAAAACATGCATGGTGGTAAATGTGACCTATGTTTACAAATAAAGAATTTGCTGCGTGTTTTTTTTGTATTATAGATAAATGAAAATCTGTCCGTAAATCGCGACTTGAGACTTAAATCTGAGTTGCTTTTGAGTATTTTTGGAAGAGGTGAACTTATGGCGCTACATATACCTATGATTTCTTCAAAGCTAAAAAACATAAATAAAATCTAACAAAATACATTAACTATCGTAAAACACATCAACTAAACGACTATTGCGTTCCGGCCTGCTTTGGTGGACGCATAGCTTTATTCAAAATTAATAACCACATAAATGTAATGGATTTAGAAATTTTACAATACCTTTAATACAAAATACTTATTTCTCTGTGAAGTTTCCGGTATTGTGATTATAAATGCAGACTTACGTTGGTAGGCTGATGACAATACATAAAATGGTATGTAAAGCTCGTTCTATAAAACATTTGGAGGTTTGAAAGAATTGAATGTGTGTAAACATAGAATTTAATAAACTTAACAAGGTTATAAAATCAGGGGAAAATCAAATTGGCACATGAGAATCACATGAATATGTCAATTTTCATGGCCACCTCAGTCATACATAAGTTTTTAAATTTGCAACAAATATGACATGACATGTATGTTTGTAATATATGAATTAAGTATGTATTTTATACTCACTCTCCATCAAATTGCATGTTACACCGTAGACACTCGATCTGTACATAATGTTTCTTCACATGCATGCGTAGCTTGCACGGTTTTTGGAAGCGTCGCTTGCAGAACCGACACATGTGGGGGCCCGCACTCTGTAATTAAAACAAGTTTCAGTGAATACTCAGGCCACAATAGTGTGGTGTGAGCTTTATGTATATAGCAATTCAGAAACTTATTGGCATAGCATTATATATAAAATGAATGTAAAATTCTATGGTTCAAGGATGTTATTTGGAAAGAAAAAACCTTACAATTGAGCCTTTTTAATCGGTATCATAAAATTATGGATGGTTTGGAGGGACCATTATTCAAAAGCCTTTCTTTGAATGCCATTTCAATTGTTTTAACGGATGCTTAGGAGGCATGCACCGGTGTTAGCAAGCTGCTGGCTTTCCTGGAGGACAGATCAGGTGGCTAGACCAGCAGCCCCCCACCCAAAGGGCCCACCTGCGGCCTAGTTGCGGAAACCAGTCCAGATACAATTACAATTACAAATTGGTTTAAAATCAAAATGATGGCTTCTTTCAGGCAAATTCACTTTCTTCAATATTTAAGATACTTTCCTCATGGACATGTGGCAACATGGGATGCCTGTATATGTATAAGGTTTAAATATCGCGCGACATAAGCGATTATACTGCGAGAAATCGCGTTCTGTGTTGGTACCTAGATCATAGGTCTAGGCCAGCTTTCAAAGTGTAAAGTGAAAAAAACAAAAACGCGATTTTATTTTACTGTATAAACTTTCGTAGTTTGATGAATTCATTATGAATGTGAGCGGGTAAACAACTTCCAACACAAACAAGGTTCATTGTTAACCTGCTCACATTCATAATAAGCGCGATTTTAGTTGATACTCTTTGATGCTGATTATTATAGTGCAAGTAGAAATGGGAATTTTCCATACTGAAAAGCTCAGGTTGTGTTGGTAACTCTTATATGTATAATAAATACTTGCAGAATAAGTGCATTAATTCAATAAAAAAATTATGCAACATTAATAAATCCATCTTGTGAAATGTATCAGAGCAGATTAAACTTCATTCCTATCATCAGCTTATATAACTCCACAGCTGGACATAGGCCTCTTCTAATGAGCGCCATAGCACCCCAGCGGTTCTCGGTTCTTCGGGAGATATAAATTAGACTTGAATTAAGATGACCTCAAAAATCTTACCTCATGATGATTGATCATAATATGCTTATTTAACTTCTCCTCCCTCGCAAAATTAGAAAAACACTCATGACATTTAAATCTTCCATTTGTAAACCTTGCATTACTTGCTCGCTTATTAAACTTAATAATCGCCTCATCGTCATTCAAAGTGGTGCGGTTCCAGTTAGCAGGGTCTAGAAAGGAGCTTTTTGAAGCTTTCTTTTCTGCCGGAGGGGGAGGGTCTTCAGGAGGCATCCAAAGTGGATCTGAGCCAGATACACCCCCGAATATTGAGTGCTGGCTGAATCTCTGCTGTTCCATAGGACGTTGCTCAAGATGCTGGTGAGCATTTGGGGGTAGGCTGTCAGGGTGGATGTTGGTAAGGTTCATCATTTCTGGTATGGAGCTTTCTTGCTTGACAAAGTTGTGTGCTTTTTCATCAGGCAATCGCACCTCTACAGTTACACCCATTTTCTTTTCTCGCCATATTCGAACAAGCTCTGATGTGTCTTCCTCCATGTTGTATTGTAGTGTGCTACTGAAATCTGTAAAACAATATGTTTGAATACCAAGTAAATTTAATTGCTGTGTATTGGAAACAACATTTTGTATGTCATTTACAATGGAATATTTACCATGATTTGAGTTTTGAGCTTTCCATATTTCAGCAAGGTTTTATGCAGCTTTCCATATAGCTAGCTATTTAGTGATCATGGCGCATTAAACTGTGTTGAATTAGAGAGCTCAAAACATAGTAAATTTGCTCTTGTTAATGATGAATTTAAAGAATTGAGGACATTATGCTCTTTTTTATTTAAGTTATCTAGTTTTGCTCCTTATTGTTATTTTAGCTTTGCAACAACATTGCAATGATACAAAATCTAATGGTTATTTGAGGTAGGTACTTATGTACCTACACCTCAAATCATACTTTTGTAACCTTGAACCCAAAAGATCTTGTCAAAAAGTGCATGACAAAGTTGCCCAAAACTGGAATAATTTACTATTTACTCTACATACGACCAGAGGAGAATAGGATAAAAAGTCTGAAGTGAGATCGGATCGATTGATTACTCCGCTAATTTAGTTTTAAGGTAGCATTTTATGGTAAGTGTCAATCAACCTGGACATACCAGGATAAGTCAAGGAAGCCAAACAAAATGCAGGATTGTGTCAACACAGGGCTAGGGACAAAAACAACGACAAAGCCACCAAGATGGGGCAAGCAAACACTTACCTATAGCTTTGAGAAATAACGTAAACTTAGCTAACAAACTTATTATCCGTAATTGTAGTCCGCATCAACATTTGTACAGGGTTATAATAAATCACAGAAAGCCATGTCAACTGAATTTTACGAATAAAAAGAAGGATTTTTTGGGAATCCAACGAAATCCAACAAAAATCGCCAATGAATGCCTATGCTTGGCTATGGAATGTCAAAGTCACTGTCAGATGATGTGGGGGTTGTGTCAATGTCAAAGAGTTTTTTTTAAATTTTATTTCTCGCTAAATAAACCATTGATTCTACCTTCTTGTATTCAGTGATTTACTCTTTATCTGGGTTTGAAGTCTCGCTTTGTTGGCATAGTGTAGAAAGAGATGCCTCCTATTTCAACCTTCGATCGGGTGAATTAGGTTTTCTCGATAATTTCAATATTTTCAATGCAGAAAGCTGTTTGACAATTAGCGCTCTGTCGGAGATGTACAAGTTGATATCCACTTGTACTTCAGAATCTAAATTCATATTTTTTTCAGGCCCAGATACATAGACCATAAAACGTAAGTATAACAGCAGCAACATGCAATTCAACTCGGGTTTTTAGACTCTGAGTTAATTTCTATGGCGCGGCGCTGCGATCAGGTCCGAAAACTTTGATTGATGTATTGATGCAATAAAAACTGCTAGAGTCTGTTAATTATAAAAGATAGGTAAGAGTCGTGAGAATGGAGGGTGCACGTGTGCATACTGACAACATTTGTTGTGTTGACACTCGGAACTGTAACAGAGCAGCTCGCAGCGTTCACAATCATCGCCAAATATTCCCTATTTGCGATAATTTCAGGAGATCACTTTTCAACAGGTAAATTTAAAAAATTATAATTTATGACACAAAGCCCGCCAAAACCAATGAAAATTAAATATTTTTGGATCTCACGCGACACAAGTGGCAAATTCACACGCGACGCGGTGTCTGATGAACTAACATATTTATATTGTCTTTATTGCACCATCATTATAAAAAAAGAACTAAAATATAACCTATTGCTAACTATAATCTAGTGTGGCACAATCGGCGGCCTTATACCTAAAAGCCATCTCTTCCAGGCAATCTTTGGATGGATAGGATCGGTACGTATAGAAGCTGACGGTGGCGTAAATTATAATGTATTAAATAGGTAGTCAATATTTTTACAACATAAAAGTACTATAAAAAAATAGAAATTCAATTATTTATAAACACAGAACAAATAGATACAACATAGTTTAGTTAAGTCGTTTAGCTGGCAGTGGGCGATCGGCGATGGTAAATTGACGAATTCACTATAAATTCGTCAATTTACATTATTTTTTATAAAGTACCTACCTAAAGACGGAAAGTATTAAAACAAATAACCATCTTCTATAATTTATTATTAGGTATGTACAATATATGTATAGTGGGTAGGTACCTAAGTCACATAATAAATTAATACAGATCACCTCGTTGTTCACATGATTCGAATATTATATTATCTACACAATATGTAAGTAGGTATAGTACTTATAGTATTATAATTTGTGCGTTTACACCATATTCGTTAAGTCCACTTCATTTTCTCGAATAGGGGTATTTCGTCCGTATTCTTCTTTCGATTTCTGAAATAGTAAAATAAATTATAAATCGCTTGTTCAGTTGAGCTACCTGTAGATTGTTTGCAACACTCTGTTTTTAATTTATTTATATTACTTCATTGTAATTTTCTTTTTCAATAAGTAGGTATGTAAAGTCATTACAACATACTTGGCAAAAAATCGAGATATGTGACACGTGACACCCCCCCCCCCCCCCCCATGCCTTGAAGAGTAGGTATGTTAATCTGACATCAGTAATTAAAGAACTAAAGTGAAATATAATGAATGAATATACAGCTGTTCGGCAGACCGCCGAGTTATAAGAAAACAGGGGGCAGTGAAAACAAGTGCTACAGAGGTGGTCCATGCCCGCCCCCGGTGGATATCCCTTTTGCCTCTTACGACACCGACGGGAAGAATTTGGGTGGTGCAAATTCTAAGCTAGCACCACACAGCTTAAGTTCATGTGTTCCTCAACAGCCTGTATTGGTCCACTGCTGGACGCAGCCCTTCCCCTGATAAACGCCTTTATTCTCTGTTATCTCATGGTGAGTAATGCCCATAATCCCCACGCTGGGCATGTGGGTTGAGCATCGCAGTTTGCTAACATAATTGTTCGGCAGAAGGCGCTGCTGCCCGCCTCCGGTAAATATCCCTTAGTCGCCTCTTACGACACCCGCGGGAAGAACTGGGGTGGTGCAAATTCTAAGCCGGTACCACACGACGAATCATGTGTTCATGCGTGTTTAATTACCAGCTACCTTTTAGGGTAAGGTTCTTTTAGGTGGACCCGTCGATAATGTATCTCCATAGCGAATTTCTGAGAGAACCGTTTGTGGCAGATCTTACACGCGTGCGGCCTTATGCCGGTGTGCTTCTGTAAATACAAGGAAAATAAATAAATAATCACACTTATATTATAAATGCGAAAGTTTGTATGGATGTTTGTCACCTCTTCACGCCAAAACAACTGAACGTATCGGGCTGAAATTTTGCATACAGGTAATCCTAATTTTAGAATCAAACATAGGCTACTTTTTATCCTATAAATCATTTCCCGTGGGATATAAATCACCTTTAAACGTTTTCAGAGATCAACGCGGGCAAAGCCGCGGCGCGCAGCTAGTATTATAATAAAAATCCATTTCGGATGTAAGCGGGTCAACAACGAACCTTATTTGTGTTGGAATG
The DNA here is from genome assembly GCA_955876795.1 of Eupithecia tripunctaria. Classification (NCBI taxonomy): domain Eukaryota; kingdom Metazoa; phylum Arthropoda; class Insecta; order Lepidoptera; family Geometridae; genus Eupithecia; species Eupithecia tripunctaria. The sequence continues at coordinate 9,872,597 of OY041623.1, read as the reverse complement.
AGGTTTGTAGTTAACCCGCATATTACCATCAATTAATTACGGTAGGCGGGTTAACTAAGAACCTTATTTGTGCGGGAATAATGTTACAATAGAACAAAAATAACGCAGGAGGTTGCAGGTTCGATTCCCGTCTCGTGACAAATATGTGTACGATCTGCAGATATTTGTTAAGGGCGTTCTGGATGTCTTCTACGTATAATTATAAAATATCTATCTATGTAGTGTATTGTATTAAGTATATCAGTTATATTATAGAGGTAGTACCCATAACACAAGCTCTGCTTAGCTTGGGGCTAGATAATGCTGTGTGAATTGTCCAGCATTATTTATAATTATTATATATTTCGTAAATCAGTTTCTAAATGAAGCTAGGTAGTAAATACGTACAGCTTGATGTGTGTTATATCCAGATTTGCATAAGAACTCCTTCCCGCAGTACTGACACGGGAATACTTTCTTCTTTGTATGCCGATTCATGTGGACCTCTATGCTAGATGCCTGCATAGACACAAAACTACGTTAGGATTTCGGAGCATAAATAAATAAAAAAAAAAGACGTGTGGCACTCGGGGACTGCCGCGGTAAAGCTATTGCAATGCCATCTAGAGGCGAGTTGCTGAACTAAAGAGACAAACGTTAAGGTTTTTTCGTTACGGAATTTCTGGATTCGGTCCCCGCGCTCAAGGCCCGCGATAGAAGCTATGCAATAGCTTAAAAAAACATTTATTTCAGACAACACAAAAAATCAATTTAGGTCCATATTATGTAAGTCAAAAATGTTCTTAGTCTATGTTAGTATTCATGGGTGTTACAGTTTAAGTGTAATTTCAAACACTGCAATCGCTTATTGATGAAACTACTTCATCATTATGCGATTACAGTGCTTGAGAAACGGGCTATCCCATTTATTGGCAAATGCATACCCGAGCCAATATGACAGCGATACCTATTTTATCATATTTTTACGTTTATCATAGGATTTTTTAAAAATCCTACGTTCAGTTTGTGGTATCTATTATAAGCTATTTTTTTAATACCTCTGTAATAATTTTTTCTTATATAGTTTAGGAGGAGATGCGAAAATAGAGTTTGGTGGCCTAAAAGCGCAACTTCATGTCTCTGTCTAAGCTTTACAAAATGAAACTATTACAGAGGCATTAATAAATAACTTATAATAGATACCAGAAACTGAACGATGGATTTTTAAAACTTGCTGCGTTAAACGTAATAATAAGATAAAATAATTGGGGGCGCCACTTTCACTGGTGTATGGGCTTTAAATTAATTACCAAAATAATATATCATCATCATCTATATTAGTCCACAGCTGGACATAGGCCTCCCCTAATGAGCGCCATAGCGCCCTGTCTTCAGCTTAACGCATCCAGCATCTGCCTGCAGTATTTCGCAGATCGTCATCCTACCTGTCCGGAGGGCGTCCTACACTACATTTGCCGAGTCGCGGTCTCCACTCAAGATCTCGTTTACCCCAGCGGTTGTCGGTTCTTCGCGAGATATTGCGGGCCCACTGCAACTTCAGCTTGCTAATTATTTGGCTATGTCGATAACTTTGGTTCTCTGTCGGATGTATTCGGTACGAATCCTATCCTTCAGAGAGACTCCGAGCATAGCTCTTTCCATAGCTCGCTGAGCGACCTTGAACTGGTGGACCAACCCTATCGTGAGTGTCCACGTCTCAGCTCCGTAGGTCATGACGGGTAGGACGCACTGATTGAAAACATTCGTTTTCAAGCATTGCGGTGTGTGTCTTCGGTTTAAAGAAGAATTTATTCTCATAAAAAACTTACATTGAGTTCACTTATAATGAGATTTATATTAACTTATTTCTAATTTCTTTCTGGCTAGCGCCCTAAGTTTTATCATTATACGATATTTATAAAAATAATATTTAATAACTAAGAAGACATGCAGATAAAAACGTTTTTAAAATACAATACGAGATCGTAAAATACACAGAGCAACATAGGTACTCTAAATAAATTTCAAACCATAATGGAGGGTAGGGAGACTTATTTAAATTTGTTGTTGGTTGTGTTGTGAATCGGTGCACTGTATTGTTCTACCACGGTGGCGCGTAGACTCGGCGCGGCGTCTTTTGTGCGAGTATAGTGTTTTTTTAGATTGTGATTGTGTGCGTGTTATAGACCGGGAGAAAGCTGCAGTTTATGTTACTCTACTGTACTATGCTATAGTTTTGTAATACCTTTCGATTTTACAGTGTGTTTTTATTTCGGTTTGTTTTTTCATTCTTAATGTTAATGTTAATGTTTTATGTCTTGTATTGAAAAGACTTAGGTTTATTTCGATTCGGGTTTATTGAATTATTACAACAGCTTGTAGGTTATGAAAAGATCGCGGGTAAAGGTATGCGCGTGCGCTCGGCGTTGCGTCTCGTAGGGGAATCCCCGTTGCGGTGTGCGGTCTGACGGTGGGTGGGGCATTTTTTGGCTCAACGTAGTGAATTTATTCCAGCCAGGCGCCACATATCTCGCACATGACCCTGTCTTGTTCCCTGTTGTCTCAAATCTTAGCTCCCCTGTGCACGACCGCGACGTGCTTGCAGTAAACAAACTTAAGGTATGGCTTATCGAGAGGGCGTACTATAAGGTTGACAAAAAACTGTGATGAAACATCAAATTTTATTAAAACTACAATGTTCTCAAGTTACCTAGTGTATTAATTATTATTTTACTCTTTAATGACTTTAATAATGTTTTTATATCAGGTACATTGACAATTAATCATTATTTTAGTCATTATCATCTTTATCATCTACTATCTCTATTCTTACATATTTACTTATTCTTACATATCTCAAATTGGTACATAATTATGTACCAATTTGTAAATGATTTTATCAATAAAATGACTAAGTGTATGACTTCGCCACTGGCAGCGCCTATACAGTTTATTTAGTGTATTTAACGTATACAGCGAGTCAAGCTAACAATCTTATTTATTTATTTATTTATTGCATACATGTCCATTAAAAGTTGTTAACAATTTTATAGGTAGAATCTACATGAACCCTGTAAGGGCGTTGCAACATTCTGGGTTAGAGTTCTTATGTAGGTATAAAAGTTAGTAATTTTATAGTTGCGATACAAAGGAAAAGAAATACATATTATGTTGTCAGCATTAAGTAGGGCTATAATAATTATTATGTCAGAAATAAAATTAAAATAAATGGAAAATTATAAAAATTAAAGAATGTGAAAATGTCAACAGTAAATATAAAATATCAAGATTCATGCTACGTGTTTTAATTAAATAAATGTCATAAAATTGTTATATTCCTACTAAGTAGGTACTTTTAAAGTTTTTGTCACTAAGGAATTCATTCACTTATATGAAATGTCTTGCATGACTCTCAACTTCTTTTGCACGTGATGTAATTACTTTTCCTAATCATTAGCTATCGTTTTTATATCATAATTAAAATAATTTAATATAATTAGGTACGTAATTGTCGTCGATAAAAAAAAAATGTGTTCATACTTAGATAGTTTATGATGATTCTATTACCGAATGCCTATTATTAGCTTTCTGTGACTATTTTTAAAATCTATTGTAATAAGTTAAGCTGACGGCAATCCGAAATAAATAAAATAAAATATGTCTACAGTTACTCACAGCGAGCCAGGCGCCACATATCTCGCACATGACCCTGTCTTGTTCCCTGTTGTCTCCAATCTTAGCTCCCCTGTGCACGACCGCCACGTGCTTGCGGCACTCTGCGCGCGTTGTAAACTTCTCTCGACACTGGAAAATACATTATATTATTTTATTTATTTATTTTTAGACGCACAAAACATATAATAATCACATAATGTACAAGGTTTATCTATATATCAAAAAGAAAGTCGTGTAAGTTACACTATTTATAACTCAAGAACGGCTGAACCAATTTGGCTGAAAATTGGTGGGGAGGTAGCTTAGAACCAGGAGACGGACATAGGATAGTTTTTATTTCGTTCCCGGCTGAACGAATCTTGATGAAATTTGGCAGGGAGGTAAACGGTATCCCGGGGACGGACATATGCTACTTGAATAGAGCGTGCGAAGCCGCGGACAAAAGGTAGTATAAGATAAAGGTTTAGAACTTGATCATTTAAAAAATTATGTGCATACAGAGAATCATACGAACAAAACATGTAGTGCAGAGCAACAAAAATACAAAAATAGAAAGTTAAAACAGAATAAAAGGGATACCTACTTAGATCTGCATTACAAGCACGAACCAACTTATCTATGTAATTCGATTTTGAATCCTGCACAAAATGATAAACAAGCCCGCAGTACTTAAGGCGGGCCTATCTGAGCATAGCGCTACCTCGGCCCCCTGATGTTGAGAGCGCGACGTATTCATTTACACACCCGGGGTAGGCCGTGCATGCGCCACTTGACTTTGCATGACTGCATACGATATCTTAGTGCCACAGTATAGAAAATCAAGCAGTAGGCACGTTTGTTATGGACCGCACGGCAATATCAACCTCAACGCAAGACGAAGGCCTCCCCCTGATAAGTGCCTATATTGGATGTTATCTCATGCGGGTAATGCCCGCATGAGATAATATACAATATACAATGGAAAGTACTTGCCGATTTTAAATCCTTTCTTCAATAGATTGTCCAATTATATCTCTTTATCTCGACTACAAGCATGTGAATTTTAATTTATGTCATTGGAATCTATTGACATAATTTGCGCTTTATGACAAATAAATCATAGCAATACGAGTGTGTGTTTTATAGCTGGCTGCGCCACGCGGCTTTCCTCACGTCAACAGCCTGTATTGGTCCACTGCTGGACGTAAGCCTCCGCCTGATAAACGCTTTGTTGGCGTTTATCTAATGGGGGTAATGCCCATAATCTCCACGCTGGGCGTGCGTGTTGGGGATCGCAGCTTGGTGGTAAAAATGTTGTGCAAGCTGCGCTGCTGCTCCCCCGGTGGATATCTCTTAGTCGCCTCTTACGACACTCGCGGGAAGAGTTGAGGTGGTGCAATTCTAAGCAAGCACCACAGCTATCACAGCATATCATAGCTATCACATCAAATCACACTAATATTAGGTCCTTACATATGAAATTGGCGTTTTTCGTACTGGCCACTTTAATCACAAATTTCTCCTCTTTGGTAAGGAATTCCAAATTCAAATTTGTACAGCTATAGACTCATGTATTTGTGCTTCGATGATCGTCATTCATTTGTTTTTTTTCTTCTGTTTTTTCTGTTTGCGTCACTCATTTTACAAAATGAAAAACTTAAAATATCGCATTATTTACGAGTACGAGTTCCGCCGTGGCACTAGTGCTGCGGAAACAACTCGAAGGGTGAATGATGTGTATGGCGGTCGTGTTGCAAAAGAAAACACAGTTCGTTTTTGGTTCCAACGTTTTCGTTCTGGAAATTTCGACCTGCAGAACAAGCCCCGTGGACGGCCTGAGACTCAAGTTGATAATGAAGAGTTGAAGGCTATTGTGGAAGCGGATCCATCGCAAACCACGTCCGAGTTAGCTGCAGGCTGCGATGTTAGTGATAAAACTGTTTTAATTCACTTGAAGCAAATTGGGAAGATTAAAAAGCTTGAAAGGTGGGTACCTCACGAATTGACTGAAGCAAACCGGCAAACGCGCGTCGACTGCTGCGTTACATTACTAAACCGGCACAATAATGAAGGTATTTTAAACCGAATCATTACCTGTGATGAAAAATGGGTTCTTTACGATAATCGGAAGCGCTCAGCGCAATGGTTGGATCCTGGCCAGCCAGCCAAATCCTGCCCCAAGCGAAAATTAACCCCAAAAAAGTTACTTGTAAGCGTTTGGTGGACTAGTGCCGGTATTGTTCATTACAGTTTTCTCAAATCTGGCCAGACTATTACGGCTGATGTCTATTGTCAGCAATTGCAAACCATGATGGAAAAGCTAGCGGCTAAACAACCTAGGCTGGTCAATCGCTCCACGCCACTGCTGCTTCACGACAACGCTAGACCACACACTGCGCAACAGACGGCTACTAAATTAGAAGAGCTTCAATTGGAAAGTCTAAGACATCCTCCGTACTCCCCGGACCTTGCTCCAACAGATTACCATTTTTTTCGAAATTTGGATAACTTCTTGCAAGGGAAAAAATTCAACTCCGATGGGGCAGTCCAAATCGCCTTCAAAGATTTTATTGATTCCCGTCCGACTGGTTTTTTTAGTAAAGGGATCAATGAACTACCTATAAGATGGCAAAAGTGCATAGAAAATAATGGTTCATACTTTGATTAATTAAATATATTATATTAAAAAATATTCGACTTTTTGTTCCTCCCATACAAAACGCCAATTTCATATGTAAGGACCTAATATTATAAAGGCGAAAGTTTGTATGGATGTTTGTTACTTCTTCACGCCAAAACTACTGGACGGATCTGGCTGAAATTTTTTGAATACAGGTAATTCTAATCCTGGAATAAAACAAAGGCTACTTTTTATCCCATAAATCTGTTCCCGTGGGATGAAAAAAAACCTTTTAATGTTTCCATAGGAACAACGCGTGCGAAGCCGCGGGGCGCAGCTAGTTTATTATATATGTTAATGTTAATATTAGTGTGATGTGATGGTACAGAGCCCTTAGCGGGCGAGTCTTTTGTTTTAGTTGATTAATATAATGAATACGACATGTTTTTTATGTTAATTTTATCGTGTACAAGACTGTACATGTCGTTTTAATATTAGTCCCATTTGCAACTAGGTCATGTTGCTAATAGGACGTTAAGCTAATATGCCGTTATGCTTTTATGACGTTCTGTTATAGGGATGTTCTGCTTTAGCTCAAAGAATTAGCAAGCTGAAGTGGCAGTGGGCCGGCCATATCTCGCGAAGAACTGACAACCGCTGAGGTAAATGAGTGCTTGAGTGGAGACCGCAATTCGGCAAATGTAGTGTAGGACGCCCTCAAACGTCCTTTCGATGCGAAAGGAATACACTTACAAATCGACAAGTAGTAGCGTTCTCTATAATCTCCTTCCGAGAGAGTCTCCGCGGCGGCGCCGCCTCGTCCTCGTGCAGCTTCGACTGCGAGAGGTGTTCGTCGAAGGCGCGGTGCGACGCGAACGATACGTCGCATTTTTCGCAGTAGATGTTTGCGTTTTGTTGCTCCTGTGGAATGGAATAGGTTAAAACCACGACAGCGTTAGATCAACAATGATGATATAATAATATTTGTTTATGTCCTCTTCGGTTTTTCTTAAAATTTAGTTATCATAAGTACAGTAGAACTTAATTGAACCTGTATTGTGAGAGGCTGGAGCTTAATATAGGTTCTAGAAAAAACCTGTAACTACAAGTCTCCCAGCAGGGGTATTTTAATTCATTCGATTCGATTCCGAAACAAAACCGTCGGATTCGAATTCTATTCCGACGAATCTACAAAACGCTATTTTGATTGCGCCTCGGATCGGTAATCGAATGTTTCCGAAACGAATCCGCGGGTTGGTGGAAAATATGAATTTACGGAGACAGTTTCGAAATGGTAGAAAATAGTAGAAATGCTTATATGGAATATTCTTAAGTAATTTTACATTCAATTTATATCTTTTTAGCATCTTTTATGTATCTAAATCAATAAATAAATCATCGGGATTTAAATGACAACAATAACAAGAAACACTTCAAATTCACACCCAGTTCTAAGTTAGTTGAGGAAACTAACTTCGATAACCATGACTTCGTACCATTACTTGGGCAAAAGTGTTACCAACTTTACTAGACTTCTCGCCAAATCTAGCGGGTTTAAAGTGTCAAAAAAAGAGTTTCAAAAATATTTTTTATTTATTTGTTTCTTAGTCTAGAATAACATACGTAGAGTCCTAATTACAAAAAATTGCTTCTTAAAAAGGGTACGAAGCACTCCCGAATCTCAGGGGACGGCCCATGCCAATTTGTTGTTGTTTCACGTCAAATGAAATGGGGCGTTTTATGAGTGAAGCGCGTCAAATGCAAAAGCGATCAATACAAAGCTGTAGCTTTGTGAAGAGTGTGAGAAGAGTCGTAGGAAATGAGGGCGCTCGTGTCCCAATTGACAACTTTTGAATAGAAATGCTCGGTGATTAGTTGAAATTCGGAACTAAACCAGGGATTGGTTCGGGCTTGCTGAACGAAAGCTGTTGTTGGTTCGTATCTATGAGTGAGAAAGCGTGTCTGACCATCAAATACAAAGGCGGTGAGTGACGGTGGAATCTGTTCAAAAACAGAAGAGTCGTGGGAATTGAGGGTGCTCGTGTGCCGATTGACAACTTTTGAATAGAAATGCTCGGTGATTTGCTTGAAAATAAGTCGATTTAGTGGTCATAATATGGCAAATTAGTTTCGCTCTCATTTAAAGATCATAATGTTTTTTAGCTACTTTTCATGCGGTTTTGTATAGAAAATTTCAATACGATCGGGGACATAGTGTCAATGAAGCGGAAAGTACGTTCGTATGGGGGGGCTAAAATCAAACTATTATCTGACGAATACAAGTTATGTATGTGAACAATACAGACGTTTTCGTAGAAATAAAAATAAAGTTTATGACATAATTTTTAATCAGTGTTGGAAATACTTTTTCCGAATTCGTTCGCGGTTGTTCTCAACATTTGAGTTGAACATGTTTTTAGATTTTTCAATTTGTGTTTGTGTTGTGAAGTGATACAAGTGGAATTACTATGCTATGAAAGCAAAACGAGCATTACATTAAATTATGTATAAGCTTATCTATCTAATACGCACTAGCCACTAAATGATTGTGTTATGTTGATTGTCGATAGAGGTGAACCTACCAACTTTCTATGATCATGATCAAGTGCTACTTCAGAGTGCCCGAGTATCACCGGAGCAACGTAAGAAGAGTTTATGTTGGCCTATGCCGACCTCGCTCACGGCCGAGTCACAGCCCCCGACGCAGCGAGAACGAAGAAAGTTCTTCAACAAGAACTTGCTTTGGTTCCCAATTCGCTGGGGTACAAAGCTGCCGGAGAAATGGTGAAAAGTAAGTATTGTCATTGTTTTCTACACTTATTAATATTATAAAGAGAAAATATTTGTATGTATGTAACAAATAAACTAAAAAACTACGATTTCAAACATTTGTTTACCATTACAATGCTTCTCTGATTATCCCTGAGTAACATCATCACCCTATATTAGCCCACTGCTGGACATCTCACTAATGAGCGCCATAGCACCCTGTCTTCAGCTTGATGCACCCAGCATCTCCCTGTAGTCTTTCACTTTCTGGGTAACATAGGCTATATTTATTAAGTACTAGGAAAAATTAGGGATTGTTCAACACAGAACATACATTTACCCTATGTTTATCTTATAATTATGTGCTGCCAGTATATTACTTATTGTGTGTATGCTTTGTAACATTACTATTATTTATTACAGTGCTGTGAAGACTGGAAGTTGGACACCAAGGCAATAAAAATTAAAAACAATCAAGCAGGAACCGGTGGTGGTTCAGCCCCTGCACCACTCTCCAAAATGGAAAGCACATTACCTAAATAGGTTGGCTATCAATGTGGCCTCGGTTGCAACTGCCGTACTGGCAATTGCAGCTGCAATTGCGAAGCGTTAGAGATAAAGATTAAGGTGAGATACATTTCTTTTTGTGATTCATATAGGTAATTTTGATTGATGTAGTTATGTAATAATGCAATACATTAGAATAATTTATTTATTAGGTCAGACCAAACTTGGATTCCTCTGCGGTGAACATCATTGTTTATATCCAGTGATATAATGTTCTCCAGCCTCAATATCTGCAGGGTCATCTGATTCAATTTCAGACTCTTGATGCTCTTGCACCAGAATCACCTCAAAGTTATGTTAAGTTGCCTATTATATTTGATTTCTGATAATTACTTGCATGTTTTTGTTGCAGTTGCTAACCAAGAAGCCAGCAAGGAGCTGTTTCGGAGATAATTGCCATTCAGTCTTTGACTGCACTAGTCCTTAAAATGAAAGCATCATGTGTGCTGCCTGGAAATCTTGATAATATGTTTAATATTATCAAATCCCTATCACATACCTAAATATCATAATATCTTAAACAAATGTTGCAATTGTTAATTATTTATTTATTTCAATAAAATATACACCTACATACAGCTACATTTGAATTATTTGCTCCCTTTCATTCCTGGCAACAGGGAATTTGATACACATGCACAACACTTGTGGCAAATTTAGCACAGCTGTAGTTTGGCTCGTCGCTTTTGAAGCGGATGCCTGCCTATCGCTAACACCAGCATCCCTCCCATCAGGATTTTGATAGCTATCTTGAGCATAAAAGTGAAGAGCTGCTAGAAACTATAAAAAAGAAGTAAATAATTAGGTAGGCAGGTTGATCCCATCATGACACTTTCTATAAGTTATACCTAGTAGGTGGACTAACCTTCCTCAATACAATTATTAGAGACCTACTTTTAGCTCTACAGGCATTGCATTTGAGTATTTTGTGTCACTATAAGAGCCCCTCAACTCCTCAATCAACCCCAGAGCTATTGTCGGTGTAAAATAGAGGTAGGTAGCTCATGAGTGAGTTGGAAGGGGTTCGACATATCTCGCAGCGTGCAATGAAGAATGATAGTTCTTTGTCTCTGCTGCGAACTGTGGATGTTTCGTTGAGCTCTCTCTCTCTCTCCCTTACGAGTAGGTATATGGACCATCTAGGTATTCAACAGCAACTTATGGTTTGAAACAAAGCTATTGTTTACTCAATTTGTAAACAACCTAAAAAATAAACTGGCAGAAAATCCTCGATTGAATAGGTACTAGATAGGTAAAACTTCTCTCGTTTCGATCAAGACATTATTCCTATGCTCACGTTGTTAATAAAATGAGTTTTCCTTGAATCTAAATCCTATAAGTAAGTAATATCAACAATAATAAAGAATCTAATACTCCGTCGGAATCGTTTCCGACACTGAATGGCTGTCGGGAACTATCCTATGATGGATCCGAATTCGAATGTCAAAAGTTTTCGAATCCGACGGTTTAAAATAGCGTTCTTCGTAAAGAGATTCCGAATTCGAATCCGACGGCCTTTCCGACGAATTAAAATACCCCTGGACCCCCACTCCACGGATGACATACAATAAGGTACGGTTAGATCGTGAAACTAATCGTGTGTGACAGTGGTTTAGGAACTATATTTGCAAGTAGCATATTACCAGCGTGGGAACAAGTTTTTAGGTAAAACAATTGGGTTAAAATTAATAATTGACTTTAAAAACTTTAAAAAGTAAGTACCTACCATAATTAAAAACTTAAACAAATAAGTAATTTATTTACATCTACAACAAGTAATTTCTTTAAAACTCTACCTATAGAGTCTGTTCAAAAAGAGAAAAGTCGTAGCGTTTTGGTGAACCAACACTTTTAGTCAATGACAGAGCAGTGTTGTCAACGCAACAAAAGTTGTTAATTGGTACGAGTGACCTCAATTCCCACGACTCTTCTCTTTTTGAACCTACTTTTGAACAGACTCTAAAGTAATTAATAAAACTTTAACTGGTAAATAATTTTACACTATAAATATGTAAATCGGACTTTGTTTCATCTTCTACATCTTTTTCGCAAAATGAGATCGCGGAGTATTATACAGGTTGTTTGGTAGAGGGTCCGAAAAACGAATTGGTTGGGGGCCCATTTGACAAGTTGGCCGTAATTTTTTTTTGTCAATTTTACTGTTTTTACCGAATTTATACCTATTTACCACATGACACAGATATAATAATTTTTAAATAATTTTTTAGATTATATAATTCTGCTTTTCTGTTGTGATCCTGTACTTATTCATATAGGTATATTTATTTAGGTATAGTACTACTCCAGACGGTCGTGACGTAACAAGCCTATGGCCCTCACTGAAAACCAGCGTTGGGTGGACACACTAGTGTTCATCTAGCTAGCACAACGCTGAGTGGAGGCCATATTTGCCTTAGAAAGTTTATAGATTTATCCAGTAGCATAATGTTTTCGTTTTGTGTGTATGTTTTCTTTATAAGCTAAATAAAAATATTTTTCTTTCTCTGACTTACAGTGATCTCCTCAGATATACAATGCTGCCGTTTCATATGGAACTCCAGTCCGGTTTCGCTGACGAAGCTGGCTCCACACAGTTTGCAGACGTGCGAGTTTCTGTGCGACATTCGTAGGTGCGTGTAGTAGGTCGACACGTGTCTGGAAGGATAGTTTGAAATCAATCTAAACTAAAAAAATATAGACAATGGTGTCGATTCTGTTGTTTTAGGATTCCTAACCTAAATTTTACGATATCTAAATTTTATATGCTATAGCTTGCCCTAAAAATTATGGTATTCTCTATACAGATCCTAAAAACACTATATTAGAACGTTATTGAAAATCGAAAAACCTCTTTAGTTGAGTATTTGGGGGTTTTTAAAATTCCTTAATCTTAATTTTAGCTGTGTCTGTAAAACTGGTAACAGAAGTTACCAGTTTTACAGACATTAGTTGACCTCCAGAAGAATATGGCTGACGACCACAACATTCTAATTAGTCTGTCAGTTAGATTAACAAAAGATTAGAAGACATTGAATATGTACCTACTTGAATTGCTCGCCGCAGTGTTTACAGGTTCGAATAACACCATTATGAGAGTCTTCGTGAAAAGATGCCGTGCTCCTGAAAAAGTTACAAAGTTTAGAAAACACAGCTAAGCACAAGTCTTTCTATCAGTCTATTCTAGGGAAGAATACAAAAATAAAGTGGAGAAATAATATGAGGAAATAACTTTATTCTTTATTCGAGCATATTGTTTTAACATTAAACTTAGTGTAGATAGCATACCTGAGTAATTATTTTAAAATATGCACCATCTCCTTTAATAGGTACCATTAGAATTTAAGAAGAACCCTTCTAGTCCTAAGTTAGGTATCACACTAATCACACTAATATTATAAAGGCGAAAGTTTGTATGGATGTATGGATGGATGTTTGTTACTTCTTCACGCCAAAACTACTGGACGGATCTGGCTGAAATTTTGCATACAGGTAAATCTAATCCTGGAATAAAACATAGGCTACTTTTTATCCCATAAATCTGTTCCCGTGGGATGAAAAAAACCTTTTAATGTTTCCATAGGAACAACGCGTGCGAAGCCGCGGGGCGCAGCTAGTTTTGAATAAATTGTTTCTATTTCAAATTATTGTAAATACCACCTTAAGTACTCACAATAGATTACACTTCAGCTCGCATCTCAGGCACTGGTACACGTAGTAATGCACCACCATATGCCTTCCCAGCTGGAACTTACGTTTGAACTGCATGTGGCAGAAACGGCACTCGAATTTGCCCTGAAAACATATGGCTGTTAGTTTCGGTTTTCATGGGTGGCCATCGTAAAGCCAGAATCAGATAAGAAAACGTGGAAACCATCAGAAATGATTATTTATTTTGCTGATCCACTGAGCTATAATAAATTGTATAAGAGCTCATATACGTGTGTGAAGGCGAGGGGCGCAGCTAGTTATTAATAATACAAACACACAGCGATATTTAGCCCCAAGCTAAGCAGACTTTGTGTAATGGGTACTAGATAATTGATATACTTAATTCAATATAATAGTCTATCCCTCTAATCTATCAAATAGATAGATATTTTTTACTATACATAGAAAACACCCAGAACACCCTGAACAAATATCTATAGATGGTACAAACATTTGTCCTGAGGCGGGAATTGAACCCAACATCTTGCGCGGCAGGCGGACCTTTGCCTGGTCGTCAAAATATAAGTAGGATGTTTTAAGTTGGTTTATCAGTTTAGACTGTTCGTAGATAAAAAGAAACAAGTCCTTGTTCTTACCCCATCATGGCACTGCTTGTTATGTCTCAACAGGATATCATTCCTGGAAAAGCCTTTCAAACACTTTGTGCATTTGAAATTGAACTTTATATATTTGCTATTGTTTATTCTATCCCTAAATTGTTGTAAAGCCTCCTCTTCTGATAATATTTTGATTTCCCAATTGTCTTTATTCAGTCTGGCTCTTTTCTTCTTCTCAAATTTCCTTGGTTTTGCATCGGGGTCTCTTTCATCTTTTGTTTTCTTTTTAGTTCTTTTAGGTTTTTTGTTTAAAAGTGATAATATCAGAGTATCAACATCTACATTTATGAGTTGATTTTCGTTTTCCGTTGCGAAAATTTCACTACCTCCATTGCTGGGGTATAAATCCTTTTTGTTGTTATCTAGGTCTGTTTTGTATTCAGTTGGCTTTTCATCAATTTTATGGCTTAGTTCTGTTTCATAATTATTTCCCAATGAATCCATATCAAAGTTATCATTATTTTCATCATCATAATTGTTAATGAAGTCCTTTTGAGATTGTGGTTCCTCTTTAAGATCTTTAGTTATATTATCTAAGCTATTAATCTTATCTAAGTTTGAGATACTTGACCTAATCTTATCTAAGGTAACATCTTCGTCATCAGTCTCTGAAATGTATTCATATTTTAAGGTATCTTCATTATACTCATTTATAAGTACGTTTTCTATCTCTGACGGTTTGATTTTAGTTTTATGTTTCACATGATATGTTTTTGTGTGTTTATTGGGTATGATATAGTTTATAGTTGATAGGAGATCTACTCTGTTTTTACGTATGTCTTCCACTACTTCATATGTCATCTGAAACGGAAAGAAAAATACCTATACTAAAATACATGCTTTTTGAAAAATCTAAACTAATATTATGAATAGGAAGGATTTGAATGTTAATAATCAATGAATTATAAAACTACTGAACCAATTTAAAAAATGGTTTCACCATTAGAATGCCACATTATCCATATAGGGAAATTAAATAAATAAATATAGCCAATGTAACTCAATTGGCTATATTTATTTATTTATTTTCCCCCCTTCTGCGAGCCGGGCAGGCTGCTAGTTAGTTTAATAAATTGAGTAGAACATGTTTGCCGTACAAGCATTATAAGACTTATGTTTTAGACCTGTTTACATCATAGATTACTGTCAAATAATGTTGTGTTTACAGTTGTGGCCTGTTCCTGCATTTTAATAAGTGAAAGGAAAAGAGAAGCCTTTGCCCAGCAATGGGACAGCAATGGATAATAACAATAGAACTTACATATCCTTTACAATATAAGTTAATCAAAGTATTCTGCCCGTAAGTGCATTTCTCTTTGAACTTGTGGTACTTATGCAGTAATGCTGCACATTCATAGCAGAACCACTGCGGGAGGTTGTCCGTTTGCATCTGTGAATATCAGAAAGTAAGTAGGTTATTACAGAAGCATGTAAAGCATCAAAAAACTTGGCGAAAACTTGACGAAAGTATGTCTAATGATGAGCAAGGAAAAGTAGTGTTCTGTTCTATGTATATAAATATATAAAATAAACAAAATGTTTATTGTTCTCAAGACAATGGCCCTATGGCAGAGCACAAGGGATGATTTTAAATTAGAAAATATGGCAAGAATGTGAGCGAAAGTAAGGAAATAAAAGGCGACCAGAGTGAGGAAAAAAACAAAGTTTTATTCACCTTGTTGTCGGTGATTTCCTCGTAATAATGATTCAGACTGAACTGTTTTAGGTGGTACAGTTTTAAATCTTTCATCAGGCATATGCGACATATTTTTAAATCACTCATTTCTGTGAAAAATGTAAATAAAAAGAAAATAATCAATAGTCCAAGCGTTCAATGACCTTGCCTTGGCAATATTATGAAGCGAACTGTCAAATGCGGTCAGACAGAATTGAATGTATCACTGTCAAATAAACCAGAGACAAAACTGTATACGCACTGTGTTTTCCAGTGTCAAAGAAATACTCTGAAGTTATTAGCAACCATTGAATGAAACAGAAAAATTGCGTGACAAAAAGACATGACGCCAAAGCCAAGTCCACTTCATTACGTGTAAATAGTAATAATGCTCCTCATAGTAGGTTATCGATTTTTGTTTTTGTTTACGATTTACAATTTGTAATTAAACGCACAGAAAGAATGTCTGAATTAAAACTATGCCGAATATGTCTCAACCAAGATCTGAAGTTATTCAAAATAGGGCAGTGTAACTTGAAACAGTACTACGAGGAAATAATTCAGAATCAGGTATAGCCAGCCTATCCCTCTTAGCCCTTTGCTCTTTACGCTTTCTAGCTTCGCAAAGCCTGATCTTAGTGACTAGGTAAACCCAGAAATGACTGGTCCCAGTCCAAACAAAAATCTCGCTGCATTAGGTACTCAAACTAAAATGTTTTATTCTCCAGGTATTAGCTAAAGATGATCTTCCCCAATATTTTTGCTTCGAGTGCGCCGCATTACTTTACAAGTTTCATAAATTTAAAGAAAAGTGTGAATATGGACAGTATACCCTGAAAAATCTGAGTTCTAAAGGAAATGTAAGTAAATTTCTCATAAAATTACTAATTTTGAACCCATTTAAGCAAAAAATTTGACAAATATCTGCGTATTTACAGATGACCTACCAAGTGATCAACAACATACGCAAGAACCACTCTGATCTCCAACAATCATCAGACTACATCAACCAACATGGTCAAAAGCGAATCAAAACCGTTACCGTAAAATACAAAACTGAAAGAGAGCCACTAGAGATGGAAAACGTAACCTTAAACTCCTTAGACACTGATGATGATGATGTACTTAAGTTTGAGTTCATGTCAGAATCAGACCAGGATGAATTTGGCAGTAATATCAAATCTGAGGATGAACATAGCCCAAATATCACTAAAACAGACTTGGTCTTTACTGATTTGGACATGAAATCATACGCTGTTCCATGCTCAACTGTTAAAAGCACCCTCAAACCCCCTGAATTAATACCTCCTACTGAATACAGCCCTGTTCTAACTGAAAACAACTCTGTTCCTACAAAAATAGAAATAACAAGTTCAAACATAATTGAAAATGATCTTAAAAACAATATTCAAATAAATACACTATATGAATCCGATGATAATAGATCAAATGATGTTAATTTTGGCATAGATTTAGAAGCTAAACCGAAACAAACCAATAAAGTTTTAAGAAGCCCCAAAAAAAGTAATAGACCAACCAGAAAATCAACTAGAAACAATAAAAACATATTCCAACCTGAAAATGACTACTCAAATTCAAGTAACGCTAATTTTGAATTAGATCTAAATATGACACCTGAAGAAACAGATAATGAAGATATTATGTCAAAAAAAGGTAAAAGAACTAATAGAAAATCAGCTAAAACAAAGCTAAAAAAAGATATCAAAGATAAAGAATCCGATCACAAGTTTGTAGGTATAATTCGACAACCAAAAGGTGAACTCAGTGAAGGTAACTGGGAAACGAAGTTGTTAACTGACGAAGAAGCAATGGATCAGTTTAAGAAGAAGGAATTTGACTCTAGATATGAACGGATGGAGTTCAAATGTACAAAATGCTTTAAAGGGTTTTCTAAAAATGAAATGCTCTTGAGGCATAATAAGTTGTGGCATGATCATGTAAGTATCTTGAATGCTCCTTCTCTCTCGCTTAGGAGTGTAGTGTGGATTATCCCCATCCCTAAGTAGGCCCTTCCAGCCCAACTCTTCCAAGAATTGGAGGAGAACTTTTGGTTGATGCCTCAATGAGACACTTCAGTCCCATTTTGTGTCTGGTCTCTGTGCCTGTGTAGTATTCGACAACATTATCCACAGTCTCTTGGAAGCAGCTACGACATAAACTGCTGCTCTGTGGCTCCAGTCTTAAAAACATGATGGTTCAATTCACAGTGACTTGTGATGCTACCCACCATCGTTCTTAGGTCCTCTCGGCTCATCTTGAGCATCATATTTGTAATTTTTCTGTCTTTGGACGGGAATAATGATTTGGAATGCTTGCAGTTCGACGCTCCCATAGTTTTTGGTGTTCTTAAAATAGCAATAAAAGTAGCAATGATTAGCATCATCATCATCATTCCAGGGCGACAACCAGTGCCGTTTCTGCCACATGCAGTTCAAATGGAAAAGCAAGCTTCAGCTTCACATGCGGAAACACTATTACATCTACAAGTGTTTACGCTGCGGGCTTGAGTTCTTTGTCAAGTGAGTAATTTTTAATTTATGAGACCTTTACTTGAATAAAGAAACAATTCTAACACAATCTTCTTTCCAGGACTGGTGCGGTGTTTCATGATGAGCACCACAACGGCGTGACGCACACCTGTCGGCATTGCGGCGAGGAATACACGTGAGTTATCTTCTTATACTTACTTATAATGTTAAGCTCTAACAGCATTGTTCTTGTACCTATTTCGACGAAGGCGACCCCGACTGTTCGATGTGCCTCAAAGCAGGACTAATGTACTGGAAAAGCACCTTTTACCCGCACTCTGCACACGCTCAATTTGGTTTCAGAGAAAATAGATCTGTTCCAGGTCCGTAAGGCTGCATTGTTTGTTTTGTGTTATTTGTAATGTTCCTATGTCCTCGGTGTGTGCGATAGATTGTGTTGTAAATGTAATGTAATGTTTATATGGAATTACCTATGTTAAAATGAATTAACTTAGCTATTGAATCAGGATAATCCTGTAATGATAGTTTAAGAATTAAAATAAATATCAAATGTCCTATTGATCCTGAATATACATACCTGTAACTTAGCAATTTACATACCTTAAATCTGTGAGGTCTGAACAATTAATTTACATATCCTATGCGCTGATAGTATAATATATAGCACTATGTATCACTCGGGAGAAAGTGCAATTCCTACCTCATGTATTTTAAGGCATACACAAATGACACACTTCGATAGGAACTGGGCACTTTCCCGCCAAGATGTACAATGTATTATTGTGTAACAAATATTCCCTTGCAGCCACATATCAACGTACTACACCCACCTACGCACATCGCACCGCAACGCCCACGCGTGCACTCTCTGCGGAGAGACCTTCGTGAGCGGCGCGGGTGTCGTCGTGCATATGAAAAGAAAACACGTCATGCATGTTGGCAACACTGTGAGTAGTAACCTACAAACACATAACAAAAACACAAACTACAGACACATAGCTACTTAGCTACATACTACATAGACCTTCGTGAGCGGCGCGGGTGTGGTCGTACATATGAAGAGGAAATATGTCATGCATGTTGGCAACACGGTAAGTTACATACAGACACATAGCTACATAGCTACATACTACATTATAGACCTTCGTGAGCGGCGCGGGTGTGGTCGTGCATATGAAGAGGAAATATGTCATGCATGTTGGCAACACTGTGAGTAGTTACATACAGACACATAGCTACATACTACAGACACATAGCTACTTAGCTACATACTTCATATGGACCTTCGTGAGCGGCGCGGGTGTGGTCGTGCATATGAAGAGGAAATATGTCATGCATATTGACAACACGGTGAGTAGTTACATACAGACACATAGCTACATACTACAGACACATAGCTACTTAGCTACATACTACATATGGACCTTCGTGAGCGGCGCGGGTGTGGTCGTGCATTTAAAGAGGAAATATGTCATGCATGTTGGCAACACTGAGTAGTTACATACAGACACATAGCCACATACTACAGACACATAGCTACTTAGCTACATACTACATATAGACCCTTCGTGAGCGGCGCGGGTGTGGTCGTGTTTATGAAGAGGAAACAGGTCATGCATGTTGGCAACGTTGTGAGTTGAGAGAGATATAATAAACTAGCTGAACCCCGCGGTTTAAACTAATAAAGGCTTATGATGATGATGATGATTAGCTGGTGAAAATAGTTCTTATGACATTAAGTACTTACTCGTTCATGCTCTGCTTAGCTTGGGGCTAGATGATGCTGTTTGGATTGTTCAGAATTATTTATCTGTGTAAGTAGTTGATTGTTGTGTAATATCGTTGTTAATTTAAAAGAGAATATTATTATTTTTAACAGGAGTCGTCAACCAACATCTACTGCCAGAAATGTAAGATCTCATTCGTATCTCAGAGCGCGTACGACACACACTTGGCCGTTTCAGAGTTACACGAGGAAGAAAATAAGTGAGTTGTAATTCAACATCTACTTTATAATTTTTTACTAGTACTACCGCGGCTTTGCACGCGTTGATAATATGAAAAGGTAATTTTTATCCCATGGGATCGTAGTTCTTTCCATCATTAGGATAATGGGCATTATTAACATATGGCAAAAACAGTCTCCATCAGTAAATAATTTATATTTATCATTTTTTTTGTTTCAGAGACATCAAACAACCAAAAAGAAAACGGAGAGATATAATTGCAAACGCGCATAGATGTCATCATGTAAGCATTTACAACATTTCAGTCAAAGCAAGCCGAAGACAGGGCGCTATGGCGTTTATTAGTTGAGGCCTTTGTCCAGCCGTGGACTAATATAGGCTGATGAGTTACGCACATCACTGTTTGGCTCCACCTCAAATCTGGCTCGTCAATTCAACAGCTGATCAGAGTAAAGACGAAAGAGTTTTTACTTACTCGTAACTACTTTACCGATATATCATTGTTATTCATTCGCCTGTGACGCAGGACGTTGCGGGTTCGATTCCCGCCTCAATTGTTGCAGCAAATTCTACATTGCTGATATGTTCAGGGCGTTGTGGATGTTCTCTTTAATATCCCTTGGTTTGATTCACTCAAAACTGGGTATAAATAAACTATAAAGTAAATAATGAATCATGGCCATAGCGTGCTAGAAATAAATTTATCTCTCCTCCGTAGACCGAGACACGTTCTCGGTGACCCCGCTGACCAACTCACCGCCGCTAACCCAAAGGTGACGTCAACCGATTCGCTACCTACCGCATACTACAAAGCCGACTATAAACTGACCCCGCCGGAATCGGGGTCGAAGAATTCCAGGTGCATTCGTGTACCTAAGATGTAACCTCCATGCCCTCTTGTAGCATCTGGCGACAGCCCAAGCCGAAGCTCGCACCTAAGTGATGGCCCTTAAAGTCGCTCCAACATAAATTTACCGGCGAGGTGCCATCTGCGCCCGCCAAAAGTCCGGTAACGCTGTCATGGCCATCTGCGGTCAAAAACATTATAGTCCATTAAAAAAAAAAAGATATAACTACGCGGGCGCAGTCCCGGGCGGGGCGAATGTTGTTTCACATATTTACGATCCTTTAAAAAGATTATGCATAGTTTTTTCGTTTATTTAGATTAATACATAAACGAAAAAAATATATAAACAGCCAAAAAAATTCAATTATTGAGGTAAAAAAGTAATACTACACTCAGTTTCAGGTGATAAAACGCTGCCATGTTAGCCCTTGCCTTTTGTGACGTCACGGATCATCGAGTCCCCTATGTCAACTCAAAGTCAAAACTTCATGCCCATACAAAAATGTTCAAGTATGACGTCACGCTTCAGATGCCAATAGCGTTGCGTTTAGACATTTTGCGTTTGAGAATTAAAATATCTACTTTTCAATGGTTAAATATCACAATAAAAACATCATAAAATACAAAAATAAATAAACAGATTTATTTCTATCTATATAATATTTCTATATATTCCAAGAAAATATGTAAAAGTTTAGCTTTTTTGAAGTCACATGCTTAATATTATACCCTATTGTATCGACTCTATCCGACAATTGCACGTGAAGTAGATTTTATAGGATTTGGTTGATTTCAATTCCAATTATTATGGAGATCCGTCCTGTTTACTGACGGACCAGAATGGCCGAAGATACAAATAAATAAATAATGCTGGACAATTCACACAGCATTATCTAGCCCAAAGCCCAAGCCCAAGCTAAGCAGAGCTTGTGTTATGGGTACTAGATAACTGATATACATAATACAATACACTACATAGATAAATATTTTTTTTATACATAGAAAACATCCAGAACGCCCTGAACAAATATCTGCAGATCGTAGAAATATTTGTTCCGAGGCGGGAATCGAACCCGCAACCTCCTGCGTCGCAGGCGGACCTTCGCCAACCGCGCCACAGAGGTAAGGCGTCAGGCGTCGTCAGGCGTCGTCGAGGGAGGATACAGGCGTCTAGGAACGGTTTTCCCAATGCGGTTTTGCTGAATCTACTTGTAGTGTAAAATTACGCTTTGAGTCGATTCAGTTGCACGCGAGTGTACCTATATTATTTCTCATTCCAGTGCGACAAGAAATTCAACAGTGGTCGTCAAGTCAGAGCCCACATTCAACAAGAGCACCCCGGGCAGAGGAAGGTGGAACGCGTTGTTTGTGAGATCTGCGGTGCCGTGCTGTCGGTGAGTTTATATTATATCTTTTTATACTTTCAGTGTACCATGCCGCGTGTATAACTGCACCTTTGAGTGATCTTGAAGCCTTCAAATCCAGGGTAAATAGTTTAATAATTGATTTTGTTTTAAAAAACTATAAACCTAACTTGACTTCAATTATATAGTTTTTTTCATGGATTAACTGTTAGAACTGGACCAAATTAATATGGGACTACACGGGAAGAACTAGTATTCAAACAAAAAAAGAATCATGAAAATCGGACCACCCAGTCAAAAGTTATGAGGTAACAAACATAAAAAAATACAGTTGAATTAGGACCTCCTCCTGTTTTTGAAGTCGGTTAAAAAAGGGGCAGGGCCGTAGGAATATGTAAAAACGAGTAGAATGGTCACTTCTTTGATCGCGTCCCAAACGCCGCCATTTATATTCCCCCACGTCGTTACGCCCCTTTGTCATCCAGGCGCGTTGCCAGGGTTGCTACTGTTGAATATTGCTTACGGTAAGTAGGTACCTGATTAGTTAACGCAGCACGCAAAAGCGCGTGTGGCTACGCCGGCCGTAACAGCCCGACTGAGTTATTCTGTTAAACCGAAGGAATTGCGTAGGCTAATATGACCTTGAGCCGTTCGGAGGCAAAATGTCCATTCTAGTCAGGATTGTCTATTCTTATGGTAGTGCCTATAATCCCTACGCTAGGCATGCGGGTTGAGGATCACAGTTCAGTGGTAGAATCTTTCTGCAGAGGGCGCTGCTGCCCGCCTCCGGTGGATATCCCTTAGTCGCCTCTTACGGCACTCGCGGAAAAGTTGGGGCGGTGTAAGACGGCACCACACAGCAATCTATATCTCTATAATGAGCTATTTATATGTTTATCCATGACAAATTACAACTTTCTAGTACTAATAGTCTCGGACCTAAGCCGTGGACAGACGGACGGACATAATGGGAACTATTCTGCCTATGGAATCCTAAAAACTGCACAGTTCTATTCCAACACAAGCTCTGACCGCATGTCCTGAAGTTCTATTCCAACACAAGCTCTGACCGCATGTCCTGAAGTCCCTATTTTGTTGCAGATATTAATTCTAAACTGTTCATAATAATCATTTATGAGTTTTTGCCATTTTGCGGAGTTTTTTTTGCTTCGTGCCTATGTCTCACTGTGGACGAATTTTGGCTGAAATATTGTTTATATTTACTCTTCTGCACTTTAGGGCGGGCTTCATGACAAAGCATTTTTCTTCCCGGCAATCAACCTAATTTAGTTGGCGTGTTCAATTTATATAGGTACTTTGGTTGGTGTGTTCAATTTATTAAGGTACTAGTATTGTATTATAATATCTTTGATAAAGGTATAAACAAATAATGCGATTACTTCGCTTTTAGTTTAAACTTCTTAATGCACTGAAATTATATTTTAATTTAGCTTTTCATAAAAAATCAGTAAACTAACACATTTTCATCATTACTCTAAGCACATTTAAGTTATTCCAAATAATGAAGTTAGTAAAATATAATTTCAGTGCAGTAAGATGTTCAAGGGAGTAGCGGCAAAGTTGGTCCGGGAACATATGGACCAAGTTCATCCGGGACAGAGGAAGGTGGAGAGAGTTGTGTGTTCCATCTGCGGAGACATGGTGTCGGTGAGTCCCTTGAGTCAACTCTCCCCTACGTCATCTCTCCCCTACGTCAACTCTCCCCTTTGTCAACTCTCCCGTACGTCCAAAAGGCAGTGATTCATTTATTTTTTTGTAAATGATGTTATTTCTCTAGTATGCGCAAATCTTTATGAATACTCGGAAGTAAGCGCGATTGGCTGCGCAGTGAGGTCAAAGAGACGTAAGGCAGTGGGGGAAAGGGGTTGCGCGGGAGAAGCAAGACTCAAATACTCTTTGTTTCCATAAATACAATAACTGTGCATTACAAAACTAAACACTAACGCGGAAATAAAGTTGTATATTTATATATAATTATATATTTGGGTTTTGTCGCTCGTGTGCGTAGACTAAAGTAAAGAAGCGACGAAGAAACCTTTAGCCCGTTTATTGTTATTTTTGAGTTGAGAGGGCTATCGCATGAGTATCACCCGCCCACGCACACGCAAACGACTTATATGAGTGCGGGTGCTCGTTCCTACACGAAACACATGCGCATTAATCTCCTACCGTAATGCTTATGCATGCACGCAACTGTACCATTAGTCCGGTCAAATTAGACCAAAAAATAGGTAGGTACAATAAGTCGCACCAGGCTCAAAGTTGGTAGGACTGTTCAAAACACCATTATAAATGAAATCTAAATGTCCTCATCGATCCGACACCTGGAAAAAAAATACTCAGAGTCAGGACAAGTGATTTTTAGGACAAGTTTCCTGAAAATCACTTGTCCTGACTCTGAGTGTTTCTTGAAAATGTGAAAGTTTTATCATAAAATTAGTTCAGACAAAAGTTGTAGATCAGATAATTATACGTCGGAGACGGTGATAGAAAACGGAGGGAATACGTATTTAAACGGTGTTTAAATTTCCACCTCGATTTCCACAAATAACACAAACCAACCATCTAGCTATGCGATAAACTCGATGTGCTTCTGTCGAGTCGAACAGACAGTGATGTTGTTTCCAGAGTCATATTGGCGCATTAGTGTATAAAACGATTCACGTTGTTCGTAAGGTTGACATAGATAACACAGAGGGCGCGGTTGTGCGCGCAACTTCGTACTAAATCGGACGCTTCCGTCATCGTTCGGGTAAGAAATGACAAAGTTTGGATAGACAGCGAGACACTCACTTTGAACAAGGCTTGGTGAACGGTAGTCCGGTCTAGTGTTATGCTCAGTGTCAAACTTATCACGTTCTTTATGCGTTTCCAATGTTAATCGTAATAGTCGATCGTATGATCAACGTAACGTGCTTATAATTTGTGATCAAGTGAGAACCAATTGGTTTGTATTGTGGTTTAGTTATTTCGGGGTTTCGGATATTCGGGCCATCCAAGTGACGTGTGTCGTAAGAGACTACTAAGGGATATCCACCGGGGACGGACAGCAGCGCCTCTTGCAGCACAATTCTAACACCGAACTGCGATATCCAACCAGCATGCCCATCGTGAGGTGTATAAGCGTTACTCCCCATGAGATAACAGCCTTTAAGGCGCTTATCTAGGCTATAGCTTATATAGGCTGTTGATGATTATGATAAGTAATGTGATGTCATTGTCCTCAGACGACGTACATCCACATCCACATGAACCGACACACCCGGAGTAAGATCTTCCGCTGTGAAACCTGCGGGAAAGAGTTCCTCTGCGCCAACTCACTCACTACGCATAAACTGGTTAGTATGACATATAGAAATAAACGACGCAAGAGGTTGCGGGTTCGATTCCCAAGACCGCTGACAAAATAAACACAAACAGTCCATGAAAACGATCGGTACATAATTATATTAATTATAGTAAGAATATCCTAAAACAAAACTCGACGTTAATGGAGACCTTTATGATGGGCTCTGTCTATCCTATGCTATACCCTACCCTCCTCTAATATTGGCTTGGTGTAATAATAGTTTGTCTCTAACGGGGACTTTTAGAACATAAATACGCACAGCATCATCTAGCCCCAAGCTAAGTAGAGCTCGTGTTATGGGTACTAGATGACCGTGTGTCTACCATGAGTTTTCACAATCTATACTCGCTAGCGACTGTAGTTAAAAAATCCATGAAAACTTCTAAAGCGTAGTTCGGATTAAAATGCGCCGTATGGGTCGCGTAGGCGTATTTGCGTAGTAACGTCAGGCGATCTAACTGTGACAACTCATGGTAGAGACACTGATAACATAATGCAATACATTACATCTTTGTGTATTCAACAAACGTTCGAAACCGCGATTATTTTAAAGCGCTCGAGTTACGCTCGCACTTGACGGGTC
Organism: Eupithecia tripunctaria; assembly: GCA_955876795.1. NCBI lineage: Eukaryota > Metazoa > Arthropoda > Insecta > Lepidoptera > Geometridae > Eupithecia > Eupithecia tripunctaria. Next base: position 9,846,367 of record OY041623.1, on the reverse strand, counting down.
TTGTTTGGTAAATAAATTATCTATTTCTCTTGCAGTCTCACAGCGGTGAGCGTCCGCACGGCTGCCCGGTCTGCCCCAAGCGGTTCAGTCTGAAGGCTCAGATGGAGGTGCATTACAAGCGGGTGCATCTGAAGGAACCCTACCCTAAGAGGTATGTTCAACTGTACGCCTGTAGTTACTCAGTCTCACAGCGGCGAGCGTCCGCACGGCTGTCCGATCTGCCCCAAGCGGTTGAGTCTGAAGGCTCCTTCAGATGCATCCTGCATCTGAAGGAACCCTACTCTAAGTGGATTCTGAACCTGAGATCCCTCAATAATCTTACAGAGGAAATCACACCAATATTATAAATGCAAATGTTTGGATGTTTGTTACTTCTTCAACCCATAAATACTGAATCGATTGGGCTGAAATTTTGCTCTGCGTAGATGTAGAGATTCTAACGCAAGAATATGATATAGACTACTTTCATCCCATAAATTACTTTCCATGGGATAGAAATAACCGTTTTACGTTTCCAACACGTGCAAGAAGAAACTATAACTATAAACTATGAACCATAAGACTAAGCTTAAACTATTTAGTTTTACGCTAATTTTAACCCATTTGTGGCAACCCCACAGCGTACAAAAGCCCAAGTTTACCGATTGCCCGGTGTGCCACAAAACGTTCCAATCGCGCTCACACATGGACACGCATCTCCGAAGGGTGCATTTAAAGGAACCCTACCCTAAAAGGTACGTTAGAAAGCCACATAACTTGACAATACCGAAATACCCTAAAAAGGGTAAATGCAGACATACCCTAAAAGGGGTAAATGCAGACATGCCCCAAAAGGGGTATTTTTTGCAAAAGTTTTTGTGCATGTGATGTAAATACAAATACTGGTGTTTTTTGCTTGGGTAGTTATATGTGACTTTGTAACGTATCTTTACGGGTGATTTTCCTTCAAATGTTGTTTTCGATTGATTTAAGCAAAAACGTAAAGAAATTGCTATAATGACAGTCGTTGACGAAAAGTTTTTAATCCATGTACAAAAGCGGACGGTTTGCTGCAAATATGTGAGGAAAATGTCGTTGGGTTGATCTGGAAAGTGAAAAAATAGGGTAAAACCAAGCTTCTGAATTTCAGAAACAAACAAATTAGAATAGCAATAGTTTCTTGACACTTATCAAAGTTTTTTTCACTTTCCATGTTACCCCGGACTTGCTTTGGACTAACCGGGATTTGGACCTTTTTTGGACCCCGTTTGGACCACAAAATGGCGCAGTGGGCCAATAATATGCACAGTTTGCAGCAAGCCGTTCGCTTACCCATCTGATATGGATATACATTATAGAAGAGTTCATTTGAAAGAGCCTTACCCTAAAAGGTACGTTAGAAATTCACTTACAGAAACACCTCTTTTGATGGTTATTCTAAAACTGTGAAAGTTGGGATGTACGGATGTATGGATGGATAGGTGTTAAACACCTATCCGTTAAATAGTTTAGGAGAGGTAACAAACACCTGGTGTTTGTTACCTCTCCACGCCAATAATATGCACAAACACCTGGTGTTTGTTACCTCTCCACGCCAAAACTATTTAACGGATCGGGCTGAAATTTTGCATACAAGTAATTCTAATCCTGGAATCAAACATAGGCTACTTTTTATCCCACATAATATGACTTACTTTGAAGTGAAATGATGCAGTATGGATTGTTCATTATTTATTTACCCATGATTTTTATATTTCTGTAAATAAATTTTAAGAAAAAAAACAACATGATACCACCAATGCTTTAAACATTTAATGTATTTTACAGGACCTACAATAGGAAGAACAGAAATCGTCCGCCACCGAACGAAATGGAAGTACCACTCTACGCATCTCTTCCTAAGTGAAACCTTATTCTTAAGTGGTATTATTAGATCTGAGAGAAATAGAACATTATAGCTCAAATTAAAATAATCTGACTTACCAAATGCCCGTGTGGTGCCGGTTAAGAATTCGCACCAAACTCTTCCCGCGGGCGTCGCGTCGTTAGAGGGGACTAAGTGATACCCACCGGGGGCAGGCAGCAGCGCCTCCTGCAAAACAATTCTACCACTGACCTGCGAACCCGAGCCCATACGGTTTGGTGATCACTGTTTGTTTTGCATACGCACAGCGTGGGAATAATTATATTATTAATTATTATATTTTATAAGCCTTGTATATTATGTGATTATTTTATGTTTTGTGCGTCTAAAAATATATAAATAATGGACAATAAGATCATAAGATAAAATCCATAACATTGTTCTGCAGGGAGGGGCGCTGCTCCGTGGGCGCCGAGAAGAAGGGACTAAGGGATATCCACCGCCTTCGGTTCTTCTGGTATATCCCTTAGTCGCTTCTTACGACGCCCACGGAAAGAGTTAGTGGTGCAAGTTCGTATACATTTTGAATGGAGCATAAACGTAAACAAACCGCCCATATTTAACCTAAAATTCACTTTGTTGGCGCGTCCTTTTATACGTAATTTACATTATTTGTCGATTTTAGATCCTCCCTTCAATAAAAATGGCTTACAATTATATCTGAAACTCGACGCCAAGCAAGTGAGATTTTGTTATTTGTGTCGTACTTTGTTTACTAACATCCTTCACTCAAAATGGATAAACCATAGAACTGATAACGGTTGGGGAGTAAAGGTTCTCGAGTGACAACCGCGATGCAATGCGAAGCGGAGTGTGGGAAGACCTCCCAATCGATGGACCGACGACAATGTAGCGGTGGTAGGGAGTCGATGGATGGAGGCAGCTCAGGACTGCTATTGTAGCGTCGAAGGCTTTTGTCCAGCAGTGGACGTGGCCTGATATGGTGATGTAATGTAAGTAAACAGAATTCATGATTAAGGTATAGCAATATTTTTGTGTTTATTAAACCTCTGCGAGGTTACCGAACTTATTTTTTGCATGTTGAATGTGTTTTTTTATAAAATTTAAGATATATGTATGTATGTATGAATAATATTTTTAAGTCAAGATCCTAGGTACATATGTGTAAATTATAAGAATTTGTAATTTTCCAAAAAGTGTGCAATTACATCTATTGTAAGAAATTAAATATTTATGTATTTAAATAATTATTGATGAGATTTGTTAAAGTTAATATAAAGTCTAGTAGTCAAAAGTGCAAATACTAGTTTTTATTTGTCTTTATTAGTTAAAACTTTATTGAAATATTTATGTATAATCAAATATTCAAATAAGGGAGGAAAAAGCTCAACTTAAACTTTGTAACCTAACGAAAAAATTTACGCAAAATGCAATAAAAAAGAATCTCATTTGTAAATAATGTAAATATAATATTATAACTGCTTTATTGTACAGTGATGTGAAAGCCGTTGAAATTAAGAAATTAAATTAAGAAGCAAAAGCCCTGTGAATTAAAGTAATACTCAAATAAGTTTGATAATTTTATTTCGTTTCCTGTTTTCAGTCGATACTATAAAAGTAATGGATTGAAAACGGTGACGTCAACTGATTCGTTACCGCACACTACACAGTCGACCAAAAACCGACCCGGGGGCGGGGTCGAAGAATACCCTCCTTCCGCCCGCAGGTGCATTCGTGCACCTAAGGCGTAACCTCCATGCCCTCTCGTAGCATCTGGCGACAGCCCAAGCCGAGGCTCGCACCTAAGTGGTGGCCCTTGTGCGTGTCGCCCCAACCTAAATTTTACCGGCAAGGCGCCATCTGCGCCCGCCAAAAGTCCGGTAACGCTGTCATGGCCCTCTGCGGTCAACAGCATTATAGTCCATTTGAAAAAAAAAAAAAAAAAAACAAAACCAAGTCGAACAAACCAAGCTCTTATTTCCATCTGCGAAAGACTGAAAACAGATGCTGGATGCGTCAAGCTGAAGATAAGGTGCTATGGCAAACCGAATATTGGGAAGCTCAAAACTCAAATCATGGTAAATAAATATTTCATTGTATATAACTTTAAGGTGCCATGGCGTTCATTGGGGTGGTTTATGTCCAGCTGTGGACTAATGCAGACTGATGATGATGATGATGCCGAAAGAGAGAAACATTTCTAAATGATTTCGTTTACTTGACGATCGAATAGGACTTATATTTAAATACACCAATCGCGAAGAAAACGTAATAAGTAGTACTTATGTGCGATTGTGAACGCCTTCAATATAGGTACTATACCGAATATGTATCTTTAAAATACGAAGTAAACAATTAAATTTCCGGTTAACGAAACTTTAAAAGTAAAGGCACTGATATTATAATACCATACTTCTAAAAAAGGAGGAGGTTCTCCATTCGACTGTTTTTTTTTTCATGTTTTTCCTCAGAACTTTTGACTGGGTGGTCCGATTTTCACGATTCTTTTTTATATAAAAGCTGGTGCTTCCCGTGTGGTTCCTTTTTAATTTTGTTCAGTTCTGATAATGGGATCCATGAAAATTCATGAAAAAACTATAAAAATAGAAGTCGGCTCATAATTTTTTAAAACAAAATTAATTACCTATGCATGTACAATGTTAGTAAGCAAACCGCCCATACTTAACCTAAAATTCACTTTGTTGTCGCGTCCTTTATACGTAATTTTCATTACTTGTCGACTTGAGATCCTCCCTTCAATAAATACTGCTTAGAATTATATCTGAAACTCGACGCCACGCAAGTGACTTTTTGTTATTGCGTCGTGTAGTTCGTTTACTAACATTCTACATGCAAAATGGATACGGTATAGGTATACTATGTAGGAGTATGAAATGGAATTGCACACTCAACATACCGGAAGCTAGTTTTCTCTACCGTATTTCTAGTTTTTCGGACATAAGTACTAGAAATACTGTCATGAATCACAATGTCAATAGGTATCTATATAATGTAACATAGACAGAAAATGGTTCTGAAGTGACTATTTGGGGACAGTTCGATTGTAGAAAGGTTCTGCAGGAGGCGCTGCTGCAAGTTGATATCCTTTAGTCGCCTCTTACGACACCCGCGGGAAGAGTTGGGGTGCAAATTCTAAGCCGGCACCACACGGCTAACCCTGTATAAACCTACCTAATACTTACACTTAGGAAAACTTAACCTCAAAATTCTGTTTACCTACCAGCTAAAAGTTCTAGGTGTGGCTGCGGCGAACTGTATGGCTAGAACTTGGTGATGTTTCTAGCCACACAGTTCGATAACTAATAGCTTTTGAAGCAACTACTAAACTTTTGACATTCAATTTAGCTCGATCTCACACGCGGTGGCACGGTGGCTGCTGGAATAAAATTTACGGCTAAACTTAGAGACGAGTCTATTTGATGTACCTAACGAGACGCGATCGTGACCTCAGGTACCTACACCCTACTGGAACAAAAATTTGCAATTTAATTTTTAATATTTCGTAAATAGAGCATTAAATCGAAAAATAGACGGCTGTGTAGTGTGCGGTAACGAATCGGTTGACGTCAGTCACCTCCGGGTTAGCGGCGGTGAGTGGGTCAACGGGGTCACCGAGAACGTGTCTCGGTCTACGGAGGAGATTTGAGACTTCGCTCGCAAAACCGCCCCTTATTCAGTCATAGTGACGCATCACGCCCATTGTCTGCGTCCGTGACATCACCGAGCGCGCCATTACTAATTCTAATTCTAAGTGGGGGAACTAAGATCTGCACGGACGTCTCGCATAGGAGTGTATTGTGCACAGTGGCGGATTTGCAGTCTCGGCCGCCCTAGGCCCCAAGCCATTAGCCGCCCCTTTCTCAGCATCCACCAATATAGAGTACATAATGAAATTACTTTATTGCCAACTTTTATCTAATTAGATTTAGAAATTTAGGAAAACTTTGCAGTTCGCAAGAATATGGTACATAAGTTGTTATAACTAGTCATTTGCTCTTAAATACTCTGCCAAATTTGTACGGAGCTACTTGTTATCGCAAGTGCGGGTGGGATGTGTGAGTAAAAGTAACCATAAGTTTAGTATACTAAAAAATAATAATAATAATAGCTGCAAATTTCTAATATCACATTTAAATAAAACATGGATGTGCTAAGTATCGTAATTATTAATTTATATTTAAGAACATTTGTCATGGATATTTTATCATATTAGAAGATATTTTAGTATATACATAGTTGTGAAAATGTTACGAAAAACACTCGCCGATGTTTTGGCGGAATGGCTCGAGGTTTAACGACAGCCGACGACGTTCCGTAGAACTAAATAAACGGAACAAGACGCAACTACCATAAAAAAATCTCTACGCGGTTGTGCTAAGCTGAGTACCCGACCAAAGAGTAAGTCTGGACCTGCACGCATGCGTAGTTCGGGGCCCGAACTTCGGGCACTAGCTCTATCTGTCTCTCATGCAAAGGACGCAGAAAGAAATTGATGAATCCTGGCGAATCTAATCAAGATAATCGGATATTTTATCGAATTATTGCATTGTTATCGATCTGACAGGTGTGCAAAGTCTGAATCAAATCTGGTTGTTCAAAGTAGGGCAAAATCGAGACTAAAGGAGTCGGTTACAAAGAAACAAGCAAGCAAGCAAGCAAACATACAGGTGAAACTAATAAAAGCGTGTTCAAACATAGAAGAGTATTTAAGGATGCGGTATAGAAAAGAAAAGATGATAAAGTCTTACCTGATTAAGAACAGTTTCTATGCCTTACAGGATTTTTTTGAAACCGCAATAAAAATAAGTTAGAAGTTAGATAGAGATGTAGAATTCCTAGCGTTATATAATTTTATATCTTAAGAACTTTAAGGTAACAGGAACCTATGTTCCGAGTTACAGTGCCCCACCCGGGCTCATGTTGAAGCTAATTTTAAGACCTTATTATACAACATGATTGCAATAAAAATCTTGAATCTTGAATCTTGAATCTAGATTGCACCATGCAGTGCAGTCTGCCCGCCATTCATTATAATAAGATTTTTGACACGATTGGGGCCGCCCCTAAATCTGATGCCCTAGGCTCGGGCCGCCCCTAAATCTGGCCGCCCTAGGCCTGGGCCTACCGGGCCTTAGGGTAAATCCGCCACTGATTGTGCATTATCCCCCTGCCTAAGCAGGCCCTAACCAGCCCAGCTCCTTGAAGTATCGGAGCAGGACTTTAGGTGACTGACAGCTTCGTTTCAGCTTTCCTGTGGGTGTGGATGGGGTTGATTCCTCAATGCGCCATTACTAGAGAAAATCCGTAATAACGGCGATCTAGGCAAGTACTTAGTTCATTCAACAATGTATTGTACCTACTGTATTTTGTAATTTCTAAATTTTCTAAGACCGACAACCTTAATCCCTTATCACAAGTATTTAAAATAGAAAATTAGTGAAAGTTCTGAAGTAAAAAACATAAAAAAATACTATCCAATTGATAACCTCCTCCTTTTTTTGAAGTCATAAAACTTATAGAATAAAACTATTACAAAAATAGTAAAAAAAACTTATGATATGTAGGTACTTATCACAAACTGCCCTATAAATAGAAACTTTCGTAGTTTGACGAATTCATTATGAGTGTAAGCTGATTAACTACGAACCTTGTTTGTGTTTTAAGAACACCAACGTTTCATCCCTTAACGAGGGATATCTTCAGGGCGACCAGTTCTTCCAACACAAACAAGGTTCGTAGTTAACCCGCTTACACTCATAATGAATGCCCTATAAATTTTAGAAAATTCCTTTGTTCAACGTTACAACATTAAATAAGATAAAATAGGTGGCGGCCCTAGTTTGAGTCGGGGTAGCGCCCTAAGGTAGAGATAAACCATTCTAAAAATGCACATCTATTGTATGACGTTTAGTGGAAAGGGGGTGCATTTTTAGAATGGTTTATCCTACTATACTTAGTCTATACTCAGTCTGTGAGAAACGGAAAACAAATTTTGTTCAAGAGTTTGCGCCACAACTCAAGTCTTACGGCAAAGGGCTTAACTACATAATTCCGATCACCTTTGTGCCGCGTGAAATAGGTAATGGATACCTGCGACCGATTCTGACTTCGAAATGTCCGGAAAAAGACCTCTTAGACCAGAAGAGCATCATTTATTGTAAATAAATACTAAATATTTGTTATATTACCTACCATAGTTCTGCGATAGCCGTGCCGCGTCTATAGGCATTCAGTAGTGGCCGAACTTTATATAAGTACTTATTTTCAGCCATTTTCCAAATCTCGGTAGTCAAAACCTATAAATTCCTATAGACATCTTCAATCAAGTGTTTCATGTGGGCAGGGTCGATGAGTCGACGCTTTACGGCCGCCCAGTCATGCCACGAACATGATTGCGTTGATTGAAAGCCTTCCTTTTTGCATTTGTGCCCCTTTGTGACATTTTCATGTAGAAGTGGAGGAAATTGTGAATAGAAAATACCGCGGCTGAATCTTCTATTGATTTTATGGGTATTTCTTCATTATAGGTACTCGTAACAAATATTTTCCCGTGAATTTTTCATTTTTTGACGGACTAGGAGTAAACAATATTTTTAACCGACTTCAAAAAAAGGAAGAGGTTCTCAATTCAACTGTTTTTCAAATGTTTTTTACTTCAGAACTTTTGGCTGGGTTGGTGATTTTCATGATTCTTTTTTTATATGAAAGCTGGTGCTTCCCGTGTGGTCCCATTTTAATTTTGTTCAGTTCTAACTATGGAATCCATGAAAATTCATGAAAAAACTACAAAAATTGTAGTTGGTTTATAGTTTTTGAAAACGAAATTATTTATCAATTCTGCTGTTCGGACGGACACAAATAAAAAAACAACAAAGATCAGAAGGATGCAGATTCAAGTCCCGTCGAATACATTTTAGAATATTATTTGATTTCATATAAATTAATTACCCTGAGTGTGTGCCTTACGCAAATAATATCAAAAACCAAGGTGTGATTTATTTATATTTCGTTCTGCAAAACTGCAGGCAGATGCTGGATGCGTCAAGCTAAGAAAACAGGGCGCTATAGCGTAAATTGGATGGTCTATGTCCAGCTGTGGACTAATGTAGGCTGATGATGAGGTTTAATTTAGTCAAAAGTACCTACCTACTTACTCCGAACAAAAAGCTGCAATCATTTTCTTTCCAAGAGCGTAACGTCCACAAAGTCACGTTGATGATGATAACGATGTTACTCTTTCTGTGTAAAAAGTGAAAAACCCTCCGTGCCCTAAAAAGGTAATGCTTCGCCTGCCTAATGACGTCAGTAAGGCGTGTCTAAGGTCAGACGCCGCCGTAGCATAAAACTACGTAGCTGGTATCTAACGTGCTACGAACTATATCACTACAGGTGCATTCAGAGTTACGCTAGTTTATTTATTTATAAAAAAAATTACCAACGCAGTGTACACCAAAACATGAATTGTGGACTATTTCTTATGAAAAGACACATCTGAGTGCCACCTCAATTACAGGTACAAATCGAAAGTCATTTACAACAGTGCTATAAAAACCAAAGTTTAAAAGCAATCAAATCTAAATTAAAACAATTACCATCAAAATAATTCTAAACAAATGAATTGCGAAAAATGAAATAAGGAATAAATTACAACGTTAAATTATTAAAAATAAATTTAAAGACCATACAACAAATTACTTAAATTATATTACATATTAAAGTGAATAGGCGTTATACATACATGGATCTTAAATATTTCATATACACTAAAATCGATATTAGCGCGCTAACAATTGTACCCGAGTGACATTTGACACGGAACATGACGTGATAGTAACCGCGTTCATTGTTCCAAATTAATGCTAGCAATCAACTGTCAAATTTGGAACGTAAAATGCCGTTGAGATTGCAAATATCGATATAAGCGTAACTCGGAATGTAACATACGTAGGAGTTTAGCTACGTCCTACGACGTAGCACAAAGTCGCTACGCGCTACGGCGTAGACCATGTCGCCCTTCTATTATGATTAATGTCTTTTCTAACAACGATTTATGATGTTCCAATAGGTTCCAATAACATTACATAAATCTCATAAGTACCATCGCCAAACGTAATGCTTATCCAGTTTGAAACTATTTTGCTTTGAGTTAAAAACAAAAGATATCGAGCAAGCCGGGGTTGGCAACTATTCACTTCACAGAAAAATCACCCTAGTGGTGGTAAGGCGCAAGTTTTGCTAACTTTACCTACCTATGGTTATGTGTATGGATGGCTGAATGTTTGTAACCTCTTCACGCCAAAACAACTGAACGGAATCCTGAAATGAAATTAACGTAGGCTACTTTTTATCCCATAAATCAGTTCCCGTGGGATAGAGTTCACAAATAAATTTCAAATCAAAGATATTAATTATAATTGTATTTGAATTTTTTAATCTTTATTTTTAGTGTTGTTAATTATATTATTGTATGCTAGACATGATCCTAGATGAGAAAAAATATTTGTAAATATAGCACCTGTAAACCATGATTGACGCAAATAAATATATGCATCTCTGAATATATAAATAATGCCGGACTAGCCGTTACACAGCATTATCTAGCCCCAAGCTAAGCAGAGCTTGTGTTATGGGTACTAGATAACTGATATACTTAATGCAATAAACTATTATAGATAGGTAGTTTTACTATACATAGAAAACATACTGAACATCTGCAGATCGTACAAACATTTGTCCCGAGGCGGGAATCGAACCCGCAACCTCCTGCGTCGCAGGCGGACCTTCGCCCGATGCCAACGCCACAGAGTTCGACTGAATCTTTGAAAAAAAAACGTTTCCATAGGAACAACGCGTGGGAAGCCGCGGGGCGCAGCTAGTTTGTAACACTTACCTAATCCCTAGTAATTCCGGTCCAAACCATCCATCAGCATTCAACCAGCTCGTACTAACTCCCTTTGACATCCTTTGACGGTCTGAGATGGGCACTCAGATTATCCAAGGGTAGTCAGATATCTGTCTCTTGAAGCTGAAGGAGTGCCTGCCCAACATATAATGTAAATTGGGTACGCTTCCTCTCGACTAGGTCAGCAATTGATGACGCTGACTGTATCTATGCTACTGTATCTATGCTATAACAGGCTGCCGGACACAATCCGCGGGGATGCAACCTCCACGGCGGTATTTAAATCGAGATTACGCAAATGGCTGCTAGAAAAGTCGTTCTACTCGATTAACGAGTTCTACGATCTGCCGATTTGTTAATAATATAATATAGAATAATAATTTGTAAAATAACTAATTTAATTTAATTTTTAATTATGATTTTTAAGTACCATTATTTGTTAAAATAATAGCTACTATTGTACCTTAGTACCTAAGTACACGACTTGTAACTTGAGCGACGATAGATTTAGAGCGGGATGACAAGATATGGTTTTCTCGTGAGTGAGAAGCATAGAGCGCAGACGTGCTGAAAGACCGATTTTCTATGCGCCAAAACGGTTTTTACATAATTACAAGTTAATAAAACCACCAATCGAAAAATTAAAAGACAACTAAAGAAATACTTCGGGTTAAAATAATACTCCAGGTTTCTTAGCAAAACAAAAACCGAAGAAAAAAGTTTGCTGTTCCTGAGATAAATAGCAAAATGTGTGCAAAACATTTAAGCTAGAACGTCTGTACTCTAATTTTGTTTGTCCATTGTAGCACAAGTTTGGAACTGTACCTAGGTAACTGTAAGTTTTTGCATGTAGGCCAAACAAACTAGTTGTAAACTAAGAGAACGTACTATATCTACATATTTTACATAGATCTATGGTTTTCCCAGAATCCTTTTAGGAATTCTCATTACCCTCCCGTGGTTATGTTTTGGTAAAATAGGTTTTGAGGCCATTTCCGGAACATCTCTCCAGCCCTCAGCGGATGGAAACTCATTACTTTGATTGAAATGAACTTTTTAAAAGAATTTCAGGTGTTACCCGAGTTGAAGCGAAATAGGAAGAAAATATGTTTGTTTTCTGATACCGTCATATATTTTTATAAAAAACTTGCCCTGCTATTAAGTAGTAAGTCTTTTAGACGTAACAAATACTTATGCTGTATTTGACAAATCTTGGAACTTAATTTTGGGCCAGACAGACCCGATTGAGCGGTGTGTTTTATTTTTTTATTTTACTTAATTAAAAAGGTAACATACCACTTACCTAGATTAATTAAACGTATACACAATTCTGACCCAAATAGATTTATACAGATCTCTTCCCGTGGGTGTCGTAGGAGGCGACTAAGGGATATCCACCGGGGGACGCAGCCCTACAGAACATTTCTACTACCGAACTACGATCCCAACAAGAATGCCCAGCGTGGGGATTCTGGGCATTACCATCATTTGACAAACGCCATTAAGGTGTCAGGGGGTGGGCCAGCGTTCAGTAGTGGATCAATACAGGCTGTTGAGGGTCAGGTACCTATACTATACAGACAGACATACATCCATATATCGTGCATACCTACTGTAAGTTCAGTGACAGACAATGCAAGTTATGGTACCTACCAACGAGGGGCCTGATTCCACTAAAACAATCGCCTCACTATGACAATATTATCGCTTCATTATCGCGTAACAATCACCGCTTTTGACACCTTTTGGTATTCTACTAACACGATCTTTTTTTTGTTTATGCCATATCCATGACTATTACGATTATGATTATATGCCCCACCACATTATTGACACGATATTATAAGTCATAGAGATTGTAATCTTATGGTATTGGAATACCAAATATATTTACGACTAAATCTCTATCTTAATCGTATGGCGCCATTATGGCGCCATTATAGCATTTTGTTTATAAAATAGTGGAATAGGCTCCTGGTCTGATGATTATACAATGCATTGTATTTCACACCAAAAAATTCAATAAAATACAGGAAAAGAGAAATAAAAGAGTTGTACAATGGGCGGACTTATCGCTAACAGCGATCTCTTCCAGACAACCTTGGGATGGGCACGAAGCAGTTGTACACGTATAGACGGTGGCGTGTTGATACAATATAATATTATATTTGCCATATTTACCTGCTACGCACAAAAATTAGTATGAGTCAAGAATTAATTTAGTGTAGTTAAATATTTTGTTGTGTAGTTTTTAGGTAAGTAAAATTATTTTCTTTCTTTCTTTCTGATGATGGAGATGGTGAGACAAGCTGGCCATACGAACCCTGAACGAAGTGACGCGCCGTGAGCTCGTCGGGTTCGGTTTTATTTTTGCTAGGGGTCCGTACCTCAAGGGTAAAACGTTTTTCTGTTCATTAATTTATTAATTTAAATAAAAACGGTTGTAAGAAACCAATTACATTAATTAAAAGATAACAGAATTACTAAATAAAAGTTTTGTACATAAAATTGTCATAATATGGAATGTCAGTAAAATAAATATAAATAAACACGCAGATAAAAATTTAACTTACATAATTAATTTTAGAAAGAAAACAGAATTACACTAAAAGTTTTGTACATACAATCGTCATAAATAATATGGAATGTCCATTGATTTAAAAAGGGAAGATAGGTTACGTTCTCCCAGCGCTTACTCAAAAATTGGCATGTGTTACAACTACACGCAAACACATACGCTCACAGTTATATTTCCAGTCCTGTGGAATACAAAGAAGAACAAAGATGGAAAGTCGTATCTAGGACCGAAGTGAGACTGAGACAACAATATTTCACGCGAATCACGACCGCCCGTGCCGCCGGTCAGACGGTGACTGATGTGAGAGAACACAATTTTACACAATTTGAGGTTGCCACTTTCGAGCAACCAGTGCCTCATCTTCGTTTTTAATAAATCAATGGGAATGTCAGTAAAATTTATATTATTACGCAGATAAAAAATTAATTAATTATGACGTTCACAAAATAAAAAATCATCTGTCTGTCTGTCTGCCTGTCACCAGACTGTATCTCATGAACCGGGAGAGAGTCCAACAGTCAACATTTTCACAGATGATGTATTTCTGTTACCGCTACAAGCAATACCTGCTTTAAAACAGAATAAATATTCAAGGGACCAAAACAGACATGATTTCCCTTTGTGCGCGAATCCGAATCGCACTTGGCCGTTTTTTAGAAGCTCTAAGGGCTAAATGGATTTGTCCTCAAGAACACGTTTAGGTACCCCAGCTGTTGGTTCTTTGAGAAATATGGCCGGCCCACTGCTACTTTCGGTTTAAAGATTCTTTATTTTCTCAAAGAACATATATACAGTTCACTTAAAATGAGAAAAAAACAAAACTTGTACTTAAATTTAAGTATCTACCTGCTTACATTTATATTTTAGCTCGTGTGTGCTAACTAATTATCATAATCGTACATCTACTTACTAAGTATAAAAACTAAAGAAAAATAACAATGGCAGAAAATAAAAACAAACCAATCGAATACAAGTGGAGGAACAAAACATTATGTATAATATGTATAATATGTGTGTGTTCCCACTATCCATCATTTCTTCAGAACAAGATACTACACTTTAGCTTGCTTATTCTTTGAGCTTTGTCGATAACTTTGGTTCTCTGTCTGTCGGATGTAGATGTAGGTATTCGTTACGAATTCTATCCTTCAGAGAGACTCCGAGCATACCTAGCTCTTTCCAATTTCTATACCTCGCTGAGTGTTTTTGAACTGGTAGACCAACCCTTTTGTCAGTGTCCACGTCTCAGCTCCGTAGGCCATGACGGGTAAAACGCACTGATTGAAAACTTTCGTTTTCAAGCATTGCGGTATGGATGACGAGAAGACTCGACTTAGTTTTCCTAACGCTGCCTAGCCTAACTGGATCCTCCCTCTTGGCCTCCTTCTCAAAATTGTTTTACCTAACTGCAGAAATTGTCCAAGGTGAAAGGAAGGTAAGTGTACTCGGAAACAATTTCGAGAGGGTGGCCATGTACGACGACCGGTCCCGGATCAATGAGGCCATTGATCATGACTTTGGTTTTATTAAAAAATCATGCCGAGACCGATTAGATAAATATTATATAGGTAATTAAAACAGTGGAATAACGTTGATAGAATATTTTATTATCAAATAACTATACCTTAGTAAAGGAACTAGTTAATATTCTGTACACAAGACAGACTAAACAATAGGTAACGAGATTCAGTGGATTTCAAGGCTTCTTTTTAAGATTCTATTGTGTTGCCAACTAATTTAACCGGCTTAATTTCTAGATTATCAAGTTGGAGGACTTCGGTCTTAACAAGTTGGACGAATCTCGATTTGAATGTAACGTAGGTACTCATAGGAACTTAAATATATAGATTTAGATAGATTTATAACTACTTATTTATAACCTTAGACCAAAATATTTGGTCTCTTGTAATGTAGGCACGTCCCATTATAAATAAATGAACTGAACTGAACTGAACTTTTGAACTTTACACGTTAAAATGTATAATAAAACAATTAAAATAATAATAATGCTGGAAAATTCACACAAGATCCCCAAGCTAAGCAGAGCTTGTGTTATGGGCACTAAATGCCTGAATACTTATTAAAATACATTACAAAAATACATATATTTCTACTATAAATAGAAAATACACGGAACACCTGGTCCCTTACTGTATAAGTAACAAGATGAACAAGAACTATATGAAAATAAAAAGCCATTTCCCAGAAGTGGGCGAATAGAATAACAAATGTTTATGACGCCTCGAGCCTCCTATATTTCTCTAAAAATAGTGAAATTATTTTCATTCATGCCGTCTTTGGCAAGATTGTAACTTTATCTAACTACATAACTATGCTAAGTAATTACTAACACTTAACAAATAACGATTTGATCGATCAGATAATTAAATCTATTTCTATTTCTATTTATATCTTAGGGTATGGTTTTACCAGCTATGTGAGGTAAGCAGCATGCTAAGAAAAGTCCACCAATAGAATTGATTACCAACATACTATCTGATTTTGACTATGCGCTCCGTGAAATTGCCAAAGAAAGGAAGGAACAGGTTACGCAATCAAGAATAATTGATTTTGTTTTAAAAAAACTATAAACCGACTTTCGGTCGGTCCCACTGATGACACCCCAATTAATATGGGATCACACGGGAAGCACCAGCTTTCAAATAAAATCGCGAAAATCGGACCTCCCAGTCAATAGTTCTGAGGTAACAAAAGATAAACAAAAAAAAACAATACAGTCGAATTGAGAACGTCCTCCTTTTTTTGAAGTCGGTTAAAAGGAGACGTTGCGCTCACGTCTCATTACCAACATCAAATAGACTCACCCCTCAAGCCTGGTAAAACAACACCCTCCTAAATAAATAACACATCACAGCCTGGTGTTCCCTTGAACTATTTCCTCGTAAACCTTCTGCGTCAGTGGTATATAGTCTCCCGTTTTCTGGTCCATGTAGAACATGGGATCCTGGTGCGTGAGGCGGTACCCTTGCTCCATCAGATCCTTCTTCTTGAGCTTGAAGGTTGCGGTGAGGGGAGTTTCTGGGAGGATTCTGGGGAAGAAATAAAATATCACATTGAAGAGACAGTAAACATCGGAATTTAAGGTAAAAAGCTCTAGGAGCAATTCTCCTACATAACTTTAGCTACTTATTTTTGCTTTAACTGTACTGACAAAAAGCAATATCGTCGTTTTGTTACCAGGGTATTTTACTTTAACTACGATTTGAATACTAGGACATTTCATAATCTTGGCGTTTTGTCGATATCGTCTTTTTAACCGACTTCAAAAAAAGGAGTAGGTTCTCAATTCGTCTGTATTTTTTTATGTTTGTTACCTCAGTACTTTTGACTGGGTGGTCCGATTTGCATGATTCTTTTTTTTATATGAAAGCTGGTGCTTTCCGTGGGGTCCCATTTTAATTTTGTGCATTTCTGACAATGCAATCCATGAAAATTCAAAAATACTGAAAATTGAAGTCGGTTTATAGTTATATAAAACAAAATTAATTATTGCTACATGGGTATTCTGATAGGTACCAAAAATTATGGTTACCTCTATGTCCTCTATGTCCTGATGATCTTAGTTGAACATTTCTGTAAACCTGATAATGAAAAATGACGTCACACTTATTGTGAATTAATCTCAGGCAAGCAATATTTATTTTAGAAGACAATAAACTTACCTGATAAAGAGAGGCCTGGCATACACCGGGAGATTGGACTTGAGTCCTTTGGCGAGGAGAGACAGGTCCAGCTTATTGTCAGGATCGATGATGGCAGCCATGCCAGCTTTGCCTTCCACGTTGGGGATCTTAAAATAAAATAAATAATTTTCTTTTGAAAAATTATAAACGGACTGCAATTTTTATAGGTATTTCATGGATTTTCATGGATCCCATTGTCAGAACTGAACCAAAATCAGGACCACAGGGAAAGCAACAGCTTTCATATAAAAAAATAAAAATAAAAATCGGACCACCCACTTAAAAGTTCTGAGGTAACAAACAAAAAAAAACAGTCGAATTGAGAACCTCCATCTTAAAATCCTAAAAACAATTGCGCGGATTGCGCGAATGAAATGACGAGAATGGATTTTTGAAAGGTTTTAATGGGTTTTTGCATGCATTTATGGTCATAAACTTATCTATAGTAGTAACAAACGGGCTCTTCATCATGAAGAAGTTAACATACCTTAACGCCAAACACGACAGCATCTTTGAGTCCAATCAGCGAGCTGATGACTCCTTCCACTTCTGCAGTAGACACATTTTCACCACGCCATCTGTCGATTGCAGAGCCAAGGTCGTAAATGTGGTAGATGAATAATACATCAGAGGGGGTAGCCAACCGGCGTTCGCCATGAAGCGTCGAAAACAATTGAACGATTCGTAGGGAAAAATTCGATACCGATCACATGACATATCAAAGGCATAATGTCAAACCCATATATTTTTGGACTTTTCTACTATCGCTTTTGACATCGATTGTTACATTGTCTAGGCCCTCTGGTCTATAGGGTGACACCAGCTGTGAAGGTACAGAGATTTTATCTGTCTTCTAAAATATGAAGAATATTTCAAAAACCTAAAGACAATATTAGTCACCAACAATTAATAATTACCGAATTCTCCCTAGCAATCATATCACTGAGGCTCTGCATGACGCAAAGTACATATAGTGTATATAAAATCGTCTGTTTTATGGATTGGTTTCAACCAAAACGGAACCAATGCATTGGTTCCAAATAAAAATCTTGTTAGGCTATTTGACACATTGCAATGTATCAAATAGCCTAACAAGATTTTTATTAGTAGCTGACCCGGCCTACTTTGTACCGCCAATAAAAGTTGTCTAAACATTCTTTATAATTCTTATATTTTAATTCATCCTTGGAGTTCCACAAATATTTCAACTAGCTGCAATTTTATTTATCTGCTTGTCTAGTAGAAGAAACGTAGTGTTGTTAACTAAGGGCCTAGAACCTACAAGTGTTGTTAAATGAGGGCTAGTCAGAACACAAAATTAAATCCTTGGTATATTTAAATAATAAATTAATAATGCTGGACAATCCACACAGCATAGACAATCATCTAGCCCCAAGCTAGATAATGCTGCGTGGATTGCCCGAATATTTCAAAACCAAAATTAGCCAAGTCGTTCCAGCCGTACTCGAGTTTTGGTGAGTCTAACAAATATCAATAGATTTTTATAGATGTACCAATATGAAAACATGTTGTTTACTCATAAAAATATCAATCGTTTCCCAAAAAATAGCGATATACATAATTTAAATACTAGAATAAACATAAACTCGCTGTACCCAGAACTTGACTTGAATTTGACACACCTCTCCTTTTCGAGTTTTACCTGAAGGTATCCCCAGTACGATCCTTAAAATAGAAGTATCCGAAGTGGTCCATGACCAGGATATCCCCCGTGTTGAAGTAACAGTCTCCTTCCTTCTTCACGCTCCGTACAATCTTCTTGTCGGAGTCAGTTTTGTCTGCGTACCCTGAGAAGGTCAAGATTGCCTTCTTTGGGTCTATTTTTCCGAGGAGTAGACCTGAAAACAGAAGTTGAGTAATAATATGGTATTAATACAAGTATTATGTTGCTGAGTTTGAATGTTTTAGATATTTGTTCAGGGCATTCTGGATTTTCTTTGTATAATAAAAAAAAATATCTATCTATGTAGTGTATTGTATTCTATGTATATCAGTTATCTAGTACCCATACATATCACAAGCTCTGCTTAGCTTGGGGCTAGATAATGCTGTGTGAATTGTCCAGTATTATTTATTTTTTTATTTATTTATTATTTTGAAAGTATGGGAATAGGAACCTTGCAGTCATGAAAAGTCTTGAAATGTAACGCGAAGTATAAAAATACCTACGTAGGTTTTGATAAGCGCACGCCCTAGCTTCTAAAACGCTTTTTTAAATTTTTTTATGATTGTGCATTCTAGGATTAAATTTACTCTAGTAATTGTACCCGACTAATGTTATTTAAGGTTTTAATAAAGATTTTTTTAAATTGAAAAAAAATTGTCTTGAAAAGTCCACTGACATTTCACCAAATACTCAAAGATCATTGGAGGCTTCCAAAAAAACTCTGCTGAAGGTCATTAATAATAAAAATAATAAAAATCATTTATTCAGAACATTTTACAGGGAGGATCTTAAATACGTATTGAAACGATGACACTACCGAAGCTTTACAAACCGTGTGGTAGTGTCAACGCCCAACTCCTAGATTTCTGAATAATGAAATTACAACATAATGATATGATTGTGAGTCTTTGTGTGTGCGCGTGTGTGAGGGTGTGTGTGTCTGTGTGTATATGTTGGTGCTCCTGAGGACACCGGTCTCTTAAGAGTTCGGGCAACAGGAGCTTCCATGAGTGGTTGTGTCAAAGCTGGTGTCATTGATTCAAGATAACAGACAGTCAGAGACAATAATGGAGGAATGGATGTGGGTGATGTCTTTATCTAGTAGTGGGGCGAAATAGAAAAGAGATACATTAACCGAACAGATATTCACCTGGCTCATGAGGACCACACGTAATGCACCGCCCATCGCTGTCTCTCAGTATTTCTCCCGTAATTTCATCACATCTGAAGCAAACATAATTAGTTTACACTACCTTAATAAATCAATGACACTACCACATTTATTTGCGAATTTGACCTATTATACATTTAAAGGTTAGAGTACCTTCCCTAGGCAGAAAATGTAAACTTACTTGACTAGAGTGAGTGGGTAGATGGAAGACACCAGTCGGCTCAGGAAGCCGATGGCACCTACTTTGGAATCCAAGTTAACTGCAACAGAAACGAAAACAATTGAAAACATTGTCAAAGTATTTAAATTACTTGGAATTCAGTGGAAGGACACACCAGCAAAACCTGAATCTCAACCTCAACAGCCTGTCGCGGTCGACTGCTGGACGCAGGCCTCCCCGTGATAAACGCCTTATTGGCGTTTAACTTATGGGGGGTAGTGCCCGTACTCCCCACGCTGGGCATCCGGGTTCGCAGTTCACGGATCGCAGTTTCGGGAAGACTTGTTCTGCAGGGCGCGCTGCGCCCCCGGGTGGATCTCCTTTAGTGGCCTCTTACAACATTCACGGGAAGAATTGGGGTGGTGTAAATTCTAAGCACCACCAGCAAAAGATTTGACCAAATGCTATCTTGAAACAAACAAACCCTGACAAATTCATGTCCAACCAGACGCAGAGCCAAAATGCAGATGAATCATTTGAAATCATAGTTATACCAAAGTAACAGATCGGCAGAGTAAGCCGTAGTATAATATTGGGTACCCGCGACTTAGTTCTTAAGCGGGATCCACTGATATTGTAAGGTATGCTTTGCTTGACCTTCGTTGAAATAAAGAAATTTTAAAAGTTTTTAGGGTTCCGTAGCCAAAGGGTAAAACTGGACCCTATTATGCCTCCGCTGTCCGTCTGTCACCAGGCTGTATCTCATGAACGGTGATAGCTAGACAGTTGAAATTTTCACAGATGATGTATTTCTGTTGCCGCTATTACAACAAATAAAAGTTAAATAATTTTAATAATTAAGGGGTGCAACGACCTTATCACATTGAGAACTGATCACTGAATTTAAGCAACGTCGGGCACGGTCAGTGCTTAGATGGGTGATCGCGTCACATTGACTTGTTGTTTTTTTACGAGGAAAGATTGGTATTTTTTGATTAAAGAAGGTAAGGAATCCTTCGTGCGCGAGTCCGTCTCGCACTTGGCCGGTTTTATTTTGTCTAGAAAAGTTTACAAAGCCACACTGCATGATAGAGCCGCTTCGGTAGGTATGAATGCATGAATGAATGAATGAATGAACCTTATTACTCACTAACATATTTTGTCATAAATACGAGGAGGTTCGCAAATCGACTGTATTCCAATTTTCTTTATTACTGACACCTAGTCTACAATTAAACTTAAGGCCCGAAAGTGGCGCCCCCAACTATTATATCTTATTATTACGTTGAACGTAGGAATTTTTAAAAATCCTATGTTCAGTTTGTGGTATCAATTATAAGCTATTTATTAATGCCTCTGTAATAGTTTCATTTTGTAAAGCTTAGGAAGAGATACGAAGTTGCGCTTTTTGGCCACCAAACTCTATTTTTGCATCTCCTCCTAAACAATATGAGATAAAATTGTAAAAGAGGTATTAAAAAATAGCTTATAATAGATACCACAAACTGAACCTAGGACTTTTAAAAATTCCTATGATAAACGTAAAAATATGATAAAATAGGAATTGCTGTCAGATTGGCTCGGGTATTGTGAGTACAGAGACAAACCTTACAAGGTTTTACGGTACAAATATAATGTATACTGTGATTGTTAATGGAATGAATAAATATCTAAAAAAAAAGAGTCATCTTATAAATTGTTGATTATTTCAATATAAGTCTTACCCAGATTACTGTTCCCCTCAGTAGCTCCATAGAACTCCGTGACCCTGGATATGCCGAAGCGCGTGACGAACTCTTGCCAGATCTGCGGTCGGAGTCCGTTGCCGAAGATCACCTTCACGGAGTGAGCCTGGTCTTTAGGACCGGGGGGAACGGCGAGGAGGTAGCGGCAGATCTCACCGATGTATTGCGCTGCCTGGGGTACAAAGAATGTCAGATTTTTAACCGACTTGAAAATAGGAGGAGGTCAGAACCTCCTACTTTTTTTGATACAACAATAACAATATTTTATTTAGAATGATAGGGGTTTTATGTTTGTTACCGCTGTTATAACTGCTGCAGAACAATTCTACCACTGAACTGCGATCCCCAACCCGCATGCCCAGCGTGGGGATTATGGGCATTACTCTCCATGAGATAGATACCAATAATTCGATTATCAGGGGGAGGCCTGCGTCCAGCTGTGGACTAATACAGGCTGTTGAGGTTGAGGTTGAGGTATAGTTTTTTAAAGCAAAATCAATTTTATTATTAATCATTAAAAGAACAATACTCCGCAATGGAGTATTCTTGGTCCCATATTGTTTATTTTTTACACAAATGATAAAACTAGACTGTTAACATCTACAGTTTCACTGTCTTTAACTCACTGTGCATCCATATTTAGCTGCATCACTCCAGTAGTTAGACGCTGAGAACTTGTTCCTCAGCGCCACTGTACATCCCAGGACGAGGGCCTGCCCGGCACCTAAGACTCCCCCCGCGGTGTGGTGCAGTGGGAGGGGGTCGTAGATTATATCCGAGGAGGTGAGGCGAGCGGCTGTGTGGACTCCAAGGGGGATGAGGAGGAATCTGGTGAAGGAAGAAAATATTTGTCAACTGTAGACTCATTCTGTAAAAATCTCGACTTCGAACTCGAATTCACTCAAGTGACCGAACTCACTTCGAACGCAAAATCACTTCACCTTGAAATGGTATTCAGTGTTTATTTAGATGAGCAAGTGAAGTGAAGTGAGTATCGAAATGAGTTAGGGATTGAACCTACGCGTTAAAGCTATAATCGACAAATCGATTTATCTTTTTTTGCGTTTTATACAATAAAACGAAAGAAAATTAATGTATTTCGTAATATTATGTCAATAAAAAGTCGAAGTCTACAAATGTCTAAATTTCACTTAACTTAGTTCATTTCATTACCACGCTCGTCACTGAGGCGCTACAAGCATTATCGAGTTTTACAGAATACAAAACTAATATCTCACCGCGGATTCAGCTGAGTGAGGTTCGAAATGAGTTTAAAGAATGAGTCTACTGATCGGTTTATTGGATTCATTAATGCTGCAGGCCTTACCGTTCCTTCTTCCCTATGATAGTACTTAGGGTTTTATGTAAATGTAAACATCCTGCGACTCTTCATGTAGTTAAGAGCTCACTTCGAATAACACTATAAAATTGGAATAAGGATCCGGATTTAATGGTTTTCAAGAGGTGTGTTACTACCACTTTTTCGTTTATGCCATCAATGGCATTATTGGATTTCTGAACAACTTTGCGTAATTTGTTTACCTTCAGGGAAAAAGTTGCAATCTGAAGCTGATGAAGGTTTCAAATACATTATACAAAAAATACAAAATATTTATTTCTTTAACTTAATGCCAGCTCCAATTAATGTCTCATGAAACCAGCACTGGCAACAAAAATAACATTGAATAGTATATTAAGTAAAGTAATTAGTTATATTATTACTTTTTAAACCTAAGCTATGATAATTAAACTTAAATTTATGTGCACAAATGATTCAAAAAGACTCCTTGCGCCCGTGTGTTGATGTTTGTTTGTGAGTGTGTGTGAGAGGGTGTGTGTCAAATACTTCAGGGCATTTTAGAACCATTGATTTATTAAAAAGGGAAGATGAGGTACTGGTTTCTCGAAAGTGGCAACCTCAAATTGTGTTAAATAGTGTGCTCCCACCTCAGTCACCGTCTGACCGGCGGCACGGGAGGTCGTGATTCGCGTGAAATATTCTTGTCTCGGTCTCACTTCAGTCTTAGATACGTCTTTCCGTCTTTGTTCTTCTTTGTATTGCACAGGACTGGAAATATAACTGTGAGCGTATGTGTTTGCGTGTAGTTGTAACACATGCCATTTTTTGAGTAAGCGCTGGGAGAACGTAACCTATCTTCCCTTTTTAATAAATCAATGTTTAGAACTCGTGTTTTCCTCACCGTATATTAGTGATAATAGCAGCCTTAGGCAAGCCTGTGGTTCCACTCGTGTAAATATACAAGACGGTGTCTCTCGGCTTCGTTTGTGCAATGTCCGTGAAGGGGTGAGCCGTCATCTCTCGCAGTTCTGATGATAGCGGGATGGTGTTTGGGAGAATCGGTGCGCTGTCTCGCTCTGGCGCATTGTATTGAAAGAGAGGGATGTCGGAGATATCTGATTGGATGGCTTTTATTGCTGGAAGATAAAAATAGTTGTTTATGGGTAGCCTTAAATTAAATTTATCGCAATTTTACATTTGGATGTCTAGAAACGTAGATACCACAAGCGTAACATAAGAGTTAACCAGCAAACAAAATTTAATTCATATTAATTTTATACATATAATAGTTTGTGGTCGAGAAATAATAATTATGCTGTGTGGATTGTCCAGTCCAAACTTGTGTTTGGGTACAGAAGTACCTAAATGAATCGAAGTTTACTTACTTAAATTTACATTTACTATACTTAACTGATGGAAATAACCCACAAATAACCTTTCACCGTAAGATATCCCCTGCCAAACTATAGATATACTTAAGCACCTTTTAGTGAAACATACAAAAAGTAAAACATTAATCTTTGGTGGGTACATACAAGTTAGGATAATTTTATTATAAAAACTATCGTAGTTTGACGAATTCATTACGGATGTAAGCGGGTTAACTACGAACCTAATTTGTGTTGGAAGAACACCAACGTTTCATCCCTTAATGAGGGACATCTTCAGGGCGAGTGCGGTTCTAGACGCGCGCGTTCCGCATCCAGTGCTCGAAGGGATACGTATGGTTTATCCATTTTGAATGAAGCATGTTAGTAAACCAATTACGACACAAATAACAAAATCTCACTTGCTTGGCGTCGAGTTTCAGATATAATTGTAAGCAATTTTTTATTGAAGGGAGGATCTAAAATCGACAAGTAATGTAAATTACGTATAAAAGGACGCGCCAACAAAGTGAATTTTAGGATGGGCGGTTTGTTTAAGTTTATGCTCCATTCAAAATGGATACGATATAGGTAGGTACTTCAACAACGAAATAAACTTTTGCCAAAAGATACCTCGGTTCTTATATAATATATAAGTATCTATTGTGTAAAAATTAATTAGGTAGTATCTACTTATGCAGCTACTAATTGCCACTCGTAATCGGCTTCGACATGTTCAAAGTTTATATACCTAGGTACCTATGCAGGTATATAAACTTTGGTAGGTATGCACCAACTTAGAATGCCAATTTTTGAAGTCATGACGTATTTCGGTTGGAAGGTGGGTATTCGGTAGGTACCTATCTAACTGTGTAAGTCTGTGCTACCGAAATAAAGGTTTATCAGATGGGACGATCTTTTCATGGTAGAATAATCTTAGCAAAACAAAGCCATTTTAATTTTTATGGCTTCCTATTGCTATTTTCGTCCCTGTGAGAATTGCCCAAACAATAAGTTATAAGTAGAGGTACCTACCTAACTAACCTATAAAAACAACTGATAAAAATCGCACAATAAGTATTATAACATTTCAAAATTTGGAACATTCTGGAACATATTTAGCAGCAATGAGGTCCTTACTATTAAGGTTACTATCTGTCTTACCCGCCACATCGAGGTCAGTTTTCTGCCAACTATCTTCCCAGCTTCCTTTCATATTTTTTCACCAGGACAGTAGGTTATGAAAGATTGTTAGTAGTATGTACTATTTATTCTGTGGCAGTATTCAAAGGAAAAGTGCAGCACTTCTATGCGATCTCTTTGCCCAGCGAAAAGGCATTCTGAATTCCAGTCGCAGTGGTAAAATATAAACAATAATTATTTTTGTTTTAAAAAAACTATAAACCGACATCAATTTTTAATGAATTTTCATGGATCCCATTGTCAGAACTGAACAAAATTAAAATGGGAAGCACCAGCTTTCATATAAAAAAAGCTCAAAAGTAAGCAGTCAAAAGTTCTGAGGTAACATAAAAAAAACAGTCTAATTGATAACCTCCTTTTTTTGAAGTCTGTTTAAAATATATCTGCGATCTTGCGGCCCAGCAAAATCATACCCTGCGTGTCGCAGCTAGTATATAAACAAAAAATAATGTGACCACTTAAGAACGATGGTGGGAATCAGCACAGGTCACTGTGAATTGAACCATCATCTTTTTAAGATGGCAGCTTATGTGGTGGCTGCTTCCAAGAAGAAGAGACTGTGGAACACGTTGTGGTACACTGCACGGCCACACAGGAAGCCAGACCTAAACGGGGCTGAAGTGTCTCATTGAGGAATCAATCCCATCCACACCCACAGAAAAGCTAAAACGAAGCTGTCAGTCACCTCAAGTCCTGCTCCGATACTTCAAGGAGCTTGGCTGGTTAGGGCCTGCTTAGCCATGAGTATAATGCACAATACACTCCTATGCGAGACGTCCGTGCAGATCTTAACATTCATCAGAGGTGCAACATTTCACTCGTAGGTATTGCGAGTTAATGAAATAACTTTTATTTTATCGTCCGCATTGTCAAAAATGACTACAATAACAAATTTAAATGGCGAGTGCACGAAAGAGAAAGTTGTGTTTGCACCTAACGTGTGAGAAAAAGAGATGACACTATTTTCTCGGTACGCTTGTTTTGTTTGTGTACATTGCTACAGTTTTTGGTGGTCGGGGCGTATCTAACGATTTATATCTATGGTTACTAAGTAGTCTTTTAATTTTTTACCTTATTTTATTTGTAGTGTTGTGTAGTGTTTAATAAATCATTTTCTTTCTTTCTTTCTTTCTTTCTTTATCTTAGTTCCCCCACTTAGAATTAGAATGTGACTACTTACCATCCGCCATCTCATCCCCGAATATAATCGCTTTACAATGCGCGATGTTCAGGACATGCGCCAGCTGCGCGCCCCGAAGGTTGGTATTGACTAGCGCCGTGGTCACTCCGATCTTAGCGAGCCCTAGCCAGGTGAAGGAGTACTCAGGACAGGTCTCTTTGAACAGCGCTATGACCTCGCCGTGCTTGTAACCTTGCCGTTTGAAGTACCAGGCTATACGGTTACTGATTGCGTCGCCCTGGGGAAGAAAATCACTGTATATACTGCATGTATTGGTCCACTGCTGGACTCTCCTGATAAGCGCCTTACTGGCAGATATGAAATGGACGGTAATGCCCATAATCTCGACGCTGAGCATGCGGGGTGAGGATCGCAGTTGGGTGGTAGAACTGTTCTGCTGGGGGCGTCACTGCCCGCCCCACGGTGGATATCCCTTAGTCGCCTCTTACGACACCTACCTATAGGAAGAGATGGGGTGGTGCCAATTCTAAGCACCACACAGTTTCAGTAAACACTACAAATAATTTTACAAGCATTAGAAACTCAAAAGCTCAACACAAGCCGTTACGCACTCGAATCAGTTCGATTGGAAATTTGTATAAGAGATCCGAAACAAAACATGAGAGTAGAGTATTCTCAAATCAAATCGGCCAAGTGCGAGTCACACTCGTGTACGAAGGGTTCAATAAAATAGCTGTAGTAGAAGACGACCTCAAAAAACCAAGGACGAGTCGAAATGTAGTCCATACGAGCCATTTGCATTCTCGGCTTTGAATTTGCATCACCCAAACTCTTCCCGCGGTTGTCGTAAGAGGCCACTAAGGGATATCCACTGAGGGTAGGCAGCAGTGCCCCCTGCAGAATAAATGTACCATAAGGTGCTTATCACGGCTTCCCCTGATCAGCACCTTGTGGTAGATTTTTTCTGCCTGCGTCCTACCGGCCTAGCACGGGGATTTTTGTCTAGGGTAGAATAGAGAAAAATGACATCGCATCGTTATACATTGCGTAAATGATTGAAGTTGAAGGAATTAATTTCAAACATTTTACGCATTCGATGACAAAGTGACGTAGTTTTTTTATATTCTACTCTAGACAACAATCCCCGTACTAGGGCTATAGCAGGACCAATACAGACTGTTGAGGTTGAGGTTGAGGCAATCGCTAAATACATTATTTATTTATTTGGAAAATCAACGGCTTACACTAACTTAACACAATTTACTAAATAACACCAGAGGGACAATTAAAGATTTTCACTTATAGTCACAATATTAACTAATAACATGTGAACACAAAGTAAACAACTGCTCAAACGACTATGTTTTGGAATAAAGAACAATAAACTTTATACATAAAATAACGTAAACCCACAACACTATGTTAATAGTCTTGAGCGAATTCAGTCAAAGTTCATTAAACATCTTAAATTTAAAATCAATAACGTTACGCTCGCACTTATTGAGCATTGCGCGTTATGGCGCACATTTGGGCGTAAGCCTATCCCCCAGGTCTTAGGATGGTCAGTCAGCACTAACCTCCCTGAAGGTAACAGTCCGATCCCCCATAAAAAAAGGCTTTCTTGTCCCCGAACTCCGCCACGAACTCCGCGAGTGTTGAGGTATGTTGAGGTTGAGGCAATCTCTAAATACATTATGGCGCACATTTGGGCAGGTACGCCTGTCCACCAGGTCTTAAGATGTTCAGTCAGCACTAACCTCCCTGAAGGTAACAGCCCGATCCCCCATAACAAACGCCTTCTTGTCCCCGAACTCCGCCACGACCTCTGCGAAGCGCGTGACGACCGTGGTGCCGCGCCGCTCCCACGTCCAGATCTTGAACATCGTCACCAGCAGGACCCGGAGACCTCTGGAACAATGGGAATAATTAATAATATAATAATATAATTCAGAACTTACAAAACTCGCTCCTGGTTCTAGCGTCCTTAAAATGTGCCTCATTGAAAGGCGTATTAGGCGGTGGTAGTGGTATCGCTGTGCCTGTGTGCGTAACTGTCCTTATCATTAAGCGTGCCTAAGTTTATATTAGAGAACCCGAGTCAAACTCAAACTCAAACTAAAAAATGCTTTATTTCCATAAATACAATAAATGTACATTTAGAAAAGGTCAAATCATATTAAAAAATACACTGACACGGTGTCTAGATAAACCTAATTTAGGATTTAAGACCCTACTTACCATAAAAATGTATCATTCATAAATCAATAAACGTATCTATCTATCTATCTATTATAAGGTCGTTCATCTTCTGGACAAAATAGTTTGATTATAATTTAAAATACAGAGGTAGGCATAGAGATATAGGTAATTAACTCTATGAAGGTAAGGTAGGTATATACATATTACATTTAAGGCCGTAAGGCGTAAAATTACTGTTTTTTTAATGGCTTCTTCCATAGAGAAACCAATAAAAATCCGTGACGTATTTTATATCAGTCATGTAGTACACAAGCTCTGCTTAGCTTGAGTCTAGATAAATCTATGTGGATTGTCCAGCATTATTTATTTTCAATGAATCAACTTGAACCAGATACTTTGCTCTAGAACACATTTAGATAGGAACCCAAGCCGGTCCAATTCGACACATCCTCTAATGTCGGCGTTTAGAATCCATGGTCGGACAGGACGCGGCCACTCGGACGTCTTCAGGTGTTATTGGATGATTGCTGTTATATAACTATCCTTACCGTACGGAAGGGATTTTCCAACAGTTTAAAGTCGCTCAGCAAGTAATGGAAAGAGTTGCTAGGCTGGGCAGCGTTTGGAAACTACGTAGAGTCTTCTCGTCATCGAATAACATAGGTACTCGTAATTTTTACATTTACAAAACTATCAGAGTCAGAGTCAAATTACCAAATGAAATTACCTTTTAGGAACAATAATTCGATTTTTTTTTATCTTATCCAGTAATGCATATAAAATATCACTTTTTTGCTATTTCTGAAAAATTAGGTTTTTTGAGTTACTGGAGTTTTCATCTGGGGTTCGATATCTAAAACTCTACGCCAAGCAAGTGACTTTTAGTAGTTTGTGTTGTGGTTTGTTTACAAACGTTGTACATCGAGTTTGGCTATTGTATAGGTATGTAAGCAGTAAGCACGGGCCAAGAGTCCAAGGTTTAACTGACTGTTGACATATACAATGGCGCATCCGGGCTTACAATGGCACCTATCAATTTCAACACACTATGACATTATCCAATTTACCAGTACTAGGTGGTAAATACCTAAAGTACCCTAGCAAAATGTTCTGGACTCCAGAACGTTTTGCTACACAGCTACAATATTTATAAATTTAAGCAATGCGTAATCAGCTTGCTAGATGGTGTTCAATAACATGCTAAATAATTTGAATTATCCTAATTGTTTAATTTTTATTTGATTCCAAAGTAATTTGTGTTTAATTTTATTGGTAAATCTAAAATTTTAGCGTGCAAAATTTTTTTCATCACTCGTCATGTTTGCATAGTTATTTCATTAATATATCTAGTTCGTAACAACAATGTATATTATACTGTATTTTCATAAGGGTCTCATTTTGTTTTGTGAACTAATCACACTATCACACTAATATTATAAATACGAAAGTTTGTATGGATGTTTGTTACTTCTTCACGCCAAAACACTGAACGGATCTGGCTGAAATTTTGATTACCGGTAATTCTAACCCTGGAATCATACATAGGCTACTTTTTATCCCATAAATCAGTTCCCGTGGGATGAAAATCACCTTTTAACGTTTCCATAGGAACAACACGTGCGAAGCCGCGGGGCGCACGCAGCTAATAATGCGAAAGTTTGTATGGATGGATGGATGTTTGTTACATTTTCACGCAAAAACTACTGAACGGATAGGGCTGAAGCTGTGTATACAGGTAATTCTAATCCTGGAATCAAATATAGGCTACTTTTTATCTTATAAATCAGTTCCCGTGGGATAAAAATCACCTTTAAACGTTTCCATAGGACAACGCGCGTGAAAACGAGAACGAAAACAACAAGACGTGACTACTCCTTTTAGTATGAGATTTGCGTAGTTCCCTGTCCACACATTATAGACACTATACAAAATTTTATGGAAAAAGGAGAGGTCACAATCACGGTTCGTTACTAGTTAACGTCAAATAGATTTACCTCCCAAGATTTTTAGGCATATTTTAAAAAGTTATATTAAAATTCATAAAATCCAAAAACTGCGCAGATATCAATGAGCCCAGATATCAATGAGTGGTCTTAAACATGTAAAGAAACGTGTCCACAATTTTTTTCTGCTGATAATTTTA
Source organism: Eupithecia tripunctaria (assembly GCA_955876795.1). Taxonomy (NCBI): domain Eukaryota; kingdom Metazoa; phylum Arthropoda; class Insecta; order Lepidoptera; family Geometridae; genus Eupithecia; species Eupithecia tripunctaria. Next base: position 9,815,182 of record OY041623.1, on the reverse strand, counting down.
TGCGACTTCCAATCTTATTTTAAGTGGACTATAAGTACTTACACGCTGTCCCGTAACCAGGGAAGACAGTTTATTTAAACCTATACGTAAGAGGCTTTTTTAATCCTTGGCCCATCCATAGGTTGCCTAACGTAATCGCTCATAGCATTAAGGCAATCAATGTTACTCTTCACTTTACTAGACAAAAAAAAACCCTTATCGTAGGAGGCTATTTTATCAATCCTTGGTCCCTCAAAAGGTTGCCCAACGAAATCGCTCTTAGCGATAAGCTCACCAAGCTTACTCACCACTTTTATCTCCTTTGCCTAGGTTGATTTCCTCTTATTTATTGTACAATAAATAGTTGTTTGTCGGTCAGTCCAGATTACCTCGGACTTTGGTCTGAGTACCAGGGCGCAATGAATGTAAGGATATGCGACACTGAGACCTTTGGATGCGATAATGCGGGTTGATATATGAGATGCTTTGCTTGCTTGTGGTGGACACTTGCGGTTCAATATATTTTGTGATTTGTAGTGTAAGTAGTTTAAGGCCTATTTCGGGCCTTTGGTTGACATGGTAGAAAAATATCTTTATTAGAGCTATGCTCGGGGTATCTCTGCTTGTTCTTTGTATTGCACAGGACTGGAAATATAACTGTGAGCGTAGTATGTATTTGCGTGTAGTTGTAACTTGTAACACATGCCCATTTTTGAAGTAAGCGCTAGGAGAACGTAACCTATCTTCCCTTTTTAATAAATCAATGGTAACTACTATCAAATAAAATGCAATAAGGTGCAATTGACTCTAATTCACTTCAATTTGTCCACTAGCAGAAAAAGTGAAAAAGAAACCACTAGCATGTTTAACGCGTAACAACTAATACAATCTTTACATATCTTATAATATATAATATACATATTCTTATTATCTGAAATAAATAAATACAATACAATACAATATCTATGTAAGTCTAAATATAATGCGACTTAAGAGTAGATAGTTCCAACATAACTAATTTATGTTCTTACATACTATTGTCGGTATGGAACTGGGAACATCCGGCCAAGCATTAACATCATTAATGTAATCATCTATGGAGTAATAGGATTACCTACTTTATTGTACCTAAACATAAGTCGTCATTCTATTTTTTTCTGTTTATTTATATACCTACCTATCTACGTGTCTATTTCAAACTGTATTCTGTGCTGTCTTTGTGTGCCAAATAAACCTTCTATTATCTATCTATCTAGCTAAATGCGCATTGTTCCCTCTTGAAGCATTTCACATAACATCAACACAAACATCTCCGCTGATTGAAACCGGCCCTGAACATGAACTCTTATCAGAGTTATCCTTATCATTATCAGTCAATATTATTTATATTAATGATAAACGTAGTACTTATATACAAATGCACAACTCGTACTAATATCTTATTTACGGAGACACGGGGTGTGCAGTGGCGCAGCCCGCACTAAATTTAAACATATGGCTGTGGTAGAGTGTGTTTACGGAGCAGCGATTTTGCTAGCTGCAAGCCCTACGTCTCCGTAAACAAGACCTAAGGCCTCTGGGTTGTTTTATAAAAGGTGAAGCTTGGTTTCAACAGCATTTGGGAAATGTCGACCGCCCATGCCGCCGGTCAGACGGTGACTGAGGTGGGAGCACACAATTTTACACAATTTGAGGTTGCCACTTTCGAGAAACCAGTACTTACCTCATCTTCCCTTTTTAATAAATCAATGGGTGGTGGGAATAGAGAAGGGGATAAATGAATGGTGGTGGGAAAAACTTACAGAAAGTTCCGACTATGCGTCTTCTTTCATATATAAATCCACTCATACCGGTCCCCCGTCATCAGATATGCACCGAGCGCCCCCACGACCCCCACGGCTGGGGGACACCAGCGGAGCACCCATGCTAGCCCTAAGCACACCCCTCCCGCTGAGAAGAGGACTGCTGTCTTCTTAACAGCAAACTCCTCGCTTTTCTCTTACCCTGGTACCCTTCAGCAAGTAATTTAGCCAGCTTTTTGGTCAGCGAATGGTGTAGAAAATCAGTCCAAGGTACCTAACTAGTAATTACAAAGATCTTAGGATCCTGATATCATTGCCCAATAAAATCTTAACTAAAGGTAAAGTGTAGGGTAAAGTAATACTAATATTAAAACTTACAGAAAGTCCCGACTATGCGTCTTCTTCCATATGTAAATCCACTGATACCGGTCCCCCGTCATCAGATATGCACCGAGCGCCCCCACGACCCCCACGGCTGGGGGACACCAGCGGAGCACCCATGCTAGCCCTAAGCACACCCCTCCAACCGAGAAGAGGACAGCTGTCTTGTTACGTTCCGCCTCCTCGAAGCGAACTCCTCGCTTTTCTGTCATCCTGGTAGTCAAGTGCGCATAGTTCTTGGTCTGGAATAAAATAATTGATTTTGTATTAAAAAAACTATAAACTGACTTCAATTATATGGATCCTATTCTGAGAACTGGACCAAATTAAAATGGGGCCACACGGGAAGCACCAGCTTTTATAATAAGAATCATGAAAATTGGAACACCCAGTAAAAGTTCTGAGGTAACAAACATAAATAATACAGTCTATTTGAGAACCTCCTCCTTTTTTCGAAGTCGGTTACAAAAAACATAGATATACATATAGAGTGTTTTTATGGAACCAAGATCGAAAAACCAAGCAGTAAAAAGAGGTAGGTACCGGTGTGGCTACAGGTCGAGCGTATGCGCGACGCATCTTCCGTCAGATGTGAACCGACCCTAAGTATGGTCGGTTTGCTTACTAACATTCTACATCGATGGATACGGTGAAGGTAGGCCAAAAATAAGTATTTTAAAACGATAAATTTTTTGACGCTAATCGATCCTGTATCTCATAACTAAGGCCAGAGTAGATACTAAAGTAGATAAAAAAATTAATAAAGAAGTCAGAAATCCACAGATCACAGCTCTGTGCAGAAATCGCAAATAACGTTTCCAGTCCAAAAATACACTTTACCAGACAGTTATAGTAGGTAAGGCACCACCTAACGAATGAGTCAAAGAAATTTTTGAAATATGTACACCAGTGTTAATACTGATCACTCCAATTTATTTGGAACTTTATCTCTCAAACCTCAACCTCAACAGCTTGTATTGGTCCACTGCTGGACGCAGGCCTCCCCCTCATAAGCGCCTTATTCGCGTTTATCTCATGGAGGGCCATACTCTACATGCTGGGCATGCGGGTTGGGATCTCAGTTTGGTATAGGCTATAATTGTTCTGCAGGGCTGCTGCTGACCGACCTCAGTGGATATCCCATTCGTCTTTTAAGACACCCGCGGAAAGAGTTAGTGTGTTGCAAATTCTAAGCCACACAATACTTTTCTAAGCCAGGGCATTACCCTCTATGAGATGAACGCCAATAAGGCGCTTATCAGGGGAGGCCTGCGTCCAGCAGTGGACCAATACAGGCTGTTGAGATGAGGTAGATAACCAGGGGAGTGAGTCTATTTGACACATCTCGTTATTAACGTCTCTAGGTATCTAAATGTCTGACGGAAGGACCATCATATACCATTTAGGAGATCAGATAACATCTTATTTAGCTAGTCTTCCTCTAAAATTAGACGACCTCTGTGGCGCAGCGGGCGAAGGTCCGCCTGCGTCGCAGAAGGTTGCGGGTTGGATTCCTGCCTCGGGACAAATATTTGTACGATCTGCAGATAATTTGTTCAGGGCGTTCTGGATGTTTTCTATGTCTAATAAAAAATATCTATGTTTGAAGTGTATTGAATACAATAACTACTATAGATACCCATAACACAAGCTCTGCTTAGCTTGGGGCTAGATAATGCTGTGTGAATTGTCCGCATCCTTCGCCGGTTATTTACACTTTTTGCAGACCTTGTACCTATTTTAGTTATTTCGCAACAAACTGCTAATGTGTGTTACTTGCAGATCAAAGATTTTAAATCTTTTAAATAAAACCTACCGTTTACGAATTAATGGATAAAATCTACTTATGTATTCAGCTACATAAGTAGATTTTACTAGCTGCGCCCCGCGGCTTCGCATACCCACGGGAACTGATTTATGGGATAAAAAGTAGCCTATCTATTTATTCCAGGCCTAGAACTACCTGTATGCAAAATTTCAGTAGTTTTTGCGTGAAAGAGCAACACATAAGTATACATACATACGTTTTTAATAAATCAATGCATACATACATGTTTACATAAGTACATGTTTACAAACTTTCGCGTTTATAGAATAGAATAGAATATTATTTTATTTGTAACTTAATCAACAGAAGAAAACATGGCTTAAAATAAAAGACAAAGCATCTGTTGATTAGAGTCACAAAACGGTCTCTGTCTCAGCATGAGCTGGTTGTAAACACGTTACAATCAACGCTGGTCTTCCGACAGAGCCATTTGGTGACGTCACGGACGATAACACATCTACTAAGACACATAACAATCAATGAATAAAAACATACAAAAACAATAACGGTTATAATATAGGATTTATCATAGATTTAAATCTATGGGATTTATTGCATTCAGGTTCTTACTGAAGTAAAGATCTCAGTAAGTATGTATTTTACCATTTAGGGTTGTCCCGATGGAAAACTGGCAGGTGTCTTGCCTTTTATTGGGAATTTCCGAGTCACTAAAAGAACTGTTGAAGACGTTCTTTCATGTAAGTTATAAATATACCTAACTTACGTTTACGGTCTTAAAAAAACTAAAAGAGACTTCATATTAAAGTCATTAAAACGGGATAATTATACATTATATTTATAATATATATTTTTTATATATTTTTTTAAGATCATTCTCCATAGGTACAACAGCGAAATAGCTTTCCAAATCGGTCCCTAATTGAAGGATAAATCGACGAACATTCATTCAATTCATTTAAAAATAAATACCTACAGCCGAACCTAAAACCTTCGCCTTTTTAAAAAAAATAAACATACCTACGTCCAATCGTCCATACCACAACCACACAGGTCCTACACCAAAAGACTTATAAAAAGGTAAATATGTAACAAAATAACTACGCAGCACAAAAATATACTCACAGAATTCACTAATTAATGAATTCAATTTTATTGACTAGGTTTATGGAGGTCAAGTTAAAAATATATTAACGCAAAATAAATACAAACCGGCTAAATATTATCACAATTCACACGCGACCAAAACACTCCGTGAACACTGAATGACCGTGAGCGAGCAGTGGCAATGCACCGCACTAACTGCTAAGTGAATAACGCTGTACCCGCATGCATATTTGAGATAATTTAATTTCAAATAGTTATAACGAGAGTCCGGGTGCCGTGATCACGGAATAACGTGACTTAAGAAGTTGAATCCTCTCATTGAGATGTTTATCTGATTAAAAATAACTAGCGGCTTGAACTATTAGTGTCTTGAACTGAATTTTCCAAATTTGTATTTCAAATAAATACCAACCTATAAATTTAATTTACTTTTCGATTGATCAAATAAACGCAATTTTCGTTTTACAACAAAAATTGGTAGGACAATGCATAACATTGATACAAAATATTGTTATCTATAGATAGACTAAAGATAGAAGATATTTATTATATAATTAATAAACTTACATTATGATAATTAATAATATTTTTATTAAAATTTTAAACGATACGTTCACTAAACTTTATTTTAAATTAGAAAGAGTAACTCATTTCTTTACCTGAAAAAATTAAAAACCTTTTTCGAAGAATCCTTTACTTTTAAAAAGTTTACGGGACCCGCATTCATCCTTCAGAACAGGAATTTTAGACGGTAAATCTATCTCCTTACCCTATGTCTGATGGCTAACGTCCCATATTAACAAAATTTTCAAAAATAACGTTATCGTTATCTCTGTTACGTTATCACTATGAACTTTATCGCAAAGAAATTAACGCCCAACTCTACCTCAATAAAAGCATTATACCAAGATAAAAGGACAGATACCTACGACCTTTTGCTTCCAACTTCCAGCACTAGGGCATTAAACCAGATTTTCGATTGACAACTTGACAAGCCAAGTGGTGGGGTGGGCTCGGATATCTATATTAATAATAAAAAGAGAAAAGATTTGATTGTTTGTTTATATTGAAAAGAATCCGAAACTACTGGACCGATTAAAAAAATTATTTCACCATTAAAAAGATTACTTTTCAGGGAGTGACTTAGGGTATATTTTATCCGGGAATTCACACGGGAACGGGAACCGCGGGTGACACCGCGAGACGCTGAGACACTAGCAACCCGCCCTGGCTTCGCACGTATTTTAACGACCTCTCTCTGTGGCGCGGCGGACGAATGCAATGCAGGAGGTTCGATTCCCGACAAATGTATGTACGATCTGCTGATATTTGTTCAGGGTGTTCTGGATGTTTTCTATGTATAATAAAAAATATCTATCTATGTAGTGTATTGTATTTAGTATAATTATGTATCAGTTATCAATAGACACATAACACAAGTTCTGCTTTATTTGGGGCTAGATGATGCTGTGTGAATTGACCAACATTTTTTTTATGTGAAATTGACTTTCGTTTGACCGCAATCTCACCTGATGTAAAGCGAAGATGCTGCCGACGACGGTGTATCACGAAGGTCAGACAAGGTTGTAATTGTATTTAGTATAGGTACACATAAAAATTCCTCTTGAATCACTCTATCTATTAAAAAAACCTCATCAAAATCCGTTCCGTACTTTTAAAGATCTAAGCATAGGTACCATAGGGAAAGACAAACGTTTTTCATGTTTTATACGTACGTATAGTGATATACGTATAGTGATAATTTATCATAATGTTTGTCTTGTTAAGGCCCATACACCAGCGAAAGTGGCGCCCCCAACTATTATATCTTATTATTGCGTTGAACGCAGGAATTTTTAAAAATCCTACGTTCAGTTTGTGGTATCTATTATAAGCTATTTATTAATACCTTTGTAATAGTTTCATTTTGTAAAGCTTAGGAAGAGATATACGATGTTGCGCTTTTTGGCCACCAAACTCTATTTTTGCATCTCCTCCTAAACTATATGAGATAAAATTATAAAAGAGGTATTAAAAAATAGCTTATAATAGATACCACAAACTGAACGTAGGAATTTTAAAAATTCCTATGATAAACGTAAAAATATGATAAAATCGGAATTGCTGTCAGATTGGCTCAGCTGATATTATTTAAGTATTGTTAATATCGGTGCACGTAAGTACATAACATATGTAGGTGCTTAGTTTGATACCTACCTTTAACTTATCAACCCAATAGGTACCTAAATAGGTAGCTACCTACTTGTGTTAGTTTTAGCTTTCCATATAGGTAATTGTAAACTGTGTTTGTTCGTGTTACTAAGTAGGTAGTCTTTTATTTTATTTTATTTGTAGTGTTGTGTAGTGTTAACTAAATCATTTTCTTTATTTCTTTCTTTAACCTTATCTAGCACGCATCTACATTAGATTGGGATCCCGTGAGTATTGAGATCTATATCGTATCCATTTTGAATGGAGCACAAACGTAAACTAACCGCCCATACTTAACCTAAAATTCACTTTGTTGGCGCGTCCTTTCATACGTAATTTACATTACTTGTCAATTTTAGATCCTCCCTTCAATAAAAATTGCTTACAATTATATCTGAAACTCGACGCCAAGCAAGTTAGATTTTGTTATTTGTGTCGTACTTTGTTTACTAACATGCCATAATCAAAATGGATAAACGGCCTAGTTTTTTTAGTAAGTGAATAGGTTCTCCACTTATCCCTCTTATATCCTTTATGAATTTGTTACCAATATAATGTGGTGCTAACCATAGCTCGACTATAAGTATTTTTATGAACGTGTATGGTCCAAGCACGATCAGCATACTAATAATAAATATACGCCATGATAATAAAATGAGAAAGTTTGGATGGATGTTTGTTACCTCTTCTAGCCAAAACTACTGAACGGATCGAGCTGAAATTTTGCATACCGATTATTCTAATCTTGGAATCAATAGTTTCCATAGAAATAACGCGTGTGAAGCCGCGGGCAGAAACAAGATTGTAATAATAATATAATTTTTTTTTTTTTGCACAAAAGAGGAACTGGCATTACAAAACTTATAAACAAGACGGATTACATGAATCATCTTGTAATCTAATTATACCAGCAGAACTCCTTACACAGTAATCACAGCAACATGCAACTATCGCTGATGCAAAACTGTAGGCGTTGAAGTTTTTCTCGAATAATTTAGTTAAAAAAAAAACTATAAACCGATTTTAATTATAAATGTTTTTCTCATGGATGCCACTGCAAAAACTGGAATGGCCAAATCAAATTGAAATTGGACCACACTGGAAGCACCAGCTTTCTAATAAAAAAAGAATCATCAAAATCGGATCACCCAGTTAAATGTCTAAAGAAACAAACAAAGAATACGGCCGAATTTAAAAAAAAAAAATACTATTTGAAAACCTCTTTTTTGAAGTCGGTTAAAAATGGAATAAGTGGATAATGAAAATGAAATGAATTGGTTACCAGCACATTTTAAAGGTCAGAACAAATTACACGCAAATCGGACCAACAACGGTTGGACAGTAATGCTCGATGTCTGTTGCACCATACAACCAATCACCCAAGCTGCCGCTGAGAACACAGGGGCGAGTCTATTTGACATTGGTAACGAGATGTGGTCGTGATGTCTCCTTTTTAGCCGACTTCAAAAAAAGAGGAGGTTCTCAATTCGTCTCTATTTTTTTTCGAGTCAATTTGGTACAGCGCCTCTATCGTTGGGACAGGAAACTACACAAATCCCATGCTAATAGAAGACGTCACCATCACGTCTCGTACTAACGTCAAATATACTCACTCACCTCTCTGATTCTAAGATCCGATCTATTTATTCAAAGAAATAATCGAGGTCTTATGAAATAAAATTATCACAACACGGACAATTCGATATTATTTATGTGCGTACAGAGCATTGTCCGTGTTGTTTTATGGGAGCCCCCTTATATTTATTTTATTCTGTTTTTTAGTATTTGTTATTATTATAGCGGCAACAGTACATACTTCATCTGTGAAAATTTCAACTGTCTAACTATAACTGTTCATGAGATACAGCTTGACAGACGGACAGACGGACGGCGAAGTCTTAGTAACATGGTCCCATCTTACCCTTTGGGTACGTAACAATAAAAAGAAGAACCGACAACCGATGGAGTAAACGAGTTCTTGAGTGGATACCGCGACTCGGAAAACGTAGTGTAGGTGGTATGACGATTTGCGAAAGACTGCAGGCAGCTGCTGGATGCGTCAAGCTGAAAAACAAGGCTTTATGGCGCTGATTAGGGGAGGCCCATGTCCAGCTGTGGACTAACAGGTATAGACTGATGATGATGATGATGAATGTAGCTAGATTTTCTGCCATTTCACATTACCTTTGGACTCTACCTACATTATTTAGCACCAATTTACCAATATAATTACTTCCCTTAATTTGCCCCTAATCACGGTAGATGAGTAATGGCTTGCGGAAAAACTGGAGCTAATTTCCGGACTGGCCCCTTATTCCCGAAGGTTCGATATTATTTTGTAGCGGTTGATTCTCGTATCCCCGACACTTCGATATCATTTTGCGTCGATTAATTGTGGACAATGACTTAGATCTTGGCAGACTATGGTTGACCATGGGTACCTAAATTATATCAGCTCACATACCATCCTCCAATACTGGGCATAAGGTCTCATCTGACGGACCTGATCCGCTTGTTTATGTATTAATTAAATTTTATTATATTTTCTCTATGGGTATGTGGTTGTCAACTTTGTGTATTGTCCGTCACTCATATGAGGTCCCTAACTGAAAACCAGCGCAGTATTGGGCAAATGCCTTATACCAAAGAGAATTGTAATCAAAATTTTAGAATTATAACATCCTTATACTAGAAAATGCTGAGCTAGGGTCCCTTTTTAGCCAATGTACTGTTAGATTTAAGTAGGTACATAATAGTTTTAATTATCTTATTGTATGTACCATTCCTTTTGTTATTGGGTAAAATAAACGAATTTTATCTTATCTTATCTTATCTCATGGAGTGGTCTTCCCACACTCCGTTTCACGTGGTGTTTCGTTGCCCAGCGGTTATCAGTTCCTAGAGTTTTATGACCTACTCGGTCATGGCATAAAGCTGACACTTCAGCTTACTAAGTGCTATGTCAGTGATATCCCTACACAGCTCTTAGAAGGGGTATTTTTTTTATTTATTGAATAAAGGTCACCAACCACATACATATCAATCACTTCACACACAAAACAAACTTCAAATTAGGTTCTGTTCTGATATGCATGTTACTTACAGGTAAACACGTCATTTGTAGGAATTATCTTTACAAATCTATATTAAAAGAACTTTAAATTTTATATAATAAAAAAAAATACCTTATTCATTCGATTCGTTTCCAAAGCGAAAACGTCAGAATCTAATTTGAATTCAGACGGAACTTTAGAACGCTATTTTGTATTGTCAAAAGTTTGCGGTATCGAATCCGACGAAATAAAATATCCCTGCAGACCGTCCTCCGCAAATTATTCAAAATATTGACGATAATGTTGTCGCACACAATCTCGCATACGATATCTTTTCAGAATAGGACTCCAGGCAAAGTTAATAACTTAGAAACTTTTATATTCTTTTACTTTGTTTAATTTATCATCCAGCTTCCAGTAATCGAGTTATTTTTATTCGTTTATATATTAATTGGAAAAAGCTAGCTTAGCTATGTTATCGACATAGCTCAAAGAATTAGCAAGCTGAAGTGGCAGTGGGCCGGCCATATCTAGTGGAAATCCGCCAACCGCTGGTTTAAACGAGTTCTTGAGTGGAGACCGCGACTACACAAACTTAGTGTAGGACGCCCTCCGGCCAGGTGGCGATGATGACGATGACGAATTGCGAAAGATTGCAAGTATAAGCTAGCACACCTACTTGCTAGGTAAATCTTTATAAATATCATCTAAAAACTTAAACAACAGTATTTAAACAACATGTCTCTACTTAAATTTAAATCATAGATACTAAGTAGAATAGGTAGGCATATTAAACATTATAAAGAATCAACAAACAATTAAATAAAATAACAGTAAAAATAATTAACAAAATAATTCTCGAAAAAATATCTAATAATAAATCAAAAAATTACATAAGTATTAGATATTCTCACAATAGTTAAGGCACATTCGCTCTATAAACTTCCATCCATCCGCAAACAGGTCAACCTGAGGATGCTTGGCGAGGAGGTTGTTCAGAGCGCGCTGGGCGCGGGAGATAGGAGCCTGCTGGCGATATAATGTTCTTGCACGTAGGGGCTCGAACAAGCGCACACGGCCAGAGCGGAATCTGGTACGGTGTTCTGGTACGCAGAGTCGGCTGGCCTCAGGTAGAAGAGTAGGGCAATCTACTGTACCTCGTAGAATTCGGCACAAGAAAATAATTTGCTCGTCTAACCTTCTGGTTTCTAATGAGTTAAAACCTAATGTACCTTGCAGAATTACGTCTCGTTACTAACTCATATCCATATGAGGTTAGTTAACACTAGTTCTGCGTACTCTGGTAGTTTCATCAAAATTGGATCACCCTCTTATCTCGCTAAAGAGATGTTTTGTAAAAGAAAAATAAAAACAAAATTCCTGAAATACTTGATTTCGTTTTATTATTTGGGAACATTTTCACACCGGATTTAGAGAAACAAGTTACTTTAACTTGTTTCTCTAAATCCGGTTCGTCGAGCAATCAGCCAAAATGAAATACTTTTGCAGAACTTTTAAAATCGGCTTTTCTTTTTATATTTCAGGGTTTCCATCTGGGAACCAGTGGTGATTGAAAACTGTAAAAAGAGTAAAAATAAAATAGAATACACATTTAGCACACACATAGAATTTATATTTGACCTTATGTAAATGTGTTTTAATTTAATTTCATAGTTTTAATTCTATTCGATTTAAAATCGAATTGAATGAAAAATATTAAATTACATAATTATTATGTAATTTAATTTTTATTTGACTTATATAATGTTGCCTATAACAAACAAATTAATTGTTTTAGATACATTTTATAAAAAGTATTTAATTTATTTTAGAGAGCTAAGCCTCTACCTTAGTCACTAACATTTAATATTAAAAACTACCTACTAATAAACTATGGATTAATTAATTTGAAACTTAAAACAGGGAGGAACATACACAACACAGAGGGAATATTACAAAACAGAACAAATAAAATTACATGTGTTCAACATCAATAAAAGCTGAATAAAACTAGTACTATGACTAAACTTAATAATTACTTTTGTTTTAAAAAACTATTAACCGACTTCAATCTTTTTCATGAATTGTCGTGGAACCCATGGTCAGATCTGAACTAAATTAAAACGGGACCACTCGGGAAGCACCAGCTTTCTTAAAAAAAAAAGAATCATGAAAATCGGACTAACCAGTCGAAAGATCTGAGGTAACAAAAAAAACTGTCGAATTGAGAAACTTCTCCTTTTTTGAAGTCGATTAAAAAATAAATAGCTCTACGAGACAGTCTGAAGAAAAAGATTGGTCTTTCTCTTGAGCGTGGCTAATAAGGTCCAGCCTCAGCTTAATGCCGCTACTTCCCAAGGACGGAAACAACGGTCGTTTTCAGTCTTAACCCCTGAGTGACGTAAACCCTTTTGGGGGACAGTATCGCTCACGTCCGTAGGTGTTGACCCTCTGTTACCCCACACGTGTCCTCTGGGTGGTGCTAAGAGCGGTACCCTCTGGTGGTAGGCTTCGGTCGTGGCTTGTCACCACCCTCCGGACTAAGCCAGTCCGTGAAGCAACTCTGTTGTGTTTCGGAATGTGGTCCAAGTAGCCATCTTCTAGACCTTCGTGATACATCGTCGGCCGCATCTTCGCTTTCCATCATGTGAGATTGCGGTCAAACGAAGGTTGGTAGGATGGTTGTTCTCATAAAAAAGAAACCTATGTAAAGTATGAACTCCTTCCACCTTCCCATGGTCCTACCAACCTTGCGGTTATACGGACCGAATCGCGAGAAAAGAGTCACTCGGGTGACTCAAAACTCTACAAATCCTACGCACTGTGTCCCGTACACTCTCCCCCTTCTGGGGCATGCCACATCACATCACAGACTTCATTGCCGGGCTGCTCCTCCCCAGCTCGGTGCTGCTCTGTGCCCCCCCCATCCCCGATCGAATTCGTGTTCTCCTCAGCGCGCCGTAATTTGTGCCAGTAATGTGCGAAAATTTTTAATTGCCTAAAATTGTTCTCCGAGTTAACAAGACTTTTAAAATATATCGGCTCCTCGTGCTCGCGCTCAATACCGTCTAACATGCGTGCAATGTGAGCCTAGGCGGCGGCGAATGTGAGCCTAGTTTGGCGGCGGCGAATGTGAGCCTTGGCGGCGGCGAATGTGAGCCTTGTGAAGTATGAACTGTAGGTAAGGACAAATAAATACCATCTTCCGAGGACATCCGTATCACGGATATCCTCGGAAGATGGTATGTTTGTAGTCAGATTTGGCCGAGGATGTCAAGAAGCGAAAATATTGAATCTGAGCATAAAGATGGTGCCAACACTTCTTTTTAACCGTCTTCAAATAAGGGAGGAAGCTCTCAATTCAACCGATTTTTTTATGTTTCGTTTTCATCAGAACTTTTGCCGTGATCCGATTTTGATGCTTTTCAACACAAAAACTATAAACCTAATTGAATATAATTGAAGTCGGTTTATAGTTTCGTAAAACAAAATCAATTATTGCAGCAATAGGGGATATGCATGTGATTTCAAAATGGCTATAAAAATATATACGTATTCTCTATTGATATAGAAACATATCTGCATATTTATTTTTGCGTTTTGAGATGTTTTTATTGTAGAATTTAACCATTGAAAAATGGATATTTTAAATCTCAATCGCAAAATTTCGAAACGCTACTCACATTGACTAGAGCGGACGTGACATCACTGTACGCATTTCTTCTTTTTTTATTCTGCTTGCTGCACCTTGATTTGACACTATTCTGCCCACTTGACATTTCGTATTGTCGATTATTTTCAGTTTTTTCGGAAAACCTCTTTCCTGAGATGATCACTACCGAGGTCGTCACCAAAGGTTTTAATCAAGTGCGTACGTCGACGTCACATAAACATGGCGCCAATACGGCAGCGTTTTTATCACCCGAAAATGATTGTAATTTTGATTTGTTTTTTTTACCTTGTTAATGCGAAATTCAGTGAGCGTCTTATCATTCCTGGGTTAAATAAAGACCTAAAGAATCGATTAAAACAATAAAAAAAATCGATGCATATACCCTATTAAGTCTTTTATGCAAAGTTTTTGTGATTGTGTTGATTGTGTGTGTTGTAGTAATAAATAAGTTAAGTTACTTAGGTTCTAGAATAATTTTAAATGTAATGTAACACTACAGTTAAAGATTTCTTATTCTACTTTAATACTAGGAACCTTCAATATTCCTTACACCACCCATTTAGCCATCCTCCATCAGAGGTGCCCGTCGAAACTCTGAAGTACTCTGAATAAGTTATTAAAGTCAGGCACAAAACAAATATTTGATAGAGTACTGCGCTTCATTTGACGAATGGCGCAAGCAGTAGCCGTGGGTAACTCACGACATATAACAAGCTTCCATCTGAAGTAACTGAACTCCCTATTCGTAAATTTAAACTGTACATAAAAACGAAATCTTATCAAGAAAGCCTATTACTCCTTAGATGATTACGTTAACATTAATGATGTTAATGCTTGGCCGGATGTTACGTCACCCAGTTCCACACAGACATTAGTATGTAAAAACATAGTTGGGATAGACTTAGTTATGCAATGATTATATTAGTTGATAAGCGATAAACATGGTAGTGGTTTCTTTTTGACTTCTTCCGCTAGTTGACAAAAAATTTAAGTGAATTAGAGTCAATTGCATCCTATTTCTTATTTGATAGTAATTACTATTTCTCAAGCTGTTTATATAGTAAACATTTTACTTGTCTAAGTGCTTTTTTTGTAAGTCTAAAGAAATAAACGATTTGACTCTGACTCTGACAATGACATTGACGACCTCGGTGGCACGGTAGGCAAAGGTCTGCTTACGACACAAGAGGTTGCGGGTTTGATTCCCGCCTCGGGACAAATGTGTGTACGATCTGCAGATTTTATTCACAGTGGTCTGGATGTATTATAAAAAATATCTATCTATGTATTGTATTGTAATAAATATATCAGTTATCTAGTACCCATAACACAAGCTTTGCTTACCTTTGGGCTAGATAATGCTGTGTGCGTTGTCCAGCATTATTTATTAAATTTTTAAGGTACCTACCTAAATCAAAATATTTTCATTCTTCTTTCCTTATTATATTCATGATAAAAAACAATTTCCCCACTATCTCCTGCTCTACATTACCCTCCAAAGTGAGCATGTTAGGCGTTGTTTACGTATTTTCGCACATCATCGACGCAAATTGTCTCAAAGCCTCTCTAAGTTTGTTTTATCTCTTTATCTTGCGTATGTTTGTTTTTTACGCGCATTTCGCGAAGGGACGGATTATATACGGAATAAATTTTCTGGGTATCGAGTTCCTAACAAATATTTACGAAGTAGGTTTTTGTTCTCGTTCTTTTGTTATTTATGTTTGAGTATTAGCAACTTTAGACAACCTATACTTTGCTATTTACTTCAACAGTCTATATTGGTCCACTGCTGGACGCAGGCCTCCTCCTGATAAGCGCCTTTATTGGCTGTTAGCTCATGAGGATAGTGCCCATAATCCTCACGCTGGGCATGCGGCTTGGGGATCGCAGTTTGGTGACAGAATTGTTTAGCAATAAGCGCTGCTGCCCGCCTCCGGTAAATATCCCTTAGTCGCCTCTTACGACACCCGCTGTAAGAGTTGGGGTAGTGCAAATGCTATGCCGCCGCGTATTTTGCACACCACACAGCGTATTTTGCAACTTTGCTATTTGCTATTTGGTTAATAAAAAAAAAAACAGAATTGGCATTGCTAGACCTAGGTCCTAGACACCTACCTAACTACGCACAGTTTGCTTCTCTGAAAAGCTCATTCGCTAAGCTCCTCAATGATTCGCTTCGTTGAAAAGCTCAGATATTAAGCTTTTCTAGAAAGAAATGTCTAGGTAAGAAAAACTTGATACCTTTTGTAGCTCCAGCCATTTTCTTAGGAATCTGATTCCTAAGGTTCTCATGTATTCATAAGAAAGCCTTTTCTGCACGTAACATATCGCGACACGTGTTCAATCTCGCGTACACTCAGTTGCAAATACTCAGTTGTCGAATCTAGAATCCACACACATCAAAAATAATCTCCTACTCAACAGCCTATATTAGTCCACTGTTTGACTTAGGCCTCTCCCTGAATCTCAGGGGGGTAATACCCATAATCCCAAAATTGATCTATGAGTATCAAATCCTATCTTATCCTTCTTCTACTATCCCATACGTTAAAACACTAATATTATAAATGCGAAAGTTTGTATATGGAAGGATGGATGGATGGATGTTTGTTACCTCTTCACGCCAAAACGACTTGACGGATCAGGCTGAAATTTTGAATACAGTTAATCCTAACCCTACTTTGTATCCCATAAATCAGTTCCCATGGGATAAAAATCTACTTTAAACGTTGCATAGGATCAACGCGTGCGAAGCCGAGGGGCGCAGCTAGTTATAAATAAATGCGAAAGTTTTGATGGATGTTTGTTACTTCTTCACGCTAAAACTTCTTGTAGGCATTGGACTGAAATGATGAAATTTGCATACAGGCATCAATCAAAAATTTTGCCGGGGAGGCCGCGAAATTTTTGATCGATGTATACAGGTAATTTTAATCCGGGAATCGAACATCAACAGGGTACTTTTTATCCCATAAATCAGTTAAATATAAGAATGAAAATATCTAGCAACAATTCCGCGAAAAAATCTTCTGCGATACAATCTAACAAATTATACCTTCATTTCTACAAAATGAAAGAACATTTATCGAAGTAAGCCGTGAACTAGTTTCGTCCACGAGAATTTACAATGGATTTCAAAATAAAACTATTACAGAGGTATTCAAAAATAACTTTTATTACGTAACGCAGCAAGTTTTAAAAATCCTACGTTCAGTTTGTGGTATCTATTATAAGTTATATAATAGGTAATGCCTTTGTAATAGTTTCATTTTGTCAAGCTTAGGCAGAGATACGAAGTTGCGCTTTTTGGCCACCAAACTCTATTTTCGCATTTCATCCTAAACTATATGGGATAAAATTATTAAAGAGGTATTAAAACATAGCTTATAAAGTTATAATAGATACCACAAAATGAACGTAGTATTTTTAAAAATTCCTATAGTAAACGTAAAATATGATAAAATAGATTTCGCTGTCATATTGGCTCGGGTATGCGCCGACTGTCCTTTATCTACGTGGAATGAAAATTCATTTGATTTATCTGAAAGCTTTTTCTTTAGTCTTCTTACCTTCCTTCAGTAGGGATAAAGATAAGGATTATTTTAGACAGAGCTGTATTAAAATGACTTGGCCTGGCCTCTTTAAAGAATTGCTTGTGCACGAACACCATTTTATGAAGTGAAACTTCTTTGGCATTTTTTTGTCATGGGTAATTAATTGTAAACTCGCGTTAGATGCTGATCTAAGACTGATCTAGCATGTTAGATCAGTGGTGACGTAACACGCTTGCATTACTTAATTTAAAATTGGAGCTACATTGTAACCTGTGTACATAGTTCACTTAGTAGAAAGAAGATCTGCTAGTGCCGAGAGCAACACAGAACCCACAACGTAATCTCAACTGACGTTGTGGGTTCTGTGTTGCTCCCGGAACTAGCGACTGTAAATTTTAAACTATTGAAAGCTAATAGAAAAAATATCCCGGAATTCCCACAGGAACGGAAACTACGCGGGTTAAACCGCGAGGCGTAACTAGTTTATGATATTTATCTAAACGCCCCTCTACAAACTTCCCGATGCAAAATTGTCCTAAACTTTGAGCTCATTTTGCGATGAAATTACTATCATAACTGGAAGTAACTCAAAACTGGATGATATTAATTATGAAACTGTGTGTTTGCCATGCTATTTTCATAAGCTTTTCATAATACTTCGATCGACTTCGGGCGAAGGCAGGAGGTTGCAGATTCGATTTCTGACTCATTAATAGGGTATATGCATCGATTTTTTTTATTGTTTTAATCGATTCTTCAGGTCATTATTTAACCGAGGAATGATAAGACGCTCACTGAATTTCGCATTAACAAGGTAAAAAAAACAAATCAAAACTACAATCATTTTCGGGTGATAAAAACGCTGCCATATTGGCGCCATGTTTATGTGACGTCGACGTACACACTTGATTAAAACCTTTGGTGACGACCTCGGTAGTGATCATCTCAGGAAAGAGGTTTTCCGAAAAAACTTACAATAATCGACAATACGAAATGTCAAGTGGGCAGAATAGTGTCAAATCAAGGTGCAGCAAGTAGAATAAAAAAAGAAGAAATGTGTACAGTGATGTCACGTCCGCTCTAGTCAATGGCGTAGCGTTTTGAAATTTTGCTATTGAGATTTAAAATATCAATTTTTCAATGGTTAAATTCTACTATAAAAACATCTCAAAATGCAAAAATAAATATGTAGATATGTTTCTTTAACAATAGAGAATACGTATATATTTTTTTAGCCATTTTGAAATCACATGCATATACCCTATTGTCCTTAATTTTCAATATTCCATGAAATGGAGTAGCCCGTGAAGTGTGCACATTACAAAGCAATAAATAGTTTGACAGTAAGGCTCATAAAATGCATAATTTTAGTCGCATGACAGTATTCAATTAACTTCATTTCCACACTGAAAGTTTTAAGAATTTTCCAGATCAATTAACTCGGGGTCGCTGGCTCATCCGAAAGCAATCAGATCATGCTCTCGTTTTTCCGGCCAGTGAAGCCGATATTTTTCGACAAAAACTGCCCAGGTTTTTCTCTGAACACAAACGGTAAATCTTTATAAGTTTTAGAAGCTGTCTAGAACACGCCAAACATTTATATTTGATTACCTAATTTTTCAGGAAAACTAAATATATCTCTCGGAGAGGTTACATACAGTGTCGTTCAGGGATAGGTAGCTCCTGAAGACGTCAAGTTCCAAGTAGGTACAATATAGAATAGTGTCCTGGGTCAAACAAACACCTATTTAATCTGGGTATCACGGACAGCCCCCTATGCAGAGGGTGCATGAATGCAGAGGAGACGGCCGCGCATGGGCTTGTAGAGTGCGATAGCGCTTCTCAACGACTTCACTACCTCGGGACACCAAGGACACCTAGGGAGGCATGCACCGGCGTCAGCGAGCTGCTGGCTTTCCTGGAAGACATCGGGTGGTTAGATTAACAGCCCCCACCCGACACGCAAAAAGGGCCCGCCTGCGGCCTAGTTTCGGAAACCAGCCCAGAAACAAGTTACAAGTAACAAGTAAGTGTCCTGGGTAAAAAAACTATATTATATTTAGTTCGTATGATAAATTAACAATGTGTCTACCATTAGTTGTCACAGTTAGATCACCTGACGTTACTACAGTAGTAACGTTAATACGCCTACGCGACTCATATGACGCATTTTAGTTCCTAACTATCCGATAGAGGCGCTAGTTTCATAATTTTTTTACTACAGTTGCTAGCGAGTATAGTTTGTGATAAGTTATAGAAGAAATATATTCTGTGTGTCTACCAAGAGACTGATAACTCATGGTAGACACACAGAATATATTTCTTTTATCAATAAAACAAAAAATACAAATATAAAGCACATCAAAGTATGAGAGTGGGGTCAAAAAGTGTCACAAGGTTTGACATTACGCGGAACTTTATCTAGCTATATCTTTTTGTAATTGTTTAATCGAAAAAATAAAAAAAAATCGTTTCCAATATCTTCTATGAATCAAACTCAGAAACTAGTTAGAATTTTATAGGACACTTGCCTGTTTTATTAAAATATTCGTTTTGTTGTTGTTATAAAGAACACAGTGAAATCGTCTTTTTACCGTTTAGCTTAAATCACAGTTAAACATTTCTATAGGAACAACGCATGCGAAGCCGCTCGGCGCAGCTAGTTAAAACTACGATATCTACGATGATATCGACTGTACGCGACATGACACAATACACCATTTTGCAGAACTTGCAGTCCATTACTCCACAAGTAGTAGAGAGTACAATCGCATTGTGCGCGATTGTACCAGTCCACTTCATGCCGTTTCAAATGCCTCAAATTAGTGCTAACTGCGGTGCTGAATGGAAACTATGTACAGTCGATGACAGAAATGGATGATTGACGTCATTTTTAGGGCTCCGTATCCAAAGAAAAAAGTTCCGTGTCAGTGTATTTTTTAATATGATTTGACCTTTTCTAAGTGTTCATGTATTGTATTTATGGAAATAATGCATCTGTGAATTTTGAATTGAATTTTTGAAAGGGTAAAACGGGACCCTTTTACTACTCGTATGCCTCCGCTGTCCGTCTGTCTGTCCGTCTGTCACCAGGCAGTATCTCATAAACCGTGATAGGTAGACAGTTGAAATTTTCACAGGTACCCATCAGGTACCTATTGTATTTCTGTAGCCGCTATAACAACAAATGATAAAAGTAAAATAATTTAAATAATTAAGGGGGGGGCAACGTCCATATCACCTTTAGAACCAATCACCGGGGCTAAGCAACGTCGGGCGGCGGTCAGTACTTGGATGGGTCACGTTAACTTTTTGTTCTTTTACGGGGAAAGATTTGTAGTTTTAGATTTTTATAGATAATGTTACGGAACCCTTAGTGCCGACTCGCACTTGGCCGGTTTTTTACAATGTCGTGCCTGTCGGTCTGAAAGCGAAAAACTAAAAAATAAATACCGAAAGGCTTTTCATTTGTATGAGTAGGTATTTGCAATTGAAACAAATAAGTAAACTAAAGACTGTGCAAACAATATAATTTATTAAACAAGGAAATACCAGCTATAGATGTCTTTAACCAAAGTATAAAACAATTTAAATATGTCATGATGTGTCACTTCAGTACTTGTACTAATTATTCATGAACTAACTTATGTTTAATTTGTATCTTACTATGTATTTTTTTTATTTTCAATTTGTATTTTTTTTAGTTTTAAGTGACCTATTATTGAAATAGGTACTCCTTTCCTGTAGCACATTGTTTTAAATTTTTATTTCTCTGAGCGCATTCTCTATAAAACTAGTTATGTACGCAAAAAATTGTCATATGTATTAGAATAATTACCATTAAGATTTTGTTAGATATAGACATAATATATATGATGTTTGTGTTCTTTAAATAAATAAATAAATAAAATAAATATCCAGGTAGCTCACTTAATCCATATCAATGTTATAAATAAATGGAATTTTTGAATATTATTTCACATTAATCTTAAATTTAGTCTAGTTCGCATTCGTGAGTTTCATTTTTGCCCGAACGGAACGGAGACGGTATATGCGTTTAGGGTGTGATGTTGTTTGTATGTATATTCCCAATTATCTCCAAAACGGCTTGACCGATTAAGGTGCGGTTGTCAGTTTCGGGTTCGGAATTTGGGGGCGATGATTCTTAGCTAGTTTTTATGGTCTTCACTCACCAGGGGACGCTGTTATATGTGTATTTTGTGAAAACCAATGTTGCCATTGATCTTCAGAACGGTTTAATCGATTGAGACACAGTTTTCTGTTCTGGTTCTTAGCAAAGTTTTATGGTGTTTGTTCACCAGGTGACACTGTTATCAACAGTGACATATCTAAGGCATATTTCAAATATTTTCAGTCCCATACATTGGACTTTTCTACTATCACTTTCGACATCGTTTGATACAGAGCAGTGTTGTCAACGTAACAAAAGTTGTCAATTGGCACACGAGCGCCCTCAATTCCCACGACTCTTCTTTTTTTGAACAGACTCTAGTTATACAATTAACCCTTTTCCATGCAGGATTGTGAATGTGAATCATTAATTATAAAGTTGATTTATTTCCATAAAACACAACCTTTTGTGATTGTAACAGTTGCTAAGCGTTGAAATATCGTAGGCATCTGTAAGAGTTTTTTAGGACATTGTTTAGGGATGAAAAGGATTTTGTAAAAAATGATAAATGGCGTTTGATGACGCAGGACTTTCATTTTAGTTGTCCAGTCTTATTTATGCTTATTTATCAGTATTACCGAGTGCCGCAACAGCAATCTCAACAGCCTGTATTGGTCCACTGTTTAACACAGGAAATTTAAAAATCCATCATACAGTTGGTGGTATTTATATTATGCTAATTTTTAATATCTCTGTTATATAATTTAATGATTATTTATCGGGTATTTAATGATTATTTAGCCATTATAAATAATCATTAAATTATGTTAACAAATCGCGAAAGTTTAAAAAGTTTTATCTCTGTAATAGTTTTATCTTGTATAGTTTAGACAGAGATGCGAAAAATGAGTTCGGTGTTAAAAATTCCTTATCATTTATCCATCATATCACACTTATATCATAAATGTGAAAGTTTGTGTGGATGTATGGATGGATGGATGGATGGATGGATGGATGAATGTTACCTCTTCACGCCAAAACTACTGAACGGATCTGGCTGAAATTTTGCACACGGATAATTCTAATCCTAAAACCAAACATAAGCTACTTTTTATCCCATAGGATATCGGAATCAGATTTATGAATCTGATCCCTTGGGATAAATATCATCTCTAAACATTTCTATAGGAACAACGCGTGCGAAGCCGCGGGGCGCAGCTGGTAGACTATATATCAATGCATATAACTACGACAATACACACAATACCAACATTTTGCACTTGACTTTGCTTGGCTAATAAGGTTATCGTCAAATTCATTTGTCAGAGTCATTCTGACTCCCACATGGCATGAATGACTTTTCCAATTACGCAGATAAATAAATTCCACTCGAGATATTAATATTTGGAGATATCTATTACAATATAAATATGCAGTTAGGGTTCAAAGTCGCATCAGTTAGGAAATTGGTTCAAAGTCCAATTTTAAGCTGCGTTTACACGACCAAAGCCTGCTCGGACCGAATGCACTCGGATACCTACTCGGACGCAACTCGGATTGTGGCAACCCATAATCCAAGCGAACTCGGATGACGGCGTCCGATTTCAGTAGACTCGGACAGTGTTCTACTTCTCCGAGCAAGCTAGTATACGAGTTGTAAGCAAAATGACGTCTAGTTACAACAACCAAACGACTCGTGACATTTTTAACCGACTTCTAAAAAGGAGGAGGTTCTCAGAACTTTTCACTGGGTGGTCCGATTTCGATGATTCTTTTTTGATATGAAAGTTGGTGCTTCCCTTGCGGTCACATTTTAATTTGGTTCAGGTCTGACAACGGGATCCATGAAAATTCATCAAAAACTCTAAAAATTTAAGTCGGTTTATAGTTTTTTAAAACAAAATTAATTTTTCGATGTTGACTAAGAAAATAATCCAAGTGCACTATGTTTGTATCAATAGGTATCCTAGTACACCGTAGTCCCTGTGGAAACATTCACAGGACACTGTCCATTAAATAAACACCTCTACACCATCGGAGCAACGGATAGCCCTCTCTGCAGAGGGTGTCTCAGTGACGAGGAATCAGTTGCCCACGTAGTCCTGGAATGCGAGGGAGTATCAGCACAGCGACACGAAATCCTCGACCACCCGAGGTCACTCCGCCTGTGAAGATCCCAGGAAGATTCTGCGCTTATGGACGGAGTTAGGCTGGCCAGACTAACAAACGTACACGCACAATGGACCATCCCGAGTCTCAGTGCGGAAAAAAAGTACACTTACCATAACAATCACACTAATATTATAAATGGTGTATGGATATATGGATGTATGGATGTTTGTTACCTCTTCACGCTAAAACTACTGAACAGATCGGGCTGAAATTGGTTACAGGTAATTCTAATACTGGAATAAAACATAGGCTACTTTTTATCCCGTAAATCTGTTCCCGTGGGATAAAAATCACCTTTAAACGTTTTCATAGTAACAACGCGTGCGAAGCCGCGGGGCACAGCTAGTTAACCATATACTAGTACACTCGTAGAAGAAGCTCCTCCTACGAGTCCAATCGGTCCGAGCCTTGTCCGAGCAGGCTCTGATCGTGTCAACGAGGCTTTAGGGTTAAGATTCCAAATTAACAAAATCAGTCTGTTCGGACCGAATGGACTCGGACACCTACTCGGACGCAACTCGTATTTTGACAACGCCTAATCCAAGTGCACTCGGACGGCGGCGTCCGATCCATGTATACTCAGATCGCGTTCTACTTTTCCGAGCTAGCTCGTATACAAATGAAACAAAATGTTGTTAAAAATTATCCATTATTCAGTCTTAGGTAATTTTTATACGACGCAGGCTCTTCCTGTTCAATTCTCAGAGGAAATTGTTAGATGATCCCTATTTTCCACAACATCGAATCCCAGAGCGAATCCAAATTCTTTTCCTTTTACAAGATACCTTATCGTTTTTCCGTCTAAGCTATTCGATTAATAAGTCAGCGACAATTCCGTTATTATTTCACACAAATCCGACACCAAATTGGGACAAAAGACAATGATTCGAGTGAATAATAATATTAATAATTGATTTTGTTATAAAAAAACTATAAACTGACTTCAATTATATGTTATAAGGATGGATGTTTGTTACCTCTTCACGCCAAAACTACTGAACGGATCGGGCTGAAATTTTGCATACAGGTAATCATAATTCTGGAATCAAACATAAGCTACATTTTATCCCATAAATCAGTTCCCGTGTTCCCGTTCCATAGGAACAACGCGTGCGAAACCGCGGGGCGCAGCTAGTAGGGTATATATTTCACTTTCACCATTAGAACCATGAGTTAGGGATAATGTAGCATTCCAATGGGGTAAAAGAAATTTTGAAATTGGTTCAGTAGTTTATGAGTTTATTTGTAACAAACAAATAAATATTTCCTGTGTATTGTATAATATTAGAATACAGGGTGACACATTTGTCACCCTGTATTCTAATATTATACAATTAATATATAATATAATAAATAAGATTGGTCAGTATGGGAAAGTCTAAAACTTTAATACATACGAAGATCTTTTCTTACGAACCATGTCATCGATTTCAATTGAATCAATTTGACTGTTCTGTTATAATCAAATGAGTCCAAAGGACTAAATCATTAATTATATTTAAGAACTAACCCCTAGTTAAAATAAGCCAACTAACACAATAGATTTTATTATGTAAATGGATTGTAGTAGAAAGCTATTCCGGAAAATTTGTTATCTGCGATAATTTTATTTGCCCTTCCCTCACCATCACTGAGGCTGACAAAACGCTAAAGGTAAAAAAAGGTTAAGACAATGCATTATATTTATTTTGGACATCATGTTTCACAGTTACATTAAACCTACACAATTGATATTTAAATATAAATGTGTTAGTTTTATTTTTCAAAACATTCGATTCCCGAGCTTATTATGTTTAAAGTATAAATAAACTAGCTGCGCCCCGCGGCTTCGCACGTGTTTTTCCTATGAAAACATTAAAAGGTGATTTTCATCCCACGGGAACAGATTTATGGGATAAAAAGTAGCCTATGTTTTATTCCAGTATTAGAATTACCTGTATGCAAATTTCAGCCAGATCCGTTCAGTAGTTTTGGCGTGAAGAGGTAACAAACATCCATCCATACATCCATACATCCATCCAAACTTTCGCCTTTATAATATTAGTGTGAAGTCAACTTTAAAAAATAATCATGTCTACCCAGCGGCAGAGCATGTCACAGCATTGAATAACGACATTGTTACCGGCATCTGAATTGCAAATGAATATTAAAACCGTGTGATTTTCACTGACATCCAAAAAATTCAACTCTGTAACGGGCATTTGATAGCCGTTTACTCCTTTTTTTGTACAAGTTTATTTAGAAATCAGTTTGAGCACATAGTACCTAAGGCATTTGCTATAAAAGAACTAAAAATCTGTTTTGACATAGGTACCTAATAAATAAATATTTTACAATGTATTTCACGAATATTATCCTCAGAGAGTTATATCACAGGAGAACTAAAGTCATCGACATCGACTGAACTGGCAGTGGAGCTGTTCTGCTGTGTGTTAGTTGTTTTTGAGTGGAGACCGCGACTTGGCAAACGTAGTGTAGGACGCCCTACGGTCAGATGGGATGACGATCTGCGAATGACTGAAGGCAGTTGCTGGATGTGGCAAGCTGAGGACAAGGCAGTATGGCGCTCATTAGGGGAGGCCTTTGTCCAGCAGTGGACTAATATGGGCTGATGATGATGTCACAAATGGATGAAAACTTGCATGCTCTAGAGGAGACACAGCACACCACACCACAATAGCGTAAGATGACACTTTTTATACAAAGGTACATATGTAGGTACAAGATTTACAACAATGTTTACCCCCTTATTCATAATGGTCTGCAAACATAAAACAGCAGCTAAGTAGTGTTTTTTCATAGTTAGCAGACTATTATGAATAAGGGGGTTAGCGTTAAAACTTGATTTGTGAAGAATAAATCAAACAAAGTCGCGGGCAACATTTAACAAGCATTTAGTCAACGTCACATCTTTCGTTACGTCGATTAGCTGAAAGCTAGCAGATCATCAACAAACTGACAGACAACTCTAATGTTTACATATCCATCACGGATTGTTGGTATGGAAATTCTTTACATTTTACAGGAAATTAGCGGGAAGCTGAGGTTAACATAACTTTCGTAAATTTGGTGTAGCGCTGTGTGTGTTGGCGCGGCGGTTTTTAAGATTGTCGTTTCAACCCACGATTTTATAAAAGAGCCCTAAGTGAACTAAAATCTTGGACAAGTACAGTCAGAGAAAAAAACACAATTTATATTGTACAATTCCTGAAGAGTCTTAGTAATGTTCATAGCATGTACCAGGGATGCAGAACTTACGAGGAGCTTAGCGTAATAATTTAATTAATGTCTTCCGCACACTTCTCACGTAATTTGGCGATTCAAAGGGTTGTTTACAATATAAATAATAAATAAATAATAAAAGAAAACTGACCAAAATCTTCGTCTGCTCACCACTTCCGCCTATCAAAAACACAGCTATACTATTTCTACAGCGTATACAGCTTGCCGCATCCAGCACATGCCATTCTCTTTTGTGGGTCGTCATCCCACCTGGCTGGACGGCATCCTGTTACGTTTGCCGAGTCTCCACTCAAGAACACGTTTACCCTAGCGGTTGTCGGTTCTATTCTATGCGAGAGGCCGGTCCACTGCCATCAAAATTTCAGCTAGTTAATTTTATTATTGAATAGGATATTCTGGAACGAACTCCAGTCCAGCATCATGCCCTCAAGGGTCAGAATCTACATCAAAGAAGTATGATATTAAAATGTTCTGGAAAGTTTGATTAGAAAACGCAGACCGAAGGGAGTTTTAGATTACTTCGATATTCGAGGCCGAATGTAATTATAGGCTAGTGTTATACAAAACTAGTTTCTACCCTCAGGTTCACACGTCTTTCTCGAGAAAGGAAGTAACCTTTGTCCATGTCCGAAGATAACACCTTATTTATACCATACAAAGGCAGAAAACAATCAAAAAGAAATGCGTAGGCGGTGTTGTAATAGATCTAGCCATACCCAGCGTGCCACGTTGAATGGCATAGCTAATTCGTTGACCGAAATATAAGCCAGCATTAGACTCGATGAGATGTAGGTACTTTTGTAAGATCTTTATTTATTGCGTGTGTCCCAGGACCAATAGGACCTAGGGTTCCCCCGCAAATGGCTCAGTTACCTCGAGCACAGACGGCGCGTTGCCAGTGTTCTACAAGTACCACATTGGTGATGTGCGCAAGCATTGCACGACATTATCCCATCTTCTCCCTTCTATCATAGGACCAGCAGACGCACAAAATCATACCACCTATTCCTGGTCGACATACCACAGTGTCGAACTATAAAATTCTGCTCTACTTTCATATCCACAGCACCAAGAGTGGAATGAACTTCCTGGCGTCTGTTTTCCCATTAGAGTATAATCTTGGAGTCTTCAAACCTAGGGTAAATAAGTTCCTTCTGGAAAACCGTGATCCATCTTAGGCTACATCTTGGCTTTCTTAAAGTGAGTTGGTAGCCAAATGCCTTTCCATCAACATTAAAAAAACAGATAGGTAGCCTCAGTCATCATGATTAGCAGGGACTCTGCTGTTGTTGCTGAGGGGCTTGCCCTTACCAATGTCTCTGCAAGATGTGAAAGTGGTAGAATAAGTAATTTATTTAAAAGAAGTTACTTGAAACGTTCCCTGCAAAGTTCAAGAGCAACCTAAAAACCAATATATTCTCCAATTTGCACCTAATTAACGAACGAAACCAAGTCGATCAAAGTTCGGTAGGTATCTACAAGATAATTTCCCAGTTCGGCCATTTGCATTTCAAATTAGGCATTACAAAATGGCGTCGTTATACCAAACTCAATCATGTCTGGGTACAGGCAGCATCGTGGAAATTGGACATACTCTAGATTACTCTTTTGAAGATCAAACATAATTAAAATTGGCCATTTATGCTGATCAAAGCAGCTTAGATGTCAAATACATGTATTGGGTCTATATAGAGAGTTTTAATGAACAGCAAAGTAGCCTTAAAGTTTTTAAATAATTATAATTCTTAGTAATGTAGGTAGTTAGACTTTTCATAAACAACACGGAGGTGTGTTGTTTCATGCGGCGACAAGTCTAAATAGGTATTATGCCGCCTTGCAGATCGTAGACCATTTTCTTGTGTAATGTAATGTTTCAACAAATTTAGGCCCGTATAAATCCTATATCCGAATATGCTCCTTCTGTTATTTTTCTAGTGCTGTTTGTGTGTGTGCCCAATAATAACTCTATCTATCTATCTATGCGTGAGTAACGCTGTTCTTTGGCATAAACGTCACTCAAGCATAGGTGATCTACGCTGGATAGCGATAAGACATATCAATAGATCATTGCGGCATAAATTAAATTATGTAGAGATTTAGTATTTGTGTGAATTGTCCAACTTTATTATTATTATTATTATTAAACTAATAACCAACTTGATTTTAGAATAGCCCTACAGCTAAACAGAAAAGTAACCAATAACAAAGAAACAACCTGTATCATAGAAAGTAATTGCATTGGCATGGCGTTATCAAGCAAATGCTCTTTTAACGCGATATTGCCTTGCGGTTGTCTTGTCTGGGAGATCCTTTGATGTTCGAGTAATTCTAATTAGTAGAATATTTTAGTAGATAAATGTTGTACATGTATCTGCGACTCTGCGTTCAGCTTGATTGAACGCGAAATAACTAAAATTGAGAGAGTGAAAATAGATATTATGGTGTGAAAATATACCCAATTATCGTGTTATAAACCGCATACCCGAGCCAATATGACAGCGATAATTATTTTATCATTTTACTAGCTGCGCCCCGTGGCGTTTTGGCGTGAAGAGGTAACAAACATCCATCCATTCATCTATCCATCCATCCATCCATCCATACATCAATACAAACTTTCGCATTTATAATATTAGTGTGATGTGATATTGCACAAGATTGGAAATGCAACTGTGAGAGATTATTTGCTTGTAGTTGTAACACAAGCCAGTTTTTGATTAAGCACTTGGAGAAGGTACCATATCTATACATCTACAGCCTATATTGGTCCATTGCTGGACGCAGGCCTCCCCCTGATAAGCGCCTTATTGGCGTTTATCTTATGAGTAATGCCCATAATCCCCATGATGGGCATGCTGGTTGGGGATCACAGTTTGGTGTCATAATTGTTCTGCATGGGGAGCTGCTGCCCACCCCCGGTGGATATTCCTATGTCGCCTATTAAGACACCCACGGGAAGAGATAGGGTGGCGCAAATTCTAAGCCAGCACCACAAAGCTCGAAGATAATGTGATAATATCTACCAAGTTTACTAAGATCTATTCTACCCCACCCCACAGCGTTTCATCTCAATTCCGCTGTCACTCGCACCCCACCCCACGTTTAATCCAGGCTGTTCCAACCCGCTCTTGTATGAGCCTTAAATACGACAACATTGTCTCGTAACTTAGTGCGGGAGTCAGTGAGCCGGAAACTACGTCATGCAACGGGAAAATCTGGCTCGGACGCGCTGGAATGTTTAGGTAGAGATTTGGTAGAATATTACTCGGCGTATGTTTTGTTAGCTAATAAGCCGATTTTCGGCCACGGGGACAAGTCTTGAGCGTTTGCAGAACATTATTGTAGTGCTTTTTGTTATTATAGTGCGTAAGCCCTCACCGCTAGACCACGAAGATGGATACCGTTCGAGCCGAAAATCTCTGGGACATTTACTGAGGGAAGGAAAATTTATGGGATATTATTTGATTTTCATTATTGCAGTGCTTTTTGTAATTATAGTACGTAAGCCCTCACCGCTAAACCAAGAAGACGGATACCAATCGAGCCGTAAATATTTGGGACTTTTACTGAGGGGGAAAACACCAACGACCGTTAAAGAGGGATATCTTCACTGTCTTTAACTTGTCTTCATAAATCGTGCACAAGAACGTGCGTCAACAAAGGTGCGATTGAGGTTAGGTCAGGCGCTGGTCCAACGGCCGAGGCACGGGGTGTAACACCAAGCTAAGTCTCTCTACTCCGGGCTGCGTTTTATTCCTAGAAAACAAACAAACACACACAAAAAATAAGTTCAACTCGAAATTTCCATCCAGGACTTCTTGTCCCGAGTGGAAATTTCGACTCATTATTAGCGATTCAACACAATACCTCTATATAGCAAGGAAATACATACGGTAAGTGTGACGTAAAAAAACCACCGTTAGCTCTCAAGTTACTTTGATGACGACACAGACACTAATGTAACGGGGAATATCTGAATATATATTATGTATGTACAAGCCTACATCTAGGTATATGTAGGCAGTTATTTGTACTGAGCATACAAAATGTAGGTTCTATGAAGCCAAAACTATTATTTATTCTGTGACTGTTCTAGTAGAGAAAATAACTTTGCTTATCGTTTTGGAATTCCGGCAAAGTAGGAAGTTGTGGAATGTAAATTGAAACCACCTACCATGACCTCGAACTTATTACGTTTAACACAGGATATTTTATAAATTAATCGTACACTTTGTGGTATCTATTATAAGTTTTTTTTCATACCTCTGTAATAGTTTTATCTTATAGCATGTGACAAAAATCCTAGACAATGCAGAGACCCGAATAGGCTTATTATAAGAAAAACCTCTAAATCAGCTAGACATCAAAAAAGCATGCTTGACTATGTGTGTAAAAATTTATAATAAGGTACCTAATGAGTTTAAAGTGTTTAATGACTATTTATTCAAAAATAAATTATTTAATTGGCTAATTGAATGTAATTTTTATGACATCAATGAATTTATTAATTTAAGCCCTAGATATAAGTTAATTAATTGCATGCTATAGAACAGTTAAACATGAGCCTAAAACTCACAACCAACAACTTGTATACCATGTTTTACGCAATAAATATATCACTTCATCATTTCATTTCATTTCATATATAGTTTATGAAGAGATGCGTAAATAGAGTTTGGTGGCCAAAATGCGCAACTTCGTATCTCTGCCTAAGTTTTACAACATGAAATTATTACAGAGGTATCTATTAATAAATAACTTATAATAGATACCACTAACTATACGATGGATTTTTAAAACTCCCTGTGTTTAGCGTAATAATAAGATAAAATAACTGGGGGCGCCACTTTCACTCGTGTATACGCCTTAGTTTAGGTGTGGGATACACGTAAGATAGAGTTACTGTACCGTACGAACTTAGTACCTACCTATTTTGTGTAGTACCTATGTTGAGTTTTTTATCACAGCTGGGGTTAAC
The DNA here is from genome assembly GCA_955876795.1 of Eupithecia tripunctaria. NCBI lineage: Eukaryota > Metazoa > Arthropoda > Insecta > Lepidoptera > Geometridae > Eupithecia > Eupithecia tripunctaria. Next base: position 9,783,111 of record OY041623.1, on the reverse strand, counting down.
GTGTTCAAGACTGGAGACCACGATTCGGCAAGCGTAGTGTAGGACGCCTTCAGGTAAGGTGGGAGAAAACTGCCGGCAGATGCTGATGCGGCAAGCTGAAGACAGCTGACATTGATAACTTAAAGTTTGTTCTAGAATGCCCTTTTTATGTGACCCTTTTTATCCTTGGTTTTGTGGATAAAACCACAAAGCCAAACGATTTCATCAACTTTTCGATAGCTGTTCGGGAAATCGTTGTTTTTGTGCTAGCAACCTATAAAGGGCGAGTCTATTTGATGTTAGTATCGAGAACATGATCGCGACGTCTCGTCTAGTATGGGATTTACGTACAATAGAAGTGTTGCTTTTCCAAAATTGTTTAGTATTTTATGGAGTTTGAGTTTTCTATCACAACGATCCCATGTGTAGTGAGATCTAGGCTTAGTTTGACAACCAAACCCTTAGGGCGTGCAGTGGCACGGCCTGCCCACTAAATTCAAACATATGGCGTTGGTAGACTGTGTTCACGGAGAAGCAATTTTACCCGCGTTTGTTTGATTTGATGCGTCGCACGCGGCGTCCTATTCAGGTGCCTATTCAAACATCAGCGTTCATTGCGATATGTTTGTGTTTACGCGTGCGATGACAGGACCACCAACCAAATGCCCCCCGTTTCCGTAAACAGTGCAAAACGCCCAACGCGCCGCCCGACGCGACACCTAACGCACCGCTACACGCCCCGTGTCTCTGTAAACAAGGCTTTAAGGTTCGCTCCGTTTCGTTTACTTAGTGAATATTTTTGATAATCAATAAATCAATCAATATTATAGTTACTATTTTTATATGTATTACCTTTTGTTTCTCATTTACCTATATATTTTTCTGCTATGTACATATGTAATGTACTACTAAGTTTTGTACGATATCTGTTATACTTTACTTGTTTGCACTATTTATGTAACTATTAATCTTTTTATCCGTGAAAACCTCTTATTAAAATACATGGCGTTGGTAGAGTGAGTTTACGGAGAAGCGATTTTACCCGCGTTTGTTTGATTTAGTTCGTCGCACGCGGTGTGCAACGCCACTCTTAACGGCCGTTATGGACCCTCTGAATCTTTTTTTGCATTTTTTTACGCCGCTGGTTTCCCTTAGATAAATAATGACCTAAAGTTTGTTCTAGAATGTGGCCCTTTTATCGTTGGGTTTGTGGATTTAATCGTAAAAAACCACGAAGCTAAGGTAATCCATCACTTTAAGCTCAGCCCGAGCTTTCATTTACATAACCGAACCATTTATTTGAAGCACCCAAGCTCAATTTTGTCTCCTTGAAATATGAAACTGATGACAGATTATTACAAAAAAATATAGCTTAAAATTAAAACCCGTAAAACTCTGGGCTTGAAAAATTAATCGGATTTTATAATTTTGTATGTCTACAAGTCGCCGTGTGGTGCCGGCTTTGAAATTGCACCGCAACTCTTCCCGGGGGCGACGTAAGGGGCGACTTAATGGGTATGCGCCAGGGGCGGGCAGCAGCGCCCTCGCTGTTGAGGTTGAGGTAAGAAGTTTTGCGCACATTGTAAGTAATATAAGTTTTCCCCAGGGAACGCCAGCAAGCAGATCATTTATACGAGTACAAAGTAAAAAGTAATAATAATTAGTGATATTAAAAAGAAGAAGGTAATATTTTTGGGCTTGCTTTATACTTCTGCAATAAGCTTCTGCTTCTGTAATAATAAGATTGTATTAGTTGATAAGCGATAAACTTACTAGTGGTTTCTTTTTCACTACTTCCGCTAGTGGACAAAAAATTGAAGTGAATTAGAGTCAATTGCACCTTATTTCTTGTTTAGTAATAACTATTTATCAAGCTGTTTATATATTAAAAACTTGACTTGTCTAAGTGCTTATTTTGTAAGTCTAAAGAAATAAACGATTTGACTCTGACTCTGACAATGAAGACTTATATTTATCGATTTTGCTCATTGACCATTTACGAGTTTGACATATAAATTTCTTGACAATTGAAACCTAGTAGAGGATTTGTTAAAAAAAACTATGCCTAGATCTCAGTAACCACGGGATCCCCGTGGTAAAACACAAGAATTACAAAAAAAAAATCAACAAGTACTTTTCGGAAATGCGCAAATACAATGTTTATACCTGTACTCATTTATACTTCATAATCGTGTCAATTTTATATTTTGGACGTTTCACTAGTAAGTCGTTTTGCCGCTCAAGACATTGCCACCATATAGACGTTTTAATATGCCGACGTTCTGCAAACTACGTCATTTTCCTTGATAGACCTTCTGATACGGAGCGATTTTTCTTCGGTTCCTTGGTTTTGGTGTAGTTTTCTTGTAAATAAACAAAAACATCATTTTTGCGCCTACGCTGTTCCATAAACGTTATGCTCTCAATGCAGCGTAAGCCAACTTTGGTATTTTTGTCATGTTGAGTGTTGTGACATAATGCGTATTTGACCTCTAACGTATGATCTATCCTATATTATCCAGGTTGGTATCCAGAGAATTCATAATAGGTGATTAAGGTATGTACTATATAAGCTTGTACTAGTGTTCTTACCTTACCTGTTAAGCAAGGCACTATGCTTAACCATAAAAACGCCACGTCGCTTTCCCTAACACATTATTTAAATCCAACGGTGGTCACAGTATAATGACGATAGCGTTAGCAGCAAACGCTCCATTTTTAACTGACTTCGAAAAAGATGAGTTTCTATGTTCGGCTGTGATGACATGCTACAGCCAAACATAGACCTCTTTCTTGTAGTGTGTTTTTTTATCTATGCTGTCGATTTATCCGGAGGGTCCGTTTAGAAAATTCTTTTGCTGTAGAAAATCATCTATTAATTCCCGAGAGATTATTATTTGCCCGGTTTGAAACTTAAATTACTTATGTATTTGTTCAAGAATTACATAATTTAAGTTTACATACATTTCTTTTCGTTGGGTGTTCTTGTAGAAAAACGATGTTATCCTACAACTCAGTTCCCAGAAATAACCTTTCCATATCGTGCGAAGCCGTATTATAATAGCTATTGTTTGCAGCTGCCTGCAGTTAGACATATAAATAAACATAGACATAGACATAGACATAGACATAGACGTGTCTTTTATTTGCTACTTACGCAGTACAAGACAGACATAAATATATTTCATAACTTACCTCAACTGTACTCAATGTAAATACTAGTTCAAATTTGTTTCCATATTTGTGTATGTAATTTTCCATAATATATTATTCAATAAAAACCGTTTAAATTAATTGAAAATATATAAAAATTTGAAAAAGTGATGTAGAAAGGCTTCTGCTCTCTGTACCCTGCGTGCAAAATAACGTGTGCCATCGAGGCCGGATTTCCCCAGGCGCTGGTAAAAGCCGATACGTGTATGAAGACCGGCCACTCAGAATGAAAATATTGCTTTAGAACGTGTAAAGGAAATTCTCAAGAAGGTATGATATTTTAAAGTATGTTTAGGTCACGTTTTGATAGTATGTTTGGGACTTCTTTGCGTCCATTATGATGCCAAATCACACGACCCGTGATAGGTCAAAGCCATGACAGAGTTTGAACTTTGAGTTAACAGAATCCTGACAAAGCGCTGGTTAGAGATGTGGTAATAGGGTCAGTTATTCATAATCATATTATTGAATATATTATCTATTTATTTATTTGTTTATTGATTACATGGAAAACCAGATGCCTTTATATACAGAGTTACAAATTGATAAATACCAGTAAGCTTATCGAAGGTTTTCACGGGTAGTTATCAGGATAGTGCAACAAATTAAGACTATGAACAATGTGACTAATCTACACGTATGTATCACCTATAGATAGAGTTTTTGAGTTACAGTACAATATTTTTAACACATATCGCTTTGATGGTATTATGTTATCATACCTATTATAAAATATTAGTCTGATATTAGTGAACCTAGTAGGTAGGTACTACCTACCTACCGTTATCAATAACAATAAATCACGTAGGTATCACTTTTAGTAGGTAATGCATGAGGCGCGATATATTTCTGCTACAAACAGCACCATTATGTACGTAAATGCAATGCGTAAACCGTTTTACTTGATTTTATTTTTAGTATATTAATTTCTTATATATAATACAGTAAAAAAGCTTAAACAGTTGAGTCACCAACTGTCAATAAAATAAAAGCAGGGCTGGAGAGCTGTTATAAACCGAGTTTAACGCCGTTTTTTACTGTTCCCACTGCAAACGAGAGCAGTGATCGATGTGGCCTTCGTGGGACCACAGGTTTAAATGGGCCAGCTAGACCACTTTACAGTCATGATGCTAGAATGGTAACTGGACACTGGACAGTCACTGGAAGTTTCCACTTTATTGCAACAAAACATAGAAATTGTGGAATCAAACGATAATGGTCTATTATTATTGATCAAATACCACTGTGACTGAGATCGTGACTTGACAAACGTAGTGTCGGACGCTCCAACCAGATGGGATTTCAACATCATTAATTATTTTTTTTTATTGATGATGGATCAGCGTTTGGCAACCAACTCACTTTAAGAAAGCGAAGATGTAGCCTAAGATGGAACACGCTTTTCCAGAAGGAACTTATTTACCCTAGATTTGAAGTTATACATTTGAATTTTATAACTGTTTTTCCCTGAATTTTGAAGTCCAAGACTGTGTACACTCAAAATGACAAGGTGGTTTTGATTTCTTAAGAAAAACAATATCATCAATTACATTTGTTTCATCAGTCAAATCAGATCAGTAGCTGTGTGGCGTTGGCTTAGAAATTGCACTTCCCGTGGGTGTCGTAAGAGGCGACTAAGGAATATTTACGGGGGGGCGGGCAGCACCGCCCTCTGCAGACAGTTCTACCACCGAACTGCGATCCCCAAACCGTGTGCCCAGCGTGGGCATTACCCCCCTCCCCCATGAGATACTCCAGTAAGGCGCTCTTCAGGGGGTGGCCTGCGTCCAGCAGTGGACCAATACAAACAGGCGGTTAAGGTTGAGGATCAGTCAAAACGGTGTTAGTTAAACACGAGCTAATGTGATAAATAATTGGTATATAGAAAACTACATAATAATATGTAGTTATATCAGAGCCGTACAGTATACTGAGTGTGAACTGAAATGCTGTTGTGAAGTAATGTTTGTTGTGAAGTGATGTAAACATCCCGCTTGGAGCGCTGTCATTTTTCCATAGAAAAAAAATATAACGCAAACTTTCTTCAATACACATGCTGGTTATTTGTGATGGAGATACAATTTTTACGGTACCGGTATAGCAAAATGACGTAAAAAGTGTCGCCAACGTGACCGTAATATCTCATTACGGTCACACATTATGGTCATGAAATCAGCTGGATCATTGCATGTATAAGTACACGTAAAAAGTGTCGCCAACGTGACCATAATGTGTGACCGTAATGAGATATTACGGTCACGTTGGCGACACTTTTTCTGTCATTTTGCTAGGCGAAGTATATTATTCATGCAATGATCCAGCTGATTTCAACAAACCACTCGTAACAGAATCTTAGTGAAAATAGAAAAAGCGCTACAATGTTTAATTGTGGCTGGCGGAGCTCTTCGTTTTGTTATCGCGTATCAGAACGTCCGTAATTACGCTCTACAAATAACAAGGGTTTGCGCTGAAAATATTTTAGCAAGCTGGCTCGAAGTTTCGGGGTATAAATTGCTAATCTCCCGTTTTGGACGGCTTTTTGAGACAGCGATATCTTTAAGATAGCATAGCTTGCTACAGCGCCGCAACATCGCTACAAAACTTGCTATTTCACGGTGGGACTATTACAAGTATACAGGTTGCTACGAGACGTAGCTGCTGCTACGTCCTTTGTAACATAGCTTGCTACACTGCTCTGACGTCTTTGCTACACGGCTTGCTAAGACCTAACTGCTGCTGAGTCCTTCTACACAGTTTGCTACGGTGTAGCTCCTGCAACGTCCTTACACACTGCTTATTACAACGTATCTGCTGCGAAGTCCTTGCTACACAGTTTGCTACGTCGTAGCTCCAGCTACGTCCTTGTTTTGCTACACTGCTTGCTACGACGTAGCTCCTGCTACGTCCTTACACACAGCTTGCTCAACGTAGCTGCTGCTAAGTCCTTGCTCCACTGCTTGCTACAACGTAGCTGCTAGGAAGTCCTTGCTATACAGTTTGCTACAACGTAGCTGCTACTACGTCCATACAACACAGCTTGTTACGTCGTAGCTCCTGCTACGTCCTTGCTTTGATAGATAGATAAACATTTATTTGCTTCTGCAACACACAGTACTTAAGTGGTAATTATAGGTAAGTACATACATTTGATCATCATCAATTATACACATTTGACAAAAATAAATATAAAATAAAGCTAACAAGAAAAAACTAGTAATTGATGTAACAAAAGGCACAGCCTATAAAAATAGCACATAATAAAAGAGTTTACAAATAGGCACGGTGTGTGCTGCAGCACAGCAAAAAGGCATTAACTCAGCGAATAGTTTTGCTCTAGGAGCAAACACTGATTTTCAGTAATACCCTCTAAGGTGACCCGAAAAACGAGATACTAACGAGTAATGATGTGTCTAAATTATTTAAATTAAATATAAAAAGGAAAATAATAAACAAGATTACGATTAAGAAGAACATTATTTAAGCTAAACGTGTTCCTTGTATTAACCTACCTACAGATCGGCGCTAGGCGCAACAGCAAAAGCAAAAGACGGGACTATACAGGTAGAAGTAGTAGAGCAATGCTTGCTATAGTTGGCAGACGAAGTGTTTAGGGATTCCTTCAGATTGTTTCTGTAAAAGTAAAGACTTAAGGCGTGATTTGAATGTGAATTTACTGCTAAGAATACGTATGGGTGGAGGTATACTTTGCTACACTGCTTGCTACGATGTAGCTTCTGCTACGTCTTTAGACACTGCTTGTTATAACGTAGCTGCTGTTAAGTGCTTTCTACACAGTTTGCTACCTCCTAGGTCCTGCTACGTCCTTGTTTTGCTACACAGCTTGTTACGTCGTAGCTCCTGCTACCTCTTTACTACACAGCTTGCTACATCGTAGCTCCGGTTACGTTCTTGCCCACACAGTTGCTACAACGTAGCTGCTGTTACGTTCTTACTAAACAGCTTGCCACGTCGTAGCTGCTACTGCGTTCTTGCTACACAGTTTGCTACGTCGTAGCTGTATCTAGGTGTTCTTTAATTTAGAAACAAACAATGTTTTTTTTTTAAATCAAGGACAAAGATTTCGAAAAAAGTATTTCTTTAGAAAATTATTTGTTCATTCAACACATACACTCTTATTACTCGTAATGATGAGCACATTTGAAACCTGACCCATGACTCACTAACCTGTCGCCCGTTATAACTAGACTCATCGCTCATATTATCTGTCACTTCAGTCAGTTAAAATTTGACTCATGGCCAATTATTAATTAATCGGAACACGCCTTGTTATACCTGTGTACAGTAGAATGGATCCAGGTGCTGGCGCGGATGTGACGGTTGCAAAGACAGGCATGGAGTTGTTTTCATTACACTCTAGCATCCATCTGGAGACTACATAGATATATAGATAATTGTGTTTTTAGTTACTTACGTTATAAATAAACAAACTGCCCAGAGGACGTGGTTGACCACCACTGGAGCTTAATTCTTGCACTAAAGCTTGGTCTTCTTTTTACAATTTAGAAATTATATTTAAAAAAATGGTGTAGTAGAGAATTTTTTAGAAATATCATTTATTCGTCTTATAAATCTCAGTTTAAGACTTACACATAGTTATACCTTTGACCTATAACCTTGCCAGTTAGAACTAAACTCATACTCGTAACTGATTTTAACTGTTATAACTAACTGAAAACTTTTCACTTGTTATAACTAACTGAAAAGTTGACTCATGACTCATTGCTGTGACATCAATTAGGTTAGATTAGATCAGGTCAGGGATACCTTTTTTTTTTGTCGGACCCAGAGATATCCATAAAGGATTATCCCACGTTAAAAAAAAGGTCAGGTTATACCTGACCTAACCTAACCTTAACCTAATTGATGGTCACACGCCAGTTATGCCCGTGTACAGTGGAGTGGATCCAGCTGCTGACGTTGGTGGCGGATATGACGGTCGCGAACACAGGCATCGGGTTGTTTTCGTCGCACTTCAGCATCCATCCTGAGACGACAGCCCAGAGGACGCCGTTGACTACCACTGGAGCGCCTGAGTCACGCTGGAAAAAAATGGTGGTTTAGTAATCTGATTATTAAATAAAAAAATGAAAAATCAAAATTGTTCATTTAAAGTAAAACTCATAAAAATACTCAGTAATAAAAAAACACAGTAATTAAAAATAATTAATATCAAATCTCAAGTAAAATCAGATAATTAAACTCAGTAAAAACTAGTAGTAAAGTAGGTACAAGAACACCGATAAACATGCAGATATGCTTACACGAGAGACCATCAGTACCCTGGGCTTTATTAAACAAGCTGCAACAACGTAACGCACTGGGTCTTCGCTCAAATGTTGCTACATTCTTAAAGACAAAGATAAAGATATTTATTTTCAGAAAACATGTGTATGTGATGACGAAAATATAGGTGTAACAACATGCAAATTAGGCAGAGAGATGGCATGCATTTAATCTAACCATGCAAAAATTTGAGAAGTAATTAAAATATATCATTTAAAAATTCGTCAAGACTATAATAACATTTTGTAAATAACATTTTTTAAAGTTTTAATTTTTACATTTGTAAATTCATGTCTAATAGTCTAGAGGTAATTTACTATAGATTTTGGTAGCGACATCAACAATACTTTTCTGCATTAGTGTTGTTTTTACAGGGCCTAAATACCGTCTATTTTGACTAACAAAATCAGATAGCCGGGGCAACAGATGAGAGTTGCTTCTTACAAAAAGAGCTACTTTTAATATGTAAAGTGACGGAAGTGTCAGAATTTTGTGCTTAGCAAATAATAGTCTACTTGGTAAAATATGCTACGTAATCTTACATAACAAGCGTCCTTAACCCCTGTCTCCAGGCACATCAGCCCTGAAGGATCATTCCCAGTGTCTGATAACTCCTCGGAGCATTCCTCAGAGTCTATAGAGTGGAGGTGCGTCACAGTGAGGATCGGGTTCCGCTTGATTGTCCTGGTGACCGGCTTCTTAATGAGGTTAGGCTTTTTTTTCATAACTTCTGTGTCCTGGAAAAGAGAGTTGGTGAGAGGTGGGTTTGAAACATTCGACGATTAAATTCTGATCAGGTCCTTGGTGTTCTTCGGTCATTGCCTTGTGGTGCCGGTTTAGATGTCGCACCACACAACCAAAGAAATTGTTAAAAACTACGAATCAAAGCAAAAAAAAGCTCATTTGTAAGACGGTTTCTGAAAACTCAACCAAAGATCATATGTGTCTATTTTTTATGGTATTTTTTTCTTGATCGTGTTTTAACATTGGAACCAAACAGGAGGCGGGCAGCAACGCCCCTGCAGACCAATTCGCACCAAGGGGGAGGCTTGCGTCCAGCAGACCGAACCAATGTTGAGGTTGAGGTTGAGGAACCTAAGAAATAATGTGAAATTTTGATGGATATCGAGTTTTTTACCACGGATCTCGTGCGTACCGAGATCTAGGCCTAGTTTGACAAGCAAACCCGGTATTTTCGCCCCTTGTATGATGATTGTAAAAAACTACTTACAACTAAATCAGCAGCCCAAGAACTGAGTATCAGGTGCGTAGTAGTAAGTTCCTTTGGCATTAGCTGGAGTCTAATAATCTTGATTCTTGGAGTCAGCCTCACAGGTTTTGCTAGCATCAGCAGTGCCAAGTCATAGTTCGGCTTATTGCTCTTGTAATACGGGTGAATTTCCAGGTCCTTGATAGGTAGAAGAACTCCACCTTTCTTGTAGTTGACACTGCCTAGTCTGACGCGGATGAAACGGATCCTATCAACCATTCTGTAATGAGAAAACATCAATTAAGCTAGGGTTACGGTTATGGTGAAAGTAGCTCTGTTTCCGCATTTGGACTGGAGTTGATCTATTATGCGTTCTTTTGTTTGCAAGTATAGCCTAACTTCGCTTAACGCATTCACTGCCCAGCTCTGCGGTGCGACCCGCAGGGGCGCGCCGCAGCTCCACGTAGATAGAGACTGGCACCTGCGTCTTGGGCCATGAAGGTGTTAGTGTATAAGTGCAGAATCTTCTATCGGTTTTCACTTACGGCTTCGGCTTTGTTCTCGGCAAGTTGATGAGTTCTGATTGTTGTATTGTTAGTCCCTCGCATTCCAGGACTACGTGTGTAGTTAGTCAGTTGTGTCTCACGTAAAATGCCTACTTTCAACAATGACATCTCAGCATGTGGCACAAACATGACTTTTGTATGAAGCCACTCATTTTACGTGACTCCAATCTCAAATAATTCCGCTTGTTTGGCCTCCTATTGAAAGTTGCATGGTACGTGATGTTAGTAGGCACGTGGAGTTGGTCTTAAACTTACAATTGAATCTGCTCTCCCGAAGTCAGCACCCAGCTCTCGTCGATTAGTGCTCCTGCACTCAAAAACCCTCGAGATCCTTTGAGTACACCCACCATATACCCAAAACCATCGTCAGAAACCATGGTGTGCTCGTCTAGGTGTCCTAACTTGCTCGCCAGAGACTCATGTTGGATTTCTTGCACCGCTTCTATTGAGTTTAGTTCAGACTCTTGGCTTGTACACTGTTCTTCTTTCTTTTGTTTTGTTTTGTCAGCTGCATTCCCTTTTTTGAGTTTATTTACAAGGTTATTTTGGTTAATTTCTTCATAACTTGATTCTTCAAGTTCTTCATTCCAGTTGTGGCGGTGTCCTTTTATAAATTTGTTTTTGGTGTTATTCTGAATCGGTTTTTGTCCTAAATCAACTATATTATCGTTGACACCTTCTTTTGCTTCTACATACATGAAACGACCGGCTTTTCTTCTGTCTTTGAACCAATCTTGGGCTAATTTCGTATATTCTAACCGTTGGAAATCGTCATTAGGAGGTCTCGAGTCGTTTGCTTTAGCAATTGTTACTGCTGTTTTAAAGTTCCATCTTTTATTTTGTTGTTCTCCATTACTCGCTACTAGGTAGGTAATTATAAGAATTTTAATTACCTGTTGCATATCCTTAATTTTGTTAACTTGATATGTATCTTAACGTTAAATTGTTGTTACTAGATAAAGCTTATCTCTATCTTTTTTATTTCAACAAACTAATTAATAATGTTGATATTCCGTTTTGATACTTTTTAATAATAAATTAAATCACTTATTTTGTTGGTTCAATTTAGTTTTCCACGAAACAGTACATTATTAAGTAACATAGAGCAGTTCTTTGATAAATTATTCTTCGTTCTAGGAATTAATAAATGATTGGGTTAATTTCAGGAGAGTAACTGCAGAAGTATGCCTAAAATTTAATTAACCCGAGAACAATAGTTTTGATAAAAGAGCTGTTATTAATAAACGCGGTAACGACGGTACAGCATAAGCTTGAAAGTGACAAAAAAGTGGTGAACAAGTGGTCCAATAATAGGTATTCATTACAATTGCTTAGATATTTTAAAAACTAGACTACCTACTGCATAGTCTTTATTGGATAAAGCCAAAGTGTGACATTTGGAGACGATACAAATGTTATTCGATTTGTGTTGATAGATTGAATTGTGTAAAGCGATCAATATTTGTAGAATAAAAAGGCCGGTTAATTTAGTGGAATAACTTAATTGAAATAAAAAGACGAAAATTAAGGCGACCCTGGTCGCACGACGTGTCTTATGCCCTTTAAAATAAACTAAATAATGCTGTAAAATTTACACAGCATCATCTAGCCCCAATCTAAGGAGAGCTTGGGTTAAGGGTGGCTGATATACTTAAAACATAGATACATATTTTTGTATACAATAATACATAGAAATACCCAGAACCCCTCGAACAAATATTTGAAGATCGTATAAACATTTGTCCCAGAAGGGAATCGAACTAGCAACGTTGCAGGCAAACCATCACCTACGGCGCCACGTCGATTGGTCGTGAGGCCATTCTTAGCCACCGATCAAATGTTGCTTTGCTCCATTTATCTTCACCTCGCTTTGCTACCCGGTTTTTAGGTACATAATTATAATGAATAGGTAGTAATAGGCTAATACATTTTGATGACTAGGTAGATAATTGTTCTTATAATAAGTATTGTACTGTAGGTATGCCCGGAATAAATTAAAAAGGACGTTGATGAGTCAACATATTTTTAAAGGATTTTTTTCGCTAAATATTTTCATAATCATGGTCTGATTGCAATTCCCATTTTTTGGTAGTATTTTTCACACACTATATAGTTTAAAATAACGTGAAAGGTATTTTGCTATAAAATATCGCTTGTACTTGACTGACACAAAACACTCTACAGAACTTTTATAAATAACGTCGGAAATGTTTACGAACGTATCACAAAACACCTTGATAATGAAATTGTTTCTAAATTAGCCCGACAAACAAAATGGAATGTTACAAAATACTTACACAATAGCAAATGACAGTAATGAAGATTGACAAACTCTGTGGCGTAGTGGACGGACATATGCGGATTCAGTTCCCGGCATGGGACACACTAGAGTCGACGCCACGCCATTGAAATATTTTTGGCCAAAATAATCTTATCTTATACCTTTAAATGAGCAATTCCGGTATCACATCACACTAATATTATAAAGGCGAAAGTTTGTATGGATGTATGGATAGATGGATGGATGGATGGATGTTTGTTACATCTTCACGCCAAAACTACTGAACGGATCTGGCTGAAATTTTGTATACAGGTAATTCTAATCCTGGCATCAAACATAGGTCACTTTTTATCCCATAAATCTGTTCCCGTGGGAAGTGACCTATGTTTGATTCCAGGATTTTCAAATCACCTTTTAACGTTTCCATAGAATCAACACGTGCGAAGCCCCGGGGCACGTATAAAAGGACGCGCCAACTAAGTGAATTTTAGATTAAGTATGGGTGGTTTGTGTACTCAAATTCTACAAGCTCGATGGATAAGGTAAGTACTTATAGATAGAAGAATATCGAAGAACTCAAATAACATACCAGGGCTTACGCACTACACTAAAAAATGCCTAGAACAAAATTATTGAATTGTATGTCTGAACCATCCAGATTTACCTCTACAAACATCCAAACGTTCGCTTTTTAATTAGGTGATAGCTATTGTAAGGTGTTCTACATCTTTCTGTGCTGTGTGGTGATGAAAATTTGTGTCGTAAGAGGCGACTAAGGGTTATCCATCGGGGGGCAAGCAGCAGCGCCCACTTGGAGAACAATACTACCACTAAACTGCGATCCCCAACCCGTATGCCCAGCGTGGGGATTATGGGCATACCCCCACTAGATAAACGCTAATATGGCGCTTGTCAGGAGGAGGCCTGGGTCCAATACAGGCTGTTGAGGTTGAGGTTGAGGTAATGAACTCTGTAAACATGTATTTTGAGGGGCGTTAATGCTGGCGACACAGTTTTTAACCGACTTCAAAAAAAGGAGGATTTCCAGTTCGTCTGTATTTTTATTATTACTATTTTTTTGTTTCAATTTCAATTTAAATTCATTTATTCATACTATAGATTCACAGGGAACACTTAGTCAAGTCAAATAGAAACACATTAAAACACAAAATAAAAACTCAAAATAGGTACTTATACAGATTAAATACAATCATGGCTGCAATAGCATTGTCAAAAATGTAAAATAAGATAAACTACAATAAAAATAAAATTGTCAAATTTCAAATTTTAAATGTTTGTGCACATTAATCAATTATATTGAATGTAAAAATATTTTTATCAGCAAAAGCTTCGTCCAATCGATAATAGCTTTTATCTATTAATCTGTTTTTGATAAAACATTTAAATTTAATAGCAGCAAGTACCTTACATTAATTGGTAACATATTATATAATTTTATTGAATTGCAAATGAAACTTTTTGAAATTTTAGTTAGCCTCGTTTTTGGGACAACTACGTTATTTTTATGTCTTGTATTGTAATCATGTCCATCCTTAACACACTTAAAATTATGTAAATTGTTTCTAGCATAAAGTAAATTCTGATAGATGTATTCTCCAACCATAGTCATAACACCTACTTACCTAAATTTATCTCGACAAGATTCCAAAAACCTTAGGCCTAGTAGGTAACGCATTGCCCGCTTCTGCAACATAAATATTCTGTTTGCATCAGCTGCTCTTCCCCAGAACAAAATCCCGTATGTCATAAGTGAATGGAAATAGGCAAAGTAGACCATCCGTGCTGCTTTAACCCCTCCTATTTCTCTTTTTTTTCTTATGGCATAGGTTGCAGAGCACAATTTTTTTGTTAAAGCATCTATGTGAACGCTCCATGTCATTTTAGTATCAAGCCAAACACCTAAAAATTTGACATTGTTACTGTGACTTATGCTTAGGGCTTTTCCTTTTTAAGACGTCTAGATGGGTCATTTGGTCTGGTACTTAGTGAAAACGGAGTCACATTAGTCTTATTTACGTTAAGGAGCATATTATTTACTGAGAACCATATTTTAAGTTTTTCTATTGATTCTAGAATAGTATTATTCACTATTTCATAACAGGAGTCCTTTATAACTAAACTGGTATCATCAGCGAACAATATGACATCTACTTTGTCGAGTACAGTGGATACGTCATTTATGTAGAGCAAAAATAGCAAGGGCCCAAGATTGAACCCTGGGGAACACCCATTTTTACCTTGCACTCCATGGAGCGATTGCCCTGCATTTCAGTTATTTGAACTCTGTTCATAAGGTACGATTTAAATATTTTTATTTCTACCCCGGAAACTCCGTAGTGTTCTAGTTTACCAATAAGGATATCATGTGACACACAGCTTTGGAAAGGTCACAGAAAACGCCAAACGTTTTTTGTGACCCCTCCAGGCCCGAGAATACGTCCTCTACAAGTCTTATAATTGCATCATTTGTTGATTTACCTTTCTGGAAGCCATATTGCCTCATAAATAATATTTGCTTTAGTATTAATGTTCTTGGATGTGGTACCAACTTAAGGCCTTGTCTCTAAGTTAGTGATTGAGGAGACACGAGTAGCGGTGCCGGTGTGGTGGCGGCACGTTTCGATGCATACATTCATATGAAACAGGACCCAGACATTAAAAAAATTTAAATGTCTGGGTCAACGTTAAATGTCTGGCTTAAATGTCTGTCTAAACTTCGTACTTTACAAAATGAAACCATTACAGAGGCATTAATAAAAATAACTAATAATAGGTACCACAAACTTCGAAGGATTTTTGAAATTTCCTGTGTTAAACGTTATAATAAGGTATAATTGATTTTGTTTTAAAAAACAACAAACCGACTTAAATTTTTATAGTTTTTTCATGAATTTTGATGGAACCACTGTCAGAACTGAACAAAATTAAAATGGAACCAGCCAGCGCAGGATGGAACTGAGTCAGAGTCAGAGTCAAATTGTTTATTTTTTTAGACTTATAAAATAAGCACTTAGACAAATAAATTGTTTACTAAACAGCTTGATAAATAGTAATTACTATGAAATAAGAAATAAGGTGCAATTGACTCTAATTCACTTTGACCGTGTGTGAGGTGACCTCACAACCGAGAACTTATGCGACAGAGGGCATCTAAATCGGTGATGTGGTGTACTCGGAAGTATTTTTTTCTACTTGATAAATAGCAATCGTCGCCTTTTTCACTCTTGTATGCGCCACTAGAGTGAAAAAGGCGCCCCCACCTATTTTACTTTAATATCAAAATTCAAACACAAGAAGTTTTATAAATCCATCGTACAGTTTGTGGTATCTATTATTAGTTATTTATTAATCCCTCTGTAATGGTTTCATTTTGTAAAGTACGAAGTTGCGCTTTTTGGCCACCAAACTTTATTTATGCATCTCTTCCTTAACTATAAAAGATAAAACTATTACAGAGGATTCAAAAAATAGCTTATAATAGACACTACAAACTGAACGTAGAATTTTTAAAAATTCCTATGGTAAACGTAAAAATATGATAAAATAGGTGGCGTTGTCATATTGGCTCGGGTATGCGCCATAACACGCCGCTCTCCGCGCCGCCGCCGCACCGCTCCCGCGCCCGCTAACTTCGTGTCCGTAGCCTCAGTCTCAGGCCACCAGCCTCGGGGAAATGAGCTAGAAGGACGTCTGCTAATATTTTACCGTCAGTTGGTCAACAGTTGGGAATTCCACGTCGTTTCACTCAAATTATGAGGTTGCCTTTGTCTTTTGCTTTTCTTATTTAATTCAGTAGTACTGAATAGATTATCTCACTGAGCTCTAATAAGAATGGACTCTATTAAAGAGAAAAAAAAAGATTAAATAGTAGGTACCTACATTGTTACCCCAGGGGTACAAGAGAGATACATATATATATATATATATATATATATATATATATATATAATTTATTTACCCAAAAACACTTAAATGGGCATACAATATAAGTAACTTATTTCATCCGGAAACTTTATCTTCGTTGTTGAGGTTGTGGTTGAAGATCGAATAGCAAAAGTTACAGTTAGTAAAAAAAACCATAGTTAGAGCGAGGTGTCATTATCTGACCCTAAAAGGTTTATCACAATTAGGTATCTATGTAAAAAAAGACTTAAATATCGTAACTACATTATATAAAATGAAATAGATTGTCGAGACCTTCTTTGTAAACCCATCTCTGTGAATAAATATTTTTATTATTATCAAAGTCAAAGTCAAAGTCAAATCGTTTATTTCTTTAGACTTACAAAATAAGTACTTAGACAAGTCAAATTTTTACTATATAAACAGCTTGATAAATAGTTATTACTATCAAACAAGAAATAAGGTGCAATTGACTCTGATTCACTTCAATTTTTTGTCCACTAGCGGAAGAAGTGAAAAAGAAACCACTAGCAAGTTTGTCGCTTATCAACTAATACAATCTTAGGATAACTTAGTCTAACTGGTCTTACATACTATTGTCTGTGTACTATTGTCTTATTATTATAGTTATATCAAAACCATATCCCTAGATACAATTTCTTTGTGGATTCTCTATCTGAAAATAAAATAGATGCATTAAATGTGTTGCTTTTAAAATTGCTGCCCTAAATGCGAATAAGTATCTACTCCAAATAAACTACGTACACTTACGTAACAGTTTCGTTTAGAGAACGTAGCAATGTTCCACTTTCACCGAGTAGGTTTATATTTTCTCGAAACTATATTCGAAGTTGTCTCTCCAATAAAAAGCAATACTGTTTGAAATATCCAATACCTGGGTATCAAGAGCAGAGGCAGAGGAATGGAGTAGCAAGTAGATAGAAAGACTATTGGGTGCACACACAAACAGCACAGGAACAGTTACAAAAAATAACAGTAACAAACATTGATTAATTAAAAAGGGAAGACGAGGTACTAGTTTCTCGAAATTAGCAACCTCATATTGTGTAAAATTGTGCGCTCTCACCTCAGTCACCGTCGGACCAGGGCGGCACGGGCGGTCTTGATTCGCGTGAAATATTGTTGTCTCGGTCTCGCTTCGGTCTTAGATACGTCTTTCCGTCTTTGTTCTTCTTTGTATTGCATAGGACTGGAAATATAATTGTGAGCGTAGTGTTTGCGTGTAGTTGTAACACCTGCTAATTTTTGAGTAAGCGCTGGGAGAACGTAACCTATCTTCCCTTTTTAATTAATCAATGGTAACAAATATCAAAGGCACACATAGTTTAGTATATATACATACAGGTAGGCACCTGCCTACATGTATGTACTTAATTATGTGTAGGTAGGTACCTAGTGAGCATGAGGTAAAAAAGAAGAAAGTGAAAAACAAAACCAAAAGCTAACTCAACAGTGCACTCGCCTTATCAACAGTAACTGCTGCAAAAGTAAATACAACAACAACATCCTGTTGTGGGAATATGAACTCTGACGCGTTGATTCATACATACTTCTCTTCTCTTCTTAGAGGAACTTCTAAGTGTGTCATGGCTCCCGAACGAAGAAATCACCATATTTCCCTGTTTAGAGGGGCTAGACAATGTAACAACCGATATCGAAAGCTATAGTAGAAAAGTCCAATATATGATTTTGTTTTATAAACCGATTACAATTATATCGTTTTTTCATGGATTAGAACTGGACCAAAGTAAACTGGTACCACCCGGGAAGCACCAGCTTTAAAATAAAAAAAGAAACATGAATATCCGACCACGCAGTCACACGTTCTGAGGTAACAAACATAAAAAAATACATTCATATTGAAAATCTCCTCGTTTTTTGAAATCGGTTAAAAATGAATATAATTAATGAAAGTATAATTTATTATATTTGCCTTTTTTTAGTAATATAGATAAATAAATAGATAAATAATGCTGGAAAATTCACACAGCATTTTCTAGCCCCAAGCTAAGCAGAGCTTGTGATATAGGTACTAGATAACCGATATACATAATACAATACACTACATAGATTGATATTTTTATAATACATAGAAAACATCCAAAACGCCCTGAACATAATATCTGCAGATCGTACAAATATTTGTCCCGAGGCGGGAATCGAACCCGCAACCTCCTGCGTCGCAGGCGGCCTTCACCCACCGCGCTACGGAGGTCGATATATCGATCTAAAATATTTTTTAGTATTTTGCTACGAATGTTACCACTACCAATAAATAGCTTTAGTTAACCATGATGGATTTAAAAGTGTCTAAAAGTCTGTTCAAAAAGAGAAGAGTCATGGCGTTACGGTGAACTAACCCTTATGTCGTACTGCAATGACAGAGCAGTGTTGTCAACGCAACAAAAGTTGTCAATTGGCACACGAGCGCTCTCACTTCCCACGACTTTTCTCTTTTTGAACAGACTCTAGTAGTTTCAGAGCTACGTGGGAACTTAAAATCGGCTACACCACACTTCACACTAATATTATAAACTAGCTGCGCCTTGCGGCTTCGCACGCGTTGTTCCTATGGACACGTTTAAAGGTGATTTTCATCCCACGGGAACAGATTTACGGGATAAAAAGAACATCCATGCATCCATCCAAACTTTCGCATTTATAATATTAGTGTAATGCGAAAGTTTGTATGGATGTTTGGTACTTCTTCACGCCAAAACTACTGAACGGATCTGGCTGAAATTTCGCATACAGGTAATTCTAATCTTGGAATCAAACATAGGTAACTTTTTATCTCATCTCTCTCAATCAGTTCCCGTGAGATAAAAATCACCTTTAAACGCCGCGGGGCGCAGCTAGTACATACATACATACATATAGGGTGTCAACCTCATAACCCTCCTCTATTGGTAGTCGGGTAAAAATATGACCTATCCCATTCTATTACTCTAAGAACGCGCTGTCTATTTGATTTCCACGCTCGAGTCATCGCATTGGTTAATAATGTTATACCCAAACCAAATAGCAAATACAAACTACTCAAACGAAACTGATTAGGTACGTTTGAAAATTAACATAAGCCCTCTTAAGGCGCATCATCATCATCATTAGCCTATACAAGTCCACTGCTGGACATAGGCCTCCCCTAATGAGCGCCATAGCGCCCTGTCTTCAGCTTGACGCATCCAGCCAGCATCTGCCTGCAGTCTTTCGCAGATCGTCATCCCACCTGGCCGGAGGGCGTCCTACACTACGTTTGCCGAGTCACGGTCTCCACTCAAGAACTCAATTACTCCAGCGGTTGGCCGTTCTTCGCGAGATATGGCCCACTGCCACTTAAGGTGCATACACGAGTGAAAGTGGCGCCCCCACCTATTTTATCTCATTATTACGTTAAACATAGAAAGTTTTAAAAATCCATTGAACAATTTGGGGTATCTATTCTAAGTTATTTATTAATGCCTCTGTAATAGTTTTATTACTTAATAATATGATAAAATAGGTGACGCTGTCATATTGGCTCTGATATGCGCCTTAAAGAGCATCTAAGATTTTTTTTATTGCGCCTTTAGAGGGCTTATGTAAATAAAATAAAAATAAGATAAATTGTAAATCTTTACCTTATGATAACCGTCAACTAACCGTCATAAAAACGCTTTAAATAAGTGATTTAGTTATGTATTAATAAAGTGAATTTAACAAGAGCAACAAGAAATACAAAACACTAAGAACCGATGTTTTCAGAGTTTCCCCACAATATGCTCTCCTTGCATGCATTCTACATTATTTTCTGGGCTATTTGCCTCCATAACGGCTTAAGATACGCCAACGAGGTTAGATCGTGGTTAGACCTCATTACGAAGGTACGTTGAATATGATGCCTCAAATAGATCCAATATCGTCTACAGTGTAGAGTAAAAAGCTGGAAAACTTCTTAATTCATACTTTAAACGTAATTTAACAATCACTTTTATATATTCAGGGAACGAGAGCGTAGATGGAGTAGATAAAGTTAGCTAGTTCATCGTCAAAAACATAAGGTAGTTTTTTAATCAAATATCTTTTTTGTGGTCGGTTTTTTGTCGTGTTTTTGGTGAATAAAACTTATGAAATTAATAGCCAAAGGTATGTTTTTCAATCATTTACACACTAGATACCAAACAACGTGGTTTAATGCGGAAACAATGAACTTGAACGAGAGTTTTGCGGCCGTCGTCGGTCGTGGCAAAAAAGTTTGATTTATCAACAGAAGCTAATCTTTTTATTTATATTTTTTTATGCCATCAATGCAATTAGAAAGATGATTTATTAGGCTCTAAGGATATTTATAAAAATTCTGGGAAATCATGTTTTTTTTTACATTTTGACTGTCTGTGCGGCAGCCAGTGTGGTCGGCACAGACGCGCCATAGTTAATTTCTTCAAGATGGCCGTCATTACGCATATGCGACACTGACGACCTCTGAGGCGCGGTGGGCGAAGGTCTGCCTGCGACTCAGGAGGTTGCGGGTTCGATTCCCGCCTTGGGACAAATTTATGTACGATCTGCAGAAATTTGTTCAGGGCGTTCTGGATGTTTTTCTATGTATAATAAAAAATATCTATCTATGTAGTGTATTGTATTATGTATATCAGTTATCTAGTACCCATAACACAAGCTCGGCTTAGCTTGGGGCTAGATAATGCTGTGTGAATTGTCCAGCATTATTTATTATTATTATTAGCTATCACACTCCCCTTGTGATATTTCGTGATTTTTCTCTCACTACTTCAAAAGTGATTACTAAAATTCGCTGAAACGTTAGAAAAAGAGAAGGCACCTTAATAAATCCAAAAAGGAGAGAAATACCCTTGAGTGATTAAATTATACCTAAGGAGGCAAAATGCATTGTCTATCCCTTTGCCAAGTTCGCGCGATAGAACCAACTTCGGAATCTATTCTATTGAGCGTCTAATTACCCTCATTGAGACTTCTCTATTGGTGCATAAAGCTTGTCGCACACTTGGACGGCACCGCTGCAGCACAGCAAAATTATGTGCATTCAGATATAGGCTTTAGCTCGTATCATTTCGGTGAATTTTATAAGGACGACAGACAGCGCGCGAGAGGAAAGTTTTTTTATCACTGTAAAATGTTGGATTAATGTGTACAGAGCTTTATGCGAGCAGAGGCATAAGATTAAATAGAGTTCTTACTATATTCTTATGGCAGAGGTAAAAATATAATCTAAATCTAAAAATATAAGCATCTATTGTGGAGGATTGCGTCCAGCAGTGGACCAATACAGGCTGTTGAGGTTGAGGTTGAGGATGATGAAGATTATCATCATCATCATCATCATCAGCCTATATTAGTCCACTGCTGGACATAGGCCTCCCCTAATGAGCGCCATAGCGCCTTGTCTTCAGCTTGACGCATCCAGAATCTGCCGGCAGTCTTTCGCAGATCGTCATCCCACCTGGCCGGAGGGCGCCCTACACTACTACTATGAAGATTATACCTAGTAAATTTGATAAACTAGCTGGTTCGGATTACCTAGCTAACCATAATACGATTTCAGCATCTGATAGTAAACCAGATTGTGGGAAACGCTCGGGTTTTATCCATAGAGTTAATTTTACTTTCATAAAGTTAACTAGCTACGCGCCGCGGCTTCGCACGCCTATCCCACGGGAACTGATTTATGGGATAAAAAGCCTATCTGTTATTTCAGGCCTAAAACTACATACCTGTATGCAAAATTTCAGCCCGATTTGTTCAGTAGTTTTTGCGTGAAAGAGCAACAAACATACATACATACATGTCTACAAACTTTCGCGTTTATAATATAAGAAGGATAATGTAACTAAAGTAATGTTTAAGGTGACTGCTCACACGTCCACGCCGCCGCAGCCGCACACGGCGCATTTATAACCGACTTCAATAAATGGAATAGGTTTTCTATTCGAACGGTTCTTTTATGTTTGTTACCAAAAGTTCTAAACTTTTGACTGGGTGGTCCGATTTTCATGATTATTTTTTTATGTGTGCGTCAAGTTAGCAGCCACACCATGGAATTTGGTGGTTTCAACTATGCCAATAAATGTGCCATGAAATTATGCCTCTCGATGCCTAAGCAAAATAAATAGTGCCCTAGTACTTTAGGAGATATTTAGGTCTTTCACTGTGGCTGCTATCTTGACGTCAAGCTGGCAGCCCCACTGATTTCGACGAAACTATAGCGAGATTAGAAACGTGAACTATGCCAAATAACTGTGCCGTACGATACCTAGTTCTCCTGCAAAGCTTAGAACTAGACTCCTTGTGGTTTACGAGATATTTGGCTCTGAACAGCTACGTACATTACGCAGAGTACAGATGAGTACAAACGTTTACATTACGATTGCCACTTGTCGCTAGATGGCGTTTATTACAGCTAAAGCGCTTTGATCACCTAAAGTAACATTGTAGTTACTTTGTTCTGCCGTTGTATAGCCATATTGTACAAAATATTATATCACTCATTTTTATCATCACTAGATGGCAGGATTTCGTTTTGGTGCTGACGTTTGTAAGACAAAATGTGTTCACACAACGGCTAGCCACATTAACTACATGACGATTGCCACTTGTCGCTAGATGGCGTTTATTGCATCTAACGTGCTTACTTGAATTTATTGACGGCGAAAACAGAGGCCGACAGATGGCAAGATTTTGTTGCAGTTGCATGCAATAAAAATTAAAACGGCTTGGCTAGTATCGACAAGTTAAGTTCTTTTTTCACCCAGGCGCCAGACACGAGCACACCCTGCAACATTCGTTCAGCAGGGCTGCCATCTTAGCGCTTTCAGCGTTAGATCTAGCTCTATTTAGGGTAGTCTCTCTCGTAATGTACATTATACGACGAGAAATAAGTTAAGTTATTTATTACCTCGTGATAAAGGAATTTCAGGACCTGCTATTACAGAATAAATGCCTATTTAATAAAGTTCAACTACGTTGGTATTTATTAATTTGATGAAACCAGTGTGACCTTTGACTTTTGGTAGATTTCTACTTTTTTAATTTTTTTAGTAGATTAGCATATATATATATATATATATATATGAAGTATTTAAAGCCGGAAAATGTAAATATTATAAAAAAATAACCTTAAACCTCACCAAAGTCAGTTAGGTAGAGTTCGACAGCTGAACCACAATACAGGTCGTCCAGACCTAGTGTGGGGAACAGAGTCTAGTATAAGGTACCTGACTACCTCGGACATAGATCAAATGTACCCGACTAAATTTAAGTAAATGTACCTATGTTATGTATACCGCTTACTGAAATAAAGATTTATTTATTATTATTTACTAGGTAAAAATGCTTTATTGGAATTTAGTAGTTATTACTAAATTATTATTATTTTTAAATTATTATTGACTGCAATAAATGTTATGAATATATTATTTGGTTATACAACACTATTAAATTTAAGTACTTATCTGAAATGCAGGGAACATACTGATAAGAGACGATAACTTTGATTTGGTTGGTGACCTTAGTTGATAATCTAATAATAAGAATATTTTTTGGAATGAACCTTAGTGTGTTTCTGGCATAAGTCCTAGTAGACTCCTTTCACGACTTTTCTCTAACTCTCGTGGTTTCGGACTTGGCCATCACCGCCCTTCTCAAAAAACCATCCTGTATATTAAGTGGGTGCTTATCTACCAATTCAGAATCCATTTTCCAATTTGCTGCAAATTATGTCAACTAATGCCAATGACAAAAACTAAAATTCACATGCTTTGAGTCGAGATAATTATATAATAGTTAACTATCATTAATGAAGAATAAATCCCGTATCGGTAAGTACTACACTTGTCTACTTGTTTAGAACTTCCTGGCAAGCCGTTGTGTGAACAAATTTTGTCTTACAAACGTAGGCACCAAAATGAAATCCTGCCATCTATCGAGTGATATAAGTAACTACAATATTATTATAAGTGATCAAATCACTTTAGCTGTAATAAACGCCATCTAGCGACAAGTGGCAATCGTAATGTAAACTTTGTACTCATCTGTACTCTGCGTAATGTACGTAGCTGTTCAGAGCCAAATATCTCGTAAACCACAAGGACTCTAGTTCTAAGCTTTGCAGGAGAACTAGGTATCGTACGGCACAGTTATTTGGCATAGTTCACGATTCTAATCTCGCTATAGTTTCGTCGAAATCAGTGGGGCTGCCAGCTTGACGTCAAGATAGCAGCCACAGTGAAAGACCTAAATATCTCCTAAAGTACTGGGGCACTATTTATTTCACTTAGGCATCGAGAGGCACAATTTCATGGCACATTTATTGGCATAGTTGAAACCACCAAATTCCATGGTGTGGCTGCTAACTTGACGCACACTTTTTTATATATGTTCAGTTTTGACAATGGGATCCATGAAAATCCATGAAACTATAAAAATTGAAGTCGGTTTATAGTTTTTTAAAACAAAATTATTATTTTTAAGTCTAGTTTTCTCCCTTAAAGATAATCTTCATTAGAGAAAACTGTGAAGTTTTAAAGTTCAGTTTTCCCACTAAGTGCGGATTTTAGGGAGAAACAGAAATAACCCAAAAATAGCGTGACCATGAAGATTCAAAGGCTATTTTATCGGTGAATCTACGACCCACCCTTAGTCCGTGCCAACCTTTTATCAAATCTACGAATCATTTCCTATATCCATTTTGGATTTCCCATCGGTATGGAAAGCCATTATAACGTGACCGGTTTTTTAGGCGAAACGGTAGGGTTTTTTTGAATAGGGGTTAAGTTTATGTTTATGTTGATTTTACCAATAAAATAACTATGTGACCATTAAGCGAGCCCAAACGATTGCCTTCGTTCAAAGAATAATTGATTTTGTTTTAAAAAACTATCGGCAAAATGATGGATTTAAACCTAAAAAATACAAAGTTTTTACTTCTCAAGACGTATCTTTAACTAAATGCTCAATTTTTTTCTTTGTGTTCGTAATGAAAAGCACAGTGCTTACCTCGGGCGAAAGTAACTGGATTCGGCGCCTAGGAAATCGCCGAATCCAGTTACTTTCGCCCAGCGTAGCGAGGGCGCCGCGCTAATAGTTTGAGGGACTAAACAAGTTACTTCCATCCATTGATTTATTAAAAAGGTAAGATGAGGTACTGGTTTCTCGAAAGTGGCAACCTCAAATTGTGTAAAATTGTGTGCTCCCACATCAGTCACCGTCTGACCGGGGCGGCACGGGCGGTAGTGATTCGCGTGAAATATTGTTGTCTCGGTCTCACTTCGGTCTTAGATACGTCTTTCCGTCTTTGTTCTTCTTTGTATTGCACAGGACTGGAAATATAACTGTGAGCGTATGTGTTTGCGTGTAGTTATAACACATGCCAATTTTTGAGTAAGCGCTCGGAGAACGTAACCTATCTTCCCTTTTTAATAAATCAATGCTTCCATCCCTTGGGTAACAGGTAATCTACTATTAATGTAACCTTAGTCCCAGCATTATATAATCTTTGCTAAGCACGTTTGATATACCTGTCAGTTGTTTGAATTTGATGACAGGACAACTAGTATAACATAATAGTATTTTCTCATAAAGTACTAAACGCTTATGGTATATTAATACTGTTCACGTCCAATTTTGTCAACAAAAACGAGCTTAAAACTGGTTCTTGTATGTTATAAAACTATGTTTACCTAAATTATTTTTCTTTCTACTGTAAATTTATGTTGAAGTTAATGTTAAAAAATGTTATCCTACTGTAATCCCAAAAGTTTGTAAGAATGTTATGGATGTATGTTTGTTACTATTTCACGCAAAAAGGACTAAACCGATCGGGCTGAAATTTAGCATAGGTACAGTTATTTCCTGGAATCAAACATAGGCTACTTTTTATCCCATTAATCAGTTCCTGTGGGAAACAAATCACCCTTAAACGTTTCCATAGGAACAACGCGTGCGAAGCCGCGGGGCGTAGCTAGTAGTATAGTTTTTGTACACACGGTCTTACGTAGTTATTTTATTCTCTTTGGTATTTATATTTGGCTCAGAAAACTGGCAATTCAGCTCTCATGCTTAGCCACTTGAATAACACCTCCTTTACAAAAGTAAGCTCTGGAATTTTAGCATTTTTAAGTGTTCGCTTATCTTTGGCAGGGGCGGATTAGCCAAAACGCATATACCGTCTCCGTTCCGTCGCGGGTAATAAAGCAGGAGTAGCAAATGTTACGGGCCCCGCACCTAGGAGGGCCCCGCGCTTATGCATACATTACATAACATAACATAAAAAGTCTATATTTAGGAACATAATTGAGGTAAATAAACAGAAATAAAAAGCGGTGCGACCTGCAGAAGTATAATACTGTGTCGCAGATCGCAATGCCCACCTTTTGGATTACAGTTAGATAAGCTCCACGAACTGTAAGCACTTATATGTAATACCAGTTCACTCTCACAATATCACAAAATATTTATTGGTCAACCATAAAATATTTGCAGTAAAAATCACGTAAATTTTGCAAGGCTCGCTCTGCTCGTCGAAAACATTTGTTGCTGCCAGCTTTTATTTCGAGTTTGATCCTGATTTAGGTCTTTCTTTCTACCTCAAAAAATGTACCAACATAACAAACAAGAACAAAAATGTGTCGCTTCGCTTGCCGGTATCAGAACTTGACCTTAGTTTAATGTAACTTTGCCCTCTACCGCACAAATCTTCATTATTGAATTTACCTTTATTCTAACGAAGGATGACAATACCCGCCCCATGACCTCAACAGCCTATATTGGTCCACTGCTGGACACAGGCCTCCCCTGATGCGCGCCTTATTGTCGTAACCCATGGGGGCAACCACGCTGGGCATGCTGAGTTGGGGATCGCAATTCGGTATAAGAATTGTTCTGCAGGGGGCCCTGCTGCCCGCCCCCCGGTGAATATCCCTTTGTCGCCTATTATACGACACCCACGAAAAGAGATGGAGTGGTGAAAATTCTATGCCAGCACCACTCAGTACCCGCCCCAACCTGAATGAAAATAAACAAAAAGCTGAGCAGACATGTATGCATGTTGTTGAATAAAAGGCGTATTTACGGACTGTAGTGGGTTTATTTACGTGAAAAACGAATTATTTGTAGAGAGCACAATGTTGGTTTGTAAAGTTGACATTCACAGTTAATGTAGGGGCTCGTCCAAGGTGTAAGACTTCAACTAGGGCTGGCGGGAATGATGTCCAAGTAAAAACACTTCAGAACACTTTAAGTTGGTTTATTCAACCATACTACACTCAACTACGCACTTAATACAAAAGGTCACTACAACTGCACTTGAATAATTTTCCATAACACTTCACTCTTCGATCGCTTAGAACTGAATAATCAAACGGCCAAAAAGCCCAGCTTTTATACCTAAGTCGGTCCCGTCTAGAAAATTCCACACATTTCCCGAAGCTATAGCTATCCCTTTCTTTATTCTAGAATATTTTATTGTCTTTGTCTTTCCTTTCTATTCGTTCCAGAAACTAATCTATACATAAATAGGTAGGTATGTATAGCGAGTCGCTCGGGTGCAGCTACTATTACATATTCTGTTTACCTAAAATAACATTCGATTTGAACTCTATTTAAAACCAAATTTCTACCTATTTTAAGCCTTATCTTATCCACATAAAGTCGTCGTCGCTAACAGTTGATGATTGGTTACTCAGGTCTCTGCCAGTCCATTGTAGGGTACTGCATAACGGCATGGGGCAGTGCGGCAAAAACTTTCATGATATCTCTCGAAAGAGCCCACAGAGCCGTTCTTAAAGTCATGTTCCGTAAGCCCTTCAGGTATCCCTCAGTTTTGCTCTATTCCGAGTCTGAAATTTTAACAGTTAGACAGCTCTACATACTCAGAGTTACTACTTCGTTCCACAAGGCAAATGCTAAATCATTATGTGACGAAAAATCTAAGTTTAGTCATCGTCGAACTAAAATTAAAGTCCCTGCCGTCAAGTCTGCGTTCGCGAGGCGCTTTCGGTCTTTCTCCTTTCCGTTCATATATCGTCGCATCTTAATGCAATGTGAGCTTCTTTCATGCTCCCTGTTCGGAGTCAAGGAGAAGGTTCGAAGGTGGCTTCTTACGTTAGATTATGACGCTACCGAAAGACTTCTTTCGATTCAAAGATAAATTGCAGTTTTCATGTTACTTACAGTTTTTCATCCCAACTCTTCCCATCCCCACCGTCCCATCCATGCTTTCCATTTCCCATATCCCCCCCCCCCCATGCGTGTTGTATTTTATGTTTGTACTTTGCATTGTAGGTACTTATTAAACAGCTATAAATAATTAATTGTGGTGTAAAATAAGTAAATGTAGGTATTCTCGACACGTGCCTAACTTCTCTTAAAAACATTTTTTTTTTGTTCATCATATTATTTTAAGTTTTAGATGTTTTTTATTGTGTTAGTTTTAGATTTTTAGAGCTTATCATAATACTTATTGTGTTATTGCCACGAGTGGACTGCTGCTCTGCCTTCTGTTGGTACACACTTATTGTATTCCGGCCTCCCGCGATACAGGTTCTGAACCTAGTGCGGGGACCACAAGTAATCTGTTAAATTCATTTTTCTTATCTTAAGTAATAAATGCCCTTTTGTTTTTTGTTTAGTTAACAATGTGTCATGTAAAACAATGTTGCCATATGGCTTAATTTTATGTAGTAATATTTCCAACACATGTAATGCAATGCAAGGTCCCCCAGTTCATATTTGCTACGGGCCCCGCGCTGCCTTAATCCGCCACTGCTCTTTGGCAAGCACCTTTGGAGTGGGCAAGTGCCTACTCAACTCACAGCCCATAATTTGGCACGTGCCGAAGACAGTAGTGCCAAAAGTTTACCTTTTTAATATTTTTAGGAGCATTTTCATTTTTATTACGGAACTGATTTATGGGATAAAAAGTAGCCTATGTTTTATTCCAGACCTAGGACTATGTCTATTTTAAATTTCAACCAGATCCGTTCAGTATTTTTGGTGTGAAGAAGTAACAAACATCCATACAAACTTTCGCATTTATAATATTAGTGTGATCCGATCGAATAATGTTGATTGTCTCGAGTCAGGATACCCGAGCCAATATGACAGCGCCTACTACAGTCCGACCAGAAAGAGTAGAAATTAATTAATATTTAACTAAAATTTACCATAATCTGGCAACTCTTTATGAAAGACCAGTGTGGCCGCTTAAGTGAGTTTGTGGCTAGATTCAGCTTTTTTACAAAATTGAATTATGCACGTATTTTTTGATAAAGTATCGTCATGCTTAGATACTTACTTACCTTCTCTTGCTTATATTTAAAAGTCATGCTAAATTAAAAGAAACAAGCATTCAAAATGTTTTGATGACATTTTGAATGCTTGAATGAAAAACATGGCGAATGACTGATACAAAGCTAGATTACATAAACTGCGATTATAATTAGACATGAACTGGAGGAGGCCTGTACCCGAAAGTGGTCCAAATCAACAAAAATATGTATTACAATTTTAATCGACGTTAAATTATAAATATTTACAACATGAATGCAATTGTAAAAACCTAGGTACCTAAGTATTTTAATTTTAATTGATAATAAAAATAAAGTTATTTAATAAAAATTACTCTAAATACCTAATAAAATTTAATCTCAATCACTGTAGTAAATGTAATTGTTTAGTTGTATTTTTTTGAATTCATTTGATTTGACATTAATTTGATTTTTTTTGTTTAGAAGCGAATATTTGTTTGACTAACCAGAATAATTTTCCGCTAGTGGAAACACTGCAACTTCGGTCGAGCGAGTATTCGAATTGTTTGTTTTGATTTGTTGTTGATGTATTTATTTCTCTAAGTATAAGCAAATAAATCGTAAAATATTAGCAAATGAATAAAACTATACGCAGTGGGGCTCGTCACATTATTTACAAAGCGTTTATGATATGTTTGGCTGAGTATCAAGCCGGGACGCTGCTGACTGAATTAGAAGACGTTTATAAATGAAAAGCAGATTTGACCGTAAGTAGCTGGTTTAAATAATAAGATTGGACGTAAACTGTTATAATTTACTAAAAGAATTGTGTAAATCCATCCAAAATCCTTGTTTATCAAACGTCTTTGTTGATCTTTGTTCCATTGAGTCGTATTTTGTAGTGCAATCCTTTATTTTTGATAATTTACTTATGTTTTGTTTCAGGAAAATCCGAAAGCACTGTTAGGAGGATTGTTAATGAAGGCAAAAAAAATAGTGGAAAATTTGGTACAAAGTGAAGATGAAAATTATGGTACTTATATGGCAGGAACTTCTAATTCTACCACAACATTTTGATGAAGAATTGATGTCGGGTATTGAGTATCTTGACTTTGAGTCATAAGAGTGATTTATGTATGATTTAGTTTCGGTTACAAAGTATTAAAATCTTTTTCAATAAACGTACCTATTTTTCCCGGCGACGACGTTTCAACAGGTATACACTGTCGTGATCACATCTCCAGTGGGGGCAGCATTTATAACCTTCAGCTTGTTTTAAAAACGTCGCGCATTATGTCCCTCTATAATGTTGGACAATATGATCTCATATTTATTCATATTATAAGCTTTACAGACAGACTTACGTAACTATAGTAACTTAACTAACCATTGATTTAAAAAGGGAAGATAGGTTACGTTGTCCCAGCGCTTACTCAAAAATTGGCATGTGTTACAACTACACGCAAACACATACGCTCACAGTTATATTTCCAGTCCTGTGCAATACAATGAAGAACAAAGACGGAAAGACGTATCTAGGACCGAAGTGAGACTGAGACAACAAAATTTCACGCGAATCACGACCGCCCGTGCCGTCGGTCAGACGGTGACTGATGTGGGAGAACACAAATTTACACAATTTGAGGTTGCCACTTTCGAGCAACCATCTACGTTTTTAATAAATCAATGTAACTAACTCTATGTAAAATTAACCTAGAAAGCTTAGACTAGACTAGTTTCATTATAGCTCATATATTTAGGATAGTCCTAGGAGGTAGACTGTACCCTACCAAGAAGTAGATAATTTTAATGACTTATTCGTGGACCTTACCACGAATTGCATGCAAAGTTATTTTTTATGCAAACTACGCTCGGGCGCCAAACCCCGTCTCGGGACTAAATAGGTTTCTTTCATCCCTTGGGTAACAATGTACTATTCCTGCTGCAAACGAAGTCATATTTTTTATTTATTACTTTCAAAATAACTTGACCTTTTTCTGTAATGAATATAATCTTCAAAAAGTTTTTTACCCTCAAAATAATTAGGTAGGTAATCAAAAATGTGCCAAGTACGCCACAGGACATTTTTATTAATTAAAACTTCTTAAAATAACTTTCTTTTCGCGAGTTGCGGTTTCGTTGAGTAAGTTCTTCAAATGAAGGTCCTATAAAAATGAATTATTCTTTCTTCGTGGAATTATAAAAGCATGTTCCATTGTTCAGTCAGTTTGTTTGAGTTACGACTTTCTATGGCAGAAGTGTTGCTCAAGCATTTACCTATCGATGACTGAGCAAAGTTTAGTAAGTAAGTACGTAAACCATTTATTTGTCACATAAATCTCACACATACAATTTGTTTACTCGTTACAAATTATCAAAATTTAAACATGTTGCGTGGTGGGCGAAGGTTCGCAAGCGACGCAGGAGGTTGCGGGTTCGATTCCCGCCTCTGACAAATGTTTGTACGATCTGCAGATACATACATTATGTTCACGGCGTTCTGGATGTTTTCTGTGTATAGTAAAAAAAATATATATCTTGTAGTGTATATAAGTTAAAAAGTAAGTAAAATTCCCAGTAGTGTAGTACTGGTAAGACTACTGGGAATAGCCCCTTAATTAGGTGCATGTGATTGTTTTTGACATTATAATTATACACTCGAGAGCAATGAATCCGGGTCACTTAAAGAATGTTAAAAATCTCGGAAACTAAAAATGATAGGTTAATGCAATAAATTTCATTGCTCTCGAGTGTATTACAAGGAACCAGACACTAGTACCTGCCTACAATACAACGCAAAAAATAAACAAAAATACACATATATATATATATATATATATATATATATATATATATGCGCCTTACTGGCGTTTATTAAATGGAGGGTAATGACCATAATCCCCACACTGGCAAGTGGTTTGGGGATCGCAGTTTGGTGGTAGAATTGTTCTGCAGTAGATGCTGCTGCCCACCGCTGGTTGATATCTCTCAGTCGCCTCTTACGACACCCGCTGGAAGAGTTGGGGTGGTGCAAATTCTAATTCGGCACCACACGGCTATAAGGGAGATTCAAGTATTACGTAACGCAATTATCTCGTAAAACGTTACGATGTGTTACAGGGGCGGGAGGGGGTCTTTCTTACAACACGTTACGTAACATTATTTCTTTTTTTTTAAATAAGGGAATTAAAACTCCCAAATTGGAATTTTAAAATGATGATGGAAAATTGGAATAAAAAACTATAACATAACTTTTTGCGACTTCAGAGTAAAAATGATCACTTGAGTGTTACGTAACGTTTAGAAAGGGAGGGAGGGGGGTACAGAAAAACGTTACGGAGCGTTACAGTGGGGGGAGGGGGGGTCAAAAATCTTCAAAAATTGCGTTACGTAATACTTGAACGCTCCCTAAGCTAAAAGTAGTTCCACATGCTCCAAATCTCACAGCTTTCATAATTTTAATTTTCATACTCTGATTATTTAAAAAGGGAAGATGAGGTACTGGTTTCTCGAAAATGGCAACCTCATATTGTGTAAAATTGTGTGCTCCCAGTCCTCAGTCACCGTCGGACCGGCGGCGGCGGCACGGGGGTCGTGATTCGCGTGAAATATTGTTGTCTCGGTCTCACTTCGGTCTTAGATACGTCTTTCCGTCTTTGTTCTTCTTTGTATTGCACAGGACTTGAGTAAGCCAATTTTTGAGTAAGCGCTGGGAGAACGTAACCTATCTTCCCTTTTAATTAATCAATGATTTTCTACATTAAGTGTGTAAATTATCAAAAACATACTTTAGCTATCCATTTCTGTTAATTTTATCTAGAAAAACACAAAACATGACTAAAAACCGACGACTCAAAAAGACCGTTAAAATTTAATTGAAAACTAAGTATTCGATGATGAACAGAGAGCAGACAGCCCGAACACAAGGCAAAGTGTCAATTTTTATGACGATATCCGATATCCGTTCAGTAGTTTTGGCGTGAAGAGGTAACAAACATCCATCCATCCATACAAGATTTCGCATTTATAATATTAGTGTGATAGATGTGATTTATTTAGGTATAATAAGATATTTAGAATTGAAATATCACTGTGGCTCACTGTACAAATGCACTGAATTTGTAGTAAAACATCGAGCGAAACAGCCTGTATTGGTCCACTGCTGGATGCAGGCCTCCTCCTGATTAGCGCCTTATTGGCGTTTATCTCAAGGAGGATTGCCAATAAGTTTGGTGGTATAATTGTTCTGCAGGGAGCGCTGCTGCCCGCCCCCAGTGTATATCCCTTAGTCGCCTCTTACGTCAACCGCGGGAAGAGTGGGGTGGTGCAAATTCTAAGCCAGCATCACACAGCTAGTACATGTAGTAAAACATCTGGTATTATTCTTCGGGTTGAGTCTAAGCGGGCCGAATGGGCGTGGACCCCAAAATTCAACCCCCTGACCAAAATCCGCTTTACTCTCGCTACGCTTCAACTGTCCACTAGAAACGCACCCTATTAAATTTAATGGTATTTAAAAATATATTTGCCGTTCGTTACACATAGCGCTGTGCCACATTAAATGTGGAAACACGCAAGCAATGTTTCTTGCCTCTTAAAATAAATTAATTACAAATTGACATATCCTGGCGCATGTTGAAATAATTCGTCGTAATATTATATAATAATATCGCTGCAAACAACATCATCATCGGTTTAAACCCTGGATAACACATAATGCCGGCCTAAAGTAGCATACGGATCAGTTTTACGTAATGTACCATTCGCAGCGAGCATTTACGTTACGCCGTGTGCTACAATTCATTGTCTGTCGCATCCGATATTTCTAAATTTATTGATTTTCTGTGTTCAGTAATGTGGAACAAAATAAGTTTGACAATGAAGGGCCCCATTGCTCAATTTACCCAATGGGGTATATGCATCAATTTTTTTTATTGTTTTAATCGATTCTTCAGGTCATTATTTAACCGAGGAATGATAAGACGCTCACTGAATTTCGCATTAACAAGATAAAAAAAACAAATCAAAACTACAATCATTTTCGGGTGATAAAAACGCTGCTATATTGGCGCCATGTTTATGTGACGTCGACGTACACACTTGATTAAAACCTTTGGTGACGACCTCGGTAGTGATCATCTCAGGAAAGAGGTTTTCCGAAAAAACTGAAAATAATCGACAATACGAAATGTCAAGTGGGCAGAATAGTGTCAAATCAAGGTGCAGCAAGCAGAATCAAAAAAGAAGAAATGTGAACAGTGATGTCACGTCCGCTCTAGTCAATGGCGTAGCGTTTTGAAATTTGGCGATGGAGATTTAAAATATCAATTTTTCAATGGTTAAATTCTACAATAAAAACACCTCAAAATGCAAAAATAAATATGTAGATATGTTTCTATATCAATAAAGAATACGTATATATTTTTTTAGCCATTTTGAAATCACATGCATATACCCTATTGTTTTGTACTAAAGTAAACTCGCGAATCCGTCTCGAACTAGCGCTTACTTTCCCCGTTCTGAACGATCGCACGCTGTGTAACATGTCACATCACGTAACACCATCAGAACCCGGCTTTACAGATAGAGAACCGATGACAAAATACAAGAGCATCTTCGTCAGTATTGCATATACATATGTCCATGTCTTGCTGTGATTATGGCCAACCCCTGTTGTTTGGACACGAGGGGTTTGCTGCTTTTGATCTGCGCTTTGCAGTGAGGAACTACTATTCTTAGTATAGTGATTTTCTTTATTGTTTCACTTATTTGAAGTTAATATCAATCTTTTAACTATTTGACTTTTTTGTGATTAACTCTATTGTTGCACTTCTTCACAAATAAACATGTTCTCGAGCATTTTGGAATTTCGCAAACTCGTGATTAAAGATGATGCTCTGATGATGATTCATGATGCCCTGATGTTACCAGATTAAGCGTATTAAGAGCAAGAGAAACTAATTTTCAGAAACAAATTCAGTATAATTCCTCCAAAAATCAGCTTTTTTGCTCAAACTTTACCTGAATTTTGGGCGTTCACAATGTACTCATAAATTATAAATATTATATAAAAGACATAATTATAAAAGTAAAGATAATATTTTAAAGAAACCTTCAAAATGTAATGGAGATTCTAAACGACAAAGTTTTTTTCGTATCAGTTTTAACACGTATCTCCTGAAACAAGTTTTTTGAAATTTCCTTACACTATTCTTCCTATTGCCGACTACCGAAGTGAGCGGCGAAAGTAACCGAATGCCAACTGAGCGATCAGGCACTTTCTCTCTCTTTTCGCATTGCCTCTTTTTCTAACATTGCGCTGGATGAAACAACAAGCTTTTCAATAGTGGGACCGGGAAGGGCCGCAACGTGAGTCCTTCCACTTTATTGGAGCCATAATAGGATTGGAGTTTGGTCGGTTGACCATGGCTCGGAACTTCGTATTTCAGACCGGAGAGGGGTCCACACTAATATTATAAACTCGAAATTTTAGATGTATGGATATTTGTTACCTCTTCACGCTAAAACCACTGAACGGATCGGGCTAAAATTATGCAAACAGGTTATTCTAATCCTGGAATCAAACAGATCTAATCTTGAAATAGACTTATTACTACTAATAATCATTACTTAAACCAGTTCTCATGGGTAAAATATGGAAAGAAAGAAGGAAAGAAGAAGAAAGAAAGGATGTTTATAATTATCACCTTTAAACGTTTCCGTACCAAAACCGATAAGTGGAATAAAAAGTAGCGTATGTATTATTACGGTTTTTTTGGCGTTGAAGTAAAAAACACAACTAAACACTCAAACATTCGCATTTATAAATTAATATTTGCCGTTGCGAATCTACGGCTGGCCACCGTACAAGACCGTATGGATCCCGCTAGCTTTGTCAAAAGAATCCCTACTTTCTAAGCGATAATAAAAGGGCTTTGTTAAAAATATTTTGAGAGATAAATCATTATGTATCGAGTATTATTAATTAATTAACTACTTCGTCCATTGAATTATAGATAACGAGTTCTTTTATAAGTCGTATTTAGTTAAGTAATTTCTTTTTTAATATTTCGGACTATGAGATTCAGGTTCTTAAATATAAGTTACTAGCTGCGCCCTGCGACTTCGCTAGAGTCTGTTCGAAAATAGAAGAGTCTAGTCAGAGGAATTGAGGGCACGCGTGTGCCAATTGACAACTTTTGTTGCGTTGACAACACTTCTCTGTCATTGCAGTACTAAAAGTGTTAGTTCACCGTAACGCTACGACTCTTCTCTTTTTGATCAGACTCTAGCGTGGAAATTTATGTTTCCAACTTTGTTATTTTTTTCTTTTTTATCAACCTTTTCCTGACAATAGTAAACAAAACAAAAAAGAGTTAACGAAATTGGTCCAGCCGATCACGGGTGAAGCCGTGACGCGGCCAAATCAATGTCTCAAACAAAGGTTTATTGCTTAAGCTAAGCCCATTTTTTTTTCTTCGGAAATCAGGGATTGTTTAATATATATTAAAGAAGATTGGTCATACCCATTGATTTATTAAAAAGGGAAGATAGGTTACGTTCTCCCAGCGCTTACTCAAATATTGGCATGTGTTACAACTACATGCAAACACATACGCAGTTATATTTCCAGTCCTGTGCAATACAAAGAACAACAAAGACTGAAAGACGTATCTAAGACCGAAGTGAGACCGAGACAATAATATTTCACGCGAATCACGACCGCCCGTGCCGCCGGTCTGACGGTGACTGAGGTGGGAGCACACACTTTTACACAATATGAGGTTGCCACTTTCGAGAAACCAGTACCTCATCTTCCCTTTTTAATAAATCAATGGTCATACCGTTTACCCTTGTATTCCCTTGTGGTACTAGCCAAAACTAGCTGAAGTACATAATAAAAGAAACTAATATGTATTCTGCCTCTGCCGTTTATGTCAGCTGACACTGTGTGGTGCTGGCTTTGAATTTGCACCTCCCCATCTCTTCCTGTGGGTGTCGTAAGAGGCGACTAAGGGATATTCACTGGGCCCGTGCCCAGCGTGGGGATAATGGACATTACCACCCATTAGATAAACACCAATGAGGCGCTTATCAGGAGGAGGCGTCCAGCAGTGGACCAATACATGCTGTTGAGGTTGAGGTTCATGTCCAGAGTTGATATTTTGTAAGTCTGGGCAGAGTCACAGTCAGAATCAAATCGTTTATTTTCTTAGACTTACAAAATAAGCACTTAGGCAAGTGTGGGACGATGTAATCCTGAATGGCACGTATGGATCTCCTTATATTGCCAAAACCTAAGAACTATGTCTGTAGAAACAGCGGCTTTATTTTCTTAGGATGCTATATAAGTAAATATATATATCAATAATGCTGGACAAGTCACACAGCATTATCTAGCCGCAAGCTAAGCAGAGCTTGTGTTATGGGTACTAGACAACTGATATACTTAATATAAAAGAAACAATAGTAGGTAGTATTCATTAGTTATTAATGCTTGGAAAAATTATTAGCTTTTAAGTTATACGTGATAAA
The DNA here is from genome assembly GCA_955876795.1 of Eupithecia tripunctaria. Classification (NCBI taxonomy): domain Eukaryota; kingdom Metazoa; phylum Arthropoda; class Insecta; order Lepidoptera; family Geometridae; genus Eupithecia; species Eupithecia tripunctaria. The sequence continues at coordinate 9,744,819 of OY041623.1, read as the reverse complement.
TACTAATCCCTCGATATTAAAATTTCGATGGGACCACCTCGGGATCATTCTCTAAACATTTTTTTTTTTTTTTTTTTTTTTTTTTTATCAGTAATAGTCCTTCGTTTGACCGCAATCTCACAATTCTCACATGATGGAAAGCGAAGATGCGGCCGACGATGTATCACGAAGGTCTAGAAGATGGCTACTCCGGACCACATTCCGAAACACAACTGAGTTGCTTCACGGACTGGCCCAGTCCGGAGGGTGGTGACAAGCCACGGCCGAAGCCTACCACCAGAGGGTATCGCTCTTAGCACCACCCAGACGTGTAGGGCATCAGAGGGTCAACACCTACGGACGTGAGCGATACTGTCCCCCATATTTGTGAAATAAATGAAAGAATCAGCAGAATCGGTTAACCATGGGCGGAGATATCAATTTACATACATACATAAAATAGACATACACGACGAATTGAGAACCTCTTCCTCTTTTGAAGTCGGTTAAAAAACACACGCTATGATGTATCTACCAACAACTTTCTATCTCTCCCGCGAGCACCATTATCTATTCATTTCTATTTCTGATTTCAGCCATGTCGTGTTTCGGTGCGTGATGAATGGTTTCCGGTCGGGTTACAGGCAAATGAGGGCCTGTACTCAACAAAGGGCCAATTTTCGGCCACAACTGGGTCCTATACCGGCCAGCCGCAGAAACACGCATAGGAAAGTAGATACAATAATGAATGGGAAATCAACCGCTGAGCAGTGAAACAGAACTGAGTGAAACAGTTTTGGATTTCACGTTTTCGTTTGCACAGACGGAGTATAATTGTGTCATTTGACGAGAAGAGTGCTAGGTATTGGGTACTAGCTTGACGCATCCAGCGTCCGCCTGCAACCAGGGCAGTCAGATCGTCGTCCTACCTGACCGGAGGGCGTCTTACACTTCGTTTGCCGAGTCGATTTTCGCTAGAAAACACGTCTCCCCCAGCGATTGTCAGTTATTCACCAGATATGGCTAGCCCACTGCCACTTTAGCTTGCTAATTCTTAAGCGATGTCTCTGCTTTAATGCGTCTGGTGTGAATCTGCAAATGTGCGTGTCCTGATAGCATCGCAAGCTTTAACACCTTCATGGCCCAAGACGCAGGTGCCAGTCTGCAGCACTGCAGCGCAGAATACGTTAAAGGTAGCGCGAATATACGTCTAGGAAAGCGATTAGATTCTAGGATGTCACCCTTAGACCTACCTACGTATACCCAAAAGGATTATGGACATACCTAACCGACACATAATATGTAAATAGAACCCTCATCACGCGCGCTCGTTTCGACATGCAATATAAAATATGGCCGCTCCATAATTTTGCTGTAAAAGTCGGAGCGATTTTACGTTCATTTTAATTACATGCCCTGGATTCTCACTCAAGGTATCGGTATAGAGGTTAAATTATGAAGAGAAATTACAAGAGTGGAAACCGTGATTTGAAACTATACTATATAGTATAGAGTTTTATACCATACGAGTACTAGGTACCTACTGAAAGTTTGAAATGAAATTTATTCAACTTTACGAACTTACTTAGATCTAATATGACGCAAAACTGAAATTAAATAAAGTAGGTAGGTGACTTAACCTAACTTAGTTCTTACAAAAAAGTAGGTACCGGTACCTTCGTAATTATAAAGTACCTACGTAATTTTTTTCAATACAACTCAATGAAATTTTTTTGTACAAGATTTCTACTTGAGGTATCGGTATAGAGGTAAAATTGTGGATGACTAGCTGCGCCCCTCGTCTTCGCACGCCCACGGGAACTGATTTATGGGATTAAAAGTATGTGTCTATGTGTTATTCCAGGCCTAGAACTACCTGTATGCAAAATTTCAGCCCGATCCGTTCAGTAGTTTTTGCGTGAAAGAGCAACAAACGTGTTTACATACATGTTTACATGCGTTTATAATATTAGTAGAATGTTTAGTTAAGCATCGATATGGAACTTCCTTAGTACCAACTTCATCACCATCACCATCATTAGTATTAGTCCACTGCTGGACATAGGCGTCCTCCAATGAGCGCCATAGCACCCTGACTTCAGCTTGACGTATCCAACATCTGCCTCCAGTCTCTCGCAAATCTTGATGCCACCTGCCAGAAGGCCTACACTACGTTTTCCAAGACGCGGTCTTCACTCAAGAACTCGTTTACGGCGGTTGTCGGTTCTTTGCGAGATATGGCCGTCCCACTGACACTCCAGCTTGCTAATTTTTTTATATACCTATGCCGATAACTTTCGTTCTCAGTTGGATGTATTTATTACGAATCCTATCCTTCAGAGAGTCTTCGAGAATAGCTTTCTCCATAGCTCGCTGAGTGACTTTGAATTAATAGACCAGCCCTATCGTGTTGTGATGTGAGTGTTCACGTCTCATATCCGTAGGTCATGACGGGTAGGACGCACTGATTGAAAACTTTTGTTTTTAAGTATTCCGGTATGGTTGACGAGAAAACTTGACGTAGTTTTCCGAACGCTGCCCAGCCTAGCTGGATCCTCCTGGTACCTACTACCTTTTTATTATAAAGGTAAACGAGGATGATGGAGATTTCTCCATCATCAGACCAGCTTGATGGTATGTGTTAATTATCATCAAATATTTGATATCTAGCGAAAGGTACAATTGGAGGAGGCCTTTGCCAATTGGAGGAGGCCTTTGCCAAGAGAGGGCAAACAAACGGAACCGATTTCGTGACAATAGTATAATAGTATATAAGTAACAAAATGTAAATATTTTCGTTTTAATAAAAAGGCTTGAAATTGAATTGAAAGGTTCAACAATTTACTGTTGAACAAAAGGTTAAACAGTCTACTGTTTTGAGAAATCTCCCGCTCAGTCTTAAAATGTAAGTCATAAGAAGGTATAAAGTTTCAAATATTGAAAGCGAAAACCTCTTGAAAGGTTTGTTTAAACCCGTAGGGACAGCTGATTTTAGACATTCGACTCTTGTATAGCTGAGAGGTGTAGGGTTGACCCGATACTGATAATGTGGGTAGGCGCAAATATCGAATAAACCAGTCTGTGTTCTAACCTGCCTTTCATTGAATGCTCCATTGGCGACGATCCGAATTTACGCGTATTAACTGAGTAATTTCGAGTGTGTGATTCTAAAAGTGTATAAAAAACCTGCACAAAATGCCGATAGGCAAATTGGAACCATTTGAAATAAACTCCAAGCAATGGCCCGCGTATATCCGACGAGTGAAACAATACATCGTGTTGAATGAAATTAAAGAGTCATTACAGGTGTCATTACTAATCACGGTGGTTGGCGAAGCTACTTATTCATTAATGTGCGACTTGTGTTCCCCGGTGCATCCAGAAACAAAGACGTTTGACGAGTTAGTGAAGCTCGTAAATGACCATTTGGAGCCGCAACGATCAGAGATTGCCGAGCGCCATGTTTTTCGCTTGCGAAGACAAAACATGGGCGAATCACTCACGGATTATTTACAAACTCTAAAACACCTCGCAACAACTTGTAATTTTGGAGCTACGCTAGAAGAAAATTTGCGCGACCAATTTGTTTCGGGTTTAGCGAATGAGATGATGCGGTCGCGTATCTTTGCCGAGAGGAAAATTACATACAAGGAGGCGGTAGAACTGGCTCTCGCGCTGGAGGCAGCGGAGCGCCACGCGGAGGTGAGCGGTGCTACGGCCGCGGCCACCAGCGCGGCGCCAGCGGCTGCGGCGGCGGCGGCGGGCGAAGGCCTGCACCAGGCGAACGTGAGGCGGCGTGGCGGCGCCGGCGCCGGGGGGCGCGCGGCTGCCGCGCGCTCTGGGCCGGGAGGCGGCGCTGCGGCCGCGAGTCCCCGGGGCGCTGGCGCCGAGGCGGGCGCACAATGCTGGCGGTGCGGTAAGCCGCATCGGGCGGACAAGTGTCGGTTCGCGCAATATAACTGTGATGAATGCGGGGTAAGAGGGCATCTCAAAGTGATGTGCAGGAAGGTACGTGCGAGGTCCCGACAAAACTACGTAAGTGAGGACGAGGACGAGGACTTTTTCAAGATCCAGGTGGACGGAACAGGTGATCGCCCTTATGTTATTTCGGTGTTGGTAGATCGTCGGTTTCTTGAATTTGAAGTAGATACGGGTAGCCGGATCTCGACTATAAGTGAGGACTTCTATCGACGTAACTTTTCGAACAAAGTTTTAAAGGCGGACCATTTAAATTTAAGAAGCTACGTTGGTTCAAAAATGGAATCGCTAGGGGTCATTTCGGTGGATTTAGTTCTAGATAATGTAGCGGCGCCCGATTGCCAGCTGCATGTAATTCGTAATGGGGGACGCCCCTTAATGGGAAGAGAGTGGGTGCGCGCCCTTAAAATAAATAAGATAAGCATTGCGTTGAATGAAATAAATGACCAAGTAAGCGACCCATTTGTGAACCGGCTCACAGCTGAATATCCGGAAGTGTTTACTGATAAGTTAGGACTTTGTAAGAAAACGATTCAATTACATGTGACCGATAATAAACCCGTTTATGTGCGGGCACGAGCGGTGCCCCTGGCGCTGCGCCCACGCGTGGAGCGCGAGCTCGAGCGCTTGGAGCGCGAGGGCACCATTTACCGCGTCGAGACATCAGACTATGGCACGCCCATTGTTCCTGTCATAAAGGAGGGCGGTGACATACGTATCTGTGGGGATTACAAAATAACTATCAACCCGAAACTCAAACGCGACCCTTACCCTCTTCCCCGGATTGAAGAATTGTTTGCGACCCTAAGCGGGGGAGAGGAATATTCTAAATTGGATTTAAAACACAGTTATCAACAATTAATGCTTACTGAAGATTCTCAGCCTTACACAGCCATAACGACGCACGTGGGCACATTCGTCCATCGCAGAACTCCATTTGGCTTATCCTGTATACCGGAAAAGTTTCAAAAAGTTATGGAGGAAACCTTGCGGGGTATACCAAATACAGTAGTATTTTTAGACGATATTTGTGTCACAGGGCCTACCAGGCAGGAACATTTGAATAATTTGCGGGCCGTTCTGAGTAGGTTGAGTCAGATGGGTTTCACTGTTAAACGGGAAAAATGTAGTTTTTTGCAAAAAAGTGTAAAGTACATAGGTTTTATTATAGATAAAAACGGTCTTCGCCCCGATCCAAAAAAACTGGAGGCTATATGCGAGGCTCCCCAACCTACGAATGTCTCCCAACTAAAAAGCTTTTTAGGTATGCTTAACTACTATGGTAAGTTTATACCTAACCTTAGTATCATTTTACATCCATTGCATGCATTGCTAAAGAAAGGCGTCGACTGGGAATGGAACAGTGAGTGCGATGAGTCGTTTGCGAATGCAAAACGCGCATTGTGCGGCAAGCGCGTGCTGGCGCACTACGAGGAGGGGCGGCCGCTGGTGCTGGCCGTGGACAGCAGCGCGTACGGGCTGGGCGCCGTGCTGGCGCATCAGTACCCCGACGGCAGCGAGCGCCCGCTCTCGTGTGTCTCAAGAACACTCAATTCAGCGGAAAAAAACTATAGCCAGCTCGACAAAGAAGCACTCGCTATCTTTTTTGGTATCACAAAACATCACCAATACTTGTATGGCCGGCACTTTATATTACGCACCGACCATCAGCCGCTGAGTTATATTTTTGGAGAAAAGGGAGGCATTCCGCAAACGGCAGCTAGTCGTTTACAAAGGTGGGCAGCTCGTTTAGCGGCATATGATTTCACGACACAATTTGTTCGATCTATAGATAACGGACCAGCTGACGCTTTGTCTCGCCTGCCGCTGCCGTGCGAGCGGCCGATCACTGAGCCGATAAGCTATGTACACTTAATGCGCGATGTTATGCCGGTAAGTTTTAGGGAGATCGGGGCGGAAACTAACCAAGATAAGATTTTGACTAAAATTAAAGGCTATGTTCAGTTTGGGTGGCCGTCTGCGCCCAGTTGTGACGAGGAGAAACCTTACTTCGCTCGTAAGGACGAGATTGTGCTAGATTTAGGCTGCTTGATATTTAAATATAGACTGATTATACCCCCACCATTGCAAGCTAGGGTTTTAGCAGAAATTCACGAAGGGCACTTGGGAGTTAATAAAATGAAAAATTTATCACGTAGTTATGTGTACTGGCCTAGCCTGGACACCGATATTGAAAAGGTATGTCGTACCTGTGAAGCGTGCCGCGCAGTGCGCGACGCGCCACCGCACGCGACCTTGCACCCTTGGGAATTCCCACTGAAGCCCTGGCAGCGAATTCACGCTGATTTCGCGGAGTGCGCGGGTAAGAAATACTTCATTGTAATTGATGCGTTTTCTAAATGGATCGAAGTTATTCCTATGTGTAAAACGGACGCACAGTCTACTATTTCTGTGTTTCGAGCTATATTTTCTAGGTTTGGTTTACCGTCACAATTGGTCACAGATAATGGTCCACCATTTCTGTCGTTTGATTTTAAGGAATACTGTAGTAAGAACTGTATTAAACATGTCACGTCGGCACCGTACCGGCCTCAAGGAAATGGAGCTGCGGAGAATGCAGTTAAAACCATAAAAAAGGTCATTAAACGGGCTATGCATGAAGGTGAAAATGTTCACAAAGCTTTGTGTAAATTTTTATTCCAGTATAGGAACGTCGAACACGCGACTACAAACGTCTCGCCGGCCGTGGCGCTACTAGGCCACCGCCTGCGCGGACGCCTAGACGCGCTGCGGCCGGACGTGGCGGCCGTGGTGCGCGACGCGCAGGCGCGGCAGGTCGCGAACAAGGGCGGGCGCGAGCGCGATGACATCGCGCTGGGGGAGTCGGTGCTCGTGCGGGACTATTCTAGCAAGGGGCAGAAGTGGGCCGAAGGGAATGTCACAGAGAAAACGGGTCCATTATCGTATAAAGTAAAAATGGGAGATGGTTCACAATGCCGTAGGCACCAAGATCAAATGATTTCGGTTAAACCAAATCGCAAAAGCAGGTATTCCCTGTCTCGACCTAATGTCAATGTGCCTAGTGATCCATCGTTGATGCCGGCAGATAACGATGTCGACGATGACATGTTCGAAGATGCAGCGGGGGAGGGTGTGGAAGACGAGAGCCTTGGTGGTCATCCTCCAGCAGCCTTATCGCCAGCGCAGGTCCCTCAGACCGCGGCCGCGAGGTCTCCGACCCCTCCCGCGCTGGGTGCTTCGGCTCGGGCTCTGCGAGCTTATAACCGAGCCAAACAATAGGCTAGCATTTAAGTTTTATATTACTTACCTTATTGTTAGACATTAAGTCTTGCATTTCATTAGATAAAGTTGTACCCATATGCTAGATATATAAGATATTCAAGGTGTAGGTTTTTAGTTAAGTAATTACTAATTAGATATAGATTGTATTTAAGAAGGGAAAGATGTAGGGTTGACCCGATACTGATAATGTGGGTAGGCGCAAATATCGAATAAACCAGTCTGTGTTCTAACCTGCCTTTCATTGAATGCTCCAAGAGGTTAAGACGTTTTACAAGTCACCAGGGAATATCAGACTAGTTTGACTTCTAAGTTATTATAAGAAAGAAGAAAGAAAATCATTTGTTTTATACGTACAGTATGTGCGTACAGATTCAACATTAAAACTTTACTAATCACACTAATGTTATAATTGCATCGAGATAGAATTATATGAATTATAATTCTATCTCGATGTATAAATGCGAAAGTTTATATGGATGTATGGATGTACGGATGGATGGATGTTTGTTACCTCTTCACGCCAAAACTACTGAACGTATCGTATTGAAATCTTGCATACAGGTAATCCTAATCTTGGAATTAAACATAAGCTTTTTATATACTTTTTATAATGTATAAAGAGGAAAGATTTGTTTGTTTGTATTGGATAGGCTCCGAAACTACTGGACCGATTTTAAAAATTCTTTTACCATTAAAAAGTTTACTTTTCAGGGAGTGACATAGGCCATCGAATTCCCACGGGAACGGGAACTACGCGGGTGAAACCGCAATGCGCTGCTAGTGTGGATGTTTTAGCCGGAACGTAGAATTAGCCCGTTTGTAAAACTTTCGGCCTAGGTATTTAGCTGTAGTCTATTCGTAAACGAATTTTCACTCGCCGAAAAAGAAAAAAAAAATATTTAGCTGAATGGCGCCGTTTTGTAAACGGCCTAGCCGCTTTATAATCGGGCTAATTTTACGTTCCGACTGCGACATATATATAGAGGTAATAGATTAGATACTACTTTAATGTATTCCTACTACCCAAATTTTCCTAATTTTATAAAGTTGTAAGTAGACGTGATTTTTCTGAAGTTTTTTATTGTTTTTTAAGCTTGACGGGTAAATACTAATCTTTCGAGAATGAAACTTATGTGATCAATTCAGAACCATTTTCTATAGGTACAACAGCGAAAGAATTGTTAAAATCTATCCATGGTTGACGGAGAAATCGCTGAACTTACATAAAAATAAACACAGACGAAAAAATAGTGTACTTACCTATTCATTGAGTTAACCCATGTCATCTATGAAATCAAATAATATCGCAAAAATTCCGGGTTCCAATCCCTTTGAAGTCGAAAATTTATAGTGTTAATTATAATAACTAAAAACCTTATGCTTTCCTTATATTTCAGGGTTGTTCCAGTTTTTGTCACGGGAAAGATGTTTCCCGTGACAAAAACTGGAACAACCCTGAAATATTTCTATTAGTTGATTGTTATAGGTTGAATTCGGTTGTTTTATTTCTTCTCTCTGCTTTAGTGCAATTCTGGCGTTGGCTAGGCCCCGTACTCTTCAACACAGTTACGAAGTGTTTACAAACTTGGATTGTCTAGTTGCCGAGTGTTGGCTCCACAGATTTGCAGTTAAACTTGCTAGACATCGTTGTAAACGCTGTCTTGTCGATGTTCTAGGGTTGTTATCTCTATTGTCGTCGTAATCACACAAATATTAATAATGCGAAAGTTTCTATGGATGGATGGATTTTTGTTACCTCTTCACGCAAATACCAATGAACGTATCGGACTGTAACTTTAAATACAGTTGATCCTAATCCTGGAATCAAACATATGTTACTTTTTATCCCATAAATCAGTTCCCATGGGATAGAAATCACCCTTAAACGATTCCATAGGATCAACGCGTGCGACGTCGCGGGCGTAGCGAGTTATTTATATAAGCTGCAAGGGAGGCTTCGTTGCAACTTTGTGACTCATAATTCAGTTTGTTTTAAAAAAATATCAACCTACTTCAGTTTTATTGGTTTTCTTATGGATGCCATTGTCAAAACTGGTTTAAATTTTAATGGCATCACACGGAAAGCACCAGCTTTCAAATAAAAAAATAATCATCAAAATCGGATCATCCAGTCAAATTCAAATTCAAGTCATCTGAATCTGAGGAAATAAACGTAATAAAAATATACAATCAAATTGAGAACCTCCTCCCTTTTTGAAGTCGGTTAAAAATGGGTGTGTATACGTATAAAACTGCTCCCAGAGCCCGTAGATTTTTTGAGCAGCGATGCTTTCCAGGTATGCAAGCTTAATATTTGTGCTAAGAGTAAACTGCCACGTCGTCGTCACTTTCCATCAGATGAGATTGCGGTCAAACAAAGGGATGCTTCCCTTTAAAACCTTTTTGGTTTTGTTACCATCAAAACCATGTTTCGCAAAATACAAGATCATGACGGCTATATCACTTTGCATATACAACGCCTCCTAGAAATATACAAAAATAGAAATAAATACATACAACGAAAAGAAATCCACAGATACAACCTAAGAAACATCAATAAACTACGTATATACACCACAAGTAAGGCTAGAGAAAGCTAAAAAACAAGGACAGACTGTTAAAATAAAGATGTTTAATAAACTACCTACAAAGATTATATTACTGAATTAGATAATTATAATCTCTTCGTTAAATAAAAATCTTTTTCGGGAAAAATGCATTTTACAGCCTAAACAAATTTTTTAATATGGTTATATTGGTATTGTCATTTTTGGATGAGGAATAAGTAAAATTTTGAGCATCAGATTGCTAACAATAACAAATAATCTATTCATTTATTTCTAATCTATTGTCATTGTATACCTACCAATTAAGTCATGGAATGAAAATGTATTAAATGTTTCGATTGTGCCTCTCTAGATTAGTTAGCAGTAATTTCCTTGTTTGTTTTTGTTATGTATTGATGGTGCAATAAAGTTATAATCTATCTAATCTATCTAAGCGAATAACTTACCCAGTATAACACATACATACATATTTTGTAAGAACGGTGAATAAATAAAAATCTAAATCTAAAAAATCTATACGTAGCGTCTCATATCGAAGCGAATTTATTTGAGGGGCTCAATGTCAACAGTACCTACAATCGTTGGCCACATTGAACCGATCTTAATTTATCCGAGTTTCATCGGTCTATAGTTTATGTATGATTTTTTTTAGCAGTTTTTTTATGTAAGTCTCGCTCGTAACATCGTAGATGTGAAAGTAATCCTGTCTGTTGCCTTTTAAACGCGTGCAAAGACGCGGGCGAGAGACAGAGAAGGAATGGCTTATTCCACTAATCCCCGTTGACAGACAATCCCCGTCAACGGGGATAAGTGAACTTATTGTTCATTATTCCCCGTTGACGCCGCCGCGATGCGAACTCGTAATGAGGATTAAGTGAGCTAAAAAGTTCATGTATCCCCATAGCATGAAAAATAAAATACTTAATAGCTATAAAAATCATGTTTTTATTTATTTATATGGTAACTCGCTTATTGAAGTGTTGCTAAAATTTAATTATCCATGGTATTTGTAGACTACAATACCATGGATAATTAAATTTTAGCCGTGTCTCGCCAGTCACTACAATTTCTAGTGACTGGCGAGACACTGCTTAACTGCTAAAAAAGCTGAATTAGCGAAACGCGTTTGCGCCGCGTACTACAAGCTAAACTGTGTCACTACATCAACTTCTGTATACATAGGCCGTATACAGAAAGAAAGCTGGAAACTTATAAGCGCTTACCGGCGCTTGACAGCGCTGGTCCGTTCTACACAAAGGAAGCTGGTTGTCGCAGTTGTTTATTAATTTTAGATGGCAGTGCCCAGCGCTGACCAGAGCGTGTTGAAGCTTGTCGGCACTTGGCGGCACCGTTCAGTGCTTATCGGCGCGTGTTCATATATTTTCCTGCGAAGGTTACCAGCGCTGTCAAGCGCCGGTAAGCGCTTATAAGTTTCCAGCTTTCTTTCTGTATACGGCCTTATCACGGATGATAGGGTATTATGTATCTGCCGATAGGAAATCAGTTTGCATGCTAATAAGTTCATAAACAATAATTAATGCGGGAACAGGCACACATGTTGGCTCTTTGCTGATAAAGTCTAGTTTAGTTGAATCTCGTTGGAAAGGTGGGGGATTAGGTAGGGGATTTATTTATGCTCATAGCAGGCCACACGTGGAAAAAAAATGCTGGACAATGTTACACTGCTTTATCTTGCCAAGCTAAGCCGAGCTTATATTTATTATGGGTAGTACCTACCTACTAGACTAGACACTAGACAGGACTACAGCCAAAACTACTGAACGTATAGCATTGAAACTTTGCATCTATGTAGTTCTAAGCCTGCAATAAAACAAAGGGTCCGTATTAACCCATAAATAAGCTCTAAATCGATAGAAATAACCATTAAACGTTTCCATTGAAACAAAGCTACTAGTATGAAATAAGGCTACGTTTTCGGTAAACTGAAATTGTTTCAACGAAGTTCGCGATTCCCAATAAAAGTTATTTTAAACTCAAAATGTACTTATATAAAGTCGGTGACATCAAAAGGGCACATCTCCTGTGTCACTAATTACCAAATGTTAAACCTCCATGAATAAACATGGGTTTTAACTCCCTTTGTGATTTGAATATGCGAGCGGTTTATATACCCACAAGATTAGGCAAGTTGATATTTTACTAGGTATTTATTTGATTAGTTAGAAAGCGCGATTGAAGATGTACTAAACCACTTTAACTCTGTTTACTCGCAAAAGTCACACTAATATAATTGATTAATTTAAAAGGGAAGATGAGGTACTAGTTTCTCGAAAATGGCAACCTCATAATATGAGGTTGCCATTTTCGATATTATAAAATTGTGTGCGCCACCTCAGTCACTGTCGGACCGGCGGCGGCGGCGGTACGGGCGGTCGTGATTCGCGTGAAATATTGTTGTCTCAGTCACTTCGGTCTTAGATACGTCTTTCCGTCTTTGTTCTTCTTTGTTTTTCTTTGCACAGGACTAGAAATATAACTGTGAGCGTAAGTGTTTGCGTGTAGTTGTAACACATGCCAATTTTTGAGTAGGTAAGCGCTGGGAGAACGTAACGTATCTTCCCTATTTAATTAATCAATGACTAAATATAACATTCTGTTATTTTAGGAGGGCGCATTGCACGCCATATGTGATTAGATTAGGCCTACCAAAAGGTGGCTAAGGGTAGCAACCTATACCATAATGGTCACCTGAAGTTATGAAGCATTTACCCTCTAATCCCCCAGAAAACTTGCTAATTTTACAAACCCACCTTTCTAAAGCCGGATACTGACCGATATGTTATGGGTTGTATTGTAATAGGGTGTAATTTAACAATCGTAATGAGCATGATATGTTACGCTGTGTGCTGAAATCCATCTCAGTGCTAGTTGCGAGCGCCTTCTTTCCCTCTTTTTTCACTGAGGGAAATGCGCATGCTTATCGTACTGCCACGGGAGACAGTGCGATTATGTGGGACTCCAACACCACTTAGCCCTCAGGGTGCTTCCGCCTCTGCCGCTTGTTGTGGGACGCTTTCGCACACTTCCATGAACCCACCGCGGCTGCCCGATAGCGGCCCCCTTACTGGGGGGTGAAGCACCCCCCTTCGCGACGCGCCAGAAACACATGTAACACGTTACGTTACGCCTAGTAAAGCTGGGCCCCCCTGGTTAGTAACAGGACAGGGCTAAAGTTATTTATTTTATAATTTGATCATTCCCTTTAGTCAAAGTAAAATACTTTTAAAAACCAATTAGAGTTAGACGGTTTATTAAATTACTAGCTTTGACCCAAACAAACAGGGCGAGTAAAACCATTTCAAAAAGTGTACCTTCTTCTTTGGTTTTAGAGGAAACAAATTAAAATCAAAATCAAAAATTATTTATTTCCATAAATAGAATAAATGTACACCTAGAAGAAGTCAAATTATAAAATTAAACCCTGAGAAGGAATTTAAGTGATATTTTTTGTTGCTTCGGTAGCTACGTAGACGAAGAAAAGGTATCTTTAGCCTGTTAGTTGTTGATGTAATACTTCGTCAAATGAGCATTGTTTGGTTTCGTCAAATTTTTTAGTGGAAATACTTCGTTGAATGAGCATTCTTTTGTTTCGTCTAATACCTAATACCTATCTATACCGTGTCCATTTTGAATGAGGCATAAACGTATACAAACCGCCCATACTTAACTTAAAATTCACTTCGTTGGCGCGTCCTTTTATACGTAATTTACATTACTTGTCGATTTTAGATCCTCCCTTCAATAAAAATTGCTTACAATTAATTATATCTGAAACTCGACGCCAAGCAAGTGAGATTTTGTTATTTGCGTCGTATTTTGTTTACTAAAATGCTCCATTCAACGTGGACAAACCATAGTTTGTATTAAAACGTGCCACACTGGTTTTGCTAGTTGTAGGTAGGTACAGGTAGGTACAGACAAAAAACAAATGAAAAACGTTTCGAAGCGTCCGACATTTTGAACGATCGTTAAAACCTGTATGGTTGAAACCTCACGTGTTTTGGTAGGCAGTTTTGACAGCAAATTTTAACTTGTTACGGTTGAGCTTGTTACAGTGAAAAAGTTCTATAAATTACAAAAACTAAGAATGTTATAGAGTTGTATGTTGAGACGTGGACACTCACGATATGGCTGGTCCACCAGTTCAAAGTCGCTCAGCGAGTTATGAAAAGAGCTATGCTCGGAGTCTCTCTGAAGGATAGCAGTTTGCGTAACGAATACATCAGACAGAGAACTAAAGTTATCGACATAGCTCAAAATATTTGGAAGCTGAAGTGGCAATGGGCCGGCCATATCTCGCAAAGAACCGACAACCGCACTGGCGTAAACGAGTTCTTGAGTAGATACTGCGACTCGGCAAACGAAGTGTAGGTCGCCCTCCGGCCAGGTGGAATGACGATCTACGAGAGACAACGGCAGATACTGGATACGTCAAGCTGAAGAGAGGGCGCTATGGTGGCCATTAGGGGAGGTCTATGTCCAGCAGTGGACTACTTGTAGTATAGGCTGATGATGATGATGATGAGTGTTGTCTAGTTAGCTGCCCTCCGTACAATGTACAGCAATATTCACGGTAAGATATTAAAACTAGCTTTCGGAAATTAGGAACTAACCGCGTTTCACGTGGGAGATACATACATTTATTTGGCCAAAACAGGTGACTACATATGTACATAGGGCATTAGAAATAACTCGTATTTTTCGAAAAAAAAACGTGGATATAAAATGTGGCGTAGAGAATTCGCATTTCACGCACCACCATAAAAAATCCAATAGCCAACTATACATAAAATTTCTTTTCTTTTCTAGACCCAATATAAAGCAACACGCACACCAAAGCGTCCCCGGACACAAATAGCTTTTAGCCCTCGAATTTTCGTCAAAGCGAATTTTTCGCTCTGTCTCAATTGTTTCCATCCTTTCGAGAAATCACGCGCTTTCGGTTCGGTGACCTTTTGTCGACCTACTTGTAGTTCTACAGAAATATCTGTGAATCTCTGTGATTGATGTAGCAAACAAGAATGAGTTGCGGGTTCGATTCTCGCCTCAGGACAAATGTGTGTACGAACTGCAGATATTTGTTCAGGGCGTTCTGGATGTTTTCTATGTATAATAAAAAATATCTATCTATCTATTATGTATATCAGTTATCTAGTACCCATAACACAAGCTCTGCTTTGCTTGGGGCTAATATAATGCTGTGTGAATTGTCCAACATTATTTTATTTATTTTATTTCTTCCTTTTTTCTATAATATAAGTATTATACTTAAGGTATTTAGTTAATTAAGTAACTCTGTTAGCACCTGAGTTGTGACGTCATACTTGAAAATTTTTCTATAGGCATGAAGTTTTGACTTTGAGGGGACTCGATGATCCGTGACGTCACAAAATGCAAGGGCTAACATGGCAGCGTTTTTATCACCCTAAACTGAGTGTAGTTTTAATTTTTGTTTTTTAACTCAATAATTTAAAATGTTTTGGCTGTTAAATTTTTTTACGTTTATATATTAACCAAAGTGATCGATTAAAAAAGTAATCATAATATCCTTTTTTTGTAACGGTTAAATTGGAAGTAAGCCGAGAAGCCGAGCTGAATATAGGGACAGTTATGTTCTTTGATCAACCGTTGTCCTTCTCATTCCCATTATTTATAATAAATAAATAATAAAAATAAGAATAAGAATTTATTCGTAGCCACACACCTTATACTAATAATAAAGGAAATACAAAATATACGTAACTAAGAAATTCTCTACCTGTTTCCTCAACTCACAGAAATCTTGGTGGAACTATAACAAGCGAGCGGGTAACACTTCCCAGTCAAGATCAGCATTTCAACAACTCTGACTTTTTGTTAGAGAGCAGTCTGTATTGATAAACAGCTTGTGTAGAGGCAGCTAAATATTTGGTTTAACAACGAAATACATAATAGATTTAGGCGTTACTTTAAAGAAATCCATTGTAATTAAACGGATCAAAATATTTCGTAACAATTCCACGAAAAAACATTTTGCGATAAAATGTAACAAATTATACATTTACACAAAATGTAAGTTAAACTGCAATATGCTGAGCTAAAAAGGGTAAAAAGGGACCCTTTTACCCAATGTATTGTTAGATTTAAGTACCTTATTATTAGCTTTAGTTAATCTTATTATTAGTTACTTGTTAGTTTTATATGTCCTGTTAAGGCCCATACACCAGTGAAAGTGGCGCCCCCAATTATTTTATCTTATTATTACGTTAAACGCAGCAAGTTTTACAAATCCATCGTTCAGTTTGTGGTATCTATTATAAGTTATTTATTAATGCCTCTGTAATAGTTTCATTTTGTAAAGCTTCAGTAGAGATACGAAGTTGTGCTTTTTGGCCACCAAACTCTATTTTCGCATCTCCTCCTAAACTATATGAGATAAAATTATTACAGAGGTATTAAAAAATAGGTTATAATAGATACCACAATCTGAACGTAGGATTTTAAAAATTCCTATGATGAACATAAAAATATGATAAAATAGATATCGCTGTCATATTGGCTCGGGTATGCGCCTTAATGTATGTATAGTACCTGTACCTTTTGTTACGTATTGGGTAAAATAAATTAATTTTCATCTTTTTATCTTTATCTTTAAGTCGTCAACTAGTTTCGTCTCTCCACGATACATCATCAGGACACCACACCACTCGATCTTGACACTGAGAGCGCCAAACAACAACGGCAGAGTCAAACTTTTGCGTTTATAATATCAGTGTGATTGTAAAACCGCTCATTCACAGTTAACTCGATTCTATAACCTAGGTTATAGAATATACCTAGATAGTCTAGCTAGATCCCAAGTTTCAGAGACGTACCTACCCTCGAATCGTACTTTGGTGCCACAAAGCTCACTGATTGCGGCGCCTTCTCACCTCAACTGAGAGGACCATACTGGGGGAATGGCTGGGTTAGTAAATACCTGAGGGTCTAGCATTGATTTTTAAAAAGGGAAGATGAGGTACTGGTTTCTCGAAAGTGGCAACCTCAAATTGTGTAAAATTGTGTGCTCCTCCCACCTCAGTCACCGTCTGACCGGCGGCATGGACGGTCGTACTAGCGAGAAATATCTGTTGTCTCGGTCTCACTTCGGTCTTAGGTACGTCTCTCCGTCTTTGTTCTTCTTTGTATTGCACAGGACTGGAAATATAACTGTGAGCGTATGTGTTTGCGTGTAGTTGTAACACATGCCAATTTTTGAGTACGCGCTGGGAGAACGTAACCTATCTTCCCTTTTTAATTAATCAATGGGGTCTAGAAAATGTAACAATCGATGTCTAAAGCGATAGTAGAAAAGTCTAAAAATGTATGGGTTTGACAGATGCCTTAGATATGTCACGTGATCTGTTTCGAATGTTTCCCTACGAATCTTTCAATTGTTTTCGATTCGATTCATAGCGAATGCCGGTTGGCTACGCCCTCTGGTATTTAAAATTTAAATCTATTTTCAACTTTACCCTATGGCACTCTTCTTTTGATGTTCTTTTATTTTTAATCGACTTCAAAAAAAGGAGGTTCTCAATTCGACTGTATTTTTATTTTATATTTATTTTTTTATGTTTGCTACCTCAGAACTTTTTACTGGGTGATCCGATTGCGATGATTATTTTTTTATTTAAAAACTGGTGCTTCCCGTGTCGTCCCATTTTAATTAATTTTTGTTGTCTGACCACGTATTACTTTAAACGGAGACCGATTTGGATCAATAAAAGGGGAAAGGGTATATCCCTAAATTGGTCCAGTAAAATAGCAGCGTTTTAATTTTTTTGTTAAAAAATCCTTAAATAACTTCGACTGACTTCAGATCTAAGATGATCCTACCGGGCTGTGTTTTAACTATATGAGCAGTCCGACGCGTACGGTGAGCATTGCTCAGTTACCAGTTAGTTCTACTTTTATAAGACGGTTTCAGGTCTGAATGACCCAGCTCTATCTCGAAGCCTGTGTTCTAACTATGTGAGCAGTCGTCTTGACGCGCACGCCGAGCATTGCTCAGCTACTGGTAAGTTCTACTTATATAAGATGCTACAGTGCTGAACTTTGGGTTTTCGGTTGGATGAACGTTTTGAACATGTTTGTCAACCTAAATTCTTCACTTCTTCCGCTAGTAGACAAAATACTAATTTTGTTTTAAAAAACTATAAACCGACTTGAATTATATAGTTTTTTCATAGATCAGAACTGGACC
Source organism: Eupithecia tripunctaria (assembly GCA_955876795.1). Classification (NCBI taxonomy): domain Eukaryota; kingdom Metazoa; phylum Arthropoda; class Insecta; order Lepidoptera; family Geometridae; genus Eupithecia; species Eupithecia tripunctaria. The sequence goes on along the minus strand of OY041623.1, from coordinate 9,726,786 downwards.
AAATTAAAATGGGACCACATGCATGAAAGCATTACCTTTTAAATAAAAAAAGAATACCTACTAAAAATCTGACCACCACCAGTCAAAAGTTCCGAGGTAACAAACATAAATAATACAGTCTAATGCAGTACCTCCTCCTTTTTTGAAGTCGGTTAAAAATGCAATAAAGAGAGTGAGAATATAATTATTTGAATCACGTGACAGAACGATCGAAAAGTTTCAAATGCCAAACGTCTATCAAGGAAAAATTAATAATATTTTTACTATATAAATAGTAATTAATATCAAATAAGAAATAGGTACAATTGCCTCTAATCACTTAAATTTGTCCACTAGCAGAAGAAGTAAAAAAGAAACCACTACCAAGTTTATTACTTATAAACGAATACAATTTTTGTATATCTAAGTCTAAATATAATTAATTGATTAAAGATTGATTTAAGATCATTCAGTGCGAGGAGAATAATTATGACAATTCTTAGTTATAAAAAGTTATATTAATATAGTTCTATTTAATTGCTACGGTTGAGTCAAAGTCAAAGTCAAATCGTTTATTTCTTTAGACTTACAAAATAAGTACTTAGACAAGTAAAATTTTTACTATATATAAACAGCTTGATAAATAGTTATTACTATCAACAAGAAATAAGGTGCAATTGATAGTAACTCGTTGACCGTGTAGAAACACATTTTCAGCGTTGGGTAAGTTCCCTTTTAAATTGGTTTAACCTCTCAGATGCCTTCATTCTGTTTGGTAAAGAAGTGAATAACCTGACAAATAAATAATAGAAATAATAATAATCATCATCACCAGCAACCTATGTTAGGCCATAAAACATAGGCCCCCCCTAATGAGCGCCATAGCGCCTTGTCTTCAGCTTGACGTATCCAGCATCTACCTGTCGTCTTTAGTCTTTTTCGTTTCAATCTGTAATATAGTAAAAAATTTGCCGGTCCAGTCGGTTTCTCGAACGCTTATGATTTTGACAAATTGTTGACAATTTGTCAGGCTGTACACGCACAGCTTTTATTACTCGCGTGTTTTTTTTTTGCAGAAGTTAATGGAAGTTCACTAGCGGAAAAATATGAATTTTTTGAGCACTATAAACTTGTAGGTAGCTAAAATAGCAAGGAATTTTATTCGTCGTACGTGTAAGTTACGTTAAGCACGCAGGTTATATTCCGCGAGATTAAAATTCACGCTTCCGCAGTGCGTATATAACAACCGTTGACTATCCATTCAATGTGACAAGCGTTCGAGAAACCGGCTGGTCTTAATCAAATCAAATCAAATCAAATTCTTTTATTTCAGAAAAATTAATTCATCGTTGTTAGAAGGTAGTTTCTTATATTAAACTAGCTTTTGCCCGCGGATTCGCACGCTCTATTCAAGTAGTTATGTCCGTCCCCGGGATACCGTTTACCTCCCTGCCAAATTTCATCAAGATTCGTTCAGCCGGGAACGGGATAAAAAGTATCCTATGTCCGTCTCCTGGTTCTAAGCTACCTCTCAACCGCAGCAAAATCGTTTCAGCCGTTCTCGAGTTATAAATAGCGTAACTAACACGACTTTATTTTTTTCATATATATATGTATATATATAAAAGATATAAGATTATAAGATAAGATAAGAAGATGTTAGTGACTAAGGTATAAGGTAACATATTTATCTCTCTAAAATAAATGAAATATTAAAATTCATCTAAACAAATTAAATACTATTTAATATTACAAATTAAATATTATTTCTAAAGAAATAAGCGATTTGACTCTGACTCTGACTGAAAATTCAATCCCCGTCCTAAACAACGAGGTCAAGTTATATTTGTACCAAATATGATTCAGCACATAAACACCTAAGTGCATTATTCCATGACCCATTTTCTATGTGACCTAACTTGAGAATCGAACCTGCTATTCATCGATTGCTGTGACCTCAAATGTTTGGCTAGATTAGATGTATGCTGCCAAGTTTTAATGGTTTTCGGACGCCATGAAGACGTGAAAACGGTGGGTTTATCTATAATGATTGATAAAATGATGTTTATGTAGGTTCTAGGTACCTACCTCAACAGCCTGTATTGGCCCACTGCTGGACGCAGGCCTCCCCCTGATCAGCGACTTATTGGCGTTTGTCTCATGGGGGTCCAATTTGTCCCAATTTTTTATTGTGATCTTTTACTTAAGTAATTTTTAACCGACTTCAAAAAAAGGAGGAGGTCCCAATTCCTTTTTTTATAATATATTTGTTATCTCAGAACTTTCGGCTGGGTGATCCGATTTTTTTGATTCTCTTTTTATTTGAAAGCTGGTGTTTCCCATGTGCTCCCATTTTATTTTGGTCCAGTTCTGACAATGAAATCCATGCGAAACACATATACCTAATTGAAGTCGGTTTATAGTTTTTCAAACAAACCCAATTATTATTCCTGTTAGTAGTAGGTTATTTTTTGAGATATTATGTTTAGACGATCTGCAAATATTTGCTTCGGGGTGGGTGTTCTGGGTATTTTCTATGTACCTACCTATAACAAAAAAAGACGTGTGGCACTCGGGGACTGCCGCGGTAAAGCGGCAAATTATAATTGCATAGCATTTTGTATCAACTTATGCAATTATAATTTTATTTATTTATTTTATTCATGCAGTATTGCTTTTTCTTTGATATTAATTCAAGTTACACTTTTTGAGCGTGGTGACCCTATACACCTATATACTTTCTCATAAACAGCTGCTGTGTATTCGTCCGATTTCGGAGCAGCTCGTCTCGATTCGTGCGAGTTTCGTAGAGTCGTACAATACGTCTAATCGCACGCACACAACGCCGTGTCGAAGACTGCCGAACTGAAACGACGTTAGACGATGCACGGCCTTCAAGCCACACCTCCTTGCCCGGCGGAGTGGGGAGCGTGAGGTTTTTGCGTTACGGAATTTTTGGATTCGGTCCCCGCGCTCAAGGCCCGCGATAGAAGCTATGCAATAGCTTAAAAATATCTACATATGTTGTGTATTGTGTTAGGTAGGTAGGTATATTAGTCATCTAGCACCCATCTCGCAAGCTCTGCTTAGCTTGGGGCTAGATGATGTTGTGTGAATTGCCCAGCATTATTTATTTATTACTAGCTACACCCCGCGACTTCGCACGCGTTATTCCTATGGAAATGTTTAAAGGTGTTTTCTATCCCATGGGAACTGATAAAAATAGCCTATGTTTGATCCCATGATTAGAATTACCAGTATGCTAAATTTCAGCCCTGTCCGTTTAATAGTTTTGGCGTTAACAGGTAACAAACCTCCATCTACTATTTATCAAGCTGTTTATATAGTAAAAAATTTGACTTGTCTGAGTGCTTATTTTGTAAGTCTAAAGAAATAAACGATTTGACTCTTACTCTGACTCATCCAAACTTTCGCATTTATAATATAAGTGTGATTTATCTCACACGAAGTAATTATTCTTTTCGTCCTTTATTTTATTTTACAAGCTTTAAATTTACTTGTCCTGTTGGCATGTAAGTTTGATTGAGACAAATCTTGCAACTGAATTTTAGCGACTCATGAACGTTTCCATCGTTGCCTGGAAGAGATCGCTACTAATCGACCCACATTGTGCTTGCATAAGTCTCTGTAATGTTCATATTCTGGTGTAAAATAAATCAATTTTCAATTTTCAGTATTTTATTATAATGTCTAAAATTCTTACTACAGCATGTTTGGATGTTTGTTACCTCTTCACGCCAAAACTACTGAACGAATCGAACTGAAATTTAGCATACTGGTAGTTCTAATCCTGGAATCAAACAGGCTAATTTTTATCCCATACATCAGTTCCCATGGGAAAGAAAACGTTTCCATAGAAATAACGCGTGCGAACCCGGCGGAGCCTAGTTGTGTATAAAACAAAATAGATCAGTTGTCTCACTTTTGCATACTTTTCATTCGTGGATAGTCTACAAATGAAAAGTAAGCAAAAGTGAGACAGCACTCGAATAGCATACATATCGCTTTACATATAAAATTTTACACAAGCGTTAAAAATTCGATTTTAACTTAAATTGAATTCGAAAGTGGACAGTTTCAAAATGGCATGTAATAGTTACAGACGAGAGAATTTGGACTCCGCGTTAGTAAATGTGCGCTATGACGTGATGCCGGCTCAGATTTGCACTATCCCAACTCTTCTCGTAGGTGTCGTAAGAGGCGAGTAAGAGATATCCAATAATATCTATCTATGTAAGTAATGGATTGTATTATGTATATCAGTCATCTAGTACCTTAAGCTTGCCCCAAGCTACATAATGCTGTCTGAATTGCCCAGCATTATTTATTTATTTATGTATTTAATCCGCAGATAGAGAGACTTGCTTGGTAATTCTATTCGCGGATAGACTAGGAACTGAAGAATTCTGACGAAAGCGTCATTAGTCGTTATTCACATACATCATTCATGACGTAACTGAACTGAAATTATACAAAAAACTACTTCTGACGATAGAGGGATCTGACGGACGTGCTCGAAATCCACAGGGCCGGGCAGCAGCGTCCCCTGGAGAAAAAATCTACCACGAAACTGGGACCTCCAACATGCATGCTCGGCGTGGGGATAATGGGCAATATCTCATGTGAGAGACCATCAGTGGACTAATAGAGGCTGGTGAGGTGTGGCGAGGTTGGTAAATGTAAATGATTTAATGATCTCATGTCTATGCGATGACCGCAGTGGCGCTGCGGGAAAAGTCCACCTGCGATTTAAAAAGAAGCTGGTTTGATTACCACCGCGGGACAAGTGTTTGTACCTACTATCTGTTGAAATTTGTTGCAGTTCTGAATGTTTTCTTTATAGGTGTTTAAATAAGGTATATATTGGTTGTATGTTGACGACCTCTATGGTGCGGCGGGGTTGCGACCGAGGTTGCGGGGTCGATTCCCGCCTTGGAAAAAATTACGATCTGTTGATATTTGCAACGGGTGTTCTGGGTGTTATTATGTAGGTATAATAAAACATATTATGTTCCTATGTATAGTATAACGTATATTAAATATCTCGTTTACTCCCAGCTGTTCTGTTGAGTAGTTCTGTTGACAGAACTACTGAGATTTTTCCCTCATTTGTTCTGTGATTTAAAAGACTATACTTTACACCTGACTTTAATCTCTACTATTCCAACCAGTTCTGTTGAGTAATTCTGTTGACATTACTGCTGGTAATTTCTTCGCATTAACTTTGTGAATTAAAAAACTTTACCATATATTATTTACTTATTGGCAATAAATAAATAAAATGAAATTAAAAAATCCTATTTGAACTGAGAAATTTATTTTACCAACATATCTAACAAAATACAAAGAATGGGTTTCTTTTTAACTGAAAAAACCTATCTTGCGAACATATTTACAATACATTCTCTAGTGCCCATAACACAAGGTGCTTAGATCGGGGTCTTGATGCTATGACCTTATTTTTAAAAGCGCGGAATCCGCTTTCTCCTAAGCCATGTTTATAGTAGAAACTTTTCCAATTTAGCTCGTAAAAATAGACGAAACTGTTGTGAAGTCAGCAACGAATAGTACTGTGAACTTATGTACAAATCAAATGCACAATGCAAACAACGTGTCAACAGTTGTACTACCATTGCCGGATAACGTTACTAGCACTACTGGTAGTATTGAGATACAAAGGTGTCGTTTGTACTACCAGTTGTACTTATCAGTAGAACTACTGACAAGGAGGCCATTTTGTACTAGAATTGCCCAAAGGAAGCCCAATGTGTGTAAAATTGGGACACTTCGGGTTTTTTTTTACACAGTTGTTCTGACTAAAATCTGTTATATCCTGCCTCGTCACGCCAAAGCTACTGAACGGATCTGGCTGAAATTTTGCACACAGGTAATTCTAATCCAGGAATCAAACATAGGCTTTTTTCTTTTTATCCCATTAATCAATTCCCGTGGGATATTTTTTTTACATTTACGTTTACGTTTCCATAGGAAGCCTCCATAGCTCAGGGGAGCACTGGTCTTGTAAACCAGGGGTCGAGAGTTCAAACCTCTCTGGGGGCATTCTCAATTTCCTTTTTGGCATTTTTGTTTTTTTGTGATTTCAATAAATAAGTGAATAACGAAACAAAGCGTCATTGTTTTTAGTACATTACATACGTAATTGTTATGAATATGAAGTATGTCCACTAACGCTGATTTCCAGGCGACCTGAAAATAAGGTGAAATACGGAAAAGGGCATTCTCAATTTTATTTTTCTAAAAATTGGTGAGTAACGAAAAGTGTCATTGTTTTTACTACATTACATACGTAGTTGTTATGAAGTATGTCCACTAACGCTGATGTTCAGGCGGCCTGAAGATAAGGTGAAATACTGAAATATTTGCAAAAAAATAAAGAGTAGGTTTCCAGATCGAGTGAGCCCCATTTGGTTGGACACGGATGTCCTCCGACATTAGCAATGCTCTGAGCAACGCTACAGGGTGACACTGGACAGGTTGACACCCTCCCTACAGCGCCCCCCCGGCCTGACATCATCAAGATGCGGTGCTTTCCACCCCATCTCCGGGGACTTTCCACAGGGTATAGGAGTCACAAGGACTCTGTAAGTTACCCCGAAGTCGAACTGATCGGACACCCACCCGTTTTAAACACAAATGTTGCTCCATACTATAACTGTACGAAAAATATCGTTTGCGCGATCTAGGAATTATAGGTATTTTTGTGAATAACTTCTAAAATTACGACTACAGTAGTCAATGCAGTGGTTATTTTGGTAGAGTGGTGCAAGTTTATAAATGTTTTGCACTTTTGATAATTTTTTTTATTAAGAAAATCGTAGTTTTAGCGAGAACAGAAATTTATTTGTGATAGACATAGCTACAGCGCCATCTAGTGGATTTTCGGCCTCACCTTTGAATAAACATTGCTTGAATGATTGATTTGTCAGATTTTGATAGCTTTTATTTCATAAGCTTACAAAATATGTGCTATTAATCATTATCTAAAATGAAATCAGCAAAATTTGTTCGAAGGAAAAACGCGTGCGAAGCCGCGGGGCGCAGCTAGTTTGTCATAAAGCTGCAAATTATGTCAATAGATTACAATGTTAGTTAGGGATAATATTTAGTTATAATTTATTTTAGGTACCAGAGGTTAAGTAGTTAAAATATTGTATAACCTAGATTAATTTTCTTATGTATTTCATTATAAGTAAGCCCTATGTTTGTATGACAATAAAGTTATTTAGACCTAATAAAATAAATTAAAATTCACATGCTTGAGTCGAGATAAAGAGATATAATTGGACAATATTTATTGAAGAAAGGATCTCAAATCAGCAAGTACTTTCCATTATGTTTAAAAATCGTCAACAAGAAAGTTTATTTGAGGTTAAATACTGCGGGTTTGTTTATCATTTGTGCAGGGTTTAAAAAATTCGAATACAGATCGAAATGTTTCTTTTATGATATCAAATTTCTTTCTTAATAAAGACTGTTCATTTACTATGAAACTTTGCTAATAAACTTAGCAAATCACCCGAAATACAGGGTTGATTCCGTAATCACTCCATCAACGACTAAGGGGTAAGACCACGCAAGAACCACATTAGTGATTCGTTCGTGCGGCTACATGCGTTGATTTGTATTCTTATTAGTTTTTATTATAGCCCTTTAGATTATCTACTTGATTTCTTTTTTTTATTATTTCTCTGTTATTTGTATTGAGTGTATATTTGGGTATAGCTGAGACGTGGACACTCACGATAGGGCTGGTCCACCAGTTCAAGGTCGCTCAGCGAGCTATGGAAAGAGCTATGCTCGGAGTCTCTCTGAAGGATAGGATTCGTAATGAATACATCCGACAGAGAACCAAAGTTATCGACATAGCTCAGAATTAGCAAGCTGAAGTGGCAGTGGGCCGGCCATATTTCGCGAAGAACTGACAACCGATGGGGTAAACGAGTTGTTGAGTGGAGACCGCGACTCGGCAAACGTAGTGTAGGGCGCCCTCCGTCCAGGTGGGATGCCGATCTGCGAAGGACTGCAGTCAGGTGCTGGATGCGTGAAGCTGAAGACAGGGCGCTATGGCGCTCATTAGGGGAGGCCTATGTCCAGCAGTGGACTAATATAGGCTGATGATGATGATGATGATGATGATGATGATGTATATTTGGGTGAACTACGGTATCTCGACACATGCTATCCCGACAAAAAAACTTATTTCACCATATATTGTTAATTTACGATCAGCTGTTTAGTTGAGTTGCCTTGTTGTTTGCGCATGTTGTGGCTACCTGTAATTTAGAGTGCACTAGTTTCAAGTTTTACGGTAATAATTTTGTGATATCTTGTGTTACTTCTAGTTGGTTGCCCTTAATAAATAAATATATAAACAAAAGTGAACGCAATCCGTCGGGATTGCGATCACTTTTGTGGAATCCCGAGAAATCTTAATGGTTGCACGATGTGCATGATTTAGTATTTTGTGTATTTCGATGCAAAAAACGCAAAAATCTACAATGACAGCAAATGTAAAAAATGACAGCTACTATCAATAATTACAGCTAATCAAATTTCTCATTCAACAGTATTGTAATACATTGTGTAGTTAAGTTTTAGATTTAATATAATTTAAAATACGAAAATCAGCCGGCCGCCGCCGTGCCGCCGCCGACAAGTTGACACAACAAAGCGTTTCGTTTTAGGTTCGTAAAGTGGGTGATAGACGTACGAGCAAGTACGCGTACTTATGGCTCGACGACCTTTTTCGCTTGTGTGTCACCGTAAGTACGCGTATTTTAAAACCGCCGCACAACAACCGGTTTGAAATCTTGGTCGTAGCTCGTCTTGGCTCGTACGTGACATCGCTATATTCGCAATACAGAGTGAGTAAGCTTCACGTGTGTCATTAACGTCGAGCCGAGTAAGTTTGCGATTTTAAAAACGCGTACTTTAAGTTCGTACGTCTATCACTCACATAAGCCTTGACACCGACAAAGTGTTTTTTGTTGGCTATGATTTTAATTTCGTGACAAATTTATTAAAAGACACCGAAGTGATGGATCAACGAGGCGGAAAAATTCGAAACAGATCACGTGACATTATGTAATTCATATGTCAAACCTATACATACAGACGACACACAGACGACCTCTGTGGCGCGGTGGGTGAAGGTCCGCCTGCGACGCAGGAGGTTGCGGGTTCGATTCCCGCTTCGGGACAAATGTTTGTACTTACGATCTGCAGATATTTGTTCAGGGCATTCTGGATGTTTTCTATTTATAATAAATGATATCCATCTATGTAGTGTATTGTATTATGTATATCAGTTATCTACATAGTAGCCATACCACAAGCTCTGCTTAATTTGCGGCTAGATAATGCTGTGTGAATTGTCCAACATTATTTATTTATTTATTATATGTACATTTTTGGACTTTTCTACAATCGCTTTCGACATCGATAGTTACATTGTCAGCCCTCTGGTATTTCGAGAGGCCGGGCCGGCGAAAACTTTGATTGACGTTACAAACATACAAAAATACAAATATTTCCCCTTTATAATAAATAATATTAGTGTAGATGTACCATCTCCAAACGTAATGCCTATCCAGCTTGAAACTATTTTGCTTTGCGTTAAAAACAAAAGATATCGAGCAAGCCGGGGTTGGCAACTATTCACTTCACAGAAAAATCACCCTAGTGGTGGTAAGGCGCAATTTGCATTGCTGACTTTACCTCTATAGTAAGATCTTAACCCGCTATTTGAATACACCATACAGCAATGTCGCCCATATGCCGAGACTTGGAGCACTTGGTTCTGTTATCTACTCTACCCAATCAGAATTCAATTTCACGAAGTGTGTCACCGGACTGATCTAGTGGATGAGCTCGCAGCCACGGACAAATGGCAAAAAGTTCCACCAAGATAGCTGAAATTGTTGAAAAACATGACTCGCAGTTATAGTAAGATAAGATGTCGAAGTTGTCGTAGGTGGTTTTCGTGAGACTTTGGTAATAACTCCTCCAAACTACGATAGTTTTGTAAAGTTTTTACATTGTATAGGTACCATCGCCAAACGTAACGCCTATCCAGTTTGAAACTATTTTGCTTTGAGTTAAAAACAAAAAGAGTTAGTTGCATCGCGTTTATATAGTTCCCCGGTGTAAACGGCTTCTAGCTATAAGGTATATATAATACATTTAGGTGCCTGCCAGTTGCGATTAAAATTCATAAAACAGTCAAGTGTGAGTCACCAACGCACCGAGGGTTCAGTTTATATTCTAGAAACATTCATTGTGAGCCCACAGGCAGAATAACTATGAAGGCTCTTATTCGATAAAGATTGCTTTTCTTGATTGTTATTGTGATTGTATTTCTCTCATAAACAATCTACTATGGTCCACTGCTGGACGCAGGCCTCATTATAAGCGCCTTATTGGCGTTTGTCTAACGGGGGGTAATGCCTATAATCCCCACACTGGGTATGCGGGTTGGGGATCGCAGTTCAGTGGTAGAATTGTTCTGCGGGAGGCGCTGCTGCCCACCCCCGGTGGATATCCCTTAGACGGCATGTGAAGGGAACTATCATTTTCTTATGTTACCTACATAAGATAGAATTAGCACAAAAAATAATCAGAATATATTCGATTGTCTTTTTACCCGACTTCAAAAAAAGGAGGATGTTCTCAATTCGTCTGTATTTTTCTTTATTTTTTGTGTTTGTTACCTCGCAACTCTTGACTGGATGATAATTTGATGTTTTTTTTAAAGCTGCTGCTTTCCGTGTGGTCCCATTTCAATTTGGTTCAAATCTGACAATGGCATCTATGAGAAAACCATATAATTGAAGTCAATTTATACTTTTTTCAAACAAACTCAATTATTTACGTGTGCGGGCCCGTCTACAGGTTTCTGCGCAGCTTTATAATAAATAGATAGATAACTCTTTAAAGAAAAGAAGACTCTCTAAAGGAGTGCAAAGGGCCGCCTTATCGCTTTGAGCTGGAGATTTATTTATTTATTTAACTAGCTGCGCCCCGTGGCTTCGTACGCGTTGAAAAGGTGAGAAATCACCTTTTAAACCTTCCCTAGACCTCCACGAACATTTCAAGACCAAGATAAGATAAATCCGTTCAGCCGTTCTCGAGTTTTGGCGAGACTAACGAACAGCAATTAATTTTTATCTATACAGATAGATTACATATTTACATTGCCATTACAGCAGCACAATGAAATATAATAAAAATACAAAATACATAGATAAGAGAGCAATTTTGATGGTGGCGGGCGTTTGAAAAACTTTAGTTTATAAACGAAGCTGAACTCTACGGAACCCTGTAAAATGCAATTTCGCGTAATATCGTTCCGTAAGATTACCGCCGAACGGCTAACAGCTAATAACGGTTAGAATTAGAACGCGGATAAACCTAGTTTCAACTTAGTTTTATGTTCTGGGTTGAATATAAGCCCAGTTTCAACTTAAACTTGTTACGGTTATAGTTTGTGTTATTAAAATAGTTTATCCTACACAGAGGGCCTAGACAATGTAATAGCATTCTCGTACTTTCCATAAATCCTCATTCGATATTTTTAAACAACTTCAGAGTATTTACTACCTATTTTGTAGGAAATTTTACAGAGAATCCAAATATATATAGATCTTCCTAGGTCTGGGTACAAATTAATCGAGATAACTGCGAAAGAATGCGTCACAACTCCCTCACGCGCCGTCGCGCGCGCACGCGTGGCGAGGTCCGCCAGACGCCGCCCATGACGCCGCGCGAACCCCGCCAGCAGAGAGGATAATTTGATGTCGATGAACAATTCCAGCAGGAAATAATTCCTAGCAGGGTGACAAATGAGATTAATTCCTATTTTGAGAACGTTAGTAGAGGCATAGAGCTGCCTGGATAATTACCTCGGTAGTACACAAAAAGCTTCTAATGAAAGCGGCGCGTCCCATTACAGAGAGCGTGTTCGAGAGAAAACCGTTCGATACCTTTACGTGAAAACAACTGACAGTTTCAACTGTTCTGAGTATTTTCTATGCATAATAAAAATATATGTCTATGTTATTTACGTAAAAGGAAATAACTTTGTGTAAGGTAGGCTAAATTTTGGATATTATTATATACATTATTACATATGGACTTTTATTGATTTTACTGTTTTTATTTGAATTCGTTTTACACAATATTATTTAACTTTATTTTTAATTTTGACTTTTGATTTTATTAATGGTTTTAAATTGTTCTGTCTTGATTTTATTTTGTCAATTTCTAATTTATATGATTTTTAAGTGCGAGTGTATATGGCATCAGCTGAAATAAACGATTATTATTATTATTATTATTATTTATTGTATTGTATTAAGTTTATCAGACATCGCCGATGCTGAGTGGAGTGTGCAGCGTTTTTATTTATTTAAGGCGCATATGAAATAAGGACAGAGAACGCAAAATCCTCACAAAAAATAGATGCTACTACCATTTCTCGCTACAAACGTCAAATAGACTTGTTCTCAGATTATTACCTGAGCGAAGCCACGCCAGAAGTCAACATTAAAGATAAAGATAAAGATACATTTATTTGGCCAAAACAGGTGACTACATAGGTACAATAGCTATAATTAAGGTAGCATTAATATCTGGCTTCATAACGAGAAACGTACCAAATAAAGCTTCCCAGTTATTGGTATGCCAAAACGCGCGCTCTCTGATGATTGCTGATTGGTTTGCGTTTTTTGCAAAATGTTGCCTACAACATAAATTTTTCGGCTTTTAGTCGTTCTCTGTACCCTGGTGGGCGAAGGTTTGCCTACAACGGAAGAGTTGCGGGTTCGATTCCAGCCTCGGGACAAATGTGTGTACGATCTGCAGATATTCGTTCAGGGTGTTTTGGATGTTTTCTATGTAAAACAAAAAATATCCATGCATGTTGTGTTTGTATTAAGTATATCCGTTATCTAGTTACCCATAGCACTAGCTCTGCTTAGCTTGGAGAGTTGGGGCTAGTTAATGCTGTGTGAAATGTGCAGCATTATTTATTTATTTATATATATTTACCTCCTAGCGAATTTGATATAAATAAATCAAGTAAGTTTAATCGTTCTAGTTATCACAATAATTATTATAAATGTGGACGTCTATTTAATGTTTCTTATGAGATGAATATCTTACGAGTATAATAACATTTTCAGTATAAGAGTTTGCAATCCTACCAATATTAGGACTTTTTGGGAAATTAAGGTGTAAACACTGCCGTGATGGCGACTAGAGAAAACCCGTCGATAATCAACCTGTGTTATTATTATTAAAAGTAGAAACCAGAGGAAATAAACGGCTATTTATTTAATATGAATTGTATCACAGTGTTTTGGCGTGTGAATAACACACTGGCTGTATAACTACTTAACCGATTTAGATGAAATGGTTCTAGTCTCTGCCGAATGGTAGAATAGCTCTCGTTTCTAGAGATGGCAGAATAGCTATCGGTAGAATAGCTATTTTCATTTTCGTCATTGAAAAAATGATAAAAATATTTATACATTCCGAAATCTATGTTATTTCAAAGAAATAGTTTAAAGTAAATTTTACTATGGTAATTTACCTTATGAGTGACTGTATAGAGAGTTCGAATGCATGGTTTAATAGAAATGTGACATGACAGCAGTCACTACTTGTCAAGACTTTCCCTAGGGACGCAAAGTATTACTTTCATTCCGCTTCCCAGGCAACGTCCGATATACTTTCCGAGTAGGTATGAGAGATGAAAAATAAATTTCTGAAGTTTTCACGCGAGCGAAGCCGAGGGGCGCTGTTACAAAATAACATGATTAATAAATACGAAAGCCATCTGCTGAACGGTAAAAATAAACGTTATTCTTATTTTATCGATACAAAACTCTTGAAAACACGTCTAAAACTTTAAAATAAAAAGATGAAAACTTACAAACAACCTTTTCAAGTTATTTGGAGTAGAAATGACACGATTCGATAAAAACTTTTGCCATTAGTACCAACTGATGAAGATGAGTTAGAACTGTGATCTAAGATTTTTCGCACATACTCGTAGATTATTATATCTAGCTCCAAGCTAAGCAGAGTTTGTGTTATAATAATAATAATATGTTTTTAATTCAGACACATGATCCATATACAGTAATAACATTTAAAGAATAAAAATAGTCAGGTTGGATAGGTACATAAAACAGAAACAATTTCAAATTAACAGTAAAAAATAATTAAGGTACCTAAGAATTTAGGATGATAATTCCATCCACCGTTTGTATGCGTCTGTCTGTATCAATCGATCTGCCAGGCTAGATATAATACTATTTTTATGTTTGTTATGGGTACTAGTTAACTGATATACTTACAATACTACACTGTTGACTACCCAGCCAACAGTGTAGTATTGTATATTCCAATTTTGTCCAATTTTCATGATTCTTTTTTTATATGAAAGCTGGTGCTCCCCATATGGTCCCATTTTAATATGATTCAGTTCTGACATCCATGAAAATCTATAAAAATTAATGTCGGTTTATAATTTTTTGTAACAATTTTTTTAATTTGAAGTCGGTTAATAAAATATCTTTATTATATATATTATCGTTATATTATGTAATCTACACGCTTTTCTGATACTTTTTGACTTAAATACAATGCTCTATGTAAGGGATATGAAGATTTTCACCCAGCACTGGATATCACTGATTTTTTAAGCTATTGCATAGCTTCTATCGCGGGCCTTGAGCGTGGGGACCGAATCCAGAAATTCCGTAACGAAAAAACCTTGACGTTTGTCTCTTTAGTTCAGCTACTCGCCTCTAGATGGCATTGCAATAGCTTTACCGCGGCAGTCCCCGAGTGCCACACGTCTTTTTCTAAATAGCGGCGCACTATGAAATATCTATAGGTACTTACTAATTTTATAAAGAGGAAAGACTTGTTTGGTTTGTTTGTATTGAATAGGCACCGAAACTATTGGACCGATTTAAAAAATCTGTCATTATTAAACTGACCTAGTGAGAAGGCTCAAAAGGAAAAAAACCCTTTGAGTTAGTGTAGTGTAATAAATTTATACTAGTGAAATGAAGTGCAACAAACTAAAGAACACAAGAACAAAGTGTCTTCCCATCTTATACATATATAGAGACAATAAGAAAGGTGTTAATGAACACGTTCTTAGAATAAGCTATGATAGCAATTTAGGTTGATTTCAAATTACTCATTAGCCCACGTTGTGGCTAGATTGTAATCATACTAGGGCTCATTCTTTAGAAGTAACTAATCAATGTGCACTGGATATAAAAATATATATTATATATATTATTAAAAGCTTACTTTTCAGGGAGTGACAAAGGTTTTATTTTATCCCGGAATTCCCACGGGAACGGGAACTACGCTGGTGAAATCGCGAGGCGCTGCTAGTTTATTATACATTTGGATAGAGAACACTTAGACAAACAAACAAAGTCATTATAATTATCCGTCAATATCTCAGGACCGACGCTTTAGTACGTTATATTTATATCAGGGGACGCCTACGTCCAGCTGTGGACTAAATAGGCTAATAATGATGTTATATTATGAAGTTTTTCGCCGACCTCCATTCAAAAATGTTCAAACCCTTGCGTTAGGTTCATGTTTACAATGAAAAAGAAAATACTTGCTTCATCGTTCAATCAAAAACATTTTAACAGAAGTTATTACAAATTCGCAATAATTTCTTTCTTGTCAAACCCCTTTTAATTTGAAAGTTTGATGCTATCAGAAATTCCATTTTTTCTGATTGTTTGCACGCGATCCTTTCTCTCCAATAATTAAAAGAGCAGTATTATGAAAAGGGGTATGAAAAACAAATGAAGGTCAAAACTAAATACGCAGTAGGGAACGTACAATTGGTTACGTTATTGTTCGTGAGCTGCTGCGATCCCCAACCCGCATGCCCAGCGTGGGGATTTTGGACATTACCCTCCATGAGATATACCTTCATAACTACCTAAATAATTTCTGGCATACGAGTGTGTTTATATTTTATGAGTTTTTAAATGGTTTGTGATTTAGACTTATTATTATATACTCGAGCGTTTTAGTTTTAAATTATTGGACAAAATTATTGTATGTAAATTAAAGTAGGTAAAATAGATGAGAACCCAGTACCTAGATAAACCTAAAATAGACTTAAGGCATTGCTAACCAATCTTTGTAACAAAGTTTTCATGAATAAATGATCTATCTATCTGGCTAGTACTATAAAAATCTATGTATCTGTCTATCAGATAAACGCCAATAAGGCTTTTTCAGGGGGAGGCCTGCGTCCAGCAGTGGAAGAACGAGCGAAGAACTGACAACCGATAGGGTAAACGAGTTCTTGAGTGGAGACCGCCACTCGGCAAACGTAGTGTAGGGCGCCCTCCGGCCAGGTGGGATGATGATCTGCGAAAGACTGCAGGCAGATGCTGGATGCGTCAAGCTGAAGACAGGGCGCTATGGCGCTCATTAGGGGGTGGCCTATGTCCAGCAGTGAACTAATATAGGCTGATGATGATGATGATGATGAGATAAGCAGTATAGCTCATTTAGTGATAATAAGTGATCAAATCTCTTGTCAAAATGTAGAGACAAATATTTGATAATTGATTAGTTAATTAATGAGATCGGCTCCCTAAGAAGAAGACACTAGAAGTTGTACTCTAGGGACAAATCAAACGTACGATAACCATACCACATCACAGCGACAAAAAGTGGTTAAGCAGTAGACACTGGTAACCACTGCTTAACCACTTTTTGTCTTGTTCTTGTTGAATAGTGTAGCTGCAGTTTTATGCAGTTGCGTTGTGGTTACAACAAAATTACGTGGTTACTACAAAATGGTTGTGACAAATGTACAACAACCACCGGTAAGACCTACAAAATGATTGAAATAAAATATATCTATGTATCTATACTAATATTAAAAAGGGGAAAGATTTGATTGTTTGTTTATTTGTATTGAAAGGTTCCAAATCTACTGGATCGATTTAAAAAAATATTTCATTACTAAAAAGCTTACTTTACAGGGAGTGACATAGGCTATTTTTTTATCCCGGAATTCTCACAGGAACGGGAACTACGCGGGCGAAATTGCGAGTCACTGCTAGTCTAATCTATACTCCTAATATAAAGAGGAAAGATTTGATTGATTGTTTGTAATTAATAAAATGAAAAGTTGCGATGTGGCCGACTAGTGCGTGGTGTGGCTGGTGGTTGCGCTGTAGTTGCGCTGTGGTAGCAATTTGGCCAGTATCAAACACAAGGATAAGTTCGACTGCAAAATGTGATCCGTGTGAATTATACTACTAATTTTCGTACGAATTAAAACCTGAGCACGTGGTGTCGTGGTCATTCGTTCATGGTATGGGTAAATTATTGTGCCTACATACACACACGCCAGAATATTCAAATCAGACTTTGAAATTAAACTTGTCTCAAATTTTTGTGAAATTTTCATTAAAAACTGCCAGAAACCCGATAGAGACGTGCATAAAACTTTTGAAAACTCAAATCGTGCATACCCAGCAGAATTTTAACCCACGAGTTAAAATTCTCATCTTAAAACTTTCTCGAGCTGTGTTGGAGATCGAATCTTCCGCCACACCCACACGGCTAGAAAATTGTATATTGCATGCCAAAAGGCAAACCATTGACTGTGTACGCATCCCTGAAATAACAAAGAGCTTTGACAGCATTCTCTGTATCAACCTCCGATCTAATGACGTCACGAGTCCTGTACCACGCTTTACATTGAGATAGACGCGAATACTTCGTTAGGAGAGATGAAAACAGTCATCCATAGGTACTACCTGGCCTAACCAACTTAAACAGCCTATATATTGAAAGAAAGAAAGAAGAAGAAGAAAGAAAATACATTTATTTGGAGCTAATTACATAACACACACATTTATTTATTTATTTATTAAATCCACAGCTCTCTTAAAAAAAAGTAACTTAAACTGACAGCCAATAACGGATTTACATTTTATAAAAGAAATATTGGATTAAACATTACAGTAAACATAAAGCTAACTATTGTAATAGAGTACATAATAAATACCCAAATACAAAACTAATTTCAAATGGAAAAAAAATATACATATTGATAACAAAATTATAGGTTCAAATAGAGAAAGTAAAATAATTAAGGAAAAAGGAACGCAATAACATATCACGACAAATTATACGTAGAAATAACGGGTCAGTAAAAAATAAGCAAATAATTACATATAATATAATGAGACAAGGAAAGTAAGTAGTACATAAATAAAAGAGCAGGAACCTGTTTAATGATTATGTTGTATATAAGGAAGGATTCAAAAAGGTCCCTGTCTCAGCATTATGCCGCTACAAGCCGAAGCTATAACGACGTTGATTTGCACCTTATTTCATATTTGATAGTAATTACTATTTATCAAGCTGTTTTTATGGTAAAAAAAATTACTTGTCTTGGTGCTTATGTTGTAGGTCTAAAGAAATAAACGATTTGACACTGACTATAATAGGCCACAGCTGGACTTAGGATTCCCCTTTATGAACGCCTTAATGGCTTTTATCTCATGGAGGTACACATAGTCCCAACGCTGGGTATGCGGGTTGGGGATCTCAGTCTGGACGTAGAAAAGTTTTTCAGGGGTGGTTCTGCCCGCCCTCCGATGGATATCCCTTAGTCGCCTCCTACGACACCCGTGGGAAGAGTCGGGGTGGTGCAAAGCCGGCACCACACAGCCGCAGGTATAGGTAGCTAGAGACTAAGGTAAAGTTTCTTGTTCATTTTACTTAAAAAGATGCAAGTTTTATTAAAATAAAGTCCAGAGTTCAATAAAATCCGTATGTCACTCGGTGTCCGAAGAGATTTGAACGATTTTCAGCAGGGGTATTTTAATTCATTCGTTTCGGTTTCGTTTAAGAAGTGAAAACGTCAAATTTGAATTTAATTTCTTTTCCGACGGAACTTTATAGCGCTATTTTGATTTGTCAAAAGTTTCCGAAATCGAATCCGACGGCCTTTCCGACGAATTAAAATACCACTGTTGAGATGCTTGCGGCGAGCGTCGGATGTTTGTTGAAAAGAATGCACTAGCGACGCGCCAAATCTCTTCCAGGCAACCTTGGGATGGAAATTTATAATATCCTGTATGCTGAGTGTGAACTGTCATACCGTTTATTTCAAAGTTTGCGTTACTTTATGTTCTATGGAAATGAGACAGCAGCGCTCCAAGCGGGGAGTTTATAACTTTCACATCTCACTGCTGACGTATCCAAGAGTGCTGCTGCTGAGAGCTGTGTGGTGCTGGCTTAGAATTTGCAGCACCCCATCTCTTACCGTGGGTGTCGTAAGACGCGGAAGCGACTAAGGGATATCCGGGGCGGGCAGCAGCACCCCCTCCAGAACAATCCTACCACCGAACTGCGAACCCTAATCCGCATGCCCGTGGAATAATGGTCCCCCCATTAGATAAACGCCATCAAGGCGCTTATCACGGGGAGGCTTGCGTCCAGCAGTGGACCAATACAGGCTGTTGAGGTTGAGGTTGAGTATCCAAGAGTTGGTCGATTGTAATAGAACACTTTTGACAAAAAAAAAAAACTGAATTTGATATTACAAAGAAGCTATCCACTGATGACGCCAACTGTACGATCTAAGTACGTACTATAGAAAATGATCAGAAAAAAACATTTTTCCTCGATACTCTACTTTCAGCCTACTTAGTATTCTGGGCGTTGTACAACATTGTGTCTCTACTTACAGCTGAGTAACTTACGTTTTGTTACTAAGCTTTGTTACCAGAGTCTGTTCAAAAAGAGAAGAGTCGTGGCTTTTCGGTGAACTAACACTTTTAGTCGTACTGCAACGACAGAGCAGTGTTGCCAACCAAACAAAAGTTGCCAACGAACGCCCTCAATTCCCACGATTCTTCTCGTTTTGAACAGACTCTTTCTACATATTAGGTTAGATAGAAAAAACCGTAGATTTGACAATGTAAGGAATATTAGAAACATAATCAAAAATTTACTAAATTAACAATGCTTATTGGTAAATCAGTCTTAATTAATGTACGGCATTTTTACGTATAAACTATCGTCGTTAGAGCGAACATGGCTTCAAAATTAACCTTCTTTATTTTGAATATAAGTAAAAATTTAATTCCTTGGATGCCTTCAAAATTAGCCTACCAACTTAAAAAAGTAGTTACATACACGAGTTTAAATTAAGAACAATTGAATGAGTGACATTGTTGTTTTCACTTAGGTACTCGTTTTTTCATAGAAAATGTATGGAAATTGTTTTTTTTAATTATTGCCAAAACTTACGATTTGATTTGGTAAGTTACTTTGGGAAACGTGTTCCTGGTTTGAAATAGAGTCGATTAAGACCAACTTGTTTTTTTTTACAAATGTCATTTTTTGGGCGAAACGTACGTTTTTTCAAAAAACCTAAATTGGCAATATTTTTTTCTTTAAAATACAACAGAAGGTTCCTCAGAATAAAACCTTCTAACTACAAAAGAAATGGTAGCTACCCTGAAGGGGACAAAAATTTGCCACACCCTGTATACTGAGGTGGTGTGGAATAAATTTTGCAATATTTTTTGGCATCCACACTACACTATGTTTGCCAAGTCGCAGTCTCCACTCAAGAACTCATTTACCCTCCTTTATCGTTGACTAAGCTACGTTCTAATTTATCTATTCTATTTGCGACTTTATTTGATAATAAAGTAAGCTAAGTCAATAAACTAATAACCTGATAAGACGTAGGGAATTAATAACACCTACATGAACGAAACACGGGAAAATTGAAAAAGTTTCTGATTCTACCCTCGTTATAACATCCCCAGGATGCTGGCTCCAGTGAACTGATGCAGTGTTTCCGGTCAATAACAATGTTGTTTTTTCAAAATATACTTCTGTATAAGGCCCCACACCAGTGAAAGTGGCGCCCCCAACTATTTTATCTTATTATTACGTTAAACGCAGCAAGTTTTAAAAATCCTACGTTCAGTTTGTGGTATCTATTATTAGTTATTTATTCATGCCTCTGTAATAGTTTCATTTTGTAAAGCTGAGGTAGCGATAAGAAGTTGCGCTTTTTGGCCACCAAACTCTATTTTCGCATCTCCTCCTAAACTATATAAGATAAAATTATTACAGAGGTATGAAAAAATAGGTTATAATAGATACCACAAACTGAACGTAGTATTTTTAAAAATTCCTATGATAAACGTAAAAATATGATAAAATAGGTATCGCTGTCAGATTGGCTCGGGTATGCGCCTTAACAGACAGACTGACGAAAACTCTGTGGATGTGGTGTGGTGGTAATAGTTTATAGTAGATAGATAGATAGATTTTTTTTATTGCACACTTATTTAAAGAAACATTACAATAGAACAGCTTAAAAACTAAGTGACAAGTGGCGGTCTTATCGCTCAAGACCGATCTTTACCAGACAACCGTAAATACTCAAATAGTATCTGTTATATTAAATACATATATTTATGTATGTAACAAACAGACAGAGTTATTCCTTTTTTATAATATTAGTTATGGATCTAGTATGTATAAAGAAGAATATAGATATTTTACTGTTGAAAGCTCTGCGGGTGTGGTGTGTGTGCTAGCGGCGCGGCGCTTACATCCCATTTTATCATTTTCCATTTCATTCACCGACTTGATCATTTTCCTTTATTTCATCGCTTACCTAGTTCGTCATTTTCCCCTTTCATCGTTCATAGCTGTGGGAGATCAATGCTTATTTCGACTCATCCGTAGAACAAAGTCCGTTCTGTAGAGTTGATAGTTTTCAGTAGACGTCAGAGAAGTTGTTGACTTGTGTAACTTTTAAACGGTGAGACTTTTCATTGAGAATTTTTGGTATGTTGTTACGATGCCCCGGCTTAGATATACGCTTTTCGGTATATATTTATTATCCTTTTATTTCTGGAGATAGAGCGTTCCATGTTAATATAGGACGTTTTATGGCGGAAGTAGTGGGGTCCGTTGTGAACGTTAAACGTTGTTTTACGGAAACTTCTTAGTTAATTGACGTTCTTTGTTAACATGGGACGTTTTCTGTTGAAATTACATGTCCCGTTAGAGTCCTATATGCTTTTTTAACCTAAAATAATGTTAGTGATATTATAAGTACCCTCCATTAAAATTAATTATTAAATTAAGGTTATTATTTAAAACTGTTTAATAAGTTAAAACATCTCAAATTAGGTATAAAACTATTAAATGGCATCACTTTGAATAGCTTCACTAGTCACTTAAAATAAGCTTATTAGAATTTATCATTATGCCCCTTTTAGGACAATGCAGGAGACGCGCAATTAAGAAAATTTAAACTACGCATTCGTTTAATTAATAAACTAACAGTTACATAATTTTTAATTGTTTATTTTACATCAAAACCATATTTGGTATAAAATTTTATATTCCATTAAAACACAATCTTTACAATTTTACTAATAAGAATCATTTTTAACATTTAAACTGTACTTAAACTGTCTCGGTGGTATAATAATTAAAATTTAAAATAGCTATTGATCATGTTTATTTATTTTTTTGCTTATTTCAGAGAAACATTGATAAAATACACAAAATTGATTGAAATTGATTGGTATATTATAATATGGTAGCTAGTTACCTGTAATGTTTAGTTTATCATTCGATCTTCTGAAGCATCAGAAGCTCAGAAGCTATTATATTTTAGTGATTCGCCGTTCACCAGGAACTCGGTATAAACTGAACTTAAAGCGCTATACCAGTCTCTGAGCGGCACATATCCATAACATATTTATATTCAGCAGCAAAAACCAATAATAGGTTCACCATATTGCAGCTTTACCTTCAGTTTATACCGAGTTCCTGGTGTACTGCGAATCACCAAAATATCATAGTCAGGTTGGGTTTGATCATATTCAAAAAACAATTTATTTGGGCTAATACCAAATACTCTGAATCAACTTCTCAAATGTTACTCCAAGTAATCTTCTTGTCCTTGTATCTTTCGCAACTTGCCATAGTTATAAATGTCTCTCATACAAACCTTTCCCTCGAAACCTAATAATAATAATGCTAGACATTCCACATGGAACCATCTAGCCCAAGCTGAGCAGAGCTTGTGTTATGGGTACTAGATGACTTTATTACTTAATACAATAGGTACATTACATGGATAGATATTTTTACTATACAAAAAAAATACCCAAAACATAACAATAACCTTATACAACAATACCTTTCAAGTCGAACACGTTAATCTGGGTTACACTGTGAACAACATGGGCTCTTCTTCATTCTTGGCCCATCTTAGTAACAAACGCCACTTATGAGGGGTATAATATAGTTTTGGTTTGAGAAGCTCTCTCGATGACAGACCTGACACTGGCCCCCCTAATTTTGGACGTGTCCCTTCTGTAAAAACCGGTGTGTTATACGTATGTTGAACTTTTTTGCAACTAAGCTTTTGGCCAGCACAATTATTGTCCGACCAATGATGAAACTCTTTGGAACCTTGCTCAACATTAGGGCTCTTATACACGGACTGCACGTCTCAAAAACACGGACTGCAAGTTACCGACTGTCGACGGCAGTCGTTCACTGCAGTTAAATGCAATCGACGGGTGCAGTTGTCTTGCAGTCCGCAACTTGCAGTCCGTGTACATGAGCTCTTAACCTGGATAAAATTTCAGAAGCCACTAATTTAACCAAAGAGTTTAATTAATTGCTTTAGTAGCTGTATAAATCTATAACTAGAAGGCATTTCCAAAGAAAATATACTAGGTTAATTGCTGTAAACCTGCACAGCCGACAGATTAGACTTGATAATTTGGTATTGAGCTGTTGCAGGTAATTTCCTTAGTCCTACCATCTTTATACAGTATTTATTCCTATATATTATGTAGTTTTTGGCTGATTTCGTCTGAATCAGGAGGCAAAGGTGACGTTTATTATGACATGTAGTTTTCATCAATATGTACATCTGAAAGTGAAAAAAACCGGTATATATAAAATACTTTTTATATTATGAGTAGTGCAAAACAATGTAAGTAGATAGCAAATGATTAGACAAATTTTAAAGAAAAACCCTCATTATTTATCGATAATTTAAAACGAACAACGTCCTAAACGATTACCTTATTCCAGTTACAACGTCCTACCTCAACATCGAACCAACAAATTGTATGACATTTACCAGAGAAAAACGTCCGATATTCACATGAAATCCTTAAAAGTTCAATGGTTTTCGCATAAAATGGTCCTAAAATTTCATAAGACTATATTTATTCATGTATTATTATTACTGAAAAAACTGTTATACTGTGAGTTTGCACTACGCCAATCGTATTTTCGTACTAAAACGCGTTTCTCTCTAGTTTTCCGTCAAAAAGTGTCTTATATAAACATCGATCGCCCGCAACCGTTTACAGAGAAAATAAAGCAATATTATAGGTAATTTTAATATTTATTAATTACAAAACTAAATAAAGCGTGTATTACGAAATAGTACAACCGAAAAATGGTCAACTTACCAGCATTTACACTTTTCTTCATATAAACAACAGAAACATTAGAAAATGATGAACTAAATTCAGACTCCCCTGCATCTTTTCTAAGCATTTCCAACCTTTTATGCGCTCATGACATTTCTAAACATATGATTTGTTCATGAAAAAACCTTACCATATTGTTTTTTCATCAAATCTAAAAAAAACTAAGCTCCAGAGACAAATACGCCCTCCTTCCAACAAACAACGGCCGAACGGACGAACGGGCCGCGCACTTGCGGCCCGCGCGGCGTCCCTTGGTCACATCATGCGTTTTTTTGCGGAGCTAATGTCAGATAGAACGTTATTCGATTTCATATTTCAGAAACTAAATAAGATACAAAAATTCTAAAAATGTACGTCTGTAGTGTTTGTTCTCCTTATCCCGTCTAGCTATATAACTCATTTTTGCTCTATGATCACATCGGACTCTGTTCTACGGCTAGGTCGAATTTTATTGTCTGTCGTTACATTACTTTTTTACAATACTAAATACATTTTCTTAAATATATACACAAAACGTCAGTTTAATTATTATAGGGGCTTATACAAATTAAACAAATATACTATTTACAATTACACATAATATAAATACATACAGTCCGACCAGAAAGAGTAGAAAATATAACCAAAAAATTTTATCTCAGCATGACGATACCTTATCAAACCAAACGTGCATAATTCCATTTTGCAAGGAAAAGCTGAATCTGGCGACAAACTCACTTAAGCGGCCACACTGGTCTTTCATAAAGAGTTGGCAACTCTTTATGTTTATAGTTAATTTTAGTTCCATATTAATTAATTTCTACTCTTTCCGGTCGGACTGTACCTCCCTACCTTATTATAAATTATTTTGCTGTGTCCTATAGGGTACATGTACTATCGACCTAAGCTTACATGAAGACCTCTGTATACCATGTACATGTGAGCAAAAATAAATAACCTTAATAGCTCGCTTGACACGCTCTTAGTCGAGCCCCATCCTCATCACTCTGCGATCTATCGAACGTTATATTAAATTATTTTTGGGAGAGCTCTCACAGGCCGCATTTACTCACTTACCTATGGGATTTCAGCGTAATACCTACTTTAATTCCTACCCGGTAGAGTTCATTGAAGAAATGGCTGGAATGGAAATAGGTACTCGTAGGTTGGTACACTAGGAACCCATTTCTTTTTCTACGTCATCGTCATCATCATAATCCTCATCTAATGAGCGTCATAGCGGCCTGTCTTCAGCTTGACGCATCCAGCATCTGCCTGCAGTCTTTCGCAGATCGTCATCCCACCTGGCCGGAGGGCGCCCTACACTACGTTTGCCGAGTCGCGGTCTCCACTCTAAATTTCGTCTCGGTTCTCGGTTATCGGTTCTTCGCAAGATATGGCCGGCCCACTGCCACTTCAGTTTGCTAATTCTTTGAGCTAAGTCGATAGCTTTGGTTCTATGTATTCGTTACGAATTCTATCCTTCAGAGAGACGCCGAGCATAGCTCTTTCCATAGCTCGCTGAGCGACTTTGAACAGGTGGACCAACTCTACCGTGAGTGTCCACGTCTCAGCTCCTTAGGTCATGTCGGGTTTTCTACGTACTTTCTGGTAACATTACAGTTTAGAGATTGCAAAAGAAAATTATTAATATTTTTTCCAATGCTCCGAAAATTAAGCAAATTAGGGCAGGACCGGGTTTCTACCGCGAGTAAATAGGTGTGACGATATAAAGTTACATCACGTAAAATTGGGGTCAAAAACAGATGTTGTATTGTACGTAAGAAGCTCTCTGACTTTGTGAGACGCTGAGAATAGTACGTTTGACGTAAGAATAAACCAAACTAAGGCCTACTGACTACTAGCTGCGCCCCCGGCTTCGCATGCGTTTTTCTTTGAAACTTTTCAAGATAATTTCTATCCCACGGGAACTGATTTATGGGAGAGAAAGTAGTCTATGTTTGATTCCAGGATTAGAATACATGTACGCAAAATTTCAGACCGGTCCGTTGAATAGTTCAGGCGTGAAGTGCTAATAAACATACATCCATACCATACATCTATTCATTCATCCACCCAAACTTTCTCATTTATGATATTATTGGTGTGATAGAAAAAAAAACTGCCTCGTCCAAAGTAGGTAGGTTCTGCTATCAGATAAAGATAAAGATAAAGATAAAAATATGTTTATTTTTCCCAATAGTTACATGATAAAAAGAGTGGTACAATACATAAATTAACAGGTCATATAAGCCGAATAATTAAATCTAACAATAGGTACACTCTACCTTGTGTGATCACTCGCGGCTATCACTCTACCTTGTGTGAATAGATGTTACCAATTTAAAAGATACTAGCACAGCCTCGCGGTTTCACCCGCGTTGTTCCCGTTCCCGTGGGAATTTGGGGATAAAATATAGCTTATCAAAAAGCTCCCTGAAAAAAAAAGCTTTTTAATGACGAAATATTTTTTTAGATCCGTCTAGTTCTTTCGAAACCTTTTCGCCGTGAAATTCCGTAATAAAATAAAGCCTATGTCACTTCTTGAAATGTAAGCTTTTAATGATGGAAGAATTTTTCAAATCGGTCCAGTAGTTTGGGAGCCTATTCAATTCGAAAAAACAAAGAAACAATAAATTTTTTCCTGTATAAAATACTAGCTGCGCCCCGCGGCTTCGCACGCATTGTTCCTATGGAAACATTTAGAGCTAATTTTTATTCCACGTGAACTTATTTGTGGGATAAAAAGTAGTTTTGTGTATATCTTGATTGTTTCTGTTTGATTCTAGGATAAGAATTACCTATATGCAAAATTTCAGCCCGATCCGCTTAGTAGTTTTGGCGTGAAGAGGTAACAAACAAACATCCATCCATCCATACAAAATTTCGCATTTATAGTATAAGCAATTAGTATCGACAATCGAAAATCTAAAACATACAGTGAACAATTTCAGCAGGGCCTGATTTCGGTATGAAAAGGGGGTCAACCAATCCCCCCGATAAAATGTCTCGCATAATGGATCCATCAAATATTTGCTGATGCCTGTAAGAGTATCTCAACTCTGCATATCGTGAGCTGGTTGGTTGTAGGTACTGTAATGTTGGAGTAAAGTACAGTCAACCTAAGCAATCACAATGGATAAAAAACAGGCTCCTTTTTTGCATAAATCAGTTATCATTAGAAATATCACAAATAATGATTTTATCGGGTATTTATCACGTATAACAAAAGGTGTTATATAATTGTTGTCGTCCCATGAGCACGATCGCTGAAACTTAGAGGAAATAATAACAAAATGTATATTGATTATTATCTTAACAAATTTCGAATGTGTAAACGTTTTATTACATTATTTTACAACTGCGCTCAAGTCATTCCTAATCACTTTTCAGGAGAGACTAAAAACTGTGTATTTTAATGAATTCAAAAGTTTAAAGGCTGTATTTTTTAACATAATGCTTTATTATATACAACAAATGTTTTAATTATACAATACAGCAAACTGTTCTGATTAAAAACATAAAATATTTTCATTGATTACGAACAACTAGCAGCGCCTCTCGGTTTCACCCGCGTAGTTCCCGTTCCCGTGGGAATTCTAGGATATAGCCTATGTCACTCCCTGAAAAGTAAGCTTTTTAATGGTGAAAGAATTTCTTAAATCGGTCTAGTAGTTTCGGAGCCTATTCAATACACACGAACAAACAATCAAATCTTTCCTTTTTAAAATATTAGTAGGTACCTATAGATTAGTAAAAATCAAGGAGACGAAATGATGAGTGATCAACCTAACCATAGAATGTAGATTACACTGTGTCAGTACGAAGAAAGAAATAAATAAAGATTTGATTTGACTTTATTTTAAACTTCAACCACACAAATTCTTAGGTGATATTTACAGAACAAGTATTAAAATAATTTAAACTAAATAATAACTAAAAATGCCATCTATACCTAAATAAAAAGTAGATTAATTTTATAAGATGATGATACGATGTCGAATCCGCAGGATCCTGAACTAGGCTACGACGTATTTCTGGATCCAGAGCAGAGATTGAGCTTAGAGTATTTCTACCTCTAATAATTTGTACATAACAATTGAAAACAAAATACAAAACAAGACGCGAGATTCGAGGATTAAAAGTGGGTTAATCCCTTTCCTTCGATGAAATGTCACGTATAATAATTATAAAAATTTAGTTTGTGCGGTATTAGGGTTAAATGAATTTCTCTATTTCTGTCTATATTTAGGATAACATGAAATCTTGGCAATAATCATCAGTGAATCAAGTGTCTTTGTTTGTTTGTCTTTGCATTAAGTGAATTTTGTTTGCCGTGATATAAATTTTAGACACAGAGCTAAATGTCTGGGCGTATCAAATATGGGCCAGTAATAAATAAGAATTTATTTTTTGAAATTCTCTTTAACCAATATTTGATTGGTTATAGAAAATGTAATACAGCAAAATATCAGGTAAACGGATTTGTCTGACTGTACAATGAATCAGCATTATATAATCTTTCCACGTAAATGTATAAATGTATTATTATATACTACATAGGAGCATGTTTGTACAAAATAATATTGTCATCATTTCCTTTTATCTGTTAAATCCTGCAAGAAATGTACGAAAGGTTATTGTTATAACATTAAAAATATTTGTAGAAATGTCTAGATCTAGGTTGCTTGTCTCTCGATCTTCTATAGGATACATTTTGGAGAATGCTCACAGTAGCTAAATGACCTGCCATGGGGCCCATTATAATTCTCAAAAATATGCAACCGATTGTAACGTTTCGTTTTTTTGTGCTAATTGGTAGTTCAACTCGGTGTATTAATGTACAGCAATTGGCCGAATCGAAACACGAAATTACGTGGTTGAGAGTTAAAATAGGTCCCCTGATCCTATCCCCATTCCACTTAAGGACAAGCAGAAGCACAGCGCATTACCATTCATACTTGGTGGATATAATAATAATTTGCTTTTATTTTAGACACAGGATCTATCAACTACATTTAATGAATAAAATAGTCAGGTAGGTAGGTACATAATAAAATTAAAAATTAACAGTAAAAATATTGAGTGTACCTATTAATTTACCTGCTACGCTCTCGCTAAGCGGTTTTCCTCAATCTTCTTTATTTGCACTGCTGCTGGGGCTTGGAACTCGCTCCCAGCTGCTGTTTTTCCGGTCAATTACAACCTGGATCTCTTCAAGACAAGGGGTCTTCTAGACATTCGTGTCACATCGTCGGCCACAGCGTTGGAAAGTACCTACACCTTCAGGTGTAGTTTGCATGAATAGAAAGCACGTGACCATCGAGGCGTGACACTCTGAGGCTGTAGCCAACCAGCTATGAAGCGAATCGAAAACAATTGAAAGATGTGTAGGGAAAAAAATCGAAACAGATCACGTGACATATCTAAGGCATATGTAAAACCCATACATTTTTGGAATTTTCTACTATCATAGACATACATAGATTGTTACATTGTCTAGGCCCTGAGGGCGTAGCAAACCGGCATTCGCTATGAAGCGAATCGAAAACAATTGAGAGATTCGTAGGGAAAAATTCCCATACATTTTTGGACTTTTCTACTATCGTTTTCGACATCGATTGTTACATTGTCTAGGCCCTGGTCTTCACTGATAACCAGCGAGTCAATCGCGGACGTTTTGAAAAATAAAACGAACACTACCTATTTATATTAAGACAAGCAACGCTTCGCGATTTCACACGCGTAGTTCCCGTTCCTGTGGGAATTGCGGGATAAATATAGCCTGTGTCACTCTCTGAAAAGTAAGCTTTTTAATTATGAAATATTTTTTTTAATCGGTCCTTTAGTTTCGGAGCCTTTTCAATACAAACAAACAAACAATTAAACCATTCGTCTTTATAACAATTATTAGTATAGATATTAGTATTTAACATTGATTTAAAAAGGGAAGATAGGTTACGTTCATCCAGCGCTTACTCAAAAATTGGCATGTGTTACAACTACACGCAAACACATACGCTCACAGTTATATTTCTAGTCCTGTGCAATACAAAGAAGAACAAAGACGGAAAGACGTATCTAGGGCCGAAGTGAGACTGAGACAACAATATTTCAAGCGAATCACGACCGCCCGTGCCGCCGGTCAGACGGTGACTGATGTGGGAGAACACAATTTTACACAATTTGAGGTTGCCACTTTCGAGCAACCAGTGCCTCATCTTTTTTAATAAATCAATGGTATTTAATGAATATAAGAATAATGTACGTGTTGAAAAAAATGGTGGTTATTTCGAAAATTACTAAAATAAATTGATGGATATGAAAACAATGCATTTTATTCATTTTAGTCATCATGTTTCATTACATTTCGATAATCGATATCTATCTATATACAAATAGTGATAGTTTTTTTTTCAAAACGTCCGGGTTCGATTTCCGAACTGAGTACAAATTAAAAAAAAAGTAAAAAATGCAGTTTTTATTATTATTAAAATCGATGACATGGTTCCCAAGAAGAGATCTTCGTATTTCTTATAGTTTCAGCTTTTCCCATACTGACCGATCTAAATGTGCCATCATGTATTGGGTGAGATTGTGGTCAAAAAAAGGTCTATCGACTTTTAAAAAATGAACGTGGTATTCATTACAAGCTAACGATCGGCATGTAAAGGCGGGTCCAGATATGTATCACTTGCCCGATCCGATCACCGTATCGCCGACGCGTATCATGATCGCATATGTGGACGGGTGATGATACGCGATCTCGATACGACGTTATAATACGGCCCGTCCCATGTCGTGTCGGTTTTTGTCCGATCATGAAAGGTGATACCTACAGATACGGGCGTCGTCGTCGGACTATTGTGGAGATATGGATACGGAGCAAATCGAGGCGTCCACAACTTGATACGGGGCTTGATACGTTGATACGGATACGGTGATCGGATCGGGCAAGTGATACATATCTGGACCTTAATGAATACCACGTTCATTTATAAAATGTCGATAGACCTTTGTTTGACCACAATCTCACCTAATACAGGATGGCACATTCAGATCGGTCAGTATATTCTGAAACTATGACAACTATGAATGAAGACATACGAAAATCTCTTCTTAGGCCACTGGCTGGTGATCTGATCGAGCAAGTGATACATATCTGGAACCGCCTTAAGATTCGCTCTACCGTGTAAGTTTCATTCGGTTTTGCGCAAACCGTGGGATTCCGCCGAGATAGTGCTCTTTCACATCAGACGGTCACGACGGCACCGTTGTTGAAGCGTTTTTTTTTATTAGACATAGACCTCCGTTCGATTGCAATATCACCTGATGGAAAGCGAAGATGCGGCCGACGATGTATCACGAAGGTCTAGAAGAAGGCTACTCGGGACCACATTCCGAAACACAACAGAGTTGCTTCACGGACTGGCTCAGTCCGGAGGGTGGTGACAAGTCACGGCCGAAGCCTACGCTTTTGATAAAAGCGCCTTTCGTGACCAACTGTCGAATCAATGAGTGTCATTGTTGTAACGAGCATTCACCAGTGGTTTTATTGTATAAAGTCACATAAACTGTCTCTTCTTTACTAAGGTAAGCATATCGCAAGCGACATGCATACCTGGTGGTTTTAAGACGCACCACAGTTTTTTTCAAACGATTTAAGTAGCAAGCACCAAATAAAATAAACAACGTCACAAAATAAATTTACAAAATAAAACTAGGCATTAATAAATAGCTTATAATAAGTATCACAAACTGTAGGATTATTTTTTTAAATTTCCTGTGTTAAACGTAATAACAAGATAAAAAAGGCGGCGGCGGCACTTTCACTCATGTATGCGCCTTAACTTACCCTCGCAATTCAAGAATTTTCTGGAATTGCAAGGGTAGGCGAGTAGGTATTTCAAAAAGTATACTTTGTGTTCCACAAAAAAATTCCACTGGTTTTTAAAAACAAAAACGTCAAAATTCTTGTTTAAAATGCGCTCTGGAATGACTCTTTTGTCGATGGTCCCATAAATACGAGACGTAGACAATGCGCGGCAAAGTTTTGTTTACAGGGCTTTCATAAAAGCGGGTTGGCGTAGAGTTAGAAACTAGTAGAGTTGCCAAGTGATTTTACAATATATTGGCGCGATAAAGGGTCTCACACAGAAGTAAAATTTAAAAGAAGCCGTTGTGAGCCGTGTATCATAAATAACTTACTACGACGCATTGCTATGACGTAAGAGCAACCTCCACTTCATGCTACGACGTAGTAAACTTATCACCTTGCTACGACGTAGCAAGATCCCCTAACTGCTACGACGTAGGTGATTGCAACATGCTATGCAAGCTGTGCTACGTCGTAGCATTATCCAATACAAATAATGAAAGTGGCGCCCCCACCTATTTTATCTTAATAATACGTTCAACACAGCATGTTTTACGGTTTGTGTATGTTTTTGTACAGTTTGTGGTATCTATTATAAGTTATTTGTTAATGTCTCTGTATTAGTTTCAGAAGTGCCAATTCTGTTCATTCTTAGCTCAATAGGTATAGATTAGCTGGCCTCATATTGCTGTTTCCGATATGATGTTTGCTTGTCAGAAGCTACATTTTGTGTACATTGATGTTTTCACAAGATTTTATTTTAATTAGTATTTAATGTGTGTAATGTATGTAATGTATGTAATGTATGTAATGTATGTAGTGTATGTAATGTATGTAATGTATGTAATGTATGTAATGTATGTAATGTATGTAATGTATGTAATGTATGTAATTTATGTAATGTATTTAATGTATGTAATGTATGTAATGTATGTAATGTATGTAATGTATGTAATGTATGTAATGTATGTAATGTATGTAATGTATGTAATGTATGTAATGTATGTAATGTATGTAATGTATGTAATGTATGTAATGTATGTAATGTATGTAATGTATGTAATGTATGTAATCTAAAACCGAAACCGAAAACCGAAAATAAAACCGAAACCGCAGTACTTATATTAATAATTTCAAGAAAGGCTACGACTTCTAATCGTTTTCCTATAAACAAATAAATTAAATACTTAGAATAAATTAATTTTAGACGGTTCTTTTATTGCTATTCCTTTTATTTTATGTCTTAGTAAAGCAAAATCCTATTTTACGAGGGTCAGGTTTCATTTCCTCTGGGATATTATTGTTCCGGTTATTAATAAATGTGGAATAGCTTTGGTTTAACTTGGGTTCAGGTACAATGATGGCGGGTGTGCTGTTTGTAATGCCGCGTGAGTCTAGACTATTAATCATTAGAGACAGCGGTTTGCATAGTTAATATCACGGTATTTTTCAAACTCAGCTACCACGTTTTAATGAATAGCCGTGTGACTAAGAATTTTCAACACCCCAATTCTTTCCACGGGGGGTAAGAGGTGACTAAGGGATATTCACTGGGGGGCAGGCAGCAGCGACTCTTGCAGAATGATTCTACTACTGAACTGCGATCCACCCGTATGCCCAGCGTGGGGATTTTGAGAATTACCCCCATGAGAACAAAGTCAATGAGGTATTTGTGAGGGTGAGGTTTGCGTTCAGCAGTGAACCAAAATAGAGGTATATATACTGAGGCGGTATATATACTGAGGCGTTCTGGATGTTTTCTATGTATAATTAAAAAAACTATATATGTAATATATTGTATTAAGTATATCAGTTATCTTATACCCATAACACAAGCTCTGCTTAGCTGGGGGCTAGATAATGCTGTGTGAATTGTTCAACATTATTTATTAATTTACTAGCTGCACCCCGCGGCTTTGCCGGCGTCGTCGTACCTATGGAAACATTTAAAGGTAATTTCCATTTCACGGGAACTGATTTGTGGGATAAAAAGCAGCCCAGGATTAGAATTACCTGTTTGCAAAATTTCAGCCCGATCCATCCAGTAGTTAGGCGTGAAGAGGTAACAAATATCCATTCATACATCTATACATTCAAACTTTTGTATCCATAATATTAGTGTGATTTATTTATATATAGGTTTATACGGTAATAGTTTGTAACTTCCTTAAAAAATACAAGAATTACTTTAAAAATAATAGAAAACTATAAACTAAATTTTAATTTTATGGATCCCACTGTCAGAACTTAAAATGGGACCACGCAGCTTTCAAATAATAGAAAGAATCACGGAAATCAGATCAAAAGTTCTAAGGGCAAACACAAAAAAAAAGTCGAATTGAGAATCTCCTCCTGTTTTTGAAGCCGGTTAAAAATGCCATGCGTTACGAATTTCACAAAATATGTTATATGCTTACGCGTTGACTGCCCTACAGTTTTATTGTCTACGTGAAGTAATAGCTCCATTGTTTTATTACTTCGGAACAACATTGTTTCAAATTGATTATATCAAGGAAGCTACGTCGGATTTTCTTTAACTATACGTTTTTTTAGTACCAATTTGAGTTTCTGTCGTACTAGCTAAGGCAAATTAATATAAATAATAAATAATGCTGGACAGATCACATTGCCTTATAAAATGAAACTATAACAGAGGTATTAGTAAATAACTAATAAT
Organism: Eupithecia tripunctaria; assembly: GCA_955876795.1. Classification (NCBI taxonomy): domain Eukaryota; kingdom Metazoa; phylum Arthropoda; class Insecta; order Lepidoptera; family Geometridae; genus Eupithecia; species Eupithecia tripunctaria. The sequence continues at coordinate 9,691,649 of OY041623.1, read as the reverse complement.
AGATACCACAATAGACCCTGTAATAATTTATATTTTGTAAAGCTTAGGTAGAGATACGAAGTTGCGCTTTTCGGCCACCAAACTCTATTTTCGCATCTCTTCCTTTATATAAGACTGGCTGCGCCCCGCGGCTTCGCACGCGTTGTTCCTATGGAAACATTAAAAGGTGATTTTCATCCCACGGGAACTGATTTATGGGATAAAAAGTAATCTATGTTTGCTTCCAGGATTAGAATTACCTGTATGCCAAATTTCAGCCAGATCCGTCCAGTAGTTTAGGCCTGAAGAAGTGACAAACATCCATCAATACATCCATACATCCATACAAACTTTCGCCTTCATAATATTAGATAAAACTATTAAAGAGGTATTAAAAATAGCTTATAATAGATACCAAAAACTGTACGATACATTTTAAAATTTCCTGTGTTAAACGTAATAATAATGATAAAATAGGTGGCGCTGTCATATTGGCTACTGTATGTGCCTTAACGGGTGTTCATCTTCAGGGTGAGTGCGGTTCTAGACGCGCGCGTACCGTAGCCCTCCGAGCACTGCGCACAAGCGCGCGTTGCGCTCGCGTCGTGATCGCCGTTGGTGTTCTTCCAAACACAAATAAGGTTCGTAGTTAACCCGTTACATCCGTGATGAGATTGCTAATACTGCCTGAACATTACGTAGAGTATCACCATCGTTATCATGATAAGCGACACTGTATGACGGCAGCCTCCCTTACCACTTAAAAGAATACGTAATATAATCAGAGTCAGAGTCACAGTCAAATCGTTTATTTCTTTAGACTTACAAAATAAGCACTCAGACAAGTAAAATGTTCACTATATAAACAGCTAGATGAATAGTTATTACTATCAAACAAGAAATAAGTTGCAATTGACTCTAATTCACTTAAATTTTTTGTCCACTAGCAGAAGAAGTGAAAAAGAAACCACTAGCAAGTTTATCGCTTATCATAGTTGATAAGCGATAAACTATTAGTATACAATCTTTGAATAACTAAGTCTAACTGTTCTTACATACTATTGTCGGTGTGGAACTGGGCTATCCAGTACCGCTACCGCACTGAAGTAAACAAGAGAGGACTGTATCGCTCACGTCCGTAGGTGATAACCCTACATTACCCTACACGTGTCCTCTGGGTGGTGCTAAGAGCGATACTCTCTGGTGGTAGGCTTCGGCCGTGGCTTGTCACCACCCTCCGGACTAAGCCAGTCCGTGAAGCAACTCTGTTGTGTTTCGGAATGTGGTCCGGCCGGAGTAGCCATCGTGGAGGAGACGGGTCTGAGCAGTTTTGCATTGGAGCAGCAAGAGTGTAGCAGGACAGCATCCAGGCCAGTGTATCGGGCGGCTGAACATGGAGCATCACACCGCCAATTGCTTGGACCTTCTGCTGACCAATGACCCAGACCGAAATTCTGTGTCTGTGCTACCTTTAGGAAGCTCAGATCACTGCATGGTAAGGTCAGTATCGTCGTATTCACCTCCAGATCTTACCCCTAAGGGTAACAGACGAATATGGCGTTACAAGTCAGCAGACTGGGATGAGATGCGTCATTTCTTCGATTCTTATCCTTGGCGGCAAACGTGCTTCACTGCCTGTGATCCATCTGTCTGTGCTGATGCTGTAACGAGGGTGATTAAAAGTGCAATGGAATATTTTATTCCATTCACTGATACTTCACCCTCTGACAGGACTCCCCCGTGGTTTAACTCCTCGTGTGCCAGTGCTGCGGCGCTAAAACACAGGGCTTATCTTGCGTGGGTCGACGCCCGGAACAGTAAAGCAACAGATACATCACTTAGGAAGTCAGCCTATAACAAAGCCGCCAAGTCCCTCAAGCTCGCTTTCAGCGGATCGGACGACTGGGAACTAGACTTGCCTCATTTCCAGCGGGGAGTAAGGCCTTCTGGTCATTAGCAAAATCCGTCGAAGCCAACTTTAGCCGTCCTTCACTTCCCCCATTGCTGAACCCGGATGGATCGCTGGCCCACACTGCGAATGAGAAAGCTAATTTATTTGTGACTCAATTCGCAGAGGCCTCACGTCTTGAGCCCACAAATGTTTCACCACCCAGCCTTCCTCGATGTAGCACTAACATGCCTGAGATACGCATACATCAAAAGGAAGTGCTCAAAACTTTGCGTGGTCTCGACGTGAATAAGGCTAGTGGTCCGGACGGAATCGCGGCTGTGGTGCTGAAGTCATGCGCTCCTGAGTTGTCTCCCATCCTTACCCGACTCTTTCGCCTGTCCTTGAAATTTGGTAAAGTCCCCAAGTCATGGAAGCTTGCTAATGTGCAGCCTGTGCCCAAGAAAGGTAGTCGAGCTGATCCCACAAACTATCGCCCCATTTCAGTCACCTCCCTGCTCTGTAAGTGTATGGAGCGTGTCCTGAATGGCAAGCTCCTTTCATATCTCGAAAACAATGACCTCCTTAGTGAGCGTCAATACGGCTTTCGCCGAAAACGATCTACAGGAGATCTTCTTGTGTATGCCACCCACATATGGAGCGAGGCCATCGAGAAGCACGGTGAAGCCATTGCGGTTTCACTTGACGTATCTAAAGCCTTCGATAGGGTATGGCACGACAGCCTTATTAACAAGCTTCCAGCATACGGACTTCCAGACCTCTTCTGCAACTGGCTTCGCGACTTTCTGAGGGAAAGATCCATTCGTGTAGTCGTTGATGGCTGCTCGTCTGATCAATTGGCGATCAACGCCGGGGTACCTCAGGGGTCAGTACTCTCTGCCACGTTGTTCCTGCTGCACATTAATGACCTGCTGGTACCCGGTATCATTGGGTACGCAGACGACAGCACCGTGGTTGAGAGGTACCTATCCAACGGGAAAGCCAGTCGGAATGACGTACAGGTGCAGAGAGAAGACATGCTGCAGCGCTTGAACTTAACTCTTAAGGCAGTCTCAGACTGGGGCAAAGCCAATCGGGTTAACTTCAATGCCTCTAAAACGCAAGCATGTCTCTTCTCTGCAAAAAAGAGTCCGCTTGTCCAGCTTCCCGTTTTCCGCAATGTACCGGTACCTATAAAGGATCAACTGGAGCTCCTCGGTGTCACTCTCACACCAACTTTGAACTTTGGCACATTCATCGAGTCGAAGGCCAAAACAGCAGCCATGAAGCTAGGGATCCTAAATAAGGTTAAGCGATACTTCACACCGGGACAGCTTCTATCCCTTTATCAAGCACAGGTCCGGTCTGGTTTGGAGTATTGCAGTCATGTTTGGGACGGCTCGGCCAAGTACTAGCTTTGCAGCCTTAGACTCGATCGAACGAAGAGCTTTCAGACTCATTGACGAGCAGTACCTTGCAGAGACTAAGGTTCAAAGTCTCGACCACCGCCGCAAGGTTGCTTGTCTCTCGATCTTTTATAGGATACATTTTGGAGAATGCTCACTTGAACTACATGACCTGATCCCACCATCCCCCTTCCACTCCAGGACAAGCAGACGCACAGCGCAATACCATCCATACTTGGTGGACGTACCCTCCACTCGCACTAAGCGGTTTTCCTCCACCTTTATTATTCGCACCGCAAATGAATGGAACTCGCTCCCTGCCTCTGTTTTTCCGGCCAATTACAACCTGGGTTTCTTCAAGACAAGGGTGAATAGGTATCTTCTAGACCTTCGTGATACACCGTCGGCCGCATCTTCACTTTCCATCAGGTGAGATCGCGGTCAAACAAAGGTCTATTTACAGTAAAAAAAAAAAAATATTATATTACACTATTACTTTATATACGGGTAGGGTTTGAACTCTGAATAAATTATATGATGACGTCAATATGAATTGGTCTGGTCAGAGTGTCCTTCACTACGTTTGCGTAGTTGCGGTCTTCACTCGCACATGTACATCAATGCCTGCATAATCAAAGCTCACCAAGTAACTGCGACTGCGAAGCGATAGAAGTAGTACCGTGTTTTAAATATCTAGGAGTAATTGTTGATAATAGATTTAATTGGAGTCAACACGTCAACAATGTATGTGATAAACTAAGAGCCATTCTAGCTAAGCTGAAAATAGTTAAATATAAAATACCTTATCATATACTACTTAACCTATATATTGCCCTAGGGGAATCAGTCATAGCCTACGGCATAACCTGCTATGGCCGTACGTTTAAAACAGAAATTGAAAAAATATTTAATTTGCAGCATAGGATTTTAAAAGCTATAACACCTCAAAAAATTAAAAATGATTTCCAAGACAATGTCACGGGCTTATTCAAGTTTTGTGGCATAATTCTGGTGCAAGAGAGAATAAAACTTAACCTTCTCACAGAGCAATTTCATAATACAGCTTTACTTGTGCCCGTATCACATACAATAACAACAAGGAAAATTACACAAAATAAACTAAGTATACCGAAAATGAATAATTATTATGGCAGGCGAACCACTGATTACTTAATACCTACTATGCTTAATGAACTACCAACTAAACTATTACAAGAAGTTAACACTAAAAACTATACACATAAATACAAAAAACACTTCTTAGATAATCTATAGTGAAATATATAAATACCTACCCAGTAAATACATAAATGTTTAAGAGTAGACCTAATTACTCTGTAAAGTTAATTATCTATCTACTAATATATCATTATATATAAATTAATAGTTTTTTCCAGACAGCGATCGCCAGTCACCCTATACTGTTAAACCTGTGTGTAGGTAGTTATTTGGAACCTACCTCACGAATCGTAGGGTAGGTTTAAATAACTACTTGTGGCATAAGTTACGATAATAACCTTATGAGGTGTGACTGGTACCTAAACTGTACCAGTCTTTATTATAATAATATTGTTATCATATAACTGCATGCCAAATGTGTGGCAACATGCTGTAACTGTCGACACTAGACAAACCATGTAAGGTTTAAAGTGTCGTAGTAATAAAACTAGAATAAGTTTTTGTTTAATAAAGAAATACAAATACAAAATACAAATACTCATAAACACGTTTACCATTACTTGTCCGTCTAGAGATATGTCCAGCCCATTGCCAACTTCAGTGTCCTCCCAATACCTTACCAGCCATCCTTGTTAAGAAAACGGGCTATATTCAGTAGTCTTACCGAGTAGCTGTGCGATGCTGGCTTTTTGAACTACCCCAACTCTTCCCGCGGGTGTCGTAAGAGGCGACTAAGGGATATCCACTGGGGGCTTGTAGCAGCGCCCCCTGCAGAACCAGCAACCCGTATGCCAGCGTTGTGATTATGGACATTATTTTCATAAGATAAATGCCAATAAGGTGCTAAGAGGGCCTGCGTCCAGCAGTGGAAAGACCAGGCAGTATGGCCCTAATGGCTTTAGCCTAATTTGTCCAAAGCGACAAATTAAATTAAAATAAAAAAATAACAAGATTACAAATAAATAAAACAAAACGTTTGAATTATTTCATTTAATTATCATTCTTATTTCCAAACAAATAATGTTAAAATTGTGACTACGTATACTTTTTTGGTTATCTTATAATAAAAGTACATCGAATCTACATTGTATGTATTTACAGCTTAAGTTTTTATGTACTTTTAGTTGTGATTTCAAATGTAAAATATCTATTTTTATATTACCATAAATTCATACATTCAAACACTTGAGTTTTGCAAACTTTACATAATGTGAGAAAAATATAATTCTGTTTTAAAGATGGTACTACTTCAATTCTATCCTAAGTTACTTATTTTAATTGTTTTTAATAGTTACCGAACTTAAAATTAGGTCCTGTGTTTTTGTTTTTAAGATAAAGAGATGGTTATAGAAATTTTACAAAATAAAATACACACTAATTATATTTAATTACATTACTACCTACGATTAATTTTATTTACAAAATCTCTACTCTGTATAAGTTACGAGTTACATATAAAGAGATCAACAAACATTTAACTTAGTCCTTATTTAGTAATAATATTTATTTAGATTATACAAAAATAAAAATTTAATAGAAAAGTGTTAGCGAATCTAAAAAGAAAACAGTGTTATGTTCTTTTCAACATTTAACAAACACTAACAAGTCTTTCATTTAAAATCGGTTAACAGAATATGTTTTTCTCTTAAAGAGTTGTCGACTAAATTTGAAACAATTTAAAGAAAACATAAAAACATTTTCTACGAGAGGGAAAAATGAAACAAAAAGAAGTAAAAGAAACTGCCTTTCCATTATAAACTCTAACACTGTATCCACAAACATTAAAATTGTCTGGCGCTTTTAGAAGCGTGAATTTCCAAACCTAGTTTTACAAGTTTAAACCCTATCCTACAACATTATGGCTTAAAATAAGTTTTGGTGAGACTAGGTGGATTGTGGGCATGTCATTTTATTTGCATCTTAACTGCAGAAAGTACTTAAAGTTTAGTAGTACTTAAATATTTCTTAACGATATGTAGAGCTCTACAAAACAGAACATGTACAGTCCCCACCACTCAGTTATGTCACTAGACAAATAACTCAATCGCTTTTTATTATATCAAAGAAATTTTTGCGTTTTTATAAATGAAATAGTAAAACCCATCGATATAAGTAAAATTCAGGAGATTGCGTTATAGTTTCTCTCGGGAACGCTCAAATTAGGATCAATAAGGCCTACCCACGGCGTTTTGTTTTACATGCGTATTTTTGTCTTGGTCGCACTTCTGTCTGAGTACGTCTTTCCATCTTTGTTCATCATTAGGCTTGTATATTAAAAAAGATTGGAAATAGCGTGTCTTTGCGTTTAGTTTTAACACAACATAGGCCATTTTTTAAGTAAGTGCTGGGAGAACCTACCATATTTACAGTTTTTATCGTAAATAAGATATTCTTATATCTATGGTAAAACCCGATGTTTTATTTCTCGCGTGGAAATAACACTTTAGGCTAGCTGCCTACGGTGCGAGTGGGTTTATGGCGATTATATGACACCCGCCCGCCCAAAGCTTAGTCTGCAAGCATACCATACAAACACTGTTTGATACTCATTTGTGTACTCTTTTATAAGTACTTTATAATATTAGTTATTGTAGGTCATATTTTTTAACGCATGTGATGAAAATTACTTTAATTGTATGCAGTGTAAAAAACTGTGACGATAATTTGTGACAATTATTGTACAACAACCCATTATGAGTACCTATGTATGTTAACACGCTGTTATTGCGTCGCGTGTCTCTTTTCGAACTTAGCTGACGCTCTATTGCGCGTCTCAATGAGTAAAAGTAACGTGTAGATTTTTTTTTGCGTTATAAAATAAAAGATAATCAAATGATATATCCCATTTTTTTGGCGGAATTTTCGTAGACAGTACTTTTAATGCTTAAGCACTCTAATAGTAAAAAACTTAAAATTTTCGTTTTTATAAACTTTTAGTGCAGTTTTAATTATACAGATTTTTATGCAATGGGATCTAGTTATTAGTTTAAAGAAATTATTCTTAAAAAAATACGTTAGAAAAAAGATCTCTTAGCTATGTATAAATCTAAAAAAAATATAAGAATTACGTACTCTACTGTTATTTTGTGGTAAGTATTACGAACGAAAATTAAAAAAAAACTTTCCACATCTAAAATACAACATCAACCTTTCGACTATTCAAAAAACCATCACAACAATCTTTCTCACCAACCTTAAAACAATCGTAATAAGGTTTACAATCGATGCTATTTTTACAGGATGACACCACCTGTCAATCTTTACAAGCGCCAGTAGTCAAAGTGAACCTTGCGCTTTCGGAGATAGAGTCGGTTTTCGGGCGTCTTATACCATTATTCTCGATAAACGATGTATTCGTTGTTCTAACATAGTCCCTATGGATGTTGTGGTTAGAGGGAGACAAATGCGTGAGGCGATAGCTGGCGCACGAGTCGTTTCGCCGAACGACCGTTCGGGTGGTTCCGCGGGAGCTTCCGATTGGTGCGAAGGAGGCATTCACTTCGGGCGCAGGAGTAAGACAGCAACAGAAGCATTTGAAGTAGGAGCGATGGAATTCGCGACGGAATTTTCCTGTAACAATGGAAAACTGTGAGGAAATAGTAAACTTGTAAGAAACAGTGAAACTTATCTGGTACCTAATTATGGTGATACGTTAATGAACCAAGGGCATACTTGTTTTTTAACCAACAAAAAGGAGGAGGTTCTCTTTTTTATGTTTGTTACCTCAGATTTTTTGTATAGGTGGTCCGATTTTCTTGATTCTTTTTTTATATGAAAGTTGGTGCTTCCCGTGTGGTCCCATTTTAATTTGGTTTACTTCAAACAATGGTATCCATGAAAATTCGCGAAAAAACTATAAAATTTGAAGTCGGTTTATATATTTTTTAAACTAAATTAATTATTCTTGTTTACAGTTTGTAATACTGATCATAAAAACAGTAAAGGGTAATCGAACCCGCGAGCTTTCCCAAGGCTGACCTTCGCCAACTCATTCAACGTCATTAAATATCGTCACGTGTGTCCTTATCGGTTTTATTGGCCGTTAATTTGGCACGCCGTTAAAGCACAGATAAACCGTTAGAACGAGTCGTTATGACGTAAGTACCTCTGTAGCTGTCACGTAGAGCGTAGTGGTCACAAATATTTGTGTATACTTAAGGGCCTATCCACACAAAATTACAGACCAATCAAAGTGGCACTTACTTACTAAACCTCTCCGTGACTAGCTATCCGGGAAGAGTAAATTGAAAATCAGCACTCAGCTTGCCCATTAAAGTCAAATTATGCATTACAAGCGAAATGCTGATTTTACTACTTTTGATTTAGTTTATATTAAGCTATGCGATAGCTTGAAAACTCATTAATACTAACTGAACGAACGGAACACCTCGGCTTTGTGGAGACACAGCCGATCATGAGTTTTGTTTAAAAAAACATGTAACATAGATGTTGTAGATGGTTTTCTTAGCCAATTTTTAGGACTCTAGCTTCTTGTGAATTTTTGTTTTTTAACGCCCCGGAACGCCTATCCCACGGGAACTGATTTATGGGATAAAAAAGTAACCAATTTGTTACTCCAGGCCTAGAACCACTTGTATGAAAAATTTCAGGTCAATCCGTTCAGTAGTTTTTGCATGAAAGAGCAACAAACATACGTACAGACATGTTTACAAACTTGCGTTTATAATTATTATAAGGATTGACTTAATCTAACCGAACCCAGTGTTCCTTTGGCGAATAACATGAGTAAAAGAGAAGAAATAAATTTCCAATGGAAACTGTCTATTACCCGCCGCCGTTCCAACCCAGTCATATAAATCGTATACTTGCAGCTCGATTGAGTACTGGAACCGTGAGATTAAATTGGAATTCAATTCAAGTAAACTGTTCCATTAGTCAACGACAAAACATAAACTTAACGCTAAAGTCCTTTACGGGTATTTACCATGATTTGAGTTTGTTTGACGTCCAGTTTTTCTCCTCAGGGGGTATTCAGAGAGGAAAACTAGAATAACCCGATTTGAGGGGTTGTTCCACTGCGCTCCAAAAATCATTGTTCTCATAATTTTAATGTTCATACATTGAGTCAACCGCGCTCCACGAAATTGTAAGTAGAGTCTTTGAGATCCATGATCAGGGAATAACTATTGCAGTTATTCTGTGATCATGGCGCATGAAACTGTGACGAAATATTGGAAAGCTCAAAACTCAAATCATGGTAAATATCCCGTTGGAAATGACTCTAGTGGTATTAACCTATCTAGTGGTGTTGGATTATGGTTTTATTAACTTAACGGTTAAACAAGGTGAAAAGCAGGAAATGCATGAACAACTACAATATGTAAATGCTGTGCAATGTGAAGCGTGTGGTACTGTGCAGTACGCTGCGTACTGTATCGACGAAAAGAAAGAACAGAAAACTCTTCTCGATTTTCGTACGATGATGCACTGCCGGACAGGGGTACCTATTCGATACTAGGTTTAAGATCTTTATTAATTTCTCAAAGATTAGTAATAACTTGTGAGAAAGAAAATAGGCTTATTATCTATTGTTAGTAGTTCGGTACGAGCAAATATTCAGTACAATGTGGGTAGAAAACAAAAATACTGTACAGAGCAAAGTAAAGGCAAGGTAGAGGCACGCGCACACTGATACAAATTGTGGATTATAAAATGTGCAATACTATATGGACAACTTTGAAAAATGTGGCATTTAAGGCGAATTTTAAATTGAGTTTTTTGGTCTATAATAATTTAAGGTAGGCTATTATATAAACGCACTCCTTCAAACATTATAATATTTTTCATGCCATAGTTTGCCCTAGCTTTCTGTAGGCGATTTCTAAAACAATTTGAAAACATGGAGACTGTGTCAGGGGTTGTACTTCGAGAAACGTAGGAAATTGACGGATGACATCGATCACACGAAACGAACTATCAACCACCTAGTTGCTTTGGGCGCGTCGTCGTCTGACCACTTTCGTTTCAGATTTTCTTGAGAGACATGTCAGTCATTTCTATAGTCATTGAAAAAACGGATCGGCCGCCGTCCGTCCAGCCGCAGTCCGACGTTGTCCGACAATTTCGTTTTTCAAAGTAGACCTTCAGATGTGACGTAGAATATTTTCTTTCGAATAAAGCTCTTCGGGTGTTTAGGGTTAGATAAGTTTTTATAGGATTTACTATGTGAAGTTTCTGGCGAATAAATAATAGCAGTAAATACTTTGGAGCCTTTACGATCAAATAGATGAAAAACGATGGCGGCAGGGCCCAAAATCTGTAAATCCGCCCAAACTCTGTAAAGCTTTTGAGCGGTCAGTCAGACTTTAGCAACTGTACCATTTTGGGAGTGATACAAATTTAATGCAGTATATTCCGCTAGTACATAGTCAAAACGCAAGGGTGTTTTATTATAAAATATGCAAAAATAATCATTTCAATTAGTAAGGTTGTCGCAGATTTGATTGCTCATTTACCTCAACGAGTTAAGCCCATATTTGAATGCAGGTTTTATGCTGTGTTGAAGCGGCCACTCGTTTGAAGATTGTAGGAAGCCATTTTGTCACCATACACAACAACTTAATGCTCATAATTTTGTGCTACGTTTTTTTATTGTCTCTGGTAGCGGTTTAAGATTAATGAGCGCAGTTCTTTATAGGTTTAAAGGAAAATGGTCTCGTGGACTTCTGAAATGACTTTATACTACACCTGCTCTGAAAGTTACTTATTCCTTTTCCAAACTTAAGGTAGAAAACGTCTTTACCGAAGTACCAAAAACGCGGGAGGAAAAGCTCTATGGAATTTCATCACGCGTTTAGAGGGAGAGAAAAATGTACAAAAATCCATTTCTAACGTGTTGTTTTTTTTTATTTTCTTTAATATCCGCTGGGAGCTATGTCTATTTTCATAATTAAAGGTCAGATGTAAAAAAGTTTTTACTCAAAACTCGCCTTATGATATGCCTTCTTCCGTATTAGGAACACTAATTCAAAACTATATGCAAATCGTACGTGCATGTATTTATTGCTACATTGGAGCTTACAATTTGAATTTACTCGCTGATTTTGAAGATTTAAAACGATGAGTTTACTCCAGGGTGTAGTTTAAAGCATCATGTATCATTCGGGAGAAAGTGCGATTCCTACCTCGTGTGTTTTAACTCCCTCGGCTGTGCCTCGTGCCTCAAATGACACACTCGATATGAATTGGTTATTTTCTCAACTCGGTGTACAAACTACTATTCTAACCGGGTTACTGCGCTACACTGGGTGACACACAAACTAGTTTTAAACAGTTACAAGCAGTTTAAACTTAAAAGAGCGTATTTAAAGCTTGCGTGTTAATATATTTAAAAAGCGAAAGTTAAACATAAAAAAGATTATCTAAAAATAACTTGTTACTGTGATAAAGTTGGCAACAAGAAAAGTTTTATGGTTACTACAAAAGTAAAAATAAATTAAAAATCGTAATAATAAAGTGTTTTGTTTAATAACATGGATAATGGATTCCGAAAATTACAATAAAATAGTAAGAACTAGTATTTATAATTGAAAAAATTGAGCTATCCGCGAACAATCTACAGGTAGCTCAACTGATCCATATCAATACTAGTCGGAAGCGTCCCCAGAACGCTGACTCCATATTGCCTAAAGCAAACATAAAGCTAAGATATTAAAATATTTAAGAGTAAATAAAAAGACAAGTATTTAAAATAAAATAAAACGAACTAAAGAAAATGTGATTTATTTGTGAAAGCTGCAGACGCTCGTAATTAATTTAAATGTGCCTTTTTGTGGGAAAAAGATTTAAATCGCTAGATACGCCCTTACTATCAAAGACTGTAGCATTTTCTTTGAATGCGTTAACAAAAGGCCGCACACTAAGAGTGGTTAAAATTAGTGTTTTTGTCAATAAACCCAACTGTTATTATGGCCATTTATTGGGCAATCACATAGCACGAGCTATTCTGAACAAGTACACCACAAAAACACACAATTCACTGATTCCAAAAAACAAAGATATGTTTGTGAGCTCACAAGCTTAGCTTGGCAACAAACGCGGTCTCACTACAGAAAGGGCTTAATTAACGATTTAAATCTTTGAATAAAACAGATATTTTAGCAAACCCAGTGTAGACGGCACTGACCTGAAAACCCAGGGAATCCTGAAAGCAAAATATATAGTTGACCACCAGTTGAATTGAAAGCAAGCATTAAAGATACAAAAAGTCTCACCAGTTCTATGATTAGTCAGAAGTAGACATGTGCGCCGACGTTGAAATAATCGGCGGCGGACGCCGGCCTGAAATCGGCGGCGGCGGCGTGATTTCGGCGTGAACTCGGCGCGTATAGTATTTGTTAAGGATGTATTATAAATTATTTAAAAATGCTTACATATTTTTATACATTTATTAATAAATACAAGTTACAAGAAAAATTACCTATTTAGAACTAAATAAGTACATCTTCACACAAAGTATAATCGTTATGCACAAATATATCTCCGGCTTCGACAATACGGTCTTCCCATCGTGCGTTTTAAGCTTCGTTAGGTGGCTCCTGCTAAGCTGCTGAGTCCAAAGGTCGCGCCGTACTATCTTCGCAATTAGCTTGTTCAGGTCTGACATGTCTGACGAAGTCACTTGGGTGGTTTCCCGTCTTTTTGCCGTCAGCCCGAGAGTCTCATTTTTAGTCACAGTGTCGGGGCTTCGCCACGTCATCTTCCTTTGGGGCTGTTTCTTAAAGAAAAAGTTCATTAAGAACAGCCCCTCTTTCTCAAGGAAGTTGACAAGCATTTGCTTCCTGTAATTCCTAACTCCATAACCATGCGAGCCTATTCGGGATTCGTTCCCAGTCCGGGTTCCCACCTTGCCGTTAAAGTCCCCCATAACAACGTTAAAGTGACCCTTAGTGGTGTTATGTAAGGCTTTGGATATGTCTTCGTGCATATTCTCCACTTCATCATCCGAGTGTGCCGAGGTCGGTGCGTAAACCTGAATTACCTTCAAGCTGTACCGCTTGGACAGCCGAAGGATCAGGTACGCTACCCTGGTCGACTGGAGATTTCTTGAACGTTGTTAGAGAGGGCCTTGTTGACGAGGAAACCTACGCCACCCTGGGATGTTTTATCACCCTCGCGAAAGTAGAGAAGATGGCCCGAGTCTAAGGTTGCGGTCCTTCCCCCTCTCTACGGACTTCACATAACCCCAGAACATGCCATTTAATGTTCTCTGACTCCACTTCCAACTGCGCTAGATGGTGATCAAGCCTTAGAGTGCGTTCATTAAACGTAGCAAGGGTCAAGTTTTTAAGTAGTGATCGGTAGCCTGCCGTTGTCCGGGGATTCCTAGCGCCCCCTACCCCGCCGTTATCGTGGCCGCTACCATGGCCAGGAATAGCGAGGCGGCCGGGAACTGGGGGCCACTTTTTGACTTGTAAAATCATTGGGGGCTAGTGCCCATAATCCCCACGCTGGGCATACGGGTTGGGGATCGCAGTTTGGTGATGTTATCGGTCTACGGAGGGCGCTGCCGCCCGCCCCCCGGTGTTTGTATCCCATAGTCGCCTCTTACGACACCCACGGGAGGAGTTGGGGCGGTGCTATTCTATGCCGGCACCACACGGTGAGTGTAATTAATCGTGGTGCGCCCCACCACGGTTAATTATGCAGACCATGAATGACCGAGACATAAATTGCTTCCTATTTCGGACACAATTTGGGCTATGCGTCGCACGTTGGCTCCGGAGTCAGTCACCAGGCACAAAGACTTTTCTGACAGACTAAATTCAGATATCACACCTTGGGTGAATACGCTCAAAGCTTCTCCTGTCTTCTTTTCGTCAAAAGCCCTCGTTGCCAGAGTGAAATTCTGCATCTCATTACTATAAAATGCAACATGACGGTTAAGTAGCTGCAGTGTCGATAATAATAATCAATAAAATTACGGGGTTTTCAAAGGGTCTAAAAGGTAACGTTTCACGCCGAATTCACGCCGATCGGCTGATCGGCGGCGGCGGCGTGGGAAATTTGCCGGCGGCGGCGGCGGGTCGGCGCGGCGCACACGTCTACTCAGAAGTACGGTACAGAACTAGTGGGAATACCCGTCAAGAACGATCTAATCTAGATAAGATCGCTCTTCGACGTCGAGCGTTCGAACCAAATTAAATTTTTTATGACTGTTGTCTAGGAAAATAATTTGATTAATTAAATTTTATTTTAATTGTGGTATCTATTAAAAGTTATTTAATAATACCTCTCTAAAAGTTTCATTTTGTAAATCTTAGGCAGAGATACGAAGTTGGTTTCATGGCCACCAAACTCTATTTTCGCAATTCTTCCTGAACTATATGCATATACGATAAAACTATTACAGAAAATAGGAGCAGTTTCCGCGATATAAGTTTTATAACAAATGGCAAGCATTCTCTCCTCGGTATTGCGTTATTATTTTTATTTTCCTGGCGTGTCTTTATCGCATTACTGTTACCACGAGGGTTTTGAACACGTTATTAATGATAGGCAATTACGCTAACAAATCACGAAAGTTTCAAAAATACTTCTTATTCTTTTTTCCCACTGTTCCTTTAAAATTGTTTTTTTCGGTGCTATCTTTTATATAGCAAAACCGCAGCTTGACCGCAGCTTGACGGCACGTGTCAGTCACGTCGAGTTGAGTTAATTGGTTCATCAATTGATATTGATGGTAACAGATAATAAATGTTATTTCCGACTATTAATAAAGTTTCATTCAGCTGTGTGGTTCTGGCTTAGAATTTGCACCACTTGAACTTCCCGTGGGTGTCGTAAAGTAGGTTAGGGTGAAGTAGATTTTTTTGGAATATTATTTGATTTCAAAATTACCCACCTATGGTTTATCCATTTTGAATTAAGCATGTAAGTAAAGAAAATACGACACAAATAACAAAATCTCACTTGCTTGGCGTCGAGTTTCAGATATAATTGTAAGCAATTTTTATTGAAGGGAGGATCTAAAATAGACAAGTAAAGTAAATTACGTATAAAAGGACGCGGCAACAAAGTGAATTTTAGGTTAAGTATGGACGGTTTGCTTACGTTAATGCTTTATCAAAATGGACACGGTATAGTGTAAACTATAACGACTAAAACCTTAATAAACTTAGTCAATAAGCGTAAGAAACAAATAATAAAAAACTAAATAAGTAGAGAAAAAATTATATGTATGTACTGATTGCACCGAAATCAATTTCCAAATGATATCCAAACAGTGATAAATAATTAACTCGGCTCAGTGCGCTTTTATGCGAGATAAATTTCATTATGACCTCATATCAGAACGGTTGAATGGAAAGTAAATTTTAATTAGTGAGGCGGATAATCTCGTATATAGGTACGTAATACGTAGCCGTACCTTAGGGAACGTACCCATACTACGTGACCCGTTTAGGGGGGGGGGGGAGCGGAGTCTTTAAAATACTACGGTCAGTCACAGGAGCGGGGGGGTGGCTCAGGTTTTTGTCACGTAGTCGATTTTATTGATACGTTTGAACATTTATTGGTATCGGATCAGTAGTGTCAGCGCTACGTGGGAACATAAAATAGCCTACACATATACATACAAACCTAGGGTATCAACTCGTACCCCCCTCCGTGAAATGATTAAAAAACATAATTATGAATTACTACGTGAAAACTAAAGGGGGAGGGGGGGGGGGGGGGGGGGGAGTTTTCTTGGCATATACTACGAGTGGTCACCGAGGGGAGGGAGGGGTCGAAAAAACTAAAAAAATAGGTCACGTAGTATGGGTACGTTCCCTTACCTACCTACAGCTAATAATACTAAACGTAGTATAGGACGCCTCCGACATGTTGTGCGATTACGTATAAACCACCCAAAGCCTTGAATGACCTTTGAAAGCCATTTTATTTGGCCTTCGCCATACAATTGCATAATTACGAAGGTCATTCAAAGGGCTTTCAAATGTCAATAATAGACAATTGATTAATTAAAAAGACCATTGATTAATTAAAAACCCTTTTTAATTAATCGATGTAATAGACACCTGTTTTTTTTCGCTGTAGCACAAAATTAAATTCAAAAATGCTTTTTTCCATAAATATAATAAATGTACACTTAGAAAAGGTCAAATTAATTAGACTGACACGGAAATAAGGTGTATTTTTTATTTCGGCCGCTTCGGTTTTTGTTTTGTTTTTTAAAGTTCTTTATTTAACATAAAAGTTTAACACCGTAGTTTAACTAAACACTGTTTAGAACCTAACTAAGTACAAGTCCATTTATTTTTAAAGTAATTCAACAGGCTACGGACGCTTTTCAAAGTTTTTGACAAAATTACAATTTATAATAACTAACACTTAATAAATCATAAATGAATTAAATTACACCACAACTTATCCATGAAATAGTACAAGAGTCATAATATGAGCACTTTGTACCTTATAAATCAATGAAGGTTATTCTTAAAAAAAAACTACAAATGTTTGGTTGGACATACTTACGTAATTCCTACAATTCAAACATACGAAAAATAAGGGTACTTAGAGCTAATTGCGGACGACAAAAGTTTCTCGCTACCCGCGGGCCGATTCGGTATGTAGACTAAAGTAAAGTAAAGTAACGACGAAGAGTTTTGAGTTGGAGTTTGAGCAAAATCCGTCCCAAGCTTTTTTATTCTCTCGATAATCTGATATTTTATAGTAAGCCTTTTGCACAGTAGAGTTTTGACAGTTTGTTTGAATTTATTTATTGATATTTTTGCAGCTTAAAGGGCAATATTTGCTTCTACAACAAAACCCCTACGTTTTGTTGTAGAAGCAAATATTGCCCTTTAAAATATACATTAGATGCCTAACACAGCCGGTGGTGGGACTAACTGCGAAATACTGAAGCACGAAGCTAAAGACGTGGCATCATGGCACTGGAGGTCCATCAGTGGACTAGTATAGGTTGATGATGACTTGATGTAGTGAGGTGGAAGATCGAAAACATCTCGAAAGACGAGTCAATTTTTTTACTATATAAACAGCTTGATAAATAGTTATAACTATCAAATAAGGAATAAGGTGCAATTGACTCTAATTCACTTAATTTTTTCCCAGGATTTCCATTGAAACTATTTCTTTATCTGTGACCCACGTTCTATCGAAGGTGTCTAATTCGTCATCTCATCGTTTGTTCGGTATTCGGTGTAACGGTAAATGAAATAAAAAACTAAATCGGAAATCTCTCGTTCATAATTTTCTAGAGATAAACCGGAAAAATCACAACTAGGAAACGAAACAACAATGATATTACGCATTCCGGCAAATCGGATTTACTCAGCAATGCGTCAAAAAACAAATCAAAGATGGAAGTAATTCCCCGATACAAAAGGTTATTTAAATCGCAATAGCAATTGCGTATTTGATTTCTTTCTGGATGCTTTGTTTCTATATGGAAACGTTTTAGGATAAAAAGTAGCCTATGTGTTATTCCAGGCCTAGAACTAACGTGTATGCAAAATTTCAGCCTGATCTGTTCAGCTGTTTTTGCGTGAAAAAGTATCAAACGTCCATAGATATAATATTAGTACAATATTTAGGATAACTTATGCTTAAACGTTAAAAATAATGAGACAAATCATATGCCGTAAAAAAGCCTCTTTCAAATCTTTTAAGACAAACGGTTTTGAAAGAATCGAGATCCTACAAAACTATTCGCTAACTAATCGCTGTCAAACTGCGAAAAGTAGTTCAGAGGGTTAAATTTTACATTAAGTCCAGAATCAATAACATGTAGCTAACCGGCATTCGCTATGAAGCGAATTAAAAACAATTCAAAGATTCGTAGGGAAAAAATCGAAACAGATCACGTGACATATCTAAAGTATATGTCAACCCATACATTTTTGGACTGCATTCGACATCGATTGTTACATTGTCTAGGCCCTCAGGTACATAAATAATGTAGTAAAATAGAATAAACATAATATAAACTTAATATAAACATATAATATAAACTTAACGAATTTGACAGCTCCAAACATTATGCCATCTTCTGTATTCAGATCGCTATGTAGGCGACGGAAACACGGAACAACGGGCTGAGCGCACCTGAACTATCCTACCAAAGAACTGCAATCCCCAGCCCATGTCCAGTGTGGGGATTAAAGGCAATACTCTCAGTAGACCAATATAGGCTGGTGAGTGTGTTGAAGATTTTTTTATAATTATTAGTTTAGTTTAGTTTTGGCTGATTGAAACCAGCAAAAATTAATTTTGTTTAAAAAAACTATAAACCGACTTCAATTTTTATAGATTTTTCATGGATTTTCATGATGTCAGAACTGAACCAAAGAAACTGAAACCTTGTGGTCCCTTTTTTAATTGGACATGGGACAGCTTCTTTAAGGGAAGCACCAGTTTTCATATAAAAAAAGAATCATGACCCAGTCAAAAGTTCTTAGGTAAAAAACATTTAAAAACAAATACAGTCAAATTGAAAACCTCTTTTTTTTAAGTCGGTTAAAAATAATAGTTACTTTTATAGAAATCTGGCAAATGATATAATATAGCATATCCAAACGCGGTTGAACGGCCAGTTGAATGATAAAAGACTGAATCAGTAGCTGGATGCGTCAAGACAGGGCGCTATGGCGCTCATTGGGGGAGGCCTGTCTCCAGCAGTGGAGGAATATAGGCTAATGATGATGATAATATCCAAACAAATTGAAAAAAAAACACCAAAGCAGTACGTAACACTCATGAAGTTGTAGACAAGAGGGTTGACAGACAAATAAAACACCAAAGCTATACGTACCACTCATAAAGTTGTAGATAAGACGGTTGACAGACAAATAAAACACCAAAGCAGTACGTACCACTCCTGAAGTTGTAGATAAGAGGGTTGTCAGACAAATAAAACACCAAAGCAGTACGTACCACTCATGAAGTTGTAGATAAGAGGGTTGACAGACAAATAAAACACCAAAGCAGTACGTACCACTCATGAAGTTGTAGATAAGAGGGTTGAGAGACAAATAAAACACCAAAGCAGTACGTACCACTCCTGAAGTTGTAGATAAGAGGGTTGTCAGACAAATAAAACACCAAAGCAGTACGTACCACTCATGAAGTTGTAGATAAGAGGGTTGACAGACAAATAAAACACCAAAGCAGTACGTACCACTCATGAAGTTGTAGATAAGAGGGTTGACGGCAGAGTTGGCGTAGCACATCACGTGGGAGATGAGGGCGATGCAGGTCATAACGTCGCTCTGTTGCACGTCGATGGCAACCCTGCAAGAGAAGAGAACGTTAATATCGTAGGAAATATAAATAACTAGCAGTGCCTCGCGGTTTCAACCGCTTAGTTCTCGTTTTTGTATGAATTCCGGGATAAAATATAGCCTATGTCACTCTCGGAAAAGTAAGCTTTTTAATGATGAAAGAATTTTTAACTTTTGGATCCGTCCAGTAGTTTTGGAGTCTATTCAATACGAACAAATAAACAAACAATCAAATCTTTTCTGTACAAAATATAAGTAAGTATATTATTTAATTAAATTTACGGAAAATTATTTAATAAAAAAGATAAAATAAATAAACGAATTAAAATCATTCTCTATTAGCGAATGCCTATTATTAGCTTTTTGTGACCATTTTAATTTATATTGTAATTAGTTAAGGTGATGGCAATCCTAATTAAATAAATATAAAAACACGACAACTTTTGGCAGGCCCTTTTCAAAAACTAATCTTTGGTGGGATTAAAGAGCGTAGTTCCCATGGGAAATTATTATTCTTAATAATTCCTAGGTTTGATTCACTGAAAACAGTATCATTTATACTTTAAAGAACTCAATTAAACGCGAACTGGATGGAATGGACTGAAATTTTGCATACAGGTAATTATGGAATCAAACAAAGACTTCTATTTCTTTCTTTTTTTTTCATTTTCTTTCTTTATATTTTATAAATCATTCCCTTGGGATAGTAATCATCTCGTTTCCATAGGAACAACGCGTGCCAAGATAATATAATATAATAAAATAGAGTATTAAATAATCAATTTTAAAAAACTATAAATCGACTTCAATTTTTATAGTTTTTTCATGGATTTTCAGAACTTGACCAAATTAACATGAAACCACACGGAAAGCATCAGCTTTTACATAAAAAAAATAATCATGAAAATCGGACCACCCAGTCAAAACTTCTAAAAACCTAAATAAAATACAGTCGAATTAAGAACCTCCTTTTTTGAAGTCGGTTAAAAAGGGTAAAAATAAATACCTTAGTACAGACAGCAGATGCACTGGGAAGTAGCAGACAGCGAACATGGCTACCACAGCCACCAGCATCTTCGCAGCTTTCCGACGCGAGCGGAGCTGACCTTCCGTGGACGCGTTGGCGTGGATGGATGGAGTGGTCCTCCTGCTAGATGCTAACCCTGGAGACAACATTCAGCTTTTTTTAATTTTTAAGACAAATCACAAAATAAAAATAAATTAAAATAATGGTGGGAAATCCACACAGCATCATCTAGCCCTAAGCTAAGCAGGGGGCCTAATTCCACTATTTTTAAAAACAAAATGCTATGCACCATACGATTAAGATAGAGATTTAGTCGTAAATTTAACTGGTATTCCAATAAGATTACAATCTCTATGACTTATAATAGCGTGTCAATAATGTGGTGGGGCATATAATCATAATCGTAATAGTCATAGATATGGCACAAACAAAAAAGATCGTGTTAGTAGAATACACCAAAAGGTGTAAATGGAATTGATTGTTACGCGATAATGAAGCGATAATAATTGTCATAGTGAGGCGATTGTGTTAGTGGAATCAGGCCCCTTAGCTTGTGTTATAGCTACATGATGACTGTAATACATTACATAGATATATATTATTCAGAACACCCGGAACAAACATTGCAGATCGTATAAGCCTTTGTCCCAAGGCGGGAATCGAACCCGCAACCTCCTGTGTCGCAGGCGGATCTTCTGCGCTAAATCGGCCGTCATGCAGAAATATTCAAAATGCAATGTGTATGTGTATGGGTGCGGATGTATGTTTGTTACTTCGTCACGGTAAAACTATTGCACGGATTGATCGGGCTGAAATTTTGCATAAATCTATGTATTTTATTTAATACATGAGCTCCCATAATGGGATAGAAGTAACCTAAGTGTTTTCATAGAAACAACGAGTGCGAAAATCTACTAATCTCTAATTATGTATGTAATTGTCATGTTCAAATATTGTATTGTCGTCACTCTTACAGGCCCATACACTAGTGAAAGTGGCGCCCCCAACTATTTTATCTTATTATTACTTTAAACGCAGCAAGTTTTAAGAATCGTACGTTCAGTTTGTGGTATCTTTTATAAGTTATTTATTAATGACTCTGTAATAGTTTCATTTTGTAAAGCTTAGGCAGAGATACGATGTTGCGCTTTTTGGCCACCAAACTCTATTTTTGCATCTCCTCCTAAACTGTATGAGATAAAATTAATACAGAGGTATTAAACAATAGCTTAAAATAGATACCACAAACTGAACGTAGGATTTTTTAAAATTCCTATAAAAACATAAAAATATGATAAAATAGGTATCGCTGTCATATTGGCTCGGGTATGCGCCTTAAGGACCCTAACTGAAAACTAGCCCAGTATTGGGCAAACGTCTTGTACCTACCGCAAAATGCTGAGCTTGGGTCCGTTTTTACCCAATGATGTACCTATTGTTAGATTTAAGTACCTACTTATTATTTTATATCATCATCATCATCATCATCATCATCAGCCTATATTAGTCCACTGCTGGACAAAGGCCTCCCCTATTATTATTTTATATATATCCTGTTAATTATTGTATGTACCACTACTTTTGTATTAATTAAAATAAACAATAAAACTTTTAAATCCATCATTGTTATTAATACTAAAGTTATTTACAACGGGATATTTACCATGATTTGTATTTTGAGCTTTCCAGAAAATAAAATAAACAAATTTTTATCTTTTTTTATCGTGTTAAAATCTGCAGCTGCAGCTATATGTTGGAAGTAAAGACAGGGCTCCTGTATAGCTCATCAGGGGTGGCCTAGGTGCCCAGTGGACATTAGTTTTGGGCACATTTCATAACTTATAATTTAAATAATTGATTAAAAACTAAAAACAGACTTCAATTATATAGTTTTTCATGTATCCCATTGTCAGAACTGAACCAATAAAATGGAACCACACGGAAAACACAAGCTTTCAAATAAAAAAAATTATCATGAAAATCAGACTACCAAGTCAAAACTTTTGAATTAACAAAGATAAAAAAGAGATACAGTCGAATTGATGACCTCCTCCTTTTTTTTAAGTCAGTTAATAGAACAACACATCAAAATATACATCCGACAGAGAACCAAAGTTATCGACATAACTCAAGGAATAAGCCAGCTGAAGTGGCCGTGGGCCGGCCATATCTCGCGAAGAACCGACAAACGATGGGGTAAACGAGTTCCTGAGTGGAGACCGCGACTCGGCATACGTAGTGTAGGGTGCCATCTGGCCAGGTGGGATGACGATCTCCGAAAGACTGCAGGCAGATGCTCTGAAGACATGGTGCTATGGCGCTCATTAGGGGAGGCCTATGTTCATCAGTCATCTACTAATGTTGGTCGGAGCCCTTTCCACGAGAGTTGAATTGAAATCGCACGTGTCTGGCTCTAAAGGACTTTTCAGGTACATTAAAATTCCAACCAACACAAGGTAGAAACTGAGCTATAAGTTTTTATTTTAAAAATTTCACCATTGAAAGTAGGTAATTCCTTAAAAGCAATAAAACTTGATCGTTCCGCCCAATAAGCTTTTTGAAACGGCCGCATATTTCCAAACTTTGTCTTAATTCGACTAATGGAAGATAGACCTTCAAGGTATTCATTATTCTTCGTGTAATTCGCAAAATTACCCTTATAATGGGCTAAGTTTAATAAGCAGTTAGAGTTCAAAATTGTATGGCTCGGAATAAGCGATTGGTAAGTATTCGAGGTTGCGTTTTGATAAATAATGGTTTGAATACGTTTTCTGACTCAAAATTGTATTTTCTTGATCCGGCTGTTTAAAATAAAGTTTATTAAAAAAGTAAGATTGTCAAACTATTGTAACGTTTATTCCTATCAGCCGAAGGTTTTTAATTCTTTGCTGATGGCCTAAAGGCCCGGAACATTATTTAAGGAATCACGTGGTACACGTTACGTTAACGCGTAACGTGTACCACGTGATTCCTTAATAAAAATATAAAATAATAATAGTAAAAATCCGGCAGGTAAAAACGTGAAATGAATGTTGATAAGGTACAGTAATGCCTCTGCATTATTAATTGGTAGCTTCAAAGAGAAGCTAGAATAGACCATTTAGAACCATTCGAGTCATGTTTGTATAAGACGAAGTCATCATTGAACTTTTACGAATTATTTTAGTTTTTGTGGAGAAAACCCAAAACTCAACAGTTAATTGCTAATAATGGCAAGTTTACAAGTAAACATGTTTTTCTTTTATATTTTTTAAATAATGTGCAAGCAATCTAGCTTAACATGTTTTTTCTTGTTCAAGCCTTATTACGAACATGTCTGGTTATTGTTTGATGAAAGATTTTGCACGCTTTATGTTCAAAATTTTGGAACAATTATTCTGGAATAGTCTAGTTTATAAAGAGGAAAGATTACTATAATATTATATAGAGGAAAGATTTGATTGTTTATTTTTTTGTATTGAATAGGCTCCGGAACTACTGACCCGATAAAAAAAACAGTATTAAAAAGATACTTTCCAGTGAGTGACATAGGCTATATTTTTGTGATTGAGAATAGCCAATGGCTAAAATAAATTAAATAATGCTGGATAATTAACACACCATCTATAAAAACCGGAAGCACAATAAACCGGAAAAAATTAAGCTACTCGTATCGTCATGGAATACCTTGAGAATCCAAGACTACACAACAGCTCACGAAGATTTATGAGCATGTTTACAGGAGATGAAGTAATATATTATATTACATTGTAGTTGTTGACAGGTCCGTGAAGTTTGCAATCCCGGAGACTCGAGTGCAAGTTTATTTTAAACTAGATAGGTTTTTACGCGTTGGATGAATTCTTACGTAAAAGTGCGTAATTTTATTTTGTTAAATTATTTGTTGTTTTGCCATTGTATTTTATACAAATTAACAATTATTAAATGATTATTTATCGGGTATTTATTGCGTACCTTTGTTTGTATTTCCCTACGAAGGTACGCGATAAATACGTGTTAAATACCCGATAAATAATCATTTAATTATGTTAACAAATCGCGAAAGTTTAAAAAGTTTTATTAATTATTATTTTCAAATTTCATTTTATATTACTTTTTATATTACTGTAATGGTAAACTGAATTGTATTTGTAAAGTATTGATTTAATATTGTGTTTGTTACTAAAAAAAGAACTTGAACTTGTAGAAACTGGTGACGTTTAATTGTTTAAAAAAAACAATCTTCATTTACGTATCTGCTACTAGTTTCTATCCGCGGCTTCGACTGCATTGTTTCTATGGAAGCATCTAAGCTGTGTGGTGCTGGTTTAGAATTTACACCACCCCAACTTCAACTTCCTTAGTCGCCTCTTACGACACCCACGGGAAGACCGTGGGTGTCGTAAGAGGCGACTAAGGAATATACACCGGGGTGGGCAGCAGCGTCACTTGCAGAACTATTCTACCACCGAAATGCGATCCCCAACCCGCATACCCAGCGTGGTGAATACGGGCATTACCCCCATTGATTTAAAAAGAGAAGATAGGTTACGTTCTCCCAGCGCTTACTCAAAAAATGGCATGTGTTACAACTACACGCAAACACTACGCTCACAGTTATATTTCCAGTCCTGTGCAATACAAAGAAGAACAAAGACGGAAAGACGTATCTAGGACCGAAGTGAGACTAAGACAACAATATTTCACGCGAATCACGACCGCCCGTGCCGCCGGTCAGACGGTGACTGATGTGGGAGAACACAATTTTACACAATTTGAGGTTGCCACTTTCGAGCAACCAGTGCCTCATCTTCGTTTTTAATAAATCAATGATTACCCCCCATGAGATAAACGCCAATGCGCTTATCAGGGGGAGGCCTGCGTCCAGCAGTGGACTTATACAGGCTGTTGAGGTTGAGGTCTAAGCGCTCTTATACACGGACTGCAGGTCTCCAAATACACGGATCGTAAGTCTCCACTGCAAGGCTCAAGTCGCAATGGGTCGAAACTGCTAAAAACATAGGATATTTTTTGATTATTCAATTTTTTTCTTGTGCCAATCGGTGGAGCTAAATAACCTTATTAGAAATCAATAACAAATCCTTATAACAAATTTTAGTACCTACCTATGTTCCTAGGAGTTCACTTTAATCCTTTGCTACCTGCATTTAAGATGTCATTCTCAAAAAATCAACTTAAATCCCTTAAACATTGCAAATTAGTTAATTACAATAGATAAAATTAGTCCATTCTTTGCCATTTAACCTAACAATAGGTTTGGAAAATGTGAGACAATTTTTGAGATAACGTAGTTATTTGTTATATAAAAGGACTCATTTTCAATGGCATTTTTTGGAAATAGGCATGTGGATGCATTTGTTTATAAAAATATTATCATACGATAGGTAATTTCTATAAAACCTTGGTGTTTTCCAAGCTGTATCGGTAAGCATTTTGTAGAAATCAACCTTGATAGATGTCATTCCATATTTTTTTTTAACTTAGTTTTCTCTGTTTGTAGTTATATGACAAAATGACACAGAATAGTTTCTAATAGGGTTATTGAGCTCCACCGATTGGCACAAAAAAAACTTCGAATGATAAAAAAAAACTTTGTCCCCTTCTTAGCACTTCGACCAACTGTACGTCGTCTGCAATTGACTGCAGTCTATGGCTGCCGTTGACTGCCATCAAATCAAATGCAGTCGACGACTGCCGTTGCCATGCAGTCTGGAACTTGTATATGAGACCTAAAGTTATTTCTATCCCACGGGATAAGATATTAAATGATAAGATAATGTTTATTTCAGACAACAACAACAACTGTTTTCTACAGTCCAAATAACTTAAATTATAGACTCCATTTGAGATTATTAAGTAGGTACATAATTACCAAAAATACACACGTGTTACACTGGTCATGAGAGTACAGTGTATACGCTCTTGTCCAGTGTTCCACCAGTTACCCACATTGTTACATAAAAGCTTAGTACATAAATAGATAGAGATGGACTGACAGTGTTTTGAATTGGGTTGCCCTACCTGCCGAACTAGTTGAGCACTGTATCTCGGCAAGTTGAACTCCTCGTTTCTCGCATAAAAAGTCTCTAGGCTATTTTATGTTTAAACCTACAAAGATCTATGCAAAATTTCACTAGCCAAAATTACTAAATTAGACCGATCCGTTCAGTACTTTTAAATAAACAAACATATTTCAGGTGTAATAAATGTGTTATATCAATTCAACAACTTTCTAGTAACAAAAAATATATACTATATGTAAATAAAAACAAAAAGGTTTACTTACAGCAGAAGAACTTACAGTTTTGCCCAGCGCTGGGCGTGGTACAAAGCTTGTGGGACTCCGTGTGTCCAGGGATATTGTCAGATCGCCAGAGGACTCTGACTATCTGGCAGTATGCTATCATCATCAGAAGTAAAGGGAACCTGGGAAAAAATAATAGTAAATGAATTATACAAAGAAGACATACCAATATACCTGCATATATTACAAACATTGGCTCCGAGGTGGCGACAAAGTTAATGAGTTAAAGTTAATGATTAATTATTTTTTTCTAAATAAGATACAGCCGATTTTCATACTGTTTTACGGGATATAGGTAGGTACCGTAATGGGAATAAACCTTTTTTATGGCTACTTTGGGATTATGATAACGACAGGAAGAATCATCAAAACTAGTAAAAATAGTTAAAGATATTACCTCTATAAAATACACCATTAAAATTACGAGAATTGCCGACCATTATTTTACTTTATATCAATATCATCGTATTTTTCAAACGTAACTGCTCTATCGATGAAATCACCTATTTAAACATACAAGTCTGAATTTGTACCTGTTTTTATAGGTACGGATTCAGACTTGTTATGAAATAGGTACCTATTTTTCTCAGTTAGAAATTCAAGTTTTTACTGTCATAAATTTTAGCGTTTTCATGCATCTTATTCTGGTTTGTGATCTATTATAATACTTAGATAAAATAAAAAAAAACGTATGCGGCTTCAAGACAAAATTATAGATGCAAACGAAAAGTAAGTAAACATACGCTGCAGTAATTAGATGCAAGAAAAACCATAGAGAAAAATCTCCTCTACCTGCTAACTTGATAAAACATCCTTTATTCTATAATCAAGTTATAAAACACAAAGCATTCAACCCATGTCTATTATGGAGACTCTCTTGTTATTCAAATTGGCTCCGTGAAGCCACCGTTCTTTGTCTGATGCTTTATAGAGACGTGGAGACTTCATTCACTTTATTTTTTATTGAGGAATCGCTTGTTTATTATGGTTTACTGGTCTACCCGCGGTTTCGCTCGCGTTATTTCTATGGAACCTTTTTCTATCCCACGGGAACTGATTTATGGAATAAAAAGTAACATGTTTGATGCTAGAAATAAAATAAACTTTATGCAAAATTTCAGTAGTTTTGGCGTTAAGAGGTGACAAACATCCATCCACCTATATATACATCTAAATATCCAAACTTTCGCATTTATAATATAACTAGCTGCGCCTTGCGGCTTCGCACGCGTTGTTCCTATGAAAACATTAAAAGGTGATTTTCATCCCAAGGGAACAGATTTATGGGATAAAAAGTAGCCTATGTTTTATTCCAGTATTAGGATTACCTGTATGCAAAATTTCAGCCAGATCCGTTCAGTAGTTTTGGCGTGAAGAGGTAACAAACATCCATACATCCATACATCCATCCAAACTTTCCCCTTTATATATAAGTGTGAGTGTGAAGTGTGAAGTGTGAAAGTGTGAAGTGTGAAGTGTGATGTGATGATGTGATGATTATTATTATTACAGTGTGACTAGCTTCTGCTCATGGCAGTATTTATGTCGTTAGAATTTGCACCACCCCAACTTTTCCCGCGGGGGTCGACTAAAGGACACCACCGGGGGCGGACAGCAGTAACCTCTGCAGAACAATTCTACTACCACCGAACAGCGTTCCTCAACCCGCATGCGCCAGCAACCAATAAAGCGCTTACCAGGGGGAGGCCTGCGTCCAGCAGTGGACCAATATAGGCTGTTGAGGCTGCGGTTGCGGTTGAGGATGGAAGTATGGATACAAGCGATCCTACGAACCTTGTTAAGTTTCATTCTGTTCTCTTATCTAGCTCTTGATATTCAAATTGCCTATCTCCGTGCGGCCACCGTTCTTAGTCTTATGCATTATGAAGGCATGGAAACTTCATTCTCTTTATTTTTTATTGAGGTGTCGTATTTACTGCTGCTGTTATAAACATTATAATATGCTGCTGTTTTAAACATTATAACATAAATATTATAATGTTTATAACAGCTATGGCCCTAAAAATGTAAAAATGTGTCACTTTTGATATTGGTTAGTTAACCAAAAACAGTTAAAACTTATAATTTTCTTTGTTAATAAAGGTACTTATTATTATTATTTAGTTTTGGCGACGACAATTAGAACACCAAAAATTAATATTAATTTACGAACGATGTCTTTGTCAACTTTTTTGGCCCAACTTTCAAACTTCACCGTAGTTTTCAATTTAACTTTGCAGCGTCCATTTTACCTAGTTTCTATTAAATTAAAGCATGTCAAAAAGAGGAAATAGTATTGGTCGTTGTTATTCAGATTTATTAACGTTTGTTGGCGCTGAACGTTTTGTATATAAAATAGTTTTAATCAAAGAAATGTAAATTTTCTTGCAGTAATTCATTTTCTTCCTTGTTTCTTAATATTTTTTATGTAACATTTTCCGAAGATATATACCAACTAAGTAAACATATGCAACTACAGCTGAATTGAGATCCTTTTTCTTTCTTATACTCATTTGAAAATACTACTATAGTTTCAATGTAGAATGAGTGAAGACACATCACGACGCGACCACTAAAATTCACTTGCTTGGCGTCGATTTTCATATATTAACCAAGTGTGCCTTGTGCTCCTACGGCGAACAAATATAGGTACGAGTATGAGTATGAGTATTAAGTAGGTGAACAATTCAACAATAATGTGAAACTATCCATATTTTTTTTTAAAGAATCCCTACTTCCCTTTGGTCACGGCCTCACGCGTAAAGGGCCATACTAATTTCGCTAAAAAATAATGTTGTGTTTGTTGTTGTAAGAAGTTGTTATATCAGAAAAAATAAAGTATGTTAGAATCATATAGTTCGGCAAACGTAGTGCAAGGTGCCCTGCGGCCAGGTGCGATGACGATATGCGAAAGACTGCTGGATGCGTCAAGCTGAAGACAGGGCGCTATGGCGCTCAATAGAGGAGGCCTATGTCCAGCAGTGGACTAATATAGGCTGCTGATGATATAGTTCCACGCGAGTGAAGGTGCGGGCCGCATCTAGTTCCATATTAAAAGACACGGCTAATGAGCGAATTTTAACCGGTTTGTTTACATACATTCTACATCGAGATTGGCTTGTATACAAAGGTAATACGAAAAACAATACGCCTCTCAAACAATACCGTCCAAGTTTCAACTTTTCTTTTTCCGGCACCGAACTGGGCTGCATAATTTAAATCTTTACAAAGCTAGTAAATAACCAATTTACGTAACAATAGGATTTTTCTTACTCTTTTGAGACTCTAATAAAATGGGACGTCTTTTCCATAATAATAAAAAGATTTCCATCTTGGACGGTTGAATTAAATTAAATAAGGGACAGTCTGGGTTAAGGGGCCCTTGTTTATAAAATAAGTAAGTTTACGCAGGTACCTTGAGTGAATCCCTTAGAAACTGGTATTGCGTAACTTTTCAGATAAAACTTGGCAAAGGCACGACGACTAGTCTGTACTAGCAAGAATCACACTTATTATTAAAAATGCGAAAGGTTGGATGTTTAAATGCATGGATGGATGGATAGATAGATTGATGGATGTTTGTTACCTTCACGACAAAATTACTGAACGGATCAGGCTGTAATAGATAATTTTTAATTTTTTGTTGTTTAAAATGAGACTTCATCGAGAGAGTTATATTAGTATATAATATACTTTTAACATTAAGGAGGGGATTTTTTAAAGTTTTATTATAGAGCACACAGTAATCTTTAATGTTTTCTGCATTCGTTAACAATTTGTATTTTATTTCTTCAGATAAAAAGTTTCTTGTACAGAAATAAGTTTATATTTCTTTACAAATCTTTAAGCTTTTAAAGATTTCCTTTGAAAATATTTTGTGAAATATTATTCATATTTCACTAGCTTGAATCTAACAATCGCAAGTGGTCATTTAAGATTTCTGCAAAGACATTTTGTGGTTAAATTGTCCCGGGACTTTTGCTATAAAATATGAAAATTACTCACGTGTAAAGGAAAAGCGCCTTTATAACATGCCAGAGAAGGTCACTTTCGTCCGACCAGGTGGACGTACACTGCATGAAGTACTGGACATTGAACCGTAGCTGCATTTTCTTTTGCACTTGTAGCACTACGAACTCAGGTACGTCTGTGGATAAAGGGTAGTTTGTAGTTATAGCTGGAAGACGAGCAATTTTGTAAGCATAAAGCTTCTAGACTTTTTTGTATAGGTACCTATCGACTCTAAGAGAACGCGGAGCGCTAAGTAGGCGCGGCGCGTGTGGCGGCGTGTCAAATCAAACACTCGTAAACAAACTCTACCAACGCAATATGTTTGAATTTAGTGCAGGCTGCGCCACTGCATGCACCGTTGCACGCCCTAATAAGGCCTAAGCATATACATTGAACGTTGGTGTTTCATTGTCTGTACAAATCACAGTGTGTACAGATATTTAGAGGATCACAAGATGATTCTTAAAAAGCGCGTTTCCAAAGTGCACGCTTTAAAACACTGCACCGTGCGGGGAGAAGATCATTTGGGGACTTATTAACAAATTTTCATACAGTGTGGCTTTTATAGATACAGGTTTTGGCTAAATTCGAAACCGTTTTTCCATTACCCGGCGTCAGGCCGTTGCCGGCGAAGCGAAAATGTAAGAATATGTATGGTGTGGCCCGGCAAAACTGCATGTGTATTTATTGTACATGAATTGTACACGTGTGCGTGTGTGAGTGCGCGAGCGGGTAGGGGAACGCGGGGCGGAGGGACCAACTGGCATCAAAACCGGCTCAGTGGGAAAACGAAGCCCCGGGCCGTGCCGTCGCTGTGCCGTCACCGACGCCGGCGGCGTTTAGTCCAGTCAGATTAGTTTATTCTAGTTTTGACAACAACTATTCAGATAATGTTAAAACTAGACTAAACTAATCTTACAGGTACACCACTGACTGTACAGAGCTTCAGCTTCAGTAAGTACACAGAATGTACTTACTGAAGCTGAGAGAGACGGCCCATATAATAAGGAGTGCGGCCATGACACGGCTGGTGACGGACTTGAACTTGAGTAAGAAATAGATAGCGTACCAGCGATCCAGTGAGATAAACGTCAGTGTTGACATTGACAACATCACTGATTCTGACTGTACAGAGACACAGAATGTACTTACTGAAGCTGAGAGAGACGGCCCATATGATGAGGATGGCGGTCTTGGCGCGGCTGGTGGTGGACTTGAACTTGAGTGGGAAGCAGATGGCGTACCAGCGGTCCAGCGAGATGAACGTCAGTGTTGACATTGACACCATCACTGATACTGACTGTACAGAGACACAGAATGTACTTACTGAAGCTGAGAGAGACAGCCCATATGATGAGGATGGCCGTCTTGGCGCGGCTGGTGGTGGACTTGAACTTGAGTGGGAAGCAGATGGCGTACCAGCGGTCCAGCGAGATGAACGTCAGTGTTGACATTGACACCATCACTGATACTGACTGTACAGAGACACAGAATGTACTTACTGAAGCTGAGAGAGACAGCCCATATGATAAGGATGGCTGTCTTGGCACGGCTGGTGGTGGACTTGAACTTGAGTGGGAAGCAGATGGCGTACCAGCGGTCCAGCGAGATGAACGTCAGTGTCAGCACTGACACCGTCACTGATACTGACTGAAAACATAAAAAAAAACTTAAGAGTTATGAAGAATTTGCTTGTTTACCAGCTATGGCGGTAGCAGTGTAAGAATCAACCCTTACAGAGCCCGTGGAAGTCGCATGAGCCTACATTTACAGAGGGAAGTAGCGTCTTTATGTGTATTAATTAATACCTTGACTGCGTTTACTAATCCGCCTGGTTAAAGAAAAGACCACCTCGTTAGTAGGGTAGGTAGGTAGAAATTATATTATTATAATAAGTCCGTCAGTTATAACCAGACGATTTTGGATTTTGTAGTTTAACTTTTTTCAATGAAAAAAAAACTTAAAAATAAGCACGTCAAAGTTTGGAAGTGCGGTTAGTGACTCCACACCTTGCTAAAACGTGTAGGGTGTGACGTCACGCCGAACTTAAGCTAGCTATAATATCTTCTGTGTTGAAGATATTATAGATAGCTTTTCGTTTAATCGACACAAAAACATATTCCTTTTATCTTGATATAATGTGAATGACAGACGCAATCTTAGGACACTAGCCTGTGTAGGACTTGCTTTGCCTCGCTAGCCTCTGTTTACATGACTGCTACGAGAATCTACGAAATGCACACGAAAGTTGTACGTCGTAGATATCCTACGAAATGCACACGAAAGTTATACGTCGTAGACGACGTACGAAATGCACACGAAAGTTGTATGTTCTAGACGACCTACGAAGTGCACACGAAAGTTGTACGTCGTAGACGACCTACGAAGTGTAGTGTTTTAAGTTTCTTCAAAACGATAAATGATTCCACTGGCATCATTTTTTGCCACTGGCACGGCAAAAAATTATGTTTTTGTGGTTTTAACCTTTCTATGAACCCAAGATTTCGGTGGTCCAGTCAACGGAACCAGCTGAATGGAACCATGAGCAACGAAGGAGCGGATAAATTCAACCTCGATTATTGTATTTTGGGACCACTTGGCAATAATAATGTGTTGATTTTTATCCCAGGTATTTTTATGGTCAAAAGACCTTCGTAATTAAAAGAAACCATTGAAGAAGAAAAACATTGTTATGAGAGGTGCATTTTGTTTGACTTTTTTATAATTAGTTTAAGTTTAAATTTTGTATCTTTGTAATTAAACAATTTGTATGTGTGTTTTATATGACAATAAATGATTTTCTTACTAACTTATTATTTTTCCGCTGCGCACATAAAAATAAAAAACCACAAATCAATTAGAATTTCGCGCCAACATGAAACGAGAAACCTAAAAAAATGCACTTCTAGAAGTTTTAAAGAACATGGGACTTGTAAACGCTGAATAGATTTGTAATTATAAACTTTCACAAATGCATACAAAATACAAATTAATTTATTTCTTTAACTTACAGGAGGAGGAATCTCAAACACAGTTATGTACAACATAACTGTGTTTGAGATTCCCTTTTAAGTAAACCTGGGGGGTTATGCTCTATGACCAATTCAACGTCTTACACAGATACGTCAAGATATCGGCTGGGAATGGGACAAAACTGTATTGGTTTTGTCCCATTCCCCGCCGATATCTTGACGTATATGTGTAAGACGTTGAATTGGTCATAGAGCAAAGATATAAATCGTTAGATATGCCCTTACCTCAGTGAGACCGCGCCGTTTTGTGTCCAAGTCGAACCTTACGCCTGCTTAAACCTGCACTCAGTGTACATCTAAGCACAGTATTAGCCGGACGTGTTGTGAAGGACGTTTGCGGGCAGTTTATAGCGTCACAAAATGACGTGTGCCTTTCGCAAGCGCAACAACAATTCTAGAAACACAAACAAAGCCAGAGGTATAACATTTCACTCGTAGGTATTGCGAGTTAATGAAATAACTTTTATTTTATCGTCCGCATTGTCAAAAATGACTACAATAACAAATTTAAATGGCGAGTGCACGAAAGAGAAAGTTGTGTTCACCTAACGTGTGAGAAAAAGAGATGACACTATTTTCTCAGTACGCTTGTTTTGTTTGTGTACATTGCTACAGTTTTTGGTGGTCGGGGCGTATCTAACGATTTATATCTATGTCATAGAGCATAAACCCCCTGTGTTAGACGATTTCACCCTTACAAGACAAATAAAAAAGCATTATTCACTTGAATTTGGCTACAAATGTAAACCCTAACTTATTAAAGATAACACTGTGTTTATTTCCCAGGGACTTGTCTGTGTTACAGGTCCCGAAAGTAATTAATATTAATAAATCCAGTGCCTCGCCTTGATCTCAACTGCCGATTAGACTGTTTAATCACCTTAGATGACAGCGAGAGATTAATTCCTTTGCAACCGTACTATACGATGTTATATTCTATATAATTTTCAATTCATTAATTACAAGCATCGGTATCGACGCTGTTATGAAACCTGCTATCAGTGTATCTACCATGAGTTGTCACAGTTAAATCGCCTGACGTTACTACAGTAGTTACGTAAATACGCATTAATTTAGTTATCCACAGCGCATTTTAGCAGCCAACTATCCGCTAGATTCACTTTAGAAAATGTATGGAACCCATACATTTTTTAACTACAGTCGCTAGCGAGTATAGATTGTTAAAACTCATGGTAGACACACAGAATGGGGTAGAACTTTTTCGAACTGTCACAATGTAGTCAGATTTTTAACCGACTTCAAAAAAGGAGGAGGTTTTCGCCAGTTTTTTTATGTTTGTTACCTCAGAACTTTTGACTGGGTGGTCCGATTTTCATGACTCTGTTTTTATATGTGAGCTGGTGCTTCCCGTGTGGTCCCATTTTAATTTAGTTCAGTACTAAGAACGGGATGCATGAAATTCCATGAAAAAACTATAAAAATTAAAGTAATTATTAGTTATAGATATTTCGATATAATCAATAAAAATATCTGTGGCTATTGTATGCTCCCGATTGGTTCCATAAAAATGTTATTTCTGAGGCATTAGCATTTATATAATTTTATTTTGTTGTATATATTAGTGTAATAGTTTAGTAGGTAATATGTGTATTAGTATTTATATTTAAGATTTATGTAAAGAACCACCGCCATCCTTTATTTCGTCACAATCGTATGTGGTTGCCTGGAAGAAATCGCTTTAAGCGATAAGGCCGCCAGTTCTATTGCTGTTCTTGTCCTTTTATCTAATTATGTAAATTTATGTTTTATTAAGGTGATGAATAAAGAATTATTTATCTATCTATCTATCTATTTATCCCGCAAAACTTCTTAACAGTGTAAAATTATGGATTTTTTTTTTTCGTTGTTTTAAATTAAATTAATAAAATGAATTTGTCACTGACATTCGTCTATCCATAAAACAGTCGTGTGCCCCGTGCTTGAATAAATAACAATAAAGCAGAAAACTTGACAAATGCTGTAGTGGGGCGAGATCCCAGATAACAGGTGAATCATTTTGTGACACAGGCTGGAGGTAAATAGTTGTGTTTCTTAGAAAATTAAAGAATTAAATTAAAGAAAATTGAAGAAAAATATTAGAAAAAGAAAGAAGTTCAATCAACGACGAGACAAATTTTATTAAAGTTGAATTTAGAGATTGTTCTATTTTATAACTATCGTAATTCCTACTAATATTATAAACGCGAAAGTTTGTAAACATGTATGTACATATCTATACATGTATGTTTGTTCCTCTTTCACGCAAAAACTACTGAACGGATCGGGCTGAAATTTTGCATACTGGTAGTTCTAGGATTGAAATAACACTAAGGCATATGCCTTTTTATTTACTTTTTATCCCATAAATCAGTTCTTTCATTTATTTAATTTTAGTTCAGTTTGTTGTAAAACTTTAAACCGACTTCATTTTATCTTTTTCTCATAGATGCCATTGTCAGAACTGGGCCAAATTGGGACTACACAGGAAGGACCAGCTTTCAAATAAAAAAGAATCATAATAATCGGTTGGAATGTTCTGAGTTAATAAACATAAATAAAAATAAAATAAGAAAATACAGCCAATAGAGAACCTTCTCCTTTTTAACCGACTTCAAAAAAAGGAGGAGGTTCTCAATTATGTTTGTTACCTCAGAACTTTTGACTGGGTGGTCCGATTTGCATGATTCTTTTTTTATATGAAAGCTGGTGCTTCCCGTGTGGTCCCAATTTGGCCCAGTTCTGACAATGGCATCCATGAAAAGTCATGAAAAAACTGTACAAATTTAAGTCGGTTTATAGTTTTTTAAAACAAAATTATTTGATATTACTTTACTTTACGATTTTATAAATGTTTGTACGATCTGCAGATTACCTTACAACATTTGTCTTTATAAAATTTAAGACATATAGAACCCCGATGGTGTTCTGAATGTTTTTAATTGTATAAACCACTAGTTGTGTTTTCTTTTTTAAAAAACAATAACGCAAAAAAAATTGCTTAGCCCAGCTATCACGATGTAGCTACGTCATAACAATCTGCAATTAGCAGTGCCAAGCTATTTACTTGTGAGTAGTTAAAGTAACAGCTAGTTTTAGGTAGACAACTACCTCTATAGTTATACTTGGATGTGGTTTTCGTTCAGATAACGAATTCATTTTACATTTTATTCTGATGCTTATTTTCTTGAGTACAGGTTTCAGGTTATAAGATTACTGGAAAAATTATTGATATACATAATAGGTTCAAGCTTTAGTATGCAGTTTTCTTATCAGTCTATTCAATTATATATATTATTTCTATTCAATCTTTCTATGCGACTCGGCAAACTTAGTGTACCGGCCAGGTGGGATGACGATCTGCGAATGACAGCAGGCAGATGCTGGATGCGTCAAGCTGAAGACACTGCTGGAATTAGGCCTCCCCGGCCTATGTCCAATAGTGGACTATTACAGGCTGATGATGATGATTTCTTATCAGAGGTGAGAAGGTTTTGCGTGAAAATGTAGCTTAATATTAACATTTTAAGGTTTATCTAACCAATTTTTACCAAGTTCGAAAACATTTACGACCTCTGTGGCACGGTGGGCGAAGGTCTGCCTGCGACGCAGGAGGTTGCGGGTTCGATTCCCGCCTCGGGACAAATGTGTGTACGATCTGCAGACATTTGTTCAGGGCGTTCTGGATTTTTTTCTATGTATAATAAAAAATATCTATCTATGTAATGTATTGTATTATGTATATCAGTTATCTAGTACCCATAACACAAGCTCTGCTTAACTTGGGGCTAGATAATGCTGTGTGAATTGTCCAGCATTATTATTATTATTATTATTTAAGAAACTTTTTATGAACGTAGAGCAGTTTCAGAGCACTGTCCATTTGTCGACCGTTCACGTTTCAGTTTTTTGACCTCTCTATTTTTGTCGGGTGTAAATAAAACTTTTTTATAGCCAATGTCGGTGGTGGAAAACCACTTCATGAGAGTTGACATATATCCACCAAGTAGGAATGGTATTGCGCTGTGGTATTCACCAGAACAAAGACATTATGAAACTAAGCATATGCTATAATTATAATGAAAACTTTATAGTCCGATATCCCGAAAACAGTAATGTTTGGGGCGTTTTATAGTCTAATCGGTCAGTTGGATGTTTTCTATGTACCTAATAAAAAATATCTATCTATCTATATAGTTTATTGTATTATGTATATTAGTTATATAGTACCAATAACACAAGCTCTGCTTAGCTTGGAGCTGGATAATGTCAAACATTATTTATATTATATTATATTTATATTAGTTAATGGTGGAAACTACGAGTGCAACCCCCGAGGATCTAGATGCTACCTTCTTTTTTATGACAGAGCGCTGGTCATCCATGGAAACCGTGAAATACGTCCTCCTAGCCTAGTGCCACAGCAGGTGCAATTAAACCACGGTACAATAAGACTTATACACTTTTACCTATGTACCGGGGCCGTAACAATGTTCTCCTATAAAAATATCTGGAATTATGAGAATCACGTATCTTTAACATTATAAGCTCCACACTCAGAGACGTCAATACTTACTTAAACTGTCACTGAGTAATGGTTTTTGTGTTTAAATCTTTACTGAGTGAAAATTTCAATAACGTGTGCGGCTGTAAGTCAATAAATAATAGGTATGTTACCTATACAGTTTCTCACTTGTAATGTTGTGGGTTTTATTGTGCTGTCTAAAACGAAACTTTTGATCAGAATATTCAAGATAATTTAAATAATTAAAATTAACATTAAACTTCTCATCGAGTCCACAGGTGATCGAAATGCTGGCTTCTATTTCGGCCAAAGAATTAGCATTGCCATCCTACGTGGTAGTTGCTGCCAACATTCTAGACACCCTGCCTTCTGGGCAGAGTGCCTTCTAGTGACGACACTGATTTTTAAATATAAATGTAAATACCAGTCAGTTCTCATTAGTTTTATTGTGTTATTAAGGTTTATTCTAATATTCTTATTTTCGTTAAATAAAAGTTTATTTTATTCTAAAACAATATTATTAATTATCAAAAAAATATATAAGTGAAACTTGAAACGATTTTAACTCTTAATTTTTACTAGACCAAAGTGAAAGTAAGGGATTTTTTATCAGACACTGTTTCACGTTTCTATTGAAGTTTGTTCATAAAAAGTGAGCGGATTAAACCAACACCGAGTGTCCAGTAAAAAACCTTTTAAAAGTAGCATGTCTGAAATTACTGCACGCTATGTTTTTATTTACAATGCACAATCATAGCTATAAGGGTTGTTGCACACAACCTCCACTACGCGTTTGTTTTGCTGCGACTCTGTTAAAACTATCGTCGTGATTATATTGTGTGGATTGGATAGAATTAACCAAAAATTTTCTTTGTTGGTGCGTGCTTTTATATGTTTACATAACTTGTAAATTTGAGATCCTTTTTATTAAATACTAGCTGCGCCCCGCGGCTTCGCACGCATTGTTCCTATGGAAACATTAAAAGGTGATTTTCATCCCACAGGAACAGATTTATGGGATAAAAAGTAGCCCTTTTGGCGTGAAGAAGTAACAAACATCCATCCATACATCCATCCAAACTTTCGCCTTTATAATATCATATAATATATAATGTATATGTGTGTGATATGATAGTGTGATTGCTTACAATTACATCTAAAACTCGACGCCAAGCGAGTGAGTTTTAGTTATTAGTGTCGTGGTTTGTTAACTAACTTTCTACTTGCTCGATGGATAAGGTATAGCTAGAGGTAAATCAAATGATCCAAATAATATCACTCGGAAGCGCCCCCAAGTCTGTATATTTTTCTGTGCAAATTTCAACCTTATACAAGAGGTGTACAGTCACCAGCATAAATATATGACTATGGGCAGCGCTGCAAAAATATCTGAATATCCATTGATGGTATAATTATGTGACGCTACGTAGCCGGTAAAAATATGTGATGATTTACACCCGGCATAATAATCGTTTGCCTTGTAACAGCATAAATATCTATTCTACTGTAAAAGCATAATTATCGGATCACACAAACTGCAATAATATCTGAAACAATTAACAGCCAATACATAAATTTTGAATTTAGAATGTTGCGTTTCTTGATAAAAACGTTTTCCAATCAAGAGCGGATGGTCGAGTCTTATTGTGGAGAATGAATAATACCCGCTATAACGAAAACAATGTCATCCCTAATAAAGAAGAATAAAGAAGAAGAATAATAGTGCATTGTTACCCAAGGGATGAAAGTAACTTATTTAGTCCCGAGACGGGGTTTAGCGGCCAAGCGTAACGAGGGTGCTACTAGTTCGAGGGACTAAATGTTACTTTCACCCGAGGTAAACACTGTGCTTTTCATTACGAATACAAGGAAAGTAAAAATAAAAATATGAATGAGCTTATGAAAAAAAAATTGTTTTTATTTTACATTATACAATTTAGGAGAGACATTTATTTTAAGTCTATGGTCAAATTATAGCAATTATTACTTATAGATAGTGAAAGGTTCTTTCCAGGTTCTTTTGAGAAGTGAAAACTTTGTATTTTTTTGGTTAAATCCATCATTTTGTCTCTTAAGAAACGATGTTAATCCTTTAGATGTTCATTGTGTATTGTCTTTAACATAGAATACACGCTCCATAATGTTGAAGCTTGGTAAGACTTTGAGATTTCGTTAAA
The DNA here is from genome assembly GCA_955876795.1 of Eupithecia tripunctaria. Classification (NCBI taxonomy): domain Eukaryota; kingdom Metazoa; phylum Arthropoda; class Insecta; order Lepidoptera; family Geometridae; genus Eupithecia; species Eupithecia tripunctaria. The sequence goes on along the minus strand of OY041623.1, from coordinate 9,650,858 downwards.
ATATATTAAAAAAAACGTTGTCCTTTTATTTTGATTTAGGTGATAAAAGGTTTTCCACTAATACTTTAGCCTCTTCTTTTATAAAATCGATGCCTATATCAATGTCTGAACTTATTGTAACAATCACACAAAATTGAACAACTCGAAAAATGATATGAAGATAGGATTTACGTATTTCCGCTGTTTTTTCTTAGGCATAGAAAATCCTCTTTAGAGATGACAGAATATAGCCATGGTAGCTTTCGCTATTCTACCACAGTTGAATAGACATGGTAGAATGCGAGAACTATTCTACCTTTAATTTTTAAGCTATTGCATAGCTTCTATCACGGGCCTTGAGCGCGGGGACCGAATCCAGAAATTCCGTAACGAAAAAACCTCACGCTCCCCACTCCGACCGGAACAGCGGTGATACTTTTTAGTTTTGCCATCTATCGATGAATAGATACTTTTAATGACTTTTTGAAATATGACGTTTGTCTCTTTAGTTCAGCAACTCGCCTCTAGATGGCATTGCAATAGCTTTACCGCGGCAGTTCCCGAGTGCCACACGTCTTTTTTATTATTTAAAAAATGGTAAATATTTTTCCGAAATCTATGTTATTTTAAAGAAATAGTTGAAAGTAAATTATAATATGGTACCTCTAATTTATTTTAATTTTACATTACGCTGTAATTGAATGGCCCTATGAATTGCGTCAAACCAGACGCAAAAGCCATCCCACAAGAAGTTGAAGTTGAGTGGCTGTATTGAAAGGTAGAATGCGTGGTTCAAGAAAAAAGTGAGGTGACAGCAGTCATTTGTTTTGTACATGTCATTAGTCGTCATTAATTGATTAATTGACATATGTCGCAGCGGGATGAAAGCTATACTTTTCAGAGACGAAATTGAATATTACGTTCACAAGAAAGAATAAATAAATGTGAAAGATTGAATTTATATTATCGTTTTTTATAACAATCCGTTATAATGTGTTTACCTACAAGCGGTTTGTGCACATAGCAATTATTTATAGTTACCTATAATGTCTCTATTTTGTAACTCTACATTTTCGTGCATGTTAGTATTTTGTATAAGATTTAAAGATGTAAGAAACTGTGTATAAAACTATTGGTAAACCTAAGAAAGAAAATTAAATTAAATAATTTTAATTATTTTTTGACACACTTGATATCACCAGTTTACTACGCATTCGGATCTTAGGTAGATAATCATACATAACATAACACTGACCGCCGACGACTAAAATCTAAAATGCTTAAATGCTAAAATCATGCCATAAAACGTGAGACGGTGATATCCAATGACAGGTTGATACTCTTTTCGAGAAGCGTCATACAGTTTCGCTCAAATTACGCCTCTATGTTTAGGCACATAAAGTTCATTCGTTGAAATATTTTTGACTGTTAGTTGCGTCAGATATTATTGCAGTTTATGTGATACAATAATTATGCTTTTACAGTAGATAGATATTTACGCTGCTGAAATGTCACATAATTTTGATTTCCCGTCCGATCCGATATTTATGCTGTTACAAGGCAAACGATTACTATGCCGGGTGTAAATCATCACATATTTTTACCGGCTACGTATCGTCACATAATTATACCATCAATGGATAATCAGATATTTTTGCGGCGCTGCCCATAGTCATATATTTATGCTGGTGACTGTACAAACTGACCATTTAATGTTTGGAATCTTAAATTTTTTTTTTTCAGGGTCAAGTGTACGAAATGCTGTTCTACCCCATATAAATAGCGATACATACGCTATCAGCAGTAGTTTGAAAACTGCTCTAATATAATAAACCAGTAATAACATTGAAAACTATGTACCTCAGTGCAATAGTGTTAAATAATATAAAACCCGAATCTGTCCCAGCTCTTTCACTTTGTTTGCGAAATGAAGAAGAAAGGGTAAGTATTTTAATACATTATTTATCAAAAAAGCTTCAGCCGTTAGAATGTTCCGAGTTACGTAAGACCTAACCATATCAGAAAATCACATAATAATACTAGAAAAACTTCACTCTCGCGGGCAAAAAGGGTAAAACCACATAATAATAATTGTAATACTGCCGCGTTATCCTCGCTTATAGAGTCGAACCCCATTAAATAGCCATAACAATTACTCTGTAAATGACTATGTCCAGTTATTACCATTATTCCCCCACTGGGGATACTAAAACGTTAGTGGGCATCAAACCAGCGCTACGTTATTAGATATGCTGCGACCACTCGTTACTGGCCGAAATAAAACAATAATAAAATGTTAAGGTAACAACACACCGTCCACAGAGAGAATGGCAAGCATAAAATAATAACTCACTAGAGCTATACGGGCTTCATGGTACATTCATGCTGCTGCGAAAAATAGTCGCTTTATTCAGTCAGAAAAATTTAAAATTTACAAATTATATTTTTTAACAGACTTCAGAAAAGGAGGTACTAAATTCGACTGTTTTTTTATGTTTGTTACCTTAAAACTTTTGACTGGGTGATCCGATTTTGATTGAAAACTGGTGCTTCCCGTGTGGTTTAATTCAAATTTGGTCCAGTTCTGACAGTGGCTTCCATGAGAAAACCATGAAATTGAAGTCGATTTTTAGTTCTTTTTAACACGCCCTATCATTGTTTAGAAATGAGAAGGTGTAAAATAATAAGCTTCACGACCCGCAGAGACGTGCCGTGAAGTGGCGCAAGACGCACGTTTTAAGCCATGAAAGAGTTAAATATTTTTTTCTGTAAACAAGATAATGCAAATAGCGCGTAAAAACTATTTATTTTTATTTTTTAAAAATGTTTGTGTGTTTTACTAACAACCTTAATAACTTACGAGTAAAAATTAAACACCAGTGTGTCTACACCTTATGAACTGCTCAACTAACGCCCTAGCATTTTTCGTCATGCGTGAATAAAACTGACCTATAAAAGTTCATGACAGTGATGTATTACTTTTATATTCGTAGTAAACGGACAAAGGCGAGATATAGCGTGAAGATAACAGTGAATTTCGTGCAGTGTGAAGTTGCGCGTCATGCATGGCATAATTTGTATAAATTGATTATGTTAGTAAAAATTGTTACGTGTCAGGTTGAGGAAAACAAGTAGGCTATTATTTACAAGGTTCATTCATTAAATATTAAAGAGGGCGCCAGGAGGGTTTTACAGTTATTCGACGGAACCCTGCCAATCCAAGAAAGCCGGCTTCTAGAAGCAGCGGTATGAAGTATGAGAGAATTCTCTAAGTATTATAAACTACTTAAATGATCCAGGTAATGGGTCTTCCTAAACAGTTCCGTAGTTAGATAGGTGTCCGTAATTTACAGGGCGTTTCCAAAGGCTACAACAAAACAAAATAATGTTAACCACTTACTTGACAAAATCCATAAAGAAACGGGCACAGTCTCACGTAACACTATTGTGTACACTTACCCCTACAGGAACTTATTAGACTGATTACTCTAGGATCGGTAACATCAATATTTGAGCAAACCACGCAAAAATATAATTGCAAACAAGAGAGGCGTGTGCTCATAGAAAAAGTAACTACACAATGGCGGTCAGTCAAGCTCGATTTCTTATTATAAAATAGTTTCAACTGATGGAACTACCGACCTACCCGCACTTTGTTTTCGATAGACATGGGAATGCACCATGGACTCGAAGACAAATCTATATATATATAAAAGAAAGTCGTGTTTGTTACAAGACATATAACTCGAGAACGGCTGAACCGATTTGGCTGAAAATTGGTGGGGAGGTAGCTTAGAACCAGGAAACGAACATGGGATAGTTTTTATTTGGTTCCTGGCTGAACGAATCTTGATGAAATTTGGCAGGGAGGTAAACGGTATCCCGGGGACGGACATAGCTACTTGAATAGAGCGTGCGAAGCCGCGGGGCGCAGCTAGTAAATTATAAAACATGAAAAAGTAACAATGAGAAGATTTGAACTCGGTTCCTCTGGCGTCTGAGGCAGACATGGTCCGCCTACACCACGGAGCAGTTACAAGTATTGACGAAAATAAGATTTGCATCTTATGTGCACCTTATGTGTGTGGACCTAGGATGACGTCACAGAAAATGTTCATTACAAAATGTCACTTAATGTGTATACAGAGTGGTATTTTTTGGACGTAATAGGTAGTAGTAGTAGTGCAGTAATGGGCGTTATTTTGGCCGTTGCAGCTATAGGTCTTAAGAATATTATCATTCTCAAAAAAAATCTTCTTAATTTACAGATTTGAAAAAAATATGTATAAAAACTTTTTTGGATTTCAGCACCCTCTGTGCTCAACATAGTCCAGTGAAGCTGTCATGATCGTCTGCGGTCAACAGTATTAATATTTCATAAAAAATTATAGCGACGACGAACTAACTTAGGCCCGTATTATGAAAGTCAGTTCGGTTATCGAACTATGCTTGGGTAATTCTTTTCTATGGCACAAACGTCACTCAAGTATAGACCTGTGACTGAGCGAGCTTTCATAATACGGGCCTTAGACTGGAATATTTCGTAGAGCTTTCGTAGCACTTTCGTAGCACTTTCGTAGAACTTTCGCAGAGCCTTCTTAGCTTTATAGTCTACTATATTAACGTCTATATGTTATAGTCTTTTTAACAAAAGAAGCAAGTTTTTGTGTCTTTTTGATATCATAAAATGCAATCATGATAAAAGTAATAATACGGGAAACAAACTTATCGAAGCTATAAGAAAATTAGAAAGAACCTTTCCTGCTAGCTTCTGACCACTGCATTATTTCATGCGATTTTCCTAGTCGAATTATACTCTATAATTCTTATTACATACTTCATACATTAGCCAATGAGCAACGGAAAAAATGACTGAGTGAAGCAGAGTAAGTCAAAAAATGGCTTGCTGTTGTTGAATTACAATTCATCTACATAATATATTAATTCAGTAACTGTGTTGTGAAATATCTTGTATAGGTGTACACTTTATAAGGTAACAATATATGTTATAAAACAAAGTAAGAAAACATGTTTTATCATGAAGATACTGAAATTGTTAACGAATCAGTAGGATGATTTGTTATATTAAATACCCCTGCTGCAGGACGCACATTAACCAACATTTAACCATTGTCCTGTATACTAATGGACAACATAAAAAACAAAATTACATCCAACTCACCTGAAAATACAGCACAATTCTGCACATAGCGGTCCCAAAGAACCACGTCTCCGTCACATCCCATAACACCGTCGGCGGCAAACAAATGAGAATCACCAAAAAGTCCGCAATCGCCAAATTCACAATGAAATAGTTTGTCACTGTCCGCATAGAGTGGTTTCTATACACGGCCACACACACAAGTGCGTTCCCAATCAAGCCTATAATGAAGACTATACCATGTGTAGTTATCAACACCCATTCATACGGCTGAGGGAATATGTAATCGTTCAGCATTTCTATATATTCCTCTCTTGTCATATTGCAGTATTCAGGATCGCCTACACAAGGCTCTTCGGTGCCATTTGCAAAATCTAGCTCAGAATCGATAAGTCTTCCGAATGCTATGTCGCTGTCGTTTTTGACTGTTGTATTGTCTATGGCTATGTTGCCTCTATCTATGGTCATATCGTTTTCTTTGGATAAGACTTCTTTATCTATAGGAAATTCATTAACAATGAAAAGATCTTTGTCTCTGGGTAGATCTTTATTTATGGGTAAATCGTCTATGGTAAAGATTTTGGATTGGTTTCTATCTAAGATACCTAAGGTTGTGTTCTGATATTCGCTACTGAAACTTAGATTCCAGATTAGCAGTATTGTGATTATTCCTTTGGTGTCCATTTTGAGTTTTATCTCATAATTTTTTGTCTATCTATAAATTGTTTATGGTTTGTTTATCTTTTTTGTTGTCTCATTCTTGATGTGATGCTGTCTCTCCTTCTCTTCATGTCTATTGATATTTACTCCATCTGTAACAAAAACGAAAACAGATTTTAGGAAACAAGGAATTGAAAGGTATTTTACATTCTTTTCATAATTATAATGAAAGATTTCTCAGAATCGTTACATTTACTTCAACCATTTATTTTTCGATAATTTTTTCAGACTTTTTGAGCGCTGCTGGCTCAAACAAACGTTATTCCTAAAGGATTAAATCTTAAAGTTTAAAGTATTCGAGAAGTTAAATGTCACCTCTTTTGTTTATAAATCGTTAAAGAGTCTGCTCAATAACAGAAGAGTCGTGGCGTTACGGAGAACTAATACTTTAAGTCGTACTGCAATGACAGAACAGTGTTGTCAACGCAACAAAAGTTGTTAAATTAACACACGAGCGTCCTCACTTCCCACTACTTTTCTCTTTTTGTACAGACTCTAGATAAGATAGATAAATTTTCATAATTAGGAAACCTAGGAAAAATAAAATTATTAAAAAAACCTTTTTGTCAAACTAGTTCTTACATCATCTAGCACTAAAGTGCATGGGGAGTTAGATAATAACAAAAAAAAAGACGTGTGGCACTCGGGGACTGCCGCGGTAAAGCTATTGCAATGCCATCTAGAGGCGAGTTGCTGAACTAAAGAGACAAACTTCATATTTCAAAAAGTCATTAAAAGTTCTACTATTCATCGATAGATGGCAAAACTAAAAAGTATCACCGCTGTTCCGGTCGGAGTGGGGAGCGTGAGGTTTTTTCGTTACGGAATTTCTGGATTCGGTCCCCGCGCTCAAGGCCCGCGATAGAAGCTATGCAATAGCTTAAAAACTCAGAGATTTTGATTTAAGTAGCTTTTCCGCCGGTATCCTTAATCGTGAGATCAGTAAAATACCCCAAATTGCCTGTTAATACCCCAGGCCTGTAAACGGCACAACTTCGATCGGTAGGGTACTGATTCCGAATAAGCAATAAGCCCGAATCGACTCAATTTCCCTTTAATTAAATACGTGTCTTCGATCCTTGGGAATATCGTCGATAAGGGAAAAAAGAATATGGAGTCAAAGATGTCCAAAAAATTGGAAAATTAAAGATTGACCCACACAAAAAAAACAATATAAATAAATACTCTTTACTTCACACCACGATACAGAAAAACATAAAGACGGTGGCGTTTAGACTTTTAAACTAAACTAACAAAAACCTCAGCCATAAATGTGTTCTTTTTATTCATTTTGTAAAGGGACTTTGAGTCATTACTACCGATATCACGTATTTTTTTCAACTTACCCTCGCAAAGCAGTGGTATTTTATTTGGTTTTTCAATAAGTTGTTCGATGTACATAAGTTCAGTTAAATTCACACAAATGATGATTTAAGAGGGCGATCTATGCCAATGACCTTGCTCGAATGGACGTTACCAATGAAAATTCCCCGCACCACATCTGAATTATATCACGCAGCGCGCACCAACATAAGTATAAGTATGTTGCACACATTACAACAGATACCGCCACAGAATAAGTACTAGTAGTTATAGCCGCGCGCTGCCGCCGCCGCGCCGCCGCCACCGCATGGCCTCTACAGGTTGTTTATTACATTTATTAACCGACTCAAAAAAAAGGAGTAGGTTCTCAATATGTTTGTTACCTCAGATTTTTTGACTGGGTGGTCCGATTATCATGATTCTTTTTTTATATGAAAGCTGGTGCTTCCCTTGTGGTTCCATTTTGATTTGGTTCAGTTCTGTTCTGTTCAGTTGGAACAGTAGGATCCATGAAAATTCATGTCAATTTTGTGTATAAAAATTGCAGTCGGTTTAGTTTTTTAAAACAAAATTAATTATTAAACACCGATGATAATTCCTTTTCCCCACTGGATTCAGTATTGAGTATTAGTTATTAGTTATTTTCACTATTCAGTATAAAGAGAATAACCACCTCCCACTGCCTATTTTGTAGCTATATTCGATTTTTTTAAACCCTGCACAAATTATAAACAAACCCGCAGTATTTACTATCAAATTAACTTTCTTGTTATTTTTGAACATAACATAAGGAAGTACTTGCTGATTTTAAGATTCTTTCTTCAATAAATATTGTCTAATTATATCTCTTTACCTCGACTCCAAGCATGTGAATTTTAATTTATGTTTTTGGAATGTATTGACATAATTTGCAGCTTTATGACAAATAGATCATAGCTCTGTCTCGAATAGTACCTACCCTACCCAAAATAGTAAATAGTAAGTAAATTAAAAATTAAAGTATATATATATAGGTACCTACCTACTGTTAAAAAACATCAACTGCCCCCCCTTTTTTATTGCACCCCTCTCTAGTGGCGTATTGTTCCATAGGAAGAAAAATTTAAGTGGATTAGAGTCAATTGTAGGGTCATTGCACTAGATTCCGACCATTTAGCGAAGGCTTAAAGTTTTCCAAAAAAAAACCAACTGGTCAGCCTTGTTCGAAATGATACTAATCGGTAGTCTAGATATCTGAGTTTTAAATACATAAAGAGTTTTATAGTTATGCTATAAAGTTATTTATTTAAAAAAAAAAAACAGAAATGAGTAAAACTTCAGTTTTCGACCACAAAATTCCTACGGACCTAAACACGATTACGACCGCTTACTTAAAAGGTTTTCATGGAATAAAATGCTAAGTTTTCATGCTTTTTTTTTCAGAAAAGTTAATTGTAGACAATTTTTTTTTATAATATTCATTATTTGATTTTACAAATCATGTCGATGTTTGGAGGAGGCGAGTATGGACCTCAAGATAAAAAAAAATTAGTAAATACATCCTTATGCGGCGTGATATAAAACTTCAACAACGACGACTAAATTTATTATAATAATAAATTTATTATTATAATACCGATGATATTTCCTTTTCCCTATTCAGTGGGGATAAAGAGAATAACCACCTACCACTGCCTATTTTGTAGCTATATTCAATTTGTTTTAAACCCTGCATATATGATAAACAAAATAGTACACAGTACTTAACCTCAAATTAACTTTCTTGTTATTTTTGAACATAATGGAAAGTACTTGCTGATTTTAAGATCCTTTCTTCCATAGTGGCGTATCGTTGAATAGGAAGAAAAATTTAAGTGGATTAGAGTCAATTGTAGTGTTGCACTAGATTCCGACCATTTAGCGAAGTTCTGACTTTAAGGCCTCAAAAAAAATATTTCCAACTGGTCAGCCTTGTTCGAAATGATACTAGTCGGTAGTATAGATATCTGAGTTTTAAATACATAAAGAGTTTTATAGTTATGCTGTAAAGTTATTTTCATAAAACAATAAACAATCGGAAATGAGTAAAATTTCAGTTTTCGACCACCAAATTCCTACGGACCTGAACACAATTTCGACCGCTAACTTAAAAGGTTTCATGGAATAAAATACTTACAAAGTTTTCATGCTTTTGTTCAGAAAAGTTGTGACAGATATATTATTGTAGTTTTTTTTTATAAAATTCATTATTTGATTTTACATATCATGTCAATGTTTGGAAGAGCCGACTGTGGACCTCAAGATTAAAAAAAAAACTGAGTAAGTACATCCTAATAAGGCGTGATATAAACCTTCGACAACGACGCGAGGACATTGTAGTCCACTACTCAATTTTCAAGGGAGTGAATAGATTTTAAGTACTAGGGATGCATTGTAAGGGACACTAACACCAGAAGCAATGGAACCAACATACGAGCACAGAACACGCGCCGATGCAGTTCAGCGCTACAGAAAGTCTTGGTGCCCAGGCTCCTCTGCAGAAGAACCAAGATCCACATTATCAACTGAGTGAATCTATCTCTCGCTCACCTTAGTTTCAACTATATCTTTCGCTCATTTACCTCATTGATTAATTTTCGAACCTTATCAGTGCTGAGCGAAATGAGCGAATAAGTGAGAGCGAAGACGACTGAGCAAGGCGAGTGATTTGATGGAGCGAAATGTACGATGTCAGATACAACATGAAAAAAAGAGAAAGATAGCAAGACTAAGTTCAGGCCTGTAATAATTATGCAAACTGTTTGAATGTAATTATTTTAGAAGTAATCGTGTTCAGTATTATTGTTAACGGATAAGTATTTTTTATTTCTTTTGTTTATTTTTTTAAAGAACATAATATAGTGTACGCAAGTTATTTTTATCTGTCACTCTAGCGCCACCTAGCTCAGTTGAACGGAGACATTATATTTTGTTTTTTATCTCGTGCTCATGAGCTTGAGCATGAGCAACTCAACAAGACAACATCATTAATCTACTGAGCTAAATGAGCTAAAGAGCTAAATGAGTGATATATAATATCTTTAGATCAAAAAGTTTATCTATATAGTGGTATAAAATGCGCATCTCTAAGGAGAAGCCCTCGTTGTACGGGAGGTACAGATCCTCTGTGATTCCGTTCTTCATTGCGGGAAAACTACACAACAGGCATGTTACGCGAGCTTGGTGGGTCTATTCTAGGATACGGGATGTGATACGATAACATTTTCCTCAAAACCGCTAAGCCATCGCTTTGTCTTTTGGCTTAATTTGATATTTTTCGAAGGTAATTATTCTTGTCCATTACAAAAATGTTTGATTTCTACTGAGAATATCTTAACTTATACGAATTAGCCGAAAACGAAATGGGGTTTAAAGGCCTTTCCTATTCCGGCCACCTCATTTCTTCGAAGAAATTAAAGTTGAATGAAAACGAAACCATAATTCTAAACATGGTGGCCGTTCTCGACCACGGCCAAACAGATGACCAAATTCCCTATGAATAACACGGTAAAATGGGGGCCGAAAACGAAAACTTAGATTATTTCGGTCGACATTAGCTACGATACAAATATACTCTAATAACATCGAGATAAATAACAAAATGAGACAAAAGTATTCTGTGTATATTCGTACTTACTCTCCTCCCGGCCGAGATGTAAATTTTTGGTGATCTTCAACTTCCGATTTCCGACCACCCCAATTTTCAAGTAATTCAATACAAAAACCAATATAATCTAATCGTAAGTATCGTATTACGTAAAATAAGTATTTATTTAGTATAAAAATAATACACGACAATGCTTATCGACTCATTTCTAAAAAAACCGTTTTTATATGAACAAAATATTATTTATTGTTTTTTTACAGAGTAATAATGACAAAAACAATACTTATTATACCTGTCCCCTGTATATTTTGCCAGTTCGCTTTATTCTCTTTGAACATTCTGTTGACTAGGTTTTGGAGGATCCAGTTAGGCTGGGCAGCATTTGGAAAACTACGTCTAGTCTCCTCGTCATCCATAATCCGCAATGCTTGAAAACCAAAGTTTTCAATCATTGGGTCCTACCCGTCATGACCTACGGAGCTGAGACGTGAACACTCATGATAGGGATGGTCCACCAGCTCAAAGTCACTCAACGAGGTATGGAAAGAGCTATGCTTGGAGTTTCTCTGAAGGATAGGTTTCGTAACGAATACATCAGACAGAGAACCAAAGTAATCGCCATAGATCAAAGAATTAGCAAGCTGAAGTGGCAGCGGGCCGGCCATATATGGCGAGATATATCTCGCAAAGAACCAACAACCGATGCGGTAAACGAGTGCTTGAGTGGAGACCGCGACTCGGCAAACGTAGTGTAGGGCACCATTTGGCCAGGTGGGATGACGATCTGCAAAATACTGCAGGCAGATGCTGGATGCGGCAAGAAAACAGGGCGCTATAGGCCGATGTCCAGCGGTGGACTCATATAGGCTGATGATGATGATGATTATGAGTTGCACCGAAAAAATAAAAATATAAGTACATAGATACCTATACAATTGTGCAACGACCAGTGAGTTGAGTCCTTTAGGTACAGAGACAATTAATAAAATATTGGTAGTACCTACCTACTTACCATTTCTTTGTATTCTCATCGTGTATTTTATTTTCAATAACGTTTTTTACGATTCATTTTATTATACCTATTTTTGCACACATAATTATTTAAAATAATAAATAAATAAATAATGTTGGACAATCCACACAGCATTATCTAGCCCCAAGCTAAGCAGGGCTTGTGTTATGGGTACAAGATAACTGATATACATAATACAGAAAACGACATAGATAGATATTTTTTTATTTTACATAGAAAACACCGAGAACGCCCTGAACAAATATCTGCAGATCGTATACATATTTGTCCCGAGGCGGGAATCGAACCCGCAACCTCCTGCCTCGCAGGCGGACCTTCGCCCACCGCACCACAGAGAAATAATAAATATAATACCTATTCAAAACTATAATCACCCCTTACTAAACATTTACCTTACAACAAACTTACAAATAAACCCGCTGTATACTAAAAAAGTCAAATAAATAAATTTCAAGTTGGTTCCGCAGCGAAAAATAATATTGCTGTTAAAAGTAGCACAGGTCCGTTCAGCACAACGTCTCGTCCCGCACTGATTGTAGGGCCGGCAGAGGGGCGGCTCATGTGTAACGTTGTATCGATTACGTAAAAAATTCGTTAAAAATAATTAGATAATTTATTTGAAAAAGTGGGCGGAAGAGAGTCTCCGTAACTTTTTATTCTACATGGTGATAACTTTAAATAAATCTTGTGATTGATAGTTTAGGAGAAAAAGAGTTTTAACGGAAAAAATGGATGGTACTTTGCACCATTATTTTAGATACTTAAAATTGGAATTTCAAATTTTCGGCTTAAAGGTAAAATGCCTTGTATAGCATAGCTTATCATATATTTTTTTCAAACCTTTTTCTATAAAGAATAAGAAGAAAAACGGATTTAACTTTACCCAATTTACGCCGATTCACCTCTATCTGGGCCTTAAATGGGGGCGGCAAATTCACGGTCGGCGCTGGGCGGGAATAGGCGCCACGCCACTGCGTCACTATAAAGACTACTGAAAACCACGTGCGAAGCGCGATACCAAGAGCTTTCGATTGATAAAAAACAGATGCTAATACGGCAGAATTCCGAAGAAAAAAAATAAAAAATAAAATTCAGAAAAATATTAATAAATGTAGTTTCTTAAGTGCTAGAAGGCCACTAAAGCTAGCAATGGATGCGCCTTTTTAATCCTATTAAATAAACATTGTATGATTTTTATGTATCTATAGTATTTTTTGGAATATTTTTTTTTTCGGAATTTCGGATAATAAAATTTGTCAACTTTGAAAATATTTTTAGCTTGAACTAATCATAATTGGCACTTGGGTGTTCTACTTTTGCATTCTAAATAGTAACTACCCTCGGTTTGTGTGCGAAAACGAGGATGTCTATTTTTTGGGCTCCATACCTAACACACCTGTGCGCTGCTCTGTCATTGCAGTACGACTAAAAGTTTTAATTCACCGTAACGCCACGACTCTTCTCTTTTTAAACAGACTTCTAGTACTGATTCTTTTGGGTAAAAATGTAGAGGTAATAATAATAACTGAGTGAGATTTCGCTATGAAGAAAACAGTGAGTTGGCAACTCTGGGTGGGTACTGTGGGCGAAATCCATCTTATTTGTTTATCATCGTCTCAAGTGAGATATTGAGGTGCAGTACTGCCTAGATATCTGTCACCTGAATTGCGTACATATCGCTCCGGACACACTATCTCGTGACTAAGCTGTAAATACAGTAAAACTTTTGATTCCATCACCCAATAACCGTGATGGAATCAAAAGTTTTATTGTATGTTTTACTGTCGTGCATTATAGTGACCCCACTATAATGCACGACAATTTTATTGTACGGCCGAATAATGTTCACCTTGATAATCCGTGCCAAACAGGGCCAAACGCCTCGAGGTCGTACAGTATTGGGTCGTCCAAAATTGGTTTTGTAAGCTTGTCACGTGTCAATAAAGCCCATCCTAATATTGTATGGTCATTAAAATTGACACTACGATAATTAAAATTGACACTATTATCACCAATTATTGCGCCGTACAATATTTTGTCGTACATTATTGCCTCCAACGATTACTAAAGTCAAAACTCAAATCATGGTAAATATCCCGTTGTAAATGACTTTACTCTAAATACAAGTCGTGTAGAAAAATATTGAGATTAATGTCGCGTTGTCCCGCTTCTGTTCACAATAGTGTTTAGCTTAGGCTCATTTTGCAACACACATTGGTTACCTACTAATTTATTTTTTCCGTTATGTCTATTCGTTTTTTCAATGTATCCTTATGTTTTAGTGTGTTATTGGTGGTGGTAATCTTCATTTCAAAATTGTTTATTTATATTGTGTATAATTTATATTTATATGGCTATGACCTAGCTATATCATCATATTTGTCAAATGTGATCTAAGTCGAAAGCACGGCATTTTTAAATCCCATTCTTTATCTACATGACTTATGGAGGTGACGTTACGATGTTTACTTGAAAAAAATGTTGAAGAAGGACTTCAAATGTCCAAATCCTGTGGTGTAAAGCAGTGTTAAAAAATAACAGTTAAAAAGTTACGTCATTTAAAGTTGTCTACAACATTATATGACGTAACTTTTTAACTAGAAATAGATTTCTTATTTGTCGGTGGTAAAACAAATCGGGCTTCGATTTGAATCTCACTTAGTTGCTAAAGCTCCTTGTCACGATAAGAGCTAAAGAAAGTATAAAAACAAAAGACGAGAGGCAGAAACGTAACGATGGACATAAATGTTTGCGTTTTGTAGTAGTAAGAATATATCACTGCTAAAAAGCTCGAGTTCGGCTGGTAATTAATCGAGTTCATATATTATTTTTGTGGGACATCCTTATAGTGGTTTTACACGTGCACTAACTGGGTCTAAATTCTCGGTTTACATAGTGTAGAAGGAGCTTAGATGCCCTGCATTTCAACGCATAAGGACAGCCTGTTCGCGCTCTAATGCACGGTACAACCTGAAATGAACTTATTTGCGTTGGGGCTAGAATCTTAAATCATTCTTCCAGGGCCAGTAAGACTTATGTCAACAGGCCATTACAGCTACGCTCCACAGATATTTTGGTAAAACTACATCGTCGGTTGAGTACGAAATCGAGGTAGTGTCAAATAACAGCCCAATGACAAAGCCTGCGTGGAATACAGATGATCTCATCTGTAGGAGATGGAATTAACGGGCGCTATTTATCCCGGGAATTGAAGTAGTATAACTAGAGGTTGGTAGGTATAAACTTAAATATCTGTATTGGCAAAGAAAATTACAATCACATATAGAAATAATTGTAGTTGCAGAGCGACCTATGGTAAGAGCAATGATCGGAGTCGCTCTGAAGGATTCGTAACGAATACATCCGACAGAGAACCAAAGTAATCGACATAGCTCAAAGAATTAGCAAGCTTAAGTTGCAGTGGGCCGGCCATATCTCGCGAAGATCCGACACAACGCTGGGGTAAACGAGTTCTTAAGTCGAGACCGCGTCTAGGAAATCGTAGTGTAGGACGCCCTCCGGCCAGGTCGGATGACGATCTGCGAAAGACTGGAAGCAGATGCTAGATGCGTCAAGCTGAAGAGAAGGCGCTCTGGCGCTCATTGGGGAAGGCCTTTGTCCAGCAGTCGACTAATATAGGCTAATGATGACGATGATGATGACTAATAGAAATAAATAAGAACTAGTATTTACAATTGAAACAATTGAGCTAACTGCAGACTGTTGCAAAGAATCAACAGCTAGCTCATCAGATCCTCAACAATACAAGACGCTGGCTGCATTACCGCACTCGCCCTGAAGATGTCCCTCTTTAAGGGGTGAAACGTTGGTGTTCTTCCAAAACAAATAAGGTTCGAAGTGTTATGTTTAAAAATAATGATGTAAGCGTAACCCGCTTACATCATTATTTTTAAACATAACACTTCGATCTTATATATATTTATATTAGTATAAGTGCCTACAGTTCGTGGAACTCTGACTCTAATACTGGAGGTGGGCGTTGCGATCTGCGACACAGTATTTATACTTCTGCAGGTCGTATCGCTGCCTATTTCTGTTATTTTACCTGAATTATGTTCCTAAATAAAGACTTTTTACTTTTTTTTAACTTTTTTTTTGATCTAGAAGCGAGTTTAGAAAAGTGTAATATTAATCATCATAAGTTATTCACGCATTACATCTGCAAGAAAAGGGCGAGCGGTTAACGTAAAAGTTATAACGTAACGCGCCCACGCCTTTCATTTCAGATTGATATGAAAAAAGTTTTCCGAAGAAGTTTTGATTTATAAATGTTTGGTTGTTTTGTTCTAATGTAACAATCGTATAATATACGAGCGGCGCCCCGCGGCTTCGCAAGCGTTGTTCCTATGGAAACGATATAGGGTGATTTTCATCCCAGGGGAACTGATTTATGGGATAAAAAGTAGCCTATGTATGATTCCAGGATTAGAATCACCTGTATGCAAAATTTCAGCCCGATCCGTTCAGTAGTTTTGGCGTGAAAAGGTAATAAACATCCATCCATCCGTACATCCATACAAACTTTCGCATTTATAATATTAGTGTGATATCAATCTTTTCATATGAAGAAAATAACCACACCTGTTGGATTTGAGAAAGATCACTAGTTGTGCCCGTGCGGCTTCGCTCGTGTGGAATTTACTATTCGTAATGTTTTTAAGCGTGGATTTTTAATTATTTTTATTTTTTACTAGCAACACGCCTCGCAGTCTCAACCGCCAAGTTCCCGTTCCCGTGGGAATTCCGGGATAAAATGAAGCCTATGTCAATCCATGAAAAGTAAGCTTTTTAATAATAAAAGATTATTTTTAATCGGTCCAGTAGTTTCGATCCTAATCCATTCAAACAAAAAATCAATCTTTCTTTATAATATAACTAGCAGCGCTTCGCGGTTTCACCTGCGTAGTTCCCATCCCCGTAGGAATTCCGGGATAAAATATAGCCTATGTAACTCCCTGAAAAGTAAGCTTTTGAATGATAAAACATTTTTTTTTACTTTCGTTCCTATTCATACAAACAAACAAACAATCAAATCTTTCCTCCTTATAAAATTAGTGTAGATTAAAAGTATCTCTAGATACTACTTAAAACATGAGTAACGATTATCTGGCAGTAAGAAAAACATCAGACCAGCTGTTTCGGAAATTAGCTTAAATGAATACAAAATTTTGTTTATGTGTGTAACACAGGTGGGATTACTAACGCAATGCATTTAGTAAAAAGCTGTCATTTTGACATTACAAACAGATTCATTATTTATACTCGTAATATGAAAATGAAAATATTAAGTTAACGAAAAACTATAAAATTTAACCTAACAATAGCTTATTGCGATTTTCAGAAATATTCGACATTTTGTTGATAAGACATCGACATAGGCATGTCGATGTCTTATATTTAAATAATATTATGAAAATGCTGGATAATCCACACAGCATCATCTAGCCCCAAGCTAAGCAGAGCTTGTGTTATGGGTACATCCATCACTGATACACAAGCGAATCGAAAACAATTGAAAGATTCGTAGGAAAAACTTCGAAACAGATCACGTGACATAGGTATCAGGCATAATAATACTATGTCAAATTTTTTGGACTTTTTTACCATAGCTTTCGATATCGATTACATTGTCTAGGCCCCCCGAAGAACTTATCCCTGGAACATCTAACCAGACATTACCCAAGCTGTCAGAACTCTGTAAGAATGAATGAATGAACACTTTTATTGTACATAAAAACAAAATAACTTATATCTAAATAAAACAAATGAAATTAAAAACAACGTACAATAGGCGGCCTTATTGCTTAAAGCAATTTCTTCCAGGCAATTATAGGCTGTAAGCAGCAAACTCTGTAAGCTGCACCGCCTATGACAGCAACAGAAAGAGGACACGTCGGTTGGTTGCCACGTAAAGCAATAATTCTGGGAGCGCGATTTTAAGTCGCTCTAATTTATATTCCTAGTCCCATAGTTTTGCTATTACTTCATGCAGTATTAGTAGGTACTGAGAATAACATTCGTCAGTATTTAATAATGAAATTATAAGGTTAGGCAAAATTTGTATGGCGTGATCAGATGAAACTTTTTGGCGCAGTTCGCCGTGATCGGATGCAACTTGATCAGATCCAGCATGATCAACTGGGAACTACCCAGTTTTTTGAGTTTAGTTGCAAAAATTGGACGATAATTTCAGAAAAAGAAACGTTTACGAAGGTGCTGGAGGCCTACTAGGAAAAATAAATTTGAAGTTTTGTTTCTCTTAACTCATATGTCGCTTGCATAAGATTAACGTTTACACGAAAACGAATCAATAAACTTCGATTTCGTTTTTAAGAAGAAGAAGCCCGTACGGCCGTAGGATGGTACGCCGTCATTAGAATGTATCATTAAATAAGTTCGAAATTAGTCAAACATTTTGATTTTACTTAAACAGCATAATATATAACATATATAATAACATATCGTGTGTATACCTCAATGGGCGAAAGGGCTAATATTTTATATTGTATCATTCCGCCTAATTATAGGCGATTTGACGTCACACGCTTTATTAGCAGCAGCATTTAAACATCATATCACAATGCCCATAAAATAAGAGCCCTTAAAAATCACTTGGTCGTACTCCTTTAACCAGAAGTTGGTTTTCGTAGGAAGTACCTACACAAAATGGTGGGATGAATGGTAGAATAATATTCTACCATTCATCCGCGTACGCTGCAGAGTTAGCTCATAATAAATACTTGGTTCAGTCAAGAAAATTAGATCGGTTAGTAAGGGATAAACAGAGAGTGGATCAACAAAGGAGGAATAGCAATAACTTACATCCCCCATGTCCTCATACCTTCTATCAACGTCTAGAAAATCATAGTAGTGTTCAGTTTACAAATCCAGAAGTATCATTATTAGAAAAGGGTCTTAAATATAATTTACAACCAGTTTTGAATAGGAAAACTTTAGAGATATTGGCTGTAGATTCTGAAATGGCAATAGTTAGGGGGAGAGCGGATGAAGGGGTCAAACATGAAGTAGCCTCATTGATTAAAAGGCCAATTAGTAGTCCAACTTTGGGCCCCATTTTTCCAAGGGATTTAAATGCTTTCAAATCGTTAAGAAATAAAATAGATCAAAATAATTTGATTATTACAAAGGCAGATAAGGGTAATACTGTGGTTATCTTAGAAAGGGGTAGTTATGTGCAGAAGGTTAATGAGGTCATACAGGGCAATGATTTTGAATTACTGAGTTCCGATCCGACTAAAGTTTTCACACAGGAGTTAAAAGATATGACAAAAAACTCAAACTTTATTTCTCCTAACTCTCTTAAATATTTAGTTCCCATGAATCCTAGAAAACCTTTGTTATATGGTTTACCTAAAATACATAAGTCTAATATTCCGATTCGACCCGTTGTTTCTTACATAGGAGCACCAGCATATGGTTTGTCAAAATATTTGAATTATGAATTGAAATCTAGATCTGGTTTCAATCCCAAATATAGTTTAAAGAATAGTATGGATTTAATTAATAAAGTTAAAGATATCAACTTGCCTCATAATGCGAAATTATTGTCGCTGGATGTAGAAAGTTTATTTACAAACGTACCATATGAGGAGAGTTTGAGAATATTGGAAGGACATCTTGAACGACAACGAGTAATTCCGGCAGAAAAGGAGGAGTTAATATCTTTCACTAGGGCTTGTATGCAGCAAAATTACTTTCAATTTGGCAATCAATGTTACAAACAAAAGGAGGGGTTAGCTATGGGCACACCACTGAGTCCACTTATAGCAGATATTTTCATGGATAGCTTTGAGATTAAACACATTATAGGGGAGTCAAAAATCTTATATTATTATCGTTATGTTGATGACATTATCATATGCTGGACCGGAAGTTTACGTCAAATAGAACTATTTGTTAACAAACTTAATACAATTCATCCTAAAATTAAATTCAAACTCGAGTTGGAAACCAATGGCTCGCTGAACTTTTTAGATTTGACTTTAACTAGGTTAAACAATAGGCACGATTTCCAAATTTACAGAAAACCGACTTATACAGACATTACAATACCGAATTCTTCTTGTCATCCATTACAACATAAGTTAGCAGCTTATCGTAGTTTTGTCCACAGATTGATGTCAGTACCCCTATCACGGGAGAACTTTAATAAATAGATATCTATTATTTACCATATGGCAGAAAGAAACGGATATAGTAGGAATATAGTTGATGGTCTAATTAGGAGTAAACAACGTAACATTGTCCGTTCTTTATTGTACCCTGTTGCCCCAGATAGGATAAATAAATATGTAGGAAGTTTAACTTACTTAGGTCCATTAAGTGAGGGAGTTTCAAGGGCTTTGTCCAAAAATAAAGTACATGTAGCGTTCAAAACAAACAATTTATTAAAACAGATTTGTAACGGAAAAGATAGATTGGATAACAATAAGAAATCTGGTGTTTATAAGTTAGTTTGTGATGAATGTAATGGTGTTTATGTAGGTCAAACGGGTCGTAGTTTTCAGGTTAGGTATAAAGAACATTTAGCGGCTTATAGAAACAATCATCCAGAAAAGTCAAATTTTGCAAAACATTTATTAGAATCGGGTCATTCATTAAATGATAATCACTCATTTTCAATTTTACATACTTGTGATAAGGGATTTAGGTTGTCGGTCTTAGAAAATTTAGAAATTACAAAATACAGTAATAATACATTGTTGAATGAACTAAGTACAGGTTTGCCTCGATCGCCATTATTACGGATTTTTTCTAGAAATGGCGCGAGCGGTGATGTCACGGACGCAGGTAATGGGCGTGATGCGTCACCATGAGTGAATATAAGGGGCGGTTTTGCGAGCGATGCCTCACTTGGCACGCGGAGCTCGAAGTGACAACATCTCTGGTGGGACTCTGCCGTTGTTGTTTGGCGCTCTCAGTGTCAAGATCGAGTGGTGTGGTGTCCTGATGATGTCTCGTGGAGAGACGAAACTAGTTGACGACTTGCTTTGATAAATGTTCTTTCATTTTGTATGAATGTACAATTTGTTAGATTTTATCGCAGAAGGTTTTTTTCGCGGAATTGTTACTAAATATTTTTCATTCTTATATTTAGAATAATATTCGTCAAAATGTCGCATCTGAAGCGTGTTTCAGTAATTTCAGCTGAAGCCAAGTCTCTTGCAAGTTTTGACAGCATAGCGCCGCACGAGCTTACCGAGAAATTCACAGAAAATGAAGTCTTTAGATAAGGAGGTCACTATATTAAGTAAGGGAGGGCCGTACTGCAGGGTGGAAGGTTGGCTGCAGTTTTGCCAACTGTATCATCATCTCAAGTCAAATCATTTAGCTACATTTTTTCCTCGGTACATCAGAGGGCGTAGCCAACCGGCATTCGATATGAAGCGAATCGACAACAATTTAAAGATTCTTAGGGAAAAATTCGAAACAGATCACTTGACATATCTAAGTCATTTGTCAAACCCATACATTTTTGGACTTTTCTACTATCGCTTTCGACATCGATTGTTACATTGTTTAGGCCCTCAGGTCAAGTTAGACGTTTGCAGTCAGGCAGGTTATGGAGGTCTTCTTCAAAAAACTAATGAGATGACGTTGGATCGCGGAAGATCGGCCCATCCTCCTTGTTAATTATCTTTAAGATGACCTTGCTATGTCAATGATTCTAACATGGATCAATTGAGCTACCTGTAGATTGTTTGCTTGTTTTTGTTATTATTATTATAGTGCGCTAGCCCTCACTCTCGAATTAATTTCAAAAAAATCAAATCAATCTAGCGGTTATGACATCCCCGTACTAGGGGGAGTACGCGGGTTCCACACTACGTCTTCCGAGACGCGAACGTTTTCTCATCTACCATTAATGCTACTATCGTCCAGTGCGGTTTTAGCCTCAAGATATGAGAAGATTCTTGGGTTTTCATTTTGTGGTTATTAAAAATTTAATAACTATCTAAGAAGTTTTCAAATTATGATACTCGTAACAATGTAAAATATTTTAGAAATGAGAAGGGTAAAAATATTTCATGCTTCACTTTGGTTGGACATAGTTTACTGTGAATAGTTTCTAAAATATTAAAAAGTAGTTTTGGCCCGCGGCTTCGCACTTGTTATTTCTATGGAATAGAATAGAATAGAATAGACATTTATTTGGACACAGGTACAAAAAGAAAGTCTATGGAAAGGTTAAAAGGTTTTTTTCTATCCAAAGGTTACTGATTTATGGGATAAAATGTAGCCTATATTTGATTCCAGAATTTGAATTAATTGGTTACAAAATTATATCTCATTCTGCTCAGTGGTTTTGGCGTGAAGAAGTAACAAACATCCATCTATCCAAACTTTTGCATTTATAATATTATAGTGTGACTGATTCTAACTTCAGAATTAAAAACCTTAGAAATATTGTCTTACACGACTAATTAAGTTCTTGCATACTATTGTGGGGACCTTACGGAACGTCCAACCAAGCAGTATCTGTGTAACTTTGCTCCGTAATAAATCTTAATAATAAATGCTAAAAGTGCCGTAAACATCACATACTATATATCGTTAGACGCGTCTAGTTGCGATCTATTGAAACATAAAACAGTACAGTGCTAAAACGCAAGTTTTGCGGGATAAATCAAGAAAACATTGACGGATTTGCTCTTAATATTTTCTAGTTGAGGGTGGTTTGAAGAAAGTGGTGAGTTATTCACGAAACACTCGTCGCTAACAACCCTCAAAGCTCTATCTATCACAGCTCTATCAACACTCGTAGCAACCGTGCGAACTTTTCAGCACTTGCGTCAGAACATAATTGGCGTAGGCGTAGAGTGGACGGATACGATCACTGAAGACGAAGTCGTGTTTTCGATTCTCCGGGAGGCCCACTTTTTGTATTTTTCTATTACAAATTTTATACGACGACGACGTAGCGCAATTTCGCGCCTCTATGTGATATTTTATTTTTCCCCGACGAAAGGACGCAGGACCGTTTAAAAATGACTTGCATGGCTTGTAACTTAGAACTTACCCAGCAGGACGAGTTTTTGGAGTGTAGCCTATGCCACTCCCCGTATCATAGCGAGTGCCTGAACATAAGTAAAGAGCAATTCGCTGTGCTAACAAGTGAATACCGTAGGGGCTGGAGTTGCCCTTCATGTAACAGCATTACAAGGCGAACCAAGTCTAATCTTAGCACTCCTGTCCGCCAGGGTCAAGTACCTACAGTGGGCGACTCAATGAACATGTCTTGCGGAATAATGAACCGCTCGCCGTTACTCACTCAGAACGAAAACAACCTAGTAACGATGGATAAAATTAGCGCTTTATTGGAAAATACCCTAGATCAAAAGCTTAGCTCTTATCTGTCAAAATTTGTTGAAAATTTTCGAAGGACGCTGAAAGAGGACGTCAAGAAAATGGTTCACGCTGAATTGGAGTCGGTGATGCAACAACTGAAAAGCGACTTTACGTCTACGACAAATTTTATGGGTGAAGAACAGACTACTTTAAAATATGAGCTAGAGAAGAAATCACAATCCATGAATAAACTTGAGAATGAAAATGCACAACTCCGCAGCGAAATTAGTTTATTAAAAAATCGCTTTTCAGCTATGGAAAAACTATCTCGTAATAAGAATTTAGAGATTCAAGCTGTTCCTGAGAGTAGGAATGAAAACCCTACCGCTATATTTCGCAGCCTGTGCAAGACGCTTAGCTTGAACATTAAAGACGACCAGATTTACTCATGTCATAGAGTAGCTAAGATGAATAGTACATCCAATCGGCCGCGCAACATCCTTGTTTCACTTGTGAACCCGCGACTGCGGGACGAGGTTCTTTCAGCTTGCCATCGGTATAACAGGGCTCACAAAGACCAGCCACTCAATACGACGCACCTTGATCTCCCTGTGAAGCGACAGCCTATCTATATCAATGAACATCTTTCACCGGAGTGCAAGGCTCTACATGCGGCCGCAAGGAACGCAGCCAAGGTGAAAAAATACAAATATGTGTGGGTGAGATATGGTCGGGTCTACATGCGTAAAGAGGAAAATGCGGACTGCGTCCTTATAAAAAACCTAGAGTGCCTTAACAAACTTAAATAATAATTAATAATTGTAATTTGTTTTTATTGTATTTGACTGACATATTTTGTTTACGCTTGTTTAATTTTCATTTATTATTTTTATTTAATTGATTATCGTACTTTGTTTTGAATTGTCCTACTTTGTATACCATAACAATGTTAATTTTCTACCAAAATGTAAATCGTATTAGAACTAAAATTAAGGAATTTTATCTTAGCATACTGAACTCTGATTATGATATTATATGTTTAACTGAAACGAATCTCAACGAAAATGTTTTTGATGACGAACTTTTTGACTCTAGGTATAGTGTGATAAGGCGAGATCGATTTGCATCATGTAATGGCAAGACCGAGGGCGGAGGTATTCTTATAGCAATAAAAAAAGACATTAGCTACATTCGTCAGAATTCATGGGATTGCGAGGTGGAGGACTTGTGGATTACTGTTCTTCCTAACTCAGCGAGCAGTATAAGGTTAAATGTCTGCTTATGTTATTTACCACCTGACTTACCTTTACCCTTTCTTGAGAAATTTTACTCAAATGTGCAAAATGTTGTTAACAATACGTCTCCTAGCGGTGAATTTTTATGTTTGGGTGACTTTAACACACCTGACATGCACTGGTCACTTTCACCGGATTCCACTATGATTGCTAGTAGCTTACATGGCCAAAAAGCCAATTTACTTATAGATACTACTTTGTCGTGTAATTTTTGCCAATTTAATAACATACCGAATAGCAACGGCCGTTACCTTGACCTCATTTTTTCAACCCTTCCTGCTATTCGGGTATACGGTGGTGACCCTTTGAGTCGTATGGATATTCATCACCCCCCACTGTGTGTTGACATATCTTCTGCTAAAAAAGCGGACAGCATTTCTTTTAAAAGTAAGAAACAAACTCGACTTAATTATCGAAAATGTAATTTTCCTGACCTCTGTATGGATTTGGAAGCTATTGACTGGGAGGATATTTTGGGAGATTTCTCTATGCATCATGGATCCTCTTATGTCGACAATATGGTATCAGTCTTTTACGATAAGATCATGAGCACAATTGAGCAATATACTCCTCGCACTCGTGATGACACTCACAAGTACCCGCATTGGTTTTCACCTGCCCTCAAACGTAGACTTCAGGAGAAAGCTAAATTTCACCTTCGTTTCAGCACGTTCAAAAACCCTCGAGACTATGATACATTTTCCCTGCTACGCCGTAGATGTAAAAAACTAATAACTAACGATTATAATAATTTTGTATCATCGGTAGAGTCATCTTTGGACGGTAATATTAAAAGCTTTTGGCGTTTTATTAATGGGAAGAAATGCTCGAACGGGATTCCTCAAACAATTAAATATGGCGATTTAATATCATCTGATCGACAAGAAGTGTGTGAGCTTTTCTCAAACTATTTTAGCTCGGTTTATGAAAAGCCTGAACAATTAATAGGCTTAAATGTAGGTTCAAATGACCGAAACGCGGTTCTGAGCAATGTTATCATCACTAAACAGGAGATATTGCGTAAGATAGCTCGTCTAGATCCCAATAAGGGTGCTGGCCCGGATGGAATCCCCCCCCACTTCATTAAAAGGTGTGCCAAACAACTGTGCACACCTCTATATTTTATTTTTAACAAATCTCTCCAAGCAGGGGTTTTCCCCAGCTTTTGGAAGACTGCTCACATTACTCCTGTATTTAAATCGGGTGATAAATCATCCTGTGAAAACTATCGGCCTATTAGCATACTCTCATGCCTCGGAAAACTCTTCGAATCTCTGGTATATGACTCTTTGTATTATCACTTGGAGCCACTTTTATCGCCTCGCCAGCACGGGTTCATCAGGAAGCGATCTACGACCTCAAACCTGCTCGAATACAAGCACTACCTGTGCCGTGCTTTTGGCAGGACTGGTCAGGTGGATGCTGTCTACAACGACTTCTCCAAAGCTTTTGATAAAGTAAATCATTCGGCGTTGATCATTAAGTTAGCTTCTTACGGTATCCACGGTAACCTACTGCGTTGGGTAGAGTCGTATCTCTATCGTAGGAATCAGCTTGTGGCCATTAAGGGGTTCACTTCGTCACCAGCTGAGGTAACATCGGGGGTTCCTCAGGGTTCCCATCTTGGTCCATTGTTTTTCATTGCATTTGTAAATGATCTCGTCGACAGAATTAGGAATCCCTGTTTGTTATACGCCGATGATTTAAAGATTTATTCTACCATCTCTCACACTGGTGACTCTGCCGCACTCCAAGCAGACTTAAACGCTGTGGACGAATGGTGTGCTGATAATCGCATGTTTCTCAATGCTGCAAAATGCTTTGTGGTATCTTTTACCAATAAGAAACATAAAATTCTAGCTGATTATAAGCTCAAAAATCACGTCCTGGAGAGGAAAACGCAGGTTAAAGATCTTGGAGTCATCTTTGACGAAAAGCTTAATTTTCATGCGCACTATGACAATATCACGAACAGGTGCTCTAAACTGATTGGCTTTATATCAAGATCCACAAGAGACTTTAAAAACCCTAAGAGCTTTACCTGCCTCTACCAGTCACTTGTTCGCAGTGTTATGGAGTATAATTCTGTGATTTGGTCCCCTTTTTACAAGGTCCATATTGAGCGTCTTGAGAGAATCCAGAAAAGGTTTGTCAAAGTGTTAGGATACAGGTGTGGAATACATCGAACTCTACCATCATACGAGGAGAAACTAAGTCGATTCAAACTCATGTCTCTAGAAACCCGTCGCCAATACCTGGATATGGTCACTTTTTTCAAAATCATTCACTCTGGAATCGACTCCCCTAACTTACTCTCTACCATTTATTTCAATACCAGGACGAGATCGCGCCATCCCTTACAGAAAACTTTCGCCCTACAGGTCCATACCAATAATACCTCATACTACAACCCTATTGTCAGAATGTGTCGTCAGTACAATGATATTTTAGTTAAAAATAGCGATAAAATTGACATTTTTAACAAAAGGCCATTTAAATTTAAAAAAGACATTGAGACCATTCTCAAGGAGAATGGTGTTAACTTACATGTTTAGAAGTTTAGATTCATTTATATTCTATCAAAACAGTGGCATTTTCTATTTTTCTTGTAATTTTCAATTTTTATTTTATATTATTTTATTTAAATTTTTTTTATTTTACAATTTTATACCTGTTATGATTATGTTAATGCATGCTTACATTATTTTATAGTTAATTTGTTTAAATTAATCTCTAATACTGCTCTTTAGTCATGCTGTGTACACATGTTCAGGGATACAATCTAGTTTTTTATTGTTGTGTTATGTGTTTGTATAAATCTTGATTGTATTCTGTTTTGTGTGCCTAATAAATAAAAATAAATATTGTCGGTGTGGAACTGGGCGACATCCGGCCTGTAATCAACTATGGAGGAAAAATATATTCAATATTTACGATTACTCAAGGATTTATAATTGCTAGCTGTGATGACGATCTGCGAAAGAATGCAGGCAGATGCTGGATGCGGCAAACTGAAGACAAGGCGCTATGGCGCTCGTTCGAAAAGGCCTAGTATAATCTAGTCTAACAATGAACTAATCGACCTATATCAAATGCTGTTGGTATGGTGGTAATGATTATGATGCATTACTCCATAGTGAATTCAAGCATTATTTTTCATTTTTGTAACGACAAATTCACTCTATTGTAAAGCACTTATTTGGAATGAAAAACTTTAGCCATCTGCAGCAACGCTGTACTTTATCAATCGATTTGTCACCCTGTCAATGGCAACACTGCCGAGCGATCAGTGTGCCAAGTTTAGTGGAGATTTTCAAATCAGTGACAGCAAAACCGCCCTGATGTTGTAAATGGAAGTCAACTTTGACATAGGGTATAATAATCGACTAGCTGCGCCCCGTGACTTCGCACGCCTAACCCACGGGAACTGATTTATGGGATAAAAAGTATATAAAATTTGGGCGAGGGCGAACGGACTTAATCGATTTACAATTTTATTTTATTTTGCTTTATTTGTAGAACAAACAGTTGTACACACTTTAGGAATAAACTTAGAAACTAACTTTGATTAGAATGGTATTGTCGCTGGATCGTCACTTGGAATCAGGGCTTGGAATACCGGTATTTTCTAAAACCGGTACCAATAGTCTTGAAGTAGTACCGGTACTGCTTTGATACCTACCGGTATATTTTGGGTAAGTATTGGTACTTCAAATTAAAATACTGGTATTTCTATAAGTACCAGTGTTTTTACCGGTATTATGCACGAAAATTACCGGTATCTACAGTTTAAATAAGTACCGGTAGATATATTTACCGGTGGCCTAGAACTACCTGTATGCAAAATTTTAGCCCAATCCGTTCGTCTAAGGTAGAATGCCAAAATGTGGGTTATTCAAATCCCCCTTAAAGGGAAGAACTGTAATAACCCCAAAGTGTGTCGCTCTGTGAAGAAAGCATTGCCATAGTGAAGTGATTCGTTTAGCAGAACAGGGTTATTCTTAACTGTAATTTACGGACCACCAGTTAAAACTTTTGTTTATTATTCTACCACTCTTGGTTAACTCTGAAACAAGCTCTGATTAGTTTGTGGCTAGGACTTTGCTCATCTACAATGTCTAGTATAATTAATTAATTTACTCAGTTCGCAGATCGTGGCTTTTTTGTATATGTTTTTTAACCGACTTCAAAAAAGGATGAGGTTCTCAATTCGTATTTTTTTATGTTTGTTACCTCAGAACTTTTGACTGGATAGTCCGATTTTCATGATTCTTTTTTTATATGAAAGCTGATGCTTTCCGTTTGGTCTCATGGTAATTTGGTTCAGTTCTGACATTGGTATCAATTGACTCTAATTCACTAAAAATTATTCAATAAAAAATTTCTTCAGGTGATCGGAATACCGGATTCCAATTCGGTCAACGAATTAGCATTGCCGTTGCAATGCCGCTAGCATTCTAGCCACTCTGCCTTCTAATGACGGCAGAGTTTTAAGAAAAATTAACCTATAATATTAAATACTCTAGTTGTATTTATTTTAATCTGCTATTTTCATTTTCTATGTGCTAATTAAATTGGTTGAGAATTTTGTTTTCGCGTGAAATAGTAATAAACTGTATTTATTACAGTTGAGTTGATGAGTTTTGACAATCTGTACTCGCTAGCGACTGTAGTTAAAAAAATGTATGGAAATTTCTAAAGCGCCTCTAGCGGATAGTTGGGTACTAAAATGTGCTGTGGATAAATATGCGTATTTACGTAACTACTGTAGTAACGTCAGGCTTTTTAACTGTGACAACTCATGGTAGACACACTGGGGGAGGCCTGCGTCTAGCAGTGGACCGATACAGGCTATTGAGATTGAGGTTGAGGAGTAATAAACTTCCATCCGTCCATAAATGAATAGACGATGTTTAAAAAATATTGAGCTACTAACGTGGCAAACAGACACTAGTGGCCGGTAAATAAAACATCGATCGCTCTAGTAGTAAATATTAGCATTCCTGAGGCAGCCATGACATGTTTGTTTTGCGCGACACTTTTTGTGCATGGAGTCAGAGTGGGTAAGGTTGTCGCACCGTGTAGATTTAAATTTGTTGTGGTTGAGTATTTTTTGTAGGGATTACCCTTCATGAGATAATAATCAATAAGGCGGTTATCAAGGAGAGGCCTGCGTCCGTCCAGCAGTGGAACAATTAGTCTGCTTGTTAGGGTTGGTAGGGAGTATTTTTAACAAATGACATAAAAGAGTTATGAGTAAATTAATGTAGACCTGTGGCCTTAAAAAAAGATGAAATAACTAAATTTCATTTAGTGATTTTTGTGCGCAGAGGGACTTCATTGTGTTTCCGCAACTTATATGCTTTAGGTTACTTATGATAAAAAATGTGATATTTTTTTATTTAAAAAACCAAATAAAAAAATATTATAATTTTGTATTTGGTAATTTACATAGTTTTTATAGAATAAGTTTTGTTTGACGAAAATCGGTGCAGCAATTCAAGATAGTTCAAATTTAATTCCTTGGTTAGTTAATGATTTATATAATATTCAGGTCGTGGCCATCCAATCAACAACAAAGCGGTAATCAAAAACTTGCCATTTACAATAAATGAACACTTTTTTTTTCTTGAGTGGAGATCGCGACTAAGCAAACGTAGTGTAGGCTCCGACCTCCGGCCAGGTGGGATGACGATCTGCAAAAGACTGCTGGCAGATGCTGGATGCGTCAAGTTGGAAACAGGGCGCTATGTCACTCATTAGGGGAGGCCTATGTCCAGCAGTGGACTAGTATATGCTGATGATGATAATGATGAACACTTTATTGTGCTAGAAATTAACATAGCTTAAAGTCTTACATTACCGTTTGGTAAGCAATACGACCTAGTTACAAAATCATTTGGTACGGGTAGGTATTTGAATAAAATAAGTAACCACTTAATTAATTTCTAGAAAACCTTTGCGTCCCAAACCATCCGTTACAAATATCAGCAGATTTAACAATATACCTAACGTAAAGGTTCTATATTTTTTTAATTGCTTTATGTGCATTTCGTGTCACTGCAGCCATGATAGGCCTATTGCTATCGCAACAAAATGTTACCCAAACACAACCGAACCATCGAACGACAGCAAACCAAGACCGCCAGCCGTATAAACTCAGTATTATATTTTCGTGCGACCGTGAAGCGAAGTTCGTGCGGGTCTTACTAACTTCTATTTGCGAAGGGATAACTCGAGGTAGATACGAGTAGAAAAAAGCGGCACCCGAACCCGAATAATTAATTTAGTTTGGTACGCGTTGGCTTCTATTCTTTTACCCTATTTAACTATATTTCAGACCGTAAATGCTGAGTACAGACTTGCTTTTTTATTGCGTCATTCCCGGTCTAGAGAGTCTATTTTATTTCTCTAAAACACGCAATTAGCAAATTTGGTTTGTTTGTTTTGTGCAATTTGTAACTTTATTTCAGGAATAAATAACACACAATGTAAACTATTGTGTTAGAAACGCACCACAGATAGTAGTGGCGTGACTGGCCATTCTGACGTCAAGATGCCCGGTGACCTTTAAATGTTTAAAAACTTCTTTGTTATAGAGGAAGAAAATCTTTTATTGTAGTAAGCAAATAGAAGCAAATGGGAAGCATTTTTTGGACAGGTTTTCAAGTAATTTCATCGTAAAAATTATAGGTGACCCACCATCATGACTGTAACCATTCGGCAAACATTGAAGACCAGCGCTGGGTAGACACACTAGGTCTACTCAGCACAATGCTGAGTGTGGGCCACGTTTTTGATACTCGTAGTTACGCACAAAAATATGTATAGCCTGAGTCTTGGGTTAATTTAGTTAAGTTTATTGTGTAACTTTAAAACAAATAAAATTATTTTCTTTCTATTTCTAAAACTTGTGTGTTGTGTTGACTCAAACTGAAGAATAAATCGTCGATGTACAGTCAGACAGATAAGTGTCGATATAACGCTTGCACCACAGAGTCTAAGATTATAATAACCATTGGATAAATAAAAATAAGACAAAAATTAGGTACTTATCCTTTTTAATATAGTTATTATACGCTTTGAACTTTGGTGCCAATTTAGGGATTGACGGGAGTAAATGCTGCTGTCCTTTTCTAATAGATCGAAAGGATAACATCATTTTTACTTCTGTATTAGTAGTAGGCTACATAATAGATTCAGGTGTTACTTCGCGGAATTGCAAAATATAAGGATGAAAATATTTAGTAACAATTCCGCGAAAAACCTCATCACTTTATTCAACCAAAATAGTAGGCGTTAATATTTAAGTACAGGCGTATTCATTGAGACCTATACAAATAGTAGGTAGCTAAGTGTGTTTATACTATTTGAGTAAAACATTTGTACTATTTTTAGGTAGGTAAATTGATAAGAGGGCGTTCTGTTTATTGTTAGGCAAAACTCATGGGTTAGCTAGTTGTCTCACCGCTAACGAATAAGGGACTACCTATCGGCTATTTTCTCACAATAAATTAACTCGTACTCGTGTAAACAAACGATATGCATAATATAAGGGTCGATTCACATCTGACGGAAGATGCGCCGCGTATTATCGGTCGCGTAACGCACGAACAGTATTATATGAGAAAACATCCATCCTTTTACTCCCGATAGTGCGTTAGTGGGTCGAGCGTACAGCGTCTGTTCCATTTCCGTAAACGCATTGTCGGTGTGCTCTGTAGATGCTGAATGCAGAAACTGAATAGACGCGTAATAATGTGGCAAAACGAAGTTACGCCCGACGCATTTTCCGTCAGACATGAAAACACCCTATTTGACCGAATAGACGCGACCCATGATACGCTCGACGCATCTTCTGTCAGATGTGAACCGACCCTTAATAGAAGGTCGTGGACTGTTCATACCGCCGCCGCGCCGCGCCGGGGAGGACTCGCTTCACTAGTTTGTGACAAAAGCTATCAAAGATAATACTCGTTCAGTCGCTCAGTGATACTCGCTTAGCTATGTTTAGCGACAAAATTACCAGGAACTACATTCTCTGCTCGCCAACCCGTTTCTAGTTCCTAGCTATTAGATACTCGCTTCTCGTTACAAGCGTGTAACAAGTAACAATATTTTATTGTTGATGGTCAAGCATTTGGCTACCAACTCACTTTAAGAAAGCGAAGATGTAGCCTAAGATAGAGCACGCTCTTCCAGAAGGAACCCCCTTTTACCCTAGGTTTGAAGAGTCCAAGATCGTACTCTAATGGGAAAATATTTCAACCAGTGGGAGGTATGATTTTGTGCGTCTGCTGGTGTTATGGTGGAAGGGAGAAGATGGATAAGGTCATTGTTGGAGATTCTAAACGAAAATTTACAAACTTGTAAGGCTTACTGAAAAACGCACACACTATTCTTCCTAGGGTCGACTACCCGCGAGTGAGCGGCGAAAGTAACCGAATGCCAACCGAGCGATCAGGCGCTTTCTCTCTCTTTTCGCTTTGCCTCTTTTTCTAACATTGTGCTGGATGAAACAACAAGTTTTTTCAATCACGCTCGCGTTGACGATAGTAGGACCGGGAAGGGCCCCCTTTCCTAACGTTATCAATATACAATTGGAATCTGAATCTAAACCGTTTATTGCCGGCGGTTAGACAACTGCCTTAGACCGGTTGTAATATGTAGATTCGTGTTTATTTAGCCATTAGCAAAAAATGCTTAGGAACGTGTTAAAAGGTGATGAAGAATCGGTATGAAGATTTATAAAAATATTTTTATTTGTTTACTCGTTAACAGACGAGTAGCTTATGGTTGATGTGTCTATACATATCACAGTGTTGAGTTTAGGCTCATTGGGTCAGTTTTTTATAAATAACTAGCTGTGCCCCGCGTTTTCGCACGCGTTGTTCCTATGGAAACGTTTATAGGTGTTTTCCCGGCAATTATTGGAATTTTTCTCGCCGTAAAAACCATCCTTGAACTTCAACGAACATTTAAAAAAAGAATCGGCCAAATTGGTCCAGGCGTTGTTGAGTTATGCGCTTACCAACACATTTAGCGATTCGTTTTTATATTATAGAAGATAGATAGATTCGTTTCAGCAAGCCTTGTTTGATTCCAGGATTGAATTGTATTTAGTGTATTGGAAAAGTGTCATTTATTATTATTATTATTATTATTTTTTTTTTTTTTTTTTTTTTTTTTAGGACCGAGTCGAATGGCATAAGCATAGAGAGGCCTATGCCCCAGCAGTGGGTCGCAAAGGGCTGATGATGATGATGATGATGAAGAATTTAACTTGTTCTCCTAGCATGCTCAACCTCAACCGCCTGTATTGGTCCACGGCTGGACACAGACCTTCTCTTGATAAGCGCCTTAAAGTGAAGATGCGGCCGACGCCGACTGTGAATCACGAAGGTCTAGAAGATACCTATTCACCCTTAATGCACACAGATCCCCATGTTTCATCCAATGATCCTATCCATCCACAGTTGTCTGGTAGAGATCGCTATTGAGCGATAAGACCGCCAAATAAATGTCACATATTTTGTAGTATTTATTTGTAAATTATTTTTAACTGTGCAATAAAGAATTTTCTATCGATCTATCCATCTACTTAACTATATATTGAATTGTTCTGCAAGAGGCGCTTCTGTCCGCCTCTGAATATCTCTGTAATTACCTCTTACGACACTCGCGGGAAGAGTTGGGGTGCAAATTCTAAGCCGGCAATTTTCGACTCCTACGCCACTTGACCTCGTGGAGCCATTGGTTAGCACATTCCCTTTCGTGTGATTTGACCATCATTATTTATTTATTTATTTATTATTCCAGTATTGAGGGAAGGTAAGGGGTTCAAGCCACATCGAATTCGATTTATTTGAGATGTTTTTGACTTCTTAGTAATAAAGCACTTAGAATTCCAATTATACAAAGCTGTATTCAGAGATTGCAATGAGAAAAGTGTTTTTACAATTGAATTTTGAGTTATAAAGAATCCGGAAGTCGATGTTGTTTAGGCAACCCGTGTTGGAAACCACGATGTTTGAACTATTTCAATCTAAATTCCATTAAAAACAACAAAAGAATGTTAACGTTAATTCTTTTAGGTTTTGATTGACGTTTCCCATTTTGCTGTCTTTGTCGTAGATAATGGACGCCGAGTTTAGCTGTTAGGTTCAGTCAGCCAGATTTGTTGTTTTTGTACAGTCAGAGAAATAGATTTTAAACGATCGCTTTTTTGGACGGGGCAGGAAGGAAAGGTATTGTAACAGCCTCCTCGCAGCAGTAGCTGAGGACATGAACGGCCGATTCCTGCGGCATTGGGTAGGGGTGCATTCAGTGCTTGCAACCTACACCTGGCACTGAGTGCACACCTGCCAGCTGTAAGCAATGTTGTGTTAATGTTATTTTCTTTTCTAAATGTGTAATTTATTGTAAAATGTACCGAGATGGACCATGCCGGTCTGAAATAAATGATTTTATTTTATTTTATTTTTATTTTTTTATTTTATTGTAATCAGCACGGCGTTGGTACCAAAAATTAGCTGAGGAGATAGTCTATAACTTTCCTAAAAAACATTAGAATACAAAACAGATTTTCATATAAACTATAAACCGACTTCAATTATATAGTTTTTTCATTGATCCCATTGTCAGAACTGGACCAAATTAGAATAGAACTACCCAGTCAAAAGTTCAGATGTAACAAACATTATGTGGATATCCATTAGTCGTCTCTTTGAATACCCGCGGGAAGATCTGGAGTAGTGAAAACTCTAAGCCGGTACCACACGGCACGTTAATCTATAGGTACTCATATTATAAAAATAATTAATTTTGTTTTAAAAAACTATAAACTTCAATTTTTACAGTTTTTTCATGAATTTTCATGGATTCCATTGTCAGAACTGAACAAAATTAAAATGGGACCACACGGGAAGCACCAGCTTTCATATAAAAAAAGAATCATGCAAATCGGACCACCCAGTCAAAAGTTCTGAGGTAACAAACAATAAAAAAAAAAAACAGACGAATTGAGAACCTCCTCCTTTTTTTGAAGTCGGTTAACAATGGAAAGATTTGATTATTCGTTTGTTTGTATATAATAGGCTCCAAAACGACTTGACTGATTTAAAAAAATCTTTCATCTTCAATAGGTAAGCTTACTTTCAGGTTGTGTCATAGGCTATATTTTATCCCTAAATTCCCACGGGAACGGGAACTACGCAGTCTACCCGGGTGAAACTGGACAACTGGACACACGTGAGTTTGGTCTGGTGTGTCGAGTTAGTGAATACCCAATGTATTAAGCAAATTTGAAAATCCCTTAACCTAATATCAAATTTGACATTCCATATTAATTATTTGAGACTAGTGCCCTTCGTCAGAGCAAATTTCGCAATTCCCATTGGGGATAATTGGAACATAATGTGCCTTTGTTCCCCCGACTTCACTTGAATAGAGGTTCAATTGTCCCTACTCCGAGTTAATTCAAAGTTGTCGAAGGATTGTTTTGATGCCCATGAGGACGGGGTCAATTGTACCTTACCCTTATCAGTATTAGCCCTATGTTTTAATGTTTTAGTGCGATAGAATAAATAATAAACTTCATGATATTTCAAGCCTAGTAGGTAGGTATACCGCCGTGTGGTGCCGGCGGCATAGAATTTTCACCACCACAACTCTTCCCGCAGGTGTCGTAAGAGGCGACTAAGGGATATTTACCGGGCAGTAGCGCCTCC
The DNA here is from genome assembly GCA_955876795.1 of Eupithecia tripunctaria. Classification (NCBI taxonomy): domain Eukaryota; kingdom Metazoa; phylum Arthropoda; class Insecta; order Lepidoptera; family Geometridae; genus Eupithecia; species Eupithecia tripunctaria. Next base: position 9,614,662 of record OY041623.1, on the reverse strand, counting down.
TGCTGAACAATTCTGTCACCAAACTGCGATCCCCAACCCGTCATGCCCAGCGTGGGGATTACGGGCATTACCTTCCGTGAGATAACCGCCAATAAAGGCGCTTATCAGGGGGATGCCTGCGTTCAGCAGTGGACCAATATAGGCTGTTGAGGTTGGGGTTGAGGTATACAATACAGGGTGGCCCATTTAGATTGGTCAGTATGAGAAAGTCTGATAATTTAAGACATACGAAGATCTCTTTTAAGAAACCATGTCATTGATTTAGTAACATGAAAAACTGCATATATACAGTTAAAACGAAATGTACTCAGCTCGGAAATCGAACCCTTACGTTTTGAAAAATAAAACTAACACTAGGTACATATTATTTTTATTTAAATTTCGATTATATTGGTCATAAGCAGTAAATGTTACCACATGATTAAACATGATGTCGAATCGAAAATGAATAAAATGCATTGTTTTCAAATCATTTGTTCTTATAAACTCACTGTTGTACAAAAAAAGGTAATAACATGCTTCAGCGGATTTTGAAACGTTTAATCCGTGCTTTATTTGGGTTAACGTTGCGTGCGTGACTGACATACGAGTACAAGGAATGCACAGCCCAACCCGCTTTATGAATCCTGCGTTCGTCAAAAGGTAAAATATTATATTTCAAACCTAACAACAATGAAAATACATAAATAAATATAATCGTTCAGCTTACTTACTTAAAAAAATTATCAAAATTAGTATGCGTTTGTTTAAAAAAATCTATAAACCGACTTCTATTTTATGGTCTTCTCATGGAAGCTATTCTCAGAACTGGACCAAATTTAAATGGGACTACACGGGAAGCACCAGCTTTTAAATAAAAAAAACATCATTAAAATCGGATAACTCCAGTCAAAGGCCTGAGGTAACAAACAAAAATCGACTCCCCTAATTTACTCTCTACCATTTATTTCAATACCAGGACGAGATCGCGCCAGAAAACTCCCTTTCAGAAAACTTTCGCCCTACAGGTCCATACCAATAATACCTCATACTACAACCCTATTGTCAGAATGTGTCGTCAGTACAATAATATTTTTAGTTAAAAATAGCGATAAAATTGTCATTTTTAACAAAAGGTCATTTAAATTTAAAAAGACATGGAGACCATTCTCAAGAAGAATGGTGTTAACTTACATGTTTAGAAGTTTAGATTCATTTATATTCTATCAAAACAGTGACATTTTCTATTTTTCTTGTAATTTTCAATTTTATTTTATATTATTTTATTTTACAATTTTATACCTGTAATGATTGTTAATGCATGCTTACATTATTTTATAGTTAATTTGTTTAAATTAATCTCTAATACTGCTCTTTAGTCATGCTGTGTACACATGTTCAGGGATACAGTCTAGTTTTTTATTGTTGTGTTATGTGTTTGTATAAATCTTGATTGTATTCTGTTTTGTGTGCCTAGTAAATAAATAAATAAATAAAAAAAAATATAGTCGAATTGAGAACCTCCTTCTTTGTTGAAGTCGGTAAAAAATTGACTCTACCAAACCTTGTTTGTATGTAGTTAAATTTACCATTTCCTCATTATAGTAAACATATGCCTACTAGTGAAATAGTTTAGCCTGATGATGATAAAAACCATTAGATTCAATAAAAACAAACAGACTAGGAACAAATATTTACAAATATTTACCTGATCACTGTTTATTGCCACTCAGCAGTGGTAAAACTCAAGTTTATTCTTTTCTATTTTCGACACTTACCCACCATTCGTGCGTGACTATTACATCTGACCTGATTACGAGAGGGAACGGTTTTCTACTATACTAACGTGTAATGTATTTTTACCCTATTATATTATATTTTCCTCGAGATATGAGATATGGCAGCCATAAACCGCTATGAAGTTATATTGTTGGGTTTCGGTTTAGGGGTGCCGAAATTGAGTTAAGTTTTTTTGTGTCTTTCATAAGTGCTGAGGGCGTAGCCAACCGGTATTCGGTATGAAGCGAATCGGAAATAATTAAAAGATTCGAGGGAAAAATAAAAAAGCAGTATAAGAAGTTCGATTTAGCGCTGTTTCCCACCACAGGTTTTCATGTCAGATTCATTTTTACCGTTTCATACCAAAAACTGTTTGCGTTTCAACCCAAAATTTGTTTCCGTTTCTCACCAAAATTATAGATTCTGTACAGTCAGGTACAACAGTAACTGAGATTATTTTATAGCAAACAAAAAACAAACTAACAAAAGTATTTATTTTTAGTAAATGTGACATCTAATAACTTACATTGATTATGTACCTACTAACCTAACCTCTAAAGGAAAAAAAAAATGAAAAAAATTATGTAAACTCACAGAGCTACCAGGAGCTCATAGCGAAAAGGAGTTACACGCAACATCGCAATCACACCAACACAAACGGAAAATGAGAGGGAGATATAAGGTAGTGAAGATAGTACTTTTTTCGAAACAATCAAATTCGTTGGCTTTCAAAAGAAATATGGAATAGTGGAGTGGATCGTTCAATGCAGCTTCATTCACTCTAAAGAAATTGCTTTTATAAACAGAATGTCTTTTGTCAAACATTTTTTGTAATACAATACAATACCTGAACCTCAACCTCAACCTCTGTATTGGTGCACTACTACACTCTATAGTTATAGTTTTTAAAATAAAATAACTTTTGTATGTAGGTAGTTTAAGGCATGTAAGGTATTGTAGTATGTAGTTTAGGTGTATTAATATTGCTTTTTGTTTCTTAAGTTTTTTTTTAATCAATGTCTTAATAATTATTTTATGTCCATTGTATCCTCAGGTTGCCTGGTAGAGATAGCTTAAAGCGATAAGGCCGCCCTTTGTACTTCCTAGATTCTCTACATTTCTTTCTGTATTGTATTTTATGTTTGTGTGGTACATTATATAGTTATCTAGATATCTACTTACCATTCTTAATTTTAATTAAGTGTCACTAACAAAATGGATGCTATGTTTGAATAAAAGAGTTTTCAATTTAGCATATTCAAACATCATCATCTAGTCAAATTGACCCCGTTTCACTTTTTTAGACCGTTATCTAGACTAGGTTATTATTAGGTCCTTACATATGAAATTGGCGTTTTGTATGGGAGGAACAAAAAGTCGAATATTTTTTAATATAATATATTTAATTAATCAAAGTATGAACCATTATTTTCTATGCACTTTTGCCATCTTATAGGTAGTTCATTGATCCCTTTACTAAAAAAACCAGTCGGACGGGAATCAATAAAATCTTTGAAGGCGATTTGGACTGCCCCATCGGAGTTGAATTTTTTCCCTTGCAAGAAGTTATCCAAATTTCGAAAAAAATGGTAATCTGTTGGAGCAAGGTCCGGGGAGTACGGAGGATGTCTTAGACTTTCCAATTGAAGCTCTTCTAATTTAGTAGCCGTCTGTTGCGCAGTGTGTGGTCTAGCGTTGTCGTGAAGCAGCAGTGGCGTGGAGCGATTGACCAGCCTAGGTTGTTTAGCCGCTAGCTTTTCCATCATGGTTTGCAATTGCTGACAATAGACATCAGCCGTAATAGTCTGGCCAGATTTGAGAAAACTGTAATGAACAATACCGGCACTAGTCCACCAAACGCTTACAAGTAACTTTTTTGGGGTTAATTTTCGCTTGGGGCAGGATTTGGCTGGCTGGCCAGGATCCAACCATTGCGCTGAGCGCTTCCGATTATCGTAAAGAACCCATTTTTCATCACAGGTAATGATTCGGTTTAAAATACCTTCATTATTGTGCCTGTTTAGTAATGTAACGCAGCAGTCGACGCGCGTTTGCCGGTTTGCTTCAGTCAATTCGTGAGGTACCCACCTTTCAAGCTTTTTAATCTTCCCAATTTGCTTCAAGTGAATTAAAACAGTTTTATCACTAACATCGCAGCCTGCAGCTAACTCGGACGTGGTTTGCGATGGATCCGCTTCCACAATAGCCTTCAACTCTTCATTATCAACTTGAGTCTCAGGCCGTCCACGGGGCTTGTTCTGCAGGTCGAAATTTCCAGAACGAAAACGTTGGAACCAAAAACGAACTGTGTTTTCTTTTGCAACACGACCGCCATACACATCATTCACCCTTCGAGTTGTTTCCGCAGCACTAGTGCCACGGCGGAACTCGTACTCGTAAATAATGCGATATTTTAAGTTTTCCATTTTGTAAAATGAGTGACGCAAACAGAAAAAAACAGCAGAAAAAAACAAATGAATGACGATCATCGAAGCACAAATACATGAGTCTATAGCTGTACAAATTTGAATTTGGAATTCCTTACCAAAGAGGAGAAATTTGTGATTAAAGTGGCCAGTACGAAAAACGCCAATTTCATATGTAAGGACCTAATAATTATTGTAATTATTGTAATGTTTTAGGTTATATGTGTATAATGTATTTTTTTTATATTTCATTGTCGCATTGGATATAAACTGTAATGGCAATGTAAATATGTAATTAAATAAATAAATAAAATTAATGTAAAAATTACGAAGAATCCTTAGATCAAAGTAAAACATGTAAGAAGCTTATTTTGAAATTCCAAAATGTATAAAAGTTTTAACTTTCCTCCCCAACTCAGCGTAACTTTTGAGTTGTTTAATTTTTAGCAAAACTGTTTTGAAACTTCTTTCAAGCATGTTAATCAATCAGGTACTAGTCGTAACTTTGAAAAACTTTGAAAAACTAAATTGTTGCTTGTCTTTAAAACATCAAAATAAAGTATTTTTAACAATTTTAAGAAAACCCATGTTCTAGATTCAGATTCAGAATCAGAGTAAATCGTTTATTTCTTTAGACTTACAAATTAAGCACTCAGACAGGTCAATTTGTTACTAAAACAGCTTGATAAATAGTAATTTATATCAAATAAGAAATAAGGTGCAATTGACTAATTCACTGAAATGAGGTCCACTAGCGGAAGTCGCTTATCAACTAATATAATTTATGCATATAGCTAAATCAGTAGATAGTTGTCATATCTGCAAATAGGGGTAAATCTAAGAACTAATTTATGTTCTTACATACCATTGTCGGTGCGGAACTGGGCGACGTGATATCCGGCCAAGCATTAACACCTATATTTAGTACAAAACAAAGTCGTGTTAGTGACATAGTTGTAACTCAAGAACGGCTGGACCGGTTTTCATGTAATTTGTATTTTTTATTGATATTTTTTGTGAAAATTGCTTCGTTGGCCGTTTTTAATTCTAAGGCGGAACGAAGTTTGCTGGGTCAGTTAGGGTTACGCGAATATAACTAAATTAAACCGCGAGTAAAGTCGCCGGGACAGTTTGTTTCTTAATAAATATTTAATTTAGAAACAAACCGTCCTGTGTATTACGTTAAACTCAGGAAGTTTTAAAAATTCATCATTCAGTTTGTGGTATCTATTATAAGTTATTTATATGAAATTCATACCCATCATAATTTGTTATGCACTTAAACAAATTGTGTTCGATCTTTTTGTTTGCATGAAAAGATATCTACATAATTAATTTGTATGGTGACGACAGCTGCCTCTGTAATAGTTTCATTTTGTAAAGCTTAGACAGAGATACGAAGTTGTGCTTTTTGGCCACTTAACTCTATTTTCGCATCTCCTCCTAAACTATACCTATGCGATAAAATTATTACAGAGGTATTAAAATAGCTTATACCTAATAGATACAGATTTTAAAAATTCCCATAATAAACGTAAAAATATGATAAAATAGGTATCGCTGTCATATTGGCTCGGGTATGCGCCTTAAGCAAGCCAAACAAATGGACAGAAAAGATGTTTTGTACAAAATACTTAATGATCAAAGTTTATTAATTAATTTTGTGCTTTGTTCAGATTATTCTATAGAAGGTAGCTTTTGTAAAACTTTGTTTTATTCGCTCTGGTACCCAGCTAGAGGTTCATGAAGCAACAAATTTATTGTAAATAGCAATTGCCTAAGGGGCCGCTCAAATGGTAGCTGTATAAAATGTATAGATAGAAAATTCTTAAATTCTTAATTGCACACAAAATAACATACATAAAAGTTAACAAATACTGGACATGTACAAAGGCGAGCTTAACCCTAAAAGAGTTTTCTTACAGCAAACCTATGCTAACAGAGAGGGTTTATAAAGCGATTCGGTATTGTATACTTATTAAAAGAAACAATACCTACGACTAAACGGCTTACAAACTCTTATCGCTCAAAAGCGATCTCTACCAGATGACCGTGGAAGGATACGATCATTGAATGGTAGGTACTAGGGCTGTCTGTAGATCGTTTAGCTTTTAGAATAACACAAAGGCTAATCTAATTTTGAATAATTTAGCTTGGTTGTAAAAAAGGTGGTTAAGTTAATAATGAAAATTATTATTCCTGGTTTTGATTTACTCAAACCTCGGTATAAATAAACTATAAAGTAAATAATTAGTCTCGTATTTTTTTATTTTTTTTATTTACAGCCTTCTTAAAGCCGCGGTTCGCAGATAGTACTTAGTAGATGACAAGTTTTGATGTACTAAGTACTATCTGCGAACATTGCGTGGACATTTGGCTGTCAGAAAGGTAACCCTAAATAAATCATGAAGGGTCCTTAATTGTAACGCCTAAGTTCAATACTTGACTCTAAAACACAACAAAACAACAATGTTTGAAGTGACAAAACAACAAACCAACAAATCTCGGAGAACATGGAATAGGCGGATCTTGACTGTTTTGAATGTGTTTAGAACTCGAAAATTGTGCCTAAAGTACCTACACGAAGTTGTTGGTATAGTTTTGTATGACAAGGATGCTTCTTTAGAGTTGAAAGTCCTTTGTTTTAATTAGTTTGGTGGTGGGACTTCTGCTACTACTTCGTTACGCTCTCGGACCTTCTCTGGTTAATACCTACTTGAATTACCGAACAAGTTAAAAAAGAAAATATTTGTCAACCTAGCTTTAAAACTCACTGACTGAATAAATCGTCGTGTGGTGCCGGCGGCATAGAATTTGCACCACCCAATTCTTCCCGTGGGTGTCGTAAGGGGGGCAGGCAGTAGCGCCCCCCGCAGAACAAATCTTCCACCAAACTGCGATCCCCAACCCGCATGCCCAGCGTGGGGATTATGGGCACTACCCCCCCATGAGTTAAACGCCAATAAGGCGTTTATCAGGGGGAGGCCTGCGTCCAGCAGTGGACCGATACAGGCTGTGGATGTGGATGGATGTGGAATGAATAAATGAATACTTTTATTGTACATACAAAATAAAATAACTAATATCTAAATAAAACAAATGAAATAAAAAACGTACAATAGGCGGCCTTATTGCTTAAAACAATGTCTTCCAGGGAACCTTATTAAACAATAGATATAAGTAGGTAATAAAAGAGTTGGTAGCACAGGAGCAAACAGTATAAAAGATTAATTATTAAAATATAATACAAACATCTAGAAAATTTTGTAAGTTATGTACTAGTTTTTTTAAAGAACAACCTTATTAAAACTATTTTATGGAAAATTCAGACTTATTACCGTTACCTTATGGAACCATACATTATCTATTAAAAAAACACTGCCAAAGACAATATCATGAGACTTTTTATTTTACCACTCCAAACTAGTTCTCAGTTAACTGAATTTAAAAAAAATATATTTTTACTAAACATCTCATATATTAAATTCATAACCTATAAAAACATAGCTCTCGTTCTTACGCAGTAGGGTAAACTATGCATCAACTTCACACAAATATTGATAAAAATAAAAATAGAAATGCGAAGGATTGGATGTTTGTTTATCGTTCACACTGAAATAACATAAATTAGCCTGGATTCGGGCGGATAAAGAACCGGGCAGAAGCAGTCATACATTATTCAGTAACCGACCCAAGTCGACATAATTATCTTCTTATTTATCAAAAACTCAATCTTGCAACGAATTTTATTACACCAATCGCTGTTCACAAGTAAAATAAACCTTTACCGTTAAATGTCAGTCCACAAGCGGACATTCCTCTCCCAAACAAAGTTTTAGCCAACAAGGGTTTAGTCATAATCATAATAAGTAATTCACTTCTAAAGTAGTGTAAAATCAGGCATGTACATATGCCTGATTTCCTGATTCCTGTAATTATCAAATTTTACAATTACGAAAACAACGATTATGAAAATTAAATACATAGTTACAAAATAAGAACACAGGAACAATATATTGAAAAGGAATTAAGTAACTAAACAAATTGGTGATCTATTATTTATATATTATTGTCCAGCATTATTTATTATTTATATTTATTATTAATTTATTATTTATTATTCATTATTTATTATTCATTATTCATTATTCATTATTCATTATTCATTATTCATTATTCATTATTTATTATTTATTATTTATTATTTATTATTTATTATTTATTATTTATTATTTATTATTTATTATTTATTATTTATTATTTATTATTTATTATTTATTATTTATTATTTATTATTTATTATTTATTATTTATTATTTATTATTTATTATTTATTATTTATTATTTATTATTTATTATTTATTATTTATTATTTATTATTTATTATTTATTATTTATTATTTATTATTTATTATTTATTATTTATTATTTATTATTTATTATTTATTATTTATTATTTATTATTTATTATTTATTATTTATTATTTATTATTTATTATTTATTATTTATTATTTATTATTTATTATTTATTATTTATTATTTATTATTTATTATTTATTATTTATTATTTATTATTTATTATTTATTATTTATTATTTATTATTTATTATTTATTATTTATTATTTATTATTTATTATTTATTATTTATTATTTATTATTTATTATTTATTATTTATTATTTATTATTTATTATTTATTATTTATTATTTATTATTTATTATTTATTATTATTATTATTATGTGTGCTGCAGTAGAAAAATGGCCTGACAGTTAGCTCAAAAGTAACTTTAAAATATTTTTAATTAGAATTAGTATTTACATTTATTAAAACATTTGTAACTACTAAATCTAATTAAAATCCTATTTATTAGATTGTTACTTTCTTGCTGTACACTAACTATTACAAATACGAAAGTTTGGGTGGATGGATGTTTGTATAGATAGATGTTTGTTACCTCTTCAGGCCATAACTACTTAACGGATCGGGCTGAAATTTAGCATACAGGTAATTCTTATACTGGAATCAAACATAGACTACGTCTGAAGCCGGGGGACGCAGCTAGTTTTCAATAAAGTTATTACAACTTCAAATTAACACGACATATCAGTGACCGAATGATAGACATAAAGCTGAACGAATGAAAGAATGATCGATATGAATATTTTCACGCTGAATTTTCACAGTTAAAACGACGCAGATAAGGTTCATTTTCAGCTGCTCAGGAAGGCTTATCTGGGATAATAGACCGTGACTTAGGGTTGTCACGGTTATCACATTAGAAACACATTTGGTTGGATTTGAATGGAGTAATATGAGTAAATGTAAATGCTTTGAATAGGGGTGTCACGTGTTAAAGGACGAGATAAGCGTATTACGGGTTTTACAAAGTAGATCATGTTTGGAGATAAGCCTTTGGTATTTTATTTCTTATTAAATGGAGACGTGAATAAAGTTTGCGCCTTCTTATACAATTCTTAAGCTACACGAATGGGGTTATACGGCCTTGTGGTGCCGGCTTAGAATTTGCACCACCCTAACTCTTCCCACGGGTGACGTATGAGGCGACTAAGAGATATCTATCGAAGGGTAGGCAGCGCCCCTGCAGATCCATTCTTCCACCAGACTGCGATCCCCAACCCGCATGCCCAGTGTAGGGATTATGGGTATGAACACCCTTTGAGATAAAAGCCAAAATAAGGCGCATAAAAGTGAGGTTCGAGTCGAGCAGTGGACGATTACAGGCAATGGGGTGTAATTTCTAATCCTAAGTGTGTTTTGTATATTGTTTCCTAGCCTAAACAGGCTAACCTAACCAGTCCAGCTCCTTTAAGTACCGGAGCAGGACTTTGGCGATTGACAGCTTCGTTTTAGCTTTTCTGTAGGTGTAGACGGGTTTGATACCTTGAGACTCTTCTGTCTGGTCTCTGCTGTTGCCGTGCAGTGTACAACAACGTGTACACCAGCCACGGCACAAGGTGCTGTCTGTGACTCATTTCATTGGTGTAGTGTAATTAACAAATTTTAAAGATTGTTTTAAGTTCAAAATTTTGTTAGTTACTTTTGAATACGTGTCGCATTGTTTATTTTAAACTAGCAGTGCCTCGCGGTTTCGCCCGCGTAGTTCCCGTTCCCGTGGGAATTCCGGGATAAAATACAGTTCAGAAAACTAGGTATGCTTTTTTCAATGAAACATTTTTTTCAATCTATCCAGTAGTTTAGAGTCAGAGTCAAATCGTTTATTTCTTCTTACAAAATAAGTACCTACTTAGTTTCGGAGCATATTTCATACAAACAAACAATGAACGCATATTCTTACCTTAATCTCAACCTCAACAGCCTGTATCGATCCACTGCTGGACGCAGGCCTCCTCCTGATAAACGCCTTATTGGCGTTATTATGGCCATTTCTTAGCAAACGTTACGGTTGATTTAGAAGCTTTGTGGCTTAATTACACAATCATTTTCTTAAAGCCATAAGAGGTAGATAGAACCATAAAATGTCAGCCTAAACAATCATTTCTCAAAAACTTTCCATATTTACGTAAATTCGTTTTGAGCGTGTCTTATTGCCAGCCCTAGGATTTATTACAAAACTTTGACTTCTAGCGTAGGTTAGTAAGATTAGGTTTTAAGTTGAGTGTGCTGACGAACTCTTTCGCTAAGAAGGTGAACTTTCATCTATATGTTTTTTTAGTTTTTATTTATTCGGGGTAACAAACAATTACACTCTTAGCCTAATTAAACAGATACTTATTCTAAAACGATTATCCTATAAGTGCAATCAGCACCGTTACCCTCTAATAAGTTATATAATAATAGACAGGGCAAAAGTTAAATGATCGCTCGCAAATACTTGGGCGTGATTACAATACAAAACAAGATAATAAAGGAAAAAGTTGGTACCTACCTTTTGTGTCAGACTCCCACAACACCACCACGCAAGCCAATAGGCAGCAATGTACCGAGGTTATTTCCTCGGCACACAACTACCTACCGACATCGCGCTGTTTGTGTTATGGAAATCTGGCATATAGGATTAACAAAAAGACACAAGACAAAAACTACCTAGCTATTAACTGTTTGATCGTTAATCCAATCATTTTATACATTGAGGTTTTTTAAATGGATAGAATAGAACTTAAGTAGGTACATGAATTACATTATTGGAGCAAAAGAATCAGACCTAATAGTCTGATTTATTGACTTCTTGAAAGAGAAAGGTGAAGAAGCGAAAATGTCAATGTATGAGAAGTTATTATTATATGATTTAGCTAATCTACGTAGTGGTGCGCGCTCACCAGCATTAGTTTTACAATTTGTGAGTGCGAATACATGTTGTTTACGAGTCTCTCGTGCAGCATGACGGTAAGGAATACGAATGCTTATCTGGTTAACGAGGCTGTTACAATCAAATTTACTGTGACAGATATTGTATAGAAGAAGTTGATCGAGAAACAGTCTTCTAACTTTAAGTGTAGGTAATGAGAACTTACTCAATAGTGATTCGTAGGATGACTTCGAACGATAGCAACGATAGTATGTAGAACGTAGAAACTTGCGCTGAACTGATTCTATCTGTTCGTGGTACTTGTTGTAAAGTGGGTTCCACACTGATGTAGCGTACTCTAATTGAGACTTAACCAGTGAATTATAAAGTAAGATATATGATTGATGTCTCCTGAATGGAACACATGTACGCATAACAAATCCATACATTTGAAAGGCCTTGTTGACTATGTGGTTGATATGAAGATCAAAGTGCAATTTATTATCCAGTAGAATGCCTAAATCCCTAATCATAGAAACCTTTTCCAAAGCAGTATTACCTAGCGAGTACGAGAAGTTTATTTTGTTTGTTTTTTTAGTAAAGGTGATAGATTTACACTTGCCTAGACTAAGATACAGTTTATTAACCATGCAGTAGTCAGTGAGACGGTTAAGGTCGTTTTGTAGTTTAATGCAGTCATCAATAGAGGAGATTACCCGATAGACCTTAAGATCATCAGCATAAAGGAGAAACTGAGTATGTTTGAAGCAGCTATCGATGTCGTTTACAAACAGAACAAAAAGCAGTGCATATTAGCATATTATATACTTTTATACTAATAAAGAGATAGATTGAGATAAAGAGGAAAGATTTGATTGTTTGTTTGGCTATTTATTAGGCTCTAATGGATAGGCGGGACGTAATGAGTGGCGGTGCACGCCACGTGCGACTCGTCATAACAAACGCGTTCTCCGTAAACACACTCTACCAACGCCATATGTTTGAATTCTGTGCGAGCTGCGCCGTTGCAAACAAGGCAAAAAAGGATACATGAATTTTCGGTTACGTTAATCACGTTAAACAGTAACTTGTTCAGTCAAAGTACCAGGAAAGCAGAAGCTGCTTGGAGATACACAGAGATGATTCGTGATTCACGGGTAGAATCAAATCAAACGAATGACTTCCTTCACATTTATGCTATCTTAGTACCGAGTTACGTAAAGCTTGTGGTGGAATAAGATACCAGGGCAACACTAAGGCGGCAGCGTCTACCACCTTGGCCGTAGACTGAGTTCGTAGTGAACTTGCACTGCAGGCTGACTAGCTCTAGGCCACTAAAGCCGTCTGTAAAAATTTTGGTCAATGAAATATTTTCGGATCGGATCGGAATGTTTATTTATTTTCAGCCGTGACTCTCCCGCTTATAAAGTGCTAAGTGTAAAATTATCTAGGGAACTAGTATTTACAATTTAAAAAAAAATTAGCTAATTGCAATCTGTTGCAAACAATCTACAGGTACTCAACTGATCCATATCACCAGTCGCGCCAGATACTCACCAGCTCTTGAGACACGCGTCGCTTCAACCAGACGTTCAGATATTCATTTAAAACCCCGGATAGAGAAGTATCTTGAACTTAATATTATTAACAGATATAAATTTTTAAGTACAACCAGAGCGAACGGCCCGTAAGGTGAGTTGCACAGTTTACGACACATAAAGAGAATACAGTCATTTTATTGACCAGACTTCGAATATTTCCAGAAAAGCTTTTAGGGTAGATTGATTGGGTTTAAATAAGGTATTAAATTTAAGCTGTTGCTATTATTGCTTCAATACTACAAACCTCCGGTTCTAAGTTTCATACTGCGAGTAAAATGGTTGAGATGAGTAAATTTATTGAACAATTGATACGAATTGAATTATTTATTTAGGTAAAAAAATAAATATTACATTTTGGTTAGTAGCCTAGGTTTATCTAGAGTCTAGATCATTATATTGATAGTTTGTTTTAAATAATGTCGTAAAGACACAAAACTATTCCCCTTCGCATATGAAGAAAGTCCATAATAAATAGAATAAAACATCATGCATCATGCATCATGCATCCGTAAACAAAACTTAGAAATATCACAAAACCCTTTTTTTTGACAAGGGTCGAAAAAGTTTTCTATTTCTATCTTTACTTTGGCAAAAATGCCTGACTTTTTGAGTAACTTTTCTTATAACGCCTAGATTGTACAAAGTTTAGGCATCAGTTACATTTCTTGGATATCAGTTTATTCGTTATAATACTGACTTTTTTCAAGAGCTATTTATCTTCGCAACGTTCAATAAGATACGTTTCTCAAAGTAAAAATGTTTTTTTATTACGATAGTCTTAAATATGGATCCAGCTAGAGTACAGCAAGATAATGTTCCATAAATGTGCACGCCGCTGCGATGGAAAAAAATATTTTTAAATTTCAAAGTACCTACTTCTTACATCATTTTTTGCCATAAATTCCTGAGAAGACTGGTTTTGTAGAAAAAACGAAAACAAAATATTTTGTAATGTGAAATTATGATGGTAAAAGTGTGCGTAAAAGACCACGCATTGGAAAAACAACAAGTACATATATCAAATTCAAAACATGTGAATTGCGCGTTGTACCCCTCGGAGTCTAAAATCACCCCCTTCGCCTTAGTACACACACATGTTACGTGGCACGGGGCACCCTGTACTAAAGTGTATAAGTGGATCTTAAGTAGTCAACTTGTCTAGTTAGTAAACTGGGGTATAGGAAGCCTAAGTTGATAAGGGAGGTGTCATCTGCAAAACTGTTGCAAGCGACCTAGTTGTAGTTATTTCAGACCGCGATTCAACGATTCTAACTGAATAATCTGCGAAGTTATTCAGTTCGTGTTAAATGTGTCTGGTTTTTTAACCGACTTCTAAAAAAGGAGGAGATTCAATGTTCGGCTGTAGGTATGTATGTTCTGTATAAATTTCTCCGTAATTGTGAACCTATTTTGATGATTCTTCTGGTTTTGTTTGGAAATTAACTCCGGTGGAATTTCCCGATTTCCCGTAAGAAATTTATTCCCAGGGGAAATATACAATTAACATCGTTTTTTTGTCACAATTCATTCTTATGTCTATTGAATGGTTAGATGTAATTGGGTACATGCACCCTGGAAGGGCACTGCAAAGTTGAGTTCGAATTAAAACAGTGTCAATAGTAAAAAAACTTAAAATTAAGTTTCAGGTAACTAACAAATAAAAAAAAGTAAAACAAATAGTTAAAGTAAATTGATGACATTTTTTTGTCATCAATTTACTGTGAACGAAGGTCTTTTGCTATCTCAATGAAGGCATCAATATGTCCATTTTGTTTATCACTGCAGGATAAGCCGCAGGTGTCTTATTTTCTTCATCGTTTTCAGTACAGCTGCGTAATAAATGTCGACATTATCCAAAACAAAGGTTCAAGCGTTAGTATAAAAATACTGTACGTTCTTACGAGCATAAAAATTGTACCAATTTTGAGTATCGCATAAAACCACGGCGCAGACTGTTCAAAGATTTTAATTTATACTATTAATTTCCCTTTTGAACCGGTTGAAGAAAGGAGGAAGTTCTATGTTCAGCTGCAAATAAAGTTTTTAGGGTTTTGATAGCGATTTCGAGATCGGCTTCGAAAACTTTATGGTCTCGCTTTGTCTGTCCTTTTCCCTCTTTATTATCTCAGCAACTACAGCAGCCTTGAAATTTAAAATAATAGTAGATTTCGTGCACCGGTACCGTTTCGGAATAAATAAAATGAATAATGTGATTAAGATTTAAAGAAAACAAAAATAGGTTAAGTATAAACTGTGATGTCAAAGTTTTAAAAGTTCCAAGGTAAGGTCAAACGTGAACGAAATTTTGTAGGATTCAACGTATCAAATATTTTGAAATAAGTCGAAAAATTCATCCCATCCTCCCCTTTACCTCCGAAGTTTGCAGAGCGATTCATTTGAAATGTATAGAGCGTTCTTACACAAAAACTTTTATTTTATACAGGTGTAACTAGATTATTTTGAAAATGGTCAAAAAGTGTGTGATTATTTTTAAAAAAGAGGTAACTACAAATCGACCTAGCCGTAGAACAGAGTCCGATGTGATCATAGAGCAAAAATGAGTTATATAGCTAGACGGGATAAGGAGAACAAACACTACAGACGTACATTTTTAGAATTTTTGTATCTTATTTAGTTTCTGAAATATGAAATCGAATAACGTTCTATCTGACATTAGCTCCGCAAAAAAACGCATGATGTGACCAAGGGACGCCGCGCGGGCCGCGAGTGCGCGGTCCGTTCGTCCGTTCGGCCGTTGTTTGTTGGAAGGAGGGCGTATTTGTCTCTGGAGCTTAGTTTTTTAGATTTGATGAAAAAAACAATATGGTAAGGTTTTTTCATGAACAAATCACATGTTTAGAAATGTCATGAGCGCATAAAAGGTTGGAAATGCTTAGAAAAGATGCAGGGGAGTCTGAATTTAGTTCATCATTTTCTAATGTTTCTGTTGTTTACATGAAGAAAAGTGTAAATGCTGGTAAGTTGACCATTTTTCGGTTGTACTATTTCGTAATACAAGCTTTATTTCGTTTTGTAATTAATAAACATTAAAATTACCTATAATATTGCTTTATTTTCTCTGTAAACGGTTGCGGGCGATCGATGTTTATATAGGACACTTTTTGACGGAAAACTAGAGAGAAACGCGTTTTAGTACGAAAATACGATTGGCGTAGTGCAAACTCACAGTATAATAGTTTTTTCAGTAATAATAATACATTAATAAATATAAGTCTTATGAAATTTTAGGACCATTTTATGCGAAAACCATTGAACCTTTAATGATTTCATGTGAATATCGGACGTTTTTCTCCGGTAAATGTCATACAATTTGTTGGTTCGATGTTGAGGTAGGACGTTGTAACTGGAATAAGGAAATCGTTTAGGACGTTGTTCGTTTTAAATTATCGATAAATAATGATGGTTTTTCTTTAAACTTTGTCTAATCATTTGCTATCTACTTACATTGTTTTGCACTACTCATAAATATAAAAAGTATTTTATATATACCGGTTTTTTTCACTTTCAGATGTACATATTGATGAAAACTACATGTCATAATAAACGTCACCTTTGCCTCCTGATTCAGACGAAATCAGCCAAAAACTACATAATATATAGGAAGAAATACTGTATGAAGATGGTAGGACTAAGGAAATTACCTGCAACAGCTCAATACCAAATTATCAAGTCTAATCTGTCGGCTGTGCAGGTTTACAACAATTAACCTAATATATTTTCTTTGGAAATGCCTTCTAGTTGTAGATTAATACAGCTACTAAAGCAATTAATTAAACTCTTTGGTTAAATTAGTGGCTTCTGAAATTTTATCCAGGTTAAGAGATCATGTACACGGACTGCAAGTTGCCGACTGCAAGACAACTGCACCCGTCGATTGCATTTAACTGCAGTGAACGACTGCCGTCGACTGCTACCGGTGCAATTGTCTTGCAGTCGGTAACTTGCAGTCCGTGTTTTTGAGAAGTGCAGTCCGTGTATAAGAGCCCTAATGTTTAGCAAGGTTCCAAAGAGTTTCATCATTGGTCGGACAATAATTGTGCTGGCCAAAAGCTTAGTCGCAAAAAAGTTCAACATACGTATAACACAGCGGTTTTTACAGAAGGGACACGTCCAAAATTTGGGGGGCCAGTGTCAGGTCTGTCATCGCGAGAGCTTCTCAAAAAAAACTATATTATACCCCTCATAAGTGGCGTTTGTTACTAAGATGGGCCAAGAATGAAGGAGAGCTCATGTTGTTCACAGTGTAACCCAGATTGACGTGTTCGACTTGAAAGGTATTGTTGTATAAGGTTATTGTTATGTTTTGGGTATTTTCTTTGTATAGTAAAAATATCTATCTATGTAATGTACCTATTGTATTTAGTAAAATAGTCATCTAGTACCCATATCACAAGCTCTGCTAAGCTTGGGGCAAGATGGTTCCGTGTGGATTGTCTAGCATTATTATTATTAGGTTTCGAGGGAAAGGTTTTTATGAGAGACATTTATAACTATGGCAAGTTGCGAAAGAGAAAAGGACAAGAAGATTACTTAGAGTAACATTTGAGAAGTTGCTTCAGAGACGGTATTAACCCAAATAAATTGTTTTTGAATATGATCAAACCCAACCTGATTATGATATTTTGGTGATTCGCCCTACACCAGGAACTCGGTATAAACTGAAGGTTAAGCTGCAATATGGTGAACCTATTATTGGTTTTTGCTGCTGAATATACATATGTTATGGATATGTGCCTCTCAGAGACCGGTATGATCGAATGATAAACTAAACATTACAGGTAACACTTGTTACCTGTAATGTTGCTGACCTAGCTACCATATTATAATATACCAATTAATTTCAATCAATTTTGTGTATTCTATCAATGTTTCTCTGAAATAAGCAAAAAAAATAAATAAACATGATCAATAGCTATTTTAAATTTCAATTTATTAATAATTTTAATAAATTTTAATTATTATATTATTATACCACCGAGACAGTAAAATTGTAAAGATTGTGTTTTATTGGAATACAAAATTTTATATCATATTTGATATAATTTTTATTGTTTATTTTACATCAAAACCATATTTGGTTTTGATGTAAAATAAACAATAAAAAATTATTTAACTGTTAGTTTATTAGTTAAACTAATGCGTAGTTTAAATTTTCTTAATTGCGCGTCTCCTGCATTGTCCTAAAAGGGGCATAATGATAAATTCTAATAAGCTTATTTTAAGTGACTTTTTGATATTCAAAGTGATGCCATTTAATAGTTTTTATACCTAATTTGAGATGTTTTAACTTAATAAACAGTTTTAAATAATAACCTTAATTTAATAATTAATTTTAATGGAGGGTAGTTATAATATCACTAACATTATTTCAGGGTAAAAAAGCATATAGGACTCTAACGGGACATGTAATTTCAACAGAAAACGTCCCATGTTAACAAAGAACGTCAATTAACTGAGACGTTTCCGTAAAACAACGTTTAATGTTTACAACGGACCCCACTACTTCCGCCATAAAACGTCCTATATTAACATGGAACGCACTATCTCCAGAAATAAAAGGATAATAAATATATGCCGAAAAGCGTATATCTAAGCCGGGGCATTGTAACAACATACCAAAAATTCGGAATGAAAAGTCTCACCGTTTAAAAGTTACACAAGTCAACAACTTCTCTGACGTCTACTGAAAACTATCAACTCTACAGAACGGACTTTGTTCTACGGATGAGTCGAAATAGTCTGGTATCGAATAAAAGGTATTAGTTTCTACATTTTAAAACAAGGCTACGTATTTATTATACTGAAAAATCGCGTGCAAAGCGCTGTCGGGCAGATACCAGTTTCACCTTATGTCGTTCGGTTTCCCTATTGCCCCGGTGTCCCTGTAATCATGTTCAGAGTACATCAAGTTATTAGCATACCAAAGGTTCTGTGGCGAGCCATTGGCCTCTAGAGGACACTTAGCAAACAATGCTACTCAGGAACTTTCCTCTACGCACTTTGCAAAGTGTAGGTTAACCACACCCTAAAAACTTAAGGATTTTGAACTACTGTTGTGGTATTATAGAGCTACTATTGTTTGATGGTGCGGATTGTATAGATTGAAAGGTTAATCTGTGGTTTGTATTATTCAATCTTAGTATGTCGCAACATGTTTTTTACGATTGAAATAAGGGCTATTCTAGACGCCATTCATTTTGAACTTCAAAAAAGGAAGAAGTTCTCAATTTGACTGTATTTTTGACTGGGTGAACCAATTTTGGCGTCCATGAGCAAACCGTTTTAATGGAAGTCAGTTTTTTTTTAGATTTTTTACTAATTTATAATTAGAAACAGGAATTGTATCTTCGCTTTTTTATTGACATTTTAATTATCTTTTGACAGAGTCAGAGTCAGAACCGTTTATTTCTTTAAACTTACAAAATAAGCACTGAGACAAATACATTTTTTAAATTATATAAACAGTTTGATAAATAGAGAAATGAACTTATCAAGAATGGACGGATAGTGGTAATGAACCATATTTTTGATGATGGGGAGGGATTTAGCTTATCGGATAGAAACAGGCGTTCCAGAGTTCTATTATACTTATGACCTTATTACAAGTTGACACTTATTGAAATTGTAGATGAGCAAATCTAACAAATGCCAAAAGAAATAGCGTTTCTAAATGACAAAGTGAATTATATTTTCAGTGACATTGATTGATTCAGACTTGAAATTGAAATTTGAGTCCAATTCTGCTTAACTATTTGGTTCATTGGGACAATATTATCGTCAATTCGTCACAGTATGACACGTTTTGGTATTCTATCTTATTTATTGCATTCATGTCCAATACAAGTTACTTACAATTTTTTGTAGAATCTACATGAAAACAGTAAGGGCGTTGCAACATTCTGAGATACCGTTCTTAGTTATAAAAGTTAGTAGTTTACAACCATAAATGTTTATCTATCTATGTATCATCTATACATTATTCATTTAGTCGTCACTTACTATACATTTTATAGTTATGTATACAGTAAACAGAGATAACAAAAACATAATTCGTCACCTAAACGTAGGTTTATCAGTTTCAGTTTATCTATTAATAACATTTTGTCTTACAAGTCAGTTTTTAAATAATTATAATTTTAATAACATTGTATACATTGATACATCATAGTTATTATTGTCAGAATACCAAAAATCTAATTAAAAAGAATAAAAAATAAAAGATGATATAAATGTCAATGGTTTATCTATACTAATATTATAAAGAGGAAATATTTGATTGTTTGTTTGTTTGAATGAAGTAGGCTCCGAAACTACTAGCCGGTTTTAAAATAATGTTTCATCATTAAAAAGCTTACTTTTCAGGGTGTGACAAAGGCTATATTTTATCAATCCCCACGGGAACGGGAACTACGCGGGTGAAACCGCGAGGCACTGCTGGTATATTATAAATGTTTATGATAAGCGTTGAGAACCAAAGTTATCGACATAGCTAAAAGAATTAGAAAGTTGAAGTGGCAGTGGGCCGGCCATATCTCGCGCAGAACCGACAACCGATGGGGTAAACGAGTGCTAGAGTGCAGACCGCGACTCGGCAAACGTAGTGCAGGGCGCCCTCTGGCCAGGTGGGATGACGATCTGCGAAAGACTGGTGGCAGATGCTGGATGCGTCAAGCTGAAGACAGGGCGCTATGGCGGTCATTAGGGGAGGCCTATGTCCAGCAGTGGACTAATATAGGCTGATGATGATGATGATGATGATGTTGATATACTTGGGTAGTAATATCAGAAATTAGCTAAAACATAATACGGATGGAGAGATTACGTCAAAAGGTTGAATGTTGAAACTATTTAATCTGGAGTTTCTGTCATATAACTAAGCATTATATGTGCTGATTCTAAAACGACGATATCATTATCAAAGTTAAGCTATTGGTTAGCAGAATTAAGCCTGTTGTTCCAGACATTAATAACAGCATTCTAGCGCCTTAAGAACATTCCACCTACGGTTTTCAGAGCCGTACATGGAATGTTCTCTGGAAAGCCCGTATCTAAAGATCCCAAATTCCCACTGATGGGTACCTCAGCCACTATTACATTTAGATAATAATATGAATGCCAAAGACTACAAAATCAAATTCAAATTATCAACACAAAATGTACACTTAGAAAAGGTCAAATCATATAAAAAAATACACTGACACGTATACATACATTTATAGTGCCAAGCTTTTTTATCCTCTAGATAATCTGATATTTTACAGTGAGCCTTTTGCACAGTTAAAGTTTTGACAGTTTGTTTGAATTTATTTACTGATAATTTTTGCATCTCAGTAGGGTTTTTGTTGTAGAAGCGTATACATTGCCCTTTAAAAGATACATTAGTTTTATGAAGTACAAAACAAAGTACACAAAATACTAAATTGGGTTTACCCTGCCGATTCCATAAAAATTAAATAAATAGTTTGAAGCAACGCCTCCGAACTAAGCCTAGCCTCTTTGTTGTTCCAAAAATATAAATTCCCTTAACTTCTGAGAAATCACGACTGGCTTTAACCCTCCTACTTCAATTATACTTACCTTTTATTGATCCAGGTGAGAACTCTGTGTTTAAATAAACCTAAAATAGGCTTTAGGGCACTACTTACTTACCTGTAATATTGTTTTTTACCTAAATAAATAATTCAGAAATTGAATTCAATTCCTGAACTTTCCATCCACACTATGAATGCGAATATCAGTCAGTCACCTCGAATAATCGGCTGAACGGATACAAATAAGTGACTGTTTTTAAAAAATAGTACTTTAAGCCGACTGATATCCTGGACATTATAAACATTTTATCAAATAGTTGTACAGAATATTAAGGAGGGGACGATGTAAATTTATTTAAAAAAAAAAAAATATTAAAAAGTGCACTAGTACCTAATTATTTGTGACGTAACATTTTATTACTTTATTTCTATTTATATATTATGGTGCACAGTTTTGTGTCCTCTTTAATTAAAATAAAACATTATTTAATGCACACGTAATTATTATTAAAAACCAATTATTTACACTGTTTTTCGAGTTTTGCCCGATAAACAGTAATGCGTCGGGAAAAAAACACTTTTATTATGATGCTTATTAAAATTTTGGACCAAAAATCAAAAGTGCCGGCCAACGAATAATTTTGGTGTATTCCGGTTAAGCATAATATTAGCACCATTTTTTGTTATGAAGCTGTAGGTGCAACATATGAATTGTTATTTCAAGTCAAAAATCGATATTTCATAATTACTACCAATTATTTTTTACCAATTATTAGGTTGTATTTACAAAATACACAATTTTTATAACCAGATAAGTTAATATTGTGTTAGTAAATGATATCTTGATATATTTTATAATGAACCTAAGGCTCCGCACGTAAATCACTTACCTTATTATTGACTGAATTCGTTACGACTTACGAAGTATAAAAGTTGAGTTGACCCTCCCGCGCCCTGCCTAGAAATAACTGAATTATGCACTTAAAAGGGGACATTTTATTTACACATATAAGTCATTGATATCCTTATAAAAAATTACTCATTTGGTTAGTTAGTGAAATATCGATTTTTCAGTAAATATCAGAAATTACGAATTTTCGACCTTATTTAACCACTTAAATAATAATAGCACAACATAGCCGTCATAGCAAAAAAATATCGAGACGTTATGTTCTACCGAAATGTGTAATTTTTTTTCGTTGGCCGGCACTTTCAACTTTAGGTCCAAAAATGTATGAAACGTGATTGTTCTCCTTTGCAATTTCGCAAAGCAGCGCATACAAGCCGCAAAGCTAGTTCAAAATAAACATCACCCCACGGCCTCTAGTGGAATGTGTGTGGAGGTGGAATGTATCCATACTTTATCTAACCAAACCACAGGACAAGGGTAACAGAGCCAGGGGTTAAAGACAGACACAAATGTGTGTTCTATTTAAATCCACCTCGTGTGAAACTGTCTTAATTCAAGGTTGAATGTAGCATTGAACATTCATGTAGTTGCCTACACCCTAAGGGATCTTGTACACACACTTTTTCTTCGTCGTGTAAATCTACGGTTAATTCGCCATGCGTCGCACGGTTGGTAGCTTAGTATGGATCACTACGGGAGCCTATTGAGACATAGATATTTTCACCGTAAAAACCTACGGTCAATTTGCCGTGCACAGACACGAGAATCGCCAGTGTTGTATGGATCAGATTCAGTTTCAGATTCAGATTATTATTGGCAACAATATTACAGGTCTATAGGTAAGTACATAGTCTTATTTGTGTATAAAGCACTACCTACTTAAAATCACATCACACTATCACACTAATATTATAAATGCAAAAGTTTGTATGGACGTATGTATGGATGGATGGATGGATGTTTGTTACTTCTTCACGCCAAAACTACAGAACGGATCTTGCTGAAATTATAATTTATTATAATTTCAGCCAGATCCGTTCTGTAGTATTATTATATTAAAATCGCATACTGGTAATTCTAGTCCTGGAATCAAACAAAGGCTACTTTTTATTCCATAAATCAGATCCCGTGGGATGAAAATCACCTTTTAACATTTCCATAGGAACAACGCGTGCGAAGCCGCGGGGCGCAGCCATTACCAATAACACAAATGGAAGCCTATACACATCAGTTTTTTCGCTGTAAAAACGTACGACTGTGTTATTTAAGTGTGTGTTTGCACGGAACCAGTTAGGAGGTAAAATTGTTGTGCAGGGGGCGCTGCTTAAGCCGCGCGTTATGTGATTAAATGTAAATGCTACTCTAAAGCTTGCATATTTTGAATGAATGTTTTTACATATTTATTTATTTATAAAACGAAATCTACTTATGACTAAGTAATTATGTTTTTGTAACACGAAGTCTAAAGATAAACTATAATACCTACGTAAGTTTTGATAAGCGCCCTCCCTTGCTTCTAAAACGTTTCTAAGTATGTTTGTGCATTCTAAGACTAAATGTACACTAGTAATTGTACCAGACTAATGTTATTTAACGTATTCACTGCCCAGTCTCTGCGGTGCGACCCCCAGGGGCGCGCCGCAGCTACACGTGGTGGATACTGGCACATGCGTTTTGGGCCATGAAGGTGTTAGTGTATAAGATTTAAATAAAGTATTTTTGGAATTGAAAAAATCCATCCAACACGACCATCTACACTCTACACACGGCGAATTAAACGTAGATTATACTGCGAATAAAACGCGTGTGAACAAAGGCTCTAAGGGTAAGAGTAGTATTTTTAAATAATACATTTTCACTGAGCAGACATTTTCTGATAGATGCCTTAGGTGAATTATTCCCAACGTCTCACGTGAGACGGGGTACAAACGTGATTTTATCGTATTAACGTATATTAGCGTTCACAGTCGCTTACAGATTTATAATTATCTTGCAAGCGAGTTACAAAACCAAAGAAATTTATGTAGTGGATAATTAATTTTGTTTTAAAAAACTATAAACCGGCTTAAGTTTTTATGGATTTTCATCGATCAAACTCATTGTCAAAACTGAACCAAATTAAAATGAGTCACCAGCTTTTATATAAAAAAAGAATAATGAAAATCGGACCACCCATTCAAAAGTTCTAAGGTAACAAACATAAAAAACAAATAAAAAAATACAGTCGAATTGAGAATCTCCTCTTTTTTTAAAGTCGGTCGGACAAAGAAATGTCTGGTGTAAAATATTTTATTTGGTTGTTTAATTGAGTGGGTAGGTAATTTTGACTTATCTATCTAGCAATATCCTGAGTTGATAACTTTTTGACTCGACACTTGGTTTTCCAAGCAGTTTGCCAAAGTTATTTATTAGATACCTACCTACTATTTTAGTATCAAGTATTACGACGATTTGGTGTTTTTTGTTTGCACCAAGTAGCTAACCGTTTTTACACTTCACCTATCTTCGTGCTTATTTCATCTTAGTGTTAATTCATAACAAATATAAATTTTCAAATAAACCATTTCATTTCATTTAATATTGTGCCAACGTAGACAAGCCAAACTGAATTCCATAGGTCACTTTGTAACTAGGTACCACTTAAGCAAACCTGTGGAGAGAAATCTGGTTTTGTCAGTTTTAACAGAAGCTTTCACATCCATTATACCAAACGCTTTGTTCAAAACCCGTTTATCTTTCAAAACCCTTCCCAAAACATTTTGCGGAGAATAACTGCACTAGCTCCACCACTACTCATTAATCACTACGCGATGCGTCAGTATTCGTGAGTGTATCATTCATCTAATATAAACCTCACTACAACAGCCTAAATTGGTCGACAGCTGGACGCAGGCGGGATCTGATAAGCTCCTTTTTGGCTTTTATCTCATGGGGGTAGTAGTCAGGTTGTAATGCCCATAATCCCCATGTTGAGCATGCGGGTTGGTAATCTATTGGTTAATTTTTAACCGACAAGGAGGTCGTTCTATCTTCGGCTGTTTATGTTTTTATGTAAGGTCGTCGATTTCTTTCTCATTAATGGATTAATTTTGAAAATTCTTTCGCTATTGTTAAGAAAAGGATCTCGCGGTGGTCCCATAGTAATTTGTAGGTAGGTATTTATCGTGCAAAACTTACAAATAGTCCAAAATTTAGGTATTTGAAGTCGGTATTTAGTTTTTTAAAACCAATTATATATTATTAGTAGGTAATCAAAATCAGAAAATCAGGATTTCGTTTCTTTTTTTTTTTAATAGTCAATAGACTTTCTTTAAACCACAATCTCACCTGATGGAAAGTAAAGATGTGGCCGACTATATATCACGAAGGTCTAGAAGACACCCTTGTCTTGAAGAGACCCTTTTAATGAACCGGAAAAACAGTAAATGGGTGGCAAAAATAGCGCAAGTCACTCACAAATACACCAGAATTCATCGACTGTTGTTTGAATCCCGCTTCATACCATACCATTTTTATCATAATACCAATCGAAAGAACGAGACTAAATCCTATTGTGTAGCTATTAAAGCAAAGATTGGCCCGGAAATTGCCCGTACATTCGCGATGAAAATTGTTGTCTTCCGCTCTACAGATTGACATTGTTTCGGATGCGCTGACAATGGACCAGATACGTCAGGGAGTTGAGTGGCACAATGAATTGTAGGCGATTTTGGCTGTGATTATACTTGCCTTTTGGAACAGGATTTAGAAGGGGTGGAATGGGTAGCTGGTTTGACAGTTGATATGTGTCAGAAGACAGATGACAGGACGTTTAGAGCTACGTGAAATGCTCTCATAGGTTGATTTATTACTAGTATTTCTGCGAACAGCAAATCTCGCTATCACATTCTCACTTTGAGTTGCTATTTCACTTATTAAGTCGAGGAACTTTATCTATATCATCCATTTGACACCGAGACTACATCTCTGTGTCTTAAAAATGGATGAGATTATTTCCAATCTGTCTGTTATACCTGCTCTGTGGAGATCTATAGGGGGCAGTTGTAAATAAAAATTCGATCTGTTCCCACCTCCTGTTCTATTCACACCGATGTGATAGATGAAATAATTAGTTTTTATGTTTTAATTAATTGGAAGTGTTCTAGTTCTATCTGTTCTCTTCTTAGAGACGAGGAGAGAAGGAGACTTTTCAAATAAAAAAATATCTAAATCAGATCTCTTAAGGTGGAGATATTCATTAGCCCTCTGTTTGCCCCTATTTTGGAAAGTAACTACTGGTCTTATTAAAAATCCTTTCGACAAAAATTTACAAACCAGATTGACAACGTAACAATCGATGTCGAAAGCGATACCTAATAGAAAAGTCCAAAAATGTATGGGTTTGAAATATACCTTAAATATGTCACGTGATCTGTTTCGAATTTTTCCCTACGAATCTTTCAATTCTTTTCGATTCGCTTCATATCGAATGCCGGTTGGCGAATGCCCTCTGGGTCCGTACTCCTTAAAACGAAATCAAAGTTTCTGATTAGTTCAGGTTTGAGATATTTATTTAATCTCTTAAGAATTTACAAATCATTTATACAGAAACTATGGCTAAATTAATAAAAGCAGGCCTTTCAGCTTTCTATATATAGAACAAGGGTATTACAATGGCAAATCAATTAATACCTTCTTCGAATGTTAGGTCGAAGAAGTACTTAGTTGATTTTTTAACAAATTCCTAAATATGGGTAGCGCTAACTTAACTAACAGAGCATCGCGTCACCACAGAACAATACATCCCATGGCGTCACTTGGTACGAAAGCTAAGTTTTCGCGTAGACGCTAATCTTATGCAAGCGACGTAATGACTCAAATACACGGACGTGTTCCCTGTCGACTGCAGGCAATGGCAGTCGCCTACTGCCGTCTCCTGTCAGTCTGGTAGTTCCCTTGCAGTCGGTAATTTGCCGTTCTTGTATTTGAGATGTGCAGTCCAGAGCCCTGAGAGTTGATGGACAGATAGATAGCCAGATGGTCATTTTATTGGTAAACAATTGTTTTTAACCCGTTGGTTTTGCACGATAGCGAACACAAGACTTTTTTTCGAGTAGGCACCCAGTGCACCAATTTTCATCCATATTGATTGTAAACTATGTCCTGTAGAAGAGTGACAAAGTAAAACAACATTTTCTAAACCTGAAGTTGAAACGCTTTGCTCGCTCCGCTCGCTTGCTCGGTCAATAAAATAGTACTGTACAGTGGATTTTCCTTTTGATTATAATTTATATTTAATCTAACTTGGGGTTTTATATGCGTAGTGTTTTGTGTTGGGTTAATTCATTGTAATATATTTTTTTATACGTTTATTGGGTACCTATTATCAAGGTGCTCGTGACCAAAATGCAGCCTCTAGCAGAATACCAGAAATCATACGACATGCTGGAGCATCACGCTGAGCTATGGGCCATTTCTCTGCTATAATAATGATGAATTACTCATGTATATTTTATACTCATACTCATATTTTAGTAAATTTAATTTTACCTTTGTTTCAGTTTTCAGCTTTAGCTCTAAGTGGTTATATTTTTAATGTTTGACTTTGTTGTGTTCGAGAAATAAATAAGTTTCATTTCATTGATATGTACCTATACATGTATGTATATAAGTCAGTTAACTTACTAATATAATAATAATATGTAGATTAAATTTAAAAAGAGATAATCTTATTTTGTTCTATCACTATAAATTTACCTTACCTACTGTTTGGTACATTCAGTTGAAAAAGTTTTGAGTGGGGGTAAGTATTTCTTCTAACAACCCCTAAAATGCTGAGCCGGACGCATTTTTGGCACGATTTCGTTTATCTATCTATTAATACATTTTTATTGCTAACATTTTTCTTTGTAAGTACCCACTTAATGCCAAATAAATAGTTTTATCTGTTTTCTTTAAAATAAAATAATACGATAAAATAGGTAGCGCTGCCATATTGGCTCGGTTATGCGCCTTAAGGTAGACCTTTAGACTTGCTTACCTAATAAGTACGTAGGTACTTATTAGGTAAGCAAGTATAAAGGTCTCGCGTTAGGGTAGCCAAACGCGAGGCTCAATAACTACATTATAAATTTGAAACTGTAAGTAACTGTCCTAGTTAATTTCAGAAAGCCGCCCCGTTTAAAGCCTCTAATGTTGTTCTTACTAAGTATTGCCTATAGGTAATTGATAAGGTTTAATGTGTCTCTAAGCTTGCTCCTGACTAAGTTTCAGTAAGTAGATAAAATATACTACAACTACTGGTTTCTGCCCATCTTATGCTCTGTTTATAAAACCCCTGTATTAGTAACCCGGTGTCGCCCAGTTCCACACAATAGTAATGTAAGAACAGTTAGACTTAGTTATGCTAAGATTGTATTATGACTTGGTAAGCGATAAACTTGCTAGCCTCTAGTGGTTTCTTTTTCACTTCTTCCGCTTGTAGACAAAAATTTAAATGAATTAGAATCAATTGCACCTTATTTCTTATTTGATTGATAGTAATGACTACAACAAGCTGTTTATATAGTAAAAAGTTGACTGGTCTAAGTGCCCATTTTGTAAGTCTAAAGAAATAAACGATTTGACTCCGACTCTGACTACACGTTGGCCGAGCTAAGGCCAACGCGAGCGTAGGCAAATATTATATGGCGATACAGGGCAAGTGCCACCGTTTAGACGCTTGGCAAGTCTACGCAAACTATTGCCAAACCACTATTGCAAACATGTATACACGATTGGCCGAGCGCAGGTGAGCGCCTTTGATTTGTGCAGAAAAACCGATACGGCTCCGAAGTGAGGCGAGTGGCCGCGAGCGGCGGCGAGCGGTGACAAGTCACTGCAAGTAATACTGGACAATTCATACATCATCTATTCCCGACTTTACCACAAAACTGCGATCCTCAACCCGCATGCCCAGTGTGTGGAATATCAACATAACCCTCCATGAGATAGGAGATAATAAGGCGCTTATCAGGGGATGAATGCGTCCAGCAGTGGACCAATACAGGCTGTTGAGGTTGAGGTTGAGGTATCTAGCCCCAAGTTAAGCAGCGCTTGTCGAATAAACCATAAAAGATGAAGCAAATTCAAAAATGTGCTTTCAATTTTTGTTTGTATTATTTAGTTATAAATAGGTAACTACATATTATGACCTGATCCCACCATCCCCCTTCCACTCCAGGACAAGCAGACGCACAGCGCAATACCATCCATACTTGGTGGACGTACCCTCCACTCGCACTAAGCGGTTTTCCTCCACCTTTATTATTCGCACAGTAAATGAATGGAACTCGCTCCCTGCCTCTGTTTTTCCGGCCAATTACAACCTGGGTCTCTTCAAGACAAGGGTGAATAGGTATCTTCTAGACCTTCGTGATACACCGTCGGCCGCATCTTCACTTTCCATCAGGTGAGATCGCGGTCAAACAAAGGTCTATTTACCGTAAAAAGAAAAAAAAAAACTAAGTCTGTATATTAATGTAGGTACCTACATTAATAATAAACATGTAAAAATAAGGATCTTGCTTCAAAATCCTCGAATTATGCGATTCCGTGGAATTAACGAGCTAAGCGAGAATTTTAATCCTGTTTTCAATTCGTACCAAGGGAGCACTAATCAAAAAGTTCCTGCATAACTTATGAATTTAACTGTACCTTTGCTTGCATGTTTAATATATTGAACTCTGAATCGTCTCGACATGCAGACTACAATAATTTGAATTATAATTAGGGGCTTTTTAAAAGTTTTACAAGAAACCTACTAAAGTCAAAACAACGGGATATATTTACCATGATTTGAGTTTTGAGCTTTTCAATATTTCGGCACGGCCGCGGGGTGCAACTAGATCGACTCATCCGTAGAACAAAGTCCGTTCTGTAGAGTTGATAGTTTTCAGTAGACGTCAGAGAAGTTGTTGACTTGTGTAACTTTTAAACGGTGAGACTTTTCATTGAGAATTTTTGGTATGTGGTTACAATGCCCCGGCTTAGATATACGCTTTTCGGTATATATTTATTATCCTTTTATTTCTGGAGATAGTGCGTTCCATGTTAATATAGGACGTTTTATGGCGGAAGTAGTGGGGTCCGTTATGAACATTAAACGTTGTTCTAAGGAAACGTCTTAGTTAATTGACGTTCTTTGTTAACATGGGACGTTTTCTGTTGAAATTACATGTCCCGTTAGAGTCCTATATGCTTTTTTACCCTAAAATAATGTTAGTGATATTATAACTACCCTCCATTAAAATTAATTATTAAATTAAGGTTATTATTTACAACTGTTTATTAAGTTAAAACATCTCAAATAAGGTAAAAAAGCTATTAAATGGCATCACTTTGAATAGCAAAAAATCACTTAAAATAAGCTTATTAGAATTTATCATTATGCCCCTCTT
The DNA here is from genome assembly GCA_955876795.1 of Eupithecia tripunctaria. Classification (NCBI taxonomy): domain Eukaryota; kingdom Metazoa; phylum Arthropoda; class Insecta; order Lepidoptera; family Geometridae; genus Eupithecia; species Eupithecia tripunctaria. Next base: position 9,583,728 of record OY041623.1, on the reverse strand, counting down.
AGGACAATGCAGGAGACGCGCAATTAAGAAAATTTAAACTACGCATTAGTTTAATTAATAAACTAACAGTTACATAATTTTTTATTGTTTTTATATCAAAACCATATTTGATATAAAATTTTATATTCCATTAAAACACAATCTTTACAATTTTACTAATAAGAATCATTTTTAACATTTAAACTGTCTCGGTGATATAATAATTAAAATTTAAAATAGCTATTGATCATGTTTATTTATTTTTTTGCTTATTTCAGAGAAACATTGATAAAATATACAAAATTGATTGAAATTAATTGGTATATTATAATATGGTAGCTAGGTCAGCAACATTACAGGTAACAAGTGTTACCTTCTCTGTAATGTTTAGTTTATCATTCGATCTTCTGAAGCATCAGAAGCTCAGAAGCTATTATATTTTAGTAATTCGCCGTTCACCAGGAACTCGGTATAAACTGAACTTAAAGCGCTGTACCGGTCTCTGAGCGGCACATATCCATATCATATTTATATTCAGCAGCAAAAACCAATAATAGGTTCACCATATTGCAGCTTTACCTTCAGTTTATACCGAGTTCCTGGTGTACTGCGACTGCGAATCACCAAAATATCATAGTCAGGTTGGGTTTGATCATATTCAAAAAACAATTTATTTGGGTTAATACCGTCTCTGAATCTACTTCTCAAATGTTACTCCAAGTAATCTTCTTGTCCTTGTCTCTTTCGCAACTTGCCATAGTTATAAATGTCTCATACAAACCTTTCACTCGAAACTTAATAATAATAATGCTAGACAATCCACACGGAACCATCTAGCCCCAAGCTAAGCAGAGCTTGTGTTATGGGTACTAGATGACTATTTTACTTAATACAATAGGTACATTACATGGATAGATATTTTTACCATACAAAGAAAATACCCAAAACATAACAATAACCTTAAACAACAATACCTTTCAAGTCGAACACGTCAATCTGGGTTACACTGTGAACAACGTGGGCTCTCCTTCATTCTTGGCCCATCTTAGTAACAAACGCCACTTATGAGGGGTATAATATAGTTTTGGTTTGAGAAGCTCTCTCGATGACAGACCTGACACTGGCCCCCCTAATTTTGGACGTGTCCCTTTTGTAAAAACCGGTGTATTATACGTATGTTGAACTTTTTTGCGACTAAGCTTCTGGCCAGCACAATTATTGTTCGTCCAATGATGAAACTCTTTGGAACCTTGCTCAACATTAGGGCTCTTATACACGGACTGCACGTCTCAAAAACACGGACTGCAAGACAATTGCACCGGTAGCAGTCGACGGCAGTCGTTCACTGCAGTTAAATGCAATCGCCAGTAATTTAACTAAAGAGTTTAATTAATTGCTTTAGTAGCTGTATTAATCTACAATTAGAAGGCATTTCCAAAGAAAATATACTAGGTTAATTGCTGTAAACCTGCACAGCCGACAGATTAGACTTGATAATTTGGTATTGAGCTGTTGCAGGTAATTTCCTTAGTCCTACCATCTTCATACAGTATTTCTTCCTATATATTATGTAGTTTTTGGCTGAATTCGTCTGAATCAGGAGGTAAAGGTGACGTTTATTATGACTTGTAGTTTTCATCAATATGTACATCTGAAAGTGAAAAAAACCGGTATATATAAAATACTTTTTATATTTATGAGTAGTGCAAAACAATGTAAGTAGATAGCAAATGATTAGACAAATTTTAAAGAAAAACCCTCATTATTTATCGATAATTTAAAACGAACAACGTCCTAAACGATTTCCTTATTCCAGTTAAAACGTCCTACCTCAACATCGAACCAACAAATTGTATGACATTTACCAGAGAAAAACGTCCGATATTCACATGAAATCCTTAAAAGTTCAATGGTTTTCGCATAAAATGGTCCTAAAATTTCATAAGACTTATATTTATTCATGTATTATTATTACTGAAAAAACTATTATACTGTGAGTTTGCACTACGTCAATCGTATTTTGGTACTAAAACGAGTTTCTCTAGTTTTCCGTCAAAAAGTGTCTTATATAAACATCGATCGCCCGCAACCGTTTACAGAGAAAATAAAGCAATATTATAGGTAATTTTAATGTTTATTAATTACAAAACTAAATAAAGCGTGTATTACGAAATAGTACAACCGAAAAATGGTCAACTTACCAGCATATTTACACTTTTCTTCATATAAACAACAAAAACATTAGAAAATGATGAACTAAATTCAGACTCCCTTGCATCTTTTCTAAGCATTTCCAACCTTTTATGCGCTCATGACATTTCTAAACATATGATTTGTTCATGAAAAAACCTTACCATATTATTTTTTCATCAAATCTAAAAAAACTAAGCTCCAGAGACAAATACGCCCTCCTTCCACCAAACAACGGCCGAACGGACGAACGGGCCGCGCACTCGCGGCTCGCGCGGCGTCCCTTGGTCACATCATGCGTTTTTTTGCGGAGCTAATGTCAGATAGAACGTTATTCGATTTCATATTTCAGAAACTAAATAAGATACAAAAATTCTAAAAATGTACGTTTGTAGTGTTTGTTCTCCTTATCCCGTCTAGCTATATAACTCATTTTTGCTCTATGATCACATCGGACTCTGTTCTACGGCTAGGTCGAGATAGGTAATTATAAAAAACTCAATCTCTCCCAATAGTTATAGTTATAACATAGTTTAGTAATAAATTTTTTTTTATTTACATAGTTCAACATTACTAGACTTATTTTGCTGTTCCACTTGTTTGTTTAATATAATGTTTAAAAATTTAATCCTCTTTGGTCTTAGTGATATACTCGTTTATACTATACTAGCTGCGCCCCGCGGCTTCGCACGCTTTGTTCCTATGGAAACGTTTAAAGGTGATTTTTATCACAAGGGAACAAAGAGCTAAAAAGTAGCCTATGTTTTATTCCAGTATTAGAATTACCTGTAACCAAAATTTCAGCTCGATCTGTTCAGTAGTTTTAGCGTGAAGAGGTAACAAACATCCATACATCCATCCAAACTTTCGCATTTATAATATTAGTGTGATGTGATGTGATATTGTACAAGCAGAGCCTCGCAGTTTCATCCGCGTAGTTCCCGTTCCCGTGGGAATAGGGGATAAAATATTTCCTTTATCACTCCCTGAAAAGTAAGCTCACTCTAACGGTGAAATAATTTTTAAATAGGTCTTGTAGTTTTGGAGCCTATTCAAATACAAACAAACAATCAAATCTTTCCTCATTAAATAAGTAAGTATTGATTTATATGAAAATTTTAACGCTGTGCTTTAGCTAAAATATATAAATAAATAAAAATATATATAAAATATATATTTAAATAAATACATACAAAAGCGAAGGAGTCATCAAAATCGGTAATCAGTTACCTTAAATACTTTGCTAAAATCTAAAGGCTCATCCACACGCGGTCCATTCTAAATACGGCCCGGAGGACCTTAATTCCATAGTTATATGTGTGGAAGTAAAGGTATTTAATTTCGGTAAATGATGCCTAAGGGGTAGCCGACATTATGGCTGGTTGAAACGCGAGGGTTACATACAAACCTACTTAATTAAATACATAATAGCTGGGTAATACTGAGCTGTTACATTCAATTCCATTCTATTCAACGAATCGTAAATCATATATGTATAATTATTATAAAGAGGAAAGATGTTTGTTTGTTTTTAAGCTATTGCATAGCTTCTATCGCGGGCCTTGAGCGCGGGACCAGAAATTCCGTAACGAAAAAACCTCACGCTCCCCACTCCGCCGGGCAAGGAGGTGTGGCTTGAAGGCCGTGCATCGTCTAACGTCGTTTCAGTTCGGCAGTCTTCGACACGGCGTTGTGTGCGTGCGATTAGACGTATTGTACGACTCTACGAAACTCGCACGAATCGAGACGAGCTGCTCCGAAATTGGACGAATACATAAGCAGCTGTTTATGAGAAAGTATATAGGTGTATAGGGTCACCACGCTCAAAAAGTCTAACTTGAATTAATATCAAAGAAAAAGCAATACTGCATGAATAAAATAAATAAATAAAATTATAATTGCATAAGTTGATACAGAATGCTATGCAATAGCTTTACCGCGGCAGTCCCCGAGTGCCACACGTCTTTTTTTTTTTGTATGGAATAGGCTCCGAAACTACTGGACCGATTTAAAATTTATATTATTTGATTCATTTCAATAAATAGTAAGTTCTATAATATCATGGGTTTATAGAACTAGCAGGGCCTCCCGGTTTCACCCGCGTTATTCCCGTTCCCGTTGGAATTCCGGGATGATTATATAGCCTATGTCACTCCCTGAAAAATAAGTTTTTTAATGATGAAAGTTTTTTTTAAATCGTTTCAGTAGTTTCGGAGCATATTCAATACAAACAATCAACTTTTTCCCCTTTATAATATACTAGCTGCGCCCCGCGGCTTCGCACGCGTTGTTCCTATGAAAACATTAAAAGGTGATTTTAATCCCACGGGAACAGATTTATGGGATAAAAAGTAGCCAGTAAAAGTAGTAGTTTATTCCAGTATTAGAATTACCTGTTTGCAAAATTTCAGCCAGATCCGTTCAGTAGTTTTGGCGTGAAGAGGTAACAAACATCCATCCATACATCCATCCAAACTTTCGCCTTTATAATATTAGTGTGATGTGAAGTATAGAATAGATATGTATAGATAGATAAAACACATTATAGTGGATTCGTTTCATTTCGTGCGTAGTTGTTTTGAGTAAAAACCAAATAAATCCCAGTTTCTTCCATTGAGAGGCGAAAAAAATACCTAAACCATTCGTCCCATTTTCTGCGTCGAGTATGTATGTATGTATAGCTTGATTATAGGCAAGTAATACCATAAATATATAAAAAAAGACGTGTGGCACTTAGGGACTGCCGCGGTGAAGCTATTGCATAGCATAAGTCATTAAAAGTTCTGCTATTCATCGATAGATGGCAAAACTAAAAAGTATCACCGCTGTGCCGGTCGGAGTGGGGGGTGTTAGGTTATTTTCGTTACGGAATTTCTGGATTCGGTCTCCACGCTCAAGGCCCGCGATAAAAGCTATGCAATAGCTTAAAAACCAAACAGAATTGGCATACCAAAAGATTTCAAAATTTAAAATACCTATAGTTCTGCCTTTTTGCATTGACCCATGCTTTCATTAGTATTATTAGCCTAGTTTTGCAACAATATTGTTTTACTACGATTAGCAGCAAAGTTGGTCTTTTTCCGCTCGTTTGATTCCTTGTAATTGCTGTGAATTTGCACCACCCCAACTCTTACCGTGGGTGTCGTAAGAGGCGACTAAGGGATATCCACCGGGGGCGGGCAGCACTGCCCCCTGCAGACTAATTCTACCACCGAAATGCGATCCACAACCCGCATGTCCAGCGTGGGGATTATGGGCATTACCCCCATGGGATAAATGCCAATGAGGCGCTTATCAGAAGCCTGCGTCCAATAGTGAACCAATACAGGCTGTTGAGGTTGAGGTTATTCAAATGGGACCACATGGGAAGCACTAGCTTTCATACAAAAAAGAATCATGCAAATCGGACCACCCAGTCAAAAGTTCTGAGGTAACAAACATTTAAAAAAAAACAGACGAATTGAGAACCTCCTCTTTTTTTGAAGTCGGTTAAAAAATAAACAAAATACCTCTCCGTCGGTATGAAATCGAATGCCCTTAACGTATTCAACCCAAATGGATTTCTAAATCAGGCTTTGCTTTTGGTAGACTCAACGAAATGGTTACCTCAATATAAATTGCCGAAAGCGAGAGAACTAAACAGATTTTAGGCACTCAATCTATTCCTATTCTAGGAATTAGTTTTTAATTTTTTTTGTGTTGTACCTAAGTATATGGAAATAATTAATATTGTTATAAAAAACCATAAACCGACTTTAATTATATACGTTTTCACCGTCGAAACTGGACTAAATTTAAATGTGATTACGGAAGCACCAGCATTTGAAAACTGGTGGTCCGATTTTCAAAATTCATTTTTTTTTTCAAAGAAAAAATAATTTTGACTTTCGAACCACTAGCTTTCAAATGCTGGTGCTTCCCGTGGTCCCAGAAGATAGGACCACCCAGTCAAAAGTAATGATGTAACAAAAACGAAAAATAAAAAAAAAAGTCGAATAGAGAACCACCTCCTTTTGTTGAAGTCGGTTAAAAAAAACGCCACGATCACGTCTCGTTACCGACGTCAAATAGCCTCACCCCTCAGGTACAAACCAATATTTTCACACGTGAATTATAAACGAATCAGCTCAACTTGAGACGACTTATAAAGAGGTCTACATATTTTAGTATCATTAAAAAGTTTTATCGCTGTGCGACCTTTTTGCGAAATCTGATGAGGGCGCCACTTACGCCCCATTAAAGGTACATCGCACGAGCGTAACACGTTCACAAGTAATTTTGAAATCTCGAGTTAGGAAACCACTCTTTTTGGTAGATATGTATATATTTATGGTTTACTAGCTGCGCCCCGCAGCTTCGCACGCCTATTTCACGGGAACTGATTTATGGGACAAAAATAGCCTATGTATTCCAGGCTTAGAAGTAACTGTATGCAAAATTTCAGCCCTATCCGTTCAGCAGTTTTTGCGCGAATGAGCAACAAACATACATACATGTTTACAAACTTTCTCGTTTCTAATACTCGTATTAGTAGGATTTGGTAAGTTTACATCTTTATAAACAAAGAAAGTTACGATCAAATTACAGAAATAAGTTAGAACTAGTTCTTTCAATTGACACAATAGGGTATATGCATGTGATTTCAAAATGGCTAAAAAAATATATACGTATTCTTTATTGATATAGAAACATATCTACATATTTATTTTTGCATTTTGAGATGTTTTTATTGTAGAATTTAACCATTGAAAAATTGATATTTTAAATCTCAATCGCAAAATTGCAAAACGCTACGCCAATTGGCTAGAGCGGACGTGACATCACTGTACACATTTCTTCTTTTTTTATTCTGCTTGCTGCACCTTGATTTGACACTATTCTGCCCACTTGACATTTCGTATTGTCGATTATTTTCAGTTTTTTCGGAAAACCTCTTTCCTGAGATGATCACTACCGAGGTCGTCACAAAAGGTTTTAATCAAGTGTGTACGTCGACGTCACATAAACATGGCGCCAATATGGCAGCGTTTTTATCACCCGAAAATGATTGTAGTTTTGATTTGTTTTTTTTACCTTGTTAATGCGAAATTCAGTGAGCGTCTTATCATTCCTCGGTTAAATAATGACCTAAAGAATCGATTAAAACAATAAAAAAAATCGATGCATATACCCTATTGCGCTAGAGACGCACCAACTCTCGGGACACGCGTCGCTTCGACCAGACGCTTAGTAAAAACCCGAAGAGCCGCGGTACCTACGGTCCCGACCCGAATCCAAGAGTTATAAATGGATGTATTTTGGAGTACTCTTAAGTCGCAATATATTTAGACTTAAATATGCAAAAATTGTATTAGTTGATAAGCGATAAACTTACTAGTTATTTCTTTTTCACTTCTTCCGCTAGTGGACACAAAAATTGAAGTGAATTAGAGTCTTTCGCACCTTATTTCTTGTTTAATAGTAATAACTATTTATCAAGCTGTTTGTATAGTAAAAAGTTGATTTGTCTAAGTGATTATTTTGTAAGGCTAAAGAAATAAACGATTTGACTCTGACTCTGACTCTGGCGAGACCTGCATATTTCCGACTCTTGAGGTAGGTAAGTTGTTGATTTACGACATTTAATTTTTTACCTGTTCGGTGCCTATAACCAAGGTATATTGACCCCATTTCGGTTTCCGATTGAGTTCTGCTCCAACCTGAAAACGAACAACTTAACGAAGGGCTAAAAAGAATAATATTTTTTTACCCAGGACACTATTCTATACCTACTATGATTACCAGCGATGATCTGATGATAGAGCCGGAAGGTGGTCATGTAAACTATTTTATAAACGACGTGTAAAAACAACTTAACTCAGATCCTATGCCCAACGGCTGGCAATCCACCCAAATAAGCTAGCTAATCACACTATCACACTAATATTAATAAAGGCGAAAGTTTGGATGGATGTATGGATGGATGTTTGTTACCTCTTCACGCCAAAACTACTGAACGGATCTGGCTGAAATTTTGCATACAGGTAAGTCTAATACTGGAATAAATTATAGGCTACTTTTTATCCCATAAATCTGTTCCCGCGGGATGAAAATCACCTTTTAATGTTTTCATAGGAACAACGCGTGCGAAGCCGCGGGGCGCAGCTAGTGACCTAATGAGGAAAGACACAATATCTTGATGACTCAAGAGAATAGCACCTCAAGACCTAATATAAAAACACCAATGAAATGATACCAATGGGCATATACGATAAATGACATAGCTTGCAGCAAGCACAATACAAAACTCTTAGCCCTATGCCCAATTACGCAGATAGCAAGAAAAAGAGAGATTTAAAAAAATAAATAAAAAGAACCCGATTCCATTTTGGGCTCGTTTGATTCTTCTTCATTTTGTATAGTTACACTGTACGCCGTTTTCACGAAATCCGATGAGGGCGTCACTTATGTCCCATTAGAGCAACATCGCTGTGTTGGCACTTCATGATGAGCGGAAGAGGTTGTATTTTAAAAATCTTGAGAAAGACACTTGTTTACTTAGTTTTTCGTCGGTTTTGTAAACTGAAGTTTTTATTTACTGCTCGTAGGGCGATATAGGAACGTTTAATGTAAATATATAAAGCCGGACAATTCACATGGTATCATCTAGCCCCAAGCTAGCTTGTGTTTTGGTATTTACTTAGCCCTTGCATAGCGGACCCTCGGTTTGGCAATGTTGCTTGAAAGCCGGCCAATATTCACCGGCGATAAGTTTTACGTAACGTCACCGGAAAAAGGCAATTTAACAAAAATAGAATGTAAATAACATAAAATTTTAAAAACAAACTGGCACAAAACAGCGCCACGTTACTTATTCGGGTTTACATTCCTTCATATTTGATATATATAACAATATACATAATAGCTGCCGTGTTAGAGGAGACCATAAAATTATCGAAAGCAAAACAAAAAAGTTGACGCACTCCTTTCAAATTAATTCGTAATCCGTACGCATTAGTCCGAAATTATAATATAATAATTTCCAGTTATTTTAGGGTTGGCTATATGTGATTGTTATAAACAGGGCAGCAGTTAACTATAGAAAATTTTTTTTTACTAAAAAAGAAATTTGATATGATTCATTTTTCGTAAGTATAGTTAAAGCTTTTGCTATGAACCCACGCCAAACAAATTATAAATTAACTAGCTGCGCCCCGCGGCTTCGCACGCCTATCCCACGCGAACCGATTTATGAGATAAAAAGTATAGTCGTAAAGTGTATTATCAGCCCGATCAGCTCAGTAGTTTTTGCGTGATAGAGCAACAAATAAACATACATATATGTTTACAAACTTACGCGTTTATAATATTAGTAGAATAGTCGATTTGAAGTCTTTTAACATTAATGTGTTAAACTTAAACCAAATACGACGACCTCTGTGGCGCGGTGGACAAAGGTCCGCCTGCGACGCAGGACGTTGCGGGTTAGATTCCCGCCGCAAGACAAATATTTGTACGATCTGCAAATTCAAGGTATTCAAGGACGTTCTGGATATTTTCTATGTATTATAAAAAATATCTATCTATCTATTGTATTATGTATATCAGTTATCTAGTACCCATAACACAAGCTCTGCTTAACTTGGGGCTTGATAATGCTGTGTGAATTGTCCAGCATTATTTATTTATTTTATTCATAAATTTATTAAAATAAATTTTCTATTCTATTCCTGATTTCCCAATTAAGCTACCCCCGTTCTAGAGTACGACCTTCTAAATCCATTTTAGAATGCCTAGCATCATCCATAATTGATGCATTTCCAGCAACCTTATGCCCTATTCCCAAGTCAAAGTTCAGAATTAGCATTATCCCAGTATAGCTTTAATTGTTAGGGTATTTTTGGAACAATGCACTCGTTACATTGTTATGCCACTCGTGATTCGCGTTGCATTGAGGAATAGTGACGTGTGTTGATGTCAAATGTCAACATGTGGGGGATAGTAAATCAACAATCTGCAATCTTTTTGAAAGATCACTTGAGAACTATGATAGTACCTACTGGGAGGATGAGGATGAGGATTTTTAAAGGTGATATCTACTTGAGAAACTTGAGTTTGTTTTAAAAAACTATAAACCGACTACAGTTATATGGTATTCTCATGGATGCCATTGTCAGAACTCGACCAAATTCAAATGGGACTACATGGAAACACCAGCTTTTAGATAATAAAAAAAAAGAATCATCAAAACAGATCACCCAGCCGAAAGTTCTGAAATAAAATAGTGAAATGTCATAAAGCGTCCAGTTTCTGAGATGATGATGATGATATGAGATTAAAAAACGTTCCATGACATTTAACGTTTTTTTATTGTTTTAGACTGTTTTGGTTGTGACATCCATCCAAATATTAGGTCCTTACATATGAAATTGGCGTTTTTCGTACTGGCCACTTTAATCACAAATTTCTCCTCTTTGGTAAGGAATTCCAAATTCAAATTTGTACAGCTATAGACTCATGTATTTGTGCTTCGATGATCGTCATTCATTTGTTTTTTTTCTTCTGTTTTTTTTCTGTTTGCGTCACTCATTTTACAAAATGGAAAACTTAAAATATCGCATTATTTACGAGTACGAGTTCCGCCGTGGCACTAGTGCTGCGGAAACAACTCGATGGGTGAATGATGTGTATGGCGGTCGTGTTGCAAAAGAAAACACAGTTCGTTTTTGGTTCCAACGTTTTCGTTCTGGAAATTTCGACCTGCAGAACAAGCCCCGTGGACGGCCTGAGACTCAAGTTGATAATGAAGAGTTGAAGGCTATTGTGGAAGCGGATCCATCGCAAACCACGTCCGAGTTAGCTGCAGGCTGCGATGTTAGTGATAAAACTGTTTTAATTCACTTGAAGCAAATTGGGAAGATTAAAAAGCTTGAAAGGTGGGTACCTCACGAATTGACTGAAGCAAACCGGCAAACGCGCGTCGACTGCTGCGTTACATTACTAAACCGGCACAATAATGAAGGTATTTTAAACCGAATCATTACCTGTGATGAAAAATGGGTTCTTTACGATAATCGGAAGCGCTCAGCGCAATGGTTGGATCCTGGCCAGCCAGCCAAATCCTGCCCCAAGCGAAAAATAACCCCAAAAAAGTTACTTGTAAGCGTTTGGTGGACTAGTGCCGGTATTGTTCATTACAGTTTTCTCAAATCTGGCCAGACTATTACGGCTGATGTCTATTGTCAGCAATTGCAAACCATGATGGAAAAGCTAGCGGCTAAACAACCTAGGCTGGTCAATCGCTCCACGCCACTGCTGCTTCACGACAACGCTAGACCACACACTGCGCAACAGACGGCTACTAAATTAGAAGAGCTTCAATTGGAAAGTCTAAGACATCCTCCGTACTCCCCGGACCTTGCTCCAACAGATTACCATTTTTTTCGAAATTTGGATAACTTCTTGCAAGGGAAAAAATTCAACTCCGATGGGGCAGTCCAAATCGCCTTCAAAGATTTTATTGATTCCCGTCCGACTGGTTTTTTTAGTAAAGGGATCAATGAACTACCTATAAGATGGCAAAAGTGCATAGAAAATAATGGTTCATACTTTGATTAATTAAATATATTATATTAAAAAATATTCGACTTTTTGTTCCTCCCATACAAAACGCCAATTTCATATGTAAGGACCTAATATATTACAATTAACGTGCACACCGATTTAAATAAAAAATCTCCAAAATCCCTAGTACATAAATATCATTTGCGAAAAATTACAGAGACAAGACAAAATTCATCAGTCCAATTAATATAGACTAAATAATACTGGATGGATATTTTACACAACATTTTTTTTTTATTGCAAATCAAAATAAATATTATTGTACGTTTCGTGGAGGCACTTCCATTATTTTTTCATTATCTTTCATTTCCATTTGTTTTCAAAACAAATAAACACGAAAACAATTACGTCTAGGTAGAAATCAAACCCACAACGCTCGTCACTGTATCACAGATGTTATCAAAAATAAGTAAATAAACAAAAAAATTAACAAAAGAATTCAAGACCCTATCTTTTTGGACAGACAGGCTAAATTGGGATAACAGACGATAAACTTAACAAACAAAAAACTAAAACTCAAGTATGAAATATCAGCTTATTATCCCAAGCTTAACCCTATTAACAGACAAATAAACTGTCCCGGTTTTGACCCCGCACCGGGTCCGAATGTGGCAAAAAGTTATCTCAAGCTTATTTATCTTTTACCATAATTATAATATAAAAAGTATTACGAAGAAGTAATTGATAGTTACTTTTTGATTGGTTAGAATAGAAAAAATTACGTCACTTTGTCATCGAATGCGTAAACAAAAACACAAAAAATTTAAGTGAATTAAAGTCAATTGCATCTTATTTTTTTATTTGATAGTACTAACTATTTATCAAGATGTTTATACAGTAAAAATTTGATTTGTCTAAGTGCTTTTTTGTACTTAAGTCTAAAGAAATAAACGATTTGACTCTGACTCTGACTCTAAAATGTTCGAAATTAATTCCTTCAACTTCAATAATTTACGCATGACGATGCGATGTCATTTTTGTCTATTCTACCCTAGACAAAAATCCCTATGCTTGGCTACGAATCAACAGCGTAAATAATGCAGGAGCAATAAGCGACCCTATCGCTGGAAGCAATTTCTCCCATGCTTGGTATGGAATATATGAATCTAGGCCAAACCAGCCGTCAATACGATTTCCCCCAAATTATTTATGTGGTAATCCAACGAGCTCCGGAGGCGAAACCTAGTTAAGGATAAGTATATTACATGTACTATGATGATGCTTTGTGGAGAGGAAAACCGAAATTATTGAACGAACTTACTGTGAGCTTAGTACCAGTGTGCACAATTGATTACGAACAAAGTTATCGAGAGTTTGAACTTCTATCTCGCATATAAAACGTACAATAATAATTAATTTTGTTTTAAAACTTAAAATGGGACCACACGGGAAGCACCATCGTTCGTATAAAAAGAGAATCATGAAAATCGGACTACCCAGTCAAAAGCTCTGAGGTAACAAAAGTAAAAAAATACAGTCCAATTGAGAACCTCCTCCCTTAAGTCGGTTAAAAATAATGAAGTTGTAGCCAGTTAAAGTTCTGCGTGACGTCACGGCTCAGTAAAAAGTGTCATGTCTGCCCCAACTTTGACGCGTTGTATTGTAATATTTTGTATGATTGAGAAAATTAAAAATATGTTTCCAATATCATCTGATAATCTAACTGACGGACTCATTGTTTAGTCGTAAGGCCTAACTCCTGGATATTTTTAGTTTAAAGGATAGTAAACTTTTCTAGCATCAATACCTCTTGACGGCCAGTATGCTGAGTATTTCCTGCCATACTGTTTACTACAAAGTTTGCGTTACTTTACTTTCTATGAAAATTAGCATCAATACCTCTTGACGGCCAGTATGCTGAGTATTTCCTGCCATACTGTTTACTACAAAGTTTGCGTTACTTTACTTTCTATGAAAATAAAGTGAACGCAAACTTTTTACAATCTCATTAAATAAAGATTTAAAAAAAAAAAAAACTTTTTACAAGAGGAGATCCGCAGAAGACCCAAGGTAACTATCAGAATTGCAAAACTCAAGTGGCAGTTGGCAGGCCACATAGCTCGTAGGACCGACGGCCGCTAAGGCCGCAAGGTTCTTGAGTGGCGACCACGTACCGGAAAGCGCAGTTTTGGTAGGCCCCCCACGCGATGGACCGACGACTCAGTAAAGGTCGCGGGAAGTCCCTGGATGCGGGCAGCGCAAAATTGGTCATTGTGGAGATATTAAGGGGAGGCCGGATGTCCAGCAGTGGACGTCGAGCGGCTGATATGAAACTTTTTAGTAAATAGTGAGGCAGTACAGACTCAGAAAACTGGTACTAAGCACTCTGGCCTACTTTACAAGTAACTTTTCGTAGCACATGGCCCAACTTATTGTCATCTGGGTTCCGTGATAAGCTCTGTTTAATTTGGTTAGATGAGATAAAGGCAGCTTTATTTGTGAATAACCTGGTTAATACAGACTATTGGAAGCCTAGACCGCTAAACGGCGTTTGTTTAGGCTGCCTAGATTTGCTACCTTTTGGAGTAATATGGCAAGGAGTTACACATTGTTCGTAAAATATTCTTCTGTCATGTTAAAATTGTTTGCTGCTACAAAACCATGGTTAAGTTTATCATCGTCATGATCTTCATAAATCTATATTGGTCCACTGATGGATATGTCCAGCAGTGGAAGAGTCCAGCTGGGGGAGGCTTATGGGCCTCCCCCAATGAGCACCATAGCGCCCTGTTTTCAGCTTGACGCATCTAGCGTCCACCTGCAGTCTTTTGCAGAACGTCATCCCACCTGGTTGGAGCGCGTCCTACACAGCTCCACTCAAGAACTCGGGGTAAACCCCCAGCGGTTGTCGGTACTTCACGAGATATGGCCAGCTTACTGCCACACTGCCACTGAACTAAACTTTTAACTCGCTGAGCGACTTTGAACTGGTGGACCAGCCCTATCGTGAGTGTTCACGTCTCAGCTCCGTAGGTCATGACGGGTAAGACGCACTGATTGAAAACTTTTATTTTCAAACATGGCGGTATGGATGACGAGAAGACAAAATCTAAATATATATTCACGCCATTTGTGATAAAAATCACGTAGCCGATAAAAGAACACATGATAAAATTAATTTCCGCCGCCCCTCCCCTCGAACCATATGGTGCGATCAATCGGAATTCAGAGTGTAGATATTGTGGATAACGATCAACCCTGCTTCAATTTAAGATATTGACGATTTGTTTGTTACTAACGCTCTCTTCTGTTAATATCATAATCATCAGCCTATGCTAGTCCAATGCTGGCCTTTGGCCTCCACTAATAAGCGCCATAGCGCCTTGTCTTCAGCTTGATGCATCCAGCATCTGCCAGAAGTCTTTCGCAAAACGTCATCCCACCTGGCCGGAGGGCGTCCTACACTTTGTTTGTTACTTTAATTTTGATGTACAACTATTTGTTGATTTACAAATTTAATTAATAAATAAATTAATAATAAATATTGCTTGACAATTCACTCAGCATTATCTAGCCCCGAGCTAAGCGGAGCTTATGTTATAGGTGTGTGGGGCACTAGATAACTGATATAGATAATACAATACACTACATAGATAAATATTTTTTTTTCTTAAACAAAGAAAACATCCAGAACGCCCTGAACAAATGTCTGCAGATCGTACACACATTTGTCCCGAGGCGGGAATCGAACCCGCAAACTCCTGCGTCGCAGGCAGACCTTCGCCCACCAATTAAGGTCAATTAAGGTACACATTTCGATTAAATTCAACTGTTCAACTGTGTCTTTATAATACTTCATTCATTCAGTCTCCATATACTCACCTTTCAACAATAAGGGAATATCATAGTCATACCAAATAGAAAATACATCGTGGACGGGGTGTAGTAGATTAATATAATAATTATAATAATAATAATAAAAATATTTATTTCTCTCACAAAGGTAGGTACAACAAAGTTCGTTTAGTTATGTTAAGCTTATGTGGTAGGTGGTGGGTTAGAAAAATGAATTACTTAACACTTTCACAGCCAATGCCACTAACGGCGCACCCCTTCGGGTTCACCACAGAGGCTGGTCAGTGAAAGCGTTAAGCTGCTTATCAACCTGATTATTCGGCTCCAGGGCTCCACTAGGCATAATTAACTTAACTTATCCACAAGATAATCTAAATGCGAATCGACGTGCTAAACGGCTTTTCATTTTACGTGAGGCTGACACACGGTGCGTTCCGATATAGCTGCATTGATTTGATTGATTCGATGATTTGGCAGCGATGCCAATTTGGAAGCGTGGCCAGGCAGGAAATTATTTGACATAGGGTCATCACAAGATGAAATAAACGAAATCCCGACTACGGCGAACACCGATGTGTTTTTTTTTATTTTACAATGAAATTTTCGATCCTTGCTCAGAACCCGATATTTCGTTTGAACCCCGATATCGTCTGACGTCATAATATGACGTCATATCGTACTTTTATAATATTAGTAGGGTAATATTATAACCCTACTAATATTATAAAAGTTTGTAAACATGGATGTTTGTTGCTCGTGGGATAGGCTTGCGAAGCCGCGGGGTGCAACTAGTACCCTATAACCACCGGGATATTGATACGAATCAATTAATACCTCATTTGTTGAAATCGAACGAGTAGTTTCAGCGCTACGTGGGAACATAAAAATCGGCTACATACATACTCTTACATACAAACATAGGGAGCACACCTCATAACCCTCCTCCGTTGGTAGTCGGGTAAACGGTAGAGTCAGTTCCACTCAGTGCGATATGTATTGTCCTCTGAATTTTAAACTTCTAATACAGTCATTATCATCAGCCATAGTCCACTTCTGGACATAGACTTACTCTAATGAGCGCCATGGTGACCTGTCTTTGGCTTGACGTATCCAGCATCTGCTATAGTCTTTCATAGATCGTCATCCAAGCTGGCTGGAGAGCGTTCTACTCTACGTTTGTCGAATCACGGTCTCCACTTAAGAACCGTTTAGCCCAGCGGTTGTCGGTTCTTGCGAGATATGGCCGGCCCACTGCCACTTCAGCTTAATAATTCTTTTAGCTATGTTGATAACTTTGGTTCTCTGTCGCATGTATTCATTACGAATTCTTCGTACTTCATACTTCAGAGAGTCTCCGAACATAGCTCTTTCCATAGCTCGCTGAGCTACTTTAAACCGGTGGTACTAATAGGCAAGATAATTGCAATATGTGTAGATAGGCAAGTACCTACTTACCCAGTTAATTAATTAAGAATGATTGATGTTTTTATCAGCAAAGCAAAAATTTTAAGCTAAGGTAACAAATATTTTAATCTTCAAGTAGGTATATCCGATAATCATTATGATAATTTTGAACAAACGAGTAACTTTGTTTAGTTTCTGCCCGCGGCTTTGCCTGCGTTGCTTCTGCGGTAACGTGTAAAGGTTATTTCTATCCATAACGCGTAAAACCATAACATTGATTTAAAAAAAAACCGGTTTTAACCCTCTGAATATGCGCTTCTGTGACCAGTTTAACTCAGGCTGATACACCGGCCGGCTCTAACATCCGTTAATAGTAATGATAAAAGTTTGAACAAACATACGAGTATCTCTGTGATGCTCCCTAACAGTATAAAGTATAAAGTATAAAGTATAAAAAGTATATAATATTACCATCCTTATCCTAAAGTAACATTTACAAGCATAAATAGATTACTTTCTATAAATATAACAATATATAGGTTATAAATAATTTACATCTTAGGTTAAACTTTAGGATTGGTTCAATTTGTAAATAGCGCAAGCAGTAACACGGTCTGAATCAATAGTTTTCATACATGATTTTTTTTTACGTTTTAGGTATTGATTTATTAAAAAGGGAAGATGAGGTACTGGTATCTCGAAAGTGGCAACCTCAAATTGTGTAAAATTGTGTGCTCCCACCTCAGTCACCGTCTGACCGGCGGCATGGGCGGTCTTACTAGCGAGAAATATTGTTGTCTCGGTCACACTTCGGTCTTAGGTACGTCTTTCCGTCTTTGTTGTTCTTTGTATTGCACAGGACTGGAAATATAACTGTGAGCGTACGAGTATGTGTTTGCGAGTAGTTGTAACACATGCCATTTTTTGAGTAAACGCTCTGGGAGAACGTAACCTATCTTCCCTTTTTCATAAATCAACGGTTTTAGGTATGAAATTGTACGTCTAAAAGAAAAATAAGTACTACATGTTTTCATACCAAACTAGAAAGTCGGTTTGGTAGTCTGTTATTTCAATTAAAACAATAAATACCTTTTTCTTTGAAAACTTGACGTACAGCATCAGATATTTGGTCTACCACATGTACCTATTTCGTACAAAAATTAACAGATAACAGCATTGATTTAAAATGGGAAGATAGGTTACGTTCTCCCAGCGCTTACTCAAAAATTGGCATGTGTTACAACTACACGCAAACACATACGCTCACAGTTATATTTCCAGCCCTGTGCAATACAACGAAGAACAAAGACGGAAAGACGTATCTAGGACCGAAGTGAGACTGAGACAACAATATTTCACGCGAATCACGACCCCCTGTGCCGCCGGTCAGACGGTGACTGATGTGGGAGAACACAATTTTACACAATTTGAGGTTGCCACTTTCGAGCAACCAGTGCCTCATCTTCGTTTTTAATAAATCAATGGATAACAGTCATCTCCTGGCGTGCCTAGTTTTTTAGGTACAAGCTAAAACCTGATACACTGCTAGGGAGCATGCTCATAGCAGTGTAGCAAACCGACTTTCTAGTTTGGTATGAAAACTTGTAGTACCTATTTTTCTTGTAGACGTACACTTTCTTACCTGAAACGTAAAATTTTTTCATGTATAAAAACGATTTATTCAGACCCTGGCTGCAGTAGGGAGCATTACACGAGTATCGTTATTTAGTTTCTGCCCGCGGTTTCACACGTGTTGTTTCTGTGATAACGTCTAAAGGCTATATCTATCCATCACGCGCGTGATCGATTCGTGGGCTTTAAGGCCCATACACCAGCGAAAGTGGCGCCCCCAACTATTTTATCTTATTATTACGTTAAAAGCAGGAATTTTTAAAAATCCTACGTTCAGTTTGTGGTATCTATTATAAGCTATTTATTAATGTCTCTGTAATAGTTTCATTTTGTAAAGCTTAGGTAGAGATACGAAGTTGCGCTTTTTGGCCACCAAACTCTATTTTCGCATCTCCTCCTAAACTATATGAGATAAAATTATTATAAAGGTATTAAAAAATAGCTTATAATAGATACCACAAACTGAACGTAATATTTTTAAAAATTCCTATGATAAACGTAAAAATATGATAAAATAGGTATCGCTCTCAGATTGGCTCAGGTATGCGCCTTAACTACCTATATCGTGTCCATTTTGAATGTAGCATGTTAGTAAACAAACCACCCATACTTAACCTAAAATTCAACCACCAAAATCAGTTGGTGCGGCCTTTTATACGTAATTTACTTACATTACTTGTCGATTTTAGATAAATTGCTTACAGTTATATCTGAAACTCCACGCCAAGTTATCTTATTTTGATAGAAATATGAAATTACCTAGGTAGTATTTATATATTTCTATCAAAATAAGATAAGATCTTACAATGCAACCTAACAATTCGGGAGTTGGAAATAATAAAATCAGAACTCTGAAGTCAATAACTTTATTTCTTTAGGTTTACCGATAAACACAAACAAATAGAAACAAGGTGTTATTGAGATTCTGGGCACTTCAATAGAGGTATATTCTCTAGTAGAAGAAGTGAAGAAGAAACCACTAACAAGTTTTTATAATAACCATAATAATTAGAGACATACCTACTAAACGTAGGTACTAGATAATCTTTATCTTTAATAAATTTAAATGCTAAACGATCTAAAACACTTCTGAGCGATACACTTTTGTATTATTACGATATAATATTGTATTGTTCTGTGGACTGGACACATCTAAATAGATGAAAGATTCTATAATTTACCACATCTTACCACAGTAAAAATATTTATTGACTAAAAGACTGTGCAAAACACTGGTGTTGATTCCATTTATTGCACTATATTGAAAATTTAACTAAGCGTTACGAAAGCGCGAATTTATCCATAATCTACAGATTTTACTTAGATCTATGTTCTAAACTGATTCCGATCCAAGTCCTAGTCAAATCAACTAATATCTTAGTTAAATTTCAATCCATTCCAGTTTGGGTGAAGAAGTTAACAAAACATCCATCTGTCTATCCATCCAAACTTTCGTACATCAAACAATTCGACGACTTCTGTGGCGCAGTGGGCGAAGGTCCTCCTGCGACGCAAGAGGTTGCGGGTTCGATTCCCGCCCCGGGACAAATGTGTGTACGATCTGCAAATATTTGTTCAGGGCGTTCTGGATGTTTTCTATGCATAATAAAAAATATCTATCTATGTAGTACCTATATTGTATTATGTATATCAGTTATCTAGTACCCATAAACACAAGCTCTGCTTAGCTCGGGGCTAGATAATACTGTGAGAATTGTCCAGCATTATTTATTTATTATTTATTGGTCCACAGTTGGACACAGTTCTCCCCCTCCCCCTGATAAGCGCCTTATTGGCTGTTATCCCATAAACCCCACGCTTGGCATACGGGATCGCAGTTCGCTGGTAGAAACTTTCTGCAGGATGCGCTGGTACTAGCGACTAAGGGATATCCGCCGGGGGCGGGGCCCCGGCCGATATCCCTTAGTCGCTTCTTACGACACCCGAGGGAAGAGGGGGGTACGAATTCCGAGCAAGCGGCACCACGCGGCAGTGTTCAGTTCTTGCTAACTTAAGTATACCTAACATTATGTGATTAAGTGTGATACGATGTGTTATGTTGTGATTACGTTTATCAAAATTGATCACTCATTGTATCGAACATACGTTTACAACATTCATCATTTTGATTGCGGATAACGTTTTAGATAAACTGTATAAATACTGACTACATTCGTACTAATTAGTTTAGTTTGGTAAAAAGTTTAGCTCGGTGAAATGAAACTCGTCGTTGCTTTGATCGGCTTAGTGGCATGTAGGTATCATTTTTTAATTACTCATCCCTTTATTCAATAAGAACCTACCTGCTTACCTGTACCTACCTACATAATATGTGTACCTTTAATACGTTTACTGTTCTTTTTGTTACTTTTCCTGTGCTGTTTGGGTGTGTACTTAATAAGGACTCTATCTATCTATCTATCTTTATTCATTATGGTCTGCTTACTTAAAACCATGTTATTTCTCTTTCTATCTTCTTCTACTGACATAAATCAGAGTGAGAAATAATACTGCTTAGCAGCTGTTTAAAGTTAGCGTACCGTTTTGAAAGAGGGATTAATTTTTAGTGATATTCTGTTGTTTACTTTAAGTTAAACGTCCTTTGTATCTCTTTATCTTTCTCTCACCTCACCAGCCTACATCGGTCCACAGCTGGACGCTGGTCTCCCCCTGATAATATCCCCCTTTTGGCCTTTATCTCATGGGGAGTAGTGCCCGTAATGCCCACGCTAAGAATGTGGGTTAGAGATTGCAGTGGTAGAATTATTGATAGAGATGCAAATAACGGTTCAGAACCGCTTCATCAAGCGACTCCCATCGTTACAATGTCGACCATCTTAGTTTCTACCACACGACAACATAATGGGCTCAACAGATGGTGATGATGGAGTCATCATCATCATCGCTGGCCTTTATGTCATCCACTGCTGGTTACAGAACTTCATTTTAGAACCTAACTCAACCTCAATCTCAACAGCCTGTATTTGTCTTTTGCTGGATGCAGGCCTCCCCCTGATAAGCGCCTATCGAGCGTTTATCTAATGAGAGGGTAATGCCCATAATCCCCACGCTAGGCATGCGGGTTAGGGATCGCAGTTCGGTGGTAGAATTATTCTGCAGAGGGCGCTGATGCCCACCCCCGGTGGATATCCCTTAGTCTCTTACGACACCCACGGGAAAAGATGGGGTGGTGGAAATTCTAAGCCAGCAGAGCCAGAACCTTACTACTCCTAAATAATTTGTAGGTATTCACTAGACCGTTATTTCATTGGAGAAATCGTTTTATTGTTTCTATTCCTTGGTCAGCCTCAATTTGTACGAGGCATTGAAGCATTTATTTTATTTCACCAATTTATTTTGTGGCTTTGCTGAAATAGTATTTCTTATAATTGAAGCAGAATTTTACCTCTAGGTATATGAATTGGAATGACTATTTCTTTTTCACTTCTTCCGCTAGTGGATAAAAAATTAAGTGAATTAGAGTCAACTGCACCTTATTTCTTATTTGATATTGATAGTAATTACTATTTATCAAGCTGTTTATATAGTAAAAATTTGATATATAACTACTTATTTTGCAAGTCTAAAGAAATAAACGATTTGACTCTGACTATGACTCTGACTCATAGCCCCCAATGGTCTACAGTCTGCTAAATTATTAAAACAAACGACCGACGACATGATGTCGAGTCAACTGACTGACTTGCCAACAGAGCATTAACAATAGATGTCGAAAGCGATATAAGAAAAGTCCAAAAATTTATGGGTTTGGCATATTATTATGCCTTAGATATGTCACGTGATCTGTTTCGAATGTTTCACTACGAATCTTTCAATTGTTTTCGATTCGCTTCATAGCGAATGCTGGTTGGCTACGCCCTCAGCTCAGAAAGTTGCTTATTCCTTTTCGATAGAAGAGGTAGAAAGTACGTAATTGCATAATTTAAATGCGGGACGGGAAGCTCTATGGAATTTCTTACGTGCTTAGCGAAAATGTATGGTTATCCGTTTCTGTCAGGTCGTTATTTTTGAAAAAAATCAGAAATATCAGCTGATAGCTATGGCCATATGCCGGATTTTGCTATTTTCATCGTCAAATTTTAAGATGACTGTCTTCTACTTTCTACTTTTAATAAAGAAACATAAAAGTTTAACTCACGAAGAACTACATTTATTCCTTAAAACACAAAGAAAAACATTGAAGATAGATAGATAACTCTTTATTGTACCACACAAACATAAAATACAATACAGAAGGAAATGTACAGAATCAAGGAAGTACAAAGGGCGGTCTTATCGCTTTGAGCGATCTCTTCCAGGTAACCTTGTGACGGACTGGAGATAAAAGAACAATAATAGACAGAAGGAATATTAATTAATATACCTACACTACATAATATCTATTTTTATATAATAGAATTGAACTGATTTAGGAACATGAATTTGATATTTAATTCAGTAAAACATTTTAAATTTTTTCACAGTGTGCTCAGCCAATGTCATCCCTACCGTGCCAGGCGACAATAGCCACTATGTGGAGGGCGAGAGCCGCTACATTTGGATGCCCGACGGCGAAGGCAACCCTCAGCTGGTAGACCTTCAGGAACCCGTCGACGAGAGCATCCTGAACTCCAGAAATGGAGCTAACAACGCGTACTGGCTTTTCACTAGGTATGACAATTTATTAGGGTTTGCTCAAACCGACTAAGGGATATCTACCGGGGGACAGGCAGCAGAACAATTATACCACCAAACTACGATCGCCAACCCTTATGCCCAGTGTGGGGATTATGTGCATTGCCGTCCATGAGATAAGCGCCAATAAGGCGCTTATCACAGCTGGCTGGCAATTCTCACAATATATCGACTCGATAAACTGTAAAAATATCGAGTGATTGCTTCGAATCAAACAAGCCTATTCTCAAAATCTGCAATTCGATATTTTTCGGTAAGTTGTTCGATATGCAACGAGTGGTCCCGGGCACTCGTTCGCATTATCGAAGAGAGAGAAAGAAGAATATAAGTATATCTCTCTGTCGCTCACTTGTTTTCTGTTTTGTTTGATTTCTATAGAAAAGATTTCGCGTAGTTCTTTTCAAGATAGATGATTGCAATTTTGTAAAAGCAAGGATAATTTATGGACTCAAATTGTCTATGATAAAAATATCAAAGAGTGCACGAGAATGGATAATTTATCCCGTGATACTGCGTATCACCTGATAACATATCACGTGATACTGAGAATTGCCCCCCTGGACGCAGGCCTCTTCCTGACTCGGGGGCTCTTGAGTTTGAGGAGGTTGCTCAAACTGGGTTATTCTAGTTTTCCCCTCTGAATCCAAAGAGGTCTCTCGGACTCTCTAAGAGATCAAATCCTAAATTATTTATTTCCTTATTTAGGTAGGTACAATGAATGTACTTACCCACTTACACTAGAAAAAGTCCAATCCAAAAATCTTGAAGTGAGCTAGGTGAGCAACATGGAGATTGTTTGCAACAATCTGCAGATAGCTCTATTGTTTCAACAGTAAATACGAGTTTCGTTGTAGACCTTGCCCTTTATTCGATTAATTTAATCTTAATCGTAAGAACCGACCTCTTCACATATGCGATTTGTGAGAAACAGCCAGGAAAAACTTAAAACAATTTTTAATAAATTTAATTAAGAAATATATTTTGCAAGCAGCCTAGTAGATTACCTATCAAAAGCACAAGGAAGAGAGAAAGATCAAAAAGATTTTTAATTTAAAACAAAAAATAATTGCATATTTATTTTCTTTTTCATCTGTTTCGATTGCGGGTTGTTGATGATGTTTTTTTTTTCCTTTAATTTGTTGAATGCGATAAAAGATTCTGAAAATGAATGAACTCCACAAAATTATACCAGTTTATTACTTTTTTTGAGCTAAAAGCAGACCTTAATTATATGGGAGGAACTTCTCTAACCAATAAAAAGAAATATAAAATTTGGACAAGTCATGAATGAATGAATGAATGAACACCACAAAAAAAAATTATAGGTACGCGTTAACTTGAGAACCTCCTCCTTTTTTTCGTCGATTAAAAAGTCTGGTCTTAGTAGGATTCTACCAAGCAACCAGAATTGATTAAGAGTGTGCAATAACGCCGCTACAAGATCAATTTTGAGCGCGATGACAAGATAATTATGGTTTACTCGCGAGTAAGAAGTACAGAGCAGAGACATGCAGCAAATTTTCTATACGCCAAAACTGTTTTTAACAACCAATCGAAAAATTAAAAGACAGAACTAAAGAAATACTTTTAGTTTTCCTAGCAGAACAAAAACCGAAGAAAAGCAGTGTGCTGTTTCTATGTAAATAGCAAAATGTATGCAAAACATCAAGGTATTCTTCAAAAAAATTAACTATCGAGAAAACTTTTACCAATCGTGTTTTCACAACGCGTAATTCAAGATAAAAGATCGAAGTAACATTTTCCTAAATAAAAGATGAAGCTTTCACAGATTCTGAGATAAATAACGATTTCGATTTACATTCAACATTGCCAAAATTGCCAAAACACTCTTAAAGTTAGGTGTACATATAATACGCTTCGCAGCTTCTTGCGGCTCCAATCGGAATTTTCCAGGATAAAAAGTCGTTACTGTCAGTCTCCTTTTTTTTTGACGAATTCTGGATACCCTCTACCTCCCTGCTCGACGATATAAATTTATTAAGTTTTAATTATTCCAAAGTTCCAAAGAACTACATATTATCAGGAGTTTCAGTAGTTTTGGCGTGAAGAGGTAATAAAAATCCAAACATCTACCTATTCTAAGAATCCAAACTTGGTGTAAAAAAAATTTTAGGCATAGAAAACAAAAAATATGACACCATCGATTAAAGTTTTCGTGCGGGAGAGGCCGCAAAATACCTGATCGATGCAACAAACGCTAAAATTGCTCTTGAAATTTTTGTTTACGAGACCACCTTGTCTATTTTTGAATTTACCAAATCTTTTCACCTAATCTTATTTATCAGTTTTTTTGCAATCACGTTTGAAAGCTTATTTAGATTAATTTTATTAACAAACAGATTTACGAGATAGCACGAAGATAGCCAATTATGTGCCCCGGATTTATTTGATAAAGGTCTTCCGGAACGTTTTATATACATATGCGAAACAAAATTAACTTCGCAATCTTATTTGAAGTACCAGAATAATACGCGCCGGGTCCTTTATACCTCAGCTGTTAGCTTGTTTAATCTGTCGAATCCTTCTGTGGTGCAATTAACACACAACTTACATAATTAATTAGTTAGTAAGAACCTACCAAATCATGACTACCTTTTACTGAATCTGAATCTATTTCATTACCTACTTTTAGACATTATGTATGTGTATTATAATTTGACTTTCCATAATCTGACATTAATGTTCCATAAAATGATTGTTGCGCCCTGACAGGGTTGAAGACCCATACACATAATACAATTAATACATAACATAGAGAGATATGTTTTATCATACATAGAAAACAACAAGAACACCCTGAACAAATATCTGCAAATCGTACAAACATTTGTCCCGAGCAACCTCCTGCGTCGCAGGCGGACCTTCCACTCACCGTGCCACAGAGGTCGTCAGATACTATATCCCAATAAAGCAACTTTCTGACTTTAGTCTCTGCATAGCGTAAAGAAGCAATCAATACAAAAAAAATCTGCCATGTATAATTTAACACTGTTTGATGCTCTTTTATTTGTCGGCAGTGGTACCATTTTACAGATGACTCAACATTCTCAACTAAAATTTTCTCTTTTTCCACCAATATTCTTTTTAGGAGACATGCTTTTGTCTCTTCAAGTACTAGATGACTGCTAGTGAGAGAGAGAGAGAGAGAGAGATAATTTATTATCCAAAAACTCTTAAATTGGTAGGTACAATGCAGATTTGAGGTAAATAGCTTAAAAGAATTTTACTAACTAAGTACTTACACTAAATACAGGGTGGTAAAGGGTAAATGGGTCCCTGCCTCAGCATGTTGCAGTATCAGGCAATTGCCCAACACTGCGCTGGTTTTCAGGCAGGGCCCTTGAGGAGTGACATACATTTTACTATAATCTTAAAAACTAGACACTTATTGTTCTTAAAATAACTTAACACTTTAATAATCTAATCTAAACACAAATTTTAAAACAGTCAATCAATTTCCTACTATACAATAATAATTCATAAACCCTTTGTATTGCTGGCCAGCTGTGTGAGTGTTTGTCACTGTCAATCGGGTGAGGGAGCTGGCAGCACCAGGGCAAAGACAAGAGAACGAGAACAAATCCAACCACTACCAACATGACGAAACTAACCGACGCGCCGCGGGCATAGGCGACTGGGGGGCTCGTCAATCATACATTTTAATTTTATTAGCCTTTGCCTTTGTCTCGTTCATATCGTAATGTTACATCATAAAGAACCGGCTTCGGCCTAGTAACCATAGCTCTGCTGACGTTATATGCCATAGCGGTGCTAGACGATTCTATGTTCAGTTCTTTAGTTCTGTTGTCATCTTCCTCAGACAAAACCCCAACAACGCTCAGATCATCGTCCACAACAATGTCAACAGTATCCGTAACTCCAACTACAACGCCAACAGACCGCTGAAGGTCATCGTCCACGGTTGGAACAGCAACGGAAACTCTGCCATCAACCCTGCTCTCACTTCCGCCTTCCTTGCTGTTCAGGTTTGGCTTTTCTTTATCAATAATAAATTTGGTTTTAAAAAACTATAAACCGACTTCTTATACATGCTTATTGTTTCTTCATGGATTTCCATGGATCCCATTGTCAGAACTGGATCAAATCGAAATCGAAGCACCACACGGTCACCAGCTTTCATATAAAAAAGAATCATGAAAATAGGACCACCCAGTCAAAAGTTCTGAGGTAACAAACATAAAAAAACCAGTACAGTCGAATTGAGAACCTCGTCTTTTTTTTAAAGTCGGTTTTTATCTTGTATCTTTGTAAGAGTTATGCGTAAATGTAAGGATTCGTACAACCCTCTAGAACCAGTGGTTTTGTTTGCGCGCTGTCAGTGAGTCAGGTACTATACGGTAATATACGGTAATATATACAGTAATATACTGCATACATACGGTAATATACTGCATACAGCAGCGCCTCGCGGTTTCACCCGCGTAGTTCCCGTTCCTGTGGGAATTCCGTATTAAAATATAGCCTAAAACAGTTTCCTTAGGTACAAAACCTAAGCAATATTGATAGAAAATCTTTCTCCTCTATGTACCTCTTTGTATATAAAAAACTAGCTTTTGCCCGCGG
The DNA here is from genome assembly GCA_955876795.1 of Eupithecia tripunctaria. Taxonomy (NCBI): domain Eukaryota; kingdom Metazoa; phylum Arthropoda; class Insecta; order Lepidoptera; family Geometridae; genus Eupithecia; species Eupithecia tripunctaria. Next base: position 9,555,825 of record OY041623.1, on the reverse strand, counting down.
CTTCGCATGCTCTATTCAAGTAGCTATGTCCGTCCCCGGGATACCGTTTACCTCCCTGCCAAATTTCATCAAGATTAGTTCAGCCGGGAACAAAATAAAAACTATCCTTTGTCCGTCTCCTGGTTCTAAGCTTTCTCCCCACCAATTTTCAGCCAAATCGGTTCCGCCGTTCTTGAGTTATAAATAGTGTAACTAACACATCTTTCTTTTATATATATAAGATGTATAAAGATATCCAGGTTTTTTAATCGGAGTATACACAAACATCATTTGGGATTTTACAAAGCCACAAAAGTAACGAATACATATTTAATTTCCTTAACAATAGCAGCGTAACACTTGATTATAAGACCTTCAAATTCGTTCTAGGATGTCAACGTTATCGTCCAAATAATCGCAGCTATGTAACACTTGATATTAGACCTTTAAAATCTTTCGTTCCAGGACGTCAACGTTATCGTCGTCGACTGGAGATCCCTCGCCAACTCCGCTTACACCACCGCCGCCAACGGAGTACCCAGCGTTGGTCAATTCTGCGGCAACTTCCTCGTCTGGTTGATCAACAACGGAGGTGGTAACTGGAACAATGTGCACCTGGTTGGATTCTCTCTCGGCGCTCATGTGGTTGGTGTCGCTGGCAGGCAGGCGAGCGGCCGCGTCCGAAGGATCACTGGTAGGCATATTTATGATTGATAGAAACTGTGTGATGCTAGCTTAGAATTTGGATCACCCCATCTCTTCTCGTCATATAGATTACGAAAGGTAGGGAAATCATTTGTGGGCAAATGCGGAAGATTCTATAATAAGCTTCCATCTGAAGCAACTGAGCTCCCTATTCGTAAGTTTAAACTGCTTGGCCGGATGTCGCCCAGTTCCACACCGACAATAGTATGTAAGAACAGTTAGACTTAGTTATCCTAAGATTGTATTAGTTGATAAGCGATAAACTTGCTATTGGTTTCTTTTTCACTTCTTCCGCTAGTGGACAAAAAATTGAAGTGAATTAGAGTCAATTGCACCTTATTTCTTGTTTGATAGTAATAACTATTTATCAAGCTGTTTATATATTAAAAAATTGACTTGTCAAAGTGCTTATTTTGTAAGTCTAAAGAAATAAACGATTTGACTCTGACTCTGACTCTCGTGGGTATCGTAAGAGGCGACTAAGACGACATCCATCAAGGGGCAGGTAGCAGCGTTCCCTGCAGAACAAATCTACCACTGAACTGCGATCCAAAACCCGCATTCTCAATACTCTACTATTGGCGTTAGCCATACGATAAAAGCCAATAGGGCAGTGTTTTTCAACCTGTGGGTCGTGACCCCCTGGGGGTCGCGAAGCTTCTGTAGCGGGGTCGCCAGAGGTCGAGAGAATGGGAAAAAAAAAAGATTAAAAAAGCTTTATTTATTAAGTAAGAGAAAAGAAAAGGATATAATCATAAACATTTTTATGTTAAGAAAAACAAATTACAAAAAAAATCCTAAGACTCATGTTAATGCAAAGGTTGTGCTTGTTTTTGATTGATCAATTTCTCCCATCGTGGATCTGTATTTGCAACAATGATTAAATCGTTTACCAAATGTAGGCGATTTCTTCGCTTACTTTTTATTTGGGCCATTGACGAAAATGTCAACTCGCATAAGTACGAGGTCGCAAATGGAATCAAACACTTTAAAGCCTCTGTTGTCAATTCCGGATATTCTGTTTCTCTCCTTAACCAAAAGGTATCCAAATTAACAGACTTCAATTCCAAGTATAACATCCCATCGGCAGATAATTCAAGCAGATTATCTTTGAGCTTAGTTGGCAAATTGACCTCATTTATAGCTGCTATTAAGAACGGATTTAAGATCCACCTCCGAACAGTGTCTTCCGAAGTATCTTGCACTGAGAAGTACTGACACAATTCTTCTTTCAAATTATCTTAAACCGTTTTCATACCAGGTATAAATGCCTTGATGTTTATCTCACTTCCGAGTTCTTCAGTAAAAGATTGTGTCGACAAAAATGAATCGAACTCAGAGTTATCAATTGTTGACGTATTCGATGTATGTAATTGTAAAATAATGTGTTTGACGTACTAAATTACGTATTTATATACGAATCCTAATTATGGAAACGTATAACATCGTCGTATGAAATGAATATTTGTAACTTGTAACACTAACAACATACACATACATAAATGATAAAAAAGCGAAGGGTCTGGGGGGTCGCGAAATATTTTTTCATGCCAGGGGGGGTCGCATCATGAAAAAGGTTGAAAAACACTGCAATAGGGTATATGCATGTGACTTCAAAAAAGCTAATATTTTTTTGACGTATTCTCTATTGACATAGAAATATATCTGTATATTTATTTTTGTATTTTATGATGTTTTTATTATGAAATTTAATCATTGAAAAGTAAAATAATAAATAAATCGTTTATTGTGGAACCAAAACAACGGTAACATGGTTAAAAAATGAAAACGATGTCCTGCAGAAGTTTTAAGAACTGTGTCGCAGACGACAACGCCCTCCTCCGAAAGTATGTAAATACAGTTCCAAGACAAATAAAAATTAAAGCAAATTTATTATCTACTTCTAAGTAAGAAGTAGATATTTTAAGTCTCAACAGCAAAATGTCTAAACGCAACGCTATTGGCATGTGAAGCGTGACGTCATACTTGAACTTTTTTGTATGGGCATGAAGTTTTGACTTTGAGTTTACATATGGGACTCGATGATCCGTAACGTCATAAAATGCAATGGCTAACATGGCAGCGTTTTTATCACCCGAAACTGAGTGTAGTTTTACTTTTAGTTTTTTACCTCAATAATTTAATTTATTTTGGGTGTTATATTTTTTTTCGTTTATGTATTAACCCTTAACCACCTAACGGCGGTCACAGTGACCCCAGCTGTTTTTGTTAGTTGAATATTTCCGTTATTATGCGAGCTATAAGTCTGAGAGTCCATCTACTTTACCCCCCCGCTCCTTAGTACGCACTGTGTGATCGATCGGTTCACACGTTCGCGCGGTCAAAAAATACAGGTAATTTTACTTTTTTCGCGGTCTTGGTGACCGCTGTTAGGTGGTTACGTAATTTCAAGGGGCTATTCGCCGCATACTGAAGATGAACCAAGAGCCTAGCACGCCCTCAACCGATGATATCAAAAAGTTTGAAATCAGGAAGACTTGCTCAACCTGTGATGCTAAAAAAACGCAAAACGTATCACAAATGTGTTTTCAATGTAAAAACCCTTTTGCGTTGAGTGTTCGCAAAAGATGTGCATACATTTTCGTCAAAAATTGTAATTGTTTACCCATTGCAATTTTGCAGAGAAAGTGATTTGATTGTGCCATAAATAGTTTTCTTTATTAGGTTATATATTAAAGTTACAAAAACTAAGAAGACTTTATAAGGTTTCACTTAAAGTTTTTTGTCAGATATCAGATTTTATATAATGCCTAGATTTTGTACTCAAATGTTTATTGTTACAAAAGCATTGATTATTAATGTGTATAAGTTTATTTTTCAAAGTTTAAAAACGTAATTAATAAGAATAATAATAAAGGTTACGATCTGTCTTTCATTTTTGTCATTATAATTATTATTTTCATATAAAAAATTAAAATAATAAGCGGTCACCATGACCGCCGTTAGGTGGTAGTGTAACTCAAAAACACGTTAGGTGGCTAAGGGTTAACCTAATTAATCGATTAAAAAAATTAAGAAAATCCATGCATATACACCCCCTATTAGGCACTTATCGGGGGGAGGCTTGCGTCCAGCCGTGGACCAATATAGGCTGTTAAAGTTGAGGTTAAGAAAGATCTTTGTATCTGACTTTGATGGTCGCGGTGTAAAAATAATGTAACAACCATTGATTTATTAAAAACGAAGATGAGGTACTGGTTGCTCGAAAGTGGCAACCTCAAATTGTGTAAAATTGTGTTCTCCCACATCAGTCACCGTCTGACCGGCGGCACGGGCGGTCGTGATTCGCGTGAAATGTTGTTGTCTCGGTCTCACTTCGGTCCTAGATAAGTCTTTCCGTCTTTGTTCTTCTTTGTATTGCACAGGACTGGAAATATAACTGTGAGCGTATGTATTTGCGTGTAGTTGTAACACATGCCAATTTTTGAGTGAGCGCTGGGAGAACGCAACCTATCTTCCCTTTTTAAATCAATGGTAACAACCCATTCAATAAAATTGATTGTTAAGTTATTGATTGTTTCGACCCTCGAGTATTAAAGTTTCGGCAAAAAATAGATGATGTGTTTACAAGTTCGGAATTCTCCAGAAAATTTTTAAGTATGTTTACTGTGATATTTTCTGGAAAAAGTTGAGCTTGTAAGTACCCACACCTACGCAAGTATTCTATATTGTTAAAAATAAGGTCTTTGTTCTTTTTGATGTTTAAGTACCATTTGTATAGTTTTAAGTATACATTATTTTTAAGATGGCTTAATAAAGTTATTTCTATTTCTATATTGCTGCGGCTCACTTCCTAAATATTCTATTTTAGAATTGTTACGTCTAAACAGTATCCATCGAGCATGTAGAATGTTAGTAAACAAACCATAGACACAAATAACAAAAATTCGCTTGCTTGGAGTAGAGTTTCAGATGTAATTGTAAACAATATTTATTGGAAGAAGGATCTCAAATGGACAAGTAATGTAAATTACGTATAAAAGGACGTGCCAATAAAGTGAATTTTAGGTTAAGTATGGCGATTTGTTTACTAACATTCTACAGGCTCAATGGATATAGTATAGTAACTAGAGAATTAACACTAATCTGACAACCAAAGTTGAAGAAAAATTCTCAGAAGTTTTACGAACCAATGAGCATGGCATGTATAACTCATCGCCTTTCAGATCACAAGCTTTCAGGAACCTGACGCTTTCAGGAATTAGATTTACGTCAGATATATGAAACTTTTGGACACAGGCAGATAAAAATATTTGTTTGGGATACGTGTGCTGCCAAAAAAGGTTGTTATTTGACGTCCAAAGCTTTTATTTGCGTGAGTGCGTGATTTTTCACACTTGACCTATCTTTAGAAATAGAGAGATAGAGATACATTTATTGAACACCACAGTTACAATTACAACACAGAACAGATAGGTATAAGTAGGTAGGAACAATTATACAGACTATTTTTATAAAATGCTGTAACGATGCAGGTCAAAGGGTTCCACCTCAGCTTGATGCTACCTCGCATTAATGCATGGTAGCGCTGGTTTCTCTTATCTTTAAGCTTCCGCAGTGAAACTACCTTTTCTGAAAGCATTTTTTTCAAAGAAGGTACAGATTAAAAAGATCGATTTGATATCAAACCAATCGGACAAAATTCTCGGTTGTTCCATAAACATAATGTTAAACATTGTGTTATGTAGAAACATGTACCCTTGACCTCCACCAGCGGTCAAAGTTTACCACTACAAGAAACTTCATTACTCTAAGGTGAAGCCTTACCTCAACAAAAGCAAACTTTGAAACAATGGTTGGTAAAAGCCACTAAATTTGTAATAATAATGCCCTCCTAGCCGAATTTCCATGGCGGCCAGTCTCAACGAAGACTGAAGTGAATTAAGTCAATTGCACCCATCGATCAAAAATTTCGCCGACCGCGAAATTTGATCGATGATTGCACCTTATTTCTTTTTAGATAGTAATACCTATTTATCAAGCTGTTTATATAGTAAATATTTTGACATTTGACTTGTCTGAGTGCTTATTTTGTAAGTCTAAAGAAATAAACGATTAGACTCTGACTCTGACTAGCCAGGTGCGCAGGGCATATTATAGTGCAAAAGTGTGCGCGCAAGCACAAATGCACTCTCTACTCCATCAGTCTCATAACTCGATGGGACGTAAACTAAACCAATATTATGGCACGTGACGAGAACTTGTGGCTTTCATGCCCAAGACGCATGTCCTTTTTACAGAACACCCTGAAGAAATATCTGCAGATCGTACAAACATTTGTCCCGAGGTGGGAATAGAATCCGTAACCTCCTGCGTCGCAGGTGGACCTTGCCCGTCGCGTCACAGAGGTCGTCACTACTCGCAGGGGTGCTGGATTTAGATTTTTCGGATTTTTCTTCTAAGAAAATATCAAAGTAGTAAGAAAATTGAGGGGGCCAATTTTTGCCAGGCAACATCTTTTTTTCCAAAAAGTCAAGTGCCTTCTTAAGATCGCTACGAGACGGGAATGATTCACTTAAATAAATTTATGGAATAAAAATCGCTTAAAGATAAATTATATCAAACTAGCTGCGCCCCGCGGCTTCTCACGCGTTGTTTCTGTAGAAACGTTCAAAGGTGATTTCTTTCCCACGGGAACTGATTCAGAGTCAGAGTCAGAGTCAAATCGTTTATTTCTTTAGACTTACAAAATAAGTACTAAGACAAGTCAAATTTTTACAATATAAACAGCTTGATAAATAGTTATTATTTATGGGATAAAAAGTTATATAAGTTTGATTCCTAGATTAGAATTACTAGTATGCAAGCAGCCCGATCCCTTTAGTAGTTATGGCGTGAAGACGTAACAAACATCCATCCATCCAAATTTTGGCATCACACTAATATTATAAATGCAAAACTTTGTATGGATCGATGAATGGATGTTTGTTATCTCTTCACGCAAAAACTACTCAACGGATCGGGCTGAAATTTTGAATACAGGTCATACTAAGCCCGGAATCAATTATCCCATATTTTATCCCATAAATCAGTTCCCATGGGATAAAAATTACCATTAATCGTTTTCATAGAATCAACGCAGGGCGCAGCTAGTTTATAATAATAGTGTCATTGTTGCCCACTCGGTGTCTCTCGGATCCATGCATCGTGAATTGAGCTGTTAATTCATTGTAATTTTGTCTCTCAGGCCTGGACCCTGCTGGTCCCAACTGGAGCAACAACGGTAACGCCCTCAGCGCCAACGCTGGTCTGTATGTGGAAGCCATTCACACTGATGGAGGTCTACTCGGCATCTTCAACAGGTTTGAACGTAACCTTATGTTTTAGACCTACAGTTTTGTATTATGGTATCGCTTTAAGAGAGATCCATACTTAGAAGAGAATAGCAAACGTTTTTGCCAAAATACTCAAAATGAAATTAGACTTGAATATATAACAAAAAAAGGAGTAAATTCTGCATATTTATACAAACAGTGCTGTTTTTAATCGACTTCAAAAAAGGAGGAGGATCTCAATTCGACTGTATTTTTTTAACTGTTTGTTCCCTCAGAAATTTTGACTGGGTGGTCCGATTCTTTTTTTTTATGATAGCTGGTGCTTTGCGTGTAGTCCCATATTTGTTTCAGTTTTCAGATCCATGAAAATCCATGAAAAAGCTATAAAAATTGAAGTCGGTTTATAGGTTTTAAAACAAGATTAATTATATCTAATTCTAAAACAAGAGAATCGACAACAATGGGACCTAACATATTTGGGGAACGCCTCACATCCCATAGACGTAGCCCGTTTATCGCAAGTTTACTTTCGCACGTTTTTCCTTTACGTAAGTAACGTCTATGACTTATGCAGCAGTAACTTTATATCATGCTGCCGTTTAATGGCTTGTACATAAATATCAATATGAGCTTTATTGTTTCAGAGATTCTTAAGTAATTAAATTTATTAGTAATTCATTACAACAGAACTTTCAAACTCCCATATTTTTATTCCAAACGAAAACAAAATGGATTGATGTTCTCTTTATTCATAACCAACGACATATCTAGTTTGTATTTTTCTTATTCACACTAATACTATGTTTTTAAAGGGGCGACTATAAATTAAAGTTTTATGTGTCAAAAATAAATAATTTACATTATAGTAGGTGAAGGTGACCGACTGACTGGGAGATTGACGTTACGAGAAATCAACTGAACCGCTACTCACAAATAAATTTGGCGTCAACATATAGCTCTGTATACACACCTTTTCAGTCACAGAGTCGCCACGAAAAGGTTGGGCGGGCTTCATTAGAAGTAAGTTAACGTTGAAGAACTCCCCTACAGGTCGAGTCAACTCAAGATCGAATTGCTTTAGTCGAATTGTTGTCTCTGTATTTCTAGTCGCTCACTTAGTTGTTTAGTCGTACGACTAGATTTTGATACGATCATTTTATAATTCCCCATAATTATTATAAATGCGAAAGGATGTTTAGATGTTCATATGTATGGATGGATAGATGGAAGACGAAATCAGTCGTCCCCTCTTTTAATTTCCCATAGACCCCTTCCCCACTCTAAAATACTAACATCTTTTCTTCCCCCAGGGTTGCCAACGCTGACTTCTACCCCAACGGCGGTCGCAACCCTCAGCCAGGCTGCTGGATCAGCACTTGCTCTCACAGCCGTGCTTGGGAACTCTTCGCCTCCACCGTGAGGACTAACCACCTGGTCGGAAGACTGTGCACAAACATAACTCAAGCCCAGAACGTCCAGTGTTCTGGATCTAACTTGAACATGGGCAATGCTGTTATTACTAAAACTGGGTAAGTTCAATTAGGATGAAACAGAGCTTGTGCTATGGGTATTACCATCCCCCATTAGATAAACGCCAATAGGCGCTTATCAAGGGAGGGCCTACGTCCAGCAGTGGACCAATACAGGCTGTTGAGGTTATGTTATGGGTACTATACCGAATAGGGTATATGCGTGATTTTTTTTATCGATTATTTAGGTTACTACATAAAAGAAAAAAATACCTATAACACCCAAAAAAAATTAAATTATTGAGGTAATAAAGTAAAAGTAAAACTACACTCAGTTTCGGGTGATAAAAACGCTGCCTTGTTAGCCATTGCATTTTATGACGTCACGGATCATCGAGTTCCATATGTAAACTCAAAGTCAAAACTTCATGCCCATACAAAAATGTTCAAGTATGACGTCACGATGCACGTGCCAATAGCGTTGCGTTTAGAGATTTTGCTGTTGAGCCCTAAAATATCTACTTTTCAATGATTAAATTTTACAATAAAAACATCATAAAATACAAAAATAAATATACAGATATATTTCTATATCACTAGAAAATACGTAAAAAAAATTTAGCTTTTTTGAAGTCACATGCATATACCCTATTCATATAGCATGTAGAATGTTAGTAAACACACAGGTGATAAACGCCAATTATGCGCTATTTATCATGGGGAGGCCGGCGTCCAGCAGTGGACCAATACAGGCTGTTGAGATTGGGGTTGGGGGAATCGAACCAGCAACCTCCTGCGTGCCAGGACTTTTGGCGCCACTGATATTCACGATAGACATCATCGGATGTTGTTTAATGTCTACAAGACATTAATTAGGTTTATTAATCAAATGGTTGGTTCCATCCTGCTCCAAATCCCATAGCAAGGTATTATAATTTTTTTAACTTCAACGAGAATTGAACCCCCTTCCTTCCTTCAGCACAATAACACAAAGTCAAGTCTAAAAAAATCTCGGGAACTTTGTACGAATTTCGGATATTAATTGATTTCTTAGAAATAACCCTGAATGTTAAGGAAGTAACCCTAAAAATGTTTTTTTATTTATTCGTGAGATGAAAACCACAACATTTTAGTTAAGCTTACAAAATTTTCAACTGATTTAGGTTAAAATGTTTAAATAACAACTTATTAAGCGATCAATGTTTTTTTTTTCAGAAACGGCATCTATGGACTTGCCACTGGAAACTCCCATCCCTTCTAAATAATTAAATAAACCATCCCGAGAATTATTTTGACTTGTTTATTATTTTGATACCCTTGAATACTTAATAAAGGTGAAATAAAGGGCTTCAGACGTTGAACCAAACTCTAGGATAGAAAGTCCTTGAGTAGGTAAGGCAGGTACCCTGTACCTACAGTGTGTTTGTAGGTATATATGGGTTTGTATATGTAAAGACAGGTACCCACAAACAAATCACATTATATTTTTTTGCTGAAGTTTCAATGGCCGGCCATATTTCGCGAGGAACCGACAACCGCTGGGGTAAACGGTCGATTTTGAGCAGACAAACGCCTCCAGCCCTGAGAGATGTCGACCGCGAAAGACAGCAGGCAGATGCTGGATGCGGTAAGATGAAGACAGCGCGCGATGGTGCTCTTTAGCGTAGGCCTCCCTACGTCCAGCTGTGGACTAATATAAGTAGATGATGATAATTGTACGAGTATATGTTTTAAAGGACAGTGAGCCTCTATGGGAACAGAATTAAAGATAATAAAAAATAACCTACACTTAACTAAACTTTTTTAAAACTTCTTGCGTAATTTATTATGAATGTAAGCGGGGAGGGACATCTCCAGGGCGATTCTTGTGTAATGCAAAACTTCAAAAAATATTATATGCATCGATTTAAGTAAAAAGAGGGAGATGAATACCTACGCCTTTTGAAAGTGGTAGGCTCCTTAAACTTACTTGTTAGGGTGATTTATTGACTACACAATGCCCCAGTGTTAGCTCATTAAAATTATTGTAGAAGATTGGAAATTTAACTGTGAGGGGAGTATTTGCTTGTAATTGTAACACTGGCCAGTTCTAGTAAGCGCTCTGGTAGAACTTATCATTATCTACAGATTTTACCTTATATATGTATACGAGTATAAACCTATGGAAACAAATTCCAAAGAACAAAGAAGACCTATTTTAATTAAATAGGTTTTGTTCGACTGCAAATTATAAAATTATAGTACTTACTTATCTACAACTTTCTTTAAAATTTCATCTGAATTTATTCTTCAATTTAAGTTATTTTCTATAATACCTAGCCACTTCTTTTCTTTCAAGTATTCCACCCTCGGCAAAATACCCAGAAACAATTAAATCCTATTAAAACGATAGTTACTAGAAAAGGTACATACCACTCTTAAAAATCTTGAAATTAAGATAAAGTGGAGTAAAATAAGTCCATCATCATAATCTGAAGGAGCTGTTTTCTTGGGTTTGCTTTGAGAAACGCCGTGTTCGGGCAAAATAAAGATTACGAAGACACGAAACTGTCTGTGTACATTCTAGTGTAGAGTAGACATGAAAACGCCGTGCTAGGCCTGCTGCAGTAGGTTTTTTCCACTGCACATTGAGAGAGAAAGAGATTTATTAACAAACACAGCTCTGATTGAGCACAGAACAGAAATAGTAGGTAGGTACATTGAGGTCTTTTTTTTCAAAAGACAAGGAAAAACAAACGTTTGGTGTATAACCTAAGCAGTAATGTATGCCTACTAATATAAAAACCAATAATTCAATAATAGACAAGTCAATAAAATTCCTTCCCATACTAATCACACTAAGTACAATATTATAAATGCGAAAGTTTGTTTGGATGTATGGATAGATTGATGTTTGTTACTTCTTCACGCCAAAACTACTGAACGGATCTGGCTGAAATTTTGCATACAGGTACTTCTAATCCTGGAATCAAACATAGGCTACTTTTTATCTCATAAATCAGTTCCCGTGGGATAGCAATCACCTTTAAACGTTCCCATAGAAATAACGCGTGCGAAGCCGCGAGACGCCGCTAGTATAATATAAATCCTTTATCGGCTACAGGTTAACATAATATAAGTTGCATTACGTTTTTCTAAGAGCAGTGCATTTTGTTTAATAATAAACAATTATCTATACTATAAATAATCTATTCTGATATTATAAAGAGGGAAGATTTGATTGTTTGTTTGTTTGTACTGAATAGGCTCCAAAACTTCTAAACCGATTTAAAAAAAATTTGATCATTAGAAAGCTTACTTCTCAGTGAGTGACATAGGCTATATATTTATCCCGGAATTCTTACGAGAATGGAAACTACGCGGGTGAAACCGCGAGTCGCTGTTAGTATTATATAAATACATTGTTCCGAACCTTAAAATAGGGTATATGCATGTGATTTCAAAATGGCAAAAAAAAAATATACGTATTCTCTATTGATATAGAAACATATCTACATATTTATTTTTGCAATTTGAGATGTTTTTATTGAAGAATTTAATCATTGAAAAATTGATATTTTAAATCTCAATCGCAAAATTTCAAAACGCTACGCCATTGACTAGAGCGGACGTGACATCACTGTACACATTTCTTCTTTTTTTATTCTGCTTGCTGCACCTTGATTTGACACTATTCTGCCCACTTGACATTTCGTATTGTCGATTATTTTTAGTTTTTTCGGAAAACCTCTTTCCTGAGATGATCACTACCGAGGTCGTCACCAAAGGTTTTAATCAAGTGTGTACGTCGACGTCACATAAACATGGCGCCAATATGGCAGCGTTTTTATCACCCGAAAATGATTGTAGTTTTACTTTGTTTTTTTTTACCTTGTTAATGCGAAATTCAGTGAGCGTCTTATCATTCCTCGGTTAAATAATGACCTAAAGAATCGATAAAAACCAATAAAAAAAATCGATGCATATACCCTATTCGCGACAGCTAAACTTTGTCGGACTAATATACAAAGGGCAGTGAGAAGTGCCTTTACCGGTGTAGCTAAGGGAAAGCGGTCTTTAAAGCTGTGATTTCCTGCAAAATATGGGAAAAATGTTTTACCATTTCTAACTTTAAAGTACTAAGCTCAGGTGGTCCGATAAAAGTATTTAATCAGTTTGAAAAACATCATGGCATAAAAAAAGTTTTGTGTCAGGTGCGTAATTTATTTCGAACTGTACATATAATGAAAATCTAAGAATGGTGATGAACATTCCTCTAAAAATATGGAAAGTGCCCTCAAAACATTTTCCAATAGCTACATCTGACGACCTCTGTGGCACGGTGGGCAAAGGTCCGCCTGCGACGCAAGAGGTTGCGGGTTCGATCCCCGCCTCGGGACAAATTTGTGTTCGATCTACAGATTTATTCAGGGCATTCTGGATGTTTTCTATAGTGTAGTGTATGTAGTCTATTGTGTATTAAGTTTATCAGTTATCTAATAGGTACCCATAACACAAGCTCTGCTTAGCTTGGGGCTAGATAATGTGTGTGAATTATCCAAAATTATTTTATATTTATTTATTAATCTCCCCTTACTGCCGCGTCAAAAAACTCCACCCTGTATAGTTACTCTGATTTTGCTACAAAATGCCAGAAGCCTAAAAGCCTATTTAATAAGCTTCTAAGAGCACATTCCATGTAGGATAAGATTTTCTTCCTGTAGGCTTAACTTTACCTATTTCGCTCCCTTTGGCATTTCGTGTAAGAAGAAAGAAAGAAAATACATTTATTTGGAAACATTACATAACACTTAAATAACACGACACATTTTGTAGAAATAACAGGTGTACACTCAGTAAATAAAATAAGGGAAGAAATTACATAATAATGAACAAAGGATAGTATAGCGTAGGTATATAAAAGTAAAAGGGCAGGAACATGTTATAGAGTGTTATATAAGGGGCCAAAAGGGTCCCTGTCTCAGCATTATGCCGCTACAAGCCGAGGCTGTAACGGCGCTGATTTTCGGACAGGTCCTGGTGTGGCGGCACAAAATAGATAGTTTAATAAAGATTTTATAGAAACGAGAACGTGAAAGAGAAGGTTATTACATGGAAAAATGGACGATTACTACATACATATTGATATTTACAGCACAACAAGAAAGACGGAAGAAAAAAGAAAAAGTCTGTAGCCGGCCTTAACACACATTTTCGAGAATGCCTTTTCTCTGTTGTAGTTTTGGACGTCGAACGATCAAAACGTCAAACGTCAAATCCAGAAATTTTCTTTTCGTGAAAGAAAACATAATTTACTTTGAGAATAGTTATTATTGTTAAACAAGATTCGTAATTTGCCCGCAAATTGAGGTTTCTACTATGTGAAAAGATAGATATATATATCAATGCGTATTTGTTATTTGTATTAGTATAGTAAGATGTTGTGTGTGGTCTGGACACAAAAAAATATGGTTTTCATTGCAAAAGAGCAAGCAAGAATACAATACGGATGAGTTTGTGTGGACAGCGGACTGAAACAAGAAACAAAAAGAGAGACACAAGGTAGATATTTATAGATACATAGATGTATAGAAACCAGGATAAAAGATTAAATCTGTTTAGCGATGTTTGAGTGCGAAGCCAGGAATAATGAAATCATATAGCAGCAATATTCTTTATTTTAGGGCACGCAGGACGTTGGAGGAAGGAGGGACTAATAAACAAACAAATTAAGAAATGAAAAGTAGTATGATATGATGAGCCATGGCGAAACAGCACAGCGACAGGTTGCCTTAGTCATAATTCCTCCAGGGCAGGATGTGCATAAAAGACAGGTAATTGGGTTTTGATATCAGATTTGAGACTTAAATCAGATATAGAAGATTTAATATATAATGGACAATAAGAAATTAATAGATCAAATATCTAAGCTGTAGGTAACGCGGATTCAAAAATTAAAATTAACAAATAGAATTTATAATCAAATATTTTAATATAAAAATAATATCAAAATGTCTTAGATATGTACATTGAATTCAAAATGATTAGAAAAAAGTTACAATTTAATATTATTATTATTATTATTATTATTTTTTTTTTTTTTTGATGCTGTTTATGGATTTAGATGCCAGATCACTGGCTATTAATCTGATGACCGAGCAGTTGTTTTTTAAGAGCTCTCCTAAATATATGAACATTTTTTACAGCGCGCATTGGAGGGGGAATGATGTTCCAGCATTTCGAAGCTGCATATTTGAAAGAGCCTCGAAATGCCATAGACTTGTGCTGTGGCGTTTCAAAAACGGGGGTACACGTTCTACTGGGATATTTAGAATTTCTGTGGGCCCATGTGAGTTTTTCAAACAAGTACTTCGGAGACTGCTTAGCAATAACACCAAAGAGAAGAGATGCGAGATGAAGCTTTCTGCGAGCTTCCATCTTAAGCAGGTTTGATGAGTTTAAAAATGGGGTTATGTGTGAGCGTGGGGGAACATAAAAACAAAAGCGTGCACAAGCATTTTGTACGCGCTGGATGAGTTTAGTAGTTCTGCTTAGTAAACAAGGCCCATAAACGGTATCACAGTAGTTTAATTTTGATAGGACCAGTGATTCACAAAGTGTTATTCTCACTGTTTCACTAAGGTATGAGCGGATTTTATATAGGAGCCTTAGACGGTAGAAACAGTTTCGTACACTCTCAGATACATGTTTTTCAAAATGTAAGGAACTATCCATGGTTAATCCCAGATTTTTAGCCTCCGATACACGCTCAACCAAAGCACCATCAACTAAAATATTTGCAGTATAGTTCTGAAGGTTTTGTAGTTTCTGTCTTGTCCCTATAAACATATACTTGGATTTCTTAGGATTTATAACTAAGGAATTGTTCCTTGACCAATCGCTAATTCGGCACAAGTCAGAATTTATCTTCTGAATGGCGCTGTCGAGGTTAGAGGGGTGGGTCGATATGTACAGCTGCAGGTCATCAGCATACAAATGGAAATTACAGTAATTTATAGCTCTAATAATATCAGAGCTGTATAGAATAAATAAGATTGGTCCTAGGATTGAGCCCTGCGGGACACCTTGAGGTACTGGTTGCAATGTGGAACAAGCCTTAGTACCATTTGAGAGTTTGACAAACTGATACCTGTTTTTTAAATAACTATGGAACCATTTTACCGTTTGCATATCAAAACCATAGTATGAGAGCTTGGAAATAAGTAAGGAGGTATTTATAGTATCGAATGCGCGGGAGAAGTCCAACAGCACAAGTATATTGATCATGCCACAATCCTGACCAGCGAGTAGGCTATCTACCACGTCAAGCAGGGCCGTAGAGGTACTATGACCCTTTCGGAAACCCGATTGAACATTTGGTAGTATGTTATTGTCTTCTAAAAATTTTGATAGCTGTAGGCTAACTACCTTTTCTAGTATTTTGGACATGCAAGGTAGTAGACTAATAGGCCTCAGATCATTGCATGATATAGGGTTGTTATTTTTAGGAATGGGTTTAACCAAAGCAACCTTCCACTGTTCTGGGAATGTCCCACTTAGTATTGATTTATTTATGATTGAGGTGATTGCCTTTAAAGATTCAGGAAGTGTCATAAAAATCATTTCAGTTGAAATACCATCAACTCCCATTGCATTCGATTTTAGCCCACGAATAACAGTCAAAACAATATCCTCACTTACTGGGACCAGAGAGAACATGTTACCAGAGCAGTGTCTGTGGTGCTCAT
This sequence comes from Eupithecia tripunctaria, assembly GCA_955876795.1. Classification (NCBI taxonomy): domain Eukaryota; kingdom Metazoa; phylum Arthropoda; class Insecta; order Lepidoptera; family Geometridae; genus Eupithecia; species Eupithecia tripunctaria. The sequence goes on along the minus strand of OY041623.1, from coordinate 9,539,649 downwards.
AAAAAGAGAGTTGGGATATAGAGACCTGCTTTTCACCAGGGACATTAAGGAAATGGGTGTTAATTAGGTCTGGGTCATTAAAATTTGGTGGGAGCTCAGACACTTTTTTATCTGGTAGTATAGTACGTTTTAGATTTTTCCAAAGTTTCTTTGGGTTCTTGACATTATTGTTAATATGCTCCCTGAAATATGCCTTTTTTTCACTGTTAATGGCTACAATAACTAAGTGTTTCATCTCCTTATAACAGGTCCTATGGGAATTAGATTTGAGAGCCCTATATTTTTTATGATAGTCATCTCTAATCCTCATCATAGATTTAACTGTATCAGTGAGCCAGGGCTGGGGGGGGTCCTTAAATTTAGTAGTTTTTAGAGGGGCATGCAAATCAAATAGTTTTAAGATAGTGTCGGAAAAGGCTGGGACCAGTATGTTGACATCAGTAGTTTCTATGAAATATTCCCAGTTTATGCTATTAAGATCACATGCGAATTGTTCCAGTATGATGTTTCTGATAGGCCTATAAGTAACTGTTAGTGGAATATGTTTTTCCTTTTTTATGTCCAACTCCACCTGCAACATAGCGTGATGTCCAAGATCTGGAGAATATTTGACAACTGTTTTACGGACCCGAGCATCAGTGCATACAATATCTATGAGGGTGGCACTGTGACTTGTAAAGTGTGTGGGTTCTGATACTGTCTGTGTGAGATTTAGGCTGTACAGAAATTGCAAGAGAAGCTTAGTTTTTGATGAATCGGGGGCCAAAATATCCAAATTAAAGTCTCCAACCAACACTAAATAATCATAACCAGAAAAGGAAGTGATTGATTCAGTGAGGGCTTCAAGTACTTGATTAGGGTCCTGCCAGGGCGGTCTATATGCAGTACCTACTATTAGTTCTCGTCCTTTCACTTTGACCCGGGTCCACATCTGCTCAACCGAGTGAGCGGCGGGGTGGGGACAGGAGCGAGCAACAATGCCTTTCCTAATGTAGAACCCAACACCTCCACCACGCCCCCCACGAATGTGGGTCGGCCTGGGGCAGAAACGCAGCCGGTACCCTGGTACCTGTGGGGCTTTGTCTTCGTCCCCCTCCCCTAGCCAAGTTTCATTTATGGCTAAAATATCAGGCTTCAGTTCGTCCACTGCCACACAAAACTCATCCTGCCCTGTGTTTAATGAACCCGCATTAAAAAGACCAACTTTAAAAAACTTATCAAAGAGTTTTATATATTTGCAATGACTTCTGAGCTATATTACTGTTGTATATTATGATGATTTTTATGATAGTATGTGGTGTATTAATAGTGTTTATGTCTTGAAAAGGGCATAATATGTATATTACTAAATAGGTGATTATTGATATATAATGATGATACATTACAATTAATGTTAACAATGACTGTAGTGTGCTATTGTAATTTAGTGTGTAATTGTGTGATATAAGTAATAAATAGAGATTAAAATCGGGATGTCCCAGTCTATCATTTCTCTCCATGAATATAGAAAATGTGTCAGACCAGCCACAGTATACAGAATTCAAAAATATAAAAACGAAGCAAAGTTGATAGTTGTGATAGTGAAATATTATAGACATGCTGAGGGTGGTACAGGGTGTGTTTAGATTCACAGTTTCTAAATTAGAATAGCAAAGAGAGGTGAATTTAAAAATAATAATAATAATAGTTAACATCAATATAATTTTCCAGGAGATACTGGCTAACATGATGGCTTCCCAAAAACCCTTTCGATATCTGCCGCTGTCCTGATTGGAAAAGCTGGTTTCCCATCAGCCTCCCTGGCGTAGATCCGACCTCGCTTTGTCCAGGAGAACCGCCATTGAAGTCTACGGCACTCCTCACGCACCCGATGGAACAGTTGCCTGTTGGTGCGAGTGAGCCGCTCATTTAGGAAAATGCGACCCCTCGCCTCTGCGGCGGCGAGCCCAGCATCGGCGGTGGTCAGCGTTCGTCGTGCTCGCGCACCCTGGATCAGCTGGTCGCGCAGGTCGCGCCTCGCTAGCCGGACCACGATGCGGCGCGCACGCGGTGCCCCGCCCCCGGCTTCGGCGCCCTGCGCCACGCCGACGCGCTCCGCAAAGACAACATCGCGCGGCTCAAGAGCTACTCCCAGTTTCGATGCCAGCACTGTAACGGCATGGACTACGCTCTCCCCCTTCTCCTCGGGCAGGTGCCCGATCTCGAGATCCGCCAGGAGAGCCTCTTGATCCCGCTCATTCAGTTCCTGCTCCAGAAGCGACACCTTGGTCTGGAGGTGGACAGCCAGAGTAGGAGGCCGCTCACTACGGCGCTCCAGATCCTCAATCCGCTTCTCCACCCTGTCGACCCGCTCACTAACACCGGACAAGGCCGACCGGAAGTCCGCCACCTCTGTTCGCAGCTGTTTTACCTCAGCGACTAGAGTACGGAACCCTTCGCTAAGCGAGTTCATACCACCTAAGAAATCCTCCCTAAGGGTTCGAAATTCATGCACGAACTCATCCTTGAGCGCCTTAAGGCCGATGTGGAGCTCTATTTCGTTGAATTCCGTGGTGATATTATTCGCAGTTGTGTCTAGGATCATGTCCTCCTCCTCCGCCGCCACAGCTGTTACGGCGGCGCTTACAGTGTAATTTTGCTGCGAGATGCGCACGGGCGTTGCGGGATCCCTGCCCTTCGGCACTCTTCTCTGGCAATCGCCGCATCGCCAGGACTCGGATATCTGGGCACCCACAGGTAACCCGACACATTCAAAGTGGCTGTTGCTGTTACACTGCGGACACTCAGCAGCTATTCCAGACATGAACCTTCCGCAAGCGGCGCATTTCCCCATGTTGATTTCTTCGTTCGTTATGTGGTATTTTAATCTGGGAAGCCGATAATGCTACAGGTACTGCCCTCTAGTGGTGGCCCCTGGTATTAAACGATCTATAATCGAAGTTCCAAGCAAGTACTGCTACTCAACCAAAGATGGCGTGGTACTCTATTATATAAACATTAATTGTGCTGGCAGCCCTTTAGCTCTCCAGTTGACTGTCAAATGTCAATTGCCGTTTGTGTCAAAGTCGCCAGTCACAAGCAGCTGTTCTGACTTGATTTTTTGTTGTGATTGTGGTGTGATGTGGGATCCGAGTTTTTGGAAAGAATCTTCAGAAAGATGAAGGTATTCAGACATGTGTTGTGTGAGAACCTGCCCTGCTATTGGCTGCTGTTTCAAATCTCAGTTTGCGTGCGTACATATGGTATTGTTGTGTGTGTGAGGATTTTGAAAAGCAAACGAGAGATTTTCAGCTTTCAGCAGCAATATCAGATCAAGGAACAATAGGATCGAGTGGTGGGTACCTGGTTTCAGTTCTTCCTTCCTCAGGCCTTCCGTGTAGGTCTCCAAAACGTTAATAAAGCCCGTTTTTCCAATAAAAATTAAAATAAAACTTGTAGGACACGATTTCGTAGTCTGTTTCGTTGCACGCACGCACACACCTCGTGTACTATAGATCAAGTCGGTACCTTCTTGAAATATGGGACGACTTACGCGAAGTGGCATCGGTGTGGTACAGTCGGCTTCAAAAGTCAAATAAATGATGTCTCAATGAAAATCAATAATAGTGATGATAAAGATAATATATTATAATAAATTAATGAATAATTCTGGAAAATTCACACAGAATTATCTAGCCCCGAACTAAGCAGAACTTGTGTTATAGGTACTAGATAACTGATATACTTAATACAATATACTACATAGCTAGATTACACACATTTGTCCCGAGGCGGGAATCGAACACGCAACAACCCGCGTCGCAGGCGGACCTTCGCCTACCGCGCCACAGAGGTCAATCAATCCAGATAATCCAGGCATCGTGGAGGCTCAAGCTAAGCAGATCTTTTGTTAGGTTCTCTAGATATAATTACTTAAAATATTGTTTTAAAAAACTATTTTTAAGTAGTCGAGTTGTGAACTTGGACTTGGAGGTAGCTCTGTAAAAGAAAAAAACTTCTTTTTGTAGGTGTGTAGGTGAAACTCAATTCAAAGGTAAGTACAACAAATTTATCCTGGGACCTATTTTAATTCTCTGTAGGTAAGTACTAATTTGTGCAAAAAAAAACTAAATAAATCAAACAAATGCGAATATAGGAAAATTAAAGACCTTCCAAAAAATCTTCAAGGGGGATATTTTTATGACTGGAATATTTTTATTTGAAGTCCAGTATCCGCCGGGGATGTCAAGGGGGAAAACTAGAATAACCCTTCGGTTCATAGTAAAGTCGGGAACTAAGGCTTACAAAAGTTATTAAATATTGAGTTACTCCGCATTTTATCCCATTGCTTTCAGACCGAATGCGAACAATCAAATTTTATACCGAAATCGTTCCTGATTCGTCCCAGTTTAAGATTTTTAAAAGAAAATTTGCTAATGTACAAAAATATTGAAAGTATTGAGATGGTTAGTGGAGCTTGGTGGAGGTCAGTGTACCTTAAAACCCTGAACATCGAGGAATGCTTACGATAAAATTCAACCGTAAAATCTCAATAAAATTCCAATAACCAAAAGTATATAACCAAGGCGACTAGAACAATGAGGCTTGAATAGAAAATCGACCTATTCATCAACACAATACTGCATAGTTTCCCTTGCAATCTGCACTATGCATAGGTGTTCCAGGCATCAAAGGAAAAGTTTGAGGTGGTAATACCGACATCGGGGTAATTGCAAGCGTAGGGTAATCAAGCTCTTCTAATTAAAACAGCTAGGGTTTTTTTTAAAGATTTATACAGCGTGCGCCTATTTTAGTCTTTTGCCGTAGGCAAATTTTTAAGTAAACAGGATGATCTACATTAAAAGACTATTCAAATGAGTGGATTTTTTAAAAGTTCTTTTAAAATGGGTAGAAATCGATAACAAAAAATGCTCCACCAAAAAATTGCAGAGTATATTATATGCATGGGGGTCCGTCGATTCGGATTATTACAAACCCTTCAAGGGGGTGGTTAAGCCCTGGCCCTCCACTCTATGTTGATTAGAGGTCCCGAACACCTATTGCAAGTAAAGCCTTATATGATTTCAAAAATCCAAAGAGCAAAGGCGACGCCACCGTTACGTACAATACAGATATGCGTCTTTTGTTAATTTTTGTATTCTTTGTACGCTTTGCCATCCATTTATTTGGACACAGGTACAAATGGAGTAAAAAAATTATGCAACCAATATAACAGTCACTACATTGGGGTAAGTGACGCGAAAGGCAAGTTTAAAATGATAAATGTTTTCAATTAATAAAAATACAAAACTGTGTAAATGGCTCATAAAGCAATACATTTTTATGATATCAAAGAATTATCAGAATATTCAATCAAATTCATAGTTTTCATGAAGTCATTACTTATATACGGTTTTTGACTATTTATTTTCTTACATCTTTATGTAAGTAAGTACACAGTTTAGAAATAAATATTCTTCATCTTTATCACACTTTTTCACTTTTTCTTCATTTTTATTAGTGGTTAGTTCGTGTAGCACGAAAAAATGCTTATAATATAAAATGTTCTTATGAATAATAATTTTCTAAACCTCTAGAAATTAATTAAATCATGAATTGCTCCTAAATTTTATGATTAAAGTGACGTACATTTCGTTAAAAAAAACGACGTAGGAGATAAGCGGACAGCCAAATCCAAATCCAAAACGAAAACGTACATAAAAATTTGGGGTAACAGTTAAGCCAAGATGATGTTGGACATTCACACATCATCTAGCCCCAAGCTAAGCAGAGCTTGTGTTATAGGTACTAGATAACTGATATACTTAATAAAATACACTACTTATTTTTATAAGACCTATCACATGCACCAGTTCTCTCATAAAACAGGTAATTAGTCGATAGTATGGTAATTAGGACACAGGTAGATATAGTTCTACAAAAAGCTCGCATTATATACCTAACTAGGCTCCTAAAACTAGGTTCCTACTTTAGTGTCCCTTTTAGTTTTAAGCACCTACTGTGAGAGACGAATAAATGCTTTGTTATAACGCTTTGTATAAAATAATGATTTGTTATGCGTCTACAGCATCAGAAATTAATCGTGATTGGACAGGCATCATCTTATTACACTTTTAAAATACTTTTAAGCTATTGCATAGCTTCTATCGCGGGCCTTGAGCGCGGGGACCGAATCCAGAAATTCCGTAACGAAAAAACCTCACGCTCCCCACTCCGACCGGAACAGCGGTGATACTTTTTAGTTTTGCCATCTATCGATGAATAGTAGAACTTTTAATGACTTTTGAAATATGACGTTTGTCTCTTTAGTTCAGCAACTCTCCTCTAGATGGCATTGCAATAGCTTTACCGAGGCAGTCCCCGAGTGCCACACGTCTTTTTTTTTACAAATACTATTGAGTTCAGACCGACCTGACAGATAATTAGTACCTACCTATATCCTTCAAAGCACCACTACCTATTTGTTTGTTGTTTTAGTGTATATTTCTCTTTGCTAATGTTGTGCCCCGCGGCTTCGCATCCGATTTTTATGCAGAAAACCAAAATATGACATTTATTATGAGTATTCAGACAGTTTTCACTGCTTGGCTGAATTCTGAGCACGCAGAAAAGAACTAATGAACGGTTCAAATTGTATGACGGAGTCAGTAAATAAATTATTAAATGACTTGCTGAAAATCCTCCTTTCTGCTTTGTTTTTCAAAAGATTCAACCATCTGAATTAAGCAGGTAACTTAATAAATTAGGATAAACAATTTTTTAAAATTGAATCGCGTCGAGCGAGAAAAGAGAATAGGTACTTTTCCCAACTGTGGGAAAGTAACGACTGAAAACAACAATATTTTTAAATAATAGTTATTTTTTTAAAACCTTCTGTAACTAGCCTTAAGCCATTCATATCTTATCAATCTATTAATTTCAAATTACAGATTCTTTTTTCCATTTGGAATCAGGAATTTTAAGTTCAAACCGTTATCGACGGTTTCTCATTATTATATTTGAAACTAAGACCACCTCATACCGAAGAAAAAATAGGGTACGAAAGTATGGAAGATGCCCATTATTATACCCATCTCTGTAAATAAATTCTAGGAAAATATACATATGGCTAAAATATTTCAATGAACAAAAATTATGGGCACAAAACGTCTTGCAATAAAAACCTTTACTGTGAATAGTCTTTTGTGGGTTAAAATATCATTCACGAAATTATTTTCTCAGATGCGATCTCATCAGCATAAAATAATAGACTTTTATCACAAACAACTGACCCTTTTTCAGATGTTTTCGTAAGAAAAAGGGCGAGACCTTCAGATATGGTTTAAATTATTTACATGACGATTTAGAAAGGTTTTCAAATAGAAAGGTAGCCAGTTTTATTTGTTTTCTCTATGTTTTGTAAACTTAACATACCTAATAAATTAAATAACACGCAAAAAAAACTACTACGACTGTACTTGAACCCGTAGAATTTAATATTTAATTTATTTTATTATTTATCCCGAGTTCAGGCTCTTCAATAATAACAAAAACCTAACCTAAGTACCTGCCTAAGTGTAAGTACCAACCTACACTTTATTTCCCCTACTTGTTTCTAAAACATTATTGTTAAGAAAATGAATGAACTTTGGTAGGTAGGTATTCTTTTTATTATTTTGATATATTTTTTGATGACTGTTACAAGATCATCGAATACTTATAATCTACCACCCTTTGTTTTTTAGAGGAGAAAAGTATAAAGTAATTTTCGGTATTCTCCCTGAAATAGAGAGCGCTTCTTAATTAAATAAAAAATAATCTGTAAAAAAACTTAGTTTTTAATTTACTGTTTCAGTCATCCAAATCACGCACGTACAATCGAAACACACAACGTAAAGATCGTAAGCACTCATATACCTTTTTTTAACCTTTCAAAATAATAACTAAGTACTCACGCTTTCACATTTGGCAGGCATTCAATAGCTCAGGGAACCACTAATTGAACGTAAACTAAATAAAAACACAATTGAGCTGAATTTAATAAACAACAAGAAGTTATTTCACAAAAGCACTTCCACTTTTCACTGATTTTTCCAAAAAATCTAAGTTTATTTTTCGAACAGGTCAAAAACAAAAGTTCATCTTCCCAAATTTAAAAAACCCTTCTAAATAATCACTAGTTCTTTCCTTGCGTCCTTTTCCACTAAAGAAAATAAATTCAGAAATATTCCAAAAAGTTTTTATTTTATTTTCTTTATCAATCAAACCTCGATGGTCCCAAACTTTTACGACCTCTTTCCACAAACTTTTCCACAACAAATCAATCACTTTCGTCGCTTGTCAAAATCAAATTGGTATTCGAAAAGTATTCGAATATCGAATGCCTTTTGTAATAAGTTTTCGTTCCGTTTACCGAGAGCGCGCGCACAAGCCAGCTTACGCGCAGGGCTATCAGAAGAGAACTGGCTGAGTTTAGTTGAATGCATTCGTAGGCGTTTGGACACGGTACTCGCCAGATTATTTCACGGTGTGGAAATAACGTGAAATAAACCATGGAGGAAAAATACGCTGCTATCACAGCACAGCGGGGTTGTGTCATTAAATATTCTCGATTTTGGAGACAAAAAGAAATCTACGAGCGAGTTGACTAACATTATACCTGAGTATGATAGTTGTACCTATACATATTAGTTTCAGTGATTTCAAGCAAACAAATGAACTAAAACGAAAGATGATTTTTCTAAATTGATCGCATTTTTGCATTCATTTTTGGCATTTATTTGTTTGTTTCTGTAGATGGTAGATAGATCTAAGGTTATAAGCACATACGTTCCTGCTTCCCTTCTTTGCTGCATTGATTGAGATCAATTCATTCAACTTTATTTTAAACGATACCTACTTATTTAAAAGGAACCGGAACTAAATCTTAATAACAAAACTTTTTAAACTATCACGTATTTGATATCATATAAAATAAAAGAATATCAGATAAATAAATTGTTAAAAATTATTTTGATCCAACTCGAAAAATAACAACTAACTGGCTAAAGGTTTCTTCGTCGTTTCTTTACTTTAGTCTAGATACCGAAGCGACCGAAATCAAACATACCGATTTATTTCCGTGTCAGTGTTATTTTTTAATATAATTTGACCCTTCTATTTGTACATTTATTGCATTTATGGAAATAGAGCATTTTTGACTTTGACCTTTGACTTTTGACCTTTAGTTTTTTTTGTTTTTCCTAGAGATAGTTTTCGTCCTAAATTCCCATCTAAATTTATTTATTGTAGCTTCTTGGAATAGTGGGTTTAGCTCGGGATCCGGAAAAAACCCAGGAAAATACGTGATCACGTTACACAGCTCTTCTGAAAAACAAAATTGGCGGCAAAATGCTCTGGGCGTAGAATTCTTTGTCGATTTAAGCGTAACGTAACGTTTTCCGCTTTCCAATTTGGACTCATATTACATGACGTCTTTTTATATATCCATCTATGTACTGTATTGTATTATGTATATCAGTTATATAGTTAGTACCCGTAACACAAGCCCTGCTAAGCTTGGGGCTAAATGATGATGTGTGCATTGTCCAACATTATTTATTTGTTGTTGTTTCTATAGAAACATGCAAACGTTTTAAGGTTATTTTTTACTCCAATAGGAACTGATTTATAGGATAAAAAATAGCCTGGCAGAATGGAATAGAATACATAATCCAGTCATCCCCTTTAGGGGGATTTATAATAATAACACTTATTTTTTAGGCTACAAAAAATTTGCTTGTCAAAACTTGTTTGCGATTTTCGGAAAATGGGATTTTTGGGAGTGCGGTAGTGTGGGCAGTATAATCCCCCTTGGGGCATCAATCCGGCCTTACCCGTCATAATTGTCTGGTACCTACACATATAATATGTAACACCAGCTCCAGTTACTTTGGGGCTAGATAATCGTGTAGCGCTGTTTCGCACCTAATTTTTCGCACCAAACAAGACACGACAAAAGAAATAATAATGGTTTCGTTTCTCACCGTCTATTTTTAAGATTTTCGTTCCAACCCACAATCCTGTGTAAAAATGTCCGTCATTACTTAATACGGCCGAGTGGCATGAATTGTTGAAGTTCGCTCTGATGGCTGGAAAGAGGTAGTTTGGGCAAAGATTTAAATCATTAAACACGTCCTTACGCGCCAAAACTGTGGACATTGTCTTTGAATGAGTGCCATAAGAGTGCAATGTGCAATAACACAGCTACAAGATGGATTTAGATAGATCCACAGCCAAAGAATGGAATGATCTTCCTGCGTCAGTCTTCCCACTACAGTACAATCTTGGAGTCTTCAAATGTAGGGTAAATAAGTTCCTTCTGGAAAAGCGTGCTCCATCTTAGGCTACATCTTCGCTTTCTTAAAGTGATTTGGATGTCAAACGCTAATCCATCAGCAATAAAAAAAGTATTTCTCTTTTTGACCAGGGGTGCGTGGGACGACGACCTGTGAAAGACTATTGTTGGCTACAAACTGATGCTGGATGCAGAAAGCAGAAGACAGGGTACTATGACGCTTCTCAACCTCAACCTCAACAGCCTGTATTGGTCCACTGCTGGACGCAGGCCTCCTCCTGATAAGCGCCTTATAACTCATGGAGTGTGTAGTGTACACTATTGCGCCGTTTTATAAGACAAGTTACACCTGATTATTGTGATGTATAAATATTGGTTCGCTGGTGTCGTGCAACGTTTATCACCGGCCACCTTAGAGAATTAAGCCGGCCACGGACACCCGCCAAGTGATCCGTCCAGCCTGCCATGACTTTCGCCCACGCCACACCGAAACAACAGATTGCCTTCATGCTCCAGGAATTTACTTATAATGTAGGTATATACTTATGTATACTACAGAGGGTAATGCTCATAATCCAGACGCTGGGCATGCGAGTTGGGGATCGCAGTTTGGTGGTGTAATTGTGCAGGGGCGATGCTGCCCATCCCGGTGGATATCCCATAGTCGCCTCTTACGACAGCCACGGAAAGAGTTGGGGTGGTACAAATTCTAAGCCAGCACTAGACAGCTATGGCGCTCAGGGAGGCTTATATCCAGTAGTGGACTGAATATTCCAAAGGCTTATTACATTCTATTTTGACTAAATAATACCCGTTCCGGCAGCAATAACGCCTACGGCAGAATTGAGTACTAACACTTTGTTTATGAGTATCGTAAACTGAGGGTGCGATTTAGGTGGGTACCAACTGTAGGTTCGGAAATAAATGTTGTGCTCGATGTACCAATGAGGTGTTTTCTTTTAAATAAAATGGCAAGTTCCACCATTTTGTATAATTATAATGCATCTTATCTTATCAGGTATCATCGCTAAACGTGACGCCTCCAAACCACAAAAGATATCGAGCAAGCCGGGGTTGGCAACTATTCACTTTGCAGAAAAATCACCCTACCTAGTTGTGGTAAGGCGCAAGTTTTGCTGACTATTATATGCAATGATTTTTTATTGTTTTGAAGTGAAACTTCTTTAGCGGTATTGTGCACTTTTTTGGCATGGATATTAAATAGTAAACTGGCGTTAGATGCTGATCTAAGACTATGTTAGATCATTGGTGACGTAACACGCTTGGATTACTGTAATTTTAATTGGTACTACAATGTAAGCTAAATAGTTCGCTTAGTTGAAAGAAGATGTCGCTTGTTCCGGGAACAACACAGAACCCACAGCGTCAGTTGAAATGACGTTACATGGGTGTCGCCGCAGGCTAAGATGGCGTTATCGCAATGAACAAAATTGCCACTTGTGGTGTTAGTTTTCATTTCTTCCGACACTCTCGGAGTGCCACCCGTTCTTTTATAAATGGATTATTTAGGTAATAACAAACCTAAAAAGAATAGAACACCCACAATTTTAAACACCTCCTTGCCCGGCGGAGTGGGGAGCGTAAGGTTTTTGCGTTACGGAATTTCTGGATTCGGTCCCCGCGCTCAAGGCCCGCGATAGAAGCTATGCAATAGCTTAATAAAAAAGTTAAAAACAAAAAGAAACTGCACTCAGTTTCGGGTGATAAAAACGCTGCTATGTCGGTTCTTGTGGTCTGTGACGTCAGGGCTCACATTTGTCAACGCAAAGTGCGTGTATTTCTTTGTTCGCCGAAGATTTATGACAATACTAGCGGCGCCCCGCGGCTTAGAACGCCTATCCCACGGGAACTGATTTATGGGATAAAAAGTAGTCTATGTGTTATTCCAGGCCTAGGACTACCTTAGTATTTTCGTAACAAACATACATACAGACATGTTTACAAACTTTCGCGTTTATAATATAAATAGGATAAAATGTACAGTGCGACGTCACGATTCGATTGCCAATAGCGTTGCGTGAAATTTAGCGATTGAGATTTAAAATATCTACTTTCAATAATTAAATTTCACAATTAATACATCGTAGAATACAAAAATAACCTAAATTATAAAAAAAAGTTGTTGGTTTTTGTTAGTATTTTATTAATGTTTCAGAAGTTTAACCCTTTTTTCTATTTGACATACAATTAATGAATACTACATAATGTTTAACTTATAATAATACTACAATAATGTTTAACTTTGATCTCGTTTATTATTTAGTATAGTTTATAAATTTTTTAGTTAGTGTTTTATCAAATAATATTGTGTGCGCCTATTAAAGGCGTAGTAAGTAAGTATAAGTATATTAGAACCTGCCAATATAAATTTAAACTAAGAATGCTTGATGTAAACACTTTTAGCATTGTTTTCAATTAAAAAATATATAATTAAGAGTAGCAGAGGTGCTCTGCGTCCAGTTGTGGACTACACTCGAGAGCAATGAATCCGGGTCACTTAAAGAATCCTAAAAATCGTAAATTGGAGTATTGAAGATTGGTCAAAAGTTATGTTCTCCGACGAATCAAAATTTATGCTCTACAAGCACGATGGAAGACACAGAGTGTATCGAAGACCAGGGGAAAGATTCAAGCAAGCATGCATCGAAGAAAAAGTAGCCTACGGTGGTGGGTCTGTACTTGTGTGGGCCGGAATTTCTTCTGAAAGTCGCACAGAGCTGGTGATCATAGAAAACGGCTCTTTAACTAGCGTAAGATATGTGGAAGAAATCCTCAATGATCACGTTGGTCCATTTATGGTCAATTTAGGTGAGGATGCTATATTTATGCATGACAATGCCCGACCTCATACAGGTAGGATTGTGAATGACTACCTTCAAGAGATGAACATTACTCGTATGGAGTGGCCAGCGCGCAGCCCGGATATCAACCCGATCGAGCATGCTTGGGACGAGCTAGGCAGATGCGTAAAACAACGAAACCCTCCCCCAATCACGCTTCGTGAGCTCATAATTGCTCTCACAGAGGAATGGGAGAATATTCCCCAAAATCGTATAAGGAACTTGGTGTACAGCATGCCAAACCGCGTAAACGCAGTAATGGAAGCACGAGGAGGCAATACGAAGTATTACAATTCAAGAAAATCGTAATAAAGTTCAAAAATTTCATGTTTCCTATTTTTGTTTTAAGGAGAGATCAGCAGTTTTTTTCTTTATGTAATTTTGTGTTAATAAAATGTATGGTGACTCATATTTTTTTTACTTTCATTTAAGGAGTATTACATTGTCTATTAAATACAATTTATTGCATTAACCTATCATTTTTAGTTTCCGAGATTTTTAACATTCTTTAAGTGACCCGGATTCATTGCTCTCGAGTGTATATAGGCTGTCAAGGTGAGGTGAGTAAACACGGAGGTAATAAACCTTAGTTTCTGAGATCTGTGTAATAAACTAATAAACCATGCCACCATCGCAGCTAACCTATTAGCTGGACATTCTGAAAACAACCATTAGTTACAGAACGTTAAAAGCCATATAAAATATGAAATCACTTCGCAACCGTAAATAACACATCGGGAACTGTAATGTCGTTTATTTATAAAACTAGGGTTGGGGTCGTTCTTCCGTGAAACTGTCGAATGCTTTTCCTTTGTATATAACCAAGAGAATTAGAATCGGAGGAATCAATAGATTCGGAGGAAATGTTATTTATAAGCGTTGGAAAGGGAATTAGTACTTTTAAAATGAGAGATAAATTAATTAGGATAAAAAAAATAAACGAATCTCCAAGTTGTCGCGATTAAAAAGTGTTACACAATTTCTAACCGACTTCAAAAAAGAAGGTTCTTACTTCGACTTGTTTTATGTCTGTTACCTCAGAACTTTTGACTGGTACACATATAAAAAAAGAATCATGGAAATCGGACCACACAGTCAAAAGTTCTGACGTAACAAACATAAAAAACAGACGGATTGAGAACCTCCCCCTTTTTTTGTTGTCGGTTAAAAATAGAAGCCTGTTATGGAACCCACAATAACGGCGCTATTCACAAAGGTACTGAAAAGTCAAAGACGCCTTGCCCTTCTATAAGCAAGCCGACGGTGTATCACGAAGGTCTAGAAGATTGAAGAGACCCAGGTTGTAATTGGCCGGAAAAAGAGAGGCAGGGAGCGAGTTTACCATTCCTTTGCGGTCTGAATAATAAAGGTGGAGGAAAACCGCTTACTGCGAGTGGAGGGTACACCCACCAAGTATGGATGGTATTGCGCTGTGCGTCTGCTTGACCTGGAGTAGAAGGGGGATGGTGGGATCAGGTCAAGTCAGTCCGAACCCAAAATCACATAAAGCTTAAAACTAGAACAGGAAATTGTCATTTTAGCAGCGCCATCTAGCGGTGTGACAATGGTATTAAATAGAACAATACCTTTACAATACCGAAGCGACAGAAATCGAATTAATGACTTTTTCCTTGTCAATGTATATTTTTAAAATTTGACCGTTTCTAAGTGTAAATTTATTGTATTTAAAGTCTGATTTTGTCGAAAAAACCGATTATCGGTAAAAAAGAACAACCCTAATTTAATTCACCATTTTTAAGTGTACATTTATTGTAAGTATTTATAGAACTACAGAGTTTTTAATTTCATTTGTTTCCAAAACATCGACTATCGAAAAATAAAACAAACCTAATTTAATTTACCGTTTTTAAGTGTACATTTATTGTAGGTATTTATAGAACTACAACCACCCTAATTTAATTTACCGTTGTTAGGTGTACATTAAAATTTATTGAAAGTATTTATAGAATTACAGAGTTTTTGATTTGATTTGTTCGAAAGCATCGACTATCGGTAAAAAATTACAACCCTAATACCGACCACTCCGATTCCGATATCAATATTTCAAGCACTATCGATACAACATTAAATTGAAATTAAATTTAAAATGAGAGGTTTCATCTTTATTTAAAATGCAGTCAGATGATTTTCACGTTTGGGTGAACCAAGGGTTCATAATACCTATAAGCTTCAATTCATTTAAATTTCATTTATTTTGTCAAACTTGTCACAAAGCTAAGCAAAAGTTAAATAGCTTTGTCAACCAACTGTTTTATTTATAAATAGCTGCGCCCCGCGACTTCGCATGCGTTGTTCCTATGGAAACGTTTAAAGGTAATTTTTATCCCACGGGAACTGATTTATGGGATAAAAAGTAGCCTATGTTTGATTCCGGGATCCGTGTAGTACTTTTGGCGTGAAGAGGTTACAAACATCCATCCATACAAACTTTCGGATTTATTCGCATGGCTTCTGTCCTGCACCGCACAGTGGGCCAGGACTGTAGTCGAACGGATTGTTTACAGACTATACTGTCAACTAACAAAACACGGTGTTTTGTTAGTTGACAGTATATTATATATATTATGTAAACAAGGTTAAAATTATTAATATTTTTGTTAAAAAATGCATATTACTTATGTTAGTAAGTATAAAATAAATATTCAAAACATTATTTCCGCCTTTTAAAACTCAATGAACATGTTACAATGTTTTTATTTCGTTGTGGAGTAAAAAAGCCGCCTATTACCAGACAAGGTTGCGGATGGATGACATGGTTTGTGTATAGTGTCATACGATAGGTAAAGAGCTGTTCTATGATACCGAGGTGTTTCAAAGGTATACAGGGTAAGACTTCGCAGAAAACGAGCATGATAGATGTCATTCCATACAAATGTTTTGAACTTTATTTATAAGCTATTGCATAGCTTTTATCGCGGGCCTTAAGCGTGGAGACCGAATCCAGTTTTCCTAGCTGAGGATTAGTTTTATGACAAAATGTCATAGAGTAGTTTCTAATACTATCATTATACTCTATCGATTGGCAAAAGAAAATCTTGATAATTTAAAAAAAAATCGTAAGTCCCTTTTTTTCCAGTCCTGACCCACTATGCGCCGCCTCCATTCAGTCCGGTGCGAAGATATGAAGTGAGCTAAGTCAAAGTCAAAGTCAAATCGTTTATTTCTTTAGACTTACAAAATAAGTACTTAGACAAGTCAAATTTTTTGGTCTTCTCCACTTCATCCTTCCACCTGTACCGGGGCCGCCCGACTGGTTGTCGGCCATCCGGGGCCCCCAGGAATGCCCGTCTTGCCGCCCGATCTTCCTCCATTCGTAGCACGTGGCCGAGCCAGCGCAGCCTGTGTGATTTTGTTTAAATAAACGTTTATTTTATTATTATGGCGCATACCCGAGCCAATATGACAGTGATATCTATTTTATCATAATTTTACGTTTAACATAGGAAATTTTAAAAATCCATCATCCATCTATTAGCTCTGTAATAATTTTATCTCATAAAGCTTAGGAGGAGATTCAAAAATAGAGTTTGGTGGCCAAAAAGCGCAACTTCGTATCTCTGCCTAAACTTTACAAAATGAAACTATTACAGAGGCATTAATAAATAACTTATAATAGATACCACAAACTGAACGATGTATTTTTTAAACTTCCTGCTTTTAACGTAATTTAATAAGATAAAATAGTTGGGGGCGCCACTTTCACTGGTGTATGGGCCTTAATACTTACTTATATCCTCCATCGAGCCTGGCAAGTTGCCGATTGAACGAGCATTTTTATTGAAGCTCGAGTAATTTCTTTCGAACTTCTCGATTCGGAGAATATCGAAGAAAAACCGATTAATAACAATCAAGGTGCTTAGCTCAGGTTTTGTTTTTATTTCTAACTAGCAATACGCCCCGACTACTACTATGTACTCGTAATACAGAGAATTTCATATTCTTAGAATTTATTGTTTTTTTATAAAATCTATTTATCAGGTCTTCAAGTACCTACCTACTTCAATATAAAGTTTTGAAGTCTAACTCATCATCATCAGACTATATTATACAATAGAAACTTTCTTGAGTTGATGAATTCATTATGAATTTATGCGGGTTAACTATGAGCCTTTTTTGTGTTGGAAGAACACCAAAGTTTCATCCCTTAACGAGGGACAACTTCAGGGCTAGTTTGGTTCTAGACGCTTCGATTCCTTCGAGCACAGAAACAAGCACAAGTCTCTCGATAACGGATGAAACTTAAGAACAGAACGGATACCTTAGCCCCCATACAAACGTACTTCCCGCTTCATTTGGAAACTACGTTTCCGATCGTATTGAAAGTTTGCATACCTAATCGGATGACAAATAGCTATGTTTGTAGTGTTTTCGTTTTTTAAAAAACATGATATTTGAATGAGAGTGAAACTAATTTGCCATATTTTAACCACCAAATCGAGTCATTTTCAAGCTATTTTTTAAGCATGTTAGACACCTTTATTCGAAAATCTGTCACACTGCAAACATCCTAAATATATTCACCATTAGAAATAAGCAAAAATATTTCTGAAATCAGTCGATTATTCAAAATGAATCGCAAAGTACGAAAAAATATAAAAAATTGAGAAATTCTTTCAAATTTCTGCAACCGCTCGCTCAAACGCGGGGGGCAATGCGACACAGGGAGCACAATTCCAAAATAAGGCAAATGCCGCGGAATGGCCAACACGATGCGATTCTACGTGAAACAACAACAAATTCACTCGGGCCGGCCGCTGAGATTTGGGAGGGGTTCGTAGCCTTCTTAAGTGTTCTTTTATATATATTAATTTATTAAGATGAGTTTACAAAGTAGATTACAATCATTTTTACATCTGAAAATATGGAAACTACAAGTTATTACAAGACTGTAGCCTTAAATGTAAACATAACATGATTGACGATTAGTTAGTGTTGCAAACATAGGTATTTCAGTTTCCTAAAGACAACTAATATTATTTTAGGTTATTATGTTGATACTAAGAGATTTGAATGAATGAATAAGTGAAGTTTGTTTAAATTGAAACAATGAATTTTGCTTAATTTGTTTACTTGCTCGTTCTTCCAACACAAACAAGGTTTGTAGCCTATATTATTAGTCCACAACAAAACAGGCCTCCCCATAGGAGCACTTGCATCGGCCTGTAGTCTTTCACAGATCGTTATCGCTCCTGGCTGGAGGGCGTCCTACACTCGTAAGAACATGTTCTTAGTTATGCTGAGATTGTATTAGTTGATAAGCGATAAACTTGCTAGTGGTTTCCTTTTCACTTCTTCCGCTAGTAGACAAAAAATTGAAGTGAATTAGTGTCAATTGCACCTTATTTCTTGTTTGATAGTAAAAAATTTACTTGTCTAAGTACTTATTTCGTAAGTCTAAAGAAATAAACGATTTGACTCTGACTCTGACTCTGACACGAGAATACGTTTATCCCAGGGTTATCGGTTCTTCGCGAGATATGATTAGCCCACTGTTACTTCAGCTTGCTGATTCTTTGAGCTATAAAACTTTTAAATCCATCATGGTTATTAATACTAAAGTTATTCACAACGGGATATTTACCGGTAGTGGGGTACAGGTTCCAAGTAGTGGTAACGTTCGTAGCAAAAAACAAACATGAAAATTAGGGTAGATTGATATCTGCCAATAAACTCACTCGCAAGACACATTTATTCCGTGATCATGGCGCATAAAACTGTACTGAAATATTGGAAAGCTCAAAACTCAAATCATGGTAAATATCCCGTTGTAAATAATCTTTGAGCTATGTCGATATCTTTGGTTCTCTGTCGGATGTATTCGTTACGAATCCTATCCTTCAGAGAGACTCCGAGCATAGCCCTTTCCATAGCTCGCTGATCGACTTTAAACTGGTGGACCAGCCGTGCGTGCCCACGTCTCAGCTCCGTAGGTCATGACGGGTAGGACGCACTATATTGCCTGGCTCACTGACAGACACCAAACAGCCACTGGTTCAAAAGGCTTGTTACATAACGCGTATGAACATAAATTTCTTATATTATTGAAGCTATCATTGAAGTGTTGAACTAATGGGAGTTACCAGCATGCTTAGTTCTATGGAACTAATAGCACATTATCTGTATCATTAGTTCTATGATGGTACGATATGGATAAAAAAACATTATGGTACTACATGGACCAAAAGTTTTATAGAACTAATGGAAGTTACCAACTTTTATTAGGTCTATAGAACAATTGGGACAAATTTCGTTTCAATACTTCTACCATAGAACTGCAGGGATAAAAAAGTGGTAACAGTTCTATAACGTCACTTGCCTATAGAACAAATGGGAGTTACCGTGTCGCAGCGTACCTAAAGCTAATACAAATAAAAACAAAGTTGACTGAGAAACCATAAAAAATCACTTTTATTTATAATTACTAATTCAGGAGAGATATTAATAACTACTTTTGTTGGACTATTATTTTAAAATTATTAAGGCTTAGAGCGAAGTGTTTGGGCTGAAATATTTTGTTGAAATTCTAAAATATCTAATTTTAATAATTATTGAAGAAATCAAAGATACAAAGAAAACCATTACAGAGGCATTAAAAAAGCTTAAGTTCTATTTTAAAATGCCCGATAAATATTTGAAAAATCTGTAAGTTCACGTAAAAATAAGAATAAAGAAGCAATAGCACCATAAGAAATCCTTTTTGGGTTGGAACCGAAAGATATTTTTCTTTTTCTGTTTACCCCTCACACCAACCGTACAATACGAGAAAAGAAAGTGATGTCTTTGTCGATAATGTTTATTTTATCCTATACTAAAATGGATGTGACAAAGAACTCGTTTTATCGTGTTTGGAAATCGTGACAAAACAAAATCTTACAAGATATGTTTTGACAAAAACAAACCATCCTTTTTTGTCGTCAGCAATATTTTCGTCGGAACGTAAGCTATACATTTCTCTGCCATTGATTTTGATTTCGTGTAGTGTAATTTTAATTTTGTGCGTGTTCAACTATAATAATTTTTGTATTTCTTTTGTCTTGAGATTGTTATCTCTTGCCATTTTAATAATAATAATAATTAATAATAATAATAATAATAATAATAATTATTATTATTATTATTATTATACTGATCGATTCACACAGCATTCGAATTCAAATTAAAAAAATGCTTTATTTCCATAAATACAATAAATATACCTACACTTATAGAAGGGCAAATCATATTAAAAAAAAAACACTGACACGGATATTAAGTGGTATTTTTTATTTTCCCCGCTTCGATATGAACCTAGTCTAATTAAAGAAACGACGAAGAAACCTTTAGCCTGTTAGTTGTTATTTTTAGAGTGTGTGCAAAATCCATCCCAATTTTTATCGTCTAGATAATCTGATATTTTATAGTAAGCCTTTTTGCACAGTAAAAGTTTTGACAGTTTGTTTGAATTTATTTACTGATATTTTTTGCAGCTCAGTAGGGGTTTTGTTGTAGAAGCGTATAAATTGCCCTTTAAAAGATACATTAGCCTTGTTTTGGGTACAGCAAGTTTATGTTTATTTCTAGTATTTACATTATGTATATCGCTATTTTTTGGGAAACTATTGATATTTTCATGAGTATACAACACGTTTTCATAAATATATTGACTTGGTACTGTCATTATATTTATTTCTTTGAATTTATCACGTAGGGAATATCTGGGACCCATTTTAGAGATGGCACGAACAGCCCTCTTCTGTAGCATTAATATGGTGTTAATATCTGCAGCGTTCCCCCACAGCAGTATACCATAGGACATCATACTATGGAAGTAGCTGAAATAAACCAGTCTGTAAGAACACGGATTTGTTTGACTGCATATGCTGCAGAACTAAGTCTCTTCGATAGCTTATTGATCACCTGTGATTCCTAAGAATACGGTACTTTCTATAATTTCTAACATTTATCGTCGTTGTGCCTTAACTTGTTTAAAATTAGGTAGAATAAATCTTATACATTTCGTTTTGGTTTTGCAGTAAACTAATGAACTACTTTTGAGATTGCATTGTTTACATCGTCGAAATTAGTGTTTTGTCGTTTCATTTTAGGTAACATTGTCTATTTTAAATATAATTATGTGTAACTTTATTGTTATTTTTAGGGTTTGTCCCAATTTTTTCGTCTGTATGGTGGTAATTTTTAGTTGATATTGTAGGTAGATGGTATTTTCTGTTTTCTTCGATTTATATATTATATATATACACTACACATATATACTACATATATATACACTGCAAGTAACTACTAAGCTGGAAATCCTGTAATGTTATTGTTGTAAGAAGCTAGATTCCAATAAACTAACAATTACCTACATAACAACACTGATACCTGACCACCGCTGAACATACTTCCCCCAAACAAACTATTCCAGGTTATCCCCATTGACAAATCCCTCTTAAGAAGGCTACGAACCTCTCCCAAATCTCAGCGGCCGGCCCGAATTTGCGTTTTGAATTTGAATTTGCGAATTTGTTGTTGTTTCACGTAGAATCGAATTTCTAAATTTTTTATATTTTTTCGTACATTGCGATTCATTTTGAATAAACGACTGATTTCAGAAATATTTTTGTTTATTTCTAATGGTGAATATATTTAGGATGTTTGTGCAGTGTGACATATTTTCGAATAAAGGTGTCTAACATGCATAAAAAATAGCTTGAAAATGACTCGATTTGGTGGTCAAAATATGGCAAATTAGTTTCACTCTCATTCAAAGATCATAATGTTTTATAAAAAACTAAAAAACTACAAACATAGCTATTTGTCATCCGATTATGTATGGAAAATTTAAATACGATCGGAAACGTAGTTTCCAAATGAAGCGGAAAGTACGTTTGTATGGAGTATAAGATATCCGTTCCGTTCTTAAAGATTAAGACTGATATATATTACGGAATAACAAAGGCTTTCGCATAATCACCACGCTTCCCAGGCGGACTGCTAATCGAACATTATGCTAATAAAAATAAACAGAATTTAGCTGCTGCCTTTCCTCGTAGCATAAAGGGATGCTGCCTTTTATATCATCCATTCTCCAGGCCATTTTGTTTTTATCTTTTCACCCGAAAATTACTTATTTCTAAAATGTCGAATGAACAAAAAGTTAGTTTCTTATTCTTCGATAGATGGCAGTGTCCCAATTGGCAATTATAGTACGTATATATCAATGTCAAATGAAAGGCAAACCAACTTTTACAAGTTTTTTAGTTTGTTCGGCATATTTTGCATCATTTTTGTTGTTTTTGTTTTCCTTTCATTTGACAATAATTCTCAAATTGCCAATCGACGGCTCTGCCACCTATAGAGATATTTTGTTAAATTTTTTTTCTTTATGAAAAGGTAAATCGAAAACCTACTAAGCACAAATAGATAAGCTTATTTTTTTTCTAGCCTTGAACTGAAAAACACAAAGAAAATGTAGAAACTCCTTTGTATGTATGTATGACTTACGCACTTGGCTTGTGATAAACTATAAAATGCACGCACTTGCTTACGCAATTACGTCATGGCACAGTTATTTTATGCGTGTAGTCACGTTTGAAAATAATAAACCGTTGATAAGCGTTATCAAACTATTTTACGTGATTTTGAAAAATTAATTATGTTTTACCTGTTTGCTTAAAAACTTAGGTTTTTACTGTATATCCATACTATTATTATAGTAAATTTGAAAGTAACTCTGTCTGTCTGTCTGATACTTGCTCACGCATAAGCGTCTGAACAAACCTTAACGAAATTTGGCAGGATTGACGGTATACTGGAGGCATATTCCCTGTCGTACTATAGAGACGCTGTCCTATAGAAAACGAGACGTCACGATAACGTCTCGTCTTGATACTAACCTAAAACTGGTCCCAGATTAAGCCAAGACAAAACAAACGGGCTTAAACTTGATGGGTTTGCGTCGTTATTAATCGACTTCGAAAAATGAGGAAGTTTTAAGTTCGGCTGTATGTATCTTTTTTATGTATGTTCGATTTCGTATGTTTAATTTGTAGAATGGAATAAAAATGTGTAGTATAAGAATTATTCCGAGGTAGGTAGACACTAACAAAAATAATTCCGAGGTATTGCTTTCTATCCCTCAAACATGTAATAACAATATAAAATGATGGGTTTCAAAAGTAGTTTTTTTATCATATTTTAATAATATATATCATACATAATAATATTGCGTTGGTATCGGATTTACATTATTTGCATACATTTTAGTCTGTTTTCTATTGTATGATGTTTTTATTGTGAAATTTAATCATTGAAAAGTAGATATTTTAGGTCTCAACAGCAAAATGTCTAAACGCAACGCTATTGGCATGTGTAGCGTGACGTCATACTTGAACATTTTTGTATGGGCATGAAGTTTTGACTTTGAGTTTACGTATGGGACTCGATGATCCGTGACGTCATAAAACGCAATGGCTAACATGGCAGCGTTTTTATCACCCGAAACTGAGTGTAGTTTTACTTTTCGTTTTTTACCTCAATGATTAATTATTTTTGGGTGTTATATTTTTTTTTCTTTTATGTATTAACCTAAAGAATCGATTAAAAAAATTAAAAAAATCCATGCATATACCCTGGAGTAGAGGGCGCTCGTGTGCCAAAAATCAACTTTTGTTGCGTTAACAACACTGCTCTGTCATTGCAGTACGACTAAAAGTGTTAGTTCACCGAAACGCCACGACTCTTCTCTTTTTGAACAGACTATCTCTTAGTTTTTTGTATTAACATAGTGTCGTGCATAAACCCATAGGTAGATGCGAAATCATTGTTATGATATTGTTGCATAAAGCTTTAAGCAGTGCTGTGGAAAAACCCAAAGTAAGATTCGATTGCACTGTATTGTTGTATGTATTGTATTGTAGGTATGTTTTGTTGTACTTTCATCATCATCATCATCATCAGCCTATATTAGTCCACTGCTGGACATAGGCCTCCCCTAATGAGCGCCATAGCGTTGTACTTTAATAACATAAAATTGTTTCACGAGTAAAATTCTAAGTACCCTTGTGGTGGTAGCGTTTCGAAGACGTTTATACGAATATCCATCGGTTCCCAAACAATAGAGACAGTTATACTGTTAACTTATAATATTAATTGTCCTTATGACACATGAATTAGGAAGAATACGAAGCGCGGCCGTTGATTCTCAATGGACTAAGTCTTTGGACATATTAAACTGTCATAAGTACAGAAAACAACTTTAAGGCACGTATTATGAAAGCTTCCTCAGTCATCGATATATGTATGCTTGAGCAACGCTTTTCTATTGCATAAACGTCACTCAACCATAGCTCTATGACTGAGCAAGCTTTCATAATACGGGCCTTAGTGACAGAATCGAAGATTTAAATGTTTGGATAGAATAATATTTTTTCCAATATCAACAGCGCGTAGACAGCTCTAACTCTAAATATGGAAATATGAATGAAATTGTCACATTTCACTATTTTCCTCCACCCGAAATAGTCCCGGCAAATCCCAGACAGGGATATAATCCCGGAATTTACCCGATTTACAGAAAAGTCCCTACTTTCGCTCTCCGAGCTCCGTGTTTTTAAAAGGCTTTTTTAAGATGAATCACTTTTAAATGTGATTATTCGATGTTTTTAAGAAAGGGGTGGAAAATTACACCTTTTTGGGATTGGTCTTCCCTTAACAAAGTAATTGAGAAATGATTTTAGGATGAATATTAATTCCAAAAGCCTTGTACCCACTTCGTTGTATATATGTAGTATACATATATAAAACGAAGTGGGTACAAGGCTTGGGCTTGGGCTAGGTCTGTATTTGACAATTTTGTTATAACGGGGTTGGTGACTTGATATTGTGTTCTTAAAATTAAAACCGCCCGGTTTTAATTTTAAGAAGATATCAACTCGCTAACGCCGTTATAACCAAAGTGACAAAACACCCTTCTCTGTTAAAAGCTTAGGTACCTACCTACTACAAAATAATAGGTTTTACCTATCCAGGGAGGATCATAATTAATTTTCTTTTAAAATACTATAAACCGACTTCAATTTTTATAGTTTTATCATGAATTTTCATGGATGCCGATTGTCAAAAATGAACCAAATTAAAACGGGACTACACGAGAAGCTTTCATACAAAAATAGAATCATAAAAATCGTACCACCAAGTCAAAAGCTCTAAGGTAAAAGCTCTAAAAACAAATCAGTTTATTTGTGAATAGGTCTGAATCGGATCGAATCGGACTTGTGTTGACCCCATACAAGCATATTAGGTAAATGTATTTTGAAAGGCCTATTGGTAAACAATCTGTTACATACAAAACTTTTCCGTAACGGAATACCCGATCCGATATAAATTACTCAGTAAAAGTCTGAAAACTTGTAAAATATTCGGTTCGAAAGTTCAGAAGTGAAAAGCCATGTCGTATTTTTCAAACGAGTGCACTTTATGAACTATAGAGCTGAGAAAACCTGGTGGAACTATTTGGTGCTTATAACAAAGGGATTAGCTGGCTTAGAGTTTGCACTACCCCAACCCTTCCCGTGGGTGTCGTAAGAGGCGACTAAGGGATATCTATCGGTGGGCGGACAGCAGCGCCCCCTGCAGAACAACTCTACCACCGAACTGCGATCCCCAACCCGAATGCCCAGCGTGCGGATTATGGGCATTACCCTGCTGGACGCAGGCCTCCTCCTGATAAGCGGCTTATAGGCATTTGTCTCATGGGGGTAATGCCCATAATTTGTCTAAATGCTTATTTTGTAAGTCTAAAGAATAAACGATTTGACTCTAACTCTGACTCTGAATCCCCACGCTGGGCATGCTGGTTGGGGATTGCAGATTCGCAGTTTGTCGCGGTGGTGGATATAATATTGTTTGGTCAATTACAAAATATTTAAAGTAAAAACACGTAAATTTTGCAAGGCTCGCTCCGCTCGCCGATAAAATTTCTTGCTTCCGGCTTTTGTCTAGAGTTTCATCCCGTTTCGTTTCTTTCTTACTACCACAAAAATCTACATAACTAGAACAAAAATGTATAACTTCGCTTGCCGGAACTTGACCCTAGTTTAAGGTAACTTTACCCACTCTCGCTTACATCTTCATTATTGAATTTACCTTCACCCTAACATTGAAACAGTTATGCTAATAAAAATACCTGGATGACCGGTTTTTTGGTTAATAAATTATGTTTCTTAGAAATTATAGTAATATTATTCGCCAATAGATGTCAGTAGGAGTCATATTTTTCAGTTTAATGTTTAAGTTGATTACGATAAAGTTGATTACTGAAAACACGAATAAAATAACATTTTCTTAAAATGAATCCTCAATAGATAACGATAAAGTTTATGAAAGTTTATTGAAAACACGAATTAAATAACAATTTCTTAAAATGAATCCTAGCTAGATCGATTTATCGCTCCCGAAACCCCATATAAAATTATTTCATGAAAGCCGTTTTCGAGATTCAGATTATACAGGGTTTCCCAAAAATGGTGGATAATCCTGCTCGTGCGTGTGCAGGGAAGGGGGAGGGGCCCCACATCCTCAAAAAAAAAACTATTCAGAAAAGTCCGCGATCTACGACATTTTTTCAGACAACGGGCCCCGCGCTGGCTAAGTCCGCCACTGTACATAAATCGTTGACTGTTTTGCATTGAACGTGGCAGAAAATGATGATGATGATGGATCCTAAAATGCCTACCCGAGCTCACAGCTTTAGTATCCAACTCAACCGTTATCCATCAATAAACTTCTAACATATTATCGATAACCGTTGATTATACCGGATACTCGATACCTACGCCTCTTGTTTACGTCATAACACCTACTGGCATCCGGTTCCTGATTACCTATTGCAGAAAGATAAATTAGATATCTCTGTTTAGGTCAGTATTATTGTGTGGAGACTGCTACTCGGCAAACGTATTGTAGGATGCCCTCCGTCGAGGTCTGTTAAAGACTGCAGGTATAGACGCTGGATGCGTCAAGCTCAGAAGACAGGGCGCTATGGCGCTCATTAGGGGACGCCCATGTCCAGCAGTGGACTAATTTAGACTGATGAGGACGATGATAACTGGTAGATCTGGTACCAACATCAAAAAGGTTATGAAGTGATGTATGTATTGCAAGGAAATGGAGCAATTCCTTAAAAAAACACAGATTTGATTTTTTTAATAAAAAACGACTTACACCTTTCAGAAAATTTTGCCATTAAACTCTGTCTGATACATTTTCATAAATTTCAGAACAAATCCGTGAAAAGGCTTCACTACCTATGACGTCACTAATTACTGCGCCTCTCATCTGTGACGTCAAAGAGATAGGTTTAATCTTAGTTCAGTAGCTTTTAGTCTGTATTGAGTTGGTTTTGATTGAATTGGGGCGGTATTTATGGAACTCTACTAGAGTCTGTTCAAAAAGAGAAGAGTCGTGGGAATTTAGGGCGCGCGTGTGCTAATTGACAACTTTCGTTGCGTTAACAACACTGCTCTGTCATTGCAGTAGGTACGACATCGTAACGCCACGACGCTTCTCTTTTTGAACAGTTTCTAGCATGCATTAGTAAAATTAAATAATTATTGTGTTCAATGTTTCTACCATGAGTTTTCACAATAAATACTCTCTAGAAACTGTAGTAAAAAATTGTATAAAAACTTCTAAAGCGCCTCTAGCGGATAGTTAGGAACTAAAATGCGCCGTATGAGTCGATAGGTAGACAACAATTTTTTCCCAAGATTTCCCAAGTGCACCGTGATAAAATAAGGATATTACCAGCTAATTTAAGAGCAGACTATAAATATGGCTAAGCTCGATACCTGGCCAGGAACTCTAAACGACGTTAACAGTGGATATCGGAAAATGTAACTTTATTTCAAAGCCTTTGAGGTATATTTCTCTTTAGCTCATGGACGAGGCTCTGTTTTTAGATTTACAGTCCTTTGGAGGAGAATTTGATATAAGGTATAATTAGCTTTTGCTTTTGATAGACATGGTTTATAATTTTACAATTATATTGTTTTTAATTGTATAATTATAAATAAATAAATAAATTAATAATGTTGGACTATTCACACAGCATTGTCTAGCCCCAAGCTAAGCAGAGCTTGTGTTATGGGTTAGTACCCATAACTGACATACATAATACAATACACCACATAGATAGATATTTTTTTATTATACATAGAAAACATCCAGAACGCCCTAAACAAATACCTGCAGATCGTACAAATATTTGTCCCGAGGCGGGAATCGAACCCGCAACCTCCTGCGTCGCAGGCGGACCTTCGCTCACCGCGCCACAGGGGTCGTTAATTCATTATAATGTACATAACAGTTTTGAGACAACCGTAATGTTATCGTCTTCTATATAATAAAGATTTGAATTTGAATGATTTAACTTGAAGTACTGCTGCCGATGCAATGTGAAAATACTACCTGCGCCCCACGGCTTTGCACGCGTTGTTCCTAGTATTTAGTTGTCTAATAATAACAGTGATGTCAAACGAGTACTGTACATTCAGGGAGGGGTAGTGCGGCGCGGGGGGGGGACAGCACGAGCGTGGGCGGATACCCGAGCCAATATGACAGCGATATCAATTTTATCATATTTTTACGTTTATAATAGGAATTTTTAAAAATCCTACGTTCAGTTTGTGGTAGCTATTATACTCGTATGCTATTTTTTAATATTTCTGTAATAATTTTATCTCGTGTAGTTTAGGAGGAGAAGCGAAAATAGAGTTTGGTGGCCAAAAAGCGCAACTTCGTATCTCTACCTAAGATTTACAAAATGAAACGATTACAGAGGCATTAATAAATAACTTATAAAATATACCACAAACTGAACGTAGGATTTTTAAAACTTGCTGCGTTTATAGTTAAAGTAGTTTAAAGTAGTTCGGGGCGCCACTTTCACTGGTGTAAGTCAAATCCAAAATTAAAAAAAAACGTATAATAATTGAAGTCGGTTTACAGTTTTTAAAACAAAATTAATTAATAATGATACGTAAGTTATTTTTGTATCAATTTATTGAACTACGGAAAAGCGCATGCAAAGCCTTGGACATAAACTAGTAATGTATAAGTACGACAACTAAACTATCCACACAGGTTCGAATCTCTCATTTATAGGTCTTGCCAAATTGGTGCTTCAGCTCCCAGTCAGTTTCTCCAATTAAAAACTGCCGGTTTTCAACTGCTTTATAGGGCATGGACATAAAGTTGTTGAAGTAGAACAGCCCGCTATGCCATGGGTGGACATGATGCACGAGGCACGTATGTATACTCCTTGCTTTAAACAAGGAGTTCCGACTACGCTACACTTGCAACCTCTTTTCAAACAGCCCTGTCCATATTTAAGAATGATGCGGTCTATATTAAATTTTTCACTGTCTAAAAAGAAAAACAACCACTCGGTATTTAATCTCAAATTAGCTTTATAGTTGTTGTTTTTTTTTCGTTTGACCGCAATCTCACCTGATGGAAAGCGAAGATGCGGCCGACGGTGTATCACGAAGGTCTAGAAGATACCTATTCACCCTTGTCTTGAAGAGACCCAGGTTTTCATTGGCTGGAAAAACAGAGGCAGGGAGCGAGTTCCCACGCCCACGCCCACGCCCACGCCCACGCCCACGCCCACGCCCACGCCCACGCCCACGCCCACGCCCACGCCCACGCCCACGCCCACGCCCACGCCCACGCCCACGCCCACGCCCACGCCCACGCCCACGCCCACGCCCACGCCCACGCCCACGCCCACGCCCACGCCCACGCCCACGCCCACGCCCACGCCCACGCCCACGCCCACGCCCACGCCCACGCCCACGCCCACGCCCACGCCCACGCCCACGCCCACGCCCACGCCCACGCCCACGCCCACGCCCACGCCCACGCCCACGCCCACGCCCACGCCCACGCCCACGCCCACGCCCACGCCCACGCCCACGCCCACGCCCACGCCCACGCCCACGCCCACGCCCACGCCCACGCCCACGCCCACGCCCACGCCCACGCCCACGCCCACGCCCACGCCCAAGCCCACGCCCACGCCCACGCCCACGCCCACGCCCACGCCCACGCCCCGCCCACGCCCACGCCCACGCTTACGCCCACGCCCACGCCCACGCCCACGCCCACGCCCACGCCCACGCCCACGCTGACGCCCACGCCCACGCCCACGCCTACGCACACGCTTACGCCCACGCCCACGCCCACGCCCACGCCCACGCCCACGCCCACGCCCACACCCACGCCCACGCCCACGCCCACGCCCACGATCACGCCCACGCACACGCCCACGCCCACGCCCACGCCCACGCCCACGCCCACGCTTACGCCCACGCCCACGCCCACGCCCACGCTGACGCCCACGCCCACGCCCACGCCTACGCACACGCTTACGCCCACGCCCACGCCCACGCCCACGCCCACGCCCACGCCCACGCCCACGCCCTTTATGTTTTATTCCACTGGAACTGATTTATGAGATAAAAAGTAGCCTATGTTTGATTCCAGGATTAGAATTACCTGTATGCATCCATACAAACCTTCGCATTTATAATATTAGTGTGATGAATGGAAGTTTTATGGAAAGTAGGGTCTTAAATCCTAAATAGGGTTTATGTAGACAGACACTAGGGTTCTCTAATATAAACTTAAAACACGCTTGTAATTTAAGTACCGTTACGCACACAGGCACAGCGGTATCACCGTCTTAGTTTCGACGAGATAGCGCGGTATGCAGAGTTGCACACGCACGCTCCGCCAATCACGCGCATCGGTCAAGCGACCAATGAGTGATATGATAAGTATTATTGGGTAACGCTGCGCCTAAGCTCAACTATAGGATGCTCCTTTTTAAGGCGAAGTGATATATTAAAATAAATATGCATTTTAAGGAAATTAAAAGAAGTTTATATGGTTTTGACTAAAATCAAGAAAATTATTGCATCATCAGCAACCAGTTAATTTTACCTACCATAAGCTGAACATAGGCCCCCTCTAATTAGCGCCATAGTAACCTGACTTAAAGATAAAGATACATTTATTTGGCCAAAACAGGTGACTACATAGGTACAATAGCTATAATGAAGGTAGGCTATACATAGATAGGTGCATACAGATGTAAAATTGGCGACTGTGTTGCCCCTGTTGGCCAAAAAAGGTCAAACTCAGCTCTGTGCTGAACCACTCGTGTGCGCGGATCAGCACTGGTTTTCAGTTTAATCCTGAAATTAGTGATATCACGAACACGAAAAAGAGAGCATTTCAAAACAAAATAGATCATTACATTAGGTGTCCAAGGATAATAATAACTATAGGAACATAATAATATAATGCAGTAAAAATAAAGCTAGTTTAAGTACTATGTACGTGCTAGGTAATACTAATATTCACTTAATAACTTCAACTAACCTTTTGCAGGTCGTCATCCCAACTCGCCGGAGTTTCCCACACTACGTTTGCCGAGTCGCAGTCTCCACTCAAGAACACGGGTGAACCTTACCCAAAAGTAATTTAATGACATTATAACCTCACTATAAGTGACTGCAGCGTATTTTTCTTTAGTAAAAACCGTCATTTTATTTTGTTGTGCGTTTATTTGTAAGCCCGCATGGTTTAATCTAAAAACCCACAATATGTTGAAAACTTGGAACCACCTGAACTTACATCAAAATTTATGGCCATCGTTAAACCCCATAAATATCCCGCAGAAACGAATGTGGCTACATTTTTAACGGAACCCTAAATTCTGTAAAACCTCTATCATAAAAAACCTACGCAATCTTAAGAATTCCACTTATAGAAGGGTTAACTTTTATCCCTTGATAGGTATGTAGGTAACGTAAAGGGCCTTCGTTCAAAGAACGAATTACTATGTCAAGTGATACGCGAAGGACCTAGTTAGGGTTAAGTAGGTAGGTACTTAGTTTTATATAATTGGGGTCGTATGGAATTAAATGACGAATCCTTTTCGAAATCTTATTTAACTTATTTTCAAGAAAATGATTCGTTTAAGTCATTGATACCTAGTTAGTAGTAGCTATTCAGTACCCGAGCACACCCAGTTGTATAATATAGTTAAGACTATTTTCAAAAACGAATATAATGCATATAGCTTTATATGGTTCTAAAACTAATATTTCACATATATTTTTTTCTACAACCTGCCAAACAATCAACTTTTACAAAGTTTAATTTGGCAGAAGCATTATGTTTATAAATGTACTCAAATAGTTAATGCACACCGGAGGGCACCAACAGCGTATGTATGTATGGTCATATGTTTCTCGAAAATAAACATACATATGTATATGATGACTACGACTACATAATATCTTAAACATTTAACAAGCAATTCTTGTATATAAAATACATATATAACCTGAATCTCGGCTCTAACGATTTTCATGACATTAAGTATACAAGGGGTTTGCGATAAATCGATCTAGCTAGGATCATTTTCAAAAAATGACGTTTTATTTTATGTTTTCAATAATTAATGCCTTGTGGCAACACTGAAAGTCAGACGTGTCAATCAGCTGATACAAATTTATTTTATGTTTTTTGTGGATATTTGAGTGATTTAGCTAATTTAAAGTGTTTAGAACAAGTAATTTGTACCAATTACTTACAATAAAGTGAAATATTCAGTAAAATCCCGACAATATAAACTGTGTAAAGTGCTACAAATTTTGTAACGGTCAACCGCCAAAAAATTGATTGCTTCTGCTCAAAGAACACATAATACGACCAGGGCTCAAGAGTTGACAATAAATAACACTTTCGGAGGATGAGACCCTTCCACTCGTTGATTTATCAACTGGTAATAACCAACGCATGATCGAATCCGTGCAAATCGAATCGAGCGGCACTCGTCGGCGATTGTTTGGAAATTCAAACTACAGTTGGGACGGAGATATTTCCAGAGTCAGCATTTAAACCTGGGGAGTATTGTTATCTAATTATCTCCTTGACTAACCTACACACAAACTGTACCTACCTACCAACTACAGATAAACAGGTACACTGCTCACTCTGTGAGTCTCTTCACAAATCACACACAGGCTTGTTCTATCTCTCTTAGCTTGACAATCTGTGGAAGCTAAGTAGTAGACGAACCATTTAGCCTCAGACAACCTTACACTTACAAAACACTCAACAATAAACAATAAAAATAACCTCCCTATGTTATGTAGGTACTGTATATCTATTGCAGTTTAATGTAATAATTATTTAGACTTCTACAAAGTTCTGACTAAACAATTTGCCTACTAAATTGTAACCTAGATTATTTTCTCTTAAAATTATCAAAGTAACCTTAGTGAATGTTCTCCGAGCAAGTTACAAGTAAACATTAAACACTTATTGAACTAAATGTTCTAGCAATCCCTTGGTCCTAACTATTTTTTTTAATTCTACTTTGCTCCTCTACTCATATTTCAACTGGTTTCTTTCACCATTGGTCACTGGGCTCTTTTAGACCCATCACACCTCAACTTGGTTTCTCACCATCAGAGGGTGACCTTGGAAGAACCAGTCTCTCATCACCTGCTAATAAATTCAAACTTAATTTCCCATTCACTTCAGTTCTTCACTTCTTATTTCTTCATTTTATTCTTATACTAGTTAACTTTAGACTGCTATTTTTCAGGGACACAAAATGATGACCAGAAGGGCATGTGACCTGGAGGCTAAGCTGAAGCTCGCTACAGCTCAGTTAAAGGAAGTCAAAGAGGACCGAGACAGGCTGCTTCAAGAGCAGGAGGATAGCGAAGCTGAGTTCCTGGCTAACCTAGGCAGGATCCAAACACTCAAGGGACAACTCGCTGAACTCCATGCTCACCATGAAGATGCACTGTCAGAAGTCGACCGTTTGAATGCATGCTGACAATTGCCACGAATCGTATGAACTGGTGTTGCAGCAAAACAAAGACTTACAGCAAGAGCTTTCAGAGTGTAGAATAAAATTTGATAAATTAGAGTGTAAGCCGTTGACTTCAGCGACTAGTATTTCTAGTTTAGATCTTCGAACAGAACTCTTATCTACATATGTTAACATGTCAAATGTGGATCTCAGTACACCATGTCACCATAGTCACAGCCAGACACCCGTCATGAAAGGGACTAATAAAATTAAAAAATATGTTAAGTTAAGTAACTTCATTAGGAAATCTGAAAGAAAAATTAAAAAACAGAAACAACTTCTCAATAATGCAAAATTGAGCAAGGAAAAATCTAGATGTAACTTACAAGAAGAATTGTACTCTTGTTATAGTTTATTAGGACGTAATTCTAAAGATTTAAACTATATGGAAGAGAGGAAATAGTTAATTTAGAAAGGGCACTTCATGATGTTACCTGTAAATATAAACGAGCCCAAGAAGATGCCAATGAAAACTACCAAAAAATGTTACAAATTGTAAGTAATGATAGTGTATATTCTGAAGTACGGCACAGCAGCACTCAAACTAATCTTGAGAGTACCACAAACTCTTTAACTGAAGATGGTGCTGTAGTGTCCCAGTCACCGCTGTTATTACCATCCGCGATGCTGGCGCCACCCTCACCTTCGCTCAAGAACCACTGTGGTGCCTCTAGCAGCAACACAGCTCCAACCCCCACTACGGGGTGCCCGTCAGCTCAAACTGCGCCATCTCCAGTTAAAGATTTAGATCCAGACCACAGTCAATATACCCGGAAGACTATAATATACTCAGATGGGTTGGGTGCTGGCATGGGTTTAATACTGAGTGGCTTGCTGGCGCAAAATGTAGTTAACAATTGCTATCCAAATGCCAACATAAATATAATTACCGATAGCATTCAGCAAGATGACTCTCTGAATAAGAGTACAACTTTAATTGTTCAGCTTGGTGAAAGTTGTGTGAAACGGTCACAGTTGATTAGGCTAGTTGAAGTACTTCTGGGAAAGGTACAAAATGGACTAGGTAAACTTATTATTTGCTCCTTCCCTTACTCAAAGTCATTGACATCAATTAAAAATGACAATGTATGTAAAAATAACATGCTGATGTACAACATGACATGTCGTCATAGTGATGTATTATTTTTTGATACTAATAAGTTTATTAGTAATACTTTTTTGAATAAGGATACAATGTACCTAAGCAAAAAAAACAAACTGAACATTGCTAAATTGTTAGCATATAATATTTTTGATCCCGTTATAAATAGTATAACGCAGTTACCTGACGAGCCTGTCTATGTAGTTAGTAGCAGTACTAATGAGGGCATTAAAGCGATTGTGACAAATAAAAATTTAAACTGACAACATCGACAACGGGAAAGCAAAATTCATTTCATGTAGTCCATCAGAATATACAAGGCTTACCCAGCAAAATCCTAGAATTAGAATTATTTTTGAATTATTTGAATGTAGATGTTATGTGCTTATCAGAACACTGGATTGTAAAAAATCAGTTACTGCCCTTTTATAATAACTATTGTTTTGCAAGTTCCTATAAAAGAAAAGCTGCAATACGTGGTGGCTCTTTGATTATAGTTAAAAATAGTCTTAAATGTAAAGAACGTAAAGATATTGTAAACCTCACTATTGAGAGGACTATTGAACTTTCTTGTGTGGAACTGGAGCGACACATCATAGTGTGCGTGTACCGCCCTCCTGACGCAAATCAAGTAGCTTTTGAATGTACTATGGAAGAGGTTTTGCTGAAATTATTTTCATGTAGAAAGGATCTCATTGTTTGTGGCGACTTTAATATAGATATTTTAGCGAATCCCCTCGCCGATAGGCTGCTTAATTTATTCAAATGCTTTAGTTTACGACATCTTTTTCATGATCCTACTAGGGTAACCCTAACATCTGCCACTTGTTTAGATAATATTTATTGCAGTCTATCTCCAACCAACAAAGCAGTAATCAAACATTTCAAATCAGACCACTATGGTCAGAGTGTTAATTTTAGTTATAATCTTAACGATAAAAACAAAGTTGAGAAATATACCTAAATACAGAGAGCCGTATTAAGAATTTTCAAAGTCAAGTGGAACTAGCAGTAGCTAATATAACTTGTTCCGATAACCCTAATGATCTTTTTGCCAAACTTTTAAGTGTTATAAACAAAGAACACAGCGAAGTATTAAAATATAAAACATGCACAGTTAGGGACAGGGTCGGATTTACTGATTGGGCCACTCCCGGTATTTATAGAAGTAGGAATAGACTATATGATCTTTATGGTGCTAGAGAAGCTATGTTAAATGATCCTGCGTTTCTTTTGTATTTAACAAACTACTCAAAAACATTTAAAAAAGTCTGTAACACAGCGAAATGCCTGTTTTTGAGGAAAAAAATTGTAAACTCATCTGATAAAATCAAAGCAACATGGAGACTTATAAATAACGAAACTGGTAAATCTAAGTCACGAAAAAGAGAGATAAGGTTAAAAATTAATAATTTAATACTTACACACGATAAAGATATTGCCGATGCTTTTGATTCATTCTTTTCTGATATTCCTAAAGTTGTTACCCGGTCTCTAAACTCCTCACCTTCAATCGCGGTTAAATTATTAGAATCATCTGTAGATAAATGTACCGAGGTTTTTATATTTAGTCATGTAAACGCTATTTATATTGTGAAAACATTTAAGTCTATTAACATCAAAAATACTGAGGATCTTTGGGGTATTTCAACCGAAGTACTGAGTTCTATTATTAAGGAAGTTGCTCCATACTTGGCTTACATTTTCAATAGTTGTGTTGATGCAGGAGTTTTCCCTGATCTCATGAAATATAGTAAACTGGTTCCTCTTTATAAATCAGGTAGCCACACTGATCCGGCCAATTACAGGCCAATTTCAATACTTCCTGCAATGAGTAAAGTTTTTGAAAAAATTATTCTCACACAGTTGTCCTCTCACTTCAACCTCAATAGGTTGTTACATAAAAATCAATTTGGCTTCACCAAGGGTAGATCGACAACTGATGCTGGTACAGTTCTATTAAAGCACATATTGGATGCATGGGATAAAGCGAAAAACGCTATTGGTGTATTTTGTGACCTTTCTAAAGCTTTTGATTGCGTTGATCATGGTACATTAATAAATAAACTAAGACATTATGGAATTCGAAACAATGCACTGGACCTTATGCAATCATATTTATCTGATAGAGTCCAAAAAGTAGATATTGGTAAAGAAAGGTCTAGAGGATCAAAAATCGATTTAGTAGTCCCGCAAGGATCAATATTGGGTCCTTTTCTATTTTTAGTATATGTAAATGATCTCCCATTTCTAGCAAAAGATCTCTGTGATATAGTCTTATTTGCTGATGATACTTCATTGATTTTTAAAGTTGACAGAAATAAACATAATTATGACGATGTAAATAATTCTCTTTCACAAATACTAGATTGGTTCACCGCCAATAACCTCTTACTCAATGCTTCAAAAACCAAATGCATAAAATTCATGTTACCAAATGTAAGAGAGCTCCCAACTAAGATAATGCTAAAGGATGAGATTGTTCACCTTGTAGAATCAACTGTTTTCCTAGGGTTACATATTGATTCCTCTCTTCAATGGAGACCGCAAATTGATGCTCTCGCAAACAGACTTAGTTCAGCAGCGTATGCGGTTCGAACAATTAGATACATTACCGATGAAGATACAGCTAGGTTAGTTTACTTCAGTTACTTCCATAGTGTTATGTCTTATGGTATTTTGCTTTGGGGACAGGCAGCTGACATCCAGACTATCTTTGTTCTTCAGAAAAGGGCGGTACGCGCTATTTATAAATTAAATCCACGTGACTCGTTGAGGGAATTATTTAAAGAAATAAATATTTTAACAGTAATATCGCAATACATCTATGAAAATCTAATGTATACACACAAAAACAGAGATAACTTTATGAAAAGGTGTGATGTTCACAATAAAAATACAAGAAACAAGAACAAATTACACATCCCATCATATAGATTACGAAAGGTAGGGAAATCATTTGTGGGCAATTGCGTAAGATTCTATAATAAGCTTCGATCTGAAGCAACTGAGCTCCCTATTCGTAAATTTAAACTGTACATAAAACGAAATCTTATCAAGAAAGCCTATTACTCCGTAGATGACTACGTAAATGATGTTAATGCTTGGCCGGATGTCGCCCAGTTCCATACAGACAATAGTATGTAAGACCAGTTAGACTTAGTTATCCTAAGATTGTAGTACTATAATTTCTAATAAGCACAATTTACCAAAAAAAACCGAGTAAAGCTCGGTCACCCAGGTACTCTTATTGAAGCTAGAATGTTTAACAATAGTTCCGTGCTAAGCATCGATATATAGATGGGAAGATAAGGCACTGGCTTCTTGAAAGTGGCAGCCCCAAATCGTGTTCAATTGTGTCTTCAGTCATTGACGTTTTTTGCGTGCTAATTGTTGTCTCGGTCACACTTCGTTCTAGGTACGTCTGTACATCTATGTTGTCCATAAGTAGGTATACTGCAAAATAATGTAACAAAATACAGGCCGTTTATAGTTAGCACGAAGCGGAAGAAAGTAACAAATCCACAGAATTTTACATAATTTATATACCTATGCAGATACTTAGTCAAATTTATGCAAGAACGTCTTTTAGTGCTTTAACAGTAACAGATAATGTTCCTAGAAACGTACGAACATAAACAGCGTAGCTTAGCTCATTTCGCTGCAAAGTAAACACATTAAACTTGTGGTAACACTGTTATTAGTATTCTGAAATAGTAACTTTCTCAAATCTGAATTTCCTATGTTCATAATAGCTGGTATGTTTGTATTGTCTGTTTTTTATGGACATGGTGTACGAATAAAATATATTTATTTGCAGCATTACAATTTAAATTTAGTTCAATAGACCTGCAGTCTTTCGCAGTCCGTCATTCATCCTACATTTGCGAATGTATCACTCATACTTATTTTCCCGCGAATTGTTTTCATTTTGATAACTAGTTAAGAATATTTAAAAATAGACCAGTGATCGACGAAAATAGTATGAGTTATACACGAACTGCTCTTTATAGAGAGCACAGACATAGACAAAACAGTTCTCAAATTATTTTAAAACTAGCAGCGCCTCGCGGTTTCACCCGCGTAGTTCCCGTTCCCGTGGGAATTCCGAGATAAAATATAGCTTATGTCACTCCCTGAAAAGTAAGCTTTTAATGATGAAATATTTTTTTTAATCGGTCTCTTTGTTTCGTAGCCTATTCGATACGAACAAACAAACAAGCAAATCATTCCTCTTTATAATATAATACAAGTATAGATTTAGTACCTGTACACTATCCAATTTCGATGTAGAATGTTATTAAACGACACAAAAAACTAAAAATCACTTCCTTGGCGTCAACTCTCAGTTAGAAGTATATAAGCAATATTTATTGAAGGAAGGATATCTAATGGACAAGGAATGATGTAATTGCATTGCAGGTCTATAGACCAACAACAGCGGCAACAGAGTTAGGTTATGTACTTACTTATGGGTGGTTTGTTTACAAAATTCTACATCGAGTTTGGCTAAGTGTGACTATGGAAAACTTTGCCCAGTACTTTATCAACTGAGTAACTATACAGGGCGTCCCAAGACTAGGCAACATTAAATTAAGAAGGAAAGTAAGTACCTACATTTGTAGATAGGATATTTTGATGAAAAGAGACTAAAAGAGACTTTATTTATATAATTTACTAAAACTGCATGATAATTTTTTAACTATTGTTTAGATTTTCATTATAAAAATACGGGTTGTTTTTTCGAATTGGAGTCGGTTCGATTTCCAGATAAAACAGGTAAGTTTTAGTAAATCTTTGAATGCTCAGTTAAAGAAATAAAATAAAGGCTTTTATCAGCTATGTACAATAATTAAGGTATTTTCCCGTCATGTCGCATAGTCTTGGGACGTCCTATATTATATTCATTCATATATCATTAAGTAAGCTGTTAATTTCGTCATCTAGAAATCTTGAAACGACTACAATTGAAAGAATATTTCTAGGAAAAAACATCTCTTCAAAGTCGAGTAAAATAATATGAAAAATTATTACCGCTCTCGTAAAATAGCGATGAAAATATTATGATACGCTTCTTCGCTAAAGTGGGTATTTCTATGGGCGTCCGGCATTTTATTCAATCTTTTTAAGTTCTCGGGCAAACAAACCACTAAGGCGCACACCCGAGCGAATATGACAGCGATACCAATTTTATCATATTTTTACATTAATCATAGGATTTTTTAAAAATCCATCGTACAGTTTGTGGTATCTATTATAAGCTATTTTTTCATACTTCTGAAATAGTTTTATCTTGTATAGTTTAGGCAGCGATTCAAAAATAGTTTGGTGACCAATAAGGGCCGGAATTTCTGCCTAAGCTTTATAAAATAAAACTAGGACATAACTAAATAATTTAGAATGGATTCCACAAACTGTACGATGGATTTTTAAAACTTCCTGTGTTTAACGTTATAATAAGATATTATAGGCCACCTTCACTAGTGTGTGCGCCTTAATGACGGATTTGAGAAAATAA
Source organism: Eupithecia tripunctaria (assembly GCA_955876795.1). Lineage (NCBI taxonomy): Eukaryota > Metazoa > Arthropoda > Insecta > Lepidoptera > Geometridae > Eupithecia > Eupithecia tripunctaria. Next base: position 9,498,891 of record OY041623.1, on the reverse strand, counting down.
GCTCGAATAGTCTGTATTTTATTTTAACTAGGCTTAAAATAAAATGCAGACTATGAGCTTATATATTATTATAAAATTCTGTGTAATAATAAATAATGACATGTTTGTTCAACTTTTTCATAAAACAGCCCCAGGCTAAAGCTCTTTTTAATTTCTAGAATTTTACATCCATATCGATAGTCAGAAATTATTCTATTAAAGCAGTCGCGCACATAATTATTTCTGGTTTTATTAAAAGTACATATCCACGACTAACGGAAAAAATGATGCAAGTATGTTTGTTATCATTTTAAAATACAAATACATTATTTAGCTTTAAAAAACATGGAGTAGTCTAGATATAAATTTAATTGAATGAGGAAAATTAGAGAAGTTACTTATAATTTATGCAATCTGCAGGTAGCTCAATTGATTCATTCATATCAATAGCAGTCGGAAGCGTAAACAATCTACAGGTAGCTCAACCGATCAATATCGATGACAATTTAACCGTTAGTTATAGTTAAGTACTAAGCCTTTCATTTACAACACAACTTTACATTCTTAGAGATGAAAAGTAAAAGATAAAACTCTATGGAATTTCATTTCTCACGCGTTTAGCGGGAGGGAAAAGTTTATGTAAATCCATGTCTGTGTTATTTTTTTAATTTTCGTAATTATAAGCCAGTATGTATCAATCAGGAGTAAGTGTGATTCCTACCTTGTGTGTAGGCCAAATGACACTCTCAATAGGAATTGAACAGTTTCTCAACCCGGTGTACAATGTACTAATCTGTCAGTCTGCTCTTGTCGGTGCAATGATGCAATTTCTTCCACTTTTTTCTCTCCAATACCGGTCGGTCTCTTCTTCTTTAAACGAGGCTTACTCCTTGATCTGACTCATACTATCTATTCTGCTAATCTTTTCTGCTTCCTCGACTTTCTTCTGGTTTTCCTTCTATGATGTTTCTTATGAAGCTGTCAAGCATGTTAATCAAGAACTTATGTAGAAAACCCTAGAAAATCGCTTATTAGCTTATCTGTAAAGTAGACAAGAAACCTAGGTATCTAGGTTTCTAGTCTTCTTTACAAATAAGCTTGTAAATCTACAATATTTTACACCAAAGCTTGAACAAAACCTGAACTCCTGTGATAAATTGAGCTACATTATTTAGGATTTGAGTTTTGGCGCCCAACACGGGGCTGCTTTATGTTCTGGAAAAATAATTGCCTTTTATAGAGGAACCTTTTCGCCACTGTCCGTTTCGAGATAAGGTTTTACCACCAATAAATTAGTAGCATAGTAATCGGAGCAGTTTTATGTCACACTTTTTCACTGAGCAAAATAATTGGCGCCCACCACGGGGCGACTATGCTCTCCGCTACATTTGTAAAGACTACGATTCTTTATGTCTACGGAGTGAAGGTTCAAATTGAATTGAAACTTGCAAATTAGTTTCAAAGAACAATATTCGTGTTGGTTCTAGAAACACCAAGTTATAATGGCGCCCAACGTGGCGCACAACTTTTTGCCGAAATCTTCCCAAGTTCAGCTGCATAAGTAATACAATTTCATAACGTTGTTTTTCCAAGACCTTAACGCCTACTTATTTTGCTGTAAAAGTTTCTAGAACATCGTACAGTAATCAATTTCATTGAACATGTTGCCAAATATACGCCAAATGTGGCAACGATCATTGTAATATCAAATGAAATTTATCAGTATTACCAGCTGCAAATATTATTACTTCTACCGATATGAAATCTAAGTTATCAAAGTCTTGCCAGCTGAGGTTGTCGTATTAGAAATAGTTTCCAACCTAAATAGTTCGGCAGTCTAGAACCGAAACGCGGATAGCGAAATCAAGTCGTTGCCCTAATCAGGAATAAATAAACCTATCGATATTAGTTCCGGGTATTGTGAGGGTTTCTTTTGTTTAATAAAAAATATTTATTTATGTCATAATATGTATGAAGAATGTAGGTAATATTAGTCTAGAAGTACCCATAACGCGAGCTGTAACTACGAACTTAGCTGTTCTGTATTCTACGATGATATAGAGAAGCTATTAGATATTAGCATGTAAATTATATTTTTCACACAAAATGAACCTAGTTATACAAGTACCTAGTCAATCTGGTATACTCTATGTATGTTATTAAACTAAATGCCTTTATAGTAATAAGTGATTATTTTTATTTTATCTAATAGTTTATAGCACTTGTTCGCGCCGATAAACACGAAACTGAGAAGAGCGCCATATACCCCTTAGCTGAAGAAGCTTCATGAGCCGATCGATGTCACCGTACCTACTGAAGAATTGGAATACATCGATAAAAACAGAAACGAAGCTTCCTCGGCAAATCAGTACAAAAGGCGGCATCACCGCCATTTTAATTTTTCATGTTCTCCTTTTGACTGCCTTCGATGCAAGCACACCTCTGTACCTAGATTATAGGAATATACGTTTTTATATCAAGAATCAATAAATTCTATTCTTTGAAGACGCACCCGATGACCCCCCCGTAGCTAACAGCACTTATGTATTGTCTATGTACTGTTTATTTTTTAAGAACCTTCTCCTGAAAATACGAAAAATACAAAAAAGGATAAGCTAAATTCACCATGGGAAATAGGGATATTTTTTTTGGAAAAACTCATGACTTCACTTTGTTTCCCCTTGACGAAAAGAAGTTAAAGACGATGACACACAGAGCAGGTTTTTTTATTCATCACCACCCACCCTTTCATGTTATACTGTTTTTGTTTTTCATTTATTTATTTTTGTTACTCTTTATGTACCTGTGTCCAAATAAATTATTTTTCTATTCTATTCTTTTCTATTCTTCATATATTTGACGAAAGCTACGGTAGCAGTTACAAAGGTCATTACAAGATTCAAACGTAACGAGCATCTACGACACATTGAAGAATTATGGTTACTTATAATACAATACAATACAGTACAATTATTCTTTATTGCACAACAGTTATCAGAAAACACGAAAACATAAACAAAAACAGATAATGTACAATGGGCGGCCTTATCACTAAAAGCGGTCTCTTCCAGGCAACCTTAGGATGGACATGAAGTAATCGAAAAAATACTTTTTCGACGGTGGCGTGTATACAGAAATAATATTTTAAAATAAATACTAATGCATACTTAACATGAATATATAAATAGTAATATATAAAATTACGATGTGAGGCAGAGGAAATGTTCATAGACCATAACGTATTATTATTTTTGAATATAGTGAGTGATTTAGCATGTCTGATATAAGTGGTATGGTATATGGTACTTATATTTCTCAAGATTTATTATCTTTACTTTGGGGCTTGCCCCTGCCGGCTTGCTGTGTGGATTGCCCAGCCTTACTTGTTTATACTCATTCGTGATAGGGCTCCAAGAGTTTGTATAGCCGACTCGCCAAATCTGTTTCGAATCGTCTATAATACTCGTAGCATGAACATGTAGTTACAGGAAAAATGCAGAGATTAAAGTTAAAGGTATCGGGTAACAGGGAAAATTGTTACTGGGCGCGTTTTAGTACTGTTCAGGGAAGTTTCTGCGTCGGTATAATTGAGCAGTTTGGTCGGTAATTGGTGTAAGACAAGGCTTTTTGTGACCTAACTAGCTTATTATGGTTTCATATGATTTTTATGGGATTAAAAGTAACTTGCCTAAATTTATGTCGATGATTTTCGATAAGATAGAAAGAAAGATTAACTACGATTAGATATTTATGAAAATATCATTGGGAAATATGAAGATTCGTTCAGACGTTTAGGTGTTAAAAAGTAACCGACTCCATATTGAAATAAATGCTGGATGCTATTCGAAAACGTCATAGAACCTCCTCCTTTTTTCAAAGTCTCCGAAGAAGTAGTTAAGGTCTTGTTTATGAAGACGCAAAGCGTCGAGTGGGGCGTCGGACGTTTTGAGCAGAAGTGCGTGCAGCGGCTCATCGAACGCCCAAACACAAACATATCGCAAAGTACGGTGATGTTTATGAAGAGGCGGGGCGTGAAGAGTGGCGGTGGCTGTCGCGGTGCCTGCCAAATCAAACAAACTTATGTATAATCATCATCATCATTATTATCATCAGCCTATACTAGTCCACTGCTGGACATAGGGCTCCGCTATTGAGCGCCATAGCGCCTGTCCGCGCCCAGTCTTGAGCTTGACGCATCCAGAATCTACCTGCAGTATTTCGCAGATCGTCAGCCCACCTGGCCGGAGGGCATCCTACAATACGTTTGCCGAGTCGCGGTCTCCACTCAAGAACTCGTTTACCCCAGCGATTATCGGTTCTTCGCGAAATATGGCCGGCCCACTGTCACTTCAGCTTGCTAATTCTTTGAGCTATGTCGATAACTTTGGTTCTCTGTCGGATGTGTTCGTTACGAATCCTATCCTTCAGAGAGACTCCAAGCATAGCTCTTTCCATAGCTCGCTGAGCGACTTTAAACTGGTGGACCAGCCCTATCGTGAGTGTCCACGTCTCAGCTCCGTAGGTCATGGCGGGTAGGACGCTTCAAGCATCGTTTTCAAGCATTGCGGTATGGATGACGAGAAGACTCAGAGGATGTGTATAACCGCTTCTCCGTAAACGCACTAGACCAAAGCCATGTCTGAATTCAGCACGAGCCACGCCTTAGGACGCGTCGCCTTACGCCGCAATCTTCAATCTTAAAATCCTTTACTCATTTTGTAAGCTGTTTTATCTAAATAAAATCAGAGCACCTATTTTCGGAGCTTTTAAATAAAATACGTGCGTAAAATAAAACAAAGTTCATTCTACTGTGAAGAGGAGCGCAAAACTCATTTATTCTTCAAACAACATATTAATGATATGTCAGTGTGTCTGGTCCACGTTTTCTTTATTCGCACGAGAGGTCCCAGATTATTGAGAAACAAAAAAGAATAGGCACCTTGTTAGCTCTTTATTTCGAAGGCGGCAATGGCGTGAGCAATTTATAGACGGAAAGGAGATGTGATTGAATTTCTATCGTAATTGTAATTGCTGATAATATATATGTTTACTAGGATACTAGCCTTGTGGTAATAGGGCCTTGTGATGCAGCCTTAGAATTTGCACTTACAACTCTTCGAATGTCGTAAGAGACGGTATATCCACCGGGAGGTAGCAGCGCCTCTTGTAGAGCAATTCTACCACGAGCTGTGGCTGTAATTCCCAACCAGCATTCCTAGTGTGGGGAGGCGTCCAGCAGTGGACTTGTTATATGCTGTAAATGATGATGAAGATGAGGATACCAGCGACTGCCTTGTTGATCTAGCAGTTGCGTGTTCAACCTCTGATAATGCAGTCCTGGGTTCAAAACCCGAGTCGTATTTTCCAATGGAATTGAATTTTTAATTATTTAAAAACCCATTGCAACATCGACACCCGCGGGAAGAGTTCATCATCATCAACATCTTGAATGAGTTTCGGCATGAAGAAAAAACAAACATACATCCATTCGTATTTATAATTATTATTCAGTCAGGGCCTATCGAAATAAGAAAATTTCGACTATATACTTTAAAAATAAATCATATTCATTTTGAACTTATCATTCGTCAAGTTTCTTCTGAATAGATCACGCTGCAAACAGCTATTATCTATTTTCTAATGTTAAATCAGTCTTAGGTCATGGTTAGTCAATAAAAATACCAAAACAGCAACCACGTTTATTTTGGCTTTAGTTTTTTCAAATGCTGAGAGAAAATCTGCCTTAAATTTTGATTTTCTTCTTACTCTACTTATATATCATTTTAACCAAGACAGTGTGATTTGATTATGCAAAAACGTCCCAGCCTATATTTGACATTTGAAAGTCATTTCATGGCTTTCGTGCATCGATAGGATGTCAAAAAGGTTGTGTGGTTTTTGCATTAGTTACCCAATGAGCGACAAAAATAGTACCTAGGCGTGATACACTCACGAGTCGGTAACTACATCTGAATTTGACCAGTTGCTTTGCTTAAACGACAGATTTTCACTCTGCATTTAGAATAAACTTAACTACATCTAATATACCTACAACCAGTGCCGCGACCTCATGGTACAATTAAGAGTCGAATTATAGGCGGTACCCCGATGCACACTAGCGCCACCACCTTTTTCATCTTATTGTAACGTTGAACAAAGGAATCTTCAAAAATGATAGAGCAGTTTATGATACCTATCTTCTGTAGTTGTTTTATTTTCTATAGTTTGGGAAGAGATGCGAAAACAGAGTTTGGTGAGCACCACAAGTGCTACTTCGTACATATCATATCCTCTTATACTATACAAATTAAAACTATTACAAAGGTTTTACAAATAAGCTTATTACCGCTATAGGTCTCTCACAAACTGGCTTATAATTTTTATAAGATTCCTTTGTTCAACGTTATGATAACATAAAATACTGGCGACGCAAGTTTGTACCCCCTTATTCATAATGGTCTGCTAACATAAAACAGCTGCTAAGTAGTGCTATTTCTCAGTCTGACTTCTGTCAATAGAAAAAGACAGAGCGAGATTTAGCAGTGTGCTAAGTTAGCAGACCATTATGAATAAGGGGGTAATGTTTAAATACATTGATCAAGGACATCAATGACTTATTAAATGGCCTATTAGTCCACTAATTGTCTGTTAAATGATGCCGTCAATATAAAATACATCTAAATATTATAATAATATATACCTACCCACAAAAATTCCATGATTTGAAAGCACTTTAGTATACTGTGCGGCAGTGGTACAGCCCAGATCTTTGAAAACCATTGAATTACGCAGGTAAAGGCACTCTTTTCACCTGGCTCTCAATATCCTTTAAGCTTTTATTCCTAATATTAGGAAGAACGAACAAAGCGTACACCCCTCCATACAAGTTTATACCGGCGTAGATATAGAATAAGGCGTGAATCCCGATGTATTCTTCTAGATAGCGGAAGGTGTGTGCTTGAAGCAACATTAACAATTGGGAGTACGTGAACAGCGCTGCTAGGATGGGTGTGCATACCTGAAAAAGAAAAATTATGGGTGTAATGATTATAAAATGATATATTCAGGCGATACTTTGCGGAAAGTCATTGTAAAGTATTTGGAAGTTTTTTTATAGTAAAAATTTCGCGTAAACCTTTGTTGTATTTGGTTGGATCTTATCAGAGAAAGTTATAATGCGGAATGGTTTCTAAATATTTTTAATTCTTATATTTTTGTAAGGTGGTTACTTGTCGTTATTTATAATGGATAAACTGGCTTTCTGTTCTTAATATTTCTATGACAATGGACATTGTGATTATATGGTTTATTTCTTTTTTTGTTATTAAACTATAATTTTTTATTTTTCACTTTTTCCTTTACTTGTGCTATAAACGTGTTTCTTGTCAAATTTAATAATATTTAGGTAGTGCCTTTTATTATTTGTGTACATCATTTTCTTAAAATTTACCTGTAACTTTTTATTGCGATGACTTATAAATTATTTGTATATCACGGCTCCAAGAAGTTACGGATTTAGTAGGTATTGGACTAGTATTGGATCTCAATTTTAACTCGATAGGTCTCGAAGAATTCGAAGGTTTAACAAACCGTTTGCTGTGAATTGTGTTAAATTTTATAATACTTTACCTGACATAACAACTAAACTGAACGAAAAACCTTTGAAAACGTAATTAAAAAAACACTACAAAAAAACATACTATTCGGAAAGACTTCTTTTTAGATAAAGATGTTTGGAAAAATATATTATGTTAATTATATCTAAGAGATTTATTTTTATTTTAGTGTATTAAAATCGATTATTGTTATTTGACTATTCTAAGTGCAATGTAAATGTATGCCTATGGATAAAATAAATCAATTGAATTGATATTAAATTGAAGGAACGCTTCAGAACGCGTTCCTAAGAAAAGAGGGTTAACAGACGGACAGACAGACATGCAGACGGACAACAATATGATCTTATAATATTCTTTTTTTCATTTTTTTTAAGGAACTCCATAATCCACATGCTGGGTATGCGGATTGGAGATCGCAGTTCGGTAGTGGAAATGTTCAGCAGGGGCCGCTGCTGCCTGCCCCGGTGGATATCCCTTAGTCGCCTGAATGACACCCTCGAAGAGTTGGGCTGGTGCAAATTCTAAGCCGGCACCACACAGCATTACCGACTCACTAATGACTGAAAAGCTGACCGGATATTAATGAACTAAACTACGTTTTCCATTATAGCAATTAAACTTCTCTGCGTTGACTTTCGAAAGTTCTTGATTGTTGACTCTGGCATGTTTTACCAGATAAAATTAGATTTATAAGGAATTGTGTTCAGATTTAGGCTGGAACAGTAAACACGGAGCTTCTTTTCGAGTTTCTGTAACAATTTGTGGTGATAATGGTTTTCCGTCTGGCCACTTAGCGAGTTTTGGTTTTAATTCACTTAAGATTTGTTCGTTTAATATCGTCTCTTTAACTTATATCTGGGTTGGTGTTTTAGGTGGTGGCATTGGTATCGAAGAGATCATTGTGTAATAAATACCAATCAATGTTTGTAATCCGTATACCTACTATGAATAAACCTATGAACACTACCATGGTTATACTAAATAAACTAATTAAACTATGCCCAAATTATAAGAAACCTAAAAATGCAAATATATTGTTGCACTTTTGTGAAGGAACAGATCGTTGATCGATTCTACATGACACGTAACCTGTAATGTTTTTCTACTATATGAATATCTGCCCAAAAATATCATATTATTATGGCAGTTAAGTTAAAATGTCATGGGTCACAGCACCGGTAGAGAACCTAGTTGTGAACGCCAGAACTCGGCAAACCAAGGTACATCTTCCTTGGTCAGTAACAAGGATGGTAATTTCCCTTACGGTCATTCTACCTAGATTAAAACTCTCGGATATTTCCTTACCCTGAAGACATTTCGGCCTCGATCAATAATCTGATATTCCCTTACTCTATATTGAACAACTCTCTTTCGGATGTTATAGCTGCCTAGATCAACACGCTCTCAAATTCCCTTACCCTCCTGAAGATATTTCGTCCACGATCAACACTCTCTGTTATTCCCTTACTCTGATTACGAACATCTACCTTTCGGATGTTATAGCTGCCTAGATCAACACGCTTACAAATTCCCTTACCCTCCTGAAGATATTTCGTCCACAATCAACACTCTCTGTTATTCCCTTACTCTGATTACGAACATCTCCCTTTCGAATGTTAAAGCTGCCTAGATCAACACGCTCTCAAATCCCTTTACCCTCCTGAAGATATTTCGTCCACGATCAACACTCTCTGTTATTCCCTTACTCTGATTACTAACATCTCCCTTTCGGATGTTATAGCTGCCTAGATCAACGCACTCTCAAATTCCCTTACCCCCCTGAAGATATTTCGTCCACGATCAACACTCTCTGTTATTCCCTTCCTCTGATTACGAACATCTCCCTTTCGGATGTTATAGCTGCCTAGACCAACACACTCTCAAATTTCCTTACCCTGATATTAAACATCTCCACCACCACAACGGACGGCAGCCAGCTCGCCATGCCATAAGCCAGCAGCAACACTGGTAGAGCCAACCCGGTGGTAAACGCCAAAACCTGGCCGACCACGCCAGGACTGTGGATCTGGCTGAACACTGCGTAGACTCCAAGGGCAAGGGCCATGGCTGTGTAGCCGAGGGTAAGGATGTACTGGAAAAAAGAGATAAGAGATTACGACGTTATTATGATCATTTGCAAATCGGACGGAGCAATCTTTTTTCTACGTAATTTTTGTTACGTTAAAAAGAGTTTTAGACCTTCATCTTCTTTGTTTCTTAGATATTAGGAAGCTCTTTAGTGGCCAGTGAGTTTACAAAAACGAAAAATGTATCGTTAAACCGTGCGTGGTGATCAGATAACCACACTTGGCTCATGGCATTCATTGCCTCCTCATTGTTTGGTAGAGGCACGCTCATCCTCAACTTCAACAGCCTGTATTACCACTGCTGGACACAGGCCTCCCCCTAATAAGCACCTGATTGGTATATCTATATATAATACAATACACTACTGAGATAGATATTTTTTTATTATATATAGAAAACATTTTATATATCTAACAGGGTAATGCCTATAATCCCCACGCTGGTCATGGGGGTCGCAGTTCGGTATTAGAATTGTTCTGCAAGAGGCGCTGCTGCCCGCCTCGGTAGATATCCCTTAGTCGCCTTTTACGACATGGGAAGAGATTGGGTGGTGCAAATTCTAAGCCAGCACCACACAGCAAGCATCACCCACTCATTAGTCAACGTAGAAGTTCTGATAGAGTTCTGAACTAACCCAAAACTCTGCTACTAACCTTTCTATCCCAAAAGGCGACAACCACAACAGTGAGTACACTCCCCACCAACACGAAGGCCACAATCAGGTTGGGGTCTTGGAGGCCAATGCCGCAGTCACAGGCGTTATTAGTGTCGAGGAATAGCAAACTGCCGCAGAGGTCCATAGTGGTGTACAGAAGGAAGGCAATCTTGATACTGTCCCACTGTATTTTGTTTCTGTCTGAAAACAAAACAAAGAAATATGGGGTGTGTGACTGTGGTGAATGCTTATGTACAATAAAAAATGTATATATATATATATATATATTCGTAGCGTCGTTTGGGCCTTTGTTCAACAGTGGACTTATACAGGCTGATGATGATGATGATGATGATTTCCTTAAAATCTAAGTCTAAACCGTCACCAGAAGGTAGACTATACAAAATACTTTTAGCATTCATTATGAAATCCTATTTTTGACTGTTTTTATATTTGTTATCTCAGAAATTCTGACTAGGTGGTCCGATTTTCATAACTCTATTTTATTTATTTTAACTGTTAACCATCATTATATGGAACGTTGTGTTCTTCCAACATAAAATAATTAATTTTGTTTTGAAAAACTATAAACCGACTTCAAAATTTTTATAGTTTTTTCATGAATTCTTTTTTTTGTTCTCGACGACTTCTGTGGCACGGTGGGCGAAGGTCCGCCTGCGACGCAGGAGGTTGCGGGTTCGATTCCCGCCTCGGGACAAATATTTGTACGATCTGCAGGTATTTGTTCAGGGCGTTCTGGATGTTTTCTGTATATAATAAAAAAATATCTAACTAAGTAGTGTATTGTATTATGTATATCAGTTATCTAGTACCCATAACACAAGCTCTGCTTAGCTTGGGGCTAGATAATGCTGTGTGAACTGTCCTGCATTATTTATTTTATTTTATTTTATGAATTTTGATGGATCTCGTTGTCAAAACTGAACACGGAGTCCCACTAAAATGGGACCACACGGGAGGCACCAGCTTTCTTATAAAAAAATAATCATGAAAATTGGACCACCCAGACAAAAGTTAGGTAACAAATATTATATAAAAAACATAAAAAATTACAGTCGAATTGAGAACCTCCTCCTTTTATTGAAGTCGTTCAAAATGCAATATAATTTAAGTCGTTTTATAGTTTTGTATAAGAAAATCAATTATTTTATGTTGGAAGAACACCAACGTTCAGTAGGTATAATGATGGTTAACAGATTACTTACAGAGACTAAGCAGTGTGACTGACCCATCCATCCCTCGAGAAGCCTCGTCAGTCAGGTTGTCAATATCCTGGGAAATGATGGGGCTGTCTTCAGGTATACCTTTCAAGCATGACAGGGCGGAAACAGCGCGCTGAAATAGAAAATATTTCTGAGAATTCAGCGGAAATTATGCTGTGACCTTGACCTATCTTTATAGAGCTAATTCGTTTCATGTCAATATGATGGTTTACAAACAACTACAAACCGACTTACAATCCATTAGTTTTAAATTGTTTTTTTTTTTAGATTCACGGGACAAATACCTACTAATTAATTCTGTAATTCTGTAATTCTTTATTGTACACAAAATGTTTGAATAACTTTTACCTAAATCTAATGATTCAAGTATCATGAATCACATTTGCATAAACATTACCAACATGCTCCATATATGTGGGTTGGTATGGTGTGGTCTAGTTTTGTCTGCGGTACAGGTATTTGAGTGTGTGTCTTTGCTAAATGAAAATAGGGTTTATTTTGGATCGTTTGGTATACTCAACTTAATTTTGGCCACCTTGTGGTTTGGATCGTTTTGGCATAACTCGGTCCAAATAATACATAATAATAATAATAATAATAATAATAATAAAGCCATTTATTCCAACTCTTATGATTATGTACAAATTATGTGTTAGTATTTAATGCTTAGGTTTAGGTTAGTAGGTACTTATTATATTTACACTTTTGAGAGTTGGATCCCTTCTTGGGTAAAGGCCTCCTCCATCTTCATCCACGACTGTCTGTCGTTTGTATGACTCATCCAGCTTTTTCCTGCTATTTGGATTATGTCATCAGCCCACCGTCTATACGGTCTGCCAACATTTCTTTTGCCATCTGGTCCCTTCCATTTTGTAGTCTGTATGGTCCATCTTTTATCAGTGAGGCGTGAGATGTGCCCAGCCCATTTCCACTTAAGTTTTAAAGCTTGTGTTAGTGCATCTGTTAGCTTGGTCTTTTGTCTAATAGAGCTGCTTCTTATTTTATGTATTTTTCGAATTTTGAGAATGCTCCGTTCCATTGCTCTTTGTGTAGACCTGACCTTGAGTTTGGTTTTATTCGTAAATACCCATGTTTGGCATCCATACAGTAGACAAGGCAAGAGACAACTATCAATAACCACCTTTTTCATGCTTAAGCTGTAGTCTCCTTTAAGTATTTCTTTTAATGACCAAAATTTCTTCCAAGTAACATTTACTCGACGTTCTATTTCTTCTTCATTGCTAGTCTTTTGGAATGATACTTGTTTGCCCAAATAAACATAACTTTTTGTATATTCTATGTTGTTACCATTCACATCTATAGGCATTTCGTTACAGTTTGTCATTATTTTTGTTTTGTTTGCGTTCATTTCTAGCCCTACCTTGGAGCTTTCTTGGGCAAGCAATTGTAACATTTCTTGTATATCTTCTGGTTTTTCGGCTAATACTACTATATCGTCAGCAAACTGAAGATGACTAAGATATCCTCCATTTATTTTAATGCCTTTGTGTTTCCAATCTAGCTTCCTGAATATGGTCTCGAGTACTGCAATGAACAGTTTGGGTGACATAGGGTCCCCCTGTCTCACACCCCTTTCTATTTTTATGTCAACACCTCTGGTTTCTAGCTTTACCTTGCTTGTGCTATTGGCATATATATATTTTATGATATTTATGTATTTATCGTCGATATTGAATATCCGTAGCGCGTTCCAGATTGACTTGTGGCTGATGCTGTCAAAGGCTTTGCTATAATCTATAAAGGCTACATACAGAGGTTTGTTGAATTCATTGTATTTATTTATAACCTGTTCTAATGTGTGTATGTGATCAGTGGTGCTGAAACCAGAACGGAAGCCTGCTTGTTCGATAGGTTGTGACTCATCAATCATTGGTGTTATTCTTCTCAGTAATATTGATGCAAAGAGTTTGTATATGCTAGCGAGTAGGCTGATTGGTCGATAGTTTCCAATGTCTGTAGCATTTCCTTTTTTATAAAGAAGGACAATGTCGGAGGTACACCATTGTTTTGGTACAGTCTCGGTGTCTAATACCATATTGAATAGACTTGTTAAAGGTTTGAGAAGGATAGGTATCCCTGTTTTTAGAGCTTCATTTGTTAGACCATCTGGTCCAGGACTTTTCTCAGCTTTGAGTTGTTTTATGTGTTGAAGTACTTCTTTTTCGCTTATTGGCTTGATGGTGGTTGCTTGTGTAGTCTTGTCCGTTTGCTTATCTGTATCGATGTGGGTGTCATCTTGTCTTTCCTTGTATAGTTCTTTGTAGAAGTTTGTTGCTGAATCTAAAATGTCTTTCCTTGTTTTGGTTTCTGTCGAATCGTTACCAAGTTTCTGTATCCATGATTTATGAAGGTTTAGTTCTTTGAAAGCTCGTTTTGTGCTTCTGAATTTCTTTATGTTTCTTGTTATAATTTCTTGTCTGTGTTTTTCGTAATCTTTCTTAATAGCTTTATTTGTTTCTTTATATAGTTTACTTAGCTCATTCTTCGTATTTTTGTCCTTGTTCTTCATATTGATTAACTCTGTGCGTTGTTTTATTAGTTTCTCGGTGTCTTCGGTAAAAATATTATGAATTTTCTTGACTGTAGTTGTTTTTTCTTTTGTTAAGCTCTCTTTAATGACTTTTTCTAGGATGTTGTAGTGATCTTGAATATTTACAGGATCTTTTCTTATGTCATCAATATAAGATTTGAGGTTGTTGATATATATTTTAATTTCTTCCGCTGTTTTTGGGTTTATTGGTTTATTTTTAAAGTTACTTCGGCTTTTCTTTGTGTTTCTTATAACAAATGTTGCTCGGACCATTCTGTGATCGGATGGAAATTTGACATTGTTTAAAACTTCTATGTTTGTAATTAGTTTAGGGTTGTTTGTCATTATGAAGTCTATTTCATTTTTAGTTTTGTTGTCAGGTGATTTCCATGTCCATTTACGGTTAGCTTTTTTCTTGTAGTATGTATTCATGATTGATAGTTTGTATTCGAGGGCATAGTCTATTAGTCGTTCTCCTCTTACGTTTCGTTTGCCAAAGCCGTACTTTCCCATAATAATATTTTCTTCGTTCTTTGGTTGTCCTATTTTTGCGTTGAAGTCACCGATTACTAGCACTGTGTTGTCTGCTATCATGTGGGCTTTCTTGATATCAGTGTAGAATTTGTTAATTTCGCAGTCATTTGCACATTCTGTGGGGGCATAGGTTTGGATTATTGATATGTTAAGTTCTTCAATTTTGAGCTGAAGTAAGGCTACTCTTTCTGATATTCCAATGAAGTTGGTTATTTTATTTTTTAGTGTTTTCTTAATTAAAAATCCTACACCGTGCAAGCCTTTGGTTTGGCCACTATAGCATAATATGTACTCCTGATATTCTTCGATATTGCAGCCCATTCTTCGCACTTCTGATAGTCCTAATATATCACAGTTTATGTTTTCGAGGGCATATATAAGTTCCAGATATCTTTCAGTCGAAAGCAGAGATTTCACGTTATATGTGCATATTTTTAAGTTGGTCTTATCCTTCTGGAAACCATTGATGGTGTTACTTGTGGATGGAGGGTGGTGGTCTGATTTCCCACGAGGACCAGTCGGCTTGGGAAATGTTTTATTTATAGTATATTGTTGTAGTTTATTGTGTGTTGTTGTTTTCCGGTGTCTGATGGCACTATCCTATTTGTTATGTCCTGATACTGATGAGAGAGAGTTGGTTCTGGATCTCATTACATCAAATGCGTTAATCCTGTTTGTATTTGATGAGGCATACTGTTTGCGTGGTTGCTCGTGTGCCACAGTTTCTGGTGACCCTAAGGACAAGTTTCTTTTGCGGTTCTCCTTATCGTAGGATCCCTCTCTAACTAACAGTTTGTCATATTTTATCACAGCATAGTTGCCCTTCTTTCGCTCTTCGATGAGTTTTGTTTGAAGCTCCTTCCTTTTGTCCAGTATCTCCTTTGGAAAATCTTCGGTGGCATACGCGTCCTTCAGTTTATTTTTGTTCTTCATAACCTCGATTTTTTTCCATCCGCTTACAAATGAAACAAGAATTGGTCTGTCCTTTCCGTTGTTGTTGTCTTTTTTTCCGATGCGATAGATGTTGTTTATATCTCTATCGTCGAGTGAGATTTTCAAGTCGTTTTTTATTTTTCCTATTGTTGATTTTAGTAATTCTGATGGAGAGCGTTCATTTTCTTTCATCCCAAAGATTATCAAGTTGTTAAATCTTTTGTTTTTTTCCATAGTTGTTATTTTGCTTTTTAGTTGTTGATTTTCAGATTTTAATTCTGCAATTTCACGCGTAAAAGGGACGAGTTTTTCGTCCATTTGTGATATAATTTCTCTTGTTTGTTTGACCATTTCCATTTTGATTTTGTCGAAAAATTCACTCAAATCGTTCATGGCTTCACTTTCATTCATGTGGGTGCCGGTATGAGGGGTAAAGGAACGTTTTTTATTCGGCAAGCTTTGATTTTCCTGTGTTTGTAGCGTGCAATGGAACGTGGTTTTAGTGAGTGAATCGAGAATGGCCCTCAAGATTGGCTTGGCTCCCTTGTTATTGGCCGCAACCATAGATTTTGGAGAGCGTATATCAATTTCCTTCGTCCAAGTTGGTTTTGGTTGGTATTTCTTGATAACCTCAAATTGCCGTGGTTGTAATTCTGTCCAGACTCACAGTATTATGCGCGTAATCACTGAGTTTATTTACTTTGTATGAACTTCTGGTTGTCACAAGTTATATTAAGGAGTTTTTTGCACTGGATGGGGTGTTTTTTTCCACAGTTTTATAATGTTTTTTAGGAGCACTACAATGACGTGTGTTTATCTTTCGGCGACCGGAACGAAAATGAACGGAAATAATACATAGTATGAACTTATTTTAATTATATGTACAAAGGCGAGCTTAACCCTGACAAAGAGTTTTCTTCCAGCGAACCCTTAGTTATAGGAGAGGCGATGGATTAGGTAGAGGAAGTGTACAAATTACAAATAAAATATCCATATACATAATATGCTTATAATAAACATACATACCTAGCTTAAATAATATAACCTACTTAGAACATTTCAGCAACAACAGGTAAAATCCGAAACAATACTGTATTATCTCTTGGTTAAGCTCAAGAAAATTGAAGACGCCCTCAGCATTTCTAATCTATCTCATACCGGCTCAAAGTCAACATACTTTAAGATCTTTTGTCATCTCGCAGACTGTAGACTTTTATCTGCCGACGTCATTGCATCATGCTTAGGTCATCACGATTCCAAAAACCTGAGGCCTAATTCCACAATTTTAAACAAATGCTATAATGGCGCAATACGATTAAGATAGAGATTGAGTCGTAAATTTAGTTGGTATTCTATTACCATAACTCTTGCCCCAACACACCATTGAACGGTCAAATTGTCAAACGGTTGTCATAATCGTAATAGTCATAGCTATGGCATAAGTAAATCGTGTTAGTAGAATACCAAAAGGTGTCAATAGCGGTGATTGATACGCCATAATGAAGCGATAATATTGTCATAGAGAAGCGATTGTGTTAGTGGAATCAGGCCCCTGGTATTTACCAATTGAGATCCGTTTTCGTTAGCCATAGATACTTAATATTCTAAGGTA
The DNA here is from genome assembly GCA_955876795.1 of Eupithecia tripunctaria. Classification (NCBI taxonomy): domain Eukaryota; kingdom Metazoa; phylum Arthropoda; class Insecta; order Lepidoptera; family Geometridae; genus Eupithecia; species Eupithecia tripunctaria. The sequence goes on along the minus strand of OY041623.1, from coordinate 9,481,676 downwards.
TGAAACTGCTTACGTTCATGCAGATCATTTTTTGTGTGTTTTTAGGGTTCCGTACCCAAAGGAAACGCGAGTGTGTAGTTCCGATTGTTTTGTAGCTCTGCTATAAGCGAGCATGTCTGAGCGACTGAGCGGGTTATCTTTGATAGCTTTTGTCGCTTAGCGATAAACTAGTGGGGCAAGGTAGTTGTCCCACCATCCGCGAGTAATCGACTAATCGCTTATAGCCGTCCCGCTGTACCAACTCGTTTCTATAGGTAGTTTATAGCTCTACTTGCTTCTCGGGTGAAAGTGGCGCCGCGACACAGGAAAGTTTGTATATCCATCCTACAGTTTGTGTATATATTATAAGTTATTTATGTAATAATCTTATTTTGTAAAGCTTAAGCAGAGATACGAAGTTGCGCTTTTTGGCCACCAAACTCTGTCTTCGCATTACTGCTTAAATTGGTACAAGATAAAACTATTACAAAGGTATTAAAAAATAGCTTATAATAGATACAAACTGTACGATGGATTTTTAATATGTCCTATTATGATAAAATAGGTGGCGCTGTCATATTGGGTCGGGTATGGTTTGTTATTTCCCTCGCGCAACGTATTTTTTTCATATTTTCTGTTGGAAATAAAAAATAAAAAAATAAAAGCTCGATTGAGACAGAAGTCAAACAACCGATTAAAAGTCTACAGTCTGCGATGAGCTCGCCCCGTTCCACTACACGGATTTCCAATTACGACTTAACGAGGTGGAGGAATTTTAATAAGAATTAACCTGTTGTATGCAAATTTTAACAAGGCGGTTTGTTGACTTAACCTCCAGTGGAATCCTCACAGAACAATATTAGGTACTCATTCATCTACAAGAGAATTCTGCCCAACCCTGGACCTTTGTGAATCTTAGAAGTGTCATGGCAACTCGATTCTAAACAAAATGGCGGACCGACTTTCCCAATTTGAAAGGGGTTTGAATTTTATCTTATTGCTAATTCTTAAAATCCATCGAACAGTTTGTGGTTTCTATTAAAGGCAATTTTTAATACCTCTGTAATAGTTTTATCTTGTATAGTTGTACGATTTGGATACATGATGGTGTATTTGCAAAAATCCTATAAAATTCCAAATAAATCATATAACATAACGATTGCAGGTGACTTAATCTGACAGATTCGAGATTCTAATATCGAGTAGCATCGGTAGGTAAAATCTGTCCAAAAAGAGAGAAGTCGTGGCGTTACGGTGAACTAACACTTTAAGTCGAACACTTTTATACAACAAAAGCTGTCAATTGGAACAGGCGCGCCCTCAATAGAGTATAGGTATGCATGTGACTTCAAAAAAGCTTATAATTTTTTTACGTATTCTTTATTGATATTGAAATATATTTCTGTATATTTAGTTTTGTATTTTATGATGTTTTTATTGTGAAAATTTAATCATTGAAAAGTAGATATTTGAAATCTCAACCGCAAAATGTCTAAACGCAGTTGAACATTTTTGTATGGGCATGAAGTTTGACTTTGAGTTGATATAAAGGGACTCCATGATCCATGACGTCACAAAATGCAAGGGCTAACATGGCAGCGCTTTTATCACCCGAAACTGAGTGTAGTTTTACTTTTTGTACATTTTTTGTACCTCAATAATTTAAAATTGTGTGGCTGTTATGTTTTCTTTCGTTTAAGGATTAACCTAAATAATCGATAAAAGAAAACCGTGTAAGCATGTTTTTTTTATTTTTTAATCGATTATACCTATTCCCACTTCGCTTCTCTTTTTGAACAGACTCAACATATAATGTTGATTAAAAATAATCTGATATTATTTTTCGTCGGAAAATTATAAAAGTAAACTGCGATATTTAACCTTGACTAGTAGGTAGATATGTTTCAAGTTAATCATTTCAAAAGGGTGAAAGGGTTTCCAACGTCGGAATGGAATGATATCCAAGAAAACCTAGAAATTACTCCGGTTCCCTAAATTAAATTAGCCTTTCCCAAAATACGAGCTTTCAGCGAAAAAATATTTGATTACCAGGCGATTATATCAAAGGTTTCAGCCATTAGGTATGTATTTATTTGAGTTATATAAATGATCCAGCCAACATCATGTTTTGATTTGAGTGACGTTACGACTGTTGGAGGCCAAGTGGAAAAGTTGTCCCACGATTTTTTCGCGAATAAAAAAGCTTAACAACTCCCGTCACACAGCACCCAAGAATTATTGTTATAAATAACTAGCTGCGCCCCGCGGCTTCGCACGCTCTATTCAAGTAGCTATGTCCGTCCCCGGGATACCGTTTACCTCCCTGCCAAATTTCATCAAGATTCGTTCAGCCGGGAACAAAATAAAAACTATCCTATGTTCGTTTCCTGGTTCTAAGCTACCTCCCCACCAATTTTCAGCCAAATCGGTTCAGCCGTTCTCGAGTTAAAAGTGTTGTAACAAACACGACTTTCTTTTATATATATAGATGTTTCTAAAGCGCGTGTGAGTGGAAGTAGAAGTGGTTCCGTCACCTTTTTTTATCTTAATAATACGTTACACATAGGAAATTTTCAAAATCCATTGTACAGTTTGTGGTGTCGATCATAAGTTATTTATTAATGCCTCTGTATTAGTTTTATTTTGTAAAGCTTATGCAGAGATACGAAATTGCCCTTTTTGGTCACCAAACTCTATTTTTTCATTACTGCCTAAACTATATAAGATAAAACTATTTACTATTCTTATTTCTATTAGGTATTCAAAAAATTGCTTTTAATAGATACCACAAACTGCACGATGGATTTTTTTAAGTGCTTGTGTTAAGCGTAATAATTTGATAAAATAGAGGCAGCGACAAAAGGTGTCGCTGCCTCGGATATGCGCCTTAACAGTGTATTGCATCCAGTTAATACTGATAAGGATCAACTCTACCAGTAAATAAGTTATTTATATCTATACAATATTAATATTGCATAGTGAATTAAAACCTACCCTCATTTATTTATTGAAGGAAAACCAGCAGCACATACAACAAATTAAAAATTAAGCAAATAGAAACAGAAGGAAATTAAGAGGTTTTCAAGAAGAATAGTACACTAACTAAATAATTCCCTCAAACCACTAACCTCACGTTTCCCCACCATCACCAGCCAGCTCGGCGACTCCACAATCACCATCATCATCATCATCTGCAACGCCACCAGCCCCAGCACCACGAAGCTCATCGGATCGTAGAACCCTTTAGAATAATGGAAAAAAATTATAGCACCTGTTTCGGATGCGTATAATGAAATGCTACTACAGTGCTTCTCCGCCGGCTTGGTATGATATGGTATGGTGGAAGTACTCCTAATTCCGCATTTGGACTCTCACTAGGTCCATTATGCGTTCCGCCTAACTCCGTCCAGAACCGCAGAATCTTCTTGGGATCTTCACAGGCCTCGCGGAGTGACCTCGGCTAGTTGAGGATTTCTGTGTTTGTTGCTCCCTCGCAGCTGATTCGTCGTCGCTGAGGCACCCTCTGCAGAGAGGGCTGTCCGTTGCTCCGATGGTGAATAAGTGTTTGTTGAGAAGACAGTGACCTGTTAATTGTCTCCGCCGGCTTCAGTACTTCACCGCCAAAACAAACTCACTCACCTTTTTGGGCCGATGCACCCCTGCTACGCGGGGGTGCATCGGGCTCTAGGTGCAATAAATAGACACAACCCTTTTAGAAACGTTTGACCTATTATGAAAATAACCATAGCTATCGGCTGATATTTAAGAAAATAAAAAAATAACACGTTAGAAATGGATTTTTGTTTTTTAAGTCCAGCAGTGGACCAATAGACTGTTGAGGTTGAGGTTGAGAAACCTATTTAACCGCGCACTAGGGAAATAACAATTTCTTTCGATAAACTAACGTACGTAGACGTGGAATTCTTTTTAATTTATTTTTAAAGCTTGTCTTTTAACTTGATTATTTTATTGATAATGAATGGTCAAGCGTTTCGTCCCCAACGCACTTTAAGAAATTAATAAAAAAAACGAATTTTTTCCTTCCGCGTTACCGTACGCCGACAGAGATGGGCTTTCTACCTTATGTTTGGAAAAGGAAAAAGCAATTTTCTGAGCAGGTGTAGTATAAAAAAATTGTATTAATTGTTTGATTGTACCTTTTACCAGAACTCTCAACTGGTACCCAGCTAGCATCATCACAGCTGTTAGAGTGAGGCAGATCCCTCGGCTCCTGAAGGTCAGCTCCTTGATGAAGGGTGGTAGAACGGTGAAGACACCTCCGGAGGAGAGGCCGATGAGGATGTAGGTGTATGGAAGGCTTTCGTGGGTGCTCACGAACACTGGGATGAAGACCAGCTGGAATAGGAGGATTTGGGTTTTAAAAAATATATTTTCAGATTTTTTAAGAAGTTTTTTTTAAATTGATTATTTGGGTTAATACATAAACGAAAAAAATTTAACAGCCAAAAAATTTTAAATTATTGAGGTTTAAAAGTAAAACTACACTCAGTTTCGGGTGATAAAAACGCAGCCATGTTAGCCCTTGCATTTTGTGACGTCACGGTTCAACGGATCCCCTATGTCAAGTCAAAGTCAAAACTTCATGCCCATGCAAAAATGATCAAAAAATGTTCGTCACGCTTCACATGCCAATAGCGTTGCGTTTAGACATTTTGGTGTTGAGACTTAGAATATCTACTTTTCATTGATTAAATTTCACAATAAAAACACAAAAATAAATATACAGATATATTTCTATATCAATAGAGAATACGTAAAAAAAATATTATATTTTTTGAAGGCACATGCATTTACCCTATTGCTACCTTTTAGTTGATTGTAATAATATTTTGGTAGTAAGTATTAATTACAGTTCAACTCACCCCCTGTATCAAACATATGCAATAGTAGCCCACTTTCCGACCCCACCGCTGGGAGACCCACGCGAAGACCGGTGCTGCTGCCGCGGCCACCACCAGGTACGCTGTCTGGTACCACTCCATCAGCATGTTATTGAAGACGAAGGCATCGTTGAATGGTTCGCAGAGTGCTGTCTCGACACCGAGGGTGAAAAATGGTAGTGTCACTGAAATATAAGAAGATATACAGAACTCCAATCTCCTCTTGCAGAACAATTCTTGCACAGAATTACAATCCTCAACCCGCATACATCAGATATTTGCGTTGGAGTCTTCGGAGCTTGACTCGCAGGAATAATTGGGTTTGTTTTAAAAACACTATAAACTGACTTCAAATTCTTCAACATGCATCATTTAGTTAAAATAGTAAAATTAGTAATTCCTGTAAAGAGGAGGGCGATACTGAACGCGACACAGTTGTAAACTTTTAGCGTCAGTATCGTTGCATTATGTTATAGTTTTATAAAATGGGTGATTCTTCGGGAACTCAGTTTTTGTCTGACTTTCGTGGCACTTTTTTTTTGTTGAAATTACACATAATGGCGAAATATTCTATGTGTAGATTTGATTACAAATTTATTGGTAGTGGAGGAAACTTTATTGGCCTAACGGTTACGAAGTTATTCAATTTTAAAATTATGGTGTCCATGGAAATCAACATTCATACCACCGAAATCAAATATACAAAATTATTGAACTTTAATGTGTTGAAATGTACGTTTTGTTTGAACTAGCCTATTACAATCACTCTAAAAAGGAATTTCGGGTAGGGTTATAATAAAAAAGGTAGTAAGCTAACATCAATTATCACGTTTTTTCAATCACATGATCACATGAGATCAAACAATCTTATAAATAATCAGTCACGTTTCTAGATACTAACGATGGAGTTATACCTAAATTACTAGTAAAATAGGCTTATAACTCAAGTACCTGAAGAATTATATCGATTTAACGGGTATTTATCGCGTTTATTTACCTTTCAACAGGTTTACACACTGTCACGGTCAGGGTGTCATACCGTGAACACGATTATGTGTAAGCAGTGTTATACAATACATTAACAAATTTTAATAAGCCTGCAAATTTGATTTTCGTGGGTTTCACTGACCTTTCGTGTACTTTTTGTCCACGAAAAACATGGAAATCAAAACCACGAAAATCAGAAAAATGTTGAAAATCCTAAATAATTTCTTAATTTGCTGGTTTATGTTACATTGATGTCTGCAGTAGAAATTAGGAACACAAAAAGCATATATTATTAAAACAATTAAAACAATAGGATTAGTATGAACGAATTTATAGTCTACATGGTAATCAGAACTTGCGGTATACCAAGCCACGGAAAGTGATTACTAACCGTAATTTCGAAGCGACGCGAAGACATGGACACGTGCTGTTCTCACCACTGATGGATCGCGACTGACAGTTTGTCTCTGTCCAACAACTATTCACGTAGTTACTAAAGTACAGTTTTTATGAATGAATTAGTGCGCGCCATGGCTATCAGAGCTAAACGTCGGACGCGAAGTTATCTAGTTGTATCTTATTAACTAAAGCTAATTTTTGCGTAGTAATAGTGTCAGTTAAGCTACTAACTATCTGGTTTATTGTGAACCTGTGTAAAATAGTGCTATTATTTATAGGAAATAAGATAAAAAATTATTAACACTAGAACATGAGGTCCGGACGCACCACAAAAATCAGTATTTCCAAGGTTTTTATTTATTTTTACTTATTTAGAATAGGAAAATTAAAAAACTAAAATAGGCCCCCCCTATTACTTTTGGCTAATCTACTACCTGAAAAAGAATCATAGGGCTACGGATACTTTTTATGTGTTTTTTCGAGTCGGACATGTATTTTTGAGCCCTCTGAGAATTACCCAAATGTCCATGGTACCAATAAACTATTTGTATTTGTATTTTTCGTATTGTAATTCGAGTCAAAACTTTGATGTGATGAATGACACATGGTTGAAACGACAAATAAAAGAAAGAGGCCTATATGAAACACGAAATACGAAGTTTCGGCTGACGTTCGCACAAAACGAACAACTTTTCTGCTGAACGTGCAAACGTGTGTTGCTTCGGACGCGTCACTAAATGACTCATTTGTTTTCGGATCTCTAAGAAATAAATGTCATGTTCATTTTCGTAGAAGGGTCATTGACAAACGGTCATAGATCGGATCTATACAATAGTGAAAGAACCAGCGAAATCGGTTAACCATATCGAATAACATACATATGTACATAAAAAAACAAAAGCGACGAATTGAGAACCTTTTTTGAAGGCGGCTAAAAAGCACTTTCGGAAATCGTTACAAAACATTTCATATTAAATTAAAATGAGCAGGAAATTGAATGCAGATTCAATTTAAGGATCTCATATATTTTATTCCACCATTAAGAGCACAGAAAATGATTATATTTTAAGCTTCATTCCCAATTGCCTCATGAATTCGCCCAATCTGCCCAATCTGGGCCAATTTACAAATCTAAGGGATTGAATGATCAGTTTAAGAGGCCCTTCGCTGTTATAGACCAAGCTAGTGTTGGAAATGTATACATTATCGCATTCCAGGATTTCATGTTACAAGTGAGATTCAATTTAAAACATTTGTGAGATATTATTTATTTATGTTTTTGAGTTTGCGCAAGCACTTGTGCACTTTATATATGTTATGCGAAATTCAGCTAGGAGAACGCCAATGATGACGTTCTAATACAATTAATGATTATATATCGGGTATTTATCGCCCATAAGAAATGGACGTGGACCTCGCCAAATGGACTGTACCATAATGAAATCGACTATATTCTGACTAATAAACCTACCTGCGTCCATAACTTTGACATAATTAACAATCTAAATTTTGAAACAGACCACCGTATGATAAGAATAAAACTAGCTATCACACAAAAACGCCGAAGTCGATTATTTATAAGGACACACCATAAACATGCAAAAAACCTACCAAAAGTTCTCCGAGAAAATGGTATTGAATTGGAAAACAAACTAATGCAAAGCATACACAGCACAGACAATATCCAGTACCAATACAACGAGATGGAAAGAGAAATTAAAGAAATTATCACTCATCTTTCAAAAATCAAAGAACAAAATAAACTCTTATCAACACACACAAAGGAACTGTTGGAGGAGAGAAAAATGCTATATAAAGAGAAAAGAACCAAATTGAAACAAGAAAAAATTACCCAAATAAGCAAACAAATAAATAGAAGCATCACGAAAGACAGACAAAAACATAGACAAGAAAAACTGAAATTGTATATTGAAAAATATGGAGCAGTTACGAAAGCATACAAGGAATTAAGAAACAAAAAGGAGTGGACAGAGTGTCTAAAAGATAAATTTGGAAACACAATAACTAAAAGACCAGGTATAATAAACCAAGCTACAAAGTTTTATAATGATCTATATGCCAGAGACGACGCAGAACATGAAAGTAATAACCAACCCAACTGTACCAAAAACTTTGATGATACCACGCACCTTAACTCCACCAACATTACCAGTAAACAATGCATACTTAAAAGCGAAATTGAATATGCAATAAAGACGCAAAAAATGGATAAAACCCCAGGGGAAGACAACATTACAAATGAAGTCCTGAAAGCCTTTTCAGAAACGCTGCAAGCCCCTTTACAGGCATTATTCAACAATATCCTGTTTGAAGGCTCTGTTCCAAAACAGTGGTGTGAATCCACAATCATACTACTTCACAAGAAGGGTAAAAGAGACGATCTAAACAACTACCGTCCTATTAGCTTGATGTCTAATATGTACAAAATATTTTCCAAAATATTACTCAACAGGTTATCGAAACCATTAGACGAGCAACAGCCACGAGAGCAAGCTGGATTCCGAAAAAGCTATTCAACTATAGACCATATTCACGTGGTGACACAAGTCATAGAAAAAGTCAAGGAGCACAAAATGACGCTATACAAATGCTTTATTGACTATAAAAAAGCTTTCGACTCTATAAAACACGAAGCTATATGGACTTCTCTAGCTGCACAAGGGGTTGAAAAACTATATATAGACCTTCTGCGCAGTCTGTACAATAACATCAGTGCAAAGGTACGGCTGGAATGTGAAGGAGCATGTTTTCAGATTGAGAAAGGAGCCCGCCAAGGCGACCCCCTCTCGCCAAAGATCTTCTCAGCTGTGCTTGAATCCATATTTAGAAACCTGAATTGGGAAGAGAAGGGCTTACGGGTCGATGGGGAATACCTGAGTCATCTTAGGTTTGCAGACGATATAGCTATTTTCGCTGAAAGCTCTACATTACTAGAAGAGATGATAAATGAAATAGCAAATGAAAGCAAGAAGGTGGGTTTAACTTTAAATACTTCTAAAACCAAAATTATTACTAATGGAAACCATGACATAGTGTTAGTTGGGAACCAAACAATTGAATATGTAAAAGACTATATTTACTTAGGGCAAATGGTGTCTTTTCAAAAATGCACAAGTAACGAAGTACAAAGGAGAATAGCAATTGCTTGGAAGAAATATTGGGGTCTCAAAGAAATTATGAAAAACAATGAAGTAGAAATAAGTATAAAGAAAAAACTCTATGAGGTCACCATCCTACCATCGCTGTCATATGGCTGCCAAAGCTGGTCACTGAAGAAGGAAGACGAAAACAAGCTATCAGTTTGCCAAAGAAAAATGGAAAGAAGCATGCTTGGTCTAAAAGTTAAAGATAGGATACAAAACAAAAAAATCAGACGCGAGACAAAACTGAGGGACGTCGTAGAGGTTTTAAGGTCATTAAAATGGAATTGGGCTGGGCACATGTGCAGAATGGAAAATAATCTTCCGGATCCTACTCTCCGTTGGACCAAAAAAATCACCGAGTGGATCCCAAGGGATGTTAAGAGATCTAGAGGCCGACCGGAGAAGAGATGGCAAGACATATTTATGAAGAGAGCTGGTCCCAACTGGATGACAAAGGCCAGAGATAGGAAAATGTGGAAGGAACTGGGGGAGGCCTACGCCAAAAACGGCGACTACTAACTTAAATAAATGTTTGTATATAGATGTACATAAGTAGGTAAACAAGAAGTAGAAATAAAGGGCTATTTTTATTTATTTTATTTTATTTATTTTATTTATCGCGTAAGTACCTTTATATTTTTATTTCCTTTACGTTTTTACCGCGTTACAATAAAAACAAAAAGGTATACGATACAATTTATCGCATACCGCTTTGTTTTTACTATAACGCGGTACTAATTATTTGATTCATCATCAAATAATAATTATTAATTATGTGACAAATCGCGAAAGATTAAAAATAATATTATGTCGTTCTTATTGATGATAATGATGATGTCATCATTATCGTTATTCAGTCTATTGTCAAAAATATCGAACTCGATATTATGATAACTTACCGTATCCAAACGTCATCTATGAAGCAATCCGGTTTTTGACTAGACTTTAGACTTTTCAATTAAAATATCTAAATGTTAGAAGCAAGGGTGCTAGCCAACATTTACACCTGCATGGTCCTCCTCCTTTTTTTTTCCTTGATTGAAAAGCTATTTTACCTATGAAAAACTTAGCTTAACCAAATAGAAATACAGAAATACAATCTATTCATAAAGCCAATTTACATGTCATTACCCCTTTTAAAGTATACACAGTGTACACAAGTTTTTAATTTTTTTTTAATTTGAAAAGCTATCGTATAATTGACATTCGTAAATGCTAATTTTATCTTATTAAGTATAAAATAACAGATTTGACACCATTGTTTTCATAGTAGGTTTTTAATTTAAACCAAGTCGTAAACTCGAAGATACCTGAACACATTTATGTAGAGGCTATATATACACATTATTTTATGGCACTACTTTTTATTGCTCAACTTTTCAGCTACTGTAAATAATATCTGAAGACAATAATTGTATTTGTTATTTGCTCGAAGTTGATAAATAAATTAAATGATCTTGACACACTGACAAAAAGACATTGTCTAGTCAGGCATTACACTAGTTTTTTTACTATTATTTTGTATGAATAGTCAGTGGTGCGCTGAGTGTGCTTTTTTATCCCACTAGCTCTGTGTAAAGAACCAATAGGAAAATCGTCTGAATAGTTTGGTTTGTTAGCGCTACTTTTCAAAAGGAGCGTACGTACTTTTCGTGTAGACCTACTTTCCCCATTTGGCTACGAAGTGGGTAAAATTTTTCTTACAAACTGTACTGTATCTACAAAAGTAATATTAAAAATCTTACTAGTTTTTCATACCAACAGAACTAAATGGGAATATACGGAAAAGTAGTAGTTTACATTATAATATACGTACGAAAAAAATAACTTTTGCATCAGAGGGAGTCTTTATCCCGCAAGCTCTACCTACAGAACTAATTAGAAAAAACCTCGGTAGCTTTTTGTTCGAGCAGCACTGATGAGAATAAGCAAAAAAGGCCATAAAGTTGCGTGTACGATCTGCTACATAAATATACCGTTATCTCCTACACTACATATTTTACAAGTTGACAACCCGAAAACTTCCTGACAGGGAAATAAAAGCAACGAAATTAGTTTGGCAGCCTCGGGGAAGGTTGACAGGTCTAATAATTCCTGTCAATTGATAAATTAGACCCCATTTGCCTTTAATTGAGGGAATAAGGACTCTTTTCTTTAACTCTGTTTGTATAATCGATGGAGTCAGTAGTTTCATTTTATCACATAAATATACAAATGTGAAAGTTAGTATGTTTAGTTGTATGGGTGGATGTTTGTTAGGTACTTCTTCACACCAAAACTACTGAACGGCTCGGATTGAAATTTTGTATACTTACAAGTTTCATCCCATAAATCAGTTTCAATGGGAATAAAATAATCATAAAACGTTTCCATAGAAACAATGAGTGCGAATCCACGGGCAGAAATCTTCAACTTATAAATAAATAATATTCGCATCTTATTATCATAATCAGCCTATATTAGTCCACTGCTGGACACAGGCTTCCTCTAATGAGCACAATAGCGCCCTGTCTTCAGCTTGGCGCATCCAGGATTAAAATAATAAAAAAAATATATCTTATAAAAATAATATAATCTAATGTTGCATTCAACATACCTCCCTAGGATTGGAGATAAAAAAGCTTGGAACGGATTTTGCTACAACTCGAAAAATAACAACTAACCGACCAAAAGGTTTCTTCGTCGTTTCTTTACAGTCTAAATACCGAAGCGACATAAATAAAAAAATACCACTTTATTTCCGTGTGAGTGTATTTTTTATTACAATCTGACCTTGTATAAGTGTACATTTACTGTATTAATATAAAATAAATGATTTTTAAGTTTTAAGCGAGAGGATTATGGGCATTGCCTCCATATGATCAGGAAGCTATGACGCTCAATAAGGGGAGGCTTATGTACAGTACAACCGTGGATACATAGGCTGATTATAAAGACAATGAATGTTCTATGTGCTAAATAACAAATGGTAGGTATTTTGTACGCTATGTTATGCTTACCAGCAAAAGCAAAGTAGACCTCCCGAACCACGCTTTCCACTTTTGGCACGTTCACTTGCGTTATCGTATAAACCATTTTCACTAAACCTGTTTCCCAAGAAGCTACAAACACACTGCTTAACTCATCTTTTTATGGTTGTATTTATTCTGTTCTTATCATGCACGCTGCATTATCTTTGAATGAAGTTAAACCTTAATTTAAGTGATTAAAATTCAAATTACGTTGTCTTTGTATAGTCAGTTCATATGTGAAGAAAATAGTAGACGTTTTTAATGATGCCATGACAGGACGTTTGTATTTGGAGCGAAGTTCGAAGGAGCGTTTGTATTACGATAGTTATAGTTCCACTACGATAGTGGAATGCGTCTACTCGCTCCAGTTCTATGTTAAAAGATTGAAGGAGCATTTGTACTTCGTAAGTTACATAAAGCAAACGATTATATTGTTGAAAATTTAAATAAACACACTTAATCTCAAATTTCCAAAAGAGTTAATAAATATCATCCATTTTAGTCAACAAGGACCTGTTTTAAAATCTCTTCTATCCTATCTCTGAGACTAATACTAGATCGCATGGGAAGTATTGATGGGTAAGCACTATAAAATAAAACTCAATAAAACTATAAGTATTCCTTCAAGTAAAATGGGGTTACGCCATCCGTCTCATTGCATGCACTCTCATTCCCCGTACTGACAACACGATCACTCGCTGACTCACTGTGTAACTCGTTTTTAACCGACTTCAAAATAGGAGGAGGTTCTCAATTCAAGTCAGAAATTCCGACCCAGTCAGAATTTCTGGAGGTATGGTCTGATTTTATTAATTATATTAATTATTTAAAAAAATATAAAGCTGGTCCCATTTTAATTTTGTTCAGTTCTGACAATAGGATCCATGAAAAATCATAACTTATAAAAATTGAAGTCAGTTTATAGTTTTTTAAAACAAAATTAATTATAATACGCTACAGCTTTAGATAATGTCGCTCAAAAATATTATGGGTTTAGAAATACTATTGTCTTGTTCGGGAATCTACTCGTATTTGCGAAACATCAAACTTTACCATTCATTTTTGTTGGAGTCGAGTATCCCCCCACCAATCTTTGAAATCTAAGCGGCTGCTTTCCGAAGTGCATACAACCAAAGCACAGTGGCGCCATCGTTACTAAAAGAAAGAAAGAAAGAAAGAAAGAAAAAATATTTACCTTAAAAAAGAAAACATACACACAAAACTGAAACTTATGCTACTAGATAAATATATTCTGTGCATAATATAGTATGCATAATGCTGAGGCCTTTTACTAGTTTAAAACATAATAAAATACAAAGTACAAACTAGTTTATTGGATAAAATAGAAATATATATAATCATTAATTACATATTTTAGGGAAATAGCTTTAAAATAATCACCTTAAAATAAAAACCAATAGATTAAAAATACGCTCCTTAACTAAACTGCCACATCCAAATTTGCTTGGTTTATTTTTCGTAATCCTTGGTGCTACCACTCGGACACGGCTTTGTTGAGATTGACGAACGAACAAATTTCACCCTTCTGATGTTAGACGTAAGATTACATTTCAGATTGTCAAATTAACAGTGCCGAAGAATGTATCGATGCCATGTCAACTCTCTTTTGTCATTTAAGGTTAAACTACCCACATCTATGTTTGTTAAAAAATTGTTTAGAATATACTTTAATGTTTAGCTGTACGTAATATGTATTATGTATAACTTTTGTGTTCTCATATAAGTGAATACCTATGTAATTCTTTTGAGAATAAAGTTTCTATAAACCTTTTATTCCAGTTTTCCACCATGACAAATCCCCAAAAGGGGAAGACAGTATAATTTTTTTTGATGTCCAGTTTTCCAACTTGAGAAAAATCTTTAAGGGAGAAAACTTTGATATCACTGTTGCAACTTTTATTTGGTTCACCAACTTCACTTGTGATTTTGTGACACAGAATAAATACTTTACATACTTTTACTCTACAAGTGAAAAATTCACTGTAATATAACGAAGTTATAAAAGTGACTATCTCGTTCAAACGCACTACCAATCATTTGCTCCACAAATTGGATCAGTGTCGACAATCGGGCAGTTGGAGTGGCCTCGATGCTTCGTCTCATTTTTCAATTCATCATCGAGAAATTGGCAGAAAAACAAAACTGTGTTGGCATTGGTTGAATCCACTGCCGGATTTCAGTTTTTCGCAATGATTGGACGTTACTTCCAGGCTGGGTGTCTAGGATTTCAATCTACTGGTCTCCAGTTTTGCTTATAAATAGAATAGAATATATTTTATTTCGACACACACACATAGGTACATAGGGAAAAAAACCATACAAAACTAAAAATAATTAATTTTGATTTAAAATACTATAAACCGACTAAAACTTTTATAGTTTTTTCATGAATTTTCATGGATCCCATTGTCAGAACTGAACCAAATTAAAAGGTGACCATACAGGAAGCATCAGCTTTTATATAAAAAAAGAATCATGAAAATCGGACCACCCAGTCAAAAGTTCTGAGGTAACAAACATAAAAAATACGGTCGAATCCTCCTCCTTTTTGCTTCCCTCGTGGTCCCATTTTAATTTGATCCAGTTCTGACAATGGGATCTATGAAAATCCATGAAAAAACTATAAAAATTAAAGTCGGTTTATAGATTTTTAAAACAAACTTATTTATAATTTTTGTTGACTGCCGTCGCCTGCAGTTAACTCTGAAAAAGAATATCAAAACCTATGAGCGTCGGCTATCCGACGCTCATAGGTTTTGATATTCTTTTTTTGAATTAGTATGCTTAGTATATACTCAGTCTATACTGAGTATATACTAAGCATACTAATTCAAAGTCTTTCCTCTGACTTTTCCAGACAGGAAAACCACAAACACGATGTTCAAGATGAGCCGAGAGAAACTAAGAACGATGGTGGGGTCACACTGTCACTGTGAATTTATACATAATCATTACAAGACTGAAGTTACAGCAGCTTATGTCGTGGCTGCTTCTAAAAAGTAGAGACTGTGCAACAGACTGTGCATCGGACTGTGCAACAGACAGTGCAACAGACTGTGCAACAGACTGTGCAGCAGACTGTGCAACAGACTGTGCAACAGACTGTGCAACAGACTGTGCAACAGACTGTGCAACAGACTGTGCAACAGACAGTGCAACAGACTGTGCAACAGACTGTGCAACAGACTGTGCAACAGATTGTGAAGCAGTGCTTATCTGTGTGGGTGTTGATAGGGTTGATGCCTCAGGCAGGAATCGGCAGGATTGAAGACTGTTGAAAACGCTGCGCTCAAAGATATCAGAAACTAAGGCTGCGCCAGATAATCACCAGCTCTCGGCTCACGCGTCGTTTCAACCAGACGCAGATTTTCTACAGTTACAGAGTACATACACATTTATTTATATTAATTGATAGCTTTAATTCATTATTGGAAGAGAAAATTCTTAATCAAATAATATAAATGTTATTTACGTGTAATTTTCTTTAACCTAATCCTAAATCTTTTTTCCTGGGATAAAAGACGCTTAGGATTAATAACAGTATCCTGGGATTATTTCGGCACATCCTCAGAACAGACAAATAAGTAATGACATTCTGTAGAAATTCTCTGATGCTTACGTCCGGTATATTAATTGTAAGGATTTATCGTTAAGATTGTTTTTTCTGATTGCTGTAACTTTGGTGACAACCTTATTGGCGTAGAGGGTAAAGGTTCTGACGCAGCTGGTTGCTAGTTCGATTCCTGCCGCGTGACAAGTGTAACCATAAACTGTAGGATTTCGTTCTAGATCTGGGTGTTTATAGTTACCTATACAAATGGTATTTTCATTTTTTTTAACTAGTTGCGCCCCGCGGCTTCGCACGCGTTGTTCATATGGAAAAGTTTAAAGGTGATTTTTATCCCACGGGAACTGATTTATGGGATAAAACCCTGACAATTTCAGCCAAAACCGTCCAGTAGTATGGCGTGAAGAAGTAACAAACATCCATCCATCCATACATCCATACAAACTTTCGCATTTATAATATTAGTGTGATTACCTACTCAGTTACCTGCTAGTGCCAGTGCCTAGATAAACCTAACATAGGCTTTAAGGCATTGCTAACCAACATATGTAACAAAGTTTTTAATGAATAAATGATCTATCTATCTATCTATCTATCTATCTGCTAGTCTATTTAGATTTAATTATTCGGGAGTGTATCATTCATACACTGAAAAAACGTGTGGGTTAAAGATAAACAAAATACTGTTGAAAATAACCCAGCATGTTTGTCAATATAGCACCTGCAAAGTTTGTAGCTAAAAACAAATAAGTCAACTTTGCTATCATTTCTTGTTAAATATTAACCGATAAAATTGGTTAAAATATTTTAGTATTAATAACACAGTTGCCTACATTAGTAACAACACAGTAAAGTTGGCTGCGTTTAGCCAATTTTACTGGGTAACAAGAGAAATGTCACCACCAAGCTTAGTCGTCACAGTCAACTAACTTACTAAATTACAGCAGGCTCACTCAGCATATAACATCAGTGTTACATTGTTATTAATAATCGGTTAACTCGGTAACTACTGCAATGTTACTCGGTTGTCTCAGCCAATTTATTGGGCTACTACAACCGGTTCACTCGGTAGCTGCTGCAATGGTACTCTGTATTCTCAGCCAATTTATTGGGTAACTACAACCGGTTAACTCGGTAGCTGCTGCAATGTTACTCGGTTTTCTCAGCCAATTTATTGGGTAACTACAACCGTTTAACTCGGTAGCTGCTGCAATGTTACTCGGTTTTCTCAGCCAATTTATTGTGTTACTACAACCGGTTAACTCGGTAGCTGCTGTAAGGTTACTCGGTAAATACAGCTAGGTTATTGGGTAAAATAAAGGAATGTTATTCAGTACACGACGAAACCAATTCAATCGGTACAGCAGCATGACGTCATTATGAACAGAAAATCTTAATTTAAATATCAATAAAATATTGAAAGTATCTATCTACAAGATAAGCAAATATTTATTAATAATTAATTAAAACATTTTTATTCATAATACGGTAAGTATGTGTGTCCATGTAACAATTGAATTGGTTACGTACTGAATAACATTGCTGTAACTGACTAGCTGCAAATACCTGTAGATAATAAACAAGTTTTATTAATAATATTTACTTACTAAATTAGTTAGGAATACTAAGTTGCTGAGAGCATTACTATAAAGAGGCTGTAGTGACCGAGTAGCATTACTGTAAAATAACGTGGGGTTATTTGGAAACTGAAAACAATCAAAAATAAAATAATACTGATTTATTTTTGACTTACAAAATGATACATAGAGGAGTTTCATATAGTATTACAATGTATTCAAAATTAAACAAGTCTAGGTCAACTATAATTATAAAAACAAATCTTAAGTGTCATCATCATCACTAATGAAGAAAATTTTACGTTTTGCTAATAGATAAATCCAATTATTGATTTATAAGGTTGAATTTCAAATCAATACACACACAGTATTAATACCATAGCTTTGCAATGATATAATGTTCGTACTTGAATTTGAGCCTTGATTGATATATTTTAAAACCTTTTAAATTATTTAAATATTAAATCTCACTATTCACATAATTATGAGTTAAGGTGTAAGTAGTAATAGTAAGTTTTCTATAGCAGTTATTTTTTACATGTGAGATAAATCCTTCCCTGACTTCAGCTTTCGATATCAGACAGACACAGCCAAAAGTGTAGGGATCAACAACAGGCAGGCTATGTTGGAGCTCTCTTCTGTTGCTGAAACAAAAAGATTTTCTTAGCACTGCAGTGTAGTAACAAACAGACAGACGGACAGGCAATGAAGAGATCCTATAAAGGTTACTTTATTCCTTTGTACGGGACCCTAAAAAAAGCCAAAATAACAGGTATTTTGTATGGCAGCCCTCTTTAATTTCAGCTTTTATTTTATTTTTATTATTTGTTGTTAGAGGCAAGAGAAATACCTTTTACGGTGCATCAGATGCAGCCCACTGACAGACAGACAGCAGAGGCTTAGTAATAGGGTCCCGTTTTCACCCTTCAGGTACGGAACCCTAAAAAGTACCTATGCTAAATTATCATAAATATAAAGATTTCAAAGTGTACTTACAATCTTGCAATCTGAGAAGTTCATTTAGTTATGTCCTTGTTGAGAGCACTATTTCTGTTCTTGGCCAGTTTTTTTTTTCTTTTAAGTGAGGAAAACTCTCAAAAATATCTGTATACAGGCCAGCATATAACTCTTCACTTCAAAGTCCGTTTTGA
Source organism: Eupithecia tripunctaria (assembly GCA_955876795.1). Lineage (NCBI taxonomy): Eukaryota > Metazoa > Arthropoda > Insecta > Lepidoptera > Geometridae > Eupithecia > Eupithecia tripunctaria. The sequence continues at coordinate 9,462,918 of OY041623.1, read as the reverse complement.
GCTGAAAACAAAATTATAATTTTAGTCTAAAAATAATATAACTGTGAGGTACTTTTCCATAAACTAGTATTTACAATTAAAGATTGCAAAGCGAAGCGTGGGGATCATACAGAGAGCACAAAGAACACAGAAAGGAAGTGAAATTTATTGAATCCACATCGTATCATACAGGCTAACCTATGATAAGAACACAATGAAAGTAAAGTAGGTACCGACCTTTAAACATCTCGATGTTAAGACTCGAGATTCCAAGCAAATTTCGGACCTCTTCATCCATAATTTTCCGTATTTGATACTGCACTGCACTTGAATATTTCCTAAAATAACACAGTAATATTTCTTTTTCGGCTTTCGGCGGAGCACATAACAACACAAAGAACTTTTTTGTATAAGAAGGCGCGAGTCGACGGAGAAATGAACGAGAAAATGAACGGACAATGAACGGAGCCGAGCGGAGCTGCTTTTTTTAAATATGTGTCTCGGCTGTTTTTAACCGAGTAACGTACTCGATTATATTTAAATGATACAAGCCGGTTACTTTCAAATATGGTCATTTGCTGGAACCAACCGATTCGATTTACTTATTTAAAAGGAAATAAGTAACTTGACTCAAATTAAATAAGTTTATCTTATGTATTGATAAATGAGAAGGTGTGTAAAAATCAACCGAAAATTATTCGATTAAAATCAATAAACACTCCGCTTAAAATCAAATGAGCTCAACTTATCTAACTTTAAATAAAAATGTTTCTAAAAATTAACCGAGTGAATTACTTGTTCAAAAACAACAGCTTGCTTATTTAATATTAAATATTTCTCTTTAGTAGTTTCGAATCAAGATCGAAAGTGTTAAAATTAACAAATTATGTTATTTGAAAATTATTATTGATTTATTTGTTATTAGCCAAGAACAAATAACAATGTTCACAAGTCTACTTTATGCCAAGTTCACTTATAGATTTTTAAATAAGTCTTAGTTAAAAATTACCGATATGATTGTAACCGAGCCAAAAAGGTACTTTGCTAAAATAATATTTTTTCAGTGTACTATTTTCGCCGCATTTTGCCTACACTTTGATTACGATTAATTAACGTTAACACCGTTCCCAAACGCATTATTTTTAGTAGCTAATTATAAGTTTTATGTACTTGACCGCTAATTATCAAATATGTACCTAATCACTTGAGTAAAATTAATTTGTTTGACACCTTTGTTTGTTATTATAGCGGTCCGTGCCGCGTCTTTGACTAGGTCAAATAGTTGCTGACGCAATGTAAATATGACTTAATACCTACCACAATATGACGTGTAGGTAAATTATTATTAATAGTTCACGAACGTGACGATAACCGCAGAATAGGATTTATTATCTATAATAATATTATAAAGAGGAAAGATTTGATTGTTTGTTTGTTTGTATTTAATAGGCTTGGAAACTACTAGATCGATTTAAAAATTATTTAAGCTTACTTTTCAGGGAGTGACATAAGCTATATAATTCAATATAATTCCCACGCAAACACGCGGGTGAAACCACTAGACGCTGCTAGTATAGCACAACTATATGAACTATATCGTATCCATTTTAAATGCAGCATAAACGTAAACAAACCGCCCATACTTAACCTAAAATTCACTTTGTTGGCGCGTCCTTTTATGCGTAATTTACATTACTTGTCGATTTTAGATCCTCCCTTCAATAAAAATTGCTTACAAATTATATCTGAAACTCGACGCCAAGCAAGTGAGATTTTGTTATTTGTGTCACACTTTGTTTACTAACATGCTTCATTCAAAATGGATAAACCATAGTAAGAAAACTCTTACCATTTTCAACTATGGATCCAAATATTTCGTAACAATTCCGGGAAAAACTCCTTTTGCGATAAAATCTTACAAATTATACAAAATTATATGAGTCTTGGCCAATATCGTTGCGCGAAGCTCGGAGTGGCGAAATCTCTGGACTCTGCCGTTGTTGCTTGGCGACTCATGTTGTGGTGTCCTGATGATGTCTCGTGGACAGACGCAACTAGTTAAAATGTTCTTTCATTTTGTATTAATGTAAAATTTGTTAGATTTTATCGCAGAAGGTTTTTTTTCGCCCGGAATTGTTACTTAAACATTTTCATCTTTATATTTACAATGGATTTTCGCAAAATAACTCCTGAATCTATTGTAATATGCGTGTAATCAAACGTGGGGTTACAGAAGGCATTGTCCTCTAGCACAGACACGCAATAAACTACGATATTTTTTTTTTTGTACAGTAAGAAGAAAATGTGTATAATGTGTAAGAAGAAAATGTTTAGTAACAATTCCGGGAAACACCCGGAATTGTTACTAAACATTTTCTTCTTTATATTTACAATGGATTTCCTCAAAATAACGCCTGATTCTATTGTAATATGCGTGCAATCAAACGTGGGGTTAGAGAAGGCATTGTCCTCTAGCACAGACACAAAATAAACTACGATATATTTTTTGTATACAGGGTTTCCCAGAAATTGTGGATAATCCTGCACGTGCGTATGCGGGGGAGGGGGAGGGTATCACGTCTATATGAGGCATTCGGATTTTTTTCTTTTAACGTGTTCCAATGTCTAAATGTTGGTTTTCCTAAATTCCTAGGATAGTAGTTAACTAGTAGTCCCTAAACATAGATTTCATTTCTGAAATTTATTTTACTGCTAAGTTTGAGCGCCTGTGGTGTACTGCAGTCGGCAACTGGACGTCTGTGTATTTGAGACGTGATATCCATGTAAACGCGCCCTAACATCCAACACCAGTAATGAAAAGTAACCTGATTTTACATGTAAATGTAATATCACATCACACTAATATTAAAAAGGCGAAAGTTTCTATGGATGGATGGATGGATGTTTGTTACTTCTTCACGCCAAAACTACTGGACCGATCTGGCTGAAATTTCGCACACAGATAATTCTAATCCTGGACTCAAACATATACTTTTTATCCCATAAATGAGTTCCCGTGGGATGAAAATCGCCTACTAACGTTTTATAGGAACAACGCGTGCGAAGGCACGCGGCGCAGCTAGTTTATCAATAAAATGTTGTATCTTGCCTCTCTATCTAATTATATGCTGATGATAATGATGACGAGGTATATAAACGGTTGTACCAACCACGTTATCATTATCACCGCCATAAGGTGACCAAGCGCAGAGCACGTGTCCTAACATCCGTTTCGCTTCATCATAATCGCCACTCGAGAGCATTGATTAATTAAAAAGGAAAGATAGGTTACGTTCTCCCAGCGCTTACTCAAAAATTGGCATGTGTTACAACTACACGCAAACACAAACGCTCACAGTTATATTTCCAGTCCTGTGCAATACAAAGGAGAACAAAGACGGGAAGACGTATCTAAGACCGAAGTGAGACCGAGACAACAATATTTCACGCGAATCACGAACGCCCGTGCCGCCGGTCCGACGGTGACTGAGGTGGGAGCACACAATTTTACACAATATGAGGTTGCCATTTTCGAGAAACTAGTACCTCATCTTCTCTTTTTAATTAATCAATGCTCGAGAGCCTTTAAATCGTTTATTTCTTTAGACTTACAAAATAAGTACTTAGACAAGTCAAATTTTTACTATATAAACAGCTATTATGCTATTATTACTATCAAACAAGAAATAAGGTGCAATTGACTCTAATTCACTTCAATTTTTTGTCCACTAGCGGAAGAAGTGTGTACACACATACGATACGATCATGCGCGATGAGCATGTTTCATCCGAGCATGGCTATCTACGAACATGCTCGGCCCTACGTCTACACGCAAAAGCTTGCTCGAAGAACATGTTGAATGTGCGTTGAAACTCTTCGAGAAATAGTTTGAATCTTGTTGGAATCAAACATTTTGGTTGGCTTCGAGCATTTGTCTTGAGACTTGCATGGTACACACGTTCGTACTTGCTCGAGATCGAGCAAGTTTATCGAGCAAGTACGTACGTGTACCCACCATTAATAATGAAAAGGCTCGCGCCAATCCTATCTCAGTTCAAGCTGTGGGGGGCGTCGAAACCTGTCGAAACCAGTATCTAAATGGATCTCATAATAATTAATTTAGTTTAAAAAAATTATGAACCGACTCCAAATTTTTTAGTTTTTTATGAATTTTCATGGATCTCATTGTCAGAACTGAACCAATTAAAATGAAAAGCACCAGTTTTCATTTAAAAAAAAGAATCATGAAAATCGGACCACCCAGTCAAAAGTTCAGAGATAACAAACATAAAAAAAACATTCGAATTGAGAAACTCCTTCTTTTTAAGAAGTCGGTTAAAAAACGCCAGGTATGTTGTGCGAGTTTATTCTTTCTTTCATGATAAATTACATCACAGTACATTGGTTTATTAGTAATTACAATTCTTCAAATACAAGGTGGTTTTTTGATAATGGCCCAGAAGCAGGTACCTACTACATGAGTAAAGCCTTAAATGACGTCGTTTATGGCCCTTTGTGACTACTAATTATACGATGTATTAGTTATCTGTGTAAACTAACAGAGGCTTGCTCTGCTACCGCCGTGAGATTGTACACGTACGGTGAACAAATAGTGTTGAGTCAGAGAAGAGTTTATGAGTGCGTTGGCCACGCTATCGTTCAGTGAGAGGCTAATCTTTTAACTGACTGCAAAAAAGAGGAGGTGCTAGATGTATTTTTGCTTGTTATTTCTGTCGCTGAGGGAACGTTAGAATAATAACTGTGTATAAACAAAAATATGATGACATAAAACCGTGCAAATGCGAGTAGGTTCCGTACATTATCTATAAAAAAAATACAAATCTTTCCTCGTAAAAATCAAAAAGTCAACGTGACGCGGTCACCCATCCAAGTACTGATTGCGCCCTACGTTGCTTAACCTGGGTGATCGGTTCTCAAGGTGATAAGGACGTTGACGTTGCAGACGACATGTCATCCCGCGGCCATCCAACATTAAGGGAAAGTATCGTAAATATGTAGATTAAAATTTTACTGAAAGAAGACTTCATTTTGATTTTACAAATATTTGAAGCTGGGGGGGTTATGGTCTATGACCAATTCAACGTCTTAAATATTTTTGAGTAATCGCCTGTTAGAACTTGGGAATCGAACCCGCCATATTGCAAACGAGACGCGGATTACGCGCCACCCGTAATTTTACATCAAGGGCAAGCAAGGAAAGGAAGCCGAGCAAGGAAGTTCCTGACTCAGTGTCGTAAAATTGTGTTTCTTTTGCAATTTGTAAAATTACGGGTTCTTTATGTTGTGATAATGATAATAAACATTTTTTTTTCAAATAACAAAGTAACGCGAAAGTTTGTAAACATGTATGTATGTATGTTTGTTGCTCTTTCACGTAAAAACTACTGAACAAATCGGACTGAAATTTTCCATACAGGTAGTTCTAGGCCTGGAATAACACATAGGCTTTTCTTTATCCGATAAAATCAGTTCCTGTGTGATAGGCGTGCGAACCAAGTCATATACGACGACCTCTGTGGCGCGTCGGACGAAGGTCCGCCTGCGACGCAGAAGGTTGCGGGTTCGATTCCCGCTTCGGGACAAATATTTGTACGATCTGCAGATATTTGTTCAGGGCGTTCTGGATGTTTTCTATGTATAATAAAAAATATCTATCTATGTAGTGTATTGTAATATGTATATCAGTTATCTAGTACCCATAACACAAGCTCTGCTTAGCTTGGGGCTAGATAATGCTGTGTGAATTGTCCAGCATTATTTATTATTTATTTATATAGAAGGTAAGTAAAATAAGTGATGCCGCTTCCTCCAACATATTCAAGGCGAGAGTGTTCAGCACTGTTGAGACTTAAAATATCTACTTTTCAATGATTAAATTTCACAATAAAAACATCTTAAAATACAAAAATAAAGATATATTTCTATTATCATTGAATACGTAAACCCTATTCCCGTAAGTACCTGATCAAACAATTCAAAAAATGTCTGGTGCAAAACATAGGTAAGGGCTATAGCGGATTAGATTAGAGTAGGTACCTATATATATAGTGAAGCAAAATAATATTAATTAAAATGAAATTATATAATTTGAAAATAGGATACAATAATGAAAAGTAACCTGATTTTACATATAAATGTAATATTTATCAATAAAATCTTGTATCTAATTATATGCTGGTGATAATGCTGATGATAATGATGACCAGGTATATTAATGGTTGAACCAACCACATGGGGTTATCATTATCACCGCATACATAAGATGACCAAGCGTAGAGCAATTGTCTTAACACGCATTATTGACCTACCTGTCTATGTAAACACGTGATTTCTGGCTTATCTCATTTGGCCTTTGTGACGTAGTGGACGGTGGCCTGCCTGAGATGCTGCTGGTTGCGGGTGCGATTCCAAAACACGAAATCAATATACCTACAAATAATTGACGAAACTTTATGAAACACGAAATAAACGCATTATTAACTGACTTCAAAAAAAGTAGGAGGTTCTCAATTCGAGTGTATGTTTTTTTTTTGTTACCTCAGAACTTTTTACTGATTGGTTCGATTTTCATGATTCTTTTTTATATGAAATTTAATTTAGTTTAGTTCTGACAAAGGGATCCATAGAAATCCATGAAAAAAAACTTTAAAAATTGTCAGTTTATAGTTTTACAAAACAAAATTAATTATTTTTACTAAGAAAGTCTAGATTCTGTCTGTTTTTTTTACGTTTTTATTGTGAAATTTAATCATTAAAAAGTTGATATTTGAACAAAATTTCTAAACGCAACGCTATTGGCAGCCGAACCATGACGTCACACTTTTACATTTTTGTATTGTCATGAAGCTTTGACTTTGAGTTGACAAGGGTGATCCAGTGATCCGTGACGTCACAGAATGCAAGGTCCAACATGGCGGCGTTTTTATCATCCGAAGCAGTTAGCATTAGCGATGTGTCGTTCGATCATTCACAAAGATCGATATCAATCATGACCCGTTATGAAAATGACCCGGATCATATGACCCGTTCATTTGAATGATTGTTTTTGCCGGCGGCCTATCATCGCCTCACTTCGATTTTTCGTTTCATTTCGATCATGCATTTTGTGATTGATTGACCCGTGCCGTGTGAGATCGGATCTTTGCGTCGCGTCGTCGTCATCGTCGTTTCGTTACTGACTGATATGGTTCTCGCAAAAACTTTTCCAATACTCTGTTTATATCATTCGAGATCTTATTGATCATTTATAGTAGATATTTGACCAGAATTGAGATAGGTAGGTAGGTATAGGTACCTACCTACCTACCTACTTTTACGTTTCAAGTGATAAGTATGGTTATGTATCTTACAGTAGATAGTCAGATACGAAGTACCTACTTAACTTTTTTTATTGATTTAATATGCTTGATATTTTAATGAACCTGTGATAGGCCGCCGAGCGGGCGGCTTTCCTTGTTGTTAAATACTTTACATAATAGGTAGTACGTACAGTAGGTACCTACCTACAGACGATCTTATTGATCATTTATGGTAGATATTTGACGAGAATTGAGATAGGTAGGTACCTGCCTACCCTGGTTGTTAAATACTTTACATAGATGTAGGTACCTACCTACATACTTAGATATATTTACGTATTACTCAAAAGACAAGGGCTTTAATACCTAAAGGACCGTAATGCGACAATAGACTATATGACTTATTATTTTATTTATCAATTAGGCTGTGAGAAAATGAGACAGTCCGCAGAATGTGTCCTACTTGCACGCACCACTCACAGCCTCGCAAGAGCAAGACGCAGCGTCAGTGGATTTTTGCGTCAAGTCGCACGCGTCTCGGTCATTTTAACCAATGATCCGAACATTGAAATGATCGGGTCATTTCGTTGAGACTGTTCGGATCAATCACGCGCGGTTCGTGATTGCAATCATATGAGCCGTTCGTTCATGATCGACACATTCCTAGTTAGCATCAGAAAAAACTGAGTACAGTTTTATGCTTGTTTTTTACCTCAATAGTTAAAAATTTTCAGTTAAATTTTTTTTCCGTTTTGTATAAAATTATTTATATCTAAATGAGACGACCACTATGGCGCGGTGGGCGAAGGTCCGCCTGCGATGCAGGAGGTTGCGTGTTCGATTCCCACCTCGGGACAAATATTTGTACGATCTGCAGATATTTGTTCAGGGCGTTCTGGATGTTTTCTATGTATAACAAAAAAATATCTAGGTATCTATGTAGTATATTGTATTATGTACCTATATCAGTTATCTAGTGCCCATAACACAAGCTCTGCTTAGCTTGGGGCTAGATAATGCTGAGTGAATTGTCCAGCATTATTTATTTATTTATTTATTTTATGTAACTAATCGGTTTACACAGATAAAAAATTCTTTGCATATAGGTACCCCATTTTCGTTGTTAATAATAAACATTGTTACTACCTATTTATGATAGTGAATAAACTAATATATACCTACTTATACCTTCTTATTTATGTACGAGACCTAGATGTTGAGGAATTCCCAATGGACCAACTAGTTACGCACAACTAGTTGTGTATTCAGGAGAAAATGTTCTATTTTCTTTCTGTTAGCACATCACATACCAAGAAACGCAAAAGGTTTGGATGTTTGTTACTTCTCCACGCTAAAACTACCTAATATTCGTCGATTTCTCTGACAATTTTCCACCGATTTTGATAATTATTTCGCTATTGTCTAGAATGATACCGATATGGTCCCAATATCTGTCCCGAAAATAATTTGAGGTTAGCTTTTAATGCACTTTGTTTGAAGAGTCTGTTCAAAAAGCGAAGAGTCGTGGCGTTACGGTGAACTAACACTTTTAGTCGTACTGCAATGACAAAGCAGTGTTGTTAACTCAACAAAAGTTGACAATTGACACACGAGCGCCCTCACTTCCCACGACTCTTCTCTTTTTGAACAGACTCTAATGAACGGTAGTTAAGGTTGTTCAGAAAGGCACGTCGCACACTGGTAAGAGGTCAAAGCGAGGTGACGCTGACGCCGAGGTGTGCCACTCTTTGGAGGTAGAGGCAAAACAAGGGCGGCTCGGCTATGCTTCCTTCGTACAAATTCTTTCAATATGGCGCATGGCGGCGGAACCACGAACCAAAGAGTCAGAGTTAGACTCAATCATTTATTTCATTAGACTTACAAAATAAGCACTTAGACAAGTAAAATTTTCACTATATAAACAGCTTGATAAATAGTTATTACTATCAAACAAGAAATAAGGTACAATCGACTCTAATTCACTTAAATTTTTTGACCACTAGCGGAAGAAGTGAAAAAGAAACCACTAGCAAGTCGACCAAAATGGCCTCGATCCTGCCGCGCCTTCTCGACTCGCCGCAAGTGAGGCAACTCTTGTATACAAGAGTTGCCTCAAATGCGGCGAATACGGAGCGACATTTATTCCATTAGGAAAACTAGATGCGGGGCAGCCTGAGTCCGTAAGAAGTCCTAAGTATTTTTGACAAGCCGTTTTTTTACAAGTAACCGACTTGTTTCAGCTATTTCACGTCGCACACTGGTAAGGCCTTGTTTACGGAGACGTGGAGCGTGCAGCGGCCCCGGTATTAAGACCTAAAGAAAAGAGAGAAAGAGTTTTGACAGGTAATGAATAGCTTGTCAAACGTTATAGGATTTTTATTACAGAATTCCTATTTGTATTGAAGTTATACTATCGGGGCTTCAAAGTGCGTGAAGTCAGCGACAAAAGCTAGCACACAACATGTCCGTCCATCGATCAGAGTGAATTAATGATAGGCGAGCAAAGGGAGCCGTTTGTCTCTTTCGAGTTATTTGAGACGGATTTACAGGAATTAGAGGATTGTTGGGATCTTGCGTGTTTTCGGTGAAGTGTTTGAACAGATAATAATGTATTAGCTTATTAATATATAAGCCTCCAAAAATCTGTTCTTATTCATAATGTACTCATATATTGTAAAAGTGAAGAAAACCTTTAGATAGAAACCTTGCATGTAGCCTTGCAAATGTAATGGAGATTCTAAATGACAAAGTTTTATTTCACAAAAAGTGTAAGTCTTACTTAGTAGTACGAAATTTCCGCACACTATTCTTCCTAAAGCCGACTACCCGCTGTAAAAATAAACTCTATTATAGACGTCTTGGCTATAATAGAGTTTATATTTTAAGCATAAACCGATAAATTTAACATTTTAAAAATTCGTGTCTACATACAAACTTATACCGTTCATTTGATACCCAAAATGCCTCTACATCTATGGGACATCTATATGTCAATTCTAGTTCTTAGGGGCTGTGAATTTTGTTAAATATATAAAATAAAATATTCATATTTACGTAATTCATATTTACGATCTATAGTAAATTTTTTACTTATTTCAAAATATTTAAAAAAGTTAAATTTACAGAAAACTTTTCAAATTTCTCTAGATTGAGTTAGTTTTTAAAGTTTTGTAGAGTGAGTGTAGGTAGATCATAGTTTCTGATATCTGTGAGGTCATTCAGTTTTGAGATTTACAAACACCTTTCATTCGAGACCCCACTTTGACCAAGTAGGTCCTTTTAAATTTGTCGACATGACACTTCTTAAAAACATAATAATGTTTATTTTTCAACGTATATTCAAATATGGGCTGAAACCTACTAAGAAATTATTTATAGGCTGAAACTGAATCTTTAGATAAATTTTACAGTGACAAAATGGCTTCCCACAAGATTCAAACGAGTGGTCGGCGAGTTGTGTGTCATCTGATGTCATCAATGTAAAATAGACATATATGTGTGTATTGCAGCGGAGCTTTTCAGGTGTGCGACGAGTTGCGCCCGTTAGTCTTTTCAAAGAGCAAAGTTGCTGTCCTGTTTGCAGCAAGCCTTCCTCTGAGTTATCTAACAATTTCCAGCAGGTAGCAGTGGCGCTAATAAAATAGGAAACTCGGACGGTAGCGGTGGCGTATTTATTGCCGTGGTTATAAAAATCGGCGCAAACGGGCAGCTTTTGAGCAACTGTTATCTTTTCAGGACTGTCAGACTGAAAAGGTATTTGAAAAGTAATATAAATAGTAAATAATTAATAATGAGCTCGATATGTGATACTACATATCGAGCTGACTGTACCTATCACTAATTATAAAAATGGTTACGAGATGGGGGCCAAATAAAAATAAAATCTTTGGTGATAAACTCATTGGTAATGAACCAATGAGTTTATCACCCAAAGATTCTTATGGTTAACGGGTTAAACTCCGGGAGTGCCGGCAGAAGTAAAAACTACACGCACACTCTTCCGATGTACTAAGGCACCACAAGTGGCAATTTTGTTCAAAGCCTGCGGCGACACTTCTTTACTACTATGTAAGGTCATCTCAACTGACGCTGTTGGTTCTGTGTTGCTCCCGGAACTAGCGACATCTTCTTTCAATTTAGTGAACTATTTACACAGGTACCTAGCTGTAACTTTTGGACTTTATAAAGCTCATCTAAGTAGGCTGCTTACAATGTAGTACCAATTTAAAATTACAGCAATGCAAGCAAGTTACGTCACCACGGTCACGTGAGGCTGATCTAACATGTTAGATCAGCGTCACGTGACTATGACGCCAGTTTACCATTTATTACCCATGCCCAAAAAATATACAAAGCCGCTACAGAAGTATTCACTTCAAAAAATATCAGCTGGTCGTCAGTCCACCTGTAACTATTTTAACGTCTGTATAACCGCTATTTATTTCAGTTTCGCCTCGGAAAGCTATTCGTTAGTTGTTCTTTTTAGCAGCTATCCGACTATCTGTGTTACCTACAATTAAATTGCCGTAACTTTTAACTATTAAAAAATTACCAGAGGTAATTGTACCGCCACATTTTCACATGAATTAAAACACCAATTCCATTGCTGTTTTTTATTCTGTTTTACAATCACACTAAATATACGTATTATAAATGCGAAGGTTTTTATGGATGGATGGATGGATGTTTGTTACCTCTTTACTCCAAAACTACTGAAAGGATCGGGCTGAAATTTTTCATACAAGTAATTCTAATCCTGGAATCAAACTTTTTACAACTTTTTATCCCATAATATCAGTTCCCGTGGAATATAAATCACCTATAACCCTTTTTATAGGAACAACGCGTGCGAAACCGCGGGGCGCAGCTAGTTTTCCATAAGTAGGTTCTATAATTACCAACTCATAGAGTGCACAGGTGATCGCAATGATGGCTTTTATTTCGGTCAACACCATTGATTTAAAAAGGGAAGATAGGTTACGTTTTCCCAGCGCTTACTCAAAAATTGGCACGTGTTACAACTACACTACGAACACATACGCTCACAGTTTATTTCCAGTCCTGTGCAATACAAAGAAGAACAAAGACGGAAAGACGTATCTAGGACCGAAGTGAGACTGAGACAACAATATTTCACGCGAATCACGACCGCCCGTGCCGCGCTGGTCAGACGGTGACTGATGTGGGAGAACACAATTTTACACAATTTGAGGTTGCCACTTTCGAGCAACCAGTACCTCATCTTCGTTTTTAGTAAATCAATGGTCAACACATTGCCATTCCACGTGGCAATGCTGTTAGCATTCTGGGTACACTGACTTCTGGTGGCGGCTTAGATATTTATATAATTTATCTTAAGGCGCATACCCGAGCCAATCTGACAGCGATTCCTATTTTATCATATTTTTACGTTTATCATAGGAATTTTTAAAAATCCTACGTTCAACGTAATAATAAGATATAATAGTTGGGGGCGCCACTTTCGCTGGTGTATGGGCCTTAAGGTGTAAAATAGTTAGTTCTATTTTATTTACAACTTTAGTGAACAACCTAAACCTCAAACTCAACAGCCTCTATTGGTCCACTGCTATCGTAAGTCACCTACTTTGACAAGTCTTGTTTAAATAACCTTTGTTTTTTTTTTTTTATTTATTAGTGGTTTTCGCTGCTTAACTTTACTAATGTGAAACAGCCGAATCTAACTTTTAAGGTTGAGCCTGACTACTGTCAAGGCCGGCGCGAGGAGTAGTTTACTGCCACCCGAGATACAGTACCAACTAGTTCGGGGGTAGTGAGCGACCGCATGGTGTCCGACTCACTGACACTGGCTTAGGCCAACACACAGGTAGATACAACTAGCTCATAGGTAGCCTTTGACATAAGGTGCCTTATACACAATGGTTGTCTGGTAGATATCTCTGCAAGGGATAAGACCGCCAATTGCAGGATTCAGTAGTTATAATCATAATCATAATCATAATCATTTATTTGCCAGAATGTATGTACACAAGTTCTTAAAATTATATATGTCCATTTACAATCTACCCTGAAAGGTGTGCAAAATTTTACATTAATAAATTATTCTAAAAGTCAAATGTCAATCTAATAAATTCAAAATTCTAACAAGTCAAGTTCATAATAACAGCTAAATTAAATTAAAATCACAATGAGTCCAAATCATAATAAGGTACGAAACAAGAAAAAGAAAAAAAAAAAAAATGAGCAGAAAACAATTAATTTTTTAAAGTCAAGAAGTCTTTTACACTATAAAAACAGTTTTCTAGTAGCCAGTGTTTCAATTTAGTTCGAAACAGGTTTAGAGGCAAATCTTTAAAACTATTTGGTAATTTATTAAAGATAGTAATGGCATGATAGTAGGAGTTACGCTTAACAAGCTCTAGTCGACAAGGAGGGAAGAACAGTCTATTCTTATGCCTTGTATTTCTAGTCAAGACTTCCGCGTGTGTTTTAAAATAGTGAGGGTATTGCTTGACAAAGACACATACATCCCTGATGTACATGCAGGGTAACGGAAGGATCTTAAACCTCTTAAATAATGGCTTGCAACTATCCGTACTCCATACTCCACAGATAGCACGCACGGATTTTTTCTGTGCTTTAAAGGCTTTATCAAAGTCAACCGAGTTCCCCCACATGATAAGGCCATAGGCCAAGGTTGATGAAACGTAGCCATGGTACGCCGTGAGGGCCGCCTCGATTGATACGCGAAGTCTTAGGCAGGTTAGTTTTTATTTTTATTTTAAGAACTTTCTAAACACCTATTGTAATCTATCTACATTTTTCCTGCAATAAAGATTGTTTATTATTATTATTATTATTACTGCTGGACGCAGGCCCGCTGGGCATGTGGGTTGGGGAATGCAGTTCGGCACGTCGCGTCGCGATCTCACTACGAAAAGGAATTATCTAACGATTTAAATCTTTAAAGTGGTAGACAGACAAATGGACAACAAAGTGCTTTTGAAGTACGGAGCTCTGAAACTAAATTTAGGAACTTAAAAACTCGGTTAAAATATCGGTGCCTTCCTGTGGTGCAACAAATGGGAGGTCCATTTGTTCATAGGGCTGTGACGTCATAGAACTATTACCACTTTTTTATCCCTGCAGTTTCATGGTAGAACTATTGATACGAGACCTATCCCAATTGTTCGTAACTCCCATTAGTACTACCTATGGAACTGTTGGTAATTTTATCCTTGTTTTTATCCTTGATACAAAAATTATATCAGGAAAACTATTGATCAAAGTTCTCGCCGAAGACGGCGAAATACTATAGAAGGGGAAAACATAACAATTCAAAATACCGCTAACACGCCATCTGGTGAGATTTTCCGAAACTACTCTGTAGCGTTAGTTCACTCTCTAGTTTCTGAAGCGCGTCATTTGCGTTTGTGCACTGGGTGATTCCAAGTTTGAAAAATATACGGATAGATGGCGCTGAAAACAAGTCTTATGACAAAATGCGCTAGAATACAAAGCATAATTATTTCATAGACTTTTTCTTTTGGTATTAAAAATAGTGAAACGAACAGTTGACTTCAAACTGACTCTCTGACTGAATAATAATAATAATAATAATAATAAAGCATTTATTCGTCTGAATAACGATAGCTTCGTTATCGAAAAATATCGAAGCTATTATTACGTCTACTCTATGAATATACATAGTCGACCCATAATTTTGCCCATGCTGTGGCACTCTGTATTTAGAAAAACACTAGACTTAAGACCACTTTATTTTTTTTTACTCTGTATGCGATGTGTTTTTTCTGTTGGGTGTCCATAAATAATTAAATAAATACATGTCATGTCTTATTTTCATTCGGATAAAGAAAATAAAAGCATGGATATAGTATTTGGCTACTATATTACATTGGTGCATGATATTTCAGGTAGGTTTTTTAATTAATTTCAAAGGTTTATTTTACATAATATGATATAGGTTTTTGTTATTATAGTGCGTACCTAAGTCCTAACACTCACACTATCTAGGATATTATTAAGCTATTGCATAGCTTCTATCGCGGGCCTTGAGCGCGGAGACCGAATCCAGAAATTCCGTAACCAAAAAACCTCACGCTCCCCACTCCGACCGGAACAGCGGTGATACTTTTTAGTTTTGCCATCTATCGATGAATAGTAGAACTTTTAATGACTTTTTGAAATATGACGTTTGTCTCTTTAGTTCAGCAACTCGCCTCTAGATGGCATTGCAATAGCTTTACCGCGGCAGTCCCCGAGTGCCACACGTCTTTTTTGATTTTCAGTCATTTTGTCTTTTCAGCTGTAAAATTAAATCAACAGATTAAAGTAGGGTTCTCTTATAAAATTAAACCAACTGATACCTACTTAGTTTTTAATTTTAATAAAATAAATAGAATAAATGTAACACGATAATTAGATAACTTATTAAGTAATGTATAAATAAATACCTACGGCCAGGTGGGATGACGATCTGCGAAAGACTGCAGGCAGATGCTGGATGCGTCAAGCTGAAGACAGGGCGCTATGGCGCTCATTAGGGGAGGCCTATGTCCAGCAGTGGACTAATATAGGCTGATGATGATGATGATGTAATGTAACTTCTTAATATTTATAATAATAGATTTCTCGTTATACAAAGAAAAGAGAAGGTGTCTTTCTAATGACATTTATTATTTATTAGAGACAAAAGCGAGTCGACTATGAACCTTATTTGTGTTGAAAGAACACCAATAACAGCTAACCCGCTTACATCCGTAATGAATTCATAATACTACGCTAGTTTTATGAAGTAAATAACACATTCATACAACTGTAAACTATTTCATTAAATAATTCTTAATAAGGTTTTTTTTTATTTTACTTTCTATTATCTGACAACACTGTTATTTACAATCGTGAACACCTTCAATGGTATTAAATGTAAAGTTCGTCGCCATTTTGACGCCCCCATTCATACAACTTTACGATATAAATAAAACTATAATAACAAGGAAAATTACAATCAAATAAGACTAGTTATTTACAACAACTAGTATTTGAAACAATTGAGCTAACAGACAGCTACAGACTGTTGAAAACAATCTACAGGTAACTCAACTAAGCTATTGTCATGATTCTGGTCGTTTGCTACCATGGGATCCACTTCATTCATCCGAAGATACAACACAAATTAGAAGAGAGCCGTATTTGTCGCATAACCATCATGTCTCTTGGAGTCGCTACACTCGAGTTTACGACAAGTTGTCATGAGTCTGGTCGTTTGCTACTTAAGTCTCGACATGAGGTCCAATTCATTCATCCGAAGATACAACACAAATTAGAATAGAGCCGTATTTGTCGCATAACCATCATGTCTCTTGGAGTCGCTACACTCGAGTTTACGACAAGTTGTCATGAGTCTGGTCGTTTGCTACTTAAGTCTCGGCATGGGGTCCACTTCATTCATCCGAAGATACAACACAAATTAGAATAGAGCCGTTTTTGTCGCATAACCATCATGGTCTCTTGGAGTCGCTACACTTGAGTTTACGACAAGTTGTCATGAGTCTGGTCGTTTGCTACTTAAGTCTCGGCATGGGTCCACTTCATTCATCTGACGATACAACACAAATTAGAATAGAGCCGTATTTGTCGCATAACCGTCATGTCTCTTGGAGTCGCAACACTCGAGTTTACGACAAGTTGTCATGAGTCTGGTCGTTTGCTACTCAAGTCTCGGCATGGGGTCCACTTCATTCATCCGAAGATACAACACAAATTAGAATAGAGCCGTATTTGTCGCATAGCCGTCATGTCGCTTGGAGTAGCTACACTCGAGTTTGTGACTAGTTGACGTGAGTCTGGTACGCGTGCTGCTGTCGTCTCGACGTGGCGGCGGCGTCGCGCAACCAAACGCACGTCGGAATTCGTGACGGAATTTACCTGGAAGACAGTAAAAATCTGTAAGTAGGTATATTTAGGTTCTGTCGGTACGG
This sequence comes from Eupithecia tripunctaria, assembly GCA_955876795.1. Classification (NCBI taxonomy): domain Eukaryota; kingdom Metazoa; phylum Arthropoda; class Insecta; order Lepidoptera; family Geometridae; genus Eupithecia; species Eupithecia tripunctaria. The sequence goes on along the minus strand of OY041623.1, from coordinate 9,445,640 downwards.
TCAACGATTTAAGGCGCATGCATAGTGCATACCTACAGGAGCCAATACGACAGCGCCATCTATTTTATCATAATGATTACGTTCAAAATAGGAAATTTAAAAAATCCATCGTACAGTTTGTGGTATCTTAAATCGTTAGACACGCCCTAACGCCCAAAAACTGCGGCATTGTCTTTGAATGCGTTAACAAAATGCCGACGCACGCACACTATGAGTAGATACAATTAGTGTTTTTGTCAATAACCCCAACTTGCTGCTTTCTTAAATTATTGTTTTTGTCAATAACCCCAACTCCAATTAACCCCAACTTGCCAACCAATTATTTTTATTGTGTAATCATATTGAGCACTCACATACTTAGTATGAACTTTTGTGAACAACACCATAAAAACACGCAATTTACTGATTCCAAGTGACAAAGACAAGTTTGTGAGCTCACAGACTTCGTTTGGCAACAAACACGGCGTGGTTCACAATGGAAAGGGCCTATCTAACGATTTAAATATTTGGATACGGTAATAAAACCCCTTTTATTTACTTTCTTATGTGGCCATTTTAGGACTCATATTCACTTAGATATTTAGTGAGATGGTGGGCAAACAAACGCTTGACCATTACCAATATGTCATATTAATACGTATTTTTTTCCTCTCATTTATTATTTATTTGAATGTAATACTAAGTTGATTGCAATCTAAAGTTATTACTATTTACTTTGCTTCTTCACTTTTTTATGTAGGTATATACTATTTTTCTTACCAGTGAAAACCTCTAGTATAACAGAAGAAAAAAAGAAAACTCTTTATGTATTATTGTGTGTACAATAAATAATTTTAAAATGAAAGAAAACCTTTTCAACAATATATAAAAAGAAGGCTTACTATAAGGCTATATATAATAATTATTATTATAATATAATTGGACAGTTCACACACCATTATCTAGCCCCAAGCTAAGAAGAACACGTGTTATGGGTACTAGATAACTGATGTACATAATACATAGATAGATATTTTTTATACTCGTAATACATATAAAACATCCAGAATGCCCTGAACAAAATATCTGTAGATCGTACAAATATTTGTCCCGAGACGGGAATCGAACCCTCCTGCGTCGCAGGCGGACCTTTGCCCACCGCACCACAGAGGTCGTCAATATATCTTCTATTTCTATTTTCTATTTTTTGTATAACTACTAGTATATTAATAATTAAGAAAACTTACCGCTCATGCAGTTGTAAATAAGCGGGTTGATAGCAGAATTGGCGTAGCACATCACATGAGAGACCAGGGCCATAATCGTGATGACATCTGTCTGCATCATGATGAGAGAACTGTATCTGGAAGGAGAATGGACAAGTCAGAGAGATCCGAAGGTGCTGGTGAAAGAAAATATTGAGGAAGTAGCCTCACTTTCATAATAATGTTGGCGCGCGGGCAGAGCTCAGGTTTTATAATAATAGAGGTAGATTCATTGATTAATTAAAAAGGGAAGATGAGGTACTAGTTTCTCGAAAATGGCAACCTCATATTGTGTGCCGTTCCGACGTTGACTGAGGTGGGACCTCAGTCAACGTCGGAACGGCGGCACGGGTGTTCTTGATTCGCGTGAAATAATGTTTTCTCGGTCTCACTTCGGTCTTAGATACGTCTTTCCGTCTTTGTTCTTCTTTGTATTGCACAGGACTGGAAATATAACTGTGAGTTTATGTGTTTGCGCGTAGTTGTAACACATGCCAATTTTTGAGTAAGCGCTGGGAGAACGTAACCTATGTATCTTCCCTTTTTAATTAATCAATGGGTAGATTATATTAAATATAAATGCAATATTTGTAAAAATATTTGCGAATACAATTTATGTTTACAAATAATTTATCTTTGTTATCAGATCTTACAATTTTTGCTTACTTGCAAGTAATATTATTTTATTGATTGAAATATGTTGATCCTTATTAGGATTACAGTATTTGCTGACTATGATCGTTTCCAATTAAATGTTGTGCCTTTATATCATCTGACTTTATCTTACACTTAAAAACATGACTGAGTAAACACTGTAGGAGATCGCCGAGCACATTTTTTTTGTTTGTGTTCTTTTTTTGTGTGCGTGTGTTCTTTTTTGTAATTAGGTTTTGACCAATTTTTGTGTAGGTACATTGTTTTCTTTTCCCGAGGCTAATATTTTGTCATTTACACCTTGATCTTCTATTACTGTATAATGGTTCTAAATATACTGGATCCATTTTATCTCTATCTTCCTTTTTAATAAATACTAAATCTCTTCTTCTTCTTCTCTGTATTTTACTTTCCCTCTGTGTTGTGTGTCCCTATGTGTGTGCTGAATAAATGTATATTCTATTCTATTCTATTCTATTCTCTTTGTTCAATACAATTATAAAATATGTTTTTTGTTTATTTTTATTCATTGAAATTTACGTTCTATAATTTTTTTTTACAATTTTGTTAATTTACATTACTGAATAAACCTCATTAGTACCTTTAGTATTCATTATTTTATTACATATATGCAATTAACATTGGATAGCTAACTATTATTCCATAATCGTGCGCATTTAGGTGCTGCGATGGACGCTCGGTAGGTACATTCAATTATCAATATCAATATCAAAATAAATATCAATATTAGATTTTGCTTGCCTAGCGAGAACGCTGTTTCAGGTTGAGTTACATGACATACTTCTTTATCCTCGTTTATAATTAAATTCCTTTGGTTTTCATATTGTAACTTATATCCGAGCCAATATGACAGTGCCACCTATTTTATCATATTATTACGTTTAACATAAGACATTTTTGAAATCTCATAATAAAATCTATTTTTTGATACCTCTGTGATAGTTTTATCTTATAAGTATAGTTCAGGAAGAGATGCGAAAAGAGTTTGGTGGCCAAAAAGCGCAACTTCGTATCACTGCCTAAGCTTTACAAAATGAAACTATTACAGAGGCAATAAATAACTTATAATATATTATACCACAACATGGACGATAGATTTTAAAAATCTTATAAGATAAAATAGGCGGGGCGTCACTTTCACTGGTGTATGCGCCTTAATATTGTCTGTAATTTTTTAAACAAACACGGCGCAGACTCATTTTGGAAATGGCCTGTCTGAGGATGTAAATCTTTGTGGAGGGGATTATTCTCATAGCTACGAACCTGAGCATGGAGAGCAGATGCACTGGGAAGTAGCAGACAGCGAACATGACAACCACAGCTGCCAGCATCTTGGCTGCTTTCTTGCGGGAGCGGAGCTGAACTGAAAACAATAAGATTCAAGTTATTTCCAACAGTCGTCAGCGTGATTTGCATATGAATGTTATTATATATAATATATTTGACCCTTTTTCGCTAACAGGGGCAGCACAGTTGCCAATTTTACATGTATAGGCACCTGTATTGTATCATAGAAACAGAATAAATTAACTACTAAATATTTCTACGAGTATAAGCCTACCTCCACCAACTCTTTACTGTATTGTGTCTATCTATGTAAATGTAACTAAGTTGTGACCTTCCCAATTTACTCTGTTTATACCTATGTAGTCACCTGTTTTGGCCAAATAAATGCATCTTTATCTTTATCTTTAATATTAATCAAATATACAGGGTGAGACAAGAGGTATGGATCATCGGTGACTGGGGAGTTAGTGGACCTTACTTACCTTTTTGGACCTTGCACGAAGACGTACTTACGGTAAGTGTCTTATTGCGTTAAATCGGTATTAATATTTGTGCTCTTAATAAGCGATGCGACACTGACCGCGATGCGATACAAACCTACGAAGGGTCGTTTACTTACCTACTTTGTATGTGTATTTACGTGACTAGGTACTAATCAATAAACTTTTGAAAAGTGATCAGTGACAGTTTTTTTTTGCACTCAACCTACGTAACTAACTTCTAATGTAAGATGTTTTGCGATATTTAGTGATTTAAAAGTTTTTTAACCCTAATAGTGGGTTCAAAAGACTCACTATTGAGCTTGCATAAATTAAAAAGACAGGGATGTATTTTCTGCAATATAAAGCAGTTAAAAAGTTATTTGGAATTTGGTAACATCTTATTGAATATCCAATTTCTGTTTTCCGATTATTAGGTCTGAGTCTGTCTGAGCTGTGTGGCGCTGGCTTAGAATTTGCACCACCCCGATTCTTCCCGTGGGCGTCGTAAGAGGCGACTAAGGGATATCCACCAGAGGGCGGGCAGCAGCACCCGCTGCAGAACAGTTCCACCACCGAACTGCGATCCCCAACCCTTATGCAATGCGTAAGAATTATAGGCATTACCCTCCATGAGATAAACGCCAGCAAAGCGCTTATCAAAGGGAGGCCTGCGTCCAGCAGTGGACATATACAGGCTGTTGAGGTTGAGGAGGTTTTCCGAAGTATGTTTAACATACTACAGGCGCATCAAACGAAGAATGTAACTACCTATACTTTCAGTTTTTCTTCAAAATATCTAAACTGTTTTATAATAATCGGACGGATTATAATGCATTCCTAGACTGATTTACTAGTCAATTTCTATCCATCACTCTTCAGCAATTTCTTATGACTTGTTTATGTGTAAAATATTTGGAAGTTTTTGCAGTAGGCAGCATGTTTATTTATTTTAGTACCGTCGTAGACACGTCAGAATCACCATACTTATACAGGAAAAGCAAAATGATGTACCTATTAAGCCAAAACGGGTGATTCTGGACACAGAGGGGATAAACTTATAAAAAAACATTTATTTTAGTTTCGTTGGTATTTATTTAATCGTATGACTTACAGGCTTACAAAATTAACCTTAATCTAAACATTTTTCTAAACCTAGGTACCTACACGAAATTATAAATAGAAGTACTATCACAAAATATTATTTTTCACAAGACAACGTTCAGATTTTGGAGCCAGGTTAATATTTAATTGCAGGACACGGGCTGATGGTCCAATGTCTTTAATTAACGGGCCCTGAAAAGAGCCTCTTGAAAATATAAATAATAAAATAATTACTTTGACATTTCCATCCCATTCTGATTGCACGAAGACAAGACATACGATTAAGTTCTTGTAATTTCTAAGCAAGCTACATAACAAAACTAACGGGTTCACGTGGGTGCTTCAGATTGATGTTTACGTTATAGAACTTGTTTACAACGGATAATGATATTGTATTTACATTCCCGCTGAGTAAGTCTTCACGGGTGTTATGGCGGTTTTAAAAACAAACCGTATTTTTCAGCCAACGTTTTCTTTTACTTAGTCAACGTTCAAAATCAGACAATGAACAAGCTAAAGAGCTTTGTTGTCCGATAGACATTTACTGTAAAAAATAGGAATTTTTACTTTACTTGAGAGTTGAGACATGAGTGAGTGTAGATTTTGACACTCATGTCAAAATCTACACGACGCGACGGTGCGACTCATATCTCAAGTATTGTTTTAAAATTTGTCTTTACTCAAAACTATACATGAGCATCATTCAAGCATAGATCGATGACTGAGCATGCTTTTATAATACAGGCCTTAGAGTCTGTTTAAAAAGAGAAGCGTCGTGGCGATACGGTGAACTATCACTTTTAGTCGTACTGCCATGACAGAGCAGTGTTGCCAACGCAATAAAAGTTGTCAATACACACACGCGCGCCCTCAATTCTCACGACTCTTCTCTTTTTGAACAGACTCTACTCATTGGGCTGAGCCTTCTTTAAGCATAACTCCTTTCATTTTCGTTTTCTGGAAGTTCTAGCCTTTAAAATTAGTTGTAAATGCTTACTTTTCTCAGCCGGTGCCAGTTTATCCGTCTCCGCTTGTCCTGGTATCTTGTCTGATCTCCATAACACTAGCACAATCTGGTAATGTGCCAGCGACATCAGCAGCAGAGGGATCCTGGGAATTATTTTATAATACATATATAATACATCACAATATTACACTAATATTATAAATGCTAAAGCTTGGATGGATGGATTTCCATTAGGGGCCCAATTCTGCAAACCAATCGTTTACTACGACGATAGTCTCGTCGCAGAATCGACAAGTAGTATAACGTAAAGTACTTCTAAAAATAGATTGTTAATTGAATGAGATATAGAAGCCATAAATGGGGTGCGATCCAAGAGTTTGTAAGTATCTGCCGCAGCGCATCAGCTATGCCATACAGGGCAGACTACAGCGAACAATCTACAGGTAGCTCAACAGATCCATATCAATACCAATCGACAGCGTCCCCAAGACGATGGCTGCATTTCAATGAATTACATATATTATGCTAGAGTCCTAAATTAATCGAATTATTCGTCAGTTTTTGTTTTATCAGAAGATTATCGGACACGTATTTTTTCTTTTGTGATGATTTTTGGTAAGCTGTGACTTTACCAACTCCACTCCCAATCTAGTATGACGCGCTTTATTTTGGCCATTTTTGTCTAATTGACAAAGAAAAAATATGTGTCGAATATCGTCATCGATCAAAGTTTTCGCCGGCCGCCGTAGGCATTTGTTTATGATATCATTACCTATTTTATAACACCTAGGTGTTTTCCCAGCTGTATCGGTAAGCATTTTAAAGAAATCAACCTTGATAGATGTCATTCCATACAATTTTTTTTCGGTAATCAATAGTTTTATGACAAAATGACATAGAATAGTTTTAATAGGGTTATTGAGCTCCACCGAATGGCATAAAAAAACTTCGAATAATCGAAAAAATACCTATGTAACTAAAAAGGGGTTTTAGTAGTTTCGACCCACTACTGTCCCCCATAGATAAATATAATAATGCACGCTCTGAAACCATCTATATCAAAAGATTTTGGCAGTATGGAAAGCATTTGAATTAGTGTCATTTGAGCGCTTGGACAGAAAGCATGCCTAGCAAAATTACAAGAATCACACGTCCAAGACACAAAAAAGTCGGGATGTATTTTTTTACCACTTCAATGTACCTACAATTATTTCCCTTACCTCAAGAAGTCGGCGTTGAAAATTATTTGTTGGTTTGCTTTGTTGTGATTTTAACTTTATTCTAAATTCATGAATAGAGAGGCATTTTTTTATATTGTATATTTTATTTTCTGTTCTTGCGTTTATATTTTTTAATCTAAATAACTTCTGTGGTTTCTCATAACCATCTACATACCAAACTATTTGCTGTCCGAAATAAAACTTTTTTATTTATTTTAATAGTAACTAGAAGTAACCATAAGAATTTAAATATGATAAGTACAAGGTAACGGCATGATTTACAGATTATTCCTGTAAAAACGCAGTTTTATTATATTCAGTTACCTACCTACTTACGAAATAAAATAAATTCGACTCCACTAATCTCTTGTTCCATGTGCAAAAAACGTGTAAGGCACTGCGCAAACTGCCGGCGTCAAAACAAGTCGTAGACAATTTTGAGTGTCATTTTCGTAAAGTTCTAGGTAGGTATCTAGGGGGAGGCCGCGAAATACCTAATCGATGAATATTATCTAATAATCTTACTGAATAACTAAATAGAAAAATTATTATTTTACCCAGGACACTACCCTAAAAAAAGAAGCCATAACTAGAAGATTTATAAATAACTTACGCGTAAATAAGGCATAGTTTGAGGGTAGACCAGGCCAAGTCCGCGGCGTCCGACCAGGTGGCGACGCATTGTACCAGATACGTCAGCTCGAAACGAAGGGGAACTGTTACCGCGGTAGTAAGGACCACCAGTTCTGGAACATCTGACAGAAACAAATACTATAATAATTAATTTTGTTTTAAAAAACTATAAACCGACTTAAATTTTTATAGTTTTTTATGAATTCTCACGGATTCCATTGTCAGAACTGAATAAAATTAAAATAGGACCACACAGGAAGCACCAGCTTTCAAATAAAAAAAGGATCATGAAAATCGGACCACCCAGTCAAAAGTTCTGAGGTTACATTAAATAAAATCAAAATAAAATTTTGAAAAACCCACGACGGATATAATAAATAGTATGTAATCGAAAAAGGAAGAAATAATTTTAGCAAAACCCCCGACTAAATGGAATTAAAAAAGACAATTAAATTACCTTTAGTTACAATTATAGCTTCCTAATTTTTTTCACCTATCCACTACTACAAAGCCAAAAAAATCCGTCGGGGGGCTGCAGCCAACAGGTAACGTTTTTTCAATTGTAAATTCAACATATATAGTTCAAATTTGTTTCTATTAATTGACTGTATGAGATAATCTTTATACCTAGTCATTTAAATTCAGGAACCTCAACCTCAACAGCCTGGATTGGTCCACTGCTGTACTAACCACTGATAAACGCCTTATTGACGTTTATCTCATGGGGGTAGTGGCCATAATCCCCACGGTGGGCATGCGAGTTGGGATCGCAATTCGGTGGTAGAATTGTTCTGTAGGGGGCGCTGCTGCCCGCCATCGGTGGATATCCCTTAGTCGCCTCTTACGACACCCACGGGAAGAGATGGAGGTGGTGGTGCAAATTCTAACCCAGTGCTACACTGGGTACCGGAAAATTCAGAAAATAGATGGCAATTGGCAATTGGCAATGGCAGCCCCCCGACGGATTTTTTTGGCTTTGTAGTAATGGATAGGTGAAAAAAATTAGGAAGCTATAATTGTAACTAAAGGTAATTTAATTGTCTTTTTTAATTCCATTTAGTCGGGGGTTTTGCTAAAATTATTTCTTCCTTTTTCGATTACATACTATTTATTATATCCGTCGTGGGTTTTTCAAAATTTTATTTTGATTTTATTTTAAACTTTTTAGAGACACTTTACTTACAGCCGATTTTTAGAATTCAGATCATCCTTTTCATTAATTAATCATAGGCCAAGCCTTTTTGTATTTATTTTATTTTAATTATTATGTATATCAAGAATAAATGTTTTATTTGTATCACACGGCGTTTCTCTACATATTATTTATCAAGGAAGCAAGTTTCAGAGTCAATAAAGTCGGTCACCTAGCAACGCACCGCGTTGCCTAGGAACTGAGTGTGTTGCCAAACACGTTTATAAAGGTACATCAATATTTTTTTAAAACGTCGATTACAGCGCCCCCTGGTGAGCAAATACCATAAAACTTTTCTAAGAACCATTGCCAATGAACCCCATACCTTTTACAGAAAACTGTGTCTCAATCGATCAAACCGTTCTGGAGATAATAATCGGCAACATTAGTTTTCACAAAATACACATACAACAGCGCCCCCTGGTGAATGAAGACCATAACAACAACATCACACCCTAAACGCATATACCGTCTCCGTTCCGTCGCATGTAACAAAAATATTTTTTTAAAACGTCGATTACAGCGCCCCCTGGTGAGAAAACACCATAAAACTTCGCTAAGAACCATCGCCAATGAACCTCATACCTTATACAGAAAACTGTGTCTCAATCGATCAAACCGTTCTGGAGATAATTGGCAACATTGGTTTTCACAAAATACACATATAACAGCGCCCCCTGGTGAATGAAGATCATAACAACTAGCGCAAAATCATCGCCACCAAATTTTGAACCCGAAACTGAAAACCGCACCTTAATCGGTCAAGCCGTTTTGGAGATAATTGGGAATATTGCGTATTGCACATACAAACATACATACATACATACATACATACATACATACATACAAACAACATCACACCCCAAACGCATATACCGTCTCCGTTCCGTCGCGGGTAAAAAATGGGGAAAAAATACAGTTGAATTAAGTTGAAGTCGGTTAAAAAGAACTCGGGGAGTATCCGTAGTTTTGAGGGTTCCGTACCCAACGAATAAAACGGGAACCTATTAGTAAGACTCCGCTGTACGTAAGTTTGTCTGTCTATCCGTCTGTCACCAGGCTGTAATCTAATGAAACGTGATAGTTAGATAGTTGAAAGCACAAAATATGATGTATTTCTTTTGCTGCTATAACAACATATAAAAAACAGAATAAAATAAATATTTAAGGGCTCCCATACAACAGAAACGGTTTTTGCCGTTTTTATAGATAACTAGCTTTTGCCCGCGGCTACGCACGCTCTATTCAAGTAGCCTATGCCCGTTCCCGGGATACCGTTTACCTCCCTGCCAAATTTCATCAAGATTCGTTCAACCGGGAACGAAATAAAAACTATCCTATGTCTGTCTCCTGGTTCTAAGCTACCTCCCCACCAATTTTCAGCCAAATCGGTTCAGCCGTTCTTGAGTTATAAATAGTGTAACTAACACGACTTTCTTTTATAAATATCATCTATCTATCCGCACTTGACCGGTTTTTTTATTCCTTTATGTTGTGAACATTATTCCAAATACAAAATACTAGAAAGTTTTTTCCAAAACCTTTTATAATCATAGTTATTATTTATTCGGTGACACTACGTGAACTGCAGGTCATTATCACAAACACGTTGGTGAAGACGCCATTGTCAACCATTATTAGTACTTTTGTTGTTCTTAATTATCCCCCCAGACAACAAAAATCACAGCTCTTATGAGCGATAAAATAAGCCATGAAACATACATCGACAGTTGACACAAACATGATTGAGTTCTATTTGACTTCACAGGTCTAAATATAACCAAACGCAAATGAATAATTATTGCTCGGACTTACTTTATTTTTGGAGCATCAAGGTCGCGCGCGGTCTGGACATATAGATAAATCAAATAGAAAGAAAAAAAAACAGACTCTCCCTTAAGATGATTTATGCAGCTTGATTAAACAAAATACTTAAGTAAAAGAAAAAATAATTTTAAATCTATGAAGTAATTGTAAGAGGTTTAATATTAAGTATAATAAGTAATGTTTGAAAATTCACACAGCATTATCTAGCCCAAACCTAAGCAGAGCTTGTGTTAATGGTAATGTGATGAGCCACACAAAAAAATCTGAAAACATGTCTATAAAAATATTTTTTAGAAATTTTACGTAAGATGGGGCAAGCTGCTGGATACTGCTATAATATATGGTATGATATTATAGCAGTAGAGGAAGGCCAAAGAAAATATAGATGGACGGACGAAGTTAAAGATGACATATTATGTAAAAAAATAAAAGAATAATGTGCTGAAATTTACACCCGACTAACCTTCAAAATCTCTGTTAAGGTTAGGAATAAGGTATTCTTATCTTTCACACCTAACACGATTTTTCACACTTGTGAGAGATTTCCTAAACGTGACACAAATTAATAATAATGTGCCTGATAAGAAGAATCAGATAAACAAATACGTCATGAAGCACTTTTGACAACGAGAACTTGCCAGGTGCGCAAGAAAACTGAAACTGCAAGTAACGTATGATAAAGATGACTGAAAAAAAGAAAAACGAAGCATATCGATGATTATGTAAGCAGGGCCATAATGAATGAAATGAACGGTTCATATTGAAGAAGAAACAGAAATATTTGCAACAAAATAGGATAAAGAAAAACCAGACATACGTTTTGTACTTACTGAAGGTAAGAGAGACGGCCCATATGATGAGGATGGCGGTCTTGGCACGGCTGGTGGTGGACTTGAACTTGAGCGGGAAGCAGATGGCGTACCAGCGGTCCAGCGAGATGAACGTCAGTGTCAGCACTGACACCGTCACTGATACTGACTGAAAAGACACAGAATATTAAGCAAAGAAGAATTAAATCCGTATTAATCAAACGTTACGTTAGCTGCTTTAACCCCAACTCTTCCCGTGTCGTAAGAGGCGACTAAGGGATATCCGGGGGGGCGGCAGCAGCGCCCCCTGCAGAACAATTATACCACCAAACTGCGATCCCCAACCCGCATGCCCATCGTGGGGATTATGGGCACTACCCTCCGTAAATTAAACGCCAATAAGGCGCTTATCATATATACAGACTGTTGAGGAATCAAACGTTATAAGAGTGTACAATTTCGTTAAGGAATTAAAAGATAAAGATTCATCAATCACATAAAGTGAAAAAAATATAACAAGATCCGCTTCGTACTGCTAATAGAAAATTCAGACAAATATCAAATAGATTAGTTGCTAAGCAGGTGCGAACAGCAAATATTTTGTCAACCATCTGATGTAGAGTGTAGTCGAGCCAATCCATAAAATTGAATAATCACACGACCACAGAGAGCTTTTGTAACCGCAGCGCCGACCTCGCGGCGAGATTAAATTGCTAATCCCGATAAAAACACTAAAACGTATCATACACAATAAGAATTAAATCATTCTGGGATTTATAGTTGACTTTCAAATTAATCGGAACCATTTGGATTCTAAACACTATTTGCTTTCGTCAGTAGGTCAAGCGCTTTGTTTACGAAAAACACTTACTTAATTTAAGGATAAGATGGTGATTTAAAAGCATTGTTTTCCAACAGACGACCTCCTAAAGCCAAGGAAATTAAATGAATACCTAAATAAATTGATGATTAATCTTTAGATTAATTACTTTTGTTTTTCCAATTCAATCTCACCAAATGCTTCGCGAGGTACGCTCTCTTAACACGGTCAGAGTCGAGAGTCAAATCGTTTATTTCTTTAGGCTTACAAAATAAGCACTTAAACAAGTAATTTTTTTTACTATATTTTATACAGCTTGATAAATAGTAATTACTATCAAATAAGAAATAAGGTGCAATTGACTCTAATTCACTTTATTTTTTTGTCCACTAGCGGAAGAAGTGAAAAAGTAACGCTTAACGTTAACCAAAAAATATTTAATTATTTGCAAGAGTATGTAGAGTTTTTAATCTATTCTTCTTCCACTTTTTCCACTCTCTTCGCTGTACTGTTTTATCTCTTCTTGTCCCGTATTTCCAGACGTAACAGAGCGTGGCAAATGGTAAAGAAAGTGTAAGTGGAGCGGGTTTCCAGAAGAGTCTAGTTAGGTTTTAGCAGAAAAATATAATTCAATCAGTAATGTTTTTCATTAATTATGTACGTCCTTATAAAATATTATTTGTATTATTTAATCCAATGTATGGTACAAAAATGTGACGAATTTTCTTTGTGGCAAATGTACAACAACCCCTCGCAATGTAAGTATTGTTAAAGTATTTGTCATTGAAGAAGTCATTTATATCAAAATAGCATTTATTAGAAAAGGCCTCACCTATTATTTAGGCCTTACAATATAAACGTCTATTTCAATTAACGCTTTAATAAAGTTCAGCCCAATCGAATTCCAACCTTACTAATCGTATTCAAGAGTGCCCAAAATAGTTTTAATGTTGAATTTAGAATTGAAATCGGAACTGATTTCAAGAGTAATGGATTGGAGTTAATAAATGTAACACACAGCTCGACAATTTGGTGCGAGAATTCAGTGTATGAATATTGTAGGCAGCCCGAATTTTCTATTGTCGGGAATCAAATACAAACAAATTAGAAGAAACAATTGAGCTAACTGCAGTCTATACTAGTTGGACGCAGATTGAAAATTGAAATTGATACACTAAATAAGCTCTCGGGTCACGACACACGACATGGCTTAGATTTTTTTTTAACCACCAAACAAAAGTTAAATTTGTACCCCACGGACCGGTCTCGGTTGCTGTTTAGTGCTGGCTTAGAATTAGCACTACCCTAATGCTTCCCATGGGTGTCATAAGAGGCGTCTAAGGGATATCCACCGAGGCAGGTAGCAGCGCCCCCTGCAGAACAAATCTTCCACCAAACTGGATCCCGAGATCCCCAACCCGTATGCCCAGCGTGGCGATTATGGGCACTACCCCCATGAGTTAAACGCCAGTAGGTATGGCGTTTATCAGGGGTGGCCTGTGTCCAGCATCGGACCGATACAGGCTGTTGAGAAGGTTGAGGACCGGTCTCGACTCCAAGGGGGAAAATGTGTCACCTCAGTCGAGACCTGCATATTTGCACCTCTTGAGATCCTCAACCAAATAGCCGCCAAGCCCGGACGTCTTCGAAAAATGGGATGTGGGAAGTATGACGCAACTCCCGCTGCCCCCAACTCTCATCCATGGGTCATCCATAGCCTCTTACCATCGTCACGCAACAGACCATTCGGTTCGTTTGAGTATACCTTGTCGAAGGCCCGCCAACTTTAGTGTTTGAACTCCGTGATTAGTTTATGTTCTATTTAGAGGTTTCTCACCTGTGAATACAGCACAATCTTGCACATAGCCGGCCCAAAGAACCAAGTCTCCGTCACATCCCATAGCACCGTCGGCGGCAGGCAGAGTAGAATCACCAAAAAGTCCGCAACAGCGAGGTTCACTATGAAATAGTTCGTTACTGTCCTCATCGTATGGTTTCTATATACTGCTATACACACAAGCGCATTTCCCACCAAACCTACTATAAACACCGTTGTGTGGGTAGCTATGAGCACCCATTCGTAAGGTTTAGGGTAGATGTAGTTTTGTAACATCTGTGTGTAATCTTCTCTTGTCATTTTGCAGTGTTCGGGTGGTCCATCGCATTTTTCCTCTTTCTCTTGTTTATTTGTGTCATTCTTGTTGATTTCTAGGTTGTTTTCCTTTGTGTTTATGGTGTTCTGTTCTGATGGATCTTTCTTTACGTTGTTGTCTATTAGGTTGTTTCTTTTGTCAGCAGACGTTGCTTCTATAGTAAAAAGAACTATGTATAGGACTGGAATGTTGACTAGATATCTCATGTTGATAAGTTGGGCGCTTTCTTCTTAGTTCATAATTTTATCTGGAACAACAAAAAACGTATTATTACCAAACGTACTATGTACACCAAACAGTTTTTAGATGTATTTTCTATAAAAAAATATCTGTTTAGCCCACTGTTGACCCGTAGATATGTGATGGTATTTTTGGCGTGATTTAATTTTAACTGTACCTACTATCACAGTTACTACTACTTATATGACTATACATATTTACCCACCTACTTTCTAGATGCTATATTTATCCTGCAGCGGGGATCGAACCCACAACCTACATCAAGCGTTCTCCCACTACGCACTAGAGTTTGTTACAGTGTCGGTGATCGCTCAAAGTTTTCCACTTCCAATATACGAAAACATATTAAGTACTTAGCTTTTATCCCTTTGATCAGGAATATCAAATTAATTATACTGCCTTATCGTATATTGTACTGAAAGCGTGATAACCTTAAAATCACCCGAAATAAGGGGTACTTCGAATGATATGCCAATAAGTGCCATAATCTACTCGGTTTAGATAACTTTGTCGCGACCAATAAGAGATTAAAGGACTACATAAACATATGAACTGTGAAGATACAGGGTTATTGGTAATTCACTGACATTGTGAATTGTTGGAACAGAGGCCCATCACACGAACACGTTTGTAAAGTCACAAAGTTCTCATTATATTTAACATTGATTTAAAAAGGGAAGATAGGTTACGTTCTCCCAGCGCTTACTCAAAAATTGGCATGTGTTACAACTACACGCAAACACACAGTTATATTTCCAGTCCTGTGCAATACAAAGAAGAACAAAGACGGAAAGACGTATCTAGGACCGAAGTGAGACTGAGACAACAATATTTCACGCGAATCACGACCACCCGTGCCGTCGCGTCGGTCAGACGGTGACTGATGTGGGAGAACACAATTTTACACAATTTGAGGTTGCCACTTTCGAGCAACCAGTACCTCATCTTCGTTTTTAATAAATCAATGATAATTATTTAATTTAAAAATGTTTCTCAATACAAACAGAACGTGATTGATGTTAGGGCATAAGAATAAATAAATCTTATGGTTAGGGGCAAATTTTCGAACTAGAATTATACACAAATAACAAACTAAGGCCCGTATTATGAAAGCTTACCCAAGCATTACTTATGCAGTCATTACGTGAGTTCTGCTCAAGCTTAGAATCACTGCTTAGGTAAATCTTTATTTTAGAACGTAACTCTGACGCTACTTAGGTAGTTGCACTAGCAAAATATCGACTTGAGTGAGCAGGGTTTTGTCTATAATCTACATATTTATCTAGGCGAAAAACGTTCTTTCAACCTATCACAATGTTTTTTTGTAATTTGGTGGTTTTTGTGTAACGAAACGCAATGATTTCAAAATTTTTTGGCACTTTATTTAAAAAAAGAAAATAAATCTTTTCCAAGCATTACTCAAGCGTGGTCCAGGCCACACATGAGTAAAGATGAGTTCAAAGAATCTAGTGATTCTTTGCAGAGATTTTAACGTTAGAAATCGTTCTATAAAATCAAAATAAAATTTTGAAAAACCCACGACGGATATAATAAATAGTATGTAATCGAAAAAGGAAGAAATAATTTTTGCAAAATCCCCGACTAAATGGAATTGAAAAAGACAATTAAATTACCTTTAGTTACAAATAAAGCTTTCTAATTTTTTTTACCTATCCATTAGCATAGCCCCCCGACGTATTTTTTTGGCTTTGTAGTAATGGATAGGTAAAAAAAATTAGGAAGCTATAATTGTAACTAAAGGTAATTTAATTGTCTTTTTCAATTCCATTTAGTCGGGGGTTTTGCAAAAATTATTTCTTCCTTTTTCGATTACATACTATTTATTATATCCGTCGTGGGTTTTTTAAAATTTTATTTTGATTTTATTTTAAACTTTTTAGAGATTTTCTACTTTACTTACAGCCGATTTTTCGAACGCAGATCATCCTTTTCATTAATTAATCAATGGTCAAGTCTCGGCCTTTTTGTATTTATTTTATTTTTACCCGCGACGGAACGGAGACGGTATATGCGTTAGGGTGTGATGTTGTTTGTATGTATGTATGTATGTATGTATGTATGTTTGTATGTGCAAAATGCAATGTTCCCAATTATCTCCCAACCGGCTTGACCGATTACGGTGCGGATTTCAGTTTCGGGTTCGAAATTTGGTGGCGATGATTCTTAGCTAGTTTTTATTGTCTTCACTCACCAGGGGGCGCTGTTATATGTGTATTTAGTGAAAACCAATGTTGCCATATATCTTCAGAACGGTTTGTTCGATTGAGACACAGTTTTCAGTATAAGGTATGGGGTTCATTGGCGATGGTTCTTAGCAAAGTTTTATGGTGTTTGCTCACCAGGGGGCGCTGCAATCGACGTTTTAAAAATATATTTTTGTACAATACAATACAAATACTCTTTATTGCACACCAAGATACAGAAAAGAAAACACAAACACAAAAACAGTTGCACAATGGGCGGCCTTATCGCTAAGAGCGATTTCTTCCAGGCAACCTTTGTACCTTTATAGACGTGTTTGCCAACACACTCCGTTGCTAGGCAACGCGGTGCGTTGCTAATTTAATAATAACATAATAATTAAAATAAAATAAATACAAAAAGGGCGTGCCTCTGTCGTCGGTATGCTACTAATGTAAGGTTCACTCAGCTTGCTTTACTAAGGTCCGTATTGTATAGGCTTCCCCATGCTTTACTTATGCAGTCATTTCGTGAGTTCTACTCAAGCTTAGAATCTCTGCTCAAGTAAATCTTTACTATAGAACGTAACTCTGGCGCTACTTAGCTAGTTGCACTACCTAAATCTCTACTTAAGTGAGTTGAATTTTGTCTATGGTCTACACATTTATCTATCAACCTGACTATCACAATTTTTCTTTCTTTGTTGTTTTGACGGTTATTGTGAAACTAAACGTAACGATTTTAAACTTAACAAAAAGAAAGCCTATTTGACGACAGTAACGAGACATGATCGTAACGTCTCATATTTGTATGGGATTTACGTAGTTCCCAGTCCGCACGATACGGGGAGATGGGGCGCTATACTAAAATCTATGGGAAACTGAGACGTCTCGATATTGTCGTCAAACTCACGCCTCAGTTCAGTTTCCGAAAGGGAAGAGATGGAGGTGGTGGTGCAAATTCTAAGCCAGCGCCACACTGGGTACCGGAAAATTCTGAAAATAGATGGCAATTGGCAATTGGAAATGGCAGCCCCCCGACGGATTTTTTTGGCTTTGTAGTAATGGATAGGTGAAAAAATTTAGGAAGCTATATTTGTAACTAAAGGTACCTAATTTAATTGTCTATTTCAATTCCATTTAGTCGGGGGTTTTGCAAAAATTATTTCTTCCTTTTTCGATTAAGTGCATACTATTTATTATATCCGTCGTGGGTTTTTCAAAATTTTATTTTGATTTTATAATTATTATGTATATCAAGAATAAATGTTTTATTTGTATCACACGGCGTTTCTCTTCATATTATTTAACAAGGAAGCCAGTTTCAGAGTCAATAAAGTCGGTCACCTAGCAACGCACCGCGTTGCCTAGGAACGGAGTGTATTGCAAACACGGCTATAAGGGTACATCTATATTTTTTAAAACGTCGATTACAGCGCCCCCTGGTGAGCAAATACCATAAAACTTTGCTAAGAACCATCGCCAATGAACCCCATACCTTTTACAGAAAACTGTGTCTCAATCGATCAAACCGTTCTGGAGATAATCGGCAACATTGGTTTTCACAAAATACACATACAACAGCGCCCCCTGGTGAATGAAGACCATAACAATAACATCACACCCTAAACGCATATACCGTCTCCGTTCCGTCACGGGTAACAAAAATATTTTTTAAAACGTCGATTACAGCGCCCCCTGGTGAGCAAACAACATAAAACTTTGCTAAGAACCATCGCCAATGAACCCCATACCTTATACAGAAAACTGTGTCTCAATCGATCAAACCGTTCTGGAGATAATTGGCAACATTGGTTTTCACAAAATACACATATAACAGCGCCCCCTGGTGAATGAAGACCATAACAACTAGCGTAAAATCGGGTTCGTGGCTTACGCCCCCGGTGTCTGACGACCCCGTGGTGGAGGCACCCGATTTTCAATTAAGTCATAACAGCTGATTTCGTCAGAATAAAAGTAATTTATACCAGGTACAGTCGACGAAAAAGTATTTTTGAATATTATTGTGATTATTATGAGTATGATGAGTTACAGGTGTAATTATCTGATTTTGTAGGTATTTTATAACTAACAAAGTAATAGACATTATGTATATTGAGGTTGTTGTTGCAGTTTATTTTCTTAAAATATTACATTATTATGCACCTTTTCAAACGAGCCGTCCGACCAAAATGGTTTTTGACAAGAACCGGATCGCTTTCTTATCTATCTCTTTCGCGCAAAGAATTTAAAACAATAGAGTTCAGGTAAACGAACTAATTGACAATGCTAATAGAGCGGTGGACACTATTTCTAACCCATTTCTCGCAAAAGTCAAGTTATTGTTGCAATAAGTTTAGTCGGCCATGTCGTCTCAAAATGGCAAGTCCAGGTCCTTCGCAGGGCTAAGCAGAAGGTAATTATAAATTAATTTCAAATAGACTTGGTGGAAAAACCATATTACATGTTGGATTTGCTTATAATCTCCACAGAAAGAATAAAAAATCGAGTGTGTGGACATGTATAAATAAAAGATTTTTTGTGATCTGCTATTTGGAATTTTAATTGTATCGCTATATTTTTATGTTTAATTGTTTTGTTATCAATGTTCTAAATATTTAAGTAAACACCTTTATATTGAGGAGGTTTCAATGACTTAAAGTATATACATAGGTATTTAAAGTTTAATACATATTTTAAGTAGCTCAAATAATCTTTATTTTCAACTGTGATGTTTTATTTTAGGATCTGTGATTTTTCATGATCACGATCGATCTGTGTTAATTTTGTTATATTTTAATGTTTAATTATTTTGTTGGCAATGTTGTAAATATTTTATTTATACTATATACCTACCCATCATTTATTAGGTATTCAAAATTACATTTAGCAAGTACATAATAGGTACTTACACTTACAATATGACTCATCTTAAATTTTAAATTGTATATGTGATATTATTAAACAAGCAAATTTTTGTTTTGACGACACTATAAATAAAGATTAAAAAACTGACTTTGAATCACTTCATGTAGACACTTATAATCATTTCTATAATTTAGGTTACACTTTGCTATCTGACTGTACTTTGGATAAAAATATTCAACTAATACTTTTTATCTCACGAAATCGACGAAATCGAAACGAAAACGAAATCGGGTGCCTCCACCACGGGGTCGTCAGACACCGGGGGCGTAAGCCACGAACCCGTAAAATCATCGCCACCAAATGTCAAACCCGAAACTGAAAACCGCACCTTATTCGGTCAAGCCGTTTTGGAGATAATTGGGAATATTGCGTATTGCACATACATACATACATACATACATACATACAAACAACATCACACCCTAAACGCATATACCGTCTCCGTTCCGTCGCGGGTAAAAATAGGCAATTACTAAAGTAATGCCTGGTAACCGTTCCATAATACGTAATAACGTAGTAAGAAGGCATCGTTACTTTAGGGTTACTCGAGTGAGTGTAGATTTTGACATTAGTTCCCAAGCATTGTTTTAAAATTAGTCTTTACTCAAAACTCCTAAAAAACTCCTAAATCCTGTTATGTATTTTATTTAGTTTTGTTGGTAATAAACAGTGTTATAAATATGTAGGTACGCTCTAGTCAATAAGATATAAAAGTGAAATTTCCGACACAATTTGATTATTGTTTGAGAATAAATAAATTGAATTGAATTGAATTGAACTATACATAAACATCACTCAAGCATAGGTCGATAACTGAGCATGCTTTCTAATAAATAATACGGGCCGACCCCGTAAAATTACTTGCATTCAAAGAAACATTGCGCAGCGACCGGAATCGAACCTAACAACCTTCTCAAACATCATCCGCATTCTTCGATCTCACGCAAAAAAATAAATTATAACCGTAAGGGTCGGTTCACATCTGACAGAAGATGCGTCGAGCGTATCATCGGTCACGTCTATTCGGTCAAATAGGGTGTTCTCATATCTGACAGAAGATGCGTCGGGCGTAACTTCATTTTGCTACATTATTACGCGTCTCTTCAGTTTCTGCATTCATCACCACGATCACACCGACAATGAATTGGCGAGAACGGAACAGACGCTGTACGCTCGACGCACTAACGCATTATCGGTTAAGTGTGAAAAGTTAAATGTTTTCTCATATAATCATCTGTTCTGGCGTTACGCGACCGATAATACGCGACGCATCTTCCGTCAGATGTGAAGCGACCCTAAACATCCACTTGCGTGCCGTCATTCTCACTTGTTACAAAATTAAATATTTACAAGACACAAATCCGTTTCTACGTATTTCTCAGCGCGTTAACATGTTCTACGAATATAAATAATATTTTTATTATTAGTGCGACGCTAATGCGCAGATTATGTCCTCCTAGCCGAATTTCGGTCACGGCAACGGCGGCTGCCAATAAAGTAAAAAAAATGTATTCACAACTATTTTACCCATGTCGACAAAATAAAATACGTGTCCTATACCTATCTTCTGATAATCTAACTAACGGACTAATTATCATAAATAAATAAATCATAAATCATTTATTCAAAAACAACCATACAATTGTGTTTGAACAGTGGTACATCAAAATATCATGCAGTGTGAAGAGAATAATGTCAAATTCTTAGTTACAAAGAATTACATTTTTTAAGACACTAACTTATTGCCATGTTTGCAGGACAACAAATTAAAGTAGAAAATAATGATGGGTCCTGTAAATGGTTACTAAAGGATATCCACCGGATCGGCAGCACCGTCTCCTGCAGAACTCATTCTGCCAGCGAACTGCGATCCCCAACCCGCATGCCCAGCGTGGGGATTATGGGTATTATCCGCCATTAGATAAACGCCAACAACGTTATCAGGGGAGGCCTGCGTTGAGGAGTGGACCAAATAAGGCTGTTGTTGTTGATAATGCGAAACCTTATCTTTTGAACCGAGTTTAAAAAAAGAGTTCTCAATTCGACTGTATTTTTATATGTTTGTTAGCTCACAACTTTTGACTGGGTGATCCGATTTTAACGATTCTTTTTTTATTTGAAAGCTGGTGCTTTTCGTGTGGTCCCATTTCTTTGGGTTTGGTCTAGTTTTGACAGTGCGTGGCATCATTGAGAAAACCATATAATTGAAGTCGGTTTACAGATTTCAAAACAAACTCAATTTATTAAATAAAATTGTATTGTGGTGGCGAAATATTTTTAAGCTCACGCGATCTAAACACATTAATATAAGTACACTCAAAGGGTATTTATCGCGCTATAATTACCTATTTTCGCAACGTTTCAACAGGTTTACACTCTGCCGTGATCACGGGATGACTGGAGTTCCTACCGGTGCTTCCTCTGCGATGCGGATTAGATGGTGGAGGTAGGGGAAAGTTTACCTTTTAATAAATTAAATAAAATCAAACAAATTGTCAAAACCTTTCTGTGGAAAAGGGCTTACAAAGTACCATAAATTATTATTTTATCTTGACGATACAAGCTTGGGAAGGGTTTTGCTCAAAGTCATAAAATAACAACTAGCAGGCTTAGGCAGGATTTGTCGCTCCTTTACTTTAGTTTACTTAATTATCGAAGCGACAAAGATCAAAATAAATTTCAAACTTATAAATAACTAGCAGCGCCTAGCGGTTTTACCCGCGTAGTTCCCGTTCCCGTAGGAATTCCGGGTTAAAATATAGCCTATGTCACTCGCTGGAAAGTAAGCTTTAACGTATTCACTGCCCAGCCTCTGCGGTGCGACCCGCAGGGGCGCGCCGCCGCCGCACGTGGTGGAGAATGGCACCTGCGTCTTGGGCCATGAAGGTGTTAATGAAGAAAAATTTTATGTCGGTCCAGTAGTTTTGGAGCCTATTCCATACAAACAAACAAACAATCTTACCTCTCCTCTTTTTAATATTGCTTACTTATAACTACAATTTTGACAATGAACTTAAAAGTATGCAAAAAGAAAATTAAACAATTTTTTAGCAATGAATCCTTGATCTACACACTAGTATTCCCTGTTTCAGCAGACCAATACAATACAACAGACAGTATGGATAAACGTAGTCAGTAACAGTCCTCTATAACAATAAAAACAACAACCAAAATTATCACTTTATTTCCATGTATATTTTAATATTAGGTAATTACCTACCACTACCATTTGATAATTACTAAATGGTACAGTTATTGTATCATAGGGATTTGATTTCCGGTCAATTTAAGCCTAGACTTGGGATCTTATCTATTGCGCTAGATACTCACCAGATCTAGGGTCATAGGTCCATTAAACCAGACGCTCAGACATTATTTTAAACCTGGACATCATCAGTATCCCTTTTTTTACGGTTAATAGACCTTTGTTTGACCGCAATCTCACCTGATGGAAAGTGAAGATGCGGCCGACGGTGTATCACGAAGGTCTAGAAGATACCTATTCAAACATGTCTTGAAGAGACATCTGTACCTACCTATCCACAGACAGATCCCACATGGATCTTGACGCCAAGACTACCTCCAAGGGGAGAAAATGTGTAAGCTCTGTCTATAACGGCATATTTGCGCCTCTCCTTCATTAACCTAACAATTCAACCAAAATTTTCTTAAATTTTTATTTGGGATATCTCTATTCCTAAAAATTTCGTTACCTAACTAGAATTATACACAAAAATATAAGACTTATCATAGACCGAATACCTTTATAATATATAACTTCTCCAGGTGTGGTTAAGGGTAATTCAATGTCTCTTTACTTGTTTAATGGCTATCGACCGCCGAAGATTGATGGTCGCCACTTTGAGTTATGGGACTTAGGACGTTTATGGTGTTTCTAAGGTGACGCCATCGGCCTTGACGTTATTAGCGAAAACTTGCCTAAAAATAGGGCGGTCGAATCAGTTTTATATACACTACACGCCATAGAGCGGGCAATGCAAACAGCAGCGTCTCAGCATAGAGTCAGAGTCAAGAGTTATAGGCCCGTATTATGAAAGCTTCCCCAAGCATTACTTATGCAGTCAGTACGTGAGTTCTACTCAAGTTAGAATCTCTCCTCAAGTTAATTTTTATTATAGAACGTAACTCTGACGCTACTTAGCTTATGGCACTAGCAAAATCTCTTATTTATTATTTGTTAATTTAAATTTTGACGCTAAATAAAAAAAAAGCTTTGTCTTGTCGCGTAGAAATCTTTCCGAAGCCTTACTCAAGCGTGGTCCAGACCACACTAGAGTAAAATTGAGTTCAAAGTGATTCTTTGATTCATCAACTCTAGGCAGAGATATGAAAGTTTGAAATCGTTCTAAAATAGGCAATTTCCCAAGTAAAGGTCAATTCACACATATCAGTGAACCCACAGTTCCGGCACAGTACCGTTACAGTTCCATATCCGTGCTACAGTGGTGCGTCAGTGCTTCAATTCACACATATCAGGTACAGTACAGTTCTCTGCGGGTCTTCGTGCACGACGTTCCCTTCAGACGTCAGTGATCCGTGTACAATATCGTCGTCGCCGATCACGTCCGTGATGGCCGGTGCCGGCACTGACACTGACAGTACTGAGACGACACTGACACTGACAAGTGTGAATACATCCATAGAGAATGTTTGAAAGAATAATTATCACTGATGCGGTACTGTGCCGGAATTGTGGGTTCACTGATATGTGTGAATCGACCTTAATGCTTGGTAACCATTCAATAATACGTAATAACGTGGTAAAAAAAGAACGCATTGTTACTTTACTTGTCAAAATCTACACTCTGAGTGAGTGTAGATTTTGAAATGAATTCCCAAGTATAATTTTAAAATTATTCTTTACTCTAAACTATACATAAGCATTACTCAAGCATAGATCGATGACCGAGCATGTTTTCATAATACGGGTCATAGGCATCGAGATTTTAAAGTACATAGAGCTCTTGTTTACCCTTTGATCAAGTGGACACAAGTGTGAACATCATAGACGTGACAAATGAATGCTAATTATTCTTCATGTGAGAATCAGCTGTGTGAACAGTCGTTATAACCGATTTATTTTTCGTGGCTGATAAATGGTTAAATTCGCCATAAACCTAGGTAAAAATAATAGCGGGACGACGAATACATTATATTTGAATATGAATTTTATTATATTTTATAAATAACTTTAGTCACTAACATTTAATATAAGAAACTGTACTAACAAACTATGGATTAATTTATCTGCAATAAAAGAATTTGAATTTGAATTATATTATCGCATCACATACCACTATAGTTTTTCATGGATTTTCATAGATCTTATTGTCAGAACTGAACCAAATTAAAATGGGACCAAATAGGAAGTACCAGCTTTCAAATAAAAAAAAGTATCATGAAAATAGGACCCAGTCAAAAGTTCTGAGGTAACAAAAATAAAAAATAAAGTCGAATTGAGAACCTCGTCCTTTTGAAGTCTGCTCTTTTCTTTTTGAAGTCAGTTATAAAAAAATACGACATCGGCGGTGGCAGCGACGTCACGGCGCCGATGGATTTGTTTGTGCCGCA
Organism: Eupithecia tripunctaria; assembly: GCA_955876795.1. Lineage (NCBI taxonomy): Eukaryota > Metazoa > Arthropoda > Insecta > Lepidoptera > Geometridae > Eupithecia > Eupithecia tripunctaria. Next base: position 9,420,269 of record OY041623.1, on the reverse strand, counting down.
TACTGCTGCGTCAAAATCAAACCGCATCCCTCCTCTGATAGTTAACATTGCGTCGCCGTGACGCTATGTCGTGCCGCACACCGTAGCGTTGTGCGTTTCGAACAAGAGGCGAGCCGTTGACGTCATTAACCAGAACTTACCTAATAAATAGTATGGTTGAGTCAGCAACACAAACCGATACGGACGAACTAGATTTCGGCCTACCGGGTACCCTCTACCCAAGATAGAAAAAAAGAAAGACATCTTTATTCATAGCTTAAAATACATTATTACATACATACATAATACTGAAGTGAGGGGTTCAGTAATGTTAAACACCGTACACCGTAAAAACTACACATAAAAAACAGTAAATAGTTACAAAGATCATTTACTGGCTAAAGATAGAAAACTCCATCATTTTTAACCAATTTCGAAAAAAGGAAGAGTTTCTGCTTATTTTGGTTTTGTACGGATATATAATAGTATAGGATCCCGATATACAACGACCTTCACCGAGATGCTTATTTAATGAAACGTATTTTATGTATTATTTAATATGCCATTAAATATATTGCATGTGGGTTGCCTAACGAATTTTAGTCCAGAGTATTATTAATTAATAATTTAAATAAAAATATTTTTAAACATTCCACCCGTTTGATTATTAGTTAAATTCTATACCAATCGAAAGTATGAAGCCCATAGATTATGCAAACGTTAGGTTGCCTATTCTTTTCCGGTCACAACTATCGGGTTGCCAGGTGTAAACAGGTAAATCTATACTAGCATTTTGCAACGGTCTGATTATTGAATCGAACTTAAATAAAATGAAAGTACTTAAATATTATGAACACGGTGGTATACCCTGTAGGAATTAAATTTTTACTTATTTTTTTTTTTTTAAATAAAACAGAAAGTTCCTTAGAACAAAACCTTTTAACTACAAAATATATGGTAGGTGCCCTTAAGGAGGCAAAAATTTGCCACACCCTGTATAGGGTTGCCTGCGAAAAATCAGTCCCGAATTCCGGTTGTCGAATTTTAAATAGTAAAATATCGCTGCCAGTGAATCTCGGTGAAGGTCGTTGTATATCGAGATCTCAGACTATAACTATTATAAATAAATTACTCCGAAATGGTCCCATGAAAGTTTTATTCTCGAGATTATATTTCGTTTCGCAAAACTTGAAAAACAGTGGCTATTTACTTATTGCAATTAGAAGTTTGCTTTCTATTAGATTTTCAAAAAAAACTGGATCCGGCCCTGCAGGTTACCAACTCAATAAAAACCGTTTACCCTTTGTTGTCCTTTTATCCTTTCTTTAATATTCCATTAAAATGATGGAAACTGGATGGAACTTTCCTTAATTCGTGAAACATTAACTGAAAAATTACGAACGACTTCTGGGGCATAGAAGGTAAAGGCGCATAGCGTACCCGAGTCAATTTTATGATAATTTATAAAAATTTTAAAAGTCCATCGTACTGTGGTATCTATTATAAGTTATTTATGAATGCCTCTGTAATAGTTTTATCTTTTATAGTTTAGGCAGAGATGCGAAAATAGGGTGACTTCGTATATCTGCTTAAGCTTCACAAAATAAAAATAATACACAGTTATCAAAAAATAGCTTATAAAAGATAGATACCAGAAACTTTACGATTGATTTTTAAAACTTCCTGTGTCGTAATCTATATATATAAAAACATTGATTAATTAAAATGGGAAGATACATAGGTTACGTTCTCCCATCGCTTAGTCAAAAATTGGCACGTGTTACAACTACACGCAAACACATACGCTCACAGTTATATTTCCGGTCCTGTGCAATACAAAGAAGGACAAAGACGGAAAGACGTACCTAAGACCGAAGTGAGACCGAGACAACAATATTTCACGCGAATCACGACCGCCCGTGCCGCCGCCGGTCCGACGGTGACTGAGGTGGGAGCACACAATTTTACAAAATATGAGTTTGCCATTTTTGAGAAACTAGTACCTCATCTTCCCTTTTTAATTAATCAATGTATAAAAATGAATTGCTGTTCGTTAGTCTCGCTAAAACTCGAGAACAGCTGAACGGATTTATCTTATCTTGGTCTTGAAATGTTCGTGGAGGTCTAGGGAAGGTTTAAAAGGTGAGAAAATCAACGCGTGCGAAGCCGCGGGGCGCAGCTAGTAATAAGATAAAATAAGTGGGGACGCCACTTTCACTCGTGTATGCGCCTGAAACAGTTCCCGAAGGATAAAAATATCCTTATAGCCGCGTGCAAATTCGCCGCCGCTCCGGCAGGAACTAGGTTGCTAATATTTAGGTATTCTAGGTGTGTTTAATATATATCATACTAGCTTTTGCCCGCGGCTTCGCACGCTCTATTCAAGTATCCTATGTCCGTTTCCGGGATACCGTTTACCTCCCTGCCAAATTTCATCAAGATTCGTTCAGCCGGGAACGAAATGAAAACTATCCTATGTCCGTCTCCTGGTTCTAAGCTACCTCCCCTATTTTCAGCCAAATCGGTTCAGCCGTTCTTGAGTTATATAAATAGTGTAACTAACACTACTTTCTTTTATGTATATATAAATAACAAAAAAAGGCTAATGTAGTTTAAAAATCTTATTATGGTAGTAGTAAATAAACCGAACGACCTCAGTGGCGTAGATCCACCTGCGACAGAGAAGGTCGCGGGTTCAATTCCGAGATGTAATTATCATCAAAAGGAAAGCCTATATTTTCGCTGCTTAGTTTGCTAATGTTCTTTATTGAGTCAGATTACAAATTGATCATTTTGTTTGTGGAAGGTTGAGCGCTATTCGATCAACATTACAAATGTAGAGCTCTCTTTTTAACCAGCTAAAACAGAAACAAAGGACAAGAAAAAAACAAAACTTACATAAATACTAAGTTGTATAATAGGATTCTTTTATCTATCTTTTATCTACAGCCTATACCATCTACTGCTGGACACAGGCCTCCTCTCCCTGATAAATGCCTTTTTGGCCTTTGTGACGCGGCGCTGCTGCCCGCCCTCGGTGGATGTCCCTTAGTCGGCTCTTACAATACCCGCGGAAAGAGTTTGGTTGGTGCAAATTCTAAGACGGCACCACACAGCTCAGGGTATGATCGCTCGATATCGAGGGCAATTGAAGTCTTATCGGTATCGATCTCTGCCAGGCAACCTTTGGTTGGTCCGGAAGTAATAGAACGAGTGCTGATGCTGGCGTGTTTATACAGAATAATATTTAGGAAGCAAAAACTGACAGCCATAAGTAGAATTGAACAGATTAAGAAAAGTTTATGGCCAAAAAATTTACGAACTGATAAATTGAGGAAAAGGAGTAAATTCAGCATTTTGCTGTTTGCATTAATATGCAAGCAGTGCTGGTTTCAAATATAATAGGTAAATATAATAATCTAAATACGGCAAATACATATTATCTGCGAAAGACAGCAAGCAGATGATGGATGCGTCAAGCTGAAGACAGCCAAAGTAGCACTGGAAGTTCTATAGCGGATGTCTAATGACGCACATTTACTCTTTAAGCTGTCTAAGTTTAAGCTATATAAGTACACATTATTCAGCCTTGAGCTAAAGCTGCTTAATTAAAAGCTGGTTAACTGCATTATATTAGATTCCGAGTGGTTCTTCTTCCAGACAAGAGAAGATGATTAAGAAGTAGCAACAGAACCATTATACAGCCTTGATTGTAATTTACGCTCATAAATATAGCTATAAAACAACTTGTAAGGCAGTTATTCTTCAAATTATCACTCAAGTACCAAATTTTGTAATAAATATTTTATTTAAAAGGGCGCTATGGTGCTCATTAAGGCAGGCTTATGAGCTAGTAGGCCAAAATAATAGGCTGATGATGATGATGGTGATTTAATATTACTAATACACGTCATCTTTAATTATAATAAGCTTTAAAATAGAGACTATCCTGAAAAGATACAATGCTGATTCGTTCATACAATTCTAGGCCAACCACAAAATACGACAGTTTGTAATCTGAATAATAATTGCTTGTTAGAAAACCTCATTTCGCATACATAATCAACATCCACTGCTGAACATGACTCCTCAAACATGGGGTTTTTCCCGTAATCACTACGCTTGGCGGGCGGATTGATTTATCAAGTTATCACATTTGATGTGTTTTATTTAGACAGGTTTTTGAGAAGGCGGTGATGGCCAAGTCCGAAACCACGAGAGTTAGAGAAAAGTCGTGAAAGGAGTCATGTCAATCTTTGCAAGGAAATCCTTGCTCTTTGCAAGGAAATCCTTGCAAAGATTTATTGATGATTCCTTATCAGCAACAAAATCCATTGGTTCAATAATCTACGTTATGTCTTGTTTTTTGTTATTGGTTATTGGTGTCGATTCTGTTGTTTTAGAATTTGCTAAAATTGGCTAGTATTAGGATTTAGGAATGTCAATTATACGACAGCTTTTCAAATTGAATAGTTATCTTCTATTTGACATCAAAACTAGCTAAATGAATTATAGAATCGTTGGGAATCGAATAAGGAATCGAAATGTATCGTTTGACATTCCTAAATCCTAATTTTAGCCAAATTTAGCAAATTCTAAAACGACAGAAAACGATTGTGTTTGTTTTGTTTTGTTTTTATTTAGAAAACAAACAGTTATTATGACAAAGGACACCATTTTTTCTTTATAAATGACTCCTTTCACGACTTTTCTCTAACTCTCGTGGTTTCAGACTTGGCCATCACCGCCTATCTAAACCACCCTGTAGAGAAGTAAACCGCTGCTTTTCCTCAAGGTCTTAGATTAGGCTTAACAGATAACAGATAAATATTTTATTTATAATTTTTTACATTATACGTCACATTCATTTAAATTAATAAAATAAATATAGTATATTATTAATGAATAATTAATTAATTAGCAATCAGAATTTAAAAATTCGTCGTAGGTACAGAACGTCTTCTCTTCACAAGCCAGTTTTTTAGTTTTTTCTTAAAATTTTCAAGACTCGGTGCGTCCCCTTATTCGACTTCTTAAACACCGTCCTCTCTAAGACGACCTGCGTGAACCATAGAAAGTTATTTTACATTGGCTTACCTTTCAGATTCAACTTGAACGCGCTTAACATTACCTATATTGGTTACAGTACACCACATAAATTTGGTGCTGTGTATGTAGTGAGGGGGCAAACTGTAGTTTTCCCCTCTGGATCCCTAAGGGAAAAGACTGGATACTCCTTTTAAACTGTAGTTGCTTCAGAAATACAGAAATACAGAAATACATTTTATTGATAAAACCACTTTACATGTCATTTTTTGAAGATATAGTTTGATACGAAATCGTAAATATAAAAAAATACAAATTATAAAAATAAAATTAATTAATTACAATGAATAACAATTATAATTAGAGTTCCAGTAATTCATTTACAGAATAGAAATTCTGTTCGACAAGCCATCGTTTTAGTTTGTATTTAAAACAAGATAAACTGCCATCAGATGTGACAGAGTTAGTTTGTTGTACACTGCCGGACCCATTACATGGGTTAACATACACTTCATATAACTTCAACTTGTGTTCAAAGATTTTTGAATTTCGTTTTATTTGCAAAATAAAGGTCATATCTTTTTCTATTCGTGTTCGTTTCCATTTTTTCACAGAACAAAATATTTTTCAAATTACAGTTAGTGTTTCTCGTTTTGTGCTTGTTTCTTCATTAAAACTAATGTGACATTAAATTATTACAAAAAAATTACTTGAATCCCATAAAATTTCAATGCAATATTGTAGTATATAAACACAAATATGAAGGAAAAACATATAAATTCAAAACCAATCCAAAATTTTACGAAATCGTAAATGATCGTTGTTTACCCCTTCACGTCCAGAATCACTTGTTTTCGGCTTAGGGCCGAAGAACCTTTCTGTGGCACCCCGTATCAAAAACCTTAACGTTACTTCGACATAGGTGAATTGAATTTTCGTAAATCACAGTAGTCCTCCCGAATAGGGCGCTTCCCCCATGGCCATGGCCAAGGTCAAGGTCACTTAGAGAGTTACCATAAATTGTTCCACTTGGTCGTTAAATGAGTTTAGGGGTCAAACGACTAGGCTCGGTTGATTAAATTAATGATGACACTAAATTCAGTGCTATGCTATGTTATTATGACGTCAGGAGATTCCTTGACACCCAACGCCACATAAAATCTTAATTTGCCCTTTGCATGTATTTGGTACGTTTGTAAAAAAATTTGGTTATGACTCTTGAATTATTTGGTTTTACTAAGTTATCAGCACATTTCCAATCCATACACCTATTAAATATCATGCAAATCGGTTCAACATTCAGACGGGTTTGAACACTTTGAACTTTTTCACCGTAGCGTAATTAACTACCCAAGCTGTCATTCGCCCTTCGGTCGCTTCACTCACACCGATCGATTAAAAGTCAATTCTTGATTACAAATGCTATTAGGATGTAAATGAATTTTTAAATGACACAATTTTATAATGACAAACTGACATTTTAAAAATCTATAAAACTCTAACTTGTTTAACTGAATCCGTCGTATTAAAATCATGAACAAAAAACAGAAAATTTAATTTAAATTTTTTATAACCGACTTTGTAAATTTTATACTAGACAAGGCAGGCAAGCAGTCTCGACATACATAGCGAACGACATCGGTCGCAAAGTTTTACCGAATATATTTTAACATATTTTGAATTTCTTTAAAAGAATCAAGTTTCAAATGATTTAATAACTATTTATTTCCATAAATACAGTAGATTAACATAAAGAAAAGGTTAAATTTCTAATATTCATATTGATTTACCATCGAAATATTCTTGTATTCATATTCATTTTTGTTGTAAGCGATTGCCATCTTTACGATTTTTGTCGCAAACTTTACGCGTTCGTTAAAGGTAATTGCGAGCAAATTAGACAACCCGATAAGTTTGTAGCAATCCTTCACCGAAATCGTAAAGTTTGCGACAAAAATCGTGAAGATGGCGGTCGTTTGCGACAAAAATGAATAGTTCCGTTGGTAAATCATTGAAACTTGATTATTGTAGCGAAAATCAAAATACGTAAAATATATATTCGGTAAAACTTTGCGACCGATGTCGGTCGTTATCTATGTCGAGACTGCTTGCCCAGGACTCTTTGTTGCGTTGACTGACACACTGCTCTCATTTCAGTACGACTAAACTATACTGTGTCCATTTTGAATGCGGCATAAACGTATACAAACCGCCCATACTTAACCTAAAATTCACTTTGTTGGCGTGTCCTTTTATACGTAATTTACATTACTTGTCGATTTTAGATCCTCCCTTCAATAAAAATTGCTTACAATTATATCTGAAACTCGACGCCAAGCAAGTGAGTTTTTGTTATTTGTATCGTGGTTTATTTACTAACATGCTCCATGCTGGATGGATAAACCGTTTGTTCACCGTAACGCAACGACTCTTCTCATATTAAACAGACTACCACTACTACCCAAAAACAACCTCGGTCTGCCTTCCACTTGTTGATTCGCTCAACAAGTTTCACATACATAATCATTCATTGTATGAATTATGATATTATAAAGGTAACATTGATTTATTAAAAAGGGAAGATCATAGGTAACGTTCTCCCAGCGCTTACTCAAAAATTGGCATGTGTTACAACTACACGCAAACACATACGCTCACAGTTATATTTCCAGTCCTGTGCAATACAAAGAAAAACAAAGACGGAAAGACGTACCTAAGACCGAAGTACGACCGAGACAATATTTCTCTCTAGTACGACCGCCCATGCCGCTGCGCGCCGGTCAGACGGTGACTGAGGTGGGAGCAAACAATTTTACACAATTTGAGGTTGCCACTTTCGAGAAACCAGTACCCCATCTTCCCTTTTCAATAAATCAATGGGTTTTAAGCTTAAAATAAGTTCATATAATTCACCCTTAAATTCGGCATGCAAAATAGACACAAGATATAAATATAAATTGAGCAGAATATTAAATGAGTGGAAATAAAAATAAAATAAAATAAGTGTATCTATTACATCAATTTTACAGAAAGAATTCAGATACAGTTTTTTTAGCGATTTGTCACAATAAACCACTTTTTCAACTAAAATTTAAAATCTTTGCAGAGTAATTTTTTGATATCTTGTTGAAAATGCGTCCAGGCATTGCATGTCATTTTTTTGATAAAGTGCAGTTCGTGGCGTTCTTGATAAAACAATTCCATCAGATTCCTAACGATCCTTGGGTAAAGATCCCGTGCTTTATAAAAAGGTTTGTGTATTCCTTAGCGAATTTAGCCGATTTTAGCTGCATCTCAAAGATAATAACTTAAGATTTCGGAAAACAGGCCTTCACGACTATGATACCTACTGATATAACTTAGGTACCTACGTGATTAAAACATAAAATATTCATTATTCAGTTCGTATTCAGTATTTTTTGCAGTTATTTATTGCATTCATACAAAAAAGTCTTAGTGATTATGTAAAATCATCATCATCATCATCATCATCAGCCTATATTAGTCCACTGCTGGACATAGGCCTCCCCTAATGAGCGCCATAGCGCCCTGTCTTCAGCTTGACGCGTCCAGCATCTGCCTGCAGTCTTTCGCAGATCATCATATATAAAATAAAATACTAATCTAAAATGTACGAATGGGTACAATTATTTTATGAACATTAGAAAAAGCTTATGTAGGTATTATAACTGTACAATGAACTTTAAGAAATCCTTTAAAATAGGTGGCGGCGCTAGTGTACCAAGTAGGGCATGTAATATCGGACGGTTTTCAATTCCGATACTGAGTTTCGATATTAGATCTCAATATCGGAATTCCGAAATCAATATCGGAATCGTAGGTAGTAGGTACATATTCCTTCAAAATTGCACATTTTATTTATAAATTGCCTAAATTCGGTATGTAGTTCGGTGGAGTACAAAAAATACAATAAAAACCACTCATAATAGGTACAAAAAGTCATTTTATTTGTGTATAGAGGTATCACAAATTATTATTATTATACTCATTATTAGTAATTAACGATAGGAATCAACATTGATAAAACTTTTTTAAATTAACGTACAAACAAAACCAACAAATGAACAAGATTTTTTGGAAATTAAAACATCTTTATTTTTTAAGATCTCGGTTTTCGTGATGTTGTTCTTGTGTGTTCTTAAGAACGATAGAGCGTCAAGCATTTTGTCGGATAAAGGGCTTCGAATTTTGTTACAAAAATATCCGGCCGACGAAAAAACTCGCTCACTACCTTTGCCTACCAATACTGGTAGGCAAAATTGATCTTAAATACGTAGGCATGTGTCAGATAAACTTCTCTTTCACCTCTATAATTGTCGTACATTGCCTTCTCAGTTAAAACGAATCCTAAAAGATCAAATTCGTCGGACGACGGAAGCAGTGTTCTCTTCTTTTCTTTGCATTTCTCCATCTCGTTCTCAAATTCTGTTCTGACCGCAGGGTCAGAAATATTCATAAATCATTTGTTGTAGCGAGACTAGTAAGGAATTCACTATCTTCATGGGAAGTTAATAAAACAGCTGAAATCGCTTCTGACTCTCTTTCTTTATATTTGAGGCGTTTTAACATGCTTACTATAATATCTCATATTTCTTCACTCGTGGGGTTCGGAAATGTATCGTCTTCTGTAGCTAAAGTGTTGCAGATCGGCGCTACACACGGAGCTTTATTAAAGGTATAATAAAAGGCAGATAGAAAAAATTTACTGCTACGATATTCGATACTACGATATTAGATCACTGAATATCGGAATTGTAATATCGGAGCTTACACTCCGAGATTCCGATATTACGATATTACGAGATTCCGAGATTCATGCCCTAGTACCAAGAAATAAAATGCAGCGGTGGCGCTAGTTAACCGACAACAGAATCTAAAAGTGATAACGACCTATTTTTAAGACGACTTCGCGTCTCTTACTAGAAAAACTGCTGCCAATTTTTATATCCCAAGTACACAAAAAACTATGCCGGAAGAATTATTTTTGGATCATGCAAAATATTTTTTAGAGAATCAAACCAGTTCCTGAAACTAGGCTCTCACTCTTTGCTTTCACTGCTCTAGAAGGTCATTGTGATTAATTTCATAATCATTAAGTAATTCTACCTTGTCAAACATCTATACTAATCACATCACACTAATATTATAAATGCGAAAGTTTGGATGGATGGATGGATGTATGGATGGATGTTTGTTACTTCTTCACGCCAAAACTACTGGACGGATCTGGCTGAAATTTTGCGTACAGGTAATTCTAATACTGGAATAAAACATAGGCTACTTTTTATCCCGTAAATCTGTTCCCGTGGGATAAAAATCACCTTTTAACGTTTCCATAGGAACAACGCGAAGCCGCGGGCCCAGCTAGTGATATTATAAAGAGGAAAGATTTGATTGTTTGTTTGTATTGAATAGGCTCCGAAACTACTGGATATAGATATAGATATAATCATTGATTTAAAAAGGGAAGATAGGTTACGTTCTCCCAGCGCTTACTCAAAAATTGGCACGTGTTACAACTACACGCAAACACATACGCTCACAGTTATATTTCCAGTCCTGTGCAATACAAAGAAAAACAAAGACGGAAAGACGTATCGAGGACCGAAGTGAGACTGAGACAACAATATTTGAAGCGAATCACGACCGCCCGTGCCGCCGGTTAGACGGTGACTGATGTGGGAGAACACAATTTTACACAATTTGAGGTTGCCACTTTTGAGCAACCAGTACCTCATCTTCGTTTTTAATAAATCAATGGATATAATAGATATATGTTTCATCAAAGTTAAAATAAAATTTTGAAGAGATAGATTCAATAGTTTTTCTAGGACAACCGTTGTGCAAAAGTCTGTTCGGTAGCATAAATCATTGCGCATTTCATTCTATCGCGTGGGTATGTCTATAATGACAGGTGAGATAGGATAAACATATACATTTAGGCCGCGCTCACTGATGATGATGACAAACAACTCTTAAAAAGCTTACTTTTCAGGGAGTAGGTATTTTATCCCGGAATTCCCATGGGAACGTGAATCACGCGGGTAAAACCGCGCGGCGCAGCTAGTTACAAATAAATAAATAAACAATATTGGTTATACATAATTGTCCGCTGTAGCTGTATGTAATTAATTCGTCTAATTAGGGGGATGATCACAGATGGTGTTGATGATGCTGTGATGATGCCAATTAAGCTATTGTTGAGTTCATATTTTTTAGGGTTACCTCGAAAGGAAAATACGGAACCCTTATACATAGGATCACTTTGTTGTCCGTCCGTCTGTCTTTCTGTCAAGACCCTTTTTTAACCGACTTCTAAAAAAGGAGGAGGTTCTCAATTCGACTGTTTTTTTATGTTTGTTACCTCAGAACTTTTTATTAGGTTGTCCGATTTTCCTGATTCTTTTTTTATATGAAAGCTGGTGCTTTCCATGTGGTCCCATTTTTATTTTGTTTAGTTCTGACGGTGGGATCCAAGAAAAAACTATATGATTGAAGTCGGTTTATAATTAACTATTTAATTGAAGTATGTTTATGAAATAAGGCTGGACAATTCAATGCTGGACCAATCACATAGCATTCTAGCCATTAGCTAACCAGAGCTTGTGTAGGTACTAAATAACTTATAGGTAATTATACCTTATACGATAAACTACATAGATAGATACTTTTTTATTATACGTATATATTTTTTATTGAAAACGTTCAGAACACCCTGAAAAAATATCTGCAGATCGTACACACATTTGCCCACACAGTCGGGGATCGAAGATCGATCCCCGACTGTGTGGACAAATGTGTGTCGATCATCGAACCCGCAACCTCCAGCATCGCAGGCGGACCTTCGCCCACCGCGCCACAGAGGTAGTCAAACTTTGTATTTTCTTTTGCAAAAAATTGGTAGTTTTTTGTCCCCATTCAAGCGATCACAAAAATCGAACCACCCAGTCAAAAGTTCTGAGGTAACAAACATAAAAAAAGAATACAGTCGAATTGAGAACCTCTTCCTTTTTTTTAAGTCGGTTAAAAATAGTAGGTTCATCAATAATTACATGTACCCTGAAAATTACACTCATTTTTTGGGCAGTCCTGGTAATCAGTCATTTAGGTACTTAAGGTACCTACTTAGTTCCCTTATCAATACTCAACAGCTTATCATAAAGCTTAACATTTTTAGTATTTCCGTTTCTACCTACCTACACAAAAATAATTTCAGTAATTTATCTGTTATACTAACTCCGCCCTGTGTCTTGACACGCGTTGTTCCTATGGGAAGGTTTAAAGGTGATTTATGTCCCACGGGAACTGATGTATGGGATAAAAGTAGTCTTTGCTGAGGATTAGAATTACCTGTATGCAAAATTTCAGCCCGATCCGTCTAGTAGTTTTAGAGTGAAGAGGTAACAAACATCCATCCATACTTTTCAAAATCAAGGTTAGATAATATTTATTAACCGACTTCAAAAATAGGAGGAGGTTCTCAATTCGTCTGTATTTTTGTAGTGTAACATAATTAACTGATTATTATAAGCTGGAGAAGGCACTGGCTCCTGAAACACAGTTTTGAACTAGTTCATAAGCCTATGGACTCATTACTGTATGTAGGTAAAACGATAATTACCTGTCATAATTTTTTTTTTACTTTACTTTACATCCATCCAAACTTTCGCATTTATAATATTAGTATGATAGTATAATGTGATGTGGTGTGGCCACTAAACGATGAATATCTTAAAATAAGTCCTAATATCTTCCCCGGACTATATTATAAGACACCAGGACTGAAAACTCCTGAAGTCTCCCCGGGGAGACACGAGTCTGTCACCCCCTTAAGGGGGTAGTTCTGGACTCGAAGGGATTAACTTTAGTTTCAGAGTTTTTTTTTATTTCTTCGGCGTTGTTAACGGAGACGCGGCGCGGTCCGCACTAAATTCAAACATATGGCGTTGGTAGACTGTGTTTACGGAGAAGCGTTTTAACACTTCTGATTTCAGTGATTTTATTTTACGTATCGCACGCTGCGTTGAACGCGGCGTGCACCGACACTGCACGCCGCGCCTATTCATAAACATCACCGTACATTGCGATATGTTTGTGTTTACGCGTGCGATGATGAGGCCGCTGCACGCGCCGCTTCTCCGTAAACAAGACCTTAGATTTTTTATACAAAACTGTTTGTTACTTACAAGAAAACAAATAGTTTAAATGTTATCATTTATATTCGTATTCCTATACGAATATTCTAACATAGGTAATTGTTTTTTTAATCGAATAAAATAATGATACCTACAACTATAATCAAATTATTCGAAATTCAAAAAGTTATTTATTATCAACCCTCTTTTTGAAACATGTTTCATAACATTCTGTACGGTATGATCAGCATTTAGAATTATGATCATATGGATAAAAATAAGTGAAAAAATACTTAAAATAAATAGGTAGGTAATGTTGTAACTAGAACTAAGTTTCCCTTAATTTAAGTATAACTGTATATTTGTTTAATGTTTTAGTTGCAAATAAACGCTCTTGACTTTTGATTTGGTTTTATTTAATGGTGTCTGTTCAGATGTCGCCAAAACTAGACTCAACTTATTTGACAGGACTTAAAATGACGCAAAACGATCAAAATAAGGACGGCAACATTTTTAGTCCTGTCTAGAGATGGGTTTATGCCGGGCATTTACAGGGCGGATTGAGTAAATGCCTAATAAACGTCTTTTTATGCCTTATAAATGCCCGATGACAGGGCAGAACCTACGCTTCTAGTCTTTAAACATTTTGAATTTTTTTCAAGAATTTTCTTCAATTTAAGGTACCTATTATAAGGTTTACTTCGTGATGTCTGAGAGTCAACATTATATTATTATTAAGTAAGTATGAATAAGTGGTACCTTGAAGCAATAAAAACCATGTACCTACTTAACGTCTTAAGAATTAAACATTAATACGTAAGTACGTACGTAGCGTAGCTTGTAATACTTTAAATTAAAAAAAATTCAAAATGTTTAAAATCTACAAGCGTAGCTACGCTTGTAGATTTTAAACATTTTGAATTGTAGTTTCTGCCCTGTCATTTATTCAATCCGCCCTGTAAATGCCCGGCTTATACCCATCTCTAGTCCTGTCGTATAAGTTTAGTCTAGTTTTAGTGACACTTGACTAGACACCATTGGCTGTTTGTTACATCTTCACGTCAAAACTACTGAACAACTCGGGCTGAAATTTTGCATATATGTAACTCTAAGTCTGGAATCAAACAAAGGCAATCTTTTTTATCATTGACATTATAACAGTTCCCATGGGATATAAATAATCTATACTAATATAATATCATGAAGAGGAAAGATTTGATTTTTAGTTTGTGTTGAATAGGCTCCAAAACTACTGGACCGATAAAAAAAATTTTTTCATCATTAAAAAGCTTACTTTTCAAGGAGTGACATAGGCTAAATTTTATCCCGGAATTCCCACGGGAATAGGAACTACGCGGGTGAAAACGCGAGGCGCTGCTATCTGTCTCAATATTTCCATATGAAAAACGTGTGCGTCCCACGGGCAAAACTAGTTATAAAGGTAAGTACAAAAATTTGTATGTCTGTTTCTTTTTCATGCCAAAATTACTTGAAAAACGAGACTATTGTACTGAAATTTTACACTCCTTAATTCTAGGCGTTGGCCTTGTAATAATAAAACTTGCTTTCAATCCCATAAATCACTTCCCTAGGGATAGAAAGAACCTTAAAACTATTCCATAGAAAAACGCGTACGAAACCGCGGACAGACACAAGTTAGATAATGCTCCTTGTGTTTGTTTTTCAATAACAATTTAATATTGCTGTCTGTAACCATTTCTTAGAATCAAAAAGAAAATGGTGCTTAGACGAAGAAAAAAAAGGTTTCAGTTGCCAAATTAAACAATCACTCAACTTAAGTAAACTAGAGGAACAAACTTACCAAATCAATTTATACCAAATTAATTGCTTTTCACGTCCACGTAATAAAAATAACACATTATAAACCAACAAAAATACTTTCAATTGTTTTTTCACTGTAAAATTTTTAAACCCAATCAAAACTTTTTAATAATTTCGAATTCTTTATTCAAATATAATTTTTACCGAAAAAGGTTGTCTATTATTTTATCCCGTCACGTTGAACCTCTTTTCTAGATTTTATATACTAATTTGACGGATTTTTTTTTAATTTCTAGAGTCACTCGGTGTTTTAGGTGGAATGGGTCTTACTTGTTCGACGTTTGGAACCCAACTGTGACCGGAAAAGCTTTATCCATTTCACGATTGGGGAACGTTTATTTTCGGTGACAGCGTAGGGCTGATATTCATTGTATGTATTGAAATACAGGAAGGGTAAAGATTATTTTATGGATAATGGAACTTCAAGTTGAAACCTATGTGACAATAATTAAACCACCTCAACTTTCTAATTTAAATTAGTTATCAGAGAGAGACAGAGAGAGACAGGGTAGGTACATGTACTATTGACGTAACGTACGTACGTAACGACCTAAGCTGTATACCATGTACTTGTGAGCAAAATAAATAAATAAAACTAGGAATGGGGAAAAAAATTGAAACTGACCTTTGTGGGTATTTATGAATTTACACCACCCCAACTGTTTCCGTGGGTGTCGTAGGGCGCCTCCTGCAGAACAATTCTACCAGAAAACTGCGATCCCCAATCCGCATGTCCAGCGTTGGGATTATAGGCATTATCGGGAATTTGAGCATGGAGGGCACTGGGACGTGTACGCAGGGTTTGTTGGTCGGAAACAGCATCAGATAAAGAAAGACAAATAACAAGCTAAATTATGTTTAACTGTTTATTAATAGCATCTTTATTCAACTTTATTTACTTACTTACTTAATATAATTCTAGATTAACTAGACTACTATGTTAACTCACTAACACCACCCCTCTACTGTAACTTGCGGATAACGGGGCTGGTCATACTTTTAGTACTTAGTTACTTTACTATTAACTGTTAATATTTAAGTATGATTGTTGATCCCTAAGAGATAAAAATAAAAAATAAAATAAAAAAAAACTATCCTCGCGAGATAACAGCCGATAAGGAGCCTGCGTCCAGCTGTGGACAAATATAGGCTGTTGTGTTGTGGTGTGTGGACACATTAACGGATTAGCAAAGTGAATAAAACATAATTATTATGAATTTTAGGATACGTATAGGCTGTTTGTTTTCAAACATTCTACATCGAGTTTCGCTAGGGTATAGATATAATAAGAAGGTATAAGAGAGGTAGTAAGAAGGCATCGTTACAAGAGGGTTACATTAGTGAGTGTAGATTTAGAGCATTTTTTTAAATTAGTACTTACTTAAAACCATACTCAAGTATCACTCGAGCATAGGTCGATGACTGAGCATCCTTTTATAATACGGGCCTAAGTCAGCCAAAGACCAGCAGCGCTATTCTGACTCCCCTACCGAGTCACGCAGATTCGTGCGAAATTCATAATCTTTATACTTTTTTATTTATATATTTTTTTTACTATACCTGCGTTCTTCAAGGAACTAAACTACCCGAATAGTAATTTCCCTAAAATCGTAGACCAATTTTTATGAACTTGTGTTACAATAACATATTATGTGATTTACTTCTGTAGCTTTTGATAATAATTATGTTGATTTTTATAAAGCTCTCCTAAAGGAATTCGGGGGCAGCTTTGACTGATCTTTGTTATGTTGAATTCCATCAAGAAAGAACCTAGGTACGTTGGATTCATAGAAAAGACAGCCAAGAATAGCTTTAAGGCGAGGCACTTCGACTTCCCAGGTTTTCAAACAACCGTATCTACGAACCGAACTTGCGAAGAGGGAAACGTATGCGTTCTGGGTTTTGTTACATTCAATTCAAACAATAAAGAGAGATGACAAAATATCATCGAAGATAAATGAAAGTCTATTACTTTTTACATTGAGGCGTTCTTGCCTTTTATTGGCAGAGCCCTTTTAAAAATAATGATCAATAAAATGATCGACTGATCGACTGATCGACTGATCGACTGATCGACTGATCGACTGATTGATTGGCTCACTAATTTTTTTGCAAAAATGTAAAAAAGGTGCCTGGGGGACCTAGGGAAAATTCATTCTGAGATTTTCCCCTCGGAGCCCCTGCCCCCCAGGGAGGCTTCTAAGCAGAGTCATACTGACTAAGGTAGATTTAGATTAGATAATTATTTCACACACAGGGTCAAGTAATTTAAATTAGAAAGCTAGGGTGGTTATAACCACATAGGTAAGGTATCGAGGTCATTGATCTTATTTTGTGTAATGCAGTCGTTTGTCGGATAGGAATTCGTCAACTGAGTAATAGCATTTTGTAGCAAGTAGGTTTTTATGTTTTCTACCGAAAGCTATGTCTTTTTTTCGTCTCTATGCTGGGGATTCTAATTCTAATTCTAATTCTGAGTAGGGGAACTAAGATCTGCACGGACATCTCGCATAGGAGTGTATTGTGCATTATCCCCATGCCTAAGTAGGCCCTAACCAGCCCAGCTCCTTGAAGTATCGGAGCAGGACTTTTGGTGACTGACAGCTTCGTTTCAGCTTTTCTGCGGGTGTAGATGGGATAGATGACTCAATGAGACACTTCAGCCCCGTTTCATGTCTGGCCTCCTCTGTGGCCGTGCAGTGTAGGACAACGTGTTCTACCGTCTCTTCTTCTTGGAGGCAGCCACGACATAAACTGCTGTCTGTGGCTCGAGTCTTAAAAAGATGGTGATTTAATTCACAGTGGCCTGTGATGATGCCCACCATCGTTCTTAGGTCCTCTCGGCTCATCTTGAGCATCGTGTTGGTGGTTTTCCTGTCTTTAGAGGGGAATAATGATTTATGCTGGGGATATTGTTATATATTTTTACTAACCTATTATTCGAGCTTTTAAGGGCTAATCACAGATGTAACCACCTGTGCTTAGCCTATAAGGTTTTATAAGTTCATTTTTGTTAAAATTAGTCCAGCCTCAAAATAAATAATAAATACCTACTTTACTTTCGTGTGGCACATGCAATTTTCGATTCAGCTACGAAAACATATAGGTAAAATACAACTTCTAGAAGTAAAAATTACATAATTATGTATATTATTAAAAACTTTTCTGTTCTATGTTTATTAATAAAATTCTTGATTTTTTTTATATAGGTATCATCAATGATATTTTATTTCATTGGGTATCATACATAAAATATAATAATTTCGTGAATTTAAGTGCATAATTTTAGTATCCATACTATGGGTACTAAAATTCATGAAATTGTAGCTGCCTAGGTTTACATGGACCAAACTGGGCACTAGGTTGAATTGAACTTTGAATTTGATCCGTGTGTTTACCTGACTGCATAGGTATGTCATTTTCGGGGGGAATGAAGGGGATACCTACTGTACCTACTTACCTACTATATATAGCTTTATAGAAATATCGTCTTCACAGTGGACAATATACCTACCTAGGCGGTAGGGTGAGAGGGTGTGAGGTGAGGAGACGACGCGACGTCTTCATAAACGTGTTCGTGATGATGGGCAGAACCTGCAGAATAGGGTATATGCATGGATTTTTTTTTAAGTTTTAAAAGATTATTTAGGTTAATACAAAACCGAAAAAAAATATATCACCCAAAAAAATATAAATTATAGAGGTAAAAAACTAAAAGTAAAACTACACTCAGTTTCGGGTGATAAAAACGCTGCCATGTTAGCCATTGCATTTTTGACGTCACGGATCATCGAGTCCCCTATGTAAACTCAAAGTCAAAAATTCATGGCCATACAAAAAAGTTCAAGTATGACGTCACATGCCAATAGCGTTGCGTCTAGACATTTTGCTGTTGAGACCTAAAATATCTACTTTTCAATGATTAAATTTCACAATAAAAACATCATAAAATACAAAAAAATATATACAGATATATTTCTATATTAATAGAGAATACTTAAAAAATAATATATAATAATATATAATAAATATTAGCTTTTTTGAAGTCACATGCATATACTCTATTACCAATACCCCTACTTATGCAGAAGTAGGTCATTTCAAGTCATTTTATTATTACAGAATAACGCCTTTTGATCGCTGCGGTGACAATTTGAATACCTATCTACGAGTAAGTAGGCTAAAATCAATGCCCCCCGATCTGTTGCCATGTTGACAGGGCCATTTGCAAAAATGTAAATTAAATATTCGCACACGGACGCCTTACGCAATTAATATAGCAAAGGATTTTATGAATTGCTATTCAGAAAATGAACGGTTTTCTTTTGATCAAAAGTCTCGTTTTTCTAATTTTTAATCCAGGCACGCGCTACTAAGGTAATACAGTTCAAAGCCTCGAGTCCAGTTGACGATAGTACCGAGACGTGATCGTGACATCTCTATCTGGTACAGCACGACTCTATCGTGTGGACATGGAACTACGCGATTCCCTTATCCCTTTGAGTTTGTAAGAAGCGATCGGATCTTTGTCATCCTATGAAAAGTTGTTACTATCTATCCGGTAGGGGCGCTGCAAGGCGGTAAGTGATTTAATAAGGATTCGGAAACGAAGCACTAGAGTCCTTAGTAGGTATCGGCACAGGTTGTGCATTATTCGTTATGAAGTCAAAGTATTCGTCTTTCTTATTGTGTTGTATCTTTCTTTTTAACCGACTTCAAAAGAGGGAGATTCTCTATTCGGCTGTTTTTTTATGTTTGGTAGGTAGGTACTTCAGAAGTTTTGACAAGGTGGTCCGATTTTCATGTTCTTTTTTATTTGACTGCTGGTGCTTCCCGTGTGGTCCCATTTTAATTTGACCTAGTTCTGACAATGGGATCCAAGAAAAAACTAATAATTGAAGTGGGTTTATAGTTTTTTTATAAATCAAAGTCAATTATTTAATAAACAAAGACGTATGTATACATAGCACATTCAGAACTGACTGACTGTAGGTACTTCATTTCTGTAGTCAAAACTATCCCCAAAGTATCAACTGTGTAGTATTTATCGCGTATATATATCAGTCCATATTCGCGCAAATGTCCCTTCGCGCAAATAACAATTCGCGCAAAGGTCCTGATACCATTATTTATAATGACAAGTATGCTGAAGCTGTATTTTCATCTCATGCATTGATTCAGATCATTGTTTTGCGCTGCGCAAGCGCACGCGATACATAACGAAAACACATTTGTGCGCGTAAACAAAAGCCAAGATAATTTATTAGTTCATTTTAAGTAAATAAGTTCATTAAATAAGGGTGGCAGAAGTTATCAAAAAAATAATAAACCTGCGTGTACTTACTAAGTATAAAAATGCTTTAAATAAAAATAATATAATAATATTATTAAGTGAGATTCTTGTGTTTTTTTGACATTAAAACCAAAACTAAATTTAATCTGGTTAATAAGGAATTATCAAAGACATAATAAACCTGCGTGTACTTACTAGGTAAATAAAAAAAATGCGTTAATAAAAATAATTTAGTTATAAAACTTCTTATTTATTATCTGTGAGATGCATGTGTTCACTAAATTTAATCTTTATAATCCAAAACAGAATAGAAACATGAAGTGAAATTCACTTAAACATAAAGTGAATTTGAAAAACGACAATAAACAAAGTATTTTCTAGAAAATTAAAAGAAATTCACGGTGTGTCATATCGTTTGTGTTCTAGTGTTAACGTAATTATAAATAGGTATCTTTTCAAAATGGTAAAAGAACTGTACAAAGTTCAGAAGAAACCTGGAGGGAGCAAACACAACCAAATTTTCATGTCCATCATTGGTAAGTAGAAAACAGTAGAGGGTTTGTTTTAACTATAAACCGACTTCAATATACCTATGGTTTTCTCATGGCCGCCATTGTCAATTGGATCAAATGGGACCATTGGGAAGCCCCTGGGGCCTGATTCCACTAACACAATCGCTTCACTATGACAATATTATCGCTTCATTATCGCGTTACAATCATCGCCATTGACACCTTTTGGTATTCTACTAACACGATCTTTTTTTGTTTATGCCATATCTATGACTATTACGATTATGATTATATACCCCACCACATTATTGACACGATATTATAAGTCATAGAGATTGTAATCTTAAGGTATTGGAATACCATATAAATTTACGACTAAATCTCTATCTTAGTCGTATGGCGCCATTATGACGCCATTATAGCATTTTGTTTATAAAATAGTGGAATTAGGCCCCAGCTTTCAAATAACAAAATAATCATCTAAATCGGATCACCCAGTCAAAAGTTCTGAGGTAACTACAAGGTTACAAACATAAAAAATAAAATATTAATAATACAGTCGAATTGAGAATTGCATTGTTAAAAAATATATATTGTTTTAGATACATAGAAAACCTTAACCTCAACCTCAACAGCCTGTATTTGTCCACGGCTGGACGCAGGCCTCCCCTTGACAAGCGCCTTATTGGCGTTTATCTCATGTAGGGTAATGCCCATAATCCCCACGCTTGGCATGCGGGGATCGCAGTTTGGTGGTTTAATTATTCTGCAGGGGGCGATGCTGCTCGCCCCCAGTGGATTTCCTTAAGTCGCCTCCGGGAGAGTTGGGGTGGTGCAAAATCTAAGCAAGCACCACACAGTGTGGTGCCTATCTTGACTTTTAGGCCATTTATTGTTACATACCTTATGATTGTAAGTTACGTATCCAAATCTCAAGTCCAAATAAATGAGTATAAGTAACGCAGCATTTTCATTATGGAAGCGGGTTAACTACGAACCGTTTCATCCCTTAACGAGGGACATCTTCAGGGCGAATGCGATTCTAGACGCGCGCGTTCCGTTGGTGTTCTTCCAACACAAACAAGGTTCGTAGTTAACCCGCTTACATTCATAATGAATTCGTGAAACTACGAAAGTTTCTATAGTAAAACGCAGCATTTACTAAAGTACTTAACACTTTTCCAGTGTGCCTGCCAATCCTCGCGTATGGAACTGCAATGGGCTGGATATCCCCCAACAAAGCGCTGCTCATGAGCCCTTCCAGCCCCTCGGGTTATATCCTCACTGAGGAGCACGTATCCTGGATGGCATCCATCATGTTCATCTCGGCACCCCCAGCCGTTTTCCTGTATGGAGCCGCTGCTGATAGGATCGGCAGGAAGAACGCGTTGCTGGCTGCTAGCGTGCCCATTGCTGTGAGTTTATCAAAATATTATAGAGTAGGTACTAGCTGGGCCCCGCGGCTTCGCACGCATTGTTCCTATGGAAATATTAAAATCTGATTTTCATCCCACGGGAACAGATTTATGGGGTAAACAGTATCCTATGTTTTATTCCAGGATTAGAATTACCTGTATGCAAAATTTCAGCCAGATCCGTCCAGTAGTTTTGGCGTGAAGAAGTAACAAACATCCATCCATCCGTCTATCCATCCATACATCCATACAAACTTTCTCATTTGGGAGGGAGAGGGAGTGACATCACATCACACTAATATTAGGTCCTTACATATGAAATTGGCGTTTTGTATGGGAGGAACAAAAAGTCGAATATTTTTTAATATAATATATTTAATTAATCAAAGTATGAACCATTATTTTCTATGCACTTTTGCCATCTTATAGGTAGTTCATTGATTGATCCCTTTACTAAAAAAACCAGTCGGACGGGAATCAATAAAATCTTTGAAGGCGATTTGGACTGCCCCATCGGAGTTGAATTTTTTCCCTTGCAAGAAGTTATCCAAATTTCGAAAAAAATGGTAATCTGTTGGAGCAAGGTCGGGGAGTACGGAGGATGTCTTAGACTTTCCAATTGAAGCTCTTCTAATTTAGTAGCCGTCTGTTGCGCAGTGTGTGGTCTAGCGTTGTCGTGAAGCAGCAGTGGCGTGGAGCGATTGACCAGCCTAGGTTGTTTAGCCGCTAGCTTTTCCATCATGGTTTGCAATTGCTGACAATAGACATCAGCCGTAATAGTCTGGCCAGATTTGAGAAAACTGTAATGAACAATCCCGGCACTAGTCCACCAAACGCTTACAAGTAACTATTTTGGGGTTAATTTTCGCTTGGGGCAGGATTTGGCTGGCTGGCCAGGATCCAACCATTGCGCTGAGCGCTTCCGATTATCGTAAAGAACCCATTTTTCATCACAGGTAATGATTCGGTTTAAAATACCTTCATTATTGTGCCGGTTTAGTAATGTAACGCAGCAGTCGACGCGCGTTTGCCGGTTTGCTTCAGTCAATTCGTGAGGTACCCACCTTTCAAGCTTTTTAATCTTCCCAATTTGCTTCAAGTGAATTAAAACAGTTTTATCACTAACATCGCAGCCTGCAGCTAACTCGGACGTGGTTTGCGATGGATCCGCTTCCACAATAGCCTTCAACTCTTCATTATCAACTTGAGTCTCAGGCCGTCCACGGGGCTTGTTCTTCAGGTCGAAATTTCCAGAACGAAAACGTTGGAACCAAAAACGAACTGTGTTTTCTTTTGCAACACGACCGCCATACACATCATTCACCCTTCGAGTTGTTTCCGCAGCACTAGTGCCACGGCGGAACTCGTACTCGTAAATAATGCGATATTTTAAGTTTTCCATTTTGTAAAATGAGTGACGCAAACAGAAAAAAACAGAAGAAAAAAAACAAATGAATGACGATCATCGAAGCACAAATACGTGAGCTGTACAAATTTGAATTTGGAATTCCTTACCAAAGAGGAGAAATTTGTGATTAAAGTGGCCAGTACGAAAAACGCCAATTTCATATGTAAGGACCTAATATTATAAATGCGAAAGTTTGTATGGGTGTATGGATGGATGGAAGGATGGATGTTTGTTACTTCTTCACGCCAAAACTACTGAACGGATCTGGCTGAAATTTTGCTTACAGGTTATTCCAATACTGGAATAAAACATAGGCTACTTTTTATCCCGTAAATCTGTTCCCGTAGTATAAAAATCACCTTTAAACGTTTCCATAGGAACAACGCGTGCAAAGCCGCGGGGCGCAGTTAGTAGCCTATATTTTATCCCGGAATTCCCACGGGAACGGGTACAACGCGGGTGAAACTGCTAGGTGCTACTTCTTCCCGATAAAGCACTACTCAAAGGGACAATAGAAAAAATAAGTTTCAAATATCTTCTGATAATCTAACAGACAGACAAAATAGATTTAGTTACCCAGCACTCTTCAGCACTATTTAGGCAGCGCAGACACGCGTAGATATCCCTCGCCCTGGGCCGGCGGTGACTACCTACCAGGGATGGCATGATTCAATCAAGTTGTTTTAAAACACGTGTTTTAAACAGTGTTTAAAACAGTTTGAAATAAAACTGTTTTTTATTAAGTGTTTAAAAACACAGTTTAAAACGAGTTTTAAACAATGTTTAAATCATGATGAAAAAAACAGGGTTTAAAACTACATTTTATTGCAAATGAATGAAAATAAATCCAAACGAATAAATATGTAGAACTCTAAATAGCTTAATATAAATTTACTAGTGGAAATTCTCTATGTTGGTTGTTTCATACACAGCATGCATGCATAGGATACGCCAGTAAAGTCCCTATGTCGACCGTCGAAAGAAAGTAATTCACTGGATTGGTGGGTATTCCCTGTTCTCTCTCTAGTTCTCTACCTACCTTCCTACACTACATACACTACATAAAAGGTGTATGTAAAGTGTTTTGTATTGATTAATAATTATACTTTTTTTTATAATTAGATTAGAGATACTGAGATACACAACAAAAAGTAAATATTTATCGTTTTGTAAATTTTTACTAATGTGAATTAGGAAATAGTTTAGAAATAGATTATTATTCGCTATAATTGATTTGAAATTGATCCTATAAGGTAAAAAGTACAAAAAAAACAAATAAAACAAAAAAACACTTGTTTTAAACATTTTGAACAGTTTGTTTTATAAAATATAAAAAAACTGTTTTTTTTCCAACCCTGCTACCTACCCAGTTAGTAAATTTCTAGAATAACACGTCACATTTGATTTAAATCACATACATACTTATTGTATGTACGTAGGGATTCTAAATTATAGTAGTATTAAAGTCAACCACCTGTTGATAAGGCGAGTGCACTGTTAGGTAGGTGCCTATTAGCCATTGATTTATTAAAAAGGGAAGATAGGTTACGTTCTCGCTTACTCAAAAATTGGCATGTGTTACAACTACAAGTAAGCCCGCAGGAAACCAGTTCATGGATCAAGACAAGGCTGCAGCACGCAATAGAGTGCTACTTATTGCGGATCAAAGTGGCTTGGAGATGAGCAGTATCCTACAAAACCTACTAGGTAGCAACTTTGCTGTCCTGTCTATCATCAAATCAAATGCCAGTGCTATACATGTAATCGAGTCATGTGATGTCATGTGCAGAAACTTTACCAATAAGGATTTTGTTATTATATTGACAGGCTCATATGACAACAATCCACTCGAACTACAATCTATGCTATATGCCTGCTTTTGTAAATTGACACATACCAATATTCTTTTAGGTGAAATTCATAACAATCACTACTTAAATGTTCATAAACTAAACAGAAAAATGCGCTTAGTGAGTTCACATTTTTCTAATGTAAATTTAATAGAGCTGGACAAACCCACTGCTTCATATCATAATAATATTTATTTCAATGATAAATTATATGTTTGTAGACATATCTTAAGGTATATTTTGAGGATATCACATAGACATGCTTATGTAAATTACTGCAAGACTAAGTCCAACAGGGTAAAAATTGAGATGAAAAATGCCTCATCCCAAACTCAAATCCATCAACCTTCTCCTTTGGCTGATAAGGCTCATATGATCAGCATAAGCACACAAACTGAGGCACAGCCTGACCAGAAGGATTTGTTTTTTCTTGACCAATAGCTACATTGATACACCTGGTCAGGCTGCATTACATAGGAATGCTCCGTTGGAACAGGTAGACTTAAAATTAACCATATTCTATCAAAACTTATGTGGGGTTTTGAAAAAACAAGATGAGCTAACTCTATATTTTCACAGTCTAAATATTAATATAGGATACATTTGCATTTGTGAACACTTTTTGAATAAAATTAATTTACATAACTTTAACTTAGAAGGTTTCAAACTAGCAACCGCAAACACTAGGAGAACAAAAAAAAGAGGTGGCTCTCTAATAATGGTTAGGAATGATATTGATACCGTAGAATTAGATATTTGCAATGAATTATACAAATTAGACTCATTTGAGATCTGTGGTGTTAGGGACTTACACTGCAGCCTAAATGTATGTTGTGTTTACAGAACGCCTTATGATAAGAACTTTGACGATTTTATAACAAGATTAGATCGGCTCTTGGAACATCTTTTCAGTAAAAAATGCATTATTTTAGGAGATTTCAATGTAAACTTTTCGGTAGACTCTAAACAACGTACTGAATTACTTTCCCTTCTCAGATGCTTTAACTTCAGATACTTAATTAAAAACACTACATTCATTAGAAATGAAACAGAATCCTGCATCGACAATATCATTACAAACTTGCCGGACTCAGAATTGATCAATTGCGATATTGACCATAATAGACTGGGTGACGGACATGCTGCATTATTATGTAGCCTACTTGCGGACCAGAGTGGTAAAGCTGGGCTAGATCAAGCCTGTATGGTGAGACGGAGACAGTTTACAAAGACCAACGTAAACCATTTTAGAGATCAGATTATAAATAGTGATCTTCAAGACTGTAATATTAACAGTTTTTTAAGCAAATTCCAGACCATTTATAATATCTCTTTTAAAAATGCACGTAGAAAAGTCAGATCAAATAAAGGCGGAAAGTTATCATGGATTTCACGGGGAATCAAAGTTGCAAGCAAAATGAAAAGATTCCTTAATTCAAGAAATAGTTTATTATGTCATGATTCCATTAATAATTACAGAAATAAATACATTAATATATACAGAAAGGTGATCAAAGTATCAAAGAAGCTTGCGATTAGGGCTAGGGTTCAACAGGCTGATAATAAAAGTAAAGAAATTTGGAAAATCATCAACACACAAAGAGGTAAAAGTAGACCAGGTCACTCGAACAACATTACTCTTAAAGTGGATGGCAGAGCCGTTGCTGATACTCAGGCAGTTGTAAACATGTTTGCCAAACAATTCGATAGGGGAATGGATAAAGTATCTACTTGTAACTCAGCGGCCCTCTCTTATCTTCACACTTTTACAGCTAGGGTTTCTAATGACATGATAATTGGCCACACTGATGGAGGTGAAATCATAAAGATAGTTAAACATATGGAAAAGAAGCAATCGCACGGCTATGACGGCATAACCATAAATTTAATCAAGGAAAACATCGATATTCTTGCAGAGCTTCTGGCGTCTTTCTATAACAACTGCTTGGATGCTAATTTTTATCCTGAACAACTTAAGATTGCAAGAATATTGCCAATTTTTAAGAAGGGATCAAAATCAGACCCTAAGAACTATAGGCCAATATCGCTGCTACCTACAATCTCAAAAATATTCGCAAAAATCATCAAGAATCGACTTGTACGTCACCTTAATGCACACAAAGTTCTAAGCGATAAGCAATTTGGATACCGTTGCGGTGTCGGAACTACTGATGCTATCGATACACTAGTCAACTCAGTAGTTACTAAGCTGAATGACAGGAAAAAAGTTGCGGGACTATTCCTAGACCTCACAGCTGCCTTCGATACTGTTAACCACGACATACTTTTAGCCAAACTAGAACACTATGGCATCAGGGGTGGGGTTCTGAACCTTTTTAAATCTTACTTAACTGGTAGAAAACAATTTGTAGAAATCAAAAGCATCGTCAAAAACGAAGAAATCACTTTCAAATCGAACACTACCAATATGAAATGTGGAGTACCACAGGGTTCTATTTTGGGACCCATTTTCTTTAATATATTTCTAAACGATCTGATAGACTATGTTAGCAAGTCCGTATCTGATATCCAACTAATAGTGTACGCGGACGACACCAACGCCATTATTCACTCGAATAATACCGACGATCTGCAAAATAATTTAAACATAGCTCTCAAAACATTTAACCTATGGTTCAGCGCAAATAATCTGACCCTCAATGTTCAAAAGACTAATGCCATACTCTTTAAATCCACCGTTCGTGACGATGTACAGCTAAACATACAGCAAGAAGAACAAAATGTAGAGTTCACCAACTGTGTTAAATTTCTGGGAATACATGTAGACGAGCTTTTAAACTGGAAAAATGAACTCGCGTCAGTGGACAGTTCTATCAGTTCGGCTTGTTACGCCATTAGGAGTCTCAGAGACGAAATTGGTGTGGAACAACTGAAACTCGTTTATTTCGCACTGGTTGAGTCAAGGTTGAGGTATAGTGTTGGTCTATGGGGCAACAGCTACAAATATAACTTGCATAAAGCATTTACCCTTCAAAAAAGAGCGGTGCGGACAATGCTGCGTATGCCTCCATGGGAGTCATGTAAAGAGCCATTTAGGAAGCTAGGCATACTCACGGTGCCCAGTCTTTACATATTGTTATTGCTAACTGATATTATCAAAAATAGACACAAATATGAAACCCTTGAGCAAATGGCTGCTCGACTTAAAACCAGAAGGAAGGACTTAGAGGTGCCTTTCTGTCCTAGATTAAATATCGCTAGACATTGTAGTAGATATCAGGCTATCAGGTTATTCAATTCTTTACCAAACGAAATGAAAGCATCTGAGAGGTTAAACCAATTTAAAAGTGAACTTACCCAACTCCTGCTGAAAGGGTGTTTCTACACGGTCAACGAGTTCCTTAACCGTAGCAATTAAATAAAACTATATTGACTTTATGTAACTTTAGTTAGCTCATTAGACAAGTGTAATTTTTTATAACTAAGAATTTGACATTATTTTCTTCACATTGCATGATATTTTGATGTACTACTGTTCAAACACAATTGTATGGTTGTTTCTGAATAAATGATTTATGATTTATGATTTACACGCAAACACACACGCTCACAGTTATATTTCCAGTCCTGTGCAATACAAAGAAGAACAAAGACGGAAAGATATCTAAGACTGAAGTGAGACCGAGACAACAATATTTCACGCGAATCACGACCGCCCGTGTCGCCGGTCCGACGGTGACTGAGGTGGGAGCACACAATTTTACACAATATGAGGTTGCCACTTTCGAGAAACCAGTACCTCATCTTCCCTTTTTAATAAATCAATGCACTTGGTTTTGTTTTTCACTTTCTTCTTTTTTACCTCATGTTCACTAGGTACCTACCTACCTGCTTATCTACCTATGTACTTATTTATGTGTGCCTTTGATATTTGTTACTGTTCTTTTTTGTTACTTTTCCTGTTCTGTTTGTGTGTGTACCCAATAAAGAGTCTATCTATCTAACTATTCTATCAAAATCAATGGACAAACAATCTAAAAAACTCATCATCCACAGCTGGGTTGGGCAGTGAAGCTCATCAGCTCGCACCCTGCAGCACTGATCGGCGCCCGAGCCCTGATCGGGTTCGGCTCGGGGGGTGGGTTCGTGGTGTGCCCCCTCTACGTCAAGGAGATCAGCGAGGACAGCATCCGAGGCATGACCGGGACTTTCGTGATTTTTTCTCAGGTATGTAGGTGAAGACGAACTGGATACGTATGCTGAAACTTGGGTCATGTTTGTTTGAGTTGCCTCGAGGCACCAGTCTCATAAGAGTCTAGGCAACGGGGGACCATGTGAGTCTTTGTGTGTTGCGAGATAGGTGTGTCTTTGTGTTATGTGGGTGTATGTGTGAGACCGAACGAGAACGTAAGTACGTTGAACCCTTGTGTTTATTGGGTGGCCGTTGGTATTGGAAGAGGCAGTTGCGGTAGAACTCGCCAACCCCTTCAACTCAGCCCCATGTATGTCCTAAAAGTCGACTTATTTTAAACACCACTAATGCGATCACCAATCCACTTGCGAAGCTTGGTGATTATATTAGACTAGCTGCGCCCCGCGGCTTTGCACGCGTTGTTCTTATGGAAACGTTAAAAGGTGATTTTCATCCTACGGGAACTGATTTATGGGATATAAAGTAGCCTATGTTTGATTCTGGGATTAGATTTACCTGTGTGCAAAATTTCAGCCAGATCCGTTCAGTAGTTTTGGCGTGAAGAGGTAACACATCCATACATCCATACTAACTGTCGCATTTATAATATAATATTAGTGTGATTATAGCAAAACCCCCGTTTTTGCGAAAGGGACGTAATAAAATCTGATCGACAAACGAGTTTTACGAAAAAACTTAAACATCCACGATCTTGTATAGCCACCTTCTTTGATGTTATAACATCAAAGATGGGTGCTTCGTTCAAATAAATCTAGTAAGTAGATCCATAGAGCATAGATACACGGGCAGTTCGAAGCAGTCTTCTAGCTCGCAATAGTACAATGTTACCCAAGGGATAAAAGCAACGACGACGGGTTTTAACGCCCGAGATCCATTTCTGGTGTTGAATGCGTCAAGCTGAAGGCAGGGCGCTATGGCACCCATTCGGGGAAGCCTATATCCAGCAGTAGTCTAGTAAATGAATAAAATAAATCATAGTAAATATCCCGTTGTAAATAACTTTACTAAATATACAAAGTTACATACAAAATAGTTGAGCAGTCTTTCAAAAGACCACCAACCTAAGGAGTCTAAAGAGCAAGAACCACAGAAGATACAAGACTTCACGTTTATAGTAGACATAGACAACGAACTCGAACAGGCAAACTTCTTTAATTAAACTAGGTTTACTTATTCATTATTAACTTGTACCTACCCTATTATTAGATTATAGATTATATTTTTAAGCATATGAAAATTTTATAAGCGAAAACTGTTAAGCTTTAGTTATATCACTAATTGTATCTACTTATTTAAGTTTTACAAGCTGTTTCTTTTCCATGTAAAATAAAATAAAATAAATAAAGATACAAGATTTTATTGGTAAATTTTAAATTTACATGTTTCATAAAAATACAAGAAACAAGAACAAATTACACATCCCATCATATAGATTACGAAAGGTAGGCAAATCATTTGTGGGCAATTGCGTAAGATTCTATAATAAGCTTCCATCTGAAGCAACTGAACTCCCTATTCGTAAATTTAAACTGTACATAAAACGAAATCTTAACAAGAAAGCCTATTACTCCGTAGATGACTACGCCAATGATGTTAATGCTTGGCCGGATGTCGCCCAGTTCCACACAGACAATAGTATGTAAGACCAGTTAGACTAAGTTATCCTAAGATTGTATTAGTTGATAAGCGACAAACTTGCTAGTGGTTTCTTTTTCACTTCTTCCGCTAGTAGACAAAAAATTGAAGTGAATCAGAGTCAATTGCACCTTATTTCTTGTTTGATAGTAATAACTATTTATCAAGCTGTTTATATAGTAAAAATTTGACTTGTCTAAGTACTTATTTTGTAAGTCTAAAGAAATAAACGATTTGACTTTGACTTTGACTTTGACTTTGTCAAATACATTATATTCTTACTCCTTATTTAATACATTACACTATTGTTAACTTATTTATATATACATAGAAATTAATAGTACCTTGCGAAATATAGTTGAAGAACTAATGTTCATAATGTATTTTGATGGGCGAAGCATACAACCTCTCCATGCTGTCAGTGTATTTAGCTCTTTAGAACTTAGTAAACATAAGCATTTAATGTGAACCACAATATGAATTCGTAAACCTTTTTGTGGTTATCGTATTAAAATGATTTCTACCACAAACGGATTTCCTATTACCATCATCGGTGTCGAAAGATGTGTTTTTGTTGGGAAGCGGTAGCTGAAGTATTAGCGAAGATTCTGTAATTTTATTGAAGAAAAAAAACGTTTTAACCGACTTCAAAAATATTTTTTTGTTCGTTACCTCAGAACTTTTGACTCTTTGCTCCGATTTTTATGACTTTTTTTATTTGAAAGCTGGAGCTTTCCGTGTGGTCTCATTTTAATTTGATCCATATGATTGAAGTCGGATTGAAGTGTTTTTTTTAAACAAAATCAATTAATAAAGTTTTTATGGTAATTTCTGCCAGTTTAGTATAAGTATTTTCCAGATGTTGATGAAATCTCTATTGATAATTTAGGTGATAAATTCAAAGAAATAAACAAATGACCTCCCTTTGCGTGGCACCCTGTAGAAGGAATGTATCAATAGTTCGCGGCCCCCGCTACCCGGCGATATCCTATCCTACTAATATAATAAACGCGATAGTTTATAAACATGTATGTAAACATGTATTTGTTGCTCTTTCACGCAATAACTACTGAACGGATCGGGCTGAAATTTTGCATACAGGTATTTCTAGGCGTAGAATAACAAATAGGCAACTTTTTATCCCATAAATCAGTTCCCGTGGGATAGGCGTGCGAAGCTGCGGGGTGCAGCTAGTAAAGTATATATTATCCTAAACAAACAACGATCTATCGCTTGATTCTCGTAATCGTACAAATTCTAGGTATCTGTTCAAATGGGTTTCTTTTACATAATGTTCAAAGGTGCTATAAATCTTAATATAGGTACCTACTTACAAAGAATGTATCATTATCAGCCTATGTTAATTTTAGGCAGGCGCCGTAAACGCAAAAATGTAGTTATTGTTTTTTTAAAAGAAAACTACGAAACTAGTGTTGGGTAGGACATGGTTTCAAAATGAGTTAGTATGAGGTACTCATTCTATTTCGTGAGGTGGGACAATGTCATGCCTCAAATGTCATGTCACGTCACGCCTCATCAAATGTCATGTTGCGAGGTAGGTACGAGTCGCTCAGGACATTTTGTTACATGAGATCAGGTGTCGTGATGAGTGTCCCGTTTTCATTTACTAAAAGTGAGGCGTTTTGTTGGATGAGTAGGTGCATTGTCCTGCAAACTCGGCGGGCAAACGAGGGAGGCTATATGCATATAAGTATGGTACAGTAGTAGGTATGTAATTAGTACGATTGGCATAGGTAGGTTAGTTATGTTAGGTAGTATAGTACCAACTTAGATAATTTTGATGTTTTTTATGTAGTGATGGCGTACCTTACCTAAGTTTAGGTAATTATACCTCTCTGTTGTAGCTGGATACAAAGTTTCACATTTACCTACCTACCTACTAGTTTAGTATTTACTTACCTGTGTAGGTATCTATTAAGATTACTATAGAAGGATTGGTAGGTAGATAAATTATATAATTAGATAAAGTGCGTATTATAATAAATTGTAAAAACCATAAGTACCTACTACCTGTGGGTAAGTAGGTAAGGTAATTGTAAAGGATCTACAATGATATTGTAGTCAGATCAAGATCACTCATTCATAATCATAACACTATATTCTCAATAAATATTCTCACAAAACACCTGAAAAAAAATAGTAAGTGGCTGTAATCATTGTAACGTGAGGGCTCGTAATCGCTCACTTCACACCTCACTTGCCTCACCACTCACTCCGCAAAACGAGACGCGACATGATGACGCGACGTCACGTTCGAGCGCGAGCGTGACAACGCGAGGCGTCCTATATTCAGACAGACTGGGACAAAAATAGTGAGGTGGGACAAGGATTGAAAATGAGGTGTGTGACATTTTTGAATGGATGAGTGGAACAAATGAGCTGCCTCATGTATGTCCTACTCAACACGTCGAAACCACTAGGTACAGAAATACTTGTAAGTTTCTTAGCAAACCAAAAACCGAGGAATAAAAGTGTGCTGGTCGTGAGATAAATAGAAAAATGTGTGCAAAACATCTATTTTTCAAAAAAAATCACAATCCCGAAAACTTTCATCGATTGTGTTTTTAAAACACGTTACTCAAGATAAAAAATTGAAGTAACATTTCTCTAAATATGAAGGTTTCGCAGATGAGTTTCTAAGATGAATAACGATTTTGAAGTACCTACAATTTTGAAGTAAACTGCTTATAGAACACTCTTAATTAAGAAACTGTCTTAAAGGAACCGAAATAATAGTAACATACCAAATATTATATGGACTTTAAAATCAGTTTAAATAAGATCTGTACCTTTCATAATCTGAAATAAACGAATTATTATTAAATAAAATGAATAAATAATGCTTGACAATCCACACAGCATCATCTAGCCCCAAGCTAAGCAGAGCTTGTGTTAGGGTACTAGATGACTGAAAAACATAATACATAGATAGATATTTTTATTATACATAGAAAACATCCAGAACGCCCTGAACAAATATCTGCAGATCGTACACACATTTGTCCCGAAGCGGGAATTGAACCCGCAACCGCCTGCGTTGCAGGCAGACCTTCGCCCACCACGCCACAGAGGTCGTCTTATTATAACAATTCTGTGGATTTTCTACATTCAGGCTACTTTGGCCCCAAGGAAGTTGGAGGATGTTAAATAACTCTCTGTTTCCATTCTCAGACCGTCGGAAACCTCCTCATGTTCATTTTGGGAGACCTGGTCCCTTACCACACTGTCCTGTGGATCCTGCTGGCCATCCCTGCCGTACACTTCTGTCTGCTGCTGAGGCTGCCCGAAACACCTTCCTATCTACTGAGGCAGGGGAAGAATCAGGTACCACTTTCATCTCTCTCACCTCGTTACAAGAGTCAGAGTCAGAGTCAAATCGTTTATTTCTTTACCCCGAATACTCAAACGCAACTCAGGTTTAAACTCGTCTCAAGTCGCGGTTTTTTGAGAGTTTTCAATGAAGATCTGTCGAATATTTGTCACTTGAGACGTGCTTAAATCTGAGATGCGTTTGAGTATTTGGGGCTAGACTTACAAAATAAGCACTTATACAAGTCAAATTTTTACTATATAAACAGCTTGATAAATAGTTATTACTATCAAACAAGAAATAAGGTGCAATTGAATCTAATTCACCTCAATTTTTTGTCCACTAGCGGAAGAAGTGAAAAGAAACCACTAGCAAGTTTATCGCTTATCAAATAATACAATCTTAGCATAACTAAGGTAACTGAGGTAGCTCGACAAAACTAAACTAAATATATAATATTTTCCGGGCGTTCTGGGTATTTTCTATGTATTATAAAAATGTATGTCTATGTAATGTATTATTATTTTATGTATTATTTATATCAGTCATCTAGTACCCATAGCACAAGCTCTGCATAGCTTGGGGCTGGATAATGCTGTGTGGATTTCAGAATTATTTTACAATTAAAACAAATCTTTTCTGTGAGTTTTAGCACTTTACCGTCACCCAGTTCGGGGGCATGGAAGGTCCCCCCTTCTCCCCTTCCATGCCTTCCCCTTACGCCGAACTTAACTCTTTATTTCAAATATACTACTTAAAATATCTCTTTTACACTCTTATAAATAAATTAAATATCTCTTTTCGGTAGCACCTTAACTATCATGATGAATGACCTACCAAGTATGTATTTGAACGAACCGTGCTACTAAAAATTGACATGAACCTAATCATTTTCTCACTGATCGAGGTAAAAGACTGTGCAAATGTTTTTTGTTTCGTCCCTTTTAAATCCCTTACTCGCTCAGCAGTCTACTTTAGAGCCACTCGCTACTCTACTCTAGACTGCTTCGCTAGCTCGGGATTTAAAATCGGCACGTGCAACAAAAAACCGTTTTGCTCACTTGTTGAACAAATAACTATTAACGTAGACCTTCGTAGCACATCTACAAATGTTCTACAATATGTTCTACAATACTACGACGAACCGGCGGAGGCGCGGCGGCGCCGCGGTGTAGCTCACAAAGACTTCAACACGCACCCACTTTTCAACCACAAACTCAATTTCTCATATTGTCCGTGTACTTCTGATATTTCCTATCTAACAATTTTGACAATACTGCGGCCGTAGCCAACCGGCATTCGCTATGAAGCGAATCGAAAACTATTGAAAGATTCGTAGGGAGAAATTCGAAACAGATCACGTGACATATCTAAGGCATATGTCAAACCCATACATTTTTGGACTTTTCTACTATCGCTTTCGACATCGATTGTTACATTGTCTAGGCCCTCTGGTGTTTAATACCATCTGTTGGCTTAGATTGGATTGAAACTTGGGAAAGCATAAGCATGCCAATAAAGTTGCAATTCGTCTGAAAAAATATTTCTCAAACTAATCGGCATTATTCAGCCGAAAACTCGATAGTAACAGTTTTTGTAGAGTTCTGCTTGTTGCACACGGCTTGTCACTATTTTGTTATTTCCAGTAAATAAGTTATGTGTATACTGTTGATTATTAGGTACAACATTTCTAATTAAATTTGTGTTAATTTCGTATGAATGTATAATTTGTTAGATTTTATTGCAGAAGGTTTTTCGCAGAAATGTGACTAAATATTTTCATCCTTATATATTAATATTAGTTTAAGTTGGTAATTAAAAAATTAAGAATGCTCCTTCCTCTGGTCTCCAGCAAGCTGCGAAGGTGCTGGGCTGGCTGCGTGGACTGCCCGTTGATGATGAGGCCATTAGCATGGAGGTTGATGTCCTCATAATCGAGCAAACTACGAGCGCGCCTAAGTTCTCACCTAAGCTGCTCTGTAAGTCTACCATAAGCAATTTACTTCAAAATTGTACTTCGAAATCGTTATTTATCAATTATCTCAGAATGAATGCCACTTATACATATGCTGTTCTTGAGTGGAGACCGCGACTCGGCTAACGTAGGGCGCGCTGTTCTTGAGTGGAGACCGCGACTCGGCAAACGTAGGGCGCCCTCCGGGCAGGTGGGATGACGATCTGCGAAAGACTGCAGGCAGATGCTGGATGCGTCAAGCTGAAGGCGCTATGGCGCTCATTAGGGGAGGCCTATGTCCAGCTATGGCCTAATATAGGCTAATAATTATGATGATGGTGAATGCTACCTTCATATTTAGGGAAATATTACTTGGTGAAAGATTTTTCGATAGCCAGTTTATTAATATTTTTAAATATTGGTGTTGCACACGTTTTTCTATTTATCTCAGGAACAGCATACTTTTCTTCTTCAGTTTTTGTTTTGGTAAGAAACTCTAGAAGTATTTTTTTAGATATGACCGATGGTCACGGGACAGTCTCACGTAGTCACGGGATGACAGTTTTTCGTAATCAGGAGATGACAGTCTGTCGCGATCATGGGATGCCAGTATGTCGTGGTCACGGGCAGACAGTCTGTCGTGGCACGGGCAGAGTCTATCGTGGTCACAGGATGCCAGTCATGACATAGTGTTAGTAGTGTAATGACTTTACTCAGAAACTCGGGTATGCTAAATAACCAACCACAATAACGTGTACAGCATTATTTAAAAGCTCCCATGGTGCGAATTTAAAAAACAAACGTTATTTTTCGCGTCTAAACATCAATTGACCCCTTCTCACTTGACCCTTCCCATTGACCCCCAACATTTGCATCGTCCACAACCGAATTACAGACGGTAGCAATTGAGAATAATCATCATAATCATCCGAAGTCAGGGACGCGACTTTTCTTTCGACTCGGAACTGTTGGGTCAATGATCAATTGACAATAATGTATTTGTTTATCGATAGAACACGTGTTTTTCCCGTGTATACGGCTTACGTGGCGTTTTAGTTTGGACGAGGACATCAGAATACTGAATGTAATCGGGTGTTACCAGGCGGTGCGAGTAGCTATTGCTCCGCATCTCGCGGGTCGTGATCACCCCACGACGCTGGAACAAACCCAAATGCAGATGCGTAAAAAGGGCTACATGGTATATGAGCTCAGTCTTAATATTCAATCCTCATCATCCTCATCAGTACAGATAAAATATGGTAACATGACTTTCCCAAATGAGGGGAATTAGAAAATACCTGTCATAGTTGTAGCTGTGTGGTGCCGGATTAGAATTTGCAC
This sequence comes from Eupithecia tripunctaria, assembly GCA_955876795.1. Taxonomy (NCBI): domain Eukaryota; kingdom Metazoa; phylum Arthropoda; class Insecta; order Lepidoptera; family Geometridae; genus Eupithecia; species Eupithecia tripunctaria. Next base: position 9,382,333 of record OY041623.1, on the reverse strand, counting down.
CATTCTAACTCTTCCCGCGGGTGTCGTGAGAGGCGACTAAGAAACAAGCTGCAAAACCATTCTACCATCGAACTGCGATCTCCAACCCGTATGCCCAGGCGTGTCGATTATGGGCACTACCCACAAGAGATAAAGCCAATAAGGTGCTTATCACGGGGACCACCTGCGTCCAGCTGTGGACCAATATAGGATGTTGACATGGTAAAGCGAATGGTTAGCAGAGTATAGCCCCGTTGATTATCATAACCAAAAAAACGTGTGTAGCAGTAGATAATAATATTGCTCTATGAGCAAACACTGGTGAGCATGTGTATAATTCTAAGAATTCCTTTGTCTCTATGTAGGTAAACAACTATAATACAATCACATAACAAAATTGTAAGCTGCGGGAAAAATAACAACATTCCCAGTTCGTCGTAGAGATCAATAGTGTATTGGATTGAAGATTTCAAAATACCAGTTCCTTTGGATTTTCTCCCGATTAGAAAAACTTATTTGAATCACGCGATTGTAAATGTTTACTTTAAATTATGTAGGTTACCTTTATGCGTATACTTTCGAAATTTTGTGAAACATAATATATGACCTTAACTTTCCAATAAATAAAGTACCTTTGTGAAAAGCGCCGCCGTTTTATTAGTTGTGGTCTCATCATTTCTTTCAAACATTTTTTTCCATAAGTCGATTGAAATTTTCCTTTTTACAAAAGAAAATATACTCGTATGTATGTACTTATTAAGGTAACTGAAAAAACGGATTTTAAAAAAAGCATACGACCTAATAATATGATGAGGTTGTGGTACCTACTTAGCAGGATTTTTGAAGGGGTGACATTAAAAGTAGGTATAGATCATTTACTTTTATGTAGAACTGAGAAATTCGTTGCATAGCGGAACTTTTTGATCGTATAGTGGGAATAGAGCATGGTGAAACTAATCGGCTTTAGGAGGCGACTGTGCGGTCTTATGTAGTTTTATCATTTACTATTGTTTGTTCCAGTCTCAGACAAAACAGCCGTGAAGGCTTTCTGGGTTGCCCTCATAGTAAACCTTACTCGAGAGTTCTGCGGCTGCATAGCGGTTTTGGTGTACGCGAGCCACATTTTTGCCGAGGCCGGGAAGGATCCGAACACTAGCATCGCACTGTCGCCGAACAAACAGTCCATCCTGCTCGCTGTGGTCCAGATTATAGGGTCGTTTTTGGCGTGTCAGCTTGTTGATCGAGCTGGGAGGAAGGTAAGGACTAAGAGTTGTTGTTAGGTGTAGTATCAAATTACCTTAATATACAGGATGTTCGTTATACTAATGCACCATACTGAAGGAGGTTATTCCTTCAGAGACAAGAAGGGGAGGTGTGCACCGAAGAGGTCACCCAATTTGGGATGGTTTAATAAAATAATGAGTCACTAATTAATCTTGATAAAACGCTGTGGATACCTATAGAAAAAACTGAGTTTTCGGAAACCGGATCACCAGAGGACACTGGCCTAACATCACTGAGACCAAACTTTCAATTACAATGTTTTTTTTATTCCATAAGCATACTTTTATATTGCACTTAGAATAGTCACATTACGATAATGTAATAGGTATTAATATAATAATAAATTCTCCCTAGATTTAATTAAATTCTTATTATTTTTCCAAGCATCTTTTTTTGAAATGAAGTATTTTACCGATGATGACCTGTATGATTTTTTGTAGCATTTTTTATTTATATTTTTGAACATTCTTTCGTTCAGTTTAGTTACAGTCGAACCGACCCCTACACAGCAAAAATGTTTTATGTATTGATCAAATTTGATAAGGGAGAAATATGAAATTAAAAAAAAACCTGTCTTACACTTGAACTTTTTTCGTCTCGTAGGTACCATAGGGATCCATTTTAGGACCGCCGCTCTTCCTTATTCCTGCGGTGACTTGTAAACCAAAAGGTCCACCAAAGCCTTGCTGTTTTTCAACTTTATAAGTGGTACTGTATTCTAATATTATGTAATTATTAGCTAGTAGAGAGAAAAACCGAGGTGTCTAGTTAACGCATCTCGAGGTCACTTACGAACCTGATAGTTAGACGATACCTAAGTACGTAGGTACCAAACAATGTCCGCACGAAAGACAATGTCGAACCAATCATTAAAATAGCCCTGTTATTGTTTACATCGCCTATGACACGAACCTTGGTACCTGCCCACCACTGTGTTTAATTGCATGTTGGACAGTGAAAAAGTTCTAGTCATCGACCATTCATAAAGTCCGTTCAAGAAATTCTAGGAACTTAACCTTTAGTGCTAGTTCGTACTGTTCGTAAGTAAGTACCTACCAAGGTTGGACATGGTAGTGAAAGCAATAATTGATCTATTTCTACAATAATACCTAATACTTACTACCTAGTTTTAAATAACAAATTCTGCTGCCAGATGTATGACTGTCTCGAATCATAGGCATGTTCGGCAGTGGCAAGTACTAAATGTATTGTCTGTATTGTAAATGTATTGTTTAGTCAATGTATTTTTCATTTATAAATTATTTTTTGCAATATTACCTATACCAACTATTAAAAAAAATACCTAACCTAATTTTATTGACGACCTCTGTGGCGCAGCGGGCGAAGGTCCGCCTGCGACGCAGGAGGTTCGAGGGGGTTCGATTCCCGCCTCGGGACAAATGTTTGTACGATCTGCAGATATTTGTTCAGGGCGTTCTGGATGTTTTCTATGTATAATAAAAAATATCTATCTATGTAGTGTATTGTATAATGTACATCAGTTATCTAGTACACATAACACAAGCTCTGCTTAGCTTGGGGCTAGATACTGCTGTGCCCGTTTTAGTTTATTTTCTCTTAGTTGGTGCAATTTTCTGTACAAATTGAAATGAAATGAAACTATTTATTGAAAAAAGAAATACACAATAACAATGATTAAAACTTTTTAAACTTTCGCGATTTGTTAACATAATTAAATCGTCAGTGGAAAGGAACAAATGCTAAAGCGCCAAAATACTATTTGTGGGAAATCAAGTTTAAAGTTATTTTTTTTAGAAAAAAAATTATAACTCTTTTGTTTTTTTATTTTTATTAGTGCATCAAAGTGTAAGTTTAATTTTAAAATTGTTTCTATTTTGCCAAATCATTTTCAGTTGTATTACCCTACTATTTCATGAAATAACTGTCGCTTAAGCAAAAGTGTTCTACAAGTTAGTCAGGAAAAAATTGCTTATCTATCGAAAATATAAGAAAATCAATAATTTAAAAATGCTAATAAATGGCATCTACATTTTATACAGGAAACAATAAATGCTGAGCTACTTTATATTATTAAAGTTTTGTTAAGAAAAAATTGCTAAGCTAAGATAATATACATATCTCTATTAAATAAATGGTAATAAAAGTCACATAAGCTATTGGTAAAAAATATTTTTTTGATCATAATAGATACCTATTACGACCAAAAAAATATTTTTTACTAATAAAACTAATCTACTAAATTAAAAAAAATCATCAAATAATCACGCTGGAGTAATCCGATCTAGATCAGGAAAGGTTCGTCTTTGAGGTACGTATTACAAATTGTTTATAGTCATTGTCTAGGAATTCACTTACATACAGAGTATCTGGTTTTATCTAGTAAAAGAAGTTTCACATTATTTAAAATATTAGTTCACAAGGTTTGATTCGAATACAGAATGGAAGTTATTTATTTATTTATTTTGCTTACATGTACAGCTTAGGTCTTAATGTATGCTTAGGTCAATAGTACATGTACCCTGTAGGGCACTGCAAAAGAATTTATACATTTAACGTGGCAGAATAAAATTAGATATGATAGGTAGATTTAGATTAGATAATTATTTCACACACAGGGTCAAGTAATTTAAATTAGAAAGCCAGGGTGGTTATTATCACTTATGTAAGGTATCGAGGTCATTGATCTTATTTTATGTTATGATTTTCTTATTTTATTTTATGTTAGAGTGAACGCAACGTATCTTGAGCTCTCTGATCTTAGGTCCGGAAGCAAAAATGCGCAAGTACAATCAAATAGAAAAGTCATATTTACCAACTAGCGACCCACCCCGGCTTCGCACCCGTGCGAAAGATAAACCTTGATTTTTATTTGATTAACTATTGATTTTTTTTTATTTATTTAAAACAAAATACCTACCTTGCGTTTTGTGACGTCACGCTTTTACTAAATGTAAATAAGTTTTCAAAGAATATTATATTAAAACTTTACCTATTTTTATCATTAATAAATATAGTTAATAAAATATTATTTATTTTTGCAATTAATACCTGCTCGAAATACATGCCTTGCCTACCTATTCTGTCATATACCTCATCTCTACTTATTTTACTAACGGGTAAAGCTAAATGAAAAATGTCGTAAATCATGATTATTTTTATTTATTAACTGTTTGACGACGCAGTACGTTAAACCGCCCGCGAGGCATATTTAACGTTTAAGAGAAACAGCTAATATCAGGGAATACTCCAAAAAATCGCAAGAACAAACTACCAAATCAACGAAAATGAACACCGAACAACCATCTAAGACTTTGCTGCGTTATTGTACTCAAAGTATTCATTCGACAGTATTGCCAACTAGGTTATAAATAAATTTGCTACATTGTAATTATTTTATTTTCTAATTTGGGTTAATTGCATTCGATAAAATGTTTAATTTATTCTAACATTTAAGGTTTTAAATAATCCGTCATTGAGTATAAGATGTTTTTATATATTCTATAAATATTGAATTGAAAAATAAATTAATGCAGTACAAAATGTGCCAGACAAAATAAAAATGCGCCAAAATTCTTGCTGGAAACCCCGGATTGACAGACTGATCCCCTCTCCACCCGCTCTTTCCCCTCAACGCCTTATTTTCAGTTTAGTGCGCAGCCATTGAAGCCAACTTCACAGAGCTCATATTAAGTTGCGCGGACTCTACTTAAAAAGTTTAGAGTCAATAATTGGACATGGAATAATCCATTGATTTTCTTTCTAGCCCCTCCTAGCCGTGACCAGCGCAGTGGGTGGCTTCGCAATGTGTCTCCTGGGGGTGTGGTTCTACCTGCAGAGCATATCCGTGGACATGCCAGGCTGGGTGCCGATCGCAGCCCTATGTGTCTGCATCTTCGCTGATGCGTCAGGACTCCAGCCCCTGCCGTTTGTTATTATGACGGAGATGTTTAACTTTCAGGTAACTACTAATAATATAACAAAGGCACCGCAGAAAAACAAGTGAATTCTATGTACTTAACTAATATGTAACTAATCCTTGTTTTTTACCACGTGGATCCCGTGATTAGTTCGCGATCAATTGTTCTTTATTCAATTGTTTTTTGTGCAAATCAGAGCACCACCTCGAATTCGGTGTAGGTCACAGAAACGTGTTGGATAATTAAAATAGGTGTGCCTACGGAAACTGAAGTCCTACTCTTATGCTAACGATATAACGCTTGTTCCGGGGAATAAAGTGGTAGGTAATAACTAAATCATTTTTGGTCAGGAAAAACAAAAGAAGGTTGCTCCCGCTGTCTGCCTGTCCCTATGTCGGTATGCTTAGATTTTTAAAACTACGCAATGGATTTTAATACGTGATTCAGGAGTTTTGTATAGTACATAGGTACACTCACACACCCGTGCGAAACCGGGGTGGGTCCCTAGTACCAGTAGGTATACCTTAGTTTCTGTTATCTGTGAGGTATATCTATAGGTATGTTCCATTTTTGTATGTTATATGGCACAACGCCTCTAACGTGCGAACATGGAACTAAGAAAATTATGAAAGACAAGGCGGGAATCGGACCCGCAGCCTCCTGCGTTGCCACTAAAGTCGTCCACGTTCATGGTTCTCTCAACAGAGATGTATTATTATACTAGCAGCGCCCCGCAGCTTCGCACGCGTTTATTTATGGGATAAAAAATAGAATTACCTGTGTGCAAAATTTCAGCCAGATACGTTCAGTAGTTATGGCGGAAGAGGTAACTAACAAACATCCATCCATCCATCCATACATCCACACAAACTTTCGCATTTATAATATTATATACTTATACCTATATATTAGGTCCTTACATATGAAATTGGCGTTTTGTATGGGAGGAACAAAAAGTCGAATATTTTTTAATATAATATATTTAATTAATCAAAGTATGAACCATTATTTTCTATGCACTTTTGCCATCTTATAGGTAGTTCATTGATCCCTTTACTAAAAAAACCAGTCGGACGGGAATCAATAAAATCTTTGAAGGCGATTTGGACTGCCCCATCGGAGTTGAATTTTTTCCCTTGCAAGAAGTTATCCAAATTTCGAAAAAAATGGTAATCTGTTGGAGCAAGGTCCGGGGAGTATGGAGGATGTCTTAGACTTTCCAATTGAAGCTCTTCTAATTTAGTAGCCGTCTGTTGCGCAGTGTGTGGTCTAGCGTTGTCGTGAAGCAGCAGTGGCGTGGAGCGATTGACCAGCCTAGGTTGTTTAGCCGCTAGCTTTTCCATCATGGTTTGCAATTGCTGACAATAGACATCAGCCGTAATAGTCTGGCCAGATTTGAGAAAACTGTAATGAACAATACCGGCACTAGTCCACCAAACGCTTACAAGTAACTTTTTTGGGGTTAATTTTCGCTTGGGGCAGGATTTGGCTGGCTGGCCAGGATCCAACCATTGCGCTGAGCGCTTCCGATTATCGTAAAGAACCCATTTTTCATCACAGGTAATGATTTGGTTTAAAATACCTTCATTATTGTGCCGGTTTAGTAATGTAACGCAGCAGTCGACGCGCGTTTGCCGGTTTGCTTCAGTCAATTCGTGAGGTACCCACCTTTCAAGCTTTTTAATCTTCCCAATTTGCTTCAAGTGAATTAAAACAGTTTTATCACTAACATCGCAGCCTGCAGCTAACTCGGACGTGGTTTGCGATGGATCCGCTTCCACAATAGCCTTCAACTCTTCATTATCAACTTGAGTCTCAGGCCGTCCACGGGGCTTGTTCTGCAGGTCGAAATTTCCAGAACGAAAACGTTGGAACCAAAAACGAACTGTGTTTTCTTTTGCAACACGACCGCCATACACATCATTCACCCTTCGAGTTGTTTCCGCAGCACTAGTGCCACGGCGGAACTCGTACTCGTAAATAATGCGATATTTTAAGTTTTCCATTTTGTAAAATGAGTGACGCAAACAGAAAAAAACAGAAGAAAAAAAACAAATGAATGACGATCATCGAAGCACAAATACATGAGTCTATAGCTGTACAAATTTGAATTTGGAATTCCTTACCAAAGAGGAGAAATTTGTGATTAAAGTGGCCAGTACGAAAAACGCCAATTTCATATGTAAGGACCTAATATATAAGTGTGATTAGTGTGATAGTGTGTTGTGATTACATAAGCCTACCTACTAGGTAGGCTTAGTTAGGTATAGGTAGGTACATATATTATATTCTCCAAGGTTTCTGTGAATTGAAGTTTATTGAAAAGGAATTGAAGCAAATTGAAAAGCATCGGTATAATTAACTAATCGCTCCGATTGATTTAGTTTACTCTACACTAACATATGGACTAGGGTAACTGTTTTTATCGAATGTAGTTTTGTCTCAGTTAAAATAACAGTCTGCAGTTATCTCAATTGTAAATACTATAGGTACCTACCGTACCTATCCATCAAGCATGTAAAATGTTATTAAACAAGCCATACTTAGATTAAATTCACTTTTTCGGCGTCCTTATATACGTAATTTACGTTAGGTGTAATATAATTTTTATATAATAATAATAGGGTATATGCATCGATTTTTTTTATTGTTTTAATCGATTCTTTAGGTCATTATTTAACCGAGGAATGATAAGACGCTCACTGAATTTCGCATTAACAAGGTAAAAAAAACAAATCAAAACTACAATCATTTTCGGGTGATAAAAACGCTGCCATATTGGCGCCATGTTTATGTGACGTCGACGTACACACTTGATTAAAACCTTTGGTGACGACCTCGGTAGTGATCATCTCAGGAAAGAGGTTTTCCAAAAAAACTGAAAATAATCGACAATACGAAATGTCAAGTGGGCAGAATAGTGTCAAATCATGGTGCAGCAAGCAGAATAAAAAAAGAAAAAATGTGCACAGTGATGTCACGTCCGCTCTAGTCAATGGCGTAGCGTTTTGAAATTTTGCGATTGCGATTTAAAATATCAATTTTTCAATGGTTAAATTCTACAATAAAAACATCTCAAAATGCAAAAATAAATGTGTAGATATGTTTCTATATCAATAGAGAATACGTATATATTTTTTTAGCCATTTTGAAATCACATGCATATACCCTTTTGTCTACATTACCATTTCAACAGGAGTCTTTTTTGTCAGCGATCAGAACACATTATTATAAATATGCACGGGTATTTATCGCGTTAAAATAGGTAAATAAACGTGATAAATTTATGGAACTAAGTATAGGTAGGTAAAGGTTATAAAAATCACATCACACTATTATTATAAATGCGAAAGTTTGTATGGATGTATGGGTGGATGGATGTTTGTTACCTCTTCACGCCAAAACTCCTAAACAAATCGGGCTGAATTTTTTCAGATAGCTAATTCTAATCCTGGAATCAAGCTCAGGCTACTCTTTATCCCATAAATCAGTTCCCGTGGGATACAAATTACCTTTAAACTTTTTCATAGGAACAACGCGTGCGAAGCCGAGGGACGGTAAGTTGAATTTACATTATCCTATATTTATATATAAACTCATGTACCTATGTTTGCAACACTAACTTATCATATCATCAATCTTGTTACTTAAGTTTACATTTAGGGCTACAATCTAGATAACTTGTAATTTCCATATTTCAGATGTAAAATGATTGTAATCTGCTTTGTAAACTCATTTCAATAAATAAATAAAAAATATATAAAAAAAAAAAATATCCACTCCACCTACAAATAACGTGTATAAAGCTGCTGGTTTTACCCACCCCATTCTTGTTCCAGCTCCGAGGTACCGTAGCCACTCTGATCATGGCAATTTCGCTCGGAACAGACTTCGCCCTGGTCAAACTCTTTTCTCCTCTCACCATCCTCATCGGGTACCACTCCACCTTCTGGATATTCAGCGTCGTATGCCTGGCTAACGTGTTCTACCTGATTTTCTGTGTTCCGGAGACGAATAAGAGGAGCTTAGAAGATATCTATGCGGATTTGGAAGGGAGAAGAAGAAAGAAGGTTGTTGTTGAGACAAACGTTTGATGTTTTCGAAGTTTTGTAGTAAATCTTATCTTTCATCGTTGTAGAGGCCATTGATGATGATGGTAAAAAACCGAAATATGGGGTGTGCGTCAAGTTAGCGGTTTCAACTATGCCAATAAATGTGCCCTAAAATAGTGATTCTCGGTGCCTAAGTGAAATAAATAGTACCTACCTACCCCAGTGCTTTAGGAGATCTTTACAGTACCTAACCTACCTACTATAACTTATACACCAGCCAAACTCGATGTAGGTAGGTACCTACCTTTCCATAGGAACAACGCGTGTGAAGCCGCGGGGCGCAGCTAACAAATAACAAAAACCCGCTTGCTTGGCGTCGAGTTTCAGATAGAGAATTGTGAGCAATATTAGAGGAAGGATCTCAAATCGACAAGTTATGTAAATTGCGTACCTATAAAAAGACGAGGCCACAGAGCGAGTTTTAGATTAAGTATGGGCGGTTTGTTTACAAACATTATACATCTAGTTTGGCTAGTGTATAGCTAGCGTAGTATCGTGTCCGTCAAGGTAGCGTACACATACGCGATATTACATTTATTGATATGCCAATTAATAGAGTAAAACAGTGTATGAATTAGTGTAAAAGTGAAATAAATAGCGCCTCTTTGGTTTAAGTAATAATGACCATACTTAGTGTGTACGCCAGCTTGACAGTCAAGCTGGCGTACACATGACCATGCTCGAAAACTACGTATACTATAGCGACAAAATGTATACATATAAATAGAGTAACCATACCGTACGAGGTATGCAAAATATCATATTGATTGCTTTTATAGGAACTGAGATATTGAACAAGACCTTGAAATAAATTCCGACCAAGCGTTATGCCAGCGTACCCATTAAAAATCGAAATAGTTCCTATAGAAAGCGAGCTTTTCTTATTATGAATGATATATGTAAAAATAATGCATGAAATGCCGCTTCTGCCAGTAGTCGTAGTTTATGAAAATTCGTACTGCAACAATATAAAAAGTTGATGTGAAGTGCTAGGAACAAAATGCACTGTGGTACAGTCGCACACATCAAATAATTTATTAGTGAAATTATACACCAATTTACACCATGCAATGTTGGTAGGTGGTAAGAATAGGTTTGATAATTTATGTGAACTTTTACGACCTAGGTATTTTTACCTATATTTAGCTAGTTCTAAGGCTAAACATTCATAATATAGAGAGATATAATTTATTTACTCAAAAACACACTTTTACGATCTAGGTATTTTTACCTATAAATATAGGTAAAAATACCTAGGTCGTAAAAGTGTAAAAAAAAATTCGCGATATTTTGCGAAATTCATTCATTCAGCTCTCGCACTCACGTGGTTTAACATCGCGTTGTCCCCCTCACGCACGATGTGCATACCGGTTTCTGTGTTTAATGTTCTTTACTTTTGTTTGTGGTGGATGAAAACAACATACCTACCTCTAAAATAGGTATAATTAAATCAACAAAACCTTATGTTGCCTGATAGGTACTGCATAGACATGTGCGCCGACGTTGAAATAATCGGCGGCGGACGCCGGCCTGAAATCGGCGGCGGCGGCGTGATTTCGGCGTGAACTCGGCGCGTATAGTATTTGTTTAGGATGTGTTATAAATTATTTAAAAATGCTGACATTATGTCAGCATTTTTAAATAATTTATAATAATATTTTTATACATTTATTAATAAATACAAGTTACAAGAAAAAATACATATTTAGAACTAAATAAGTACATCTTTACACAAAGTATACGTTATGCCCAAATATATCTCCGGCTTCTACAATACGGTCCTCCCATCGTGCGTTTTAAGCTTCGTTAGGTTAGGCTCCTGCTAAGCAATTAGCTTGTTCAGGTCTGACATGTCTGACGAAGTCACTTGGGTGGTTTCCTGTCTTTTTGCCATCAGCCCGAGAGTCTCATCCGAGAGTTTGGATTTCCTGCCAGTACGCTGCTTTTGGCAGAACCTGATGCCCTCGTTCCTCAACGTTTCGACAAGATTGTGTAGGGTCTCGTCAGCGTCATCAGTGGAATCCAAGGCAACGAATCTATTCCCGAGAAGCTGCTGGAACTTCTCGGTGCGCGCCATGATCTGGATTGGGTTAAGTCGGAGCGTGGACTTCATCAGACGGTTTCTTTCAAGCTTTTGGCGCGCGTTCATATTCAGAGAGCTTCGGAGCAGTCGGTGATCAGATCCGGTATTGAACCTGTTGATCACTGAGACATCTCTGAATATGTGCTTGCTATCCGTCATGATATTTTCTTTTCTGACAGACTAAATTCAGATATCACACCTTGGGTGAATACGCTTAAAGCTTCTCCTGTCTTCTTTTCGTCAAAAGCCCTCGTTGCCAGAGTGAAATTCTGCATCTCATTACTGTGGTCAGCTATAAAATGCAACATGAAGGTTATGTAGCTGCAGTGTCGATAATAATAATCAATAAAATTACGGGGTTTTCAAAGGGTCTAGAAAAACATTTCACGCCGAATTCACGCCGATCGGCTGATCGGCGGCGGCGGCGTGGAAAATTTGCCGGCGGCGGCGGCGGGTCGGCGCGGCGCACACGTCTAACTGCAACATGCTGAGGCAGAGACCCATTTACCCTTTACAACCTTGTATTTACTGTTAATACATAGGTATTCAGTAAAATTGTTTTGAGTTATTTACTACATATCTGTATAGTATCTACCAATTTAAGTGTTTTTGAATAAATAAATTATATCTCTCTATATTATGAATGTTTAGCCTTAGAACTAGCTAAATATAGGTAAAAATACCTAGGTCGTAAAAGCTCACATAAATTATCAAACCTATTCTTACCACCTACCAACATTGCATGGTGTAAATTGGTGTATAATTTCACTAATAAATTATTTGATGTGTGCGACTGTACCACAGTGCATTTTGTTCCTAGCACTTCACATCAACTTTTTATATTGTTGCAGTACGAATTTTCATAAACTACGACTACTGGCAGAAGCGGCATTTCATGCATTATTTTTACATATATCATTCATAATAAGAAAAGCTCGCTTTCTATAGGAACTATTTCGATTTTTAATGGGTACGCTGGCATAACGCTTGGTCGGAATTTATTTCAAGGTCTTGTTCAATATCTCAGTTCCTATAAAAGCAATCAATATGATATTTTGCATACCTCGTACGGTATGGTTACTCTATTTATATGTATACATTTTGTCGCTATAGTATACGTAGTTTTCGAGCATGGTCATGTGTACGCCAGCTTGACTGTCAAGCTGGCGTACACACTAAGTATGGTCATTATTTCTTAAACCAAAGAGGCGCTATTTATTTCACTTTTACACTAATTCATACACTGTTTTACTCTATTAATTGGCATATCAATAAACGTAATATCGCGTATGTGTACGCTACCTTGACGGACACGTAGTATCTTATATGTGTGGTGTGTGACAATTACGTCTTCATTTTCCCTGCGGAAGCCTTAAACAAACTAAAGATTAGGGCCTTACATCGTGATATTAGCGTAATAATTTTGTATAGGGACTAGGAACCAAGTTTATTGAATTGTTATAAAAATAAAAGGTTTTCCTTGGAAATGTTATTTTTATTTATTTATCTTGCACAAATGCTGCGTTCCTTTTATAAATTAAATCGATTTGAGCGCTCAAGAAGTGGTCAGCATACTTAGTTGATAACGAAACGTCATTGATGACGTCATATCCGGCGCCATCTTCGCGCTCACAACGCACATGCTACCGAACATGGTCGCCTGTCAAATTTACATAATGTCGTAGGAATACTCAATTCATACGACTCTTCTCTTTTTGAATAGTCTCTAACGGCGATCACAAGGAGTCGAAGTTATTGTATTCTCTTTGGAGTCGGTTGATGGAGGAAGATTAGGACCTGAGTGAGACACGCCTGAGTGATCGCCAATGTCTCAATTATCATTTATCACCCACACAGTTGTGTCCCGCATTGACAGGGAGAAATGGGAATAGTCGCCTAAATCTAGGAACAGAAAATAAAACACAATTATGTAATAGTTTAGGAAGATTTACTTAACATAATAAATAACCAGCTTACAATAGCATTTTTTTTAAATTTATGTTCGCATTTAATATAAAAAAGTGAAACAGTTCGTGAGTCCATTAAACATCAACTTAAACTTAACCCATAGCGCTCTCGCTTGGTAAGGACTAGTTAAGTTAACACGATATTTTGAAAAAAGTAGTTTTCACAATATTTAAAAAGAACCCTAAAAATTATGATTTTTTCTACTTTCACAGAAATGTAGAAACTCTTTATAAACTAACTGTACTTAATACAGAAATTTCATTCTTACAATTATTTTGGTGTTTTCTATTCAATTAGAAAAGCCACAATTTTGACAAACCAAATTTAAAATGTTTAGAGTATTTTTAGAATACTAAAACAACTAAAAATATTTTACGTAGGTAGGTACTACAAATTGAAATCACAATATTTTTCACAATTAATATTAAAAATGATTACAGTCTTCTAAAGCCCAAAACGATTTTAATACGTTGTGTGAAAAATATAGTTAAATGATTTTAAATCGCAGTTTTTTCACAATTTTAAACTATTTTTAAATGACAAACAAATTATAATAAAGCTAAGCAAAATAATGAAGTTTACAGAAACGTGACAAATAACATAAGCGATGAGATCCAATAACTAACGTCCTAAACTAAACTGATAGTGGGGCCAAATGGGAATCACGTAAACAAATGGATAATGGGTGAAACGGGAATTATTCCGAGTGTTTTCGATAATATCACTTGGACAGTTTCAAAGTTACCTACGTATAAGCGCAATTATTTTGATTTTATTAAATGATAAAAACAATAGACAAATAAAAAGCATAACACACAATAAAACATAAAATAAAGAAAAGAGTAAGATGTATTGGAAAAAAATGTTTTTTTTTTTTTTTTAAGTAAAAACCAATTTTTGAATTCTTATTTTTAAAGTTTTACTGGTCTGATAGAAATCCCTCGGGACTAAAGGTTTTAGTGAACCATCTAGAAATCAATCCACATAAAAAAGGGAAGGAATCATTAAAATCGGATAACAATTAGCGAATATATCGAAAAACATATGTAAAAATAAAAAAATAATTAAACATTTTGTTTTTGATCGGTTAAAGTATTTGTAATTTTTTTGTAACGGATGCAAGCGAGTTAACTACGAACCTTGTTTAAATTGTAAAACTAACGTTTCAGCTTCAGTTACTCATCCTGAACAAATTCCTCGTTAGGAGATGAAACAGTGATCTTCCAACACGAATAAGGTTCGTAGTGAACCTGCTTACATGTGTTAATAACATTATTTTTGTATTAAAATATATACTTTGTAACGATCAACGTTTTTATTCATCACACTAAATCATATATTATGCGAAAATTTTGGATGAAGAAATTTGGATGTTTGTAACCTCTTCACGCCAAAAGTACTAAGCGGATGGTGCTGAAATTTTGCATATAGGTAATTTTCAAATATAGGCGTTTTATTACGTGAATCAGTTCCTACAATAAAGTCTGATACCGATGTCGATTGGAAAAAAAACTGTTTATAGGAACTGTTTTTTTTGCTGTATATATGGAAACATTTTCTATCCTATAGGGCATAGAAAACACTAACGTTTAGTTAGTAGGTGCTTCGATATTCACATGCCAGTAATGTGGCGAGATATTAGGATCTACTTTTATAACACCACCTGTATAATTACCATGTCTGAAATGAATATTCATATTCATATCATTTATCGTGATTTTCATTATTAATAAACTATTGAAACTATTGAGTTGTTTTCGTAGAAACAAGACGTGTAAGGCCGCGGCAGAAACTTAGAGTGCTTTCTGTGATAAAAAGTAAGTAATTTTAATTTATATTCGAGACTTGAAATTCTCTTTGATTAAGTTATCGCTAATATTATTATGTACAATATTGAGTAATATTACGTATAATTTTGATTTCTTAGTATATTTTGTGTCAAATCTTAATCGATTTGATTACTTATTTAATTGTCATCATTTAAAAAACTAGATTTTGGGCGTATGAGTGCTTTTCCAATATGCTAAGATGCCAAATGTTACAAGGCATAAAAAACATTCAAGGTTTTTTGTGTAAAAATATCTATATCTTTAAGCTTTTATTTTGTAAGCCACTTTAACAAGTCATATTTTATATTATGTGTTTTATAAATAAATTATTTATAAAACACATATTTAGAGTCTTAATTCATTTGGTATTTTAAAACACCCATCATCAGGGTATTTAAATTTATTCGATTCGATTCAAACGGATCTTTAGAACGCTATTTTGATTCGAAAGTCATGTTTTCGAATAATTTAAAATAGCGTAAGTTTAGTTCGGCGTCAAAAGTTTCCGATATAGAATTCGAAGGATTTCCGAACATTTAAGCAGATCGGAATCGAACTGACGGAAACGAATTGAATGAATTAAAATACCCCTGCTGTTCTTTTTTATTTACCTTTACATAACTTCTCGATTTTCCGTATACTCGTATGGTATTAGATATTATATTCCGTAGATATTATAAAAATAAAATCTTGCTTTGATTAGATCGGAGACGATTCCGGTATGATTTTAACGCATTCGCTTAGCTACCTAGCACATTTCAAAAAGCACCCTGTTACAAATTGTCTATTCACCCCTATTTATTCTAAGGCCGACCGGTTTATTCATTGAGGTATACGCTACCCAGAGCCGTAGCGTTCAATTTCGCTAGAATTTCACGCGGTATCCCATACAGTATTATAAAAACAGAAGTATTAACATACCCACTTGGATTTCGCTACCGGAGTAGCGTAAACCGCGTAGCTTTGTAAAGCCTTTCAGTTTCTATAACAAAAGCTTTTTACACAAAAACCCTGAAACATGTACCTGAGCCTGCGTATTAGAAGAATGGGATTAAAAATGACGTAACCTCTCATGCCGTCTCGCTCAGACCGGAAACGAACCGGCTAACTGCACACAGCACAGGTTATCCGGGCGGAATATAGCAGGTGGGAGCTTCTAGCGCCATATTTTGAAAATATTTTGCTTTACTTTACTTATAGTAATTACACTACAAACGCGTCAGTACACTAACTGGGTCTGAAGTCTCGCTCAGTTTGCATTGTGTAGAAAGATACCTCTAATTTAACGCAGAAAGACTGCTGTTAGCCATTTAGCTTTCTGACGGAGAAGTACAAGATTAAATGAACTTTATTGCGTTGGACTAATCTCGAACAAATACATTTAAGATTATGATTGATCTTAAATGTATTTGTTCGAGATTAGTCAGAAAACCTGATGTGTATTCACCATGAGCAGGTCAACATGAGAGATGACGTCACTATTCACCAAACTCTATTATACATTGTATAATAAACCTCAGCGGTTAAAGTATAGACGTACGCAACGCAAGTTATACCACCCTAATGAAACTGTCCAGGCCAGTTTTGATAAGAACTATTGAGATATATGAATGCGGACGAACGGGTTGACAAACTGTCATCGGTCGACGGGCCAGCCGGGTTAGTGTCAATGGTCAACGGGCCAAGTTCAAAGGTTTTTTTTGGCCCACTTGACTTGACACCTCTGTGGACAAACGGCCACCGGGGGATCAAACGTCAAGCCTCCGTTGGCGCCACCTCTTGGGGGATCGAGGGGGATTCTGTGGGGATCTCTACAGGTTTGTCTTCCTCGGGATTTTCTGGTAGCTTTGGTTCTGTGATGTCCTTTTTCTGGAAGGAGTTATAAATCGGATATCAGTAACTTTTATTTCTTATAGGGCAGCGATAATGTAACCTCAACCTCCTCAACAGGTATTTGTCCACTGCTGGACGCAGGCCTCTTGATATGCGCTTTATTAGCGTTTATCTAATGGAGGGTAATGCCCATAATCCCCACGCTAGCCATGCGGGTTGGGGATCGAAGCTTGGCGGTAAAATTGTCCCACATAGGGCGCTGCATACTAATTCATAAAGGTCCTACCTCTATAGCTGCAATTTCTTTGATTTCCTCTTTCTCTATGCTATCAGAGGGCTTAGAGTCCGTCGAGATGGAGCTTGAAGTGAGACTGCTTGGCTGGGAGGTCTGTGACGGCTCGCTCGAACTTCGCTCCGATTGCGATTTGTCTTTGGAACCTGTTGATAAGTTCATTGTGGTTTTAAATTATGTTAAGAATAGGCTAGTGTGCTATAAATCGAATAAGTCCGTTTGTGAGGTTATCAGAAGATATTAAACAGGTATTTTTTCTATTGCAGATTAAACAAAAAAGGAATTACAGTTATGCGTGACGTCACACCTTGCGACATTTTTAGCAAGGTGACGTCACTAGCCCCCACTCCTAAACTGTAACTCGCTTATTTTTGTGTGTTTAATTTAAATTTTATTAACAACAGTAAAAATATGTATCCAATATCTTTTGATTATCTAACTGATGAACTAAATAAAATAATATTTTTAATATCCAGGATACTATACTTGAGGCCAGTTAAGACTTACGCGGTATAAGCTACGCCATTTTGTTTTTACTATTCTACTCTTTACTACTGTTATTTAATTTCTTTTAATTTATTTATTTTTATCTACCAAAATACGATCTACCTGTTAATGTAATTACATGCCTAATATACACTAAATTGTAAATACTAGTTCGAATTTGTTTATATTATTTGATTGTAATTTCTCTGTAAAATTAAATATATCAATGAAAACGAATGATACAATCAAAATATAAATAATTTGAACTAGCATTTACAAAACAATTGAGCTAACCGCATTTTCTTTGATAATAAAGGCCTAGAATTTGACCTTTACTTTATTGTACAAAAATTATAGGTTTATACGTTCTTTTTTCCAAATGTGTTATCTCGTATCTCTGAAACTAAAGAACCTAATCTGATAATACTTTTAACTAATATACACAGAATATTGAGGTTTTTTTAGTACAAGGGTTCCTTATACACGGTCGGAAAGTTGCCGACAAGGCAACTGCAACCGACAACGGCCGCAGTTTGTCAACGTTGTTGCTGAAGAACTGGCTTATCGAGCAAGCTTTATGTAGAGTTGACGAATTCTTTCATGATAATTGATTTTGTTTTTAAAAACTATAAACCGACTTAATTTTTTATAGTTTTCACATGATTTTTTATAGATCACACTGTCAAAACTGAACAAAATTAAAATGGGACCACACGGGAAGCACCAGATTTCATATAAAAAAAGAATCATGGAAATCGGAGTCAAATACAGTCGAATTGAGAAACTCCTCCATTTATTGAAGTCGTTTATAAAAGATCTTACGGTGTAAAATGTACACCTTATTGGTTATAGTAAATTATAATTATTATTATGTTAATTTTATGGTTATTCATTGTACAATATATTATTTGTAATTTTTTTATAATTAAATTCATTTGTACTACTTTTATGACACGTAACAAGCGTTATTAATAAAGAATCTGAATCTGTTGACATGTCAACGGCAACCGTTGACGGGTTTGCAGTTGACGGGTTTGCCGTTGACGGGTGTAGTTGCCTTGCCGTCGGCACCGTGCCGACCGTGTATTGTTAGGAGCCTTAAGAGTGTGCAATATGTAATTTCGAAATCGTTATTTATCTCAGAATCTGTGAAAGCTTCCACCTTTATACTCAAGGAAATGATACTTCGAACTTTTATTTTGGATGACGTGTTTTTAAAACAAATTGTCTAGAATTTTTTTTAATAACACCTTTTATGCACATATTTTGATATTTATCTCAGTAAAAGCACACTTTTATCTAAGGTTTTTGTTTTGATGACAAACCTAGAAGTATTTCTTTAGATTTTTTTAATCTTTTCTCTCTTTTCAATTCTTTTCAAACAAAATCATCAACTTGTATATTAGGTAAAAACAGTTTGAGCGTATAGAAAATACTCGTCTCTGCTCTGTATTTCTCAAAACAAGAAAACCATATCTTGTCATCCCGCTCGAAGTCCACCTCGTAGCGGCGTTATTGCACACTCTTAAGTAAAATTTAAATACAAATAAATACTAACAAGTAAAACTAAAAGATAACTTAAAGGTCCTTCTTGGCCGTTCGCAAATCTTCCGTAGGTTTTCATTTATTTCAAGCAATTTCACTTAAATCTTTAGTTTTTCATGTTAGCTTGCATCCGGGCTATGATCTTCGCCCAAACTATAGGTCCGCACCAACCGAACATTCTCTCGAGCTCCGCTAGAGTAAATTAAACTTTATTGAGGTGGTGTTTAAGGTTGAGTTTTGTATAGGCTGTTATGGGAAATTGAATTTTAAAGGACCATCAGTTGATTAATAATCAACACAATCTGCATGTGTCTTTTTCATTTGAGAGGATTCGAACCTCTTCGTGTGACTAAAAATGTATTATTCGATAAGTAAATGCATAAAGGCTAGTATGAAATTTCGCGCAACACGCAACTTCTTGGTGTTCCGACTTTGTCGCAAAGTCGGAACACCAAGAAGTTTTCACTACACTCGCGTGCAACTGAATCGAATCAAGCCGTTATTTTTAAAAAGTAGATTCAGCAAAACCGCATAGGGAATATGGCCTAGACTCCTATATCCTCGGCCGCTTTTGTCGTTACCATGGAGACACATTAGTTATAAGATCTGACATTGTATAATTTTGTATTCTTGCAAATAAACGATTTGATTTGATTTGGCACATTCTGGTCCAATAAACGATTTGATTTGATTTGATTTAATTTGACACATCAGTAAACAGGTCGGATCTCCATTGCTAACTTTGAACTTGAACTAATTGGAATTGAAATCTTCTTTACTCGTGAAACAGCAGACTCATATCAAGTTTAGGAGATAAAGATAAAGATAATCTAGCCTATGTCACTCCCTGAAAAGTAAGCTTTTTAATGATGAAATATTCTTTAAATCGGTCCCGTAGTTTCGGAGCCTATTCAATACAAACAATCGAATCTTTCTTCTTTATAATATTAGTATACATGTCTCCTTGAGTCGTTTCAGTTGCACGCGAGTGTAATATCGAGTATACTCGTAATGTCTTCCTGTGGCTTATTGATCTTTACATAAAAATGGCTATACTTATACTTACTGGCATTATGCACCGCGGGCCAGGGTTTCCTTACAAACATGTTCTCAACGATTCTGTCTATGTTATCGTTCTCTGTCGAATTCGCTGCTCTGTAATTTAATACATAAAATAAATAGAGATAGACTAATCACTACTAGTAGGGGATTGATGGACAAAAACTCCAGAAATCCCGTTCGCAGGGTATTGTCTAATGGGATTATTGGAATACGCTATTTAAAACTACGCAACGGATTTTGATGCGGTTTTTTAATAGATAGAGTGATTCAAGAGGAATGTTTATATCCTATTAATATTATATTATATCCTATTAATATTATAATATTATAAACGCGAAAGTTTGCAAACATGTATGTATGTTTGTTGCTCTTTCATGCAAAAACTACTGAAGGGATCGGGCTGGAATTGTATGTATGCAGGGAGTTCTAGGCCTGGAATAACAAACAGGCTACTTTTTATCCCATAAATCAGTTCCCGTGGGACAGGCTTGCGAAGCTGCAGTTAGTGTATAATACCAGCATTGCAAAGCCCGAAGCCCGCCCCGGCTTTTCAATGCTAGAATTTAACCTGCCTGTAACTTTTTCACCCTGAAGGGAACTCGAATCTCAATGTCTGGTTAGAAGAACATATGATCTTGGAAAGACATAGGCAACTCTGTCTCAAAAAATAATAGCAACCCGTGTCTTTTTCCGCGCAGTTGAAATATGTTACACCACGGGCTCGTGTATACAGACATAGTCCATACATCTTACAGAGATCCATCCATCCATCCACAGCCTGTATCGGTCCACTGCTGGACGCAGGCCTCCCCCTGATAAACGCCTTATTGGCGTTTAACTCATGGGGGGTAATGCCCATAATCCCCACGCTAGGCATGCGGGTTGGGGATCGCAGTTTGGTGGAAGATTTGTTCTGCAGGGGGCGCTGCTGCCCGCCCCCCAGAAGATATCCCTTAGTCGCCGCTTACGACACCCATGGGAAGAATTGGGGTGGTGCAAATTCTACTCCGCCGGCACCACACGGCTACAGAGATATCGCTATATATTGCAGAGGTATCACTTTATCTTACAGAGATATCGCTATATCTTTCAGAGACATCACTAAATCTTACCGTTCAGGCTGGCTCGGTTTGACGATGGGTATGGCGGCGGTGGGTCGCCGCGTGGCGCGAGGGACCGTGTCTTGTTCCGCGCAGTTGAAGTAAGTTACACCGCCGGCTTGTGTCGCCTGTACAGAAAATAACATGTTATTTTAATATGGTAGTAAATCAGTGAGACGTACTGATTTAGGCCCTTTCTCCCCTTTTTACGACGACCTCTGTGGCGCGGTGAGCGATGTAAAGACATTTGTTCAGGGCGTTCTGGATGATTTTCTATGTATAATAAAAAATATCTGTCTATGTAGTATATTGTATTATGTATATCAGTTATCTAGTACCCAAAACACAAGCTCTGCTTAGCTCGGGGCTAGATAATGCTGTGTGAATTGTCCAGCATTATTATTTATTATTTATTTATTTTACTGAGTGGTACAAAACGGAAAGGTTTTAGCGTTAGTATTTGCTTTTAAATCATCATGGTCGCTTTTCGCTAGGGTTTCTAAATAACCATATTTTTGGAATCAGAATTTCCAATAGTATGAACTACTTTTGCGAGGAAAATGTGGACACTTATGTTTTTGTTTACTTATTCTTATTATTGTTTATTGTAAACTAGCTGCGCCCCGCGGCTTCGCACGCGTTGTTCCTATGGAAACGTTTAAAGGTGATTTTTTCCACGGAAACAGATTTACGGGATAAAAAAAACCTATGGTTTTATTCCAGTATTAGAATTACCTGTATGCATTTTCAGCCAGATCCGTTTAGTAGTTTTGGCGTGAAGAAGTAACATCCATCCATCCATCCATACAAACTTTCGCATCACACTTAATATTATAAATGCGAAAGTTTGTATGGATATATGGATGTTTGTTACTTCTTCACGCCAAAACCACTGAACGGATCTGGCTGAAATTTAAAATAGACATAGTTCTAGGTCTGGAATAAAACATAGGCTACTTTTTATCCCATAAATCAGTTTCCGTGGGATGAAAATCATCTTTTAACGTTTCCATAGGAACGCGTGCGAAGCCGCAGGGCGCAGCTAGTTTATAATATCAGAGTCAGAGTCAAATCGTTTATTTATTTAGACTTACAAAATAAGTACTCAGACAAGTCAAATTTTTACTATAAAACAAGAAATAAGGTGCAATTGACTCTAATTCACTTCAATTTTTTGTCCACTATATTAATGTGATGGTCGTGTACGTCACAGATTACCCCCAATAGATTCCGCATGAAAGACGACGACCGCGCACCACGCATCAGTGCAAATGCTCAGTTGTAAATCGCCGCTTCGAAGTACGGCTTCAGTTTCGACCAAGTGTCAGACCCCTACGTTTCTGTGCTCTAACGCTTGTGAAAATTGGTTTTGTGATAGAAAATTGGATAAAATGACTTCATGTGCAGTGAAATCGTGTGGAAAATCATCAAGAAATTCAAACTACCAAAAGGACGGATTAACATTTCATCGGTAAGTAAAATAATTACAAATTTATCATTTATAGAACAGGTCAGCTTATAATGGCTAATGGTACGTAAGGACTTGCACTTGTCTCTTTTCCGCATTGCTGTTATTGTACTCGTTGTCCTTTTCGGCGAAAGCACGTGTTACGCTAGTGTTGTGAATTTTACTTATTTCGAGTCTAGTCGATATCGTTAAAAATGGTGGATGACGTAGATGAGCGGGACTCTCGGTAGGTAGGTATTATTGTATTAACTAGTACGGAGGACAGTCACTCGACTACGGGTAACAACACATACAGAGACTGTGACTGTATAAATACAAAATTGTCTATAACCTACTACATTTGTAACTCTTAACCTTAAATAGTGCTATTTTATTATTGAAATAAACTTTTAATTTACTTTTCTTTACTTTATAATTGAATTCAAAACAGATGATCTCTCATCATTATTGTGTGATGTGTACAATTTTTTTTATTTTATTTAATTAAATAGTAGTAGTGTTTTTGTCATTTACTTAGGTTTAAAATATTAGTTTGAATGTCTGTATAAATTCATGATCCTATAGAAAATTAATTGTTTACTTTCTTTTAATACGAAATTTACAAACTAATTATCGATGAATTCTAATTTGGTGTTCGACTTTCCCAACCCTACGGTGAGTATACCCTTAGTTCATTATTAGTGCGACCTTGAAATAGCCAATCACAACGCCTTTGTCTCAGTCCCCGCAACCCGCGCCTTCCGCCAATTTTGGTGCGCTAGCATCCGAACAAAAGTATCGTAATGCGGTATCTATTGGGGGTAATCTGTGGTGTACGTACATAGTTGTGGTGCGGGTAGATCTGTGCGTGCGTGTAGGGCGCGGGCGGCGTCGCGAACATGCCGGGGGCGCCCGGGAATACTCCGCCTGAACCGCTCTGTGAAGAAAAAAGAACATTTATCACACCAATATTATAAAGGCGAAAGTTTTTATGGATGTTTGTTACCTCTTCACGCCAAAACTACTGAACGGATCGGGCTGAAATTTTGCATACAGGTAATTCTAATCCTGGAATCAAACATAGGCTTTTTATCCCATAAATCTGTTCCCGTGGGATGAAAATAACCTTTTAATGTTTCCATAGGAACAAAGCGTGCGAAGCCGCGGAGCGCAGCTAGTTGATATATTTCATGACATATGTATATATATATATATTCATATATAATAACTAGCTGCGCCCCGCGGCACAACGCGTGCGAAGCCCAAAAATGCGTGAAAAAATCACTTTAAACGTTTCCATGGAAGCGTTATAATCTACCCTCTTTTTATTATTTTTATATTTTATGTAATCTCTGTATGGATGGATCAAAATGTTAATTGTAAGAAGTTAAGATGTTATAATTATGGCAAATGTCAGTAAGGAAGAGCGAAACCTCCTAGTACAAGTATTCTGTACTTAAAAGGAGGCTTCAAAATTTTGTTTATTATTGCTTTTTGAGAACGAAATAAAAACATTTGTGTTTGTATTTGTATTTGTTATAAAGTGATTTTTATCCCGCGGAAACTGATTTATAGGATAAAAGTAGCCTATGTTTGATTCCAGCATTAGAATTACCTGTATGCAAAATTTCAGCCCGATCTGTTAAGTAGTTTTGGCGTGAAGAGGTAACATACATCCATCCACACAAACTTTCGCACTTATAATATTAGTGTGATATAAAATAAGTATACATCGGCATTGACATGTATATCGGTGGATATCCCTTAGTCGCATCTTACGACACCAGCACCACGGAGTTATTAGTCATTGAAACTAAGAAGAAAGAAGAAGAAATAAAGAAAATACATTTTTTGGAGCCAATTATATATATAACACACAAATAACACGACGTATAAACTACAGAGGGCCTACTAGACAATGTAACAATCGATATCGAAAGCGATACCTAATAGAAAAGTCCAAAACTGTATGGGTTTGCCTGTATGGTTGTACTGTATGGTTTGCGAATGCCGGCATTCGCAATGAAACGAATCGAAAACAATTGAATATTTTGTAGGGAAAAATTCGAAACAGATCACGTGACATATCTAAGTCATTTGTCAAACCCATACAGTTTTGGACTTTTCTACTATAGCTTTCGACATCGATTGTTACATTGTCTAGGCCCTCAGGTCAGTAAAACATAAGAAAAGAATTACATACAATGAGACAAGGAAAGTAGTACGTATATAAAAGAGGAGCATGTTATATAAAGGGCCAAAAAGGTCCCTGTCTCAGCATTATGCCGCTACGAAGCTATAACGGCGCTGATTTTCAGACAGGTCCTGATGTTTCTTTACTACAATAATGTCAATTTTGTATGAACACCCTAACTTAGAATTTCGACAAAGAATAGAAATAAAAGTAACCAACGGTGGATTTGTCTTTGGAAATCAATTTTTCTGCAGGTATACCTCCCCGTGATAAGCGCCTTGTTGGCGTTTACCTAAGGGGGGCTCATAATCCCCACACGGGCATGCGGGTTGTGGATCGCAGTTCGGTTGTAGAGTTTTTCTGAAGGGGGCGCTGCTGCCCGCCCCCGATGGATATCCCTTAAAAGATTTTACCTGCATATATTGAGCGGGAATCATGGCGGGAGGTGCGTAGGCTTGTGTGGGTGGTTGCAGAGGTGGTTGCATTTGACCTGCAAGTAAAGAATACTAAACGTCATACAAGTATATTTATTTACCATGATTTGAGTTTTGAGCTTTCCAATATTACGCCAATTGTATTAACCTTGTATTATTGATGGATTTGAAGTTTTGTCATAAATAAATAATGCTGGACAATTCACACAGCATTATCTAGCCTCAAGCTAAGCAGAGCTTGTGTTATGGATATAACTGATTTACTCAATACAATAACACGCACTACAGAGCATTTTTATTTATACATCGAAAACATCCAGAACGCCTCTGGCGCAGCGGGCGAAGGTCCGGCTGCGACGGAGGAGGTTGCGGGTTCGATTTCCGCCTCGGGACAAATATTTGTACGATCTGGAGATTATTTGTTTAGGGCGTTTTTTGTCTAACATTATTTATTTATCTATACTACTACTTAACTAATGTATTCTAGTCTCTTCTCTGCTAAACTAATATCTTCTACTCGCACTAATAATTTATATCTTAATTATGACTTGTTGTAGCGGTCGCAGGGAGTCTTTGTGGCCGTTGGGGAGGCCTATGTCCAGCAGTGGGCGTGATATGGTGAAAGTAAATGTGTTACCTATAGCGTGTTGTTGAGGTAAGTTGTGCATCTGATGTTGGACCTGCTGCGCTTGTTGCACTTGATGTTGCACCAACTGTTGCTGCTCCAACAAACCTAATCTCACCTGAAATTGTTTAGTCAAATTAAAAAAGGCTGTTACCTACATCTTTTCGATGCCACAGTTATACAATAACAATGGTAGTATTAGTATTATAATTAACTTTATCTATGATATTATTTCGTAAGTACCGACATTGTACTTAACCCTAATTATTGACGTGTAACTCTTTAATTAACCGACTTCAAAAAAGGAGGAGGAGGTTATCAATTCGTCTGTATTTTTCTTTGTTAACTCAGAACTTTTGACTGGGTGGTCCGATCTTCATGATTCTTTTTTTATATGAAAGCTGGTGCTTCCCGTGTGGTCTCATTTTAATTTTGTTTAGTTCTGACAATGGAATCCATGAAAATTCATAAAAAAACTATAAAAATTGAAGGTTTATAGTTTTTTGAAACAAAATTAATTATCAATAAATGAGTATGGATAAATTAAAATAGCAGAAATTACGGCTGTAGTCATAGCAAACACTTACAAATAACACACACATACCTATTCATAATGGTCTGCTAACATAAAACAGCTGCTAAGTAGTATTATTTCTCAGTCTGACTTATGTCAAAAGAAGAAGACAGAGCGAGATTTAGCAGTGTGCTAAGTTAGCAGACTATTATGAATAAGGGGGTTAGTAAGTACTATGCAAGAAAATACCAGTAATATTATTTTGTAGACAGGCAGATAATGTTTTTTTTTCTATAATTTATCATTTGATTGAAGCTCGTATTTATAAATGTGAATATCAGGAAATTTAAAACATAGTAGGTACTCTAAATTATAATTATTCACAATTTGTCAATAACTTCTTCAAGTTCACTTGAAGAAGTTATTGACAAATGTTGATACCGCTTTTTCTGGAATTTAAAGCCAAGTACAAAGACACAACGGCAAAAAAATTAAAAATTACACTTATTTACAGACGGTACACATAAAACTTTGAAATAGACTACGATTTAAGCCACTTTTTTTTACACTATGAAAATAGTATATGATTTAAGCCAAAACATCGGTTAAAACAACAAACATAAAGCTGAAAATAGCACGAAACAACACATTTTAGTGAGAAGACATTCATGATAACATGCAAATGGGCGATTTTAGATCATGTTCGTTGATGATTAGGTTTATTATTGACACGAACCTCGTACTTCGCATCCTCGTATTTAGCATTCTGAAACGTATTATTTTTATGAATATACTATTATATTAAATGGTTTATGTTTTATTACGTGGTGTACGTATATTTGAAGTAATCTAGACAAAAAATGCTGTGTGGTACCGGCTTAGCATTCGCACTTCACCAACTCTTCCCGAGGGTTGGGGATCGTAGTTCGCCCCCGGTGGATATCCATCCACCGGGCGAACTACGATCCCCAACCCTCGTGCCCAGTGCGGGGATCATGGGCATTACCCTCACGAGATATAAGCCATTAAGGTGCTTATTATTTAGTTTATAAATAAACTAGCTGCGCCCCGCGGCTTCGCACGCGTTGTTCCTATGGAAACGTTAAAAGATGATTTTCATCCCTCGGGAACTGATTTATGGGATAAAAAGTAGCCTATAGAAACGTAGGGGAAATAAAAACAAAGATACGCGATAAATACCCGATAAATAATCATTTAATTATGTTAACAAATCGCGAAAGTTTAAAAAGTTGAGTTAAAAAGTTTAGAAAGACGCTGCCACTCCGAGCTCAGCGCGCCAAGTGAGGCATCGCTCGCAAAACCGCCCCTTATATTCAGTCATAGTGACGCATCACGCCCATCGTCTGCGTCCGTGACGTCATGATGTCTAGCCCGCGCACACAGAGAGCGGTCAGGAGTTCCGAGTTCCGAGTTCCGCGTTCGTTAGTTAATAATTCGTTAGATAAAAGCTGAGCTCCACAAGAGCAATAATTCTTCATCGGATGACGAACTTTCTAGTGACATGTTGCATGTGAAAAGACCCAAACGAGACTAGAACGCGAGAATTTGCACGCCGCTTGTGTGCGTTGGAACTCTTGGACGGTCAACGGTCACTAGAACGCAGAACTCTGACCGCTCTCTGTGTGCGCGGGTTCTTATAGTTAATTTTTAACTCTTGGCGGTACGATCCGGGGAAAAGCGCCACCGCTTCAACCGACTGAAGTCAAGACATCCGCGTCTTGGGCCATGAAGGTGTGAGTTTAAAATAAAATATAACTTAGTAAAGATATATACCTGTTGTGCGTGCTGAGAGGTGGGAGGGAGCTGATGCGGGGGGGAGGGTGCATGCGCCGCGCTCGCGTTACGAACCACCTATAATAATAAATATTATTACTAAACTTTTTAGATAGAGTGACTCAAGACAACACATGTATAGAGTCGTTAGTTAATAGGGTATATGCATGTGACTTCAAAAAAGCTAATATTTTTTTTACGTATTCTCTATTGATATAGAAATATATCTGTATATTTATTTTTGTATTTAATGATGTTTTTATTGTGAAATTTAATCATTGAAAAGTAGATATTTTAATCCTCAACAGCAAAATGTCTAAACGCAACGCTATTGGCACGTGAAGCGTGACGTCATACTTAAACATTTTTGTATGGGCATGAAGTTTTGACTTTGAGTTTACATAGGGGACTTGATGATCCGTGACGTCGTAAATGCAAGGGCTAACATGGCAGCGTTTTTATCACCCGAAACTGAGTGTAGTTTTACTTTTAGTTTTTTACCTCAATAATTTAATTTTTTATGGGTGTTATATTTTTTTCGTTTATGTATTAACCTAAATAATCGATTAAAAAAATAAAAAAAATCCATGCATATACCCTATTATGAATGCAATAAATGACGTATCTCCAATTCCCACAGCCTGTATCGGTCCCCTGCTGGACTCAGGCATCCCTCGATAAGCGCGTTGGCGTTTATCTTACCCATAATCCCCACGCTGTGCATGCGGATTGGGGATCGCAGTTCGGTGGTAGAATAGTTCTGCAAGAGGCGCTGCTGATCGCTCCCCGGTGGATATCCCTTAGTCGCCTCTTACGACAACCACGGGAAGAGTTGGGGTGGTGCAAATTCTAAGCCAGCACCACACAGCATATGTATAGAGTCGCTTATGAATGCAATAAATGACGTGTTAAATATGAAAAAGAAATCAAATAATATAATCCCAAAACATTTCGACGAAATAAACGTAACTTTAGACTCGGAACACGATTGGAAAAATCTGTTGAAATAAATATTATCCCAAAACATTTTAGATAGAGTGACTCAAGACAACATATGTATAGAGTCGCTAGTTTATAATGAATGCAATAAATGAAGTATGAAATATGAAATAAAAATCTAATAATATAAAAATCATATCCCAAAAATTTTCGACGAACTAAACGTAACTTTAGAATTGGAACAGGATTGGATGAACTTTAATGTTTGCCCTGAAGGTAACATAAGTGCCGTTAGCCGTACAAAGTCCCAGAGATTTTCGGCTCCAACGTCATACGTCTTCGTGGTCTAGAGACCTCCACGTAAGTGCAGGACGCGGGTTCGAGTCCATGGAAGCCGAATATTTTTAGGATATTATTTGATTTCTTAGAAATTACCCATATTGGTCCAGATGTCGCCAAAACTAAACTAAACTATAGATATAGATATAGACATAATATATATGTATGATGTTTGTGTTCTTTAAATAAATAAATAAAATAAAAATAAAATAAAACTAATTTCCTTTCTTTCCTTTCTTCTTTTATTGGCGTCTACGTCTGGGTTGACATAATTTCGCCAATGTACGTATTATTAGAGTTTAATTCAAATAAAAGCAACGTTGTTCGGTAATAAAGATAAATAAACGAAGTGAATTCTTCGATAAAATGTTAATCAAAAAGATATAAGAAAATTACAAAATTATGGGCCACGTTGTACGGTAAGGTTTGATCCGAAGATCATGAATGAATCTAAAACTAATTTAACAGTACTAAAAATGTCGCTGTCCTTGACATAAAGATCAAAATAATAAGGATGGCATCATTTTTAGTCTTGTCAGATTAGTTTAGTCTAGTTTTGGCGACATCTTAAGACACCAGTGTAAAACTATGATAACCAAAAATCTATGGAATATGTATATGAGAGTGCATACCTGGTGCATGGCGTGTGCTTGCTGCGCAGTAATGGACCCTGCGCTCGGGGGGAACTCGCCACCTGTGTGCGACCACCACTGTTACCCTTTTGCAACTATCTAAACTATACCGTGTCCATTTTGAATGAGGCATAAACGTAAACAAACTGCCCATACTTAACCTAAAATTCACTTTGTTGGCGCGTCCTTTTATACATAATTTACATTACTTGTCGATTTTAGATCCTCCCTTCAATAAAAATTGCTTACGTACAAATTATATCTGAAACTCGACGCCAAGCAAGTGAGATTTTGTTATTTGTGTCGTATTTTGTTTACTAACATGCTCCATTCAAAGTGGACAAACCATAGTCTCGGTTCTAGAGTAGGCCTGACGACTAAAAATTCTAATTAGTCCCGTCAGTTAGATTATCAGAAGATATTAGACAGGTATTTTTAACCGACTTCAAAAAAAGGAGGAGGTTCTCAATTCGACTGTTTTTTTTGTTACCTCAGAACTTTTGACTGGGTGGTCCGATTTTCATGATTCTTTTTTTATGTGAAAGCTGGTGCTTCCCGTGTGGTGCCATTTTAATTTTGTTCAGTTCTGACAGTGGGATCCATGAAAATTCATGAAAAAACTATTAAAATTGAAGTCGGTTTGTAGTTTTTTAAAATAAAATTAATTATATATTTAGTCGATTAAACAAAAAATGATGAAGCATTAGCCAGTCAAAGTTCCGCATGACGCCACGGCTAATCTACATATATTTTTTGTTAATAAAGATATTTATGAAATTAATGAATTCAACAACGAATAAGGATCTTTACCAAAATTCTTAACTTAAAAACTACTACCCGACTACGTAAAAGTTATAAACAAGAATTCAATGCTGTTTTAAATAAATATTACCTATTAAAAATTATCCATCATTGAATTTTTATGACGACCACTGTGGCGCTGTGGGCGAAGGTCCGCCTGCGACGCAGGAGGTTGCGGGTTCGATTCCCGCCTCGGGACAAATATTTGTACGATCTGCAGATATTTGTTCAGGGCGTACTGGATGTTTTCTTTGTATAATAAAAATCTATGTAGTGTATTGTATTATGTATATCAGTTATCTAGTACCCATAACACAAGCTCTGCTTAGCTTGGGGCTAGATAATGCTGTGTGAATTGTCCAGCATTAAAATTAAATTTAAAAAAAATTATGTTCAAGTAAACGGAGACCCCAATCTAATGAATTCTTTAAGTACCTACAAAGGCCTCCGAAGTATCGTAAAATATTTTCCACATACAATAAATTACTGAGATTCTAAAACAATACATTTGGACGAAATGTATTCTTGCGTCGATGTGTCTCTCTCAAATGCCCCAAGCGCAAGTGTCGTCAGAAAAAACATTATGGTTCTTGCTACACAATTTTGATGAGTTAGCTATACATTTTGATGAGGTAGCTATACATTTTGATGAGGTAGCTATACATTTTGATGAGGTAGCTATACATTTTTTTTAAGAAGAGCTGTGTTTTTTTTTGCAGAATGAGGTTTCTTGGTGAAGCATCTATTTGAAAGTGGTCGTATAATTATTTCACCAAAACAAGACACCCAGATTAGCTCAACCACCTCAACAGCCTGTATTGGTCTACTGCTGGACGCAGGCCTCTACCTGATAAGCGCCTTACTAGCGTTTATCTAACGGGGAGTAATGCCCATAATCCCCAGGCTGGCCATGCGGGGGTTTGAATTGTTCTGCAGAGGGCACTGCTGCCCTCCCCCGGTGGATATCCCTTAGTCGACACCCACGGGAAAAGATGGGGTGGTGCAAATTCTAAGCCAGTACCACGGAGCTGTAAAGCGCACAAATAGTAAAGCACAGATTGTAAAGCGATTTCCAATATCATAATCATCACCATCAGCTAGTAATTTATTCATTATTTATACCTTATTATTAAATGTGCAATGTGCTTAGCCAAAAACATAAACATACCAGGAGGTCCAGCGTATCTATGCTGCTGATTCTGCGGTACCGGCTGTTGTAACGGTTGCTGTAACGGTTGCTGCAACGTTTGCTGTATCTGTTGCTGTTGTGGTTGCTGCAAAGTTTGCTGTAGAGGTTGCGGTAACGGTTGCTGTAGTGGTTGTTGTGGTTGCTGTAGCGGTTGCTGCAACATCTGTGGCTGCTGTGCGTTGTAGGCTGGGTCAGCTAGAGGGCGCTGGCGTAGACTACTGTAACGCTTACTCCCGCGAGCTTCCGGACCACCTGGGTATTAAAAGAAATATTAACAACTAGTTTATACCCGCGGCTTCAAACGTATAGTTTCTATGGAAACGTTAGAAGGGTATTTCTATCCCATGGGAACTGGTTAATGGGATAAAAAGTGGTTGTACGTTTTATTCGAGGAATAGAACTATCTATAATGCAAAATCAGCCCGATACGTTCAGTAGTTTAGACCTGAAGAGGTACCAAACATCCATCCATATATCCATAAACATCCAAACTATCACAATTATAATATTACTGTGATAATATAAATGAATCTCTCAAATTTCAGCGGCAGGCCCATGCGTATTTGTTGATGTTTCACGTCGAATAAAACGGAGCGCGTATGAGTGAGAAAGCGCATCTAACGATCAAACACGAAGCTGTTTTTCATCCCATCTATTCGAAAAGGACGACAGGGTTCCCTTTAAGTGCACCTAAAGGTGGTATTTTCTATAAGAAACTGCACAGTACTAAGTTTTTAATCCTCTGTATAAGAGATTTGAAAAAGTGCGCCGCAAATATCTTTGCCGCGTACTTTTTGAATTTGGAATAGCTTGTAGTTCAGTGCTAAAGCAATCGAACGTAAATATTGTTTGAATAAAGACTGGCTGGTACGACGGCCCATGGTCGCGCCACGCCGCCGGCTGAATAAAAAATATGAAATCAAATTAAAACTGCAGCCCGCTTTTTCGTAAATTTTCACGGATTGTTAGAAAATCATAGTTTGTTTTGAAAAACGAGTTCTACAACTGATAATGAAAGTATAGAATTAGCTCCTGAAAGTATTAGAACTGACGCAAGAAATGTGATGGATAATGTATTTCCTGCAAAATCCCAGGAGATAAATGTGTGGCGCCTTTTATTTTCTCATAGAGGGTAATGAATAGTAAAGAGTATCACTCGGGCGCACATTATATCTTTTTGGCTCGGCCATTCTTGAATCCCTCACTTTGCCCTGGATTCAAAAAAGCGCCCTTGCCGTAAACATATTATTTTGCTTCCTCATGATACAATCTACTATTCTCAATTATTTTTATGTTAATCACTTACCAGCAGGTTGAGACTGTGGCTTCTGCGGCTGCGCTTGCGAGGACGGTGGACCCGAGGGCTTGTTGGTAGAAGAGCTCAATGCAGGACCCTGGTGAAAACACACTCATTTCTTAGAACCTATTTATTTATTAGTTCCTATAGCAGAGGACGTAGAAGCACACGACTTTAGTCTTTAATTTCTTAGAACCTATTGGAGTGGAGGGGGGCGTCCTTTTAGCGCCTGTAAATAGGTTTGCTTATTGAGCATGCTTATTAAGTCCGTTCTTCTAGATATCCAATCACGGACCCAAATCTTTCTCTTTCTTTTCATTTTTTGGCAAGCTGATCTAAGTTGGGATGCATTGCATCGCCAGCAAGAGGATGATCTTATTCAGCTGCTCCATACGGATAGCTGTTTGATTGTCCATGATTTTGTTTGAACTGAGACAGAGCGAGAGAACACGCTATAAAATGGCATGTGTATTAAAGTGTTTGCTTTGAACATGCTTATTCAGGAGCATACTTAAAACTAGCAAGCCTTCTCATAAGCATGCTCATATTGAGCATACTCAATCGCACGCTTTTTAGCATGCTATTTTAAAGTATGTGTAACAGTAGCTTGTAGTACCCATAATACAAGCTCTGCTTAGCTTGGGGCTAGAAATGCTGTGTGGATTGTCCAAAATTATTTATTTTAGGCGACACACAACTCAAATAATTAAGCCCGCTTGTCAGGAGTTAAGTTTGCTTTTTAATTTCAATCTAATTACCTGAGGAATAGGTTTCTTCTTAGCTTGCTCAGTCGGCACCGGGCGTTGCTGAGCCATCGGGGTAAGCACCTTCCTCTGAGGCGCGCCTTCACTGCGAATTGCACACTTATTTACAGTAAGGTAAGGTGTGTATTAACTAAATCGTGAACTGCTATACTGTTTACTTCAAAGTTTGCGTTACTTTATTTCCTACTAGCTGCGCCCCGCGGCTTCGCACGCGTTGTTCCTATGGAAACGTTTAAAGGTGATTTTTATCCCACGGGAACAGATTTACGGGATAAAAAGTAGCCTTTGTTTTATTCCAGTATTAGAATTACCTGTATGCGAAATTTCAGCCAGATCCGTTCAGTAGTTTTGGCGTGAAGAGGTAACAAACATCCATCCATACATCCATACAAACTTTCGCATTTATAATATTAGTGTGATGTGATAGGAATGTGACAGCGCTCCAAGAGAGAAGATTAAATAAAATATCAGATTATCTAGACGATAAAAAAGCTTGGGTCGGATTTTGCTCCAACTCGAAAAAAAACAACTAACAGGCTAAAGGTTTCTTCGTCGTTTCATTACCTTAGTCTACATACCGAAGCGATCGAAATCAAAAATACCACTTTATTTCAGTGTCAGTGTATTTTTTAATATGATTTGACATTTTCTAGGTGTGTGTGTGTCATTTATTGTATTTATGGATGTAAAGCATTTTTGTGTTTGAGAGTTTGATTAAATTACTTTCACATTTCCATAGAAAATAGAGTCACGCAAGCTTTATCGTAAACATTATGGCAGTTCACACTCAGCATACAGGAGAGCAAGTCGTTTCTCAACAGTA
This sequence comes from Eupithecia tripunctaria, assembly GCA_955876795.1. Lineage (NCBI taxonomy): Eukaryota > Metazoa > Arthropoda > Insecta > Lepidoptera > Geometridae > Eupithecia > Eupithecia tripunctaria. Next base: position 9,347,069 of record OY041623.1, on the reverse strand, counting down.
CAGTCCACTGGTGAACATCACCTAAGTTATCATCTTATATTGGTCCACTGCTGGACACAGGCCTCTGATAAGCACCTTATTGGCTTTATCACATGTGGGGCAATGCCCATGGCGTATCGCAGTTCGCTGTTAGAATAGGGTATATGCATGTGACTTCAAAAAAGCTAATATTTTTTTTAAGTATTCTCTATTGCTAAAGAAATATATCTGTATATTTATTTTTGTGTTTTATGATGTTTTTAAATTTAATCATTGAAAAGTAGATATTTTAAGTCTCAACGGCAAAATATCTAAACGCAACGCTATTGGCATGTGAAGCGTGACGTCATACTTGAACATTTTTGTTTGGGCATGAAGTTTTGATTTTGAGTTTACATAGGGGACTCGATGATCCGTGACGTCATAAAATGCAATGGCTAACATGGAAGCGTTTTTATCACCCGAAACTGAGTGTAGTTTTACTTGTAGTTTTTTACCTCAATAATTTTTTTTTTTTAGTGTCATATTTTTTACGTTTATATAACATAAATAATCGATTAAACAAAAAAAAATTCCATGCATTTACCCTATTGTTCTGCAGGGGGCGCTGCTACCCGCCCCATTGGAAATCCCATACTCGCCTCTTACGACACCCAAAGAAAGAGTTTAGGTGGTGCGAATCTAATACGGCACCACACGGGATTAACGACACTATTTTAATATTACTGTCAAAAAATCAAAAAGGTAAAAGTAAATAAACAGCTGTGTGGTGCTGGCTTAGAATTTGCACCACCCCATATCTTTCCGTGGGTGTCGTAAGAGGCGACTAACTGATATCTACCGGGGGCAGGCAGTAGCGCCCCCTGCAGAACGATTATACTACCGAACTACGGTACCCAACCCGCATGCCCAGCGGGGGCATTATGGGCACTACCTCGATTACATAAACGCCAACTATCAGGGGGAGGCCTGCGTCCAGCAGTGGACCGATACAGGCTGTTGAGGTTGAGTTAAATAAACAAAAAACCTCACCTATTATTGACAGCAATGGTTAAATTCTCAATCAACGGCATTTTCTCCCTTCTAACATCAACACTTTCTTTCATATTCCTGACATCACCACTGGTGTTCCTGATATCAACAGTGATATTTCTGACATCACCACTGTTTCTAACGTCTCCACTTCTGATATCATTCTTTCTGACGTCATTGTTTCTGACGTCATTGTTTCTGACATCATTGTTTCTGACATCATTGTTTCTGACATCAATGTTTCTGACGTCGCCACTGTTTCTAACATCACCGCTGCGTACCGCATCAGCGACGTTGTTTCTGTCATTATGTCTGATGTTGTCGCCGCTGTTGCGAGAATTATTGATGGTGTTTCGAACATCACCGCTTTCTCTGTAACAATCGAATCATTTTTGAATTGAATTTTTTTTTGTTGGCTCCAAGCCAACGAAGAGCCTCAAAGAACGGGGCGTTGCGCTCGCGAGGTCAAGGTCACGCACGTTTTTTGGCGCATATTTTTTTCCTACTGGTCTACTGGCTTTAAATAGAAACTTATGGAATTTGTTAATGGAAGAAAGAGATTATGTTTCGCTATATTTTGTAGTACAAAGAGCCTGCATTATGTTTTACTAGCATATAATCAAATGATATCAGCACAACTTCAATGCGACCACGCTACGTACGCTGATCAATTCTGTAATTAACTAATCAATATTCAAATCTCTTGTAAACGTTTATTCGGGTTGCTGGAAATTAATATCTATTTTGCCCCAAAATGCCATCAATTACCACCCCAGTGCTAATGCATCACACAACACGGTTCTGTTCGCTTTCGCTCGCCAACTTGTTTGTACTGGCATCCTGTGGTAGTAGGCCGAGCAAAGCGAGCCGCGTTTTGTTTTGCTTTCTAGCACACACAAGACTTTTCAAATACTCTACTGCGGCTGCGTCCGTAAACAAAGCCCACGCGGTATTGTTGTAATTAGTGAATATTCAAATCTCAGCGGCCGGCCCGTGCGAATTTGTTGTTTTTTCACGTAGAATCGCATCGTGTTGGCCATTCCGCGGCATTCGCCTTATTTGGAATTTTGCCCCCTGTGTCGCAACGCCCCCCGCGTGTGAGCGAGCGGTTGCAGAAAGTATTTTAGTATTTTTTCGTATTTTGCGATTATTTTTGAATAAACGACTGATTTCAGAAAGTGCGGCGCGCGGTGGCCCGGTAGGGTGCAGCGGGGGCATGACTCGGTGGAATCGGACTGTAGTATGTAAGTTACCTCTCTCTAGGCTGCGCTCTCACGTGGCGACTGGGAGGGGTGCGTACAGTAGCCCGGACCCCGCTTTTGATGGCGGGGGCGGGGCGGCGGCGCGCGGAGCCCCCGGTAGGGCGGCGCTGCGGGGTCGACGGGGTAGAGGACTCGGTGGAGTCGGGCTCGGAGGCTGAACGGGGGCGGGCGATGCGTCGGCTGTGAAGGAAAAGGATTTAAAGTTGTTAAGGCACATACACCAGTGAAAGTGGCGCCCCCAACTATTTTATCTCATTATTACGTTAAACACAGGAAGTTTTAACATCCATCGTACAGTTTGTGAGGTAAAAGTGTTTTCTTACAGCAAACCTTTTGGGTATGGTGAAAGGTAGTGCAAAGAATATGGATATATAATGTGATAACGGTTAATAAAGTTAGAGGTTAACACTTGCATGGCCCTCGGTGCACATGCCGTCTCCAGCTACGTCAGGCTAGGCAGTTTGTATGGATGTATGGATGGATGTATGTTACTTCTTCACGCCAAAACTACTGGACGGATCTGGCTGAAATTTTGCATACAGGTAATTCGAATCCTGGAATCTAACATAGGCAATCTAACTCTTTATCCCATACCTCAGTTCCCGTGGGATTAAAATCACCGTTTTGTTCTATAAACCTACCTACCTATGTACAAACCTCTGAGTACCCTCTTAGAGTGCGCGTCTACGTACACCCGTTAGAACTCATTGTGATTGATGGATTTTTCAGTAGAGCTTTAACGTTTCCAGAGGATAAACGCGTGCGAAGCCGATCTGCAGACATTTGTTCAGGGCGTTCTGGATGTTTTTCTATGTATAACAAAAAAATATCTATCTATGTAGTGTATTGTATTATGTATATCAGTTATCTAGTACCCATAACACAAGCTCTGCTTAGCTTGGGGCTAGATAATGCTGTGTGAATTGTCCAGCATTATTTATTTATTTATTTATAAATAAGGACGAGGATAGCAATCTTCTGGAATCGACTGAGTCGCTCCAACAACACCAACCATGAGGGCTGTTCTGACTATTTGGCCAATCCCATTTACAGACTGGATTTCCGTCCATATGGATGGAAATAGAAAATAGGTAACCGATGTTACGAGTAGTTTAATCATTTTTTTTTTATATTGTGTGATATGGGTCTTTTTGTGCCTGCAATAAACTGATTTTATATTATTTTTAATTTAATAAAGCTACTCACGGCTCCCTCTTCCTAGTAGCCTCGAGCTCTGGGAAGTCCTCCGGGTTGGGTGGCTTGCGGACCTGGTTCTGAGCGGCAGTCTGACGTTTGTACGCCTCCTCGTCTTCCCACGTACGAGTGTACTTGTTGGGGCCGCGGCTGTTGGGAAAGAAGGTATTATTGAAGAGGGTGTAAGGTGCAGAATGGCGTGGCAGTTTTTGCGAGATATATAAAGCTTTCTTATACTACCTAATTGGATGTTTTAAGAGAAGAGGACAATCAGTACAACTGAAACTAAGACTTTTTCAAACTTAAGCGATCTGAATAGGTACATTACTATTAGTATTATTGAACGGGTTTTTATATGAACGAAATGACAGTCATCCCGTGACCATGACAGTGTGTAAACCTGTTGAAACGTCGGGAAAAATAGATAAATAAACGCGATAAATACCCGTTCAATAATAATTATAATAATGAAACTGCAGGGGTATTTTAATTAGTCGGAAAGGCCGTCGATTCGATATCGGAAACTTTTGACAAATCAAAATAGCGTTAGAGTTTTTTAAACTTACGCGATCAGAACACATTATAATAAATATTCACGGGTATTTATCTCGTAAATACCCGTGAATATTCATAACAAAATAGCGTTCTAAAGTTCCTTCGGAATAGAATTCAAATTCAAATTCGAATCTGAAGTTTTCGCTTCGGAAACGAATCGAATGAATGGATTTGGTTACTCATGTACGGCGAAAATAAGTTTTTTAGTTTATTAAATTTAGTACATACAATTAAGAACTAAAAATACTCAAGAGAACCAATTTCGCATGCTTTTCTAAATTAGTAATTTACTACTTAGCTTGTAATTCCTAACTTAGTAAATATTTCACTATTTTTCATTTATTTATTCCTAATACTACTGGCACAACTAAAAATTCATTAAACTACAAGGAAATTCATAAAGCTCATAGATAAAAGTTTACAAATATTTCATACAAATTCTTACAAAAAGCTAGAAAAAACTGAAGTGAAACATTTTAACGCGATAGAGCATTTTTTTCTAATTTGCCTAAACTAAAAATGTGCCTTATACCTACGGGACAGAGTTTTAAATCATGCGCATGCGTTGACTAACCGTGAGCTTCGATACCATCTTGATAGCATTAAGAAAACATAGGTTTTTATTGTAATTGCATTGATATTCTTTCATCATCATCAGCCCTTCTCAACCCACTGCTGGGCATAGGCCTCTCTATACTTTCGGTCCGTTTCTAAATAATTGATTTTGTTTAAAAAAACTATAAACCGACTTCAATTATATGGATCCCGCTGTCAGAACTGAACCAAGTTAAATGCAACCACACGAGAAGCACCAGCTTTCAAAAAAAAGAATCACGAAAATCGGACCACCCAGTCAAAAGTTCTGAGGTAACAAACAATCGAATTGCGAACTTCCTCCTTTTTTTTGAAGTCGGTTAACACAATAGATTTGAGTGCTCACAAAAGTGGTCCGTTATCCATTAGCGCGTCTACAGTTCACAGTGAAACGTTATAGAAGACGTCATATCCACACGCTCAGAACACCCATGCTACCGAGTACGGTGTATGGCTGTGAACGCTGTGAACGATCTGTCAAATACACATATGGCCCGATATCTGTCGTTATCTCGCTCAAACAATACGGAACGAGTGCTCGAAAGGATGCGGAACGCGGGCGTTTAGAACCGCACTCGCCCTTAAGATGTCCCTCGTTATGGGATGAAACGTTAGTGTTCTTCCAACACAAACTAGGTTCGTAGTTAACCTGCTTACCTCAATCTCAAACTCAACATTGGTCTACTGCTGGACGCAGGCCTCCCCCTAAAAGCGCCTTTTTGGCGTATATCTAATTCCCATTAGATAAACGCCAAAAAGGCGCTCCCGGTAATGCCCAGAACACGCTGGGCATTGAGTAGTAGAATCGTTCTGCAGAGGGCGCTGCTGCCTGCCCCCGGTACATATCAGTTAGTCGCCTCTTACGACACCCGCGGGGAGAGATGGGGTGGTGCAAATTCTAAGCCAGCACCATGCAGCTAGTATATTTACCCGTATCTCCTGTTGCGGCGAGCATGGGGAGGCGCGTCTTCATTCCTGATATCGTATCCGTAGATTGAGACTAGCTCGTCACGGGATTTCGGCATCTAATGGGTAAACAATAAGAATTATTTCTTCATATCAATGTCATTGGTCTAAGGCCTTGTGGTGATTTAGCTTGTCGCACGCCTGAAAAGCACCGCTGCTGCACAGGACGAAAGAAAAACATAAACCAAACACCCAAATATGGACTTTAACTCGTCACATTTAGATACATTTTATTTTGACGGCATCAGATGACTGAATGATCTCCTCTAAAGACAGTGGTGTCGATTCTGTGTTTTAGGATTCCTAACCTAAATTTTAAGATTTCTAAATTTTCTATGCTAGGTAGACCTAAAAATTGTTATATTCTCTATAAAGGTCCTAAAAATACCTATATTAGAACGTTTTTCAAAATCGCAAAACCTCTCTGAGTTGAGTGGTTGGGGTTTTGCTGCGAGCAAGATATGATTTTTTTCTAAAATGTTATTTTAAAATACTTCTTTACATGGGTCAAACAGTTCATCCATTATTTGAGAAATCGTTTAGAAATTCAAATCGATACTAGTTTAAAATCGATAAATTGTAATCATGACCTAATTAGATGCCTGCTAAAATTAGGTAGACGTTTCTAACCATAGCTAAAATGTAATGCAAATAATAAGGTTAAAGCTACTTATAACTAAGTTAAGCTGTTTTAGATCTATCAATCTAACTTTAGAGCTGTCATCCTAATTTTAAACCCGTTTGTTTAATTTTTCAAGGAATATGGTTATAACCATTTTAACTACATTGAGTTGTTTTAGGTCCGTCAGCTTCATGTTAGAGCTGTCATCCTAATTTTAAACGTGTCAGTCAAATTTTACAACCATAGAATCGTTTTTATCTATTTGAAATTCCGAAATCCTAATTTTAGCTAATCCTAAAACAACAGAATCGACACCAGTAAAACTACAAACGTGATGCTCAAGATGAGCCGAGAGGACCTAAGAACGATGGTGGGCATCATCACAGGCCACTGTGAATTGAACCATCATCTTTTTAAGACTGAAGCCATAGACAGCAGTTTATGCCGTGCTTCCAAGAAGAAACTGTGGAACACGTTGTCCTACACTGCACGGCCACAGAGGAGGCCAGACATAAAACGGGGCTGAAGTGTCTCATTGAGGCATCTACCCACACTCACAGATAAGCTGAAACGAAGCTGTCAGTCACCTAAAGTCCTGCTCCAATACTTCAAGGAGCTGGGCTGGTTAGGCCGCTGGAGATGAGATTACCTGTTCGTTTTCGTTGAACTTGTCGTGCGACCACTTGTTGATGACGTCACTCTTGCGCGGCGGCCGGCGGCGCTCCGTCCCCGTCTCGCTGCCTTCCTTCTCGGCTGTCAACTCTGATGTTGTGTTAGTTGATTCCTCACCACTGGAAATAAGGGTTATTATAAGTAAGATTAAAAATCAAAACTAACAGGCAACACAAAGGCTTCGCTTTATTAATTTACTACAGTGTGGATGGATAGAAGCGGCTCAGCAGCGCTATTTGTGTCTTTGTGGGTTGTACTGGGGAAGCTTTGGATATAAACCTTTAATTCCCTCAATCAAAGGGTGTTTTGGAGGGTTTGGGCAAACACCTTTGTTTGAGGGAAGCACGATGGTGATCATCGATCAAGTAGGTATTTAGATAGAAAGAAAATACTTTTATTGCAATCTGTATAATAGGGTATATGCATGTGATTTCAAAATGGCTAAAAAAATATATACGTATTCTCTATTGATATAGAAACATATCTACATATTTATTTTTGCATTTTGAGATGTTTTTATTGTAGAATTTAACCATTGAAAAATTGATATTTTAAATCTCAATCGCAAAATTTCAAAACGCTACGCCATTGACTAGAGCGGACGTGACATCACTGTACACATTTCTTCTTTTTTTATTCTGCTTGCTGCACCATGATTTGACACTATTCTGCCCACTTGACATTTCGTTTGTCGATTATTTTCAGTTTTTTCGGAAAACCTCTTTCCTGAGATGATCACTACCGAGGTCGTCACCAAAGGTTTTAATCAAGTGTGTACGTCGACGTCACATAAACATGGCGCCAATATGGCAGCGTTTTCATCACCCGAAAATGATTGTAGTTTTGATTAGTTTTTTTTACCTTGTTAATGCGAAATTCAGTGAGCGTCTTATCATTCCTCGGTTAAATAATGCCCTTAAAAATCGATTAAAACAATAAAAAAAATCGATGCATATACCCTAATAAAAAAGTTGTTACATACGAGTTTAAATAAAGAACCATTGAATGAGTGACATTGCTGTTTTCACTTACTCGTTTTTTTCATAGAAAATGTATGGGAATTGTTTTTTTTAATTATTGCCAAAACTTACGATTTGATTTGGTATGTTACTTTGGGAAAAGTGTTTCTGGTTAGAAATAGAGTCGATTATGACCAACTTGTTTTTTTTGACAAATGTAATTTTTTGGGCGACCCGTTAATTTTTTCAAAAAACTAAAAATGACAATATTTCTTTCTTCAAAATAAAAGAGAAGGTTCCTAAAAACAAAACCCTCTAACTAACTAAAAAAGACACGGTAGCAACCCTTAAGGGGCCAAAAATTTGCCCCACCCTGTATATTTGTAGTGAGTGGTAATAAGCCTTGGGCCGTTTTATCAAAAAGCTGGTTGTCCCGTTATGGCAAGCTCAAGGTATTTGGTTAGCGTGCCGGGGCTATAATATTATAGGCCTGATGACCCACTCCCAAACTTTGACGCACTTTATTTTTGTAATTTTTTGTTTGATTGACAAAAGAAAAAATCATCATCATCATCAGCCTATACTAGTCTGCTGGCCATAGGCCTCCCCTAATGAGCGCCATAGCGCCCTGTCTTCAGCTTGACGCATCCAGCATCTGCCTGCAGTCTTTCGCAGATCGTCATGCCACCGACTCGCGGTCTCCACTCAAGAACTCGTTTATACCAGCGGTTGTCGGTTCTTCGGGAGATATGGCCAGCCCACTGCCACTTCAGTTTGCTAATTCTTTGAGTTGAGTCGATAACTTTGGTTCTCAATCCTATCCATCAGAATAAAAGTTCTATATCTTCTGATAATCAAACGAACTAATTAGAATTTTTGAGTCATCACTCATCAGGCATATTATACCAATTTATACAAAGATATGGAATAATAGACCTTCTCACTAGGGTTGGGGGGGGGGGGAGGCGTGTTATCGTAGACAGTAGAAGAATAACAACCTACAATAGAAATCTAAGGACAAAAACAATACGCATCACACAACCGGCAGCTTTCTACTACGCCTGAACGCACAGCTTGGTCATCGCTTACTGTTAACCTCATTACGACTGTATAAGATTCACATTAACTCGGAAATAATATCCAGTATGTTGTATAGCTAGCTTGCGTCTGTGGCTTCGCGCGCGCTTTTCCGGAATAAAAAGAAGAACAGTCTTTTTCTCGTAGCCAAATTTGGTCACGCATATTTTTTTATAGCGCCATCTAGTAGATGTTTTGGCCTTTTTAACCGACTTCAAAAAAAGAAGGAGGTTCTGAACTCGACTGTTTTTTTTTTATATTTGTGTAACCTAAGAACTTTTGACTGGGTGGGCCGATTTTTATGATTCTTTTTTTTATATGAAAGTTAGTGCGGTCCCGTGTGGTCCCATTTTATTTGTTCAGTTCTGAAAATGGGATCCATGAAATTTCATCAAAAAACTATAAGAAAAGTCGGACTAAAGTTTTTTAAAACAAAATTAATTAGTTAGATATAGAAGTCGCCACGCCCGCACCCTTTTACGCCTTTATCCTCTAAAGCTAGGTTACTAGATAGTTTTACTCAAAAACAAGTAAAAATCAACGTGTGGACGCAAAACCAACAACTCGAAGGCTCGCATCGAGACTCGGATCTCGCGGTTAATTCATCAGTAAGCGCGGCCTAAGCGTATGCTATGTCACCTGTCATAATAGACATACCCGCGCTAGAATGAAATGCACGATAATTTATTGGTATAGAGTCAGAGTCAGAGTCAAGAGTCAAATCGTTTATTTCTTTAGACTTACAAAATAAGCACTTAACAAGTCAATTTTTTAATATATAAACAGCTTGCTAAATGGTTACTACTATCAAACAAGAAATAAGGTGCCATTGACTCTAATTCACTTCAATTTTTTGTCCACTATAACGGCCGCCTAAAAAATTAGAACTTTTAACAGAGACTTAAGACTTTAATAGAGAATTAGACTTTTAACACAAGGGTTATCTTATCATATCACTTATCATAGAAGAACTATTGAGAGTATCTCTCCTTAACTTTTTAATAACTATACTATGTCGGTAAATACTTTATTTAAGAGTTTTCTTAACCGTATGTTATAATATTTACGCCCAAAGTTCAGCTAAGATTCGTGTTGAAGTACGAAAGTTTAAAAGCTTGTATTTTTCAAAAGTATACTTTTTTTACAATTTTGGTTGTATACAAATATAGATAAAGACGATATGAATTAATATTATCCTTAATTTTGGATCCTAAACATCAAACAGCGTAGTAGTTACACTTCCACGGTTGTATGAAAAGATGAGCGACTAGTAGTTCAACCAGAGTTCAACCATAAGTGACGCGATTGCGCAGCGAGCGCACTGCGAAGGTGTGGCGGGCGCGCAGCGAGCTCCTCGCACAAAGAGGTTTGTCGCTGCAATACACACTCGTCTCGCTTAGGACTCATATACACGGACTGCAACTTGCCAACTACATTCGTCGACAGCAGTTGAGTGCAGACAACGTCCATGTATATAAAACGTGCAGCCCTTAGGAAACGATTGCACATCGCCAGTATGATGACGTTCTTAAAGATTTTTTGTGACATAAATAACCTATACCATAAGAATAAATAAGAGAGTTTTCTCTATTCTTATGCCTATACCCTTCGCCGTCCCCAAGACACAAATCTATCTCTAATCTTTCACTAACTACATCCTATAAGATTGTCTGACTCTCTATTTTGCTTCTACTCATAGTTGTAGGATACAACATTTTTATACTAAGTTAGTTTCTTCTGTTGTTATAAATAAATGTATTTCTTTCTTTCTTTCTATCATCTCAGTACCAATTTTCATCCGGATCCATTAGGCAGCCGTTCAGGCGTGAAAAGACTGAAAAGGTTACAGACAGACAGGTGTTACATACTTTCGAAACAATAATTATTAGTAAGGATCAATTGTATGCCGTATAACGGTTGAGTAAGGTCGGTATTGTATTTGATGTACCTCTAGAAATCGTGTTCCGTTTTTATACATATGGATAAGTTTTTGCGTGTTAACGCATGATTACGTTAGTTAGGTAACGTAAGGTATTTGGATAATAGGAAGGTTTAAGCCAACATTTTAACAAGTGATTATTTATTGCTGAAAATAGGACGTTCAGGACCGGTTTCCGTTTCCAATGAAGCGGAAAGCGAAAGCAAAGATAATACGTAAAAAAATAACTAATAAAATATCGAACGTAGCGCTCACTGTTAATAAGTTAATATTATTTTTTTGTTACACACAGTTAATATTTTGTGTAATTGTTTTTTTCTCGTATTATAAGTAAACTATGTAATATTCTTAAGTCTGTTTTGTACTGTGTAAGTGGCAAATAAATGATTGTCTATGTCTATGTCTATGTCTATGTCTATGTCACTGCGTGAGAATCGACCCCTGCAACTCAGCCCGCCGCCGCCGTTGTCGTAAGAACCGACTAAGGGATCGTTCAGGCGGACTGCACGTCTCAATTGCACGGATACATTTGGCCGTCGACTATCGACTGCAATCGCCTACAGTTTTGTCTTACAATCGGCAAATTGCTGTCCGTGTATTTGAGGCTTACAGCCATAAAGGAACCTATCAGAGAAAGGGCAGGAGCTTTAATCTACAAAAAATTTACTTAAACCCTTTACATTACATGACGACTAGGGGTGCAGAGTAAAAATTTAAACATTTTACATCACATGCCCACTAGGTGTACAGAGTAAAAATTAAAACACTTTACATTACATGGCGACTAGGCGTTCAGAATAAAAATATACGCGAGACGCTGCGATACGAAAAAAAACCAGCATTGCTTCACAGCACACAGCTCTAAACTAAACATTCAAAAAAACAAGCTTGTAAAAATAATACTCACTTATCAGCTGTCCTGTCATCGTGCTCGTAGAATGTCCCCCTCTTGGGGATGTACTGGGGGTTGCTGCGGTCTTCATCATCGTCTACTCGACGCTCCGTGCCCGGTTCCTGAAGACAAGAACACGTTCAAGGAATTTAGGTGGGTAAGGAAATCCCTCCGATTCAGAATCTAAAACATTCTATGTAAACATTGTCAACAAAGACATTCCATCAATAAGATTTTAACAAAATCTCGCAACAATAACAGAAAACAACAATAGCAAAGTTATCACTAAAAACTTCAGAAACTCATAATCTCTCATGTGCAGCGAAATATTATAAAATTTGAATTCGCAAGCGAAAGAGATGTCAATTAAATGATGAAAGAAGCTTTCAAATCCAAAAATTGTTTCGAGCTTCTGTGCTTATAGCTTAGCTTCGATGTTAAAATATACCACTATATGTATTTCCATTAGTGTCAGTATATTTTTTTAATATGATTTGACCTTTTCTATGTGTACATTTATTGTATAAGTACTAACTGTTTATATGTTTAGTAAAAATTTGACTTGTCTAAGTACTTATTTTGTAAGTCTAAAGAAATAAACGATTTGACTCTGACTCTGACTCAATTTATGGATAAAGAATTCTTGAATTTTGAATTTTGATGGTCCCGATATTGTTAAATATTTTTCTCTTTGTATAAAAACAAGTAAAAGGAACGGAACTAAAGGTGCGTACTTTCAGATTAATCCGTCAACAGAAAGAAACAAAATTATTATTTTGAAGAAAATGTATAAATACCAAAATTTTATGACAATGTATAATAAATAAAATATTATAAATAAATGAAGTGATCTAAACTGAACTGTGGCCTACTACCGCTAAAAAAACTGATTTCTAGGTTCTATAAGTAATTTAGAGCAGAAAAATAGTTTGGGCACATGGTTAGCCATTTACAAACACCTACCATTTTTTTAAAACCACACCACTCTTTAAAGGAACCACGTTAACTAACAACTGAGTCCTCCGTCGTGCATTTTGCGAAAGGGTTTCGGGTAAGATACCCTTTATTATTATAAGGTCTGTGATCTTATTCAATTGATATACAAATAGCAAGGTAATCCAAGCTCAAGGTCAAAATAACGGTTGACACGTGTATTGGTGGCAGAGTGATTATATGCTTTATTTTACAGAGGGGTCCATTTAAAGAGTTCTATAGGAAGATTTGACAAACTTAAATGACGTTATATCTTTTCATGCTTAAAAAATAACCACAAAGACAAGAGACCATTTAAACTAAATTAATCTATCTGGCATAAAAACTTTCGTAGTTTGACGAATTCATTATGAATGTAAGCAGGTTAACTACGAACCAAGTTTGAAGAACACCAATGTTTCATCCATTAACGAGGGACTCATGCTAAATTAATCGTCATCGTGTCAGCCTACGAACGTCCACAGCTGGACATAGACCCGGCCGGCTGTCCGTTCGCTAGTCTTCGTTTTTTCTTGAGTTTCGTTTTTTTTTCTTCTATGTAAAAAGACACGATTCAAACTAAACATACTAGTGGAGGAACTAAGATCTGCACGGACGTCTCCGCATAGGAGTGTATTGTGCATTATCCGCCTGTCTAAGCAGGCCCTAACCAGCCGAGCTCCTTGAAGTATCGGAGCAGGACTTTAGGTGATTGGGCAGCTTCGTTTCAGCTTTTCTGTGGGTGTGGATGAGGTTGATTCCTCAATGAGGTAAACATACTGTAGCATTCTTATTTATTTTTATGACAGCAAAACTTCTTCCTAGCTCTGTGGTCAAAACGTACACAAGCACAAACTGGTTCATCTGAATTGAATAGATCTTTTGAAGCTAAAATGTTTATAAAGTAGCCAGTATTGTAAACACATAAGGTTGAATATAATCATAACATCTTCTGTTCGTCTAGCAAAGGCATTGTATATTTTGAACTGGACCCTTTGTAGTCGTTAATCAAGCTAGATTTACAAAAGATTGGTTTTAACTCGTTCGCTGCCGAAGGTTCAGCGATCAAATATCAAAGTGCTATGTTCCCTTTACTACTGAATACTCAAACGTAACTCAGATTTAAGCATATCCCTTCGAATTATTGACGGATTTTCCCACAGTCAAAATATCGCGACTTAATTTCATTCGGGGGTTAGATCTACCTGGGACTCTTTGACACATCATAAAATTCAAATTAAGTAAGTAAAATCACAAAAAAAAAATATTTTTAGTTCACTTCAATCTTTTTGATGGAACCCAGGCGCGACGCTGACCAGAATCCAACAAAGAAAGCTATGAGCATTCGTGGCAGTCAAAGTGTTAAGAGATTGTTATATTTTCAGTCTTATTGTAACGTACTAGCTTCCGTCCGCGGCCTCGCATGCATCGTGTGTTGTCTTTGTTTGTAACTGTATATTGTCAAATGTGTATTTATGTACTTTATAGTTTTTTTGGTGTAGAATTATATCTATGAAAATGAGATACTGAGATAAATTGAATTGAAAATAGGTCATAAATCGATTGTTCTCAACAAGGAAGGGCGTACATTTTCACAAGTTGTTATTTATAAGGTTGTGTTTTACTCTAATATAATACTCTACTCGCAATAAATAAACTTAAATATTTATTAGGGAACACGTGGGCAGGAAACTTATATACTAACTAACGAATAACTAATTTTATATATTTTTTTAACTAGCAAATGAAACAGCTTTTCCGTAGAAGTATCTGTGTAAAATTAAGGTTTAGAGTTAACTATTTGTTATGCAACTTTTTTTGTATTGAGTGATGTTTTGTCAATCGACTCCCATAACTTGCTAACTATAACTTAATTAATTCTGTGTATTAAGGTTCACCAATTGGCCGAAACGAAACACGAAATTGCGTGGTGGAGAATTAAAATAGGTTCTAGAACGCGCTGAACGTCGAAACAGAATGTTTCCCTTGGAAAAAAAACATCAAGCACTGCGCCGCCGCACAAATCCAGCGCGGTAATCGATGAATTAGAAACACAAAGAGATAATATCCTGAAAATGGCTTCGACTTCAGCGTCGAAAAATTCTACCAAAGAGACGACAGCTAAAGCAGTAATGCAACAACATAACCCTTTCTAACCCAGATTCGGAAATGTAAAAAGTCTAGTGAAATTGTACAACATTAAGTTCAGCTCATTTTAATGTTCTCATTTATTTAAATAGATAATTAGTTTGGTATATAAGTTAAATCTGTTTAGTTTTTTATAAGTTTTGTGTTTTTTTTCCGTTACTTAGTTGGAGCGACATTTATTTATTTTATTTTATTATTTATGAATTAATCAGATTTAATTACCGCAGGATGATGTCACTTCCTTTGAACTATCAAACAAGATCAACAGATAAGAATTAATTATTATTAGATACAGTTCAAAGTTATTTGCACCAACTCAGAGGATGTAAACTGTAATTACATATTGGATTATACACTAGCTAGCCAAACTTGATGTTATTTGTAACTTTACTCATTGTTTACCTTCTTGCAGGTACATTTTTTGTAAACGGACGGGACTGTTTTTTGTTTTTTTTTATTATTTTTATAATCATTATTTTTATCACTCCTTCCCTGCTAGCAAGCAACCTTTTAGCTTTTATATGCGAGGACATATAAATTGTTAAAAGTTAGTATATAAGTTTATTCCTAAAGTGTGTAAAACTGTTTGTTCTCCAAATAAAGCAAAATAAAATAAATAAAAGTAGTATGTTTGTAAACAAACTGCACATTGAACATGTGCAGCGGAGGGCAACATAATAAATGGTCCCTAATATTCAAGAAATTCCATTATAAATTCCATACTATCCTGCAAGAAATATCATCCCTATTTCTTGCAGGATAGTATGCCACCATGCCACCCTTCGTAAACATACCTTATAGAGACCTTTAAATCATCACCAACAAATATAGTATTCCAAAGTAAGTAAATACTATGAACACAAACCTGAGAGAACACTCACTAAGCCTGCAACGGGTGCCAAGTACCAGCAAACTCAGAGAGTACATACTGTCGAATTGCATAGTTAAAACTTAGAACTGGTTACCAGAATCAGTTATCAGTGCTCCCTCAGTAAACTTCATCAAAAAATAAACTGGACACATATTGAAAGTGCATTGACCATGACTGTAATTACACCTATTAGCTTAAGAGCTGCCAGTGTACCACAAATAATAATTACATACTAAACTGAAAATCCACTCTGTTGCTGCGTAAACGGAGTTTACTAAACTTGTCAATCTGTAATCCCTTGAAAAAGTATTGCTTACAAAATTATAACTAAAACTCCCAAGCAAGTGAGTTTTAGTATTTGTGTCATGGTTTGTTGACAAACATTCCACATGGACTTTGGCTAGTGTAGATAATAGACCTTGAAAATTAACATAAATAAAAATTGGAGATCCAATTGTAATCTAGTTGAAATTTCACTTGGCATTGAATGTAGGCGTACACATAATGGCATGAAAAAAACCAAGTCTGAATATAGGTCACTATAAATTTTATTCTGGTTAGGTACACTGTTAAGGCCTTGAATACCAATAAGACACAGGTGAAACAAACCTAATCAGATTAAAATAGTTCCACAAACCTGATTCTCCGGGTTTTCAGTGTCCGATATATCTCCAGGGGTGTCATAATCAGAATCCACCGGGTCACCTTCCTGCAAAGGTAAACACCCTTCAACCTTGAGCAACTGCATCTTATATTAGGTAAGTAATATGTTTGTTTTTCTAAGTTTCACTTATACGTGGCGGCCTTAAAATGAAATTACAATCCAAACACAGCCACTGCGTTACAGTGAGTGGCCTCTGTGACCCCAATCTATCGAAAAGAAATGGACATTCCTACACGCGAGCGCGCGGGAGAAAGTAACTTGTAATACTTCGAGCGCCAAAACGAAAGTTTATTCTACGGAGACTTGATGCACGGTACTCACGTTCCCCGAGTTGCTATGGTCGATTTCTTGTGATCCCTCCGAAAATTCGCCGGAATCGTCATTTCTTCTAGCCACAGATGTCATTTTGCGGTCCACACCGATTCTTTGTAAAAATCCCAGGGTGGCGGCTTTAAAGCACGACTGTTGAAGTGTTGGTGGCGTTATCGCACACCAATTTAGCGTTTGCTATTCTGGAAATCCCCCTCTCGATTCCTTGATTTTTACAATAAATCGAAAGAAAAGAACGTCAAAACAAGCGACAAGCAAGTTCTGCGGGCGGCCATCAAAATTTGTAACGATTCAATATACGCAACAATGTTAGTGTGAATTTCTTAATGTAACCCTTTCTGAGAGCCCTGTGCTAGCGTCAAATTTTTCGGGCCTTATTATAACAAAACAATAATGTACTAAAGCTACGGCAGTGACTAAAATACATAATAAACACAAAAATCTTTAAAAATATACTAAAGTATTTACTGATATTCATTCGTGTGCGTTAAATGGAACGAAAAAACAATGGCGCTGTTGTGACATCCAAAAAGTCTTATGTCATTTCGATTGTCTGTCAAACTGTTTCATCGAATGCTGCCAGCAACCACCAAATCTTGTTAGAGTTGAAAATTTTAAATTACTGCAAGCTCCTCAGCTCTTTTCAATTCACTTTATTAGTAGTAGAAGGACTCTACTTGCGGTCGTCGCTCGTCGTTTTAACCCCCTTAGGTCGCGTGGGGTCTTTGAAAGCCCAGGTGTTACAGAAATGTAAAATGTAAACATTTAAAACCATCTCAGCGATTCAATATTTTAGGTACGTACCCTCCTAAGTTAGATTGTACTTGCCGCGTATTAGTTAGATTGTACTTGCCGCGTATTGCCACTATTTGCCACTAACTTTAGATCGCATGTACGTACCGTGAGATACAGACGTGTTTTGCGCGTACGGGCTTCCAAAGACCCCACGCGACTAACCGCGTTAGTAAAATTAATAGACTTTTTTAGTTTAGATTTCTTTTGTTACATGTTTTTTACGTATTTTTTTGTAATTTTAGATTTAATTAAGTGGTAAAATTAATGAAGAGTAACAACCTCGTATATTAAGCTGGTTAGATGATGAAAGTAACGATATTAATTTTAATAAATAAATAAAAAATAATAAAAAGACGTGTGGCACTCGGGGACTGCCGCGGTAAAGCTATTGCAATGCCATCTAGAGGCGAGTTGCTGAACTAAAGAGACAAACGTCAAGGTTTTTTCGTTACGGAATTTCTGGATTCGGTCCCCGCGCTCAAGGCCCGCGATAGAAGCTATGCAATAGCTTAAAATAAAAACACATCAATTTGGAAAGTTCGTATAGTGACGATGAAGAAGAGCCCTTGATAAATATAATCACCACAAAATATCACAAAACACTGACTGTGTTCTAAAAAAATACCAGTAAAAACTTGACTGACTTCAATTGGTAAAAGTTTGTTTTTTTTTGTTGGTGTTTTCCAAGTTTTACGTAACTGTGTTCGTTATTTTAGTGTTATTGCGTATAGATTTATTAAAAAGAGAAGTTCCTTCATTTTGTAAGATTATAACATGTTTTTTTGTGATTATGATCTCAGGGAGTGAAATTGATGTTCCTATTTTTAGATTGTAAATTTAAGGCAGAAATAAAATAATATGTTTACGTAACCTGTTGTTGTTTTATTGTGATTAAGTTAAAAACCAATGTTTCGCTAAAATAATTAAGAAAATTTAGTAAAAAAAGGTGGTTTTAATGGTGTTTATTTTTGGGGTCTCCAAAGACCCCACGGGATCAACCGCGTTACCAAAAAATGCGCGACTGACCGAAGGTTAAGAATAGGTAAGAACTCCTTTGTAACCCTGTAGTCCCTGTCGCCCTGTGGGGCGATCTTACTCTACTCCATTTTTCAGACTACAACGACGACCGACGACGACGACGACGACGACGGCGCAAGATCTTGGAATTTTCCATTTTCAGAGGTGGTAACATCCTTCTGTCATTTGGCTAATGTTTGTCAGTGTCATGCATGTTTACAATTCAGCCTCCCCTCCTCCTTTCCCCTCTCGAACGAAATTCACAAAAAAAGGTTGTCATCAATTATCCATTTATTTATTTTATTTCTACTTCCGACTAACAGAAAATATTATTTTGTTCTGCTATCACAATCATTCTTGAATAACTACGAATCTCGCCCCAGCTACCAAATGGAGAGGTCTGATATATTTTAACATCGAAATCGTCTCGCAACTCGGTGACCTCAATCTTCAAAGTTTTTTATTTTCTAGCTCGAGTACAGCTACTTCTGATGATCTGAAAACAGTGCAGATGCTAGCTAAGGGTATACTGGAACTCTACGAGCCGCCGCTGACGACTATCAATACGCATTTGAAGGAATTGACGTAAGTAAACAAAAGACCTTTCTCCAAAAGTTTTGACTGGTAAGAGAAGTTTCCCTTAGTAATAAAACCACCAGGCTTTTTATAACAAGGGTAACTTCATTAAAAGCTAGCTATAGGTGCAGTTGACTTATCCTGCTTATTCTTTTGTAAGTCCTCATCAACTACCTATTTAATATTTATTAAAAATTCAATTCAAATCAAATTCTCTATTGCAACCATATTGTACAAGCTATTCAATTCAATTATGTTCAATAAATAACACACAAGGTGGACAACCTCTGTGGCGCAGAGGGTGAAGGTCTACTTGCAACACAGGCTGTTGCGGATTAGATTACAGAGATTGCATGTTAGATTATAGGACAAATATTTGTATGATATGCAGATCTGCAAATATCCAAACAAATGTTCAGTGTGTTCTCTGCTTAGCTTGGGGCTAGATAATGTTGTGTGAATTGTCCAGCATTATTTATTTATTTATCTTTCAGGGAAAAGCAAGAAGCTGTCCAGAGTATGATCACATCAGAGAGGAGGAAACTGGATGACCTGCAGAATGATGCAGACTTAGATGCACTGGTAAGGCAATACACAATGCATGTGAAAACATGATTAGTTTTAATAATTTGTGCATTTTTACTGTATTTTTTTTTTATGATTGTTACCTCAGAACTTTTGACTGGGTGGTCCGATTTGCATGATTCTTTTAATGAAAGCTGGTGCTTCCTGTGTGGTCCCATTTTGCGTGGGGACCGAATCCAGAAATTCCGTAACGAAAAAACCTCACGCTCCCCACTCCGACCGGCACAGCGGTGATACTTTTTAGTTTTGCCATCTATCGATGAACAGCAGAACTTTTATTGACTTTTTGAAATATCACGCTTGTCTCTTTAGTTCAGCAACTTGCCTCTAGGTGGCATTGCAATAGCTTTACCGCGGCAGTCCCCGAGTGCCACACGACTTTTTTTTTTATTATTTGTTGATAGTCATAAACATTTGTGATTAAAATACGTCGGAACTTTCCTCAAAATAGGATTAAAAAATAAGATATTACGATTTAAAAAAAAAACTTACACAAAAATAAAACTTGACAATCAAATTTATCCTAAAATAATAAAAAACTGCGGTGTTTGCATAATTTATTCTACTCTAAATTAATTCTCTGATTCGTCATCTTTCCAACGGTACTAAATTTGTATTCAAAATGTTTGATTCGCTAGACATATCGTTGGGATTTTCAGGTCAACCAGTAATTTTGATCAAAAATACTGAAAGTGCCAACGAAAGGATGAAGCGAATTTCGCAGGGTATTTTTGTAAATTTATGAGTAGGTATCAAATAAAATAAATTAAGTGCTTAGTATACTTAAATTATTTATTAAAAAGTAAAACGTCTTTCTTACGCTAAGGGCTCCTTTTTTAGAAAGTAAAACGTCTTTCTTACGCTGAGGGAATTGCCATACTACTCTTCTTTTTTAAACTTTGATTTTGTAGGGATCTGACTGCATGCCACACGGATAGTTGTTATTGCTTGTTTGATTTGATTTTATTTTTTTATTATTTTACTCCGTTTTTTAAATGCCGGGATACACCCGTGAAGAATACGCCGACATGATGTTGCGTATGGTGCTGCTCACAGTAACGCTTGCGAAGCGCGGCGAATTTACCAGGATCGATATCCAAATAGACGCTTACCTGACCGTGACACATTTTCTACCACATATCGTCAGTTAAGAGAAACGGGTAACTTGAACGCAAGGGAGCCCCAAGGAGGTGTGCGGCAATTACCTGTAGACATTAATCAGCAGATTTTGGCAGCTTTTGAAGAAGATCCCACGACTAGTACCTGAGTGGCCAAACAAGCAGTCAGATCCCGCCAAAATCAAAGTTAAAAAAAAGCAGAGTAGTATGACAATTCCCTTAGCGTAAGAAAGACGTTTTACTTTGTAAAAAAGGTTTTACATCGTAAAAGTATTTTTTTTAAATAAATAATTTTAAGTATACTAAGCACTTAATTTCTTTTATTTGATACCTACTCATAAATTTACAAAAATACTCTGCGAAATTCGCTTCATCCTTCTGTTGGCAGTTTCAGTATTTTTGATCAAAATTACTGGTTGACCTGAAAATCCCATCGATATGTCTAGCGAATCAAACTTTTTGAATACAAATTTAGTACCGTTGGAAAGATGACGAATCAGAGAATTAATTTAGAGTAGAATAAATTATGCAAACACCGCAGTTTTTTTATTATTTTAGGATAAATTTGATTGTCAAGTTTTATTTTTTGTAAGTTTTTTTTTTAAATCGTAATATCTTACTATCGTTCTGACGTATTTTAATCACAAATGTTTATGACTATCAACAAATGATAAAAAAAATCTAAATTAATGAAGGAAAAAAAAGTTACGAATGCTTGAAGGTCAAATTTTGGAAAATTCTCAATAAAGTTTAAAATTGACATCACCAAAACTATAAAACTTTAGTTTGGGAAAGTAAGGTATATTAATTAGCAAATGACCTCCTCTATTTGAGAATTCGCTATGGCGGGTTGAGTTCCAGTCACCCTGTGTGATGTATATTGGTGTCTATTCAGACATTGCCAAAACTAAACTAAACTAATTTGACAGAATTAAAAATGTCACTGTCCCTGTCATAACGATCAAATAAAAAGGATGGCATCATTTGTAGTCCAGATTAGTTTAGTCTAGTTTTGGCAACATCCGAATAGACCCCATTATCAGGTATCTTGTACCCATAACACAAGGTCTGCTTACTTAGAGGCCAGATGAATGTGTGTGTAACTGGAATTATTAATTTTCGTTTCAGATGGCCGATATAGCTACTAACAAAGAGAGGTTGGCAAATATGTCCATTAATATGATGAACCTACACAGGAAGGTGCAGTCTTTATCCGTAAGTAACAGTATTTCAGTATTTATTTATTCAACATTTCATTACACTAAATAACATTGGCATGTCACTTTATATATTCATGTGTAAGATAATTCTAAACATAACATAATGGTATAATAAAGTGTGCTGTATTAAAGAAAATAATAGATACCTATATTTAATGTAAAATTCGACTAAGAATGCAGATCAGAAAAGAACAGCTTAAGTATTCAGTAATGTGGTAAAAGGGTATTATATTACAACATTGGTTTTTTTATATAAAAAAAAATATTTTTATATATTTATGTCAACTCTAATACTCAGACCAACAAAAAAAGAGCGTTGTGCGCGTGAGCGTGTGTGATTATAAGTTGGGCATGGTTTTTGCGGCTTCATTGATATCGTTCGTAATAACCCGTCTTTCTTTTTTTGTTGGCTTGAGTTCCGTTGCTGCCAAAACTAAACTAAAATAATTTGACAATACAAATATAATTTAATAAAAATGTCTCTGTCCCTGTCATAACGGTCAAAATATGATGGCCTAATTTTTAGTCCTGTCAAATTAATTTAGTTTAGTTTTGGCAACATCTGAATAGACACCTATCAACGTTTACCGAACATAATTATGTAGGTATATAAGTATGACGACAAAAAATTGTATTCACACTTAGGTAGGTAGGTAGTTTAACATGATTATGTTTGCGAATACCTATTATTAGCTTCTGTTAATATTTTAAATGATATTTTTAATTAGTTAAGCTGATGGCAATCCGAATTAATTTAATAAAAACTTCAAAAATGTTATTACTTTTATGGCTCAAGGCGCACACATTCCGCTTCAGCTCTTCGTGGCGGTATATAATAATAATAATAAATAATGTTGGACAATTCACACAGCATTATCTAGCCCCAAGCTGAGCAAAGCTTGTGTTATGGGTAATAGATAACTGATATACATAATACAATACACAATAGAAAAAAATCCATACATTAAAACTTTCAAAAGTCTAAGGCCCGTATTATGAAAGATCATCGATCTATGGTTGAGCAACGCTTTTCTATGGCTTAAACATCACTCAAGCATAGCTCTATGACTGAGCAAGCTTTCATAATACGGGCCTAAGACGCACATATTCCCCAGTAGGCCCATGGCTGCGCCTCTGCGGGTCGGACCGCGAGGCTGGGCCTTAATGCGCTAACACTGCGTTACAGTTAGGCACAGACTCCACTAGAGGGGGGATGTCCTTAGCGGCTCGATGAAAAGAGACGTCTTTCAGCTAGGGTGTCGCCACCGAAGCTGTTCGGAGATGCGTACTGGCTAGACTAGAGCGAAGACATCTCCGCTCCGATCTGTCTTCGTTTCTTCGCATACAAATCTGATACATCTCCGCTCGGTGGGATCCACTAAAGCTGAACGGAGATGAGATGTGTGAATAAAATCAAATTCAAACAAGCTTTATATCGATAAATACAATAAATGTAAACTTAGAAAAGTACAAATCATAAAAAAATACACTGATACGGAAATAAAGTGGAATTTTTGGTTTCGGTCGTTTCGGTATATAGACTAAAGCAAAGAAACGACGAAAAAACCTTTAATAGCGACGTTCTATTCTCCGCTCAGCTTAAGTGTATTCCATCGCTTGGAGATGAATCCTATTTGTATGCTGAGAAAAAGAAGAAAGGTCAGAGCGGAGATGTGAACTGTGCCTGGCAAGCTGGCGGCGTCACGCAGCGGAGACACGAAGAGATGTGAATGGCGTGCAACAAACATCCGACGCTCGCCGCACGCAGCTCGGTTCCGCTCTAGTCAGCCAACACACATCTCCGTCTATTATTGGTTGTCTAAAATAAAACACATCTCTTCTCCGCTCGTATCGCCTCCGCTTTGGTGGAATCCGGCCCTTACACCGATCAGTACATACCTTTACAGTTTAATGATCAAACGAACTTACCAAGTGAAGTTCGATTTTGATTGTCCTGTCTTTGGCGAAGAGATTTAAAGTCCCTTCCTACCCAGTTTTTATTGGTACCCATATCAATGTTGGAGTTCTTACTGTTTTACTCTAAACCTAATGAAGCTATGTGACACGTACCAGGGATATAGAGCTATCTCTTTCTTTCTTATGGACCTATACTATGTGCGAGTGGAATGCAGCGTAGCAGGGCTACTCACAAGTATAATTCAAATCTCTTCGCCAAAACTATTACTATCACGGACCACCTTCATCACCTTAATATTGACCCACTGCTGGGGTTTGTATTTGACATTTGTTCTGTATCTATGTATGTTAATGACTATTTTTTATATTTTTCCAGACCAGAGCAGCTAATGTAGAAAAGGCGGCGAAACTGAGAGCAGCTCAAAATAAAACTGTCAATAGCTAAATTCAGGTATCAGATAGTTTAATTTTGAATTATTTACATTGACATAGAAAGGAGAGAGGTAATGGTATTTTTTTTAAAAGCTGGCGTTTTCTTTTGGTTTACGTATAAAAAAAAAGATAAAATCATTCGTTTCCGAAGCAAGAACGTCAGATTCGAATTTGAGTTCTATTCCGACGGAACTTTAGAACGCTCTTTTGATTTGTTAACAGTTTCCGATAAGGAATCCGGCCTTTCCGACGAATTAAAATACCCCTGCTGGTTTCTTGTTCTATAAGCAAATGTATAGTATGAAAAAATGACTTTTCTGTGCTTATTTTGTAAGCTTGAAGAAATCCAAGCCTCCTGTATAGCATAGAGAAATAAAGTAATTAAAATGTGAAATTACAATATAAAGTTATTATATGGATATAGTGGATTTGTGACGTCAGCGTGAATAATTGTATGAAAAATAAAAGACAATTGCGCCAGCTTCTACAAATGTACGCTCGGTAAAATATTTTTACCATTTTTTTTATTTTTAATAAACATTTAATTGATTTGCCACCTATACTGGCTGAAGCATAGTAACTTACATAATTTATTTTATATTTAGGTTAGCCCAAAATAAATGAGCAATTGAAAACACCAAATATTATTTTGTTAGATGGAACGAAAACACATTTTTTTAAATTATTTTAGCT
This sequence comes from Eupithecia tripunctaria, assembly GCA_955876795.1. Lineage (NCBI taxonomy): Eukaryota > Metazoa > Arthropoda > Insecta > Lepidoptera > Geometridae > Eupithecia > Eupithecia tripunctaria. The sequence goes on along the minus strand of OY041623.1, from coordinate 9,321,988 downwards.
TACTTAAAATTTAAACCTAAAGGAATAAATAATAATTTTAATTATAAAAAGTCAATGTTAGGAAATAAAAAACAGAGTTTATTTAAAACTTTATTTACTAAAATACATTTGATAACTATTAAGTAGGTACTTACTTATAAAATAAATACTATGTTACTGCATTGAGAAAATAAGTGTACTTAAAATATTGTAATTTTACTTTAGCACTGGATAAGTATCTGGTCTTGACTATCTCTAATACTTACCCTCTTACTTATCAAAATCTTTCAAAAATGGATAAGCCGTGTTTTTAACATTCTGACAATAAACAAACAACCTAACTATTGCTTATGATGTCTGCAGATATTTGTCCCAAAGCGGGACTCGAACCAGCAACTTGTGTCGCAGGTGGATCGTCGCCCGTTCCACCACAGAGTTCGTCAATTATAGATAATGTAAGAGGGTAAAAAACTAGCGTTAGTATTATGTGCATTCCATTTAAGTGACTACTTTATTTTAAGTTGATGTGTTTTTTTTTATTTTTATTATAGTTATATATAAAACCTGCAAACTTAAAGAATAGAATTGAAAATGACTTCTGGACTGGCGTCTCACGTGATAAGCAATATCTCGTGGACGGGATACTACAATATTAGATTATAAATATCATATATCGAATCCCGCCAAAAAGTGCATCCTTGTGTAACCCATCGAGAAGCTTATAGAAAAAAAGCTCTCAATAAATATAGAGTTGCAGACTTTATACGTAAAATACGTATGTTTCCCGCGGAGCGATAACTCAATATTATGACAGTTCTGTTCATATTCATCGAATAGATATAGTGTCAGAACTGACCCTTCCAGGACAGCATGACAGATGACGTCACTATCGATCCCATTCTTTATGTACGCAGATTATACATACCATTTTGTTAAATCTATGCATTTTTATCTAAAACTAAATGCTTTAACTATTTATTAAACACAACTTAATATTAATTATATTATAATATAAAAAAATGTTTATTATAACTAGATATTTTATTGAGAGTTACTAATGTTTATTATAAATGTACCTAAGACTAGTTGTTGCTATTATTAGGCCAAATACACAGCTGATTCATTATCCAAGAATTTATCAAGCTGGAGATGTTCGGAGATGTTAAGAGACAATAAGAGATGTTTTTCAGTTAGGGTGTATCCACCGAACCTGTTCGGAGATTCGTATCTCTGCTGGCTAGAGCAGAACTGAGCTGCGCTGCGTACAGCTAGCGTAGAATGTTTTTGAGATAACACACATCTATTTTCGTCTCTGAAGTGTGATGTCGCCAGGTTGCAAGGTTCACATCGCCGCTTCTATCCCGCCATACAAATGTGATACATCTCCGCTCGTGATATTCATTGCATATGAGCGGAGATGAGAACTGTCAAAAACGATTTTAGTTTAAGAGTGTGCCATAAGCTACCACCTTTTATATTTAGGGAAATGTTACTTCGATCAATTATCTTGAATTACGTGTTTTAAAAACACGATTGGTGAAAGTTTTCTCGTTTTTTTTTAAATAGTTTTTTGGCACACATTTTGCTATATATCTCAGGAGCTGCACACTTTTTTTCTTCAGTTGCTGTTTTGCTAAGAAGCCTAGAAGAATTTATTTAGTTAAGTATCTTTTTTTTTTTTAATTAGGCAAAAACAGTTTTGGCGCATAGAAAATTCAATGCACGTCTGTGCTCTGTACTTCTCACTCGCGAGAAAACCATATCTTGTCATCCTGCTCGAAATACATCTCTTAGCAGCGTTATTGCACACTCTTAAATAAATTTGTCATCGTTTCGTCTCTGCTTTAGTAGAGTCCAGCCCTTATAGTTCTTAACTTCAGCTATGTCGTCAGCTTATAGATAATAAGTATAAATGGCAGTTTAGTAAAAATACTGTACAATTATGTTGATACTGAATTAGTTATTTTTATAAATAAAGCGTTTCAGTGATGCTATAATTGTTTTTCATTGGTTAATTCTAATTGGTGGTTGTTGATTCGATAAGTACTGGTATTTATGATAAATTTATGTTTTTTTTACAGAATACAAAAAAATACAAAATTACATTTTTGTATTTTTTTTGTAAATTTATGAATTGTCACTAGAAATTCATGGCACTATTTTTATATCTAAATACCTATTCGTATTTTTAACACGAAGAGTCCATTAATATCCATTACGTCATACTACATTCGATACAGATAAAAGATTAATCTTAGACAGATCATGGACACTGAAGATTAATCTTAAACACATCATGAACACTGAGTGTGTTAATACAAATCTGTATCGGAAGTCGAATGATTTGAAGTTAGCTGCAAATATGCCGTACAAACTGAAATTTAAAAGGAAATATCGCTGCTTTCAGCTAACTTCATCCCATAAAAATCTAGTTCTTTTAAATGACGTGTTCAAAAATACCCATTGATCTTTTCACTGGTAACGAAAAATACTAAAAAAATTGTTATATTATACAAATCTGTACTGTTAATCACTGTTCACCCAAAATCCCTAGTACTGTTTAGGTAAACCAGGCCTCGATTGGTTTTTATAACCTTCGTGGTTACGCATATAGGCCTGATGAGAAACTCCGGCTATTTCCTCTTCCACGCCGAATAAATCACCTCGGCTTGGGATGTCACGACGAAGGACTCGATCCCGCTCTCGTTGGATCCCCTCACTATGCGGAAGTAGCCGTTTTCGCCCCATTCTGTACCCCAGCTGTTGGCGACGATCTGGAATATAAGATTTTATGTCAGTGTCTAGGTGTTGTTAAGACTACCTCAACAGCCTGTATCGGTCCACTGCTGGACGCAGGCCTCCTGATAAGCGCGTTATTGGCGTTTATGTCATGGAGGGTAATGCCCATAATACCCACGCTGCGGGTTGGGGATCGCAGTTTGGTGGTATAACTGTTCTGCAGGGGGCGCTGCTGCCCGCCGGTGGATATCCCTTAGTCGTCTCTTACGACACCCGCGGTAAGAGTGGGGGTGGTACAAATTCTAAGCCAGCACCACACAGCTAGGTAAGACGGCCTCAGTATTATAAAAATTAAGGTACACACAGGGTCTAGCGATCATGTTATTATGAAAGCTTAATAGTTAAGATTAATCTGGTCGGTTTAAAACCGGTAAAATCTAAAGCGCACGGGCCTAGATGATTACATTAATGATGTTAATGCTTGGCCAGATGTCGCCCAGTTCCACACCGACAGTAGGATGTAAGAACAGTTAGACTTATGCTAAGATTGTATTAGTTGATAAGCGACAAATTTGCTAGTGATTTTTTTTTTCACTTTATCCGCTAGTGGACAAAAATTTAAGTGAATTAGAGTCAATTGCACCTTATTTCTTGTTTGATAGTAATTATTATTTATCAATCTGTTTATATAGTAAAAGTTTTACTCGTCTAAGTGCTTATTTTGTAAGTCTAAAGAAATAAACGATTTGGCTCTGACTCTGACTCATAGGTAATCATAAGCTAAAAGCACTTCAGAGGGGGAGACTTCACTTGGAAACTCATTTTGCAGGAATTTCCTGAAGATCCTATAGGTGTTTAAAATGACAGCTTTCTGCATTTTAAACACCTGTTTTGTATGTAGTTGTTTCTAGGTAGGTAAACAATCGATGGATTGGAACAGCTGTTTTGGAATGACTCCAGTTGAGGATAAAACAATTGGAACTATAGTATTATTATTAGATCTATGCTTGAGTGAAGTTATTTTTATAGTTTTCTAAGAAATAAACGCCACTAACACTAATTCTAAACAACTACTTTTCTGTTAGTTTAATTCCTTGCAGAAAATATTAAAAACTGCTAAAATATTTCAATTTCGCGGAAATCTTCAGCAATCAGATTCATTAAAAAAGCATACTATTCGGTAAAAGACTTGCTTTCAGATAAAGATGTTTGGAAAAATATATTAAGTTAATTAAATCTAGCAGATGTATTATTATTTTATTTTATTAAATTGTTGTTAAATATTATTGTTAAATAAGTATTCAAAGTGCAATATAAATGCCTATGGAATAAAATAAATGAATTTAATTGTCGATGACTTGGTAGCGCAGAATCTAAGACCAGTAGAATTTTTGGCGCAGCCAGGCGGATTTCCATACCAAAAACCACCCAGACCCAAACTTACCCAGAACTTTGTGCCGTTCTCCTCCCCCCACCCCACAATCCGGACACTGTGCAGGCCTTGCTGTTTGTTGTCTCCGTATCTTGTGTGCTTGTAGATACCGCTGCGGTAGTGGAAGAAGTCTTGGTAGACCGTCATTATAGCTGGAAAGGTAGATGGGAGTTAGACAGGGTTAATTTATTTTCGTTATGATATTGCGTAAGCCTTCACATTCATGTTAATTTCGATCCATTCATCCCATTTCATACTGTGGGTGTTGTAAGATTCGGGAAATACCGGGGGGTTTCAGCAGTGCCCCTGGAGAACAATTCTACCACCGAACTGCGATCCCAAACCCGCAAGCCCAGCGTGGGGATTATTCGCACTTATCTTATATATATATAATAAAAGGGCTTATCAGGGGGAGGCCTGCGACCAGCAGTGGACCAATACAGGCTGTTGAGGTTATTAACACGGTTATTAAATTACCCTCCCAAATTTTCTACATCTTTGTTCCTTTCTTGCAAAAACGTAAATAAAAGCATATCTTAGTGTCTAAACGCTTCTATAGTCTAAAATATTATTATGAACAAAAATAGGTACTAATTTTTAAGTGTTTAACTTTAAGTTTTTCTCATTAACTTCAAGCAACCTAATTATAATTTTATGTTGAAACGCCCCAACGTAGGTCATGTCATGAGCTCACTATACAGGGTGGGGCAAATTTTTAGCCCCTTAAGAAGGCTACGAACCCCTCCCAAATCTCAGCGGCCGGCCCGAGCTAATTTGTTGTTGTTTCACGTAGAATCGCATTGTGTTGGCCATTCCGCGGCATTCGCCTTATTTTGGAATTGTGCTCCCTGTGTCGCATTGCCCACCGCGTTTGAGCGAGCGGTTGCAGAAATTTGAAGGAATTTCTCAATTATTTTTATCCGTACTTTGCGATTCATTTTGAATAAACGACTGATTTCAGAAATATTTTTGTTTATTTCTAATGGTGAATATATTTAGGATGTTTGCAGTGTGACAGATTTTCGAATAAAGGTGTCTAACATGCATAAAAAATAGCTTGAAAATGACTCGATTTGATGGTCAAAATATGGGAAATTAGTTTCACTCTCATTCAAAGATCATAATGTTTTTTAAAAAACTAAAATACTACAAACATAGCTATTTGTCATCCGATTATGTATGGAACATTTCAATACGATCGGGGACGTAGTTTCCAAATGAAGCGGGAAGTACGTTTGTATGGGGGCTAAGGTGTCCGTTCTGTTCTTAAGGGTAGCTACCGTTTATTTGGTAGTTAGAAGGTTTTGTTTTTAGGAACCTTTTATTTTATTTTGAAGAAAAAAAATTGCCATTTTTAGTTTTTTGCAAACATGTACGGTTCGCCCAAAAACGACATTTGTCAAAAACAAAACAAGTTGGTCTTAATCGACTCTATTTCCAACCAGGAACACTTTATGAGCCACTGCACGAGTGACATTGTTGTTTTCATTTACTCGTTTTTTCATAGAAAATGTATGGGAATTGTTTTTTTTAATTATTGCCAAAACTTACGATTTGATTTGGTATATTACTTTGGAAAAAGTGTTTCTGGTTGGGAATAGAGTCGATTAAGACCAACTTTTTTTTTGACAAATGTCATTTTTTGAGCAACCCGTAATTTTTTTCAAAAATTTAAAAATGGCAATATTTTTTTCTTCAAAATAAAACAGAAGGTTTCTAAGAACAAAACCTTCTAACTACAAAAGAAACGGTAGCTACCCTTAAGGGGCCAAAAATTTGCCCTACCCTGTATGCCAAGAATTTAATGTACAAACACATAAAACAGCTGAAAAAATATTAAAATTTAAATAAACGATTGGAGTATGTCACATGCAGTTCATATTTTATAATGTGAATCATTTTAACAAAATGTTTCGCTGTAATAAACACGAGTGCCTCTTAAATCTTAGCTATTTATTTAAAGTAGTAAGTAAATCATTTAACATCTCTATAAAATTTCAGAGGTTTTTGTATTTCTAGATCCACCCACTCTAAAAAGCTCTTAGACACAGATTAGTTTACTTCTACTTCGTTACAAAGCTTATATAAACACATGCCTATTGCAACAGCGCATTGATAAATAGGTACCTCTTCATTTCAATTATTTTTAAAACTCTACTTGTTACAATGACATACATAAGTGTTTAAAACTAAAAGTGCTTGTTAAGAACTTAGTAAGAATCCTTAAAAAATTGTAAACAAAGAGCTTACAAAACCAAAGAAATGTAACCGAAAAATATGTTACGAATCTTAAAATCATCGGAGCACAGAAGTTCTGAACAGTTTTATAATTTAAACATCAAACTAAATTATACCTACTCGAATTTGAACTAGAACTCGCGTCTCGAAGAATTTGAAGTCTGTTTATAGTTTTTTAAAACAAAACCCAATTTATGTCACCTCTCCCTTTCAAAGTGGGAAGCCGTGATTTGAGTTTTGAGGTTTGAACATCTTTTCATCATTTTGTTCGACTCTCGTCCGTTTTTCGACTCTAATTCAAACCTTTTTCTATGTGCGTGTCTGTCTATATACGTTGTTGAAGCTTTTGTTGCGAACAAATTTATTATTTTTCGAGAATGTCATCAGTTTTATTTAATTTTAGAGCCACGGTGATAGATAATTTGCGCAAAAGGGAAACGCCGTTGCTCAAGTATTCGCAGTTGAGCAATCTTAGTTGCGCAAAAGGGAACTCGCGGATAGGTAAGGTTGTGTACGTGGAAGTCCTTAGGTGGCATCTTCATGTGGTATGGTTTCGTCCCACCATACTGTTGGTACATACGTGTTCTGAGTACTAGATAACAGATATTACATAATACAATACATTACTAATGGACTGTATGAGTGATTTAATTTATAATCGACTTAAAAAAAAGGATGAGGTTCTCCAATGTTTGTTATTGTTACCTCAGAAATTGTCAATGGGTGGTCCGAGTTTCATGATTCTTTTTTTATATGAAAACGGTGCCTCCCGTGTGGTCCCATTTTAATTTTGTTCCGTTCTGACGATGGGATCCATGAAAATTCATGAAAAAAAATTAAGTCAGTTTATAGTTTTTTTAAACAAAATTGATTCGTTTGTAAGGTATTCATTCACAAATGTCTTTGTTGACATAAAATATCATTGATACTAGAACTAAAGAGGTAGGTACTTATAAGAATTTAAACTCATGCCTCTCGAGACCCAATTACACATCAGTTAATTCCATAACACCTCTTCAAATAAGAGCTCTCTTAGAAGATTTCTCCTTAAGTCTGACCTGGTTGAATATTCGTCTGTCAAGGTCTACTTTAGGTAGATAACAGATAAGTAGAGTGAGGTAGATAAGATTATAATCTAATTAGATCATGATGACGACTCTACATTGGAATGTTGGTTAATGTAGATACAGTTGGCATCAAAAGTACCTATATATAGGTTCGGATAAGAGGCGTGCGGGCGATTTGAGAGCTGGGCAAGCAGTCTAGACATAGATGGCGACCGACATCGGTCGCAAAGTCGCAAAGTTTTACCGGTCATATTTTAACGAATTTTGATTATCTTTGCAAGAATGAAGTTTCAAATGATTCAATAACTACCTATTTATTTACGGTAAAACTTTGCGACCGATGTCGGTCGCCATCTATGTCGAGACTGCTTGCCCAGAATGCGTAATATGAAGATCGTTATCCATCATAAACACAGCAAAATTCAATAGTCATTCCACCTCTAGGGCTATTCAGGCAAGTTCCAAGAAAATGTTTTATTATTTACTATATAGCAGCGCCTCACGGTTTCACCCGCGTAGTTCCCGTTCCCGTGGGTATTCCGGGATAAAATAGAGCATAGTAGCTCCCTGAAAAGTAAGCTTTTTATTGATGAAAGAATTATTTTAATCGGTCCAGTAGTTTCGGAGCCTATTCGTTGTAAACAAACCATCAAATTATTCCATTTTATAATATTAGTACCTATATAGATGGAAAACCACTTTTCTGGTAATTTTATTCCTTGTAGAGCGCAGAAAATATTAAAAAACGCTGAAATATTTAAATTTTACGCGAATCTGTGTCAGATCTCATAGACGGTAGCGGAGAGTCTTAAGGGCCCTCCTGGCCTCCAGGCCTCCACTTAAGAACACGTTTATCCCAGCGGCTGTTTATGTGAGTGAGCTTTCATTATGAAATATTCACGGGTATTTAACGCGTTAATTTTACTATTTTCTCCGACGCGGTGACGTTTTAACAGGGTTAAGTGTTCTATTGCGTTGTTAAAAATAATTATTAGGTACCACAATTTACCAAGCTCTAATTGTCTTGGAACTCTATCCACATTTTCCACATATATATTCACGTAGGTTTGGAGGAGGGCGTTGTCATCTGCGACACAGTTCTTAAAACTTCTGCAGATTACATCGTTTTCATTATGTCACCATGTTACCATTTTTTTGTTCCACAATAAACAATTTATTTTTATTATTATAACGCTAAAATATTTTAAAATCTACAGATAATAATAAAAAGATAATACCTAATAAAATAATAGTCATAATCTCATGTAATCTCAATAATGCGACTCCCATATCCAGGTACCATAGGAACTATAAAAATTATGTTTATTTACTTTGATTTAACCATATTATTATTGAACGATTAGCTGTTCAGTTGAGTTGCCTTGTATTTTGAGCATTTTGTGGCTATCTGTAATTTAGAGTGCACCAGTTTTTAAGTTTTATGGTATTAATTTTGTAATCTCTTGTAGTTCTCGATAGTTTTCCTTAATACATAAATAAATAATATTAATTCAACTTTTGATGCTGCCTGTAGATCCTAATTTCCATAGGTATGTACTTATACCACCAGATTTAGATTGTAAATTAAGACCTACCTTCAGGTATATTGTATATGAATCACTGCTATTAACTTATGTCTACGAATCACCTTGATTAGCGATCTAAGGACCTTATGGTAAGCATTTGAGATCGCTAATAGCGGTAATTCCTAATACCTCGAATAATAGGGGAGAGTTGGCAGCATTCATATAGCGGGAGCTTTTATACAGCAGTATTCAGTACCCATTTATTGTATTCATACAGCAGTATTTAGTACTCATTGCATCCATACAGCGGGAGCTTCTATACAGCCGTATTCAGTACTTATTGCGTTTATACAGCAGTATTCCGTTCATATTGCATTCATACAGCGGGAGCTTTTATACAACATTATTTAGTACTTATTGCATTCATACAGCAGAAGCTTTTATACAGCAGTATTCAGTACCCATTGCATTTAAACAGCGGGAGCTTTCATACAGCAGTCTTCAGTACTTGTTGAATTCATACAATCAGGTCTTAGTGATTTTAAGTTAAGATGACAGTATGTAGGTATAGTTTTCAGAAACTGCCAGATACCTATCCTATCGCAACGTTCCATTAAAAATTAACTTAGGTACTGTTACAGTCATATCTAATCTACAAAACTAAGAAAGTCAGTCTAGTACAAAAATGTTCAAGTATGACGTCACGCTTCACGTGCCAAAAGCGTTGCGTTTAGACATTTTGCTGTTGAGACTTAAAATATCTACTTTTCAATGATTAAATTTTAGAATAAAAACATCATAAAATACAAAAATAAATATACAGATATATTTCTATATCACTAGAGAATACCTACGTAAAAAAAATATCTAGCTTTTTTGAAGTCACATGCATATGACCCTATTACCTTAACTTCGTTCTCCCAACACAAACTATTACAGCCTTATTCTTAATTAATTCGTCTAATTATGAATGTATTTTTAATTATTACCAAAAATAATACTTCCCGTATTTAATATTACATACAGGTCCCCCATGTCCCGTGGTCATGGGACACTCTGGGTACAGGTAATAAAAGTGGCATTGTAGGTAACTGAATTGAAAAAACAATAATGGTTTCTATTGTAAATACTAGTTCGAATTTGTAACCATTATTTCATTGTAATTTGCAATTATTTATCTTTTATTAGGTTCTGCTTGAAAAAATAAAGACGACTGTTCGATTAGATCTACAAATATTTGTTCCGGGTGTTCTGAGTATTTTCTTTGTATAATAATAATAATGAAATATAAATAATGATTTGAAAATAAGTTAACAATAATGTTATGTATTAAATAAGGAGTAAAAATGTTATATAATGTATTTGACTTGTAAATTTAAAATTTACCAATAAAATCTTGTATCTTGTGCCTTGATGATAAAAAGTTCTTTATAAACTGCAAAAATACAGCAAAAGAGGATTTAATCGCTTACCTTTCGCATAGTCCTTACCGTTAGTGAATTCATAAAGTTGAATTTATAAATATTCAATTTTGATGGTGTTCCAACAACTTTGGGCATATAGTAGGTAGGTATATTTATTTATTTATTATCTACTAAAGAACCTATTTTATTTTTCTGGAAGACTTAAACAAAGTTCTTTATCTTTTTGTAACACGCCAGTTACTATTTTCAAAATCGAGCACATAACTCCTAACATGACTTTTCGATAACTCTCACGGTTTCAGAGTTCGCCTTAGTAGCCCTGGTAAAAACTCATCGTGTATAGGTAGTTATTCTGTGACAAAACAATGTCTTTCGATGACCTTACCACGCCTTTCTATGAAAATATTCCGACATTTATTTCTTAGAGATCCGGTACGAAAGGTGAGATCTGCATAGGTATTTTAATTCATTCGATTCGTTTCCGATGCGAAAACGTCAGATTCGAATTTGAATTCTATTCCGACAGAACTCTAGAACGCTATTTTGATTTGTCAACAGTTTCCGATATCGAAGACGACAGCCTTTCCGACGAATTAAAATAACCCTGCTGTCATCTGTCTCTGGTAGACACTACACAAAGCTGACTATACGTTGGCATTCTGTGTAGATCTTCGGATCAAACCTTACCGCACAACGTTGCCCATAATTTTGTAATTTTCTTATATCTTTTTCATTAACATTTTATCGAAGAATTCACTTCTTTTATCTATCTTTATTACCGAACAACGTTGCTTTTATTTTAATTTTACTCTAATATTACGGACATTGGCGAAATTATGTCAACCCAGACGTAGAGGCCATTATAAGAAGAAAGAAAGAAAGAAGACTACGTTGCCAAATCGTTACGAGACGGTAATTATTCGCAGAAATTATTGATTGTTTAATTGTCGGTTTGTATTGAAAAGGCTCCGAAACTACTGAGATTAAAATATACTAAACAAAATATTTCATCATTAAAAAGCTTACTTTTCAGGGAGTGACATAGGCTATATTTTATCCCGGATGTTCTGTTTTGTAGTTTGTGGAGTATTTTTGTTGTTCTTCGGAATTAATGATTTTCTTTATTGTAAATAATTTAAAGTAAGGTACCTAATTATTAGTTTATTGCGTACTCCAAAAAGCTTGCGAAGCTGTTATGAGACAGAGATTTAACCTGACGCAGAATCCATCTCACAAGAGTTTGAAGTTACAAGTTATAAACTAACCCCCTTATTCATAATGGTCTACTAACATAAAACAGCTGCTAAGTAGTGTTATTTCTCAGTCTGACTTATGTCAATAAAAGAAGACAGAGCGAGATTTAGCAGTGTGCTAAGTTAGCAGACTATTATGAATAAGGGGGTAAAGCTATAAGTAATTAATTTTTTTTTCGTGCTGCAGCGGGGGTTTCCTCAACAGCCTGTATTGGTTCACTGCTGGACGCAGGCCTCTCCCTGATAAGCGCGTTATTGGCGTTTATCTTATGGAGGCTAATGCCCATAATCCCCACGCTAGGCATGCTGGATGGATTGAGGTTGACTATGGATACATTTTATAATAATGAAATATGACTATGTCAGTATATTTATTAGGATAGGTAAGTTCTAATACAAGGCCTGAGATAGACTATACCGTGTCCATTTTGAATGAGGCATAAACGTATACAAACTGCCCATACACTTTGTTGGCGCGTCCTTTTATACGTAATTTACATTACTTGTCGATTTTAGATCCTACCTTCAAAAAATTGCTTACAATTATGTCTAAAACTCGACGCCAAGCAAGTGAGATTTTGTTATTTGTGTCGTATTTTGTATACTAACATGCTCCATTCAAAATGGATAAACCATAGGTAGAGAAGACTTAAGTCACTTTGCTCTGTACTACGTATACGTACGACGGCAGGGAGTCTTGCTCTTGCACTCATGGAAGAGTTGGAGACTGGATGGCAAATTCCATCACCACACAGCTAAAAACTTGACAGCTTGACACAAAAGCACCTGCTTTCGTGCTTACTCACCGAAAACAGGTCCAGATTCCCTGATATCATACATGATGTCTTTCTCCTTGGTCAGCCTCTCTGCTGGTCCCATGCGGTAGCGCAGCTTCCTACGCCCGTCTGCGTGCTGACAGTCCTGTATCAGATCACTGGATGGTGTGAAAGGGCAGCTGGTGCGAGTGGCTTTGTAGGGGAAGCATAGCTCGCTGACTAGGCTGGAAGGAAATGGTATTTAGTATTAGTATTACAATTACAACCCGGTCACAATATCTGTGCCCCTCGCTGGAATGCGGCGCGGCGCCTCTCCCGCTTCCCCTGTCACCTCTCCGCGCACTCCCCGGTGCGACAGTACGGTTAGCATCTTCGTTGCCGATACACGTCCCGATAATTTTGATATTTTCGCTTTGTTGTTGTTTTGTTTCTTAATATTTATTGTAAGTGTCAGGTGCACAGATATTGTGACCGGGATATAAGTATTTATTTTCATTATTATACTATCACTAGCTGCGCCCCGCGGCTTCGCACGCTTTGTTCCTATGGAAAGGTTTAAAGGTGATTTTTATCCCACGGGAACAGATTTACGGGGTAGCCTATTTTTTATTCCAGTATTAGAATTACCTGTATGCAATTTCAGCCAGAACCGTTCAGTGGTTTTGGCGTGAAGAGGTAACAAACATCCATCCATACATCTAGGTATACATCCATACAAACTTTCGCATTTATAATATTAGGATAATAACAGGATTATCCTAATACAATAGTTAAGTAAATTTAATTTAAACATAGGTAATTCCATCTAACATTACATTTACAACACAATTTATCGCAAGCACCAAGGACATAGGTACTTTACCACAGATATCAGAAACTAAGACCTCTGTGAAAATAAATCTGTTTCAGAGACACCTGAAACAGATTTATTTTCTCTGAAATCAAATTGAACGTGTGCAGAGTGCGGTAAGAGGTGCTTTTCCCAGTACATTAGTCCTGCTTTGAGGCACATCGAACAGACAGGGACAGAATCATCAAAATCGGATCATCCAGACCAAAGTTCTGAGGTAACAAACTATAAAAAAACTTTCGAATTGAGAACCTCATCCTTTTTTGAAGTCGGTTAACAAACAAACAGCAAATCTTTCCTTTGTATAATATACTTACTAATAATATACAGAGGAAAGATTTGCTGTTTGTTTATTTGTATTGAAGAGGCTCCGAAACTACTGGACCGATTTAAAAAATCTTTTATCATTAAAAAGCTTACTTTTTAGAGAGTGACATAGGCTATAATTTATCCCAGAATTCCTACGGAAACGGGATCTACGTAGATGAAACCGCGAGGCACTGCTAGTTATATATAAAGAGAAAAGCAATATTTTATTAATAAATCCAATCCAGATATCATTCTATTAATATCAAAAGACTTGTAATCCGATAATCCGACCAGTGTGAAGACTCTTCTTATTGCGAAGTATCAAGATACAGAAATCTAGCTACAAACTTGATATGGACACTTCATATAAAGTATTTATGGATATCTTAACCGCATGGGTAGCTAATTGTAAATTGTAGATGTCAGTAAAGAGGTTTTATTTTATACTCGACCAAACAAAAAGTCTCACTTCACTTCGTCACGTTTCGTGTTTATTTAAGCAGACTCAAGTATAAAATCTATTTACAGACATAGTAAAGAGATTTTATACTTCACGAAACGTGACGAAACGCAAGCATGGCAAATCATTGTCTTTGACCAAAAGCTGCTTTTAGGAAAATGTCTTGACCATACATAACTTTGGCAAAACAAACCTTTGACGAAACGCACCTATGGCAAAAATTGGGTACGTCGTTCTACTTATAGTGTATTTCTAGGTATTTTGTAATGTTCGCCGAGTGGTACCGGCGGCATAGAATTTGCACCACCCCAACTCTTCCCGCGGGTGTCATAAGAAGCGACTAAGGGATATCTATCTGGGGTGGGCAGCAGCGCCTCCTGCAGGATAATTCTATCATCAAACTGCGATCTCCAACCCGCATGCCCAGCGTGGGGATTATGGGCATTACCTCCATGCGATATCAGCCAATAAGGCGCTTATCAGGGGGAGGCCTGAGTCCAGCAGTGGACCAATATAGGCTGTTGAGGTTGAGGTTGTAATGTTTACCTATGTGGTGCATCGTTATCATCATCTTCATCATCATCAGCCTAAACCTCAACTTCAACAGACTGTATTGGTCCACTGCTGGAGCAGTCCTCCTGATAAGCGCCTTATTGGCTTATGGGGGGTAAATCACAGTTCGGTGGTAGATTTGTTCTGCAGGGGGCGCTGCTGTCGAAGATCGTCATCCCACCAGGCCGAGAGCGTTCTACACTACGTTTGCCGAGTCGCTATGAGGTGCATAAAATGGTTTGAATTTACTTTATTCTTCGTGTTGTAAACGAAGAGTAACTAAAAAGAAAGGAACTATTCAAACTGGATTTGAAGACTCCGAGATAGTAGGTACTCTAGCATAACGGAACTATGAAGATAAAGATTTTTTTGTTTTGTCAGAACATGTGTTACGTAGGGTCGAACTTACCTAAAGTTCCGGGCGTGTTTCCAAGCGATGTCCACCTTCGCAGCCTCGCTGCCCCTTCTCATTGCAGGAGAGGACCATGCTCTCAGCGCCGTTCGATTGGATCATGAATAGGGTACTGTATCGGT
This sequence comes from Eupithecia tripunctaria, assembly GCA_955876795.1. NCBI lineage: Eukaryota > Metazoa > Arthropoda > Insecta > Lepidoptera > Geometridae > Eupithecia > Eupithecia tripunctaria. Next base: position 9,306,849 of record OY041623.1, on the reverse strand, counting down.
CTACTTACTCAAATTCCCTGGCGTGGTTCCAAGCAATGTCGATGTGACCTCCGTCGCAACCTTGCTGCCCCTTCTCATTGCAGGAGTGGACCATGCGCTCAGCGCCGTTCGATTGGATCATGAATAGGGTACTGTATCGGTCTACTTACTCAAATTCCCTGGCGTGGTTCCAAGCAATGTCGATGTGACCTCCGTCGCAACCTTGCTGCCCCTTTTCATTGCAGGAGTGGACCATGCGCTCAGCGCCGTTCGATTGGATCATGAATGGTATTGTATCGGTCCACTTACCCAAAGAGCCGGGCGTGTTTCCAAGCGATGTCCATGTGACCTCCGACGCAGCCTCGCTGACCCTTCTCACTGCAGGAGAGGACCATGCTCTCAGCGCCGTTCGATTGGATCGGGAATGGTACTGTATCAGTCCACTTACCCAAAGTTCCGGGCGTGGTTCCAAGCGATGTCCATGTGACCCCCTTCGCAGCCTCGCTGTCCCTTCTCATTGCAGGAGAGGATGCTCTGTGGGCTGAGGACCATGCTCTCAGCGCCGTTCGATTGGATCGCAAATCTGGGGGAAAAGAAAATATTAAGAGTTGAATTATTTAATCTTCCCAGGGAAACACTGCACTGGTTGAGGTTCAAAAAAAGGCCTATACTTTAAAATCCGTTCATAGATTTGATACTGTGTGTGTATTTATTTATTTTATATAAGATAAGATAAAAATTCGTTTATTTTACCTAATACATAGCAAAAGGATTGGTACGATACATACATTAACAGGACATTTAAAACGAATAAGTAGGTAATAAAATCTAAAAATAAATTGGGTAAAAAGAGACCCTAGCTCAGCATTTTGTAGTATAGAGCATTTTCCCAATACTGCGCTGGTTTTCAGTTAGGGTCCCTATGAGTGACGTGACGACAATACAATATACAGCTACATACCTAATCAAAATTTTATAAATACAAACAAAAAAAAATCACAAGGAAAAATAAATAAATAACACAAACAGCGATTATTATATAAAATAAAAACTATCGTTAAAATGGGAGATTATTTTAAGAACACAAACGCCACAAACATAAGTTAGTATACATAAATAATTGAGTTGGCTTAATCTAGGTACCTTACCTACATACAAACGCTCGCCTTTTTAACCGACTTTAAAAAAGGAGGAGGTTCTCAAAGTAACTGTTTTTATTTCAAATATTTTTTACCTCAGAACTTTTGACTGGGTGGTCTGATTTTCAGGATTCTTTTTAATATGAAAGCTGGTGCTTCTCGTTTGGGTTTTAATTTGGTCCAGTTCTGAAAATGGGATCCATGAAAATCCATAAAAAACTATAAAAAATCAAGTCGGTTTATAGTTTTTTAAAACAAAATTAACTATTATCATCGATGTAGGTATAATTCGGCTTTCTATTAAAATTTTAGTATATCATTTAAGTTTCATAAATCTGCTATGATTTTATTTTTATTTATTTTATTTTGCTTTATTTGGAGAACAAGTTTTACACACTTTAGGAATAAACTTAGATACTAACTTTTAACAATTTATATGTCCTAGCATTTAGAATGCCTGACACTGCAACATGCCGAAGCAGGGACCTATTTCAGTTTAAAGAATTTATTTCTCTATTTACCCTTTACCACCTTGTATTTAGTGTAAGTACCTATACCGTGTCCATTTTGAATGAGGCATAAACGTATACAAACCGCCCATACTTAACCTAAAATTCACTTTGTTGGCGCGTCCTTTTATACGTAATTTACATTACTTGTCCATTTTAGATCCTCCCTTCAATAAAAATAGCTTACAATTATATCTGAAACTCGACGCCAAGCAAGTGAGATTTTGTTATTTGTGTCGTATTTTGTTTACTAACATGCTCCATTCAACGCGGAAAAACCATAGTCAGTAAAATTGTTTTAAGTTATTTACTACATATCTGTATTGTACCTACCAATATATGTGTTTTTGGGTAAATAAATTATCTCTCTCTCACTCTCTAGAAACTACGATGATTCTCAGCCACACAACCGGATGCTATCCAAAACCTTGAAATCAGAAATGGCATTACCACCCACTATGCCAAATAACTGCAATCGAAACGTTGCACAGACCACCGCACTGGTAAATTATTTTCTGATATATCACTTCCGGGGTATCTATAATATTATGATGATTTTATGAATGACTCAGTATTAGGTAGGTATATCTATACTCTAACTGAACTCGATGTGAAATGTTTGTAAATAAACTGTCTTTTAATCTAAAATTCTCTTTAGTGTTGGTGGTTTTTTTGTACTACGCAATTTTTGAGATCTCTAGAGACACTTCAATAAATAAAACAATTATGTCTGAAACTCTACACCAAGCATGTGTTTATTAACCGTCTTCAAAAAAAGGAATCTCAATTCGTCTCTTTCTCTTTTTATGTTTGTTACCTTGGAACTTTTGACTGGATGGTCCGATTTTCATGATTCTTTTTTTTGTTTGAAAGCTGGTGTTTCCTGTGTGGCCCCATTTTATTATTATTTATTTGGTCCAGTTCTGACAGTAAGATCTATGAAAAAACTATATAATAGAAGTCGGTTTATAGTTTTCTAAAATACAATTAATGATTAGCTACAATTATTAAGGATTGTTTACAGTTTACACAATATTTTCAACTATTACGTCAATTGACCTCGAAGTAGTTGGTTAGCACTTTCTCGTACCTACTGCAGAGGTATTTTAATTCCTTTAGTTTTTAATTTTTAATTTATTTATGTTTGACTGTCCTTTTATTTCCCTTTGTAGTTACCCTATGGTGTTTTGTAAAGCCAAGTTAGTGTTTATAAATTGTAATATTATTATAGTAAATTAAATAACGACATCAACCCCCGGTTTCTCGAACGCATATTATTTTGACAAATTGTTGACAATTTGTCAATCTGTACACGCACTGCTTTTATTACTTGCATGGTTTTTTTTTTTGCAGAATTCTGTAACTTAATGGAAGTTCACTAGCGGAAAAATATGAATTTTTGGAGCACTATAAAGTTGTAGGTAGCTAAAATAGCAAGGAATTTTATTCGTCGTACGTGTAAGTTAAGCACGCAGGTTATATTCCGCGAGATTAAAATTCACGCTGTGAGATTCCGCAGTGCGTATATAACAAGCCGTTGACTATCCATTCAATGTGACAAGCGTTCGAGAAACCGGGGGCAAGTGTACCTACGGTGTAAATAAATAAATACAAATACAAACACAAAATTAGATTCGTTTCCGATGCGAAGACGTCAGATTTGAATTCTATTCCGACTGAACTTTAGAACGCTATTTTGATTTTTCAAAAGTTTCCGATATCGTATCCGACGGCCTTTCCGACGAGTTAAAATAATGAAGAATGCGGGTTCAAGTCCCGTGGCTAGAAGTCGATTTGGGTTTTTAATTAGGCAGGTATCTTTTTATCTTTTCTTTTTTTTTAATCAGAAATAGACCTTCGTATGACCGCAATCTCACCTGATGGAAAGCGAAGATGCGGCCGACTATGTATCACGAAGGTCTAGATTCGGATTCAACTAAAATAACAAAACCTAGTTTACAAATATTTCACATCGAATTTGTCTGGAGTATAAGTACATAAGTACCCTTGGCCTTAGCTAACCATCATCGCAAATATTACCTACCTAAGAACGTACAGGCAGCGTCAGAATTAAGTAACCCCCTTCATAACACAATGCAGGTTTAAATCCAAACCTGTTAATCGTAGGAGTTTTATGTCTTTATGTTTTATGCTTTAAATTTATAATTTAAAGTAAAAAACTTTAAATATATAATAAGAATTCATAACAAAACATCTTTTAATTAATAAAAAAAAACTTTTGTAAACATAAAATAAAAAACACTTCTTCTAACTGCCTAGTCGGATAGGCTGGGTTCAACATCTTTTCTAATTGAAAAGAGAAAATCTAATAGTTTTTCTACATTTTTTCTAGAAAAAGCGGCACATTTATTTTCGTTTTTTCAGTTATGTGAGTCAAAGGCCTGTGTTATGATAGAGTCCTAGATAACTGATAAACATAATACAATACACGACATATAAATATTATATTTTATTATACATAAATAGCGATGTATCTGCAGATGGCGTGCTGGATGCACGCCCTAAACAAATATCTGCAGATCGTACACACATTTGTCCCAAGGCGGGGATCGAACCCGGAACCTCCTGCGTTACAGGCGGGTCTTCGCCCACTGCGCCACAGAGATCGTCTAAATTAGAAACAGAACGAATAGATGCAACAATAAAAAATCGGATTTTAACCTGCATTGTGTTATGCAGTTCACTAAATTTTGACGCTATCTGTACATGCACCTACCTACACATCTGCCCACGTAAAAGCCTAGGCCATTAAAATCTAGGTCATGAGTTTTGGTTCAAGTTCTTCTTAGTTGACTCAAACAATAAATCAAGATGAAGTGATATAAATCTTGTGACAAAAACAAAAGATAAATCATTTCGAAATTCGAATCATGTCAACCTCCGCGGAGACGAAGCCCACTAAAAAGCTCGCTTTTAAAAAAGTTTACACTATGGTTGATTACTGATTAGACGTTAGAATTAGAAGTTCTAATTCGGACTGATTTTATTATTTTCAACCTTACGCAAATATAAAAGAGTTTAAATTACTTATGATGATTGAAAAGGAAAACCCTATTGAAAGACGAATGGGTATTGATGGGGTTACACCTAAGAGCGGGTAACTCACTGAAAGGATAACCCCAACGGATAGGGTTCTAAAACAACTTCTTCGACAAACCCTATCGAAAACCCCTTCAAAGGGACAAAGCAGTCCCTGGTTAGAACTCCTTAGATTTCGTCCAAAAATATCTAGCTCCACATAGAGATTATTAGATATTAGCTCTCATTCAAGGAACTTATACCTACCCAACCGGTTACGTATAAGTTCCTTGGTCTCATTAAAAAAACCTCCGCGGAGTTTAGTGCGCTCACTCAAAAGTCTGCATCAAATAAGTTTTTACTAAGATAGGTTAGACGTTAGAACTCTTTGGATTTCGTCCAAAAATACCTCCCACTAAGACAAGGGTCTTCAGTCTACAATGCATCTTTGATACTCCGTGCATCTCCAAGCTTCCCGTTTTTTACATAAGGACGGTCACTTGACGAGCAACTAACGATGGAATAAAAATGACTTAGTCAAAAAACATTGCAAGAGGCCTTGGACAGAATGAATCTAGCGAATATGATTGAAATATTATTAATTTTGTTTTAAAAAACTCTAAACCCACTTCAAATTTTTATAGTCTTTTCATGATTTTTTTATGGATCCCATAGTTAGAACTGAACCAAACTCTAATGGGACCACACGGAAAGCACCAGCTTCAAAGAATCATGAAAATCGGACCACCCAGTCAAAAGTTCTGAGGTAACACTTGAATTGAGAACCTCTTCCTTTTTTTGAAATTGGTTAAAAACAAATTATACGAAAAATTATGCATTTGAACATTTTGGCTCTAACATAGGTGACCATTTTTGATATAGGTATTCAGAAAGTACTTCTTTCATCCGAGATTCAGAAGTGAAGAAAAAAATAAAAAAAGGATTTTGGTTTTGTAAATTGCACGCACATGACACAGGTCGAGTTTTTTGTTTGTATTAGTGATAAATAATAACATGTATTTATGTATTTGCGCGACGATTTTGAACAAAAATAAATGTATGGAGATAAGGCACGGAACTAGTTATGGTTATGGGCTATTGGAGGGCCATATGAAAATCTTCAAACCCCTGACATAGGGTTTCTGACGAGCGATGAAACGAATAGATTACCTCGGCAATCAAAACAAAGTGACCTCGTGTAAAACGGCCTATAGCCCAAGGGTCTGCGGTAACCCGCCAAAACAAAAGAAATCTCAGGTTTCCAAGCGCCCTCGACCTGTTTTTTTTAGAACAACTCAGGCATTCTGTGTATTTCTGAGGAGCCAGGTAGGCGCAAACTAAAAATAACCTGAGTTGTTCGTTGTTTGAATGGAATTCGAAGTTTGAAATTGTACAGACGGTATCGAAGAAGTTTAGATTACAGGATGTTTATTAATAAATTCTCAATGGGCTATTGGGAATCAATGGAAACTAACAATGGATTTGAAATACCTAACAACATGGAAATATCTTTTAATAGTAAGGCCTATATCATAAAATTTTGCTCTGTCATCGATCTATGCTTGATGCTTATGCACCGATACTGTCAAACGCACTCATGAACCTCAAGATACAAGAACTCAACTCGTTCTAGGTACCTGCGGTTTTAAATTTTGCATATATGTTTTCGTAAATAAATGTTTTATTATTGGAACGAAGTTCCTTATCGCGCGTTGTGAAAGGGGGGCTAGACGGAAAAAAATCTTACGAAAAGTTGTCACGACACTTTTTGCTATACCGTGCGTTCCGAGATAAGCTATTAGCGATGTTAGCGATCTCAACGATATTTGACGTTCCGAGTTAGTTCTCACGATTATTGACAGTTGAGTGCTATCCTATCTCGGAACACTCAATGAACGTGCTCACGGTCACGTGTCGCTTCATCGCTTGTCAGATGCTTGTTAGTCAAAAAAATAAACAGCACAACAGTTCGAAATCCAGTAAAAATGGCCGAAATTCGAACTTTTTGTTTATCATCAAATGATTCCGATGACTCGGTTGAGGAGTGGGACAGCGACCAATCCAATTTGTGCCCCCTCGTACTGCTCTTGAGAGAGCATTAAAGTTATTCTCCGACCGTTGACTTCGTCATCTATATGAATTTCCATTTCTCTTTAAAAAACTTGCAAACAAATAAATTTTGTTATCAAACAGACAATATCAAGGAACATAAATAAATACTCTTCGTGGAAGGAGGACAGGATGGCGAAGAAAATAAATGCCAACTGTCAGTTTTGACAACGCGCTCACAGTGATTTCTGTTTGTAGGATGGTCACTGATATCGCAAAATGGCGCATGTAATGACGTCATCTATGACGTCACACGAGACATCGTTTTCGCGCTCACGGTAAGTCGGAACGCATGATAGCGCGCTAATATCGATATTGGCGCAACTCGGAATGCAAGGATAGTAAGCTATTGTAAGCTGTGCGGCGTCGCATGTTTCTCTGTCTGTCTCTCTCTCTCTTATAGAAACTTCGTTCCATCCGGGTGTCCATTGACACCTCTCAAGTTTTTTTTTATTATTTTATTTTCTATATTCTAAACCAATAATTATAAAGAGAAAATGTGATTGTTTGTGTTATAAAGAGGAAAGATGTGATTGTTTGTTTGATTGTTTGTATTGAATAGGCTCCGAAACTACTGGACCGATTTAAAAAATTCTTTCAACATTAAAAAGCGACAAAGTGTCATATATTTATCCCGGAATTCCCACGGGTACGGGAACTAAGCGGGTGAAACCGTGAGGCACAGCAAGTTCTCTATATTTCTCTATATGGGATTACCTTGCGATTCTGAGTCATTTGGTAAAACAAGCTGTGTGTCGTCTTTGGTGAATAATATATGCATGTGATTTCAAAATGGCTAAAAAAATCTATACGTATTCGCTATTGATATAGAAACATATACATATTTATATTAGCATTTTGAGACGTTTTTATTGTAGAATCCATTGAAAAATTGATATTTTAAGTCTCAATTGCAAAATTTCAAAACACTACGCCATTGACTAGAGCGGACGTGACATCGCTGTTCACATTTCTTTTTTTTTTATTCTGCTTGCTGCACCATGATTTGACACTATTCTGCCCACTTCACATTTCGTATTGTCGGTTATTTTCAGCTTTTTCGAAAAACCTCTTTCCTGAGATGATCACCACCGAGGTCGTCACAAAAGGTTTTAATCGAGTGTGAACGTCGACGTCAAATAAACATGGCGCCAATATGGCAGCGTTTTTATCACCCGAAAATGATTGTAGTTTTGATTTGTTTTTTTTACCTTGTTAATACGAAATTCAGTGAGCGTCATATCATTCCTGGGTTAAATAAAGACCTAAAGAATCGATTAAAACAATAAAAAAAATCGATTCATATACCCTATTATGGTAGGTACCTATTTTTATCTTTCCTCCGCTTTGTTTTCTTCATACCTCTCCATATATTTAAAAGCTCACCTGTCAGAAGCGACGGCAGCCAGCGCCACCGCCCAGTCGGAACCGCACCACCCCTGGTCGATGACAGGGGAGATGTAGCTCGGCCAATATCTGCGTGAGTCAAAGTTAATTTCGGGGACGTCTTTATCGTATCGGATCGAACCCATGAGTTGTGTCGCTGGACTTAAGGGGAATGTTCCTGAAAGAAAGGATTTTATTTAGGTTTATTAGTAGTTAGGTTATGTATGATACATATAAAGGTATTTACATTATATTTTTCAGATGAGTGTAAATAATGCCAAGATTTTTAGATGTAATTATTGTATGTTATGCATAACCTGCGTACAAATACAGGGTGCCACGTAACGTGTGTACTAAGGCGAAAGGGGGTGATTCTGGATGACGAGGGGATTAACTTTTTATTTTTATTTTATTATATTTAACTTTTTGTTCTTCTTCTTCTTCTTCGTAGCACTCTTGTGAGAGTGGTCGTGGTCATCATGGTTCTTGTAGGGTGGCTGTGAATCGCCTCACGATGTCTCGCCACCGTCCTCTATGTTGCGTCTTCCTACTGCACACATGTAAGGTGTCACCCACTGCGGACTTAATCTGGTCGGTTCATCGCATGGGCGACCTTCCGCGCGACCTAGTGCCTTCCACTCTGCCCTGCACGACAAGGCGCTCAATGGAGTCGCCATCCCGCCTTGAGACGTGACCAAAGTATTTGAGAATGCGAGTATGGACTAAGACAGACAGACGCTGTTTGATGCCGAGTTCTTGTAGTATAGAGGCATTCGTACGAAACTCGGTCCAAGATACTCCAAGCATTCTTCTCCAACACCACATCTCCAAAGCGTCTATCTTTTTCTTCTCAATTTCTTAGGGTCCACGACTCAGCAGCGTACAAAAATATGGGGAAAACCAGTGCTCGAACCAGCCGGATCTTAGTGTTCTTGGTGAGATTTATATTCTTCCAGACTTTCCTCAACTTGTCCATCGCTGATCTAGTTATTGCCATGCGTCTCTTTACTTCATCTGTGCCCCTCCATTCGAGTTCAACGCTCCAAGATAGATGTAGGATAGAACTATGTCGCAATTCGAGCAACTTCTGGCAAGTTGACGTTGGCGCGGTCCACTATCATCATTTTGGTTTTGTTGCGGTTGATCTTTAGCCCTAACTGTAGGCTTACACTCTCCATTTTGAGTAGTATTTCTTCCATGGCTTGCGCTGGTGGCGAATAGCGTGGTGTCGTCGGCGTAACGAAGGTTTGAGATTTTGTAACCTCCGACCGATACGCTGTCTGTCCAGTCTTGAAGAGTAATGCGCATAATGCGCGGTGTAGACGTTAAATAAGATAGGAGATATTGTGGAGCCCTGTCGAACTCGTGCACTTGAATGGAAATTACTGGACAGGACGTCGTCGGTTCGAACTGAAGCTGTACCCGTCTCATAGAGCTTTCTCAAAAGATGCACCAGGTGTTTACAGAATGAGTCTGCTGTTCTGCTCATCCCACTCTTCAATTAGGTACGCTATCAGCAGCTATCAGCAAGCTATCACACCTTTCAGAAAAACAGCAGCCTTTGTTAGTAGAGCATATTTTCCACAGCTCGAGCAGAACTTCTACAATCAAGGCTGTCATTTGAAATAAGAACGGAGGTGCGGTCAGAGAGAAAAGTTTGAACAAAAACAAAAACTTTTTTAAATTTCGAATTTACGCCACCTTTATTCAAGCCTGTGCGGAAAAATCTCTTCACATCATGTCATCACTGAATTACTACGAGCAGCGTAGTCATCGATAATTTTATATTTTAAATTCGAAACTATGTCTGTCTGTTACCTTTTTACGCCTATACGACTGAACTTAATGAAATTTGGCAGGGAGGTAAATGGTATCCCAGAGGCATAAGCGGATGGGAAACACAGGGCAGCAATATTATTAATCCATATTTATTTATATAAAAGCAAATAATGCAAAAAAATAAATAAGTAGGTAACATTGAAATAGAAAGTGTCTGTATGGATACCATAGCTACCTACACTAAGTAGATAAACTTAGTGCATGAAGGTTCAGTCTAGAATTATCTCCCATCTTGGACTTTCACCATTGTCTACATTAGAACCTAGTACATACTGTTCCGAGCTAGATTTTATCTTCATATTGAATTTATGTTGAGTTTTAAGGTTGTTCGTGATAAGGCGGTACCCGAGGCCCACTAGCGCCGCCGCCTTTTTTATCTTATTAGTAAGTTGAAGAAAAGAATTTTCAAAAAATGATAGGCAAGTTTATGATACCTAGAGGAGATGCGAAAACAGAGTTTGGTGGCCACTAAGTGCAACTTCGCATCTCCTCCTAAACTATACAAAAAAAGACGTGTGGCACTCGGGGACTGCCGCGGTAAAGCTATTGCATAGCATTTTTTATCAACTTATACAATTATAATAAGTAACGCCGATACAACCAATGCCATGAGTTGCTGAACAAAAGAGACAAGCGTGATATTTCAAAAAGTCATTAAAAGTTCTGCTATTTTTTTTTATTACTCGTAGGAGTCATTGAACCACATTATACGAAATTTAGTTTAATTAAATACAAAATGCTAGAATACTTAGTTATTTAAATAAATTTATTATTAAAACATAACACCATTGGTTTGCAAAAACGCGTTTTAAATCCACTTTGGACATACCTAATCATAAATTGAATCAAGATAAAAATGAAATTGTATGGTAATTTTGTTATTAAAATTCACTTGCTTTGCAGTTATCGACCTTATTATTCTAATAAATAATCCACCAAAGATAATTTTATTCATATCACGAAGTTGAAATTTAAACTGGAACACAAATTTATTTTTTAGTATAGGTAGTTAGAAATATGAAATTACGTGCGTGGTTTATTTTTCGCTTCTTCCACAAGTGGATCACAAAAAAATTAATTTTGTTTTAAAAAACTATAAACCGACTTCATTTTTTTTGTTTTTTCATGAATTTTCATGGATCCCATTGTCAGAACTGAACCAAATTAAAATGGGACCACACGGGAAGCACCATTTTTCATAGAAAAAAAGAATCATGAAAATCAGAAAACCCAGTCAAAAGTTCTGAGGTAACAAACATTAAACAAAACTGTCGAATTGAGAACCTCCTCCTCTTTTTGAAGTCGGTTAAAATGTAGGCAATCAATTAACACTTTATTTCTGCTGCTTGTAGTCTGCAGTTACCTCAGTTGTTTTTTTTTATTACTAGTTTTATTTATTTCTATTTTTTGATTGTAATTTTCTTTTTCAATATATTTTTATATCTTCTAATAAAAACTACTCTTTCTAATCTACCTGAGGGCAAATTTTATTGAGATCCGTTTAGCCGTTTAGAGGTAAAAAGGTTACAGAGTGGGTTTGTGGCTTAGGCCTCCAGTGTCTGACGCCCCGCCGCCCCCCCGTGGTGGAGGCACCCGATTTCGTTTTAGTGAGATAAAAAGTATTAGTTGAATGTTTTTATCCAAAGTACAGTCAGATAGCAAAGTGTAACCTAAATTATAGAAATGATTATAAGTGTCTACATGAAGTGATTCAAAGTCAGTTTTTTTTATAAATCTTTATTATTAATGTCGACGAAACAAAAAATTACGAACGATTTTTTATATTTTCTTACTTTCTTTTATTGGATAAAAAATAATAATTTACTTGTCTACGAGCTGGTTTTTAGAAGGGGTTTTGGTGAAAAATCATTATTGATCTCTGATCACAAATAAATGTTTAATAAAAGTAAAAAAGAAGGAATGAATAATTTATATTTTTATAACGCAAAAAATTGCCTGTTAGATTTTTTGTACGATCATAATATAATAAATAATGTTTGTACATTCTACAGATATTCGTTCAAAGATTTACAATGTTGTCGATTCTGTTGCTTTAGAATTTGATTGTATCGTTTGACATTTCTAAATCCTAATTTTAGCATTAGGATTTAGGAATGTCAAACGATACATTTCGATTCCTTCGTCGATTCATAACGATTCCTAAATCCTTATTGTACTCGTAGCTAGTTATGATGTCAAATAGAAGATAACTATTCAATGTAAAAGCTATCGTCTACGTGACATTCGTAAATCCTAATTTTAGTAATTCAGTAATATTAATCTATTAAGCTAATTTTATCTTAATCTGAAACAACAGAGCGGACACCAATATTACAATACTATTAACGACTTGATTATAAAAAAAACTGCAATCAAAACAGACCAGCATAGGTAGGAACTTTAAAAAACGTACTTTGGCATTTTGTATGGAACTGTACTCAGGGTCTTTTATGGTTTACCTTTAGGGCTACGGTTTCAACATGGAGAATAGTCGTAACTTTAATTTATTGTGTATTTGTTTAGGTTTGATATATTGCTTTAGACTGTTTTGACCTTACGACCAAAGCAGAGACGAATTCAGGACATTTCAGGGGCAAAAGGGCATTTATGGCTGAATTTTATCTTAATCCCCTTTTATATTCTGACACCGCACAACATTTACAACCAGAACAGCATAATTATTATACAGTTTTCGTGATAAGTTTCTAGATTGAAACCATTATATTAATCTCTTCGTCTAAATAGCACGCACGCAGAGTTTATTTTATCCAAAGATTCTACGCGACGATACCATTGACTTACCAGAATTGGGCCCCCGCAGGAGTGTATTGATGTCCGGTGACCATTTTGGTGGTCCATGGCCATATTCTTTGATCACTTTCAATTGATAGGTTTGAGTGCTTACACTTACCCATTTAACCCACAATTTTTCTACCCAATAAAATTGTCCCTGATCATTCCAAAACATATGCTTCATCTTAACCAATCCAAAAATCTAACTACCTAATCTTCTTTCATATTTTTTCATTATGAGGTAAGAGGTGATTTTTACAACAACAACATAGGTTCCTTCTTATGCATTTTGTACCACACTAACTGCTACCCGCGCCTTTTTAAGTAACCTGAAGAGACCACAAATAAAACGGCGCTTTGAAATTCACAAAGTTACTTTATTGGAAAGTCAAAGACACCTTACCGTCTTACAAACTAGCAGTCTCTCCTCGAACCCAAAATCACCTCAAACTAGTCATTAGAACCCGTGCGTTCTCGTCAGCGCGATCTAGCCCTGGGTCAATTTTAGTAGCGCCATCTAGTTATAAATGACGGAACTAAATAGAATAACAGTTGATGTTTCACAAAAATCGCCTAAACATAACCTATGTCTGTCTCTGGGATACCATTAACCTCTTTGCCAAATAGCATTTAGATCCGTTCAGCCGTTTCGGCATGAAAAGGTAACAGACAGAGATAGATGGAGAGATAGATTGGTATACAGAGTTACTTTCGATTTTATATAACTAGTATGTTTTTCTATTCTGAAATTTCACCTGAACAATGCACATGCACAGCGGCAATAATCCTTACCAAGTTTATAAATTAGTCCATCCTTCAGCTTCTTGCCCTGAAACTGCGTGTAGTTCTCCGCTATCCAGCCTCGCACGTAGTTGAGGACCTCCGAGCTCATGAGACACTGCTCCTCGGAACATTGCCAGTCGCCTCTATTTGTGTACTCGTTGATTATACAGGTGCTGTAACAAGAAGAACTTTTAGAATCTCTTATTCATGAAAATACCTAATAAAATACCTAAGAACTAATGACATATTTGATACATGTCAAATATGTATATCTTTTGTAAATCAAACACGTAATAACGTAGTAATAAAAGTATAGTGCCAAACACGTTCTCCGTTGGAGCGCTACTAAATAACTTAAACTAGGTAACCTAATGCGAAGAATTCGAGGAAACAAAAAAGGTTTATTTATTACTGATGTACAGATTTTTTTTTTGTTAAAATTTTAATTATTTATCATGGTTATTTAACTAAATCACTTCAAACTATTTATTTATATTAACTATGATAATTTTGTTTGGTAAACTCAAGATTTGAATTTATTCTTAACTTAGAATTCGCCTAACTTCCCCCTTTTAAACCATACTGAGTTGATACCTGTGTTTACAAAAACCAGAGACATCAAAAACCGTTGACATTTTGATTACGTCGTCGTACAGTCAACGACAAAAACAATTGCAAGATATTTCTTGCACTTGCCGACGCAGGAGGTTGCGGGTTCCTGCCTCGGGATAAATGTTCGTACGATCTGCAGATATTTGTTCCTGATGTTCTGAGTCTTTTCTATCTATACAATAATATTATATACATAGTGGATATTTTGCACAAGCAGTAAGGAGGAATGGTTTTAAAAGATTATCCATATTATTTAGACAGATATTCATTCCCATTCTCAGATTTTCAAAACATTACAGTCAGCAAGAAAAGCGGTATTTCACGCGCATAAAAAAAAGACTGAGTGATTATTTATTATTCAACAAAACTTTTTGAAAAATTCCTATGTTTTGTAACTTAGAGAGTTAGAGTTAATTACATAGGTTACTTAGAATTATGTTATGTTACTTAAATAGAGTTATGTTACCTACGTTACTTAAGTAACTTAAGTCTGTAAAAGTGTAAAATTGAATTGAATAAGTATTTCATTTCATGACTCAAACTAATCGTAGATTAACAGTTAAATCACTGATCAGATAAGTTCTCTCAGTCTCGGTTCTTGGTCTAAACCAAGGCTATAAACACTGCTTGTATAGCCTTGGTTTAGACCAAGAACCGAGACTAAGAGAACTTATCTGTTTCACCCGCGTAGTTCCCGTTCCCGTGGAAGTTCCGGGATGAAATTCTCAAACTCAAACTCAAATATGCTTTATTTCCATAAATACAATAAAGTACACTTAGAAAAGGTCAAATCATATTAAAAAATACACTGACACGGAAATAAAGTGGTATTTTTGATTACAATCGCTTCGGTATGTAGACTAAAGTAAAGAAACGACGAAGAAACCTTTAGCCTGTTAGTTGTTATTTTTCGAGACCAAGCCAAGCTTTTTTATCCTCTAGATAATCTGATATTTTATAGTAAGCCTTTTTGCAAAATATAGCCTATGTCACTCCCTGAAAAGTGGCTTTTTAAAGTCAAAGTCAAATCGTTTATTTCTTTAGACTTACAAAATAAGTACTTAGACAAGTCAAATTTTTACTATATAAACAGATTGATAAATAGTTATTACTATCAAACAAGAAATAAGATGCAATTGACTTTAATTCACTTCAATTTTTTGTCCACTAGCGGAAGAAGTGAACAAGAAACCACTAGCAAGTTTATCGCTTATCAACTAATACAATCTTAGGATAACTAAGTCTAACTGGTCTTACATACTATTGTCTGTGCGGAACTGGGCGACATCCGGCCAAGCATTAACATCATTGACGTAGTCATCTACGGAGTAAAATGCTTTCTTGATAAGATTTCGTTTTATGTACAGTTTAAATTTACGAATAGGGAGCTCAGTTGCTTCAGATGGAAGCTTATTATAGAATCTTACGCAATTGCCCACAAATGATTTCCCTACCTTTCTTAATCTATATGATGGGATGTGTAATTTGTTCTTGTTTCTTGTATTTTTATTGTGAACATCACACCTTTTCATAATGTTATCTCTGTTTTTGTGTGTATACATTAGATTTTCATAGATGTATTGCGATATTACTGTTAAAATATTTATTTCTTTAAATAATTCCCTCAACGAATCACGTGGATTTAATTTATAAATAGCGCGTACCGCCCTTTTCTGAAGAACAAAGATAGTCTGGATGTCAGCTGCCTGTCCCCAAAGCAAAATACCATAAGACATAACACTATGGAAGTAACTGAAGTAAACTAACCTAGCTGTATCTTCATCGGTAATGTATCTAATTGTTCGAACCGCATACGCTGCTGAACTAAGTCTGTTTGCGAGAGCATCAATTTGCGGTCTCCATTGAAGAGAGGAATCAATATATAACCCTAGGAAAACAGTTGAGTCTACAAGGTGAACAATCTCATCCTTTAGCATTATCTTAGTTGGGAGCTCTCTTACATTTGGTAACATGAATTTTATGCATTTGGTTTTAACCATTGAGTAAGAGGTTATTGGCGGTGAACCAGTCTAGTATTTGTGAAAGAGAATTATTTACATCGTCATAATTATGTTTATTTCTGTCAACTTTAAAAATCAATGAAGTATCATCAGCAAATAAGACTATATCACAGAGATCTTTTGCTAGAAATGGGAGATCATTTACATATACTAAAAATAGAAAAGGCCCCAATATTGATCCTTGCGGGACTCCTAAATCGATTTTTGATCCCCTAGATCTTTCTTTACCAATATCTACTTTTTGGACTCTATCCGATAAATATGATTGCATAAGGTCCAGTGCCTTGTTTTTAATTCCATAATGACTTAGTTTATTTATTAATGTACCATGATCCACGCAATCAAAAGCTTTAGAAAGGTCACAAAATACACCAATAGCGTTTTTTGCTTTATCCCATGCATCCAATATGTGCTTTAATAGAACTGTACCAGCATCAGTTGTCGATCTACCCTTGGTGAAGCCAAATTGATTTTTATGTAACAACCTATTGAGGTTGAAGTGAGAGGACAACTGTGTGTTTAATAGTGAATTATATTTTTCGATCGGTCCAGTAGCTTCGGAGCTTCAATACACAAGAAACAAAACCAGCGCTGTTTTACACCCTTGTGCAAAACGGCATAAAGCTGAGACTTATCCGTTTTGGCACTCCTAGGCACCTGTTATAAGCAGGTAGGTTAGTTTAAGAACCTAAATCTAAATCGAAACAGTGAGGTAGACAAGACATATTCAATACAAGCAAAAGTAAGCTTAGACGATTACTTAGTGATTTATTTTCTCAAGTGTAGCTAACTGTGTAATATAACTATAACTACTAAGTTACCTATTTAATTCAATTCTTGTCGTTTTTTAATTATTTTTGTATTGAATAAGATTATGTTATTCTTATTACTAATAAGTCGTCAATTTACTTTGTACTTATTATAGATATTCATTCAATCTGCGGTAAATTGCCAATTTTTGCAATATATATGTATGACCTGATCCCACCATCCCCCTTCCACTCCAGGACAAGCAGACGCACAGCGCAATACCATCCATACTTGGTGGACGTACCCTCCACTCGCACTAAGCGGTTTTCCTCCACCTTTATTATTCGCACCGCAAATGAATGGAACTCGCTCCCTGCCTCTGTTTTTCGAGCCAATTACAACCTGGGTCTCTTCAAGACAAGGGTGAATAGGTATCTTCTAGATCTTCGTGATACACCGTCGGCCGCATCTTCACTTTCCATCAGGTGAGATCGCGGTCAAACAAAGGTCTATTTACCGTAAAGAAAAAAAAATAAAGTCTTAGCGTAGTGCCGACTTAAAAAAATTCCTATGCAACAAATCGCTTATCGACGACTTATTATAAATTTGTGTATTTTATGATACTTTGCCTACTATTATAAACTTCGTTTCTTCTGAAAGCACGATACCGACTGTGGTATCAACAAACATGTACTGGTTTATCCAGACATGTTTTACATATAAAATTTTTATGTAAACCTGGCTGTAAGATACTCCAAAATTTTGAAAATAAAATAAATATTTTGTACATAAACATAAGTTCTAATTCTAGTTGTTTTCTTTGCTCGTTGATATACCTACCTACTTGTTTATTTCTGTATATTGTGCTGTCCTTGTGAATCAAATAAACCATCTATATATCTATCTATCTACATATAAGCCCATGTCATGGCGGCTATGGTGTCATATGGCCTTAGATCTTCAATTAGATACAAACGTAGTCTTGAGAAGTTCCGCTTATGGAATAAGTTACCTTTGTTTTGGAATTTATTGTTTATATCACTTTGTTTTTGTGTTTACTCAATGCTGTTTCATTAAATCCTACTAATATTATAAACGCGAAAGTTTAAACATGTATTTATGTATGTTACTCGTTCACACAAAAACTACTAGACGGATCGAGCTGAAAATTTTCATACAGTTAGTTCTAGGCCTGGATAGGGGCTTTTTAATCCATAAATCAGTTCTCGAGTGATACAGCTAGTTCTGTATAATTTTCATATCTTAGTTTTGTAAATTTTATTATTCTAGGTACCTATCCTTTTTCACTTGGTCACGGCATCATGCGTGGCGTGATCGGTGACGGCTGGAACAATTTCGCTAATAAGTTTTTTGTTGTGTTTTTAATTGGAAAGAAAAAATAAGAAAGGCAAATAATAATAATACGGAATAAGAATAAGTTATCTATGAATCTACTTAATGTAATTTGACAAAAATCTCTAGGGCCAACTGAGCTTGGACTAAAGAAGTCAGAATTGCAAAAAACTTCCCATATTATGGGAAATAATCACAGCTTCGAAAACGACGAAAAGATTTGACGAATAAAAAATAAAATCCCTCATACAGTCCATTGAAAAAATAATGGGATTGATAAAGTTTTTTAAACTTACGCGATCATAACAGATTAGGTATTATAAATAATTTATTTATTTATATAAATATTCACGGGTATTTATCGCCTTTATTTACCTACTTTTCCAGACGTTTCAACAGGTTTACACACTGTCGCGGTTCTGACTTAATACTTACCATAATGTATGTATTCCAGAACAAAGCACGAGAATAAAGCTGACCTCAAGTGTCACTATCCCGTGAGTCTGCCCAGACCCTGTTAAACATTTCAGCCTGAATTATCTTGAATCTGTCAAGCCAATTTAGGCCATTTAGCCGAAATTAGCCCGTCCCTGTATATTGTTGCTTTCAGTGGGTTCCCTGGTCAAGAATCTCTCATCGTATCGTTATTTATATTAAATAAATAATTCTGGACATTTCACACAGCATTACCTAGCCCCAAGCTAAGCAGAGCTTGTGTTATGGAAACAGATAACTGATTACTTAATACAATACACTACATAGATAGATATTTTTTAATAAACTAGAAAGCATCCAGAACGCCCTGAACAAATGTCTGCAGATCATACACACATTTGTCCCGAGGCGGAAATCGAACCCGAAACCTCCTGCGTCGCAGGCCACAGAGGTCGTCAATTTCGTTGTCGGCTCAAAATTTCCACCACCCCAACTCTCCTGCGGGTATCGTAAGACGAACTAAGGGATATCCACCCGGGGCGGCCAACAGCGTCCCCTGCCGAATAGTCCCACTACCAGGGTAGGTCTTTGTCCAAAGGACTAGCCTATAGGGTCTAGCATAGGCTGCGGCTAGCATTAGATAGATAGATAGATGATACTTTATTGCACACTTAAGGCCCATACACCAGCGAAAGTGGCGCCCCCAACTATTTTATCTTATTATTACGTTATACGCAGGAATTTTTAAAAATCCTACGTTCAGTTTGTGGTATCTATTATAAGATATTTATTAATGTCTCTGTAATAGTTTCATTTTGTAAAGCTTAGGAAGCGATACGAAGTTGCGCTTTTTGGCCACCAAACTCTAATTTCGCATCTCCTCCTAAACTATATGAGATAGAATTATTACAGAAGTATTAAGAAATAGCTTATAATAGATACCACAAACTGAACGTAGGATTTTTAAAAATTCCTATAATAAACGTAAAAATATGATAAAATAGGTATCGCTGTCAGATTGGCTCGGGTATGCGCCTTAAATCTAAAAGGAACTATTTACAACAAGAAAAGTTAAAGCTAAGCGACAATTGGCGGTCCTATCGCTCAAGAGCGACAGATCTCTACGAGACAACCATGGATGGATACGATCATGGGACTTTACACGGGAATATGTGTGCTTCTGTAAGTTTTAAAATGTTATAAAAATAAAGAACTAATAAAATAATACATAGACATAAATACATACTTATCGTTAAATATATTTACATAAACTAGTTTACATAATATTACTTACAGCATTAGGCTGTAGATGATATTTCTAAACCCCCTAAATTAATAGAAGCTTAACCCAGTATAATAGGTATCATTGATCCCACTTTTGAAATAAATAAGAAGTGGATTTACGAAGAAGACGTTTAACTTTTTTTGTGGGGGCTGATGTCTTATAGTAATACAGGCTTAAAGCCTATCTCACTCAATCTCCAGCTTCTCACAAAACAGGTAATTTAATTTTACATAGTACTCTCGTATTAGATAAAATAGAAAACCTTTTTGTCAGTGGAAATGTGTCTTATTATTGTTATTTATGAATGATAAGAAAGCGCTACTTTCTGGAAATCTGTAAAAATGGAAATATATTTAGGTAATTAGATTTTTAGAGATGGGTTCATTATTTAGTAGGTACCTATTTAACAATATTGTTTGTTTGCAAAAAAGTACCTAGCAACTTTGACACCTACTCTTAATGTTATGTCTTATGTAAATATATTACACATAAAACTAATACTATAATATTACACGTAAATATGGTACATAATTGTACCTATAATTACATAATTATTATTGGTAATTTATGACTTATTTTAAGAAGCAAAACCTAAGCGATTTTCGTTCCGTTTACTAGTCTCAGCATAAACCTTCGATATCTTATTCGTGCTAGGGTTCTATACAGTTCAGTTAGTGATGTCATTACAACCTAAATAGATAGTTAGGTAAATGTACCTAACTAATCTAGATTGAAATGCATTAGCGGTAATGTAATACATACCACAACAATGGTTATAAATGTTCTGAGTTGACCTTCTGGTAAACGAAGTCCCTGTGGTTTTCGTATTGTTCGGTGACCACAAGTGGCAGAATGAGATTGGTAGAGTCAGCAACAAAAGACACTAAACACAATAATGTTTCAAACAAATTATAATTAGTCCGTCTTTTTATTTTTAATTAGTTAGATTATCAAAAGATATTGCACTTGTATTTTTTTGTATACCTACAGTGCACATTAATTACTTTAATTAGTTAGGTACTTCTAAGGAATGAACCTATTAGTATGATTTGATTACAATCTAGCTACAACGTGGGCTAATGAGTAATTTAAATTTAACTTAAATTGCTAAAATAGCATAATTTTTTGTTATAGCGATTAAAAACATAATAATAAAAATTTGCTATAGAGTTCCGCATGACCTTGCGAAGTTGCGACACTTTTTAGCAAGATGTGACGTCACTAGTACCAAACTTGAACGCTCCTTATATTTGTATTTTTTGTTGACAAAATAAGAGCATGTGTATTAGGAATAGGTATGTGTTATAGGAATCTGATAGACTACCTGACGGCCATATTAGACGGACATCTGCAGGTAAGCTCAAACGCTTGCTTAGCGATGAATTCTTTTTAAGATAACTAATTTTAAATTTCACTTTGTGTTGCTTTTTTCCTTTTATATACTTTTCCTCGTCGTCTACTTTCACTGTGTAATTTATTATCCTATTTAAGTAAATATCTGCGGAAAACTTATAATTGGCCCTCAGCACACATGCGCTGGTCTGTACCGGCATGTATTAAGTAAATAACTATTCTTAAGACATAGCAGTAAGTTTTCCTAAAATTCTGAAAATAAAATAAAATAAATTAGGATAATATTTTTTTTACTAAACACACTAAGTACTCGATTATTATAAATTATAGATACTAGCTCTATACGACTTATTTTTTTTATTTACTCCCCTTTTTTATCCGGAGACGTTACCATCGACCGTTTGAGCACCCCTGGTATAGTACATAATAATAGTAATAGATAATACACTAATATAATATGTCAATCCATTCAAAAGAGTAAAATGTAAAAAATATATGGTTATATTAAATTAGGTGTTATAGGGAACGATTGAACGATTGATTATTGGAACGCTCTAGCTACGCCCCGCGGCTTTGCACGCGTTGATCATATGGAAACGTTTATAGTTGATTTTTGAATTTGATTTGCTATAAACCTCACGGAGCCCGAGACCTTTCCAACGAATGCAAAACCGTGGAAATCGGTTCGTGCGTTCTAGAGTTATAGCGTCAGGAAGGAAAACCCGACTCATTTTTATACCTTTCGTCAGTGCAGCATTAACAGGGGTCGTAAAATCAAGATGGCCCCCAGGTTTGACCTAACTAAGGCTGATCCACAGACCGTGTTCAAAAATAAAAAAAATCATGATTTCTCTGATTTTTTGTATGCGAAGCCCTAGGTTTTGTTAATGTCCTTTGAATCTTATAAATCATCCTAGTAAATAGCATTGATTGCATGAAAATATAATAAAAAGATAAGCTTCTGTTGATAAATGAAAATTTTTGCCACGAAACCAACGGTTGCTGCAACGCTGAAGTTTAAATGCATTATCTTCTACACTAAACCACGACGAATGGTATCAAGTGTGTAAATTATTGAAGAACATACCTTTGGCTATCCCGATCTCTTAGTTTTATCGACACAAACACAAAACACAACCAAAAACCGACGACTCAAAAAGACCTTTAAAATTTGATTCGAAAACTAAGTTTTTGATGATGAACAGGGACTAAACAGTCCGATCACAGAGCAAACTGACCATTTTTATGACGAATTCTATACCTTAACTAATGAAAGAATACCAAAATCCCACAAAAATTTTTTTATCGCTAATCTGTGAAGCAGCCTTGTCAAGGCTGTCCACACATGTCCGCCATGTTGTTTTTATTTATTTTAGGCCTTGCCAAGCTCGTCCGCAGTCGAAAGGAGATTAAATTAGGTGTTAGAATATTTTACGGGATATGATTTGTAGGAAAAAAAAACCTGTCGAGTGCAAGTTTAAGATCCTATCGGCTGCCTTTTCAAATTAAGTTCTATTTAAGTTTTAGTGGCCATAAAATAACATCCTAAAATATAATTTATTACCAAAAATTCAAGTCTGACTACCATATTTTTTATTGAATAATTAGCAAGGATATAATATATCATCTTTAGTGTAATTAAGAGCTAAACCACGACTTTCAGTCATACATTTATAATTTACAACTTTACAAGCAACAGCTGGACCTATTCCTATTCTAATAATATTATATTATAACTTATGAATTAATGCATAATTGTTTTTGTTTAAATAAACTATAAACCGACTTCAATTGTATAGTTTATTCATGGATCCCATGGACCAAATTACGTGCGACCACACTGGAAGCACCAGCTTTCAAATAAAAAAAAAGAATCATGAAAATCGGACTACCAAGTCAAGAGTTCTGAGGTAACACACATTAAAAATCTGTCGAATTGAGAACCTCTTTCTTTTTTTGAAGTCAGTTAAAAGAGGTACAACTACATAATTCCGATCACGACCGTGAAATAATACTTAGCGGCTATTTTGACCGCGACATATCTGGAATAAGACCTCTTAAACCTACTGATCTAATATGCTGTAGACCGTGGACAAAAAAATTAAGTGAATTAGAGTCAATTGCACCTTATTTCTTGTTTGATAGTAATTACTATTTATCAAGCTGTTAATATTGTAAAAATTTGACTTGTCTAAGTGCTTATTTTGTAAGTCTAAAGAAATAAATGATTTGACTCTGACTCTGACTCTGACTCTGACTCTGACTCTGACTCTGACTCCGACTCCGACTCCGACTCCGACTCCGACTCTGACTCTGACTCTGACTTCAAGGACATAAACTCCCTTTTGAGGAGGACCTGTTTATTTATCAGTTGATAAATAAGGTGGTAAGGGGAAAGGCACAGTTGGATCTACTACAACTGGATGTTGGTTTCTAGAATATAATTATGCTCTGACATAACATAACGAAATATTTTTGTTTTATTTAGTACTAGCTATATTTAATAGGTACTAGCTACGCCAAGCGGCTTCGCACGCGGTTTTCCTATTTAAACGTTAATAGGTGATTTTCATCCCACGGGAACTGATTTATGGGATAAATACCCTTTGTTTAATTCCAGGGTTAGAATTAAACACCGCATTGCACCACCCCAACTCTTCCTGTGGGTCTCGTTATAGGTGACTAAGGAATATCCACCGGGGTACGTAATAAAAAAGTGTAAATAAATACTGTGCATTTAAATTTTGAACCTAACCTACCTCTAGATTGTTTTGCATGGCTGCCAGCTCAACTGTTTTAATTAAAAATACTATTTTTCATTTGCCTCTATTATTATTTTTTTATTCCTAACCTATTTATTCTTTAAGTAAAAAAGCGTCTACTTTACTTATTTTGTTGACTCTGCCTCAGAGAAGTATTCCGGTTTTGGTAGACACCCACTTAAAATCACCGTAAGAAAATAATATTTTGACGGAATAAAGTAAACACAAAACCGTCCATGTTATTTTTACTCGGGAAATGATGTCATGCTAAGTGTAGGCTAAATTGTCAAATAATATTATTCCGCCATTTTCGGAAACTGTTCAACTTTGCTACAAAAATAAACATGGCGGTGTGTGGGAACACAAACAGTACTCTAAAAGAGCACACAATAATAATTCTCAGTCACTGTTGCCATGGGCTAAAAATGCCCTAAGTCTGGCCCTGGCTAGATGCAAAATAATGCGAAACAAAATTCACTTGTCACTCAGGATTGGTGACGCACCAGTTATGGTCATTCTTATATCGATGATTTGAGAAGAATTTTTATTGTTTTTTTTTTCATTTCTTAAATTGGTACCACACCTTTGTACTGTATTAGTCACACACCACTTTTCTAACGAGATTCATAACCTCAGTGTCAAATTATTTACATGAAACAAGGTTTGGTTCTCGTTTCGTATCATTATCATTTTTAAAAGCATACTGCAAAGTTATGTAAAAATATAATTTTACGACACTGGCTCTATTATGTCATCTATTACGTCATTCTAACTGTGAATATGGAGGTCTCATTTGAAGGAGGTGCCAGTACCTAGGTAATAGATGCTGTATGCGGTGATGTGGAAAGTTTATCTCCCTTATAAGTAGATAAAATGTTCCCTATCGGCCACCTACGGTTAAAAATCTTTAGACTATCCATCGTGCTGATTTTTTTCCGACTTTCTATGATCGTGTGGCCAGGTGACTACGCTGGGTGGTTCATACCATGCCAAAAAAAGTATAGCATAAGCCGAGAAGTGTCATATTTTTATTACATGAACGTGAGATCCAATGTCACGCATGTTACGTACCAAACGCCCAGTCGAATGTAATAAAACTGATAATTGTTCAAAAAAACAAAACTACGGGAAATACAACCTCATCTTTGACACGTACCTAATTACCTATGAAGGTCTTAAAATAGTCCCTTGAATATTACTTTCGTGTTTTTTGTTACCTACCTAAATAAATGACAATGTTCATATTCACACTTTATATACGAGTACATATCGTTGTTTGTTGAATTTAAATTGATTTTTTACATTATTAGCAATTTAGGAAACAGCTCACGTACGAAAATTTTCACAATGGGTAGGTATACAATGGTATACAAAATAATACGAAACAAGAATATTTATCGATGTTTAACTGAATCGATAGGACTTGAGCCAACTCTAGTGTATTTCCTACCAAAATGAGTTTAAAAACAACTACTGGCTTTCATGAAGAATAAACCCCAATTTCATTTTGCTACGATGAGGATAACTTGTTTATCGATAGATCGGGTCGATTAGTAAATATTTAAAACAAAATACCGAGCTTCATAAAAGATCTAAAAAAGGTTCAGTTTTTCGTAATAAACTCAAAGAGTACCATATTTATAAATTTTACTACACCGTTGACGAATTTTTAAATGTAAAATCTAATCTACAACTATTGGGCTGCCTTAATAAAAATAAGAAGATATCTGTGCATCCTATTGCTCCACAATATCAAAGCTAGTGTAGGTAAGCATAGGCACTATGAAAACAAAGAAATCCTTAACGCAATATCGACATAACTTATAGTTTTGCATTATATAGAGGTAGAAGAGCAATTTATGTTTTATTAAAACAATGATCCCATGAGGTGTAATTTAGAGACGACATTTGGCACATCGCAACATGATGCGAGCAATAATAATTGATTAAATGTTGACAGTGAGTGATTTACTATCGATCGTAATCGATGAAGTAGATCGATAACGATCGATACTGAATGAATGTAGGTCAAAATATATTATGGTCGTAAAGCAACATTGCCTTACGTGCTTTTAAAATCACGACGAAAATCCACAATCACAAGGGTTTTATTCGTAAATGTTCATTTAAATAACACAAATTAAAACAATATGTAGTTATCCGTACTTATCCGTACTAATGTTGCTTGCAGGATATTTTTTTGGTTGACAAAAACCTTTTTAAGTGGCTTCAAAAAATATGGTGAAAGTTCTAAATCGACCGTTTTTTTATGTTTGTTATTACCTCACAACTTCTGACGAAGGTGTGATCCGATTTTGACGATTCTTTTTTTATTTAAAAGCTGGTGCTTCCTGTATGTTCCCATTTTGGTCCAGTTCAGAACTGGACCTGGAATCCTTCAAGTATATACGTTTGACAGTTATCCTGTTTCCGCCTTGGCAAATGGAGAGATAGGTTCACAAAAATTTGCTATACTGACAATAAAATAGTTAATGGGAAAAAACTATGAAAATCGTTACTGTATGGTGAATATGGAGGTCTCATTTGAAGGAGGTGCCAGTACCTAGGTAATAGATGCTGTATGCGGTGATGTGGAAAGTTTATCTACCTATTCTTTTTTTATTTAAAAGCTGGTGCTTCCTGTATGGTCCCATTTTGGTCCAGTTCTGACTATGTCATCCATTAGAAGACTTCTTAAAAACAAACTCAAATATTAATCTGCTGACTGTTTATATGATACTTACTCTATTATAAATTCTAAAGTAACTTTGTCTATCTGTTACCTTTTCACGTATAAACTTGCTGAAGGGAAGAATACTAATGCAATTGGTCAGTATACTAATATAGAGGAAATATTTGTTTGTTTGTTTGGCTCTGAAACTAATGCACCGATTTAATAAGATTCTTTCATCATTCAAGATTCAAGATTCAAATATTTATTTGCGTCAAACATGGTATACAGGTGTTAAAGTTTCATGTGCAATTCATGTGCTCATGTCTCGCTATATCTAGCATGCAATAATATATTAAACAACAAAAATAAGATCGAAAAATTTCAATACAATTATAATTTGGCATTAAAAAAATCGTTGACGTCGTAAAAACCTCTCTGCTTCAACCATTTTAACAATATGATTTTAAATAAATGGTTGTTCATTATTTTAAGTTCCTTAGGTATCTGATTATATATTTTTATACACATTGACAAGCAGCTTACTAAACATTACTAAACTTACTTCTCTTGGTCTTATTAAGTATATAGTTTATAATGGTGTTGGTAATTTAATTAGTTTTAGTCCATATTCATGTTTAATTTTTAGCTACAAATAAAGCATTTCTTCTCTTATCTTATCTTACATCTCAGGGAGTAACATAGGCTATATTTATCCCGGAATTCCAACGGGAACGGGAACTACGCGGGTGAAACCGCGAGGCTAGTGGTATTTATACAGTTATGTCTGGAAAACGACATCATAGGGAAGACGCGTTATAAGCCCCGAGCAGTACCTAATTAAAAAAATTACGACCTCTGTGGCGCGGTGGGCGAAGGTCCATCTGCGACGCAGGAGGTTGCGGGTTCGATTCACCGCACAAATGTGTGTACGATCTACAGAATAGATATTTGTTCAGGTCGTTCTGGATGTTTTCTATGTATAATAAAAAATATCTATCTTATATAATGTAGATATATATTTGTATTTTATTATGTATATCAGCTATCTAGTACCTACCCATAACACAAGCTTTGCTTAGCTTAGGGCTAGATAATGCGGTGTGAATTGTCCAACAGTACTTTTTAACGCAAGCTCTGCTTGCTGTGGTTAGAGGTTTATAAATAGTCGGCTATATTAAAAAAAAATACAATTGAAGTTATGTTTGGATTACCTATCTATAATGAATAACAAGAATTAGATGAATTAAGAAGCGAACAAAATAAAAAAATAAATTATAATACTACTTTATAGTAGTAATATACTATTACGTATACGTAACTATCTTTATTATTAAGCGCGTGTAAAGTTTATATTAGAGAGGACCCTACTTTCCATAAAATGTATCATTCCTATATCAATAAATGTATTTATCTATGTTGGTGGTTATATTAGAAGTAGTAACTATTGGTAGTTGAAGATTGTAAAACCGGTGTTGGGTTGATTGAATAATAGGATCTGTAAAAAAAGAATTACGGATAAAAAAAGATAGAGTTCACCAACCTATAGCGTATCCATTTTGAATGGAGCATAAACGTAAACAAACCGCCCATACTTAACCTAAAATTCACTTTGTTGGCGCGTCCTTTTATACGTAATTTTCATGACTTGTCGATTTTAGATCCTCCCTTCAATAAAATTGCTTACAATTATATCTGAAACTCGACGCCAAGCAAGTGAGATTTTGTTTTTTGTGTCGTACTTTGTTTACTAACATGCTTCATTCAAAATGGATAAACCTTAGCTCAAATATGTTTAAAATAACAGTTTTTTTAGAGATGACTTACGCAATTCAAATAGTTGCTGTTTTCTTCACGCATGCTGTCCTCAAATCTGAGTGATTTATATATTGTTCTTTGTTCTATTTCTATATTAATAAATGGCGAAATGTTAATACCTACTTTACCACTGAGTAGTCACCTTGGCATTTTTTTAAATACATCTCACTTCACATCACAGTAATATTATAAATACGAAAGTTTGTATGGATGGATGAATGTTTGTTACCTCTTCACGTCAAAACTACTGTACGGATCGGGCTGAAATTTTGCATACAGGTAATCCTATTATCCTAATCCTGCAATCAAACATGTTTTATCCCATAAATCAGTTCCCGTGGGATATAAATCACCTATTACCGTTTCCATAGAATCAACGCGGGCAAGTATAAAATAAATGATTTTGTATTAAAAACTATAAACCGACTTCAATTATATAGTTTTTTTTATGGATTCCATTGTCAGACCTGGGCTAAAAGGGGACCACACGGGAAGCACTAGCTTTCAGATAAAAAAATAATCATGCAAATCGGACCACCTACATAAAATTAAATTACAAAAACAGTCGAATTGAGAACCTCCTCCTTCTTTTAAAGTCGGTTAAATAGTTCGATCCCTTATTACGAGTACCTAACCTAACCTACATCGGCATTAGATATTTTCAAAGCTTGCTTTATAATTTTGAGAGGAAAAGTTTGTGACTTAGATAATTTTTACCTTAGATAATGACATGATATCTAAAGATTCGAAAAAAACTTAGGTAATCTGACGGCTTGTAAACATAGTCTCTTGAATCGCTAATTTTACTAGTATGTATAATAATAATAAGTTAAGATATAAACAATACAATTTTAACCACGTAGCTATTTGACACAGTTACATTTCTTGGGTTACAAATACTTTAATAAATACGTTCACAAATACTTTAATAAAAACGTACCTACGTACGTATTTATGACCAAAATTCTAAATAAGTACTTAGACAAACTCAGAACTTTATGATCTGAGTTTGTATCAGGAGAAAGTTCTTATGATCGATCATAATTATCAGTTTCTCAGAAAGTTTGAAAACAGATAAAAATTATTTAAAAGAAAAAAGAAAATTGCAGAAATAAAAGATTAAATATAAATTTAAAGCAATAATCGTTACGACCACTTTTAAATAGCCATTTATTTAATAAGCAGCAGTTACCTGAAATTATATGTCAAAACAAAACATTAAGGGAGTCACTTCACACATCGTTTTAGGTCAATCATCGATATATTTCATCGATATATTCGCGTAACTATGCACGCCCATGGGCCACTGTCTAATAGAGCAGGGGCGAGTTTACGTTAATAATAATTACGAATAAATAAAATATATAAATACATTTAATTTAATATGTTGTTATTTCAATTCGTTATTATTATAAAGAAAATAAAAAATGTTATATGTATACATAATTGATTTTTTTGTAAAAAACTATAAACAGACTTCAATTGTATGCATCCTTTTGTCAGAACTGGACCAAATTCAAATGAAACCAGTCAAAAGTTCTGTAAATAACATTAGAAAAACAGACGAATCGAGAACCTCCTCCTTTATTTGAAGTCGGTTTCCAGCAGTGGATTCGAGTTCACATTATTTTATTGTAATTTTAATAAAAGGAGACCAAAATAACAGAGATTTCTACTAAAGCGTTATAATATAAGTGAATAAAATAGCATTATTCACTTTCATCCGACAGAGAACCAAAGTTATCGACATAGCTCAAACAATTAGCAAACTGAAGTGGCAGTGGGCCGGCCATATCTCGCGAAGAACCGATAACCGCTGGGGTAAACGAGTTCTTGAGTGGAGACTCGGCAAACGTAGTGTAGGACGCCCTCCGGCCAGGTGGGATGACGATCTGCGAAAGACTGCAGGCAGATGCTGGATGCGTCAAGCTGAAGACAGGGCGCTATGGCACTCATTAGGGGAGGCCTATGTCCAGCAGTGGACTAATTTAGGCTGATAATGATGATTCACTTACAACGCTTTAGTAGAAATCTCGCTGAACACCACAATGGGTATGGCTACCCGCCAAAAGGGTCAGATTCAGGGTTAGGTATACCTACCTCTACTTATATACTTCTAGCCCACCTGGATCACGACTATTTATACTACATTCATTGATTAATTAAAAAGGGAAGATAAGGTACTAGTTTCTTAAAAATGGCAACCTCATATTGTGTAAAATTGTGTGCTCCCACCTCAGTCACTGTCGGACCGGCGGAACGAGCGGTCCTGATTCGCGTGAAATATTGTTGTCTCGGTCTCATTTCGGTCTTAGATACGTCTTTCCGTCTTTGTTCTTCTTGTATTGCACAGGACTGGAAATATAACTGAGCGTATGTGTTTGCGTGTAGTTGTAACACATGCCAATTTTTGAGTAAGCGCTCGGAGAACGTAACCTATCTTCCCTTTATAATTAATCAATGACTACATTACATTCGCGTTGACACTCGCAGACAATTTACAATGTATCTCGGCATTTCTCAGAACTTGCAGAAAAGTGGGTTGTGACATTTTGAATACACGGCTAGTTTTAAATGTTTCGCATCGCATCTTAGGTGAGAAGAAAATGGCGGATTTGTAATTAGTTGATTAAACACAGGGAACGTACCCATACTAAGTAACCCGTTTAGGGGGGGGAGCGGAGTCTTTAAAATACTACGGTCAGTCACAGGAGCGGGGGGGTGGCTCAGGTTTTTGTCACGTAGTCGATTTTTTGATACATTTCAATACATTTGAATTTGACGAGTATGAGCAAAATTTTTTTTTTTTTCAATTTAATGATTAAAACTCATAATTATGAATTACTACGTGAAAACTAAAGGGGGAGGGGGGGGGGGGGGGGTGGTTCTTGGCATATACTACGAGTGGTCACCGAGGGGAGGGTGGGGTCGAAAAAACTAAAAAAATAGGTCCCGTAGTATGGGTACGTTCCCGTAATATGGCTTTAGCCTAATTTGTCCAAAGCGACAAATTAAAATATACCTATGTAAAAAAAATCGCATCTTAAAAGCGCTTTCGACACGAACCTACACAGAAGCCAATAAGGGATGGTGAGGTAGTAGGTATGTTAGGTTTTATTTAAAAACCCCCGGAGGCCACGAAGCAACCATTTCCATTAACAGAAGCCAATAAGTGGTAAGAGGTTTGTTAGGTTTGATGTTCAAAATAAAATTAAGAAAATACTTAGTATCAAAAACCCATTATAATATTAAAGAATACTTTAAGAGTATCCCTCCAAAATTTAGATAAATATTGACATTTGACTTCCTATTGTTAACATTGTGATAGACAATGTGCAATTCATTTTAGTTTTAAGTATTTTTAAGTACCTTTGTACTTGTATAGTGCAGGCAGATGCTGGATGCGTCAAGCTGAAGACAGGGCGCTATTTCGCTCATAAGGGGAGGCCTATGTCCAGCATTGGACTAGTATAGGCTGATGATGATGATGTACTTGTATAGTACATAACAATAATTATTGTATATCCGAAAGGATAAACTGTTGGAACAATTATTTGTAGTTCATAAGACCAACTATGTAAACACAGTACACAATAAATGATTCTTAAAACCTAACTAACTTATGCCGCAAAGAGACCGTTTCCGTTATCGTCACAGAACCTTATATGTAACAGTGGGTTTGTTATAATAAAAAAAAATAGGTTTGATTTAGAAACGACCGAGAGAAAGACAGCCGTTTGTCTTTCTCTACACAGAAGGTGATACTGACAGTAGGTTTGTTAGGTTTGCTTAACTATGCCTATGCTGAGCCACATTCATTTATTTGCTCTAAAATCAAGTTTTATGTATACCTACCTAAAGTCTGTCTATAAAATAAAGATATTTAATTCTTATTCTTATTATATTCTATGTATAGGGATATTGTATTCTAGAAAAGTACTTGAAGAGTTTTTAATAAGAGATTGACAGAGTCCACTTGATGGCAAAGCGAACCCATTCGGAGAACTCTAGCGTCTCAATTTCTTGTTTCTGAGACGAATCAATCTAAGCAATTAAAATGTGTCATCAAATCACTTCAATTGAAACAAATTGAGAGCAGTCGAAATAAACCAGAAGGTAAACAAAGTTCGAGGACGCTCAATGAGCCACCTACATTGTAGCTAATTGAAGTTTTGTTGTGTCTGAATCATTGATTTATTAAAAACGAATGAGGCACTGGTTGCTCGAAAGTGGCAACCTCAAATTGTGTAAAATTGTGTTCTCCCACATCAGTCACCGTCTGACCGGCGGCACGGGCGGTCGTGATTCGCGTGAAATATCGTTGTCTCAGTCTCACTTCGGTCCTAGATACGTCTTTTCGTCTTTGTTCTTCTTTGTATTGCACAGGACTGGAAATAATAACTGTGAGCGTATGTGTTTGCGTGTAGTTGTAACACATGCCAGTTTTTGAGTAAGCGCTGGGAAAACGTAACCTATCTTCTCTTTTTAAATCAATGATCAAAAATTCTAGTGGACAGGGCCTACTATAGTGTAGAAGAATTCTTAGGAGACAAACTCGAGGACGCCGATATCGTTGATCCAAACTTAAAATAAAAATAAAATATTAAAATAAAATAAGAAAATGTAATACTTACTTTTGGTAAGAAATATTATTATGTACCTACTTAGTGTAAACTATTTTTGTACAATAAGTTGTTTAGTAGGTATATATCTATAATGTGTTTGACTTGTAAGATTTTTTTCTTATCAATAAATAACTGAACTGAACTGAACTGAATGGTCTGAATCGTCTGAACTTTTACTCTGTGCCAACTACAAAATTCGAACGCGCAATTCCAAATTCAATAAATCAAAATCTTAAATAACCGTAAAATAGATCCATCGAGTATTCTAACTCGATGAATAGATCGTACTTTTTTTATTTTCAATGATTTCGTTTACAATTTTTTTTTATTGAAATTGATTATAAAGACGATGACTGTCATCGCGGATATTTTCGCGGAATAAAGTTCTTCTTGTAGGCGTTTTCAATCGCGAAAAAGTTAAGGTAGAGTTTACTCAAGATTTTTAGTCAAATTAATAATTTGACTAGGTAAGGAACCCTAAAAATCTTAGCTATAATATCAAAGTAGATAGGTATCTAAAACTCTATCAAGGAAAAACCTCTATGTATAATTAATTCATCCTAATTAATTATTATAAATGCGAAAGTTTGTATGCGTGTTTGTTACCACGTAAAAACCTCGAATAGACCTGGACCTCTTCTGTTCCATCATCTCTTGACTTTTTCTCATCATCCGGCGAGGATGATGAAGATACTCGATTTGTTTGTGACCTCAACACCCTATATTGGTCCACTGCTGGACGCAGGCCTCCCCCTGATAAGTGCCTTTATTGGCTGTTTTCTCATGGGGGTAATGCATTGATTTAAAAAGGGAAGACAAGTTACGTTCTCCCTGCGCTTACTCAAAAATGGCATGTGTTACAACTACACGCAAACACATACGCTCACAGTTATATTTCCAGTCCTGTGCAATACAAAGAAGAACAAAGACGGAAAGACGAACAATATTTCAACCGAATCACGACCGCCCGTGCCGCCGCTGGTCAGACGGTGACTGATGTGGGAGAACACAATTTTACACAATTTGAGGTTGCCACTTTCGAGCAACCAGTGCCTCATCTTCGTTTTTAATAAATCAATGGGGTAATGCCCATAATCGTTGGGATCGCAGTTTGGTGACATAATTGTTCAGCTGGAGGCGCTCGGCGCTGCTGCCCGCTCCCGGTAAATATCCCTAAGTCGCCTCTTACGACACCCGCGGGAGGAGTAGGGATGGTGCACATTCTATGCCGCCGGCACCACACGGCGATGGTATTTTTATTTTAATATTTTATTTTATTAATCGCTGTTTTTGTGTTATTTTGCCTTGTGATGTTTTTTGATTGTAATAATTAAATTTTATTATACCTTGTCTATGTTAAGTTTGTAGTTGTCATCTTTGTGTAATGTTTTTTCGTCACTCATAGGGACCCTAACTGAAAACCAGCTCAGTATTGGGCAATTGTCTTATACTGCAAAATGCTGAGCTAGGATCCCTTTTTACCCAATGTATAAGAAATTTTTAGATTGAAGTACTTATTCGTTTTTATTATTGTATGTACCATTTGTACCTACTATTTTTTGTCTTTGGGTAAAATAAATGATTTTTATCTTTTTTTATCTTCATCTTTAAATATTATTGATCAATATTCTTGTTGCTACTAAGTATTATTATCACATTTTTTTGTCATATCTATTATTAATATTTTTTGCTATGCATGTAATGTGCTAGGTACTAAGTTAATTGTTATGTTATGTTGTATGGAGGTTTAATTTGCTTGTTCACACTTTTTATGCATCTATGCATCTAATAAGATAAGATAAGATAAGATATTTTATTTATTATAAAAAACACAAACTTAAATACTAAAAAATAAAATAAGTCCGTGGATTATATAATATTCTTCTTAGTTGTGAAAACCTCTTAAAAGCCTTCTGTTTCTATCTTTTGAGATTTGATTTTTTTGTAAGTGCTGCTATAAGTTAGGTATTCCGTAACTGCACTATAACCGATAACTAAGTATGTACCTATACCTAGATAGGTTTGGTTATATAATGCGCGTTTGTAAAGTTTCTATGGAAAATTAATATTACTTGGTTCGATTCAAGAAATACCATAGAACATCGCGTTCGAAGCTGCGGGCAGAAAGTATAATAATTCTTAATGGAAATAAAATACTTATAAATCACGATGTCATCACCCAATATATTACATTTCACATTTACTTAAGAAATCAATAAGGAACAACGATTAATCAAAGAAGACGTATACATACCTAAACCTCATTATAATTCAGCTAAGTGGCCATGCTTTGATAAATAATATAATAAAATCGTTGTTTTTAAACATCAAACAACATATCGGAATATTTAGGTACTTACTATAAAAAACTATTTTCTGCCTACGGCTTCTCACTCGTTCTTCTTCTTATATGGAAAAGTTTAAAAGTGATTTATATCCCACGGGAACGATTTTACGGGGCAGGGGGGGGGGGGGGGGAAGTAGCGTAGGTCTGATTCAGGATTAAACCTGCTGTCCACTGCTGGACGCAGGCCTTCTCCTGATATGCGCCTTATTGGGTATTGCGTAAAATCCCCACATGCGGGTTATGGATCGCAGTTTGGTGGCATAATTGTGTGCACTAAGGGATATCTACCGGGGGGGCGCTGCTGCGCGCCCCCGGTAGATATCCCTTAGTCGTCTCATACGACACCCGCGGGAAGAGTTAGGATTAAAATTACCTGCAAAACGCCAAAACGGCTGTGAGATTACGCAAAAACCATGCATCGTATATTGACATTCGATAGCCCTTTTAATGGCCTTGAAAGCCTTTTCAATGACCCAATTGCATATTACGAAGAACGCCATTTATAGGGCTTTCAAATATCAATATGGATGGGTGGTTTTTGCGTAATTGCGCACATCCGTTCAGTTGTTTTGGCGTGAAGAGGTAAGAAACATCAAAACTTTCGCATTTATAATGAGTTGTAGTGTGTTTGATGATTAGTCAAAGATAACATCGGAATTCGTGACAGAAGCTTCTTTTGAACTCAAATTATTATAAAATAACCTACTACTCTTGAAATATTTTTTAAGAAGGCAATAAAATTAATGTGTCCATCTATTTTGTCGCATGTCTCCATATAAGATAATTATAGCCAAGTGTGAGTCAGCCACTGACAGATCCACTGACGGACAGACAGTGTAGGTTCAGTTTCAACGCCCCCTGCAGAACAATTCTACTACCAAGCTACAATCCCCAACCCGCATGCCCAGCGTGGGGATTATAGGCACACCCTCCATCAGGAGGAGGCCTGCGTTCAGCAGTGGACCAATATAGGCTGTTGAGGTGGGGGCTTAAGGTCTTAGTAGCTGGGTGACCGAGCTTCGCTCGGTTTTTTGCGATAAATTGTGCTTTTTAGAAATTATAGTAGTACTATTCGCCAATAGATGGCAGGAAGAGTCATATTTTTCAGTTTAATTCCTATGCTGATAAACATAAAGTTGAGTTTTGAAAACACGAATAAAATAGTAATACTATTTGCCAATAGATGTCAGGACGAGATGACGATAAAGTGAATTATTGAAAACATAATTCAACTAATAAAACGACATTCTCTGAAAATTAGGAAACTGAATCCTAGCTAGATCGATTTATCGTCCCCTAAACCCCCTATTCCATACTAAATTTCATGAAAATCGTTGGAGCCGTTTCCGAGATCATAATATAGGTATATATAAGTGACGTCAAAACTCGTTTACGCATTAACTGAGTTCAGTTGGTACATTTCACCAGCATAAACCAAACGCAGTTAACGCGAAACTCGTTTAAACATCCTGAAAGCCCGATATTGGCAGTTCAGCGTCTATAAATAAACGCGTTTAAGAATAGTCAATGTCGTTGCATCCTTTTTTTCGTTATTATCTATGATTTTATGTAAATCTGAGGTAATTGTTCGTTTACGTAAACACAATAAAAATTTAGCTCTAAAAGCCGGTGAAATCGGTTTGACTTAAACCAGATTTAACTCAATATATGGACGCGTTTACTTAGAAACGAGTTTAGTTGAACGCGATACTGACGGTGAAATCGCCCCTTTTTTAAACAGAGCACAAACAATATTAAAACATCTATGATTAAAACTATTTCGCGGCTGTCAGGGCAATGCCCCCATTAAACTCGAAATACTGCGCAAGATTTTAGCACAAACTAGTTGCACGCCGCAGCTCCGCCCGCGTGTATAATTCAGTTATTTTTTACAAAACTACCTCGTTTCGGTGGATTAAGACCACAATACGAAATGATCATTATATAGGTAAGTATATAATATAAATTTTACCTAATCATTTAAGGCTCTCAACTATTTTATCATATTATTACGTTAAACGCAGGAAGTTTTAAAAGTCTATCGTACAGTTGGTGTCTATTATAAGATATTTATTAATGCCTCTGTAATAGTTTCATTCTGTAAAGCTAAGGCAGAGACACGAAGGTACCTACAGTTTGTGGTATCTATTATAAGTTATTTATTAATGCCTCTGTAATACTTAGTTTCATTCTGTAAAGCTTAGGCAGAGACACGAAGTTGCTCTGTTGTTTCTTTATACCGAGCATGGAGTGAATTGAACAAAGGAATAATAATTTCGAAAAAGTTTTGATCCATGAACATTCATGAAAAAACTATAAAAATTGAAGTTATAGTTTATAGTTTCTTAAAACAAAATTAATTATTTCAAAATTATATTGACCTATGTGTTATTCTAAAACTTAAACTATAGTAGTACCAAACTTCATCGAAATAAGTTAAGTATTTACGGAGATACGAGGTAACAAACATTCACACAGACTTTCACATTCATTATATAAGTAGGAGTTTATTCGGCCAGATTAAATGTAACAGTGTGAATTATTTTGTGCTTTAAAAATATTCTTTTAAAATCTTCTTTATGATTACACAAATGTGGGATAAATGACTCATGTTCAGTTTAATTGTTGTAGGTAGTGGGCGATGTTACGAGTAAATTAGTATAATAGCGAATTCACTCGGAGACTGCCGCGATAAAGCTATTGCAATTAAAAGTTCTGCTATTCATCGATAGATGGCAAAAGTAAAAAGTATCACCGGTGTGCCGGTCGGAGTGGGGGTGTTAGGTTATTTTCGTTACGGAATTTCTG
Source organism: Eupithecia tripunctaria (assembly GCA_955876795.1). Classification (NCBI taxonomy): domain Eukaryota; kingdom Metazoa; phylum Arthropoda; class Insecta; order Lepidoptera; family Geometridae; genus Eupithecia; species Eupithecia tripunctaria. The sequence goes on along the minus strand of OY041623.1, from coordinate 9,268,433 downwards.
GATTCGGTCTCCACGCTCAAGGCCCGCGATAGAAGCTATGCAATAGCTTAATAAGTAACGCTCCAAAATGTGAGAGAGAAACAACTGCAAACAACTGTTGTACAGTTTGGCAGGAACTTTATATACGTAATGGTATCTATTCTATTTTATCATCAAATTAGACATTTAATAATCAATGCCTCGATGTGCGGGTCTCTTCAACCTCAACAGCCTAATGTGGTCCACTGGCTGTAAGCAGACCATTAGCTGCCATTAGCTTTTATCTCATGTGGGGTGATGCCTATAATCCCCACGCTGGGAACGCGGGTTGGGGATCGCAGTTCAATGGTAGGATGGTCCTGCAGGAGGGACTGCTGCCCGCCCCCGGTGGTTATCCCTTCTTCGCTTCTTACGACCTCCGCGGGAAGATTTGGGGTGGTGCAAATTCTAAGCCGGCGCCATACGGCTATTGTCGTTGCTATTTACAACTTGTTATTACTTTTCGTCCCTAGGCGAAAAGTATTACATTCATCCCGCTTCCCAGGCAACTTCCAACCTTCTTTCCGAGTAAGTAATGAAAAAATTCTTTTATCATTGAAAACCTTACTTTTCATAGGCTATATTTTACCCCGGAATTCCCACGGGAACGGGAACTATGCGGGTGAAACCACGAGTTGCTGCTTATCCATTATATTTATCACTTACCACTTTAAACAATCCTGATCCGCCGTTTCCCCGTGGAAGTATTCATGCCCCTGTAAGGTGCATGAGGGCTTCTCCCAAATCTGAGGCGGCGGCGGTGGCGGCGTCGTCGTCGTCGTGGTCGTCGTCGTTGTCGTCGTCGTCGTCGTCGTCGCTCCGTAGCAGAGCTCGAAGTAATCCGGACAGCAGTCGTCGTGGCCCCTTGTCCGGTTGCAGAACACGTCGCAGTAGCACAGTGTGTCTGGTAAATTCAAATTAAAATAAATAAATAAATAATGCTGGACAATTCACACAGCATTATCTAGCCCCAAGCTAAGCAGAGCTTGTGTTATGGGTACTAGATAACTGATATATATATACAATACACTACATAGATAGATATTTTTTATTATACATAGAAAAACATCCAGAACGCCCTGAACAAATTTCTGCAGATCGTACACAAATTTGTCCCGAGGCGGGAATCGAACCCGCAACAGACCCGCAGGCAGACCTTCGCCCACCGCGCCACAGAGGTCGTCAAATTCAAATTCAAAGATGCTTTATTTCCATAAAACAATAAAAGTACACTTAGAAAAGGTCAAATGATACAAAAAAAAAGACGTGTGGCACTCGGGGACTGCCGCGGTAAAGCTATTGCAATGCCATCTAGAGGCGAGTTGCTGAACTAAAGAGACAAACGTCAAGGTTTTTTCGTTACGGAATTTCTGGATTCGGTCCCCGCGCTCAAGGCCCGCGATAGAAGCTATGCAATAGCTTAAAAATACACTGACACGAAAATAAAATGGTATTTTTGATTTCGGCCGCTTCTGTATGTAGACTAAAGCCTAAAAACCTTTACAACTAACAAGTTACTATTTTTCGAGTCGAAAGAGTTAGTGTACTACTGATCAGTTCCCTGCCTCTGTTTTTCCGGCCAATTACAACCTCTTCGGGTCTCTTCAAGTCAAGGGTGAATAGGTAGGTATCTTCTAGGCCTTCGTGATACACCGTCGGCCGCATCTTCGCTTTCCATCAGGTGAGATTGCGGTCAAACTAAGGTCTAACTTACCGTAAAAGAAATAAAAATAAAAATTTCCTTACTCGTCAGTTTCACTAATTCACCAGTTTACTTCCAGATAACAGCCTGTATTAGTCCACTGCTGAACACAGGCCTCATTGGCGTTTATCTCATGGAGGGTAATGCCCATAATACCCACGCTGGACATGCGGGTTGGGGATCACAGTTTAGTGATTTAATTGTTCTACTGTCGTGGTCTTCGCAAACGAGAAGGTATCCCCATATAAATAGATGACGTCATACAGAAATTTAACGGTACACTTATTTGGCGGTACAAAAGTCCCTGCGTGGGAAGGTTTGGGGTGGTACAAATTCTAAGCCAGCATCACACAGCTACTATACAACGTGTATCATAATTATGTGTACTACCCCGAAGGCGTAGATTTCAGATCACGATGGTGATCAGTTGTGGGGGGGAGATAATTATAAATTTCTATTTTTAGTTTTCCACACAAAAATTTGAATTTCCTAGTACCTACCCAAATAGGTAAAGTGAAAGCGCGATTTCGTTTCAAGCTACGGAATCGACGGGAATCGAACTGAGGGGAGAGCGCGGGTTCGATTCCCGTCGATGCCGAAAATTGTTAGAAATAAAAATAGAAATAGAAAATCTTTATTTCTGTGACATGGATAAATTAACTAACATAACTACAACTAAAATTAAATTAAGCCTAACACAAAAAGGTCACCGGCTCAGCGTAATACTGATATGGTACTATTGTATACCATTTTATACTATTGTATACTACTATATACTACTATTGTATTGGTTTTCAATGGTGCCAGGGAGCTAAACCCGCTAATCCAATCACACGGGAAGCATATTACATAGTAAAAATGAAATTACAAAATGAAAAACAAAATAAAACAATGCATGAGGTCTAATTACTTTAAGCAAATGATATTCAAAAGGTTTCGTATGATTGTGTACGTGTGTGTTTTTAACCGACTTCAAAAAAGGACGAGGTTCTCAATTCGACGGTATTTTTTTTAATTGTTTGATACCTCAGAACTTTTTACAGGGTCCGATTTTCATGATTTTTTTTTATAAAAAGAAGTCTGTTTATAGTTTTTTAATTAATTATTGGAACATTATTTGATTTTCTTTTGAGGTCACTTACCCCAAATCTTATGCGAACAGTCATCTTTCCTTCCGTTGCAGCACTGGGGCTGGTTGTCCTGGGTCAAGCAGTACGGCCCTGGGGGCAGGTCGTCCCCTGAGTACGCATACACGCTGCAGAGGCCCATCGCCAGAATTAGTAGGTATCTGGAACAAATTAAATCAATTAAAAATATTACTAATTGATTTTTATGTGTGTGTAGTGTTTTTCAACTTAAAAATATGAATCTTCCTAACATTCTACATTCATTCATTGTCTACATTTGTAAATAATACTAGAATAATATTGAAACTTGCTTTTTGACTGTCTGTTTAAAATTATCCACCTATAAAATGTAAATCCGTTATTGGTCGTAAGAAACACATGTATTTTAAGTTTATGTAGAATAAGGACTGTGGATTTTGTTAAATAAATAAAATAAAATAAAATAAAATAAAAATAAAAACATCTATTGGCGAATAGCAATACTATACTGGGTCATCCAGGTAGGTACTAATATTAAAATAATCAAGGAAAACAATTTACGCAGGTATAGAAAGCAAAGATATTAAAAATTCAGCTAAAACCTAGACGCAGGCTCCGTACAGAAGCTCCCTCTGTCCAGCAGTGGACTAATTCAGGCTGTTATGGTGTAGCTATGCTATGCTAGTGCCTATGTAAGAAATGTAGAGTTTAGAAGCAATTTTAAAATAGCCTTTTGTAATCCCTCTATAATTAATAATACCTATATTAAATACAGTATCTTATCTTATACCTTTAAACGAACAATTCTTGATTAAAAATATGTATATATTCATTATGAATGTAAGCGGGTTAACTATGAACCTTGTTTGTGTTGGAAGAACACCAGCTTTTCATCCCTTAACGAGGGACATCTTCAGGCCAAGTGCGGTTCTTCCAACACAAACAAGGTTCGTATTCGTAGTCAACCCGCGAATGTTTCTATAGTATAAATATATATAATTTATAATCTGAATCTTAGAAACGGCTCCAACGATTTTCATGAAATATATGAGCTCAAGGTGAACAAATATTTTAACCTAACGTATAAATTCGCGACGTAACGTCTCGCTACGTAACGGATATAATTCCACATTATGTTATTATTTTTCCTTGGAGTGTAATTGCACGAAATGATAAACACGATACATACAGGAAAACAGAGATTCAATAAAAATGAGCGGTCTTATCGCTATGAGAGGTCTGTTGCAGGCAACCTTTGAAGAGACACGAATTATTGGTACATAGTAACTGGATGATTTTTTGGTAGATTTTGTTTATTTGAAATTATAGTAAAATTATTCGCCAATAGATGTCAGGAAGAGTCAATTTAGTACGATAAAGTTGATGAAACTTTATTGAAAAAACGATTAAAACGACATTTTCTAAAAATGAATCCTAGCTAGATCGATTTATCGTCCCCGAAACCAACTGTACCTATACTAAATTTCATGAAAATCGTTGAAGCGGTTTACGATCTATAGGAATTGCTCGTATAAAAGTATAAGATATAAATAACTTTGTCCAATAATCGAAAACTTAATTGCTTCATTAGGTATACAATAAGTCTACATCTCAAACCATCTAAAAAAACTCATAAATATATTTTTTTTCTCGCCGTTTTAATAGAAACTTATTATGAACTCACTTCTCGTCTTTGCGAGCCTCGTTCGGGTTGGAAAGTTGGTTCGTCTCTAAAAATTTCAGCACGATCTGTTTAGTATTTTTGTTATAATCATGAAAATCAGACCACCCAGTAAAAAGACATTAAAAAAACAGTCGAATTGAGAACCTCCTCCTTTTTTTGAAGTAGATTAAAAACTAACAAACATTCATCCAAACATTCAGCATTTTCAGCGGAAAACCACACTTACCGTTATCAGTATCTTATCAGCGTTGTTTCTTACTGTGTCAACGAACTTTAGGAAATAACTACAAACTAACATAGTGTACAAATATGACAGTACATAAAACTTGCTTTTAAATTTTACCTGTGTGTTTGTTACCCTTTTTATAGAGCGAACCGAAGTCTAATTATAGACGAAATAACGCAAAACCTTGGTTCATGTTATTTCTAGAGCAACTTACCTACTTCACTTACCTACTGATATTGTAGCAACCATAAGGCATACACGAGTGAAAGTGAGAACATGTATTATTTTTTATTTTTTTTTACTATAGAAACTTTCGTAGTTTGACGAATTCATTATGAATGTAAGCGGGTTAACTACGAACGTATTATTTTGTTAGGTTTTCGGATTTTTTTATATTTTGCGTTGGCTTTGTTGCTAGGCATGTTTGTATTTAAAAAAAACATGTGGTTTTCGTTAGTTCGTGTAAAATTCCGAGTATTTATCTACAGGTAGCTAGGTTTCATGTATGGTGAGTAGCTTTGGTGGATATATAAAACAATTACAACTAAAATATGTACAAAATATAATTATGCTATTTTGTAATAAATCAAGTTGAAGCTGTATTTCTTTTGAATTGTTATTGAGCTATTTTATTCATAAAACTTATCTATCTTAATAAAAAATGCTTCCAGTATATTGAGTCATCATGTATTTATTATTAAAACATCATGCGTGTATTATTAAAACAGATACCAAGCCATTATTTATCCGTGAATAATAGTTGACAATTTATCCTAATGATTGTATATTAGGATTTATTAATTCATTGTGGTCATGCATAAGTAACATAATCCAGCAATAGGGTATATGCATGTGATTTCAAAATGGCTATAAAAATATATACGTATTCTCTATTGATATAGAAACATATCTGCATATTTATTTTTGCGTTTTGAGATGTTTTTATTGTAGAATTTAACCATTGAAAAATTGATATTTTAAATCTCAATCGCAAAATTTCGAAACGCTACTCACATTGACTAGAGCGGACGTGACATCACTGTACGCATTTCTTCTTTTTTTATTCTGCTTGCTGCACCTTGATTTGACACTATTCTGCCCACTTGACATTTCGTATTGTCGATTATGTTCAGTTTTTTCGGAAAACCTCTTTCCTGAGATGATCACTACCGAGGTCGTCACCAAAGGTTTTAATCAAGTGCGTACGTCGACGTCACATAAACATGGCGCCAATATGGCAGCGTTTTTATCACCCGAAAATTATTGTAGTTTTGATTTGTTTTTTTTACCTTGTTAATGCGAAATTCAGTGAGCGTCTTATCATTCCTGGGTTAAATAAAGACCTAAAGAATCGATTAAAACAATAAAAAAAATCGATGCATATACCCTATTATTCATCTTTTGCGGCTACTTTAGCAGCAGGCATGGCGCTGCTGAGATAAATTAAATGAATCACCATTCAATGAAACTGCTTACACATAATTATAGTATAGGTAGGTACCTGGTGTAACGATTTCATCATTTGCTCTGAATAAAATTGTAAATACAATAAATTAATAAAATAAAATAAAAATGGCCTTTATTTCTACTTCTTATTTACCTACTTATGTAGGTACATCTATTTTCAAATATTTACCTAAGTAAGCAGTTGCCATTTTTGGCGTAGGCCTATAGGCTATTTAAGCCTTATTAATAGTAAAGTAATATTAGAGAGGAAATATTTGATTGTTTATTTTTGTTTGTATTGAATTGGCTCCGAAAATACTGGGCGTGGGTCGGATTGAATTGAAATTGAATACGACACATGAATTCGAATTTTAAATTCGACCATGGACAAAACATAAATCACTAGATAACAATAAAACCAATTTTGGGCCTCAAAAATATGTGCTAAAGTAAAACTCATTCAATTGAGGAGTAGTAAGGTCAAATTTAAAGAAACTCTTGTAGAATGTTGATTTGATGGATTCACATGCATTGGACCTATTTAAGAAATTCTTTCATCATCAAAAAGCTTACTTTTCAGGGAGTGACATAGGCTATATTTTATCCCGGAATTCGGAAATCACGGGAACGGAAACTACGCGGGTGAAACCGAGAGGCGTTGTTAGTTATTTATTAGAACAATAACAGTTTGTTGAGGTTCCTTTGATTTCGTATAATTAATTTTGTTTAAAAAAACTATAACCGACTTCAATTCTTATAGTAGTTTCATGAATTGTCATGGATCCCATTGTCAGATAACAAAAATAAAAAAAAATATAAAAATACCGTCGAATTGAGAACCTCCTCCTTTGTCCAAGTCGGTTAAAAACTATCTACACTAGTGTACCAGTCTATACGACAACCCGTCTTTAAGCTTGGATAGCAACTGCTAATTGATTGGTACAAGATTAATGGTAGTATACGACTAAACGTTCGATAAAATTTTATTGCTTAAAACATTTGTAACCAACTTCAAATAACGAGGAAGTCCGATTTGGCTGTTACGTTATTTTTTTACCGACTGCAAGAAAAATACCTCAGAATTTTTGACTGGGTGTTACGATTTTCATGATTCATTTTTTTTTAAACTTGGTGCTCTCTGTGTGGTCCTAGTTCTGACAATGGCATCCATGAGAATAATTGAAGTCGGTTTATAGATTTTTTTAAACTTAATTATTTATCATTCAACCATTTCGTCCAATTTATTAGGTACTTGTTATTTTTGTTGTTACTCGATTACAGTCTTTTTAATTAAAATCCAATTATAATATTTAAAAAAATATATCTATATACCTAAGTAGTGTATTGTATTAATTATATCAGTTACCTAGTACCCATAACACAAGCTCTGCTTAGCTTGGGGCTAGATAATGCTGTGTGAATTGTCCAGCATTATTATTATATTTTTATTAGTATATGTATTTATTTATGTTTATATGGAGAATGATGCCCAATTTATCCCAAGAAAGTTTTATCTGAGGGATTCAATGTATTCAATAAAAGGTCAAGAGTGGTTCGGACTCGCGCACAGAGGGTTCTTTGCAAACTATATTTTTAATAATTAATTTGGTTTTAAAAAACTATATACCGACTTTAACTTTTATAGTTTTTTCATGAATGTTCATGGATCATATTGTCAGAACTGAACAAAATTAAAATGGAATCACACAGGAAGTACTAGCTTTCATATAAAAAAAGAATCATGAAAATCTTACCACCCAGTCAAAAGTTCTGAGGTAACAAACATAAAAAAAATACCATACAGTTGAATTGGGAACCTGCTCTTTTTTGAAGTCGGTTAAAAAATCTTTCCTTAAGTTATGTTGTATCATGTATGACGTCGAACCGATTTTCAGTTTTTGTAAAAGAAACATTTACATGAAAATAAATCATGGCTCACAATTTCAATGTCTTACCTATATGTCTACGACTAAAAATGTCACCAAAAATACTAAATAAATCATTCACCTTCGAATTTCAAATTCGACCATGGACAAAACATAAATCACTAGATAACAATAAAACCTATTTCGGGCCTCAAAAATATGTGCTAAAGAAAAACATATTTTATTGAGGAGTAGTAAGGTCAAATTTGAAGTAACTCTTGTAGAATGTTGATTTGATGGATTCAAATCCATTTTGATTCTAAAATTGAAAATATTTGAATATTATCTAGATTACTGTTCGGTGGTTTTGGTCTTTGACCTCATAAAACCTCCATAACAGCCTGCATTGGTCCACTGCTGGACGCACGCCTCCCCCTGATAAGCGCCTACCACCGAACTACTATCTCCAACCCGCTAGCCCAGCACGGGGATTATGGGCATTAGAGCAGTGAATTAATGAATTTTATTGTACTAATATAATAAATATATATATATATATATAATATATATGTCTTATATCTAAATAATAAATAAATGTAGTACAAAATGCGGTTTTATATCAAGCAGTTTTATTTTGTAAAGCTTAGGCAGATACGAAATTGCCATTTTTGGCCACCAAACTCTATTTTTATGCATCTCTGCCTAAACTATACAAGATAAAACTATTACAGAGGTATTAAAAATAGCTTTTAATAGATACCACAATCAAACTGTATGATGGATTTTAAAAAGTTTCTATGGCGCTGTGATATTGGCTCAGGTATCCGAAATAACTAAAAAAACACTACAAAAAAAGCATACTGTTCGGTAAAAGACTACCTTTCAGATAAAGATGCTTCAAGTTAAGGAGATTTAATTGTATTTTTAACCGACTTAAAAGGAGAAGGTTATGTCAATTCAACTGTTTTTTTATATTTGTTACCTCAGAACTTTTGTCTGAGTCCGATTCTAATTATTCTTTTTTATATGAAAGCTGGTGCTTTTCGTGTGGTCCCATTTTAATTTTGTCCAGTTCTGACAACGGAAACCATGAAAATTCATGAAAAAACTAAAAATTGAAGTCAGTTTATAGTTTTTTAAAACAAAATTAATTATTTAATAGTTATTTGACTATAAGGTGTGGCATATAAATTAATGCCTATGGAATATAATAAATAAATTGAATGAAAATTGATACAAGGTACTTAAACCAACAATAATTTTGTTTTAAAAAACTATAAACCGACTTCAATTTTAAGGGTAACTACGTCAAATAACTATTAAATAATTAATTTTTTTTAAAAAAACAATAAACCGACTTCAATTTTTTTGCATGAATTTTCATGGATCCCACTGTCAGAGCTGAACAAAATTAAAATGGGACCACACGGGAAGCACCAGCTTTAATATAAAAAAGAATCATGCAAATCGGACCACCCAGTCAAAAGTTCTGAGGTAACAAAAAAAAAATACAGACGAATTGAGAACCTCCTCCTTTTTTTGAAGTCGGTTAAAATATTTTTGTTGGTCTGAGACTAGGTACTACACTACGTTCGTAGGTAAGTATTTTTGAAGGGTATATATATGATATATCCCTTTATAACCTTCAAAAAACGATGATAGATAATCTCTTTGATAAAGAAGGAATTATGTTTATTTACGTATAAGTTATCAGCATGCAAATAACTACATAAGTACCTACGCAATACGCATATTGATAAAATAAATATAACGTGCTAAGTTTTCTATTATAACGGGTTCATTAGTAAAAGTGGTATGAGTTAACAATTCTTACAGCTTATTATGGAACAGTAGAGTCCATCCTAAGGTTTGGTATAATTTTCTGGGCCAACTCTACCAATAAAGACTTTATATTTAAAAGACAAAAAAGATGTGTTAGATCAATGTTTAACCTGGACGTTACCGACAGTTGCAGTCCTTTGTTCATTGAGCACAATATACTAACGCTTCCGTCGTTATATATATTTGAAATGGCACTATTTGTTAGAAAGCATCCCCATCTTTTCCTACGCAAGTCTGATTTTGTTGTAAGAAATAGACGTGATAACAGTAAACTCCAAATACCAAATACTAAAACAGCTTTCCTACAAAAAAGTGTAGTCAGTATGTCACGTAAAATTTATAATAAAATACCAAAATCATTAAAAGATCTCGATGACAATAAATTTAGGTGTCAATTGAAACAATTATTAAGGCCTATACACCACCGAAAGTGGCTCCCCCAACTATTATATCTTATTATTATGTTGAACGCAGGAATTTTTAAAAATCCTACGTTCAGTTTGTGGTATCTATTATAAGCTATTTATTAATGCCTCTGTAATAGTTTCATTTTGTAAAGCTTAGGAAGAGATACGAAGTTGCGCTTTTTGGCCACCAAACTCTATTTTTGCATCTCCTCCTAAACTATATGAGATAAAATTATAAAAGAGGTATTAAAAAATAGCTTATAATAGATACCACAAACTGAACGTAGGATTTTTAAAAATTCCTATGATAAACGTAAAAATATGATAAAATAGGAATTGCTGTCAGATTGGCTCGAGTATGCGCCTTAATTAAGAAATGCTATTATAATATTAACGGATAAATTTTGACATCACCTTTTAATAAATACAATTGCGCCTGTTTACTATGATTATTTTTGACATTGTCTCAAATTACATTATACGTCATAGTTAGAATACATAATGCATTTTAACTTATCTACTGTAACATTTGCATGCTAGTCTTAGTAGAACATAATTGAAACTTAAATACTATTAACATCTGTGTAACCTACATTGTGTTCAAGCAAATAAACTATCTTTATCTTTATCTTTATCGTTACCGAACGAAGAGTATAGCTTTTTCACGATTCGTCAACTCGCACTAGATGGGATGGGACAAGATTCATGGTGTTTGTTGACGAACGAATCATAGGCCCGTATTATGAAAGCTTGCTCAGCCATAGAGCTATGCTTGAGTGACGTTTATGCCATAGAAAAGCGTTGCTCAAGCATAGATCGATGACTGAGCAAGCTTTCATAATACGGGCCTTAATGGGGATAGTACCTGGGTGACCGGTTTCTTTTGCCAATAGATGGCAGGAAGAGTCAAAAATCTAATTATTGAAAACATAATTACCTAAACTAAAAAAACGACATTTTCTGAAAATTTATCCTAGCTAGATCGATTTATCGCCCACGGAACCCCCTGTATACTAAATTTCATGAAAATCGTTGGAGCCGTTTTCGAGATCCGGATTATATTAAGGCCCTTACTGTCAAAAATTCACCCCGTACCTATACAAGAATTGCTCTTTTATGATAGGTACAGGGTGAATTTTTGACAGTAAGAGCTTTAACCGTTACAATTACAGGAAAACTCTTTTAGGAGACTATCCATGAATTTTTAATATATTCTGAACTGCATTTACAGATTTTGGAATGTACAGTCAGCAAGAAAATACATAATCATTTTACACAAAAACTTTTTTGGTGCCAATCGATCCTGTTTCATAAAAGGATCAAAAGTCTCTACTGGACCGATTGAGGATTGAGTAGGTACTAGAAATGTCGGAAATAGCAAAAAACTTTTCGCATAGATTTCGGTAGAAGAGTCAAACCCCTAATTTGTTATAGGTATATAAATATACCCAAAGAAGACTGGCGCTATAAACTTTTCGCATACATTTCGGTCAAACCCACAGGTCAAGCCCCTAATTTGTTATAGGTATTAAATAAGACTGACTGCATGTATATAATAAAATAAAGGGCGTTCTGGATGTTCTCTATGTATAATAAAAAATATCTATCTATGTAGTGTATTTTATTATGTATATCAGTTATCTGGTAGGTACCCATAACACAAGCTTTGCTTAGCTTGGCGCTAGATAATGCTGTGTGAATAGTCCAGCATTGTTATTATTATTATTATTATTTATTATTATATATTGGCCCAGTTCTAACAATGGAATCTATGAGAAAACTACCTACTACTCATTGCATTGATTAATTAAAAAGGGAAGATGAGGTACTAGTTTCTCGAAAATGGCAACCTCATTTGTGTAAAATTGTGTGCTCCCACCTCAGTCACCGTCGGACCGGCGGCACGGGCGGTCGTGATTCGCAAGAAATATTGTTGTCTCGGTCTCACTTCGGTCTTAGATACGTCTTTCCGTCTTTGTTCTTTGTATTGCACAGGTCTGGAAATTTAACTGTGAGCGTATGTGTTTCCGTGTAGTTGTAACACATGCCAGTTTTTGAGTAAGCGCTGGGAGAACGTAACCTATCTTCCCTGTTTAATTAATCAATGACTCATTGGTGTCTATTCAGAAGTTGCCAAAACTAAACTAAACTAATCTGAAAGGACTAAAAATTATGCCATCATCAACTTCTTCTTTCCGGCCCTTGTGGGGGCACGGAGGGGGGCCTCGAGGCTTGGCCTCTTTACCCCGGCTTCAACTCGATGGGTGACGATGACGACCCCTCGGTCCTTGGGTTGAGGCAAAAAAAACGCTCTTTTTGCCTATATTATTATTATTACTTTTTTTTTTGGAAAAAAATGCAGCCAATTATGCCATCCTTTATTTTAATCTTTATGACAGGGACAGCGACATTTTTAGTACTGTCAAATTAGTTGAGGTTAGTTTTGGTGACATTTGAATAGACACCATTGTTTCATATTTTTAGGAGCGGTCAGACAGGGTGTTCTATATTGTCTTAGCAAACAAAAAACCTTCTGTGTTTGGTCAGCATAAAAATACTTTTTTTTCTTTATGGGCTTTGTCACACATGCGATTATTACATCCTTGATAACACCAGGCGTCATATTTCTTTGACGAAGCTAATTTTGTTTAGTCTGGCATTAGTAGAGGCAATATTTTGTTACAGTGGAACATTTTACGGATGATCTAATGATATTATGTAAGTCTTTGTTCCCATCATCATCGAGAGGAAATACATAAAATAATTTAATAATTACAGCTTAGTAGACAGATAGAGAGTGAGCTGTGTGGGGCTAGCTTTGAATTTGCACCACCACATATCTACCCGTGAGTGTCTTAAGAGGCGACTAAGGGATATCCACTGGGCCGCGGGCAGCAGCGCCCCCTGGAGAACTGTTCTACCACCAAACTGCGTTCCTGAACCCGCATGCCCGGCGTGGGGATTATGGCCATTAAACTAACTTTAGATAAACGCCAACTGCTAGTTGGCGTTTATGGCACTGCTAGTATACTATAAACTAAATGAAGAATGGATTTTTAATTTTTACAAGACTACCCCCTAGGGAGTTTGCGAAAAATATAAAATATTGTATGATTTTCACGCGGGGGCAGCTCATACATAGGGTGTTACTAAGACTAGTTACACCCTCTAAACTAGCAACCCAAATGACAAATAGACACGTACATCAGTCCATTGAATTAATAGACATTTCGTTATTTTTTCCAAAAACCAGAGACCATTTTTTTTACTAAAATATTTTTCCATGATTTAACGTATCTGTAAACTGTCTGTTAGTAGAAAGCGTCTATAGAAGAGATGGCTACGAAAATCGTAAAGGAGACGACTTTTCTAAAATTGGCCGTATGGTCCTTGTCCTAAGTTTTAGTTACACCCTGTATAATAAAAATCAAAAACAGACCACCTAATAACTAATATACTATCATGTCTGTTAAAATTAAAGGCGCTATGCGTCTTTAATCAGTACAACCATCAATAATTTATCCATCAATTTATATCCCCCTCATACTAAGCTGACCTCCTTATCTCAATGGGATAAGGCTCAAAATGTCAGTCGACTGGTCTAATGCAATTAGACCGATTTGCAGTAGCATTCCAGTTAATGTTGATTTATTGGATACTGCTTGGTAACAATTTATGGATGAGTTTTATACAAATCTTAGAGCTCTTATCTCAATGGGGTAAGAGTCAAAATAACAGATTAAAATATCTACTGATTTAATGCAATAAAGTTGTACGTCCACTGCGTCGGAATCGGACACGGCCGCGTCGTGATAGTCGGTATCGTGAATATCGTCCTTCTCGAGTTTGCCGATGACATCATTCGCAACAATAACCTGGTCACTACAAGAAAATTGTTGCGAATGACGTCATCATCGGCGGATATATCGGTCTCTGGCATCGGTATCGGTAGATGCCGAACCAATGCACGCTGTATCTATCAATACAACACAAAAAATCCGTACGCTCCGTACTCTCCGATCCGATGGACGCACAGCTTTAGAACGATTTGCAGTAACATTCCACTTAATGATGATTTATTTGATACTGGTTGGTAACCATTTATGAATTTTATCTGTTTTAAATTAAAATTGCTGGGGGACAATGACTTTGGTATTTGCTTGTAAATTACATCATACAGTACAGATTCACTCATCGTTTGTTCATGTAGCAACCTAAATATGTAACGAAAAAACGTAAGTTCACTCAACAATTAACATAAAATTTTTAGAGATAGAAGTTATATAGAATTTGTGTAGGAATCTTATACCTATAAACGAGCAATATATAAAATAATATAATATAATATATAATCTATATATAATATATTATGACCTACGGAGCTGAGACGTGGACACTCACGATAGGGTTGGTCCACCAGTTCAAGGTCGCTCAGCGAGCTATGGAAAGAGCTATGCTCGGAGTCTCTCTGAAGGATAGGATTCGTAACGAATACATCCGACAGAGAACCAAAGTTATCGACATAGCTCAGAGAATCAGCAAGCTGAAGTGGCAGTGGGCCGGCCATATTTCGCGAAGAACTGACAACCGATGGGGTAAACGAGTTCTTGGGTGGAGACCGCGACTCGGCAAACGTGTAGGGCGCCCTCCGGCCAGGTGGGATGACGATCTGAGAAAGACTGCAGGCAGATGCTGGATGCGTCAAGCTGAAGACAGGGCGCTATGGCGCTCATAAGGGGAGGCCAGCAGATGTCCAGCAGTGGACTAATATAGGCTGATGATGATGATGATGATGAATATATAATCCGGATCTCGGAAACGGGTCCAACGATTTTCATGAAATTTAGTATACGGGGGTTTCGGGGGCGTTGTCGTTTATTATGTCGTTTTATTAGTTTAATTATGTTTTCAATATTAACTTTATCGTAATCAATTGACTCTTCCTGACATCTATTGGCGAATAGTAATATTATTTTATTCGTGTTTTCAATAATCAACTTTATTTCGATCAACTTAAGATATAACTGAAAAATATGATTCATCCTGCCATCTATTGGCAAATAGTATAACTATATTTTTAAGGCACAATTTACCAAAAACAAACCGAAACTGAGATATCGCAACTTATTAATTCTTGTCCCAAACAGTAAAAAGTCCTTCACAACTAAATTATTCCACATTATTCCATATCTAGTAGGATTAAGCTCATTATTATTGAGGAAATAATAAAATAAAACTAAAACTATTTTATAGGTAGTTGGAATTTACTAATTAGGAACACGTTACTGATAAGATCTAACAATATTACAAAATATAAATACAAAAATACAAAAAAAACACGAAAGAATCTTTTCCTTTTTATAATATAACAAAAGGAAAAGAGAGCGACAGTCTAAAAGATGGGAGGATCAGCTAAATTGTCGTGTTTACATGTGTATCAGAACAGAACCTCATTTTAAGTTTTTTGTAAGTGATTGATATGTATGTGGTTGGTAAATCTTTTTTCAAAAAGTAAATAAACGAAAGAGCAGCAAGAACATGGTTAAGGGCTGCCGAGAGATAGGGTAAAGTGGAAATAATAGGGTATATGCATGTGACTTCAAAATGGCTAAAAAAATATATACGTATTCTCTATTGATATAGAAACATATCTACATATTTATTTTTGCATTTTGAGATGTTTTTATTGTAGAATTTAACCATTGAAAAATTGATATTTTAAATCTCAATCGCAAAATTTCAAAACGCTACGCCATTGACTAGAGCGGACGTGACATCACTGTACTCATTTCTTCTTTTTTTATTCTGCTTGCTGCACCTTGATTTGACACTATTCTGCCCACTTGACATTTCGTATTGTCGATTATTTTCAGTTTTTTCGGAAAACCTCTTTCCTGAGATGATCACTACCGAGGTCGTCACCAAAGGTTTTAATCAAGTGTGTACGTCGACGTCACATAAACATGGCGCCAATATGGCAGCGTTTTTATCACCCGAAAATGATTGTAGTTTTGATTTGTTTTTTTACCTTGTTAATGCGAAATTCAGTGAGCGTCTTATCATTCCTCGGTTAAATAATGACCTAAAGAATCGATTAAAACGATAAAAAAAACGATGCATATACCCTATTGGAGAAGGCCTTTGCCAAAAGAGGGCACACAAACGAAATCGATGTCGTGACAGAGTATTTATTTGTATTTACTTGTTACATACCTAATGAATTGTTTGTTGTATAAATTTATAATTTTATAGTTATATGATTGAGTGTATTATTAATTATTTATTGTAAAGTATAATAGGTACATTATTTAGTGTATTGATATAGACATACCGTAGAATGGGGTGGCTATGTGCCACATTTCAAGGTTATTTAGTGCTAGCAAAGCCAAAATAAGTTATTTTTTAGGAAAATAGATCAGATAATGCTCTTTATATATTTGTTTACATGTTCTTTATCTCGCCACTAATAAATGAACCATACTTTGGACAAAAAATGAAAAAAAATGTGGCACATTCTCACCTGACCACTTGGGGTGAGAATGTGCCACTTCACAGTTCCCTTCATATCTCTTTACATAAATGAAATGGCACGTTGACACCTATCTGTACTTCGAAAATGGTCCACCAGAGAACTTAAAAAACAAAAAAATTAATGTTGCCATCAAAAAATCACAAATAAGGACGATTTTTTCTGCGTACTCGTATCAGGTCAGGCCCAAAACTTAGTTTGCCCTTAAGTGTCGATCTCCGCGCGACTGGGCCCTGCTGGAGGAAAATAAGTTATAGTGCTAAATTCCTCATAAGATGTGCAGGAAATTTTGAAAATATAGCATTTTATAATAGTAAATGCTATGTTTTCAAAATTTACGTAGGTACTACATTGAAGTACCTACGTAAATATTGCAAATATAGCATTTATATAGGTTTAAAAAAGAAACTGTTGAGAGTTAACGTACCTACGTGATGACCTAGTTAAAAACGACACTAAATAGTAGAATGCAACCTGGATGTTAAAATGCGTTTTATTTCAAATAAAACTTTATATTTCTTATTTTTGTTGAAATGTTTCTTCTGTGTAGTTTTTGTAAGGCCTGGCCCCAACCATACGTTTTTAATGCCTTGGCACTAAGTAAGCACTGAAATAATAAAAAAAACAAGATTAATAGGATTCTATTCTAATGGTATGGCAACACAGTCAATTTTTAAGCGGTAAATTTGTGGCACATTGTTACCTGCGAAGTTTCGATATTTTGACAAAACTCTCGTATTTCAGTAGAAACAAAACATAATCTTATTGATTTACATTCATTCAATTGCCAATAAAATATACAATAAGCATAACATACCTCGATTACGACAGCTTCCGTAGATTCAGCTGGACAACATAAAGTTTACACCTGCTTTTAAATTCGTCCGCTTTGTCTAAAAACTTCTACAAACTGAATGACACTGATAGATGAAAGTAAATGTTTTGCAAAATGAATTAGAGATGGGAAAATGTTTTTAAAATCGATTAATCGAAGAAATAATCTCTATAAGTCAAAGTAGAAAAAGAAATCGACAATAATCTTGCCGATGACCCCCGTGGCACATTCTCACCTGCCTGGCACATAGCCACCCCATTCTACCGGTAACGATTTGGAGACAACCGTAATGTTATCGCCTTTTAAAATAATTAAAACCTAATTTGAAATTTGAATTTGAAATTATAGACATAACATACAACAACCGATTTCATTCACAAACTGTTATGTATTCAATTCACTAGTATGTACACTAAAACCGTTGTGTTACCATCCAATCATTTGAAGGTCGACTGTGATGGAGTAATTAACACTTCTCAACTGTGTACGCTTTATGGCCATAGGCCTATCTAGATACGTAACTTAGGTACCTATGGGTTGGTGCCATGGTGGAGTTTTAGGAATTACTTTAGTTGAGAAAGATAAACTATAAAAAATGTTACTACAGATTTATAGACAAACATACAATTTACATAGATATACAATTTTAAGCACAGTACATAACGAAGGTTTTATTAAACGAAACCATTCAAGGAGTAAGTAAATTCTTAGGAAATAACATTGGTGTGCTGCAGCACGACAAATACGATTATTTAATTATGAGTACTTTTAATGTAAACATAAATAACACCAGAAATCTACTCGAGTTTAAGTAGACATGGTGTAAAAATTATAAAAGGAAGACGAAAATAGCACATCTCATTCTGTATATTAATATTATAAATTCGAAAGTAACTTTGTCTGACTGTCTGTTACCTTTTCACGCCTAATCGGCTGAGTGGGTCCTTCCGGATAAAAAATATTAAAATTAAAATATACCCATATAATATATAAATAAACCATAAAAATGTAACAACTACTCATAGGTAACTTCACTCTCACTCAAAGGTGTCTTTTAATCTGAATGTCAAATAAATTATTTTGTATTTTTGTATTTGTATTTGAATCCCTGGGGATTTTAAACGCGTGCGAATCCTCGGTTAGAATTAGAACTAGTATTATGTAGTAAAACCTGTGAGTAAAACAAAGTCCCTTTCCGCGTCTGTCTGTTCGTCGCTACTAAAACGGATTTTCATTCGATTTTAAACGAGCCAACTAAAATAACAATAATTGGGTTAGTTTAAAAAAAACTATGAACCGAATCCAATTTTATGGTTTCCTCATGGATGCCATAGTCAGAACTGTACCAAGTTTAAATGGGAACACACAGAAAGCACCAGTTTTCAAATAAAAGAAGAATCTATATATGCAGTAGCAAATTTTGTAAGAAATCACGGACTTTTATTCCAGAAAGCTTGTGATAGAAACCCTAGACTTGTATATGTAGAGACCCTTAATACCAATAGATTAATTTTGAAAATAACTCCACTTTCAGCCAAGTACACTAAAAGCTGCTTGTCAATGTGTTTAAAAATATATAATAAGATACAAAAGGAACTTAATTTTATGAACAACCATTTATTTAAAAACAGATTGTTAAAATGGTTGAAGCAAGGTTGAGGTTTTTATGACATAAACGATTTTTTTAGTGCCAAATTATAATTGTATTAAATTTTTTAAATCTTATTTTTGTTTTGTTTATTATATTATTGCATGCTAGACATAGCGAGACATGAGGACATTATTTTTAACTATATCACCTGTATACCATGTTTGACGCAAATAAATATTTGAATCATCAAAATCGGTCAGTCAAAAGTTCTGAGGTAACAATAATAAAAAACGAAAAAAAAACAGTTTATATGAGAACCTCGCGCCAAGAGTCATGTAATGTTTTAAGGAAAGTTTCGGTTTAATGTAAAGGCCTCTGAGATTAATGTAAAACCGACCCATAATATATTAATCAACTTCATAATAATTAATTATTAGCTAACACGTGTTGGATATTATATCCTTCAGTTAATTGTTCCTAGAAATCTAATCAACAATTTGGCCTTGTGCACAGTGGCCTAATTTCAATGTGGGAACTTGACCCGAATTCTTCACAAAAACTGCCATAGGTATGGGAACTTGGAACCTGACCAGAATTCTTCACAAAAACTGCCATAGGTATTTTATTTATAACAGACTCAAAAAGATTCGCTTCCGCTGTATGTAATTGTTTTTGCATGCATGTTTGCAGATTGCTGTGTGAATTGTTGACCAATGAAAAAAAAACTTTTTTGAATGAAATTCAAAAATGTGCGTTTTTAATTTTTTTTTAATGATCCCTGAACTTTCCCAAAAATATTATTCCCGAGGGATTAGTATTTACTTACCTCTAAAAATTTAAAAAAAGTGAAAAAAATAATTAGAATTTTTTATTTTTTGATACTTTCAAATAATATGTTTTGTTATAATATATTTCGACAATTAGGTCCACACCTCTACTTATACAGAAATATGTAGGTGCCTAACGTCCTGCCATTGACGGGAATATTTTCATTTCGAATGAATTTTATCCCGTTGTTAATTCGAAGAAAATAATTATGAGATAATGAAACTCCAAGAAGTTCTATAGTTTGCATAATTAATAAAAAAACCAAGAGCTCCAAATTCAAAGTACCCAGAGGTTCCGAGCTATGCGAACATCGATCAAAGTTTTCGCCGGCCCCCCCATAGATTCACAATGCACGCTCGGAAACCGTCTGTATCAAAAGATTACCTTTTTGGCATGCATGGAAAGCATTTGAATTAGTGTCATTTGAGGGCGCTTGGACAGAAAGCATGCCTAGCAAAATTAACAAAAATCACACGTCCAAGACATAAAATAGACGGGGCGGGGTTTCCTTTTTTCAGTAAAGTTTTAATGCATTTTTACCAATTGAATGTACAATTATTGCCCTTACCTCAAGAAATCGGCGTTGAAAATTTCAAAAAGGTTACTTACCTACTTTGAAAATAAAATAAATTCGACTCCACCAATCTCGTTCCGTATTCAAAAAACTTGTCAGGCTCTACGCAAACTGTCTGCGTCGAACAAAACAAGTAAACAATTTTGAGTGTCATTTTCGTAAGGTTCTAGGTATCTACGGGGCCGCGTACGCGTAATACGTGATCGATGTATGCGAAGTTTAAAAATCCAAGCATGCTTGATCCCGTTAATCCGTTGGCGCTTTTTTAGCACGAAACGAGACAATGGCCTCGTGTGGCGAAACTATAGTGAACTTTAGTAGGAAAGAGACAAAAAAAATTGCTGCCCGCGGTTTTGCACGCATTGTTTCTATGGAAACGTTTTTAGGTTATTTCTATCCCAAGGGAACTAATTTATGGTATAAGAAGTATGGCCTAGAACTACGTGTATCTAAATTAAGTGTAATTTCAGCCTGATCCGTTCAGTAGTGTTTGAGTGAAAGAGTAACAAACATCCATACATCCAAACAAACTTTCGCGTTTATAATATTAGTAAGAACTAGGACATTAGAAAGGAGAGGAGCGAAACGGAGCTGTGCGAATATAAACCAATGGAATTGCTGAACTAGTTTAGAATACTATACAAAACTAGGAAGTGGAAGTGGAATAAATAAATAAATAATGTTGGACAATTCACACAGCATTAATTATCTACTCCCAAGCTAAGCAGAGCTTGTGTATAAATGTAGCTGATTCATTGAATATTTAGCCTAATCTCTTTATTTTGGTCGATAACACGCACAAAATAAACATAAAATCAAAATAATTTAACTAGTCTTTAAAATAAACGGCCAATAAAAATAAACGGGCGTTAAATTATGTTGTATCTCAGATATACGCCCACAGTTAATTTTAAATGGAATTCTTTATTGTTTTGTTGGAAAAATCGTAACAATACAATTTTTATTTACGAGGGAAAAACCATACAATATTTTTTATGGGAACGATCTTGAGTCAAATTACATTACACTAATATTATAAATGCGAAAGTATGGATGGATGGATGTTTGTTACCTCTTCACGCCAAAGCTACTGAACGATTTGGCTGAAATAAGATAATTCTAATCCTCGAATCAAAAATAGGTTATTTCTATCCCATAAATCAGTTCCTGTGGGATAGAAATCACATTTAAACGTTTCCATAGGAACAAAGCGGCGAATCCGCGGGGCGCAGCTAGTGTATAATAAATAAATATTTTATTGATTGAAAATTATTAGTATAAAGTGAACCAAGGTTATCCATTAGGCTCTTTGAATTCCAGAGCAAAAGCACTTGACCGATTAATATTGGATACATGTTTGAAATTTAAAATGTTTACGGTGCGAAATGGCTGGCGAAATGGAACGTAAAATTGAGTTTAAAACATAATGTGGCTATTTGTTTTTATGTGCGAAAGAAGGAGGAGGTTCGACTGCATGTATGTTTTTTTTGTATTTTTTTATGTTTGCTCGTCGATTAATGAGGGGTTTTCGATTTGCCTTTAAAAAGAAAAAGTTAGTTCCATATTCCTTGATAGATGGCAGTGTCTCATTGGCAATTGGCAATTAAAGTATGTATATCAATGTCAAAGAAAGGAAAACCAACTTTTTCAAGTCTAGTTGGTGTTGCCAAATAAGTTAACATATTTTTTTTGTTGTTTTTGTTTTCCTTTCATTTGACATAGGTAATCTTATCTTATCTTATACCTTTATACGAGCAATTCTTGTAGATCTCGGAATCTGCTCCAACGATTCTCATGAAATTTAGTATACAGGGGGTTTCGGGGGCGATAAATCGATCTAGCTAGGATTCATTTTCAGAAAATGTCGTTTTATTAATATAATTATGTTTTCAATAATTAACTTTATCGTAATCAATTGACTCTTCCTGACATCTATTGGCGAATAGTAATACTATTTTATTCGTGTTATCAACTTTATCCTAATCAACTTAAGAATTAAACTGAAAAATATGACTCTTCCTGCCATCTATTGGCGAATAGTACTACTATAATTTCTAATAAGCACAATTTACCAAGGTCACCCAGGTCATACATAAATTACCAATCAACGGCCCTGCCACCTATCGAAATATTTAGTACAAATTTATTCTTCATAAAAATGCAAATCAAAAACCACTTATTTATGACCGATTAAGACCGATTAAGAAAATTATTGCACAAATAATTATAGCGGGATTTATAAATACAAATAACAAGTAAAATTATACCACCACCACGAAATTATTTTCTTGACTCCTAATTTGACACACTCGATAGAAATGGGGTTATTTCCTATACCGTGTCCATTTTGAATGAAGCATGTTAGAAAACAAACCGCCCACATTTAACCTAAAATTCACTTTGTTGGCGCGTCCTTTACGATAGTGAATGGTAATACGTAATTTACATTACTTGCCGATTTTAGATTTCAATTCAATAAAAATTGCTTACAATTATATCTGAAACTCGACGCCAAGCAAGTGAGATTTTGTTATTTGTGTCCATAGATATGTAAGAATAGTATGTTTGTGTTGTAGTTTGTTTACCAACATGCTTAATTCAAAATGGACACGGTAAAGGTACTATTCTAAGTAGGTAGTCTTGGTATTTCCATTTCTGCAGGTTAGTAACTTACTTATAACAATACATTTTATGTAACCTAAATCTTTAGCATTAATTCAAGGTAACATGCGTACCAACGCGACGTATTATTATTTAAATTTCAAAGAATATTATTCAGTCTGGCGCTGTCCTCCATCTGTGTAAATAAAACATTTCGAGAATCCGACTCGCTATTATTTGGTGAAGTGGAAATGAAATAAAAGAGTTTAACGAAGAGGTATTGTCAAATCAATTTATTAATTAAAAAGGGAAGATGAGGTACTAGTTTCTCGAAAATGGCAACCTCATATTGTGTAAAATTGTGTGCTCCCACCTCAGTCACCGTCGGACCGGCGGCACGGGCGGTCGTGATACGCGTGAAATATTGTTGTCTTGGTCTCACTTCGGTCTTAGATACGTCTTTCCGTCTTTGTTCTTCTTTGTATTGCACAGGACTGGAAATATAACTGTGAGCGTATGTGTTTGCGTGTAGTTGTAACACATGCCAATTTTTGAGTAAGCGCTGGGAGAACGTAACCTATCTTCCCTTTTTAATTGATCAATGGTCAAATCGTTCTGACCACCAGCGCGACCGCGCACCGTGTAGGCCGCGCAATCTGCCAGACCTTTTATAGTTTAAAGGACCTAGACTGACAAATAAGAGTAAAGTTTAAGTTTTTTACTTTACTCTAATTACATTTTTGTTTTGGAACGTGTTTTAAATGCGGTCCAAGCACGTGCGTCTAATATTTTCTTAAAGATACGCGAATAAAACACATTGCTGAAACTTCGGAAAAATAGTTAAATATAAGTACTCAGTAAGCCCCGTTACTATTTATGAAAACGTCTCATTATTTTATATATTTTTATTATTGTATAATTCATTAACATCTGGTCTCATCTAGAGGAGCACTTCCCTGATAAACGTTTATTTAACCGACTTTGAGAAAAGTAGGATTCAGGGGAGGGTTCCTTCATTGTTCTGCAGGAGGCTGTCTGCTCTTAGGTTGATATATTTATAAGTCCTACTTATCCCCGTATATGACGGGTGTACGGGGCGTAATGGGGCGGCGACCACGACCGTAGCCGTGTGGTATTTTATAATAAAGCCATGAGAAAACGACTCGTATTTCAAGAATTCATTGTGAATGTAAATCGGTTAACTACGAATCTAGTTTGTGTTGGAAGAACATCAGCGCGCGAAAGGACTTGGTCGCAGTGTTTATCAGCAGTATTTTATCTTATTATTACAGTAAACACACGAAATTTCAAAAATCCATCGTACTGTTTGTGATACCTTTTATAAGCTATTTAATAATGCCTCTGTAATAGTTTTATTTTGTAAAGTTTAGGCAGAGATACGATGTTGCCCTTTGTGGCCACCAAACTCTATTTTCGCATTTCTGCCTAAGCTCTACAAAAAAAAACTATTACAAAAACAAGGTACTCAAAATAGGCTTTATACCGCAAACTGTACTATGGATTTTTGAAATTGCCATTTTTAAACTTATTAATTTTATAAAATAGGTGGCGGTGCAATTTTGACTGGCGTATGCGCCTTAACTACTGTTTGCAAGCCCGCTAAAACCTGAAGTATTTTTCTTATCTACGATATGAATTGTTTGGATAGGTGCTACGACTTTGATACCATATCTGTGAGCGCATCATTTAGCCATTTTAATTTCAGGAAGCTATAATACACTCTTACAAGTCGTAAACAGTGGGTGTGATTGATTTATTACCGGCTTTTAAATCAGACAAATATTATAAATGCGAAAGTTTGGTTGGATGAAAGAAAGAGAGAAAGAAAATATTCTTATTTACCTTAAAAAAGAAAACGTACACAGAAAACGAAAACGTATACGACTAGATTAATGTATAAACTTGCTCTCAGTTATGATGATGGATGGATGTTTGTTATCTCTTCACGCCAAAACTACTGAACGGATCGGGCTGAAATTTAGCATACAGGTAATTCTAATCCTGGAATCAAACATAGACAAATTTTTATCATAAATCGTTCCCGATACAATGCGCGCCAAATCGTAGCTGAACCGATTTGGCGCGCGTTGTATCGGGAACGATTCTTGAGTTATATAATTAAATAGTGTAACAAACAGGACTTTCTTTTGAATTATTTATACCTATATACCTATCATGTAATAATTAATTTTGTTTTAAAATACTACAAAAGAATAGACTTCAATTTTTATAGTTTTTTCATGAATTTTCATGGATCCCATTGTCAGAACTGAATAAAATTAAAATGGGACGGAAATTTAAATGGGACAGGAAGCACCAGCTTTCATATAAAAAAGAATCATGAAAATCGGACCACCACCCACCCAGTCAAAAGTTCTGAGGTAACAAACATTAAAAAAAACCAGTTGAATTGAGAACCTTCTCATTTTTTTGAAGTCGGTAAAATAACTATCCGCCTAGTGAAGGTACTTTTTTAGTTATGAGTAGAGGATTTAATTCATTGTATGTATATTTATGTTTAACAGAGATTACCTTTTACCGTTTACCGTTTACCTGTGAACGTTGTTAGTTACTGCAGGCTTAAACTCTGTGAAATTTTTTAACTTACCTACACCTAATTTTTTTTTTTTTTTATTTTTTTTCATGTTTCATATTTCATTTATTTTGCTTGCATGAACAATTAATTCTTATCTCTAAGTGAATGGTCAGTTGTAACTGGGTACTGCAAATTAGTAGCAGTATTTGTTTTGTTTGTTGTGTTCTGCTAATTAAAAAATAAAATCTGCTAACTTGACACCTAATAATTTTAATAATCAATACTTACTTGCTCTCCATAGCAGCGATCAAGAAAAACTAAACACGATGAAAAATTCTGAAAATATGAATTTTATTCTCCACTCCACGAGTAAAAAAATTAGAAAAGTCTTCTGTCCATTGTATTATTTGTTGCATGCAACACTGGTAAAAAAATGAAAAGACGAAAGAAAATGAAAGACGCGAATTTCGAATTATTTTCCGCGAGAGAGTTTGTATTGAATAATAAGAATGCTCGATGCGTGAGTTCAGTCGGCGAGTCGCGAATACACTGACAGACGGAGCAAGGCGGGCGGCGCTCTATATTGTTCGCAGGGAGGGCAGAATAAAAACGCATGTACTGGCTTTTGCCGGTGCCTGCGTTTATATTCGAAGCTATGGTTAATTTTATTTCTGGAGAGTGTACCTAAAGCAAAGTTGAGTCCGCCGCCACGACTCATACGGCAAAAGAGGTAGGTAGGAAATAATGGATAGGTATCCATTATTTCACGGTCGTGATCGGAAAGAAACGAGCGATTTTGACCCATGACTCAATTCACGGGTCAAAATCGCTCGTAGGTGGCGCGGACTCTACTTCAAAATTTTACTTCAAAATCGTTATTTATCTCAGAATCTGTGAAAACTACCACCACCTTCATATTTAGGGAAATGTTACTTCAATCTTTAATCTTGAATTATGTGTTTTAAAAACACGATTGGTGAAAGTTTATCGAGAGAACTTTCACGTTGATTTTTTGAAAAACAATTCGATAAATTGAACTTGTAAATCAAAAACTTATATAAACAACTGCAACATAGATATGCCCTTTCCTTAGTGAGACCGCACCGTGCTTGTTTCCAAGCGAAATTTGTGAGCTCACAAACTTGTGTTTGTCATTTGAAATCAGAAAATTGTGTGTTTTTGTGGTATGCTTGTTCACAAAAGTCCGAGTCAAATGTGATTGTCACAATAAATTGCAATAATAACAGGTTTATTACAAAAACACAAATTTTATATACTCATAGTGTGCGTGCGTCGGCCAACAAAATGCCACAATTTTTCGGCGTAAGGATACCCCGTACGCCCAAACATTGTGTTTAAAAAAAACACACTGCAGCACTGCGGCGCTTGCCGTACTGGCAGGGGCTCTGCCGGCTGATTTACTGCTGGCTCGAGCGGAATGAAGACTGGTAGAGTCTGAGGGTCAGCCCAAGGAGATACATAGGCGGATTAGGGCCAGAGTAGATGCGGAGACAGAAGATGAGTGGCAGAAGCGCTGGGAGTCCGAGGACAAGGGACGCGAATTGTTCCGGCTCTTCCCGGATGTGGGAGAGCGCATGAAGGCGCACTGGGTTGAACTGGAACACGAGGTTTCGCAGATCTTGTCCGGACACGGCTGCTTTAGAAAACGCCGTAGCGATATGAGACTGAGCGACACGGCTGCCTGCAGTTGTGGGCATTTAAATGAAACGAGGGACCACATTTTGTGGGAGTGTCCGGTATATGCGGCAGAGCGGGGTAATTTATTAATAGGTATTAATAGGTATAGTTAGGGAGGGCGGACATGAGGGACCGATACATCACGTTGATCTAGTTAGTAACGAAATTAATTTCAATAAACTTAGACGTTTCGCCAAAGCATGGCACAGAATCAGACGCGCTGAGGAAGGCACACTTTCGATCGGGGATAAGGGGGGGATGAAGTCTGTGATGTGATGTGGCTTGCCCCAGAAGGGGGAGAGTGTACGGGACACAGTGCGTAGGATTTGTAGAGTTTTTAGCCACCCGAGTGACTCTTTTCTCGCGATTCGGTCCGTATAGCAAGGTTGGTAGGACCATGGGAAGGTGGAGGGGACCCGGATAATCCCCCACCGGGACCACGGGTAATTTTTTCTGTCAGTGGCATGGTCGTATTTCCCAAAACAGGTGACACAATTATTATTTTTATGTTTGTAATATCAGTAATTTGGATTTTTATACCACTTCTGAACGAAACAACCAGTGTATCTCTACTATGAGTTGACGTTACTACAGTAGTTAGGTACGTAAATACGCAGATAGTTGTTTAAGCGACTCATACTGCGCATTTTAGTACCCAACTAAAACTAACCACTCCTTTATTGGTTAGTTTTAGTTGGTTTTCACTTTCCATACATTTTTTTACTACTGTCGCTAGCGAGTATAGTTTTTGAAAACTCATGGTATACACACACAGATGGCCAGGACTTTTTGCGAATAGCATTTTCTTGAATATTAATAATAGCTCGGGTAAAGTGCAAAAATATCCTTTGAAATGCATGGGTCATCCTTAACCGCAGATGCCATCTGTCGCATTTATTATTAACCAGTATTGTACCTACTTATAATATCCTAAATAAAAAGGACATATAGATTTATATACTTTATGATTGTATCGGTTATTTATCGCGTACCTTCTGTTATTATTTCCCCTACGTTTCTACCGCGTTACAGCGATCGTGGTCACGGTGGACGACTAAGTGCAATCGGACACGGTTAATGTGTCGTAATGTGAACTTGGACATTCCTCATTCTGAAGACGTTTTGAGGGTAGTCCGTTTACATCCAGTCGCCCCGCCGACTGTTGTGGTTGAGGAGGATTCAGCCTGCCTGATACGTAGTACCTACCTACTATAATTATATTTAGGGTTGCCATACGTCCCGTATATACGGTCACCGTATTTGGCCATCCCGTCCCGTATTACTTACATGTCCCGTATTTGTCCCGTATTTTGACAAAATACGGAAATAGAGGTGAGTGGTGCGGGCCGCCTGGCCGGCGAAAAAATAAATACCTTAGTAATGATAAGATGTTAATTTAAGTTAATAATTAATTTTGTTTTAAAAAACTATAAACAGACTTCAATTTTTACAGTTTTCTCATGATTTTTCATGGATCTCACTGTCAGAACTGAACAAAATTAAAATGGGACCACATGGGAAGCACCAGCTTTCATATAAAAAAATAATCATGCAAATCAGACCACCCAGTCAAAAGTTCTGAGGTAACAAACATAAAAAACCTTCCCCTTTTTTTTAAGTCGGTTAAAAAATTGACAACGTGCAACATTTCGAATAAAAACTTTGAGTCAATAATTTTGTTCTTTTTATTTAATTTATTTTACACTTTTGATGTATTTAAGATCAAAGGGTCTCTGTTAGAAAACACGTAGTTTGTCTCTCACTATGTATAGATGAGTGCTAGCTATGTATGTATATGAGTTTCGGGCATCTGAAGGGAAAACGTCCCATATTGGTCCCTAGAAGTTATGCCAACCCTAATTATATTTCTTCTGTGCTGATACGTTAAAAAGTAACAAACATCCATACAAACTTTCGCGTTTATAATATGAGAAGGATAATGCAAACCGACCAAAGTTATGTCGTTGAGTGATACAGTTGAACTGTTTAGAGACTGCTGATGAATTGCTTATAGACTGCTTAGTATAGTGCTGAGGTAAGTGGATCATCCAGTCATCAATGACTGCGAAGTTTTTATTAGATTTGATTCAGAATTGACGCCTACTCTGCTAAATTCAACTCACCTCAACAGCCCTATTGATCTCGCTTGAGTTTTATATAACATAAATTACCTAAACTTGACGCTTTTGGGGACACTTTACCTATCGATTTTTGGTTATGGATTATAGTTTTACACTATGGGTAATTTCTTAAGAAATCAAACAAAGTCCCAAAAAAATTTCGTATCGACGAGATTCGAAACCGGGTCTTCCTTCTTTTATTTGATTACTTTACTTTACCTATCTATAAAATTTACTTAACTCTCACTTTTATTTTCTTGGTATTTCGCATGTCCCACAGACAATAACTGTGGGTGACTTTATGTAATACATAGTTACACCACAGCTTATACTTGCTGTAAATAATTGCATCATCATCATCAGCATGGCAGCTGTGGATCATATTAGTCCACAGCTGGACATTATGGACATAGGCCTCCCCTAATGAGCGCCATAGCGCCCTGTCTGCATCTTGACGCATCTAGCATCTGCCTGCAGTATTTCGCAGATCATCATCCCACCTAGCCGGAGGGCGCCCTTCACTACGTTGGCCGAGTCGCAGTCTCCACTCTAGAACTCGTTTACTCCATCGGTTATCGGTTCTTCGCGAGATATGGCTGGCCCACTGGCACTTCAACTTGCTAATTCTTTGAGCTATGTCGTTCTCTGTCGGTTGTGTTCGTAACGAATCATAATCCTTCAGAGAGACTCCGAACATCGCTCTCTCCATATTTAAGCACACATTCTATAGTATAGTCCTAAAAATGTGTTATTATGTGTTCTGTTGGTATTGCCTTATTAAATAAATCCCATCGATTAGCGTATATGTAGGGTAAGCAGGGGGAACAGCGCTCACTGGGTAATGGCGCTCGCCTCTGTCAAAATGGAAAGTAGCTAGCGACACGCCAAGTCGCCTACTTAATTTTTTTTTTTTTTTTATTATTTCATTTAACTGTATGCTTTTTAGTGATATCTTTATTATATTTTTATTAATGCAAAAGTTTGGATGGATGTTTGTTACCTGACACACCAAAACTATGGAAAAGTATCGGGCTGAAATTTTGTATATAGCTTGGTAATTCTAATCCTGGAATCGGAAATAGACTTTTTATCCCATAAATCAGTTCCCGTGGGATAGAAATTGCCTTTGCACGTTTCGAACGTGAAACTCACGGGGCGCAGTTTGTCATAAATTTTATATTCGGAACTTTCTCTCAGAGAGAGACTATCAATTATTGTTCGGTAATCGGAAACTATTAAAACTAACTAACTAAATAGCGTTCCAAAGTTCCGTCGGAATAGGACAGGATATTGGTTGCACGTTTTTCGTTCATATAATACCGCAGTACCGCAATGGCATTGATGAGGCGCGCAACACCTTGCCCCCAACGGGAGACATGTGATACGGAAAGGATCCAATCAAGTGCCAGTGTTATATGAAGGAAATACGTGCAACCAATATCCTGTGTGTCTACCATGAGTTGTCACAGTTAACTCGCCTGACGTTACTACAGTAATTACGTAAATTTAGTTATCCACAGCTCATTTTAGTACCCAACTATCCGCTAGAGGCGCTTTAGAAGTTTCCATACATTTTTATAACTACAGTCGCTAGCGAGTATAGATTGTCAAAACTCATGGTAGACACACAATCCTATTCCGACGAACGCTATTTTGATTTATCAAAAGTTTCCGATATCGAATCCGACGGCCTTTCCGACGAATTAAAATACCCTGGCTGACTCATATTTAGAAACGCCCAGGGCACGATTTGCGAGCTGGAGTAAGTTTTTATAATCATGTTAAAAATTCGAGATGAAGCGCTATTACCTACATATCTTTTTTTATCTTATCTCATCATTATCACTATGTGAAGATTCATCACAGCGAATTTTTGTAGGTGAAGGTGAGTACTCACCTGATAAGTACCAACTACGTGACAATGATAAGAAGGTAAACAAGTTTTACTCTACATTATTATGTAGAGTCTGTTCAAAAAGAGAAGAGTCGTGGCGTCCGCGCCACGACTCGAGTCCTATGGCGCTGCTATCGCAGAACTATAGTAAATAAAACAAAATATTCGTTTCGTTTGCAATAATTAAGCTCTTCTGGTCTAAGAGGTCTTATTCCGGAAATTTCGCGGTCAAAATCGCTCGTAGGTAGGATCCATTATTTCACGATCGTGATCGGAATTACGAAGTTGTCGTCTTTTGCCCTCCATGAGATAAACGCCCTATTGTTAGATTTACTTATTCGTTTTATATGACTTGTTAATTTATGTATTGTACCACTCTTTTGTCATGTACCTACCTATTGGGTAAAATAAACAAATTTTTATCTTTTAGGCGCTTATCAGGAGGCCTGCGTCCAGCAGTGGAACAAATCAGGCTGTTGAGGTAATATCTGCATCCGTTGTAACTTCCTTGTCAACTCAATTTAAAAAATGATTTTCCTTGTAACCGCCACAAGCGCTCTAAACCTTACTCTATTCCATTGTGTAACTTTGCTGTGTATTAACTGTTGGTGGTTCAAATAAATAAATAAATATATAAATCGCTTGGAGTCGAGACCCTTTTTTTTTTTTTTTTTTATTATCCTGAGGGAAATGCGCACGCATATCGCACTGCCACGGGGAAAAAGTGCGATTATGTGGGACTCCAACACCACTAAAACCCTCAGGGTGCTTCCACCTCTGCCGCTTGTGGTGGGAACATGGGAACGGTTTCTCTTCCACGAACCCACCGCGGCTGCCCGATATCAGGCCCCTCACTGGGGGGTGTGGAGCCCTTTGCGACGCGCCAGAAACACATGACGCGCCGCGACCACCTCGGAGACCTTACCTGCCAATTGGGCGCCGGACAACCCCGTGTCCAAACGCCCAAGGTCTCCCAGTGCGACGGGTCAGTCGAGTGGCCCCGTCGCCTGCCACACGGCCGCAGAGGATAGGGAGAGCGGCCTACGCCATACCGACAATCCTCTTCCCCTGCGACCCCACCGCGTCCGCCATCAAACGGTGGCGACCCCGCCAAGGCCGCGGAAGGCAGGGAGAGCGGCGTACCGCAATACCGGCACTCCTCTCCCGCCGCGGCCTCCACCTCTCTGCGGCCATGTTGCCCATACAGCATGGCCGCCCGCCTCAGTTGCGGTGCCTCCCATACGACACCGCAACCTACTACCGCTCCAACTGGGCTTAGAGCGCAAAACCCAGAGGAGCGGTCCGTCCCGGGGCCGGCCACGTCGCCGTCTGCGTAGGCACGGCCCCATGGGTTCCTCTTAGCTGGAGTCGAGACCCTGCCATGGCCCACGGACCTAGGGTATCTTCCGAGGATATCTGTGAGGGCGGGTGGGGCGGCCGATTTGACCGCGAGGATCTCAAGAGGCGCAAATATGCAGATCTCGACACTAGGTCGGAGGATACCGAGGCTCTTCGGGTTTTAAAAAAAAAATCTGAGCGTCTGGTCAAAGCGACGCGTGACCCGAGAACTGGTGAGTATTTAAGCGCAGTGCAGCGTCTTGGATAGCACACAGACAACAGTTAGCTCAGTTGTTTCATTTGTAAATAGTAGTTCAAATTTATTTTAATTATTTTATTGTTTTTTTCTTTTTTAAATGAAATTATACTAATGTGCTACATTAAACAACCAAAAGACCTTTGCTATACATCTATAATTCCTACCCATCGATACCAATATATCGATATTGACATCTTTTGCAAATAGAAATTACCTAGGTAGCAGAGTTTCAGATCGTATTTCTAGAACTAGGTAATGAATGACGAACATTGCACATTTCTATTTTCTATTTTGTCGTAAATTCCTTAGAGACGCGCCACCACCCGGCTAAAATGATTGAGTGTTTAAGGAACGACGTCACTTGACGCCAGCGCAACAACGTCATTTGGTAAACCACACATTTGTATCTTCAGTGTTGGCAACACTGAGAAGCCGGACGAGTTTCCAGTAAAATAGCCGGACGGACTATTCTGAAACAAGCGAAGTCGGAAGTTAAGTTTTTCTGTTGTAAAACATTCTTAGTCGGATGACGCCCACGCTGACAATAGTATGTAAGAACATAAATTAGTTGTGCTAGACTTAGATATGCAAAAATTGTATTAGTTGATAAGCGATAAACTTGCTAGTGGTTTCTTTTTCACTTCTTCCGCTAATGGACAAAAAATGTACTGAATTAGAGTCAATTGCACCTTATTTCTTATTTGATAGTAATTACTATTTATTAAGCTGTTTATATAGTAAAGGTTTGACTTGTATGTGTTTGTTTGTATTGAATAGGTTCCGAAACTACTGGACCGATTAAAAAAAATCTATTACCATTAAAAAGCTTACTTTTCAGGCTATATTTTATCCCGGAATTCCCACGGGAACGGGAACTACGCGGGTGTAACCGTGAGGTGCTGCGAGTAGGGTTTGCAATCCGGATATCCGAATTATCCGGATATCCGCTAGTTTTCATATCCGGATAATGAGAGTACCGTTATCCGGATAATACGAATAATACGGATACCTAGTTGATTTTTCTAATTCACAACGCTACAGCGTCCAGCATTTTATAAATGTTATATTTTATGCATACAATAATTTTATGCAGTTAAAAACATACCTAAATGTTATCATTCGAGCAAGTCTCTTAACTTATATGCAAGCAAGACCTACACTAGCGTGGAATCGCATCACTAGAAAGCGTTGACACTGGTTGGTTAGAATCGACTTGTCTTCAATAATACGGGTTGAAATGGCGCTGTATGATCAGGAAGGCCAAAGAAGCAAGATCTTGGAGAGGGCCTATAACGTGTAGGGTTGGTAACTGGGAATACCACTCACAACCATAGAGGCAGAGCGAGTATTTTCTGCCTCAGGTTACCTTTGTAATCACTTAAGAACAAAAATGAAATCAGTCTCAGATGCCCTAAGTTTCTTGAGGTCATATTACAAAAAGTAAAATATAGGTAGGTCTAATTAGAAAGACCTGATAATAAAAGTGGAAAGTTGATTTACATTACTAGAAAGGATACGTAACTATAATACAAGATTATATTGTTTGCTAATGGTACTTCATTAACTTTTAAAATGAAACGGCAAAACACAGTTCATTGGTTTAGTGTCAACAATCTTTTGCTTAACGAAACCAAAACTAAATGTATTAGATTTACTCTACCTAATGTTAAACAAGTTAAGGCTGATGTAAACGTAAAAGGAGAAACGTTAGAAATTATAGAAAGAACCGTATTCTTAGGAATCACCTTAGATAATAAACTATTTCACCCACTATTTCACACACAGTCCACCCACACATAGATAAGCTATCGAAGAGACTTAATTCTGCAGCATATCCAGTCAAAATCCGTGATCTTACAGACGTGGACACACCTACACTGGTTTATTTCAGCTACTGCCTTAGTATTGTCTTATGGTATACTGCTGTGGGGGACCGCTGCAGATATTAACACCATATTTGTGCTGCAGAAGAGGGCTGTTCGTGCCATCTATAAAATGGGTCCCAGAGACGTGGACATATCTAGACTGGTTTATTTCAACTACTTTCATAGTATTGTATTATGGTATACTGCTGTGGGGGACCGCTGCAGATATTAACACCATATTTGTGCTGCAGAAGAGGGCTGTTCGTGCCATCTATAAAATGGGTCCCAGAGAATCCCTACGTGATAAATTTAAAGAAATAAATATAATCACAGTACCAAGTCAAAGTATTTATGAAAAATTGTTGTATACTCATAAAAATACCAATAGTTTCCCAAAAATAGCGATATACATAATTTAAATACTAGAAATAAACATAAACTCGCTGTACCCACAACTAGGCTACATAAAACTAATGTATCTTTTAAAGGGCAATGTATACGCTTCTTCAACGAAACCCCTACTGAGCTGCAAAAATTATTAATAAATAAATTCAAAAAAACTGTCTAAACTTAACTATGCAAAAAGGCTTACTAGAAAATATCAGATTATCTAGAGGATAAAAAAGCTTGGGTCGGATTTTGCTCCAACTCGAAAAATAACAACTAAAAGGCTAAAAGTTTCTTCGTAATTTTTTTACTTTAGTCTACATACCGAAGCGACCCTTTATTTCCGTGTCAGTGTATTATTTAATATGTTTTGACGTTTTCTAAGTGGACATTTATTGTATTTTTTAATTTTGAATTGAATTGAAAAAAAAAATAGTTCGATGGAAAGGAGTAAACCGTTTTTATTTCATAGATATTTTAGTTTTTCAACCCATTTGATCGACACTCTTATTTTTAATCTCTATGTTGTTCAGTTTCTATGCGAATGCTATTGTTATTTTAGTAGAACTTTATTACTTGGGATATTATTTGATTTCTTGGAAATAACCCATAGAGTAAACTATAGTAACCAAAAACCTTAGAACTTTATTACCTACTTATTCCATCATTTTTGAGTACAAATTACTAAATACTGATACTTTAAGAACCCAATTTCCTTGTTTTAATTAAAATTTCCTTTATATATTAAATTATCCGAATTATCCGAAATATTCGGATATCCGAATAGTAAGGCTCACTACTATCCGAATTATCCGGATACGAAAATTGATCGGATAATGCAATCCCTAGCTGCGAGTACTTAATATTCTGGTTTTTCATAATTTTTGGAGTGAGTTTTAAAGTCGGATAAAAACTCGATAATTCTTCAGTTGAAAGCACAACCCTATTGCAAACTGTACACTCCATAATAACCTCACCTGGGCGCGGGTGTAGTTTACGACCATGACGCGACGTTCATATTGGCATACGGCATCAGTATTTGTGGAATAGTGATCAATCAAACCGAAGTGGATTCTACATTGCCTTTCATTTTCATAGCGGCCTAGCTTCTGGCTTCCATGCGTTGTTTCTATACCTGGAACCTTTGAAGGTTATTTTATCTCTCATCGGAACTATTAGGGAGCAAACAGTCTCCACCTATATGGCGACCGACATCGGTCACAAAGTATTACCCGTTTTGCCGTCATGTTGATTGTCTTATAAGAATGAAGTTTCAAATGATTCAATAACTATTTATTTTCATAAATACAGTAGATGAACCATAGATTAACATAAAGAAAAGGTAAAATTTCTAATATTCATATTGATTTACCATCGGAACTCATTTTTGTCGCAAACTACCTTTAACTTTACGATTTCGGTGAAGCTGCGAGCAAATTAGACAGCCCGATAAGTTTGTAGCGATCGGTCAATCAATAGTCTTTATCTATTTTCTTTGGAACCTCCTATAAATAGAAAAAAAGGTGAATAGGCGCTTCGGACTGGGTCTAAAAAATAAGAAAATATTTTTATCTAAACTTCGGTCGGACGGTCCAAACTTTATTTAAATGACTAAATAAAAAAAACTAAAACCCGACTACGTAACCAATATTTCGATATTAATGATATTGAGACGAATCAATCGATACCTCTTTGTTGAAATCGAACGAGTAGAGTCTGTTTAAAAACACAAGAGTCGTGGGAAGTGAGGGCGCTCGTGTGCCAATCGACAACTTTTGTTGCGTTGGCAACACTGCTCCGTCCTAACTGTGGTCATAACAGTACCTACGACTTATAGTGTTAGTTCACCGTAACGCCACGACCCTTCTCTTTTTGAACTACTCTACCTAGTTTCAACGCTACGTGGGAACATAAAAATCGGTTAAATACATACAAACCTACTTACAAATATAGGGTGGAAACCTCATAACTTATCCCTCATCCGTTGGCAGTCGGATAAAAATCGAAATGGACTCACACTTAAAGTTATTCTCGTTTTGAGTCATCTCATCTTTGTCCTACGTTATTTATAAAGGCCTCGTTTCTGGGTTTTTAGGGCAGGATTGGTAATAAAAAACATCCTTGAAATCAAATTGTTACGATGAATGCCCGCTCCCAAATTTTTATTTTGGGCTTTGATGACCTGAAAATGTATCTTATGTACCTACTTTATATCAGTTTAAAATCTTAAATAATGAGTCATACTTTATTTTGCAAGAGCTTCAATCACCATCGTCAATGTTTTTTATTTGCCAACTAAGCTCTTTATTTATACCGGAAAAACACAGCGCAGCGGGCAGAATGTCTAAGTAATGTAGGTAAGTAGGTTAAAAACTACAAAATAGTAATCGTACCTACATTGTTGCCCAAGGGATGAAAGTAACAAATTTAGTCCCTAAACAGGGTTTGGCGCCCGAGCATAGCCAGGGCGCTAATAGTTCAAGGGACTAAATAAGTTACCTTCGCCCAAGGTAAGCACTACGGTTTTTATCACCAATACAAGGAAAGTAAAAATAAATAGGTAAGTAAATAGTTGAATGATAAATGAATTTTACATCGCGCTGTAATCGAGTAACTAATGAAAAAAAATCCAGTAGTTCTGTCAACAGAACTACTCAACAGAACAGGTGGGAGTGAACGGAAAGTTCTAATGCATGGTTCATTAGAAATGTATCGTGTCATCTGTCCCTAGAGACGAAAAGTATTACTTTCATCCCGCTTCCCAGGCAACTTCCGAGCTCCTTTCCGAGTATGAGTGATGAAAAATAAATAAAAGAGCAATAATTTAAGAATTCATTCATAGCCATACCTACACAACTAGGTAAGGTACCTCATAGGTTGGTTCTAGCTTCAAGTCATCGATGTAAGTCTATGTCGCACTTCGGTCTAGGGAGGGACCTATTATAATTCTCAAAAATACAGTCGAATTGATAACCTCCTCCTTTTTTTGAAGTCGGTCAAAAATTCGCAACCGATTGTTACGTTTTGTGCTAAATGGTGCTTTAATTCGGTATATTACGAGTATGTACATTATTATTCTTCCAACACAAACAAGGTTCGTGGTTAACCCCCTTACATTTCATAATAAATCTATACATTCTTACAAACTTTCGCGTTTATATTACTATCAGCACCTCGCGGTTTTACCCGCATAATTCCCGTTCTCGTAAATAAAAATTCAATATAGCCTAGTCACTCTCTGAGAAGTAAGATATTTAATGATGAAATAATTGTTTAAATCGGTTTATAAGTTTCGGAGCCTATTCAAAACAAACAATCAAATCTTTCCTCTTTATACTTACTTAATAGGCCGCCAGTTCTATTGCTGTTCTTGTCCCTTTGTCTAATTAGGTAAGTGCCTATGTAAATTTCTGTTTTAATAAGGTGATAAATAAATTATCTATCTATCTATCTAATATTACCTAGTAAAGATTATAGTAGGAGTAGGATAGGACAGGAAGTAGGATAGGTTAAGCAATCAAATTTTGTAAACAATTTTATTTATTCTTATGACCATTTGTTGAGTTACCACTGCCGCTGGGAGAACGTATGATATCTAATGCTTCAAGGAAGGAAAAGAGCTCCACATACTAAAATCGGGTTAGGGTACGTTTCGGCCGAATATAAAATCGTCTGCAAAGATATTCGGGCGAAATGTCCCCTTCACGTACGTTTCATCCGTTAAAACTTTTATTTACCATGATTTGAATTTTGAGCTTTCCAATATTTCGGCTAGAAGGTTTCCAACTATCCGGAACCTAGGGCCTTATTCCACTATTTTGTAAACAAAATGTTATAATGGCGCCAATAGAGATTTAGTCGTAAATTTATTTGGTATTCTACTATTACGCGATAATGAAGCGATAATATTTTCATAGTGAGGCGATTGTGTTAGTGAAATCATGCCCCTGGAACCCTGTTGTGAAAATGTGCAATAACCGAAGAAGTGCTGAACCAACCGTGCCGCGTTCTGATGCCGTCAGTGTCGTGTGTCGTGTGTCGTGATCGAGTTGCGTTCGATAATGAAACCGGGCGGTGGTAGTGGTAACATTCGTAGCAAAAGACAAAAAAGTTTTATTTTTTGTTTTTCCCTCAATATTTTTTTTTTTTGGCTGTTATATTTTTTTGTTTATGTTTTAACCTAAATAATCGATTAAAAAAATCCATGCATATACTCTATTCCGGTGACAGTTGTCAAATTTCAGCCATAGTAGGTAGATAGCTATTAGGTAGTACCTATAGCTACCTACCTACTTTAACAAAACCAGTTGGTTAGTTTAATTTAGATTCCTTTGTTTGATAAGTTCGGCAATGGAAACAGACGTGTAATATAATCTGCACGTGCCAAATTAAAATGCTCCAGATTCTTAATAAAACTGCCAAGTGTGAGCCAATATTAAATGTGAAGGGTTCAAATAGGTACCTACCTTCCTCTACAATTACGAGTCCACTGGATCAGTATCGAAGCGTATGGAGCGAAAGGATTTGTTCAATGAGGTTTTACTTAGCACATAACACCTGCTATTCTCATTTAACACCATTGGATTTGTTGCTGTGTATTGATATGTATGGTATAGGTAAGGTATAGCGTCAACTAGAACGGCATCTGCCGATACCGTTGCCAGAAACCGATATTTCTGCCGAACCCTAAAAGTACTTGAAACAAGCATTATCGATTTGACGAACTCAATTGATCGAAATATATCGATTATGTCCGTCGGTTGGTATGCGAGGTGGGTATCGGACAGAAATAAAAGACAATGAAATTCCTCTCAATAAAATTATTTATTGACCGACGTTGTTTATTGATGGTTGCATTGCAATACAATAATCATCATAAGTACTACAATCAAAAATTTAAATAGTTAGGATTTAAATAGTTAGGATACGCTCTTACGCTTAAAAACTGTGTTATTTTCTGGCGACGCACGCATACTACGGCTCTTATTATTATGAAACTATGCTTAGATACCTATCCTCTATGCTTGAGTAACGCTTTTGTCATAGAAAACCGTTACTCAAGCATAGACAGACGACTGAGCAAGCTTTTATAAGTTCCAGATATAAACCTGGGACTATAGGGGACATAGGTTACATTTTATTTTATAGTACGTGCCAATTTTTCAAGTAAAAATTATATGCACTTTTTTTGGTATGGGTAATAAATAAAACTCGCGTCTGGGTCACATGATGCTGATCTAACATGTCAGATCAGCCTCAAGATAACTAGTAACACGCTTGCATACTGTTTTTTAAATTGGTACTAGGTACATTGTAAGCTAGCAGCTTACTTAAAGCTTTCAAAAATTCAAAAGTTACAACTACCTGTGTAAATAATTCACTAAGTAGAAAGATGTCGCTAGTTCCGGGAGCAACACAGAACCAACAGGGTCAGCTGAGATGACCTTACATAGTAGTAGAGAAGTGTCACCGCCCGCAGGCTAACAGATGGCGCCGTTCAAAGTATTTATGGCAAAGAACAAAATTGCCTTAGTACATCGGAAGAGTGTGCGTGTAGTTTTTACTTCTGCCGGCACTCCCGGAGTACCTACAACCCGTTGACTTTTTATCAGGGTTGTAGGTTGCTCTAGAAAAGTACCTACCCTCATCTTCTTTCTGAACTGAATCTTCACACGGCGAAAACTTAACCGGTTTATGTGCCTTCTTAATTAGGAACAAAAAAAAATGAGAGAATTGATCCCGCGACCTTCGTAAGTGTGAAATGCGTTCATCTTTTATCATACTGGCGCCGACAGTAATTAACCACTCACTAATCCCAAGTTTGTTTGTTCTTCAGACATCATCATCATTATAACGGATGTAAGCGGGTTAACTGCGAACCTAATTGTGTTGGAAGAAAACCACCTCGTTAACGCCGACATCGGTCGCAAAGTTTTACCTGATATATTTTACGTATTTTGATTTTTTTTACAAAAATCAAGTTTCTAACGAGTAAATTAGACAGCCCGCTAAGTTTGTAGCGATCCGATCCTTCACCGAAATTGAAAGATGGCGGTCGTTTGCGACATAAATGAATAGTTCCGATGGTAAATCAATATGAATAATAGAAATTAAACCTTTTCTTTATGGAAATAAATGGTTATTGAATCATTTGAAACTTGGTTCTTGTAAAGACAATCAAAATTCCGGTAAAACTTTGCGACCAATGTCGGTCGCCATCTATGTCGAGACTGCTTGCCCAGCTCTGCGGTGCGACCCGGAGGGCGCGCCACAGCTACACGGGGCTGGAGACAAGCACCTGCGTCTTGGGCCTTGAAGGTGCTAATGCTAAAACCTTAAATCCTGTTTAAGGGATGAAACGTTGCTGTTCTCCCAACACAAATAAGATTCGAAGTTAACCGCTTACATCCGTAATAAATTCCACAAACTACGATAGTTTTTATAATAAAATCATCATCTTCTTTGAGACTCTGGTCATCATACATAGATTCGTCCACGTCCACTGCTG
Source organism: Eupithecia tripunctaria (assembly GCA_955876795.1). Lineage (NCBI taxonomy): Eukaryota > Metazoa > Arthropoda > Insecta > Lepidoptera > Geometridae > Eupithecia > Eupithecia tripunctaria. The sequence continues at coordinate 9,226,553 of OY041623.1, read as the reverse complement.
AACAGTCCTTCCCCAAACAAGGGGATTTGCTATAATCATATACAAGTATGTATGTAATAGGTACTCTTTTACATTTAGGTTTGAAATTTTATCCCAGATATTTTTTTTATCCTATATATAGGGCACAATGGCGTTTATTAGAGTAGGCCTATGCCCAGTTGCTTCGAACATTAAGCAAACATTTTAAGGGTTCTTGAGTGGGACCGCGACTTGGCAAAATTAGTGTAGGACGAAGATGGGTATAGCGAGGTATAGCGGGTCTGCAGATTTTCTACTAAAAATAAAACAAATATTTTCTTTACATCGTTTTATTTGTTCTTGTGACATAGAAGCGTTGTGTCAAGAGAAATACAATCAATATTTTACAAACAATACCTACCTATATTCGATTTTTTTAACCCTGCACAAATGATAAACAAACCCGCAGTACTTAACCTCAAATTAACTTTCTTGTTGACGATTTTTAAACATAATGAAAAGTACTTGCTGATTTGAGATCATTTCAATAAATATTGTCCAATTATATCTCTCTATCTCGACCAATAACATTAAAATTCACATGTTTGGAACATGTGAATTTTAATGTTATTGGAATCTATTGACATAATTTATAGCTTTATTACAAATAGATCATAGGTACCTACTGTTTTTTTTTTGCTTTAATTTACTAATAAATTATAACAGAATGCCAAAATGTGTCATTCTAAGACTATTACCGATTATTAGACTATACCATTGTTACTATAAAGTGTAGTGCTTCTGAAATGCTAACACATCTTTCTATTCTTTCAACGCTATTCAGCGGAAAAGGATTGCGTCTTTTATGTCCAGAGTTGACTCGTGCGATAATTCGACTATCAGAAGTCTGGCAGAAAGACTCATTCATACAATTACATTTAGACGGTGGGTGGATCCTTAAAATATAATAAGTGACTTTTTATGTACCAATATTTGAACTTCTGTATATCCCGTCAGCTGGCAGAACGCCGGCTCCAGGAATGTCAAAATAACGCGCATTTAATAAATATAATTTTTGTAAGCTCGTCTCGTCACTTATAATATGGATCATTGTGTCTGCAATAAAGAGTTATTATTATTGTTATTATTATTATTATTATTGTCATAGTAAAATAAGCAGACTACGGCTGCTGGAAACCTATTAAAATATTTTAATGTTTTTTAATGAAAGTATTTGTTAAGTCTCTACTTTCGACAGGTCTCTACATTCGCCTTTCGACCATGAAAATGCTCAGCGATTTTCATGGTCGAAAGGCGGTTTTTAGGGTTCCATACCCAAAGGATAAAACGGGACCCTATTACTAAGCCTCGGTTGTCCATCCGTCTGTCGGTCTGGCTGTATCTCATAAACCGTGATAGATATACAGTTAAAATTTTCACAGATGATGTATTTCCGTTGCCGCTATAACAACAAATAATAAAAGTTAAATAATTTTAATAATGAAGGGGGGCAATGTCCTTTTCACCTTGAGAACCGATCACCGAGATTAAGCAACGTTGATTTTTTTTTACGAGAAAAGATTTGTATTTTTCGATTTTTATAGATAATGTACGTAACCCTTCGTGTGCGAGTCCGACTAACACTTAACCGTTTTTGTTTATTATAAATTAACTCTAATACTTTTTTTTAGTTTATACCTAGTACGACAGGCCCCAACTTACAGAGGCTAAATTACCAATAAATTACTCGCTTCTACACAACAATGGTAAATTCTCAGAATGACGCATTTTGGCATTATACTTTTAATGAAAGAAACAACAGATACATTATGTAGGTATTGTTTATAAAACTGATTCAAGAGTCGCAAATTAGTACATATATCATCTATCTAAGCACTAGTTTAATACTAATACCTAAAATCTAATCTATTCAAAGGCATGTCGGAAGAACTTGTTTAATAAGATGCCCAAACATGATCGGTCCAATCGCTAACGCGCTGCGCCAAAACATTGAATACTATAATTTTTTTTCCTATGTTTGCAACAAAAAAGAAGCTGGTAAAAATTAGGGAGGACCTACAAAATCAAGCAAAATGAGTCTAGGCGATTATTTACATGTCATTTTGGTTGGGTATTTATTTTGTCCAAAATATGTTTAAAATCTATCCCAAATGAAGACAACAACTAGAAAATGTTTAATCAGGCAATTAAATATTTAGTTGGGAAATGTTACTTCGATCTTAATCTTGAATTACGTGTTTTAATAACACGATTGGTGAAAGTTTTCTCGATTGTTATTTTTTTTAAAAAATCGATTAAAAAATAGTTTTGCACACATTTTGCTATTTATCTCAGGAACAGCACACTTTTGTTCTTAGGTTTTTGTTTTTATAGAAACCTAGAAGTATTTCTTTAAATATTTTGATTGGTTGTTTCATTAACTTGTAATTAGGTAAAAACTGTTTTGGCGCATACTACTATACTCTGTAGGTACTTCTCACTCACGAGAAAACCATATCTTGTCATCCCGCTCAAAAACCATCTCGTAGCGGCGTTATTGCACACTTGGTTTGGGCAAACTACTAGATTTAAAGCATTTAGTTACAGATATAAATAGGACGATCGTGAACGTTTAACTCTTTCACTGCACAGCCGAGCAAGAATCAGCTCTACCATGGCTCTACCTACATTTTTTTTGTATCGTGATGAAACCTAATACAATCTTAGACTAGGTTTAGTTTAAGACTGTTTTCTGCGGTTTATTTTTTTACTACTAAACCGAGCAAGAACGAGCTCTTATCATCAAGATATCTTATCGCGATTAAAGTAATACAAGCTTAGACTATGTTGACTTTAAGATTGTTTTCTGCGGTTTTTTCAGTGTATCACTAATACGTTTTTCGCCGGTTATTGGGTGCATTTATACTTATTACGTATAAATGCACCCAATAACCAACCAATATACATATAGCCTCTCCAGTAGTGAACTACTTACTATAAGCTTATGATGATTTTTTTTTTCAACATTAGCACAAAAATCTGTCATTGCGTGAGTTTTGTTTAGTGAAGATAAGAGTTAAAATTAAATACAAAATAAAAAGAAAGACAAAATATCTAGAGGACTGCCCTTCAAGACCTAATGTGATAATTAATTTTGTTTTAAAAAACAACTGACTGATCCCATTGTCAGAACTGGACCAATGGGACTACACGGGAAGCATAAAAAATCGGACCACCTAGTCAAAAGTTCTGAAGTAACAGACATAGTCGAATTGAGAACCTCCTGCTTTTTTGAAGTCGGTCAAAAACACCAAAGAACTGGATATGCCGATGGATATACATATACCGTGACACAACTGGCTACAAAAAGAAGACTAGAAAACTCTTAGCCCAATACCCAAATGGGCTGATAAAAAGAAAGAAATCAAGAGAGAGAATTAAAAAAATAGTTTAAAAAAAAATTAACCAATGAGCGGCGAGTATTAGGTACTCACGAATACATCTGCACTTAATTGATCAGCTGTGATAAATGAGTCACCTTTTATACAAGGTTCCACGTAAAATGTGTACTAAGCCTATTCTAGTAGTACTGTTTCAATGACTAAGCCCAAAGTGGGTGATTCTCAACGTCGTCGGGAACAACCTGCGACAAATATTTTTTTCATATAAAAAAAGTTTTAACAAAATAAAGTACGAATTACTTTACAAAAAAATAAAATTAAAAAAATCGTAATATTTTATTTGGTACCTACGTGATACAAATACTTGGAAAAACCGCAAAATACATTCATAAACCAATTAAAATGATTGCTACATCTATAATAATTATTAACACACTATTTCACAACTTGGTGAGGCACTTTAATTCGTAATTATTATAATTAAACATGATTTAATATTATTATGCTTAATACTTTGTTTTTTCCTAGACTAACCTACGAGTATATGCGTTTATACTTGATTAAGCTCAGATACATTTTGACAGCCAGCCCTACCTTCTTAAAAATGATTTATTTTACAATAAATGTACAGTTAAAAAAGGTCAATTTATTTTATTAAATTACACTGACACGGCAATAAAGTGATATTTTTTTTATTTCAGTCAATGAAAAAAGGAAACCTGTAAGCTAGTCAACACTCGGTCAATAATCTGTTAAAATGTACCTGAACCAATAGAACCACAGGGTTTAGTCAAACACACAACACAAAATATAAATACAACACATAAATACAACAAAAGCGACTTTTACACATTCTGCGCTGAATTTACACAGCAGTATAGACCAACAAGTCTTAGGAATTAATGAAAATGCATTAATTGTTTACTCGTATCCAAAATATAGGACCAGCGCCGTCTTAAAACCAGAAAAAATACATAGGTCATCTTGTAAGGGTGAAATAAGACGTGATTTTTTGTAATTTCTGACCTTGCTGAAAAATGTTGTAAGGTGTGACGTCACGCGAAACTTTAACTGGCTATATCTTCTAATAATCCATTAGATTTTAGAACACCAGCCTATTGTAGTTTTAGAGTCCATTGACATAGAGAAATATCCTTAACTACAATTGATTCAAAGTTTAGTAAGTTATTACGACAGTTTAGGACCACGGCAATTTGCCATCTAGATTTATACTAAACAATGTGTCCAAAAGGAATTCATATTATTATAAATAAATCTTGAATAATGTAACTTATAGTAAATAATACCAATTGTTAGGTTAATACTATTGAGTCGACGGGATATAACGTTAATACGAAATAAATTATACTAACTATAATACCTAAACTTACCAGAATTATATTGAGATTTTTTAAATTTTGAGTTACCTAAATTATTAAATGAAAACTGGGTTGTTACTTTTAAATAAGATTGTAGTATAAATTAATAATCTAAATTTCGCAATAATTCACTAACATACGTCAATTATTTAGTTTATAATAACTTAAAAAATCTGTACTTTAGTAAAAGGACTAGACTGTTATTCAGTTAATTTTGATCGACTTCAATTTCAATGCAATATTTTTAACTTAAATGAAGTTGTTTTTTTATGTTAATTAACTTTTAAGAGTACTTTCAGTGATATACATATTGAAAAATGCTATGATAATATAAATACTTAAGGAATCTCAGCTTAATATGGAGTTAAACCTTAAACTAAAGTGTCCAACTTAAAACTAACAACTGTTGTACAAACATTAAAATTATACAAAAAATAAGTACTTAAATATACAAAATTAAATACTTTTCGCATAAAAGTAAAACAGAAATAATTATTAAGACAATGCATGCTAAATAAAAAAAAAGTACACAGAAAATATGATTAAATTCTTGATTTAAATAATATAAATTAAAAACAGATTGATATTTATGTTCAAATTATTTTTAAATTAAATATTGTGTGTAAATACGTTGTGATTTCGTACTTAAATAATTATTTTGCATTAAATTTAATATTTGGAATCGTGTACCGTCCTCTATACATAAGTAACATAACAATGTACTTATAAAAATACTATATTCGTTGATATAATATTAGGATTATTTAAATAAGTACGTTCTAGCCAGCCCTGTTACAATTATGATAAATCTCCAATTCGGGAAAAAACAAGTTACAGGCCTTTTAGCATATAAAAAAACATCTTATGCCACAATAAAACTTTTAAATCCATCATGGTTATTAATACCAAAGTTATTTACAAGAGGTAACATTCCTAGCAAAAGACTGAAAAAGAGGGTAGATCGATATATCTAATCTACCCATAATAACTCACTCGCAAGACATTCAGTTATTCCGTGATCATGGCGCATGAAACTGAGCCGAAATATTGGAAAGCTCAAAACTCAAATCATGGAAAATATCCCGTTGTAAATAACTTTAGTATCTTATGCCACATATTTAATATTTATCATAAGCCAATGAGAAAAATTAAGCTTTGCGCTCATTAATTCTATAACGCTACCACGCAGCAAAAACTTGCATTCAAATATGGGCTTAAACTCGTTTTCATTAGATACTTTTTACAGATAGAAAAAGGCTTCAAACCAGTTGCCCACGAGCTGTCATCTGATTCTGTCAATATAACATGCATCTAAACGTTACGAGTTAACGCCCATATTTGAATGCACGTTTTTTTCTGTGTAATTAATTAAAAGTAATTAGTACGGTAGAATTTAATGTACGCAGAGCTTACAGAGCGTACGTTCAAGTGAAAATGGCGTGTTTGTTTACAAAAGAAAAGTGTCCTTGCTAAATAAATATTATTCTATTTAGTCAGCCAGTTATATATTATATATTTTACATACATATTATTTTTTTCAATCAAACCAAAAATGTCAAAAATACAGCGCGTCAACGTTTGGGCCAGTGCCGTCACACCTTGCTAAAAAGTTCGCAAGATGTGACTTCACATGCAACTTTAACCTTCATAATTTTTTGTTTAATCGAAAAAATTGGCTATTTGGCTGGAGTACAGGGTGTCAGTGAATAGGGCTGGTTTAAGTAATGTTACTAGCACGCATTGTCGGATAAGAGTCAATCGGTGCGCTGCTTAATGTAGAAGCAGCTTATTTTAAAGTGGTCACACATCTGCCGCACCTATGAACAAATAAACTATTGTTATTTCGTGAAGGAAATATGTCAACAACTTGTATTGACACGTTATGTATACCGTATCCATCGAGCATGTGGTATATTAGTAAACAAACCGCCTGCAAGCGACACATGCTGCAGTACAACGCTGGCTGTTAGCGCGTAGAAGGCCACTAGCTCTAGCGGCGGGCAGACGACGGCGAGCGCCGCGGCCGCCGTCAGCCACCAAGCGACGTTCAATAATGATTCTTATTCCTTACCACACAGCATCCATAATGCACATGCTGCAGTACAACGCTGGCTGTTAGCGCGTAGAAGGCCGCTAGCTCTAGCGGCGGGCAGACGAAGGCGAGCGCCGCGGCCGCCGTCAGCCACCAAGCGACGTTCACTGAGATCGAGCAGCGTTGATTAGACATCTGGCTTACTATAAGTCGGCACTGGAACAACAACATGTAGATAAATAGATGTAATTATTTATTCATCATTATTTATTCTTAGGTTTAGGTTTACAGATATTTATTCCCAAAAAAGACACAGTCACTTACATGAGAATAGTAATTTAGCTTAGAGTTAACAATTTATAAAAGTAAATTTAAGTTGTTGTTCGGTCTGTAGGTTATTATAGTTTTGCATAGGTAAATAAACAGATAGGTACAAAAATGGTAAAAGGTTGACTCACTTAAACAGACACTACGAACAATTTAAACTAGGCACACTCTCTACAATGTCAAATTTTATTTAATTGGATAATTTTCTCCAACAAAACTAGCCAGTTCAGTTTTAAAAGTTTGAAAGGATCTTCTTGCCTTGTAGATGACATTTTGATTAGAAGTGCCTTGAGGTGGTAAGTGGTTAAGAGTGCCATAAGCTATTTACTTCAAAATCGTTATTTATCTCAGAATCTGTGAAAGCTTCAAAGGGAAATGTTACTTCGATCTTTTATTTTAAATTACGTGTTTTTAAAAACACGATTGATGAAAGGTTTTTTTTAAATAGTTGCTATTTATCTCAGTAACAGTACACTTTTTTTCTTCGGTTTTTGTTTTGCTAAGAAACCTAGATGTATTTCTTTAGTTAAGTTTTTTAATTGGTTGTTTCATTTAATTGTAATTAGTTAAAAACACAGTTTTGGCGCATAGAAAATTCGGTGCACGTCTTTGCTCTCTTCTGACTCGCGAGAAAACCATATCTAGTCATTCCGCTCGAAATCCATCTTGCAGCTGCGTTATTGCACTCTTAAGGCACTTATAATCAATTTGTCCCAATCGCGTGAAAAGAAATCGGGTATTTACACAATGGTGTCAATTCAGATGTCGCCAAAACTAGACTAAACTAATTTCACAGGACCAAAAATTATGCCATCCTTATTATTTTGATCGTTATGACAGGTACGGCGACATTTTTAGTACTGTCAAATTAGTTTAGTTTAGTTTTGGCGATCTCTGAATAGACATCATTGACGACTTATGAATGTATAAAACTCTGGTAGGTACGTAAGTAGACTCTGGTCGCCGTGTGGTGCTGGCTTAGAATTTGCACGAACCAAACTCTTCCCGCGGATGTCGTGAGAGGTGACTAAGGGATATTCACCGGGGGCGGGTAGCAACGCCCCCTGTAGAACAATTCTACCAACGAACTGCGTTCCCCAAACCCGCATGAGACTCTCAGACGAATTTTTAGGGAGTCTTTCAGAAGAATTTCTAGGGAGTCCCTCAGACTACCAGGTGTCAAATTCTTAGATATGTTTATGTACTTACAGCTACATTACTAAACAAGGTCCCCATAAGCAGGAACAAGGCTCGCAGATCGTACTGGGGTAGTCTCTCAGACGAATGCACCCACACTGACAGTACTATGAAGATGTGCAGGAGAGACCAGAGCGGCCTTATCGCCTCGAGCGGGGTTCGCATCTTGCCTGTTTTTAGGTTGTAGGATCTGGAAGAAAATAATGTAGATTAGGTTATTTTTTTGGCTTCTGTACTCGACTTTATTATGACCGGATTTTAGTAAAAGTTATGTATTCATTAATTTATAGGAATTCATAGTTGACAAAAATCACAAAAACAATGCCGCACACTATTATTATCGTAAAAAAAAATAAGTTTTTGTCAATAAACATAACTGTTATTATTGCCATTTATATTAAAACTGACAGAGCCTCGCGGTTTCACCCGCGTAGTTCCCGTTCCCGTGGGAATTCCGGGATGAAATATAGCCTATGTCACTCCCTGGAAAGTAAGCTTTTTTATGATGAAAGAATGTTTTGTATCCGTCCAGTAATTTGTAATTTGTAATTTATTTATTTAGTAACTAACACGATTTTTATAAAACCAATTACATCAGTTACTTAAGATTAATCTTAATTTAAAAATTCGAATTAAATTATCCAATTATTATGTTATTTTTTTGTAGAAATGTTTTTAGAAATTCTTTTCTTTGTAGTAGTTTCGGAGCCTATTCAATACAAACAAACTAACAAATCTTTTGTCTTTATAATATTAGTATACATTACATTGCACGAACTTATGTAAACAAGCACATCATTATACATTATACACCATACATTAAAACACACAATTCACTGATTTCACATGAGTGAGCTCGCTCACTTCGCATGGCAACAAACACGGCGAACACACAATTCACTGATTTCACATGAGTGAGCTCACTCACTTCGCATGGCAACAAACACGGCGAACACACAATTCACTGATTTCACATGAGTGAGCTCACTCACTTCGCATGGCAACAAACACGGCGCAGTTTCACTACGGAAAGGGTCTATCTAACGATTTAAATCTTTGATATTGTATATGTATACCTAATTTAGTTAATTAACTATACATTTTGTAGCCGTTAGTGTGAGTTATTCTCAACGTCTCACGTGAGACGTGCTCATTCCCAACGTCTCACAAAAAGTATTCCTAACGTCTCACGAAAGTCCGCGTCGTGATTTCAATCTACATCATTGATTTTTCGTGATTAAACACACAATACACTAAACAAAAAAAATAACGGGTTGCACTCTGGGGCAGAAGTGAAAACTACACTCACACTCTTCCGATGTACTAAGGTACCTCAAGTGGCAATTTTGTTCTTTACGATAATAAATACTTTGAACGGCGCCATCTGTTAGCCTGCGGTGACACTTCTCTGCTACTATGTAAGGTCATCTCAACTGACACTGTGGGTGCTGTGTTGCTCCCGGAACTAGCGACATCTTCTTTCAACTTAGTGAACTATTTACACAGGTAGCTGTAACTTTTGAACTTTTGAAAGCTCATCTAAGTAGGCTGCTAACTTACAATGTACTACCAATTTGAAATTACAGTAATGCAAGCGTGTTACGTCACCACGGTCACGTGAGGCTGATCTAACATGTTAGATCAGCATCACGTGACCCTGACGCGAGTTTGCAATTTATTACCCATGCCAAAAAAAGTGTAAAGAAGATTTCACTTCAAAAAACTTACTTATAAACATTATACAGCGCGACGGGCAGATTCGTGACAACTCCAGTGCCGTATATAGTCCATTCGAACACATTCGCTACAGTGTAGCCTCCGAACACGTAGCGTTTGTATATGTCTGTCCCGTTCGCACCCGTGAAAAGGAAGATCAGCGTAGAAGACTGAAAGAGACAACAGAGTTTTTAATAGAGACGAAAACTTTAAATAACAGATTTGGTATCGTGGTTTTATCTACAAATTTAGGTTTATCTGGAGGTTTTAGGCCCTTATTATGAAAGCTTGCTCAGTCATAGAGCTATGCTTGAGTGACGTTTATGCTATAGAAAAGAGTCGCTCAAGCATATATCGATGACTGAGGAAGCTTTCATATTACGGGCCTTAGAGTCGGCTTTTCATCATTATATAAAATCAATTTAACAAAAAATATTATCATCACACTAATATTATAAAGGCGAAAGTATTTATGGATGTATGGATGGATGTTTGTTACTTCTTCACGCCAAAACTACTGGACGGATCTGGCTGAAATTTTGCATACAGTTAATTCTAATCCTGGAATCAAACATAGACTTTTTATCCCATAAATCTCTTCCCGTGGGATAAAAATCACCTTTAAACATTTCCATAGGAACAACGCGTGGGAAGCCGCGGGGCGCAGCTAGTAATTAATAAATAATGCTGGACAATCCACGCAGCATTATCTAGCCCCAAGCTAAGCAGAGCTTGTGTTATGGGTACTAGATCACTGATATACTTACTAAAATACACTACATAGTTCATCATCATCATCAAGCTATAACTTCTTCTCCACTGCTGGACATAGGCCTGTCTTCAGCTTGACGCATCTAGCATCTGCCTGCAGTCTTTCGCAGATCGTCTTCCCAACTGGCCGGACGGCGTCCTACTACGTTTGCCGACTCGCAATCTCCACTCAAGAACACGTTTACCCCAGCGATTGACGTACATAACTAGATATTTTTTATTATACTGTATTATTTTATACCCTGAACAAATATCTGCAGATCGTACAAACATATATCCCGAAACGGGAATCGAACCCGTAGCCTTCTGCGGTACAGAGGTCGTCATACCCACGGAAGTCAGATTATGACTTACTCACCCACATTCCAAAGTCGTACCCCCACGGTAGGAACAGAACGCCCGTGTTGTATTTCTCCCAGTGGCTTAGATGAAAGTTTAGTAGAAGATTCCACATTACATAGTACATTCTGTAAATAAAGTATAATTTTCAATGTCCAGTTAAGCAAACGATAATGTTTTTTTGTTAACGACTTAAAAAAAGGAGGAGGTTCTCAACTCAACTGTATTTTTTTTTGTTTTTATGTTTGTTACCTCAGAACTTTTGACTGGGTGGTCCGATTTTCATGATTCTTTTTTTATATGAAAGCTGGTGCTAATTTTGTTCAGTTCTGACAACGGGATCCATGAAAATTCATGAAAAAACTATAAAAATTAAAGTCGGTTTATAGTTGTTTAAAACAAAATATAAAAATAAAACCTCTTGCTCTCAATTATTTTACTGTAGAAACTTTCGTAGTTTGACGAATTCATTATGAATGTAACCGGATGAAACGTTGGTGTTCTTCCAACATAAACAAGGTTCGTAGTTAACCCGCTTACATTTATAATGAAAATCAATTATATTTAAACAAAACCTATTTTCTCTCACCTGATAGGAGAAACAGAGAAGTCCATACGTCCGAACACGCTGTACAAACAAGCCGGTATAAAGAACACGGTGTAGGAGTCCAGTCCGTGGTCAAACAGTTCACCGAGAGGACCTGAGGTGCCTGTTCTACGAGCTTGCTTTCCGTCTATACCATCTGTTGACAAAGATTCAAAGAGTCAAATATGTATTTAATCTAAATTTAAGCTGCGTCCCGTGGCAAAAAAAAAAAAAAAAAAATGAAATAACATTTTGACTTTAAATAAATCGTTCATGAGAAGTCGTGGGAAGTGAGGTCGCTCGTCTGCCAATTGACAACTTTGTTGCGTTGACAACACTGCTCTGTCATTGCAGTACGACTAAAAGTTCACGAAAACGCCACGACTCTTCTCTTTTTGAACAGACTCTAACGTGTTCCCATCATATAGATTACGAAAGGTAGGGAAATCATTTGTAGGCAATTATTATAACAAGCTTCCACCTAAAGCAACTGAGCTCGTAAATTTAAACTGTACATAAAACGAAATCTTAAAAATAAAGCCTATTACTCCATAGATGATTACATTAATGATGTTAATGCTTGGCACCGACAATAGTATGTAAGAACTGTTCTTAGTTATGCAAATAATGTATTCGTTGATAAGCGATAAACTTGCTAGTGTTTTTTTTTTCACTTCTTCTTCGAAGTAAATTAGAATCAATTGCACCTTGTCTTATTTGATAGTTATTACTATTTATCAAGCTGTTTATATAGTAAAATCTTGACTTTTCTAAGTGCTTATTTTGTAAGTCTAAAGAAATAAACGATTTGACTCTGACTCTGTTTTTAAACTCACCTAAAGTATAAGCTAGAAACAACAGCGCGCCGATAGCGTACCACAGAGGGCGCGGGACGCCCGACGGCACGACGACGTCTGGTAACTCGCCCGTAACCGCCGTAACGCCCGTAACGTTGTACGAACTGGATGCCAGGTACGAGTAATCGTACCAGGACAGCATGGCGAAGTCTAGGACGATCAGCATGAATCCAGCGAAGGTCAGGACGTTCGGCGCTACCCATTTTGGTATGAACTGGAAATAAAAATTGATTTGACTTAAATAAATTAAAAGTAAATAATCATTTCTTAAATTCACATAATACTATTCATCCCAAGGTTGCCTGGAAGAGATCGATCGTTTTCTTCTAAGCGATAAGGCCCATTGTATTTTTGTTTTAATTTTGTAATTTCTTTTGTACTGTATTTTTGTTGGTGTAAAAATAACTTTTTGGTATTGTATTGTGAAAAAATGAAAATGAAAAAAATGAAAATATTTTTATTGCAACTTAAACAGAATAAGCAAATATAGAATTAAATCTAGGTACATAATAGAAATAATTTCTGTGTAAGAAGAGATGTTTTACATAAACAATAAATAACAAAGATTCCCACACTAGGCTCAGCCTGTATCGTGGGAACCAATGTGTATTGTAATTTATTCATTTATTTATTTTTAGATGTACAAAACATAAAATAATCACATAATATACAAGGTAAGTAATCATCATGTAATCAGCCCTAGCCTGTTATATATCAAACCCTAAACAAATATCTGCAGATCGTACAAACATTTGTCCCGAGGCAGTAATTGAACCCGCAAAGTCTACGATGCAGGAGTTGCAGACAGACTTTTGCCTGCAACGCCAAGCACCATAGAAATCTGATGATTACTTCCTGACATCACAGAAAAGTTAGCCTCAACCATCCAGTTTGTAGTATTGAAATCATCATCAAATCAACATTATATTAGTCCACCGCTGGACATAGACCTCCCCTTATAAACGCCATGTCTTTAGCTTGCTGATTTCAGCATGGAACAACGGCGCCACTACGTTTGCCGATTCGCGGTCTCCACTTAAGAACACATTTACCGAGATATGGCAAGCCCACTGCCACTTTAGCTTGCTAATTCTTTGAGCTACATCAATAGCTTTGGTAAGAAATTATAATGTACATAAATAAACTGTTTTGACTCAAATTCTATACGTATTAATCATACAAACTTGCAAAATTTTATGACATACACATTTTAAATATTAGGTCCTTACATATGAAATTGGCGTTTTTCGTACTGGCCACTTTAATCACAAATTTCTCCTCTTTGGTAAGGAATTCCAAATTCAAATTTGTACAGCTATAGACTCATGTATTTGTGCTTCGATGATCGTCATTCATTTGTTTTTTTTCTTCTGTTTATTTCTGTTTGCGTCACTCATTTTACAAAAAGGAAAACTTAAAATATCGCATTATTTACGAGTACGAGTTCCGCCGTGGCACTAGTGCTGCGGAAACAACTCGAAGGGTGAATGATGTGTATGGCGGTCGTGTTGCAAAAGAAAACACAGTTCGTTTTTGGTTCCAACGTTTTCGTTCTGGAAATTTCGACCTGCAGAACAAGCCCCGTGGACGGCCTGAGACTCAAGTTGATAATGAAGAGTTGAAGGCTATTGTGGAAGCGGATCCATCGCAAACCACGTCCGAGTTAGCTGCAGGCTGCGATGTTAGTGATAAAACTGTTTTAATTCACTTGAAGCAAATTGGGAAGATTAAAAAGCTTGAAAGGTGGGTACCTCACGAATTGACTGAAGCAAACCGGCAAACGCGCGTCGACTGCTGCGTTACATTACTAAACCGGCACAATAATGAAGGTATTTTAAACCGAATCATTACCTGTGATGAAAAATGGGTTCTTTACGATAATCGGAAGCGCTCAGCACAATGGTTGGATCCTGGCCAGCCAGCCAAATCCTGCCCCAAGCGAAAATTAACCCCAAAAAAGTTACTTGTAAGCGTTTGGTGGACTAGTGCCGGTATTGTTCATTACAGTTTTCTCAAATCTGGCCAGACTATTACGGCTGATGTCTATTGTGAGCAATTGCAAACCATGATGGAAAAGCTAGCGGCTAAACAACCTAGGCTGGTCAATCGCTCCACGCCACTGCTGCTTCACGACAACGCTAGACCACACACTGCGCAACAGACGGCTACTAAATTAGAAGAGCTTCAATTGGAAAGTCTAAGACATCCTCCGTACTCCCCAGACCTTGCTCCAACAGATTACCATTTTTTTCGAAATTTGGATAACTTCTTGCAAGGGAAAAAATTCAACTCCGATGGGGCAGTCCAAATCGCCTTCAAAGATTTTATTGATTCCCGTCCAACTGGTTTTTTTAGTAAAGGGATCAATGAACTACCTATAAGATGGCAAAAGTGCATAGAAAATAATGGTTCATACTTTGATTAATTAAATATATTATATTAAAAAATATTCGACTTTTTGTTCCTCCCATACAAAACGCCAATTTCATATGTAAGGACCTAATATTTGCATTCATATCTAATAGGAAACATGTGATATTCTTATCAATTTAGATTTGGTAGGTATAACTGATACTAACGTCTTACTAGACTTACTCACAAAAGTTAAAAATAAAGAATAGAAACTCATTCGAAAAAGTATTTATAATCGCAACAGTTGAGCTAACTGCAGACTGTTGCAAAATTCAAATCTGGCTGCCACTCACAGGACAAGATTTTTGGCAACATCTATACATTGCACATTGCAATCCAATAAACAATGTACTCTATGACAAGCAGAGTAATGGTGGGTACAGACCAACTGAGAAGGCAAACGCAAACAAGTGGGATTTGAGGGTACATTTCTACCATTTTTCGTTGATGTAGCAACGGGCCGAAGGAAACGAAGGCCCTAGTTTCGGCTCACTTGCTTTTGCAATGACAACCACACTGGTTCTTTTGCATTCATTTGTTGGCCTCTGTGTCTCTGTACCGGACATAAGATACAAACCTCTACAACTTTATTCCAGAATGGGTGCATAACATAGACACTGAGTGGACTGGTGTCTATTGCCTGGTACTGAAACAAATAAAGCAGATTAAATTAATATATAATAGTGTCAATTTAGATATCACCAAAATTAAACTAAACTAATTTGGCAGCACTAAAACTGATACCATTCCTTTTATTCACCCAAACCCAGACCTAGAATTAATACCTACTTGCACAGAAAAACAAGGACAAGCAAATATTCAATATAAAATAATTATTGGAATTACCCAGTGTGTGAGGGCATACAAACTATAATAACTTAGAAACCTTTATATCAATATAACCTTCTCTAATAAACTTTTTAATAGTGTTGGCATGAAATTTTTCCTGTAGTTAAAAGGAAAACAGTTTCTTGTTTATGCGTTTGATAGCTATGACGTGCGTGGTACTGTGTTACAACCACTGTTTATTGTACTGTTCAATACAACTAGTTTATTTTTAGTAATACTACATCATTGAAGCAGATTTAGATCTAGAAAATGTTTGCGGAAGATGTAATGTTAACTTCGCAATTGTAAATGCACAAGATATGTAATTTATGAATAGTTATGCTAATTGAAAGTTATTGTCGCGTAAAATTTAATCGATAATTTTAGGTTACAAATGTAACTTGGAAACTATTTATTTAGGGTTAATAACGGGCTCAAGCTATGCAGGAGTTCAATGTTTTGTTAGTATACACTGAAAATAAGAGGAATATTATACAACAAGCGATAAATTACCTTGTAATTGTCGAAACCTTCGAGGTGCTCACGGCTTAGGTATTTGTAATTGAACATTTTCACTGATTTATCTTTTCAACAATCTTGTAAAACCTAAATAACACTTAATACACTTTTCTTCTAGGATTTTTTCGCATTTTTAGTTGCATTGACGCTAGTTACGTTAAAATAATGCGATTTTTCTTAATATCTGCATAGCGTAGCGTCCACTCTGCACTGCACGCAATTGCGTTTAGTTGACATAACTTCTTTCGTTCAAAAATCGACTACGGCGCGGCGGCGGCTTACTGACAGTGACTTTTTCATTCGAAAATAAATACATCCCATTATTTTTCCAAGCTGTCCATGCTGTGTAGGTTGACAGACTCTATGTGTGTATGTCCCATTCCCAATGAAAATAGCAAGACATGACCTTGTAAAGACGTCGTCGTCAGGACTCGAATAGCATAATATGCTATATAAAAGTTCAAATGCTATATATTTATATTATAAATAAATAGCATTTGAACGTTTCCATAAAAACAACGCATGCATAGATATGTAAGAATAGTACTAACGCATGCATGGTACGGGTCATTCGACCCGCGGCTTCATTTTTGCTAATGCACACTTTTGCTAAAAATTCTAAGTTGTAACATGTGAAAATTAAATGGTGATAAGTTCACTCAAATTCACTCAATAAATGGTAGGTACCTACCTACTGTATCTATCACCGCTACGCTACTCACTCTTTTCTCGTGTGCGTCAAGATAGCATCCCCGGCATGGAATTTGGTGGTTTCAACTATGCCAACAAACATGCCTTAAAATAGTGCTTCTCGGTGCGTAAGTAAAATAAATAGTGCCCCAGTACTTTAGGTCTTTCACTGTGGCTAATACCTTGACATCAAGCTGGCAGTCCGCCGGTGTTGGTTGCGCAGGTTTTTAATTCCGTGTTTTACCAATATGCTGAGCGTGAACTGTGAGAGCTCCAAGCGGAAGTTTATGTAACTTTCACATACCTATCTATAACTAAGTAGGTACTATATCTATGACTAAGTAGGTACTATCTATTTTTCCATAACTATATTCTAAAACTACCTACTGAAAATGCAGGCGCAGTTTCCTAGGAACTTAATGTTATTGTTTTATTTTTATTATTTTCTAAATACGAGTACCTACTTATGTACGTACGTACCTATGTTAAATAATAACCTTGTAGCAGCGCCCCCTACAGAACAATTGTACCACCGAACTGCGATCCCCAAGGGATTATGGGCATTAGCCACCGCCACTTATAAACCGCTATTTTCTAGCTTAGTTTTTCCTACTTAACTATGTGTTGGGTCGTACTGAATAAACTTTTTTCATTTCATAGAAAATAGAGTAGGTACCGCAAACTTGTAGTAAACAGTATGGCAGTTCAGTTCAGATTTATACAAAATGATTTATTATTACGGAATACCTACACCAACAGTTGTGGAGTAGTAAATTATGTGTGAAGTAAATTGTATGAAAAGTTAAAAGTGTAAAGTGAAAAAAAACTTGAGGTAGGTAGGTACTTAATTTATGTAAGTACCTAACTATTAGGAAGTTGGGGATGTTTTTGTAAATTTTAATAGTCAAGTAGGTATATTATGTAAATATATTGTAAAATAAATATTCATTACATTAGTGGTTTTACACATTATATTACCTATATAATATTTATTTAGGTACTCATTTAGGCTTGCAATATGAAAGCTTTCTCAGGCTTCAAGGCTTGAGTAACGGTTCGAGGTACTCAAGCACAGATCTAACCATAAGTAAGTAAGCTACTTATAAAATCTTATAAAAGTACAAATATTTGTAATAATCACAGTCTTTTGCGTTCGTGGTCAAGTGTTTGCTCATAGCTTTGGTAAGCTTTTCTTTGGAAGCATTGAATTTATCACCTTCCTCGAATGTTTCAGCTAATTCAAGGTATGAATAAGCAACATCATCTTCAGGGTTTTCATCTACAAAGTATCTAAAACAATAGAAAACAGAAATCATTAACTTTAATTCCATTAGCACATAAACTATAAATTATTATCAACTAGCTGTGTTGCGTGCATTCACATCAACTTCGCAATTATATTAATAGGATATAAAATAATAAATAAAGCGTTATATGATCATCAGCGTTATATGATCATTGGCGCGGAGGCAGCATTGTGGTTGCGAGTTTCGTTTTTGGACATTAAAAGAACGCTTTATAGACTTTTAATAACCAGTTATCGAATAAGGAATAAAAAGTGTTTTTACTGAACTAGTTGTGAAAAATGTTTGTTAAAGTGGATTGAACCATTTGCTTCACGGTCTACTTTTAAAATATTTTAAATTTACTCACTTAATACACTTCTTCATATAGTCGAAATGATCCAGAAAACACAAACATGGACCAAACTGGACCAGCAACGGCGTTGGCGTGAACGGCGGCACAGAATCCAACACTTCATTCGATGTCTTTTGACAATCATGGCATTTACCACTATCTGGAACACTCAGGGGCGAGACGGGCGGGTCTCCAAATTTCTTGAAATAAAGCTTTCGAATCAGTGTTGACGTCATCACAGGCATTTGCTTGTTAACTTGCATTTCTAAGGTTCTTTTGTTGTATATTTCGTGTTCTTTCTCTATAGCAACATCACGTTTTACCTCTGTGATGATGGATTCGACGTCATGCGTTGCTGCTAATTTCGAGATCTTGTTACAAAGGGATTGAATGAACCAGGAGCCGCGCACTTCATCCCTGTAAATATAATAATATAATATATATTTATAAAATAATAAAGTTATGTAAGTATTTAACTGTTAAGGTTGATGTTGATTGTTTCGTGTTAGCCAAGATACAACCTTTTTGTAGGTTTAATTTTTTTGCAGCGTTCTATAAGGAATTTTAGCGTGAAAGTAATAGTCTATTGATATAGAAATATATCTGTATATTTATTTATTTTTTTCGATGTTTTTATTGTGAAATTTAATCATTGAAAAGTAGATATTTTAAGTCTCAACCGTTTTTAATAAATCAATGGTCTCAACAGCAAAATGTCTAAACGCAACGCTATTGGCATGTGAAGCGTGACGTCATACTTGAACATTTTTGTATGGGCATGAAGTTTTGACTTTGAGTTTACATAATGGGTGTTATATTTTTTTTCGTTTATGTATTAACCTAAATAATCGATAAAAAAATCCATGCATATTCCCTATTGCCGCAAATCGTAAACCGTCTTGACATAATTATTGAATGGCGAATTCTCATATTCGAGACAAAGCTGCACTTCCGACGTCAGTGCTCCATATAACCCAGTTGTAAAACACAGTTAAGGTATACAATTCAAAATTTTTCACATGAACAACACGAATATAAAATATGTGAATTCTCCATTATTATTATTTATATAATAATGTTTACTGCATTACATAGCCCCAAGCTAAGCAGAACTTGTGTTATGGGTACTAGATAATATATTACCTAATACAATACACTACATAGATAGATATTTTATATTATACATAAATGAAAGTGAAAGCCAACCACATATAACATAATTAATTTTGGTTTAAAAAAAACTATAAACCGACTTCAATTTTTACAGCTTTTTCATGAATTTTCATGGACCCATTGTCTGAACTGAACAAAATCAAAATGCGACCACACGGGAAGCACCAGCTTTCATATAAAAAAATAATCAAGCAAATCGGACCACCCAGTCAAAAGTTCTAAGGTAACAAACATAAGAGCGACATAATCGCAATGTGATTAAGCTCATTAAATAAAGATTAAAAAAAAAAAAACAAACATAAAAAAAACAGACGAATTGAGAACCTCCTCCTTTTTTTGAAGTCGGTTAATAAATAGGCACCTACCGTGCACTCGCCTTATCAACAGGTAGGTAGTCACCGCCCCGAAGTGTCGTTTCCTTCTCGCATAGGGCGCGGGGACTACCCACGCGTTTCTACCTATATATTTAGTTTTTTCCCGTCTAGGTAGTTCGTATATTTTTTGATACTAGGTATAGGTACAATTTTAAAACGCACAAAGACAAGTTACCTGTGACTAGGGCTTCTGATAAAAGAGCTGTGTAGAATCAGCATATCCGCTTCTACTGGTAAGATGTACGGCTCCTTGGAGGAATCCAGGTCTGTGCGTATTTTGCTAGATAGCAGCACTGCGGCCCCTGGAATCACCTCTGGGCCTCGGCACGCCTAGAAAAGATAAGAAGAAAAAAGAAAATTAAGATAAAATGTAAATGTCTTGGGCACAATCCGACCCGCTTTACTGTTTGTTGCTTATACACACAATACCACACAAATGCCAAATTAATTTGAAATTGTACTGTATTCCCAATGACAGTACATAATTATGTAGAAATAGTTTTGAGGGCGAAGGGTAAACCATGGTTTTTGTTGTCGATTAATAAATAATTGGATAATAGAAGACTTTTTTTAATTACGTCTATGTTAAATGGGGAGGAAGGGCAGAGCATCATTAAATTTAGGTACATCCCTAATAAAAAGGAGTTTGTATACCTACACAAGAACAGGATGTTATATCAGTAGCTGCGTTAGAAGTTAGACGTTATCTAATCTCAAAACAGCGTTCACTGTTTTTCACTGAATCATCAAAACAAACGGTGAATTTTGGAATAAATCTACGCAATAGCTAAGGTATGTATACCTATTGCATCGATAAGTTCAGATTATGAATCATGACTGCATAGAATAGATATTTATACCTACTTAGTTTATAAAGGTACATAAGATATTTTTTTATCGCCTATATCAAAAGAATTCTAGACATACTGGCATTGGATATGCCGGAAAAACCACTTATAATAATCGAGATGCTTTTCATAGCAGAGGAAGTGCGTAAGTGCGTCATGTTTTTGATTAGGTTATTTATTGTACACTTCAAATTTAAATGTTAAACATGAGTAAGTTAAGTACCTTCCAACTGGTTGGGGGAATCCCAACGTTAAACATAATAGATATATAATATTAGTTTAAAAGTTTAGGAAACGCTGCATAGTGTACCTAGTTGATGATTAAACTTATCAAGTAGCCGAGTCCATATTTGAGACTGATTAACTTTTAAGTTACCTATGTAAAATATGGTAGGTAGCAATAAAAAAAATCATATAGGTAGGCTGTTTTACAACTATTGGTACGAGACTACTAGTGTACCTACTGGACTATGCTAGAAGATATATACCTAAGAGCGGGATCTAAGTATAGTACTAGTAAAGTATTATATTATCTGTGGTATAGTGAAACATGTACGTACATGTACCTAGTCACGTTAGCGCACGCAGCGTCATACATAAGCATAACTTAGAGTCCGCGCCACGACTCAAGTCTTACGGCAAAAGAGGTACAACTACATAATTCCGATCACGATCGTGAAATAATGGATACAAGCGATTTTGACGGCGAAATTTCCGGAACAAGACACCCCTTAGACCAGAAGAGAAGAGCATAATTATTGTGTAACTTGAGTCGTGCGTGGCGCGGACTCTAACATTTCAACTATAAATAAAGTTCTTTTTTTTATGCAGCCGCTTGCTTTACGCTACGACTCTACCGTGTGTTGTGTAGGAGTGTAATAAACTTCTAAAACAGAATATGATCGGTTTTAACGAACTTAAATTTTACTCGTATAAATTTTGCGTCAAAATGCTTTTGCTAAAACAAACGGA
The DNA here is from genome assembly GCA_955876795.1 of Eupithecia tripunctaria. Taxonomy (NCBI): domain Eukaryota; kingdom Metazoa; phylum Arthropoda; class Insecta; order Lepidoptera; family Geometridae; genus Eupithecia; species Eupithecia tripunctaria. Next base: position 9,204,536 of record OY041623.1, on the reverse strand, counting down.
CCGATATGTTATGTTATTTATGTATGACGCTACGCTAACGTGTCATATCATGTCAGTAACTTTAAGAGTTTTTGTAAACATGATTACGTTTTATTATTTTGATTTTGATGATAATTTTATGATTGTGTGTTCAGTGTGCAGTGCAGCTTTAAGGCCCAAATTATGAGAGCTAAAGAGCTTGTCTCGTAATATGGCTCAATCATCGATCCATGTAAACAAGTTAATAAATAAATAATTATAAAAAATATGCTTGAGTAACTTTTTTCGCGTGTCGTCACACCTAACGAAACTTTTACCAAGGTGTGATATCACTAGCCCCCCCCCTGTGTGATATGATATCTCAAACTTGGACGCGCTTTATTTTTGTATTTTTTGTTTGATTCACAAAATAAAAAATATGTGCCCAACAACATCTTCTGATAATGTAGCTAACTGACGGACTAAATCGTTTTTATTTACCCACTACCATAATAAAAGGCTAATAATGTATCTAAGTGATAATCGACGAGTAGTTACAGTAACTCACCTGAATTATAAGAAACTTGGGTTTTGTGACTAAAGTAGGTTTGTCATGCACCTTGAAGTAGTTGATGATTTCAATTTCACTATAAGGCTGATCCTTGGCGCGTAACAGGCCATTTTCCAAGCCATGCGTTAACACCGCTATACCAACGCAACCGTAGTCAGTAAAATCTAATGAGCTAACTGAAAACAAAAAACAAAAATTTACAAAATGTTATTTTATGTTGCAAAAATGTTCAGTAAGTAAATAAACTCATAAAAAATGTCAAACCCTTTCTTTCTGTGCAAAAAGAAAACTATAGAATAGAATATAAGATTTATCTTAGTAGAGTACTCGCTCGGGACGGATTTTGATCCAACTCAAAAAAAATCACTTTATTTCCGTGTCAGTGTATAGGAAATTCTATAATTTGACCTTTTCTATACTTTTTTTATACCTGAAATAGACCGTCGTTTGACCGCAAACTCACCTGATGGAAAGCGAAGATGCGGCCGACGACGGTGTATCACAGAGGTCTAGATTCTAGACCTATCATATCATAATAGGTATCTTCTAGACTCTAATTCACCCTTGTCTTTAAGAGACCAATTTAAAGTTTTAATTGGCCGGACTACGTTCATTTATTGTACATATTTATGAAAACTCTTTATTGCCACATTTTATATTTTTTGATTCTATTACGGAGAAGAAACTAAATTACATGTTTAGGTTAGTCTTGATCGAAGCAAGGGAGACATGGGTTGCTAGCTTTATATCATCATTGGATAGTATGTTATAATTGTGTAGTTTAAAATCTTCATCTACAAGTAGGTAATAAGATCGGGGATATACTTAATCATGTTTTCTAGATAACTAGAACCTACCTTCCTATAATCTTAAAAGAGATAAAACCCACAAAATTACATTAGTATTCAAACAATTTAAAACCACTTACAGCTGTCTAATATATCAGATATTTCCTTCTTTGTAAGATCCTTATACTCCGTAACTTCAAAGCCGAAATTCCCAAACGTATTTTTCAGTGCTTCTACATCTTTGTCAGTTCCATATCGTGGCTTGTAACCTTCTATATTTTCCTGATTAAAGATTAAAAGAACATTTTTCTCGAACGTCTCTAGCTGGTACGTATCGGCGTATTTTGGTAACGCTCGTACATTGTAGTTTTCTTTCTCTTCAACTACAATTTCTTCTAAATTCTCATTTACTTTAGCTTCTTCGACTTCTTCAGATCCAAGTGACTGAGCCGGTATCACTAACGACTGATAACTTGGCTGCCTCTTAAGGAACGCATCAGTGGATATCCTATCAGCACTTTCGAAATCACTTTCTAGATCTTCCACTTGATTCTCTATAGGAAATCCTACAATGATATTTGAATTCGTTTCGTGTAACTCGCCGACTATGCTTGGATTAACAATATCCAATGAATCGGAATTATCAGAGTTTTCCGCAACGTTTACTCTCAAATAGGCTTTTGTTTTGCTCTTTCTTCTACCCTTACTTTTACGGGAAACATATTCAAAATCGCTGTAATTTGTGAAATTATTACTGTCATCCATTTTACATTAAGTATTGATACAACCAAATTTCACTTCCCACAGAGAGCATTAGCACAAAACTTATAATTTTCATAAAACTTTTCATATGTTTCAGGTGGTGGAGGAGAACATTACCAAACAAAATTATATTAGCAAATGTACATGCTTAACTTGTTTCACAATGTATTATCCGATTTATCGAGTGGCTTTAATCTTATCAAGTTCCCATTACCTATCTATAAAGGTATCTATCTACCTATCAATAAACCTCGGTAGGCATGTATTACCTACCTACCATTGATGATCTCATAATGCATATCCATCTAATTTGCTTGGTACAAGTTTAGTTCAGTATTTACGTCCTATTCCAATTTTAGCGAAAGTGGCGCCCTCATCACTTTTTCACTATTTTTGTTGATCTATAGAAAATACGTTTTTACAAGGTCAGTTCATACTACCTAATTTATACCATCATACCATGGGATTATTTATTTGTCATCCTCAATATTGTCATTCATCATCATCATCACAATAAATGGTTTAGAAAAACTTTGGATGTTAGGTGATGCAGAATATAATGGACACGCATCTAAAAATAATAGCCGAAATTACTAATACAATAAGACTTTTCAGATATGAAAAGAATACTTTTGAAAATGGTTGGATAATAGGTAAAAAAGTGAGAGCCTTAGATGGAATAGACATGGAATAGACAAGACAACTATGTTTCGCGTACATTCGCGCCAATGGAATAAAATAAAATGCCAATGACTTGTATAACTAATTATTACTACAATTTTGTAATTTACAATTACAATATAAGATATAATTTTATATTATGTTATTCAGTAGATACTATCGAAAGAGGTAGGTAACATAATAACGGTAATAATAATAATAAATAAATTGGAGGTAAATCTGAGCTGATTTTACATAAGTAGTCTGTTCAAAGAGGGAAGAGGTGTGGGAATTGAGGGTGCTCGTGTGCCGATTGACAACTTTTGTTTCATTGACGACACTGCTCTGTCATTACATTACAGTATGACTAAGAGTGTTAGTTCACAGTAACACCACAACTCTTCTCTTTTTGAACAGACGCTATTAGTTATTTAGAAAAATATAAGTAGCTCCTTATTTGAATTTGAATAACCACCTATTTTATACAGGTTTGCCCTATTTACTGCTCTCCTCTTGCAAACTTTGCGAAATCTTCTTTTATTTTAGGTCTCTCTTCAATATCAGGCATGAATGGGTGAATACCTTTAGCACGCCTATCCTTCATAACTTTTCCCTGAAACAAAGGCAAAGAATGTGTGTTCACTATCACACTAGAGGACAAAATGAGGGAGACACAAAAGAGGACATGTGAAAGAAAGAAAAATTATGTTAAAAATTAAGTATCAATTTATTTGAGATGATCTTGACACATTGAAGAGTATGGGAGACCTTTGCTCAGCAGTGGGACAATGTAGACAGGTTAAATAAAAACAAAATGTACTCAGAAACACAATAAGTATTGCTTACATTGCAAAAAAGTACCAACTAAATAAATAAAATCAAACAAAAATATTGTGTTACATTACAGGGGTCCAAAAAAGTCCCGGTATCAGCATTTAGCTACTACAATCTAGTATCAGCGCTGTTTTATGTTTTTAGACATTTAAATAGTTCTAGCCTTGGAACAACTATAGGCTACTTATTATCCCGGAAAAAAGAGTGTGTGGCCACTTGCAGAACCTAGTAGTAAATACTGCATAGATGAGATGAGACAAACTGTGTCTTCACTGCCTGCCCTGAAGGTCTACAGCACAGGCAGTGACACAAACGCCACACCCTAATGCATCTTCACCAAAGATACCGGGTAAAATGGGGGGAATGGTGACTTAAGAGTGAACATCAATGGATGAAATACTGGAGCAAAACGTCCTTTTGGAATGGTCAGATTGACTGATACAGGTGAACGTCACAGACTAAGAATACCTCCGACTGCTTCCAGCCAGGTTACGTCTTGCTCCAGTATTTCGTCCTTTTATTCACCTGAGTCTGTATTCACCCTATTTTACCAACTTCTCTAACTTACCCAAAATTTTTTGCAAGTGTTGTAGTTATCAAAATATGCTTCGCATTTGGCCTGGTCGTACCCGTTCTTGTTTAGACAAGCGTAGGAAAGTTCTTGCTCCTAAAACAGAATGAAATATTACTTACATAACTTAATCAAATAATTTAGTTGTTTTTGAATACAAAGTTATTGTCATCACCCTAAGACATGGGTTAAGCCTCTCTGCATCTTTGTTGACTAATTTAGTCATGCTGAGTTAACTGCAATAAGTTATTTATTTAACTTTTCTGTACTTTTGGTGAACTTTGTTTTTATTTTGATTATATTGAATTTTTAGGTTATTTTTTTTCTTTCATTATGACATTGACAATTACTTTGAATGTGACGACTAGCGTTTCATTGTACGTTACTTACTTTTATATTAATGTAATTTCGGCTAGTTTTCATTTAGTTTTAAAAAAGGTTCTCTTGACAAAATCTCTAATCGAAGGTCCCATAACGTAGAACATTTTATGTAAAACACTATCATTCTCTTTACTTAACTTTTATTAAAATTTTCCTCAATCTAACCCAAACAAAAAAAAACCTGTTTAATGAAACCACCTAATGAAACGTTAATGCAACAGTTGATTCGTATCGTAGTTGATTGATGAATGAAAGGCGTTCGTTCTTAATTTCAGAAACGAATATCCAATCGCATCTGTGCTTTAATGATGACTAATCTTCAAAAGCTTATCCGTCATTGGATAACCTATTCACATTACTAATCTAACAAAAATGTTGTAATGGAATACTGACTTGTTTTAATTTTTACGACGCGAGTGAAGTCAAATCAAATGGTCACCGTCGGGATTTTTTTCTAAATTACAATGTTGTATTTGAAATTGAGTGCCTGCGTGTTCTGAAAAGTGATTTATTAGTTTAAGTGCCTTATTATTAATGTTTCCGAGATGTCTAAGAACAAAATTGCTGCTCGTATTGACAGTGTGAGTGTGGAAGTAAAAACTAAGGTACGTTTCTATGAATTTCTATGCCATGTACTTTCCTTACTGCCATCTAATTCTGCAGTAAATACATCAGTTAATGTAATAAAACAACACCTGGATCTATAATCAACTCTTAAGAAATTATTGCTGAAATATCTGTAGGTTGTAAGTATGCATTGAGCCATTTATGGGACATACATTACATACATACAATGATTTACGCCAATTTCAACTCTATACCATAATGTGGTAGCTCGTTTGAAGTACACCTAATTTATTTCGTCATTTGTCATAATGTTTTGATGAGATTTAAGACTAAACAATAGCTATTACCACCTTCTTGCAAAGTTACCTACATATTTATCATAAATCTCTGCATAGATATTTCAATGTTATAGATAATACTAGCATCGCCTAGTACATACAAAACATGATTCTCAGACATATTATTAACATTATCAAATCCCTATATCCCACAGTTTGATGCCGAGTTCCGGAGATTCTCACTGAACAGAACGGAAAAGCTCAAATATGAGGACTTCAAGGCTCTAATAGAGAAGCTACACCGGCTCCACGATCTGGCCTTCCTCATATCTTACACAGATCCTCGGGACGGGGACCTGCTTCCAATCAACAATGATGATAATCTGGCTAGAGCACTGCTCACAGCACGACCACTCCTCAGAGTTATCATACAGAGGAAAGGTAAGTTAATGCTATAGACATAGAATATATTGTAATATGTATAAGTGATTCCCAACCGTTTTGTGATGACCACTGATTGTGATTTGTGGGACCACTTGACCACTTTTAGTTTTGTCACGGACCACTAACTGTTTTAAGATGAATACTATAGTAATTCATAGCCACAAATTCATTGGTGCTAGATAGTTATAGTGCACAAGTATGTGCTCAAATATAGGTGCAATACAGGTGCTCTATTCATTAACTCTCATTATCTGTTCTCTGTTGTATTGTTCTGTGTTGTAAATGTTTTTTATCTTTATCTTTATCTGAACAATGGTGGCAGACTGACAAGAACAGGGAGAGGTCAGGCACAAGACCAACACAAATACAAATATAACAATATAAGCCTTTTAATCAGACAATATTCTTTATACACTAATTTAAACTAACTCCTCTGCTTCATCATCTGTCTGTGTGCCTCTTTGGTTGGCCTTCTCCAATTTTGACCATTTACCTCTGTTGCTAGCCAATCAAGACCATGTGCCACCTGCTGTGGACTTTATATCATCAACCCATCTTCTTGATGGCCTACCTCGTTTCCTTCTATTGTTTCCTGTGAATAAGTACAATATAGTTTTTGATCATTTTTCTATCCCTCTCATTGTTTGCTCAGTCTATCTCCACTTCAGTTTTCTAATGGCTATTGATAAATCCTTTGTTTTGGTGAGTTTTTTAATGGTCATTCTGATTCTATCACAGAGTTTTATCCCCATCATAATCAATTTTGGCATATTGTTAGCTTTTTGTTGTGGACTTTAGTGGTTGCCCAGGTATAATACAAATACAATATCATTTATTTGGACAAGAATGTTACATTAGTTATAATAGATTACATGTGAACAAAGAGACCGCAAAAGTTAAAAACTGCTTCCTGACACAAAGTTACTACATGTTACAAAATTTAAATAAATGGCCTTAATTATTTCCTCACTAGCTGCACTTCGCGGCTTTGCACGTGTTATATCAGTCCTGTCCATCTGTTGCTGTACCATTCAATTATGAGGGTTATAGAGAGTAAATAATAATAATTCATTTATTAAATCAGACAACAATTTAGGTCCTTTTTTTGTTAGTAAGTTGTCTTTAATTTTATGTTAATTTATAGGTAATACAAGGAACACACAGTAGGTACATGACAGTACATGAAAATAGAAATAAAAGAAAGTTTGAGGACCTTCATTTGTGTTCTGATAAAGCTGTCCCAAGATAGACTTGCTACTTGACCAGGACCCGAATAAAGGCCTTCGTAAAGCTTCGCCCACACGCGACAGCGAAGTGGGAGCGTCGCGTTCGCGTAGGTGAGCAAGGCGCCATTGAAACCTCATCGCAGCGTACGCCGCGCGGTAAACGCTCCCGCTTCGCAGTCGCTTTGGTTGCGCTAGGTGTGAGTGAAGCATAAGTCACTGTTCATCCTGTTTTCGGTACCTATGTATTGTTAGAGTTCCCTAATTATGAATGAGAATGACAAACATTCTATGACATAACTATAAAAATATGTCATCAACTTAACCATCATGGACCTTAACACTTTGAGTTAAGGTGATACAATGATTATTGTTTAAATACAATATGCTAACTCGATCACAAGTCACAATAGACATTGTAGTCCCAAGTGAATTTACATAGAAATCAGGCTTATGATGTTTAGCATACACGAATCTTAAATTGGTGTGAGAAACCTTAGACAATAAATAATTTTAATTTAACTTGTCCCATACATAATTTTTTGGTTAGCCTCGTCCACAACAGTTTTGTAAATACTGTCTCAAACTGACGAATATTCAAATCATTAGATAGTCCCTGTCCATAGTAAGACCGCGCCGTGTTTGTGCCAAACGAAGTATCTGAGCTCTGAATTGCACATTAAAAAGCAATAATAACAATTAGGTTTATTGACAAAAACACTAATTTTATCTACTCATAGTGTGTGTGGTGCACTTGGCGGATCAGTAGGTACACCTACTGATCATGACGACCTCTGTGGCGCGGTGGGCCAAGGTCTGCCTGCGACGCAGGAGGTTACGGGTTCGATTCCCGCCTCGGGACAAATTTGTGTACGATCTGCATAAATTTGTTCAGGGCGTTCTGGATGTTTTTCTATGTATAATAAAAAATATCTATCTATGTAGTGTATTGTATTATGTATATCAGTTATCTAGTACCCATAACACAAGCTCTGCTTAGCTTGGGGTTGATAATGCTGTGTGAATTGTCCAGCATTATTTATTTATTTATCAACAATGCACATGGATGATGAAGTCCTGTATTGCCTACTTAACACGTTAGCTTGCGTATACGGGAAAGGACAGCTAACGTGTTAAGTAGGCAATACAGGACTTCATCATTGTCGACTGGTCTACCCTGAACATTCTTGGTAGAATGAGGGAGGCATGTTTAAGCCAAGAGTGGCGATTATGACAAAGCCTTTGCAAAATCGCCATGCTTGGCGAACAAACTGGTCACCTCATTTCATTCACCTCACCTCAACCAACAGCGTATATTAGTCCACTGCTGGACGCAGGCCTATCTCACATAAGCGCCTTACCTATTGGCTTGTATCTCATGGGGGTAATGCCCATAATCCACGCAGCTGGTTTGGGATCGCAGTTCGGTGGTCGAAATTTTCTGCGGGAGGCGCCTGCCCAACCGGTGTATATCCCTTAGTCGTCTCTTACGACACCCGCGGGAAGTATGGAAGGTCCATGCATCTGACTGATCGCAGAGGTGTTAAAAATATACAGAAGGCTGCTGGGCTGCCTTAACTATATCCATTTTGAATGGAGCATAAACGTAAACAAACCGCCCATACTTAACCTAAAATTCACTTTGTTGGCGCGTCCTTTTATACGTAATTTACATTACTTGTCGATTTTAGATCCTCCCTTCAATAAAAATAGCTTACAATTATATCTGAAACTCGACGCCAAGCAAGTGAGATTTTGAAATTTGTGTCGTACTTTTTTTACTAACATGCTTTATTCAAAATGGATAAACCATAGGTTTCCTTAGTCTTGCAACAACGAGGAGTTGAAGAAATCGACTCTTACACCATCACTCCCTCGGCGTAGTACAACGTATAGGATATAATGTATTAAGACTAGTGCAAATAGAACACTGATGAGGGTGTGTTCTTTGTGGCAAGCGTAGCGATTATACGTCCTTTATTCATGTTCTGATTGAGATACCTGCAACTTCCGCTCCGGCACACATGCGTGACCGTGACTGCGGACTAGTGCAAATAGAACATGGATTAGGGAGTGTTCTTTGTGACAGGCAGAGCGAGTACACATCAATGTTCTGATTGAGATATCTGTTACTTCCGCTCCGATACACATGCGTGACCGTGACTGCGGACTAGTGCAAATAGAACACGGATTAGGGAGTGTTCTTTGTGACAGGCGGAGCGAGTACACATCCATGTTCTGATTAAGATACCTGCAACTTCCGCTCCGGCACACATGCGTGACCGTGACTGCGGACTAGTGTAAATAGCACACAGATTAGGGAGTGTTCCTTGTGACCGGCGAAGCGAGTACACTCCATGTTCCGATTGAGATACCTGTTACTTCCGCCCCGGCAGACATGAATGACCGTGACTGCGGACTAGTGTAAATAGAACACGGATTTGGGTGTGGGCTTTGTGACAAGTCTTTTAGCCATGCTTAATCACTTAAGCCGTAAGCCGTCATCCCAGCCGCCGCCAAATCTAAGGTTCGCTTTAAAATGTATAAAGGAGCTTTGCAGTTATTTACAAATTCGTATTTACTGTAGGTATTTGAAATAAATAATGATGAAGATTCACACAGCATCATGTAGTCCCAAAGTAAACTTGATGAATGATAACCGAAAAAATAGATGTCTCAGAATATTTTTATAAGCTCTTATACACGGACTTCACGTACCAAATACACGGACGGCAAGTTGCCTACTGGAATGCAACTACCTGTCGAATACAGGCGACGGCAGTCGGCCGCAGTCGACGACCGCTTGGCGGGCTTGTTTAGTTTAGTAGCCATGAAACGGTCCGATGCGCATTTTGTGTACACTATTGTTCGACGTCTCTAAAAGTCAAATTTACGTGCCGCGGCTTAATTTTTTTGACATCTGTAAAATATCTGTTCGGGGTTTTGCAAACAAAAGGCATCAATCAAAGTCATATGGAGCAATCACCTCTGTAGTTCGCGTCATGTAAAAACTACGCTGGCGGTCAAGCTGCGCAGTAGGCGATTTATAGGTCTATTTGGTGGTATGTGATGGCGCGGGACGGGCGGGCTTTCCACATGCCTGCCGTTGCGCTAGTAGCTCGTCAGTTGACATTTTGCTTTCAACTGCTGTGTACCCATGCGCGGAGACACCCCTTCCACTTTCTTCCAGCGTTTTTTTTACGTGTCGCGACCTATACATCTTATACCTGTCTACGCTCGCCGCTCCGCTCATGAACGAGCACGCATCGTCACGCGCCACCAGACGCGCACTGGTTTGATTTGATTATACAGTGCGTTTCCTATCTGGAACATGACGTCGCTTCGTTCGCGTTTTAATACGTAACCACAATAATAATGATAATCACAAATATAATAAACTAGCAGAGCCTCGCGGTTTCACCTGCGTAGTTCGCGTCGGAATTCCGGGATAAAATATAGCCTATGTCACTCCCTGAAAAGTAAGCTTTTTAATGATGAAACAATTTTGTTTATCGGTCCAGTAGTTTCGGAGCCTATGCCATACAAACAAACAATCAAATCTGTCCTTATATATATAGTATAGATTAGATAACTCTACTGTCTATACCGTGTCCATTTTGAATGAGGCATAAACGTAAACAAACCGCCCATACTAAACCTAAAATTCACTTTGTTGGCGCGTCCTTTTATACGTAATTTACATTACTGGTCGATTTTAGATCCTCTTCAATAAAAATTGCTTACAATTATATCTGAAACTCGACGCCAAGCAAGTGAAATTTTGTTATTTGTGTCGTATTTTGTTTACTAACATGCCTCCATTCAAAATGGATAAACCATAGTTAAGCCTAATTTAGGATTTAAGATTCAACTAACCATAAATTTAGCTAAGCCAGGCTCTATAACTTATAAAACAACAAAAGAAATCATAAACATCCGATGATGTTTTCTATGAACGATCATATCCTGTGTACAAGTGCATACCTCGCCTTACAGCTTCACGAAAACAAAACTGTCAAACCGCTTTGTTTGAGTGGGAAACATCCTACACAGACAAAATACATAAATGACACACTCTATAGGAATTGGCCGCTTTTTCAACTCGGTGTACAATGTGCAATTCTCCACTTTTAGGCCCGTATTATGAAAGCTTGCTCAGTCATACCTAGAGCTATGCTTGAGTGTCGTTTATTTTATGCCATAGAAAAGCGTTGCTCAAACATATCTCGATAAAGTTTTTTAAACTTACGCGATCAGAACACATTATTATAAATATACACGGGTATTTATCGCGTTTATTTACCTATTTTTCCCGACGTTTCAACAGGTTTACACTCTGTCGTGGTCACGGGATGACTGGAGTACTGGAGCTACCGCCTTTGCAAAGCGGGGGCTGCATTTTTTACTTTGCGAAAATGTCGACTCCCGAAACCGAACATAACTGCGGGTGAGCGTCAAGCTCTTGAGGATCTTAGGAATAACAATGAGATTCTAGTACTCAAAGCTGACAAAGGAAATGCCACTGTAGTTATGAGCACGCAGGATTTCGACGCTAAAATACGGATATTGCTTAGTGACAAAAAGGTGTACAAGCCGGTTAACTACAATCCCACGGCTAGAGTGACCAAACGGGTACGAACATTGATACACGAGTACAAGGACCTGTTCACTGATGATGTCTTCGACCGTCTGTACAGACCAGCTATTGTGCAGCCACCTAAGCTGCTATAATGGTCTGCCGAAGGTACATAAAGCAGACGCACCGCTACGACCAATAGTAATAAGTCAAATAGACTCGCCGACTTACCATCTAGCAAAACACGTCGCTGGTATCTTACAGCTACTAACGGGAAAGACGTCGTCGTTTGTGAAGGATTCGCGCCATTTCGTCACTATCATCAGGGACATAAAGTTGGAACCCGGAGAAGTACTGGTGAGTTTCGACGTTGAGTCGCTTTTCACCAATGTTCCTCTCAAAGATTGCCTTGATGTGGTGAAACAAAGATTGAGTGATCACGAACTTCCTGATCAGTACATTTTGCTCCTTCAGAACTGTCTCGATGGAAATTTCTTTTTGTATCAAGGCCAACATTACCTCCAGATAGATGACGTAGCGATGGGAAGCCCTGTAGCACCGGTACTCGCCAATATATGGATGGAACATTTCGAATCCATGATAGATCTGACGGCCCATGGTATAAAACTTTGGAAGAGGTACGTCGACAATGTTTTCTGTATATTGAACGGGAATAACCAGGAAGTCGATCAGCTAACGGATTATTTGAACTCCATACACCCTAAGATTCGCTTTACACATGAAGTAGAGGTAAACAAACAGAATGTTAGCTTTTCTCGACCTAAAAGTGATGGTAAAATGCGACGGGACCTTGGCACATACCGTGTATAGAAAACCCACACACACGGACAGATACCTGAATGCGGCTTCACACCACCATCCGAGGCACCTGGAGTCAGTAGTCTCCTCACTAGTAAACAGAGCTCATGACCTCTGCGACCCTGAACATCTGCAAGGTGAGCTAGATCATGTTCAAGGAGTTCTGGAACGGAATGGCTACAATACTCGAATCGGATGTCCGCCTAAGTGGAGGCGCAAACAGGGACACATCGATGTAAAAAGACAGCCGGTGTTCTTGCCTTATGTGAAAGGAGTAACGGACAAAATTGGAAATATTATCAGAAAATTTTCAATCAAGTCGATCTACACTCCACTCACCAAGATGGCAAAATGCCTACGAACACCTAAAGACGTTGTACCTTTGCAAGTTCCTGGAGTTTACAAAATCGATTGCAGCTGTGGGCGTTCCTACATAGGCCAGACTAAACTCACGGTCGCTGAACGTGTTAAAGAACATATAGCAGCGGTCAAAAATCGACAAGTAAACAAGTCTGCAATAGCCGAGCACATAGTAGACTCAGGACCCAATCACTGGATTGAACTACATAAACCGCAAGTTATCTGCAATGAAAGGCATTACTACAAGAGAATGGTTCGGGAAGCAATTGAAATTAAGAAATATCCTAATTTCAATCGTGAAGACGGTTTCAGACTCTCAGCCTCGTGGAATCCAGTAGTAGCTAAGTGTACTCGTAGACCGGTTTCTCAGTGCATCGCGGACACGGTTAGTGTAGTGTGTCGTCCGAGTGTACAGATGGACATCCCTATTTTAGAAGATCAAGTGAGGGTAGTTGCAAAAAATGCAGCCCCCGGTTCGCAAAGGCGGTAGCTCCAGTACTCCAGTCATCCCGTGAACACGACAGAGTGTAAACCTGTTGAAACGTCGGGAAAAATAGGTAAATAAACGCGATAAATACCCGTGTATATTTATAATAATATCTCGATAACTGAGCAACCTTTCATAATACGGGCCTTAGAATGCTACATTACCCCTTGGTAACATAGGCTATATTTAAATGCTTAAAAAATAAATGTCCACGAGCCGTTAGTCACACTAAGATTATAAAGGCGAAAGTTTGTATGGATGTTTGTTACTTCTTCACGCCAAAACTACTGGACGGATCTGGCTGAAATTTTGCATACAGGTAATGCTAATCCTGGCATAAAACATAGGATACTTTTTATCCTATAAATCTGTTCCCGTGGGATGAAAATCACCTTTTAATGTTTCCATAGGAACAACGCGTGCGAAGCCGCGGGACGCAGCTAGTAATATTATAAAGAGGAAAAATTTGATTGTTTCTTCGTTTGTTTGTATCGAATAGGCTCCGAAACTACTGAAACGATTTAAAAAATATTTCATCATAAAAAAGCTTACTTTTCAGGAAGCGACATAGGCTATATTTAATCCCGGAATTCCCACGGGAACGGGAACTTCGCGGGTGAAATCGCGAGGCGCTGCTAGTTATTTATAAATACGCCAGATAAGCACAAACTCACAGAGCGGTGTTACCGTATTGTGTAGCTGTATGGCGCAACTTATGAGATAGATATATTATTTCATATCCATACTAATATAGCAATTGGACAAATATTAACTTAAAAATAACGCTCTTTCTTGCGCAATCGGGTAATAAATGAAAATCGTTTATCATCAACATAAATCAATCAATCATAATGGTCATCCCATAACACAAGCTCTGCTTGACTTGGGGCTAGATGATGCTGTGTGGATTGTCCAGCATTATTATTAAAATAAGATAGGTCATAAAAAAACTGTTTCGTTATGGGAATCGAACCAATCTTCTTCGCCTTCACCCACTAAACATCATCGGTTCCTCATTGGTTCCGGGTTGTTTGAAATGACTAGAGCGTGAATAAGAATTCATTCTACCACCTTCACTTTCCTTAGTCAGTCATTATGACCCAGTAATAATAATATCTGCTAATATGGTCAATGGCCAATGAGTAAAGCATAGCAATGTCTAGAAAGGCCATTGATAGTTTGATACCTATATCTGGAAACTAGTCCTAGACAATAGTGAGATAAATCTAGGCTTTAAATTGCCATAATAACCGGAAGTATGGATAAGTAAGGACTAATTAAACTATGACGACCTCCGTCATATTGAGCGTTTGTCTATTACAGACAGCGAGAATAGAGCGTGTCTCGCTTCGCTCGCCTTGTTAAGTAACAGTGGCCAGTTGCGGAGTTCGCTTCGCTCACCGTAATACGACCCGGCTAGGTTGGTCCGCCGCGCTCCAAACTCTTGTGATACTCCACACGATCCTACACTTATCTACTCATCTAGTTACTTATAAGTATATAAGAATAAGAAAAGAATAAAATATATTTATTTTATAGACAGAACATAAGTAGGTAGGTATACATTTTAGAGCAAGGAAAAACAAAAGTATACTTAGGTCCGTCTACAAAATGAAAGTGAAATCATAACCAAGGGAGGAGCCCTTGGCAGTCGGTTAAAAATTTACCCAGTAGTACCGGAGTTTACCGCGTTTCTACTAAAATTGTGTCGACCACTATTTTGCAAACGTAGTGTTGGACGCCCACCGGACAAGCAGTATGCAGTATGTATGTTGTCGAGCAGTACCTTGCAGAGACTAAGGTTTTAAGGGCCGTATTATGAAAGCATGCTCAGTCATCGACCTATGCTTGAGTGGCTTATGTATAGTTTTGAGTAAATACTAATTTCAAAACAAAATCTACACTCACTTATGTAACCCTCGAGTAACAAAACATACCACGTTATTACGTATCTCAAATCTCAACAGCCTATATTGGTCCACTGCATGCTGCACCTAGGCCTTCCCCTGATAAGTGCCCCTTAGGTATCGGTTGTTATCTCATGAGGGGTAATACCCATAATCCCCACCCTGGGTAGGTATGTGGGTTGGGATCATTGATTTATTAAAAACGAAGATGAGGTACTGGTTTCTCGAAAGTGGCAACCTCAAATTGTGTAAAATTGTGTTCTCCCACATCAGTCACCGTCTGACCGGCGGCACGGGCGGTTGTGATTCGCGTGAAATATTGTTGTCTCGGTCTCACTTCGGTCCTAGATACGTCTTTCCGTCTTTGTTCTTCTTTGTATTGCACATGACTGGAAATATAACTGTGAGCGTATGTATTTGCGTGTAGTTGTACACATGCCAATTTTTGAGTAAGCGCTGGGAGAACGTAACCTATCTTCCCTTTTTAAATCAATGGTTGGGATCGCAGTTCGGTGGTAGAATATTTCTGCAGGGGCGCTGCTGCCCGCCCCAGGTGGGCCCTTAGTCGCTTCTTACGACGTTGTACGAGTTGGGGTTGTGCAAATACTAAGCCAGCACCTAAACTAACCATTTACCTTCTTTTGTTTCAGGAGATAGTTTAGAAGAGCTAAATGGCTACGGCACCATGCGGCCACGTAACATAATCTCATCCATACTGAGCGGTACGCCGGCGAAGAACAAAGGACTCGCTATATCTAACCCACATGATTTTAGGATGGTAAGTTTAACAATTATTTACATACATACATACTCATAGATTAAAAGAGAGAGATAGAGTGGATTAATATTTTTCTCTGCTTAGCCTGGGGCTCAATAATCTGTTAATTGTTCAACATTATTTATGAAATATAAAATACTAGCAGCGCCTCGCGGTTCCACCCGCGTAGTTCCCGTTCCCGTGGGGATTCCGGGATAAAATATAGCCTATGTCACTCCCTGAAAAGTAAGCCTTTTAAGTGTGTAACTAATGTAATTGTTTCGCTGAAAACCGTGTCAGTTAAATAATAAATATATTATAAAGGCGAAAGTTTGTATGGATGGATGTTTGTTACTTCTTCACGCCAAAAATACTGGACGGATCTGGCTGAAATAAACAAAAATTGCATACAGGTAATTCAAATCCTGGAATAAAACATAGGCTACTTTTTATCCCATAAATCTGTTCTCGTGGGATGAAAAAAACTTTTAATGTTTCCATAGGAACAACGCGTGCGAAGCCGCGGGTCGCAGCTAGTAATAATAAATATATAAACATCTAAACATCTGCACATCTGCTCTGTTCCAGGTGTCAGCAATCATAGATGTAGATATAGTCCCGGAGACCTGTCGAAGGGTGAAGCTGCTCAAACACGGATCTGATCGACCTCTGGGCTTCTTCATCAGGTAAGCTCGCAGAATTATTTACGACAAAGTTGGGAAGCTTGCTAGCTGTGTGGTGCTGGCTTAGAATTTGCACCACCCCAACTCTTCCCGTGGGTGTCGTAAGAGGCGACAGTGGGATATCCACAGGGGGGCGGGCAGCAATTATGGGCATTACCCCCCATTAGATATACGCCAATAAGGCGCGTATCATGGAGAGGCCTACGTCCAGCAGTGGACCAATATAGGCTGTTAAGGATGAGGTAAAGTTGAGAATGTTGCCTGACCGAGTCCACGGGGTGTTGTGTGGCAGAGATCGCTCTTGAGGGATAAGACCGCCAATTGTGTCACTTATTTTATCATTATTTCATTTGTAAAATTGTTTCTCAGTTGTATGTGTGCAATAAAAGTATTTTATAACCATTTCTAAACTATTTTAAACTTACACATACCACACGTCTTTAACTTTCTTTCTCGTTTTTAATTATAAAGACGTGATGTTGGAGTAGGTTTTAAGAGAGTGCTTGAGTCGCAGATTTTTCTTATAGTTTGGCTAATTGATCGAGTCTTGAGGCAGGCAGCAGCGCCCCTGCAGAACTGATCCACCACTGAATATGGTCTCCAACTCGATAAGAACCCTTGAGTCACTTATCTGGGGAGACCTATGTCCATCAGTGAACTATAGCCTAGAAAAAGAGATGTGTACACCTTTGTATAAACCCGAACCTCTCTGAGAGGTTAAACCTATTTAAAAGTAAACTTACCCAACTCCTGCTGAAAGTGTGTTTCTACACGGTCAACGAGTTCCTTAACCGTAGCAATTAAATAAAACTATATTGACTTTGTGTAACTTAAGTTAGCTCATTGGACAAGTGTAATTTTTACTAAGAATTTGACATTATTAATCTCGTGTCCATCCAAAGGTTGCCTGGAAGAAATCGCTCTTAGCGATAAGGCCGCCCATTTTGCAACTGTGTTTGTGTTTTCTTTTCTGTATTTCTGTATCTTGGTGTGCAATAAAGAGTATTTGTATTGTATTATTCTCTTCAAACTGCATGATATTTTGATGTACCTACTGTTCAAACACAATAGTATGGTTGAATAAATGATTTACGATTATGACCTAAACTCTCAACTTATTCACAGAGACGGCACATCAGTGCGAGTGACCCCCAACGGAGTGGAGCGTTCCCCCGGGATCTTCATATCGCGGTTAGTCCCGGGGGGTCTGGCGGAGTCAACGGGACTGCTGGGGGTCAACGACGAGGTGCTGGAGGTCAACGGGATCGACGTCAACAACAAGACGCTGGATCAGGTCAGTGCATGTAGATAGGAGGCTGAGTGTTCCCCGGCATCTTTATATCGTGGTTAGTCCCGGGGGGTCTGGCGGAGTCCACGGGACTGTTAGGGGTCAACAATGAGGTAACGGGATCGACGTCAACAACAAGACGCTAGACCAGGTCAGTGCATTGTAGATAGAAAGGGGGTCTAGCGTTCCCCCGCCAACTTTATATCGTGGTTAGTCCCGGGGGGTCTGTTGTCAACGACGAGGTGGTAGAGGTCAACGGGATCGACGTCAACAACACTAGACCAGGTCAGTGCGTTGTAGATAGAAGGGAGTCAAGCACAATGTATATTGTATTGATATAGACAAATTTTTGGACGACGTTTGTACCTATCAGGCATTGTTCCCCGACCCAGGTGGTTCTGCGTATGTTTGTATTAATAGATAGATAGATAGAAGTTTTTATTTAGCACACAAGGACAGCATAGGATACAGATTAAAAATAGGTAGGTATACAAACAAACATAGAGAAAAAAAATAACTAGAACTAGACTTAAGTTTAAAGACAATAAAAGTAATCTTAAAATAAAATATAAAAAACTCATACCTAATCTACCTACTCTTATTAGGTTGGTAACAGTGCTGCCGAGGTAATAATAATAATAATAATTAATATTTATTTTCATATAACTAAGTCTTAAGTCTATGTTATGTACTAGCGGCGCCCTGCGGCATCGCCCGCGTGGAAAAGTATGTTTTTAAACTTTCTTTCAGAGTCGGAGTCAAATCGTTTATTTCAAAGACTTTAAATATGAGCACATAGACAAGTCAAATGTTTACTATAAAAACAGATTGATAAATAGTAATTAAATTAATTTTTTTCCACTAGCGGAAGAAGTGAAAAAGAAACCACTAGCAAGTCCATCGCTTATCAACTAATACAATCTTAGGATAACTAAGTCTAACTGGTCTTACATACTATTGTCGGTGTGGAACTGGGCGACATCCGGCCAAGCATTAACATCATTGACGTAGTCATCTACGGAGTAATAGGCTTTCTTGTTAAGATTTCGTTTTATGTACAGTTTAAATTTACGAATAGGGAGCTCAGTTGCTTCAGATGGAAGCTTATTATAGAATCTTACGCAATTGCCCACAAATGATTTCCCTACCTTCCGTAATCTATATAGTGTAATCTATGGACCTATGTATGAAGTCTGAAATAAAGATTTATTATTATTATTATTATTATTATTTTAAACCTTCCCTAGATCTCCACGAACATTTCAAGACCAAACGAACAGCAATTCATTTTTATATATAGATTAAAATTGTCATTTGCAGGTGACAGACATGATGGTGGCGAACTCCTCCAACCTAATAATAACCGTCCGGCCGGCCAACCAGCGCGCGCCGCCGCCTCCCGCGCCCGAGACTGTCTCCCGCCACTCCCAGCCTTCCTCGGAGCCCGATGAAGACAGGTAACCTCATCATCATACATTGCTCCACTGCTGAACATCAACCTCAACCTCAACAGCCTGTATTGGTCCACTGCTGGACGCAGGCCTCCTCCTGATAAGCACCAATGGCGTTTATCTCTGAGCATGCGGGTTGGGGATCGCTGCCCGCCCCCCAGTGGATATCCCTTAGTCGTCTCTGACACCCACGGGAAGAATTGGGGTGGTGCGCGTTCTAAGCTGGTGAATATGCCGCCCCCAAATAAAGAAGTTTTGCTATAAACACCGCACTTCGCTTTTGCCAAGCAAACCTATAAAAAATCCTCTCTGATATTCTTTTTTTTTTTATTCATTTATTTACAACCTTTAAACAATGCTTATGTCGGTTGACTAATTAACAATAGAAGTGAATTTTAGGTTAAGTATGGGCGGTTTGTTTACGTTTATGCTCCATTCAAAATGGATACGATATAGTTTAAAACTCTTACTAACCCTTTTCTACATTCGAAAAAAACGGGCAACATTTTTTTAGTACAATTTTTAATGCCATACTCACTACACAGGTGGATTTTTTCAACGACGCTGTAAGGGAAAATGGGGTTAGGCGACTATCCATAATTATAATTATTATAGTAACGTTCATAACAATTCACAGATTATTTAAAAATACATTTAGTAAGTAAATGGGCATTTTACATAAAAGCTATTTTGTTGCCAATAGATCACGTTTCTTATATTGATCAAAAACATCTATTAGAACATTATTCGATGCCCTTTCTCGATAAAAAAATCCACCATAAATAGTCCGAAAGTATTTAATAAAAATAACACCATTATAAATGCGAAAGTTTGTATGGATGTATGGATGTTTGTTACTTCTTCACGCCAAAACTACTGAACGGATCTGGCTGAAATTTAAAATAGACATAGTCACTATATCTATTTTAAATTTAAGCCAGATCCGAAAGGGCATCGAATAATGTTCTGATAGATGTTTTTGATAAAACATAGGCTACTTTTTATCCCATAAATCAGTTCCTGTGGGATGAAAATCATCTTTTAACGTTTCCATAGGAACAACGCGTGCGAAGCCGCGGGGCGCAGCTAGTGTTTTATATTTCATATCTTTTTTCAGATTCGACCAAGACGACCACGATGAAATAGTAGACCTTACCGCTGTTACATTAGAAGACACGCCAGAGACCTACCACGTCAAAGATGATGGTCAGGTACTGCATCTGTAGTACACGGAGAGGGCTGGCTTAGTGCTGAGCAGGTATCTACGGAGTAGGTACGGAGACGTTTTATATGGGAACCAGAGAGACGTTCTGATTTAGAGTTTAATACGGAGTGTATAGGGTTGAATGTAGCTGGACAATTTATAGATAAATCTTATAATTAGAACTCAATAATGCCTTATAGGGATGTTACTAAATAGATAATAAGATGAAAAGACCTATTGCTAGCTAAGTATTGAAAACGATGTTGGCGTTCCTTTTTGTTAAATAAATAAATAAAACAGAGAGATGTTCTCATATAGGGGAGAATAGGTTTTAAACAGTGTTAAATCTAGTAAATGCAACGACAATATAGACAGAAACCGATAGGGATGTCATCATTATATAGATTAATTTGTAGATAATTTATAGATAAATCTTAGAATCAAAATCCTAAATGCCATGTACGGTGTTACTAGATTTTATACAGTAGACTTACTGCTAGCTAGAGTGAAAATAAAAAGAGGAAATGCCATTAATCGTGAAAGTACAATGGGCTGTCTTATGGCTAGGAGAGATCACTTTCAGTTCAGACTAGCTTGGATATGAAGAAATTATAAAAAAAATTGTTAGAGCAAATGCGCAGACATATAAAAATAAAATAAAAAATAAGTCTGTGAGATTTTATGCAAAAAGGTCAATTATCTTGAACATCTAGCTAGTAGATATAAATTAAGAAAAATAATTAAACGGATTCCAAAGCGAGCTTATTCCTAAAAGTGTCCAGCTTCCTTCAATCCTAAATAAAAAACAATGTGAGGATCGAACAATGAACATTCCAATGTAATGGTGCAAAATTACTAAGTGAGATTCGATTAGAGTTACTAAAGCAAAGACAATTACTTTAGCGCTTTAAAAAAAACTCGGTTTGTATGGAATAAGTTGACATCTTAAATACAATAAAAATTATGCTGGGTAATCTATACAGCATCATCTAGTTCCAAGCTAAGCAGAGCTTGTGTTATGGATACTAGATAACTGGTGTACTTAATACTATATGAACAAGAAAGATTTTTTTTTTTGGATTGTCCAGCATTAAACGAAAATGTTATTGTTATTATAATGGGCGGCGAAAATAGTCTGAGTGATATACAAATTCACAGATAATTGTAACTATAAATGATGATATCAAACAAAAGGCCTACTACATTTTTATAATATGATATTTATTATTGTTAAGAAAATCACATTTTAGTATATGTATAAGTTATGTCAATTTATTTCTTCCATGCAGAGTTTGAAGCTTTTAGTATAGAACATTCCAATGTATGCCTTATTTCTATTGTAAGAAGTGTCAAAGTAGTTAAGTCACAATGGTCGTTAAGTGAACACTGAAGTGTATCTTTTTTTTTTTAAAGCAAAGCCTCAGGCTTTTTTTTAATAATTTCTTAACAACAAAAAAATATTATAAATATATCAATGCCTTTTTGCTGTATGTATTTTGGCTATCTATATAATTTATATAAGGTTAATTTTTTGTCTTTATGTCAGAAAATATAAAATGGCGTATCAATTAGCCAATCAGAAAAAGGCATTCAAAAAGCCTTGTAGTTTTCTTAATGTTATTTAAAGTTTATGAAATGTGCTAAAATCATCATTCCATTTTTTAGAATTTATATTTGTTTTATATTACGGACAATAAAATTAGTTGTAAATTAATTTTAGAATGAATTCCATCCATTTTGTTGATAAACCACATAATTGATAAAGTTGAATCATAGTTTTAATAATTTAACACAGCAAAAAAAGAATTGTGTAGGGTGTTAAATTATTAAAATAATGGGTTGATATGTTAACTTTTAAAGATTCAAAAAAGTCTCGAACATTTGTTGTCGCATTTAAAATGTAAATAAAACTGTTATCTATACTGCATATGTTATGTTATCTATACTGTACCATGTTACATTTAAACCGATTGGTGATGAATTAACTAAGATCATTTATTGTAACAAATAAAAGGCTAAACATATGTAAACTATTGCTATAATAATAGGGTCTTTTAATGAAGCAATATAGTATAATAACTAATTAATATGTGCCTTGAATCTCTAGAAGTAGCTGCTTTTGTGCTACGAATTTCAATTGAAACATATCAAAATCAATTATTGACTTCATTATTATGAATAAAAGATTTTTGCTAAGCGTTGAAAGCATCTGTGTGAATGATGTGAAACAAAGGCCTAGTATCGTGCCTTGACCGACACCGTGCTAATATTTTAGGTAAAATGCTCGTTACATAAGTTTTTATAGATGTTTTAGTAGTTTGCGTAGGGGAAATAGTTTGCGCAGTCAAGTAATATACGTACTTTACAGAATATTAAGTTTTTTCTAAACAATTTCTTTAGGTACACAATCAAAAGCATGATAAGTGTGAATAATGTAAGGTCTACCTTTAACTCGAAAGACAATGTTGGATCTTTCCAAATTATAACATGTTTTGAAGATCTGTGTTTTCAAGCACTTATTTTCATTTTTTTTTATTTCTGTATGAATCTAGAAATGAGGTTTTTGACTAAAACATTGGAAATTTAGATATTATTTAGAATATTTATTATGTTTCGGTCGGAATAATTACGAGCTTATCTTTATTATTTCTAGTGTACTTATATGATCCTATGGAATAGAATTAAATATATTATGACCAAAATTGATCATTCCACTTAAATCCAACTATTTTATGTACTTACTTCTGAGTTTTCAGTATTTCTTCCTGTATTGTATTATCCAATCAAGTATTTGATATTATTTAGTTACACTGTGAGTCTGTGATTAGTATTTTTCTGTGTACTTACTTTTTTATCACAATATTCGTTAAGGTTTGAGTTTTGGCTGTTAAGCTCTTTAGTTCACTTTTAGGTCAATTGATGGCGTAAATTGCAATGTATGATTAAATATACGCCTGGCCTTAAAAGTAGATCTAGAAATAGATCACTAAACTAGTTTTTATGATTGGCTCAAAATGGTCCAAAACTGTTCGATAAATGAATAAGTTAAAAAGATAATTTTATATTTACACTTGTAAGCTGTTGAATGCTAGTATTACTTGTGTTGTACTTATTTAAAATATATCCTTATTTAAATTATTAATTTGTTTATTTATCACCATAGCGCACGATATAATAGTTTATTGCTGGTTTCTTGTTCGAGCTTTTAGTACGGGTGCCTTACCTTGCAATACAGAGTCATCCAATAAGAAATGCACTTATAATCCTACTGGAAATGCACTTATAATCCTACTGATATCAGTAGTGAGGTGAGGTGGTAACAATCATTTACATTTAGTATATACTAAATGTAAACCTCACCCAACCACCTCACCACGTGTCTCGGTAACTACAGTCTAATTTCACTGCTGCTTTTCGAAAAAGAAGTTTTTAGTTAAGTTAAATTAGACCTCCGTGTAGGTAGAAAGAATAAGGTCCTATTTTACCGTAACGTCCGACAATGAACGTCCGTGTACGCTGTATTCCTCGACCTCAGCCGTGCCTTTGATAGCAGAATCACACCAATAGCGTCAGGTGGGGCGCCGAGCTATCGGACAACTACCAGCTTAATTGCGGTGTAAGACAAGGATGGCTGTCGTCCCCAGACCTATTTAACATGTACGTTAATACCTTGATCGAGGAGCTGAGCAGTACACCGGTGGGGCTCAGATTGGATGGCAGGTATGTCAACAATCTGAGCTATGCCGATGATATGGTTCTGCTCAGCCCTTCAATCAAAGATTTGATAAAGTTCGCGATCTGTGAGAAATATGCAAAGGACCACAATCTAATCTACAGTGCTAAAAAGACGGAAATGGTTATATTTAGATCAGGTAAGGGGTCGGAGAAGGTTCTCGAGGTCTGCATTGGAGGGCGACCTATTAAAATAGCAGAGAGCTTTAAATACATAGGTCCTATCGTAACAGCAAACGATACTGACATAGAGCGTCAGCAATCATTGTGTGTCGTTGGCGGGTGGCTATTGCCACCTAGAATATTTTTATATTATTTTTTTGACGGTAGGTTTTGTTGTATATTTTTGTATAATGTTCATGAATTACCTATAATTATTATTACTGTGTACCTATATAAAATGGATCTCGTGTCTGAAATAAAGATTTATTATTACTATTTATCCCGACATGAGATGGAATCGAACCCGCAACCTCCTGCGGCATTATTATTTCTGGGGATAAGTACTTCAGGTATTTCTCCGATACTTGCAAAGGTGTAGTTCCGCTGGCACGGAAGATAATAAATCGCTGCCAAACCTCCATCTGGAAGTTGGATTTTTAAACTGCCATTCCCTGTAACCTTATGCTGACATTCGTGCTTTATGCTTATGCTTATCTTAACGGCTTATTATATACCAAATTATTTGCATTTCGTTATAAGTGCTTACCTAGTCGCAAATAAAATATTTTTATTAATTAAATTATTAGAGAAGGAACCCAATGAATTTAAATATGAAAAATACCTACTCACTAGGTAATGGCATAAGAATAAACATTTTTTTCTGAAACAATGTTTATTAAGTTCAGGTACATACCTACTACATACAAAATTAAATTAAATTAATTCGACTCTAAATTTTTTGAAGCCTTAGGCGGTAACAGACGTACCTACCGGCTGTCTGCGTCAAAGAAGTCGTAGGTATACAATTTGAGTGTCATTTTTGTAGGGTTGTAGGCATTTACGGAGAAGGCCGCGAAAAACCTGAGCGAAGCCATGGAAGCTCCGTGGCTTCAATCACGAATTTCAAATCAGCATTGAGGTAGTGGCACATTTGCATGAAGTCTATGTTAGAATCCTCTAGAAGACTAAATCGATATTTTTCAAATATCGCTAGTATACGAAGAGCCTCGGCGCAGTCACTTTGCAGATACTTTGAGTCATTATTAGCAGTCAAGAGTTCCGCCCACTCAGCTTCGTTTTCTCTCTGTTTCACTCCTAGCAATGAGTTTTTGCTGTCAAGTTTTTTATCCTTTTCCGAAAAGAGGTCGAATATATTTTTTAATTGATCTTCCGTTTTGGTGGGAACCTGCGTTTTCATTCCTATGTCTTCATGTTTAAATCGAAATCTTTCGATGGCTATAAAGAATAGGAGCAAGTCGTATGTTTCATCTTCGAACCAAACTTTAAGTTCGGGTGGATAATCCTGTTTGTTTTTTATAGTCATCCGACTAACATCCTCGAATATTTTGCGAAGTCCTTGTTGCGCCTTTGGCTTTTGAGTTATAGGGGCCGTTTTTTTTGTCCGAAAACTTAGCCGAAAACGCTGTTTTTGTTCTTTTTTCTTGTGAGAAATCTTCATCTTTTTCGTTATTAGAGTATGTAACTTCTTTAAACTGGAGACCAATGAGTTTTTACCAACACTGAGATCAACCGAGATACACTGTAAGTTTGATAACTACACTGCTAGGTATTAGGGAATGAAAATGGCAGCAAAGGGGAATAAAATCACGATGACAGACAGCTTCAATCCAACAATGAGAACAAAAATAACGTGCTCCAAGGCGATCGTTATGCGCGCGCATCCACTAAGCCTAAGGAAACGTTAAATTCGCGTTACCTACCTATAGTTACCTACTCTGCGCCAAATAGTAGTGGGCGTTGAATCAACGAACCGTTTTATTCACATTGATTTATTAAAAACGAAGATGAGCCACTGGTTGCTCGAAAGTGGCAACCTCAAATTGTGTAAAATTGTGTTCTCCCACATCAGTCACCGTCTGACCGGCGGCACGGGCGGTCGTGATTCGACTGAAATATTGTTGTCTCAGTCTCACTTCGGTCCTAGATACGTCTTTCCGTCTTTGTTCTTCTTTGTATTGCACAATTGCACAGGACTGGAAATATAACTGTGAGCGTATGTGTTTGCGTGTAGTTGTAACACATGCCAATTTTTGAGTAAGCGCTAGGAGAACGTAACCTATCTTCCCTTTTTAATCAAAGTTTATTCACTGTTTTTCTACAGATACCGTGTCGACTGTTTTCTTATTACGAGAAAAGTAGTTAATTCTACCAACAGGTTATAACGAAACTCAAAGACATTAACCCAAGGAAGATCTTACTACACAAACGTAGTAATTTAAACAAACAACGATGATTAAAAAACAACGATAGAAGAATAATTGTAAACAGTGTCGTTTTTTTTCAATGTAGTTTGTTTTTTCAATCTAGTTGAAAGTTCCTTCTACTACAATTTACGTTTTTGCGAACGAACCAGTTAAACGTCGACTTTTTTTTCAACTAGTTGACCGATTATAAAAAAAGGTTTCGTTTCGATAACGCAAAAATAGTCAACGACCCGCCACTAGCGCCAACCAAACCAAATGCAATGCATTCATAAAGTGACTGCCAGTATTGCCAACGGCGCCGGGACTGTTAGCGCCATTTTTCAGAGCATATGTATAAGTAACCGAATTTCAGGTTCTGTAGCCTTAGTGCGGCCACAGACGTCCCCATTCTTATTTTGTTCTTCTACGTTAAGGACAGAACGGATACCTTATCCCCCATACAAACGTACTTCCCGCTCCATTTGGAAACTACGTCCCCGATCGTATTGAAATTTTTCATACATAATCGGATGACAAATAGCCATGTCTGTAGTTTTTTCGTTTTTTAAAAAACATTATGATCTTTAAATGAGAGCGAAACTAATTTGCCATATTTTGACCACCAAATCGAGTCATTTTCAAGCTATTTTTTATGCATGATAGACACCTTTATTCGAAAATCTGTCACACTGCAGACATCCTAAATATATTCACAATTAGAAATAATCAAAAATATTTCTAAAATAAGTCGTTTCTACAAAATGAATCGGGAAGTACGAAAAACTATCAAAAATTGGTGAAATTCCTTCTAGTTTCTGCAACCGCTCGCTCGCACGCGGGGGGCGATGCGGCGCGCAGGGGGCGAAATTCCGAAAAAAGGCGAACATCGCCGAATAGCCGACACGATGCGATGACGACGACCGACGATGCGGCGACGAATCTTTTCGTAGTCGGTCGGGCGTCGTCGGCTATTCTGTGCTAGTTATTTATTTCTGCTACACGTATTAGTATTTTGCCTTATTTAGACGTAATCAAACGAGATACCTAGGTAGTACCTATTATTTCTATTAAGAAAACTTACGTCTTGGCCTGTGTATTGGATTTGGATTTTGCCTTTGACTTGGTAAACTACGAACATACTTAGCTTGCAAATGACCAGCAAAAATGGACCCATCCAGTAAGTAGGTACCTAGCTAAGCTACCTATCTAACCTACTATGGATTATGGACCGAATTATTTTGCTGTTTTATAGAAAATGGTTCTGAATTGATCACATAAAAGTTGTACAATCGAAGGATTAGTATTTATCCCGTCAAGCTTAAAAAACAACCAAATAGGTAGGTACCTACCTACCTACTTCAGAAAAACTACATTTTGGTTGAAATCTTCGCCAAGTCTGATCGAAGTTTAATAATTCTTTCTTTACTGTCTAAAGTTTGAAACATAAAAAGTAGGTAGTATCTAAAACATCCTCTTCTCATGATAATTTCACTGATCTATCTTTATCTATTTATATAAAAGAAAGTCGTGTTATTACAATATTTATAACTCAAGAACGGCTGAACCGATTTGGCTGAAAATTGGTGGAGAGGTAGCTTAGAACCAGGAGACGGACATAGGACATTTTGTTCCCGGCTGAACGAATCTTGATGAAATTTGGCAGGGAGGTAAACAGTATCCCGGGAACGGACTCGGGCTACTTGAATAGAGCGTGGGAAGCCGCGGGTAAAAGCTAGTTACTAATAATTTATCTCTATGATCCCCATGGCAACGGACGTAATAACAAGAGGCTTATAAAATTGATGCGAGGATACCTATCCAAAAAGTATCAATGAAGACGGATAGCATAGAACGAAGGAAGATCAGTTCTGGGCTGATGATATTGTTAGGGTTTTGTACGCGTAAGGGTCTCAAAATTTGTACCTATTACTAAGCCTCCTGTCTATCAGCGGGCTGCATTTTATGAATCGTGATAGTTAGGCACATTGATTTATTAAAAACGCGCCCTTTTTAAATCAATGGTTAGGCATTATAAATTTTGACTGAGGGCGTATTTCTAGTGTTCCTCTAACGATAAATTATCATCATCATCATCAGCCTATATTAGTCCACCAATGGACATAGGCCTACCCAGTGCTGGATTTACACATTTGCCGCCCCAAAGCTTTAAATTTTTTGCCGCTCCTACCGACTTCTGTGTATGTTTTCTAAAACTAGATACACTGTTCACAATAAAGTAAATTCATTTTATAGCCGACTTCAAATAAAGGAGAAGGTTCACAATTCGACCGTATTTTTTTAAAAGTTTCTTAACCTAATAATTCTGACGACCTCTGTGGCGCGGTGGGCGAAGGTCCGCCTGCTACGCAGGAATTTGCGGGTTCGATTCCCGCCTCGGGACAAATATTTGTACGATCTGCAGATATTTGTTCAGGGCGTTCTGGATGTTTTCTATGTACAAAAAAAATATATATCTATGTAGTGTATTGTATTACGTATATCAGTTATCTAGTACCCATAACACAAGCTCTGCTTAGCTTGGGGCTGGTTAATGAATTGTCCAACATTATTATTATTATTATTATTATTATTATAATTTTGACTGGGTGGTCCGATTTTCATGTTCTTTTTTATTTGATTGTGGTCCTATTTTAATTTCGTCCAGTTACGACTATGAGATTAATGAAAAAACTATATAATTCAAACCGGATTCGGTTTGAAGTTTTTTGAAACAAAATCAATTATTTTAGGAAAAAATATTGTTTTTGCATTATTTTTACAACTTTTTAGGTTTAATTTTAAGTTAAGAAAAGCAAAGCAAAGGTTTGTTTTTACTACACTACTTATAAGGTGTGGTGGGCTAAGGAAGATAAGTAGGTTAGGTAAGGCCAGATACTGGTAACCATGCACCTGTCAACGTCAAAATATCCAAAAGTTGCTCGTACTTGGTCTCAAAAAACTCAAGTCTATAACCTCTGGGAGCCGTGATATAAATAAAACTTCTATGTCAACGTGATCAAACGTTACAACCGTTTATGTCCGAATATTTTGAAGTTAACAAGTGAATCATGTAGAAGCTAGGACTAAAATTTGTTAATTTGTAGCTTATTCACAAAAAACAAATATTTTATTCAAGCCATAGTCCAATCACTGTAGTTAGAGGTACCTATACCTACTTCCCGTTGAGCTAGAATCTTGATATTTGGCAAGAAACCAGGTCTTACAATTATACGAAACCCTTGGTGCTCAAGTCCGAATCGCACTTGACATATAATTGTACTATGTGGTTTGATTTAGTTTGTCGCCATTTAGATTTTACAAATGTAATTAATTGTCGGTCATAATTAACGATGTGATGATTTGTTTGATGTCACATCTATTATGCAATAATAATATGATGCAAGCGTGCCAAATATTGTTTATATGCAGGGCCGGATTAAGCCAGCGCGGGGCCCGTAGCAAAATGTGAACTGGGGGCCATTGAATTCATTACTGTTTCAAATTTAACGTTAGTTCAAAAATGAAAATTTGCGCAAAGTTACTTTAAACCAGGGCAAGTTTTAGTACCGGCAGGCGGAAAGATACATTTTTGTTCTTTTAGGTACACTTATTTGTAGTAGTAAGAAAGAACTGAAATTTGATTGAATTTGAGGCAAAAGGCGGAAGCAAATGTTATCGCAAAATTTACGTGTTTTTTACCTATACCATGTCCATTTTGAATGAGGCATAAACGTAAATAAACCGCCCATACTTAACCTAAAATTCACTTTGTTGGCGCGTCCTTTTATACGTAATTTACATTACTTGTCGATTTTAGATCCTCCCTTGAATAAAAATTGCTTACAATTATATCTGAAACTCGACGCCAAGCAAGTGAGCTTTGTACGCCGTGTCAGCAAACAGCCGGCCGACATCGCCGCCGATCAGAACGTTCTGGCCCCTAAAAAAGGCTCGGTCTTGGACTGCCTGGAATACAATTTCCTTATTAAACCATTAGCTGCCTTTACTCGTAGGTGCCTTTACAACTACGTTCTATCGCCCATTCTCAGGGCGTACCTACCTACAGCATTTCGCGCGGGAAACCTTGCACAAGCAATCGTGTGATCAAATAAGCAGCTTCTTTCGCGAGTGACAGTGACAGTTTTTGTCAAAACGGAAGGATCTGCCGTGTAAACGCTAATCGCGCACTTTGCGCGTGCCATACAATACCACCCAGACCCAGACATTTTTAAGCAAAAACGGTTAACCATGGGCGGATATTTATAATTAAGTAGGTAAGTAATACATAAAACAATAAAAAAACGTACTTAGGTACAATAGAATTGAGAACCCCCTTTTTTATGTATGTTAACCTATTCAACGCCGAAAATAACGAATTTGTTTGCAGGTGGTCGTTACGTCATTTGCGGTATTTGACAAGAAAATGTTGTTTTCTGCTTATAATTTCACTTAAAACTATATAAATAGTATTAACCTCGAATGAATACATTACTTTGCAGACAAAACAGTGTAAACAATTCAGTTTTATCTGCAAAACAAGGCTAAAATTATAAAACTAAACAATACAACCAAAAGTAGGATAATGTTTTACAGTATTACTACTTTATTTTATTCAGGAGCATTATGTAGGTATACACAGCTATACATTATGTTTTTATCATATTCTATCAAGCGCAATGGTAAATTCTTTCTATTGCCTTTCCAACATCATTATTTAGGTTCCTACCTCTCTTTCACGCGCAAAGCAAAACGTGCGCGATAGATCGTAGGTAGGTATAGGTAGCTATTGATCAAAGTTTTCCCCGGCCGACGGCCTCCCCCTTATATTCGTTCTTTTTAGTTTTTTAACGCTGCCCAAATGATAAACAAACCCGCAGTACCTACTTAACCTCAAATTACCTTTCTTGTTGACGATTTTTAAACATAATGGAAAGTAGTTGCTGATTTGAGATTTTTTCTTCAACAAATCTTTACTCAAAGCATGTGAATTTTATGTTATTGGAATCTATTGCCATAATTTTCAGCTAGATCATAGATTCACAATAGGTACGCACCCTGAAACCGTCTGTATCAAAAGATGTAAGTACTTTTTGGCAGTTTCTATTATGGCTAATTAAGTACTCTACAAACTACAGTAGGTATTAGCCCCACCATCTGTATCCACAATTTCAACTACTGTCATTTAAGCGGTCGGACAGAAAGTGCGTCTAGCAAAATTGCAAAAAATCAAACAATACAATACAATACAAAAATTCGGAGTTCCACAACTCGACTCCGGAGCTGAAGATTACTCCGTGTTCCAAGCCCTAGTTTGTACAACATGAAAGCAATAAAACACTTGAAACTTGAAACACCCCGTCCTCGGATTGCGCCTGATTCCTGACGTTGAAAAGAAACCATAAAAAACATTAATTAAAAAAGAGTTTCGAAATTTGGTAGCAACTAGCAAACAAAGTTTTGAAAACGTAATTGTTTTCGTAGGTAACGTTTAC
This sequence comes from Eupithecia tripunctaria, assembly GCA_955876795.1. Lineage (NCBI taxonomy): Eukaryota > Metazoa > Arthropoda > Insecta > Lepidoptera > Geometridae > Eupithecia > Eupithecia tripunctaria. The sequence goes on along the minus strand of OY041623.1, from coordinate 9,172,377 downwards.
GTAGACGCTCACGTTGCCTCAACAAATAGGAAACAAGAAGCCTTTGAAATACTTATTATAAAACACAGCTTTTCTTCCAAGAATTTCGTTATTTTATTATCGTTGGTATGCAAACAATATCCCCTACTAGGGTAGGTTGGTGTAAGATCGCGCGGGCGATAAGATTGCGCATACGTCATTCATTACTCAGCAACGGTGGACCACACGCGACCAACTTTAGTTGTGTTTTCATTTCTACGTAAGCCGGTATACGCTTCCAGAAATAAATCTAATTCAGTGTAAGAACGGCGAGTCCAGGTGAGTTTAAAGTTTTTTTAGCCTTCTGATCTAATATTTTGTCATTTTGCAACTATAATTGTCGAAAACCCTGACAGAATTACAATGTTTTTCTGTTTGTTTTACTTTGGTTTGCCATCAAACGGTTGACTTTTGACATTGTATTTCAATAGCTTTCTAAGAGATGGTAGCACGGTCTTATTAAATTCACAAATGCCCAGATGTGTAAGTTTGCGCACTACGAAGCTGTGTAAGATAGCGCGCGTAATCTTACACGCAACTTTTTATTATTGATTTACAATATGTAGATTAATGATTCAAATTAAAAATATTAATTCTTTTATATTTTTTAAGTAAATAGGTTGCTTCATTTTGTTACAGAATGTCTCAAAGACTACGAAAATCGAATCGAGAACTATGCTTACCTTCGATCATTGAAGCTGCACGTAAACATATCGAAGATGGAGAAAGCAAGAGGCATGTGACACTATCTTTAGGTATGGCTGAGTCAATGCCAAGGTACCGGTTGCAGCAAGAACAATGTGCCACAAAACTGGGTAGCTAAGCTACATTTAACCCTGAAATCTAAAAATAAACTAGATATATAGAGGGTCAACAGAAGTCTTCAAAGATCCTATTGTGGAAGACTGAATTGAGTGCGTTAAGTGCCAGGTGGCACCTTAAGTGTGATGGCACGATAAATGAACTGATTACCTTGGTTTCGGACAATTTAAATGTGATTTATGCAAATAATTAACCTGCGCAATCTTATCGCCCTCCGTCATTGGCGGATCCAGGGGGGGGGGGGGCATGGGGGCCATGGCCCCCCCCAAAAGGCCCAAGAGTTCCATACTTTCGACTCAATTTTACGATTAAATTCAGATGCACTTTTACACGGGCCACGGCATACCTACTCTTAGGTAGGTTATGTAGGTAGGTACCTACTTTATATGAAAGTACAGAAATATATTTTTTAGGTTAGTCGGTACTTTACATACATCTACAAACTAAATTCAAGAGGTTAATTTCTTCTCAGTATTACCACGTCCATCGACACGTTCAACGACTTTGAAATGAACATAGGTAAATGATATCTATTTCTCTTCTTCCGCTAGTGAACACAAGTGAATTATAGCCAATTGCACCTCATTTCTTATTTGATTGACAGTAATAACTATTTTTCAAGCTGTTTATATTGATAGAATGAGAACGCATCCGAATTAGTTTTTAGTTTGGTTTCCATTCCACCCCTCTGGTTGCGACACTGGACTTCCTTCTTACTTACGTCAACACGTAATGTGTGCGGATTGCTCGTATTTTTCTTTTAATAAAAACTCAGTTCTAAATTACAAAAACGCTCTTTATTTGACTAAAACCTACATATATATTATATAAAATTACTCGTCTTAAGTATACCTCGGTATTGGATTTAACTTGAAAAGATAAGTTAAGTAAAAGAGAAAGTAGTACAGTGTGCGCGCATGTTACTCGCGAGTACGCGAACTTGCGAAGAAAGAAACGTACGCGTTCCCGCTTTCGTTACATTCAATTCAAACAATTTAATACACAATACAGAGAGATGACAAAAATATCACTGCTTTCTGCATTGAGGTGTTCTTGCCCTTTATTAGCAGAGCCCTTTTAAAAATACTTAGCTAAATAAGTACAAGTACGTACGTTAGAGTTATATACGTATCGAATATTTGTAGTTAATTCAATGTTAAACTAACTAACAGATGTATCACCACGGGCGTGGCGAACATCTTTTGCCTCTCTCGACGTGGCCTGGATCTGAACTAAAGCCTCCTTTCAGTTTTCAGTTCAGTTGCAAAATATCAAAATATCTAACAAAACGACAAAAAAGCAAAAAAAATCGGTTACATTGTCCTCTGTTTCGTGGTCCATTTTTAATAATACATGGTCTCGGTCTCACAATAAGATCATTTTGACTACTAACGCGAGAAATTAACAAAAAATATTTTATTTCTTGGCTTGCTCCGCTGGAGTACTGTCTCGTCTCTGGCTGTGCACATGAAGGCCCCCCTTATACTGAAATGGAAGTTTCTGATTCGTTTACGTGATAAGCTAATCTTATGCGAGTGAGAGTTCATTTTGTACGACAGCGAACACAACTTCGATATTCCTTTTCCAAGTAGACACCAGATTTTGATTTTCGTAGATTCTTTAGGGCAGGGCTCATCTATTTTGTTGTAAATCGTTAAAATTTTATTATTTTTCATAACTTACTATCATAGCTTTCGCGTCTTGCTAAGCATACCTCACCAATTTCAAAAAGACTGCGACTCACCGATATTCATTATGAAATCTCGGAATTCGAGATACCCAGCTACATGTCTGTAAATACTTGTATATCGACACTCTAAAAGTTGTCTCAAAACCTACATTATAGTAGGGTGTGCGCAACTATTAAATTTCTAGGTCAAAGGTCACAAAAATCCGTTTTTTGTCAATATCTCATTTCCTATGGGTTTTTTGCTATTTGTATGTATGATCAATATTGTAGCAGAAAAAACTCTCTACAAATTTTGTTTAAATTTTTTTTTATACGGTGAACCGTTTTCGAGATAGAGGGCGGAGAACGCGCGGTCACAGCATCACGTTTCGCATTGCCCAACCCCGCGCGGGTTCAAGTCCCGTCAAAGTAAAAAAAAAAGGGATATTATTACCCCCCCTACCTGAGGCCTGCGTCCAACAGTGGACCAATACAGGCTGTGGAGGAAGAGGTTGTGATTTTTTTACCCTATATCTGAACATTGTCAAAATGGCCCCCCCCAAAATAAAATCCTGGATCCGCCCCTGCCCTCCGTGCGCAATTTTACACACCGGGATGTGTATGATTGCGCAAGTGTCGATCTCTCATTGTTTGTGATTTATGTAAAAAGTGATTGTATTTGCACAATAATTTGTATTTAAAATTCTTACCAGATAAATATGGATAAATAATTATTAAAGAAACCTGTGATCATTTCGTTTGTTTTATTTTTATAGCTCACTGATTAAAAACTGCGCAAACTTACACCAACCTACCCTACTAACCTATACGTCCTAACCTACGTAATAAAAATGATGCAGTTCTTCTTGTTACTAAACTCGATGACATGGTTCCTAATCCTAAGAGATCTTCGTAGGTGAGGTGATAGGTAGATAGATTTTATAGTTTTAGACTTTCCCATACTGACTGATCTAAATGTACCACTCTGTATATTAAAGTAGCCCCAACAATATATTTTGGTTATCTACGATGTTAATTTGTCATCTCTCTTTTTTGTATGAATTGAATGTAACAAAACCGGGAAGGAACGCGTAGGTACGTAGGTACACGCTCAAGCAAATACAAGTTTTAATCCATCCACGATACCTACGTTTAATATTGTCACATTTTAGACGACTATTTTTAGATAGTCAATGGGTTAGTTCCGCTATGCACGAGTCCCGCTTTGCTCGGATTCTAAAATACCTAAATAAAAGTGCCGCTATGCTACGAATTTCTCAGTTCTACCTTAAACAATGGAGGGTACAACTCGTTACAAAAGTGTTTGTAAAGAATACTCTTAAAGCTAGCCTCATTAATAATTATCATCAGGTTTCATACTAGTCCACTGCTGGACGCTGGCAATTTTTAAGCTTTTTAAAGGCTGTGCCCGTAAAAAGCTTAAAGCTAGCCTGGGCCTACATAATTTGAAGGAGGTTCTCAATTCGTCTGTATTTTTAAGCTATTGCATAGCTTCTACCGCGGGCCTTGAGCGCGGGGACCGAATCCAGAAATTCCGTAACGAAAAAACCTTGACGTTTGTCTCTTTAGTTCAGCAACTCGCCTCTAGATGGCATTGCAATAGCTTTACCGCGGCAGTCCCCGAGTGCCACACGTCTTTTTTTTTATGTTTCTTACCTTTTGACTGGGTGGTCCGATTTGCATGATTCTTTTTTTATATAAAGGCTGGTGCTTCCCATTTTAATTTTGTTCAGTTCTGACAATGGAATCCATGAAAATTCATGAAATTTTAAAAAAAAAGTCGGTTTATAGTTTTTAAAACAAAATTAATTATTTTAATTTAAGAATTGCGTGTAATCATTTCGATTAAAAATATCAAATCATCAATTAAACGTTACGAAACATAAATCAACTCAAAATAATGTAATTAAAATTACCACCAAAATAATTTTTAATTAAGAGATCAATGACGAAGTTTCAAACTAACATTACAAATAAAACACATTAGAAACACTGTGCTGGCTCAAATTAAAATAAAAAATGCAAATAATTAACATTTTGTACTATTACTAAATGAATTATTATTAAAAAAACAATAGAAGTTATAAATCAACACAAAATACCACACTTATAAATACATAAAAATTCAAAATGAAAATATCACACTGTAAGAACATAATAGTTGTTAATTTTTTTTGATTGAAAAGAAAAGATATTCATCAAAAAATCACCAAGCATGATGCTGTTTTTGGTATAGGCTTCTGCATGTACTTGTTTTTTTGGCTGTCGGTGTAAATGAGAAGGGGGAAGATTTTGACGGTAAGTATATAAGGTATGTGTTGATTAAAACTAATGCTGTTTACTAGTTTAATTAGTGGAACCAGTAAGAGAGTATTTATTTTAACTATTACTATGGAATTGCATCAAGAAGCAGTAACTTAATGTGTACAGCATTTTAAATGTGATATTTTAACATAAGCTTTTTCTTTTCTACAGTCCGAGAATCTGATTTCGAGCATAGCGGCACTTTTATTTAGGTATTTTAGAATCCGAGCAAAGCGGGACTCGTGCATAGCGGAACTAACCCAGTTCAATTAGCATGCGTTCTAAATCGCACAAAGCTGTAATTGTAAAATTTTTCCCTTATCTGAATTTTCACCCTTCGCCACCCACTGCTAGGTACACAGAAAAAAATACTTATTATTTCGTGAGGCATATCAAGTAGTAGGGTGTACCGGGATCAAATTCAAAATAAAGACTGCAATAATAATAAAATCCATCATTTATTAATCAAATCAGGTACAACAAGTATGTCAGTATCACAGTTCCCCTAGCGCCTTTTTAGAGGCAGTCCGAGCGGTCTCAATCCACTCCTCCATCAGTTCTCCCGAGACTCCGAAACGCAGTGGGTTGTCTTCTGTCAGGTAAGCGAAATACCTGCCTACTGCTTCTTCAGCATCTTCCGAGTCACAGGATCCTAGAAAAACAAGAGTATATTTGTTAATGGATATTTTCACACCGTAGGTATATGTGCGATGCGCCATACCACCCACATCTCTTCCGTGGGTGTCGTAAGAGGCGACTAAGGGATATTTACTGGAGGCGGGCAGCACCTGCCAAACAATTCTCTCACTGCACTGCGATCCCCAACCCGCATACCCAGCGTGGGGATTATGAGCATTACCCCCCATGAGATAACAGCCAATAAAGGCATTTATCAGGGGGAAGCCTGCGTTCAGCAGTGGACCAATATACTGCCCTCGCAACGAAGAAGGGCACAACTAACAAATTGTAAAAGTCGAGATAAATGGGTTTAAAGTTTTTTGATGTTTTTCTGAAATAAGATTCTTTGAAGAATGAATTTATAAAATATTTTAATGCAATTAGTTGCGTATACATAGGATCTACCTAAACATATTTTTATTATTTATTTATCTCATCCCATTATTATTAAAATTATGATTTTTCCTTTTAACTTCGTACAAAAAATCTAATTAAAGTATCAATATTACATCATAAAGTCACAACTAGCCAAATGTGACTTTTTAATGTAATACTGTTTTATATTATACAGTAAAAAGTTCACATTCTACGCAGTTCTGTCTTTCTTATGTAATATCATAACAGCTTATTTTGAAATTATGTTACTTAATAAAGGTACAATAACATAATTATTATATTGAAAAGTATTTCAACTACCTACCTAGCAGGGGATTTTCTTTTATTCAAATGATAATAATGAAAAAACATTTATTAAATCAATTAACAAGTTAAACTTCTAATTTTTTGCATTTTAAAAGAGATCACATCATTTGGCCCCTTCATTATGCTTACATGAAATGAAATGAAATATTTTTGAAATGAAATATTTTTATTCATATAAAACTTTACAGACTTACGTAACTAGTGACTTACTAACTAACTTTATTTAAAATTTACCTAGAAATCTTAAACTAGTTACAATTAAGGATCAATTTTATAATAATGACATATGACTATGTCAGTATTTTATTAGGATAGGTAAGTTGTAATACAAGGCCTGAGATACTTAAGTGACTTTCCTCCGTACGAGTTTACACTGAATGACGGCAGGGAGTCTCGCTCTTGCACTCATGGCGTGTTCACGGGGTTTAGAACTTATATCATAATAATGATGTATTAAGTACTAAATTCTTGTGCATGTTATTATTACTGTTCTAGTTTGTCAACAATTGACGCTTGCTTGTTATAACAGTAGATTAAGAATATAGTTTAATATTAATGTTAATGTTAAAGTTAAAGTTGATTGAGAACAAAAAAGGCAAAAAATATATCATGATTACTATATAAATTAATTACTTTGATTATGATTACCTATTACTTATTTGGTATATTATTGAGTTAATACAATATTGACATTTAAAGTTTTTCTATTTCTTGTTTGTACTCATCATGATTTAATTCGTAAAAAGTAGGTATAAAAAAACGTATGTATAATGAATGGTATGTAAATTAAGATAGGATTGTTAAAAGCTCTTCGGTTTTTGCATAGTCTAGTGTTTTTAGGAAATTTTCAACTTTTAACTTGCATGAGTAGAATGTATCATTTTTTATGTTTATTTGTTTGTTGATTTTGTTATAGAGATATGGAGCAAGAAAAAAGGAAAACCTGTGAGAAAAATTCGTCCGGCAGTTAGGAGTTTTAAAGACAATATCACTTCTTCTTTTGCAATACCGATTTGCATCACTTTTCATTTTGTGTTGATTGAGAATCAAAGTCTTTAGAAGGATCTGACGGACCGAGAGTATACTGGATTCTTGGTAGAGCATGGCGGTAGGGTACATGAATGGCTTATAGAGCATTACTTTGAGGATCGCCCTTTGGGCTCTTTCTATGTCAAGCATACGAGTTTTACCTGTACCACCCCATGCCTGTATTCCGTAGGAGATGATAGATTGTCCTAACGAATAATAGACGGTTTTTAAAACGTCTTTGTCTCGGATGTGCCTAAGATTTTTGAAGATGAAGATCAGTTTCCTAACGCGTCCTGCTAGTATTGTAATCTGATCTCCCCAATTCAAATTCTGATCAATTGTTAGGCCTAAATATTTTATACTTCTAGTTTTGGCTAGACTGTTGCAATGGCATGATGTATTACAGTTACATAGAGGGGTTCTTATCCCAAAGGTGTTATTTGGTTGGTCGTTGTTTTTAATTGTAAAAGTTACGTATTTAGTTTTGTCTAGATTAAGGGTCAGCAGATTATTGTCTAACCACTGCATAACTTTTGAAAAGCCTTCTTCTGCAAGTTTCTGAGTTTCAATCCAAGTTGCCCCACTGAAAATTAGCGCTGTATCGTCTGCATAAGTAATTATTTTGGCATTTTGTAGTGTAATTTTACAGAGACTATCAATGTAGATGATGAACAGCGTTGGACCTAGCACGCTGCCCTGCGGAACGCCATAGGATATCGGCTCTTCAGGACTTATATCTGAGTCAATCTTGACAGACTGTGATCTTCCGTGTAAATAACTTCTGAAGAGATCAAGCGATATTCCTCTGACGCCTATATACTCCATTTTCTTTAGGAGAAGAGGGATAGAGACAGTATCAAATGCCTTCGCAAGGTCTAGAAAAATACCTACGCATTTCTCTTTTTTTTCTATTTTGTCTACTATGTGGGAAACTAAAGCATCAATAGCGTTAGTCGTGGATTTATTCCATCGAAAACCAAATTGATTATCAGATAATAGTTTGTATTTTTCAAGGTATTGTAGTAATCTAGTATTTATGACCTTTTCAAAAATTTTAGAAAGCGTAGGTAGTAGTGAAATTGGTCTGTAATTTTGTATACTGTCTCTATTCCCAGTCTTATGAATTGGAACTACAATAGACTTCTTAAGCTCATCAGGGAAAACGCCAGTGGATATGCATATGTTGCAGAGATAAGATATAGGTTCAGCTAAAATGTCAATCCCGTATTTAAAGAGAAGTGAAGGTAGTCCATCCCAACCTGAGGACGAGCCCTTGCGTAGTGTCATTATTATTCTCTTAATTTCTAATTCGTCTGTGGGTAGCAGGACCAGCGAGTTAGAGGACCTAGGAGTATCGTCTCTGTATTGATTAGCAAGATCACTTTGGTTTATATGAAGTTTGTCCAGTATCTTATCAGCCAGATTTTTACCTACGTTGACAAAATGTGTGTTTATATTTGCTGTTGAAGTCGAGTTACTGAGTAATTCATTAGGTGGGTTTGTTCTTTTTTCTAAGTTACATATTTTTTTTATTGCTTGCCATGTCTTTTTTGCGTTATTTTTATTTTCATGTATTAAATTTTTTTCGTATTGTTTTTTTAAACTTTTCAAAATTTTATTACAATGGTTTCTGTATCTCAGGTATATGGTTTGTTGGTTTCTATTCTCCGGGGTCTTTTTAGCCTTTTGATGTAGTATATCTCTAAACCTTATGCAGCGTAGGAGCCCTGGAGTCACCCATGGTTTAAGACATCGTTTTCTTTTTGAAAAATATTTGACCTGTGTATGTTTGGAGTGCAGCTCAGATAGTATATTCAGAAAAGTTTTTGTTGCAGAATTACCGTCTGAACACTTGGATAGAATTGGTAGCCAGTCAATAGCAGATAGTTCTTTAAGTAAAGCTGGGTAGTCAGTTTGTAGGTTCTTACTGAGTTTTTCATATTTGTTTATCGGGTTATTATGGAAATTTGTAATGAGAGTATAGTGGTCTGTTATTGTTGTCTGACAAACTATCGTAGTTGTTTCATTTCTAGTTTTTGCTACACAATGATCTAAACAGTTTGCAAGTCGCGTGGGAATCGTATGTGTAGGCAATAGAGTGTGCGAGGCTAATAGATTTAGATAATCAGAAGAGCGCGCATCATTATTTCCATCTTTAATATCTATGTTTATATCACCGATTAGAATTATATTTTGATATTTCTTTACAGTTGTCAAGAGGTTGTCTAAAGCTATTTGAAACTTACTAACAGAGTAACAACATGGTGGTCTATAGATGCAGATAATTGCCGTATGATTGTGTATTTCTATTAGTAAGCAGTTAGCATCATCAATTGAGGACTCATTAACTCTGACTTGTTTTATATTATCCCTCACATAAACAGTAACACCGCTATTTTGATTGATTTTATTATCAGTGACATGTGATGTATATCCAGAAATAGATGGTACAGTGATGTTGCTAGGAAGCCAGCATTCTGTCAACACAATCAAGTCCAATTCAATACCTATTTGCGATAATAATATTTCAAAGTCATTAAAGTTATGGTTGATACTCCTGATATTTTGGGTTAGTAATGTAAGTGACTTCTTAGACTTTTTAATATACCTTTTACATATTTTTGGATCTGTTATTTGTATAGATTTTCCAGAAACAATCTTAGTGTCGATTTCAGGAAGAATTTCGTTCATTCCACCTATTTCTGTATATTTAGGATTCAGTTATTAGTCAATTATAGCTATAGCGAGAAAAATGTTAAATTAGTAATATCTACTATAAAACTAAACTTATAAGAAAATAATGTACATGGTGTGGTTATTAAACTTAAAGATACAAACCTACCAGAAGACAGCCAGAATCTAAAATACCTATAGAAAGGTACCTAAGTTACCACTACCTACTACTGCGTAGTTATTTTCCTTTTAGTTTCTCTAGATCACTTTCACTCCTTATACGTATCTTTGGACAGCCCTCTGTCTGACGGACGAAAATGTTACCAAAAGACGTCCAGCAGTAGGAGTACCCGTTGGCCTTCACGAATTCTCGGGCTAAGTAATAAAGTTTTCTGTCTCTATAGGTCAAATTCTCCGAGATGTATACTGGTTTAGTTGGCCCACTGATGCCTAAGTGCCCTGTATTCAGCTTGGTAGAGTAGTTTTCTCTGTTGAATCGTTTAAACGTGCTTAGTATTTTGTCCTTTTCAAAAACTGTGGTGAAGTCCACTATGATTGGCCTAACACTGGACCTCGTGTTGACTCTGTAGACGTTTTTAATTTGAGAAAAATCCAAATGTATTTTAAGTGATTCTCCTGCTTTTTGCACAATATTTTTAAGGTCTTCCTTGGTCTCTCTTTCCGGCTGTGGAATATTCCTCACCTCAATGCTGGTCTCTTTGATATGGCGTTCAAAATTCTCAATTTTATTCTCTAGCTGTTGGATATTAGCTAAGTAGTTTTTTCTTTCCTCTTCCAGGAATATAAGTCTGTTTAAAACCTCTTCGTGTTTTTGGGACATTAAGTCCATCGACGATTTTATGTCTGTAACGGCGCTGAGGATAGCTGAGAATTTCGAATCCTGGTCAGATTTTAGTGAGGTAAACAAGTTCAGGACTTCTTCTCTGCCAATTTCATCCCGTTTGCGTTTACTATTGCGGTTTGCAATATTCGTAAACGAAGAGGCCGCGCTCAGTATTAAGTCATTCACTGGTGTGCCATGCAAGTCGGGGTCGGAAGCATAGTGTACGGGAGTTTTAAAGGTTGCTGTAATCGGCGAGTCACAAGGTGGTGTACGATTCAGCGGCATAACTTCTAGCGTTTAGACAAGCAAAGCACAGCAGATAAAAGAAGTCGTAAACAGTTAGGATACCAATAGGCAGACAAAAAGATCGAAAGAAGCGCTATGGCTTAGAGAGGCCTTATTGTTTTAATAGCGAGGCGTAGCAGATCGTAGCCACCTCGTAGCACTCCGTAGGTTCGTAGACCGTTCGTAGCTCGTAGCACTCGCCGACCCCGTAGCCTGATTGAGTACAGTAATTTCGTCGCGGCCGGTCACGGTTGGCTTGGCTTAGTTGGTTTGGGCTCTGGATGAGTTGTGAGTCGTCGCCGCGTCGCTGGTTCAAGTCCGAGCGAGCAATAATTTCGCAACTTTGCAAATTACGCCAGCAACTCACCCGACGCGCCGTCGTCGCCGCCGCCGCCTGGACGGTCGAGTGCAGTAGGGCTCCGGAGACCACAAGGCGCAGCCCCAGTCCAATCAATAATTTTAAAGAGCAAGACTCCTGGGGCACACTGGTCGAAATTAAATATAAGTGTTCGGAGGAACTGACAACACGTCTGTTCAACACAAGAGCCGAGAGGCAAGAGACATAATTATTACCTAATCATCCTTCTCACACAGTTATAATAATTTATTAATCAAGGTTAAATAGTTAGATGGCACTAAAAATAATTGAGATCAAAACAAATAACAATACATAATTATGTTATGTTTATAATAAGTTATACCTATTTGAGCTAGCATTTCTTTTAGGTACCTATATCAATAACTTTTAGATTTTTGTCTCCTATAGGAACAAAACTCTGGTTGAACACGATGATTCTGGGACAAAATATCACAGTTTTGAATTTTTCCATACGAGGTAACATAATCAGTAATCACCTTTTCCAGATCAACTGCAAAATATATATTATAGTGTAGGGATCGCTGCGTTTCTGCGTTTGGTTATCAACGTCTTCTTCGTACTTTTTACGTGCTGAAATATACCGCTCATGATGAGTTTCGTGTTTTTTACATTATTCGCAATTTCTGTGTCTAATTTCTTGGTTCGGGTTGTGAATAATGAACTTTTCACACACTTCGCACCGACCCCCACCTCTCTTCCGTATAATAATATTACACAAAATAGGCCTAACTGGTTACTTGTGCCTTTTATTATAATTACAATGATTTTAAAAGTCAAGTTCACTTTAGGTATAAAAGGAATATCTGTCTCCAAATCAGCCTTTTTAATGTAACACCTCTTAAATAAGCCTTTTCTATTTAGCAAAAGAAAAAAAATAACTTAAGGCGCATACCCGAGCCAATCTGACAGCGATACCTATTTTTCAAATTCAAATTCTTTTTATTTTCAGATAAATAAATCCATATTTTGTTAGTACAGTTTCATATATTAAATGTTAGTGACTAAAGTTATTTATAAAATATAATAAAATTCATATTCAAATTAATTTAAATTAAATTTATACAACATTAGATTAAATCATTTAACATTAAATTAAATTACATATAATGGGATTGGAATAAATAACTACCATGTGATTAAATTAAAACATATTAAATAACAATAAATCAAATTACATAATAATCAAATCGAATTAAATACGAACCGTGAAATTAAATTAAAAACACATTAAATTACAATACATAGGGTCAAATATAAATTAAATTAAAATCAAATCAACTAATCACTTTTTGTATAAAGCTCTGCCATATCGGCGCAGTCGTTCTGTCAGCTACAGTTTGTAGGATGCTGTTGGGGCTATCCCGCACTCTGCGCATCAGGGATGCCGTCTTTTTCCGAAGAATGGCAGCAAACCCATCTGTTTGGTACTCAGCAAACATCCCTGATGCACTGCAGAAACGAGGCAGTCCCAACATCATCCTAAAGATGTTATTATATTGTACACGTAGGGTCTCCAGCGGTCGTTTGGTGTAGCTTACCCATAGGCTCCCGGTGTAGAAGTTTTGACAGTAGGATTTAAACAGTGTTAGTTTTACTTCTTCAGTACACCGGGAGAACCTACGGATCAACATATTACCTCTTACCGCTAGAGCCCTACGCTCTCGTTCAATGTCCGCGTTGTCCTTAAGGTCGTCGGCAATAAAATGTCCGAGATATTTGAAAGAAGTTACTTTTTTAATGTTCATGCCATTTAGGGTTATTTTAGGAAATTCTTCTAGTTTATTGCCGGCGGCCTTAAAGGCAACGTATTAACACTTTCTAATGTTGTAGCAGAGGCCGTGAGATGCAGCATAGTCCGCACAGACCCTCAGCATCTCCTCGACAGATCTCGCTGTTGTCCCCAGCAGCACCATGTCGTCCGCGTAGCTGATGTTGTTTATGCAAATACCATCCACACGACAGCCGACACGCATGCCGCTGAGCTCAACAATTAGATCGTTTACATATAGGTTGAAAAGCGAGGTCGAGCTTACCCCCCCCCCCCCCCTGTCTTACCCCGCACTCCAACCTATATGCGTCGGAGAGAGCATTCGACCACTTAGTGACGTTGCTCTGGTGTCCGTACCAGAAACGAAACATATTCAACAGGTCCGGCGGCACCCTCCTGTCCCTCAACTTCCCCCACAGCACATCATATGAAACTAAGTCAAATGCCTTGGAGAGGTCGAGGAAACAGGCGTACACCGGCGTCCTGCGGCTTGTGTAATATTGGACAGTATGCTTGAGTGATAATATTGCGCTTTCAGTAGATAGTCCGCGTCGAAACCCGAACTGTGCGTCGTGTAGCTCTATGTGGCTTTGTAGAATAGAGTCGAGCATACTGTCCAATACTTTAGCTATGGTAGTGGCTAGTGATATTGGACGGTAGTTCCCTTTGTCCGATATGTCTCCTGTTCTGTTCTTCACAATGGGCACCACTATCGTCTTCATGAGGTCAGCAGGTAGGTACCCATGACTAAGACACATTGTGAAGAACATGGAAAGGAGGCCGGGCAAATGGTTCCCCGCGTATTTGAGATGCTCGATGCTGAGCCCATCATGTCCGGGAGACTTGCCTCGTGTCATGCCCTTTATTGTAGCGCGGACCTGGTCCGCCGACACATGCAATAGAGGTTCGTCACCCCGAGCGTAGGAATCGGCATCGGGCATCTCCGAGGGGCCAAGGGGGGAGTGAACTTTGAAATGCTCGCTGAATAACTGCGCTATCTCCCTCCCCTCACTCTTGCCCTCCACACTCACAGGGGGGCCAGGCCTAATGTTAAGCTTACCAGTTGACTTCCAAAAGGTTTTGAAGTCTTTTGCTGCACGTTCTTTAGCTAGTTTGTCCATAATAAGCTGGTCCTGGTTTCTCTGACACCACTTCAGGCGGCTTTTAAAGATTTTGCGGGTTTCGCACATTTGCTCATAAATCTCGCCTGAAGTAGGTCTGTTACTCAGCAACCAGCTATTGAATTTAAGCCTAGCCTCCCCATGCGCGCTACGTACATATTTGTTCCAGCCACACAAGCTTTTACCCTTCCTAGGTCTCGCACCACCACGCTGCCTCGTCTGTACGGACGCCTCACTCATAGTACCCACTACAACACTATACAGCTTATCCAGAACAGATCTATGCTCAACCAGAGCACATGGCCCGTGGCCGCATTCGACGAAATCTTGGGAGAAACTAATGTCACGAAAGGCGGTATTACATAACTCACGGTAGGTACCTGTTTATCTGTTCCTGACTTCTCTCTCCCCATAGAACAGCACTAGGGGTCGGCTCAGGAGCCACCAGCCGCGGCCTGATTGCACATAGATCACATTCCACGTAAATAGGAAGATGGTCGGACGCGTAGACGTCCTCATAAATACCTACTTTGCTAACTGCATGCCAAGCGGAGAGGGAAACAATACAGTGGTCCAGCCATCGTCTACTACCGGACTTTTGGCATATAAATGTATAAGCGTTTGAAGAACATCCCAGTTTTTCTACATCAGCACAGAGCCAGGACTGGTCCGCGCAGAAATTCGACAGTTCTCTATAAAACATTTCCTGCGGATGTGCATTGAAATCCCCCAGAATAAAAATGGATTCAACTTTGCTGCTTTCCTCTATGGCACTAATCTCACTTAGGACCTCAGTAAAAATAGGTAGATTATCCTTCTTACACGTAGGCATATACACTGAGAATATTATAGCAGAGCGACCACGAGAAGTAGTTTTGATTGCGGATAACCTAGGGCTAGTACAATCCAGGACGGAGACGGACTCGAACATCCCCCTCCTCCAGAGAATGGCTACTCCCCCGTACGGTCTTCCCTCTTATTTTATCATATTTTTACGTTTATCATAGGAATTTTTAAAAATCCTACGTTCAGTTTGTGGTATCTATTATAAGCTATTTTTTAATACTTCTTTCATAATTTTATCTCATATAGTTTAGGAGGAGATGCGAAATTAGAGTTTGGTGGCCAAAAAGCGCAACTTCGTATCTCTTCCTAAGCTTTACAAAATGAAACTATTACAAAGACATTAATAAATAGCTTATAATAGATACCACAAACTGAACGTAGGATTTTTAAAAATTCCTGCGTTCAACGTAATAATAAGATATAATAGTTGGGGGCGCCACTTTCGCTGGTGTATGGGCCATAAGATAGAAGTCATATCCATGCATTTGTGTTCTTTTAACTTATCATTGTCAAATGTGCCTTTTTGAGCTAAAAAATATGAATTTGGATGTCACATGTGCCTTTTGGGCTTTCCGTAGCTCTTTGCTTAATTAGGATAGATTTTTCTTTTAAATTCAGGCAGATGCGCGTTTTTTTCCTGATTCCGAATATGTATATAACTCAAATCTGAAAAAAATGTTAGATGTGCCCTTTTTCGTTACAAGGGCAGTATAGGCTGTTGAGGTTGAGGTGTGGTATATGTGGCCCCATAGCAAGCAGAGCTTGTTAAGGTACCGCTGTCCCACTGCAGTGTAGTTTTAATTAACTAAATAAAAAATATCCATGTTGCCGTTTGTCTATTATTTTACAAACACTTTTGTTTTTGACTGTACTAAAATTCACCTAAAGTAAAAGTGGTGCGAATTGCAGAACGAAGAGTACCTGTACCTATAGCTTGCGCGATTCGTCAACTCGCACTAGTTGGAACTTGGAACAAGATTCATGGTGCGAGTGAGTTGTCGAACGACCCGGCAAAGGCTGTCCTATGTGATATTGATATACAATTATTATCTTACTAGCTGTGGCCCGCGGTTTCGCACGCGTATCCCACGGGAACTGATTTATGGCATAAAAAGCCTATGTGTTATTCCAGGCCTGTATGCAAAATTTCAGCCCGATACGTGCAGTAGTTTTGGCGTGTAAAGGTAACAAACATCCATCCATCCATACAAACTTTCGCATTTATAATATTAGTGTGATTAGAAGCAGATATACCAGATCTAGCAGAGACGCTTTGATATCGAAACACAAATTTCTTCTTTACTCGAGATGAGAGAGAAATCTCTGGTCTCACAGACCTTCCGTTACTCACCTGGTCGCATAGACCGGATGACGTCCATGGCCTGGTCTGGTTCAAACCGGTGGAAGTGGATAAGGTAACACGCCAGCATCACGCCGCATCGCGTCCGCCCTTGCCGGCAGTGGAGCCCTATCACCTGTGGAAGAGACATCATTTTTTATTTGGCTTAGTCACATCACATCACACTAATACCAATTATAAATACGAAAGTTTGTATGGATGTATGGATGTTTGTTACTTCTTCACGCCAAAACTACTGGACGGATCTGGCTGTAATTTTGCATACAGGTAATTCTGATCCAGGAATAAAACATAAGCTACTTTTTATCCCATAAATCTGTTCCCGTGGGATGAAAATGACCTTTTAATGTTTCCATAGGAACAACGCGTGCGAAGCCGCGGGGCGCAGCTAGTAATACATAAAGGAGTCATTTACAGTGCGTGTATTTTCATCATCATCATCATCATCATCAGCCTGTATACGTCCACTATATGTATACACACGCGTGTATTTTACAGCTTGTCAATTTTATGAAACTTCTAAGAGGTTTATGTACTTAGGTAATTTAGACATTATTATGTGTATGATATATAGAAGCTCACAGACTATAGGTACGCCAAAATTCCGATTTAAGATATCTACAAACTAATTAAAACTGAACGTACCTTGTAGGTAAGTTTATAAGGCGATATACGAGCAAAACTAGTGCCAACACCCAACACTTATTTGGTTGATACCATAGACATAGGAATTAGGTATATATTTATTTTATTAGGACTACCAACTAGAGATAACACATAAAAGAATTAAAATACAGTGGCAAGGTTCTTAGGTCTAGTGCTCTCTAAATTATAGGTATTTTATTCATTAAAAGAAACAATTAGTTGGTTGGTACTGACGAGTTGTTAAGCTTGTTTAATGCCTCTATGAACCATCACACACGACGAAGTTAATTTATATTTTATATTCAGTATCTTAAGATACCGAGCGAATACGCAAATATGGAAATATATATTTCGTATCTTAATATGTTATCTTAAGATACGAAATATACACATCTTAATATAAATACATGGTGTTGCTTTTTTATATCTTTCCTAATCAAATCATGAATTGAAATTAATGTTTCTCTTGACTTTCTAAAATACTCCTGAAATTTCTTTGTTGACATATCAACAAAGAAATTTCAGGACAGATCTTCATAAAGGTTAAATTCGCCGCAGGTTTTTCTCTTTTTTATGTGAGGCTCTATCCAAATTTTTCTCCTTTTGGAATGTGCTACTGCAATCTGCATTTCACATTCTATATCAGAATCATGATCTGAGGAGCTGTCTAACAAATCAAGAAGTAGGGCAGTATCACTCATAGTCAATCACCCTGTATATAGAACTCTCACAAGGAATACGTGTGGCACCAACGCAGACTCGTAAGGAAACGAATTTTTTTTTTATATAATCGTATCTTAGCCGTGTGTGATTGATAACCTAAGATACTATAATATTTTATATTAGGGCATCTTAAGATAAAATATTATATTATCTTCACCGTGTGTGACGCGCTTAATAGTTTTGTTAAATAGAGTTGCCAAAAATAATTCTCATTTCCCGCAATTAAACAAAACTAGGTAGGTAGGTTTATTAATAATTCGATTGCTTTGAATAACTACAAACCGTCTTCAAATTCCTGTTTTTAAGTCTTGCGAGACAAATACTCACTAATCCCTCGGGGACACATTTTTTATGGACCTCTTCGGGATTATTCTCTATAGATAATAATAACTAGCTGCCATTGATTAAATAAAAAGGGAAGATGAGGTACCTACTAGTTTCTCGAAAATGGCAACCTCATATTGTGTAAAATTGTGTGCTCCCACCTCAGTCACCGTCTGACCGGCGGCACGGGCGGTCGTGATTCGCGTGAAATATTGTTGTCTCGGTCTCACTTCGGTCTTAGATAAGTCTTTGTATTGCATAGGACTGGAAATATAACTGTGAGCGTATGTGTTTGCGTGTAGTTGTAACACATGCACATGCCAATTTTTGAGTAAGCGCTGCGCTGGGAGAAAATCAAATCATGAATTGAAATTAATGTTTCTCTTGACTTTCTAAAATACTCCTGAAATTTCTTTGTTGAAATTTCTTTGTTCTTCATAAAGGTTAAATTCGCCGCAGGTTTTTCTCTTTTTTATGTGAGGCTCTATCCAAATTTTTCTCCTTTTGGAATGTGCTACTGCAATCTGCATTTCGCATTCTATATCAGAATCATGATCTGCGGAGCTGTCTAACAAATCAAGAAGTAAGGCAGTATCACTCATAGTCAATCATCCTGTATATAGAACTCTCACAAGGAATACGTGTGGCACCAACGCAGACTCGTAAGGAAATGAACATTTTTTTTATATTATCGTATCTTAGCCGTGTGTGATAATGATAATCTAAGATACTATAATATTTTATATTAGGGCATCTTAAGATAAAATATTATATTATCTTCACCGTGTTTGACGCGCTTAATAGTAACCTATCTTCCCTTTTAAATAAATCAATGCTAGCTGCGCAAAAATTATCCTATGTTTGAACTGTGTGCAAAATTCAGGCCGATCGTTTAGTAGTTAAACATCCATCCATCCATTCTTCCATCCATACAAACTTTCGCATTTATAATATTAGAGTGATAAGAAAAAAGGGGTGTGGCGTTATTTTAGATTTTACATTTGCCATAACAAAAAACTAGTTTTCGTGTGAGCAGAAATACATCTTCAGACAAGGTACCTACTTCAAAACTAGTGCTAACGGCTAGGTATGCAATAAAATATTGGAGAACATAGTAGAGTCTGTTCAAAAAGAGAAGAGTCGTGGGAAGTGAGGGCGCTCGTGTGACAATTGTCAACTTTTGTTGCGTTGACAACACTGCTCTGTCATTGCAGATTTGCAGTACGACTAAAAGTGCGAGTTCACCGTAACGCCACGACTCTTCTCTTTTTGAACAGACTTTACCTACCTACTTAATTTTTACCACCATTGGTACATGTTTTTTGCTATCAACCTCCTTAGAGCTACTAAATAATGAGACCTGTCACTTCCGTAGCCGAATTACGACCGAAAGGTCACGTGTTTGATTCCCATCCAGCACTAGGCATCATTGTTATTTTGATTCATGCGTGTTTATTAATAATATTTTCTTTCAACTGGCTTGCTATGTTTAAGGAACTTTTCTATAAACAAAAATAATAAAAATCAACTTTACCTCTCCACTTTTGTCCGCCCGCTTACAAATATCAATAAACTTCTTGACCTGGTCCAAATCTGGCACTCCAAACTCCTCAATGGGTATATCTGACACGTTTAATCTGGCAACACCATCCACAGGAGGCTTTTTATCCGCCGTCAACGTTATAAGATGCGTAATTCCTTGGTTCACTATAAACTTAACATTTTCCTTATTTCTCGGGAATGCCATGGCTGCTAACTTTTTGGGTATCACCCATGAGAATTTAAGCGGGGGGTAGGCATCCACTTCTATTTCTGGGAAGGGATTTTCTGGAATAATAATTTGGAGCTCATTTCTGTACTCTTTCGTTGCTCCCGCCAAGCTTTTATCATCTTCTTCTGTGATGGCTTCAGTTCTTGTGTAAATAGGTTGAATGTAGTCCTCGTCCATGCTTTCACTTGTATCACAGAAAAAAAACAAATTATTTTTAAAACAACCCAACAGGTGGCACACGTATTCTACCGGAGTACCTCGCGTTGACTGACCGAGGAGAAAATATTGGCAAAAGCATACAGTCTGGAGTTGTAACATTTATTTCTGGAGTCCCAAACTTTACAACCTATCATTGCCATTGCCAAAACTCGCATTAGTTTTCTGTGTTGGAATTTGAACCTTAAAACCTTAAAAATAAATATGGCGAGTGAATTCGGATGATAAAGTAACTGATAAATAATTTTCAAGAAACGTTGACATATTGCGACGAATAAAACTAAAGCTCTGAAGAATCAATGTAAGATGTGTAATTCTGTCTGTGACGCCATTGAATTTATGCTCTGACGTAGGTATTTCATATACCTAAGTAAACCGGAAAGATGTTCTAAAACTGTCGTAAACTAAATTTGTTTGATGGAAGATTGTTTAGGTAGGTATCCAACTAATGCGCAGTAGGGGCCTTGGCAATGCTTTTTGAATTGTTTACCATAGTGTAGTTATTTATGAACATGTACAATCATATCATAATAGTCCAGCCAAAAGCTCTCCGCCCTCCTTCTCAAAAACAGTTGGGCCAATGGAAAAATATTAAGAACAATGCAAATTGTAATACTCTACAAGTTTATAATTATAACAGACTAGCAGCGACTCGCGGTTTCACCCACGTAGTTCCCGTTCCCGTGAGATATCTGGGATAAAATCTAGCCTATGTCACTCCCTGAAACGTAATCGGATCTTTTCAATGATGAAAGATTTTTTTTAAGCCTATTCCATGCAAACCAACAATCAAATCTTTCCTCGTTATTATTTAGTATAGATGACGACATCATTGGAGCTATATACGAGTAAATGGTTGCGTAAAACTGAAAAAATACGAATCAATCAGGATATTTTATTTGACTTTGAAGAAAAGTTTATGACGTCATAATGAAGGCGTTGTTGGTAGGTACGAGTGGTCGGCTGTTTGTCTCGGAATTGCGAGTTTGAGCCATTTTCGACTTATTTTAGACTAAAAAATCCAGTAATTTTAGCCAAAAAAAGCTCAACCTTTCCGAGATACATTACAATCTTTTTGTTAAAAAGTTTTCAAAAATATAAATGGAGTTTATTTGGTTAGCATTAAATCGTGGAACTAGTCGCTCATTTTTTCATAAAAACGTGGAAGGGTAAGTACAAGGCTGTTTGATGTTGACCATTCAAAACTAAGTGCAATCAGTTTATTGTATACAACTAAAACATTAAAAAAAAGTATACGTTTGTAAAATACAAGCTTCTAAACTTTCGTATTTCAACACGAATTTTAGCTTAACTTTAGGCGAAAATAAATAACACATGGGGAAAGAACACTCTAAAATGAAAGGTTTACTGACATAGTTTAGTTATTAATAAGTTAAAATAAATTTATTTTGAATACTTAGATACATTCAATAGTTTTTCTATGATAGATAAGAGATAACCCTTGTGCTAAAGTCTGTTCGGCGGCATAAATCATTGTGCATTGCATTCTATCGCGCAGGTAGGTATGTCTATAGGTATTGACAGGTGAGATAGCATACAATAGGGCATGTGACTTCAAAAAAGCTAATATTTTTTTTTCGTATTCTCTATTGATAGGTATATAAATATATCTGTATATTTATTTTTGTATTTTATGATGTTTTTATTGTGAAATTTAATCATTGAAAAGTAGATATTTTAAGTCTCAACAGCAAAATGTCTAAAAGCTATTGGCATGTGAAGCGTGACGTCATACTTGAACATTTTTGTATGGGCATGAAGTTTTGACTTTGAGTTTACATAGGGGACTCGATGATCCGTGACGTCATAAAATGCAAGGGCTAACATGGCAGCGTTTTTATCACCCGAAATATACCTACCCTATTAGGCCGCGCTCACTGATGTGATGACAAACAGTGTACTCTTAAGTACCTACTTGAATTGAACTATATTTAAGTATTTTAACTAATTCATTATGAATGTAAGCGGGTTAACTACGAACCTTGTTTGTGTTGGAAGAACACCAACGTTTCATCCCTTAATTTAACTAAGCTATATCATAGAATGTAGGTAATCCGCCCCCTGGTGGATATCCGCGGAATGAGTTGGGGTGCATGGTGCAAATTCTAAGCCCACAGCACAGAAAGCACAGGCACCGCACAGCAAATAATAGATTAACTGGAATCAGTATCTTCTAGCTAACTTAAAAGCAAAGCAGAGCTTATGATAAAAAATATCTGATCAGGACCGAGCTTACCTCAACCTCCTCAAAAGGCTGTATGTCCACTGCTGGACGCAGGCCTCCTCCTGATACGTGCCTTATTGGCATTCATCTCATGGAGAGTAATGCCCATAATACCCACGCTGGGTATGCGGGTTAGGGATCGCAGTTTGGTATATTTGTTCTGAAGGGGGTGCTGTGCCCGCCCCCCGCCGATATCCCTTATTCTTACGAAACCCGTGTGAAGAGTTGGGGTGGTACAAATTCTAAGCCAGCACCACACAGCTACCGAGCTAGGACCGAGCTAAAAAGAAGAAATACCTAAGCAGGTTTCTCTTGAGCTGTGTGGTACTGGCTTAGAATTTGCACCAACACAACTCTTCCCGCGGGTGTCGTCGTCAGAGGTGACTAAGGGATATCCCTGTCCCTGCACAACAACTCCCAACATTGAACTGCGATCACCAACCCGCATGCCCAGCGTGGGGATTATGGGAACCGGGAGATAAAAGCCGCTTATCAGGGGGAGATATGCGTCCAGCGTTGGACCAATGTAGGCTGGTGAGGTGAGGTGAGGAAGCCCAACGATGGAAAAAGGCTGATGATGATGATTATGTCACCCGAGGTTCTTTTACCTACAATGGTATCAACATGAACGAAAAATATCTACCTTTCGACCAGCATCATTATTATTTTTGGCAGTATATTGTACTCTGAACTAAAATAAGCACTAATCTTGCCGAAATCTCAATCAACACTGTCGTCGTCGTGTCGACAATCAGTCTGAGAACCATCTTGGGCACTTGTTCAAACTGTCAATCAATTTGAGGTGTTACAAAAGGAATTACTCGCGTTGCCGTTAAAAAATAATATCTTTATAGGAAGGGATATGACCCGAGAGCTGGTGGGTATCTGGCGCAGCGCATCAGCATTGCTACTCAGACAAAGGAATTTTGTCTGAGCATTGCTATCAGCGGGGTAATGCAGCCAGCAGCGTCTTAGGGACGAGTTGAGGAACCTGGTAGATTGTTTACAACAGTCTGCGGTTAGTTCAATAGTAAATACAATACAATACAATACAAAACACTTTATTGCACACCAAAAATAAATACAAAAAAAAACATACTTTGTTTAAATTTATTTCTATTAGTTGGATGGAATTTTCTTTTCCAATTAAGTTTATTTATCTTTATCTTTACTAAGACCCGAGTTCGCCAACAGATAGTAGAATTTTAAGAAAGAAGAAGAAAGAAAGAAAGAAAGAAGAAAGAAAATACATTTATTTGGAAACATTACATAACACTTAAAATAACACGACACATTTTGTAGAAATAAAAACAGGTGTACAGTCAGTAAATAAAATAAGGGAAGAAATTACATAATAATGAACAAAGGATAGTATAGCGTAGGTATATAAAAGTAAAAGGGCAGGAACATGTTATAGAGTGTTATATAAGGGGCCAAAAGGGTCCCTGTCTCAGCATTATGCCGCTACAAGCCGAGGCTGTAACGGCGCTGATTTTCGGACAGGTCCTGGTGTGGCGGCACAAAATAGATAGTTTAATAAAGATTTTATAGAAACGAGAACGTGAAAGAGAAGGTTATTACATAGAAAAATGGACGATTACTACATACATATTGATATTTACAGCACAACAAGAAAGACGGAAGAAAAAAGAAAAAGTCTGTAGCCGGCCTTAATAACCGACAAAGCTGCCTAATACGAGTAGGTAGTCCCGTTATCTTTTGATGAACACCAGCCATAAAGAAGGAAACAAAACACTGATATTTGGTACTTATGTAGGTACTTCTTTTATCTGAGGAAATTACTGTCTTATATAAGTAATTTGTTGCGTTCAACAAAGGTTACGGTTACGGTACGGAAAAAACGGTTTTTTTCTGTTGGTTACCCAGGTACTTACCTACCTATTTTATAAAAAACGGATTCTCAATTGTTTCAACATTATTATGAGGTTGTGTTGGATGGTTGATTGACGCTCTCAATTTTTTAAGTATGGATAATAATGAACGTTTATTTCGTTTCTACAATAATAGCTAGAGCAATCAAACTAAAAATATCAAACAAATTTCCAATAAATAGACTCATTAAACCCATTAGAAAACAAATCTCGCAGCACAAAACACGTGTTTGCGTGGGTGTGAGATGGTTCATGGAATCCTTGAGCTAATTTACCTAAATCACGGAGTATTCTTGATAATCTCATTGTTGTACTAGTGCCATCGTCGTTGAGGTGAATAATATAATTTATATAATCACGTACATCAAGACATGCAGGTTCTTTTGCAATAAGGAATTTGATTAATATCATATTAAAATCTACCTAATATAATAATACAATTTTACAATTTGTGGTATACCTACCTACAGTAAAATGTATTCTCATAAAATTAACTCGCTGCTGCTTCGTCTTACCTAATTTTCTCTACCTAAATATTCTACGAAATAAGTTCATGACTCTACCTTACCTTGCTTATGTAGGTACCTGCCTATAGTAAACACATCGATCAAAGTTTTCCCTGCTGAAATACCTGATCGAAGTAAAAACATGGTTTAATTGGATCTTTATGTAATTTTGGCAGGTAAAGTAAAATGTCCAGTGCAACCTTGATCTCAAAACTGGAACGAGCAGAGCCAAGCCGCTTCAATCTGTTTAAATCAGATCAATCTAATTTTACCCGCCTAAGTAGGCCTATCAAATTGGCACTGGCATTATATCTCTAAATGTCAATAGGATTCTGCCAAGATGGCTGCCAATATACATGTGGGTACTTCAGTTGGCGGGAATCCAAAAACGTTACCGATACTGAACTAAAATAAATTGCATTACACTTGCGTCTGCACAACGGAAGTCGAATTCATTAGTTTTTATTCATAAGTCAAAATAATCAATACTTTTCCTTCCTGTGATTTTAGTGCTTCGAAAATGAGTTCTGTACCAAATCGCCTTAACGTGAAATTAGCAAGACTTTTCTACAAATACGAGGAACCGAGAGAAAAACCTGTTTGGAAACTCAGACAAAGGAATATAAAGACATCTTACGGTGAACTAAAAAATGAAGCCACTTTTTTATAGTTGAGTGCGTGAAAGTGTTTCCATCTGAAAGAAAAACTCCCTATAATTTGGGAAGTAGTATTATTGGTTAGGTTAAAGGTAGATGGCGATCAGGAGAAGTCGGGTATGTTTATAAACAAATGGTATAATAAATGATGTGTGGATTTGTTTATTTTTAGGAATGAAATGAGAGACGAAATTATAATAATAAAAAAATATTCGTGATTAGCACTCTCGATGAAATTTTTGTTTAAAACGATACTCATTGGGTAAAAAAATTCAGCCATCAAAAAAATATCTGTAAAGTCACTCCGTTTGGGAGATCTCAACGGGGGCTAAAAATGGGGGTAGGGTGGGGTGTATTGTTTTTAGATTCAAGAAGATACCCTTTATACGATCCTGCAATCAGAACCCCTCGATATCTCCTCTATTTGGTAGTACTCAAAACAGGGGGAGGAGTTTGGGGGGCATGGGGGGTAAAAAAAAATGTCTTAGAAAAGTGACTTGTATTCGTCTACACGGCTGTTATTTTTTTTTAATTCAAGTCACTCCGTTTGGGAGATATACAACGGGGGCTAAAAAAGGGGCGAGAGGGGGGGTAATTAATTTTTTCCTTTGATTCAAGAAGATACCCTCTATACGACCCTGCAATCAAATTTCTTCTATCACGTCGCTATCTGGTAGCACTTACAAAGGGGGAGGGGGTCTGGGACAAGGGGGGGTTAAAAAAATCAGTTTAAATCACTTGTCCCCCTCTATACAAACGCCATAAACGTTTTGATCCAAGTTGGTCCGTGTGCAAGAAGGTTAGAGCGGGGGGGCTCCGGGAGGGGGAGCAAATCTCAAAAACCGAGGGGGACCGAGGAATTTTCCCTCGGTCCAACATGAGAAATACATTATCGCAAAAAAACAATACCTCACCCTACACCATCCGGGAGAACAATAATTATGTCAGTGAGTCAGTGAGTCCGTGGTAATCTAGCTATATCGTTGTCGGTCCAATTATCGAAATCCTCGATTAGTCAAAATTGCTATTGCTACCAATTATGTGAACCCTTGAAGCGAAAAATAACAAATAGCTTGGGGAAATCTGAAATCATACGCTGGTAACATTCGTGCTCTATGTCACTGTCATTGTCATTGTCTTTGATATCAACATAGTGTTGAGGTTTTGTGTTCCAAGTAAAACAAAAACAAGTGTTTATTAGAAAGTTTTACGGTGTTATTTCAGTGAAACGTTATTCCTTCCGACTTCTTGACCTTTCTGCTGCTATTTTGACAGTTCTTCACTGCACAGGAAACCATAGTTATCTATTTACACGTCGAAGTGTCCTGGCTCGTGCCTCGACGGGTACTGACGAGCACTGCGCACGGTTTGGTTGATATTTGTGTGCGTGAGCGCGTGTGTTTACAAGGTGAGCACGGTTTTCTACGGCTTCGTTTTTTATTTCACCGTAAGCTGTCTTAAGACATCTTACGGTGAACTAAAAAATGAAGCCACTTTTTTATAGTTGAGTGCGTGAAAGTGTTTCCATCTGAAAGAAAAACTCCCTATAATTTGGGAAGTAGTATTATTGGTTAGGTTAAAGGTAGATGGCGATCAGGAGAAGTCGGGTATGTTTATAAACAAATGGTATAATAAATGATGTGTGGATTTGTTTATTTTTAGGAATGAAATGAGAGACGAAATTATAATAATAAAAAAATATTCGTGATTAGCACTCTCGATGAAATTTTTGTTTAAAACGATACTCATTGGGTAAAAAAATTCAGCCATCAAAAAAATATCTGTAAAGTCACTCCGTTTGGGAGATCTCAACGGGGGCTAAAAATGGGGGTAGGGTGGGGTGTATTGTTTTTAGATTCAAGAAGATACCCTTTATACGATCCTGCAATCAGAACCCCTCGATATCTCCTCTATTTGGTAGTACTCAAAACAGGGGGAGGAGTTTGGGGGGCATGGGGGGTAAAAAAAAATGTCTTAGAAAAGTGACTTGTATTCGTCTACACGGCTGTTATTTTTTTTTAATTCAAGTCACTCCGTTTGGGAGATATACAACGGGGGCTAAAAAAGGGGCGAGAGGGGGGGTAATTAATTTTTTCCTTTGATTCAAGAAGATACCCTCTATACGACCCTGCAATCAAATTTCTTCTATCACGTCGCTATCTGGTAGCACTTACAAAGGGGGAGGGGGTCTGGGACAAGGGGGGGTTAAAAAAATCAGTTTAAATCACTTGTCCCCCTCTATACAAACGCCATAAACGTTTTGATCCAAGTTGGTCCGTGTGCAAGAAGGTTAGAGCGGGGGGGCTCCGGGAGGGGGAGCAAATCTCAAAAACCGAGGGGGACCGAGGAATTTTCCCTCGGTCCAACATGAGAAATACATTATCGCAAAAAAACAATACCTCACCCTACACCATCCGGGAGAACAATAATTATGTCAGTGAGTCAGTGAGTCCGTGGTAATCTAGCTATATCGTTGTCGGTCCAATTATCGAAATCCTCGATTAGTCAAAATTGCTATTGCTACCAATTATGTGAACCCTTGAAGCGAAAAATAACAAATAGCTTGGGGAAATCTGAAATCATACGCTGGTAACATTCGTGCTCTATGTCACTGTCATTGTCATTGTCTTTGATATCAACATAGTGTTGAGGTTTTGTGTTCCAAGTAAAACAAAAACAAGTGTTTATTAGAAAGTTTTACGGTGTTATTTCAGTGAAACGTTATTCCTTCCGACTTCTTGACCTTTCTGCTGCTATTTTGACAGTTCTTCACTGCACAGGAAACCATAGTTATCTATTTACACGTCGAAGTGTCCTGGCTCGTGCCTCGACGGGTACTGACGAGCACTGCGCACGGTTTGGTTGATATTTGTGTGCGTGAGCGCGTGTGTTTACAAGGTGAGCACGGTTTTCTACGGCTTCGTTTTTTATTTCACCGTAAGCTGTCTTTATATTCCTTTGTCTGAGTTTGGAAAGAAGAAACTCCTTTCGTGCCACCAGAAGATTATGAAGCCTATGCTCCGTACAATTTCTCTTGGTTTATCGAAGGGAAAATTGCAGCTATGGGGTATCCACGCAACGATGCTAATTTGAACTATTTGGTAGATGCTGGGGTACACCATTTGTTAACACTATCTCCGGAAAGAAGGCCACCGATCGAAACGTTCAATGCGAAAAGAAAGCTAAGATGGAGTGAAATCAGAATTAAAGAATTTGGGGCGCCAACGCTCAAACAGATACTAAAATTCATTGAAATATGCGAAAGAGCTGAAATAAGGGGAGAGGTAAGTGTATTTTTACCCAACTGCGTCTGTTGAGTTGTTTTGTTTTGGTTATTGACTCAGAACTACACATAAGCTTTGTTTTTAAAGGCGATACTTACTTACAGTATGAAGTATACAAGCTTATTGACCAGACTTACTTCCTTACCTACCTCGGAACAATATTGTAGTCAAGAAATTCCACATACAAGAAACGCCAATAGAAACAAGTCTACTAGGTACCTACGCCTGCTAAAAACCGAATAGCACACAACATCTACGTTTGCGAATAAGTATATCGACATCGCCTGCTATAAATTAAATAGCAATCATCTTCACGTTTTCCAGACTGTAGGCGTCCACTGCAGGCACGGCCGCGGACGGACAGGCACTCTGCTGGCGTGCTACCTCGTGCACTTCAAGGATATGGCTCCGGAACGAGCCGTGATGACTGTCCGTGTTCAGAGGCCAGGTAAAATATTTCTTTACGACTGGCTCCGAAATGTGTTTAGGTGGGAGAAATGGAGAAGTCAAGATTTTGATCCGCCAAATTCTTAAAAATTATTTCTGGTTGAAGTGTAACAGACAGTGTGGAGGTCAGGCGGGCGTCGAAGATGTAACTTTAACGTAGAGTAGTATCTATCGTACCATTAGTAATTTGAATGGACCTATTTTACATCCATTTTCCTTATTCGCGCAGCAATTTCTTGATAGAAGTCAGATTTGTAGTTATAGAAACAATAGAAATGGCCCAAATTTAGACCTATTGTAACTAGCCCCATTTTTACCTGACTACCAACGAAAGAGGGTTAATGGGGTGTTTGTTTATAAGCATGCGTATAGCCGATTTTTATGTTCCCGCGTAGCGCTGAAACTACTCGTTAGATTTCAACAAATGAGGTATCGATTGATTTGTCTCAATACCCCGGTGGTTATAGGGATAATGACGAAGACGATATTGGGGTCTAACGAGATAGCGGGGTCTAAGGGTCGAAAATTTCATTGTTAAAATACTAAGCACAATCGGTGAATTAACTCTGCATTTTCGACATTGTTTGAAAGATTTTTAACTTTTTATTACAGGATCCTGTGAAACGTTTGAACAAGAGAAGGTGGTATGCCATTACCACGACTGTCTCAGAGGCACCATACCCAAACCAGATTATAGACTCCTAGAAGACAAAGACTATTTCGATTTGGAAATGAACTCCACCTATGGAGAAAAAAAGAAGGATGAAGAAGAAGAAATACAGGAGCCAAGTCTAAGCGATGATGAAAAGGAAAAGGCTATATTGAAGCTCAGAAGAAAAAAAAGGAAAACTCATGCTATGGTTATTAATCATCATATTTATTTTTAAGCTTAATCAATCTAAATGTAGATTAAGTTCTATTTTGCTTTTATAGTATTTAAGTTCAATTATTTACTGTTTTATGTATTTTGCATTATTTATTCCATCACCATACAGATTTTCAAACACTTCATGATTTATGCATTTACATTATTTACACAGATATACATGCATAATTTTACATTTCCATTTCATCAAAACTCTACTTCAATCATTAATTAATTACATGGACCAGTAAAAATTAGGGGATCAATTTACTCGGGATTTTGAAATGCAGACACAACATCAATTTACAACAAAGATTCATTCAAATCAACAAACATTTTAGCCGCTACTCTTCTACATATGAATAATAATATAAATAAATACATTGTGTCACATTGAGTTTTAATACATTAAGTTTAAAACATTTGTCCCAAAGTCGGACTTTATAATTAAACTCCCGATTTGGGTTGACTTAATCTACTTTCTGTATTTGGCAACCCAGAAGACCCCTATTGGTTGAGGGCTTTGGTACCAACGTGACGCCTACCACAAGACTGCCTCTTATCACCTGAACATTGATGGGCTGTCCGACTGAATGTGATACAATATTGTGGACACTTTCTAGACCAGCGAAGTTTGTGCGGGTGAGCGAGCCGAACTGGATGATTAGGTCATGTTTGCAGAGTCCCTGGAAGAGAAATTATGGGTAAGAAAATGTTTTTTTATGCAGATATTAATCAAGTTCGGTTTATAGAATTTATTACATAGGTAGTTCACTTAAAATGAGATTTATGGTAACTTATTTCTAATTTATTTAGGGCTAGCACCCAAGTTTTATTATTAAACAATATTCATAAAAGTAACATTTACTAACTAAGATGACATGCAAATAAAAACGTTTGACTTTGAAGTTTGTTAATCTTACACAATCAGAACATATAATTATTATTATTGGTAAATAAAACGAGATAAATACCTCGGAACTTCAACAGGTCTATTTAATCATAATAAGACTCAAATTATTTAACTTACAGCAATATCAGCGGGAGATCCACTTTCCACCATAGTCACCACAGCAAACGGGTTTAGAGGGACCGAGTCTGCATGATTAGGACTGACATTTGTTGTGATGCTGGCTATCCTACGAGCAATAGGATCTATGGCAGCACAAGTCGAGTGGACGTCATTGATGCCGTTCTCTATCTGTTTGAATATGTCTCTCAGGTCATTTTTGAGACCTGTAGCAAAGGATTAAAATGGTATTAGTTTTCAAAATCAAAGAATTAGTTCTCACTAATATGGATGTCATTGTCAAAACTGGACCAAATTAAAATGGGACCACACAGGAAGCACCAGCTTTCAAATAAAAATAGAATCATGATAATCGGATCACCCAGACAATAAGTTCAGCGGTAACAAACATAAAAAACAAATATACAGATGGATTGAGAACCTACTCTGTTAAAAACTATCAATAAAGTTTGACGCATTCATTATGGATGTAAGCAGGTCAACTAAAAATCTCATTTGTTTTGGAAAATAAGGTTCATAGTTAACCTGCTCAGATCTGTTATGAATTAGTGACAATATAAAGAGAGTCGAATGACTCAGCATTTTTATTATTTGAAAGCGAAGTAAGTTCTTTAAGACTATTACTGTTTGGTAAGCCCGACCCGAGTGGATATCCCTTAGTCGCCTCTTACAACACCCACGGGAAGAGATGGGGTGGTGCAAATTCTAAGCCAGCACCACACAGCTTAAGGTATTCTACTTACAAATAATTTTGTGCCTGGCGTGTCGCACTTGGTAAATGTCAATATCTGCCAGAGGGTAGCCCAGGTTGTCCACAAGTGGTTCCGTCATGCCCACATTGTTAGTTTTCAGAATATCCAACTGAGCTCGGAGCTCCCCCTCCAGTTTGGATTTTTCTTCAATGAGCTTCAAAACATGATCGCGCTTTGGAACGTCCATATTCGTTTGGTTGATAATGCAGTGGACTGCGAAGTCACGCAAATACATAGAAATATAGGGGCACGAACAATTTACCTTTGGAAAAGGGTATTTCACGAGGAAATCGTGGAAATATTAATTAATTTCGAACTGAAATGCAAAGTGTAAGTAAGCAACCACCACAGATACAGACAGAACAATAATACCAGTCTGTCGCAACACCCTTGGCCAAAATTTGACTATGGCGATGTATGTTAATTTAACCATCTTTTGAAACCAAATCTTATTTTTCTCAAGTTGGCATCGGAATTAACTACTCCATGCCGGTTAGCAGTTCTATTAGGGTACTCATTGATTTTATTGTCGGCCTTTGATGGTGTTTCTGTCAGATTTTATTTTTCTTACATTTTAATTTGAGAGATTGATATTGATACGTATCGAAAATATTCAAACTGCTGATTATTAACAAGTATTTCGCTTCTAAAGTTTCCTGTAATAGTTTTCTATAGGATTGATAAACTTGAGATGAACAACAATGTTTCGGTCAGACTAACAATACCAAGGAACATAAATACTAGGCGAAGAAGTCCAACGTCATACCGCAAAAGTGGTTCGCAAAAGAAGTTGAATTACTACACTAGCGTCGCCAGTGTAACCCTCTTGTAAACTTTTGGCCAGGTGGAGCAAATGGCGGGATATTTGAATAATTTCTATACCTAGGTACCTACAGGACTATTATGGAATGAACGCTTGTAACGCGTAAGAACGTTTGTACGTTCTTACGTATTTCTGACCCTAGAATGGACCAGAAACACGAAAGTTTGTAGCCCACGCCACCTAAATTATAATAAGGAAACAATTAATCAAATCAATTCAACTCATTTTAATTGGTAAAAACTTATTACTTTAGGCTTACAAAATACGCTCAAAAAAACAAGTCAAATTTCAAACAATGTAAATTGCTATAAAACTAGTTTCTGCCCGCAGCTTCGCACACGTTTCTATTGAATCGTTTTATGGTAATATCTATCTCATGGGAACAGATAAAAGTACCTTATGTTTTCAGGAGTAGAATTACCTGTATGCAAAATTTTAGCCCAATTCATTGAGTAATTTTGGCGTGAAGAGGTAACAAACATCCATCCATCCAAACTTTCGCACTTATGAGTAATAAATAATAATAAATAGTGTTACATACAAAGTTAGCTAAATATTACAATATTAATATCAAATAATGTGTAGTTATATATTTGAAGCAAATACATACTAAAATACCATAAAAATATATCTCTATGATATACACAAGTGATGATACTAATTATTAAACATTCATTTAATACAATTTATAATTCAATATATGTATTTTGAGCCTATTTATTAAATTAAAATCTATTATTTTTAGATAGCTTGATCCATAGTTTGTTAGTTGATTCCTTTATTGTATGTTAGTTACAATGATAGGTACTTATTCCTTATATTAATAATAATAACCTATGAACTATTATAGCTATAAGAAGTTTGATATAGCAGCGTTTTAGGTGCCACTTAAATATACTACTGTTAGCAGCCTCTTTGGTAACTTAGTGTTTTTAAGTGTGGTAACTTGTTGTAACATCATCAGCCTATATCACATTAATTGAGGCACCTCAGCAGAATTCTCGTTGTGCGCCTTGAGGACCTTGTGTTCGATGGAACTTGATGCTGCCTGAAATTATAAATGAATATAATTTAGTACCTACCAAGCAATTTGATTCTCTTGAATTTTTGTGGGCCAATTCAGGATTGTTTTCTAGTTTTATAAAATTTATCTATCTATGTAGTGTATTGTATTAAGTGCGTATATTAGTTATCTAGTACCCTTATCACAAGCTATGCTTACCTTAGGCGAGATAAAGCTGCGTGAATTTTCGAGCAATATTTATTTATAAGTGAATGTTTATTTCTTGTGGAGCTGGTAACTAAATGTGAACCTTTATTATTTACTTATAAGAAGATAAGAAGAGAAAGTTATATAATTGACTAGCTGCGCCCCACTGCTTCACACGCGTCGATCATATGGAAACGTTTAAAGGTGATTTCTATCCCCATGGAACTGATTTATGGGATAAAAAGTATGTTGATATGTTTGATTCCAGGATTAGAATTAGCTGTATGCAAAATTTCAGTCCGATCCGTTTAGTAGTTTTGGCGTGAAGAGGTAACAAACATCCATCCATCCATCCATACATACATCCATAAAAACTTTCGCATTTATAATATTAGTGTGATTTAAGTATTGGTAGGAACTTACAGAAATCGAAGGTTGAAGCACCTCAGCAGAATTCTCGTTGCGAGCCTCGAGGACCTCATGTTCGATGGAACTTGATGCTGCCTGAAATTTAATATGAATATAATTTAGTACCTACCAAGCAATTTCATTCTATTGACCAATTCAGGATTATTTTCTACACAATAGCGAAAAAAATATCAAAATCGGTTCATAATTGATGGAGAATTAGATTCTTAGGAAGTTATTGTATTCTCTTTGAATTCGATATACATACATTCAAAAAATACATTGGTATAGGAGAATATAGAACCTCCTTCCTGAAGTTTAAAAAAGTAATACGATGACTAAACTTAAAACTCTCATTCATAGGCTGCCCAGCTATTTATTATATTAAATAAATAAATAATACTTACAGCTGTGGATGCTATTGTCGCTAGATTGTGATCAACATCATCATGAGGAATAGCATATCTATGCAGTTTTTTCAAGTAACTCTTTTTAAAATGATCTGACACATAGCATTTTGTGACTTCTGTATAGTTTTTGGTGAAGATCATTGCTCCTCCAGTTTCCACTAGGCTGAATAAATTTAGCCCATTCTTCGACACTGAAATAAATAACATCAGTCAGTAGTTCCTTGAGGATGCCAAATATCATAAGCAAATAAGATAATTCTAATGAAAATGGAGTGAAAGCATTTGCAGCACTTCGAGAAAAAGAAACCAAAACATACCGGCGAACGTTCCAGCTTCCAGGTTTTGGAAAACAACTCATAGAGAGATTTGGATGTTTCGCCGATTTTCCGCATTTTGCACAACTTCTTGGTGTGTCTTTCATTTCAAATCTCACAATAAACACAAATTGTATTGCAATCGAAATTACAATGCAAATCAACGGTAAAGCGGTCACTTTTAAATTTTTTCAGGTAGACCAAGATATTATCTATAGAAGGATGTCATATACCATGGGTGTACCTACGTGTAGACATAGAAAAAGTTGTTGTACGAGTTGTGTTGCCATTTCATAAAATGAATTATAAATATTGTTTACTGTGTATGGCAGCATTACTTGTGACCCTGTTGTGCCGCCAGCCAATCATAGCGAGTTGATACCCCCTGAACAATACTGAAACCTTATGGTTCGGATTTGCATATTGTAATAAATTTAGGAAGACTCATTTCGCTGTATGGGGGTCCTGTCTCTTCTTACGTAGTTATTGTATTCTCTTTGGTAACCACAATTTTTTAAGGGCGACCTGCGTCGCAATTTTGCGATATTTGTTTGCAGTACATTTTGTCCTTGTACGCATATTATGTACGTTGCGTTGACATAAACTACCGCTATTTTCGTAGCGATTCGGCTTGTCCGACTTGTCCGACGTGTCCTGCAATTTAGCTTCTTTTGAAGTTGCGATTTGGCTTTTTTTTAGGCTGCGATTTGGCTTGTTTTCAAGCTGCGTCTTGGGTCTTGCTTCTTGCGGGCAGTGGTGGGGGGTGGCGGGACGGCCTCCGTACGCGTAGCCGGGGAGGGAATCACGCTTAAAAATAAGCCACTGTGTAAGGAATCGCGCTAGAAAATCCCCGTTATCGCGCTTCACAAGACGCGCAAAATAATTAGCGTCTGTGTGCGGAGGGCTTTAACGATGGTGTAGCCAGGTTACATCTATATAACTATACCAGAAACGTAAATAATAACGTTAACGTTTTTTTTCGGAAAATGCAAACATTAACGTTATTTTTCTTAACGATAGGCACATTAGCAACGTTAAATACAAGTCATTTAATTTTAGTAGTTGCTTTGCTTAGTATCGTTTCTGGTTGATAATATAGTTATGCATTTTATTTATGCTTGTATGAATATAGGTACTACTAAGTCCGTATTAATTATAATGCGCGGACAGTGGCAAGGCAGTGAATGACTGCCTTGCCACTGTCCGCGCTATTGCAGACGAACATTGCGTCCTGGTCTACTGCAATTTGAGGGCTATTGAAAGTGTTACTCCAAACAAGTATTATAAATAACCTACCTGATTTATAGAATTTTCATTTTGTACTAACTTTTGCTCGAGACTTTTGACGATTTTCCAGGATAATAGCCTATTCTGTTAGTTCAACTACGTAGGTAGACTTCGTATGCGATTTTCCAGGATAAAAAGTAGCCTATTATGTTAGTTCAACTACATAGGTAGGTAGGTAGGTACGTTAATTTTCGCCCTGATCCGTTTGGTATTTTTGTTGTGAAGAGGCAAAAATACAAACATCCTAACTTCAGCATTTATACTAATAATGTGGATAAGGAA
Source organism: Eupithecia tripunctaria (assembly GCA_955876795.1). NCBI lineage: Eukaryota > Metazoa > Arthropoda > Insecta > Lepidoptera > Geometridae > Eupithecia > Eupithecia tripunctaria. Next base: position 9,135,768 of record OY041623.1, on the reverse strand, counting down.
AACAAGAGATAATTATGTTATTATTTATTTTGAAATCAATAATGAGATTTATAACTGTATCTGCTCTTCAGGTTTCAAAAAGATTTTTACAAAAAATTATTACAAGCTTTTAATAGTTGATTTGCTTTGATTTGACGATTTAACACTCAACAAATACAACAATAGTTTAAATAAAAATGACCAGATTAATAGTTTAACTCTAATAATAAAGACTTAATTACAAAGTCAGAACTAAAATAATATTAACAAATAATGTGAGTCTTGGTTAACATTTTTAAACGAAGGAAGGTTACATTTTAAAGCGTTTATTTAAATATCAAAAGTATTCTTAGAAACATTAAGTAATGTCTTTTTCGACAAAGTGTACTTTAGTTTAATTCACTTATAGATAAAAATGTCAGTTATGGAATTAAAGGTGAGCAATCTTTTTGGATAAATACGAAATAATACTTAATGATTCTGGCGAAAATCATAAGTATTATTAGTTATTCGGAAAACCAAAGAATGTTTTATTATTCCCATCACATAATTGTGCAAATATCAACGTATAAATAAATCATATACATACATGTACAAAAAGGCAAATTACAATATTTTTACCATTGAACACAAAAGGATCTAAAACAAGAAATAAAACATGATTGTGCATTACAAAGAAAAATAATAATAAATAACTATTATCACCTTAATAATAACTGGCTGAATTTTAGGAAGTCTATCGATACAGGTAATCTGGCGTAATTACAAGCGCGAATATAACCACTTAAAACACGCCAGTTATTGCTTAACTTCAACTCGTTTAACAAAATGGTCCCTAAATATATTAAACATAAGATCGAAATCACACTATCCTTTCTGTTTCCGCACAGAGACTAATACGTATAACATACAAAACATACACTAACAATTATGGCAACGTTGACAATAAATAAGAGGAAAGGGAATATTCACATCGAAAGAAGTCACAAAACACTGACAGCACAAAACAAATTAAATAATAAGTCCGAAGTGCGTACCTCGCACGTATAGTACAAAAAATAAGTATACAAGGCAACATGTGCAGACTTAAAGTTATTCTACTACCATCTATTGTTTACAAAAGCCACATTCGCAAATTCGTATTTCATAACAAGCTTGGCTTAATTCGCGAATTGGATAATTTTTGTTAGTATAATTAATAACAGCTTGCTACGCTAATGCTGGCCACTCTCACAAGATACTTAATACATTACAAAGGTGTTTTATTTAGTTAGTAAAAAACAGCCAATGTGAGAGCAACTAGTATTGCATAGTCCAGATCGTTATCACTCGATTAGTAATTTCCAACATTTCGAGTGTTTTGCATTTTAATTCGTCTAAAGTCGGAATGGTTCTCGTTTCTCCGTAGTTCGTGATGTCGCTGGAGTTCCTCGTCGCGACGCTGGCGTCGTCGGTGCACCGTTCTCCGATGCATCTGAAGGCTTTCTCAATAGCCGAGACACAGCCGTCTGCTGTCCAGAGCGCACAGGAGTCGTGCTACCAGAGGGTGTTCTTTGCCTGTTATAAAATAAGTATCATTAATATTTCATTTATTTTATTATGTCCATGCAAAGCACTTCCAACAAAAAAACCCCCAAAAATATATCCAGACCGCTAATTGGCTTTTGTCAACACCTACCATCATAATTATCTACTAACTAAAATACGCATCACACAAAAATAATAAGCAACACTAAGTCATTTGTTATTATTACCTATTGAGATTACAGTTAGTATGGTGGTCCTTAAGTACGGGGATGCCGCTTCTTCTAGGTGTATGTCCGTCGGTGGAGGCAAATGATCCGCTCCTATGGTGGTGTTAGCGAGTACAGACAGAAAGAAAATTAGTAAAAAGACAATAGAAAGTTGATGTAGTCAGTTTTTGCATTATGCGTTGTTTTAAATAACTAGATTTTGTAATATTTACTTTGCTGGCCTGCATAACATGCATAATGCAAAAACAGCATTTTTTTAATTATTATAAAGTAACATAAAAATACAAAATACAAGTCAAAATAACTTCGTGTAGTTCGTTTCGTATTTTTATGTACTTTTGAAACACACAAATGTAAGCCTCAAAGAATATGTACAAAGATATAATGTGATCGAAAGCTGTGAATACCTAGTGTGTATTGTGTGATTATTAACAACATTGTGTTTGAATTTATTTGTAAATTGTGGGGTGTCCTGTGATATTTGCAAATATTTTTTTCTTAAATTATTTAAATGCAAGATGCAAAGCTGTTTCACAAAACTGCGAAGTGCATTTATTAGTAACTCAGGCGGTGTTAGTTTTACATTAATTTATGAAGGAACAAGTGAGGACAGTGGCTTGACGTGGCGAGTTTTGAATTATGATATGAGTGAGAGAAACGATGATGAACAGTAGGTAGGTATGTAATGTGGTAATGCATACGATGAGGGTAGATGTCGATAACAACAAAAACAAAATGTTCGAAGAGCATAAATCAGAATAATCGGGCAAAAACGAAGCTAGCATTCTACAGGCTTGTACCCTTTGATGTCTCGCTGCGTCGGCTTAGACGCATCGCCGCTTGACTCGCTTATGTTACTCTCATATTCATTGTCACTCGTCATTCCCGAAATGCTGAAGAGGGAGGAATCATCTTCGGGACTCCTCTGTTCAGACTTCCTGGAGGGATCATGGGAAGTAGGACTGGGTTCTTGCGACACTTCTCGAGAGTGCGACGCTCGGGATGTTTTCAGTGGTCTTTCGACTGAGGGAGTTCTTTGGGAGCGAGTTCCCACATAGATGGGGATCTTTGTGGCACCCTGTGTTTGGAATGCTGGATGGTTGTGGGATATGGATTTAGGAGGATCGGCCATGGACGACGGCTGGGAATGTGTTGAGCTGTTTTATTTCCGGTTTGGATAACGCATGCGGGAAGGAAAAAAATCAGTTTAATCAGCGTCGTAAATACATAAATAAATATACTATTTAAATAAATTGTTAGTTTTAGACATAGAAGCCGAATTTTATTATCGAAATACACTTCATGCTGCAAGATAGTCATAAATTTTTTAGAGTCAGAATTTGACATTTAGTGGCCCATCACCCGCTACAAATACATCCTGATCAATGAAATTCTGAAAAAAACAAAATAACCCTTGTGTGCTTTTGATAGTGTGCGCATCCTAAATACTCAACGACACTACAATCCATGTAATCCCTCACAAGCATGTGACGTGCTCCAACACTGTATCTCAAGACAAGGCGGTCGTCATTTTGCTGTTCAATTATACCATAAGTAATGAAAATAGCAGCTAATTGATAATAATATAACGAATAATAACTTAACTATAACGAACAATTAAACAAAAATAGAAAAGTAAAGTATACAGACTAGTTTCAATACTTGGTTAAAATAACGACCGCAGATACATCGATCAAACCATTGTTCAAACCCACAAACTTAATACCTCACTAGAGCCGGTACAGGAGTCAGTGTGGGAATACTTGAGGTGCGGTACATGGCGCCTGGATACCTGTTTGTGCGCACATCAGTTCAACCGTTGTTTGTTTTATACATTTTACCATTTTTTACCAACAAAACTACAAAATGAGATAAAAGCCAAAGTATTTGTCTTGTGAGCTCCATTTAAATTTATAGGAACATGATTTGTTTCATGAAATCTCATAATTTTAACAAACCAAATTTAAATTGAAGTCAGATATTATTATGATTGATTTCATGAAATCTCATAATTTTAATAAAACAAAATTTAAATTGAAGTCAGATAGATTTAACTGATAGGTAAATAAGTTTAGGAACAACAAAGAATACAGTACCCAGATTATACTTATACATACATATTGAATTATACAAAATTCATTCATGTGAATATGTATTTTTATACCTAAACAATAAGGATTGTCATGTCTATAAAACAAAGGAAATGTTAAATCTATCTGACTTCTAGAATAAAAAGCAAGAGTATCTAAAAGAAACGTACCTTCCACTAGCGGGGGTAAGCAGACCAGTGGGAGTACGAGGTCTTGAGCTCCCGTTAGGTGTGCTAAGGCCGAACTTTGAGGCAGTTGCCGCAGCCCGCGCCGTCGAAGTCTTCGTGTTCGTTACTTTGCGCATAGGGATGCGGGATGGCGTTCCCACATCGTCTGTTATAACATAAATGGTTATCAATTTTAGAACCATTAAATAAAAAGTCAGGCGGTATACAAATAAGATAAAAACAAAACATAGTACTATTTATAGTTATTTTGTGGCAAAACAGGAAGTTAAGATAATGTATAACGTTTCGTTACGTACCTGTGCTGTCCAAAGAGAGGTTAGATCCATGTCGTGATGGTGGTTTAGATCCGGCTCTTGAACCTGTTCTTGATCCAGGTCTAGAACCACCAGGGGTCAGGGTAGACCTGTTAATGTTTTAGAATAGGTTTAAATCAACTAAGTACTTGTTGATTTTAGAGTCGAATACAAAAACAGTAATATTTATAATTATAACTGTTATATTATTGTTCATATTATAACTAATTAAGTTGAAATAACAGCTACATACCTAGGCGCACTAGGCTTCCTGTATCTTGTTCCAAGTCCACTTGCTGCTTCGTTATCGCTGAGCGAGTCTGGAGTACCCGCGCTGAGTGATGATCTTGACGCGCGTCCAGCCACACCACCGGCCGACATCGGTACCGACCGAACCGTGCGTTCCCTTACCTATATCAATAATATATTTGTAATTACACTGTATAATAATTTAGGGACATTTAAATAAGTAGTAAAACCACACGACTAATAATTACTGTGAGCAGCTTGGATCTATTGAATCAAACTCGGAACTCTTTGAATGGTTTTTACGATGTGCATGCTAAACTAATGGACTCTGCTTTTAATACGATCACAATAATTCTATCTATGAAATACACAAGGGCAATGGACAATGAACAATAAAACCCGCGATACAATTATTAGCGATGGGAGTGCATCAACCGTCACACTTTTTAGCCTATTAGCATTACCCAATGGTATCCTGGAGAAGGCTGGTATCCATGGTGATGGGTATAGTGGTGTTCGCCGGGGGTAGTAGAACCTTGAGATCTTGAGTGTCCGTATATAAACGCCTGCTTAGTTCCATGTGTCGATCCCACGTGTAGCGGATACGAACAGGGAAGCTCTTCTCGCTGCCTCAGAGCCTCAAATATAGGCCTCAGCGCCTCCATAACCTCCTCAGCTAAACGTACCAATACAAAACCAGGAAGCTCATTAGGGTGGGAAGGGAATACATCCTTAACGAACAATATTTTGCTTTCATAGTGCCAATCGTTTTGCCGGAACGCGTTTGTTTAGACGAGTATCGCGATGGTGTTACGATTAGTCCACTCTTTAGTCGACGAACGCGGATTTATTTTTGCGGAGTGCGGGAATGTTGGGATCTAGCGGGAAAGGTGAACGAAATACTTTACCATAATCATCCACAGGCGCTGACGTGCCACCTCTCCAATGCAGTGAATCCAATGATACAAACAACACCAAAACACTACAACGAGCCTGTGCGTAGCTTGAACACTCTAATGCAATACGACCAAACGCTACGAGCTCAACACATGCTGCACTCACGTCAATGCACCTTGCAAATGGATACGAAAGATCCATGTACAAGTTGCAGCTCAAAAATATAAAAAGCGAAAGTTGAGCGAGTCCCAAACCGTTTTGCTCCACCAAAGAACTACGGTGCAACTTATGATACTTGTGCGAATTAAAACTAGAGTATATCCTGTTGGGAATATAACTTATTCTAAAAAAATGTGAACCTGAATGACTTGCCTTTGTTATGGGTCCAGTGGATGGTGGTGTGTTCGTGTTAGAGCGGGGCGTACGTGGTCGGAACGCTGCCATACTCTGTGACACTCCATCCGCCAATATGAATTGTTCTCGCAGTTCGATGTTGGTGCGTCCCTTGGCTGCATGCGGGCGGCGTCCAGTGCGCATCGCAAACGGAAGGAGAGGATAGGAAGGGCAAAAAAACCATACGGTAACAGGACAGACATAAAAATAACACCAAAGTGTTAAGTGGACATCAGGATAGCGTGCATGGTTGTGAGGGGAAGGAAAAAAACAACAAACAAATCAGAAAAATGTCAAACAAAAATAACAACAAAAAAATCAAGGATTAAAAGTTTTGTGCAGTTAGGAACGGGAATGATAAAATACGATTAGTATTCCTCACCATACATATTATGCGACAGTATAAATCAAGAGCAAGATTCTCCGTTACCTCCATTACGGTTTATTATGTTAAATAGAAAAAGTCATTTTCACAACTTTAAACAAGGTCAGTAAGAATTTCGTTGCATTACACTCCTAAATTTTGTTTTATTAATTATTAATATAATGTGCAATGATGCAAATGTAATTGAATGGACATAAAATACAGTGAAGTCATTCCGCTTAAATTATCTTGCACTTGATTTATACATGTCTTAAAACTACATCTACTAAATTAAATAAACAGTAGTACTTGTATAGATTAGATGCAAAATAAAATATCTACATCATGCGTTAATGCTTTAAATATAATATTTGCATCACTTTTTAAATCGTATAAGTGTAATTTATAAAAATGTAAGCAAACTAAGTACATAGGTATTTCTACACATTTGATAAATAAAAAGCACAGTGAAAGCATCAAATGTGTAAAAGCCCACAACAATAGCAAATAAATATGTCATAGTATATCTATTATAGCAAACGTAAAAACTAAGCCACACCAAACTACTGAAACGCTTTGCCATGGAACCAATGTGTTTAAATAAAATGCCAATTCAGTGCAAAAACAGAATAAAGTGGTTCCAAGGCAAGCCGAATCGCTTACCGAGCGGGCAACAAGCCTCATGCTGTTCCGGCTTGTACGGATCAGGCAGCGGTAGCACTAATGATACTACTTTATGTAAAGGGATATTCGGGGATCAAAATAAACATAAAAATAATAATATTAAGAATTCGTAAGGATCAAGGGAATTGGAACGGGCAAAGCGAATACGAATTAGTAAATTAGTAGCAACATCAAAAGTTTTATAGTGGACTTAACGATGCTTACTTTAGCCATTTACTGATAGTTGATACTAGCGTAAGTTGGTAGCTTCACAATGGAGAGAAGCGAGTATGAAATATCACATCACAAGTGAAGTACGTTACTAGTGAACAGTGGTTTTGTGTAGGTTTGGATCTTGGATATTTAGTATTGTATTATAGATGTAACGTTAATTAACGATACTGATTTCTCGACGTTATTCACTTTTATTTCGTTATTTTGGTAGATTTCATTTTGTATTTGCTGGCAACACAGTTCGTCTGCGCATGTCAAAACATCGCGTCGAAAAATGGCCGTAAACGAAAACAAGAACAATGGAATTCACCACGGGTCGATTTTAATTTCGTATTGACTCAGTTTCTCAATGATTTTCGCGTGTGATACGTCTACAAAATGACCGGCACGATAATTGAGAACTTGAGCGGTCGGAAGCTGAGTGTATTGGTCACATTCCTATTGTTGAGTCAGCTAACATGTTTTTTGATTGGTGGGCTGGTCGCGCCCATGCCTGCGAACGCTCAAATAAAACTCGGAACTGTGTGCAAAGATACTTTGAAGGTGAAAAATGACACGACGAAATGGTTCTACAACGTGGGAAAGGGGGCCTGTGAGAAGGTCGACTTAGGCAGAGAGTACCATGACCTTAGCGAGACCGACATTGTTTTCACGTTCAAAATGCCAGGGGTTGGGTCTCTGGACTACTCGAGATGGCAACAAAACCTCATCGGAGTGCTTCAAGTGGACGTCACATACCATTCCCAGATGGAGGTGCAGTCTAGAAGCACTATTACCATCGACGCGCGCATGGCGTATCAAAACAAAGGTGACGAAGATGACCAATGGAGTCTGTACACTCAATCCGTAGAGAAAAGGCATTTAGATTGCGATATTGACATCAAAGCAGAGGGCTATCTCTACAGATGCGCCGCTATACCCCTCTTTGAACTGGGTTCTTTGTTCCACGACTATTATTTACTCAACATTAGACTCCCAGTTGACACCCCTAAAATGAACATCAACATTGGACATGTGCAAGACTTGTGGCTGACTGTAATTAACCAGAATGGAGGATTTACTAAAGTCTGGCTGTCATTGAAGACTGTATTCTTCCCTTGCATCATCGGGATACTGGTTTGGTTCTGGAGACGCATTCACATGCTGCAAAGAAAGCCAGTGCTATTGGAGCAAATGCTACTTGCATTAGGAATATCATTGTGTCTTTTGAATATGCCCATCGAGTACCTCACTCTGCATTTTGATCTACCATTCATGCTGCTACTGGGAGACATAAGACAGGGAGTATTTTATGCTACTCTGTTTTCATTCTGGCTTGTTTTTGCCGGAGAACACATGCTGATTCAGAATGCAACAGCACAAAGCTCTCTAAAACAATACTGGAGACATCTGAGTGCCGTAGCTATTGGATGCATTTCTCTTTTCATCTTTGACATGTGCGAGCGAGGTGTACAGCTTCGCAACCCATTCTACTCCATCTGGGTCACAGATATTGGAACAAACTTGGCGCTGACATTCATTATCCTAGCTGGGATATCTACCTGCATCTACTTTCTGTTTCTATGCTACTTGGTTTATCAAGTCTTCATAAACATTTCTCACAAACGCCAGACTCTGCCAACCATGTGCTCGGTCCGCCGCCTGCATTATGAAGGGATCATCTACCGTTTCCAGTTCCTGATGTTGGCAACCCTGCTATGTGCTGCTTTCACTGTCATTGGATTTATCTTGGGACAAGTTGCTGAAGGGCAATGGAAATGGGATGATAACATTGAGTTGGAATACACCTCGGCGTTTTTCACTGGAGTGTATGGAATGTGGAATATCTACATTTTTGCCCTACTGGTTCTGTACGCACCGAGCCACAAGCGCTGGCCAGTAGCTGAGAATACGTCTGACACACAGAATCTCAGTGAGGAGATTGAATTCAGTCCGTTGCCGGAACGTTCCACGAGTGAGATTTCATCTCTTACTTCCTTCATAAGGAAGACAACCGTTGATTGAATCTCTGCATTTTTATATTTAAGTTATTTTGCCTAACTCCTATCTTCATCAACAAGTTATCTTGAAAACTTGGTGAATAGGATAAATTAGACTGCATTTCTAGAATGTTTGTATTGTAGCTATTTATTTAACAAATCTTTGCCTATTTAGCTTTGACTGTGTACTTATACCTTGTATGGATATCTTTAGTGATTTCGACATTTTGTAGACCTTGTAACCATTATCTTGAGACTAATCTGTAACTCTGAGTCATTTTGAAACTGGTTTCGGCCGTCAGGTAGTTGTGCTTCCAAAAATAGATTAGATTCTTTTGGAATATTAATTTGATATATTATTTCTGTGATAGTTTTTAAGATTGCATTTTTGAATCAGTATTTTCTAGATTAATTTTGTATTGCCAGCATTACTTAACTAATCATAAGTTTTGTGTAGTGATTTGTACCGTAATAAATTGATTAAAATACATGTTATTTTGTTATTTGACACAATTTTTAAGTTTTAATATTTGGTAGGGTTAATTAGTTTTCCCATTAGGGTTATTAGGTTAAAACACAGATTATATAATTCCCGTAACGTTTGATTGACACTTTGAATACCATAAATACCTAAAAGGTTAACACTGGGTACTGATTTTCGGGTGGGTTAAAATATTTGCCCAAAAAACAGTACCTACATAGAAATATTTCAAATTGGACCCATGCAATGCCTTTATGAAAAGGCAGAACATGAGTCATAGTTTTTTTTATTATTATGAAGCCAAGTTAAATTAACTATGAAAGAAATGTAATCAAACAGTCTGAACTTTTCTTTGAACTTTATATTTCTTCATTTATCAATAAATAGATAGGTGACTATCAAAGTGTTGAATTCTCTCATAGAGAAAACATAATTTTAAAATATATTTTAGTCTTAGCTTCATAAAAAAATAGGAATATTGCTTTGCTCATTCAATTGTAGGGAGGTAATAACGCAGGTATGGAGGTAGGTAGGTTGGTAGGTAGGTACCTTACCTACCTACGCAAACTTAGAGTGGTCTCGATCGTGAGTCAGTGAACTATAAATGGTAATAGTTTGAATAGTTTGACAAGTTCGTAGAACAAAGAACTTGTTTGTTTGGGATGGGTCGATTTCCGTTTGCATTGCTGAGCAAGGCAATATTCCAAGTTAAACAATGGATGAGACAGTTTGCAGTTATTTGTCTACCCAGTGGATAGGTTAGGTAGAGATTTTCCATTTAGGTAGGTACATAGATTTTAGGAATCTACTCGTATTTCGTGTGGTAGGTAGTTAGACAAAATTGCAATCTATCTCATAGGTAGGTAGGTACTAAAATTACAAATCTTCTTTCTTTAAAATTTTCAATAAAATTGGTTTGACCTGAGATAATGGCAAAATTTATAAGTTAGGTTAAGAAGTAGTTGATACTCATCAGAAGTAGGTAGAGTTTGGTGAACGATACTCAATTTCGAGCGATATCGAGGATAAAGACTTACCTAAGTAGGTACTCAGGTAGGTATAGGCCATTTCTAACACGTCTTACACGGTAAAGAAAAATGAATGCTAGTCATTTTTATCAATACTTTTTCAGCACCAAACCTTTTGTGTTCGTCTCAAGACTTTCGCTCACTGACATAGAGGTTAACAAACCCTTATTTTTTAGACAGACTTAAAAAAATGAGGAGTATCTCATAATTTTTTATGATTGTTACCTCAGAACTTTTGACTGGGTGGTCTTATTTTAACTTGGTCCAGTTCTGACAATGGGTTCCATGAAAAAAGTATATAATTGAAGTCGGTTTATAGGTTTTTAAAACAACACACATTGTCACTTGAGACAAAAATGCTCGTCTCTCAATGTATCGTATCTTGATTATGTGGGACCTACATGTAAATTCAATAAAAAAAAAAACATTGGTTTGTAACCGACATCAATTCGTCGCGTATGTTTTTTATTTATGTTTAAGTTACTTGATATCTCCGCCCATGGTCAACCGATTTTGCTGATTCTTTGACTGTTGTTTAAAGAATGATCCCGAGCTACCCCCATAAAGAGCATCGTCCACCAAACCCAAGCCTGCCCCTCCCCCCCGCTATCCAAACCCCGTACATACCTCTGCAAGGGTCGTTCTTGACCAGGAACTCGTCGAGTGCGACCCAACCGCCGCCGACGCGGACCATTACGGTCGACCGGAGAATTCGGACCAGACGGAGCTTTTGGGAATCGCCGAACTGTTGGGAAAGCATTGTGTTAGATTATAATCTTAGCAGTGTACCTTATTTTAGCTGTGTGGTGCTTGCTTAGAATTTGCACCACCCCATCTCTTCCCGTGGGTGTCGTAAGAGGCGACTAAGGGATATCCGGGGGCGGGCAGCAGCGCCCGTGGAGAACAATTCTACCACCGAACTGCAATTCCCAACCCTTTTATTTAAAGAGAGATTATGGGCATTACCCTCCATTTGATATACGCCAGTAAGGCGCTTATCAAAGGGGAGGCCTGCGTCCTGCAGTGGACCAATACAGGCTTCAACAGCCTGTACCTTATTTAAATTTCTAAACCCGTATTCAAGAACAATTCTATGAGTTATTCTCCTTTTACATTATAGTCGTGAATACGATCGCTGTCGCACGGCTGAAACTGAGTTTTTATTCATATTTTATTTACCATCTGCCTTCATACAATCAGGTCTTAGTGATGGTATTATGTAGGTGGTAAGTAAAATACCTACCTACCCATTTAGGGAGATTTAACGCAGTTAACGTGCCTATCGACTAAAAATGAACTCCCTATCTGGTACATATAATTTACAATGGAAACGTTTTAAAGTTATTTATATCACACGGGAACTGATTTATGGGATAAAATGTAGCACATGTATGCTTGATTCCAGGATAAGAATTACCTATATGCAATATCAGCCTGACCCGTTCAGTAGTTGGCGTGAAGAGGTAACAAACATCCATCTATACATCCAAACTTTCGCATTTATAAAGATAAAATTAGGATTTACAAATGTCAACTAGACAAACTTTTCAAATTGAATAGTTATCTTCTATTTAACACCAATACTAGCTAATATAAGGATTTAGGAATCGATTAAGGAATTGAAATGTATCGTTTGACCTTCCTAAATCCTAATTTTAGTTAATTTTAGCAAATTCGGACGGTGTCGATTCTGTTGTTTTACAACAGAATCGACACCGTTATGATGTGACTTACCTGCGATAGCGTTCGGTGTAATCCTTAGCCTTACTTATAAGGAATGCCTACGTCCAGCAGTGGCCGTCCAAAGTCTGATAATGTGGACTTACCCGGTACTTGCCCTCGCCGACCTGCATGACCCTGAACTTCTGTCTGCAAGTGCACAGCATCACCAGACGTTTGACCTCGTCGTGGATTTTGTCGGCGTCTGTCGGCGGGCCGCGGCGCTCCACCTGAGAGAAACGAATTAGTTACAGAATGCCAACTGCAGTTAGGATTATGTAGGTACAAAATTTTGCTGATTAAACTAATAAACATACATAGGTACCCTAATAATGATCTATGAATTACATATTTAATAAACAAATAATCGTTACATAAAAAGAAACGACTTCAATTTTATGGTTTTTATTGTCAGAACTGGACCTGAAAGTAAAATAGGACCACAAGGGAAGAACCAGCTTTCAAATTAAAACGAATCATCAAAATCGGTTCACTCAGTTGAAAGTTCTGAGATAACAAACACAAAAAATAGTCGATTCGAGAACCTCCTCGTTTTTTAAGTCGGTTAAAAAGTTTAGTTCAGGGTTTATTGTTATTGATCCAAAGATTTTACACTAACTTTCGTAGTTTGTCGAATTATATATGAATGTAAGCGGGCTACCTACAAACCTTGTTTGTGTTGGAAGAACACCAACATTTCATCTTCACGCGCGTACCGCACTCACCCTGAAGATGTTCCTAGGAAATGAAACGTTGGTGTTCTTCCAACACAAACAAAATAAACAACATGTTGCAATAAAAATATTGAGTATTGAGTAAGAGTTATCTTACCCAATCAGGCCGGAGCGCTGCGATGAACTCTTCCCAATCGATGAGTCCTCCGCCATTTCTGTCGAACAGGTCAGCCACGGCGCCCATCTCCAGGCGAGACGTGTCGAACTCTGGACAAACAAACATTATTTAGACAAGGTATCGCCGGTTTAACAAAGCAGATGCCATAGAGTTTATAGGCCAACCACTTTTAGACAAGGTCCCACGACTATCGCTAGTTTAACGAAGCAAAGCTTTTTTGATATTTATGCCTAGCATGGGGATTATGGGCAATACCTCCCATGAGAGAAAAGGCAATAAAGCGCTTATCAGACGGAGGCCTGGGTCCAGCCGTGGACCAATATAGGCTGTTGAGGCCACGGTATGCTTAGAGTGCATGGATACTTTATATACAAGGTGGGGGACATTTTTGGCCCTTAAGGGTGGTATGCTTAGAGTGCATGGATACTTTATATACAAGGTGGGGGACATTTTTGGCCCTTAAGGGTAGCTACCATTTATTTCGTAGTTAGAAGGTTTTGTTTAACTCAACTCAACTTTCTGTTTTATTTTGAAGAAAAAATTAAGGCCATTTTTAGATTTTTGAAAAAAAAGTACAGTTCGCCTCAAAAATAAACCTATAACCAAGTAACCTTAAAGGGGCCAAACATCTTCCACACCTGTATACTATAGATACTCACTGGTGTTGATAATTCCGTCCATGAACTCGTTCCTGTGAATGAATCCGTTGTTGTCCTTGTCCATTTTGCGGAACAGGTCTGTGAGACGGGACTTCTTGTGGTTCATGAACTTCAGGAACTGTGGGGGAAAACAATGTTATTTCGATGGAAGAGATTGCAGCGCAGCGGTATGGTCGCCTGTTGTACAAACACTGTACTGGGAGTATCAGTAGTACATAAACCGTGTCCATTTCGAATGTAGCATGTTAGTAAACAAACTACGAAACAAATAACAAAATCTCTCTCTTTGCGTCGAGTTTCAGATATAATTGTAAGCAATTTTTATTGAAGGGAGGATCTAAAATCGACTAGTAATGTAAATTACGTATAAAAGGACGCGCCAACAAAGTGAATTTTAGGTTAAGTATGGGCGGTTTGTTTACTAACATGCTTAATTCAAAATGGACACGGTATAAGTACATAGACGATAAAGTGGCCATTTTCTCAAGTGTGTCAAGTAGGTAATTAATAGGCTCTAGTGGCCTAAAAAATTATGACTATCCGTCAGTAAGATTTTTCTGGAGATATAAACACGTATAAACTAAAATAGTGTGTGCAGCTGTGTGGTGCTGGCTTAGAATTTACACCACCCCAATTCTTCCCGCGGGTGTAGTAAGAGGCGACTAAGGGATATCAACTGGCACTACCCCCATAAAATAAAAGTCAATAAGGTGCTTATTACGGGGAGGCCTGCGTCCAGTAGTGGACCATTAAAGGCTGTTGGGAAACAAAAAATGATAGAGATATAGCCAGTTAAAATGCCACGTGGCGTCACGTTGCGGCACTTTTAAGCAAGGTGTAACGGTGTAGCTTGCCTCCAAAACTTAGACGTGCCTTTTTGTAAATTTTTATTTGATTAAAAGTTTAAATGAAAAAAAAAAAGAAAAAAAAAAAAGAAAAAATACTTATGTGTAGGTACAATATTTTTCGATAGTTTAACAGACGGACTACCTAATAGAACAATATTATTTTTACCCAGGACACTACACTATTCAAGTCAAGTCTATCTTACCCTCTTTCTCCAGTCGTCCCAACTGAAGTTGGACACTCTCTGGATCTCCTGCAAGTGAGCGAGACGGGCTTGCAGGTGTCTCTGTCGCTCCCACGCGAGCAGCCATACGTTCCTCCACTTGTCCCATAGAGTCTTCACGCGTGGTGACCTGAACTCCGGTTCTGAACCCTTGCTGTATTGGGATAAGGTTTGATTTAGTTTGTATTTTTGGCGGTACTAATTGGCAGCCATGTTGTTTTAAAGTTAAGCGAGTATTTGGAACGAAGCAATAAGCGAAAATTGAATAAAACCTTTAGAAATGGGGCTGCCAGCTAGTACTATTGTTTCTTTATAGTAGCATAATTTCAGGCATTAGACAATACATATTTAAAAATAATAAAAAATAAAAAATCTAAAGAAGCAGAAATAAATAAAGCATACCTACTTTGTAACTACTGTAATATGGTTGTGTAGGTACTTTTTTGATTTAAAACATTAAAACAATAAAACTAAGGGGACTGTCATGTCACACAACAAAAATCAAACTCAAACAACATTCAAAAGCTTAATGAGAGTGACCACCAAACATTACCTTGGATTTAAGTAGGTACTATCTATTTGTAGGGCTTTGCTTAGTTTTGAACAATCTTTACATTATGGGGTCTTCACGTCGACGTTTTCAATTATTGAAGATCTTACTTTTACATACTGCCGTGATATATTGTATTCCAAGTTTGACAGGATTTTTAACCCTTGGTTGATTCTAGGTTGACAGGATAGGATGATCTTTACCTTCCCTTAGGCAGGAACCTCGGTCCGTACTGCGGCAGGTTCCGGTCTGGCGTCTCTCGGCCGGGACTCACGCGACTAGAGCACACGCAACAATGAGAACAGAACACAGCTGTTAGATGCCATCCCAGGGTTAGTGGCAACCTCGTGAGGCTTGTGTCAACGTGGTGAAGGTTAGTAGTAACCTTGTGAGATTAGTAGCAAGTCAGCAACCGTGTGAAGTATGTGACTGGCAATTACATACCTTGTCGCGGCAACCGTGGAAAGTTAGTGGCAACCGTGTGAAGTTAGTGGCAACCGTGTGAAGTTAGTTACATGGCAATAACCTTGTGAGGTTAGTGGCCACCTTTATGTCAACCTTTAGGTATGTTATTCAGTGAGTAATTCGTTCATACTTTATCCACTGCTCGTTCGTTCCTTTTCTGCGTGTGTTGAGAACGCAGAAAGATTGCGGCAAAAATAGTATATGAGCGTGTTCTTCATAGATAGACAGGTTTGTGACTTACAGGTGTGGTAACCACAGACCTCATCGTGGCAACCGTGTGAGCGTACGTGAGGTTAGAACCAATCATGTGATGTTAATACGTACCTACCGTGATGTTGTTAGTTGCAACCGAGTGGCAGATAACCAAGAGTGGCATGGCAACCGTGTTTGGTACTCTTGGGATTGTGATGTTAATCCTTACCGTGGTTTTGTTAGTTGCAACTGTGTGTGGCAGTGGCAGACACCCTTAGTGGAAACCATCTTTGTCTTTTCCGATGAAAGCGGTTATATAAGGTTTTTGGTAGCGGCAACATTATTGCGAAAAACTATGGTTTTGCATAAACCACCCCGAACATTTAAGCATGCGTAAATGCATGCATACACAAAATACATAAAAATGCAATATTTTCTCATCATGCAATGTAGGAATTAATCGGATCGTTGGAAGGAGACGAGTTTTATCAGAACTTTTACATTTTTACTTTTTCTTTTAAGTTTTAAGGTAGTAGATACCTTATTTATTACTTAGTAATCTTATTTTTTTACCCAACTGGGTTTATTCGACAAATCCATGCTTATTTTTTTTCTATCATGGTTATTATATTATATAATCCACGGACTTGTTTTATTTTTTAGTATTTAAGTTTGTGTTTTTTATAATGAATAAAATATCTTATCTTATCTTATTACTACTAAAGTCATCTAAAACGGTATATTGGAAAACTCATGGTAGATTCCCCGTGTAAATTACTTTAGAACTCAATAAATGGCTCTCTATATAGCAACAAACTAAGAACAAACTACAAAAGCTCAAAGCCACACTAACTACCAATACACTCTCAAACAATAAAATAAACAAAATGGCGTCAAACCTTCCTCTCCTACTCCGATTGTGAATCCTCGACCTGGTGAAGCGTGAGTGAACGAGACATAAAGCAACATTTACACGTGTTAGAGCGAGATGGGCAGTGAATTTTGATCAGACAAGCTGAGTTTTTTTTTCTGAATTAACATTTAAAGCCAATGGACAGTTAAATTAAACAATGGGACCCATCAATTGTGTTATATATAAATGTGAGACTGAACGTATAAAAAATTTATAAAAATGTACTAGTAAATGGATTTTTTTTTTGGTTAATGGATCCTTTGAAAAGGATTTAAGTGGACCAAGTGGCTCTAAAAATCCACTATGCAAAACATTATGAATATAGGAATATAGTAGACTATTTATATGTAAAAACATCCATCAAATGATTTTAGTGGATCGAGAGCACAGTTCAGTCAAACATTAAAATAATAAAAATATTTATACTAACACAACAGGTTTTTTCAACAACAAAAAAAAGGAATGGAATTATGGTGAAATGTTGAATGAAAAATACCTGCTGCAGAACAATAATATAAGTTAAAGTTATTGAAATTATTTAAAGTAAAATCAAAATTAATCCCAGTATGTACAACAGTCCATATTTTGTTCACGGTTTTTTACCAGACAAGATTATAAAAAAAAAAAATCTTTTTAAATGACAATTTAAATAGACCTTTGTTTGACCGCAATCTCGGCGAAATGCGATGATGTGGCCGGCGGTATATACAAAGGTCTAGAAGACACTTATTTACCCTTGTCTTAATAAGTTAAGTTAAGTAATTAACCTAAGTTGAAATTAACCGATTAGGTAGAACCTAAATCTCCCCCTCCCCTCTCTTATAGTATAACCCAATATAAGAATACATTAAAAAAATATAAAATGTTGTACTTTCTGCCAAAATCCAGTTAGAAAAATAAAATAAAAACGTCTAAAAACCCACCTGTATCGCCTAGATCCATAATAATCTGGCGACACCGATCTCTCCCTGTGCAAGTCGAGCTGCGACCCGCGACTGATGTGGCAACACAAGCACCATGCATGACGTCACATGAACGAACGGACAAAACAAACATAGATGAGTGAATGAATGAACTAAACTATTGCAAACCAATACAAAATGGCGGGACAGTGAAGCGCGTAAATTCGAATTTTCTTGCTCAATATTTGAATTGGCTGTACTGTGTCAAAATGATTTGGAATAAATTATCAAGTACCTATACGAATTAGAAGATGTGGCCAAACACAAGAAAAAATTAATTAGGAGCTACCAATGTCCCTTCATAATAAAACACCCAAATGTAACGACATAATCGGCAAAAGAAACAAAATTATAGATAAAACTACAAAATTTCAGCAAAAGAACTCATGAAAATTAATTTTGGGTACCAAGATTTATGTATATTTTAATAATTTGGATTTTTGGTGCCCAATTTCGTCAATAACCTTAAGTGTCACATACCCAGGTGTTCCTTTGACAGCGCTCTTGGCGGAAACCTTCCTTGGTGTGGTCTCCCGACCTTGACTCTGACTCTTCACCTAAAAGTAACAAATATTTTAATACTAGCTGCGCCCCGCGGCTTCGCACGCGTTGTTCCTATGAAAACATTAAAAGGTGATTTTCATCCCACGGGAACAGATTTATGGGATAAAAAGTAGCTTATGTATTATTCAAGTATTAGAATTACCTGTATGCAAAATTTCAGCCAGATCCGTTCAGTAGTTTTGGCGTGAAGAGGTAACAAACATCCATCCATACATCCACACATCCATACAAACTTTCGCCTTTATAATATTAGTGTGATAACGCCATCTATTGAAAACTAGTACCAGTCAGATTTATACCGAATTTTGATTGGTTGGAGATTTACCCTAAGTACTTATTTCTTTAATCTTTAGACTGGCTAAAAGATAATCGGACAAATAAGCAGCTTCGTCTATTAACTATGACGTTAAATGTATGAAACCTTGTGTCAAAACAGTAAAAACGACTTTTTAAAATTTAACCATCTTGGTAAACTCCGGTCCTAGAAGAGAATATACATGCGATTTTATTCCAATTTACCTCCAAATAAATCACCTCGGTCTGCCGTTTCTGCTAGTCAAATTTAAACCCAAAACCATGAAAATAAATCACAAATTACCTGGTAAGCCTTGCAGACCCTGTCGACCTCCGTCTGTCGTTTCTGCGTGTGTTCCATCAGTTCGTTGTGGTCTTCGATCAGACCTTGGAGTAAGTCGATGGATTCTGGTAGAGGCTCCGCTTCCAGTGCTGAGAAGAAAAATACAGTTTAGTACGTCTATACTTCGATTAAAAACCTGGATATTTTTTGTATACTAGAGTTTACAAAACGTAAAGAATATTGGTGGAAAATATTGGCTAAGCATAGACGCTTAGAACAAATTTTGGATTTGAAAGCTTTCACTCATAATTTAATTGACCTCTCATTCGTTTTCGAATTCAAATTTAAACATTTTCGCTGCACATGTGAGATTAAGAGTTCTTGAAGTTATTGTTATGAGATTTTATGTTTTCATAGATCTTTGTTGACATAATTATCTTGGATTCTGAATCGAAGTATAGTATATAATGTGTTTAGGCCATTGCTGCTCTGCTATTCGGCATGTGTGTTTTTCTTCAAAACCTGAAACTTATGCTAAACAATATTTTACTTACATATCAGCGTATTCTCCAATCCGGTGAGCCATTGCAGTAGCTCCTCGAGTACCAGATCCAGGTCTTTGAGGCTCTGCATGTGGGTTTCCAGCTTGCTGCCTCGCTGCATCGCCCATTGCCATACCTGGGTAGAAGGGAAGCGTTAATCTCTTACATTTTATAGGGTATTCGGTTAAATAAATAAGGAGTTTGAACTTCTAGACCAGTTTAAAATTGAGATTTTGACTTTGTTCATCATTTTCAAATATTCTCGAAGAAACATAAGGTATTTTCTATTGTCTGGCTTGACTTTGTTTCTTTAATCTGACATTGTGTACCTGCCTTATTCATTTCTTTTAATTTGGTTTCTATTTTTGTATTTTTGATATTGTAAAGTTTTTATTTTTAGTTTTAACTATGTATCTGTCCAGAAATTGCAGGCCCACTAAGAGCAAATTACACTGCTGCACTATTATTTTACTATAACATCTATAATAACATGTAATTATGCAATAAATATACTTTTACTTTACTTTAAAAACGTTTAAAATTCCTGCCTTCATCTGAAAGCAAAAGACGTAGAGACCACCTTCCCTTGTCGTCTTTTAACTTAGCATTTTGTTATGAAAACAATAATAATAATATGATATATTATAATATGTTTATTTCAGAAAAAATAGATAGAATAATACTTTATTGCACTAAAGTTGTACATGGGCGAGCATAATGCCAGATGAGAACGAAAAGTCATTGATTTATTAACTTGAAAACTGGCATAGTTAGGTCTCATACATATTTAGGTCATAATTTAAGTGAACACATATCATTTTGTTACCAACCTGAATAGGCGTTACTTTGCTAAATATCCTTATAACTGGCATCACAGAAGCGACAAGATGCCGCTTATTTTGTGTCGCATTCATTTTAAGTTAAAAATTACGCAACCATGCACGAATTACTAATAATTGCACAAATTTTATAAATCTGATAATTCGTTTGTTAATCAGGAGTTTTCAAAACAATATAAGTAGGTACTAATAGCCTAAATAGATAAGATTGCTTTAATCGATTAGGTATCTGTTGATTGTTTTGCTTTTTTTGTTTCAAGGTGAAATAATGATGAAATATTGCAAATTTTTATCTTTTAGCACAGTGATTTTAATCTGGATAGAGGAGACAAGATTTAAGTACAGTAAAATATCTTATATCCTATCTATTACCAGATTTATTTATTTTTTTAACGCTTTCGTTACATTATTTTTAATTAAAAACTGTTTAATTATAACTTTGAAATAAGTTTTTTTTTATTATTTTCTTTATTGATGACGATTCAACCTTTGGTTTAGAGTAAGTAAAGATGGAGATGGATTGGAACGGAACTCAGAGCTAGTTCATCCAGAAATATAAACGTAGTCAGTTTTTTCAAATCTCTACTAATACTACTGATAGTTATTTATTCACTAGCTGTTGCCCGCAACTTCATCTGTCTGAATTAGTATTTTTTCTTCATGCTTTATACAATATTCCAAGATTAGACGTAAGAATGGGGCTGTTCTATCGCTCATTTTAATATAGGCTAAAATAAAAGCCTTAATCAAAGGCCTTAATAAAAGACGAAAAAAAATATTATACGTTAGATTTTGTTTAATCCTTACCTCATCCCATCTGCTCTGTATGATGGTGATCCAGTGCTTGATAACGGTGACGGCGTCAGGGTGAGCCTTGCTGAGGATCGAGTGTGCCAGGGCAACGGTCTCCTCCTGTAATACAAGACGACGGTAATACTGTGCAGTTTGTTATCGAACGGTGCAGTTTGACACTGTAGAGTTAATTTTCGAACGATGAAGTTTTTTTTGATGCGGTTACGAGCTTTTAAATACATTATAAAGCTGATTTAAATATCAATGACTGACAGACGTAACTTAACAGTGCAGTTTTAAAATCGTGCAGTTAACAAACCTTATCGTGCAGTTTCTCATTCAGTTCCCTGATGAATTTCTCGTGTTCCCTGATCTGCTGTTGAGTCTCCATGTCTCCCTCGGGCAGTTGTCCTGAGAAGCGCAGCTTGGTTTCCGCGTCCGATAGCCATTCTAGTAGCATGTTCACTGAGCGGTGCAGTTTTTCGGCCTGGGGAGGACAAATTAAATAAATAAACTAAATAAATAATGTTGAACAATTCACACAGCATTATCTAGGCCCAAGCTGTGTTATGGGTACTAAATAACTAATGTACAGAATACTACGAGTACATAGATAGATATTTATTTTATACATAGAAAACATCCAGAACACCCTGAACAAATATCTGCAGATCGTACACACATTTGTCCCGAGGCGGGAATCGAACCCGTAACTTCCTGCGTCGCAGGCGGACCTTCTTTATTCACTTCTTCAATGTTGCCCAAAATGGAAACGTTGTTCGGCTATTTGCAGTTGAGCAATCATCAAATTCAGTTAGTACATAAACATGGTGATAGTTTTTTATTTAGTAACAATAACATACCTCCTTCAAAGCCCCTTCGAGACGGGTAGCCTTCTTCTCAGTGAGAGTGAGGACAGATTCCCAGGCTTGCTTGAGCTCCGTACATTGCGTGCGGATGCTGGCTGCGTCTTCGCGAGGCACCTGGGGAATTGAATCTTGTTAGTACTGGGTCAGAGTTTTAAATCATGTGACGTTTATACATTTTCTGTAAGAATGGGACTGTTGTATCGCTCATTTTAATATAGGCCAAAAAAAAGTATATTATATAGGTTAGATTTTGTTTAATCCTTACCTCATCTCATCTGCCCTGTATGATTCGACTATTATGATCTTATATGGATATATTTTTGCGTTTCAGTTGATTAAAGAGATGGTATCAAATGAAGCGTTTGCATGGATACGTTTGATGGTGATTTATATCCAACGAAAACTGATTTATGTGATACAAAGTAGCCTATGTTTAATGTCCGGCCTAGAATTACCTGCATGCAAAATTTCAGCTCTATCCTTTTCCGTATTTTTGGCGTGAAGAGTAACAAACATCCATCCATCCATCTAAACTTTCGCATTTATAATGTTAAGTAGTGTGGTAGGTAGTGTGTTTGATTACGCTTTTAAAATGGACTTAAGTAAAGTTTTACTTTATTTTGATTTATGTTTTTTGAGGAATTTCTATAGTCTTACCGTAGCTTCTAGTTCTTTTCCAGTCTTCATGACTGAAGACATCTGTTGCTCGCGAGAATGGAGGTCCTCCTCGAATTGCTGCAACAAAAACAATGGACATTTGAGTAAGAAAGAAAATTTGCCATTTCTAGGGCAAGTTCAGTGAAATTTTGAAAGAAAACAAATCAGTTTGAAAGAAACTTATGCATATTTCAGAAATTTTATATTATTATTTTTAGTTGTTGTGTTCTAAACGTCACGTCACAAGTGACTTAATAATAAAATTTTGAATTCCAAATTCAGTATGCATTGAAACAAATTAAGAATAAGAAATTCACAACTACGAGTAGGTATTATTATAATATCCAGTTGTTAAAATGTTGAATTTGTAAATTAAAATTTCTAAGGACTTTTATCACATTTTGAATGCCGAAAATGCCGGAAATTTCTTTTAAACCTAGGTTTAAAAGAAATTTCCGACGTCCAATATCAAATTTCTAAAGTCAAAACTTAGTCCACTAAATTTAACTCACCTTATGTTGTTCAATAAGTGCCATCACGGTATCCAAATCGCCATGCACAGGCGCGTCAGCCGACAAAGCCTTCTGTTGCTTCTTCAGCCACTCCAGCAGCGCTGACATGGCGTCTTTGAACTGGCCGGAGTATAGGAGGGCCTCCTCTAGGCGGCGTTGTCTGTAACACAAATGATATTACCAATTTGAATATAACGGCGGCATCTGCCTCGGTGCTAACAAAACAGATCATTTGACAGGTTTTTCATTTATACAAGTGACAGTGTTATGTCTCTGACAAATTTTGTAGAATAGAAGACATTGCCATCATAAACCGAAACAAGTCTTCAGGGTTTCATCATCATCATACGATATTAATATGCAGGGCGGGGCAAATTTTTGGCCCCTTAAGGGTAGCTACCGTTTCTTTTGTAGTTAGACGGTTTTGTTGTTAGATTTGTTCTTCCTTCTATTTTATGTTGAAGAAAAAAATATTGGCTTTTTTAGTACTATGATAAAAAGTACGGACCGAAAAAAAAAATTACAATTGTCAAAAAAAAAAACAAGTTGGTCTTAATCGACTCTATTTCCAACCAGGAATACTTTTCCCAAAGTAACATACCAAATCAAATATAAGAATGAAAAATATTTAGTAACAATTCCGCGAAAAAACCTTCTGCGATAAAATCTAACAAATTGTACATTTATACAAAATGAAAGAACATTTATCAAAGCAAGTCGTCAACTAGTTTCGTCTCTCCACGAGACATCATCAGGACACCACACCACTCGATCTGAGAGCGCCAAACAACAACGGCAGAGTCCCACCAGAGATGTTGTCACTTCGAGCTCCGCGTGCCAAGTGAGGCATCGCTCGCAAAACCGCCCCTTATATACAGTCATGGTGACGCATCACGCCCATTACCTGCGTCCGTGACATCACCGCTCGCGCCATTTCTAGAAAAAATCCGTAATAATGGCGATCGAGGCAAACCTGTACTTAGTTCATTCAACAATGTATTATTACTGTATTTTGTAATTTCTAAATTTTCTAAGACCGACAACCTAAATCCCTTATCACAAGTATGTAAAATTGAAAATGAGTGATTATCATTTAATGAATGACCCGATTCTAATAAATGTTTTGCAAAATTTGACTTTTCTGGATGATTGTTTCTATAAGCCGCTAAATGTTCTTTATACCTAACCTGAAAACTACGACCCGTTTGACCTACATAAACACCATTACATTCATCACAAACTAACTTATAAACACCAGATTTCTTATTGTTATCCAATCTATCTTTTCCGTTACAAATCTGTTTTAATAAATTGTTTGTTTTGAACGCTACATGTACTTTATTTTTGGACAAAGCCCTTGAAACTCCCTCACTTAATGGACCTAAGTAAGTTAAACTTCCTACATATTTATTTATCCTATCTGGGGCAACAGGGTACAATAAAGAACGGACAATGTTACGTTGTTTACTCCTAATTAGACCATCAACTATATTCCTACTATATCCGTTTCTTTCTGCCATATGGTAAATAATAGATATCTCTTTATTAAAGTTCTCCCGTGATAGGGGTACTGACATCAATCTGTGGACAAAACTACGATAAGCTGCTAACTTATGTTGTAATGGATGACAAGAAGAATTCGGTATTGTAATGTCTGTATAAGTCGGTTTTCTGTAAATTTGGAAATCGTGCCTATTGTTTAACCTAGTTAAGGTCAAATCTAAAAAGTTCAGCGAGCCATTGGTTTCCAACTCGAGTTTGAATTTAATTTTAGGATGAATTGTATTAAGTTTGTTAACAAATAGTTCTATTTGACGTAAACTTCCGGTCCAGCATATGATAATGTCATCAACATAACGATAATAATATAAGATTTTTGACTCCCCTATAATGTGTTTAATCTCAAAGCTATCCATGAAAATATCTGCTATAAGTGGACTCAGTGGTGAGCCCATAGCTAACCCCTCCTTTTGTTTGTAACATTGATTGCCAAATTGAAAGTAATTTTGCTGCATACAATTCCGGCAGAAAAGGAGGAGTTAATATCTTTCACTAGGGCTTGTATGCAGCAAAATTACTTTCAATTTGGCAATCAATGTTACAAACAAAAGGAGGGGTTAGCTATGGGCTCACCACTGAGTCCACTTATAGCAGATATTTTCATGGATAGCTTTGAGATTAAACACATTATAGGGGAGTCAAAAATCTTATATTATTATCGTTATGTTGATGACATTATCATATGCTGGACCGGAAGTTTACGTCAAATAGAACTATTTGTTAACAAACTTAATACAATTCATCCTAAAATTAAATTCAAACTCGAGTTGGAAACCAATGGCTCGCTGAAATTTTTAGATTTGACCTTAACTAGGTTAAACAATAGGCACGATTTCCAAATTTACAGAAAACCGACTTATACAGACATTACAATACCGAATTCTTCTTGTCATCCATTACAACATAAGTTAGCAGCTTATCGTAGTTTTGTCCACAGATTGATGTCAGTACCCCTATCACGGGAGAACTTTAATAAAGAGATATCTATTATTTACCATATGGCAGAAAGAAACGGATATAGTAGGAATATAGTTGATGGTCTAATTAGGAGTAAACAACGTAACATTGTCCGTTCTTTATTGTACCCTGTTGCCCCAGATAGGATAAATAAATATGTAGGAAGTTTAACTTACTTAGGTCCATTAAGTGAGGGAGTTTCAAGGGCTTTGTCCAAAAATAAAGTACATGTAGCGTTCAAAACAAACAATTTATTAAAACAGATTTGTAACGGAAAAGATAGATTGGATAACAATAAGAAATCTGGTGTTTATAAGTCAGTTTGTGATGAATGTAATGGTGTTTATGTAGGTCAAACGGGTCGTAGTTTTCAGGTTAGGTATAAAGAACATTTAGCGGCTTATAGAAACAATCATCCAGAAAAGTCAAATTTTGCAAAACATTTATTAGAATCGGGTCATTCATTAAATGATAATCACTCATTTTCAATTTTACATACTTGTGATAAGGGATTTAGGTTGTCGGTCTTAGAAAATTTAGAAATTACAAAATACAGTAATAATACATTGTTGAATGAACTAAGTACAGGTTTGCCTCGATCGCCATTATTACGGATTTTTTCTAGAAATGGCGCGAGCGGTGATGTCACGGACGCAGGTAATGGGCGTGATGCGTCACCATGACTGTATATAAGGGGCGGTTTTGCGAGCGATGCCTCACTTGGCACGCGGAGCTCGAAGTGACAACATCTCTGGTGGGACTCTGCCGTTGTTGTTTGGCGCTCTCAGATCGAGTGGTGTGGTGTCCTGATGATGTCTCGTGGAGAGACGAAACTAGTTGACGACTTGCTTTGATAAATGTTCTTTCATTTTGTATAAATGTACAATTTGTTAGATTTTATCGCAGAAGGTTTTTTCGCGGAATTGTTACTAAATATTTTTCATTCTTATATTTACAATGGATTTCCGCAAAGTAACGCCTGAATCTATTATTTATACCAAATCAAAGTTTTGGAAATCCCACCCCGTTGGCCCACTACAATACGTTTGTGAGTCGGCCTTCATGGTTTAGTAAGATGATGGTTATATATGTATGTATAGTTTGGTCATTTAAACATACCTGTCAACAGCCTTGGAGCAGACCGTGGTCCACTTAGTCTTCATATCGTTGAGCATGGTCCTGAGTGCGGGCTCATCGGCCTTGGGCGCGCGTTCCTTCAGAGACTTGCCAGTCTTCATGGTTTGGTCGTAGAACGGCTGCTTGGAGGCTAGGGCCTTTTGGAACTCGCGGTGTTTTGTTAATCTGGGGGGGAAAAGGTTTTATTAGTTTTCTTAAATAAAAGCCCGATATTACACACTGCTGGGCACTATATCGCTTCTGCCAGTTATTAGGCCTGTGTTTTTTGCTTTGGGATATGTCGGTTTGCATCATGGGGGTAATGCCGGGTTCATCGGTTATGTTTGAGGCTGGCAACCTATGTTTTTTTGTATGTATGTAGGTGATTTTTATGTTCGCACGTAGCGCTGAAACAGGTGACGGTATTTAACGAATATATATCGCGTTTATTTAGCTATTTTTCCCGACTAACAGGTTTACACACTGTCTTGGTCACGTTTTGTCATCCCGTTACCACGAAAATAATGTGTTCAGATCACGTAAGTTTCAAAATATTTATGAGCTGATTTGGTCCAATATTTTTGTACATTTTCAAGAGAAACTTGGAAGGAGTACATACCGTAGTTTGATCTTCTCGGGGTCATTGACCGTGGTCTCAGAGTTGAGTTCATCGAGCTGCTTCTCGGTGTCGTTGAGCCAGCTCATCAGGTTGTTCCTACAAATAACCGCTTAGATTAGTTCTATCACATAAATGTATAGCTTTGTTACAGACCTCGACGATATTTAGGCTCGTATTATGAAAGCTTGCTCAGTCATAGAGCTATGCTTGAGTGACGTTTATGCCATATAAAAGTGTTGATCAAGCATAAATCGATGACTGAGCAAGCTTTCATAATACGGGCCTTAGATAGGTACATAAATGTTTTATAAATAAAATTTATTGACAAAGATAATTGCAATCAACTAATTGAAATAAATCAGGAGTGAAACAATTGAGCGAACTGCAGACTGTTGCAAAAAATATGCCATACCAATAATACCAGTCGAAAGCGACCCCAAGACGCTGGCAACATTGCTCCGCTGTATGGCAATGCTGATGCGCTGATAATTTTTTAAAACCCGAAGAGCCTCGGTACCCACCGGTCCTAGGATCTTCACTCCAAAGGGAGCAAATGTGTAGGTTCTGTCGTGTACTTATTATAGACCTTTTGTTAACAGACCGAAATCCGTGCTGCACTGACACCAGAAGATTCTTGATGAGGAGGATCCACTAACCACATTCACATCCACCAGTCCATACTAGTCCAATGCTGGACCGCCGCCGATGGCCGGCATCTGCCAGCAGTCTTTCAATCTATGGTGGACCGATACAGTACTTGATGCTATAGTTACCACATATCAGCAAACTCCTTAGCCTCCATGAAGCCCTGGTCCTATCAGCAGCCTTAGAAACCACCCTCTCTCGTCGATGCTGCACTGACACCAGTAGATTCTTGATGACGATAATCCACTTACAATACTCCAGTCCATCATCAGCCCATGATTGTCCACTGACGGCCTCCCCCAATGAGGGATATAGCGACCTGTCATCCAGCATCTGCCAGCAATCTGTGGTGGATACAGTTCTTAATGAAGGAGTTAGCTTACCACATATCAGCAAACTCCTTGGCCTCCTTGAAGCCATGGTCCAAAGCCCTGGTCCTCTCAGCAGCCTTAGAGACCACCCTCTCCCATCGATGCTGCACTGACACCAGTAGATTCTTGATCAGGATGACATCTTGCTTCTGGCTGAAGTATTTCAGGTGAGTGCCCTTCTTGTCGAGGTGTAGCATAGTTTCGCGGTGGGTCGAGATTTCTTTTTGGAAGGATTTGTGCTCTTCGATTTGGGCTGCAAGAAAGAATGTAAGTTAGTACAAACGTCGTAGAAGATTTTATTTAATAACAACCATCACATGGTCCTGGTGTTCGCGACTATCTTTTTACACGAAAACGACCACAAGTCGATTGCACGCTAAGAGCTCAGCTATACATTGGTCGCTTCGAGAAGATGTGTCGCGTTTGACACTCACAAATTACAAATTATCCGAATACGGTAAGCGCAGTGAGTCGAACTTAATATGTATTCGCAGGCTGTGCTAGTGTAAAGAGCTAAGTCAAAGTCAAAGTCAAGTCCAAATCATTTATTGCAAGTATGTACATTGATGAGCTTAAGTTATAATTACAGCTAAGGTTGGTACATACACCATGTTAGATTGGTAAAGCAATGTTTTAGTGTCTATCATCTTACACTATAGCTTACTATATAGCAATTTATTACGAACAGTTTTAAAGATAATCAGTCGTTGTAAATACTAATTCTAATTTAATTTAAGCGAGCCGCGCTGTGTGTTGCTCTAGCAACACACTAGCTCTGGAAGTTTCAAGTCCCCGATGCAGCCTACCTATTTATTAAACAATACTTTTTGGAATAAAGCTAAGGGATATTATGTATACTTACTAAGTAATGTGTCCATAACCCTCGACACCGGCTTAGCCGACGTCAAAGTCTTCTCGGCGCTGGTGAGCCAGTCGACGAAGGCTTGCAGCGCGTCGTGGAACTCTGTCGCCTCCTTCAGAGCTATCTCTAGCTTTATCTTCTTGTCTGACGCTCTGTTGGGCGAATTGTAGGGATAGTTAAATATCTGAGATGCCAGGAAGAGTATTGTATCGGTAAAGGTTTACTTTGTGGTCAAGCCACAAGACTTCACAGAAGTAATTGAAAACTAACAGCACTAGTTTTGGGAAAAAATAATTTCGAAAAGGGTTTCTATGGGCACAAATGAAACTCTTGTTGTTTGGTTTCAACATCCTATATTGGTCCACGGCTGAACGCAGGCCTCCCCTTGATAAGTGTTTTATTGGCATTTATCTTATGGCCGTATCATACCATCACAGTTTGGTGGATGTGTTGTTCTGCACGAGGTGCTGGTACCCGTACCCGGTGGATATCCCTTAGTCGCCTTTTACGACACCCGTGGAAAGGGATAGGTGGTGCAAATTTCTAGCTGACGCACACAGGCCTATCTCCTCATTACCTATGTATGTGATAACCTATATGTATGTTTAGGGTCTATAGTGAAACCTAATTATATGAAAATCTAAATACCTCTGCAATACAATAAATGATTGAGTATTGAGTATTGAGTATGTGAGAACAACACGAAGTCAGGTGCCATAGATGTTGAAAATCTCTGGGACTTTATACGGACTTTAGTGCCGTTAAGATTATTTGAACGTGTGTCTTACCTGGAAGTAACATTATCCCATCGACTCTTCAAGTTCTTCAAGTTATGGTGTAGCTGCGACGTCGGGTTGGGTTTCTCTTGTCGCCTGAGGTACTCCTGGCCTTGTTGGAGCACCGCTTCTACCTTGGGACGGTTGTTTTCTATCTCGTGGTAGACCTCCTGTGAGGGGAAAGGGTGAATTTCTTACAGCCGTTTATGTCCAAATATTTAAAAATTTCCAAGGGGATCACATGTACACAAAACCGCGATGACTTGATTCTGAACGGAATCACGTAATTTGCCGAGAAGCAAGGTTGTATAGCACAAGTAAAGGGAACAATCCAAAATAAGTAAATATCTACAACTGTAGCTCATTAACAAAAAAAAATGTTTTGTTGTTGATCTAGAATCATCACATTTGGCAAAAAACAAGGATAATTGTACGGAATATTCAGTGCGTGAGTCACTTGAGGTTTTATTTTATTTACATTTTAGAATTCCGTACCCAATGGGTAAAACGGAACCCTATTATTATGGCTCCACTGTCCGTCCGTCCGTCACCAGTCTGTATCACAGACAGGACACATGTAGGCAGGACACATCCAGCCATAGCATTTGCTAAGTGTTGGCCATTTTTTATAACCTTTGTCTCGTGTACCCATCTATTTTGTGTGTCTTAATTACTTACGTGTAATGGTTGCAAAATAAACGCCATTTTACTTTTTTTGCTTTTACTATCTCATGAACCGTGATAGTTAGACAATGAAAATTTTCACAGATGTTTTTCTGTTGCCTCTACAACTACAAATATTAAAAAAATATAATAAAAATATATTTAAGGGGGCTGCCATACAACAGACATGATTTTTATTATATTGTACTTAATTTCTACGTATAATGTCTCGTGTTTGTAATGTAATTGGCTCCAAATAAATGTATTTTCTTTCTTTATTTTTTATTTTTTTTGGTCGAGTCCGACTGGAACTTAGCCGGTTTTATTACAGGTACATAAATACCCAAATGTATCTATTAGTGTACATACCATAAACCTCTCCAGCTGTTCAGTAGCAGTCTCCGGAAGACCACCGACTGGTTTGGAAGCCGCTATGATGCTGTCTACTTCTGAGAGCCAGGAGAGAAGGTCGCCGATCTCTGCGTTGAAGCTGTACGAGAAAGGATGAAATGAGAATTATATTTTATAATTTATATAATATCTATACTAATTGAATTATCTAATGCACAAAATTATCTTGCTCCAACAAAATACTTGTAAGCTCAGGGTCCCGTTGTATGGACCACCGATTTTTTTTTCCGGCTGGCCTGTTAGCTGTAAATGTAACGTAAACGAGTTTACATTATGTTTGATGTGAATAATTGTCAATTTAAGTTATTCGGTGATCATGGCGCATGTAACTGTGCCGAAATATTGGAAAGCTCAAAATACAAATCATGGTAAATATCTCGTTGTAAATAACTTAAATATTGTTTTGGAATTACAGTTTTAGGTTGTATTACGTACGTTGTACACTGTATTTTATCATTATATTATACAGTAGATAAGTCTAAAATACAGTAAATCTACTGTAATTACAGTGAATCTGGAAGCACTGCCAGTATACAGTATATAAGTCTAAAATACAGCAAATCTATCTGTAATTACAGTGAATCTGTAAGCACTGACAGTATACAGTAGAAATACAGCAAATCTATCTGTAATTATAGTGAATTAGGAAACACTGTCAGTATACAGTAGATAAGTCTAAAATACAGTAAATCTTCTGTAATTACGGAGAATCTAGAAACATTGCACTGAGAGTAAGATGTATCTTACTCTAGCCAATTAAAAATGAAAAGCTACAATTACGCATTCGACTTCGACGAATGTTTCAATTATTCCATACCTTTGAGCCTCCTTCAGAGCCTGTTCCAACTCGGACTGCTTGTCCCTCGCCTGTTGTTGCAGCTCGCGCCACTTCCTGTTCAGTGTTGCCAGCTTCTCGGCAGTTTCTCCAGCTTCGTCGGTACCTGGGGAGGTGATGTGGGTATACGGATTATAGACGTGTTTGAAGATAAGACATTAATGCGTCGTCGTCACGTATGAAGTTTTGAACCAGTTTTATTGAAAACTGTCAAAAATGCGTCATTTTAGAAGTAAACAAAGATGGTAGGTAACTTATGTGACGTTTGTTCAATTTGCCAACCGCTTTGTTGCGTTGTTGGGAAAATATATCTCGCATAAGCGATTGATATATTATTTATTATTTGAATGAGAAAGTATGGTATGTGAATTACCAAAATCTACAATATTGAAGTGGACCGGATATTTAACCGCAAAACGTTCCTACTTAAAATTATACTTATCATAATCATATTTATTAATTAGTTATATTATTACAGTGAAAACATACAGGGTGGTGTTGCCATTAGAAGAATCAAGCGTTGGATAATCGTAGGGACACAAACAAAGCCTGAAGCATTAGTGCTGTTGCACTTAATGTATAGAAAGAATAGCTTGTTTTAAACTGCAGAGGGTTATTAAAGAAGTATTAGATACAATGAATCGAAGAAAAACCTATAAAACAAATTATAACTTAGTAAATCTATTTCAGACGTGCAGTCCGTGTATACGGGCCCTTAAATGTAAACTCTATTGTAAGTAAAATATAGATTAAGTTAACGAAAAAAATCTCAATTTAAAGACTCCGCTGTCCGTCCGTCTGTCACCAGGCTGTATCTCATAAACTGCGATAGTTATGCAGTTAAAATTTTCAAAGATGATGTATTTCTGTTGCCGCTATAACAACAATTACGCCGCTATATAATATAACAAACACTCTGTATTTTAGAAAAACACTAGACTTAAGACCACTTTATTTTTTTACTCTGTATGCGATGGGTTTTTTCTGTTGGGTGTCCATAAATAAATAAATAAACTAAAAATCTGAATTAAATAAATATTTAAGGAGGCTCCCATACAACAGACATTATTTTAAAAAAAAAAATGTTAAGGAACCCTTCGTGCGCGGTCAACTCACACTTGGCCGGTTTTTTTATAGTAAAATATGTCGTATATGGTACGTGATAAGCCAAAGCTGCGTGCACGTACCCGTACCCTGCGAGACGATCTGTGCGCCGGCGTCGTTGAGCGTGTCTACGCTCGCTTGGTGCGCCGCGATGTCGTTGACGAGCACCTTTAGCTTGGCTAGCTCCACCTCAAGGATTTGTGGGTCGCCGGCCACCTGTGAAAAATATGATACAATACAATACAAATACTCTTTATTGCATACCAAGGTACAGAAATACAGTAAAGAAAAACACAAACACAAAAACAACTGATGATGTAGGTATAGGCTCTAAGCTCGAAGAAGCCCAATTCCTATCGAGTGTGTCATTTGAGGCCTTAAAACACACGAGGTTGGAATCGCACTTTCTCCTGAGTGATATAGTTCTTTATACGTGGTTTATACTGCATTTTTTTTCCTTAAGTTTGGAAAAGGAATAAGCAACTTTCTGAGAAGTAAGGTATAAAGGTGCATTGTGTTATCTTCGTTCAGGCACCTAGGACCACCGTTTTACAGGATGATTCCCATTAGACTATTAGGGAAGAAGTATGTGACAATAACAATCCCACCTTTATCTGTATGATCATTATTCATGCCACTCCATCAATACTTAATTGAGGGATCAACGGTTGTTTATCTCTGTCAAAAGTGTGATCCCTTTTTAACTTACCGGTTTCAGCGTATCAAGTGTCTCGCTAGTATTCTTGATCCACGTGAGTGTATCTTCCAACGCGTGTTGCAACTGTCCCAGTCTCAGCAACGCGCGTTCCAACTGTTGCTGCCTCTCCACCATGCCGCGGAGCAATGCCGACCAACGGTTGTTCACCTCTGTCAGGGGTTGTTTGATGGCCGACGCTTGTTCCGAGGAGGTGCGTTCGGTTAGTTCTTGAGCTTGCCTAAGAACATTGAGTTAATGGTTAGGTAATTTGAAAAATAACCGATATTAGGTGAATATGATAGTGTCCTGGGTAAAAAAATATATAAATTCATTTAGTCAGTCAGTTAATTTTTATCATTAGCATTGGATAGCTTATTTCTTTTGTAAATCAAACAAAACTCAATAGGGTATATGCATCGATTTTTTTTATTGTTTTAATCGATTCTTTAGGTCATTATTTAACCAAGGAATGATAAGACGCTCACTGAATTTCGCATTAACAAGGTAAAAAAAACAAATCAAAACTACAATCATTTTCGGGTGATAAAAACGCTGCCATATTGGCGCCATGTTTATGTGACGTCGACGTACACACTTGATTAAAACCTTTGGTGACGACCTCGGTAGTGATCATCTCAGGAAAGAGGTTTTCCGAAAAATCTGAAAATAATCGACAATACGAAATGTCAAGTGGGCAGAATAGTGTCAAATCATGGTGCAGCAAGCAGAATAAAAAAAGAAAAAATGTGCACAGTGATGTCACGTCCGCTCTAGTCAATGGCGTAGCGTTTTGAAATTTTGCGATTGAGATTTAAAATATCAATTTTTCAATGGTTAAATTCTACAATAAAAACATCTCAAAATGCAAAAATAAATATGTAGATATTTATATATCTGTTTTTATATAGTTTTTTGTTTCTATATCAATAGAGAATACGTATATATTTTTTTAGCCATTTTGAAATCACATGCATATACCCTATTCTTTATCAGGGTTAAGCTCGCCTTTGTACATATCTTTTAAAATAAGTTCATACTATGTATTATTTGTGTACAATAAAGAATTACAGAATTACAAAAAATTACTAAAATAAATCGCCTCAATGTTTGGCAGTGGGGGCTAGTGACGTCACACTTTGATAGGAGTCGCAAGGTGACGTCACGAGGAACTTTAACTGGCTATATCTTCTTTTTTTTTTGTTTAATCGACAAAAGAAAAAACATGTGAGCAATATCTTCTGATAAACTAACTGATGGAATAATTAGATTTTTTAGGACACTAGCCTATTTAAATGTACATTTGAAAATGAGGGTAGAATAATTTAGCGATTCATCTAGATATCGATTCTTTGGTAAAAAAAAATATAGTCGTATCGACAGGCATAAAAACAATATTCAAAAGAGTCGATAGCTAGTTCATATCTATAAGCACA
The DNA here is from genome assembly GCA_955876795.1 of Eupithecia tripunctaria. Lineage (NCBI taxonomy): Eukaryota > Metazoa > Arthropoda > Insecta > Lepidoptera > Geometridae > Eupithecia > Eupithecia tripunctaria. Next base: position 9,100,394 of record OY041623.1, on the reverse strand, counting down.
TTCAAAATGAAAAGCGACACACAAAAAGTTCTACGAAAACAAACATTCGTATAAAAACCGGACAACATACAAGTACAAACAAAAAGCAAAATCCAAGTTATATTTTGCTCTCTTAAAAATAAACCTCTTTGTTTTCTATTCTTGATATAACTCAGAAAAAGTAAAGAGGCTTATAACCAAGAAGTCTTATACCGATGTTAAACTGACAGCGCTAAAAAACAGCTGTCTTCATTTCAGATCTGAAAACGACTGCTGATTCTTTGTTTAACACCGACATAAGTCAAAATATGAAGTATACAGACACAACTATTACACAATCAAACTACAATACAAACAATAAATAATCCAGTGCCCGTACTCTTAAAAACGAAATCGAAGTTTCTGATTCGATTTCGCGCAAACGCTAATCTTATGCAAGCGACATAAGAGTCGGTTTTGCACGACAACGAAAAATAAACTTCGATTTTTCTTTTCTGAGTAGGACCCCAAACAAACAAATTATCGATATTAATTCTTGCCTTATCAAACTCCTGCGTCGATCCACGGATAGGAGCATAGAACAATTGAAATTAGTATTAGGAAATAAACGGGGTCAAATTAATTTTAAGGGTACATCAGTAGTGCCAACTTGTAGAATTACCAAGGAGATTCAATACACAAATCATGTAAGTACAAAACTAAGTAGTTAATGGATTTTACATGTTATTACTTATTTATTAGGTAAGCCAGTGCTTGATGGTAAAACCAAATTACCTACTGTTTTTAAGACAAAACAATTTTTTTTAGCTACTCCTTACCCAACTAAATATATTCTTGTGTTGACAAACCATCACCAATTTAAATACAACAAATAACTAATTTCTAAATCTAGATAGACCGCATGCTTTTCCCGAGAAATACTTGCAAAGTTGACACTTAAATTCCCTTTCGAAAATAGACAAAGTTGACATTTTGAAATTATTGATTTTATGTTTATACCATAGAAAACTCCAATTTTTAACACTCTAAACTAAATTATAATTTCAAAGTAAAAAAAAACACTAAAGTCGTTTACAACGTGATATTTACCATGTTTTGACTTTTGGACTTTCCTTGTAGTTATTCCGTGTTCATGGCGCATGAAACCGTGCCGAAATATTGGAAAACTCAAAACGCAAATCATGGTAAATCATCATCATCATCCGCAGCTCGACTTCACCCACTGCTGGGTATAGGCCTCCAAACTTTTGTGCCACTCCACACGGTCCTGCGCCAATCTCATCCAGGTTCGTCCCGCAATGTTGGATATATCGTCTGCCCATCTTGCCGCTGGACGTCCGTCATGGTAAATATCCCATAGTATATGGCTTTAGTGTTATTATATTAACCATAATAGATTTTATCATATCAAACTAGCTTGACGCATTCATAATATAAGATGCGTCAAGCTGAAGACAGGACGTTATGGCGCTCATAAGGGGAGGCCTATATCCAGCAGTGGACTAAGACTAAATAGGTTGACGATGACGATGATGATGATTAAACTAGTATAATAAAAATCTCACCTGTTCAAAGCCTCAACCTTGACCATATGCGGGTCGACCTCCTGCTTGAATGTTGCCAGCTGCGAAATCTGTCTCTTAACCGCATCGATGTCGGAACCGAGAGCGCCCATACGACAGAACTTGTCTTCAGCTTTGTCCAGGAACTCTTGGAGATTCTGTGGGTGAAGATAAGAGTTAGAAAATTGTTTCTTATTACTGTATTTAGCGCTTATTAGCATTTTCATATAGGTAGGCTTGCGTGGACCAATATAGGCTGTTAAGGCCCATATACCAGCGAAAGTGGCTCCCCCAACTATTTTATCTTATTATTACGTTAAACGCAGGAATTTTTAAAAATCCTACGTTCAGTTTGTGGTATCATTAATAAAGCAAGGTAAAGGTAGACATTAATAAATAACTTTTAACAGATACCACAAACTGAGGGTAGGATTTTTAAAAATTCCTATAATAAACGTAAAAATATGATAAAATAGGTATCGCTGTCAGATTGGCTCGGGTATGCGCCTTAAAAAGGAGATGAGGAAATACTTCGTAAACACCCGTCTAATTCCTACGTAAAACTGACCTGAAGAGTATCATGGAACTCCATGGCCTTCTCCATAGCATCAATGAGGTTCTCCTCCCGGCGTGCATACAGAGCGGTCACGTTGTCCCAGGCTGAGTCCAGGTCCTCCATGTGCTTCTTCACTTCAGGCTTGTCTGGCTCTCCGCAGAGGGACATCAGAGTGGAACCGGTCTTGCGGACTTTTTCCACCTGGAGTAGAAGAAGTATTAGTTTATTGTTTTGAATGACGTTTGTAAAGTAAGAAACAGCTTTTTATGAACCTCTTAGACAAGACGACATTTTTGTTTTTTCTACTATAAACAAATTACTGTCTAGGATGACTGGATGATGTAACCTGGCACTAAGTCAAGAAGCAGTTCGTAGACTTAATGCTAGGTATATTCTATGCAATTCAAACCAATTGGAATGCGCACGTCTCACGTTAGACGTTGGGAATAACTCAATTTATACATAAAATTACTAAACGAGAAACTGATAACAGCTTACTTTAGCGTTATATTGAGTTAACCGTTGTTATTGTGTATTTCTTGTACTATTTCCAGATTCTTCGTGCTAACTACTGGTTAACTGATTCTAGAAGAGTTAGGAGCTACTAGCTTCTTTCAGAACTATCTAGAAGTTTTAGAACGTACCTCAGGCTTGGTATGATCGATCTCCTGTCTGATCTCCAGCTGCTGCTATATAGCCCTCGGCTGCAAATGCAGCGTGTCCTGTAGGTCTACTCGAACATTCTAGAAGTGTCTAGAACTCACCTCAGGCTTGGTATGATCGATCTCCTGTCTGATCTCCTGTAAAGCCAGTTGCTGCTGCTGTATAGCCCTCGGCTGCGCGGCCGGCGGCGGCTGCGAATGCAGCGTGTCCTGTAGATCAGCTAGGACGCCCATGACAGCCGCTAGCTGCTTCCAGAAGCGGTCTGCTGCTTCGAGGGCGCTTTCTAGGGAACGACCGCGCTCGCCGCTTAGGCCTTGAACCTCGTCCCATAGTCTGGAAAAAGAGGTTTGATTTTATTAGAGATACGCAACGTCTCGCGGTTTCACCCGCGTAGTTCCCGTTCCCGTGGGAATTCCGGGATAAAATATAGATTATGTCACTCCCTGCAAAATAAACTTTTGAATTATGAAAGATTTTTTTAAATCGGTCCAGTAGTTTCGGAGCCTATTCAACGCCTATTTGTTTGTAACAAACAATCAAATCTTTCCTCTTTATTTATATTTGTATAGATATTGTTTATTATTTTTTTATTGGGAACTCTGTGATTTGTCGTCTAGTCTTGACGTCAATTAGCCTGAGCTATGATTTTTGATGAAATATACAACGATTTTAGAATCTGAAGTTTTAAGCTAGTCGGTGAATGAACCAGCAAAAAGAAGTGGATTTGACACACATTCGCAGCTAGGCTACTAAATCTTAATTTTAGCTTTACTTTGGGCGTAATTGAATAACATACGGGAAAGGAAACTCTAAAATGAAGGGTTTACCGACATAGCTTAGTTATTAATAAGTTAAAATAAATTTATTTTGAAGAGAATACATTCAATAGTTTTTCTATGATAACCCTTGTGCTAATAGTCTGTTCGGCGGCCGTTTAACCAATAAATGTATTTCATTCTATCGCGCGGGTATGTCTATAATGACAGGTGAGATAGCATACATCTAAGGCCGCCCACTGATGACAAATAGTATAATAATAACAATAATGCTGGACGATTCACACAGCATTATCTAGCCCCAAGCTAAGCAGAGCTTGTGTTATGGGTACTAGATAACTGATATACATAATACAATACACTACATAGATACCTAGATATTTTTTATTATACATAGAAAACATACAGAACGCCCTGAACAAATATCTGCAGATCGCACACATATTTGTCCCGAGGCGGGAATCGAACCCGCAACCTCCTGCGTCGCAGGCGGACCTTCGCCCACCGCGCCACAGAGGTCGTCAATCGTGTACCCTTAAAGTTAATACTGTACCCTTAAAGCTGCAAGGCTTACTTGTTAAGTTTTTCCAGCTTGTTCTTGATGTCCCTGACAGCTGGATCGCTCTTGTTGGCCTTGCTGATGACATCGGAGGCCGCGCGCTGCACCGTGTTGTAGGCCTCTTGACGCTTCTCCAAGTCTTCGATCAATGAGTCGTTCTCGTCGATTTGATCCCTGGGAAACAGAGAAAGGTTAAAAATAAACAAATAGAGGAAGGACCATCGCATTACGTACGTTTCGACAAAGCCCGTGTCTTGTCTAGGGAAAAATTCTTCGTTCCCCGCAAGACACGCGAGGCGATAGAGATAGAACGATGGCCCAACTTCAAGAGAGACAGAGGTTGGAACCTACCACCCGCCTGGAAGCCGTGTCTCCATGGGAAGTCAAATAGCGGTGTAGGTATAGAGCCGGGTGTAGATACTATTAGTTCTGTGTGTACCCTGATGACAGCAACACCCAACACAGTAGATGACTCTCACGCCCTGCAGCATCTACAAACAGCGCACCCCCCCACCACCCCCGCCCCGGCGGGCACGTCACGCGCTCAACGCGCGTTCACCCGCAGTGCTCGAAGGGATGCGGAACGCGCGCGTCTAGAACCGCACTCGCCCTGAAGATGTCCCTCGTTAAGGGATGAAACGCTGGTGCTCTTCCAACACAAACAAGGTTACGTTCACCCCGCTTACATTCATAATGAGATATGGCTACCTTGCTAGAGGAGGTCCTTGGGTAGAGGTGCTATAATTATACTTACTTTATCTTAGGCGGATGCGCGGACACGGGTTCTGCGTGTTGCAGTTGATCAGCGGTGCCGGACAGGGCTCGCAGCATGCCTTCCAGCTTGTCAGAGAACTGCGATGACTCTTGTAGTGCCTACAGACAATAAAGAACAATTAAAACCTATGTAGAGTCTGTTCAAAAAGAGAAGAGTCGTGGCGTTACGGTGAACTTTGCAGTATGACTAAAAGTAACTTTTAGTCGTACTGCAATGACAGAGCAGTGTTTTCAACGCAACAAAAGTAGTCAAATTGGCACATGAGCGCCCTCAATTCCCACGACTCCTGTTTTTATCTTTGTTTTAAACAGTAGAAGCAGTAATACATCAAAAAATGTCTTATAATTTTATGACTGATTTTAGTTTGCCAACTTTTCCCACGTGTGTCGTAAGAGGCAACTAAGGGATATTTACCGGGCGGACAGCAGCGCCCCCTGCAGAAAAATTCTTCCACCGACCTGTGATTCCCAATCCACATGCCCAGCGTGGGTATTATGGGCATCAGGGCCGACCAGTTGGCAAAGAGCCTTTTCTGTAGTTCTGTCCACAGGTTTATCGACTAGTGCTTTGGTCTACTGTCTACACCTAGTCTAGTGGTCTTCTCACGGTTTTCAAGTCTACCGGTCCACTGGTCTACAAATATATATCGATTGACTAATGTTGTATTGGTCTACTCAGTCTACTGGTCTACAGATGGTCTACTAACCTGTTCTAGATGCTGCTGCCTTGCCCTCAGCTCCGCTTTGAGCGCTGCGTATCTCTCGCAGTCGTTGTACACGGTATCCTGGACCCTGGCTGCATCATCAGGTCCGACCAGTTGGCAGAGAGCCTCGCCTGTCTTCACTAGTTTGTCGACAAGGGGCTTGTGGCCGGCGATTGATTGTTGGAGCAACTGTGAAAGAGTTTAGGATTAGTGTAATCGCGTATCTTTGATTTATTCAGAGCCACCGTATATTTTTAACCGACTTCAAAAAAAGGAGGAGGTTCTACATTCGAAGGTATTTTTTTTATGTTTGTTACCTCAGAACTTTTGATTGAGTGGTCCGATTTTTATGATTCATTTTTATATGAAAGCTGGTGCTTCCCGTGTGGTAATTTGGTTCAGTTCTGACAATGGGATCCATGAAAATTCATGAAAAAACTATAAAAATTTAAGTCAGTATATTATTTTTTAAAACAAAATTAATTATGTTTTTACATGTCTGTTCCATCCCAAAGTTGAATGGAAGAGATCGCGCTTAACGTACTTTTTTTGTACGCTTTTTTTCCGCATTTTTGCCTGTTTTGTATGGTATCATTAAGTATTTTCTATTTATATCTATACATTTGAATCTTCTATTAGTGATTGTAGAGGAGTTAATTATGTGAGCGGTTTAATTACGGTCCTTGTTTGGGTTCTTCAGGTTCGTACTAAAACCGTTAATACATTCTTAGTGAATTCGTCAACAGTAGTTTAGAATTTCTTAGAATATCATCACTTGCAATAATTAAGGTAGGAAATTAAAATAGCAATAAAATAGGTTACCTCATTCTTGTCCTGTTGTTGTACGATCTGGTCGGGGCGTAATGCCGGCATGGCCAGCATCTGGATTTGCTTCTCCATGTCGTCCAGCCAGCCAGACAAACTGACAAACAAACAAAAGGTTAGATTCAAACAATTGACGTTGACGTTAGCTAGGAAACATGTAAAGACGCTGATCGAGAATGGTCAAATAAAGGGAGCCCTATGAGCAGCAGCTATGGCGCTCATCAGGGGAGGCCTATGTCCAGCTGTGGACTAGTATAGGCTTTTTGATGACCAGCAGTGGGTGGAGAAATGCTGTTGTTCATCAGTAAAATATATAATGCTGGACAATTCACACAGCATCATCTAGCTTTAAGCTAAGCAGAGCTTGTGGGTATATATAGGTACTAGATGTCTGATAAACTTCATGCAATACGTTCCAAGATATTTGTATTATGCATAGAAATACCCAGATCGCCCTTCATCATAGTAAAAGAAAAACCAAATTTACGTATCATTTACGGTAAACAATCTAAGCTACAAACAGCTTTTAAAACAAATAATAAAGGCGAGCGAAGCAAGCCTGAAAATAATTCATATACATTTGGGCTAGAAATGGTACCTATTCTCAAAGCATTCTAGGTGACTACCGGCTGTGAAAGCATTTTCAATTTGACGTGTTCGATTCTGGACCGCGCCTTATAGCTTTTTAGTTACCAAAAAAGCTGTTTTCCATATGATTATCAGCGACTTGACTTTAAATCTTCTTAACATAGCTATAAGGCCTATACTTGAGTCTTACCCATGATGAGTATCAGCGAAGTGCTCAGCCAAAGGCAGCGCCTGTTCCAAGGCCGCCAACCGCTCTGCGCTCAGCAGACCCACTTCCTCCATCATCTCCTTCAGTTCTGCGCTTCGGTCGCGGATGACGGCTGTTTCTTCAGAAGATTGACATTCTCTGAGCACCTGTTGGAAAGATAGGTCATTGTTAAACAAGTATTGTTTGATATCGCAATACATGTATGAAAATCTAATGTATCTACTCTTAAGTCGCATTAAATTTAGACTTAGATATGGTTCCTTTTTCACCTCATCCGCTAGTGGACAAAAATTAAGGGACAATTGCACCTTATTTCTTATTTGATAGTGTTTATCAAGGTATGCATATTTTGTAAGTCTAAAGAAATAAACGATTTGAATCTGACTCTGTTACAAATCGTTTTTACTCTAGACATACAACAAAAAACAGAGGCAAATTTTAAGTCTCTGGTTTTGACCAGTTAGCATTCAGACGAGCGATTTGATATCTCAATCTAGAGAACGATGTGTGTACATTTAACTTTTAGTGGACAATAAGAACTGTATCGAAACGGAAAAAATGAATTTCATCTTGAACCAGTTCTAGTAGTAAAAAAATATGTTATAGAGTCATTATCTGTGAGCGCTGTATTAAAAACAATATCCTAAGAGATTCCTCAAATATCTTAAGTGTTTCCTCAAAAGTAAATTGCAATCAACGATTCTAAAGTGTTGTGAGCGAAGCGAGACGCGAACCCTCACTTCTCTCTCCCTCACACACATTTGTGCATAGCACACACTAGAACTTTCCCCTAGGTTCTAAAATGTGTCTGCTTCTGTGATACAGCCAATCTATTTTTTTTACTGCTCTAGTGTCTAATATTAATTGTCGTGATATTATTAATTTGACTCTTGTAATTTTTTATTGAATTTTTTGACAGTTAGAATCAATAAATTATTCAAATTGTTAAATTCTAAGCATAACATTTATTCTTAGAATTTTTATATTTTTCATCTATTTAGATTGTAAATTGACATATTAAAACATATATATATATTTATATATATATATAAGAACATTTTAACATACATTCTGGCAAATAAATGCTTATGATTATAGTTACCTTCTTGGCCTGAGACAGCAGGTCTCGAACCCGCACTCTCTGCGCCGCCACCTCGTCGTTGAGCGGGCGTTGCTCCTTCAGCTGCAAGCGCACCTCGCTGGCCACTGCGCTCGGCGGCGCGGCGGAGCGCAGCGTGGCGTCTATGGAGCGCAGCCATTCAAGGAGCTCTTCCATATCGCCTACTACTTCTAACGAACGCTGTGGGAATGATCAGATAGTTTGAGTATGAGTATAATTATGTATAGAGATTATTGGAATTTTTGAGATAGTATTTTGTCATGAAAGGCAAATAAGAGGGCGATTAAATATAACAGAACGAAAGGTGGGTTTAGAAAGAAAGAGACACTAAAAAATTATAAATATATAAATCGATGTCAAAACATCGTGCGTGAATCACATAACCACTCTGGTTGTTGTTATAGCAAAAAGTGCTACGAATAAAAAGTATAGGTAATCTTTGGTCCATGCTGCGTTATTTGTCAGGCCAAGTGACCGCCGCCTACTTGCAATTTAGAATGTTGACAATAAAGTCGAAAAAGTTATGCAATAATGTACCTTCTTGCTAAGCAGCACACGTTCTGCTTTCCTCTGCACTTGCTCAGCGATGGTGTCGAAACGTCTGTTGTCGCGGGTCACGATGCCTTCGATGTGGGTGGCGCCGTCTCCAGGTGAGATCTGGCAAAGAAATACATGTGTTAGGGACTAATTTCAATGACTGAAATCTGGCAACAAAATACATGCGCTAAGAACTGAATTCAAAGACAAAAACCTGACAACGAAATACATGAGTTAAGGACTGAATTCAAAGACAAAAACCTGACAACGAAATACATGTGTTAAGGACTGAATTCAAAGACTGAAATCTGGAAACGAAATACATGTGTTAAGGACTGAATTCAAAGACTGAAATCTTGCAACGAAATACATGAGTTAGAGGCTACATTTAAAGACAATTCATACGACACATAGAAGGCTATGTAGAACTGGTCTAAAATTAAATCTTTTATAATTCTTACCTGGCACAACTGCGGTCCGATCAAGTTGATGGAGTCGAGCACAGGCCTGAACTCTTGGATCTCAGCCTCGAGCCGGAGAATGTCTTCCTCTCGCGGCTCCACGGATTGCAGAATGTTCTCCGCGCCGGCCATCCAGTCTGTCAGTCTGTGGATGAAGATGAATATTGTAATAAAATATAGTGCATAAAGATTACGCCTCGATAAGGGTCGGACTAAATTTTTGGAAAAATTTAATTTGTTTCAAAAAATTTATGTTATGGGTTAAGAATACCCTTACGTGAATATATAACAGTACTAACCCCTTAATTACTTAAAACAGACTTCAAATATCTGAATATAAAGACTGTTTTTTAAGTTTACCGGAAGCATAGCGATCCTTTGAGAATAAATAATACGCAAAAGAGAATATGGCTGATTTGAGATCCGAGAAATCAGAGAAACCTCTCTGTGATAACACTTGATTCTATAGAAAATCGAACCTAAAAAGTTACTCACTTGGTATGACTATTATAGAAGTGCTGCAACAGCGGTAGAGTCTCGGAAGCGAGACGCAACAGCTCGGCGCCGCGAGACGTGAGCTCGTTGTATCTCCTCTGAAGTACGTCCAGCTTGTCCTTGAGCTGCAAGGCCTCGTCTCCAGAAATGTGCTTCATCAGCTCGAGGCCTGATTCAACAGTGCTGTCGACTGCTTCTTGCTTTGCGGCGATTTCTTCGGTTTTCTCCTGTGGAAGGGTTAAAGTATTAGTGATCTGGTTGCCAATTTAAAGGGGTATATTGATGTGTCAGTTATCTGCTATACATAACATGAGGTTTTTGGTTACTTTGGGGGGTGGTGTGAGAAAAAAAGTCCAGAAAACATTGTTCTCAGACTCAAAGGATAAGTAGTTTAAAGATGGAACCATAAGTTCTTGTAAGTAACTACGTTTCTTGCTTCATTTTAAGTGTGCCTTGTGTTTTCCTTTTAAAGGAATATCCACTAAAGCAAAAATAGAAATATTATAGTCATTTTATCATTCATTAGCAAATGCATCGAAAAAGGTACCAATATCAACCAATGGGTTGGGAAGCCGAATAACATGTATTTTAGAGCATGCTGTTGTCCAGAAATCTTTCTCTGGACATCCTTTAAAATACTTTCATCAATAGAACAGGTACTAGCAGAAGATACTCCACCATCAACCCTCAGATACTCACAGCCAGTTCATCCATCTGCCTCAGAAGTTTATCCATGTGGACCGGAAGCACCTTCCTCCTCGCCAGGTATTGCTCCATGCCGTCCATCCAGGCTGAGAGGTCCTGGTAAGTGAGCACCAGATGGCGAAGACCCTTGCGAGAGTTGTCCAGCAGATCTCCGGTTGAGAGACTGTGTTCTACTAGGGCTTGGTATCTGTGGAAGAATTAAAGGTGTTATAAGAACCATCATGAGTTTTTTGTATTGATGATAGTCAAGCGTTTGGACACCAACTCATTTTCAGTAAGTGAAGATGTGGCCTAAGATAGATCATGCATTCCCAGAATTTATTTACACTGAATTTGTACTCTAAGAGGAAAACAGACACAGGGAGCTCATTCCATCCCTTGGTCGTGCACATTATGAAAAGCAGAATTTTTGGTCACAAAAAATACCTGATCTACATACCATAGTGTTGAACTGTGGTATGTAGATCAGAGAATATGGGATATGATTGTGCAATGTGTGCGCACAATCACCAAAGTGGTATGTGTAGTATACCGACGCTGATACGCGCTGTCTATGATGGAGGCTTCGTGGACCAATCCTCCTGCCAAGCGTAATAATGATGTCAAAACCACCCTTAGGATGAGGCATGTTCAGCATCAGCACAGTGCTGGTGAAGAATCTAGAAGTACGATGGTATATCCTGACTGTCGACCGACTGACGACCTCTGTGGCGCAGTGGGTGTGTGCAATGGGTGCGGGTTCGATTCCCGTCTCGGGACAAATGTGTGTACGATCTGCAGACATTTGTTCAGGGCGTTCTGGTTGTTTTTTAATGTATAATAAAAAATATCTATCTAGGTAGTGTATTGTATTATGTTTATCAGTTATCTAATATCAATAACACAAGCTCTGCTTAGCTTGGGGCTAGATGACGCTGTGAATTGTCCAGCAATATTTTTATTTTAACTTACCTATCAGTAGCCGCCTGCAACTTATCCGCCAACGCTGTCGCCTCATCATCTCCGACCAGAGGGATCAACATCGACGCCGTCTCCGTCAGCTGTTGGAACGCGGGCTGATGAGCGATGATGTCATCATGCAGCGCTTTGTGTTCTCGAATCTTCTGTTGGATCTTCTCTTCATCGGTTGGCACTAGTTGGAGAGATTTGACCTTGCGTTCGGCTGTGCCGAGCCATTCGACCAACGGTTGGAGTTCTTCTTGGAATTGTTTGGCGACCTGGGGAAATAATGGGTTGTAGTAGGCTTATTACATGGAATTACGTATTGCATGGAAGCATATTCTTGTAAGGATTTCAATCGTATTTATAGTGAAGCATGATGTGTAAAAGTAACAAAAAGAATGGTCAAAATAACGACACGTCAATAGATATTTATATACATAACATGATTCTACTGCTTATTCTTCTTCATAGTAATGTTTTTGTTAAAATTCGAAAAAAAGAAACGATTTCATCCTGCGAGAACTTTTTGTAATCCTTAGGGTACGAATGGTATGATCTGCCAAGTCCTCAATAAATTAGAGACTTTCTCCCACGTCCACAACACCAGATGGCTTAGAATTTGTATGTCCGAACACACCACATACGGTCTGTAGACTGATGGCCAAGTCTGACCACAGAAATGACATGGTCTGTGGACTGTTAACCTGTATAGAATTACAAGACCTACCCTCATAGCTTGCTCAAGATCCAGCATCCTCTGCTGCGCGCCCGTGGTAAGAGCATCGAACCTCTGCATCAATCCCTTCAGTTGTTTCTCGATGCCCTTCCGCTCAGCCGGCTCGCAGCCCGCGGCCACCTCGTTGCCCATTGCGAACAGTGATGACATCGAGTTTTGACGGTCCATTAGCATTTTCTTGAGGAACTGTTGGGGAGAAAGATGTGATTAGAGATTTTATGATGAAAAATTTAGATTAATGAATTCATTACGGAAGTAAGCGGGTTAACTACGGACATTATTTGTGTTGGAAGAACACCAATGTTTATGAATGAATCACTTAATGAATTACTTGATGGTATAATGGTTTAAATGAAAGAGGAAAATGGGAATGCCCCTCAAATTTTAATCATTTGAAGTTTTTTACAAGATTTAAAAATTGGTTTCAAACTACAGAATTTACACTATTTTTTAGGGTTTAAGGTACAAATAAAGTGGTTTGATAAACAAGAAATGTTACAATAAAATGTACCGTATTGAAACACAGAGTTTTAAGAGAAATTTGTAGGTAACATCTTTCTTTTTGTGTTGATAAGACACGACAAATTAAACACAAGGGGCCCTAAACAAATAAAAATTAACACATGCTTCGGTTAGTCTTGTTCGCCGTATGATATATATACCACATGATCATATCATCATCATCAACCTATATTAGTCCACAGCTGAACGTAGGCCTGCCCTAATGCCTGTCTTCAGCTTGACACATCCCGGAGCTGCTTGCAGTTTTTTCATAATCTTTCTTTTACATGATCAATTCCTTTAAATTAACTAAAGTTCCATAATCTCACCTTTTGTTCTTGCAACTGCGCCTTCACCACCTTGTAGTCAGCCGACGGTGGTTTCTGGTTGTTGACCATATCTTCAGTATCGGCCAGCCACTTCTCGAGTCCCGCCAGGGCCTCCGCGAACTTGCCCGACTGCAGGAGGCCTACGTCTAGACGACGCTCGCGTTCGTTCATCTTTTCTTTTAGGGCGTTCCATTTGTCGTTCATCTTTTCTAGGTCTTTTTCTAAAACCTGTAATTGAGATAAAAGTTTTATTGATATGCAAATGAAAATAAAATTTGGGGACAAATTTGAGATAGGTTATTTTATACCCGAGTTAGGCTTCACTGTTGTGACAAAACGAAAGAAAACAAAGTGGGATAGCATTTTCATTCATGAATTTTATTGATCTCATTATTGAATGTGCTAGATGGACACTCTTAGTTAATATGAAAAACTCGCGGCGATGTCTCCAATCATTACGTGTCTACTACATACAGTGCACAAATACATCCTTCCGAAACGTCAGGAGTTTAAGCAAGGCACGAGAAACAAACATTAATGCCAAATTTAAAATATGAGGTCTTATTTTAAAAACTTAAGATCTTACACTCGAATACTCAAATGTAACTCACGATTAAGTTTGGGAATGGGAAATGGTTGTGGAATTTTGAACAAATTTTATTGAAAACTGACAAAAATTCACGATGCAGCACCGAAAAAGCTTATATGTGTGTTGCGTTGAGTATTGGGGGGAGGGAAATAAGCACAAGAAAAAGCCAAATTTTATATTTTTCAAAATTTCATAAACTTTGTCTTCATATGCATTTCATCTTCGGAGATCTTTTAGCTACAAAAGAGAAGATGAAATCTGAAGAACAGAGATAAAGTCTGACCTGAGTGTTAACCCCTTGCAGCGCCGACCGCACCAGCCCCTGTCCGATCTTGTTGCAATGCGCCACGTTCTGTCCCAACGGCTCTAGGGTCTTCCTCTTGAGCTCCGCGAAGTCTTTCTGCTGGGACCTGATCTGTTCCACTTCGGAGGAGACTGGCTTCAGGTTGCGGACTTGGTCGCCGGCCTGGAGGGTTTATTTTTGTTTTAGACTTAGATAGAGAATCTTTTTAATTTGAAAGCGATATTTTTACTTATATTGGAAATCGGTTTTTTATGAATAAAACCATCTTTCAAAACTGTTGAGTGTAAAGTTGTGGGTTCAAATCACGAAGGGATCGTACGTATAGTTTAATTGTTTGCATTTCAAACGCTGAGTTCTTAGTTATTGTAATTTCACCATTGTGTCATGCTTTAGCTCTAAGTGGTTTTATTTTCAATGTTTGGCTTTGTTGTGGTCGAGAAATAAATTAATTTCATTTGAGTAAAAAGCGGGACAATTATATACTAATAACAAGCAATTTGATTGTCAAAGCTCAGGCTAAAACAACAGATCGTTTTGCAATTAAAATGGACTTAGTTCATTGCCCAGCAGAGAACGCGGAGTCAACCAAATGTCTTCTTCCTCCATTCACTTCTATCAGTCATCCATCATGCAGACCTCAACCTCAACCTCAACAGCCTATATTGGCCACAGGACGCAGGCCTCCTCTTGATAAGCGCCTTACTGGCGTTTATCTCATGGAGGGTAATGCCCATAATCCCCACGCTGAGCATACGGGTTGGAGATCACAGTTCGGTGTTACAATGTTGTTATGCAGGGGGCGCTGCTGCCCGCCCGCTGGATATCCTTTAGTCACCTCTTACGACACCTACGGGATGATATGGTATTGGTGCAAATTCTGAGCCAGCAGCACACAGCTCATCATGTATATTTACCTCTTGCACGTCATCCATAACAGAGTCATAGGCCTTGTAGAAGGCCTCCAACTTGCCGAGAGTGTCGTCTAGGTCCTGTTCTTTTAACCGCGTGCGCTCGTCCAACTTGCTGAGCTGCTTGCGTAGCCCTTCCAACTGAGGACATAAGGTAAATATTTGATGTAGTTTTAAAAAATATTAACGAATATATTTTCTTGTAAAAACTGCTAAATTAGTGAGTGCGCACTCCATTATAAAATATTCTTTATCAACTTCATAAAATGCTACGTTGAAACCGACACAGAGGGGTGAGTCTTGACGTTGTTATTAACAAAACGTGGTCGTGACGTCTGCATGGTAAAAGAATCAAGCAACTGTTAATTAACGTCAAGATCAGTTGATTCATAATAATAGTCGCAGACACACTTGATCCTCCAGTTTAAATACCATCAAGCCAACTATTCAAAATCATATTTTTTACGCGATATCATCCAGCATGCTGATTGTGTGACAGAAACAGAATCATGAAAATCGGATCAAGTCAAAAGTTCTGAAGTTACAAACATAAAAAAATACAGTCGAATTGAGAAGAGAATCCTTTTTTGAAGTCGGTTAAAAATAAAGTAACGTCCACTTTGTAGTAAACAGTATGGCAGTACACACTCAGCATACAGATCTCACAATGTCAGCTGTGTTACTGCAACTTGAGAGTTAGAAACCATCAAGCCAACTGTCAAGCTCACCTGATCCCTAGTATTAGCGGTATCCGTATACCCGCTGTCCACCAAAGCCTCGGCGGCGCGTTCAGTATCGCCAACCAAATCGTCGGCCTTCTCAAGCCGCTTGTAGTACCGAGTGATGTCGTCAAGCTGTTGCTTGACAGTTTTGATGTCGCGACCCGGTGGCTTCATACTGTCGAGTTCTTTTTCTAGGTCAGATAAGTCGTGGGATAGGCTCTTGACTTTGTCCTGTGAAAAGAAATAGGGTTTAGTTTTGGTTCAGAGAAAAATGACATCGTATCGTTATACATTGCGTAAATTATTGAAGTTGAAGGAATGAATTTCAAACATTTTACGCATTCGGTGACCAAGTGACGTTTTTTTTTCTATTCTACCCTAGACAACAATCCCCGCGTTGGGCCTACTAGTCCTTTCAGCTTCTACTAAGATAAATCTTCGGCACGGAACCAATACAAATTTTTTGAAATCAATTAAATCTTTAGATATCCAGTCTTAGATACCTACATAATAGATTCAGGAGTTACTTTGCGGAAATCCATTGTAAGTATATGGATGAAAATATTTCGTAACAATTCCGCGAAAAACCTTCTGCGATAAGATCTAACAAATTATACATTTATAAAAAATAAAAGAACATTTATCAAAGTAAGTCGTCAACTAGTTTCGTCTCTCCACGACACATCATCAGAACACCACACCACTCGATCTTGACACTGAGAGCGTCTAGCAACAACGGCAGAGTCCCACCAGAGATGTTGCCACTCCGAGTTCCTGACGACTTGATGCGCGAATTTAAAAAGTTTCACAGAACGTCATTGCACGGAGGTTTGTCCGACTTTAAAGGATAGTGTGAAAATCCATCTGTTGTTATTTCTTCAGTGACTGCTAAGAAGTTCCACAAAGTATCTACTTATTTTTGATAAAAAGATTGTGATCTACTATTTGAACACATTCCCAATAATCTGCCGATAGAGTCAGAGTCAAATCGTTCATTTTTTTAGACTTACAAAATAAGCACTTGGACAAGTAAATTTTTACTATAAAAACTGTTTGATAAATAGTAATTACTATCAAATAAGAAATAAGGTGCAATTGACTCTAATTCACCTTAATTTTTATCCATTAGCGGAAGAAGCTGGACAAAGCATATATCCCATCGCCAAACGATAATGGCGTTTGTTACTCTAGTACCAATTTACTCATCAAAGGTACAAAACTCAATCTCACCTGGAACTGCGTGAGTGCAGCGTTGGCCCCCGCTAGCCTGCCCTTGGCATCGCCAGCGCTGGCCTCCAAAGCGTCCAGCCGGTCGCCCAGCGCTTGCGTTTGTTCTTCCAACACATGTCTTGCGCGATTCGCCGCATCAGGCCCGGCGCATTCTTGTGCCAGGGTAACAATATCGTCAGCTGCTGTGTTGAGATTCTGCAATAGAATAGTGTGTTAGACTATTATTTTTTTGTGTTTAGATTCTGTAAGAGAAGACAAATGTTTAACCGATATCTTTTTAGAGAAATCCAACACAAATAAGGTTCGTAGATAATCCGCTTATATCCGTAATTAATCTTTCTAGAAGGTTCGTGAGAGGGCTTATCCGATGTGAAGGGGTTGCCAGTTTCTTTTAGTCCAAGTTTGTTAATAGAAATAGAATAATTAAATACTGTGTGTTTACAATAATATTTAAATAATTCGAGAGGCTACCCCTAATCACAAACAAATGTTTAACAGTATTCGAAAGGGAGAAGTTGCGTTTGACAGGACTCAACAATAATTCTGAGTGACGCGAGCAAAGCGAGCCCGCACAGTGTTTATTGACGGGTTTTCAGTGACTGCAATAATATATATGTGCCGTCCTGTGGGTGTGGGTGAACCTCATTTCTCTCCGGCGAGCGAAGCAAGGTTTACAACCTCACGGTGGCGTTTGGCACAATGTAGCATGCTCTGTAGCATGCAGGAGATATTTCAAATACTCCACAGCACTGCGTTCCTGAGGGCCTAGCCAACCGGCATTCGCTATGAAGCGAATCGAAAACAATTGAAAGATTCGTAGGAAAAAATTCGAAACAGATCACGTGACATATCTAAGGCATAATAATATGTCAAACCCATACATGGACATGGACTTTTCTACTATCGTTTTCGACATCGATTGTTACATTGTCTAGGCCCTCAGGTATAGCCTACCCAATTTGCAGTTTAATTTAGGTAATATTACCTGCAGCGGAGCCCTTAGCGCGTGTATCTGGTCCGTCAGTCGAGCCACCGCTTCAGCCGCGCGCGCCGGCGGCGCTGCCAGCGCTTCAGTAAGCCGCTCTTCGCAGCGCTGCAGCGGAGTCTCTACGCCTCGCGCCTTCTCGGAGAAGTCCCCGAGCTTGCGGGCTAGACTTTCGAGGAATTCCACTTGTTGGAGGACTTCTGTGGGGGAGAAAGAAGGTTAAATGTGATATAACTTCTGTGGAGGGGAAAGAGGGGGTAAATATGAGCAAACCTCTATGGCGAGGAACTATTGGCACTGTTGGTAGCGCTCGGTATCAAACTACGTTAGCTAGGTCTGGTAGGGTATATGCCTCCCTTCATGTTAATCACACTTTACGGTACACCGTCAACGGAGTGAGTTAGGAAGCTTAAAACGGAAGGTGTAATCGCTGTTAGGAAGAACGCGCACGGCCGTCCTAATTTCCTAATTGCCGTGTGTACCGGCAAATGTAATCGCTGTTAGAGAGACCGGGCGCTCAGTCGCGTGAGGCGTTTGTTGTGAGAGGACGTGCGTCAGCGAGCCTTGCGTGCAAAAAATTACTTCTCGAAAGGAAAAGGATTGTATTGTCCAATATTCAAGAATTGTATAGAAAGACATGCCTAACTTATAGAACAAAAACCATCAGGATAGAAAAATAAATAGCTTAGACACGACGGATTTTATGTTCTTTAAAGGTTTTTAAAAATTTCGACAGTAAAGCCACAAAACTCATCGCCATGTTTCCTTACGCATGTCCGCACCCCGGTCGAATATAAAACACTTCTATTATGACATTAGCTATGGCAGTGGCAGGGTATAGGTCTCCCTTTTATAAGATTAGTCTAAGTCCATCGCCATTCCCCAGTGTTTGCCAAAAGCTAGTTAACTTGTTACACTAACCGTTGTTAAGCCTGTCCCATCGTTCCTTCATGTTGTCGAGCACATCCTTCACGACTTCTTGGTCCACGTCGCACGCTGAGATGAACGTCTCTCCCAGCATCTTGTTGTTCTCGTATTCACCAGATCTAGATATAAAGAATTGTTAGAAATGTTTTGGGATATGGGTAGCCATATTGGCAAAGAGTTCTTTTCAGATTTAGAATGTAAATTGTTAGGTGTAAGACCATAGAAGATAATAATGTGATTTTTACAGTTTTCATCTAGAAATTGCATGAGCACTCGATATATTAAAATAACCGATTTGTATTGCCATCTCCGATTTTATTTACTACCATGCTGCAGTGTAATTGACCACAGCAGGCATTAAGGTTGATGATTCATTAAGGGTAGGTACAAATAAGGATACTTATAAACTGTTTTTAAGCAATCAGGGAGCTAAGCGAGCCGCATTTATTTCACCCATTCTTTTTAAGTCCTCATAACAAAACACCGAGTACATGAACGTATAAATAATATCGCTATACCTCTTCCAAATATCATTCCTGATCTGTTGAAGTAGTCTGACTTGCTTCTCGACTTCTTTCTTCGAGAACACAGTATCGGGGAGCTGAGCGAGCCGCGTCTCCGCGTCAGCGAGCCAAGGCATGAACGACTCTTGTGCCTTGTGGAACTTGCGGCAGTGTTCCTGTTGGAATTAAACAAAGATATTATTGTGTGTGTTTAAGATAATGTATTCTAGCATGTTCTCGCGGTTCTTGAATATTGTTTCAGAACATAAAGCCTATAAAAAGCCTCAATGAGTAAAAAAACAACGTCCCAATAACTGACTCCTGGTACTTAGCGTTAAATCGCCTGAATAATAGTCACACACAGTCGTCGTTGCCCAAATCGGGTTGGACGTTCATATAGATAGACAAAAGTTCGATCTAGTTTGTTATTTAGGCGAACAGATAAAACAAAACTTCTTCCGTCAAAAACTAAACTTTTATACAATGTTGGACAATTCACAGAGCATTATCCAGCCCCAAGCTAAGCAGAGCTTAGGGGTACTAGATAACTGATGCAATACACTACATAGATATTTTTATTTGAAGACAACATATTTTCTTCTACTAATTTTAAATTAGGTAAGTACCTTCCTTCGCGCAGTACGACATAAACAAAACATTCTGGATTCCGATCATTGGAACTCTTATTTAGAAGTTAACACTGAATTTATAGCTTTATTTAGTTTCGTTTTGAATACATTGATGTCTATTCAGATGTCGCCAAAACTAAACTACACTAATTTGATAGTTCTAAAAATGTCGCTGTCCCTGTCATAACGTTAAAAATAATAAGGATGGCATCATTTTTAGTCCTGTCAGATTAGTTTAGTCTAGTTTTGGCAACATTTGAATAGACCAATGGTGTCTATTCAAATGTTGCCAAAACTAGACTAAATTATCACTAAACTTTTGTTCCAACCAAACTCAAACTTTCTCGGTTTAAAAATGAATTAAGTGTAAGATACACACACACTATACATGAATTGTCGCGGTTAGAAGATAAACAGTTGGTTTTCAGATCTTTAAGCAAACTCGAATTTGAGATAAAACTATGTTACAAATACTAGTCTACTATCATCTTAAACGGTCTTATCTAATCAGTTGGATATAACTATTGGAGCATAGTTGATATAGGCCGTTTTGTAGCTTGGCTAAATAATCTACTTGTAGATTGAGAGGCCAAGGTTAATGTCTGTTATATTTTTGTACAATGTTTGGTTATCCTAATCCTGGAATCAAACATATACTTTTTATTCCATAGTATCAGTTAGATGAGATAGAAATCCCCTATAAACGTTTCCATAGGAACAACGCGTGCGAAGCCGCGGAGCACAGCTAGTTAATTATATTATAACGTTTCAATTTCAAGTACCTATCTTATTCAATCATAGGTTATTGCTGCAGAACACGGCTTTAAAAATCCTGTTAATGATGTATGACTAACATATTTAAATTATTTGAATGAAGGAATTAAAGGTGACTTACCATAGCGGTCTGCAATCTGTTCCATCGGTCGACAGTTTCCCGTTTCAGCTTGTCCCATTGAGCTTGGATTCTGTCGAGATCCTTGCGAAGGTTGGAGTGCGTCGGCTTCTTCACCATCTCACGACCTGGTGATGGAATGATCAAGTTATAAGGTTATTACTGAGTTTGGAGTTGGACAGACTATTATATAAACGATATATATTTATGAACGGTATTTAGGACAGTAGGTATTTTTGTCATATTTGATATCAATTTCGTTTTTATACATGCAACTGACAGAAAATCAAGCAGAATTAATATAGAACGCTGCATATTATGTATTCTTCTCCTTCTTTTATTCTGCGTTATCGACCCGATATACGTGATAAATAAAAGAAATAAATATAATGACAGTAGCAAGTCAATATATATATGATAACTTGTTGTATACTCATAAAATAGTATATATAGTTTCCCAAAATATAGCGATGTACATAATTTAAACACTAGAAATAAATTAATGTATCTTTTAAAGGGCAATGTATACGCTTCTACAACAAAACCTCTACTGAGCAACCAAAATAATCAGTAAATAAATTCAAACAAACTGTCAAACTTTACTGTGCAAAAACACTTACTATAAAATATCAGATTATCTAGAGGATAAAAAAGCTTGGAACGGATTTTGCTCCACCTCGAAAAATAACAACTAACAGGCTAAAGGTTTCTTTGTCGTTTCTTTACTTTAGTCTACATACCGAAGCGGCCGAAATCAAAAATACCACTTTATTTCCGTGTCAGTTTTTTTATATGATTTGACCTTTTCTACGTGTACATTTATTATATTTATGGAAATAATGCATTTTTGAATTTGAATTTGAATTATACCTGTCATACGAATATTTCACCTGTCATACCTTTATCAGACACTCGAGGACGAGAGCGACCACCGAACCGTTGGGTGGACGATATCAGAAGACATCGGGACTGGATGAGTCGGGCCGAAGATCGTGAGGAGTGGAAAATAAGGGAAGAGGCATACATCCAAGAATGGATCTCGAAAAGGCCAACATGATGATGCATACCTTTATCAATAAGCATAATCAACTCATGCTCTTTCTGCTCCAACTGTCTATACAACGGCTCGTGCTTCTCCACCTGGGCCCGTAGACGCGTCACATCAGCCGAAACGGCGGTGCGCGCGCCCAGGGTACCGAGGGAGGACTGCAGCCAGCCGAGCGTGCGGGCTATGTTCTCTTCTAGGTTGCGACCGTCCCTGGTGAAGGAAGAATATGTTAGAAACTTAAGGCTCGACCGACGACCTAGTGGTTTTACAAAAAAAACTAGGTCAAGATCTCAGTAATCAAGGATCCCCGTGGTAAAAAACATGAATTACATAAAAATCAAAAACAGTCTTCGGTTCCTTGGTTGTGAAAAGATGATTCATTAATAAAATACGATTCTTATTATTACACAAATCATCAAGAAAATGTTTTGCACCTAATTTGGTCTTAGGTCTAGGTTCCTCGATTGTGTTTTTTCAAGTGGTGTAGTTTTCTTGTAATTATACAAAAACGTCATTTTTGCGCCTACGCTGTTCCAAAGACGTATGCTGTGTCCCTGAATTTTGTATTTGTATTTCTTTATTAATCAAAAACTTATTCTAGTTTTAGTACTACGACAATAGGGTATATGCATCGATTTTTTTTATTGTTTTAATCGATTCTTTAGGTCATTATTTAACCGAGGAATGATAAGACGCTCACTGAATTTCGCATTAACAAGGTAAAAAAAACAAATCAAAACTACAATCATTTTCGGGTGATAAAAACGCTGCCATATTGGCGCCATGTTTATGTGACGTCGACGTGCACACTTGATTAAAACCTTTGGTGACGACCTCGGTAGTGATCATCTTAGGAAAGAGGTTTTTCGAAAAAACTGAAAATAATCGACAATACGAAATGTCAAGTGGGCAGAATAGTGTCAAATCATGGTGCAGCAAGCAGAATAAAAAAAGAAAAAATGTGCACAGTGATGTCACGTCCGCTCTAGTCAATGGCATGGCGTAGCGTTTTGAAATTTTGCGATTGAGATTTAAAATATCAATTTTTCAATGGTTAAATTCTACAATAAAAACATCTCAAAATGCAAAAATAAATATGTTGATATGTTTCTATATCAATAGAGAATACGTATATATTTTTTTAGCCATTTTGAAATCACATGCATATACCCTATTGTATGCATACATTTGGTAGACATTTGGTTTGATGTTATCGAAGACTGGCACACGGAACGATTATCTGAATAAATTGGCAGTGCTTATGTTTTGTAATATGGAATATGTCTGAAATACTTTCTTCTTTATCTTTTTTTCCTTCAACTTTAGGTCCAAAATACTGCGCATCTAGCCTATTGATTAAATCTACGATATTTAATATTTGCACACCTGCTTGCGGGTTGAATACATTTGACATTACTCTAGTTATAAGATCTGACATATACCTGTAATAATGTATTCAGCAAATAAATGATTTGATTTGATTAAAGTAAGAAGGAAATAGTACTCACTTCAAAGCAGCCTCTATCTCCGCCTTCCTATGGTCTAATTTCCTCTGCAGGTTGTCATATTGCCTGGCCACAGCGCCCAACTTGGACTGGATGTCCTGTCTTGACGCGGGGTCTGACAGGACGGTGGATAGGGCTGCTCCAGCGGCCTCCAGGTCTGCTAGGAAGGGACGTTGGCCTTCGAGTTGGCGTTCTAGGTTCTGTGGAAGAAATGGGTGTTGGATTTTGTATTTTTTTGTTGTAGCACTGAAAATTATGATGAAAAGTAGCTCTTTTTGTACCTGTATCCAAGTCAATGTTTTTTCTATTTTATTTTAAAACTAAAATGTGAGCAAAAATACGGATCAAGGCTTATTTTGATGATTTATTTATTTAGGAGTGAAAATTGTCGGCAATGTAAATAAAATACTGCTTCTATGTTTGTTGTAAAAAATCTATAAACCAACTTCAATTTTATGGTTTTCTCATGGATGCCATTGTTAGAACTGGACCAAATGGGACCACACGGGAAGCCAGCTTTTAAATAAAAAAAAGTATCATCAAAATCGGATCACCCAGTCAAAAGTTCTAAGTTTACAAACATAAACAAATACAATCGAATTGAGAACCTCCTCCTTTTTTGAAGTCGGTTAAAAACAAGCGATTTATTCTGAAAGGTATTTAACGTTAAAATCTATTAGAAATTAAATTACCCATAGAGTAAACTACATATGATGCTGGATGCGTAAGCTGAAGACAGGGCGCTATGGCGCTCATTAGCGGAGGCCTATGTCCAGCAGTGGACTAATATAGGCTGATGATGATGATGATGAAACTACATAGGTACTGTATCATTAATTCATAACCAAAACCTTAAGAATTGATCAAAAATCAGCTTGGATCTCACCTCAATCTTCCTGAGCTGGTCTTCTGGCTCGTTCTCCATAGCAACGTCGTCAAGCTTGTCGCTGATAGTCTGCAAGGCGTCTCTGAGACGAGACAGACCGGCGTCGAATTCGCGAGAGGAGTCGGCAGCAGCGCCCAGGCTGTCGGCGCGTTGCTCCAGTCTGTTGGAGGAAATACGAATTAGTTTAATTGCTTAAAATACTTGTAAAAATAAAAACTTAAGCCGTATTGTTTATTGTAGCGATTGGTAGAGGTTAAGACAGTGGCGCCGCGCCGGTTCGTAAAAAAATTCAATGTAGACCTAATGAGAAAAATATGTGAATTTTCGAACAGTACAATACGCTTCGTCGACATTTTTGGATAGTGGCAACAATAAACTTCTAATAAAGAGTAGAGGAGATTCGAGGTAGAATTCGGCATGGTATGAGACACAAGTTTTAGCAATGAAACAAAAGGTTTCAATAAAAACTCACTTGTTCAACGAACAACGAGGCGATTTGACATCATGCATCGCGTGCCCCGATCTTTTCTAGGTAGACCAGCCTTGGCTGCTAACTCCATGGCTCTTCACTTACAACCTTCTTTGTATGACACTATACCACCAATGAGGTACAAACTTACTTGTTCAACAGATCATTCCAGCGGTCGACGAGGTCAGTGACCTTCTGCTTGAGCTTGATGGCGTCAGGCGACTTCGCGTCAAGCCTGTCAAGCACCGCGTGTCCGATCTCCTCTAGGTGGACCAGCTGTGGCTGCTGGCTTCTGAACTCTTCGCGGAGGACTTGCACCTGAGGAAACAAATACATATTATTCCTTAAATAATACGAATAGAAAAGTATTGTTTAATAACAAATGACGCGCGACATTCGGGGTTAAATCTACCATTTGGCACGCTGTCTTTATTAATTATTACTTAGCAGTATATTGACTTATTTCATCGGGTCGGGAGTCATCGGGTTTGATAGATCTCACGATTATCCGAAGCAAAACGCAAACCCATACATTATTCCGCATATATGTACATAATCACATTAGTATTGATATACTTTACTAGTATGGCGAGCGAAGCGAGCCGCCGCGCTCTGTACAGCTTTCTAGCACATTAAGTTTTACGTAGGTACTTTACTGCATCTGCGTTCTTGTCTGTCTCTATTTTTTCGTTTGAGTTTCAATGAAATATAATTTTATAAACCTATAACTCTCCTAACAATAGATGGAGACTCAGGACCGCTATTTGTGGAGTCCATTGTGGGAGGCCTATGAGCTGTGGATGAATGTGGGCTGCTTTAATGACTTACCTGTTGCACTTGGGTCTGCACCATCCTGGAGTCCGTGGAGATGGGTCCTAGAGCCACCATCATGCGCTCCTTGGCTCCGAGCCACTGGGAGATGTTGCTGTGTGTGTCGAGGAAGTCTTTCATTTCTTCCATTAGACGGATCCTGGAGGAAGAGAGATAAAACGATAAGTACAACGGTTGAAAACTTTAAAAAATCTTATTTATAATTTTTTTTCCGCAGTCGGAAACTTGACGTCCGTTTATTATGAGCCCTAAAGCGATTTTAATAAACGAGGTATCGAGAAATCATGACTTTTACGAACTACTGCACAACTTTAACTTTATTAAAGTTCAGTTTATGGTGAAGTAGTTTATTCGTATGAATAAATAAATAAATAATAGTTTAAAATATTTCTGAAGGTATTTCTTCAGAAGCGTGCTACGTTTTGGTAGCACGTTCGTACTCGGTGGGAAACTAAACGCCAATGAAGAAACAGTGGTGGCGCCACTACCTCTCTCGCTCGCACGCTTCTCTGACATGGCGTGAAGACCCGTGAT
Source organism: Eupithecia tripunctaria (assembly GCA_955876795.1). NCBI lineage: Eukaryota > Metazoa > Arthropoda > Insecta > Lepidoptera > Geometridae > Eupithecia > Eupithecia tripunctaria. The sequence continues at coordinate 9,074,412 of OY041623.1, read as the reverse complement.
TGGTCAACTCCTTATTGGACGACGACGCTTCTTATTGGCTGTACGTCAATTTTGACAGAAAGTCTTGATAAATTTGAATATAGTGGCGGGAAACGACGGGCCTATCTCATTTATTTGGCTTAAACAAGGTACCAGTACAATTAATAGTAAATACTTGAATACTTTGTGATTTTAATTTTGAGTGCAACAAAGCTCAAGTCAAACATGGCTTGCTCTCGGCATTGTGCTGCTTATATATGCACTGAAGTGTACAAACTGTGGTGGATTTTAGCGGAAACAAGAACTGTCAAAACAGTTACATTAGTTTTGGCGTCATCTGATTTGACACCATTAATAATTTGTATACGATTAATATTTAGCAATAAATAACTAGAATGTAAATAACTAACATCAAAATTGCAGTGCCTAACAGGGTGTATGTGAAGTTTATTAGCTCAGCTATAATTAGATCATAAGTTACCAACCTATGTACAAATTGGCAATAAATAAATGAAATGAAATAATCCGGTGTAGAAATAAATGATTTTCTATTCTACTGATACTTACTTGTCTTTGAAGGCGTCATGCAGTCCCTTCCACCTCGCTGCCACTTCTTCCATCTCATCGTGCAGTCTGTCGGCTCCCAACACGCTCTGCTTACGTTTGAGTAGCTCACGCACCTAAAAGAACAATATTTACTATATTAATTGAAAGAACGAATCAACTACCTAATACTGTGGGTCTACTCGGAAAAGGAAAATAGAAGTTTCGTACAAAACCAACTTCTATGTCGCTTGCATATGATTAGCGTTAAGATTCATAGTCTGATTCTACAAATATGTCATTGATCAGTTGATCACATAACATTGTTTTAGGTTTGAAGTTCAGTTTTTTTAAGCTACGTTAAGAACCAAGTCGGGATTCCACAGGCAGAAATTAGTTTGTCTTGTCTTGTAAAGGACATATCCTTTGTGTTGAACAAACTAGCTTTTGCTATAAGCTCTCCTGACTATAAAACGCGCAAAATATTGGATGTATTGAATATTTGATTATATAATAATTGTATATAATAAATTAACAGTAGAAAGCACTAACACGAAAACCACAAATTCATTAAATAGCTTTCTACAGATACAATTTTGAACCATACCTGCGTCTTAGTAGAGTCGAGAATGCTCTGTTTCTCGTACATCTCTTCGAGCACAGCGCGCGCTTGCTTGATTGTCTTGTCAGCTTCTTCTTTAGTGGGCACTGAGTCCTTTGGCAGTTGTCTCTGGATCTAGGAGATAAAATTACGATTAAGACAATTGAAAAGCGACTTTAATTGCATTGAGGTAAAGAAACTTACTCTCTACTCCCTACTCGTCTAACTTCGTCTCTGACCATGTCTAAATCCTCTCTCTCTCTCAATTTTCTCTTATCTATATCTCTTGAACATTAAGCAGTACATTGTCGACTGCCCCTTGAAACAAAATACCACTCTAGACGTTTCATATGATTGTTAGACGTGTCTAGGATCGCATCACACAGTGTACTGCGCTTAACTCAGACTGTCTGTCAGACAGTTTATTTCTAATGAAACCGTTTCATTATTCTATCAGACCGGACCTAGTTCATATAAAGCCTGCAGGATAATTTAAACTCACCTTGTCCAAGAAAGTATTGAGCGACTTCAAGCTGTCATAATGTCGTCTAACTTCCTCCCTGACCGCATCTAACTCAGACTGTCTGTCGGACAGCTTCGTACCGATGAGGCTGTAGCGGTTGTTGACATCAGATAGCTGCTGCTGTACTGGAGACAGTTCTGGAAGAGAAGGTATGATCAGAAAGTGGATCCAACAGTTAAAAATTTCCAATTGCAGACTTTTATAAGACAACTCGGATCTCGAATCCTGGATATATTTTGTAACAACGCTTTTATTACAAATCAAAGCAAATCAAAAAGAATCTACTGTAGACGTGAACTTGAAATTTTTTATTATTGCTAGGATCTAGAATCCTAGATATTTTTTGTACTCAAAGCTATTAAAAATCAAAGAAACGTCGGTAGTCATTATTTTATGACAGTGGCACCGAGAAAAAAAACAAGTTTCAAAGTTCTAATGCAACTTCTTACGATCGTTTCTGATTAGTTTGTTTGAGCTCTTCACCGTGTATTAAATCATCAGCTTACCTTCAAGGTGGAATCCATCTTGGCTGGACCTTCGTGAGGAGAAGCCACTGGAGGTGGAATGTGTAGATCCTGGACTGACCAGACCATGGCCTTTAGTGGGCGATGGTGACCGTCCGTCTAGTGTACGACCTACGACAAAAAGTAGGTGATAAAGTACTTGAACATTTTAAAAAAGTACAGACATAGTTTGTTTCTTTTCATTAGTTAAATTACACTAAATAAATCTCTCCGCAATGGTTTTCGATTTGCATTAAAAAAAGAGTTAGTTCCATATTCTTCGATAGATGGCAGTGTCTCAATTGGCAATTAAAGTAAAGCGATTGATTAGCAGAATTAGGCTTTAAGGCACTACCAACCGAAATGTAATATTGTTTTTTACCTAAATAAATAATTCAATAGGGTATATGCACGTGACTTCAAAAAAGTTTGTTGTGTAATCATTTTGTAGAAGTGACGTCATTTTTTTTTATTGTGAAACACAACGCTATTGGCACCCGAACCGGGACGTCCTACTTGGAGATTTTTGTATGGGCATGAAGTTTTGGCTTTGAGTTGACATAGAGGGTTCTGATGAACCGTGACGTCACAAAATACAAGGGCTAACATGGCAGCGTTTTTATCACCCGAAACTGAGTGTAGTTTTACGTTTTGTATTTTACCTCAATAATTTTTATTGGCCGTTTTTTTTGTTTACGTATTAACCTTATCGGTTAATATACCCTATTCAATTCAGCCCCTGAATGTATACTCACTAGGTGTCTGTCGTTTAGTGGGGCTGTAGATCTGCCTCTTCCGGTGGGGACTGTCGGCGCGTTCACCGCGAGTCAGAGACTCGTACACCGCTCCCGCTTCGTTTAACTGTGAATAATACATTTGTAGGTACAATGTATAAATAGAAAGGTCAGTAGTGATATATAGAAAGGGTAATGATAGATAGAAAGGTCTTTATTGCACACTTATTGAAAGAAACAATACGAAGACCACTGTGGCGCGGTGGGCGAAGGCCTGCCTGCGACGCAGGAGGTTGCGGATTCGATTCCCGCCTCGGGACAAATGTGTACGATCAGCAGATAATTGTTCAGGGCGTTCTGGATTTTTTCTATGTATAATAAAAAAATATCTATCTATGTAGTGTGTTGTATTATGTATATCAGTTATCTAGTACCCCTTACACAAGCTCTGCTTAGCTTGGGGCTAGATAATGCTGTGTGAATTGTCCAGCATTATTTATTTAATTATTATTTATTGACGAGCTGCGCTTCGCGGCTTCGCGGCTTCGCCTTTTTTACTGTTCTCCTAGGCATTACTTTATTTACTTTATAGTTTATTCATACCAAGTTTTGGAGTAAATCGAACCAAGGAATAGTAATTTTCCAGAAAAACTTTACCACTCTTTTGAACCCCCATTTTTATTAGTCTATGTGTAATTGTAGAACCTATACTATCTACACTACTTTCTACCAAATTTAATTTAAATCTGTTATGTAGTTACGGAGATACGAGTTTACAAAAATTACCTCACATGTAGTACCTTGGACCCCTCATCTAATGTCTGCCTTTATTGCTTACCTTCTCAATGGTAATTCCTAACTCCTTATTCTCATTAGCCAGCTGCCTTAGCTCGTCCTATTGCAGAGCGTCCACGTCTACTGCCCTATCTTCTGTCTGACCCCCACCCCATCTCCTGTCTCGCCCCCTACCAAGTGTCTTGACCCCCTCCCCCCCTATCTAGTGTCTTTTATCGTTCATCTTCTCAATGGTAATTCCAAAGTTCCTATTCTCATTAGCCAGCGGCCTCAGCTCGTCTTATTGCTGCTTCAGAGCATCCAGGTCAACTGCCCTACCGCCTGTCTCGCCCCCTACCATGTGTCTTGACATCCCCCCTAACAAGTGTCTTGACCCCCCCCCATCTAGTGTCCTTTATCGCTTACCTTCTCAATGGTAATTCCAAAGTCCCTGTACTCCTTAGCCAGCGGCCTGAGCTCGTCCTGCTGCTGCTTCAGAGCGTCCAGGTCTACCGCGACCGGCTGGAGGCGCGTCACGCGGCTCTCCATGGACTGGAGCCAGTCTAGGACCTGGGAAATAAGCGGTATGTCAATAGGGGTAAGGTGTATAATGGCATTGCACTGATTACAGTTAGTTATTTCAGACTGGCCTGTTAATTCGGAATGAAATAAGGAATTTTGTAAATAAACTCCAGACGCAAATTTCGCCGTCGTCGAAATCGATGAGGAGGCCTATTTATACATACATCAGAGACCTCCCCGAGAATCTTGTTTAAGAATCTAATATTGACACCCCTCCAAGCATCCCCGAGTCTCGTATCTGATCCCCTCAAATATCTCGTTTGAGACACTTGAACGCTCCAAAATCAAATACGGTACCAAAGCATTTCCCCCAATTTAAAAATTCTTTAACATTTATAATCAACTATTCAAGCTGTTTATGCATAGTAAAAATTTGACTTGTCTAAGTGCTTATTTTGTAAGTCTAAACAAATAAACGATTTGACTCTGACTCTGACTCTAATTATAAAACGTATTTTTACCTTTAGTTTGTAATAACGTTCTTACCTGAATCTTCAAACTCTCATACTGGTTCAACTGATCAGCTCTCTGTTTCGACAGCTTCTGTTTTTCCTCCAGCGAGGTGTTGAAATCTCTCCAGCTGTTCTCGAGAGCCTTCATCTTGTCTCGGATGACGTGGGTGTCTGTGACATCCTTCTTGGAGATGAGCTGTTTGCCGTTGCGGAGGCATTCTTCAAGGAGTGGCATTTGCTTGTCTCTGAGGAAAAAAGATGGTGTTTATTACTTTGTCAAGGCTTTCGAGTGAAGAGTCTTCGCTCATTCAAGCTTTTGCATCGGAATAAAACAGTGGCGCAGTATAGAAACTGACTCCGAGTATTTTTATTCCCAAAATGTCTTGACTGCACTCTCTACCCCTATACATATTATATAGGACACGGTGTAGATATTTTCACAAATAATGAAACACAACAAATTCAAATATTAGCTTCTAGAAGCAGACTGTCGCCTTGTGGCCGTTTGGTGGGCATAAATCAAACCTACTGTTACAAACTGTGTACTGTGAAATTGTGCTTCTGTATAGATATCCTGTCTGATGATCAATATAACAGTTTGTTCAGCTTTGATCGTCTATTCAAAGCGTTGAATTAAGTTTGCCTATGATGCTTATCGTGTTAATTGTGGTTAATTGCAATATTGAAAATGGTCCTTGGACTTTTTCACCTTGTAATTGATTAATCCCCTTGTGTCTTGACCCCTCACATATATTTGAGCCCCTCTAAATCTTCCCCCTCGCCTGTTATGATTTAGATCCGACCCCTGGTCGTCAGCTCATCATTTGACACTCTCTGCAGTCTTAAGTTTTATCATTGTTGAATTTAATTCATATTTAGGCTTGAACTATCGGAAACCTTATTTTATACCTTCCCCTAATGTCTGACTCTCCCAAATACCTTGCAACCTCAACCTCAACAACCTGTATCGGTCCACTGCTGGACGTAGGCCTCCCTCTGATAAACGCCTTATTGGCGTTTACCTCATGGGGGCATAGTGCCCATAATCCCCACGCTGGACATGCGGGTTGGGGATCGCAGTTTGGTGGAAGATTTGTTCTGCAGGTGGCGCTGCTGCCCGCCCCCCGATGGATATCCCTTAGTCGCCTCTTACGACACCCACGGGAAGAATTGGGGTGGTGCAAATTCTTAACCTTTACCCATGCCTAAATCCCCTCCCCCCTCACCTGTAATGATGCAGATCCGACAGTCTGGTCGTCAGCTCATCATTAGACACTCTCTGCAGATCCCTGTGGTCTGCCTGCTCAGCTAGCTGCGCGTACGCAGCCTCGAGTCGCGTCGCCTGGTTGGAGAATGTTGCCAGCTCTGATGAAACTTCGTCGAGGAACTGGCTGCGTTTGACTGAGCGATCGACGATTTTCTCGTATCTGTAAAAGGTAAATTTAGGATATAGATGATTTTTTAAAACCATCACTAAGCAGGAAATTTGTTGGGTGTAGGTCCCATGATATAATCCATGCGTCTATAAAAATACCTTCGATTTGAATGAATATATAAAAATACTTTTTCATTTATTCATTCAAATTGAAGGTAACCCCAACATCATAACTTAAAGTACTGTATAAATGGTTTGTTCCGCCCAGACAACTGGTTGTCTAGAGAAAAAGAAATTTCCGCGAGACAACCAGTTCTAGTTACCTACACGGAAATTTATTTTCACCTACACAGCTGTTTGGTAACTAGTAGTCTTGGTGGAAAATTATCTTACGCGGAGAATTGTATTCAAAATCTTCAACTTAAGTGCAAAACTGTTAAATAGAGTAATGGCGTGAGAGCTTCAGATTAATATACTGGTACAAGAAAATATATGTGTATAAATAAACTCTATGCCTATGAATATAGATTTGATCTCTTCACTTACTTCGAGTAAATATCTTCAGCTCTTTGCTCCAACTTCTTAGCGATCCTCGCGTTAGAGGGAGTGAGAGCTGCGTCTCTAGCCGAAGAGAGTAGCTTGGCGAGAGTGGGACGGCGAGAGTCTAGCTCGCCTTGCTGTATGCGATGCTCGCGGATCTGCTCGTCGAGTCTCTCTCGGATAAGAGAGGCGGGTTTGTTTTGGTTCCTGCGAAAATTATGAAGATATTAGCATTATCTGACTTTGACAGGTAACTAATATGCTAATACTGCTAATATTGCTTTGGCAGAATTGCGCCAAACCAGACAGACACATCCATCCATCAGACAAGAAGTAGAAGTTCCTGCTTACTGTATAACATCTTAGATCATCGTCTGACAGAAACTCTTACTTTGGGCACAGATAATATAATAATATACTAGTACTTTGGGGTTAATTAATGCTGCGTTAGATGTCCAACATGATTTATTTACAAGTGAACCGAAAAGGTATGCCCATCCCCTTGCCCCATTCTTTTGTTTTTTTCCTGCGCTGTTTGTATGGGCGAGCAGCTTAGACAGCTTAAAAAAGTTTATCTATCTAGGTATCTCTATCTTCCTTTTGAAAATATTTTAAATTTTTAGTTTCTTTGACTTTGACAGATAACTTAGAGCTGTCAAACAACTCTTACTACATTCCTGCTATCTGTATAACTTACTTGCTGTTAGCATCAGCCTGTGCTAACCAAGCCGCTTGCGCCTCGGCCGCGTCTTGCAGGCCCTGACACTGTAGTAAAGCCGCTTCCAACTCTCCGCACTTAGAACCGACGGCCTCGGTCAAATCTCTGTAGTTGTTGGTGAGGTCAATGACCGGGACTTCAAGATGGCGGATCTCTGATGGGGTGAGATTGCCTTCCAGGGATTTTACTAGCTGGTCGCATGCCTGGAGAAATGGAAAGAATAAAGATATAGATAAAAATATATATATTTTGCCAAAACATGTGTTAGGTAGGGTAACAAGTGAATACATTTTATTGATCTACATGCTTGACGCATGAATGACGTGCAATACAGTACAGACAGTTACAATACACTACAGACAGTGCAATACAGTACAGACAGTTACAATACACTACAGACAGTGCAATACACTACAGACAGTTACAATGCACTACAGTTAATCATTGAAAAATCGACACTATTTTAATAACACTTACAAACTATTAATATTTTCATTGTTGTGATGATAGTTATAGTTGTAAGTTGTAGATAATTGAATGAACAAGAGAAGTTAGATAATTTGACATTTGACTTGTTTTTTTTTAAACTTCTAACAAAAATTACAATTTAGTGTGTTAAGACTAAAATTTGGGACAAAATAAGCCAAAAGACAGGACCTAGACAGGAAGATTATGTCAAAAACTGTTTATTAATACATTTACGCAGACAGTTTTTGAATCCAAGATGTGGAAGCTAATGTCCTGGTACCGACAATTCGACTAATTTTAGTTTTTTTTGACTGTGTGTATTTGAGATATTTTATGTCAAATATTACAGAGGTTCAGATTTTAACTAAATATATCACTCTAATTACGTAAAATAAGAAAACACTAGAAATAATATCAATACTCACATCTCTAGCATTGTCAATAAGCCGTCCTTGAGCCAGGATCTCGTTCTGCAGAGCCTTGGCTTTAGAAAGCTGAGTTTCTACAGCCCTGGGCTCGCCACCCACTGGCTCCGATAGTACGGAACGCACTTGTGGCTCGATCTGAAACAATTATTATTGTGGTTAGCTATAGGGGTCAAAAATAAGTGAAAAATAAATAAGTGTTTATCCTAGAACAATTTAATGCATCTAGAGTGCTATCTCGTAAATCATGACCAATACACCGAAAGTCTCTCCGGTATCGATACAATTCGGTACCTACCAACTAACCGAATTTCTTATCGATACTTAAAGAGAACCTAATCGCACTCCTGTTTTTATAATACCACGACTAGACATCTTACACTTTTCTAGCCCTAATCCTAAAGTGACTTAATAAGGCCCCTAAGTGGATTTTACGAGCTTCCCAAACGACTGATTTGAGCCCCCTGTGACATATCTGAGCCCCCCAAGTCACTACAGTCACACATTCTATTATTTTACTAAATTATTTTGATTTTTGACATATTATGTATTTGATTGTTTGTCTTATTATTATTGTACTCAATTATTTTATTATTTTGCATGTTGAATTACTTAAAAAATGTTTTGGTTGACTACTCTATTGTATTAGGTCTTACCTGTAAAGATAGATGTAATGTTTTTAAATAAATATTAAAAAAAGAAAAAAAATATACTAAATCCTCCTTTCTTACTCACCTCTTTCATCCACTTGCTAGCTCTATGCAGCGCGTCATTATACAGATTGCTGACGTCACTAGCGGCCCTCAGTCTGTCCTGCAGGCGCTGCGCGCGCGCACACAGGTCTGCGTGCTTCCGGCGCGCGGTGCCGGCGTCGCCGCGCACGCGGCCCTCGGAGAGGGGCACGTGGGAGAGGCGGGAGGGGAGGGAGGTGCGGTACTCGTTCAGGATTGAGAGGAATTCCTGGAAGATAATGGACGGTTAAATTAAATTAATTTAATAATTCAGATAGTGTTCAAAAAGAGAAGTGAAGTGGGGTTACGGTGAATTAACTTTTTGTCGTACTGCAATGACAGAGCAGTGTTGTCAACGTAACAAAAGTTCTCTATTGGCGTGCGCGCATTCCCACGACGCTTCTCTTTTTGAACAGACGCAAGCACAAAGATCCATAGACCGAGTAGGTAGTAGATGTCATATAGACTCGGATATGGGGAAAAATAAAGGTCACAGTAAAAACAAAAAATACCTAACTAATATAGTAAATTTGTTTGGCACAAGGGTTGATCAGGCTTGACATCCAGTGCCTTAGGAACTGCAATGTCTATCCGCCAAACCCGTATCAGACTGTTGATGCTGCCCAGCATTCTGCGTTTTATAGATGTTATTTTACTCGAATCACAGCGTAAAAGTCCTTTACATGTGCAAACATGCCAGATTCACTACAGTATCTGGGCAACCGCACCATTGCTCTAAAAGGATAACGTATGTTACATGTTTTGCTAGTATGATCTCTCCTTTTCTGAATTGAGTCTTGGTGATGACTGATATAAGTTTCTACTGAACTAAGCACTAGGCTTGTGCCTTGGGTGTCAGGAGGGCACTAGTTAAGACTTAACAGTACTAGATCTAAAGCCCAATAAGGTCGTATTTACCTTGCTCTCATCGACAAACTTCTGTGCCGACATAGTAATAAACCTCAGGTCCGCTTGATGAGCAATCACATCAGAGACAAACTCTCTCACATCCTCGCTCTGACCGGGGAGACTGTTCAGCTTGGAGAGAGAACTCTCTTTCTCCTCCAGGGTGCGGTAGGCGGATTCCATCCATGTGTTGAAGGTGTTAAGTTCGTTCCTGTGAGAAGATATAAACATATAAATAAACTTTATATTTATTTATTAGAGTTCTAGTGACAGGTCTCGTCCATGGAAGAACTTAATAAACACAGTGGGGAGTAGTTACCACATAGGTGACAATTCTGTTATCGCCACAACTAAACTAAACTAATTTGACTGCACTAAAAATTATGCAATCATTTTTATTACGATCGAAAAGAAAAGCACGGCAACATTTTAGTAATGTTAGTTGTCGCTAAAACTTAACTAATTTGAGAGTACTAAACATTAAACCATCCATCATTTTGTTTTTTATCGTTTTGAATAAGACGACAACATTTTTAGTCCTGTCAAATGTCGCCAAATATCATTATCATATCATTTTTAATGCTGTCAAATATAATTTGGCGAAGTCAGAATTGACACAATACTCACGTGAACTTTCCAAGCTCATCTCTCGCCGCGCACAGTCGTCGCAGCATCTTATCGCACTTATCCGCACACTTGTCACATCTTGTCTTCAGCTGTCTAACCCCGCGTTCCAATGCTGCCACCTCGTGTGGAGCCAGCACGTCTCCGCCTGAGACCAGCAGTTGTTTGGCCTGGTCTGCGCAGGCGGATACTTGGCGCTGGTGGCTGTCCAGGTCGTCTTTGATGAGCTGTAAGAAGTGGGTATTCAACAGGAGACAGAAAATGAGAAAACATTTATTTGGGCACAAGTACAAGTAAAACTAAAACAGTATAACATGGAGGTAAGTGACACATACATCAGTACGCGCTGATCAGTAGAAAATCTCTTACCTTCAGAATATTGATCTGGTTCCGCAGCTCATCCAGATCTTCCTTAACTCCCTCCTGGTTAGCCAGCCGGTCTTCCACCACCGCGATCCATTCCAGCAGCTTGCTCAACGTCTCGTCACATAGCCTGTACTTCTCTTCCACTGCTTGCTACACATGGGGAAATAACAGCATTAGTCTTGTAGAAGGGGTAATGAATGGGTTGCACTTTTGAACTTCGCCCATGCCGGCCGGAAGACGAGATGGGTTTTCGACTTTATTTTTTACAGGTAGGGGCTATTTACAGGTTTTGGGTTAGTGGTAAAGGTCTTATAAGCTTTATTAGATTCCGTTTAATTTTTGAAGAAAATGTCTTCTAATGTGACTAAAGTAAACTTTGCTTTTCACCTTCTTTTATGACGAAAGGCTCCGGAAGGGACCACCTCCAGACTATATTACAAATGTCATTGAAATAGATCTATGGTATATAATATGATAAGAATATAGGTCCAAAACGTCTTCCGGCTAATCTCCCATGCCAATCTACAGATGTTCAAAAGTGCCAGCTCACCCCATTCTAATATACAGTGATACTAGACGAGCATTTACAACTATCTACAGTGCAGCCGTTCAAATAACGACCTTGTAACCATACACATAGTGCACAATGAAGTAATCCAGATGCAACTGTACAAAAGACGAAACGTCAGACAAAGTTTAACATTTTGAACCGTGTTTGTAGGGAGAGTTGGTACAAAATGGTAAAGAAACGTGAGACGTGGATACCTCAACTTCATGCATAAGTGGAGGCATCGTTCCTGTAAAAGAAGCACAGATAGACACTACGCAGACAAAAGCAGAGACGAACCAACGTAGAGAAACCAAAGAAGGCCATAACATACAGCGTGAAGATGATGACACAACAAAATTTGTTGCGTAAGACACAAAACATAAATCTAACATGCATCAAGCGTAACATGCAAGCAATGATAACAAAAGTCTGTTTGTAATCCATTTCCTTAAAGTAAAGTTTGTATTAGAGTTAATTGTTAGAGTAAAAGTTAAGAAAATACCTTGAATGGATATCTGAAAGAGTATTGTTGAATAGTATAATAACAACGTGATTTACACGTAAACTTCACGAATGTACATTTAAACAGTAAAAGAGGCGCCATTTTACCAGCAAGAAACTGATGAAATGAAGCCTCTGTAAAGTAAGATGAAATTATACCTTCTCATGTTCGTGTTTCTCAAAGTTTTACCATTACTGTAAGTGTTTTTGTGTCGAGTTTTCTCAACACCATGGTATATCGGTCATGCATCCCGAGTGTGAGCTTCAAGGAATGAGTATAACGAGTCTAGGAATCGTTTCAATCGACCAGCAGTCATATAACACTGGTTTTAATGAGGAAGCATACACTAAAGCCAGGACTAAGGCCGACGGAGAAGCGTCTCGAGTCGACCATATTGCGCAAAGTGATTATGATAGGTTAGACATTTGGCGAGACGGTGAAGTTTCTTTGTATCGTCGTTAATATGATCCCTCACAGGCAAGCATTCACGATTTAGCTCAAAAGGGTTCTTAGCATCGCAGGCAACGGCTGTAAATAAAAAACAACATACATCGAGCCTTAGTACAATGAGTGTAAAGCACGCTTTTCAATTGACAGATTCCCCGATGAGTGTGAGTGGGGAAAATGGCAATTGTTGTGCTGTAACCTAATCTTAAGCATCTAGAAGACATTACAAAGGCAAATAACATCTAGGTAAGTAGTGTTTCAAATATTTTCTACTTCTTCGAACTTACAAAGTGTAAACTAACTGTCACTCGATATTTTACTGTGTGAAACTGTGAATATAAACATGTGTTTGGCTACAATCTCTTCTAAGATTTCTATAGGTACTTCTAATTTGCTTAAATGCTATTTTAATGAATGATGAAAATGTGCCACAAATACAAATTGTGACTGCCCACTAAAACATGTACCCAATTATCGACACTGAAAACTCAAGGGTGTCAATGCCATGCTAATGGTTTAAGCCAAACGCTTAGAGATCACCTTCTAAGAATAGAAACAGGAAACGTAAAGCAACACCTTTGCTTGATAAAAGCACAACAAATAAAGCGTGAAATAATTCAAACTTACCCTAGTTTCTGCTGGCAGTAAGTATCCCTTCTTTAGAGCCTTGACCAAATCGAGTTTAATGCCTTTCTTTGAATCAACAACGAGCCTGCCTTCAACTGGATCGACCAGCTTCTGCTCCATAGCTTGCACCAATGGCCAAATCTTTCCTGTCTCTGGTTCTTTTACGACAGTGCTTGATGCGTCCACGATTCTTTGATTGATCGCCTCGCCAAGATTTAGTCTCTTTCTATCGATCACGCTTGTGGTTATGAATGGATCGTTTAAAGCTCCGGTGGTGGGGTTGTAAATACCGAAGTTCAGCGTTTCTATCAAGCTGAAGCTCTTCTTTGGGGTCATGAGGAGACCGCTTTCAATAGCAGCGGTCAACGAGTTCAGCTTGGACGTCTCTGTGTCCAAGATGTTACCCTTTTCCGCGTCCATAAGACCTTTTCGGAAAGCCTCGGGAAGCTTGACTAACCTCTTTTTGAGATTATCTTTTACGAGCGCAGTGTCTGAATCTATGTAGCCTAATATAGCCGCGTCTTTAATTGTAAATACATCGTTGGATACAGGATCAGTAAAGCGAGCGGTAGCCAAATTCAACTGACCATTTTCCACAGCTTGCTCAAACGTTAGAGGTTCACGTACGTAAACTATAAGACTGTTCTCAAAAACAAAGCAAAGTGTTTTTGTCCTATTCTGGGTATCGAAAGATGCCTTAGCGTTTTTATCAATAATACCCTCGACTATACCTAATCTTAATGGAATGTATTTATTCTTATGAGGATCTTTAATAACAGCCGTTTCAGGATCAATAAATTCGTATTTGATAGCTTCGTCCAACGTAAACTCTCTTAGGACGGGCTCTTTGGAAGCACTTGATTCTGGTACGTAACGTTTAGTAACAGTTTGAGATGTGATAGGTTGAATAACCGTAACTAGGAGTCCTTTGTCAAAAGCTATATCCAAACTGTGGGTCTTCTTTAGTTTAGTATCAAGAACCCTACCCTTAGTGACATCCACGTCACCTTGCTGTATTGCCTGCGGCAGAGGCTTGTATTTGTTAGTGAAGCTATCTTTCACGACGGTGGAATCAGGGTTCAAAAGGTTTGTTTCTATTGCTTTGTTGATGTCGACGTATTCGTTTGTACTTGGATCTACAATTTTACCGTTGTCTGCTCTGAATAGACCGTTCCTAATAATTTCCTCGAGGCTCAGGTTTTTCTTAGTTGTTACAATTAAACCGCGATGTTTAGCATCGTAGAAGTTTACTTGATTTCCGTTTGGTAGATTGTAGACATTATTTTCCTCATCAATGATACCGGTCTCTATAGCTTCAGTTAGTTTAATGTATTTGCTCGTAGGAATGTGTTTGACCAAAGAAGTTTGGGGGTTGATTAATTCTTCTGCGATAGCAGTTCTAAGCGTTATTTTTCTTTCCGTAACTGGATGTACAAATACGAGTTCGGTGATATTGTACATGTCCATAGCTAGTGTTTCGTACAAAGTGAACCCTGCACTTTCAATATCTACGATCAGTCCTAAGCTCATAGCCTCTGAAAGGGGGATTAGAACGTCGGAACCAGGTTCCTGGAATTTACCACTTCTCCTGTCAATGATTTCGCTTCGGCAGCATTCCGCTAACGTCAAAGGTTTCTCAGATTTCTTATCGAAATAGCAAAGATATTTGGGAGTAATGATGGACTTTCTGATAGCCTCGTGTAAGGTTATCTTGCGGTTTGTAGCGGGGTCGATAATTTTGCCAGTGTTGTCTTCATATAGACCTTGATGTAACGCTCGTTGAAGACTAATTGGTGCCTTACTATCTACAATCAGGCCAATCTCAAACGCTCTACGTAAAGTTATTTCTTCGTTGTCACTGTTGATATTGCGGATTTTACCAGTCTGATCGTCAATGACTCCCGTTTCTAAGGATTCTGGTAGTGTGATCTTGTCCCACTTTCCGAGCCTATTGTCGCGAATATGAACCGAGTTGGGATCAATCAAATTCATCTTGATTGCCTCAGCAAGAGTGTACTTTTTACCACTCTGCGGGTCCATAAAAAGTCCGGAAATTTCGTTATAAACTCCCTTTTCGAGAGCCTCCATAAGGGAAAGTGGTTTGCGAACTTCTACTAGTATACCCCTTTCGAACGCTTCACGGAAATCTATTTTTTCCGGGCCAAGAACGATGGTACCTGTTCTACCATCTACGATACCCTTATCTACCGCGAATTCGAATGGGATTACTTTGCCGGCAACGTGCACTAAAGTCGATTGAGGATCGATCATTCGCTTCTTTATAGCCCTGTCTGTCTGAACTTTTTCTTTGCACTGAGGGTGCGAAAATTTACCCGTTTTAGGATCGTAAAAACCTTTGAAAACTGCCTCAGGGAGACTGAGCTTTCTCTTAGCCGGTACAATAAGACCACGCTCTGACGCATCAGTAAGAGAGATTTTATCACCGTGAACAGGGTCCCTAACTTTTCCTTCTTTAGAATCAATTATTCCTATCTTGATAGCATCGGCTAAGGAAATAATTTCTCCAGTGACTGAATTTCTAACTGTCAAAGCTTTAGGATCAATGTTGCCATCTTTGATAGCCTCTTCTAGTGTCATAGTGACACCGTTGATGGTCAAAAGACCAGTTTCTGGGTCATAAAAGCCCTGAACTAAGCCTTCCTGCAATGTCCACGGTTTTTTATCACTAAGCAGATAGCCCTTATCGCTAGCATCTTTGAGGTTGATTGCAGGGGATGTCAAAATACCCTTTTCTAAGTCTATAAGCCCTGATTTTACCGCTTGATCAAAAGGTATGACGGCTTCGGATCTATCATCCTTAATCTTGACATCGGACGGATCTAATAACTTATATTTAATAGCATCCTTAAGTGAAATAACATCACCAGTTTCCGGGTTTAAAATTTTGCCTGTTTCCGGGGAGTAATAACCTAACTCGATAACATCGAACAATGAGAACGTGACTGCTTTCGTAGCAATTAGACCCTTTTTCAATGCTTCGTCTAATGGAATGTCTTTACCAGTCTTCTTATCTTTTATTTTTGCCGTTTCAGGATTGATCAATTTAGTATCAAGTGCTTCTGAGAGCGGTACAAGTTTATTCGAAGCGGTATCCTTGATTTCGGAAATGGTAGGATGGACTATATTTCTATCCACAGCGTCCGAAATACTTATAAGTTGTTCAGTAACTTTGTCCTTTATCTTTCCAGTTTTAGGTTCGTAAAGGTTTTTGACGATGATAGCTTCAATAGAAATCGGTTTGCGAATAATAGTTATGATTCCACGTTGGATAGCTACGGATATTTCAATTGTCTCGCGGGTTTCTATGATAGTAATAACGCCTTCATAAATTTCGATTATTCCGCGGTCAACTGCTTCACCTAAAGAAATAACCTCACCTGAACGTGGTACTTTAATAAGAAGAGTTTCTTGATCGATTAGACCCTTTTCGACGGCCTCGCCTATTGGAACTATCGCACCTGTGTTAACATCTTTAATTTCACCTGTCTTCGGATTGTATAATCCTTGTTCAAGCGCAGATTCGATAGTAACTTGCTCTGGGATAGAAACATCTTCAGGTTTCTCAACAATCCAACCTAATTGGATACACTCTAAGAAAGGAACTCGTTTTCCTGTCTTAGGATGAACCATGTGACCGGTTGTCTTGTCAATAATGGGTATCGCGATAGCTTCGTCGAAAGAGATATAGTTGTCATGTTTTGATGTCAAGTCTTTTACCAAAATGGATTCAGGATTGAAAATTTGAAGTCCATACACGAGTTCTTCGAATGTGATTTTAGCTCCAGTTTCAGGGTTCAAAAATATTTGCTTTTCAATATCGTAGACACCCATCTCGGATAATTCTTCTGGGGTAAGCCTGTGCGAGATTGCCACGAAATATGCTGGCTTTGTTTCCCTAACGATAACGCAGTTCTTTGATATTACGTCTATGGGAGTAAACCTACTGATTTGTTCTTGTTCGAGAGAATCTTGGACGGTTAGTGGAGATTCGATGCCGTTTATAACAATCCTGCATATTTTAGGTTCGATTTTGCCCTGCGCGATAGCGTCTATAATGGGAATGTTTTCGTAAAGAGGTTTGATCGGTTCAGATTTTTCCTTGGTTACGTTTTGTTCTGTTATTTCATCGATCATACTCAACGGTTGTCTTTCAGCATCGATGAGCATAGCAGATACAAGTTTTCCATCGTGTATTGTGGTTTTAGTCAAGGTAGATATTTCCATAGCTTTCTTTTCAACTGGCGTTGTCGCAGAAATAACTGGTGCATGCTCCGTTGTTTCAGTAATTTTTATGCTGTCTGGGCGTAGTGTTTTTGTGGAGGAAGTGATCACTTCTTCCGTGCAAGTTACTTCTTTGGGGAATTTAGTTACCGATTTGGAATCTGCAAATGATGTTTCGATATCAACAGACTTTGTAATCAAGCTCTCAGAGGTTTGGATATGAAGAGTCTCCTCCAATTTCTTGTAAGTTTCTGGTTTGACTAAACCTTTCTCGCTGGCTTGATCTAGCGGTACCTTTTCGCCAGTCATAGGGTCGACTACCACTGCTTTCTTTACAACATCAATAACCTTAGATGCAGCCAAAATTGGAGCTCCTACAATAGCTAGAGCACCAAATTTAACTGCATCAGCAAAGTTCATCTTTTTGCCCGACGGATCTTTGATTTCTCCAGTTGTCTTGTTTACGACGTCTTTCGCAATAGCCTCTTTTAGTGTTATATCTTTGCCCGTTTTAGGATCCTTTACTACAATACTTTCTGAAGGTACCACCCCTTCTTTCACCGCAGCCCATAAGTTATCTGTTACACCAGAGGTAGAAGAAATAACTACTGCTGTATTTGGATCATATATCACGCCAGGGGCTACTTCGACCGGTTTAGCGATTTGTACGTCTGTAATGTTTTCTCTAGGCTGATCTGACAATTTATCTTTTGTAATACGTCCTTCTTGCACATCTTCGTCTGGATGTGTTTGTTTTCTGTCGACTACATCATCGTCAGGAGAATCAACTCGGTATTCTTGTATATCGATTTTCTCTGATGTCTCGCCCGGTCTGGTCACTACTTGATAAGACGTAGATTCGTTTTGAGAAAACTCTGTGACTGTAGTGACACTAGATGAAGTTGTGGTTATAACATGACTACTATGCTCAGATACATATTCTGTAGGTTCCGATGAAGACACTAGAGTTTTGATTACAGTTGTTACTTCTGCACCTTCAGGAGTAGTTTCCCTGAATTCTTGGACTACTGGGATACCTTCAACGATTTTTTCAACTGTTTTGCTTGATTTATCCTTTGGTTTAGTTTTGTCTTTACGTGCAGGTACTTCCGGTTGTTTAGAAGTCGTAGGTCTTTCTGCATCAGTTTTCTCGGATTCCGAGATTGTTTTCATAGCCGATTGGTATGTGGGTAAACCAGTAACATCGGAAGATTCTGATATGATAGTATCGTACTCTACAGTCTTTGATGTTGTTGTTTTGATTACAGTTAAGATTTCTTCACCTTCTGGTGTCATCTGCCGGTATTCTTCTACCACAGGTTTACCCTCAACCACTTTCTTTTCAATGCTTATAATTTGCTTTGGTTGAATATTTTTAGGCTGTTGGTCAGATGAACTTTGCCGGTATTCTTCTACCACAGGTTTACCCTCAACCACTTTCTTTTCAATGTTTATAATTTGCTTTGGTTGAATATTTTCAGGCTGTTGGTCAGGTGAACCTTTTTCGGTTGCGATCGGTTTATTGTCAAGTTTCTCACTAATAGGTACATCTTGCACCGTTGTTGTCTTTGTCAAGACTTCGTGCGATTGTTGCTGCGAATTTTTGTCTATTCCAGTAGTTGTTACTGTACTTTCAACAGTAACATGTTTTATTTCTGAAGTAATAATAGGTTTAGGTTCTAAAACCACCTGCTTAATTTGCTGATTTTCGACCTTCTCCTTTGTAACAGGTTCCTGGCCAATTATATCAGTTTTGGTACCAGAAGTTTTTGGAAATACTTTGTCAGTAGACTTTACAATCTTTTGGGGTTGATCAGTAACTTGTGGAATTTTGAAAACTGGTTTAGAATCAGCGGTTTCTAGTTGAGTCGCATCTTGTTTGGGTTGCATAATTTTGCTACCAACTGCCTTCGCTCCCTGAACTACAGCCATACCAGCTAGAACAGGTGCCGCCACTACAGCAATCAAGCCCATCTTCGCAGCATTTTTGATGTCAATAGACTTGCCTGTTTTAGGTTCTTTCAGTTTACCAGTTTTCTTGTCTATCAAACCTGTGTTGAGCGCATCTCTCAATGTTACTGGCTTACCTTCAGCTACGTTATAAATAACGGAGTCGGGATTAATAATTTTCTTTTCCAAAGCTTCTTTGAAGGTCAGTTTCTTGTTAGGCGATTTAGGATCTTTAAACTTTTGTGTTTTATCGTCAAACAAGAGCTCAAAAGCCTCATTGAGATCTAACATTTCAAGTTCTTTTTTTGTTGGAGTTGTGGATTTAACAGATTCTGCTGGTACTTCGGTATTTAATACCCCAGTATTCACAGCTTCTGTTATACTTACAACTTCTCCAGTTTTGGGATGGGTAAATGTACCATTTTCTATGTTTATGTACCCGAGATTCAGGGCATCCTCAAAGCTAAAGTTAGTATCATTGGTTAAGAATTGCTCCTTGCAAGTTTGTTCGTCTCTTACTATGCCCTTAGCACGAGCTTCTTCTATTGAAATGATTTGACCAGTTACAGTGTTTTGAACTTCGGTTGAACTTATTAGTACGTAGTCAGCCAACAGCTCAATCATCTTTGTGGTAATTGTGTGCTGTGACGAGAAGGTTTCAGTGATTGTCGTAACTACGCCGCTAGCCTGCATATCATTAGTCACAGGCTTAACAGCTAACAATCCTTTTTCTAATGCTTGTTCGATGGAAATAACTTCCTTAGATTTGGGGTCGGTGTAAGTTGCATGTTTTAGATTTACGATGCCCTTGTCTAGAGCTTCTACCAATGAAACTGTTTCTTTAGATTGAGGGTAAGGAATAGCCATAATTCTGTCTTTTTCTATGGCTTCACCTATGGGTACTATTTCTCCGGTGAGTAAGTGTTTAATTTCACCAGTATGAGGGTTTATGAGATTCTTCTTTAAAGCAACACTTAGTGTCATTGCTGCTGGTGGTATGTCCTCAACTGGTTTTATTTGTTCCGGATCAGGGAAAACATGTACGTTGACAGCTGATATAAAGGAAAGAGGGCCTTCACTAGATTTGATCGTGTTCTTTTCACTATCAATAATGTTTTTCTCTATGGCCTCAGCCAGGGTAATCTTATTACCAGGCGCAATGTTGATGGACGATAGTGGATCAACAATTTCGCAAATAATTGCTTCCCTCAGTGACAGGAGGTTGCCGGTCTCAGGATGAATAATTTTTCCGGTGGCTGGGTCTAGCAAGCCCTGCTCAAGGACTTCAGGAATGGATAGACTCCTGGCCAAAGGAATCAATACTTCATCTTGTCCTTCACCATCTAAGATGCCTCTCTTAAGAGCTTCTTTAATGGTAACTACATCACCGTGTAATGGGTCGACTAATTTACCTGTATTTTCTTTTACTAAACCGATTTCTATAGCCTTGTCAAGCGTGATTGGACCTTCGTTTTCGTCTTTGTATACCCTTACTGCTTCAAGTATCTTAGCCGTTTGTTTATCAATGAGACCTTTCTCAACAGCTTCAAGAGGAGTAACTACACGCTTCCTTAGCTTCTGAAGGACGATTGGTTTTGTTTCTAACATTTGTGTATCTGGAGTGCTTTCTCTAGCAATGTTGATTTTGTATTTAGGTTTTTCGGATGGAGATGTTTTATTTATTTGAACCACGTCAGTAGGGACCTTAGATTTGTGTGAAGTAAGCTCGAGTACTTTTCTATTATCAACAGAGAGACTGTTCTGAATAGACTCTACGGTAATAAAACCTTCAGAAACGGCTGCACCAACTGAAATTGGCTTTGCTGTCGCTTGAGAAATAGTTACCGTACCTGAGCCTGATTTACTAACTCGCGAAAGAGCTTCGTTACTGTTTGATTGTTTATAAATGTTATAAGTCTCAGGATCGACTAGTCCTCTCTTAAAAGCTTCGTCTATCGTCACCTGCTCACCAGTTTTTGGGTCTACAACCATTGTGATGGTTTCAGTAGATCTCTCAGGCGTATTCTCTCTGACAGAAAGCTCGTACTTTTTGTATGACACGGGGTCAATAAGACCTCTTTCGTATGCTACTTCGATTGGGAGTTTCTCGCCAGTGTTAGGATCAACTACCACCGTGACGGTTTTCGATGAGGATGGTATTGTGGTCGTTACTCTAGATACTGTTACTGTTCCTTGGCTTTGAGGAGACTCTTTAATTTGTTTAAATGTGTTGGGGTCGACTAAGCCCTTGGCGTAAGCTTCTTCAATAGGTATCTCTTTCCCGGTTTTCGGATCCGTAATATACGTTATAGTAGTTGTGCTAGTTGGGGACGACTTAGTAATAACTTGAGAGAAAGTTACAGTGTCGCTAGAGATTTGACTCTCCCTATAGATTTCACTTTCTGGTGTTTTGTCCCTAATCGAATCTTCGTATTTTTTATACGTTGCTTCATCAACCAAACCTCTTTCGTACGCAACTTCCATTGGCAGTTTCTCCCCGGTTTGGGGGTCAACTACCATTGTGCTCTTCACAAGCTGAATTACTTTAGAAGCTGCTACTAAAGGTGCACCTACTACAGCGACCAAGCCGATTTTAGCAGCATTAACAAGCGTCACTTTCTTACCCAACTTGTCTTTGTACTCTCCTGTTCGTTTGTCTACAATTCCTTTGTCTAAGGCTTGTTTCAGGGTAATAGGTTTCCCAGTTTTGGGGTCTATTACCGATACCGTGTTAGATGGAACCACACCGCGGTCTACAGCTTCCAAAATGTTTTCAGATACACCAGTGGTGGTAGAAATGATCAACGCAGTGGCCGGGTCAAAGATGACACCTGGTAATACCTGCACAGGTTCTAATTCTGATTGTTCATCAGCAACCGTTTCCACCGGTGTGTCAAAAACTTCAGACACCTCCATCTTATCTGGCATTCCTGCTACAGAAGTAATAGTAATAACCTTCTGAGATGACGTAGTAGTCGACATTGTTATCATAATAATGTACTGGCGTTCGATAGCTTCAGTCATTGTAAGCAATACTTTTCCGTGCTTGTAACGACCTTGATTATCAATCGCACGCATTTCTAGAGCCTTGTCTAGTGAAAGTTCTTTCTTTGTTTTAGGATCTTTAACTTTAGCTGAATCTGGGTTGATGATGTTAAGTTTAACCGCCTCATCTAGGTCCATAACTCTGTCGGTACCCGGGATGGTGAATAAACCTACAGAAGGATCGAACAGATTCTGCTGTATGGCGTCTTTGAGTGTCCAGCCACCGCGCGGTAGCTCTATCGTGTTCTTTTTGATCGTTAACGAAGTGACAGATGGTTCCGACCCGACTGACTGTTTCGTAACTGTCCTAGTCTCCTGAACAGATCTTTCACGAGAAGGTATTGTTTCACGCAATGTGTAGTCGGGGCTCTTTACGGTTTCTGGACGGCTGTCCCGTTGAACTTTACTCTCTGGACTTGGCGGCAAGTCCTTGAAGAAAGATTTCTTTGTGATTTTAAGTTCTACGACTTGCCCGGGTATTAAATCTTTTTTGGTGACGCGGTCTGAAATATGAACGACCCGAGGTTCGTTTTGTTCAACTCCTAGCATTCCTTGATCTAAAGCCTGTTGTATCGGCATGATCGTGCCAGTTGAGGGGTCCATGAACGTTTGTTTATTTTCATCGATCAAACCTCGCTTTATGGCTTCTGCAAATGTTACAATAGTTTCAGATCTTTGTTGAGAGCTAGTGTTGGTCACTGTGACGTAACGCTTGACAGTCTTCGTCACAGTTTGCAACGTCAGCGTTATATTCAGAAGGGAGTTCAGCAAAGCCGCTCCTTCCGGTGTAATCATGTTTATCTCTACAGCTTTATTGAATGGAATAGGCTTTTTTGTAGTTCCGTCTAGTAAATGTCCAGTTTTCGGGTCAAGAATATTATTGAACACCGCGTCTAAAACAGAAAGCTCTTTGCCGTTTTCATAAATACCTATTTTACGATTAAACATTTCTAAAACTTCAGGCCTAACAATTGACACTTTTGTGCAGTCTTCTAAGAATACAAAGTCTCCGCTTTCTGATTTTAGGAACGTTTCCCCATTGGCATATTTGAGATATCCTTTACTAAGTGCGATATTGAACGAAACGAATTCCCCTGTTTTGGGATCCCTGAAACCGTCAATATCGAAAATAGATCTCTGAGACACTGAGGTAATTAGACCTCTATCTACTGCTTCGGGAATAGTACAAATTTCACCCGTTAAGTTATCACGGAATTTATTATCCAGTAGAATTATTTTAGCACCAATAGCTTCGGTCAGTGTCAGAAGCTGTCCTGTTGTTGTATCTGTAATACATTTAACGTTATCGCTATCAAGAACACCTGCAGAAATCGATTCTAAAAGGTTAAGTGGCGCGCTATTCGCTGGAGACAGTATTTTACTATCATTAGTCATAAGATTATGATCACAAACGTCTTTGAGAGTCATGGGTTTACGAATGTATCCCTTGGCAGCTGCCTCTTTAAAAGATAGCTTTTCTTTTGTTACGTTATGGACGTATTTTGAGAGTTTCGTGTTTATAATGTTTTTCTCTATAGCTTCAGCAAGTGTGACCTTGGTGTCTTTTTTATGATCAACGATCTCGCGAACGTTGGGGTTTATCAATTCATTGTTTATAGCTACATCTAGTTGGAATCTATCACCCGAATTTCTGTCCAGGATCCACCCGCTGTTGTCAACTAAATCTTGACTGATTGCATCCGATAGAGACAGAGCACTCGATTTGATTTTTATAATCTCTTTGTAAATGAGGTAGCCCCGTTCGTAAGCTTCAGCGATAGTAATGTAGCATCCGCTGGGAAGTCTGTACAGACCTCTTTGCAAGTCAACTTGGCCGCAAGTGAGAGCATCCGATATACTCATTCCTTGGCTCGGTCTCTCGCCCTCAACAGTTACCTTGATCCTCTTTTCCGCGGGATCTGATACTCCTTGTTCTGCGTCATAAAGTTCACTTTGGATTGCTTCCAGTAACGTGACTTCGTTTCCATCTTCTGTCATTCCACATGGTCCTGTAAGTCTTGCAGCTAGTTTGGGGTCGATGAGGCCTTCCTTCGCTGCTTGCTCTATCGTCATGGTTTGTCTCGTTTCTGGGGATGATAGCAACCTCCCCGTTCGTACATCGAGTATTCTCATGCTAATAGCTTGGCCTACAGTGAGAATCTCTTTAGTTTCAGGGTGGACTATACCTCTGGATTCTATGATATTCGGTCCTTCATACATTCTGTGGACTCGTTTAAGTTTTCTTACGTCTGGTCTGTCATCTTCAGAGATTATGGTTTTCGTTGTGTAGTTTAGCGGTTTGCCATTGGCTACTGATTTGGTCGGGGCTTGTCCGTCGAGCTCTGTGCTTTGTGACGACCTGACGTATCTGTGTTGGAGGGTAAAATGTACATTTAAGAAACAAGAACAGCACAAGAATATAACCTTTATCTTCGCAACAATATGAACATGTGAATGAAAAAATTGAGAATGTACGTAATAAACACTTACTTCTCAGAGGTATAGTGCGTAGTGTAGGTCGTCTCCGTCGTTAGGTCTTGCATGTTGAACTCTTGGCGGAAGGACCGCGCGGACCGAGGGGCCATTGCCTCGACGAGACGCTGAAAAAAAATTGAATTTGGAATAGTTTGCTCTGAGAATAGACTAGACTACAAGTAGGAATATTTAAATTAAAAACTCTTTTGTTTTTATTACGAAAGTACGGTGTTGCTAATTCGGTGGTGCCTTAGTGCCACAAACTATAAAGGGATACGACCATAATGCCTACTAAGATATATAGAGACAGATAAGATGTCCCCAGATGTTACAAATTTTCGATTATTCCAAGTTTAAAGATTTTTCCAAACTCCGAAACGTTAAAATGATTAATCACCTACTAACGTTAAGTTGTCATCGTTAAATAATTTTTCTTCTAAATTGGCAATAACTTTATGCATGACTAATAATAATAAGTATTGTCATCATCAGCGCTGGTCGATTAATAACTATAAGTCGTGTAGATAAATAAGGGGATTGAAAATATCAGGCTATCCGATTACAAACATCATATTAAAATTTGACGAGTACTTAAGATCTAAGTTATGCTAAGGACAGCATGACGTTTTCAATCCCATTATTTAATTACACAACTTTATGACGACCTCTGTGGCGCAGTAGGCGAAGATCCGCCTGTGAAGCAAGAGGTTGCGGGTTCTATTTCCGCCTCGGGACAAATGTTTGTAATATCTGCAGATATTTGTTTAGGGTGTTCTGGGTGTTTTCTATGTATAGTAAAAAAACTATCTATGTAGTGTAATGTATTAAGTATATCAGTTATCTAGTACCGATTACACAATCTCTGCTTAGCTTGGGGCTAGATAACGCTGTGTGAATTGTCCAGAATAATTTTGTATATGTACTAAATCAAAAAAACCGGCCCAAACTCTATCAAAACTTATTCAATTTTGTCTAAAGTGTACTTTACCATTTCATGTCGCATCGCGTTACGATAATCCAATTTGCACATTTATCGACTGAAAATTTTGTGCGACTCAGCATGTGTTGTAGAAAAAAATGAGGAAAACTACGTCCTTTTTTATCGACGAAAATTTATTAACAATAAAAAAAAAATCCTCGTTTTTTCGCTGCGACGACCTTTCTAACGATAACGGTGTAACTTTTTAAAAGGAGGATAAGGAGCTCTTGAAAATAACAAGAGCTCCTTATTAAACTAAAATTGAGAAAAAAACAACTCTCAATTAGAAGCTACGATGTTTTTTTATGCAGTATATGCTTTTTTCATCGATGTTGTAAACTTTTTAAAATATCTCAATAAAATCACTTGTTTTTCATTTTTGTTTTATTACTAAACGTTGTTCTATATTGTATTAAACTATATACTACTACATAAAAGTTGAAAAACGCTTAAAAAAATAGATTATTTTTAACACATTTTTCGTCCAAATGATAAAGCGTAGTTTCCTTCATTTTTTTGTGCACCGCAAGCAGACTCACACTATATAAAAGAGCAAAGGGGTGACTTTTGTGTTATGATACAGGGGTTGCCACAGAGATTCCCCTAAAATTACCTACGTACAAGCGCAGCGCGATCACGTGCACAAAATATCGAACAAACTAAATACAAAATAACGAACCGGTTTTTGTGATGTCTTTTTAAAATGCAAATCCTATGATGATTTTGACGATAAAGTTTTCAGAGAACAATTTGCATAAAAATGTATCTGCGTCATACTGCAGACAATGCATTTGTATGAATAACAAAAAAGATTTAAGTAGTTTTTTGTAGGTTCAAGTATAAAATAATACCAACCCGGCACTCGTACGCGAAGTCATATTCATACTCCTCCATTTTAACACAATTTTTCAACACATTCACTTAAAAAATACTATTTTTACACACACTTAACACTAACATGGTTCACATAATGTCCACATTTTTGTCTATTAACACTTACACATGTAACCTATTGAAATAAATACAAAAATGAAACAACTAAACTCTTTAGTAGATAGAAAAAGAAACAATCTAAAGAATTCAGAAAAAGAACACATCTACATGTAGACGTGGCTGCCTGAAAACTGAATGAACGCCAAAAAACCGTAAACCGAAAAAAAATACTAGACTATTCTAATTTTAAATCATTTCGTAATGGCGCTTCCTACTGGGTTGCCATTGCCACCAAAGTCTAGACTCCCGATGATTACGGAGTATTACGATGATTTTACGAACAGCTGTTTCGAGGAAGGTTGCTTTGAGGTTATGAAGGCTGAGTTGGCTCGCGTATTCGATACTTAGAGGAGGGTTGGAGGCGGCTGCGCGCGCACCCTCCGAAAGCGTTGGCCGCCTAATCTTGATACTATGACACGATTCACGTAACAATACTTTGGCTAGGGGAGTATATTGCGGTAGGTACGACTGCATTGACTTTTTCAATTATAGTAATAAGGATTTGTGCGTTTCTTACTAGTTAGCTATGTAGAGTAGGTAGGTATATCATTATATTTGGTTCACAAAAATATAGGTAAACGTACGCATAAAGTAGCTGTATTAAATCAACCAAGAGCCTAATCAAAGAATCCCATTGAAATTATTTACTATAATCAATAGGTAAGTAGGTTGGGTACGGTGAGTTGTAACCGTTGCTCTAGTTCAGTGATATGAAATGTAAATATGAATTATGCTGTTAATGTGCATTGAGATGGAAACTGGACGGAAACTAGATAGGTACACAAATATTACGTTACGGATGTGAAAAAACCATTTGCATTCTATAATTTAATATTTACTAATGTTTCAGTTTTATAATGTTTCAAATATTAATATTACGTAAATGTCAAAAACTTATTCTATATTTCTTGCTCCATTTGGAAAGCATCAAAACATTGATGTCCTACTAAATGTTTTTAAATGGCCTGTATATTCTTGATAAAGATGTAGAAGATTTTCGTAATAGTAATTGTAACTTTCATGCAGTCGGTATGTTGCCTACACTTCATTTATCGTAAAACAGATAGCCAGCTATGCGTTAAATAGGCGAAAGAAAAGAGAAAAGTTGGAAATTCTTTCGAGATTTATGAGGGAAAGTTAAATAATAATTAACTTTTTAAGCTTCAATTAATATGTAAAATGAGGTCCGTTGTGATACCTTGGGGTACCCCTTTAGTTCAGGCTGAAATTTGACGCCTTTAAGTAAACATGAGAGCCATCAATCCGGCAAGGTGGGATGACGATCCGCGAAAGACTGCAGGCAAATGCTGGATGCGGCTACCTGAAGACAGGGCGCTATTACGCTCATCAGGAGGCCTTTGGACTAACATAGTCTGATGATGATGATGAAATGTCAACAATAGATAATCTACATCGATGAATCATAAGAATGATTTTAGAGTGAACTGCTAAATGTTAATATTTGCAGAATGCCAAGATAAACAGTGTTAAAAGCCTAAGCGAATTCCATAAATAAATCAATGACATTAATATTAATATATATGCGAAAGTTGGAATGTATGGATGTAAAGATGTTTGTTACCTCTTCAAGCCAAAGCTACTGAACGGTTCAGGCTGAAACTTTACATTATAGGTAATTCTAGGAATCAAACATAGGCTACCAACGGCATACCTTTAATCCCTTAAATCAGTTCAGTCCCTTAATTCAGTGGGATATAAACCAGTCCCGTGAGATATAAAACGTTTGATAGAAACAACGCGTGCGAAGCTGCGAGCAGAAACTATTTAATAATGAAGGTCTAAAAGTTGACTTGAGAGCTCGTTTAGCGTTAATGTTAGTCATAGACTCTTAGTTACATCATTCAGAATTTCAGTCCATTG
This sequence comes from Eupithecia tripunctaria, assembly GCA_955876795.1. Lineage (NCBI taxonomy): Eukaryota > Metazoa > Arthropoda > Insecta > Lepidoptera > Geometridae > Eupithecia > Eupithecia tripunctaria. The sequence continues at coordinate 9,045,877 of OY041623.1, read as the reverse complement.
ATCACGTACAAGGTCTGTCTGATGTCAAAATGTAACATTATCCTTATTATTGTTTCTTTTACCATAAATTTTAATATCAGTCTGTGGTTCAAGGATAAGTACCTACTGCTTTTGCAGATACTGGGAGTAGGTATATATAGTCTATACTAATATTATAAAGAGAAAAGATTTGATTGTTTGTTTGTTTGCATTGAATAGGCTCCGAAACTACTGGACCTATAAAAAAAATTCTTTCATCATCATAAATTAACATTTCAGGGAGTGTCGTAGGCTATATTTTATGCCGGAATTCCCACGGGAACGGGAACTACGCGGGTGAAACCGCGAGGCGCTGCTAGTTACAAATAAAATAAACGACACAAATACTTGTTTAGGTTAGGAGTAGTTTGAGTGGCAACATTTAAAAGATTTGTTGATCAACGAAAGTAGAAATTTCAGAAATTTATTGAACACGCTCTACGGGTATTTTTATAAACTGAAAATAAGTGATTCGTTATGTACTTTGAAGGAGATATATATTTAAACCGAATTTTGAGTGAATCGAATAAAGGAATATAACTTTTCCAACTTTACCACCCTTTGTAACTTAATAAAAAAGACGAAATTTACCTATGAAAGGTAAATTTTTGTTTGTCTACATACTAAATTTCGTCTAAAATGTTTTAGCAGTTACGGAGATACGTGGTAACAAACATTCACACAAACTTGCATTTATAATATTAGCAAGATATTCGATAAATTTCACGACAGAAGAAACAGCTACTAAAAAAAATTGAACAAAGAGTTAACCAGTAAAAAGATACAGCAAATTTATAAGTCCGTTGACCTGAATCGCATAATCCGACCACTATTAACTGCTAAAAATACGATTTTTCAGCGATACTACAAATCTCTTTACGCAACCACTTTGCCTGTCAAACTTGTTTGAGAATGAGAACCAATAAAAAGTAAATTATGATCGCAAAACGACATAGGTACTTAAAACAAAATTTTATCGAATAACATTTAAAAAATAGTAAACAATCTGTTTTGGACAAAATTATGTAAGAACAGAATCGATTTGAAGACCTGTACATGATCAACAAATTTCGCCCAAACAAATTGAAGGTTAGATAAAGTTATTGACCTACATAATATAAAGTTATATGATAACTGAAATATTTTAAGGAATTTAATCGATACGAATTATAGCGATGGCAATACTTCATCTAATGAAAACGAAACGAGTTAAATTGATTTATGAACATGTTTAACAAAGGATCTGAATCTGAAAATTAAAATAGAAGAACTTACATCATAGAGAAAGCAAAAATAATCCATAATCCCCGGTGATAACGAAGAAAGTTGCTTGCATACTGCGTTTATTTTACTAGTGCGGTAAACACAAGTGAAGCTATCGACATAGCTGATTGCATTCGCACGAAGTTCATATTTGATGTAGCAATCCTTATAAAACTCGTTTCAAAGACGAACATATCTATAAAGAATAAAAGTACCTCGTGTATGTTGGACCACTATATTTTTTACATAATATTTTATAATTTAACATGTAAGTACTTAGTAGAGCCATGTTTTAACTCATATACAGTAAGGTTCTAATAATACACAACAGAAAATAATGAAAGAACAATAGAAGAGCAATAAAAATACTAACTATTGTAACAAAAAAACTAAACATGAACTCGAGCAACAACCTTAAGATTATATGATATATTATATGAAAACAAAATCACCAACGCAAACTTGACCTAGATTAAACACTACGAAAGAAAAAGGATACTTATCACTCCATGTGTTAGCTTTTCAAGCCTCAGACGGCTAATGCCATCATCATGAAATTTATAAGGAAATAGACCGTATCCGAAGGTATGACAATGTCATTTTTTCAAATTTTATTCTAGCATGGTGGCAAACAAATAAATACGTTACTTACACATAAATTATTTTTATCCAGGAAAAATACGTACAAAACCGCAGAAGACAGTTAACTAGAGAACAAGTAAAGGCGATGACAATAGCTAACGTGGTACAAAAATAGGGAGCTGTGACGTGTTCTGGCAACACGTGGGGATCTATTCCACCTGCTGCCAAAAACCGTGAATGCAGTTCTATCGGCACTTACGATTTTATTCGACACAATTTTTTCAAAAAGAGATTCGACGAGCCTTGTGATATCCGTCTTTAAACCGACTTTTCAAAAAAAAGGAGGAGGTTATCGACTGTTTTTTTATGTTTGTTACCTCAGAACTTTTGACTGGGTGGTCCGATTTTCATGATTCTTTTTTTTATGAAAGCTGGTGCTTCCATTGTGGTCCCATTTTAATTTGGTTTAGTTCTGACAACGGGATCCATGAAAATTCATGTGAACTCTAAAAATTGAAGTCGGTTTATAGTTTTTTAAACAAAATTATTTATTTCTGCAAACTTTTCCCTTACACAAGTACTCGCAAGTTCCCTTTTGTGCAATTCAGTTTGGCAAATTGAGCAATGGGACCCTTCTTACTTGTGACAATAGGTATTGCAAACACTTCTGCTAGAGGTGCGTATAAATTGACCATATCACCGGAAAGGTTGGTCCTTATAATATTTTATGTTCCGAGTGTGACGTTTGATCAATGCTATATAATTATGAAGATTTTTTTGTATTGAATTCCCTATGTTCCAAACTGGACCAATTTGCTAAACGGTTAGACCTTTTATATTATTGCAAGTACCCAGTTAATCGACTGAACGAATGACTTCAAATAAATTGAGATTTACCACTCTCTCCATATGGTCTGTCTGTAGTTAGTATGTAGAGTCACCTTTATTATTTCAATGACCCAGAAAAGTTGCACGGCACTTGGCACGAGGATAAGAATAATGAATAACTTACAGGGTTTTATTGTTGTTTTTTTATTCTTATGGTAGCTTTTAACATAGCTTGATTATCTAGATGTATGTATTTGTATTGTATGTATGTATTTAAATGATAAACGTTTATTTATACTGTTTGCTCCCAGTGCTACCAATTCTTTACTTATACTTATATATTCTAGTTTTATAAGGTTGCCTGGAAGAAATGGCTTTAAACAATAAGGCCGCATATCGTTCGTTTTTTATTTAATTTGTGTTATTTAGATATACGTTTTTTTATTTGGTATGTACAATAATTGTTCATTTATTTATTCATTCTTGATTTCTGAAGTTAATCAGGAATCACTCATCACATCAGATAGTATAAATTTATTATAATTCTATGATTATCATTAACATGTCAGCGCAGCCCTAAGATAGCAACTACTGGGTTATATTATATTTTAAACCTTCCATTTATTATTGCCTAAAAACGTACGATTAAATTTTCGGAAATAAAATCAAAACACATGACCTTGCTATAATCATGACACAAGTATGGAATGTGAAAATTTGAGAAAAGCCGTAGGTTTACTAAATTTTCAAAATAGGAAGCTAACTAAAAAAAACAGACATATTTCAAGACGCCAGTCAGCAGGTAAGTATGATTTTTTCTTCACATTCAGAAGCAAGCATCGTTCGTCAATTCGCGTCGTGGTCATGACAAGTTTCCCACAGACCTTACAAATATACCTTAGTTAGATCAAAGCGATATAACTTAATAAATATTTACGGAAACAGTTATCGTCTCGAGATGACATCATTCGAAAACACGACGCGGAAAATGTCGACCATTGTAATCGACGCGTCGATTCGACGTCGCGACTTAATTTTGAGGTAAGTACCTATGGAATTATGAATGAAGTCTTAAAACACGGTCCACCTCCAACTTGACCTTAGGCATAATCAGTTACTTACTAAATTAACCTGTTAGGAATGTTTATCTCTGGATAGGTGGGTAATAAATATAATAGGTTTTTATGCAATATTGATTTCCGATATCATTGCAATAAAAATAATCTAACAACTGATAATGAATTTAAGTAGGTACCTGCCCCGTTTGCATACATGCCTATTTGCCTTTTGGTGAACGAAATCGTCAGAAAAACAAATCCACCCAGAAAAAGTAATATCTATAGGTAAAATCAGAGATATTCATGCGCATACCGAGCCAACAAAGTTACGTAATAAGGTACCTACCTATACGACATTTATTATTATTTGCCATTAATCAAAAAACACGAAAGTATCAAAAATTATTACAAAATATTTGGTAAGAGTAATTATATTTCGCAATACGCGGTTAGGGTCAAATTAAAATTGACTTGTGGTACAACTTAAAAGTAAATCGTTTCTGAATGACGATTTCGCGAGCCGCTACGTTATCTTTTGTATACAAAACTTTAGATTAAGCCATTGTAAGTCGTAAAGATAGCCGTATACAAAAGAAGTCGGCGATGAACAAAAACCGAAAATAAAATCCACAGTGAGAACTTTTTGCACATATCACAAACAACCTTCTTTTCACACAAAATAAAAACAACACTGGCACACAGTAATTCAGATTTGAATTTCGTATTCGCGTTCGTTCGGTAGCGAGGCAAACGTCGACCGGCCGCGGGAGTAAGCGCACAACTGAAAACGGACGTATTTCGTCATCGCACCAAATTGCTATGTATGTGATACGATGCATTTGCGTTCAGAGCGGAACTAATCCATTAGTTTTTAGCATTTTCATGAAAATATTTTCTTTTACTGATCGTTTAGGTTGGGTTTTCAAGGTTGTCTGGTAGGGAGGGACAAGGTTGCTGGTGCAGGTAGCTGTTGAGCGATAAAAATGGAAATTATCACATATTTTGTAATGGTTTATTTTCTTTTTACACTTTGATCGAATTCTAGAAAAAAAATGTTTATCATCGATATAATTTTTTGAGTGCATAACTAGGTGCGGTTTTGAGGTAGATATATATTTACATAGATTCAATTGGAATTATAAATAAGTAGGTATTTCAAAAGTTAAGTGCTACGCTGTTTATCTTGGTGAGTTTTCAAGGGCGCTTACATACTTTAAGCATGACACAATTTTATCAATGAAAAAGTTACAATGTAATAAGTGTTTATTATCTTATATTTTTACACGCGTTTAATTTCAGTATATCTAAATAAAACTGGCCCTATAGAAAATTGTAAGCCCACCTATTTTTTTTTATGTAGGCATGCAAGTTGACCTGAACAGAATTTGTAGGGCTTCATAGGATTAGTTTCGACTTTGGTATTTATGTCCCTATCGCTTCAGTTTTAACTATGTATTTATAAACGTAACATAAAATGTAAAACGTAGAATGTCAGAAGTATTTGACATTGACCTTAAAGTTACCTCGATCGAGCCTACCTAACCCTAGCGATTTAGAAGCTCGCGTGACCCAATCCTAATTTATATATTCGTACCTACCACTTGACATGTCTGACTCTACTTAAACTGTCGTATGCGTAATTTTTGGAGTAACAATAACATTTTACAATCTAAATTAATTCAATTTTACCGTTTAAGTCAAATAATATGCCGCGTTTTACGTTATGTAAAATTAACGCATATGTACAGGTTATGAACACTCAAAAAATATACTGAGACCAAAATTAAATCTAAATAATCTATGGATTGCATGTAGAATTGAAGTTCCATATTATGTAGAACATTTTATTACACTGTGTTCAACCTGTCTTCCACTGACACAGATTCTCACACATGACTGATCATATGAATCGATTTATAAACGATATCCGTTATCAGATGGAGTAGGCAATCGGCTATTGTGTGTATTGACACCTGCTCATATCACATAGTAATATTAGACGAGTTAATGTCAATAACTTGAACGTATTTTTTTATTCGAAGTGTACATGTACAGGATAAGCGCTTGTGCGCGTTTTCATCCATTTCATAGTGCTGCTAAAATATATATGTATTTGTTAGTTATGTGATAGTGATATGAGGTATCAGAAGAACATAAACGATATGTACATATAATATTTATGAAGGTATATGTTGTTCATTGTTTTATTTACCCTGTAGTGGTTCAGGCATAAGAGAAGAATATAACATCATAAGTGGATGCTCAAAGACATTAATATTCTTAGCCTAGAATTGGTATTCTAGCAATATCAATTCTAGGCTTCTAGTAAAAGTAAAAATGCGTTTATCTTGTAAATAATATACATAGTGACATACAAAATATATAGGTTAAGACACAAGACATAAGTTTCAAAAATAACCAACACTCAGCATTATGCTTTGGCAGGATGTTTCCTGCCATAGCACTGGTCTTCTATGGGGGCCAGAATGGGTTACGTGAGTAACGGCCTCTCTATTGCGCTTTTCAGTTCGGTTCTGTGCATTAAAAGTAATAATAATAATAAAATGATCCAATGCTTTTGTAGCCTTGGCACTATGACCATGTGCTTGATGACGCGAATGACGTAATTAGGCACCATGTAACATCCTCACGCGACTATGCGGGCTATAGTGAATTTAAAGTAGAATTTTATGGGTTCTGCCTATTTTTGGGTCGTAAAATAAAAACCAATATAACCGAACACAACTACCTTAAGGGAACAGAGCAAATTTAACTGTAGCGAAATATAAAAAGTTTTCGCAGCAATTGCAGACTCTACTAATAAAAAATATTTTATGAGTTACATGTTTGTGTATAAAAACGTGCGATTTTGGAAAAAATAAAAAACCGTTTCCGTGTTTTTTTTGTTTTTGTTTGTCGTTAAAGGTATTGTTAGTATTAAGTCAGTAAATGAATATCTTAAATAGTTCTTATTCTTAAAACTAATAATAATAATAAAATGATCCAATGCTTTTGTAGCCTTGGCACTATGACCATGTGCTTGATGACGCGAATGACGTAATTAGGCACCATGTAACATCCTCACGCGACTATGCGGGCTATAGTGAATTTAAAGTAGAATTTTATGGGTTCTGCCTATTTTTGGGTCGTAAAATAAAAACCAATATAACCGAACACAACTACCTTAAGGGAACAGAGCAAATTTAACTGTAGCGAAATATAAAAAGTTTTCGCAGCAATTGCAGACTCTACTAATAAAAAATATTTTATGAGTTACATGTTTGTGTATAAAAACGTGCGATTTTGGAAAAAATAAAAAACCGTTTCCGTGTTTTTTTTGTTTTTGTTTGTCGTTAAAGGTATTGTTAGTATTAAGTCAGTAAATGAATATCTTAAATAGTGATCTAACCAAGAACATAAAAGCTGTTTTTCTTGAAATCGTAAAGTTAGAGCGATGATGTCATAGTGATGAGCAATTAAAGAGAATATTTGTAGGTACGTAGGTTGGAACGTTTTTTGTGATTGAAGAATTTATTCCGAATTTCAAAAAACATCTCTTGAAGGATAAATGGCTTTAGCATTATTTATTTCAAATGTAAATTCAATAACATGAATTTAAGGCCGCTGCGTACGTACTTAGCTTTATATAAGTTAATAAAGAAGGTAAAAAAGCTAATGGGATAATAATATTGGCAATACTAAGAACGGAACCGGAATTGCCGCCATAATGCCGGAAAACGAATCTCATAACGCTTCGCTTCTGTCAATGTCAAGTTTAGTCATCATTAGCTAATGATGATTCTGATAATTTTTGCTCTACCTACTCGATTTCTTGTGATGTCAATGTGGCATTGTCTTTAGACAATGTATAAATAAGTGTCTGAAGTGAGAAACACTAGTGGCCATATCATAAGATCTAGCTGGCTGGTCCCGAAAGTAGTAGGGAGTTGCCAGCTTCATGAACCGAATTATTTTATTTAGTTGCTTTTTTCGGTTACTACATTATATATATGTACTTACATACTTTGTTAAGTTTGTAATGCAAATTTTAACGAATAATATGGACCCTTTAATAGGGATCAATTGAAGATTGTTGACAAGGCATTTTGTTTGTTCAGTTTACAGCAATATAAAAACCTAACACCGATAATATTTAACTTTTATTTTTCTCCTTTGGCAAACCAATTTCGTTCTATTACCGACGCCTAGCAAACGAGGCCATTAACTTTACAAAGTGGTACCTACCCATCTCATTTTATTTTTGTGATATCTAACAAACGGAAGAATAGAATGGTTAGCCATGCATTAAGAGTTTTTGTGGGTAAGTAACCGAATCTAAGAGTCAATGACTGAACACAATGCTTTTTGCACATGTTTTGGTTTTTGATGCAACAATTGGCGTTATTTTTGCATGTCATTAGAATGTCAATGTCAGAAACGTTAAAACTTAAACATTTTATGCACCCGCCGTATAGTTGCTTATTAGCTAATATAATGATGCGCAAAGACATATTTTGATATTTTCGATTGTTGTAACGAATTTTTGTGTAAGGAATTTTTCGTAAGTTTAAACGGTCAATGTCAAATCTAAGTATGTATTTTCTTATTAAAACTATTTGTCTGCAGGTCTTATACCTAAAATTTGGCATTTGAGAAATAAGAAAGAGCCAAGCGATGATTCGCGACAAATAAAACAAAGGAGATGGACCAAGTAAAACTAGTTGTCTTCTACCTATTTTATATCAAGTTCCATAGCGTCTATAAAACAAATAGTTTACCAAATAAAGACAATCCACTACCTACACGGTCCTTGCCCGAGACACCGTGGGTGTATAATGTTTACAATTCATTTGCAATTTGAGGTTTTATTTCAATGATCCTAGGATAATAATTAGAGTGGGTGGGCTGTTATTTACCGTGGATATTATTATGACTATTTTGGGATTTTAATTCTGCTGTTAAAAGTTGCTAGATAAATTGAAGTTAAGGTTTAGTCAAGGTCATCTATGGGTGCAGGTAAAAATCGAACTAGAGTTCTTTTAAAACTTAGCATAAAGCTGGTTTAGGTACAACTTCAACTTCTTTCTTAATGGCGCCGCTTGCGACTCTACCAGTGTCGTTTAAATTAATAGATATTATTTTTATTTGACATTGATATCTGTAGGTCCGACTGGTAAACGTACTAACACTTAGTTTAGTTTACGAGAGTTTATGTTATACAATTAATTCGACAAGCTAGGTACTGGAAGTTGTAGTGAATTGCTATCATTAATTTTAATAGCTATAAATAAATCAAAACTTTGCAAAGTTTCATGGTCTTCTTGATCCATTTATGTTTTGCAACAAACTGCCGTAGTCTTATAGAGTAAATCCATTGAAAGCGACAGGACGACCTTCAACGAGGTCTAATCAAATGACATCACTAGTGTAGTGTGGGCTACAGCGAGACAAAATGACATAAATATACCTCAACTTGAAGGAAAATTACATTTTAATACGTAATTTGCTGATAATATCGTTTTGATAGTCGGTAAAGCTCAAAATAATATATAAATGACGTAGGTATTATTTTATAGAATAATGATATAAATAACTTATTTCTGAGTCCACAGGTGATCGAAATGCTGGCTTTTATTTCGGTCAACAAATTAGCAGTGCCATTCAATGTGACAATGCTGCCAGCATTCTGGGCACTCTGCCGTCTGGCGTCGGCTTAGATTTTGAAGAAATTAAATAAGAGTATATTAGTTGTACCACAGATAATAAAGTACTATACTAGTAGTTGTACTTAATTGTTTTATTCTGTGATTATGATTTTATTGTTCTTAATAAAAATAACTTAACAAATCTATTTGTGCTGCTTTGTGGGCTTGTAGGGATGAAGAATAAAATCATAATGTCCATGGATCAAGATTCTAATTCATTTGCCAATGCCAGGGATCAATATGTATGCCGCTTTTTTTAACGCATTGAATCATCTGCCTACATGCCTAAATTACCTACGTTTAAATCTTAATTATTGTAGAGTTTGCGTGATGATTGAAAAGTTTAATTAAACCAATTTCAGACATATCGTTAGCTCTAATTAGTGAACTCGCAGAGGGTATTTCGATTGACCGCCATTTTCCTACCAAGGTTAAAATTGTTGCCCGTGTAAATTAAACTAAAAATATAACTTATTAACCTAAATTATGGACATTGTGTGAATCATAGTCGTGTGAAATTGTAGGTAATCTACGGCAGTAATCATTAGCGGTAAACATAAATCTAGTAGTTATTTATAATGCCGTAAACAGCAAGGACTAATGACAGTTGCTTGGTGTTGCCATGTAGCAGAACTTGACTTACGGGATCCGATGATGGTATTCTTGTAGAAAATAACAAACTCTTCGATCATCGATTCTTAAAAAAACATGACACGATAAAATAGATATGGATCGATTAAGCTACCTGTAGATTATTTGCAAAGTCTGCTGTTAGCAGTTAATACTAGATTTAAATGATTTCATTTGACTGTATTTTTTTTTTTTCAAAACAGATGTAACTCTACATTATGACAACTGTCAATTTGACAGTTCAAGCAACTGCCACTAACCCCAAAAAAAATTAAAAAGACTCACCAATGTCACAATATCCCCAGGATTGGCAGCGGCAATGCGTCTCAGTCTCTCGTACAGCATATCCATCAGTCTTTGGTACTTCGCGTTCAGCTCATCCAGCTCTCTCGCCACTGACTCGGAGCCGACGGGAATCCTCTCAGGGTCTACAGGTTTGTTCTGTTTGCGCAGCCATTCGGCCATTTCGACGTCGGCCTGACGTTTTAGTTGCCGCATGTCGAGGGATGGGTGGACCTCCTCGCAGAGCCATTCGGCGTAGCGTTGACATCTCGACGAGTGGATCTAGTTGGTTAGGGTCGAAGCGGGTTAGGTGTGTAGGTTAGTTTTTTTGGCAGAATGTTCTAACCGTGTCACATAATATTTTTAATATGGAATTTACGAACTTTTTTATTTGAATACTGGCAACACTGAAGTTCTTTATAAACATTCTGCCAATAAAAAGCCATAATTAGAAATTATTTTTATTAAAATTCCTTTCATTATATTCTCTCACACATTTTAATTATTTGGTGACATCCATAAATCATCAACAATCATCACTTTAAGGTTTGAGATATTCAAACATTATCATCATGTTCAGTTTTAAAAGTCATCTTAAAAAATCTTCCTTACACTCAATCATCTTTTTTCTCTCACGGCAACACTGTCCAGCTTTCATGGCATCCCAGATAGAATCATGCTGGAGAAAAAGCCTGTACACGAAATAGGACGAAGCGTGCAACACCACGACATTGTGCATTTTACACCCTCTTTTCGTGCAGTTTATTTACAAAGCTTCCCATTTTTTGAAATCTTTTTTGACTCTTTTCACATTTGTATTTAAGAATTAAGATTCTTTTAGTTTTCTACTAAATAGTAGAATTCCACATTTATTGGCAACACTGATACACCAACATGCAAAGCTTACCCCATATTTTTATCGAGTCTTTACAAAACATTGCTAGTCACAGTGCGAAAAATAACAGCATCATATTGCTGTTTAAATTTTATTTTCAATCAAACACCCATCGCTCATTCAAAGAGTTAGTGTTAGTTCGCAAAACTAAATACATTATGTTATTATCAAGCTGGCAACACAAGCGTCAAAGATTAGCTTAGTAGACAGAGCCACCAAATTATCTGTTCAGATATCGGACTATGAAGAATCTCTGTAAAATAGCACTGCGTTTAAAACTTGCTGCAGTTGCTATTGGACTCAAGTACTGACCTGAGCAGACGATTTGGTGGCAAAGTAAGTGAGCAGTAGCGAAACTCCATGCATGATAGACAGAGACAACACAATTGAGCCAACTCCGATATAAAAGAGACTTGAAGACCCAGACACGACTAGAAGCACAAAGACGGAAGAACGAAACGCTGGACTCTCATTTAGAACCTTTCAAAACTTCACAGTACAATACAACAAGTTCAATAATAAAAAAAAAGTCGTGACATTCTCAGAAATTGTCTATGACAAAAAAATTATCAGGGAAGAAAATAATTTCGAAAATCAATTAATGATAGAATGTAAGCTAGACGGTATAGTCTACTAGTTTCTACCAAATTTTTAAATTAATGGAAGCAAAAAGTGGCTTTCGTCCATTTTGTTCTTCTCAAAATGTCACAGTTAAAATAAATGTAGTTAGTGATCGTACCTTTGCCTCGCGAATGAATCTGCCACCGTCAACGTTAACCTTCTCAATCCTCGGAGTTCTTTCCACTACACTGGTGAGTAGAGTCTGTGGAACCACGAGACACCCAAATATTATGTTATGTGCGATTTTAAACTTTATTTCTTATGAGATATGCGCTGTAACACTGTAAAATGGGGTGGATGGAGGTACATGGTCTATTCGTATTCATGCAGTGCGATTAAGGGCTTTATTGTTGGGGATTTTAGTGTTCAGTTTACTTTATACCACAATTGTGTTAAATTATGGCTAGTGTTCATTGAAAGATAAATTGGACAATTTAGGAATTTCGTTGGTTAGCTTTGACTTTATAAAAAAATCTGTCAGTAACGTCACTTAGATGTAATTGTCCGATTATTTCATCTAAGAACACATGCTTTATTGTAAATCATAAAGTGACAAATTCATGCAAAATAACACAAAAATAATCTTCTAATGAGTACGTTAGGGTGCTTTTTCGTCGACAAGTTATTATAATATCCATTCATTATTTATGTGACCACTTTGTTTCAAGACAGTTAACAGTTATACGCAAACAGATAACGCCACTTTTTTGTAAATTCATGAGAACTTTTCCCATCCCTTTTTAATTTTCATGCTGAATATTTCGGTTAGTATATTTTACAAATACCATTGTACGAAACAGACGCGTTCAAAAAGACTAATCAAGACAAACTTTACCAAGTAAAATAATCTTAAAGCACTGAAAAACAACACATCAGCATGACAAAAACAGAACACAAATCATATCATAAGATTCCAAATTCTTACCTCTGAAAATTAATAATATTGCCAAAGGATCAAACAAACCAGTATCAGTTATAAGGTCCAATATCGCTTACCAACTTCCTATTTGTCAAGGCAAATACGACTCTAAAACTCACCCTAGTAGGCTCAAACTGTTCCTTAGGCCTCACTTCAATAGGCGGCGCTGCCTGCAGCTTGTTATAAGCATCGTCGATCCATTCGGCTTCCTTCTCGAGACCTGCGTTGTAGTTGCGCAGGAGTTGGTAGGCGGCTTCGCAGCTGCGTAGTCTATGGAATAAAAAAAATCATCTATTTATCAAAATTTGATCAATAATTTAATCTTGGACCCGTATTAATTACTAATATAGCTGTGTGATGATGGCTTAGAATTGCACCACCTCAACTCTTCCCGCAGGTGTCGTTAGAGGCGACTAAGTGATATCCACCGGGGGTCAGCCGCGCCTTCTGCAGAACCATTATACCATCAAACTGCGATATATAATAGCCCAACCCTGTATAAAAGCCAACAAGGCACTTATCAGAGGAAGACCTGTCCAGCAGTGGACTAATATTAGGCTGTTGAGGTTATTACGTTATAGGTATCGCTGCAGCTCGAAAATATCGCGCATTTACTTCAAAGTACCAAGATGTAACTGTTGTAATTATTCTCATTTAAGATTATTTTCAGTTTAAAAACTCACCTCTCAGAAAGCTGAGTACACACGCTATTCCACCTATTATTGAGCTGTGAAACCTCCTTATCCAATCTCTCGAGGTCGATATGTTTCCCGGCCCTCGGCAGAGAGGAGTGGGGGAGGGAGGCTCTAGAAGATTCCACCAATCGACGGCAGTTCTCAGCGTCGTCGTTCATTTGGTCCACGGCGATCTGCTGCTTGGATACTGCAACTTGCATTCGGAGTAGATCTTCGTGCATCTGTGGGAATTTTATGTGTTATTTGTTAAGTTTAAAAAAGACAATAGATCAAAATATGTTTATTTTAGCCATTTTACATAACAAAAGGAGTGGTACATACAATAATTAATAGGATATATAAAACGAATAAGTAGGTACTTAAATCTTACAATATATTAGGTAAAAAGGGACCCTAGCTCAGCATTATGCAGCATAAGGCATTTGCCCAATACTGCGCTGCTGCTAAATTTAGTATTATGATAACCAAAAAACTTCAAAATAATAATAAATAAATAATGTTGGACAATTCACACAGCATTATCTAGCCTCAAGCTAAGCAAAGCTTGTGTTATGGGTACTAGATAACTGATATACTACTACAGAAAAATATATTTTTTTATTATACAAAAAAAAACATCCAGAACGCCATGAACAAATGCAGATCGTACAAACATTTGTCCCGAAACGGGAATCGGACCTTCGCCTGCTACGCTACAGAGGCGATAATATATAATGAAGAGTAATAAAAATATAAATAATAAGATAATTTAACGCAGTTAATATAAACATATATTACTGCGCTTAAAAAAATACCTTAAGTCTGTTTATTAACCTAACCGTAGAGGGGCTGAAACCAACAAGCTATTATTCCATGCTTTTGCTAATTCAGATTCTTTGACATTTTGTTACCATTTGTGACTCGAGTACTTACTAAAAGATGGCTGTAGAAGTATGGCAGTAGTGCCATTACAAAGAAAGCAGAATTTTAATAATTTTTGGCCCTACATCGGCATCAAAAATAAGCAAAAAACCATTGATGCTTACATAGTACATAGTACTAGAATGAGCGCTAGTAGCCAAACAAGTATTGACCAAATTTCATTTCGCAATACTCTTTTTTCTATGCAGTAGGTAGTCATGGTAGTTCTAGGCCTATAACTCTTTCACTACCCAGGCTCGGAAATGTGACCCAGAGACGGCGTCTCCGAGCCGAGGCGGTGCAGCCATAGACAAGTGATTATTAGACCACAAAAGTGTTTTAGATATAAAAAAAATACTTACGTCTTTGAGTAGTTCAACATCGTTCGGCAGGTCATTGAACTGCGCGAGTTTGATTTCGAACTCTGAAATGGTCTGGTGATTCTCTTCCATGCTGTTCACGACTATCTCCACGAATTTCAACCTAAAATACAGAGAAATACGTTTTAATTTACAGTTCAAGTTGTACCTACTCATAAGGATTTAGTAATTACTGCTTAAAATACATTTCGTGTTAGATAAGTGTTTGTTTTTGAGCTAGTTAGTAACGACCTTTTAAAAATACACTTGCTGCAAGCAAAAGAAGGACGATCATTAAAAGTCAATTAGCTTTGATAACATGATGTACGGACAAACTTAAGAAATCCCTTGATTTTACCTTGAAAATAAGCCTAAGCACAAAAAAGCTCTAGATGCGACTTCTAACTTTAAATTTGTTTAATAACATGCGGCGGGAATTGAAGCGGCAACCCAGACGGTTCGCCCAATTCGACCACTGTGCCAGTCGGGTCACATCACTCAGTTTGGATGTTTAGATGTGTAAATCTTTGGATTGATGATTGTTACTTTATCACACCAAATGGGAAAAATCCCAAACTGGGATCTGGCTGAATAATTGATAAGACATAGGCTACCAACTTTTTATCCCATAAGTCAGTTTCCTTCCATGGAATAGAAATAACCTTAAATGTTTGCATAGAAACAACGCATGCGAAGCCGCGGGCACAAACGGTATTACATAGATAAAACAAAATTGTAAAATTACCTTTCAACAAACAGTTGACTCTTGGTATGCAAGTCGTTCCATTTCCCGATGACCTTATCGAGGTTCTTCTTCATGGCGGGAGTCTTGAGGGCAATGCCTGGAAAATAAACACACATTTAGGTTTATTTTCGTTTATTTCCTCACTTATGACCATGGTGACTTATGATTTAGGCCATTCAACTTTCGAAGTTCGAACTATCCAGCGCTGATGGCGTTCGACTTGCGACTTGACCTTGAAACACCTATACCTTATCCATCGAGCATTTAGCATGTTTGTAAACAAACCGCTCATACTTAACCTAAAATTCACTTTGTTGGCGCGTCCTTTTATACGTAATTTACCTTGTCGATTTGAGATCCCTCCTTCATTAAATATTGCTTACAATTACACCAGAAACTCGACGCCAAGCAAGTGAGTTTTTGTTATTTGTGTCGTGGTTGGTTTACTAACATTCTACATGCTCGAAGGATACGGTATAGGAGGTTACGCCTGCCCAACGTTAGACAAGGTACCATTCGCCAACTAACCTCTGAAGGTCTCCTGCAGTTCCTCGACATCCCTGGCCAGCGCGGCGGCGTCTCCCTCCCAGTCCTTGTGTTGCAGCACCAGGTGTTCCAGAGAGTCCAGGTCGCGAGGGATGGGCGCCGCTATGCGCTCGTGCAGCTGCCGTTCCACCACCTCCAGCCGTTCCAAGAGCCGGGAGGACTGCTCGGCGAAGACGCGCGTGGCATTCTTGGATTCCTCTGTAAAAGAATAAGGGATCTTTAATAATTTGATTTAAATACTCATATTATACTGTAGCGGGGTAAGAGGCGGGGGAGAAGGAAAGCTCGGTCACTTTTAGCAGCGCCATCTAGTTATAAAATGCCGATTTTGTTTGCGCTTTTGCCTTCTCGTGTAGTTTTGATGAGATTTTATGCTTGATACGCGTTACAATACTCATTTATTCGCCGTAGGAGCACAAGGCACACTTGGAGACGTTATTTATACAATATAATGCTGCATAAATTAAAATTAAAAGCCATAAAACAGACAAGACAGAAAAATAATCAAGTTACTTAAGAATTTATGTACATATAAAAAAGGTAAATTTATAAATAGATCAGCTGTAAATGTAAATGAAATTTTATAAGAGACGCGATAAGGATAGAATTTGTTTGCAGCAAATACAAAACCATTTGTTTTGTCTTTTCTAGCCATAAATTAGCGAACTATAACTAAAGCCTTAATAAGATAGGTACCATTTTTGTAATTGGCCGAGTGTATGTTTTTTCCTTCGATCAGGCATTTCGCGGTCTACGAAAACTTTAACCGATGGTTTTTTAAATTTTCGAAAATTTTCTCACTAGGCTGAGCTTTAACAAAGAATTCTGACTTCTAGGAGTCTAGACAAGTCTTATGTCGAAGGACAAGATCGATTTCGGTTCGCTGATGCACTTGAGTTAGTGATAGAATCCGCACACAAAAACACACACGAGATGACGTAGTGTTATGGAAACGTACCTGAAGATTCATAATAAGTTCTCTCCACTGTCCTTTCTTTATAAACCAAGATAACATACTTCAGAAACATGGGAACCCAGTTAAAAGACAAATGAACGGGATGCCCGCTTAAGAACAACTGAAAAATTGTAGCTAGACTCGTAGGTGTTTGAGTGTGATAAAGAAAATTGCAGAAGTTTATGCAGTGGACTAATTGATTACATATGCTGTGTGAATGTCCAACATTATTATATACCTATTTATACTACGTTAGGAAGCGACAGTAGGACAGGTCTACTAGTTCAAAGTCACTCGCAAGGACTGACGACGTAGCAGTGGGTCAATCATATCTCACGAAGAAGCAACAACTGCTTAGGTAAATGAGTTTTTCTCTCCGTGAACAGTGGACTTTTATAGGCTGATGATGTAGAAGAACCGACGTGGATGGCCCAGGACTTGACTTCTACCATCGATGCATGTTTACTGGAGTTAGGAGAAAGGGTATATTTTTAACCGACTTACATATATGCGATTTGAAATTTTATTGTAGCGTTTTCTTCTTGTGCTTCTTATTTAGGACAGTTGTACTTAAATTAAGGAACGGATATGACCTAAATTAAGTTTCGAAGAATACTTTTAATTTTAGAAAACATCCACCCAATTTCATGCTTCTACCAAAGCAGGAAAAGTGTTTTAAAATGTAGCATAAAAAAATTAGGTTCATCTTATAGATACTACATATTGCAATTGGTATTTACAGTTGAAACTGTTGAACTGTAGACAGTCTGTTAGCGGTAACCCAATCAATATTCATTCAAATAAATATTATTCGGCAGCGTCCCCTTATAATTGTCGCAGAAGCGTCTTAAAAGGCTGAAGGTATCTTTTTTAGTGTTCTGTAGTTCTGACAAGGATCCCATTTAGTTAAGTCATGTCAGTCTGTCTGTGTTTCCGTCTGTCAAAGGATTAGATACCGTTAGTACAAGAAAGCTGTAATTGTTTTAGTTTGTAGGGGTGTGTATCAAATTACGCCGATTAATTGGTAAAATAGAATTTTGGAAAATAGGTTTTTAGGGGAGGTTGCTCCCCTAAATGTGCGCGGAGATCAAAGAGAATATAACTCTACACGCGGATCACGTACGACCTTAAACATTCATAATAATGGTGTCTATTCAGATGTTGCCAAAATTAGACTAAACTAATAAACTAACAGAACACAAAACAAAGGTACGCGATAAATACCCGATAAATAATCATTAATTATGTTAACGACTTAAAATGTAGCCAGCCTATTAGTTTGATCGTTATGACAGGGACAGCGACATTGTTAGTACTGTCAAATTAGTTTAATTAGTTTAGTTTTGGCGACATCGGAATAGACACAAATATCGATATACCTTTCATTGGACTGAGTCTACATACAGTCTTCAAAAATTTGTAACCAAGGTTACTCCGAAAATGTTATGACATCAACTTCACCCAGTTAATTGAGTCAAATAGGGGGCGTGATTGCTTTAAATGAATTTACGACTTTATTGAGGTCGCTCTGGTAACCTTGGCAACCCAGGTGACGAATGGGTGTCAGGACCACCTACTCAAAGGTGTATGGCATCCTAATCATACAAAATAATGTAACTATACCGTGTCTATTTTGAATGAGGCATAAACGTATACAAACCGCCCATACTTAACCTAAAATTCACTTTGTTGGCGCGTCCTTTTATACGTTATTTACATTACTTGTCGATTTTAGATCCTCCCTTCAATAAAAATTGCTTACAATTATGTCCGAAACTTGACGCCAAGCAAGTGAGTTTTTGTTATTTGTGTCGTATTTTGTATACTAACATGCTCCATTCAAAATGGATAAACCATAAGTAGCTACGTAGCGTTGATAAATAAGCCCCTCACAACTTCCAAATCTCGGTTTTTTTATTACAGTTTTGTTAGATTTATGTATTTATAAAGCTTTCTTTTCAGGGAGTGACATAGGCTATATTTTATCGCGGAATTCCCACGGGAACGGGAATTACGCTGGTGATACCGCGAGGCGCTGCTAGTTGTTTTATAAATTTATAAAGAACAGCTGATCTTTATATGAGGTAGGTAGGTACCGAAAGAGATTATATTCTAGTTGTTGAATTGAAGATTTTTTCGTATAGACACATATAATATCACATTTGCCACGATTGAGGGGTAACAGGTTAGCGTGGTATGGACATGTTATGCGGAGGGAAGAATATCATGTGACGAGAAGAGTGTTAGTTTTGAATGTGGAGGGATATAACGGGGAGAGGAAGACCGAGCAAAAGATGGATGGACTGTGTGAAAGAGGACATGGCTAAGAAAGGTGTGAGTGCAGAGATGACGGCTGATAGCAGAGTGGAGGAAACAGACGTGTTGTGCTGACCCCACCTAACGTGGGATAAGGACCGAAAGAAGAAGAAGTACTCGTAGGTTAAACGACACTTTCCGTAATCATCGTTTTCCGCACAAGAGTTATGTCACACATCGCTCATACTACAAGTATAATAAGATCAGTAGGACTTCGTCATAAATCATAAATTACAGTGACGACATCAATCATGTCATGTCCGATCGTAGGTGTCGCATGCAAGGTCAATAGCATAACCGTTGGAAATAGGCCTAGCATGAGTAAGAAACGCTAACGAGACGACAAATAAGAATTTAGGGGCGATTTACGCCTATGTGGAGCTAAGTGGGGCCCAATAAGGAGTTTATCAGGGGGAGGCCTGCATCCAATAGTGGACCAATATTTAGGCTGTTTTGGTAGTGATGGAGCAGAGTAGAGATGTGTAAGAATCATCGAAGTAAACTAAATAATTATTAATTTAGCTATTTTAAACATGCTAAATTAATTATTCTATAGATATAGTATTAAAGTTGTCAATCTAACAAGAGCGAACCTTAATTAATTGTAGCGCTCTGACAGGGTTTTTATGCATTGTGTACCCACTAAGACTACGTACACCTATGAACAATTTAACCTACTTTATTTCTAACAACTAATTTTATAGGTACATTATTATTAGTTATAAAGTTTCTGAAATTGCCCATGCCTTTAGGACGAGAAACCTTTATACTTATTTCATAATACCAAATAAAATATTGAGACACAAATTGCCTCACTCATTAAACTGTCAGCTATATTGTAGAGTATGGTGGGCGAAAAGTTATCGTTTATTTCTGCTAGGCCTACTCATGAGATCCCAAGACTGTGACATCACCGGCCGCAGGCAATGGCTTGACTACATTGTAAACAACACAATTTGAAATGATTAACTCTTAATTTCATTAACTCTTAATTTGCAAGTAACGGAAATGTGTAAAATATAACTACCTATATTTCATAAAACCTAAAATGCTGAGATAAAAATGGTCTTACAATCAGTGAGTCATTATAATATTCTTCAGATTCAATGTAAGTAAAGTATGGTGGGCGAAAAGTTATCGTTCATTATTTCTGCTATGCCTGCTCGAGATCCCAAAACTGTGACATCACCGGCCGCAGGACTAATGGCTTGACTACATTGTAAACAACACAATTTGAAATGATTCCTTACGTGATTAAATCTAAATTGTAAGTACACTACTATAGACTTTAAAAGTTCCGCGCTGTCTTAGTAATTTTATAATAAGCTATGTATTTTTCACTATTATTCTGCCCATCTGTGACAAATTGATATTATAGCGTTGACCACTAACATTCCCCAAAACCAGAAAAACACAGGGTGCGTTGTTTTTGACAGCTTTTGATGTCGAGTCGTAGCGAAAAGCAAGCGGAGCCATTAATAAAGAAGTTGAAGTTGATCGTGTCATAAGATATCTCTTGAAAGCTTCTACAAATCTATCTCTATTTCAGCATAAAAGTGAATAAACAGAACAGAAAACAGGCACCAACTTTGCATGACTGAATACTCTATTATTACATGTAGGTACCTACATTGCGTTTCGGACTCGAGGCCCGTAAAAAGCTTGCTCTGTCATCGATCTATGCATGAGTAACACTTTTGTACGGCATAAACGTCACTCAGATCTATGACTAAAAAAAGCTTTCATAATACGGGCCTTAGATAGCTTAAATAGCCTTAGAAGATCGACGTAGTTTATAGGATTCGATGCGTGATTCCGGGACCGAGTCCTTATTCGTAAAATTTGTAGGTAAACGAACTCTTAACCTATTAGAAGAACATAAAAAATCAAGAACTATTTACCTCCTCCTCCTTTCCTAGAAAATATACGCTTTATCGTCTTCATATCCTCGTTCGAAAATAAACTTCATTCACAACACACAGAACACACTTTTGTTTACACTTTAGTCTAAAGTAAGAAAGTTTTTCTTTCGTCTGAAGTGAATTTCTAGATTCGTTTGATCTGAATTTAGATGAGAAAATATTGATTTTAGAATGCGAGCAGATTTATTGGTTTACTTGCCAATTATAAATGCACTAGGTATGCAATTTATAAAGTACTTTGGCTAAGAATGGTGTTCTTTTAAAGACTATAGGACTTTTTAATAGCTGTCGATGATCAACTGTACGCTTATTTTAATAAGGGGGTTTTTTGTATGGAGGTCCGCTACCACATTCGCTATTACAATTACTTTACTTTTGTTTTCACAAATAAGGTACCTACTCTAATGTCTTATTTTATTTTCATATGAATATATCAGTTGTTAGGGCCAAAATCTTCACCCCCTTTCAACATCTTTTTTGTTAATTAATGATTAATCATCGGGTATTGCGTACTTTTTTGTTATAATATTAAAAAAGAACGCGATAATCATTAATTAGGTATGTTAACAAATTGCGGAAGTTTAATAACTTTTATATTTTTTATTTTTTGATATCTAGCTTTTGTCTGTTATTGTTATTAGTTTTGTTTAAATTTCCATACATGAATGTCTACATTAAATATCTTGGATTCTTATCACAAAGAGTAGGTACAGTTTGTATGGAGGAAATAATCTTCGGAACGATTGGTCGGATTTTTAAAATAATTTTATTAATGCCTAGCATTTAACAACTACGTACAAAATTGCTACATTATCTCTTTACGGTACGGTAGTACCGTAACCTGTTATGTCATGTGAGACGATGGGAATAGGTACGTTTCACGTGAGGCGTTAGGAATAACTCGTTACATTCGTGTTCCACCGAACAGTGATTGCATACAATGAATGCAATAATTAAATAGATATGAAATGAATTGAAATAGTCGATTATGGAATCTTTTTTTATTTTTTTCTTGTACTGAGTGGAAAGTTGAAGGTTTAAGTCCCTTTAGGGTCGAAAACTTTTGGGATTTAATTTAAATTAGCAGAATTTTTCATTTTGCTAGATTTCGAAGAACACCAAACATAGCCCATTGTTTATAATGTAAATTTTTATCAAAGAAAAGCCCCATGTTAAATTTCCCCAACCCGATTATTTTTTGTCACAATTTTTACTGCACCGTATAAGTTTTATCTACTTTGCTCGTCTTTACGCGTAAAACGGTGCGTCTGCGCACGCACGGCCGGTCGACTAATTATGTCTCCCGTAGGACAGTCAGGTCCTTTGTCACCAAGATGAATCACGAGACTGAGTAGTTTTGATATTTGTGGTGGTGATTTTCGAAATTATCTCTGCACACGTACGGCCGTTCGACTTATTATCTCTCCCGTAGGACCCCGCAAGGTTTTTTTGTCACCAAGATAAATCAATTTTCAGAGCAGCATTGATACTTTTTATACTTTAATACGATGTTTTGGTGGTGCTTTGTTCATCCATTTCAGACAGGCCTTTGACAGGAATGGAATGGAATGATGACAATGTAGATACTTATTACATAACTTTGACAGATTTAAAATACGATTAGCGAAGTAAGTAAGTACGTAGCTTTATACCCATAAATACCTATTAAGATGGGGGCTACAATTTTAGACTTTTAGCTAAATGGCAAGTGCAAGATGCGAGTATCAAGACAACATAATCGCTCTACACAACATTGAACAAACAAATCATTCCATCCATTACCTTATCGCGTTCAAGTATCAAAACGCATAGTTCAGTAATGTACAGTTAAGATAAAGACGAGTGCCTAGGCATTTTAATGTCTTACTATATGAGTAGCCGTAAATATTTTTTTTCGTGCATAAGTTTAGAATTTGGTCATAAATGTTTCGCAGAATTATGTTGTTTTTTCAAGGCGTCTATGATTAATGACTTATAATGCCCATTGTGCAACTATTTTTCTTTTCTGTTTTGGTGATAAAGATTTTTTGTATTGTATGAAAATACAATGGCAAAACTGGGTGAAAATACAATGGCAACATAAACTTAGGCAACTTGACTTTTACGTTTCGTTTTTCTTGGAAAAACTGGTGTCACGTGTTGCTCACCAACTGCAAAAGCTGCTGGTATCTTGTGAATGGAAAACGCTTTTCATTTCGGCCAGTAGCAAAGATTTGTATCGTAAATATTTTTTTAGTTAGATCACTTGCAAAAACCATACGTAACGAAATATGAATATGGTATAAGGCATTTTCGAAGACACCTATTGGCATTCTTTTATTAACATGCTAATCTTTGAATATTGGCCTGCATGTCTCTCCCGCATGTTGTTATGTGCGAGGCGAGCGAAGCGAGTAACAACATGCCACCCTAGTCCGCCAAACGAAACGAGTCGCAAACCCTAACACAATTTGGTGAGCGAAGCGAGTCGCGCTCTCATTTTTTATTTTGGGGCAAGGTAACCCCTTTCGACACTCGTATCTTTGATTCAAAGAGACAATTAGCCATGGCGGGCTAATATTTTAAATCTCTCACACGTATCTTTAGCCCGCATCTGTCGTTCGAACTCGTCAAACGGTCAAACTATTGACGTCGTCTATTTCTTTGCGAAGATGCCTTAGTTGCAGGGTCTCCCTCAGGTAGTAATCTCTATTCCTCTCTCTCCCGTGCCTTCCACCCTAGCTTTTATCTCACTCACACTCGTACCTTCAGCCCAAGCTCTTCGTTCGAACTCGTCAAACAGTCGGTTGACGTCGTCTATCTCTCTGCACAGTCGCCTTAACTGCAGGGTCTCTCCCGCTATTAGTCCCTATCCTTCTCCTATGCTTTCAATCTTAGCTTCTATCTCTTTCACGCACGTACCTTCAGCCCGAGCTCTTCGTTCGAACTCGTCAAACAGTCGGTTGACGTCGTCTATCTCTCTGCGCAGGCGCCGGAGCTGTGGGTCAGCTGGGTCGCCCTCCGCTAGTAGTTTTTCCGCGTCTTCGTTCAGCGCGCGGCGGATCGCCTGGCGTTGTTCTGCACCCATTGCTACGAACTGAAAAAATCAATCATTATTAATACCATATTAGAAAAAATAATATTATAATTATACTGAAGATACGAGTTTACCTAAGAAAACATTTGATGTAATTATAAACTTGTTTGCAACAGTCTGAAGTTAGTTCAATTGTTTGATTGTAATCATCTTTGTTAATGAAGATAGTCATTAAATAGGAACCGTATTAAAATTGCATACTTTTTCTTGATTTATGGATTAATTCTCACTCAACATATCTAAAATTAAGATTTTATTTAACACAGTTTCCGCAATAAATTTCATAGGCCATTTATGAAGGTGACGAAGAGAAGAGGTAAAATTGTTAACCTTGCGGGACACCAACTATAAAAAGATACAAGAGACTCCGTACTGTGCTTTAGTTTGCATTTAATAAGTTACTTGACAAGCTGTTGTAGGTAGCAACATTTGTACTTACTTACAACAGCAAGCCTAAAGACACTTGGATTTGTAAATATTAGTAAGAGTTCTTACCTGTGGGAAGTCCCATCCCTTCACCACCTTAATTGTGGCAAAGATCATGTTCTGCCGCATTCGCAGCTGCTTCCTCTGCCATAGTTGGATCACCTGTAGAAGAAACATTATTTACCAAAAGACCCACGGAATAGTACACTTGGTTATCTACGCAGTATATATATATCTACGTACTAGAGAGCAGTAAAGATAGACTTCTATCATGCGTTGTTGTGAGGGACTTAATGATTTTTTTAAAAGCAGAGTATACCTGCGCTTTAGCGTGAGTTTTGGATATGGATGTATTTTTTTTCATGTTAAAAAGTCAGAATTAGCCATACTAGCCAATAATTCAATGTCAGAAGGTTCATTATTTGTGAGGGTTGTTTTTCGCTCTGTGTTTGAAATGGATTTCATCAAGATTGTATGTTAGTAGCGTCCGTCCGCGGGATCGCATGCGCTTTTCAAGTAGATTATGCCTGTCCCCGAGATCGCATGCGCTTTTCAAGTAGATTATGCCTGTCCCCGAGATTTTAAAATGATGTTTGTTTGTATTGAATAGGCTCCAAAACTACTGAATCGATTTAAAAAAATATTTTATCATTAAAAAGATTACTTTTCAGGGAGTGACTAGGCTATATGTTATTCCGGAATTCCCACGGGAACGGCACTACGCGGGTGAAACCGCGAGGCACTGCTAGTTATAAATAAACGTACATACTAGCTTTTAACAATTTATATGTACTCGCATGTAGAAGCCAAAAGATTGCTTGCTTGCTTGCGGAGAAGAAATGAAAAACTGTCGTGTCCTTTTAACTAAGAGTATACTTACAAATAACCAAACTTAAAATAAATAAGTACCAATAATTGTTACAAACATATAAAATACAAATATTTCCTTATTATAACATTAGTTTAGATAAAGATAGTGTAGACTTTAAATGATGTGAGCAACGTTTTACTATAATTAACCTTGTTTATATGGAATTACAAATAAAAATTACTTTTTAAAATGATCGTTATAAAGTAAAATTTAGATGAAGTCCGGCTAGAAAAGTCCTACAAGATTTGACGCATTTTTAATTAACTCAATATAAACCTACCTTCCACATAAAATAACTTATCAGCAATAAAACTAAAATCACAACAAACAAAAAGAAATCAATCAACTTCATTTCACTTTCATTTAAAAACAAAATGCCCTTTATACTACTACTTAGGTCGACTACATACTGCATAATGAGGATATAGGTCAAGTTTATTCTAAGTAGGTATTGTATTTAAATACTATCATTCGATTAGGTCATTTGTTTACTTAGTTTTATGACGTTGTGTATAGTAACATTGATCTTATCAATCTTTTTGTCGTTTTGTGATGTAATATGGTAATATGACAGCAATATTTTGGTGGTTTTGGGTTCGTAGGTATTTCTTGACTTAGCGTGGCGAGCCAATCAAGCCGCACAGTGTATAGTCATGCCCTCCCAATGCGGCGAGCGAAGCAAGAGTAATTTACAGTATCACACTAATATTATAAATGCAAAGTTAGGATGTATGGATGTTTGTTACGTTTTCACGCGAAAACTTCTGAACAGATCGGGCTGAAATTTAGCATACAGGTATTTCTAGGCCTGGAATCAAATAGGATTCTTTTAACAATCAGTTCCCATGGGATATAAATCACCTTTAAACGTTTCCATAGACACGAGAGCGAAGCCGCAGCAAGAACATTGTCATCAACATCATCATCATCAGCCTATACTAGGCCACTGCTGGACATAGGCCTCCCCTAATGAGCGCCATAGCGTCCTGTTTGCAGCTTGACGCATCCAGCATCTCAGAAAATAGTACTCTTTTATTATTTTATTTACGTCGTTCACCTATACCGTGTCCATTTTGAATGTAACATATTAGTAAACAAACCGCCCATACTGAACTTAAAATTCACTTTGTTGGCGCTTCCTTTTATACGTAATTTACATTACTTGTCGATTTTAGACCCTCCCTTCAATAAAAATTGCTTACAATTATATCTGAAACTCGACGCCAAGCAATGAGATTTTGTTATTTATGTTGTAGTTTATTTACTAACATGCTACTTTCAAAATGGATATGGTATCACATCACATCACATCACACTAATATTATAAAGGCGAAAGTTTGTATGGATGTATGGATGTATGGTTGTATGGATGGATGTTTGTTACCTCTTCACGCCAAAACTACTGAACGGATCAGGCTGAAATTTTGCATACAGGTAATTCTAATACTGGAATAAAACATAGGCTACTTTTTATCCCATAAATCTGTTCCCGTGGGATGAAAATCACCTTTTAATGTTTTCAGAGGAACAACGCGTGCGAAGCCGCGGGGCGCAGCTAGTAGGTAAGTAAAGTACTCACTCTGTCATAGGCCTTGCGCAGCGCGTCGGCCGCGTCGATAGCCTCTTGCGCGGGCGGCGGCAGCGCCAGCACGGCGGCCGGCAGCGCAGCCTCGGTGCCCGCGCCGCCGAGCCGGACGCGCCAGCGCGAGCGCCCGCTGTTGTCCAGCACGGTCACTGCGGACCCTTTCTCGATGGCTACCTGCAGAAGACAAGCGTGTTTCAAAAGATTCTTCAATATTACAGGAACTAGCAAAGTGACGAGCGAAGCGAGCATTGTATATTTATATAATTGGTTTGGTAAAATCGTGTCAGTTACTTAATAAAAAATAAACAATATTGCATTAAAATGCTGTTCGGCGCTTGGCGCCGCTGTGTGTGTGTGTGTGTTTACCTGTTTATTTACTTAACCAAAATAAAAAATTCTTTATTTCCACAAATACAATAAATGTATACTTAGAAAAGGTCAAAATATAAAATTAAACACTACACAGGAAATATAGTGATATTTTTGATTTCTGTCGCTTCGGTATGTAGACTAAAGTAAAGAAGCGACAAAGAAAACTTTAGCCTGTTCTTTGTTATTTTTAGAGTTAGAGCAAAATCCGTCTAAAGAAATGAAGGTTTATCAAGATCTATGAATATAACAGACATTTTGAAAGTGGCGAGTAAAACGAGTCGTTGACATGTTGTGACAACATTTAGTGGTCTGTTCAAAAAGAGAAGAGTCGTGGGTATTGAGGTCACTAGTACCAATTGACAACTTTTGTTGCGTTGACAACACTGCTCTGTCATTGCAGTACGACTAAAAGTATTAGTTCACCGTAACGCCAATAATAAAAAAAAAACAGTTTAATTTTTTTATAATATTTGTTTGGCTTTACTCAGTGTGCTTTTCATGTTGTGTTGTCCGTTCGTTTTAGCAAAATCATTTTGATGCAAAATTCATTTAATTTTAGTTCATAAAACCGATCACTTTCTGTTATCGAAGTTTATGATACTACACTGACACTGGCTGAGTCGTAGCGAAAAGCAAGCGGCGCCTTAAAAAAGAAGTTGAAGTTGACTCTTCTCTTTTTGAACAGACTCTAGTCAAGTGGTATTTAGAAAACCTTACCGTACAACATTGCCCATAATTTTGTAATTTTCTTATAGCTTTTTGATTAACATTTTATCGAAGAATTCACTAACTAACTTTATTACCGAACAACGTTGCCTTTAATTTTATCTTACTCTAATATTACAGACATTGGCGAAATTATGTCAACCCAGACGTAGACGCCATTAAAAGAAGAAAAAAAAAGTGGTATTTACATTAGCGTGTTTGTACTGGCACACGGTCTCAGCCCGCATGGGTCTCGTGACGGGCGCGCGGCGTTGCTTCACCGGGCGCACACTCCTGGCTTCCTCCACCAGCTTGGAGACTGCTCCTCCGTGGCTGTTCAGCTCCTCGCGGAGGTCCTGCATGCCTTTGAGCAGCCGCTCGCCTTGGTCCAGCGTGAATTCGGATTGGGAGAATGTTGTGTTGAGGGATTCTTCTCGTCTGAATAAGGGGAAAAAGGGTAAGTTTTGTGATATTTACTGCTAAACTACTACTGAAAAATTAAGAAGAGAGATTGCAGTTATCGAGTAGCTTAATATGTTTTCAACGTGAACATTATACATAGAACACACCCGAAACCAATATCTGCAGATCGTAAACATTTGCCCTGGGCGGGAATCAAACCCGCAATCTGCGTGCAAGTAATGAGAAGAGAAATTAGAAAAATTCTTCAGTTTACAAGCTGATTTTACTAATCACTGACCCTTGCACTTGTCACTCGCACTTGATACTTAACAAAGTTTAAACCAGCCATAAAACTAAGTTCTTTCTGAAACACTTAACAAAGTGTAAACCAGCCATAATACTAAGTTCTTTAAATAATTCACTTACTTCTGTATCCACTTCTCGGCCTCCTTGACCTCCTCGAAGAAGTGGTGGTACTGCGTGGTGTGTTTCAGATGTGTCTCCAGACAGAGGGTCAGTTGGAGGACCCACGCCCATTGCGACTGCATCACCTGTGGACAAATGGTTGTGTAACTATCTTGGACAAGAAACTAGAATTAAAAAAAAACTACAGAAACACCACAAATCAATTAGCGGGTGCTTCGATAGGAAAATCCTGCCGTAGCGCTGGTATTCCGTGTAACTCAGAATGAAGCACGTATGACGCCAATTGTAATATACAGGGTGTTCGGCACAACGTTTGTCATATCATATTTGTCATGTTTGGGTAGAACCAGGTACAATAGCTTGGCGGTTTTCTAAACACTGAAAAACCTCTCGGCTATATTAAAGATTTTTAGTTTTTTTTAACCGACTTCAAATATTTTGGTTTATAGTTTTTTTAATTTGAATTATTTTGTTCTGTAACTTTAAAGCTAGTTTTAGCGTTGACAAATAAATTTAAACTCTAATGCGATTGAGATATTATTCAATTTACCTGTAGATGAGCCTCAATAGTTTTCAGCGCCGGATGATGCTGAGCGATCAGCGCCTCTCCTCGATCAATCACGTTGCTGAACTGAAGCTCACGTTTCTCCAGCGAAGACATCAGTTGCTGTTGGATAATGTACCCAATTTATAATGCCATAGGTATGGATTTTGATTGTAAATGTTTTTATGTTCAACAGTTTTCTAGAAGTCAAGATTATAGTGTTGTCCGTAGGTGTGGAAATTTTAAACTTGACTTCTAGAAAACCAACATACATACGTAAAAAGCACATCTAAAATGAACAGGCAAATAATTAAAAAGAAATAAAAATTGGAACGAACCTCTTTGTCGTCTCCAAAGGAATGCTTGTAAAAATAAACCAATTTAAAACAACTCACACGACTCAAACAATTGAGGAGGTTAAATACATTTTTGTCCATTCCCATTCCTTTGCAGTCTTTTTTCGTGCACTTTGGTGTTTTTTATTGTCTATGATTACCCATAGTGCTTGAATGAGTGAAATGATGATGGTTCATCTATTGCATTCGTGGAATGGAATGGTGTACATTCAAAAAAGAAAGCTCTTTACAACATTCGGTATATCGGATGCATTTGGTAGGCCTAATGTTTCTAAATTCGTAAAACCCAAATGGCGTAGGAATTTCAGCTTTGGAATGTTGTTCATCTAAAATCATAAGTCTATGTGCTGACCATACTTATAACCTCAAAATATTTGTAACACGGAAAAAAAGACTTTCTTGCTTTTTAACGTTCCGTTACATTTACACTGTAGACTTGTAATACACTAAGGTGATCTTAATAAAACCACTTACCTCGTAATAATGCTGTACAGCAGGCAGATTGATGTGCGGATCGGCCCAATCTCGACTCAGCTCGATTTGTTCCTTCTCGTTCAACCAGTTTAGTTCCGCTGTGGCTGATTGTAAGAAGTCTTGGAGGGCATCTAGGTCTGACATACTGTGGGGAGTAAAAAGAAGCGATATTAATTATGTTTTTAATCAAAAAGGCTGAAAGTTGCCATACTTATTTAAGTTCGGTGTCACAGTACCATCGAGCTGGTTTGATGATCGAGACAGAAGGAGTTCCTTAGCTCCTGGTGCTTATCAGCATCATCATTATCAGCTCGTATACGTCCACAGCTGAACATAGGCCTCCTTCAAACGACGCCGCAAATAGCGGCCCTGAGCCGCCTCCTACCATGGTTATTTGTTTATATTTATTTATATTTATTAGTTTCCTGGTGTTTGACACACTAATATTATAGATCACATCAAGTTTACATGAATGAATGTTACTTTTTCCCGCCAAACCTACTAAATGAATCAGGCTGAAATTTTGCTTATCGGTAGTTCTAGGTCTGTAAAAACCCATAAATGATAAATAAATTCTTCTATCTTATTAAATCATCTACAACTCAGTTCTCAAAAGATAAAAATAATCTTAAACATTTCCATAGAAACAACGCATGAGAGAAGAATCTTACCGTTTGGTGCTGGTAGACAGCAGCTCAGCGTACAGTTTCTGCAGCTGGCTCAGATGTTGGTTGTACAGGGTCAACTCTTCGCCGGAGAAGTTGGCACGGTGGTGGACGCATTGTTCAACCTGGAACAAAAAATATATATAAAATAACCGGCCAAGTGCGAGTCAAACTCTGGTACGAAGGATTCAGTCCCATTATCATTTTTTTTTGTTTTTGAAATTTGTTGGTATACAGGCAACAGGTCATTATCTGTGAAAATTTCACAAGTCTAACTATCACGGTTCATAGGATACAGCCTGGTGACAGTCGCAAAGACAGACTAGTCTTAGTAATAAGGTCTCATTTACCCTTGGCTACGGAACCCTAACAATTGCTGCTTACAACCGCCAAATCGTATACTTGACTCATTGAGCTGTTAAGGCTACAGCAAAAGTCAACGAAACTTGATTCTTTTTTACTGTCGTAGTTTGACGAATTCATTTCGGATGTAAGGGGTTAACTACGAACCTTATTTGTGTTGGTTTTAAGACTGGGGAATGCAGGTTAAATAAGCTCTTCGGGGTAAAAGAGCTGTCAAGATTTTGCACTTAGTTCTACCTACCCCCAGTTACCTCATGGCATATGACACACGGTGTACCGAACACCCTGTATACTATAAAAATAAAATAATAAAAGATACAATTGCGATTTTGAAGGTAATAAAATGTTCTTGATATTTGAAAGCCATTTTGTACAAAGGTCATTGTAGAATTCGAGTTATTTCACAGCCGAGACAGAGGAACAAACAAATCAAACAGACAGGAAACTATTATCGATATAGATTTGCTAAGCCGGACGTCGGTCATAATTTGGCGAAGGATATTTAAACTATTGATAAGTTTAAGAGATTAACGAAAACAATATATTTTTCTTCGTTAAGATAAAGCAGTCTTTAAATAATATTTGTTGGTCGTCAAGTCCTTTGATCTGTTGTAGAAAGAACTTCCTCCTATTAAAAACCTTCTAAGTATTATTAAATAAAAAATAATTTAAGTATTATTTAATAGCCAGAGATAGGACGCCTTATGATTCTCTATTGTAAACCTCTATTTGGTTCTAAATCTACATGTTTAGATATAGATATAAATAACATTCCAAAGACCGTTTGGTCTGTCCACATAAACTTTGTGATGATAGATTTAACAGCGTGTGCAACTGCCCTGGCCTACAGTTAGAATAGGGCACTCTAAAGGCGCCTGGCTTGGTCCATCGGAGTTCCCAAGCCCATTGATTACGCTTAGCGACAAGCTTCCGGGGGGTGTTTAGTGGGTCGTCGCAGTTTTTCTTCAACAACTGTACCCTACATGCAGTATGGAATCTGTTCGCAGACTTTGCCCCTCTAAAACAATAAATAAAACACTAACCCCCTTATTCATAATGGTAGTAGTGTTATTTCTCAGTCTGACTTATGTCAAAAGAAGAAGACAAAGCGAGATTTAGCCGTGTGCTAAGTTAGCAGAGTATTATGAATAAGGGGATAAGTCCTTGTTTATATATATCGCAATGTAGGTTGATGTTTATGGATAGAGTAGCGCCGCGTGCGACACAACAGTTCCCTGTGATTAATCTTATTCGCCCTAATAATGGTTAATATTAATAACTAGCTGCTCCCCGCGGCTTCGCACGCGTTGATATTCTCACCTTTTAAACCTTCCCTAAACCTTAACGAACA
Source organism: Eupithecia tripunctaria (assembly GCA_955876795.1). Lineage (NCBI taxonomy): Eukaryota > Metazoa > Arthropoda > Insecta > Lepidoptera > Geometridae > Eupithecia > Eupithecia tripunctaria. The sequence continues at coordinate 9,013,022 of OY041623.1, read as the reverse complement.
TTTCAAGACCGTTCAGCCGTTCTCGAGTTTTAGCGAGACTAACGAACAGCAATTCATTCTTATGTATATAGAAGATTAATTGGATGGGATTGTTTACCTTAGAATGGAACTGGTCGATGGTCTTGTGCTCGCGTCCATGCTTGTCCAGCTCGTGTTGTACCGTTTGAAGGTCTGAGCCGTACTCGGATTCGTGCAGTTTTTTCTGTAAAAAATATAAAATACTTGCTATTTTCCAAAGTAAAAGATGATAGAATGGACCAAAGTCCACTAGACCTCGCCTACTCAAAAAAGTTTTTGCGTAATCTCGTAACTATCACGTTTATAATATAGTAATATTATAAACGTGAAAGTTTTTAGTTATGGATGATTGTTACTCTTTCAAGCAAAACCATTAAACGGATCGCGTTGAAATTTTGCATACAGTTGTACATATGGAATAAAATAAAGGCTATTATTTATCCCCTATGTCATGACATTGGATCAACCTAGATAAAAAACGTCTTTAAAAACTATCGTAGTTTGACAAATTCATTACGGATGTAAGCGGGTTAACTACGAACCTTATTTGTGTTGGAAGAACACCAACATTTCATCCCTTAAGGAGGGACATCTTCAGGGCTCGAAGGGATGCGGAACGCGCGCGCCTAGAACCGCACTCGCCCTGAAGATGTCTCTCGTTAAGAGATGAAACGTTGGTGTTCTTCCAACACAAATAAGGTTCGTAGGTAACCCGCTTACATCCGTAATGAAGACCATACTTACAAGTTTCTCCTTGCACCACTTCGTCGCCTCAGCGAGCTGTTGGAACTTGGGGTCTGTATCATGGACCCTGGTCTCCAGAACCGTTCTGGTCTCTCTACGGACGGTGGTCTGCTGGACCGGCATGCGGACGGATGATAGACGCGGCAGGAGACGCCCGGTGAAGGACTGGCGAGCGTTCAGCCAGCGGTCGTGGATTTGTTGTACTCTGGAAGGGAAAATATCTATTAATTTTGTTTTACCATTGCACAATAGAGGAAACCTATAGTGCATGTTGGCTGATTCCTCACAAACTACATTACTCATTGGTTTGACAGCTTGTACATTTCGGAGAATGCTCAATGGAACTGCATGACTTAATCTCAACATCTCCCTTCCACTCCAGGACAAACCGACGGACTTTACAGCCAAATCCAAACCTTATCAGAAACATACTTTGTTTGAAGTGTTGTTAGCGATTCGTTGATATTATTATTGCTATATCCACCATCAGAACCTCAACAGCCAATATCGGCCCCACTGCTGGATGCAAGCCTTCCTCTGAAAGCGCTTTATTGGATTTTATGTCATCGGGGGTAGACCATAATCTATAATTCTTCACGATAGGCATGCGGGGATCGCAGTTAGGTGGCAGAAATTGCTTTATCACTGAACAATGGTTGAATAGTCGAGTCTAAAGCCTCCTGTTCCATTTGTATTGCGACCATCTTGCGCCAAAAGCTACAAAAGCTATGATATCTATCTATCTCTTACCGTCTCAGTAAATCAGCGGCTTGCGGGTATCTTCCTTCTCTCAACGCGTGCGCATCAGCGAACATCTCTTGTATGGTGTGTTCCATGCTGCGCAGCTCTTGTTCAATTTGTTCCGCGGCCATCTTTGCCTCGGCCGGGTGCACGCCACGTTCTACGCGACGGATCTCGCTTTCGATGTGCCGCTCTACATTGTCGAGGCCGGCTTCGGTTTGTTTTATGTCTCTGTAAGGTGTAAAACGTTTTTAATAGAATTCTTTGTGTGGCGCAGTCTGAAGGATTTATTTGGAGAAGGTCATGAACACTGACCGAGACAACATTTGGGGTTTAACACTGAGGAGCTGAAACATTTTGTGCCAAACTTTCACAACTATTGGCTAACTTCGTTTATCTTTGCTATGTGAATATCTTCGTGTGCGCAACTGCATACATACTTCATATCAAAAACATGTTGACAAATCAATAAACAAGCAACTAACATTAGAAGAAAGAATAAGCATCTTAGCGTTAAGAAATATTACACTGCTCTGCTAAGCAGAAATACGGGGTCTAAGGCCCGTATTATGAAAGCGTTGCTCAAGCATACATCGTTAACCGAGCAAGCTCTCATAATACGGGCCTTAGTCCTAGTAGTGCGCCATACTGAAGGTGGACATTCACCTCCTACCATAGACTAATATTCAGTGAACAATCCAATCCGCAAACGATTTGTTTCCTTCTGAATTTTAAATTTTATAAGAATATGGTGCAACAATTTTGTCTAACACCCTATATAAAAAATATTTCGTTACTTATTCTATCTGTAAACGAACCTGTGCAATTTCTCCGCCAATCGCTGCAACCTCTCCAACCTTCTGATCTCATCGTTCAGATCCCGCTCCCTCTCCTGCTGAGCCATCATCAGCCGGCTCCAGGCCTGCTCCAGGGCCTCGGGCCGTAGCGTCGGCTCTATGTCACACTCCCCCACGGTCTCGAAGTATTTCTCCAGCTCGCGGTACTGGTGGAAGAGTTTCTGCTTCTCTCGTTGCCGGAGGGGGATCTCTTCGGCGCGGAAGCGCGTGCTTTCGCTCAGCAGCTTCTTCATCTCGATTAAAGTTGATGGGAAAGCACGGTCCTGGAACGGTAAACGAAGTTTAATATTATATTTTTATATATTTTTTTTCGTGTTGCCTAAGATACTTAAGTACCTACCAATAAAAACATCACCGTTTTATTTACATTAGTCCGCTCTGTATGATTAATTAAGGTAATACTGTATTTCTCTATAAGTGAATGTATATTCTTATGAGAAATAAATTTCTAAAACCGTAAACCGTGCCGCAGCCGGATTTATTTGGGCAGTTGTACAATAATAAGACTAACATTCAATAAGATGTGTACAACTGATGTGCTTAAAACACAACGTCTCTGGAGTATATACTCGTAACATAAAGGTGAATAAAGTCAAAGATTGACTCACGCAGCCTCACACATCACTTACTCAACTAAAGAACCTATTCCATCTCCATTATAGCACATTCCTACGGTGGAATTGGGGGCTCATTAAACTTTCTTTAAGCTGCTATTTGTAATAAAAAAGCTGCATTCTCAGTTTGTCGCAGCCCTGCTAAACCATAAGGCAGATATAACCCCAAAAAGTTGACTGGCGCAGCCTTTCCATTTTGACGCAGCCCTGCTAAACCATAAAGCAGATATAACCTCAAAAAGTTGACTGGCGCAGCCTTTCAATCCAATCTAGACTGAACTCTATCTCACCTGCATAAGAGCGCAGTTCTCGTGCAACCAGGCACGGTGTATCGCCGCGTTCTCGGTGTACGACGCAGCCCTACGCTGGGACTCCGCGTCGAACAGAGGGTGCACCGCCGGCGGTTCAGGGAACGTCTCGTATAGAGACGAGATGTAGGTGATGAGGGACTTCTCGTCAATTTCGTGGGTGTCCACATCTGAAAGGATGAATTGGTTAGGAAGGTGCTTTTTATCAGTGTGTCTGTAATATAACTATGTACTTGTGGCTTTCGACAGGCTTTCCGTTATCTAGCTACTCAGGCTGCAAAGACCTAATAAGCAGACAGGTTTTCCTACTAGGGCAATCTGACCGTACTAAGTGCAACCTTACCAAATCTTTCTTCACAATTAAAGTACTCACTATTTCTTAAGAGAATATATACATTTATCATGATTATTCTTTACTAATATATATTTACCTCTACAACTAAACCAAGGAATTTTTTAGGCGTCGCTTTTACCAGCGCTTAGTAACATCATCGTTATTATTTTTGCCAGTAAAACGTAAGTTGTAAATAGTTATAACCAACATCTACTAAATTAGAACCGATGTACCTACCAGAGCTGGCTAGGATGGGTCAGTAGTTCAAACACATAACGTTTGTCATGCCTGATAAACTAAGAAATAACATAAACCCAAAGAATCGGGCTTCGACGGGTCTGATTTTTTTAAAGAAATTATTTGATTACTTAAAAAATACCCCGAGTGTGAGAGCTTACACACTTTAATAACAAAAGCCTGGTAGAACTAGATTTTAATTCATTACTCTGAATTCATTACTACTTCTGATTATATGTAATTTAATTTAATGTTATATGATTTAATCTAATGTTGTCCATTTTTAATTTGAATGAATTTGAATATGAATTTTATTATATTTTATAAATAACTTTACTCACTAACATTTATTATAAGAAACTGTACTAACAAACTATTGGTTAATTTATCTGCAATATAAGAATTTGAATTACTATTTCTGATTTTATGTTTGAAGAATTTATGCTGGTAACTACGAGTAATTTACGATTTTTTTTTAAACTAATTTATAAGGTGAGGTGCCTCTAAAAGGTTTCCCACTTGCTTCGCTTCACCTAATAAGACACCCGAACAACGACAGGTTGATTACAAGTTCTTTACGATCCATTGTTTGTAATTACGTTCATACAAGTATTACAATCGAGAATGACATCATAACAATCATATATCGTGGAAAATATGAATGGATACCTTATTTATTAGTCTTTGAAGTTATGTTTTAAAATTGGAGGCGTTATTTTACACATAATAATAATAAATAATGCCGGACAATCGACACAGCATCATCTAACCCCAAGGTAAGCAGAGCAGAGGGCCTAGACAATGTGCCAATCGATGTCGAAACCGATAGTAGAAAAGTTCAAAAACTTATGGGTTTCACACATGCCTTAGATATGTCACGAGGTATGTCGATTCGATTTCGATTTCTTTCCTACGAATCTGTTAATTGTTTTCGATTCGTTTCATAGCAAATGCCGGTTGGCTACGCCCTCTGGTATTATTATTATCAGAATCAAACTCCAACAAATGTATGCATTGCATAGTTGAACAATCAATCAGCTCAGACATTTAGCAGTTTCATTGTCCATAGCGACGCAGTTCTACCAGCTTGATAATCTTGAAAAAGGTGAGCAGGAATGTGTTAGCTAAATTCTGTAAGTCTAACCCCCGGTTTCTCGAACGCTTATTATTTTGACAAATTGTTGACAATTTGTCAGGCTGTACACGCACTGCTTTTATTACTCGCGTGGTTTTTTTTGCAGAATTCTGTAACTTAATGGAAGTTCACTAGCGGAAAAATATGAATGTTTGGAGCACTATAAAGTTGTAGGTAGCTAAAATAGCAAGGAATTTTATTCGTCGTACGTGTAAGTTACGTTAAGCACGCAGGTTATATTCCGCGAGATTAAAATTCACGCAGTCAGATTCCGCAGTGCGTATATAACAAGCCGTTGACTATCCATTCAATGTGACAAGCGTTCGAGAAACCGGGGGTAAGGCTGACCGTACACACTAACAAACAATCTGGAACGCGAGGGAGCACAAGGAATCGAATTCAAGCTACGTAATTCTGACGTTTCGGTCGACTCAACCTTTTTAATGATTTGTTCCACGTTAGCCTCACTTGTTCGCCCCACATTACAATAGGTACTACCTACTATCTACAAAGGGAAAAGTATTAATGTTAACGTACGATTTTACTCAACGAATTTGCTACACTGTCTTGCTAACTAGACTTATTGCTTATTAGACGATTCGCGCTATCACATTTTGCTACTCAGGCGTAGGTACGTAACTATCGGTCGTAAAGCAGTCTAATGATTTCAGTGGCACACCAAGCGCGTAGTATACGAATATTTTATATAATTTATTCTGAAGGTACATAATGTCCACTTCGAAATAGGAGTGACATAACCTACATAATCCTTGTCCAGAACACAATAAACTAGGCACGAGCTAACACAAGCCAAGGACCTAAAACAATCGCAGTGCATCATGCATTTAATTTGGCGTGAATAATGGTCTCTGCAGCCATTATCATTAACGACGTGATTGTGAAGATTGCTGTCATTATAGTGAACTTTGATATGACCTTAGGCCACGATGCGTGCCTAGTTAGGGCATTGGTGGGTGTGGGGTGTAGGTGTAAAGGGCTTGATCTTGACTCAAAAACCCTAGGCGAGTTTTTGGATAACAAGTTTTTTAAAGCAGCCGTCGCAATACAGCTGATTGAAATTGAAAGAAAAATATGTCCTGAATCTCCCTTAAAGATCCTTCCGAAGAGGGAAAACTAACCTCTGCTCTGATAGATCTAATTTTCCTTTTTAAACCATCCATTAACTTTCTCAGTTTGGGATGAATCAAAGCTTTCTCAGTAAAAGTACTTTGCTAGCTTTAGGATCCAGAAACGTGGAGGTATCAGTAGTGAGACCTCCCAAGAAAAGGCTATATGCGAGCGAATATTACTAATCCTACCCTAGGTGGTATCGGCACAAATTATTTTCCACTTCCACTTTCCCCTAACAGCAGATTTCACAGCGGATCAATGTATCATAGATATTGTAGGTGAAATGTAAAAATAGAATTAATGATTTTATCTTGGTATTTATCACCGTACCTTCTGTTACTATTTCTCATTATTTATTTTATGTTAACAAATCGCGAAAGTTTTGAAAGTTTTAATGGAAAAATATTCTTACCCTCGGGGTCCAGAAGTCGAGTAACGCCATACTCCTTCTCAACCACGTGGAATGCAGTCTCCAGTCGCTCGCGGACATGCCTTGACCTGGAAAATATACAACCATTATAGAATGAAGCTCATACTGGAAACAAACTGTCTCTTGAGAGTATAATGGGTATGTTCTGTTCGTATCTATACTTATTTATTATATAGAGGAAAGATTTGGATGTTTGTAACGAATGAGCTCAAAAACTACCGGACTGATTTCAATTATTTCACCACTAGAGTTCACATTAGAGCATTATCCCTGAATAATATAGGCTATATTTATTTAGGTATAGGCTTCTTGCATAAATGATAGTAGAGACGAATAAGAATAAATAAATCGTCAGCATTGCCAGACCGTGGGGCAGCGTCTTTCGTACGCTTCCGACTGGTTTATGGATCAGCTGAGCTACCTGTAGATTTTTTGCAACAGTCTGCAGTTAGACAAATTGTTTCAATATAAAATAGTTTCAATTTATTTCTATTATTTGATTTCTATTTTCTTTTTCACCTAGCAGCGCCTCGCGCTTTTAGCCACGGAGTTCCCGTTCCCATGGCAATTCTGGGTTAAAATATAGCCTATGTCACTCCCTGGAAAGTTAGCTTTTTAATGGAGAAAGATTTTTTTAATCGGTCCAGTTATTTCGGAGCCTATTCAATACAAACAAACAATCAAATCTTTCCTTTTTATGATATAAGTATAGATGAAGAGTTTAAATAAATGACAAATTACCTGATGTTACGCCAGTCGATCAGATCAGGCCTGTTCCTGTGTATCAGCGCGTTGAACGCCAGCCCGTCTCTCCAGGAGGAAGTGAAGTCAGCTACCCTGACGCCAGGATACTTGGCTGTGGAGCGTCTCGCCCAGCTGAGCAAGGCTTCGCGAGCTGTCATGTTGGGCTCTTGGCCGACCACGATGTCTGATATCTGGAAAGAAGAGGAAGGTTAGAATTGGTGTCAACCTCAAAAGCCTATACTGGTCCACTGCTGGACGCAGGCCTCCCCCTGATAAGTGCATTGGCGTCTATCCCATGGGGGGTAATGCCCATAATCGATTGATGATTCTTTTTTTATTTAAAAGCTGGTGCTTCTCGTGTGATCCCATTTTAATTTGGTCCAGTTCTCACACTGGGTTCCATGAAAAAACTATAAATTCAAGTCGGTTAATAGTTTTTTTAAACAAAATCAATTATCATACATTGATTCCACCGCGCTCCAAAAAATGTTAGTAGAGCTTGCATAAAAATAAACTTAGCGTGAAACATATTATCAAATATTATTGTATAACTATGTATCGACTAATTCCCATACATCTCGGTGGAACAATCTGAACCTGCCCGAAAGAATCACGTTTATGACCTTTCTAAAACCAATTTTGACACGATCTGACATGGGAAGTGGCTAATGAAGACGACAATAGATCATAAAATAGCTGATTAGATCGGACGTGAAAGCGAGATCCCTGGGAACATAGTTCAGTAGAAATTAAAGAGAATTAATTAATTTCACACATTGCTTTCAGATAAGCGGTGTAAAGATGATAAAACGGGCATACGAAAATAGACGCCTCCGTGTCAGTTCTACTAAGTAAAACCGGTAGTACAAATGACCCACCTTTGTATCTCTAGTAGGTACTACTACAAAAAATACAAGTAAATTCACTCGAATTCGTTCGACTTTTTGAATTCTAATTAAAACGTAAGTTCAATTGGTTGTACTTTTGCTTATGTTTTTTTTCTTCGTCGAACTTTAACATTATTTGCGGTATGAAAATGAAAATGAAAATTTTGTAACCACAATAACAAAGAACAAAGTTTTGGGCAGCTCTGTCTTCCGTTTTAGTTTTTAAAAACTGTGTTTCAGAAGGCAGCGTCTTCCGAATGCAAGGTACATTGTTTGTAGTTTCAGAAGGAAACGAGAATAGGGACACAGAAGACTTTATTAATTAATTAGAGACAAAGGAAGGAAAGCAACACCTAAGGTCTCTTACACGGACGGCAAGTGGCTGACTGTAAGGCGACTGTACTAGTCGACTGCAGGTGACGGGAGTCGTCGACCAACAGTTGATACGACGGCAGTCAACTGAGGGTCTAGCCAACCGGCATTCGCTATGAAGCGAATCGAAAACAATTGAAAGATTCGTAGGGAAACATTCGAAACAGATCACGTGACATATATAAGGCATTTGTCAAATCCATACATTCTTGGACTTTTCTACTATCGCTTTCGACATCGATTGCTACATTTTCTAGGCCCTCTGTGCAGTTTATGGTAGTCGTTGGTGTATTCTGTTTGACATATTTCGGTGAAAACAAGGATACCAGAGTACCTAGACTCTAATGCTGATTTTCATCTAACTCCAGCCAGATATAAAAAGTCAAGAAATTAATTGGAGCACGCCTTTTTTTAATCAGAAATCGACTTTCGTTTGACCGCAATCTCACCTGATGAGAAGCGAAGATGCGGCCGACGATGTATCACGAAGGTCTAGAAGATGGCTACTCCGGACCACATTCCGAAACACAACAGAGTTGCTTCACGGACTGGCTTAGTATGGAGGGTGGTGACAAGCCACGGCCGAAGCCTACCACCAGAGGGTACCGCTCTTAGCACCACCCAGAGGACACGTATAGGGTAACAGAAAGTAAATACCTACGGACGTGAGCGATACTGTCCCCCTAACCATTGGTCCCGTTCGTTCTGATACCCAAAACGGATGCTATAAAAGTATAACACTAAGGGACAGCTAGGTATAAATTGGTAGTAGTCGCGTGAAGAATTTGAAATCTACCAAAAGCCGCGTGCAATTTATGTGCAACAGTCGGGTATTACAGGATATAAGCCTGGTCTAGTTCCTCGTTCGTCAGCTATTATTGACGTTGGAAGGCGGCCAGGACTTTCACTGAAATAGTCTATCGATTTATAGCGTTACAGGCCTTTGGCCTTTACTCTACCTACATAATTTATAAACGCATTCTCGGGCATTACATCCGAACTTAAAAACCTAACCTTTGGTAATAATAAGTCTGTGTTGTAACGAATTGCAACTTCATTTTACAGCAGGAGCAGGTTTTTAAGTAAAATATTTAGTACCTAATAACGAAGACACCATAATTTGTGTTGTGTTGTCATAATCAATGAATAACCAAAGTCACTGCGCGAGTACTTGAACAAATCCTATGTTTATCCCGTCTCCCGTCATGATCATTTTTTAAAAGTTGCTGCGATTGTCTTTTGTTTCTTCCTACGATTATCCGCTGATGTCACAAATCCAGGTATTTAGTAGATACGAACAAAAAGGGAACGCAAAACTTTAAAAATGTACTTAAAAATAAGTAAAGAAAGTTTACTTGTACCACTTTACAGAGTTCCCATGTAATTAAGCTTAGCTAATAATTTTAAACAGTTTCTCGATCAAACGATGGTGTAGATACCTAACTAAAATGGCTTTTAAAAATGTCAGACAAGTCCTCAAACTAGGCAATTATCTGCCAAATCCGATAGCAGCGACGTGCACCGTTAGTTGGTTGACATTATTTGCGGGACCGTTGAACTTTACCGACAGTAATCGATTCGCAACAGGCACTGCGGAGCTAGGAGGATTTTTACCGATTAACCAAGTAACAAACGGTTTTTAATTTGTAATCAATCACCATAAGCTAAACTATCTGTCTGTTTCAATAATTTAATATTTTTTTCAGTAAACTGAATACGGACTTCGAATTCCTATCAATTTACACAATTTACAAGGGTTCACGGGACATATATCGTTTACACATGGAATCAGCATTTGTAAAGTCGACCCAGTGCAGATAATTTTTTGGTAAAACTTAATAAGAAGTGAACCAGAGGGCCTAGAGCTAGAATAATGTAACAATCGATGTCGAAAGCGAAAGTAGATACAAAAATGTATGGGTTTGACATATGCCTTAGATATATCACGTGATCTGTTTTGAATTTTTCCCTACGAATCTTCAATTATTTTCGATTAACTTCATAGCAAATGCCAGTTGGCTACGCCCTCTGGTATTATATTAAATGTTTGAAATGTTTGTCCGGTCTTTTATCTATCCTTACAGATTAAATATTACAGTTTTCTATGTTCAAGAATAGTAGTTTATGCCACATCTGGTTGTCCTCCTTGTTTCTAAGCTCTATGGGCAGACGGGTGCATTGGCTCGTTGGCAGCTCTGTTTACACTTCTCATAAGCAAATTGGCTTTAACTATGCCATTTACTTATACTTAGAACCATGCATGAATGAAGAAAAGGGCACTGCACTACTTAGTTATACTGCAAATGTGATGGGTAAATATCTGTTAAAGCTATGCTGCGTTATGGGTAATAGATAACTGATATACTTAATTAATACAATACACTACATCGATAGATATTTTTTATTATACATAGAAAACATCTAGAACACTCTGAACAAATATCTGTAGATCGTACACGCATTTGCGTCGCAGGCTGATTTTCACCCACCGCGCCATAGAGGTGCAAAAACCACAAGGGAGCTCATTAGTGACGTAATGAGCTCCGATGTGCCGAACCCCCCTTCACTAGAGCTTGCCGAGCTTCACTAGATTAATGGACCACCGCTTTAGAAAATATATAAAATAAATAATATTGTTTTAAAAAACTATAAACCGACTTCAATTTTCATAGTTTTTCATGAATTTTCATGGATCCCGTAGTCAGAACTGAACAAAATTAAAATGGGACCACACGGGAAGCACCAGCTTTCATATAAAAAAAAGAATCACTGAAAAACAAACATTGAAAAAACAGGCGAATTGATAACCTACTCCTTTTTTTGAAGTCGATTAAAAATACAACATTCGTTATGACCGGCCATGTGTGGACAAATATTGAAATAGTCATACTCTAATCATGGCCATAAAAGAAAACCTATACATCAAACTATTGCATTGCCAGATAACTTAAAAGGTATTCAAATTATTTATTGTAGTTGGATTAATGTCAGGCAGACCCTGACACGGCATGACATCATGGTTTGGATGCGTAGGCGCATAGACGCTGTTTTCCCGTAAAACTATGCCAATTGGTTGCGTAAACTTGAATGGAACCGAACCACCTTAAGAATATCAATTTATACTCCATTCAAACCTAAGCATACATTAAAGTATTCTTCAATGTATGCTTAGGTATTTTAACCGACTTTAAAAAAGGAGGAGATTCTCAATTCAATTTTTTTTTTATTAATGTTTGTTACCTCAAAACTTTTGTTTGGGTGATCCGATTTTAATGATTATTTTTTTATTTGAAAGCTGGTGCTTCCTGTGTTTTCTTTCTAATGCAATTTTGTCCAGCTCTGACAATTTCATTTATGAGAAAAGGTTTATATGGTTTATATATTTTTAAAACAAACCCAATTTTTTTTAATGTAATCTGCTGCTTAATCCAGCATCTTATAGCTCCAAACTAAGCTGAGCTTCTGTTACGCACCTGACGATAACTTTAAAAACTAAATATAGCAACTGATAATCATCTAGTACCCATAACACAAGCTCTGCTTAGCTTGGGGCTAGATTATGCTGTGTGAATTGTCCGGCATTACTTTTTATAAAAAATCTGAAATTATTATAAATATTCACGGGTATTTATCGCGTTAATTTACCTATTTTCCCGACGTTTCAACAGGTTTACACTCTGTCGTGGTCATCATTTATAATAATGTGTTCTGATCGCGTAAGTTTAAAAATCTGAAATATTAAATACATTTATAGATACAAGATGCCACGTGGTACCTTCAATATAGTTTTATAAAAATACTAGCTGCGCCCCGCGGCTTCGTTCGCGTTGTTCCTATGGAAACGGATTTAACGGTGATTTTTATCCCACGGGAACTGATTTATGGGATAAAAAGTAGCCTATGTTCATATTCACGTTTACTACGTGTACAAAACTACAGGTTAAAGCTAGTGTTCAAATCATCTAGAAACGTGTCATAATCGTAAATAAAATCCCGTTATTTTTGCATTTTTCCTTAATCCTACCTTCAATATAAACGATGTTATTAATAATAAAATAATAAAACCCCGTTACTGCGGCATTGATAATCTTATAACAATGGCATTTGATAAACCAATAAAAAAACAGGTTTCTTTTTTTTGCAAAACGAAGAGAAAGTAATCTGATAGTGTCTCTAAAAGCTAATACATACGCAAAATACATTGATAATGAACTAAAAACAACATTTTCACAAATATTAAACAACTGTCCATTTAATAAAGTTAAAGGAATCTGAAACAATCATCTTCTCAGTTGGAAACATCATTCCAATAAGTCATCAAATCTAATAAAAGGTATAGTCATCATCGTCCAATTAAACTTGCAAATTGATTCTTAAAACAGTTATGAATAAGCTCTATTATCAATTGAATCTTCACTTGGTTATTGTGGTGTCTGCGGTTTATACTTACTGTTAGGGTATTCTATGGGTACTCTATTCTACTTAATCTGTTTTATTTTTAACTTTGTTTTAAGCATCAGAAATACATCTATGTACTTGTGAATTATGGCCCGGCGTAATAGGTATATGCTGAAGTACCTTTTTTTGCATTAGGAACTAGACACATCATTTTTTTAAGAAACATACCAGATTTTTTTGTGTTAAACTGTTTGTGAGGAGGCATTTAATCAAAGGTTGTATGGAAGAGATCGCTTCTAAGCGATAAGGCCGCCCATTGTACTCGTTTTATGTAATTTATCCATTTACCTAATGTTATTTTTACAATACTTTTTTTTGTATTATATTGTATTGTATTGGATTTAGTAGTATTTGGTAAATCTTCTTTAAACAAAGTGTACTCTGATAATCTTTGTTAGCTAAGTAAAAATGTCTTGTCAATGTCAAATTCAAATTATCAAAAAGTGTTCGATGTGCCCTGTTAGGCAAAAAAACGGTCTACGTTTGCGCAGGGCCTAAAAAGTCAAGTCAAGTTAATCAGCGTACGAATAACCAGCTAATAGTCACTTTCCCATCACAATAAAAGGGTAAATAATTGTTAAAATCTCAAACCAAAAATAACATACAGTAATAATTTGTTTCACAATCATAATAATAAAATTCAAACAACCTCACAATACTCGAGGTTCAATGCTAAACCGAAATAGATCGAATCAATCAAGTATAAGATACCGCATCGGAAGCTGTTCAATTTGTTGTTCATTTAAATATTAAGGGCACTTGTAAACACTTGAATTTGAAAGATATAAGTGTCTTCCCACACTTTCATTCCATCACTATTCGCTACATGAGATACTTTTTAGTGATTTGTGACGTCATAATATTCACACACACACACACATCCACAGCCTGTATCGGTCCACTGCTGGACGCAGGCCTCCCTGATAAACGCCTTGTTGGCGTTTAACTCATTGGGTAATGCCCATAATCCCCACGCTGGGCATGCGGTGGTCATAAATGAAATAATTTTGAATTGCATATTATGACGTCTCGTTGCATTTATTACATCATATCATCACATCATACTAATATAATAAATGCGAAAGTTTGGATTTTAATACTTCACTTCAAAACTACTGAACGGAAAGTGCAGATATTTTGATTTTTTTTAGGAGAAATGCGTGCAATATTGCCTGATTATTAATTAATTTAGATTTTAGCGAAAGATCGATTCCATTAAAATTTTATTAGTAAGTACCTACTTACCAGAGTTTACTCACCAGAGGGAATAAACTCCAAAATTAGGCGATATTTTTTAGTTGATATACAATTAACTATTTATTTTAGCCCATATTCCAAAGGGCAAAGTGGAAAAAGGCCTTCCCATCTTAAACTCCCTTGATCTCGGGACAAAAAACTAATATGTAGTTATTTTTATTTAACGTCATTAATAACATGAATAACTTAGTTATTCTTTTTATCTAGGGCCGCAATTAAGAAGGCACTCAATAAAATCCATCTCGTGAAGTGTTTTCTCATTCGCATTGCAGAGCGATGAAGCATCGACGCTGTATATGTGATGATCTCAAAACTTATATGCAAATAGTTTTCTCACAGTTACTATATACGAAATATACAACATAAAATAATAAATAATGCTTGACAACTACACACAGCACATCTTAGACCAAACTATCAAATTTAAAAAATGAAAAAATGGGATAAAATTTGATTGTAAACCATAATAGCCAAAACCATAGAACCTATTAGAATGGTTCTTGATATTGTATAGGTAAAGGATCCTGAGATGGACCCATAGAAAAAATTGTCCATTTTGAATGAAGCATGTTAGTAAAAAAACCGCCTATAGGTACTTAACCTAAAATTCATTTTGTTGGCGCGTCCTTTTATACGTAATTTACATTACTTGTCGATTTTAGATCCTCCCTTTAATAAAAATTGCGTACAATTATATCTGAAACTCGACGCAAAGCAAGTGAGATTTTGTTATTTGTGTCGTAGTTTGTTTACTCAGTGCTTCATTCAAAATGTATACGGTATAGTATAAGTAGTAGAATTAGCATCTGCATAGATTTTTTTTTGAAACAGTGTAAATATTAAGTAATTCGAAGTCGGTTTACAGTATGCCGATGGTTAAAGGCTCGGTGACATGAGAAAATGGGGGTCTAACGAGATCTACCTACGTGTGGGTTCAAAATTCCAACGTCGGTAATTGTTTACAACTTTTACGTAGTCAGGCTGTAGTTTTTAACCTCATTCAAACAATCAAAATTATTTTCCAAAAAGTTCACCTTTATAAACTGACCATACTAATAATAGGATCTGACTTAAGGGTTAAAGGGGTACTAATTGTGATCAGTGGGCGACGCGGCCAAAATGTATGCTATCTCACCTGTCATTTCATTATAGACATATACCCGCGCGATAGAATGAAATGCACAATGATTTATTGGTAAATCGGCCGCCGATCCGACTCTTAGCAAAAGGGTTATCATTATCATAGAAAAACTATACAATGTAACTCTTCAAAATAAATTTATTTTAAGTTATTTATAACTGAACTATGTCGGTAAACCCTTTATGTTAAAGTTTACTTTCCCCGTATGTTATTTATTTTCGCACAAAGTTAAGCTAAAATTCGTGTCGAAATACGAAAGTGTAGAAGCTTGTATTTTTCAAATGTTGCCTCTTTTACGGTTTTAGTTGTATACAAACATAGTTTATTAGATTTTATTCTTAGTTTCGGATGGTCATCACAACGAATGAGCGGAGAGTTCAACCTTAAGCTTAGACAATCTTCTCAAAGTAAACCTGCTTCACATTGCATCAGAAAGTCGGAATACCAAAGTCGTGGTGCGCGTGACCACCTGATAAGCCCGCCACGATCCGTCAGAGGAGCCCTAACGGTACAGACAGACAGTTGTTCTTTATAGAGAAACTAGCGATGCGTTGTTCCTATGAAAACATTAATAGGTGATTTTCATCCCACGGGAACAGATTTATGGGATAAAAAGTAATCTATGTTTTATTCCAGTATTAGAATTACCTGTATGCAAAATTTCAGCCATATCCGTTCAGTAGTTTTGGCGTGAAGAGGTAACAAACATCCATCCATACATACATACATCCATACAAACTTTCGCCTTTATAATATTAGTGTGATTAGCTTGAAATTATACCTAAACACCAACTTCTAGGCGCGACTTGGTTCGTGTAGCGGATATATAGTAGAAATGCAGACATAATCTAACAAATAGATATTAGTTCCCTTTACGTGACATGTCATCTCGAAGCGAATTTTATTTTAACTTATGTACCTACTTATCAAATTATGTACCTACTTATCAAATTATGTACCTACACCTGACCTTTGACATGGTAATCTTATACTATCTCTCAACTTAATCTAAGCGAATCATTTCCGTCCCGTAGCGATCTGTCAAAGTATGGTCACTTGAAATTACGACTTTGAATCTTGAGAACATTGAGACTGGATTTATTTTGCTATGGTATTACTTCTAAATTCAATTCTTATTAGAAGAGTACTAAGCTCAAACAGAATAGAAAATACTAGGTATAATATATAATATTTTACACCAAAGGTTGTACTCAATGGATGTGCTATCAGATTTGTTCTTATGGCAACTATAGCCGTGGCCATATTATGTTATTCCGCAGTTTTTAAATATTGATATCCATAACCCTAGGTGCTCGCGTCTCACTCCAACTTGACTTGTTTAGGCTGTGTTCTTTATTCTCCCTGACAAAGAAGTGGAGACGTATAGCAAAGCGAGCCAATAAGAAACTAGCTAGAGAAGACAAATGAATTACAACCTTTATGATTGGTCGAATGGATTAGGGAGTGGGGGCGCACATAAGCGGCCGAAAAGACTCACGTATTATGTTCTACCTTATTCTAAAATAATATTTAAACGAGGAATAAAGGGCTTGAATAAAACCCGTGTGAATAAGGTTAATGACCACCTTATCACCCCAGCCAGACGTCTAAAATTATGCGAACTGCGAATCTCGACAAGCGTGATAGCGCCACAATCGAAGGAAACAATGCGCTGTTCCCAGGGGTTGCCAGATCTACATCTTTAAAGCTCTACGTTAATTGACCGATTGTTTGTGGGGAAAATCTGCGAGCCGATGCGATGAAGGTTTTTATAGAGAATTTAATAATTAGTTATGTTTTACCCGGGTAGTTATGTTTTATCCAGGTCGCACCGTCGAGGCTGAATAGCGAATACGTTAAGCCGTTAAGGGGCCGGAGAAGGCCGCGCAAAAATTCTATTCGAGTCGCGTACAAAACTCCGCTCCGAATATCGCTATCTCAGGTTAGCTGATGCAGGCGCGCGCGGGGCACGGGACGCGGTACTACAATACGTGAAAGGAACACACAACCATAGTGCCGTGCCGTCTTATGCGTGTGTGTGTGTGTGAGTAAATGTAGGTTGCTAGGTATCTATCTATACATCTGCCACTGATAACAATTTAAAGGCGGTAGCTACCTATTTCTTTAGGGATGTGTATTTATTGGTTAGCGCCTTATTGGTTTTTATCTCAGGGGTAGTGCCCATAATCCCCACGCTGGGAATGCAGGTTGGGTTGATCGCAGTTCGGTGGTAGAATTGTCTGCAGGCCGCCCACCAGTGGATATCTCTTGGTCGAGACGTGGTGGGTGGGACATCTGCGTCATGGGCCATGAAGGTGTTAGTATGTATAGTAATATACGCATTCAATGCCCAGTCCGCTACACGGGGAAAAGTTTCGACAGATAGATAGATAGATGTTTATTACTTCTTTACGTCAAAAAGAGGCAGAAATTTTGCCTAGATAGAAACTTACAACAAAAGTTCTGCTTTGCTGGAATTACAACACAACAAACTTTCGTTATAAATATCCATCAATTTGTTTGTACCTACTTACCTAACTACCTACATATAATTTGTGCAAGTGTGATTGAAGCAGGCATAAAATGCCCTGTACTTATTTTTTAGGAGTTTTGTGAGAATATTTACTTGTTGTGTAATGAATGAGTGATCTGATTACATTACAATATCATAGTAGGTAGATCATTTACAACTCAACCTTACCTACTTACACACAGGTACCTACCTGAGTAGGTGCATGGTTTTTACAATTTATTATTACTACGCACTTTATCTACAAATATAATTAATTAACCTACCTATCATCCTATAGTAATTCTAATAAACATCGACATAGGTAAGTAAATACTAAACTACTAGCTACTAGTTTAGTATTTACTTACCTATGTCGATGTAGGTAAATGTGAAACATTGCATTTAGTCATAACCACAACACATGTATTATTATTATTTAAAACTAAACGTAGGTAGGTACGCCATCACTACATAAAAACATCTCAATTACCTGAGTAGGTACTATACCACCTAACCTTCCTATCCCAATCCAACTAATTATATACCTACTACTGTACTATACTCTATATATCTTTTTTATTATACATTTAAATACCCAAATCACCCGATCTATAGAGAAATTTGTCCCGAGCCGCAAATCGAACCTGCGACCCCGTTGCGTTCCGGCGGAACCTCGCTTGCCCGCCGAGGTCTTCGTGAATAGTGAAAACAATGCACCTACTCATCCAACAAAACGCCTTACTGTTAGAAATTGATGACATGACATTTGATTGAAGCATGACATTGTCCCACCTCACAAAATAGAATGAGGCCCTCATACAAACTCGTTTTGAAACCATGTACCTACCCAACACTTGATGTAGTTTAGAAAATAGTAAATAAGAAGTACTCTTCCTTCTATTCTAACGTCCATCCATAGTAAGTACCTAATAAGGTGTCCCTGCGACAACGACCTCGGAGATTGTCGTTCGTTGTCGTCGTCGTCACACGGGGCCGAGCGGCGCGGCTGCGGCGGGCGCACCGTGTAAATACACGTTGCATTAGCGTGTGTGCATGGCGTGCGTACCTGTCCGAGCGATCACACAACCGAAGTAATCCCGCCCCGTGCGTGCGCGATAGCAATAGTAGCCGTTCAAAAATGGTATGAATTTGGTTGTGTTCCGTAATACCAAAAATGATGAATGAAAACTTTTTGTATTCTTCACATAGTATTGTTATTCTGTAACTAGACAATATAAGCTATGTTCGACCGTTAAGAACGCGTAAGATATTATTGTTTTTAATACGAAACAAATAGGAAGAAAACTGGTCTATTTTGGCATAAAAATGTGCAAAATGCGATTGTCTATATTTCGTTTTAGGTAAGTATTTTGAAAAAAAAAAAACAACGGAGGGACCTAGATAAATACGATTCAAATACAAATAATACAATAGTATACTGCAAATATGGTTGAATTAGGAATCATTTTGGTATTGCGTTTGTATGGGCAATTCGCCCTTCCCCGGCCTCTTAAGAGATGAAACGTCAGTGTTCCTTTTTAACCGACTTCCGAAAAAGGAGGAGGTTCTCAATTCTGTATTTTTTTATGTTTATTACCTCGGAACTGGGTGGTCCGATTTGCATGATTCTTTTTTATTTGTCATTTTAATTGTCATTTAAATGCACACGGATCCCCATGTTCAATCCAACGATCCTATCCATCCACGGTTGTCTGGTAGAGATCGCTCTTGAGCGATAAGACCGCCAATTGTCACATATTTTGTAATGTTTATTTTTTTTGTTAATTATGTTTAAGTGTGCAATAAAGAATTTTCTATCTATCTATCTATCTATCTATCTATCTATCTTTCTTTAATTTGATCCAATTCTGACAATGGGATCCATAAAAAAACTATAATAATTGAAGTCGGTTTATAGTTTTTTAAAACAAAATCAATTATACTTATACAAGGCTTGATGTTTATCTACTCACTTTCATAAATTATTATTGAAAAGATTCCTAAAATAATGCGAAATACTAGTATAGTTCTGAAATACATGTCAATTTTCAATTTGTAATTGTATTTTAAAGAGAGAAAGTGTAGATAGATGGGTACTGGCGGCCACCAAATGGTGCGACCCGTTCGGAAAGAGATTCAAAGGACGCCCACAGGGACGCTGGGCAGATGAAATAAAAACAAACCGCCGGAAAAACGTGGCTAGAGAAGGGTCAGAATTGACAAGACTGGAAAAACGTAGAGGAGGCCTATACTCGAAAGGGACCTAATTAATTAGTGTTATGTATATAAATCAAATAAAGTCTTCTATTGTTAAAAAAATGATATGGAAATTGCTTTATTATTAAATTGTCAAACAAAAATAAGAATGAATTATCTTTCTTGCTTTCAAAATATTAAACACCAAGCATATAATTTGGTCGATGATGTCATAATTGTTGAGAAACATATAAGACACCATATAAGCGTCATGTATGGTCGAGAATACGGACAGACAGACGTAGAGGATATATAAAAACAATGAATTTAGAACGTGGGAAGTTCTAATTAATAGTTCAATATATTCTCGGGTTTAGATTGTTCAAACGGAAGTAACCTTAGACGTTTACAACATTCGTTGCATGAATTTACTGTAATTATAGTTATATCGGGTATTTATCGTGTATATAATTTTTGATATTAGCAAATCGCAAAAGTAGAATTATATTTCTGTCCCTGTCTACTGTTTAAGGCTAAAAATGGAACTACATTCGACTCTCGCTTGTAATTGGTTAAGAAGAAAAAAATCCCTCTAAAATTACTATGTACATATTTTCTTGTGTAAAAGAAAAACCAGTACAAAATCAAATACAAACCAGTTTTTGTGAGTCAGTACAGTATCTTCACAGATTAAACAGGAGCCGATCGTAATCGATCAACGGATTATGTCAATTTGATTATAGGGGTATGTACAGTACAAGGTAGTTTAGAAAATACCAGTCTACTACAACACCATCCGGTTCAATCATGTCAAAGTTGACTCAAGATCGAAATGTATGATTGCGAATCGGCGTATGATCGTACGATCAACGATCAGAGTAGCCTATATTTTTATGAACGAAGTTTTAAGAAAAACAATCCGGTTCAATCAACATCAAAGTTGGCTCAAGATCGAAATGCGTTATCGAATTGGCGTATGATCGATTTGAGTAGCTAGAATTCATGAACGAAGCTTTTCATTACGGATGTAAGCGGGTTAACTACGAACCCTTTTTGCGTTGGAAGAACACCAACGTTTACATCCGTAATGAATTCGTCAAACTACGATAGTTTTTATAATAAAACGAAGCTTTTATACCTAAGAGCAACTTTCTTAGTTCCTAGATAACCAGGTCTACAAAAACTAAGGAAAGGTGAGGTAATCCTTTAAATGTACAGTTTCTATGATGCCATATTTGCTAATTGAATTCGTAAGACATGCAAATTTTCTACATAAGATGGCTAACGGAACGAAGAGCTTCGTGTGTGTTCTCTTTGATTTGTGATTTTTCTTTTTTCGCTATAGTAATCATAACTCAGACGAAAGGATTTTATTTTCTTACATAATTATAATTGTGAAAATTTCCAACTTTCTTTAGAATTGAGTTAATATTGTAAGAAATTCGGACAAAAGCTGTGGAAATTAGATGCTATAAAATAAACCAAACTGGATCTCTTTATGATAATGATTCATTTAATATTCCGTAAAAATCGCAAATCAATATATTGAACATAACTGAACTAAAAGCTGTTTTACGGCGGAAATAGAGCTATAAAAACCATAGAAGTGATCAAACGATGACATCAGCCGAAACCGTAATAACATTACTTAAAAATTAAGCAGTTCTTGTCAAAATACCCGTTTTACTGACACAGACTTGCAATTCTGAGAAAATATGGACAATAAAAGAAACGGTGGTTAATATGCAGAGGCAAAACTGCAGTCGTTTTGTCGTAAAAATAAAATCTGTGCTACTTACTGCTGCAAAGCGTAGTGTGTTTAAAAACTGTTAGTAGGGAGGTAATACTGAAGGTAATAGTATAAATACATTTTTTCTACGGATAAAACGTAAACCTTTTTGCAAATATGTGTCATATAAAAAAGACCGACTACCTACCGCTAAAATTATGACATTTCCATAACCAAGAACCACGTTAGTATCTGACTGACTGATAAGCCCCATAAGATGTACCAACTAATCGCGTTAGCACGATCGCATTAGATGTGCCTGTAATTGTGTAAAATATTTTAATAAATAAATAAATAATTGTTGTATCGTCAGGGTAACGTCTATGTTCAGCCAGTGGACAAAATACATATATGGATTTAAGGGCTCCTATGATAAAGTAAACTAAACTAACACATCCATGGCCCAAGAAGTTAACTCCGCCTCCGTGTTTCGGCGACGCGCTTACGCGGGTCGCACCGCCGAGGCTGGACAGTGAATGCGTTAACGATTACATATAACTATCACTTAGTAAAGATTTCAATACAAAAACCTTTACTTAGTGACAGTATAAGTACGCATTAAAACGTCTCAGAGTGCGGCGCTTAGCGATCTGCATTCTTCGAGTCAGTTGACAGGATTAGATAATATCTACAGTCAAACTCCGCAAGATGGCTGCCGGAAATCAACAGGTGTGCAGACACATGACAGTACGCCGCGTGCGCAGCCGTGCGTGCCGTGAACTTGGTGCACTATGGTTCAGTGAGTACATAATACGTGAAGGGAGCGTGGTTAATTAGATAATAGGTAAATTAGATTAACTTTCTCTGTAGATCTTTTTGTTATCCCCTATCAAGGTTTCAAGAGCGATTTTCGCCTCGCCTTTGCAATCAAAGGCAAAGCGAAAATCTCTCTTGAAAACATGTTTCAAGAATGCTACCAACAAAGCAACTATGAATATGACAGACAGGTAATCCAATAAATAAACTGAGTGTCACGATATAATGATAGAGTTATTACTGGTACAGTGTCGGCAACCATTCGCAAATATCACTTTTATCACAAAGGACTACAGTACGTTTTTAATCAAATTTGGAAACAGGCAATGCAAGACATAGAGCGGAAATGACTAAAGTGTAGAATTCCTACTACAATTCTTTAAGATTGTAATTCGAGAGCGCAGCGAGCCGCATCTCCGATTGTCCGCCGAGTCGTGCGTACGTGCGCTGTTTCTTTGTTTTATTGTCAAATTACAAAGCATGTTCAGAAGATTTGCAAATAAGATAGGTGAGATAATGACGCAACGGATTGAGCTGTTTTAAACGGCGTTTTGTATTATGCAAAGTTTATATACGAGGCTACGATTTAACTTATGATTTGGCCTTTTTGGCGATGGGTTGACGACATCCGACAGACCGTGGGCTACACCACAGACTGGCGCAGGACCGAAGCAAATGGCATAGGCATAGAGAGGCCTATGCCCAGCTGTGGGTCGCTAAGGGCTGACTGACATGATGATTGGCCTTTTTATACCTTCTCAGAGTTTTTTGATGTAACGAGGGTAATATCACGCACGTTTCGTAGATTTGGTGAAATTCACTTCACAGTCTTCTTGCCTGGTAACCGAGTAAGAACCTTTCCTTCTTTAATTTTTTTGACCTGAATCTGAACCGTTATGATAATAATAAAAATACCAATTGAAAAAAAATTTACAACTCTACCCATTTCTGATGTTTTTGTTCTTTGTAAATATCAAGTACATTTACGTCAAGTTTGAAAGTGATATCGTATCGTATGACGTCACTTTCACAGTGGCCCTTTCTAGCTAGCAGGTTATTAGTGCGTAACTCACACTTTCGATGCTGGGTCTGGTTGTAACCTGTTAGCAAGGAGGTTATATCTTTCTCCTTTCAGGTCATCTTACATAACTGCCAGCCAAACTATTGACTGACGTTTCGTTCCAAAAACTGACTACGGTGAAAAATTACTTAACTGCTGTGGGCAGTCCCTGAGTATATTATATAGTCTGTATAGAGTCGCTGATCCTTATTTTCTGATTTCTATATAAAAAGTGGAACACCCTTTGTACGGTATGCCGGCCAACCTCAGTTTCTCAGTATTTAAGATCGAAGGATTTGATTCCTGCCGCAAGACATATTTGTACCAGCATACCCATCTGCGTATGTTGGTACAAATATGTCTGGCGGCACATAGGCGGCAGTAAGCACTTATTTTGAGTCACTTTTCGAGTTATTCCCAATGTCTCGCGTGATACGTGCCTTTCAACGTCAAGTATTCCCAGAAAATCTCTCGAGAGCATCTCAGGTAGAGCATCGTGACTTACAATTTACATCATTTATTATTTTCGACACAAACTGGTGGCACGGAAGCAAGACGTACCGTTCTTGCTATGGCTCAAAATGAATGCAAGCAAAGCTGCATGGTAAAGCTTTGGTATTTACTATAGGCTCTCTTAGTCGTACGTAAATATCACGACGTCCTAGATAACCTAGCTACCGTATAGTTAGCGAAATGATGAGTAATGCTAGAAATCCTCAACACGTTCCGGTTGCTTTATGAATTCTTCGCGCACTAGCGTTACATTTCGCAAGATCACACTTGATAGGTAATGAAGATAGCTCTTTTTAAGACAAGTCATATTCAGTTATAAACACTGCTTTCAAGATTTTCGTATAGATTCCTGTAGTATAAACAAGTATATCATACTATGGATGTTTGTTACTTCTTCACGCCAAAACTACTGAACAGATCTGTCTGTAATTTAAAATAGACATAGTCCTAGGTCTGGAATAAAAAATAGGCTACTTTTTATCCCATAAATCAGTTCCCGTGGGATGAAAATCATCTTTTAACGTTTCCATAGGAATAACGCGTGCGAAGCCGCGGGGCGCAGCTAGTAAGTACATTATAAGTAAACGCCTGGAGCATGAAGGCAATCTGTTGTTTCGGTGTGGCGTGGACGAAAGTCATGGCAGGCTGTACGGATCACTTGGCGGGCACTTTGGCGGCCGGTGATAAACGTTGCACGACACCAGCGAACTAATACTTAAATATCACAAAAATCAGGTGTAACTTGTCTTATAAAACGGCACAATAGCGTACATTACAATCCCTAATTAAGATCTTGACTCAAGTAATTAATGTAACCTACGTCGGGATCTTTGTACTCATAATTAAAAGTAAGCTCGGAAGATACAAACAAACTACCATAAGTTGAACTTCCTTTTAAGGTTGACGAAAAATCATTAAGTTTTTTTCTGTCTATCAGCTGTGTATTTCGTGTTTGAGCCTCAGTAAAGAATTTGTACTAGCCACTTTCGATGTTACCTGTCAATTATTACATTGTTTCCCAGTGTGTCTACCATGAGTTTTGACAATCAATACTCGCTAGCGACTGTAGTTTAAAAAAATGTATGGAATCTTCTAAAGCGCCTCTAGCGAATAGTTGGGTACTAAAATGCGCTGTGGATAACTATATGCGTATTTACGTAACTACTGTAGTAACGTCAGGCGATTTAACTGTGACAACTCATGGTAGACACACAGTTAGCTGAGAAAAGTCACGGCTTTTGTCTTTACTTTATTACGAGAAGTTCAAAGCTCCTTAGATTTTGTTTGATGAACACTTGAAGTATAAGTAAGGACTCCATTTATGTTCATGCAAACGGACCATAGTAAACTTTGAATTTGATGCAAAACAAAACCATTGAATCTATTGTGGTTTCTTCTGATAAAATAACGGTTATCACCACTTCAATAGAATACACATTAGAACAATAAACATCCCAAGGTTTGCAATCATAGCAACGATGCGTAAATTCGTGATGAAGAGTGCATTGCAATTTACGTGGGAAATGAAAGGGCACTCTATTACAGTCATAATGCAAATATGGTATACAGTTCTGGGGAAAATTTTGCACAGATTTAGCTCCTGTTTTTTAGACTAAAGTTTGAATTGATATTTTGTCTTATAAAGTGTGGTGTTTTTCAGACATCAGTAATTCTGGATAGGACCTGTGCGAATGGTGTAAACATAAAATGTATTCTGTGCTGTCCTTGTGTGCTAAATAATAATTAACTTCTATAAACTTCTATCTTTCTATCTAAAATGTATTGTATACCCAGAAGTGGCCCACTACATAGTATACAAAGGCTGATGATGATGGTGTGTTAATTGATGTTTTGTATTTTACTGTGTGGTGAAAATAAAGAGCTGTGAATACCTTTTCATTTAATAATGTAACGAAACGGATTACTAAAGGACATTATAAGTAGGTAGATTTGACTGGTGAACGAAGAAGCCGATATAGGTTATTATTATACAAGTGCCTGGCGATGAACCGCCCCCAAAAACAAACGCAGAAGCATCAAGTTAGAGAATTCGAATGCACATTCTAGTGGCAATCTGTGTTTGCAATGTTAATGTATGTATGACCATGCAAAAACATGCACGATTCTCAGCACATAACTCAAATCTCACGGTCAATTTACTACATACATTCACACATACAAACATTAATGCACAATATGCACATGCAATACCCCGCCTTCCTTCCTAGCCATAATTGGAGAAAATTCATTATCTAATGTTAAATTGTATGGAATCATACAGATACTCACTTTGTAAGCATGATTTGTTAATTTCTCTTTAGGTGGCGTGATTGTAAATGGCTTATCTTGACTCATTTGTTTTTTCTATGGCGAGTGGCTTTTGTTTTAAAAGCTCATTCAGCATAAAAAGGTAAATAGAAGTGTAATCATAACAGATAGTTTATCGAGTACCTACATAATGTGATGTCATGTGAAGCTCTTTTAACTCCAAAATATTCGTTAAGATGGCATATTTTGGCGAGATAGGAAAATTGCTGCAAATAACGCATTGTAAATCGTGAAGAACCCGACATTTAAACAGAAAACAATGCAAATCTCACAATAGTAAACTTTATCTCAGAACAAACGTGTTTTAAACATAGATTTGACATTATCTTGACACAGACCAATATAAATCATATGTCTAAAGAAATAGATGTTATGATAGTAATGCAAATCTTAAGTCTAGACTAGACGGATGGTACATGACATTACAGAGAATATTTCAAGAGCTGAACTTTAGAAAGCTATTGTTGTAACACAGTCTACATACACTTTACGGTAACAGTTTTCTGTGATCTAAATAGTAAACAGAGATTATATAGAACTAGTTACTGTCCGAGGCTCCGTACGCGCTTTTTAAGTACCCTATGTCCTTCGCCAGGATAGCACTTGCCTCCCTGCCAAAGTATATTGAATTCCATTCAGCCGTTTAGGCGTAAAAAGGTAACAAACAGACAGAGTTACTTTGGAATTTATAATATTGTAGCGACTCAAATTTGTCCAGAGTCCAGATGGTGTGAAAAGGACACAGAGACGACTTTCGAATTTTAATAATGGTACAGATTAAGAAAATTTGTTAAAATAAATTAGCTGTTTAAAAAATATCGAACATAAATATCTTAGCTTTATAAAGTTACTAAAAGATTTTTAACCTTTCCATGAAAATTACGTCAATAATTCGTCTAACCTTGTACAGCGACAAAAATATTATTAACAGTCAAGTGATTAGTTTATAAAATGCAAATTTAAGTTTGAAGCAATTCATCAGTCTGAAAGCACATGGTCATAAATAGTAAATTATTTTTGACCTTTCGCTTTCGTAGATAAAAAAGATCATATTGAGGCGAAGATCGACGAAAACTCTTACAAAGGATATTTCAATCCAAATATTATGAAAATTAGCGTGCAAGATTAGTGCGGTGAAACTTCATTACTTAAATATTTTTATTTGATTTATCGAATTGTATTTGGTATTTAATTTCATCAACGTTTCGTTGGAGTTAAGTTTATTGTGAAATCCTATATAAAAAACTTCATATCTTTCATGATTTTTTCTTACTAAAAAAACTGATTAGATACAAGATTTTCCCGTTCCAAACCCTACCATATTTGGTCCACAGCTAGCCTTATCTGCCTCTATAGTTCTATGCAAATATATACGAATTGCGCAGAGTGTATGACCCGCGCAGCCTTGGTGACGTCAGCGTTATATTGAGTCCTGTCAGAGACGTTGGAATAATATTGTGGTTCTTTATGAATGTTGATTTTTGTTTGATACTTTGGTTTAAACTCTGTTTTTATTGTTACATCATCGTTTTTGAACTTAGCTATCACAAGGCGATATTTCATTCTCACCTACTGTTTAACAGGAACTTGGTAGTCACTTTTACCTCCGACACAAATCCAAAACTAAGACTATTTCTGAAGTTCAAATTCTATGGAACAAATGTCAGTTTAGAGTGATGGGGCTCTTAAGATATCTAATAGAATTAAATAAAAAAAAATAAAGACCCGAAATAAATATGTATGGTATGTTTATTCAAAACTTTTGTCTCATGGGAACCGAGCGCTTGTAAGTAAAAGCAGCAAAGAGTTTAGTGTACTACATAAAGTAAAATCATCGTAAGTTCAAAGCGTAGCTAAAGACTCTCTAATGTCAGGTCTAGATCACCATTATGTGAAGATTAATGTTGTTCCAAGGAGGTCAGTACAATGCCATATGTTACAGTCAACAGTACAGTAATGTGCTGATCACGATTCTGAGGAGTCTCTCTGAAGATGCACTCCAAGTTTGGGTGGATTGCGAAAGTGTTTGTTTGGGAATCTATGCCCACCGCAGCTATAATGTATATTTTTACATGTATGAAATATGGAGAGATGTACCTACTGTACATATACATATATTATATTATATTATAGATGATGTGTGTGAAATCCTTTATTGAAATAAAAAATATAATAATATTCAAGAGAAGCTGGAAATCTGCGCCTTTTTAGTAATTAGGCAATTAGATAGATGTAAGACGACACAAAGATCAGGAAAAGCCTATAATTGAAGAAAAAAATGGTTTGCATAAAGTCTAAACAAGTATGCTCAAGAGATTGTCTATTATCTCAACGTAAATAATACAACGTATGTACCATTTTGTTCATGTTCCTTTAACTATTCATCACAATGTTAATGACAGAAGTTTTAATTACCTACCTAAATGAATAAATGAAACATTTCTGAAACTTGTTCAACATCTAAAAGAGTATTAGGTAACTATAGCTTCTTGTTCAAGACAAAGTAACAAAATGGCAAGCTATTGTAATGCTTTTCTCCTTTTCCCACTCTATTTACATTTAGTCACGATAACCCACTAAAGAGAGACAGGTCTATAAATCCAGAAACGAGTCCGAATGACCCGAAACAAAACTAAATAACAGTCGTGATACCATTGCCAATTATTCAAGTGTCCGTAGTAATTACCCCGACAGTACTTGATACGGTAATTTCCACGATAGTACATCGTTTGCTTGGCAGGTGATTAATTTAGTTTTTTTTTGTTTGTAACGGAGAAGGCAGATCATTACTATCACATAGCAGGAAAAGCGACATTATGATCGTTTCTTAATGATTCTATAGAATAAATTCACAAAAAGGAAAAGCGAAACGTTAAAGAATCTTCTGAATCAAGTCAAAGATATACTACCGACCTATCTACTAGAATAAAAGAATACAAGTATTCAGTAGTAGAACAACATCTGGGATATCTCAAGAATTTCGAAACACACTTCTCCTTTTGTATTTACCTTGACTTTTCTCGGAAGCGAAGACGACTCCATCTCCACATGCCTGTAGTGCTCCGATCTATGCATCTCCCTCCCTCCCACGTCCTCAGCCGACGCCTTCTCTTCCCCTCTGGTCAGCGTCGTCACCTTCCGCACAATCCTGGTCGTAATCCTCCTCTGTCCCTGTTCATCCTTCTTCGAGATCTTCGTAGACTCTAGAGAAGAGCCTAGGACCTCGGTCGACAATCTTTTGTTCGTGTGAATCGCCTGCAATTCGGACACTCCCATGCCTCCAGCGGAGGTTGGTACCGCAAGAGCGGACTCTCCATCGTATTCGAAGTGCGTCTGATGTCCATCGTGGACTATCCTGCCGTTGTACTCCTCTCTGTAGGATCCAGAGCGAGATCGGTAGCTGGACCTCTCGGCTCCTGGATAATTCCCGTCAAAGACTGTCTCGTGCCTCGTCAGACCGTCTCTCAAGCTTCTAGGGACGGACGCGAGGTTCAGACTAGTCGTGATTGGGGAACCTACAGGAGACTGCGCTGGTTTTTTGAGGCTGGACTTGAGAGGTTTCGCGTCTTCTCCCTCTAATTTCCCTTGGACGAAGAGGCGCTTGCTGCCGCCTTCTTTCATGAACCGGTACATGGACATTTTGAGCCTTGTCGGCTAACGCATAGTACTGTAAATAGGTAGTTTAGTATTCGATACGCGTTGCGATAGCGTACAGGTGACAACGTATTGGTTTTCGTAAATATATTGGAATTGTTTTCTTGCGCAGGGGATATTTACGTTTCTTGGAAATCGATCAGTCTACCAGCAAAACCTAATTTTATTTATACTTAACTTCTATGGAATATAAAAAACACTAACGCTTGGTTGATAATACACCATTGTGGCCTATGTAACAATCCCTACTCTGTAATAATGGTAAAGTTAGTTTTAAATTGCAAAAAAAAATATCTCTGTCCAGCTCATTTGAAACTTAAAAGATTATGCTTAGAAAGGGACAACGCGACGGCCTTTTCCAAAGTACTTCCTTCGACAATCAATTTCAGAAACTCCAACAAACATTCGTCACCTTACCGCGAGACACTTTCCCTTGTTAGCATTCATTCAAGATCTATGTACCAGAGTTGCCAGTGCCAGTTTGAAACTAAAAGTAGTGTGGCAACAGAAGGCACGGGCCGTATTTGGACTGCATGGGCGTATATGGACAAACCTTCCGGCGGATTGCTCAACTTGGACAGGACAGACGAGTTGAGTGGTATTTTCTATGACAATGACGGCCACACTGTGGATTTCCTCTGTGGACTTTGAAGTGCACTTCAATCAGCCGATATTTAAATGTAACCTCTTTCGTAAAGTACTCGTAATAAGGTTACATGCAATTTAACAAAACTTCCTTTTTTCTCTCACTAAACTTTAAATTTAGAACTATAAAATAATAATGCAGTGAAGATATCATATCGAATGCGGTGCAGCAATTTTCAGAATCCGAGTTTCTGTTTGGTTTACGAGATTCCGTGAAAGCAAAAATTTTTAAAAATTTAAAGGATTTTTTTCGTGGTCTCCAATTAGCAATTTAAACATTTAATGAGAGTAGTTAGTGAATAAACATGGTACTTGTTTAAAAGTCAACTAGCTAGGTAAACAGTCATCATAATGCATCACCGAAACAAAATGTGGTTAAACTTGACCCGAATACCGAGTAAATATGACTTACATAGTTACATAACATACAAGCGGTTTTACTAAGTATATTGAATGAAGCTACCTGTTGTTTCATTGATCAGTCATTTGATATTGTTTTGAGACATGAACCAAATATTTTTCACGTGTTTGTTTTTTGTCTGTTTTAGTTTTTTATTTGATCTGGCCGACAGCTAATATTATGTAACTAGGGATTGACCACTCCTCTAACATAGGTAATATTTAAACATAGACAAACATGTTTTTTTGATTTTTTTTCAATCGCTTTGCTTCGATTTTTCGTAGGCGGCAAAGGAATTTCGACATGGCCCAATAACGTCGATGACATAATTTGACATAAAAACCTGCACTTTTTTATAATTTGTTGTTTAAGTTAACCCATACATCATTTTAATGATAATCAATTGTACGACACATGTAGGTGGGATATAATTTTATGTATTTTTTGCGAGGGTGGTTTGGTATTCAATGGTGACACCCACACGCTCGGACCTTGTGGAACCATGTATGGGGATGACATTTAGAATGTAATTGTCGCTTTGATTTTAATAGCTGCTTGATATTCATGGTGCAGTGTAGAGGAAGTCAATTAATCAAATGAGTATCTATCTACCTTTGTTTTAAAATTATTTATGTAAAAAAATATATTATAATAACGAACATGGATTTTTTAATAGGTAGCCGATTGATTTTTTATTACTTACGTGTACAAATATAAGAAACTGTTACTTTAAAATAAAACTATTTAGCATAAGGCACGTAAAACAGGTCAACGATAAGTTTTAAAACAAAAACAACCAAATAGGACAAACTTGTTTATGGGAAAGTAAGAATGTCCACGTATGATACACAGGTATGATAATAAACACATTGTGATGGGGCAAAATTAAGAACATAATATATCGATAGTGCATGAAGAAGAACGTTTGTTTTTGTTTACAATGACCCCCGCTCATTCAGCTGGAAAAGGGGGAAACATGTGAAGCCAACTGGATATCCGTTAGCTTTATAAGTTCCTGTGCTTTACTGAATAACTCATTTGATTATATTAAATTTTAAACATTGTTGATTAATTATTAAAACCAAACTAAGAAATATTTTTCGGACATTTAATAAAGTTATGCGTAATTCATCAATCATCAATCACATCACATTAAAATTGCATTGTGAATTTGTGATGAGAAAGAACTCCGATGCGCTGTTTATTTGTTTACAAACATTCCGATGTTTGGTGACAGAAATGCCGGTCAACAGCAGAATTAGCAGAATTTCATAAATCGAGCAAAATAATACATTTATACATATTTTACTATGTTGGTCAAGAATTCAAGATCAAGGCTGATCGTAAATGCTGTCGATGTATGACATCACGCTATCATAACATCGAATCAGTTTCTCATGATCGCTTCCTAATGTGTAAATACCATAGATAGAGCCAGTTTTTGCAAACAATGCTCACTTGTTGCGCGTTAGGATCGTTGGGAAATGAATTTAGCGCCAATTAACAGTTTCAGAACAGCTAACGATTTCGTTGTTGCGCATATTTCCATTGTGTCTAACGCAGCTTGACTGAATCAGATTTCCGAGAGAGAATTCCAGCAAAAAAATTCGGGAAAACTTTGTGAACCGTTACGTTGTCACCGGTAAAGCCGAAAAACTATTACCGAATCCTTAGCACAACACTAGTTCCAATTTCAAACACTACACTATTTCGAACACTGGTTAGTTTGTTAGTTGTTTTTAAAGTACGTTCGTTCGAAATATAAATTTGAAATGACGCGACGCGCGCGCTCCGGCTGGCAGGTTGCAGGTGACTGGCGCGCGCAAACTCTAAGTTATTCTACCGTGTTCATAAGGGTCGGTGCAAACGAGCCACGACCTCTAACTACCGATGATTGGCATCTCAATTTGCAAGGGATTGGATTGTACAGACTAGAAACCAACTTGCAATTTATAGTTAGTAGGTAATAAATATCTATGTATGATAAAAAATATCTATCTATGTAGTGTATTGTCTTATGTATATCAGCTATCTAGTACCCATAACACAAGCTCTGCTTAGCATGGGGTTAAACAATGCTGTGTGAATTGTCTTACTTTATTAATTCTGGTCCTTCATCCTTCGTCTGTCTTAGTTTGGTCTCCATAATAGAAAAAAAGCCTAACTAAGAACTGCATTTACTGTTAAACCTTATTTAACCGAGAGAAAGGATATAATGGATTTTGATTTCAGATATGAAGGAAGCTTAATTCCACAGCTAAAAGCTTATTTGACAAACGGCGCAGTGCTAAGTGTATCTAGAATTGTCGGAAATCTAAAATTTCATTGTCTTCTTTTAAATCGATGCTGGTTAGCAAAGATTTTCTACAAGACATAAATCAGGAAGTTCATAGCGTTCACCGTGAAACGCAGTTCCAATAATTTGATTTTTTCTTACGATAACTTATTACGGACTACGAATTC
This sequence comes from Eupithecia tripunctaria, assembly GCA_955876795.1. NCBI lineage: Eukaryota > Metazoa > Arthropoda > Insecta > Lepidoptera > Geometridae > Eupithecia > Eupithecia tripunctaria. The sequence continues at coordinate 8,979,298 of OY041623.1, read as the reverse complement.
CTTTATAATTACACTTTTATGTTTGGCGGGACAGATAGTAATCCACCAAGCTACGCCATGCCATCGGTATAATTTTTTTATTGAACCACCTTGGGGTCTTTTTCAAAGACTGTACAAAGCCTAATACATTTTTAAAATCGGTTAAATAGTGACGGAGAAATCGGCGCAAATAAATATTTTATACATAAAGCTGAACGTTTATTCTAAGTCTTATAAAAAGTGGCAATGTACATTTAATCAAGTCGCCCGTTTGCGTACAGAAGCCTGTAATACCGTGACGGTGAAAAAATAAGTTATTTCATACGTGGGAGTGCACGCCTGTGCTAATTGTAAAAATGTTGATATCTGCGAAATGTGTTTACGAGTTCTAAGATAACGAGGCTTATGATCTTGAGAAAGAATCTGCTCTACTTTTTGCTGACTTGTAAAAATGAAACCCCGAGCCGATAACTTACCTTCTACAGATTTCTTAGGTCTTAGTTACTTTATTTACTAGTGTAGTATTATTATTATCTGTGCTATAGTTATATAGTTAACATTATGGGTAATTTCAAAGAAAATCAAATAGAAAAAAAATCGACTTAGACGGGACGGCGCTAAAGTCCGTATATAACCTTATAAGAGAGAGATTTTCAGAGATTTTCTCAGAGATTTTCGACTTTTACGTCACTTGGCTTCGTGGTGCATTTGGTTATCACATTCCCGTACAGAGGGACGGACGCGGGTTCAATGTAGATTTTTCCAGACACGAAGCGCGAAGCCGCGTGGATGTGAACGCTAGTTGGCGTGTAGTATGTGCCTAGTGTAGGTACTAGGCTTAGTTAACATAGGTTATGCCACCCTCTAGCAATAGGTGGTATAACCTATTTAGAGTTCCGTCCGTATCCAAAGGAATTATTCCCGTTACTTAGCGAGAAAGGACGGGGAACGCTACAATTGATTCAGAACATGGGACTCTATTACTAAGGCTCAATCAGCTGTTTGTCTGTAACAAGGCTGCAATAAAACTGATCAGAAAGACACTTGTACCGAGTTTCGTAAGAAGTAGGTTGTGAATTTGCACCACCCCATCTCTTCCCGCAGGTATCGTAAGAGGGGACTAGGGGTTATCACCAGGACTAAGGGATATCCAGCAGCGCCTCCTAGAGAACAATTCTAACACTAAACTGCGATCAACAACCCCCGTGCCCCGCTTGTGGATTATGGACATTACCTCCTATGAGACAAAAGTCAATAAGGCGATTACCAGGGGCAGGCATGTGTCTAGCCGTGGACCAATATAGGCTGTTGAGGTACCGTAGTAGGTGGGAAGGTACAGAGCCCTTCGCGCGCGATTACAACTTGCACTTGGCAGACTTTATCTCAATTCTTTCTCGACAAAATTATTATCTGTGATCATGCAAGCTCCTGGTCCACTACGAATACCCCATAGGCCTATCTATTCTTCATAGTTTACATATCTTGTAGAACCCAAGACGGTGACACCACTGTGTCTGTGTAACTGTCATTATTAAGCGAGTTGTTTATATTAGAGAACCCTAGTGTTTAGATAAACCTAATTTAGGATTTAGGACCCTACTTTCTATAAAATGTATTATTCGTATATCAATAAATGTATAGAACATTGGCGCCTTACCAACAAAGGTATTCACTTCACGTTTTAACAATAGGTTTTTGGGGGACAGTATCGCTCACGTCCGTAGGTGTTGACCCTCTGATACCCTACACGTGTCCTCTGGGTGGTGCTAAGAGCGGTACCCTCTGGTGGTAGGCTTCGGCCGTGGCTTGTCACCACCCTCCGGACTGGGCCAGTCCGTGAAGCAACTCAGTTGTGTTTCGGAATGTGGTCCGGAGTAGCCATCTTCTAGACCTTCGTGATACAGCGTCGGCCGCATCTTCGCTTTCCATCATGTGAGATTGCGGTCAAACGAAGGTCTATTTCCGTTAAAAAAAAAAAAAAAAAAAAAAAAGGTATACTATACCTACCTGTCAGTGCGTTAATGACGTCACAAGTTATAAGTATTCACAGTCAGACGCTGTGATGAGATATAGAGTTCAAGGTCGCCAGTTCAGGGTTAAGTTTAAATTGGCCTATTTCTTTGAAGAAAAACGTTATGAACTTAAAATTATTTATGCTTTTCTTTTACAGATACGTGAGTGGATCCTATGAAGTTACCTACCTAAGTTTCCTTGTGTCCACTTCTTACTATGGAACAAATTTTGAACTATTTAGTTTTCATAATTAATATGTAAGTTTTGTATCTTTTAATATTATGCCAAATCGACTACTAAAATTATATAACATGGTACTTAGTTCAATGAAAGCCTATATACCTTATCTATACTAATATTATCAGTAATATAATATATTAAAGATCTGATTGTTTGTTCGTATTGAACAAGCTCCAAAACTACTGGAACGATTAAAAAAATTATTTCATCATTAAGAAGCTTACTTTTCAGGGAGTGACATAGGTTATATTTTATACCGGAATTCCCACGGGAACGGGAACTACGCGGGTGAAACCGCGAGGCGCTGGTAGTATTTTATAATAGGGCACAAACTATAGCACCTAGGTAGGTCGCTTTAACTGCCCCTAGAAAACCTTAGAGTTTTATCTTCGAAACCCTTGGAAATCAATAAAAAAAATGTAGTTAATAAAGTGAATAATTGGAAAATAAGTATTATTTTCTTTGTTTATATAATAATCATTTGTTTCAGTAAAATAATCAAATAATTATTATGCAAACAAGAAATAACTGCCAGGTTTGACCTAGAAACCTACACCATTCAACATTGGACCTTCTATCCGTGTGGGAGACTGATACACCTGTCTGTCTGTTTGTCCTTTGAGCTAATAGACTTGCAAATACACTTTTATTATGTAAAATCAACTGGTACTTCCATAACATATTGCAAATGATTTCATTGATATTATTTATCAAGCAGATATTTTAGAAGCCAGTTACATTCATAATATTATATAGATTAGAATACAAATGAGTATATTGTCAAGCCTTAACAGTAAATAATATTGTATAGTTTTAAAGCCAAATATATTTCTATAGCTCTCTGGGTTACAAGCAACGCCATCTATGTACCGCGCTTGTAAAGCTAAAGGCGTCTTCAAATACGAACCTCCGCGGACTCTGCTTTAGCGCCATCTAGCGTCGAGTAGTGAAAGCACAAGCATCTTGCGCTTCTATAATATAGAATACATAGTATTGTGTACATAAATATTATTTTTACTAGTTTTTATTGATTTCCTTACCATCAGAGTCTGCCAGAGGTTCGCATGTGCAAATAAAACATGTGAGAAATTTGTCAAAACAGTGCACTGTGTAGAAAATACAAGAAACAGGCACCACCACATTTTACAAACAGAATCATTTTTAACAGACTTCAAAAAAAGGAGGAGGTTCTCAACTGCCTCGACAGTATTTTTTAAATGTTTGTTACCTCAGAACTTTGGACAGGTTGGTCCGATTTTCATGGTTTTTATTTGAAAGCTGGTGCTTCTCGTGTGGTCCCGTTTTAATTTGGTCCAGTTCTGACGTTGGGATCCATGAAAAAACTTGAAAAAAACTATACAATTGAAGTCGGTTTATAGCTTTTTACAACAAAATCAATTACTTTGCATCGGCATCAACAAAATCAATTACTTTGCATCGGTATTTGGTTAACTTTTAGTCAGAAAAATAAACTTAAGTAGTCTTACTCTAAGTATAATCAGCCCCGTTGTCCACGAATTGTGACAATTACATAGTAGGTCCATATCCATACCAATTCGTGTTGAGATACGAGAGTTTAGAAGCTTGTATTTTTCAAACGTATACTTTAAGCTCAATATTTCATCATAAACTGGATTTATGAGACGTACCACCAGCCCTTGGATGTCGAAAGCATGATGCAAAGGACCCAGAGCGGCGAGGGTAGGCGTGTGTAGGCGCACGCCATCTGTTGAGTGCCCACGCAACTCTGATGTCATTCGAATTGAATGTTGAAGGTTTCAGAGAAATTGCAGCTATGTCCGATTTCCGGTGATTTTTTGTAATGATCTTAATATTTTTGTAACTTTGTAAAATGTTGTTTTTTAAGCGGCGACTTGAACTAAACTCACACTGAAAGAAGTACCTCGTCAAGGGGTGAAACGTTGGTGTTCTTTCAACACCAACTAGGTTCGTAGTTAACCCGCTAGTAGCTACATCCGTGGTAAATTTTTTAATCTGTAGATTGTTTGCAATAGTCTGCTGGCTGCAATTGGCTCAATGTAAATTATAGTTCTAATTTATTTTTATATTTGATCTGCAGATATTTGTTCAGGGCGTTCTGGATGTAGTATGATAAAAAATATATATCTACGTAGTGTATTGTATTATGTTTAACAATTATCTAGTAGGTGCCCATAATACAAGCTCTGCTTAGCGTGGGGCAAGATAATGCTGTGTGAATTGACCAACATTATTATTATATAGTATCATCTTTTCACGTTAACGTTGTTTTTTGACGTACAATTTAAATGTATTTGTATTTATTTATTTATTGAAAAAAGGTTTACAACCACATGTACATGATTTGTCTTATTAATTATGTCGATTAGGCGCCTGTCTGTTTAATTTGCGCGGGATTACGGGGGGGGGGGGGGGGGGGATTGCATACACTATGGAGTTTCAGTCCCGCCTAATGCGTCATAGCATTGCACTATGCCATTAGTTCGATTAATAACTATTGTTTAAAAAAAACTATAAACCGACTTCAATTTTATGGTTTTCTCATGGATGCCATTGTCAGAACTGGACTAAATTTGGGACCATAAGGAAAGCACCAGCTTTCAAATAAAAATAGAATCATCAAAATCGGATCACCCAGTCAAAAGTTCTGAGGTAACGAACATTAAAAAAATACAGTCGAATTGTGAACCTCCTCCTTTTTTGAAGTCGGTTAAAAAAGCATAGAACCAAATTGCATATTAGTAAGAATTCGACTTCATATTGATTTTTAAAAGAGATATTTTGAGAGTGTTCGAAGACTGAGACCACATTGGAATCAATAATAATGAATAGGTTCTATTAGAATAATATTCAGAGAGAATGATTTATAATAGCGTAGTACATTTATTAGCCCATGTAAATTTAAATGTATTATTTATTTATTTTATTAGACGCGTTTGCAACAGTCTACTGTTAGCTAATTGTTTCAATTGTATATACTAATTTAAAATAATCTTACTTTTTATGAAGGTAGATACAGAAAAAGTTTAATTTTCGTATTGTAAAATAACCTTTAGCTTAGTTTTTGTGTTCTACAAAATACCGCAGGTAAACTTAACTAAACTTTTTATGTAGGTATCTTCATTTTCATGTAAATTTTACATGAAAAATTCACTAAAGTTGGTGTGCTGGTTAGAGTCCCTGAATTTTTTTCTTTTTATATACATTCACATGCAATTTTACTTGAAAATTTACACAAAAAGTTTCGTTTACAGAATTTTTATCCCACCAAAACTGGGGCAAAGGACATCTTACGATACAAATCCTTATAAGGATCGATCATGGATGACTCATGCTGACGCCACTGATTGGAAAGTGAGTGATTCATGACCCTTGACCATCTGGAATGAGGTAATGGACTGAATAACAACTGTGGGATTTTACTTGAGGAGGCTTTAAAGCCAGAGTAACTGTGAGTGTTATTTCGTCAAATGTCTAAAATAATGGTCCACATAAAGTACTTATTATATTGGTGTCGAAATTTTAAGGGAAGTACCTACTTCCCTTATAATTTCGACACTAATATAATACTATATGTGGACAATTAATTTAGACATATACCTAATAAAGGGTATTCTATTGTTTTAAAACTTGCTAAAATCAGCTAAAATTGGGACTTAGGCATGCCAAACGATACGCTTCGATTCCTTAATAGATTCCTAACTATTCCTAAATCCTTATTTTAGCTAATTTAATCTTAACTTATTTACAACGGGATATTTACCATGATTTGAATTTTGATTGTTGTAAATAAGTTTAGTATTAATAACCATGATGGATTTAAAAGTTTTAATTTAATCTTATTCTAAAACAACACAATCGACAGCATTATCTGTGTCTATATTGAGAAATAGTAATGTGAAACCTTAACTAATCTGACAGCGCTCAAGTCTCATCCAGACCCTTCCAGAGATATCAAATTAAAAACGTGGCATCATTTTTAGAAAATGAGTTCATATGCAACATTTCCCTGCCAAATTGGATCAGCCAGGTACCCGGAAACCGGCACCTATGAAAAGGCACTTTAGTCTTGAGTTTTTAACTAGGATTAATGTAAAATAATAGGATGAAATCTTTAGGTCCCGCTACTTGATCATAGATGGCGCAACATGTCTTTCAAAGCACGTCCAAACATAACAAGAACCTGATTCTTTCAACTTATTTAACATTTTCAAGACAATATAAAATATATTATAAATATATATATATAAAAGATTTAAAAACGTATTGTAATAGCCGTGTATCTATTTGTAAAAAAAACTAGCAGCGCCTCACGGTTTCACCCGCATATTCCCGTTCCTGTGGGAATTCCGGGATAAAATATAGCCTGAAAAATCAGCTTTGTAATGGTAAAATATTTTTTTTAATCGGTCTAGTAGTTTCGAAGCCTATTCAATACAAACAAATCTTTCCTCTATAGTAGGTAAATATTTTATTATTCTAATTAAATTACCTACATAACTACAGCTCAAACTTTGAAGTTTTCACTAATATGCTGGGTTCCTGTTTCTGTGTTTCCATCTAATTTCAACCTGAGTCTCTTCAGGTCAAGAGTGAATAGGTATCTCCAAGACTTTCGTGATACACCGTCGGCCACATCTCTCTCCATCAGGTGAGATTGTGGTGAAACAAAGGTATATTGACCATAAAAAAAATTGTTAAACCTTGATCCTTTTAGGATAAACCAACCTTTCAAGCCTATTTTATAGAATTTACTGATTTACTGACGTCATAAGTTGCTATTGCTACCTCATATAAAATCACACTAATATTATAAATCTGAAAGTTTGTATGGATGGATGGATGTTTGTTACCTCTTCACGCCAAAACTACTGCACGGATCAAGCTGAAATTTTGCATACTGTTAATCCTAATCATGGAATTAAACATAGGCCTTTTTATCCCATAAATCAGTTCCCGTGGGATAGAAATCACCTTTAAACGTTTCCATAGAACCAACGCGTGTGAAGCCGCGGGGCGCAGCTAGTACATAAATAATAGTTGTTGCTCAAATAAGCAAAATATAAATAAAGCTAAAATTATACAATTCAAAATAGGTTACACAGCTTATAGTATTACATTATCCGTGCTTCTAGCTAAACTTTTAATTTCCTCTACGCAGAAGTCTGTTAGCATTTCCATTCAATTGAATTGGATTGATTATTGATTGAAATCGATTGATCAGAGCAAGCCGATTGTTATTCTGTTAGCTCGATCCAATACTTGCTTATACTGAGAATTTTCAGGGTTTTCCATGGAGTTAAAAATGACCAATGTCTATTACTAGCAACTGCCTCCAGCTTTGCTCACTTGATTTTGGTTATAACGAAGCTTTATCAATACAATATATATACTAGAGAGTAAAAGTATGAAAGTAGTGGTAACTCAACGTTATTTTCCCTTTTTAACCGACTACAAAATGGAGATTCTTAATTTGGATTTATGTTTTTTTGTCAAAACATTAAAAATGTGAAGTTTTGGATGTTTGGGCACCAATTTTAAGCTCTTCACGATAACACTACTGAAATGATCGAGATGAAATTTTGCATAGATGTTATTCTAGACCTGTGATATTATATAGGATACTTTTCATCCCGGGAAAACGGGTGCAACACCTCGAGCGGGACCTAGTTCGTCATTTTGACCCAACAAATATCAAATTCCCACGATCCCCAACCAGCATGCCCATGCCCATGGATGAATGGATGTATGGATGTATGGATGTATGGATGTATGGATGTATGGATGTATGGATGTATGGATGTATGGATGTATGGATGTATGGATGTATGGATGTATGGATGTATGGATGTATGGATGGATGGATGGATGGACGGATATTTGTTACTTCTTCACGCCAAAAGTACTGGACGTATCTGGCTGAAATTTGGCATGCCGTTAAATCTAATCCTGGAATAAAAAAAAGACTACTTTTTATCCCATAAATCATTTCCCGTGGGATGAAAATCAAAATTTTCATGGGAACAACGCGTGCAAAGCCGCGGGGCGCAGCTAGTTCATAATGAATCAAAATGATTTATTTCCCTTACTCTTACAGAACTCCTCAACACGTTTAAAACAACAAATTACAGTAGCATAATATTTTTTCCCTAATATTTATATTATCCCCTACCAAACAGACTTTTACAGACAACTTTTGTCAATATATTTGTCTGTCCAATATGTCTATCACCGTACTGGACCAGATATGAACTTAACGAGATGCCGACAAAGGCCGGGTCGTTGACCCCCGACCTGAGTAACAGTGCCTCTGAGCGCTCAAATACCTACCTTTCACACTGACTGGAATATGCAGTCTTATTAATGTGAGGTTTGAATGAAGAATAAGTTCGTCATCTGACTTATTCTGTGGTACTTCCTGCAAGTCAAAGAAGTCTCAAAAGTGGTTCAGTAATATTTTCGGTGGACACACATTAATTTAACTTCTTTACATTATGAGTAACTATGGTTTATCCATTTTGAATGAAGCATGTTAGTAAACAAAGTACGACACAAATAACAATATCTCACTTGCTTGGCGTCGAGTTTCAGATATAATTGTAAGCAATTTTTATTGAAGGGAGGATCTAAAATCGACAAGTCATGTAAATTACGTATAAAAGGACGCGCCAACAAAGTGAATTTTAGGTTAAGTATGGGCGGTTTGTATACGTTTATGCCTCATTCAAAATGGACACGGTATAGTTACTACCATCGGATTTGCACGCGTTGTTTTTATGGAAACGTTTTCTATCGGAAATTTCAATAGTAACTGATTTAAGGAATAAAGTAGCCTATGTTCGATTTCAGGATTAGAATTTCTAAGGCTACTTTTTACTCGGGCTGTATTTTTGGCAAAATTATAGTCCGATCCGTTCAGTATTTTAGGCGTGAAGAGGTAACAAACATCCATCCATATATCAGTTTGGATGGATGTCTAAACTTCGCATTTATAAGACTAGTACATGTATGTTAATATGTTAATCTTTAGTTTTTCTTCATTTCTGTCCCATGGGGACTGATTTATGGAATGAACGTGTCCTATGTTGTATTCCAGGCCTAGAAAAACATCTACACAAAATTACAGTCCGAGACGTTCTGTAGTTTTGGCGTAAAGGGGTATGAAACATTCATCCATCCATACATCCAAACTTTCGCACTTATACTAGGTGCGCCCCGCGGCTTCGAACGCTTATCCCACGGGAACTGATTTCTGGGATAAAAAGTGTTATTCCAGGCATAGAACTACCTGTATACAAAATTTCAGTCCGATCCGATACATAAACATACATGTTTACAAACTTTAGCGTTCATAATAGGTATTTGTAGGATATTAGTCTGATAAATAACAAGATTTCTAGCTAAATTAATTATTCAGTTAGACCATGTCATAGGTATGACTGACCCATTTAATAAGAATACTCAGTTTATAAAACCAACAAATAAACACAAATGATTAATTAGGTCACTAGGTCATGAAGACAAATGAAAAGGAGTCATTTAGGTCAAAGAGTCACGAAGTGGTCAAGTCACCATGAGGACACAGATTTGACTTTGATGTGACCACTGTCATATGTGTCGTTGTTTTTGAATAATCTGGTACTTGTCCCCACGGTTTCTCAAACGCTTGTCACATTGAATGGATAGTCAACGGCTTGTTATATACGCGCTGCGGAATCTGACCGCGTGAATTTTAATCTCGCGGAATATAACCTGCGTGCTTAACGTAACTTACACGTACGACGAATAAAATTCCTTGTTATTTTAGCTACCTACAACTTTATAGTGCTCCAAACATTCATATTTTTCCGCTAGTGAACTTCCATTAAGTTACAGAATACTGCAAAAAAACCACGCGAGTAATAAAAGCAGTGCGTGTACAGCCTGACAAATTGTCAACAATTTGTCGATTAATAAGCGTTCGAGAAACCGGGGGTAAGTGCTTACTTCGTAAGTCTAAAGAAATAAACGATTTGACTTTGACTCTGCAACGATTGTTTTCATCAAATTGCAGTTAGCTCAACTGTTTCAATCGTGAATGTTCTTATTTGTTGAGGGCGCTGCGTCCAGCAGTGGACCAATATAGGCTTATTAAGGTAGAGATGCCTACAATTAAATTCAGATATTACCTATGCGAGCCAAAAAAATCAACCATACACCCTTATTAAAACACACACAATTCTACCTACGCAACGTTTATAATTTTTTTGCCCAAATTAAGTCATTTAAAACTCGAAATGCATTAAAAAATTTGAAGGTTCAAACAAGCGATAAACAAAATGGTTATTAATATTACACAATCATGCAAAACTATACCGACATTGTATATACAACTTCATTATTTTAACCGAATAAGGAAAACGCCGCATTATAAAATAATAACTGATATTGCACTCATAATATGCACTAGTAACACGCCCTGGGTTTCCTCGGGTGGTACAGCAGTAGTATTTAAATAAATAATGCTGGACAATACACACAGCGTTATCTAGCCCCAAGCTAAACAGGGTTTGTGTTATTTACCTATAGGTACTCAATATTTACAAATTACATAAAAATCGACCGAGAAGATATTTTATTTCGTCTCAGCCTACATACGAGGCGATTACAGAAATCGTAATAATTTTTAATTTATAATTTGACGAGACGAGGTGGTCCCATAAAAAACTATTCCCGAGGGATGAGTAGCATCCCGCAAAACTTAAAAATAGTGTAAACTTAAAAATAAACAAATTAAGTTTATAGCGTTCAGAGGAACATACAGACAGACAGACAGACACAATGGCGTACTTTGTTTCATAATAATGCAGTGATACGTACATTGTATTATATAAATACCTCCGTAATAATACCTACACAATAAATAACATCGTAGGCGGACGCTTGGCACACTTACTGAACTCAACTCTTTATGGACTGGCGCCAGTGTACAGGCTGCTTATTTTTATTGTCTTTTAATATTAAAAATATATATCTATTTAATGTATTGTGTTATGTGTATCAGTCATCAATGACCCATCACACAAGCTCTGCTTAGCTTAGAGCTAGATAGTATTGTGTGGATTGTCTAGCATTATTTTATTATTTATTGATATTGGGCTATGCGAAATAAGTTATATATATTACAATCATTTCATTATTAACTGATTGTAAATTAGTTGGTTATTCTTATTGTGCTAAAATAGTAGATTAAACTCCGAGCGCGTATTACGCGCTTAAAAAACCGCTTTAAAAGCGGTTTTTTAAGTCACGGGCATTATAAAATCCCGATTCACTCACGAGCGTAGCGAGAGCGTTATTCTAGAGGTAGAATCCCTCTAGAATAGCCCCCGCTACGTTCGTGAGTAACTAGAATTCTGAGAGAATTCTGATTTCGCTGTTTTAACAGACTTCAAAAAATGGACTCTCAATACGACTGGGTGAACCGATTTTGATGATTCTGTTTTTATTTGAAAGCTAGTGCTTCCCGTGTGGTCAATTTGGTACAGTAACATTGGCATCCATGAGAATACCATATTATCATTGAAGTCATTTTTTACACCACCACCTGTGTCGAAATCACAAATCATCCCTTTGTTTTTAGAAGTGACACTACTTAGAAATCTGACATAAATGAATCACCTTTAATGTCCTTATAGCGTTCGCCATGACATAGAAATTAAGTATTCAGTGTACATCGGTACTTACATGTTTATAAGTACTTAGATATCAGTGGCCTTAGCAATGAAAGGTTATTAGTAATACCGGTTTTAAAGTGAGGGAATTAGGTTTAATTTATATTTAAAGTGGTAGTGGTGGTAGATTATAAAGCTTGTCACCGACTAGACTTCCGTAACGTCAAATCAAAGGTTTTTCGCTGAAAAACAGCGCTGAGCGGCAATCGTTCAGCACATGCTGAGCCAACACCTATTTCGGCACAGGGTCATGGGGGAAAAACTCGATTTGACGCCCAGCATACTATGTCAAATTTAGTACCGACCTCCTTGTTCTTTGTTTTAGTTTTGTATGATTTTATCTGTATATTTTTTTTATTTTTCTTTGGTACCTACATAATATGTGTGTCGAAATAAAATATATATTTTATTCTATTCTATTCTAGTCATGAGATAAAATGTTTAGTTTATCTCTTTTCTAGGTTCTACAATAATAAAGTAGTCTTTCGTTAAGGGGTGAAACGTTGATGTTCTTCCAACACAAATAAGGTTCGCAATTTTTTTTTAATAACTCGGTACCCGAGGCACACTAGCGCCGCCGCCTATTTTGTCTTATTATTCGTTGAAGAAAAGAATTTTCAAAAATGATAGGTCAGTTTATGATACCTATCATAAGTTTTCTTTTAATACCCCTGAAAGGAGACGCGAAAACAGAGTTTGGTGTCCACTAAGTGCAACTTCGTATCTCCTTTTAAACAATACAATAACTTGATTTTGTAATTTTAATCTCAGCCATAGAATTAGAGACTTCTAATTCTATGGCTCAAATAATTAATTTTGTTTTAAAAAACTATTAACGGACTTCAATTTTTACAGTTTTTTCATTAATTTTCATGGATCCCGTTGTCAGAACTGAACAAAATGGGACTACACGAGAAGCACCTTCTTCCACCAGCTTTCATATAAAAAAAGAATCATGCAAATCGGACCACCCAGTCAAAAGTTCTGAGGTAACAAACATAAAAAAAATACAGTAATTGAGAACCTCCTCCTTTTTTTGAAGTCGGTTAAATAGTATTAAATAAAGAAAACCCCACATTGTTTAAATAATAGCAAGTAATGTGTATTTCATTAATATTGTAAGCGTATAAAATAGTTGTAATAATGATCCCGAAGTGGTCCCATAGAAATTTTATCCCCGAGGGATTCGTATTTATCCCGTAAAACTTTAAAAACTAATAATCCAATCATTGGTAACTACTGGTGCTCATGGCAACAACGGGTGTAAACAAGAGACCTACCCAGAAAAACAAATTACTAAGTTGACGGATAGAGGATAACACGAAAGTTGACTATTTTTTAATGACCAATGAAAATGATTATGACATTTTATTTCTTAGAGATCTGAAAACAAATTAGTCATTTTAGTGACTGACGCGTCCAAAGAACGTCTGCACTTTCAATAGAAAGGTCAACCGAAACTTCGTATTTCGTGTTTCAAAGTAGTCTTCTTTCATTCGTCGTTTCATCCATGTGTCATCATCATCACAATAAACTAAATAAGACTCGAATTTTATCTAGATGTCGCGTCTTGAAGATTTTTAAGTCAATTTATATAAAAAAATAGGTTACATATTTATATATACTTATAGGTTATACTCGTATAACATGGCTTTCCTGTTTCCACTTTTTAACCAACTTCAAAAAAGGAGGAGGATCTCAATTCGACTGTATTTTTTTAATGTTTCTTATCACTGAATTCTTGACTGGGTGGTCCGATTTTATAGCTAATGCTTCCAGTTTTAATTTGGTTCAGTTCTGACAATAGGAACCATGAAAAAACTAAATGATTGAAGTCGGTTTTTAGTTTTTTTTTAAACAAAATAATTATTTATATTATAAGCAAGAACTGGCTACTCGTTTCTTTCATTAGATCGGTAAAAAAAAAATATATTTTTAAAACAGGTCATATTTTTATGTTTTTTATTGAGGTCACTTTCAAAAGTTTAATCCATTCTATAAATCCAATAAGCCGATAGTCCAATTAAATTCAACAAATAGAAGATGAATAGATCCAATAAAGATCCAATTCATTTTATATCCAATAAAGATCCAATTCATTTTATATCCAATAAAGATCCAATTCATTTTATATCCAATAAAGATCCAATTCAGATTAAAACTAAACAATCTAGATTTTATCTCCAGCGGACTATTAGGTAATGCATAAATTATAAGAAAAAGAAGACTCTAAATAAAAACAGAAATACACCGATTTTTTTACGCGTCTAGATTTTAATAACTAAGTCTCATTCTCTTAATAGAGCTATTCTTAAAATAATTCTTAATTAAGACAATTAAGACGTTTTAAAACGACTTTCCATTATTCAAAGTGAACCATATATTTAACAGGTTGCGTAATTTTTACGTTACAATTGCCGATTAAATCTTTTACCTATTTATTTTATTTTAGTAAGTGGCGTTTACTGAAGACCGTTCTTTTGATATCTAGTTTTCTAGAATAGGATATCTTCTACGCTTCAAACGTCCCAAAGTATATCTTTCAAAATCCAAACAAAAAAAATGGTCTAAGGCTCGTTTGAATGTCCGGTGACATACTATCTACCTAATGACTTGGTTGATTTGTGAATAACGGAATTTTATTATCTTATTTCTCGGAAAAGTACATGAAAATCCATGTACCTACTACTACATACTACTACATAGGACAAAAAATTCAAAAAGCGATATTTTTTTGAATGAACCGTTCCCCAACCCATTTACATTAATAAAGTGCGCCAGGTCAGGCTTAAATTTTTGCCTATAAAATGTGAAAGTGTGTAGTAGTAGTGAAATAGAGGAATGTATACATTTGAATTGCTACACAAAGTTTCAGACACTGTCTCTGTGACTAAAAGATACATGGCGCTAAGGTTGTTAAGCATCTTACAGACTAAACTAACCTGGAAGTGCAGGATGATGGTCCAGATGAGTCCTAACGTCAGTTTGGGGTTGCCATCTACGATGTCCTCCGCGCGTATGTTGACGAGCTTGATCTTCTTGTACCGCAGGAAGTCCAGCGCCATCTGGACGTTTTGCAGCATGTGGAAGCGCATACGACCTCTTTCGCGCGGCTGGAACGTGGAAAATGGTGTTGTTAATAAAAATAGTTAATATACATGGTAGACTTAAGGTGCATCTAGAGTAAGTGGCGCCCCCATCTATTTTATTTTATTATTACGTTAAACATAGGAAGTTTTAAAAATCCATTGTACAGTCTGTGAATTATTTATTATCTCTGTAATAGTTTAATTTTGTAAAGCTTAGGCAGAGATATGAAGTTGCGCTTTTTGGCCATCAAACTCTATTTTCGCATCTCTTCCTAAACTAAATATTTGTTTAGACTAAATGTAATTTTTGAACAGATGCATTTTATCATCTACTACGGCAAACATAGTGGCAAGTTGAGTCTTACACAAATTTAAGAGGCATTTCAGTACACACCCCGGTCCTCAACTCAACTTATAAGTAGGTGATCATCTCATCCACGCTCATCCACTTCGGATAAGTTTATTTATTTATTTAATTTATTTGAAATAAAGTACACAAAGTACTCTGAAGCTGCCCCGTTAAATAATTAATATTATTTTCGTTCAACCTTGTCTGACGTTTTACATGCCTTTTTGTTTCATAACCCGTACGTACTCCTAAAAGTGTCATTACAGGTAGCCATAATAGAAAGCTACCTCCATGGCCTATTCCCAAGCAAATAGGACTGAAATGTGTACTTTACACACCTTTTGTGAAGGGTGCGGCGTACCCGCCACACCCCTGATTGAAACTGCGATCAGCGATTACTAAGTTTGATAGATTACCCCGATATCGAGGTCGGATTAATTGATAGGGGTTGAAAGATGGGGCTTTGTAGCATGCAAGGGTTAAGGCGCATACCCGAGCCAATATGACAGCGTTACCTATTTTATCATATTATTACGTTTAACATAGGATATTTTAAAAATACATCGTCCCATTTTAATTTTGTTCAGTTCTTACAATGGTATCCATGAAAATTCATGAAAAGACTAAAAATTGAAGTCGGTTTATAGTTTTTTAAAACAAAATTAATTATTTTCTATTAATTTGAACAAGCCATACCGGAGCCTATATCTAATAATAAATAAGTAATACAGATCATAAGGAATAATAAACATTCTGTTTATAAACGTGTTTATAATCAACCAGTTCTACATTTTATGTTTTAATTAAAAACGAGTCCTCACGCGAAAACAACATAACGACGTAATTCACGACCATTTTGTATGGAACTAAAGCACGTGAGGCTAGTAAAATACGTCGTTTACGCTTTTAAATTAAAATAAATTCTTTTGCGGAAAATTTAATTTGTTATCTATTGGATGGCACGAATTTTTTGAAACATAGAGGATTTAGGACTCTTATCGGTTCTTTCTGTATACAATGTGTATCCGATCACCGGTGTGTTTTTGAGGGGTGAAATACGTTAAATTTTATACACAAATCACTCACTACCAATCCATATTTTTTCCTCTCCTAGGCCATCCTTATTATTTTGATCGTAAAGACAGAGACAGCGACATTTTTAGTCCTGTCAAATTTAGTTTAGTTTAGTTTTCTTTCTTTTTTTTTTTTTATTTTCAGATAAATAAATCCATAGTTTGTTAGTACAGTTTCTTATATTAAATGTTAGTGACTAAAGTTATTTATAAAATATAATAAAATTCATATTCAAATTCATTTAAATTAAATTTACGTACTACTCTACTTCGTAGTTTAGAAGTAAGTTTTGGCGATATCTGAATAGACACCATTGTCATTAGAACAAAAGCTGCGTACCAAATTTCAGATCAATCCGTCAACAGCAGGGTTATTTTAATTCGTCGGAAAAGCCGTCGGATTCGCCATCGGAAACTTTTAAAAAATCAAAATAGCGTTCTAAAGTTCCGTCGGAATAGAATTCTAATTCGAATCTGACGTTTTCGCTTCGGAAACGAATCGAATGAATTACAAAACCCCTGCAGGTAACAGGTAGGGTGTCAAATTTGAATTACTAGATGTGACCCAAACAAATAAACAAACACTGCTAGCTATATAAAACCGTTTAAAATTGATTACTAATAAGGTTGGTATACTCACGAGGTGTTCGCCAGAAAGCACCTCCAGCAACGAGATGAGGTTGAGTCCATCGCGCAGGTCCTCGAACAGGTCGTTCACGTGACGGTTCACCTGGAAAATAAATATATATTTAGCACATACAAAATTACAATGACCGAATTCATTAAAAATCTGTGTTTTAATTCGTCGGAAAGGCCTGTTATGGTTCCATAGGTGCTTATAGCGGCGGTGTGAGTATCAGTCCCTCCAACTCAACCTGTGGATGTACTAGGAATAAGGGAAGAGGAGCAACTTCTGTCTGTGTATTTTAAACACCTTAACTGCAATCATCAATCCTTCTGCCATGCGTGGTGATTGGCAATATCCCCTTATTTTGGGGGAGGCGTGTTCAGCATTGGACATATGTTTGCTGATGAGGAGGAATATGATATGGATAAAGGAGACCACAACCTCTTTTAATTCTTAAATAATCAAAGGTTAAAATTTATGCTTGTTTGTTATTGTTGTTATTTAACTAGATCCTCTAGCGATTATGCTAGAGGATCTAGTTAAATAACAACAATAACAAACAAGCATAAATTTTATTCTCTATTATTTGATTGTAATTTTCTGCAGAGATTTGCAGCAGCTAAAGAATTGATAAGGTTAAATAAAAACAAGTGCTAAATTAAAAACCAAGCTCAATCTAAAACAATATATATGTGGACACTCAAATGAAAAGGTTAAAAAAAAGACATACGTTGTATAGAAACACAAAAAAGCTATCTAAAGATATAGATAAAGATCATTTATTTGCTTAAACATGTGTTGATATAAGATTTTATAAACAGGTATGCAGGTATCAACATGTTTTACCGATTACGGTGTACAAATTATTAACTAAAACTCAATAGCATTACTAAGCTTAACAACAACTAAGACGCAACAACAACGTTACTATCAAACTTTAATCTTCAAAAACATCTAAAAGCTAAACAAATCTAAATTTTATCAACGACCTGAAGCTCAATAAAACAAAAAATCAAAATAAAATCGGGAATATCTAAAGCAGCACATCAAAAGTCAACAGCATCTAAACTCACTCAACACAAAATAATTTATCTAAAAACTTCTACAATTCCACAACATCTACAACTTACTGTTTGTGGTGGACAACATGGCTGGTTGTTGATAATTTCGCACACGTGCAGTCGTGTGTACGTCTGTCCGGCGGCACAGGGCAGAAATAGGTTAACACATAGGTACAAAAAGAACTGGTAGTCTAGACTATAGATCTCCTAAAAATAGGTTAACACATAGGTACACAAAGAACTGGTAGTCTAGACTATAGGTCTCCTAAAGATCTAGGATATGAAAAATGATGAAAAACATGACAACAAAAATGATTTCTGAGAATAAAAGTACAGAAAAATTCCCTTAGCGGCTACGATTGATGTAAGTAGTTTAATACTCTTGACTTACCCAAAGATTGCTTTGGATAAGTCAAAAGTATTATAGATAGGAGAGTCTTATATCAATGTGTTAGAATATTCATTTCTATTAGCATATTGATTAAATAATCTCTTAGCTTGATCATTGATGCAGTCTATGTTAATAATTAAATAAAACATACTATTTGACAACAAGAACGATTTATGTTTCTATTTTTTCATTAAGTAAAATATAGAACCTGATAACTAATTTAATTACATACAAGGTTATTAGAAAAATGAGCTAACTAATTCAAAATAAACTATACTAACTATATACACAAATGTTGATAGCTAAACAAACACGAACAAATCAAAACATGCAAAGAAAAACGACGAAGCAAAAAACACGACAAAAACTATGATTGATCTTAAATTAAATGTAGCTATAAATATGAAACGTTCGGTAAATTACGCAATTATGTTGAAAAGGTCAATGATGCAGAAGATTTTATTTATGAGGAAGTAAAAGTAATGAGGTGGTAAAAGTAAAAGCTTTGACAACCTATTTAGAGTTGGAATAGACGGTTCCGACAAAAAAAAACGCGTGATTTCCAAAGTAGAATACACCCATACACCCCTATTTAATTTAGAGCTTAATAAAGGGCAGGGTTCTTTAGAGGAAGAGCAGATAAAGGTTTTCATTAGGATGCTTAGACAGTCTAATAATAAAATTAACACTAAAAATAGGTATATAAAAGAAATAAATACCCGGGAAATTTTGTAATATTCAGCATCATCCAGTTCTAAAGTAAGATCTACATAATGCGCCAATGAAGTCGTCGAAATAAATATAACTAAACTGACGCCAACTATATGAGAATCACTAAAGATGACGATGGTGGTGATGTGAATCACTAAAGATGGTGATGTGATGACAGACTAATGAACTATTGACTAGTGATGATGTTTTTTACAGTGCTAATGGTATACAAACAAAAGAGCTGAGTTATTGGAATGAACGACTCACTGTCGGAGAACTCGTATATTATCGGGTATTTCCGGGTCAGTTTTCGTTATAGCCGCTCATGTTCGACCGCGGCTCTAGCTGAACACATTTCTCTTCGAGCTGAACACGCCAGGATAGTCAAATCGATTTTATTGATTTTAAGCCAGGATTGGTGTTACGTACCGTTCGCAGAGAGCATGATATCTTATGTCGTTGTGAGCTAAACTCCGTCTCATTGCTCGTCGCGAACGCTTTCTATACCTGAGAGCGTAGCCAACCGGTATTCGCTATGAAGCGAATCGAAAACAATTTAAATATTCGTAAGGAAAAATTCGAAACAGATCACATGACATATCTAAGGCATATGTCAAACCCATACATTTTTGGACGTTTCTACTATCGCTTTCGACATCGATTGTTACATTGTCTAGGCCCTCTGTACTACTAACTGCGCGAACGCTCGCTATGTGACGCATTGCACCCCGTATCACCCCGGTCAGTTCCCGGCCTACACAAGTTCGGCATATAAAATCTAAAAGAAAGTTTTGCGTGCAGCTTTGAAAAAATTCTGTCTGTGTACGCGCAAAAAATCGAATCATAGACTAGTGTCCTAAAAACTTCTTACGTAGACACACATTTATTATTTTGTCAATAAAACAAAAAAATACCTATGAAGATAAAGCCAGTTAAATTCCTGCGTGACGTCACACCTTGCTAAAAAAGTGTCGCACAACGACTCTCAAACTTTGTTACGCTTTATTTTTGTATTTTTTTGTTTCACTGACGAAAGGAAAAATATATGTCCAATATATTCTGATAATCTAATGGATGATGGACTAAAAATAATAATATTTTTTTACCCAGGACGTTAACCTAATACACGGTTAACACTTGCGGCTTAGAATTAAATGGAGATGCGCATTTATGAAAAAGCTGATGCGACAACAAAACAGCTGTGTATACTACAGACCTTTAGGTATTTCCAGTGCTGCTCCGAATCCAATGAAAAGCGATGGAAAAACAAACAACATCTTAGATAAATCGAAGAAGAGCGATATTTATATGTTACACTATAAAAAAATATTAAAAAATTGTGTTTCATGGCCCAGTTTTACAAAGACAATGATGTGCTAAAAGACTGAGCCAAAAAATAAAATAGAACTTGGTGTAGAGAAAATATTATCGTGCGAACTTGTAATTATCTTGGTGTTTAGGAGTAGGCGACATAAATTTAACAAATAAATGTACTTAAAATTAAAGAAACCTATAATAAAATGCAGTAGTAAAGCTGTCACAATTTGAAAATTTTACCGATTTATTAATATATACACATTTTTATGCATTAAAAAAAATGTGTATATTTTAAGTAAGCTTTCCATACAATTTGGTACATCGGCTATATCGTGTGCGGAAAAAGAACTACTCAATTCCTAAATAGAAAAGTTACGTAACGATCACGGCTTTCTACGTTACTAACGTCAAATAGACTTAGCCCTCTAAAGGACTTATTCCCAACCGCTCACGTGAGACGTTTTTTTTTACGGTAAATAGACCTTTGTTTGACCGCAATCTTACCTGATAGAAAGCGAAGATGCGGTCGACAGTGTATTACGAAGGTCTAGAAGATACCTATTCACCCTTCGTTCTAACGTCTCACGAAAAGTATTCCCAACGTCTCACGTGGGACGTTTCCTATTCTCATAGTGTCACGAAAAATCTTTTGTTAGTTTGTTGTAGTTGAGAGTTTTTTATTACATTCTCAACTACAAAATCTGTTGATCATGTTTTTGAAGAATGGCCGTTAACAATAAAGGAGTTGAGCTACCGACGTAGAAACATATACAGATGCTTTCGCATTTATAATAATTACTATGGATTCGTCAAGTACTAAGCACTCGTGCCAAAGACTCCGTTATCATATCAGCTAAAACAGAGTAGCGTATATTAATCAAATTCAATAAGCAGTCTGTTATCTCCCGCACAATAAACAAACGAAACTGCCGAAGCTAACAGCTATCCATCATTTAAAATGAATCATGCGTATCTACAAAAATAACGGACTGACTGACTATTGTGGACTCTAATGTATTATTGAAAAACTACTCCAAAGTCAAGGATGTGCAGTGCACATCCAAAGTGACAGTCACCCTCGTCTTTTCCATGGAAAATACGAGGGTGGCTGTCACTTTTTAGGCCCGACGAGATGACAGAAGTTAATCCGTTTTTATATTCCTAACCTTCCCCACTAACAATCAACCTCAACCTCAACAGCCTGTATTTGTCCACTGCTGGACGCAGACCTCCCCCTGATAAGCGCCTTGTTGGCGTTTATCTAATGGAGGGTAATACCCTAAAAATCCTTCATCTTCATCTAAAAAAGTGTTTTTTTTTTACGGTTTCGTATAAGAATAAAAATTCCTAACTTTGACAGTAATGTCACAGACAGTGTAAAGGTTAGTCACGCGTGGAATATTCGTGTTAGGGAAAATCAGGTACACGTAAGTATTTTTTATTTAAGAAAGTTTTCGACAATGTCTTCTTTTACTTTCCTTATTTCTTGTTTGATAGTAAATACAATATATCAAGCTGGTTATCTAATAAAAAAATTAACTTGTCTAACTTGTCTAAGTTATAATTTTGTAAGTCTATAAGAAAACGATTTGACTCTGACTCTTGATTCTATCTAAACATCGAATTCTAGATGATTCCTTTTGACTCTACCTCTACATCGAATTCTGGATGATTCCTTTTGACTCTACCTCTACATCGAATTCTGGATGATTCCTGAATTTTCCCTCATTATGTCATATCGGTCGCGCCTATAGTGAAACCATCTCATCTTTTTCAAATCCTTGATACCTACCTAACCCATCCAACTTTTCAATAAAGTACTCCAAAGAAACCACCACAAGCAAAGTCGCTCGCCCTCCCTAGTGATACAAAACAAGCGATCACTCAAAGGCAGGGCCTGTGATCTTAATATAGCTTATCGGCTGATGATAATAATGATAGTAATCATCATTACATGTAGTACATCCATAATTACATACATACTATTTAATGTTCCGTGGATACAAGTTAATGTTCTATGCTACCAGGCCGATATTAGGGTCGAGGAAAATGATCCACTGTACATTATGTGGCCCACGCTCAGGGTGGTCGCAATAAGAAGCGATGGCTTTTAATCAATCTATGTTTAGTTGGCCGCGGCAAATATAGCGGTGGTAGTGTCACAGAATCGACTTCTCCAGTTTAACCCGTGGATGCCGTAAGAGTCGACTAAAGGTACCTGGTACATAGGTAAGGCAAGGCATCAGTTTTCGTCCATGTATTTATTAGCATCTGAGGGCTTAGCCCAACCGGCATTCGGCAAGCGAAAACAATTGAAAGATTAGTCGCCTTAACCATACCGTGACGTGTAATTCTAGAAATATGTGAAATAAATGATTACTGATTATTTATTATGCAGAGAAAATATAAAAATACCCATAAGACAACATTCTAACATACGATTTTAATTTAATTATTTATGATACAATTATCGAAACACGTGAAAACGCGTTGACGTCTTTTGTAGGAGGCATTTAAAATAAAATAAAATAAATTAATACGAGGTTTTGTTATTAATCAGTAGGTGATCCTAGCCTTTATAAGATAAGATATTTTTTATTTGATCCACAAGATCGCTTACGTTCGCGCAGCTTCAGATGGTCATATATTGTTGAGACTTTCAATTCTAGGACAATGGCTAGGACGACTAGCCGAATTCGAATCGAAAGTCTCAACAAAAACTAGCCAAGGCCCAAACTGATATGACTCTTCTCTTTTTGAACAGACTCTAACAGCGGCAACAGATATTGTTCCGTCAATACACACTGAAATGAGCCCAAATCAAGGACATTAATTAATATTTAAGATATTGAAAATTGAAAATAGTGTTTCGTTCTGACATAATATAATTGCGTACACATAAAGTTGTTAAACAGATAAAAACTTGTAATTAGGAGCTCGTTTGACTTTATTACGTCACAAAAGTTACACAATAATACTCGTATAGTCATATTTTGTAAGTAATGGAATCATAAACAGATCTTAATGTTTGCGAAATAACTTAATTTTACGAAATGCAACAATGCAAGTCGCCTAATAAGGTCCTGTTTCATATTTCTCCAACAAATTTACAGATGTGTGGGTAGATCAACATTTTTTGAAAGTAGCAGATTCAAAAATGAGCCTTAATGCCCAAAAATTTCAGACAAAAATGTACTTTATCGAACTGCCCTTGGTCTTAATATGGCCCGTGCGAGAATTTGATCCGATTGTGGTCCGATGCTAACCAAATATGGAAGTGGACATTTAAATTAAATATTGTTTTTGACACCCACTGTATGCTTAACTGCTTAAGTGATTATGTCATCAGATTCTAGAATTCCAATTAAAGTCTTATTTGGGAGATTTTGGACGAAGGAATTTTATGAGAAAGTTGTAGGCGACTTTTTAGGATAAAAAGAACAGTTAAGCCAAAACAACATTCGATAAAATTGTTACCAAGCCAAAGCCAAATATTTTACCATATATTTAATTTATTTACGTTTAGACGTACATGAATGTAACCTACACCTCATAACGGAAAAGCTTTTTACAGCCTTTTTATACGGTAGGAATGAAAATTAACGAGTCCTTTCGTTATTAGAAGCCTAGTAGGTATTAGAGTCTATCATAATCAAATTTATTCAAGACTAGCTTTTACCCGCAGCTTCGCACGCACTTTACTGGGATAAAAGATACTCTTTGTCCATCCCTGGCATACCGCCTACCTCACTTTTAACGAGATACAATAAGCCGTTTAGGCGTGAAAAGTAACAGACAGAGTAATTTCGAATTTATGATATTAGATCGATTAGATAAGATCATAATGAATGATTATTTATCGGGTATTCTATCTAATTAATTGGTTTAGCGCTGATTCGCACCACAAGACAACAGTAATAATAATTGTTCCGTTTTTCACCGGCTGTGCAGATCCACAAAATTCTTTGTGACAAGAAACGAAAACGAATTTTGGGTTGATCACCGACAAAACATATATTTTTTTGATATGGGTTGAAACGCAGACAGTTTTTGGTATGAAACGGTAACAATGAATTTGACATGAAAACCTGTGGTGCAAAACTACACCGCTACATTAATTATGTCAACAAAGCTCAAAAGTTTAAAAAGTTTTAGTCAGATCATACTCACCGACCTAAGACCTCATGATGTCATTCATGATGACGATTCGACCACTATTCCGACTCACCACAGACTCACTCATACTAAACGGTCATAATCTAAGCGGACTAAGCACAAATGAACGGACTCATGTTATGTTTACACTGATGACGTGATTTTGCGAGCAAATGCTAAACTATGACGTCACTTACATTCACCATCTATATTGTGTTATTTTTTGCAGTTATTTATATACAGTAAACTAAGGAAAATATAAGATGATCACATGCACAGCGTGGGTATTATGGGCATGAGATAAAAGTAAACAAGGCGCTTATCAGAGGAAGGCCTGCGTCCAGCAGTGGACCAATATAATATGCTGTTGAGTTGAGGTTGAAGAGATTTCAAACTGAAATAAGGGTAGATTTTTTTACAACGTCCCTTGTCAGCTGTCATGTTTTTGCTACTTCCCCTTTAGTTTGATTTTTATCAATAAATTTTTGCTTCAAGTCTTGGGGTAAATTTTAGATGTGAGAAAATGAGCTCTATTGAATTCTACTTAATTAACTAAGAGATTCTGGTGGACCACGGAAAATTATTTTCTTCCGTGATCCACCCAGGTGGAAAACGCAGGTGGACCATGGACAACGTAATCTTGGTATCATCGTATAGATAGTATAGTTTAGCTACCCGGATTTCGGCCACGGCAACCAGTATCTACGAAGACTAGCCAAGTGCGACGTACATATCCTAGTGCACAAGTGTTCCCGCCAACACGTGCACTTTCTTTTCCCTCACTCTATAATACGATGGGAAGGCAGACCAACACGGCTGGAGAGAGGTCAGGCTCCTGACCAACAGCTTATCATCTAGTCAGTGTAACCACCGGATCTCTGTATACCCTACTCTGCCTAACGTAGCCGAGTTATGAGTCAAATCAATCACCGGGTCAACAGAATAGCGAGCCCCTGACTCATTTTACTACAACATCCTTTGTTGAAACCTAATGCTAAGCGCTTGCGTGTTCAAACAAATACCTAAGATTGCTCTACACGGCACGGGTGTCAATTCATATGCTGCCAAAACTAAACTAAACTATTTTGACAACTAAAAATGTCGCCGTCACTGTCATAAATAACGATTAAAATAATAAGCATCGCATAATTTTAAGTCCTGTCAATTAGACACTACTAGAGATGGGTATAAGCCGGGCATTTACAGGGCGGATTGAATAAATGACAGGGCAGAAACTACACTTGTAGTTTTTAAACATTTAGATTTTTTTTCAATTTAGAGTATTACAAGCTACGCTACGTACGTTTTTACGTATTAATGTTTTATTCTTAAGACGTTAAGTAGGTACATGGTTTTTATTGCTTCAAGGTACCACTTATTCTTATTCATACTTACTTAATAATAATATATTAATGACTCTCAGACATCACGAAGTAAACCTTAAAATACTTTAAATTGAAGAAAATTCTTGAAAAAAATTCAAAATGTTTAAAGACTTTAAGCGTAGTTTCTGCCCTGTCATCGGGCATTTATAAGGCATAAAAAGACGTTTATTAGGCATTTACTCATTCCGCCCTGTAAATGCCCGGCATAAACCCATCTCTAGACACTACTGTTTGAGAAAATTCTTACTCCGTGTATACCTACTGAAACTCTACAATAGATTTGGATTTATGTTAAAGTCATCTAGTCTCAATAACTTTGAGACTAGATGACTTACAGCCGATTTCAGAGATGTTGATGATTACTTAACTTTAACTTAGTAAATATTTCAAAACAAAAACCTTTACTTAGTGATAGTTTAAGTAAACATTAACGTCTCTGAGTGCCGATGTTAGTGCCAAATGTCTTCAATATAAAAAAAAACATCTTTGACATCTTATACGGCGCTTCCTTGGAAAAAAAACAGCCAGAACTTTAAACTAATTATCAAAAAAAAATTGGTAAAATTCTAAAGATTCACCAAAGTTTTGATTTCACTCACTCATTTTTCTACTTTGACCGACTGTGTCATCAATCGTTAAAGCTTAGCAAAGAGAATCCAAAGAAATACAGTGATTTTCTAGACCTCCAGAACTATATTATGAATTATGTTTCGCCGTAAGCAGCATGTGTGCAGCGAGCTTTATGCAAATGTTCTTAGAACAATAGTAATTTATCCACAAGAGGAAGTTTCGAAAATAGAATTGCAGCTGCCGAGTTAGTTTGAAAACATTGGCGGAATGTTGGTAGAATGCGTGGCTGTGCGTAGCCATAAAATTTGACGTTTGTTATTAGGCGCTAGAGTACAATAAACCAAGGAGGTCACGAAAGCTTTGAATAGTTTGAACTTCAATGATGTTCTGTAAAGAGGTTTCTTTTTCGAAGGTTTTTCTGGAAAGTTATGAACTTGCCATGCCAAATAATGTTGAGGTGGAATGCGTCAGTTGTGCAAATAAAATGTTATTGAAGTTGACAGTTGACATGAAGATTCATATCGAAGAGAGGTAGTATAATGTTGATCATTAGTAAATCGAACAAGTAAGCTTACACGCTTAGTGATCTATTTTTTCAAGTGTAATTAAGTTACCTACTTAATTCAATTCTTGTCGTTTTTTTAAGTATTTTTGTATCTAATAAGTTTATTTTATTACTTACTAATAAGTCGTCAATTTACTTTGTATGAGGTATAGAAATTTTCAAGTACACCTATCTGCGGAAACTTGTAATTAGCCGTCAACAAACATGTACTTGGTCTATCCAGGCGTGTTCTAAATTTTTATTAATTTTTTTGTAAACCTAGCTGTAAGTTTCTCCAAAATGTTGAAAATAAAAATAAAATTAAACTTGGCTTAAGTTTTGTTTTTTGTGGTTTTTAGGGTTCTGTACCCAATGGGTAAAACGGGGTCTCGTTATACAAAGACAAAGATGCACCACCACACGGAGGTCCCAACATTCAACATACAACCCGTTATCTTGTTAACACCAAATTATAATAAAAACTCTGACATCACCAACAAAGCATCCTGTGTCATCAATACAAAATGAAAGACCGCCTATCGTCTCGCCTCTCGACCCAAAATGGCAGGCAATTACAATAAACACTGGCCAAAAGAGAAGCTGACGCACAATCACTCTTTATTTATTGAAAGAGATCCTTTATGAGAAAGTGTTACGGGCATGTGCAAAAAGGGTATGGATTTTGATACGAGCGAAAAGCCATCATCATCATCAGCCTATATAGTCCACTGTTGGACAGAGACCATAGCGCCCTGTCTTAAGCTTGACGCATCCAGCATCTGCAGTCTCTCGCAGATCGTCATCCCACCTGGACCGAGGGCGTCCTACTACGTTTTAAAGTGCCGACTTACGGAAAAAGCCAAGCAATACATTTTTCTTTTCGAGGGTAAATGGTTTTTTGAAACAAATAATGTTTTTGTGTTTAGAGGGTTTTTATTGGTCAAAACTTCTAATACAAAATATAAAACTGTCGCTTCCCATCTAGCTCATACTTTTTATACCTACCCCATCATTCTTCCAAGTTCATAATTTTTTCATATCATCACTCGCTGCCATTTTAAAAAACATTTGATACCTACAAATATAGATGTAACATCAACAAATCTTTGTGAGACATAGACCAATGTTTTCAGTAGCCCATTAAAATGCTATGGCAACACTTCACTCATACAAAATCTTCCACAAAGTTCAGTTTTGTCTAGAGTGCCTTCAATATTGTAGCTACACTGATAGAGCTTCTCAACATTCTTTAAATTCTTTTTTTATGATGAAGCGTTTTTTAAAAAATAAAAACATTAACTATCAGAACTAAAAAAAAATTGCAATAGTCTGTCATGCATGTCAACCTACACCTATGTATGTCATATAATTTCAAACCAAAAGCGCCATCTTTTATGTCTAGTCGAACTATAAACGCAACTGAAAACGCCTCATTCGAGTGACATCTTTTAGTACTTACGCCCAAGACATAAATTTGTAAGTAGGTACTCATTCACTTTATGTAGGCATGAGAGAATAATTATAACTAGCGCTGAAAACAGTGATTGATGGTGGATGCGGATTTATTTTTATTACGTGTTGGTAAAAGGATTCTTTGATTTAATTGGTTGGGTTATGGATGGTTTTGCGGATGCGTTCCGATTTTTTTTATGTTGGTACTGCGGTGGTGTGGGAATGCGTAACATAATATGGCTTTAAGAGTTGCATCAAAAGATAGGTTTTTTTTAAATATTACTGCAAAATGCAATGCACCTTTAGAATAACAAAACGTCTAAACAAACCAGTATTTGTTTATGATATGTCAGACAAAGGAATGCGGTGCATTTGTTTTGAAATTCGAATTTGGAATTCCGCGAAGCCATTTTATATAATTGTATTTCGCACTCTCTTGTTTATTGACAGATTCAAAGTAAGCGCGTTTTTATTAATATTGATAGAATGATTGCCAACGGTCAAATATACAGGCTAATTTTTAAATAAATTCTTAAAATGGAAAGACCGATGTTTGATTTACCCACGGCATCCAAAAGGAAAAGCGAAGAAGTTATTAATAACAACCCAGTAGGGTATAAGTACGGTTTAACGTAACGTCAAAATCATGAAATTATTTACGATTCATTACATTACAGTAAACTATAAAAGAAGAGGTTAATTAAACTTGACCTAAACTGCACCTGCCTTTAAGTGACAGCTTCTATGAAAGGAAAAGACAGGATGCAGTATCCCTACCAAGTTGAAACTATTATGAACCTTAATAAAACGCATTACGGCACACCGGATAGCCAGTGCATTTCCACCAAAAGAAACATAACGAACCCTATTTGGTTAGCAATAAAGCATTGTTTATACCACGTCAACCACGTGTAGTCACAAAAATAACACGGATTCTGGACTCTAACACAGTGTCATATGGTGCATGTTGGCACGTTTGACACGTGCTGTCATCATTATTCTATGCAAACCGTCTTTATGGCCTTACCACGACAATCCGCGGAAAATTGACGTCTGCTGTCAAACATAGACAATTATAGGTGCACGAGCCATACAAAATACCCACCATGTAGGTTCTATTTAAAAAAACGTTCCAACTCGATATGTATAAAAATCAGTGCGCTGGCAACCCCACAATGATTATGACATTACGTGTAATATTTTTCGACGCGAATTGTGACAGCTTGTACCATATTTAAAAATAAATAAATATGAAATAAGTAGAATTTACCTTTTTCAAGTGTTTGTTGACCCATTTTGTGAACGTCTTCTTCTGGATGGCATCCCGTTCATCTGAAATAGATAAATACATTTTAAATAAGCTTTGTTAGGTTAGGTTGGAGTAGCTACAGTCGTTCAAAAATCCCCTTCCTTTAGAAAGGTTTTTTTTTATATTAGCCGACGACGCGACGACTTAAAAGTAGGTTAGAGTTAGGATTTTTTTTTAGGAAAAAACAATCTTTGTGAGTTTCTATGTATCAATCATGATCTTAACGCCGAATTAGTTTTCCGTTGGTTAAAAAAATAATATCCTTCGCCAATAAGTAAGCGATCAACCAAACTTACTAAAAATAGCTCGATGAGATTCATAGACAAAGACCCTATAAACGAGTAGCCAACATTTCAAATAAAGAATCATAAGTGCCTACTGCTAACTGGCTAGTTAAGAGAAAAAAATACTTTCAAATTAAGAACCATGGACCGTTAGAAACATCTGTTGGGTTGAATGAACTTGATCGATTATTGTTTGGTCTATTTACGCGTCTATTTCGGACGCAAGTCGTTGCCAAAATATTTGCGCTGCGGAAGTAACGCGTTTAGATTTTAATTTAGATTTCCTTTGTGCAAAGATGCGCCTTTTATGGAATTTTAAGTGGATTTGCTGTAGTTTTTCGCGAAATTGGAACCCATTACAAGTAATACTGCAAGCATGGAGTAAAAACAGTTAGTTTTCAGAGGCTGCAATATAGGGGTAGAATTTCTCCATTCGCCTCTTTCGTGTATCTATTTATTACTAAGGAGGCATATACACAGACGGCACGTTGCCGTGGCCGTAGGCAAGGCAACGTAGGAACCGTCCGTTTTTTGTAATGGGTTCCAATATTGCTCATAACTTACTACAAAATCGAAAAACATAAAATAATAAAAACCAGCAGGTGCGAGTCGGACTCGCGAACGAAGGGTTCCGTATATTCCATTTGACGACCTCTGTGGCGCGGTGGGCGAAGGTCCGCCTTATGCAGGAGGATGCGATTTCAATTCCCGCCTCGGGACAAATGTGTGTACGATGTATAATAAAAACTATCTATCTATGTAGTGTATTGTATTATGTTATTCTAGAAATTTACTAAATATATGATTATTGATTATTATTAAGTATATCATACATAACACAAGCTCTGCTTAGCTTAGGGCTAGACAATGCTGTGTAAATTGTTCGACATTATTTATTTATTTCTATTATCTATTACAACGTCAAAAAAATCATGTATTGCATGAGTGCCCCCTTAAATATTTATTTTATTCTGTCTTTTAGTAAGTATTTGTTCTTATCTTATAGCGGCAACATAAATACATCATCTGTGAAAATTTCAACTGTCTATCACGGTTCATGTGACACAAACTACAGTCTGGTGACAGACGGACAGACAGCGGAGTTTTAGTAATGGGGTCCCGTTTTACCGTTTGGGTACAGAACCCTAACAACATACAAAGCCGAACAAAGAACCTCCTTCTTTTTGAAGCCGGTGATCAAGAAAAAATAATACTTATACATTCTATTTTTAGATAACCCTTGGCGCACATTTCAAGTAAAAACACATAAAACTTCAATTAGACTAGACCTAATGGGGGTAGACATCCACATGCCAGAGCAAAGGACAGACATACAAATTACCTGTAATCAGAGCGAGACAGATGTTATGTCTCAATTAAGACTTGCTCATTAAGATGTCTTAGGATTTAAGTAGATCAATGCAATGGTGTTTAAATATGGGCATAGCTTCCGGAAATCAAAGGAGTATTTACACGTTTACACTGAGCAAGTAAGTATTTTTGCCGTGTGGCTTAGAATTTGCACCACCCTAACTCTTTCCGCAGGTGTCGTAAGAGGTGACTAAGATATCTATCGGGGGGCGGGCAGCAGCACCTCTTAAAGAACCGGACTACGAGTAATAGTAATAGTATATATAAATATACCCTGTCCAAAGAAGTTCCTTTTTTGCATAATTCACCACAACGAATTTTTCTTATTGTTGACAAGTAATTTTCAAATAAAGAATGAAGCATTCACAGAATGAATGCTTCATTCTTTATTTGAAAATTACTTGTCATAGGCAAAGATTCTGTGGTCATAGAGATAGAGTGATTGTGATAGAGATAAAATACTTCATTCTTTATTTGAAAACCACTTGATAACAATTAGAGAAATTCACAGTGGTGCATTATGCCAAAAAAGGATTCTTATTTGGAACTTGTATAAAGGATGACTCACGCTACACCGTGCCGGGTCCGGGGCAAGTGTTGGCCGTGGCACGGTCAACACTTGTATAAAGGATGACTCACGCTACCCCGTGCCGGGTCCGGGCTGAGTGTTGGCCGTGGCACGGTCAATTAATCTATACTAATATTATAAAGAGGAAAGATTTAATTGTTTGTTTGTATGGAATAGGCTCCGTAACTACTAGACCGATTTAAAACATTCCTTCATCATTAAAAACCTTATTTTTCAGGGAGTGACATAGGCTATAATTTATCCCGGAATTCGAACGGGAACGGGAACGCGGGTGAAACGGTGAGGCGCTGCTGACTGACTGAACTTCATTCCGGCCTTTGTGGGGGCACAGAGGGAGGCCTCGAGGCGTGGCCTCTTTACTCCGGCTTCAACTCGAGGTGACGACCCCTCGGTCCTTGGGTTAAGGTAAAAATGCTCCTTTTTGCCTATTTTTTTTACTGCTCATTTTTTTTTGCCTGCTCATTTTTTTAAGGTAAGACTATCATTGTTTTTTAAGGTTACATATGTTTTTTTTTTT
Organism: Eupithecia tripunctaria; assembly: GCA_955876795.1. NCBI lineage: Eukaryota > Metazoa > Arthropoda > Insecta > Lepidoptera > Geometridae > Eupithecia > Eupithecia tripunctaria. Next base: position 8,946,558 of record OY041623.1, on the reverse strand, counting down.
TGAGGAAAAAACATATGATAATGTTTTTTTTGGCGCTGCTGCAACAAACATCGGACACAACTCAGTCCCGCCTCGTCCCGGACCTGGCACGGGCTAGCGTGAGTCATCCTTCGCACTAAGCCCACGTGAACGAGGCATGGATGAAACATCAAGTTCGCTGTTCGACGCAGCATGCCCAAGATTCGATGCTAATTCATCCAGGAAGGTGTCAATCTGATGCAGTAAGATAATGTCTTCTGCAGGTGTTGTTCATCTTTGAGTAGCTATTACTTATTTTATACGAGATGGCGCCTTTTTAATCGACTTCAAAAAAGGAGGTTCTCGTTCGACTGTTTTTTTATGTTTGTCAGAACTTTCACGGGGTGGTCCGCTTTTCATGATTCTTTTTGATTTGAAAGCTGGTGCGTCTCATTTTTGTTAAGTATCACTACCACAGTCAAGTCCTTTTACTGTGGTGATTGTGACTACAGTAATATTATAAATAAACGGCATAATTTATAGAGCCTCGGATTTGGTGATGGAATTCATGGACCATCAAAATCTTATCATTTAGGGTGTGTAAATAATCTTGAGTTTTAATTTAATTCATTTATATTTTTGACGTGATAATGTCTTTGAAATCGATGAACATGGGTAGCATGCATAAAGGAGCCCGCGAAATTTTTGATCGATGGTAGCATGTTTAAAAAAGTGTCACGTTGATGATGTTGTCATGACGACTGAAGCACTGAAGATTAATGTTCTAATAGCGTTGATAGCTAGCTAACACCAGAATGGCAAAAATTGTATTATAAACGAAGTAAGATTTTCAATAGATCAAGTAAATGACGTTCGATACGTACGTCACGTAAAATTATCGTTCCTAGACTTTAGCGACAACCATTTTTTTATGTTCAAATCAAAATCAAATCAAATCAAAAGCGTTTATTTGTAACTAAACAACTACTTATAAAAGTTGGCAACCCTACTCGTATCATCCAAGTTTACCGTAAAAAGTTTGTCGTCTACATTGAGAGGATCCAGCGTGAAAAGGCCAATGGAGCAAGTGCGTACGTTGGCATCCACCCCTCAAAGTGTGTTATCGTAAAGTTAAAGATGAACAAGGACCGAAAATCTATCCTCGACCGCAGAGCCAAGGGCAGGCTAGCAGCCCTCGGCAAGGACAAGGGAAAATACACTGAGGAGACCGCTACAGCGATGGAAGCCTCGTAAATATAGATTGTAAGATAGATTGTATAATGTCTGACTGAAAAAAATTACATGTTATTATTAGAATTTCAAAAATATTATTATTCAAGGTGACTTGTGACTACTTATTACGGTTGTAAATAGAAAGTACACTATTGCGTTAGGTTGGCCTGTAACGATAGGTGTACAATATTTTTCATAAATAAATAAGTACAGAAACCTCGGTTTGCGAGTCAAACATGCTCTTGGCCAAAATCAGCATCAGTATTCGCTGATATTCCTCAAAACTGCATCAACAACAAGCCTGTCGAATAACCGCAGTCATGACTCGACCGCGGTTTTCCTTGTCATATTTTCCCGTTTTTAACCTACTATAAAAAAGGAGGAGGTTATCAATTCGACTGTATTTTTTTTATATATATGTTACCTCAGAACTTTTGACTGGGTGGTTCGATCTTCACGATTCTTTTTTTATATGAAAGCTGGTTATTCCCATTTTAATTGTTCAGTTCTGACAATGGGATCCATGAAAATTCATGAAAAAACTATAAAAATTGAAGTTGGTTTATAGTTTTTTAAAACAAAATTAATTGTTTTATGCTGATAACTAAACTCCGTTTAAAAGTGACCGCGCACCTGTCCGCGCCGCATCCACTGAAATTCGTATACCTGTACCTTATCCATTGAGTTTGTAGAATGTTAGTAAAGAACTCAAAAGCACTATCTATTAATGATACATGTAGATTAGTCACATTGTTCATAGTCTTAATTTATTGCACTATTCTGATAACTAACTAAATACTAACTATAACTCTATAGTTATTCATCATAATTCTAGTTTTAAATGTAAGCTGATTGTGTGAAGAGAACAATAAATGATTATTGTTATATATTAGATTATTATTATTATTATTATAACTAACTACCCGTGAAAACCTTCGATAAGCTTACTGGTTTTTACCAATTTGTAACTCTGTATAAAAAACATCTGGTTTTCCTTGTAATAAATAAATAAACAAACCACCCATACCTAAACTAAAATGCACTTTATTGGTGCGTTCTTTTATGCGTAATTTACATTACTTGTTGATTTGAGATCCTTCTTCCAATAAATATTGCTTACAATTACATTTGAAACTCGACGCCAAGCAAGTGAGTTTGAGTTATTTGTGTCATGGGTTTTTTACTAATATTCTACAAGCTCGATGGATAGGGTATAGAGCATTATAGTATAATTAATTTGGTTTTAAAAAACTATAAACCGACTTCAATTTTTATAGTTTTTTCATGATTTTTCATGGTTTAGTTCTGACAATGGTATCCATGAAAATTCATGAAAAAACTATATTTGGTTCTCCAAACCAATTTATTAACCAAACAGTTTAAATGGGACCACACAGGAAGCACACGCTTTCATATAAAAAAAGAATCATAAAAATCGGACCACCCAGTCAAAAGTTCCGAGGTAACAAACATAAAAAAATACAGTCCAATTGAGAACCTTCTCCTTTTTTTGAAATCGGTTAAAACTGCGGCTCGTTCGGCGCGGGATTACATACTATTTCATACAAAGATATGTAAATGCGACATGTGCGCGTTCAGCTTAACTCCGTTTTCGCACAACCGTAAACAGAAAACAAGCCAGCACCTACGTCCTACTGTACGTAGGTTCGATTCCCTGGGTGGTCCAGAGGTATGCAAACAGCGGGACGTGTTTACGAGATGTTACGCACACTTGCACACTTGCGCGATATGCGCTTGCGCAGCGCTTCCCACCTTCATATACATTCTAAGTACGGTTGATTTGTCTATGGTAGATAAGTAAGGCGTTCAGTTTCTGTCAAAGTAGGTATAGATATATCGTGCGAGTGTGAACGTTCCAATAACCAAGTTTATATTCGCCGTGTGGTGCCGGCGGCGTAGAATTTGCACCACCCCAATACGTCCTGATTACAAAATACGTCCTGCTCCGATACTTCAAGGAGCTGGTCGGGTTAGGGCCTGCTTAGGCAGGGGGATAATGCACAATACACTCCTATGCGAGACGTCCGTGCAGATCTTAGTTCCCCCACTTAGAATTAGAATTAGAATTAGAAAGGCTTCAGGTTCAGGTCAGGTGAACGTTCCAATAATGTTTAGTGTATAACGCACGTCACTGCCCAGCTCTGTAGCCGCAGCTACACGAAGCTGGAGCTCGACACCTGCGTCTTGGGCCATGAAGGTGTTAGAGTTTAATGTTTAGTGTTTAACCCTTAGTCGCCGATTACGATACCCCCGCGGTTGGAAGAATCGGGGTTGTGCAAATTCTAACTCTTCCCGTGGGTACCGTAAGAGGCGACTAAGTATATCCACCGAGGGCGGGCAGTAGCGGGGGCGCTGTAGAACAATTCTACCACCGAACTGCGATCCCCAACCCGCATGCCCAGCGTGAAGACTATGGGCAATAAACCCTATGGGGAAAGCCAATAAGGCGCTTATCAGAGCCTACGTTCAGCCTAGTGGGTACTATATAGGCTGAACGCAGCTTGTGTTATGACTACTAGATAATATGGGTACATTATCTAGTACCTATAACACAAGCTCAGCTTATCTTGGGGCAAATGTGTGAATTGTCCAATATTATTTATATATTAAAAAGTTTAGTTTTTTTTTTAAACTAAACCATTTACAATCTTTGCATTTAAAAACTGCAACAGATCTTTGCATCTTATCGGATTGACGTCAATGTAATCTCAATGGACGGAAATATATAGAAATAAAAAGATAGCGAGATATCAATGGAGTAAATAATGATAATCCGATATAAAGTTCCTGTTGCATATATGAACTATAGTACATATTTCCATTGATAATTTATTTATTTATCATGGTTATCTATGGAAGATAATAATAATTGGCGATCATTTTTGGAATTGCTACCAACCAACACAACTTATGTCTACGCTTATTCATAAACTTTTCATCATCAGGTTATATTAGTCCACTGCTGGATCGCTGTCTTCGCCCTGTCTTCAGCTTGATGCATCCAGCATCTGCCTGCAGTCTTTCGCAGATCGTCATATCACTGCCACTTCAGTTTGCTAATTCTTGAGCTCAGTCGTTTATTTTAACTTTGGTTCTCTGTCGGATGTAATTGTTACGAATGAACTTTTGTTCACACAAAAACAAACAAACAAGGTTATGTGTGTGAATCTATCACACACACAACTTTGTATGTTTGTTTTTTTATGTAATTTATGTAGATGATTTATGCACATGTTGCAATTGTGAAAATAATAGGTATATTATTATATTATTATTTAGATAATGTGAATTAAACTATGGAACTTACTTGCCGCCATTTTAAATTCATGTTGTTATATTGGTAGTTAAGTAGGTCAGCCAGCAGCAAAAAGTTTCTGATTCGGATTTTGAACGATTAATATAGTGGAAGATTTTTACCAAGAAATTATACAATTAAAATAAATAAGTATTTGCATTTGAAACAGTTGAGCTAACTGCAGATATGACTGTTGCAAACAATCTAGAGGTAGCTCTACTCCTCTTTGGGGACAGGCAGCTGACATCCAGACTATCTTTGTTCTTCAGAAAAGGGCGGTACGCGCTATTTATAAATTAAATCCACGTGACTCGTTGAGGGAATTATTTAAAGAAATAAATATTTTAACAGTAATATCGCAATACATCTATGAAAATCTAATGTATACACACAAAAACAGAGATAACTTTATGAAAAGGTGTGATGTTCACAATAAAAATACAAGAAACAAGAACAAATTACACATCCCATCATATAGATTACGAAAGGTAGGGAAATCATTTGTGGGCAATTGCGTAAGATTCTATAATAAGCTTCCATCTGAAGCAACTGAGCTCCCTATTCGTAAATTTAAACTGTACATAAAACGAAATCTTATCAAGAAAGCCTATTACTCCGTAGATGACTACGTAAATGATATTAATGCTTGGCCGGATGTCGCCCAGTTCCATACAGACAATAGTATGTAAGACCAGTTAGACTTAGTTATCCTAAGATTGTATTAGTTGATAAGCGATGGACTTGCTAGTGGTTTCTTTTTCACTTCTTCCGCTAGTGGACAAAAAATTGAAGTGAATTGAAGTCAATTGCACCTTATTTCTTGTTGATAGTAATAACTATTTATCAAGCTGTTTATATAGTAAAAATTTGACTTGTCTAAGTACTTATTTTGTAAGTCTAAAGAAATAAACGATTTGACTTTGACTTTGACTTTGACTTCTACCATAACCTCAACAGCCTGTATTGGTCCACTGCTGGACGCAGGCCTCGCCCTGATAAACGCTTTATTGGCGTTTATCTAATGGGGGGTAGTGCCTATAATCCCGACGCTGCACATGCGGATTGGGGATCGCAGTGTGGTGGTAGAATTGTTCTCCAGGGGCGCTGCTACCCCCGGTGGATATCCGTTAGTCGCCTCTTACGACACCCACAGAAAGAAATAGGGTGGTGCAAATTCTAAGCCAGCACCGCACAGCTCAACTCAACCACATCAATACCAATCGGAAGCGTAGTCACTCGCTGCATGGATACGCCATCCCACACGCAATAAAATCGTGGTCGCATTGTAGTTCTAGATATCCGACATTTCCGACATACTTCTGCATTTTGCTTATCCTTGCCTCAAATCAGTCTAGATAAAGCTCAAACTAGGTCAGCATTTGCATTCCAAGGTGCTAGATGTACCTTAGTTCAGCCATGCATCATTGTCTACGCCTACTGAGTGCTAGATGGTTTGGTAGTTGCACAAGATGGCATTGTTGGTGAGTAATGTACTGGATTTGTTTTGAGGTCAGACCCACGGGTTAACTTTGATGTCAAGCACTTCTGATGTAAGTAAAGTATGAAGGGCGTGCTTTCTCCAATCGGTATCAAAAATGTTAAACTTTGAACTGGGATCTTTTGATCGTCATCATCATTAGCCTATATTAGTCCACTGTTGGACATATGCCTGCCCTAATGAGCGACATAGCGCCTCGTCTTCAGCTTGACGCATCCAGCATCTGCCTGCAGTCTTGCAGACCTGACCAGAGGGGCCCTACAGCCTACACTACGTTTGCCGAGTCTTCTGATACTTTATTGAAAAAGAAAATTACAATCAAATAATAGAAAGAAATTGTAGTTGTATGGCAGACTTTTGCAAACAATCTATAAGTAGCATTCATTATACTCGTAGTTAAAATATATGTGTAGTTTTGAATTTTAAACAGAATAAAAATATATAATTCAATGCTTCATAAGCATCGAATTATATTTTTAACCGACTTATAAAAAACGGAGAATGTTTTTTTATGTTTGTAACCTCAGAACTTTTGACTGGATGGTCCGATTTTCATGATTCATTTTTTATATTAAAGCTGGTGCTTCCCGTGTCGTCCCATTTTAATTTGGTTTAGTTCTGACAATGGGATCCATGAAAATCCACGAAAAAACTATAAAAATTTAAGTAGGTTTACGTTTAGTTTTTTTACAAAATTAATTATTTCTATTCGTTCTCGACTAAATCGTTAACTAATATTGCGTATTTATATGATTCCTCTGATGATACCTAAAGACCTTTGAGTATAACATAATACGATTAAGTTAATTTGCCTTATTCACACAAATGGCTGTTCTGATGAATGCAGAGTGTTTGCTATGCGACAGAGCGAGTTAAATTCAATCAACAACGCACTGAGATGATGCTCTTGTTGCATACACGCATAACTACAGACTATAAGTACCTATTACTATATATACTAATATTATAAAGAGGAAAAATTTGGTTGTTTGTATTGAATAGGATCCAAAAATTATGATTAAATCGGACGTTTGGTGGACCGATTGAAAAATATTTCATCAGAAATAGGCTTACTTTTTAGGGACTGACATAGGATATTTTATCCCGGAATTCCCATGGGAACGGGAACGCGGGTGAAACCGTGAGGCGCTACTGTAAGTAATAAAACTGAGTAAGACTGGGTAAATTTATATCTCTTGGTTCAAGCACAGCCTGTATAGTGTATAGGAAAGTCGTTTGATGAAAGCATTTTGACGTGGTTTTGACAGCTCAATCGTCGGAGCAAGGAATTTTCAAGCGACGGTCGTCCTGTATAATCAGTAGAAAAAAAGATCTTGGTTCAACATTGCGATAGGACCACGTTTAACAAACGATATTGTTAATGACTTGGTTAAATGACACAAGACCTGCCTTTATTGTCTGATGTTAAAATAGTTCCTATTAAACCAAGCCATTAACAATATCGTTTGTTGAACGTCGTAATTCGTAACGAACGTAAATTTTCACGATGTTGAATCAAGAGATTTTTTTCTACTGATTGATTATTTTAGCTTACATTTATTTCGCATTCTACGCTGTTAAAAGAACATTAAACAAACACTTTCAAGACCTAAAACGCAGACGTGTTTCTCCTTTAACGTTTCGCAGCGGTTGGGCAGTTAATGCGTTAAAAGTCAGACAATCTTCAACTTTTTATGATCCTTAGCAACCGTATCACGTGACTATACGGATATCTAATTGGACCGATTACAATTCAGCTGATTGCTCTAATAAAGGCATTCGTTCCGATGGCCATAGGTTCATTACACTAGGATATCATCACGAATATTATTTATAGGTGAACATTTTAAAATGTATAGTGTGCTAAGGTGTTCTGTTCTTATCGCGTTTTAAAAAACTGAACTTATTGTATTTCGTCGTTTCATTCTCTATATAAATGTGTTCAAAACGTTGTACTTCTAGCCTACAAGGTAGCTTCACCTTCGAATGAAACGACTCATACAATATCGATCGAACTTCTCTTGAGAAGATCGTTTGATCAATCAATGCTGTTTGTGATCAAATGTTATTATCCACTTAAGAATGCGAGTTTTTACTCTATGATCGGTCATTCGTTTAGGACTAGCAAATCAATAAATAGCTAAGATATAGGCGCCATTGAACAATACCTACGTACTTACAAAAGACAAGTAAGTACATAAACCTTCGGGCGTCTATTTAGAAACTGAGTAAGTCTATAATCTAGGTATTGACGGTTCAATTATCATGCTTAATTCAAAAAGTAAATATACTCCAACGCGACTGTGATGAGCAAAATACATGCTAAGTTGGTTGACGTATAGTTAGTTTTCCTCAATTAATGAGACGAGAGAAGAAACTTATCATAATCTTACATTGAATGAGAGATCACTATCGGACTCGTCGTAAATTTAATCAGCTGGCCATATTAGCGAGGGTAAAATAAAGGGTTCTCATTACCAGTATAAGCTATTTTGAAAGTCGCTTGTGGTTTGGTAGTGAGTGCTCCCCTTATAACGATTACCATTGGTTGTTGTACAAGACTTTACTGTGTTTATATTACATCTTTGAATTAAAACCTATGACGTTCAGTTATCATGGTAAAGGTAAACCTGAGGGTATGGTAAACCATAGCCATTTAAGTTACGTGATTGAATTCTTTCTTGCTCTTAGACTTTGACTTAGACAGACTTCGTAGAAGTGGCAATTGAGGGCAATTGTGTCTGGTTTGTCACTTTTATGCCAGTGTAGAGTTCATGGAAATTTCCTCTTCCTTTTCTTCCTGTCCGTAATATTAGAGTAAAATAAAAATGAAGGCAATCTTGTTCGGTAATAAACATAAATAAAAGAAGTGAATCTTCGATAAAATGCTAATCAAAAAGATATTTGTTTCATACGGCTAACTTATTTTCAAAGATGACATTGAGAGAAAGAGAAAGCAGTCAACATGTCACTGTAAATGTCAAAACAGAAAAACTGCGGAATTGTTTTTGTCGACGAAAACAAGAAAGACGAAGGCTATATATTTGCATTGAAGAGGACGTAACTTAATATTAAAATATTTTAGTAGAAATCGTAGCCAAAGGAAGTAGTGCCGAGCCACTTTTGGTGTAAATAATTAGTAACGTCAAAAAATACAAAAAGACCACACATCACACCAAATTAAACGCAAAACTTGTTAATTGGATTTACAACAGTCACCCAAACGAGTTTTTTTAATTTATGTTATTGATCAGCCAATATCAATGAGAACTACGACTATATTAATAAAAAACTATATACATTTTTATTTTAGTAAAAAAATATTTAGTTATTCGTGTTCTTCGGAATTTGTCAAACCTATTATAAATAATTGTAAAATAGCGCTATTCAATTATAGATTGATTATTTAATTCAATTCGCAAAAAAGTCTTAAATCTGTACTGAAAAAAAACTTTCCTAAATTCGTTTAGTTGGTACGTTGTTCATACACTGATTAATAACTAATTAATCATCAAATCTCTTGACAAATAAGAAGTTGACTTTACTTCTTGAACGATGTTTATTTTTATCTGGTTCTGGGTTTTCACTTTTCAGCCAGTGTCCAGTTCTTTGAAATTTCATAGTCATGGAATGTAGGCGCAGTTGCAATAATAATATGAGTCTGGGGTGCCATAAAAAAAAGAAGTTGAAGTTGAATGAATTAACACTGAGTAGAGATATTCATAAGGATATTATAGAAATGCTTTGCGTACGAAAAACCAGCTATTGAGTTCTTATTTACTCCAATATTAATCTTAAAACGCATATACAGAGGATGTTATAAGGTTAAAAATAATATATATAAACAAATCGGATGACAGGAACTGAGATCAGTTTCGCGGTATCACATTTGACAGTTAAGCAGTGTTGCCAGAATGCAAGCACACTCCACCGCAATTTAGTAAACAACAACACGATACACATCCAAACAAACAACCAATCACCAACCTGCCTGTTGTATAAAGAACTCCCAACATGTTGTTCCTACAAAAAAGATTTTGTTTGAAAAAATTGGCAAAAATAACTAAAATTTTATATAGACACTATAGTCGTATAACTTGATATGTATGTAACGGTTAGATAAAGAAAAAGATTTAAAAAATGTTAGTTATACAAAATTCTGCTATCAAAAATCTTATAAGAGAGGTCAGAGTAGCGAGTCTGTTTGGCGTTAGTATCGAGACGAAGTCATGACGACCGACGTCTCCTTTTGGTATGGGATTTGCGTTGTTCCCTCTCGGTACGATAGAGGCGCTGTAACAAATTGTTGGAAAAAGGAAACGTCACGATCACGTTTCGATATTAACGTGAAATAGACTCACCCGTCAGAACAGAACTTTTGTCAAGGACATTTGTTAAGTTATTATGACCCCTTAGTTAGACCATGTTGTTACATCGAGTAGCTCGCTTGCCGATTTATTCGAGATCGACAGTGATGATAACAGAGCCCTGAGTCCGGTTGGTGATAGTATCGAGACGTGATCGTAAAGTCTCCTTATTTTATGGGATTCAGTTTCAGCAGCGCTTCCATCCTAGATAAGAGTCTTGTCGATAACGTCTCGATCCTATCGTCAACCAGACTCAAGAGTCATGTTTTTTTTAAATACCTTCAAGTTACGAATTATAAGGTAACACGATTTATTTTCAGGTGAGAACAGGAGTATTATCCATTACCTTTGAACTTCGTCAGGTTTTCTTCGTAAACCTGATCATGTGTCTCGGAGAGCTCCCCACGATGACGTTTCGGTTGATGTGGACCATCATAGTAGTTCCCATTCACACCCTCGGCTTCCTGGGGGTCAAACCCCAGCCTCTCCTTGTAGTACGCTTGGGTAGACATTACCACACACTTTTCATCACTGTCACAGCACTAGAGGTCACAACACTAGTGATTTATGGAGGGATCCGCCAAAACCCTTCCACAAAACCCGTGTATGGCAAGTTGTTAAACGATTCTCGACCGATGCCGACCACTGTTCTACAAAAGGAAAGTTGCAAACCCCCTTGACATACAGATATCGGTCTTGACACAATTTTTTTATTCTTATATATTGTCTGTAACTTAAATAAGTTGTTAATATGGCAACATTAAGCGTTAGTTTGTAAATGGAATGTTTTATTTTTAATTTATGGTTCGTTTTTCGTTTCACATTCACTCGGCGTTTGGGTTTTCACGTTGTTTCGTTGACATTTGTGTAAATAAACGTTGGAAACACTGCCTGTGGAACAAAGGACTGTTTTACATGAAGGAACGAATTGGGTTGCTAATATGACTCATTATTTGGACACAAAACACCTTTTTCATACATACACTGAGATACTGATGAAATACTTTACGCACATACACTGCTTTTAGAGTGAATACATAGACTAAAATATGACTTAGTTAAAGTAAAGTTAGATTGTAGAGAAAAGATTCTCTTTCGCTGGTGAGATAACTTTTTGTACAGTGAAAACGCGAAGGGCTAACCATGACGCAGTACCTACGACGCAGAAGCTACGCAGTAGGAATACAAGGAAAGCATTTAATTCGCCTTGAAAACTCGTCTACCATAAACAACTTTTTACAAAAAACGTATCAACCATAGACTTAAGATCTTCACGTATTTCATCAGTATGGGAAGTATTGCAGAGAAAGGCTATTGTTTCGCTTCTCGCTGAGGACTTTGGTAACGACCTTGTTAAAAGCAAATCGTTTTGTCTATGCCACGACTACCGGAGTGAGTCAGAAATATTTGATATAATTTTTAGTTTTTCAGACAAATTAGTCTCAAGGCTTTTTATTATAATTAGTGTCGGAACGGAAACTGACTATTTTGTATGATCAATTGTTATTTTCCAGTAATGCCACTACACATTTTTGAGATGCAAAACTTAACTTATTTTGTGTTTCGTTCTGGTGGTTCATTTTAACGTAACGCTAAGTCGGTTCTTGCCTTTCGCTAAGAATAGTAAAATCGATACTTCTACTAGTAATCATGTGGAGTGAAGGTAACTTCGTCTGTGACCTTTTCAGGAATCAATTGAACAGAAGAATAATCGAGATGGATAAAATAGGCTACTTCTTCCAAAAACACGCAAGTATCCGTAGCCAGAAAGAAGCTAGTAATCGCAACAAAACAAAAAATATTAGAACCAGGAACCAAGAAACCGTCTACCTAGCTTTTATAACACGAGTTTATTCGCCAAATTAAAATGGTTTTATGCTTAGAAACTTAATCTACAGCATGACGTCACTATATTGATTAATTACACACAAACACGTCAATAATACCTTAACAGGACTTCACATAAGCCGATTATTGCTGGAAACACTGGCCTTGGCCGGTGTAGCCTTAATCTGACCGCTTCGCCGAAAAATAATTGCTGTTTGTCATTTGCTGGCCTGGTTTCTGCAAGATTTCCTTGGTTTCATTCTTCATTCATGTTTATTATTCATTGATAAAACAAGCTGTGTTGTAATCGTCTGGTAAAAGTTTAACAGAACAGAGAAATCTTGTTAGCAACATTTGTATGCATTTTTCCAAGCATAAACCTAACATAAACTTTTTTACCGTCTTTTTGTTTTTTACTGAATTAAACCCTTGTCATGTTCCTCAAAAATCTCTTTAACAACGTATTTTACCTAAGCTAATAAATACTTTTTGCAGATTTTTAGGTGAACAACCGAATAATCAATTGACCTTGTCATCATCAATTTCTTAGAAAATTGTCTGTTCTGGCTACATTTGGACTAGGAAACTCTGTAATTTTTTTGGCAATGTAGGAATCTGATATGAATTTATTCCCAAACCTGTTAATAACAACCAAGTTCCTATTTTTAGCGTTGTTGAAAAACGACGTGAAAAATCTTAACCGTACATGAAATGTAGCCTAATAAAAAAATATAATTCTTTCTTATTTTGTCGTATACCTAGAGTTTGCTGGTAGATATTCCAGCCTGAAATCTATTAATCAAAATATCGCAACATATCAAATATTGTAATCAAGTCTACGACTTTTTGCTGTATTTTTTACCATTTAAACTCTGACAGTCATCATTAAGACAAAAGAAGCCGCTCCAATTACCAAGTAACATTATAGAGTAGGTAGAATTTTGCGACTTGGTCTGCATGAAAATTGAATCATTCAGTGTTCATATATTTGAAAGAAATTACGTTATATAAAATCACACCATTATTTTAAGTGGAACTTGGGAACATGCTAGTGGGAAACACCGTCAAGTCAACCCAGCTTTGCCATGGTCACAATGTGTCAGATTTTTTTAAAGCACCTATGTAGCAAGATCTAAGGAAGTAGACACCTTATGTGTTTCAATTTCAACTTAAAACTATCAACATAGGAATACCTTATCCTATGGCGTACTGATGGATATGATTAATATTCGTCACCTAGCGGAAATACTCTAAGCCAACGTTGTAGGTCTAGGATATACTTATCAATTATATACTTACGGACAAAAATATATTAACAAACGACACCCTAATATCTTGTTACTAAAGTCACCTCAAGGACCTAACGGACAGACTTACAAAAGTGGTATATCTACATAACATTGCCGAAAACAGGTTTATCACAATACGGACAGTATACAGTGTAGCAGACAAAAATCCAAGGTCTTGCGACCTTCGCGCTCGTGGGAAAGAGGGGACAATGGATAACCGGAGTTTGGAGAATGACCAGATTGACCAGTAACCGCCAGCTGAGGGGTCTTGGTGAACGGGTCTGTCTGAACTTACATCGGACTGCCTGTATTGTCTATTTATCTTGTTAAGAACTGGACTTTATGTTTTGTACAAGATAATCCATGCATGACAGCATTGTGACAAAAAACCACACGCTGAAGAATCTGAAGGTAGGGAGATGGATACAGATACTATTAGTACGTCATTATTTCTCTCTTCGAAGACTCGAAGTCACGCAGTGCAACTCTATTAAAAGAAGACGATTTTGTGACAGCTGATAATCACAATTGACATTAGCAATTACCAATTTAACTAGCAACCAAGGCAACCAATAATTACATAGATACTTCTCGTAAGTAAAATTCGAGACGACTCATATAATTTGTCGAAATCATGCGCAATGGGAGAAAACATCGCAACAATTAGAAATAGATTAGGTTTCATTTCGACATTTTGTAATTAGGTAATGTCATCTGTTACACGTGATATGACACAGAAATTAAGAAGTACACACGACATTGCAACACGCTTGAGTAACACAGGCTTTGTTTTTGTGTGGTTAACTGATAATGATAATGCTTTTACTATGTATTCTGTATCTTGGATTAGTTTCTAGAACAAAGAATCTTACTCAATCTTTCGAGTGCAAATAAATATTGGCAGAACTAATTCTGTAAATAGTCAGCCGTCATTCGATTGAATTGCAAATGTCAATGTCAAGTTTTGGCGACAATGCATTTTTTACATTTCGGCTGATACAATAGAAGACAGTAGCTGGCAACCTCGAATAGATTATGTCTTGTACTTTGGTTGAAAAAAAGACTCGCTTCATCAATTGAATGAAGCTACAGGGTACGTTAACAAACAATAATAAAGTTGAGTAATAAAAGCGTCTTGCATAAATACATCGATTCATTTTAGAGGTTAACAAGGGTATAAGAAGAATTATATTTGCAACGCTGATATCATTTTCCACTTGCTTTAATAAGCTGACAATTGAGTTGCAGGCGCGAACTTATGCCGTGAAATGAGGTGGCAATGATAAGTAAGTCAGGGTTACTATTTTGTTTGTTTAAAGAGGTAAAGTATGTGAAAAAGGTGTACTGTGTGTAATGATTTGCATCCTGGCTTTATTTAAATCCAGCTTCAAAATATTTTAAGCGAACTCTCTGCAACTGCACTCAATATAAAAGCAGCAAACGAATATCCTAAAAACGGTTACTGGTACTACTGTCATATTTATCGATATAATCAAACCCATGGTTAGTCAAAGTACCTACGACATAAAATTTATTTGCTCAAACCAGACATAAAACCAGACTTGAAGTTGTGTGACTTCTTTAAAATTAGGGCGGTTATTGTTGACAAAAAGTTTGTTGGGCATGATGAATGAACATGGAGAGATAAGGGGAGAGGAAGACCACAGCAAAGATATATGGACCGCGTGTAAGAGGATATGAGTAATAGGAGACTGAGCTGATACATAGAAGAGCGTGTAAGAAAAAAGGTTGATTCAGAGTCTGAGTCAGAGTCAAATCGTTAATTTTTTAGACTTACAAAATAAGCACTTAGACAACTCATTTTTTTTTACTATATACACAGCTTGATAAGTAGTAATTACTATCAAATAAGAAATATGGGGCAATTGACTATAATTCACTGCAATTTTTTGGCCACTAGCGGAAGAAGAGACCCCACCTAGCAGGAATAAAGAGCGGAAGACGATGATGGTTTTTTGACTAGTTTTTGAATACATAACTAAAGTTCAAGCACAAGAATTGACACAGAAGCGGTCACACATACATCGTAACATTATGACTAGTCGACGGATCCGGGTAAAAATTATACTCGTAGCTTACAAACTAAAAATGGTCGATGCACAAATAAACCACTTTTAAACGACCGTGAGTTTCAATAAGAATATTTAAGTAATATTTAACCAATTCAACGGTAAATCAATCAACAAATAAGGTTACCAGACGGCGGCGGCAGCGGACGGCTGGACAAATTGGAAAATTGTGGTCGATTCAGTAAATACGACCGTTAATTTGGTTCAAGATCAACCTACAAGAGAATACGATGTATTGAATATCTCTGAATTCTCTGAAATGTAAAAGCTCGACCACGCGTTCCGTCTTGCCTGCGCAATTCAAAATTCTATTATGAGGGTCCAGCTGACGAAAATATATAAATGACAGCTGCTGGCAAAATTTTCAGTTTATTTGTTCAAAATATTTATTATTACATATTGATAAATGTAACTTGTTTTCACTGTAACTTTTTGGATTGTTTGCTATTAAAACGTCTGATTCTTAATGAACATACAACAACAAAAATATCGGAACTTCCTAGCACTCCTGAGGGAAGGTCTTATCCAGCAGTGGATGGATTTTCCTATTTCCTACCTAGGTCAAATCAAACATTACATATATCTTATCTAAAGCCTATTAATAATATGTCGCGAAATCGGTCCATCAAAGAATTATTACATTATGTTGACATAATAACTCCACTTGTAATGTGACATTTTCCTGATAAACTTATCATAAATGTCATTGTCAATAAGTTAATTGCATTATTACCCATTTACCCACTTCAATGAAAATAAACACGACCTTAATGACAACATCTTTTCTACGTTTATAAATAAGTCATACATTATTTTTAGTATTATTTATAAGCATAGTGCTTATTATTGTTTTTCTATGTATAATAAAAAAAATATCTATCTATGTAGTGTATTGTATTATGTATATCAGTTATCTAGTACCCATAACACAAGCTCTGCTTAGCTTGGGGCTAGATAATGCTGTGTGAATTGTCCAGCATTATTTATTTATTTATTATTTGTTATGACTTTAAACATTTATTAGACATTTATTTAATAAAAGTTGATAGTCGTACCTACAGTTTTCACCAAAATGCTTACTTTCGACTTTTGATTTTGTCATAATGCCGATTTTACTCCTGCTGAATTAAAAAAGGAAAAGACTGCCTTTGCAGTAGGATTCGATGCGACCTTTAGATGTATGTATAGAAAAATAGTTAATATTAAGAAACAACAATAAGAAGGATTAAAATTCAACGGTACTAATGAACAAGTAGGAAGACACTACAGTTATGTCCAAGTTTAGGTAAACACATAACAAGACAAGTAAGTAAATAGGTACTTAAAAAGTTGCAAAAGAAATACAAATTCAGTAGATCTACTGCTTTAAGTTAGTTTTGCGTAAATTCTAATGGACATTATACAAATATTTAATGTGACAAAGAATTTCGTTTTCATATTATTTTGAACTCTATAACAGAAGCCACAAAGCCTAAGAAAACCATACTCTCCTACTACAGTAGTAGGTTCGTTACGTATGTTCTCTCATACATATTTATTCAGTAAACATATCGATTGCTAAGTGTGAAATACCAAATTCTTTTTTGTATATTTATGGGCTTTTATGGGCATTTTACTTGTACTAGGCCAAGTTGGCAACATCGTCATCTACAACCAAAGCCTACACTGCTGTCCCAGTCTCCAAGACTTGGGAGGGAAACCTGTGGTGCCTGCAGATGGCCAATATCCATCATGGTCATCTACATGATGGATATGATCCCCGGATAAAGTAGATCTTCAATTTGACAAATACTTAGTATCTAAGAATCTTTTTCTTTGTACCATCCTCACGTCTTCTACTTAGAACTTAGTACCGCTGTTTTCGTTAACAATCAGGACTATAGGTTTCTTTTTTTTAACATACAACGAACTTCCCAAATCAGATAACATACAATTTCCAACAATAAACTAATGATTTTACTCTCATGACAAACAGCAATAAAATAAAACGTAACAAATGTTTCTAGTTTTTCAAGAATTCCTATTTCCGCCTCTAAATATCTGAACAAAAGTAACAAAATCTATCTAGATAAAGAATCACAGATAAGATCAACCATCAATGGTCACTTATTTGTGAAAATTTAAGCCATATCTCCAAGAAATAACGTTTTTAAGCTATTGCATAGCTTCTATCGCGGGCCTTGAGCGTGGAGACCGAATCCAGAAATTCCGTAACGAAAATAACCTAACACCCCCCACTCCGACCGGCACATAAGTTGATAAAAAATGCTATGCAATAGCTTTACCGCGGCAGTCCCCGAGTGCTACACGTCTTTTTTTATAATTTGACACTGACAGCTACACAGATTAATTAAAATTTCCAATAAAAAATATCAATGGAGCGTATAATAATAAACTCTGCATTCAGCGCAAATTACTCTTCCGCATACTTAAAGGGTACAAATATGCAATCTATTAGTTCTAGCCTTGAGGACCTAGGTTAAAGCGCCGAGACAAAATAGAGGACACTGCATTCCACGCCATAGCTGTGCGCATTAGAAATATCTACGAGCTATGCGCTGGTGTATAGATTAAGGCGCATACCCGAGCCAATATGACAGCGATACCTATTTTATCATATTTTTACGTTTATCATGGGAATTTTTAAAAATCCTACGTTCAGTTTGTGGTATCTATTATAAGCTATTTTTTAATACCTCTTTTATAATTTTATCTTATATAGTTTAGGAGGAGATACAAAAATAGAGTTTGGTGGCCAAAAAGCGCAACTTCGTATCTCTTCCTAAGCTTTACAAAATGAAACTATTACAGAGGCATTAATAAATAACTTATAATAGATACCACAAACTGAACGTAGGATTTTTAAAACTAGCTGCGTTTAACGTAATAATAAGATAAAATAGTTGGGGGCGCCACTTTCGCTGGTGTATGGGCCTTAATAATTTCTACATCGATACTAAAAATTGCGTAAAATAAATGATATGGTAGTTACTTATTTTATTTGCATGGTTTAAAGCTATAATATTTTAATCAAACCTGCGCCATCCTCTTTAGTTTTAGGTTTTATGGTTTTATTTATACCAATGGGTATGAACACCTGGATTAATGACGTCAGCGCCAGCGTGAAAAATTATAATGAAAAGACAATCGCAATAGTTTTTAGAAAATTATTATCCAAGACAATTCAAACGTCAAATTCATCTAAATGTGAGTCATTATTTTGACATAGGTATAATAATTCTTTTTTTATGAATAAATTGTGGTTACCAGTTACCGTTATCTAGACGAGCTATGAGCATAATTTTTTTATAATGAATGCGGTTTATTAAGTTGGCATCCACTGTATGTACCTATTTCAAATATTGCCCCTAAAATTATCTGAGATCTCGTGCGAACAAAATTTGAATAAATCAGGTAGAATCCATTGCGTGATACCGCATTCGTGTGCTATGACCGCCGACCGGGAGACCGTTATGTGAGTTCGGCGTGAAATCCCATGAGATTAAATTTCGGATTTAGTAGGCGTAAGCACTTAATAGAAAGAAGTTATTTATTTAATTTAACATCCCTGTTACCCATTTGATTTGAATTCTCTTACTGAAAAGTTTGATAGAGTAAATTACTTACCTGGCTTAGACGAACCAATTAGTTAGTATTTAACCTACAAATCAAAATATAAGTCATTTCAATAGACCGCAAATCGGCGAGGTTTCTTAAGATCTCGACCAAATATGCACGAAACAGTGCAATTTCATGATTTTTTAAATGTTTGTTACCTTAGAACTTTTGACTGGGTGCTCCGATTTTCATAATTCTTTTTTCATCCATATAATCGAAGTTTGTTTATAGTTTTTTTTAAACAAAATCAATTATTCTAAATCGTGTTTTCACAACACAGGAGCCAAATAAATTATGTTGAATTTTATGTTATTCGAGTTTTTTACCACGGGGATTCTAGGCAACCAAACAACAACCAAATTTGAATCCAAATAATCGAAACATGAGACACCTCCACAGTTTTTACTGAATAATTGAATTGTGTTTTGACGAAGCGTCAATATAGGACAATTCGGCTCGGCTGTTCGAAACTTGCCCGATGAAATAAACAACTATCCGATGACTTAATTTACTTACCTACTTACGGTAGCTAACTTACCAAAGTTACAAGTATTAGTTTATTAAAGTAAAAAGAAAGGCAACACTTTAAAAAGCAATTTGTTAAGAATTATAAGGTCCCCGAGCCTGTTTCATGAAGTCTATAGAGTACTATACAAATATGTATAATATATTATATTATTTATAATATATTAGATTATTATTTATAGTTATTTTGTGCCTATAGGCAATTGTAGACATTTATACTGTCGCTCTCTACCTATGAACGAATGAGGAATCTCGTTGACCACTGTACCAGCAACAATGCCAACAGCGCTGGGCCCGACATGGCATCCCAGCTCCGGTCCTAACGGTATCGCGACAGAGTAGAAACGAGATGCCTCTTGGATATGGCAACTATTTGTGCATTAATGAAAAACTTTGTCTATGGATTCTGTCTTGCTGAGCTTTTGTGATATAAGAATTGATAAGATCAATGACCAAAACGACGCAAAATAGTTGAACTGTAAAACTACCAGTCTGTGTACCAAAGTTTTTACACAGAGCAAAGCCTTAGACATGATATTTAATGATATTTTTAGATTAATTACCTCGAATGGCAACACTACATTGAATGTATGGCATATACACTTATGTAAGGCTATAAATAGACGAAGGAGGTTTTATTAGCTCCGATACTACGTACGACCAGTTTGGGGCGCCATATTGCTTTTTTCTCTCGACTGTCTCTGTCAAAATTGACTTGGCGCGCAAAATTGAAATAGATTACCAACCGTACAAAAAAACGACGCCGTTACAAAAAACCCACTCATTCAAGTAAATTTTCAAATTACAAACAATTAAGCATAACAACTAGCTTACTTTTTCATAGTTCTCTGAGTATGATCGTACCTTTCACCTCTTCGATAACCATTGCTGTTCCAATAGCCTCAGGGTAAGAAAGTACAGTACGGAACGAGGCATAGTTGTCTTTGTTTACAATGATAGCGTTTAGCCTAGTATTTTAATGTCGTTATCTTCGCTGACTGCGCGAATCATGCGAGGTTAAGGTTTTTGAAAGGTATTTGTAAGTAAATTACTGTATACTGTTTTATGGGGTATTTTTAATTGGAATCTGCTGTGTTATTTGTTTGTCTCAAAAAAAAAAAGCAAATTCCTCGTGAAAGTCTGATTATTCCTACCACGTTTTCAAATCTTGAGTAAACAAGTTCCTTCTGGACTGCGTTCTCCATTTTAGGCCACATAATATTCACTTTCTTAAGTGAGATGGCAGTCTAACGATTTATTATTTTCAATAAATGAAAAAAAAACTACTTAATTGAGGTTTTGGGTAGTTATTTTAAAAATTAAGTAAAGTCTACTCACCTACCTAGCTATTCAATGAAGTACTTACTTTTAATTAAGTAATTAATGAATTGCGCTTTGGGATTAACAAACCATCGTTAAATATAAGTAGGTACCTTACCTACTTCAATAATTTTCAAATTAATATTGTTTCTAAGTATTATGTACTTACTTAGACACAACAAATGCACCAATACGCAATAAGGTTCTAAGTTAACTTAAACTTAAGTAACTTAAGTCTATATGCTAAGAAAAGGAAAATAACAATATTTTGAGACTTTTGAGATATATGTACCGACCGTCTTTGTCAAAGGATGTCCAAAGCGTAAAATTGTTAATTTATTCTATGTATGTCCTGCTACGGTTGTCGTTTTCTAACGACTGACAAATACAATTTCTTCAGTTTCTTATTCCGTCCCAAAAAGGCTTTTCTGTTTTTTTTATTTTATCTCTTTGTTTTTATTTAATTGTTCACGGATCAAATCGCGTGGATGTTTGTCCAAAACGTACTTATGACTAAACAACATTCCTTTCCGATTAAACGAGTCAAGATTTTGACTCGGAAATGATATAGGTAAGTACCTATGTTATCTCGTTATATCACGTTTACATGTTACGTCAAATCTTCGGTATAATCTAATTTTATCAGTCGCTCGCGGCGTCAAAATATTGAGTTATTTTTGTTATATTCACAGAAATGGTATGCTTTGTTGTTTCTTTGATAATCACTTTGTACTATTCTTTCGATGACAGTTCACATGCGTTCTCAGGAAAGCAAAACTTTGACAGCTGTCAGAAATTACAGTTATGAAACAGATGGCCAGTTAAAAATTATGAACGGTCTTGGAATAAAAATAATTCTTCTTATTAGATGACTAAAATCTTTTGATTTAATAAATTAGCTCTACGAATGTCCCACACACACGTTGATGGCATGACGCTAGTGACTCAGGCTTTAAAAAAACTGATTGGTACCATGGTAATTTGTTAATAGTAAAAAAACCCTAACAATTTAGGTATACGCAGAATTCAAGATACGAGTTTGTCGAAATGTAACGACAAAATTGTTGACTATTTATTACTAAAGATAATAATTTTAATAGGTATAATTTGTAGAGGAAAATGACCTGAATAATGGAAAATCCAGACTGGTTTAACTGCACGATATAACTCTTAAAGCCGATACCTACATGCTAAATTATATTTGCCAAGAGACGATTATATATAATAAAACACCTACAGAATCAATTGTTTTCCGTACAATAACAATGACGGCATTGAACCACCTTTATCGACTTATAGTAGTAAAACAACTTTACAATAACGTTAAAACTTTGAAATTGTGGTTTAGTTTCGTAAAGCAAAACTTTTGCCGTAGGTACAGTAAAACTTTAAATTGTTGTTTTCAAGTTTTGGATAAGCAAGTCGAACGAAGAAGTATTTTATACAAAGTTGGTGGCATAAACAAACACCTCACCACGCGCCTTGAAGACACATTAGCACGATCAGTGCTAGTTCCGATAATTATTTTGCAATTTACATCACCGGTAAACATTACGCTGGCACGAATAACATCTCAATACATTCCTCGTGGCGTTTTTTACCAAAATCCTCAGCGTTCCATTGAATTATCAGTGAAAAAAACGTTAAAAACACACACGTACACTAGTTGACACGTATTTATTTATTGCCCGGTGAATTTCGTAAATTCAAAATGGCGGCGGCGAGGTACCGTGACGCCGAGTATCGTCGGCCAACTGAAGGAAGCACACGCGGCGAACTGTCAAACTGGCTTGGCGTATCTGTGTGCGTGAGTCACAGTCACACCTGTGTGCCGTGAGTGTACATCAGCGAACGGAGGCTTGAATTGAATGGGTAAAGCCTAGTAAAGGCAATGGTGGCCAAGCCATGCATACTTGTGAAGTTGTGACTCAGAATACGTAGGCCGGTAAAAATATGCAATTATCGCGGCTATTTGCTATCAATTTGGCAGTTGGGGCTGTCAAATGTCAAGGTTGACAGCTCTTTCACTGACGCAGACGATTTAACCTACATTTTGGTATAACACGCTTCGGATTGCGACATTCTTGTTTTCCCGTTGACTAATCTCGCGAGAGGAATTTGGCTTTGACAACACATTCTTTTGTTACTAACTGCAGCTGATCAATCCATTTGTATTACTGAGTATAAGTACTTACTCATAATTAGTGTTTATGATACCACTAACACTATTTTCGCCGCTCATCGGTTCATTTTCTAGACCATCGTGATACACCGTCGGCCGCATCTTTTCTTTCCATCAGGTGAGATTGCGGTCAAACGAAGGTCTATTTACCGTATAAAAAATTTGTTTTTGATACCCTTTTTTTAATTAAGGCCATGCCAACATATCAAAATATTTTGCAAGTACATAAACATAGGTAATTATCAAATTACAAGCTTGTACGACATTTACAATGGGTGCACAAGCAACAGCTAAAAGAAAATAAGAGAAAAAAATATAAATAACTAGCAGTGCCTTGCGGTTTCACCCACGTAGTTCCCGTTTCCGAAAAATATAGCCCCTGAAAAGTAAGCTTTTTAATGATGAAATATTTTTTTAAATCGGTCTAGTAGTTTCGGAGCCTATTCAATACAAACAAACAAACAAATAAACAATCAAATCTTTCCTATTTATATAATTAGTATACCTATATCAAAATACAGTTTGTGTATGATTGATTAGTATGTGTGAAACACTCACGAATACATGTGAATTAACCAAGTGATACAATATCGACCCTCAATCACACAAACAAGAAATAATGATCGATTGATAAAGCTGTCAATTTAAAGAATTAAGATTGACATATATAATCAAATCTGATAAGTAGCGATACATTTCAAAGTGATCTAGAAAAGCTGACAAGGCTATAACTGCATGCGCGTAGGCATAATAAATTGCATTCGAATGAATAAACGTAGATAGGTAGGAGCCTTGGTTAGATATATACTTATACCAGATCATTGTTTTGAAGGTGATTTCACAATATTCTGCAATGCAAGATATTAAACACTTAAAAAGAGTTTTGAAGCTGAAAAAATAAGTTTGTATTGAAACGGTAACCTATACCTAAGTGTATAATTCCCACAAAATTATCTAGCCCCAAGCTAGGTAGGTAGTAGGTACATAAAATAAATATTAAACATTAGGTACATGCTTCCATTGCTATTCTTGTTTTATAATTAACCAATTAACGCATTATTAACCATGAAAATAATATCGACGATACAAATGGAGGAAAAGTTAACTTAGAGAAACTGAAATGATAAACAAACTGAAATAACGTGATAAATTTTACTTTTTCAACTGTCATGGTTATTAAAACTGGGCGCATGCAATCGTGCCGAAATTTTGTAAAACTAAAACCACGAATCATGTCAAACATCAAACATCGTGTTTTCAGTGCTTTTTGAGATTAATAAATGTAAAAAACTGAGAAATTGAGAAGTCATATCATTGTTGATGTTTTCAAAACGATACACATTAAAACAGTGCATTCATAACACATTCTTAAAGACAACCCAGATAATCCACACATAACAACTTAATAAGAGAAGATAAAAATAAGGACCAAAAGAATCCGACATTGCAAAGTCCTTGGCAGATTTTACCTGAGGCAGCACAACAGGTTAATAAAACAACCATATTGATGCTACAAATTCGCATCACAAAAGATATGATATAAACAGACCCATATAAAAATTTGTTTTGAAGGGTAACTAAAGGTCCAAATCATACAAAGTCCGTACTCAGCGAAATTGAAATTTCTGATTCTTTTTGGGTAAACGCTAATCTTATGCAAGCGACATAATATGAGTTGGTTTCGGACAACAAATAAAACGATACTTCGAATATCCTTTTGAGTAGGTCCTCAGAGGAACATTCGATATTTGAGCTTCAAAATGTCATTGGCCATTAGTTGAGCTATCAGCAGACTGTTGTACTAACTATCTATACCGTGTCCATTTTGAATGAGGCATAAACGTATACAAACCGCCCATACTTAACCTAAAATTCACTTTGTTGGCGCGTCCTTTTATACGTAATTTACATTACTTGTCGATTTTAGATCCTCCCTTCAATAAAAATTGCTTACAATTATATCTGAAACTCGACGCCAAGCAAGTGAGTTTTTGTTATTTGTATTGTGGTTTATTTACTAACATGCTCTATGCTGGATGGATAAACCATAGGTACTTACGCGTACCTAACTCACTAACCAATCTAGATATGTACTAATCGAAAGCGACCCAAAACGCTGCTGGTTACAATTCCCTTCAGTATTTATGGCAGTGCTGATGAACTGTATTTGATACTGACCAGTCCTCGAGTCATGCGTCGCTTCGACCAGACGAGACGATTTCAATACAATTTGTACAAACACACGCCTCGATACTGTCATTCGTTTCAGGTCTAGACATTAATCATCATCATCAATCTATATTAGTCCACTGCTAGACATTGGCCTCCCCCAATGAGCGCCATAGTTTTTTAAAACAAAATTAATTATATCTCTACTTGGCGCGCGGAGCTCGAAGTGGAAACATCTCTGGTGGGACTCTGCCGTTGTTGTTTGGCGCTCTCAGTGTCAAGATCGAGTGGTGTGGTGTCCTGATGATGTCTCGACGAGGAGTGATGGAGAGACGAAACTAGTTGACGACTTGCTTTGATAAATGTTCTTTCATTTTGTATAAATGTATAATTTTGTATGATTTGTTATATTTTATCGCAGAAGGTTTTTTCGCGGAATTGTTACTAAATATTTTTCATTCTTATATTTATTATATCTCTACTATTTCCACCTTTTCTGTTGAATAATTCTGTTGACAGTACTACTGGTAATTTCTCCGAATAACTTCTGTGATTTAAAAAACTTAACTTAAATACGACAACACTCCAACCCAAACCCAAACCAAATCAAAGGTACATGCCTTGTCCCGAGGCGGGAATCGTACCCGCAACCTGCGTCGCAGACACTTTCACCCGCAGCGCCAGGTCGTCAGAGCTATTCGAGCAGACATTCAAACAGTCTTGCATGTTTATAGATTAACTTTCCCGGTGTCTAGTCAAAATGATCTTCTAATCATCCGATATAATCTAACTACTGCATACCTCGTGTCCATTGGAGTGTGTACTTGACAAGTATATGTACACAAAACAGGTGGCGTTACATGCCTCAGTGATCCCATTGTGTGAATTTATAGACTATTTATGCTAAGTTATGTAGTGATAGATCATCATATAATCACACGCGTTATTTATATATGGTACATTTAAGGGTGATTTCAGCCCGATCTGTTCAGTAGTGTTGGCGTAAAGAGGTAACAAACATCCATCCAAACTTTCACATTTATAAGTGTGATAGTGTGATGTTATGCGAAAGTTTGGATGTTCAGATGTATGGATGGATGGATGTTGGTAACCTTTCACGGCAAAACTACTGGGTACAATATTTAGGCTACTCTTTTCTTATAGAAAAAATAGTAGCAAAGTTTTTATATATTTTATTTATATTTTATAGCTGGACAATTCACACAGCATTATCTAGCCCCAAGCTAAGCAGAGCTTGTGTTATGGGTACTAGATAACTGATATACATAATACAATAATAAAGTTATATTTGATACATAGGTACATATAAGTTCCCATAGGATAGAAAACGTTCATCCATCCGAACTTTCGCATTTATAATATTAGTGTGATTTATTTGTTACTAAATATATACACGAGTTAGGTATAGGTATACCTATCACTTGGAGATAGAACACATCTAATGAATTTTCCTTTCACAGAGCCTGGCATCGCTCATTCAAATACATATACATATGTACGGGAACTGATTTATGGGATAAAAAGTAGTCTATGTGTTATTCCAGGCCTAGAACTACCTGTATGCAAAATTCAGACCGATCCGTTCAGTAGTTTTTGCGTCAGAGAGCAACAAACACACATACCATGTTTACAAACTTTCGCGTTTATAATATTTGTAGGATGATTTCAGTTGATGACACTGCGTCAAATGTCATCATGATATCATCAACATTATCCTTGATGACAAGAACCCATGGCTTTACCTGTAACAACAAAATATATAGATTGAGAGGTTGCTCAAACAGGCACAAAATTTAGAATTATTTTTCCTTAAACGAACACAACAAATGATGACATAAGTTTTATTCGCAACATTGTTTTTGACCTACATAAAAGTAGAACATTATATATATATAGGTTTATTCTAAGAACTTGTTCCTTATTGTCTTGTTTGATTCTAGTAGTCCTAACTCGATGATTCTAGTAAATTAAGATACCTACTTCAGGTAAGATGACGATCTGCGAAAGACTGCAGGCAGATGCTGGATGCGTCAATCTGAAGACAGGGCGCTATGGCGCTCATTAGAGGAGGCCTATTTACAGCAGTGGACTAGTATAGGCTTATGATGATGATGAAGTAATATATTAAAATGTCAAAATCAAATTCTCGTTGATAGTACAAACATCACAACATTGACAAAGCATTAGGTACTATATTGTGGATATCTCAGAAAACAGACGCGTTAGACCGATTTTTAACCGACTTCAAAAAAGGAGGAGGTTATCAATTCGACTGTATTTTTTTTAATATTTGTTACATCAGAACATTTGTCTGGTGGTCTGATTCTCATGATTCTTTTTTTATATGAAAGCTGGTGCTTCCCGTGTGGTCCCATTTTAAGTTTGTTCAGTTCTGACAACGGGATCCGTGAAAATTCATGAAAAAACTATAAAAATTTAAGTCCGTACATAGTTTTTTAAAACAAAATAAATATTAGTTTAATTGTCTTCTATCCAATTTATATAACTTTTAATTTTATGGTGCACGATTATTTTGAAAACTTTATCTAAATCTAGGGCTACCTACCCTCATAGATTTAAATCGTTAGATACGCCCAAAACTGTGGCATTGTCTTTGAATGCGTGCGTTAACAAAATGCCGACGCACGCACACTATGAGTAGGTAAAATTTGTACTTTTGTCTATAAACCTAACTATTATTATTGCTTTTTATTGTGCAATCAACATAGCTCGAACTTTCGTGAACACCGACACAAAATCACACAATTCACTTATTTTAAATTACAAAAACAAGTTTATGAGCTCACAAACTTCGTTTGGCAACAAATTTAAGTCTAGGGCCACCATAGCCATGAAGCAGCTCTTTTGACTGTAAGAAGAAATAAATGTCACTAGAAATCAGTTTAGACTAGAGTCGTGGGAATTGAATTGCGCTCGTGTGCCAATTGACAACTTTTGTTGCGTTGACAACACTGCCCTCTCATTGCAGTACGACTAAAAGTGTTAGTTCACCGTAACGCCACGACTCTTCCTTTTTTGAACAAACTCTACAGAAGTTACTGGAATAGCGGTCATTATAAGCCAAATGATGATGTCACAGTTCTTATGAACGGCAGATGTCGATTATTGGGTCTAATGAGTCAGGATCGACAAATAAGTCGATTTGACTCGCCTTAACATGACGCCTACGTTAAGTTTCATAAAATTGTGTCTTGAATTCAAACTGTCGAATTTGAGTATAATATAGTAGGTACCTATATACATAGCTGTATGGTGCCGCTGGTGGCTTAGAATTTGCACCACCCCAACTCTTATACCTGTGTAGGTATTAATATGGATTTTCAGACATAAATTAGTGCACTGTGATCTGCCATTTGGCGTATAAATTTTCTTATTACATATTACAAAACCTAACAAGAGAGAAAAAGTAATAATAGTAAAGCTTACAATGGAAAACTATAAGAATTGAAAATAACTAACCCGCATCCCCAGCGTGGAGATTATGGGCATTACCCTCCATGAGATAAACGCCAATAAGGCGCTTATCAGGGGGAGGCCTGCGTCCAGCAGTGGACCAAAACAGGCTGTTGAGGTGAGGATTTGAGTGTCAAATGGTAAGACGTTTGTGGACTATTGAAGCAAGATTAAAGCTCGTACAGGAGTGCGGGTTTAATTACCGCTACGTGATAAATTTAGTAAAAGATAAGAGAGAAGTAATTAATAAAAAATAATCACAATCTATACTAATATTATAGAGAACAATTTGATTGTTTGTATTGAATAGGCTCCGAAAATAATAGACCGATTTAAAAAAAATCTTTCAACATTAAAAGCTTACTTTTCAGGGAGTGACATAGGCTTTATTTTATCCCGGATTTCCCACGGGAACGGGAACTACGCGAGTGAAACCGCAAGGCGACTCCACGCATGGATTTTAAATTAAATAAGGAAATTAGCAGCAAATGTTTCTTAATAACAACATTAATAAACTATCTAAAATAAAAGCTTCAAGTACAGTAAAATTATTTTATGTGAATATGATAAGACTAAGGCCTGTATTATGAAAGCTTGCTCAGTCATAGCTATTCTTGAGTGACGTTTATGCCATAGAAAAGCGTTGCTCAAGCATAGAATGATGACTGAGCAAGCTTTCATAATACGGGCCTTAGACTAAATACATTTGAATACGGTGTATAATAAAAGTGTAGAGACTTCTTTTGGTAATCAATATTGTAATTATCTTTTCAAAAGATTAATTTATAAAAGTTATTTTGTTTGGTTATAAATGATCGTAAACAATGAAGCCTAATTATAAACAAATAGTGGTGTCGATTCTGTTGATTTAGAATTATGCTAAAATTAGGATTTAGGAATGTCAAACGATACATGTCGATTCCATAATCGATTAGATACTAACGATTCATAAATCCTTATTATAGCCAGTTTTGATGTTAAATAATATATACCTAACTATTTAATTTGTAAAGCTATCGCTGACGGTCTAAGTGCTAAAGAAAAAAGTCTAAAGAAATAAACGATTTGACTCTATTGACTCTTATCGTGAATCTGACATTTGCAAATCCTAATTTTAGCGTATTTTGTCGAATTGTAATACAAACGAATCTCGATTACTAACGAATCATAAATCTTTATTTTAGCTAGTTTTAATGTTATTATAATATAGTATATAACTATTTCATTTTTAAAGCTATCGTGTATTTGACTTTCGCAAATCCTAATTTTAGCTAATATTATCTATTTCTATAACAGAATCGACCACCATTGCACACCTTGACTGTTATTTATGTAGGTTATATCCTTGATATTGACGGCTAGTTATTCCCTTATTTTCCATGTAAATTCCATAAAAACATAGATTTTAATGTCACATTACTTACATAAAAGGCGTTCAAGCTGAATAAGTTGCGGGCTTCTTAGTATTCAACAGACGTGCAAATCCAGTTGTTAGAATTGAATGTCTTTGAACAAGGCGACATTGCCCTTTATAGAATAAAGCCCTTTTGGAGAATAAAGCCAAAAGAATATGTAATAGATTTTATTTATTTTTACCTCCTCAACCTCAACAGCCTATATTGGTCCACAGCTGGACGCAGGCCTCCCTGATAAGTGCCTTTATTGGCTGTTTTCTCATGGGGGTAATGCCCATAATACCCACACTGGGCATGCGGGTTGGGGATCGCAGTCTAGTGACAGAATTGTTCAGCAGAAGGCGCTGCTGCCCGCCCTCGGTGGATATCTCTTAGTCGCCTCCTACGACACCCACGGGAGGAGATGGGGTGGTGCAAATTCAAGAGCTAGCAAAAAGCCAGCATCACACAGCTTTTAGTAGCACGTATTAATTAAATTCGGTATTAGTGATAGTGAAATTTTTATTTTAATGATGTTGCACAAAAGTTTTGGTAGTAACATAAGGGTTTGGTAATGGTCCATTAACTATTCTTCACTTTATCACTTTAACACTTACTTCATCATCATCAAGGTGATGATAATGAAGTAAGTGATAAAGTGAAGAATAGTTCACTTTATCACTTACTAAAATTAAATTGTTTTTATATTTTATTTTTATGCTTTGTTTAATGTATTCCATTGTTTGTAGCTTTCAGTTTACTCAGCTTGTTCACACTTTTCATGTAACTATTATTATTTTTAACCGTGAAAACCTCTTAATAGCCTCCTATCTCGATGATTTATCTTTAATTTGTATGTATGTGCTGCTGGTTTTCCTTAAAATAAATAAATAAATAAACTAAAGACGACATTAAACAAAGCTGCCATTATGAATTAACAAAAACGAACGATAAGAGAACATAGATAAGAGAACGATAAGAGATGGATAAGAGAACGATAAGAGAACATATGCGTTTCGTTATTCGATCTTTACCAATAAGTTTGCATAACCAGGTATACACAAAACGCACGTTTAAAAACAAGTTAGAGTACCTCAACCAAATCAAAAGCTGTGTCAGGGCATCAATGGCTTTATTTCACTGGTTCTAAATTAAGAACGTTAGTAATAGTACTAGTACTATATATATATATATATACCCTAGTAGTTATTTTAAAAAATCCTTAGAAATTCTGCACCTTACACGAAATTCCTCGCCGAAAATAAATGGATATGGTCTGAAATGTGCCGACGAGAAACCAAAACTTCTTCTGTGTCAGACTATAAAAAAAAAAAAAAAAAAAAAGACATGTGGCACTCGGGGACTGCCGCGGTAAAGCTATTGCAATTAAAAGTTCTGCTACTCATCGATAGATGGCAAAACTAAAAAGTATCACCGCTGTGCCGGTCGGAGTGGGGGGTTTTAGGTTATTTTCGTTATGGAATTTCTGGATTCAGTCTCCACGCTCAAGGCCCGCGATAGAAGCTATGCAATAGCTTAAAATGTTTATTTACATCTTAATCTATAGCTTAAGTTAACATATTACAATTATAAACAAGTTTAAGAAGATACGGTTTACAATGGTAATAAATTACTAATAATGACTACGATGAAAGCCTCGATAAAGACACATTTGATCACAGAAATGCACTGAAATACTTATAAAAAATAATTAAATAATGCTCTAACGGAAAACTAATGGATTATTTTCGGCCAATTAAAATTTAAACATGAACTATCAATGTAATGGCTCATTAGGTGCTAATGTCGTTACGTGCAACACAAAATCTGTGTAAGTAGCAGGTTTGACGTTTCATTAGTCATTAAACATTAAATTCAACATAAAAAATTGTTTAAATTTTCTATTGTGCAACAGTTTAAGGAAAGATTAGCGTTTAAACATTAGAGTTCGTTTCTGCAACTGAATGTTAAACAAGTATAAAGCATATTTCTAATATTCTGTGGTCTAAATAACAAGACTTCCTATAAATTGTCAACCCTGTCAGTCAGGTATCATGCATCCAGTTCGATTGCAGTTCACCTCGCCACCTACACGAGTGGTGTTGTCACAGCAGTGTTATCTAGGGGTGACAGTGCCAAGAATTTAGTATAGTGATGTCTATACAAATTACATATAATTATAATAATACAATATAATACAAAATACTTTATTGCACACCAACAAATATACAGAACTTACAATAGAAATTACATAAATTAAAGTACAATGGGCGGCCTTATCGCTAAGCAGCGATCTCTTCCAGACAACCTTGGGATGGATAGTATTATGTGGGGTGTACCAAATATATCTTAGAGTAGCTGCATCTTGCGATTTCACCCGCGTAGTTCCCGTTCCCGTTCCCGTGGGAATTCCGGGATAAAATATAGCCTATGTCATTCCCTGAAAAGTAAGCTTTTTAAAGATGAAATATATTTTTAATCGGTACGATCGGGTAAACTAACGAATGAAATCTTTCCTCTTTCAAATCAAACCAATACTTTATCTGCTGAAATGTAGGTAGGTATAGTAGGTATTTTATTAATGGTTAGCTCTACCACATTCTGTCACAAAGTGCGTGATAATTTAACAAAGTTCTATATACATACTAAACTTTATAAGATTAGTATAGATGGCACCCCTAAACTTAAACGTTGCCAAACTAAAGAGAGAGCTGTTGCAGTATTTAGCTTCCTAGCCTGACTAATGATACTCCTACGTGTTAATTACTCTATGGATTGTGTACTCTATGGTTTATGGATTACTCAGGTGTTTATGCTCTACCTACGAGGTTCGGCGTAGGTACCTGCTCATTGGTTTTATGGTTGTTGCCCTATGTCATACTTATTTCGAGCTTATTATGCTTAGATGACTTGTTTACTGATTTGTATTTGTTTTTGAGGCGTTAACCAAAAAAGAAAAAATAAGTAAGTAGTCGGTATACTATAGATGCAATAAACATTTATTGTAAAATAATATAACAATAAAACAAAAGAAATAAATTACAACTAGTATTTACATTTGAAACCATTTGAGCTAAATGTAGACTGCTGCAAATGGAGTAAACTAAACATCATGTTTGTTCAGCATATATTGGATCACAGCTGGACGTAGGCCTTCTCCCGCTAAGCGCATGGCTTGGGAATAATGCCCATAATTCCCAGGCTGGACATCCGCGTTTTCTATTAGGTTAAGAAAGAAAATAAATAATCTATCAAAATGTCTATGCAGTTATTACAATTAAGTGGGCAGATAAATCTAGGTAGGCTGTGCAGCACAAATCATTGCAAGGTATAAATCAAATATTTGCATTCTGGTTGAAGGTAATAGCCTACTTTCACAGTCTGCCTTTCGTAATTACAATATTACCTACATTATCTATGTTATAGACGTTCTACTGCAGTGGTTTAGTCTGCATTGAACCATTCCATGGCCGTTTGGTGCCGGTTTAAAATTTGCACCACCTTAACTCTTCCAGCGGGTATCGTAAGAAGCGACTAATTCACTTGGGGCGGGCAGCAGCGCCCTCTGCAGAAAGACTTTACCAACCAACTACGATCCCCAGCCCGCATGCCGGGCGTGGGGATTATGGGCATTATATTATTATCCCCATATCATAAAAGCCAATAAGGCGCCTATTGGGAGGCCTGCGTCCAGCAGTGGACCAGTAAAAGGCTGTAGATGTGAACCATCTGAAATTCTGAGACAACCGCAGGAAAACGCACGTTCCAAGCACGTCGTATTTCAAAATATGTTGAAATTAAAATTAAATGGCAAACATCAAAATTTAATTTTTCAGAGGTTGGTACTTCAAGTACAAGGTTGTGTACAAGTATCAAGCTGTTTATATAGTAAAAAATGTATTTGTCTATGTGCTTATTTTGAAAGTCTAAAAGTTTAAAGAAATAAACGATGTGACTGACTCTGACTCTGTAGATATGAACCATATGAAATTCCAACGAAAGAACGCATGAAAACGCACGTTCTAAGCATTTCGTCTTCCAAAATATGGTGGAGTGGATCAAAAGAAAATGGCGGACATTATAATTTCAGTAATCTGAGGTTGGCACTTTAGCCATAGACAAAAGAATTGCGTGCGTTACGTTACGACGATTTACAGATAATTTAAAAATTTTTTCACGTACGAAATCATGCGGAAAATAAGACAGACGAACAATAAAACTTGCGGTATAAAAATTGCAAGAATAAATGCTGATCCATCGCTTAATAGAACCCAAGACCCTTAACTTCCACTGACGCTTTGGGTTTAGTGGGACTACTCCTGTCAAAGGGGAGAACAGGAATGGTTCTTTAAAAAACATGAGATTTGAATATTTGAATTTGTATTTGAATTTGTTTTCACGTAGTTCTAGGCCTGGAATAGCACATAGGCTACTTTTTATCCCATAAATCAGTTCCCGTGGGTTAGGCGTGCGAAGCCGCCGCTAGTTTAAAATAAATACGAGTAGATCAAAATCCATGCTGATATGAAACAGTTGTCAACAGGACTAATATAGTATTGTCACAGGTTATAAAACGGATCATACGTGGGCCCAACAGTGGGCGTGGTGATCTAATACTTAACCAATTATGGTGAGGTTTTCTTCAATGATCATTCAAATCGTACTTAAAGCAGGCTTTATTAAGGTTGATTTATAAGATTTTTTTGACTTTTATTCGAGTGTTTTCAAGTTTAAGAGGTTGTAGAACTCGTTCGTCATTATCATCCGCAGCCGGATTTACACTCCACGCTAGCCAAACTCGATGTAAAATGTAAGTTAACAAATCACGACGCAGAAATAACTAAAACTCTTGCATGGCGTCGAGTTTCAAATTCCCATGGCCATGACACATGGAGGAAAACTATCTTGTACAAAAATTTCTCCCGTGACGGAGAGAAATCCACCCCGCATTTTCGGTAGGTACTAGATTTAAATGAAATCTAAATACAATACACTATATAGATATACTTTTTTCAATATACATAAAAAAACATCCAGAACGCTCTATCAAATATCCGCAGATCGTACACACATTTGTTCCGAGGCGGGAATCCAACCCTCCTGCGTCGCAGGCGAACATTCACCCACTGCGCCACTGCGTATACAGGACGTCCCACGGCCATGCCACATGGAGGGAAAGTACCTTAAATATTAAAGATAGAACATTTTAAAATTAAAATTCATGGTCTTCCTTTTATATGTGACACTATGTTACTTAAAAAAAATTAATCCATAGGATATTTTTAATAATGATTATTTTTCTCGTGCAACGGGTTCGATTCCCGGTTCAACCATGTAATAATTTAAATATCTATGAATGCAGTTTAAATTGTTTTTAAAATCAAAATAAAGTCTTCTTTCAGTAAAATGTTCTATCTTCAATATTTAAGGTACTTTCCCTCCATGTGGCATGGCCGTGGGACGCCCTGTATACAGGGTGTGGCAAATTTTTGGCCCCTTAAGGGTAGCTACCGTTTCTTTTGTAGTTAGAAGGTTTTGTTCTAAGGAACTTTCTGTTTTATTTTAAAGAAAAAAATATTGCCATTTTTAGTTTTTTGAAAAAATGTACGGTTCGCCCAAAAAATGACATTTGTCAAAAAAAACTAGTTGGTCTTAATCGACTCTATTTCCAACCAGGAACACTTTTCCCAAAGGAACATACCAAATCAAATCGTAAGTTTTGGCAATAATTAAAAAAAACAATTCCCATACATTTTCTATGAAAAAACGAGTAGGTGAAAACAACAATGTCACTCATTCAATGGTTCTTAATTTAAACTCGTATGTTACTACTTTTTTAAAATGGTAGGCTAATTATCTCAGGAATTAAATTTTTACTCAGGTACTTTTTAATTTTTATTAAAAATCTAGTTATTTACTTACTAAACTTTTTATACTAAACTCAATTAAAAATGACCGTTGTCTAAAAATAGTTAAGTAGGTATGTTTCTTATTTTGGTGTGAAGACATTTTTACCTATCTCTTCGTTAAAGCGAACATGGCTAGGGGGCCTTCAAAATAAGCCTACTTGATTTTTAATAAAAATAAAAAATAAGTAAAAAATTTAATTCCTGAGATGCCTTCAAAATTACACTACCATTTTAAAAAAGTAGTTACATACGAGTTTAAATTAAGAACCATTGAATGAGTGACATTGTTGTTTTCACTTACTCGTTTTTTCATAGAAAATGTATGGGAATTGTTTTTTTTAATTATTGCCAAAACTTACGATTTGATTTGGTATTTTCCTTTGGGAAAAGTGTTCCTGGTTGGAAATAGAGTCGATTAAGACCAACTTGTTTTTTTGACAAATGTCATTTTTTGGGCAAGCCGTACATTTTTTCAAAAAACTAAAAATAGCAATATTTTTTCTTCAAAATAAAACAGAAAGTTCCTCAGAACAAAACCTTCTAACTACAAAAGAAACGGTAGCTACCCTTAAGGGGCCAAAAATTTGCCACACCCTGTATATCATGAATCAGTAAATCAAGTTGATTACAAGTTGACAAATGAAATCCCACTTACTCAGTCAGTTAGATATTAGAACCTGATCTAAACAAAGGGTTTAGCAACTCGTAATAAGGTTAATCTATTATGGTGCGAGTATGCAAATCATATGTGGGCCTAATTTATAGGCTACCTACTAGCTCCTTATTTAGGACAAGTAAAACCTCGCGGTTTCACCCGCGTAGTTTCCGTTCCCGTGGGAATTCCGGCAAAAAAGTAAGCTTTTTAATAATGAAAGATTTTTTTAAATCGGCCCAGTAGTTCCGGCGATACAAACAATCAAATCATTCCTCTTTAATAAATTATTATAGATACATTTCAGGAGTTCTGCATATTGTGTATCTAATTAGGGTTCACTTTCTTATTCCCAAGGAAACAAGAATAGGCTAATAATACTCTATATTCATCACATACATACATCAAAAACCTAGATAATATTCTTTTACGATGTTTTGCATTATAAAAAAAAAACTATTTAATATGAAAACGCTCAAGGTCATAGCATAGCGTCTTAAATGACGTCACTTCTTTCGAAACATTGCTGATAAAGAGAAATTTCGTTAAAACCACCAAGCGGATCTTTTTGGTGGTGGATTTCTTGATCTCTTGGCGCCTCTTGCTTTCAGATAGACCATAATTGAAACATTTGATATATTTAAGATCTGCAACTGTAACCGTCATTATGTTAAAAAAAAACTTTAATCATATCTTTATCTTGATTATCGGGGGACACCCTAAGTACATTTTTTTCAAAATCATGATCTGATTGCACTTTTCATGTTTCGTTAGTAGCCTTGAAACACCCTTATATTTTCCACATGTCTATTTCATAGTAGTCGGTACAGTTTATTTATTCTATTCATACAGGTCCTTTCGAGAAACATTGATTCAAAGTCAAGTCAAAGTTATTTTGGTAGGTGTGAATGGTCTGCTGCGTGACGATGGTAAGGGGCCTGACGACGGTACGACAATAGTCCCATGAGAGTTGGGGAGGCCCATTTTGTGGGACTTTACATCGGACACGGCAAGTCGCACACTTGTGCCTTCCCATCTTCGAAGGACATCCGTGATGGCGGATAGATAATATATTTTAGGTAGGTGTGTGTCCCATAGGGCCGTTAAACCCACATTAGGATTTAAAAAGTCTGGGTAATAAGCTCTTTTGGTTTGTGATCTTGGAAAGCTACAGTAAAATATGAAAAATAATCCTCTAGCTCGGAACGTGTTGATCTACTTTCTTATAGTTCCAAATGAAATTGACATTTAACCGTTTCTAATCATTTGATAATCATTAGCCCAGATATAAACAAGATCCAATCAATACGTATGTTATTCAGGCCTGATAAGTACCCGCCCAAGTACCTTTATGTTTTTTGCTACAAAAACCGCCACACCATCTAAGGACACTGCCGTGCCTAAAAAAATTGACCTAGTTGTCTATGGATAACTGTGCTTGACGGCTTGTCAATTTTTTGTCGGGATTAGGCGGGAATCAGTAGCGGCGACATTTCATTCTTACTTTGAATATTTAAAAAAAGTTCAACAAAGAGGTTTTACCTGGTTCACGCATTCATTGCGGATTTAAGCGGGTTAGCTACGAACATAGAGTTTATATAGTACTAAAAACTCGATGGCTACGAAGTACTACGAACCTCTTTTGCTTTTGAAGAAGGTTATACTTTTTATTCAATATCTCTACATTTGAAAAAGAAGCAAGGAAATATTTCTTATGGTAATCCGCGGTTTGATTGTATGGTAATGCATTATATTAGATGATACCATTATTATAGACAGTTATATAAAAATATAAGAACTGCCTAGAACCTGCTTTATTTATTTGAATAAGTACTATCGACCTGCTCTAGCTTCGCAAGGGTGCAATGCTGATGTATTATTGATTATACATAATAAACATTCCTCTTGGATCACCTCTATCTATTTAAAAAACGCATCAAAATCGTCGTTGCGTTGCGTATTTTAAAGATCCTAAGCATACATAGGGACAGACAGACAGCGGGAAGCGACTTTGTTTTATGATATGTAGTGAAGTTGATGTATGTAATGTAGGTAAATAACATAGAATAAATTATAGGTAAGTTAAGTATCTACCATATTTGTTTGCTCTATAAATTCCACCTAAGATCAATTTGTAGTTTAAAGACGGAACTAAATAGATCGTCGTAAAATCGATATGTCATTGATGATGTCATCTGGTTCGGCGACGCCTCCGCAACACCTACGGTAACGAGGATGGTATATGGTAACTCGAAGGTTATGATGAAAGCGCCATGCGTATTTATTATTTGTTTTTTAAACGGTTTAGTTTAGCTTGCCCAGTTTATTTGTTTGGGTCAAATAGGTCAAATCTAACCGTGGGGATTATGGGCATTACCCCTCATGAGATTCGCCTTCTTCTCTTGAGGGGAGGCCTGTGTCCAGCAGGGGACCAGATCACGTTATTTACTTAACAAGCAATTTTTTTAAAGCTAATTAAAAATGACGTTTGGCAAAAAAGTAGTTAGGAGATATGTTTCTTATTTTGGTCTGAAGACATTTTTACGTATAAACCATCGTCGTTAGAGCGAACATGGCTGCCTTCAAAATTTGCTTTCTTGATTTTTATTAAAAAAAAATATAAAAATGTAATTCCTGAGATGCCTTCAAAATTAGCCTACCAACTTAAAAAAGTAGTTACATACGAGTTTAAATTAAGAACCATTGAATGAGTGACATTGTTGTTTTCACTTGCTCGTGTTTTCAGAGAAAATGTATGGGACTTATTTTTTTTAATTATTGCCAAAACTTACGATTTGATTTGGTATGTTACTTTGGGAAAAGTGTTTCTGGTTGGAAACAGAGTCGATTAAGATCAACTTGTTTTTTTTGACAAATATCATTTTTTGGGCGACCTACTTTTTTTCAAAAAACTAAAAATGCCAATATTTTTTTCTTCGAAATAAAACAGAAGGTTCGTTAGAACAAAACCTTCTTACTACAAAAGAAACGGTAGCTACCCTTTAGGTGCCAAAAATTTGCCCCACCCTGTATACACCTAGGTCTAGAATCGCATTTTGCTATGATCGTGTATTTTCACATGTGCTTTATAATCGTGTTAGTTTCTCCCTGCGACTTCGCACGAGCCTCTCAAGTACAAGTTCATAACAAACTAGCAGCGCCTCGCTCACCGCCGCCGCATTCACCCGCGTAGTTCCCGTTCCCGTGGGGTTGGGAGTTTTATAACCTATGTCACTCCCTGAAAGGCAAGCTTTTTAATACTTTATTTATACACTTATAGCCATTAATAAATCAATGCTTATAGTCCTACATAATTAACTTTGTTTTAAAAAACTATAAAGAGACTTCAATTTTTACAGTTTTTTTTTTTTTAATTTTCGTGGATCCCACTGTCAGAACTGAACAAAATAAAAACGGGACCACACGGGAAGCACCAGCTTTCACACAAAAAAGAATCATTTTAATGATGTAATATTTTTTTAAATCGGTCTAGTGTTTTCGGAGCCTGGAGATTCGATACAAATAAACAATAATGTTCCTCTTTATAATATTAGTAGGTATAGGCAAACAATTTTTTTTTCAACTTTGGGGACATTATTATTGGGCAGGTGTGTACCTATGACCTAGTAGGTTAGGAATGTGTCTTCAAGGTGCCTCGTAACTCCTAGGTCTGTTTCTCCTTAGAACTGTAGTACCAGTATTATGCTACTTGCAACACTGAGGTACTTGTAAAAATACACATAAATCGAAGTTCTCGCTTAGTTTTTTAGCTCTCTCGTTTGTAGCCTTGCCGTGAAAAACCGCCAGAAAAATAACTAAACTACCCAACGTGAACCTTAACCTTTTATGATCTGGAATTAATTTCAAATTGCTTTTTATTGAGGATTTTTTTTAATAATTCTTAAATGTACATTTTCTGACTTCTGCCTTGTTAAATTTCGGACGAACTATTAAGTTTTGAGCCTGTACGAGTACGCAGAAAAATTCGTCCTTATTATTTTTGATGACAACATTAATGTTTTGTGTTTTTTAACGTTCTCTGGTGGACTATTTTCAAAGTACAAACAGGTTTCAATGTGCCCATTTTCACCCCTAGCGGTCAGGTGAGAATGTGCCACGATTCTACGGTACTTAAATACTAACAAAAAGAAATTAGATAAAGAGTTCTGTGTTTTGTGGAAAAATAATATTGAATTCATGTTGAAAACCCTGTCTTTGCTAGAAGCTCGCCCACGTTGGCCAATCTCCTTTCTCAAACAGAGGTAATATAGCAAGATTCCTTTTCCAGTATACCGGACGGAATATCGTTAGAACAACATAGAAGTGGTCCTAACCAGAGTGAAGTTCGCTGAATTAGTACAACTCTACCAAACAGGTTTTATTATTAATTCCTTCGCTGTAGTTTAGGTAATTTTAGGCGCCAGTTCTTGTTC
Organism: Eupithecia tripunctaria; assembly: GCA_955876795.1. NCBI lineage: Eukaryota > Metazoa > Arthropoda > Insecta > Lepidoptera > Geometridae > Eupithecia > Eupithecia tripunctaria. The sequence goes on along the minus strand of OY041623.1, from coordinate 8,905,283 downwards.
GCAGAATATTAATGATGCTCTACATTTCGTAGAGCAACTTTGAAAGTTTAAAAATGTGTTTTTTTATATAATTAATTTCGTTTTATAAAACTATAACCGACTTGAAATTTTATGTTTTTTCATGGATTTTCATGGATCCCGTTGTCAGAACTAAACCAAATTCAAAACCCAGTCAAAAGTTCTGAGGTAACAAACATAAAAAAAATATATATACTTACAGTCGAACTAATAACCTATAACCTCGTCCAGTTTTTTAAGTCGGTTAAAAATAAACCAAAAGCTTGTGATAAAAAATGTCTGGTAACTTAAGTTAGTATTCGATCGAACCTATGTACATAATGAATTAATATTCGTGTCTGTAAGTATGTATGTTTGTTGCTCTTTCATACAACAAATACTTAACGGGTCGGGCTGAAATTTTGCATTCAAGTAGTTCTAGGACTGGAATAACACATAGACTAATTTATATCCCATAATCAGTTCCCGTCGGATAGGCGTGCGAAGCCGCGGGGCGCAGCTAGTAATGAAATTATTGTATCGAGGTGCTTGTTAACCTCTTTGCTATACTGGCATTACCATAGTTGTCATAGGTTATATTATAATCATAATGCAGTGGAATGGAAAGCCGCTAGAACAATATTTGAAGAATATATAAACTCATCTAGTTAACTAGATAACACCCAAGAGACCGTTGACCTTTGAATAAAAGCCAAACAGACTAAAACGATCGACTTGGCCTGAATTACTTTTGGAATTTATGCGAATTTTAACTATTTGTAACCACGCGATTTGTATGCAGCAGATGGTGTTTCGGCGCTCAGCGCCATCTAGCGGGGAGTAGTGGTACTTTTCCTTAGATGAATTTGTTTAGTATTTTTATTATTCGTATTTTTTATAACTTTATTTCAGTGCTCCTATAAGTGGTTCATTATAATTATTTTTTTTACTATTTGACGAGTCAAAGTTTGCTCGCAATTTATTTAGAAAACTTTACCAATTTAAGAAAATCTCGCTCCCGATGATTTTATGTAAATTACCTGAAACAAAACACAATCAAATTAGAAATATTTGATTTTACAGAATTAAAACAAATTGCTAACAGCGCCATCTGCTATAAGCGGCTAGAACTTGGTGATGTAACGTAAACTCAGAAAGTTGTCGGGCAATGACGATAGAATGCGCTACGAGTTTCTTGAAAATCGATAGTTTAGTAGTTAATATCGAGCAGTCGTTATCAGATTGAAAATTTGATGTAAAATTACAGGAGTCGTGAATACAATGTGTAGGTAATAAAAATATATAATAATAAATACTGAAAAATTTGCTAGTTTTAAAATTTTACAACTTAGATTGGTTTTTCAAAGATGTCCATAAATAAACTTATCCTACAATTTACTCTATCCGTTTTTGTTTTTAGAATTAAAATCGAAAATTTATTTCGTTTCATCAACAAATCGACAGAAGCTTTGTCTTTTATTTGAAGTCATGTTTGTTGGTTAAGTTACAAATAAAATTCTATTCTATTCTATTCAACATAGATTTCCTCATCCCTAATTGAAAGCCAACATAAAATAGCATATATCAATTATTTCTAAGTGTCTAGCTACAAGTTAACATTCACCAATAATCGTTACAGCATGAGTGCCCACTTGGAAACACTTAGGCCCGTATTATGAAAGCTTGCTCAGCCATCGATCTATGCTTAAGCGACGCTTTTCTATGGCATAAACGTCACTCAAGCATAGCTCTATGACTGAGCAAGCTTTCATAATATGGACCTTACATTCACTCAATATAAAAATCGAAGAGTTGTAAAATGTCCTTAAGTTATTATAAAATAAAACAATTTTAAGGCTTACCGTACCCATACCCTATGGGTACGGTAACCCTTAAAATTATTGTACTGTACACAAAGGGTAAAACGGGACCCTATAACTAGGACTTCGCTGTCCGTCCGTCTGTCACCAGGCTGTATTTCATGAACCCCTGATAGTTAGACAGTAGACAATTTTCACAGATGATGTAGGTACATATTTCTGTTGCCGCTATAACAACTAACACAAAAAAAAAACAGAAAAAAATAAATATTTAAGGTTTCATAATAAAGGATACATGGTTAAATTCATAAATGAAAACACCATAGGCACTTGCGATAGGCATAGAGTTAATATAATGGTGATAGGTGATTTCGCTCTTCCACTTTTTAGCTTTTTGTATAATTTTGAAGGCGTTTACACTTTTATTTTCAAAACATTGCAAAACAGTTAAAGTAAATTAAAGCAAGACACTGTATCAGTGGAGGGTACGACATTGCTCTCAATTCGACTGTACTTTTTAGGTTTGTTACCTCAGAACTTTTGACTGGGTGGTCTGATTTTCATGATTCTATTTTTATTTGAAAAGCTAGTGCTTCCCGCTCCCATTTTAACTTGGTCCAGTTCTGACAATGGGGTCCATGAAAAAACTATATAATATGTATAATTGAAATCGGTTTATAGTATTTTAAAACAAAATCATTTATTAATCTTATTAAAAGTGCGTACAACGTCGCCGGCTGAAGCTATATAAAATACGAGTAAATAAATAGCGATTAAGGTACCTAGGTTCCAAGTTCCAAGAAACAAATTATGGTAAGGGGACAGGAATTTATTGCCTATGAAACTTTGCCTATGATAGTACAGTATTATTATTATCTGTGCCTATGATAAGATAAACGGAATTCTAGATAATCGATTAAATTATCTGATTACAGTTAGAAGTTTGTAATAATCGATAGCGTTTCAAATGTGCCGATATAGGTGTTAGATTTCCAGGAAAAATAGTATATTTTTACTGAGAATTGAATAATTTTCAAGATTTAATAAAGCACCGCTTGCTGTGTGGTGCTGGCTTAGAATTTGCACCACCCCAACTCTTCCCGTGGGTGTCGTGAGAGGCGACTTAGGGATATCCCACGGGGGCGGGCAGCAGCGCCCTTTGCAGAAGAATTTTACCACCAAATGGCGATCCCCATCCCACATGCCCAGTGTAGGGATGATGGGCATGCCCCATTAGATATACACCAATAAAACGCTGATCTGGAGGAGGCCTGCGTCCAGCATTGGACGAATGCCTGTATTGGTCCTAAATTTTTCTATGTATCTAAATTTTGAGGATGAGGTTGAGATGCTACCATGCATGCTAAAAATAATTTTAATTAACATAAAGGGCAGCAGGATCCTCTTCGTTAATATCCGCAGGAGCCTTTTTTTAAGATAAATATGTAGATAAAAATTTGTTTGTTTACCCAATAGGTACATAACAAAAAGAGTGGTACAATCATTGATTAATTAAAAAGGGAAGATAGGTTACTTTCTCCCAGCGCTTACTCAAAAATTGGCATGTGTTACAACTACACGCAAACACATACGCTCACAGTTATATTTCCAGTCCTGTGCAATACAAAGAAAACAAAGACGGAAAGACGTATCTAAGACCGAAGTGAGACCGAGACAACAATATTTCATGCGAATCACGACCGCCCGTGCCGCCGGTCCGACGGTGACTGAGGTGGGAGCACACAATTTTCCACAATATGAGGTTGCCATTTTCGAGAAACTAGTACCTCATCTTTCCTTTTTAATTAATCAATGGGTACAATAAATACATTAACAGGACATATAAAACGAATAAGTAGACCTACTAATAATAAGTACCTGTACTTCAATCTAACAATACATTGGGTAAAAAGGGACCCTAGCTCAACATTTTGCAGTATAATGCATTTGCCCTATACTGCGCTGGTTTTCAGTTCGAAGACCAGTCTATTCCTAAACGAATTTTCACTCATCGAATAAAAAAATAAATAAATAAAGGGTTCCTATGAGTGACGACAATACAATATACAGCTACATACCTAACCATAGACAAAATATAATAAAGATAAGATTTAATTAATATAATGGCTTGGGCTATGATCAATTGATCAAGCTCAAGAATTCACCCCCACGATAGGACACAGATCAGATTAAGGCCAAACGTTTTACATTTATCGTGCCGACTGTACTATACTATTGACATTTAGGCCAGCCCGTATTATGAAAGCATGCTCCGTCATCGACCTATGCTTGAGTGATGCTTAAGTATAGTTTTGAGTAAAGACTATTTTTAAAACAATACTTGGGACAAAGCATCAGAGCAGTGATCTAAGCTTGAGTAGAACTCACGTGATGACTGCATAAGTAATGCTTGGGAAAGCTTTCATAAAACGGGCCTTACACATTTAGCACCACACAGCACCACGCAGCAAGGCAGCACGCAACCGACGAAAACTCGTATCGTATGCCGTTCAGTAGATAACACACTGATATTTTCCCGTTAGTAGGAGTACCTAGTACTTGTTATTCTATGCTCAAGGAAGGATGTCACAATTGAAGGCAGGACTCGCAGGTACTCGCTAACAATGGTTACGAAATAGTACTGCTGGTTATTCTGTGGCTAGCGGATAACGAAAATTACCGTTAGTCGGTCGTACTCGCTGATTTGCTTATGCGAATCCAAGTGCATTTGATTTTATGAATGGGCTGAAATCGTAAACTAATTTTATATGGTTCACTCTGAAACACACAGCGCATTCGAAATTCAAACGTGGTCGATCTTAAAAATTATCTCAACAAATCCGAACGACAAAAATTCAAATTCACATTCTAGTGATAATTCGAACTGCGTATATCAAATTGCTTTTATGATTTTCTAGCTAGGCGCTCAAATTAATTTGACACTGACTGTACCTACTTTTACTTTAGAATTATTCAGCATAGTTTACAATAGTTTACAATTAATATTAATTGTTTCATACAAACAAGCTACAGTTTTCCTACACATGCGCGCCCTGTCAGGCGCAAGGTTGTCAAGTTCATCAAACCGGGAAGAGTCTATTTATGTCGACGGACGATTTGCTTTATTACTCTCCTCTCTCGTTGTTACGTTCGAAAGTAGGTAGGTACTTTTCGATACAAAAAGAAGGAACAAGTTACGGACCAATCATTTGACTTGTCTAAGTGCATATTTTGTAAGGATAAACAAATAAACGAATTGACTCTGACTCTGACTAGAGTTTAATTTGTGAAAATTTATTTATAATTATCACAATCATAATTTGCTTAATATTATTGATTTGTAAGCAAGCAACTTTTTCAAGTAGGTACGGTTTCGAAACAAAAAGAAGGAACATGTTACGGACCAATCATTTGACTTGTCTAAGTGCATATTTTGTAGGTATAAACAAATAAACGAATTGACTCTGTCTGAGTTTCATTTCTGACAATTTATTCATAATTATCACAATCATAATTTGCTTAATATTATTGATTTGTAAGCAAGCAACTTTTTTGGCGAGCTAACCTCGCGCAGTACACAATGTACACACTACTCTCCTCCGTAGGTCTTTGGTCTATTTAGACCAAAGATTTAAATTATAGGTCAATTATATGGTTATACACCAGGGTTCTAGCATACACGCATAGCATAGACGATAGTAAATAAAATACTATCTTCGTAATTGAAGTCCGTTGATGGTTTCTTAAAACAAACTCAATAATACTTAAAAATGACATTATCAATGTTAAATTAAAAATGTATATCCTGCCATTAAACATGTATTGTATGGCAATGACCGGCTGATAACATCTTTATTTTTATTTTGAGAACGGATAACCTTTCACCTAATTTATCATTTTCGCGCCGGTAGGTAAAGTAAGCATACACGCTTAATTATTTTTTTATCACAAGCCAAGTATATCCTTTTTTAACATATCTCATGAGCTGAACCCTTTTTTGGCACATAGACATACATAGCTGTAGTTAGGATAGTACTTACAACTAAGATAAATAATATAAATAATAATAATAATAATAATAATTTATTCAAAACAACTAAGGGCTAAATGGATAACAAAAGAGTCAATAATATCTAATATAAAGGTATAAAATAATACATGTGCCTGAACTAGGTTAAACCTGTATCTCAGGCAGAAAGTGCTTACAATGAAAAAATAATAATCACATCAATCAGTAGTCATAATAAAACAAAGCAACGGTGCAGATTTGTAAATAACTTAAATATGTACCTAACGTATCAAGTTTTAATTCTAATCAAAAATTTTTTTTCTCCTTTGGTTAGATAAAATACCTATGGCTTTCTTTCTTCATTAGATACCGATGCCAATTTAGAGGGGTGGGTTTAGCAAAGCGCGATCGAGACGTCGACATCTCGATCACTAAATACTATCGTCAAATAGACTCACCTTTCAGATATCGCCAAAACTCATCGAGTAATTTGATTTGACAATTCTAAAAATTTTGCCATCGCTTTCCTAACAATCAAAATAAAAAGGATGGCATAATTTTTAGTAGGTGTACCTCCTATGGTTCATCCATCCAGCATGGAGCATGTTAGTAAATAAACCACGATACAAATAAAAAAACTCACTTGCTTGACGTCGAGTTTCAGATATAATTGTAAGCAATTTTTATTGAAGGGAGGATCTAAAATCGACAAGTAATGTAAATTACGCATAAAAGGACGCGCCAACAAAGTGAATTTTAGGTTAAGTATGGGCGGTTTGTATACGTTTATGCCTCATTCAAAATGGACACGGTATAGGTGCCTACATAGTCACTGTGTCTATTCAGATGTTGCCAAAACTAGACTAAACAAATCTGACAGGACCAAAAATTATGCCATCCTTATTATTTTGATCGTTATGACAGGGACGGCGACATTTTTAGTACTGTCAAATTAGTTTAGTTTGACGACAAAAGAATCGACACCAAATGTCATCTCAAATTTGACAGTTGAGGTGTCAAATTCAAGTTGACAACACTCATTATCGCCTGTCAAGTTCATCAAACTCCGTAGCGCCAACTGCGGGTTGATTACATCTTACGTGCAGACGAGACGGTCCAGCCAACACTTTCACTGCGTAAGATAATATTGTTGAAGTTGGAGATGTAATAGAAGCCGTTAAATTGGTTATGTTATTTTTACGAGGCGGTTAAAAATACCACTTTTAATCTGTACAGTAGGTAGAGCTCTTATAAGGGCGGGAGAAGTATAGCAACGATCGATGACGGCGCAACAAACAGGTATTATAATACCTTTTTTTTGCCCATCACACTCAATCTCACTTATTAACCTTCACTTAATTGATTTTTTTTAAAGCGCATACCCGAGCCAATCTGACAGCAATTCCTATTTTATCATATTTTTACGTTTATCACAGGAATTTTTAAAAATCCTACGTTCAGTTTGTGGTATCTATTATAAACTATTTTTCAATACCTCTTTTATAATTTTATCTCATATAGTTTAGGAGGAGATGCGAAAATAGAGTTTGGTGGCCAAAAAGCGCAATTTCGTATCTCTTCCTAAGCTTTACAAAATGAAACTATTACAGAGGCATTAATTAATAGCTTATAATAGATACCACAAACTGAACGTAGGATTTTTTAAAATTCCTACTTTTAACGTAATAATAAGATAAAATAGTTGGGGGCGCCACTTTCGCTGGTGTATGGGCCTTATGCGTAAAAAGTCAATAAATAGACAGACTGAGTAACTTTCGAATTGTAATATTAATATAAGTAAGGATTGGTTGGTGGGCTAGAAGCACGTACTACTTGTAGCTGAGAAACAAATTCGCAAATTCATCATTAAGGTACATACAACAAAAAATAGTTTCAATTTAATTGTCTACTGCTGACTTTTAATCTAGTTAATGATGGATGACTCCATTGATTAATGACAAATTGAACAGTACGTCGTTATCGCAAGGCCAAGGTTCACTTTAAATCTTCGAATGATGACTTTATTAGAGGCTTGATTGACACGGGTAGGTTATTGTTCATAAGTAGAGTCATCATCGACATTGCTTGACGTTTTTATTTATTACTAGCTACGCGGCATTGCCCGCGTGGAAAGAAGCTTTTTTTTATATTTTTTTTCTCCTGACAATAAAAAACACAACAAAAAAAGAATTAGCGAAATTGATCCAGTCGTTCACGCGTGATGCCGTGACCAAGGCAAATGGGGATTCATCTATGGTTTATCCATCCAGCATGGAGCATGTTAGTAAATAAACCACGATACAAATAACAAAAACTCACTTGCTTGGCGTCGAGTTTCAGATATAATTGTAAGCAATTTTTATTGAAGGGAGGATCTAAAATCGACAAGTAATGTAAATTACGTATAAAAGGACGCGCCAACAAAGTGAATTTTAGGTTAAGTAGGGGCGGTTTGTTTACGTTTATGCTCCATTCAAAATGGACACGGTATAGATTTGATTGTTTGTTTGTATGGAATGGGCTCCGAAAGTACAAGAAGAACTAAAACATTATTTCATCATTAATAAGCTTACTTTTCAGGTGACATAGGCTATATTTAAATTAAATTAATCTAAAACGTTTCCATAGAAACAAGTTTTTATTAAATCCTACGTAGGTAATATAATAATATGTTAATTAGTTATTATATAAGTTGGTGAATTTATAAAATCTGAAATCTGATAGCAGAGAATACTCCTCGGTCAGGTGGGGAGCCTTGGGAGAGCCCACCTAACCGAGCTACCGTTCTATTTTGAGGTTTAATTTCACCTTCAGTGAATGAAAGGAAAGTAAAAATGGCTTGTTTCTTAGTTTGTCTATGCGTGATTGTCTTGCACGCTAAACAACCTAAATTCAACCGAAAGGTCTGAATCTTCCTAACCATAGAGATATCATATAAACTCTATGTTCCTAACATATAAAACCTCCTGGGATCATGACAGGCTTCACAGTATATAAACTCTATGCTTCACAGTGTGACTTCAGTGTCACAAGGGAGGTTACATTATTTAACACTTCTCTGCATGATGTGTGTACTGTGCTTGATTGAAGGTTAAGTACACACCGGCACACTACACACTGTAGGTATAGTTATTCCAAACGAACCAAATTACCAATCTTGTAACTCGTAGGTGCTCGTAGGTATCGTAAACTAAAGATTTAAGTTAGATAGGCCCTTTTCGTAGTGAGACCGTGTTTGTCGCCCTCAGATCAACAAAAAATATTAAATAAAAATTTATTTTTTTAACCGACTTCAAAAAGGAGGAGGTTCTCAATTCGACGGTATTTTTTTATGTTTGTACCTCAGTACTTTTGACTGGGTGGTCTGATTTTCATGACTCTTTTTTATATGAAAGCTGGTGCTTCCCGTGTGGTCCCATTTTAATTTGGTTCAGTTCTTACAATGCGATCCATGAAAATTCATGAAAAAACTATAAAAATTTAAGTCGGCTTATAGTTTTTTAAACAAAATTAATAATTATTGTTGCTCTGAGTTGTTGCTCTGTCTTTGTCCTAAAGTAATCAGTGAATTTTTTGTGTGTTTTTGTGGTGTGCTTTTTCACAAAAGTTCGTGCTATGTGATTGCACAATGTGATTGTACAATAAAATGCAATAATATCAATTAGGTTCATTGACAAAAACACAAATTTTATCAACTCTAGCGTGCGTCGGCATTTTGTTAACACGCACGTTTGTTTGCACGCTTTAAAGAAAATGCCACAGTTTTTGGGAGTAAGGGCGTATCTAACGAATTAAATCTTTGTCGTAAACTATGCCTTAGTGCCAGATTTGAAATTGTTATAAAGTGAAGTATTAAACTCAGCCCTTATGACTCGAGCTGATAAGAGATAAGCACAAGAATTTACTACAGTCATCTAAGGTAGGTAGATTAGATATTAACTTGTCACATGGTGTTAAAACGAAATAGATACACACGTCACACGGCCTTACATAAGTAGTTGAGGTGTAGAAGAATAAAGATTTTACAATTATGTCATTCGCGATAAATGCAAGTCTGTAATGCCCATAATCCCCACGCTGGGCATGCGGCTTGGGGATCTCAGTCTGATGGAAGAACGGTTCTGCAGGGAGCGCTGCTGCCCGTTCCCCAATGGATATCCCTAAGTCGCCTCTTACGAAACCCGAGGCAAGAGTTGGGGTGGTGCAAATTCCAAGCTATTCACACGCCTTTTTCTTCATGCGTTATAGAAATAGAAATAGAAATGTCACATGGATAAAATTAGCATAACATAATTACAACTAAAATTAAATTATGTCTAACACAAAAAGGTCACCGGCTCAGCATAATGCTGCTATGGTACTAATTGTATCATAGCAGCGCTGGTTTTCAGCGGTGCCAGGGAGCTAAACGCAGCGGTACGCGCTACACCAATCACACGGGAAGCATATTACATAGAAAACTCGTTATATTAAAGTATGGCCCTGACTACGACGAAAACACGTCAAGTAGGTTTTAATCGTATTCTGAAATCTAGAGTCTGTTCAAAAAGAGAAGAGTCGTAGGAATGGAGTTCGCGCGTGTACCAATTGACAACTTTTGTTGCGTTGACAACACTGCTCTGTCATTGCAGTACGACTAAAAGTGTTAGTTCACCGTAACGCCACGACTCTTCTCTTTTTGAACAGACTCTAACTATGTAGGTAAACATTGAACCTTCGCCCTACTTCTAAAACCTTGGTCACACGTACCTACCTTGTCAACAGATAAACATCTTAATTTTGACACAGTGACATCACCTGTTTTGCCCTTTGTGTGAACAAGGTTTTTTGTATCAAAGATTTATCAACTGATTCTCGAAGGATTTATTATGTCATGGATTAGGTCAACCGGATACGTACGACGAAGGAAAACTTTGATACTAATGGATATTAATTTGCGTCATTCGTTCAGTACATAAATACAAATATAAGTAGGCACCTAATACATAAATAAACAAATAATAATTTGATTGTTCTAAAACAACTAAAACCAAATGAGGGGTACGTATCTCAATAGTTGGAAGGGCCGTATATTGGCAATTTGAGTACTTAGGTATACCTTTCGTTTCCTAGTTTCATTCTTGAGTAAGTATACCTTTCATTTCCTTCCTTTCGTTTCACATTGTTACTCGAATTGCCAATTGAGACACTGCCATCTATCTATCTATATCGAATATGGAACTAACCGAACCCGAACCCCTGAATGAGGTATTTGTTTTTTACATAGGTATAAGTATACTGTTTTTAAATTTTGCTTTTTATTCTTTTTCTATACAATAGCGAAAGAATTTTCAATACGGATAAATTTACAAATGAGGAACAAAAAATAAGAAAGGGAATAATTAACTAAATAACCAAAATAATTTAAGGAACTCATATTATGAGTAGGTAGGCATAGAGAAATCAGTCGCTGCTCACAAGCAGGTTTATTTGACAGTGTTGGTACCTTGTTGGTACCTATGGTAATATTGGTAATAGATTGATAGATAGAAATTTTATTTGGCACACAAGGACAGCACAGAAAACAAAAAGACAAACAACCATAGAGAAAAAAAACTAGAATTAAGATTTAAGTTTAGGTACAATAAAGTAATCTTAAAATAAAACCTAGGTACTCTTATCAGGTTGGAGTGCCAGTGCTGCAGAGGTGAGCTAAAACGAATCAGTCTCAGCTTTATGCATTTGCACCAGGGTGCAAAACAGCACTGGTTTTCAGACTGTAATAATAATAACAAATACATACGTGTAATTTACACCGCAAAAAGTTAATTAAGCAATATCAAATACAAGATAGCATCAAAACAATATCTGAATAGATTGTTTACAGCAATTTCTCATTAATTGTTAGGACCAAGTTACGAACTCCAGCGTTTAAAGTTTTTGATTGAGTTGCCTACTCTCCACTCGTACTAAGCGGTTTCCCTCCAACTTTATTATTCGCACCGCTAAGGAATAGAACGCGCTTCCTGCTATTGATTTATTAAAAAAGGAAGAGAGGTTACGTTCTCACAGCGCTTACTCAAAAATTGGCATGTGTTACAAACTACACGCAAACACATACGCTCACAGTTATATTTCCAGTCCTGTGCAATACAAAGAACAACAAAGACGGAAAGACTAAGACCGAAGTCAGACCGAGCCAACAATATTTGTGCAAATTCTAAGCCACGACTCTACGAGTAGGTACAAGATTTACATGTTTTTTTTTAATATTTATTTATTAGGTGGTGTGATCAGAGTGATCATGTTACCCTCATAGTTTACAATAAGTAATTGAAACCAAGGAAGACAACGAGATCTCAGCGCTTTTGATCAAATCATGTGTTATTTGAAATAGTACCGATTATTTAGGACCTACCTACGCATATTATTTAGTTTTGTTCTCATTTAATTCAATCAAGTTAATGACAGAAATACTTCTTGAAAAATAAATAGGTAGTCCAAACCACGACCCGTATTCTTAAAAACGAAATCGAAGTTAGTTTTGCAAGACAATGAAAATTGAAAACGAAACTTCGATTTTCCTTACCTGAGTCCCCATAATTTTCTTCTTCTTTTGTTTTGACTCTCGTATCTTTTAGCATAATCAAATCACATAAATGTCACTGTCACGTATGAATGTCCCATCCATTCTACTTTCGCTGTCACTCACTCCTTGCACTGTTGCGTAAAAAGATAAGTAAAACAGTGAGCGGTGTACCGCGACGGGCACTTTCTCAGCCCCGCACGAAACCGTATGCAAAACTAGTCTTACTTTTAACTGTAATACTCGTACATTTAGATACCTACTACGAATCTATGCTAAAACTTTAAATCAATTTTATTGTCGTTTGGAAACAAATCGACTTAATATTAGTTTTAGTTATAAATCGAAAAAGACAATTGATTCGTAGTTTGTTTTAGCGTAGGTTCATAACAAATGGTTTACAATGTGCACAAAACTATTTAACCGCTAGCTTATTATTTTTTAAGAGCAGAAATCTCAAAAATCAGTATTTTAAATAACGTTACTTTTTGCCATAACGATAACTACATCTTTTGTTTATGGACTCCACACTGTAATTTATGATGACGAGCAAAAAAAGAAAAGGTGTGGAGTGCGCAATCACGTTAATTGCTCTTCAAACTATTTTATCTTTATTACGACAAGTGAATGTTTTATTGAACATTATTAGTATTATCTAACTTTTCTGCTCAACCAGAAATACGAATACGTTGACCAACTGGTCAACGTATTTATGAGATTTCTAGATGTATTCCTGATTGTATCATTCACTTGCACTGATTGGTTCCTTTTTTATGTCGAAAAAAAAACAGAAAAGAGCGGTAAAAATAGCATGATAGACTTACTCACGAATAAATCAGAACTGACCAGCTGAATTATCATTCTAGGAGCGAACAAAGTTGTCCAATATTTCTGCATAGAACTACAGGGAATAAGCGCTCAAATGACCTGTATCTTAGCAACATAATAACACATTCCTTCCCACCGCACAGGTGCGAAAGGGCCTGCATCCGATCCGAACCATGAAATTACATTCCATTCCACGTTATCGTAGGTCAGTGACACGTAGAACGGAACGTGCATGTGGGCGATACTTTTTGCTTATGTTAATCGTTTGATTTATGCTTAGCTGTTCACGTTTGACCGATAACTACACAGGTTGTTCAGAGGTCGATGGCCTGTGATCAATGATAACGCGTAGAAAGGCCATTGTTTTTTTGCCTAATGTTTTGGTTCGAAGCTGATGTAAGAAGTATGAAGACAATGCAATGTTTGGTAACGTTTCTTTTATTTGGTTGCAAGAAATGATTGATTATCTGTACATTAATTTATTACTACTAGGTAATAAATCTAATAATGCATGATATACTTAATAGGTACCTTACCTACGTTACGACGCTGGCTAAGCTGTTAATGGAAACTCAGTCAGCACACACAACTAAAAATATAATTAGATAAAGATCGATTGTTTTCAGGTAGGTACCTACTTACAGAAATATTGTTTTTCATAGCGGTTAGTTTGGGTAGATATACTATATATAATGGGAATGACAAGTGTAAGTGAAATCAGTCTATTAACGAAAGTGATTAGTCCAAGCAGCCTGTAAATGTAAACGGACGAATTTAAATAATCAATCATCGATTACTCACACTTGTCACTACCAATTAATACTTATCAAAGTGTAACGGACCTATAAGTAGAGACGAAGTTGTTTTTACTATACTCAGAGTACCTACCCACACTGAGTAGTAACTGGTTAGGTACTTGTAGAAAAGAAACCCTTTTCACAAACATCATCGCTTTCAGGCCTATCCTTTACAAGCAATTGAATAAAGCTGTCTACACACTGAAGGGCTGAATAGATAAATCTCGCTAACCAACGCTGGCAAACCGGATTGATGGCATAGCAATAAGAAAAGTGTTCTTGTCTATGGTATGCAGTGCACGTGCGGCCCGCTAGTTGACTGGGGCGCATACAGAGTTACTTGAACCTATTTAGAGGAGAGACGTGCTCGTAACAGAATCTTGAGGTATTTGAAGTGGCTGATATGGAGACAGTTCTTTGAAATCTTTCGGGTGTTCAAAGCAAGTGTAACCTTGGAGAAAGGCGAATCTATGGGGAAAGATTTCGCGTATTTCAAGCCAGAAAGCCTTTAATAAAAAAAATATAGTTTGAAAGAGTTAATTTACAAACATAAGAGCGAAGGACAACGTTAATGTTCCAATGTCATTATATGCCTAATAAAGATTTATGAGAGTACTTTCCAAAGAAGTATCCTTTTTGGCAGCATTAGTGGGTACAAAAACTGCTCTGTAAATCTGTAAAATATTAAGCCAAAGAGAAACGAAAACGCATCAAACCTAAATATCACAAATCTAGTTAAAACAAAGCCTCAAACTTGAATAATCTCATTAGTTTGCCCATGTCGTGACAATCCATTGACAATCTGACCGCATGCATAATATGCATATGCATACATAACTTTCATACTCGCTCTGCTCGGTGACACTAGAAAACACATTATCCATGCACGAATGCCGAGAAACAACGGTGAAGAACCCGCTGTCTTGTGTAGTGAACCTATTGCAGATGTATGTGAAACTGTTAAATGAACTTGGTAGTAAAGTAACAGTGACTCCAGCCGGTCTATACAGATGTTTTTGAGAGTGCGTCATTCTTGAAACTGCCTGAGGTAAGTATTTATTTGAGAATAAGAAATATAGTTAAGAAGATACAAAAAAAAATAAGGACTTCAGAATTCATCACACCCTAAGTATAAGTACCGTCTCTGTTCCTTCGCGGGTAAAATAGGCTAGCTATACCGTATCCATCCAGCATGGAGCATGTTAGTAAACAAACCTCGATACAAATAACAAAAACTCACTTGCTTGCCGTCGAGTTTCAGATATAATTGTAAGCAATTTTTATTGAAGGGAGGATCTAAAATCGACAAGTAATGTAAATTACGTATAAACGGACGCGCCAACAAAGTGAATTTTAGGTTAAGTATGGGCGGTGTATTTACGTTTATGCCTCATTCAAAATGGACACGGTATAGGTAAGGATGTATGTTGGTAGTGTTGGTACCTACTTCCAACAAAAATAACGAAATAGTACCTACCTATTGCAGCAAGCCAGCAAAATTAATGAAAATCTAGACCGCATTTGAAACTACTACCGTACTTACCTAACAAAATATATCATCTATACTAATATTATAAAGGGAAAAGGTTTGATTGTTTGTTTGTTTTTATTGATGGGCTCTGAAACTAAATAAAAAAAACATCATTAGAAAGCTTACTTTGCCGGGAGTGACATACCTAAGCTATATTTTATCCCGAAATTCTCACGGGTACGGAAACTACGCGAGTGAAACCGCGAGGCGCTGCTAGTACTCCAATATAACACCACTACCAAAGATTAAATCGAGTTTCAGGTTCATCGAGACGTTATGTCGTTGTTCTAGTTAATCACGACCACAAAAAGACAATCTTTTTAGAGAATCGCCAGCGTGTTGAGAACTAGTTTATTCGAGTTCCGAGTAGGTACCTACCAGGAAAACATAAATGTAAGAAAGTAACAGCGAAATGTTAACGTTCTTTCTATAACTTCTTTAGAACCCCAAGAGAAGTTTTGAAAAGTACGTAGTTAACGAAGAAGAAATTACTAATTCGAAATGAAGATAACTACAGCCATGTTAAGGCCTTTGTTGTGATAAAACAATAATATGCATAATATAGTGATAATGATAATAAACATAAGTATTTAATGTCATTTAAGGTTTAACTTCAACTTCTAATTTCATAGCTGTGTTATTATCAGCCATCCTATTATAAGGCCTTCTGCCAATCATTTTACACGTGCAGTCTGTGGGTCGGATACAGCAAGAAGGCAGTCAGCGCTCTACGCGTCCAATACAACAACGGCTTTAGAGCGTTGGTGCAGCTGCCCAAGTGCTGTCTTACGAAGTTATTGTATTCTCTTTGAAGTGTGCAGTGCTTCGGGGATGTTCGCTCACGCTCGGACAGACGGGTTCCATGCCATCATGCGGAAGAGAGCAGCATCGTTGCTGCGCCGCATCCATTCGAGCGCGAATAGCCTGCTGAAAGTTTTGGCGAACAAACCCGATTGCCCTATCTTGTGGCGACTGTCGCAGCTTCACGTAAAAGGAAATAACTTTGTGTAAGGTAGGCTAAACATTATTAAATACATTTGGACTTTTTATTGATTTTACTGTTTTTATTTGAATTAATTTTACTCAATATTATTTAACTTTATTTTTAATTTTGATTTTATTAATGATTTTAAATTGTTCTGTCTTAATTTTATTTTGTCAATTTCTAATTTATATGATTTTTAAGTGTGCGTGTATATGGCATCAGTTGAAATAAGAATAATAAGAAGGCCTGAAATTGACACTTACCGCAAAAAATCTTATTAAATCTTGGATACATGCCCTTTGGCCGTACCCAAGCTAACGTTTTCCAAAAGGAATTTATAAGCCTCTCTATCCCATCACTAGAACACAATTACATTTCTAATTGGCGTGCCTATCTGGTCATCGATCTTCAAAGCATTAGCTTTAATGGTTGACATGGCACGGCATCAGATAAGATGCTTTCCAGGCCTGGCGCCTAGCTTTAATTGGTTTTGAGCTTGTTTGTTGAGAAGAAGGCATAAAAGCTCAGAAACTAGTTATAAAAGCGACTCTAGGCCGTGCTGTGCTGGGGGTCGTGTAAGATATAGGCGGAAGAACTTGGAAGACAATGCATTAGAGATAAAGATAAAGATAAAGATCATTTATTTGCTTAAACATGTGTAGATATAAGATTTTATAAACAGGTATGCAAGTATCAACATGATTTACCGATTACGGTGTACAAATTATGAAAAATGGCATGCAACAGAGACAGAAGCTAAAAAAATAATGAAGTTATTAGTAGTATATAATGTATTTTTTTTAATTAAAATAAGGTAAGTAATAATAAGGGATTCTGATAATAATTATATATATTTTCATTAAAAAGTTAAAGCTTATCATTTATAAAGTCGTCAGTCTTATAATACCTAACATTTTTGAATTAATAACTTCTTAAATTTATTTTTAAATTATGAAATCATTATGAAACCTCTTTGGTAGATCAGGATGAATGTGAAATTTGTGGCCCAAAGAGGTTACGAAAGCCTAAAACTCTTTGGTCTGGTCACTAGTTACTGATGTCGCTGAAAAAGTAGGGTTTTCTATTCTCATTTAAGCGCTGAAACTTCGCAAAGATTCCAATCGTTATCGAGACAAAACTAAGTATCGTAATAAACTCAACAATTGTTCGGAATATTTAATTTTTTTTTTAAATTATGTGAATGTGGCTTTTATGGTTGCACACTAAACTAATTTTACCAAAATAGGAGCGCTTATTACGCCTAATTTGACAAACGAAATTAGTTTATTTTTCCGGCATTGTCCTCATTGCAGACGAGCGACTTTGATGTCTTTATGAAGGTAACTTTTACGTAAGCTGGGGGAATTTTATTACCTACCAAATTCGTAGCAAAGCAATGTAAGTAGGTAGGTAGGGTACTTACTTGGGAATATAATATATCATTCATTTTAAAATAAAAGTTAAGTAGGTACTTTCGTAATTATTAAAAGGATAGGTTTGCTTGCATGCACGAAAGGTACCTAGGTCCCACAATGTAATTAGTAATTTGTATGACTAGACGGCTTATGACTAACCTTCCAAGCCACGATTGAATATTTAACGATACATATGTATACTACACACATACATATGTATACTAAATTCAGAATTGATACTTACTCGAATACTCAGGAACTAACTAGACCGGACCTGACTTTCTAATCGCATTCTTTATCAAAATTCTTGACGATATGTAGGAAGGTAATCATTATAATGATTGATAAATAACAATAGGTACATAACTAACCTACTGTCTTGCGATTACCCAGTAAAAAAACCAACCTTATCCTCTTGAACAACTTTAAAAACGTAACATATGTAGAGATAGATAGCGAAGATAAGGTGAAAGAAACCTTGTTGAAGAAGACGTTCACTCATGTAAAACGATTATTATGTTTGAGATAATGTACAGGGGACCTAGACGAAAAAAAATATGACTTATTCGTTTTCAAACAAACGCTAATCTATTGCAAGCGATACAAGAGTTTTTTGTACACCAAAACGAATCAGATAACTCAAAGTTCAGAAAGGCCTCTAAATGCGTGCCCGATGGCCTGTAAATATACCTACATACAGACTGCTAATTACAACGCTGCTCGTTTCTTTCAAAACTAGGCCGACGCTGAACCGCACTCTAATAAATCTTTAAAAAATTCTCAGTTGCCTGTTTGCACAGTCCTTCACTCAGCTCACCTGTCTAATAAAGTATGGCAGGTTAGAGGCCACACCTGATGATATCACTAGCGGTTATGTGTCCATTGAACATGCGAAATGGACTGGAACGAAGAATAGAGCAGGTTGGTACAAATTATCTGTTTATTAGGTTATGGTAATCATATGGCGGCTTCAGAATCGACTCCGTCAATGTTACTTTTTCAAGTAACTAGGTATAATATTTCATCGGAGCAATGCAGCCAGCAGCGCAGCGTCTTGAGGACGTCTTGGGGACGGACGCTCTCAACTGGTATTGATATGGAGAAGTTGCTACCTTTATATTGTTAGCAAGAGTCTGATTTTAAAAAGTCTTTCTAATTTATTTTCATTATTTGATTGTGATTTCTTTTAATAAAATAATATTTAATCGTTTCCAATCAGTCAGAATGGTAGATATATCATCCAACGTTACAAGACAAGACTCTTGTAGAGGCCCCTAATCTCGCTTACGTACCCATTATTTTATAGTATGGTAAGGTTATTTATCACATAATTATATTCACTACCACGATAAATTTCATATGCAAAGGGTAATTTAAATGGTTTTAATACTTTTATTATAAACGACGAAGTTTCATGGCTATGTTAATTTCGTAGGAAAACCTATTTAAAGCAAGGATATTCGTGACTATCCGGTTTTGATTCGAAGATATTCTACATCTTCAAGGTTTTTTGAAGCATGTGTGTGGTTTTAGATAGACTAAAATTGTACCTTTTAAAAACAGATGGTTTGCGCTTCTATCCGTCGCGGTTGGGGCGTGACAATCGACCCCGCTCGTGGATATCAGGCCAAAACCCAGGGGGGTTGGGAATGAACGAAGGTGTTTGGGGGAGACACTTTCAAATCCGAAACTTTGTTGATACCTAAGGCGCTTTAATTTAATATTTGGGACTATTTTCTGAACGAGATGATGCGAGTAGATAAAAAGTCATGGTAGTACGTTTTTGTAGGTTTTACAGCTAAATTGGATACCTACCTAAGTCCTAAGGTATCCTTATGTGTTGGCAATACAAAAATCATTCGCAATTTAAACTCAAATCACGGAAAGGACCGTGTACGATTCGAAAGACACCTAACTACGTGAGCTATAAATTCACCAATCGCTGGTAATCGCAGGTCATTAACCGCCAGCTAGCCAATGCTCGGTCAGGGTCCAGTCGTGACATTGCATCAACATTTGCATGCGTTCCTTTCTCGAATTTATGAGTATGACCTGTCAAACTTTGCAATGTTTATTTTTCCCTTTTTCCCGCGTACTTCTTTGCGCGTACCGCGTACCGCGTACCGCGTTGAATTTATGGAATAATGGGAATGATCACGTAACGAAGACAGTGGTCGACAAGAAGTTGACATGAAGTCAATAATATTGTGGTGTAAATCAATGATGTCATGGATGAATATTACCTTAACTAAAAATAGCGTAAACGTAATGTTCGAATAAGTACATCATTACATATGATTTATCGTTAGTGGAAACTAGGTCTTTTTAGATAACGAAACTCGAATTAATGATGGCCGACCTACAGGCTGGTTATTGGCCAATTTATCATCCAACGCATGAATTCATGCATGATCTTTCACGTGCAGAATTTACTTGCATATACCTCATACAACTTATTGAATATCTGGACTTTTGGAGCCTAAAAACCGAAGTCGGCAACATAGGTCGGCGGGTTGGTGCGACTTTTCAGTGTATTGGCCCGCCGACTTTGGTGTGTCGATTTACGTCTAGGTAAAATCAAATCAAATAAAATTCAAATAAAAAAATCGAATAATTCATTTTATTTATTTATTTACTTATTTATAAACTGCATTGAGCTTAAGTACAAAAAAACATTGTTGGTAGGTACACAGGTAAGCAAAATCGACCTAGTAGGTAAGTCAAACCAGTCTTACGTACTATCAATCATACGTTCTTATTTGGAATCCAAACTTCGCATCGCTCTAAAAATCTGCAAATACATCATGTTTTCCACGACTCGATATTGTGGAATACGTGATGCATTTTCAGATGGGTTGTTTTCGTAAAGTTCGCATTTCAATTTTATTCGCAAAAGAATTCATCTTATTACATAAAACGGTTT
The DNA here is from genome assembly GCA_955876795.1 of Eupithecia tripunctaria. Lineage (NCBI taxonomy): Eukaryota > Metazoa > Arthropoda > Insecta > Lepidoptera > Geometridae > Eupithecia > Eupithecia tripunctaria. The sequence continues at coordinate 8,884,413 of OY041623.1, read as the reverse complement.
GCGTTCGAATTTCGAATAAAAGAGAGTGGTAGACTTTTTACGGTAGAGTGCGCAGTGCAGTTTTTGTTTCATTTCATCAAATTACATCATAGAGTTTTGCTTTGCTTTGAAGTAATGAGAGCAAATAACTTAGTCAATACAGGATTCGTTTCTACCAACTTTAGATTGTAAAATAATGTTTGACGTTTTGGAATGTCTGTAAATCAATTATATAAATAAATAAATAAAGACAAATTGTAAACTAAAAACTCATTTTTTGTTTATACAAAGTCAGTTAAATATTACTCTTCTTTATACTATAAGATCTTTTACAACTTAAAAAGGCCAAACTCAGAGCCTCAGTTATTTTAGGTTCCGATTTCCTTGGTTTGTCCAAGCAGAAAGCCCTCGATTCGCTTCGTCAGCTACGCCTAGGATATTCGATATGCTGCAACGATTTGAAAGGCGGTCAACAAAACGAGATGGTCAAACTCAAATGGCATGGTTGTAGGTAAGCTACTATGTAGGTCCTCCTTTCTAACTTACTTAAACCCTAACCTTTTTGAACAGTTGAACGGCGGACTTTGTTACTCTGTATAAGTCCACATAAAGAATATTTGTAAATATTGATTAACTATAACTAGTTACTAAGATATCCTATGAGACTGACTTAGTCATTGTTAGATTCAAGCCCCTAATTAAATAGATTAGAAAAGAGGTTAAATCTGCGGGTTTTTATACTATACCTAAGTATGGTTCGAGTTTTAAAAAACATTCTATTTTCAAAATGAACTCTCACGTGCTATGTTATTTCACAAGATGCTATTATAATAGCATGCCTTATTTATAATTACAATATAGAATAGAGATAATTTATAGCAAGCGACGTGGCTGGTGTTTTGAAAACATTTACCTACGTATACTTACCTCCCACCTAGTAATTTCCCTTTTCTAGAGACCTACTTTGAAACACGAAATACCTACAAAGTGACGAATCGCAAAAAACAAACAACCTTACCAACAATATGCTTCGGAAGTGTCACTGACACTTTTCGTTTCGTATCTCTAAAAAAGAAAGGTCAAAACCATTTTCATAACATCGAGAGGATTGGTCGTTGGTAATTTTTTGCGATCCGTGATATCGTCAACTTCGTAATTCGTTTTTCAAGGTAGACCCTGAGCTCTCACCCCTTTATGAAATCTATGACGTCACAGGCCATACTGGCGCCGTGCGTCTCTCATCCAATAAAAAGTCTAGTTTATTTAGCCTTTCTTTATTGGCATGCGACCAAAGGCTGCTGCATTTGACTGGTCTGCAATTGAATGGGTTTATTTATAACCCTGGTTCCTAGAGCTTGCTGATAACGTGGACATTTCCGACTTTTACTCTGCTAAATAGGAAAATGGGACAATTACAACAGAGTCTGAGCACTATTAAGCAGTAGGTAGATAGGTAGGTAATTATTCATCTTATACCTGTAGGCTAAGAACCGGTTCTTTGCCTAGGGGTTTTTTTCGTTTATAGGGTAGAATAGACAAAATTTAACACCGTCATGCGTAAAATATTGAAATCCAACTTAACTTACCTTTTTACAATAGAAACTATCGTAGTTTGGCGAATACATTATTATTCAATATTCATTACCTACCTACTTTCAACACAAACCAGGTTCGTTACATTCATAATGAATTCAACCTACCTAGGTAGGTAAGGTACCCAATATAGTGACGATGCGATGTAATTTTTGTCCATTCTACTCTAGATAACCTATATACCCTGTGCCTGGGTTATCCTTATCGGAGTAGACCTCCAGAACAAATATCTGCAGATCGTGCAATGACTAACTAAGTAGGTACCTCAAAGTTGCATATCCATGCGATATCACAGAACAGACTGAGGCTGGTAGGTTCTTCATGTACCGAACCGTTTTGTGATTTTACCATCGCTCTTTACCTACATAAAAGCTGCAACTTTTCCTCTTGTTCTAATAAATCCGTTCTAATTTCTCAACATAAACACTTATCTGCATTTTCATGCATCGTTTACCGCAATCTCATTATCCATACAACAATGGTTAAATGGACTCATTCATGGAGAAAGTATTACGAATGGATTGTGTTTTGTACTTACACACACGGGCAATCAAATGAAGACATAGACGCAATTCATTGGACGATTTGTAGATGTTTAGATTAGGTATTAAATAGCTAAGTAAATTACGAGTATTAGGTGCATCAAATCAATCACCAAAAGTCCTGCTCTGGTAGGAGCTAGTCTGGTTAGAGCTTTTTTAGGCGGGGCACAATACATTTCGATGTATTGTGCCCTGCCTAATCGAATACACTCATCTCAGTTCCCCCATCAATTATAGAAATGATCAAGTCGATCATGGATCTGAAAAATAAGGTCCCTATACAATATTTTTAACTACGCCTCCCTTTCAGCCAAGCCACTAGGATGCTAATTCCATCAAATACATTATTAAAACAACAAAATTATATAGATTAACAACAGGATATCTCGACATCAGTTGCTCCTATACCCACCGTGTCCATTTTGAATGAAGCATAAACGTAAACAAACCGCCGATACTTAACCTAAAATTCACTTTGTTGGCGCGTCCTTTTATACGTAATTTACATTACTTATCCATTTTAGATCCTCCCTTCAATAAAAATTGCTTATATCTGAAACTCGACGCCAAGCAAGTGAGATTTTGTTATTTGTGTCGTATTTTGTTTACTAACATGCTTCATTCAAAATGGATTAACCATAGTGAGTTACATGTAGGTACGTTTCGTATATGTATGGGAAAAGTACACAGTAGGTATAGTCAGACGGTAGGTAGGTAGGTACCTAGTCATGTGTATTTATTAAGGCGCTAGTAGGAGCCGATAACCTTGAGCGAATGGGTGTGACTATCGTTTCGGCCCCGCACCTTCCGCGCAGCCCCCGCCGCGCCGCCGCCGCCGCGCCGCCGCCTGGTAAATAGTTTTCGCGCGTAAGTGTTCCTTCGTGGCGGCGGCGGCGGCGCAGCGGCACGGCTGATACGCGAGAAATGCAAATTCGATTCCCACTACGAGATAAATTTTTACAATAACTGCAAATATTTGTTCCTGGTCTACGTTTTGTGGTACCATGATGGTAAGTATAAGTAACCTAATCAAGGAACAGAACTCGGTAGGTACCTACTTTGAACCTATTTATGTCACTGTTGGTTTGGTTTTATTACGAGATACTTATTAAACGTACTAATAACCTAACGTGATGTAGGTAACTTCTTCCTTCAAAAGTAGCCTATATTTCAATAATTCAAAAGTTTTATCCCTACACGTAGTAACAAACATTCAACTTCTTTAATTTTTAATGTTAGTAGGATATCAACGCATGTATAGGTAAAAGGTAAGGTAACAAACAGTAAATCTCTAAGCAAGAGGAAAAAGGGCATTAATGGACCAAGAGAAAAAATACGGTTTCATGGTATTTAGGTTTTTTACACCCATATAAAAATTAAACCACAAATACAGATGGAATGATTTAATAAAACAATATATTTCTTAGCTAGAGGAGAAACAGCATCCTGGAACAAGAGATAAAACTACTGTTACAGACTGGATTTTTTATACCGTTACAAATGAAGACCCATATCAAAATTTCAAAAAGTTTAATTGCCTTTCGCGTAGTATTTGTGAGACTTCTATACGTGTTTCATTTCGCTGCCTCAGCTTTCAATGTTTCTGTTTTTGATTTGGTTTTTCTGTTTTATTTTTACTGTATCCACGTCATTTGTGCTCCTATCGGTTCTTGTTCAATAGGGTATATGCATCGATTTTTTTTATTGTTTTAATCGATTCTTTAGGTCTTTATTTAACCCAGGAATGATAAGACGCTCACTGAATTTCGCATTAACAAGGTAAAAAAAACAAATCAAAACTACAATCATTTTCGGGTGATAAAAACGCTGCCATATTGGTGCCATGTTTATGTGACGTCGACGTACGCACTTGATTAAAACCTTTGGTGACGACCTCGGTAGTGATCATCTCAGGAAAGAGGTTTTCCGAAAAAACTGAAAATAATCGACAATACGAAATGTCAAGTGGGCAGAATAGTGTCAAATCAAGGTGCAGCAAGCAGAATAAAAAAAGAAGAAATGCGTACAGTGATGTCACGTCCGCTCTAGTCAATGTGAGTAGCGTTTCGAAATTTTGCGATTGAGATTTAAAATATCAATTTTTCAATGGTTAAATTCTACAATAAAAACATCTCAAAACGCAAAAATAAATATGCAGATATGTTTCTATATCAATAGAGAATACGTTTATATTTTTATAGCCATTTTGAAATCACATGCATATACCCTATTAGTTCATCTATGTTTTTAGTTGTCACTGTTATTTCTTCTTCCATTTTTTTCCTCTTCTATCATTTTATTTTCTTTAAATTGCTTTTTTTTGTATTCAATAGCTCCTAATATATAATTTGGGTCTCTTAATGGAATAGATCTAGAATGTCTTCGATTGTTTTTCTTAAATTATTAAGAAAAGTATTTTTTTCTCTTACATACATATCAGGCGTCATGTCTGGCTATATACATTTTCTCCCGTAATCTATGACCTGTCCATTTTGGAGTGCTCTTTTATTTTTCCATTAATTTAGATTTCCTCAACCGTCTTTCTTCTAGAATATTAATCTTGCCTCTTGAAATATTTCTCACAATTGACAAAAACAACTGACGATACAGCTTTATGAGTATTAAACGACACAACTGCAGCTTGGCTCCGCGTTTAATAAGATCGTTTTCGCCAAATATTTATGCGTTTACCGCCCACGAACTTTGCTACAATACTATAGGTGTAGACTGTGGTTCTGTAGAATCTGGCTGGAACAATGAACTATTACATTAAACAGTCATTAATTTCAAGTAAATTACGGAAGAGAATGAAAGGGAAGGGAGGGGAAAAGAGGAAAAAAAACATCGTAAAATATGAGTCAATAAGTTATTATAATAAATAAGGGAAGGGAGGGGAAAAGAAAGAAAAAATATGCTGAAATATGAGTCAATAAGTCATTATAATAAATAAATAATGTTGGACAATTCACACAGCATTATCTAGCCCCAAGTTAAGCAGAATACACTACACTATTTTTTATACATAGAAAAAGATCCAGAACACATATTTGCAACATTCTCGAGGCAGGAATTGAACCCGCAACCTCTTTTCGCCCACAGAGCCATGGAGGTCGTCACTAATTATCTCTACTTCGAATCCATCTTCAATTGGATCTGGTCTAAAATCCTGGTTAGATGTTTCTAGTGATCTTGGTGTCATTGGTTTTGGCTGTAACATACAAAATAATAGGCTATTTCTTTGTTATGTTCATTCAAAAGATTTCAGTCGTGCCCAGTTTACTAATTTGTCCCATGCTGGGATAAATAGGACGCACGGTCAAATTTTATTTGTAACAAATATTTTGAGGAAATAAATGGCAAAACTTATCAAAAAATGTTTGACAAATAACTCGAACACTACAAGATGAAAAAAAGGCTATGTTCCGTTTTAACCCAATCTCCTTTTCATTTCGAAATGCATTACCATTTCAAACAGTAAACGTATTATAGAATTCACGCAATGTATTAATACTTTGTATTATATTAATATTATATTATTTGGGGCTAGATAAAGCTGTGTGAATTGTCCAGCATTATTTAACATTTATTGTTATTATAATAATATGTTTTCAATACCTCTGGGCTCAAAGGGCGTAAAGGACATTTGGTCGAAATTGACTATATAATGCAGTTTTACTCAGCTTTTAACAATCTATCGAACTGTATATTTAGTTACCTCAAATTCGCAAATAAATAACCTTTACGACCTTGCATTTTCGTCACACTAAACACAATTTAATTATTGTGAAAAGAAGGATGTAAACACCAATCTTGAATGTAAAAATTATTTAATACCAAAGCGCATCGCAGTGTTGTGCCGACATAGATGTGAAGTAGGCTGTATAGTTCTACTATACATACTTGAATTATGCTATATTATATAGGGTGGGGCAATTTTTGGCCCCTTAAGGGTAGCTACCGTTTCTTTTATAGTTAGACGGTTTTGTTCTTTGGAACCTTCTGTTTTATTTTGAAGAGAAAAATATTGCTATTTTTAGTTTTTTGAAAAAAAAGTACGGTTCGCCCAAAAATTTACATTTGTCAAGAAAAACAAGTTGGTCTTGATCGACTCTATTTATAACCAGGAACACTTTTCCCAAAGTAATATACCAAATTACATCGTAAGTTTTGGCAATAATTAAAAAACAATTCCCATACATTTTCTATGAAAAAACGAGTAAGTGAAAACAACAATGTCACAAGTTGGTAGGCTAATTTTGAAGGCCTTTTTATATATAGGAAGAGTGTTCCTGGTTGGAAATAGAGTCGATTAAGACCAACTTGTTTTTTTTTTTGACAAATGTCATTTTTTGGACGAACCGTAGTAAAATGGCAATATTGTTTTCTTCAAAATAAAACAGAAAGTTTTAAAGAATAAAACCGTCTAACTATAAAAGAATCGGTAGCTACCCTTAAGGGGCCAAAAATTTGCCCCACCCTGTATATTCTCAGATTTACTCTCTGTTGAAGGAACTGAATGACTAGAGTACTGGAACTGTAGTACTGAACTACCGCCGCCTGTGCGAAGCGGGATGAGAATTTTTTGTTTAAAAAAGCTGCCCCCACTTCGCAGAGCCGGTACCAGTACTACATTCATCCTGTGACCACGAAAATGTAAATCTGTTGAAACGTTGAGAAAAAATTGTAGATAAACGCGATAAATACCAGTGAATATCTATTATAATGTGTTCTGATTGCTTAAATAATTTAAGTGCCTTTAAATGTAGAATAAACAGTTTTAATTTTATTTTAAGCTTTGTTTTATTTATATAGCAATGGCCTTTCATTGAAATTTTAGGATAAATTCAACAATAATAACACAATATATAGAAAAAAAACATAATTTGTTAATAATTATGCTTAATAATCAATCCTTCACGACTATATTAATATTAAATAAATATTAAATTTGTCAATTACGTCCTTAATTTGTACAGTTTTGAACAAAATTAGTAGCTTTACGCACTAAGGTGCTTGCATAGTTGGATTTTTTTGTAAAAGTCGTAAAAGTCATTTTTGTGTAATTTTATGGACTATTTATCAAGCTGTTTATATAGTAAAAATTTGACTTGTCTAAGTACTTATTTTGTAAGTCTAAAGAAATAAACGATTTGACTCTGACTCTGGTCGTATAGGAAATTTATTTCAGTAAATATAACACTAGGACAGTTTATCAACGCAGTTTTAGAAAATAGCACAAATTCTAAGAACTTTATTCCTAGGTTTTGTCTAAATAGCACCAAAAACAAAAAACTACAGTCAAAATAAACTTTTTGTTTTTGGTTTTTGCCTGTCCTGTAAAGTCGCCTTTTGTCCTTTACGCCCTTTGAGCCCAGAGGTATCGATATGTGTCTCTGAGGAACAGGTGTGACTATGTATGGTAGGTATCCTATTAGATTTCAGTCTGCTCGGCTGTGTATTCACGAAGTGTAACTTACTAAAATTCTGATGATGATCATGAATCGGGTTAGAACGAATGTCATACCTACTTATATTATTTCGTTGCAGAATACATACCTAACATTACATAAGCATTGTGGATGTTTTACCTGTTGCATAGTAATTTTCACTATGTCAACTTGGCCGGTCACTATACATCTGTAAATAAATAATGATGGCAGAATATTTTCTCTCTCTTCCTCTCGACTTATTGCCCTTTCCTCGATCTCCTACAATAAATATACAAATAAGAAAAATGTAGGTACATAATATTGCTAATTAGTAACAATAGCATAAAATAAAATGTAGGTACCTAGGTAGCAAGTAGTTATACTTACATAATTTCTTCCAACTTTTGAGCTTACAGAGCTCTGGATTTCTTCAGCTTACTGATCTTCGGCATTTTCAATATTTTACAAACTATCTTACCCTAAATAAAGCGTTCATGCGCGGATGTATCACACTTATATTATAAATGCGAAAGTTTGTGTGTGTGGATAGATAGTTGTTTGTTACCTCTTCACGTCAATACTGCTGAACTTATCGGGCTGAAATTTTGCATACATATAATCCTAATCCTGAAATCAAACATAAGGGCTACTTTGACGACCTCTGTGGCGCGGTGGGCGAAGGTCCGCCTGCTACGCAGGTGGTTGCGGGTTCGATTGCCGCCTCGGGACAAATGTGTGTACGATCTGCAGATATTTGTTCAGGGCGTTCTGGATGTTTTCTATGTATAATAAAAAATATCTATCTATGTAGTGTATTGTATTATGTATATCAGTTATCTAGTACCCATAACACAAGTCCAAAGTGTGAATTGTCCAGCATTATTTATTATATTTATTATTATTTATTTACTTTTTATCCCATAAATCAGTTCCATAAATCACCTTTAAACGATCCCATAAAATCAACGCGTGCGAAGCCGCGGGGCGCAGCTAGTGTATAATAAATAAATCTTCTGTGCGCCAATATAATTAATTATTATCGAAAAGCAAAGTAAAGCGAAAGCACGTAGGTGAGCGTGAGGCGGACGAACACAACCTCCCCGTACGACAGCCAGCGCGACACTGCCTCCCGTCGCCCGCGCGACCACCTCCAAAGGTAAGCGCCCACTAATTATACGGAAAAATGTAAAATAATTATTTTCTACGTGAAAAACCATCGCATCACAAAATCATACGTTCAACTTAAAGATAAAGTCTTTGCCGTCATGTAGGTGAAGAAAAAAGTACAAAATTCTTAGTCGTTTAGAAGTAGATACAAATTTTCAGTCCAAAACAGCTGCACTTTGTGAATTTTTTTCACATGGTAAATAAACAGGTAGAACTTTTTTGTACGTTCACTTTACAGATAAAAGGTCAATAAATAACATATATTTTTTTCAGCACATAACATTGACTCCTCTAGGAGGAGAAAGCCTCTAAATAACACCAAATAACACCTATCAGCTAGTGTATGGCCCTTAATACAATAGAATCGCCCGTGTGGTCTTCAAACCAGGCCGTTGACTGCATGGAAAGTAAGAAAACGCTGTAGCAATTTGCTGGGCGGGAATGGCCTTGAATTTATGAATATAAGTTTGTAATTGTGGCTGTGATTTCCATGTAATTACCTACCTATCTTAGTTGGTTATTTGCCAACGCGGAGGATCCACAAAAACCAATTGTTATTAATTTTCAACCACAATCGTGGCATGAATTGCTAACATTAATAGAGCACAACCTACTCCTACTTGGCATTAATAATCATAATTTGATTCTTCCTAGGAAAGAATTGACTAAGTTGAACATTTTTCATCATGTAGGTAAGTACCTAGGTACCTAAGAAATATTATCATGCAGTGTGTGGGTTTCTCATATATATTTAAACCTGTCCAAACCACAGTACATTTTATTTCTAGAGTAGAGAAGAAAGAAGAAAGTAGTTAACATGACACACAACCAAATGTAGTGGTCATTTCTGGAAATAAATGTTATGGTAATAATGCGGGTACTACTTTATTAACCCTCTGTATCATAGTGTAGGCTGTAGACAACATACCGATTAATCTGCTCTATATTTGGTATGATTAATTTTATTTCGTTACAAAGCACTGTCCGTCGTAGCCTACAAACCAAAGTAACGACCTAGCACCACGAAAGTTCATAAGATCGCGTTATTTGATATAAAACAATATTCATTTTTTTACTTCCGATAATTTGGACAAGTGCGTGTTAGTTTCGATTTCAAAAATTCGAAAAAAATAGTTTTTGTGGATATTTAGCTGTGATCTTAGAAAAATGGGCTGGTAAGTGTATCAACTTTATTATATAACATGAGTTTTAGTAAATTCACCAAAAGTCTGAGTTTTTTTTTTTAATTTGTGTTTGTTGGTTGTCGACTACATTGACCGATAAGGGGTAGTTTGGTACATATTAGAACTTCATTTGTTTATTTGAGTTTTTACATGTTCCAGGGAGCCTCGTAGGCGGACTCTAACTGATGATGACATTGAACTCGCGCTTCAGGATGGTGCAGACAGTGAAGACGGTTTGGATTTCGACGACGATACCTCGAGGACCTTGAATTTATACCCTAATGAAAATATTCGATGGGGAAGCGGACCTTGACGTGGTGGATTCTATAAAAGAATCCATGGAGGATGATCAGGAAACATATCTACCAGCACGGAAATGATCAGATGAACCAAAACTGATCTTCAACCTTCTGCAGCTCAGAACAATGAATATATACTTCACCACAAACACAAGCCAAGAAAAAGCTCGCTCCTTTGAAATTACGCTGGAAGAACTTTGAGCTGAATGCCGAACAGCTCGCGTTTACAAGTAACAAGTCCTCTGATGTTCTTGAGCTTGAGACTCCCATACAGGTATTTTTTTATCTCTTACCACAAGAAGTTGTCAAGAAAATTACAGAAGAGGCAAACTTTGACCATGTGCAGAATAGCCCAAATAACTCTTTGTATTTGACAGAAATGGATATCAGTATCAGGCAATTCATAAGTGTGGTTGCTGTAATGTTCTTTATCCAATTGCCAAGAGTTACTTACCATTGAGGTCCAATCCTTGGTACAGCACTAATAAAGGAGGCTGTGGTAGATACTGAACAAATTTGAAAAGATTCGCCAGACATCGCGTTTCAACAATAGCAAGATGTTCCCAGGGACAACCCAGACCATGACTGAATATACAAAATAAGTCCAGTGCTGGACACCTTGAATGCAGCCTTCAGTAAGATCCCTGTGGAAGAGCACCTCTGTGTTGATGATCACCTTTCAGGATCAGTCTTACCATCAGCAGATTTTAGTCGGGACGTTGCAATAACTCTTTGTAAACGGGCACAAAATCTGCTTTGCCTGGTTGGCACTCGCTGGAGAATGACATCCAAGCCAAGAAGCATAAAGGACCAGCCCAACCAAACATGTCCCTCCGACGGCAGTTTGGCAAGACCAGATTGGGCACTGGCCGTAATGGTCTGCTAAATCAATCAGGTGCAAGTTCCCCAAGTGTCCTGAATTCACTCACAACTCACTCGTAACGTATGCAAGAAATGTGGAGCAGCGATATGCTACACAAAAACTAGGAATAGTTTCAGAAACTTCCATCTTTCATAAGGCGAAGCCTCCTGAAAGAATTCGGAGTTGAATACGACGACAATGGTCTGATTTCTCAATGTTGGCTACAAACAACACTCCCTATTTTCTAGAATATGTTCAAAAATAATGAAATATACGAAAAATCCAAAAATACGTGTCTCTTATTTTATTTTTATTAACCTAAATACAAAAAATTGGAAAAATCTAAGTTCTTGAGTGATAGAGGGTTAATTACCTTCAGTATTTCTGGAAACCAGAGAAAATTATTAAACCGGTTCGGTGATATTGTATGATACCAGTTCAAGATGCTAAACATTCGTAAAAAAACTAAACTTTCAAGTAAAAAATACGGTTCGTTGAGTAGAATTGTAGGTAAATTTCTGACGTCAACAGATCTATTGTTCATTCCATGTGGAATTGTGAAGGTCAATGCGGTGGTATTACACAGTCAAATTCAATTATGAGTGGTCCTCTTACACGTTAAGAGCGTCTCCATAGATTCAGAATAAGAATGACGTTATAAATACTTCGGAAAGCGTATACCTGAGGTTCATCTGTTGGGGTCCTAAATGTTAACGTAAATATGACAAGCCTTAAAACTTAGGTGGGTAATGTAATACCTACCTAGATGGTACTTACCTACCATCTTTCACGGGGAGATGATGTCATCCAAGTAAAATGTGGCCTCAAGCTTTTTTTTATTATTATTATTATTATTAAGACAATCTTATAGAACTTCGTGATATAGGTACCGTTGGCCACATCTTCGTTTTCCATCAGGTGAGATTTCAGACAAACGAAGGTCTTTACTGGCCCATTTTCAAAACTACCTACCTAAATTGAACGTAAACTATTTTGTAAGAACTTGAAACTATTTACTTACGAAGTACTTATAGTATAAATAGGTAGGTACCTACCTACCTACTTACTTTTCATGATAGATGCACCACTTGCATGCTTGCGTGTTTATTCGCTAGTAAATCGAAAACGACCTATTTTCCCCTCTAATTATTTTCCAAGGTGGAGTGCAGAACTTGACATAGATGAATGATTGTTTATTTAGGTACTTACCTACTAGGCACGGTTTTATGACGCAGGTACGATAGTAGGTAGGTAGGTGAGGTACCTACTAATAGTTAGGTAGTTAGTTTTTGACGCAAGTGTTTCGCACTGCAGAAGGCTAAAGAAACAACAAATTGAATGTAGGTTGTTATGATTTTTGATAATTAAGACTAGTTTCTGCCCGCGGCTTAGCACGCGTATTTATGGTATAAGTAGCCCATGTTTGATTCCAGTATTAGAATTACCTGTAAGTATGCAAAATTTAAGTCCGATCCGTTCAGTAGTTTTGGCGTGATGAGGTAACAAACATCCATTTGATTTTCGCATTTGTATTCTTAGTTTGTGTTCTTGTGACGTGAATTGTGTTCTCACGATATCAACCTAATTTCTGTATAGGAGCCATCGGTATATCATAAATCGGTTTCACCGAACTTTCAATACCGATGGCTTAAGTTGGTGTTGGTTGGACAAAGGTACCTCTTTGTCCACCATCATCATGATATTCCTCACTGGGGGACACCAAGACATTTTAAATTATTATGTGTCAGTGTCCCCCATTGGTGGACAATGACAAGTATTAAATAAATACTTATTACTGAAAACCAGATCAGCGTACCTACACAGCTTCCCACGAGCTATCCCCGTAAAAACTAACATAGGTAATTGATGATTGGTTACCTACTGTATTATTTCAGGCCCAGAGCAGAACCACGTCTGCAAAATTTCAGCGTAAAGAGCAAACAAATACCCATTGAAACATCTGCATTACCTATTTAATACCTATAGCTAACTATTTGATACATGCTGAACTGTGTAGTGTGAATTTTTAACAAGTTTTTGTTATTATACCTACCTAGTGCGTTGAGCCCTCTGGGTAATTTCTAAGAAATTAAATGAAATGCCAATTTGTTTTTACTTCGTCGGGACTTGAACCCGCATCATTCCCCCAGTACGGGAATGTAGATATTCTTTTTAATATTAATTTGATTAAATGGTAGGTAAGGTACCTAACTACCTTCCTACCACATCATCCCACTTAGTAGGTCTAGGAACATAAGTATCTTTCATTATTGTAAATTAAAATTAGTATCAAAGAAGATAAATAAAATAGAACTAGTATTTTCAATTGATGCAAAGTGGCTAACTGCAGACTGTTGCAAACAATCTACAGGTAGCTCAACTGATCTACATATATATATCAATACCAGTCGTAAGTGTCCCCAAGACGCTGCACGATGCACGCTGCTGGCAATGCCCCTCAACCTCAACAGCCTGTATTAGTCCACTGCTGGACGCAGGGCTCCCCCTGATACGCGCCTTGTTGGCGTTTATCTAGTGGGGGGTAATGCCCATAATACCCACGCTGGGCATGCGGGTTGGGGATCGCAGTGCGGTGGTAGAATTGTTCTACAGGGGCGCTGCTGCCCGCCTCCTGTATCCCTTAGTCGCCTCTTACGACACCCACGAATAGATATGGGGTGGTGCAAATTTTAAGCCAGCACCACGCAGCTTGCAATGCCCCGCTACACGGCAGTGCTGATGATGCAGAAATTTATTAAATGAACTTGATCTTGTATTCGTCAGCATAGTCCAAACCGGCGTAGGAGTCACGTAAGAGGTAAACAATCGAGGGGTCACGGGTTCAAGGCCGACACGGACCGAGTTAGTAATCACTTATTGTATCGTAGTTATCACGTTTCTTGCTTTTGTTTATAAAATAATAGAGAAAAATGCAAATGAGTTTAATGAATTTCTCAAGAGAGAAAACTTATCATCGCTCCCACTTGAATCTCGTGGCGATTCTATCCTCACAAGGTGGATTTTCAGTTATTGTATTGCTAAATTTGTCATGAACAACGTAGGTACTTACATAAACATCATTGATTTATTACCATCACACTAATATTATAAATGCGAAAGTTTGTTTGTATGGATGGATGGATGTTTGTTACCTCTTCACGCCAAAACTGCTGAACGGACCTAGCTGAAATTTTGCATACAGGTAATTCTAATACTGGAATAAAACATAGGCTACTTTTTATCCCATAAATCTGTTCCCGTGGGATACAAATCACCTTTAAACGTTTCCATAGGAAGAACGCGTGCGAATCCGCGGGGCGCAGCTAGGTTTTCATAAATCAATGGTATACATCACCCCTTTTCATCTTAGTATTACGGAACACTCAAGAAGCCATTTCTATTCCAGTGCAAACTTGAACAGTTTCCTATCCAGAATAAATACAGTCATGTATGCATGACTCATGCATACGTGACCTTAGAGTTCGTTATCGATTACGGCCCGCCTACTCGAATCCAGTCCATTTCCAGACTTCACTTAGGTACCCTAGTTCTGTATAGAAACACTCTCAGACAGACTGTATTGATTTGTGATGAAAATATACTGGTAGAGTTTCAAAAGTAGATATAAAACTAGAAGTTGGTAGGCGTGAGAGCTAATCATTTTTTGATTTTAGTAGTGTTAGCTTTATTAGAAACTAGCTGCGCCCAGCGGTTTCGCACGCGTTGATTGTATCTAAACGTTTAAAGGTGATTTGTATCCCACGGGAACTGATTTATGGGATAAAAAGTAGCCCGTGTTTAATTCCAGGATTAGAATTATCAAAATTGTCTTTATCTACCGTACCTACTGAAATCTATTTTTTTTTTTTTATTTAATTATATCTAGTCAATTACAATAAATACTGGTATTTGCCAGTCTTGAGTAACACATAACTTTAATGGTCATCTGTTTACCGTACAACATTGCCATAAAACCTGTATTTCTCATATAAATCGTGCTTTTTCAATAAATAACTCGATAATCATTCCTTTTTCCATAAAACAATATCTTCAACTTCTTTAGGCCGGGGTTGCTGTCAAAACGCTGTCATTTGAAATACTACATTTATTTAACTACTAGTATTTAAAAGAAAGGTAATGCATCACACTAATCACACTAATATCATTAATGCGAAAGTTTGTATGGATGGATGGATGGATGTTTGTTACCTCAGCACATCAAAACTACTGAACGGTTCGGGCTGAAATTTTGCATACAAGTGATCTTAATCCTGGAATCAAGCATAGCTTTTTTTTAAACATTTGAATTAATCATAGTTATCGCACTTATCACACTAATTTCACTATAACCGAAGAACTAGAAAACGTTTCCATAGAAATAACGCGTATGAATCCGCAGGCAAAAACTATACCGTGTCCATTTTGAATGCAGCATGTTAGTAAACAAATCGCCGATACTTAACCTAAAATTCTCTTTGTTGGCGCGTCCTTTCATACGTAATTTACATTAATTGTCGATTTTAGATCCTCTCTTCAATAAAAATTGCTTACAATTATATCGGAAAGTCGACGCCAAGCAAGTGAGATTTTGTTATTTGTGTCGTAGTTCGTTTACTAACATGCTTCATTCAAAATGGACACGGTATAGTTATCAATAAGATGGTAGGTAAGAGGTACGTGCAATTCCCAAAACGCTACTCCAACATTCTTCGTTATTTCACACATGGTTCTCCTTAAAGTAATGAGTCAAGCTTGTTCGGCAAACATTTGAAACAATGGTAGCGTGTATTTATTTAACAAAGGCTCGGCTGTTGTTTAACGTGGTAAATAATGTTCAAAGTAAAATAAAATAAGAACCGGTTCAATTGTGGACCGGAAGAAATTAAGGAGCTGTGGAAGTTGATATGAGGCCCTTGGGGTTGCCAACTTTTTTTAGTATATTAACTCTCTGACAAGTACAAGTATTTATAAAAAAAGGCGTGTGGCACTCGGGGACTGCCGCGGTAAAGCTATTGCAATGCCATCTAGAGGCGAGTTGCTGAACTAAAGAGACAAACGTCAAGGTTTTTTCGTTACGGAATTTCTGGATTCGCTCAAGGCCCGTGATAGAAGCTATGCAATAGCTTAAAAATCCCTTTTGGAACTCTGTAATAAGTTTTTTTGTCGAAATTTTATTCGCAGGAACGAAATCCCCCTATTATTCCATGATCGAAGGAAAAGCAGGTCTCTTGCGATCCGTTTTTAACGGACTTCAAAAAAAGAGGAGGTTCTCAATGTTATCTCAGAACTTCAGGTCCGATTTTCATGATTCTTTTTTGATATGAAAGCTGGTGCTTCCCGTGTGGTCCCATTTTAATTATAATTTAATCTGCCAGGGATAAATAGGGATTACTATTTATATCGTAAAACTTAAAATTTTCGCAATCATTGTCAACTAATGGTATCCATAGCAACGGGCGTAAACAAGAGAATTACCTAGAAAACAAATTGTAAAGTTAACGGATAGTGGATTGCATAAAACCAAGGATGACCGTTCTTTCATTCTATAAAAAATATTATGACTTTTATTTCTTAGACGAGTTCTTAGAGAACCGAAAACAAAATTTGTTATTTAGGGACGCGTTCGAAGCAACGCATGTTTGCACGTTCAGCTATCTAAGGTTTTTAAGCTATTGCATAGCTTCTATCGCGGGCCTTGAGCGCGGGGACCGAATCCAGAAATTCCGTAACGAAAAAACCTTGACGTTTGTCTCTTTAGTTCAGCAACTCGCCTCTAGATGGCATTGCAATAGCTTTACCGCGGCAGTCCCCGAGTGCCACACGTCTTTTTCGTTTGTGAAGGTCAACCGAAGCTTCGTATTTCGTGTTTCAAAGTAGGCCTTTCTTTCATTCGTCGTTTCATCTATAACTTATTGATAATTATATTTTTTTATATTACTTAAACGGAAAATGGTGTTAAGTAGTTATGTACATTTTTAACGCTGACTAATGAAAATAAAAGACGACATTGATATCATATTATTTGTGGAAGATGCCGGGATATACGAGTAGCTTCGTTCAGGATACAGGAAGGAGGATGGGAGAGGAACCTGGAAAAGACAAGGATGGGTTAGGATCAGAAATTTCAAATACGTGGCATTAGGTGATTTGTCAAAAAATAATTGCTGAACAGTATCGCTGTTAAGCTATTTTTGTTGTTGCATTGCGAGTTTATGATAAAAGGATAAAAACTAGTTTATAGTTTAGTAGTTTGAAGAATTCATTACGGGTGTAAAAGTTGTTCTCGCAACATAAATAAGGTGCATAGTTACTCGGTTACTAAACTGATAATAATGTTAGTACGCTTTTTTTTTTTAAATCCATGCAGTTGATTATTATGTTTGTATGTATTCATAAGTAAATTCCCGCGTCAAAGGTCACCTTTATCCGCTAAACCGGCGCCGCGCCCACGCTAATGTCAACACGGTAGTGATTGGATTGGGTGATCCAGTTGTTCATCTAAACTCGTTATAGATATTGACACTGATCGCAATTCGCAGTGAATTAATTTTTACTTTACCGTTAGTATTCTTCTAGTGAAATCTCTAATGGTTGTTCCCAATTTCTAATTTATCTATTCTTTCGCGTATAAAATTAGCCAAAAACTAATTTTATACGCAAAAGAGACCCAATTTTTACCAGTCTTCAAAAAGGTCTTCAATTAGTCGTTTTTAGTGAGACAGTAATTTAGTATTTTGTGGTTTACATGTGATACTAGATCACCCACATCCAACTTTCATCCAATTTCTCATGTAAATTCGTTCTAGATAATAGCCAGTGATTAAATGTAGAAAACAGTGCCGGGTACTACTATTAAGAATTATAAATTCTACCAACCAGATACCGTTGGATTGACAAATGAAAGCCGATTACCACAAACTCGATGCTACCATTGCTACCACAAGAGATAGACGTTCAGAACGAAGCCAGGGGTACATTCTTTCTACGGCTTTTTTTCTACCGCCAATTAATGTGGCAAACGGTCCGCCTGATGGTAAGCGGCTACGGCAGCCTATGGACGCCTGCAATATCAGGGCGTTGCTGACCTTCTGTCTTAAAAGACCGATTTTGAAGAACCACGTCTTATAGTCCTGAGGAATTAAACTCGGGAAAACTTCTGGCCTTTTGGCACCCAAGGCTTTCCGAACCCAAAAATATTAAGTAACCCACAAACAATGTAAGAATTAGCGAGCACCATACAAGGTGAACGAACTCCGAAATTAGACGCATCCTCTTTAGTTCGGCTGTAACTTGCAGGAATTAACTGTCACCTTTTGGTTTACGATTATTGCGCTAAGTGGCTAGGCGAGTGGTTTACGACGGACTTTTCGAGTGGATCTCTTCATTGAAGATTAGGTAAATACCTAAATACCGGTACCGATACATATATACGTTCAAGGGTAATAGAATGACGTAAAACGAATGTCGTGGGCGAGGATCGGTCGGAGGGAGGATCAACCTTGGAGAATATTCATGTGATGGAATTAGTTGACGCATTTTTGACGGTGTCCTTCCTGATGCGATGTGGAGACATAATTGAGGCCCACCGTCCCAAAGGGACATACCAGACCTGAGAGGTGAGTCTATTTGAGTTAGTAACGAGATATGCCGATGATGTCGGCTTTTTTCTTAAAGTTGGGTGCAACGCCTCTGTCGTGCTAACAGGGTACTACGCAAATCTCATACAAAAAGAAGACGTCACGATCACGTATCGTTACTAACGTAAACTCTAGACTCACCCCTCAGTAGACCAAGAGAAGAGATTGTTTAAAATGAGCCGCTGGAACGACTGGTCCGATTCCGATTTCGTTCTCAGGTAACTAACCCTAACTAAGTTCTGCCGCGGGCATAAGCTAGTTAAGGATAAGTGAAGGGACGTTATATATTTATTTTATACTAGCAGCGCCTCGCGGTTGTATCCGCGTAGTTCCCGTTCCCGTGGGAATTAATATAGCCTATGTCGCTCCCTGAAAAGTAAGCATTTTAATGACGAAAGTTTTTTTTTAATCGGCCTAGTAGTTTCGGAGAATATTCAATACAATCATATCTTTCCTATTTATAATATTAGTATACATGCTGCCCGTGGCTTCGTACGCGTTGTTTCTGTGGAAATATTCTAAGGACGACTCTGTGGCGCGGTGCGCGAAGGTCTGCTTGCGACGCAGGAGATTGCGGGTTCGATTCCCGCCACGGGACAAATGTCTGTAAGATCTGCAGACTTTTGTTCAGGGTGTTCTAGATGTTTTTCTATGTATAATAAAAAATATCTATCTACATTATGTAGTGTATTGTATTATGTATATCAGTTATCTAGTACGCATAACACAAGCTCTGCTTAGCTTGGTGCTAGATAATGCTGTGTGAATTGTCCAGCATTATTTATTTATTTAATGTTATTTACTTATTTCCTAAGGGAAATGATTTATGGGATAAAAAGTAGTACCTATATGTGTCGTCTAGGCCAAACTACCTGTATGCAAAATTTCAGCCAAATCCGTCTGTTCAGTAAGTTTTGTGGGAAAGAGTTACAAACATCCATAAAAACTTTCGTGTTTATAATATTAGTATGATATATTCTCGTCGGTCCTTTGAAAATAACAGAGAATTTTCTCGAGTTTAACGACAGATTTTACTAGCAATATAGTAAAATTGTTCATGCAATTTCTTAATTAACTTTCTAACGATATGCAAAAGCTTATCGTTTGATCTTTTTTTTAATACCCCATATAGGTAATCAAGCAATTTACATTACAGGCATAACAGGCATTTTGCGAAAGGATAAAGTGATAAATTCAAATTTATTGGTTTTATCTAGAGAGGACAAGTTTGGATAACTTGTTTTAATTTAGATCAGTCTCGGTGGGTCTTAGGCTCGGCGCACACGAGCTGACCGAGTATTGCCCGAATACTCAAACGCAATCAAATCTTAATGAGATTAATCTTAATAGATTAAATAAATCTTAATTAGATAAGTGAACTATGTAAGTTTTTGTGAGAATAAATTCTTTAAACCGAACTAAAATATGGTGAAAACATAGATTTGTACATAAATTATAAACGTACAGTACAAGAAACCATTCTTCGTTTTTTTTTTAATTTAAACAATACTAGAAAATAGACGATTCTTCATTTTATTGAAATTAACGAACGTTGGATACTTTGTTGTCCTCGAATTTAGGGATATTACCAACCTACGTCTTATAATTAGCTATTAATTAGCCCGGCAGCTAGACTAACCGAAGATATTGGACATGTATTTTTCTTTTGTCGATTAAATTAAAAATGAATGTTGCCAGGTACAAGTTCTAGGTGACGTAACGGCTAAGTGTCACAGTTTTTACTTAGCCGTGACGTCACTAGGCCCCAGTCCCAAACTTTATATACATGAAATAAGAAAAAATATGTATCATCTAATAGTCCTGACGACTAATTTTTAGTCGTCAGGACTATTACATGATATCAAAAAGCGAGACCATCGCAAAAACCCATTTTTTCATCCATTTAGATAAGACCGGTGGCTAAGGTCGACGGTCACAGTCGTTTGCTTCTAGCCTTATGTCTACTAAACTGGTTTACTTTTAGTATATTATTTAGATAACATTTTTTATGTCTTTCTCACGTATCATTTACCATGGAATATGCTCAATTTAAGCTTCTACGCAATTTGATTTGCGTTTTTAAACCGGTTTGGTGTGTTTATTGTTTTTGTCTTTATGACAAAGAATGTACCTAAGTTAATTATGGGAGAGTACGTTTCTTTTTACGCAGTTTTGATGATGCTGTTTTTGGAACAGTCTGGTAGTAGCTGGTTCAAGGGAAGCAGCAAGAGGTCCATCAGAAGTCAGAATATACTAATGATTATGTTTTGTCTTCTATGTATATACAGTAAAAATATGAATCTATGTATAGTGTATTGTCTATACTAAATAATAATATTATAAAGAGCAAAGATTTGATTCTTTGTTTGTATTGAATAGGCTCCGAAATTACTAGACCGATTCAAAAAAATCTTTCCATCATTTAAATGCTTACTTTTCAGGTAGTGATATAGGCTATATTGTGTATTTTATACCGGAATTCCCACGGGGACGGGAACTATGCCTAGCTTGGGCCTAGATAATGTTGTGTAAATGGTCCAACCTACCAACATTATTTACCTATTTTTTTTTTATCGTCGTCGTAAGAATCGACCTCAAGTCGCCCATGGATGTCGTCAGAGGCGACCTGGCGCATGGAGGGCCATTCATAAACTCTGTTTCAGAGTCTTCGTCTCGAAATCTGACGCAGATTTGCGGGAAGTAAAATTTTTTGGTTATTTACTTAGTATGGTTTTATACTATGGGTAATTTCTAAGAAATCAAATAAAATGGAGAGTCGAAAATCTATGGAATTTTATATGATTTCTTATTTTTGAATACACTTATATTTTCTACGTTCTGCAAGGAATAAAACTACCAGAAATTTAGTTTTCCACAAATCGTAGCCCATTTTCTATGACAGTTTATTTACTCTTTTAATGTTGAAATTTAAAAATATTATGTCAAACTCTGTTAGGTATTTATTTATAACTCTCATACTATCACTATGTTTTTAACAGTTCAGGAAGTTTCATACCTTACCGACTAATAAATACTTACCATAGCACAAAAACTATTGATTATTGTGAAAGTAGGAAAGCAGTAAAAAAGAAGAAGACTTAACATTTAATTAGCTTCAGCAACTACCGAGTAATTACTAAATGCAATTGCAATTTGTTAACTTGTCAAATGTAATGTTTACGTAAGAACTGAGAAACTTTTGTATTTTTACTAAAGCGATACTATTTTCTTCGCTACGTAAAAAAGACCCAATAGATTTTTTGTTCATTTTTGCGGATTTACACGAAACCATAAATTCGAAAAGTTCTTATTCTATTTTCGAAACAAGAGCTTTGTGTTCTATGTTTTAAAACTTTATTAGTCATACAGGTCAGAAACAAAAAAGTTGCGTGTCGTAAAGGAATTTTGAATATAATTTTAGAACAAAGGTTTTTATTATGCTATGCTGGTGGGATGAAGGCCAGTATTGTTTTGTGCGAGAGGGACGTATGTTTGATGAAGAAAGGTAAGAGTAAGAGCAGGACGAACAGAGGAAGTAATTCTTACCGGGACTTGGATTATGGTAAACATGGGTTATAGGTTTTCTGGTGTTAGTACCAAGCCCTTAGTAGACGTTCACACAGCATTTCGTTTAATCGTAGGTATCCGTTTTTGTTCGGCGATGGCTTGTGTGAGCAAGTTGACACACATTACTAGGTCTGGAATTCAAACGGTCCTTTAAAACGAACTGCTATATGAAAGTTCACAAAGGGTTCACGCACGGACTGCACGTCTCAAATATACTGACTGTGAGGCATCTGCACCTGCAGACGACGGTAGTCATGTAGTTGTCGTCGGCAGTCGAGGGGTACCTGTACCTATACCTATAGGTGCAGTACATTTGCGTTGCAGTAGGCGACATGCAGTGCTTGTATAAGAGCCCTAAGTGTGTTCAACAATTTATGAAATAAGAAATTGTTTAACGACTTATGCTACGTAAACTATTGTCTGTAAATAACTGACTTTTGAATACCTTTAGGAGGTTACTTCTTGCTGCCTTTCTTTTTCTAATTTAGTGTCGCTTACTTGCTACTATTTCCGCCTTTCTTGGCATATCTGTCCCAGGGTAGCATTAAATCCTCTATAGCCTTCACTGTCTTATCTACTCCTCCTAGACAAAGGTTATTGGCCTCTAATTTTATCGTCTATTTGCACGTCAGTGAATCATCCGGAAGTCTTTATTTAGAACTTAGGTAGGTATACTAACTCCTCTATATACGGGTGGTAGGTAATTCTTGATGCTCATTTTTGTGGTTACGAATTTTGCGTTTTGAGCTTGGTTTAAGGACATAATAATCTCAATAGAAATTCAGTCTGCTTAGTTTAATGTAGGGTTGAGATGATTTTTAAATCAGTGATTTTAAAATGAATTAAACTACGACGGCAATCTAACGATTAAAAAAATGAGTTTTTAATCGATTGTTTTTTCATTGTAACGAAAACAGAAAGCAGTTAAAAATTAAGTGTTTACCTTTTCAAGCCGTTTGAACGGATTTTACCGAAATTTGGCAAGGCGATCGATACAACCACCTACCTATCCCTGGATAGTTTTCGAAGGGTTACGTTTTGTCACGCAACACGCACGTAAACGCAAGCGAAGCCACGGGTAAAAAGCTAGTTAGCTTTCTTGGCAGTTGCCAATAATAATAATACGATAGGTACAAAAAAAAAACAATTGTCCCTACTTCTCGAAACCAAAACAGAATGAAAGCGGCATAAAATAGGACGAGAAAGGTTCAAGGGATCGAAAAATAACAGTTCTATTTCCAAAGTGTCCTTTACCTTTTTGTCCCTTCGCGTCATAGCCGTATTGTTTTTTTTATTCGGTTGGTAGAAGAGCCCTTGTTTTGCTCACCTGCCGTAAGTGCACCCTAACAACCCTATAGGGTAGGGCTGCGTTTTAATTACCACATTGCGTGAACTGAAAGGGCAACGTAGGTATTTGACGCGACTAATTTAATGTTTTTTTTGTTTTAATGAGTTATGTTATGATGAGGTACCTATACCGTGTCCATTTTGAATGAGGCATAAACGTATATACAAACCGCCCATACTTAACCTAAAATTCACTTTGTTGGCGCGTCCTTTTATAGGTACGTAATTTACATTACTTGTCGATTTTAGATCCTCCCTTCAATAAAAATTGCTTACAATTATATCTGAAACTCGACGCCCAGCAAGTGAGTTTTTGTTATTTGTATCGTGGTTTATTTACTAACATGCTCCATGCTGGATGGATACGGTATAGGTTATATTACATTTTAATACAAAAAATCTGAAATAATCCATCTGAAGAGGTATTTTTTACGTATTTGGACAGTAGGTATAATAAATTAGCCACCCAGGGCGTAGGTAGGTACCTACCTACTCGTAAAAATAAAAACGAAATCAAAGTTTCTGATTCGTTTACCTACGTGCGAAGTAGTAGGTACCTATACCTAATCAGATGCAAGCGACTTTATGAGTTGGTTTAGCGCGAAAAAGAAAACAAGATTTAGTTTTTCCTTTTCTGAGTAAGCCCTCTGCTTGGGCCCTAATAATTAAAGTAGGTAGGTACCTACGACATCTTAAATGTAAAAAAATTGTTAGCTTTTTACCCTAGTTACTGTGTATATGTAACCAAAATCGAGAAAGTAGGTAAGTACCTACCTACCTACCTAATGCCTTATTATTTCCAAATGCTTTTGTTGTCAAAGTAATTTCCTCTATTTTCTCTTTCGACTTTCGCGGTCACGACGGTGATATAAAACGATATCTTATAGTGTACGCCGCCGTCATGGGAAAGTCACACGACATGGGGTCCTACCTATGGCAACATTGGCAAGTTTATGTAATTTAAAAACCGGTTCATTCCAATCCAACCCTAGCTAAAATAACAACCTTGAAAATGATGCCTCACATGCTTGCTCGAAGTTTATTGGTGGAACGAAAGTGCAGCGCAATGCATTCGATTTTGAAAATGATTGGAACTCATTTGAATAGCTTGGTTTGGCTTTTAGATGATGGCTTTCTGGATTCTAAAAACGAATTCAAATAAAATTCGAAACAAATCGATTTGTGTTAGAAGTTAGGTGAGGTGATAAGATTAAATAGACTAATGAATAACCAAAGTAGGTAGGTACCTACTTATATAGATTAGAAATAAACGCGAAACAATATCGCTACGTAGTTGACCAACTTTTATTACAGCAATGAATAACGATTTACTAGGTATTGAAAGTAAAAACAAACCGCCCCGCAGAGCGAGACAATCATCGACTGATAGTCACGCAAAACAAACAGGTAGGTAGAACTACCTACAGCGACGATAGGTGGGTTGTTTAGGCTAGCTACAAACTAGGTAAACTTTGTACGCATACACATTTTTATCAGACTGCAAACATTAATCTCAGTATCGTAATCATCGTGCACGATAACGTGACCCGATTACCACAAAAAACAACGCTGTGCAATGTAATCAACATGGAAGCAATTTACCGGCATTCTTTTCCCATTTCCCTGGCTTTTGGATAGCTACCCACATAGTTAAGAAGTAAAACAAACCTGCTATCCTCAAAACCGCACGGTCCGCCGGATCCAGCTGAAGAATGGACAAAGGCTTGTCCTTCGCCCATTCTTTCAAGCTAAAGTCGTTCTCAAATTCCATTTTTCTGTCATCCAAAACACGAAGTCTCGCGCGAACTCTCGCACATAATTGAATCGATCCAAACACACAACACTAGTGGCAAAAACTGCACAGCACGAACATTGTATTATGAATTAATACACGGGGATAGAAAGTAAACAAAACTTAACGTTCATTGTAGAAATAAAATCGATAACGCTCGAAGGATACGGCGAAATGCGTTTTCAGTGTCAGGAACACAAAGTTAGTTTACTGTTGTCACTATAAAACAATAATAACTGAGCTTCACTGGAACTGTTTTAGCAACTAACGTTAGGAACACCTAAAACTAAGAGGAAGGAGTGATAACAAACTGTTTTGTAGGTTATCAATGCGCAAGACCGTCATACACCGAACCGGCGGGCAGACATGATGCGACTGATTAGTTCAAAAAGAACCCGCATGTCGCTAGGCTCGCTGCGCTGCCATCGCTCAGCTGTTTTCGCGCATGAGATCTTTCTATTGCACGTTTAAATCAAACAGTCCTTTGGTAACTCGTGATTTCGTACGATCAATGTATTTTTAATTTAAGTGTATTATACTGTTCTTGGGTGCTTGTGCTGCCATCTACCATGGCAGTCGAACATTTGTGCTCTAGTGATACCACCGCAAAATTGAGAAACCTACCTACCATGTTTTATCAACAGTCGAACCGGGCGGTGGTACGCACGGTGCGGTGGGTAACTCGCTGGAGTTCCTAGTTGACAGGTAGGTACCAATGTTGTGTTCGCTTATTATAAGCAATGTTTTATCCGCTTAATATAAGCGTATATTTTAGAACCTGCCTAGATACTAAGTTAAAAATAAGAATGCTTGATGTATACCTACCTACCTACGCTGTTGGCGTGACTTTGTAATAAATAAATTAATAAGTACCTACCTAAGTGAATGTCTTGTCTGCTGGAGTCAAGAATCAAACTTTGTTTAATCACATGTAAGCTAATCATGGTGATCAATTTGAGCAAATTTTGTTTAATTCATATCAAGTATAAATAAATAATTACAAAATTTACTCAAATTGGCCACCTTCTCATGTTTTCGATCATAGTCATAAACCTAGGTGGGAGAAACTCTTCCACGTAAATAAAACTGCTTTGTGCGTGAATGAAACTAAGATATTTACTTAATTCCACGGTTTACAAATGAAATACCACATGAGAAAAATCAGAAGAACTTTTATCTGTCATCCGACTAGGGATTTGACCAAACATTTAGAGTTGTGCTGTGTCGAACCATTCGCCACACCTATATTAGTCCACAGTTAGACCCCATCGGTAAGTGGTTCACGGATATTGTCACTGTTACTTCATTCAGTTTGGTAATTTTGGTTCTCGGTCGGATAAAGCCATGAATTCAGTCATTGAGAGAAAATCCCATCAAGCTCAAAGTTTTTTCATAGCTATATTCATCCACTCATCGAAGCATTGTAGACGAGAATACTCGAAGTCGTTTCCGGACCGCTACCAAACCAGTCTCGTGGGATCATCTTCTTAGCCTTCTTCTCAAAACAGTTTTTACCCAACTGCAGAATCTGTCTTAGACAGGTACCTAGGCAGTTAAGTGTAGGTAATCTATATTAAACGATTTCGGAAAAATGGCCATGTACGCAGACCGGTATTGATATATTATGGTACTTAGTCTTAAGTCAACGTTGCCATTGATCTCGACTTGCTGTTATCCAAATTAAATTATTTCTTTAAATAAATGCAGAGGCATTTATCGGCAGAGACCGATGCATCTCGACGCCGCCTCCGCCGCCTGCAAGATCCTGGACTGGACGCCTAGACTGCATTTCTAAAGTACCTAGCCTCCATTGTATTGAATTATGATAAATTTAGAATAAGGATACATTCTAGAGTACCTACCTACCTACATCACAAGCTTTTTTGTGGCATTAAAACAACAAGTAAAAAGATAATGACGATTTAAACAGAAGGTTTTCCTTTTGGGTGATTTAATATATCATCATAAATTATATGTATTGTTTTCTCCTAAATGGTAGAAAATATAATAGTGCTGGCAGCTTTAAATTCGGTAACCTTCGTTGCCATGGTAACTGATTGGAAACTGACTTATCAACACGGATTATTTTTGTTTACGTTTTTTGTGGGCGAATTCATCGAGGCGGATTCATTCAGTTCAACATAAAATTTGATTTCCCCGTTACCTTATTAGAGTTATTAGATATCATAGCAAGGCAAAATCCCAAAAATATTTCTATCGACTTTGTGATCATATTCTCCATAGAGATGTAAGCGAACGAAGAAATACGGAGTTGCGACTCCCGAAAGTTTTGTCAATAAAAACGATCTCCAAAATCGTAATTTTCAGGCAATTTAAGCAAAGCTGTGCTAGTGACCTACTTAAACTTTTCCCTTTGTTTTGTGACCCGATAAATTAGCAGTTCGGTCTGAGTCACGAAAGAGGTTGGGTTCAGTTCCACAAAGTTCTGAGAAGAAAGAAGGCTTTAATAAAATGGAAGATAATAGTTACGAGGGAAGCTGATGATGGAAGATCTACCTAAGGTATGGTATTTATACTAATCTACATCTACACTTATGTTTGTAATGAATAAACTCAAAAACTAGTGGACAGAGCAAATTTATTTTAACTACCTTATCCTATAGGAACCTAAGCTATATTTGTAATGTTGTATTAGTTGAAAAGCGATAAACTTTCTAGTGGTTTCTTTCTCACTTCTTCCGCTAGTGGACAAAAAAGTTAAGTGAATTAGAGCCAATTTTTCTACACCACACTTCACACCTTTTTTTTACAGGGACAGGCTGCTAGTACAACATGTTAGAAACAGGGACGGACTGCTAGTACAATATATTAGAAACAGGGACGGGCTGTTTGTACAACATATTAGCCATTTTTATTGAGGGTTTCTCAAAGAAAATATGTTTTAAACATGCACCCTTCTCGGGCAATGAATTTATTTTGTTAGGTGGCTAATCCATTTAAGAGAGCACAATGCACACCATTTTGTTACAAGGATATATACATAGGATTTCATACTTATATAAGCAGGATAGAGTAATGCCCAGCCCTTTAGCCCATAAATGTATATTTCCCTTTAGGTTCAGCCCATAAATGTATATTTTATGTACATTATGTTACCCACTGAAACAAAATAAAAACATAATCACCATTTGCAATTTAAAGATATCTTCTCAACCTCGACCTCAACAGCCGGATGCACTGCTGGATGCAGGCTTCCGCCTGATAAGCGCCTTATTGGTGTTTATCTCATGAGGTAATGCCACACTTTGGGCATATACCTACATCTGCTTTATTCATCTTTTCAGTCTCCCCACCGCAGAATCTCCACCAGTTCTCTGGCTCCAGTTAAACGTACCCTTGCTGGTAACTTCACATCAGAACTCAAGCAGTTCTGTGTGATACCACATCAGAGGCCTGGTACTCAACCTTGGCAACGGAGAGACAGTATGAGGCAGGATATCTTGGAAGAGGTGATGAAGAAGACAGAGTGCATGATGGATGGGAGCGAGAATCCTATGTATGAGGACCCCCGAGATGTGATTGGTGAGTTATTTATAGAATAAAGAATAAAATAATATACAGAACCTATAGTTACACAATGGTAACACAACTCATACAATAAAATGTAATTTAAAAGAAAAATATAAGAGAAATCAAAAGTAGGTATGAGTAGTTTGAATCAATTATTTAAATCATTTCCTGCAGTTGGTTGTATTGCCTGCAATGAAAAGAAAACTGATCTTAATTAATATATTAAAAACAGAATTAAAAATCTTAAAATTATTAAACTGAAATGTTGAGATTTGTATTATTTTTAGGGTTCCGTACCCAAAGGGTAAGACAGGACCCTATTAGTAAGACTTCGCTGTCCGTCCGTCTGTCCGTCTGTCTGTCATGAACCGTGATAGTTAGACAGATGCAATTTTCGCAGATGATGTATTTATGTTGCTGCTATAACAACAAATACTAAAAAATAGAATTAAATAAATATTTAAGGGTATTTTTTATACACACGTAGATAATGGCACGGAACCCTTTATGCGCGAGACTAGCACATTATTAATTTTTGTTTATTCAGGTCGCAGATGCATAGCAGTTAATGTGTGCTATGACCTCGATAACCATAACCTCTTTTCAGACAAACCAGCAAAACTTCCTCGCAAGCGCACCATCCAAGCCATAGCGGTGTCCTCTCCCCGGCAGAAAGAACACAGATCCTTGTTGCGAGATCAGAAACGAAAGCTCACGAAGAAGTATGAGAGCCTGATCAATACTCTGATGGATAGGTGTGAGGATAATATTGTTGCTGTGAGTTTCTATAAAAAAAAACTTGTCGATTTTAGATCCTTCCTTCAATAAAAATTGCTTACAATTATATCTGAAACTCGACGCCAAGCAAGTGAGTTTTTGTTATTTGTATTGTGGTTTATTTACTAACATGCTCCATGCTGGATGGATAAACCATAGTAATACGGATTGAAAACAATTAATGCTGTAGGTACATTGATTAATTAAAAAGGGAAGATAGGTTACGTTCTACCAGCGCTTACTCAAAAATTGGCATGTGTTACAACTACACGCAAACACATACGCTCACAGTTATATTTCCAGTCCTGGGCATTACAAAGAAGAACAAAGACGGAAAGACGTATCTAAGACCGAAGAAGTGAGACCGAGACAACAATATTTCACGCGAATCACGACCGCCCGTGCCGCCGCCGCCGGTCCGACGGTGGTGACTGAGGAGGAGCACACAATTTTACACAATATGAGGTTGCCATTTTCGAGAAACTAGTACCTCATTACACGTACATTTTAACCGGGTCAGTTCAAGTTTTCAGGTTATCAGGATAGTCGAGCCACATTTGAGCCATCTTTAATGAAAGTCTTACCTTTTTTTTCTTCGGCGAGGAAAATTCTTTTACGAGTAGACTGGTCTGGAGAAGACCAGAATTATGTGGGACTCGACGCCCTGAGAAGGGCATACCTAATACCCACTAAAAACCTCTCCGGTGTCCTTCTTTCGCCGTTTTCGCCGAACCACGGGAACATAATAACCTCCGCGATCCGACTGGCGTCCCATCTTCCTCCCATACTTAGCCGGCGAGCCCACCATTCCACACACTCGCCGACTCCATTCTTCCGTCACCTGTTCTACCCTCTATTGGGACATAACAGGACATACACAGTTGCATGCGTATGTCGACTGCTGTGCCCAAATGAGCATTTCTCCCCCCATACTACCAGGTATGGTCTTGCATTTAAAAACGCACACATAGGTACTCAATCTCTCACTCACACTTGTTCTATCAATCAAAGTCTTATCTAGTTTAAGGCTGCTGGGATGACTTGATACGGAGTGAGCCAGCGGAGTTAAAATTTATGCAATAAAACCATTGATTTATTAAAAACGAAGATGAGGTACTGGTTGCTCGAAAGTGGCAACCTCAAATTGCGTAAAATTGTGTTCTCCCACCTCAGTCACCGTCGAACCGGCGGCGGCACGGGCGGTCGTGATTCGCGTGAAATAATGTTGTCTCGGTCTCACTTCGGTCTTAGATACGTCTTTCCGTCTTTGTTCTTCTTTGTATTGCACAGGACTGGAAATATAACTGTGAGCGTATGTGTTTGCGTGTAGTTGTAACACATGCCAATTTTTGAGTAAGCGCTGGGAGAACGTAACCTAGGTATCTATATCTACCCTTTTTAATTAATCAATAGCTGTACTAGTATAGTATTAAAATATAATCTGTGATATAGGTAACTCTAATCCTGGAATCAAACAAAGCCTATTTATGTTCCGATAAATCAGTTACCATGGGATAGAAATCACCTTGAAACGTTTCCATAGGAACAACGCGTGAGCCGCAAGACGCAGCGAGAAAATAAATAAAAATATTTTTTCTACAGCTTTCAGAGAAAGACAGCCTCATATCAAAGTTGAAGGAAAAGCTTCGCAGTGTGCTGGAGTACAACCGACTCTTTGCCGAGGAGAATGATACATTGAGGAATCAGTATGAGACTCTCTCTAAGGTGATCTTTAGTATTTAACCGACTTCAATTTTTTTTTGCTGGACAATTCACACAGCATTATCTGGCTCCAAGCTAAGCAGAGCTTGTGTTATGGGTACTAGATAACTGATATACATATTACAATACACGCTACTATTTTTTATTATACATAGTTAACATCCAGAACGCCCTGAACAAATATCTGCAGATCGTACAAATATTTGTCCCGAGGCGGGAATCGAACCCGCAACCTCCTGCGTCGCAGGCGGACCTTTGCCCACCGCACCACAGTGGTTGTCAAATTATTGGGTTTGTTTAAAAAAAACTCTAAACCGACTTCAATTGTAAGGTTTCATCATGGAAGCCATTGTCAGAACTGGACAAAAATGGAATCACACGGGAAGCACCATCTTTCAAATAAAAAGAGAATCATCAAAATCGCATCACCCAGTCAAAAGTTCTGAGGTAACATACATAAAAAAACGTCGAATTAAGAACCTCCTCATTTTCTGAAGTCGGTTAAGAAAAGGAGGAGGTTCTCAATTTGACTCAACTTTTTTTATGTTTGTTACTTGTGCGTGTTGTTACGGTGGCGGTCAGTAAAATTTGTCGCAAAGGTTGCCAAGAGCTATGGTGCTTAGCACCACCCCAACTCTTCCCTTGGGTGTCGTAAGAGGCGACTGGAAGGGATATCCACCGGGGGGTGAGCAGCAGCGTCCCCTGCAGAACAATTCTACCACCGAACTGCGATCCCCAACCCGCATGCGCAGCTTGGCGATTATGGGCATTACCCCCCATGAGATAAACGCCAATAAAGCGCTTTTCAGCGGTAGTCCTGCGTCCAGCAGTGGACCAATAGAGGCTGTTGAGGTTGAGGTGTTATCAAATTGCACTAACCGCCACCGCGTCAGTCTGCGAGACGCTTAACGAATGAAAAGTTAATATTATATCCAAGCTGGAATTTATATTAACTCTTCATGGTTTACATCAATCTTCTTCCGCTAGTGGACAAAAAATTGAAGTGAATTAGAGTCAATTGCACCTTATTTCTTGTTTGATAGTAATAACTATTTATCAAGCTGTTTATATAGTAAAAATTTAACTTGTCTAAGTACTTATTTTGTAAGTCTAAAGAAATAAACGATTTGACTTTGACTCTGACTCTGAGTCAGCTTGGAATTTCCAAGCAGTTTGTAAAAATAATGATTATGTATGATAATATGACTTTCAGAATATTTAAGAAACACCACTAAATTCCCAAAAAAGTAAACGAATTATAAAATGTCTACCAAAATACTGTACATCCAACAATTTACCATTAGTTCTGCTACTCAACGTTAGATGGCGCTGAAACCTAAAAATTATATTCGTTTTTTGTTCCAGTATGTTGAAGATTGCAAATCAATTGTTAGAGAAGAGAGGGAAAAGAATAGAGATTTGGAGAAGAGGAACAGAGACTTGGAAGAGAGAGTGAACAAGTTTGAAGTGCCTGACCGAGGTTTGTTTTATTTCATTACGGATGTAAGCGGGTTAACTACGAACCTTACCTATTTGTGTTGGAAGAACCGCTTAACCCGCTTACATCCGTAATGAATTCGTCAAACTACGATAGTTTTATAACAAAATTTGTTTTATTTATTAAACACTAGCAGCGCCTTGCGGTTTCACCCGCGTAGTTCCCGTTCCCGTGGGAATTCCGGGATAAAATATACCCTATGCCACTTCCTGAAGTAAGCTTTTTAATAGTGTTTTTTTTTTAATCGGTCCATTAGTTTCGGTGCCTATTTAATACAAACAAACAGTCAAATATTTCCTCTTAAAATACCTATTAGTATAGATTGGTGTTAACTTCGACTCTGTAAGTACAAAAACTAAAATAATTGTTGTTGTCCTTTTTTAAACGATTTCAAAAAAGAACTCTTCTCAATTCGACTGTTTTTCATGTTTGTACCTCAAAACTTTCGAATGGGTAAACCCATTTAAATTATTCCTTTTTTTATTTGAAAGCTGGTGCCTCATGTGTGGTGCCATGACTATGGTGCAGTTCTGACAATGCCATTCGCCTGCCGTCGACAGCAATCTCGTGTATATGAAAAGCTCTCGCGATCGACCGTTTGAGGACCCCTCGTGTATATGAAAAGCTCTCGCGATCGACCGTTTGAGCGCCCCTCCTGTATATGAAAAGCTCTCGCGATCGACCGTTTGAGCACCCCTCGTTTATATGAAAAGCTCTCGCGATCGACCGTTTGAGCACCCCTCGTGTATATGAAAAGCTGGTGCCTCATGTGTGGTGCCATGACTATGGTGCAGTTCTGACAATGCCATTCGCCTGCCGTCGACAGCAATCTCGTGTATATGAAAAGCTCTCGCGATCGACCGTTTGAGGACCCCTCGTGTATATGAAAAGCTCTCGCGATCGACCGTTTGAGCGCCCCTCCTGTATATGAAAAGCTCTCGCGATCGACCGTTTGAGCACCCCTCGTTTATATGAAAAGCTCTCGCGATCGACCGTTTGAGCACCCCTCGTGTATATGAAAAGCTCTCGCGATCGACCGTTTGAGCGCCCCTCCTGTATATGAAAAGCTCTCGCGATCGACCGTTTGAGCTCCCCTCGTGTATATGAAAAGCTCTCGCGATCGACCGTTTGAGCACCCCTCGTGTATATGAAAAGCTCTCGCGATCGACCGTTTGAGCACCCCTCGTGTATATGAAAAGCTCTCGCGATCGACCGTTTGAGCACCCTTCGTGTATATGATCTAAAGCTTCCTTTTTCCGTACAGATGTATCAGCTAACCAAGCTATACCGCTGGTAGAAGTTTGCATGAGCTGCAGCAGTCGACAGATCGTGTTGAGCCAAGCGAGGGAGCATAACATCCGGCTGCAAAAAGATATGCAAGCCATGAAGGATGTCTTGTACAGGTAAGGAATATCATCATCAGCCTATATTAGTCCACTGCTGGTCATAGGCCTCCTAAAATGAATGCCATAGCGCTCTGTCCCAGCATCTGCCTGCAGTCTTTCCCAGATCGTCGTCCCACCTGGCTGGAGGGTGTCCTACACCACGTTTGCCAAGTCGCGGTTTCCATTCAAGAACACGTTTACCCCAGTGGTTGTCATTTCTTCGCGAGATATGTCCAACCTTGACATTTTTTATACGGTATTTTATTTCTCCACGTTTTTGTTATCGTACTCCAGACTGAACGTCCAACTGTCCCGGTACCAGGAGAAGGTCCGCTCCAACATCCACCACATCGCTGATGGTAAAGGAGACATCAGACCCGGGGATACCCTGGACTCTATCATACACCTGGGGACGAAAACACCAGGTAATATAAACACCTCATCTCAACGGCCTATATTGGTCCACTGCTGGACGCAGGCCTTACCCTTATAAGCGCCTTATTGAATTTTATCTCATGGGGGTAGTGCCCATAATTCTCACGCTGGGCATGCGGGTTGGGCATCGCCTTTCGGTGGTAGAATTGTTCTGCAGGAGGCGCTGCTGCCCGCCCCCTGTGGATATCCCTTAGTCACCTCCAACGACACCCGCGAAAAGATATGGGGTGGTGCAAATTATAAGCCACACGGCTCTTCATTAAATGTGGCAGCTATAGTACCTTGGGGTTTGACGTCCAAAACTACCACAGACAAAAATAGAAAAGATAGTCTCGGAAAATGTGTGTTAGGCCGGCTACAGACATTTTTCTTCCGTTTATCTTGTTTGCTGTAAATATCGTATGTATGAAGTAATCGTCCTCTTATTTTATTTATTTATTTATTCAATCTTGACTAACAGAATTACATCCAAAACATCAAGCATTATAATGATATCTAAAGTAGGTAGGTAATTATATAATATAAATAATATTAAATAAATAATGCTGGACAATTCTCACAGCATTATCTAGCCCCAAGTTAAGCAGAGCTTGTGTTATGGGTACTATATATAAATTAACACATTAAAAATAAGGTATTAAACAGAGCATCAGTTACTAATTAAAATTAAATTATGAGTATTTGCTAAATTTTCTTTTCTAAGTAATAATCTTCTTTCTCGCGTTCTCGTTTTAAAAAAAATCTCTTCCAGTGTTGTGCCACCACTCCAGGACCTGTTTGAAAATCAGCGACGTTACAGCTTCGGCTTGTAGCGGCATAATGCTGAGACAGGGACCTTTTTGGCCCTTTAATAATAATAATCATCATTTATTTCAGACAACATAAGATAAGTACAAAGTAACTTAACTAGGGCCCATATGATACATACCTTAGAGACTAACATACATACTTATAAAAATAAAAACTTAAAAAAGAATCGTGTCATTGGCACTGGGTCAATGACGAACGCGCGGTGTCGCGTATCAGCCTTCCACGGAACTTCCTGAACACGACACCCTTCGGCCAAAATCCGCTATCCAAGAACATTGGAAGTCGATCCGTCGGCACTCGCACCATATATGAAGCGAAGTTCACATTACGGCGCGACTCCAACTTTTCGACTCTCAAACTGAAGCCGGATTTTTGTCGCAGGTACTTTTCCACATCCTCGATTGTTACGGCGTAGTGGACGCGTGACACGTAGAGTTGCGTGGTGGGTACTTCGGCACGTAGAGGGCATGGGTGCCCCGATGCGGTCGGTGCGGCAGTTCCGCACTGGTTGAGACAAGCAGGTTTCCTCTTCTTCCGCTGAACAAGTATAAAACCTTCCTTGTCGCATCGGCCCGAAGGTACACCGGCACGGCTAGGTTCGCGGCCTCTCTGCTTCCTCCCCTTATGTGGCTGTTGTCGCGCGGGTTGAGTCGCGTTCGCGTCGACAGAGGTGGCGTAGTCACGCTGTGGGATGTATGTAACACGTGACGGCTCGGTGACGCGATGAGCGGGACGAGCGGCGGGGGCGGCGGGCACGTGCGCCGGCGCGGGAGCGGGGACGCGCGTACCTACCGCCGGTGTATCGGCTGCCACGGGCGATGCTGACGTCGACATAAAGGTGCATGCCGACGAATTCAGCTGTGCACCGCGACGGACATTGACATTGGATGCCTCGGGTGACCCAAATACCGACTGTGCATTACGTAATGTTGCAACTTCACTGCGCAGGTCGGCGATGGTGTTCTGCGCGGCATCCATTTTCAGCTGCATCTCTGCCACAGTCAACTTCAACGCCTTGACGTCTTTGAGCAAGCTCGTACAGTCCTTTATATAACATTCATTTAACATGTTCATGCTGTTTTATTGTACTACTTTCCTTGTCTCATTATATGACTGACTACTGACTGTATACCTGTAATTTCTACGTATGTGTCGTGTTATGTGTGTGTTTTGTAATAGGCTCCAAATAAATGTATTTTCTTCTTTCTCTAGTACTTATAATATTAAACCTAATGTTATTTTTGTATTGTATTGTATATTCATACACGATGTTTATTGTTTTTGATAAAAAAAAACGAAACTTTCAGACACGGCTACTGAAGATGGTCATACAAACAAAAGCGAGGAACACAACACAGCGCGACTCGTGGATCTGTCTGGACTACTCAGTGCGCAGGCTTTAGGTATATACAGAGTCAGAGTCAGAGTCAAATCATTTATTTCTTTAGACTTACAAAATAAGCACTTAGACAAGTCAATTTTTTACTTTATAAACAGCTTGATAAATAGAAATTTCTATTAAATAATTAAATAAATAAGGTGCAATTGACTCTAATTCACTGTACTAAAATTATTTATCTAGCACGTAGAAAATTAGAATCCTACTAATATTATAAACTAGCTGCGCCCCGCGGTTTCGCACGCCTATCCCACGGGAACTGATTTATGGGATAAAAGCCTATGTGTTATTCCAGGCCTAGAACTACCTATATGCAAAATTGCATCCCGATCCATTCAGTAGTTTTTGCGTGAAAAAGCAACAAAAATATATGTTAACAAACTTTCGTGTTTATAATATTAGTAAGAATAGCTGCGCCCCGCGGCTTCGCGTGCGTTGTTCCTGTGGAAACATTTCTATCCCACGGGAACTGATTATGTCACGTTTCACGGGAACGGGATATAAAGTATCCTATGTCCGTTTCCTGATTCAAAGCAACCTCCCTTAATTTTGAGCCAAATCGGTTCAGCGGTTCTTGAGTTATAAATAGAATAGGCTCCGAAACTACTAAAATAAACTTTCATCATTAAAAAGCTTATTTTTCAGGGAGTGACATAGGCTATATTTTATCCCGGAATTCCCACGGGAACGGGAACTACACGGGTGAAACCGCGAGGCGCTATTTTATTCTATTTATGAAAGTAAAGTATTATTTAGTTTGAGTTTTAAAATACTTTTCAGCACCGCTCTTCGACGCTTACCAAGAAAACCTACAAGAGAAAGACTCTCTCATATGCGACTACGAGAAACAGTTCGAGATTATAAACAAGAAGTCCAAGCAAATAGTGGAAGAGAACAAATTGCTGAGTGAAAGAGTCGGCAATATGGAAGAAGAGGTTAATAAATTAAATTATTTAATCTTTAGTTTACTTTTTATAATTAATTGAAAACAATAGTTTCAATTAAATAATAGACATAAATGAGAACTAGCACAAAATTTTAATAACTGAGCTTATTAATTTTCATAATAAACACATATAAATATGCTGAGTGCAAAAAAAAAAAATACTATAAAAACTTGCGTAGTTTGACGAATTCATTATGAATATAACAGACAAACAAGGTTCGTAGTTAACCCGCTTACAATCTTAAATTAATACAAAAAAAAATTATTTTACTTGGATACATAACATAAAACCTCTACAATGGGCGGCCTTATCGCTTAAAAGCGATCTCTTCCAGGCAACCTTTAATATACATAGAAGCGACTGCCCTTCCTCAGGCCTCTAGCAGGTTACCATAGTTGGCTCCTACGATATGCACGTTTTGTTGAGTGTTGACTACGACTCGGCAAACGTTGTGTAGGACACCCTCCGGCCGGATGCATCATTTTTAGTCGTACCTTCTTAAACCTATAAAAAGCAAAAAGTAAGTCAAATAAGTACTATTTCAGTCCCTACACTGCTGGTTTAGAGTTGTTGTTGTAGTTTTCCTCATTGCGCTGCTGAAGCTGAAGTAGGGTTCTAATTACAATTACACAGACTATACAATACACTTTATTGCACGGTAAGAAAATACAGGAAAAGAGGGGATAAAAGAGGGGGCACAATGATTGGTCTTATCGCTAAAAGCGATGTCTTCCAGACAACCAACGAAACTAAACCAAATTAGTTTAGTTTTGGCGACTCCTCAAATGTTACATATAGCTTTGTGCATAATCTATACCTACTTATACTTATAATATCATAAAAAGGAAATATTTGTTTGTTTGTCTGGCTCTGAAACAACTGGACCGATTTAAAAAACACTTTCATCATTAAAAAGCTTACTTTTCAGGGAGTGACATAGGCTATATTTTATCCCGGAAATCCTACGGGAACGGGAACTACGCAGACGAAACCGCGAGGCGCTGCTAATGCATTATAATATTATTTCAGCTGTCTAGAGTGAGACAGAGCTATAAAAAGACGACGGTCGAGAAGGAGACAGTGGATATAGAGAAGGCAACGTTGTTGGAAAGAGCTGAACGCGCAGAAACTAAGCTGAAAGAAGTTTACGAGCTTTATGAGGATAAAAGTAAGTTATTGGTTTTTTTAATGTTGTCCCACTAATGGGCATAGGTCTTTTATTATTGATTGGTAATTATTGTGTACTAGCTGCGCCCCGCGGCTTCGCACGCGTTGTTCCTATGGAAACGTTTAAAGGTGATTTTTATCCCACGGGAACAGATTTATCGGATAAAAAGTTGTGTTTGATTCCAGTGTGTCTACCACGAGTTGTCACAGTTAAATCGCCTGACGTTACTACAGTAGTTACGTAAATACGCATATAGTTATCCACAGCGCATTTTAGTACCCAACTATTCGCTAGAGGCGCTTTAGAAGTTTTCATACATTTTTTTAACTAAACTCGCTAGCGAGTATAGATTGTCAAAACTCATGGTAGACACACTGGATTAGAATCACCTGTTTCAATTTCAGCCCGATCCGTTCAGTAGTTTTGGCGTAAAGAGGTAACAAACATCCATCCATCCATACAAACTTTCGCCTTCATAATATTAGTGTGATAGTGTGATTATTAATAATAATTACTAAGAAATTAAATAAAATCCAAAATCCCATATATTTTCAGCTTAGACGGTGTTCCAACCCGCGTTCTCAGTTCTCAGTACGGGGATGTCATGACCGCTAGACCACGAAACCCGATACCGCGTTAACTTAAAATTTCTGGGACTTTTTACGGACCCCTAGCGCTGTTAGCCGTTTTTAGAAATCACCCAGAGTGTGAGGGGCTTACGCATTATAATAAGAAAAACTTATTAATTACTAGTTTTGTTTCTGCCTGCGGTTTTGCATGCGTTGTGTTAAAAGTACCCTTTAGAAACTTTTGGGAGAGCACATTCCTTCCGAACTTGGAAAAAAAAACATGGGGAGATAATTTATCAACGAGATAATTTTATACTTTAAAAGAGCTTATTTAGTAAGTCTATACCATTTTATGTATTTACTAATAAGCAATCTAGAGTCAAAAAGATCAAAAAGAGAAGAGTCGTGGTGTTACGGTGAACTAACACTTTTAATCGTACTGCAATAACAGAGCAGTGTTGTCAACGCAACAAAAGTTGTCAATTGGCACACGCGCGCCTTCACTTCCCACGACTCTTCTCTTTTTGAACAGACTCAATAAACGTTTTAGATTTCTGATTTCAGAATCAGAAAGAAAAAACAAACACGATGTTTTTCTATACCTAAAAGTTCTGATTTCAAATCAGAAAGAAAATACAAACACGATGTTTCTCTATACCTATAAATTCTGATTTCAGAACCAGAAAGACAAAACAAACACGATGTTTATCTATACCTAAAAATTCTGATTTCAAAATCAGAAAGAAAAAACAAACACGGTGTTTCTCTATACCTGAAAATTCTGATTTCAAAATGAGAAAGAAAAAACAAACACGATGTTTCTCCATACCTAAAAATTCTGATTTCAAAATAAGAAAGAAAAAACAAACACGATGTTTCTCTATACCTAAAAATTCTGATTTCAGAATCAGAAAGACAAAACAAACACGATGTTGCCCTATATTTAAAAATAACTCTAAACTCTTTTTTGCAGTGGCAGCAATGATGCGAGACTATGAAACGGTTCATCGCGAATATTTCACGGTAAAGAACGCGCTCGAAGCTTCAGAGGGGAAGATGGCGCAGCTGGACATACTGCGGGGCAGGACGGTGCCCGCTGATCTGCACGAGAGGAGACTGGACCATTGCAAACGGTACTTACTTATTAAATAGAATATCTTTTATTTCGACACACACATAGGTACAAAGCCATGCCCTTGTTTCCATAATATACATTATGTAGGTATATGATATGGGTATATAATTTATTTATATATACAAGGTGGATCATCGGTGGCTGGGGGGGGGGGGTGGGGGACCTTACTACCTATCGATTTAACCCCTATGTATGTTCTGCGATATTCACTATCTTGGGGCTAGATAATGCTGTGTGAATTGCCCAGCATTATTTATTTATTTATTTAAGATATGAGGTCGTAAAGTTATGTGGTCCATTGATAGCAACCTTCCCCTATTTCAGATTGCTAGAAGAATTGAAACACCAATACGCGATGGAGACCGAGAGAAAGACAGAACAATCATCCAAACTACTCGAGCAGTCGAAAACAATGGAGGAGAAATACAACAAGCTATGTAAAGAACATGAGCTCTGCAAGGAGGAGTTAGAAAAGGCTTTGAAGAATGTCAGGTATATACTTACTGAGGGCGTTTGATTTATTTTATTTATCACATCACATCACACTAATATTATAAAGGCGAAAGTTTGGATGTATGGATGGATGTTTGTTACCTCTTCATGCCAAAACTACTAAACGGATCTGGCTGAATTTTTGCATACAGGTAATTCTAATACTGGAATAAAACATAGGCTACTTTTTATCCCATAAATCTGTTCCCGTGGGATGAAAATCACCTTTTAATGTTTTCATAGGAACAACGCGTGCGAAGCCGCGGGGCGCAGCTAGTTTAATTACATATATATTTACATTATGGTCTGTTTTTATTGCGCGGAATTTCGTTAATACACCTCCTGTATAGAAAGTTGCTTATTCCTTTTCCAAACATAGGGTAGAAAGCTCGTCTTTGCCGGCGTACCGAAACCTACTGAGGGCGTTTGATTTATTATTTATTTAATTACATATTTACATAACAGTATATGTATATTGCGCGGGAATTTTGTTTATACCACACCTGCTTAGAAAGTTGCTTATTCTTTTTCCAAACATACGACGACATACAACGACTGATTTTCATAAAACTGTTAAAAGTGTTCGTAATAAATTGCTATATAGTAAGATATTATTATAGTGTAAGATTATGACACTAAGACATATATAGTGTAAGATGATAGACACTAAGACATTGCTATACCAATCTAACATGGTGTATGTTCCAACTTTAGCTGTAATTAGAACTTAAGCTACCTATCAATGTACATACTGGCAATAAATGATTTTGACTTTGACTTTTTACTTTGAACATAAAGTAAGCCCGTCTATGCCAGCGTACGCAAATGCGGAAGGGAAAAGTGTATGGAGGTTTTATTTGTAACGCGTTTAGCGGGAGAGAAAAGTGGAAAAAGTTTTGTTTTTAATAATTTAGTATAAAAGTTTGTGTGACCGTTTTATTCCAGACTATACCGTAAAGCGGCCGTGATATTCCGGTCGCGGCTGAAAGCGGCGTCCGCTCGCGCGTCCCGCGTCCGCTCCAGCGTGAAGCGAGCTAGGAACGAGCCGCTCAGGCAGGCCCTACACGCGCTTGACAAGATCAAAAACGAAATTAAGGTAATAATAATATATATATATAATAGGGTATATGCATGTGAATTGAAAAAAAACTAATATTTTTTTTACGTATTCTCTTTTGATATATAGAAATATATCTGCATATTTATTTTTGTATTTTATGGTGATTTTATTGTGAAATTTAATCATTGAAAAGTAGATATTTTAAGTCACAACAGCAAAATGTCTAAACGCAACGCTATTGGCATGTGAAGCGTGACGTCATACTTGAACATTTTTGTATGGGCATGAAGTTTTGACTTTCAGTTTATATAGGGGACTCGATGATCCGTGACGTCATAAAATGCAAGGGCTAACATGGCAGCGTTTTTTTTATCACCCGAAACCGAGTGTAGTTTTACTTTAGTTTTTTAGCTCAATAATTTAATTATTTTTGGGTGATATATTTTTTTCGTTTATATATTAACCTAAATAATCGATAAAAAAAACCATGCATATACCCTATTATAGACGACCTCTGTGGCGCGATGGGCGAAGGTCCGCCTGCGACGCAGGAGGTTGCGGGTTTGATTAGGGACAAATGTCTGTACGATCTGCAGACATTTGTTCAGGGTGTTCTGAATGTTTTCTATGTATGATAAAAAATATCTATCTATTTAATGTATTGTATTATGTATATCAGTTATCTAGTACCCATAACACAAGCTCTGCTTAGCTTGGGGCTAGTATTGTACCGCGCACTAGGTTTTAAAAGACATTTTTGTTGTAGCTCCTTACATTATTGGACTATTAATGATATTCTATTATATTCATCTAAAAACCTTATCCCCAGGTAGTAAAATCCATCTTGAATCTTATTTACAGGTAGTAAAACCCATTTAAAACATTATCTTCAAGTAGTAAAATCAATCTTGAATCTTTTTAACCGACTTCAAAAAGGAGGAGGTTCTCAATTCGTCTGTATTTTTTTTTTTACCTCAGAACTTTTGACTGGGGGTGGTGGTCCGATTTGCATGATTCTTTTTTTATATGAAAGCTGGTGCTTCCCGTGTGGTCCCATTTTAATTTTGTTCAGTTCTGACATTGGGATCCATGAAAATTCATGAAAAAACTGTAAAAATTGAAGTCGGTTTATAGTTTTTTAAAACAAAATTAATTATTTACAGGTAGTAAAACTCATCTAAAACCTTATCCCCAGGTAGTAAAATCCCGCGCCTACAGCTCGCTAGAAGAACTAGAGCGCAGGATTCGCGAACAGGAACGTCGTGCGTCCACCGCGCAAGCGAGCCACCGGCGGGAGATGGAGCGCGCGCGGCTGGCGCTTGAACATAAAGAGGGGGTTATAAGAAGTCTTATTGATAAGGTGGCGGATGTGGAGGAAGTCAGGTGAGTGCTCAGGTTATAAGTGGAAAGATTCTTGAGGCATAGGCATCTAAGGCATTAAATACAGAAGAGGCATCAAATGATGCTGGAATTAAGTGGCGCCATCTAGTTTCAAACTAAGCAACTGCGCAGGCGAGCCATCGCTGCAAAATGGAAAGCGTGTGGCTGGCGTTAGAATATAAAGAGGGGGTTATAAAGAGTCTTATTAATAAGGTAGCGGACATGGAGGATGTCAGGTGAGTGCCTTGAAAGGAAGATATTTTATAGCGCCATCTAGTTTCGAACTAAGCAAACGCTCAGGCGAGCCACCGCCGGGAGATGGAGCGCGCGCGGCTGGCGCTTGAACATAAAGAGGGGGTTATAAGAAGTCTTATTGATAAGGTGGCGGATGTGGAGGAAGTCAGGTGAGTGTCTAGAAAGGAAGATATTTTATAGCGCCATCTAGTTTCGAACTAAGCAAACGCTCAGGCGAGCCACCGCCGGGAGATGGAGCGCGCGCGGCTGGCGCTTGAACATAAAGAGGGGGTTATAAGAAGTCTTATTGATAAGGTGGCGGATGTGGAGGAAGACAGGTGAATAGATAATCAAAACAAAAACGGGTAGGCTGACCTACTCGGAAAAGGAAAAATCAGGCGAGTGTCTAGAAAGCACGAGATTTTATGGCGCCATCTAGTTTCAATCCAAGCAACCGCGCAGATGAAGCGCGTGCTATAAAGAGTCTTATCGATAAGAGAGCGGATGAATGGCAGTACCCCCCATTAAATAACCGCCAACAAGGCGTTTATCAGGGGGAGGCCTGCGTCCAGCAGTGGACCAATACAGGCTGTTTGTTGAGGTTGAGGTTGAGATGTAAAAACGTAAATGTTCTACACCTT
Organism: Eupithecia tripunctaria; assembly: GCA_955876795.1. Taxonomy (NCBI): domain Eukaryota; kingdom Metazoa; phylum Arthropoda; class Insecta; order Lepidoptera; family Geometridae; genus Eupithecia; species Eupithecia tripunctaria. Next base: position 8,839,832 of record OY041623.1, on the reverse strand, counting down.
GTAGACTCACATTCCTTTGTTCACAGACTCAGTCAAACCAACACATATCGACTTCAAGGCATCATCGACACATCTCCAGATCAGTCTCAGTCTGAACTTGATCCTGGGCGCTTCTTCGACGAACCCAGGGCCTTTAAGGATGGTCCCAAAACCTATAAGGATGATCACAGGACTTGCAGAGAAGACAACAGGACTTACAAAGATGGTTCAAGACCTAGAGATGAATCCAAGACTCGAGATGAAATCAGGACTTTTAAGGATGAACCCAGGGCTTTTAAAGATGAGTCCAGGGCGTTTAAGGATGATCCTAGAACTGCCAGAGACGAGTCCAGGCCTAGAGATGAATCCAGGCATAGAGACGATCGCAGGAGTTCCAGAGATGAACCTAGGACTTCTACTAAAGATGATGCTAGGAATATTAAACTCTTACCAGGAGATGGGGGGTATTTCCAAGATAGAGAGGGGAGAAGAAAAGGAAAAGAGTAAAATATACTTAGGTATAACAATATCTTTAGCCTTTATTGAAAAAGAAAATTACAATCAATTAATAAAAATAAATTAGAACTAGTTTTACAATTGAAACAATTAAGCTAACTTCAAACTGCTACAAACAATCTACAGGTAGCTCAACTGATATATATCAATACCAGTCGTCGCGTACCCAAGACGCTGGCTGCAATGCCCTACTGTATGGCAATGCTGATGCGCTGCGCCAGATACTCACCAGCTCTCGGGTCATGCTTCGCTCATACCAGACGCTCAGATTCAAAGTATATTCTCCTAAGTATATTGTACTCTTTTCCTAAGATAAGAGTGACAATGAGTGCTTATTATAGAGTGGCCACAGAGAAGGCCAGACATAAAACGGGGCTGAAATGTCTCATTGAGGAATCAACCCTATCCACACCCACAGAAAAGCTGAAACGAAGCTGTCAGTCACCTAAAGTCCTGCTCCGATACTTCAAGGAGCTGGGCTGGTTAGGGCCTGCTTAGGCAGCGGGATAATGCACAATACATGCGAGATGTTAGTGCAAATCTTAGTTTCCCTAATCATGCATTAGTGTTCGTAATAATTATCTGTTAGTCCATTCTATCATTTTTTGTTTAAATTTATAGCATAATAAATGTATCATTAATTATACAAAAATGTACATGATTATTATCTCTCTTGTGGTATTAGAACATCAAAATTTTATAAATGTATGCTCATCAAGTCTTAGTTTGTATGCAATTTATGCAATTTTTTCAAGTTTTTAAATGACCCAAGTATGGCTTAAAAAACAGCTCAAAGTTATGTTCACAAGCACTAGGATTACACTTACGCACTAGTCCTTTGTATTTTGAAACTGAAAAAAACTTCCCTTCTCAGAATTAGAATTAAAATTAGAGTGCTTATTGGCAGAAGGAACGCGGGCATCCAGTGAATCAAGTTTAAAGCGATAAGGTACTAAAGTACTATCGACTCCTCATTAGGTTATATTGTATACGTATCTAGTCAAGAAAATAAAATTATATTTGTTTGTGGTATGAGACCATGTTACGGGCCTGGGACTGACCGGTGTTATGCAGCGCAACGTACCATTCGCAGCGAGCATGATACGTTATGCCGCACAAAATCCGTCTCGTTGCTCGTTGCGAACGCCTTCTTTCCCCGTACTGACTGCCCGAACGAGTTATTAACAAAAAACAAAATATCATTTTTTTTTCATCTTATTTTGTTAATAACAATTGCAATTGTTAACCTGCACCAAAATCCTTCAAAAACATTTTTCTAGAGGTGATTCCGAATCGAATGAGCCATCGCTCATATTTTTAGGACCTTTATCTCTATTTTTCACGTTTTTGAACTTGTTGACTAGACTATACTATTGGACTCGTATTTTTCTTTTGTCGATTAAACAATAGATGATGAATATACAAATTACTCTCCCGAGGTACTAACCCCCATATTTTTAGACAATTCTTGAACGAACCAAATCCTATAGTCAAGATTTCGATTCGATACTATCGTCAACTGGACTCAGGGTGCTGGTTTCTTTGTAAAATTGTGCCTTATAAAAGAATCTACAACTTACGAATAAAATTAAATAATATAAATAATGTTAGAGATTAAATAAAATACATTATGCATGTAGATAACTGTAGAGTAGATTATACCTATAGCTCTCTATGTATGTAGGTCGTGGTTTGTAAATAAAAACATTTTTAGGAAATTGTCTTTTTCTTTAGATAAAATAAAATAGATGTAGTCTACCTTGTGTTAGTTAAATTCTAGTTAAATAAGGATAAAAATAAGGACATTGTCTAAAACCAAGGTTCAAGATATTGAATAAGGTCTTTTACCAACAAATAAATTACAATAAAAAATATTGAAACAAATTAGTACTCGTATTTACAATTGAAACAATAGAACTAAATTCAGATTGTTGCAAAAAGCTACAGGTAGCTCAACTGACTGAGGAAATAAGATAAGATAAAAAAAAAATCGTCTTAAGTCACACATTTATAAATATGAGTAGGTACAGATTTATTGTTAAGATAGGTGTGTGAAAAAGACTCAATTTTAGGCTTCGCTAATGAGTTCCTCGTTCTTACTAAGTCGAAACTTGTATTTTCGAGGGCTCCTGCTCTGGCTAACTCGGGTTTGTTTCCTCACAGTTTACATATTGTGAAATTGTTCCTCAATGGGCGAAACGACACTAGTCATTTTTCGTATTGTCGTTTGGACCCTTAATGGGCGGAAATAATGGGCGAGACGAAACAACTCGAATATTTTGATTTGTCCAAATTCATACCCCTATCACAAAGGTTTTGTGTGACGTTGTCACTAGGCTTATCAAGTTATCATTACAGAGAAGGTTAATTATTTAATGTCAAACAAAACCGTGCATTTTATAATATATCTTTTTAGTGGTATTTACCTATCTAATTTCCTGATTTTGAGGGTTCCGTACTTCAAAAGGAAAAAAGGAATCCTTACGGATTCGATCTTAGCAAACTGAAGTGGCGATGGGCAGGCCATATAGCTCGCAGAACCTATAACCGTTGGGGAGCAAAGGTTCTCGAGTGGCGACCGCGATGCAATGCGAAACGGAGTGTGGGAAGACGGTCGCAGGGAGTCTACAGGCTGATTGATGATGATTATTTTCTCTGTGTTTTTGGTATGAGTTTGGTAGTTTCTACCAGAACTGTATTAGATTTATATTCTCTGACAGTAACGTACCATTAGTAACGCATTAGATAAAGCTTTTTGTAATCATATTATTGTGATTAATAAAGCGAGTTTGGATTTGAATGTGACCAAAGGGCTCCTTTACAAGGAGACGGCATCTTCGATGCAACGCATTGCAACGACGGCAAAGCTGCACCCGTCGTGCAAACGCTAATTTTATACGCAAGCGACATTTTGTTTTGCACGAAAAGGAAACTTCAAACGATTTTTCTTTTCCAAGTAGGCCCTTGGAAGACAGGACGCTGTGACGCTTATATGAGAAGTGTATCATAAGCTGTTGGGTAACATAGGCTGATGATTGCTTGCAGTGCTTGAGCATTGTCCATGTTATTGATAGACTGATCTCAGCATCAATCATCATTCAGAGGAATAATGATTGGTGCTGATCTCTATAAAGAAGGTTCTTCTTCATTTTCTTTAGTTATTTTTAGTGGACTTTCTTCTCTGCCCGTCTGGTTTTCTATTAGGCCTTAGAGTGTTCCTTAGATTTTTTAAATTTGAACAGACATAACAGATACTATTTTTACCCGACTGCCAACGATGCAGGGTTATGAGGTTGACACCCTACTCTATGTTTGTTTTTGGTGTAACTCTTCCCATTTTTTTCTTAAAGTATGAGGAGCAGATCTTTCATCCTGCCGCATGTCATCCACAAACATCAATATCCTCAATTTTTCCGAGGTCTAAGGTGATAGTGGGGTCACTCAGATCTTGCGACGCTGGAGGTTGCGGGTTCGATTCCCGCCTCGGAACAACCATTTGTACGATCTGCAGATATTTGTTCAGGGCGTTCTGGATGTTTTCTTTGTATGATAAAAAATATCTATGTATGTAGTGTATTGTATTGTGTACCTACCTATATCAGTTAGGTATTTAGTACCTACCCATAACACAAGCTCTGCTTAGCTTGGGACTAGATATGCTGTGTGTATTGTCCAGCATTATTTATTTATTTATTAAGCACGATCGTTGAACGCGGAAGTCGGGTGTTAGTTTGTTTTATCTGGTTGATGATGATGATGATGAATACTCTTGAAAATTCAGAAACGAGGAAAACAAGCAGCCTTTTCAGTCAATAAACAATGCGTATTATCTATGAACCTCGCTGTTATCAGTGTACTTACCTTTATAAGTCATCACGACCCGTATATAGCCGCAGCGCTGTATTTCAGTAGCCTATTTTGATCTTAGACATGAAGAAGTTCCGTTAAGAATATTAATTATTTTATGTGTATTATCTACCAAGGTACTTGGTCTAGGAATCTTGGTCTGAATTATTGGTGCTCGCTGTAAGAGTTTTAAAAATCCGCATTCAAAATCCTATAGGTATTTTTTTATCCTAACTGATTTTTTTATGTCTTTTAAAGTGTTTGTTATCTATCCTATCTACTTATTAAAAAAACGTGGACTGTTGTACCTATAGTTTCAAATTGCTATTTTCGTTAATGCAAGTAGGTACTATGTACTTTATTATGTAAAATTAAATGATAACATTTAAAACTGATAACCGGCAGTGATTTTAGGATAAGAGTGAAACTGTTTTGGGCTCGCTCCTAGTTACGTTGGGACTGGAGTTTTTGTGGGAATTTAATTAATTCCAAATTGTCAAGATGTTTTGGTGTTCACCAAAAAGTAAGTAACAATCTTTTTACTTTAAAAACTGAATTTGACGTACTAGTAGCGCCTCGCGGTTTTACCCGCGTAGTTCCCGTTCCCGTAGGAATTTCAGGATAAAATGGGGATAAAAAGGCCTTTGTCAGTCCCTGAAAAGTAAGCTAAGTTACGTTTCATCCCGTCTAGAACCGCACTGACCCTGAAGCGAGTTTCATCACTTAACGAGGGACATCTTCATGTTAAGGGATGAAACGTTGGTGTTCTTCCAACACAAAAAAAAGTTAGTAGTTAACCCGCTACATCTGTAATGAATACGTTGGTACTAAAACAAATTTGTCGTGTCGTGGATAACATGTTTTTTAAGAAATGTTTATCTTTTCAAAGTTTATTCAGATGTTTTCATTAAATACACAGACCTCTTCGTTTCATACGTCAATGTTTAAATAATTATGTGAAATTTCTTAATTAAATAATTACCAATATTTCTATAAGTGACACCTACTGTTATAAAGCGCTACTTCTGAAAACTATTCCACATAGGTATTCATGGTAGTATTTACAACTGGGTTAATCATCATCATCAGCCTATATTAGTCCACTGCTGGAAATAGGCCTCCCCTAATGAGCGCCACAGCATTTCGCAGATCGTCATCTCACCTGGCCGGAGGGCGTCCTACACTACGTTTGCCGAGACATTTTGTCACTCCCAGAAGTTCTAGTATATACATACACTATCTAAGTATCTACCCACTTAATACATATGAGTTGTTTTTGGTTGAATGAAGGTTGATGAGTTAGTCCTTGATTGTGTGTAAAATTTAACTATGCGAGTGTCTATTCAGATGTTGCGAAAACTAGACTAAACTAAGATGTTGTGAAAACTAGAATTAACTAATCTGACAGGACTATTTATAATAATTTATAATAATGTGTTCTGATCGCGTAAGTTTAAAAAACTTTATTACTTACATTTATTAAAAATGATTCTCATATTCATATTTTTTCGGTAGAGTCACAGGGTTCACGTGAGGTAGAGCCTGGACAAGTGTCTCAATAAGTCTTTAAAAATTATTGTAGTTCATTATTTGGTCTCTAGGGAACGGACTGTTGCAAAATTCCTAAGCATAGGTTCCTAACAATAACCATAATATAAAAAAAAACTTGAATTAGGTACGAATCTAGAGATAAGTAGGTAAATCATATACATACTACATTCAAAAAGAAAATTACAATCAAAAAATAAAATAATATAATAAATTACAAATAAATAAATTAAAACTAGTATTTACAATTGAAACAATAAAGCTAACTGCAAACAATCTACTGCAAGCCTGGCACGGGGATCGTTGTCTAGTGTAGAATGGTAAAAAATACGTCACTTTGTCATCAAATGCGTAAAATGTTTGAAATTCATTACTTCAACTTCAATAATTTACGCAATGTATGACGACGCGATGTCATTTTCCTCTATTCTACCCTAGGCAAATCCTCGTGCTATGCCGTCAGGTAGTTCAACTGATCTATAACAATACTAGTCGGAAGTGCATCTACCCAAGACGCTGGCTGTATTGCCCTGCTGCTGGATGGCTAAGCAGTCTGGTCGAAACCATGACGCATAACCTGAAACCTGGTAAGTATCTGGCGCAGCGCATCAACGATTTATCCAGCTTCCCATTTTCCGAAATGTACCAGTACCTATACCTGTACCGGTACCGGTATAAAGCATCAACTGGAGCTCCTCGGTGTCACTCTCACACCAACACAGCGCAATACCATCCATACTTGGTAGATGTACCCTCCACTCGCACTAAGCGGTTTTCCTTCACCTTTATTATTCGCACCGCAAAGGAATGGAACTCGCTCCCTGCCTCTGTTTTTCCGGCCAATTACAACCTGGGTCTCTTCAAGACAAGGGTGAATAAGTATCTTCTAGACCTTCGTGATACATCGTCGGCCGCATCTTCGCTTTCCATCAGGTGAGATTGCGGTCAAACGAAGGTCTTTATAACGTTGAAAAAAAAAATGCAACCAGCGCGTCTCGGAGACGCTTCCTGGTATTGATATGGATCTGTTAATCTACCTGTAGATTGTTTGCAACATTCTGCAGTTAGCTCGATTGTTTCAATTATAAATACTAGTGCTAATTTGTTTGTTTATGATAGATAGATAGATAGATAGAAAATTCTTTATTGCACACTTATTCAAAGAAACATTACAATAGAACAGCTTAAAAACTAAGTGACAAGTGGCGGTCTTATCGCTCAAGAGCGATCTCTACCAGACAACCGTGGATGGATAGGATCATTGGATAGTACTAGGGGATCGGTGTGCTCATGAAGGTTTTATAAATAAAAATAAAATACTTTATATATATGTATATATATATACATATACATATAATAACACTTAAAATATACTACATACATAACATTACTTATTTATACCTACATAAACTACTTATATTCATAGGGACATAGAAGGTGTTCGTTCAATTATGATTGTAATTTTCTTTGTCAAAAGGCTATTTACCTATTCTAATAATTCGAAGATAAGCTAACCTAAGCTACATTGATTCTTAAGTGCTGATAAGTTTTGTCCAGATACCACAAGAGTGAAAGTAGAATAAAAACATAAAAGTCTTTGAAGGATCTTTTTTTTCAGATATGCTCCTGTTATTTTCTGTTTTTCTGTTGGGACAAGTGCTTTCTCAGGACCCAGGCTGTGATTTCTTCCAAAGCGTGAGTAAAATACACCAACTAATAGGTAAACTTACATATTCCTGCGTAGGTACCAGACAAATCATGATGAAGGTACCTACTTATATAGATAGATAAGTAGAAAATTCTTTATTGAACACTTATTGAAAGAAACAACAAAACAGCTAAAAAATTCCTTAAATTTTTCGATTTGTCTAATCACTTTTTCTAATTAATAAATGGAAAACCAATGTAGATTTGTATCTGCAGATATAATAAGATAGGTCCTTTCAATCTAATCAATCACTGGTGGTACCTAGATAATAGGTACTTACTCTACTTAAGTAAATAAGGTCCTATTTATAGTAAAACATTGGCATTTTATAATGTTAAAATCTATATATATATATATAACTATATTTATATATAACTATATGTAACCAACTATTTTTTTTATTACATATATCAGTAATTGAGATATAGGATCTGCTGACAAGATCTGCTTAGCTTGGGGCTAGATGATGCTGTGTCAAGCATTATTTATTTATCTATATTTCTACATAGTAGTAGATGACCACCTACCTATACCAGTCCACTGCTGGACGCAAACCTCACCCTGATAAACGCCTTGTTATCCTCTATAACATGGGGGTTGGGGGTTAGATTTGAAGACTCCAAGATTGTACTCCAATGGAAAGACAGACGCAGGAAGGTCATTCGACTCTTTGGCTGGGGATTTTATGAAATTAGAGCAGAATTTTTTGATTCGACACAGTGGTATGATTTTGTGCGTCTGCTGGTCCTATGATGGAAGAGAGAAGATGGGACAACGACTTTTTATTATTATTATTATATGTACAATCAGAAGCTTTTTAATAAGTACCTAAATCATTCTATAATATTGACGAAGCTATTGCCGAATAATTTTGTATGTAATCATACCCTTGTTAATGACTTTTCCGAGTGTACGTAATTGTGTCAAAAAGGAATAAATAAATGAACTGAACTGAACTATTAAATGATCCCCACCGTTTCCAGGTGTCCCCAGGTGCTAGATATGTCGTCTCCAGCCCAAACTACCCCAACAGTTACAACCGGCCCTCCACCTGCCGTTGGCAGTTCAGGTGTGCTTCAGGGTACCAGTGTCGGCTGGACTGCTTGTTGGAGATGCCTCAGGTACTGTTCTTATTAACAACTAGCTGCGCCCCGCGGCTTCGCACGCGTTGTTCCTATGGAAACGTTGAAAGATAATTTTCATCCCACGGGAACTGATTTATGGGATAAAAAGTAGCCTATGTTTTATTCCAGACCTAGGGACTATGTCTATTTTAAATTTCAGCCAGATCCGTTCAGTAGTTTTGGCGTGAAGAGGTAACAAACATCCATCCATACATCCATACAAACTTTCGCATTTATAATATTAGTGTGATAGTGTGATACGCTAGTCAGGCAGGCTGTCCTAGTTAATTTTAATTCGTCCGTCAGATTACATTTTTAGAACATATTTGAAAAAGGTATTTTGTTGTTTTGTCGTTAAAAAAAAATATGAAGATGCTAGCTGCGCCCCGCGGCTTCGATTTCTTAGAACTACCTGTATGCAAAATTTCTGCCCGATCCGTTCAGAAGTTTTTGCGTGAAAGAGCAACAAACATACATGTTTACATAATTTTTTACAATCTTTCGTTAGTTACTAGCAGGATCATTGATTAAAGCCCGTTAAAGCTCCGCTGACATCACACTTTGCGTCACTTTTTAGTAAGGTGTGACGTCACTAGCCCCTCGTCCCAAACTTCGACGCGCTATATTTTTGTCGTTTGATTGACAAAAGAAATAATAAAATAAATAATATGTGTCCAATATCTTGTGATAATGTACCTAACTGACTAAATAGACTATACACATATATTTGACCTACACATACACACATTTTTGACTATATTACATATTTTTAATCGTCTTCAAAAAAGGAGAAGGTTCTCAATTCGTCGCGTATGTTTTTTTACCCGGACACTAATTCCTATTTATGTTTTAACGCGCTCTATTCATCCTCCAGACTACAAACTGTGTCACGGACCGTATGCTGGTCTCCCGGACCGGGGACCCTCAGCTGACCAATGCGGAGTTCTACTGCGGCCGCGGCTATTTGAACGGAGTGCTATCTGTCAATCAGGATATAAGTATGGGTAAGCAAAGCAACTACACCATGCAGGTTTTTTTCCTGAAGGACGAAAGATCACTGAATTAGATAATTTTAGTCTTGTTGAACGTTAAATAGAGAAATGCATTTCAGTGCACTGGAATGCTAATTTTTGGATGAGCATCTAAAAGATAAAATGCAGCAGTCTCATCTTGCTTAGGTACAACAACTTTTAGTAATTTATTGATTTATTTCTTATCTATTGTTCATATGTAAACCTACCAACGAAGAATGAAAATGTGTAAAATATGATACTAAATCTGTAAAGTGAAATGACTTACCTAGTAGAACACATACCTAACCTACATATTATGTTACCTATAAGAATGGTCGAGTCTTCATCTTGGAGTCTTCTAATCTAGGGTAAATAAGTTCCTTCTGGAAAAGCGTGCTTCATCTTAGGCTACATCTTCGCTTTCTTAAAGTGAGTTGGTAGCCAAACGCAAAAAAAAAATGGTGAATATAAAAAATCTAAAATCTTTTGTTTCAAACATGTTATATTTTCGAGATATATTACGTTCTGCCTCCTTCTGTCTACATCTACCTTTCTTCTTCTCCTATCCTAGGTCTGCAGATCAGCGCCAACAGCGCTGGTGGCCGCCTCACCTGCAACCTGACTACGCAGGCGTCGACGACACCGCCCCCTGCCTGCAGCTGTGGCGTCAGGAAACAGGTGAACAAGAAAAACACTTATGGCCTAAGGTTTTTAACCGACTTCAAAAAAGGAGGAGGTTCTCTTTTCGTCTGTATTTTTTAATTGTTTTTATGTTTGTTACATCAGAACTTTTGACTGGGTGGTCCGATTGTCCGATGCTTTCCTTGCGGTCCCATTTTAATTTGGTTCAGTTCTGGCAATGGACAATGATGAAATGACATATAAATCCATGAAAAAACTATAAAAACGTCCCCCGTGGATATCCCTTTTTTGGATTATTGGCATTACCTCCATCAGAAAAACGCCAATAAGGCGCTTATCAGAGGGAGGCCTGCGTCCAACAGTGGACCAACACAAGCTGTTGAGGAAGCCAGCCACAAAACGGGGCTGAAGTGTCTCATTGAGGAATCAATCCATCCACACCCACAGAAAAGCTGGAACGAAGCTGCCAGTCACCAAAAGTCCTGCTCCGATACTTCAAGGAGCTGGGCGGGTTAGGGCCTACTTAGGCAGGGGGATAATGCACAATACACTCCTATGCGAGACGTCCGTGCAGATCTTAGTTACATAGTAACTACTGAGAATTAGAATTAGAATTATTAGAATTATTTGGTTCGCGCAAGTGGAGGGCAATGTGCAATCATGCGGGTGACTGATGAGATGGCTAAATTCTATCACGTCGGTCACAATCACAACACGTAGTTTGGGTTATTAAATAACTCAATTTCCAATGTACACGAACGGGATTTATTGAATGAGCTGCGCCCGGCGGCTTCGCACGCGTTGTTCCTATGGAAACGTTTAAAGGTGATTTCTATCCCACGGGAACGGATGTATGGGATAAAAAGTAAAAAGTTTGATTCCAGGATTAGAATCACCTGTATGCAAAATTTCAGCCCGATCCGTTCAGTAGTTTTGGTGTGAAGAGGTAACAAACATCCATCCATCCATACATCTATACAGTAGTGTATAGTGTGAATTAAGCATACGATCACGTCGGGATCACCAGTTTGGGGGAATACCACCTTTATCCTCAAAAAGCTGTTGAGGCTTAGGTTGTGTTGACCAGTTTTAATTTCACAGAACCGTATCGTAGGCGGCACCAATGCAGGTCCCAATGAGTTCACAATGATGGCCGGCCTCATCCAGCGAGGCACCAACCCAGCTCAGATCATATGCGGAGCCGTCATCATCATCAACACGCATGTGCTGACGGCAGCACACTGTCTGGAGGGCTGGACTGCTGCTAGGTTGCAAATTGTTGTGGGCAGCAGTAACAAAAACCAAGGTGAATTACTAATTTTTTTTTCGAACTTTGCAACTAGAGATACCGATAAGAGGCCCGGTACACACATACATCACACACGCACACACAACACACGGACACACTCTAGGTACACTACACACATATAATAATAAGCTAAAGAAGTGATATGTACCCAACTAAGTTAAGTAAATTCTTTATTATTTTTAACAACCTACCTAAATATCACATTAATATTATAAATGCGAAAGTTTGTATGGATGTATGGATGGATGTTTGTTACTTCTTCACGTCAAAACTACAGGACGGGTCAGGCTGAAATTTTGCATACAGGTAATTCTAATCCTGGAATCAAACATAGGCTACTTTTGATCCCATAAATCAGTTCCCATGGGATAAAAATCACCTAGGAAAAACGCGTGCGAAGCCGTGGGGCGCAGCTAGTTATAAATAAGTACCTAAAAGATCTCTATACTTTTATACGTATTAATGTCTTGAATTTTTTATTCAAGATTTAATTTTTCATGGTTGTAAGTGAATCTACCTTGTTATACAATGTTTTTTTATACCTGACTTAGGAAACTATTTAGTTGTGCAAAAAATTTCCAAGCAGTGTGCGTGCATTTCATTTGTCACACATGACCATGACACACAAATCACAATGTGTGTGACAAATCAAATGCACACTGCATGCAACTGCAAAATGCACACTTTAGGAAAAGTTTCTATACTAAACTTCCGGTAACCTATACCTTTATATTAATGAGCCGTATACATTATAAGTACGTTCCTTTTCGATACGTCGACAATTTTTAAATGTAATTTCTTTTCAGGCCTGAGATACAACGTTACGGGCTTCACCATTCATCCATCTTACAACCGGTAGGTGAAAGTTTTATCTTATCTTATCTTTCTTGCTCGTTTCTGAAATATATACGGCTTCAACGATTTTCATGAAATTTAGTATACAGGGGGGTTCGGGGGCGATAAATCGATCTAGCTAGGATTTTTTTCAGTAAATGTTATTAGTTTAATTATGTTTTCAATAATTAGATTTATCGTATTCAATTGACTCTTCCTGACATCTATTGGCGAATAGTAATACTATTTTATTCGTGTTTTGAATAATGAACCTTATCCCAATCACCATAAGAATTAAAGTGAAAAATATGACTCTTCCTGCCATCTATTGGCGAATAGTACTACATACCTACTATGATTTCTAATAAACACAATTTACCAAAAGTCACCCAGGAACTGTAACTTTAAATTCCAAAGTCCGTATCGGGCATGTCCGTATCATGGCTGCGGTTTTATCTATCAGCTAGCTAAGATATTTATTTTATATTATTTTATTTTATATTATTGTTAATTATTTTTTCAGTTGAATAAACTTGTTAATAATATAAAAAGCTGTTTTTTTTTTTAACAATCATATTACGCATATTACATAGGTATAACAAAATAACTGTACTTCTTTCTCTTTCAGCAACACATACGACTACGATGCAGCGGTGGTACAGATTCAAGGATCGTTTAATTTCAACGCTAACGTGGGTCCAGCCTGTATGCCCTTCAAGTTTGTTAACACGGACTTTACTGGGAGTAACCTCACGGTACTAGGTGAGGAACTGTATACCTACGACGATACGGAAAGTAACATTACGCGACATAACACCGCGGCGTTACGGGGCGTAATGTATACCTACGACGATACGGAAAGTAACATTACGCCACATAACACCGCGGCGTTACGGGGCGTAATGTATACCTACGACGATACGGAAAGAAACGAAAACAGAATACAAAATAGAGATCATTTATATGCACACATGGGTCACAATGGTCTTGGTTATATAATAGAAGTACCGTACCTTAATCTTAATCTAGGCATGCAAATTAGTTTCATAAGGTCATAAGGTCATTCACTATACTTTTAACCGAATAGGTACATAATAGATTATACAAAAAAAGCTCTAATAGTCATAAAACGAGATGACACAAGCTGCAATGCTACAAAGTAAATATAATGCTGCTGAAGATGACACAAGTTGCAATGCTCCGAAGAAAATATTATGCTGCTGTGTAACATTACGCCCCGTAACACCGCGGCGTAATGTTACATTACACAGCAGCGTTTTTAGCGCAGCAGTTTTTAGCTTAGTGTTACATTCTCTTTGTTACACATTATGACCGTTTGTGTATTCGTGTAGTCATTACCTACGGGATACAAGGCGCAGTGGGGGCCCGTAGCAAACGTGCCCTTGAATTGTATTACTGTTTTTAATTTAGAATCGGTAAAAAACCAAAAAGGTATTAGTAATTTAATTTTTTTTCAATTAACAACACAAAAAAGGAAGGCGACCGGAACAATCAGCAAAACTGTTGAGAAGTTTGCGTAAGCCGACCAACAAATAAAATAGGTCTTAGATTCGACACATGCGCGGGCCCCCCTTGGCGCGGGGCCCGTAGCATTTGCTACTTCTGCTATATGGCTAATCTGCCACTGACAAGGCGGTCGCAACGACCAAGCAGATGAATTAGCATACTACACAACGTACCTATATTGCTCGTAACGAATAGTACCTAAGTATATTACGCCCCGTAGAGTCTGTTCGAAAAGAGAGTCGTAGCGTTTCGGTGAACTAACAGTTTTAGTCGTACTGCAATGACAGAGCAGCTCTTCATGATTGCTGTTACTCAATCTTTATTTAGCACATCGTGTTACTTCAGTGTTGTCAAAGGTAGGGAAATCATTTGTGGGCAATTGCGTACGATTCTATAACAAGCTTCCATCTGAGAAGCAACTGAGCTCCCTATTCGTAAATGTAAACTGTACATAAAACGAAATCTTATCAAGAAAGTCTATTACTTCTAGATGATTACATTAATGATGTTAATGCTTGGCCATAAACTAAATTAATTATTATTACTGGTTAATTATGCAAATAACAAATAAACTATGTAGATGAAGTTAAGTTATGCAAAGATTGTATTGAGTAGTTGATAAGCGATAAACTTGCATGTGGTTTTTTCTCACTTCTTCCGCTAGTGGACTAAAAATTGAAGTGAATTAGAGTCAACTTCACATTATTTCTTATTTAATAGTAATTACTATTTTATCACTGTTTATATAAAAAAATTGACTTGTCGAAGTGCTTATTTTGTAAGTCTAAAGAAATAAACAACTTGACTCTGACTCTCCGACTCTGTCAACTCAACAAAAGTTGACAATTATCACACATTATCACAGAATTTATCAGAAATAGACCTTCGTTTGAAAGCGAAGATGCGGCCGACGATGTATCGCGAAGGTCTAGAAAGAGGTATTTTTTTGAAAAAACTCAGGACAAAGAATTTGTAGAAGGTTTTTAGTTTTTTAAAAACATACAATATTATCTTTCCTTCTCATCTAGGTTGGGGGACCACCTTCTTCGGCGGGCCAACCACAGAAAACCTGCAGAAAGTGGACCTGAGGGTCATCAGCCAACAGGAATGTTTGAGGACTACGGCTGTTACCAACAGGCAAATCTGTACTCTGACTAGGGGGAAAGACGCTTGCCAGGTACTCTACTGCTACTTGCATAGACTTAAGTAAATAAATATAAATAGTGCTGCCATATCTCGCAAAGAACCAACATCCGATGGGGTAAACGAGTTCTTGAGTGGAGACCGGGACTCGGCAAACGTAGTTTAGGGTGCCCTCCGGCCAGGTGGGATGACGATCTGCGAAAGACTGCAGGCTGGATGCGCCAAGCTGAAGACAGGGCACTATGGCGCTCATTAGGGGAGGCCTCTGTCCAGCAGTGGACTATAATAGGCTGATGATGATGATGAATGCTGGACAATCCACACAGCATCAACAAAGAAAATTTTTAATGATATCGAGGGTTCTAGAGTTATGGACTTGAGTAATTGATGTTTATTTCAACTCGATAGCTACACACCTTCCTCCGCGCTCCTGAGGAAAGGGGGTTGACAGACGGACAGACAAACAGACGGACGGACAACAAAGTGATCCAATACGGACTCAGAATATACGGACGGTTTCCAAATGTCCGAATGCCATGTCCGAATATTTTGAAATTGCCAAGGGCCGTAGTGTCTTAGACAACGCAATCAAACTGACCGACAGCACTTTGTTATCCGTCTGTCTGTCCGTCTGTCAAACCCCTTGCTTTCACTGCCCAGTCTCGGTGGCACCTCTAGGTTCTCCAAACTAACCTGGGAGTGAGTTGGGCCATGAATTATCTAGTACCCACACAGACAACAGACATTGGCAGAACTGTAGCAAACCATGACGCATCACAGCCAAAAATAAAAAAAGAAGAAGAGAGTGCAGTCCGTGTAAGAGCACTAAATATTTACTTAATATTTTTTTTCTTTCAGCTCGACTCTGGTGGTCCATGCTTGCATATCGACCTTCAAAACGGCCGTTCCTTCATCATTGGCATAGTATCTTACGGAGAGTCCTGCGCAGGTGATACTCCCGGGGTTAACACTCGGGTCCCTCAGATGGTAGACTGGATAGTGAGAGCCGCGCCAGGCAACTACTGCTCTGTACCATAATCAACTATGTTCTGTGCCATAATGACGCTAATAAATGACTGCTTTATAAGCTATTGTATTTTATTTTATTATCTATTCTAATATTTTTTTTAAGCTATTGCATAGCTTCTATCGCGGGCCTTGAGCGCGGGGACCGAATCCAGAAATTCCGTAACGAAAAAACCTTGACCATTGTCTCTTTAGTTCAGCAACTCGCCTCTAGATGGCATTGCAATAGCTTTACCGCGGCAGTCCCCGAGTGCCACACGTCTTTTTTTATTTTATTATCTATTCTAATTCTAATAATAAATCTATTCTATAGATCTGATTGTTTGTTTGTTTGTATTGAATAGGCTCCGAAACTACTGGACCGGTTTTAAAAATTCAAAATCGTTATTCATCTCAGAATCTGTGAAAGCTACTCATTGATTAATTAAAAAGGGAAGATAGGTTACGTTCTCCCAGCGCTTACTCAAAAATTGGCATGTGTTACAACTACACGCAAACACATACGCTCACAGTTATATTTCCAGTTCTGTGCAATACAAAGAACATACTTCGGTCTTAGATACGGAAATACGTATTTAAGACCGAAGTGAGACCGAGACAACAATATTTCACGCGAATCACGACCGCCCGTGCCTCCTGTGCCTCCGGTCCGACGGTGACCGAGGTGGGAGAATTTTACACAATATGAGGTTGCCATTTCCGAGAAACTAGTACCTCATCTTCCCTTTTTAATTAATTAATGCAGCTACCTAAATATTTAGGGAAATTTTACTTCAATCTTTTATCTTGAATTACGTGTTTTAAAAACACATTGGTGAAAGGTTTTTCGATATCTTATTTTTTTTTAAATAGGTAGCTTAGCTTACGTAGCTTTTAATTAGGTAGTTAAATGTTTAGCACACATATTGCTTTTTATCCCAGGAACAGCACACTGTTTCTCTTCGGTTTTTGTTTAGGTAAGAAACGTTGAAGTATTTCTTGAGTCTTTTAATTTTTCTATTCGCGAACACGCTGTGTACTGTACACTCGCGAGAAAATCATATCTTGCCATCCCGCTCGAAATCCATCTTGTAGCGGCGTTATTGCACACTCTTAAGCCTGCTTCTGACCGGGGCCGTTACGGGCCTAGTGTACCTACCACAGAGCTATAGCTATAGCTTAGTTTCTGAGATCTGTGGTACCTACACCATTCGCAGCGAGCATCATAGATAAGCTACGTCGTCTTGTGCTAGTCAAGGCGCATACCCGAGCCAATATGACAGCGCTACCTATTTTACTATATTATTACGTTTAACATAGGACATTTTAAAAATCCATCGTTCAGTTTGTGGTATCTATTATATTAAGCTATTTTTCAATACCTCTGTAATAATTTCATCTCATATAGTTTAGGAGGAGATGCGAAAATAGAGTTTAGTGGCCAAAAAGCGCAACTTCGTATGCTGCCTAAGCTATTACAGAGATAGATATCACAAATAGTGCGATGGATTTTTAAAACTTCCTGTGTTTAACGTAATAATAAGATAAAATAGGTGGGGGCGCCACTTTCACTGCAGTATGCGCCTGGGTCCACAGCGGACGATCCATCGCTCTCCGATCGCACGCGGCAGAAGCGCGATCCAAATGTGCAGGCGGGGTGTGCACGTGTCGCGCGCGATCATATCGCGATCATAATATTGCGATCATATCGCGATCATATCGCTATCATATCGCGATCATATCGCGCGCGATGGATCGTCCGGTGTGGACTCAGCTATTCGTCTCGTTGCTCGTTGTGAATACCGCCTTCTTTTCTCGTACTGGCTGCACGAACGCTCTCTGTGTTACACGTTACGCCCCGTAGTAACGCTGGTCTGTACCCAACTTTAGGTCTTTGAATTACTGCTGATGGCAAGGGAAAGACGTGTGTTATGTTATGGGCAATTTGTGTGATCGTTTTTTCATGCGAGGATGCGTGTATGGTGGGTAGCGGAAGCGTTAGCGGCACTGCATTTCAGACAGTTTTCATCGCTCTCTGCAATCTGCATGTGAGATTTTACTAGTTTCTGTCCGCAGATTCGCATGCGTTGTTTCTATGGAAACGTTTTCGATCCCATGGGAACTGATTAATGGGATAGAAAACATTTATTTGATTCCAGGATTAGAATATTTGGACCTATTTGCAAAATTCAGCCCGATCCGTTCAGTAATTTCGGCGTGATTCGCGTTTCACGCGAATCACGACCGCCCGTGCCTCCTGTGCCTCCGGTCCGACGGTGACCGAGGTGGGAGAATTTTACACAATATGAGGTTGCCATTTCCGAGAAACTAGTACCTCATCTTCCCTTTTTAATTAATTAATGCAGCTACCTAAATATTTAGGGAAATTTTACTTCAATCTTTTATCTTGAATTACGTGTTTTAAAAACACATTGGTGAAAGGTTTTTCGATATCTTATTTTTTTTTAAATAGGTAGCTTAGCTTACGTAGCTTTTAATTAGGTAGTTAAATGTTTAGCACACATATTGCTTTTTATCCCAGGAACAGCACACTGTTTCTCTTCGGTTTTTGTTTAGGTAAGAAACGTTGAAGTATTTCTTGAGTCTTTTAATTTTTCTATTCGCGAACACGCTGTGTACTGTACACTCGCGAGAAAATCATATCTTGCCATCCCGCTCGAAATCCATCTTGTAGCGGCGTTATTGCACACTCTTAAGCCTGCTTCTGACCGGGGCCGTTACGGGCCTAGTGTACCTACCACAGAGCTATAGCTATAGCTTAGTTTCTGAGATCTGTGGTACACCATTCGCAGCGAGCATCATAGATAAGCTACGTCGTCTTGTGCTAGTCAAGGCGCATACCCGAGCCAATATGACAGCGCTACCTATTTTACTATATTATTACGTTTAACATAGGACATTTTAAAAATCCATCGTTCAGTTTGTGGTATCTATTATATTAAGCTATTTTTCAATACCTCTGTAATAATTTCATCTCATATAGTTTAGGAGGAGATGCGAAAATAGAGTTTAGTGGCCAAAAAGCGCAACTTCGTATGCTGCCTAAGCTATTACAGAGATAGATATCACAAATAGTGCGATGGATTTTTAAAACTTCCTGTGTTTAACGTAATAATAAGATAAAATAGGTGGGGGCGCCACTTTCACTGCAGTATGCGCCTGGGTCCACAGCGGACGATCCATCGCTCTCCGATCGCACGCGGCAGAAGCGCGATCCAAATGTGCAGGCGGGGTGTGCACGTGTCGCGCGCGATCATATCGCGATCATAATATTGCGATCATATCGCGATCATATCGCTATCATATCGCGATCATATCGCGCGCGATGGATCGTCCGGTGTGGACTCAGCTATTCGTCTCGTTGCTCGTTGTGAATACCGCCTTCTTTTCTCGTACTGGCTGCACGAACGCTCTCTGTGTTACACGTTACGCCCCGTAGTAACGCTGGTCTGTACCCAACTTTAGGTCTTTGAATTACTGCTGATGGCAAGGGAAAGACGTGTGTTATGTTATGGGCAATTTGTGTGATCGTTTTTTCATGCGAGGATGCGTGTATGGTGGGTAGCGGAAGCGTTAGCGGCACTGCATTTCAGACAGTTTTCATCGCTCTCTGCAATCTGCATGTGAGATTTTACTAGTTTCTGTCCGCAGATTCGCATGCGTTGTTTCTATGGAAACGTTTTCGATCCCATGGGAACTGATTAATGGGATAGAAAACATTTATTTGATTCCAGGATTAGAATATTTGGACCTATTTGCAAAATTCAGCCCGATCCGTTCAGTAATTTCGGCGTGATGAAGTAGCAAACATTAATCCATTCATCCATCCAAACTATCGCATTTATAATATTAGTGTGATACTGTCTAAAAACAATATCATACCTTAGGGCTAGATCTACTTATATTATATTATATTAGGTATATTATAGTAAAGTGAAATTATAAATTTCACTGTATAGTATATATGTAGGTAGGTATGAAAAAAGCTAGATGGCTCCTTTAGGGCTAAATAGTGAAATTTAGAGAAATCAATTTGTAAATAGATTTTATCTTTAGATTTTATTTATTACTATCTAAGATAGCAAGGAGCAATCTAGCTTTTTTCATACGTACTTAACTATACAAAATATAAGTAAACGCAAAACCCACTTTAATCAGGCTTATTAATTTGATTGATGACAAGATACTCCTCATTTATTTTCTGTCGAAAGTAGGTATATTGCGTCGTTCTTAAAACTAAATTAATAATGCTGGACTAATAATAATAATGCTGGACTATTCACACAGCATTATCTAGCCCCAAGCTAAGCAGAGCTTTTGTTATGGGTACTAGATAACTGATATACATAATACAATACACTACATAGATAGATATTTTTTATTATACATAGAAAACATCCAGAACGCCCTGAACAAATACCTGCAGATCGTACAAATTTTTGTCCCGAGGCGGGAATCGAACCCGCAACCTCCTGCGTCGCAGGCCACCGCGCCCACCGCGCCACAGAGGTCGTCAAATTCTTCTAATCTAACTCTTTTTGGGTGCCGGTAGCCCCTTTTCAAGAAACAAAGGTGGGCAGCGCTGAACAACCGTGTTAATCGGCTGCAATGCTTACGCAAAGGGCAAAGGTAACTCAAGCTTCCACCTAACAAGATCATTATTAAACACAGCAACAACATTAAACAAATTAAAAAGCGTGGGTTTCCAGACTGAATCTCCCCTTCCCCTCTGAACTTAGACTACGTTCTACGCAAGCGCGAAGCTCAAATCGATATCCGCTATCCCAAGCATCTTCATTTTTATTTTATCGTCGTCTTAGTTTTACAAACCAACAGCCCGTTTAGTTCCTTTTCGATGTGATTTTTAGTTGAAAGTTAATAAAAACCATGAAAGAAACAGCTGTTTATTGAGAAGTAGTTTTTTTTAAGTGCGGAGTGAAGGTTTAGCGATGGAAAGCAACCGGCAGAAGAAAAGATGAGAGATGCCAAAGAGGATTCCATTCCACGTTGTGTATGCTACCAGTAAGTTTGATTATTCGTTATTTTACTATATCATGGGCCCTGTGAGCGTATGGATGTTTCTCTATCATCTGTAAGTGCGCTAATGGTTAATGGACCAGTGTTCACAGCACTCAAATCGATTTTGTTTATTAAAGGAATTCAGGGTACCTACCTATTTATGAGACTTTCGATTCGGACGAGATTTACCCATGTTATCGTGCTCGAACGCGTAGAATTAATTTTTTGATGGGTATTTCGCGGTAACCGAACTATGTTTTTTGAATATGTAACCTGATAGTTACTCACTATATATATTTTTTAACATTTATAACATCAGCTTATCAGCGATTAAGAGCCCCCTCATAAATGGTTTAGCTCAAATAGACAGACACAATTTAAAGAAGATGGTGTTTTTTTTTACACATAAGTTATATGTAAGGAAATGTGACTTTAGGATAAAAAGATTGTAATATTTAATACTTTTTACTATAATGATAAAGTGTGCCTATTGTTTACTGCTTTAATTTGACATTACAAACAGACACTTCAATTTATTTTAAAGATTTATTTAATTGAATTGAAATATCTTCAGAAGAATCTTAATAGGTCGTATAAGCAAACTTTTGCGCTTTTAGCTTTGGCTTGTTCAAGATATTCAATTATTTTTATTAAAGATTGTTTTATTTTATGATAGATAATTGGCAATAATATCATACAAAAATGCCCCCCAGAGACGAAGCCAGAGATAAAAAATTTAATAGACATTTTAACAAAAATCTAGAGACACGATTTCTATACGTAATGTAGAAGCACGATGACTGCTCTCCGTCAGTGTAGAAACTATAGTATATGTAATTTCCTAGTTTCTTCAAACTATGTCATTGTATAACCTACTAACAAAGATTTAATATGCGGTGCGGGCAAATTTAAAAGACATGGTTTTCTAATGAATATCAATAATTTAAATATCTACGTCTATCATTATAATATTTCAAAAACAGAGCTTTCTTAACTTCTGTGAGTACTTAACTACTTTGGCATAATCTACTGTTTTTTAAACTGTCGTTAAACTGCATCTGCATTGACGATGTGAAGCCCGCCCGCCCTAACAAGCTGGGCGGATTTGATAGGGCAGGGCGGCTCAAGGACCTAGGATATAATAGAGCGTCGCGTCGTCGTGGCGTTATGGTGAACTAACACTTTTAGTCGTACTGCAACGACAGAGCAGTGTTGTCAACGCAACAAAAGTTGTCAATTGACACTAGTGTCAATTCACACTCAATTCCCACGACTCCTCTCTTTTTGAACAGACTCTAGCTATGGGAGATTATAAAGCTACTAAGGAGTAGGAAGGTAGGTACATTCATAATAATAGTAAAACTCTAATTGTAATTTTAAAATTATTTGCGTACGTTTTGCTGATAAAGATTTTAATGTTGAATGAAGACTTGGCATTGGAAAATAGTATTTGTTAAGGTATTTACACATTTCTGCGGTCTCGACATGAAATAAAAAAGTAATACTCAACAATTAACACAGTATTATCTATCCCCAAGCTAAGCAGAACTTGTGTTATGAGTACTAGATAACGAATAATAATTAGAATAATAATAATAATAATAATTCAACCTGTTAAGATCAATCTCAACAAACATCATCTGAACCGAGCCTTATTAGGCATGACTGTATGTAATAGCCTTAATTTAGTAATAAATGGTAACATTTCTATATTTATCTAAGCAGGCAACATTTTTTTGCATCCTCTTTCTCTTCTGTTCAATGACCGATATCAAGTGGCTGCATTTTTCTGTAATATTTTCATTTCTGTAACAATATACGTCTTAAACGTCCACGCACCTTTTAATACGAATACAATACACTACGTTGATAGATATTTCTTGTTATACATAGGAAACATCCAGAGAACCCTGAACATCTGCAGATCGCACAATCATTTGTCCCGAGGCGACAATCTAACCCGCAACCTCCTGCGTCGCAGGCTGGCCTTCGCTGCGCAACCGAGTTCGTTGACACTGAATTTTCTTTTTTTAATGAAATTTTCGACCCTTAGATAGACCCTGCTAACGTCGACGTCATTATACCCTACAACCACCGGGGTATTGAGAGATGATTCAACACGTCATTTGTTGAAATTGAACGAGTAGTTTCAGCGCTACGTGGACACATAAAAATCGGCTACATACAAACTAGGGTGCCAAACGTATAACCCTCTTCCGTTGGTAGTCAGGTAAAAGTAACAAAAGAAAACACGCTAACAAAGCAATTTAAAAATTGTTCTAACGACTACAAAACACAGAAATTCCAAATCAAGGGATCAAGGTAGATCGCCAACTGGCTAGCTGATTAAATATTTATAGCGGCAGCGTAATTGGATTAATTGATCGGGGGTGGGTCTAGGGTTGCTATGCTAGGTCGATAGGTATTAGTTAGGTTTTAGCAGGTATTAGAGATAAGGTCATATGCTTGACAGAAAGCTTGCTCGACGTGTTATGTGGCATAGAATTTGCACATCCCAGGCTCTTCCCGCGCGCCTTCGAGGTGACTAAGGATATCCAGGGGCGGGCAGCAGCGCCCCCTGCCGAATTCTAACGCCTAAATGGCGAATACCAACACGCATGCCAAGCGTGGGGATTATGGGCACTACCCCCCATAAGATAAAAGCCAATAAGGCGCTAAACAGAGAGAGGCCTGCGTCCAGTAGTGGACCAATATAGATTGTTGAGGTGAGCTAAAGATGCTCGACGTAGACGGTCTTCTGAAAAAAAATGTAATAACGACTGTTGAAAAATCTAACAGTTGGATGGTTAAATATTTCAACAGCCAGCGAAAATCGGCTAGTCGCCTTAGCGAAAATAACCATTCTACTCTTGGCAATGATTTCAAACGTAGTCGTCGTCGTCGCAGTGATTAGAGTTTTTTGAATCTACACTGTTTCTGGGCAACATTTCTTCACGCTGAATGCAAAGGAGCAAAACGAAATACAACCTTAAAAATCTGACTATTTGGCAGTGTGCTGTGATAAGATTTCATAAAACAAAATAAATAAATTCTGTTTATTCCTACGGCTGCCTCGATGATCATCCCCATAGGATTTGATGCCATATAATTATTTTTGTTTTAAAAAACTAAAAACCGACTTAAATTTTGATAGTTTTTTCATTAATTTTCTTGGATCCCATTGTCCCGTGTCAGAACGGAACAAAATTAAAATGGGACCCATTTTTCACAAGCACCAGTTTTCACATAAAAAGAATCATGCAAATCAGACCACCCAGTCAAAAGTACAAACGTAGTCATATTATTTTAGGCATCGACAGGATTCGAACCCACGTCCTCCCCTCAGTACGGGGATGTCATAACCGCTATTTGGAGAGACCCTTCGATAGACCCGAAAAACTCTGCGACTTCTTACGGACTATAGCATCGTTAGCTCCAAATTTCAGCTCCGTTTCTCAAGAAATTACCCAGTGTAAAACTATAATAACCAAAAATCTGATATCGATTTCTCCGAGATGACGAGATTAATGTTATTCCAGGCGAAGACAGCTCGTTCCCAGCATGCGAGCTGAACGGGCAGGGTCCGGCAGCGCGAGGCTGGCGCTCCGACGGCGCTGCGCCGCACGAGCTGCTGCTCCGGCTCGCTTCCACCGCCAGCGTGCACAAGCTACAGCTGCTGGCCCATCATCAGCTCATACGTGAGTGACCGTAGCTAGGCCTGAAAAGGCAGGGTTCATAGCTAGCCACTGCGTACTTTATGCAAGACTTTTCTATCCCTTCCCATCTCGGTAACACTCGGTAACACTCGGTAACACTGTTGACGAATGGGAAAAAAAAGTTGCACTCGTTCTCGGTGTTGACGAAGGTAACATTTTATTTCCCATTTGTATCCATCTAGTACAATAGTAAAAATGTGTAGATGTTTTTCAAATTCTAATAAAAGAGAAACAGTTTGACTTTCAAAGCAAAATCGAACTAAGAAAGTCCTATAAGTACGTGCACACAGAACTTACCCCATGTATATCCGTCGTTTCTATCCATACCAGGTTGCCTGAACAGATAGCTCTTGAACGATAAGACCGCTAACTGTCACTTTGGTCATAATAATTTCATTTGTAAATTGTTGATCAGTTTTAAGTGTGCATAAAAATAGCATAAAAATATTACCTTTTTTAACTTTTCTATCTTTCTCGACCAGTTCAGTGTTACAGATACAATATCTGCTTCCAGCGGCATCAGTGGAGGTTCTGGTGTCTGGTGGTCTACTGTCTGAGGGCGCGGCCACACCATGCGGCGCCACCTACACCAGCGTCGGCAAGGTCACCCTGGCGGCCCCCGCATCGCAAGCCAGGACCAGGGAGCTCAGGTATGAAATAAAGCCTTTATTTCCAATTTCCACACTTTTTAAAATCGCAATAAAACTTTCAAATCCATCGTGGTTATTAATACTAAAGTTATTTACAACGGGATATTTACCATGATTTGAATTTTGAGCTTTCCAATATTTCGGCACAGTTTCATGCGCCATGATAAATGAAATGAAAGCTCAAAATTCAAATCATGGTAAATATCCCGTTGTAAATAACTTTAGTTTTAAAATCGCACTTCATAATAGTCACACATTTTATTATCCTATTAAATTTCTCCTATCTGTTAAATTGGGCACCCAGGACTGGGGCCTCATCCATGTAGTTCCACTCATTGCGATCTTTCGCCAGACAGGTCCATGTTATGACGGCAACCTGTACCAGATCGTCGCACCATCTTCTTCGTGGCCTGCCTCGTGAGCGTGATAAACACTTCGTTCTGTCTCTCAGTCTGTCTCAGCAGCACCGATGTGTTCTTGCGCAGCCTCCTAATTTCTTTGTTTATGTTTTTATTGCGGAAACAAAAATAACTATAAGAATAACAGTTCAGATTCAAAATTAATACACAAGCAACAAACTACCACGAATATGAGATGAACCTGCGTCTCTTTTGGGCCATGCATTTACTTACAAACGTTTAATGTTGTTTCTTTTGTTAAATTTTTCAAGTAATATCTCTTAAATAGCACTAAACATGGCGTCCCAAAACGCTTAACAGGAAATATTGTGAAAGGAGCTGCCGCTAGCGCAAAAGCCAGAGAAAGAACATAGTAAAATAAAATTGCATCGGACGGAACCCAGTTTTCCCTTCCCTTCGCGATTTTTTCCTCTTTACAGTATACACACCATGGCTGACCTACGAAACCTAAGAAATTCCCATTTTACTAAACATATTGTACGTTGGCTTTCCAATCTCAACCTCAACCTCAACAGCCAGGATTGGTCCACTGCTCGTCTCAGGCCGCCCCCTGGTGAACGCCTTGTTGGCGTTATCAGGGCGGTGGTGACCGGGAGTAATGCCCATAATCCCCATGTTGGGGATCACAGTTCGGTGGTAGAATTGTTCTGCAGGGGGTGCTACTGCCCGCCCCGGTGGATACCTCTTAGTCGTCTCTCACGACACCCACGGGAAGAGATGAGGTGTTGCAAATTCTAAGCCAGACAGTTAAATCCAACCCAATATTTCCAATCTTTATGAAATATAATAGATTCAGGCGTTACTTTGCGGAAATCCTTTGTAAATATAAGAATGAAAAATACACTCGAGAGCAATGAATCCGGGTCACTTAAAGAATGTTAAAA
Source organism: Eupithecia tripunctaria (assembly GCA_955876795.1). NCBI lineage: Eukaryota > Metazoa > Arthropoda > Insecta > Lepidoptera > Geometridae > Eupithecia > Eupithecia tripunctaria. The sequence continues at coordinate 8,812,929 of OY041623.1, read as the reverse complement.
ATCTCGGAAACTAAAAATGATAGGTTAATGCAATAAATTGTATTTAATAGACAATGTAATACTCCTTAAATGAAGGTATTAAAACTTCTTAGTTATTGTAAAGTTATATCATAAAAAAATCAAATTTGAAAAAGGGCCACTTTCGAAGATGAAACTACGAAATTACAGCATTTGGTTTTGCTTTTGTTTGTAATCTGTCATTTATGTGGGTACATAAACCATGTTGATAGTGCTCTATATTCATTATTCAAGCTGAAATTATGTCGCTTACGCCTGAAGAATGCACCAGAATACTTACAATGCTGGAAACCGGCCGGAGTCAGCGCGATACAGCCAGGACTGTCGGTGTGTCGCTGTCAACAGTACAAAGAGTTATCCGACGTTACGAAGAAACTGGTTCTAACCTACGCAGACCAGGAACGGGCAGAACCAGGTGTACCACAGCACGAGAAGACCGATACTTGGTGAACACCATGCTTCGAAATCGCTTTCTCACAGGAACTGAACTCACCAATCAGTTTCGACGCCTCGGAGGAAGTAACCCAAGTGCATGGACAGTAAGACGTCGGCTTGCTGAATCTAACTTAAAACCCCTTAGACCTGCAAACGGCCCTAAACTGGAGCGTGGGCATCGTATTTCGAGATTAAGATATGCCCAGAGCCACGTAAATTGGAGTATTGAAGATTGGTCAAAAGTTATGTTCTCCGACGAATCAAAATTTATGCTCTACAAGCACGATGGAAGACACAGAGTGTATCGACGACCAGGGGAAAGATTCAAGCAAGCATGCATCGGAGAAAAAGTAGCCTATGGTGGTGGGTCTGTACTTGTGTGGGCCGGAATTTCTTCTGAAAGTCGCACAGAGCTGGTGATCATAGAAAACGGCTCTTTAACTAGCGTAAGATATGTGGAAGAAATCCTCAATGATCACGTTGGTCCATTTATGGTCAATTTAGGTGAGGATGCTATATTTATGCATGACAATGCCCGACCTCATACAGGTAGGATTGTGAATGACTACCTTCAAGAGATGCACATTACTCGTATGGAGTGGCCAGCGCGCAGCCCGGATATCAACCCGATCGAGCATGCTTGGGACGAGCTAGGCAGATGCGTAAAACAACGAAACCCTCCCCCAATCACGCTTCGTGAGCTCAAAATTGCTCTCACAGAGGAATGGGAGAATATTCCCCAAAATCGTATAAGGAACTTGGTGTACAGCATGCCAAACCGCGTAAACGCAGTAATGGAAGCACGAGGAGGCAATACGAAGTATTAAAATTCAAGAAAATCGTAATAAAGTTCAAAAATTTCATGTTTCCTATTTTTGTTTTAAGGAGAGATCAGCAGTTTTTTTCTTTATGTAATTTTGTGTTAATAAAATGTATGGTGACTCATATTTTTTTTACTTTCATTTAAGGAGTATTTTACATTGTCTATTAAATACAATTTATTGCATTAACCTATCATTTTTAGTTTCCGAGATTTTTAACATTCTTTAAGTGACCCGGATTCATTGCTCTCGAGTGTATTTAGTAACAATTCCGCGTTAGATTTTATCGCAGAAGGTTTTTTCGCGGAATTGTTACTAAATATTTTTCATTCTTATATTTTAATCTTTACGAAGGTAAATCCTATTATTTTTCCTTTCAGATCTGCAGCCCTTCCAGAACCAACCATCGCCCGCTTCGTGAAGCTAAAGCTGTCGGGTCCTCATCCACCAGCCAAGGACAACGACCAGGTAATTAAATTACTTATCAGGCTTAATGACTCTGTGGTGCAAAAAAGGAAGGTTAAAGGATCGATTCCCATTCAGCTAGGTAGTTTATGGAAAGATCTATGCTCGGGGTTTCTTAGAAGGTAGCAAAACTAACAGGAATATATATAACCTTATTATCGAGATAGCTTAGCAAATTTTCCCCGTGTTGGTTTGACGTACCCAAAATTAATGCATATGATAGAAAATCGATGAACAAGATAACCAATTTCATCAACAAATCGCCACCACGCCCATCACTTTTATAGGTAGCTAGCTGTGTCCCGCGGCTTCGCATGCCTATCCCACGGGAACTGATTTATGGGCTAAAAAGTCTATGTATTATTCCAGGCCTAGAACTACCTGTATGCAAAATTTCTGCTCGTTCCGTTTAGTAGTTTTTGCGTGAAAGAGCAACAAACATACATGTTTACAACTTTCGCGTTCATAATACATATTAGCATGTACATATATGTAGATTATCGAGACACCTAGCTTAGAAAATTTTCCCTGTGTTTGACGTATCCAAAATAAATGCTTATGATATAAAAAAATAGAACAAGATAAGCAATTTGCCACTTAATTTCATTGGTAATGTTTTGAAGTGCATGATTATGCACGTACAGTTTATTTCGTGCTTCTGACTGAAACAGAGTAATATGTAAATAGTTTTCAGCTCTACTGTCATCGGGGATATAGCTCAGTGGTAGAGCAACCGACTGCAGATCGGTAGGTCCCCGGTTCAAACCCGGGTGTCCCCTAGGATGTAGTTTTTTGACAATTTATTTAATGGCTTTAGAGAAATAATGAATTGTCTTATAAATTTAAGTTACAAAGTCATCGGGGATATAGCTCAGTGGTAGAGCAACCGACTGCAGATCGGTAGGCCCCCGGTTCAAACCCGGGTGTCCCCTAGGATGCTATTTTTGTCATAATTTCAACCGAAATAGGTCCACCCTAGGAATAGGCCAGGCATAATAATCGCCACTAAGACCGGTTCTGCGCTACCCGCATCCAGCGCGGTTTTCCGGAACCTTCATCGATGACGGTCCTCCGTCTATCCACCTCTGCCCACATTGCGCCTTTCGATACGTGGTCGCTATTTGAGCGCTTGAACGAGCATGTATAAATTGAATACTCAATCAGAGCAAATCAGAAGATCCACGTTTCAGGATGTTAGTAAATTTTTTTGTAGAATAAATTTTGGACGGGAAGAAGGGAGGGTCCCTTATGTTATGCAATTTTTTTATACATTTTCTAAAATATCTTTCAATCCTCCAAAGGTCAGCTTGGTCCTCGACCTCAACAGCCTGTATTGATTGGGTCCACAGCTGGACGCAAGTCTCCCCCTGATAAGCACCTTATTTAATTATATCGGCTTTTATCTAATGAGGGTAATGCCCATAATCCCCACGCTGGGCATGCGGGTTAGGGATGCAGCACAGCTCGGTGGTAGAATACAATTGTTCTGCAGGGGCGTTGCTTTTTGACCACTGGATATCCCTTAGTCGCCTCTTACGACACCCATATGGGAAGAAATGGAGTGATGCTACTTCTAAGCCAGCACCACACAGCTCAGCCTGGTCAGCTGGTATTCATTAAAATGACGGATAGGCACGTACAATTTCTTTTTCATTACTCATACTCTGAAAGTAGGTCAGAAGTTGCCTGCGCAGCGGGATGAAAGTTATACGTTTCGTCGGGACGAAAAGTAATGACAAGTACAAAACACAACCCGGGTGTCCCCTAGGGTGACTTATTTTGACAAAAATCTGTAATGTTATTTAAAAATAAATAAACTAAGATGAGTAATTAACTCGTAGCTCAGTGGTAGAGCAACCAAATAAAAATGTAAATCGGTAGGCCCACGGTTTAAGCCTGGGCCTCGTTTTTCTATGATGTTTTAGTTATAATAAGATTTTGTTTTAGTGTTAAAACTTCTCAGAACCTGTAAAAATAAAATCAAACTAATATTATAAAGGCGAAAGTTTGTATGGATGTATGGATGGATGGATGGATGGATATTTGTTACTTCTTAACGCCAAAACTACTGGACATTTTGCATACAGGTAATTCTAATCCTGGAATAAAACATAGGCTACTATTTATCCCATATTTTTTTTCCCGTGGGATGAAAATCACCTTTTAATGTTTCTATAGAAAAAACGCGGCCCGTAATATATTAAAATTATAATTGAGAATAGTCATCGTAGACAGTCATTTAAATTATTAAAGCAATATATTATATATATATATAAGCAACCGAACCGAATGTTCGTTAGGATCACGGTTCAAAGTGTCTTGCCTAGCGTGGGGGGGATTATGGGTATTACCCCCCATTAGATAAACGCCAATAAGGCGCTTATCAGGAGGAGGCCTGCGTCCAGCAGTGGACCAATACAGGCTGTTGAGGTTGAGGAAAACAGGCGCCGTCTCTCGCAATGTTAACCATAAATGGTTTTTTATTCATTTTTGTAAAAGAAATCTCAATGTAGGTCCGTAGATCATCAGTAGGTCCGTTAACAAAAATTGCAAGTTTTTTTTGCGTATATTCGTATGCAAGAAATATTAAGAATTTATTTCGTCATATTCCTACGTGCTTCTAACAAAATCTGAATAAACTCTGAATAATTTTCACCAGAACTGTCATCGGGGATATAGCTCAGTGGTAGAGCAACCGACAGCAGATCGGTAGGTCCCCGGTTCAAACCCGGGTGTCCCCTAGGAAATGATGATAATTTTTGTACGTACGTACACCCTATGGCGAAATTTTTAAAATAAACTCTAGCCTTTAGTGGAGTCATTAGTTATTCATTACATTAGTCAGCATTAGTCAGTCGATCCAATCATGATTTTCTAAAATAAAAAAAAATACAAAGAAGGTATTCTGGTCCGGTGGCTAACTTTAAAACATACGAAGTTTCGAATGACAGATCGCATGAAACGAACTACCTTACCACCGATTCGGCGCAGCGGGCGCAGGTCCGCCTGCGACGCAAACGGATATTCGATTCCCGCCGCGGGACTGTTTATACGAGCTGCAGATATTTTTCCAGGGTGTCTCTCTGAATGTTTTCTGTGTATATAAAAAAAATATATATGTGAGTGGCTAGCTTAGATAAAAAATAAATTGTCCATTATAATTTATAATTATATATTTTTATTGACGACCTCTGTGGCGCAGCGGGCGAAGGTCCGCCTGCGATCTGCAGATGCGTTCAGTGCGTTCTGAATGTTTTCAATGTATAAAAAATATCTATCTATGTACCTAGTGTATGTTATATTTTTTAAAAACTACATCCTAGGGGACACCCGGGTTTGAACCGGGGGCCTACCGATCTGCAGTCAGTTGTTATATCCCCATTTTCATAGGTCATCGGTTCAAGTATCCTTAATTTTGTGCACTTTGTGCGATCCGACTTAAATTACTATGCTTTTGTTTCGGATCACAGGAATAAGTCTCAAAATCATTTTCATAGTAGAAAGAACCAGATCGACCGACTTTCATTTTGTGCTATCATCATCATCATACATATAACTTCGCATTTCATGTTTCGAAATAAGCATCCGATAGGTAGGTCTACTGTTCGGGATGTCCGTGGTAATTTTTTTAGCTGTAAGTGTGTAGTAACAATACTTGTAGCTATCGCAAAATTGAGCACCACCAAAAGTGGTGACTCTACGTGAATGTGACCTACTAATTACATACAGTCAACATTAATGTCGATTACTATTTCTATAATTATTCGAAGTGAATGAAATGCACGTACAATTTATTTCGACACTTACTCACTACATCCTACATATAGATTTGAACAAAATTTTAATATTATTTACCTTTATTGTCATCGGGGATATAGCTCAGTGGTAGAGCAACCGACTGCAGATCGGTAGGTCCCCGGTTCAAACCCGGGTGTCCCCTAGGATGTAGTTTTTTGTCGATTTATTTAATGGATTTCGAGAAACAATGAATAGTGTCTTATAAATTTAAGTTATTAAGTCATCGGGGATATAGCTCAGTGGTAGAGCAACCGACTGCAGATCGGTAGGTCCCCGGTTCAAACCCGGGTGTCCCCTAGGATGTAGTTTTTTGTCGATTTATTTAAAGGATTTCGAGAAATAATGAATTGGGTCTTATAATTTTAAGTTATAAAGTCATCGGGGATATAGCTCAGTGGAAGAGCAACCGACTGCAGATCAGTAGGCCTCCGGTTAAAACCCGGGTGTCCCCTAGGGTGTTTTTTTAGTGATTACTCACCTAAGGTACATTTTTAAAACCGGCGCTATTGCGCCAGTCTTTAGGGGCATCCAACTGTGAACTTCGTCTGATATGATTATATTATTATTATATTAAATAAATAAAATGATGATGAGTTCTTAAAACACCAATGCACCGCCTATAGATTCGAATCACCCTGAATGAGGGACTCGGTTAGGGACGTTGGTGTTCTTCTAAAACAAACTAGGTTTGTTCGTAGCTTACCCGCCTACAGTTATAATGGATTTAAAGGTTGTTAAAAAAAGTTTTTATTTTAAATCAAAATATAATAAATTGAATAATAATTTTCGAAATTTAATAAATTGATTGCCCCTACGAGCCAGATTGTTTTAATAAAACTATAAAAGGACTCAATATATGGTATACTAGCTGCGCCCCGCGGCTTCGCACGCAATGTTCCTATGGAAACATTAAAAGGTAATTTTCATCCCACGGGAACAGATTTATGGGATAAAAAGTAGCCTATGTTTTATTCCAGGATTAGAATTACATGTATGCAAAATTTCAGCCCGATCCGTTCAGTAGTTTTGGCGTGAAGAGGTAACAAACATCCATCCATACATCCATCCAAACTTTCGCATTTATAATATGGTCAGTGTGATTTTTAACCGAATTTAAAAAAAGAGGTGGTATTTTATGTTTGTCACCTCAATCAAAACTTTTTCATGAGACAGCCATAAGTTTATTAAAACAAACACTATATGAATTTCCAGGTTGCTCTAATGGCAGTGAACGTGCTAGGCGAAGAAGTGGAAGATGCTGAGAAGTCTCCGGTATCCACCAAGGAGGCCACATACTCTCCATACGATGATCTGGCCTTCGTCATGTATGTTGATACGGAAATAGCTGATCTGGTGCGGGCGTTGGATATTAAGAAGAAAAATGCTGTTACTGGTAAGAGTATAGGCCAGTGTGTAATGAAAAAGTTAAACAAAATATCCGTCAGTTAGCTTATCAGAAGATATTGGGCACGTACTAGGAGGTATGTTTTATTTTAAAGAAGAAACAAAAAATTATGAAGTTAGGTATATAAGTTACAGTTCCGCGTCATTGCGAGACTTTTAAGGAAAGTGTGACGACACAAGCCTCCTCTCCCAAACTTTGACGCACTTTATTTATGACTGAAGAAAATATATCCTTCTGATATAATTCCTATTATTCATCTAACTGATGGACTAAACATATGAATTTTTTTTTACACAGGACACTATATCGTATCCATTTTCAATGGAGCATAAACGTAAACAAACCGCCCATACTTAACCTAAAATTCACTTTGTTGGCGCGTCCTTTTATACGTAATTTACATTACTTGTAGATTTTAGATCCTCCCTTAAATAAAAATAATCTCACAAAACGACCTTATCCAAAGAAAATTACAAACTAACAATAGAAACGAATTAAAACTATTATGTACAATTGAAACAATTGAGCTAACTGCAGACTATTGCAAACAATCCACAGGTAGCTCTCACTGATCCATCAATACCTGAACTCTGAAACGTCCTAAAGACGCTAGCTGCTCGGAACTTTTGACTGGGTGGTCCGATTTTCATGATTATTTTTTTATATGAAAGCTGGAGAGAGAACAAAGTCAGAACTGAACAAAATAAAGTTGTTCAGTTCTGACTTTGTTCTCTCTCAGTTCTGGGATCCATGAAAATTTATGAAAAAACTATAAAAATTGAAGTCGGTTTATAGTTTTTTAAAACAAAATTAATTATTCCCTCACAAAATGTTCTGTTCCAGAGGAGCGCTTCGAATACGCTCGCCGGTTAAAATCCGCGGGCGCAGCCCTAGCCGCCGCCGGCATCCGCATCGGGCGCTGGAGGCTGCGCAAGCGCACCGCGGCCGCTAGAGACGACTTCGAGCTGGCACGTCGGATGCGGGACAGGATCGCTGACGCGCTGTGCGGGGTGAAGGAAGATACTCAGCTTTGTAGGCTGTTTGAGGACCAGGGGGTGAGTTTATTGGCAAGAATGCTTGACTGTTTCATGCAGCATCAAGCGAAATAAAACAGTGTTGAAAATATCTGATGGTTCACGTCACCGGCGCTGGCATGAATCTTCTCTTTTTGAACAGACTCTACGCACCAGGAATTATCTACTTGAAAATCGTATAGAATTAAATTCGCTAGGAAATGAGACGCTTTTTCTTTTTTTCCAGCCCGACCGCCGAAACGATTCCTCAATGCCAGCAGAATACGACTTCTCCCACCACCTGTCTCCATCCGTGGCTGCTGGTTCTCTCAGCCTGGACATAACCTCACCAGTTCCACCGATAGATCCTGGGGAGTACGTGAATGGAAATGAAGAGGAAGAGGAGATTATTAATGAACCAGAGGTAAGGTCAATCAAAGAAGTAAAGGTTTCGTTCGTGCAAGGGTTTCATACAATGCACCTTATTGCATCTGAGATAAGTTTGGCTGTTTGCCCAGATTCGAATAATAATGCTGGAAAATAAACACAGCATTATCTAACCTCAAGCTAAGCAGAGCTGGTGTTATGGGTACTAGATAACTGATATACTTAACACAATACACTACATAGATATATATTTTGTATAGATAATTAAATTATACATATAAAACATCCAGAACACCCTGAACAAATATCGTACAAATATTTGTACCGAAGCGGGAATGGAACCCGCAAGCTTCTGCGTCGCTAGCGGAGGTCGTCAAATATGTTCTAATAACATGTCTTATTTCTACTCTTTCAATAGAGGCTTATCATGACCAATTAATACCTACACTAAACCTAAACAACAAGTGCTAGAAGGTAGGTACTCGAATCTACATCTTGTTTAGAAGACAAAAGAGTATAAAATAATGGTTTGATAACTGTCATTGCATAATTTTACTCCTCAACATGTATTGGTCCACAGCTGGACGCAGGCCCTCTGATAAGCGCCTTATTGGCCTTATGGACTTAATGTCCGTATCGCCATCAAGGATAGTTGAACCATCTCTATTAGAGGAAATGTATAAAGTTTTAAACCATGTTTTTTCTTTCCAGTCACCAACCCACACAAGAACACAGCAAATCCTTGACGAAGTAGACTACCAACCAGAAGAACCACAGTCGATGCCATACCAGCCACATTCCCTCCAATACCAACCGTCCCAACCACAATCTCTACCCTTTCAACCACAAACCTTACCTTTTCAACCACAAACCTTACCACTTCAATCACAAACATTACCGATCCAGCCACAGACATTATCACTTCAACCACAGATCCTATCCCTTCAACCACAAACGTTATCCCTTCAACAGACTTTCCAAACTCATCACCCACATTCTCAATATCAAACCCAAGAAGAGAAGGTTAAAGAGGAAATACAGAAGAGAGAAGAAGAGGAGTTGAGGAAAGAGACTGATAGCCCAAGAAGGAGTATAACTCCTAACGCTGCTAACGGAACCCTGGTTAGAAGGAGAAACAAGAGTGCTGGACCGAGATCTACGTTCGAAGCTTATGAGGAAAGACTGCTACCTGCTTTGCGACAGTAAGAATGTCTTTTTGTGTTTATTATTTAACCCCTGGTGTTTCTGATTCTAGTTGTGTGGTGCTGTCTTAGAATTTGTACCACCCCGTGGGTGTCGTAAAAGGCGACTAAGGAATATCCAGCGGGGCCGGGCAGCAGCGCCCCGCGCCCCCTGCGGAACAAATCTTCAACCAAGCTGCGATCCCCGACCCGCATGCCCAGCGTGGGGATGATGTTCTAATGCCCATAATTCCCACGCTGGGCATACCTCTTGAGGGGTTATCCCCCCGTGAGGTAAACTCTAATAAGGCGTTAATCAGGGGGAGGCCTGCCTCCAGCAGTGGACCGATACAGGCTGTTGAGGTTGAGGTTGAGGTTTCTGATTCACCGATCTGATCATCGATAATTCTGGGAGTCCAACTAAGCCCAGACTCAGAAGAGATCACCTCCGACTTTACTGTAATAACCATTATCCTTCTGCAAGTTCATTTCAAAACTATTCAGTTTTAAAAAAAACAATCCAGTTTTGAAATACTCTCATTTGTGCAATATGATATATAAAAAACTTCTTAAGTCAAAATGTATAACATATGAATAATAACAACTTTAAAACTATAAATTACGTGTGCCTGAACTAGGTAAAACCCGTATCTCAGGCAAATATTGCTTAGAAGGTATACATAGGTATGTATGTTTATAAAATATAAATAAAGTAAAACAAAGCGACAGTACAGATTTTCAAAATAACATATGCTAATTACGCTAAACTAGGCTATAATTTAGGGGTACCTACTTAAAATACAATTAAATACTGATACAGACATAAACATAACCACCTATTATTTATATTTACTGTTTTGGCACTTTTAGGCGCCTCCATAGTCTATCGAGTTTATGTACATTATTTTCTGCGATTATTTTTGCCGGACAGTCAGCAGAGCCTGTAATGTGCTTATTCGGCTTCTTGAAATGTAGGCAAGTAGCACATTTGGGTTCTGACGTCTTTTTAGTACATTCCTTTACTGAGTGACCTTGACCTCCACAGTGGCTGCAGATGTGGCTCGTCTCTCGACAGGACTTGGCAGCGTGTCCATATTGCTGGCACTTAAAGCATCGTGTGACCAAAGTGAAATCCCTCACAGGACACGAGGACCAATTTACAAAAACTCTCTCCTTTGTTATTAGGGCTCTGCGAATAGCTGCCGGTACTTGAATTACAAAGTTTGCAGGTCTCAGCGTCCTTCTTGCCAGACTTATGGCTCAATCTTATTGACGACAGGAAATTTTCCAGAGTGAGATCTAGCTGTAGTTCGGCTACATTTTGTTGGTAAAGGCAAGTAAATACTTCTTTTTCCTGCATTGATGAGGGCACTCCAATAACTACGACTCTGGGTTTGCGTTTGAGTGGCTCGTCTACCAGCAGGCCAGAGTTTGTAGTATCATAATAGGCATCATGAAGTCAGCAGTCTGTCAAGTGCGGCTTATCCATCCAGTTTTACCATTATTGTCAGTTTTACTCTTATGATCGTGTTAAGGTTATAAACCCTTGAATTTAGTATTTTGAGCATTCGGTTTTCTGTGTTCTCAGTTCCCACACCAATGAATATCTTCGGGAGACCAAAGAGGAGGAAGCCAGCGGAGGCAGCGCCACCTCCCACCCGCGCACCAGCCACCACAAACTGAACGAGCGGGAGAGGAAGCAAGCTGCACTGCCGATACTGATCTTTGGATACCCCCTCGTAAGTAGCCTTTTGTTGGGAGGCAGACAGACACTGGGCCTGTACTCCATAACGAGTTTTGAACCGACATCAAAAAAAGGAGGAGGTTCTTAATTCGACTGTTTTAGTTTTTAGTTTTTTTAGTTTTTATTTATTCGGGGTAACAAACAATTACACTCTTAGCTAATTAAACAGATACTTATTCTAAAAAGATTATCCTATAAGTGCAATCAGCACCGTTACCCTCTAATTAGTTATATAATAATAGACAGGGCAAAAGTTAAATTATCGCTCGCTGTATTTCTTTTACCTCAGAACTTTTGACTAGGTGGTCCAATTTTCATGATTATTTTTTTATTTGAAAGCTGGTGCTTCCCGTGTCCCATTTTAATTTGGTCCAGTTCTGACACTGGGATCCATATAATTGAAGTCGGTTTATACTTATTTCAAAACAAAATCAACTATTTGGAGATACGTTTTAGCGATCCCTGAATTACTGCTCAGAAAAGGAAAATCGAAATTTCTGTAAGTTTTGGTTTTGCACGACACCGAAAACAAACTTCAATTTTCCGTTTCTGAGCAAGAATTCAGACGTCGCCAAAAAATATCTCTAAAAAACTCAAAACCTCTTTTATTACGATCTAAACAAAATATCAGTGGCATCAGACATCATTACAGTGCTGTTCAATTAATTTAGTTTAGTTTTACGATCGTAATGATGAGTTTTTGAGTTTTTTAGAGAGAATTTTTCCTTGTTTATAAAAAGAAACGATTTAAGCTAATCTTTTCATAAACAAGGCTTTCAGCCACTGAGCACTATGACTGCTGACCCAACCAGACTACGCAGATTTCCATAATTTCATCACCGTCACCTGTTCCAGGTAGAAAAGTTCTACTCCAAGAACTACCTCGACAAAGAGGAAGGTCTGGCCCGCCTGCGCTCCGAACTGACCTGTCCTTCTAACGGAAGCAGTAAGACGTCGCCCAACAAGACGGCGCGTGCGGCCGCCTATCTCCTGCAACGGGCATTGCGCGACAAGGTGTTCTCTGTCTACAGTCAGGCCAACGAGGTGCTACGAGCGCTATTCCACGAGTTTGTGCCCAACAGGTGATTATAGAGCTACATTTCCTCTTGCCTTTCATTGAATACTAGCTGCGCCCTGCGGCTTCGCCTTCGTGGTTTTTTTATGTCAGGTCCCACGAGTACTGGATCCTATGTCCGTCTCCTGGTTCTAAGCTACCTCCCCGCTAATTTTCAGCTAAATCGGTTCAGCCGTTCTTGAGTTATAAATAGTGTAACTAACACGACTTTATTTTATAAATATATACTAGCTGCACCCCGCGGCTTCGCCCCCGTGGAAATTTATCTCACATCCCACGGGAACGGGATAAAAAGTATCCTATGTCCGTTTCCTGGTTTTAACCTACCTCCCGACCAATTTTCAGCCAAGTCGCTTCAGCCGTTCTTGAGTTATAAATAGTGTAACGAACACGACTTTCTTTATTCATGAAGAAACTAGAAGGAAGCATCAACTCCGACGTTTCTCCAAGAATCAGTCTCACTGCCCATCAGCAGTACGAGATACTATGAGATATCTGTGATAAGGACACTTGAATCTTAGTGGATACTATTAAAAGCGTCAAGGGCTAAATAAATGCTAAAAAAAGCTCAATAAATTTAGTTTTTGATTAGCAATGATGCTATGTGCATGATGGTGCAACAAGCGCGCTTTAGGTACATATACAAAAACATTTGATCAAACACAACGTCAGTCAATATCTTCGTGTGTAAATATAACCTAGACACATCTTTCTACTTACGTACCTATATCTTTTTGGATTCAGTAGGTATTCGGATTTTCTGTTCACCTCTAAGAGTAAGCTGAAAATTTGTATTTGTTCTTCGAGCAAAACTATGCGCAGTTATTGCCTAGGCTGCATATGTAGGTATATCAAAAGCAAATAAAGTATGATATATCTATCCATCAAAGATTAAACCTTGGGCCTAACCTGGGCGTCAAACGCGCGGGACGTGATGCGGGACCGTAAACAACGCGAAACTTTTCTGGTAAAAAAATCCACATCTCGTTATGCCATATGTCTGCAGGGGTATTAAATTCATTCGATGCGTTTTCGAAGCGAAAACGTCAGATTCGAATTTAAATACTATTCCGACGGAACTTTAGAACGCTATTTTGATTTGTCAATAGTTTCCGATATCGAATCCGACAGCCTTTCCGATGAATTCAAATACCCCTGCTGGCCGATGCTCTATGAGATCTAACTCAGTCACTTTAAAAATAGCTTTCCTTTCAGGGTATGCGCAGCAGAGGTAGGCAGATGCCTGGAGAAGCTGCTGCCAGAACTGCTGCGCGCATGTGGAGACCCGGCGCCGAGGGTACACTCTACTGCACAACACACCGTGCTTACTGTTGCTGACTGTCCGTCCGTTAGGTGAGTAGACAGACTGTCTGTATAGCTGTTTCATCTAGCTGATGCCAGAACTGATGCACGTATGTTCAACTCTACTACCGGGCGAAATACTGTATTCTATCTCTTCCCATCTCCTCCAGACTGCTGGTGTGTTGCGTTCGGGCATAATGAGCAAAGCAAACCATAAAATACTAAAGGGGGCGCAATACGTGCCATTTTGTCAAAAGTACCTATTTCGCACAGGATTGCGGGCTTATCGGAGCTGGGAAGAGCCTACGTTTTGGAACAACGCGTAAGCGCAAAGTTCAGAATCAGAATCAGAATCAGAATATTTTTATTGTAAACTATTCGTACAATTTGGTGTTACAAAAATAATGGTACAAGTTTCACAGTTTGTCCAACGCGACGTACAATACAACATAGGTAGTTAGCACATAACATTAGTACACATAACATATACCCTACAAGAAAAAGGGAAAAGAATCTAAAATTAACACAGGTGAATACATAAAATACTAGGTTTTAAATTACATTAATTTACAGTATTGGTTTCTATTAACTAACAAAGTCACTATCTCTCTGAAAGTACTCTTTTAGATCATAAAAAGATTTTGATACAAGCCATTTACTAAGGTTATTTTTAAACTAAGGACCCTCGAGAAGTTTGAAGTCTAGGGGCAAGCTATTGTAAATTTTAACTGCAGAGATATAAGCACTTTTTTGAAACATAGTATTATTTATTTGTGGTATGCAAATATCGTGTTTATAACTAGGTCTTAATAAAGCGGAGCGACTTGAATGGTTTTCAAAAAAGTAGTATTTATTATTTTTAACAAAAAGACAAATTTCTAAGATGTAGATACTAGTTAGTGTTAAAAATTTCTGTTGTTTAAATATATTTCGGAGAGATTCAGTACTTTTCATATTAAAGATAGCGCGTAGACATTTTTTTTGTAAAAGAAAGGTTGATTTTACATTAACGGAATTTCCCCAAACGATAATTCCGTAGCTTAGATGGGGATAGACGAAACCATAATACGATTGTTTAGCGATACCTTTAGTGGCTATGGAGCTAAGTTCTAGTTATTGTTTATTTTCGATTTTTTTAACACGGGAGCCCGTGATTTCTGTAATGGCCTAGTTTGAGAACCCGTTAGAATCGCCCCTTAACGTTATCCTTGTATGCAGGAGCATCCACATGATACCCCAACAGCTGGTGCGTCCAGTGGCCGCCTCCATGCACCCTCGGCTCGCGCTCTCGAGACTGCAGATGTTAGAGCAACTGATCCTGAGCCATGGCATCAGCACTGATAAGAACAGGTAATATGACACCATATCTAGCCAATCTGTTTATTATAGTTCCACTGAACTTTCGGTCGGCTGTGTGGATTGTCGTGTAGGTGCAACATTGTTTTTTATATTATACTAGCAGCGCTTCACGGTTTCACCCGCGTAGTTCCCGTTCCCGTGGGAATTCCGGAAGAAAATATAGCCTATGTCCCTCCCTGAAAAGTGAGCTTTTTAATGATGAAAGATTTTTTTAAATCGGTCCAGTTGCCATTTCAGAGCCCATTCAATACAAACAAATAAACAATCAAATCTTTCCTCTTTATCTAATTACATAGTAGGTACCTATAGATTAACAACACAACACACAACTGCCTTATTGGCTTTATGTCATGGGGGTTGCCTAATATTGGATAGCTTCGCTCACCGCAATCCGACCGACGACGCCCGAATAATCCCTACATTTATTTTATTATTTTTATTTTGTTAGTTATGTTGTCACTGCGTAAATGCATACTCTGGAAGGGCAGAGCAAAACTGAGTTCGGCTTTATTTACCTACAGCTGTGTCAATAACAAAAAATACATACATAATGGAAACAATTAAATAAATGTCATGCAACGAGTCAAGTTTCATAAATGCCACCTAACGTAATAATTTGAGCAGATGTGTTTTAATGATTAGGTACCAAAGATTAAGTCGTTGTTGTAAATTTTTTTTGCGGCACATCGACGACGACGGGGGACCCGTCTGGTGCACCCACTAATTCGAAATTGCACCAATTATGTAGTATACAGGTGGCACATTTAGATCGGTCAGTATGGGAAACTCTGAAACTATAACATATACGAAGATCTCTTCTTAGAAACCATGTCATCGATTTTAGTAACAAGTAAAACTGCATTTATTTATTTAAAAAAACGTGTACTCAACCTGGGAATCAAACCTGGACGATTTGAAAAATAAAACTAACACTATTTACATTAAGATATCGATTGTATAGTTCTTAAGCATTGAATGATACCATGAAACATGTTGTCGAAAATGAATAAAATGCATTGTTCATATCCTTTAATTTATTTTAGTAAGTAAAGTAAAGCTTTAGCTTTTTTTGCTGTGTGGTCCTAGCCTAGAATTTGCACCCCAAATCTTCGTAGGTATCCTATATCCAGCAGTGGACCAATCTAAGCTGATGAGGAGCTTAGGCGTCACAGAGGTACTTTACGTGGTAATTTAGTTACAAATACAATGTAAAGTTCATAAGGTTTTGCCGTAAAGTGTGGTAAAATTTCCCGATGCGCAATGACTTGTTGCATTGATGGGCACACGCACGAGTAAAGAACCTTCTCATAATAGGATAATAAAACGTAGCTAAAAGCACAAAAAAGGCAGTACTTTATTTTAGATTTTGTAAATCATAAAAAAAACACCCATTAGGGGACACCCGGGTTTGAACCGGGGGCCTATCGATCTGCAGTCGATTGCTCTACCACTGAGCTATATCCCCGATGACAAAGCAATCGAAATTATAAAGCCGTCTCTGAGTCATTGTTTAAAACTCGTTTGAAAAGGCTGCTCCGCACGTAGGCCGATAATGATGAGTCAGAAGAAATTATTATAAACACAATAGTAGGTTTTTAGATAAAAGTCGTGGGTGGGCGATAGCGTTTGTAACTTGTACTGATTGTGTAATAATTACGCAATATTTCCTTGTTATTATAATTACGGGTTTTAGTCACGTCTATTGGTAACTGACGAATGTGCATCAAATTGAGGTCGATAAATGCACCGGCCGAGTTTTTTGTTTAGTTTTTTGTTTAGGGCACCATTTACGCTCAAAAATTGTATAATATAATTTTTTTACAAAAATATTGAAAATTCTATACAAAATATACCTAAATAGATCTGTTTATTTATTTGTTACTAGCTGCGCCACGCGGCTTCGCACGCTTTTTTCAATGGAAACGTTTAAAGGAGATTTTTATCCCACGGGAACTGATTTTTGGGATAAAAAGCAGCCTATGTTTGATCCAGGATTAGAATTACCTGTATGCAAAATATCACCGCGATCCCGGCGTGACGAGGTAACAAACATCCATCCATCCATACAAACTTTCGCATTTGTAAGATTAGTGCGATTTTGTCTTTATTCCATCATACTAACATAACATAATTGAAATGCCTTGCATTTACAATTTATGATACTTAAAATAACTCGCGTACACTCATGAACTCTGAAATTATCATACCCGTGTTTTGGGCAATAGTGTAAAATAAGGAGCAAACCACTCGCTATATTAGAACTCCGGTTTGGAATATTGACCAAACCGTACTTCGCCCACTGCGGAGTCTAAGCCTCCAAACTCCACACACGGTTCTGCGCCAATCTCATCCACGGGGCCTACTCGGAAAAGAAAAATCGAAGTTTCTGATTAATACAGCTAGCGACATATACCTACGCTTGTATAGGGTTAGCGTTTGTACGACCACAAATCAGAAATTTCTTTAGTCTTTTTGAGTAGGTACGGGCCCAGGTTCGCCCCGCAATATTAATGAAATTGTCTGCCCATTGTGAAACTTACCTACGGGATATCTATTTGATGACCTCTGTGGCACAGCGGGGAAGGTCCGCCTGCGAAACAGGAGGTTGCGGGTTCGATTCCCGCGTCGGGACAAATGTTTGTACGATCTGCAGATACTTCAGGGTATTTTTATCGTGTTCTATGTACCTTACCTATAATAAAAACATCAATCTATGTAATGTATTGTAAAAATATGTTTCAGTCATCTAGTACCCATAACACAAGCTCTGCTTAGCTTGCGGCTAGATGATATGGTGTGAATATCCGGCATTATATATTTATTTATGTGCTTTTTCAGCGGCCTCACTGTCCGCCGCCTGGCGGAATGCGGTGCGGCAGGCGTACAGCATGCAGCTGGCTCCGTGCGAGCTGCAGCGGAGAGGATCCTACTCTCTGCGTACGCCAGGTCTCCAAGAGTAGTACGAGCACAACTGCCCCCAGATGATGCGGTCACGAGACGCAACCTGATCTACAGGCATCTGTTCCAGCAGTTCGACAGGATTGATATGCAGGTAAGAACCCAAACTCCAGGTTTTGTTTATCAGAAATAGACTTTCGTTTGACCGCAATCTTACCTGATGGAAAGCGAAGCTGCGGCCGACGATGTATCACGAAGGTCTAGAAGATGGCTACTCCGGACCACATTCCGAAACACAACAGAGTTTCTTCACGGACTGGCCCAGTCCGGAGGGTGGTGACAAGCCACGGCGGAAGCCTACCACCAGAGGGTACAGCTCTAAGCACCACCCAGAGGACACGTGTAGGGTATCAGAGGGTCAACACCTACGGACGTGAGCGATACTGTCCCCCAAGGTCTTAGTGTTTAGTTTGCAGCGGAAGAACTCTCTGCCTTTTCAAGGGTGGTGCGAGCGCAACTGCCTCCAAGCGATGCGGTCACGAGACCCAACCTGATCTACAGACATCTGTTCCCGCAGTTAGACAGAATTGACATGCATTTAAGCATCCTAACTCTAAGAGTTAAGTTTGCATCCAAGAGGATACTCGGAGCGTACGCTAGGTCTAAAAGGGTGGCACCAGCGCAATTGCCTACAGACGATAAGGTCACGAGACGCAACCTGATCAACAAGAGTCTGTTCCAGCTGGCCAGGATTGATATGTAGATGAGGACTACACAAAGTCTTCAAGGAAGACATTAAAATTAGAGAGCATGAAAGTCCTAAATGCATTTTGGTACATCAGAAAAAGAGTAAAATGGGCGATCTTATCGATCAGAAGCGATCTCTTCTAGTCAAACAAAAACCTGTTTTGTTAAGACTAGGTGGTCTTCCGTGATATCAACCACCATTGCTCCACTCTGACTGATCTTTTCCATTCTGTGACTTCAAACAATTGTTTTCCTATTTCCTACATTTTTACTTTTATCATATCATAGAATTTTCGAACGGATTTAACTATGCTATAGTCACACATCACATCATCATCACCATCTGCCTATTCTAGTTCGCAGCTGGACATTCCCTAAGACGTCCGTTAATGAGCGGGCTTTACACAAAAGCTTCAAGCACTAATTTGGTTCTACTCTACAGAAAATGCTGAATCAAGCACCAACCGAAGACCAACACGAGCAATCATCAGCTGACACCCTGGATACCGCCAGCGT
This sequence comes from Eupithecia tripunctaria, assembly GCA_955876795.1. NCBI lineage: Eukaryota > Metazoa > Arthropoda > Insecta > Lepidoptera > Geometridae > Eupithecia > Eupithecia tripunctaria. The sequence continues at coordinate 8,793,765 of OY041623.1, read as the reverse complement.
CAGCCAATCAACGCGCAGCACCGTCAGCGGGATGACGTCATCGCTGGGCATGACGTCATCCATCGGAGCCACGTCGTCTTATAGCTTGAAGTCTATGACTTCTAGTGCAAGGTAAGAGGGCCGTTTATCTTCTAAATACCCATACTGATGTAGCGGCCATGATGGCAGGGTGATTGCTTTTGTACTCCGAAGAGCATCTTCCTTTTTTACACTATGCTTACGCACGAATTTCTAATTTATATTTGTAAAATTTCTTGTTTCTATAACTAATCCACGAATAGGTAACCATGTTTATGAGGAATTATTTTTCCTACAACTTTCTACACTAGCTTGTTAGTTGTTATAATGATTTAAAATATATGTATATTATACGTTCTTCTTAAAACTTTCCTCGCTCACCAATCTATTTATTTCCTAGCGGAGCAACTTTAGCACCTAGCCTCAGCGGCAGCTTTTCATCCAACAAGACTAAGAGCAGCCTCAAGAAGTCTCCAACCAAGAAGTACACTCCATCTCGCACTGCCACCGACTTCTCCAACTACCCCGGGTATAATAAGCTGAGGCTAGACAGTGCCACTAGCCCAAAACACTCACCTAGGACGTCTGCTGCTGGGGTGGAGAAGGTACGTCTTCAATCATTTGCCTATAGTGCAAGACTAGGTCTCCAACCAAGAAGTACACTCCATCTCGCACTGCCAACGACTTCTCTAACTTCCCAGGGTACAACAAGCTGAAACTGGACAGTGCCACTAGCCCGAAACACGCGAGTGTCTCGATTTACCTACTTATCATAATCAAAAAAATCGTCCTAAGCACCGCACTCAGAGACATTAATCATTACTTAAACTGTCACTAAGTAAAGATTTTTGCATTGAAATCTTTACTAAGCGACAGTTTTTATTAATCATTAAAATCTTTGTAAGTCTGAAAGTGCCACAAAATTAGTGTACTATTTGTTAGAGTTTCGTGCAAGTTGATGAGACAACCCTATTCAATAATCCCGTTTCAGCTTACTGTGGAAAAATCTGACGTGTCTGGGCTCAGCTAGGTTGCGAGAGATAAAAGAAGACCGTATCTTGGAAAAACATTGGATCTGTTTTAGAACTGACTATGACGTTGATGAAATTATTTAAACCGAACGTTTTCCAGGTCCACTTCCAAGAAAGCCAAGCCCAGCAAGTCCAAACCGAAGTAGTCTACCGCCGCAGCAACCGCAACGCTGAAAACCGACATTCAATGATCCACTACGACCACGAACCTTCCAAACCCCAGCTCAAAGAACGACCTATAACCGTCTACGAGCCCCTACATATCGACTACAGAGACTCCCCCAGTCTCGGCTCTCCGAAGACGAAGATCGACAGATCAATGGACTCCCTACCAATGGATTCTCCACAGATGTCAAGAAGTGACCTGCGATGTGATTCGGATAGTAGGAGTTTGGATTCTCCGAAGATAAAGGCGGATTATTTCAGGGAGAATGCGCTGGAATCGCCGAAATTGGTGGCGGGACTGAGGAATTTGCACCTGGATGATCATAGTGGGATGGATGAGAGCGGGTATTATAGTCCTGGTAAGGGTTTATTTAACATTATTGCAATGATAACAATTAAATAGCTAAAAGGTATCAGGAACCATAGGTAAACATATTTACCTACTTTGAGCTACGCATAAAATCATAGAAGCCGTAAGTATGTAGTTAGTATTAGTTAAAATAGACGCTAGTAGCTGCCGTGACTTTGAAATCGTAATTTTACAGGTCGCAGAAATCAAGCGTCCAGCGAAGCTCAGTACGAGGCTTACGAAGGAAGCGACGCGTGCGGTGAAAGCGTTTCAGAATCTGTCAGTTTGTCGTAAGTTCACAACAAGTAACATAATATTGGTGGCAAAAAATTGAGGAAGTCTGTTACCTATCCTGTCTTATGGGAATGATGATGACCTATGCAGGTATGTATGACCTTTCAGAACAGACTAGATTTTGTACCTTCCTACCATAGAGTTTATATAGTACATCTCACCTTTATGCTTCCTACCTATTTTCACTCTTAAATCCTCGTGCACATTCCTTTTTCTTCAGGAAATTGCTATTGGGCGTACCCTAGTACATAAGTAAAATTGAACTTTACCTATCTAATCAAGCTTATCTCCTTCATCGGGCGATGATGATCCTAATCTTTTACCTGGGTACCAAAGCCATTACATAGCAGGTACACAGTTGAATTTTGGTCCTTTGGTAACACTCGTTACTCTTCTCAGCACGACATGCACATGGTGCGGGCGTCGAGTCCGCGCGGAAGCGTTAGAAGCACACTATTGGCGACGATGCGTGATGTTAGCGCGATGTCCGCACTGCCGCGTGGCGCTTGAAGCGAGGATGTTGCACTCACATCTACTAGGTAACTGACTAGAACAGTAGGAATATTCTAGAATATCCTACAGGCTGCGCCATTTAGCGCACTACTGATCTAAATCTGAATCTACTGGGGACGTTGTGACCTGTGTGATATTAGCACGATGTCCTCATTGCCGCGTCGCGCTTGAAGCGAGGATGTTGCACTCACATCTACTAGGTAACTGACTAGAAACAATGGGAACATTCTAGATATTCCTACCGACTGTGCCATTAAGCGTACTACTGGAGATGTCGTGCGATGTTCTCACTCACATCGAGTAAACTAGAATATCCTTCCTAACAAACTCGGAACAGAAGTTTCTCTTTGCAGCTCCATCATATATCTCAAAATACAAGCAAAGTCCTGGTAGAGTCTGTTCAAAAAGAGAAGAGTCGTGGGAATGGAGGGCGCGCGTGTGCCAATTGACAACTTTTGTTGGGTTGACAACACTGCTCTATCATTTGCAGGACGACTAAAAGTGTTAGTTCACCGAAACGCTACGACTCTTCTCTTTTTGAACCGACTCTACGTGTTTCCATTAAATATCCCACTGACTACGGCGGGATGTTGGTATCACTCATCCTTCACTCTTGTTGCCGTTTCTAACAAAGAGCCCTTAGATTAGACGCCATATAAAAAAATTTGATGACATATCAGATTAGATATATTATTTTTAATTGAGCCCATTCGATAAAAAATATTTTAATAACTGCCGCAGCCGGTAGGATACTTTACTGGCAGTCAAGTGCCATTCAAAGGATGGTTCACCATTTTAAGCTCTAATCTTATGTATTATCTCTTTGCAGAGGAGTGCAGCATGAGTGAGGGATGCTGGAAAGTGTGCCAGAAGTGCGGAGTGGCGCTCCGCGTGGACGAGAGCGATTACCATGTCAATTGTATACGTAAGTTATCCAATAACGACCATCGGATGCAATGATTTTGGCGTATACCCATAAAACAGCATTTTAATACAAAAAAATATTATTCCCACTCACATACACGAAATGATAGGTATGGGATTTTCTAGACCGCTGCAGTCGACTAAATCACAATCAGACATATCGAGAGCTCTTCTATGTAAGATTTGTCTTACATTGTGTTTTTTTTTATTATTTATTTAATATCTGTATTACCTAACTACATAATAATGCACACAGATCCCCATGATTCAACCAGCGATCCTATCCATCCACGGTTGTCTGGTAGAGATCGCTTTTGAATGATAAGACCGCCAATTGTCACATATTTCGGATTGTTTATTTTGTTTGTAAATTATTTTTAAGTGTGCAATTAAGAATTTTCTATCTATCTATCTACTCCCCAAGTGAGATGGTGGCCAAAACTTTTGGCCACTTCACCTCATCTCAACAGCCTTGGTCCATTGCTCGAAGCAGGCCTCCCTCTGATATGTGTCTTATTGGCTTTTATCTCGTGGGGTAGTGCTCATAATCTCCACGCTGGGCATGCGGGTCGTTTACGGGTATCGCAGTTTGGTGGTGGAATTGTTGTGACAGTGCACCCCCGGACGATATCCGTGATTCGCCTTTTATGAGACCCGCGAGAAGTGCGGGTGGTGCAAATTCTAAGCTAAACACCTAAAACTTACTATCACCAATGAAACAACAACTGTTTTTGAAGCAGTTAAGCCTTCTAGATCTAAGAGTCCCAAGTTTAATGATTTGATTTGAATGAATTTCACTTTCTAATTTACTTTAGTGTACTCGTAGTTCCCCTAAGCTAAGCCATGCCTGCTAATCTTTTGAAGAAACTATACTTAGCTTAGGGCTCTTATAAACGGACTGCACGTTTCAAATACGGACTCATATACACGGACAGCAATGTGTACGTCGACTGTCAGTCGGCTGCAATCGCCTACAGGTTAGCCTTGAAGTCAGTTCGTGTATTTTAGACGTACAGTCCGTGTATATGAGCCCTTTAGTTTTGGGTATTGGTATATTTTGGTGGTTTTTTGTAACAATCAATATACTTTCAGCCCTCGGTATGGACGAATGGAAGTGCCCTTACTGCTACAAAAATGTGCTAGCCCGGGACCTGCCGTGGCAGCGGCACCTCATGCAGTGCCCAAGGAACCCTAGGATCAGCCAGGCATCCTAGTTCAACGCATTCACCGCCCAACGTGTGACCTTCAAGAACACACTACTGCTTCAAGGACGTCATACTTTTGAAAAGTATTGTCTTAGTACACGTTGCGGACATAATCGGGGCGGAACCAAACGCAAACTATTATAATATGCTATTCCTCAACAGCCTGTATTGTTACACTGCTGGACGCAGCCTCCTGATATGCGCCTTTTTAGCGTTTATCTAAGGGGGGCGGGGAGATAATGCCCATGATCCACACGCTGGGCATACGGGCTGGAGATCGCAGTTCGGTGGTAGAATTGTTCTGCTTTCTGATTGATATCCCTAAGTCGCCTCTTACGACACCTACGGGAAGTCATGGGGTGGTGAAAATTCTAAGTCAGCACCACAAAGCTAGCATCATAATATGTCATTAGAGGAAACAATTTTCTAAAAAGTTAAGCTTTGGTTTAACTAAGATTTTGCGAATATGAGTGAAGGTAACCGATACTCTACCATCGAATCATAACACCCCAAGTGCGCCATGTGTGTTTAAACTTAATGTCTTTTAAACTTAATACAACGTCATTTTATTGTTTAGTTAGTACTTATTTATTACTTAGTAAGTACTTATTCATCATTTTGGTCCTGAATGACATGACGAAATAGTAAACTTTTATCATAGTACTTGTTTTTACATGTTATTATTTTATTTTGCGTTAAGTTTGTTAATTTAGATAAGGACTTTTCGTATTTTAGTACAATCACTATTATAAAGTTATTTTCAACATTAATGTTAGATAGTAGTTACTTGTCGTTATGAGACGAACGGATGCTTGAGATGTGTCTCGATTTACTCAATATTACGCTCGTATACTAGGTTAGGAAGGATAGATTTTAGTCAGATTCAAAATTGGCATAATTCATAACTTATTTCAAGGATACGTAATAAGGCCTTTAGAATGGTGTTTCAATCAAATCATATCATTTCATCTGTCCATTGTCAAAGGCGTCCATTTAAAAAAATATAAGCAATAGCAAAGAAATCCTATGTTAGATTTTCTTAAGGCATTATTATACTGAAAATCATTAGCACAGCCAAAAAAGTATAAGTTAGTAAATGTTTGGTTGATTTGGTGTTAATGCTAAGCTACTTTTTGAAAAACTTTGAAAGCACAGCTTTTGTCCATAATTCCCGTCCAAAATATGGAGGCCGTCTTAAATGTTGTATTGTTTAAGTTCATTGTGTGTCATTCTACTTTTAATTGTCATTTTGTTATTTGCTCGATGTAGATATAGGAAAAAATTTGATTTGATTCTTAGACCCTGCGTTTTGGATTGAAATGTAGCTTTAACTCAAGTTCATAGTCAAATGGATATTAGATTTATTTAGTCGATTTGGTTATCAAATTTTGTTTTTGGTAGTTACGTAGAAACATATATAAAGTAGAATCTAGGTTAGATATAAGCTTAGCTGAGTACTCTTATTATTTTACGGCCATACAGATTTTTCAGACCAAACATATCACAAATTTCCTATGTATCATCAAAACAATCATGTTTTCTTTGTAACTATGCACTGACATGTTTTTGTATCATTTAACTAGGATACACAAGTACATAGGTACATAATGGTGTCAATTCAGTTGCTGCCAAAACTAACATAAACTAATTTGACATGACTAAACATGTCGCCGTCCCTGTCAGAACGATCAAAATAATAGAAATGGAATAGAAATAGAAAATCTTTATTTGTGTCACATGGATAAAATTAGCATAACATAATTACAACTAAAAATAAATTTTGTCTAACACAAAAAGGTCACCGGCTCAGCATAATGCTGCTATGGTACTATTGTATCATAGCAGCGCTGGTTTTCAGCGGTGCCAGGGAGCTAAACGCGCTACACCAATCACACGGGAAGCATATTACATAGAAAAAAATCAATTACAAAATTACAGAATAAAAATCAAAATAAAACAATGCATAAATTAAGTCTAATTACATTTAAGTCAATAATAAACAAAAGGTTTCGTATAAGTGTGTATGTGTGTGTTTGTTTGTGCCTGTGCGTGTGTGTGTATTCCTTTGAATGATTGTGAAGCTCCTGAGGACACCGGTCTCTTAAGAGTCCGGGCAACAGGAGCTACAAGTGTTAAATAATAAGGATGGCACCATTTTTAGTCCTGTCCGATTAGTTTAGTCTAGTTTTGGCGACATCTGAATAGACACCAATATCTAGTAATATTGATATCTAGATAACTAGCTATATAATAGGTTAACTTTAAGCTTTGACGGCACCACATCACCCTCTGTGATATAAGGGTTGAGTAAATGAAATGGCATTTTGAAAGCAAAGGAACTTCTGTTGATGGTTTAGGATAATTTAGGTGATAAGACACAGTTTCCTATGCACCATTCGTTCCTATCTATGCTTGACTACTATTTTGTTGAATTGTTATTTTGAATCCAACAACAGGGTATATGCATAGTTATTTTTTTAAACAATTATTTAGATTAATACATAACCGAAAAAAATATAACATCCACAAAATTTTAATTATTCAGTTATAAAACGAAAAGTAAAACTGAACTCAGTTTTAATTTTAATTTTTAATTTTCTTTATTGGCACACAAATCAGAAAACAATCAAGAAATGACATTGACTTCAAAAATTATAATAACTAAGGTTCATATGGTAGTTTGGGTGATAAAAACGCTGCCATGTTAGCCCTTGCATTCTGTGACGTCACAGATCACCGGGTCACCTTTGTCAACTCAAAGTTAAAGTTTCATGACATGATAATACAAAAATGTACAAGTGTGACGTCATGGTTCGACTGCCAATAGCGTTGCGTTTACAAATTTTGCGATTGAGATTTAAAATATTTACTTTTAAGTGATCTGATTTCACAATAAAAACATTATATAATACAAAAATAAATATAGAGATATATATTTCATTAACCAAAGAGAATACGTAAAAATAATATTAGCTTTTTGAAGTCATATGAGTATACCCTATTATAATCCTCGCTGCTTTAATCAACTGCTAGGCAGTGTTTTGAATTTTTCAAAGCAGAAAAAAACAGGTATCTTTTTTTCTGTGACAAACTCTAGTAAGCAAGTGTCTTAAATTTTCACTAAGGCGGCTTTATTCCTGTTAATTCCTAAGTTACGTCTTGATCAACTTTTTTTCATCTAGTTATTCGTTAATATCGCTTTATTCTTGCTAGAAATAAATAAAATATTTAGAATAACACATTAACGTTAAGATTAATTCTGTTCAATATTTGATTTTACTTTATAGACATAATTTTTTGTATTTAACTGAAAATATTACTGATTGTGCCATTCAGATGGGTCTACATTGAATGTTGTGTGTAACCATTGAAAATTGTACAGGGATCTTGAATTTACCTATGTTATGTTGTTCCTAAGATACAATGAAAGATGGGAGTGGCGTGCTAAATTTAGATTATCTGGGTTGGGTTTCTAACGATTTAATAATGCATAGAGTATGTGTAAAATTTCTCAGTTGCATTGGGTTTTTGTAGACTATAATAACAGTTCGTAACTTCTAAGAAACCAATAACTATACCAAAAAGGGGCTTGAAACCCGCAGATATTTCCGTATTATAATGTGTGCGTCAAGTTAGCAGCCACCCCATGGAATTCGGTGGTTTCAACTATAAACTAAATGAAGTAGTAAAATTTTAATTTAGCACGCTACTAGAACTAATTCTTTCTTAATATTATAATATCCATTTGACTGAACTTGACTTTACAAACCCTACACGTTTTACAAGCTTTTACTCAATATTGTAATTCCAAAACAACAAATTTGTAAACCGTTTATTGTATGTACTATACTGTATTCAATTCATACGCGAAAAAAATTCACACAGTCAATCAACTTTTTTATTAAAAATCGCTTTATTGATCACTGTTTTAAGATAGCTATTTTGCTAAACAAGTTAAGCAATAGGAGGTATTTAATATGTAATATGACATGTCATTTTATGTAACATTTTGCTTCTATGTTCATTTTAGCTGATAACGACGAAAGAGCTGCTCGCATTATTATTGAAATGCAATTATAAATTCACGACCATTTGTCCACTTTAACGAATAAATAATTGATAGATATCTCATCTTTTCACAGTCAATTTCATGAACATTTAAAAGTTATGCCAAGTTAATGTATTGAGAATAGTATTATTGCAACCAATTGGACTGATAAGAAAATGAAAGATTAGGAACTTTTTGTCTGAATTGAAACGAATTTTCATGACTTTAAATTAAATTTAAATTATTAGTGAAACCCTGACCGGTTGCGCCAGGTTTATATTATAATTTTCACGTTGTTTTGTGATTTGAGCTTTGTTTTAACGCACATAAAGCACATATTTAACAATGTGATGTTACAAACTATATTTCAATGCCGACATAAAAAACAATAATAATCACATTAACTTTGAAACCGTGTGTTTATGAATTTATTCAGTTAATAGTTATTTTGTTGTATTTTAGACTTAATTGTAATGCGAAAGAGTTTGTTATCGCAGTGATGCGAATGGTTTGGATAATGGAGGCAATAAAGGGTTTTTGATGAACTATATGTCTTTTTATTTATTTACGTCCTACATACTGAGACATTTTGTTTATAGAAAAAATATATAATATGTAGGTACCTATATCAGATTATTATGAACACCTATGAAAATATAATGTTAGTAATTTTTTTTGAGATATTACTTCGAAATTAAAACTCGTATATATATAGTGGAATCAGATAGTTATTCTTATAAAAATTTAGTCAATACAAAAACTTACAAAGTTAACAACTACTCGAAGCTTCAGCTGTTGAGCTTTCGGCTTCCGCCATTTGCACGTCGCCGCCATTATTAGAGCCGCCATCTTGGTTTTCTGTTGTACTCGTAACTTCTGATGTGCTTGCTTCCTCTGCTCGTAGTTTGAATTTATTTACATCTGAAAAAAACATTTTTATGTTACCAAATGAAATTAAGCTAAGTAAATCAGTTAAGCGTAGGAAACAGCAATCTGCTGAAAAAATGTTTTAGTCCCTAAAATTAACTACCATTTTAAGAGGAAATCTGCTAAATCCAGTTAAATAACACTACATAAATTTTTCAAATATTCGATTTTTGAATTTGTGTATATTGTGAATTAATAAATAAATAATATTACTCAATTGAACTCGTGTTATGGGTACTATGCAAAGATGCCGCCCTTACGCCCAAAAACTGTGGTGTGTCTTTCGCTCACACTATGAGTAGATAAAATTTGTGTTTTTGTCAATAAACCTAACTGTTATTTTTGCCATTCATGCAATCACATTGCTCGAGCTTTTGTGAACAAGTACACCACAAAAACACGCAATTTACTGATTCCCAATGAGTGACCTCACAAGCCTCACTTAGCTTGGCAACAAACATGGCGCACATGTCTCACTACAGAAAGGGCCCATCTAACGATTAAAATCTTTGGTACTATGGATGACAAACTTAATACAATACTTAACATAGATATTTACCACTATGTCGGGAATCACACTAATATTTTAAATGCGAAAGTTTGTATGGATGGCTATCCATCCATACAAACTTTCGCATTTTAAACATCTATATGTTTGTTACCTCTTCACGCCAAAACTACTGAACGGATCGGGCTGAATCTTTGCATAAGTACAAGTAATACTGATCCTGGAAACAAACATAAGCAAATCAAACATACTTTTTATCCCATAAATCAGTTCCCGTGTGATAAAAATCACCTTTAAACGTTTCCATAGGAACAACGCGTGCGAAGCCGCGGAGCGTAGCTAGTTATAAATAAAAGCTCTTATAGAATAGTTACCATATTTGCTGTAATCAGCTCCTAACAGCCGTAGGTAATGCACGGTGTCAGACGTAGCGGTGTACGCGCGTAGAGAATGCACCCCGCGCCAGCCCACCAGCGTCAGCTGCAGGTTCGACTCCCGGTCCTTGTACTCTAGGATGCAGCTACCTGACGCTGGAACAATACATAAACAGCATATAAGATAGAGCAATGCTCGTAGTGCTATTGGAATAGCAAAAGATAGACCATCTTCATTTTCCATCAGGTGAGATAGCGGTCAAACAAAGGTCTATAGATGAACACACTAATAAATGCGAAAATTTTGATATATCAGTATTTTTAGTATAATAAATAATAATAAATAAATAAAATGTATTCAAAAAACTCTCTCGTAAACAGACAAAACATAGAGAACATGAAACGATTAAATATAGCTAAGTATAACAATTTAGCCTGAACTAGGTAATCCGGTCTTTCAGGCAATATGAGTGCTAATTATGAAATACAATAATCACTTACTATTACGATAAGGACATTTAGCTTAACAATGTTGTTAACAAAATATGGATGGATGGATGTTTGTTACCTCTTCACGCCATAACGACTAAACCGATCGGGGTTGAAATTTAGCATTGATGAAGCTCTAAGCCTGGAATCATTTTTATTCCATATAACTGTTCCCACGGGATAGACATAACCTAAGACTATTCCATAGAAACAACGCGTGCGGAGCGAGGGCAGGACCTAGACCATAAATATCTCCATAACGAAGTCTCTGCGTGCACTCACGCAGAAGCAAGCGCAGTTCTCTACCTGCGCTACCACAATCACTACATAGCATAAAACAAAGTCGCTTCCCGCTGTCTGTCTGTTCCTATGTATGCTTAGATCTTTAAAATTCATTTGGTTTCGACGTAAGATCAGCCAGCGTTGAGATAACTGCGCCCACCGGCGAGTTATCACAACAAATGCTGAGTCGGACGCCATTTTGTAACAATTAAGTCTTATTTCTTTCTTTTAATTTAGTAGTCTTTATGTTGTTCTTTTACGTACCTAAGTTACTATATTAAGTTAAAATTGTCATGTTACAAATAAAGATTTCTTATTCTTATTAATTCTAAAACTACGTAACGGATTTTGATGCGGTTTTTTTAATAGAGTGATTCAAGATGAAGGTATGTATAATAAATAAGGCAGGACAATTCACACAGCATTATCTAGCCCCAAGATAAGCAGAGCTTGTGTTATGGGTACTAGATAACTGATATACATAATACAATACACTACATAGATAGATATTTTTTATTATACATAGAAAACATCCAGAACGCCCTGAACAAATATCTGCAGATCGTACAAATATTTGTCCCGAGGCGGGAATCGAACATCCTGCGTCGCAGGCGGACCATCGCCCACCGCGCCACACCGGCATCGCACGGATGCAATGCTGACGTATTCATCAGTATTGCATCCGTGCGAAGCCGGACGGGTTGCTAGTTAGTCATAAAAAGCTAAATAGTCAGTCTGACTAAAGTCATTGACCTGATATTAGAGGACTAAAAAAATTAGTAGTGTTATGAGGACTATCGATGCTGTCTCGATGTTGTCTCGACAAGTTGTTGAATTTTGACGTTTTAGTTCAGACACACAGTCAAGGACGGATAGATGTCGCCACTGTTAGTCACAAAATAGTAAAAAGTACTTACGGAAGTCCTTGACCTGCGCTTGAGTGTCTTCAGAGAAGAGAGTGGTAGCGGGAGGGTCGCTCGGGTTGTCGTTCTGCAGGACCAGCGTTAAGTCCGCCTTGTTAAGGCGGAGACGGCGTTTGGAGCCCACGAAGGAAAGTATACTGGTCAGGCCTTCTTGAGATAATCTGGTGGAATAGATTTTTTATCAGCAAGAAAGTACAACAATATAAAAAATATCATTTTACTTTATAGATTTTAGGTTATAGATTATTGTAACAGTCACTTCGTAGCGGCCCCATTATTCAGTCTTATCCTAAATAAGGATTATAGATTATTGTTAAAAGTAATTTCATGTGATCGTGTCTTGAGTATTGAATAGACTCTGTTTATCGTTCAAATTATTTTTAACTGACTTCAAAAAAGGAGGAGGTTCTCAATTCGACTCTTATTTTTTTATGTTTGTTACCTCAAAACTTTTGAATGGGTGGTCCGATTTTCATGATTCTTTTTTCATATGAAAGCTGGTGCTTCCCGTGTGGTCCCATTTTAATATTGTTTAGTTCTGACAATGGGATCCATGAAAATACATGAAAAAACTATAAATATTGAAGTCGGCTTATAATAGATTTTTAAAACAAAATTAATAATATTACAAACAACCCACAATACGTAAAGTACAATAGGCCTCTCTAAATCTTTCTATTCGGTGCGATCAGCGTTATAATGATGTCTCGCTGCTTTCGTCGCCGACCTCGATTTCCTTCCGGGTCTTATGTATACTGCATTACAAAATGAATAAAGAAGATAATAGATTTTGATTTAAAAAACTATATAACTATATAGTTCCAGTTCTGACAATGGGCATAAAAAAACTATATAATTGAAGTCGGTTTATAGTTTATTAAAACAAAATCAATTATTTCAAGTCAGTTAAAAATATGGTTTAATCGGATTGCACATACCTGAACGCACACGACATATTCTTATTATCGCATCTCACGAATGTCTTCACTCCAGTGTTGATAATCTTCACTTTATCCTCATTCCTCTGCACCAGGTCCCTGACGGTGCTGGAGACGAGGTATATGTTCTTCTTCTTGCCTATGTGACAGCGAGTCAGCAGGCATTGCGAGTTGAACCCTTGTAGGTCGTAGAACTCTTTTATAGCTGGGTATACGTCTTCTTCGTCGCCTAAAATTTTATATATAGGTGCAACTAGTCGCTCATTTTTATACAAACGTGGAAGGGTTACCCTTCCACGTTTGTATAAAAAAATGAGCGACACAACAATCTACAGGTAGCTCAACGATATCAATCAATACCAGTCGGAAGCGCCCCCAAGACGCTGGCATTGCCCCGCTGCTGTATGGTAATGCTAATGCAATCTACCATAAAAAACAAATGTATGGCTTCTGTCTTTTGTCTCGAGTTTGATGCCGTTTAAGGTGGAACTAGTCGCTCATTTTTTCATACAAACGTGGAAGGGTAACTACAAGGCTGTTTGATGTTGACCATCTAAAACTAAGAATGAAATCAAGTTATACCGTCATAAACTATGTTTGTATACAACTATAAAAGTAAGATAAGTATACGTTTGAAAAATACAAGCTTCTAAACTATCGTATTTCAACACAAATTTTAGCTTAACTTTGGGCGAAAACAAATAACACGCGGGGAAAGAACACTCTAAAATGAAGGATTTACCGACATAGCTTAGTTATTGATAAGATAAAATAAATTTATTTTGAAGAGATACATTCAATAATTTTTCTATGATAACCCTTGTGCTAAAGTCTGTTCGGCGGCAAAAATCATTGTGCATTTCATTCTATCGCGTGGGTATGTCTATAATGACAGGTGAGATAGCATGCATTTAGGCCGCGCTCACTGATGACAAACAGTGAACTCTTATTAGTATTTATTAGCTTTTTGGTGCTGGCTTAGAATTTTCACCACCTCATCTCTTCCCGTGGGTGTCGTAAGAGGATATCCACCAGGGGCGGGCAGCAGCGCCCCCTGAAGAAGAATTGTTGCACCGAACTGCAATCCCCAACTCGCATGCCCAGCGTGGGCGATTATGGGTATTACTTTCATTAGATAAACGCCAACAACGCGCTTATCAGGGGGAGGCCTGCGTCCAGCAGTGGACCATTACAGGCTGTTCAAGTTGAAGAATAATGTCCTCCTAGCCGAATTTCGACCACGGCGGACATTTGATCAAATCGACCCTCAGATTATTATTACCTTTGAAGAACACAAAAGGGTCTTCTTTATACCCTCCAATACGCCTCTTTTTCCTAGGCGGTTCTGGCTTTGCTTTCTTCGGTTCCGGCTCGCTTGGCTCCTCGCTATTCGTGGCCTCAGCATCTTTGGCCTCGGTGGATTCCTTGGCATCCTTGACCTCTTTCTCCCAGGGTAGAAGTGCTGTCTTCTCGAGAACGGCCACGAAGAAACCACCTGTGTCTTGATGGTGAGGCAGGATTCTGATGCTGGAAGCATAAAGATATTATAAGCATTGCTTGATATTCCAGCAGAAGCCGCAATTTTATGATTTAAATAATATCTGAGTGGGATATAGTAAATCACATAATATCACAAATACATCACACTAGTATTATAAAGGCGAAAGTTTGTATGGATGGACGGATGGACGGATGGATGTTTGTTACCTCTTCACGCCAAAACTACTAAACTGATCTGGATGAAATTTTGCACACAGGTAATTCTAATCCCGGAATCAAACATAGGCTATCTTTTTATCCCATAAATCAGTTCCCATGGGATAAAAATCACCTTTAAACGTTACTATAGGAACAACGCGTGCGAAGCCGCGGGGCGCAGCTAGTATATAGTGTTATAATTCTGAAAAAAAGATACTTTAATATATTTTACTCATACTCACATCACCAGACTATATTGGTTCACTGCTGGTCGCAGGCCCTCGCCCTGATAAGCGCTTTTTTGTCTTTTATCTCACTCACCATCTGTCCAGGTGATATTTCTCCAAGTCTTCAGGGTTAGGCGGGAACATTTGCGGTCGCACCACAGTGAGCCACCTCTCCGGTACATCTTCGAAGCGTTCGTAAAAGACCATGTCTTTAGACGCTGGTTTCCAGTAGGTCATACCTAAAATAATAAAAAAATAAAAAATGCTGGACTATCCACACAGCATTTAGTTCCAAAGTAAGCAGAGCATGTGTTTGGCTTTGTGATGCTGGCAATTTGTACCACCCCAATTCTTCCCGCGTGTGAAAGCGACTTAGGGATATCCACCGAGGGGCGGGCAGCAGCGCCCACTGCAGAGTCAGAGTCAGAGTCAAATCGTTTATTTCTTTAGAATTACAAAATAAGTACTTAGACAAGTCAAATGTTTACTATATAACAGCTTGATAAATAGTTATTACTATCAAACAAGAAATAAGGTGCAATTGACTCGAATTCACTTAAATTTTTTGTCACTTCAGTTTGCAGAATAATAATTATACCACCAAACTTGCACCGCCCCACCCGCATGCCGAGGGTGGGGATTATGGGCATTATCCTGTATATATCCGGTTATTTTATTGATACATTTTGTTTTTTAGAAATTATGATTATATTATTCGCCAATAAGATGCCAGGAAGAGTCATATTTTTTTAGTTTAGTCTTTAAATTGATGAGAATAAAGTTGATAATTGTAAACACGAATAAAATAGTATTACTATTCGCCAATAGATGTCAGGAAGAGTCAATTGATAACGATAAAGTTGATGAATCCTGCTAGATCGATTTATCGACCCCGAAACCCCCTGTATACAAAATTTCATGAAAATCGTTAAAGCCGTTTCCGAGATTCAGATTATATATATATGTATTTTTATACAAGAATTGCTCGTTTAAAGGTTTAAGATGAGATAAACGTCATTAAAGTGCTTATCAGGCGGAGGACTAAAAACTGTTTCCATATCGACGTCGACGACCTCTGTGGCGCGGTGGGCGAAGGTCCGCCTGCGACGCAGGAGGTTGCGGGTTCGATTCCCGTCTCGGGAAAAATATTTGTACGATCTGCAGATATTTGTCCAGGGCGTTCTGGATGTTTTCTATGTATAATAAAAAATATCTATCTTTGTAGTGTATTATGTATATCAGTTATCTAGTACCCAAAACACAAGCTCTGCTTAGCTTGGGGCTAGATAATGTTGTGTGAATTGTCCAGCATTATTTATTTATTTATTTATATTGTTATTTATTTATTGGTAGTTCAATTTTATTGATTTGGATCAGTTGAGCTATCTCTAGTATGTTTGCAACAGTTTGCAGGTGGCTTAACTAAACGTGTATGTAGTAAAATACTAGCACCACTAGAATGGGTAGAATTTTCTTTGCAAATAAATATTTAGGGTCGGGTCAAATGTTTTATTGTATGTTATTGAGCTGTGAATAGTCTACACTTGTTTGGTCTACAAATCATTTTGTAGAATTGGACCTCTTGAACGTACCAGGAAATTAGTACCTAGGTGAGCGAGCTTCGCTCGGTTTCCTTTTTGGCAAATTGTGCTTATTAGAAATTATAGTAGTACTATTAGCCAATAGATGGCAGGAAGAGTCATATTTTTCAGTTTAATTCTTATGTTGATAAGCATAAAGTTGATTTATTGAAAACACGAATAAAATAGTAATACTATTCGCCAATAGATGTCGATGATTACGATATAGTGAATTATTGAAAACATAATTTAACTAAAAAAACGACATTTTTTAAAAATGAATGCTAGATCGATTTATCGCCCCAGAAACCCGCTTTATAGGTACTAAATTTCATAAAAATCATTGGAGCCGTTTCCGAGATCCGGATTATAATATTTATATATATATAATATACAAGATTTGCTTGTTTAAAGGTATTAGTAATTCATTTGGGATTCTATGAAACTAACTAAACTGTTGAGTGGTTTTTTACCTTTCTGATACTTGAGTCCGGGAAGCTTCTCACCAGCATCGACTAGCTTCATACTGTCTCCCGTTTCCGCTAACACCCTGTAAATAAGACAATTGTAGTTAAAAAGTGGGTGGATTTTTGTTAAAGCTAAGATGTTTAATCAAGTAGGTACTTATAAGGATGAAAATATTGAGTAACAGTTCCGTGAAAAAAACCTTCTGCGATAAAATCTAACAAATTATACATTTATACAAAATGAAAGATCATTTATCAAAGTAAGTCGTCAACTAGTTTCGTTTCTCCACGAGACATCATCAGGACACCACACCACTCGATCTTGACACTGAGAGCGCCAAACAACAACGGCAGAGTCCCACCAGAGATGTTGCCACTCCGAGCTCCACGCGCCAACTGGACTCTGCCGTTGTTGCTTGGCGCTCTCAGTGTCAAGATCAAGTGGTGTGATGTCCTGATGATATCTCGTGAAAACATCCTTAAGCGTGGAAAATCCACGCTTAAGGTTGAGCTAGTCGCTCATTTTTTCATACAAATGTGGAAGGGTAACTGCAAGGCTGTTTGATGTTGATCATCCATAACTAAGGATGAAATCAATTTATATCGCCATAAACTATGTTTGCATAGAACTAAAACAGTAAAAAAGGTATACGTTTGAAAAATACAAGCTTCTAAACATTCGTATTTCAACATGAATTTTAGCTTAACTTTGGGCGAAAATAAATAACACACGGGAAAGAAAACTCTAAAATGAAGGGTTTATCGACATAGCTTAGTCATTAATAAGTTAAAATAAATTTATTTTGAAGAGATACATTCAATAGTTTTTCTATGATAATCCTTGTGCTAAAGTCGGCAGCCGTTTACCACTGTGCATTTCATTCTATCGCGCGGGTATGTCTATAATGACAGGTGAGATAGCATACATTTAAGCCGCGCTCACTGATGTGACGACAAAGAGGATCATAAGGATGCGGCACGGGATGCTGTCGGCCCACGAATAGTATGTTGCTATGGTAACCAAACAAACCTGTGTATAACAGCCTCATTCTCCACCGGGTTGAATGAGCACGTTGAGTACACCAGTCTGCCTCCAACCTCCAGGAGTTCACATCCGCGCTTCAATATGCGGTACTGGATCCTAAAACACAATATAATAATGATTATTAAAAAAACTAAGAAGCTTTGATAATTATCATGTAATCGTAGGACCAAAGACCAACGAACCACAACTCGACGGGGTTACGTGTTTTCGTTTAGGAAATCCTATTCAATTTGATAGGTACGTCTATATCAGCTTCGATACACAGATACATATTTCATCCATATTAGTAAGATTATATAAACACAATTAAATAAAAACAAAAACATCTTAAATTAATGGATCGACTTCGACGGGATTTGAACCCGCATCCTTCCTCGGTACGGGATTGGCTAACCAACTACACCACGAGGTCAAGTGACGTAGTAGTCGAAAAAGAATAGACATTTACTTAGTGTGTGCTAAATAAATGTCTATTCTATTCTATTCTAAAAACTTTTAGGATTTTCATCGAACTCGAGCGGTATTTGTTTCACCTACACATACATGTTTATATAACCCTATTCAAAGACTAAATTACATTCGTTTGACGAAAGGTGTATCGCTCCCTGCCTCTGTTTTTTTCAGCCAATTACAACCTAGGTTTCTTCAAGACAAGGGTGAATAGGTATCTTCTAGACCTTCGTGATACACCGTCGGCCGCATCTTCGCGGCCGACAGTGTATCGATTGCGGTCAAACAAAGGTCTATTTACCGTAAAAAAGGATGTTGCTTAATCCTAAGGTTTTTGTTATCATAGTGCGTAAGCGGTAATTACTAAGAAATAAAATCTATGCTACATTATTCTAATATATACCCGTGTAAGTTGTTTCCGTTTCCGTTGGACCACTTGAGCCAGATGTCGGGATTCTTGCGCAGCGTGGCGTCACCGGAGCAAGGCACGTCGCAGAGGACGCGGTCGAACTTCAGAGGTTTACTTTTGGTCGCATCCTGGTTCAAATAAAGTCAGAGTAAAATCGTTTATTTCTTTAGACACACAAAATAAGCACTTAGCACAAGTCAAATTTTTAGTATATAAACAGCTTGATAAATATTAATTACTATCAAATAAGAAATTAGGTGCAATTGACTCTAATTCACTTAAATTTTTGTCCACTAGCAGAAGGAGTTAAATAAAGTGGTATAATATATGTACATATGTGTAGCTGAGTGGTGCTAGCTTAGAATATGCAACACCCCATCTCTTCCCGTCAGTGTCGTAAGAGGCGACTAGGTGATATTAACCGGAGGTCGGGCTGCAGCGCCCCCTACAGAACAATTCTACTACCGAACTGCGATCCCCAACCCACATGCCCTGCGTGGGGATTATAAGCATGCCCCCCATTAGATACGCCAATAAGGCGCTTTTCAGGGGGAGGCCTGCGTCCAACACTGGACTAATATAGGCGGTTGAGGTAATACTACCTCATTTAAACTTATGGCGTTGGTAGAGTGCGAATATGGAAGAGCGATTTTACACGCGTTGTTTGATTTGTCGTGTCACACGCGGCGGCCACCGCCACTCTTCACTCCCCGCCTATTTATAAACGTCACCGTACATTGAGATACGTTTGTGTTTACGCGTGCGATGACGGGGACGCTGCACGCGCCGCTGCTCTGTAAACGGAGCAAAACGCCGCCGAATACGCCGTCCGACTCGCCGCTCGACGCCCTGTGTCTCTATCAACAAAGCCTAAGCTAGTTTACCTTTGGATAAGTATTATGAGCATGTAGTAGAGGGCTAGCGGAGTCGTGGTTAGTGATGAGTGACTATGCAGTGTGAACCAGCATGTGACATCTGATGTTGTCTATGGTGGCTATTTGTCTAACATTTGATGGTAACTTACCTCTGGATCAGTAAGTTGTAATGAAGGCATCATAGCTGAGTCGTGGTTGGTGATGAGTGACTATGCAGTGTGAAACAGCATGTGACATCTGATGTTGTCTATGGTGGCTATTTGTCTAACATTTGATGGTAACTTACCTCTGGATCAGTAAGTTGTAATGAAGGCATCATAGCTGAGTCGTGGTTGGTGATGACTATGCAGGGAGAGTTGAGTCTCTTCGCTTGATGCACCAACATGTAACACCTGCTGTTGTCAACGTCGTTGGCCATCACAAAACCTGAGGGCAAGAACTTGTACATAAATATTCTATTACAAAACAGGGGCGTAATAAGTAAAAACGTAACCGTAGGCCGTAGTATAATGACGTACCATAATTGATTTCTTTGTTATTGACAACATGTGTCTGGTTTGCCTCTTTTCTGCAGAAAGATTAAGTTAAATAATTAATTTTGTTTTGAAAAAACTATAAACCGACTTCAACTTTAATGGATTTTCATGGATCCCATTGTTAGAACTAAACCAAATGAAAATGGAACCACACGAAAAATAATCAAAATCATGAAAATCGTACTACCCAGTCAAAAGTTCTGAGGTAACAAACATAAAAAAATAAAATATATAGTCCAATTGTGAACCTCCTCCTTTTTTGCAGTCGGTTAAAAAGTGTGCAACCTATTCAATATTTTTTCTTTTGCTACTGTAGCGTGATTGCTAAAAATAATTGCGTACCGTGCCGTTCCTGTTTTCTTTGGTGTGGATGTTTAAATCATTTTATTGTTTTGAAATAAATAAAAACCAAAGTTATTTCCAACGGGATATTTACTATGATTTGAGTTTTCCAGTCTACGAATAAGAATAGTCGGGAACAGTAACTGCTTTTAAAAAATGCCCCAACCAAAGTTGTGCTAAAGTAGGCGGGGCTTAAAAGTCGGGCTCAGCGCGCCATCAGTCGGATATTTATCTTGCAAGCGAACACACGTCCAGTCTGCACAGACGTTTTCGTGAGATCTTTGTGAAATAGCTGTGAATTATCATGCCAACATGTGTTGTGAAGTGGTGCAGGAGCCATACAAGATTAAAATGCCTAGGGATCAATTTTTACTAGTAAGTAGTAGCTAAATTATAATTACATTCATAGGTGTTCAAATACGTCATCAAAATGAAATGTTCAATACTATGCAATATGAAGTCAGTAAATTTTTGACTTCGTTTTTTTGTTAATAATACAAAACAATATTATGGGCAATAATACGCATTCTTCTTGTTGATGAAATATTGAAATGTAACAAATACAATTAACAAATATTTATAATACTTCTGTATGTATTTATTTTGCTTGTATTTTGTGTTTTGGTTTTCCTGCCGATCCTATTCGGAAAAATAAGTGGATAAGTGCAGTAAAGAAAGACAAAAAACAATTACTAATGAAAACTATGAAAACCAGCAGAGTATAAAACAGAAGAGAAGAATTGCATGGTGTAATCAAACATGTAAGACCAACGACGCTTCAACTGCCAGAAACCGTGGAATAAATTATAGGCTTTATTACCCGGAAACTGCAAGCCAAAATCAACTAACCAGAATGAATGAAAATGTATATTTTCACAAGCTAATTAATTTGAAAGATTTTGATGTACTCTCGAATCCATAGGTGGTTTTGTTTAAAATATGCTCACGCACCGAGACACTAATAAGATATAAATAAAAATAAATGACCACGGAAAATCACTTCTCGAGCTAGTAATCTGTCAGTAATATCAAGACAGTGTTTTTCTAAAATATTTGATACTGAAGATATTATCGTTGAACTTCTGAAAATCCGTCTTCACTACATTGCGAAGAAAGACTCGATGTCTTCTAAACTAAAACTTAATAAATTAATCATATTTCGCGGAACATAGATTTCATTGATGTGTACAAAGTAACAAAAACAAATTAATAAAAAAACATTGTTAACTATTATATTATTTTATTAATAACTTGGTTCGCTCTACTTATTGCATAACATCATCCACGCCGCCTTGTTTTAGCTGTCATAGCAGACATTGCAGTACGCGCGCGAACCAATCACCGCTTTCATTTAGCAAGCGCCAACCAATCCCTGCTTTCGTTCTGAATTCAACTAATCACGAAGCAATGTCTAATTGGAACTTTGGCTATGATTCGTTTTTTGACTTATACGTCATTTTGGTTTGAGCTAGGCCCACTTTTTGTTTGAAGTTTGTTCTGAATTACCCTTCCTGACTATTCTTATTCGTAGTTTCCAGTATTTAAATATTTATTTAGAGGTAACATTTGTAGTATAGTAACACTGAAAATGAGGGTAGATCGATATATCTGAGAGATCTATGAACATACACAAAAGAACCTTTTTTGATGTTAGTTGAAAAGAAACTTTTCGTTGTTAACTTTCTTAGATAAATGAGTATTTAATGTTTTTATTACCTGTGGGCATTTTCCCTTCTTCAGAATGTAGAAACTCAATGAGCTGAGCTGTCTTGGATCCCGGAGCAGCGCACATATCCAGTACCTAGAAAATAATTGAAATGAAAGTGAGCTAGATGATAATTTAGTCAGCTTGATGAAATCAACCTGGATCTGAAGTTTCATAGAGTTAACAACTGCCCCAACACATAATTAATTTTGTTTTAAAAAACTTTTGTTAGAATAAAACTATTGTCAGAACTGAACCAAATTAAAATGGGACCACACGGGGTGCACCAGATTTCATATCAAAAATGAATCATGGAAATCGGACCACTCAGTCAAAAGTTCTGAGGTAACAGACATAAAAAAAGAAAAAAAATACAGTTGAATTGATAACCCAGAAATTTTACAGGGGTTCAAAACAGGGATGCAGATGAACCCGTAACCAGTAAAATTACTGGGTTTTAAGACCATACTTAAAAAAAATATATAAAGGAGGAGGTTCTCAATTCTACTGTATGATTCAGCCATGGGAAATGTCAGTGCAGATTGCAGTTCCTCACCTTATGATGAGGCTGTACATCCAACACCACGGGGGGTATCATGGACACAGCCTCTTGCCGCGACACTCCGCCCGCCGCCGTCTCTGCTACTAAGAAGTTGTGTAGTTTGTACAGCGGCTCACTACGTCTGATATCGATTCGGGAGAGACGGAGCTGCCATGCTAGGCCACCTGGGTACCTACAGAATTGAAGGATTTTTAATAAATAAAAAAAATTATTTACCTTATGAACTACTACACAATAAATTGAACTATGATGGAGGGTTCTGACCAAGCAAGCAAATGGTAACAAGTGAGATCCAACGATCGGTATGTTAGTTCCATTTTTCTTTGAATAGCTACATACAGCCACCGGAGCATGGCCGAAGGCAAACGAAGGCCCTCATTTGGGCTTGCTTGCTCTCGCAATGACGTCAACACTGGCTCTTTCACGCTCTTTGTTAGCCTTCGCTTACTCTCGCTCACTTAGTTTGTACTTGGCATTAAACTAAACTAAAGTATACTAAACTAAACTAACACCTTCATGGCCCATGACACAGGTGCCACACTCTGTCCTCGTGAGACTGGACAGTGAATGCATTGTACTAAGTTAATGCTATGCTAAAGTGTTGCTTTGTTGTAAGTAAATAATGCTGGGTAGTAGACAATAGAGAATATAACTTTCTATTTTACCCTAATTTTACCACACAACCACAAAATACAACACTGAGAAACAAGGAACTACTAAGGGAGGCCTTATTGCTATGAGTGAATGCCTTGGGAAGGACTGGAACAAGGCTGGCGAAAAAAAAACAAGGTGAGCAAAATTTCTTACGAAGTAAGTAGTGCTGGCCCGGCGGCGCCGGGCCAGCACTACTTATTACCAACCATATTCATAAAAAGGAAATTTATTTAAAATTTTATAAATTATAAATGAAGTGATATAACCCAACAAATCAGAACTGTGCAGTCAAATCAGAAATGTGTTTTGCAGTGAGAGATCTGTTATATTTTGTATGATGGAGTTGAAAATGAACATTTTTCTCAATATTCAGGGGTCAAATTGAAATGCCAAGGCGGGCATGCCTGGGTTTGGCCGGCCTTGGAATAGACATACAAACATAGATATTCTTTAGCTATGTTTTAGTCGAAGACGATGACAGTTAATAAAGGGGAGTAGAAGAAAAATACATGTAATACAAACTAGAGGACAAGAAATGTTAGAGCAGCCTGAGTAAAAAGGGGAAATATATTTAAAGGTACATTGCATAGTTGCATAAATATAAAAAAAAAATGTGTCGTTATATCAGGATATCATGACATGGATAGGATGTTGTCCTAGGTGATATATATATTTTTTTATTAAGTTCATCAGTTAGATCACTAGAAGAAATTGGACTTGTATTTTTTCTTCTGTCTAATTTGTAAACAAAAAATTAAGAAGAGGACAGACAACAGCCAGATAATGTTCTGTGGATGTCACACATATTCTAACTGGGGACTTATTAGAATTTTTTAAGACACTAGGCTTTTTCACTCTTATTCTGCTAAGTCTGCCTATGCTTAATAAAATAACAATTGTTTTACACACCAAGGCAGCTTGAATGGCTTGATCTCCTCTTCATCCTCAGTACCCTCGACCTTCAACTTCAGATTCAGGATCTCGGAGAAATACTGGCTTTGCACAATCCTCATGAGCTCATCTGCCTCGCATTTTGAGCCTGTGATGCGGAATGCAGTTGGGAGGTTCTCTTTGAGGGTTGCCATGAATTTTGGCCATTCTTCTTCAGGGCACACCTTTTGCACCTGAAGTTTAAAAAATTATAAAATACAAACAAAACATTTCTAAACTCTGATAGGTTAGAAAAATATACATTCTAGTTTTACCTTGTAATACTCTTCAAACGTAGAATTCTCTCTAACAATATCTTCGTAATGCCTTCGCTGATCTCCCTCAGGCTTTGGCTGAGGATTTTTTTCCTGTAATCATCACAAAATCATGGTAAACACATGTTCCGGTACCAACACAAATTTATGACAATAAAGTAGGTATTATACTTGTTCTTTGCGATCCCGTTTACGCTGAGCGAACACATTAACATTTCGATTTTTCCGCCCCATTCTTTTTAAGTATTTTCCCAGGGAAACTGTTCTGATTTGGAGAAAATTTGATAAAAACTGCATCCATCAAATTACCAAAACACAAAATTGCCTTTGATTCAATCAAAGGCAATTTTGTCACTGTCACTGTCTGTGTCATATCATATTAATGACACAGACAGTTGTGCATACTGACATTGACATTTGTCGGTTGACGTTGACAGTATGCAAACAAGACCACGAGAAAAAGTGATATGGTTGCGAATGAATATAGACTCTATCTAAACAACATACAATTCAAATTAATATGTAGGTTGCTAAAACAGCTGATACAACTTCGCTCATCCTCATGGTCATGGTCCCATGGTCCCGAATTTCGAATTTCATTTGTTTTGTTTGCTTGTTTTGCGCGAGACAAGGAACAAGCAAGGCCAAACTTATAAATCTGACAAGCGAGCAATTTGCGACAAAGAAATCTTTATTATTTACTACACTTCAAGATTTGTGTTCTGCTGAATGCTGATTTGAAGGCCAAGGTGGTAGAACCTTATCTCGCAAATAGCTTCAAGTGATATCATCTTTCGGCTGCGGCGGTTATAAATAAGTGTCGGTTTTCGCTTCTTGTGCCTTCTAAAGTAAGTAGCATAGCACTATCAGTAAATAGGCAGGACCACTGAACAGAGGATATTACCAATGTGAGGCAATGTGATGAAACTTTATAACTATTTAGGAAGTAGGTACCTAACAAAAAGGTTGTAATATATGTATTTAAACCTACCTATTGTTGACATATGCCTTTCAAGATATTTTATTTGGTAAAAAATATCAATAATGCTGTCCTCTATTGTCTACAGTTTTCTAAATTCAAATTCAAAAAGTTGTTAATTAATTCATCTGTTATCAATCAGATTACCTTATCAAGAGTGAGTGACAGTCATGCTTAGTTGAGGAACAGATCATGAAGTTATTGTATTCTCTTTGGAACAGATAGTATAGTAGGTTCTACCTACCAGCTATGAAGTTATTTTTGAGCTATGGTACCACTGAGTAAACTACAGCAGTTTACTCAGTCAATATTACTCAATACGAATAGTTGGAGTGTTTGATAAGACATTAGATACCAAGTCACATGCATATTTTATTAGTACAGTTATTTAAGTTTTAGTTATTGATTTAAAACATAATAGGGACCCAAGTGCTTAACCAAAAGGTTGGTAAGTGTTCCATCTATTTAATTGTATTTTTATTTATGATCTATTGTTTCTATCAATCAATAAATAAATAATGTACATACCACTACCTACAATTCAATAATAGAAGGGTTACTATGTGGGTGCCTGTAGTTACTACATATAGTTAATTTTATTGTAACAGGTTTTTATCAAGAAAAAAATAGTACCTACCTAGACATCATGATACACAGACATTAATTTTAATAAAACTTTTAAATGCATTAAGCAACAAAGTATTAAAAAAAAAAACAGTTGAATTGAGTACCTCCTCCTGTTTTTCAAGTTGGTTTAATATTTTTTGTTTCAGTTTAAAATGTCCCGGCAAGGATTCCAGTTTGCCATTGACCGTGGAGGCACCTTCACAGATGTGTATGCTCGCTGCCCGAGCGGCAAAGTGAGGGTCATGAAGCTCCTGTCAGTGGACCCTCAGAACTATAATGATGCACCCAGAGAGGCTATTCGACGGATCTTGCAGGAGGTACGCTGGCTGTTCATTTATAATTAATTTACCAACAATGTAGTGCAGCAACCAAAGGTCCGTCTGCAATGCAGGAGGTTGCCGGTTTTATTACCGCTTTCGGACAAATGTTTTCATGATCTGCAAATATTTTGTTTTGGTGTTCTGGGTATTTCTATAGGTAAATAATAACTATTTATGTAATGTATTGACATCAAGTACCCATAATAAGGAAAGCTCATTTTAGCTTGGACCTAGATGATGCTGTGTGGATGGTATAACATTATTTATATTAGTACCTATTTACCTACTTCGACTTAAGAGATAAATCTTACTGATATTATAAATGCGACAGTTTATAAACATGTATGTATATTTCGTCGTTGCAAATTCAAAATCTCTCATGTGACATTTTTGGTGAAAATCACTTTTTCAACTTTTTGGTTGGCTACTTAAATGGGCCACCGTCTGCAAATACTCTTATGTAAATATCTTATTGTTTGAGTGAGCTATGCTCTAAAGTTAATTTATCCCAAGTGTCACCTAACATTTTATTGTCCATCAAAATCTCTGATGTGCGCTGTATACACATAAGAGGTCATTGTTTTCTAATAATTGTTACACCAAAACTCTTATGTGGGGAGTTATCCCTGGCAGGTTTGATTTTTGACCCGTAAAAAAAATTTAATGAATGATGATTTGATGGTTTTTAAGTTATCATTTAGTGTGCTAGTAACCTACAATAAATAATTTAAACATAAGAAGTAGCTGGGGATACCGGCTGTGGAATTTGGTGCTAAAACCTGAGTGTACTGCCAAAACGGGATCTTTGTTTCGAAAAATTACTTTGCCTGTTGCCTGGTGTTTCAGTGAACGCGTGTTGGTGTTTCAGGCAACGTATTGTATGTATGGCGATGAAATTTTAAGGAATTCACCTATCTCGCAACCGGATGTTTTTATACCTGGACCTGTATCTCCCACTGAAAATGTCAATTTAGCGTCTCAGACAAAGGAATATAAAGACAGCTTACGGTGAAATAAAAAACGAAGCCGTAGAAAACCGTGCTCACCTTGTAAACACACGCGCTCACGCACACAAATATCAACCAAACCGTGCGCAGTGCTCGTCAGTACCCGTCGAGGCACGAGCCAGGACACTTCGACGTGTAAATAGATAACTATGGTTTCCTGTGCAGTGAAGAACTGTCAAAATAGCAGCAGAAAGGTCAAGAAGTCGGAAGGAATAACGTTTCACTGAAATAACACCGTAAAACTTTCTAATAAACACTTGTTTTTGTTTTACTTGGAACACAAAACCTCAACACTATGTTGATATCAAAGACAATGACAATGACAGTGACATAGAGCACGAATGTTACCAGCGTATGATTTCAGATTTCCCCAAGCTATTTGTTATTTTTCGCTTCAAGGGTTCACATAATTGGTAGCAATAGCAATTTTGACTAATCGAGGATTTCGATAATTGGACCGACAACGATATAGCTAGATTACCACGGACTCACTGACTCACTGACATAATT
Source organism: Eupithecia tripunctaria (assembly GCA_955876795.1). Lineage (NCBI taxonomy): Eukaryota > Metazoa > Arthropoda > Insecta > Lepidoptera > Geometridae > Eupithecia > Eupithecia tripunctaria. The sequence goes on along the minus strand of OY041623.1, from coordinate 8,765,579 downwards.
ATTGTTCTCCCGGATGGTGTAGGGTGAGGTATTGTTTTTTTGCGATAATGTATTTCTCATGTTGGACCGAGGGAAAATTCCTCGGTCCCCCTCGGTTTTTGAGATTTGCTCCCCCTCCCGGAGCCCCCCCGCTCTAACCTTCTTGCACACGGACCAACTTGGATCAAAACGTTTATGGCGTTTGTATAGAGGGGGACAAGTGATTTAAACTGATTTTTTTAACCCCCCCTTGTCCCAGACCCCCTCCCCCTTTGTAAGTGCTACCAGATAGCGACGTGATAGAAGAAATTTGATTGCAGGGTCGTATAGAGGGTATCTTCTTGAATCAAAGGAAAAAATTAATTACCCCCCTCTCGCCCCTTTTTTAGCCCCCGTTGTATATCTCCCAAACGGAGTGACTTGAATTAAAAAAAAATAACAGCCGTGTAGACGAATACAAGTCACTTTTCTAAGACATTTTTTTTTACCCCCCATGCCCCCCAAACTCCTCCCCCTGTTTTGAGTACTACCAAATAGAGGAGATATCGAGGGGTTCTGATTGCAGGATCGTATAAAGGGTATCTTCTTGAATCTAAAAACAATACACCCCACCCTACCCCCATTTTTAGCCCCCGTTGAGATCTCCCAAACGGAGTGACTTTACAGATATTTTTTTGATGGCTGAATTTTTTTACCCAATGAGTATCGTTTTAAACAAAAATTTCATCGAGAGTGCTAATCACGAATATTTTTTTATTATTATAATTTCGTCTCTCATTTCATTCCTAAAAATAAACAAATCCACACATCATTTATTATACCATTTGTTTATAAACATACCCGACTTCTCCTGATCGCCATCTACCTTTAACCTAACCAATAATACTACTTCCCAAATTATAGGGAGTTTTTCTTTCAGATGGAAACACTTTCACGCACTCAACTATAAAAAAGTGGCTTCATTTTTTAGTTCACCGTAAGATGTCTTTATATTCCTTTGTCTGAGTTTAGCGTCAACGAATTCACATTCTCCAGAACCAAACCATTTCCTGATTACGCCTGAAGATCGCCTGAAGATGTTTGAGATTGAGACAGATAATTTGGTACTGTTGTCACCTTCACTTTTGACACCACCACATTTGACATATTTAGGCTACAAAAAAGTAAATAACCGATATAAGCAGTGTGCCGAGAAACTTGAAAGTCTTACGAAGTTATTGTATTCTCTTTGCTTGAAAGAATGAAGAAAGCTCGCTGTTCTCACACAAAGTTGGTTTCGAGATCTAAACACTCGTTCATGTGCAATACAATTATTAAAGAAGAACGAAGAGTGATTCATTCCTACTTCTGGAATCTTAAAACCTGGGCTGAAAAAAAAAGGGTTGGAGAAGGCTTCAGCAATTCGCAGAGGAATAAGACGTCGTCGTCGGCAGGATTCAATTTCATCTGCAAATCTGGTCACGATATTTACTTATTTTAACAGAAGCGATGAAGGATCTACGAAGGTGAGAGTATGTAGATTATTATTTCTGAATACACTTGCTATTGCTGAGGATAGTTTTCGGCGCTCGCTGGACTAATGAACCAGACATGGTTAGTGATGTTGTCTGTAGCGACTTACCTATTTGTGACCCAAGTACAGAAAGCCAATTGAACACACCAAGTTCTGTTCCAAACACTAGTAATGTAGATAATAGAGCGCCTATATCGCAGTATACCACACCTCTAATGAAGACAGTAAAAACGTGGATTGACTTGGTCCCAAAAGTACCTAGTCATTATTGCCGAGCAAGTTCCAATAAGCTGTATGTTGAGTCGACATTTAGATCTCAGAAACACATGCATGAGGTTTTCGTTGACTGGTGTAAAGAAAGTAATTTGAAAGCTGCAAGCAGACCAACTTTTCTAAAAATTTTGTACCGAGAAAACATAGCTATTCATCATCCACGTAAAGATCAATGTGATACGTGCTGCGAAGACTATTTCCCAATTGGAGCACCTATTGGATCATATTCGCAAAAAAAAATAAGCCCGTCAAGGAAAAAAGGATGCTATTGATATGGCCAATGATAAAGTAGTTGTAATAACAGAGGATGTTACAGAGTGTTTTGCTTGCACCGAAGCTGTTGGCCAGCGCTTTATATTACAAGCTTAAATTACAGTGTCATAATTTCACAGTTTATGACTGTAGAACTAAGAAAGTAACCCTCTACTTTTGACACGAAGCTGATGACGGGGTCTCGGCTATCGAGTTTACTTATTGTTTGGTCGATAACGTATTAAATTTACCACCAGAAACAGAAAGAGAAACTGATGGTTGTGGGCACCAAAATCGAAACAGGATTTTATCAAGCGCTTTGAGTGAGTGTCCCAGAGAACCAACACGATCATTGAGCAGTTGTACTTGGAAAAGGGTCACACACACTATGATGGAGGTTGACAGTGTGCATTCAACTATCGAACAGTACATTAAGCCTCCTATTTACGCACCTAGCGACTACATAACACGAATGCAACAGGCTCGCCCGAGAAACCCTTACGATGTAAAATCCATTCACTGTGACTTCTTCTTGAATTACGAATATATAAAATCGAACTTTAAGTTGATAAGACCGGGAAAAAATAAAGGAGATGCGGTTGTTGTAAATATTACAGGCCTGAAATATTGTTCAGATGGATCTGTGCTCTACAAATTACGACACCACAACGAATGGACAATCCTTCCACAGCGAGGAGCTACTATTCACATCTCGCTGCCACAGCGTTTGTATTTGGAAAATCTACACTACTGAAAGCAAATACAAACATCTACAATCGACAAGGACTATCATCCGTTTTACGATGCGATCCCATTTGAACCTGGAACTTAATCCTAAATTATTACTATTCTATGTAACTGAATTGAGAACCTTGCCGTCCCTACCTTCCTAAAATTGAATTTTTTTATTTGTATTTTCAAAATAAAACTTGATATAAGTTAGTGCCATATTCATTAATAAACTCTATTATACCTATCTTACCATTTTGATTAAATTATTCTTTCTACCTCTAACAAAAACTCTGATGTGGCAAAAAAACTTGCAATCAAAATGACGTATGTGTAATAATTTTCAAAAAAGAGCGTATTATTATAAAACTATTAAGTATAGCTAAGCTTTTTTAATACCATAAAGTGTCACGTATTTTCTTGTTTGATTTCATCTAATTAATTAATAAGATTTCATTATAATAAAAACGGTGGGTAGTTTTTATCGTTTCTTTCGGAAAGTTACATTTTACACATACGAGATATTAAATTTGCAACGACGATTTGTTGCTCTTTCACGCAAAGACTACTTAATGGATCGGGCTGAAATTTTGCATACAGGTAGTTCTAGGCACTTTTTGTACGATAGGCGTGCGAAGCCGCGGGGCGCAGTTAGTAAGCAATAATTGTGGTGTAATGTAGTGTCGCCCATTAATTATCGGAACAATACTATAGTGATGAAAAATGACTAGTGTAGTTTTGCCCCTTGATGAACATTTCCACAATACAATGCTGGTTTTGCAAAATGTTATCTTGCTAATTCCTTCTATTGTAAAATTTAACCTACCTTGTTTTTGTTTGCAGGAAACTGGCCAAGCTCTTGACAAGGAGGGTAAAGTGGACTCCTCCCTAATCGAGTCCATAAGAATGGGTACCACTGTCGCTACCAACGCCTTGCTGGAGAGGAAAGGAGCTAACATGGCCCTGGTCATCAATAAGGGCTTCAAGGATCTGCTGCTGATCGGCAACCAGGCTAGACCGAACATATTTCAACTGGTAAGTCATCATCAACGTCATCACCTTTAACCATGAAGGATTTGTTATTTATCTATATTCCAGCCAAAGATATATGGCGTGCTAGTTTATTTCTGCAAATAATAACAACGACGCGCGGTGCACAGCTGTGCGCGTTTACCATCAGTAGCTAGATCATCATCAGCCTATGTTAGTACGTGCCGTGTGGTGCCGGCGGCATAGAATTTGCACCACCCCTATTCTTCCCGCGGGTGTCGTAAGAGGCGACTAAGGGATATTTACCGGGGGGGCGGGCAGCAGCGCCTCCTGCCAAACAATTCTGTCACCAAACTGCGATCCCCAACCCGCATGCCCAGCGTGGGGATTATGGGCATTAACCCCCGTGAGATAATAGTCACTAAAGGCGCTTATCAGGGGGAGGCCTGCGTCCAGCAGTGGACCAATATAGGCTGCTGAGGCTATGTTAGTCCACTGCTGGACATTTATCTCCACTAATGAGAGCACTAGCGCCCTGTCTTCAGTCTGCCGCATCCAGCATCTGCCAGTAGTCTTTCGCAGATCGTCATCCCACCTCGCCAAAGGGCGTCCTACACTACGTTTGCCGAGTAACTAGGTAGGTAGGCCGAATAGCTAAATATTCATCATATTCGTATCTGAGCCGACTGACGTCCGCTAATGGAATTAGGCTTCCCCCAAAAGGCCAATGTTTGGGATTGTTCGCCATTACCGCCACGTTTGGGTTGGTATGGTAAAGGTACTTTTATTGGACTCTGGACTCGCAGTTGGTCTATTATGCGTTTCGTTAGCTAGCATAGCCAGCCTAACTCCGTCCAGAAGCGCAGAAACTTCCTTGGGTCTCACAGTCTTCTCGGAGTGACTTCAGCAAGTTGAGGATTTCTGTTCGTTGTGCTGTTGGAAATAGGCTTCCCCAAAGGACAATGTTTGGGGTTGTTTGCTATAACTGCCACGCTAAGCAGGCGCTTAGCATCGCAGTTCAGTGGTAGGTCTGTGGAGGGTGCTGCTGCTCATCCCCAGTTGGATATCAGTCGTCTCTTACGACACCCGCGGAAAGATTTGGATTGAGTGGTGTATTTTTTAAATCGCTATACGGTCTTTTAACTACTTAATCACCTATTCCAGGATATCAAACGGCCTGGAGTGTTATACACCTCGGTTGTGGAAGTCGACTGCCGAGTGATCCCCGCTCTTCCAGACCGCTGTCAGATGAACAAGCTCACTGCACACTATAAGCAGGTTACAGGTAAGACCTTCTTTTTAGGATATCAAGTGAGTGAAGTGATGTACACCTTGGTGTTGTAAGTCGACTGCCGAGTGATACCCGCTCTAAACGATAGAGGTTTGCCATAATCACGCTTGGCAGGCGCTTGGTAATCGCTGACAAGTAACCTATTAAAAATACACAAAGGAAAGCAGCTGCGCTCTGGTTGGTTCCCTAGTTGACTCCTACGACATCCACGGGTGGAGTTTTACGCCATGATCGCTTCGGCTGTGGGAGCCACAAATGAATCTATAATGTAAACTAGACCCCTTATAACTTAGACACCTACCTACTCAAAACCTTTTCTTTCAGGATCAACCGGTGAAAAGATGCTGATAAAGAAGGATCTAAACGAGGAAGCAGTGAGAGCTGATCTGACTAAGTTGAGAGAGAAAGGGATAGACAGCATTGCCGTTGTTCTGGCGCATAGTTACACGTATCACGAGCATGAGGTCAGGATTGGGAAGATCGCTGAGAGCTTGGGTAAGGAACAGTATCTACATATTTGTTGTTTGTTTTTTCTTTTCCGTATTTCTGTATTTTGGTGTGAAATAAAGAGTATTTGTGTTGTATTGTGCAGTAAAGTCCTAAGAAGCACATTAAAAGTACAACCAGTTCAGCACATCTTCTGTCAGAGAGCGGAATGAGATTACTGCGTCTCTTTTCCTGCTAGAGTACAGTCTGGAAGTCTTCAAATCCAGAATATTCACTCAGTTTCTTCTGGAAAAGCATGCTCCATCTTAGGCCACATATCCTCTTACTCTACTAAGTAGGGGACCAAACTATTGATCGATCGCTCGATCCCTTACCAAGAAAAAACTTACTACGGACTAACTAAGTATGCCTAGTGATAAAAAAAAATTGATATATGTTTTTTTTATGCCGTTGTCAATTTTTTTTTTTTTTTTTTTTTTATGTGTGTTAAGTTTAGATAGTATATAAATGTAGTATAAAGCATGTTAGGTATTGTAGTGTAGGTATATTAATATTGCTTTCTGTTTCTTAAGTTTTTTTAAATGCCACCGTCTATATTGTGTTTTTATCTCCAGTCCATCCCAAGGTTTCCTGGAAGAGATCGCTCAAAGCGTTAAGGCCGTCCTTTGTACTTCCTTGATTCTGTACATTTCCTTCTGTATTGTATTTTATGTTTGTGTGGTATAAAGAGTTATCTATCTATGTATCTATCAACGTGCATAATAGATCGGCCACAAACCAATTTTATCAATCTATTGTCTGTCGTACAGGTTTCACCCAAGTCTCCCTCTCCCACGCCATCACCTCAATGGTCCGCATGGTCCCTCGAGGGTTCACCGCCTCAGCTGATGCGTACCTAACTCCTCACATCAAGGAGTACGTGCGGAGCTTTGCGGCAGGGTTCTCAAACGGACTTAAAGATACCAATGTACTGTTCATGCAGTCTGATGGAGGGTTGACGCCTATGAACCTGTAAGTCAAGGACAGAGAGCTTAGTTTAGTATAGCAATATGTATGTACCTATAGTATAGCAATATGTATGTACCTACTAGTCTCTAGCGACGCGTACCTAACTCCTCACATTAAGGAGTACGTGCGGAGCTTTACGGCAGGGTTCTCAAACGGACTTAAAGATACCAATGTACTGTTCATGCAGTCTGATGGAGGGCTGACGCCTATGAACCTGTAAGTAAAGGACAGAGGGCTTAGTTTAGTGTAGCAATATCTACCTAATAGTCCCTAGTGATGCGTACCTAGCTCCTCACATCAAGGAGTATGTGCGAAGCTTCGCGGCAGGGTTCTCAAACGGACTTAAAGATACCAATGTACTGTTCATGCAGTCTGACGGAGGGTTGACGCCTATTAACCTGTAAGTAAAGGACATAGAGCTTAGTTTAGTATAGCAATGAGTACTTAATAGACTATAGAAGCGTACCTTCCTTATTTTGTGTATAGCAATATGGTCCAAATGTACACATTTCGCTATTTCATGAACCAGCACACTCTTTTTCTTCGGTATTTGAACATAGATAGTTATAGTTACCAAGTATTTCTTTAGTTATGTCTTTTAATTTTTCGATTGGTTGTTTCATTAACTTGTTATTAGGTAAAAACAGTTTTGGCCCATAGAAAATTCGGTGCACGTCTCTGCTCTGTACTTCTCACTTGCGAGAAAACCATATTTTGTCATCCCGCTCGAAATCCATCTCTAGTTATCTATGGTTTATCCATTTTGAATGAAGCATGTTAGTAAACAAAGTACGACACAAATAACAAAATCTCACTTGCTTGGCGTCGAGTTTCAGATATAATTGTAAGCAATGTTTATTAGTGAGAGAGAGTTTTTTGAATAAATTTTATTTTTTTATTTATTTATTATTGAAGGGAGGATGTAAAATCGACAAGTAATGTAAATTACATATAAAAGGACGCGCCAACAAAGTGAATTGTAGGTTAAGTATGGGCGGTTTGTTTACGTTTATGATCCATTCAAAATGAATACGATATAGTTCTTATATCACAAGCTCTGCTTAGTTTAGGGCTAGATGATGCTGTATGGATTGTCCAGCATCACATTTTTTAGTATGTAAATAAAAAAAATCGTTGATTCATTCGTGTTATTTATTTATTTTCAGGTTCAACGGGTCCCGTGCCATTCTATCGGGCCCGGCCGGTGGTGTAGTCGGCTATGCTATGACGTCATACCAGAAGGAGACTGGACTGCCGGTTATAGGTAACAATGTGACTAAGACCAGCAGGGTATTTTAATTCGAAGGAAAGCCCGTCGAGCTCGATATCGGAAACTTTTGACTAATCAAAATAGCGTTCTCAAGTTCCGTCGGGATGAAATACAAATTCGAATCTGACGTTTTCGCTTCGGAAACATACTGTACAAGGTACAATGTGTTATTCAGGCTATGCATGTGATTATCAAGGCTACCTTGTTATTATATAACTTCCATGTTATTATAACTTACCAATATCTACGTGAGGAATGTGTCACGTATCAAACGTGACTTCTATCTTCCGTATTATACTTTCTTGTTAACTTTAATCCAATAAATAAATCCGGTTCGAAGAATGTTAGGGGTACTGATGTAATAAATCCACTCCAACAGTAAGTTCGCAACTGATTTATTTATTGGATTAAAGTTAACAAGAAAGTATAATACGGAAGATTGAAGTCACGTTTGATACGTGACACATTCCTCACGTAGATATTGGTAAGCTGTAATAACATGGAAGTTAGGTAGCCTTGATATCACATGCATAGCCTGAATAACACATTGTACCTTGTACATCTTGGCCTCTAGAAAAAAGGGAAAACAATGTAATGTGTAAGAACAAGAATACAAATGGCTGGCATTCTTCTCTGATAAATGAACACTACATTGTACTTCGTACACACACATCACACTAATATTATAAATGCGAAAGTTTAGATGGATGGATGTTTGTTACCTCTTAACGTCAAAACTACTGAACGGATCGGGCTGAAATTTCGCATGCAGGTAATTCTAATCCCGGAATGAAAGCTGCATTTTATCCCATAAATCAGTTCCTAAAGGATAGATGGCATAAACTAGTCTATACTCATAGATATAAATCGTTAGATATGCCCTTACCTCAGTGAGACCGCGCCGTTTTGTGTCCAAGTCGAACCTTACGCCCGCTTAAACCTGGACTCAGTGTACATCTAAGCACAGTGTTAGCCGCGTGCCTTTCGAAAGCACAACAACAATTCTAGAAACACAAACAAAGCCAGAGGTGTAACATTTCACTCGTAGGCATTGCGAGTTAATAAAATAACTTTTATTTTATCGTCCGCATTATCAAAAATGACTATAATAACAAATTTATATGGCGAGTGCACGAAAGAGAAAGTTGTGTTTGCAACTAACGTGTGAGAAAAAGAGATGGCACTATTTTCTCAGTACGCTTGTTTGGTTTGTCTACATTGCTACAGTTTTTGGTGGTCGGGGCGTATCTAACGATTTATATCTATGTCTATACTAATATTATAAAGAGGAAAGATTTGATTGTTTGTTTTTGTTTGTATGCAATAGGTTCCAAAACTACTGAACCGATTAAAAAAATTGTTTCATCATTAAAAAGCTTACTCTTCAGGGAGTGACATAGTCTATATTTTATCCCGGAATTCCCACGGGAACGGGAATTACGCGGTTGAAACCGCGAGGCGCTCCTTCTCTGTAATAAACTACGAATTCATTCAACGAATACCCGCAAGCTTTTCGACCACTTAATGATTCAGAAAATGGCTTTGCCCATAAGGGGCATCCTGAATCTACTCATTCGATTTCAATAACTTGGGGGGTCTAACTATTCTAATGTTTATTCCAGGGTTCGATATGGGCGGAACCTCTACCGACGTGTCTAGATACGCGGGGACTTTGGAACACGTCCATGAGGCTACCACGGCGGGGGTCACCATACAAGCACCACAATTAGGTAACAGTATGGGTAAACATTATAGATTGACCCTACAGAGCTGAGACGTAGATACTCACGATAGAATTATTTGATTTCAAATTGACCCTGAGTGTGGGGCTTACGCACTATAATAATGATTGAGTTTGTTGTAAAAAAACTATAAACCGACTTTAATTATATGGTTTTCTCATGAATGCCATTGTCAGAACTGGTCCAAATTGAAATGGGAACACACGGGAACCACCAGCTTTCAAATAAAAAAAGCATCATTAAAATCGGATCACCCAGTCAAAAGTTCTGAGGTAACAAACATAAAAAAACAGTCGAATTGAGAAGCCTCAACCTTATTTTGAAGTCGATTAAAAAAACCTTAATTCTAACCCCCTTATTCATAATGGTCTGCTAATATAAAACAGCTGCTACGTAGTGTTATTTTATTTCTCAGTCTGACTTATGTCAATAGAAGACAGAGCGAGATTTAACAGTGTGCTAAGTTAGCAGACCATTATGAATAACAGTTCAGGTAATATTTTTAAGGCTGGCACGATTGTCTTATGTTTTTTGTACGCTGCAGACTGATTACGGTAAAATCTCCCATCCAATATTTGTCCCAAGCCCTTTTGAAGGCCTTGAAAGCCGTTTCAATGGCTTCTGCCATACAATTGCAAATTACGAAGGCTATTTAACAGGCGTTAAAATGTCATTATAGGATGGGTGGTTTAGCGTTATTCCACAGCTAGATTTGTACATACTTAATACGTTTGTGTTTTTCTCAGATATCAACACTGTTGCGGCTGGTGGCGGATCAATTTTAACATTCAGGTTTGATCTCATATTGCTATCCATAAATAAATATTAAAAGCTCTTTCATGTGGTGCTGGGTTAGGATTTGCACCACTCATCTCTTCCCGCGGGTATCGTAAGACTAAGGGATATCCACCGGGGGTCGGCAGCAGCGCGTTCTGCAGAACAATTATACCACTAAACTGCGGTCCCCAACCCGCGCGCCCAGCGTGGGGATTATGGGCATTAAAGCCCATGAGATAGCAGCCAACAAGTTACTTATCAGGGGGGGGCCTGTCTCCAGCAGTGGACCAATATAGGCTGTTCAGGTGAGGTGAGGAATTTAAAGCTATTTTTTGATTGATGATGGACAAGCGTTTGGCTATCAACTCACTTTAAGAAAGCGAAAATGTAGCCTAAGATGGAGCACGCTTTTTTTTATTTACCCTAAATTTGAAGACTCCAAGATTGTACTCTAATGGGAAGACAGACGCAGGAAGTTCATTCCACTCTTTGGCAGTGGATATTATGAAATTAGAGCAGAATTTTTTGGTTTGACACTATGGTATGTCGACCAGGAATGGGTAGTATGATTTTGTGCGTCTGCTGGTCCTATGATAGAAGGAAGAAGATGGTATAAGGTCGTGCAATGCTTGCGCACAATCACCAAAGTGGTACTTGTAGAACACTGACAGTCAGTGTGACCGAGGCTTTGTAGGCTAAACTCTGTAAGCGAGACATTAGACTGCAAACAAAAGTGTTAATTGTGACGACCTCTGTGGCGCGGTGGGCGAAGGTCCACCTGCGACGCAGGAGGTTGCGGGTTCGAATCCCGCCTCGGGACAAATATTTGTACGATCTGCAGATATTTGTTTAGGGCGTTAATAAAAAATATCTATATAATGTAGTGTACTTATTGTATTATGTATATCAGTTATCTAGTACCCATAACACAAGCTCTGGGGCCTAATTCCACTATTTTTTAAACAAATGCTATAATGGCGCCATACGATTAAGATAGAGATTGAGTCATACATTTAGTTAGTATTCTTTTACCATAACACTTGCCCCATTGAACGGTCAAATTTTCAAACGGTTGTCATAATCGTAATAGTCATAGATATGGCATAAACGAAAAAAAATCGTGTTAGTAGAATACCAAAAGGTGTCAATGGCGGTGATTGATACGCGATAATGAAGCGATAATATTGTCATAGTGAGGCGATTGTGTTAGTGGAATCAGGCCCCTGCTTAGCTTGGGGCTAGATAATGCTGTGTGAATTGTCCAGGTATTACTTATTTATAATTGTAGGTCAGGCATGTTCGCGGCAGGCCCGGAGTCCTGTGGAGCACACCCCGGCCCGGCCTGCTACAGAAAAGGGGGCTCCATTGCAGTTACTGACGCTAACTTACTACTGGGTTAGTATCTATACCTAAATATAACTTAAAAATCACTTTGGTGGCGCGTCCTTTTATACGTAACTAGCAGCGAATCACAGTTTCACCCGCGTAGTTCTCGATCATGTGGGAATTCCGGGATAAAATATAGCCTATGTCACTCCCTGAAAAGTAAGCTTTTTAATGATGGAAGAATTGTAAAAAAAAATGTAAATTTGTGCAGTAGTTAATAAGCTCCAACTTATTCAATACAAACAATCAAATCTTTTCTGTATACAATATTAGTATAGATTTACATTCCTTGTACGTACGTGTACTTTACCTTCAACCAATATTACTTACAATTACATCTGAATCTCGACGCCAAGCAAGTGAGTTTTAGGTTGTTACATGCTGAATGGATAAGGTTATAACTAGTAATTTCGAGTCGTAATACAAGTCTTCGGTAGTATAGTGGTAAGTATCCCCGCCTGTCACGCGGGAGACCGGGGTTCGATTCCCCGCCGGAGAGATTCTTTTTGCATTTAATTTATCTTGTTTTGTTTGTAGGACGTTTACTGCCACAATACTTTCCCAAGATCTTTGGTCCGAAGGAGAATGAACCTTTGGATAAGGAGGCGACCGCGGCTGGATTTAGAAAAATCACTGATGAAATTAATCGGTTTTTAATACAAGATGGAGGTAAACAGGTAAGAATTATTCTAAATAATTTCACCGTGAGATTCCGTTTTATTTTATTGTGTTCGGGATATTAAACATGATTTTAGTTTTTAATCGACTTTATAAAAAGGGGGAGGTTGTCAATTCGACTGTATTTTTTATGTTTGTTACCTCAGAACTATTCTTTTTCCTTTTTTGTAGATGACCATGGAAGAAGTCGCAATGGGATTCATCAATGTAGCCAACGAGGCGATGTGTAGGCCTATTAGGTAAGTATTTTTTTTATGTCATAAAATGTCATGATTTTATCGCCAACACAACATCAAGTTGTGAGTAGTTATAGTTATTATTTTATATGTGGAGATTAAAAATAAATAATGCTGGACAATATACACACACAGCACAGCGATTTTTAGGTTTGTTGCCAAAATTAATATCAACAAAACTAAGTTCAGGTAGATCGAGTTTAAATAGCTTTTGTATGTACGAGTAAGTATGTATATAAAAATCGGCTACATACATACTACAAATCAAATCAAATGTATTTGCTGAATACATTATTACAAGTACATGTCAGATCTTATAACTAGAGTAATGTCAAATGTATTCAACCCGCAAGCAGGTGTGTAAATATTAAATATCGTCGATTTAATTAGTAATATTCAATAATAATACTACATACGTTGTAAGTAGCCGATTTTTATGTGCCCACGTAGCGCTGAAACTACTCGTTCGATTTCAACAAATTCGTTCAATTCAAATCAATTCAATTCTTTTATTTAAAACCAGACATAACATTACAGAGTACACTCCAATGCGTTACATCTGGGACATCTACTTGCTAGTGAAAATAAAATTATGACAACATAGCAGGACTAAAAATTCGTAAAATAAAAATAATATTAGGTCCTTACATATGAAATTGGCGTTTTTCGTACTGGCCACTTTAATCACTAATTTCTCCTCTTTGGTAAGGAATTCCAAATTCAAATTTGTACAGCTATAGACTCATGTATTTGTGCTTCGATGATCGTCATTCATTTGTTTTTTTTCTTCTGTTTTTTTCTGTTTGCGTCACTCATTTTACAAAATGGAAAACTTAAAATATCGCATTATTTACGAGTACGAGTTCCGTCGTGGCACTAGTGCTGCGGAAACGACTCGAAGGGTGAATGATGTGTATGGCGGTCGTGTTGCAAAAGAAAACACAGTTCGTTTTTGGTTCCAACGTTTTCGTTCTGGAAATTTCGACCTGCAGAACAAGCCCCGTGGACGGCCTGAGACTCAAGTTGATAATGAAGAGTTGAAGGCTATTGTGGAAGCGGATCCATCGCAAACCACGTCCGAGTTAGCTGCAGGCTGCGATGTTAGTGATAAAACTGTTTTAATTCACTTGAAGCAAATTGGGAAGATTAAAAAGCTTGAAAGGTGGGTACCTCACGAATTGACTGAAGCAAACCGGCAAACGCGCGTCGACTGCTGCGTTACATTACTAAACCGGCACAATAATGAAGGTATTTTAAACCCTGTGATGAAAAATGGGTTCTTTACGATAATCGGAAGCGCTCAGCGCAATGGTTGGATCCTGGCCAGCCAGCCAAATCCTGCCCCAAGCGAAAATTAACCCCAAAAAAGTTACTTGTAAGCGTTTGGTGGACTAGTGCCGGTATTGTTCATTACAGTTTTCTCAAATCTGGCCAGACTATTACGGCTGATTTCTATTGTCAGCAATTGCAAACCATGATGGAAAAGCTAGCGGCTAAACAACCTAGGCTGGTCAATCGCTCCACGCCACTGCTGCTTCACGACAACGCTAGACCACACACTGCGCAACAGACGGCTACTAAATTAGAAGAGCTTCAATTGGAAAGTCTAAGACATCCTCCGTACTCCCCGGACCTTGCTCCAACAGATTACCATTTTTTTCGAAATTTGGATAACTTCTTGCAAGGGAAAAAATTCAACTCCGATGGGGCAGTCCAAATCGCCTTCAAAGATTTTATTGATTCCCGTCCGACTGGTTTTTTTAGTAAAGGGATCAATGAACTACCTATAAGATGGCAAAAGTGCATAGAAAATAATGGTTCATACTTTGATTAATTAAATATATTATATTAAAAAATATTCGACTTTTTGTTCCTCCCATACAAAACGCCAATTTCATATGTAAGGACCTAATATTAAAACAAACATCAGCAAATAAAAACAAAGACATCGTTACTACGGTTACATAATAAAAAACATGGAAATAAAATGATGAAAATAAGAAATATAAGAAAATAAAATACAGTGGTATTTTATTTTCTTAAGTCTCACAATAGCTGAGGCATATAAGTTCTATCGACTTCCATCCATCCTCAATACCCCGGTGGTTATAGGGTTTATGACGTCAGGAGATATTGGGATCTAACGAGATAGCTAGGTGTAAGTAAGGGTCGAAAATTTTATTGTTAAAATACTAAGCACAATCGGTGAACGCCGTAATTGGGTTTTAGTTTATTTTAAACAGAAAAAAAGGAAAGAGGTTCTCAATTCGACTTTTTTTTATGTCTCCTCAGAACTTTTGACTGGGCGGTCCGATTTTCATGATTCTTTTTTTATTTGAAAGCTGGTACCTACTTCCCATGTGGTCCCATTTCAATTTGGTCTAGTTCTGACAATGGGATCCATGAAAAAACTATATAATTGTTTATAGTTTTGTAAAACAAAATAAATTTTATCTTGTTTTATTTCACAGAGCACTAACCACAGCGCGTGGTCACGATGCGTCCCAGCACGCTTTAGCTTGTTTCGGCGGCGCGGGCGGCCAGCACGCTTGTAGTGTCGCCAGGCAACTTGGGATATCTACCGTATTGATACATAAATATGCAGGTAAAATATAACATACTCTATGATAGAGTCTGTTCAAAATGAGAAGAGTCGTGGTAAGTGAGGGCGCTCGTGTGCCAATTGACATCTTTTGTTGCTTTGACAACACTGCTCTGCCCTTCGTCGGTTGAAAATCCAAAATCCTATACCCAACAGTGGATGTTACCGGGCTAAAATGATGATTTACTTCTAACCTGAAGGCCTAGACAATGCTACAATAGTCATCGAAAGCGATAGTAGAAAAGTCCAAAAATGTATGGGTTTGACATAATTATGCCTTAGATATGTCACGTGATCTGTTACAAATCTTTCAATAGGGTATATGCATGGATTTTTTTATTGATTATTTAGGTAAAAAACTAAGATCAGTATCGAGTGATAAAAACGCTACCATGTAAGCCCTTGCATTTGGTGACGTCACGGATCATCGAGTCCCCTATGTTAACTCAAAGTCAAAACTTCATGCCCATACAAAAATGTTCAAGTATGACGTCACGCTTCACGTGCCAATAGCGTTGCGTTAGGACATTTTGCGGTTGAGATGATGTATAGATTGAGAAAATTGAAATATGTACTTTTCAATGATTAATTTTTACATTAAAAAACAAAAATAAATATACAGATATATTTCTTTATCAATAGAGAATACGTAAAAAATATATTAGCTCTTTTGAAGTCTCATGCATATACCCTATTGTTTTCGGTTGCCGGTTGGCTACGCCCTGGTATCTCTCACATCTGGGTATAGGATTCCTTTGGCTTGTGCCAGCCGTTTCTGTCCTTTTCTTCGTGCATGATGTCTGAATAAATAAATTCCAACAAACTGTCAAAACTTTACTATGCAATATCAGAGGCAATGCAATAGGCTTACTATAAAATATCAAATTAGATAGATAGAATTTTTTTTATTGCTCACTTATTAAAAGAAACAATATAATAGAACAGCTTAAAAACTAAGTGACAAGTGGCGGTTTTATCGCTTTAGAGAGATCTCTACCAGACAACCGTGATTATCTAGAGAGGATAAAAAAGCTTGGGTCGCATTTTGCTCCAACTCGAAAAATAACAACTAACAGGCTAAAGATTTCTTCATCGTTTACTTTAGTCTACATACCGAAGCGACATGTCAGTGTATTTTTTTAATATGATTTGACCTTTTCTTAGTGTACATTTATTATACAAATGTATGTTTTAAGCTATTTTGAATTTGTTTTTTTTTTATTTTATCCTTATCAGGTATTCTGTCAGCGTACGGCATGGCACTGGCTGACATTGTACAAGAGAAGCAATCCGCTTGCGCTTGGGTGTACAATCGCGAACATTTCGACAGGATCGACGCGGAGCTGGATCTACTGGAAGCGATTTGCAAGAATAAACTGAAGGATCAGGTATGCCAACTATATTTTAGGACCTACCAGCTCATTTCAACAGCCTGTATTGGTCCACTGCTGGACGCAGGCCGCCCCTGACCCAAGAAGACGCTTCTTCTTGTCTTTTATGTCTTGGGGGTGTAATGCTTATAATCCCCAGCACCATGTTCGTTCATGCGGGTTTGGGACGCAGTCTGAAGAATAGGGTATATGCATCGATTTTTTTTATTGTTTTAAACGATTCTTTAGGTCATTATTTAACCGAAGAATGATAAGACGCTCACTGAATTTCGCATTAACAAGGTAAAAAAAAAATCAAAACTACAATCATTTTCGGGTGATAAAAACGCTGTCATATTGGCGCCATGTTTATTTGACGTCGTCGTTCACACTCGATTAAAACCTTTTGTGACGACCTCGGTAGTGATCATCTCAGGAAAGAGGTTTTTAGAAAAAGCTGAAAATAACCGACAATACGAAATGTGAAGTGGGCAGAATAGTGTCAAATCATGGTGCAGCAAGCAGAATAAAAAAAGAAAAAATGTGAACAGCGATGTCACGTCCGCTCTACTCAATGGCGTAGCGTTTTGAAATTTTGCGATTGAGATTTAAAATATCAGTTTTTCAATGGTTAAATTCTACTATAAAAACCTCCCAAAATGCAAAAATAAATATGCAGATATGTTTCTATATCAATAGAGAATACGTTTATATTTTTTTAGCCATTTTAAAATCACATGCATATACCCTATTGTTCTGCGGGGAGCGTTGCTCCCAGCCCTCGGTGAATATCCCTTAGTCCGGCGCAGCATCACCCCCCACAGAACAATTCTGCTACCAAACTGCGATCCCAAACCCGCTTACGACACCCGCGGGAAGTGTTGCAGTGGTGCAAATTCTTAGCCGGCACGGCACTATCCGGCTATCTCGATGTGGAATGTAATGTAAAGAATGTAATTTTAGCTATTCTTCACTGCAGGGTATCCCCGTCTCTCACATCCGTTTAGAACCGTACCTACACCTGCGCTACTCGGGCACGGACTGCGCTCTCATGGTGGCTCCGATCCGAGGGGCTGGAGACTCCACCGGTTGCAGGCATGGAGACTTCTACACGGCGTTTGTTAACAGGTATGTTGTTATAGGATATCAATCAGAACTAATTTCATAATAACTCGTTATAGAGACTTACTCATGTTATCTTGAACCCAAAGACATGGAGATTTCTACCAGGTGTTGGTTACTAGGATTTTTCTTATAGGATTATGTTTAGTCCAGGGTATCCCGGACTCTCATATAGAGACTCACTCATAGTGCCTTCAACCCAAAGACATAGAGACTTCAACAGCGCGTTAGTTAGTAGGATTGTTCCTATAAAACAGGTATGTTTAGTTTACTCCAGAGTATCCCGGACTCTCATAGCGGAACCAGTCTCTATTCATGTGTATAGAGACTGGTTCCTAGTGTCTTCAACCCAAGAACATGGAAACTTCTATGCGGCGTTTTATTACCAGTTTTGCTCTAGTCTAGGATGACTATGTTTATAGACTTCTAGAGTGACCAATAGTAGGATATTAGGTAACATCATCAGCTGGTCGCCTTGTTCACTCCAAGGTATCTCCATCCCTCGCATTTGTGTAGAACCATACCTACACCTGTGCTACTCAGGCACGGATTGCGCTCTCATGGTGGCTCCGATCCGAAGGGCTGGAGACTCGATGGAGTCTCCAGCCCATGTCTGCAAGCGATGGCTTGCAGACATGGAGACTTCTTCACGGTGTTTGTTAACAGGTAAAACGTGGTGTAGGACGCCATGTGGTATGATGGCCTGCGATAGACTCTAGGCAGATGCTGGATGCGGATGGCTGAAGACAGGGCGCTATGGCGCTCATTAGGGGAGGAGGGGCCTATGTGCATCAGTAGACTAATATAGGTCGATGATGACGATGTTCCTATAGGATAGCTATGTTAACTCCATAATATCTGGGATTCTTTAGAGACTTACTCATGGTGTTATCAACACAAAGACATGGAGACTTCAAGTGGATTATGGCTACCAGGTATACTCTATAGATAGAATACCAGACTTTTAGAGACTTCTAGAGTATCCTTTAGCAAGTATACCTTATCCATCGAGCATGTAGAATGTTAGTAAACAAACCGCCCATACTTAACCTAAAATTCACTTTGTTGGCGCGTCCTTTTATACGTAATTTACATTACTTGTCGATTTGAGATCCTACCTTCAATAAATTATATTGCTTACAATTACATCTGAAACTAGACGCCAAGGAAGTAAGTTTTAGTGTGTCGGGGTTTGTTTACTAATATTCTACATGCTCGATAGATACAGTATAGTTATGCTAACCCGATTGTTAACTTATGTTTTTACTTTTCAGGTATAAAAGCGAGTTTGGCTTCACTCTGTCGAGCCGAGACGTGATCGTCGACGATATAAGAGTGCGCGGTGTCGGCCTGAGCGACGTGCCTGAAAATACCGCGCCATCTAGCGGGAAAGGGGTGCAACCGATTGCTGAAAAGGTACCACAAACAAAACTATTCAAATAAACTTACTATGATATATTTGTCATATATTGATAGGGTTGCTATCAATAAGCTAAGCTGGGGTAAAACGCTAAGGTATGCTAGCTAGCTGAGGGTGGCAAAAACTCCGAAGAGATTAAAATGACCGAACCCGTTGAGTGGTGACTGAACACTGCTTTTATTGTTACCACATTAGTTGGTAATTGAGGTCAATGCAAGCTAATCTAAATTTACACGCGAGTTGCGATGTACCTACTGCATGAACTAATGCGTTAGCTTGTACATATATGCTACAGATGGCAATAGATCCCAATAACATAAATTAAAATTCATATGCTTGGAAGTGAGATAAAGAGATATAATTAAACAATATTTATAAAAGAAAGTATCTCAAATCAGCAAGTACTTTCAATTATGTTTAAAAATCGTTAAGAAGAAAGGTAATTTGATGTTTGTTTATCTTCTGTGCTGGAATTAAAAACATCGAATATAGTTGAGATTCATAAAATATACTACACCACACTACACAGTTTATCAAAAAGTATTTAAAATTTTAGGGGTTCGCTCTGCTCGCTGGCATTTCTTTCGTCAACTGGCCTAATTTTCATCAAACATTTACAAAAATTCGTGGCTCGCTCCGCTCGCCGTTACTTGCTTTTCTACTTCACTTTTTCCGCTAGTGGAAAAAAATGAAGTGAATTAGAGTCATTTGTATCAAGCGGTTTATATAGTAAAAAATTGACTTGTCTAAGTGCTATTTTGCAAGTCTAAAGAAATAAACGATTTGACTCTGACTCTCTGACTCTGTTGTTGGGGCTGAAGGTCGGGTTTTATAGTAGGTTCTTTGTAAAATACCGCCAGTGTTATTGAACAAAGTCAAATAAATCATGTTATTTTTCAGACAGCCCCAGTCTACTTCGACGGCGGTTACCAGACCACATCTATCTACCTGCTGGAGAAACTTAAACCGGAACAGGTGGTGGCTGGACCAGCTATTATCATGGACAATCTGTCCACTATTCTTGTTGAACCTGGTATGTAGCAACAGTTATAGTGTCTCCGCTCCTAGCACTCGACAACTTCAGGTTGTCGACTGCACCTAACGTCACGTCGTCGTTGTCTTTGATAATTATAAGAGAATGTAATAATCTATAAAAATATACATACTATCAGTAAAAAGGTCAAAGTTTTATTGCTATTTTGAAAATTCACTCAGTTGAACTCGAAGATTCAACATATAGTATTTCAGTATTTATTTATTCACACTTGTTACACTAAATAACATTGACAAGTCAATTTATACATTCATGTGTAAGATTATATTAGTCCACTGCTGGCCACAGGCTTCCCTCTAATAAGCGCCTTATTGACTTTTATCTCATGGGGGTATTCCCCATAATCTTCACGCTGGGCATGCGGATTGATCGCAGTTAGATGTTAGGATTGTTTTGCCTCATAAGACACGGGAAGAGTTGGGGTGTTACAAATTCTAAGCCGGCACCAATCAGGCTGTTTAGGTTGAGATGAAAATGGTAATGTTCAATTTATTATTTACAGATTGTAGCGCAGAAATAACAAAATACGGCGACATCCGCATAACAATCGGTTCTGGTAAACGCCGCGTGGTCACCACCGCTCTCGACTCCATACAACTGAGTATCTTCGGGCATCGGTTCATGTCTATAGCGGAACAGATGGGCAGGTTGGTATTCTACGATTTTTATTTATCCTATAGAGTCAGAGTCAAATCGTTTTTTTTTCCTTAGACTTAGAAAAAAAGCACTTAGACCAGTAAAATTTTTACTATTTAAACAGCTTGATAAATAGTTATTACTATCAAATAATAAATAAGGTGCAATTGACTCTAATTCACTTAATTTTTTTGTCCACTAGCGGAAGAAGTGAAAATGAAACCACTAGCCAGTTTATCGCTTATCAACTAATACAATATTTGCATATCTCAGTCTAACACAACTAATTTATGTTCTTACATTACATACTATTGTCGTTGTGGAACTGGGCGACATCCGGCCAAGGCTCTTCAGACAACTTCCAGTTAATATTACAGAGGCGAAAGTGTGCCGTTGCATTGTGAATATGTTTGGTCGAAGACGACGCGCCAAAACTTTGGGTCGAGCCGAAATTGTGCTCATATGAATATCTGGTTCTGGAATAATATATGGGCGCCAGATTTAACGTTGAGGGGTAGCCCTAGTCAAAGGAAAACTCACTCACTTCCGTTAAATAAAGTAAATTCTTTCGCCCATTCTTTATGTCATTTTTATACAATATACTTTATTTAACGGAAGTGAGTGAGTTATCCTTTGAGGGCTACCCCTCAACGTTAAATCTTGTACATATGTATAGGCAAAGATATAAAGCCCATACAACAAAAGACTCGTCATGACATAAAAAGATTTATGCTACTCTTTGGTAATGGAATTCTTAGGACGGATAGGACCCCCCATTGGCTATCTGTTCTTTGTAAAGGCGATTGTGAAGATGATGTAAAGCTCTAATTCTGTCACCAGGCAACGCCAAAAATGCTTATTGGGCTAGAATTTTGCAGGCAAGAAACTCTGGACCAGGAATAACATTATACTTATTGGGTAGAAAAATATAAAGGGATGGCTAGACTTTTTAACATCTGCAGATATTTGTCCCGGATCTGTATACATTACTTATACATTACTATGTTCAACGGTCATCTGCCATAGCATGACCTATGCTTACTTTGGGGCCAGATTAAGCGTAAAAAAATCTAGTACTATAAGGTTCCCAGTTTCCGTTAGTGGTGTAAATACCTACTTGGACAGCGAAAGGAATGTATTGTTTTGTGTACATCACACTAAATTATAAATGCGAAAGTTTGTATGGAACTATGAATGGATGTTTTTTACCTCTTCACGCCAAAACTACTGAACGGATCGGGCTGAAATTTTACATACAGGTAATTCTAGTTCTGGAATCAAACATAGGCTACTTTTTATCCCATAAATCAGTTCCCGTGGGATAGAAATCACCTTTAAACGTTTCCTTAGAACAACGCGCGCGAAGCCGCGGGGCGCAGCTAGTTACTTATAAATTGCTATGTTTAACGGTCACTTGGTACCCATAACACGAGCTATACTTTGGGGCCAGCTGACGCGTAATTTTTTTAGTACTACTATAAAACTTTCAGTTTCCGCTAGTGGTGCAAATACTTGGATAGCTAAAGTCGGCTATTGTTTTATGTACATGTATGTATCTTTCTCGTTTCGCAGAGTCCTTCAGAGAACCTCTATATCCGTGAACATAAAGGAGCGGTTGGACTTCTCATGCGCGTTGTTTGGCGCCGACGGAGGGCTGGTGTCCAACGCGCCGCATATCCCTGTCCACCTCGGTGCCATGCAGGAGACTGTACAGTACCAGGTACTATACGTCCACTGCTGATCAGGTCAACCTCAACAGCCTATATTGATCCACTCCTGGACGCAGGGCTCCACCGAAGAGCGCCCCATTGGCGTATCTCATGGGGGGTAATGCCCATAATCCCCACATTGTGCATGCGGATTGGGGATCGCAGTTTGGTGGTAGAATTGTTCTGCAGGAGACGCTGCTGCTCACCCCCCGGTGAATATACCACTCAGCTACTCACGGTCTCCGTTAACCAAAGGTTAATTCTTGGTCACCACTCGGTAAGGTAGGTGATGAATTCTTCCCCCAAGGATACAGCACATACCCTTCAGGAGGGTAGTATACATTACGGATGTAACCCGCTTACATAATTAGCCTTGTACGTGTTGGAAGAACACCAACGTTTCATCCCTTAAGAGGGACATCTTTAGGGCGAGTGCGGTTCTAGACGCGCGCGGACCGCATCCCTTCGAGCATTCGAGTGTAGTGTAGTGCACTGGAAAGAGTAGTTGGTCTGGAGTCCTGACCTACAAGTCTAACAAGCTCGGCAGCAAGCGGTCCTGAGTCAGGACCTCTCGCTGACGAACTTGTAAGATGCCATACTCGACATCAAAATGACCTGGGAAGCTATAGTTCTCTTCTGCGAAGATGTCTGTATCTCAGAAGGAATGGAATGAATCAGGGGGGAAAACCATCAAGCTCAGCCGCTCCGACGGATGACTGTAAGAAAACGACGTCCATAGGGTAGTGTCTGAGTAAACAAATATTGTTCTATTTTTTGGTCTATTAGATTATCAGAAGATATTCGACACATATGTATATATTCTTTGCTCGATAAAAACAACAAGTGACGAATAAAAAGCACGTCAAAGTTTGTAAGTGGGGGGCTAGTGACGTCACGCCTTGCCAAAGCTTGCTGTAAGGTGTGACGTCACGCGGAAATCTAACTGGCTATATCTAACCTACCGACGAACAAAAAAATTTTAGGACTAGCGTATTCCTTAATAAATATTTTTAAGCTATTGCATAGCTTCTATCGCGGGCTTTGAGCGCGGGGACCGAATCCAGAAATTCCGTAACGAAAAAACCTTGACGTTTGTCTCTTTAGTTCAGCAACTCGCCTCTAGATGGCATTGCAATAGCTTTACCGCGGCAGTCCCCGAGTGCCACACGTCTTTTTTTTTGTTTCAGATGAAAGTCCGCGGTGACTCTATAAAGGAAGGTGACGTGTTACTCGCAAACCACCCTAAAGCCGGCGGTTCACATTTACCCGACTTGACCGTCATCACACCTGTGTTCCACAAGTTAGTATTGCTCGGGTAAACCGACCACGCAGTATACTATGCAGTTTTAATCTTATTAGTTCGTCAGTTAAATTAAAGTTAAAATAAAAAGAAACCTTCGCTTTTTTTTAATAAAGCACGTCAAAGATTGTGACAAAGGGCTAAGTGACGTCACACCTTGCTAAATAGTGTCGCAAGGTGTGACGTCACGCGGACCTTAACTGGCTATATCGTCATTATTTTTATGTATAATTTATCGGCAAAAGAATAATTATGTGTCCAACGTCTTCTCATAATGTAACTAACAGCACTGAAGAAATATGTAGTGAATGAATCCGAAGACCGTTAATTTGTAGTTTATTCTGAACTAGCAGCGCCTGGCGGTTTCACCCATGTAGTTCCCGTTCCCGTGGGAATTCCGGGATAAAATATAGCCCATGTCACTCCCTGAAGAGTAAGCTTTTTAATGAGGAAAGAATTTTTTCAATCGTTCCAGTAGTTTCGGAGCCTATTCCATACAAACAAACAAACAAATCTATCCTATTTATAATATTAGTATAGTTAAAGACTACGCTACGAACTAAACTAACTTTTTATGACAGTAGCCCATTGCAGTTACAGGAAAAAAACTAGAACGCTCGGTACTTTGCCAACCGAATAGAATATATTTTATTTGTAAACTTACACAGCAAAACACAATAAACATAAGTTCATATTTTTTTCCCAGAACACACCCTAAGCCGATTTTCTTCGTGGCCTCCCGAGGCCACCACGCAGACATAGGGGGCCTCACGCCGGGCTCCATGCCTCCGCATTCCACCAGCCTGAGGCAGGAAGGGGCTGCCTTCAAGTCCATGCTGCTGGTGGATGGAGGGGTCTTCAATGAGAAGGAGCTTACTGAGGGTAAGAGAAAACCAAAAGTCATCACGTGAATACCTCAACCCTCAATCGCCTGTATTTGTCAACTGCTGGACGCAGGCCTTCCCCTGATAAGCACCTTATTTGCGTTTATGTAATGGGGGTAATGCCCATAATCCCCAAGTTGGGCATGTGGGTTGGGGATCGCAGTTCGGTGGTAGAATTTTTCTACAAGGGCGCTGCTGCCCCTGTGGATATCTTCTTACGACACCCACGGGAATAGATGGGGTGGTGCAAATTCTAAGCCAGCAGCACACAGCACGTGAATAAAATGTTTTAAACGTTCGAGAAACGAAAATAAAATTAAAATTAATAATGCTGGAACATCCACACCGCATCCCCAAACTAAGCAGAGCTTGTGTCATGGGTACTGGATGAGATGACTTTACATATTGTACCATAGATAGATATTTGATCATGCTTAGAAAATAATGAGAAGCAGCTACCAGCTACCCGGAACAAATACTTGCAGATCGTACAAACATTTATCCCGAGACGGGAATTGAACCCGCAACCGGCGCGCCACATCATCGGTCGTCAATTATGTAACCGAGCCAAAGTTTAAAAAAAATATAAGTGGCCACTCTCACGGGCTACTCATAAAAATACCTGTGTTTATTTTTGCAGAACTCATGAAGCCAGGCAAAGAGCCGGGATGCTCTGGTACCAGGAACCTGGCTGATAACTTGTCTGATCTGAAGGCTCAAGTGGCTGCCAACCAAAGGGTCAGTACATAAACATAAAAAACATAAAAATCGTTTATTAGACACAATTACAAAGTTTCAGTAGATATTGAATCCGTAGGATCCCGAACTAGTCTAGGCTGTATTTCGGGACCCAGGGCTTTTCATTTAAAGTTTTACAAAGTACAAAGTACGTAGTTTATTGACAATAATACAGTATTTGACCACCATCTAACTTAAGAAAGTATGGTCTGGATATTGTTTAAAAGAAGCAGAGTTTACAAAACCTAAGGAATATTTAACGTCATTGGTAATTAAATTAGCGCCTGTAACGTTGTTTTTTTATTATAAATAATGTTTCTATTAGTGGCATCTTGATTGGAGTATTATGTAGCTACTATTGCGCCCCGCGGCTTCGTACGCGTTGTTCCACTGGAAACATTAAAAGGTGATTTTCATCCCACGGGAACTGATTTATAGGATAAAAAGATTAGGATTTGGGATAAATTAGATTTACCTAGCAAAATTTCAGTCAGATCCGTTCAGTAATTTTGACGTGAAGAGGTAACAAACATCCATACAAACTTTCGCATTTATAATATTAGTGTGATATACTGTTAATTTTAAGAAAATTGTACCTATACGTGCCGTAATAAACGAAAAATAAAATAACGTACCAGGTTGCATAGATTTGTACAGGTACATTTTGAATATAAGCGGGTTAACTACCAACCTTTTTTGTGTTGGAAGAACACCAATGTTTCATCCCTTAAGGAGAGACATCTTTAGGGCGAGTGCGGTTCTAAACGCTCGCGTACCGCATCCTATCGAGCACTGCGCGTGGACGCGCGTTGAGCGCGTGACGTGACCGCCGGGGGTGAGGATGGTGGGGGGTGCACTGCTTGTAGATGCTGCAGGGCGTGAGAGTCATCTACTGTGTCGGGTGTTGCTGTCGTCAGGGTACACACAGAACTAATAGTATCTATCCCGGCTCTATACCTACACCGCTATTTGACTTCCCATGGAGACACGGCTTCCAGGCGGGTGGTAGGTTCCAACCTCTGTCTCTGTTGAAGTTGGGCCATCGTTCTATCTCTATCGCCTTGCGTATCTTGCGGGGAACAAAGAAGTACAAGTTATTGTAAGCAAAAGAACTAACTATGGTAGGAGGACGATATTATCAGAGGGAGCCCAGCTTTATAACAATTTACCTAACAATGTGAAAGAATGCGAAAATATGAAAACATTTAAAAATACGTTATTGAAATATGTAATCAACAAAGAAAAATAGAGTATTATTCATTCATTCATTCTTTTCCTTTTCTCTCATCACTTGTACCCATTGATTTATTAAAAACGAAGATGAGGCACTGGTTGCTCGAAAGTGGCAACCTCAAATTGTGTAAAATTGTGTTCTCCCACATCAGTCACCGTCTGACCGGTGGCACGGGCGGTCGTGATTCGCGTGAAATATTGTTGTCTCAGTCTCACTTCGGTCCTAGATACGTCTTTCCGTCTTTGTTCTTCTTTGTATTGCACAGGACTGGAAATATAACTGTGAGAATATGTGTTTGTGTGTAGTTGTAACACATGCCAATTTTTGAGTAAGCGCTGGGAGAACGTAACCTATCTTCCCTTTTTAAATCAATGCTTGTACCACACACCTTAAAATGCTTCGTCGAAGTCATACTACTGCTGATAGTTATTTTTTTCTATCTACCCTATTTTTTTTGTGTTGTTGGCTTGTTATTGCATTTTGTTTGTATAAATTTATTATAAGTGTTTATACCTATCTATTCTAAATTATATTATATAGCGCTATTATAATAAGAGCTTGGATTACCTACATCTACGTATTTATAAGTAAGCCCTAGAGGTAATATGTAATGTATACAATATTTGTTACAAATTACTTATTCTCATTTTAAGTGAACTTGTATAGTTTTTATGAGAAAATAAAGCTTCTTTAACCTCAAAGCTAAATCTTTGTATATTCCAGGGTATCCAACTAGTCGGCGAGCTGATAGATCAGTACGGGCTGGACGTGGTCCAAGCGTACATGGGACATATCCAGAAGAACGCAGAGATCGCTGTCAGGGATATGCTCAAGGTAATTGTTATTTGTTCAACAAGTGAGCAAAACGGTTTTTTGTTGCACGTGCCGATTTTAAATCACCAGCTAGCGAAGCAGTCTAGAGTAGGGCCACTCGCTACGCTCGTGTCGTGACGTTTAGTTGTATTCAACATAGTTTATGACGGTATAAATTGATTTCATCCTTAGTTTTGGATGGTCAATATCAAACAGCCTTGTAGTTACCCTTCCACGTTTGTTGTAAAAATTAGCGACAAGTTCCATCTTAAGTTCGAAAAGTTGAATGACAGATTGATGTACTACATTCATCGATCAAAGTTTTCGCCGACCGCGAAATACCTGATCGATGACTAAGGCAATGAAAAAATAAACATTTTTTTATGTCCTCATTGCGGATGTAACTCGGTTAACTACGAACCTTATTTGTGTTGGAAGAACACTTACCATTTTCTAATATTATTATGTTCTATAACTTTCTAAATAAGATGTAAAAAAAACTTTACTATGCCACTGTATGCCTATGTAAAAATTTGAATATTTGCAGGAAATAGCTCACAAAACCTTCCTAGCCACGAGTTCGACCGTGCTGAAGGCAGTCGAGTACTTAGACAACGGGACGCCTATCGTACTCACTGTTACATTGGACAAGAAGCTGGGCGCAGCGCACTGTGACTTCACGTAAGTCATACATTAAAAATTTACCCCCTTATTCATAATAGCCTGGTAACTTAGCACACTGCACTCGGTCTAAATCTCGCTTTGTCTTCTATTGACATAAGTCAGACTATAATAACACTACTTAGCTGTTAGCAGCTGTTTTATGTTAGCAGGCAATTATGTTTAAAAAAAACCGACTTCAAATTCTTTACCCTCTTATTCATAATGGTTTAGTAACTTAGCACACTCCTGTTTCTCACTCTGTCTTCTTCTATTGACATAAGCCAGAGTGAGAAGTAACAGTAACACTGCTATCCATCTTCATTGATACAAGTACTTTTTGGATATCCTCCAAGCGTCAACTTTAACTATAGCCTCTTGTTTACGTCCAATGAGTGAAATTATCATGAGAAAAGGATGTTTTAGATACTGTTTCAGCGCACACATGAATTTATCGTGAATTTAACTTTTTGGTATATCCTCAAATTCAACCTTTAGTCATTAAAAAAAGAATCATCAACCTTCGATGAGTATTGGCGAAGATATCACCAAATTTTTTATAACGAGTCGTGATTTTTCTAAAGTTTTTTGTTAAATAATAGATTCAGGCGTTACTTTGCGGAAATCCATTGTAAATATAAGAATGAAAAATATTTAGGAACAATTCCGCGAAAAAACCTTCTGTGATAAAATCTGACAAATTATACAAAATTATACATTTATACCACCACTTCGAGCTCCACGCGCCAAGTCTAGTCCAAGTCACTTGGCGCGTGGAGCTCGGAGTGGCAACATCTCTGGTGGGACTCTGCCGTTGTTGTTTGGCGCTCTCAGTGTCAAGATCGAGTGGTGTGGTGTCCTGATGATGTCTCGTGGAGAAACGAAACTAGTTGACGACTTGCTTTGATAAATGTTCTTTCAATTTGTATAAATGTATAATTTTGTATAATTTGTTAGATTTTAGGTTTTTTCGCGGAATTGTTACTAAATATTTTTCATTCTTATATTTAAGTTTTTTGTTGTTTTTTGTTGCTTGACGGGATAAATACTAATCCTCCGAGAATAAAATAAAAAAATACATAAAAAAGACACAGACAAAAATAGAACCTCTTCCTGAAGTCGGTAAAAGTCATAAACGCAGTGCCGTAAATAGGCCTGTGCAAGCGGTGCTCAGGCACAGCGCGTAAACCCGAGGGGTCGCATAAATGACCAGGAGGATTAAGTTCCTACTCCAGTTTATACTGGTGATTACCTACGCGCCAGCAAATTGTACCCTTAACTACGTAGGTTCAGTGGAGGGGAGGGGGGCGCAGACAAGTATGCGAGACAAGGATCGAGATAATAAAACTATCAATTTCAAGATTTTTGGTTATTATAGTTTTACACGATGGGTAATTTCTTAAGTAATAAAATAAATTCTCAAAAAAAATGAAGTAAATTCTTGAGACTTTATTTGATTAAAAAAAATTGTACCTATACAGGCGAGGAAAAAAGCTCTTTCGGAGGGCGCATTTCAGCAGCACAGGGTCCAAATTTGGCTATTTACCGTACTGCATAGGCGTGTTATTTGTACAAACTCATTGGCATAGTGGGCGTAGGTCTGAGGAAAGGAAATGCAAAAGATTGCAGGTTTGTTCCCGAACTTAAATTGCGTCTCAGACTGCAGTTCGGAATTTCTTACAATTATTTTTATTGATTACTAGCTGTGCCCCGCGGCTTCGCACGCGTTGTTCCTATGGAAACGTTTATAGGTGTTTTCCCGGCAAATTTAAAAAAAAAACGTTAAAACCATCCTTGAACTTCAACGAACATTTAAAAAAAAAATCAGCCAAATCTGTCAAGCCGTTTTCATGTTATGTCGTGACAACGGAAAACGGGTTTCATTTTTATATATATAGATAGATAGATGGTCAAGCGCATCAAATCTAGGGTAAATAAGTTCCTTCTGGAAAAGCATGCTCCATCTTAGGCTACATCTTCGCTTTCTTAAAGTGAGTTGGTAGTCAAACGCTAATCCATCAGCAATAAAAAAAAATGATCCCCTACTCATCTGAGAAATTAGTGGGCGGAATTTTTATTTCAACGCTTTCCTCTCGACTATTTGTTGGTAAAAATACAAGTATGCAGTTTACCCTTACGAGTTAAAAAGAGCCTGCTCATCGCCTTTATAAATCAAAGTTGTTTTTGCAGAGGCACCGGTGTCCAAGTGTGGGGCAACCTGAACGCCCCGCGCGCCATCGCGCTGTCGGCACTCATCTACTGCCTGCGCTGCATGGTGGGCCACGACGTGCCTTTGAACCAGGTAACCTTAGTTTGTACTATATCAGCATAAGTGTCACGTCCCACCTTAGTTTGTAGCATAGCGGCACTGGTGTCCAAGTGTGGGGCAACCTGAACCTCTCTTAAATCAATCTTCTCAATCGGACCTGAGTACACTTTTTTTTTCTTGCTCTAAAATGTATTCCTACTTATGTTCTGTCTATAAAATAAATATATTCTATTCTTATAATGACCGCTCTACATGCCTGTGCCAACGGGGATATTGTATCGTTAAATACAATGAAGAAAGCTTTTACTAGCATAATTTATAGCTTAGTAGTAATAGGGTACTAAAATATTAGATTTTTTTTACGTATTCTCTATTGATATAGAAATATGACTTACTTTCCGAATATTAGTAAAACCATATATTCTCTTGCAGGGTTGCCTAGCGCCAGTATCAGTAACCATCCCCGCGGGTTCAATTCTGGACCCGTCGGAAGACGCGGCCGTGGTGGGAGGAAACGTGTTGACTTCGCAACGGATTGTGGACGTCGTGCTTAAGGCTTTCCAGGTATAAATAAATATATAAATAATTCTGGACAATTCACACAGCATTATCTAGCCGCAAGCTAAGCAGAGCTTGTGTTATGTTTACTAGATGACTGGTGTACATAATACTACATAGATAAATATTTTTTATTATACATAGAAAACATCCAGAACGCCCTGAACAAATGTCTGCAGATCGTACACACATTTGTTCCGAGGCGGGAATCGAACCCGCAACCTCCTGCGTCGCAGGCAACTGGCTAGTCTTCGTTGAGACGGCTAGGAAGAGATTATTATACAGTTTCACACAATCTATAGACAGCTCAACTGATCATTATAATGAGTTGCGCAGGACATATTATAGTGCACAAGTGTGCGCGCAAACACAATAGGGTATATGCATGTGACTTCAAAAAAGAAACATAAAAAAACAGTCGAATTAATAACCTCCTACTTTTTTTGAAGTCGGTTAAAAAAATGAATATGAATTTGACAGGTTTGCGCGGCGTCACAAGGGTGCATGAACAACCTGACTCTAGGCGAGCAGGATTGGGGGTACTATGAAACTGTAGCGGGCGGCAGTGGAGCGGTAAGTAACTAGTTAATGTCATACTGTCTCGAAATAATTACAAACCAACTTCGAATCCCTTAATTTTAATAGAGAATGAATTTTCCAAAGTGGTCCATAGTCGACAAACATTATTAGTTTAACCTATAAGTTGTCCCACTGCTGGGCAAAGGTCTCCCTACCCGAAATGTGACAAACATACCTACTTAAAAATAAAACGGTAAGTGTGAGTCGCTGCTAGTCACATCACACTATCACACTAATATTATAAAGGCGAAAGTTTGTATGGATGGATGTATGGATGGATGGATGTATGGATGGATGGATGGATGGATGTTTGTTACTTCTTCACGCCAAAACTACGGACGGATCTGGCTGAAATTTTGTATACAGGTAATTCTAATCCTGGAATCAAACATAGGCTACTTTTTATACCATAAATCAGTTCCCGTGGGATGAAAATCACCTTTTAATGTTTCCATAGGAACAACGCGTGCGAAACCGCGGGGCGTGCAAGTTGTGAATAAACTACAAATTTAACGGTCTTCGGATTATTTACTTTACTTGTACTATAAGACCTTGTTTGTTGCCCAATTCTCTGGTTGTGAAGGACCCTTTAGGTTTTTTTTGTGAATAAACTACAAATTAACGGCTTTCGAATGTCTGCTAACAGGCTTACTACACCAATTTTCATGTTTATATGTCAACGGGAAGTACCCTTATTAAGTTTCTACACATTTACACCATCTGTAGGGGCTCGTCGAAGGTGTAAGACTTCAACTAGGGCTGGTCGGGAATGATGTCCAAGTAAAAACACTCCAGAACACTTTAAGTTGGTTTATTCAACCATACACTCAACTACGCACTTAACACAAAAGGTCACTGCAACTGCACTTTAATAATTTTCCATATCACTTGTTCACTCTTCGACCACTTAGAACTGAATAATCAAACGGCCAAAAAGCCCAGCTTTTATACCTAAGTCGGTCCCGCCTAGAAAATTCCACACATTTCCCGAAGCTATTATAGCTATCCCTTTCTTTATTCTAGAATACTTAAATGTCTTTGTCTTTCCTTTCTATTCGTTCTAGAAACTAATCTATACATAAACTAGCTGCGCCCCGCGGCTTCGCACGCTCTATTCAAGTAGCTATGTCCGTCCCCGGGATAACGTTTACCTACCTGCCAAATTTCATCAAGATTCGTTCAGCCGGGAACGAAATAAAAACTATCCTATGTTCGTTTCCTGGTTCTAAGCTACCTCCCCACCAATTTTCAGCCGTTCTCGAGTTATTAGTGTTGTAACAAACACGACTTTCTTTTATATATATATATAGATAGGTAGGTATGTATAGCGAGTCGCTCGGGCGCAACTACTATTACTTATTCTATGACGACGTCTTGAACACAACTACTATTACATATTACATATTCTGTTTACCTAAAATAACATTCGAATTTGAACTCTATTTTAAAACAACAAGTTTATGAAATATTCTAACTATTTTAAGCCTTATCTAATACCACATAAAGTCGTCGTCGCTAACAATAGTATTACTTCTTCTTCGTATCCAGGGTCCAGGGTGGTCAGGTGTAGGAGGCGTCCACACTCACATGACCAACACCCGCATCACGGACGTAGAGATCGTGGAGAGAAGATATCCCATGCTGGTCGACAAATTCTCACTCAGACCTGCTTCTGGAGGAAAAGGTAATCATGATCATCGGCCTAACTAGCTCTCACGGACGGCAGGTTTCTCTAATAAGTGTCCTAGCGCCCTGTTTCACCTTGGAGCATCAATCATCTGCCAGCAAGCCTTAGGGCATCCTACTCTACTGCAGCCTCTTAAGAATACCCCAGACCCCAGTAAGGTAGCACTAGATATGTATCCATCCAGGGTCTAGGCTGATCAGGAGTAGGAGCGTGCACACTCACATGTCCAACACCCGTATCACCAATCATCATCAAGAGATCGTAGAGAGGAGATATATCATGCTGATGGATAGGTTCTCGCTCTTCTGGAGGGAAAGGTAACCTAATCAGTAGTCAGCTGCTGGGTATAGACTAAAGACCCAGATACTAAAATTTACTTTTATTAATTGTTAACTCTAAGCTAAATTACTATTCTCCTGTAAGTAACTGTGTATTTTGTGAGAATAAATATCTTTAAACCTAAACCTAGATACTCAATAGCAGATTGACTAACTATCCATCAGATGGTCAGACAACATCATTAACAACAGCAGGTAAAGAGTAAATGCGGATTGCACAGGACCGGGCAGAATGGCGCAATAGGGGAGTCATTTATAAGCGAATCATCATCATCAGCCTTCAAAAGTGGTCCACAACTGGAGGCGGGCTACTCTAATGAGCACTATAAAGCCCTGTCTTCAGCTTGCCGCATCCTGCATCTGCCAGAAGGCCTGAGGGCGACCTACTCTACGGTTGCCAAGCAACCCAGCAGTGGTTTAAAGGTAGCACTAGATATTCATCTATCCAGGCCAGGCTGGTCAGGAGTAGAAGGCGTTAACACTCACATGACAACCACCCGTATCACAAACGACGTAGAGATCTTAGAGAGAAGATATCCCATGCTAGTAGACAAGTTCTCACTCAGACCTGCTTCTGGAGGAAAAGGTAATCATGATCATCAGCCTAGTAGCTCACAGCTGAACGGCAGGTTTTCCTGAGTGTCCTAGCTACCTGTGTTCACCTTGGAGCATCAATCATCTGCCAGCAAGCCGGAGGGCATCCTACTCTACTTTTGCCGAATATCAGCCTCTATACAGCTTCCATGAACTCCCCAGTTAGGTAGCACTAGATATGTATCCATCCAGGGTCTAGGCTGGTCAGGAGTAGAAGTCGTTAACACTCACATGACAACCACCCACATCACGGACGTAGAGATCGTAGACGGAAGATATCCCATGCTCATCGACAAGTTCTCACTCAGACCAGAGGTAACATATTATACACTAATCCATCTATGGGTCGTAAGATACGATTAATCTATTTAAGCTATTGCAGCTTCTATCGCGGGCCTTGAGCGTGGAGACCGAGTCGAGAAATTCCGTAACGAAAATAACCTAACACCCCTCACTCCGACCGGCACAGCGGTGATACTTTTTAGTTTTGCCATCTATCGATGAATAGCAGAACTTTTAATGACTTTGAAATATCACGCTTGTCTCTTTAGTTCAGCAACTCGCCTCTAGGTGGCATTGGGATAAAAAATGCTATGCAATAGCTTTACCGCGGCAGTCCCCGAGTGCCACACGTCTTTTTTTTACGACTGTCCTTGGAGACAGAGTGGAGGGCAGCAGCAGAAACTCCTGTAGAACCAATCCATCACCGAACAGTTATCCCCAACTAGCATGCCCAGTGTAGAAATTATGGCATGCAACCCTAACAAAGGCGCTTGTCAGGGAAAGTTTATGGCTTGCGTGGAATACAGGCTGTTGATGATGATGAAGTTCATAATTTATCCTTATTATTATTCTGCTCCTTTGTAATCTTAATAGGGTATATGCATCGATTTTTTTTATTGTTTTAATCGATTCTTTAGGTCATTATTTAACCGAGGGATGATAAGACGCTCACTGAATTTCGCATTAACAAGGTAAAAAAAACAAATCAAAA
The DNA here is from genome assembly GCA_955876795.1 of Eupithecia tripunctaria. NCBI lineage: Eukaryota > Metazoa > Arthropoda > Insecta > Lepidoptera > Geometridae > Eupithecia > Eupithecia tripunctaria. The sequence goes on along the minus strand of OY041623.1, from coordinate 8,730,447 downwards.
CTACAATCATTTTCGGGTGATAAAAACGCTGCCATATTGGCGCCATGTTTATGTGACGTCGACGTACACACTTGATTAAAACCTTTGGTGACGACCTCGGTAGTGATCATATCAGGAAAGAGGTTTTCCGAAAAAACTGAAAATAATCGACAATACGAAATGTCAAGTGGGCAGAATAGTGTCAAATCAAGGTGCAGCAAGCAGAATAAAAAAAGAAGAAATGAGTACAGTGATGTCACGTCCGCTCTAGTCAATGGCGTAGCGTTTTGAAATTTTGCGATTGAGATTTAAAATATCAATTTTTCAATGGTTAAATTCTACAATAAAAACATCTCAAAATGCAAAAATAAATATGTAGATATGTTTCTATATCAATAGAGAATACGTATATATTTTTGGATTTTATTATCTGAAATAAATGAATACAATACAGTAATGATTAACTTTCCCAGGTCGCTGGTCCGGAGGCGACGGCGTGATCAGAGAGCTGGTGTTCCGTCGCACAGTGCAACTGTCTGTGCTCACTGAACGCAGGGCCTTCCAACCTTACGGGATGGACGGTACGTGTGCCTTATTCAATTCAAAATTTATTAAAAACCAGACCTAACATTACAGAGTTGTCCAATGCGTTACGTCTAGGATCGTGGACACCGACTTTCTAGGACCTAGGTAATATGTAGGTATAGAATTAGATACTATTAAATTATCATCTTAAAACTTGTGATAGATATCATCTAGTGATAGATGTCAGTGGAGGAGACGGCGTGTTTTTTTTAAGCTATTGCATATCTTCTATCGCGGGCCTTGAGCGCGGGGACCGAATCCAGAAATTCCGTAACGAAAAAACCTTGACGTTTGTCTCTTTAGTTCAGCAACTCGCCTCTAGATGGCATTGCAATAGCTTTACCGCGGCAGTCCCCGAGTGCCACACGTCTTTTTTTTCTTTTATTTATTTATTTATAAAAAGTACACTATTTTTACAGGGACCCCTAATGCAATGGTGTACCTACTTATTCTATCATAAAAAAAAATCTCATTCAACATCAATATTTAGATGAAAAAAAAATCGTTAGTCTATATAATGTGTTCCAGAGCTAGTGTTCCTATTTAGAAACACTAGCTCTGGATCTCTCATTGTCGGTTGACGGTACTGCGGGAGATGGCTGGTCCTCTGCCAATGGTGGCAGGTGGCAGTTGCCCGGCCTTGCAGCTTGCTTAATTCAAACGGGCCTAGTATCAAACAAAGTCTTATAAGGGCGGGAGAGGAACTATAGAAACTGATACGGTAACTTCGAATGGTCTAGTGGCACGAAAGATCGGAGCATAGACTAAGTTATAGTTGATTATATTCTTTAGCTGTGCTAAGCTATGTCGGACATTATGAACTGAGTCTCTTAAAAATCTTATTTATTATATTATTCCTAACTTCGACCAAATATACCCTCGATGCAGCTTTCCGTAGTGTAGTGACACAACGCACAAAAACGGCTTGAGTTTACTATACCTTCCTACCAATTGAGATATACATACATTTTAGCGATAATACAAAAAATCTTCACATAGCCATTTAAATATTTTATTAATAATCAACCTTATTACAGCAATCTAAAGTTTATTTATTTTATTTATTTATTTATTTATTTATTTATTGATAATGGACGAGCAGCCTGTGGCTGATGTGTCCATATCACACAGTGCTGAATTTAGTTAATTGCGTCATTTTTTTTAGTTTGTTTTTGTTGTCTCGTAACCAGTTGTCAAGTTTATTCTTGAAGTTGTTTATTGATGTGGCTGATATAATGTCTTCTGGTAATAGGTTCCAGTTATGAACCACTCTATTGCTAATAAAATGGTGCGCTGCAAGGGCTTGAGTAGAGTCACGGGCCAATTTAAGCTGGTGTCCACGTGTTGAACGTCCTTCTTTCTTTATGTAGATGTCTTGTAAGTATGGCAGGTTGTATTTGTGAGTGAGAATCTTGTAGGTTTCGATGAGGTCACCTCGAAGACGTCGTTCCTCTAGAGTAGTGAGGCGTAGTGCGTGTAATCTGTCTTCATAGGATTTCCGTCGTAGCGCCCACGGGATCTTGGTAGCTCTTCTTTGAACACTTTCAAGCAGGTTTATGTCTTTATGGTAGCATGGGCACCACGCTTGGAATCCATATTCGAGCAACGGTCTTTTTTTTAAAAGTTTAGTTTTCTACAATTACCTAACGACCTTATGGCGTTTTGCTCCGCGGCATTGACGAAAACTCATAAAATGTTATTGCCGTCGCGGTGGCGTCTAGTGAAATTAAACTTTATGTTCATAATTCTAACGCTCAAAATTACTTATATCACATACGACTTTAGGAAGTTCTTATTACCGACAACTGCGAAGGAAAATAAAAGGATTTAATTTCTTGAAATACTAATTTGGTGATGTTAACTAGATTATTTCGGATGTTTATCACTGTAAGTATTAGTAAAAAGTACAAAACTTGCCAAAAATACGAAATCCCTTGTTGTTTTCTCTTTGTAAAGGTGATATTTTTGCAACTTTTCACAGAACGTTTCGGCATCGTTCCACTTGACGGTCGGCGCGACACTAACGCCAAAACAGTGCTTATTATGAATCTAAGCCCTGTTTAGTTTAGATACTTTTGGAGCGCTTACGCGGAATCTAGGGTATATTTGATCGAAGATTCCTAATGTTGATAATACCCTCAGGTGGAGAGCCAGGTGAAAGAGGTCTGAACCTGCTGCAGCGAACTGATGGTACACTCATCAATCTTGGAGGGAAGGCGTCCATCGAAGCTTATCCAGGGGTAAAATCCACTTACCTGCATTAATCGTATATTTTCTGTATAAAACATTCAACACTAACTCAAACATATGTTCCAACTTCCTCCTTTTTTTGAAGAGGGTTCAAAATAACAAAACATATTATTTTTCTGCCTTGCAAAGCATCAGCATAATTATACATTCTTTTCATCTGATATAAAGTGAAATCATGAAATATTGTCTACCTTAGAAACCTTCCTACGCACCTTATAAAAAAAGGTACAGACAATAATAAAAGCATTAAAATTAACATAAAATGTCACTATACATCGGGTACAAAGGGACCTCATCCCACCCACAGAATTAACATTTTGTATAATTTTCCAGGATAAATACATAATGAACTCTCCCAGCGGAGGTGGATACGGTGCCCCGGGCTCCACCCCGGACAAACAGACAGACACACAGCACACCTTCTTGGAGCGAGGCAGTGTCTATGAGTACAGGAGCGCACAGGAGTCAGTGTAAACCGGGACATTTATGCCGGTTTCCAAAACGTAGCGGATATGCTTTTGAATCCAATGGTGTCTATTCATTATTATTTTTAAATCGTCACGCAAACGTAATTATTTAAATAGAGTCCCTTATCTATATATATATACATCTGTATATACCTAAGGCGTCAGGTTTTTGAGATATCCATATATGAATAAAAAAGACGTGTGGCACTCGGGGACTGCCGCGGTAAAGCTATTGCAATGCCATCTAGTGGCGAGTTGCTGAACTAAAGAGACAAACGTCAAGGTTTTTTCGTTACGGAATTTCTGGATTCGGTCCCCGCGCTCAAGGCCCGCGATAGAAGCTATGCAATAGCTTAAAAATGCTACAAAAGCTGTTGCAAACTCTTTTCGATACGTTAAATACTTGTTTTTATTTGTTTCTATTCTTTGATTGTTATTTTCTTTCTTCCTCTTAGAATGCAATAAATGATTGAACTTTTTGTATAATACAATCAATACATAGTATAAAACAAAGTCGCTTTCGCTGTATGTCTGTCCGTATGTATGCTTAGATCTTTAATACTACGCAACGGATTTTGATGCGTTTTTTTTTAATAGATAGAGTGATTCTTAAGGAAGGTTTGTATGTATAATACATGCATAATATAGTAGAGAAACACTGATAAATTTAGAGGTTTCTAATGTGATGTCGTAAATAAGCACGTTTTTTGCGCTTATATTGCAAACGCTGGCTGAACCCTACGAGATAGACCAAAATAATGTACTACAGTATTGTTCACCTTAAAAAGTTCAACAAAAAAGTCCGCGATGGTATATGTCTAACTCTTAAAGATAACCCACCATAACCATTTTTATCCTTTACTAAAAAATGGTTATTTACGAAGTGATTTTAAACAATACAGCATTAATCCTTATCCAATTAAGTACCTTAAATATATTGTGCATTTATTATAGATCAATATGCTTTTTACAGCATGTAATTTAAGTGAATATTTCCGAAGATATTACAAATTTAAAATGCAGGGTCGTAGTTGTTTGCGCCCGGCCGCGGCGGTACCGACCCGCGGCCGGCCGGGAGTCGGGCGGCGCGTGCCTATAAATAGCGCGTCGATGGCCGCGCTTTGTATTATATGGTATAGTCGCTTCCCGCTATCTGGCCCTTTGTATGCTTAGACCTTAAAAACTACGCAACGGATTTTGATGCGTTTTTGTATATAGAAAGAGTGATTCAAGAGGAAGGTTTATATTGTATAATACATCCCCATTGCACCCGTGCGAAGCCGGGGCGGGTCACTAGTTATTTATATAATAAAATATTTTGTGGCCTTAGTGGTATTGGTGTATATTCAGATGTCGCCAAAATTAAACTAAACTAATGTGACAGAACTAAAAATATCACCGTCCCTATCAAAACGATCAAAATAATAAGGATGGCATCATTTTTAGTCGTTACCATCAAAGAATAGAAACAAATAAGAACAGTACAGTCTGAAGACTGTTGCAAACTCGAAACTCAACTAGTCCAGAACACCAGTCGGATCACGCATTAAAACAAATTCTATTAGTTGGATTCGTTTTGGTGGCAATTGGCCCTCATAACGCTAAATAAATAAATAAATAAATAATACTGATGGTTTGCCACAAAGGGTGTGGATTATCCAGTAAGCAATACTTGTATCAAAGCTGCAGGAGAGCAAAGGTTTGTGATTTTTAGCAAAAATAGTTTTTAAAGCTATCTGAGTAAAGTTGTATAGTCACTGTTTTATGTCTACGAAGTTAAGCTTATTCTTTTGGTATAACAAAATTTTTACCATGAAGTTGTATGCAGAATGATTTTATGAGAGTTGCCATTCCAAAATGCTACTATTTTTGTATTTTACGCATTTGTTACGCTGTGCCATTTTTTTTATTTTCGTCAAGTACAACTACAACAACTACTTACGTACGTCATTTTTAATATTCTCTAAAATAAATATTATGAATGATCAAGTCAATTTAAGTGATATTGAAGAACAAATGCATAATACCTACTTGTAATCAATTTTACAATGTTTAATAGAATTTATATGTATTACGTTTTAGAGCTTTATCTTTATTTTATACAATGTTATATACCTAAAGGAATTAATAAATTTGTTAAAATGTTACTATTCGTGATTTTAATCCGCCTATGCATACCGACAGGTATGTTTAGCATTATTGGGTTTATGTGCTGATGTTAACTAATTGCCCAGGATATTATACATCCCTGTATTCGAAGAGCACGCCCTTTCAGTTGCAGATCCCACCGCTGCTGAGGTTGGGCAATGGTTGTGTTAAGCCAAGCCCATAAAATATAACTACCTATAAACGTCTCTATAAAGTTCATAATGGGCGGCGTAAATAGATTCTCCCTCTACTACCTTCTTATCAAGGAACACAATACTCGAAGAAGCATAGATTTATTACCAACGAAGAAGCTTCCGAGTCTTGTCGATGGATTAAGTGAAGTTAGTCCATTTTAAAATAAAACCGGTCGAGTGCGAGTCGACACGAAGGGTTCCGTGCCATTAGCTATAAAACCACCAGCTTTCGAGTCTAAACGATTAGTGCGCCATCTATTAACGAGTAGCTGTTAACTTTTAGTTTAGTTTTTGTACCATAGATGCCGCTAATTAGTCTGAAACTGTTGGTATGGGAGGGAGCCCCTTTAAATATTTATTTAATAACCTGTCGGGCTTAGCCAGCAGGATAATGCACAATACTACACTCAAACAAGACATACAAAGAAAATACAACAAATAATTCGTTAACAACCATAGAGATATTGTAGTACTTTATTAACTCCATGCCAACAACCGTCGACTTGATTTTGAACGAAAAATGATATATTTAATCTGTGGAAGAATGCGACAACCAGTGCTGCCAGCAATACATTAGTTAGTCACGTATACCATAAGCTTTAGCATTTTATGTTATATTAATGTTATATATTAATTTAAACTTGCCTCTCGTATCGTCTTATAATAATACCACAAAGTACCAAAGCTACGAAATGGGTATACTGAGCTGAAGAGGAGAATACGTATCATCGATTCCCAACCATCTTCCATGAGTCAGTAAAAATCAGTCTGGTTTTTCAATAAATAATTTACTGTGAAACCCAGGGAGATACTTCTAGTATTTAACAAACATATACAGGGAGTCCCATAATTAGTGAATAACCCTGAAGGTATGCGGGGGGACAAGAGCAATCACAATCTTTTCTCTAATCGTGTTCCGGAAAATATTTAACTTTTTGTAATTTTGGAAAAAGTTGTATACTTTTGTTCACATTTTTGGACTTGGTGCCCCTAAATTTTAACAATTTTAAAAGTTTTATTTTAGAAATGTATTAAAAAGAAATAGCCTATCTGAACCTTTTTTGAATAAGTTTAGTAACTAGGAAGGACCAGTAATTTCCAAGACAGTTTTTAGGTAAAAAATAGTTTTGATTTTTATTACTTTTCTTTCCATAAATGAAGTATCTCTGTTTGATGTGGGTTTTGTATGACAATTGATATTTTTCAATAATTACACAAATAAATATATAAAAATGATTTGTTTAAAACTTGAAAACCAGTAAATATTGTTCACATATTGCAATAAATTTATACATACGAGTATATAATTCATAAAAAAAATTACAATACACAGGTGGGTTTGAATTTTTTATAAGTTTTCTGAGCCAGTAATGCTAGCCGATACGAAATCGGCAAAAACAGCTATTTCCGGTACAGGATGCTACGAACAGGGTCTGTTAAGCTGAATGGGGAAGATTCTAGGCATAGAGGAGTCAACGCCAGTTCTACGGTTTTTTAAATTTCTAATATTATATTTTATTAAAACTTGGCGACGTGCTTTCTTTAGATTTATGTTTTTACAATTCTCAGAATATTTTTTTGTGTTGAGATATCAAAATATCGAAAGAGTTATTTAATATATTTCTTCTGACAAAACGATTTTTTAAATTTCAAATATATTTTATTTAAACTTAGTGACATGCTTTCTTTAGATTTATGTTTTTACAATTCCTAAATGTTTTTTTTGTGTTGAGATATCAAAATATCGAAAGAGTTATTTAGTATATTTCTTCTGACAAAACACTGGTTTTGCTGAAAAATGTAGTTCCAATATAAATAAAATTTGGTGACTTTTGGCTGCTTTACACATAACTTGTCAAGTTCTTTGCAGCGACACTTTACGCGATTGGACAGGCATAATTCAGTTGAGTTTAAGTAGATGGACAAGTAACGTTCTTCATATTCCATTTTTAACCCAAGCCTATTACGTGTACCTACTTAATGCTATTTCTCGTATTTCTGCATTAGCTTGGCTTCATCAACAATTCCACGCATAATAATTCAAACCAGTTGTGCACGATGCTGATCGTCCAGTTTCAGTAAAAAAAAAGGAGGATATCTACCGACTTCAAACATTTGGAGGCACACTAAAAATTTGTTTGTCGCTTAAAATTTAGTTATTATTGGCACAGATAATTATATAATACTATTGATGGTTACTATCGTCGCGACGAGGACGAAGACGACCCCGACGACGACGACGCGCGACGACGACAACGTGTAAGTCAGCCATGAGCATGATTTGGCTACTTTATTATTTACCAGGTGGAAACACTCCGTCGGTCATCCATCTATCCATCACAGCTGTCAGTTTTGCGAAGAAATATTTTTCGCCTACGCTCCAGTTTGATGAAACGTCGATTTTTCATGTAACAAATTGCAGTGTTTGCCAAAATTATGTTGATTGAACTCAAGTGAACAATAAAATTGGTGATGTTGTGCTCAGGCTTAACGATATCGCGTGAAAAAACTGTGCTCGAGCATCAGTTTACGGTAAAAATCCATCCTAAATCGAGAGAGCTTCAAACACGTTTGAAGCTTTCGGTTTTGCATTGATGGAACTATGAACCTGGACTCTCTAAATTTTAGTTTATCGCAAATAAATTACCTGGTTACGAATCTAAACAAGAAGAACTTCAAGCAGTCTGCTCAAGAACTAAATCAGGTGAGAAATAGTTTCGTGTGCTGGTCTTTGTTTTCTCATGTCGCCATATTGTAAATCCTAAGCAATTCTAGGATGTGGGCAAACCCCCTGCCTACAGTTATTCAGGTGTCCTAGGAGAAAAGTTACAAGTTTTTGGTGAATCTAAACTCTTTGGGCAGGGATCCAGTTCATATACCAGGCTTCAAGTCTTTATTATTTGAAGCCTGTGAAACACATGCAATTATGCATGTAGCTATTACTTATTAGGCAATGCAGTTTGGTAACAGGCTGCAATATGTTATATCTGTAATCTGAGAAATTGTTGTTGGATTCTGTTGTATGTTATGTCCATTCAAAAGCCATATTTAGATAATAATTATGTGTTGATATTAGCAACGATCCCATACACAAGTAAAAAACTACCCATACAGTCAACTTCATTGAACAGATTGATAGCTATGTATGAAAAACACATCAACTCATACATGTTTCAAACAAACAGGCTGCTATTATAATGCCCTTTCCTCAGTAGGGGTTAAATAAAAGGTTAAATAAATAAAATTCCTTTTCTCTCATCACTTGTACCCATTGATTTATTAAAAACGAAGATGAGGCACTGGTTGCTCGAAAGTGGCAACCTCAAATTGTGTAGGAGAAAAGTTACAAGTTTTTGGTGAATCTAAACTCTTTGGGCAGGGATCCAGTTCATATACCAGGCTTCAAGTCTTTATTATTTGAAGCCTGTGAAACACATGCAATTATGCATGTAGCTATTACTTATTAGGCAATGCAGTTTGGTAACAGGCTGCAATATGTTATATCTGTAATCTGAGAAATTGTTGTTGGATTCTGTTGTATGTTATGTCCATTCAAAAGCCATATTTAGATAATAATTATGTGTTGATATTAGCAACGATCCCATACACAAGTAAAAAACTACCCATACAGTCAACTTCATTGAACAGATTGATAGCTATGTATGAAAAACACATCAACTCATACATGTTTCAAACAAACAGGCTGCTATTATAATGCCCTTTCCTCAGTAGGGGTTAAATAAAATGGTTTTTGTTGCTTTTGGTGAGGTTGCAGAACTAACTTGCCAAGTGATGACACACTTACCTTACTTTGACATCCTCTGTGGCACAGGAGGTTGCGGGTTTATTCCCACCTCGGCAAAAATGTGTGTCAATCTGCAGAATTTTTTTCAGGGAATTCTGGATATTTCTGTGTATAATAAAAAATATCTATCTATTTAGTGTATTGTATATCAGTTATCTAGTACCCTTAACACAAGCTCTGATTACCTTGGTGCTAGATAATACTGTGTGAATTGTCCTACATTATTATCTGTTACGTTTTATTATTATTTTCATTTCATATGAGCTGCTGCCCTCGGCTTTTAACACACTTTTCAAGTAACATATGCCCATTCCTGGACTACCATTTACTTCCCTGTCAAATTTCATTCATATCCGTTTAGCTGTTTAAGTGTGATAAGGTTATATACAGAAATGAAGCATACCCAGCATGGGGATTATAGGCAATACTTCTCATGGGGTAAAACCAATAAGGCGCTCATCAGGGAGAAGCCTGCGTCCAGCAGTGGACCAATATAGGCTGTGGAGGTTGAGTTTAGGCTAGACTGATAAAGATAAAAAGATAAAGCCAATTTATTTGCCGGTTTAGCTAACATGGGCTTTGAAATATTTGTAAATGTCGGATGGACGGTTTAAAAGGTGAGAGAGCAGTACAATGTGTGCTGGGTCAGCTAGTATTAGTCCGATACTAATTGTTGCTATAACTGTGATGTATGAGATAAGGAGCAGTAAGGTAGAACTGGGTGGGCATGTCATGAGGAGGGTAGTTTCAGCTTTCCTGTAAGTGTGGCTGGGTTTGCCTCTATAAAGCTCCTCAGCCCCATCTTTAGTCTGGTCCCCTCTGTGGCAACGTGTTCCACAGTCTCTTTCTCCTGGAAATAGCCACGGCACAGGTTACAGTCTTAAAAAGGTTATGGTTCAGTTCGCAATTGTGATGATGGCCCACCATTGCTCTTTGGTCCTCAAATATTAATTTATTAGGTTTGCAGTCTGTTTGACCCTCCCATAGTTTCTGGTGTACTCATTTCGAGGTAGTTTTCCTCTATCTTTGACTCCATCGGTGGGCAGGTTTGAGAGGCTGATATCCTGTTTTGTTGGGGATTGTCTCTCTCCTTACTTTGCTCATCTATCATCATTTATGTTGCCTGGACAGGGTCGACTCTCTGTCCATTCTATGCTGACTTTACTGTGTTCAGAAAGCTTTTGTAAAGCATTGTGACATTCTACTATTGACTTAGATCTAGTGTCTGTCTTCTTTTGGCTTACAAATGATAACTTTTATTCATTATAGGTAGGTAAAATTTATATTTATATACTTCAGGCCTAGAACTACATCCATGCCGAATCAAGACAATTCAACCCAATCCGTTCATTGGTTTTGGTGTGAAGAAGTCACTAACATCTATCCATTTATTCCACGTATTTATATTATTAGTGTTCCTACTATTATTATAATCGCGAAAGTTTGTATGGAAGTTTGTTACTCTTTCATCCAAAAACTACTGAACAGATCAGGATGAAATTTTGTATACAGGTAGTTTTAGTCCTGGAATCATATAAATCATTTCCCATGGTCTTATCATTTCCAATCACTATAACCTGAAAACTTTTCCATAGGAACAACCTTTACGAAACTGCGGTTAGCAACAACTAAGAAATAAAGTGTTTGTTATGAAAGATGACATGATTAATTGGAGAGAGTTCTAACATGACAAACGATGGAAGTGAATGGAAGAAAACTTGTTGTAATAAATAAGTCCCACTTATGGGATTACAGGAAGTTTTCTTCCATAATAATAATAATAATAAATAATGCTGGACAATTCACACAGCATTATCTAGCCCCAAGCTAAGCAGAGCTTGTGTTATGGGTACCAGATAGATAATCATCTCACTTGCCATAAAGGCAAGAGAGATGATTATTTGTTAGCAGTGGGCAGAAACTATGGTTTATCCTTTTTGAATGAAGCATGTTAGCAAACAAAGTACGATACAAATAACAAAATCTCACTTGCTTGGCGTCGAGTTTCAGATATAATTGTAAGCAATTTTTATTGAAGGGAGGATCTAAAATCGACAAGTAATGTAAATTACGTATAAAAGGACGCGCCAACAATGTGAATTTTAGGTTAAGTATGGGCGGTTTGTTTACGTTTATGCCTCATTCAAAATGGACACGGTATAAGTACTTACATAAACATTGTTAGTAATGTGTCAATCAACTACACTTTTAAAGAAGGCGATACTTCCTCTAATAAATATTGCTTTAAATTATATCTGAAACCGTAGTTCATTCTGTCGTGGTTTCTTTACAAATATTCCACAACGAGTTTGGCTAGTGTATAGGTAATTTTTCTTAGCAATTTAATCAAATATCAGTTTTCTTTAGAGAAATTGTAAATGGGAAGTAACTTGTGTTGTGTCTGTCACATCACAAGACAAAACTAAATGGCTGTTTTTCATATTCTTAAAAATTTTCATTTTTCTAGAAAAATAACAGGAAGTAACTATAGGTTTCAAATTATTTGCGAGTGACCGCGTTAAAATTTAGGTAGTTTGAGGGAAAATCTGCCAAACTCGGTCTGACGGACAAACGGAGGATCTAACAGAATAAGGATAAATAAATAATGCTGGACAATCCACACAGCATCATCTCATCCCAAGATAAGCAGAGTTTGTGTTATGGGTACTAGATGGCTGATACATATAATACAATACACTACATAGATAGAATTTTTTTATTATACATTAAAAAAGAACGACCAGAACAACCTGAACAAAAATCAGCAGATCACAAACATTTGTCCCGAGGCGGGAATCGAACCCGCAACCCTCTGCATCGCAAGCGGACCTTCGTCCGCTGCGCCACAGAGGTCGAATAATGAGATAATTGCATAATCTTCAATAAGGCTTGTTAAGCATTCCTTTTTGTCTCAAAATGTATAATAATAATAACGTTTATTTGTATCTAACAAAGGTCTTAAGTAACTAAAAGTACGTAAACACTATTGTTAACACTATTGTACGACTATTATGACCTATGTTGTGTTGTGAGAGACTGGTGCCTAAAATAGGTTTTTTAAAACCTGTGGTACAGGTCACCAGATGCAGTATGGAATGGAACGCTAAATATGGAATGGAACGCTAAAAATATGGCCTACTTAAGCGATAACAGTTAGTGCTTATCACGCAAGCGTGTTGCGTAGACTAGGTTTCCTTAGTGCGCAGCGCACAAAGGGCTCGAAAACCTTATTTTTTATTCCCTGCGCCGCTCACCGCGCGTGCGCGATGCCCTGTCATCCATCCCACACAAAACTGATGTATTTACGTATTTCCAGATTGTCAACTTGTATGGATTGGAAGCAGAGAACCACCTACTGAGGGTTCTGTTCACGGAGGCAGGCAAGCTTGCCTGGGACTCCGATCGGGGCTCCGGTGCGTCGCTGAGCAATAACTTGCACGCCTCGCTGCTTGCGACCCGCGTGACGACTCTACTGAACCATCCGGCGAAGGCCACTGTGCTTTGTAAGACTGTTGATCAGCCTTCGCGGACTTTACAGAAGGTATGATTAAAGATTTAAAATTTGTTTATTTCACCCAATAACAAAATGAATGGTGCATATAATAATAGTTAATTTTGTTTTAAAAAACTATAAACTGTATAGTTTTTTAAAACAAAATTAATTATTCATGTTCGTATGTACGTCGATTTCTCTGTCAATAATTGACAATTTTTTTAAGTTATTTCGCTTTACCCGGGGAACTGGTATTTGTCCCGCAAAAATTCAAAACAGTAAAAATAAGACATGCTCTGCTTAGCTTGGGGCTAGAGTCGGTTTTTAGTTTTTAAAAATTATGATGAAAAATTAATTTCAAATTACATACATAACTTGAAAGGAAATTACAGCAATTTCAAAACAACCAAGTTAGCAGGTTTCATCATCACAATGACTCCCTTTGCTGTTACGACACTGAAAAACTTTCGTAAAGTTTATTATAAAGTTGATTCAGCGTCTTGCAAAATATTCAAGTACATACATTTGCGAGGTTATCGGAGTAAGGCTTGCTTTTTAACCGACTTCAAAAAAAGGAGGAGGTTCTCAAATCGACTGTTTTTTTATTATGTTTGTTACTTTAGAACTTTTGACTGGGTGGTCCGATCTTCATGCTTCATGCAAGTTGGTGCTTCCCATGTGGTCCCATTTTAATTTGGTTCAGTTCTGACAGTGGGATCATGGAACATGAAAAAACTATAAAAATTGAAGTCGGTTTATAGTTTTTTAAAACAAAATTAATAAAAAAAAATTTGACCTTTAATTAGTAAATATTAGTAAATATGCTCATAATGATCAAAGAAAAACATAACGCGCATGCGTGAGCTTAGTACCATCGATTCCTGAACCAATTAAACCTTAAAGGGATGCAATTTGACGACCTCTGTGGCGCGGTGGGCGAAGGTCCGCCTGCGACGCAGGAGGTTGCGGGTTCGATTCCCACCTCGGGACCAATATTTGTACGACCTGCAGATCTTTGTTCAGGGCGTTCTGGATGTTTTCTATGTATAATAAAAAATATCTATCTATGTAGTGTATTGTATTATGTGTATCAGTTATCTAGTACCCATAACACAAGCTCTGCTAAGCTTGGGGCTAGATAATGCTGTGTGAATTGTTCAGCATTATTTATTTATTATTTAATTTGATATCAAAATTCGCAAGTGGATCTAAATGAGACACACCCAGAGGGAAAGTTTACGTGGAACATTATTGAATTCGCGTGTAATGGATTCTCGAAAATGATGAATTGTTTCGTCGTCATAACACTATCTGCTTCCTAAAAGCAGATATCAATATTTCATATCTTGATATCTTTTATACAAGTTCCAAGAACAACCGAATGCAGGTCGGTAGGACCACTGTTCGGAGTGTTCCTTTATATATTTTTTGATTATTGTAAGAGAAATTTCAAACTAGATCAGCCACATGCCCACGCTCATCATGTGGGCTAGGGATTGCAGTTCGGTGGTAGAATATGCCTGACGACTCGAAAATTCTAAGGGCGACAGTATCGATCACGTCCGTAGGTGTTGACCCTCTGTTACCCTACACGTGTCCTCTGGGTGGTGCTTAGAGCGGTATCCTCTATAATAGTGGTAGGCTTCGGCCGTGGCTTGTCACCACCCTCCGGACTAAGCTAGTCCATGAATTACGGTGCCGACAAGCTTTAACAAGCGCCGGTCAGCGCTGGGCGCTGCCATCTAAAATTAATAAACAACTGCGACAACCAGCTTCCTTTGTGTAGAACGGGCCAGGCGTTGTCAAGCGCCGGTACTTATAAGTTTCCAGCTTTCTTTCTGTATACGGCCGTAGACCTGTGACTCTGAAAAAGTAGGGTGTTTCTATGGAATTATTCCTTTGTTCGATTCTCTGAAAACTCGACATAAATATTCTAAAAATTAAATAATGAATCACGTGTTTGTATATAACACAACAGGTTACTCTAGGAAGTGGCCACGTGCAATGAAATTCTGAAATTTCTATGGCTTCCAGCGGCGACGCCAGTATTGTATAAAATTTTACTTCCTAAATATTTTATTGTTGTAAGTTTGTTGGTTGTTGTAAGTTGTTTAATTAGTAAACTTTAATGAAACATTAGAACCGACATTGCTACATTTTCAACGTTTTTTTTCGCGAGAATCTCCGGCGAGAAAACGTGACTGCAGTGTTGTTTATTTTACGTAGGCATTTTATATTTTTTGTAAGCTAAAGAAATAAACGTTTTGGATTCAAATTCTTTCTCAATGAGGAGTATTAAAACCCTTCCATTTCATAGGGTGGGTGTTCTGTATGTTTTCATAATACAAATATCTAGTAGGTATCCATAACACTTAGCTTGGGGGTAAAAAAAATATTTATTTTTATTTTTATTTGGGAAACAAAAAGCTCACACTACTTAAGTAACATAACAATACATAGAATTAGAGCAAATTAAGCTAAACAGTTTCCGCTCGTAGTACAAAAAAAACATAATAACTGAAATAATGATGTAAAAAATAATAATATTGTGACTTGTTTATAGAATAACAATAACAAATGTTACAAGAAAACTGAAACATGAAAGATATGCCTGTTATAACTGTGTAAAATGCTGTGTCAATTGTGCAGCATTTATATAACTCAAATAGCAGTGCCCAGCGGCATTACCGCATGGAATTTTTTTGCAATTTATTTGCACACCCCTTAGATAAACTATGCAATATGCATATGTAGGTACTCACTCAAATTAGATTCTTTACATGCAACTTATAAACACTTAGCTATAACTATACAAGCAGAAAACTGTTTCATGTCAATACTGAAAAAAGGTATACCTATTTTGACTTCGCGCTGTCTTGTTCTAGGAGTGCTATGTCTGTGCTATTCATGTGAATAGCACTGACATAGGCGTTGTAGGTGTTAAAGCTAAAACACCTAAAAAGTTATATTTTGACGCCGTCGCTGCGCTAGGTACGATATGTCTGTGCTGTTCTTGAAAAGCTTAAAATGTATCTTTGCGCTTTAGGTCTTACAGCCCTACAACACCCAAAAAAAGTATTTTGACTTAACGCTGTCTAGTTCTAGGAGTGCGATATGTCTGCTGTTTTTGTGAAGCTAAATAAATGTATCTATATTTTTTAGATCTTGAAGCCCTACAATACCCTCATCCACCGCATCTCGAGACTCCTGAAGCTAACCACCGCGGAGGATGTCATATTCTCGCTGACCTTGAAGAAGGCGTCTTCGAAGCCAGAGATCGTTGCTGCGGCCAAGAACCACCTGAAGAAGAGGTTCCTGGATCTTGTGCAGTGTTATCTTGACGCGGGTAAGTTGACTTTAGCTGTGTTAGATTTTTACAGATAATTAATGAATAATGTATTTATTTTCTCTCATAAAAGATAATTGTTTTTGGCTAAAGTTTAATTTATATCTGGTTTTGCAAGAGACTGGTGCCCGAAAAAGGTTTATGAAACCATTGCCCTTCCTACGCAGGATTATTTAGGATACAATAATTATATAAATAATTGATTTTGTTTAAAAAAAACTATTAACCGACTTAAATTATATAGTTTTTTCATGGATCCCATTGTAAGAATTAGACAGTGCGCTGCGTCACAGCGCGCTTGCCCTTTACCGCTAACGCAGACTTTGACGGAACAAAACACCAATCTAGACGTTTCCGTGTCCGGCGCCGCATGTGCCCACGGTATGCAAGTGCATACCGCAGTGTACTGCGTGGTGATCAAAATACCAAGCTTTAATACATGATAAGTACTATGTGAGCAAAGTTAACATGATCGCAATGCGGCGAATCAAACATTATGGAATTCCTAATAAAACAAATAAGGCGTTATCGCTTTGCAATCGCGTACTTGAAACGACTGACTAAAATATTGCTTTGTTGACAGAACGCGGCCAACAGTCGGAGAGAGCCGGCCTCCAGGAATGCAGCCCTGAAGTGTTGCAAGTGTTACTGCTATCCCTCTCTCACGAGAGCAACAAGCTCGCACCCGTCACTCGCGAGCTCTTCGTGAACCGACTGCGAAGCGACATCCCGCGCGAGCTCGTGCCAATCGTCCTAGCACCGCAATTGTACCCCGATCCAACACGTACTCCTCTAGAGGAGATGACAGCGCCTGACGACATGGCCGCTGCAATGATGGAACACTCCCTCGCTGACGTCATCAGAGACATCGGCTACTCCTTCACATCCTCAGTCGAAGAATGCAAGACCAACATGCTGAACTTTGGAGGTCGCGAGCCGACGGCTATCGACGTCGCTCGCACCATCTCCATGATGATCAGATACCAAGTCAACAACTTCCCGGAAGCCCCGCCGCTGCAGACTCCTGGAAACTTCTGGATTAGCCACGAATCGAAGAAGGAAGGCAGTGGTGCTTACGGCTTAGGCGAATGGAACGCTGAGGTTTTCGTTCAAACCCTGAAAGAACTGGCTTCCAACATGAATTGGAAAGAGGTTATCCTCCAACTCGATCATCCTGAGTTCATCGTACCCGACCGAAACGCTCTGACACTACTGTTCACCATATTGCGACTCGGCCTGCAGAGTGCGGGGTACCCCGCCAATATATTCCCTGTCGAATACCTGTGCCGCCGGTGGACGAATCTCGACGGACAGATGAGTCTTGTGAGCAACATTCTGAAGCATCCCGACGTGTTCAGCTTCGCTGATCATCCATTCCACCCGGTGTCGATCGATCTGCTAAAGGCTCCTCCAGAAGCAGATAACAAAGAGGTCGGCACTTGGCGTTGTCTTTACCTGGTAGAACTGCTGGTATTCGCGGCTGAACGCGGTTACTACGGACCTGTGCTGGAACTCTTCAAGACGCCAATGCAGCAATGTCCCGACGTCCTAATGCTGACGCTTCTCCAAATCGCACCGCCAATCACAGCAGTGCGTCAAGAACTGCTTTCAATGCTCATCCCCATCTTTCTCGGGAACCATCCCAACTCCGGAATAATCCTCCACCAGGCCTGGCACACGCAGGCTCCGAACCTCAAGCCTATTGTGATGCATGCCATGGCAGAATGGTACCTTCGCGGCGAGTGCGACCAGTCCAAACTCTCCCGTATCTTGGACGTCGCACAGGATCTGAAGGCCCTCTCGCTATTGCTGAACATGCAATCATTCTCCTTTGTCATCGATCTCGCGTGTCTCGCGTCGCGTCGCGAATATCTGAAACTAGACAAATGGCTGTCGGACAAAATCCGCGATCACGGTGAGACTTTCGTTGCGGCTATGGTTAAGTTCCTCCAATGGCGTTGTCCTCAAGTCCTGGGCAAGCCCGGGGGTGTCGACGAGCAGCTACCCAAAGCAGTCCAGCTACCACACGAAACTGTAGCCACAATGACGACGTGTCTCCAAATGTGTATGGCCAACGTCCAGCCAGAGTTGCAAGAGGCTATGTACAACGTGGTCAGCAACTGCCAATCGCTGCTGATGAAGCCTCGTGGGCCTGTGCTAGGCCACGCGCCGTTCCAGCAACAACACTCAGCGACATTGCCACACATGGATCCATTAGGTGCTTTAGCGCCTGGAGTGGCTTCCATGTCTCTCGGAGGACCAGGGGCCTCCGCTTTCGGTCCTCCGATCAGTCCCTTCGCTATGATGCCAATGCATCCCATGGCGCTTGGAATGACGCGTCTTCCCCCTGTACCGCTGATGGATAAACCACGCATGCCAGACCCGTCGCTTCAGTTCTCAGATATCGCGGCCACCGTCTCCAAAGAAGTGGAAGATGAAGCTAACAGCTACTTCCAAAGGATCTATAACCATCCACCACACCCGACTCTGTCTATTGACGAGGTGTTAGACATGCTGAAGAGATTCCAGAACTCTCCTGACAAGCGTGAGAGAGAAGTCTTTTCGTGTATGCTAAGAAACCTCTTCGAAGAATACAAGTTCTTCCCTCAATACCCGGACAAAGAACTCCACATAACAGCTCAGCTATTCGGTGGAATCATTGAGAAGGGACTAGTTCCTAGTTATGTCTCTCTTGGTTTAGCGCTGCGGTTTGTCCTAGACGCGCTGAAGAAAGGAGAAGGAAGCAAGATGTATTACTTCGGTATTGCCGCATTAGACCGCTTCAAGATCCGTCTGAAGGATTACCATAAATATTGCGAGCATGTTCGCGCTATACCGTACTTCAGTGAATTTCCAGCTCACTTATGCGAGTATGTTGAGTTTGGGCTGCAAAGCCAGGAGCCGCCGTCAAAGCCTTCTGGCCCAGTGTTGCCAGCTACGCTTACCGCTATGCTGACATCCAATACTGTCAGCACTGTCACTGCCGGCGCCTCTTCACACACTTCACACACTTCACAGTACAAGTTCGTATCTCACTCGTTACTTTATACTTAAGGTTGTCGCACACATAACAAGTCTGAAATAGATCACTCAATGTTATAATATTTCTTTACGCCTTTACGGATGTTTTTCGCTTCTTGTGATTTTGATAAAAAAGGTATTTATCAAAATACTCGTCTGAAACTCTATTCTGTTCTGAGCTTCGATATTAGCTCCTTTGACCCATCATTTTCAGATAAATCTAAATTACAAAAAAGTTAACAAGAGCCCAGATTTATAACAATATTCCATGAAACTTTGTTTTAAACCGAGTTGATATGTGTGCGACAACCTTCACCCATCGCAACCCGAACGAAATACTCACCCAATTAATGTTCAGTGAATTTGTCCCCAGGGCAGCGGTCTGCCAGACCACTACCTCAGTCATCACAAAGATCACCGCAGCCAGCCAAATGGGAAGCCGACCATCCATTGCCAACGCAACCAACATCGACACACTGCTCACAGCCACCGACAAAGACGACCAGATCACAGCACCACCCGAAGCTGTCCAAGACAAGACAGCCTTCATCTTCAATAACCTCAGCCAACTGAATCTCCAAACGAAATGCGAAGAACTCAAGGAAGTCCTCACAGAAGAATACTACCCTTGGCTGTCACAGTATCTTGTCATGAAACGCGCGTCGATTGAACTTAACTTCCACGCGCTGTATTCCAACTTCCTCGACGTTTTGAAAGTCAGGGATGTTAACAAGATGGTGACTAGAGAAACTTACAGGAATATAAAGGTCCTACTGCGTT
Source organism: Eupithecia tripunctaria (assembly GCA_955876795.1). Classification (NCBI taxonomy): domain Eukaryota; kingdom Metazoa; phylum Arthropoda; class Insecta; order Lepidoptera; family Geometridae; genus Eupithecia; species Eupithecia tripunctaria. Next base: position 8,710,379 of record OY041623.1, on the reverse strand, counting down.
CGGATAAGGGTATAGCAAACTTTTCTGACCGATCGCTGCTGAAAAACCTAGGCCATTGGTTGGGAATGCTCACCCTCGCTCGGAACTTACCGATTCTATTTATAGATATCGAGTTGAAAGCTCTCGTGTTAGAAGCATACCACAAGGGACAGCAGGAGCTTTTGTACGTGATCCCTTTTGTCGCTAAGATATTAGAGGCGTGCGCTAAAAGCACGGTGTTCAGACCTCCCAACCCGTGGACCATGGCTCTTATGAACGTTTTAGCGGAGCTACACCAGGAACCGGACTTGAAACTGAACCTGAAGTTCGAGATAGAAGTCCTCTGCAAGAACCTAGGTCTCGACATCAACGATCTAAAACCGGCCATCTATCTCAAAGATCCAGAGAAAGTAAGAACCATAGAGTTCCAGTTGTCTCAGCCTAAGAAACCGGTGGAGCAAGCACCGGTCCCGATGCCCGTCGGGCAAGTCATGATGCCCACTGCGCAGATGCAGATGATGCCACCACCAATGATGATCGCTGAAGAGATGGCCGTGTCCCAGCAACAACAAACCGGCCAAATGGGCGGACAGAACGACCCCAACACGACGTCCGCTCTGGGCCTACCGGAACCCCGGTTCAGCTACCTGGAGATTAACATCAATTCGACGACTGCTTTCGCAGCTAAGGTTCACTACAACCCACATCTGCTTCTATTCCAAAACTACCCACATCTGAAGCAGTTTATCAAGCCTGCCATTGAACGCTCCATCCAAGAATGGATTCATCCGGTGGTGGACCGTTCTATAAAGTATGCTTTGACTACTTGCGAGCAGATTATACGTAAAGACTTCTCACTGGATCCTGACGAGGTGCGCATGAGGACCTGCGCGCACCATATGATGCGCAACTTGACTGCTGGCATGGCGATGATAACGTGCCGGGAGCAGATTATCACGACCCTTAGTACTAATCTGAAGGCTTCCTTCGCGACCGCTTTGATGCCCAATAATCCACCGCAGGTAAGTTATTTACAATTTTTGTAGAGTGTAGTGTGTTTTTTGAAGAGGCGCTCAGATGCGTAGGGGGTCGACGATATGGTACGCATTACGGGATGTCAATGGATAGTTTAGGACTATGGTGGATACCACAAGCTTCAGGAGGCCTACGCCCAGCAGTTGGTAAAATTCGGCTGCGGATGATGATGATGGTGTGTAGTTTTACTCGTGCTGGCCCACTGTTGCTACACCATAGCATAAGACCATCAGAAGTAGAATGGAGCCTTTGACAAGTAGTGGGTTGATTAACGCTTACAACAGACACAGTGGTTAGCAAAAGATTAGTTTTACAAATTCAACTCCTATGAACGCTTTGTTTCTAGATTTTCTATGTTCATTCTGCGAATAACATCAAAAAACTTCATTATTACTCTGGTTACTATACTAGACACTGTAAAAAACGTCTGCTGATCTACTCTTAAATTGTTAAGTTTTATATCGCCCGACACTATACTATAAGTTGTGTGGATAAAGATAGGGATTGAAAAAGTCATGCTACGGCTAAGATCATGAAAGACAGATTAGATCTAAATGGGATAGATAGCATGACATTTCCAATAACAATCTTTATCTACATGACTGAAACCTATAATAATTTTAACTTATATGATGACGACCTCCCAGCCGAATTTCGTCCACTGAGTCTCAACACTATTCTCTCAACATCATCATCATCATCGGTCTCGTTCCGTATATAGAGACGATTTAGGTATAGTCTGTGGTTTGGTTGGGCTAACATTTCTTATGCCCTCTTTCTCATATAATTTCAATATCAGTTACTTCACATGCTATGATATTTTCAGGAAATGATCGACACCGCAGCCGCCCTTCTTGCCACCGACAACATGGAGCTAGCTTGTGCTTTCATCCAGAAGACAGCCGTGGAGAAGGCATTACCCGAACTCGACAAACGACTGATCAGCGACTTCGAAATGAGGAAGATCGCGAGAGCCGACGGACGTCGCTACTTCGATCCCATCATCCTGACTTATCAGACTGAAAGGTATGACTCTTTATACTTCTATCTCTCTTACTTCTAGGCTTATCAACGCAGACTTAGCATGGAACTCACTCACTTTTATAAAGAAGGCAGTAACCGAGAAAGATCTCGGCTGGAGCTCTACGAACGATTTATAATGGTGGGTATAGACCAAGTGAGCGAATGCAAACGGCTGTGATTCGACGATCGGTACGTTCATTTCATACTTCTTTGTGTAGCGACAGCCGCCGGAGCACGGCCAAAGGCGAAAGTAGGGAATATTTGGGCTCACTTGGTTTCGCAATGACGACCACTCTGGTTCTTTCGCGTTAGTTAGCCTTCGCTTGTTCACTTGGTCTGTACCGGTCTTTAAGAGTCGTTTGAAAAGATGCGATTGTGGTGATGGCGCTACTTTTTAATCTATCGTCATCAGACAGAGAGTGTAAGACTCGATTTCCACTGTGTCCACTTTGGAGTCGTAGAGCGGTGAGTATTTGATGTCAGTAACGAGACGTGATCGTGACTTCTTTTAGTATGGGATTTGCGTAGTTCCATGTCCGCACGATAAAGCAGCTGTACCAAAATTGTATGGAAAAAGGAGATATCACGATCGCGTCTTGTTACTAACGTCAAATAGACTCATCCCTCAAAACATGCCGTGACCTGCCACACTGCCGCCATACAGTACAAAAATGGGCATTCATATATGGGCCTTAATTCGTCACATTTGGATACATTTTACAATGACGGCATAACATAGCGGACAGCATACGGGCGCTTGAAGCTTGAAGTTAGTTATGTAATATTTATTTAAAGATATGAGTTTAAGCCCATTTTTGAATGCTTTTTCTTGTCCACTGTCGTAGCGGTACTGGATGTAGGTGCTAAGCCCTTTATTTTCGACTGTAAAATGACAACTCATGCTCTGTAATAATATAATAATAATAATAAAAATATTTATACACAGAGATGGGTTTACAAAGAAGGTACTTACAGTCTATTTCATTTATATAATTGTTTATATAATGTAGTTAGGATATTTTAATCTTTTATTACATAGATACCTACTTGTGATAAACCTTTTAGGGTCAGAATGACACCTCGCTCTAAGTTTGTTGACTTGTATTTAGACACGAGGGCTCAATTCTCTGGCTTCTTATATTTTTACCATTATTTGGTATTATTAGAATTCAGTTATAGTAAAGAGGACAAAGATATACCTACTATAAACTTCTTCTAAATTGTAATCAAAAGACCCAAGTAAGTTTAATAGTTTCTTTCTAGTACTACGTTTTCTTATTACTTGCATATAAATAAGTTATTCTATTACCAGGCTGCCAGAACGCGTGAGGCTGCGTGGCGGCGGACCGACTGACCTACAGAGCGCAGTGTATGAAGAATTCGCGTGTAACATTCCCGGGTTCCAACCTACCAGGGACTCAGCACTCTTCATGCCTAAGCCTACTGGGCCTACGGAGCAAATGCCGCCTACATACAGCCAGGTGAGAAACTTCAACATGTTGTCCCCGTGGAATCGAGACTTAGGTCTAGGTCCGTAGGGTACCGAAGCTCTTTGGGTTCTCAAAAAATTAGAGCTGGTGAGTATCTGGCGCAGCGCATCAGCATTGCCATACAGCGGGGCAATGCATCCAGCGTCTTGGATACGCTTCGGACTGGTAGTGATATGGATCAGTTGTGCTACCTGTAGTTTGTTTGCAACAGTCTGCAGTAAGCTCAATTATTTCAATTGTAAAAACTAGTTTTTATTTATATCTATTTGATTGTAATTTAATTTTAAATAAATTATTTTACTATTAAGAAACTTTATCAGTTGATTTGAACTGTGTGTCGGTATCGCAACCCTACAAGGTAAGCGATCTTAACCCTATGTACAAAGGCTAATGTATGAATGAAACAAGAATAAGTTCTATCCCTTTTTTCTCTTCGGCGAGGTTAATTCGTTTACGAATAGACTGGTCTGGGGGGGACCAGCATTATGTGGGACTCGACTCCTGAGAAGGACGTAATACCCACTCAAACCTCTCCGGTGTCCCTCTTTCGCCGTTTTCGCTGAACCACGGGAACAAATAACCTTTGCGAGTAATAATAAAGACAATTAATTCACAGGTGATGAACCCAGCCCAAGTCTACGGCACCGATGAGATGACAGCGCTCTGCTCAGCTGCAGAGCTCTTCCTACAGAACTGCATCGGTGTGACGTCATTAGCAGTGCAGGCGGCGAATATGCATTCTCTGCTGGAATGCCTGATCATCGCGAGAAGGAACCGCGATAGTGTCTCTGGATGCACCCTCCTGCAGAAGGTATGTAGCCCTGACAAATAAGGACATAAACCTAAGTCCTGAGTTGGAATCTAGAGTTTGAGTTACCAATAAGTGGCTGTTTTCAATAGAGGTAAAAAAAAAATTGATCTCCAAGCAACATAGCGCATTTAACACTGGTTTCTGTTGTGATTTTTTGGGCTGTCAAATTCCGACAATAATAATAATTTATTTATGTAGTTCAACTAATTTCACTATTTACGCAGTACGCTAACTCTAAGGCTCGTATTATGAAAGGTTGCCTGGAAGAGATCGCCTTTAAGCGGTAAGGCCGCCCATTGTACTCGTTTTATGTAATGTATCCATGTACCTAATGTTATTTTTGTGGTGTACAATAAAAATATTTTTTGTATTGTATTGTATTGTATAAAATCCTGCTCAGTCATCAATCTATGCTTCAGTAACGCTTTTCTATGGCATAAACGTCAATGAAATATAGATCTATGACTGAGCAAAGTTTCATAATACGGGCCTTGAGGTCTTGAGCAGAGTCGGAGTCAAATCGTTTATTTAATTAGACTTACAAAATGAGTACTTAGACAAGTCAAATTTTTACTATATAAACAGCTTGATAAATAGTTATTACTATCAAACAAGAAATAAGGTGCAATTTACTCTAATTCACTTAAATTTTTTTGAGCGTGACTCGTCCACAGCCTTTCGTCCATCCCTTCAATACCTATATCCTACATAATGCCCTAATACGTAAACATAAACAGAATATTAATAATAATGATCTTCCAGGCAGTGGAAGGCCTCCTCGAAGGCCACTTAGTGCCCCCTGGCACCACCGCCGAACACCTGGAGATGATGAACCGCTACCGAGACATCCACCTTCGTACCCTCAAGCTTCTAGAAGACGCTAGAATGTACGGACACGTTTGGACCACCAAGCAGATCACATACTGCGTGACGGAATGCCGCGAGGAGATGAGATACAACCTTGAAGCCGTCAACTGTCTGATTCGAAACCATTTGATCAATATGCCACAAGTAAGTATACCTATAAAAGCTTCTAGAACCTTCTAGAAGACGCTAGAATGTACGGACACGTTTGGACCACCAAGCAGATCACATACTGCGTGACTGAATGCCGCGAGGAGATGAGATACAACCTTGAAGCTGTCAACTGTCTGATTCGAAACCATTTGATCAATATGCCACAAGTAAGTATACCTATAAAAGCTTCTAGAACCTTCTAGAAGACGCTAGAATGTACGGACACGTGTGGACCACCAAGCAGATCACATACTGCGTGACGGAATGCCGTGAAGAGGTGAGATACAACCTTGAAGCCGTCACTGTCTGATTCGCAACTATTTGATCAATATGTCACAAGTAAGTATACCCTATAAAATCTTCTAGGACCTTCTAGAAGATGAAACTTATAAATAGCCCTCAGGTACATGTACATATTTTTCATATGTATGTTTCTCATTTGTTCTGGCTGTAAATTTACCAAAAATTCGAAAATAAAATAAAATAACATAATTGTCTTGTCCCACAGTACGATCTCGCCCTAGCCCACATGATGGACAACGGTAACAACTTCGTGGCTGTATCGTTTGCGATGCAACTCGTGCAGCTCTACCTAGTTGATGACAGGAACAACATCTACGTTCAAGAGTCTGATCTGTACCACATCACGGACATGCTGGTTAGGATCATGTCGCATAATCAGCACAGGTATGGATTTTTAAGGATCTTATATATTATACTAGAAGCGCCTCGCGGTTTTACCCGCGTAGTTCCCTTTTTCGGGGCAATTCCGGGATAAAATATAGCCCATGTCACCCCCTGGAAAGTAAACTTTCTAAGGGTTAAAGATTTTTTTAAATCGGTCCAGTAGTTTCGGAGCCTATTCAATACAAAAAAAAACAAACAATCAAATCTTTCCTCTTTATAATGTATGTATAGACTAGCGGCCCACCCCGGCTTCGCAAGGGTGCAATGCTGATGTATTATTGATTATTTATACATATAAACCTTCCTTTTGAATCATTCTATCTTTTAAAAAAAAATGCATCAAAATCCGTTGTGTAGTTTTAAAGATCTAAGCATACATAGGTACAGACAGCGGGAAGCGACTTTTTTATGCTATGTAGTAACTAAGCATACTTTCAACAGTTTTTTCTCGTTTTAAGTATCCCATCCATCCGTTATGTTGGTACCATACTACCGGGTAACGGCAATGCCGATTGCAATAAATCCCGCGGTAATTAACGCACAATGACATAAATGTAGTGTGGCCGCTTCAACTCGATAATTCTCGCGATGTCTCTTTGATGGACCGCCACTGAAGCTATTGACTAACGGCAATGTGAATGCCGGTGTAAAATTATCACGAGAAGTCGTGGCCACACAACTTGAACGTGCGACCAACATCGCGATATTTTTTTTTACAAAAGAAAGAGTAATCCGTAACCTCTAGGGTTGCCGTAATCGAAATCGATGAGGAGACCTATATTTGATTAGATATCTGGGACCTTTATCCAAATGGCTAAAGGAATTTGGATAAATGCGGTCTCAAAAAACATTACTATAGTTTTAGGTCGCATGAAAATTTTATACAACGGCGAGCGGAGCAAGCCGAAAACATTTTTGCGGTTAGGTGTAAATTATAGAAACCCAAAGACAAAATACATAACGGTAGATTTTTAGAAAGGACAAGATTACCCCTAAGTCTGCATAAAGCCCTGGGCTACATACAATCCCTCTAAATCCTGACACAAATACGCTAATATAATTTGCTATAATTTTTTATTGAATATGATGTGTGTTCTACAGAATTGCACCACCTGAAGGTCTGGGGTCTCTCATAGAGATGCTGCGGGTCAACCAGGACCCCAGTGCTTATCTCGGAGAGAGGGCCCCGCTGGGCCCCACACAGCATATTCACTCTGGCATCATGCTAGTTCGGGTAAGTAATCTTCATTATACACAATCTATCTACTTATCTTGAAACACCTAGTGGTATTTGCATCGATTTTTTTTATTGTTTTAATCGATTCTTTAGGTCATTATTTAACCGAGAAATGATAAGACGCTCACTGAATTTCGCATTAACAAGGTAAATAAAACAAATCAAAATTTTCGGGTGATAAAAACGCTCCCATATTGGCGCCATGTTTATTTGACGTCGACGTTCACACTCGATTAAAACCTTTTGTGACGACCTCGGTAGTCGGTCATCTCAGGAAAGAGGTTATCCGAAAAAGCTGAAAATAACCAACAATACGAAATGTGAAGTGGGCAGAATAGTGTCAAATCATGATGCAGCAAGCAGAATAAAAAAAGATGAAATGTGTACAGTGATGTCACGTCCGCTCTAGTCAATGGCGTAGCATTTTGAAATTTTGCGATTGAGACTTAAAATATCAATTTTTCAATGGTTAATAAATTCTACAATAAAAACGTCTCAAAATGCTAAAATAAATATGTAGATATGTTTCTATATCAATAGAGAATACGTACTATATATATTATTTAGCCATTTTGAAATCACATGCATATACCCTATTGGGTATAGGGCACCTCGCTATTGCGCCATTTTGTCTAATGATTCGCATAGAGATTGATTGGTTGACTAGGACATGCTATTTTGTTGATAGTTTACTTGTCTAGTATAGAATATATATAACTATCTGGACATTGATGAAATAAGGCTCAGTTGAAAACCTGGATATCCTAAAATGTAATTATTAATAATACATTTAGCTGATAAAAGAGTTTTTAATTATTCTAGTATTTAACGCATTCAAAGCATCACTTGCTTTATATATATTATGTTATTTTTGTTTATTATACCTTTGACAAATAGCTGTCTAGAATCTATACAAGGCAACATAGCGACCACACGAACACTGGTTGCTATCTTCCATTGTGCGTATAATGGACCAACTGCTGTGTAATGTAAATATATCGCTGTGTAATGAACATTCATTAGAATTATTTTTCGGTAGAAGGGTTAGAATATGAGAAAATATTAGAGACATACTTTCTTTTGTCAATCAAAGAAAAAAAATACAATCAAAAAGCGCGTCGAGTGGGGTTTTGTCACACCTTGCTAAAAACTGTCCTACGGTGTGGCGTCGTGCGGAACTTATTTGATTTTTTTATTAGGCCTATGGATATAGGGTGGAACAATATTCTTTAACGAATGATAAAATAAGATGAGAGAATTTTTTTGTCTCATAAAACAAAAAAGTACTATGATAAAAAGAAGAAAATATACAATATCAAATACAGTATGAGACCAAAAGGCTGCTCAGCATGTGCTGCAGAAGCTCATGGAGCAAATGCAGCGCTGGTCTTCCGTGGCTTTATAATATACAAATTTAAATGATATAAACCCTCCCGCTATCACAAAAACAAGGAGACGGAAAAACATATACTGGACAGAACTGGAGAAGACCTTTACCCGACAGGGGACCTAACTACTTACAAAATATAAATATAAAACTCAAACCAAAAAATTCTATTTAAATCCAACAAAAAGAAGCGACATTAATTAAAATTATATATTGACATGGAAACACAACAATTTAAATTACGATAAGCTATTCTTTTTAAGCACGATTGAAACTGTTTTCTTAAGGTTACGGAATAAAAGGCTTTTTTATTTTTTATTTACTTTTATTTTTATTTTTAACCGACTTCAAAAAAAGGAGGAGGTTCTCAATTCGTCTGTACATATATATATATTTTTTTTTAGTTTGTTATCTCAGAACTTTGACTGGGTGGTCCGATTTTCATAATTATACAAACAAAAAACAAAATTAATTATATATATTGTTATTATTTGTTTCTAAAAATAATAAATATTATTAATATAAAAATAAAATTAAATATAATTTAAATGATATCTTTTCCCCCAGTGCCAGAAATACGACGACCCCGTGGGTCTCTCCGAGAAGACAGAGGGCCTGCTGCGCGAGTGGCAGGTGGTGCTCCGCAGCCCGCTCACGGAGATCGAGCTGGGGCAGAACTTCAACCTGTACGTGCACCGCATGAACATGAACGGGATCCTCAAGTCTGATGACATGATCACCAGGTTCTTCAGGATCGCAGCGCAGATGGTCATCCAAGAGGTACTTGTAGGTCCACTAGCTAGCTTATGTTTATTCAAAAACAAACTTAAGGTATGCCTTATCGAGAGGGCTTACTATAAGGATGAGGATTTCCTTAACAAAAAACTGTGATGTGACAAAATTTATTATATTACTAGCTGCGCCCCGCGGCTCCGCACGCATTGTTCCTATTTTCTTTGTTATAAACCTCACGGAGCCCGAGACCTTTCCAACGAATGCAAAACCATGGAAATCGGTTCATGCGTTCTGGAGTTATAGCGTCAGGAAGGAAAACCCGACTTATTTTAATATTATAGATTTTTTTAGTTATATCCAATGAAAATCAATTTAGATATTGTACTAGGTAATTATTATTTTACTTTGTAATTAATTTAATTTATTTTCTATATTAGGTACAAAGACAATTTGATTATTATTTTAATATGTAAAATTTTTATTTAATTTGTTATCATGTACCAATTTTAATGCTGTGACTTGTAAATGATTTTATCATTAAAATGACTATCTGACTGACAAATCAATAAACTGATCTTGTAACCCTTAGAAATTGAAAGGTTACAAGATCAGATTCTAACAAGTCAAACTGTGCGTGTTGACAAAACAACTGCGGAACGTTAGGTAGAGCGGTTCGCTTCGCTCGCCATGTTGTGAGAAAGTTAGGCTCGCTTCGCTGGTTACACTGGCACATTATATCAGGTTCTATGAAATATCTCTCAATTCCAAGGTGATCCACCTTGGAATAAAGTGGCTGGACTATTCGTGGTGATAGGTAAAACCTGCAGCTCACGCAGTGTCAGTGAATCACACTATCACACTAATCACACTAATATTATAAAGGCGAAAGTTTGTATGGATGTATGGATGGATGTTTGTTACTTCTTCACGCCAAAACTACTGGACGGATCTGGATGAAATTTTGCATACAGGTAATTCTAATCCTGGAATAAAACAAAGGCTACTTTTTCTCCCATAAATTTGTTCCCGTGGGATGAAAATCACCTTTTAATGTTTCCATAGGAACATTGCGTGCGAAGCCGTGGTGTGGTGCGCAGCTAGTTACCAATAATAATACTAGACAATCCACACAGCATCATCTTACCCCAAGATGAGCAGAGCTTGTGTTATGGGTACTAGATGACTGTTACACATAATACAATACATTAAATAGACATAGTTTTTATTATACATAGAAAACGACCAGAATACCCTGAAAAAATATCTAAAGATCGTACAAACATTTGCCCCGACAATAATAACCATGTTTTACCTCACAGAATTAAACCGCACGTAGCTAGAGCAAAGCTAACAATTAATGAAATGTTTGTTTTTCGTTCTAGGTGTACCAGCTGTTGAATGAAGACAGGGTAAACCCGTCTCCGATCCCCCAGAAGCGCGACCGTCTCTACGTGTCCTGCGATAACTTCATAAAGCTGGTCTCGCTTCTCATCAAGAACACACCCGATACTGGCAACCCTACCCCGAAACTGAACCTTTTGAACAAGGTATGTTAGAATTATTTTCCTAAAACAAATACGGATAACTTTTTTAAAACTGATGCAACTGTCTTTTGTTTTTATTACAATTATCCACGCTGATATATCCACGCTGATATATCCACGCTGATATATCCGCTATCTTCACATTTAATATTTTCGTAGATTCGGGTATTTGTGGCCCCTCTAACCAATTTGATTTCTAATCATAAAATAAAGTATGGCTACAAAATGACACGTGCGTCTCAGTAAACAACTTTCGCCAAAGTAACCATATCAAATCGTAAGATTTGGGAAAACCTTTTCCCATACATATCCCGTCACTTTCTAACAGGTTTTTTTTAGCAATGATATCGTTCTAACTCTACCTGTGTTTGATAAACAACTTTCGCCAACGTAACCAGATGAAATGGTAAGATTATTTCCATACACATACCGTCTCTTTCTAATGGGGTATTTTTAGCAATGATATCGTTCTAACTCTACCTGTGTCCTGATATCCTCAGATCCTGGGCATCATAGCCGGTTGCCTTCTCCAAGACCACGAGGAGCGCGTCGGCAGCTTTCAACAGCTACCGTACCACCGCATGCTGCTGATTCTGTTCCTGGACATGAACATGGCCGAACCGGTCCTCGAGTCTATGAACTACCAGGTAAATGAGACTATGTGACACTTGACTGGTAAACTGACAGGTCTACAGGGCCCTAATTCCATTAAATGAATTGATTCACCATAACAATGGTATCCTCTCAGAATAAGTCATTTTGGCGCATACACGAGTGAAATTGGCACCCCCACTTACTTTATCATATTATTACGTTAAACACAGGAAATTTTAAACATCCATTGTACAGTTTGTGGTATCTATTATAAGTTAGTTTTTAATACCTCTGTAATAGTTTTATCTTTTATAGAGGAAGAGATGTGAAAATAGAATTTGGTGGCCAAAAAGCGCAGCTCCGTATCTCTGCCTAAGCTTTACAAAATGAAACTATTACAGAAGCATTAATAAATAACTTAACTTATAATAGATACCACAAACTGTACGATAGATCTTTAAAATTTCCTGTGTAATAATATGATAAAGTAGGTAGGGGCGAAAGTTTCACTCGTGTAAAATACAAACGTACTTTCCGCTTCATTTGGAAACTACGTCCCCGATCGTATTGAAATGTTCCATACATCATCGGATGAAAGATAGTTATGTTTGTAGTGTTTAGTTTTTAAAAAAAGCATTATAATCTTTAAATGAGAGTGAAACTAATATACCATATTTTTATTTTTAAAACTTCGTGTGTTTAATGTTATAATAAGATAAAATAGGCGGGGGCCATTTACACTGGTGTATGCGCCTTAAACATGGAAATGAATGGAATTTGTTTTTCAGGTTCTGACTGCATTCTGTCACACGCTCCGCATCATCCGGCCGAGCGTGGCGCCCGGCTTCGCGTACGCCTGGCTCGAGGTGGTGGCTCACCGCTCCTTCATCAACCGCGTGCTGGCCGTCACACCGCAACAGAAGGTAAACATTATACTTGGTGGATTTTAGGAGCCGCCATAAGGGGTTTTTAACTAGACGTGTCGCTACGCGCCGACGCAGGTGGATTCACAATATAAAGCAATGAAATAAGACAAAATATTTATGATGTTTGTATTCTTTAAATAAATAAATAAATAATGCTGGACAATTCACACAGCATTATGGGTACTAGATAACTGATATACATAATACAATACACTACATAAGAACTGAATACTAATTATATCGTATCACTGGACGATCGGTGACCTTATCTCTAACAGCGAGATCTCTACCAGGCAACCCATGGATGGATAGGATCGGTACTTAATAAAACTTGGCAGGCTACGTTTACCCATCTGTTTGGAACTTTAAATTACTTCATTAAAAAAAATATACCTGCTCAATAAATAACGCTTCCTTGTTCCTCACAGATAACATTTTAAGCTAAGATGGTGACTTTGTGTTAAATTAAGTTTAAAATAAGTTACTATTTAATATTAATCAAAATTTTCTATTTCTATCTGCAGGGTTGGGGCATGTACTCTACACTCTTGATAGATCTCTTCAAGTTCCTGGACCCGTTCCTACGGAACACGGAGCTGGCTCCCCCCGTCGCTACGCTCTACAAGGGAACGCTCAAAGTACTGCTGGTGCTGCTGCATGACTTCCCGGAGGTAAGTCTCCTGCTGACCGATCAAGTTCTGGAACATTCTAGAAGAAACTCGGCTACTTGCGAGGCTGGGGTAAGAATAGCAGTTAGCTTCTGTGTCCAGAGATGAGATAACTTATTTTTGACAATAGACCTTTGCTTGACCGCTATCTCACCTGATGGAAAGCTAAGATGTGGCTGACCGTGTATCACAAAGGTCTAAAAGATACCTATTCACTCTTGTCTTGAAGACTATGACTATGGTTTTATGTAGAAATATAAACAGCTATAAAAAGGACGTCTTTCGACACAGAAATGAACTGTGACAGTAGAATTGATCTAAAAACAACATAAAACGCCTTTCTTATATGCATGAATCACTAACCAAAAACTGTACGATGGATTTTTAAAATTTCCCGTGTTAACCTGTGGAAGGCCGGACCGGGAAGAGAATTGCACCCATCGTGTGCCGCAAAATGGCGGAATCAGAGAGTGCACTCGACAGGGTTCGGAATTTATTGAATATTTTCAATAAATTGTTTGGTAGAAGGATATCTAATGATTATATTATAAAGTTAGATAATTACTGTACCTTATAATGTAACTTTTTACTGCTAAAGCATTATTACGCTTTTATTTTTCACAGGTTATTGTACCCAATATCAAATTAACACACCGGCTGTAGAAATAATGATATTTTTAGTAAATTCTGTGAACATTTTTTAATTTAATTTATTACCCTCGTTAGTTCAATATCAAAGCAGTTTATTTATATGAAAAACACAATCTTTATAGCTAGAAATCATTTAAAAATACCATGTTGAAAATCACAATTCACACCGAAAAGTTTGCCATTTCACATGTGTTCAAACCACACTTTTATTATTTGATAATAACATTCTAGGTAAAATTTTCATGAAAGTAAGTACGCATGTTAGTGAAAAATATATTATTTGTTACTTGTTACGTGCTAAAAGTACATGTATTATAATAATAATCAATTTTTTCGATAAATAACCAAAACAGGTACGTGACTTGTCAAGGCATTTTTCATAAACAAATTTCATGTTCTTCTAAATCTCAATGCTCCATGGAAATGATTGTGAATGATTATAGACAAAATGAGCTTTTCATAGATAATAAACACTCATGAATGTCCAATACAAAATAATTTAGAATAATGTGGTAACATGTGAGGCATAGATTTCGATCATTGTTCATTCTAGTTCAATTATTGTTTGCATGTGTGCGTGTACAGAGAAAGTGACAACTGCCGTAGCACTTATCAGCGCTTATAAAGCGGTCCGTCAACGGCCTAAGCACTGATCAGGATCACTATACAGGTTGTTAATTTTGGAAACAGTGAATGAAAAAAATATCTTATAAACTAATATTATAGAGAGGAAAGATTTGCTTATTTGTTTGAATTGAATAGGCTCCGAAACTACTGGACCATTTAGAGTTTTTTTTCACCATTAGAATCCTACAATATCTCTGATGAACATAGTCCATAGAATATACCCGTGCGAAGCCGGGGCGGACCGCTAGTATTTTATATTATTATATATACTAATTACAAAACTTCATGAGGTAATCACTTTTATTATAAAAAAAACACACGATGTAAAAAACACTGGTTTTATTCACATTACAAATTTAATATATTTACATAACTTTTATCTTACAAATTATTACAATACAAAATAAGAGCTATAAAACAATCAACAGGGGATATTGAGTCCTGTCAAAAAGGGGGTAAATAACTAAAACGTAATAACTGTGTCCAATGTTCATTATGCCATCGTTTACAGAACCTGAAAAAAGTACATGCTGTATAACGTCATTGGTGACTTCGTATATTTACACATCACATCGCCATTTTGTACTGTGTATGTGTGCGTGTATTTTCGTCAGATGCGTAATAAATAATGACTTTGCACAATTATTCCGCATTTATAACTCATTTTAGATATAATGATATATTCTCAATGAAATTACCACCTGAATGATATATCTATTTCAACAAAAACAATACGCGAAATGTATGAAATCATCAACGGAATAAGTTACGGACAGCCGTTACAAAGGGTACAGTACATTTGACGAAAGATATTTCAAAACTAGTTACATTTGATAACTATATTCATGTAGATTACAGTTCTAAAATAGGTAAAGAATAATAAAATGTATACATAGCTTACCCTTCATGAAGTTTTTTCCACAAAAAATGACACTTTTCGACGCGCTATAAACATCCACACTTGCCTGCCGATGTTCAAATTTGAACTGCTTGTAATGACGGTTCTATGAACTTTACTGAATGAATGCAATGATTGTGGGTTCGTTCATTTCAGAGGTAAACAAATAAAACAATTTAGACTGTATTGCACTGTATTTAAATACCATAAACGAATAAATGGTATCGCTGGTTGCTAGCGCACTGATCAGATCTTAGGCCGACAAAGTTAGTAGGTACTGATCTGTGCTTAGGCAAAGGAGAGGTTAAACGTATGACATAATAAATTTTGATTTAAAAAACTATAAACCGACTTCAATTTGTACAGTTTTTTCATGAATTTTCATGGATTACATTGTCAGAACTGAACAAAATTAAAATGGGACCACACGGGAAGCACCAGTTTTCACATAAAAAAAGAATCATGCAAATCAGACCACCCACTCAAAAGTTCTGAGGTAACAAACATAAAAAAACTCCTCCTTTTTTTGAAGTCGGTTAAAAGTAGGTGGCGCTATCATAATTGGCTCGGGTATGCGCCTTAAGTAGTATGTACCTTAAACCATTTTAATTTGTTAATCTGTCATTGAAGGTATGCTAAAGATTGACGCGCATATTCATGTAAAATGTCTAACACCTTTTACGTTTCCCCTCAGTTCCTGTGCGACTACCACTATGGGTTCTGCGATGAGATCCCCCCGAACTGCATCCAGATGCGCAACCTGATCCTCTCTGCCTTCCCGAGGAACATGCGTCTGCCTGATCCCTTCACGCCCAATCTGAAGGTAATCATATTTTTACTACATGTATCTGCTTTGAGACAAGCAGAAGTATTTTAATTCGCCGGACAGGCCGTCGGATTCGATATCAGAAACTTTTGACAAATCAAAATAGCGTTCTAAAGTTCCATCGGAATAGAATTCAAATTCGAATCTGACGTTTTCGCTTCGGAAACGAATCGAATGAATTAAAATACCCCTGCTGAGTTCGTTAAAAACTATAAACCGACTTCAATTATATAGTTTTTTCATGGATCCCATTGTCAGAACTGGACCTAATTATCACACGGGTAGCACCAGTTTTCAAATAAAAAAAGAATAATGAAAATCGGACCACCCAGTCAAAAGTAACAAACATATTTGAATGAAAAGAAGCGCCAACGCGTTTCGATTATTGCCAGCTTCTTCAGAGTTGAGACGCCAGTCCTTCCGCCAACTTATCCTATGACACACAGATAAAGGATATGTGTGTCATAGGATAAGTTGGCGGATTGTAAAAGTTATTCGTCTTCGTGTTTCTGTGTATTGAATAGACTCAGTCAGTATAGTGCATTAGTGTATAACCTACAATAGCTAAGTGTATAGATTGAGTCTGTTCAAAAAGAGAAGAGTCGTGGCAATTGAGGGTGCGCGTGTGCTAATTGACAACTTTTGATGCATTGACAACACTGTTCTGTCATTGTAACGCCACGACTCTTCTCTTTTTGAACAGACTATACATAATATTAATAAATGTAAACTACAGTCTTTTTAACGCTTTCACTACCGGACGTTTCTGAGCTAGCCTTATTATGTGTCCCGTACTTTGTTTAACATACTTATTTATGCATCCAGGTTGATCTGCTGACCGAGATCGCCCTGCCGCCGCGCGCAGTCATCAACTACTCCGCCATCTTGCCCAACACACAGTTCAAGAAGGATCTAGACGCGTACCTGAAAGCGCGTTCTCCTGTCACTTTCCTCTCCGAGCTGAGGAGCAATATGCAGGTTAGTTGCGAGCGGAGCGAAGCTTCAGTGCACAGATATCTTGATGAGTCAGAGTCAAATCGTAGACTTACAAAATAAGCACTTGGACAAGTAAAATTTTTACTTTAAAAACAGCTTTATAAATAGTAATTACTATCAAATAAGAAATAAGGTGCAATTGACTCTAATTCACTTAAATTTTTTGTCCAATAGCGGAAGAAGGTGAGATCCTGTAGTCGTAAAATGCTGACTATAAAATATCAGATTATCTGGAGGATAAAAAAGCTTGGGACGGATTTTGCTCCAACTCGAAAAATAACAACTAACAGGCTATAGGTTTCTTCGTCGTTTCTTTACTTTAGTCATACCGAAGCGACGGAAATAAAAAATACCACTTTATTTCCGTGTCAGTGTATATTTTTATATGATTTGACCTTTTCTAAGCGTAAATTTATTGTATATTTTATGAAAATAAAGCATTTTTGAATTTGAGTCGTAAGTCTCAAATAATCGTAATCTTTACTGCACTAAGTGCAAAAGCACAATTGTTTTTTTTAATTAATTTTTTACCTTAGCCACAAACACATCTTTTTATCCATAACTTTTAATGAATGAATGTAAGAATTAAATAAATTAATCAGTTTGATTTGAGCACAAGGTTCCATTTAACTCAATTCAACTTGGTAGCGTTCTTTTTTTTTTTTTACTTTTATTGTGATTTCTTTAACTTTATAGCGTCCGTTATATTTGGATTTTATTTTTTTATACCTATAAAATACAATATTTTATAGCTAAGTTTTAAGTGCTAAAGCGTCTGTAGCACTTATTAATCCTTAGTTTTATTTTCTGCCTATTTGTTTTTGATTAGTGTAAACCTTTTCCAGTATAGAGTAAGACATAAGTTTAATCTTGTTAACTGTAAGATCAATCGGAGTATTATTGTTTGTTGTCCTGAATAAATAAAATAAATAAATAACTTAATTCCAGGTCGCAACCGAGCCCGGCATCCGCTACAACGTGCAGCTCATGAACGCCGTCGTTCTGTACGTCGGCACGCAAGCTATAGCTCACATCCGCGCTAAAGGCCTGCAGCCCAACATGACGACCATTGCGCATTCCTCGCATATGGACGTCTTCCAGAACTTCACCGTGGATCTGGACTTTGAGGGGCGGTGAGTGGACTGTTGACAAACTGTGTTGTGCTAGCTTAGAAGTTGCACCACCTCAACTCATCCCGTGGGTGTTGTAAGAGGCGACTAAGGGATATTCACCGGGGCGGGCAGCAGCGCCCTCTGCAGATGAATTCTACCACCGTACTGCGATCCCCAACACGCATGCCGAGCGTGGTGGTGATTATGGGCTTTACCCCCCATGAGATACGCTAATAAGGCGCTCTGCAGGGGAAGGCTTGCGTCCAGCTATGAACCAATACAGGCTGTTGAGGACTGTTGAGTTACTAGATCCTGCGTCTGCAATTTTCAATTATCAATTTGGTTAGTTTGGCCCGTGAATCATAGTAAATACATAAATGAGAAAACTAAATTACATATTTAGACGAATTGTCTATTTAGTGTAGATTCTAATTCAGGAAATATCATGAAAATAGACTCAGTAACTCTTGAGATAAAAGCATTTTAGTGCTCTAGGTCGTAAATATCGTCTGCCGCTCCCCCCACCATGATCCTTTAAGTAGGTTCTAGGTTTATAAAACCGAGCCTTGACAGGTTTGAATGCTTTTTATCTCGTGCCACCAATGCAGCCTTGATAATGTAGCTATCTACTTATCCCTTTAAACTTTTTTTTAGGATCAACCTAGAGGTCTAAAGATATCCACACGGAAATTTTAGGTTTACTTGGAGCGTCCCTGCGGGTCGCACCGACCGTTAAGAGCGGCCAACCTGTCTTATTTTTCATACAAACGCTCTTACGTGATTATGGCGTTGTAACAGATCTTTCTTTGAAACTTTGAACTAATTAAGTATCTTTTGCACTATATGTAGGTTTCTATCACAACAAAATTTGGAGAAACAATCTAAAAATTTGCTTTTTTGTAAAAATTTTACTTAAACTTTGGGCGTTCATAATGTACTCATAAATTGTAAAAGTAAAGAAAATATTTAGATATAATTCTTGCAAATGTAATGGAGATTCTAAAAGTTTTACTTCACAAACTTAAGGCTTACTGAAAAACACGTATTTCCTGAAACAATTTTTTTTAAATTACCTCACACGCCGACTACCCGCGAGTGAGCAGCGAAAGTTACTGAATGTCAACCGAGCTATCAGGCGCTTTCTCTCTTTTCGCTTTGCCTATTTTTCTAACATTGCGCTGGATGAAACAAAAAGCTTCTCAATCACGCTCGCGTTGACGATAGTAGGACCGGGAAAGGCCCCCAGGGGGATGGGCAGTGAATGCGATATACTAAAAATTACAATATTTTCAATGTTCCTTGCACATCGTACAACAAATATGTACACCATAACCATCGATCGGGTATTTGAGTGAAATAGGAAATTCCGTCTATTTATGTCTAGGACGTGTGATTTTTGTAATTTAGTTTTCTGCTTTCTGTCCAAGCGTTTAAATGACACTAATTCAAATGCTTTCCATACATGCCAAAAAGGAAATCTTTTGATACAGACGGTTTCAGAGCGCGCATTGTGAATCTATGGGGGGCCGGCGAAAACTTTAATCGATGACCATAAGTAATCCAAACCCTCTCGTTCCAGCTACCTGTTCCTCAACGCCATCGCGAACCAGCTCCGCTACCCCAACAGCCACACGCACTACTTCTCATGCTGCCTGCTGTACCTGTTCGCGGAGGCCAACTCCTCCGCCGTGCAGGAACAGATCACGCGCATGCTGCTGGAGCGGCTGATAGTGAACCGGCCGCACCCCTGGGGGCTGCTCATCACCTTCATCGAGCTCATCAAGAACCCCAACTACAAGTTCTGGAACCACGACTTTGTGCACTGTGCGCCTGAGATCGAGAAGTGAGTGCTGAATGTAGGGTAGTGTCTTAATATACCGTGTCCATTTTGAATGTAGCATGTTAGTAAACAAACCGACCATACTTAACCTCAAATTCACTTTGTTGGCGCGTCCTTTTTTACGTAATTTATATTACTTGTCGATTTTAGATCCTCCCTTCAATAAAAATTGCTTACAATTCTATCTGAAACTCGACGCCAAGCGTGAGATTTTGTTATTTGTGTCGTACTTTGTTGACTAACATGCTACATTCAAAATGGATACGGTATAGATTAGAGTATGATTAGAGCATAGATGGCCAGACGAACTACCGATGACGAGGCACTTGATGGTAAGTAAGTTAGAGTCTGTTCAAAAAGAGAAGAGTCGTGGCGTTACGGTTAACTAATACTTTTAGTCGTATTGCAATGACAGAGCGTTCAGGGGGAGGCCTGCGTCCAGCAGTAGACCAATATAGGCTGTTTAAGAAGTTGAAGAATACGTTTTGAAGGAAATTAATTTAAATGTTTATTTTTCCAGGTTGTTCGCATCAGTAGCTCGCTCCTGCATCTCTGACAAGCCTCCCGTAGCGGCGGCGGCTGTAGCGCCGAGCGGCCCCAAGCCGGAGACCCCGAGCGCCGAGGTGGCCCCCGAGTGGAGCCCCGCGGTGCTTCGCACTGGCTTCCAGTAGCAGTAGACTCTCACACTAACCTCTCAACCGCTGATGTAAGGTTGTTCAGGTGAGATACTAGACACATACAACCCGGTCACCTCCCCGCTTCCCCTGTCACCTCTCCGCACACTCCCCGGTGCGACAGTACGGTTACCATCTTCGTTGCCGATACACGTCCCGATAATGTTGATATTTTCGCTTTGTTGTTGTTTTGTTTTTTAATATTTATTGTTAAGTGTCAGGTGCACAGATATTGTGACCGGGATATAGATATATCTTAAGAAGGCTACGAACCTCTCTCAAATCTCAGCGGCCGGCCCGTGCGGATTTATTGTTATTTCACGTAGAATCACATCGTGTTGGCCATTCGGCGGCGTTCCCCTTATTTCGGAATTTTGCCCCCTGTGTCGCATCGACCCCCGCGTGTTAGCGAGCGGTTGCAGAATAAAGAAGGAATTTCACCAAGACAAGACAGCGCTGACGTAGCCCACGGGTAAATAGACAGATAGTCATCCCACATGGCCACTGGTCATTCTACCTACACGATGTTTGTAGCGTCGGTCGCGGTCTTTACTTAAGTAAAAGTTAAAGTGATTTTTTTATTGCGATAAACCCAATAAATGTACACTTAGAAAAGGTCAATTTATATTTAAAAATTACTGACACGGAAATAAAATGGTATTTTTGATGTCAGTCGCTCCGGTATGTAGACTATAGTAAAACGACGATGAGATCTTAGTTGTGGTGTGCCTGTTAGTTGTTATTTTTCGAGTTAGAGCAAAATCCGACCCAAGCTTTTTATCCTCTAGCTAGATCATCTGATATTTTATAGTAAGCCTTTTTGCACAGCAAGGTTTTGACAGTTTGTTTGAATTTATTTACCTATAATTTTTGCAACTTAATAGGAGTTTTGTTGTAGAAGCGTATACATTGCCATTTATAAGATAAATTCGTTTTATGAAGCCTTTAAACATAAGAAGTAGCTTAAATAAACAAGTCTAGATGTTTGTGTCCATGTCAACTTCTGTAATAGTTCGTTTAAGATAATTTTCAGAATCAGACCTATTCCGGAGTTAAATAATGTTTGTAATTGTACAATTATAAAATTTTCAATGTAGGTACTGATTCTGAGACCTGTGATCATCCTGTTGCTTAATTTGGACTAAGTTCCTAAGTCTTCGGTAGTATAGTGGTAAGTATCCCCGCCTGTCACGCGGGAGACCGGGGTTCGATTCCCCGCCGGAGAGATTCATTTTGCTCTTAATAACTTTTTGCTTTTTTTTCAGGACGCTACTGCTTGCTGCCAGAATACTATCTCAAGATTTTTGGACGAATAAGGAGGTGACTGGGCAGCTTCGTTTCGAAACAGTAAAAGAATATAAGAATAAGAATAATTTTATTTCCAAAAACATAGTAAATACCCCATAGCTAAAGAACATGTTAATAGTTTGGTCACCATTCGATTCGTAGAATAAGATTAAATCTTGTGTTTGTAGATCCTTCTATGAGGTAATAAAGATTTAAAATAAGCTTCTTGATGTTAATTTGTGATCTTTTTATTTTAGGTTAGCTTTACTAAGAAGCCCTTGTGGTTATTTTCTTTCTATTTAGTTTTGTGTTGGTACTCCGTACGGAATAGTTATAAGACAAGAAAAAAACGCGTGGCTAGTTTTTTCTTCTTTGTTCTTATGATTATTTTTTTGTAGATTAAGCGTTGGTATTGTATTCATTGATGTGGCCAGCGAGGCTAGGCATTATAATGTAGGCCTATTAGGTAAGGTAAGGTTTTCAATAAAGAATTTACAGAATAATTTCACTTTAAATTACCTGAAGACTTTTAGAATATAAACACATGACATTTTTCTTTTAGTGTTTAATTAGTGTATAATGTGTATATATTTAAGTAGTATTCAAGGTAGGCTCAAGCGATCTCGTGGAAATATCTGAATAGTTCATAGATGTTACATCTCTAGCACCAGAGGGGTCTATTTTACGTTAGTAACGAGACGTGATCGAAGCGCCTTTGTAGTATATAGACTAAAAAGGAGGCGCTATATATAGTCTATAAAGAAGACGCGATACCATACAAAATGTACTAGATTTACATTGTGTAGGCGTACACAATATTTGACGTAAATATGCTAGTGATGTAGTCATTGTTGATGTTTATATTTATCGATAGCACCGAAATACTTTTTTAAATTAAATTTTGCTTATTTTCCTACAGATGACTTGTGTTTTTATAAGAACCCCGCCCATTAAAGGGACTTTAATTATAATATACCAAAAAAATTACATATTATGCAACTCTACCTGCAATTTGTCTTGTGGCACTTTAGATAATGATTATATTTTGATTTTAGTTTAAAACTCAATTTTTGATATGAACTTACTACTAAAGACCACAAAGACCACAAAATATAGTTGTTTTAAAGGATACGTCTATATTATTCTATATTATCGCTATTTTATGCATTTATTTTTCAATTTTGTATATTTATTTACATACAAAATTACATCTACATCGATAAAAAATGTTAGTAAAGCTCAAATTATTAACGTGACTGAGTTTACTTTAAAAAAAGTCTTATAGTATCCTTTAGACTCCCTGATCAGGAATTTGCCTAGTTCCATGTCCACCCGATAGAGGCAAAATTGTATGGTAAAAAGAGGCGTCACTATCACGTCTTCTTACTAAATTCAAATAGACTCGCCCGCTGATCTATGCTTCATTTCATTTGCTCAAACTTGACGGAGTTAGTCGCTGAGTGGTGCTTAGAATTTGCACCATCCCACTCTTCCCGTGGGTGTCGTAAGAGGCGACTAAGGGATATTTACCGGAAGGGCGGGCAGCAGCGGCCCCTGGAGAACAATTCTACCATCGAACTGCGATCCAACTCGTATGCCCAGCGTGGAGATTATGGGCACATAGCTCCATGAGACGCCAATAAGGCGCTTATCAGGGGGAGGCCTGCGATCACCAGTGGACCAGTATAGGCTATTGAGGTTGAGCAGGTTGACGGAGCTGGGTTCGTTCGTATGGCTAATGCGTGTGGACGGAAACCTCACTAATGAAATCCTTGCAAATCGACTTGAAATAAATCTCAGAATTGTTAAACATGAAGCGAAGGTCCATCATTTTGTTAGACTGAAATCAAAACTGGTATATAGCTCTCAATCCACACGCTTGAATAATAGGTGTAGCGTATATCTCGGTAATTACTACGTCTGTTTTTCACATGGAGACAGAAAGAAAAAGGGCTTGCAAATATCAAATATTGGCTTGTTGATGCCAATATTTGATATTGACAAGCCCTTTTGATGGTCTTGAAAGCCATTTCAATGGCTTCCGCCATACAATTGCAAATTACGAAGGCCATTGAAATGTCTATTATTAGAAGGGTAGTTTTGCGTAATTCAACTGCAGCTCGATGGTATGTCATTCATGAGAATGACATTGCATTGTCACTAAACTTATGTACGTAAGTATGCCAAATTTCAGCTGTGGTGTCGATTTTATTGTTTTAGAATTAGATAAAATTAGCTAAAATTTGGATTTACGAATTTCAAATAAACAATATCTTTTTGATTAGTTATCTTCTATTTGACATCAAAACTAGCTAAAAAATACGGATTTAGAAATCGAAATGTATCGTTTGACATTCCTAAACTCAAATTTTAGCAAATTATTAAACAACAGAATTGGTCTAAAATTCAGTTGCAAGATTTGACTCGCATACTATCTGGGCAATTTAAATGAAAGCTTGTAAAAAAGCTAAGATTTATTATTATTTTCAGCTATAACTATCTCACTGCTGGACAAAGGCCTGTCTTTTCTTCTTTGGCTCGCGATTTAAAGTTGTCTGGCGTTGATTTGCTTTCCTGGTTTTCATGAAGATTATGTACTGAATGTGAACATAAAGTAAATAAATGGATATAATAAACAGTTAAGGATTTGTCTCATGTATTTATTTATACTAAGATGCAATGATAGCATATCACTTAGGGCTGTTATACACGGATTGTAAGTTGCCGACCGTGTATTTGAGACGAGCAGTCCGTGTATCTCTTGGACAAAAATAAATGAGTTTATCATCATCATCATCAGCCTATGTTAGTCCACTGCTGGACATAGGCCTCCCCTAATGAGCGCCATAGCGCCCTGTCTTCAGCTTGACGCATCCAGCATCTGCCTGCAGTCTTTCGCAGATCGTCATCCCACCTGGCCGGAGGGCGCCCTACACTGCGTTTGCCGAGTCGCGGTCTCCACTCGTCGTCTCCAGTCAAGAACTCGTTTACCCAATCGGTTGTCAGTTCTTCGAGAGATATGGCCAGCCCTCTGCCACTGCAGCTTACTAATTCTTTGAGCTATGTCGTTAACTTTGATTCTCTTCAATGAGTTTATCAATACATTATTATGTGTAAGGTTCTATGCAAAATTTTGGGATTATGCACTTCTACTTAGGTTCTTAAGGACTGTTTAAATCTTGATATTTTAGCGCTTTACCAATATTTGTTACTTTTAAATTTTTTCTAGTTTCTTCATCGGACATAGAGAATCTGACTTTTGGGAACTTATCAATGGAAACGTTACATTTAGACTCCAACGAATGATTTTCTGACATAAACTTGTCTCTTAAAAATTGGTTTTATTCCTTTTGTAGGCTCCAACATTTTAGGACTCATTTCTGTTGATGTATCTTTGAGTATAGGTTTTATCATCCTTGCTTCATCTTCATGTACCTTGCCTTCAATACCTTTAGGATCATTTTCAAATGGCAATGCTTGTTCCAAGCTTAGATCAAACCCCATATACTTCCACCTTGGCGTATCAGATAGCGACTTCTCTTCATAAATACTTAACTCCTGCATCTTAGGGTTATTTATTCCTGGCAGCTTATCATCAAAATCTGTATTTAGCCCCTCAGGGCGTGTTTCGGGTCAGGCATGATCAGCGGCTGCAGCTAACGCCTCCCGGTTCTCGTAAGCCCAGAATCCGTGCAGTTCCAGCAGGATGGAGACGGCTGTGTGGCCATGACCGGAGCGGATTAAATCCTGAAAGAAATAACACAATGATCAAAATGGAATCAGTCATCAATTTCCATTTAAGAGCGGCCAACCCGTCTTACTTTTCATAAAAACGCTCTTGCGTGATTATGGCGTCGTAACAAATCTTTCTTTGAAACTTTTAACTAATAAGGAATCCTGTGCACTATATCTAGGTTTCTATTGCAACAAAAAATCTAAATATGGAGAAACAAATTCAGTATGAGTCTCCAAAAATCTGCTGTTTTGCCCAAATTTTACGGCGCTTTCTCTATTTTCGCTTTGCCTCTTTTTCTAACATCGCGCTGGATGAAACAACAAGCTTTTCAATCACGCTCGCGTTGACATTAGTCGGACCGGGAAGGGCCTCCTTAAGAGTGCACTGTTTGTCATCAGTGAGCGCGGCCTAAATGCATGCTATCTCACCTGTCATTATAGACATACCTGCGCGATAGAATGAAATGCACAATGATTTATGCCGCCGAACAGACTTTAGCACAAGGGTTATCATAGGAAACTATTGAATGTATCTCTTCAAAATAAATTTATTTTAACTTATTAATAACTAAACTATGTCGGTTAATCCTTCATTTTGGAGTGACTTTGCCCGTGTGTTATATTTTCGCCCAAAGTTAAGCTAAACTCGTGTTCAAATACGAAAGTTTAGAAGCTTGTATTTTTCAAATGTATACTTTTTATACTGTTTTAGTTGTATAAAAACATAGTTTATGACGGTATAAATTGATTTCATCCTTAGTTTTGGATGGTCAACAACAAACAGCCTTGTAGTTACCCTTCCACGTTTGTATGAAAAATTGAGCGACTAGTTCCACCTTAATGTATAGCTTTCAGAATTAGTAAGCTGAAGTGGCAGTGGGCAGGTCATAGCTTACATATACATACTGTATGCTGAGTGTGAACTGCGATAATGTTTAGTACAAAGATTAGCAAAATTTTTTTTTTTCTGTTTTTGTTTTTTATATTATTGCATGCTAGACATAGCGAGACATGAGGACATTATTTGCAAATAAATATTTGAATTTGAATTTGAATCTTAAAGATTGCGGTCAAACAAAGGTCTATTATTTACCGCAAAAAGTTTGCGTTACTCTTGTATGAAAATGTCACAGCGCTCCAAGCGGGAAGTTTACATTACAGTACGATTGAAGCGAATTAGAGTCAATTGCACCTTATTTCTTATTTGATAGTAATTACTACTTATGAAACTGATTATGTAGTAAAAAAAAATACTTGTCTAAGTGCTTATTTTGTAAGTCTAAAGACATAAACGATTTGACTCTGACTCTATGGCACTGCACTCAAGGGAGACAATAAGGTCAGGTCAATGTTAAAGGCGGGGGAGGTCTATGTCCAGCAGTGGACGTTAGTGGACCACCGATGTAATGAATAGAAATTAGACTGACCTGCAGTGTAATTTTGGCAGGATTCTTAGGTCGGATCATGTCGAAGATTTCATCCTTAACATCCTCAAAGTTGACGGGCTCTGCGCCGTGGAGGACCATCTGCTCTTGGATCGCCTGAAACAGACAGTAAAACGTAAAATTGCTGTAAGTTTTTGCTACAGAGTAAACCCAATTCGGCGAAACCAAGCAGAGCGTCACAGTTCAGTTACTGTTTACTGCACTTTCTGTGCGCTTTATCACTTTAAAACGCATTTTTTTTTATTTATTTTTAGTCAAACCAGCAGCACATACATTCCTTCTTTATTTGCAGCACATACAAATAAAGAAGGAACGAATAAAATAAACAAATAATGTTGATTTTGATTGTTTGTTTGTATGGAATAGGCTCCGAAACTACTGGACCGCATAAAAAAAAATATTTCAGCATTAAAAACTTACTACTTTTCAGGAGTGACATAGGCTATCTTTTATCCCGGAATTTCCCCGGGATAGGGAACTTAGCAGGTTAAACCGCGAGGCGCTGCGAGGAGTAGCTTACCGTTTTATTAATCTTTGACTTGTCTAAGTGCTTATTTTGTAAGTCTAAAGAAATAAACGATTTGACTCTGACTCTGACTCTGACTCTATCCATTTACTAGCAATTAATAAATAAATAGAACGGCAAGCTGCTTGGTGGGAAAACACGCTTCAGCTTACCTTGAAGAAGTAGTTCAGTGTGAAGGCATCCAGATATCCCTGCGAGTTGATGTCCAGCACTCTGAAGAGATAGGCCAGCGCGGCCGGCTGCCGACGGTTCTCCAACGCGAGCACCAGGTCGAGGTATGTCTGGAACCATAAAAAACATCACACTTTATATTTACTAGTAGCGAATGTGACTGTTCATGTTACTTTTAATCATGTACTCGGGTATGGGGGCACAGAGCATCACATTGCTGAGGCAGGGACCCATTTACCCTTTACCACCTTGTATTTAGTGTAAGTACCTACCTGGTTTATCCAGTTTGAATGAAGCATGTTAGTAAACAAAATACGACACAAATAACAAAATGTCACTTGTTTGGCGTCTAGTTTCAGATATAATTGTAAGCAATTTTTATTGAAGGTAGGATCTAAAATCGACAAGTAATGTCATCCATCATCCACAGCCTGTATCGGTCCACTGCTGGACGCAGGCGGATCGCAGTTTGGTGGAAGATTTGTTCTGCAAGGGGCGCTGCTGCCCGCCCCCGAGAAGATATCCCTTAGTCGCCTCTTACGACACCCACGGGAAGAATTGGGGTGGTGCAAATTCTATGCCGCCGGCACCACACGGCCGTAATAAGTAATGTAAATTACGTATAAAAGGACGCGTAACAAAGTTTTTAGGTAAAGTATGGGCGGTTTGTTCACGTTTATGCTTCATTCAAAATGGACACGGTTTAGTCAGTGAAATTGTTTTAAGTTATTTAGTATATATCTGTATTGTACCTACCAATGTAAGTGTTATTGGGTAAATAAATTATATATATATATATATATATATATATATATATATATATATCTCACACACACACAAAATATCAAAAATGATTAAATTCCTTCTAGTTTCTGTAACCGCTCGCTGCAGCACCACACCAGCTTTGTTTTAGACAAAGTTGTGTGGTGCTGGCTTAGCATTAAATACTTACCCCCTTATTCATAATGGTCTGCTAACATAAAACAGCTGTTAGTGTTATTTCTCAGTCTGACTTATGTCAATAGAAGAAGACAGAACGAGATCTAGCAGTGTGCTAAGTTAGCAGACTATTATGAATAAGGAGGTACTATGTATCACATCACACTATCACACTAATATTATAAATGCGAAAGTTTGTATGGATGTATGGATGGATGTTTGTTACCTCTTCACGCCAAAACTACTGGACGGATCGAGCTGAAATTTTGCATACAGGTAATTCTAATCCTGGAATAAAACATAGGCTACTTTTTATCCCATAAATCTGTTCCCGTGGGATGAAAATGACCTTTTAATGTTTCCATAGGAAAAACGCGTGCGAAGCCGCGGGGCGCAGCTAGTAGCTTTATATATTAATAATTAAATTACCTTATAGTCCATTTCTCCATCATACGTAAGGCATTGTTGGAAGACTCTCTGCAGAAACGCCCGGGTCAGTGTGCCAGAGCCATAGCCGGCGAGTTCGTTGATGCTGAGCATGCCATTGTGGTCTCTATCCAGGTTCAGATACTGTCCATAAACGCGTAACGCTGATGCCGCGCTGAACCAGTTCTGCTCTTGAAGTTCCATGGGTAGGTCTTCTTCTCGTAACTGGAAAGAGAAACATGAGATAGACTTTAGAACCATAACAATCTTATGTCTTAAGTAGCAATGCCTTGCGGCTTTGCACGCGTTGTTCCTGTATAAACGTTAAAAGGTGATTTTCATCCCACGGGAACTGATTTATGGTGCTAGTTTCGCTTTCCTTTTCGTTATATATATTTTTTTTATTGCTGATGGATTAGCGTTTGGCTACCAACTCACTTTAGGAAAGCGAAGATGTAGCCTAAGATGGAGCACGCTTTTCCAGAAGGAACTTATTGACTCTAGATTTGAAGACTCCAAGATTGTACTCTAATGGGAAGACAGATGCAGGAAGGTCATTCCACTCTTTGACTGTGGATATTATGAAAGTAGAGCAGAATTTTTTGGTTCGACACTGTGGTATGTCGACCAGGAATGGGTGGTATGAATTTGTGTGTCTGCTGGTCCTATGATAGAAGGGAGAAGATGGTATAAGGTTGTGCAATGCTTGCGCACAATCACCAAAGTGGTACTTGTAGAACACTGACAGTCTGACAACGCGCCGCCTGTGATCGAGGCTTTGTAGGCTAGACTCTGTAAGCGAGACATCATCCACAAGTCTAACAGCGTGTCTTTCAATCGAGTCGAGAGAGTATATATACCTATAATTTAGTTTAACCAATCTCCCGACTACGAACTCCTCCGTTAGCGCAAAGTTGAAGAGCAAAATTTATAAAAATAATATTACACTAATATTTTGTATCGATATATGTTTGTTACTTCTACGCCGAAACTACTGGACGGATCAGGCTGAAATTTTGCATACAGGTAATTCTAATCCTGAAATCAAACATAGGCTACTTTTTATCCCATATATCTGTTCCCATGGGATGGAAATCACCTTTTAACGTTTCCATAGAAAAAATGCGCGCGAAGCCGCGGGGCGCTGCTAGTTGTATATAAGCGCACATTACAGTGCTATTGGCACTTTATATAAGCGTTATGGAATGAAATATCAATCTTACGATCCTTAGTGAAAATTTGAATTATGTCTCTCTCTCTCTCTCACCTCCAGCAGATCGTCCAAGAAAGAGCAGGACAGCACATCCCTGATCCTGACCCTCCCAACTCGCAGTGGATCTAGGAAGAACAGGAACTTCCTGGCAGCCGTGCACACGTAGAACGAGCTGAAGGAGGAGTCCAGCCCGTCTAGAGCGGCCAGCGAGGGGACCAGCTCTGCTATGTAGCTTTCTAGGTCCTGGAATAAAACAAATTAATCACATCATCTATCTAATTCTAATTCTAAG
This sequence comes from Eupithecia tripunctaria, assembly GCA_955876795.1. Taxonomy (NCBI): domain Eukaryota; kingdom Metazoa; phylum Arthropoda; class Insecta; order Lepidoptera; family Geometridae; genus Eupithecia; species Eupithecia tripunctaria. The sequence continues at coordinate 8,679,588 of OY041623.1, read as the reverse complement.
TGTGGGAGGACTTACTTTTTCTTTCATTTTGTATGAATGTATAAATAAATAATTCAATACAATATACTACATCACACTAAAAATATTATATATAAATATAAATATTATAAAGGCGAAAGTTTGTATGGATGTATGGATGTTTGGATGGATGTTTGTTACTTCAACATAAATATGTTCCCGTGGGTTGAAAATCACCTTTTAATGTTTCCATAGGAACAACGCGTGCAAAACCGCGGGGCGCAGCTAGTAGATAGATATTTTTATTACGTATACATAGAAAACATCCAGAACGCCCTGAACAAATGTCTGCAGATCGTAAACAAGTTTGTCCCGAATCGAACCCGCAACCTCCATCGAACTGCGTCGCAGGCGGACCTTCGCCCACCTCGCCACAGAGGTCGTCTAATTTGTTAGATTTTATCGCGGAATTGTTACTAAATATTTTCGTTCTTATATTTACAATAGATTTCCGCAAAGTAACACCTGAATCTATTATGTATCTAAGTGTGGTAACTAAGATCTGTATTGTGCATTATCCCCCTGCCTAAGCAGGCCCTAACCAGTCCAGCTCCTTGAAGTATCGGAGCAAAACTTAAGGTGACTGACAGTTTCGTTTCAGCTTTTCTGTGGGTGTGGATGGGGTTGATTCCTCAATGAGACACATCATCCCCGTTTTGTGTCTGGCACTGGTCTGACATCACACTATCACGCTAACATTATAAATGCGAAAGTTTGGATGGATGGATGTTTGTTACCTCTACACGCCAAAAGTAGTGATCGGGCTGAAAATTTGCGTACAGGTAATTCTAATCCTGGAATCAAACATAGGCTACTTTTTATCCCATAAATCAGCTCCCATGGGATTGAAAACACCTTTAAACGTTTCCATAGGAACAACGCGTTCAAAGCCGCGGGCGCAGTTAGTATATAATATCTGTACAAGATTTACTCTTATGTTCAACAAAAAGTTCTACACCCAGCCCGATTTGACTCTGACTCTGACTCAGTAAGTGATCCCAGGCATTAATTAATGATGATATAAGCTGTGTGTGGAGTGGCACAAAAGTTTGGAGGCCTATACCCAGCAGTGGGTGAAGTCGGGCTGCTGATGATAAGCTGTGCGGTGCTGGCTTAGAATTTGCACTACCCCGACTCTTCCCGTGGGTGTCTTAAGAGGCGACTAAGGAATATCCACCAGAGGAAGGACACCCACTGCAGTACAATTCTACCACCAATATGTGATCATCAACCCACATGTCCAACGTGGGGATTATAGGACTTACCCTCCATGAGATAAACGCCAACAAGGCACTTATCAGGGGGTCCAATACAGGAAGTTGAGGTTGAGGATGACATAAACTCACGTGTTCAGTGAGATACCCCTGCCCCGTGACGTCATAGAGCGCGAGGCCGATCCTCGTCTGCTGCAGCCAGACGCGCCGCATCACGTAGTTGAAGAGGGACACGCCCCGCACCCGCCCGCACCCCGCCTCCGCCGCTTGCAGCCGCCCGAATACTTCCGCCGTGAAGTATGCTCTGTGGACATAAATAAATACTCACTTTCACTATTTCCGCTGGTGGACAAAAAATTGAAGTGTCAATTGCACCTTATTTCTTATTTGATAGTATTTTTTTTTATCTTTATTTAAAGAGCTTAATCACATTGCGATTACGTCGCTCCAACTAAGTAACAGAAAAAAATACACTTATAAAAATTATAAAAACTAAACTAATTACCAATTTAAATAAATGAGAACATTAAAATCAGCCGATCTTTCTGTTCGGAGCTGAACTTAATGTTGATTGACTGTATATCAAGCTGTTTATATAGTAAAAATTTGACTTGTCTAAGTCATTGATTAATTAAAAAGGGTTTTTAATTAATTAATCAATGGTCTAAGTGCTTATTTTGTAAGTCTAAAGAAATAAACGATTGACTCTGATTCTGAATAAATAATGTTGGACAATTCACACATCATTATCTAGCCCCAAGCTAAGCAGAGCTTGTGTTATGGGTACTAGATATCTGATATAAATAATACATAATAATGTGTTTCGGAATGTGGTCCGGAGTAGCCATCTTCTAGAACTTCGTGATACATCGTCGGCCGCATCTTCGCTTTCCTTAGGTGAGATTGCGGTCAAACGAAGGTCTATTTCTGATACAAAAAAAAAACAATACAATACAATACAAAGATAGATATTTCATTATATGTACATAGAAAACATCCAGAAAGCCCTGAACAAATATCTGCAGATTGTACACACATTTGTCACATTTGTTACATTGTGCTAGTATGCTAACAAAATTTTGGTATGGGCCCATCAGTTAGATTGTTACTTCTTCCGCTAGTGGACAAAAAATTGAAGTGAATTAGAGTCAATTGCACCTTATTTCTTGTTTGATAGTAATAACTATTTATCAAGCAACGAATACATCCGACAGAGAACCAAAGTTATCGACATAGCTCAAAGAATTAGCAAACTGAAGTGGCAGTGGGCCGGCCATATCTCACGAAGAACCGATAACCGCTGGGGTAATCGAGTTCTTGAGTGGAGACCGCGACTCGGCAAACGTAGTGTAGGACGCCCTCCGGCCAGGTGGGATGATGATCTGCGAAAGACTGCAGGCAGATGCTGGATGCGTCAAGCTGAAGACAGGGCGCTATGGCGCTCATTAGGGGAGGCCTATGTCCAGCAGTGGACTAATATAGGCTGATGATGATGATGATGATGATGATTTATCAAGCTGTTTATATAGCAAAAATTTGACTTGTCTAAGTACTTATTTTGTAAGTCTAAACTAAAGAAATAAACGATTTGACTGACTCTGACTCTGATTGTCAGAAGATATTGAACACATTTTTTTTTGTCGATTAATTAAACACAAAAGCACTGCGATGTGATGACACTTTTAGCGTGACGTCAATAGCCTCCACTTCCAAACTCTGACGCTCTTTATTTTTGTAATTTTTAAGAACAAAAATGTGTCATCTGATTCTCATGATCTGTGACAGCCTAATTACAATAATATTGTTTACAAAAACAAATCCTACATACTCAAAAGTTATCTATCATGATAATTTTTAAAAGACTTCATTAAATGGAGGTGGTTCTCAATTAGACTGTTTTTCTCTCTTCTCAGACCTTTTGACTGGATGTTACGATTTTGATGTATTTGGTCCAGTTCGACAAAAAACCATAATGGTTTTCTAATTATAAACCAACTTAAATTATATTTTAATTGAAGTTGGTGTATAGATTTTTTAAAATCCATTGTTTAATGTTTTAATTGTCTTCTTTTTAACTGGTTTCAAAAAAAGTAGGAGGATCTCAATTCAACCGTATTTTTTTTAAATTTTTGTTAGAGGTGTACTTGGACATGTACATGTCTTAACTTGTTAAGAGTTAAGGACAAGTTGTTATGTACTTATTTTAATACAAGCTTTTCAACTTGCCAAAATGCAATGATTAAAACGTTATAAACTTGAGTTGTTTGATCAAAACTTACCTATACTTAGGTCCAGCTTCATCTCTAATCTTCTTAAACTGAAAATAGTCTATCATCAGCTCATCGTTACTACCCGTAGAGAAACTTAGACCATTAGACTTCTCCAACATACTCCAAAGATGCTTCAATTCACTATTATCCAACAACTCTTTACTTTTCTTCTGTAAGAACTGAGCTCGGGTTTCTTCTCTTAGTTTCTGTGCTAGGACTTCGTCTGAATGGGGCAGTTTATGGAAGAATTTTGGTATTTTTGTGTAGGATTCATCTTTGGTTTTTACTTGGGGTTTGTAGAGTTGCTTGAAGGTTTCTATTTCTATTTTCTCGCTTTCATCTTTGGTTGTAGATGTGCCAGTTTCTGAAATTTGTATCCATATTGTAAGTAGATTCTGTTCAAAAAGAGAAGAGTTGTGGCTTTTTGGTGAACTAACCCTTTAAGTACCTAGTACTGAAATGACAGAGCTGTGTTGTCAATTGGCACACGAAGAGGAAAGATTTGAATGTTTGTATTGAATAGGCTCCGAAACTACTGACTGATTTAAAAAAATCTTTCATTGTTAAAAACCTTACTTATCAGGTAGTGACATAGGCTATATTTTATCCCCAAATTCACACGGGAACGGGAACTACGTGGTTGAAACCGCGAGTCACTGCTAGTAGTTCCTAAGTAGATTCTTGTAAGGTACCTACTAAATACTAAGGTCTAACAAACGCCCATCTTTGAGTTGGAATTTATAAAAGATGCTGTATGAAAACAAAGGTGCACGGATGTTTATTGATTATCTAATTTCAAGCTTACTATCTAATTTCTTGATATATTTTCGGAGTCTGTTCTTCAGTTCGTTGTTCTGTTTTAGAGTTCTACTGTCTAATGGTATCGCGGCGGGCGGCGTATTTATGTTTACGGCATGGGCGTTAGTTTCCTCTTTCTCTTTTTCAGACATGGTATCGATGAATTTCTCCACGAAAATGGACAAAATCTATAAAAAAACAATCAAACAAGTTGTGTTGTCTGTTGTTTCTGTTTTGTTTGTTGTAGAATAGAAATTCGTTCCGTTTTACGTATTAAAGAATTAAGTGCACCTTTTGCGAAAAATGTTCGTAATCATTTAATCAAGCAAAAAATCAAAATATACCATTTGCGAAAAAGGAATTAATTATCTACCTACCTCCTCTCCGTAGCGAAAACTACGAATCTTCCGTGGATAAAACATTATAATGTCTGTTTGTTTAGTAATCGTTAGTTTCGTGCACAAATCATGTAAAGGAACGTTAAATTGGAATAGTTTATCTACTCGCCAATAGATGGCATGGTGATGAGTGATAAATGCACCTTAATTATTTGAATATACATAGATGGCGTGCAAATAAATTTCTCGAGGCAACCACAAGATGCCCTATCTGTACACAAGAGCGCTTCAAAATGCTTGAAAAATGGTCTAATAAATAATTATATTTATCAAGACTTGTTAATTTGTAGGAACAGTGATTCCAAACTCCAGTATAGAGAGTGAAATTGAAGATGAATGGCATGTATTCGGATTTCCCTTGAAAATAACTACTTACCATCTAACTACTTAAGATCGTGGTAACTAGAAAATAGGAAAGCGTTAAAAGGGAAGCCACAACGATAGGAAAAACCTATAATTTTTTGTTGAAAGTAAGAAGAAAGTAATAGGTAATTGAAATGCCTCGCTAAGGCACTTCTTAAAAATACTATTAATACTATAGCGACATTTATTATTATTAATTAATATTCGATTCGCTTTTAGTTGCATCTAACCTATCTAGCAGAAGCGGTGGATCGCAGCAACCTATATCTACTTAATTATAAAACGGTTGTTTTTTATTTAAATAGCCTGGTTCGTCCCAAAACCAGATTATTCTACTTATTATAATTTAGCTTGCCTGCAAGACGTAAGAGGCAACTCAGGTAGGTTATTTACACCAGGGGACTACCTGTCAGTCCCCTGATGTATATAAGCTTTTGCAAAACAATTCTACCATTGAACTGCGATCTCCAACCCGAATGCCTAGCGTTGGAATTAAGGGCATTATCCCCATGATTAAAGCCAGCATAGTGCTTATCAGGGAGGCTTCCCCCTGATATAAATAGCTTTTAAAGTTTTTTAAACTTACGCGACCAAAACACATTAATAAAAATACTCACTCAGGTCAGGACTCAGGACCCAATCACTGGATTGAACTACATAAACAGCAAGTTATCTGCATTGTAAGGCATTTCTACAAGAAAATGGTTCGGGAAACTATTGAAATTAAGAAATATCCTAATTTCAATCGTGAAGACGGTTTCAGACTCTCTGCCTCGTGGAATCCAGTTCAAGTGTACTCGTAGATCGGTTTCTAAGTGCATCGCGGACACGGTTAGTGTTGTGAGTTGTCCGAGTGTACAGATCACAGAACAGTATATCCTAACGGATGGACATTCCTAGTTCACAAGATCAAGTGAGGGTAGTTGCAAAAAATGCACCCCCCGCTTCCCAAAGGCGGTAGCTCTAGAACTCCAGTCATCCCGTGACCACGACAGAGTGTAAACCTGTTGAAACGTTGAAGCTAAACTCTATGTGGAATAATTGTAAACAAACCACGCATTAGGTATACTTGTCCTGAAAATGCAGCCCGTTCCCGCTTCTATAGATTACTTGTCTATTATAGATCCTTCCTTCAATCAATATTGCTAAAACTCGACCCCAAGAAACTGAGTTTTAGCTTTTGTGTTGCGTGTGTTTTACAAACAGTTCACGTTAGCTAGTGTATAGACCGTTGCGGACTTTTAACAGCTAGGTAATAACAAAATCAGAAGGACAAAAAGAAGAATATCCGGCCAAAATCGTAAAAGTAATGTAATTTGAGTTACAAACGTAATCTATACTAATATTATAATATGGAAAGATTTGTTTGTTTGTATTGAAAAGGCTCCGAAACTACTGGATCGATTTAAAAAACAGTTTCGGAACGGGAACTATGCGGCTGAAACTGCGAGGCACTGCAAGTCTTATTTAGAGTGATTCCGTGCTAAGCCTAGCGGTCATAGAGGTGTATAATAAAAAAAACTCGAAATAAAGAAAAAAATTACGCTTTCCACTTGAATATTGTACTTGGTTCCACCGTGGTTCAACCTACCCTAGTTTCCCATAATTATGGCAAACGTTGTGCCAGACTTGCTGTAAGTAAGTTATAGGTAACTGTAATTAAGTTTTTTTTTGCAAGAAAAAAAAATCTGTAGAGGCGTACTCCGACTTCTGGTAAATCACTGAGCAAAGCCACTGATTATAAAAGTCAAAAGTTCTTTATTTCCTTATACAATAGAAAAGGTCAAATTATATAAAAAAAAACATTGACACGAAAATGAAGTGGTATTTTATTTACGATTTATTACGGTCACTTCGGTATGTAGACTAAAGTAAAGAAACGATTTAGCCTGTTACTTGTTATTTTTCGAGTTGGAGTAAAATCCATCCCAAGCTTTTTAATAATCTCTAGATAATCTGTATGGTTACTATGTATAATAAAAAATATCTATCTATGTAGTGAATTGTATTATGTAAGCTCTGCTTAGCTTGGGGCTAGATAATGCTGTGCGAATTGTCCAGCATTTTTTATTCATTATTTATTAGTTATTATTATTATTATTTTTTTTTTGTTCACCTAGAAAGTCTGCTCGATAAAATAACGAACTTAGGTATAGATTGTGTAATAGTTGGTGATTTTAATGTAAATTGTATCGGTGAAATCACCTCCGACCGTAAAAAACTGTGTGACTTGCTGTCGGCCCATGGCATGACTAACTTTGTTGACTTTCCAACTAGAATATCGGCGACCACTTCAACGTGTCTAGATCACCTGTACGCAAACTTACCGGCGGCCGCCGCTATTAGAACAGAACCCGTGGTAACTAACTTGAGCGATCACCTGGCGGTCCGCGGTGAGATGCTGTGTACGCGACGGCTCAGTGAGCCCCGTACTCACCTCATCCGAGATATGTCGAGAACGAATTACCATAATTTCTTTTGTGCAATGGAAAGTGTTGACTGGAACTTCATTCTTGATCAATATAGAACAGCTGACAATCTAGCTACGGCCTTAATCAATATAATAAGCGGTAAGTTGGATATTTGCTTCCCTATGAAGCGAGTGAACAACAAAAAACCTGACTCATCGTGGTTGACTCCTGACATAGTTAACATGAAATCTTTTATTATTGACATGCAAAATTTTAATTATTCAATCATATTTGACGACACAATATCAAAATTTATTTCTGATTTAAATTACAAACTTGACATGCTAATTAAAAATACTAAAGTTTACCATTATGCACAAATAATTAAAAATTGCAAAAATCAGTCCAGGGCTATGTGGAAAATAGTGAACAAAGAAAGGGGGAAAGACAACTCCATTCCGCTAGATTTCTCTTGCATTCTGAGGGATGATACGGGCGCCAAGTTTCCAACGCCAAAGCATGCTGTAGACGCCATCAATCACAGGTTCCTGAATGCAGCGGCAGCGTGCGGCGCGCCCATCGCCGACGTCGTGGGTGCAACCCGCGCGCTGGCGGCGGTGCGGCCGCATGCTGACGCCCGGCTGGTGCTGCGTGAATTCAGTGCTGATGAGGTGACCAGCATTGTGACTAAACGTATCACTCCCAAGCGGTCTAGAGATATCTATGGAATCTCCATGGATCTCCTTAGGGTTGTCATAGTGCCGCTGGCCTCGATAGTGTCCCACCTTTTTAATACTTGCCTTGAAGAAGGTGCGTACCCGCAGACGCTAAAAGTCAGCAAAGTGTCTCCCATCTATAAAGGGAAAGGTAAGCGAGAGAACATGGATAGCTACAGGCCAGTCTCGATCATACCAGCTATTGCAAAAGTTCTCGAGAACGGGCTGAGCAGCCGGCTGGTGGAGTACTTGCTGGCGACGGACGCACTGTCGCCCCGGCAGTACGCCTACCGCGCGGGCTACTCTACGACGTCACTGACGCGCGAGGTGTTGCGGCGTGTGCTGGCGGCACGTGAACAGCAGCTGCAGGTGGCCGTGTTGTGCTGCGACCTATCTAAAGCCTTCGACGTGGCCAGCCACGCCGTACTTGCCAGCAAAATGAGCCACTATGGGATCGAAGGAGCATCATTCGCCGTACTCACGGAGATGATGCGTGATCGATCCCAAATTGTTGTTGGCGGTGCTGAACGGTCAGAGCCCCTCTCCCCCACCAGCGCAGCGCAGGGGTCATCTGTCTCCAACATAATGTTCTCGCTCCTCTTGAATGATCTGCCCGGAGCGGTGACCTCCGCGGAGACCCTCATGTACGCTGATGATGTGGCCGCGATCGTCACCGCGAAGTCCGTAGACGCTCAGGAGGAGAAGCTGAACGAGACAGCTGGCCTACTGTCTGGATGGTTCATGATGAACGGGTTGGCTCTGAACCTAAGTAAGACCCACTACGTACATTTCTGTCTGTCGGGCAAAGTGACAAGACGGCTTGTAGTCTATGCGAACGGAATAGCCATTAACCAATCCGAAGCCACGACGTTTCTTGGTTTTGAAATAGACAGGGCCCTTACCTGGGAGAGCCACATAGACAAGATATGCGGGAAGATAGGTAGCGCATGTTTCGCGCTCCGTCGGGTGGCTCGTGTGGTTCCGGCGGAGGTGGCACGAACTTGTTACTTTGCCACAGTTCACTCGGTGCTTCAGTATGGTGCTGAGCTATGGGGGCGCGCTGCTGACTGGGAGCGTGCCTTCCGGATGCAAAAACGAGCCATACGCATCCTAGTTAACATACGACGTGACGTCTCCGCCAGACCACATTTCAAAGAACTAGGCATACTTACGCTGCCCAGCATTGTGCTAATGCAAGTGGCGGTGTATGTTCGTCTGAACCTAGGTAGTTTCATGAAAAACGGCGACACTCACTCGTACGGGACGCGGAACGCAGGAAAGCTCTCAAGTATCGCCCGCTCCCTCACGAAATCCTCAAGGTTGACTCACGTTATGGGCCCGGCAGTATACAACAAACTGCCTGAATCTGTCACAGCTGATAGCAGTCTAGCTAGCTTCAAGTTCCGCCTGAAACGTTGGCTTATCGAGCAGAATTTTTACTCTGTAGGAGAACTACTCGAGAAAAAGGAGACTAATGATACTTAATTAATTCTTATATATAATATTTGTTAACTTTTATTGACCTTTTAATGACTTATTTATTTCTATTTAATTACAAATTTCTGTAATGAATTTAATGTGAATGTGAATTTTTATTTTATAAACTTGTGTACGCTTCATATAAGTTAAAAAGGGTAATGACATGTAAATTGGCTTTATGAATAAATTGTATTTCTGTATTTCTGTATTTCTGTATTAGTTATTTATTGTGGTCAACCCGATACTACTCGACTAATTGGAAAAAACTACCTATCATTATTTGCTTCTAATAACACTATTAATAGATTTCTCATACTCAGTGTAATGCCGGAAGCCCAACCGCGGGTAATTACTACCAACATAATAGTAAAAACATCAACACTTTCTTCACGGTTCTAGACAATAGTGTAATATGCATGTAACGCATCATAATTTAAATCGATCGGTTATGTAAAACCATGTTATAATAGTTAATAACGTAACTTGTGTAACATAATAAACACAGTTATTTATAATTTAGATGCGAAAGTTTGGATGGATGTTTGTTACTAGTTACTATTTACGAAAGAACAAATAATTTGGATAGAGTCTGTTCAAAAAGAGAAGAGTCGTGGCTTTACGGTGAACTAACACTATTAGTCGTATTGCAATGACAGAACAGTGTTGTCAACACAACAAAAGTTGTCATTTGGCACACGAACGACCTCAATTCCCACGACTCTTTTCTTTTTGAACAGGCTCTAGCCATTTCTTGCACGAAATGCAACATATCGGATGTTGCATTTCGTGTGCTGTTATTTTAGAGCACAGTCACCCAAATAATCGCATGACATGCGTTCAGCCACTTTTGACGCCAAAACTAGGGGAAGTTGGTAAGTACGTACATACGTGGTACTCTATATTGACATATATATTATATATCTATTACTAGCTGCGCCTCGCGGCTTCGCACGCGTTATTCCTACGGAAACGTTAAAAGCTCATTTTCATCCCACGGGAACTGATTAATGGGTAATAAAAAGTATGTGCCTATGTTTGATTCCAGAAATCAAATTACCTGTATGCAAAATTTCAGCCAGATCCGTCGAGTAGTTTTGGCGTAAAGAGGTAACAAACATCCATCCATACATCTATACAAACTTTCGCGTTTATAATATTAGTGTGATGTGATGTTATATAATTGAGCTTATTGCAGACTGTTGCAAATAATTTACAGGTAGTTAAACTATGTATGATACGTATTGATGTATTTAATTAAGAAAATAAAGCTTTTAAATTATCTACCAATCGATTAAATAATTTACGGAATGAGTTTTTATAAATATAGGTTTGCAAAACTAACTGCCAATCGATTCAAACATTTACAAAATTTTAAAAAAGGCTAAGTAGCCAAATAATCCCTGGAATCATCTTTCCTATCCCCCAGGAGTAGGGTCTTAAATTGGACATGATACTTTGCAAGGTTTTAAAATACCTATTTTATTTTAACAAGATAAATATATTCAACATTCTGAGTATGCAGCTATCTAGCCAAATAAATTTCCTAAATAATGGTTATTTACAAAATAGATCAGTCCACTGGACATAAGCCTCCCCTAATGAGCGCCATAGCGTTCTGAATTCAGCTTGACGCATCCAGCATCTGTAGTCATTCACACGTCGTCATCCTACCTGGCCGGAGGGCGTCCTACACTACGTTTTTATTCACAAAGAGTGATAAAGAAACACGGGCATACGTTAGTCATGTATTAAATTACGCCAATTTAACGATCAATCTAGGGTTGGTCAGAATTTAACGGGTTAAGAGCATATTGGCGTCGCGACAGTTTTATGACGCAATTTCTTTCAAAGAAGTTTGCGCGTCTTCATAATTTTTAACTTTTAACCGACATTTTAAAAAGAAAGAAGGAGGAGGTTCTCAATTTAACTGTATTTTTATATTATGTTTGTTACCTCAGAACTTTTAACTGGGTTTTCCGATTTTCATGATTCTTCTCGATTCTTTTTATATAAAAGCTGATGATACCCGTGTGGTCCCTTTTTAAATTTGGTTCAGTTCTTATGGGAACCATGAAAATCCATGAAAAAACTATAAAATGTAAGTCGGTTTATAGTTTTTTAAAACAATATTAATTATTGTAATAGATAGTCTCTTTTAAAAGTTTAAAACTATCGTGAATTCCTGACTCAAGTCTGCGCTCAGCCTAATCTAGGGTTGGTCAGAATTTAACGATCAATCTAGGGTTGGTCAGAATTTAACGATCAATCTAGGGTTGGTCAGAATTTTAGAACTCTGCTATTAGAATGATCTAATGATGATAGTTATTTATTATGTACTTAGTACTTAAACCGATTTACGAACCGTTTCTTGATATTGCATTCACATTACAGAAGACTTTGGAACTATGAACGACGACCTCTGTTGCGTGGCGAGCGAGGCTCCACCTGCGACCCAGGACGTTGCGAGTTCGATTCTCACCCCGGGACACATGGTACGATCTGTAATATATTCCGGGTGGATGGACATGGTACGATGTACGATGGTACGATGGACATGGTACGATCTGTAATATATTCCGGGTGTCCTGGATGTTTTTTATGCATAATAAAAAGTAACTACCTATCCATGTAGGTAGTGTATTGTATTAAGTAGGTAACTATAACTCATATCAGTTATCTAGTAACCATAACACGAGCTTTGCTAAACTTGGGGATGGATAGTGCTGTATGAATGGTCCAGTACTTTTTTTAAACATTTTTTTAATAAGAGTCTTGGGTATCGTCGCCGAATAGTTGGTAGGACTCGTTAGGTATTTCGATGAATTATTATTTTAAATCTTGTCGTGATGAATAAGGCAAAACCCCTTGTTTGGGTGAGGCATGTTTGTTGACGTAGGTACCTTTACGCGTGTTGATTGGGAAAACCCGTCGATACCGATCAAGGAAAGAAAGAAAATACATTGATTTCCTTTAAAATACAATACAACTTGTGATATTAAATTAGTAAGAAACTCGTAGAAAGCAAATTATGTCTTCCAAACATAAAAAAATAGAAGCGGAGGTTGCACAGAAACTGACAAACTACGGCTTTTTTCAAACGTTTATCAGAAGAGACCAAATAGGTTTATAATCAAAACCGGCTAAGTGCGAGATTCCAGATCTATGAACAAACGGCAAACAGCAAAAACATCATTTATTCTGTTTTTTAGTTTTTGTTGTTATAGCGGTAACAGAAATGCCTACATCATCTATGAAAATTTCAACTGTCATGACAGACGGACAGCGGAGTCTTAGTAATAGGATCACAATTTATCCTTTTGGTGACTCTAAAAACATATCCCCGGTCCCCGGGACAAAATATAGCATATGTCACTCCTGAAAAGTAGCTTTTCAATGATGAGGATTTTTTTAATCGGTCCAGTAATTTCGGAGCCTATTCAAACAACACAAGCAAACAATCATATCTTTCGACTTTATAATATATATAGAAGAGTATACCTAGTTATAATTAATTTTGATTTAAAAAACTATAAGCCGACTTAATTTTTTACAGTTTTTTCATGAATTTTCATGGATCACATTGTCAGAACTGAACAAAATTCAAAAGGAACCACACGGGAAGCACCATCTTTCATATAAAAAAAGAATCATGCAAATCGGACCACCCAGTCAAAAGTTCTGAGGTAACAAACATAAAAAAAAATACAGACGAATTAAGAACCTCCTCCTTTTTTTGAAGTCGGTTAAAAAGGAAAGTCGTGTTAGTTACCCTTAGGTGCCGAATTGGCTGAAAATTGGTGGGGAGGTCTTAGAACCAGGAGACGAACATAGGGTAATTTTTATGCCGTTCCCGGCTGAACGAATTTTAATGAAATTTGGCAGGAAGGTCAATGGTATCCCAGAACGGACAAATGCTACTTGAACAGTGTGCGAAGCCGCGGGCAAAAGTTTGTTATAATTATAATATTAGATTGTATTCTGTTTTGTGTGCCAAATCAACAAATACAGGTAGAAAAAATAAGTTCTTTCAAAAACGGTTTCTTTGCTTTTCTACTTAACCACTTTTACAAACAAGGTCATGACATGACAGCTCAGCAGCTGAGTTTCCTACCTACTACCAATAACGTACGTACGCAATCAGAATGTGTAAATATCTCAGCTGGTCAATGAATGTCCAATACCTACTGGTATTTACATTTTTACGAGGAACTTCTGAATCAGTTGCAAAATATTCGACCGTCCGACGAAATAATACCTTTTTATGCAGTTTTGAGGAAATTCAAAGATTGATATTTTAAGATTTAGGTATTTATCTAAACCTCAACCTCAACAGCCTATATTGGTCCACTGCTGGACGCAGGCCTCCCCCTAATAGGCGCCTTGTTGGCGTTTATCTAATGGGGGTATTGCCCATAATCTTCACGCTGGGCATGCGGGTTGGGATCGCAGTTTGGTGATAGAATTGTTCTGCAGGGACGCTGCTGCCTGCTCCCCGGTAGACATCTCTTAGGCGCCTCTTACGACACCCGCGAGAAGAGTTGGGGTGGTGCAAATTCTAAGCCAGTACCACACAGCTATAGGTATTTATCTATTGACACGGATAGATAGATAGATGGATATAAAATTCTTTACATCATTAACAAACAAAATAAACATTAAAAAATTTGTGACAATTGGCAGTCTTATCGCTCAAGAGCGATCTCTACCAGACAACCGTGGATGGATAGGATCGTTGGATTGAACATGGGGATCCGTGTGCATGTAGTCAAATAAAAGTAATACAAATCTTACATACGGATATTGGTCGTTGTGTAAGTCAAGGACATTGACTCATTGATTTACACACATTGAAGTGTCTTCCACAGTGACTAGATAATTCTAAATTACAAAATTCTCATCTGAAAATATTTTAAACTAGCAGCGCCACGCGGTTTCACCCACGTAGTTCCCGTTCCCGTGGGAATTCTGGGATAAAAAATAGCCTATTTCGCTGCCTGAAAACTTTAATGATGAAATATATTTTTAAGCCGGTCTAGTAGTTTCAATACAAACAAACAAACTAACAATCAAATCTTTCTTCTTTATAATATTAGTATTGATATGTAGGTAGACGTAGAGTCGTAGAGTCACTGGTAGAGTCAAACCAGTTATTATTTTTCTTGAATTAATTTTAGCTCAAATTATATTATTAAAAAAACATTTAAAAATGTCTTTTATACTAAGACAGCAATAAATACATTTTTAAGTTCGTACTGAAATGTTTCTCTGCGACTCGTATTTTGATACAAATTAAAAGGAAATTTAACCGAGATTGGCACAAAATATACTACCCAAGCAAAATCATCTGCTCTATAACGAAAAATAATCGAACCTTAACGTATAAAACGACGTAGGTATAAAATAATGAAAATTGAATTTCACTGCAAGACAGCTTGTTAGGCATCGCCTGCAGCCAGACAAACAGACGGACAGAATGACGTTTACACGTGAGATGCGGCTCTACATTGTTTATTAAGAATAATAGTCTATTGTTAAATGTTAGAGTTAGGACTTTTAGGTTTGATAGAGTCTCAGTCTTGAATTCGAAAATAAATTAGGTTTAAAAAATACCTTAAAAATATGTCTGTTTATTTTAATAAAACCACGGGCCTTCAATTCATCTCGCTGCTCCATAAAATGCCAACATAATGGTAAAACTGTATAAATGGAAGATTTTTGTATCCTAGTTTACCCCAAAACTAAAACTTGTCAATTTTCTATGAGCTATCAGAGCAAGTAGCTATCTGTGGACGCCTCAAACCGGACCATCCGTTGGCTGCGCGGGCGCAAGCGGGTTCCGAAGCCTCGGTAACCTCAGTTGCCTCAGTAATGTGTGCACAGCCGCCGCGTAACAACGTCAGCGTCGCGTCCCAATTTACAGTGTCAAATATTACCGCCGTGTCTTAGGAAACAGTGTTTTTATATTGTGCGGGACAGTTTTGGCGTGTTTAAAACAAAGTTTCATTTATAAGTGCTTTCATGGATATCCTATACGACGAAACGGCTTTGTAAAGGTAAGGCTGCGCGGCTAAATTCAGAAGGGCCCTATTTCTACTCGCTTTTGACTTGTTCACCTCTTTCCAAAGGGGATAGGACAGCTTTTGCAAGGCAGACTTTCGCATTCTGTACTGTTGTATTTGAGCGATTTGTCAACAATTATTATTGTGAAATTCAATTTAAATTTTCCTATTGAGTTGTTTTGTAATTGTATTAATTTGTAAATCAATCTTACTGGCCTTGTGGCTGCTATGGTGCTAAAGTTAAGAAAATGTGAATGTCGAATAGTTTAGTTATAGGTACTATGGATAGCGTTCTCGTAGATACTTGTCTATTTAACTGCAAGACAGCTCTGCGATCAGGTTTTGAAACAATGCCTGCTGGCTTTTTTGCTAGGCACCTACTCATGGGCAAATCTTGATGTAATGGTTGTGTCACAGCCTAAAATTGGTCCCGTTATGTATATCTAGCAAGATTTGAGAATTCTCTGAAGCTTTTCAAGTACAACAAACTTGTCCGGACAGTTTACGTTTCTTGGGTAAACTGACTTGAAGAATGTTACTTGTTTAAGTGCCACTGCGTAGTAATTCTTAGGTTTGCTTAATTATTTGCAAAGCAGTTTGGGGAGAAATAACACATCTTTTGTAAACTTTTTATCAAACTTTACTATTAAATCGTAAACTTTGTAGGTTAACTACTTACCTATAGGTTTAAACGTCAATGTAGAGCAATTCAATCAAAAAATTATAATCGATGACAGTCGATAAAATTTATTAAATAACCAATAATTATCAAAAAGGGAGCATCCTAAAGCAATCTCGCTAAAATTGAAGGCAAAGAACTATAATTTTACCGCGATTAAAGCCGATGAACCCAAAAAAGAAGTCTAGACTCTACATTATTACAAGAAATTCTAGATTGAAACGAAGCTCACCCGTTAAGATTAATGATTATAGCAATGAATTCACAGAAACTTGCGTGAAATCTGCTCGTGCAATTAAATAAGTCCTTCAGCATGCTAGGTTTTGAATAATTTTGATAGAATTATGACGATTACGATCTAAAAACCTACAAAATTCTTACATAAGTTGTTATGAATAGTGTAATCTGAATGAATTATAACATTTTGAAGACAAAACGGATGTACAGAGAGATCTAGATAAATAATTAAAACAAAACAAAAAATAATTTGGAATTTTCGGTTTTAAATTTTTTTAGAAATCGTTTATTTTTCATCCAAGAATGTATTTGCTTTAAAGAATTATTGACTTTCTAAATTCGTTAAGTCACGGACTTTTCAAATGTTTATTTATATAGTTCCGTAAAAAAAATACTTTTAGCTTTTTTAGTTTTGTCTTGCAATTTATTTAAAAAAAAACACGGCTTAAACGAACTTAAGTAGGTACTTAAATTATTTTAATTTTGTCCAAGTAGAGAAGCCATAATCGTCTTCATCCGTCAAAACTGTACAACGCAACAAAACCTTCATTCTGCCTCCGAAAGGGATCCCCGAAACCAGTTTTATAAAAGGGACAGGATAAGACACTTTCATTACATCGCTGACCCGATTCACTTGTAATTTAGCCGACTGTGCGAGGGCTAGTTATGCATTCGGCTTTGATTATCTGGGTGAACTGAGGTAGGTTCTCTGCAAATGTATTCCGAATATTATATTGACGCATTGTTAACAATCCTACTAGAAACTCTACCTACAATTTCTTAACGTAGTTTTTGCTCTTTGCTGAATTTTATCGAGTTGTTAAAATATGCAGACTTATTTTATACCCAGTTTAAATAAAAATATAATTGATATGACCGCACAATATTTTTTTTCATAATGTACCTATAGATTATGTTTTATACTAGGTACCGAAATTTTTGATATGTAGGTTACGATAAAAATTGAGTATCACATTTCGAATTTAAATTATGTCAAAAGCATACTTTCATAACGCTTTGTTTCATAATTGTCTGCCAAAATTTAATTTTTTTGACAACGAAGGAAATGTCACGTTTTACCACTTGTATGTCGACATAGCCGAATAGCAATTTGCAACAATATCTGCATACTACATACAATAAAACATTGGCAAATTTAATATGAAAACCTAATGCATACAAATGGAATTCATGGTCACCCATTGGTACTGCATATACTAACAGATCTATTGCCCAAGATGCAGATGCCTTTCTGCCCCTGCCTGCGGGTCGCACTGCCAGGGCTGGGCAGTGAATGCGTTAACACCTTCATGGCCTAAGACGCAGGTGCCGGCCGGTTTCCAGCTTCGTGAAGCTGCTGGGCAGTGAATGCGTTATACATTAAACACTAACACCTTCATGGCCCAAGACGCAGGTGCCGGTCTCCAGCGTCTACTTTTTTCTATGGACATGAAGCGATGGAATCACCTATGTCAATTCAAGGTCAAACCTTGAGTTGACATACATAGGTTATTCGATCAAACGTGACGTCATAAAATGCAAGGACTAACATGGCAGCGTTTATCATCCGAAACTGAGTGCAGTTTTTCTTTTGGGTTATTACCTCAATAATTAAAATTGTGGATGTTATATTTTTTTTGGTTATATATTACTCGGTTAAATAATCGATGAAAATGAGCTTGCTGTTGCAAACAATGTTCAGGTAGCTCAACTAATCCATATAAATACCAGTTGTAGCGTCTCCAAGACGTTGGCTGCATTCCCCCGCTGTATGGCAATGCTGATGCGCTGCGCCAGATACTCATCAGCTCTCGGGTCACGCGTGACGTGGCTGGGGGGCGTAGATTAGGAGTAGGTATAGAGGCATAAAGCAACATACTTCTTCGTACACCCCAGAAGCGGTTGAGCATCATCATCATCAGTCTATATTAGTCCGCTGCTGGAAAGGCCTCCCATAATGAGTGCACTAGCGCCCTGTCTTCAGCTTGACACATCCAGCATCGATATCCCATCTGGTCAGAGGGTGTCACTACATTTGCCGAGTCACGGTTTCTCTCTCAAGAACTCGTTTACCCCATCGGTTGTCGGTTCTTCGCGAGATATGGCCGGCTCACTGCCACTTCAGCGTGCTAATTATTTGAGCTATGTCGATAACTTTGGTCTCTGTAGGATGTCAGACAGTTGAGCTATAGAGTTAGGTATATTACGTTACGTTACGTGCACGTTACGGATGCGATTGCAGTCTTCCTGTGAGTGGTAAAACAGCTAAATAGTAGAATTATGCTAATTTAAATTCGACCTTACGAACATCCGAATTATCTAGGCCAGACGCATTAGAAAATCAACAGCAATTTTTATCATGAACGAGTTTCCTTTAGATCGAATATCTTTTTGTAATTATGCTTTACGCCAAATTATAAGTGGCCTAGAGCCCTTAGAGATTGAGGTATATATTCTTTAAATTTATTCATAAAAATCATCACCCAGTAGACTTAATTCACCAGGGCAAGCAGTCTCGACATAGATAGCGACGACATCGGTCGCAAAGTTTTACCGGATATATTTTAACGTATTTTGATTTTCTTTACAAGAATCAAGTTTCAAATGATTCAATAACTATTTATTTCCAAAAATACAGTAGCCGTCGCCAGCTATGTCGAGACTGCTTGCCCTGGAGCAAATGGGTTAGTCCTGTTTTCCCCCTAAATTCCTCCTTAAGGGGGAAGACTAAGTCCAGTTTTCCCCCTTCAGCAAATTTTAAAAGCTACGTTTGGTTTCAAACAATCCTATAGATCTTACCTGTCCATCAAAGCGATTACTTATTATTATAGCATATAAATGATAAAAACAGGTTATTTTAGACTAACTTCTTTAAGAATAATTTGATAATCAAAATACTATGCCAGTAATATTATAGAAATACATATTTTTTGTTGCATTTTGATTTTAATAAAGTGATTCACAACAAGTCATTTTATAGTCGATAAAAATCCAGTTTTGGACGAAAGTTTCACCAACTTAAGTGTGCTGGTGGTAAAATTTGAAGATCGTTCCTTTCGATTAACGGCCGATTCTATCAACAGCACCTAAAAGTTTGTCGTACTGTAAGGTCTTTGAACTTAGCGATGGAATCTTCGGTTGTAAACTACAATCAACAAATCGTTGAAAAACTATAAAACCTAATTTTAAAAAATCACAGAAATAGTCGAATTGTATAATTTTGCATAATTGTTGGTCTACGCTGTCCCTCTGTAGGGAGTTTGTTTGTTTACAAAGAAAATAACAATTGAAGAAAAGAACAAAATTAGAACAAAAAACTACTGTGTGGTGCTGGCAGAATTTGCACCACCCCAACTCTTCCCGTGGGTGTCGTAAGAGGCGACTAAGGGATATCCATCGGGGTGGGCAGCAACGCCCCCCGCAGAACAATTATACCACCAAACTGCGATGCCCAGCGTGGGGATTATGGTCATTACCCTCCATGAGATAAACGCCAATAAGGCGCGTATCAGGGGGAGGCCTGCGTCCAGCAGTGGACCAATACAGGCTGTTGAGGTCGAGGTTGAGGAGAACAATAAACAGTTGAGATATATGCAGACTGTTGCAAAGACCTCAGCTATATACCGTGAACATGTAAGCAAAATAAATAAATCTAAACAATCTATTTTTGTGTAAATTTCCCAAAAAATCTTGTATAAGAATTTTATATTGAGCAATCCATTGTATCATTCGTTGACACAACTAGCTTTTAAATCATGGTAATTCGGTCATCTGTGAAACAAACTTCTCATGAGATCAGGAGTTCAGAAATCTGTCGGTTTCTTATTTTATTCTATGTATGTTTATCATAAGCATTATTACGTATTATTATTATTATATTTGTAATTTGTACACTTCCTCTACCTATTCCATAGCCTCTCCTCTATCTAAGGTTTCGCTGGAAGAAAACTCTTTAACAGGGTTAAGCTCGCCTTTGTACATATCTTTTAATATAAGTTCATTCTATGTATTATTTGTGTACATTAAAGAATTACAGAATTACAGAATAATATTTACAAGTACTCTAATAAGTTAGGAAGCTACTCATTATTTCTTTCAAGTGAGGCCGCTTTGTCTGCGGTAAAGGCCTCCTCCAACTCTTTCCATCCTTCATTACGGATGTAAGCGGGTTAACTACGAACCTTATTTATGTTGGAGGAACACCAACGTTTCATCCCTTAACGAGGGGCATCTTCAGGGCGAGTGCGGTTATAGACGCGCTCGTTCCGCATTCCTTCGAGCACTCTTTCCATCCTACTCGGTCTCTAGCTACTCTACTCCATGTTTTCCCTGCAACTCTCACGATGTATGAGTAATAGTGATAAAACATGAGGATATGTACGAATAGTTTTAGCATTAATATCTAGTATAGTATAGGGCATGATCCCTGGAAATTAGACAAAATAAAATTCACGTAGGACCACCCATATACATTTTATTTCCGACAATTACTATATTTACAACAAAACCTAAATAACGTTTAAATTTTGTTTTTGTAAAAACGTATGTGAAGTCGCAGTGTCCTGAGAGTGAACTCCAAGTGGGGAATTTACCTAACCTACACATTTCCATAGGAGAATAATACATAAGAGTAACGTTAACTTTATAGTATGGCACACTCAGCAGCATAAAGCATAGAAGCTAGTTTTGAACACAAGGTGTCCAAAAACGGAGCGAGCGCGTTGATGTCTTTTGTATGCAAAATAGGAACATTAACAAGTTAACGAGGTGACCTTTCGTTTACATTTAGGTATCTGCTTTCACCAATATGTTTCTTCAGTGAGCTTTACGTGGATGTAAAATAAATCGTACTATCCTACTATCACACTAATAAATGCGAAAGTTTGTAGGGATGTATGGATGGATGGATGGATGTTGTTACTTCTTCACGCCAAAACCACTGGACGGATCTAGCTGAAATTTTGCATACTGGTAATTCTAATCCTGGAATAAAACATAGACTACTTTTTATGCATAAATTAGTTCCCGTGGGATGGAAATCATCTTTAAACGTTTCCATAGATTAACGCATGCGAAGCCGCGGGGCGCAGCTAGGAATATTATAAACTAGCTGCGCCCCGCGGCTTCGCACGCGTTGTTCCTATGGAAACATTAAAAGGTGATTTTCATCCCACGGGAACAGATTTATGGGATAAAAAGTAGCCTATGTTTTATTTCAGGATTAGAATTACAGTATAATCGTAGCCTTAACTCGGTAATTTGACAATAAAAAAATTTAGTGTAACACCATTTAAGAAACTACATAAAATGGGCATGTTTTTTTAGCTGTGGGCCACCCCGGTCTCCATACGTTTTTTTATACTACAGGTGCTCAAACTTTATCATAAAAAAACAGAAAAAACAAATTTTTATTTCTAAGTGTTTAAAAAAAACAAGCCGTTATGGCTAGGAATATTTTGTGTTGCGCCATAGCAAGGCCAATTATCCACGGCTATTTCCAGAGAAAATCAATTCGTTATTATCAAATTTGCAGCCGTAGTGTTTAAAAATTTGAACAAAGGTATCAAATTTCGAACTCAATAGAAAAAATTAAAAAATGCTAGACCGTTGCAGATAGATTTTTTTCATATTTTTTTCTGAGTTGCCCCCCCACAAGTACCTGCGGGGTTATCCATTAATTACCGGGCACCCTGTATATGTATTTAAATAAAGTTCAAAATTCTTTTTCATTGTTATAAGGAAGGAAATGGACTTCGAGATCGTAACGCCAATTTCATCAGGGTAACGTAGAGATCCGGGTAGAACACTAATTGTTTTATCTCTATTAAAAATTAGCTACACCATTTCGTTACCTTGACACGATCGGATATTCTAACTAAGTGATCAATAGTCGATCATTTTGTGGATTTTCGTCAAGGCCGGTCAATGGTTTGAGGATGTCGAGGAAAGGTTAGTTCAGTTCAATGTATTTTAGTGTTTTATGAAAAAAGTTTGAAGAAACTCAATTATAGAAGAGTTTTTGGTTATTAGTTTATGCCAGTTTACACACTTTTTTTATGGATAATTTTAAAGATTTTTAGTGTTATTAAAATGTTATGAAAACAAATTGAAGAAACTCAATTAAAGACGAGTTTTAGGTTATAGTTTACATTAAGGATAATTTCTAAGAAATTTAAAGATATTGGGATATTCTTTGATTTATAAAGAAGAGTTCATAACTAGTATAAATAAGTTAATAGGTATTAGAGTATAGTTGCGAAAATAGAGTTTGGTGACCAAAAAGAGCAACTTCGTATCTCTGCCTAAGCTTTACAAAATAAAACTATTACAGAGGCATTAATACATAACTTATAATAGATACCACAAACTACTATGGATTTTTTAAATTGCCTTTGTTAAACGTAATAATAAGATGAAATAGGTGGCGGCGCCAATTTCACTCGTGAAAAAAACATATGATAACAAAGGCACAATGAGTCTGTAGGTCAAATAAATAAATAATAATGGATATGATATCAAAGTGAGTCTTCCGCCGACTTCAAAGTTAATCAACTCAAAGTAATTTTTTACGTACTTTTTACTTTTTTAAGTACTTTTTGAGTACTTTTTTAATATAAAATGGTTATTCCGACAAATCAGAGATATTTACATATTTATCCGATAAAATATTCACGTAAAATGATCCTATTGTAGTCGATTGCAAAGAAAGCAAGACTTCGGTAAGTGGGGCCTAGGGCAGTGCGACATTCCTTCGCGCAAGCTGATTCCACACTAGAGATGGGACATGAAAGATCAAAAAGTGAACAGAGTCAAAATACACTTTATTTAATATATAATTCATTTTTAATTTGTTAATGTTTTAGAATAAGTTTGGCAAATTTAGTTTTTAAGGGCGGGTTTTATAAGTATAAATAATGATGAACGATACCTACGAATGATGATGATAATGATGGGTTATAAAGTTTATTAGAATAAAAAATTACAACCCGACTACGTAATAGTTGTAAACAAGCGTTCAATGCTATTCCAAATAGATATTACCGATTGAAAATGGTCAATCATTGAATTTATATACCCAAGGAGTTGGATGCCTTTGTAGGTACATGCCTTTGATTACCTAAATATAAAAATTTAAATGATGGATAATTTCCAATCGGTAATATTTATTTGGAACATCATTGTTTTCTTGTTTACAACATTTACGTAGTGGGGTTCTAGTTTTTAACTTTATTTTATTTACCCATGTTTTATTAATGTAGTTATTATAAGTACCTAACAACTGCGCTCTTTACAACGATGCTCCGCATATTTGCTAATGTTGGAAAGTTCAACCCCCACTTAGATCCCGATATTTAGTTAGACCACCGATTTCTGTAAGATGTCACCTACAATATAACCACCGGCACGTGAGATGAATCAAACGATGCATCAATTGTTGTAATCGGACTTGTAGTTTCAGCGCTAAGTGGGAACATAAAATCGGCTACATACAAACATACATACAAAAGTAGGGTGTCAACCATCGATTTAAAAAGTGAAGATAGGTTACGTTCTCCCAGCGCTTACTCAAAAATTGGCATGTGTTACAACTACACGCAAACACATACGCTCACAGTTATATTTCCAGTCCTGTGCAATACAAAGAAGAACAAAGACGGAAAGACGTATCTAGGACCGAAGTGAGACTGAGACAACAATATTTCACGCGAATCACGACGGTGACTGATGTGGGAGAACACAATTTTACACAATTTGAGGTTGCCACTTTCGAGCAACCTGTACCTCATCTTCGTTTTTAATAAATCAATGGTGTCAACCTCATAACCCTTACTTACCTATGTATCTACTTATGTATCTTAATGATAAAACTTTTATACTGTTTGCTCCTGTGCTATCAACACTTTACTTACCTACTTATATCTATTGTTTAATAAGGTTGCCTGGAAGAAATTGCCTTAAGCAAAAGCAATAAGCCTATTGTACGTTTTTATTTCATTTGTTTTATTTATATGTAAGTTAATTTATTTTGTATGTACAATAACAGTGTTCATTCATTCATTTATTCATTTATTCATTCATTCATTCATTCATTCATTCATTCATTCATTCATTCATTCCTTATAGACGGGTAAAAATAAGTAAAGCCACAAAAGTGTTTCAGATACTATAACCTAGGCAAATTTATTTCTATTTGCGCGAACGATTAAAGCTATTTTATTATTCGCGTTAATGTCTGGGCTTTATCTTTATTATTGGCTAGATGTACTCATCTAATTGGCTATAAATCGTTGATGGACAACCTCTTTAGGGTTGGACTGGACCTCATTTATTGACGTATGGTGCTCATCAATTTATGGTAAATTAGTTATAGAGTCTGTTCAAAAAGAGAAGAGTCGTGGCGGTATGGTGAACTAACACTTTTAGTCGTACTGCAATAACAGAGCAGTGTTGTCAACGCAACAAAAGTTGTCAATTGGCACACGAGCACCCTCGATTCACACGACTCTTTTTGAACAGACTCCGAGCGAGTTTTGTACTAAATAATAAAAAGTAGCCCAGTTCATTAAATTACAAACCCAAACATAATTTCTCTGCATCAGTAACTGACCATAATAATTACCATAATTTTATTTGAAAAATATTTCTAACATTCTGTTGTACCAAAATCAAGTCTTAGTATTAAAGAATCCAAACCTATTTATTTAACTTATCCCTCACTGTTTCAATGATCATATAATACCAAAGATAGAACAGATAATGAAATGTAGAAACCAAAACGTAAGCACGGTTATGAACTGCTAAAGCTCAAAGCTATTTCCAAATTAAACCTATCCATCATTTTGCTTAACCTTTGGTGTAATATTTAGACAATTACTCTCAAAAATGGTAGGTCATCACACCTATAAAAATATAGTACCATATTACAGATCTGTGTTACATTCAAATCTTCAACCAAACTGCGATCCCATGCATGACCAGCGTGGGGATTATGGGCATTACCCCCCGTGAGTTAAACGCCAATAAGGAGTTTGTAAGGGGGAGGTGAACCTGACTGAAGTCCTGAACGCTGGCTGTTAAGGTTGAGGTTGTGTTAAATTAGGAGTGAGTCATATATGACTTTTTTTTAAAATCAGAAATAGACCTTCGTTTGACCGCAATCTCACATGATGGAAAGCGAAGATGCGGCCGACGATGTATCACGAAGGTCTAGAAGATGGCTACTCCGGACCACATTCCGAAACACAACTGAGTTGCTTCACGGACTGGCTCAGTCCGGAAGGTGGTGACAAGCCACGGCCGAAGCCTACCACCAGAGGGTATCGCTCTTAGCACCACCCAGAGGACACGTGTAGGGTATCAGAGGGTCAACACCTACGGACGTGAGCCATACTGTCCCCCTGACTATTCTTCATTACGGATGTAAGCGGGAACCTTATTTGTATTGGAAGGGAGCAGTGCTCGAAGGGATGCGGTAAGTGCGTCTAGAAACACACTCACCCTGCAGATGTCCCTCGTTAAGGCGCATACCCGAGCCAATATGACAGCGATACCTATTTTATCATATTTTTACGTTTATCATCGGAATTTTAAAAAATCCATCGTTCAGTTTGTGGTATCTATATATATAAGCTTAAAAAATAGCTTATATATATAGATACCACAAACTGAACGATGGATTTTTTAGTAGCTCATAGCTCTGTAATAATTTTATCTCATATAGTTTAGGAGGAGATGCGAAAATAGAGTTTGGTGGCCAAAAAGCGCAACTTCGTATCTCTTCCTAAGCTTTACAAAATGAAACTATTACAGAGGCATAAATAACTCATAATAGAAACCACAAACTGAACGATGGATTCTTAAAACTTGCTGCGTTTAACGTAATAATAAGATAAAATAGTTGGGGGCGCCACTTTCACTGGTGTATGGGCCTTAAGGGATGAAACGTTGGTGGTCTTCCAACACAACTAAGGTTCGTAGTTAACCCTCTTCAACCGTTATGAATTCGTCAAACTACGATAGTTTTTATAATATAATTCCTATTCTTCTACATCCAAAGGTGAACAACAGTAAACACGGGCCAGCCCTATGCATCTGTCAGTAATACAACCAGTTTATGGCGTTTAGGATGGCAATTTAATTACTTCATCTCGACTTTATCTAAATGATGCCAACCGTTTATGGGCCCATTGTCCCTAATGCGTTCGACTCTGCTCTCAATGGATCGGTGGAGGTTTCTACATTTCATTATCTGTTCTATCTATGGTATTATACGATCATTCAAACAGTAAGGGATATGAAAAAGGTTTGGATTTTTTAATACTAAGACTTGATCAAATCAAATCAAATCATTTATTTGCTGAATACATTATTACAGGTATATGTCAGATCTTATAACTAGAGTAATGTCAAATGTTCAACCCGCAAGCAGGTGTGCAAATAAAATAATAATCAACAATGGTAATTAATACAATCTAGAATAAAATAAATAGTCAACAATCTGGTCATTAAAATTTACAACAATAGTCAAAATATAATAAATTATTCTACTTAAAATTAATAAAATCATTTACACTATAATTTTTTTAGATTTTAACAACTCTCATCACCGCACAAATAAAATCATTTTATACAATACAATAATAAACATGACAAATACTCTTGCATACCAAGATACCGAAATAAAGAAAAGAAAAACACAAACACAAAAACAGTTGCACAATGGGTGGTCTTATAGCTAAGAGCGATTTCTTCCAGGTAAACCTTGGCTGGACACGTGATTATAGTACAGGTATGGACGGTGGCGTATAACAAACTACTATTATACAGAAAATAAGTACATAAATAAATATAACTAAATACAAAAAAATTGAATATATTTGAGTAAGAAAGTGTTCATAGACCATAATTTTTATATATATGTAAAGGTTTAGCTGTTTATGTTGTGGCTACTTGTACCTAATTAAGAGTGCAATATTCGCTATGCATCATTAACAAAGATTAATCAATTGAAATAAACAAAATTAGAATTAATATTTACAATTGCCAAACTATTTGTATTGTACGATCTGCAGATATTTGTTCAGGGCGTTCTGGATGTTTTCTATGTATAAATAAAAAATATCTATCTATGTAGTGTATTGTGTTATGTATATCAGTTATCTAGTACCCATAACACAAGCTCTGCTTAGCTTGGAGCTAGATAATGCTGTGTGAATTGTCCAGCATTATTATATTATATTTCCGCGTGTGTCGTAAGAGGCGACTAAGGTATATCCACCGGGGGCGGGGAGCAGCGCCTCCTGCAGAACTAATCTATCACCGAACTGTTACACCCAACCCGCATGTCCAGTTTTGGGATTATGGACATTACCCTCATGAGATAACAGCCAATGAGACGTTTATTAGGGGAGGTCTGCGTTCAGCAGTGGACCAATATAGGCTGTTGATGTGTGCTGATGATGTGATTTACAATTTTGTCGTTGATGTTGAGGTTTAGTTGTTTGCGTATTAAATAAAAAAGACGTGTGGCACTCGGGGACTGCCACGGTAAAGCTATTGCAATGCCATCTAGAGGCGAGTTGCTGTACTAAAGAGACAAACGTCATATTTCAAAAAGTCATTAAAAGTTCTACTATTCATCGATAGATGGCAAAACTAAAAAGTATCACCGCTGTTCCGGTCGGAGTGGGGAGCGTGAGGTTTTTTCGTTACGGAATTTCTGGATTCGGTCCCCGCGCTCAAGGCCCGCGATAGAAGCTATGCAATAGCTTAAAAAGAAACAGCATGTTTGTGAACTCAGTCTGTTTGAGTTGTATGCATGCACGGTACTTTTTAACCAACTTCAAAAAAGGAGGAGGTTCTCAATTCGACAGGGTTTTTTTTACCTTAGAACTTTTGACTGAGTGGTCCGATTTTCATGATTCTGTTTTATTTGAAAGCTAGTGCTTCCCGTGTGGTCCTATTTTAATTTGGTCCAGTTCTGACAGAGAATGATAATTGATCCATGAGAATTATATAATTGAAATCGGTTTATAGTTTTTTTTAAACAAAATCAATTTTAAGTACTACCGCGGTGAAACGTTCTTTCAAGTTTAAATTTAAAAAAAAATACCTGTGAAAGAAAAATGAACTGATTACTGAGTCAAAGCTAAACTATATCAATTTTCATAAACTCACCCCGCAATTTTCATCCATAAATCATTTTTAAAACGTCCTGTTCACCTATTTATGCCCAGTTGGTCATCGGATTAAACACCAGATTATTTAAATCAAATCAAATTCTTTTATTTCAGATTAATTAATCCATAGTTAGTTAGTAGGTAGTCTTTCTATAATATAAAAATAAGTCGGGTTTTCCTTCCTGACGCTATAACTCCAGAACGCACGAAGCGATTTCCACGGTTTTGCATTCGTTGGAAAGGTTTCGGGCTCCGTGAGATTTATAGCAAAGAAAATAGGAACAACGCGTGCTAAGCCGCGGGGCGCAGCTAGTTTCTTATATTAAATGTTAGTGACTAAGGTATATGGTAACATATTTATCTCTCTAAAATAAATTAAATATAGGCAACATTAGATTAAATCATATAAACATTAAATTTAATGACATAATCAAACTGAATTAAATACCTACTATGAAGTTAAATTAAAACACATTAAATAACATTAAATTAAATTACATATAATCAAATTAAATTTAATAAAGAATATCCCGACACTCACCCCACCCCTAGCTTGCATCCTATTATGCCCGTCATTTCACCTCATTTTGCTCAGCAACTAAACAGATAAGTCATTGTTTTGCTCGTCCCCTGCGGCCCTGAGACACTGCACCGCAGATTATTTTAATGTAGCTATAATATACTTTTTACTACCTCAACCTCATGGTTGTCTGGAAGAGATCGCTATTGAGCGACAAGACCTCCAATCGTCGCTTAGTTTTAACTTTTCTGGTTGTAAATAGTTCCTTTTAGATTTAAGTGTGCAATAAAGTATTATCTATCTATTTATCTATCTATCTAACCTCAACAGTATATGTAGGTCCACTGCTGGACGCAGGCCTCCCCCTGATAAACGTGCGTTTATCTTATGGAGTATAGGTTTGCATAGGAATAACAAGATTTATCAAGAACATTAAAAACCTGTGGTTGCGTGTTTCTAATAATAAGATGACTCCACTGACTTCGTCGTTAAGTTCTGTTGGATACCTTGAGTATACTCAGCAATAGAAGTTGATTGCTCAATCGAAAGGAGGGATTTTAGTTCGATCTGTGATTAAGCTCTTTAAATAAAGAAAATTTAAAAAAACTCAACCAATGACACAAAAAAACTGGTATTGTTTTCATTCGGTCCTTGCGAAGCACAAAAGTTTTTCTAATTTCATAAGGTTAATGAAAAAAATAAGAAAAAAAATGTAGCCCGCTCTTTAACAATGCTTACCATTACATTATAATTTACTATTCATGTTCGACTTATTCGACAACTCGCGGACGTTGATGACCGCGAGTTGGCACCTTCCGATTTAACATATTTTTTGTATCGACATTCATCAACTCGCGGACATATAGGGCTTTGTACAGCCAGATAAATTAAAACTGCCAAGAAAACAATATTATTGGAGCAGAGTTCCTCTTACAAAGTACCAGGTCATCAGAAATATAGAGGAGTAATCGCAAGTGACCAAAATTGAACGTAAAAAAATCCTTTCTAAGATTCGACTGCGTAAATAAAGTAATAAATCAGAAGATATCAAATTACAACAAAAGCCTTCATGTGCTCTTTCTCGCAAAAACTACAGAACGGATCGGGTTGATTCAAATTCAAATTATTCAAATTATTTATTATTACAAAAGACGATAACATTACGGTTGTCTCCAAATCCTTATGTCTAGTACACAATCTTAAAACTAAAAAAAACAATTATAAATTTATACAACAGATAAAATAATTATCGAATTTTTAAAAATGTATAGGAATATTTTGGAATGTGAAATGAAATATATCTAGTTAAATTAAAAAGTAAAATATAACTATGTTAGTTAGCTACCTACATACAAGTACAAGAAGACATTAAATTAAACGCTCTCACAATATTGCAGGCACACTCTTTCGATCATCTCCCAGCCATCCGCAAACACATCTAACTGAGGGTGGTTGATGATGAGTGCGTTGAGATTGCGCTGAGCACGGGAGACGGGAGACTGCTGATTTTGCATACAGGTAGTTCAAGGCTTGGAATAACAGATAGGCTACTTTTTATCCCATATATATCAGTTCCTGTGGGATAGGCTTGTTAACAATTTTACAAGAAACTAGCAGCGACTCGCGGTTTCTCTCGCGTAGTTTCCGTTCTCGTGATAATTCCGGGATAAAATATAGCCCATGTCACTCCCTGAAAAGTAAGCTTTTTAATGATGAAAGATTTTTTAAAACGGTCCAGCAGTTTCGGAGTCTAGTTAATAGAAACAAACAAACAATCAAATCTTTCCTCTTTATAATATTAGTATAGATTTTTATTTAAAAACTTGCTTTTGCCGCGGCTTCACACGCTCTATTCAAGTAGCCTATGTCCGTTCCCGGGATACCGTTTACCTCCCTGCCAAATTTCATCAAGATTCGTTCAGCCGGGAACGAAATGAAAACTATCCTATGTCCGTTTCCTGGTTCTAAGCTACCTCCCCACCAATTTTCAGCCAAATCGGTTCAGCCGTTCTTGAGTTATAAATGGTGTAACTAATACAACTTTCTTTTATATATATAATAATATAGATATAGATATATAGATATAGATAGATATTGGGACTTTTTTATTTCCACGGACGTATTAGTTTAGTATATCGCTTCACTGCCCCGTCTCTGGGTGGGAAGGCAAAGCACGTCTGTATACATCTTGGGCCATGGGAAGTATTAACGCACGTAAGTATTTATGTCGCTGAGTGTACAAACTAGTGTGTAGGGCGCAGATAATATCTGCATAAGCTTGTTCGTTGTACAGACGTCTTAATTAAAGAAGCTCTTAAGATTTGAAGATTCCAGTGAAATGGAAAGTAAACAAGTCTGGTCGTTGAATAAAATAAAGAGTTACTCGTAAAATTAAGCCGTTGGTCAAGCACCTGGCCTCTCCCGAGTCGTGTTGGTGTGCTGCTGTTGTCCCATCGGATGAGAATGAGGAAGTGAGTGCACCTGTGTTCACACACACGTCTTATAATCTATAATATAAAAATGAATCGCTAAATGTGTTGGTAAGCGCATAAATCAATTACGCCTGGATCAATTCGGCCAATTCTTTTTTTTTAAAGTTCAAGGATGGTTTTAAGGGCGAGAAAAATTTAATAATTGCCGGAAAAACACCTATAAACGTGTCCATAGGAACAACGCGTGCGAAGCCGCGGGGCACAGATAGTAAGTTATAATATTATGTTACATTGAGTGGCATAGGTATCCGAATTTTGATCACGATGTCCAAAATAAATTTAAAAAAATATATCTATCTATGTAGTATATTGTATTAAGTATATCAGTTATCTAGTACCCATAACACAAGCTTTGCTTAGCTTGGGGCTAGATAATGCTGTGTGAATTGTCTAATATTATTTATTTATTTATCTTGTTTTCAAATGTCCACAGGATCAACAAAACACAACTTGAATTAGGTAACGAATAATAAAAAAGAAACTCGCAATAATGTAGCGAAACATTTCAAAGCATATAACCATTATGTCACCTAAATAGGTACGGGAGAAAGTAGGTAGGTACACTCACGATTTTTAACTTTATACTAATGAGTGTGAGTGTAGTACATATTGAATGTACCCGGTAGATTACTGGTAGAATTTGCACCATACTATCCCTTCCCGCGGGTGTCGTAAGAGGCGACTAGGGGATATCTACCGGGACCGGGTAACAGCGCCTCCTGCAGAACAACTATATCACCGAATTCGGTAACTCCCATTTGTTCAATAGGACTGTGACGTCATAAAACCGTTACCACTTTTCTATCCCAGCAGGTAAAACTATTTCAACGAAACTTGTCCCATTTATTCTATAGAACTATTAATAGTTGGTAACTCCCATCAGTCCTGTAGAACTGTTGGTCCATAGAACTAATCAATCTTTTTTTATTTATACCGAAATGCGATCCCCAACCCGCTTGCCCAGCGTGGAGATTACGGGTTTTATCCCCCATGATACTCGTAGACGCCAATAAGGTGCTTGTCAGGGGGAGGCCCAGCAGTGGACCAATATAGGCTGTTGAGTTGAGACAGGCATAGTATAAAACACGGATAATTAGATTCTCTTACTTATATTCCTTACATAAATAGAAAGGTACCTAAAAAGTAGATAAATAAAAAATGACAGTGGAATATGCAGAAAAAAAACACAAATTTCTGCTTGAGAAATAAGTACTTAAGTAGGGAAGTATTTATTTTTTCGTTGGAAAAACACTTCAAGTTACATCGAAACCATTTGTACCTTTATGTCAGTACAAGCAAAATATTTGATTAGATTTTTTAGTTTTCTACTTTGTACCGTTAATTAATGATTATGATTATAAAGGGTATTTATTGCGTATCTTTGTTTTTATTTACCCTACGATTCTACCGCGTTACAGCGATCGTGGTCACGGGGCTACTGGATGTATTTGGAGTTACAGCCAGTTACAGTTACAGTTAAACGTAGGGGAAATAAAAATAAAGGTACGCGATAAGTACCCGATAAATAATCATTAATTCTTTACCGTTAGTCGTTGTTTTTAGTATAGGTTACTTGACATTGACCTTGCGTTATTTGAGTAAAATCGGTTTTCCGCTATCAAAATAACATGTTAATAAAATAGCAGCTATTCGTTAAAGTAACAGTTTTCAAATACTGTTAAGTATGCCACGTACTGTAGCTGGGTAGAAGAAACAAAGGTCAGAAGTCAACCAATTGTGGGACATCGTAAAATAAATAGCTATTCTAATAAATATATTTGATAAAGGTACCCTACATATTATGTATCTTATCTTGTTAAACAAATCTGTGTTTACAGTAAATTATCATTACAATTCTAGTTAAAATAATGCTCAATTTTTTTATGTACTTAGTAATACGAAACGTGAACAACAGTTGTGTTAAGTAATTTTTGACCACTGATTTCAGAATATCTGTGTTTTTGACATAAACATTAATTATACGAGTATACTTTAACACGATTTGACGTAAGTACCCATGATACCTGGGGGGTTATGCTCTATGACCCCCCTGATGTGGTACGCTCTCACGTCAAAGCATGAAAATTCCAAAGTTTACAAAACTAATTGTCTTGCTATTCCAAAAATGAATATAATCGGAACATATCGAGAAAAAACGTAGCACGTGCTATTTTTTTATTTTTTCATACCTTGTTTCTTAAAGTTCCTATCTTCATTGTCATGAGGATCAAAATAGCTCATCACTTTGAGAAAGGAAGTTGTAACAGCTGGTACCGTAATCCGATCCAAAAATAACCGTAACGCACTTCAATAAGCTTCATTCTTAATTATACAGAAGCTCAAAAGGTGTTGCGATTGATTTGAAAAAAGAATTACATTTATTGAAGTTATAACTTTCATGGCTTTGGAATAAGGGTACCAGTATTTTGGTCATGGTTGCATGCAACCTCTATTGTGTGCGTTATGGAGCTGACTTTGACATCTGCTGACCCTTTTGAAGTTTGTACAGATGTTTCTTTTTTATATCCTGCGCACGTGGCTTATTCTGCCAGGTGTTTGAAGCATAGACAAAATTGGTTCGATTTTTGGGGTGAAAACAAAGAGGTTTTATTCATCGCATCAAATCACATGGAATTAGGCATGGGTCGTCGACGTTTTTACAGTAAACGAAACGAGACCGTTTATCGTCCACGACAAACTAGTTTAGAAAACAGTTTTATGGTCGACTAGTTTACGCCGCCGTTCAGGACATGATTAATAATTGAACGTTAAATCACTGATTGGTAAACGACGACTAGAATAAACTGATCAGGATATTAAAGTCGCTTGCCAATCGACGACGGATCAACTATTTTGTTCGAATAAAATGAACTTTCCTTCATACTTTTTCCAGGCTTAGGACTGGCAGGCTTTATTTTTTTATTTTTTTATTAGCCTGTTTCGTCCCACTGCTGGGCAAAGGCTTATATTATATATTATAATTCTGTAATTCTTTATTGTACACAAAAATAATACATAGTATGAACTTATTTTAAAGGATATGTACAAAAGCGAGCTTAACCCTAACAAAGAGTTTTCCAGCGAAACCTTAGTTATAGGAGAGGCGATGGAATAGGTAGAGGAAGTGTACAAATTACAAATAGAATAATAATATACTAAATAATAATAAATAATAAAATGTTTATAATACACATACATAGATTAAAATAATAATAACTAGAATAAACCTAATAAATACAGGATTAGAGTTTATTATCGTTTACACTTGTCAGACGGGCTAGTTTCATATCGCTCAACCATTTGGTTGGAGCGCCCTTCCACAGGTTCGTTTCGTTTGGATCGTTCGACAGACGGACGGATTTCAAATGATGAGATCATCGTCGCGCGTCGACGCATCGTGTTGTCGAACGTATCGTTTTTTGAAAAAGTGTTTTAGGAACGAACAAGAAACCGTTTCTCCGTTTCTCTTAGAAAAAGCGTTTCATGAAACTGTTTTACAAAAAAACGCCCAGTACTACATGGAATATTGAACCGAATGGAATGAGGTGTTTTTTAATGTCAAAAAATTAACGATCAGACTGAAAAATTTGCGTTTTTAGTATGAGATTAAAATCTGTAAAGACTGACACGACACTCTACCACAACTTTTATTCTCTATAACACAGATTTAAGTACGTCTCAAATGATAGGTTTTCATGAAAAAATCACGTCTTGAGAATTGCTTAAATATCTGAGTTGTGATTGAGTATTCGGGGGATAGCCTGCCATACTTAAGTATAATGAGTTCAAAATTTATGCAAAAACGAAAGAGAGAAAAAAAATATGAGTATTTATTTATTGCTTATAGTATCTTTTGAGGGTCAAACTTATTAGTTATCTATTTCTAATGCTTTTCAATGTAAGATACATCTGTGCGCTTTTTATGATATTACCCTCAGACGAAATAAAAAATCGATGATTTTTTATATCGTCAGAGATATTAATTACCAAATAATAATAATAATAAAATAAATAAAATTCGTTTATTTCAGGCACACAATACAAAATTAGGGACCCATATCACAAAGAAACTATTAACAACAAAAAAAACTAATAAATAAAAATAGAAATGAAAATTTCTAAGGGAGGCCTATTTTTGGTTCCTAGAGGTATATTGTACAGTATAGGATTATATTATCTGTGGTTGTACGTAGTTTATTGTTTTTCTTTCAAGATTAAAATTGCATTGTCTTTGAATCGTTGATTAACATAGTCCTGCCATGACTCACCTATTGTTAAGATTAGTGCAATGCTAGTTTAAAATGCAACACTAGTATTGTATTGGGGAGTTATTCCCAACACCTCACGAAAACGTACCTATGGCCAACGTCTCACGAAAAGTATTCCCAACGTGTCACGAAAGTCAAAGCGTTGTGATTTACAATCTATATCATGCAGAAAGATAAATTATAGGTAGATCCATTTTTATATCAGTGGAATAAAGCTCCTAAAGGCCTTTCCCCAGATATTATGTGCTCGCAAGTCCCATGAATTATATTCTTTATGACAAACTTTTTTTTTCTCTTTTACAAAACAGTGCTTAACGTTAACTCCGTTCCTTTATAATAAACGCGTAAAAGGTAAGTACAGGTAACGTTTTGAATTTTAAGAGTGTGCAACAACGCCGCTACGAGGTTTCGAGCGGGACGACATGATATGGTTTTCTCGCGAGTGAGAATCACAGAGCAGAGACGTGCACCGAACTTTCTATGCGCCAAAACGGTTTTTACCTAATTACAAGTTAATGAAACAACCAATCGAAAAATTAAAAGACATAACTAAAGAAATACTTCTACGTTTCTTAGCAAAATAAAAACCAAAGAAAAAAGTTTGCTGTGATAAAAAAAGTGTGCCTGAGATAAATAGCAAAATGTGTGCAAAACATCTGTAAAAGTTTCGAGAAATCTTTCACTAATCGTGTTTTTAAACGACATGATTCAAGATAAAAGATCGAAGTAACATTTCCCTAAATATGAAGGTAGCTTTCACAGATTCTGAGATAAATAACGATTTGGAAGTAAATAGCTTATGGCACACCCTTAAAATGTTTCACAAAAAATGTTTAAATAGGAATACAAAAAAGGGATCTAATAAAATAATTAACTTTGTTTTAAAAAACTATAAACCGACTTCAATATTTACAGTTTTTTCATGAATTTTCATGGATCCCATTGTCAGAACTGAACAAAATTACCCACACGGGAAGCACCAGCTTTCATATAAAATAATCATGCAAATCGGACCACCCAGTCAAAACTTCTGAGGTAACAAACACAAAAAAAAAATAAAAAAAATACAGATGAATTGAGAACCTCCTCCTTTTTTGAAGTCGGTTAAAAATAAATCCTATATGTAGGTACATAATTTTAGGTAGGTAGGTACTTACATCAAACCAGGTACTCTACTTTTTACTTATATTTTTGTAGGAACAAAAGACATCAACGCGCTAGCTGAGTTTTCGTCAGTGTTTTCATAAAAGAGTTGTTTATTTATTTGATAAAAGTTATCATGATTTTTATTTTATCCAAATTTTTATTGTGTATTATTTATTTAATTATTTTTATCATAATATGTTTAGTCTTAAGTTTGTTATGTGTGTAATATATGAATTGTTTTCTGAAATAAATGATTATTAATAAGAGCACTGTGAGTAAAAATAAGCAAAATGAAAAGTACCTAAGGTAAGTATGTACCTACCTTACCTACCTATAGGTAAGTACTTACT
Organism: Eupithecia tripunctaria; assembly: GCA_955876795.1. NCBI lineage: Eukaryota > Metazoa > Arthropoda > Insecta > Lepidoptera > Geometridae > Eupithecia > Eupithecia tripunctaria. Next base: position 8,641,991 of record OY041623.1, on the reverse strand, counting down.
TATAGGTAGGTATGAGATTATAGTTATTATTTTTAGGAACAATATTAAACTAGTTGGGATAGATAGATTTCCAAGAAACACTTTGGTAAGTCCTACACTTTTTTTACCAGTTGGAGAAGATTAAAATTTTGCTACTATGCTACAAGTTCCAAATTCAAAAACCAAATTTTCAAATAAAGACTATCGTAACGAATCAGTAATGATTGGATTACAGAGCGTGCGTGCGCATCGACACTTTGATGTCTTAATAATAATTTGGGGTTCCGTTAGAAACAGTGAAAACGAACTTTACGACCCGGTATCAACCTTCCACCGCCACCGGTAGCCACCGAGTAATAAATATGAACCATAGGTTCATACCTACCTTTCGGATCTAGGATATCACCGTAAGATACTTACATTTATAACAAGATTATTCGTTTCATTCATTGCAACCATAGGAACACAAGGAGCACTTAGTTATGTCAAAAAATTACATGTTTAGCTAATAATAAATTTAAATAAATTCTTATGTAACAATAATAGTAATAATAAACTTACTAGTGTAAAATGTATATACATTTCACACAAAAGAGTAGGTAAGTACATAGTTGATAAAATGTTCAGCTGTAAAGAGATGTATCGACATACAAGAACAATAAAAAAACTGGCATAATTAAATAAACGAAGTGATGTCAAATTCAAATAAGACATAATTTTAAAACAAGGGGTCGTGTATGTGCGTTAAGGTGTAAAAAAAACTAAACACAGCAATGGTGGATAGCTACAAATAGGATAGCTAACAAATAATACGCAAGTCCCTTTTGTGAAGCTCAGTTGTGCAACTCGGTTGAGCAAATTGAGCAATCCCCAAACCCTTCTGGTCGAACTTATTTTGTTCACATTTTCTCAACTCAGAAAATCGACAAGGTATAAATTATAAAAATATTAAATTATGTAAATATTTGTTGATAAGAAGTTACAATTAAATTAAAATAAATTAGTAAAGAAAAATATCGAATGTGGCAGACGATGATAAGTAATGTCAAAATGACACTTATAAAATTGTCTTTTAGAACTTTCAAATACATTATAGGCGACATCGTCACATATCATCGGATAAAATTGCGGCCAAACCAACGTCACGATAATAAAAATGTTTTCAGATAATACTTTTAATTGTACAAAACTCAGTTGCTAAATTTATGACTCGCTCTTCACATGCATTTCTTGTGTCACGCTCTATTTGAATAAATTCATTTGCCTCTTGCAAACAAAAATCCAACCTTGAAATATTTTCGTCAATATTTGTCAACATTGTTATATTTCGCAATATTGTTACATAAATATGCTAAATATGCAATGTCGTGTTGACGTGTGAAATGGAATTGATAAACGAAATCTAGAGGCTTTTTTTGTAGCACGATAAATTTCTTCCTGTTCAATAAATATAATAAATCTATACAATTAATGTAAAGTTTTAAGATGTCGTGGTACTTTGGCGTAATCTTATAACCAATCAGAACAATAGAATAAGTCCGGCTCTACATCTTCAGTGCCACCAAATTATCTGTTCAGCTACCGGAAACAAAGATATTTATTAGAAAAAATACTAAACTTTAGATTAAACAATCTTAGTTCCAAATCGTAACTTGACTGTTCAAAGTTGGTAGCACTACACTCGCGCTGCGAAGCGTAACTCCTTACCCAACGGTGTCAAAGTCACAAAAACGGTATTCAGATTGTCAGAAAATTTCAATGGTCAAGTGTCAAATCAATCCGCTTTTTTGTGAGTTATCAATAAAAGAAATTGTCGGAGTGTCACGTACGAAAAGTTCAATAAAACGGAGGAAGACAATAAAGGTTATACGTGCATTCCGTTTTAGAGAAAACTGAACTCTACCGGCCTTGGAATAAAAAATAAAGTCATAATCGGATGTGCGACTACTAAAAAACTGCCTGCAACAACATAACTAACTCAATTTAGACCTTATTGTGATTGAGCATGGTCGGTATTGGTTTGGTAGGTTATGATTTCATAAGTTCATTGAACTCGGCTAAGTAAATAGAACTAGATGCGCGTAAAAAAGTACCTAGCACCTTATTATTGCGGTACTCGAAACCCTGATTTGCAGTTTGAGATGCAGGAAGTAATTTGAATTTGGAATTGGAATAAATTTGAATTTAGAGTGCCTACTTTGACCTACTTAAATTGCTAATTTAATGATAATCATGGTAGAGCACCTAGTCTTGTTCTTACAGTTAAGTTATACTTACACCTTTGTGTGTTGGTATTATGATTGAAAATAGAAAAATCTATAAACTCATTTAGTGTCTTATTTAATTATTAATTATAATGGTAAAATCACCAAATACACTAAATACTAAAACCGTTGATACTTTAATCGTGTTTATTTATTTGTTTCCCTTGAAAATTCCGTAAAAACCACTTAAAATATGAGCATAAATTATTAGCTAATCCTTAAAGGAATTTTCACAAAGATTTTGGTGCTTAGCTCAAAAACTGGACTGGACTGGATTCGACGCTCGGGCCAAATAATGACATCATTTTGATACTGTGAACGCATACCTTTTAACATTGTATTTACTTTAGCTTTCGATGACAATCAAGAAAAACAAAATAAAAACTACGGAACCCGCAGACATATTTTTCTGACAAGACTTTGTTTATTAGAATCATACATAATTTTTGAATTGCAGTTCGAATTTCGAACACTGCGGTCGCTGACAACTCAATTTTCTATCACCATTACGCTAAATTACGGTTTAGTAGCACCAATAATCTAAGATGTGTTTGAAAATGGAACCACAATCGAATCTTAGTTGCTGTCGAATGTCAATTCTGTTACACTCCCGTGCCTCGAAAACTCATCGACAAGCACGTTGAGCCGTTGCGCTGGTCCTGCGCCTGACCTCTCCCCGGTCGTGTCGGTCTGCTGTCCCTTCGGATTATGAGAGTTTGGGAATAAAGCACCTGTGTTTGCACTACAATATGTCTTGCGCATCTGGCTGGTCTCCGATGAGACTGACCGCTGTGGTCGAAATTCGGCTAGGAGGATATCATCATCATCAATCCCTGTAAAAGTTTTAGGTCTAGTATCAACCATAGGTAACAAAGAATATAAAAAAAAAAAAAAAAAAAAAAAAAAAGTTTTCTTTTGATAAATAGTATTTTTTTATATATTCCATCACACATTAGAATCGCCGGTGAGACTTTGGTTCTTACGTTTTGTTACACCCTGTGTCATTCACTCACAGATATCTTGTTGAAACTGTACGGTAAATTACGGTTAATATTTTTTGGAGTATCACCTTCTACTGCTTGTAAAGATACTGTTAGCGGTTACTGGTTTATTTACCAGTCAGAAGTGGAATTAACTGTTTGTTTTACTGAATTATGAGTTTGCTAAAAAAAAGTATTTAAACATTGCTCTGTATAAAATGTTCGTATGGTTGTTTTTATTTTGCTCCTTTTAAATTTTGTACAAAAATCAATTAAGTAAAAAAAAATGATGACTAAAAAAGAAGATCTGTGGGGTAAGTCTATTTGACGTTAGTATCGAGACGATATCGTGAATTCGTGACGTCTCCTTTTCCCATAGTGTGGTAACCAAGAGCGCCTCTATCGTGCAGACAGGGAACTACTTAAATCCCATTCAAAAAGGCCACGTACACGTAACGATCACATCACGTTACTAATGCTCAATTCTCGCCTTTCTGATGTTATTTAGCAGATAAAAATATTTTTATTAACTTAAAATAAAACCAATCCAAAATATTACAAATACAACTACGAGTAATAATAATTCCTCGTGTATAAAACTTCTACCACTCCATCTCTGCTTAGTTTGGGGCTAGATAAGGCTTTGTGAATTTTTCTGCATTATTTATTTATTATTTTATTTATCTTCTACAAAAACGAAATAATTATCAAAATCACACTATCACATCACATCACACTAATATTATAACGGCGAAAGTTTGGATGGATGTATGGACGGATGTTTGTTACCTCTTCACGCCAAAACTACTGAACGGATCTGGCTGAAATTTTGCGTACAGGTAATTCTAATACTGGGATAAAATATAGGCTACTATTTATCCCATAAATCTGTTCCCGTGGGATGAAAATAACCTTTTAATGTTTTCATAGGAACAACGCGTGCGAAGCCGCGGGGCGCAGCTAGTCGGTTATATCACTCACACACAAACATGCGCCGAATTAAAAACCTCCTAACCTTTAACCTACCGACTTCTGATCTTTAGTTTCGACGGTAAGATACCAATAAAACAATGTCACAACTCAAAATTAACCGACTGAGATCAAAAGAAAAATGATAGTTTAAAATTTTATGAAAGTACAAAATATGTTAGTGATATTATATGTATGTATTTAAATCATACCAACCTCTGATCTTTAGTTTCGAGGAAAAGATACCAAAAAACAAAGTCGCAACTCAAAATTTACGGACTGAGATCATAAAAAAACGATAGTTTAAAATTTAATTAAAGAACAAAATATGTTAGTGATATTATGTCATTTACAATCCTACCAACCTCTGATCTTTAGTTTCGAGGAAAAGATACCAAAAAACAAAGTCGCAACTCAAAATTAACGGAATGAGATCAAAAGAAAAACGACACTTCAAATTTAATTAAAGTGCAAAGCATGTGATATTATATCGGCTTGCTTGCATATCGACGACTGGCTGAATGGAGGGTACTACAACGGACTATAGACGCCTACAGGTTCTTGGAAGGTGCTGTTGGACAGAGGCTCTCAATGTTTTTGAACTGTTTGTGCCACTTTACTAGGCTATTATGTTGATTATGCGGACAGATCATTTATTAATTTATTTTTTGCTTATTCGGAGAACAAACAGTTTTAAACACTTTATGAATAAACTTAGATACTAACTTTTAACAATTTATATTTATATCATCATCAGCCAATATAAGTCCACAGCTGGACATAGGCTTCTTCTAATGACCGCCATTGCGCAGCGCCCTGTCTTCAGTCAGACGTTTCCAGCATCTACCTGCAGTCTTTCTCAGATCGTTGTTAACCTGACCGGAGGGCGTCCTACACAACGTTTGCCATGTAGCGGTTTTCACTCTAGAACACAGTGGTTGTCGGTTCTTCGTGCGAGATATGGCCGGACCAAAGAAAATAGTGGGGGGTCGCCGGTTTCAAACAAGTAAGATTCCAGAATATTCAAATTCGTCTTCTAGAACTTTATACAAAATCGATAGCATCGACCAAAAATTACAGTGTTTCACTCATAGACTATCAAACAAAGTAAGGTTTTCTATGCTATATCATGTATCTAAATGCTCATTTTACTGGTTCTGTGGTCAGAGTCGGTTTTGAACTGAAATTCCAAAGAAAACTAGGTACTAAATAGTATTTCTAAATTAAACTTAAAACTTTGAGCACCTCTACCTTGAAGGACAAAACCGTAAACCCCACATGCAAGCGGGGAAGGACATAAAACTGATGTTTACTCCGATTACGAAATATAACGAGGGAGTAAAACCTTGTACAATATGACTGCTTCGAACTCTCGTAACTTTGACTTTATGTCGTCCTTTCTCGTTACTTCGATATTATGTCGATGATGACATAACTTTCGATATTATGTCGTTGTTCGATTTCTCATTAGGTTCTCGACGTTTTGTCGATAATGTCATATGTTTTATTCTACATTTTATTTAGCGCCAATATTATTGCGAAGTTAGCTGAGCCGTTACTGTGCTCGCGGCTTCGCCTTTACAGAATTAAGGGTAATACCATTGATTTTTTCTTATCATTCATTAGACTAAGAAATTCTAATTTGTCCGTCGTTAGTTAGGTCATCAGAAAATATTAGACACGTATTTTTTTTGGCCAATTAAACAAAAATGACAATAGGCCTGACGTATAAAAAAAATAATTAATTCTAATTTTTAAGATCTGTCAATCCATCTAACTAATCTAAGGTACAAAAACTTAATTATTTTTAGTCATTTTTCTAATAAATACTGACCGTCCTTTATATTTACCTTGATATTTTTATTTTTATTCAAAATACTTTACTTTATTACGAATTCAGCAAGTGAAATCGTAATAAAGTAAAAAAATGCTTTAGACGTCGTCGTAAGAAAAATATACAATGGTGTCGATTCTGTTGTTTTAGGATTCCTAACCTAAATTTTAAGATTTCTAAATTTTCTATGGTAGGTAGACCCAAAAATTATGGTATTCTCTATAAAGGTCCTAAAATACCTATATTAGAACGTTTTTCAAAATCGCAAACCTCTCTGAGTTGAGTGGTTTGGATTTTGCTGCGAGCAAAATATGTTTTTTTCTAAAATTTTATTTCAAAATACTTCTTTACATGGGTCAAACAGTTCATCCATTTGTTTGAGAAATCGTTTAGAAATTAAAATCGATACTAGTTTAAATCGATAAATTTTAATCATGACCTAATTAGATGCCTGCTAAAATTAGGTAGACGTTTCTAACCATAGCTAAAATGTAATGCAAAGAATAGGGTTAAAGCTACTTATAACTAAGTTAAGCTGTTTTAGATCTATCAATCTAATTTTAGAGCTATCATCCTAATTTTAAACGTGTCAGTAAAATTTTTCAATTATATAGAATCGTTTTCGTATATTTGAAATTCCGAAATCTAATTTTAAATTAATCCTAAAATAACAGAATCGACACCAATGCCTTGCTAGTGTGAGCTCGTCCTAATCCGTCATTGGCATTGAAAGTGTTAGAAAACTTTTTCAGTTTGAAATATTCACAAAGCATAGGACTCTCAAAGTGTCTCACAGACTGAAGGGTCTCATGGACTGAGGCGGCCTGCGGTGGCGGCTGAGACTTTCAAGCGGCCTGCGGTGACGGTTAGTACAATTTGAGCACACCTTTACCGCAGGCTGCGTTACTCTGAGACCGTTCACGCGGCCAGCGGTGGCGGCGGTCAGTACAATTTGACAACACCGCAGGTTGCATCAGTCTGTGAGGCCCCTGCGGCGGCGGTCAATACCATTTGACTAGAAGGTTTTGTCATTATTGTACTGACCGCCACCGTAGATCGGATCAGTCGGTGAGACCTATGATTGATTATCGATTATTTTTACGATTTATGATTAATTAGATTTTATAAACCGTTGATTGAGATCGACAGTATTTAGCCAGATGACATTCATCAAAAACCACTGTCCTACTTAAAACAATACCGCTAGAGCGAGAGGCACGACATGTCACAGAAAACATGCATTGTTTAGAAAGAGACGCAAGATGTCATAGTTACCACGGTATTACGTAATGACGGTAAGACACAGTGTAGTGCTACCAGCTTGGCAGTTCTGTAAGAATTTAAAATTATAGGTCTCTATAGCTTGTTTTTTTTTCAAAGCCTGTGTATGCCATGTACCTATTTATCTATTAATCAAAACATATTCTATTCTAATTTCTACGACACTATAACGCATATAAGGTTTGTCGAATACTTAAAAACTAAAGTAGATTTTTAGTGAACTTATTACGTTGGCCCTGTAAGCCAACCTGCGTTCTGTGTGTGTGTATCTAGTATAGTATTTTTTTTCCTTTTATAATTTGGGGCATCAATTCTATTTTAGAAGGGGCCTAAAACATTGATTTGTTTCCCAAAAAGGTTTGTAGTCAATTTCTTGATGGCGTCGCCTTGCTTTCATCATTTCAATCTACATTGCATAGCAGTTTACTGCTGGACATAGGCCTCCCCCGATAAGCGCCTAAATGGCTCTTATCATTAGGGTAATGCCACACCCCCCATACGGGTTTGGGATCGCAGTTTAGCAGTCACAATGGAATGCAGCTATAATCTCAACAGACAAGTGTGTAGCACTGTAGATAAGGCAATTGTCATAGATTACAGGCACAATAGAATTTTGTACTACTTTTGATGAAAGTTATGTGGAATAAGGGTTTTTATGTAATCTATTCATGAGTACGTCTTTTGTCGGGAAAAAGTCATTATCGTACGTATTAACGTATTAGGTAATGGGCTGTGGGTCTTAATTCGCATGGTAGGTAAAGAACTTGGGTATGGGTACGGTATACTAACCTTTACTTTTTAACCTTAACTATACCTACTTAAATATAGCAAGTATATAGGTACTTGGTTGTCTAATACTGCTGCAAGGTGTCTGACCTCAACAGCCTATATTGGTCCACTGCTGGACGCAGGCTTCCGTCTAATAAGCACCTTGTTAGCTTTTATCAGGGGGGTATTGCCCATAATCCACACGCTGATCATGCGGGTTGGGAATCGTAGTTCGATGATAGAATTGTTCGGTAGCGGGCGCTGCTACCCGCCCCCGGCGGATATCCCTTAATCGCATCTTGCGACACCCATAGGAAGAGTGGTGGTGCAAAATCTAAGCCGGTACCATACGGCACCTTAGGTCAAGGTCAAGGAGTTTTAAATAACGAATATCAGTTGGGGTATATATTGTCATACTAGATTTTTGACGATTCAAAAACTTAAAAAAGTAAACAAAGAATGCAAATTGTGTCACCTTCTGGCCGGAAAATTAGCCTCTTTGTATTTTGAGGGTAAAAAATTAAGTTCACTATATTAAAACAAAATGTGTCAGGAATTTTGGAATAAGCCTTACTATGTCGTCGTTACATGATGTCAATTATTTACACAAGAATTTTAGAATGTACCTAAGTATGCACTGCATTATAAATTTATCGATTGCCACAGTCTGCAGTTAGCTCAATAATTTCAATTGTAAATACTAGTAGTAGGTACTGATTTATTTTTTATTGTTTGATTGTAATTTTCTTTTTCAATACATTATACTTACCACCTTATAAGATTTGTCAAATTTGTATAATTATCGGGTAGGTACTTATCGCGTAGGTACCTTCTGTTATTATCTCATCTACGTCTCCCCGTTAGGTTCCACGATCGCTGTAACGCGATAGAAACGATAAAAGTCCCGAAAATTTAAAAATGTTGATATTCAAGTTTATGATTTCAAAATATGAAATTGATGACCTACTTGATTTTCTAACTTGCTAATTGAATTTAGCAACCATCATAATTTGTGTTATGCCTCTAATGACAAAACAAAACATACTAAAACACATTTCACTAGCCATTGTTTTTGTGAAATGAACTGCTAATGAATCCAAATGTGGCCATTAATGTCTTTCGTAAGATGTTGCCAGCTTGCGTTTTGAAATATTGCAGATATTTTTGCTCAAAAGTGACAGTTTTGTTTTCAACTCACATGTATAAGGTGACCCTGAAGGCCTATGCTAAAGAAAATGGTTTTTTTTTTCGAAAAGTTGATACTACCTGAACTACGATCCTCAACCCAAGCGTGGGGATGACATAGCAGCCAATAAAGCGCTTATCAGGAGAACAACGTCCACTTTATTCTTTCTTTCTGCCTTGTATGTACACTTATCTATCCATACTAGTTTCATTAATTCTATGTATATTCCTAGGTTTGTTGTTAGAAAACTCTTTTAGGGTTAAGCTCGCCTTTGTTTATGACTAGTATTTGTAACTTTTATGTTTTTCAGTACAGTTTTTAAACTAAAACAGAAACCAGGAACACCTTTCACTTGTTTTGTATATTTAATTTGGAAATAAATGATTTTGTATTTTTGTATTTTTTTTTGTATGTAGGTATAACTTGTGTGTGTACCTAATAAAGAATTTAAGAATTTATTTTTGTCATTTTGTTTGATTGTCAAAAGACTAAATCCGTGTTGACTAACACGGATGTTGACTGACTGAAACTGTCGAACTAAATCCATTTTTTTACGCAGGTAACTACTCTATTATAAATCAAGTTACACCACAGACAAAGTCAGACCAAAGTCAAACCTCTTTTGATAAAGATCTTGTAAAATCAATATTACCTCCGCAACTTCATTACCCATTATTTTCCCATCCTAACCTATAATTGTCAGATTGCTTCCTGATATGAAGGAAACTACACGTTACGATGAACAAACAAAACCTAATAGACTTTCGCTCGGATCACAATACCGATGGAAAAACTATAGAATTAGGTTACAATCATACGGTCTAGAGATGGGGTAGTGTACTACGATTTTTGAATTCGGTAAAGTTGATCTAACACTCGACTGAAGCTGATTTTTGCCATGTGGCTTAGAATTAGTACCACCCCAAATCTCCCCGTGGGTGTCGTAAGAGGCGACTAAGGGATATCTGTCAGGAGCGGGCAATAGCGTTAAAAGTTAGGTATTTTCCATGTTTATGACCATACATTGCACACAGACACTGGCCGAGTCGTAGTGTCACCTTCTACCATGTTGCAGAGATCGTGATCACGGGACGATTGATCGCTGTAACGCGTTAGAAACATAGTGGAAATAAAAACAAAGGTACGCGAGAAATACCCGATAAATAATCATTAATTATGTTAAAAAATCGCGAAAGTTTAAAAAGTTTTATCTAACTCGATATCATGAGTGAGTTTAGAAACTTACTCCACCTTTGACCGTTGCGTAGTAATCTCACTCTGAAAGGTCACCCCAACCCTAGTCTAGTTTCAAACAATGCTCATCGAATGCAACGTGGGATCTAGCATGCGGAATAGTTAAACGCCATCTTCGGAGAAGTCTCGTAATGCTGACGTAATGGTTATGGTGCGTTCTATATTCGAATGAGTTAATTACTTGTGACAAGTTATCGCCATTTTGTCGATGGTTCTTTGGGTATTTTATTTATAGTTTAATTTGAATTTCTATTCGTTCTTTAGGCATTCTATTTTTAATTTAATTTGAAGATATATTTTGTCTGCTCATCAGGAAAAACACGCAACACGTTTTTGTTTCATCTAAATCTTTTACGTTCCATCAAATCCAGTTTTTTTTTGTTTTCTTCCTTCCTACTGGAAAAGACTAGGTACCTACTTGCGTTCCATTTCAAACCTAACCAAAATAAGAAAACTGCGTAGTCTCCATAAAACTTGCATTTATTTATCATCATTATATTAATATCATAAACAAGTGATCATAACTAATTTAATGATTTTATCAAGTTTTAAATTGCGTCACCGTGTTGAGTTGACGATGCAACGTGTGCTAGATTTCAAGTTCAAAGTTGAGACAGTCGTAACCTAGTTTAGAGTCATTGTTTTTTAAAGGAATTTTATTGATTACTTAACATTATGAGTCAACAAAAATTATGGCAGTAATATTACGCAAGCTAGTGTTTTCGGCTAGAGTGGACGATATTTATTAGTCGAACATAATATAATTCTACTAATAAAATATATCGTCAACTTTGTTCAACGTCAGTAGGTACATATGGATCTCGTGTCTGAAAATAAAGAATGTATTATACAGGGTGCCCTATGCACAAAACACTCCCATGCGAGATGTCAGTGCAGATCCCACTTAGAATTAGAATTAGAATTAGACAGGGTGCTCTAAAAGGGTGTTCAAATCCGAAAAGAGGTAATTCTGGATATCAAGGCCGTCAACGATTGTTTTAAATTTATTTAATTTTACTCTTAGAAAAAATATAAGTGTTTTTGTACGGTGTTCGTATATAAGATAAATAATATAAAATATTCACTGGTATTTATCGCCGTGGTACTACGCGGGTGAAACCGCGAGGCGGCGCTAGTTAAATATATTCACGAGTTGATACTCGTTAATACGTAAACGCGTAGTTCCCGTGGGAATTCCGGGATAAAATAGCCTATGGCACTCCTTGAAAAGTAAGTTTTTAGTGATGATTTTTTTTTAATCGTTCCAATAGTTAGTTAGTTAAGTGCTTATTTTGTAAGTCTAAAGAAATAAACGATTTGAGTTTCGGAGCCTATTCAATATAAACAAACAATCAAATCTTTCCCCTTTATAATAATAGTATATGTATTTTATTTATTTATTTTATTTTTATTTTTATCTCTTAGGGATAACAAACAATCATACTTAAATATTAACACTGTAACTATGTGGATATAGATAATGAGTTCTAATCGCGTAAATGTACAAAAAAAAGACGTGTGGCACTCGGGGACTGCCGCGGTAAAGAGACAAACGTCAAGGTTTTGCGCTCAAGGCCCGCGATAGAAGCTATGCAATAGCTTAAAAATTGTCTTTGATTATTGTTATTGTTTAATTTCCCTTTCAGAGGCAACTGTATAATTTTTATTATTATATATAATTAAATAAACGTCATCATAATAGTAATTTGTGCTCTATACACTTGAATGCCAAAGGTGCGAGTGGATGTTACGAAAATGATGAAACAGCAAAATGCACATAAAGCATTTCATGATTGATTGTATATTCGACAGGACATTATTTATGTTGACTTCCTTGTTACCAAATATGTAGAGGTATAATATATACCTGTACTGTACATGTAGATTGAATATGCTACCAATCAATTTGCTATCATTTCCTCCTCAACCTTAACCACAACACCCTGTATTGGTCCACTGCTGGACGCAGGCCTCCTCCTTCCTGATAACCTCTTTAAGAGCGGCCTTTTCGTTTTACTTTTCATACGCTTTTACGTGATTATGGCGTTGTAACAGAGCTTTCAGTGAAACTTTGGTATTAAACTAATAGGTATCTTGTGCACTATAATCTAGGTTTCTATCACATGAAAAAATCAAAATTTGTAGAAACAAATTCAGTATAAGCTTCCAAAAATCTCTACTAAAGTTCTAATTCTAATTCTAAGTGGGGGAACTAAGATCTGCACGGACGTCTCGCATAGGAGTGTATTGTGCATTATCCCCCTGCCTAAGCAGGCCCTAACCAGCCCAGCTCCTTGAAGTATCGGAGCAGGACTTTAGGTGACTGACAGCTTCGTTTCAGCTTTTCTGTGGGTGTGGATGGGGTTGATTCCTCAATGAGGCACTTCAGCCCTGTTTTGTGTCTGGCCTCCTCTGTGGCCGTGCAGTGTACCACGACGTGTTCCACAGTCTCTTCTTCTTGAAAGCAGCCACGACATAGGCTGCTGTCTGTGGCTCCGGTCTTGAAAAGATGGTGGTTCAATTCACAGTGTCCTGTGATGATGCCCACCATCGTTCTGAGGTCCTCCCGGCTCATCTTGAGCATCGTGTTGGTGGTTTTCCTGTCTTTGGAAGGGAATATTGATTTGGTATGCTTGCAGTCTATCCGACGCTTCCATAGACTCTCTACTAAAGTTATTTACAACGGGATATTTACCATAATTTTTCGTGATTTTTAGTTATTCCGTGATCATGGCGCATGAAACTGAACTGAAATATCGGAAAGCTCAAAATTCAAATCATGGTAAATATCCCGTTGTAAATAACTTTAGTATTAATAACCATGATGGATTCAAAAGTTCATAATGTACTCATAAATTGTAAAAGTAAAGAAAATATACATAGAATCCCAAAAATATAGAGAGAACCCACAACCTCCAGCGTCGCAACTTTGCCCACTGATCTGTGGCGCGGTTAGACATGACCGCTTCCTTTATTCTAAGCACTAAATCTGTCCTTAGAGTAGGCATTTTGCTCACGAATAAATAATTATATTTTATATCCTAATCGTAAAATCTTTGTAAATGTGTATCGATAGTTGATTATCAAGATCATAAAAGGACTGCCGAAAAGTCGGGACAATAAATCAGTTCTGGCAATAAAAATGTGTAGGTGGCAATACTTGTTTTAAATTTAGAATCAGTTCTTACGTACTACATAGGCTAAATGGAGTATAGATATGTAATTGTTATCTAATGCTAACAAGGTACTATGAAGCAAAATAAATATTGTTCGACAATTTAAAGCATTGTCTAGCCTCAAGCTAAGCAGAGCTTGTGTTATGGGTATGGTATGGGTAAAATATAAATATTGTTTAAAACAGAAAGTGTGAACAAAAATATCTCTAAAACTTGATGAAAAAACAAGCTGCCTATTAATAAGATTATTAAACTTAAATAAGGGAAGTTAGTAGATAATTAGTTGGTGATTATAATAATTGTTTGATTTCATAGAGAAAACATTTTCTATGAGCCACATAAATATAATATTTTCTTAGGTAAGCACTCAAAAAATATGCTTGTTCTTCTGCGGGTCCTCACCATAACAAATCACTGGTAACAGGGTATGCCTATGTACTAAAACTTTTTAGACAAAGGCATGTGTATGTGTATCGCTGTGAGCGCTTATTTTTGTTGACGTCATAACGTCTATTAAATCGATGAAAATGGGTTGGCATGTTCAAAAAAGTGTCACGTTGTTGAAGATGTTGTCATGACGACTGAAGCACTGAAGATTAAAGTTCTAATTTCATCTAATCGATAGCTTTGATAGCTAGCTAACACCAGAATGGCAAAAACAGTATGTAAACTACGAGGTAAGTTTTTCAATAGATCAAGTGAATGACGTATACACGTAAAAATTTCGTTCCTAAGCCGACTTAAGAGACAACCATTTATTTGTTTTAATCCGTACAGTGTAAAAAATAATTAAAAGTGTCTGTCCGTTGACAAACAATAGTGAAACCTATTTTAGCAGAACCTACGCAACCTTTAGATCCATATCAATAGTTATAAGCAAAAACCAAGGATTTTCATACAATTATACGACGTGTGGGAACTAATAGTAATTGTTTATTGTTTCGTCCAACAATTGTACAACAATTGTTGCGAAGTAGGAAACTTGTGACTAAATTATTTGTTTTACAAAATAAGGCCATAAAGTTTAGGTGCGGGTTCTAGTTCTTTAAGCGTTACTGTGAAAACATAGTTCAAAAATATACCAGAAGTTTCTAAATTAAATGGCAAAAATCTTGAACGATGGTTATACCCCAAAGCTCAAAATATCAAAGCACCAGCCGGCCTAGCACGGAGATTGTTGTCTAGGGTTGAATAGAGAAAACTGACATCGCATCGTCATACATTGCGTAAATTATTGAAGTTGAAGGAGTGAATTTCAAACATTTTACGCATTCGATGGCAAGGCGACGTATTTTTTTTTCTATTTTACCCTAGACAGCAACCCCCGTGCTAGGCTTACAGGCAGGCTATGTATAAAAATGAAATAATTATATATTCTTTTTACATCAAAATTCATTCTACAAGGTGCCGTCAAACAAGTTCCTGATATAGACATTTTCAGTGATAACCTCAATATATTCAAATTTAAAGTGCTGGAACATTTCCGGAATGAACAATATGAACATAATGCTTCTTAGATCTCAATTTTACTTAATTAATAAATAAATATATATATATATTTTTTTTTTGTTATGTAGTAGTTTATTAATGTTTCTTAAGTTTAACCATATCTTCTATTACCTATATTTATAATGTTTAACTTCGATCTCATTTAATAATTTAAATATTTTTAAGAAAGTATTGTGTAACAATGTTGTGTCCGCCTATTATAAGCATAAAATATATTAGAACCTGCCTAGATAGTAACTTAAAACAAAATGCTTTATGTATACGCTATTGGCGTTCCTTTTTTAATAAATAAATAAATAAATAAAGGTGCCCCCGAATATGTGCACAAAAGGTCAATGTTTCTCATAAGGTTCCAGTCTAGGCGTCATGGGCGGATTAGTTGCATTTCGTGCGTCGTCATGTTGGAGTAAACAACCAAGTAAGTGTCATTTCGTGCGTCCTGCTACGTGGCGAAAAAAATATCTAAACCTTTTGTCCCATTTCGTGCGTCGAGTATGTATGAATAGCTTCAACAAGTAATACCATAGATATATAAACAAATCAGAATTGGCAAAGGCTTAAAGATTTAATAATGTTATATTACTTAAATAATTATGATTATTCCCTAACCATAAAATCCATTAAAGTGCTTATCAGGGCGGTTCATATAAATAAATGCTGTTGTGATGAAGATAATTATAATGTTTCTCTACCTATATAACAGTAAAGTACTACAGTAAACTAGAACACTGTACCTACTTACTTCAAAGCAGTTGACATTATACACGTGAATATATTAAAGACGAGTTTGTCTTATATTTACAGCCTCCTTGTTGATTTATACGCTTGCTTTGCATGTTTATGGGTTATTCCGACGTGCCCTTAAATTACGTTAGGATTGAGTTAGACAATGCGATGCGATTGACGAAATTTCAGAACGAACGTAAGATAGATAGTGCGGTTTTGCGGTAAGTGGCGGTTATATAGGTTGGTGTAACCAAATATGATGAACATTATAGCCGGTTAAAGTTCCACGTGACGTTACACCTTGCTACATCTTTTAGCAAGGTATGACGTCACTATCAAACTTTGTGGCGCGTTTTTTGTTTGATTAACTAAACAAAAAGATGTATGTATGTGTCCTATATTATTCTTCTGATAATCCAACTGACGGACCAAGTATAATAATATTATTATACTACTATATTATATTCTATACACCTGATCAGAAAGTTGCTTGCAAAGATGGGCTTTCTACCTTATGTTTGGAAAAGGAATCTTTTCCAAACATAAGGTAGAAAGCCCATCTTTGCATAGGTACCTAAATGGGGAAAGAAAATCTCTATGGAATTTCATTTCTCACGCGTTTAGCGGGATGGAAAGGTGTATGGAAATCCATTTCCATTTGTTTTAAGCTCCGTTTGTTGGTTTTTTTCCCTCGAACGTCACATAAAACAAAGTCCTTTATAACCTACAAGTCGACCTTTCTACCCATATTAGCAGATGATGGCTCTTCAGCCCTTATAAGCTGCATGTCTTGCGATAAAACCTGCACGCTGTGTAGGCTTGATAGATCCAGTGGAATTCTCAAAATTATTTTATCCAAAATCGGTTCAATGCTGGTAAACCACGATGCACCTTGTAGAGGCTGTGACGTCACACATACGTAGGGATACTGGTGTTTTTATGAAGATAGATCAAGGTTCACCAGTTGTGATACTAGGCATCTTTAATAATAATTAAATAATAATAATAGAGATCTTTTTACATAGAGGATTATGCATAGACCTATTGAAACGATGACACTACCGAAGTTTTACAAACTATGTCGAACATCTATGTATAATAATATTAATTAGAGGAAAGATTTGATTGTTTGTTTGTATTGAATAGGCTCCGAAACTACTGGACCGATTAAAAAAATTATGCTAAAGCTTACTTTTCAGGGAGTGACATAGCTTTTATCCCGACATTAACGCGGGAACGGGAACTACGCGGGTGAAACGCGAGGCGCTGCTAGTGTTTTTGAAATATTAAATAAAAATAAAACAATGTAATATGATCTTTTAAGCAACAACTCGAGAATAAGCTAATTTACCAATAAAATATGAGCTACCTGTAGATTGTCTACAACAGTTCGCTCAATTGTATCAATTGTAAATACTATAGTTTTAATTATTTCCAATAAAATATTGAATAGACCTTAAAATCTATTCTTCAAAAATCATCAGAATTTTCTGTTATTTTATTGGCCACCAACGCTTAGACAACTTTTGTCAAAAGTTTAAATGAATTTTTATTTTTTCACATTGAAAACACAATTATAAGGTAGATACATACATTCGCTTAAAGGTAGATTTCAAGATTCTGCTCCATTGCCTCGTAAAGTCGTAACTTTATATCTAATCCTACACAAAATTGCAAAAACACTGCATTGCTGCCTTTTACCCTGCTCAAAATGTTCAAAATGTTTAAATGGCTCTCCCACGTAGAGATTTTTGACCAGAATCAAGGTCTTGTGGTCTGAATGTTCTGATTGACGAGTTTTTTGCCACCCGGCCTCGTACCGATTGCAAATTCATCGTGACTATTGAAGTTTTTTTTATTTCTTTACCATCTGGTAAGATGTACCTTTAGTTAGTAACAACAACCAACTGAAACAATTGTCGTCTCAACTTGAGACGTTACATATTTTGTGGCACCTTGGACAGCAGAGGGATATTGTCAATAGGGTATGGATTTTTTAAATTTTTTTAATCGATTATTTAGGTTGATACATAAACGAAAAAAATATAACACCCAAAAAAAATAAATTTTTGAGGTAAAAAACTAAAAGTAAAACTACACTCAGTTTCGGGTGACAAAAACGCTGCCATGTTAGCCATTGCATTTTATGACGTCACGGATCATCGAGTCCCCTATGTAAACTCAAAGTCAAAACTTCATGCCCATACAAAAATGTTCAAGTATGACGTCACGCCTCACGTACCAATAGCGTTGCATTTACACGTTTTACTGTTGAGACTTAAAATATCTACTTTTCAATGATTAAATTTCACCATAAAAACATCATAAAATACAAAAATAAATATACAGATAGTCAGATATATTTCTATATCAATAGAGAATACGTAATAAAAATATTAGCTTTTTTGAAGTCACATGCATGTACCCTATTGTTTAAGTTTTATGTGGTAGGTACTAAAGTATAGCATAATTATTTATTATAGTGTGGTTTTTATAGCAAGAAAATCAAATTAGGTACACTATTTACGGGTTGAGCAAATTGAGCTTCCTTATTGAACTTATTTTGTGCACAATAGGGTATATGCAATCGATTCTTTAGGTCATTATTTAACCGAGGAATGATAAGACGCTCACTGAATTTCGCATTAACAAGGTAAAAAAAACAAATCAAACTACAATCATTTTCGGGTGATAAAAACGCTGCCATATTGGCGCCATGTTTATGTGACGTCGACGTACACACTTGATTAAAACCTTTGGTGACGACCTCGGTAGTGATCATCTCAGGAAAGAGGTTTTCCGAAAAAACTGAAAATAATCGACAATACGAAATGTCAAGTGGGCAGAATAGTGTCAAATCATGGTGCAGCAAGCAGAATAAAAAAAGAAAAAATGTGCACAGTGATGTCACGTCCGCTCTAGTCAATGGCGTAGCGTTTTGAAATTTTGCGATTGAGAAATATCAATTTTTCAATGGTTAAATTCTACAATAAAAACATCTCAAAATGCAAAAATAAATATGTAGATATGTTTCTATATCAATAGAGAATACGTATATATTTTTTTAGCCATTTTGAAATCACATGCATATACCCTATTGCTAAGCTCAAATTGATTTTCTGAGTAACTCAGAAAATCAATGAGGTCAATATGGTATACAGAGGATATGACAGAAAATGACATGCTGTGTTGCCAGCTTAAGCATACTTTGAACCAAACTCGGGGCGATAGCGATTATTTTGCAGTAGAATAGACCAAAATGCTGTTGAGTTCTTATCGAAAACGTGAAATTTTAGCAATTCATTCATTTATTGATCACGCATTGTAGGTAAATATTTTTTCTAATTAACTTTCTGCTCGTACAACCGAATGCTGCGATTAAGACATTTAATTCTAGAAACATAAAATTTGATGCTAGAAACATCAAATTTAATGCTAGAAACATACAATTTGATGCTAGAGACACACAATTTGATGCTAGAAATTTCAAATTTAATGCTAGAAATTTCAAATTTAATGCTAGAAATATACAATTTGATGCTAGAAAAATTCCTAACAATTTCTTAAAAGTCATATCTTATTACTTCATGTAATTTAGCTCAAAATATATATATTATTTTTAATACTGATCAGAATCTTCTACAAATAACTCCAAATCTTATCTTCCGATAGGTAATTTAAGAATAGCGTAGATAAACCGGTCCTACCTCTGGCTCAACCCGAGACCTTGATCGATAAGATTATCAATGATATTACATTTCTATGGAAACCATTACGAAACTGTCAAATAGATAGAATTTTAAACTGAAGTTAACCAAGCAACACCACCTGCCCCAGATTGTCACAGAACCAAAGTGAATGGCCTAAATATAGGGAAGCCTCTGTCCATCAGTGGGTGAACAAGGGCTGGTGATGATATTGATAACCAAGCATCCAATACTTGGATTCTAGAAACAAGTTTATTGTAAAAAGAACTGTGAAAAATGTCTAACATGGGGATTAAACACTAGTCTATGTTAGTGTCTTGGAAAAAAAAATATTATTCTATTTAATATCGTTGTTCTAGTTCTAGTCAGTTGTCAAACCATACAAATACGTCATTATTACTACAGTTATTGTATGTATTATTATTATATTTACCATGATTTGACGTTTGAGCTTTCCAATATCATCAGCACAGTTTCGAGTTCACCAACAGTTGGTTAAATTTTAAACAGCTATTTTGCTTTTGACACGTTTTTCATACATTAAACGTCAAAGTTAACCGACGAAGCTGCCTAATTGTTCGATTATTCGTTGGGGAACACCAGCATCAGTCCGTCGATTTGATTATCGGAAAATAATGGACACGATTTTTTGCTTTGTCAATCAAACAAAAGCTGGCAAAAATAATGCTCGTTATAGTTTGGGAGGGGGGGCTAGAGTTTCGCAAGGTGTGACGTCACGCGGAACTTTAACTGGTTATCACACTAATATTATAAATGCGAAAGTTTGTATGGATGTATGGATGGATGGATGTTTGTTACTTCTTCACGCTGATACTAATGGGCGTATCTGGCTGAAATTTTGCATACAGATAATCCTGGAATCAAACAGGCTACTTTTTATGTCATAAATCAGTTCCCGTGGGATATAAATCACCTTTAAACTTTTCCATAGACTTAACGCGTGCGAAGCCGCGGGGCGCAGCTAGTAAATTTATAAAAGCGTCTTCAAAAAAGTCGTCGCTCATCGTGATGCACAGTAATGATGGCACTACTGTGCGTTACCGTTGGTTCCAATCGAATCCAATCGTTCAGCATTATTATTAAATCCCAGCCTTCTAGTTTTGCGAAGATTCCACCTACCGGGAAGATGTCCTACGTTATGCACCTAACAATAATTATTCATCGCAGGCTGCCCATAAATCACGTGATTGAATATATCTAATGAAGGTGACCTTGTGTGGGCCTGCCCCATGCCCCGGGCTAACGATGGGGGCGATAAATCTTCAGCTACACGGAAGATGGCTCCAGGCAAAAATGAACTAGGAAGGTTTGGTCTTAGCTTGAAGATTGTGTCTATTTTTAGATCATGTGCCTTGTGACACTCCTTTATCAGTTTTTGGTCCTCATTTGAATATGTCTTGTCTTGAGTCAGAGTCAGAGTCAGAGTCAAATCGATTTTTCCTTTAGACTTACAAAATTCACTTAAATTTTTTGTCTACTGGCGGATGAAGTGAAAAAGAAACCACTAGCAATTTTATCGCATATCAACTAATAATTTTTTGGCGTTATACACAATTTACGCACTAAAAACATTTAATAAGGAATGTAATTAAATTAGTTAAAGAAAGCAAAATCGTATTTTGAGTAAATGAAGTGTGCAATTTAATGTTAGAAAGGTCAAGGTTTTTAAGATTGAAGATTATGTCTATTTTTAGATTGTGTGCGTATTTTCGTACTAAAATTATATTTTTAGGAAAGTATACAAGGAACGGAATTCACAATTTGACCTTAGGTCTTAAAAATACAATACGATAATTCTTTATTGTACACCATAAAAATACCTACGTTTCGTGTTATTATAGTTACAACAGGGAATTTTTTGTATACTTATAAGTAATATAATACGTTATAAAAAAAATGTATGTGTCCACTAAAGTTAGTAATTTTTCTCTAAATAGGTATTCTTATTTTATTCAAAATTAATAGAATCTTTATTTTGAGTTATTAAAAAGCGTGTGCAAGTGAAGAATTTAGATTAGTGACGGCTGAGGAGACACATTGTTCAGTCATCAATATATGCTTTTCTGTGGTATAAATGTCACTCAAGAATAGATCTATTATTGAATGCTTTCATAATGCGGATCTAAAATTTGACACATAACATGACGTCGACAACGACACTTCCTAAAAACTTAAGTCGGTTGTCCTTTATTGCGAGTGCGACACACCTCTAGTACTAGCTCGTACACATCAATACAATCTTTATCTCCGAAAGATAAGACCGAAAATCCAATCAATGAATTGTAAATTACGAACAGATTATGACGCAAAATTACGTGTACACCTGTCAAAATAAATTTGAATGTCCAATGGTCCGTAACGCGAGGTAATAATGACGATACTGGTTCTGTGACCGCGTATTTAAATTTGCCGAGCAGTAGCTAGTTTTTATGATGTTCTATTTTTGTTTTTTTGTCAATAATGAATTACTGATGAATTGTTGATGTAACTTCGGTACAGTCGGGTAGGTGATTGTATCTTTAGTAACATTGAGCACATGTCTGGGTAAAATTTAAATCTTATAATCTTAGTCAAATGTTATTAATAAAAAAATATAAGAGAACGATGTTGGAAATAACATTCGCCTTGGTTCTAAACATAGTATTCTCAATAACTGCGATAATTTTTATTTGACAAATATAAAGTTCACTTTTATTATGTTAGAAAAACAATCAGCATTTGGTTTTAAGCCGATCTATGTTTAGCTGCATGTATTATGTTCGCTGATGTCTCCATCAATAATAGTTTTGTGTAGAAGAAAATAATCCTGATGTAGTACCGTACCGTATAAATTTGATTCCCATATTATTCCCCAGGGATTACTATTTATTGGTTATGCAAAATTTACAAAACAGTGAAAATCATAAGTGTGGAAAAATCTGCCATATCAAGTAGACCACTCCCCGCTCACTTTTAGTTTTTGTAAAAACATCAAAATATTCTTGCGAAAGTTGCTGGCTCATCAAAGGAACATTTCACCAAAGTAACATTATCCATGCCGAGTTAGAGTAGTCATTAATGTTTTCAGCCTTGATTATACGTAATCCTATTGTGGGTGTTTTTATTGCACTGTGTTATTATAACTGCGATCAGATATTAATCTAGTATTATCTAACTCAATGCGATTCCATTGAACTTATTCTATGATGCAAGAAATTATTATTATCTACAATTCATCAATCATCTATCTTTTGACTAAAAAATAAAATTTTGTATTTGATTAGTGGCATTATGTGATTTCTCGGAGGCATTTGATTGCATTCGATATAACATAAATATTGATTAGTTACGATTTTTTAAAATAGAACGTATAAACTACGTATTTTTTTTTAATGTAGCGTCGTCTTGTTTCAATACATGTCGTAATGCAATGAAGTAGGTATACCGATAAAGGTGCGTCACAGAGTCACAGGGCAGTCTTTATGAAGTCCTTTATTGTTCCATTTTGTTAAGATTAAGTTTTATATTAGGATTTATGAATTAATGAATACATTGGTTCTCGGTAGGCCTTTATTTAGCTCGTTACTCTAATCAATGAAGAAATAAACCCATAAAAAACCTATAATTCCAAAACCATAACTTTTTTGTCGGCAACAATAAAACTGTCAATCGGTTTGTTAAATTCTAATTACTTGAAATAATCCCCGGTTTTTTGCTTATAATTATATTATTAGATAAATTACACCTATAGGAGGTGCGAAGATAAAAAGTATAATGTCAATGTACCAAGGTCAGTTCATTGACCATCATTGATTTAATAGCTTTATTGATTGACAAGAGATTTGAAGCGAAATAAAAGTCAAACTATAAGAAATATCTATCTGTAACTGTTAATTGATTTATGGGTGTCGTAGGAATGGGTTTTGTTTAACTTTTAGAATTACATATCTGAGTGAAGTACCTATTAAAAATATTTTTTAGCAGGTAAATTAAATACTGGGTAGGACACTTGGCCAAACGGGGTGATGACAGGTGGACGTACAGGTGAGTGGACGTTCCGGGAATAGATGTTCGGGGAATAAGACATAGCGGGGAATATTTAGCTGTGTGGTGCTGGCTTAAAATTTGCACCACACCATCCCTTCCCGTGGGTGTCGTAAAAGGTGACTAAGGGATATTCACCGTGAGCGGGCAGTAGTGCCCTCTTTAGAACAATTCTACCATTGAACTGCGATCCCCAAACCCATGGCCATAGTGGGGATTATGGGCATTACCCCCATTAGTCATCCCCACCGATCTAAGCCAGCACCACACAGCTAGTAAATAATTAAAAACTACACCGTATACCTTTAATATTTAAATTTAAAGCCCATTATGAATCTAATTTTAAGTGGGAACAGCCATTTAATCCTGTCTGTGTCATGACTATATTATAAGGGCGGTTGATGCACCTTTTATTTCCAAACCCTTCATCTTCTAGTATAAGTTATTCAAGACATAGTTCAAACACGTGCAGAGTGAATCAAATATCTTTTCATTTGAACTAGAACAAAGAACACACGTGGTCGATAGACAAGTTTTTTTAAGTGGATAAGCGTGAGTTGTGTTGAAACTCGTTGGGTTCCATAGCTGATGTTTTCTAAAACACCATAAAGTGTTAGAACTCGTAAGAGTGCAGACTTTAGTTTGTTTTGCCTCCTACAATCTTGAACCACTAATGCTGAGATAATGTTTCTTGTATAAATAGATTACTATTGAAATTTCTGGTGGTTTCCTTTGACTCATTCAAAAACACATTATATTAAGACATCAGTCCAATAAAGTTTACTACACAGGCTTTCCTCAAACGACGTTGTCATAACAATGGTAATGACAAATAGCAGTCCTGGGCCGCGTTTTCCTATTCTGGTAAAGTTTTACTGACAACTAAAAGAAAAGGGGGCTTACTAGGAAAACGATAATTGATTGTTTGTTTAAAAAAAAAGACTATAAACCGACTACAATTATATGGATCCCATTGCCAGAACTAGACGAAATTGAAATGGGACGGGAAGCACCAGCTTTCAAATAAAAAAAGAATCATGAAATTCGAAACACCCAGTCAAAGGCTCTGAGGTAACAAACATAAAAATAAATAACAGTCGAATTCAGAACCTCCTCCTTTTTTTGAAGACGTTTAAAAATCGAAGTTTATGATTCATTTTCAAGCAAAATCTACTACGAGTATTAGATAAGAAACGTAAGAAAGCATTTTTGCAGCGATTTTCCTTTTTACGAGTAGGCTCAGGCTTTTGATCGTTTTTTGTGCGGGACCCTAAAAAACATGAAAAATAATATCAGTCTGTGACTCACAGATCTTTTGTTAGTGACATTGAGTAGTTTTTTATCGATTTAGTTTTTATGTGTGTTACGTGATTAGGTATCCGCCTATTAAATGTAATACGTTATGCGTGTTCACTTATGTACTTTGGTTCAATGGGGCATGAGATTATAAAAGTGATTTCCTGGATGAAATTACACTAGTAGACATGCTGTCTGACTGTATGGATCAGTTGAGCGATCTGTAGACTGTTTAAAACAGTGTGCAGAAAAAATGCGGGATAATCCACACAGCTGTAGTCAATTCTTTAAAAATAAAAATAAATGATTTATTAGTAGAATTTGACCCCAGTTCAGTTTTTGTATAAAAGTATATTTAAAAAAAAAACAAATGAATACAATCGCGTTTCTTTTGCTTGTTGGCGGATAAGTGGAAGCGATCTCATAACATATCTGTGGGACATACTTAGCTCATGATTTTTAGGGTTCCGTACCCAAAGGCTAAAACGGGACCCTATTACTAAGCCTCCGCCGTCCGTCTGTCCGTCTGTCACCAGGGATATATCCGTGTAATTCGTTACAAATAAATAAAAATAAATAAAATAAAATATGTTTGTTCCAGGATGCGGCACCACCATCAATGAGCTGACGCGATGTTCCGCACGGCGTCAGTGGAAGGCTCCGGGCCGAGGACGCCCCCCGCCTACGCCCCGCACCCCCCCTACGTACCCCCTCGATTCTTCCCCCCTCGCATCCGCCCACCACCCCCCCAATACTGCTTCGATGCGGCTCGCTTCGCATGCGACGCTTCCAAACCTCGCTACCTCGACGTAGAAAGAGAAAGACTAGTCACCCGATGGCTGGCGGAAGCGAACGAAGCATTAGTCCGTCGAGACAGACCTCCGAGGTACAAACCTCGAAGCAGTGAACGAAGAAACGACTTCGGAAGACAGAACGAGTGGTCCGACAACTTCCTGCTGGGAAGACGTAACGGTTCCGTCGAAAGAACTGAACCAGATGACGATAGTGAAGTGATGAGTCTAAAAGACTTTGTGGATAAGTTTTCGTTGCCAAGAGTGGTGCAGTTAGAAGGTGAAAATAGACCAGTGTTGTTGTATAGGGTACTAGAGGCGCATAGGCGAGTGGAGGCAGTCCCGCTGTCGAAGAAAGGGAAGCTGGCGGGGAAGTCGCTGTATATTCCGGACTCTTATGATGGTGAGTTTATCTCCTTATGCTTCTGCTAGTCTAGTACTTCTAAAGTAATGCCAAACTGTTTAGGAAAGGAACATCTGTAGTCTACTGGTTATTCGACGACCACCATGATATCGTGGTAGGTATACCTGGTTGTAAGTTCCGTAGAGAATTATAATACATAATTATAGGTAGGTACTAACTATGGGTTAGAGATCTTGGTTGTGTGTGACGTCGTTCGCCCTTTTTCCAAAACTTTGACGCGTTTTATTTTGGTCATGTCTTTGACAAAAAAATAAAAAATTATTACGTCCAATATCTTCTACTACTAATTAGTTTTTTTATGCAACACCAAATTGTTAATGTTGCCAAATCCAATATTTATATTCGTAATCGTTTTTCCTTCTACTATACTGCAACGGATGAAAAAAAACTACCTTTAAGGCGCATAACACGAGGGAAAGTGGCGCTTCCACCTATTTTACCTTATTATTGCGTTAAACACAGTTTGTTGTATCTATTATAAGTTATTTATTAATGCCTAGTGTTGTTTTGTAAAGCCTGGGCAGAGATTCGAAGTTGCGCTTTTTGGCCACATAACTCAATTTTCGCATCTCTCCTTACATATATTAATATAAAACTATTACAGAGGTATTAAAAAAACAGGACATTTTAAAAATCCATTGTACAGTTTGTGGTATCTATTTTAAGTTATTAAGCCTCTGTAATAGTTTCATTTTTCACACCAACTACGATAGATTCTTAAAACTGTATAACGATATAATATAAGATAAACTAATTGGGGGCGCCAATTTCACTGGATTATTTACCTAAATTATTTACCTACGACTTAAGGCGCATGTAGCGCCTTAAGTCGTAGGTAAATAATTTAGGCCATCTTTGGGTGGGTCACTGCCGATTATCCATTGTTCGAGTGATTGTCTCCCATTAGGCTCGCTTCCTATGACAATGGGGGACATCTCAAGGTAGTCATGATGTCATGACGAATTACCTTGCTTGATGGAGTCTTTTCATGAAGCTTCAAGTGCAATTATGAGTAGTTAGTTACTTCACTTACTATCGCTTTCTGTGAGCGGAAGTGGATATCGTTTGGCATCTTACTCAAATTACCTTTTGATCGAGTTATGGTAAACGCGAGATGCCATTGAGGGCATTATACCTCAACATGTGATTTGCCTAAAAATCTGTTTACCCTAAACGAAAGATGTCAATTCTGTAATTCTTTATTGTACTCAAGTAATACATAGTATAAACTTATTTTGAAAGATATGTACAAAGGCGAGCTTAACCCTTATAAAGAGTTTTCTTCCAGCAAAACCTTTCCTCCAGAGTTATAGGAGAGGCGATGAAGCAGTATTTCTAAAATGTGAGACGCAGAAGCAATTTGCTTAAATGTAAATAACTACCTGTAAAGCAATTTGCTTAAATGTAAATAACTTCATGTAAAGCAGTTTGCTTCAATGTAAATAACTTCCTGTTAAGCAGTTTGCCTGAAAGACAAGAGTACCTAGAAGAAATAAGTGATTATGCGGTCTATTCTAAATATACTAAAATTATTTAATTTTTATTATTTGTTGTTATTGCGGCAACAGAAATATGTACATCATCTGTGATTCATCATCAAATTTCAACTGTCTACGAGTAGCTATTACGGTTCATGACATACGAGTATAGCCTGGTGACAGACGGACAGCGAAGTCTTATAAATAGGTTTTCGTTTTACCCTTTAGGTATAGAACCCTAATCCCCCTTTTAACGGATGGCCTAACATAATTAGTTCGTCAAAATACAATAGTTTTTATTATACAATATTAGTTTAAGTCTCGGCTGTTACCTGCCTGTGAAGATGGTCTAAATACTATCACAGAAACCAAGTAACCTAATCTCTCGCATCTAAACCTCACACAGCAAAGAATTCGTCAAAGCCCCTTAAGGGTCCTCGTCCACCAAAGCCTTGGCCCAGGCGTGGGAGACTCGTCCCATTACCGCTAGGCCATATAAGGCCGCCGTCCACAAGGTCAGCCTTGTGTGTATTGTATACAAGAGTGGGCTCAGGTACTTATATATAAGACATTAATTTTGTAATTACTTAGTCGTTAGGCGGTTACTTCTGGTAGATTGTTTTCTGAACAAACTGATTTTAGTTTATAATGGACTAGCAGCGACTCGCGGTTTCACCCGCGTAGTTCCCGTTCCCGTGGGCATTCCGGGATAAAATATAACCTATGTTACTCCTTGGAAAGTAAGCTTTTTAATGATGAAAGAATTTTTTAAATCGGTTCAGTAGTTTCGGAGACTATTCCATACAAACAAACAATCAAATCTTTTCTCTTTATAGCATTAGTATAAACTAGCAGCGCTTCGCTGTTTCACCCGCGTAGTTCCCGTTCCCGTGGGAATTCCGGGATAAAATATAGCCTATGTCATTCTATAACCATAATATTTGATGTAGCCTATGTTTTTATTCAGGCCTAGGACAACAATCTATGAAAAATTTCAGCCCGATCCGTTTAGTAGTTTAGGT
The DNA here is from genome assembly GCA_955876795.1 of Eupithecia tripunctaria. NCBI lineage: Eukaryota > Metazoa > Arthropoda > Insecta > Lepidoptera > Geometridae > Eupithecia > Eupithecia tripunctaria. The sequence goes on along the minus strand of OY041623.1, from coordinate 8,613,303 downwards.
GTGCATAAGTTACAAATATCTATCCATATCTTCATCAAAGCATCATTTTTTATTAATATAAAAGCAAAGAATAAGATTATCAGGAGAGACCTGCGTCCAGCCGTGGACTAATATAGGCTGTCGTGATAAAATGAGAATCATAAACATAGAAGGTACTTTATGTTTCTTTTGCTATAGTAAGTACATATATGTGCGATAGCTGTGTGGTACCGGCTTAGAATTTGCACCACCCTAACTCTTCACGCGGGTGTTGTAAGAGGCGACTAAGGGATATTCACCGGAGGCGGGTAGCGCCCCCCTCAGAACAATTCTACCACCGAACTGCAATCCCCAACCCGCATGCCCAGCGCGGAGATTATAGGCATTACCCCCATGAGATAAAAGCAAATAATGTGATTATCAGGGGGAGGCCTGCGTCCAGCAGTGGACTAGTACAGGCTGTTGAGGTTGAGTAGGTACATGTACATAACGGTCAGTGTACAGAGGCTGCGGACGGAGAGGTCGCGAGTTCAGTTCCCAGGTAGGTACCGACTGATTTATACATCCAATGCAATTTAGATTTTTATCGCATGTACTGTTTTCTATAGACGATCAAACCGCTAGAGAAAATTGTATGGAAATCTTGTATTGTTAAAATATGGGATAACCCGCGCGCTGTTAGAATGGGATAGAACCATTTCGAACTATACATTATTGCTAATAGAGATGGTAGGTAGTGTAATTTAATTTTATTGCTTAGAAGAAAAGCAGTTGGTGATCGCTGTTCGGTGGTAGAATTTTTCTGCAGTGGGCGCTGCTGCCCGCCCCTGGTCGATATCTCTAAGTCGCCTCTTACGACACCCACGAGAAGGGATGGGGTGGTGCAAATTATAAGCTAGCACCACACATCCACAATTTGGCCTCGTTAACCTTCAATTTAAGATATTTCACACTGATACCTTTTTTAAGTATTTGTTACGCGCAACGTAAGTTTCTGATTGAAAAAGCCAGAAGCCTAGACAATATGTAGCAATCGATATCCCTTCTATATTGGAAGTAGCTAGTAGAAAAGTCAAAAAAATTATGCGTTTGACATTTGCTTTAGATATGTCACGTGATCTGTTTTGAATTCGAATTTTCTACTCTTTTGAAAACACTTCATAGCGAATGCTGGTTGGCTACGCCCTCTACTCAGTAAATATACAAACTGTGCAATACTCAATGTATGTATGAATGTATGATTCATCAAAACAAATGACATGGAATGCTGCATACCAACACAAATACCTACCAACAAGTGTCAATGTTTGCGAATCATTGTGTTCGTGTATGGAGTGATAATGTTGTTTCATTGCAGTTTATTTTGATGACTTCACTGATTGAATGATCAATACTGAGTTAAAATACCTACAAAGAAACAATAGTTGATTGTTTACTAGAGACTAAACCATCTCATATACGAGGTTGTTAGACTTCCGAGCGCAGCGAGCACTGAAGTATTTTAGATCTCTCTTGATATTTTTCTGTGGCAGTGAGGGAGAGAGTGATATTTTATGACGATATTCTATGTATTTTTCTTACGTTCATATTCTTTGACATATTCGTGATTTCATTCGACTCTCGTCCGTATCCGAAGTCCAATTTAAACGGTTTTTGTTGCTAGTGCGCGTTTATGCTTAATTGAAATTCTTGTTTTATTACAAAAAAATACAATGAAAAAATAGAAACAACTTAGAAAAATAGTTTTACCCCTTTTGATCGAGTTACATTAAACGCGAGATGCCATTGAGGGCATTATACCTAATAGGAAAATTTGCCAAAAAAGCTGCGCTCGCTTACCTTTATATTTCTCTGTGTTTACCCACAGTTACCAAGTTGTTTTCAGTAAGTTTTTGTTTGTTTTTCATTCTTGATATAAAATATTTAGGATTCTAAAACGATTTTAATTTGCAAAATAACTTAAGTACACATTTGGTTTATTGATATTGATTGAAAGAGTTTAACCAATGGGAGATTCAAAGTAAAAATCTTACACTCTCTTATAATCACAATAATCGCGTTGTTATAATTAATTTTCCTTGTTTTCAAGACATGTTCAATTAATTCATTATTCCTATGTTATTCCGAGCCATACTTTTCCCTTAGTGAGAACAAAAACATTCCTGTGGCTATCTTCAGGCGATCTCAATCACGTGTAGAGTCGTTTTTACTCGAAATCAGCTGTATCTGAGAACTTCTATGTACGTTTGTATAAAAATAATGAGATTGTTTTAATATAATATGAACCTTGATAGGTTCATATTATATTAAAACAATCTCATAATATCGAAATCAGCTGTATCTGAGAACGTCTATGTACGTTTGTATAAAAATAATGAGATTGTTTTAATATAATATGAACCTTGACTACTTCACCAAATCTACTACTTAGCTACTTTATAAAATACTCAAAAAATATTACGCAAAAATTTATAACTAAATATTAGGTTCATATTATATTAAAACAATCTCATTATTTTTATACAAACGTACATAGACGTTCTCAGATACAGCTGATTTCGAGTAAAAACGACTCTACACGTGATGTTATATTATACACGTCATGTTATATTACGACAAAAATGGCATATTTAGAAACTTATTCTTGAAAAAAAAACTGTAAATCATACAAAAATATTCGCAAATCAAACTCAAAAGTATCAAAACTCAAAACCAGTTTCTTTGCCTCTACCACACCAAGTTCAAAACAAACTTAGTAAATTAGTAGGTAAGTGCACAGAGCAAGAAGATTCTCCAGTCGGGTAATAGAGACGATTTGAAACAGTTACCTTAATGGTGACGTAAGTGGGGGGTAAGTGGGGGTAATGCTGATAATACCGTGCAATATTCAATATTACTGTTTACTCTTCTGAAAACTGTTCGCAGAGCCTGGCGGGCTTTGAAAATTGCAGTTTTTGAGAATGTAATCGTCACGAATTAAATACTTTGTTAGAGCATTGGTGTTTATGATTTATTTCTATTTTGTAGCGACAAACCAAACGCGTAGGACATCGGCGTAATTTTTTTTTATTCATAAAAAAAGCTATTCTTTTTACCATCTATCAGTGTCAGAGTCAGAGTCAAATCGTTTATTTATGACAAAATAAGAGAAAAAAGGGAGACAAAACTTAAACTTAGACATGTAATTTTTTTTAATAGTTAAACAGTTTGATAAATTGTTATTAATATCAAATAGGAAATAAGATGCATTTCACTCTAATTCACTTAAATTTTTTTCTTCACCAGCGGAAGAAGTGAAATAGAAACCACTAAACAAGTTTATAGCTTATCAACTAATGCAATTTTTGCATATCTAAGTCTAAATCCTTCAAAGATGAAAGGGAGGCACTGATGACTGAACTTAACTTAAATAGATTCAATTCCGGAGCATTAATCAACATTTTAGCGGAACCTAATTCATTAGCAGCCATTTCAATGTTTACAATTTTTATGCAGTGACTTCCTTTGAATACACCTACTGATTCGTTTGAATTTGTTATTATTATATTTTGTATGTTAAGGTTAGGTTAGGTTAGGTTAGGACTGACATACTCTGTAGAGTAAAAGCCCTTAAAAGAAATGAGATATAAAAAAAAAGTCTAAATCCATGAAAGTCTAAATTCATGATTCGTCGTAAATCACTAGTTACCCATAGTACCCATAGTACCCTCGCAAATTACCACCTAACCATTGTTCGCGTGTCGAAACTTTGTCCCATAGAGTACTTGTAAGTGCTTGTATGGTGCAACATGGGTAGGTAATTAGTTAGTGGAATTACCTGACTTTCTAAAAAGGTGCTAATGAATTTAATTATCGAAGGTCGGTGTTAGGTATGGGGGCAACTGCGATCCCCAACCCGCATGCCCAGCGTGGGGATTATGGCATTACCCCCATGAGATAAACGCCAACGCGCTTCATCAGGGCCTGCGTCAAGCAGTGGACCAATACAGGCTGTTGAGGTTGAGGGTGGGGGTATTCTTTGGGTGTCAAGCCCTTTTTAATATAGCTATGTCACTATTGGTACCTATAGGTAGGTACTTACAAAATGATGGTAACACCAAACTAGGTTCCATAGTTAAATACTAGCTGCGCCCTGCGGCTTCGCGCGTGTTGTTACTATGGAAACGTTTAAGAGGGCGCATTGCGCGTTTATGAGATCTAGAGCAAATTAGGTGCAAAACAGTGCTCTTTCATGTTTATTTATTGTAATTTTTTTAATGAATCGTGTTTTCACAACCAAGAAACCGAAGAAATATGTTGAAATTTATGTAATTCTTTTTTTTACCACGGGATACACATTGGGAACTCTCCAGAACTCTATAATCATACTTGTAGTTTGAATCAGTATAGCGCGGAGAAGTAACCAACATTCATACAAACCTATCTTTTTCACTTCTTCCGCTAGTGGACAAAAAATTGAAGTGAATTAGAGTCAATTCCACCTTATTTCTTGTTTGATAGTAATAACTATTTATCAAGCTGTTTATAGATATAGTAAAAAATTTACTTGTACCTACTTATTTTGTATTCATATTATATTTTGGCAGTTACTTAGACCGAAGGTTTATTACTATGTAGTACTCGTACATAAAGCAAATGAAAACATCCAGAAGCTATCTTGTCAGTAATAAACCGCATGGGTTCTGGTTCAGCAGCGAAATGGAAAGTGTACGATAATATGCACACGGTTCCACCATTAGCGATGGCCTCGGGTGGGAACTTATTGCGTGGAGAGATAAGTAAATAATTATATCAAACGTAGGAAAAAGGGGATAATGTATACTTTAGGATTAGATAATAACTTCTACCCGTGACTATGGTTTCTTGGAATAACTCACACAAGACCAGTGAATTCCGATGTACATTGTACATGTAGGTTAGAAATGTCCAATTCCTATAGTGTGTCATTTAAAACACAACACTTAATGTGGGTAACTTTACTTTACCGTATGTATCTAGTGTATGCGATGTGTCTCTAAATTTAACTTTCTTCTGTGTATTCCTTTTTTTACCACTGAAATAATAAAACTAGAATTGTACTACCAGTGAAAACTTCGTAAATAGCCTTCAGGTACATGTTTCTTTCATGTGTTTCGATTAACATTTCATGTTTTTGTTCTAGCTGTAAGTTTTCCGAAGATTTGAAAATAAAATAAAATACAAGCTATAGGAATCGCACTCTCTTTCGAGTGATACATGGTGCTTTATACCACACCTTCGAGGAAAATCTTCGTTTTGGAATCATTAAAAACACTCGAGTATATCCAAATTGTAAAATCAAATGTTGCAATAAATACATACATGCTATTTTCACATGGTCCTGTTTTTGAATTAGTACTCGTAATCCGAATACAGAAGGGGCTGATATGATATGGCGGAATCGAGGTAAAAGCGCTATTATGAAAATAGCAGCTTTGAAAAAAATAGAAATGGATATTTCATGGAACTTTCCGTATATACCTAACATATAATATACGAATAGAAAAACGTTTATTCCCAAAAAAATACACAAAATACATTATGACTAAAAATTAAACAGCAATTTACTGCTTGCATTCATATACAAGCAGCGCTGGTTTTCAATTTACGCACACAGTTGTGCTGGTTTTCAATTTACAACATAGAACCTCCTAATTTTTAGCAGTCGGTATAAATAGAAACAGTGTAGGTAGGTATAATATATTACGGATATGGAAGCACCAAGTAAGGCGATATCCTTCAATCATAAAGATTATGCATATTTTAACCTCAATACCCACTAGGCAGATCTCCTTATCATTAGTGCAGTTCCACGTAACAAGCGTGAGTATATCTGTGCGCTATAGGTTCCGTATAGGCATTAAATATTAGATTCTGCGGGCCAACTAATAAACTATTTATAGTTTGCCGACAAATTAGGCCTACTCGGAAAAGGAAAACCGAAGTTTCGTTTGTCGTACAAAACCAACACTCTTACATAGTTTGCAAAATATTAGCGTTTTCCCGAAAACTAATCAGAAATTTCGATTTCGTTTTTAATAGTAGGTACGGGCCCCGTTCTCTCGAGTAAACAAACTGAAAGTTATATAAATCTATATAATATTTCCATTAACTTCTTTATTAACTGTAAATAAACATGGCTGTGAATATAATAGTTAATTAATCTGCTATCAAAACAGAAATGAAAATTAAACATTTCAAAATTACCCACACATTCCATAGGTCATTTATTGCTTTCCCACAACTATCTAATTATTCCTCTAATCCAAAGTTAAGAGACATTAGCATGCCGCATCCACTGCTTCCGTTCCACATCACTGAGATTCTAACGGGACCCTAAACCCGATGCGAAAGACAAACAACTTGAGAGCACAGTGAACTAGGCCTATATTTATCTAAAAAATCTTTTACAAGTGTATTTTGGACCAATTCTACTTATTCATTATGAATGTAAGCGGGTTAACTACGAACCTTGTTTGTGTTGGAAGAACACCAACGTTTCATCCTTTAACGAGGGACATCTTCAGGGTGAGTGCGGTTCTAGACATGCGCGTTCCGCATCCCTTCGAGCACTACATTCATAATGAATTCGTCAAACTACGTACTATGTAAAGTAAGTAAAAAGGCGTTTGTTTTGCAACCATTACACATAAGTACCTAATTAAGACATACAAAATATATGGGTACACAAGATAAAGGTTACAATAATGGTTATGAATGTAGTATTTACAAAGAAGAAAGAAAGAAAATAATTTCATTTGGACACATTTACATAACACGACATATAAACAGTGCAATCCCTTGGGATATCCCATGTGGTCCTCGAATTGTAAATGCATATTATTTTATCTTATATTAAGTTCAATACGTGACCGAAAAAAATATAACAGCAACAAAATTTTAAATTATAAAGGTGTTTAACAAAAAGTAAAACGGCACTCAGTTTCGTGTGATAAAAATGCTGCCATGATAGCCGTTGCATTTTTCAGATCACCTATGAAACTCAAAGTCAAAGCTTCATGACGATACAAAAATAGTTCGACTGCCAATAGCGTAGCGTTTATAAATTTTGCCATTGAGATTTATAATATCTTCTTTTTAATGATTAAATTTCACAATGAAAACATCACATAAATATACAGATATAATTCTATAACAATAGAGAATGCATTAGAATGCTTTTTTTGAAGTCCAATGCAAAATATACCCTATTAGTAAGCTGAAGTGGCAGTTGGCTGGTCATATCTCGCTAAGAACCGACAACTGCTGGGGTAAAGGGCTGTCTGTCTGATGCTGCCGAGTCGCGGTTTCCACTCAAGAACACGTTATTGAGTGGGAACCGCGACTCGGCAAACGTAGGTACTGTAGAACGCCCTCTGACCAGGTGGTTGGACGTTTTGCGAAAGACTGCAGGCAGATGCTGGATGCGTCAAGCTGAAGACAGGACGCTATGGCGCTCATTAGCGGAGTTCTATGTCCAGCGGTATACAAATATTGGCTGATGATGATACGTCTAGCTTCAGCCAATAGGTAAGCTTCCTCATTCACAAATAGAGTCTGTAAGACTCTACGAACTGAAACAATGAAAGTAAAGCAAGAAAGTGGCGAGTCGTAAACATCTGTTTAGAAGCGTAACGTCGTGAGCGTGACGTCACACGTTACGCTCTGATTGCCTGGGCCGTCTGCAAGGGCGTGCGGTGTACATTACTGGCTTACTCATACGTATCAAGTATCAAAACAAGAATCCTTCTCAACTGTCTTCTATAAATATTTATTGTTACTTTATAGAGGTTGAAAATGACCATCAAATAATAGAAATAAATTATAATTAGTATTTACATTTGAAAAAAAATTGCTAAATGCAGACTGTGATAAACAATGTACAGGTAGCTTAACTGAATCAACTGATCCATATCAATACCAGTCATCGCGTTGTCGCTACGCTGCTGCATTGCCTTTGACAAGATGCTAAGATTTTGTTTTAACTCGAAGAGCCTCGGTATCCAACACACAGTTGAACATGCCAGTAAATGTTATATCTATTTACTGCCACGCTTGTACTTGTATTGGTAATTGTAGTTAGAGTAGAGGTGTTAAAATACCCCGAAAGTGTATCATGCTTGCTGCGAATGGTACGTTACGCCGCGTAACACCGGTCAGTAGAGCTTAGAATAATAGGTATTAAGTTACATTCCTAGGTAATTGAATAACAGATGGCATGGTTAAATCAGTTAAGGCGCATACACGAGCCAATATAACAGCGCCACATATTTTATTATATTATTACATTTAACACAGAATTTTTTTTTTTTCTTATAGTTTGTGGTTCCTTTTATAAGCTATTTATTAATGCCTCTATAATGCTTTAATTTTGTAAATCTTAGCCAGATATACGAAGTTGAGCTTTTTGGCCACCAAACTCTATTTTCGCATCTCCTCAAAATAAAAATATAACAGAGGTATTAAAAATAGCTTATAATATATACCTCAAACTGTTTGATGGTTTTTAAAAATTCCTGTGCTAAACGTAATAATATGATAGAATAGGTGGCGGCGCCACATTGGCTCGGGTATGCGCCATAAGTTACATTCCTAGATATTGAATAACAGACTGCAAGGTTAAATCAGTTAAGACAACCACGTGTGGTTATGATTTTAATAATAGCGGATATAACATAGGTGCGTTATGATTATACTTAATGCAGTAATTATGTCATCATAATATCATTCAAAACATGCAGTTCATCACAACTTAGAAGAGAACGAGAAAACAGATATGGCTTTGACGATGCCAATTTACAGCTGATCTATTAATTAATATACCTTTTTTGTATGTCCATAAACTCATAAGTAGCTTGATTTTTCTGTCTTGTCTGTTTTATGGTTTTAAATTATAATTTAAGAAGCATTACATTGTACTAGCTGCGCCCCGCGGCTTCGCACGCGTTGTTCCTATGGAAACGTTTTCGTCGATTAAAAGTAAAAGCCTATGTTGGATTCCAGGATTAAAATTATTAAAAAAAAAAATCAGCGATCCGTTTAGTAGTTTTGCCGTGAAGAGGTAACAAACATCCATCCACCCATACAAACTTTCGCATTTATAACATTAGTGTGATAATTGACGTCTCCAAGTGTTTTGCATCTATTGTGTTCCTACGGTGAATAAATGAGTATGAGAAAACAGTAAGTTTGTCTAAGTTCATTAAAGACAAGGATGGTCACTACCAACTTAAACTAACTCAGGTGGCTTATGTGATATAAAAAAAATGTCCCTAGGCGGTAATCGAACTCACAACGACCTGTGTCTCAGGCGAACGTTCACTCATTGTGCCATAGTGGTTATCTCTAACTTACTTTACGAATGATTTCGAACTCTTTATGCTCCCATAAATCCAATACCGCTATCACACAACCCAAAAATGGGCATTCAGATATTGGCTTTAAACTCGTTAGCTTTAGGTACATATTACAGACATAAAACGGGGCTGAAGTGTCTCATTGAGGAATCAATCCATCCACACCCACAGAAAAGTTAAAACGAAGCTGTCAGTCATCAAAAGTCCTGCTCCGATATTTCAAGGAGCTGGGCTGGTTAGGGCCTACTTAGGCAGGGGGATAATACACAATACACTCCTATGCGAGATGTCCGTGCAGTTCCCCTACTCAGAATTAGAATAGGGTATATGCATCGATTTTTTTTATTGTTTTAATCGATTCTTTAGGTCTTTATTTAACCCAGGAATGATAAGACGCTCACTGAATTTCGCATTAACATGGTAGAAAAAACAAATCAAAACTACAATCATTTTCGGGTGATAAAAACGCTGCCATATTGGCGCCATGTTTATGTGACGTCGACGTACGCACTTGATTAAAACCTTTGGTGACGACCTCGGTAGTGATCATCTCAGGAAAGAGGTTTTCCGAAAAAACTGAAAATAATCGACAATACGAAATGTCAAGTGGGCAGAATAGTGTCAAATCAAGGTGCAGCAAGCAGAATAAAAAAAGAAGAAATGCGTACAGTGATGTCACGTCCGCTCTAGTCAATGTGAGTAGCGTTTCGAAATTTTGCGATTGAGATTTAAAATATCAATTTTTCAATGGTTAAATTCTACAATAAAAACATCTCAAAACGCAAAAATAAATATGCAGATATGTTTCTATATCAATAGATATTTTTATAGCCATTTTGAAATCACATGCATATACCCTATTAGAATTAGATACATATTACAGTGACAAAATGGCTTCCCACAAGCTTCAAGCGCCCACCGCTGTCATCTGATGCCGTTAATATAAAATTCATCTAAATGTAACTACTCCCAAAATTTACTATACATTTTGTCCTGTGCTGCAACGGTGTTGTCAGTAGTCAAAACTTCATAAATTAATTGTCGAGCAAAACTAAAACCTAAACACAGATAACGACTAGTACAATACATGTACGACTAGTTCAATATAACATAGGACAATGTTCTGACACATGATTGAAAACTTTAAAAACAAGCTGAAGAACTGGCTTACCGAGCAAGCTTTTGTATAGAATTGACGAATACTTTCATGAAAATGATCTTACGGTGTGAAATGTACGCCTTTTTGGCTATTATAAATTATTATTGTATATATGACGATAAATGCCGCGGTGGGCGAAGGTCCGCCTGCGACGCAGGAGGTTGCGGGTTCGACTCCCGCCTCGGGACAAATATTTGTACGATCTGCAGGTATTTGTTCAGGGCGTTCTGGATGTTTTCTATATTTAATTAAAAAAATATCTATCTATGTAGTGTATTGTATTATGTATATCAGTTATCTAGTACCCACCGCTTAGCTTGGGGCTAGATAATGCTGTGTGAATAGTCCAGCATTATTTATTTATTATTATTATTTATTTATTATTATGTTATTTTTATTGTTGTTATATTGTACTATTTATTATTTGTATTTTTTTATATATTTTTCATTTGTGTTACTTCTATGACATGTAATTAATAAATAATCTGAATTGATTACACCCAAGTGTAAAACCGATAATTCAGTATCATACATTCACACAGGACACTTTTACCTCAACAACCTATAAAAGAAATTGAAGTTGATTGCTCCAGCCCAGTAGCGAGGTCCAATTTTATCGAATGTGTGCAAATTACTGGCACATGACTGCGCGGAAAACACACCTGTGTGCTTACGGTAGTGTGATTTGTTATTGAATATTGCTCTTTGAATTGGAATTCAAAAAGCAATATTCGAGTGTGAACGACATGCGTGAAAAGTGTCAGAGTTATGACTGTGGAACGGTTGGTTATCACGGTTTTTTGACAGTTTTCAATAGAAATTTCGCGCACTTTTGTCTACACATACCACTACTATCCTAGCCTCGGCACTAAGCCCCCTCTGTACTTTAGTACAATAAAGTTTTAAATAAATAATATTATAGGGAACTACTGAATGGATCGGAGTGAAATTTTGCTAAAAAAAAAGTTCTGGACCTACAAGTTTTTAACATTTTAAATTTTATGTTATTTTTCGGCTATATCTTCTTTCTTGAACTGTGCAATAGGTTTTTCATACACTGTCGCAGCGGAGGTATTATAAGTTTATTAACGCTTTGACTGCCCAGTCTCTGTGGTGCATCCAAAGAGGCGCACTGTATGCGACATGGGCAGTGAAATAGTTAGGCACCTAAGTAATTACTCACCCAACAATAGCACTATCTAATCTAAGCATCTACCACGTAAGCCTAGGTTAAGCGTTAAGTGCCTAAGTTGAGCGTTAGGGAGAAAATAAATATTTTATTAGCAAAATTTTATTTAAAAAAACCTGTCAAACCGTGGGCAGAAGCTAGTTATAGTAAATAAATCAGTAATGGGCATCAGGTAATTTAGAATAGGTTGATTTACTTGATTTAAAGAATTGAAAATGTATTCCCGAATTTCCATACAAAAGACATCAACGCGCTCGCGTATTTTGCAAATTTGTCATTATATGTTTGGAATGTTTATGGTTTTCCTATAGAATTTACCATTTTTACGGTAGATCGGAGTAGGAAAAAGTGCAAACTGATCCATTGATTCCAAAAACTTTTCAAGTTTTGGATAATTCTATAGTACCTACTCAGTAAAAAATGGACGAAATGCGTATGGATTCTTGACGAGCCGCTTATCAGCCGAAGCGCATATTGGACAAAACATGATTTGGACGCAACGCGATTTGGACGAATCGTTTTAGACGAACTGCGTATGAATGCTTATGAACCTTATCGGACGAAATGCGATTTGGATGACTTGTTTTTGGACGAACTGCTTACAAACCGTTAACCGTTTATACCTAAATCTTATATTTTTTGAGTTGTGTGACTGATTTGGTCTAGCTAGATTGCTTAACTACATATTTTTTTGTGCCTGTATCTATCAGAATAAATATATTTTCAAATCATCATCATCACCATCAGCCTATATTAGTCCACCGGTGAACATAGACCTCCCCTAATGAGCGCCAATGCTACGAAATACTGCAGGCTTGATGCTAGATGGTTGACGCATCTAGCATCTGCCTGCAGTCTTTCGTAGATCGTCATCGGTGGGATGACGATTAAAAAAAATACTGATATGGAATTATAGGTGGTATTTTTGATTTCAGTCGGTCGGTATGTACACATAAGTAAAGAAACGACGAAGAAACCTCTGGAGCAAAATCCGTTCCAAGCTTTTTAATCCTCTTTAGATAATTTAATATTTTATAGTATTTTTGCACAGCAAGGTTTTGACAGTTTGTTTGAATTTATTTATTGATAAATTTTTGCAGCTCTGTTTTGTTTTAGAAGCGTACACATGTAGCCTTGTTATGGGTACAGCGAGTTTATGTTTATTTCTTGTATTTTAATTATGCTTTTTTTGGAAAGTATTGATATTTTTATGATATATTGACTTGGTACCCGGGACGTATGAAAAGGCTTTAAAGCTAACCAATCAGCCAATGATGTAACCTAATGACTTCTCATTTCCCCATACCACCCACATTTTCCAATAATTAAGTACCCAATAGCTATTTACTACATTGCTGATGGCGGCGCCATTTTAAGAAGAGCTACGAACTGTGTTTACCTTAAAAGGGGCTAGGGCTTTTATAAGGCTTTCTGAAATTATCGTAATAGCAATTATTTTAAGACGTGAGTTTAATAAAAGTTTTCCTTAACGAACTTATTAGAAAACTAGCACCGGTTTGCGTCCTTGGTTTCTAAGAATTCAGATACTTACTTATAGCTTAAGTTTTGCGTCATCAACGCGGTTCTGAAAAAAAAATGGCGCAACCAACAAGTAACTCTAAAAGTAAACATACATTAAATAAATAAATAATGCTGGACAATTCACACAACATCATATAGCCCCAAGCTAAACAGAGCTAGAGTTGTAATCGGTGTTTAGTTTTTACAGAATCTATACTATGTTAAGGGATTTTTTGGTTATGAAACTTTTAGACCTTAGACTAGATCCGTAGTAGGTCCCTAACTGCATTTAATGGATCGCTTAATTCATGTGTTCTTGGTAGACCATGTCCCAGCAAACGTATTGTTAAACACCCTTCGATCAGGTGGGATGACGATTTACGGAATATCTGCCTACATTTGTCCACTGCTGCACAGGCAGATGCTGGTTGCGTGTCCCCGCGGATACGCTTATGATCGCTGCCATGTCTTCAGTTTGCCGCAGCCAGCATCTGCCTGCATCCTCAACCTCAACCTCAACAGCCATTGGTCCACTGCTGGACGCAGGCCTCTCCCTAAAAAGCACATTATTGGCGTATGTTATGGGGGGGTAATGCCTATAATACCCACGCTGCATGCGGATTGGGGATCGCAGTTCGGTGGTAGAATTGTGCAGGGGCGCTGCTGCCCAGCCCCGGTAAATATCCCTTAGTCGCCTCTTACGACACCCACGGGAAGAGATCTGCTTGCATCCGCCTATGACAAATATAGGCTGATGATGAATTCCAAGTAAAAATCTTCAGCCCTCAGACATAAAGCGTAAAGCGTAAAAAAGGTAAAGTGTTGCATAGATGATTACGAAAGTGCTGTGTAAAGTGAAAACAAAAGATAAGCACAACACATCCGGGTTTCTAGGTACCATGCATAGATACAATTACTAATCAACGTGCGACTGCGACCTCCCATTATGCCATGCTTTCCTGGTACATTGCGTGCGCTTTCTTTGACGCATTAAGATTCAGATAGGTGTGATCTTAATATCTTCATCTTAATTCTATGTGATGGAATTAATTAGGTACAGGTAACCTTAATCTCAACTTCAACAGCCTATAATGGTATATTGATAAGCGCCTGATTTTTTTTATACAACCCCACCTCTTCATGCGTGTGTCGTATGAGGCGACTAAGGCATATCCACATTAGCCCATAAGCCCATAACCCCACGGGTTGGGGATCGCAGTTTAGTGCAGGGGGCGCTGCCTCTGTGGATATCTGTTAGTCACCTTTTACGACACCCGCGGGAAGAGATGGGTTCGTGCAAATTCTAACCAGCGCCACACAGCTAATATAGCTGTAATTTTTAATCCCATATTATTGGATTTTTTTTAACCACCTACCGTCTAAAAACATATATTATTATAGTCATAAACAATGTTGTTTAGACTGTGCTATAGCTAATTTTGTGAAAAAGCGACATCAAGGAATGTGCTAGCATAAATATGTTCAAAACAAAATTAAAAAAATACGTTTATAGCCTAACTTATACTTAAGGTAATAATTAGCTTAAGCATTATTTAATATTATTTTTTGAATCTCATTGTAAGTGAACATTATTGTTTTTATGAGAAATAAACATCTTTAAACCGAAACCGAAACCGAAAACTTAACTTATTCGAAAACAACAGCTTCAATAAATACAGGATTGACGCTACTAAGGGCGCTGTTTGCCTAGATCGAATATTGTTATGGAAAACTTTACTAAATATAATGTAAAAGGGAATATACCTAACATTTCTTTTCACAAAAGAAAGTGAGACTTCGAAGACTTCGCCTGCACTGACACCACAATTTGCAAGATAAAATTGAGGAAAAAGAAAGGGGACACCCGGATTTGAACCGGGGACCTATCGATCTGCAGTCGATTGCTCTACCACTGAGCTATATCCCCGATGCAGTAATGCGTGAAATTATTGAATACCTCACATCTTATTCACCTTTGAACTTATGTCGTCACAGTCCAACTTCACATGATTGACACGAACCGAACGTGATTTCAAAATCATTATCAAGTTGGAACAAAATCAATTATTTTGCTTACTGCATGATTGCTTTATCTACTATACCTACCACTAGCAAATCATCATCATTAACCTACATTAGTCCACTGCTGGCTGATCTGGTCAGGCAAAGGTCTGGCAGTGTACCAGGCTCGTATAAGACGCAGGACATCGTTTGCCTATTAGTCCAGTTAAGTAAGACATGTGGCGTGACATGTGCATCTGAAGTAGGTGAGAGTACTAGGGCGACAGAGGTTACAAGGAGTTGAAAGTGTTCTACTTATTTCAATGGATTATTCTTGCAGCAGAAATCAGAAACACATATAAAACTGTGTTTTTTTCTTTCAAATTGTTATTGGGAAATCCCGATGATCACTTTGACCTGACCCGGGATTTGAACCAAGAGCTAAGCCAACAGCCCTGAGTCAGGAAGTTGGCGTTGTTCCATCCTAGTGCATCGGAAAGCACTTTCAAGTTGGTTCTGCGCCGGACCTCTACCCAGTCGTGTAAGTCTGCCGTCCCATGGGATTATGAAAGTGAGGGAATAGAGTAGGTAAAGCTACGCCTGTATTTGCGAAAACTCTTGTAAACTTTATATCCTGGGCACAAAGCTAGCCTCTTCGGCAACTTCGGCTAGGAGGGAATCATCTTTTTATATTCTATATTACACTCCCCGTATATTTTTCAAGTAAAACTTAATTTATAAACACGTGCTGTGCCCAAGGTTTTCGAACCCATGGAATTTGTCGACCGACAGTATAAAGGGGAATGGGACCAAATCAGCCATGCTACACCAATATGCGGTGAAAGGCGACAAGAGTTCAAGGTAGATAAGTCAAGTTTGTGCTATCTTACCCTACAGATTGGAGCTAACGGAATTCTGCAGGTATTGCCATGCTGGTGGTGACAATTTTGACAAAATTCAGCTAAATAATTAGCTATATATTTAATATATATACTCGTACCTAAATTTTGATAATATTATCTGAAAACGGTTGGGTTTTCAGAGATGATTACTTTTTCGCTCAGTTTTGAAGTTTTAATTTCGGCGCCGTAAACTGCTGAATTTCCTTATAATTTCCAACCATGTAGGTATGTTATAACAACATGATTTATTATGTTAATAACATATAGGTAAATACATTGTTGGGAAAGAGAGTAGATCAGTATATCAGTCAATAAAATTTACTTCTTCCGTGATCATGGCGCGTGTAACTATTGCGGAATATTGGAAAACGCAAATAACAAATATCATGGTAAATATCCTATAAATGGTTTTAACCTGTACTTTTAGTTGGTCAAATCTATCAACAATTTCCAACAATATGGCAATACCAAACTTGTCCAATGCAAATCCTAGTAAAGTATTCCAACCAGTTTCAGAACGAACAATAATTCTGTCCGGCATTATTCCTAGGTTTCAGACATTCAGACAGCATGCTGAGATAGGTCGTGGGTTCGATTTCCGAAGTTATTGACTAGGATATTTGAAGAGAATAACTTTTAAGAAGAGAACTTATGGAAGGCACGCTTGACGGTTCAGACAGGTTCATAAATATTTGACACTCAGTAATAAATAAATAAAAATTGCTATGGCTAGACAATACCACAAGGTAGATGAACTCAATTTTGACTGTTGAGTGTGTGTTCACAACGCTATGTCGTAAGTAGTTTAAGCGCGACAAATTTTACAAGCTCGAATTCTATGTACCTATGGATGTCGTGGTCGGTAAATTCTTAAGGTGAAGGCCAAGGTATCCCTAAAGCAGACTGTTGCAAACAGCAACTGTTTAAAATTTTGTGGTTTTCTTTGTTAGTAAACGATTACAGGCACGCTAAATTCTGGTCGCTGTAGTCATAAGTAGGTTTCTTTGAAGGTCACGTCAAAATCAAAGAAATCTAGGTTTCAAAAGCAGCACAAACATGCAGTGTACCAGGCTCGCATAAGACGAAGGACATCGTTTGCCCATTAGTCGAGTTAAGACATGCGGTGTGACATGTGCATCTGAAGTAGGTGAGAGTACCAGGGCGACAGAGGTTACAAGGAGTTGAAAGTATTCTACTTATTTCAATGCACATGTTTGCAGCAGAAATCAGAACTGAAGAAATCGCGTGTTAAAATATCTCAAAAAGTCAAAATTACGTACAAAAATATTTTTAACTGATTTGGTTAAGAAGCAATGCAAGCACTATAAAAATGGAAAATTTACTCTTTTATTCATTATTTTAGGCCACTACTTTTTTATAAATATATTTTTGATTTTTTTTTAAATGACTAATACCTCTAGACGAGATTGTCAAAAATCGTACACATAGTAAAATACGAATGTTTGGATAAATGTTAGTTATTTTACCTCTTCACGCCAAAACTACTAAACGGACGGAGCAAACATTTTGCATATAGGGTAAGATAGGTAAGCATCAATGTAAAAAAGTGGGAGATGAGACACTGGCTTCGCGAAAGTGGTAGCCTCAAATTATGTTCCATTGTGTCCTCCCCACCTCAGTCATAATGTGCTAACTGTTGTCTCGGTCACACTACGATCTAGGTTTTTTCTTTCCATCTATGTTGTTTATAAGATATTGTAAAAGAAAAAAAAGCTTTCTTTCCCTTTATTTGTAACAAAACACAGGCCATTTATTGAGTTAGCACTGAGAGAACGTAACATAATCTCCAGAATTTTACATCTATGTAGGTAAGGCTACTTTTTATACCATGAAAAAGCTTATGCTATACTTCTGGTTAGGTAAGTAGGTACTAACCAAGCAAATGTTATGGAAGGACTTAGTCTACCCTGCAAGCAAAGCCGCGACCACTCGCTACTGTTAAATTTGATCGAGTGTACATAACTGTCGATCGCTCTCGTTGCGTGCGCATGTCAAATCACGATGCGCACGCGCCGATCTTGTGCAATGTTTGCGCAACGGATGTGTTATTGTGTTGGTTAGATTGTGTTGATTTATCGAAGTTAATAACTATATGTCGGGCAGTTATTGAAGGTTCATATAGGCTGTTCAGGAGGTAACATTCTCGCCTCCTGAAAAGCCTCCGCGAAAAGCGTTTTGTAACTCTAACAAATTGTATTAGTTTTAGTTCCATTAATCTTAAATTGTATGTGTTTGAGTTACATATAAACGTTTCTATTTCTATTTCTATTTCTATTTCCTCCGTAGTTGTTTTGCAATGCGCTTATAGGTATTATGCAGATCGCTAGCGTCTATTGTTTCACGTTATATCAATTTTACAATCATAATAATAACAATATTTATTTTATTCAAGTCAATGTCATTATACAAACAACATATTATGTTTACTTCTAGTTTGACGACCTCTGTGGCGCGGTGGGCGAAGGTCTGCCTGCGACGCAGGAGGTTGCGGGTTCGATTCCCGCCGCGGGACAACTTTGTGTACGATCTGCAGAAATTTGTTTTGGTCGTTCTGGATGTTTTTCTATGTATAATAAAAAATATCTATCTATGTAGTGTATTGTATTATGTATATCAGTTATCTAGTACCCATAACACAAGCTCTGCTTAGCTTGGGGCTAGATAATGCTGTGTGAATTGTCCAGCATTATTTATTTATTTATAGTTTAAGTACTAAGTACTAAATGTTCTATAGACTTGCCTCATTGGTCTAGTGATCAGCAAGTTTAACCGCTGATAATGAGGTCCTGAGTTCAAAACCTGGATCGAACCAATAGTTGATATTGGGGTTTGAGAGTGCAATTGTGTTTGCGCGCACAGTTGTGCACTAATATGTCCTGGCTTAGCTAGTCTTCGTTGAGAATGGCCGCCATGTCCAAAATTCGGCTAGAAGAGCATTATTATTATCATTATACTATAGACCTATTTCACTTGATAGTTTCGACACCTCGCTCTAACTAGGTTCAGGACTTGTAGTACCTATAGACGCGAGTGCTCTCTACCTCGGTAAGTTAGTAGGTTTACACTATTTTTGACTTAAACTATGTAAAAACTTATAAAAATAACTGTACTACTTATAAACTGTCGTAATTTGACGAATTCAAAAGGATTTAAACAATTGGAGATGAATAAAAGACGTGGAGTCTGTTTTTACTGAGTGTTCCTAGCCTGCTGAAAATGTTCCAGCAGCTTATTCTTAAAAACTATTGTATTCTCATAAAATATATCTAAATCTTCTCCAATCTTTCCCGCATTGACTCTGAAACTCTAAAATACTCTCAAAAAAACAAAATAGGTACTCTCAAGAGTTGAGAGTATTTTGAAATGTTTCATCTGACATCATATTCAAGCTCATGTCCATTCATGAGAATTACATAAGTATTGGTCCATCTTGCCCACGCAGCTATTGTTTTGCATCAATGAATGTTATCGACATCTTCACCTACAAAAACGTGAGGAAACCCGTTGATTAGTCAGTTGACTTTTGACGTACAATAATAAACTAGACAAGTGTGAGCAACTCGCGCACCGAGGGTTCTGTTGTTGCCAATAAATACCGATGTTTTTTGATGTTAATTACATATCACACTTCATCACACTAATATTATAAAGGCGAAAGTTTGTATGGATGGATGGATGGATGGATAGTTGTTTGTTACTTCTTTACGCCAAAACTACTGGATGGATCTGGCTGAAATATTGCATACAGGTAATTCTAATCCTAGAATCAAACAAAGGCTACTTTTTATCCTATAAATCAGTTCCCGTGGGATAAAAATCACCTTTAAATGTTTCCATAGGAACAACGCGTGCGAAGCCGCGGGGCGCAGCTAGTGACTAATAAATAAGTAAAAAATGCTAGACAATCTACAGAGCAGAATGTAAACGGGTGAATTACGAACCTTGTTTGTGTTTATACTAAAAGTTCATGATATGGATAGCACGAAACGTGAATAGTTAAGTACTTATAATAAACTTTTTCACTGTCATGGCCCAAGAAGCAGACGTGCTTCTCTACCCCCGTGTCGCGGGCACGCCACGTCGCGGCAGTGTCGCACCGCACCGTGCCGAGGAGGTTAGGCAGTGAATGCGTTTACGAACATGATACAATGTCGTATTGAAAGACAAACTTAAGTGTATACTTACACTTAGATAAAAAAACAACCCTTTATGCTTTATTAGGTAGGCATCATGAGTCGTAAAAGATTATCATTTAATTTTTTATGGGTTTACTCCGACGCGATCATAAACTAAGAAGTTTAGACTGAACAAACATCACGACAGACTAGTAAACTACCAATCCTTTAAGGGTTCTTCTTTGTGAAAACGGAACTCTAAAAGTCTATTTGACAGCAGCTAACTAACCGCAAACATTATTATCTAATCTATGCCTACATCTAACGTACTAGATCTACGGCAAATTGTGCAAACGTGCGCACGCGCCGGCAGCGCGCGACCTGACACGCGCCAACATGGCGGCGGTCGATTATCGACGGCTTGTTTATTTAGGATGCTGTTTTGATGTACCTACACATGATGAATTAGATGAATAAGGATATATTTTGTAGGTAAGTGATGAGTGAGCTAAAATGTGATAGGTACCTATTTAATTTCTAATCCTAGGTTTCGTTTTCGTTTGCGAAAAGAAAAAGCAACTGGCATCTTTGAATTCCAGTTTTCCCAAAAAAATCCTCAAAGGGGGAAGTGGAAAAAAAAATAAGTTTAGTTTTCCCGCTTATTTCAACTGGAACTGGAATAACCCAAATAAATTATCAACGAAAACTTACTGAGACTAGTTTCCCAAGCGATTATGATGATTATGGTAGGCCAACAAAAAAATCTGCTCTACTTTCATAATATCTACAGTCAAAGAGTGGAATTAGCTTCCGGCGCGGCGTTTGTTATCCCAATAAAGTACGATCTTAGAGTCCTCAAATATAGTATTATCCAGTATAGTATTATATTATCTTAAAATCACACTATATAATACAATATATAATAATCACACTAATATCACACTAATCACATCACACTATATAATATTATAAAGGCGAAAGTTTGTTTGGATGTATGGATGGATGTTTGTTACCTCTTCACGCCAAAACTGCTAAACGGATCTGGCTGAAATTTTGCATACAGGTAATTCTAATCCTGGAATAAAACATAGGCTACTTTTTATTCCATAAATCTGTTCCCGTGGGATGAAAATCACCTTTTAATGTTTCCATAGGAACAACGCGTGCGAAGCTGCGGGGCGCAGCTAGTATAAATATAAGATCCTTACGTAAAGCGTTTTTCATCTTAGGCCACATCTTCACTTTGTCACTTCAAAGTGAGTTGGTTGCCAAATGCTTCATTAATAAAAAAAAGACTGCTTTTAATAGGTACCTACTTTTGGATATTTTTTACGTAATAGTAGAACGAAGTAGGTTACAGGAACCATCAGATATTTTTATAAAATGGACGTGAAAAAGAAACCGTAGCCTTTAGTTAGAGAGACAATGCAATCTCAAAACAGTAATAATTACCAACTTTAGTGCATAATAAATAACTGACATCCGTTCAGTTATTGTTTTCTGTATTCTATACCTGACACAGTAGTAAAGTGACATTATGGACTTGAACGAAGTCTCCAAGATAACGGTATTCTAAAACTGAACAAAAGTACTCTACTCGTTCGCTTAAACAAAGCTCAAATATGTGTTGTGGATGTAATAACCTCCCAGTCCTAAAAATCCTGTTTATGTGAAATATTAGAATGTACAACCTCAACCGCCTGAATTGACGCAGGCCTCCCCCTGATAAGCGGCTTTGGCATCTCATGGGGGGATGCCCCTAATCCCCAAGCTGGGAATGCGGGTTGGGGATCGCAGTTTGGTGGTAGAATTGTTCTGTATTTATGCTGCCTGTCTTTACTAGTGGAAGTCTCGGAGATAACGGCATTCTTGTTATTCTACAGTTCATAACAATACTTAGTTACGCAAAGCTCACATTTTATTGTGCTATGATGTAGGGGTGTCTGATGAGGGAAGTATGAACATGGGAGAAGTAGTATATGTGCCATAAATAATAATAAAGAGTAGATCACTATCCCCTATATTCATAATGGTCTGCTAAGATAAAACAGCTGCTAAGTAGTGTTGTTTCTTGGTCTGACTTATGTCAATAGAAGAAGACAGAGCGAGATTTAGCAGTGTGCTTAGTTAGCAGACTATTATGAATAAGGGGGTTAATCTGTAAAGTCAGTAAGACAACAATTACATTCAAAAATGTTTTGAACTTCTGGCGCTTGTGGCAGCTCATTACATACCTACTTATTATGTCTATTCTTTTTTAACTTAGAGACTCTATAATATATTAGTAAATTAAAACTTGTATTTACAATTGAAACAATCGAGCTTAGAATAAGTGAACGAATTTAAGAACATTAGATATTATTACATGAGTGTACCTACTCTATAGCTTACTATAGAAAACTTAAAACCAATCTGATTTCTTTTTACACAAGAACCTACCACAGATTTCAGATTTATAACCTCCCTAAAAGCTATAGTTAGATATTTTTTGCTTTTTGCATGTTTGTTGAAGACGTGAAAAGATAAGGCTTAGTTTAGATATTTTTTTTGCATTTTTATCGAAGGGCCAGCCCTAAGGGCGTCGCCCACCGTGCCAGGTCAAATTGTTGATAATAATTTGCATCCAGGAACCTCACTTATCAATGCTTGAGAACAGTACATCAGGCTTTCTCTAAAACTGGACCGGTCTCCATACTATTTACAGCCTTATTTCTGCTCCATAAAACTGATAGTGCTTTGGAAAGGGTATTTTATTTGTGCACATTATTCTCTGAGGCAGCGGTACTCAAAGTTTATGTCTACTGCAAAATATAGGAGGATCCCAAGAGCGTTTCTTTTCAATTTTCTCTTGTACTGAGAAAAATGACAAAGTTTTGAGATTTATTACTATAGGTACTGGTATTTTATGATAGCTAAGCCAGTACTCGAATACGCACTCGGATATTATGTAATTACTTCTCTGAGGCTTTAAAGCAAAGGATTCACGTTGACGAGGTAAATTTCCCACATCCGTTTTCGTTCATATTTAAAAAAAATCACAAATTACCAATTGACAAACTATTCTTTATTTTGACGCAATACAAATAAAACAGAACATAAAAAATAAGATTTATGAGACGTGACAAAAATCGTAACCACTCAGGCGAGTGCTATTATAACAGAGCGTATCATACCATAGCTTCGTGGCAACTTCTGACTTGGTGTAAAAGATTCGAAATGGCATTTTTTTGTCTTCCCGCGGGTGTCGTATAAGCAACCAAGGAATATCTTTTTTTTTAGAATAGAATAGTTTATTGCAAAAAGAATCATAACAACTAATTACATAACAATTTGTCTGGCAATAATATATAATAAACACACTAGTAGGAATTCTTGTTCAAAATAATTATGTATTAGCCTCAGCTGATTAAAAGACTAAAAGTCTGTAATATAGGCAGCTGTGATCCCCCTACATGTTTCATTAATTAAAGAATAGTGACGTCATTAATATAAGATTAAAATAAAACATAAAATTGCTAAAAGATATATTGGTTACAAAAAGATTGTCATGATTCTTTCATTTTCATTATTCTTTGTTTGCAGATGATAGTACAGTGACCATAACATGTAAAAATATTGCGACATATAAAAGTGACATCAATGTAGCCCTATGTGATATAATAGCCTGGCTAGATGACAATAACTTAAAAATTAATCTCTCTAAAACTAAAATTATTCATTTTCGACAACGTGACCCTGCTGATTCTAGAAACTTTGACATTAAATACAATAATACAATAATAGAACAAGTTACCTCGACGAAATTTTTAGGATTAAATATTGATAAAAAATTAAACTGGAAATCGCACATAGCGCTCTTATGTAAGAAAATTAATAGTACTGCGTATGTTCTGTATAAATTATCCCCAACAGTTAACGTAAAAACACTTCTTATAGCATATCATGGTCTAATAGCATCTCGCGTCAGATATGGATTGATTTTTTGGGGGAACTCTACCGACGTTGAAAGGGTATTTAAACATCAAAAACGATGTATTAGGGCGATGTTCAACCTTAACGTGCTAGATACCTGTAAACCTTATTTCATAGAACACAATATCCTTACTATTCCTTCGTTGTATATTCTGGAAACGGCTATGCTGGTAAAAAATAATGCTGATTTATTTTGTAGACTATCCGACGTCGTTGTACGGAATAGACGAGACAATAATAAAGTATGTGTCCCTGACTGTAAAACTACTTATATGCGCAAAAGCGTCTTCTACACCGCTCCTTATTTATATAATAAACTCCCAGAGTCACTGCGAAAGCTCCCTTGTTTGTTGTTTTATAGGAGGTTAAGATCATTCTTATCAAGAACCGCCTATTACACCGTAAATGAATTTATTATTGATAAAAATGTTACTTCATATTTTACTTGACCCAGCTTATACAGAATGATTGACATGATTTTAAATTTACGGTTTGATTTACAGACATTTATTTTTAATTAAGCTTATTATATTGTGTTATTTTTAATTTAATTTAGTTATATAATTGTATTAAAACGATTGCATGCCTAAAGGCAGAAAACAATGATTCCAATTTAATATATTTAAGATCTTTATAACATTGTATTTCAAGCAATAAATGAACTTTTACTTTTACTTTTACTATTCTTATCTTGTTAAGCTATTGCATAGCTTCTATCGCGGGCCTTGAGCGCGGGGACCGAATCCAGAAATTCCGTAACGAAAAAACCTCACGCTACCCACTCCGCCGGGCAAGGAGGTGTGGCTTGAAGGCCGTGCATCGTCTAACGTCGTTTCAGTTCGGCAGTCTTCGACACGGCGTTGTGTGCGTGCGATTACTAGTTAATCACCACGAAAACTTAGATATTTTTGTCAGTAGTCTCCCCAAATTTAAAAAACTAGCTCTATCAGCTCTGTTAGCAGAGTCTGAAAAAGATCTCATTTCGGAATAATTCTTAAGTCTTTTGATTTTAGGTAGGCCTTAGTTCTGTAATATTATTATTATTAGTATTTTGTATTCATCGTATTATTTAAGAAAAATGGTATTTGTTATTTAATTATCTTGTAATACTAGGTTATTGTTATATTTATTGTTCTACATCTCACATTTACCTAATTAAGTTTTCAATATTTTAACTTCTTTTACTTTATCTTGTTTAGTCAGAATATCGTTGCTTTTACTGCTCTATGTTTGAATCATGTTGTGCATGCATGTTTAGGAATCCAATCTAGCATAAGAACCTTAGTTATAATTTTGTAAGTCAGTGTCTTGTCTTGATTGTTTTCTGTTTTGTGTGCCAATAAAGAAAATTAAAGATTAGACGTATTGTACGACTCTACGAAACTCGCACGAATCGAGACGAGCTGCTCCGAAATCGGACGAATACATAAGCAGCTGTTTATGAGAAAGTATATAGGTGTATAGGGTCACGCTCAAAAAGTGTAACTTGAATTAATATCAAAGAAAAAGCAATACTGTATGAATAAAATAAATAAATAAAATTATAATTGCATAAGTTGATACAAAATGCTATGCAATAGCTTTACCGCGGCAGTCCCCGAGTGCCACACGTCTTTTTTATAAATATTTTTATAAGAGATTTAAAAAAAATTGTATGATGTAAATCTTTTTATATCCACCGAGGATGGGCAGCAGCGCGAACTAATTAAACCACCGAACTGTGATCTGCAACCCGCATGCCCCGCGTAAGGATTATGGGCGTTATCCCCATGGAATAACATCGAATAAGGCGCTTATAAGCCAGCTGGCATGCCCAGAGCATAAGGATTATGGGCGTTACCCCCCATGGAATAACATCGAATAAGGCGCTTATAAGCCAGCTGGCATGCCCAGAGCATAAGGATTATGGGCGTTACCCCCCATGGAATAACATCAAATAAGGCGCTTATAAGCCAGCTGGCATGCCCAGAGCATAAGGATTATGGGCGTTACCCCCCATGGAATAACATCGAATAAGGCGCTTATAAGCCAGCTGGCATGCCCAGAGCATAAGGATTATGGGCGTTACTCCCCATGGAATAACATCGAATAAGGCGCTTATAAGCCAGCTGGCATGCCCAGAGCATTATGGGCGTTATTCCCCATAAAATAACATCGAATAAGGGGCTTGGTGCCAGCTGTGGACCAATGGGTGGCTTTTGAGGTAAGGTGAGGTAAAAGTTTGAGCACAGCCATCGCGAGCCCAAAGATGCTGGTTATGTTATGCGGTGTGCCCACTTAATATCTAGGCTCCAGCGATAGCAGCTCGCCGTGCCAAGGAGCGCCTTTTTCGTAACATGTGCATAACTAAAGGTTAACTAACTAGAAGCGGAGGGCATTCTAGGGGTTTATATAAACTGTGAGCTTTATACCGTTTTACGTACTTTACGAGTACCGTTTTCGATCAGATTTCAGATTCAGATTTTATTAATTCGCCATGTTTTAACAATGAGTGTGTTCTAGGTAAGCAAGTCTCAATAAATTTATATTACTTTCTTATATTGTATTCAATAAATTTTTTACCTACATTGATTCTTTTTTAAAAGTTTGCTTATCTATCTACAGCATTATTATATATAATAATAACATTATTATTAGCTTGGGGCTAGATAATGCTGTGGGAATTGTCTTACATTATTATTATTTATTTTTCTAGAATATGAGAGTATATAAATTACAAATAAAACAATACTAATGTTTCTATTATGTACACCGATCTATAAATATTTCCTATTCATCTAGTTTTTCTTGTTTATCCTTATCCAAAAATGAAAATTCGTGTAGCTATTTAGAAATTTATTGAGGCTATAAAATGCATTTTGTCGATGTCTCGTAGTTTTTATTATTTATTTATTATTAGTTTGGGGGTTATCTCGTTACAAGGCACTGCCTGTATTTTGTTCGCAATTCTACAGGATAAACAGTAGCCTCTGGTAATATGAATAGGGTATATGCATCGATTGTTTTTATTGTTTTAATCGATTCTTTAGGTCATTATTTAACCGAGAAATGATAAGACGCTCACTGAATTTCGCATTAAAAAGACAAAACAAATCAAAACTACAATCATTTTCGGGTGATAAAAACGCTGCCATATTGGCGCCATGTTTATTTGACGTCTACGTTCATACTTGATTAAAATCTTTTGTGACGACCTCGGTAGTGATCATCTCAGGAAAGAGGTTTTCCGAAAAAACTGAAAATAATCGACAATACGAAATGTGAAGTGGGCAGTGTCAAATCATGGTGCAGCTAGCGGAATAAAAAAAGAAGAAATGTGTATAGTGATGTCACGTCCGCTCTAGTCAATGGCGCATGGCGTAGCGTTTTGAAATTTTGCGATTGAGATTTAAAATAACAATTTTTCAATGGTTAAATTCTACAATAAAAACATCTCAAAATGCAAAAATAAATATGTAGATATGTTTCGATATCAATAGAGAATACGTATATATTTTTTTAGCCATTTTGAAATCACATGCATATACCCTATTGAGTAGGCGGGCCTACTCGCAAAAACGTAACCATAAGTTTATAAGTTTTTGCGCAAACGCTATCTTATGTAGGTGTATACAGAATTTAGTATAGAATGTTTGCAGTAGGTTTTGTCTTGGAAATGAATTAGAATCATCGTTCGGTCGTTTTGGCGTAAAGATGAAGAGGTACAAATTTTGGAATATTTAGATGTAGAAAATGATTTACAGGAAATAATGGCTGATATTGGAATGTCGATTAACTGAATAGTTTTATAATGTAGTTTTTTTGTGAATTAAATAATCTATTAGAAGAATTGCCTCGTGGAATTTTGCTGAATCTAAGTTGTAAGGAGATCATGTTACAAAAATATGAAAAAAAACTTAGCCAGCTTAAAATAAACAAAGCTTTTCACTTTCGCATTTGCGACAAGAATACTAATGCTACATTATCTGAGGAAAGTGGAGCAAAATCAGATAGCTTTTGTTACCGTAGTTTACTTTGCCCATAAGTACACAGAAAAAGTAGGTAGAGTAAATATTTGTCCCGCAGTGGGAATCAAAAGGAGCCACTTCACAAACGGCTTTAGGTTTGTGATTATGATTAGGTACTGTGTTCAGCTAGAAAATTAACTCCTTAGGTAAATAATGGTGTCAAATTAGGTGTCGCCAAAACTAAACTAAACTAATTTGACAGTACTAAAAATGTCGCCGTCCCTGTCATAACGATCAAAATAATAAGGATGGCATTATTTTTAGTCTGTCAAATTAGTTTAGTTTATTTTTGGCGACATCTGAATATATACCAATATCTCCGAATCCAAGGGAGATAGAGTCATCGTGTGGATTGTCTCCGTAATCAGCAGAAGGAAATGAACTCTACAACGTGGCTCCAAGGGAACTTCAAACCGTCCTGAATTCTTTAGTTTCTTTCAACTGAGGTTAAATCCTAAAATGAGTCATACTTTGACGATGCATGGGCTTTTCAATGCAATCTTTAAAAAAAACAATCACGCTTTTTATTTTGACACTGGATGGCGCTGCACAAAAGTCAACTGTCAGTGTTAAACGTCATAAAATAAACAATGAATAATTTTCTGTTTCCACCACTTTTCTACTAAAGTTTATGACTCTTTTGACATGGACACTGGCAGAGTTGTGGCAGCAAAGACACAGCAAGCCATGAAATAAGAAGTTGAAGTTGAAGTTGACACATCAGTTTCATAGAGCGCTATCTAAGCAACCACGTTTTTTTTAAGGTCGTCGTATTGAAAAGTCCTCCTTGTCATAGTAAAGCAATTAGATTAGGTGAATACGGCCCCAGTTGTGTAGTTTTTTGAACTGTTAATTCGGTTCTGCTGTCCAAATTCACAACTTGTAGTTGGTATTGTTAAGATCACTTAAGTTAACTGTAGGTCTAATTTAATCAAGTAGTCAACTTATCCGAAGTAAGTACATGAAATTTGCGTGGATGTGATGACCACCTACCTTCTTTACAGTTTAAAACAGTCTGTACTTTTGTCAGTTTATAAATCAAATCAAATCAAATTATTTATTTGCTGAATACATTATTACAGGTACATGTCAGATCTTATAACTAGAGTAATGTCAAATGTATTCAACTCGCAAGCAGGTGTGAAAATATTAAATATTGTCGATTTAATTAGTTTCATTATAATCAATAATAAATTAATAACTATCAATACAATCTATAATAGTCTGCAGTTAGATAAATTGTTGGAATTGTAAATATTAGTTGTTATATAAATAATTATGTGCTACTTTCAAATATAGGTTTTACCTATATTTGAAAATTTAATTTGATTATTTTACTATTGATGATCTGATAAACCTACAAATTAAAATAATAGAAACAAATTACAACTATTTAAAAACAATCCACAGGAAGCTCAACTGATCTTGATTGTAATTTTCTTTGTTGGTGAAAACCTAAAGGCTTTCGCTCTGAGATTATATCACATATTTACCAAAACAATCTATTTCTGAATCAACAAAAGGTTGTACCAACCAAATCTAAGTGCTAACTGTGCTAATAGAATCTCTTCTTCAATGTAATATAATGCTTTATGTATACGCTGTTGGCGTTCCTTTTTAATAAATAAATAAATAAATAAATAAATGTACATAGATTACTCGATCTGTTTGGTAAATATACAGTTTACAGTATTCATAAATGTTAAAGGCTTTGTTATGTTTTCTTTTGTGGGTTGATACGGAACTGTGGTATATAAAATGATCATCATCAGACTAAAAAAAAAAATAATAGATTCAGGCGTTACTTTGCGGAAATCCATTGTAAATATAAGAATGAAAAATATTTAGTAACAATTCCGCGAAAAAAACCTTCTACGATAAAATCTAACAAATTGTACATTTATACAAAATGAAAGAACACTTATCAAAGCAAGTCGTCAACTAGTTTCGTCTCTCCACGAGACATCATCAGGACACCACACCACTCGATCTTGACACTGAGAGCGCCAAACAACAACGGCAGAGTCCCACCAGAGATGTTGTCACTTCGAGCTCCGCGTGCCAAGTGAGGCATCGCTCGCAAAACCGCCCCTTATATACAGTCATGGTGACGCATCACGCCCATTACCTGCGTCCGTGACATCACCGCTTTGTTGAATGAACTAAGTACAGGTTTGCCTCGATCGCCATTATTACGGATTTTTTCTAGAAATGGCGCGAGCGGTGATGTCACGGACGCAGGTAATGGGCGTGATGCGTCACCATGACTGTATTTAAGGGGCGGTTTTGCGAGCGATGCCTCACTTGGCACGCGGAGCTCGAAGTGACAACATCTCTGGTGGGACTCTGCCGTTGTTGTTTGGCGCTCTCAGTGTCAAGATCGAGTGGTGTGGTGTCCTGATGATGTCTCGTGGAGAGACGAAACTAGTTGACGACTTGCTTTGATAAGTGTTCTTTCATTTTGTATAAATGTACAATTTGTTAGATTTTATCGTAGAAGGTTTTTTTCGCGGAATTGTTACTAAATATTTTTCATTCTTATATTTATCATCAGACTATATAAAATCATTAGCATTAATAACTATGATGGATTTAAAAGTTTTATATAAAATCATGCGATAATTATTATCCGAAAGTTTGGATGAATGTTTGATACCTCTTCCCGCAAAAATTACTGAATGGAGGAAATTCCTATCCTAGAATCAAACATAGGCTATCTATATCTATAGGCGATCTTATCCCATAATTTCTATGGGATATATAGAAATCACGCGAAGTCGTGAATTTGATTGTTTGAAAAAAAATAAAACCAGCCTCAAATCAAATACCTTATTTTTGCGCTGTTTTTTGTTTTCCTAGACTCTTACTTTGATTCGTATTTATTCATCTTATGGGACGATATCGAGATCAAAAATCACAATCTCTATAAAAAAAATGAATCCCTATTTTCTTTCCTTGGTCACGGTGGCAACACGCGTGAAGGGCGCTGCAACAAAAAAAAAATTTTTTTTTTGTTGCTTTAATCATTATTAGGAGCAGGATCTTAGAAAAAATATAAATTGTGGGCAAAGCCGCGGGGCGCGCTCTTTAATTTTTACACCATACAGAAATAAACAATAGCTAAAAAAACGTTTGTTTTCTTCCAACACAAACTAGGTTCATAGTTAAACCGCTTACATTCATAATTAATTCGTCAAACTACGAAAGTTTGTATAGTAAAATACTGAAAGATTTTCAAAATCAGTTCATTATTGACGATCATAGAACAAGCTTACATACCTACAGCCGGACGTAGAGCCTCCTCCTTTTTCGTAGTCGGTTATAAAAGGAGGTTACGCTTCTTAATTTAACTCATCTGTTAAGGATCCGTACCATTAGTCATGTCCCATTATGGGACAGAGAGATACCATCACGTTACCCAAAACTATGGTTACGCAAGGTATTGGGGTCACCTAGAAGCTTTTCTGTGAATTTTGGATAAAAACTTGGTCTTCTATGCCGTCGACATAACTCGGCTTTTCTTAGTCAGAATTTTGTTGATAGCTTAACTGATCCATTATTTTTATCAATATCATATTTTTATTGGAATTTTTGATAATTTATTTAACCTTACATGCTTTCATTTAATCTAGTTAGGAGTAGTAATATAAGTAATAGTACCTAGTTAGAGTATGTGAACTTAAGGCGCTTACCCGAGCCAATGTGGCGCCGCCACCTATTTTATCATTATTATTATATTACGTTGAACCGGTGAAATTTTAAAAAACCAACATACAGATTGTAATAATTGTAATAATTGTATTGATACCAGTTATAAGCAAATGTTCATATCTCTGTAATAAATTGGACTCTATAAGTATCTATAAGATCTTTAGATTTTTATTAATTGCGAAGATCTTCATAAATTGCAAAGCTGGGTTTCGATCAACTCCAAAGACAAATATCCCAGCCCAAAAATTTGTCCTAGAAAATCATCTTAGTATTGAAGTAGGTATACTAATATTATACAAACAAATAATCAAATCTTTCCTGATTTGATTATTTGTTAGTTTGTATTAAATAGGCTCCGAAACTACTGGACCATCAAAGCATCATTAAAAAGCCTTATCCTTATTCTATAATAAGCTTCCATCTGAAGCAACGGAGCTCCCTATTCGTAAATTTAAACTGTACCTAAAACGAAATCTTATCAAGAAAGCATATTACTCCGTAGATGACTACGTAAATGATGTTAATGCTTGGCCGGATGTCGCCCAGTTCCATACAGACAATAGTATGTAAGACCAGTTAGACTTAGTTATCCTAAGATTGTATTAGTTGATAAGCGATGGACGTGCTAGTGGTTTCTTTTTCACTTCTTCCGCTAGTGGACAAAAAATTGAAGTGAATTAAAGTCAATTGCACCTTATTTCTTGTTGATAGTAATAACTATTTATCAAGCTGTTTATATAGTAAAACTTTGACTTGTCTAAGTACTTATTTTGTAAGTCTAAAGAAATAAACGATTTGACTTTGACTTTGACTTTGACCTTACTTATCAGGGTCACTGCCTGAAAAGTAGGCCGAATTTCCCACGGGAATAGGAACTCCGCAGGTGAAACCGAGGCTCTGCTAGTTCAAAGATAATGCCAATGCTGAGTAAAGTCACGTTATCATCACCTGTACCTATCGTCACGTACTCGAGTATAAAAGTGAGTGTGTAAGTTGAACGTACTCTAGCATAAAGCAGGTACAAAAAATGCGCATGCGCAATTGCGTATGTTGTCAGGTGCGCGTCTAGACTTGCCCGAGTCAGCGGAAAAATGGTTCGGACAGTGACATAGAGGTAGTGTGTGTATTTGTGTAGGTAAGTAGTTATTCAGGGTTACCACGTTACCAGTTACTACTAGTAGTTCTCCGAACAGTAGACCTCATGAACATTAACTTTTTTTAACCGACTTCAAAAAAGGAGGAGGTTATCAATTCGACTGTTTTTTTATGTTTGTTAACTCAGTACTTTTGACTGCGTGGTCCGATCTTCATGATTCTTTTTTTTATGAAAGTTGGTGCTCCCCGTGTGGTCCCATTTTATTTTTGTTCAGTTCGGACAATAGGATCTCATGAAAATTCATGAAAAAACTATATAAATTATTGAAGTCGGTTTATAGTTTTTTAAAACAAAATTAATTATTAACAATTAAGAAATGAGATAATTATTATATTAACACTACATACGACTTCATAAGGCTCTTTAAACACGGACTGTACGTCTCGACTGCAGTCGGCAGTTGCTAAGTGTAGTTGCCTTGCTGTATTTGAAAAGTGCAGTCCGTGTATAAGAGCCCTTAGTAACACGGAATAGGTACTATTGGGATACTACGGGATTTTTAAGTAGGTAGTTGTTTGAGTACCTCTTACCACGTTTTTTGAAATACGAAAAATCATTGCAATACAATGTGCAGGCTGGAACATCGATGTAAATGGGTTGGAACAAACGAACGGTAACTAAAGGGTAAAAATAAAAAAAACACAAAGTGCGAGTTGCGGACCGAGGCGCGAGGGTTCCGTTTGCATTTATTTTCCTTGGAAATTTCAAAATAATCGGACATAAACGTAATTTTGAGTAATTTTTCTTTGAGGTAACGGACTTGAGTATTTGAAGTTATTTTCAACACGATACCCCCTCCCCCCCTCCCCACGTTTTACTGAAAAAAGGGGGTTGACGATATATTGCAGAAAATATCAAATCTTTAGAAAACTATAACAAACATTTGTGAAGTTCGAAAAGAGCATCAGAGTCAGAGTCAAATCGTTTATTTCTTTAGACTTACAAAATAAGCACTTACACAAGTCAAATTTTTACTATCTTTGGCTAAAAACTCCACTCCATTCCACAAAAAAAGTTATTTACTTGGCAATAACCCCTCAAGCATTGATTTTATCTACTCCCATATTTTCCATCCAGTTTTTATATACTATAATTTTACAATTAAACCATGATGATCAGCTGTACTCATAAATTATCTAAAACAACTATTACTTACTCTATGTTCTATACAGGGAGAAAAGTTATAGGCCATTTTTATGACTAAAAAATAAACGACCGACCAAGGACGGAGTTAGGCTATCCTACCTAAGAATATCTGAACTCTGAAATCTTTAGAATAAGGCTCAAAACTATCTTAAATATTCTTTGCGGCACAACCCTGTAATGACGTATGTGATGAACTAAAAGTGGACTTTATCCCGTTGCAGTAAGGTTCAGTGAATTTAAGATGAGACGTTGACCGTAGGGTTGACCCCGCATGGCAACTTAACTTTTACGTTTTGCGATGTCGGGCTCTGGTTGTTATGCAATATTTTGCGCTAAAGGATTTTATGATATTTGCTTTTACTTGGGTTGTAACTTTAAATAAGTGCTTTAAATTTTAAAAGGATTCTTTATAACTTAGTTTGTATCTTTTTTTGTTGGAGTATTTATAAGGAGCCTTTGAGTATTTTAAAACATAATTTTGTATTAACTTCCGAAACCTCTCGATAATTCGATACGCATACACATAATAACAAAATTAAAAAACAAAAATATTAGTTTACAAATTTTACATACTAAATTATTAATTTAACGCATGCACTGCCCCGCTTCCGCGAAGTTACAAACAAATCTATAGGTAGCTCACTCAACTGATCCATATAAATACCAAGGGCCTAATTCCACTATTTTTTAAACAAAATGCTATAATGGTGCCATACGATAGAGATTTAGTCGTAAATTTATTCGGTATTCTATTACCATAGGATTACAATCTCTATGACTTACAATAGCGTGTCAATAATGTGGTGGGGCTTATAATCGTAATAGTCACAGATATGGCATGAACAAAAAAAGATCGTGTTAGTAGAATACCAAAAGGTGTCAATGGCGTTGATTGTTAGTCATATATATGGCATGAACAAAAAAAGATCGTGTTAGAAGAATACCAAAAGGTGGTGTCAATGGCGGTGATTGTTATGCGATAATGAAGCGATAATATTGTCATAGTGAGGCGATTGTGTTACTGGAATCAGGCCCCAGTGGTCGCGTCCCCAAGACGCTGGCTGCATTCCCCCGCTGTAGGGCAGGGCAATGCTGATGCGCTGCGCCAGATACTCACCAGCTCTCAGGTCGACCATACAGACCCTTAGATATCTTTTTAAAAACCCTGATAGCCTCAACCTCAACAGCCTGTACTGGTCCAGTGCTGGCCGCAGGCCTCCCCCTGATAAGCGCGTTATTGGCGTTTATCTCATGAGGCTACTGCCCATAATCTCTAAGCTAGGCATGCGGGTTGGGGATCGCAGTACGGTGGTAGAATAGTTCTGCAGGGGGCGCTGTGGATATCCCTTAGTCGCCTCTTACGGCTCTTACGATACTCATGAGAGGAGTTGGGGTGGTGCAAATTCTAAACCAGCGGATAGCCTCAAGACAATCTTAAATCGCAGCCATGTTCTAGGTCAGTATAAAACGAATAATATCAAATTAAACAATACTGTTGTAACGACGTTGTAACGTTACATCACGTACCCGTCAACGTAAATCAGACTACACTACTATTATTTAATAACTCGTTTCGTAATGTAAATGCTTAAATTAGCAGGTTTGGTTATTGCAAGCGCAAGTTGTGATATCTTTATGTGGAGGTGCAGCTAAGCTGTATACAGGGTTGCGATGAATTTTAGTGGCTAAAATTGTGCAATGCATTTAATGATCTTTAATCATAATAACCCTGTATACGGCTAAAATTTAGATGGTAGATTTTAAGCTATTTGGACGTGGCTGTGACGACGTAAGAATCGACTCGCTCGACTCAGTCTGGAGATGTCGTGAGCGTGGACTAAAGCATAGATATACATATACACACACTGACTAATCTATGTATATACAAACTAATCTGACAGGACTAAAAATGATGCCATTCTTATTATTTTGATCGTTATGACAGGGACAGCGATATTTTTTTTGTACTTATCGTCAAATTAGTTTAACGACATCAGAATAGACACCAATGCCAACAATTTAGAATTTAATTATTACACTATTGTTTTACTAAATTTTGCTTATTGACATAATGTATTTGACTGTTTTGCTATTGTACTGAATTATTGTGTTCAAGTATTTGAATTATTTTGCATGTTGAATAACTTAAAGAATTTTTAGGATGACTACTCTATTGTATTAGGTCTTATGTACCTGTAAAGATAGATGTATTGTTTTTGAATAAATACAAATACAATTTTTTGGGCGTAAGGGCGTATCTAATGTTTACAGTAAGTCTTTGTTTACAGACATGTAGTCTGTTTGACGACCTTTGTGACGCGGTGGACAATGGTCCGCCTGTGACCCAGGAATAACCTGGCGTGTGCGGGTTCAATTCCCGCCTCAGGCAAATGTTTATACGATCTGCAGATGTTTGAGCTGGGTCTTCCGGATGTTATATGTGTATAATCAAAAAATCCATGTAGTGTATTCTAATAAGTACCTATATCAGTTAGCTAGTACTCATAAGACAAACTCTGCTTAAGGTGGCCACGAACGTCTTCCAAATCTCAGCGGCCGGCCCATGCGGATTTGTTGTTGTTTCACGTCGAATGAAATGGGGCGCGCTATGATGAGTGAGAAAGCGCATCTAACCATCAAATACAAAGCTGTGGATGTGTGTGTGTGTGAGTGTGTGCGCTCGTGCCCAGTGACGGCACAGAATAGGTTCTAATTAGTACGTAGTCGGTTGATGCAATCATTTACAAAATAGGTAGGTACCTATAATAGAATAGGCAAGTATACTGGTCTACCAACTACTAACTTTATTGTTGTGACATGTTTGAGACTTTTTGGCGGAAACTTGATGAGTAGGTATAGGTACCTAACCTATACCTACTCATCAAGCTTCCGCCAAGTTAAAAAGCACTCGTTAGGTAGGTAGGTAAGGTACCTACCTAACGTGTGCTTTTTATGTTATGAACAATATTCCAATTGTTTTTTTCATGTATTTTATACTTACCTAGGTACTTAGTTCCCACTCCCACCTACCACTACGTATCAAATCAATCAAGTGTAGGAAGGTAGAGATAAACCAGATGGGGCGTGCATTTTTACAAAAGTTTATCCGTAGGTAGGTACTACATACTAAATAAAGGTACCTAACCACCCTTACTTACCTACCCAGTGTTTTTGGTTCTTTTGGTTTTTTCCCTTCTGGCTGAAATTTTGCATACAGGTAATTCTAACTTCAACGCGTGCGAAGCCGCGGGGAGCAGCATAAATAAAAATGCATCGCCGAACGACTGCACCAAATTGGATAATTCTTTTTGTTTTATAATATATACTGCTAGATAATCTCGTGTGGATTGTCCAGCATTATTTATTTATGTGTTCGTTATTGTTAGGACAAGGTTTGTAAAGAAGAAAAGTTAAAAAAAAATTATATATTTTTAATCTCAAAGTGAGTGAACTAGGGCAGAACGAAGTTCGCCGGCCCAGCTAATTACCGGAGGCGGGCAGCAGCGCCTTCTGCCGAACAATTCTGTCACCAAACTGCGATCCCCAAACCGCATGCCCAGCTTGGGGATTATGGGCATTACTCTCCATGAGATAACAGCCAATAAAGGTGCTTATCAGGGGGAGACCTGCGTCTGTGGACCAATATAGGCTGTTGAGGTAATAATTTACTATAGTTTGACCGAAACTCCTGTACCGCGCCTGAGGTATGCGCGCGGCGAGACGGGGGGGAAAGTCGTAAGACGCACACGAGATAAATATCCAAAGAGCGCTATCTCGTGATATCAAGACCATCATTTTTAAAGTGGCCGAAAGAAAGCTCCCAGCACTCTTGGTCTTTTTTTCCCCGGCCCCCACCTCGCCGCACTTTCCTAAGGAGCGGTGCAACAGTTTCGGTCGGACTGTAACGTAGCACACTGCTACTTCTCACTCTGTCTTCTTTTATTGACATAACTCAGAGTGAGAAGTAACGCTGCTTAGCAGCTGTCAACATTATTTTCCATAACGTTTTGCGAAAGACTGCAAGCATATGCTGGACGCGGCAAGCTGAAGATAGGGTGCTATGGCGCTCATTAGGGTAGGCCCAGGGCCGGATTTACCATGCTGAAAAAGCTAAAGCTTAGGGCGGCGAAACTAGGGGGGCGGCAAAATTGACCCCAAAAAAAATTAAGGTTGCGGACACGAGGTGGGGTGGCGGCGGCGGCAGTAGCCGCTTTCCCCACTCTTGCCGCCTTGGGAGGGCCTGCTGCTGCCGCTTCGACTGCCTTCGTGTCCGTTCGTTAGGTAATTAATATACATTATAATAGGATACTAAAAATTGGTAAGTAGGAAAAATTACTAAACATTATAATTATTTAGAATATGGTATTATTTATATAAAAAAAACAATAGATATTGTGTTTATTATTGAAGTTTCAATTTGAAAATAGAAATTAATAATTTAAGTACGTATTAGACATGTGCACCGTTGCTCATTTCACCGGCGGCGGCGGCGCCCGGCATAGAATTGATTGGCGAGGGCGGTGTCATCAGCGTAATCGGCGCGCGTATGTGAAAATAAGTAAAAGACGCCTAAATCCTTACTGAACTTTTAATTAACCACTCATATCAACAGTGGCGAATTGTCCACAGGCAGGAGTAGCAAAAGCTACGGGCCAAAATAATAAAACTTTATAACATTTTATGTTCTAAAATTATTGCAGATACTCATTGCTATTTAAGCAGTCCTAAATCTTTCAAAGACATCTTCACAAAGCACCTTTAGCATCATCCAGCGCAAGTCGACTTGTGTTTTATTTGACGCACCATTGTACATTTTTGGATGCATACCTACCTGGAATGTTTTTAGTTGGTAGCTCTGCGCCAAAGACAGATTTTAATAAGTTTAGCCTTTACAATAAATCTAACAAAACTTTTATTTTTACTTTATTTCTAGAGCTGCTACCATTCTTGTCTTAGAAGCGAGTAAAAAGTTTTTTAATACAAAAGAATTAGTCTCAATCAGATTCAGATTTATGCAGTTCACTTTGCTCACCATTGTCTTAGCTATTTTATTTGCTGATTCCCGTACCCAAACTTCTCATATTTTTTTTACCGATCGCCCCGCTCGCCGTTCTTATTTTGTGTTTGTTTCATTCATTATTGCTAGAAAAGTGTGCCTACAAGTCGTTTATCGATAGACGTTCACTAAAATCTTAACAAAGATAAACGCTTTTTTTCGCGTTATGTGGCTTTCTTTTTTTTTGCCAGCAGCTGTAAAAGTCTGAAACTTGTGTGCAATTTTGCTTGTCTTGGTGTTAGATACGAGTTAAGCTAGCTCCGCTCGTTATTGTGTTGGTTTTACAAGCTTTTTGCACAACATCCAAATACCTAGGCACACAACCTATGGTTTGTCCACGTTGAATGGAGCATGTTAGTAAACAAAATACGACACAAATAACAAAATCTCACTCAATTTTTATTCAAGGGAGGATCTAAAATCGACAAGTAATGTAAATTACGTTTAAAAGGACGCGCCAACAAAGTGAATTTTAGGTTAAGTATGGGCGGTTTATTTACGTTTATGCCTCATTCAAAATGGACATGGTATAGGTAAAAAACACGTAAATTTTGCGATAGCATTTGGTTCCGCCTTTTGCCTCAAATTCGATCAAATTTCAGTTCTTTCTTACTACTTCATCGAGTCGAAGGCCAAAACAGCAGCCATGAAGCTAGGGATCCTAAATAAGGTTAAGCGATACTTCACACCGGGACAGCTTCTATCGCTAGCACAGGTCCGGTCTGGTTTGGAGTATTGCTGCCATGTTTGGGACGGCTCGGCCAAGTACCAGCTTGCAGCCTTAGACTCGATCGAACGAAGAGCTTTCAGACTCATTGACGAGCAGTACCTTGCAGAGACTAAGGTTCAAAGTCTCGACCACCGCCGCAAGGTTGCTTGTCTCTCGATCGTTTATAGGATACATTTTGGAGAATGCTCACTTGAACTACATGACCTGATCCCACCATCCCCTTTCCACTCCAGGACAAGCAGACGCACAGCGCAATACCATCCATACTTGGACGTAAACTCCACTCGCACTAAGCGGTTTTCCTCCACCTTTATTATTCGCACCGCATAGGAATGGAACTCGCTCGTGTCTGTTTTTCCGGCCAATTACAACCTGGGTCTCTTCAAGACAAGGGTGAATAGGTATCTTCTAGACCTTCGTGATACACCGTCGGCCGCATCTTCGCTTTCCATCAGGTGAGATCGCGGTCAAACAAAGGTCTATTTACAGTAAAAAAAAAAAAAAAAAATACTACAAATAAAATGTACCTAAAAGAACAAAAATGTATCTTTCCGCCTGCCGGTACTAAAACTAGCCCTGGTTTAAAGTAACTTTGCACAAACTTTGCTTCTACATGATTCACTTGCTAACTTCAAAATATTCGGACATACATAAACGGTTGTAACGTTTGATCGCGTTGACATAGAAGTTTTATTTATATCACGGCTCCCAGAAGTAAGACCAAGTACGAGCAACTTTTGGATATTTTGACGTTGACAGGTGCATGGTTACCAGTATCTGGCCTTACCTAACCTACTTATCTTCCTTAGCCCACCACACCTTATAAGTAGTGTAGTAAAAACAAACCTTTGCTTTGCTTTTCTTAACTTAAAATTAAACCCAAAAAGTTGTAAAAATAATGCAAAAACAATATTTTTTCCTAAAATAATTGATTTTGTTTCAAAAAACTTCAAACCGAATCCGGTTTGAATTATATAGTTTTTTCATTAATCCCATAGTCGTAACTGGACGAAATTAAAATAGGACCACAATCAAATAAAAAAGAACATGAAAATCGGACCACCCAGTCAAAATTATAATAATAATAATGTTGGACAATTCACACAACATTAACCAGCCCCAAGCTAAGCAGAGCTTGTGTTATGGGTACTAGATAACTGATATACGTAATACAATACACTACATAGATATATATATTTTTTGTACATAGAAAACATCCAGAACGCCCTGAACAAATATTTGCAGATCGTACAAATATTTGTCCCGAGGCGGGAATCGAACCCGCAACCTCCTGCGTAGCAGGCGGACCTTCGCCCACCGCGCCACAGACTGTCTTACTGACGTACACAGAAGTCGGTAGGAGCGGCAAAAAATTTAAAGCTTTGGGGCGGCAAATGTGTAAATCCAGCACTGGGTAGGCCTATGTCCATAGGTGGACTAATATAGGCTGATGATGATGATGATAATTTATCATTAGAGGAACACTAGAAATACGCCCTCAGTCAAAATTTATAATGCCTAACCATTGATTTAAAAAGGGCGCGTTTTTAATAAATCAATGTGCCTAACTATCACGATTCATAAAATGCAGCCCGCTGATAGACAGGAGGCTTAGTAATAGCTACAAGTTTGAGACCCTTACGCGTACAAAACCCTAACAATATCATCAGCCCAGAACTGATCTTCCTTCGTTCTATGCTATCCGTCTTCATTGATACTTTTTGGATAGGTATCCTCGCATCAATTTTATAAGCCTCTTGTTATTACGTCCGTTGCCATGGGGATCATAGAGATAAATTATTAGTAACTAGCTTTTACCCGCGGCTTCCCACGCTCTATTCAAGTAGCCTAAGTCCGTTCCCGGGATACTGATACTGCCAAATTTCATCAAGATTCGTTCAGCCGGGAACAAAATGTCCATCCTATGTCCGTCTACTGGTTCTAAGCTACCCCTCCACCAATTTTCAGCCAAATCGGTTCAGCCGTTCTTGAGTTATAAATAGGTAGTGTAACTAACACGACTTTCTTTTATATAAATAGATAAAGATAGATCAGTGAAATTATCATGAGAAGAGGATGTTTTAGATACTACCTACTTTTTATGTTTCAAACTTTAGACAGTAAAGAAAAAATTATTAAACTTCGATCAGACTTGGCGAAGATGTCACCCAAAATGTAGTTTTTCTGAAGTAGGTAGGTAGGTACCTCCTACCTATTTGGTTGTTTTTTAAGCTTGACGGGATAAATACTAATCCTTCGATTGTAAAACTTTTATGTGATCAATTCAGAACCATTTTCTATAAAACAGCAAAATAATTCGGTCCATAATCCATAGTAGGTTAGATAGGTAGCTTAGCTAGGTACCTACTTACTGGATGGGCCCATTTTTGCTGGTCATTTGCAAGTATGTTCGTAGTTTACCAAGTCAAAGGCAAAATCCAAATCCAATACACAGGCCAAGTCGTAAGTTTTCTAAATAGAAATAATAGGTACCTACCTAGGTATCTCGTTTGATTACGTCTAAATAAGGCAAAATACTAAATACGTGTAGCAGAAATAAATAACTAGCACAGAATAGCCGACGACGCCCGACCGACTACGAAAAGATTCGTCGCCGCGTGTCGTCGGTCTCGGTCGTCGTCATCGCATCGTGTCGGCTATTCGGCGATGTTCGCCTTTTTTCGGAATTTCGCCCCCTGCGCGCCGCATCGCCCCCCGCGTGCGAGCGAGCGGTTGCAGAAACTAGAAGGAATTTCACCAATTTTTGATAGTTTTTCGTACTTCCCGATTCATTTTGAAGAAACGACTGATTTTAGAAATATTTTTGATTATTTCTAATTGTGAATATATTTAGGATGTCTGCAGCGTGACAGATTTTCGAATAAAGGTGTCTATCATGCATAAAAAATAGCTTGAAAATGACTCGATTTGGTGGTCAAAATATGGCAAATTAGTTTCGCTCTCATTTAAAGATCATAATGTTTTTTAAAAAACGAAAAAACTACAGACATGGCTATTTGTCATCCGATTACGTATGAAAAATTTCAATACGATCGGGGACGTAGTTTCCAAATGGAGCGCGAAGTACGTTTGTATGGGGGCTAAGGTATCCGTTCTGTCCTTAACTTGGGGCTAGAATGCTGTGTGAATTGTCAAACATTATTATTATTTTGTTCCCATTGTTAACCTTGAGTTGGAGTAGTTAAGTTTAAACGTACAAGAGAAAGTAAAAAGCTCATTTATTAACATTTACACATAATGATAACCCTTCGAAGGACGTTTTAAATGTCAAATAAGTGACAGTGCATTGTTGACACAGAAAATAATTGGAAATTCCGAAAGAACCTTGTATCCGTTGACTTCTATAAGTTATTGGTGATAAAAGATACTTTTTATTAAAACAGGAATTTACAATTAGGGATAGAGACAAATTAGAACTAGAATTTACAAGTATATAGGAACTGTACTAAATAAAATCGAATTAGTTTGTCAGTTACATTATCAGAAGATATTCGACAAGTATTATTTCTTTTTAACCGTTTTTAAAAAAAGGGGGTTCTCAATTCGACTGTATTTTTTTATGTAGAACTCAGAACATTTCACTGGGTGGTCCTATTTTCATGATTTCTTTATATAAAAGCTGATGCTTCCCGTGTGGTCCCATTTTAATTTTGGTCAGTTCAGACAATGGGATTCATGAAAATACGTAAAAAACTATTAAAATTGAAGTCGGTTTATAGTTTTTTAAAACAAAATTAATTATGTTGATTATATACGAAATGATGATGATAATTATAGCCAGTTAAAGTTCTGCGTGACCTTACATTTTGCGTCACTTTTTAGCACGGCGTGACGGTGACGTCACTAGTCCCAAACTTCAACGCGCTATATTTTAAACTATACTTACTTGACAATACTAAAAATGTCACCGTCCCTGTCAAAATAATCAAAATAATGAGGATGGCACCAT
The DNA here is from genome assembly GCA_955876795.1 of Eupithecia tripunctaria. Classification (NCBI taxonomy): domain Eukaryota; kingdom Metazoa; phylum Arthropoda; class Insecta; order Lepidoptera; family Geometridae; genus Eupithecia; species Eupithecia tripunctaria. Next base: position 8,569,294 of record OY041623.1, on the reverse strand, counting down.
TTTTAGTCCTGTCAGATTAGTTTAATTTAGTTTTGGCAACATCTGAATAGACACCATTGTCAAATATAATCTAACTGACACAAAAAAAACAATTATAATAAAAAAAATTACGGGACACTGCCTGATTTACGGAAGGTTACAGAAATAATTAAATATTCGAAATCTAATGCATATTCTCTTTAATAAAGTGGGCACGACAGCAAAAAAATTGCAACGGTCGAATTACCTTGGTGGGGTTCTTTTGGGATCAGTTTTACGGCGAATATTTGCCCGAAACGCAGGGTTGCGGGTTCTATTCCCGGCGGAGCCTGGGATAAGTAATTTGTCTATGATCTGCAAATTCTGCTGGTTATATTTATAAATAAATAATATAAATAAATAATGCTGGACAATTCACACAGCATTATCTAGCCCCAAGCTAAGCAGAGCTTGTGTTATGGGTACTAGATAACTGATATACATAATACAATACACTACATAGATAGATATTTTTTATTTTACGTAGAAAACATCCAGAACGCCCTGAACAAATATCTGCAGATCGTACAAATATTTGTCCCGAGGCGGGAATCGAACCCGCAACCTCCTGCGTCGCAGGCGGACCTTCGCCCACCGCGCCACAGTGGTCGTCAAATTATGTTCGGAGTCTGTCTGGGTATACACACGAACGTTTCTAGGTACATAATATGATTTATATCAGTATGGTAGTTTATAATTTCGAAAGTTGTCTACCTATCTGTCTGACCTTTCCACACGTAAACGGCTGAATGGATTTTTATGAAATTTGGCTAGGAGGTAGAATGTATCTCGGGGATGGACATAAGCTACTTATAACCTAGAAAAAAGCAAGCGAAACCGCAGGCAGTTGCTAGTTATTTATATACTACCGGTCATTTCAATAAGCAAGGCATGGTCAAAACGTGTGGAGACAACTAAAACGCTGGTCTCTCACGAAGTTTTCCTCTAAGTAACCCTGTGTACTATGTAAATTTTATGTGAAGGCTTTTCCTTGTCATTATTAGCAATACATTGTCTACTACTGGACATAGCACCGCTGTGTTGCTGTGGGCTTAGTTAGAATTTGCACCAACCCAACTCATACGGCGGATGTCGTAAGAGGCGACTATACCTAGACTAATTTGGGTTGAAGAGACCAGGCACACTGACGTTTCAGACACAACATTTTAGGACACTACCAAACAGCACAAGGGTTAAGCCCTTTATCTTTACTATATAAAGTTTACATAATGCAGTTTAAAGTGGTATATTTGAATGCATTGTTTTGGTGCTGTGCTGCAACGGTGCTTGCCATTGCTCGTGATTTACAGTACATTTCAACGACAGTCCAACTGGTAACAGGAACGTACTAATTTTGTCAGTTTTTTAAGAAAATGTTAGGCGTTGTTTACGGAGACGCGGGGCGTGCAGCGGCGCGGCTCGCACTAAATTCAAACATATAGCGTTGGTAGAGTGTGTTTATGGATGGAGAGGCGTTTTTACAGCGTTTGATTTGACGCGTCGCACGCGACGTCACACGCTGCGTCCACGACCGACGACCACTCATAACTTTTTACAGATTAGTACGATTTTGATAATTCGTTTTTTATTGGAAAGGAAAACCCCGTAGTTGCTCTTATATAAATTTTAGCAGTTATTTTTTTGTTCCGGATGTTTCTATGATTATGTTTCCTTTGTCCACAGGGTGGTTCTCAGCATGTGGATGCCGAGGGGGGGCGCTGGCGTCGCCCCGGGGCTCCATTGCAGCGTTGCTTCGGGCGCGGGCCTTCGCGCTCGTGTCACCGCGCGCCATATCCGCGTATAGAGCGCGACCTACTTCGGGTGAGCTACTGATATTTTATGATAGCCTAGTACCTGACGAACCATGTACGTTAAAATAGCTTAAATTACCACGCCAACCCTGTAAAAACATTTTCTGGTTGGCAGGTACAACATGCTTCGGCATTAAAGTCACCCTTTGCACCACCCAAGTCAGTGCATTAAAATTTCAAATAACTAAATAAATAATAATAGCTCGTGCTTGGGTCATTTCACGCTGACACCACGCTCCAACCATTTCATGCTAGCCTGGTACCTGACAACTTCATAATTCGGTCAAGCTCTTGTCGTGCTATGATAGCCTAGTGCAGTGACATCAAAGCATTGAAGTATTTGGCTTTAGGAAGGCATGTTTGTCACCATCTCACAAAGATTTCATCCAAAAACCGGTTTTCGTTTAATCCTAAAACTTTGATATATTAATTATAAAGGTGCTCCGAATCTCGATCACCTGCCAAACTACTACTCACCAAATAAAGATTCAATACAGACAGGGTATTTGTTGATGTCTAAAGTTACCCCCAACCAAATAGAGTCAAAAAGAAAGGAGTGGTGACGTTACGGTTACCGTGTTGTCAACGCAACAAAAGTTGTCTATTGGCACACGCGCGCCCTTAATTCCCACGACTCTTCTCTTTTTGAACAGATTCTACTCAAACGCAACTATGATGTAAGCACCAAGACTCAAGTTGCGATTTATTGACAGTTTTCCATGAAATTCGTAGTTACGTGTGAATATTCTGCGATCAGTCATGTAAGCTTCAACAGAATTACACAAAAGGATTAGTATAAGAAACACCAGAATAGTTATTTCAGTTTTAATGAGACACTAATTAAATTATTTATAATATTTATGATAGGTTTATATTAAACATTAAGAACGAATTTATGATACTCTAGATACTTTACAATAGTTTTCTTTATAATTCTCTTTACAGTGAGCCACTGACATAAATTTCAAGGTAGTTGTTTACTGTTCCGCGTTCAAAAGTAAAGTGCGTCAAAACTGAGCCTTTCGCTGGCCCTCGCCTACGTCAGCAGGCTGCCTCGCTATTGGTCGTAGCCAAGACAGCCGATGTCATACGATACGAGCTCGACCAATAGCGTGGCAGCATAAAATCCACCAATGACAGGCGAGGTCGTACGAAAGATCATTTGAAATACTCATTTTATCCGGAAGCGTAATAAATACTATTTAACATAAAGCAATCAAATAAATTCCTAATTAAGCTAATATTGTAACAATAAATACTACACTATTTAATAAATACAATCAGTAATAATATGAAACACTATTTAAATAATTGGTTGTTACTTTCCAACTGTGGATTCCGGAAAAAGGTGGAGGCGGCGACAACATCCGGCCGTCCTGCTTACGCATCCGTCCCTGGATAGCGTTGTAGTCTGATGCGATTGCTGAGAACAAATAATATCAAAATTTAGAAATTATCAATTTATGTGAACCCTTTTCATGTAGGAAGTGTCTCTCAATCTGCATTTATCAACATATTATAGCAGACTAAGACCAATATAATTATGCGAACCACATTATTGGTAATCAGAAAGTTTCTGTTCCATCAGCGGTCAGTTGGTACAAAATCAAGATTTGTAATTTACCCTAGGCGATGCCTTCGGCCAACCCTAGTTGCATATCATCACAAATCTTAATTTTAGCCTGCAACAGATTTATTTTACACGGATAAATACTGTCACAGGATCGTCATACTGATTACCAATACTGCGTTCGAAGCAAACGCTTTAGACACCAAAGTTATAGAAAAAGAAGGCAAATAGGAATTACAAGATATACACAATATAAATATATTATAAATAATGCAATGATACCTAACAACATCCCAGTCCATCACTCCACGGAATCTAGATCGGACAATTTGATCCAAGGTTTCATATTCTCCGCACAAGTTGTTCCTTCGTAGCGCTTACTAGACCTTTCAGCACCTCTCATATCTTTCACTTTGTAGCGGTCATGGCCCAAAACTTCTGAAACCTGGAAAGGTCCTTTAAACACCGGTAGTAATTTGGTGCTTTGCCCATCATTCGATTGGCTGGGAATTTTTATGACAACCAAATCACCGACTTCATAAATTCTAGCCACCTTACGTTTTGAGTCGAATTGTTCTTTTTGTTTGTTTGCATTTGACTGAATGCGATTGCTCACTGTATTCCTTAACGATGTAACATCAACGGTGCCTTCATTATTCTCTATCAAATTGTCCGAATCTGTCTGTAGCCGATATCCAAAAAAAACTTCACTGGGAATTGCAGAGGTGGTTTTGTTAATAGTACTGTTTATACCATGCTGGATACTAGTAATGTGTGTGTCCCATTTGTTGTTGTCCGTTCCAGCACCCATACTTCGCAAAGCATCAAGTATTGTACGGTTGTAGCGCTCTACTTGTCCATTAGATCGTGGCATGGCTGTAGCTATTACATGTTGGCGAATATTTTTGTCTTGACAATATTTGGTAAATAGCTTTGACGTAAAAGAGCTTCCTGCGTCACAAATAATGCGCCTAGGATTACCGAACACCTTAAATATCTTATCTAGCTCATTAATGACAATTTGAGTTTTTGTACTACGCACAGGGGAAATAAATACAAACTTAGTAAAAGAATCGACGGTAACAAGGAGGTAAGTATTCTTTTGCGTTGTCATGACAAAGGGACCCAGATGATCAATATGCAAAGTGTGAAATGGTTTCGCGTATTTTGGTATAGAAAACAATTTACCTTCCTTCTTACCGTGGACATTCTTCGAGTAGATACAATTCAAACAATTTTTTATATATTTCGAAACAATTTTTTTCATTTTTGGAAACCAATACAAAGACTTGATTCTCTCGATTGATTTATCCACTGCAAAATGGCCTAGGTCATCATGATTAGCTCTTATAATTTGCCATATACATTTTTTTGGAACTACCCACCGCCTTCCATATTCAGTGCGGCGGTAAACCTTATTACCTAGTAACTCATAATCATTAAATATCTTCCGATTAAGCTCGGCCTGACCTGATTCTAATATTCTTTTGATTTCACTAATATTTGTGTCTTGTAATTGTACAGATAATAACCAATCACCTTCAGTAATAGTCAACACGCTTTCATTGAGAGGGGCAGCCGCTACAGCAACAACTGGATTTCTACTGAGTGCGTCAACATGTTGCATCTGGGTTCCTGGTTTATGTATAGTATCAAATGTAAATTCTTGCGTTAATAAAACCCATCTGCCTACCCTCGAGTTAATTTCCTGTTTATTTAATGTATATCTAACAGCATTACAATCTGTATATATTTTAAAAGTTGATCCTAACAAATAGTGTCTGAATTTTTGCAAACCTACTACAATTGCTAAAAATTCTAATTCGAAGGAATGGTAACGTTTTTCCTCATTAGAAGTTTGCCGACTATAAAAATGAATTGGTTTTTCTCCTTTGTCCGTTAGTTGAGTAAGGATGCACCCCAACCCGTCACGGCTAGCATCAGTGTACAGATTTATAGGTAATTGGGGATCAAATATTGTTAAGACAGCATTGTTAAGTAATTCGTGTTTGAGTTTATTAACCGCTAAAACCTGTTCTGTCCCCCATACCCATGTCATCTCTTTCTTCAGTAATTCTGTCAGTGGTTTAGCCATGAGTGCGCAATTTTTTATGAACTTTCTAAAATAATTAATAAGACCTAAAAATTGTCTAACCTGATGAACATTTTTAGGTTCAGGATAATCAGCAACCGCTTTTAACTTCTTTTTTCCTGGATGAATACCATCTTCTGATATATCATAACCTAAAAAACTGACTGAACTTTGAAAGAAATGACATTTATCTAAATTTATTGTCAAGCCATTTTGCTCTAAAACTTGTAAAACTTCATTTAGCTGTTGAACGTTTTCGTCTAATGTATTCGTAGCTATTAATAAATCATCCATGTAACAAATTACTTTTCCGAAACGAAGCCTTCCCAATACAGTATTCATCAACCTCTGAAATACCGCTGGTCCATTGCACAAACCAAACGGCATTCTTTTAAACTCATAATGACCGTCAGGGGTGATGAATGCTGTCTTGGAAATTGAATTTTCACTAATACCTATCTGATAGTACCCGCTTTTTAGATCCAATGAAGTATAATATTTACAACCCCTTAATTTATCAATTAGATCTTCTACAATAGGCATAGGATATTTTTCTTTTACTGTGACCTTATTAAGAGACCTATAATCAACGCACATACGCTTCTCACCCGATGCCTTGTCAACTAATAGAATAGGGCTAGCATATGGGGAGTTGCTCTCTCTTATAATATCGTTTTTTATCAGATCATCAATTATTTTACGTGTTGAAACCTTTTCAGACTCTGACATACGATAAGGCCTGTAACAAATAGGTTTATTGGTAGTCAACTCGATATCCAACTGAACGCAACTGGTTTGGCCAAGTGTTTCTAAATCTTTAGATACCACGCGCGGATATTTGGAGAATATATTGTTCAGTAAAGAAATGTGACTCATAGAATCTGTATTAAACATTAATGATTCTATTAATGCTACTTGTTCATTATTTAACGAGCAAAATTGAAGGTTATTACCTACTCGAGTATACATTATTCTCTCATCTTCAGTGAAATTCCTACCTACCAGAATAGGACAACCCGCTAATTCGTCACAAATATACATTGTTACACCAAGTTCCGCTGTATCTACCCTAAGGTTTACCTTAACACCCTGAAAAACTTGTGAACAAGAATCAATTTTAAATCCTGTTAACACAACTGGCGCTTCTAGCTCAAAAGGAATCAGTTTTAACTCATGTGCTAATGCCGATGTTATCAGTGAACAGCTGCTACCCATGTCAATGAAAGCCTGTCGTTTACAACTATTCAATTCGACATCTTTGAAAAATTTATTTTTAGGATTTGGTTCAGCGATAAACTTGACCTCTGTTTCCTTTTCTACTTTTTCCGATTTAGGTTTAGATTTTGATCTACATGCAAGCTCTAGGTGGCCGTACCTACTGCACAGGTTACATTTTACACTGTCTTTTTGAGTACAAGTAGTCTTCTTATGACCAGCTTCCCCACAGCGAAAACAAGTTATATTCGCGCTTACTGGCTGAGAACTGTTCGATGCATTTGAATTAGAATATTCAGGCTTCCTATCGTTGTTACTAAATGATGAGCGGGCAACATTTTTACTATATTGAGTGTTCTGCTTTTGGGTAGGTCTTTGTTCAGGCTCACAGTGAATTTTTCCATGTAAAAATGAAGCTAGCTCATCACAGTATCTAAAATTACCAGCTTCTGCCGCTGTACTTATATTTTTATCACCAATTGAACCTACAATTACGGAAATAATATCTTGTTCCGAAAAATCTAACCTAAGTTTATCTATTTTCCCCTTTTGTTGAAAATAAAACTCGTATAACGATTGGCCATCTGAAGGTTTCGTTTGAATCAAATCTTTTAACAAACTAAACATGTTGCGTTTTGTTCTAAATGTATCTAATAGTGTATTTCGCCAGTCCTCCCAATTCCAGGTGGTCCATCGTGTCTTATTTTTTTGCAATGAATCATACCAGGTTTTCGCTGTGTTACGTAATTTTTGCAAAGCTTGATATTGTAAAACACGATCAGACCAACCGAAAGCGCGAGCATTGGCTTCGACTACATTTAACCACGTGGTAATATTGTCCACTAAAGGTTCGAACTCTGGTATCACTGATGATAAAATAACGTTTTGGCTTACTGTGGGAGACGCACGCCTGGTGCGTCTCAATTTCCTGTGCCGCCGGTCATTACCACTACTACTGGATGAACTCGAGGAAGAACTGGGACTTGAAGAACTCGTAGACTTTTTCCTCCTCCTCGACTTGTTCTTTTTTTGTCGCTTTCGGCTGCGTGGCATTTTTGTGGGCGTTGTTCTTTAACACTTCTGATGTAAGCTTCAACAGAATTACACAAAAGGATTAGTATAAGAAACACCAGAATAGTTATTTCAGTTTTAATGAGACACTAATTAAATTATTTATAATATTTATGATAGGTTTATATTAAACATTAAGAACGAATTTATGATACTCTAGATACTTTACAATAGTTTTCTTTATAATTCTCTTTACAGTGAGCCACTGACATAAATTTCAAGGTAGTTGTTTACTGTTCCGCGTTCAAAAGTAAAGTGCGTCAAAACTGAGCCTTTCGCTGGCCCTCGCCTACGTCAGCAGGCTGCCTCGCTATTGGTCGTAGCCAAGACAGCCGATGTCATACGATACGAGCTCGACCAATAGCGTGGCAGCATAAAATCCACCAATGACAGGCGAGGTCGTACGAAAGATCATTTGAAATACTCATTTTATCCGGAAGCGTAATAAATACTATTTAACATAAAGCAATCAAATAAATTCCTAATTAAGCTAATATTGTAACAATAAATACTACACTATTTAATAAATACAATCAGTAATAATATGAAACACTATTTAAATAATTGGTTGTTACTTTCCAACTGTGGATTCCGGAAAAAGGTGGAGGCGGCGACAACAGTCAGTCTATCTGTAACGTCGTATCTCTGAAACTACTGCACCGATTTCAATGCGGTTTTCTTCAGACTTTTAATCCTAATTTTTTTTTAAAGTAAATTCATCTTGTATTGCAGAGAGCGGTCGCGTCAGCGCGCAATACGAGCGCGCTTGCGCGCGTCCGGGCACGCCGCTACGGTTGGCTGGGGTCTTCGCGGACGGAAGCAAGGCGAAGGCGCCCAAATACGCACAGCTGGTGGATCCACAAGGAAACGTGAGTACCAAACCAATACTTCCTCAACCTCAACCTCAACAGCCTATATAAGTCCACTGCTGGACGCATGCCTCCCACTGATAAGCGCTTTATTGGCTTTATCTCATGAAGAGTGGTGCCCATAGGCTCCACGATGGGCAAGTGGGTTGGGACCGCAGTTCGGTGGTAGTTTTTCTGCAGGGGCGCTGCTGCCCGGCCCTGGTGGAAATTCCTCACCTCTACAACACCCGCGGGAAGAGTTGGGGTGGTAAAAATTCTAATTCGGCACACGGCAAAATTTTAAAGCCAGACCGGTTTGTTTTTCTTTAAACCTTACAGGAATTGGGGATATTTTGGGTATGTCCCAGTTTATCACGCTGCTCAAACGTTGGAAATAATAAATAAATAAATAAATAATCCTGGACAATTCACACAGCATTATCTGGCCCCAACCTAAGCAGAGCTTGTGTTATGGGTACTAGATGACTCTAATATTGTACATTATCACGCCGAACCATCTTGTTTGACTATGATAAGAAAAAAAAACGTAGTTGTCGTTTTTTGAAAGGGTAGTTCCACCACGCTCCAAATTTCATAATTTCATAATTTTAATTTTCATACATTGATTCCACAGCGCTCCAAAAATGTTTAGTGAGTTTGAGTTAAACTTGGCATGAAACATATGGTTAGGTATCGCTAAAGGTCATAAATGATATTAACGCAGTTAACTTATTCTATGAATAAAGGGCATGAACATTCTATGAACAAGGGTTCATGTGTTTTTGTATATTTTATCTTACTTTCCTTGAAGCAACTGCTCGTTTATTTCATGTATAGCATAAGAAAGCCCACGAAGAAAATATATCTTGACACAAAGATCTATTGATCCTAAATCCTATTTAAGACGTTAAGCCTGTTATTACCTTAGCCTTTACGTGGCTATTACACTTTTTGCCCTTTTTTGTTTGACAACCCTAACGATTATTCCTAAGACTAAATTCACGCAAAAATGCACTCTCTAGGTCGTTATATTTCAGTCTAAAATAACAAGATGAAGGCTGAAGAAAGAAGGTCGAAAATAGGTTGTGGTTTTTGCAACGATAGGGCAGTGTCCTCAGACTTGGTATTCTATACAGGGTTGTCATGTCACGATTTTGAAATAGCTTTTTGAGTTGAGAAATTATTTTGCAGGTTTTGTCCCGACTTTGTTTTTTATTGTTTTTATTACATTGTTGTATGAATATTTTACGAGTAACGTTAAATATTGAATTTGATATCGGATCATGTAATCCTTACAATGTCCTTAGTCTCGGTATAAAACAAGTTATGACGTAATCAACTTGACTGTTTATAGTTTCCTAGTAAGATATAAAATTTGCCATCAAATTCTAAGGTAATGAACAATATATTTAAAAGGTGTATTGAGTTTAATAATGTGTTAAGCAGTTCTGACGGTATTAATAGCCTTACAAAACTATTTATATAACAAAAAAAGATTTCTCTATGTGAATGTCAATACTTCGGAGACATAAATGATCTTAAATCAGAACATTGTTAATGAAACAATTTATCAATGCATCAAATTTAAGAATAAACTTAACTTACATTACATCCATCCATCCATCCATCCACAGCCTGTATCGGTCCACTGCTAGACGCAGGCCTCCCCCTGATAAACGCCTTATTGGCGTTTAACTCATGGGGGGGTACTGCCCATAATCCCCACGCTGGGCATGTGGGTTGGGGATCGCAATTTGGTGGAAGATTTGTTCTGCGGGGGGGCGCTGCTGCCCGCCCCCCAGAAGATATCCCTTAGTCGCCTCTTACGACACCCACGGGAAGAATTGGGGTGGTGCAAATTCTATGCCGCCGGCACCACACGGCCTTACATTACATAATTTACATAAAATCATACTAATATTGAAAACGTAAAAGTTTGTGCCATTGTAAAATGTTTGGCTGAAGACAAAGCCAAAACATAGAAATTTTGAACTTGCTAAGATCTGTAACCTCTGAGAACATAAACTACTTTTTATTAAAAAAAAGGCATGCTGAGCCTTTCGTAGAAACTAAAAACTACATAATTCTTATAAAACTTTGACGGACATCCTTAATTATGCGAAAAAGAATTCATTCATTCCTTTGTTTTTATTGATGAGTATCATTATGTAAGGTTACATCGTAAGGTCAAACGCGTAATAATAACTTACACAGACCTTTAACTTTTAATTATTTATGAAGTTTATTTTCTTTACTTTGGTCCAGCTGAGCGAATGGTATAAATAGATTAAAATCTATGTGATGGAATCCAGATGTATTTATGAGTGTACTTTTATAAAATTTTCGTCGCTCGTGGGTTAATTTTCTAATGTTTTTTTATTCATAATCAACATCTAGTTAATGGTGTCAAACGTAGCCAAAACAAAACAAATTTTGACAGCACTCATAACGGTGCCGATCGAATTAAAAAGGATGGCATTATTTTTCTATTCATTATGTTCTCGTTATTTCCAATAAGTTGTCAACTTACTGTGATCTAAGAAATTAAATAGTATCCCAAAATTCGCCTTCGACGGACTCGAACCGTGTAATTTTCTTTTTCAATAAATTATATTTTTAAGAATATCTATCTGCGGAAACTTGTTTGAATGCGTTAACAAAAAGTGCACTAGTCTATCTAGGCATGTTCTTTATTTTTAACCGACTTTGAAAAAGGAGGAGGTTCTCAATTCGACTGTATTTTTTTATTGTTTATGTTTGTTAACTCATAACTTTTGACTGAGTGGTCTGATTTTCATGATTCTTTTTTTATTTGAAAGTTGGTACTTTCCATTTTAATTGGTCTAGTTATGACAATTGGATCCATGAAAAAACTATACATTTAAAAAAACTATAAACTGACTTTTATATAATTAAAGACGGCTTATACTCAATTATTCTTTGAATTTTTGTAATCCAAGCTGTAAGTTGCTTAAAGATTTTAAAAGTATAAATAAATTATTCTTAGTGCTGTTAAATTCGTTTAGTTTAGTTTTGGCGACACCTGAATTGACACTAATGTAATGAGCGACTAAAATACATCATCATCATACATCTAAAACTCGACGCCAACCAAGTGAGTTTTTGTTATTTGTGTCGTGGTTTGTTTACTAACATTCTACATGTTCGATGGATACGGTATAGGTGTCCTTGGTGTAGCGAGGTAGTGTAGTAAAGGTTTGGTGTGACGATCTACACGTATATAGGTGACATCATAATGTTTACATTTTTTTTATTTACCGTTCGTAATAATTTTGAATTCTTATAACGTATGAATTGAATAACGGAAATCTATTTTTTGATATCGTCAGCCAGGTGGGCAGCAAAAAAGTTGTAAAAATCATAAAAGGCAGTGAAGTTACTGGTAGCTGGGCATTGTTACGCTGAGCACATACAAAATACGTGTGTAGTGTAGGTAGATCAAGTCAGGGTTAATGCATCCACTGCCTATATGCCTGCCTTCTTCCACTTGTGGACAAAAAATGTAGGTGAATTAGAGTCAATTGCACCTTATTTCTTATTTGATAGTAATTACTATTTATCAAGCTCTTTATATAGTAAAAATTTGACTTGTCTATGTGCTTATTTTGTAAGTCTAAAGAAATAAACGATTTGGCTCTGACTCTCTGACTCTTATTCAGGTTTATTGGCATGAGAAGCGCTGTGCATTGTGGGCTAAGAAAGTGTTAATTTAGAATTATTTGTAGGTATTTCTTTAAATTATTTATGACTTGCTTCGGCCCGCGGCTTCGCACACGCTTTTCAGCGATTAAAAGCAGTCTGTACTCACTGCCTAATTTTATCAAGATCCGTTCAGCCGCTCAGGCGTGAAAACGTAACAGACAGAATTACCATCATATTTGACATAAGTCAGACTGAGAAATAACACTACTTCTGTTTTATGTTAGCAGACCATTATGAATAAGAGGGTTATAGTTTCATTTCGACTTTTTGGCACTAGCCTTAAAAAAAATAAGATACAAGTAGGTACCTAAATAATACCATTACTTTTATGTTCATTTTGAATATAAACAAACCTCCGAAATTACGTAGAGCAATCGAGAATACCTAATTAAGTAAAAAATAAAGAGAAACCTAGCTATCCAGCTAAGCATAGCTTCTTTTTCCTGATACCATCAAAAGGTCTCAGAGTATCTGAACCCTGTTTTTTTTATAAACTGTTTTAAATTTGACTTGTCTCCGAGATTTTTTAATAAGCCTAACGAATTAAAAGTTACTGGTTCTGAAACCAAAGTTATGCTTAGCCTTTTAGTTTTAATATTCTCACTTCGTAAGCAATGAAAAGTGAACTTCCGTCGCCTACCGTGGGAAAATGTCACTGTCATCTGACAATGACACTGTCAAATTGGATGTAATTTTTCATTTTGAGCTTATTTTGAGCGTCATTAGTGTAGAAAGTAAGCTTAGGTGTCAGTTTATAAAAAAATCAGGGTTCAACAGTTTCCGTCGCGATTATTTGATAATTCGGACTTGAGCAAAAACAAAAAACTATGAACACCGAAAAAGAGATATAGATAGTGTTCGAGAATTTAATAATTGGATAGATAAATATATATTTTGTATCGGAACAAATATGTGTACGATCTGCAGACATTTGTTCAGGGCGTTCTGGATGTTTCCTATGTATAATAGAAAAAATATCTATGTCGTAGGTATTATGTATACCAGTTATCTAGTACCCATAAGACAAGCTCTGCTAAGCTTAGGGCTAGATAAAATGATGTGTGAATTGTCCAGAATTATTTATTTATTGACAGAAATATTACGTTTTTTTTTGTAAATCGTGCCTTAAATTCTAATTTTTGATTACCTGGTCACTAGAGTTCTCTAAATATATGAATTTGTCAACACGTGATACGTTTCGACTCGAGAGTTGATTTTGGGTAGGTTATGGTACCTAACCAGATTTGGTAGAGCAGTTTTCTACTCAGAAAACAACATTTACCCCCTTATTCATAATAGTCTGCTAACTTAGCACACTGATAAATCTCGCTCTTTCTTTTTCTATTGACATACCTAAGACTGTTTTATGTTAGCAGACGATTATAAATAAGGGGCTAGTCAAAGGTAGAGTACCTACCTAAGCAAAACACATGTTGGTTAGTAGGTAGGTAGGTAGGTAAGTAATACCATCAGTTATTCTGAAAGTGCCATGGTCACTTAAATAAAAGAGATAAAGTACCTACTCCATACTTAACGTAACAGAACATTCATTCTCACCTGTCATCAAAAAACAACTGCCTTCCAACACTCCGATCTCTATTACCTCGTCATAAAACTCAAAATTAAATAAATCTCAGCGGAATTCACATTATTATTCGTAAGATTGTTCAATGTCCTATATGGTCACGATTTGATTACCATTGTCTGAGTGGCATAGTTCATTCATATTCCTCCATCGGACACGACCTCGCAAAGTTCGAATCATCCTGTATATCGAACCGATAATATTCTGAACCTTATTGCTTCGATTTACGGCTAACGTGGTTATACACTTCGCAAAACAAAGATGGCGATCGCCATGACCAACTTGACACTAGCTTGTTTGAAACAGGTCCTATGGGAATTCGTACTCAATCTCTTATGGAATAGAGATGAGGGTAGATTTCGCCATTGTCTTTTGGGTGGTATTTCGGTCAACTTTGAACTGTAAAAGGTATGCAGACGTGAAGGGTTATTTGACATCCGTTATAGTCACATTACTTATTCTATTTTGAACTATAAAGCTTATAATTGAAGTTCAATTCTGCTTGGACATTTGGAATTTGTGATTGTTTCTATACATTTTTTTAAATCCATAACCTATCATATTATCAGATAGTACCTACATACTATTTATTCCTCATAAAATTTATGAGATTTCGCAATTCCTACAGCAGCTCCTCGTGGTTTCACCAGCGTAGTTCCCGTTCCCGTGGGAATTCAAAAACTCGAAAAAGGCTGTAGAAGTCCATGATAGGTTGAAAAGATGAGAAAATAAAATTCAGACAACTTTTATTGAATTACAAAGTTTGTCAGGTTAGCTAATAATAAATGGAATATATACATATTGTTAGGAACACGACGCATAATTGTTTACGGAGACGCGGGGCGTGCAGCGGGGCGGCCCGCATAGTAATCAAACATTATGGCGAAGAATTCAAACATTGGTGTGTTTACGAAGCGATTTTACACGCGTTTATTTGATTTGACGCGTCGCACGCAGCGGCCACCGTCAACTCTGCACGGTCCATAAACATCACCGTACATTGCGATATGTTTGTGTTTACGCGTGCAATAATGGGGCCGCTGCACGCCTCGCGTCTCCGTCATCAAGGCGTATGGGTTCAGTGAGTTCCCTTGGCTTACCCCAAAACTCTACCTTGCTAGATTTTTTCGTAATTTGTTACTTACACGCATAGTTAAGGGAAACAATTTTTTTCTTTGTGCATGATACAATAAAATGGCGAATGGTAACATGTCGTTGTCACTGCCAAGTTATTGTATTCTCTTTGGTCACTGAATTGAATACATTGTCAAAGTATGGTCAAAGTCATATTTGATTGATATTCGTGTCAAATAAATAAATAATTTCATAAACCGCTGAAAATTGCTAAAAAGAGATTCAAATATACATTCACGTTTCCTAGTTTTCCTCAACATGATGAAGAAATATAAGAAAGAAAAAACAATAGAATTCACCCCCTACAATTGGCTAAAACACGCTGCCATTTACAACCAAAACTTCATCAAAATACCAATTACCTGGATCAATGAAAACGCAGATATTATAGCTATACTCTTTTCTCGTAAAAGAATAGACAGAAACAACATTATAAAAAAGTTCTACAGCATCTACGAAAAAGTAAAACACGAGAATAACATTCCTATAGAAGTGATCAACGTTCCTTTCGATGAAACGGAAGAAGACTTCAAAGAGAGTTTCCAAGAGCAAGCAAATTGGTTCACTCTTCGTTTTGATGATGTCCTGGTACCGATACTCAAATATCTTTACGGAATTTCCTGCATTCCACATATTCTAGTAATGAAAACTGATTGTACTGTTATATCCAGCCATGGGATTTTAGATCTAGAGCTGTATGGCAAAAATGCTATATTAACTTGGCTGACGACTTCGTCATCGAAGATGAAGGCAAGATCGTTCAAAGCGGAAAGTGTTATGTACGGAGAGGTTTGGAAGTTCGCGGGGTACGTTCATAGGAGATCTATAACAAGTAGTGTCGATGAAAATGCACGTGGAGTAGAAAAACCAGCTGATTCACATAAGGATTAGTGTTTTTAAGTAGAATCAATTCTGCCAATAGAATGGACCCATAAATTATTAAATTTCTTTTATTTAGCTTTTCGAATATAATATTAGTACCTATTCAATAAGTACTAGAGTATTCAAATAAAGTATAACCAATTAAAATTAAATCAGATATTGACTTGTATGAAACCAAATTAAAGTATTAATCAAATTTAATATACTTAAATCAAAACACTTTACAGGTTTGATTGAATCCATGTTATTTAATGTCAATAGAGATACCCTTTTAATATATAAAATTCACTTATTTTTATGAAAATAAACATCGTAAACAGACAATAACAAGGTAATTGACGAAGAAATCGACGAACATCATACCTACGTAAAAGATGTATCACGTAAGTATACAAGAACGTCTTCCTTTTTTCGGAGTCGGTTAAAGATACTAATCAGGAGTCTCTAAAAAAAATGTCTGGTCATTTAGAGTCTCTAAAAAAAATGTCTGGTCATTTAGTGCCATGACCAGTTATGTGTTCCATCCTTGTCAAGGGGAGTGCTAACCGTCTCTCCTTTCAATAGACACAATCGCATTATCAAACCGAGTTGTTCACTAACCATCTGAATCAGAAAACTTCGCTTGCGCGATCTAGGAATCTACCCAAAAAATACAACTTGCAAACAAAATATATAACTTTTTGCGTTGCAAATAATTTTTTAAAACTAAATTAATAAGATTGCGTAGAATTTCGTCGAAAAATATTCATGCTTTTTTATGTTATTGCAATTTGAATGCAAGATTGGTTGGCCACGCTCGCTAACGCCATCTCTTGGTGTCGGGACAAAACTAAGTGGCCAATGAAAGCTCAAGGCTATCGGTCTCTACCGTGAGCCTACTCTACTTTATCGTTACCTACGTATAAACTTTATATTGAAAAGAAAATAACAATCAAAAAAAGAAATAAGTACTAGTTTTACTAGTATTTACAATTGAAGCAATTTAGCTACTCATACTAAAACTTTTACTCATTTATTAATATTATATATTGGTTTTTTTTTCATTTACTTATTAATAATTTAATAAAAAAATACCGGAGGCAAATTCAAAATATAAATAAATAAACAGAATCTTAAAATAACATTAATAATAATACCTACCTTTATTCATGAATAAAGGTAGGTATTATTATTAAACTTTCGCATTTATAATATTAGTGTGATAGAGTGGCCAGTGTGATGTGATGTCATTTCTAATTAAATTTAATAAAGTAATTTCATTATTACAATTATATGAATATAATTGTAATAATGAAATTACTTTATTAAATTTATGAATATAATTGTAATAATGAAATTACTTTATTAAATTTAATTAGAAATGACATCACATCACACTGGCCACTCTATCACACTAATATTATAAATGCGAAAGTTTGGATGGACGTATGGATGGATGTTTGTTAAAGTAATGTAAGTAAAAGTAAAAATGCGTTTATTTTGTAAACAATACAATACAATACAAACAATTATGACTTTATACCATACAAAATACATAATTACACAAGATACAGGTTACAAAAATGGCCAACACTCAGCAAATGCTATGGCTGGATGTGCCCTGCTGTTTGTTTCGTTTTCACGCCAAAACTACTGAACGGACCGGGCTGAAATTTTGCATACAGTACAATCTAATCCTGGAATCAAACATAGCTTTTTATCCCATAAATCATGTCCCGTGGGCTAGAAATCCTCTATAAGCGTTTCCATAGGTACCACGCATGTGAAGCCGCGGGGTGCAGCTAGTAGGTAGTAATTTTCTTGGTAATCAAACTCTACAAATGCTTCCGACTGTTGCGAATAATCTACATCTCCAAAACGACGAAAATTCGGGAAAAATGCGTGGGGTATTTTCGGGGCTGAGTCATAATTTTTTTACGTTGTCACTGTTTGGTCTACCTTGTAGAGCCTCCTCCTTTTTTGAATTCAGGCAAAAATTATAAGAGATCTATTTTAATTGACTGATTAACAAATCGCCGTGTCAACAATGTCAAAAGCATCACAAAATAAGAGATAAGACTAAATTCACATCGTGCGCGCTAATCTATTTGCATAATCGATGAAAAGTTTTTGTTGGTAGGTTTCATGTGGGCACAGGGGCGGACCTAGGTAGGGGCAAAACTTTTACTGCATACTTACAACTTCTTTGCAGATGGCAAAGAGGTAAAAAATTTATAGAAAGGTAGAGTTAGCGTAGATCTAATTTTATAATATGACTAATGCAAAAATAAGGAGACGGTACTTTCGATAAGTTAGTATTCTGATAAGTGTAAATTCCTTGATGACACAGAGGAAATAAAAAAAAAATGGTTGTCTCTAATTCGGTCGAGGAAAGATAATTTTACGTATTATCGTCATTAACATGATTTATTGAAAATCATACCTCGTACTTATATAATATGCTGTTTTTGCCATTCTGGTGTTAGCTAGCTATCAACGCTATCTATTAGACGAAATTAGAACTTCAATCTTCAGTGCTTCAGTCGCCATGACAACATCATCAACAACGTGACACTTTTTGGAACATGCTACCCATGTTCATCGAATTAATAGACATTGACGTCACTTCAAAAGTGCACAAAGTAGGTAATCTATTTATTTTAACCCTGTTACTTACAGTTTATATTTTTACTGTAATCTATGAAGATATTATATAGATTGAGTCGGAAGGTTACTTAGGTACCTATATGGAAGGTACTTGTTGAAATTATCTGAACTTTAGTAACTCTTAAGTACTTATATAGAAGAGACGATTCTCTTTTGTGTTGGTTTTGCGTAGTTCCATGTACGCACAGAAGAGGCGCTGTCAGCAAACCTCCTTTAAAAATGGAACGTCTTGCTCGAATGTATGGAGAAACCTGACTCAGAGGAAGTAACTAATGTTGACCCAACACAAAAAATTATGTCACTCCGCTAGCCCCTTCACACCTAGTACTAGATCCATCCACCTAAATATCCGATGAAGAAACAAACTCGTATTTAAATCTAGATAGACAAAAAAATTGCACCATTAATGTTCAAGCCGTTTTTGCTAGCTAACCTGTTTGACCAGGTTTTACTTGCAGGTGGCAGTCACGATGGGATCTTAGGTTCTATATAGAATCTGTTCAAAAAGAGAAGCGTCGTGGCGTTTCGGTGAACTAACACTTTTAGTCATACTGCAATGACAGAGCAGTGTTGTCAACGCAACAAAAGTCGTCAATTGGCACACGCGCGCCCTCAATTCTCACGACTCTTCTCTTTTTGAACAGACTCTAGCAGCTCTACAAAAGGCTTTACTTGTTAAACAAGGTAGGTAGTGCTCTTTATAATTCTTTTAAGTTTTTACTTTACTATTTTGAAAATTCTAACTATATGTCAATTTTGAATGAGGCATAAACGTATACAAACCGCCCATACTTAACCTAAAATTCACTTTGTTGGCGCGTCCTTTTATACGTAATATACATTACTTGTCGATTTTAGATCCTTCCTTCAATAAAAATTGCTTACAATTATATCTGAAACTCGACGCCAAGCAAGTGAGTTTTTGTTATTTGTATCGTGGTTTATTTACTAACATGCTCCATGCTGGATGGATAAACCATAGGTACCTATGTGCTGCGGAGTGAACTGACATACCTACTGTACATTAATTACATTATTTTCTCTGGAAATGTGAACAGCAGTGCTCCAAGCGGAAAGTTTACATACCTTTCACATTTAGATTCATGAGAAAAAAAGCTCACGCCAAATTTGTAGTAAATTGACCCTGTTTGTATTCCTCAATAAACGATAAAAACGTTACGATAACGTACTGTGTATCTTTAGTTGGTGATTAGATTAAAAATACGCTTAAGAACGGAACGGATACCTTAGCCCCCATACAAACCTATTTCCGCTTCATTTGGAAACTACGTTTCCGATCGTATTGAAATGTTCCATATATAATCGGATGACAAATAGCTATGTTTGTAGTGTTTTAGTTTTATAAAAAAACATTATGATCTTTGAATTAGAGTGAAACTAATTTGCCATATTTTGACCACCAAATCGAGTAATTTTCAAGCTATTTTTTATGCATGTTAGACACCTTTATTCGAAAATCTGTCACACTGCAAACATCCTAAATATATTCACCATTAGAAATAAACAAAAATATTTCTGAAATCAGTCGTTTATTCAAAATGAATCGCAAAGTACGAAAAAATTTAAAAAATTGAGAAATTCCTCCAAATTTCTGTAACCGCTCGCTCAAACGCGGGGGGCGATGCGACACAGGGAGCACAATTCTAAATAAGGCGAATGCCGCGGAATGGCCAACACGATGCGATTCTACGTAAAACGACAACAAATGCGCTCTATGCGCGTATGTAACCTCCTAACCTAATAAACCGACTTCAATTTTATGGTTTTCTTATGAATGCCATTGTCAGAACTCGACCAAATCGTTAGTTAGTTTTATTTTTCACAACGTCGTCCGGTCCGATTCCCGAGCTGAGTACATAAGTACAAGATTTTTTTTAAAAGTACGTAGGTACCTATGAGTTCTTCTTGTTACTAAAATCGAAGACATGGTTTCTAAGAAGAGTTCTTCGTATGTCATAAAGTTTCAGACTTTCCCATACTAAACGATCTAAATGTACCCTGTATTAAGATAGGTATGGAAACTATGAGACAATGCAAATTGAAACTGAATATCATCACCTTTGTTGCAACACCATCAACAAAGCCCGCGGCAGTTAAAGTGTTACGTGGTCGATGACCCATTAATGCATGCAGTGGCACGCAATTCTATGTGCTTATGAAGAGGCACGTCCAGGAATTTCAGACTAATCTTGGATAGATTGGTTTTAAACCGACTTCAAAAATGGAGGAGGTTCTCAATTCGACAGGCTTTTTTTGTTAGGTAGACTTTTGACTGGGTGATCCGATTGTGAGGAGATACATGCAGGTTTAAATCCTGCTTGTGTTATGGGTTGGGTAGTTTTAAGGCAAATTTTGTTCAGGGCGTTCTGGACGTGTTCCATCCAAGTAGGTAGTACCTAGGTATACTTAATAAAAATATATATCTATGTAGTGTATAGTGTATTAAGTAGGTATATCAGATAACAAATCTTTCTTTTTCTTTCTGTAGCCCGAATACAGTTTTAAATAAATTTTTTTATCCTTTCAGGAGCTCTTCGTCCCAATCAACACAAAAGGTGAGCACTACGAAGTATGCCCCGAGGAGTTGTCCCCCGCGGAGTGGGGAGCCCCCGCGCCCCCCGCCCCGCCCGCGGAGGCAGCTGCGCGCGCGCACCGCCTGCCACACTTGCTGAGTCTGTGGCGACTGCCGACCAAAGTCAGGCTGCTGGCCGGGACTGTGCCTATTGAGATGGCGCATGATGTCGGAGGTAAGATCCAATAGCTAATGGATATATACGCAACCGATACATCTGCAACCAATTTTCACGACTACTAAGTCTCTTCTTTGATTCTAACCGATCTATCAGCTAGAATTCGCCCGAAAAACTGCACGGTTCATGCTAGAAGTCATTCGCGATGGCTGCTAGCTTAGACCGTGACCTAGTGATGCATGCAATTCTCGGAGAGCGTATGTTAAGCAGCGATGCTCAAATATCAGCTGAAGATAAGACCATCATCTCAGCCCGACAATTTCATTCAAGACCTCCCTACACATGAGGCCTTCCTAGAAAACGCCTACCTACATGATCATCATACGCCTATAATCAATCTAAAGCATAAAACTACGATTTACATAGTAATCTACAGTAACAGAGAACCTATACCTTCACTTCCGGGCAGTAGCTAAAATTACAGGTCATGAAATGTAGTTTCAACTACCCTTTTTGTAAATCTAACATAAAACATTACATTTTCAGATGACCTCCTCCTGCGAGAATCAACCACCGAGGCAGTTCTGGTGATGTGTTCCCTCCCTGAGCACGGCTCCATCCCTCCGAGCCCCAGCAAGGACCCGCGCCACCACAAGGAGGCTCTTCAACTCCTTCCTCTCAACGGAACCATCCGCGTCCGACGCACCCAGCTCGGCTTCGACTCAGAGAAACGCATGTTCCTCTCTGCAAGACTCCAGAAAGCTCTAACCTTCTGTCAACTGAACGTTGACAACTGGATCAGGCAAATCTCCTACGCCCACCCATCGAAGAAAGAGGATGAGCCCGCCAAGTTTGAGAAAGAACGCAAATTCACGCTCCAAGGCTTGAAAATTGATACCTCCAGGCTCTTTGGAAAAAGCGAGAAGGTGCTCAAGGATATACCGGATGAAAATGAAGGGTCTATCATTTTTATCAGCAAAAATGAGCTAGAGAATCTTAACTATGACGTGTACAGCGATGATGAGGGAAAAGACGAGAAGTGCGAAGATAAGCATGAGGAACAGTTCTCCAGTGATAAAATGCACGTTTTCAGAGAAGATCCTAACCAAAAGAAACACAAATGGTTCAAGAATTTCAAGCTACTGAAGAGCACAGAGAAGCTGGATGAAAAAATCTCGGCTATTGAAAGCAGTGAGGTCAAAGACCCGTTTGATCCGTCCGGAGAGAAGCACAGCTCGATAGAAAGGTACCAAGATATGGCGAAACTGATAGAGGATCGATTCGGCGCGACTAGGAAAAGCGATGGAACAGCAGAGAAAAGCCATTCCTACAAGAGTCTTACAACATCGTCTTCGGATATGGGTACAAGCCAGTGTAGTTCCAGTCACAAGAAACCAGTGCTAACGAAATCTGTATCCGTCCAAACAGGCATACCAGACAATTCAGAAGACGACAGCGGTATCCACATGAAACACGGCAAAAAGAACCTTAGCGTGGACCAAATAAACTACTGCGGATCAATGGAAAGCGACACGAGCTCTGGCAGGAAATTGAAATCTCTGGACGAGAATATGCTAAAGAAAACCTCAGCGACAAAATCGTCTTCAAACCTCGAGCGGCGGCAAAGGATACAACCAGATCTCATCCCAGAAAAGGCAATAGTAAAGTCGGAATCCTACAACCAAATACAAAGCTGCGAGGAAATAAACATGTTTGGAGTAGGATCTCTGTACAATGACAGCGAATTCGAAATCAATTACAAGCAACACTCGTTTATAACACAAAAACTGTGCTCGGAATTTCATGTAAAGACAAAGAGAGTTCTCAGCAAGTCAACATCGAACCTTCTTCATCCGAAGAAGACAGACAAGAAGGAAGGAAGCAATAGCAACAGCATGCCGACGAAAACAGAAAGAGCTATCGAAACAGACAAACTTGTCAACTTCAGAAAGAAGATTGACAAACCAAGAGCACCAACACCCAAATCTGAGACAGACGACGAGCTGACTCTAGACATTTCAGAAGAACCTCCTCAGTTAGCGAACAAAGAGAACAGAGTAAGGAGGTCCATATCCTCTATACAGAAACGAAAGCTGCCAGTAATCGAAGACCTGCCATACGGCCAAGTTGCCGACGCAGTGCGCTTAGAAGAAGAAATTACAGAATCCGACAACATATCAGACAATATCTACGCGGAAATCTGCCCACCGAATAAAACTGACGAAGAGTACGACAATAACATAGACGTAATAGCAAACGACCCTGTGATCTGTAACGTTAAGAAAGAAGTAACGATAAGGAACGATGAAAGAGCGCGTCAAATGATAGAGAACCAGGAGAATCCATTCAGGCATATCGAAGTTGTCGTCATAGAGAAGACAACAGATTTCGAACTCGATAACTCTAGTATGACTTCATCAGACGAAGAAATAGAGTCTAACAATGACGTAACAGTAAATGTAGAATCTTGGGACACGGAACAGAAAATACACGCAATTAGATTAGAAATAACCAGTAATATGGACGATTATCCGGTCGTAGATGGACAGGATCGGTCTGAAGTTAGTCTCGGTAAAGATAATTTAAGTTTTAGTAATAGTATACATCTGAATGGTACGTATCCCAGCGAAGCCATCTATGATACATTAAAGTAGATTACGGATTTGATCAATGCGTTTGATAAGTCAGAAGCATAAAAACTTTATAAACAATGCCTACATATACGAGAAGAGCTTCTTCACCTTTAATTTCACACACAATGAAGAATTAAAAAAAAAAAGAAAACTAAACACTATTTGAAATTTGATGTCATACTTAACAATGTTCGACTTTTGATCGCCCTCTTTTAGTAGGGCCAAATTATTTTTGACGTTTATAGGTAAGAAAGAATGTCACTCATCTCATCTTTAAAGGAACTACTGAGACTTCAAAAACTAAGACTTATTGGTTCATAAAGGTTGGACTATAAGACCAATGCAAGTTTCATCAAAATGAAACCTATCAATAAGTAGGTACCTACCTATTCTTTATCAAATGCAAATAAGTATCATAATAAGTCTCAATTTTCACAATAATTGTCACAAATAGTATCTGTAGTCATATTTTTAAATACCATAAAAATATTGCCTACAGATTCTGCTTGATTTAGGTTTTAATTTAGAAGCTGGACTTCTGTAGCTCCTTTACTTTTCCTGTAATATGGTTTACTTTTCAATATGAAATTTTAACATAGAGGGGGGGGGGTTCCTATTTTAATGCAATTCGTACATACCATAATTACCCGAATATAGTAGAGACCCATATGCAAAAAAAACCGATACGAAACATGCGTTTGCGTAATTAACGCAATACCTACGAAATATTCAAAGGCATCTCGGATTCTCGTCTCAAAAGTTGAATTTTTGACAGTTTTCAATACGAATTCTTGAAACATTTTGTGTCAAAAATTCGTGTCTTATTCACGAGTTGCGTTTGAGTATTCGGAGGACAGAATTAAAATAGACCCTAGAGCTTGAACCAAACGCAGGTTTCTCGATAGTATTGATACATCGAAACGTTCCATTATAGTAGGCATAGGATTTGTGTAGTGGCATATCCGCACGCCAGAGGCGCTGACTGTACCAAATCCCATACACCTACAATGGATCGTTTCTTCTAGTAACCACATAATCTTCTCACACTAGACTAACCAGTAGCAGTTGACATGACAGCAACTGAATTACTTCCATTTACGGTCATTTCACACATTATTTCTCAGGGGCCTGATTCCACTAACACAATCGCCTCACTATGACAATATTATCGCTTCATTATCGCGTTACAATCACCGCCATTGACACCTTTTGGTATTCTACTAACACGTTCTTTTTTTGTTTATGCCATATCTGACTATTACGATTATGATTATATGCCCCACCACATTATTGACCCGATATTATAAGTCATAGAGATTGTAATCTTATGGTATTGGAATACCAAATAAATTGACGACTAAATTTCTATCTTAATCGTATGGCGCCAGCATTTTGTTGAAAAAATAGTGGAATTAGGCCCCAGGTATATGCATACTGAAGAATGGGATTGACATTGATGTCACCTCTAGTGTTGTTCTGCTTAGTTCGAATCGGATCTGAGGGCTAAGTCTATGACATAAGTAACTAGACGTCTCCTTTTAGTATGGAATTTGAGTAGTTCCCTGTCCGCACGGCAGAGGCACTGTACCAAATAGTATGAAAAAGGAGACGTCACGATCGCGTTCAGTTGTCCAGTAGTTTAGTGACGTCATTCTTCATTACATTCTTAAGTATGGTGGGTTATGCCTTGATATCTTTACCCATAATGTCTTTAGCAGTAAACTTTATTATATTCACTCAGTAAGTCACTAGAAATTATAATTATGGACATAAATCTGGTAATAAATGTTTTTCGTAGAATCTTTAGTAAATTTCTAGATTTTTGCAATATTTAGATTGGTGTAGAACTCTTACATTTTATATAATGCACCTAAAAATAAATTAAGAACTTTTATCAAAATGTCTCAATTTATTTCCAGTATTTAGGTAATTTTACGGCCGAAGGGTCTCAAATATAGTCTAGAGTACCTACATGTAATTTCAAATTGGTGCTAAGATAGGTGCTCATTATTATAATAATTAATATAAAATATAACTAACGGCAAAAATCCTACTTCACCATGTGAACCACTTTTGACGCTGATTATACTAGTTTTAAGAAACACATATCACATGACACTATTGTAAATGATTGTACCATATAGTTTGTAATTTGTGAATAAAACGAAAATTTCGAATTTAAGTCTGAAATGCTCTCGAAAATGTAATATTAATTACGAATTATACAGATTAATGAAATCGGAGTTATTTTATTAAATTACTTAATCAATAAAACTTACGAAGTCTAAGACTGGGCAAACTTCCTAACTTTAGGACTAAGAAAAATACATAAATTTGACAAATATACTGTATTTAATCAAATAAATTATACTTTAAAATTAATAATAGTACCGACAAATTTTATTTATAAGACATTCAAATATTCTTAACAAAAATTGAACTAAAACTTAAAAACCAAAACTTTGCGATAACAAAGTTTTTGTGCGCCAGTACGTACAAATTGGTCAAAAAAGAATGGAAAATTACGAAAGAACATCGATTATTAAATGCTGCTTTCTCTTATTCATACTTTTATTATACAAGAATAAGTTTTTCATGAGATTATAAAAACTGCGCTTAAGGATTACTTGACAGATTATCATGGGATTATCTAAATCAATAGATACGCCCATAAGTAGATAACAATAGATATTCTATAAGGCGTTAAATTATTGCAATAAAAATATTAAGAAGTTTATTCTATAGGGTGTAGCTATTGATTTAAATCATTGGGTGTATCTATAAAAAGAAACTTGCGCAGAATTAATGGGAAATCTTAGTATTTTGAGACTTGATATCTATGACACAAAGCCTAAAATAGTAAGATTAATTATTACATGAAAGAGACTTGTGGCATGAATTTTATAAGTCTTAGTAAAAACCAACAAAGTTTCAAATAGCAACCAAATTTTTCTGAAGTTATCTTCAGAATTGTCATGGAATTCTTACATTGGAATATTTTGTACAACCATTTCTAATAGGAATTTAATCAAAAATGGTTAAGTCTTACAAGTTGCAATTAGATTTGACTGATAGTTTGCCAGCAATATTGCACAATACTCAGAAAAAAACTGACATTTGTTACTGACATCGGCTAGAAGAAACCGAGCCACTACCAGAATCAATCCTTTAGTTCCGGATCATACCAGTTCCTACCAGGATCCGTATAACTTCCCCAATAGGAAAACACCCATTGGTATTAATGATAAAGGAAGATGAAACGTAAATAAAGATGATTTTAAAGTCTAACCACAAGTCGATTGCAAGTCCCTCCTAGGCAAGTCTTATGGATTGTATGATTTGGAAGACAGCTGAGCCGCAGACTACGAAGATGAAGAGAGCTAGGAGCCATGGGGCTACTGGGTACTGGTCTTCCTTTTCCTGGAATAAGAGAATGGTCTAATTAATGTATTTGTTGGAGCAGCCTGCAGGTCTAAGTAACATCAGGGACAATAAGTCTGACGACAAGGAAAATCGAATTAATCCGTAAGTTAGATTATTAGGAGATATTGGGCACATTATTTTCTTTTTTACCGTCTTCAAAAAAGGAGGAGGTTCTCAATTTAACTGTATTTTTTTACCTCAGAACTTTCGATTTGTGGTTCGATTTTTATGGTTATTTTTTTATATGAAAGCTGGTGCTTCCTGTGTGGCCCTATTTTAATTTGGTTCAGTTCTGATAGTGGGATCCATGAAAATCCATTAAAAAACTATAAAAATTGAAGTCGGTTTATAGCTTTTTAAAACAAAAATAATTATATCGATTTGAAGATGTAGCCAGTTAAAGAAGAGCAATATAAAGTGTAACAAAATAAGCACTCTCTACAAGAAATAGCAAACAACTGTTGCTATTCCTTATCTTGAATTCACAGAAAACTGATAAGGGTGCATACCTATATCATTATGTAAGTATGTCAAATTGAGAACATTAAGCTATTACTAATTTGTTGATTAGTTTGGCAACAACATGAAACTAAAATTCTTGATTAATGAAATCGGTCCATTAAGACGTGTCTCAGATCATTATTTTCATTCATTTATGATTATTTGAACTGCTGACATCTGAGCTGCACACATCGCCTTTCGCGGTGGAGCTAAATAGAAAATACCAAAAATAAAGCTAAATGCATTTCACGGAACAAGCAGATGAGTCCACTTGATGGTTCCCGGTGGAATTACAGGCACATGAGGCTTTAGTTGTCTTAGGTTGACAAACACAGGAAAATGCTTTGTAGGGCCTGATTAACTAACCATCGCCTACACAAAGTATCACCTCATAGGCAGCTAGGAATCATGCCCTACAAAGCACTACCCTGTGTTTTCAACCTGAGACATAGCTAAAGCCTCATATGTGCCTATAATTCTACTGGCAACCATACCTTTCAACCGGGAACACAGCAATGCTGCTTTGCAGCTGAAAAAAGCATGGTGGAAGCTTGGCCCCGGACAAGTGCTTTGACAAGGAGTTAGTACTCTTAACTCTTCTATATTGTAATAAGATAATTATAAAAATAAACTTATAATTGCTTTTAATGTGATCCAGTTTTATAAGCAAATAATCTAAAAGACGATGGTTTTACTTTCTATAGAGAAAGTGTCCAAAAAATAACTCTTTTTACTTTTCTTTTTATTCTGCTTAATCTATAGCTGTGAAAGTAATATTTCGAACATATTCTTATCAAAGTAAAGTACTTTTAAGTGCATATTGTGGTACACCGCAGTTCGCACCACCAAGGCTGGTCAGTGAATGCATTAGATATATTAATAATGAAGGCCTCCCGAAGTACCAGGCTATTATATGTGCCCTGAAATTGGGGTTCTGAGAAGCACATAATAATAATATCGGACAATTCACAGAGCATCATCAAGCCCCAAGAGAAGTATTGAATAGTAAATGATATGCAAAAACTCAGTGGAGATTTCAGTTCTCATATTTAGAATTAAGGTGAAAGCAGATATTGATAGAGACTTTGGTCGA
Organism: Eupithecia tripunctaria; assembly: GCA_955876795.1. Lineage (NCBI taxonomy): Eukaryota > Metazoa > Arthropoda > Insecta > Lepidoptera > Geometridae > Eupithecia > Eupithecia tripunctaria. The sequence continues at coordinate 8,540,338 of OY041623.1, read as the reverse complement.
TTCATAGTGGAAGGCCAGCTGTTATAACTAATAAGCTTACCTTTGTGGTTTTCGGTACATTTCCTCGCTGTGTAATATTCTTGCTGGCGATTTCATTGGCAATACGCATTCTCTGCTTCGGGGCCATTTTATTGATTTATTAGTATATTTGTCCTGGAAAAGCAACATACTATTAGAATTCTGTACACAATTTAGGGTGTTAAGAGAGTTTTGCCATAATCTATCTATGGCATAGCTTTCTCTACAAATAGATACATTGGTATTCGACTAGGTTATTCTAACTTTACTGAGAAAATCTTAAGGTAAATGATGTTTTTTTAGGGTCAAGTTCAATTTAATACAAAAGAAAAGAGAAAGTTTATAAATTAAAAAAGTTTTAAGAATCCACATTTAGCTCTGTTATAAACACATTAGAAACACACCAAAGGTATAAATCGTGAAGTTGTTTTGATTACGTGTCTCAACCGCGAGAAAAAATCCGCGATAACTTTCAATGATAAGTCGATAGTTTATAATTACACGAGGTTCGAAGGCTAGATAACAGGTTAGTATTGTTTTCTCTTCGATTTTACCTGCGTAATAAGTTTCTACGCAGTAAAAAGGAGGTAAATAACCGAATAACAATACACTTCGTGTACACAGATGGTGGAAATTTCCCTAAGTATTATATTCCAAAGCACGTCGTTTTACACGATGAATGAAGACATTTTTGTATGGAATATATAAGGAGTAAACCTGTTCTTGTTTTATTGAGAATTTAAGCTATTATCGAGCAATATTACCGTAGAAATGATTTTTAGAAAGTGTTTCGTACAACAACACAACTTCAACAAGTATGGTTCACTTTGCACTACTGTTGTAATTTTACTGATTTATGGAAGTTTAAGTAAATTTACATAGAAAGAAACAATATTTGTAAGGAAAACGCTTGTACTCACTGTTAATTCTAAAATTATAGGCTGCAAAAGCCGTACGCACAAGTTTGCTGCTTGACACGTATAAAAAAGTGAAGTGACAGAAATGTCAAACGCGTCACTTTTCACTGAACACGCGTCAAGATTTTTGTTACCAGCTAATAAATAAAAAACTTATTTAATTAATTACTGATAATAAACCTACAACATAAAAGAAAAAAAAATAAGCTCGTAGAAAAGTCTGGAGAAGCTTTCTTTTTTTTTTTAAGCTATTGCATAGCTTCTATCGCGGGCCTTGAGCGCGGGGACCGAATCCAGAAATTCCGTAACGAAAAAACCTCACGCTCCCCACTCCGACCGGAACAGCGGTGATACTTTTTAGTTTTGCCATCTATCGATGAATAGTAGAACTTTTAATGACTTTTTGAAATATGACGTTTGTCTCTTTAGTTCAGCAACTCGCCTCTAGATGGCATTGCAATAGCTTTACCGCGGCAGTCCCCGAGTGCCACACGTCTTTTTTTGTTCTTTTGACGCGAGAATCCAAGCTTAGATCTGTTTTAAAATTGTTGCCAACAAGCACGAAAACGCAATTAAGTCGCCATCTAGTAGCAAGTAGCATAACTAGATACTAATGTTTGTTTGGATAATTTTTGAAGTCCTCTAGATAAATTAGTTCATAAAAAAACGGTAGATGTCACTACTCAGCTTTTATGCTTTGGTAAGGAATTTCGGAGAAATAGTCTTGTTGTCTTTTAATAGTTACTATTAAAAGACAACAAGACTATTTTTGTTCCAAACGAACCTACCTAGGTATGTACCTACTTAAACAAAATTAATTCTAACTGTTGAGGTTTTTTATTATGAACTAGTGCCCTGTCTTGTATTTTGGTAACTCTAATAAAATTACCTAGGTACCTATTACTTTAATTTTGTTGGGTTAAAAATACAAAAGCAAACCAATAAAAAGTAAATGCTAATGCCTTTTGTTCGTGTTCCATTCAATCAAAGCAAAAGGAAACAACACAGACAATATCAGAAAGAGATAAAAGGATGTTCAGGACCAAGTCTGTACCCACCAATCATAATCATCGGTTATCCTTCGAGGGTGATCCTTGAATTCCGATTGGTCGGATGAGATAACGCCTACCACGCCCCAAATGGAATTCATTTGATTTTGAATAACGAAGGGAGATAGTTCATTATTGGAATTTCAGGGAAGCGAAGCGCTAGCTAGTTATGTATCTTTTTTCTTTGGTAGTCAGTCGCACTGGTATAATATCAAAGTTTTCTGTTATACAGGGATGGTGATTAACAATTAAATTCGACAGGGTGCCAAGAAACATTTGTACGTAGCCAAAAGGGGGTGATCCAGAGTCACCCCTTTCGGTTTAAGTACTTCTAGACTCAAATCAACTTTCGCGCTTAGATTTTTTTATTCCAAACAATGTTTACAGTTTTCTTTCTTCATAGTGTTCTCTAACGTGTAGGTATGCATGCCCAAAACCGAGTTATGCCTAGAAATTAATACAAAAAATAGGTAGTAGGCTCTCCGACTGGTAGGTATATGGTATATCAATATGGAAAAGTTTACCAACTGTAGATTATTTATTTCTATTATTTAATTGTAAGTTTCGTTGTCAATAAAACATTTTATTTAAAAGTAAGTAAAATTTATTCTTAAATACGTTTAAAAAGGTTTCATAATGATGTAGGTAGATAAGTCCATTGTCTTACGCGTTAATCTGGTTACCTCTGTGTTTGCGGTCGCGGGTTCGAGTCCCGCCTCGGTCAATATTATGACGAGTGACTTAGCCCTGTCTGGTTTGTGATGTCAAATAATGTGGGTTAGTAAAATGCCGTTAAGTTTATTATTTTTTAAGTAGGTAGAACCTATATAGACAGCTAGATAAAAAATACTTTTACTGCACACTTAAAACTAAGAAACAATTTACACAACACAAAAGTAATAATTTAAACTAAGTGACAATTGGCTGTCTTTTCGCTCAAGAGCGATCTATGCCAGAATTGCCAGATAACCTGGTATGGATAGAAACGTCGGATATAGGTACCTATATCCATGTACATGGGGTAAGGTCTGTGTGCATGTAATAATTATATCAATATTATGTACATACATACTTACAAAAATACAATACATACCTACTACTACTACTATACCTATAAATTATTCACCTACCTAAATCACAAACCCAAATTCATGAAATTCAAATTCAAACTAATGAGTTTTATTCTGTTTATTGTAAGTTTCTATCAGCTAAATAAAGGTTTAGTTATATTTAACCCAATTTATTGCAAAAATTCAAAAACTCTTTATTTCCAAAATTACAATAAATGTAGATACATAGGGTACATTATGAAATTGTCAAATTATAAAATTAGCCTTTAGCCTGTTAGTTGTTATTTTTGAAGTGGTTTTGACAATTTGTTTTTTTTTTTTGCTGGTCACTAAAAATATGGAAACGTTAAAAGGTGATTTGTATCCCCTGGGACTTAAATATCCTGTTTGATTCAGGATTACAATAACCTGTAGGTACCTATGCAAAATTTCAGCCTTATCCGTTCAGTAGTTTTTGACAAGAGGTTTCAAACATCCATACATTTAAACATCAAAACTTTCGGATAGATGATATTAATTTGATGTAAAAAAAACTACCATTATAAGTGCAACATTTTCCCACCCGGGCACCGAAAATGAAGTGTGTTTGTTTGTTCGGCTGCACCGAAACTGATTGTGTTTGTACAAGACAACAGCATCGGCAGTGGAGCGTACACTTAACTGTTTATTACCTCTGTTTGTTTATAATTTAACCTTTGGCTGTGAACCGACTAAAGATTCTGTCGTTTTTCATTTAACAAGTAAATGATTTCTATAAATCACTTATTTAAGGGCTTATTACATGATAATTAATTTTGTTTACAAAAAACTATAAACTGACTTCAATTTTATAGTTTTTTCATAAATTTTCATGGATCCTATTGTCTGAACCAAATTGACATGGGACCACACGGGAAGCACCAACCTTCATATAAAAAAAACATGAAAATCGGACCATCCAGTCAAAAGTTCTAAGGTAACGAACATAAAAATAAAAAATACAGACGAATTGAGAAAATCCTCCTTTTTTGAAGTCGGTTAAAATTGACATAGAAATAAAATTACAATCAAATAAAATAAATTAATTAGAACTACTATTTACAATTGAAACAAATGAGGTAACAGACAAAATATTAAAATTAAACTATGAGCGTGTTAAAATTGGTAGGTAAAGTTTCTCTAGCAAACTATTACTCGTATACCGTGGGTTCGATTATTTTGCTTATAAAATCTACCCTTATAGTAAATACCTACATTATCGAAATTTTATATTTTTTTACGCGGGCGAAGCCACGGGTAGTAGGTATTTTCACACTAGTACTTATATAATAAAATGAAACTTAACTTAGGGGTAAACGAGTTCTTGAGTGGAGACCGCGACTCTGTAAACTTAGGTAGTGTAGGACGCCCTCCGGCCAGGTGGGACGATCTGTGAAAGACTGCAGGCAGATGCTGGATGCGTCAAGCTGAAGAAATGGCGCTATGACGCTCATTAGGGTAGGCCTATGTCCAGCAGTGGACTAGTATAGGCTGATGATGATGATGAATGAAACTTATTCTTTTAATAAAATTCTATAATTTTATTAAGATGTTACGGCAGGTATGTAAAAAACAAACAACTTTCCTCGAAGGAAAAGTTTTTAAGCTTTTTCTAGGGGAGGGGCTTCTTAAAAGGTTTCTGTGTCGGTATAAATTTACTTTTGTTTTTTATCAACCCCTGAAGGGTTCGAAGCCGCAGGAATGGGAAGTTGTTTAAATAAACTGTTGTTGGGGTGGAAATTAAGTTATCTACCGTTTTTTATGTTATTACTAGCTGCGCATCGCGGCTTCGCACGCCTGTCACACGGGAACTGATTTATGAGACAAAAAGCCCATGTGTTAGTCCAGGCCTAGAACTACCTGTATGCAAAATTTCAGGCCGATTCGTTCTGTAGTTTTTGCGTGAAAGAGCAACAAACATACTTATGTACAGAGATGTTTACAAACTTTCGCGTTTATAGAAAGAACATGGACCTAAAGATCTAGAATAGGAATAAATAGGTAAATTTATGTAGTACCTAGGTACCTACTTCTTAACTTTTTGGGGAAAACGTAGGTACCATACCTACTCAAGTTGGTAGAGTACCTACATCAAAATTACCTGAAAAGTTTTTGAAAACTGTTAGGTATGGAACGAATCTACTTTCTTTGGTAAGCCATGCCACTTCTTGATTTAATATTATTATGCAGGTTGTAATTAAACTTGTTAAAAATGTAAAATAAGTACCTAAATGTGTTTAATATGAGTGAGCTGAAAAAGGCCAGCAAAAAGTGAAAATACTTAGACGAACAATGAAGACAAAAAGTGCTCTACAAAATCGAGAGCCTCTCCGGCTTAGTGTGGCCAAAAAAACGTTGCCCAGACATGCGCAAATACGTGACGCAAGTTTTGGCGCCAACAACAATACCGGACGGCCATTTTGTGCATCCATGCGTGTACAAAATGGCGGACAATTGAAGAATGCGCGAAAGAACTGCAATTATTGGTTATTTGCGGCTCAGTACGCATTTTTTCTTTTATTTTTTAAGTCGAGAGCTCTTTAAGATTACACTTTCTCGAAACAAGGTTTTATGTGCCCCATTTGATTTGAATTTTACTTTCTGGGACAGGACATTATGCTATCGAATGTCTTTAATAGTATTTGGATTGTTAGGACATTTTTTACTTTGTCCTTTGAGATTTTATCATTCGAGATTTTCGCACGAGTGCACGCTCTTGACTGTACCTGAGTCCCTGTCTCTTTTGTTCTTATTGTTCTATTATTATGTAAGATAGAGAGGTAGTAGTAGGTACCTACCAACTTTATGCACAATACACTGGCATGCGAGATGTCAATTCTCCCGCTAAGAATTAGAACGAGTAGGTAAGTATCTACCTACCAACTTGAGAAAGTACTTTAGGGTTTTTATTTCCACGTAGATAAAATTATTTTCAGTGCCGGATTAAACCAGTGCGGGGCCCGCAACAAATGTAAATTTTGGGTCATTGCAATAATCTTTGTTAGATATATTTTTTTGCGGTAGAGTTTAAGAACTTAAGACTACTCTTAGGTAAGTTCTTAAACTCTACCGCAAAAAAACCGCGCTCACTGATGACAAACATTGTACCTACGTACAATGTTTGTCATTAGTGAGCGCGGCCTAAATGTATGCTATCTCACCTGTCATTATAGACATACCCGCGCGATAGAAAGAAATGCACAATGATTTATGCCGCCGAAAAGACTGTAGCACAAGGGTTATTTATCATAGAAAAACTATTGAAAGTATCTATTCAATATCAATTTATTTTAACTTATTAATAACTAAACTATGTCGGTAAACCCTTCATTTTCGAGTGTTCTTTCCCTGTATGTTATTTATTTTCGCCCAAAGTTAAAATTCAAAACCTAAAAATTCGTGTTGAATTACAAAAGTTTAGAAGCTTGTACTTTTCAAACGAAGATATACTTTTTTACTGTTTTTAGTTGTACACAAACATAGTTTATGACGGTATAAATTGATTTCTTCCTTAGTTATGGATGGTCAACATCAAACCGCCTTGGAGTTACCCTTCCACGTTTGTATGAAAAAATGAGCGACTAGTTCCACCTTAAACGGCATCAAACTCGAGACAAAAGGCAGAAGCCATACATTAGTTTTTAATGGTAGATTGCATTAGCATTACCATACAGCAGCGGGGGGTGCCAGCGTCTTGGGGGCACTTCCGACTGGTATTGATTGATATCAGTTGAGCTACCTGCAGATTGTTTCCATTAGGTTTTTGTAATTCTGAGCCTAAGACTGACCCATCATGATGGCCATCTTTCAATGAGACCTATCCAGGAGAGCACAATGGCTTGCTTAAAATGATGATGATAAAGCTTATCTACAGCCAATGTCATAATCATCATATATCAGCCAACACTGGTCCGCTGTTGGACAAAAGCCTCCCCCAAAATACGCTACAAATAACGGCAATGAGGTGCCTTCATCCATCAACTCCCTAACAGTTGAAGTAACTCTCTGTTTCCAACAGTGGGCATTTTTGAGTCTTGGCCATTTTGCTACTGCAGCACACATTGGTCACCTATTTATTTTGTTAATTCCGTTTCAATGTAGGTACTGTTCCTGTATTCTTATTTTAACCGACTTCAAAAAAAGGAGGAGATTCTCAACTCGACTGTTTTTTTTTTGTTTGTTACTTCAGAATTTTTTACTGGGTGGTCCGATTTTCATGATTCTTTTTTTATTTGAAAGTTGGTGCTTCCCGTGTGGTGGTAATTTCGTCCAGTTCTGATAATGTGATTCATGAAAAAACTATAAAGTATGTAATTGAAGTCGGTTTTCAAAATCAATTATGCAACTATGTAAGTATACAATTTTCATTTGTTCATTTATATTGTGTTTAGTGTGGTGGCAAATATATTATAAATGATATGTTGGTTGACAGATGCAGTGGACTTGCCGTCCGAATATGCTCTAGTTTTATTTTGCTTATATACGTCAGTTCTTGGTTGAAAACGAGCCCACATTTTAAAATTTAATCAAATTCGCAGCTGCATTTTATCTCCCATCATATTCCTTTCCACATTTCACACATCACCAACTCAGAATCCCCGTAAAATTGGATTTCGGTTAATAAATCCGCCATCTTTATGTGTGGTCGGAGCTCCTTGCGTTACGTCAAACTTGTCAGAACGCCAATGAGGTGGAAGATTCATTCGATTTTTATAAATTTAAAAGGTGCTGCCATTTTAAAGCTACCACAGATTTATAAGTATGTACCTACTTACCTAATAAAGTAAAAGCCCGCATCGGAAAAGTTTATTAATCTTTTTAAAAAGTTTAATTTGTTCACTGTTTTTATAAATTTATCTCTCTATTGCCAGCGCGTGCCGGTAAAGCTCCTATAGTCGGAGATTTTTTCCTTTATCAACAAACGTTGCCATATTTTGGCCAGTTTTCTAAACTTTAATGAAATATGTAGAATCAAAACTGTTCATAAGTAAAAACCGTAGGTATGTAAAGCTTCCCTACAGTAGGTAGTTTCTTATTACTTCTGAGGGGTGAGTGTATATCGTTTTAGTGACAAAACGTAATCGTGGAGGATCGATCGAAGATTTACGTTTCCAGTCCACGGTAGAGGAGTCGCTGAACCAAATCGCACGGAAAAACAAGACGTCACGATCACATCTCGTTACTAATGTGAAATAGACTCGCCCGTTCAGTTCTTTACGCAGAATACTTTTATTTCTTTTGTCGATAAAATTTAAAATTGCACTCCCGTTGCTCAACATTTAACGTGACCGAGAAGTTACCAAATCAACAGAAAATCGAATTCAGTTCCATTTTCCACGAGTTCCGTGCAACTCAATTGCGCAACTCGGTTGAGCAAATTGAGTACAGGGGCCATTCTTTATCAAACTTATTTTGTTACCAATGGGTAACAACTCAAGTTGCTCATATCAGCCAACTAACCCGACCAAATTCATAGATGGGTTTCCAAAACTGAAGTAGCAGACCAACCGAGTATTTCCGAAATAACTCGAACAAGCGAATTTCCGTCGACCCACAGCTGAATCCGAACGCAAACGGAGGCCAGAGGTAATATGACACTGCTCTTTAATGGAACTACACGGTGTATTCAGTCGTTCCGACCAAATTAACTGATTTTTTTCTTGCTATTATTCCCTACGTTATTAAGGAAGTCTGTATTATATGTTATGCGTTATTTTTTGGATATGATGGCACATTTTCCACTGTAGTTTTGCAGCATTGGATCGCCAGAGTGGATGGAAAAAAGAAGGCCTTTGCCCTGCAGGGGCAGCAACGACTGCTATGGGCGTCATCATAATTAGAGTCATTGGTGTCAATTAAGATGTCGTCAAAGCTAAATTAGATTAATTTGACAGCACTTAAAATGATGCCGTCCCTTTCATCCAAATAAATAAATAATGTTTTACTTTTCAAACATTCAAGCAGATAGAACATAAACAAACAAAATAGGTAAAAGCTGAGTGAGAAGTGGTGGTCTTATCGCTCAAGAGCAATCTCTACTAGACAACCGTGTTAAGTTTAGTGAGCAAGATAAGGGCTTGACGCAAGGTTTGGAAGTAAACTACCATGTATTCTACCCTGTCCCATCCATTTCGGCTACGTGCCCTGAGTACTAACTGTTGTTATTCTGTGTCCTATAGTAGGTAATTGTTTATCTGTGGATGGGGCAACGCTAGATTGGATGGTCGTATGCGTGATGCCGCTTCCTAAATAATATGATGTGTTTTTTTAAGTTAATGTTTTAAAATTATTTGACATACACACACAATGATTTTATGAACGATTTAATGAGTTGTTTTCACTGTGAGGCTTCGTGCATACGTTGTTATTTTCATTTAATGGGAACTGATTTAAAGCATTAAAGGATTATGTTATATTTCAGGTCTATAACTATGTATATGTAAGCTAAATTTCAGACCGATCCGTTTAGTAGTTTTGGCGTGAAGAGAACAAACATCCGTCTATCTATCTAAACATCGGAACCATCGCATTTATAAAATTAGTCCGATGCGAAAGTTTGGATGTTTGGATGGATGTTTGTTACCTCCTCACGACTAAACGGGCTGAAATTTTTCATAGGTTCTTAGACTAGAATAAAAAATAGGCATTTTATCCCATAAAACCGTTTCCAAGATATAGATAGAAATAACCTTTAAACGTTTCCATAGGAACAACTCATGCGAAGTCGCTGGCAGAAACTAGTTTATTGGTCTTTCTTAGGGACAAAGTACCCCAAATAGCAAAAGTAGTAAAGTAAAAAGTAGAAGTAGTGAAGTAGGTACTAAATATTTTGCGTTAAATTCCTTCTGAAACAGAATGTTGCTTCGCTTTGCGTTTAGATGATAGCTTTTGGAAATAAACTTTTTGTATTTATATTGCATAGAACCATCCAGCAAGGTGCATCCGAGTACAATCACTTACACAATTGTTAGACAATGGCCGCTATAAAATATCGAGTTTCAGAAGTGAACATCGCATAGGGGTAGTTAGATGGTTTTCAATGTTTTTATGAACAAAACGTATGCTCTGTGTACAGACCTTATTGTTCAATGGTTGGGGTGATTTGATTATAGGAGAAGAACGTGTCGGGCTACGCAGTGAGGCTTCAGCTGCATTTGATATTATCATTAGGGTACCTAGTGGCTATTTTGTTAGGATCAGTTGAGCTACCTGTAGATTGTTTGCAACAGTCCGCAGTTAGGTCAATCGGTAATCATAATAATAAAGCCCTTACATTCCCCTATTATACTAAAATTTTCAAAATTTATTATGAATACAATAATATTTCAGTTTGGGAGTGGGGACTAGTGACGTCACAGTTCAGTAAAAAGTTTGACACTATTTTTTTTTTGTTTGATTGACAAAAGAAAAAATATGTGTCTCATATTTTTTGACAATCAAAGTAAAGGACTACTTAGAATTTTTTAGGTGTCATTGCAGGCCTATTGTATTCATATACCTACACAAGTTCTAATTTATTTATATTATTTGTAAGTCTGGAAGGTATAATTTTTATGGGCTAGTCACTTTTTTGAGCACCCCTCAAAAAGTGTCTAGCCGTTTGGTTTTTATAACCGACTTCAAAAAAAGGAGGAGGTTCTTAATTCGACTGTTTTTTTTTAATGTTTGTTACCTCAGAACTTTTTAGTCGATGGTCCGATTTTCATGTTTTTTTTTATATGAAAGCTGGCGCTTCCCGTTTGTATTTTAATTTGGTTTAGTTCTGACAACGGGATCCATGAAAATCCATGATAAAACTATAAAAATTGAAGTCGGTTACATTTTTTTATAACAAAATTATTTATTTATTTACTCAATAGAATTTCTTTTAACCACAATGTCACGTGACTAATTATTCTGTTCTTAACATTGATTTAAAAAGGGAAGATAGGTTACGTTCTCCCAAGCGCTTACTCAAAAATTGGCATGTGTTACAACTACACGCAAACACATACGCTCACAGTTATATTTCCAGTCCTGTGCAATACAAATAAGAACAAAGACGGAAAGACGTATCTAGGAACGAAGTGAGACTGAGATAACAATATTCCACGCGAATCACGACCGCCCGTGCCGCCGCCGGTCAGACGGTGACTGATGTGGGAGAACACAATTTTACACAATTTGAGGTTGCCACTTTCGAGCAACCAGTACCTCATCTTCGTTTTAATAAATCAATGGTTCTTAATTATTTTTTTTAATCGTTGATTATTAAGGGAATGCCGACATTTCCTTATTTTTTTTTCTTAATTCGTTATTTAACTTATGCTATAAAACAATAAAATAACGAAAACTAGCCCTATTTCTGCTGTTCAAAACAAACAGACAAAACAAAAAGATAATCCATCGTCGCGTCTCCTTACGCACGAGTGGATATTACGAAGATGAAACAAAAAGAGATTATCCCAAACTATTTCTTGTACAAAAATAAAGGCCATTTTATTATTAAATAACTTTTGCGGTAGCTTTAACATTTCATTCGTTTCGACAGGTTTAAGATAAATATTGATTATTTTGCGGTCGTGGCGCCAATGTAGAATCAATAATTGTTCAGCCATTTCTTAGACTGGGAACAAAGTTTAGTTTATTTTATACTAGCGGTTTCACCCGCGTACTTCCCGTTCCCTTGGGAATTCTGGGATAAAATATAGCCTATGTCACTCCCTGAAAAGTAAGCTTTTTAATGATGAAAGATTTTTTTTAATCAGTCTAGTTGTTTCGGAGCGTATTCAATACAAACAATCAAATCAATCTTTATTATTTAGGTTACAATAATATCTCCTTAAGACTTTACTGGATGGTCAACTCCATTAAGAAGGCGATCTATGCCAATGACCTTGCTCGACTAGGCGTTACCAATGAAAATTCCCCGCACCACACCTGAATTATATCACGCAGCGCGTACACACATAAGTATAAGTATGTGGCATAACATAGAACAGATACCGCCACAGAATAAGTACTAGTAGTTATAGCCGTGCGCTGCCGCCGGCGCGCCGCCGCCACCGCATGGCCTCTACAGTATTATTTTTCATATAATTACTTCACATAAAATGGGAAATAAATTAATTTCTATAAATTAAAGAAATCCATCAACAAAATGCAGTGGCCATGACGGTGGCAGCATTCATCATCATCATCATCAGCCTATATTAGTCCACTGCTGGACATAGGCCTCCCCTAATGAGTGCCATAGCGCCCTGTCTTCAGCTTGACGCATCCAGCATCTGCCTGCAGTCTTTCGTAGATCGTCATGCCACCTGGCCGGAGGGCGTCCTACACTACGTTTTCCGAGTCGCGGTCTCCACTCAAGAACTCGTTTACCCCAGCGGTTATCGGTTCTTCGCGAAATATAGCCGGCCCACTGCCACTTCAGCTTGCTAATTCTTTGAGCTATGTCGATAATTTTGGTTCTCTGTCGGATGTATTCGTTACGAATCCTATCCTTCAGAGAGCATAGCTCTTTCCTTTAAACTGGTGGCAGCATTGCTACGTTAAAAAAATGAAATAAAAGGAGGACTAAGTTTTGAGTAGATTGCATACTTTTTAGCTTTTTTTGCTCTACAAAGTAAACCTTATTGAGATAAACTCCTTTTAAATCCGTAAAGCTCTTTCATTCTAAAGTTTTGTTATCTAACAAACAGATTTAATCTTAAATGGGACAATTTTCACCCGAATTACGTTGTTAGGAGAAAAATAATAAGATACTCTTTCTATGAAAGAGATACTTTGTGTTATAGCTTGCTATTGTTACAAATCGATAAGTAAGTAAATAAATAAAACCGGCCAAGTGCGAGTCGAACCCGCGTACGAAGGGTATAAATGCGAAAGTTTGTATCGATGGATGTTTGTTACGATCACGCCAAAACTACAGAACGGATCTGGCTGTAATTTTGCATACAGGTAATTCTAATCCAGGAATCAAGCATAGGCTTTTTATCCCATAAATCAGTTCCCGTGGGAACTGACACATTTTAATGTTTCCATAGGAACAACGCGTGCGAAGTCGCGGGGCACAGCTCTATAAAATCAAAAAATTAAAACTTTTTCTCGTAAAATAACAAAAAGTTCCAGCGCTACCCCTGAAAAGTGTCTTACTGGCTTTTGTCTCATGGGGGTTATGCCCATACCTAATCCGCACGCTGGGCATGCGGGTTGGGGATCGCAGTTTAGTGGTGGAATTGTTATAAAGGGGTTGCTGCTGACCGACCCCAGTAGATATATTAGTCGCCTCTTACGACTCCCACGTGAAGAGTTTGGGTGGTGCAAATTCTAAGCCTGTACCACACAGCTCTTAGATACTATTTCTATTAAAGGGCTACTTTGTGTTAAACAAAGCACAAGGCGCGCGGCGGGTAAGACGAAACCAGCGTGAAAAGTTGGGGTGGTGCAAATTCTAAGAAACACAGCTCTTGAATACTATTTCTATCAAAGAGCTAAAGTGCGCGGCGGGTTACGAACCCGCAACCTTCTGCGTCTCATATCATATTGTAGGTAAGTACCTACTTCAAAATGTTTGTTTACTACCCACAAGCCATCACAGCTGGTAAAATACAATTAGCGCATTTTACTGGAACTTTTATTTATTTACTTAAAAACAAAAAGAATTGAACTTCTTTGTGGAAGCTCGTTTAACGCAAATATTCAGCGTACGGTGGGTAATTGGCATTGTTTACTACCTGAGGTAAAAGTAGCAGACGCGACTTTTAGTCGCATAGTTGAGGGCAGAGAAATTACAGAAAGACTTTTCTACCTAACCTGCATTGAGATTTAACCTGTACATTCAACGACACTTACTGTACCTTATCCACCCAAAGCTGTGCGTCCATGGTACGTACGTATCGGTATTTACAATATGCCGATAGGGCGCATCCACTGCCCTCAGATTTTGCATCGCCAGTATTTTTAGGATATTATTTGATTTCTTAGAAATTAAACAGGCGGTACGTATCGGTATTTAAAATATGCCGATACGGTGCATCTACTGCCTGCCGTCAGATTTTGCATCGCTATCGGTATTTTTGGGATATTATTTTAACTCAATAAAGCGACAAAACCTTTTGTTTGTCGCTTCAATGTCGATTCCGTTGATGAAGTGGACTTTTTTAAATATACTTAGGCCCGCCTGAAACAGTTATGGTTATTTAGGTTGGTAAGGTACTTCGCTATATAATTTTACCAAATTAAGTTATCTATTTTCTAAGGAAAGCAGTGCACAAAAGTCGACTCGTGGAAAAACTTTTTACTCAGTAAAAATCTACACTATACACGTACGAGTACTACCCAGAACCTGGTTGTTTGTCGACTCAGTATGTAGGTACTTAAGTATAATAGGTAAGTATCTGCTACCTGATAATGTTATTTTACCGTCCTGTTTACACTATACTTGTTGATGTAAAAATATATATATTTTTATTAACCTAAATAGGTTTTACTCGATCGTTGATTATGATGTCCTGGGTTCAAATCCCGGGTCAAGTCAGTATTTGTAGGTAATTGGGGTTTTGAAAAATACACAGTAGCAACCCGGAATGAGGTAAGTAACTGGCGGTGTGTTACACCTCCCCCCGTGCCTCGGAAATCACTTTAGCCGTTGGTCCTGCGTTCAACCTCTCCCTGGTTGTGTCGGTCTGTCGTCCCTTCGGATTCTGGGAGTGGTAGCAAACATAGGTACTCACACTCTATTCCCTGAGTGGACCTACCTGTGTTCGTGCGCACACTTGTGCACTATAATAATTATGTCCTGTGCGTCTGACATAGTCTTCGTTAACGACTGGCTGACATGACGTGGTCGAAATTCGGCTAGGATGACATTATCATCATAATCATGTTGAGTATGTAGGTAGGTACTAGACCTAAGTACCTACTTATTATTAAAAATCAACTTTTTCAATAATTAATGGACTAGCCCCGTCCTAACAACGATACCTTTCATCATAATGGATTAAAATTAAGCAAACAACCCTTACATTGAAGTTTTTTACACTAATAATAATTAAAACTTTAGTTTCGCCGAAAAACCATCATCAACCACCCTTATTCCAAGAATAATAGAGTCCTAAATATATTTGATTTACGCGATATAATTTGACAGACACCAACCAGCGCGCCATTTAATTCGATCCGCGCCAAAATACCTGTCAAAGTTTTAATTATGTCATGTGACACCTCGGTTTTTGGTAACAATGAGTTTTTACCACGGAGTTTTCTACCATGGAGAAGTTAGAACACAAGAAGATGATTTTATTATGTTCTAAGTTAAAATTTTGAATTTCGAGCCAGATTTCGAACAGGTAATTATTTCAAAATCAAAACAATATTTGTTCAGGTAATCCTATAGTGTTTAATTTAAACTACAAAATTTCGTGGGGTTCTTTTAGAATATGATTTAGATTTAGATGTATTGTAAAGGTGCAGGGGTACTGTTCAGCCAGTGCTACGGAACGTAAAAATGTACCAATTGCAGAGAACATAAAAAACACCTTCTACTAAATTCCGCCGCGTTGCTCGTTCCAAGCGCGTTCTTTCTCTGTACTGCACGAACGCTCGCTGCGTAACACGTTACACCCCGTAACATCGGTCAGTACCCGGCTTAATGTTCTTCTACCGCTCGTGGATGATGCATCTCCATGTGGTGGAACGTAACGGTGCGGTCACGCTGTCGCCGCGGAACCCGACACCGGCGACAGAGCGTCAGGGTTCGCGGATTGCTAGCTAGAGCGCCTCCGTACCTAACCTACTGCTTTTGAAGTAATTAAATTAAATTTGATTGTGTAGAAACTAATTTCTAAGTTTATACAGTGTTTTTTAAGTTTTGCGGGGCAAATACTAATTCCCAGGGAATAATTTACGATTTCATTATAGTGTACATTCATAATGGGATATTTACCATGATTTGAGTTTCAAGCTTTCCAATATTTCGGCACAGTTTCTTGCACAATGATCGATTTTGGGTTTTTTTTATTAAAGATGAAACAAATCGAACTTAAAATAGACGGAGACATCATAATTATCGACGAATATACATAAAAGACAGACCAGCCGAACGCGTCCTCCCTTCTTTTTTGGTTAATATGTACATTTGACTCATCGTATTAAAGATTATTCCAAGTTCTGTGATTTGACTTTTAAAGTCTCTGGATCTGAGTGTATTATAATAAGATATCTGAGCAATAAGCGAAAATGGTAAGAAATAAGAACTAAAATGTTCATCTATCGCTTTTGTATAAAAAGCTATCCCGGGGTGGGAAATATATTTATTTATTCCTGGGGGATTTTTATCTGTCACGCAAAACTTATACACTGTGAAATTAAGGAATTCGAAGCTCGGTTTTCAGTAATTTCAAAACAATAAAATGATCATAAGTAGAATAGTCAACTTTTCAACAACGTTTCATATAAACTGATTGGCATAGCATAGTACCTACCTACCTTACCTACTACAATGTAATAGAGATAGGTAGGTAGATATATGAATGTACATTGTCTCGCCATATCTTGTCTGATTATCCGCCTGCGGTTTCCCGGAGGTGTAGAGTTGTGGTCGGAATGCATCTACTCCTGCAGAAATGAGAACTTCAGTTTCAATTATTTATTATCTCATTCACTGCCCAGACTCGTCAGTGCGGCACCCCGCGCCGCCGCCGCCAGACGTAAAAGAAGAAGCACGTCTACGTCCCGGGCCATGAAAGTGTTAATAAAAAAGTGATCATAAGTAGGTACACGTACGTAGTATTTATCAAAATAACTTATTGTTAGCTAGGTACATAATAATGTAAAAAATATATCAAATCAAAACAAAACGTTGCCCACGCGCATTTTTGGACGTACAGTAGGTACATACAACGTTAAATAAACAGATGGCTAAACAACGTCACCAATTCGACGTTGGAAAAATGTTTGTACTATCTGCAGATATTCGTTCCGGGTGTTCTGGATGTCTTCAGTGTATAATAAAAAATCTATCTTTGTAACATATTGTACAAAGTAAGTATATCAGTTATCAAGTACCTAACCTAACATTAGCTTTATGACTATATAAGAAATACAGACACTCCATTAAATTAAGGCCATTGCTATAGTGTCCCACATCTATTATCACCTGATTTCTAGAGACAATAATTACTCCCGCCTTTTAGAACAAATCCTTTCAGAAGATGTCAAAACACACATTATGTTGCATTACCGTAATGCGCCACACGCGCGACGCGTGGCCGCCACAATTTGCGACCCCGCCATCTACCGGCGGGCGACGGGCGGCGGCGGCACGCGCCGGCAGATTAGACGGCTCTTAATTTGGCATCCCCCTGTATCTGTAAAAGCTATTACGATGTTTGGTGGGAGGATTGTTTGATCTAATTTTGAAATTGCGTGAATGCTTTTGTTTTAGGAACTTCAATTCGTTACATTTTTTACGATGGTGTGCAACCTATGTGCAACTTAGAGATAGTTTTTTTTATTTCAATCTAAAATTACGTCACAAACTATTTAAAAATATTTTTTTTGGTGGGTTAACTGAAACAATTTCATTGTACTACGAACCGAGTTTGTGTTAGCACAGAACATACGCGACGCGCTCCGCACTCACAAACTTTGGTGTCCTACCTACACAAACTAGGTTTCGTAGTTAACCCACTTACATCTTTAAAGAATGTGTCAAACTACAAAAGTTTTCAGAGTAGACTAGTTCTTTGTTACAATATAACATATCATTTTAACCCCTAAAATGGCCAGTTCAACGCAAAATATGACATTTGGCCACCTCAGAGGGCTCCAAGCTACCCAAAGCTCGCCCACTCAGGCCTGAGCAAACAAGCCGCCCCTGTTAATGGAGTCAACATACTAATGGTAATGCCGATTGAACCATTACCGAATTTACCATTCCCATTTCCATCATGTGATTGGACTGAATTGACATGTAGTTATTCGTAGTAGGTAGAGCGATTTTCTTTAACAGAAATTTATTTTACACATTGCAGTAAAACTTATGCTGTTAAAAATTGGGTTTGCGAAGTAAACAATTTATATCGGCAGTATGTCAGTCGATGGCAGTTCTCAGCATACAGGAACTACTCAGCATACAGGAACTAAAACTGTTCGAGTTACGGTAAACTGACAAAAAAATAATGAGTTAATAATTTCTTTTGAGGTGAAGGTTCTTCTTCAATTAATTATGTTGACCATTTGACTCTACATACATAGATGGTCTCAGTAAGAACCTAAGAACCTACCCTAAACTACCACAGTCAAATACCGATGGTGCGCATCATCACAGGTAACTGAATTGACCCATCATCTTATTAAGACTGGAGCCACAGACAGCAGTTTATGTCGTGGCTGCTTCCATGAAGAAGATACTGTGGAACACGTTGTCCTACACTGCTCGGCCACAGAGGAGGCCAGACATAAAACGGGGCTGAAGTGTCTCATTGAGGCATCTACCCCATCCACACCCACAGAAAAGCTTGTCTGTCACCAAAAGTCCTAATCCGATACTATAAGAAGCTGGGTTGGTTAGGGCATGCAGGCAGGGCCACATACTTTATCTTAATATTACGTTTAAAATAGGATTTTTTTATCAGTTTGTGGTATCTGTCTTATACTGGATAATGCACAATACACTCCTATTGCGAGATGTGAGAAAAATGAGTTCATCTCCTCAACAGACGCCGACGTATTCTTTGACAGCATCGCCAAATTACACCATTTGATGCTCTCATTTTTTTATAGTACTTATTGACATATATAATTTATTTAATTTTTGACTATTAAAGAATTTACAACTTTTTTTATTTTGACATGTCCATATTTTGAATTGACTATAAGTATTATTATAATCTCTCTTTGACTGAGTATTTGCTTTGCATCTACTCATTTATTAAATTTTAATTTTTAATTAATTTAAATTGACTGTTTTGCGTGGTATTCATATTTTATAATTGTATATTCTACTTACCCTTTGACTGTATAATGTTTGGCGTTTTGGAATGTATGTAGTTTTGTAAGTCAAGTTTGAATAAATAAATAAATAAATGTCCGTGCAGATCTTAGTCCCCCTACTCAGAATTAGAATTAGACCACAGTCCAAGTCAAAATACGTTTTTTTTACGATGCAAGATTCACCCCCCAGTAATAATGCAAGCCACAGTCAAATATATCCAAATCGATCCAAATCCACCCTATCCCGTGTTTGCTGACCGAAGTGGTGCGCAAACACACGGCGGCGCCGCGGTGTCGGCACCTGCTCATACCAATATATCTACTTATTACGCTTTTTTTGGAAGATTCTAGAAATATAGAGATTATTCAACAACGAGGCCGTATCTTTAGCAACGACAACAGAGTCCCTCGAATAGCGAAAATACGCAAACGTTAACCGTGGCACATCACACACTTCCCAGTAATACTATAAATGCGAAAGTTTGTATGGATGGATGGATGTTTGTTACCTCTTCACGACAAAACTACTGAACGGATCGGGCTGAAATTTTGCATACAGGTAATTCTAATCCCGGAATCAAACATACTTTATTTTTTTGAATGCCTGACCCTACATAGCATAGGTATGATATAAAATATACAATAAGGATTTACTTAAACCAGTAAGTCTCCACTATAAATAAAGTTACACATAAAAACTAGTGAACAAACAAATGTATCGTGTGGAAATTGATCTTGCTTATACTTATCACGATGGTTGTGTGGTAGAAATCGCTCTTGGGCGATAAGACTGCCACATGTCACTTAGTTTGTAAGCTGTTTTTTTTAATAATTGTTTGTATCTACATATAAGTGAGCAAAAAATTATTTTCGTTTTATACATAGGAGGCCTCAACATGTTTTTGAGAGAAATTTTAATAAAACGCCTCTACTGCTACTCTACCAAAATTATTTTATTGATCATTTATCCCACCAACCAGTGGGCAAGTATTAAACCTCAAAACCCATATTTTTTACACCAAAGGGCCTCTCAATGAAGATCCATCTTATTTTTACCAATAAACAATTTATTTTTCAACGACCGGTAACCCAATACGGAAACCGGATACCAGACAGTATGGCGCGCTTTTCTTTTTAATTTTTCTTTTTTATACCGATGTAAAAAAGTTAAAGGAGGTTTTAAACTTTTTTGTGGCGTGTGTGATCCTTCGATTGTTTTGGTAGTTTTAGCTGATGGGGTAGTCTTAAGTTGATTGATTTTAGATAAATTAGGAAGGTTAAAATATACTTAAAAGCAAATTCGTTGTTTTGTGTCGTGCGTGAGGTTTTTTATCTGATTCCATCCGATTTTAGAGAAACCTTTCGAGTAGACTATTTTTTTGTCACTGCTTTGTGTCTCCTTTTTGGTTATTGTTGAGTAAAACTAAAAAAAAATTACGAATAAGTACTTACTTCATAATATTTTTTTCATAATATCCAACACCCCAAAACCTAATAAGTATTATGTATAAAATGTTTGACTCTGTCCTCGGAAAAGGAAACCAGCTGAACCAAGAATGACGAACCCTTTGACAAAATAAATATTTTGCTATTCGACACCGATGTCGTTACGTCCAAAATAGTCCAAATTGCCACCAAGATACATTCGAAGTTCAACTAATGAGTTTAAAATTAGAATGCACTTTTTTAAATTGACGTTTATGAATGGTGCGCTTTTTTCAGCCAGTGTTATTCCTGTAAGAAACGACATGTGCAGTGCGAAGAAATCGTTTTGAGGTAGCATTGATTAGGAAAGAAGTCAAAATATACGAAACCTTCATGTAAGTTTAAGCAAATCAACATTGTCTTATTCTGTGTGAGTGCGCTCTGGCAGTCATTTGCTGAGTGTTGGCCATTTTTGTAACATTTATTTTGTGTACCTACTCATGTATTTTATAAGTCTTAATTACTTATGTATAATGGTTGCAAAATAAACGCCTTTTTACTTTACTTATTGTACTTACTAGTGACATATAAAAGCAGGTGCTCTACCTTTACCGATTTAATGATTTTTTCCCTTCCAGACCGCATCTTTTTGAGTTTTGGTGGGTCTAAAACAAATTTCTGGAAGCTAACACAGATTGACACTTCCCTATTATTTCTAAAAACAGAAAACCCTTATCATGAACACATGTACAAAATCGAGCATCGACCGAAAACTCAACAACTAAGGAAACTCGATATTTTTGCACGAAATTAGGGAATATTGTAAAAAAAGTCATATTTTTCTTACAAATGTTCGTTGCGGTTTTGAGTTTCGGCGAGAACAAAAACTCTTTTGTCGAAAAGTATTTTTTATTAGCTGTCACCTTGAAATATGGACACAATCGTAGAAAGGGTCAGCTTTTGTTGTTTTTTTTTACGAAAATTGATTTACCATTTGTTAACCCTTTCACGGTTGACCCCATGGGAATTTAGTTATTGATAAGTTTTTACGCGATCGTTAATTTAACCTTTGACTTTTACAAAGGATGAAATTATAAATTGTTGACATAAATATCTTTGACTGTTTTGTGCAAAGTCCTTTTTTTGACGCACCTTTTTTCACAATTAAATAGCATTTATTTGCTCATGAGAATTCTATAGCATCGTTTCGTTAAGAATGTTAATATTTTAAAATAAAGAACGCTTAAATTAAATAATACTACCTAGTACCTACTTTGAAAATAGTTTTAGACATCGTTCACGAGTTTTGTTTTTTTCTCCCACAGGATGCAACAAGTTTAATATAAAACGACATCTTCACGCCCGTGGACAGTTTTCAATTAGTACCCATTTAGAATTAAAACTAAAGCAATCAGTCACCGGACACAGCTGGGCCGTTTCTAGACACTATTTAGTTTAGTTCTGTCTTGTTAGTCATTCATTACATTAGTAAACGAGAACCAACTTTGCTTTTACTTTTGGTTTTTTAGTGTTCATTCAAATTTCAAACCTGATTCTTTGCCATAGAGTTGGGAAAGTATTTCGAAAAGAGAATGTTTTGTTTGGTTGTCAGCAATGAGATAAACATGGCGGCCGCGATGCGAGTAAGATGTCAATCAAACGTCAACCAGACATCCCGCCTTTTTATGCATACTACAACGTAATGCATGGATTTTGTAAAGATTTTTATAATTATCGGTACTTATGTTTGTTTTCTGTCAAGTCTGTCAGTTGTTTTAAGTTTAAAGGAAGTGTTGAAATCGGCAAGAATGCTAAAGTATCATTAACATTATTTTAGTGAGATACCTACACTATTTTTACTTGTCAATTATTAGCAAGTAGGTACGGCACATTACCTCTCCTAGTTTTTTTTAAAGTTATACGACTTATACGAGTAATAGACTTATAAAAAAGCCAAACTAATAAAATTAATAAAGAAAAAACTAGGCACACAAGCTAACATACAATAACAAGAATATTAAGTTACTGCAATAGTCAATTGCAGAATTTAAATATCAATTTCCATTACCTAACGAAATCTTTCGTCGAAATAAAACTGATCTGTCAATTTGACGTTTCGTTTCGCTCATCAGTCCGTCATGCTCTATTTTATTTTCTCAAACAAACCAAGGATTGACGACCGCGGAGACTATAATATTATCTATAGGTAGGTCTGTTGGTTGTGGTACACCGCGCACCCGCGCTCTCACGAATATCGACGCTTTTCCAGAATCTATGAAACTAATACGTATTCATAAACCTAAAGGTTGGTTTGAGATGAGAGTACTGATCAAGATTACTACTTTATTTTTATTTTTATTTATTTACGACAACTAACAATTATACTCAGAAGTAGGTAGTCTTACTCTAAGTATAATCAGCCTCGTTGTCCACGAATTGTGACAATTACAGAATAGGACAAAAACTTTTTGTTAAGTACAAAAAGTTGATACCTACTATTATTATAGTTGGTATAGTTATAAAGCTTTATTTCTTTTATTGTGTTTTATTTTTAGTAGCTGCGGCCATGTTCAGTTTAGGGTTATATCATTTTAGCTAACACACTTTCACTGTTGGACTTAGGCTTCCCCCATACTACGCCAGAATTACAAATAGCAGAGCCACCTCCAGCCACTAACTCTTACCATTTTAGGGGTAACAATAAAAAAAATTGGTGCAATTATTTTTCTACTTGTTTCTGTCCGCTCTTTGGAAACGTTTTCTATCCCATGGGAACCGATTTATGAAATAAAAGTAGCCTATGTTTGATTCTAGGATTAAAATTACCTGTTTGAAAAATTTTAGTAGTTTTGTTGTGAAGAGGTAACAAACATCCATCCATCCATACATCTAAACATGCAAACTTAGTGTGATGTCGCAATTCCATGTAAACATTGCCACCCGCTCCATTCAATAATGGGTTCGGTAAATTCGGTATTTTTTTAGATTTAATTAAATATTATATCATTGAACTGTATAATTTATCATTCGTGTATGACTAGTGTTATAAAAATAGTATTTCTGTACTAAGTCAATAAATAAATAATAATAAATAATAATTCTTACAGCTAAGGGATACAAGTAATAATACAAAGTAATTTTTAAGAAAAGTCAACTTTTAAAGAAAAATATGAACAATAAGAACAAATTCATACATTTTTAAGGGGCAGGTGAACTTGAGAATTTTTTACTTTGTGTAAATTAGGGTGACCTTTGACATAAAGGTCAATAAAAAATACAATAGGGTTAACTGGAGTTTGACAGAATTATCAAAAAGATTTTTTCTTAAATAGAGCTTTTTTGTAACAAAAACTTAAACCCTACAAAAGCTAACTTAATTAACGCTATTGACATTTTTATCGTGTGACCTTAAGTCAAAGGTCACCCTAGTTTACATTTAATGAGAAAATCAAGACGACATTGAAGTACACTTATTTGCTTTAATTTTTTTGTTCTCTTAACGAAAATGGAACAATTCCTTCATTAATAGTAGGTACGTTTCGTATGTCGTTTGTAAGATAAACATAAAACTTTTTTATTTCTTTAAATTTAATATTTATTGCACTGCGATTTTACCTACCCCTATATCCAGCAGTGGACTAATATAAGATATGATGATGATGAGAGTCCCATAAAAAAATGAATTACCTGACCTTTATATAACTATGTAGTTATCTGATAGATATTTATAATTCTTTGCAGTGTCCTCCAAAGTAGTAGTGGTAGGTACCTAAGCTATATAATGAGTAAGTAATGTGAGGAAAGTGAAGCTGTTGGTTCTGCGCCTAACCTCTCCCCGGTCTTGTCGGTCTGCTGTCCTATCGGAGACTCTCATAAGAGAGTGAGGGAATAGAGAGTGCACCTGTGTTTGCGCGGACACTTATACACTATAATGTCTTGAGCACCTATCTAGTCTTCATTGTGACTGGGCGTAGTGCCCAAATTTCGGTAAGGAAAATCACATCAAACTTTTAATATTATAAAATTTAATGCGAAATGTTTGGATATTTGGATTGATGATTACACAGATCGTACAAACATTTGTTCTGAGGCAGGAATCAAACCCGCAACCTCCTGCGGACCTTACGCCACAGCAACGGTCGTTCAAAACCTGTAGGTACACGTAAGTACTTTCTATCTGGGAAAAGCATCATCAGCTACGGACAGGAACTGGTTATCCTCAACCTCAACAGCCTATACTGGTCCACTGCTGGACGCAGGCCTCCCCCTGATAAGTGCCTTATTGGCTTTTATCTCATAGGGGGTAGTGACCATAAGGGTAGTAAGCACCCTGAGCATGCAGGTTGGGGATTGCAGTTTGGTGATGGAAAGTCTGCGGGGGGCTGCCCGCCCCTGGTGGATATCCCTTAATCGCCTCTTACGGCACCCGCGAGAAGAGTTGGGGTGGTGCAAATTCCATGCCGGCACCACACACACAGCCAGTTATCATTTAGTGCTTAATGTGAGCTTGTTGTATTTATTTTCATAAATTTTGTTATGTTTCTAGAAACTCAACACCGTAGTAAATTCATAGAAATCTTTATTTACAAAAAAGTATTTCTTTGGAGAAGCCGTCTTGTTAATTTCATCATTGTTTGTAAAATTGTAACCTTGACTCTGGACTGACGCAATTCTCAGTGAGTTTGGAATTGTGTAGAAGTGACATTTATTTTATCCATTTCACTTGCATTTGTATCTACGTGTAGGTGTTGAAAAGTTAATTCAGTCAGTTACTTGCACGTTGGCACTCTTCTTTTGTTTAAGCTGTCTTCATGTAATACCAATTACTTAAACCCATTTTCATGTTTGACAAGAGATTTGCTTCAATGATTTGACAGACTTGTCAACGAATCTCTGTTCAATAACAAAGTACGTAATCAACATTCAAGCAATCCAAATGTCACTTAATTAGAGATTTGATCATTGATTAGTAAATTATGAAAATGATCTGCGTTCGAGAAACTGGCTGTTACGTTACCTTTCATAAACGTAAGTGTTGCTGTTTATACATAAATAAATGCTTAATAATTATTTGATAGTTATCGATTTCACAAAATTATTAATTACTGCTTTGTCATTTTACGAAAGAAAAGTTTTCTATTTAACAGATTGAACATTCACGATCATAATATCTCAATGGAAAGGTAAGTTACGTTAAGTACCTACTTTTATACATGTTAAATAACTTTATGAACAACGCAAATAACAATCAAATAATAGAATCTAAGGCAAAAGTTGGGTACTTATTAATTCCATGATAGTTTAAAATCTGTTAACATTAGCCACTGTCTCCAGCACTTAAACTGCTAATTGAAATTGCCATAAAACTACCAACATGAAAATGAAATTTTTAAGACATACAGTAAAACGAAACTTATTATTGAATAAATCGTGTTACAAACCCTTGCAATTTTAGTGCCTACATTGAAAATGTACCTATTATTCACTCACTGTTATTTGTATTATTGTTCACTTTTTGTCTTGTAAGTAGCTGTAACACTTCGCTTTCAGATTTTTTAATTTTTAACTCTTTGGTCACATAGGCCCCTGCAGAAAACTAGCGTAGGTTGTTTTTTTAACGCCTAAACAAGCTGAGTTGGGACCATTTTGTAACTAGAACTAAGTTTCCCTTTTTTTAAGTATAACTGTTAATAAAAAGTCAAAGTAGAATTAAAAGTAAAAAAAAACTGAAAGCGAAGTGGGTCAGCTATTTACAAGACAAAAAGTGAACAATAATACAAATAACAGAGAGTGAATAATATGTACATTTTCAACAAATACACAAACAAATATGTTTGTATATTTGTTTAATGTTTTAGTTACAAATAAACGCTTTTGATTTGATTTGTTTTATATATTTTTATATTTAATTCTGTAATGTGACTTAACCAAGTGTACTGTATGTATCTTAATGGAATAAATAAATCTGAATCTGAACAGACGAGTACCTAACGGCAAACGGAATGCCATGTCTTTACAATCAATAACTCTATGGCATAAAGCTGCATGTATGCTTACTCGGTTAAAATCTGCTCGTCGGCAGAATTGAGCGTGGGAATGAACAAAGTTTATCATTTACCTGCAATGACAAAATAATAACAGTGTTTATAACCCAGTTTTAACGATTATCTATAAGTATAATACTTATTATAACAAGGAAAGATTTGATTGTTTGTTTGTTTGTATTGAATAGGCTCCGAAACTACTGGACCGATTAAAAAAATTCTTTCAACATTAAAAAGCTTACTTTTCAGGGAGTGACAGAGGCTATATTTTATCCCGGAATTCCCACGGGAACAGGAACTACGCGGGTGAAACAGCGAGGTGCTGCTGGTAAATTATAATTATAAGATACCTACTCGCTGCGCCCCGCGGCTTCGCACGCGTTGTTCCTATGGAAACATAAAAAGGGATTTTCATCGTACGGGAACTGATTTATGGGATAAAAAGTAGCCTATGTTTGATTCCAGGATTAGAATTACCTGTATGCAAAATTTCAGACAGATCCGTTCAGTAGTTTTGGCGTGAAGAGGTAACAAACATCCTTTCCAAACTCTTAGCTCTAGAACTACCTTTGCACAAAAGCATAGCTCTTTTCTAGCCCCATATATCTACAACAAAATAAATAAAACCATCTTTATAAAATACCTGTCTTATAACGATTGTAAATTAAAACTTAATGA
Organism: Eupithecia tripunctaria; assembly: GCA_955876795.1. Lineage (NCBI taxonomy): Eukaryota > Metazoa > Arthropoda > Insecta > Lepidoptera > Geometridae > Eupithecia > Eupithecia tripunctaria. The sequence goes on along the minus strand of OY041623.1, from coordinate 8,513,141 downwards.
TTACCTTAAATCCCTAACCTATGACCAGACTGAGGACTTATTTTATAGAATATCCTGAATTACCATCCTAATCCCCTTTACACTTAATTATTTATTTATTTTTATTTTATTTATACAGTTAGGTTAGCCTTTGGCGAGTACACTAAAACTTACAAGATTAATTATTAACGCATTAATAACGCATTAGATAAAGCTATCTGTAATGTTATTTTTGTGATTAAATAAAGTGAATTTGAATTTGAATTTGAAGATATGTAAATAACATGAGGAAAAAATGCTAAGTGCACCAACCTATTACAGGCCGACACAGCATGCAAAAACTAAATAATAATAAGCTCAAATACATATAAAAGCAACTAAAGCAGGTAGTTACGTAATTTACACATTATACAGGGTAGAGCAAAAACCTAGTGAAGACGGTAGAGAAAAATAAACAAGGACATCGCTATAAATTATACATACAAACAAAACAAAACAAACAAACCAAAAACCAAACACACAGTGGCAGTAGAGACAATTTATTTTAATTCCAAGAGTGGAAGTGACTTTGTATTAAATCATCTAACATTTACAATGGTAAAACAGCAGTAGGTATGTACTTTTATATTTATATAAATAGAGAGCACTCATTTTCCAAGTAGTAAGTGACGGCGGAAACTGGCTAGGCTATCAGCGTGGATATCGAACAGATCGCATTGATTAACAAGCTTACAGAGGCGAGGGATGGTAGAGTTAGCACCCAACACTGTCCTTCTACGGGGAGGGACAAGCGGTGTTATTCTTTTGCGGGGATAGCGAGAGGGCGCCCTAAAACAGATGTTCTGCAACAACAAAGGGCAGTCAATCTGGCTCCTCAGTAGCTTGAACATAAACTTAAAGTCAAGTAGGTCTTTCCGAGTCGAAAGGGACACTATTTTAAAATGAGTAAGCCTGGTCTGGTACGAGACTTTTCGTCTTGCTAGAGGTGTCGCACGCGACAAATGCCACATGAATCGCTTTTGTACTCTTTCGATTCTAAGGGTATGTGTGGCATAGTGCGGGCGCCATACAACACTGCAATACTCAAGCGAACTACGGACCAGTGCGTTATATAACAAAAATTTTGTTTTTGTGTTACGAAATTCTTTCCCGTTTCTGATTATAAATCCTAGCATTTTTGAGGCTTTTTTAACAATTTGGTCAATATGAGGTATAAACGTAAGTTTCTTATCAAACACAACACCTAAGTCCCTAATTTCGTCTATCTCCTGGATGGTCTCTTGTAGTATTGCATATGTTGACTCAATGGTATTCTGTTTACGAGTGAATTTCATATGAAAGCATTTTTTACTATTGAGTTGCATACCATTGGCTTGACACCATTCTACGAGTCTATTGAGGTCGTCCTGAAGAAGAGTGACGTCCGACATAGAATTAATAGTCCTGGCGAATTTAAGATCGTCTGCATATAAAAATACCATTGAATTAATAAAGCCGTTTGTAATATCATTCACAAAAATATTAAACAGGGTAGGACCAAGGTGAGAGCCTTGTGGTACCCCGGACATTATATCATGCAGCTCCGAACCATATCCATCCATTACGACGTAAAACCTCCTTTCCCTAAGATAGGAATCGAGCCATTTTAACAAAGGGCCTGCGAAACCAAGATGTGTTAGTTTAGACACTAAAATATTATGAGACACACGATCAAAAGCCTTGCTGAAATCAGTATATATTACATCGACTTGATTATTTTTATCTATTGCTTCAGTTAACATTTCAGTAAATAAGACCAAATTAGTGCAAGTAGAGCGGTTTGCAACAAAGCCATGCTGATGCGGAGTAATATATTGCTTGAAATGTGACTGAATGACGGGACATACGATCGACTCAAAGACCTTTGCAAACGTTGAAAGGATAGATATGGGTCGATAGTTGCTGACAACATTATTATCACCGTCCTTATGTATGGGGACCACTTTAGCAGTTTTCCAGGCGGAGGGAAATATGCCAGAGCAAAGGGATTTATTGAAGATTAAGTAGAGAGGCTCAACTAGGTTAGGGACACATGATCTTATGAAGAATGCGGGAATACCGTCCGGACCGGCTCCCTTATTCTGGTCAAGGCCTTTCAATTTCTTGCTAATTGTTTCACGATCAATACCCAACAAGGACAGTGTTTCGCCGCCTAAGCCTGCATGCGGCCTAATGTTACCCTCATCTAGGTCCGTGCTATAAACGGAAGAGAAGTATTCACCAAATAAGTTACACATTTCCGGCCCATCTGATGTGACCTTTGCCCCGTACATAATTTTTTTAGGGTAGTTACTAGTACCTTTTCTTTTAGATTTGATAAATGACCAGAAGGTTTTGATATTAGTACCAATCATATCTTCTACACTTGTTATGTAGGAGTTATAACAGTCTGTCAGCAATCTGTCAGACAGTTTATTTAAAGTCTGTAATCTCAATTTGTCTAACGGAAAATTATCTACCTAGTAACTTTTAAGTGTGTTATATTTCCCACCCTTCTTCCATTCTTAGGCTGGGTGTTAATTCTGTATAAATTAGATTGTTTTTGTATAATTATATATGCATTTCCTTATTTTCTAATTAAATTTAAGAAAATAGAATTAATTTCTTAATATTTCCATTTTTAGGCTAGGTGTTATTTCTGTATAAATTAGATTTTTGTATAATTAGATATGTATTTCCTTATTTTCTAAATTAAACTTAGACACTAGACACACACAACCATAATACTTTTTGTTACCACCGTTAGTACACTATTGTGAGATAAAAACTTGAGTTAGCCAGAGCGGAGCTCTCGTTTCTTAATACAAGTTTCGACTTAGTAAGAACGAGGAACTCATTAGCGATGCCTAAAATTGGGTCTTTTACACACATCAGGTATCAACTATCTGAATAATAAACTGTACTTACCTTTATTTATAAATGTGTGATTTAAGACGAAATAAACATTTTTTTATATATTTATATCTTTTAACAGTCGGCAGTTAGTTCAATTATGTCAATTGTAAAAACTAGTTTAAATTTATTTGTATTATTTGATTGTAATCTATTTCTTTCTTTTCAATACAGCGTATATAACATGTATATAACACAGTTTTAACATTTAAGATACTTTATCAGATAAGAGAAGAGATTACCAACAAACTTCTGCCCGTGCTATATCTGCCGCATCCCCAGCGTGGGTATTATGGGTATTGGGGGCGCTCGTGTGCCAATTGACAACTTTTGTTGCGTTGACAACACTGCTCTGTCATTTGCAGTACGACTAAAAGTGTTAGTTCATCGTAACGCCACGACTCTTCTCTTTTTGAACAGACACCTTACAATAACAAACACAAAAAACCTACAGGAATAGGGCATATGCATGTAACTTCAAAAAATCGTATATTTTTTTTACGTATTCTCTAGTGATATAGAAATATATCTGTATATTTATTTTTGTAATTTATGATGTTTTTATTGTGAAATTTAATCATTGAAAACTAGATATTTTAAGTCTCAACAGCAAAATCTCATGAAGCGTGACGTCATACTTGAACATTTTTGTATGGGCATGAAGTTTGGACTTTGATTTTACTTATGGAACTCGATGATCCGTGACGTCATAAAATGCAATAGCTAACAATGCAGCGTTTTTATCACCCGAAACTGAGTGTAGTTTTACTTTTAGTTTTTTACCTCAATAATTTAATTTTTTTTGGGTGTTATATTTTTTTCGTATATGTATTAACCTAAATAATCGAAAAAAAAACCATGCATATACCCTATTAGCGAAATTGGTCCAACCGTTCACGCGTGATTACGCATTTATTACATTTTTATTTTTGACTAAACGAACGAAGCCAGAAGCATCAACTAGTAATACTCCATAGATCCATCTTTGACGACCTCTGTAGCGCGGTGGGCGAAGGTCCACCTGCGACGTAGGAGGTTGCGGGTTCGATTCCCGCCTCGGGACAAATGTGTGCGCTCTGCAGACATTTGTTCAGGGCGTTCTGGATATTTCCTATGTAGAATAAAAATATCTATCTATGTAGTGTATTGTATTATGGCTATCAATTATCTAGTACCCATAACACAAGCTCTGCTTAGCTTGGGGCTAGATAATGCTGTGTGAACTGTCCAGCATTTTTTTTTTATTAACTTAAATAATCGATAAAAAAAATCCATGCACATACCTACCCTATTAGCGAAATCGGTCCAACCGTTCACGCGTGATTACGCATTTATTACGTATACTTTGATTAAACGAACGAAGCCAGAAGCATCAGCTAGTAATACTCCATAGATCCACCCGTCACACCTGGTTATACCCCCATGCTCGTGATGTCGGTAGAGCCCATACAACCGCCTTCGACCTAACCAAACAGGATGTGGTGGGCTTCCGAGCCCTCCTGCGCATTTGTGGACCGGATGCCGGGCAACGGGGGCAGGGGCTGTCGATTTGTGGACCAGTAGGCTTAAGAAGAGCATACATTCTTTTTTAATAGTATCCTATCCACAGAGGCTGATATATGTGAAGGATCCAGGCAATCTTTGGATGGATAGGAATCCATCCAAAGATTGCCTGGACGATATCGCTGTTAACGATCAGGCCGTTGATTGTGCCATAGTAGTTCCTTTTTAACCGACTTCGAAAAAAGGAGGAGGTTCTCAATTCAACTGGTTTTTTATGTTTGTTACCTCAGAACTTTTGACTGGGTTGTCCGATTTTCATGATTATTTTTAAATCTCCTTTATGTATTGATGGTACAATAAAGATTTTAATGTATCCATCTAAAAATAACTTTAGAGTTACGTGGATGTGTATTATGTGAAACTTACAAACGCTCGCGCCGCCATTTTCGAATAAAGGAAAAAAACAGTTTCTCAAGAATCAATGTTCTCCATTCCAACGTCCTTTTATTTTAATAAGGACACCAAATTGTAACACTGGCAGTTCTCGACTTTTTGTAGTGAAAGCCCCCTTTTTTGGTCTTCAATGACTGGACTATTTATCCAACAGTGGACTAATATAGGATGATGATCTGTGATGATGATGTATGTATATAGATAGGCGTACTCGACTTTAATAAAACGGAGCGGTTATTATATAATATTATGATTGAAGTACAATGTTTATCTGCATAGCAACTACAGATTAGCTGATTATATTAAAACCTGATAGGTACAAGCTGATTGAAATCATGTGTCAATCATACCTACTGAGTGATACGTGACACCTTAAATTAATAGGTACATAACAAAATATTTAGGAATGTAGAGTAAAGTACGTCTTTGGAGTTCAGGGGCACACGTAATTTATAACGATCTTAGCTTCCCGGCTTCACACAGTCGGACATAGGGTTCCTATTTTTTTCTAGTAACATAAAGATAAAGATAATTTATTTGTAAAAACACGTGTTAACAGAGGTGGTAAGTAATTAATGACACAACATGTTTGACCAATTTATATCGGTATGCAAAAATAAGAGTATGGCATGCACATATACATTATAATTATAACAGTTGATTTAGGTAAACATTTATGCAGATTTAATACATAGTATAGGTAGTACTCAGAGATAATGAAGGGTGCAAGAGTTTTTAAAATTGATCAAACAAGCAATAAGTATGAAATTTAAAGATTTTATGGTTATTATAGTTTTACATTATGGGTAATTTCTTAAGTAATCAAATAGAGTCCTGAAAATTATCGTAGGTATCATAAACTTGCCAATGATTTTTTGTAAATTCGATTCTTCAACGTATAATAAGATAAAATAGGCGGCGGCGCTAGTGTGACTGGGGGTATCGTCCTAATAGGGTATATGCATGTGACTTCAAAAAAGCCAATAACTATTTTTTTGGTTGGAGTATACTTTACGGGACACAGTCAATTACAAGGCAAAAAAGACTTAAAATTTTATGTATAATTAACATATATTTTTTTTTGCGGATTCGTGGAGGGGGTGCAACTTGTCTTCGTGACCAATGTCACCTCTACACGGAAGGTGTAAGGAACCGGAACCGACATTTAACGTATACTCCTCTAGGCGTCGCACCCCCGCGAAGCGGGGGGGGGGCGGGTTCGTGGCGACTCAGTGACTGAAAGGGGTGTGTATATCTATAACTGCACCCAGAGCCCTATGCCCTATGTCAATGATTGCCCCCCCCCCCCGGGGGGGCAATCATTGACTGCTAACTCAGGGTCAAAGTTCAATGAAAAAAAAAAAAAAAAACTTGCGTCCCGTAAAGTACACATTGACCATTTTTTTACGTATTCTCTTGTTACGTGTCAGGTTGAGGAAAACAAGTAGGTAATTATTTACAGGGTTTATTCATTAACTAGGGCGCCAGGAAGGTTTTACAGTTCTTCGACGGAGCCCTGCCAATCCAAGAAAGCCGGCTTCTAGCAGCAGCGGTATGAAGTATGAGAGAATTCTCTAAGTATTATAAACTACTTAAATGATCCAGGTAATGGGTCTTCCTAAACAGTTCCGTAGTTAGATAAAAATAAATAAAAAAAATAAAAAAGCCTTTTTATTTCCTACTAACACTTATGTACATTGTTTAAGAGTAAAAAAAGATTATAATATGCTTATCTAGTTTACATTTCTACTTTTCTCATATAACTTTTAACTATTAAGTTATTTAAAATAGTATTACATATTTATCCTACTATCATTTAGTTTCCTATAGTAGGAACCCCATATTGGGTGAAGGCCTCCTCCAAAGATGACCATTTGTCTCTGTCCAGTGCAGTCTGCTTCCAGTTTGGGCCGGCTATCCTTGCGATCTCTTCATCCCAACGTGTTAAGGGTCTTCCCCTGCTCCTTTTTCCTGGAGGTCCTTTCCAAAAAGTAACTTTTAAGGTCCATCTCTGATCTTTAAGCCTCGCGACATGCCCCGCCCATTTCCACTTGAGTTTTTGTGCATGTTTCAATGCATTTGTTGCTTTGGTTATGGACCTTATTTTTGTGTGTCGTATTTTATATATTTTTTTTATTTTTAGCATGCTGCGCTCTAGTCCTCGTTGGCATGTTGTGATTTTGTTTTTCAGTTTTGAGGTGAACTTCCACGTCTGGCATCCGTACGTCAAGCATGGTAAGAGACTGGAGTTCATAACTTTTGTTTTGATGGTTATAGGGAGGTTACTTTTAAAGATTTCCTTTAAGCTCCAGTATTTGTTCCATGTTTGTTGTACTCTTCTTTCGACTTCAAATTCGTTATTTTTTTTGTCAAAACTGATTTGCTTTCCTAGATAGATGTATTTATCTGTATATTCAAGTGGTTCTCCATTTATTGTTATTAATTTTCTCCCTTTATTCCAAAGGCTACAACAAAACAAAATAATGTTAACCACTTACTTGAAAAATCCATAAAGAAACGGGTACAGTCTCACGTAACACTATTGTGAACACTTACCCCTACAGGAACTTTTTAGACTTATTACTCTTGGATCGTTAATCAATATTTGAGCATACCACGCAAAAATATAATTGCAAACAAGAGATGCGTGTGCTCAACGAAAAAGTATCTACAAAATGGCAGTCAGTCAAGCTCGACTTCTTATTATAAATCATTCAACTGACCGAACTACCGACCTACCCGCACTATGTTTTCGATAGACATTGGAATGCACCATGGCCTCGAAGACAAATTTTAATAAATTATAAAACTTGAAAAAAGTAACGATGTGGAGATTTGAACTCGGTACCTCTGGCGTCTGAGGCAGACATGGTCCGCCTACACCACGGAGCAGTTATAAGATTGATAATGAAATATATCTGTATATTTATTTTTGTATTTAATGATGTTTTTATTGTGAAATTTAATCATTGAAAAGTAGATATTTTAAGTCTCAATAGCAAAATGTCTAAACGCAACGCTATTGGCACGTGAAGCATGACGTCATACTTGAACATTTTTGTATGGACATAAAGTTTTGACTTAGAGAACTCGATGATCCGTGACGTCATAAAATGCAATGGCTAACAAGGCAGCGTTTTTGTCACCCGAAACTGAGTGTAGTTTTACTTTTAGTTTTTTAGCTCAATAATTAATTTTTTTTGGGTGATATATTTTTTTTCGTTTATGTATTAACCTAAATAATCGATTTAAAAAAAAAAAAATATACCCTATTATGAAATTAGATTAAATGTCATCAAGTGTATGTGAAAAGAAAATGTATACCTACCACAGAGGTCTCTTAGTTTCTGATATCTGTGGCACCTACGGTGGAATAAGTGTATGTAATTGAACTCTTTGTTTCTTCTGTTTTGCGTAATAACAACATTCCACAAATTCCTACTACTACCTACATACTTACAATAACACGCAGGCGCCACCTACATCGCGATCGCGTCAGATAGCAGTAATTTATTCTTATCGCTTGCAGTGTGGGGTTACAGTGAAATTACGGACAAATCGCTCGCCTTGGGATTTGAGGGTTTGTTTCATTTTTATGGAGGGATCCCGTCTTCGGTTGGATGATTTGGTTTTTTATTCACTTGGCCAGAATTTTTTAAATAAATCACACTTATATTATAAACTAGCTGCGCCCCGCGGATTCGCACGCGTAGTTCCTTTGGAAACGTTTAAAGGTGATTTTCATCCCACGGGAACTGATTTATGGGACAAAAAGTAGTCTATGTTTGATTCCAGGATTAGAATTACCTGTATGCAAAATTTCAGCCTGATCCGTTCCGTAGTTTTGGCGTGAAGAGGTAACAGGACAAATGAGGTTTTGGATTTTGATTTAATTTCCATTCAACATAATTGCAACTCAATCCGATTCTAATAGAATTCTACTAATTCGTAAGATCCGGGATTTTTTGATTTGATAAATTTATTGTTAGACTAATTGAGGTCAATTATTATAATTACTTGAAAGAGAATCGACACATAACGTCTTCTTAAGGCCCATACCCCAGCGAAAGTGGCGCCCCCAAATATTATATCTTATTATTACGTTGAACGCAGGAATTTTGAAAAATCCTACGTTCAGTTTGTGGTATCTATTATAAGTTATTAATTAATGCCTCTGTAATAGTTTCATTTTCTAAAGCTTAGGAAGAGATACGAAGTTGCGCTTTTTGGCCACCAAACTCTATTTTTGCATCTCCTCCTAAACTATATGAGATAAAATTATAAAAGAGGTATTAAAAAATAGCTTAAAATAGATACCACAAACTGAACGTAGGATTTTTAAAAATTCCTATGATAAACGTAAAAATATGATAAAATAGAAATTGCTGTCAGATTGGCTCGGGTATGCGCCTTAAACTAATTTTCAATCTATGCCATCACTTTCTTAATATTCCAATTTTAATGAATATTATTCTTAGATAGGAAGGACTCTGCTTCTAGCTGGTGCTGGCTTAGAATTTGCACCACCCCATCTCTTCTCATGATTGTAGGAGGCGACGAAGGTATATGCACCGGGGGGCGGGCAGCAACACCCCCTACCAAACAATACTACCACCGAACAGCGAACCCTCACCCGCATGCCCAGCGTAGGGATTATGGGCATTACCCCCATCAGATAAATGCCAATAAGACGCCTATCAGGGGGAGGCCTGCGTCCAGCAGTGGACTAATTTAGACATTTGAGGTAGGAAGGACTCTAAGGACTCTAGATTATTCTCAAAAAACTCTGAACATACAAAAACGTATCTACCCTTAAGATCCTTATTCCACAATATTACCTCCTACACCTTACATTACAAGCTTGTCAGATATCAAGTGAGGGTGGTTATTCTGATAGACATAATGATAAGCCATGGTGGGGTGATAGACATCTTGTCGAGTGCGACTTTAATTGGCTGAGAGGTGTCGATTGAGTCGTTTGTTATGTGGTTGTGTAGGGGTGGGAGAAAAAGTTTTTTAAATCGTATTAATGTAGATACACATTATTACTACTGGTACTACAACTTGTGACAGTTGTAACGTAACTCAATTGTAATTGAAATTTATCACGATTTGTGTTGTTTAGAATTTGCCAGTGTTTTAGTTTATATTGTAAAACTGTTTTAAAGTACACAAACTTTTAAAATTTTGCATAAAATAAAATGATTCGCAAGTGGTTTTAGTTTCATCTATTTTAAATGAAATAATTCTTAGTTTTAAGCCAAAATAATTAAGGTAAATAAATACAGCTAAAATCACATGGAAATCATTTTATTTTATTCAAATCCGTGTGTGTACTTTTTTTTTCGAATACATAACGACACACATACAGAAATTATAAATCTTCAATCAATATCAAAGAAATATAAAATACTGAGTTATAAATACCTGTGAATATTTATTATAATGTGTTCTTATCGCTTAGGTTTAAAAAACTAAATAATAATGTCATAACAATAATGACAAAAAACATGCAAGTAAATGCAATCTGAATATGAAAACACAGGTTTTGAAGGTAGTAAATGTAGCTTTATGCACTATAATATAAAAATAAAAAATATTATCATTATTATTTTAATCCCAATTTTATCTTCACGATTCGACAATCTACATTATCGAAGCTCGTGTAATCGTGAGCCGTGAAGTGCCGAGTCGAATGAGTTGATTCGTAATCTCCCGAGGTTTGGTGTAGAGTTCATTGAGGGCTCGACATTCATCTCTCTCAATGAGAATACCCTCCTTTATTGAATGATCTTGACAAGCTCTCTGTTAATGTTGTGTTTGTATCTGACTAAATTTAAAATAAATAAAATCAAAAACTCTTTAAGGCCCATACACCAGCGAAAGTGGCGCCCCCAACTATTATATCTTATTATTACGTTGAACGCAGGAATTTTTAAAAATCCTACGTTCAGTTTGTGGTATCTATTATAAGTTATTTATTAATGCCTCTGTAATAGTTTCATTTTGTAAAGCTTAGGAAGAGATACGAAGTTGCGCTTTTTGGCCACCAAACTCTATTTTTGCATCTCCTCCTAAACTATATGAGATAAAATTATAAAAGAGGTATTAAAAAATAGCTTATAATAGATACCACAAACTGAACGTAGGATTTTTAAAAATTCCTATGATAAACGTAAAAATATGATAAAATAGGAATTGCTGTCAGATTGGCTCGGGTATGCGCCTTAATACCATAAATATAATAAATGTACCCTTAAAGGTAAAGTTATAAAATTAAGCACTAACACGGATATAAATTTTATACTATTAAGTAGATTTATTTTACGATCTCTGTGGTGCAGCGAGCGAAGCCTGCGACGCAGGAGCGGGTTCGATTCCCACCTCCTCGGGATAAATGTTTGTTCAGGGCGTTCTGGATGTTTTCTATATGCATAATAAAACATGGGGCGCGCCGCAGAGCTAGGCAGTGAATACGATACACTAATACTAACACTAACCAATACCAGGACAAGATCGCGCTATCCCTTTCAGAAAACTTTCGCCCTACAGGTCCATACCAATAATACCTCATACTACAACCCTATTGTCAGAATGTGTCGTCACTACAATGATATTTTAGTTAAAAATAGCGATAAAATTGTCATTTTTAACAAAAGGCCATTAAAATTTAAAAAAGACATTGAGACTATTCTCAAGGAGAGTGGTGTTTACTAACATGTTTAGAAGTTTAGATTCATTTATATTCTATCAAAAAAGTGACATTTCCTATTTTTCTTATAATTTTAATTTATATTATTTTATTTTACAATTTTATACCTGTAATGATATGTTAATGCATGCTTACATTATTTTATAGTTAATTTGTTTAAATTAATCTCTAATACTGCTCTTTAGTCATGCTGTGTTGTGTACACATGTTCAGGGATACAGTCTACTTTTTTTATTGTTGTGTTGTGTTTGTATAAATCTTGATTGCATTCTGTTTTGTGTGCCTAATAAATAAATAAATAACACCTTCATGGCCCAAGACGCAGGTGCCTGTGTCCATCTTCGTGTAGCTGCGACGCGCCGCCCCTGCGCTGCGGGTCGCACCGCAGAGCTGGGCAGTGAATACGTTAAGGCTAGGCACCATGTATTTTTTTTTAAATAAACAATCCTATTTTTTTTTTGGTTTATATCGCTTCTTAATATACTAAAGGAAAAAACCGACGAAGAAACGGGTGCACAATTTTACAAACTGATACTAAAGATTTATTGTCATTACTATTTCTTAATCCAAATCATTACCTAAACTCGGTTAAGCATGAAGTGCTGAATCTAAAAGATTTATTTCTATTTTTAACCGACTTCAAAAAAAGGAGGAGGTTCTAATCAATTCGACTGTATTTTTTTAATGTTTTTGACCTCGAAACTTTTGACTGGGTTGTCCGATTTTCATGATTATGTTTTTATATGAAAGCTAGTGCTCCCCGTGTGGTCCCATTTTATTGTTCAGTTTTATTTTTTAGTTCAGTTCTGACAATGGGATCCATGAAAATTCATGTAAAAAATAAAAAAATTGAAGTCAGTTTGTAGTTTTTTAAAACCAAATTAATTATATCATCTTCTATAATATAAAAATGAATCGCTAAATGTTGGTAAGCGCATAACTCAATAACGCCTGGACTGGACCAATTTGACCAATTTTTTTTTTGCTTTCAAGAATGGTTTTTATGACGAGAAAAATTCTAATAATTGCCGGGAAAACACCTATAAACGTTTTCATAGAAAAAACGCGTGCGAAGCCGCTGGGCGCAGTTAGATTAAAATAAAATCAATTTTTAGTAACCCCAATCATTGCCTCGTATAAGTATGTAGTGCCGAATCGAGTTGATTCGTAATCTCCCGAGGTTTTGAGTTGAGTTCATTGTGGCCTTGTGGGATCGACATTCCACCCTCTTAATAAGAATACCCTCCTTTATTGAATGATCTTGACAAGCTCTCTGTTATTGTTGTGATGAGATTATCACCAAGGTAATGATTTTATGGTGACTGAAACGTTGCTCTTTCACGCAAAAACTACTGAACGGTTCAGGTTGAAATTATGCATCCAATTAGGTCTAGGCCTGGAATAACACATAGGCTTTTATAGGGGATAAAAAGCCTATGTGCCTATGTGTATTGTATTAATGTAATTAACAAATTACATTAAGTTATAACAAATAACAAATTAATTGTATAGAGATAAACATATCTATATACTATTTATTTTGTTATTTGACTATAATGTTTAATTGACTGTGTAGGTTATTTAATTTAATTGTTTTACCCAATTATGTAGCTATACCATTTTTGACATGTATATTATCTTATTCTTAGGTATACTTTCTTCCTGCTAAAACAAGCGTGAATGTGCGTGCAGAGACGTCTCACAATCGATGGGCTACTAACCACTTCTGATTATATCTCAGTAACCAAACACCACCCACCCCCTATGACTCGTTAAATTAAATTCACCGTTTCGGTCTAATTGAACAACCTCACACCCCCTCAATTTGCACCCCTTATTACATCTCTGCGCCCCTTGGGGGTACTTCATTATAATATGCAATTATTTTTAATTCTAGCATATGGGATTATCTAGCTAATTTCAGTATATGATTTTTGGTTATTTTGTTATGGGCTTTAATTTGTTATACTTGATTTTTCAGAATAAAACTTGGTCAGTCACACTAATATAACTAGGCAAAGATTTAAATTGTCAGATAGGCCCTTTCTGTAGTGAGACCGCGCCGTGTCTGTTGCCAAGCGCAGTTTGTGAGCTCACAAACTTGTCTTTCTCATTTGGAATCAGTAAATTGTGTTTTTGTGGTGTGCTTGTTCACAAAAGTTCGTGCTATGTGATTGCACAATAAAAAGAAATAATAACAGTGAGGTTTATTGATATAAACAGTCATTTTACCTACTCATCCCATCTTTTCCCGTGGGTGTCGTAGGAGGCGACTAAGGGATATCCACCGGGGGTGGGCAGCAGCGCTCCCTGCAGATCAATTTTACCATTAACTGCGATCCCCAACCCGCGTGCCCAGCGTGGGGATTATGGGCATTACCCCCCATGAGTTAAACTCCAATAAAGCGTTTATCAGGAGGGCTGTGTCTAGCTAGCAGTGGACCGATACAGGCTGTTGAGGTTCAGGTTACGTACTGATAGTGTGCGTGCGTCGGCATTTCTTTAACGCACGCATTCAAAGACAATGGCACTGTTTTTGGGCGTAAGGGCGTATCTAACGGTTTATATCTTTGTAACTATGTAATAATTTTGTGTATGGATGGATGGATGTTTGTTGTCTCGTCACACCATGAAGACTGAACCGATCGGGCTGGAATATTGCGCAAATGTGAGCTTTGATGTAGCTAAGCTTTGAACCAAACCACATACTTACTATACTAGGTATACTCGTACTATCTATCTATGCTAATATTTTAAAGAGAAAAGATTTGATTGGTTGTTTCTTTGTATTGAATAGGCTCCCGATACTACTGGATCGTTATAAGAAAATCTTTAACCATTAAATAGCTTACTTTTCAGGGAGTGACATAGGCTATATTTTATCCCGGAATTTCCACGGGAACGGGAACTACGCGGGTGAAACAGCGAAGCGCTGTTAGTAATTACATAAAACAGTGGCTGATAGGAAAGAAGTAGCCGCGGACAGAAACTAGTGTTTTTATAAAATAACCAGATTTTTAAGCGAAATAAAACGAGCCGTTAAAAAAATTCATCATTCATCTTCAGCCTTTACTAGTCCACCGCTGGACATAGGCCTCCTCTAATGAGCGCCATAGCGCCCTGTCTTCAGCTTGACGCATCCAGCATCTGCCTGCAGTCTTTCGCAGATCGTCATCCCACCTGGCCGGAGGGCGTCCTACGCTACGTTTGCTGAGTCGTGATCTCCGCTCAATAAGTCGTCTACACCAGCGGTTGTCGTAAAAAAATTACCTACCTTAAAAAAGTAAAAATGCTGTGTTATTTGTGTCAGCATTATTGATCTATTTAGTAATAAGTTGTGATGTTACTATAATAGACTAAACTTATATATTCAAAAATTGTATTAGTTGTTGAGCGATAAACTTACTAGTGATGTACTAGTGGTTTCTTTTTTACTTCTACCGCAAGTGGACAAAAAAATAAAGTGAATTAGAGTCAATTGCACCTTATTTCTTATTTGATATTAATTATTATTTATCGAACTGTTTATTAAAAAAATTACTTGTCTGAGTGCTTATTTTGTAGTTCTAAAGAAATAAACGATTTGACTTTGACTCTGACTCTGAAATACGTACTAAAATTATTTTAAGTATCCTAACATAACTAAACTAATAGATACCTACTCATTATTACAAACTATGAAACTTCCACGAACAAGATTCAAATTTTAAATTCGAATGTCCGCTTCAAATGACAGCTGTCAAAACTGTGTCATGGCGGCGGCAAAATGGCGTCCGGTTACCGTCGATCTCAGGTTAAAAGCGTGAACGCAAAATGAATTATTCCGATCACTGAAATAGAGGATGGGATGTGTCATAGAGTTCTTAGGAATACCGTTCGACCAAGATATTTGTCATTATATGTGGGCATGACCGAAAATGGAACTATACAACTCAATGAATGTTTTTTTTTACATACCGTGTCATTTCGGAGCGATTTTGTCATCATCATCATCAACAGCCAATTTTGGTCCACTGCTGGACGCAGGCCTCTCCCGTTAGCGCTTTATTTGCTGTTATTTCATGAGGGTAGGCATGAGGGAGGCGCTACTGCCCGCCTCCCGAAAGATATCCCTTAGTCGCCTGTTATGTCACCCGCGGGAAGAGTTGGGGTGGTGCAAATTCTAAGCCGGCACCACACAGCGGTCTGAGCGCGCGAATTTCACCAATTTTCAACCGAATCTTTGTCACCTCGTAAGGTAAAGTACAATCTCGGAATCCAAATATTTATCGAATAGGTCCTTCCTTCTTAGAAATCATGCTCCATATCTTTATTACATTATATATTTATTCATTCATGCCACATCTTCTCTTTCATTAGTGAGATGGTGGTTAAAAGCCTTTCCATCAAAAAAATGAGTTTTACAGTACTTTTCTACGGCCGTCTAGTTCTGCAGGAACAGTTTTTATTAGATCCCGCAAAAATCATTGGTATGCTTACAAAAACACAGTAGTTTCATTAAATCTCCCAGAACAATCTACATACACACACAAGAAACTACAACCTAGACTAAGACTGATTTTAACAGAAGGTATTAACGAGGTAAGGTCATGTTATCCTAGTAAATGTTGAAACGGTTTATTTTTATTTTGAAGCATAATTAACACATTTCAAACACTAACACAATCCGGGCGTATTGTGTCTAATTAAGTCGAGTCTAAATACGCGCTCGTTTCAAAACATTCGCCCAGTTAGCTAGGGTTGTCCAAAATTATAAACCAGAATTTACTATTTTGTGTCACAAAGATCGCGAATTGGAAATAATCCTACATACATAAAATAAACCGAAAATGACAGGTTTGATTTGCCAATGTCATTCGGTTTGTTCTGTCCAGACAACTAAACTTGACTGGTTGTCTACATTGAAATAATTTTCCGCGCGAACAACCAGTTTCTTGGACAGAAATGAATTTCCACGTACACAACTTTTTGGTAACAAGTGGTCTCTCGGTGGAAGATTGAACCGACCACCAGTTGTGGTTGTCCCCTCGGTTTGTGGGTTCTTTTCTGTTCACAGCAAATGTTTTGTGTCCTCACTAACATTAACTTTGTACAACTAATTGCAATAAGCACTGACATAACAAAGACGGCTGACACTCCGGTATCGCGTTCTTTGTCCCTCTTTAACGCACATATTTGGCCGAAGCTGAAGAGGAATATGTATCAGGAGCATATTATATATGCATATGTATGAGATAGAAGGTCTTAAACTTCGTCTTAATCCTATTATACATACTACTACCTAGTCTGTAAGTCTGGATTATAAACATCAATGGGTAGAAATAAATATCTTCTTTCCTTATTTCTTTCCATAAACGCAACCTGAAACAGTAAATACCAATACATACATTATAGAATTTGTGTCCAAAGCAAAAAAACTCGTTCTTAATGTATCGTCACTCAAATAATTATAAGAAACTCAGAAGTAAGTGACAGCCCTAGCTAACATTGTTAATCAATCGTTTGCTAAATCAACAAATCCTAGCGAACCATTTTGTCCTTTTGTGCTTCTAAGTAACACTTATATATAACGGTTCGAATTGTTTATAAATAAGGTAAGCTAAGTATTTTTACAGACTTTTACTTAAATTACCCTGCTAGTATTATGTGGGACAAATCTTATAACTGAATTTAAGAGCAGTTATCCTCACACGATTAAGCTAAAATTTTACATACTTATGTAAGTTTATTTATTTATTTATTTGAACCATCAACAGTTAAATACACAAAACAGTTACATAATAATAAAGTAAAATTGGTTTAGAGCGCTTGTGCTCAACTAATTATAGGGCGCTTACATAGAAAAACATTATTTAAATACAGTTGACCAGGAAGTTACAACTAAAGGTGAAAATGAAAAACAATTCTACCACTGAACCCCTACCCGCATGCCCAGCGTGGGGATTATGGGCATTACCCCCATTACATAAGAGCCAACAAGGCGCTTATCAGGGGGAGGCTTGCGTCCAGCAGTGGACCAATACAGGCTGTTGAGGTTGACATCAACAGCCTGTATTGGTCCACTGCTGGAAAAGTAACGGAGTTTGATACAGAATCAACCTCAAGGTTGATTCCGTATCAAACTCCATTACTTTTTGTTTAACCTTTTATACTGACTGTGTGAAAGACAGAGATAACTCGAAAAATAACAACTAAAAGGCTAAAGGTGTCTTCATCGTTTCTTCACTTTAGTCTACATACCGAAGCGACTGAAATAAAAACACCACTTTATTTCCGAGTCAGTGTTTAATTTTATAATTTGACCTTCTCTAACACCCATATTATAAGTTGTTTCCTCCAGATCCACTCGACTTAATTCAACTTCACTTCAACAAAATGGTATTCGCACTTGGCAAAAACGTCATTAAATTGAGATTTTTTAAGGCTCTCCTCAGTTCAAGGTAAGGTGGGAACTGTCAAACGTAAGGTACCTCATACCCAAACTTGAAACTCCCTCAAGAACTCAAGAAGATAAACGATTGTTTTTTGTTTCTTGCCATTGTTAAAGTTTGACAGTACTATTTGACACTTCTTTACTGTTGGCCAACATAAAAGCAATAAATTTTGACGTCACATATTTCATCATATTGTTAGTAGGTAGGTATGTAATGTTATGTCTAAGAACATCGATTTCAAGGTAACTCGAGTAAATCTCCAAACCAGATCAATTGAGCTTGATTGGAGGAATATTTTGAGGAAACGACTGCATATCGGTGTAAGTGTGCATTTATTACATATATACTATATGTAAATAAAGTATTTTTGACCTTATCCTACTAATATAATATAATAAACGCGAAAGTTTGTAAACATGTCTCTATGTACCTATATATGTTTGCTGCTCCTTCACGCAAAATCTACTGAACATAGATCAGGCTGAAATTTTGCATACAGGTCGTTCTAGGCCTGGAATAAAACATAGGCTTTTTATCCCATAAATCAGTTCCCATGAGATAGCCGTGCGATGCCACGGGACGCAGTTAGTGCTCTATAATAAAAATAATGCAAATGCACAGGCACTTGTAAAATGCATATTCCCATACATTACCGAGCAATAAATTAATTTTTAGCGCAATTAACTGCATACCGTCGCTGCATCTATTATTATGATTAATGGCATATGATGTCATTCAATTGAGGACTGGGAAGCCATATACCTCGGTGGCGTAGAGTATAATAATTATGTCCTCCTAGCCGAATTTCGACCAAGGCGGCCAGTCTCATAGGAAGTCTCATAGTGCACAAGTGTGTGCGGAAACACAGGTGTATTCTCTATTCCTTTACTCTCATAATCCGATATCGACACGACTGGGAAGAGGTTAGGTGTAGGACCAACGTAAGCCGTTGGTTTTGCGCCTGACCTCTCCCCGTGCTTTCCGGTGCACGGGGGTGTAACACCGCCAACATCCTGACTCCGGGCAGCGGTCAGCTTGTTAAACCGTTGATTATGAGGCCCTGGGTTCGAATCCAGGGTCGGGCCAGTAGTTAATAGATAGATAGATAGATAGATATATAGAAATTTATTCAGCACACAAGGACAGCACAGAACACAGTTTGAAAATAGGTAGGTATAAAAAAACACAGAAAGAAAATAACTAGCACTAGACTTAGGTTAGATGACAATAAAAGTAATCTTAGAATAAAATATAAAATAACGTATACCTAATCTACCAACTCTTACTAACTTGGAGTGTCAGTGCTGCCGAGGTGAGCCAAAACGGATCAGTCTCAGCTTTATGCTGTTTGCACCAGGGTGCAAAACAGCGTTGGTTTTCAGACTGACCCGGTTTTGGTGACAGCCATATAAATTTACTTATAAAATAATAACTATAACAGTAATAATAATAATAATAATAGGTATAATATTGTGGTGTTTCTAGCAGGAAAATTCATAGTCACTGCCCGGAGTCAGGAAGTTGGCGTTGTTACACCCCTGTGCATCGGAAAGCACGTTAAGCCGTTGGTGCAGCGCCTGACCTCTCCTCCGGTCTCAACTAAATGTTGAATATACCTACTCTACATTTTGCTCTGGACCACTCAGCATTCTGTCTATAATCTGTTCTGTGTGACTGCAGATGTTATTCTGATATTTAGGGATAACTTCTGGTCTAGCATGATGACTAGGTACCAGGAGAGCAGACAGAAGGAGGAAGCGTCAATAGGTGTGAGACTGCGCCATCCGGCACACAGCGTTAATGGAATCAGCGGGGTGTACGGTACAGGCGGAAAGTGGTTTGAATGTTTATTTTAGCGAGTATGGGCAATTTTTTGGCCCCTTAAGGGTAGCTACCGTTTCTTTTATAGTTAGATGGTTTTGATCTTAGAAACCTTCTGTTTTATTTTGAAAAAAAAAAATATACATTTATAGTTTTTTAAAAAAAAGTACGGTTCGGTTCGCCCAAAAAATGACATTTGTAAAAAAAAACAAGTTAGTCTCAATCAACTCTATTTTTAACCAGGAACACTTTTCCCCAAGCAACCTACCAAATCAAAGAGTAAGTTTGCACCCTGATTATAGTTCGATTGCCTAATCCAACCGGACTTCTGGGCCTTTTGTGCATTCCCGCTAACCCCCATCGCTCGGGCCACAATCACATCAAATGAAGTCCTTGACTCGGCGACTAGACGACGCACAGACGGTCACGCGCCATGCAAATGGAAATGGCCTTTCTGTTTTAATTTGCTAATGTTGCCAGTTTACTGAATTAGAGCGTTCGTCTATGGATGCAGTTAGCGCGCCAATTTAAACTCAACTTAGGTAGTACACTTTCCGAGACGAACGAGTTAAGAAATCAAGGGATTCTCTCGATATCTACAATTCTGTGGTGTGGACGGAATAGTATGAAATTTCGCAGACTTGTCCACCCTGAGAACAATATAAGATAATACATCTTTTCGAGACGAACGGGTTAAGAAATCAAGGGATACTCTTGATATCTATCTACGATTCTGTGGACGGAATAGTATGAAATCTCGAAGACTTGTTCACCCTGAGAACAATATAAGATAATATATCTTTCCGAGACGAACGGGTTAAGAAATCAAGAGATTCTCTCGATATCTACAATTCTGTGGATGGGATAGTATGAAATCTCGCAGACTTGTCCACCCTAAGTACAACGAGGCTATGCAGCCAGCGTCTTGGATACGCTTCCGACTGGTATTAATATGGATCAGTTGAGTTAGTTACCTGTAGATTATTTGCAGGAGTCAATTGTCTCAATTGTAAATACTAGTTTTAGTTTTTATTTTCAAAAGTCTCCCTGAGTTAGATGAATCTTTAGAACCATTTTGTATCTTAGGTTTTGTTATGTAGAAAAAACAAGCGTCAAAAGGCTCTATGCATTTCTTCTAGCGTACATATCACACTATCACAGTACATATCACACTATCACACTTATTAAACTATATTAGTTTCTATATTAAGATAAGATAAGATAAGAAATGCTTTATTTGTAGCTAAAAATTAAACATTAATAATGTACTAAAACTAATTAAATTACCAACACCATTATCAACTATATACTTAATAAGACCTTATATATATATATTAGTGTATATTAGTTATATATAAATGCGAAAGTTTGGATGTATGGATGTTTGTTACTTCTTCACGCTAAAAGCACTGAACGGATCGGGCTGAAATTTTTCGTACAGGATTCCTAATTCTAATCGTGAAATCAAACAAAGACTACCTACTTTTTATCTCATAAATATATTCCCATGCGATAGGAATCACCTTTAAACAGTTCCTTAGGCAAAACGCGTGCGAAGCCACGGGGCGCAGCTAGTATTATCAATGCGAAAGTTTGTATGGATGGAGTTTTGTTACTTCTGCTGCTAAACTACAAAACAGCTAACTTGCATACCTACCTAACGAAACAACGTTTAATCTATGCACGATTTGCGAAATGCGTTTTCTATTCGTAATTTATTATTCTGTAGGTAGACAAATCGTAGTTATCAACCATACAAGACAAAAACAAACAGACTTCTCATTCATCACAAATCCAATAAATAAATGCAACACCCAAAAACCGTTAATTAAAACCAAAAATACCGTCCAAATTACCGGTAATTCCCGCCATTATCGGCGCGCTTCGAATTTCAAATTACGCGCGGTGTCGGGTGGCGCCCCCGCGTTGCCTAGCAACCACAGGTGGATCGATCATCTCTTTGTACAGTTGCTTTTGGATAGGTGAGGGGAGGAATTGAATTGGTATAATTTGGATAGTTTAGGGTCTTTACATTTATTCTTGTTATACGGAATCTTTACCTAACTATCATCATCATCATCAGCCTATATTAGTCCACTGCTGGACCTCTCCTAATGAGCGCCATAGCGCCCTGTCTTCAGCTTGACGCATCCACGCATCTACCTGGAGTCTTTCGCAGATCGTCATCCCACCTGGCCGGAGGGCGTTACTACGCGCGCGGGCGTTTGCCGAGTCGCGGTCTCCACTCAAGAACACGTTTACCCCAGCGGTTATCGGTTCTTCGCGAGATATGGCCGGCCCACTGCCACTTCAGCTTGCTAATTCTCTGAGCTATGTCGATTACTTTGGTTCTCTGTCGGATGTATTCGTTACGAATCCTATCCTTCAGAGAGACTTCGAGCGTAGCTCTTTCCATACCTAACTATACCTAGAATAAAACAATACAATGGCATACTTCTAAGAGGAGTTTTCTAGAGATGATTAAATATAAAGTTTGTATCTAACCTACCTACGTACCTACCTGCATGCGTAGAGGATTAAAACTAGTACCTACCTACCTAGGTACCTACATGCCTCATTGGCGTCTATCTCATGGGGGGTAATGCCCATAATCCCCACGCTGGGCATGCGGGTTGGGGATCGCAGTTCAGTGGTAGAATTGTTTTGCAGGGGGCCCTGCTGCCCGCCCCCCCGGTGAATATCCCTTAATCGCCTCTTACGACACCCATGGGAGGAGTTGGGGTGGTGCAAATTCTAAGCCAACACACAGCTACCTACGTGCGTAGATAAGTAATTAAGATTATCTAGAAATCATGCATAGTTAATGTAATAATGTAATTTTCTTTGTCAATAAAGGCATGACAAAGAAAATTACATCTATTATTAGAATTAATTAAATTAGTTTAAATTAGTTTTATTGCAATAAAGAATTTGTATTTACAATTGAAGCAATTGAGCTAAATGCATTTATTACCACAAATTGTGATAGTTTGTTCACTTCACACTTGCCGAGCCGAGCGAGCCAAAGAAATCGAGTGGTAAGATTCGATGTAAGAATCGTAGCCGTCATCAAAATTCTAATTTCATCCAGTAGTTTTGACATGAAGAGGTAACAAACATCCATCCGTCCATACATCAATCCAAACTTTCGCATTTATAATATAAGTGTAAATGTGTGATAAAAATAACCTCGGCACGTTCCGTTTGATGACCATAGATTTGCTTTCTGTTTAAAAGAATAGGTGCAAGTGGAATAAACCTATTTTGAGATTTGGGACAATGATTCTTTCTTCTTTCTCTAGGTTGGGTTGGGAGTCGATAGATAATACTGTGTGCATTGTCCAGCATTATTTATTTAGATTAGTTTGCATGATTATTATAATGGTGTCTATGGTATTCGCTATGAAGCGAATCTAAAGCAATTGAACGATTCGTAGGGAAAATTCGAAACAGAGCACGTGACATATCTAAGGCATTTGTCAAACCTATACATTTTTAGACTTTTCTACTATCGCTTTTGACATCGATTGATACATTGTCTAGGCCCTTTGGGATTCCGTTAATAATATGTACTGTGTTAATTATCCAGCATTATTTATTTAGACTAGAGTTTTCATGATTTTTATAATGGTGCACACAACACATACACACTCACATACGTGCACACAACACTAACATACACAAACACACACACACACACCTAGGCACACACCACATACAATCTCAACGATCACATGTGTGTTAATTTCTGCAACGCAGTATACTGCTTAATTTAAATTTTTCAAAGACGTACCTGACAATAAAACTTTATATTACGGAAGAGCGGAACCCTCTAGCACAGGTATCTCTATACTTAAAAGAGGGTCCCAAACCCATACATTGTAAATAATTTAAGTTTCCTTAATAAATATTTGTATTTGTATTTGTATTTGTCTATTCAGAGGGCGTAGCCAACCGGTCATCAAATGTCGCCAAAAGTAGATTCAACTAATCTGAAAGACTAAATAATGATGTCATCACTAATATTTGTATACATTTTTAGTCCTGTCAAATTAATTTATTTTTAGTTTTGACAGCAACTGAATTGTCACCTGTACCATACTAAGGAACCTGTGTTTTTGTTTTCAAAGCGCATCCCACCACTACGCTTCACACGTTAGCATAATTATTAACACTAGAAATATTTCACACAAGGCAATCAAGTTGATGGCATATTTTGCAGCTTAACAGGAATAATATTAATTTAGAGGAATTAATTAATTAGAGCCGTGTGTAATTATGCCGTGTGGTGCCGGCGGCATAGAATTTGCACCACCCCAATTCTTCCCGTGGGTGTCGTAAGAGGCGACTAAGGGATATCTTCTAGGGAGCGGGCAGCAGCGCCCCCTGCAGAACAAATCTTCCACCAAACTTTGATCCCCAACCCGCATGCCCAGCGTGGGGATTATGGGCATTACCCCCCATGAGTTAAACACTAAAAAGGCGTTTATCAGGGGGAGGCCTGCGTCCAGCAGTGGACCGATACAGGCTGTGGATGTGGATGGAATTAATTAGAGACAACGTGGGCTGTGTTAGATTAGCGGTGTCTCGATCGTAGGTATAATCGACTTGGATTCTATGGTTTATCCATTTTGAATGAAGCTGTTAGTAAACAAAGTACGACACAAATAACAAAATCTCACTTGCTTGGCGTCGAGTTTCAGATATAATTGTAAGCAATTTTTATTGAAGGGAGGATCTAAAATCGACATGTAATGTAAATTACGTATAAAAGGACGCGCCAACAAAGTGAATTTTAGGTTAAGTATGGGCGGTTCAAAATAGTACTTCAAAATTGTTATTTATCTCAGAATCTGTGAAAGCTACGACCTTTCTTATTTAGGGAAATGTTACTTCGAACTTTAATCTTGAAATACTTGTCTTATAATCACGATTGGTGAAAGTTTTCTAAATACATAATTATATTTTTTTTAAACTCTTTTTTCCACCTTTTGCTATTTATCTCAGGAAAGCACACCTATTTTTCTTCGGATTTGTTTTTTAAGAAACCTAGAAGTATTTCATTCATGAGTTATGTCATAAAAAAAATCTATTAGTTGTTTCATTAACTTGTAATTAGGTAAAAACTGTTTTGCGCATATAAAATTCGGTGTACGTCCTTGCTCTGTACTTCTCACTCGCGAACGCGATAAAACCATATCTTGTCCTCGCTCGAAATCCATCTGGTAGCGGCGTATTGCACACTCTTAAGGGGTGTTGTAAAGGAAATTGAGTGAATATAAGTTAGATGTAAGTTAGGGTGGAGTGATTGTGTATGAAAAAAAATAAACTTATTTTTTTTTGGATGGCATAGCGATATAAAGTTGTCTTTGAATGAGAAAATCAAATGTACGAAATATTGTTAATCTATTATAATGTCTTGAGGTGCCCCAACACAATTGAAAATCGGTATATATAAATTTTTTTTACAATTGTTATCTCTTTGTCAAATTGTTCAAAAAAAGTATTTTTCTGAATTTCAGGACTACCATTAAATGAATATCAGTATAATTACTTAGAAATGTAATTACTAAAAGTGCCGTAACTTATTTCGAATATTTTTTTTTTTTTAAGAAACGATAAAAATGCCAAAGTGCAATTTTATTTAAACACTAGCAGCGCCTCGCGGTTTAACCCGCCTAGTTCCCGTTCCCGTGGGCATTCCGGGATAAAATATAGCCTATGTCACTCCCTGAAAAGTAAGCTTTTTTATGAAGAAAGATGTTTTAAAACGGTCCAATAGTTTCGGAGCCTATTCAATACAAACAAACAATCAAATCATTGCCCTTTATAAAATTAGTATAGATTAAATTGCAAGTGTCTCAAAGTTAATTCATCCAAAGGTGACTGACAGGCAAACCACTGTAATGTTTTTTTAATTTCTTCTTCCATCAAGCGAATCACACCACCTTTAAAGTCTGTTCCATCGCAACCAACAACAGATATTTCGCGTAGTTCCATCAATTTGGATTTCAAGTAAGTTAAAATACTTTTTATACCTTCCGCAGTGAACCGATTTCCGACTCACAAGTGACATGCCCGAAGTAGTCGCTTCTTGGCTCCGATAAAATCACATAATGGTCTTCTGAAACTCTTTTTCTGTAAAATTTACCATCCTTCTGAATACTAACCAAAGTTTTGTCCCTTCTACAGCATAAATAGCACGTATGTTTTTATCGCGATCTGCATTCTGTAAAGCTGATCTGACTTTAGTTCTCTCACGGCGTAACGTAGATCGATCAATGACACCACTGGTATCGTTTGAAGAAATCATTCAAAGATCTTTTAACACAGAAGAAGCTATAATAGCAGCTGCTCTGTCAGAAACTCCAGTGCGATCGCACGCAAGAGCTAACGAGATGGTAAATTTAACCTTTTCTTTTTTGTTGGTGGTGCAAATGGAATTTGATGTGGACTAAAAGCTTCGCTATTACTGGAACTGACCCTAATACTTTGGATTGCCAATGTCACATCTTTATATAAGGACGAGAACAACACGGTTTCTCGCAATCAATTATCTCTCCGTTAAGAAATGAACGTTTTTGTTTTCTTCTCTGTTTTTTCACATTTTTTATAGTTGCAGCTAGATCTAAACCACCTATCATCATTTTTCTTTTTGTTCATTAATTGATCGAGTAGAAAATGTTTTTCTTTTTTGGGAACACGACTGTCTTTTGCACAAGAACAGTTTGAGATAAGTTTGCATTTGCAACTGCAAATATCGAATAATCTATGAGTCTTTGAGGCTTTAAATGTATTAATTTTCTGATGATAATTTGTGTTGGTTTGACAGCTATGATTAGGTTGCATTACCTTTCATTTCGAGTCATAAATTATTTGTCGTGGTAGGCAGGAATTAGTTATTAATACCCTCTTACGGCTAACTGTTGGCAGCGAAGCTTTTTGCCAAATATCTCATACTTCTTGAGCCAATATTTCGGATATGTCATGGACCGTCGGCTCTTTTGTTGTTTTGTCTGTCTTTAATTCATTTTTAAATAAATAAATAATATGTCATAACATCATTATAAGTACGCTATTGAGATACTGGTTACTTCACTGGCAAACCATAAAATAATAAAAATCGCACGCGAGTATTGACTAAATGACGTTGAAACAACTTTTGATGAGGGTAGTGAAATTACCTCCCCGCGTACCCCGCGTACTGAACATCGATAAACACGTCTTAATGTTAAAATTTTCTATCATAAACTAACAGGGCAACTTTCAGAATATAATTTATTATAAATAAGACGAATGTACTTTTTTACCAATTTTTGCGAATTTCTCTAAAATTAATGAGGTTGGGGGCACCTCTAAATATATTACGTTTATAACAAAATTTTGTGAGCATATTTGTGAGTTAGAACAGCAACTTTTTACAGGTATTCCAAATTGATTACGAAATAAAAAAAAAATCGCTCCACCCTAATGTAAGTACATACACACACATACATAGATGCTTCCGACTGGTATTGATATAGATCAGTTGAGTTACTGTAGATTGTTTGCAACAGTCTGTAGTTAGCTCAGTTGTATCAATTGTAAATACTAGTTTTAATTATTTGATTGTAATTTTCTTCTTCAATAAATTAATAAGTAGACACAAGTAGGCCAATTTCTCACGAAAACCACACCGCTTGAGAAAACGTGTTCAACGGAGACTTCGGTTCGGCAAACGTAGTATAGGATGTCATCATCATCAGCCAATATTAAGACTAATGAAGGCCTATGTCCAACAGACGGATATAGGCCTTCCCTAATGAGTGCCATAGAGCCTTGTCTTCAGCTTGCCGCATCCAGAATCCGGGCTGAACTTTTCCACAGATCGTCATCTGGTCGAAGGACGTCATACACTATGTATGCTGAGTCGCGGTCTCCACTCAAGAAAGCGTTTACCCCAGCACTATTAGTTATAATTATAATAGACTAGCTGCGCCACGCGGCTTCGCACGCCTATCCCGCGGGAAATGATTTATGGGATTAAAAGTAGCCTATGTGTTATTCTAGGCCTAGAACTACCTGCATGCGAAAATTCAGCCCGATCTGTTCAGTAGTTTTTGCGTGAAAGAGCAACAAACATACATACATGTTTACACATAATATTAGGTAGGATTATACAGTACACACCTCTTATATTATCCATTCAAGTTTGTCTGGTATTGATAATATTGATAAACTACACATATTTTGATATAAATATTACATATAGATCAGGTATTTATTATTAATTACATATTATGACGATCTCTGTGGCGTGGTGGGTGAAATTTTGCCTGCGACGCAGAATGTTGCTGGTTCGATTCCCGCCCCGGGACAAATGTTTGTACGATCTGCAGATATTTTTACAGGGCTGGATGTATTTTAAGTATAATAAAATATATGTATCTATAGTATTAAGTATAATTATCAGTTATAGAGTATAGCCATAACACGAGATCTGTTTAGCTTGGGGCAGCATTACTTATATATTTAGATCGGCAGAGAGACAGCATCAGATAAAGGAAGACAAATAACAAGCTAAATGATGTTTAACTGTTTATTTATAGCATCTTTATTCAACTTTATTTACTTACTTACTTAATATAATTCTAGATTCTACTGTAACTTGCGTGCGGATAACGGGGCTGGTCATACTTTTAGTACTTAGTTACTTTACTATTAACTATTTTACTATAAAAACTTTCGTAGTTTGACGAATTCATTATGAATGAAAAACGTTGGTGTTCTTCCAACACAAACAAGGTTCGTAGTTAACCCGCTTACATTCATAATGAATTACTATTAACTGTTAATATTTAAGTACGATTGTTTGTTATCCCTAAGAGATAAAAATAAAATAAATAAATAGATACAATACATGTAGGTAACACGCGTGGGAAGCCGCGGGCGCAGCTAGTTATTTATATATGTAGATACAATACATGTAGGAAGAGTACATTATGTCTTACAAACGTCCGTCAAAACATACCAACAAAAACCACTTTTATGAGGCGTTGGCCTCTATAACCGGTTTTACAACTAAACCATTCAAAAACTATAACTTTTTACAATAATTTTACGTAATACCTACTTCATTATCTTGTGTGTTGTTACTGATAAGATAGTGGTTGTTGGTATCTCGGTGTGGGCAGACGATTATCGAAAAGTGCCAAGTTATTTGTGTCAAACAATTTAGTAGATGATCGATTTACTTAAAAAACTGACTGGTTTCAAAAAAGAGACGATTAACTTCTGACTTGCTGACTTCAAAACTTGAGCAACGAATTCGGGTTGATTAAATCTAAGTGTTAATATATTTTATTTTGAAGGAGTTATTTTAAATCAAGTAAGTTATTTTCCTTATCTTTGTTTTATGTTATTGTTATACTTTAGTTATCACTGTTGCAGTGCCGTGCAGTGTATCCGATTTTTAAGTCATGAATAACGGGATGTATAAGTACCACGATTTTTTTCATTTTGAGATACATATTAACTATTAGAGTGATCAAAAAGAGAAGAGTCAATCAATCACTCAATACTTTATTTGCTGAAATGTAGATACAGAAGGTCTTATATTTTATAGTTAGCTCTACTAAATTCTGCCACAAAGTGCGTGCAAATTTTACTTAGGTAGGTAAAATGTGAAAGAGTAAAATGTGATCGATCGAGAGTCGTGGGAAGTGGGGTCTCGTATGCCAATTTGACAACTTTTGTTGCGTTGACAACGTTGCTGTACGACCAAAAGTGTTAGTTCACCGAAACGCCACGACTGTTCTCTTTTTGAACAGACTCTACCTGTTCGAGTTTAGCAGTGACAAATTTTCTAGCAGAAGACAAATAAAGGGCTTATGTGAAAATGCGACACAAACAGCGAAAACGTTCGCTGTGACTCCAATAATTTAAGAACAAGAAATGAGTTATTCCCAAAGCCTCACGTAAATAAAATTGAATAATTTCTTGATCAGTGACAAGACAGCCTTGATAAGTTACCAAAGTTATTACCTATCATAATGAGCTGCTCACCGTAACATAAATATATTAATGTTACTTGACGCGCGGAGCCAACCTCCTTGGAGCAGGTATTAGGTACCCCCTTATTCATATTAGTCTGCTAACTTAGCACACTGCTAAATCTCGCTCTGTCTTCTTCTATTGACATTAAGTCAGACTGAGAAATAACACTACTTAGCAGCTGTATTATGTTAGCAGACCAATTTGAATAAGGGGGTTAGAGTATTATTATGTTCTTTGCGCGGAGCTCGGAGTGGCAACATCTCTGGTGAGACTCTGCCGTTGTTGTTTGGCGCTCTCAGTGTCAAGATCGAGTGGTGTGGTGTCCTGATGATGTCTCGTGGAGAGACGAAACTAGTTGACGACTTACTTTGATAAATGTTCTTTTATTTTGTATAAATTGTAAGATCTTATCGTAGAAGGTTTTTCGCGGAATTGTTCCTAAATATTTTTGTCTTTACATTAACTTTAAAATATACAAGACTAGCTGCGCCCCACGGCTTCGCACGCGTTGATTACCATGGAAACGTTTAACGGTGATTTCTAACCCACGGGAACTGATTTATGGGATAAAAAGTAGCATATGTTTGATTCCAGAAATTTCAGATCGATCCGTGCAGTAGTTTTAGCGTGAAGAGGTAACAAACATCCATCCATACATCCATAATATTAGTGTGATTAGGATAATGTTAGTTGTAACTTTTTCTTGATTTGTTTTGTTCTGTAGTTGCCCATTGGTGGTTAAATAAATACTAAATAAATAAAATTTTAATTTTCCAGAATGTTTAACTACAAGTATCTATCGGAGAATCATCTAAAAGGACTCAGTAAATATAAGGTGAGGTTATCATTGCCAAGTTGTTAAGGTGCGCGTACACTGCAGCACTGGAGCGAAACGGACCGGTCGCTGACTCGCGAGGTTATTCTGTATCGGTTTATATCTTTAACTAGATAGAGAGAGAGAGAGTATTTATATATTTATTTGTAATATTTTACTATTTAAGTAAACTTTGCACCATTAAACAAAACAGTGTTGGTTTGTATGTGCTCACACTCGTTTTGTACTTATATTTTTCTTATAATAGATACATTTGGATAAAGATATACTATCTTAGAAACAAAATAAAACTCCAAGTCCAAGATGCCTATGTCCAGCATAGGACTTATATAATTATGCTGATGATGATGATGATATTATTTAGTAAAAATGAGAAATACTATAAGAACTATCGCAGTTTGACAAATTAATTACGGATGTAAACGGGTTATCTTCATTGGGTTAACTACGTTGGGTTAACTACGTTAAAAACGTTGGTGTTCATCCTACGCTTACATCTGTAGTGAATAATAAATGAGAAATACGATGTTCTTTGTAGAAGGATAAAAATTTATTGATATATTTACATATTATATTTTATTTTTTAAGTACCTTTAACATATCATATTTTTAATTACCTACCTATTCCCTCTTCTATTTTTTTTTTCAAAAATAAAGTGAAACCCAATGCAATAACGACAGCAGCCATCATGAAATCATCCATAGTGAATAAGCCTGTTTTACACGCACAGTATGCACTTTGCCAACAATCCTTATCAATTTCTGTAGGTATGCTATATAAGAATAAATAAAAGCCTTGTTTGTTTCAGTACAGTGCCGTCGACACAAGTCCACTTAGTAACTATGTTATGCACCCGACTTGGAACGCAGTCGTCAAGGTAGGTCTTACCAAAATCGTAGGGTCCGCTTGAATGCACAACACCAGAGCAAGCAGTCTCGACATAGATAATAATAATAATAATAATAATGCTGGACAATTCACACAGCATTATCTAGCCCCAAGCTAAGCAGAGCTTGTGTTATGGGTACTAGATAACTGATATACATAATACAATAAACTACATAGATAGGTATTTTTTGTTGTACATAGAAAACATCCAGAACGCCCTGAACAAATACCTGCAGATCGTACACACATTTGTCCCGAGGCGGGAATCGAACCCGCAACCTCCTGCGCGCAGGCGGACCTTCGCCCACCGCGCCACAGAGGTCGTCAAAGATGGCGACCGTCATCGATCGCAAAGTTTTACCGAATATATTTTAACTTGATTTTCTTTACAAGAATCAAGTTTCAAATGATTCAATAACTATTTATTCCCATAAATACAGTAGATTAATATAAAGAAAAGGTAGAATTTCTAAAATTCATATTGATTTACCATCGGAACTATTCATTTAGACTGCTTGCCCTGGTACTATGGGATGACAGATATGCTCAAATGCCTATCGGGCACAGCAGTCAACATACGCTTTCAACTATGTCTGTCCTGTAGCTGTGTGGTGCTGACTGAGAATTTGCACCATTCCAACTCTTCCCGCGGGTGTCGTAAGAGGCGACTAAGGGATATCCACCGGAGAGCAGCGCCACTGTAGAACAATTATACCACCAAACTGCGATTCCCAACTTGCATGCTTAGCTTGGGGATTATGGGCATTACCCTCCATGAGATAAACTTCAATAAGGCGCGCAGGGGGAGGCCTACGTGCAGCAGTGGACAAAAATCGTACTGTAAATCGAAATCCGATCGTGGTGCTCGTACCTTTTTTGCCAAATAAAGTCAAAATTATTGTAAGCAGATAAACTTAATTTTGGCAGTAAACAGAATATTTTTTTTGGATACGTTATTATTGTACTTAGCAATCTACACGCAATATCATTCCAGTTTTTTGGCACATAGGGGTCTTAAAAGCTATAACTAAAAAAAAATTTGAAGGCCCGCCTGCGACACAGGAGGTTGCGGGTTCGATTTCCCAAGCTAAACAGGTTAACTAACCCGTTAACATCCGTAATGTATTTATATTATCTTCGCAGTTCATTCCAAAATGCATAGCACCAAACCTGCTAACGTTCGCCGGCTTCGTCTGCATGCTGGTGGTAGTGTCGCTGATGAGCTGGTTCGACTACAGTCTCCATGCTATGGACGGACCAGGGTATCGGATACCCGGGTGGTGCTTCACGACATGCGGGGTGCTTGTGTTCGCGGCCTATCATTTGGGTAAGTTGAACATTTATCATCATCATCATCCTTTTTAACCGACTTCAAAAATGGAGGAGGTTCTCAATTCGCTCGCTTGCTTTTTTTTTATTGGAATTTTGGACTGGGTGGTCCGATTTTCCTGAATCTTTTTTTATATGAAAGCTGGTGCTTTCCATGTGGTCCTATTTAATTACGTTCAGTTCTGACACTGAAAATTGATGAAAAAACTATAAAAATTTAAGTTGGTTTATAGTTTTTTAAAACAAATTTAATTATGTAGTTGGGGTGGTGAAAATAAAGCGCAGCATACGGTAGTGGTAAATATTCCGAGCGTGACGGAATTAATTACTATCGTACAGAAACCTTTAGACTGTTTTCATCTCTGATACTAAGCTAACACCGTCGGTCTTTTATCTCTATATCGTTATTTTGCTTAAAATCTTAAATAATTGTTATAAATGATTTTTCTAAGAAACCAAATAATATCCCAATATATTTGACTTTGTAGTGACTTGAAATTATTGTGTTAATTAAAGTATGGTTGAGTTTCTTAGAAATTACCTACAGTTACACACTATATGATAAAAACAATAACATTGCAAAAAAACTTCTGGAGGGAAAACCTTAATTAATTTTTTTGAAGTTCAGGGGGAATTTCAAGGGGCAAAAATGGAATAACCTATTTTCATCACATCACACTAATATTATAAATGCGAAAGTTTAGATGAATGGGTGTACGGATGGATGTTTGTTACTTACACGCCAAAACTACTGAACGGATTGGGCTGAAATTTTGCATACAGGTAATTCTAATCCTGGAATCAAACATAGGCTACTTTTTATCCCATTTTGATCATTTGATCATTTTAAACACAAAATAAAAAAATTCTTTGAAAGCCATGAGTCAGAGTCAAATCGTTTATTTCTTTAGACTTACAAAATAAGTACTTAGACAAGTCAAATTTTTACTATATAAACAGCTTGATAAATAGTTATTACTATCAATGCATTTTTTATTAATGAATTTATGTGTAGAAATTTATTGTTTGTATACATATATTGAATATAATATATTGTGTATTATTAATATTATTATTTATGAAGAGAATAAAATTTTCTTGAATGTGATTTGTACACAATGACTTGCCTTGTATAATTTCCAATCTTATAATCTATATACCTATATAAAAATGAAATCCGTTTTCCGTTGTCACGACATAACATGAAAACGGCTTGACCGATTTGGCTGTTTTTTTTTTAAATGTTCGTTGAAGTTCGAGGATGGTTTTAACGTTTTTCTTTTTAATATTTGCCGGGAAAACGAAAAGAAGCTGCGGGGCACAGCTAGTTGTTAATAAATACAAATATACATAATCCCATAAATCACTTCCCATGGGTTAGAAATCACCTTAATACGTTTCCGGAAAACGTACATGATAATTGTTTCAGACGGTCTCGACGGCAAGCAGGCGCGAAGACTCGGAGTATCAGGTCCTCTGGGGGAACTCTTCGACCACGGTCTGGACTCCAACATCGTGTTCCTCATACCGTTCTCTGTTCTATCGCTCTTTGGAAGAGAACCTGAGTTCTCCTTGTCTTGTTTTAGGTAAGACTTTAGTTTAGAGTTACCTAATACTAGATAAAAATAAAAATAAATATGCTGGACAATTCACACAGCATCCTCATCTAACCCCAAGCTAAGCAGAGAGTCAGAGTCAGAGTCAAGAGTCAGAGTCAGAGTCAGAGTCAGAGTCAGAGTCAGAGTCAGAGTCAGAGTCAGAGTCAGAGTCAGAGTCAGAGTCAGAGTCAGAGTCAGAGTCAGAGTCAGAGTCAGAGTCAGAGTCAGAGTCAAATACAAAATTAATATTAATATTAATAATTCTTTTAAATTAAGTTTAATAGTTTAATTTTTATTGAGTAACTAAGTTCTGTATTTATAAATTTTTTCTTATATTTATTGAAGTAAGAAAATTACAATAACAGAACAAATATACTGCTTATGCAATAACAATTAGTAAATTTACACTAGTTAACACAATAAATGTATCTATTTCCTTTAAAATCTAAGCTGTCGCGTCGCCAGAACGCAGAGTGCCGAATTCTGGCGGCATTGCCACGTTGATCATAATAAAAAAAAATTGATATTATTTATTAAAAAAAATTATAACACATCCAGAACACCCTGAACAAATATCGAGACGTGACAATATCGTCACACTCACAAATACTATATACATATAGTCAAATACACTCAGGGCTCTGGTTTGCAAACTCAATATGGAACACTGTTTCATTTATCTGTACCTAGGTCATTATTAAACGACTTCAAAAAAGGAGGTTATAAATTCGACTGTATTTTTTGTTTTTATGTGTTACCTCAGAACTTTTGACTGGTTCGATTTTCATGATTCTTGTTTTATATGAAAGCTGGTGCTTCCCGTATGGTCGAATTTTAATTTTGTTCAATTCTGACAATGGGATCCATGAAAAACCATGAAAAAACTATAAAAATTGAAATGGGTTTACAATTTTTTTAAACAAAATTAATTATATTAACTAGATCTGGCTTTTTCATAAAAACACTTGTTTCCAGAGCGTTCCTGATAGTAATCAGCATCGTCCTAAACTTCTACATCAGCCATTTTGAGAAGTACAACACTGGCACCTTGTACCTACCTTGGGGATATGACGTCAGCATGTGGGTAAGACTGATAATCTTTGATATTGCAACTGCGGGAGCTGTGTGGTGCTGGCTTAGAATTTGCACCAACCCATCTCTTCCCGAGCGTGTCGTAAGAGGCGAGTAAGGGATATCCACCGTGCGGGCAGCAGCGCCCCCTGAAGAACAATTCTACCACCGAACTGCGATCGCCAACACGCATGCCCATCGAGGGGATTATAAGCAATACCCCCATTAGATAAACGCCAACCAGGCGCTTATCAGGGGGTGGCCTGCGTCCAGCTATGGACCAATATAGGCTTTTGAGATTGAAAGCAGTGGGAGGCACTTTTTTTCTTCGTTGAGGTAAATCCGTTTACGAATAGACAGGTCTGGGGAGGACCAGAATTAAGAGGCACTCAATGCCCTGAGAAAGGCGTAATACCCACTAAAAACCTCCCATCCCCCTCTTTCGCCGTTTTCACCGAACCACGGGAACATATAACCTCGGCGATCCGACTGGCGTCCCCTCTTCCTCCCATACTTAGCCGGCACAGTTTAAGTACCTACCTAACTTTTGATAAGAACACTTTTGATAACTGCATTGTTCTTGTTCCTTTAGCGCCCTCGTTAAGAAGGCTACGAACCCCTCCCAAATCTCAGCGGCCGGCTCGAGTGAATTTGTTGTTGTTTCACGTAGAATCGCATCGTGTTGGCCATTCCGCGGCATTCGCCTTATTTTGGAATTGTGCTCCCTTTGTCGCATTGCCCCCCGCGTTTAAGCGAGCGGTTGCAGAAATTTGAAGGAATTTCTCAATTTTTTATATTTTTTCGTACTTTGCGATTCATTTTGAATAAACGACTGATTTCAGAAATATTTTTGTTTATTTCTAATGGTGAATATATTTAGGATGTTTGCAGTGTGACAGATTTTCGAATAAAGGTGTCTAACATGCATAAAAAATAGCTTGAAAATGACTCGATATGGTGGTCAAAATATGGTAAATTAGTTTCACTCTCATTTAATTATCATAATGTTTTTTAAAAAACGAAAACACTACAAACATAGCTATTTGTCATCCGATTATGTATGGAAAATTTCAATACGATCGGAAACGTAGTTTCCAAATGAAGCGGGAAGTACGTTTGTATGGGAGCTAAGGTATCCGTTCTGTCCTTAAGGCGCATACCCGAGCCAATCTGACAGCAATTCCTATTTTATCATATTTTTACGTTTATCATAGGAATTTTTAAAAATCCTACGTTCAGTTTGTGGTATCTATTATAAGCTATTTTTTAATACCTCTTTTATAATTTTATCTCATATAGTTTAGGAGGAGATGCAAAAATAGAGTTTGGTGGCCAAAAAGCGCAACTTCGTATCTCTTCCTAAGCTTTACAAAATGAAACTATTACAGAGGCATTAATAAATAGCTTATAATAGATACCACAAACTGAACGTAGGATTTTTAAAAATTCCTGTGTTTAACGTAATAATAAGATAAAATAATTGGGGGCGCCACTTTCGCTGCTGTATGGGCCTTAAGCTCGAGTGCCAAATGTCTCGGGGCTAAGTAACTTATTTTCAACCCTTAGGTAACAATGTACTATGGTTTTTCTGATAGACTATTTATGACCTGCCAAGCTTGGCGTGTTTTGAAGAGGTGCATTTCCGTTATGTTGGTCACTAAGACTAAGATTTCATTACGTTCAGCTGTGGACATAATGTTTGGTAGTGGTGTCGTGAACAACATGAAGCTGTTTAACAGCTATATATTAATTTAGTCTTTTTAAGCTATTGCATAGCTTCTATCGCGGGCCTAGAGCGTGGAGACCGTATCCAGAAATTCCGTAACGAAAATAACCTAACACCCCCACTCCGGCCGGAACAGCGGTGATACTTTTTAGTTTTGCCATCTATCGATGAATAGCAGAACTTTTAATGACTTATGCTATGCAATAGCTTTACCGCGGCAGTCCCCGAGTGCCACACGGCTTTTTTTATCTGTAAGCCTAGCACAGGGGCTGTTATCTAGGGTAGAACAGAAACAAAACACTTTGTCATAGAATGCGTAAAATGTTTCGATTTAATTCCTTCTACTTCAATAATTTACGCCATGTATGACGACGCGAAGTTAGTACGTTTATCTGATCTTTTCCTAATCTGCCCAAGAAAAGTATTCTTTCCGGTCTGCTAGGTCAGCTAGGCGGGATGACGAAGTACAAAAGACTGCAGGCAGATGCTGGATGCGGTAAGCTTAAAAGACGGCCTGTCAGCTGTGGAGTTGCATAGGCTGATACTGATGATGATGAGGTAATAGCCATTAATAGTACATTACCCAAGGGTTGAAAGTAACTTATTTAGCCCTGAGACGGGATTTGGCGCCCGAGCTGAGCGGTGTCGCTAAAGGATCAAGCACAGTGCAGTTGTCAAAAGTGTCCTTATCAAAAGTTAGTTACCTACACTGCTCTGCTGAGTTGTACCAATTTCCAAGGTAAGCAAACACTAAAGATGGTTATTTACAACGGGTTATTTACCATGATTTGAATTTTGAGCTTTCCATGAAACTGTACTGAAATATTGGAAAGCTCGAAATTCAAATCATGGTCAATATCCCGTTGTAAATAACTTTGGTATTAATAACCATGATGTATTTAAAAGTTTTAACTGAAGATAGTTTCTTTCAGGTGTCCTCATTCCTCTTCATCATACCAGGAGTCTATGGACCAGAAGTTTACAAGACCTATATGCTCGGAGGACTTAGCTTTGCGAGGTTCTTCGAAGTAATTGTTCATGCTGTTGGGCTGATCACCACTGCTCCGGTTGTCTTTTACAATATTTATATGTGAGTTTATTCAGTCAGCTGTGTGGTGGTTGAGAATTTGCACCACACCAATTCTTCCAGTAGGTGTCGTAAGAGGCGACATCCACCGTGAGGCGGGCAGCAGCGCCCCCTGCTAACCCCCATATCAGGGGGAGGCCTGCGTCCAGCAGTGGACCGATGCCAGCTGTTGAGGTTGAGGTTATTTAGTTAGAAATTCTTTAGTCTTTTAACCATCATGGTTATTAAAATAAAAAGTCTGTGAGATATAACGTGGTGCATTAAACTGTGCTGACATATTGGACAGCTCAAAACAAACTCATGAAAATAATCCCGTAACTTTAAAATAAGTACAATCTAATAATAGAAACAAATTAGCACTACAAAAAATACTCAGCATATAAATTAATAATAAATGTTGGATAAGCTAATCAGAGCATGTATTATGGGGTAGGTAACTAATATATTTAATACAACAAACTACATACATAGATATTTTTTATTATACATAGAAAACATACAGGACACCCTTAACAAATATCTGCAGATCATACACACAATTGTCCCGAGACGGGAATCGAACCCACAACCTCCTGCGTCGCCCACCGAGCTACAAAGGTCGTCTCAACAGGTCATCGTAACACTGTTAACTATGGTTTATCCATTTTGAAAAAAGCATGTTAGTAAACAAACTACGACACAAATATGTTTCAGGGTTTTTCAAGATTTTGAAAATGCGTTAAAACAGTTACCATAATATAGTGAAAACCATAACTTTTAACACCTTTCAAGGTCCTACAAGAACCGTACCGGTCAAATGCTGTCCTTCCTCGAAGCCATCCGTCCACTCTACTCCATCGTGGCTGTCACTGCGACCTTCGTCTACTGGGCTGCGCACTCCAAGAATGACATCATTGAATATGACCCAAGAGCATTCATCTTCTTGTATGGGGTCTTCTTTAGTAATATTGCTGTAAGTACCTATAGGTACCTACCTATATCAAAGAATAAGCAAGCAGTAAAAAAGTAAGGTCAGTAAAAATGCTTTTATTTTGCAACCAATACACATAATTATGACATACTAGCTGCGCCCCGGGGCTTTGCATGGGTTGTTACTATGTTTAAAGGTGTTTTTTATCCCACGGGAACTACTACTACTACTACTGCTACTGATTTAATGGATAAAAAGTAGCCTATGTTTGATTCCAGGATTAGTGTTACCTGTGTGTAAAATTTCAGCCCAATCCGTTGAATTCCTTTTCCGAGCGTGAAAAGGCAGCAGCGCCCCTGCAGAACCATTCTACCACAGAACTGCGATCCCCTACCCGCATGCCCAGTGTGGGGATTATGGGAATTACCCCCCATTAGATAAACGCCAACAAAGCGCGTATTAGGGGGAGGCCTGCGTCCAGCAGTGAACCAATACAGGCTGTTGAGGTTGAGATTGAGGTGAGGACTAGGCCTTAACTAATGAGCGTCGTAGCGCTGCCCTCTCTTCAACTTGCCGCATCCAAACTTGCCACCTGGCTGGATGGCATCCTTCTTAGCATTCGTTACTTCGTTTGCTTAGTCGCAGTCTCCACTCACGGTTATGGTTTATCACGAGATATAGCTGGGATTTTTGGACAAAAAGTCAAAAAATGCCGTTCGCAAGGGATTCTCTGAGGGGATTTTTAGACCAGGCCGCTAATTCTCGGCTATGTCGATAACTAAGGTCTATCTTTACCAACTTAGGACTTTCCAAATATTCCAGAGCCGCCTCATCATATCAGAGATGACGCACCAGCGCTGCGAGTCCATAAACTGGCTGTACTGGCCACTGCTGGCTGGAGTGATCTCCTCTCTGACTCTACCTCAAGTGGAAGTTCCTATCCTATACATCTTGGTGCTGGGGGCTTTGAGCGCACATGTGCATTATGGAGTTTGTGTGGTAAGAATTTGCACCGTAAATCTTCTCGCGGGTGTCGTAAGAGGCGACTAAGGGATATTTACCGGAGGCGTGCAGCAGCGCCTCCTGGCGAACATTTCTGTCACTAAACTGTGATCACCAACCCGCATGCCCAGCGTGGGGATTATGGGCATTACCCCCTATGAGATAACAGCCAGTAAAGGCGCTTGTCAGGGGCAGGCTTGCGTCCAGCAGTGGACCAATATAGGCTGTTGGGGTTGAGGTTAAGTAGGTAAGAAGACCCCTTTTATTCTTGAACTACAAAAACCTCTCATGTATTCTCATACTTTCTTCTATTGTTAGATTTTTTAATAACCCTACTTAAATGCTCTTAAATTTGGCGCAAGTTGACCCCAATTTGCCGATACTCAGACAAAACTCAGATTAAAGCATGTATCAATGACGAATTTTTTGACTTATTTCAATTTATTTGTCGCAGCCGGAACGTAGAATTAGCCCGTTTGTAAAACGGCTAGGCCGCTTACAAAACGGCGCCATTCAGCTAAATGCCCGACTGCGATATATACATATTTGTCATATATTCGTCATTTAAGGGTACAGACAGACCAAGCGAGTGAAAACGAGCAAATGCAAACAAGTGGGATTCGATGATCGGTATGTTCGTTCCATTTTCATTGAAGTAGCGACAGCCGCTGGAGCACGATCAAAGGCGAACGCACTCGTTTGGGCTCGCTTACTTTCGCAATGACGTTCGCGTTCGTTCGTTAGCCTTCGCTTGTTCTCGCTTACTTTGTCTGTACCCAGCATGAGAAGTGTTACGTTTGAGTATTCTCAAACGTAACTGCAGTCCTAGCACGAGGATTGTTGACTAGGGTAGAATAGAAAAAAATTACGCCACTCTGTCATCGAATGCGTAAAATTTTTAAATAATTTCCTTCAACTTCAATAATTTACGCAATGTATGACGATGCGATGTAATTTTTCTCTATTCTACCCTAGACAACAATCCCCGTGCTTAGTAATCTAATGGACCACTTGTCGGACAAAACTTGCTCTTCTTATCAGAAATCATTTAGATCACGTCTTGTTACTATCGGCAAATAGACTCGCCTCTCAATTCTTTTCATGGACCTGTAGTATCTTTTTTATCATGAAAAAACATTTGTTTTACACATCTCACCTGATGGTGAGTGCCGATGTGGGCAGTGATGTATAATGAAGTATCTATGTATATTTTATGTGAGAAAAAAAATCCTAAAGTGATTGATTAAATAGTACTAAAATAAATAATCATACCTACATAAATAAAGCATAAACTCGCTTTAAAATCTTCTTGGAAACACGGTAATGATAATTAAACGTAAAATATATCCCGCAATTAGATTGTCACCTTAAGATTCATGAAAACCAGGGTGATAAATTGAAAATATAATAACTGTAGAATATGCTCAAAATTTTAATAAAATGAGCATTTTATTAGGCACCAAAAATGAAACCCGATCACCGTACGAGCGTGAAGAAAATATTTTAACGGCGCTATAATTTTAGAAAGATACGTGATCTTACGATATAACTTTTGGGATACTACGCACTATAAGATAAAACTTCAGATGTGGTAATATCACTTGTTACACTGTTTAGGACAACTTACAAGTTTTTTTATATATTAAGTTTTTACTCACGTGAAAATTATTTTTACAGACAGTCTTATAAATATGTTTAGATATTTCTTTCTTTTTCAGGTGCGCCAAATCTGCAATCATTTGAAGATAAGCTGCTTTACGGTGCCGAAAGACAAAAGAAAATAAATGAGGGGTGAATTTTAAAATATCATATGAATTTTTTTTTACATACGTTTTTAAAAATATAGTATTAAAACACAAAACACGCATTTTATATCGTTTGCATTTTAGAGAAAAAAATTCTTTGGAAATTCTAAAATTACTTTAAACAAAACTCTTGACATACCAACCAACCTGCCCCTGACAAAATCCATCCTGATAAAAGAGCAGTCCCAGGTACAGAGCAAAAATATGACACCGCGGTACAATCTAATTCACAAAATAATACGTAATATAACACCGAATAGCGCAAAAAAGAGCAATCCGACATCGCAATGCGAAAAGCTGCGAAGCCTCACCCGTGTGTGTGAGCGAGACGAGCGTACCTGTCAGATTGGTTAGACAACTCCGTCTTTAAATTATACGTTCTCATAGCCTTGCGGACGGCTGGGCGTTTTCAGAAAGGGCTGAACGCTCCGTACGCGCTGTCGCATCCGCGTTCCTATTTCTAAGGAGTTCGGATTGTTGTACACTGACGCTTTTGCGAGTTGCGACGTTTTAGTATTGTGGCGAAATATAGTAATGGGGGGTGCGCGACATGGACACCGAAGTCAGGGTTTAGAATTTCAGTACAGCTTCGGATAGCTGCGAGGCGCTTTGTTGGTTCTCTAATTGTTTACGGATCTTTTTTTTAAATTTCCTCCGCGCCTAATAAAACGACATACGAAAATTTGAACCGGATTTCAGTAACTTGATTCGCAGTTTGAGAGTAGAGGTTATCGAATTACAACATTACAAGTGTATTTGTGGACTTTTATAAATATTATTGTGTTTCTAAAAGTGAGTGTTGCAAAATTCTGAATTTAGAGTGTAAATTTAGAAGAAATTTTTATTTTTGAATAGGTAAGTGCTTGAAAAATGGATTAACCGGTGGTGTGGAATAATTGGCATGATTTAACGCATGAACTTGATGATTTCGAAGAAAAATATTAGACTTTTTGAACAAAATGAGCGAAAAGGTAGGTAAAATCTCAATTTATTAGTAAAAATAATATATGTCGTATACCTACAAATATCTGTAAAACTTAAGAACATTAAGTTTTCTATATTTCATTGTTTTTTAATTAAATGGAGCACGGGCGGAAAATAAAAGGAGATTAAATATTTTGTGTTAACACAGATGAATAAATAGGTGGCTAGTTATCGTTTATTTATTGAAAATTCTTTTTTGATATTTTTACTTACAGTTTAATATAATATAATTAGGGTTTTATGAAACATTAAACAAACACAAAAATTGAGCACGAGTGGATCATAATATGCTAAAAAAATCTAGTTAGAGGAACACAGATGAATATAATAAGGTGGCTAGTTATCGATTTTCTTTTATTGAAAGCTTTTATCTAATTTCTAACTTTTAATAATGATGTCCCTAGTAGGTACTTGTTGTTTTGTGAAAAAATAAACAGTCAAACTAATAAGATAATAGTGTCGATTCTGTTGTTTAAAAATAAGCTAAAATTAAGATTTAGGAATGTCAAATGATACTTACGTTTTGATTCCTAAATCGATTGCTAATTTTAATGTCAAATAGACGATAGCTGTTTTGGATGGCTATCGTATGTTTGGTCATCGTCTTATTTAAATTGCTATGTCCTATTTGACATTCCTAAATCCTCAAAGTTAATTTACTAACAGCAGAATCGACACCATCGTCTACTTACAGAGTTCTTGCTAAATTTTTAAACCATATTTTGTACATCAAATCAAAAAAACAACGTGAACCTAAATTAAATTAAACAAAAACTAAAAGAATTTAAAGAATCCGGAATGTACCGTACAAATTAAATAAACAAATTGTCAACGATGATCGTCGTACGCCTTCTTATTGCGGACATTTACAAGAAAACATGTTTTCAATGTTCCAAGTCGACATTAGGGCCTAAACCACAGCAGCAGTATTATAATACATTCGATTCGTTTCCGAAGCGAAAACGTCAGATTCGAATTTGAATTCTATTCCGACGGAACTTCAGAACGTTACTTTAATTTGTCAAAAGTTTCCGATAATGAATCCGACGGCCTTTCCGACGAATTAAAATACCCCTGCTGGTCTTCAATTCTGAATCTTAAATATTGTATCAAAGATGTTGTCTGATAAACCT
Organism: Eupithecia tripunctaria; assembly: GCA_955876795.1. Lineage (NCBI taxonomy): Eukaryota > Metazoa > Arthropoda > Insecta > Lepidoptera > Geometridae > Eupithecia > Eupithecia tripunctaria. Next base: position 8,468,904 of record OY041623.1, on the reverse strand, counting down.
TAATTACTAATTTATGCTCATCTGCAATAATTCTGTTATTTTTTCGAGATTCTTGCAAATTTTAATTGGGAGACATTTTGGTGCAATTAGTAAAATTTGTTTTTGAATATGTTTTGGTTGATAAGTACAGGTTTTTTTAATCAAAGGAAATCTAGAATTTAAAACGCACAGGGAAGCTTTTACGAATTTTAATATAACGTGTAAACGACGTAACACCGACGGAAATCATGTTTTTAAATATTTTATTCTACGTTTATTTTAATGTTAATTAAAGTTGATTTAAAAGTCCATACTTTTTTTTAAGTATTTGCCAAGAAATTGTTGTAAAAGCATTCCAAATCTTGCTTATTTTACGTAGTATGGAAACAGTTTAGTAAAACTATACAAAGCATGTACCTACTGTACCTATTTGTATATTTTTTTATGTAGAATTTTATTACCACCAGATGATGTGAAGATTATTATGATAAGTAATATAATAATAAAGTGGGTAAACATAAAGGTTTTTGTTATACATAGCAGGGCGTAAGACCTTACGGTCAGGGTAGGTTAGGTACCTACCTAATTATTAATAGCAATAAAAAAACGCTGGTCCTTTCTTATTCACAAAATTTACTTTTTTTTTTTATTTTTTTAATTTTATTTTTTTAGACTAAGTTTATAACTACGTAGTTTTAAAAACAGTATTAATAAACTTGGAATAGTGACGGAGTAGGTATACCGAACGTATTCCTCCGGTTAGGGCTGAAAACAGCATAATTGATCAAAGTACCAACATAAAAATACTAAATAGTGACTTTTTACGTAATTTTCTATAGAAAATTAGGATGATCTGTGAAAATAATTGCGAAAAAGTTGACAATGATCGCCAAAAATACAATGACATAAATTGAAACGAAAACATATTTTTTTAAACTATACTAAACACAATAAAACATACAGTAGGTAATAGTAATTTTGTCTTTCACATGATGCCAACCTCATCTGGTCCTCTTGACCATCTGTCTTCATCTCCCGTCATACCAACAAAACAAAACTAATTATTCTGTCGTCTGAAAAGGCCTAATTAATCAAAATTTACGTAAATCAACTGACATGTGTCAGGAAACTGGCAATAAAAGACGTCTGATTGTTCTATAGTTTAGTTTTATGTTTATTGCTTATGGAAGGTCGTTTTAAGGTTGTCTGGGAGTTATTGTTTCGTTAGTCTAGTTTAGCTGTGTGGTGTGTAGAATTTGCACCAGCCTATCTGTTTCCGTGGGTGTCGTAAGAGGCGACTAAGGGATATCCATCCGGGGCAGGCAGCACATAACAACTCTACCACGTTAAACGAACCAAACGAAACTTTAGTCTTTGAACAGGATTTGATAAACTTCAATGTTTCCCCTAAAGGAGCTAACAGCACTATAGTCCGTAAAAAGTCCCAGAGATTTTCGGATCGATAGGTATCCGACTTCGTCGTCTAGAGGTTATGACATCCCCTTGTTGAGGGGAGGTCGCGGGTTAGATTCCCGTCGAAGCCGACTTTTTTGGGATTTTATTTGATTTCTTATACCTACATTTTATATGCTGCGCTCGCAAACACAAAAACATAACTCATAGAACAATCCAAGTTGATCTTTTGGCCATGGATGGAGGAATCTTTTAGCCATGGAATACAAAGCTTTCATACTTATACCGTGTCCATTTTGAATTTTCAAGTTAAATTTTACGTACCGTGTCCATTTAGCATGTTAGTAAACAAACCGCCAATACTTAACCTAAAATTCATTTTGTTGGCGCGTCCTTTTATTTGTAATTTACATTACTTGTCGATTTAAGATCCTCCCTTCAATAAAAATTGCTTACAATTATATCTGAAACTCGACGCCAAGCAAGTGAGATTTTGTTATTTGTGTCGTAGTTTGTTTACATGCTTCATTCAAAATGGACACGGTATATGTACTCTCCGTTAGTAGGGCCCTTACATATACCGAAGGGGATTTCTTTTTTCGTCTGACGAGTAGGAAGAGTTCAAAATCTTGGAGTCTTCAAATCTAGGGTAATTCAGTTCCTTCTGGAAAAACGTGCTCCATCTTAGGCTACATCTTCGCTTTCTTAAAGTGAGTTGGTAGCCAAACGCTAATCTATCGGCAATAAAAAAAAAATTATTGCAAATATGTACATAGGTAGATAGCTTAGGTTCTAGTTACCTACAGCTGAAGTTGGTGCATACACCAGGTTAGATAGGTAGGTATAGCAATTTGTCATCTTACACTATAAAGAGAGACAAAATAAAGCTTGAGACGAGTTAGGACTGACTAGATGCAGAAAGTAACGTAATAGGAAAGTAACGTAATAGGAAAGTGACGTGAAACGTGGAAGACAAAATAGCGAAAGTGACGAATGATCAACGCAGCCCTTTTTTTCATTGGGCATGCAGGTTTATTTTGTAATGTTTAGGCATAGATACGAAGTTGCCCTTTGTGGCCACCAGACTTTATTTTTCATCTCTGCTTAAGCTTTACAAAATAAAGCTATTAGGTACAGAGGTATTAAAAAAAAGCTTTGAATCACAAACTGTACGTTGGATTTTAAAATTTCCTGTGTTTAACGTAATAATAAGTATATTATAAAATAGGTGGCGGCACCACTTCAAAAAATAATTATCGGTTAAGGCATACCTTAACCGATAATTATTTTTTAAGTTGGCGTGACACTGGCAGAGTTGTAGCGAAAATAAAAGTTGAAGATGCAAAAAGCAAGCGATTATAAAAGTTGAAGATGAACTATTTTAAAGAAAAAACGAATCGTTGATGTTGCGGTATGCTGTGTACATATAAAAAGTTCGGGAGTCATTTTTCTTGTATGATTAATTTTTAACATCAAGAATGTGAATATACGATTGTTTATAAAAACCATTTGCATTAGTTTTAACTGTTTTAACTTCTTACGACAAACGGTTTCCAAAATATAGCCGTATTTGATAAACATTGGCGTAGCTACATATTTTATGAAAGCTATCGCCATTTTAATGTACATAATTATTGTTGCTTTTTCCTACTCTGTTGATCGCGACAAAATTTAGTTAATACACAAATAAAAATAATTCTATTTTGATTTACCTATTTTTCTAGTAGTTTTCGCTCGTGGCTCAGTAGGCGTTGTTTCTATGGAAACGTTTTCTATCCTGTGGGAACTGATTAATGGGATGAAAAGTATAATAGTACCTAGTAAAGATTAGAGTTGCCGATATGCAAAAATTCAGCCCGATTGGTTCAGTTATTTTGCCGTGAAGAGGTCACAAACATCCATCCATCCATCTGTCCAGCTAAAAAGTTTTTAGTATCCTTTTTGACATAATGCACCACTATGAATTTCTCTAATTGTTGTCAAGTGGTTTTAAAATACAGAATGAAGTATTTCATCTCCATCTATCAAAAAATAAAATAATAAAATAAAATATTTCATTCTGTATTTGAAAATCGCTTGACAACAATTAGAGAAATTCTTTGGATAGGATGTACTTAGTATCTAGTAATAGCCGCCGTGTTGTACGGAAAAAAATATATCCTTAGACAATTATGATCATTTTTTGCATTTCGCAACCAATCTACGCGTTGCCGTTTCGATTGAAATGGTTTCATTTTCTGACTCGTAGTTACAAACTACGACCATATTTATATTTACGGTGTTAATGTCAAGTAGGAAAAAGGAAATAATTTCAAATCTGGAGCATTTTTGGTCGCTGTTTAAATGCAAGGAGGTTGAAGATTCCAAGATTAAAACCTCCTTCAACCGGTAATTTTAAAACATAGTCAACCTCCTCCGTCAGTTGCGTTCCATTTTATCCACGAGCCCGCACCGTGCGGGAACGGGTTGCGTGCGCACATTAAATTTAAAAAGTAAAACAAAGCCCTAAGTTATTGTCAAGTGATGCGTGAAGGACCCGAGCGTTCGCGGTTGGGTTGGAACGGACGGCTGGCATGAAACAGCATTGGGGAAGGGATGAGAAACATATTACGTAGATAGGTAATTACTAGAGACCGGATTATATGCAACATAAAAAGATCGAAATATACATTGAAATTTCTTTAAATATGCAGGAAAACGATTGAAAAGTATCAAAATATGCCACATTAAATAATTTAAAAAGACGGGTTTTATTTAAAATCACATAATAATAGAAGAAGGTATTACCTAGTACCTATGTATTAGTATTATGTCTATGGTAAATTATTATTTTTTATGCTTGCAGACGTTAACAAAAATGAAAATGGGGTAAATATGCAATTGCATATACCTAAATCCAATATGCAATTGCATATACTTAAATACAAATGTGCAATTACATATAATGCGGTCTCTAGTAATTACTAATTACGTACCGCTGTGCCTGTGCGTAAGTGCCATATATTAAGGGTGTTTTTAAATTATATTATTGAACTTTAATGTCTAGATAAATCTAATTTAGGATTTACAACTAAAAATACATCGATCGAAATAAAAAGGGTTGCAATTTTTTTAGTAAAATCAGTTTACTTTAAAATTGGCGTCTCATTTAAGTCCCTGATTTATAAAGAAACTTATCTACGTCAGTGAACAATAAACATCCTTTGATAATGATGATTTAAATTTCCTACATAAAAATATTTACTTACGTTTGTTATCCTCAAGTTACTTTCACAAATTTCTGAACAATAATTTTGCCAAATATCTATTTACGCCCATATTTACGGTGTTAATGCTTTCATTTGATGACACACGAGATAATTTTTGTACTCATTTCATTATCTAATGGCCCGACCACATGTTGCTGCGGGTCATGTCATGACTGTTTGTCGTTGTTACAACTGTCACTCACTCACACTTGTTTTGTTTGATGTAACTACATAATAAAAATAATAGTCATAATAGTCTTTATTGCTAATAATAATTACGTGTCACGAATTCCGTACATTGCCACTTGGTAACGGACGAGACATGGCAATGTAAGGATGCCAAGGGATTTGAAGTGTGGTTTCATCGAGTGGTCGCTTGGGATCTTCACTATTGCTCGTACGGCCCTTTTCTGCATCCGGAACGCGCGTTCCCAATCGGCTCCGCGCGCCCATAGCTCGGCGCCGTACTGCAGCAGCGACTGCACAGTTGCAAAGATACAAACTCGGACCACGTTGGAGGACACCAGCCTACCAGCCTAAGCGAGTGGAGATTTGACCTTGCACTACATGACAAATCCATTGTGAAGAAATATTAAGAATAATTGAGCTTGTTTTAAAAAACTATAAACCGACTTCAATTATATGTTTTTCTTGTACTGTCAGAACTGATACAGGAAGCATCAGCTTTCAAATAAAAAAAGAATCATCAAAATCGGATCACTCAGTTAAAAGTTCCGAGGTAACAAACATAATAATATATAATAAATAAATAAAAATATATAATAATTATAATAAATAAATAAAGAAAATGCAAGTTGAATTGAGAACCTCCTGTTTTTTTAAGTCCTTTATAAATAATTAATTCAGTAATTTATTGATTTGTTTGTGAATCGGGTAAATACAGTCAGTTATTGGGTAGTCTAGATCGCTATGGCATACAAACATTCATTATAATATATAAACAAACTTAAGTATGTATATAATTTCTTCAACTAAAATAAAACAGCATGCTTACAATAATAATTAGAGGTTTAATTTATAAGTAAAAACAAAAATAAATTTATAGTAGACTAGCTGCGCCCCGCGGCTTCGCACGCCTATGCCAGGGGAACTGATTTATGGTATATAAAGTAGCTTATGTGTTTTCCAGGTCTAGAACTAACTGTATGCTAAATTTCAGACCAATCCGATCAGTAGTTTTTGCGTAAAAGAGCAACATACATACATACATGTTTACACACTTTCGCGTTTATAATATTAGTAGGATGAATTACTGAATTTGATAGTAAGGGTTAAAATCTAGTGCTGAATAGTGATTATGTCTAAGCAAGTAGCTCAACCCCTACTGTGTTTCCGCGAACTATAGTTTAGCCACAAGCTATAATACAGCTATAACCGGCTATAATATAGCTATAGCCAGAGTAATATAGCACTAGCTTTGCGAAGCTGCGTCTGGATCACTTAGTGCAGTGAGTCGTGGAAGATAGGGATGGGATAGTATCGATATTGACGGGTATAGCTAGTAGGGATGCTCTAAAGGGCTTCATATAGGCAGCTATAATGTATATTAATAAACATTATATCCCTTCATATTTTGTACACGTAACAATATACATTGCTAGCTGCGCCCCGCGGCTTAGCACGCGTTGATTTTATGGAATCGTTTGTATGAGATTTATATCCCACGGGAACTGATTTATGGGATGAGAAGTATTATAAAATGATTCCAGGATTAGGATTACCTGTATGCAAAATGTCAGCCCGATTCGTTTAGTAGTTTTGGCGTGGAGAGGTAACAAACATCCAACCATCCACCCGTCCATACAAGCTTTCGCATTTATAATATTAGTGTGATAGCTGCCGTGTGTGGCCTCCTGTCGATATCTATGAAAAGATGTAATAAGGTGTATGGTGCTATAATATCTTTACATTATAGTGAATGATTCGTGTACCACTTTAAATTTATGATTATCTTGTTTTTCATCTTTACTGAAAACTTCTGCACCTGAATAACTTCCCTAATTTTCAAAATAGAAAGTAAAATCTAGGTTTACGAACCAAACATCAAAATTAAAGAGCTACTCACCGTATAATATTATATTTTTCCTATTATTAAACTGTTTATTATCTATAAACTTATAAAAGATGGAAGATTATTAAGTTTACTACCGCATTAGAGGTGAAATAATCTAAAAAGAAGATAGGTTAACGATTTTGTCACGGCTAATACTCAAAAACATGCATCATTTTGACAGTTTTGTAACCATCAAATTGTAAAAAAAAACTGTTAATATCCTTTAAATTAAAGTTTCAGCATCATTTTTTATGGAAACCCATTTGTAAGTGACATCGTAGCTATTAAAACTTATATTTTTACGATTCATATTCGCGCTATAAAGTATAAACTTTTAGGATTTCGAATAATAACGTTTCTGGGTTCAGGTGGTGATATAATTTGAGTAATTTAATGAGGCGGTTATTCTGAAAAAAATCTTTGTACAGGTACTCGTATCTTGGTTCATAGAATTCCTCAAAATTTCTATAAATATAGGAAAGTAGGTTACTCACTTTTTTTTAAATTAAAGACCTTCATTTGAACACAATCTCACTAAACAATACAATACAATATATTTATTGGTAAAACTCATAATTATAAATTCATAATATAAAAAAGTTACATTAAAAATCAGTTATTTTAAACACCACAATCTCACAAAATAAGCACCTAGATAAGTAAATTTTACTATATAAGCAGCTTGTTAAATAGTTATTAATTACTATCAAATAAGAAATAATGTGCAATTGACTCTAATTCACTTTAATTTTTTGTCCACTAGCGGAAGAAATTAAAAAAAACTGAATTGTGTGAGTCTAGTAGTACCTTACATACACGTAAGGTACTACTAGACTCACACAATAGGGTAAGAAAGAGATATACATTATCTGCGCGTATCGATAAAAAAATATCGACACTTATCGATCTTCCATCTATCCCATCACTATCTAGCTCGTGCCTTAAAAAGAGGACAGACACACTTCATTAATAAAAGGTTAAATAATGTTAAGGATTTTTGCATCGGCTTAAACTCAGTTTTAAGTTACAACTTCGGGGTAGCCAGTCCAAGTGACAATAAAAAGATGACAGACGCCAGGTGGCAGGCCTCTGTCAATAATGAAGCGAAAAGCAAGCGGCGCCATAAAAAAAAGAAGTTGAAGTTAGTTGAAGAGCATCAACTTTATTGTCTTTGAAAATTAAGTACCTCAGCAGCCTGTTTTGGTCCACTGCTGGACGCAGGCCTCCCCATGATAAGCGCTTTATTGACTTTCATCTCATGGGGTTAATACCCATATTCCCCACGCTGACCATGCGGGTTGGGGGTCGCAGTTCAGTCGTTGAATTGTTGTGCAGGAGGCACTGCTGCCCACCCCCCGGTGAATATCCCTAAGTCGCCTTTTACGACACCCGCGGTACGAGTTGGGGTGGTGCAAATTCTAAGCCTGTACCATATGCACCATGGCACGGGAAATTAAGCTACCCTAATTTAGTTTGAATGGAGATCACAATTGGACCATTATACCTTGTAGCAACGAAATAATAAAATAAGTTTTGTGTCTGATGATTTAGTCAACGTAAAAGGTCTTAGGCTTCATTGAGTATGTAAGCAGGTTAACTATGAACCTTATTTGTGTAGGAAGAACACCAAACCAGTTGGCTTGGTAATCTGACGGTAATCTTCTAAAATATTAATGATAACTTCAGGGTTTTGGCAGAAATCAAATATCAGGCATTGTTTATTTTTATTTTGGCGTGCACAATCTTAGTACCTAAGCTACCTATTACAAGATATGAAATATTTAATACGACTAGAACATAAGGCTATTGACTCATTATCATCAGCCTATATTAGTCCACAACCTGGACATAGGCCTTCTTGGTACACTTATACATCATAAATTCTAGCTAAATAGCTACTTATAAACAAACACTTTTGAGAGGTCAAAAACCTTCCATTGCTCTTTTATCAATAAAGAAATCCACTTGAGGTCTTTAGAACAAAACCGAGTGATATGTAGCGCCTTGCCGAGTTCAAATATTTTTTTAAGAACGTACAACACCCTCTTTGTGGTCTTTGTGGCCAGTGCGTCGGCTTCAGTTCCAAGAATTAAAATTCGAATACGGAGCGAGACAGATATATAAATTTTCGACGAGTTAGACAGAAAGGGTGGATGGATATTAATTTTGTTTTTCTTTTAGTAATCTGTGGCCACATATGGCGATTGTTCTCGGACCTTTATGGTCATTTCATTTGTTTTTGAGTGTTGGATTAATTAATATGTCGTTGGCTTATTTATTTAGCGGTTTGCTTGACTGATTTAGGCCCGTAATATGAAAACTAGCTCTGTATATCCTTGAGTGATGTTTATGCCATAGCAAAACGTTACTCAAGCATAGTTTGATGACTGCGCAAGCTTGCATAATCCGTCATTTGCCGATGTTTAAATCTATCCTACTTTTATTTTCATCAATTATATTTTCACATCAGCACATGCCAAAAATATATGCGAAAGTTTCAATAGATGTTGGTAATCTCCTTACGTCAAAACTTCTTAACGGATCGGACTGATTTTTTATGTAGAATTCTAGGCCTGGAATAAAACATAGGCTACTTTTTATCCCTTAGCAGGGTAGAAACAGCTGTGTGGCTCAGAATTTGCACCACACCAACTCTTCCCGCGGGTGTCGTAAGAGGCGACTAAGGGATATCCCCCGAGGGGCAGGCAGCAGCGCCCCCTGCAGAACAATTATACTACCAAACTGCGATCCCCACCCGCATGCCTAGCGGGATTATCGGCATTACCCTCCATTAGATAAATGCCAATAAGGCGCTTATCAGGAAGAAGCTTGCGTCCAGCAGTGGACCAGAACAGGCTGTTGAGTTTGAGGGTAGAAATAAACTTTATTCATTTCCATATAAACAACGCGTGCAAAGGCGCGGGCAAAAACTAGTTTTCAGTAAATTTCACCCGTTTACTTACTTCCTTCGTACCTAATTCCTTTGTAATAACTTCTTATTCCATATTCACTCTCTGTCCCTCGCCCTCTCTCTCTCTCTCTCTCTCTTATAATAATACAATAAACCTCTGAATCTTTACCAAAAAAGTAAAAAGTTAGAAAACTCGAATGTGATAGAGATTTCAACTTTTTGTTTGAATTAATACGATTTGAAGAAGGCTTAGAAACTCTGTTTGTTTAAAAAACTTAGTCGTTTGTTGAATAAACATTTTTATTTGGTGGATAAACACTTTAACTGGCTTCTTTGATATTTTAAGAGTTGGATAGCGGTTCCTGAGTTTTTTTATACATTACATGTTAATATCATTTTCAATTTTGCCAATAGGTTCATCTTAAGAACGCATTGAATATTACAATTACAATAACCCTTTTTAAGTGCAATGTTTCTTTTACTTATTTATTTCACCATCCTTCGATATAAATTTTATAAATACATACTTACCTACAGTGGTAACACGTAGACATTTTCCTCATCAGTACAAACCTCCACGGCGCGGCTGGATTGACATGCCTCCCCAAACGATGGCGATTTTGCCATGATCACTACGCTGGGCACGCGGATTTGTGTTCGCAGTAGAGGTGTTGAATAATACACAGTAGGTAGGAAGCCACTACTTTCCTTTGGTAGGTTTCCTTAGTCGACTGTTACATCCATTTAGGTGACGTATCGAATTTACGCCACGAATCTCATACTTTTATCAATTTTACTATTTTTTTTACTCATAATTTTTAAGGAGGTCAGGACACTAAGCACTGTGTCCCGTCTCTATTTTTTCCGTACTTTTACCAAACTTTACACCATCGTCAACGTTGTATTATAAAGATACTCATTTCATACTCTATCAGGGCCTACGTTACCATAAGTTATTCGTCGAAAAAGAATAGTTTCATGTACGGTGCTATAAAATTGCAATGCTGATGTAGAAAATAACAAAGCCTCTAAATAATCTGAGGTTTTATAAAAAGCCTTTTTGCACAGCAAGGTTTTGACAGTTCGTTTGAATTTATTTAGTAATATTTAGATATCTCCTTCCCGACTAAACTAACACTTTCATAGCCAACAAAACACATGTAATTTTGTAATATATTTTGACCTTTTCTAAGTGTACATTTTAATGTATTTATGAAAAAAAAAGAATTTTTCACGTTGACTTTGACATGGACGGATGTGTTAATCTTGATCCACCTGTAGGCAGGGAATGCGTTAATATAACCTAGCTGAGGCATACGTGAAAGCCCTGGATTTCGTGCCAGCCAAACAAATCGTTTGAAATATTTTATTTACATTATAAATTCATACAAAGTACCAGGCACCCATAAACGTACAAGATGTCTCGTCAGATAAGGATCTGGGCCCGTCAGCGTGGCCGGTTATCGCCACATCTGTATTCATGGCTTTTTGTATGGTTTTGTATGAGCCAACAGATTATCTGGGATTTATTTATGTAGCTAGTTTGATTTGGATTACCTTTATCTACACTTTTGTTGTAGAGATGTGAACATTGTTGTTTAGATCGTGATTAGCTATTTGTCGAAGTTTGGAATTTAGTTCGAGTCGAACCTAGTCGAACGCATTTTGACAGAAAGGGTCGTGCTACTTTTGAAATTATAGAATAAAAAGGACCATAGACACAGAATACGAGTAGGGAACTCTTTTTCTAAGAAAGAAGGTTATAGACCAAACCAAAATAGCAAATGATTTAAAATTGTGAACTCTTCCTGCCAAAGAACGTGGAAAGGTTTTCGCTGCTTTATTCATCATAATTTTCATAGCCATTGCAAGTAGGTATACCTAGATTTATGCGGGCGGGGAGGGGACGGTACAATAGATTTTCTTTATACACTTCTATTAGCTGTCAGCTCAACCCTCACTCGTGTCTCATTGATGTCACCTTTCACACAAAGTATACGTAAATATAAATCATATATTCATTCATACATAGAACCCACTTCTAGAACTCATACATCACTTAATTTTTTTCATCGTTATAAGATCAAAACAAAAATATAACCGGACTGAGACTTCCTTTGTTTTGAACATTGATTTATTAAAAAGGGAAGATAGGTTACGTTCTCCCAGCGCTTACTCAAAAATTGGCACGTGCAATACAAAGAACAACAAAGACGGAAAGACGTACCTAAGACCGAAGTGAGACCGAGACAACAATATTTCTCGCTAGTACGACCGCCCATGCCGCCGGTCAGACGGTGACTGAGGTGGGAGCACACAATTTTACACAATTTGAGGTTACCACTTTCGAGAAACCAGTACCTAATCTTCCCTTTTTAATAAATCCATGGTTTTGAAGACGTTTCATTATTTGAATTGTGAACTCGCATAGAGCATGGAAAGGTTCACGCTGCTCTGGAGCTAGAGACGATAATTTGTTGAAGATGCCTTTTTCGAAAGGCAATGTTGCGCGTATCGTATACGAAGATTGTACTGGACCCAGATCAAATATCAATAAAACCAGTCCCATTTTGTAGCCTCTGTTTCCTATCGACTTTTCAATCCTCTACCTGCAATGTTTAGTTTGCAAAATGATGACATCATCGTATCGCGACCACCGGGAGAGCATAAAACACAGGCGTTAGTCCGATACGGTAATGTAAACAAGACATACAGGTCTCGCCTAGTTAGGTACCAGGGGCTAAGAATGCGGTGTCGTTTTTATATGGAGCACTGGCGCTAGCTACCTGCTTTGCTTGCAAACAGTCGGATAATAATTTTGTTTTTGATATCCGTTATAATGTGACCTTTATAGAGCAAGCATAAACATGAGTAATTTTAAAAACCAATTACATTCCGACAAAGCCTAAACGAAATATAATATTCAGTCTTCTTGCGTTAATAGGTACTAGATTCATGTCGCGCCGGTCAAATGATAGGAACACTATACCACTATGGAACACCATAATGTAGGTATTGAAATAAACTATTTATATTTATTATATTCATATTAATTATATTTTTTATATATTTTATTTCACGCCTTAAAGCTAAACAGATCTTAATAATTATTCACAAGGAAATAGTTAATATTTCGAGAATGGAAATGCATGGCTATTCTATCAAGGAAAAGCGCGTGCAAAGCCGCGAATAAAAGCTATCATTACATACATCTTTCTCAGTACAACTAAGTACCTAGTTACATAGTTTAGGTTTAAACTATAGTTTAAGTACTGTTGCCTATCAATTTCGCTGTACTTACACACAAATATTTACATAGAAACTGTGCTGTGTAATTTGTGTAAGTATTCAATGAATGTGTGGGTTTTGATTGGTAAGCAACTTTGTATGTGCGTAATGGACGTAATGTACGAAAGGTTCGATAAGGTTTGTTATAAGTGTCATTACTTAAGTTATGAATAAATATTGTTTTAACTAAGTGTGTCTTCAGTTTTTATCGTAGCTAGCTCAACACCAGCGTCATGCATATTATAACTTTTAGTATGAGATTATCTTGTTTTTCTTTCTCTATCTAAGCCTGCATTGACTTATTCTTCAAACCGCACAGTTTGAATTTCGATTGAAAATTTGGGCTCTTCCAAAGTAGATCAAAGAGGATGTCGTTATTCTTTTGAATTCTACCAAAAAGTTATTTGCATTATTTTTGTACTTCCGGCGAATGCGAAATCTCCGGATATGCGCTAAAATTCATTAAAAAATTAATTGCCTACCTATTGACCTTTGAGGTAAAGGTGGTCGGTTTGTCAGTGAATTTATTTAGACAAAACATCGGAGCATATCAAATGAAATATTGATTTATATTTTTGCGATGCCTAAGCAAGGTGTAGTGTTACAACTCGGGTGGCGCACTAAATACGACTTGGCGCCTTCGGCCAACCTTTGACAAATACTGCGGAGGTTGCTGAATATTGTTTATGGTTTTTGTGGGCTATGTAAATCGTATGGGGTTGCCAGTTCACTGTGGAAGTTTGATAGTTTTGACAAAAGTTAGGACTAAGTTTGTAGAAATTATAGAGATGTTTTTTGTATTTTGCACTTGTTTATCCAAGTAAAATTATTTTTTTAAGGTAGTAATCCTAAGAATATATTTTTAAGGTAGGTATTCTAAGAAAATAATAAATGGAAAAGCTACTTCAAAAGTCGAAAATTAAATTCTTTGAGCATAAACTACGAGTACTCTCCTATTTTACTTTTACTTTTATTCCACAACAGTTACATCTTCGGACTATTGTTGTATACCTAGCAATGTGATGAAGTAGATAGTAGGAGGCACCTTTACAATCTCTAATATTGTGTACTAGTGGGTAAAATTAGGTACCTACTTATTTATACATTATTTAACTGCAATATGGAAGGAGAATAGATAAATGCCCATTTTATGATAACTGCCCATACCGTATTATGTAGTATAGATAGGTGCTCATTTATACGCAAAGGAAATAATAAAATACAAGACATAGCAACCTCTGACTTTATGGACGGACGCGATTGAAAATGGAATCCTTGGCAATGATTGGCGGACACCAGACCGATTTACGATTATGCGCTTCGAGTTTATGAGTTCCTAGGATTATTGACGCCTCTAGAACTAAGTTAGAGCATAGACTTTTGACCGAATATTACTTACAAATTTGTAAGTTTTCTATGAAAGGTAACGGCAGCTTCGTCGGTTAACTTTGGCGTAGGTAGGTAGGTAAGTATGTATAATATCATGCTAAAACTAGCATACACCGTAATTTCAAATCACGATTATCATCAGCCTTTTGATAGTTCACTGCTGGACATAGCCCTCCCCTAGTGAGCGCCACAGCAAGTTATCTTATCTTATCTTTTTTTTGCTATTTCAAATGTGTTTGATTTTCTCGTCAAAGAACACATGCCTGAGACAGGGCATCATAATATGAGACTGACATGCAGATTTGATTCTCGTCATATTTTGTTAAGTTTTCCTCTCATCGCAATAATAAAATAAAATCAAAGAGCTTAATTATGTATGTCATTATATTCTATGTTCTCAGTCTATGACGCTCACACACAGTAATTGAATTCAAATACGCTTGATAGATAGCCCTATAATTATTATTACAAACAGATTGCCATCAGCTTCAATTGAACGTGAAATAGTCGAGTGGTTTCGATCCCCTTTGAACCAGGAAAGCTGCAAAATAGAGCTTATTCCTTCGCAATAACGGTGAATTCTGAAGCTTTTGTAATACATGGTTTAAATTTGGAAGGAAGGGGGCGTGTCAACAGGAAGGCGGGGCGAGAGAGAGATAGGATGCGCCGTCACGCTTCAACAGCTGCGTTCGATTTTCGAATTTCGGCATATCCGCGCTTTTGTAGTGGTCTGTTTTAATTACGCAGATGTTCAGTTGTTACAACTATTTTTATGAATAAAATGGGAATTTATTATGCCGACATAAATCCATTTAACTACACTTATTATTACTTTACATTAGCTTTTTTGCAGAGGGAATGCTAATAACAGTAATAACCTACATGAATCTACATAAATCCATAAAGATGTAAGTAGGTAGTTACATTATGTATTAAATTCTAATTTATATAACCGCAATCTAGTTATTTGTGCAAGCCAATGACTTTCCAAACAGAACTGACCAACACATTTTTTGCTGACCATGACCTTGGTAAACTGATACCTACTCTGAATGAACAAATTTAATCTGTGGATCCGTTCATTCATTATGTTCATTCATTGTACGGGTCATCTTGGCCCGAAAAGTAACCGCAAGAATTAATCCAGTACGGCAAGAACTAGTTTCAAATTTGGAACTACATAGGTCCTTTACTCTCAAGGAAACCATCAAAGATAGAGACAGTGAAAATTGTGAACACTTATCTATCACAGCTTGTTCTATAATCAAACATAATTTCCATTCTAACATCAGAGTTCACGATAAAAAGGTCGCAAACAACATTTTACGAATTCTCATTACGAGAGTTCTCCACTTTATAACAATTTATATGCGACAGAATATCCCGTATGCGAATCAATTAAAATAGATTAATTTATGCCTAATATCTCGAGTTGACCGGTCTTGAATATTTATGCAGTGATTCCGGTATTTCGAATACTGTTACGATTGATCACTTATAGATACATTGTTTGAGTGATCGTTAGTAACGTAGTACAATTTTGTTTTACCATAAAATTACGGTATGGACTATGAATGTTGAATTTCATTCGCTACTACTACGAAAATAACAATTTCATTAATAACCCTACAAGTGACCTATATAACTTACCTTTAAACCACCAAGTTTTTAAAACAAGTTGAGATTACTTAATTATACAACATAATCCATTTTTTAAAATAACCAAAACGGCAAGAGATTAATAATTAATCGAACCAAATCTCCATTAATCGAATGTTTCGAATACCTACCGTATTGTTCTAAACAGTAAAGGTTATAAAAGAGCAAGAAAGACATACTGTCAGTATTAGGCTAATTGTTTCAAAATAACTAAATAATGCAAGTTACTGTATCCCCACTGATATTCCAAGAAACACTTTACAAATCGATTCTAATCTTGCTAAATCGCATAAAACGAGCCTTCATTCCGATGCGGTCGCAGTACAAGCAATTGATTTTAATTCGATCGTAAACTTATCGAAATAATCGACATACGCGCGCGTAGTGACGCGAAATGTCGTCCGTTTGCATGTACAGCGTTATGCGTGTTAAGCGTAATTTGTTTAAGTTTATTGGGAATGAGAATTCGTAAAAATTTAGGAGCAATGTTTTGATTATTTTTCAAGTTTATTATTAATGAGGGCGTGTTACGCATTTTCTAAAGGTTTGCTTAATTAGGTACTTCTTTCTCTAAGACAACTAGTATTTAAAACCAACAGATTTATTGTAACAATAGACAACATACGCCTATTAAAACCCATAGATTTCATGAGGCATTAATTCATTTCAAATAAGCCTATACCGGACCACATAAAAAATTACTACTGAACTATAAATTAAACAATTCATATTTTTCACTTCAAAATGAATCTTCACACTTTAAATTAAGGTCCAATAGATTTCAAATATTTCCAGAAAACTAATTTTAAAGTCACGCATTTTATTTTAGCCTTTATGCACGAGTTCATAGAGTCTGATCTTCTTTGTGGTTTATAGTTTGATAGTTCGTGTAAGTAGCAGGCCTCCCGTGGAGAAGGCACAAAGGCTAAAAGGCGTATTTTATTCGATATCTAGTAGAAGCAATAAACTGTTAAAACAAACACAGTGGATGCCATTTTATTGGGCCCTTTAATAATTTTAACTCCTGTTTAGAATTTTGAAATAAGACAGGATTTCTGAATTTGTCGTTTCCTATACTGACTTCTGACATTTACTGTCTAGTTACTTAACTTATTTACTATTCATATTTACCCTTTCATAATTAATAACCTGCATTTTCCCACTGCAGCTCATAGGCTAGGCCAACAAGAAAAATGTATTAATATCATTTCTTCATATATTGTAATCTTCATATAAAAACGAATGTACCATAAAATTAATACTGATTGAATAACAGATATTGTCGCTAAATAATTATTTATGAATGTAACTTAATGGAACATCGATTCCACTGCGTCCATTTAAAACAAATCGTTTTCCAACTAAGTTTGATAGGTAAAAGTGCGTTAAAAATACCATGAAACAGCTTAAAAACATTTAAATTCAAAAGAAACCTCAAAAATCACCATAAAACATAAGTTTTAATTACATAACCTTCGACCACCGTGGTGCATCCCATGCTGGGTTGCCAACGCTACTGTTCAGCCCCCTGCCAGCTCGGAACCAGGCGACCAAACAAACCATAACTTAAATTTTATTTTTTCACTTACTACCTTTTAATATGTAGCGTTGCTATCGGACATTTGAATTTAGAATCAGTAATTTGAGCGTAAATTTTTGGTTACGCTATGGCTTCTTGCTCTACCGATAATTATTGTAAACATAAATCTTTTAACCACTGTTTTTTCTTATATCACTGATTCTGCACATTAAAATAAATTAAGGCTTTAAGGCATGGTATGTAACAAAGTTTACATGAATAAATGAATCTATCTGTATTAAAAAGCTCTCTCGAAAAAAATAATCTATCTATGTTTCATAATGAAAAACCAATTCCCGTTGATATTTCCGATTGATATTACAGTAAACTCCGATCTTTATAAAATTGAATTGAATCGGCCTAGATAAGTAGATGAATGAAGGCACTTGATCGTAGTAACTTAAAAAAGACCATAGCAACAAAAAGATTCCATCGTGACCTGTACAACCTCAATCGATCAGCCCAATACCACACATAGCCAGAAGCCGCAAACTAATGAGCACTTACAAAAAAGGCGCGTTCACAATTATGTCAAACTCAATTTGACAACTTGATGAACACGTTCTCGTTCGACATTTGAATTTGACGGACCGCTCTGGGTGGTCTCTGGATTTCTTTTGTTTCTTTTTTCGGCTGTACGATGACTAACAAGCTTTCGATAACTAGCCACCGACCAAGCGTTTGTAATCTGTTTCGACGAGTTTTTGGCGTAGGGAACGGTATATTTGAAAAAAAAAATAACGTTTATTACCTACTCGCCTACATGCGTAACTATACCAATAATGCTCTTTCCGTATGAATAAACAAACTCTACCTAAACCCATGAAGTATCCTTTTTCTTTGGCATAATGCATCAGTATGAATTTCTCTAATTATCGACAAGTGATTTTCAAATATAGAATGAAGTACTATTTCATCTCCATCTGTCAAAAGAAACTTGTCTTTATAAGATTCTGCATTTGAAAATCACTTATCAACACTTAGATAAATTTAAAGTGGCATAGACAGCGTTATGCCAAAAAAAGGATACTTACTTCTTTGGGCAGAGTGTATGTAGAAAATAGGAAGGAACCTACGAGTACCTCGGAGAGATTCGATTATCAGCGCTCAATTCAAATGTATTCATCAACCATTTTTGCCTCATAATTGTTAATTTTCTTTTGTTTTTCATTCCGAATCAAACCGCAGCCAATGGACGGTGAGATAGCACCTATGAGCTGCTAGTCTCGCTAGTTTTCTAGAAAAAATTTAGTCGAAAGCTTTAGAACTAGACATATTGTTAGTTTGGTGACCCTACTCTACCATACCGGCATAAATAAATACGAATGTGAAAACTTTTTATTAAAATACATTTTAATGACTTTTGTTCTTTTCCCAAAGGTCTGAAACTATGGATTGTGATAAATTAACGAACAAAAGACTATTATCATACAACTCAGACTCAGTGTGCTCAAAAACAAAACGTTAGCGCAAAATGACAGCTCAAAAACTGTTTCCCGCTCAAAAAACTGTCAAAGTGACATTGACTTTCTCGTGTGGTGTGTGCGAATGTGTGATATAGGATGGTGACACTGATGCCGTGTAGCTACCTCGGAGGGGGCTCCCCTCGCTGCAGCCTGGACCATGAACCAAAGGTCAGAACATTATAGAAACCCTACCAATTTATGTGATCCTAGTAGATTTGATGTAAAACCTCAATCATGCGACTTTATAATGATCCTATATATTCTTACATTTTGGCTGGAACATAAAGACCGTAATTCTCAAAAATATTCACATGACGACCGCGATATTTCCAAGTTTTTCTAGTTAGTCTACTTCTTAATTTAATTTTGAAATCAATTAGACATATCCGATGAGAAACTAAATACGCTAGAGATAAAATAAATTGGATCTAAATTCAAATCTGACGTTTGATTGAGGTGTGATTGAAAAACTTTTCAGTAGCACAAGGTAGTTAGACTTAGCACAATATTTTAGTTCTGCATTGATATATTTTTGCCTCGAGAAATTGCACGTATTTAAAGCTTTAATTTGCATGTCTTTATTGTCTTTTATATTAACATAAATTTAAGGAGACCAATTTGTTTCTACCTAATTTAATAACTTTGGAAATATGATGAATATAAGTAAGGCATACCCACAGAAATCGCATCCTGTGCCAAAATCTGTTCGTTCAATCGACAAAATCGTAAATAATTTCATATTATATTGACATCAGAGTATTTCGAAAGTTCAAATTTCGGACATTTGTAAGTACCTGTAGAGAAATATTGGCACTCTTAACTCACTGAAACCTAATTAACCACGTCCAAATTTTATTGTCCTTTACCTTTTGTTTATGCTGGCAACACATGGAAGGCGTCAGCTCTCATGTTACCCATTCATACGTTAATCTTTAGGGGCCTATTAAAAAGTCGTAACGCTGTGTTGTGTCGGGTACCTACGGGACAGTGCATCGTTAGCGACTTGATACCAGGCTATCATAACCGCCAAGGGGTGTAGGTTTACGTTGATAAATTAATTTTGGAATGCAGGATGGGTGTGAACAATGCCTAATTATGTGATTGTCTGCTTCTTTGGGGGTGGTGGTGTAGAATACGTACCTAGTAATACATAATGTTACCAACGTGGAATATTAATAATGGCCGTTTTATAATCGTTATTGTAAACATGAAACATAACACCTTTCGAGAGGTAAAGCTCTAGATAAACTAGGCAGATAACATTACTCCACCTTTTTCAGTCTAGCAAGGTTTCAACTCTTATTACATATCGCTTTACAAAAAAGTATAATAGTTACTATTGCCGCTTTTACACAAAACTTCTTACTAGAAAATCTACTTACGATTTTTAATTATCTTCCATATCGAACGACATTGTTCCCTACTCATTTAAATCTATGTCATATCGAATTCTACGCAATAATACCCATCGATATAAGTTAAATTTGGCAGATGGGCATCTCGAAAGTGGAACGCTTAAATTAAGTCCACCCAGCTGTGTGGTGCTGGCTTAGAATTTGCACCACCCCATATAATATAATAGTCGTCAGCACTATTATATAATAGTCCTAACAACTCGAAAACTCTAATTAGTCCATCATTTAGATTATCTGAAGATATTGGACATGTATTTTTTCTTTTCTTATTTAAACAAAAAATGACAAAAATATAGCGCCTTAAAGTTTGGGAAGGGGGTTAGTGACTTTTTACTGAGCCGTGACTTCACAAGGAACTTTAACTGGCTACATCATCATAATTTTTTTGATTAATCGACAATAGACAATGTAGGATTTGACTTCATCATCAGCCTATACTAGTCCACTGCTGGACATAGGCCTCCCCTAATGAGCGCCATAGCGCCCTGTCTTCAGCTTGACGCATCCAGCATCTGCCTGCAGTCTTTCGCAGATCGTCATCCCACCTGGCCGGAGGACGTCCTACACTACGTTTGCCGAGACGCGGTCTCCACTCAAGAACTCGTTTACCCCAGCGGTTATCGGTTCTTCGCAAAATATGGCCGGCCCACTGCCAGTTCAGCTTGATAAGATTTGACTTACATTGTTTTATTTTATTATCATGTACTGACTCTTGGACGTTTTGGTTTTAGCTGTTAGTCCATTTGAAAAAAAAAAATACGTGTCCAGTATCTTCTGATAATCAAACTGACTAATGAAAATTTTTGAGTTGTCGTCAGGCCTATTATATGTAAAGGTATACATAATATTATGTATGTATATATATGCTCCAAGAAACTTTCTTCAAATAAAACTACCCAGCATAAATATCAACTGTAGAATGTAAAACAAACAAACATCGAAAACACAGCACCACCCAGAGATAACACCAATAAAATTTAAAAAAGGTGAACCAAAAAGGTTGATAGGGCGACGCGATTTATCGAGATATCTCGTGATGTCGAGATACAAGATTGTAAGAAATCGGTGACCATTGTTGTACTTTGTTTTTTGATCGCTGACAAATTGGATGAGTACAGTTCACGATATGTGCTAACATTCTTTATTATTTTTTATAAATAATTTGTACCTATAGTAGTGCATCTGTGCGCTGTTATAATGAGAAAGAACCTTGTCAAGGTAAAAAAATTACATTCTGGAATCAATGTAAAAAATCTTTTATCTTTATACGAGTAATATTAGTAAGTATGTATATATTATTTACAGATATAGAGAACATAACATCCTCACGTCAATAGTCTATATTGGTTGGTACACTGCTGGACGCAGGCGTCTCCCTGATAGGTGCCTTATTGGCGTTTATCTCATGGACGGTAATGTCCATATTCCCCACGCTGGGCATGCGGGTTAGGAATCACAGTTTAGTGGTTTAAATCGATAACCCTTAGTCGCCTCTTACGACACCCGCGGGAACAGTTGGGGTAGTGAAAATTCTTAGTCAGCAACACACAGCTGGCCAGAACCACCAAATAATAGTTAGTTAAGTTTTCTACTCTACAATAAGCTCTAAAATTAAGTTTATTGAAGTTTTAGGGGCTATTGCTAGAAATATAACAGTAACATGTGAAATAAAACTTTAAAATATATTATGGCTAGCAACACTAAAGTTAATAACTAAATAATTTCTCATGGTTTGTGATATTTTGAGTTTTCCAATATTTAGGCACTGCTGCATGCTATGAACAAAACCTCAACAGAACACTAATGGTAAATATCCCGTTTATAATAACTACAGATAAACTTAAACAAACATTGATTAAAGCTAACGAAATCAATTATTAATTAGGTAAAAAAAATCTCAAGTAAAAGACTTCAACGCGCTTCTTTTTCCTTTAACGAACTGAGTTATCATTAAAAAAACTACTTACTATCTAGAAAAAATGTATGACGTGTGTACTACAGTGTGTGTAGCTGTGTGGTGCTGGCTTAGAATTTGCACCACCCCAACTGTTCCCGTGGGTGTCGTAAGAGGCGGCTAAGGGATATCTATCCGGGGGCGGGTAGCAGCGCCCCCTGCAGAACAATTCTTACACTAAACTTCCATCCCCAACCCGCTTGCCCAGCGTAGGGATTATGGGCATTACCCCCATGAGACAAAAATCAATAAGTCGCTTGTTAGGGGTAGGCCTGCGTCCAGTAGTGGACCGATACAGGCTGTTGAGGTTGAGGTTGAGGTGTGTACTACACGATATAATTTTTTTTTTATAAACTTACCTACTTAAACAGTAAAACATAATAAAGCGTAGAAAATGTAAGTCGCATAAAGTGATCGTACGAAATACCGTCCGTAACTGATGAAGCCGATCATCGAATTCGAAAACGTAACAAATTACGGTTCGAAATTCAAACAATAAAAAAGTTATCGAGCAATGAGATAAATCACTATTAAAATTGACATTTCACGCGATGATTCAAAAACGTTAAAATTAATATCACACCAATATCTCGCGATCGACATGACTTCGTGATAAATCCGAAGGTTTACGAATGAAGTTTATAATCTGTGGGCTCGCCCTTTAATAGGGTAGTCGCGTAATAAGCAAAATTCAAATAGCCGGATAATTATTTTTTTTGCCGTTGCTAATTAAGTAGAAATACCGTTAAAATAATAGAGTTTTCTATTTATTCGTTATCAATTCTAATTAACGATACTTCTTCTTAATGAGTAATTATTATGTAGTAAATAAGGTGTAATAGTAAATAATGTGTGTTGTAAGGGCTCATATATACGGACGGAAAGTTGCCGATTGCAGTCGACAACTTGCCGTCCGTGTATTTGACACGTGCAGTGCGTGTGTACGCGACCTGAGTGGTAAATCAAACTAAACCCTGCCATTACTATCAGTTTAATAGAATACATTTTCTTAATACTTTAAAAGTGTAAATTATGTGTTATGTTTGTATATTCGGCATTTTCACGACAATATTGGCCGGAAAAAAAGTGCTAAAAGTCGGAATGTCACAACCTCATTGGATGGGTGAGATGGGTACAGGCCATAAATAAAAAGCAAGATAAAACAATAAACGAATTACGTTTAAATAAAGAAGCGTTTTGTCCCGATGCTTGTTTAGATTACAGGGTGTTGTTTTACGCGCGGTTTTTACGGTTTGAGTGAATAAAGATTATAGGTTTTGAAACGTAGTTTTGAAATTCGTAATTCTGAGGACTTAAATGCGGCACTAATGGGGTCTCAAATTATTGATAACTATCCTGTTTATGTATTTAGGTCACTAAAACATTTATTTCACAAACCCTATAAAACAAATAGCTTCTTGGTAGGTACTGTAGTTTACTTAGGGTTAATAGATATAAATAATACTAGGTAATTTAATAACAGCAAAGTAATATGCTTGTGGCATGGGTGCTAGAAAACTGATAATACTTACTATGAAATTAAATTTGATAGTAATAAGTTAATATCATTGTATTACATAAAACCTCCTGTATAACTAAAGAGTACCTACCAGGCGCGTTGTCGCCGGTACATATAAATTAGCCTCGCGCTATCTGAAGATCGGCCTCACACCTCGCCTGGAATGTTACCTCCTCGCGACGCATGCTTTCCTGGTACTGCGGGTTTGATCGCTGGGAGTAATTGGACGTTTTTCTTAATTTATGGGACATTTTCTTTGTTTAGGATAAATGGAAGGTTTTCCTTTCTTTGATATTCTGGAAAACAATTAATTGAACTTAACTCACTGTTATTAGCCATATAATGAATTGTTATATGTGGCTTATTTATTTTATTACCCACGCTAGTGAGTCATTTTACATCTACGTTAAAACATGATATCGGCTAATTAAAATTATACTTCTTCATGTTAGTATAGTTGTAATAAGACAGCTTTATGTAAGATTTTTTTTGTAAGAACCCTCTTTAGTGAAACTATTTATAGGTATTGTTTGTGTTATGGGTATTTTTAAAATCTAAAATCAATAGTTGAGTTGAATTTGTTCCAAACTAATCAGCTTCTGACATCTTGCCAGACTGAAAAAAAACTTACCAAGCACATTTCAAAAGAAGGCCCAAAAGTGAAATCAAATTTTTCTTTTGTTGTTAGTTATTTTATGTAATTTTTACCTGCTTGGTTTTGCTAGATACCCATTGCATTTACATAGGTACTTATATATATTATTACTTATATTACTACACATATTTTCTATATCATTCATAAAACTACATAGATAGGAATAGTTAACGTAGCAAAACAAATTAATCGCTTTAATAACCTAAATTAATTAGTAAAACTTACACCAAATGACGAAATTACATTCCTACGCGTCCAAATAACCGTTAAACCAAAGATTTTTGATAAAACTAAGTTATAAATAATACAAGAAATCAAGATAACCATAACGACATTAATAAAACTCGGATTTATTTAATAGGGGGCGCCAGCGTGTCTGCGTGATATACGAAGGGAGATGCTGAAGGATATTTAATATCTTATTCCAACAAGATAAAGTTCATTTTTATTGTTATCTTTTGGGATTGGAATGCTCCTTATGTCAATGTAATAAGACCTTTCGAGGTGACAACGAAATGGGTTCGGAATTCAAAATTTTGGGAGCTGAGATGCTGAGACCGAGAACGATTTTACTTATCTATCTTTCGACATGCCTTCACGTCACATCTTCTACAATCTGTCAAGTTTGAATTTGGAAATAGAGAAAACAAACCATAGATTGTTTTCATAAACAAAAAAGTTGTATGTATCAAGTCACTAAGTTATGAGGTAGAACAGCACCCTTCACTAGTGCTTCATTTTAATTTTTGATTTAATAATTAATTATGTTATTTTATATATTAAATTATGTTATGTTATTATATATATTATACTATCATAATTATTATTTTGGATCCAATAATTATGTAAAATTTTGCTTATTATGGTAAATTTTCTTGTTTCAGGCAAAAAAGCCTAGAACGGACACAGGCGCCGATGTATCGGACCGGTAAGTCTTATCATTATACATTTTCTTGTAAGTATCAAATCTGAAAATTTCCTACTAAAATAGACTAGTTTTCAGAAAAATCATAATAAGGACGGTATTTTTATTCCTTTTGTCGATTTAATGGAAAAATTATGAAGGTAGGTACTTGTATAGCCAGGTAAAGTTCTGCGTAACGTCACACCTTACGACAATTGTTGACAAGTATGACGTCACTAGCCCTAAATCCCAAATTTTAACTTTGTAATTTTAGGTTTGATTGACCAAAAATAAAATATTTGTGTTTAATATCTTTTATTTTATTAAAATCTAACCTAGAATAATAGTTATCTTCTCTCCGTAACTTTACCCGTTTTATTAGCCGGTGAAGTCAAACTTTTAACCGAGAAATAATTATTGTGATAACATCTAAAAATTTATTTAGTTGTAAACTAGATAATTTTTTGGTGCAGCCGTAAATCTTGAATTTAGAGTTATTTGAAGTTCGATTGATTAATTTGTATTCTGTGTAATAAATTATTAAATTCAACCAAGAAAAATATCTATACAAAGAGTATCAGGTAAGTAAGGTACTTAGGTCATACAGCAAATAGTACACTGAAAAAATATAATAGTTAAATTTACTAAATTCTCAGTATTTTTTACAAAAGCAACGTGTAAAAATGGGTCCTACACACTTTTTTGTTAATTTAACTAAACACAAATGGTTAAACTTTTACAAAACTGCTTTAGTATTACTGACTCATAGCTTTTGTAAACTATACAATACCAGTCATGCAATATTCACTCATTCTGTTTTGTATAATTTAAGGATTTTGTTTAGTATTTTTTAGTAAACCTGTTTAGTATATTTTACTCCATGATTTACCTAAAAGGTACTATATTAGTTTTGTAATACCTACTCATTCTGTTTCGTAGATTTAACGAGTTGTACTTAGTATTTTCTACTAAATCGGTTTTGTATATTTTACCCCTCAGCTTTTGTAGACTATACGATACTACTCATGTAATATCTACTCCTTCTGTTTTGTATAATTTAAGGATTTCGTTTAGTAAATTTCATTAAACCTGTTTTGTATATTTTACCCCTAATATACGTAAAATGTACGATAGTGGTATTGTAATATTCACTCAATCAGTTTCGTATAATTTACGGGTCATGTATGTATTTTTTGCTAAATAAGTATCGTCTAAAATACCATTATTGTATAGTACGTTCTACGAAATTTGTTTACTTATTTACTTTCGTATATTTTGCAACTTTACTTTGGTTGAATCTACAAACAAATTGAATAGGTATATAATACGCTTGACTTTTAACAGTAGGTATTGCTTTCGTAATATTTACATATTATCTTTTGTATATTCCACGCTTTTTTATTATTGATATTATAGGGTACCTGGGTTTTTAAGTTGGCTACTTACGGCCGTTCCCAATAATCAGATGGATTGAATATTTGAGAATGGCTGTAAGAAGCTAACTTAAACATGTAGGTACCTATGATCAATAATCCAAAAAGCGCAAACAAGTAAATAATGGGAGAACAATACGTACTTACCTAAAAGTCAAGGGTATTATAAACTCACAAAAAATGTCCAAGTAGAAAGTTCCAAAGCAGATTAAATAAACGAAAGCAAATGCATAAGTCAAAACAAATTCGTGAAATGTACAAATTTAGCAACAATATATATAACACAGGACATTATACGCAAACAAATTATTATCAAAATCATTACACTCAATTGAATTATCATATTATACATAACAATTAATTAATGAATATTACATTCCCAGATTTGGCCAGGATAAGGATTCAAATAATAGTAAATGTAAAAAATAAAAGAACTTTTTATTTTACTAACAAACACAAAATGACATCAACAAATTACGTAGGAAACGCTCGTTCCCTCGTTTTACATATTTTAGTTTACCTAGACGTAACAGAATTGCCACCATTATATAAATAAGTACGAACTGAATTCTACAAGAAATATCTCAATCACATCAGGCATAAAAAAAGTTACAAAATAATGATAAACATTTCTGGTTTTATCAATCTCGAAACTCCAGATTCATAATTAAGGGGCTGACAACCGTCAAACATCTTCTCGCCGTATTTACGGTTATGGTGTAGTTTTCTTCGTTCGTACTAAACTTATGCAATTTTTTTGGTAGAACTTGTTTTGATCAAATTCGGCCACTTTTTAAACAACTTCAACTCACAGTTCGAAAACAGGACGTCAAAATCTGATTCAATCTGAAAATAATTTAAATTTTGGTAAGTAGGTATTATATACATTTTATCATAATTTTTTTCAAATTTAATTTTAGGAGAAGAGGAGGTATTCAAGAGGTTGCGGGGTCGATTCCCGCCTCGGGACAAATATTTGTACGATCTGCAGATATTTTCGAAGTAAAATAAAAAATATCTATCTACATTAAGTAGTGTATTGTATTAAGTATATCAGTTATCTAGTACCCATAAGATAATGCTGTGTGAATTGTCAGAAAAATATTTATTTATTATTTATTTATTTATATAAACAGCCGGTAACACCCACTGCTGAGTATAGGCCTCTTCTTTATCTCGCCACCCCATACAGTCTCAAAGTATGATAATAGAGCTAGTTAACACATAAGATGGATTTTATTTTATATTACAATTTGTATTTTATTGATTGTGTAATTAAATTATAATTGTAATCAATGGCAAATAGACTACAATATTTGATGTAGTAAATAAAGAAACTTACTTCTTTTGAAACTGCCACTCAACCCAGAGATATTTGATTCCACTTCAAATTTATCAAGATCATTGGATGCAATAGACTCTGAGTCCATAGAACAAGTGCTCTGAAAAAAAAAATTAAACTATTTAGTAAGTGCAAAGAAAATATTAACTACTTTGTAATTTTTTTTTAAAGAAATTATAATTGTGCATTAAAGTACATTCACAAAGCATCACATATCCATGTAGGTACCTACCTATAATAATATTTGCTTACCAATGTTTTATTTTCATTTCCGAATCGAGATAGTCCAGCCTTCAACTTTATTCTATCTTTTATTTTATTTGATTGTATGAGTTCATTAATATCTGACTCGGTAATATTTTCAACACAGAAATAGCTCCAAATCGTGTTCTAGAAAAGATTATATAAAAATGATTTAAAAATGTCTTGAAATAAGTAGGAACAATGATGAAATAACTGGGACTGCAGTGGTTTATGAATGACGATGAGCAAAGTACCTACCTATCCTTTCTTTGCTCATCGTCATTCAAAAGCCACTGCAGCCCCGACTACAATGATTATTTATATAAACAGCCTAAATGATAAACTACCTAACATCATCAGGCTACAGTAAGCCTATGCTGGACATAGCCCTCCCCTAATGAGTGATTATTATAATTCACTACTAGCTACTCACAGACAGAAATTGTAATAATAAGCTACTATTATTACGATTTCTGTGTAGTTACCCTAGGTAGGCAAAGATGCCTAGTTAACCAAACATCGAGATTATTACAGTTTATCGATGTCATCAAGTCAATTAGTTAGGTAGGTAGGTAGGTATAGGTTTTACATACCTTTGAACACTCTTCGAGTGTCTTCCGAGACTCCCCACGGATCCAGCTCAATCACGAAATTATTATCCGTATCAATATCAAGTACGTTCGGATCGGATTCCTTTTCTTCCATGATTGATCAGGCAGGCAGGCAGGCAGGCAGGCAGGCAGGCAGGCAGACAAAGCAAAATGGCTAACGAAACACCCTCCACAGTTTCGAAAAAAGGCACTTTATTGCGTACTTTCAATGAAAGTAGGTAGTATAATTCTGTTTTACCCATATGAACACAGAATCGTTTTAATATAAGAAGCAGGAGTCCAAATAAAATACAATAACCATGTAAAGCAGGAGTCGTCGTCTTTCGCTCGTTAGCGTCCCACTGAGCGAAGTGAGCGCGACCCCCCTCCCTTATTACAGTTATTAATTTTCTAATACGAAACAAGGTACGTTAAATTAACACTCACAGTATTGATTCTACAAAACTACTTTTGTAAATGATTATGCCTGTCCGTAATTTACCTACCTACCTACTTACCAACGCAAGGTTCTTTCGGGTCTAGGTACCAAGAGAAGACTGGTCTTCGGTTTTCCTAGTTATTACCTGCGCCATTTACGTCAATAGACACTTCCACCCCCAAGACTCTAAGGCCCGTATTATGAAAGCATGCTCGGTCATCGACCTATGCTTGAGTGACACTTATGCCATAGAAAAGCGTTACTCAAGCATAACTCTATGACTGAGCAGGCTTTTATAATACCGGCCTAAATCCTAAGCAGCTTAGGATTTAGGCCCGTATTATAAAAGCCTGCATAGTAGGTACCATACATATAGATAGAAGATGGAAAATACATAGGCAGGAAGGTACCTACTTATTATAATATACCTAGGGACATACCTAATTGCCTGATATGTATTCGAGAGCAAGTGTCGTCTATATTAATATTAAAAAGGAAAATTACTACTGATTGTTTGTTTGTTTATTTGTTTGTATTGAATAGGCTTCGAAACTACTGGACCGATTTAAAAATTCTTTCACCATTAAGAAGCTTACTTTTCAGGGAGTGACATAGGCTATATTTTATCCCGGAATTCCCACGGGGCTAGTAGGTATAAAATAAATATCAGATTGTCTAGATAGAGGATAAAAAACCCTGGGACAAGTTTTGCTCCAACTCAAAAACTAACATTCTAACCAAGTAAAGGTTTCTGATTCGCTCGATAGGTAGAGATTGAAGTGATCAAAAATTCAAAGTAATCACCTTATTTCCTAGTTTAACTATAAGTTATTAAAACTTTTGAGTAGATAAGGTAGGTACCTACTTCGTAGTTTAGATTCACTGTTTCCAGTAAGTACCTAACTCCCTCGAGTTTGGGCTCATTATGATTCGTATGATACATTGGGCTTGGTAACGAAGGTCTGATAATGGAGCCAGGAGGGGCAGGAGGTGATAGTCGAACTCATCACTGGCTAGTAGACCTCTCAAGTTTGAGCTCATTCGATTAGTTTGGTAACGAGGGTCTGGGGACAGAGCCGAGAGGAGGTGGATTGTGGAAATCTTCCCTGGCTACTTCTAAACCCCTCGAGTTGGAGTTTGATTTACTGGTTTCAGTTCTGTAGAGTTTGAAATAATTCCACTCTAGCCAAGGTGAGATACGTGCTGATGAGGGGGCAAAATACGCCAGCTAACGATAGGTACCTATTCTAAGGAACCCTATTACAAAACTAGAAAGTTATTTTTACGACAGTACATTGTTGATTTTATTATAGTTTTGTGTAAACTGTGCATCAAAATCAAATTATTTATTTAAAATTAAAATGTTACAAGTTTGGATGTTTGTGGCTCAATCACACCCTAACCACTGAACCGACCACAGCCACAAAAGTGGCTCGCAGCGAAAAAGCTTGATTTCCAACGCCACAATAGTGGCGTGACGTAAGCGAGAGCGCAATCAGTTTTTGTTATTTCTTGTGAATTATTTAGATAGACGGACAACTAGCAAAACATTGTACCCAGTTGGGCTGAAAGCTATTAACAAGCTATACCTAACCTACACATTAGATGGAGCTGTTATTTTTAGAAATCAATCTGTAGTCAAAACGGGAAAAAACCGTGCGAGTTCGTTCGACGAGTGTTTATTTATTAATTGAACATCAAATTATAGTTGAATATACTAAATCGTATTATGTTAAATTGAGTTTGGCAAAAGCAACATCCCAGATCATTAATTTTACACAGAACTTTAGTAGTGAAGCACGCGCCAGCTCACGTTATTTTTAGGTACATTCTTACAAAACTAGATAGTATTTTTTACGAAAGTACACTGTCAAATTGTTTACTAATTCAACATCAAGTTATAGTTGAATATATTAAATCATTTTGGTTGAATTGCGTTTAGCAAAATTAACATCCAAGATCATTATTTTTACGTAGAAGTTTAGTTGCGAAGCATGCGCCATCTAACATTACATTTAGGAACCTTCTTACAAAACTAGAAAGTTGTTTCTACGAAATTACAATGTTAAATTTGTGAATATCAAGTTATAGTTGTATATACTAAATCGTGGATGTTGAATTGAGTTTGGCAAAATCAACATCCTAGATCATTAATTTTACACAGAACTTTAGTAGCGAAGTATGCGACATCTAACTTTATTTTTAGGAACATTCTTACAAAACTAGAAAGTAAGTTTTACGAAAGTACACTGTCAAATTGTTTACTAATTCAACATCAAGTTATAGTTGAATATACAAAAACGAGGATGTTGAATTGCGTTTAGCAAAATCAACATCCAAGATCGTTAATTTTACATAGAACTTTAGTAAAATGCTTACGTCACTTGACGATACCCTCGAGAAACATTTTACGAAACATACATAAGTGTATTTAACATACAGTTTTCTAGTAACTTTAACTATATTTTATAGGTTAATGTTTACCTTTGTGGTTTAGTAAAATAAACAACGAGTTTTTGTAAAACCAACGAGGAATTAGGTTG
Source organism: Eupithecia tripunctaria (assembly GCA_955876795.1). Lineage (NCBI taxonomy): Eukaryota > Metazoa > Arthropoda > Insecta > Lepidoptera > Geometridae > Eupithecia > Eupithecia tripunctaria. Next base: position 8,436,861 of record OY041623.1, on the reverse strand, counting down.
ATTTTATTAGTTAAAGCCTCAAACTACTCAAGTTTAGTAAATTTAACAATCATATTTTTTCAGTGTAATCATACACATTCTTACTTATTTATTGATTCAAAAAATGACTGTGTGTATGTGGTCTATTATACTATACGGAATTCTGTATAATCTGTCTCACTGTGTGTATGAGGTCTATATTCTTATTCGTAGGGGTCTATAATATTTTACGGACTTCTGTATAATCTGTCTCACTGTGTGTACGAGGTCTATTATACACTTCGAACTTCTGTGTAATCTGCCTCACTGTGTGTATATGGTCTATGGCGCCATAACCTCCGCGAAACCCTGTTCCGGTGGCTGGAACTCGTCGAGTCTTCTGGCGAGACGGTTCTTGTTCACTCGTCAGAACAGCTTATAGACGTGGCTCAGGAGTGAGATGGATCTGTAGTTTTTAAGGAGGGTTTTATCTCCCTTCTTAAAAAAGAGCACAACCAGACTCCCGCTCCACGCCTTTCTCCCACTGTGAAGGATGGCGTTGAAGAGGTTCTGTAGCTCCTGTATTACTCAACAACCAAATAATTATATTATTTTTTTCTTAGTTTTTAATTTCAAAAAGCCTTTATTCGCAGTCCATGTTACAGTAGGTACATACATCTATATTATAATCTATACAGTAAGTGCTTATTTATAAGCATAAAATATAAAACATGACTGTTAGCAACCAGTTTGCAGTTTGTCAGATCAGGATGTCCTTCGACATACACAACACACATCAACATTGTCTAGGGATATTCCATTTCGAAATGATTTGCTTACAAACTATTTGCTTTTTAGAAAAAGTTTATACATTGAAATTAACCTCTTTTGTTCCCTTTTCAAAATTTGTAAAAAGAATAAAAATAGAACGCATTAAACAAAAGATAGAATGGGGACTCCGATCTAGATAAAACAACGTTAATTTTGCCTAAGATAAATTTACTTTTATTTAATTAACAATAAGTGTTATCTAAGTAATTTTTAATTTTAACGGATCTTGTGATATTTCTTAAGTCATGGAACGTCGACATTTAAGCAGAAAGGAAATGATAAGAGCGATAGGCATTTTACAAGCTGGTGCTATCCAACGCGTGGTTGCCGATACCCTAAACACCAATCAAAACGTAATTTCTCGATTGTGGTCACATTTTCGTATTACTGAGGATTTAAGAGAGTGCCACACTGCAAGAAAACGAGTAACCACCCCTAGACAGGATCGTTTTCTCCAAAATTCCGCCAGGCGGGAACCCAATCTCACAGCAAAGCAGCTAGTGCAAAGGCTTCAGTTAGCCCATCAGCTGTCAGTCAGCGACCAAACCGTCAGAAGAAGGCTACATGAAGTCGATCTTCATTCTCGTAGGCCGCTTCGTGTGCCAGCTCTACGACGAGGCAATCGCGGAAGGCGACTACTTTGGGCTCACGAACATTTGTTATGGAACAATGGCCAATGGACAATGGTTCTCTTACTGATGAGTCTCGGTTTGGATTCCACCCCGATTCACGAAGAACACGTGTTTTGAGAGTTCCAGGCAGAGAAAGTCGTCTCCAGCAGCCACAAGAGGTCCATTCGTACCGAGGTGGGACAATCATGGTTTGGGCGGGAATTCGTATTGGAGCGCGAACCGAGCTCATTTGGATACGAGGCAGCATGACGGCACTAAAATACCAGAACGAGATCGTAGAACCTGTGATCATCCCTCATAGAGTTCAAATTAGCCAGGAATTCCAGCTCATGCAAGATAATGCCCCTCCACACACGGCGCGTTTAGTGTCAGCTGCCCTTCAGGAACATGATGTCGCGGTTTTAGACTGGCCTGCACAGTCACCCGACTTAAGAGGCCAGCGAAGGGTGAATTGCCCATACAAACGCAATACCAAAATGATTTCTAATTCAACAATATTTGCAGTTTACTATTGTATTATTTGTATTTGAATCGTATATATCTAGGTCCCTCCGTTGTTTTTTTTTTCAAAATACGTACCTAAAACGAAATTTAGACTGCCTCTTTTTTTGCCTCTTTTTGACGTAAAGAAGTAACAAACATCTATCTATCTATCGAAACTTTTCCCCGTGTAGCGGACTGGGCATTGAATGCGTATATTACTATACTAACACCTTCATGGCCCATGACGCAGATGTCCCACCCACCACGTCCCGACCAAGAGATATCCACTGGTGGGCGGCCTGCAGAACAATTCTACCACCGAACTGCGATCAACCCAACCTGCATTCCCAGCGTGGGGATTATGGGCACTACCACCCTCCCCTGAGATAAAAACCAATAAGGCGCTAACCAATAAATACACATCCCTAAAGAAATAGGTAGCTACCGCCTTCAAATTGTTATCAGTGGCAGATGTATAGATAGATACTTACCTAGCAACCTACATTTACTCACACACACACACACGCATAAGACGGCACGGCACTATGGTTGTGTGTTCCCTTCACGTATTGTAGTACCGCGTCCCGTGCCCCGCGCGCGCCTGCATCAGCTAACCTGAGATAGCGATATTCGGAGCGGAGTTTTGTACGCGACTCGAATAGAATTTTTGCCCGGTGTTCTCCGGCCCCTTAAACCCAATTGAACACGCTTGGGACATGTTGCAGCGAAGGGCTTTCAGCAATTTGCCGTCGAATTTGACCACAGAAGACCAATTTTTTGCCATTTAAAAAGAACATGGTGATCGCATACCCCAGCGATACTTTGACGACCTCATTTTGAGTATGAATAACCGGTGCAGATTCATAACTTAAACGTCAGGGGAGGCAACACCGATTATTAAATTGTTAAAAGGTAATTTTGTAAAGTCATGGCAACGTTAAAATAGTTTAAACACAATTTACCGAACTTAGTAAATTTTCTAATTTTTCAAATTTTGTTCCCACTAAAATTTTTACTAAAAATTTATGTGAAACAGTTGTGTTTTATTATTAATAATAAACTACACAGAATAAAGATTCTTGCCATACCTCTTTTCTAAAGAAATTATTTTCAGTTTTTGTAAAAATCAACAAAATGTTGAATATCCCTAGACAATGTTGATGTGTGTAGGCCTTCACTTGTTTCTTCCCTTTCATCTCTGTCACGAACTAACCTCCTCCAACCTTTTGAAAGATCGTCTTTCCTTCTCTATATTTGACGGCGGGAAAGAGCCGACTTAAAAAAACGAGGTTCTTAATTTTTTATTTTTGTTACTTCAGAACTTTTGACTGGGTAGTCTGATTTTTATGTTTTTATTTTAAATAAAAACTGGTGCTTCCCGTGTGGTTTTAGTTTAGTGGCCATTTTAGTTTAGTTCTGACAATGGGATCCATGATCATCCATGAAAAAACTATATAATTGAATTCGGTTTATAGTTTTTAATACAAATTATTCTTAGGATACGATTCCATAATATCTTTCGTCCACTTTTCGTAATTTAATAGATGCCAATTTTGCCGATCATCACAAGTGTCGCTTTATTCCATCTTCAATCATCTATCTATTATCATAGAACACTAAATTCTCCAAATCCCTACACCTATTACCGTCGAATACAGAATACCCACTATTATAGTGTCAAAATACACATTATCAAGTAGCTCTTTTCAAGGCGGTACAAAAGAGGGCACACGGATTAGGCCCTTGACTGAGCCGTATTGTTGAGGGCTCTTGCAGTTTTATTTAGCGGAAATTTGTTTTTGCTTTTAGTAGAGAGGTTTAACGCGTGTATACTTACCTCCTTTGTATCGGTTGGTTGAATAGTTTGATAGTTTCTGCCCGTGGCTTTGTTCGTTCTTGTAACTACTACCACTTGTGAGTGAGCGTGTGAGTTGTAGTGGATAGATAGATAGATAGATTTTTTTTATTGCACACTAATAAGTGAAACAATACAACAGAAAAGCTTAAAAACTAAGTGACAAGTGGCGGTCTTATCTCTTAAGAGCGATCTCTACCAGACAACCGTGGATGGATAGGATCATTGGATAGTACTAGGGGATCTGTGTGCTCATGAAGGTTATATAAATAAAATACTTAGGATAAGTATTAATATTATAAATGTCGTAAGTTCGTTACCACGTATCTCCGTAACTACATAACCGATTTAGACGTAATTTGGTATGCAGATTGTTTAATTTAAAAAAAAAACACTCACATTCATCCAATTAAACTCTTTGTACACCCGAAACAGGATGATAAAGTATTTAAAACAAAATAAATCCTCAAAACACAGTGCCCTCGAAACTAAAAACTAAATAATGAATCATATATTTTTATTTTTACAAAATTAGCTAATTTGTTTAAAATTTCCACGTGGACAAAGCAGCAGGGCGCAGCTAGTTGAACACAAATAATGCTTTAAAAAGGTCAAAATGAATAATGCTGGACAATTCACACAGCATCATCTAGCTCAAGCAAGCAGAGCTTGTGTTACGTTATGTTATGTTATGGGTACTAAATAACCACGATGTTGATTATTTCCGGCTTAAATTCCTGGAAATGTTATGCACATCTGGACTCAGATTTTTTTTGGCCAATAGGTAGTTTTATGCCGGACTCCAGTAGTGGACCATTACAGACTGTTGGAGATAAGGTAGTTTATTTGTGCTAGGGGCCCTATCCGTAAACCTGTACAGCGGTTTTGTTTAGAAATTAGTTGTGTTAGATTTACTATATTTACAAATATGACAACTATCTACTCTTAAGTCGCATTATATTAAGACTTAGATATGCAAAAATTGTATTATTTGATAAGCGATAAACTTGCTAGTGGTTACTTTTGCACTTCTGGCGCTAGTGAACAAAAATTGAAAAAGTAAATTGCACCTTATTTTTTACTTGATATTATTTACTATTTATCAAGCTGTTTATAAAGTAAAAAAAAATACTTGTCTAAGTGTTTATTTTGTAAGTCTAAATAAATAAACGATTTGACTCTGACTCTGTTTAGATAAAGTTACATAACAAAACAATGCTTTAATGGTTTTATCAGTTCCCTTTCTAATCTTTATGTCAAACAGAAACAGGTCACAATATATCGTAAAGATTTCATTAATAAATCAATCAAACTTCAGCCGAAAGCACATACGGCCTTTGTCTCCAAAAAACCCGGTGTTTATATTAGTTCGCGCCTTTTTCAAGTGTCACTTTGCCTTTTGCCGCCACTTTGGTTCAACGCTATCCGATATCAAACGAGCTTCTTTAAACTTTTAATGTTGGCAGCATTGTCACTGTTTAATTGAAAACTTTTTTGTTCTAAACTTTTTTTAATGTTTCGGCGTTTTTTAAGTCGGTAAGTAGTCGTAATAAAGTGGACAAAGACTTCAAAAGTTTAATAGTTTTCGATGTGTTGCTCCATATGGCGTTGTCAGAATGACTGACACATTTTTAGTTTTATGTTAGTGGTGGATTATTTTTGGTCGTATCTACATTTTATTTTGTTTTTCGGGTGCTGAAGTTCTTGCTAGGATTCTTTCATTTTACTCATAAACTTACTCTTACTAGAAATATATAATTATATAAATATAAAACCTTGTATTGCTATGTTCTATCCAGGTAAGATTCATGCGAGCAAAACCTGAACAAAGGTGCTACATAAATAAACAGGTTCAAATAAAAACTTTAATTTATTAATCTCTCAAATCCACGAGTATCGCAAACTTGTACATAATCGACCAGAATATCATTCATTACAATCATAAAATACCAAAGAATTCGGTAAGAATCGACCCCCGCTGGGTTTTGACCATTAAGAATGTTTTTACATAATTTGTTACCCAGTAAACGTTCGCCAGTTGCCATTGTAAAATTAATTTCACAAATCTATAAATCATTAGCATTAATTATGGAGCTTTAATGAGAAAATTGTGACTTTTTAAAGGACGTGAAACTTGTTTTTAAGTAGGTAATTAACAATTAATATACTGCGATTGTCTTTTTGATCAAAGCTATCTTCAGAAATTTTAAACATTAAATAAACCTCAAAATTTTTCTTAACAACATCTTTTAAAATCTATCCGTTTACAAAATATTTGGGATTCCGTTAAAAAAACGAACTCTACAAAAACAAATTAATGATTAGAATTCGAACACGTTCCATTCCACGCATGTTTTTGTAGCCGTGACATATTTTTTTATGTGGCATTTTTCATTTTGCTGTCTTTTAGGATAATGGGGAGTGTAAACTTGAGTGGTAGCATTTTTTCCGCCTATAAGCAATGTAGTGATTTTTAGTACTGCAAACTCAGTTGGCCCGATATGATTGTTAATCAGACTATGATATCGGGCCAACTAAGTCATCAAAAAGTTTTGTATACCATGTCCATTTTCCTGCTAACGATTTTTTGAAGATCTGCGAATGGGTATGAACATTTATCTAATATGTATGGGAATCCTAAAACCATTATCGGGTAGCTAGGTAGCTACACTGATATCAAGGGACCTTCTCTTACTTATTTACTGCCCCGTCTAAAGAATCCACCCTGTCTACATATTATACATAAACCACTTTTTTTAAGTTTCTTAAAATTCTAGTATGTATAAGGCTATGTAATTATTCTAAATATTTCTAAACCAACGCGATCTGAACTCGTTATTATTTGTTTAACGCGTATAATTACATGTAGAAGATGGCATATAAAAACACACACACGGTTTTTTCACCAGAAATTATATATTGTCTGCCATCAAAGTCTGATAGACATCAAAATACCGAATCGCAATTATAGATACAAAAATTATGCTTTGACCTGCTCATACATACACATTTTGACATATGTTTCATCTCACTTTCGCAATAGTACATGTTTACCCTAGGCACGCCTTGATTCTCGGTCTACGTTTCATAAAAATACCCGTTCAATAATACTAATAATAATGTTATCATTCTAGTCAGCACCTGGTCGTTGATTGACATTTATAAATTTATCATTTTCTCATTATCCTTGAGAACTGTCAATAGACATGACAGTAAATTCTTCTTTTTAGGATACAAATTAATAAAATAAATCATAAAAAGCTTGCATGCTTTACCAATATTTTATTAACATATTAATTAACTCTAAATTATGTAAAAATATTAAATTGACATCATTTATAGATAGCACCTGCTTAAATTGCTACTATATTTGCGGATTTCCACGAATGGTGTATTTTTTTATCAATGCATTGAGAATATTGAGATGGTATTTATTTGATACTTAATTAATAACTCGTGCTTAATTTTTGTCAAAAAAATCCTTTTTAAGGTAACTTTATAATTATATTTTACTATTACATTTACCTAGTTGTAGACGCATACAATTTCTATGTAAGTTTTTAATAATTTTGTGCAATGCAATAATATTTATTAACCTCTAACTATGAAGTGTCCCAATTGGGACGGATTTCATATGTATATTGGGTTTGGTCAATTGAGTTTAACTGTAACCAAGTCAAAAATATTAAAAAAAAAACAGTCAAACTCAGAGGCAAAATTCCACAAACCAGAGTAAAGAAAAAAGTCGTGTAAAAGTGTACTTACTATTTAAACCCAAATCATCACGTAACATAAAACCCATTGTCACTTACGCCATTGTCAAGTGCCGCCTCTTTTCGATCGAGGTGATAATAGACAAGATGGCAAAATGATTGTTAATCCGTATTTGGGACAGGAGCCGGTAATCGAAGGCTCCAGAAAAAAAAACATACTTATAGTTGATTTTGACTATGCAAAATAAGGCCATAGTTAAGTTATTTGGTGAAAAATTTAACTAATGCCCAAATATTGCGTGCAATTGCGTACTCCTTGTTTAATGTTTTAAAGTAAATAAATTATATAATAATATTCTAAAGACGTAAGTCGAAAGCGCTTACCAAGCCCAAGCTTACGCCTCAATGCAAGCCCTGTGTGCACGTCACTCAAACTCCCGCGCAAAATAATAATTCCAAATTCAAAACAATACGGTCTTGTGCCCCTGACAAGGGCACAATGACGGAGTGTGTCGCTCTTTAAGAAAGGTTGCCTGTTTATGGTTCTTACGGGTTCAGTAGGTTTATAAATAGTTTGGTTTTTGACTTCCGGTACTTGACGGCTAATTTGAAGATGTAGATTTTAGAACTCTTATCTAAATGTAAATAACGTAGGAAGTGCTTTTTTCAATTGGGTATACAATACATGAATATGGTCCAAGGAATCTATTCATAATAATATAGATGTAATCTACGTAAAGAAACTGTGACGATATGGCCGACAGTGTATCACGAGGGTCTAGGAGGCTAAGTCTCTTAATTTACTCTTGACTTAAAGAGAGGTCGTAACAATTTTGTAAATGTTACTGTATTTATCTTGCGATATTGTGATAAAAATCTTGCTTTACTTCTCAAAATGACTAATTTCTTCGCGCGCAGTCTTGTTCCTACTACAATTTCCAATTCATTACAAATAATGCAGCATCTTATTCAACAATCTTCACTTTTGAAGTCAAGTGAAATAATTATAATCGATTAATGGTCAAACGCTACATAAACCACATTTTGATAAAGATGTTGGACGATGCTAATAATTCTATAAGAACAACAAATCAATCCGTTTCCCTTTTCCAAAACAGCGGGAACCCTAAACCCTCGCCCATTTGCAACCGTCATTTGTGCGACACGTGTCCATTGGGCGCGCTAGTACATTAATTGTGCTTTATTGGTCACGGACTAATGTTGGGTTTAGTCGGAGTTTTGGTTTGGCAGGCGAAGGGTTAATAAAATTATGTTATTAGGTGGGTAGGTAGTTAAGGTACGATGAGGTGTAAGAACTTCATAGTTATATACCCAAGTTAAAAGCTAAGTCATAAACTCATAAGTGTGGGAAGGTTAGTCGTATGTGGATAATTATAACATCTGCAAGCTCTACTTACTTTTGGGCTAGATAATGCTATGTGAATTGTCCAGCATTATTTATTATAACAGAAATTGACAAAAATGGAAAATATCTCTATTTATTACCAAGTAAGTAAATTTAACAAGTTCATGGATATTTACAGTAAAGATGTTGAGTCAAATATTAAGAGAAAAAAAAACTTTATTTTGGTACTCTAAGCCAAGTCATTAACTTGACTCAAACTCAGTATGGATGGAACCCAGCAGCCTCCCTCTATGCTTAATAGAGGCCATTATTTGGATTTAACAGATGTAGCTAGGCATCTAGCCAAGAAAAACATTTTTAATTTTGTATTTGTATAAATGATATTATATCGGTCCAGTAGTTTCGAAGCCTATTCAATACAAACGAACAAACAATAAAATCTTTCCACTTTAAATATTAGTATAGAAGTATAGACAATAATCAAAGCTTATTCTAATCATTTCTACGACACTTTAAAACCATATAAGGTTTATCTAGTGTCGAACGTTACCACGTGTTGCCAGACTAAACTTTCTTGCAAAATGCCCGCTCCCACTAAACACATAATGTATTTCCAAAAAACTATTTTAAATGCGCAACATTGTAAACACCACTTATTGTATAACAGGATACAAGAAAAAACAGTGCAACGCATTCACAAAACACCAATGCCATTCGACACCCGAAATCCGGCTGTCAAATCTTAAAAAACCGATGCAATGGTAGGTAACGGAACGGAATCGCGTCAAAAACTGATTTATATCACTCAAAACATTTGAAAATAGAAAACTGATTTGAAAAAAGAACCATAAATAATAGAAGCGATTTGAAAAAAGAACGTCGTGTTAACTACTAATTAACCCCTGGAACGTGGCGACTTAACAACGATCATTAATTTTTCGAGGAATTTTGTTGATTTTTTTGTAAAAGTTTTAAGTTTGTAGCGTTCATCCCTCAAATATTTTCAGTTTTAATAGTAATGTTACAAAACAACTAATTGGCTACCTTCAAAGATCCTATGACTACATTCCTAGGGTTTGTCCGTTTGTCATAGAATATTCTACGTTATACCGTATTGGTAGATATATTCGATAGGAAAATAGGTACATTCCCAATTTTTTTTACGACTCCGGAAAAATAAAGACGTTTGTAATACGGCTGGCTGTACGTACCGATTTTGAAAATTCTTTCGCTATTGTTTAGACTCTATGTTTAGATCTATATAGGTACTGTGGGTACAGACTTATCCCTAGGATGGTTTCATCAGAATTTATTGCCTATTATTAGTGTAGGTAAAATAAAAAAATTGTAGGTTTTAATCCCGCAAAACTTAAAAACTGAACAGTGCGATGAAAGAATACGATGTAATTTTCAGTTTTTTTCAAAACAATCAAATTACTACTTGAAATCATCACATTTTTAAAACCTGCCTACAATTAATTCGAATCACCCGTTGACAGATGACATCAGTAAAAGCGGGAATAACGCGTTCGATAACACGCAGCATAGGCCCACCAAGTTTTCTGTGAACGACAGAGTGGATAGAGCTCTATTCGCTCCTGTCATACTGACTCGCGCATGTTGCCAAAAGCGATTGCTTGTAGAAACAAATAAATACTCGTAGTATAAATAGTAGTAATTTATTCGTTTCTAGGATATTTCGTAGGATAGTTTCATGGACAGATGCAAACAAACTCTTAAATTTTAGTTTTCAAAAACACGACGAAATAATCATTGAAATATTTGGCTTCTTTAAGTAAAATGTAAGGTACAGATGGTCCTATAATAAAGTAGGAATCGACCCCTTCAACTGACCCCGTGGATGTCTTAAGAGTCGAATAAAACCTACCAGAGGAAAGAGAGCAGCTTCTTACTGTGTTTTTTTTATTTTTAGTGGATCTTTCAGCACAGAGATACATTATAGGAGATGTGTAAAGATAACAAGAGGCTATTAATAAGTTCCCACTTATAGAAACAAAATACAATTTCTGAAACACTATTTACAAGCTACTTATTTGCATTTACCACAAATATATTCACTATAAATCTGTTTAGTTATTTAACTATTATTATGAATTTAATAGTACACTCATGTAATAATATCTAATGTAGGTATTCATTCACTTATTCTAAGCTCGATTGTTTCAATTGTAAATACTAGTTTTAATTTATATCTTTTATGTGATTGTAGTTTTCCTATTGTTTATCTGACTGATATTTATCAAAGAAGGATTTATTAAGTTTGTTTTTTAAACTTGGGATGCTGTCATTGAAGATGTCAAGGTGAAGCTCAGTATTCAAAAGGTTAAATTTTTTTCTCACTCGGTACAAAAAGGAATTTTGGCGGTAATTTGTCGATACTATAGGTAAATAAAAAAGATTCGTTTGTCGAAAAGACCTGTTTGGAATATAGAATTGGATTTTGCTCATATATGTATTATTTGTATTTATTCATATTCATATTCATATTCATATTCATATTCATTTATTGCATACATATTATGGTATATGGTATATGGTAATCGCAGTTGAGTATTTATATTTATACTCAACTGCGATTACCAATCTGCCTACTAAAAAGATTACGGTAATCGCCATTTTTGTGATATGAGGGCTAAGACGATGCGGATAAATTAATAGTATCCACTTGCCATTCATTTCACAGATATCGTTGTGAGACTATAAAATAAAACACGTGTCACATTTAGATAGGGGCATCTGCACTCAAATGATTCGTTCTAATCGCTAATTTACAATAATGGTTTATTTGAAAAGTATGGTCTTAATTGGCAATCTGGTATGTTTGTTTGATAATTTATTTTGTGGCGAGATTTATACGCTTAATAATAACTGTAGGGAAATCACATCAGATCACACTTCACACTAATATTATAAATGCGAAAGTTTGGATGGATGTATGGATGTATGGATGGATGTTTGTTACCTCTTCACGCCAAAACTACTGAACGGATCTGGCTGAAATTTTGCATACAGGTAATTCTAATACTGGAATAAAACATAGGCTACTTTTTATCCTATAAATCTGTTCCCGCGGGACAAAAATCACCTTTTAATGTTTCCATAGGAAGAACGCGTGCGAAGCCGCGGGGCGCAGCTAGTTATAAAATAAATTAGCTTTTTGGTGTGGCTTTGGTCGCAAAGACCCTATGAATATGGTAGGGTTAAGGTTTAGTAATATCATAATGTGAAGCTAAACTCAGTTTTGCCGATCGTACTTTTGGCAGCAAACGGTTTAATTGAACTAGTCTATCGTCACTAATGTGGGATACATTATGACAGGCTCAGTTGGCATTGGCGGATCAATCGGTTTAGGTAAAGTTACACTATAAATCAGCGGTTCAAGTCTCTTCGAAATTTGTTTTTACAAAGCGTGATTCATGGTACCTTAGTATTTATTGAAGTTTCATTCATTTATTTCAGCACTAAATGTGCTTAAGAAAGTCATACAATTAATTAAAATAAAAGATAGGTTAGGTTTACATAGAATCATGTGATGTCATTCCAAAAATTGCGATCTGAGAGATAATCCTTAATATAGCCCTAAAGTCCTTTAAGCAAGTTTTTTTTATTTTATTAGCTGGACAATTCACACAGCATTATCTAGCCCAAGCCAAATAGCTTGTATTATGGGTACTAGATAACTGATATACATAATACAACACACTACATAGATCGATATTTTTAGTATACATAGAAAACATCCAGAACGCCCTGAACAAATGCACCTGCAGATCGTACACACATTTGTCCCGAGCCAGGAATCGCAGGCGGACCTTCGCCCACCGCGTCACAGAGGTCATCGAATTGGTTATATTGGCTGGCAACATTATAAAATCTAGCTCTGAATATGTTTTACATACCTATCTAATATCTTTCCAGATTATCAAGCGAAGTCAACCCAAGCCCTTGCGAGTCCGAGTCCACCTCCAACTCGCCCCCCCTCCTGCAGGATGCCCTCCCCGCGCTGCTAGTCTCCGGCGCCTCCACCATCTTCCAGACGACAGCCACCAACTGTCAGGCAGACAGGTGAGTCCACTGTCAGACTGAGTCTACCTCCAATAATTAATTTGTTTGAAAAAACTATAAACCGACTTCAATTTTTATAGTTTTTTCATGGATTTTCATGGATCCAATTGTCAGAACTGGACCAAATTAAAAAGGACCACACGGAAAGCACGCTTTCATATAAAAAAGAATCATAAAATTAGGACCACCCAGTCAAAAGTTCTAAGGTTATAAACGTAAAAAAAATGAATTGAGAACCTTCTCCTTTTTGAAGTCGGTTAAAAACAAGATAAAAACAACAAGTACAAGTGGAGTTTTGCAGAAAAATCAGATCGGCTGTATCAAGGTAGACGTGTGAAACGACAGATGCGTGTTAGAGCAGCAAACAGCGCGGTTCGCTTCGCTCGCCACACTGAAAAAAAGTGAGCGTTATCAAACGTGATCCTTCTCGCTCGAATTGATCAACGGACTGCTGATTGTTAAAATAAACAAAGCGCGCGATGGTTTAGTTCCGTATGCGTTTACAATGAACGATTACAGCGTCATAGAGACGGTTTGCTTCACTTGTTAAACTAAGTGAATCAGTGCAGTTCACTTCGCTCGGCAACACACCAACCCTGGTTGTATCAAATCTCAGTTCTTCAAATACCACATATTTGAAGCGTAGCGATTGAATGCTGGTGGATCTTTAGTCAACCGCTGTGTGGTGCTGGCTTAGTATTTGCACCACCCTAACTCCCGTGGGTGTCGTAAGAGGCGACTAAGGGATATCCACCGGGGGCGGGCAGCAGCGCCCCATGCACAACAATTCTACTACCAAACTGCGATCCCCAACCCACATGCGTGGGGATTAGGGCATTACCCCCCAATGGTATAAAACGCCAATAAGACGCTTATCAGGGGGAGGCCTGCGTCCAGCGGTGGACCAAAAAAGGCTGTTGAAGTTGAGGTTGTGGATCTTTATGATCTAAAGCCAAGCAAGCCAATACTTTTAAAAATACAATTTTGTTACAGGTTGACAGTCGACAGCTTGGTGCGAGAAGTGGACTGCGCGGTGGCGAGCGCATGTCAGAGTGGGTTGCCTCTGACGCCGGGGCTCGCTGGGGGCTGGTTGATGAATGAGGACAGCGCAGGTATGACAGTAAACTGTTAAGCTCTGTAAAGCTTCTACTCTCCTAGTACTTGAAAATAAGTAAGATAATAATAATAATGTAGGGTCAAAGAGTTCAGAGTTAGTCTTACTACAATTTTCATTCATAAATAAAATCTTCACGCAACGCAAACTCTATCTATACGCTATCGATCATTCTCAAGATACTCTACTGTTGATTCGATAATAATATCGCATACGTCATTTTTCATTGAAAACTCTCTAAAAGTCTACAGTTCACACTGTTGACCTCATCAAACATAAATTGTATCGAAAGTATTTTACAAATAATTACAGTGTATTCTTTTGTTCTCAGGAGGCGTAAAGAGCGAGGTCCGCAGCCCAGGGCTGTGCGAGGCCGACGTGGCGCTGTACGGCGAAGCGCTGCCGTACGACCAGTCCGCGCTGCCGTACCAGTACTACAACAGGTATGTGTAGAGCGATCCTCATGGCGTTACCTTATCCTATCCTACACCTCATATCTCAGTCATATAATCGTATCATACATGAGCGTCTACTCTCCTAGTACATTATAATTTAATAAACTGTTTTAAAACTTTCGCTCGCTCACATCTTCCATGAGATTTTACTTTCCTTGTACTTTAGTATTTACTAAAACACACGGCATACCTCCCATGAGCTTCTACTCTCCTGGTACTTTAATATTTACTAAAACACTTTTTTCGCTCGCTCATATCTCCCATGAGCTTTTACTCTCCTAGTACTTTAGTATTTACTAAAATTCTTTTGCTCGCTCATATATCCCATGAGCTTCTATTAACCTAGTACTTTAGTATTTACGTAAACGCGGCTTCCTTTGCTCGCCGCATGTCAAACCTACGAGGTACCTACCAAAAACGGGTGCGGCTCGCTTCGCTTGCCACTCTATGATAATCGTGAACTCTGTAAAACACTTAAATCGGTCAATGTACCTATGATGCTAAACTATCTACGTTCTAGAATAAAGCCTATTTATTTTTCTGCCTAATTTTCCTGAGGACATTGACATCACTAAGTAGTTTGTATGTAGGTTTCTTGTGTAGGAAGGAAGCTAATAAAAGGTCGCTGCCCCCTCCGGATTTGGTGGAAGTGTAACCCATACAAGTTCCTCTAATTTTTACACGTATTTTATCGAGCATATTATTTAGGTTAGGCACATAAGTTGTACAAACTGATCTCAATTAACAAAGTACATTACAAATAGAAAATATAAATAACAAGAACTACTGTCATACGGTATTTACAAATGAAACAGTTGAGCTTACCACAGATTGTTGAAAATAATCTATAGATGTAGCTCGACTTCAACTATGCCATAGGTTGAGAGCAGAAAAATATAAAGCAGCTTTTGTAAGACGTAGGCAAAAGTTTATCGTAATGCTGCCAGTGTTTTTTGAAAACCGCAGTTATTCTCGCAGAAGGGCATATTATGTACTTGCTTATTTGTTTGTCGACTACTGGAAATGTCCTACTAATATTATAAACCCGAAAGTTTGTAAACATGTCTGTATGTATATTTGTTGCTTTTTCACGCAAAAACTACTGAACGGATCGGGCTGAAATTTTGCAAACAGGTAGTTTTAAACCTGGAGTAACACATAGGCACTTTTCATTCCTTAAATCAGTTCCCATGGGATAGGCGTGCGAAGCCGTGGGGCGCAGCTAGTTATTTATAAATGCCTATTCATTTATAAATACTTTTTCTGGCCTAACGCTATCCAAATCGGTAGAGAAACCTAGCGAATGTTTCCCGCTCTGAGTTAGAGTCAGAGTCAAATCGTTTATTTATTTAGACTTACTAAATAAGCACTTAGACAAATCAATTTTTTACAATATAAACAGCTTGATAAATAGTTAATACTATCAAATAAGAAATGAGGTGCAATTGACTCTAATTCACTTAATTTTTTTGCCCACTAGCGGAAGAAGTGAAAAAGAAACCACTAGCTCGCTTATCAACGAATAGGTACAATCTTTGCATGTCTAAGTCTTACTGTTCTTACATACTATTGTCTGTATGGAACTGGGCGACATCCGGCCAAGCATTAACATCATTGACGTAATTATCTAAGGAGTAATAGGCTTTCTTGATAAGATTTCGTTTTATATACAGTTTAATCTTGTGTAGTTCATATTTTCTGGTCCAATAATCTTAATCTTGGTCATTGCAGCATGCAGCAGTACGGTACAGGCGGTGCGGCGTCGTCGTACGTCGGGTCTACGCTGTACAACCAGCCGTACGCAGCCTACCCTCCGCACAATGCTAATAACAGGCAAGTTAACTATACCTTGTCCATTTTGAAAGAATCATTAACAAAGTAAACAAAGTACGACACAAATAACAAAATCTCACTTGATTGACTGACATCGAGTTTCAGATATAATTGTAAGCAATTTTTATTGAAGGGAGGATCTAAAATCGACAAGTAATGTAAATTACGTATAAAAGGACGCGCCAACAAAGTGAATTTTAGGTTAAGTATGGGCGGTTCGTTTACGTTTATGCTCCATTCAAAATGGATACGATATAGGTACCTCACTTGCTTGCTTGCATACCCTACACTATACTCCGTGCTGAAGGGGATATTTCCCCCGAATCTCTTTTGAGTGATTGGGGTGAAATGTACCCTGACCCGTTGCGGACACTTAACACACATATACTACTCAATACACGCCCGCCCCGGGTGGAGATCCCTTACTCGTGACAACATCCGCGGGAAGAGTTGGGTTGGTGCAAAACAGAATACTTACGAAAGTTCCAGAGTTTATAAATTGTCAATCTGAGCGCGTTCAGATCTTTTATGTGAAAAAGTTATAAGCTACACATTTCTTCATTTTATTTTAAGTTTTCGGGAAATTTACTGCAAGTAGTAAAGAACTTTAGCTAGGTTAATACTTACTCTCGTATACTTAAGCTCCGTCAGTCGCGATTTTTTGACAGTTTTCTATGAATTAATAATTATTTATCACTATCAGGTATCTTATTTATAGCATAGGTACCGTTTGTTTTTATTTCCCTTACGCTTTTGCAGCGATAGGTACGCATTGAATACCCGATAAATAAATCATTAATTAAGTTATCAAATCGCGAAAGTTTAAAGATAAAGAGTATTCTATGAAATTCTGTCATAAAAAATATAGATTCATAATATTTTTTAGTTTTTTGAGAGGTGAGATAAACATGACTTGCGTTTGAGTACTCGAGGTAAGTTGCGTGAGTCTAACATTTTTCTAAGACATTCCTATTTTTTTCTCTAGATCATCATGCAAAGCTACCCCGACCTACCTAAGCGCGTACGGGGTGAGCGGGGTAGGAAGCGTCCCGAGTACCGGGTTCGGTTCCCAGCCTTCACCATACGCGTATTCCTCCTACAACGGCGGTTTAGCGCAGTCCTTTCCCACTGCACAACAGGTTTGTAGGAATTTTATAGCTATTTAACAAGGTTTAAACCAATCTTATAGCTTCCCTTAGAACTGGTTTTGCCATCTAGCGGGAAACATGAGAAATTATAATTGTCGCCATCTAGCGGTGAGTAGCAAAACTGTAAAACTTAAGTTTAACGTGTCATGTAAGCCCCGCTAGATGGCAGGCGCGATAAAAAGGTTTTACAGTACATCATGTTTTTTTTCTAAAGACAGCGGTCTTTGATTTTTCTACATCGATCAAAGTTTTCGTTATCGCCGGCACCGGCCGCTAAATACCTGATCGATGTTTTTCTAGCACATTTTTCAATTTCTTATATCTCCAATAAACAACAAACTGAGAGCATCATAGCTTATATGCAAAGATAGCTCTTTGCATATAAGCTATGATGAGCACAACCAAAAGGAAATAGGTATTTGTTAAAATATAACAAGATAAGGAAATTCTATCAAATTTTCAGGACTACAGCAGCTATGCAGCTGGCTATGACCACAACGTAGCACAATACAGTGGCTACTACGCCACTCCTAGTTATTCCCCTTACGTCAGCTCACCTAGCAGCAGTGGAAGTGCTGGCCATACCTCTTACCATCTGGGAGGAGGATTATCAGGTAAATAAATATATTATAATATCTCCTGATATAGCATTGAGGAATTTCATTAGGATTATAGAATTCTGTCTGGGAGTCTATACAGGGCGTCTCACAGCCATGCCACATGGAAGGAAAGTACCTTAAATATTGAAGATAGAACATTTTACTGTAAGAAGACTTTATTTTGATTTTAAAAACAATAAAAAATGTATTCAATTTTTTTTAAATAATTGCCTGTCTGAACATTAATATGACTTTGCCGAGTTATGCCGCGTATGAGCACAGTTAGGTACTATTAATTTTATTTTAACATTTTGAGCATTTACTATTTAGACTAAGGAAAACGTAATTATTTTCTCGTCTACCTTTTATTTTAGATGCTATGTTACTTGGGAAAAATAATCCTTTGATCGGTAACGTAAATTTACGGGTGATTTTTTTTTCAATTTGGCGGTTTTGATTTCCATTTCAGGCAGGCAATTATTCAAAAATCTTTGCAGTTTTTATTGTTTGGGAGAAGTCAAGAAAAACAAAAGAAATGTCTATGAAAAGTCTTTAATGTTCCAAGTAAAAATAATACATTTTGAGCATTGATTTCGTGCTGTCATGCTTCGGTTGACATGTTGCTAATGTCGTGTCGTGGAACATAATTTCGAAAACAAACAAAAAAGATGGCGTAAACGTAGAAATATTTCAAAACATTTGTATTTTTCTTTTCTCGTTTAAATTTTTAAATTGCTTGCTCAATAAGTTTTAAAACAACGCACATTCCTGTCGCTTTCCAATTTATGTTTTTACAAAGACAATGAATAAAGAAAACGAAAGTAACATTCCAAACAAGCGGCGAAGAGGAGAAAGTGATTCGGAGTCCCAAATTACCTCTCAAAATGACGATTCTGACTACTGGCCAGACTCAGACGATGGTAACAAGAGATTTTTATTCAAGAAGCATTTGAAAATCATCCACTGAAACCCTTCAAATTTAGACATACCAAGCTGTTACCTAATTTACAAGAGCAGAACATATTTGTAAATTTCCATGTTTTCTTCAGAATCACCGTCATCAATGCTACCTTCACTGAACGATACAAGTCCCCTATCTCCTATCAAAGCGGAAATACATCCAGCAAGTCGACGATGTAGAGAAAACTCAGGGTAAGTTTGTAAACTTCTTGTCGTTGGCCCACTTTGTAAATGAAACTTTCAAACTAAAGCACAACAGATTTAGTGTTTCTTAAACCACGGATGAAATATATAGTACCTTGTACCTACTTTTTTATAACATACTGGATAGCTAATCAATCCCCAAGTGGTGAAACTGTTAGAAAGAGAAAGTTCCAGCAGGCGAAATGATCTGTATTTTGTGCAATTTGTATGTTGCGCCTGCCTCATTTACCATTCCACCTTCCAGTGAAAGCACAGCAAGCAGATCCCGAGGCAGAGGCCGACGGAACACCTCATCATCACCAGCACAGCATGTTCCCGAGCCAGCGACAGACCGAGTCTTTATCTGGGACCTGGACGAGACGATAATAATATTTCATTCACTGCTAACAGGGACTTACGCTACTAAGTATAGTAAGGTGAGGAAAAAATCACCCAGATATCACCTTTACACTTTGACTGCCACTGACATTCAAATCAATACACAAACATGTAGAACACAGCTCATTGCAAAGTAACTTGTAATTGGTATTGAACATGCTAAGGGACTAAGGTGCTTTGAGGAGAGGCCTATATTCAGCACTGAACTGGTAAAGGATATTGATGTAAAAAAATGCAATTTGGTTCAATCATTTGCTCACCTTTTTTGATATTATGTACTTTTTTAAATAGATGAAATGATTTTGAATGTTCTATAAACAAAATACGACACAAATAACAAAATCTCACTTGCTTGGCGTCGAGTTTCAGATACAATTGTAAGCAATTTTTATTGAAGGGAGGATCTAAAATCGACAAGTAATGTAAATTACGTATAAAAGAACGCTCCAACAAATTAAATTTTAGGTTAAGTATGGGCGGTTTGTTTATGTTTATGCCTCATTCAAAATGGACACGGTTTTTTTTTTATAGTTTAATCTGGATCAGTTGAGCTACCTCTAGATCAATTGCAACAGTCTGCATATCACTCAATTGTTTCTACTGTAAATTCTAGTTCTAATTTATTTCAGTTTAACTGTTATTTTCTTTGTAAATCATCAAACTAGTTGTATATTATATTATATAGAAATTCTTAACTAAGCCTTACACACCCTCAAAAACATTTCGTAGGACCTAATTGTCAACTACCATCACCTGCAGTCAATGGCCTTGCAGTTGGCAACATATCATCCATGTATTTAAGACGTGCAGTCCTATACGGACTGAGCGCTTGCACATAAGAGCGCTTACAGCTACTGATAAATAAAAAAAACTAATTTCTATTTCAGGACACACAACAAATAGTGCAATTGGGTTTTAGAATGGAGGAGATGATATTCAGCTTAGCTGACACACATTTCTTCTTCAATGATGTTGAAGTAAGTAAAGACCAGACTCAAGTTAGAACTCTACAAACAGATTAAATAAATCTAGCTCTAGAAACACATACGGGCCACTTTGTGCCCAGCCTTCAACAAAAGTAGCCTGTATGTTTTCTCCAACTTCAGAATTACATCGAAGTAACACTTTTTCCAGTTTAGTACGAAAAAGTAACAAAAATTTATCAAAATCATTCCTCAAACATGACTCATAAGGTGGCTGCTAATTTTTCTAGAAATTCTTTGTTCTGTTGCCAAGTCTTGGAATGCTGAATAAGGACAACTTCACAAAAGTGTTTTAAAATTATACAAAGCATTTAATATGTACGTTGTTACGCACTATCGATGTAACACTATGATGGTACACCTAAGAAAAAGAAACATCCTGAAGACACAGGCTTGCCTTATAGGGGCTGCACCAGCAGTTATGAGTTTTTTCTGGTTATACCTAGTTTATTCTGCATATTTTTTTTATAATTAACTCTTCTATTAAATCACCTCTTTAAATACTTACCGAATTAGTAGTGGACCCATCCATGCCTGGGAGAAATCACTCTCAGCAATAAGGCCTTTGGTACTTGTTTATTTATTATTTAGGTATAAGACTTTTATTATAAATAAAAGTTTGTATGATCGTATTGTGACAATTTTTTTTATGATCTGCAAAGTTCAGGGTGTTCTGGATGTTTTCTAAATATAATAAAAAATATCTATTTAAGTAGTGTATTGTATTAAATATATTAGTTATCTAGTACTAATTACACAAGCTCTGCTTAGTGTAGGGCTAGATAAAGCTGTGTAAATTGTCAAACATTAACAAAAAAAAACACTAGTTCAATAAAGTGTTCCTTTATTCATTTATTCATTTTATTCATTCATTCATCTCCCCAGGACTGCGACCAGGAGCACATAGACGCGGTAGCAGCGGACGACAACGGTCAAGACCTGTCTGCGTACAACTTCTCAGCGGACGGGTTCCACGCGGGCGCGGCGGGGGGTGCAGCGCTCTGCGCGCCGGGGGTGCGCGGGGGGGTGGACTGGATGAGGAAACTGGCCTTCCGGTACAGGAAGATTAAGGATACATACAATAATTATAGGAATAGGTGAGATTATTATATACCACTGGGATTCATTCCATTTTGCATCCAACATTTTAACACCAATACTTACTAAAATTTTGAAAAATCATTTATAATAATAAAACTTTTAAATTAATCATGGTTATTCAGTCTATTTTTAGTTATAAAGTCATTTACAACGGGAAATTTAGCATGCCAAAATAAGGGTCGATCGATATATCTGACAATAAAAACTCACTCGCAAGACCTTCAGTAATTCTGTATGAAACTGCCGAAATATTGGAAAGCTCAAAACTCAAATCTTGGTAAAAATCTGCCAAAAAACGCTGGTAAGGGCCATTTGAAATGTATATTCAGTAGGAATCATTTTTCTAGTATGAGCAAACATAATCTCTAAGAATTTGTCGACATTGGAGAGTAATTTAGTTGTGAAATGTGATCTCTCTTTATATAATGATCTGATTGGCATCATACCAAGATTAAATATATAATATTTACTCCTGGAATACTGTTAATGTTCCAAGTCTTTACTGTGGGTAATTTATTGAAACAGTTTGACAAGTGCCATATTTAAAAAGACTACCATTTTGAGCAATACTCCCTACTTATTGTAGGAACTATTGCTCAAAATGGTAGTCTTTTTCCACTGACATCCGAGCGGCGCCTATAATCTGACGATTATCAGCTAATGCTTTACTTGTTATTTGTTTTTTAATAATAATTAATTTGAATAATTTGGATTTGACAGAAATGTAAAAATATTAACACTTGCCAAAATTAATTTCCATCCATAATCCGAAAACTTTTTCACAATACAAATAGACAATTACTACATGTTTTATTTATTTGTTACAGTGTCGGTGGTCTCCTTGGCCCAGCAAAGAGAGAGCTGTGGCTACAACTGCGGGCGGAACTAGAACAGGCCACAGATAACTGGCTTACACTGGCCTGCAAGTGTTTGAATATGATCAATTCGAGGTGAGAATCGTGTTTACCTCAACAACGTATATTGGTCGACTGCTGGACGGTTGCCTCCCCTGACATGAGCTTTATTGGCTGTTATCTCATGGGGTTAGTGCCCATAATTCCCACGCTAGGCACGCGGGTTAGGTATCGCAGTTTGGTGGTGGAATCGTTCTGCAGGGGGCGATGCTGCTCGCCCCCGGTAGACATCCCTTAGTCGCCTCTTAAGTCACCCGCGGGAAGAGTTCTTAACTCCATATAGAGGTGATTAATTAATAAAAATTGCTGAACAGTGCTTATTGTAGTACCAAATAGTAAGTTCATCTCTAGTACACAAAACCATGATGGATCACCTTAAATGGATACATACCGTGATCTTAACTTAAACTTACTGAATCACTACGAGCTGAGGGTATGAATGCAATAAATAAAATACTGAATACCAAAATTATCGATATTACGCTTCAATAAAAGCAACGCATTTACGGACATATGAGGCATGCCCGTAAATTCGTTTCGTTGATTTAAACATTTTTTTTGGACAACATGCAAGTCTTGCAAATTTACTTTTTACGTCGTTAAATAAATCAATCTTGTTTATTCCAGAGAAAACTGTGTAAACGTGCTAGTAACGACGACGCAGCTGGTCCCAGCGCTGGCCAAGGTTCTGCTGTTCGGGCTGGGCGGAGTGTTTCCCATCGAGAACATCTACTCTGCTACTAAAACTGGTGAGTACAATACATAGAAATGTATTGTATTATATATACCAGTTATCTAGTACCCATAACACAAGCTCTGCTTAGCTTGGGGCTAGATAATGCTGTGTTAATTGTCCAACATTATTTATTTATATTGGCGTCTATTCAGACTAAACTAAACTAAAAATGATGCCATCCTTATTATTTTGATCGTTATGACAGGGACAGCGACATTTTTAGTACTATCAAATAAGTTTAGTTTAGTTTTGGCGACTTCTGAATAGACACCATTCTAGGTGCAGATTGTACAGATGTCTGTGGTTCAGTATCATCTGATAATCTAACATAATATGACTGAATAGAATAATTTTATTTAATTATTTTACCCTAAACACTACCCTTATATCTATGTATTATATTGTACTAGCTTTTGCCCGCGGCTTCACACGCTCTATTTAAGTAGCCGATGTCCGTTCTGGGATACCATTTACCTCCCTGACAAATTACCAAGATTCGATCAGCCGGGAATGGGATAAAAATTATCTCTTGGTTCTAAGCTACCTCTCCACCAATTTTCAGCCAAATTGGTTCAGCCGTTCTTGAGTTATAAATAATGTAACTACGTGTTAATACCTTCTATGTATAGATTAAGTATCTGCAGTTCTCTAGTATCCATATAACACAAGCTCTGCTCTGTTTACTTATTAATTCACACAATTTAAACCATTTATAATAAACGTCAATCGTCTTTAGCTGTGCACTGGAGTGACGTCACAAGTCATTATACTTTTAACCCAGCATCATTTTAACCTTGCAATTTTTTCCAGGCAAAGAAACCTGCTTCGAGAAAATAAAGCAACGCTTCGGCGAGCGATGTACCTACGTGGTCATCGGCGACGGGCAAGACGAAGAGGCGGCCGCTAAAGCCAAGAACTACCCTTTCTGGAGGGTATCCAGCCATTCGGATATAGCAGCGCTCTACAACGCATTGGACATGGGCTTTTTATGATCTGCGAACTGGATTCCGAACGTAGCTGTTAAAAAAGTATTTAATTCAATAAATCAAGATAAGAGAAGAATGTTTCGGGAAAACAAAACACTGCGTGGAATTTACTTGGTTATTGGATATTGGTGGCTTTACAGATGTAGCCAAAACTAGACTAAACTAGCCTGACTGGACAAAAAATGATGTCATCCTTATTGTTTTGATCTTTATGACAGGGACAGCGATATTTTTAGCACTGTTAATTTAGTTTAGTTTCGTTTTGGCGGCATCTGAATAGATACCATTGTTACGTGTTTTATGGAACGTAGGATTCTTTAGGCTTCTTACAAACGCCAAAAAGAAATTTCACAGTCCAGCAAATATATAAAAATATATAATATATGATAAAAATGTGTCAAAATGTAAAGCAAGAATAAATGTTATAATGTTAGTGCCATACGAAGAAAAATCTCACGACATATCGCCAAGGACGTAGTTTATGGATGCCAGTTTATGGATTGGCATTTATAAAACTCAAATACAACTCAACATCGTAAAATCGACAAAGCATACCGAATGTTAAAACAGTAAACTTCTGAAATATAAACTTTAGTTCTAGCATTATTGTTTACAAAATATCTTAAACTATATTTTTTCTAGCTTCATAAATATTTACCAACAATCTACGATTCCATCTAGCCTAACAACGATTTAATCACTGTAAATTATAAATAGCTAAACTAGATTCTAGAATATTCTAGATAAATCTCGACGGCCTATAATTTTTTCAAAGCGATTCTATTTAAAATAAATTACATTAATTAAAGCTCCACGAAGTACATTATACATTAAGGAGCATATTGCTATTTAAAATAACTATTATTTAGTTTGTATAGCTCAAAGTTAGCTCAAAAACGAACGAATAGTTTTTTTGTAAATATTTTATAGTAGAAAGTCCATTCCTAAAGTAATTTCTCTATACTTGTACAGTTTTATAGTTATCTTAATGTAAAGTATTTAAGGATAAAATACACGGAGTTGAATTGTTGAAGAAATAACAAGCGGAGAATTGTTGAAATCATCTAGAATGTTTGTAATTATGAGATAAATTCATACTAATATTATAAAAGTAATTCTGGCTGTCTTACTTTTTAAACGACTGAACGGATCTTAAGGAAAAGATTTTGGCATCACATTGGTTGCTACACTGTTTTTTTATTTTTCAAAATAGCGGACACAATATTATCTATATATTTGGGTAGAGGATACTTGTACTCATAAAACATGTCCTAAATCGTCCTCTATTCCGAAAAGTCCAACTCAAAGTTCAACGAGTCGTCATGATTCCGAGATATTCTTGAGAAATAATTCATTAGAGAAATAGTTATTTTCATCTATGAATATCTAAGAAACCTCACGCTTTGGAACATTATATTATGAGATATATTTGAATTTGTATTATTTACTAGCAGCGACCCGCGTAGTTCCCGTTCCCGTGGGAGTTCCGGGATAAAATATAGCCTATGTCACTCCCTGAAAAGTAAGCTTTTTAATGACATATTTTTTTAATCGGTCCTGTAGTTTCGGAGCTCTTTCCATACAAACAAACAATCAAATCTTTTACCCTTTATAATATTAGTATAGGTTATCCTCTAACCCAAACTGTGCGCCGGAATTTTGTAAAAATACAGTCTGTCAACTTCTATACAAAAAAATTCAAACCCCTTTGGTAAAGGGTATCCCGGTAACAGACATAGGCTTTTTAAAACGCACGTGCGAAACGGGACAGCAAAGACAGACAAAGTCAAAAGTCAAATCGTTCATTTCTTTAGACTTACAAAATAAGTACTTAGACAAGTCAAATTTTTACTATATAAACAGCTTGATAAATAGTTAGTAGACGAATGTCTTTCTAAACATATTTACAAGTTTGTTTATGTTAACATTGCACAATATGTTTTTGTAAACAACATCTTTGCTTTAATAAAATCTATGTATAAAGTACGACAAAATATCAAATTCCGTCTTAGATACTTCGTGGGCTGCCACTTTTTGGTGAAAAACCCTACCTCACCGGGACGTCATGGCGACGTTGCCAGCAACGTATCCAAACTATTCATTCTGCATTGTATGGCAGCCTTGTAATAGTTTGGATACGTTGATAGTTTGAATACGTTGCCAGCCATGTGGCTGGCCTTATCTCAATGGGATGCCACGATGACGTCATCGTAGCGTCTCAGTGAGATAAGGCC
Organism: Eupithecia tripunctaria; assembly: GCA_955876795.1. Lineage (NCBI taxonomy): Eukaryota > Metazoa > Arthropoda > Insecta > Lepidoptera > Geometridae > Eupithecia > Eupithecia tripunctaria. The sequence continues at coordinate 8,410,292 of OY041623.1, read as the reverse complement.
CTTAATATAAAAAAAGTAATGTGAATAAATCAAGAGCTATCAATCATAAGTATCACTATTTATATTGATTGACTGATTGTTTTGCTTATCGGTTGAACCATGCGAGAATCTTTGTCCATCTTGACTGGCCCCAGGAGTTTTGCATTGGTACTTATTTGAATATTTTAATCTGTCATGCTCACTAATATGATAGTAGAGTCTGTTCAAAAAGAGAAGAGCCGTGAGGGCGCTCGTGTGCCGATTGACAACTTTTGTTGCGTTGACAACACTGCTCTTCCATTGCAGTACGACTTAAAGTGTTAGTTGACCGAAACGCCACGACACTTCTCATTTTGAACAGACTGTGAGTGAGCATATCAAAGGCCTTAAAATGTTCAAGTATTATTTTATATAATGTATATTATGTAATTACATATATTTACAAGTATTATGTAATTACATTTATATTTCACTTGTAGATGGCGCCACGAAACTACTTTTAGGTACATTACAATAAACGCACTAAGTTTATAGCATGTAAAACTTAATTAATTACATAAATGTATACATGTATAATTTTCATATAGCTTTTATTCTTACATGCATTTGTGTAGTTTTACTGTTATAAAATGTACAAGTTTGTTTCAATATTGAATTCAAGACTTATTTTATGAAATTTAGCAATATTACATATAAATATAATAGACAAAATTTTGTAAATAACAGATTGATAGCACTATAACTGTAGTTAGACGATTTATTGGAGTTGTAAATAAAATATATTATTTGATGATTTATTATTTTGTTTTATTGATTGAGCTTCAAAAATTAGATACCTATAAGAATATAAAATTACAGTGCACAAGTGTTTATGTAAACACATATACACTCTCTATACAAATCGGAAGGTACGGCGGACGGGCCCGACCGGAGAGGTCAGGCGCATGACCAACGACTTACCGTGCGCACCTGCGGACCGAGGCACGGAGGGAAGTGCAATAACGGCAATCACTCTAAGATGGAACTTCCCCGTAAACCATCGAGTTAGGATCGATTCCATCGAAAAAATTAAATAAAGCTACAGTTCGATTCTAACTTTATTCCATTAGAAAAGTCACGCTACAAAGAGGTATTTAAATTTGCGAAGCGCCACCGCCGCCCGCGTGACTGCAATGCTTCTGTTGCTAAGCAACGCGCATCAAAACATTGACAACACATTTACACAGCTTTAATTATTCTCTTTGATTGTCAAATTGTCAAACGAAACGCTTTGTTGATAATATTGATTTTTCATGTTTTGTGAATTAAATTTTCTTGAAAGTACACTGGTCTAAATTTATTTTTATATAATGTATATTATGTAATTACATATATTTACAAGTATTATGTAATTACATTTATATTTCACTTGTAGATGGCGCCACGAAACTACTTTTAGGTACATTACAATAAACGCACTAAGTTTATAGCATGTAAAACTTAATTAATTACATAAATGTATACATGTATAATTTTCATATAGCTTTTATTCTTACATGCATTTGTGTAGTTTTACTGTTATAAAATGTACAAGTTTGTTTCAATATTGAATTCAAGACTTATTTTATGAAATTTAGCAATATTACATATAAATATAATAGACAAAATTTTGTAAATAACAGATTGATAGCACTATAACTGTAGTTAGACGATTTATTGGAGTTGTAAATAAAATATATTATTTGATGATTTATTATTTTGTTTTATTGATTAAGCTTCAAAAATTAGATACCTATAAGAATATAAAATTACAGTGCACAAGTGTTTATGTAAACACATATACACTCTCTATACAAATCGGAAGGTACGGCGGACGGGCCCGACCGGAGAGGTCAGGCGCATGACCAACGACTTACCGTGCGCACCTGCGGACCGAGGCACGGAGGGAAGTGCAATAACGGCAATCACTCTAAGATGGAACTTCCCCGTAAACCATCGAGTTAGGATCGATTCCATCGAAAAAATTAAATAAAGCTACAGTTCGATTCTAACTTTATTCCATTAGAAAAGTCACGCTACAAAGAGGTATTTAAATTTGCGAAGCGCCACCGCCGCCCGCGTGACTGCAATGCTTCTGTTGCTAAGCAACGCGCATCAAAACATTGACAACACATTTACACAGCTTTAATTATTCTCTTTGATTGTCAAATTGTCAAACGAAACGCTTTGTTGATAATATTGATTTTTCATGTTTTGTGAATTAAATTTTCTTGAAAGTACACTGATCTAAATTTATTTCGTCAAAATGAAGGCGGTGGATACAATATTGTTTGATATCTCCAAGAATGAGTTGTTCAAAATCAATGAAAACTACAAAATGCTGCACAGAAAACTGAAGTCTACCTGGAAAGTGATGATGTGAGTAGTTTTTCCCATTTTTCCGTAATGTTTAGTATATACGCAGAAGTTACAATTATGGCAATCCTAAATAACAGTTTAGATCCGGGTTTAACCAGGGTTTGAACATAATAATCTAGCAGAGAATCAGAAACTCCACAAAAAACAAAAACCTACAAGTGGGTAGGTAGCAAGGAACATAAATACGTAGGTAGCTAGGTACCTACGGTACCCACATATTGGGGAAGACGTAGGTACATTAGAAAATCCTCAGTATCATCTCATTATGATATGGGATCGACGAACATTGCGTCCACCGGATTAGAATTGGACCTACGCGGTGTCAGTATTTACAATATGCTGGTATCTGTATGAGCATGAGCAAATAGGCCAATACAGAGCACACTGTACCATATAAATTAATACAAAGCCACAAATCCTTCCACTATTCGATGAGTTAGAAACTCTTTGGAAATTATAAAAAGGAAGGGGGGTGGGGGGGTTTTATCATTTTCCTTACTCACAGAGCAAGGGGACGAATGGTAGAGTCCATAATCCGCGCCAATAACTTATATCATTTATTCAAAAAGTACCAGGCTTTCAGAAACCGCGAGGTGATATCACCTAACATCCTGACAGACGTGAAGATCCTTGTGGTCGCTGGCCCTCAGAATGTCTTCAATGATGACGAGCTGGGAGCTTTGAAGGGAATGGTGGAAAGGTAACAATTCTATTTACGTAATGTTAGGTTCTTCCCGCGGCTTCGTATGCATTGTTTCTGTGGAAACTTTTAACGCATTCACTGCCCACCCGCTCTACTAAACCGAAGGAGGACATTTGAGTGTTGGACCGTGAAAGTATTAGGTAATTTATATTCTGAAGAACTGATTTATGGGATAAAAGTAGCCCATATTTTATTACAGACCTAGAAAACATCCTGTAGGTACCTAAGCAATTTCAGTCCGATCCGTTTTGTACCCAGTTTTGGCCTGAAGCGGTTACATTATTATCATTATTAATTAATAGTATGGTATGAATTAAAATGAAATAAAGAAATATTCCATTTAGCTATATCTATCACTATAACGTGATTTCTGAATTCATGGCTCGTCGCTACGGATTTTACCAAATTCACCAGAGAGTTGTTCATCTTTCTAACTAATACGATTACATTTCACTTTTCTTATCAAAGATCAATCTTAAGGTCATAGCTGATTGAAGCCATTCGCCTCCCGACCCGCACCGCGTGGGTGGCGTCAAGTTTGTGAACCTCGTTTTCGTGAACGTTAGCAATATGCTGTCAACGAGTTAAGGTGACCGCGCACCCGTCCGCACTGGAATCCTTATATCTAGAGGATTTTAGTAAAATGCGGCGCGCATAGGTGCACGGGCTTGCATACTATTGCATACAGAGATTTGAAAATGAGATGACTTCGGCGCGTGCGGTGCGGACATGTACGCGTTCAGCTTGAAAGCGCATATCCATAGAAATCCATATCAAATATCCGCACGAGACTACGCGGTACGGTCGGCGGTCGGGTGCCGATTGGCTCTAATGAGCTATGACCATTACTGTCGTAGAACTTTGTAGCGCGTGCTACAAGGCTACGTCGGACCCGCGTAGCTTACAAAAGATTTCAACGCGCAACTTCTATTTTACATAATTAATTTTGTTTTAAAAAACTATAAAACGACTTCAAATTTTTATATATTTTTCATCATGGATCCCATATTCAGAACTGGATCAAATTAAAATAGAACCACAAGAGGAGCATCAGCTTTCATATAAAAAAAGAATCATGAAAATCGAACCACCCAGTAAAAAGTTCTGAGCTAACATAAAAAAATACAGTCGAATTGAGAACCTACTCTTTTTTTGAAGTCGGTTTAAAAACCTTTATTTTCTGCTAACATAAGTAAGACGTAGGTACCACCGTATTGCGGATTTCACTATAAAGTCATAAACAAAAGGTGTCGTAAGAGGCGACTAAGGAATATTCTCTGAGGGCTGGCAGTAGCACCTCCACTATAACCATTCTACCATCGAACTGCGATCCCCAACCCGCAGGTCCAGCGTAGGGATTATACCTTATGTCAGAAAAGCTGAAACGAAGCTGTCAGTCACCAAAAGTCCTGCTCCGATACTTCAAGGAGCTGGGCTGGTTAGGGTCTACTTAGGCATGGGGATAATGCACAATACACTCCTATGCGAGATGTCCGTGCAGATCTTAGTTCCCCTACTCAGAATTAGAATTAGTAGGGATTATAGGCATAACCCCCATGAGATAAAAGTCAATAAGGCACTTATCAAGAAGAGGCCTGCGTCCAGCTATGGACCAATATAGTCTGTTGAGGTTGGTGATTTCTTATTCTTTACTTTTGAAAGGGTCCATGCTTGTAACTCCCTGGCAGCCAGAATGGGGCAGGCAACGATGGGACCACGTAAATGTCACGATGGCCACTGTGTCGTGACGTGTGTAAAAAAATAACAAAGCATAAAACAATTTCAGGGGTGATTCTGTATTAGTAATGATGACCGATGGAGGGGAGGAGAGGATGAACACTAACATCAACTTCTTTCTTGAGGAGTATGGAATTGTTGTCAACAATGGTAAGTTCCCATCCCACAAGAAAAAATGTTTTACGTGGCTATAATAGAGTAATGCATCGATTTTTTTTATTGTTTTAATCGATTCTTTAGGTCATTATTTAACCGAGGAATAATAAGACGCTGACTGAATTTCGCACTAACAAGGTAAAAAAAACAAATCAAAACTACAATCATTTTCGGGTGATAAAAACGCTGCCATATTGGCGCCATGTTTATGTGACGTCGACGTACACACTTGATTAAAACCTTTGGTGACGACCTCGGTAGTGATCATCTCAGGAAAGAGGTTTTCCGAAAAAACTGAAAATAATCGACAATACGAAATGTCAAGTGGGCAGAATAGTAGTCAAATCATGGTGCAGCAAGCAGAATAAAAAAAGAAAAAATGTGCACAGTGATGTCACGTCCGCTCTAGTCAATGGCGTAGCGTTTTGAAATTTTGCGATTGAGATTTAAAATATCAATTTTTCAATGGTTAAATTCTACAATAAAAACATCTCAAAATGCAAAAATAAATATGTAGATATGTTTCTATATAAATAGAGAATACGTATATATTTTTTTAGCCATTTTGAAATCACATGCAAATACCCTATTGTGTCGATTGTGTTGTTTTAGAATGAACTAAAATTGAAAGAAAAAGGATTTTAAAATGTGAAATAGACAATAGCTATTGAAATTGAATGGCTATCATCTATGTATGTGTCATCACAATTAGCTAAACATTGAATCCATTTTGCGCAAACTCGAAGACTTCCTTAACAGAATCAGCTAAAAAAATGAGGCAGTGTCATCAGCGTATGATATTATTGTGCTGTGGTCTAGTTACACAGATCGTTAATGTAGATAAAAATAGGGTTGTAACTAATATACTTACCTGGGGAACCCCGAAGGACGTATCTTCCTGTTCATCGCTCATCATCAGCCTATACTGGTCCACTGCTGGACATAGGCATTATAATAATGCATCAAAATTGTTGTAGTGTAGGAAATAAGATACTGCTATTAGAAGGAATTGTTGAAACGTACCTGCCCCATGTGTTAATATTAACCGAAACTTGGCTTTCCCCAGATAATGTATCTAACTTAGTTATTAATGGTTACAATCACGCCAATTACTATGTAAGAAAACATCGCATTCATGGAGGCGTTTCAATGTTAATCAGAAATAATATCAAATGTAAACGTAACCACAGTATCGATGCGTTAACTGCGTACGCATGCGAATTATCGTCATTAGAGATAAGTACACCGTATGATTCATTATGGATCATAGGCATATATAGAACAGGGTTAGGTGATTTTACAATCATGTACGAGGTACTTAAAAAACTCTTTGAATTCTTGTGCAGCGTTGCGAAAGTAAAAATTATTATAATGGGGGATTGGAATGTAGATTTTCTAGATAACACACCGAAGAAAAAAGATCTGACAGATTTAATGTTAGTTAATGGTTTTCGAAACATAATCGACTTCCCCACTAGAATTAAAGACGATTCTGCTACTTCCATTGACTGTGTAGTAACAAACATCCAACCTCATGCCATCCACGTAACTCCCTTAGCAACAGCTCTGTCTGACCACGATGCCCAGTTAGCTAAAGTAGAGCTCCTTAATCAACGAACTGAAAAATTCAAATACATTAAATCACGGACTATCAACTTACAAAAAATAGAGGAATTCAACTGCTCAATGATGGCTTATGAATGGGATAAAATATTTTATAAATATGACAATAATACTTTTACGACATTTATGAATAAATTAATTTGGAATTTCAATACTATTTTCCCTAGTAAATTAAGACGAATTAAAAATGAACAAAAATGTCCATGGATAAGTGATAAAATAATAAAATTACAGAATGACATTAATGACTTGTATATAATTCAACGTCAGTACCCTGAATTAATAACTAAAAATGGACTTATCAATACAAAACTTCAAAACAGAAATTTCCTTATTCAAAAAGAAAAAATTGCCTATGTAGAAAATCGCATATTGAATTCTAAGAACCCTAAAAAAGAAGTGTGGAATATAGTAAAGCAAGAAACCAACCAAGCTATAAAAGAGTGGGAATGGGACCTAAGGGATGAGATAACAAATAAACAAATCAAATCGGACTACATTGCAGATTATATTAATGACTACTTTATTTCAATTGGCACTGAACTTCAAAAATCAAATAAACCAAGCATACTAAACGCTAAATTGTTTTTAAAAAAACACTTCATAAAACTGAATGACTTGTCTTTCCACTGTATAAATCAAGTGGCATTGATGAAATTAGCAAAAAATAAAATTGACAAATCAAATACGAAAGATCTGTACGACCTAACGGGCACCTTTGTATATAAGATTTTGCCCTTCTTGGGTGAACACTTACTTTTCCTAATAAATGGCGTTCTTACATCGAGTTATTATCCGGAATGTCTGAAAAAAGTAAGAATAACACCCCTTTTTAAAGGAAAAGGAGATAAGTCTAACATTCAGAGCTATAGACCTATCGCAATAGTACCCACAATATCAAAACTAATTGAATGTGTATTGTCTGACTCTATCATTAATCATCTAGTCGAAAACAAAATTTTGTCATGTAGTCAACATGCTTATAGAGCTGGCAGATCAACAATATCGGCCACTCAATGCTTTATAGAAAAGGTAGCGAGTCATCTTGGAGCTAATAAAAAAGTAGCAGGAGTTTTCCTCGATTTATCAAAAGCATTTGATTCCGTAAATCATGAACTTCTCATTGAAAAACTAAAGTTGTATGGACTGGTTGGCAAAAGCTTAGATCTTATTAAATCCTTTTTAGAAAATAGACAGCAGATTGTAGAAGTAAAAGTAAAAGGAGAGCGGGTCAGATCAGCCCCTAAATACTCTACCATAGGTATTCCCCAAGGGTCCGCGTTGGGAAATACCCTGTTCTTGGCATTCCTAAATGACATAATTCATTTGAATATTAAGGGTGAAATAATTCAGTACGCGGACGACACCACTGTCATTTTGGCAGCAGAAAGTAGTGACATTCTAATAAGCCACATAAAGGACACGATCGCTAAATTGAGCAGTTGGTTTCAAATGAATGGCTTGAAATTGAATGAATCTAAAACGGACATATTATTCTTCTCAACGACTATAAAAACAGTACATAGTATACCAATGACTTTATTTGACGGTAACTCTTTAGTTAGTACGAAATTAGTAAAAATGTTAGGCTTCGAGTTAGATCCATTACTGTCTTGGAAGCAACATATTGACTCTACATGTAAAAAAATGGCTAAAGGAATTTACGCGCTTAAACAGCTACGACAAATCACATCAGCAAAAGCACTAAAAGACATATATTATGCATATATATGTCGCAGCCGGAACGTAGAATTAGCCCGTTTGTAAAACGGCTAGGCCGTTTACAAAACGGCGCCATTCAGCTAAATGCCTAGGCCGATTGTAGAACGATCGGTGAAATCAACGTTCTACAATATGGCTGATCATCTGAATTAGCCCGTTTAGGGAATGGCTAGGCAGTTCACCGTGCTTAGGCCGATCGTCAAATGAAGATAACTGTTTCTGTGTACGAGGCTCCGTCTGCGCAAAATCTATAGTTACCTACATATTATATTTTATTACCGGCTATGACATCAATTATCTGCCAAGGAAAGTTGCTTAAAATTGGGTTCGGAGGTTAGCTCAAACAGAGACAGCGATACCTAACTACCTACAGTAGAACACAATTTTAAAAGTTGGTCGTTTGGTACCTACCGTGCATATCATAACATGCATTTAAACAGCTGTTATTTTATCTTTACTACATCCTCAACCTCAACAACTTGTACTGCTAGACGCAGACTTCCCCTGATTGGCTCCTTATTGGCGTTTGTACCATGAGGGGTAATGACCATAAACTTCACGCCTGTGCTCCACGCTTGGCATAGGTATTAGGGATTGCAGTTCGGTGGAAAATTGTTCAGCAGGGGCGCTGCTGCAAACCCTCGGTGGATATCTCTTGGGGTGGTGCAAATTCTTAGCCAGCACCACACGGCCACATTATTACATTACCTACCTACTTCAATTTTATTGAGGTATATTAAAGATTAGATTTTACAGAAGTTAAATTTTATGCACTGATTTTGATTATTATATAATATTATTAATAATCTGAGGCACTGTGACACTACTATGGGATTCAAATAAAATACGTTTTACTTTAATCCCATAAAATACATTTCTTTAGTACCTACATTTCAGTGTTCTGAAGTTTGGTTAGGAAATATTTAGGCAGGTATTTCTCGCACAAGCAAAACCGCGCGCCATTACTACTAATTAGTAATCCATGGTATAAAAAGATATAGCCGTTTTACAATCGGGCTAGGTTTGAGTTAGCCAAATCGTTGAACGTTGAGCGTTTTACAATTGGCCTAGCCATTTAGCTGAATGGCGCCGTTTTGTAAACGGCCTAGCCGTTTTACAAACGGGCTAATTCTACGTTCCGGCTGCGACATATACACTCTATAATGTCCTATGGTATTATTTTATTTGGAAACTCAACTGACTACGAAAGAGTGCTAAAATTGCAAAAGCGTGCCATAAGGGTCCTAATAAAAGCAAAATTTAGAGAATCTTGCCGCGACCATTTTAAAAACCTACGGATACTAACATCAGTATCGGTTTATATAATGGAAGTTATTAAGTACGTCAGGCAAAATTTAGGTGATTACACCATAAGAGGGGGAAGCAATAAACGCGCCGTGCGAAATAAAATGATGCTAGAGCCCATCCAGTATCGACTAAATATGCAAAAAAAGCTGCCTAAAATAATGGGTCCACAATTATTTAACAAGCTCCCTTTAGAGTTAAAACTAATTAAAAATAAAAATAGGTTTAATCTAGAATTAAAAAAACTTTTACTTGATAAAACGCTGTATAGTATCAAAGAGTTTTTGGAAAACGATTACAGTCAATATAAGCTACAATCGGTAGTAAAACCATCGAACATCCCCGTAACATCACCTAGCCTAGAGTGTAACTGATATAATGATGTATAACTGATAAGTTATTAATAATATATTATAATAATTGTATATCTTTTTTTAAATCGTATATTTGTATATCTTTTTTAAATGTAAATCTTTAATTGTGTTTTGACGAGTCGTAGACTCAGCATTTAATTAAGGTACCTTTATATTGTACACTTTTTATATGTTTGATTTATGACAATAAAGAAATCTGAATCTGAATCTGAATCTAGGCCCCCTAATGAGCGCCATAGCACCCTGTTTTCTGCTTGACGCATCCAGCATCTGCCTGTTCATCGCTCAGGACACTGCCATTTCTCACGCATTGAGTGCGTTGTTCCAGGTAGCTTGTAAAGAGCTTTAACTGAGTCTCTCTAACTCCTAAAAGTACCAGCTTGCACAAAAGAATAGGTTTAGAAACTACGTACGTAAAAACTAGTTATAGAAACGCAGTATTGTTGGTCTTAATCCTGTTAAATCATGAAAATGACAGATAAAATGCCTAAAACTATTTATAGGCATTTTATCCAGCGGCTCGGTAATACCCAACTCTCTCCTACATTATCTTGTTTCCAGATTGCGTGGTCCGTTCTAAGTACCACCGTTACTACCACCCCAAGGAGTGCCACATCTCGGGCGGGGTACTCAACCGGGCGCTGACTAAGCATCTCATGAAGATGCCCAACTATGTTAGCGAATCTGATGATTTTCTGTGAGTTGATGGTATTAACCAACCAGACGCAGCTTTATGATGAAATATCATTCCTACGTCCTCTGCTAAACATGCCTTCCCAAACAAGGAAGTTTTACCATAGTATAAATAAAAGGTCTGCTGAGCAAAAGACAGGTATTTTAAGAAGATTGCTTTTGCAACAATATGCAATAGCAAGCTCGGACCTCTAGTTTTCAATCAATCAAGTTTAATTCGTTTCGAAAGTTAATTGAGTGAAAGTTAGTTGCAAGTAAAAATTATACACTCGGTCGAATCAGACGATATCAGGCAGTTGAAGCATAGTTTGCTATCAACAGTTCTATACAATTGGGTAGGTAACTTTGACTTTGACTTGTCTTTGACTGTTGCAATAGCCTACCACAGGCAACTAAGCCCCACATATAACTATTCTGAGCCGCATTCTTTTTCTTCCGCTAGTGGACAAAAATTAAGTGAATTAGAGCACCTTATTTCTTATTTGATAGTAATTGCTATTTAACAAGATGTTAACTAGAAAAAAAATCTTATCTATTCAAATAAATGATTTGACTCTGACTCTGATCCATTCATCGACTCCCCACTATCGCTACCTCTCGAGAGGTCTTCCCACCCTCCATTTGGCATTAAAAACACCAGTTCGACAGTAATATTGTTTTAACAAGCTGCTTCAATGATTGCGATAAGATTTCCTATTTCCCTTCTCTTCACAGTGAAGATCCTGCCACGCCCAACTTTGTGTACCCATACGGAGCGACTCTCACTGTACGCAAGCCAGCTGCCGCCGTGCTGTCGTCTAGCGATGTCTGCTACCCTGTGAAGAGACCTGTGGCAGCCCTTTACACCTCAGAGAGAAGCGGAGGTAAGCCTCTCCTAACCCTCACTTAGAACTACTTACTCAAATATCTCTTGATGGGCTGTCAGTGTCATCTCTCTTCATTTCAATGTGTTTCAGTCTCAGATAATAGGGTATATGCATCGATTTTTTTTATTGTTTTAATCGATTCTTTAGGTCATTATTTAACCGAGGAATGATAAGACGCTCACTGAATTTCGCATTAACAAGGTAAAAAAAACAAATCAAAACTACAATCATTTTCGGGTGATAAAAACGCTGCCATATTGGCGCCATGTTTATGTGACGTCGACGTACACACTTGATTAAAACCTTTGGTGACGACCTCGGTAGTGATCATCTCAGGAAAGAGGTTTTCCGAAAAAACTGAAAATAATCGACAATACGAAAAGTCAAGTGGGCAGAATAGTGTCAAATCATGATGCAGCAAGCAGAATAAAAAAAGAAAAAATGTGCACAGTGATGTCACGTCCGCTCTAGTCAATGGCGTAGCGTTTTGAAATTTTGCGATTGAGATTTAAAATATCAATTTTTCAATGGTTAAATTCCACAATAAAAACATCTCAAAATGCAAAAATAAATATGTAGATATGTTTCTATATCAATAGAGAATACGTATATATTTTTTTAGCCATTTTGAAATCACATGCATATACCCTATTATTTATCATAGGCATATAACATTGCACTTAAGAATGTCTTACAATAAATTAAAATAAAAGATAGGTATGTACAAAGAATCATGCGATGTCATTCCAATAAAAAAAAAGGCTCTCTCGGGAAGGTGATGATTCTTGATGTGTCAAGTCAGTTGTAGCCCTGCTAACCAGCGATATCTGCTGATCCAATTCTCCTCTCCATATGATTGTTGGAATTGAGAAGTCCTCTATTTTTCAGGTAAACTCTTCGTGATAGGTTCAGGACACTTCTTCGCGGACCAGCACCTGGAGAGCGAGTGTAATGACCTCATCAGGGAGGTGGTGTTCAACTATCTTGGCGGGGTCATGGATCTTCATCTGAATCCGGTCGATATCGCAGATCCAGACGTAATATTTTTTTGCTGTCATAAAACAGATAGAAAATAAAGTCTAAAATTTGAAGAAAATAAGGTCAGTTAAGAGCCATCATTGATAGTTAATCGGTTTAATCAAGTGATTATCAGTTTAAATTAACAAAGGCTCAAGCTGAAATATATACCTTTCTAGATTTTCAATCGTGATTATTCGTGGTAAGGAAGGCCAGCATTAATTGTGAACAAAGCAATACAGTCTCAAGCAGTAATTTACAACGGAATCTTTACAATGATTTCAGTATTGAGTTTTCCAATATTTAAATGATTTTAGTTTTAATAACCACGATCGATTTAAAAGTTTTAGTCTCAAGCATGTTTATCTCATTGAAATGGCAACACTATGCTCTGCATTTCACTTCTTCTATACATATAGTACCGACCACAGTCAATCACTTTACGATCTTCCTAACTTCACGGTTGTTTTTTTATTTTCAGATAAACGAATACAGAACTCTAGGAGACACTCTCTGGCTGAGCACTCTGCCCCTCCCGCAGCCTGCCACAGCCCCGCCGCCGCGACTGGCACCCTTGCATCCACACGCTCTGTTCACTTGGAGACTGTTCTCGTTGAACTTGGCTCATTGTAAGTCCCAGTTAGAAAATCCTGCCGACTGTGCCAGTTATTCACACCTTTCTTTCTTCAATCTTACTGCGCTCTGTCAATTCCATTCACTTCTCACAATCAGAATGAGCAAGAGGTCCTTAAGCGAAAGCCAGTCGCGCGGGCTACGGGAGAGGCAGTCGTCTCAGCCAGAGAAGGTCTCTCCTAGCGCTACTAAAGCTGAAGCGGTTTAGGAGCCCGCAAAGGACCCGCCCCCGTGACTGGCATCTTTGAAAAAAAGGAGGAGGTTTTCAATTCGACTGTATATTTTTTTATGTTTGTTACATCAGAACTTTTGACTGGGTGGTCTGATTTTTATTTTTATTTTTTTATTTGAAAGCTGGTACAAATTGGGTCTTCTTCTGACAATGCGATCCATATAATTGAAGTCGGTTTATGTTTTTTTTAAACAAAATAAATAATTAACACGTGTGTGTCTTTCATAAAAGTTCGTGCAATATTAGCACAATACGTGGTGTATTGGCAAAGAAGCGCGTTCAAAGACCATTCATGCCACAGTTTTTGGCGTCAGGATATATCGAACGATTTAAATCGCACGTATCATAAATGCGAAAGTTTGGATGGATGGATGGATGTTTGTAACTTCTTCACGCCAAAACTACTGAACGGATCGGGCTCAAATTTTGTATACATGGCGTGAAATAAAACCTAGCCTACTTTTTATCCCGTAAAACATCCTTTGAGACGAAACATAAAAACGCGTGCCTAGTTAGCCGCGGGCAGAAACTAGTTTTTGATAAAATTATGTGTTTATTACAGTACCTGAAGCACTAGGACTGTATGAGGCGATAGGAATCAAACACGAGCCTTTGAAGCTGATTGCGCCGCAGTTTGAAACACCATTCCCTCCTCTACAGCTTGCTGTAAGTATCTCATAGTCGTCGAGTTGACATAGTCTAATCGGTGAGACGTGACGTCACAGACAGAATGCAAGGGCCAACATGGCAGCGTTTCTATCACCCGAAACTGAGGGCAGTTTTACTTTTTGTTATTTACCTCAATAATTTAAAATTTGGTGGCTATGCATACACCCTATTGGGAAAATTTACAAACCAAATTACAATCAAATTATAGAAATAAATTAGAACTAGTATTTATACTTGAGCTAACTGCAGACTGTTGCAAACAATCTACAGGTAGCTCAACTGCCATATCAATACCAGTCGGAAGCGTCCCCAACATGCACTGGCTGCGCCCCGCTATATCTCAATGCTGATGCGATGCGCCAGATAGATACCTACTCACCAGCTCTCCGATTACGCGTTACTATCAAACCAGATAAACAGGTCCCATCACAGAGCCCTGACCCTGATCTTTATTACGGTTAAATACGAACCTTATTTCTGTTGGAAGAACACCATCGAACCAACAAATAAGTTCGTAGTTAACCAGCTTACATCCGTGATACATTTTTCAAACTACGATAGTAACAGTTGAGTTGGTTCTCATGAACATTATGTACATAAATAGACAAGGTCCAACAGTGAGCCCTGAGAAACACCACTCACCCTTTGTGGCCAAAAAACTTTATTTTCGAATTTCTGCCCAAACAAAACTATTACAGAGGTATTAAAAAAAGAGATCATAGTTACGATGGATTTTGAAAATTTACTGTGTTGAACTTAATAATATGATAAAATAAGTAGCGGCTCCACATTGGCTCGGGGATGCGCATTAGAGCTTTCTATTTTCTTCCAGGTTTTCCCACCAACGTTTCGAGAGCCACCACCGCCACCATTGGAACTCTTCGACCTGGATGAAGCGTTCAGCTCAGAGCGATCTCAACTGGCAAGACTTACCAATAAATGTCTGCAGCCCACTAACTCTAGGATGGGTCAAGGTATTTATTAAAACGGCATGCAGGCGGCGGCAGGTACCAACCAATACCTCCTCTTTTCTACATGTCACTTCACTTGAGTAGCATTATCATCCTGTACAGTTTACAGCCAGACTAACTAGACAGATAACTCTGTTATAATTCTACTGTCAAAGTCGAAGATAATTTGTAATATTTTTAAATATTGGTTCATAAATATAATATTTACGAGTCTATCGACAATATTCTTCTTGACAAGTCTATGACAGTGTCTCCGCGAAGCGCAATCATAGCGGTAATTATTTTTTCAATACGTACGAGACAGTTGCTCATGAAACCGTCTTTTGCCACGTCAATTCATAAAATGTTAGGCACTATATACGCTTCATCGCGCATTTGTGGTGAGTGTAGTGCCTAACATTTTTCGCAATCGTGTTTTCCAAATTAGGGATCAAAAAAATCATCATCCAAAAAAATGTTGAATTTTATGTTATTTTAAGTTTTTTATTACAGGGACCCCGTGATACTGAGATCTAGGCATAGTTTGAAAACCAAACGCGGTAGGTTTGCCCCTTAAAGCTGAACCCGCACATTCCCAGAACACATCGCATTTTCAGATCTTTGTATGAAATAGTAAGCACTCCCACGCACCTTACCGCGCCGCATTTTACTAAAATCTTCTTGCGCGGATGCAGCCCGGACGGGAGCGCCGTTGGTCACCTTTAGAGTGTCAAATAAACAATCTTTATTTTCAGGTGACGGTCGTCAGTTAGAAAACGAGTTGGAATACTACATACGTGAGTGTGGTCGCGTTGTCCGGTTGTCTAAGGCTTTGCCGCCTGAAGAAGGAACTTCTGGAAAAATCATACTCCACCAACTGGCATTGCAACTTGCTACGTTCAAGAAGATAGCACCGAGGGACTGAAGAACTTCTCGACTCATATTCTCCTATATATTACTTTGATACGATAAGTTAACTGTCTCGTTTGTAAATATTGTACCTATTTGTGATAAGTCTGTAATAAAATCTTAATATTTTGATTGTTGAATTTCCGTTTTCATTTTTTAACTTGGTACCTAAGTAATACCTACTAAGTATATGTAAGTTTTTAGCAAAACAAACCTAAACTTTCCGCATCTTCAAGTAGAGTAAGTTGCTATCGATGTAAGTTCATGAATACTATCAAATAATAATTATAAAATCCAATAGGCAGCCTTGCAAAATTTATAGCCCATACGGTCGTGAAATTCCAATAAAAATATCGTTAATGTTCAATTCGTTCCTCAGCGGAACGTTTCGACATGAAGATTTTGGTTTACTTTTTTCTAATTTATATACATTTTTGTACATCCAATTTTATCCACCATGGATCGAAGTTACCGGTCACTAGTTACCCCAAGAAAGTACATCCGGGAATGTTACAATATCTTAAAGGTACTATTTTCAAACAAGATCCTACTCGAGATTCTGGCATTGAATACACAGCTTGGCCGACCATGGCGGCAGGACCTGACTCAAATGTAGAAACTAGACGGTTTTTTCCCCCCTTCGAAAAAACCTACGTAGATGAGACCACCAATAAACGAAGGGTCAAAAAAGTTTTACAGGCGTATTCGGTTTTTGGACCAAAAAGGGCTAAAAGAGCCGTGGACGCAAAAAAAAATGAGGAAAATGTACAAGCTGCTCAGAAACAAGGTTTGACATCTACGGGAATCGTACCTACACCGACTAAATCGAACTCTAATGGCCTAAAAGCCCAGCCATCTCTAAACATCGTTAAGCAAGGTAACGGAACTCGGAGAAGGGGAGCCTTGAGATTAGGTGCGATGAAAAAAAATGGAAACAGTGGAAATATTAGACAAAGGAAACGAGCTAGAGTGGGAAAACCAAGATTTCCAAGACGAGCAAGACCGAGGGCTTTTAACCCGAAAAAAAGAATCGTACGTAAACGTAAAAACGTACCGTTAAAGAAAACTAAACGTTCAAAACTAAGGAAGAGATTTATCAGAGATCGATCCGCAAAGGAAGGAAAAAATATAATGAAATCTATGATGGCAAGAAAAGGACTTACGAAAACAGGCTTAAAAGCGAAGAAACAAGGTAAATAGGGTTTTGTTTCAATAAATGATAAACGACAAGGTTGATTTTATTTATTTCCTTGAAATTAAATGTATGTATAATGTATGTATGTATAAGAACACAGCAAGCATGCTTAAAATGACTGACACATGCAAGTACATCAAAATGATAATTTGAATCTCGCACCTACTCCATGTCATTAAAATTACTACAAAGAATGTGCATAAAACAAAACTTGATATGGTCAGGAATTATTATGATTATTATATCATCCGTGAAATTACTATTCAAAACTATTGACCAAATATTAATTAACAATAAAAAGGCTGGTTTGTACAAAGAACATTTTTAATTGAACACACGTGCCGTAGAAATTGAAAATGTAGAAATTGACTCAACTAAAATCGTTGACCTGGATTCTGACAATCCCTAAATTAATAATCTGCGTTCTTCCACTGCTGACATGGTTGATAACGGTTCTGATAATGTCAACATTGTAGATACAAGAAGACTCATAGCAGCCAGAGATGCGAAGATAGAAGAATATCCTTATGTAGTCTCCATTCAAAAGGGGAAACAACATTGGTGCGCTGGTGCGATCCTCAATCCGAGGCTGGTGATCTCAACAGCGAATTGTTTTTGGAAGTAAGTCCCTTTTATATCCGTAGAATTTTAATTAAACGATATCGATAAGGAATATTACCAAAAACCAATCAAAAGAGTAATTAGTTTCTGGCCTCGTATACAATTTAATGTAACCATAACATGATTAATGTTGAACTTAGGTGTAGGTAAATAATAGGTTTGACATAGAAACCGCACGACCCTGTCGATTAAGATGATATAAACAAGCTATGAAACTGAAATACCTTACGATCTTAATATTGAGTGAGGCTTTACCCCGTTATGTGACAAAGCAGGCTTGGAGTAGATGTGACAAAGCAGGCTGGGACCTTAATAAGAATATAATTAAATCATATGTGAAGTTTACATCTATTTTTTTAGTCCTGGATGTATTACAAGATTACTCAGCATTGGAAAACAAACAACTGACACTGACATATGGATGATATAAATTAGTTTAAATCCAATTAACTACACAACCACCGCATTGTCAAACCACATATAAACATATAACCAAAAACCATGAGGCCCTCTTTGGAGGAGTTCTTCAAATCTCAGTCCTATAAACGTTAAAAGCTGATTTTCATCCCACGGGAACTGATTCATGGGATCAAAAGTAGCCTATGTTTTATTCCATGATTATAATTACCTGTATGCGAAATTTCAGCAAGATCGGTCGAGTAGTTTCTTCGTGAAGAAGTAACAAACATCCATCCATACATCCATACAAACTTTCGCATTTATAATATTAGTGTGATGTGATGTGATGTGATATTGTGATAATAAATAATACTGGACCAATTCACACAGCTTTATTTAGCTCCAAACAAAGCAGAGCTTGTATAATAAGCTACACTGATGTAGGTAGGTACTTAACACAATACTACTTCTAAACAATTCTCGAATGGAAGACACCGATTCCCAAAATACATGCTTTAAGCCGAGTTTGGGTGGTATCATAACGTAGAGCTATGCTCGGAGTCTCTCTGAAGGATAGGATTCGTAACGAATACATAACCAAAGTTATCGACATAGCTCAAAGATAAAAAATAATGTTCAAATTAACTAAGAAGGACTAAAAGGAAAGGCGCATACCCGAGCCAATATGACAGCGATACCTATTTTATCATATTTTTATGTTTATCATAGGAATTTTAGAAAATCCTACGTTCAGTTTGTGGTATCTATTATAAGCTATTTTTTAATACCTCTGTAATAATTTTATCTCATATAGTTTAGGAGGAGATGCGAAAATAGAGTTTGGTGGCCAAGAAGTGCAACTTCGTATCTCTGCCTAAGCTATACAAAATGAAACTATTACAAAGGCATTAATAAATAACTTATAATAGATACCACAAACTGAACGTAGGATTTTTAAAACTTGCTGCGTTTAACGTAATAATAAGATAGAAAAGTTGGGGGCGCCACTTTCACTGGTGTATGGGCCTTAAACAAATTATAATGCGTACAGGGGTCATCGCACAAGCCGTCTGCACGTGCACGCCGGCTCTCGCTACACGGACAGAGGCGGACAGACGGCTAACATCCAGGAGATCATGAAGCATCCAATGTGGAGGCTGCGGGCTGGACCGGACTACGATCTGGCGTTGATGGTGCTGGATCGAAATCTTAAGTAATATATGTGTATATGTGTATACCATGTATTGAACAAAGTACAATCATTACCACAAATAACAATAGGAAAATAAAAAATCCATGCATATACGCATGGATTTTTTTATTTTTTTAATCGATTATTTAGGTTAATACATAAACGAAAGATAGATAGATAAACATTTATTTGCTACTGCAACACACAGTACTTAAGTGGTAATTATAGGGAAGTACATACATTTGATCATCATCAATTATACACATTTGACAAAAATAAATATAAAATAAAGCTAACAAGAAAAAACTAATAATTGATGTAACAAAAGGCACAGCCTATAAAAATAGCACATATTAAAAGAGTTTACAAATAGGCACGGTGTGTGCTGCGAAAAAAAATATAACACCCAAAAAAAAATTAAATTATTCAGGTAAAAAACTTAAAGTAAAACTACACTCAAGTTCGGGTGATAAAAACGTTGCCATGTTAGCCATTGCATTTTATGACGTCACGGATCATCTAGTCCCCTATATAAACTCAAAGTCAAAACTTCATGCCCATACTTGTTCAAGTATGACGTCACGCTTCACATGCCAATAGCGTTGCGTTTAGACATTTCGCTGTTGAGACTTAAAATTTCTACTTTTCAATGATTACATTTCACAATAAAAACATCATTAAATACAAAAATGTATATACTGATTTATTTCTATATCAATAGAGAATACGTAAAAAAATATTAGCTATTTTGAAATCACATGCATATACCCTATTAGAGAGAGGCTAACTTGGTATATTTTAGTTATACCAAGTTAGCCTGTCTTTGTTCTGTAGTATCTTACTCTCTCTACACTAAGGCCCGTATTATGAAAGCTTGCTCAGTCATAGATCTATGATGAGTGACGTTTATGCCATAGAAAAGCGTTACATAAGCATGGATCGATGACTGAGGAATCTTTCATAATACGGGCCTAAGACAGACTTGTGCTGTAGCATAGCACCACGTCCCTTCCAGGTAAGTTTTTTATTATTCACATTCAACCCTTAAAAGTTGACGAATGTTTTATAATAACAGATTCTCGCACACCCTTCATGCAGTCGACCTGCCCAATCGGGACATGATGCCGGCATTCGAAGATGCCTGGGTTGCCAGCTGGGGTGCTACTAGGGTAAGTTCAAGTAAACTTGAGTTAATTTGACAGAGATGAAAGTACTACCTCGAACGCACTGATCTATGTTTTTCTTTTAAACTTGTTTCCTCTGTAGGTTAGGTACCTACAATTAAGATTAGTTATTAGGTAAGTTGGTTGTTGAAGCTACCGGCACCACAGTTTTTAAACTAGTTCAGGAGTCTATGGTCTCGCACTAGTTATTACTTCTAAATAACATTATATTTAAATTATTATACATTTCATTATACTAACTTTAAAACAATAAGAAGAGATAGTGGGAAGATATTAGTTATAGTTGTTTTACACGCAAGCGTGTTAGATATTTTTCTGGGACTTAAGTGTCGCTCAGTAGCATAGGCTCTTTAAGGTCTGCGTACATTAATCCATCGCCACTATCTACCCCTCAGTACAAAAATATACATTGAAATATCTACCTATAAACAGATATTTCTTTTGTATGTTTTGGTGGCTAATAAAACAATGAGGATATCACCAGACATCCTTAATGTTTTATTTTAAAAAATACTAATAATAACGCTGGACAATCCACACAACATCATCTAGCCCCAAGCTAAGCAGGGATTGTGTTCTGGGTAGGTACTTTATGACTAATATATTTCATACAATGCATTAGATAGACACGATACCTGAACACAGAAAATACCCAGATCACCCGGAACAAATATCTGAAGATCGTATAAACACTTGTCTCAAGGCGGAATCGAAGCCGCAACCGTTCGCAGGCGGACCCTTGCCCACTGCACCACATCGGTCGTCATATAATCTTCTAACATTTGCATACCGATATAAATTGGTCAAACATGTTGTGTCATTAATTACTTACCACCTCTGTTATAACGTGTTTTTGCAAATAAATTATCTTTATCTTTATCTTTATCTTTATCTTTATCTTTATCTTTATCTTTATCTTTATCTTTATCTTTATCTTTATCTTTATCTTTATCTTTATCTTTATCTTTATCTTTATCTTTATCTTTATCTTTATCTTTATCTTTATCTTTATCTTTATCTTTATCTTTATCTTTATCTTTATCTTTATCTTTATCTTTATCTTTATCTTTATCTTTATCTTTATCTTTATCTTTATCTTTATCTTTATCTTTATCTTTATCTTTATCTTTATCTTTATCTTTATCTTTATCTTTATCTTTATCTTTATCTTTATCTTTATCTTTATCTTTATCTTTATCTTTATCTTTATCTTTATCTTTATCTTTATCTTTATCTTTATCTTTATCTTTATCTTTATCTTTATCTTTATCTTTATCTTTATCTTTATCTTTATCTTTATCTTTATCTTTATCTTTATCTTTATCTTTATCTTTATCTTTATCTTTATCTTTATCTTTATCTTTATCTTTATCTTTATCTTTATCTTTATCTTTATCTTTATCTTTATCTTTATCTTTATCTTTATCTTTATCTTTATCTTTATCTTTATCTTTATCTTTATCTTTATCTTTATCTTTATCTTTATCTTTATCTTTATCTTTATCTTTATCTTTATCTTTATCTTTATCTTTATCTTTATCTTTATCTTTATCTTTATCTTTATCTTTATCTTTATCTTTATCTTTATCTTTATCTTTATCTTTATCTTTATCTTTATCTTCTTTACTTCCAGCGTGACGGCGTATACGATGCAAACTACGGCACGCTGCAAGTGTATCATGCGCGTCTGATAAACCGCAACAAATGCAACAACGTGACGAAGCGGTTCGGCGTCGCTGTCAGCGAAAACTTCATCTGTCTGGCGCAGATTGGCCGCAGGGCACCCTGTACCGTGAGTACTCTTAGAGCGTTTCCACGTTATCCGATTCGATATCGGGGCAAGTTAAATGTATGAAATATGTACCTGTCCGGCCCGATATCGGATATCGGAGATTTATTTATTAAGAATTACATACATATTTCAGCCTGAAAACCACACAGTTACTTACAGTTTACTGATACTGTCAATATAAAATCACATCTTTACACTTATGAAGTATAGAATTAACCAAGTGCAAACATATAATAGTTTTGTGATAATGACGCTATTTGAATAAGTCGAGATGCAAATCATGTCTGCTTTCGGCTTTACGTTGGGATTCGCGTTCTTAAGTTCAAGTATAAAAAATATTGCTGGTTAAACGACAATGGTCAAACGACACCCAATCTAATTCACCGTTTCTAACAATTATAATTATTTGTATTTATACCACCTAGGTATACCTACGCAAAATAATGATCCATGGACGTAGATAAATTTAATTTTAGTTTATTAATTGGATTAATTTTATTTGGCCACGTCCATTGGATCATTGACTTCGCATTACAGAGAGACACCGGCGCACCGGCCGTCAGCGATGGAGTGCTGTGGGGGCTTGCCTCTTGGGGAATCAGGAAATTGTAAGTAAAATACATCCTAGATACTACATCCTATATTTGTATCATTAATCATCAACAGCCTGTATCGGTCCACTGCTGGACGCAGGTTTCCCCGTGATAAACGCCCTTTGCCGTTTAGCTCATGGGGAGTAATGCCCATAATCCTCACGCTGGGATTGAGGGTTGGGGATCGCAGTTTGGTGCTAGAATTGTTCTGCAGGGGGCACTGCTGCCCGCCCCCCGGTGTATATCCCTTAGTCGCTTCTTACAACACCCACGGGTAGAATTGGGGTGGTGCAAATTCTAAACCAGCACCATACAGCTATATTTGTATTTATTTACTATTATAACATTGGAAGTTATACAAGGCAAGTCATGGTGTAATCACATTCAAGAAAATTTTAATCTTTTCTTAATTATAATAATAATTCAGATAATTCATTTCTTTTCTATGTCGTTAAGAGAGGTCTTGAGTCAATAAATTGCTACACATAAATTCATGAATACTATAAAATGCATGGCTTTCAAAGAAAATTCTAAACAACATCAACAAAATAAATAGGTATCTAAGAAGTGAGAACGGATTTTTTTCGAAAGGAGGACGACTAATAAAAAAATCGTGAAATGAAGTCAAGAACCGCGGAATGGCCAGACCGTGCGCAATTTCCAAATTTGTGTTTAGAAATTGATTATTGGAGAATATTTTTCGCGGAATTGTTACTAACTATTTTCATCTTTATGTCTATTTACAATGGATTTCCGCAAAGTAATGCCTGAAAGTTGTTTCATTAGGTAAAAACTGTTTTGTCGCATAGAAAATTCGGTGCACGTCTCTTCTCTGTACTTCTCGCTCGCGAGAAAACCATATCTTGTCATCCCGCTCGAAATCTATCTCATAGCGGCGTTATTCTATATATGTTATATACTCTTAAATCATATCTATAAAATAAAACGCCTCAAAATCCGTTGCGTAGTTTTAAAGATGAAAGCATACATATAGGGACAGAAAAACAGCGGGAAGCCACTTTGTTTTATAACGATGTAGTGATATTTTTATCGCATTTCAGATGTGGTACCGATCGCTACCCAGCGATGTTCTCCTATTTAGCGTCAGACGCAAACATGGACTTCATCGCCAACGCCACTCATTACCTAATGTCAGACGAGAGGTCCTACCCGTTCCTGGACGCCGGGCCGAGGGAGATCGGCCACGTGATCGAGCCCTATGCATAATGACACCTTAAGCTTAATGTCTTGCGTATGAAGTAGTAATAAAACTGGTCCTAAGACCGAGCCTTGAGGCATGCTTTACTTCCTAAAGTAAAACCTAGCAGAAAGAAGACTCTTTTTGCAAGAACCACTTAATATATCTTAAATATCCTGTTTCCGAGGCTTCACTCACGTAGTTACAGAATATAAAGCCTACTCTTCTCTACATACAAACTCACAAATCTCTTTTAGTATAGAACGTTGAGACATTTCAGCGAAGCCATATGATCTTGCTTTGTTATTGGATGAAACAACGTAATAAAAAAAAGAATCCAACACTATTGAAAGCTCAAGCTAAGTTGAAAAACTGACTTTGACAGAGTATAAAGTCGGAGGTAGACATACCTTTGCCAACGCCACTCATTACCTGATGTCAGACGAGAGGTCCTACCCGTTCCTGGACGCCGGGCCGAGGGAGATTGGCCACATGATGGAGCCCTATACATAATGACACCTTAACC
The DNA here is from genome assembly GCA_955876795.1 of Eupithecia tripunctaria. Classification (NCBI taxonomy): domain Eukaryota; kingdom Metazoa; phylum Arthropoda; class Insecta; order Lepidoptera; family Geometridae; genus Eupithecia; species Eupithecia tripunctaria. The sequence goes on along the minus strand of OY041623.1, from coordinate 8,385,627 downwards.
TTATGTCTTGCGTATGAAGTAGTAATAAAACTGGTGCTAGGATCGAGCCTTGAGGCATGCTTTACTTCCTAACGTAAAATAAAAATAAATAAATAAAAATCATTTATTTCAGACCGTAAGTCCATAGACACATTAAAGTACACAATTACAATTTCAAGAATAAATTAAATAAAATAACATAGCAGGTAGGTACACAAAATAAAATTAAAATTATATTAATATTAATAGAATTAGAAAAGAGAAAAATAATAATAATGAGAATTACATTAAATTAAATTAAATATTACATGTCAATCGTGTGACCGGCGGCTCAGACAGATCATTGAGCCACCAGCGATGATACGGGTTTCAGCATCATCATCCAGTGGCCCATGATACCGGAGCGGAGGTCCTGCGCCACGGCAGCCAGGAGGCTGTTGGAGCTGCGGCGCATGCGGCCCACCAGGGATGCAACTAGGGCTTGAAAATATTCGAAAATTTTTGATATTCGAATATTCGAAAATTTTTGATATTCGAATATTCGAATATTTTTCAGCTACTATTCGAATATTCGAATATTATTCGAATAATAGAATCTTATATAGAAAAAACTTTTTTTTATTAAAATCACATTCTTTTATTGTAATAAGTATTATTTCCATGAACAATTTTAATGTGTGTCGCTGTAACGACAAGACATTGGCGATTTACACGCACAATCAACCAAAAATTTTTAAAACAGTCTTCAAAATCTAGGGTATTTTAATACAATTTAACACTTATTATGTTAAATTTTATTAAAATACCCTAGATTTTGTAGTAAGTAAATAATCACGTTAAGTAACGATAGCGCGTTAGTATTTACTAAAGTACAAAAACATATGGTCTTTTAAATCACAAATTATAAAATTAGCAATTACTCCTCTCTAACTCTATCTTATTTGTATCATTATCATCATCATCATCAGCCTATATTAGTCCACTGCTAGACATTGGCCTCCCCTAATGAGCGTCATAGTACCCTGTCCTGTCTTCAGCTTGACGCATCCAGTATCTGCCTGGAGTCTTTCGCAGATATTCATCCAACCTGGCCGGAGGGCGCCCTACACTACGTTTGCCGAGTCGTGGTCTCCACTCTAGAACTCGTTTATCCCATCGGTTATCGGTTCTGCGCGAGATATGGCTGGTCCACTGCCACTTCAACTTGCTAATTCTCTGAACTATTTCGAGAACATTGGTTCTCTGTTGGATGTGTTCGTTACGAATCCTATCCTGCAGAGAGACTTCGAGTATAGCTCTTTCCATAGCTCGCTGAGCGACTTTGAACTGGTGAATCAGCCCTATCGTGGGTGTCCGCATCTCAGCTCCGTAGGTCATGACGGGTAGGATGCACTGATTGAAAACTTAGGTTTTCAAGCATTGCGGTATGGATGTCGAAAAGACTCGACGTAGTTTTCCAAACGATGCCCAGCCTAGCTGGATCCTCCTCTTGGCCTGCTTCCCTAAATTGTTTTTTCTTAGCTGCAGAATTTGCCCAAAGTAAGTGTACTCTGAAACAATTATGAGATGTCCATATACGACGACAGGCCCCGGATCAATGAGGCCATTAATCATGACTTTGTTTTATCCAAATTCATGCCAAGACCGATCCGTCGCGAGGCTGAAGCTAGGCCGTCCAGCATCCGGTTCAGCTCCTCCAGCGACTCCGTCACTAAGACTATGTCATCAGTGAATCGCAGGTGTGAGATATAATCGCCGTTTATGCTAATGAAAGGCAAGGGCTTTTCAGTCTAGCGTCTTGAACATATATTCCAAGGCGCTCGTGAACAATTTCGGGGATGTAACATCCACCTGCCTCACTCCTCTGCGCAGTTGGATGGGTTTGGACTGCTGGTTCTGTATTTGGACACTCGTGGTGGCGGCGTCGTAAAGACATCTCGGCACCTCGATATAACGAAAGTCTACTTGGCATGGCTGTAAGGATTCCAGAACAGCCCAGGTTTCGACAGAGTCAAAGGCCTTCTCATAGTCCACAAAGGCCAGACACAGGGGCTTATTATACTCTTCGGACTTTAAATAATCTGCCTCACTGTGTGTATGTGGTATATGGTGCCATATCCTCTGCGAAACCGGGCCTGTTCTGGGTTCGCGTTACTTCGTACTATAAAGATAACCACCCCGACCGCGTGCAATACACAACTGAACACAATTCTGCGTTAACACAAGGACATTCACATGAGCAACAGAGACGGATAGACAAAAGAGTATCGTCAAATATGCGAACGCAATATGCAGTCGCGCGCGGCACTCCCGATTACTCCCGAGTGTTTCCGAACCGTGTTCCAAACCCTTTAACTTTTACCTGAACAACGTAAACTTGTATTGTCTTGTATGGTATGGATATACCGCGCAAACTTTTAAATGGCCTTTTATCCACATCAGAATTTTGACTTTTTATTTAAATCGAATATTCGAATATTGCAATATCAGTATTCGAATATTCGAAATGATTTAATATTCGAATATTCGAATATTCGAATGCAAGCCCTAGATGCAACCCGCTTGCGCATGATTGCGTGGAACCCATCCACGTGCGCGTCCGCGAACATCCCTGATGCGCTACAGTACCGCGGCAGCCCCAACAACATCCTGAAGCCGTTATTGTACTGGACGCGTAAGGCGTTGTAGATTTATTGTGTATATCTGGCCCACAGACTGCACGTGTAGAAAGAAGTACAATACGCCTTAAAGTGTTATTTTGACAGGCGTTGTACAACGTGCGAATCTGCGAGCCACCATATTACACCTCACCGACAACGCCCTACGTTCCCTTTCAACATCCACATTGTCACTCATATCCTCAGTGACCCAGTGACCCAGGTATTTAAATTGTTTGACCCAGTTAAGAGGGGTACCGTAAAGTGAGACCGGTGGTACAGAGTAGCTCTTCCTACCGGCTTTGAAGAGAAGCAATTCACTCTTTTTTACATTATACCCGAGTCCATGGGCCGCTGCGTATGTCTCACAAACCTTTATTAGCCGTCTCAGGGCACTGATTGATGGGCTCAGTAGAACCATAAAAGGCTCGTAAAACTTAGCAGAAAGAGATACATCTTTTTGAAAGAATTTGCACTTATAATATTAGCCTCTGCCTGTGGCTTCACTCACGTAGTTGCTAAAGAATAATTAATTTTGTCAAAAAACTGACTTAATTTTTTTAGTTTTCCACTGTCAGAACTGAACCAACATTTAAATGGGACTACAAGGGGAGCACCAACTTCCATATAAAAAAAGAATCATGAAAATCGGACCACCCAGTCAAAAGTTCCGAGGAAACAAACAAAAAAAAACAGTCGAATGGAGGAGGAGGTTCTCAACCTCCTCCTTTTTTTGAAGTCGGTTAAAAACACTACGCTCCTCTACATACACACTCACAAATTTCTTTTAGTATAGAAAGTTTAGACAGTTCAGCGAAGCCGTAAGATGTTGCTTGATTATTAGTTGGAATAACCTATAGGGAAAATGATCCTACACTTTCGAATGCTCTAGCTAAGTTCAAAAATTGAGTTTGAGAGTCAGGACCAGACAATTACTTTATTGTCAACCACTTGCCAAAGCATTAGGTAGTGTTTGCACTACCTATGTTAGATATGAGCTTCCATCCGTATAATGACACCTTATCCTTAAGCAGGTGTATGTACAATTAAGTCCTAAGATCGAGCCCTGGGGCAAACATGATGAACTAAATCTAGCCTAGCAAACAAGTTATGAGACGTTACGATCACGTCTCGATACCAAAGAGCAATAACTACAAATCTCGAAACTATTGTCGTCGACCGGACTTGGGGCTCTGATTACTTACTACATATAATATATTTCGATTTCAAAATAGGGTACATTTACTAAAATTAAAATAAAACAAAAAAATATTATATGAGCATATTTAATATTTTCTTTTCAAAATTGTAAAACTCACATTTTGAAATTGCAAAAGATTATAACTAAATTCTCATATCGTTAATAGTAACAATCGCCATTTTGTATTTTTTTGTAATCCTCTCGAACTAATAATAATAATTGTAAACCATTTATACATCTCTAATAATAATATATTTTAATTTCTAACAAATTCATTTTCTCAACGTTTTTACCACCATTTCGTTTTATGCATACCAACATTAACTTTCATTCCTAATCAACTTTTGTTAAAATCTAAACATACTTTTTACATATCCATATACAATGTCTACAGGCTGTTGTTTACGCACCAGATAAATTTTAAATTTAGAAAAATATTGGAATGACTTTTTATAAACGAAAAAACTTAGATCTACCCACAAATTATATTAAAAAATATAATTAAAATAATGCAGCAATTCCACGCGTACACAATCGAGTAAATCAATTCGATTCTTTGGCAATTTTAGTTATGAATTAAATTCAAAAGTGAATTTACAATTTTATTATTGAACTGGCGTGAAAGCTTTTTATTCTATTGAGTAAAACTGGCAAACTTGGACTATTGTATATTATTGGCGGACTCCAATTTTTTACCACTATGATAGTGTCTTTACAAACGTCTGATTGGTAGAAATCAGATAGAACTAATCTCTACCATGTTATGATTGGTTGAAATTAAGCCAGCTGACTTCACAGTGGTGAAAACTTGAAGCAAAATTGAATGGCAACTTAACAAGCTTTATGTATTATTATTATGCTATTGTACTATGTGTTTAAACTCTAACAGATTCTTATTATTACAAAGAAAGTGATCTAACACTGGCCAAAAGAAATAACATCACGAGAACAACGAACAGAGGTACCGAAAAATCACATAAAAGAAAATCTTAGGCCCAAGTTAAAAAAATTCGAAAGCAGTTCCTCAATTTGTACACAGTAAGCAAAACCTTACAATATAAACCTAACTACAGTACTTGGCCATAAATCTACGGTAACAAACGGATGTACAGTCAAAATTTCAGTGAGCAAAGCGATTTATCATTAAAATTAATAGTAAACTTAAAAGTAAACTTACCAAAGAGGTTAGTTTGGATGGAGCCGATTCATAAATGCTAATAAACCGATAAATATAAAATATATTACTCGAACTGCTACAGGACTATTAAAAACAAAAGACAACAAAATAAATTCGTGCACTTATATCTAGAATGCCACCTTTATAACCTAATTAAACTCTTATAATAAAGTGCAATTGAAAAATTAAGTAAAACGCTGCCATTTGAAGCTTTTCGATGAAAATTTATAATAAGTAGATATAAATCGTCGCACCAGGCAAGAACTTTAAACCTAACACTAAAAACTCCCTGATTTTTTTCTCTTACACCTAATTATACACAAAAATAATTTTGTACTCTTCACACGAGTTTAAATGGCAACACTATTTTATTGTATAAAGTATGGCAGCTTTGTACGTTTTTGCCTATTTCCAATCAATTTGACATTTCATTTGACAAAAGTGACTTTTAAACTTGTAGCTTTTAAATCATGTATTTTGTCAAATAAATGTATTTGTTTTCCAATATTTCAATTCTAAACCACAATAGGCTGTACTATAAAGTTTATCAATTCATAAAAAACCACGCGTAAAGTTTGAAAAATTCAACAGTGATTTAAAATTCAGATAATTAAAAAAATGCGTTGTGTTGGGGTGTGGCAATGTACTTAAAAAACAAGCAAAGTGTGTCTATTGTATAACTATTGTATTATGTAATGATTCAAAAACTGTAACACTAAATGTGGCTATTGTAACATTTAAACTACAAATATTAAAGACAAAAAACATTATCGTTAAAAACCGTTATTATCAAATCGATGTTGCTAAATTGGCATTTTTCACTTTTCAGTCATGATTTAGAATTTTCTTATCTATTCTGATTTGTATTTCATCAAAATCGGTAATCTTTAAACAGAATTAAAATTGACATTCCCAATTGTTGTCTATTTCTAACATCAATAACGATCAAATCACCAACATTCATCAAAATATTATCCAGAATCGTATTTGACAGAAGTTTTTACAAAATCTGTCATTTTCTTTAACTTAAGTTAACTTTATATGCTTGTAACTTATTTTCTTCTAATTTAAATTATCTTTATATGCTTGTAACTTCTTTTCTTCTAGAAAATGATTCTTTGAATTTTCGGTTAGCCGAAAAGCAATCTAGCGAATTTGACAGCTGTTTTGCTGTTTATACATGATGTAAAAAAATCTGGCACTATCCAGATGATTTTTAAACAACTAACCCCCACCCAAACGCAACCGAGATAAACGCACTTCACAAAAGACGAATTTTTGACAGATTTTCATAGAAAACTGTCAAAAAACGTGACTTTAAACGTGCTCAAATCGGAGTCACGTTTGAGTAGTCGGGGATAACCCGCCTCTTGTCTAATCCGACTTACATTTTCACATAATGTAACAAAATCTGTCAATATCTGCCTACCTATTCATCATTATCTGTCATTATTTCATGCCATTATTATTCCATCGGCTGTTATTCTCAGCTTAACTTCTTCTAAGGCTGATTTATCAGCAAAGCTTCCAGTTCATCAGCGGAACGCAGTAGAAAAGCCGCGGACTCGCGATAACCGGTGATAAGCTGCCTTACCGCGCCGACTTCTGCTCCAGACAACTTGTGGGAGAGTAAGGGCTTGGAGGGAGTGGAGGGGAGTGCGGCGGCGGGGGGTGTCGCATGATGGACGGTAGAGCTTTTGAGAGAGAGGTCTGTTGGGGCTGGAAATAATGAAAAAAAAGTTATTAATAACTTAATTATTAATTGGTAATATATATAAAAAATATGTAATTTATTTTAATTCATGTTGTGTTGTGGCCCTTAGAAGCTAAGTTACAATAATATACAATTATACACGTGAACCTCAAACTCAACATTGCCTGCATTGGTCCACTGCTGGACGCAGGCTGCTAAGCGCCGTATTGGCTGTTATTACATGGTGGACCCACGCTGGGCATGCGGGTTGGGGATCACAGTTTGGTGGTAGAATTGTTTTACAGGAGGCGCTGCTGCCCGCCCCCTTAGTCGCCTCTTTCAACAGCCACGGGAAGAGTTGTGGTGGTGAAAATTCTAAGCCAGCACTTATGTCGTCAATATTATACACAATTTCATATATTTTGAATTCACACAGTTTATAAATTAATATTTTTTTATTAGAAGAACTACAAAGTGATCCTATAAGGATTCCTTTTTTCCTTTTATGGTACCCTAATAATAACATGTCCACTATTGACCATCCATTTTTTTTTGATAAATTCGAGTAGGTACTCGTATAACGTATTGCATGTTTATTAAAACCGTGTTACAATAATGTAATATCTATATACCAAAATAAAAGTAAATCTAAACGCGTGCGAAGCCGCGGGCATAAACTAGTAAGCTAGTAAATAATGTGATGATATCACCGTCCCAGCACTCACCGGTCGCCGACAGGGTTGTCGGGAAGGTGTGCGTGTGCGCGGCCATGGCCGACAGCAGCGCGCTCTGGTACGCGGCCATCGCTGCGTTCACTCCTACACCTGCGAAGAGAGCGAGTAATAGTAGATGTTTGAGCGAGCGGAGCGAGCTACGCAGTTAGGTGGTAGAATTCTGCAAAGGGCGCTGCTGTCCACCCCGTTAGATATCCCTTAGTCGCCTCCTACGATACCTACGGGAAGAGTTGGGGTGGCGCAAACTCTAAGCCATACAGCTTAATAAATCTTATATAATGGGTGATTCATTTGGAGGTATTTTTTTAAAATAACATATTTTTTAATGAAGAACTAATTTATCGGGTAATTTTTATTATCATACGAAAGAACTATTCTTTACATTTATTTTTTTAAGATTATTTGATTCAAATGTTGGCCATAACTCCGGTTAACATAGTCCATTCTACCGTTGCAATTTTCGATTACGCGTCCGAGCATTTCGATTGGTATTTGGTGAATAACGCGAGTAATGTTGGCTTCCAGTTGCTCAATCGTACCTGGCTTATACATATAGACTTTGGATTTTACATAGCCCCAAATGAAATAGTCTAGGGGTGTGATATCACAGGATCTAGGCGGCTAACTCACCGGTCCGAAGCGCGAATTAACTGTTCACCAAATTGCTAATAAAGCCATGTCGCCGACTTGTTGGTACCACATGTCCTGGTGATCACGACACTTCAATTTCAGGAAACAAATAGTCTCTTATCATAAGTTACCATAAGTTTCTCTAAGTGCACGAAACACATTCCTCGCAGAACGCTGATTTGCGTAATACAGCTGAATTATTTATAGACGCTGTGCAGGGCTAAGTCTTTCCATGATGAAATGTAAAACTATACTGAACAAAAATACCATAAAAGGTTATCACGACTCACGCTTTATCTGTCAAAAAATCCATAAACAAAAAAGTACCTCTAAATGAATCACCCGTTATAAAAGAAAGTCGTGTTAGTTACACTATTTATAACTCAAGAAGGGCTGAACCGATTTGGCTGAAAATTGGTAGGGAGGTAGCTTAGAACCAGGTGACGGACAAAGGATAGTTTTTATTTCGTTCCCGACTGAACGAATCTTGATAAAATTTGGCAGGGAAGTAAACGGTATCCCGGGGACGTACATAGGCTACTTGAATAGAGCGTGCGAAGCCGCGAAAAAAAAGCTAGTCTATATCTATATTTTAAGAAGAAAGTCGCGTTAGTTACACTATTTATAACTCAAGAATGGCTGAACCGATTTGGCTAAAAATTTGCGGGGAGGTAGCTTAGATACAGGAGACGGACATAGGATAGTTTTTATTTCGTTCCCGGCTGAACGAATCTTGATGAATTTTGGCAGGGAGGCAAACGGTATCCCGGGGACGGACATAGCTACTTGAATAGAGCGTGCGAAGCCGCGGACAAAAGCTAGTTGATAATAATAATATGTTTTTATTTCAGACACATGATTCATATACAATAATAACAATTAAATAATAAAATTGTCAGGTTGGATAAATACATAATACATTTTTAAACAATTTAAAATTAACAGTAAAAATATTTAGCGTACCTATGGATTTAGGATGATAATTCCATCCACTTGTTTGTATGCGTCTGTCTGTATCAATCGATCTGCCAGACTGGAATAATACTATTTTTACACTTGTCAACCCTGGATAAGAATTTTACGATACGTGTTCTTTGGATGGCCTCAAAGGAAATGAGTGTTACCTGTAGGCGGCAGCGAAGTCAGCGTGGATAGAAGAGCACTGCTCGACAACGCAGATGCTTGGTTACTGGTTGAGCTAAAAACAAGAGAATAGCACAAATCAGTTTACGTTATATCAAGACCATTTGGCATAAATATGATACTATTTTCTTTTATTATATTATTTTGTATTCCTCATAATAAAGAATTAGCAAAACTTACTTAATAATTTAAATAATTAGTAATAATAATTATTTATTATCGTAGTATTCGGTAGTCTTGATAAATAAAGCATTAGTAATCATTACTTAAATAATTAGTAATAATATTTACTTATTATTGGAGTATTTGGTCCTAATAAATAATTAATTATTATCAAGGTATTTTGTAGTCTTAGATAAAACATAAAAAAAATGGAATGGGTATCGACCAAGATTGGAACAGTTTTTAAAACAAAGCCTCACGAACAAAGAGAACACAGAAAACACAAAGAATGATTTTTCTTTCAACAACGAATGATTAGTTAAAGCACTGATAATATAATACTGTACTAGTACAAATGCCTCGTCTCATATTAAGAAATGGGACACGCTTTGGGAGTGATTTTGCAGGCCAACCAGTTATTGAGTTGAATTCACTAGATAGCGCAAGATTTGGCCCGCAAGAACTAATATAATCGCACTTGTCAGGAGCCATTTTCTAATATCAACAAAATAACAATCAAATCTCACAAAAACGGTCCAGGGTGGAGCAAAATATTTAAAAATATAGATCGAACAATAAACCAAACGCATTTCAATAAAAAAAACCGCCTAGGCCACCTACGTCCCTCATAGGTGGCGCTTACTATTTAGATAGATAGATTAGATAGATTATGTCTTTATTGCACCATCAATACACATATTTACTATATATTTATTATACGAAATAAAAGAAGTTTATTTAAAGACCACCACGAGTACGTCGAAAGTAGTATTATAATATCTGTGATCAAAATTATGAAATTTTAAAATGTATGAATGAAATTCTATATTTTTTGTTAATTTACACAAACCTCGATGACTAAGTACACTTCAAAAAAATTACAAGAGATGGCGTTAGCTGCAAAAACTTTTCTTTGGAATGAGATCCCATGGTTTAAGTGACTTAATAATATCATAGTATCTAAGTGGTTTTTTTTGGTAAATTGTGCTTATTAGAAATTTTCCTGCCATCTATTGGCGAATAGTATTACTATAAAGTACTATTTGCCAATAGATGGCAGGAAGAGTCCTATTTTTCAGTTCAATTCTTAAGTTAATTAGGATATGGTTGATTATTGGAAAGACGAATAAAATAGTATTACTCGCATAAAGGGATAACAAGATAATTTGAAGATTCTCAAGAAGTACGTATATGGATATAAGCGTGCTACTTACTTCTGCCTGCCGAAAGTCTGCGGGGTCCCGAATGTGTTGGGGAACGAGGGCCGGAACATCGGCGCCGGCGATGACGCCGGGCTGCAAACAATAACATAGTTTGAACTTACATATCAAACTTTTATTGCAAATCACGAATGTCAATCTCCCATAAAGGCGTGTGTTAATAATAATTTGAATGGTTTAAAAATAAACTTAAACTACGTGCAGATTTCGACAAAGACCACACACTTGCGCCCCTTGAAAGAAAGAAGAAAAGAAAGAAAATACATTTATTTGGAACAATTAACCTTGGTACGTGGGGTACCGAATACTATCCTGGTTTTTAATAAAATAACTGAGTTTCTGGTCGAAACGAAGATTGACCAGAGAGCTGGTGAATATCTGGCGTAGCGCATTAGCATTGCCATCATCAACATCCTCAGACTCAGGCCTCCCCCTGATAAGCGCCTTATTAGCTTTTATCTGTAGGGGATAATACCCATAATTCCCACACTGGGCATGCGGGTTGGGGATCGCAGTCTGGTAGTTCTGCAGGGGTCGCTGTTGCACGCCCCCGAATGATATCTCTTAGTCGCCTCTTACGTCACCCGCGGGAAGCGTGTGGTGCAAATTCTAAGCCCTACACGAACGCATTGCCATACAGCGCAGCAATGCAGCTTAATGTAGATCCCACCATAATAGGACTGCTCTCGACTCCAGACTCGCTTTGAGTGGTTTCTATTGTCCTCTTTATGATATTAGTAGAGATAATAAGCTTACCTAGCAGTTTTGCTCCTAGCACTCCCATTAGCGTCGAATATCAGCGTGTTATTGTTGATAGACCCCTCCACTCCCACTTAAGTTGTACTATCTTAGTACAGATAAAAAGCTTACATAGCAATCACACTCCAAGCTCTTCCATTGGCTTCAAGATTCAACGTGTTATTGTTGATAGAACCCTCCACATTAGGACAGCTCTCGACTCCAGACTAGCTTTAAGTGGTCCTATTGTCCTCTTTATGATATAAAGTACAGATAATATGCTTACCTAGCAGTCTTACTCCCAGCACTTCCATTAGCGTCCAACTTCAGTGTGTTATTGTTGATAGACCCCTCCACAATAGGACTAGTCTCGACACCCGCCTTGCTGTGAGTGGTCGTGGTAACTGCAGTGCTGCTGCTGACGGCTCCGCTGTACATGCCGAGGAATGACGAGGCCGCTGATGTGGATGTTGAGTCGATCGCCTGGGAAACAAATAAATGAATAATGCAGGATATTTATCAAATATCATCGGTGATTTAGCACTGAAATAACTGGTGTTATATCATTGATATGCAGAATGAAAAGGGTAGGGATTAGCAGAAGACCCTGTGGGACCCCGTCATACGAATTTATTAGTGAACTTATAGCATTGTTAAGGAATTGAGTACAGATGAAGACTGACATCTTTTATGCATGAGTAGAGTCGTTTTGTGGCTTAGAGTTTGTACCACCCCAACCCTTCCCGTGGTTGTTGTAAGATGCGGCTAATGAATATCTACAGGGGGGCGCGCAGCAGCGCCCCTAGTAGAAAAATTCTACTACCGAACTGCGATCCCAACCGGCATACTCTGCGTGGGAGGCCTGCGTCATGGTTTGGTGGTGTAACACCAACATTAACGAGGGACTTCATCAGGGTGAGAGCGGTTTGCGTCGCGCCTGCACTGCGTCCTTTCACAGTGCACGGGTCATAGGCGCCGGAGGCGGGGGTGGGGGGCACTCCGCTGCTTTTTCGATGCTGTCGAGTAGGAGAGTCAACCTCTCGCGGAGATCTCATTGAGTCGTAGAGTCGAACACACAAGTCATACATAAAAGTTACAAATACTGGAGATAAACAAAGGCGAGCTTAACCTTGACAGAGTTTTCTAACAGCAAACCTATACCGTATCCATCCAGCATGGAGCATGTTAGTAAATAAACCACGATACAAATAACAAAAACTCACTTGCTTGGCGTCGAGTTTCAGATATAATTGTAAGCAATTTTTATTGAAGGGAGGATCTAAAATAATACTGCTACAAGGTTCGTGTTCGTGTTCAAATAATGTTCGTAGTTAGCGTAAATCCGTAATAAATTCGTCAAACTACTATAGTTTCATAGTAAAACTGGTTGCGCTACTCGGCTTCGTTGTTCCTATGGAAACATTTAGAGGTAATTTCTATCCTACGGGAACTTATTTATGGGATAAAAAGTAGCCTATGTTTAATTCCAGTATTAGAATTACCTTATGCATAATTCCAGCTTGATCCGTTCAGTAGTTTTGGCGTGAAGAGGTAACAAATATCCATCCAAACTTTTGCATTTATAATATAAGTGTGATGTGATGATACGAGTACTATTCTCTTACCATTGGCGTCGGCAGCACAGTCGGCAGTGGCTGGCTCACAGGGTCCAGGCCCAGGCGCATGCGTTTAGCGTTGAGGCTCTCATTCTCGCAGGCCTGCGCCAGGATGTGCTCCGCTTGCACCGATGTCAGGTGCGCGGGCGTCGGTCTTACCTGGAAACGAAGGCAGGCAGGGCATCAGCAAGGGAACCGGGGGCTTATTGCTAGGTGGGTAGGGTTTAGATTGACTTAGAAGGGACAAGTGGCAGCAATTACACTACTATGATCAGGGAGAGTTCTCCAAAGTCCATTCTCCATTACAGCTTCTTTAAATTTGCTGCATTTTTCATCCCATTCTGGATCGCCTAGCTTTAGTCCCTAGGAATTCAACAACCATGTTCAATATGAAAACATGCTTCAACATTTCAGCTGCAAAACATCCACAGCTATATATAGGCCTTCTACAAAGATCACCATAAACATCAGTCCTGCGTTACTTGCATGCAGTTCCTGCTACCTTCACCAGTCCTCAATCCTTTTCACGGCAAACTGAAAACATGCTTATAAGTCCATAAATAAAGTTCAAATTCGAACCCTCACCGCACTGTCCCAAGCGCTGCCCGTTGCAGACGAGGCCGGTTCTCCGCGAACCTTCTTGTTCCTCCTACAGCTCTTGAGATAAGTCCTGATGCGTTTGCGCGCCCGCTCTGCGAACTCCGGGAACTGGCGAGTGCAGGAGTCGATTATGGCTTGGATCTTCTCTTTGGGCTGCTTGCTGATCGGGACTATCCGGTCTAAGTTCTCGTCTACGAAGAGACGGACGAACATCTGGAAATGGTAGGTGGAAATAAGGATAGCTTCCTAGTGAAGGTCAATCTTTATAACCTGTGTACTTGAGTTGATGAGAGCGAGAATGATGTCATCTTTCTGCTCAGTTAAAATCCGATCTGGGCGGGAACAGAGTCAGAGTCAAATCGTTTATTTCTTTAGACTTACAAAATAAGTACTTAGACAAGTCAAATTTTTACTATATAAACAGCTTGATATATAGTTATTACTATCAAACAAGAAATAACGTGCAATTGACTCTAATTCACTTAATTTTTTTGTCCACTAGCGGAAGAAGTGAAAAAGAGAAGAACAGCATGATATATTGACGTCATTCTCAAGTCCATTTTTTAAGTACGCAAGTTATATTAACTGCTCCTCGCAGCTTTGCTCGCGGTACCTGGATCGCTTCACACGATAGAGAGTTAACTGCTCCTCGCAGCTTTGCTCGCGGTACCTGGATCGCTTCACACGATAGAGAGTCAGTCAATTTTGGAAAAAAACGAGCGAATAGCAGTGTGCATATTTACATGTCATGCTTATAGTCCCATAGAACAATGCCTCCACTAAGGGATAATGTAGTAATTAAATGTTTTGTAGAATTGGACTGAAGATAATCGGCAAACAAGCTTTGGTTGATGACTATATCATTGATATGCAAAATATATAGAAGAGCACCTAACACAGAGCCTTGTGGGACCCCAATCCGTTATTATGATTATCACCTCCAAGGGCTTATACTCATTCTTGAAGGATTTCTATCGATGACTTTGCACTAGCAAAGTCATCAAACTCACGTTGAAAGCCTTCAGCCTCTCCGGGTCATGATGCTGCGGGTCCACGCGGTCATCACTATCATCGTCGGAGGCACCACCGTCGTCATCGTCCTTGGTTCTGTCAGATGATGACGTCTCGTCGTGGTTGGATGGTTCAGCACCGGGGGTTGCGGAGCCGATGTGGATTGGACTCTGTAGTGGCGATTGGATATTAGTGTTTTGATATGAGGTGCTTAAAACAAGTCTTTCAATAAAGGGGTTGAAATAATGATACGGGATGAAAAAAATTATCCTTTTAGATTTCAAATTTCTTAGAGCCGTTTGAATACCATTAACACTAAAGTAAGATATACTAGTCTGCTTTTGGTTAATTTCAATCTTATTATAATATTAATATCAATCTATGTATACATAATGTATACAAAAAAAGGTGTATTGCTCATGAAAAAAATAAACATATATGAAGGACGGACAAGACTCAAATAATTAGTGAATTAACTTCTTTGGGCTACGAAATATGTATTTAGAAACACTTAGAACTCCCAAAAACTCTAAATTATGTCTTTTAACTGTACTGCTAAAAAGCGTTCTTAGAAATTAATAAATAAATAATTCTGGACAATTCACACAGCATTATCTAGCCCCAAGTTAAGCAGAGACTCTGCCCGATTCTTTGTCAGTGAGAACGCAGGCTCTTCTTCGTAAGACTCATGTTCCTGTAGCATGTCTAAAAATGGTTAAGTAAATATGAAACGCTGCTCAACCTTAAAACTCACCGAGTGGCCAGTGGCCATGGGCGTGGGCGCCTTGGGCGGCTTGCTGCCCAACCCCAGGGCGCTGTGATACGACGCCCAGAGGTCAGCCATGCTGTCACCCCCGGTGTCGGTTAAGTCGCCGTTGCGGCCTGGAATAATATGGTCGGTTTATAAGTATGATGAAAAGGGAAGTTCCTAGAGAGTGGCACGAAAACTTGGGGACAGTTATCCAGCAGTCGATGAAATTAGGAGTGTATACTTTATTGAAAAAGAAAATGATGATGATTAATGATTGGGTACATCAAACTGTGCCGAAATATTGGAAAGCACAAAACTCAAATCATGGTGAATATCCCAGTGCAAATAGCTTTAGAAAAAATGTTTGATCAAATAATACAGGTAGAAATAAAATAAAACAAGTATTTACAATTGAAACAATTGAAGTAATTACAGACTGTTGCAAACAATCTACAGGTAACTCAACTTATCCATATCAATACCAGTCTGAAACTTATAATGGTGATGATGAAATACAATAGGGTAGTGTCCTGAATACAAAAAAGTGTCCTGAATACAAATATTGTTCTATTCAGCCCCTTAGTTAGACTAACAGAAGATTTTTAACTTCCTTTTGACTTTAAGACATAAAAAAACATAGATAAAGCTCGTCAAAGTTTGGGAGGGGACGGAATAGCTAGTGACGACGAAACTACTCGGACAGGTATTTACAACTTCAACAGCCTATTTTGGTCCACTGCTGGACGCAGGCCTCCCCTTTTTTTGATGCTTAGGGGGAGGGACCAACTTTATAGTTTATTTAAACCGAGTTTTGAGTGAATCTAACCAAGGATTAATAATTGTCCATAGAAACTTTACCACCCTTTTTAATCCCCTCTAAGGTTAGTTTTTGAATTATATTAGTCGTGAGCTGAAGCAGATTAGAACCTACGAGTTATTCTAAAACAAAAACTACCTAAACATTAATTTTCATCAAAATCGGATAAGTAGTTACTGAGATACGTGGCAACCTCAGATTAAAGAAGTACCAAGTAGTAAAATGATGTTTGGTAAGAAACATGTACAGACTTTCATTTATTAAATTAGTAATATCATGACCCATACAGGAAAGATTTGATTGTTTCTATTGAATAGGCTCTGAAACTACGGGACCGATGAAAAAAAACAGTCATCATTAAAAAAAGACGTGTGGTACTCTGGGACTGCCGCGGTAAAGCTATTGCATAGCATAAGTCATTAAAAGTTCTGCTGTTCGTCGATAGATGGCAAAACTAAAAGTACCACCGCTGTGCAGGTCGGAGTGGGGGGTGATAGGATATTTTCGAAACGGAATTTATGGGCACGCTCAAGGCCCGCGATAGAAGCTATGCAATAGCTTAAAAGCTCACTTTTCAGGGAGTGACATAGGCTATATTTTATATCGGAATTCCCACGGGAACGGGAACTCCGCGGGTGAAACCGCAAGGCGCTGCTAGTTCTTATTAAACTCGTTGCTGTGATGCGATTCCTTTCCAACTGCATTTTGAAAAGCTTTTATATAGTTACTTTAACAGTTTTAACCACACAAGAAGCACTAAATCAACATTTTTATTGGCTTTTAGAGTATCTACTAGATTCGTATAGTATCTACAGGCCACCTATTGAGAGCTATTTAAACTATATATTTTATGACTGGTCTATACTTCACACTAATATTATAAATGCGAAAGTTTGTATGGATGTATGGATGGATGGATGTTTGTTACCTCTTCACGACAAAACTATTGAACGGATCGGGCTGAAAATTTGCATACAGGTTATTCTAATCCCGGAATCATAGGCTATTTTTTATCCCATAAATCAGTTTCCGTGGGATAAAAATCACCTTTAAACATTTCCATAGGAACAACGCGTGCGAAGCCGCGGGGCGCAGCTAGTATATTATAAAGAGGAAAGATTTCATTGTTTGTTTGTATTGAATAGGCTCCGAAACTACTGGACCGATTTAAAAAATTCTTTCATCATTGGAAAGCTTACTTTTTAGGGAGTGACATAGGCTATATTTTATCCCGGAATTACCACGGGAACGGGAACTACGCGGGTGAAACCGCGAGGCGCTGCTAGTATAGTATACAGGTTTGAATTTTGTAATGCCACCTGGAGGGAAAGTACTGTTAATACTGTAGATAGACAATTTTACTCAAAGAAAACATGCCTTTATTTTTGAAAAGAAATAAAACGGCATTTAAAGATGTGTGGTTTTATTGACGAGAATTTTATGAAGTAGGTGGCAGCAATTTTCAATCTAAGTTTTACATTTGTTAAGTTCTATAAATAAATTTTTAAAGATCTTAATAAACAAATTAATATTAAAAAGCGTTTTAGTTTATTGAATTTATAATTAACTAAACCCTATACAGTTATATAGCTGTGTGGTGCAGGATATCCACCGGGGGCCGGGCAGCGGGGCCCCACAGAATAATTCTACCACCAAATAGCGCTCGCCAACCTGCATGCCCTAGACTAGAAGGCCTGCGTCCAGCAGTGGACTAATACAGGCTGTCCTGGAAGCTATAATAAAACCAGTTTCCTTTAATTTTCGAAGCTATGATAGTAAACTATAATTTACCTATTCCGTATTCAAGAACAAATTAGTGAAGGAACGTTGAACAAAGCTTGAAGCATTAGAAACAATTTAACTTAGGTGACAATTATTTTGATGTGTGTAATTTCCAAGTTTCGATGTTGAGTCGCTATTTTCCCTGCAATTATGGAGTCGGCGACAATTTCTTGTGTCTATTACTGTGTACGGGAATTATTTAATAAATCTACACTGATTATTGCATTTTACTATCATTGCATTACAATCAATAAATTAATTAGATTGATAAATTTTATGATTATTGATTTAATATTGTTTGGCAGGTCCCAGTTCATACCCAATATCAATGTTAATTTATATTTTCAGGTTATTATAATGCTTTTAGGTAGATAACTATGTACTTGTGGAAACACTGAAGAGTATCACCAAAGAATTTAATTAATAATACATATCTGTTGTCCGGTGTTACCCATGGCTATTTTTAATTAAAGTATTTATCTATTAATTTAAGTTAGCTGAAATATGGAATCTTTGAAGTTAGCTTAAATATGAACAGTTAAACAATAAACACTCCAGAATCTTATTTTATTTATTGTTAAAATCAACACGCCCATAAGATTCGATCACGCAACCTTCAAATCACCAGTCAACACCCTCTACCGCTAGTCTACTATGCACTTAGCTCGACCGCTCAAAAAACTCAGGTCATTCCTCGCTCCCCCAAGCCAGTAATTTAACCATTCAGTATGCGCAGTTAGTTAGGAGGTAAAAATTAATGAGAGGCAAGGTGTACGCGTCTAAATGTCAACGGTACAGGGCCCTGCAAGCCCCCCGGTTATAAATAATTTGAGATGCCTTGCACGGAGATGGTGGACGGAGTTAGGGGGAGGTTTTGTACGGATTCAAATACATTCTATTTATGGACATCTAATGTCATTTCAAATTACTTAGCGCTTGTTGCATTTTAATAAGATTAAAATAAAATGGATTAAATTACTTCGGACAAGAATATCAACATAAAATTTTTCGTTGTCTCAGATAGATTGCATAGTGATAACTACATAGATTTTATAGTCGTAGAGCTAGATTATTTAACAATATAATTTTATAGACGAAAACATACGGTACTTGTATTTTTTCCAGTTTTATTGTGCTGGTTAGTTTGGCTTACACACTTTGAGAAAACTAAATAATGTACATATTATAATTAAACTCTTTTAACTTAACACAGGAGAGTTCTGCCGTGTAATGTAGGTTACATTATGTTTTATAGGATTTGGCATGGATTTTTAATAATCACGTTTAGTGACCGTACCCTGCCCCTGCAGCCCCAACCCTAAATACGTCCACGCACCCTACGAGGGCTCTCTCGATATGGCTTCTTGTAAAAATAGCCTGAGCCGGTGCGAAACGCGAAATTATGCAACTTGCGACGATAAACTATTTCGACTGCGACCGCGGGGAGCAGTGGGCAGTCAGCTTAATTACGAAGGGCTTTTTGTGGTGTTACGGCAGTTAGGCAGATGGGTTGATGGACGAAGATATTTTGTGGTGACTTGTATAGGTTGATGAAGTAGCCGTTTTAATTTATTTTATCGTGAAGTGGTTAGTCGGAATTCGAACATTTCGTTATAGCTAAGCGAGCGTTCTTTTTTGATTATTTTCGAATGAAAACTGGTACACAAGTCATCTATACAAATACAACGGGGTATTAACATTGATTTATTAAAAACGTAGATGAGGCACCGGTTGCTTGAAAGTGGCAACCTCAAATTGTGTAAAATTGTGTTCTCTCACATCAGTCACCGTCTGACCGGCGGCACGGGCGGTCGTGATTCGCGTGAAATATTGTTGTCTCAGTCTCACTTCGGTCCTAGATACGTATTTCCGTCTTTGTTCTTCTTTGTATTGCACAGGACTGGAAATATAAATGTGAGCGTATGTGTTTGCGTGTAGTTGTAACACATGCCAATTTTTGAGTAAGCGCTGGGAGAACGTAACCTATCTTCCCTTTTTATATCAATGGGTATTAAGATGGGTTTTCTATAGTCTGAAATAAATGTATTATTATGAAGAGATACCTTTATCGGTGTTTTTTTGAGATTTATATGACTATATTAGTACTCCAACCTCAGTTGGGCTGATAGAAGTTCTTTCTTATAATCACAAGATTATAAGAAATAGGATCGAATGTCATGAAAAAAAAAATATGTGCCCATTTTCATGCTAACTGTAATTTTTTTCGAAAATCTGCGAATGGGGCAAATATCAATTTATCTAATAAATAAGGATAGTCTTCTAAAACCGTTTTCAGTGTGTCTACCATGAGTTTTGAAAATCTATATTCGCTAGCGACTGTAGTTAAAATAAAATATGGAAACTTCTAAAGCACCTCTAGCGGCAGTTGGGTACTAAAATGCGCTGTGGAAAAAAGGTTTTGCGTTCTAAGCCTAGTTGGAGCGGTAGTAGGATGCGGTGTCGTATGGGAGGCACCGCAACAGACGCGGGCGGTCATGCTGTATGGGCAACATGGCCGCAGAGAGGTGGAGGCCGCGGCGGGAGAGGAGTGCCGGTATTGCGGTACGCCGCTCTCTCTGCCTTCCGCGGTCCTGGCGGAGTCGCCACCGATGCGGTGGGGTCGCAGGGGAAGAGGAGTGTCGGTATGGCGTAGGCCGCTCTCTCTATCCTCTGCGACCGTGTGGCAGGCGACGGGGCCACTCGACTGACCTGTCGCACTGGGAGATCTTGGGCGTTCGGACACGGGGTTGTCTGGCGCCCAATTGGCAGGTAAGGTCTCCGAGGTGGTCGCGGCGCGTCGCAAAGGGGGATGCTCAACACCCCCCAGTGAGGGGCCTGATATCGGGCAGAGTCAGAGTCAGAGTCAAATCGTTTATTTCTTTATACTTACAAAATAAGTACTTAGACAAGTCAATTTTTTACAATATAAACAGCTTGGTAAATAGTTATTACTATCAAACAAGAAATAAGGTGCAATTGACTCTAATTCACTTAAATTTTTTTTGGCAGCCGCGGTGGGTTCGTGGAAGAATGCGAAAGCGTGTTCCCACCACAAGCGGCAGAAACGGAAGCACGCTGAGTGGTGTTGGAGTCCCACATAATCGCACCGTCTTCCCGTGGCAGTGCGATATGCGTGCGCACTTCCCTCAGGACAATAAAAAAAAAGTCGTCCCTTGCAGTAGCGTTGTAGCCGGCAACTTCCTGTCCGTGTTATAATAATAATAATAATAATAATTAATAATAAGAATCATCCCCACGCTAAGCATGCGGGTTGGGAATCGCAGTTACGTGGTATAATTATTCTGCAGAGGGCGCTGCTGGCCCCCTGGTGGATATCCCTTACTCGCCTCTTACGACACCCGCGAGAAGAGTTGGGGTGGTACAAATTCTAAGCCAGCACCACACAGCTATAGATGAGCTCTTACGGCCAAATACTTTTTACTCAAAGTAAAGAAGAAAAAAGAAAATAATTTTATTTGCTTTGAAAACTACACAACACAATATTTAACTTTACTAGATTAATTCTAGACTTGTACTTAATATTTGTTCATAGCAGGCAAATATGGCCCACACTCAGCATTGTGCTGGGTAGACCTGGTGTGTCTACTCAGCGCTGGTTTTCAGTGTAGACCAAGGGCAGGTCACGTCACGACCATCTGTGGTAGTGAGTTTCCGTCAGGTGCGTCATCATCATCATCATCATCAGCCTATATTAGTCCACTGCTGGACATAGACCTCCCCTAATGAGCGCCATAGCGCCCTGTCTTCAGCTTGACGCATCCAGCATCTGCCTGCAGTCTTTCGCAGATCGTCTCACCTAGCCGGAGGGCGTCCTACACTACGTTTGCCGAGTCGCGGTCTCCACTCAAGAACTCGTTTACTCCAGCGTTATCGGTTCTTCGCGAGATATGGCCGGCCCACTGCCACTTCAGTTTGCTAATTCTTTGTCAGGACTTTGTCAGGTGCGTGTTGTAGAGTAAAAGTAATCATGATAATTATTATCAGCTTACTAATATAAATAAATAAATAAATAAATAATGCTGGACAATTCACACAGCATTATCTAGCCCCAAGCTAAGCAGAGCTTGTGTTATAGGTACTAGATAACTGATATACATAATACAATACACTACATAGATAGATATTTTTTATTATACATAGAAAACATCCAGAACGTCCTGAACAAATATCTGTAGATCGTACAAATATTTGTCCCGAGGCGGGAATCGAACCCGCAACCTCCTGCGTCGCAGCCGGACCTTCGCCCACCGCGCCACAGTGGTCGTCGAATATAGCCTCGTGTGAAGGCATATCACATAGTCTGTAGGCACTGTATCTATCAGGTATTAATACTTGTCTTTATGTAATTTGAGACCGCACGTGTTAACCCAAGTGATTTATATACACGTACGCATACCTACTAATGATAGCTTGCAGTTACCTACTTACATTACATTGCACCTACATTATCATCATCATCAACTTATATTAGTCCACTGCTGGACAGAGGCATCGCCTAATTATGTATAGATGTATTTATCAAGCTGTTTATATAGTAAAAATTTTACTTGTCTAAGTGCATATCTTGTTAGTCTAAAGAAATAAACGATTTGACTCTGACTCTGACTCTGACTCTATTATAATAATGACTGTACTTTTTACAGTTTCCACATTAGCTTAAGTTTTCAACATCGCTTCATTTGTTTTTTAACAAATTTTAAATAAAGGAAGAGGTTCTTAATTCGACTGTGCCTTTTTATGTTTGTTACCTCAGAACTTATGATTGGGTAATTCGATTTAGTTTAGTTTTTTAAGACAAACTCAATTATTATATACAGTGTATTGTTGCTTTTACTGCCCTATGTTTAATTCATGTTCTGTACATGTTTAGGAATTCAATCTAGCCAAGGTTCTTATCTTAGTTATAATTTTCAATTCATTTACATGTCTCAATAGTTTTTTGTTTTGTAAGCCAAAAAAAAAATTAAAACAATGAGCGCCATAGAGGCCTGCCTTCAGCTTGCCGGTTCCAGCATCTGCCTGCAGTCTCTAGCATGTCGTCATCCCACCTGAGAAGTCCACTATACGTTTGCCGAGTCGCGGTTTGTACTAAAGAACACCTTAACCAAGCGGTTGTCGTTTCTTCGGTATGATATGGCCTGCCTACTGTCGCTTACATGGTAGTTTATAGGGGGCAACTACTGCCACACGTGTAAAAGAGTATTTAAGACCAAGTGCGGTCTGGCGAGCCATAGGGAGCTCATGATAGGAAACACAATATCTTGGGTCGCCGTCGTTGAAATCGATGATATGATATATATAGTTTTTTATGGTTATATATAATATATATATTTATATATACTAGCTGCGCCCCGCGGCTTCGCACGCTCTATTCAAGTAGCTATGTCCGTCCCCGGGATACCGTTTTCCTCCCTGCCAAATTTCATCAAGATTCGTTCAGCCGGGAACGAAATAAAAACTATCCTATGTTCGTTTCCTGGTTCTAAGCTACCTCCCCACCAATTTTCAGCCAAATCGGTTCAGCCGTTCTCGAGTTATAAGTGATGTAACAAACACGACTGTCTTTTATATATATAGATAAATATATCGTTTTTTTAAGGTGACTCTACATAATAGGTATTTTAGTCAAAGTTATGGTAGAATTTTGGTACTTCGAGGTTGTAATGAGAGTGTGGTGCTTGGAATTGTACCACACCAACTCTTCCCGCGGGTGTCGTAAGAGGCGACTAAGGGATATCCACCGGGGGCGGCAGACAGCAGCGCCTCTGCAGAACAATTCTACCACCGAACTGCGATCTCCAACCTTCAGGCCCAGCGTGGACATTATAGGCACTATCTCCCATGAGATAAACGCCAATAACGGTTTTGTAAAGGGTAGGCTTACGTCCAGCAGTGGACCAATACAGGCTGTTGAGGAAGACTAGAGAAAACTTGACGTTCTTTCAACACAAATAAGGTAGGCAGTTACCGCAACTGCCTACCTTATTCGCAACCCGCTTACATCAGTAATGAACTTTTGAGGAGATTCGTGATTAAATGAATTCTTTGGGAGATACATATTTATTTATATAATGTATTTTATTAGGAAAAATAAAAAATAAAAAATGGGATCTAACTAAACCAACGGATGTGACAATGAGCTAGTATGTACCATAAGAGTGTGCAAATGACGTGACGTTATATCATGAACCCCCATTTTAGGAAAAAACTGAAGCACAGCCGCCATTCCTTCGATGCGCTTTATTTTTGTCTATTTTATTGACAAAAGAGAAAATATGTATCTAATATCTTCTGATAATTTAACTAAAGGACCAAATATATATTTTTTTTACTCAGTTAGGACACTTTCCTTTTGCCATAATAGCTTTCGACTTAAAAAATATAAAATCATCAATAGTCAAGTTATGCAAACTGCTAGGCATAAACTGACCCAGTGGTTATTCGAACCTGATTTTTTATTATGCGAATTACGATCTAAACATATTTAACTTTAGAGTAATTTTACCTTGAGCTTGGTTCTGGTAATTCCACGCTAGCAACATCATTTTCAACCTCTCCGCGTCTTTGTAGCCGTTACCTGCACCAGATCACATGAGCCAATCAAAAACAATTTCGAATTTGAATAAAGAACACAAATTAGCCAATGGGGTGTGGTGTTTTATTCGTCATAAAACGCCGTGTGATTGATTTGATGCAAGTGACCGGGTTAGTAGGGTTTTAGGATTGTGAAAACTGGACCATAATTGATGTAACTTACTGCTGTAGTGGTCGTCATCAGTCATGTCCGATGGTTCGGGAGTCAAGTTGTCCTGTAACAAAGCAAATATTTATTTAGATTATTGGCAATGAAATAAATTGATAAGTAGGTAACGTAGCGTATTTGTTTAACGTTAGAACGTAAAATTATGTGAACTAATACCAAACAACTTAACTGACTTATACTCATTTATTTTTATTCAATGTACGTACGTAGAGTCCGTTCAAAAAGAGAAGAGTCGTGGGAATGGAGGGCGCGCGTGTGCCAATTGACAACTTTTGTTGCGTTGACAACACTGCTCTGTCATTGCAGTACGACTAAAAGTGTTAGTTCACCGAAACGCCACGACTCTTCTCTTTTTGAACAGACTCGACTGGGCTTTTTCATGTTTTTATGAATAATTTTTCATGTTGTTTGGAACATGGAAACAATGAATTTATCGTACATTAGCAGTTCCGTTGTTTCGTTGTACCAGGAGATCATAACCGATCAGGAGTAAATAATTAACAAATTAGCGAATGGTCGCGCCCCGGGTCATTGCACCCGCGAACGCGAATCGATAGTGCTTGAAATGGACAAGCACTATACATACATACATGTTGTGTGTAGGTAGGTACATTGTCATATAGATGTGTGCATACAATAGCTATGTCTACCTATCTTATTGTACAGGGACACAGAGAGATGAGCGTAAGGTACAGATAGGCACAATTTACTTATAAGCAGCACAGGGGGCCCTATTTTTTTTGGAATATTATTGAATAAAGGCAGTGGAAATGCTGCATTTAGGAATTGAATAATTGGTTATATTATCTTTGATTGGAACATTTAGAACTCTTCTGGTCTCAAATATAAGAATCTCAGAAATAAGATTTTACTATTCTAGAGTACTTGTTTGAACTATTTGAAAGGACAAATCAATTTGGCTTCACCAAGGGTAGATCGACAACTGATGCTGGTACAGTTTTATTAAAGCACATATTGGATGCATGGGATAAAGCGAAAAACGCTATTGGTGTATTTTGTGACCTTTCTAAAGCTTTTGATTGCGTTGATCATGGTACATTAATAAATAAACTAAGACATTATGGAATTCAAAACAAGGCACTGGACCTTATGCAATCATATTTATCTGATAGAGTCCAAAAAGTAGATATTGGTAAAGAAAGATCTAGGGGATCAAAAATCGATTTAGGAGTCCCGCAAGGATCAATATTGGGTCCTTTTCTATTTTTAGTATATGTAAATGATCTCCCATTTCTAGCAAAAGATCTCTGTGATATAGTCTTATTTGCTGATGATACTTCATTGATTTTTAAAGTTGACAGAAATAAACATAATTATGACGATGTAAATAATTCTCTTTCACAAATACTAGATTGGTTCACCGCCAATAACCTCTTACTCAATGCTTCAAAAACCAAATGCATAAAATTCATGTTACCAAATGTAAGAGAGCTCCCAACTAAGATAATGCTAAAGGATGAGATTGTTCACCTTGTAGACTCAACTGTTTTCCTAGGGTTACATATTGATTCCTCTCTTCAATGGAGACCGCAAATTGATGCTCTGGCAAACAGACTTAGTTCAGCAGCGTATGCGGTTCGAACAATTAGATACATTACCGATGAAGATACAGCTAGGTTAGTTTACTTCAGTTACTTCCATAGTGTTATGTCTTATGGTATTTTGCTTTGGGGACAGGCAGCTGACATCCAGACTATCTTTGTTATTCAGAAAAGGGCGGTACGCGCTATTTATAAATTAAATCCACGAGACTCGTTAAGGGAATTATTTAAAGAAATAAATATTTTAACAGTAATATCGCAATACATCTATGAAAATCTAATGTATACACACAAAAACAGAGATAACTTTATGAAAAGGTGTGATGTTCACAATAAAAATACAAGAAACAAGAACAAATTACACATCCCATCATATAGATTACGAAAGGTAGGGAAATCATTTGTGGGCAATTGCGTAAGATTCTATAATAAGCTTCCATCTGAAGCAACTGAGCTCCCTATTCGTAAATTTAAACTGTACATAAAACGAAATCTTATCAAGAAAGCCTATTACTCCGTAGATGACTACGTAAATGATGTTAACGCTTGGCCGGATGTCGCCCAGTTCCATACAGACAATAGTATGTAAGACCAGTTAGACTTAGTTATCCTAAGATTGTATTAGTTGATAAGCGATGGACTTGCTAGTGGTTTCTTTTTCACTTCTTCCGCTAGTGGACAAAAAATTGAAGTGAATTAAAGTCAATTGCACCTTATTTCTTGTTGATAGTAATAACTATTTATCAAGCTGTTTAGATAGTAAAAATTTGACTTGTCTAAGTACTTATTTTGTAAGTCTAAAGAAATAAACGATTTGACTTTGACTTTGACATTTAAAAAATATATTAAAAAAAATGACAATTTTGTCATAGAGTTCAAACTCTGATTAGGCAGGTACTAACAGGTCAGCAACTAAGAATTTATACTTTTTTAGACTCGGGTCTTTATAGTTTATAACGCAAGAAAATTCTCATAAGTAGGTAGTTCTTGTAGCATTTCTACAAAACAATACCTATATCGCGGCGCGAAATCGAGCTGCGAATGAAAAACGTTTATAGGCGCCTTCAAGGAAATTTCGAGAATAATCCATCTTGAATACCAAAACCCTTCTAATAGTCCACGCTACGCATAGGTAGGTCCTATCACGCCTAGTTTGGCACAGACAATACATACGTATAGATGGGACACGTTGTGCATATTGTACCTACACCTACATACAATGGCTTCACTTATAGGTTGCAAGACGTAAGGGCTACCCCCCTCCCCACTGTAATAGGAGAGCATAATTGAAGCTTGTCTAATCACGGGCTTGATTGAAATTATGCTAATGTCGATGACTACATAGATATGGGAAATTATAGATTGTGAAGTAATCAAATAATATCAAAAACTGTTTTTAGGCTTGGTCTTGTAGAATGGAACTGTCCACCCTTAGTCAAAAATAAATGATTGAAATAATAATAAAAGTTAGATGTCCAGAAAACTAAATGATTAAATAATAATTAATACCTACCTAACATATTTCCATAGATGATTACTAGATGAGTTAGTGAGTTCACTTCACTTATAGGTATTCGTGAGTGTAGGTCACTTTTCTTTATTTATTATTCGTAATCAAAATGCAGCTAATGAGTGGCGAAGTTATTATGGGTGATACACGCACGATTATATCTTAACTGACCAACATGACAATAAAGATGTGCTTACAAGACACAGTCAAAAATAAAGTCAGGGCGTGACTCGTACAAACATGTGTTATGTTTCTGATTCGATTTCCTGCATGCGACATAATAATTGGTTTTGCACGAAAACTAAATAGAAACGTCGTTTTCTTTTCTGATAGCCCCCAGTTGTCTCTTTGTTCTCATTTGTTCGAACGTAAAGTAAACTCCTTTAAAAATATGATAAAGAACTTAGTACCTATGTGGTCTTTTTATTCGAAATAAATACTTTTGGATTTTATCGTGAGAAAAGGGCACGGTGCCAAAATTGAAGAATTTATTCAAATTTTGAATTTAGAATGCGGATGGCCGAACAAGCAAGCCGCTATTCAAAGCCCTGCATAGCATTGCACACGCAAACTGGCAGTTTGGCAATAAAATGCTGCTTTACCTTGTACGAGCATTTCAGAGACATCATTCTGAAATGTTTGAAAACAACGAAGGTAAATGAGCAGAAGTAAGATGCAGAGGGCCTAATCACACTAATTATAAATATGAAAGTTTGGATAGATGGACGGAAATTTAATACCTTTTCAAGCTACTGAAATACTGAACGGATTGGTCTGAAATTTGGCGTATACAACCACGTGCGCGGATCTAAGCTGGTCCTAAATAAGAATTAGAAGTACAATATATATTTTTTTATTCTATCGAGTTTTTTTTTTACTTGCTGTGCTCTGTATTCATGTCCGTCAAAATAACGTTTAATTGTATCATAAAGCATAAGATGGTACTGGATGCAATTTTCACACAAATCAAAAAGCAACATCTTAGCCACCCCCGAAAAACAGCTGACGATCTCTACGAAAACATACGAAGATTTCTATTCAACAAGTGGCCGATCCATGCAAAATATATTTCGATTTTCCCGCCGATGTGTATTGAACTCTACTACTTGAGACATAAGACGCAGTTTTGTAGTTTTGTTTGAGAAATGTTGTGATTTTCGCTCGGAATTCAAATGATTTTGTAGCAGTGCCTCTATCAGGCTATTTAGCGCGTAAACGTAAAGCACTGATTTTATAGCATAAAAACATAAATAAACAATGAAATCTATTCGCAGTCAAATCGTTAAGCGCGTAGAATCACTTTTTGTCTAAAAAAACTACTTTTGAAGCAAGACTCCTTGTGAAAGGGCTGGTCCAAGGCGATATTACCACCGTGCGAGGTAATAATTCCTACGGGAATTGACCAACTGTCGTTTACTAAAATTTGTATCTTTTAAGAATGGAGTATTCTGTACTATGAGGGTGTTTGGTGGAATGATGTAGAGATTTGAAGAGATTATGGGCCAAAAACTAAGAAAATATCCTAATACAGAGTAGATGATTGGCGAACAATGAAGAAATAGAGATGAGCCATTAGTAATTAAGACAAAATTTTGTTATTATAAAAACAATATATTTTCTCGAACAACGTCAAGATTTAAGGATTAGGTTAGTAATTGATGGCCCAAAAAGATATTAAATATCTAAATGGTATTATGTAAGTAATTTTAGTCCAAGTTCAATTATACCGCAGGCAAAGTACGCGTGTAGGTACCAGGTACACATAACCAGTTAGGAGGTTGGGGTGACACGCATCGTATCGACCGTCTTGAGCTTGGCCAAGGTGGTTACGATGACCTATAGATACGTTCTTGGCACGCATTATGTAAGCTAGACCTAAGTATATAGTTGGTAGAGTCAAGATAAATTGTAAAAAAGTGAGAAAATATATATTTTTGATAAACTTGTACTTAATAATATATTAATGAGGTGAGTTTAACTTCGTATTTTGATATGGAATCTAACCTTTTGCTATATCACGACACAAGATTAATTTTAAAGTTTATAAAGAACTCTTTGAAGGTGTGAAGGAACTCAAAGCCAAAAGTTAAACTAAAACCCAAATCCATTTCAAAGATAAATACTTATCTACTTCGTTTCAATAAGCAACGATTGCGTTTACATGCTAAAATCTCTTACATGTTACCAACCCTGTATATCATCAACCTTAGGCACCAATACCTAGGTATACTTACATTGTCAGAACCCTAAGGGATAAACGCATCACGTATATCTAGCCTTAGTTAAGTATAGCATGTATATGCCATACTTACAGCTATAGCCATCACGTTTAGCTATAGAGTTGCAATTTACCGAGTAATTAATTATGGCCGAATGACAGATAAGATGCAGTGGTGCGGGCATAATATATCGATGTATGAACATAGCTGATGCATAATGTTGACTTTAGTTAAAGTTAACTGGAGCATATATACGATTTGTCAATTTAGTTAGTAAGACGTATCCCACAAAATAGAGGCGAATTTTAAGACGAAACCTTAGTCAAAATCTTAATATTGAACCCTTCTGCAGAAATAACTTATCTATATTCAGAAATACAACCTATCATGCTTCAAGAACTTAAAAGAGCTCCACCAATCAGATAAACGGGACAGTTTTAAATAAAGATCTCGAAGACCCGTAGTTTGGCGACTTTGTAAGGACAGTAAGGAGACCCGTTGCACCATAAGAAACTTGTTCGAGACCACTTTATATGTCATGTGCGCCTGGTATTCTGCAATTCTAGTTTTAACGCTTTTCTTTTTTATTTTCGATCGACGGGCAGTGATGGGTTTACACTTTACGCATCAAATGTCGATAATAATTGACAGTTTGATATGATCGTTCTTTTTATCTTTTTTGACATCTCATATCGATATTACATTACAGTAATGTAAAACTTCAATTCACGAGCGATTTTGAACCTTAGTAGAAAGCTCTGCATAAAGCACGACAGATATTTCAGGTATCCGATATTAACTTTAGCACCGATTCATTACCAGAAAGTAAATTACATCGGAAAATTCCATAAATGCGGTAGGCACAGGGTTTGGAAACCGGATCGGCAGTGGTCGATAGACGAATAAATCGCTGAATAACCTAGTTTTCCATGCAAAATAACTGCAAAATTTCGGGAATCCAACGCTTATGTACTGAGGGCTGATATGTGCTTGCTGATACATAGGTTATGTGTCCCCCCGCCCCCCTTGCACTCCGCGGTGCCGCTAGAACCTGCCACCCCGCGACAATGCTCTGTCACTCGAATCTGCTGACAATGGATAGCGTCGCGTCGAACTGAATATCCTATTAAAACCTCTTTATTCCGCAAAACACCGAACTCTATGAAAACAATAGGAGTAAGGAACCTTATAGTGAGTTGCGTTTAAAATTAGAACATCAAAATGTGATATAGTCCGCGCGCAGTCAGAACACGAAGGAACCATTTCGAAGTAACGCATTTACTTTAAAAGTATCCATACCATTTTAACAACACGCGGCTTACCTGTAGGTATCAGCTGGTCTCGTGAGTGACTCACACTATTTTCATCGCTCATTGGTTAATTTCTTTTGTTTTTTATACGTATACAAAATGCAGCCAATAACGACGAAAATAATACGAGTTATACATTCACGAATACATCTGAGTTTATACCAGAAGATATGAACGAAAACTGTTTACTTTGATAAGGTTCCGTAACTTTCTTTTCGCGCACATTATACCACATTGACTTGCGATACCAACCATTTGCTGAAATTATCTTACTACTAACTTGACTTATTTTTTTTTTACATTTGCATTAAAAAAATAGTTTCGACAAAGTTTGTGCGGCAAGTGACAGCACACTACCACAGCAACTGTTACGTCACTGTGTCAGTGCTTACCACCCCGCGAGTCATCGCGCGCTGCGCTACACTAGGTATCAGATTTTATCGATAGTCGATAGATATCGAATCATCGTCACTCAATCATTGACATGTATTATATCAGAAACAAAAAAAATTATGCCCAAATATGCCCATAGAGGATAATTATAGTGAATAATATTTTAATG
The DNA here is from genome assembly GCA_955876795.1 of Eupithecia tripunctaria. Taxonomy (NCBI): domain Eukaryota; kingdom Metazoa; phylum Arthropoda; class Insecta; order Lepidoptera; family Geometridae; genus Eupithecia; species Eupithecia tripunctaria. Next base: position 8,353,769 of record OY041623.1, on the reverse strand, counting down.
ACCTAAAACGACAGCTTTCCACTTTGAAACTGGAATGCAAGTCTAATAATTTAAATAAGTATATCGAGATTCCACTGAGCGAAAAATTATATACAAAATTAGACTACCATAGTTTATTCTAGTTTATTGTTTCAATTGTAAAAGACGTAGCCTCATTTTACAGCTGAATATTTTATCAATTAAGTGCCGAAAATGGAACCCCTTATAATTGTTTACTGTTGTTTGTTTTATTTGTAATTTTTACGGTGTAGGATAACTTCACTAAGAAACTTACTTCAGTGTATGTATGTATGTAATAGTGTATTTTTTAAGTTATGAATAAATATCTATTTATTTCTTCTTTCTTTTTTTTACTACATTAACCATCCTTCGTGAAAGTTAGGACCATTGATGATGATGTACCTACCTACTTTTTGTTGTTCTAATTTAAATTTAATATTATAAGACATAAAGCTATCACAATCACGTAATGTTTTTTCCTTACAAGAAAAGGATAGAAAATTTTATTGCACACTTAAATCCTAAAGAAACTATGAACATAAAAAAAAAACTACTACAATAAAGACAATTGGCGGTTTTATCGCTCAAGAGTGATCTCTACCAGACGACCATGAATGGATAGGCGGCAATCTGTGTGCATTTTATGTTACTTTAGTTAGATGATCAAATGAAATGAAAGGAATTTTACAAAAAAATAGTGCTGCACCATCCCACTATCGATAAGTCCCATCGACAAGCGCCGGCAATCAGGCAGCAGTCAGCGTATAATCATTAAATACCCACGCGAGGGGCGAAGCCACCCCACCCGCGCCCAATTATGAAAATACAAAATACGAATTCGCATCAAAGGATAGCTGTGATTTTATAGTAACTAACGCCATCGCAAAAATTGTAGTGCATTCGAATATCGGTCTTATTTCGCGTGAGTTAATGTCGGTTGTCGGGGGTGGGGATTGTAATTTTGCGAAACGATTTGCATAATTTGGCTGAGGTTGTGCTTATCGATATCGATGAATTAGGAATGACATCTACAACACTATGGTACAAGATTGTAAATACAGTCTTCAAGCTGTGGTAATTTTTAAGTCATACAACGGTAAAACTGACTACCCATGGCTAAAATAGATATAACTTGCGTACTTAAAGAATAGGATTGAGGATTACGTCATTAGAATGATGATCTCTATGGCAAGGGCGAAGGTCCCCCTGCAACGCACGGTTGCAGATTCGATTCCCGCTTCGGGTCAAATATTTGTACGGTCTGCAAATATAAGTTACTGATGTTCTAGATGTCTTCTATGTATTTATATCCAAATAGAAATATTTACCTATGTAGTATATTGTATTACGTATTTTAGGGTTCTGTACCAAAGGGTAAAACGTGAACCTATTACTAAGATTCCGCAGTACAACTGTCTGTCTGTCCGTCTGTCTTTCTGTCCACCAGAATGAATCTCATAAACCGTGATGGTTAGAAAGTTGAAATTTTCACAAATGATGTATTTCTGTTGCCGCTATATTAACAAATACTAAAAAACAGGCTAAATTAATATTAGAGGGGGTTTCCATAAACAGACATGATTTTTAACAATTTTTAAAGTTTTTCTCTGTTTTCAGTAATGGTACAGAATACAGAATTTATTTATTACACCATATGTAACATGTCATTTACAAAAAAAATATCGTATTAATATTAATTAATAATTTATAAGATTTATATAAAATATACATTATAAGAGCGGCAGCTCTAAGTATTCCTCTAATTGGTGGTACGGAACCCTTCGTGCGCGACTTCGACTCACACTTAGCCAGTTTTATTTTTACAGCACCAGAACAATATGTGAGAAAAGAAGTACTCTTTACCATATTTGTTGACAAAATTTGTAGCGATTTAACAGCTAGAGTATTACATCTCCCTACATAGCAAAGTAGCTTAGCTGAATTAAGTTATAACCTCTTTAACATTCAGTACTTCCCCACGATGTTTCTCTACCTATCCCCGTTATTCCCACAGCTGGGACCCGCGTCCCCGGCTCCGGAGGGGTACCATTGTGCGACCCTCTTCAATCAATCAAGGTAGGGTGATTCCAGGAACGCATTGGCACAGATGTTGTAATAGTGTTCCGGGAAGATTCACTGATAATCGCTTATACATAAATAATAATAATAATGTTGGACAATTCACACGAAATTACCTAGCCCCAAGCTAAGCAGAGCTTGTATTAGGGGTATTAGATAACTGATATACTTAATACAATACACTACATAGATATATATTTCTTATTATACATAGAAAACACCCAGAACGCCCTGAACAAATGTCTGCAGATCGTACACACATTTGTCCCGAGGCGGGAATCGAACCCGCAACCTCCTGCATCGCAGGTGTATCTTCACCCACCGCGCCACAGAGGTCGTCAAAACCTATTATATAAGTCTATTAGACCTAATATACTTTATCGGATAGCTTAGAATTCCACCACCCCAACTCTATCCGCGGGTGTCGTAAGTGGCGACTAAGGGATATACACCAGGGGGCGGGCAGCACCCCCTGCAGAACAATTATACCACCAAACTGCGATCCCCAACCCGCAATAACTACCTGTTGTCCCCATAATGGGGACAGCGTCTATGGAGACAGCGGGAATACATCCAATACATCTGAATAAGCCAGGCGTGTGAAGCCTAAAAAACTAAGCCACTCTATTTCAAAGTTGTATATCAACATTATAAGTTATAAGTAGCAGCAATGCAGCTGCAGTGACCAACGCTCAACCCTACAGTTTGGAAGCCCTGGCCGGTAAACTAGAAGTCGTACCTAAGGGCCGACACACACGCGCGAAATAATGTCGTGTCGTATCGCGTTGATACGATTCTGTGAAACTGTGCGACTATGCCATATTGTATTAAGAGTCTAAGTCCTGTAAGGTCTCCAGGGAAATAAAATAAAAATAAAATAAATAATTAATAGATATTGTTGGACAATTCTCACATCATTATCTAGCCCCGAGCTAAGCAAAGCTTATGTTATTGGTACTAGATAACTGATGAACTTAATACATTACATTACATAGATAGATGTTTTTTGTCATACATAGAAAACATCACAATCCCGTTCCGTTCATCCCGTTGAAATCATAATTTCTAATCGAGCAATATCATTATTTATTTATTTCATAGTTTCCATAGAACGAAATACAATCAGAACAAAAACATCTATGTGAATTATCCAGCATTATTTATTATTTATTGAATTTCATGTGATGTTTTTTTCCAATTTTATTTATTTTTATTTTATTTTAACAGTATTCAGGAAATACCTAGTACAAAATTCCTATTATCTAGCAAGTGTGACCTAGCCAAAAGGTCTAGTCTAGTTAAAGTTATCGCACGCACTATTAACACCCATTATCCCACAAGTTTTACGACGTCGTAACGCGCGTGTCGTGACGTAACGTGTGTGAGGGGTCTTTGTGCTTTTAAACTCGGCCCGACCCGAAAACATTTTCTCCTCGCTAATAACCCGTGCTTTTTATTTGCCATTTTAACAACTTTTTACCCGTCTCGGGCAGTCTTCGTTCAAAATAAACGGCTTCCTTTAGAGGGTAGTTTTAGTTTTGAGAGTTCTAGAAATTTTCCTTTTGAAGATTTTAAAAGCATTTATTGAAAGAAAGTAAAAGGCGACTGAAGGGTATCAAATCCACCAGAAGGCGGGTAGCAGCCCGAGGCAGAACAATTCTACCACAAAACTGCGATCTCCAACCCGCATGCCCAGCGTGGGGATTATATTGACGACCTCTGTGGCGCGGTGGGCGGAGGTCCGCCTGCGACGCATGGGTTGCGGGTTCGATTCCCGCCTCGGGTTAAATATGTGTACGATCTGCAGATATTTTTTCAGGGCGTTTTGGATGTTTTCTATGTATAATAAAAATATCTATCTATGTAGTGTATTGTATTACGTGTATCAGTTATCTAATACCCATAACACAAGCTCTGCTTAGCTTGGAGCTAGATGATGCTGTGTGAATTGTCCAGCATTATTTATTTATCATGGGCACTACCCTCATGAGATAAACGCCAATAAGGCGCTTTTCAGGGGGAGGCCTGCGTCCAGCAGTGGACCAATACAGACTGTTGAGGTTGAGGATTGAAGTAAATGTGTTGAAGGTCAATTTTTAGTGTATTGGAGTGTTTCTGTTATGTATCTATTTTTTACCTCGAAGCATTAAAACGTCTGAAGCCAAAACGTTTCTGATATAATGATGTACATAAGTAACAAAATACCTACTTGTCTAGCTAGACTTTGTATGGTGTTTGTTCAACTACAGTTTTTCAATTAGGTGATCACTTTTTCGATAGGTGTATTTGTAATAGGTGAAACTAAATTTCGAAGTCAGCTGTACTCAGGTGAATTTTAATCACTTACCGAATATTGCTAGACATTGCTATTTTAGATACCTCAAAGAAGTAGATTCATTTAAAGATCCCAGACTGTAATAAATTGTGGTGACTTTTATAATTGTTTTCATTTTTATTCTTATAATAAAAATTGCACGAAGCGAAACTGGTTTTATGAATTCAATATTATATTTTCTTGTTTGGGAAACGCTTCATTTATTCGTTTTGATTAACAACTAAATTAGGGAGACAAAGACAACTTTTTCTTTGAAAAGCGACTCGGTAACCATCTACGTCACAACTCGCCAGGCAAGCGCTTATAGTCGACAGCACCAATAACTCCTCGAGCCAGTGACGTAGGTATCCCACTTTTGAATACACGCAATACGGGGAGTATTGCGTGTATCAAAAGTGGGATATCTAACCTAATTCCTTGAGCTAGTAACGTGGGTATGCCACTTTTGAATACACGCACTACTCCGGCATCATACTTTAAGGTTGTCTCAGATCTGAACCGCTCCATAGCAGCACAGCACAAACATGCATTGAAATATAAGCTTTGACTCGAATATATTTAGATGCATTTTATATTGACGGCATCAGATAACAGACAACTCGCTTGACACTTGCAGTAAGCATTTGCCACTGTAAAATATATCTAAACATTACGAGTTAAGCGCCTTAAATACTCTTTGTTTTTTGACGACCTCTGTAGCGAAGTGGGCGAAGGTCCGCCTGCGACGCAGGAGGTTGCGGGTTCTATTCCCACCCCGAAGATGTAGTGTACGATCTGCAGATATTTGTTTGGGGCGTTCTGGAAGTTTTCTAAGTATATAATAAAAAATATCTATCATGTAGTGTTTTGTATTATGTATATCAGTTATCGAGCACCCATAACACAAGCTCTGCTTAGCTTGGGGCTAGATAATGCTGTGTGAATTGTCCAACATTATTACTATTATCATTTTTGCGTTGTGCGACAGTGGTGTTGGACACGCGCAGGGCCAACCTTTAACCCTCATTCGGCAGCAGGCCGGGTAATAAACGGTTTCCTTCAGCTCGCCGGTAGTTTTGCGTGCCCCAGTATTTTTAAAACGGACGCCACCCCCACCCCAGGGGGGCAGGGGGACCCCACAGTCATACCATAACGGGTGTGAACTGCGAGCTATGACGAGATTATCTACGTACACGTATAAAGTACATACGCTGGTATATAAGCGATGACGGTACATAACGGGCATTGATTTACAAGCCCGGAGCTACCTGTCATCCCGCACAATGATGCTGACAAAAATTGGATGGATATTCGTTTGGGGACGATGCTAAACCAAAGCTGGCTACAGACAGACTATGGTATAGAACTTTAGAGGAAAAATACTTCGGCTTTAGCAACTATTCATGATACTAGAGGAACAAGGGGCGTTTAAGAACATCAATATGCTATTAAAACGAGTCTATGGATTTCATAAACTTGTAAGTTTGTATGTCATTAGTAATGAATTGAAAAAATAGTAATGCTCATTACATACAAACTTACAAGTTTATAACATTTTCGGCACTATTGGCAGGTGAGTTGGCTACATTATTTTTATGATTGAGTGCTTTAGATTTTGTTCAATTTATGAACACGTCCGTTCCAGCAAAACCGCTGGAAAATACATTTTATAAGGTTTTTCCAGTGTACGCTTCACAGTAAGCGTCGGAAAGACGAAACAAAACTTAGTAAAGTCAGGAAAAGTGGCTAAATAACAGCGAGTAGTGTAGCCAACTTTTCCATTTGGCGCAGTAGAAAGAAGGTCCCACAATCACATACAATGTCGTTATAAATTTTGCCTACGCTACTCTAATAAGATTACACTGGAAGGGAGATAAAAATTCTCCGTACACTGAATAATTAAACACCCACATTCGCTAGTTTAGAGGAAACTAGGTGCAGAAACCGCGTTGTTACCGCGTGTAAGTACCAGGGTAGCATAAGCACTGTGGAGGCGTACGCCGTAGATGCTCGCATTATGAGGGGGGCGCTCGGTACGACCTCGAAAAACCGAATGGGGGCCTCGAAAAGCATCGCGAATTTCACAAAGCTTCCTAGTTACCAGGGCGCCAGGGGTATCGTGGGGAGACACGAGACGCGGTTACAAGTCGGCGCCTACTCGTGCTCTTTGAAGTGTGATAAACTGAGCGCGTACTAAATATGGATAAGTACGTAGGTGCGTAGCGCCTGAGGTTCTCTGCTTCCCTAGTAGATGTATCGTACGAGATTTATATTATAAGCCCGCATCGGTACCTTACCGTTGTCATGTACGCTCGAAATTAATTGTGAATTTTCAAGTGTCTAAGCCCCCACATGAAAATGTAAGCTACATTTCATTTTGGATACTTTGTGTAAAAGACCCTTCAGACGATCAAACGATTTTGGGTCAACATAGGTACACAGGCACCTGTAAAATATGACAAAACGGTTGCAAAAAAGTATACCCTGAAAAACCGTACTCGAAACGCTCGTAAAAACTGTTATTTGCCTAAAGTCTCGCAAAACATTTGGAAGTTTACTAGACAATGGAGAAAACTTCTTAATACGACCTTTATCGGATAAACTCTTGACAAAGGACGAAAAAACCGCTAGAGATTGGCTAGAGACGATCTTATCACCAATGACAGAGCTTACTGGAATTAGGAAAAAAAAACAGTGCTACCGATGGATGACACCATATTAGTAAGCGAGAGTACTGCCATCGGTTCTCGAGAATCATACTAAAAATGCGAATTACTTGATGGTATAGCTTTTGATGGTTTTTTTTGCAGACTAAAAGGCCCCCTTTTTCAAAAATTCTATGTTCGGTTGTATGTGTTTTTTATAAGAAAGAAGAAAGAAAATACATTTATTTGGACCAATTACACAACACACATAACACGACATACGTAAGGATTATAGATCAGTAGGAAATAAGAAAAGAATTACATATAATAAACCAAGGAAACTAGTACATAAATAAAAGAGGAGCATTATAAAGGATGTTATATAAATGGCCAAATTTATGTATGTTCGCCTATATATCCGTCAATTGAGGACCGATTTTGATGATTATTTTGATCAAAGCTTTTGTAAGAATGTTTAACCGACTTAAAAAAGGAGGAGGTTCTCAATTCGCCTGTATTTTTTAAATGTTTTTTAGCTCAGAACTTTTGACTTCCCGTGTGGCCCCATTTTAATTTGGTCCAGACTCTTCCTGACATTTATTGGCGAATAAAACTTACCTACTATAATTTCCAATTAACAAAATTTACCAAAAAAAATCAAGCGATGCTCGGTTATCCAGGTACTAAATTTCCTTATTGTACGTACATTGCAGAGGTAAGAATTTGTAAATTGTGATGTATATTATGTAACTACGAACGCACCTAAGAATTGCGATTGGACATCTACTTTGACAAGGCTCGTCACACATTTGGAACCAAGAATCTACATTTTTTTCTGAAGTCGGTTAAACAGTAGGACTTATGAGCAGTGCGATGTGCGAAAAATGAAGGCGTTTTGTTAACATAAAATAGTTTAAACAAACCGAAACAATAAAATAGTTTGAACAAACAGAAAATAGGTTTTTTAATTGAGTCTATCCAAATCAAGCAAAACGGTAGCGGTGTTGGATATATGTATGTGCGCTGAGCTTTATCGTTCGCTTTGTTTGAAACCATAGCCTAAAGACAACGCTCATCGCCTCACAGGCGCTACCCGCCTGGTAATTCTAACCTCGTGGGCCGGAGTGTCTGGCTGCTCAAGTAATTACCTCCCCCTCCCCCTCCGTGGATAAGTAAAAACAATATTTTTACGCGCCCATACCGCGGCAGTGACAGTTATAAATTGGAGGCGGAGGGGGCAGGGGGTGGAACGGTATTAGTGCGTGACTTTTCACTTATTGCTTTATGATAGTTGTTGTCACTTATGATGCCCTGGTACAAATTGTCAGGTAATAGTCGAATAATAATCATAATCGTACCTTTCTTTTGCAGCAATTCTTCCCTATTACGGAGGGGTTGTTTTTATACAAGTTCCTAAGGTTTCACGTTATTTTTATGCTATATATATAATAAGCCTATTATTTAGAAATTGCTTGCGTCTTCATCAAAATTATAGAACTAATGTCGAGGAGTTGAAACTGAATGGAGATCTCGCTCTAAATACAATAGGTATATTAATTTCATTATGTAAGCGGGTGAACAACGAATCTAGTTTATGTTGGAAGAACATCAACGTAAACACATTATATTTGTTGATTATTTTTGAAAAATAAATAATTAATCATTGATTTTTACGTTTAGCGGAACAAATACAAATTCCTTGAGTATATAGTTGATTTTGTTTAAAAAAAACCATAAACCGACTTCAATTATATGAGTCATAATTTTCAGTTTAGTGTTTAAGTTGATTATTGAAAACACGAATAAAACGACATTTTCTAATATGACATTTCATAATGAATCCTAGTTAGATCGATTTATCGCCCCCGAAACCCACAGAGGATATTAAATTTCATGAAAACTGTTGAAGCCGTTTCCGAGATTCAGATTATATACATATATAATATTATAATTGTATATAATTGTTCGTTTATAGGTATAAGATAAGATTAATATCCCAAAAAAAAACACTTTGACGAGACTTGAACCCGGCACCCTCTCTCAGCAGGCACAGGATGAGCTAACCAATTGCGCCACAAAAAAACTGACTCCTATGCTAATTAAGGGCTGTGGTGGGTTTAAATACTATCTTAATCAATTTTTTTAGGATGTATTTATTCCTTAAAAAATACCTCCGAGTGTGACATTATAACAAACGTGCATCATTTTGTAAACATATAGACAGACTATAAAGCGAATTTCACAGATGATCAGTTGATCAGAGTTGAAATTTGCCTAGAGTCCTATGACTCAGCAGCACACAGCATTTTCGGAGTTTTAAAATTAAAAAACAACATACGCACTACGACAACATTTTTTTTTTAAATTAAGTAACACGTTCCGTTCCTTTAGCCAGCAACGTGCCTATTATCCTAAGGTAACTGCACGAAATTCAAATATTTCTATGACGTCACAACATAGCCGACAGCATTTTCGGAGTTTGAAAATAAAAAAAAACTACTTTCGCACTACAATAACAAAAAATGTTCAATTAAGTAACACGTTACGTTCCTTTAGCCAGCAACGTACCTATTTATCCTAAAAATAACTGGGCGAAATAAAAGGACTTCTAAAATTCCAAAGAATCTAAGAATACCGTTTGGTAGCATGAAGTTGTACAAATGCAGGCGAAACCAACACGACTGAGTCAGCGCGAATGCGAAACCGGGGCTTGTGACAAAATGTGCTATGTGCGCTTGTCGGTACTTGGCAATCTACTTGGTGTACGGTTTTGGGATATTGGAGCTTAAAGAAGCCAAGAAGAACTTTATATTTTTATACTAGCTGCGCCCCGTGGTTTTTACCGTGTGGAAATAATACAAATTTCAGAAATTTATTGCACACGCCCTAGGGGTAATTTACTTTATTATTTCCTTGAGGTTGAGGTGTAAAGCCACGGGCTTGGAAATTGAAGATAGAGAGAAATAAATTCACAAATTGATGGTCAAAATATCAGAAAGCAAGTTCCGAGTTTTCTCCTCAACCTCAACAGAATGTATTGGTCCGCTGCTGGACGCAGGCCTCCCCCTGATACGCACCTTGTTGGCGTTAATCAAGTGGGGGGTAGTGCCCATAATCCCCACGCTGGGTATGCGGGTTGGGGATTGCAGGTCGGTGGTAGAATTATTTTGCAGGGGCGCTGCTAACCGCCCCCTGTGGTTATCCCTTAATCGCCTTTACGACACCCACGGGAAGAGATTGGGTGGTGCAAATTCTAGAAAGCACCACACAGCGCGTTTTCTCACGGTGGTATTTTAGAGGAATCCTTTACTGAGAGCATCTTGCATATTCAAGCAAATATTTTTAGTAATTTGAGTCTTGATATAGATTTGAATACACGACTTTAGTATTCCAAAGGGCGTTCCTTCCACCAGGCTGGCATGACGTGAGAGCAGTATGCACTTGAATATCCTAAATTGTAGAGGCAGGTGTAAAACGAGTTTGGAATGGCTAATCGTCGAGGACAGGCGCGGAACCCTGAACTCAACTACTCTCCGCTACTTATGCATTCCTAGTACCACGGGTATGCATCACCTAGCGTTTTAGGATTCTGTACTAGCATAAGTAAGTATAAGTTTAAATTATCACTATCACACACACAGTAAAATGAACTGTTTCATAAAATACGTTTTTTTATAAATATACAAATACAATAGTTTCTGCCCGCAGTTTCTCTTGTTATGGTTTCTGGACCAGAACTTAGCGTGTAAACCACCCGATCTTTTCCGTAGTTTTGGCGTTATCGGGTGAAATAATACATCATCATCAGCCCTTATACGTCCACAGCTGATATAGGCCTCTCCAAACGACGTCACGAATAGCGGTCCTGATCCGCCTCCATCGATCGACTTCCTGCGACCACCTAGGGACGAAAAGTTTAACTTTCATCCCGCTACGCAGACATCTTCCGACATTCTTTCAGAGTATGAGTAATGAAAAAGACATTACCAGGCTGGTAACAATGGAAATACTCTTAATCACACTTATATTATAAAGGCGAAAGTTTGGATGGATGTATGGATGGATGTTTGTTACCACTTCACGCCAAAACTACTAAACGGATCTGGCTGAAATTTTGCATACAGGTAATTCTAATACGGGAATAAAACATAGGCTACTTTTTATTCCATAAATCTGTTCCCGTGGGATGAAAATCACCTTTTAATGATTTCATAAGAACAACGCGTGCGAAGCCGCGGGGCGCAGCTAGTCCTTAATAATACTGTCTGTTCTGTGTGTCAGTCAGTCTGACCATTGTTAAAGGATGTTTTGCTCTAGTGTTTCGACCATCTCTAATCACTTTTTTTCCGATACTCGGGTTTTCTTGGCAAATCTGTAAATTGTTACAATCACCAGTGAAATGTGAAAACGTATAAAACCGTGTACACAGCAGAACGAAAGGTAATTTTGATTATAGTTCTAACTGGGTCACAGTAATGTTCAACATTACCTTATCGGCTTTTGGCTTATTATTCCAGAATTTAACTACAATTTCTACCTGCCTCTACTTTTTGTTTAAAAACAAGCTATTGAATCTCGAATAATTACAACCCTTACTACCACATTTCCTTTCAAGACCATCACATCACACTATCACACTAATATAATATTATAAATGCGAAAGTTTGGATGGATGTATGGATGTATGGATGTTTGTTACTTCTTCACGCCAAAACTACTGAACGGATCTGGCTGAAATTTAAAATAGACATAGTCCTAGGTCTGGAATAAAACATAGGCTACTTTTTATTCCATAAATCAGTTCCCGTGGGATGAAAATCATCTTTTAACGATTCCATAGGAACAACGCGTGCGAAGCCGCGGGGTGCAGCTAGTAGTGAATAATTTTCTAAACTTTCGTGATACATCTTCGGCCATACTTACCATCGCCACTTACAGCTGGGATTGTTGTCAAACAAAGGTCAATTCATGATAAAAAAATACCATGATGGTCATTGGATTATTTTGACATGCTTCAGATCAACGCGGGATAGGCTGCCGAGAGCGGTACCAAGCACTCCCGTTGTACCTCATACATAGTGTTCGGTGGGACGACGACGCGCGAAACTGTTTTTTTTCTCAAATTTTATGGTTATGAGTAATAAAGGGCTTTAATAGTGCTTGTAGTGGACATATGCAAATGCCTTCGGCCGCTATATGTCTAGGCTCAAGACCCAGTTTAAAAACAAAGATAGTTCTTGGTGCTCAAATTGTTGAATCTCTTATTTTAGTCAAGTAACTTAATTTAAGTAATTTATAGTATTTTAAACAATTTTTTTGCCATTTGACTAATTGAATTATTTATTTTATCTAAATAAAATCAAAAAATGTATTGTTTTAACTTTTATCTAAATAATGTTACTCGCCCATGATTATTTTTTGTATGATGTCTTCACCTTATAATCAAGCCGACACTTGACATGATTTCAATTAAGGTTACTGTAACCTAGTTTATAGTGTGCAATGTGTCGGTGTTCAGTAAATAAATATAAATCTTCTCAGTTACGTTTTTGGTTACATATAACATCTTGCTTACTTTTGTTTCCGAAGTCAAAAATATTAAAAAGATACAACAGCCTCAGTCCTTCCAGGATTAAATTCTGCCCAATGTCATATCCGATCAGACGGACAGAAAACATTTTGCATTTAATGCATGACTATTGACTATGAATACGCGATTGAAGTTAAGAAATCTAGAATCACAATACAACCCAATATGCAAAAAAAAACGTCTCGAAATCTGAATGCATCGTGTGTCCAATCCGTCCGGTGGGAGATCCAAGGGTTTAGGCATCTCGCATTGATATCAGGGCCTGACTTTGGAGCAAGAGTTCGTCTTTCACTCATCCCCATCAGTAACTAACCTTTACTATTTCAACGTCAAATACGACGGTGACTCATCATTACGTAACGTAACTGCTACCCTTATGAGCACCATAGTGACCAGTCATCAGCTTGCCGTCACAGCATCGTCTTTTGCAGAGCTCTTAGGTCCTCCCTAATGCTTATGTTACCCTAGTAGTCAAGAAAAAGGACACTCCACTATGGTGGTAGGATTTCGTCCTAGCCTACTTCAGCAATGAGTGACTCTATCACTCCATAGCAAAATGCATCTATTTTATGAGAGTGATGCGACTGTGGTAAAATAACAGAAAACTCAAAAATATTGGCTAACTAGTTTCTGCTCGCGGTTTTCCTGCCTGTATGCCAACTTATTTGTCAGGCATCAGACTTTGGCAGGTGTGCCAAGAAGTTTAGTGAATTCTGTATCTAGGTCACCACTAAGGTTTACATATCTACACGTGGTAGAGCGTCAGCCAAGTTCAATTAAAGTGGTAATCTACCAGCTACCACCAAATCACAACCATAGATATTCAGGACGTCGTCATCAAATGTATCAAAAAATAAAGACGAAAACCATTACGAAGACTTGTTTCGTTTCTTGTATAAAAGGATAACCATCAGGGCACAGTCGGCCGCACCAGGTATCGTTGCAGTGACGAAGTGGAAGACGATATCTTCGAACTCGGAGCTATTGGCGAGAACAGTTCAAAAACTAGATTCCTGCAAGACTTGTGTCGGGATTACACCATAGAAGGGGCATCAACGTCCGCCTGAGTCCAAATATAGAAGTTACCTCAAAGTCGGGGCCCAGTTGGCCATGCAAACAATGTGAGTACACGGAATGCAAGTCGCGCGTTGAATAATGTAGTGGACACCGCCTTCGCGTTATGACGCCCTGGTAAGAAGTTTGCTATTTAAGCGGGTTTGGGAGACAAAATTATCGATAATTTGTACGAGTGCTACAAAGTCAACAAACATAAAAATACGCCGGTGCACAATAAAAGAAAATGGAATAATTCCTTACTAGATAGATACATTATTATTTAAAACCGATAGTGTTCTACTCTCGGTAATGAAACAAAAAATTGGCAATTGTTTATTACGAGTACTACATACTTCAAAATAAAATGCCGATGACAAGATAATTAGCTAACCAAGAGAAGTCATTATGCCCTGGTACACGCAGAGAAATATAGGGAATATTTATCTGAGCTGAGATTCCACCATTTTTTGTTTTTACCAATCCGATCTTTAGCTATATTACTTTACTAAAATGGAAATGGGAATCGTTAATTCATCCAATGCCAGACATAAATTCAAAAACATGGCATGCACTTTTTGTGCTTCCTATTCATCTGTGTACCCTAGTATTTTCCCCGTTTTCACGTATACTTGAACCACTATGAATGTAAGCGGGTTAACTACGAACCTAACCATGCAAGGCCGCAGTACGAGTGCGACGCGGCCCGCACTCACTATGATGAAGTCACTCGTTAGAAAGAAGAGAAAGAAGAGAGAAGGAAGAGAGAAAGAAGTATATTTATTAATAACAACAGTAGAAACAAAATATAGAGCCAGACACACTTAAAGGATGAAGTTACATAAAATTGTTATAAAAGGGCCTAACTAAACAGTATAAATGCTGGCTAGGCTCCCAAAAGAGGCCTAGCCAGCGCTGGTCCTCGCGATTAAACGTTGGTGTTCTTCCAACACAAACTAGGTTCGTAGTAAACCGGCTTAAATTCATAAAGAATTCGTCAAACTACGTTTATAGAAAACCTATTGATTTACCAGTAGTCGGTACTCCAACGCCTCTAGCGTAGGGGTACCAACTACTCAATATAAAGTTACTACGAAGGTTTATACAATTAAGCCTATAAAAGCCTTAGTATGACATTCGATTCTGCTATCGATTTAAATGTCCTATTAGGGCAGACAAGCTGACAGGTCGTACTTGGTCAAGTCAGATTATAAAGTTAATGTGACAAACCCAGTTAGAGTATTATTCAATATGGTTCCAAGTTTATGTACCGGTTTTAGATTACCTACTTGGAAATAAGACGTTGGCAATAATCATGACTAGAACCGACTTTAGCTAAAATTACTGTGTAGATTGATTGTCTTTGTTTGTTTTTCCGATATTCATGAAGGTTTGTATAACTTACTGGCTGCGCCCTAAGGATTTGCACGCCTATCCTACGGGAACTGATTTATGGGATAAAAAGTGGGCAGTGTTATTCCAGGCCTAGAACGGATCGGGCTGAAATTGCATACAGGTAGTATGCAATTTCAGCCCGATCCGTTCAGTAGTTTTTGTTGGAAAAGGCAACAAACATACATGTTGACAAACGTTCCCGTTTATAATTTGAGTAGGATGTCATGGCAATAAAGAAACAAAACTTAGATAAGGATTTTTTCATTATATAATATATTTTTTGGGCTGCTGCAACTGGCCCAACTGATCTTTTTTTAATAAGTACTACTTGCTGAAGCTGCTGAAAAGTATAAATAATAAAATAAATAAATAATGCTAGCCCCAAGCTAAGCAGAGCTTTTATTATGGGAATAGAATGACATTTTTTCATATAAAATACCCAGCACACCCGTAACAAATATTAACAGATCGTACAAAAAATTGCCCCAGGGCGGGAATCGATCCCGCCACTCCTGCGTCGCAGGCGGACCAGCCCCTCAAACTAACTTCCTCAAAAGAACTGCCTAAACATTAGGGCTAATTATGCATTCAAACAGAAAACGTGACCTACTTAGTGCCTAAACGTACTCCCTAGGTATATCTAGCTCTTAGGTAGAAGCCTTTGAACGCGCCAGAGGCGGGAAGGACACTGTAAGTTAATGTTCTTTTGTAGAAATTACTGATTATATTAAAAAAAAGAAGTTGCTGATCATTTTAGGCCTGCAAGTTTATCACATAGCTACTACATCTTAGACAACGATTTTGTCGATTGCCATCCGTTCATTCATACACTTCTATCTGCTATCGCGATGTACTCAGGACCTAGGACGATGCACTTATGTAGTTATAAAAGACCAAAAAAACCTTTAAATTAATCATGGTTATTAATACCTACTAATGTTATTTACAACGGGATAATTGCCACGAAAAAATGAGGGTAGATCGATATATCTGCCAATAAAAACTCACTCGCAGTGCCTTCAGTTATTTCGTGATCATGGCGCATGAAACTGTGCCGAATAATTGGAAATCTCATAACTCAAAACATGCTAAATATTTTTTGTTAATAATTTTGGAAAAAAAATATAATAATTAAATACGATGCTGCGTGTGGTGATAATTGCACGAAGAGATTGATAGAATTGTTTTCACCACGCGTCCCTCCATCTTTAATTTCTTTCATCAAAGGTAAAATGGCCAAATGTGTCATTCTGAGACGTTTGCGCTTCACGATTGTTATTGTGATGCGATTAATTTAGTGGAATTAGGCCGCAGATATCGGTCTCAAGAACTCTCATCGTGTAGGCATTTAATATTGGTCTTGAGCTGATTAGAATAACGTCTAATTTGTATTTATTTATTGACGACCTCTGTGGCGCGGTGGGCGAAGGTCCGCCTGCGACGCAGGAGGTTGCGGGTTCGATTCCCGCCTCAGAACAAATATTTGTACGAACTGCAGATATTTGTTCAGGGCGTTCTGGATGTTTTCTATGTATAATAAAAAATATCTATCTATGTAGTGTATTGTATTATGTATATCAGTTATCTAGTAAGTACCCATAACACAAGCTCCGCTTAGCTTGGGGCTAGATAATGCTGTGTGAATTGTCCAGCATTATTTATTTTTTATTTTTTATTTTTATTGAGCAACTAATACTACTGATAAACCAATTACATTTATACTACACGTGCTCAGAAAGTAGCTTATTCCGTTAGAAAATGCGATTCGATCGTGTGTTTTAAGGAATCGGCTGCGCCTCATGCCTCAAATAATAATAATAATAATATTTATTTACAGATAGGTTTACAATTTTTCAAATGATCACTGTCTAGTACAAACATACTTAATATTAACCTACTATGTCAAAGAAAATGACTCCTCGCTCTCACTAAGTTAGAATAACTTGTTTAGAGATACGAGGGCTCCGCCGTTCGGCTACAAATAAGTTCAACAAAGACGAGTGTAAATATTTTATACAATACAACTAAATAGAAGGAATTTTAAATAACCTAAGAAATACATAAAACATCGCATGAAAAACTAATAAGAATAAGAGGCTGAAAAACACAAATTACACATCAGATAACGATATGCAACCCAAAACTAAGATTGTACCTCCAACATATGCTCTACCTGCGCGTATTCAAGGTCTTGCAGGTACCGTGTGATGAAAAGTTTACAGTCGAGGCTCGTGTTTTGTTATAAATCATTAGTTTTATTTAGGTAAATGACACACTCAATAGGAATTGACCACTTTCTGAACTCGGTGTACAATGTACTACATATTACTTATGTATGATCAAAATGTGATAAAATTGAATTAAAATAACTCAATAAACAAACAAACCTCTTTAAGACTTCTTTAGCGCGAGGGCGAAAAGTCCCTCGATAAAGGATGAAACGTTGGTGTTCTTCCAACACAAACAAGGTTCGTAGTTAACCCGTTTAGATCCGTAATTAATTCATCAAACTAAGATAGTTTTATAGTCTCACATTGTGTTAGGTATTAGGCTGGCTAAAATGCTGTTGGCTATCTTTGCAATATCGCCAACCCATCCATCAGGTGGTCTACCAGCGACTGTTTTTCCTGAGAGTTCATTTAAAGGGCACAACACTAAACATTTTATACACATTGGGCCTATAATGCGTAATACGTCTCTGTCGGTCTAAAGTAGGTTTAACTGCTGGGTCTACTCAGTATGGGCTAAGTCCGATCTATGTTTAGGTAAAGCTACAAGGTCGCGGCTTGTACGGTGCCTGATGATTAGGGACTGGCGTTGATAATGCGTGGAAAGGGCTGAGCGTTAGGTCTTTTTAACCGACTTCATAAAAAGAAGGAGGTTCTCAATTCGACTGTATTTTTTTATGTTTGGTACCTGAGAACTTTTGACTGTGTGGTCCAATTTTCCTGATTCTTTTTTATATGAAAGATGGTGCTTCCCATGTAGTCCCATTTTAATTTTGTTCAGTTCTGACATCCATGAAAATTCATGAAAAACCTATAAAAATTTAAGTCAGTTTATAGTTTTTTTTTTAAACAAAATTAATTTTAGGTTCATATTATACACATTGGGCGAATAATACGTCACTGTCGTTGTAAAGCAGGCTTAACCGCTAGGTCTAGACAAGTGTAGGCTAAGTTACGTATTCTATGTACCTAAATATGCTGTGGCTAAGTCCTATCTATGTTTAGATAGAGCTACAAGGTCGTGGCTCATACGGCGCCTCATTGGGCACTAGCGATGGTGATGTGTGGACAGGGCTGAATGTAATGGATAGTGGCTTTTAGGTTAATTTTGTAATAGATCCTGCCTTTGGCTTCACACGAAATCCGAGCTAAACTCAGTCTGAAATTTATTTAAGGACTAAGATTTACCAAATATTGCCCACTTGATTTATTAACTATCTTAAAAAAAATAACAATGCCGCAGTACTTAACCAATTTATTTAATTGCATTACAAGGTGTTACAATTTTTAGGTAGAATTTATATGAACATGAGTATAAGGGCGTTACAACATTCTAAGTTAGAGTTCTTTATTCTTAGTTGTAAAATAAATGTTTTAAAATAAGTAGATATTTTAATGAAATTACTCACACAACTTAAAAAAGATGAAGTACATAAACTTTACTATATTTTAGTTTTTGTTGAAATTATTTGTAGTCCACTCATAAATAGGTGATAAAGGTACTTTTGTCTATGATTCAGACAGAAATCGTTTATTTATTTTCAAATCGATTTCTGGTTTCAGGCAGGTAGTGGTATGAAAATAACTCTAGAGATTGTGTAAATTCAACCATGATTTTGGATAAAATATTTCTCGAGACGACATGTGACATGTCTCTACTCCGACCTTTATTTTCTAGGATGTCATACAAGGACGTTCGAGGTGAAACCATATTTTAAAATTTCACACGTTGCTGCAAAATGCTAGAGACGAATAAAAACGTTACGCATCCTAAGCCCCGTTAAAAGGCATGTCCATTCTAATCTTATCAACAAACCCGCGTGTCATTCGAGACTCCGCCATTTGCAAGGCGAACCGGGCGCGGGAAAACTCACTTTGGCGCCAATTTCAATGCAATGCGGCCACGGTAAAATGGTCAGCAGTTCCTTTATCCAGCCAAAGCCAAGTGACCACCGCAAATCCGCAGCGTTGCACCAAATGGGTGTCATTATAAATTCCTTTAGTTATACCATTTTTACTGCGCTTTATAGGTGGTAGAAGCCATGGCGGGAACTGGCCATATTATTTTATAAGTGCCATCGCGGCGTTCTCAGCCTTGGCATGTTTATCGTGACCACTTAAACTAGACCTCCTTCCTGTTGCCAGTTAGGCGCGTCAGCTATTCAAGGCAGGCTGGTTTGCTCCTTCATGCAGGATATGAAGTTTGCGCTATCTAGAATCTAGAAAAAACCGTAAAATAAAAGTTACCTTTGGCAGGACATGCTGAAGCAGGGCGCCGGCTTTCCTCTTCGCCGCCATCTTGGTTATTTGGTTTACTCACAGCACTTTTGTCTTTGGTTTTATTTTTAATTAGTCACCATTTCGATTTGGTGTTAGCGTGTGTAGCTAGGAGCAAAGGTTGGTTATTTCGAAACGCATCGACAACTAAACGAACTGTAACTAGGTGAATGCTGATACATGAAATCTGATCAATGACAAGCAAAACAAACTGCGTGGAATTAAAAGCTTTGCAATAAACATGGAATTGATATTAAAGTAGATTCAGGTTGTTTACAATGCGCGCGAAAAAAACGGGAAGCAAACAAAATCTCAGGAATAAAGGGGTGAGCACACTACGCAGGTTTGAATTGCGTAAGGTCAGTGCCGCTCGCATTTGACGCTGGCATTCGAAAAACGACTACTTTTTGTCTAGGGTGCAGGCTCCCTTATTTGCACAATACTTTTCAATGGACCGGCTTATTGTTTGCGAGCTTCCGTGCGATTCCAACTATGCAAGTTTTATAAGTAGCTCTCGAATAAATACTTGTACTTTACGTTCCGTTCTGCAGGGAACATTGTTCTTCGCATTTACTAAGTTTCAGTGTAAATAAAAACCACCGTTCGACGTTTCCTCGATATTTCAAAAACGAAAAGCTAGACGGAAAAGAAACTAAGTCTAATGCATTTTAATTCATTAGCGAACGTACGTAGATGGAAAGAACTGAGCATAAAAAGGAAAACAGCACAGAATTCCGAGAAAAAACTACTAAGAGCCCAGAACTGCAGCGGAGCTTTGAACAGATTAAAATCGCAAAGGCTCTTATTCTCATACCGGTCGCGATAACCACCAAACTGTTTTTCATGTGCAGGCCGGGTTTTGGAACCTGCAGTACTACTATAATTATCGGACTTCACAAAAGGAAGAGGTTCTCTATTCTACTATATGTATTTTTATATTTCGCTTCTGAAAATGTTATATGTTATTATAATTATAACTGAATGCTTTTTGTCAGAAAGTTTATTATAAGTAAGTATAATTAATAAACACAGATATTTTCATTTGTTTACTATGTGTAACATACCATACCTATGTAAAAGTCAGCAAATTCTAAAGACTAAAACTGTTACATATCAACATGTTTTGCCTAGAAGCTCGAATCAGCTAAATCAGCAACAATGTGGAACAAACGCAACGCACTAATTTACGATAACTTCAATAAAACTCTAGTAAGCGATCGAGTCGATGACTAAATTGATGGAATTAACCAAGAAGACGTTGAATATGACTAATTGTATGTATGAACTATGAAGCAAGTCACATGTCTCGATAAAGATAAATAAATAAATAATGCTAATGGACAAGTGGATAGTTATTAGCATTGACAACTAGAAGACAAGAATTCCGTGTACCAGTTTGACCAATAAGTACTAGAAAAAAACTGAAAAATTGCCGTAGGTATTGAAAACATATGCGTGTCGCCCTCACCTTAAACTATTCAGACGCGAATTTCGGCTACAAAAAAGATCGGAAACCAAATTCAAATGCGGTTCCATTTTTGACACTGGCAGGTACGGAAACGTCAAATCGCCTGCCAAGGCGCGTATTCTCGACAACTTAAAAAAGGTTGGATAATTCAAAACCTCATTGCTCGCGTGCACGACGACAGGTGGAAAGCCCGCACGGTCAGTGCACTGCCAGCTATTTTCCTTGCGATAACAACAAGGCCATATAAATGGCTTTGGGCACGGTTCGTGGTACTTTTTATTTAGCTAATTGATTTAGAAAATGGGGCAATCGAGTGAGGTCTATGAATGGCGCTAAACTTGTATAGTGATTATAAGTCTCAGATCTTTTTCTTATCAATGTCTATTTATTATTAATTTCAGATGGTCATTGGATATTTTGTTTTTTGCAGATGTTTCGAAATGCATGTAACTATGGTTTATCCATTTTGAATGAAGCATGTTAGTAAACAAAGTACGACACAAAAAACAAAATCTCACTTGCTTGGCGTCGAGTTTCAGATATAATTGTAAGCAATTTTATTGAAGGTAGGATCTAAAATCGACAAGTAATGTAAATTACGTATAAAAGGACGCGCCAACAAAGTGAATTTTAGGTTAAGTATGGGCGATTTGTTTACGTTTATGCTCCATTCAAAATGGATACGATATAGTTCTTGACATTTTGTTTCATTTTAATTTCGATTCATTTCTGTTTTATCTAACAATTCGGAACTCTATTTACCTTACAATTAGAACCTCTTTTTGAAGTCTGTTAAAAAGCGTCTTCTTTTCAGTCTAGTTGAACTAGTTTTTGAATATTGAAATACAGTCTACCGGTTGTCATGTCACAGTCATACAGATGCAACTTATTATTACCGTAAGGTCTCATTACCCCTCGCATTATCTGAGCTCCTGGTGGATGCATGACCACAGATTAAAAATAATCACGTGGTCGCATTGTGGTATTGTCCAGGTGCAATCTCGCTTTGGAAATAATCATTTAGAGATGAGACAACTGCTGTATTTTTTATACAATCTCTATGGTGGTATTCTTTAAAAATATTTTGTTCAATTTTTTAATAGCGAACAAAGGAAGTGGTGCGACAAAAACCTCTATTTCGAAATTGACTATTCGTTTCCACAGGTGAGCGGGATTTTGCTAGAGAACTGAACATTTTCTTAGGGTTTCCATATTTGTTATAAAAGTTATAAAAGGAAATGTCTTATTTTAAATGTGCTGAATTTTAATGTCTATAGTCTTGAACATTATTAATTAAGTAATTACTGAAACTACATGTCTTTTTCCATCATTATATGCAGAAATAGAATGTTCAATGTATAATTTCCTAAAAGATATAATTAGTAGCGAGAACAAATATAAACAAAACTTGTTTATTGCATGCATTGTTATAAAGTAAGTTGAACTCTAGTAAGGGTTAAATTTATTTAATTTCAAAGGTTATTCCGATTATGGCTGGTATTACTTAATACCTGATTTTGTAAAATTAATCTATAGAAATGAGCCATGGAATGGCCTAATAATTGGGAAATTACAGATTACTAACACGATCCAATAACGTCATTCATTGCAAATGTACCAGGAGCAATAAAACTGCCTGCAGTTACCAGAGCAACATACCACAATAGGCGGTTGTTATCAGAAACAAGGACCGTGAACGATTTGATTAGCTCGACGCGGGCTTGCACTCCGAAATTACTTTCAAACTTCTAACTCTTGCTGGAGGCTTCGAGCCTGGTATCGCAAAACTGCGTTCGAATAACCGAGTTGGGCTTAATTACAACATGCGGTATTAAAGAGGAGCCGACTTGAAAATAGAGTAGGGAAAGATAACTTCATGGAATAACAATTGAAAAGTTTGTACACATAACATTGCCTAGGTTTATAATATCGGTCTCACATAAATTAGATATTTAAGGCACAAGTGTTGGAAGTTTAGTCTAATAACTAAGTACTTAGATCGCTTAGTAAAAAGGTCCACTGAATTTTTCCGACAGCAAATACTTACACCTACAACAAAAACATCCGACGAAAATTTTCTAACATGAATTTTTCCACGCTAACAGATTCTAGCAAGAAATTTTCCGACTTAGCGGATAAGAAACCGCCTTCAAGGTCCAAACAATGAATTAGAAAAATTAAAGAAGTTACCGAGTCTACCTTCACCTTCAAAACTGCATAAAAACCAGGAACTGCGATCATAGAAATGTCACTGTGTCGATTACTCTAATAAATCCACAAAACAATGAATGCCGTGACAAAGACCCGCCATCTCGGTAATTACCTACGTTTTTTGCTGCCTATACCAAGGCCCTACTCAGTACTTAGAGTACTAAGGTACTTACTCATCGAGTTCCTATGTCCATTCTTGAATGCAAAGCCGTGCAAAAACTTTTTACCATTAAAAACACGCACAGACAATCGAAAAATAAATCAAAAATTTAAGCGTTTGAATAACCAACCTCCACAGATTTGAAATGAGAAGTTTACAGTTTAAAATTCGAAAGGAAACGATCGAGATCGTGTAAGTTGGCGCGGGATCGAGCAAGCGTCCGCTCGGCTCAAAGGTTCGACGCACACTGGGGCGCGGGGCCGAGTTGGTCCGGTTCGGGGCAGCAAGGGGGTGGCCCCTTTGGCCCCCCGTGGCCCCCTGACTCACACTGACTGCATCAATGACATACACGCACATTCCGATCGACGCAGCTCAATATGGGGTGGATAGGAAAACATACTTTTAAAATGATAGGACAAAGGAAAATTAATGGACGCGAGCTGACGTTCATTCATGGCAAAATAAAGGCTATAATTGTAACTATAGAATTGCAAATGTGGGAACCATAGCTCTAACTAAAATAAAAAGCATTTAAACCATAAATGAAATAAGACGTTATTAAAACTTTTCTCAAACCTTTTACATTTTTGCTTTTTCTATTCCAAAATTCTAGAAAAAATATAGTTTCAGCCGTGGGCAAGTAATCTGATCGAAGCAATTCCTCGAAATAAAGATTACCTTTATCTCATTAAGTCTTAAGCCGTGCTCTTGATACTTTTCACAGTGCGTTCTATACCTACCCAATTCCATATTGCTATTTCAGTCTACAAACTATTTATTATGTCGTGTTATCCAAAAGCATTTTGTACCGAAATATAAAAACAGTCATCGCCAAAATTCGCTTCCCCCCATATTGATCGGTAAAGCCTTATATACCAGCGGATGTGCGTTATGTACTTCAACACATACCCCAGTGGGGTACATGGCACACACAATAATGATATACCTGTACTGTGCCCCCCCATAATGAGTGACTATACTGCATATGTGCGTGTGGTAATGACATAATTATTATACACGGTTATTGGTAATTCACATCCAGAGGATAAAAAAGCTTGGGACGGATTTTGCTCCAACTCGAAAAATAACAACTAACAGGCCAAAGGTTTTTTTGTCGTTTCTTTACTTAAGTCTACATACCGAAGCGTCCGAAATAAAAAATACCAAGCCACCACCACCAAATACCACTTTATTTCCGTGTCAGTGTATTTTTTCAGTATGATTTGACCTTTTCTAAGTGTACATTTATTATATTTATGGAAATAAAGCATTCAAAAATGCTTCATATTGAATTTGATTTCACTGAAACTACGTGTGGTGTCTTTCATCAGGAGTACGTTTGCGAAGACACCAGTTATTCATTCTATATCCTGTGATACAAAATGAAAAAACACGTTTGGTTGGAACCCAATGAATTACTAAAGATCGATCTCCCACAGTTAATTCAGGACAGAGCCGTTATTAAGTTTAATTTAAAATCTTCTAGTTGCGTAAAACCAGCGAACAGTAGCGCCATGCTGAGCGATCGATTTTTGATGTCACGTTTATAACTTTTACTTTTTGTACCTACCAACTTTAATGCAAGTTTCAGACACAGAGTAAATACTTTTTACTTTACTTTACTTACAAAGGCAACCAGTCTAAAGAACGATTTTGAATGCCCCTGCATTCAAAAATCGTTCTTAAGAGTAGTTTCTTTTACCTTTTGTACCTACTACCAAATGAATGTGTAACAATTACGACCAGAGGGCGTAGCCAACCGGCATTCGCTATGAAGCGAATCGAAAACAATTGAAAGATTCGTAGGGTAAAATTTGAAACAGATCACGTGACATATCTAAGGCATATGCCAAACCCATTGATTTAAAAAGGGAAGATAGGTTACGTTCTCCCAGCGCTTACTCAAAAATTTGGCATGTGTTACAACTACACGCAAACACATACGCTCACAGTTATATTTCCAGTCCTGTGCAATACAAAGAAGAACAAAGACGGAAATACGTATCTAGGACCGAAGTGAGACTGAGACAACAATATTTCACGCGAATCACGACCGTGTGGAACTGGACTTAATTTGCGTCGCTTGCCATAAGAAAAAAGTTTATTTATTTATTTATCCATTTCTCAACAATGAATGTGTGCTGATAAGCTGGATCTAAAATCCTTTAGATATCCAGTAGGTAGCTAAGCTATTCCGACCGTATCAAATATTCCATGTGCAAAGTCCCTTATAATCGTATAGAAGAATTGTCTAGTTCCAAAAACCCTTTATTTTTCAGGTTACAGGACGTCTTTCGCCGTCGGAAGCTTTCCACCTCCCGCTGATTTATGTGCTCCTGGTACAGCCTCTTTATTCATTGCGTCAGTTTGTTAAGTTCGCGTCAGGTAACTTTGCGTGTTTGTTGCAAGAAATAATTATTATGAGGATATTACGCCCTGGTAGCTTAACGCTTTCACTGCCCAGCTTCTGCGATGCGTGTGGTGCTGGCTTTGAATTTGCACCACCCAAACTCTTCCTTCTGGTATCGTAAGAGGCGACTAAAGGATATCCACCAAGGGGCGAGCAATGGCGCCTCCAGCAGCAAAACAGTTCTACTACCGAACTGCGGTCCGATTAGAAACCTCTATGCTAAAGTGTTGTTACCTTTTCACGCCAAAACTACTGAACTGATCGGGCTGAAATTTCGCATAGGTACAGGTAATTTTAATCCTGGAATCAAACATAAGCTACTTTTACCCCATAAATCAGTTCTCGTGGGATAGAAACCATAAGAACAACACGTGCGAAGCCGCAGGGCTCAGCTAGTTTACAATATTAGTGTGCTAGAAGCAGTTTCTAGAAAAGATCTCGTTCCTTGTCACTCTCAGTACTATACTGACACATGGCGTGATATCATGGATGTCTTACACCGCATGCACAGCTGTGTCGCAGTCACTGAGTAAAATCGTAAAATCCCTTATGGTGTTTCCTTGAAAAAATTATTTGTTTGTTTTGTATTCTAACAATATAATAATAATTATTATTTATGTTTAAAATTAGATTTTAACCATATCAAGTGTAATAAATGAAATGAAATTAAATGAAGCGGGGCAATGCTGCCTCCTGCGTCTTGGGGACGACTACGACTGATATTGATATGGATCAGTTGAGCTATCTATAGAGTTTGCAACAGTTAACTCAAATATCTCAATTAATTGTAAATACTAGTTCTAATTTATTTTTATTTTTTGATTGTAATTTATTTAATTTTGCATAAAACTTGATAAGTTGTTATCGAGCAATGTACGTATTTTGCATGAGACAATGCAACAAAAGTTTGTTACTTTTTAAGCTGAAACAGTATTGTTTTTTTCAATACCTAACTAATTTTATTACCTATCCTCTAAATTCTTGGTGGTTTCTTAAAAAGATTTCGTTCTTTGTCACTCTCAGTACTATTCTGACACTTGGCGTGATTATCATGGATGTCTTACACCGCATCCTGCGAACTGCAAACAGGTATGCACAGCTGTGTCGCAGTCACTGAGTATTTGCAGGCGTTTTAAACGATGGCTAAAGATTTTTTTTGTGTCATCTCCCCATTACACAATTATCTCTGCTTAGCTTAGAGCTAGATGATGCTATTTGGATTGTTCAGCATAATTTATTTATATTTAAAAAAAAGATAATTAGTTTTACAGCACATTTTATCATAACATTACTATTATGATTAAAATATTATGACTTACAGTAAATTATGTTTTTCTTTCAGTAGTTTAGATGAAACCATGAAAGGCTAGTAACGAACGAGCTCGTATTAGCGAAGAAAAAGCTGAATTAATTTATACTAGTAGAGTATTCATGGTTAGTTTATAACAAAGCAAAATTCGTTTCCTAATATAATTAATAATCATAACGTTAAAGTTTGAACCTCAAAATTATTGAATATTATGGTTCAGAAACTAGGATCATAATTTTTAAATATTATTTACTAGAACACAATTACTGAAACCAAGTTACTTATCCTGGAAAATTACAAATATTAATTTAAACAAAAGTGTGCAATATATGATGCAATATTTTTTTAAATAAAAAACTAGACTAGACATTATATAACACAAGACATAACTAGCCAATACACAAGCTATCAGATTACACCCTCTAACTACAACATTCCAAACCGATCATAATAATTAACTACTAAATACGCACACACATTAACTGCGACTGTAATGCAAGGCAATAAGGTTGACATTCCAATAGATTTAGAATGAATAGGTATAGTAATGATTAAAGTAATTGCTGGGTAGGTAAATGGGCTGTGCTGAATTAGATGTATTGTCAATTGTTATAGTATAATTTCAATTACCAATTTGATCAATATACAGGGTCTATTTGGGATTTTACAGTATACAGGGTGTCCGATAATTTGACTATGGATCTTGTAAGAGACTAAATATGGTTTAAAAAATTATAATGGTGTATTAAATATTTATTTAGACGTCATCACCAAAGCTAGGGTAAACTAATTTGAGAGATTTAAAAATGTTGCCGTTCCCTTAAGAAAGCTCCTCACCTCATCTCAACAGCCTATAATGGTCCACTACTGGACGCAGGCCTCCCCTGATAAGCGCTTGTTATATCATGGGGGGGTAGTGCCCATTATGCCCACGCTGGGCATGCGGGTTGGGGATCGCAGTGTGGTGACAGATTGTTCAGCAGGAGGCGCTGCCGCCCGCCTCCGGTAAATATCCCTTAGTCGCCTCTTACGACACCCTCGCAAGAGTTGGGGTAGAGCAAATTCTATGCCGCCGACACCACATGGCGTAAAAAAGGTCGAAATAAATAAATGGATAAATAATGCTGAACAATTCACATAGCATCATCCAGCCCCAAGCTAAGCAGATAATGTGTTATGGGTACTAGATCTTTCGGTTCTTCCGCACCCTCCAAGATCCGTTTTCTCGTCAGATAGGAGTATATTAGAGGCGACTAGGGGATATCCACAGGGGGCGGGCAGTAGCGCTCCTTGCACAAAAACTATACCAGCAAAGTGCGATTCCCAACCAGCATGCCCAGCGTGGGGATTACGGGCATTACACTCCATATGATAAACGCCAATAAGACGCTTATCAGGGGGAGGCCTGCGTCCAGCAGTGGACCAATACAGGCTGTTGAGGTTGAGGTAGGCAAGAAGTAACTTTTTAATTCAGTGGTAGAACTACTTTGATCATAGTTTCAAGACATTTTGCATTTTAAAACGCAATTACGGATTCCATCAGTGCCCTCATGGGAATTGTGTCAGACAACTCACCTGGCATAATTATTAAGTCATACTATCGATTGGTGTCAAACAGTAGGTATTATTATTAAAATATTATAAACGCGAAAGTTTTTTAACATGTATGTAAACATATTCCCACTTATTCATAATATTCTGCTAACTTAGCACACTGCTAAAGCTCGCTCTGTGTTTTTCTTCACACTAATATTATAAATGCGAAAGTTTGTATGGATGGATGGATAGATGGATGGATGTTTGTCCCCTGTTCATGCCAAAACTACTGAACGGATCGGGCTGAAATTTTACATACAGGTAATCCTAATCTTGGAATCAAACCTAGGCTTCTTCCGCTAGTGGACAATTTTTTTTTGTGAATTCGAGTCAATTGCAACTTATTTCTTATTTGATAGTAATTACTATTTATCAAGCTGTTTATGCAGTAAAAATTTGACAATTTGTCTAAGTGCTTATTTTGTATGACTAAAGAAATAAACGATTTGACTCTGCTACTTTCTATCCCATAAATCACTTCCCGTGGGATAAAAATCACCTTCAACGTTTCCATAAGAAAAACGTGTGCGATGCCGCGGGGCGCAGCTATTAAAATAAATAATGTTGTACAATGCACACAGCGATTATGCCTAACTTATTCTTGGTTGGATGACTTTGAACTTTTCAGTTACTCAGTTCAGATCCATCACATCTGTGCCTAAGAATAAATAAATAAGCAATTATATGTATAGATTTATAAATAAATAAGTAATGTTGGAGAACTCACACAAACACAAATCCAGTCTAAGCAGAGGTTGTGTTATGGGTACTAGATAACTGATATAAAAATTAGATTTGTATTAAGTGAGGTTTTCTATACTAATATTATAAAGAGGAAAGATTTGATTGTTTGTTTGTTTGTATTGAATAGACTCCAAAACTACTGCACCGATTAAAAAAAAATATTTCATCATTAAAAGCTTATTTTTCAGGGAACGAAATATAGCCTATGGTTATATTTTATCCCGGAATTCCGGGATAGGCGCTGCTAGTGTCCTTTAAATTGACAACTCTTGTTTATTGCCGTCTTTGTGTAGAATAAAGATTTTAAGATTTTTATAAACATATGATTTGCGAATTACGATACTAAAAACTCTGCTTATTTTGGGGCTAAGTGATGATGATTATCAATTCATAGATTAAAAAAATTGAACTAAAGTTAACGTTAAGTTAAACAGCTGGCTCAAGCAACGAGTACTTATAAAAAAATAACTAATTGAATTTAGAATTCCAAGTCAAAACTTTAAGACTATTTTTTTCAAACGCTTAATAGTTCATGACAAGTTTTTGAAGCTAAGGGTAAACGAGTCACACCAGGCACAGGTGCTTTTTTAATTGACAGCAAACAGAAAAAAAAACTAAATGCAATAATTTTACCAAAAGGTCAACTGTCAAAGTGACACAAAAAACATCCCACCCCCTAGCATGTACCAGGATGACATAACCGCTAGGCAGTTAATTAGTAGAGGAGCGGCGGCGGCGCGGTGTTGGGCGAGGCTCGGAAATTGTCGTTTTTATACGGCTTCCCCCCACCCGAAATGTAACAGTTACCTTCATCTTATAAGCACATGTCGTGGCAATAAACAGAAATTAATATCTCCAGGTTAGTGCTAGCTCCCTGGTAATAAAACGGGGGTATTTCGACCGTTCGATGTGAGATTTTAAAAGTTTTCTGCGTATAGATGGCATTTATTTGTTGTTAGTTTATTTCTTTATATACGGCATAGGTGGGCATTTCTGTTTTCATTGTGTGTGATATTGATATCATACAATCCTTACAAAACTAGTTCTAGTTGTCAAAAACTACCCGAAAAGTATTAAAAATGTCAAAAAGATATGATCGCCCTTCCCGCTTTGTAAATAGAACGCACCCTTATGATTAAAATTGGACTAAATTGAAAATTAACTGTATTGTTAAACTTACTCGTACCGTACATAACAAATCATAATCTGATAACTCCGAATGTGTGGACACAATCGATAAATATAAAAACGTATCACAAAGTAACCAGAGCAAAATGTATCGAAAACATTTTACCCACAAAATCATAACCCCCATCCCCCCTACATTTTAGGCTAATTCGCTTTACGCCCCCATTCGCAAGTTTATTGACTATACACTGGACTTTCCTCTAAACATTGTATACCAGGACGCCATACCCTAGATGTAGTATCAGAGTATCGCATAATGCGACCGCGCGGGGCCGGTCGTAACAGCACGCTAAAACCGGGCGATTCGGTTTTATACACACCCCCTATAAAAGCAAAAGGACCGAGCATACCCGGGATAAGTGGGGGCCTGTATCTTTATATCTCCCCCCCACATAATGGGTGGGTTCTTTGGACAGCTAAAGAAATATCCGGCCGGCCAGCGGCGCCGGCGAAGTACTTTTCTATAGCTTCGCTGATTTTTCGTAATTAATCGCAACCTCCTGCGGTCTGGACCCCTGGTGGGTAAGGAAATAGCTACTTTAATACCAGTGGCTCGTGTTTGAGTAATGATTATTACGTGCTCAAAATAAACTGGCGAAATGCTTGTATCTAACAAAGGCATATTTTTTTCGCAGACTCAAATTAATACGTGGAATATTACGGAATAGAGCTGAAAACACTTCAGATCGGATAATTAGGATATACTTCTATACTGATTTGTGATCATGAAGTTGTACTACCATGTCTAAATAGAAATCTAAGACTAATAGGAAACATTAAATGTCAAAACAAGGCATTATGCAGTATTACCGTCACCCACGTGGCCAGTATTCGAGACTGTATTGTTTGCTTTACATAACTATTTTTGGTGGAAAGTGAAACACTGTGAAAACTCCTACTGCTACATAAATCCAGAGGTTTCGTTTACGCATACTAATTGTCTACCTGGTATCTCTCTCTATCAATTTCCTAATTGCAATGTTCAATTTGCATTTCTTAGTACCAGGAGTACACAGACTTTATTCAGCTACTAGGAATACATACTTGCTAGGGAGCAGCCTAGCAATTATGAAGGGCTTAGAAGCATTTCACGGCAAATCAATAAAATGAACGATGAATTAAAACTTTTATGTAAACGTAATTGATTTTTATAATCGTATTTGACTAGTTTCTGCCATACTGTGTACTTACAAACTTTCTTCAGTGACTTTGTTATTACCTCCCTAAACAAATATCAAAAACACCACACAAGCAAAACTAAACGCAAAAAGAAAGTTTCAGCAGATATTTATTTTTACGTAATCTGAGCAAAAACTCGTCGCGACACCAGGAGAGCAGAAATTCCAAAGATATCGCCAACTCCTAATCGCGCTTCCAACTTGAATTTTGGGGTTTTCCCGGCTAAAGTTGGGCTCAAAGACGTCCTCAGAGCGCCGGGGTGGGTGGCACCCCACGGGGTGTTTTGGGGTAAAACCCCCGTGGCGTAGCGGCCGAGGGAAGATGGTAGAAGCTACTTTGTTCGCCTTTTGGTTCGTGACAGAGGCACTTAAGGGACGTGCACACAGCTAGGCTGTATTAAACGTGAATAATCCGTAGGTAACGTTACGTTATACGTAACTTA
Source organism: Eupithecia tripunctaria (assembly GCA_955876795.1). Lineage (NCBI taxonomy): Eukaryota > Metazoa > Arthropoda > Insecta > Lepidoptera > Geometridae > Eupithecia > Eupithecia tripunctaria. The sequence continues at coordinate 8,321,481 of OY041623.1, read as the reverse complement.
GGTAGCGTAGCAACGCTCTCGTGTACGCTCGGTGCGGTGATCTCGAAAAACTAATTTTCTCAGGCTTTGGAAGAAGTTATTGCATTAACGGCATGCTAGGCATCGACGTTATTGAATTGGTTGCGGATGACCAGCGGGTTGAGTTTATTTGACTTTAGTAACGAGACGTGATCGTAACGTCTCCTTTTAGTATGGGATTTGCGTAATTCTATGTCCGCAAGAAACCATATTGTATGAAAAAATTTCGTTTATTTTAAAAAACTATTAACCGTCTTCAAATATTATGGTTTTCTCATAAATGCCATTGTCACATATAAAAAAACCATGTAAATCAGAGCAATCAAAAGTTCTGAGGTAACAAACATAAAAAATAATACAGTCGAATTGAGAACCTCCTCCTTTTTTTGAAGTCAGTTAAAAACCCCTGGAATAAATATCTATAAATGCGACTCAGACGTCCCGAAGCGGCAATCGAACCCGCAATCTCCTGCGTCGCAGACAGTCTACCCGCTGCGCCACTGAGGTCGTCATATTATAAGTAGCTTACAAGTGAATTGTCCTGCTATCATAAGACGCGATCAGAATGGGATTAAACAATTTCGAACTGAAATTAAGGCGATCGAACAGTTTTCATTCATTCCATTACTATTTAGACAAAGTTCTATTTCTTGTTGATAACACGCGGATTCGATCGCCTTTCGACGATCGCGCATGTGAACGATCAACTACAATATAGGTACTCTCATCTCTGATCATCTCATCTACATCTCTGATGGATGACAAAAAACTAAATAAAATCTCGAAATTGTGTTGAGCTGTGTGGTGCTGGCTTAGGATTTGCACCACCCCATCTCTTCCCACGGGTATCGTAAGAAGCGACTAAGAGATATCCACTGGGGGCAGGCAGCAGCGCCCCCCGCAGAACAATTCCACCACCGATGACCTGGCGTCTTCGCAGACGGTTTCGTCAGCTAGTTATTAATAATCCTGTACATCAGAACAAAATGAAAGCAAAATAACAAAAAAGACCTTGAACAAAGTTAATTGTTTTTAATGTATTTCCAATACTCCCTCTATCTCATCATCATCATCAATCTATATATGAGCGCCATAGCGCCCTGTCTTCAGTTTGACGCAACTAGCATCTGCCTGCAGTCTTTCGCTCGATCGTCATCCCACCAGGCCGGAGGGCGTAAGACGCCCGCTACGTTTGCCGAGTCGCAGTCTTCACTCAGGAACTCGTTTACCCCAGCGGTTGTCGCTTCTTCGCGAGATATGACCGGCCCACTGCCACTTCAGTTTGCTAATTCTTTGAGCTATGTCGATAACTTTGGTTGTCTGTCGGATGTATTCGTTACGTCCTTCAGAGAGACTCCGAGCATAGCTCTTTCCATAGCTCGCTGAGCGACTTTAAACTGGTGGACCAGCCCTATCTAGGTAAAATACCTTGAAGCAACTTAATTTTTATTAATTGTTTTCTACATCCTATCCTACTAATATTATAAATGTGAGAGTTTGTGTAAATGTTTGTTACCACGTATCGCCGTAACTACTTAACCGATTTAGAAGAAATTTAGTATGTAGATAGTTCAAGTTCTAGAATAACAAATAGGCAACTAACCTCTGGGGTTAAAATGGGTAAAGTTTCAATGGAAGATTATTATTTCTTGTCTCGTTTCACTCAAAAATCGGTATAAATAAGCTTTAATAATATTATTTATAAAGAGGAAAAAAAATAATGTTTGTATTGAATAAGCTATTAAAGGAAGACCCTGAAAATCTGAAATCTGCTAAAGAATGGGTAGACCGTGCAGCGGTTTCGAAAATTAATCAACATCATCATCAACCTATATTAGTCCACTGCTGGACATAGGCCTCTAATGAGCCCCATAGCGCCCTGTCTTCAGCTTGACGCATCCAGCAGTCTTTCGCAGATCGTCACCCCACCTGGCCGGAGGCCGTCCTACACTACGTTTGCCGAGTCGCGGTCTCCACCCAAGAACACGTTTACCCCAGCCGTTGTCGGTTCTTCGCGAGATATGGCCAGCTACGAAAATTAGTCGGAACAAACAGACAGACAGACATAAATAAAACAAATTATATCCAATGGACAGTTTGTCATACCCAGCCATGTTATTTTTTTTGAATCCCTCTGAAATAGTTAAGTTTCGTATAATTTAGTCAGGGAAGCGAAAACCGAGTTCAATGGCCACCAAGAGCAACTTTGCTATTCTGCATAGGTATAGGAAATTAAATAAAACTATTGCAAGGGCATTAAAAAAAAGCTTTTTGAAACTATACAAAGGACTTTTAAAAATTACTTTGGTTCAATTATTTGTACATAAGAAGCAGCAGCGCTAGTTCACTTATAAAAATCAACATCACAAAATGTTTTTTTTTCATACATAAAATAAATGCTTAGAAAAAGACAAATTATAAAATAACTCGGATAAGAAAAAAAATTAAAAAAAATTAAAATTATTTTTTTTAACAAATAAAAAAAATATAAACCGACTTCACTTTTATCATGGATGCTATTTTCGCTGATGATGATTATGATGATGATTTATCGTTAAAGCAACAATATACATAGACACTGTCAAAATTTCCACTGCCTTACTATTACGGTTCATAAAGTACAACCTGCTTTAATACGACAACATAGTACGATATGCCAAATTCCTCGATAATTTCTCATTCATTAGATTAAAGCTTCTACGTAATAATCGACCTATAAAAATCAAACCAAACTACGCGAATAAGAGAAACAAACCACCTAAACCTACACAAAAGGTCGGGACTGAAAAGGGAATATGTAGGTCCCTAACTCGAGACCCTTAAAGGGTCTGGTCGACCCTAGAAAAGTATATAACACTCAGGGTTGAAACTAGGGTATGTATTGCCGGGTTATTTACAATTATGAGCGAGCGAGTAGAATGAATAAAGTAACTTATCTAGACAATGATTTAAAAAGGGAAGATAGGTTACGTTCTCCCAGCGTTTACTCAAAAATTGGCATGTGTTACAACTACACGCAAACACATACGCTCACAGTTATATTTCCAGTCCTGTCCAATACAAAGAAGAACAAAGACGGAAAGACGTATCTAGGACCGAAGTGAGACTGAGACAACAATATTTCACGCGAATCACGACCGCCCGTGCCGCCGGTCAGACGGTGACTGATATGGGAGAACACAATTTTACACAATTTGAGGTTGCCACTTTCGAGCAACCAGTACCTCATCTTCGTTTTTAATAAATCAATGTATCTAGAGTTTATATTATGTAGTTAAAGATTTGACGACATCTGTGGCGCGGTGGGCGAAGGCCTTGGGACAAATGTGTGTAAGATCTGCAGATATTTGTTCAGGGCGTTCTGGGTGTTTTCTATGTATAGTAAAAATTATCTATCTACATATGTAGAGTATTAAATGTCCTACATTATTATTTTTTATTTTTATTTGTCCACATATAAAACTTTACAATGGTAGAATATGTGTGTGCTAAAAATGGGGAGGGAATATTTCATTGTTTGTTTGTTTTTTTTAATCATAATAATGCAGGGCAATTCACACAGCATTATCTAGCCCCAAGATAAGCAGAGCTTGTGTTATGGATACTAGATAACTGATATACATAATACAATACACTACATAGATAGATATTTTTTATTATACATAGAAAACATAAAGAAAACCCTGTACAAATATCTGCAGATCGTACAAATATTTGTCCTGAGGCGGGAATCGAACCCGCAACCTCCTGCGTCGCAGGCGGACCTTAGCCCACCGCGCCACAGTGGTCGTCAAGTTTGTTTGTTTCAATGGAATAGGCTACCCACTACACTAATAGACCGATTAAAAAAAATGTTTCATCATTAAATCTTACTTTTCAGAGAGTCATAGGCTGCGGCATATTACATTCATCCAGGCATTCCCACGGGAACAGGAACGCGGGTGAAACCGCGAGGCACTGCTAGTCGAACAATAAATACTACTTGGTACCATTGATTAATTAAAAAGGGAAGACAGGTTACGTTCTCCCAGCGCTTACTCAAAAATTGGCATGTGTTACAACTACACGCAAACACATACGCTCACAGTTATACTTCCAGTCCTGTGCAATACAAAGAAGAACAAAGACGGAAAGACGTATCTAAGACCGAAGTGAGACCGAGACAACATTATTTTACGCGAATCACGACCGCCCGTGCCGCCGGTCCGACGGTGACTGAGGTGGGAGCACACAATTTTACACAATACGAGGTTGCTATTTTCGAGAAACTAGTACCTCATCTTCCCTTTTTAATTAATCAATACTTGGTACTCACCTATTTTTGTAATTTGTTTCTTTTAGTTATAATTAATTATATTCTCCCATCGAATATGCACGCGCAGTTTTTTTATAGATAATTTTGAAAGCAACAAATTGATTTTCCCAAAAATGCTTTGTCGTCATTATCTTTATTGCAGTCAGATTTTACCCGATAATGGGTAAGTACAGTATAGACATGTACCTACATGTTGTAACGCATTGTTTTTTTGTGAAACTGTAATTTAAATTATGACGAATTAAATCACATCACACTAATATTATAAATGCGAAAGTTTGGATGGATGTAAGGATGTATGGATGGATGTTTGTTACCTCTTCACGCTAAAACTACTGAACAGATCGGGCTGAAATTTTGGTCACAGGTAGTTCTATCCATGGAATCAAACATGGGCTACTTTTTATCCCATAAATTTGTTCCCGTGGGATAGAAATCACCTTTAAACGTTTCCATAGAAAAAAACGCGTGCGAAGCCGCGGGGCGCAGCTAGTAAACTATAAACTAGCAGACATGGACATGGTAATGGACATGGACAATCATTAATTTCGTTTACTCCCACCTTTTCTGTTGATATTTGCTACTTACACAGTAAAAAACAGACAAAGTATACCAGTATACCTATCATTATAGGAATCTATAAATATTCAAGGTTTTTCTATCATTGTTTAAAGTTTTTTTTTGGGAGCCAATAAATTTTCTTTCTCCTTCTTTTTTCACGATCCTACGCTAGCCGCGTCTACAGACTCACAGCTTGACATACTTACATAATAAAATAAAATAAAAATACATATGTATCGGTAAATAATGTTCCCTCAAAAACAAAACAGCTCCCATACATTCCAACCTCCACAAAAGTAATGTAACTTCACAGATATAACACTAAATATTATTTTCCCAGTCATTTATATTTACGTTCCCTAGCTACGGCTCTGACAACGGTTCATATAAGCGTCTTCTATGCCTTCGAGCCAGGGAAATGTTAAGAAGGGTCCGGGAGGGACAGGATGCCCCCCTTTCCTGTGGGGTAGGGGGGGAAAAATTCAGGACCGTACCCTTGGTCCGACCGACGCCGTCTGCGCCCGTAATTAGTGATGTGGTGGTGGGTATGTGTCGATGGAATTATTTTGTCGATATTTGCGGTCGATAGATTTATTTTTGCGGTGGTGTGGTTATTTCAGTGTCACACGTGGGCTGTGTTCGGGTTTTTCTATTTTCGGATTTCTAGTTTGTTCGATTTTTGGCGAAATAATCTAGGAAACAGTCACACTTTAAACATACTACAGGTGATATAAGAGAGTAATCAAGTTGATCTCTTAATCAAGTTTACTCAATTTCAACACTTAAGGCGCATACCTGAGCCAATCTGACAGCAATTCCTATTTTATCATATTTTTACGTTTATCATAGGAATTTTTAAAAATCCTACGTTCAGTTCGTGGTATCTATTATAAGCTATTTTTTAATACCTTTGTAATAATTTTATCTCATATAGTTTAGGAGGAGATGCGAAAATAGAGTTTGGTGGCCATAAAGCGCAACTTCGTATCTCTACCTAAGCTTTACAAAATGAAACTATTACAGAGACATTAATAAATAGCTTATAAAAGATACCACAAACTGAACGTAGGATTTTTAAAAATTCCTGCTTTTAACGTAATAATAAGATAAAATAGTTTGGGGCGCCACTTTCGCTGGTGTATGGGCCTTAATAACCAACTTAACCAAGCACTAAATTAGTAAAACCTTTTCTATGTAACATCTTTGTAAGATACAAAATGTATTTTACTTAGGAAAAGGCACTAAAATATAATCCGTTGAAATACTAATGAAATAATAATAATAGTTTATACTAGTTGAAGTGTTTATAAATTAATCAAAATTATGTAAATTTACTTTTAACCTTTTTTACAACCCATCTCATCACATAAATTCTTCGATAACTTAATTCGCACCGTCACATCCCTAAAGATTATGACAAGATACAGCGCGTAGGGCTGCTAACGACGAGCGGGCTGTCAAAAGAACCAACACTAATGTTATTATAACTTTTTCTCGACACCCCTGGCATACGTGGCAGCAGCGGCCCTTAACGCGCTATGAAAATACGTAACGTAATAAAATTATCGATTTTTATTAGAGCCGCTGAAAATGAACATAGTTTTAAAATATGTTGTGAAAACTAAAGTTTTCAAGCTGTTTTAGGTAGGTACTTTTGTTTCGTTGACGCCATTTAAACCTATCTACCAATTTGGTTAATTCTTTTTTGTGTTTGTTTGTTATTGTCAGGAAATATTGTTATAAAAAAAATACGTTAAAATATCATTTTCATGCGGGCGAAGCCGTTGAGCGCAGCTAGTATGTTACAGCAGGTGGTGTCTTTCCGACACCACCTGCTGTAACATACTAGCTGCGCTTACATAGAGCAAATTCTGGCAGATTTTAGACTGTTAGAAGAACACTGTGATGTATGGATGGATGGATGTTTGTTACCTCTTCACGCCAAAACTACTGAACGGATCTGGCTGAAATTTTGCATACAAGTAATTCTAATACTGGAATAAAACATAGGCTATTGTTTATCCCGTAAATCTGATCCCGTGAGATAAAAATCACCTTTAAACGTTTCCATAGGAAGAACGCGTGCGAAACCGCGGGGCGCAGCTAGTAGAATATATCGTAAAGAACAACACTATACAACATTTCATACAAACTTATACACGAATAAAAGAGTACACTGCTTAACAAATACAGTAACGCGTTTCGCCTTAAGAAAATAGTTGCACTTTTCTTTTCAGAAGCCGGTTTTATTTGCGTCGAATGTGGATTTGTAAGGTTTTGCGTTTTGTGCACATTTTTACGAAGACCTTCACGTGTTGACTTTCTGTTCAGTTTTGTAATTATTTATTTAGTCCAGTTATTTATTTTAGTTTATTTATTACTTCGTTAGCTTACGAAGCGCTGTCTGTTTGAAAAATGTCTTTACCTATTTAACAAAACCCTGAAAACACGTAGGTATAGCTACCTATAGGAGTTTCTATTTGGTAATGTTTACTTACAGTTTTTTTGCAGTCTTGCCATGTGTAATTACTATGCAAAGTTGATTGAAGATTCTTACCTGAAAGAGAAATATGAAAGATTAGCAACATAATAAAACTTTTCGGATAAAGAAGGTTTGAGTCGTCTTAAAATAGTGCTTAGCATAGGCTTTTGTGAAATTAACGTTCCGTTACGTTCCCGAAAACGATTTAGTTTTGTTTGTTGGGTTTCGTTGCTACTAAAATAAGCGTCATCCACCCGTCTCATGGCTGGGGCCACTTACATAATCACTATAGTAGACAACAAACTTATATTTACGTCGGTCTAGGTACCAGACCCTTAGGGGCGCGGGCGGGTCTTTGGACATTTTGTATAAGTGCGGACCCCTAGCCCGATCCCAAGGCAAATCCCTTTCGGACCCTTTTTGGAAAGGTCTAGCGACCGTGCCCGAGTCCCGAATTTGCGGATTTTTAAGGTAAAATTTATAAGGGGCCAGGGTGGCGTCCTTTTGGGCCCTTTACGTATGAATTGTGGGCTCGTGGATTATATTTTTTCGTTTTTAACGTCTGTTGTTCCCAACACGTATGTGATCAAAGAGAAAATATGGAATCTGACAAAAATATACCAGGATAACATAAGCGCTAATTGGTATCTGCGAGCGCAATCCCTCAGTGGGCATTGCGTATCGTTTATAAATAGTGTGGGGGCTATCACGCGAGCCTCCTGCCTACCTATGCGGTCCTGGTACCCTTCGGACCCTCGTCGACCCGGCTAACTAGATAACGACGGGTATCGGCCGAAACTAGAGAAAGTATAGCGAAACTGCGGAATTAGGGCCAGTCGGGTGGAGTTGGGTCCAGTAGTGGTGAATTAACGCTTTCAGCTGAGTGCGCAGCTTTTACTCAGATGATTTTTGTTTCAAAATGTTACGTTTGGAATATCCTTTTAAATTCGGAAAGGCCTTTCTGTATACCTACTCTATGCCATCGTGTCGTACACAACTTACGAAGTAAAATAAGTAATGATATACAATTTTCTAAATGTTATGCTATGCGCACGTTCAGCATTGGTGTTTAATTTCGTTCTATTTTAGAAAATTAACGAACGAACTCAAGAGCCCTTGATTTGGTTCAATTTCGAAATCATCGGGATTGAAGTATCTTGTGGGTTCATAATTCATTTATCTAGTGCCCGTCCCGCACGCTCTGCTTAGCTTGGGGCTAGACGACGCTGAGTTAATCCAGCATTATTTATTTTTATTTAACAGAAATTGGAATTTGGAGAATTTCGTGATTGAACTGCTTTCTTTATGATTATTTATCGGGTATTTATCGCGTACCTTTGTTTTTATTTCCCCTACGTATCTACCGCATTACAGCGATCGTGGTCACGGGGCGACATAGGTACGCGATAAATATCATTAAATTATGTTAACAAATCGCGAAAGTTTAAAAAGTTTCTTTAACTGTCTAAGCTTAGCTTTATACATGATGATGATGCACTCCTAGAAGAATTGTGGCCACAGTGGCCAGACTCAACGAAGACTAACCAAGTGGGCAGCATATTTTATAGTGTAGAGGTATAAGAGTGCGCGAAAGAAAAGAATACCTTATTTACGTTCTTTTGTTTTGTACCTGGCTCGGCCTGACGACTCAAAAATTTTAATTAGTCCCTGAATTAGATTATCAGATATTGGACACGTATTTTTCTTTTGTAGATTAATAAAAAAATTATGAAGATGTAGCCAGTTAAAGTTACGCGTGACGTCACGGCTCAGTAAAGAGTGTCATATATTTTACTGAACCGTGACGTCACTAGCAATACTACAAAAATAAAACTGACGCGATTTACTTTTGTAATTTTTCTTTGATAAAAGAAAAAATACGAGTCCAATATCTTCTGATAATCTAATTCACGGACTAATTAAAATTTTTGAGTCGTCAGGCCGAGCCAGGTACAAAACAAAAGAAGGTAAGGTATTCTTTTCTTTCACGCACACTTGTACACTATAATATATCCTGCCCACTTGGCTAGTCTTCGTTGAGTCTGGCCGCTGGCATAAAACTGAGGCTGATCCGTTTAATCATGAGTGGAGTCAGATTCAGAGTCAAATCGTCTATTTCTTTAGACTTACAAAATAAGCACTTAGACAAGTAATTTTTTACTATATAAACAGCTTAATAAATAGTAATTAGGTACTATCAAATAAGAAATAAGGTGCTATTGACTCTAATTCCCTTCAATTTTTTGAAGTTAATTAATTTTATGAAGTTATTAATTTTTTGGAAGAAGTAAACTGGGTAAGGATAACTTAGTGCGCACACTGCAAAACGTTAGGTACTTTATAAGCGATCTGTTCTGTATCTGTTCTTACACACGGTTATATTTCTGTTTTTTTTTTGTTTATTTACCTTCCTACTTGTCTTTGTCTAGTATTTAGGCTGTCTGTTTGTAATCCATACAAACTATCTATTTATCTAAGAATAGCTTAGCTTTATACAGTTATTTTTTAATTTTGATTATTACGTACCTTTTAATGTTTCTACCGCATTACAGCGATCGTGGTCACTGAGCGACTGGATATAATTAGAGTTACAGCCGAGAATTGACGGCAGTATCCACGACTACCCTCAATTCGTCTTCAGAATCGGGAATGTCCAAGTTCACACTACGACACACTACACTAAATACCCGATAAAAAATCATTACATTTATACACGGCTACTTGATCAAACTTTTAAATCCATCATTTGTAATTTGTAATTGTAATTTATTTATTTAGTAACTAACACGATTTTTATAAAACCAATTACATCAGTTACTTAAGATTATCATGGTTATTAATACTAAAGTTATTTACAACGGGATATTTACCATGATTTGAACTTTGAGCTTTACAATATTTCGGCACAGTTTCATGCGCCATGATCACGGAATAACTGAATGTCTTGCGAGTGAGTTATTTGGGCAGATATATCGATCTACCCTCTTTTTCAGTCTTTTGCTACGAATGTTACCACTACCACCGGTTTCATTATCGAACGCAACTCGATCACGACACACGACAACAACTGAAACTGAAACTGTGCCGAAATATTGGAAAGATCAAAACTCAAATCATGGTAAATATCCCGTTGTAAAGTTTAGTACTTGATCAAACTCAGGAAAACGTAGTTGACAATTAACGTAGATTCCCATTCCAGGTTCAGCTATCAGGATTGCCGTAATAGGATGAACGGAACACCTCAGCTATAGAATTAGCATAAAGCTAACGAAGCCAGCGCGAATAATGTTACTTTGTATAGATATCGAAAATCAACTGTTTTTATTTTACTACATATAATAATACCAAAAGGTTTGCTGTAAGAAAACTCTTGTAGGGTTAAGGTCGCCTTTGTACATATCCTTTATGTTGTCAACTTGTGTGTATTGTTTGATTTGTGTACAATAAAGATTTATAAGATTATAAGAATAATTGATTTTGTTTTCAAAAATATAAAACGACTTCAATTATTTATTGTTTTCTCATGAACAAATGAAATGGGACCACACGGGAAGCACCAGCTTTCAATTAAAAAAATCAACAAAATCGGATCACCCAGTCAAAAGTTCTGAGGTAACGAATTGAGAACCTCCGCCTTTTTTTAGGTCGGTTAAAAACTATCGTAGTTTGTCTAATTCATTACGGATGTAAGGGGGTTAACTACGAGCCTTATTTGTGTACAACTATACCTAACCTATACCTAGGTATACCTGTTCTAATTCTGATAATTAATGATTTTATTTATCGGATATTTATCGCGTACTTTTGCTAAATTTTGTATGTTTTGTAATTATTTTATTGACAATGGTATCCATAAGAAAACCATATAACAGAAGTCGGTTTATAGTTTTTTTTTAAACAAACTCAATTATATAGTGCAGGAGTGGGTCCGCAAACACAGATGCACTCTTTATTCCCTCGCTCAAAATCACACATTACCTACCCTTCTAAGCCAGAATGTTTGATTTTTAAGTACATCACAAACTCTAATTTTACTAAGATACCCCTTTACTTTAACATTTTCGCCGAAGCCAACCTTCTTAATTAATTAAGAGTCACAAATTGATTACAGTAAGGTATAAAAACTCGGGGGGTACCAGGAGCGCAGCGGGCGGTAGGGGGCCGCCTTGCGAGTAATGTGGAAGCAGACACACGAACCCCGCTGCTACCATGCTGCCCTGGTAACGATGGCAAAACAGTCGCGCTTTTTCTGTTAGTTTTTAATTACGTTCGTATTCACATTAATAAATAAATAGTGCTGATTATTCACACGACATCATCTAACTCCAGACTATGCAGATAGGTACTAGATAACCATATTACATTAGATGGATAGATATTTGTGTCGTAAAGTGTATATGTAATTCGGAATTCCATATCCATTATTTTATTATAAGTGACATAAGAACTCTGTTTGTCTGTATGTCCTACTTCAGGATAGTAATCTATCTCGTACCAAATTTCATTAAGACTAATCAGCCGTTTTCTTTGGAAAAGGTATTCGTATTTATAAAAGAGTCCAGGATATTTTTATGTAAACAAAGACTTCATAGGCAGACAAAGCGAAGCCAAGTCCAAGACACATACAGCTAACAAGAAGCGAATTTGTGTAAAAACGGACAAGCGAAGAATGAAAACTGACAAAATCGAAGATTGTTTCGAACTTATGGGATTCACTTCCAACAAATAAATATTGGTAGAAAGTCGTGAAATACTTTCTACCAATATTTTTTTGATACTGTAGGCAAATAATTACGTCACTTTGTCATTGAATGCGTAAAATGTTTGAAATGTATTCCTTCAACTTCAATAATTTACGCAATGTATGACGATGCGATGTCATCTTTCTATATTCTACCCTAGATAACAATCTCCGTGCTAGGCTTGTGTCTATTCAGATGTCGTCAAAACTAGACTAAACTAATTGGACAGAACTATAAATGATGCCATTCTATGTACAATAAAAAATATCTATCTATGTAGTGTATTTTATTATGTATATCAGTTATCTAGTACCCATAACACAAAGCTCTGCTATTATTATTTTTTCTTATTATTTTGATCGTTTTGACAGGGACGGCGATATTTTCACGGACTTTAAAAAATGGAGGAAGTTTTTTTATGTTTTGTACCTGAACTTTTGAGTGGTCCAATTTTCATGATTCTTTTTTTATTTAAAAGCTGGTAAAAGCTTCACGTGTGATCCCATTTTTATTTGGTCCAGTTCTGATAATAGGATCCATGAAAAAACTATATCATCGAAGTCGGTTTATAGTTTTTTAAAACAAAATCAATTATTAGTCCTGTCAAATTAGTTTAGTTTAGTTTTGGCGACATCTGAATAGACACTTTTGTAACTTTTACGAAAACCTTTAAAAAAGTTGCTATGATATGAACTGAGCAAACATCAGGTTTTCTCACAATTTAACACTGGTCGTACAGTAACTTAGCAAAGTGATTTATTAAAACAACGACCATACCCCACCATAAACTTCCAATTTCAACCCTGTTTTGCGTGCAGTACCTTAGACGGGGTGTACTAGTTATTATTTACCGGCTTTATCATTTCGAAAATTTCATATTCCCCGCACTCGGACGCTTGAGGTTTAAAAGGGGGAGGGTAGACTTTTTGCCTACAAACAGTACGCTTAGTTTGAACGTGGAATTTGGGAAGTAAGAACTGTTTTGTATACCTACTGTACTTTACTTTAAGGTTTTGAGTTTTTGTTTGTGACTGTACTTTTGAATGTCTTGGTTAGGTACATTATATTCTTTCAATGGCATTTAAAAGTATGTACACTCGATAACACTCGAGGCTATGAAGAGCAGCGGTTCGAAAAAAGACTGATGGTGTTGATGATAATTGTGATAGTAGAGTTTTAAAATGTAGAGTTTCATTAAAAATTATTACCAATAAATCATATTGGAAAATTTACACACTTACAGCATCAGTAGATGCAGTAAGCATTAATTGTTATGGTACAATGGAATACTAGCACAGGTAGAAGCACCGCAAGTTTCATTATTTATTTATTTAGGTAATATTGAAACTTTACCAACAAACCATGAAACTAAGCCTAATAAGAACTCTATATAATTTTCCCAAACACGAAAACCGAAAAAAAACCACCTTTCTCCCTTCAAACGCCTGCGTGTCGACTCGACATGACCAGGGGGGCAGCGGGCGAAAGAGGCTAAGAAATAATAACTACGGCACATGCGAGGGGTGTTGGACATGTACTCTTTGACTGATGTGCGCCTAATGAGTACCAGGGTGCCATAGTTTTTAGGATATTGCTAGACGTTGAAGTTGTTTTCTGAAGGGTGGACTTTCTTAGTACTAGGGTAGCATAATACTAGAAGCGATCAAAGTTACCGAAAGCCCTAGCAAAGCCTAAACTCAGTGTAAACAATTTGAAGCATTGAATATTTTGATTGAATTGAAAATTATAAGTTCCACACACGCTCGCTCGAGATCTGTCATTAAAAATAGACTCAACGTGCGTTGAAAATAAAAACGAATACCTTGCCCTTGACCAAAAAAGTACCTATCTTTTTGTATAATGCACCACTATAAATGTATCTAATTGTTGACAAGTTTTAGATTTTAAAATAGAGAATGAAGTATTTCATAGACAAAGTTACTTTTGACAGAAAGAGATGAAATACTCCATTCTGTATTAGCTTGAGGCTAGATAATGCGGCGAGGATCGTCCAGCATTATTTATTTTTTACATTTAGGTACGTTACTGGTAGTAAGTACACAGAAGGTAAATCTAAAAACACTATAATTGTCATCTATGAAGAAAGAGTAAGGTCTAAATCTCTTTCGTAGAGGGCCTACGCCGTAGCACCCCCGAAAATGTCGCGTGCTACGAACTGCTACGAGTCGCTACGAAAGTTCATGACTTATTTCTTAATGACTTTTTGATTTATTGTAATGAGGTTTCTAATTTCGTGTTGAAAATAATTCTTGCGACTTACTTTTTAACTTCTTTCTGTACCAGAGGAAGGCCTTTTACCAGCTGTTGGATACGCCATTCTCCTCAACCTCAACCTCACACTGTATGGGTCCACTGCTGGACGCAGGCCTCCCCCTGATAAGCGCCTAATTGGTTCGTTTATCTTATGGAGGGTAATGCGCATAATCCCCACGCTGCGCATGCTAGTTGGGTCGTGTCTTGGTTAGGTCTTGTTGCCCGCCCCCTGGTGGATATCCCTTAGTCGACTCTTACACCACCCGCGGGAAGAGTGGGTGTGGTGAAAATTTTAGGCCAGCACCACACAGCACGCCATTCTCATAGTAATTAATTTTTTTTGTTTGCTGGATCTTACAAATCCATACCAATATTTTAAATTCGAAAGTATCAAGTATTTGTTACCTATTCACGCCTTACGTTGTCAATATCTCAATTAAAATTGGCGGGAGATGAATAGTATCCCGGACACAGATAAAGGCTACTTAAAAAGAGGCTCTAGTTCTATTATATAAAGTCTATAATATAAAAATAAATCGCTAAATGTGTTGATAAGCGAATAACTCAATAACGCCTGGACTAATTTGGCCAATTCTTTTTTTAAATGTTTTTTGAAGTTCAAGGATTTTACGGCGAGAAAAAATCTAATAATTGCCGGGAAAACACCTATAAACGTTTCCATAGGAACAACGCGTGCGAAGCCGCGGGGCTAGTTTATTATAAAGACGAAGATCTTTGCGTGAAGACAACGCCAAAACAACTGAACCGATCAGGCTGAAATATTGCATAGATGTGCTTCTAGTTCTGAAATAACATCATCACTTTGCATCCCGTAAAAATGCGTCTAGAGCCACAGTTAGAAGTCAGTTACAAATAGAAAGTTTAAAGAAAATCATAGTAAAGAAAACTCTATACAATCTATCGTTAAAACTCCACTGCAGTAAGAGAATGTACATATAAAATGCAAAAAGCAGTTCAGTGCGGTAGTACTATACAATGTGTTTAATTACGGCGACCTACTGCGAAATCTAAATAAAACCGCAAACCGGACCGGGGGGCGACACTAGTCGCAGTCAACCCATCCTGGTTAGGGTTCCGTGGAGTTACATTAAAACGCTTTTATACTTAAAATGCAGAGATAACTTAAACTTTTATCATGAAATAGCAGCGCCTTCGCGGTTTCATCCCCGTAGCTCCTGTTCCCGTGGGAATTACGGGTTAAAATTTAGCCTATGTCACTCCCTGAAAAGTAAGCTTTTTAATAATAAAATATTTTTTAAATCGGTCTAGTAAAATATAGATTTTGATATAGATTCTGAACGTCAACAAGAAAAACGGTTTTTTTGCCACCTAAAACGCAGAATTTTGCAGGTGCAAATATTTGTGTATTTGTGAAGATAATTAAATATTAAAGAGATGTAGTAAAGTTTCCACGCGGTGTGAAAGTACATACGCATTATTTATGGATTTCGCGGTGATTATTGAACCCATAATCTTTTTGGATCTAAGATTTCAAGAACCATTTCAAGAAGTTGACGGAACTCTTACATTTTTAATAAGTTTAGGTACTCGCATAAAAACACCTAGAAACAAAACAAATAGAAACTAATATTTACAGATCACACGAACATCGTGTGGATCGTCACCCAACACCTGGTTTTTAGTAAGTCATGCCCAATGTGTCACAGAGGTTGCTCGCTATATATTTTCAGTGTATTATATACGGAACACTACCATTTAAAGCAAGTCTACTCCCCCCTGGCGAGTTTCTAATGAAAGCCGTGGCGCCCGTACCGTATTAATCTTACGGAGGCACCTCCTGAGCACGCTGCGAGCCTGGTAGGCGGCTCTAAGACCCGTAGGGGTTGTATAGGGTAGGGGGTGGTTTTCCCTTGATTTTTCCTACTTTTTTCACTGCATGCATTATGCAGGGAGGTCAGGGATTTATAGGTGCCGAAATAAAACTAATGTGTAGGTTTAAGCTATAATTATTGTTCGTTTTCGGAAAGCTACCGGAAAATAACTCGTAGATACGCAATGACGGAAGTTACGACGAATTATTTTCGATGAAGACACGAATTCTTTTCACAGAATGGATGAGATAAAAAGTTAAATTAAAGAACTACGTTATGTAGGATCAATGATAAAAAAACAGATCAGGACTTTATTAAAATTCACCTAGGATTTAACAAGAATTTTTATATGTGTGCACAGGAATGTGAACAATTCAAGGACATAGAGCTATAATAGTCTGGATGTAACGTTTTGTGGTAGGTTCGAGCTAAAAATCACCGTTCTAAATTATCCTCCACAAATCCACATTGGCCAGGCGACTAACGTGTCGTTAGTATTATATATAATATTATATTTGAAAACAACCAATCGAATAACACTAATTATCACATTAATGACATCACATCAATTATTATAAATGCAAATGTTTAGATGGATGGATAGACGGGTGGATGTTCACGCATAAACTACTAAACGGATCGGGCTGAAATTTTGCATAGAAATAGATGACTTGACCTGGAATAAAACTATAATTTCTATTAGTTTTCATTTGAAATAAATTACTTAAAATATTTCTATGGACACATCGCGAGCGAATCCGCGGGCAGAAACAGTCTTACTTAAATATCATGATGTTATTACTATTTTGACACTATTCCATTGTGCGACAGAGATGTAAATACCTATCCAAAATGTTTCTTTATGTTTATCTTTATCTATCCTCACGCGAGATCTCACGAAGTGGTCACGGAAAAAAGAAAGAATTAACGGTTAACGTTATGATTTACTGGATAACGTTAATTCTTTCTGTGACCATTTCGTAAAAGGCGTTCTTCTAGATGTGACCTTGAACTTTTAAATCCATCATCATTATTAATACTAAAGTTATTTACAACGGGATATTTAACATAATTTGAGTTTTGAATATTGGAAAGTTCAAAACTAAAATCATGGTAAATATCCCGTTGTAAATAGCTTTAGTAGAAGTGACCTTTCTGGATTTGCCTAATTCTTGGTGTACCCAGTTCTTAATCAGAACATAAAATAGTTCTATAATAGGAAGCGGAAACGAACGTCGATCATCGCAATTGATATTCTTCCCACGGGTGAAACCAGGATCTCTATGAGATAGTCATCCTCGTGGATAGAAAGAAAATACCCGAAAGTAAATACTAAGAACTTTTCATCAAATAAAAATGCCTGTCCGTCCCGCATCCCAATGTTAAACAATAACGATCATTACTCCCAATCCAAAGTACCCAACCGTTTATCAATTTCCCGAGAAACCGGCAAATTACTGTGGTAAAAAAACTGGGGTAAAAATACTGGGCGATCTTGAAAAAAATGCCGAAAAGGAAGCGTAACCATTAGGGTATTATAGGGGGAAAAGGATCGGAAAAAATCGCGCCACCCTTTCCTTTCGTGAGACCCCCTTACCCCAAGGGGAAGGCACGGCGTACCTCGTGTGGACATAGATAACGTGGTAGGACGGAAGTGTGGCCAGTTCACTTCGGTTAAAACTCCTAAAAACGGCGTAATACTCCCAACAAGGCTGCTCACTTTATAAGAAAAAGAAGTACAGGGAAAACCGTAAAATTAAATGGATTTCTGTAACAATTTATTTTGTATTTATTCAGATAACGATAATTATTGTAACCTACATATTAATTTAGAATAAGAAAAATAAACTTTTTGCATGTAAGTACATATTTGTACATAATGCAAAAAGTTAGTAATAAAAAAGGGACTAAGAGGTAACAAACATCCATCCATCCATACAAACTTTCGCATTTATAAGACTATTAGCGTGACTATCCCAAAAACGAATTTGAAAGCTCATAAAATATTGCCTTTTAAACAAAAAATTTACATTTGATCAACCGTTCTTGAGTTATAAATAATGAGTTATATTATAGTGTAACTAACACGACTTTCTTTTATATAATTACTAGCTGCACCCCGCGGCTTCGCACTCGATCTTCCTATGGAAACGTTTAAAGGTGATTTCTATCCCACGGAAACTGATTTATGGGATAAAAATTAACCTATGTTTGATTTCAGGATTACAATTATCTGTATCAAAAATTTCAACCCGATCCGTTCTCTAGTTTTGGCGCAAAGAGGTTACAAACATCCATCCATATATCCATACAAACTTTCGCATTTATAATATAAGTGTGATTCAAGTCATTTAAGACTACGCCCTAAGTGACAGAGCTCTGTAGGGTAAGGCAGGTGTATTTGGAAATTAAACCGTGAGTGGTCAGTTATTACTCTACCCAGCTAATTCAAAGAGCATGGTAAATGGTCAACTTTGCGGTACACGTTAAGTTTCGAGGTAACGGTTTTTAGTTAATGAGATTCTGGAGTTTAGAGGCGAAAGTTATCTTTTGGTTGTTGATAGTTTTAATGTAAAGATACTCAATAAACCGCAACCTCAACCTCAACAGCCTGTATTGGTCCACAGCTGGACGCAAGCCTCCCACTGATAAGCGCCTTATTAGCGTTTATCTCATTAAGGTAATGCCCATAATCCCCATACTGGGCATGCGTGTTGGGATCGCAGTTCGGTGGTAGAATTGTTATGCAGGGGACGCTGCAGCCCGTCTCCGGTAGATATCCCTCAGTCGCCCCTTACGACACCTACGGGCAGAGTTACGGTGGTGCAAATTCTAAGCCACCACCTCTCTTATAGCTAGAGTTATAAAGCGCGCCTAAATTGGTCGAGAACTCTGGAACACTGCTGTCTATAGAAAAGATTTTGTGCTTATTGATTTGTAGGTTATTACTAATTCTTTGGTTCTTTAGTTTTCCTGTGAATAATCAAAAGCATATTTTTTGTGTTTATGCCGTTTTAAAAACATAGGCTCTGCCCCGATCCTATGAAATCAAATACGAAATCCCATGCTTATTATAATAGCAAAGAATCATTACCATTCCTTCGCCATCGTCGGCTAAAAACAGAAAGGAAAACCAAAACGCGATACAACTTATATGTGAGTATAATTAAGACACCCCTCACACCGGGGGTACCCCTCAGGGTACCGTAGGGGTACAAGGGGGAGGGAAACGGGGGTTCCCCGTGGAGAGGCGGCGGTGAGATTATTTTTAGTTGGGAGGAAATTTAGTTAGCTGGCAACATTATTATCCACGCTTACTTATGTTATTAATAGAAAGTTATTCTGTCTGAGGGTTGTTACCTTTTACCAACGGATCTTACCTAATTATAAAACAGGTTGTTCGGTACAACGTTTTTCATATGGAAACTTGGTAAACTTTAACCCTGAAAAGCCTGAGCTATTATACATGAGCACGCAGACTGGCACCTGCGTCGGCCATGAAGGTGTTAAAGGACTTTTTTTTTAATTCGATTTTTTTGCCTTCTTAGGTGTAATTTTTTATACAAAATAACATGGCCTAATTATTTTTATTACATCAAGCATTTTAATTTTTATTAACTTAATCAATATTTACGTAAGATCTATGTAGGTAAATATAGCAGCTATGGGTAAGCAAAGTTAAAAAGTGAACATTTGAAACTAAGACTTCAACTTTGATTAAATTATAACATAAGTCAATTAGCTTCTGATCTTCGAATGGTAGTTTATGGTACTGAAAATGACTTACTTTTGTCGCAAGCTAATTTAAATAATTAATAAGTAATTAAGTGTGGTGGCCAGCAGTGGGCTGGCCAGTGGCCATATTTCGCGAAGAACCGACAACCGCTGGGGTAAACGAGTTCTTGAGAGGACACCGCGTCTCGGAAAATGTAGTGTAGGACGCCCTCTGGTCAGGTGGGATGATGAGATTATCATCTGCCTGCAGTCTTTCGCAGATGCGAAAGACTGAGAGCAGATGCTGGATGCGTCAAGTTGAAGATAGGTCGCTATGGCGCTCATTGGGGGAGGGCCTACAGACATAGGCCATACTGCTAGACAGCAGTGGACTAATATAGGCTGATGATGATGAATTAATTAACCATTGTAAATATTCTAAAAAAGAAGATTTTAATTTTATTTACCTAAAAACTACACAACACTATATTTAACTTCACTAAATGAATTCTTAACTTATACTAGTTTTTGTGCGGAGCAGGCAAATATGGCCCACACTCAGCATTGTGCTGGGTAGACCTGGTGTGTCTACTCAGCGCTGGTTTTCGGTGTAGGCCAAAGGCAGGTCACGTCACGACCATCTGTGGTAGTAGTTTGTTGCAGATATAACTCACAAGATTACAAAGATTACAATTTTTCCAAAGATAAACCAAAAACGTTAAGAATTTAACATCTCCTAGCATCTGCGTTGCCTTTAGGTTGCATAACAGTTAATACAGGAGGGTGGGCAAAAAAGTTTTTCCCTTACACGTCCGTCAAACTAAGGGACTGGAATGGACAGAAAACCATGGAGACGAAAGTGGTTTCTTTTATACATATAAATAGTTTCTGCCCGCGGCTACGAACAACGCGTGCATTTAACTTTTTCTATACCGTGGTAACTGATTTATGGGATAACAAGCTCTAGAAAGCTGGGATAATTGACAATGTTTGATTCCAGAATTGGAATTACCTGTATGCATAATTTCAGAACTATCCGTCTAGATGTTAAGGCGTGAAGAGGTAACAAATTTCCATACACCCAAACTTTCGCATTTATAATGTTATTTTTTTATAACAGCGGGAAAACATTTAGTTTCTTGAAAATATTTTTTTTTTTATTATTGCTTTCTTTGAAATACTTTTTAAATGCCATCGTAACGTGATGAAACCTTAAAAAAACTCCACAAAAAATTTGACCCACCCGCGTGAAAACATTTATCATGAAGTCGACTCGTTGCTTTTGTGCACAAACGTACCCCAAACGTGTCGGTCTATTATAAGTTGAAACAAAGATTATAAGATTTTATGCGTTGCAAAAAATATCTGTCCCTCTCTCTCTCTCTTTCTCTTAGCAATTATTATTACTATCTCATTCATGATAGTCTGCGTGATCTCCAAGCGGAGATCTGTCGGGAAACTCCACAAGATGAGACCAAAATGCCAACTTCTCATATTGAAAATCAAGTCTCAATATCATAATTTATCTTCATACGTTTTCTTTGGAATAGTTGTTGAAACAAGAAAACCGTACGTTTCACAGAGACACTAAGTTTTTCTCTGGCTTCCTTGCATTTTATATAATTGCATACAGTTTTTACGTAACTATGTAGGTCAAATACGTTCTGTTTCCCTTTTTGTTTTATGCTCGCCTAGTACCTTGCGTGCGGACAAGGTACTAGGTGAGAATATAGGCGAGGCGGTGGGCACTCCCTTGGTACGCGTTAATTTACCTACTAGGGTACCATGGCCTAGGATCGGCATTAGTTGTATCTCTGTCTATCATACCACTATGTATTGTGCGTCTTTGTCGCACCATGGGAATATTGAAGCCCGTTAAAGAATTTTCAGAACGGTTTTAGTGATTGCGAAAATTCGTCACAAACTTATAACGACATAAAGCTACCTTTTAAAGAGCAGTAAGACGTAGAAAAAACGTTTAGCCCATCCTTTTCGTTCATGAAAAAAGCTTCGAAATGCTTTTCAAGAAACGAAGTAAACCCAAAAACGAACAGAAATCTGCAACTTTGTCTCACACACCCCTAAAGACTACATACGGGAATTTACTAGGCGCCCCGCCGCCGGCGACAGAACTACAGTGCCAGCAACTTAGTTGTCCACGTGGTTCTAACTCACTATGGGCTCCACTACCACGGGTATACGAGATACAGCGAGACGATAGATTTCTCGCCGTGATAATATTGTTGTGTGTAAACCCTCTCTTATAGGAGACTAGAGACCAATGATGTAGGAAAATGTTGATTATCATTTAGACAAGATAAGACATGACACTTCTCTAAACTCTATCTACTAAACTCCACTGTAAGGATTCTTTGATGTTTCTTTTTGGGCATCTTACAATAGATGATACAGATGTGATTTTTACGGTTTCTCTTTCAAAAATACTCATCGGCATCATTCGGTTTTTCTTGGTTTAAGATCAACTGCACTTACACGTATTAACATTGTTCTTATTCTAACTAAATACTCTCCGCTATACCGCCACTGTAATCTTAACAGACAAGTTTGTTGGCACTGTAATTCCGTTAAAATTCCTCGCTCTTTATGCTCTCCTGGTAGGTGTGAAGTAAATGACAGCGTGGGTGGGGTCTACTAGCGCTGTTTTCAGACTTGGCACGGATTCGCCATCTCTTTGTTAATTAAGATTACCAATTTAGTTTTTTATTTCAGTGTGACAAGTAATATGAGAGGACCCAAAAACACAGTCTTTAACCAAAACAAGGTAAATTTCACAAAACAATTACGTGACTCGTCTTTCTTAATTGGTAACAATATACATTGCAGTTGCTATTGCATACCAAGAAAATAAAAAAAATACAATTTATTGTTTGAATTTTTCTTGTAAGAGATTTGAGACTTTTTCCAGAGGTTGGATAAAAAGGGCTTATTTTGTGAGCCAAAAGAAATATAACTTTTATTTCATTTGGCTCACAAAATAAGCCAGACTAATGATAATACTAATAAATATTTTTTTGGAATAAAATTTTTTTTTGCTCTACGACCCAAAATTTGTTGTTTCTACATCCATTTTATTATTTTTTCTACCCTACTTTACCCTATTGGACCTTGACCTATTTTAAACAGCAATGTAAATCGATAAACATGTTTAAGAGGGTGAGAACTAGAGGGGTTGTGGAATATTCTCCTTTTTTGATACCTTGGGTCTTTTTAAAACATTTAAGTATATTTTATGAAAAAATATGTGTCTAATATCTTCTGAAAAATCTAACAGGCGGACTTTATATGTATTTTTTTCATACTTAGGATTCTGCCCTATTACAATGCGTCCTGTCGGACTGCGACTGTCACTCAAACAACAATTTACTGTAATTTTTTTTTTTTGATGTAAGGAGATCAGAATGTTTTGTTATAGTGAAAATATATCTTAGGATACCTGCTTATTCTGAATTTCATTAATAGCTTTTACATGCGGAAGGATTTTTTACGTAGCGTTAGTTTTTCGGTTCTGAGTTGAAGTAAATACATAGACATTCGAAGTAGATTACTAATTGGTGAATTCGTAGAATAGACATTCGGAGAATAGACATACAGGTAAATAGACACACATCTAAATGGACATTCGGATATCGTAGAATAGACATATAGGTGAACTAGCAGCGCACCGCGGCTTCGCACGCGTTGTTCATAAGGAAACGTTAAAAGGTGATTTTCATCCCATGGGAACTGATTTATGGGTAAAAGTAGCCTGTGTTTGATTCAGGATTAGAATTACCTGTATGCAAAATTTCAGCCAGATCCGTCCAGTAGTTTTGGCGTGAAGAACTCAATTTTTATACCTCCATATTCAACATCATCATCGCAGCTGATTTAAAACAAACTGATGGGCAAGCTACCCCAAACTAAACGAACAAACTATCAAACTCAAACTCAAACTCAAAAATGCTTTATTTCCATAAATACAATAAATGTACACTTAGAAAAGGTCAAATCATAGTAAAAAATACACTGACACGGAAATAAAGTGGTATTTTTGATTTCGATCGCTTCGGTATGTAGACTAAAGTAAAGAAACGACGAAGAAACCTTTAGCCTGTTAGTTGTTATTTTTCGAGTTGGAGCAAAATCCGTCCCAAGCTTTTTTATCCTCTAGATAATCTGATATTTTATAGTAAGCCTTTTTGCATAATAAAGTTTTGACAATCTGTTTGAATTTATTTACTGATAATTTTTGCAGCTCAGTAGGGGTTTTGTTGTAGAAGCGTATACATTGCCCTTTAAAAGATACATTAATTTTATGCAGCCTAGTTGTGGGTACAGCGAGTTTATGTTTATTTCTAGTATTTACATTATGTATATCGCAATTTTTTAGGAAACTATTGATATTTTTATGAGTATACAACAAGTTTTCATAAATATATTGACTTGGTACTGTCATTATATTTATTTCTTTGAATTTATCACGCAGGGATTCTCTGGGACCCATTTTATAGATGGCACGAACAGCCCGCTTCTGCAGCACAAATATGGTGTTAATATCTGCAGCGTTCCCCCAAAGCAGTATACCATAAGACATAATACTATGGAAGTAGCTGAAATAAACTAGTCTAGATGTGTCCACGTCTGTGAGATCACGGATTTTTTTGACTGCATATGCTGCAGAACTAAGTCTCTTCGATAGCTTATCTATGTGTGGGCCCCATTGAAGTTTATTATCTAAGGTGATTCCTAAGAATACGGTACTTTCTATAATTTCTAACGTTTCTCCATTTACGTTTACATCAGCCTTAACTTGTTTTACATTAGGTAGAGTAAATCTAATACATTTCGTTTTGGTTCCTTGCCGACCATTCATCTGCCAAGGGGTCGATTTATCTGGGCCAATGCTAATACAAACAAGAATACGAGTATGATTTGGGTTGCGTTATTCAGACTAGCCTAGTTCTGTCCTAAGGGTCAAATTCTACTTTTCCTTTGATCTCACACTTAACACTGACCTACTTATCACCCTTAAAATCCATAATTGCCTACCGACACGTGTTAAATAAAATAACCAATGCATTTTCAACTTAGAAACAGCCTGTATATAGCTAAAACACGCAAAAATCTACTTTACAACACTGTAAATAAAGTTGAATTTCAAAAGTTAATTGAGTAATTTAACCCTGTGAGCGCAACAGGGGTCGAAAAGACCCCATAATGAAACGGCGAATCGATCGCTCGGAATCTAATTATGGCGAATGAATCCAAGGTCGCGATGCGTTCACTAATCGCTAGGGTGAGATGTGACTGTTTTTGATTGACAATTTGAAACGTTGTGAAAATGTTTAAGTTGGCTAATAGAGTTATAAGTAGAATTGAAGTGCGAATTAAACGGTAGGTTTCTGTACACGAAGTTTCGATTATCTACGTGAAAGTTTGTGTAGGTAAACTAACGCTCTATATTATGAATTACAAAATACATAAATTATTGTTATTTTAATAAATGTTTTAGTATGACGAGTAGCTTTTTTTATTATTTTTAGATACAACTATCACTTATTTATAACGCACTTAATTATTATTTCTTCGGGCCAGCACTTAAATACTGCACTGTTTTGCAGTATACGATACCCTAGCCATAGCATATTTGAATACGTTATGTACCGTTCGAAATATATTGTATGATGTTTGATACAAAATACTAAAATGTCAAGAATTTTGTATAACGTTGTACGATCAATGCAAAATGGTAGTGTATATGACATACACTTACCCCTGAATTAATACTCAAACGCAACTCAGATTTTAATACGTCTCAAGTCGCGTTTTATTACAGCTTTCTACGAAAATCTGTCAAAAATCCGTCTTTTCGACGAGTATTCGGGGGTTTAAATTATTAGTTTGTTTAATCTTGACCAACGATGGATGAAACCAACCCAAACGCGTACCATACGTAGGTAGGTAGGTTACTACTCAACGCCCCGAGCCCGTCGAGCCAAAAGAATAGTTACAACACACAAACTCCTAATCTCTTACATCAAAGCGGTCGCACGGCCGCTAGTGGCTGCCCACGAATAAAATAGCTGTTGTGTTATTAACAGCCCCCAGAAAAAAGGGGGTGGCTGGGTAGGGTTGATGGAAGCGACATTGAACGTGTTTGTGGACCTAGAGGTTAAGTAATTGTAGTAGGAATCGTAATGAGAATCGTTATTTCGATTAAATATAAGTAAATTACGTAATTGCAAAGCGTTGTAATAAATGAATACGTATCATGAAATTAAACATTAAATGATACTTCATTGTTTTATATAAATAAAACAGTATTAAGACATTTTCTTAGTATTTTGAGAATAATTATGATTTTTGAATAAATTGCATAACTATTTGTAATTAAATGTATGGACATTAAATGCAATTATTAAAAGTAGCCACAACCGTACAAATTAGTTTGTTATAAACTTTATATCTTATCTTTGAGTATTATTTGACTGGTGTACAAAAAATAATTTATGAACTAAGCTTATAAGTAACATCAAGTGTTTAAAGTAGTCCTTGGACAGTGTTATTTTTTCCCACAACAAAGACGATTAGCTATAAATGTCAAAACCATTTATAAATCCGTCATGGTTATCTATACTTATTTATATACCTACTAAGAGGAAAGATTTGATTTTTTGCTTGTTTGTATAGTCTCCGAGACGAGACCAATTGGAAAAAATGTTTTATCATTTTAAAGCTTACTTTTCAGGGAGTGACATATTTTATCCAGGAATTCCCACAGGAACGGGAACTACGCAGGTGAAACCGCGAAGAGCTGCTAGTTAATACCAAAGTTATTTTTTGCTTTCGATAATGAAACCGACATTCGTAGCAAGAGATAAAAAATGAAGGTAGATATATGTATCTGCCAAATCAAAATGTAATTTACAACGGGATATTGTAAATATCCCGTTGTAAATTTCTCTTTAGACAAAACCACGCCTATTATTTAAGTTCTAAAACAAAACACTTATCCAGCATCTCTACAGCCAGCAAAGCACCCGAGAAAAAAAGGGGGAGCGGGGTCGAATATCCACAGAGGGGGGCAGCAATGGACTGAAGGAGCCCCAATCAATCTTACAAGTCGCAGGGGTAGCTAGGGTGGCAAGTGCCGCACTTTCGGGCCCGGGCAAGGGACGATACCCTCTTATGCCACGGACTGACCCTTA
This sequence comes from Eupithecia tripunctaria, assembly GCA_955876795.1. NCBI lineage: Eukaryota > Metazoa > Arthropoda > Insecta > Lepidoptera > Geometridae > Eupithecia > Eupithecia tripunctaria. Next base: position 8,294,314 of record OY041623.1, on the reverse strand, counting down.
GGGGGGCGAAAAAGGTCAGAGCATAAACTTTTTGTTGCCACGATATTACAGTGGATACGGTTCTGTCATTTTATTTCTGTATTAATGAATGTTTGTAATGTGAGGGTGTGATTTGAGGGCGAATGGGAGTTTTTCCTAAATAATGTGATTTAAGAAATGTTGTTTCACACCGCACGAACTTTCTTAAAATCGTAATAAACATTATAACGTCATGGAACTAATTGAATAAAACAATTACTTATGGTATTTAAACTTTTCACTATTTCTTAAGTTGTATATAACAGATATTGTTATGGCCTTTTACAGTAAATTGGAATATTTAGAACGGACAGTTTACATACATAAGTAAATCTGAACTATTTTGGCACCAAAAGAGATTTATTTTGTTTTTATCCTAGATAAAAACGAATAATCAAACTATCAGAAGTTGCCTTCTACATAAAACCATTATACGCTGAGATTATAAAAGTAAAATGGCATTCACAGTACCTACCCTTACTTACCCGTTTTCAAATATGACTTTATAATAAAGTCAATCGGCTAGCGTTCTAAAAAATTATAATTAGTCCTTCAGGTTTTAGCAAGGTGTGACGTCACTGCCACTCCCAAACTTTGACACGATTTGGTAAGAAAAAATATGCGTCCAATATGTTCTGATAACATTACTGGCGAAGTAAATACATAGAATAAAACAAAAATCGAAGCAGGACACTACCTTATTTGCGTTATAAAAACCGATATATTAGGCACAAGTGCCTACTTTGAAAAAAACCTACCTAGGGCACATTGTAAGGACTGGCCTAGACACAAAATCCCTTAGCTATAAAGACGGTCATCTAATAAATCACCTACATTAAATCGTCTACGCGCTTACATCATTTTACGTACATAGACTTGGTTCGAAAATATTTTTTTTTGTTAACAATGGCATCACAGAATCAAAACAATGTTAGTGCTAATTATTTCACAGCTCTGCTAATTGTAGCAAATTTGAAACTGTTTTTGGTTTTTAAACATCAATGATTTCATTCGGCTCTGATCCATGTTAGGGCTCGAATTCGCATATTTTCGTAGCGCATGCGCCTGCACCACTACCATAGCATTTGCCGAGTATTGTCCATTTTTGTAACCTATATCTTGTGAACCTATGTATTTTTAACCGACTTCAAAAAAAGGAGGAGGTAAACAATTCAACTGTATTTTTTTTATGTTTGTTACCTTAGAACTTTTGAGTGGTTGGTCCGATTTTCATGATTCTCGTGTGGCCCCATTTTAATTTGGTCCAGTTCTGACAATGGGATCCATGAAAATCCATGAAAAAATACTATAAAAATTGACGTCTGTTTATATTTTTTTAAAACAAAATTAATTATGTATGTCATATTATGTGTATTGATTGCAAAATTTACGCATTTTTACTATTTTTACTTTACAACTTAGTGTTGTTGTCATTGTGTTTAAATTTTTATTTTCAGTAGTTACATTGCTATCACCGTGTTTTTTCGGTTTTCATACATATAGAAAGGAAGAAATTTATTTTTTAGTTCCCTATGAAGTACAACTTGCAACTACTATACCATAAACAACATACCTTCTTTGTTAACATAAAATATCATGGATTATAAAACCAAGACGCGCAAGTACGCTTCACAGCATTTTATCTACTATACTTTAGCTCTCCATTTAAAAACACCAAGACCACTTAAATCCCAAACCGATATCGCAAAAACAAGAAAAAGCATCATCAGTAAACTTCGCCCACTCCAGCCGTTTTTGTGTCTTGTCTAATACCGTGACACACCCCCGCTGATGAGGGAGCCAGGGGGGCGCCCCCACGAGAAAAATGAGTTAGAAAAGATGCGGCGCCCGATTATAGCGTGACTATCCTTTGTACTTGGCATTCGTCTCCGAATCAATCGTTGGGTGGAAATGACCCCACGTGTTGGGTTTGTACGTTGTAGATCATGCGACGTTTGAGGTGTTAAATGAGGTGGTACTTAGGAGGTTGAGGTTTTAGTCACTGTGGCCTTTTATTTGAGGTACTTATAGGCCGTTGTTTTCAAGTTGAGATATCTTAATGTACCTATCTACTTCGAGACCTTTGTCTGTCTAGAATAATAAATTTTATTGTTTTTGGCTTTTTAAGGCCTGGTAACATAATATTGCATTTGACGCAACCGCGTACTGTTTTATTTGATACAACACGTTCTTTAAAATCAGCGCAGCTCGAGTTTATGTTGAAAAAAACACACAGTTCACTTTTCAGTCTCTATCCCAACCAAGGCGGTTTCGTTCATGGGTCCATATATTCCCCATCACACTGAAAATGCGCTCGACGAAGGCGTTCGACACGCGCGCGAGTTTTGCGTTTCAGGGATAATATCAAATGCCTACTTTTGTAGACGCTTCTGACCAGTAGTACCGACTTCCCTCAAAATACCGGACATTGTTCTGTCCGGTATGACCATTATTTTTTTACCGGACAGGCCTCGAAAATACCGGACTGTACGCTTAAATACCGGACATCTGGCAACCCTACTGGTAACGTTAACTCAACCTGCCAATTCCAACTTAGGCCCGTTTTATGAAAGCATGCTCAGTCATCGACCTATGCTTAGGTGATGCTTGTGTATAGTTTTAAGTAAATACTAATTTTAAATTAATGCTTGGGAACTGATGTCGAAATCTACACTTACTCATGTAACCCTCAAGTAACGAAGCCTTCTTACTAGGTACGTGTTACGTTACGTATAACGGTTACCTAGCATTACTTGAGTAATTGCCTATTTTAGGATGATTTCTAACCTTAAAATCTATGCCTATAGTGATTCTTTGAACACATCTTTACTCAAGTGTGGACCACGTTTCTCTCAAGTAGAGATTTTGATAGTGCAGCTAGCTAAGTAGCGTCAGAGTTACGTTCTATGATAAAGATTTACTTGAGCAGAGATTCAAAGCTTGAGTAGAACTCACGTAATGACTACATAAGTAAGGCTTGGGGAAGCTTTCATAATACGGGCCTTACAGTCCAGATTAAAAAGCCAAATCTATTCGCAGATCTTAAACTATTAAATAATCACACTAATATTATAATTGCGAAAGTTTGTATGAATGGATGGATGTTTATTACCTCTTCACGCCAAAACTACTGAACGGATCAGGCTGAAATGTTGCATACAGGTAATTCTAATCCTAGAATTACCTGTATGCAACATATTTATCCATAGAATACTAACAAAGCTTGCGATGCCGCAGGCAGATACTAGTATCATTTACATATTTTTTTAATAAGAAAATCTATTTTTTTAAATTCTCTATACAAAACAACAATTTCATAGTTAACGACCTAACTTTTTACCCTATTTATGCCTATTTACACTTATTTACTCAAATATAAATTTCCAGACCATTATTTACAGTATCACAAACGATAGTATAATTCGGGCCAAGTTGGGGCACAAAGGCTTTGGGGTCTGAGCGGACCCCGCTAAACACCCAACTTTACTAACGGGTTACAGAGGTCGAGGGGACAGAGGGGTAAATTGATATAGAGCCTGATTTACGAACAAAAAGTATAAAATATATGGGCTTATTGATTAGGTATAAGAAATGAAATAAAAACCTAAAAAATCCCAAAAACCTTGTATAAAACCAAAGAGTATAAAATATATTAGCTTATTGATTGTAAGTTTTTGTTTTAGAAAAAACTTAGCACCACACAGCCTACACAACTTTGACAGCGACACCTAAAAGATAATTTTGTTTTTTTGTTTTGTGAGCTGAACATTGTGCCTTGAGAATTGCTAGAGTATACCTCAAAATATTTGAATACACAAACTTAATCGCAACTCAAACGTAACTAAGATTGAGCATGTCTCGTGTGAGTGATCAATTTTTAACAGATTCCTATTGAAAACTCTCAATAAATTGCGCAAGAGACTGCAAATGTAAGTTGCATTTGAGTATTCAGGGGTAAGTGATTCAAATATCACTTTTTCATATAAATACATATTAAATAAATTTTTTGTTATAAAATATTGATTTTTTGTGTGTTTTTTATACCTGTAAACCTGGAAAAAATAAAGTTATTGACCATTTCTGATCGTGAGGTTTACCTAGAACCTGTTTGTGTTGGAATATCTCATTCATTGATTTAATCGGATATTTTGCATACGGTTCATACCTAAAAACTCCGTCAGCATCACCCCTCTCTCGTCGAATCATACGTATATTTTGCCGAATTGTTTGCACAAAAATTATTACATTCTGAGGTTTGCGGGTTATTGTTAAAATATCTTTTTACGGTATTCTAAAACTTTTAACGTGTGTGGGTTCTGTCTGCGCCGTAAAGGGCTTTTTGAGGCTGCGGTTTGGGGAACCTTAGCTACTCGTATTAGCATGATCTCAAAGAGAGTAAGTGTGTCTTATCAATTTATCATACTAATATTATAAACGTGAAAGTTTGTAAACATGATAGATAGATAGATAGATAGATAGAAAAATACTTTATCGCACACTTAAACATAATTAACAAACAAAATAAACATTATAAAAATGTAACAATTTGCGGTCTTATCGCTCAAGAGCGATCTCTACCAGACAACCGTGGATGGATAGGATCGTTGGATTGAACATGGGGATCCGTGTGCATGTAGTTAGATAATACAAATCTTACATACAAAATAAAATAAAATTTAAATACCTACTGATTATATATACCTACTTATATAAATACATACATATATATACACATATATACATGTGTGTGAAAACGTATGTTTGTTGCTTTTTCACGCAAAATATACTGAACGGATCGGGCTGAAATTTTGCATATAGGCAGTTCTAGGCCTGGAATAACACTTATGCTACTTTTTATCCCATAAATCAGTTCCCGTGGGATAGGCGTGGGAAGCCGCGGGGCGCAGCTAGTAAGGATTATGTACCTTTATTTTTCTTTTCAACCGACTTCAAAAAAGGAGTAGGTTCTTAATTCAACTGTTTTTTTTTTGTTTTTTATCTCAGAACTTTTGACTGTTTGGTCCGATTTTCTTGTATTTGAAAGCTAGTGCTTCCCGTGTGGTCTAATTTTAATTTGGGACAGTTCTGACAATGGGATCCATGAAGTTGAACTCGGTTTATAGTTTTTCTTAACCAAAATCTATTTAATGTGGATAGACTTCGTTTGACCACAATCTACTGATGGATAGTGACGATGTGACTGACGATGTAACATGAAGATCTAGAAAATACCTATTCGTTCTTGTCCTGAAGAGACCGATTATCACTATTATCAGTACTATTTACTATTGTTCATTTCTTCCGCTAGTCGACAAAAAACTTTAAGTGAATTAGAGTCAATTGCACCTTATTTCTTATTTGATATTAATTACTATTTATCAAGCTGTTTATACAGTAAAAATTTGTCAAAGTGCTTATTTTGTAAGTCCAAAGAAATAAACGATTTGACCCTGACTCTGATTAAACGTGTAATCAGTGACGGGTAAGCCATATACATAAAGGTGTGTATGATCTGCAGATATTTGTTCAGGGCGTTCTGGATGTTTTCTATGTATAATAAAAAATATCTATCTATGTAGTGTATTGTATTAAGTATATCAGTTATCTAGTACCCATAACACAAGCTCTGCTTAGCTTGGGGCTAGAATAAGCTGTGTGAATTGTCCAGCATTATAACATATAACATTATTATAACATTATATAGCAGGAGTAGCCAATGCTACAGCCCGCCGGGTATTTTTTGGGCGCTTGTGGCCTAAAAAATAAAGATAGATAAGCAAATTGTAACATTTTATATGTAAACAACAAGATTATAGAAGTGCATCAGATTACATAAAAAAACATATCAAGTTACTAAAATAAGGAATGTAATTAATTAAAATTAGAGGTATGGTATAACGACCCCTGTGGCGCGGTGGGCGAAGGTCCGCCTGCTACGCAGGAGGTTGCGGGTTCGATTCCCGCCTCGGGTCAAATATTTGTACGATCTGCATTGTTCAGGGCGTTCTGGATGTTTTCTATATATAATAAAAAAATATCTATCTATGTAGTGTATTGTATTATGTATATCAGTTATCTAGTACTCATAACACAAGCTCTGCTTAGCTTGGGGCTAGATAATGCTGTGTGAATAGTCCAGCATTATTTATTTATATACATAATAATAATAATAATAAAAGGCCCGCAGTCGACGTACAAATTGCCGTCCGTGATTTGAGACATGCAGTGTATAAAAGCCCTAAATGAACCATTGAACCAATAAATAATGCTTAGAAACAGAAGCTCTGAATACAATTGACGATAATATCGAGGCGTGATCGTGACATCTCCTTATCCTACAGGATTTGGTATTGGTACAGCCATCGATGTAAGTGAAATTCTGAAGATTATACTACCTTTTCGAAAGTGGAACGCTCGAATTAGGTCCAATTAGGTCCACTTATCTCGTCACGCTGTGTAGTGCTGACTTAGTTTTTGCACCACCCCATCTCTTTCCATGGGTGTTGTAAGAGGGTGTTGTAAGAGACTAAGGGATATCTACCGGGGAGCGGGCAGCAGCGCCCCCTACTGAATAATTCTACCACCGAACTGCGATGCCCAACTCGCATGCCCAGCGTGACGATTATGGGCATTACCCCCCATCAAATAAACGCCAATAAGGCGCTTATTAGGGGGAGGCCTGCGTCCAGCAGTGGAATACAGGCTGTTGAGGTTGAGGAGGTCCATTTATCTCTCTGTCATAGTCGGACCAGTAGGCTCATTCTATAAACTCATTTCGAACCTCACTCAGCTGAATCCGCGGTGAGATATTAGTTTTGTATTCTGTTAAACTCGATAATGCTTGTAGCGCCTCCGTGATGCGCGTGGTAATGACATGAACTAAGTTGAGTGAGATTTTAAAATTTGTAGATTTCGACTTTTTATTGACTTTTTTTTTTGTTACTACGAAATACATTAATTTTTTTTCGTTTTATTGTATAAAACCCAAAAAAAGATAAATCGATTTGTCTATTATTTATTTATTTATTATTCATCTAAATATACACAGAATACCATTTCAAGGTGAAGTGATTTTGCGTTCGAAGTGAGTTCGGTCACTTGAGTGAATTCGAGTTCGAATTCACTAAAGTGACGTCACTCAGGGCCGCTTGCGCCGCCGCCGTTTGGCGTCCGCATTGTTGTCTCGATCGCACTTCGGTTTAGGTACGTCTTTCCATCTATATGATTCATTAGGTTAGGCATTAAGTATATTGCAAAAGATTAGAATAACGTGTCTTTAGTTGTAACACAACATAGGTCATTTGTTGTGTAAGTGCTGGGAGAAGGTACCATATCTACAGAATTTTACTTATATCTATGGAAACAGCGCCTCTATGGCGGGGACAGGGAACTACGCAAATCCCATCCAAAAAGGAGATGACACGATTTTGTCTTGTCCTCAACGTCTCGAGTATTCTGTTCTCCTGATGACCCGTAGAGAGAGAAAACTATTTGGCGATTTCTTCAACATCAACTACCTATATTAGCCCACTGCTGGACGCATGGCTGCCCCTGACAAGCGCCTTCTTGGGGATCCCGTGATTACTGAGATCTTGGCCTAGGTTCTTTAGCAAATCTACTAGGTTCAAGCCACAACCATAACTCCACCATCAGTGTAAGTTTTGTAGAAACCGAAGGTAGGTGCCATAATTTTTGTTAGTGTACCATAATTTTGACAGGCCGATGTCATAATTGAGAATTGCCTGAGTTGGCATATAACGTCACTGAGAAAGCCTATCACTCCTTAGATGATTACGTTAATAATGTTAATGCTTGGCCGGATGTCGCCCAGTTCCACACCGACAACAGTATGTTTAGTTTAGACTTCGTTATGTTAAGATTGTATAGTTAGTTTGATAGTAATAACTATTTATCCAGCTGTTTATACTCGTATAGTAAAAATTTGGCTTGTCTAAGTGCTTATTTTGTAAGTCTAAAGAAATAAACGATTTGACTCTGACTCTGACTCATGATAAATATTTTGTTGGATATTATCAGATAAGGTTTTGCGCAGAACAGGAAGTGTCCTAAAAACTCTAATGAGTCCGTTAGACTATCCAAAGATATTGGCATTTTTTTTTCTTTTTTTATATGAAAAAAATATGAAAAAGCCAGTTAAAGTTACGCGTGACTTATCACATAGCAAGGTGTGACGACACTACTGCCCTCTGTAGGAAAACAAGCACAACTGTTGTAACCTAAGTTTCGAGATAAATTGAAAAAAACTATGCGCTTTAGTGCAATTGCTATAAAGATGAGTTACGAAGCTAAATCTTTTTTTATCGTATGTATTATTAATATGGAATTTTTCCTATAAAATAGTTTTATAGATATTATGGAAATTAAATTAAATATTTAGAAAGTACCATTTCTATCTCTTATTTAATATCCCTTTTGAGTTAAGCGATGACGAAAAATAGCACAACTACTCACATGTGTTTTTTTTAATGTTCTATGTAGTATCTTCAGAAATCAAATAAAGTCCCAAATTTTTTTTCGGCATCGACGGGATTCAAACCCGCGTCCTTCCCTCAGTACGGGGATGTTAGACAACGATGTCGGATAGCCATCGATCCGAAAAACTCTGGGACTTCTTACGGACTACCGTAAGCTCCACCTAAAGGTTTCTATGTAGTAATTTTAAGATCATACCTTATTCTCCATATCCATTCGCTCCTGGAAGGTCATCCTCATACTCTTCAGATAAGCGGTTGTTATCGGAACACTGTATTCGCAATCTTCATAATCACTCCGCCAATTTTTCATAAACCTGCTATAACCGCCATCTACCGAACTCTGCAGCAACTTTCTCCTAGACGGCGACCTTCGGGGCGGGTCTTTAGAGGTCAAATTCGCGACATCTAGCGGATTGAATTTCTTTTCAGTCTTTTTACTACTGCTCTCTTCTGTCGGCCTGGTACTTTCGATCTCAATTTCTGGTTCGATTGGCGCTGGACTGTCAGTTTTGACGTCTTCTACGTCAATCAAGCTGTCATTATCCTTGTCAATTTCAGGGTCTGTTCTGATGGGTTCCTCTTCTCTGAAAGCTGGGTCCACGGGAGATGTTCTGGAGAAGTTGGGGCTGTCGAAGGTCTTCTTGGGTGTTAGTTCTATGTACGTTGGCGGGTCTTCGATTTCGACTGGCTTTGGGCTTTCGATCTGTAACATGAAAATAAAACATTTACTTTCTTATTCTGGTCTTGCTAAGCAGTGTTATTTCTCACACTGACTTATGTCAATAGAAAAAGACAGAGTGAGAAATAGCACTGCTTTATGATGGCAGGCTATTATTATGAATAAAGGGGTTATTGATTTCATACAGGGTTAAAACATCCACGTAGGGAAATTGGGTTCCCGGCGCTTGCAGTGCGCTATTTTCACTTCGGCTGTACTTCTGCGCTTCAGGGGAGTACTGCGTAATAAGGAAGCGCAACCAAATTTGAGCACAGAGAACCACGACCCTTCTAAATTAATTGTGACTACCAATTTCTTATTTAACTTCTTATCTTTCCTTTATTATAAAATTTGTTTGTTTCTAACGCCTACTACCCTAGTAGCTTACGGCCTAGGATCAAGTCTTTCGGGAAATTGTCTTCGCACGCGTTTTTAACAGCCTATGTCCATCAGCAGGATACCGTTTACCTTCTGCCAAATTAATTTCATTGTATCCGATCAGCCGTTATTTTGTGTAAAGGTAACCTCACTCCTCCTCACCTTAAGCCTATATTTGTCCACAGCTGGACGCAGACCTCCCCCTGATAAGCCCGTTAATGTCTTTTATAGGGGTAATGTCTATAATCCCCAACTTCGTCATGCTGGTTGGGGATCGCAGTTCGGAGAATTGTTCTGCAGGGGGCGCTACTGCCCACCCCCTGGTGTATATCACTTAGTTGCCTCTTACGACACCTCAAATTCTAAGCCGGTATATTCACCAGGCGCTATACAGCAAAGTTTATTATTATGTTTAATATCTATGGTAAGGGTAAGAGACACACAGAATTACTTTCATTATTTATGAGTAGCTGCGCCCCGCGGCTTCGCACGCGTTCATCCTATGTAAACGTTTAAAGGATCACCTTTAAACGTTTGCATAAGATCGCTAGCTACTTTTTATCCTATAAATCAGTTCCCGTGGGATATAAATCATTTTATCCTACGGAAACTGATTTATGGGATAAAAAGCCTATGTTTGATTCCAGGATTAGAATTAACTGTATGCAAAATTTCAGCCTGATCCGTTCAGTAGATTTGGCGTGAAGAGGTAACAAACATCCATCCATCCATCTATCCACCATACATTCACACAAACTTTCGCATTTATAATATTAAGTGTAGATAGATGGAATACCTTCTTGATTGGTTGTAACTCCGTATATAACTTCGGTTCATAGTAAGTTGTGGCATCAATCTCCGACTCCCAGTTCCGGTACTCCGGCGCGGGGAGGTAGGGGATGAAGTGGCGGGTGGGGGAGGGGGAAGGTGTGGGCAGCGGAGGGGGGGAGGTGCTGCGCGGGCGCCGCGCGCATTCTGCACAGCCTGTGAGGAAGCGGGTGACAGCTTCACGGGGTAGGAAGGCGTAGGTTTCGGTGATCTGTGGAAGAAAAGATAGGATTAAGTAATTTTCGCGACAGAGGCGGAATGGACATTCAATTAATTAATTTCATAAAGTTATGCCGATGTCTTACAATGTACAATATTTTTTATCATACATATATTAGGTAGGTAAGGTACATAATTTTATTCATAAAAACATGTTAGTTAGTAAATACTAGATACCAAAACCGTCAAAGGTCTAAGTGCATTATTTCCTTTTGACTTTACAGGCAAAAGGAAATAAATTAATCAATTACAGGCATCTTGGGAGTTGGGACTTCTTGGAACATACAGAAATGTATCAAATTCATCGAGTTATAACTCGATGATCAAATTACATGATGTTGGTCGATTGGTCCGTCTTGTCATCATCAGCACTAATATAATATGCTTGTTCGTAATAGTAAAACGACAGTCTATAATTATAAATAATTATAATCAAACAAAACTGTAGTTTTTGCAAAAATTGGTCAGATAATAATTTGTCAGTAAGTAACGCCATCTACTGGTTTGTAGAGTAACTGCAACGAAACACGCGACGAAGAAGCATCCCAACCCAAGACCTGAATCAAAAGCGGGAACCTTTTTCAACTTACTTCTAACTTGTTACAGAAGCTGATCGCTAGATGGCGCTTGTATAAATTTTGATCCTTGTGTTTGGGAGTCGAGTCGAGTTATTGTTTGACCCTTGTTTGTCAGAACTTACTAGTTAGTTATAAAGAATGTATACTTCTCTTACAGTTCTGTATGTCCTTTTCTGTCCTGCATGTTTGCCTGGCCTGCCTTCTAGCTCGACGTGAACCGTGTAGATTATGTCGAAGAAGTTTTCAACTATCGCCACTTTCCGGTAAACAGGCTCTTGGTTAGGGGCGTTCTATAACAAAAGAAACAGCAACCATGTAGATAAAACGATTCCAAATCACATATTTTTTGAAAACGAAGGAATCCCATCATAAATTATTTGTTTCAAATTCCACTTCTTTTCTTATTTTTAAAGAAATTGATTGTTTACAAACATTGATAACCGGCGAGACACATGTCAAAAATGACAAGACGACAAAAAATTAAATTGACAGAGTAGAGTTACACTGACACTGGAGCAAGAGCGTGTCGGAAAACTCTGCCATCTATGAACATGGCTTTGAACTGTTCATTTAGTTCTGCTACTCCCCGCAGGATGTCGTCAGCTATCTTACAATTTTGAAGTAAAATAAAGTTTCTATGATATGAAGTTGCCGAATTTTGAAGTTCCTTATAAACTATTCTAGCTTTCGAAACGACGCGCTTTCGACGTCATGTCTCATCAAATTTGGCTGGAGTATAGGTACCTCCAAGCGTGCACATAATTTGCGGAACTTAAAGATTTAAATCTTTGGCGGATACAGAACAAAATGTCCTCACGGATGTGTCCATAGTCCATAATATGGAAGCGAGATATTATCTCGCTTGCATACAGATAAGATTAGGTATAATTCACGTATAATTAGATTGATGCATGATCCGAGTCCGGGAACGGACCACAGAATAAATATGGTATCAATACCGGACCGGACCCTCGACCGGACCACGCCGGACGCGGTGACAGCCAAATACTCTGTCAGACCTCTATAGGGTTGTCTCTTCTTTTTAAGTGACTTCAAAATTAAGAAGGTTTATCTCAGTAATTTACATTTTACTTCGTTCGTGGTAGGTAGTGTAAATTGTTAGTAACTCGGTCATCGTCGCGTCGCCTCGTACATAAACTGTCATGTTGGTAGATTTTGTTGGTTAAATAAAATATGTAAATTAATTATTTTCATATACATATAATGTAGGTAGATTAGGTTATAGATTTTGGAAGAATATAATTTTTGCAACAGTCTGCAGTTTGCTCAATTGTTTGAAGCGTAAAGACTAGTTTTAATTTGTTTAAATTAATAAAAACAGCAGATTGAGAAAGTGACGACGACGTGACGACGTGACGAGGACGACGACGACGACGCGGACGACGCGACGAAACGACGACGCGTCAGTGAATATTATAATAATTAACTTTTTAAACTTTCGCGATATGTTAACATAATTAAATGATTATTTATCGGGTATTTATCGCGTAAATGCTTGTAATGCGGTAGAAACGTAAGGGAAATAATACGCGATAAATACCCGATAAATAATCATTTAATAATAATAATTATCATAATGTTTGACAATTCACACAGCTTTATCTAGCCCTAAGCTAAGCAGAGCTTGTGTTATGTTATGATGGGTAAAAGATAGTTATCTGATAACTCAGACGAAATAAATACTCTTCGTCAGAGACTGATAATATTAAAATACTCTACAATGAATGCGCCAATATTATTTGTTTTGTACCGAGGGGTAGCCCTAGCCCAGTAAGTACAAGCTACCGTGCAATGGGCAGGGGCGGTGATTAGCGGCGCGTAATTACAGCGCCACCTGCCGCCGCCGCCCCGGCCGGGCGGCGTCGGCCAGCTCGAAATGAGTTGCGATTGCGATGCTTTTGGCGGGGCGTTCGGCTGACGACGTCATGTATTCGAAAATGGTTCGAATTTGTAGGTTAGGCAGTTGTACTAAAAAGATCTTGAGATAGTGAGATCGAGATTAAATACTTATCTGATTCAGATCCTATCCTGTCCTGTCTGGCTGGATTGTTGAGTTAATTCTGGCGCCTACTGAAATTATGAAGATGAAGATTGTTCTAGCGTTGTTTTTGCTCTAATATACTACTAGGCGCTAAGAAGCAGCAGCGATGTGGCTTTGAATGGCCCGCCACGGCCCGCCACGGCGCGCGGCGCGGCGGCAGGGTGGCGCGGCGGGCGCCCGTCTCGTAATTGCGAACGCCATTAGTCGGGACCCGGTAGAATAAATAACAGTTAGTAGATCGGGATTCGGGATAGCCATCTTGATGTTCCGTTCCGATAGTGAAGTGAAGTGTGAATGATTTGGCAGGAAATAGCTACGAGCCCATAGATCTATGTACGAGCCCTAATTTGAAACACTGCAGTACTGGTTTGTAGATGGGTAGATAAAATGGTAGATAATAAAATTATTTGGTAGGTAGGTAGGTACCTTAAATACCTCTGGAGATTTTTTCTCGTTCCTTCAATATCAGAGCCTTCAATTAGTAACATTTAGCGCCCATGCGGTTGGTGTACCTTTCCTATACCGTACCGTACATACTAGGGTAATTCTTATTTATAGAAGGATTTTATAATCAAAATTGTCATAACATGACCAACATAACTTATTAACTTAACCTGTCACCACAGATTACCCTTGGGGGTAATCTGTGCCTGTCACACAGATATGACAGAAATTAGCGCGCCGCGCGCAGCTCCGGATGTCTGTGGTCTGTCACAGTATGCCCGTCTTGCCCGCTGTATTTCGCCCGAAGTACTAGGCGAGCATAAGCCGCAGGATATCTCACGATTACCATCGACGTTATCAGACGAGCGCGCCAACAGGTGGTGGTTTATTTGCTTGATTTGCTACCTAATCTAGGTAGGCTAGGTCTCAGACGAAGTAAAAAAACAAGACAGAGTGACGCCGGCCGACAAACTGATGCCGGTTTCGTAAACATGTGCGCGTTTGATGAGTGTTGCCGTGTAGTAAAAACGAATTACCCCTAATATTTTATTGTATTAGCAGAATGAATGGATAAGTAAATAGTAGATAAGATGACATTTTTTCAAATTGTATATTTACCTCACTTAGAGGTAGTATATAAGTAGGTATGTTTATTCCGACTAGAAAGGGGGACAATAAAACAACAGTAATTATCAAACATTGGTTTTAATGGCCTTTATATTGCGTAAGTTTTCTGTAGAACTGTCATTTACTGTCCACCGTTCTGGAAATTGTTTCCAATTTCGAAATATGGTGGAAACGTATTAGGTACTTACATAAATATTTTTCGATGATGCATCGCTTATTTTATGCTCTTGGCCAGCATAACTGTACTCAGTCTCCAAGTTAGAGAAAACGTTGTCTTTGCCAATAAATCGCTTTAAAATCTTTTTATCAACTGATTTATATTGCTTTTCACTAACTATCGCTATGCTTTCATTACATTATTTACGCACAACAGTTTCACAATTTTTAGGCCAATTTTTGGTATTTTTACATAAAAGGAGTATACGACGGTAGGGGGGGCAACCTTTGTTTTGAATTTAATATTATTTTTCCTCTATAGCAATATCTTTCAAGTCACTGCGTTCGGGAGATCTCAACGGAGGCTAAGAAAAAGGGGGTGAGAATAAAGTGGGTTTTTTTTTTTATTTCGATGCAAAATAAGCCTCTAGTTCCCTGCAATCGAAAACCCTCAGTAGCACTTACAAAAGGGGAAGGAGGGCTGGGGGCAAGGTAATAAGTTAATACCTTTTTTGCAATAAAAAATATCCCTTTCTATATGAACGCAACGCCATAAATGTTGTTATCCAAATTAGTCTGTAGGCAAGATTTGCAAATCTCAAAAAGTCGGCATTTTCCTTAAGCCTGAGATATACATTTTCCTAAAAATGTCCTTGTCTCTGCATGTCCTTAATGATATTCCTTAGTCGAGCATATTTACTAACATTTAACTTTTAGACCCACTTAGACCATGATATCTCGTTAGACCACAATTTCTTCTGATGTTATTAATTATCCTATAACTACCGGGGCATCAAGACGAATCATTAGACTCCTCATTTATTCAAATCGGACTTATACTTTCAGCGCTACGTGAGAAAATAAAATCGGCTACTTACAAACATACAAACGAAGCCAACCTTATTTATCCATGCTCCGTTGGTAGTCGGGTAAAAAAAAATAGGTA
This sequence comes from Eupithecia tripunctaria, assembly GCA_955876795.1. NCBI lineage: Eukaryota > Metazoa > Arthropoda > Insecta > Lepidoptera > Geometridae > Eupithecia > Eupithecia tripunctaria. The sequence goes on along the minus strand of OY041623.1, from coordinate 8,278,845 downwards.
CCTAAGTAAATTAATACATAACATTACGTTTCACGTCACATTAATAACTTCCTCAACAAACGGGAACTTCTGTGACGCTTAGTGTTGGCAGCACTTGTGGCGGTTTTGTGTTCCAAGTTGTCATGATAATTTATAAAGTTGATTTACTAAAAATATATGTTTTTAAGTTTACTTAAGTATGAAATGTGATTCCATCCTACTTCTTGTTTATTGAAGATTGGTTTTTACACCATTTTACAACACAATTAAACATTGTTTCTGTAAAAAATACGAAATATTATATCGTGACACTCCGCGCGCCGGCATAGCTCGACTGACAAGGTATGGCTTAGTTTCGTTTTATGTCTGTGCGTGTAACTGTGTATGTACACGGCTAGGCTTAGTTTTGCCGCCATCGGTGAGTCGGCCGGCGAAACTCTATCTTGCTTTTTTATTCATCTGAGGGCTAGGTAGGTAGACTACGGTGTAAGTGGTGTGGTGTTTGCTATCGTTATCGGGCGCTTGGGAAGTTTCTTTTTTTGAGGTAAGTAGGTACTATGATCGATCATGCATGACATGTACTTTACATGCATGATCGATCATAGTACCTACTCCTTCTTATAGATACTAGTACTGACATAAGCATTGATTTATTAAAATATCCTTTTTATATCGATGGACATAAGTATGCATTTGGAATTTTAGATGATAGTTGGTCCTCATTGAAAACATGAATACCTTCCACTAATTTTATTAGCCATTGATGCGCAAAAAACCTTTTATTTTGTGTAGTGGGAAATTCTCTCGAATATAGATATTCACTCCCTGCTGAATATGTGCGCCTGGTACTCGTGGGGGGCCGGGAGAGTGGTCGTCGTGTCCAAACGAGAGCCGCCCGGCCCCGCGCCGCGCGCTACCCCGCCGACTCGCCTCGCGTAGTTTCTCTCCTCATTGAAAATGATTGGTCTGCTCCTTAGCAACTATGTACGCCTGGTAATCGTGCAGGACTGGGTCGGGTTTGCTAAGCAAGAACGTGACAACTCGTTGCCCGAACAAAGTCCATCATACTAACTCTCATGCATACAAACTACCACACGTACCTTAGTTTTCATACCTGTGTGGTACGTACTATCTGAAAAGTCAATTCTGTGGAGGCTATGCTCGCCTGGTAATCATGCGGGACTATTCTTCGAGTCTGTAGGCGTAGAGATTGTTCTCTAGGGTAGAATAGACAATAATGACATCGCATTGTCATACATTGCGTACAATATGTAACGCAGTTGAAGGAATTAACAACAATTAAAATTAACCTACGCATTCCATGTCGTGACGTAATTTATTTCTCTATTCTACCATCAATTAATGATTCTCTACCCTAGACAACAATCCCCGTGCTATGCCTTCTTGCCATTGATTTATTAAAAATGCAAAATTTCAATGCTTCTTGCACTTGTTTTCATTTCTACGAAGAAAGAAGCAATCATTTTGTATTGATTTTAAAAGTGAAATACGTAGGTAAGGTATGCCTATATTAGTATTATTTATTTAACTGCCCAGATTTAATGTCTGTAATCTGTATATCAAATCAACTTGGCTTTTTTTGTGTGATATGATACCTAACATACATTTTATAATTAATTATTTTTAATCTGACTTCAAAAGTGAAACATTAATCAATAACATCTCTCTCTACACCTTTTCTGAAGCAAAAACTATAAAACATTGTATCAAAGAGGCGTTATTTATTTAAATTTTACGCATATCAACAAACGTAATATCATATCGTTTATGTGTACGCAACCTTGACTGACGGATGAACCATCCGATGTTGATGGTACTAGTGAGATTTGTTCTGTTCTGTTGGATAGGTATTCAGCTAGTATCGTGTAGGTAGTATGTAGTATGCAATGCAAGTTAAGCCTGGCAGGCGGCGGGCGGCGGCGGGGCGGGGCGGAGCGTCGCGTCGGCGCGGCGGCGCTAATGACGGTACTTGTCGTTCTCAGCTCGTAGTCGACTGACGACACCCAGTAGAGATGAATATAGTCACTACATTATAGACTAGACACCTTTGATTAATTAAAAAGGGAAGATAGGTTACGTTCTCCCAGCCCTTACTTAAAAATTGGCATGTGTTACAATACAACTACACGCAAACACATACGCTCACAGTTATAGTTCCAGTCCTGTGCAATACAAAGAAGAACAAAGACGGAAAGATGTACCTAAGACCGAAGTGAGACCGAGACAACAATATTTCACGCGAATCACGACCGCCCGTCGCCGGTCCAACGGTGACTGAGGTGAGAGCACATAATTTTACACAATATGAGGTTGCCATTTTCGAGAAACTAGTACCTCATCTTCCCTTTTTAATAAATCAATGCTAGACACTGTTTTCATCCGTGGCTGCACATACGTTTTACTAGGGTAAAAAGTAAGTATCTAAACTTTCTGTTATTATAATACCTTATTTATTATAATCTCAACGTTCATCATCATCATCAGACATAGGCCTGCCTAAAGATCTCCACAAATTCCACAATGACCGATTTTGCGCGGCCGATTTTCCAGCGACTTCTCGCAAAGTTCATGTTAGCTAATTTTGGCCGAAGGGTGTCATGTTCAGAAAGTTGTGTCGCTTTTCAAGATGGCTGGTACTCCACACCGACTCCAGTACCACCTACCAATGACGCGATTCTCATTAAGATTTTAAAATTATGTAATGATAGTACTTTTCTCAGTTACCTACCTATTTATGATTATGGGCTTTTGTATTTTTGTATATAAAAAAAGAATCAGGAAAATCGGACCACCCACTCAAAAGTTCTGATATACCTAACAAAAATAAAAAATATAAAAAAATACTTACAGCTGAATGGAGAACCCCCTCTTTTTTTGAAATCGGTTAAAAATGACATCGTATCGTCATACATTACGTAAATTATTGAAGTGAAGAAATTAATTTCAAACATTTTACGCATTCGATGACAGAGTGACGTAATATTTTTCTATTCTACCCTAGACAACAATCCCCGTGCTAGGACTACTTAGTTTTGTATTTAATTATAGGTCGCCTACCCAGCAGTGGGTGTCTGGGTGATACCAGGCTAAAATAATGATAGATTTATGTAACTCCGTACCGTTCTATTTCTATAGCGTCAATATTCCCGGTAATGAACTCAGAAGGCGCAGCGAAGCCCTGCTCGGCGCGCCCGCTGTGTAAGGTGCGGGGCACTATACCGAGCGATACGAGTACGACCAACTTCGTAGGGTTGGCAGCATGTATATTCGATTTTTAAATTAAACCCTGCACAAATGATAAACAAACCCGCAGTACTTAACCTCAAATTAACTTTCTTGTTCGCGATTTTTAAACATAGTGGAAAGTACTTGTACTTGCTGATTCTTTGATCGGGATCTTTGATAAATATCGTTTAATTGGAGCCAATTACACACACATAAAACGACACATAAGAAGAAATTACAGGTCACCTAAAAATTAGGAAAGTAGCCATCGAGTTAGGATTTAAACTCGATGAAAGTAGCACATAAATTATAGAAAAAAAAGTAGTACAATTATATCCCTTTATCTCGACTCCAAGCATGTGAATTTTAATTTATGTTATTGGAATCTATTGGCATAATTTGCAGTTATATGACAAATAGATATTATGTGATTTACACAGCAAGGGCGCTAGCTATCTTTCTGGGTCTGACTGAAGTCTCGCTCAGTTTGCAATTTGCATAGAGTAGAAAGAAATGCCCCTTATTTTGTTTTTTTTTTTATTGCTAATGGACTAGCGTTTGGCTACCAACTCACTTTAAGAAAGTGAAGATGTAGCCTAAGATGGTTCACGCTTTTCCAGATAAAACTTATGTACCCTAGATTTTAAAGCTCCAAGATTGTACTCTAATGGGAAGACAGACGCAGGAAGGTCATTCCACTCTTTGGCTTAGTATACCATCGCCTTAGGGTTAAAAAAACATGATATGATGTTATATTGTCTAGAAATATATAAATAAATAAACAAATAAATAAAAAAATATTATGAAAGTAGAGCAGAATTTTTTTGGTTCGACACTGTGGTATGTCATCTATGTCGACCAGAAATGGGTGGTATGATTTTATGCGTCTGCTGGTCCTATGATGGAAGGGAGAAGACTGGAGGAGAAGACAAGTGGCACTTGCAGAACACTGACAGTCTGGTAACGCGCCGCCTGTGATCGATATTTCCACTAAGAAAGACAACTGATATGCTGTTAGACATTTAGCACTCGAACGGAACAGTACAAGCTGAACTGAAGTTTCTTGCGTTGCCTTTAGAATCTTAAAATATTTATTCCAGGCTCAGAAAGATGGGCAAGAAAAAACTTAGGTCGACAAACCATAACACACATAACTTATTTTAATAAAAATATTATGCCATTTTGAAAGTAACTTGAATAAAATTTCGTTTGATAAAGTCTGAAGGTCTCTAAAAATATTGAAAATACCAATGGAAAATACTAATAACGTTACAAATGACAATATCTTATTTGATACCTCTTCAGTAAATATCAAAAAGAAAGTAACATCTCAACCACAATACACCCTCTACTTCAGATTCTGCGAAACCGTATATTTACCAACCGTCACTCCCATACATGTAAACAATCAATTAGTGCTTGACAGCCCTGCGGTTAACACCCTCACTGAGGCACACTGTAGGTGGTACCCGGAACACAGCTACGTAGCTATACGTAGTGCCCGTGCCCATAGCATCAGCGCTGGCGGAATCACCTGGTCTCGCAGTTTTACGAGCCGCTGTCGGCCCGCTACCACCGCCTTTCGCTAGAGATGTGGTAGATTGTTAGGACGATTTGTTTGTATCGATAAAATACTTTCATTTCGCGACACCGTATTATGTTTCTGCAGGTCACATCGCTGCCTATTTCTGTTATTTACCTCAATTATGTTCCTAAATAAAGACATTTTATGTTTATGTTATTTTATCTCACTCACTGCCATGTCTCAGCAGTGCGACCCGCAGCTGTACACGCAAGGATAGGTCCATGTGCGCCTCGATGTCAAATGGGGCAATTAAAATGGTAGTTTAAAGACTGTTTTGATTCTAGTTTTAAAAACTTAAACTTAACCAATTTAGCAGCACTTAAAATGATAATATCCTTTTTATTTTGATCGTTATATATGGCATGCATCAATTTCAGTGCTGTCGAATGAGTTTCGCGAAAACTGCCCGAAGCAAACTTGATGACGAATAGTCATTGCCTAAGCACTTCGACTCGGGCTCACCTGGAGCGAAGTAAAGCATGGTGCCTCAGACAGAACAAGGTGGCGGAAAAAATTGTATCTCCTCTCTGCCCCATTGGGGGATATAGAAGAAGAAATATAAAATCTGCCAATAATGCGAATAGAGTTCAAAAAGAGAAGAGTCGTGAGAAGTGCAGGCGCTCGTGTGCCAATCAGACAACTTTTGCTGCGTTGACCACACTGCTCTATCATTGCAGCACGACTAAAAGTGTTAGTTCACCAAAACACCACGACTCTCTCTTCTCTTTTTGAACAGACTCTAGTAATATTAGAAAATATATCGACAATCGACAAACCCCATCCCTAACACACTCAGCGGCGCCGCCGCTCCGGGACGGGCGAGGCGATGGAATTAAATCGCACGCACGACACCTCCCCCTCCCCCTGTTGCTCTGCCTTTCATAATACGTAGCAATATTCCGCTGTTTGCTTCTACGGTACGTAGACATTTGATTTTTCAGCACAAAGGCTACTCAGATAATACGCTCTTAAATTAATGGTTCGGGCTGTTGGCTTGAAATATTTCATAGCTTCTGACAGCCGAAGAACCCAAGTCGAGAAAATTAGAAGTACCCATAGAAATACTTATTTATTTACAGCAACTAACTAGAGATAACACAAGGAATAAAAATGAGAACACAAAATAATTACTACTTACAGTATTGGCTACTGCTACAATATGATATGATTTAGTTATTTTTACATCTTTAACAGCCATACATACACTACACCACTAAAATGCAAAAAGTTTCTTTGATTGTTGTTATCTGTCCTGTCCTGTCTTTTATATTATTAGTTTCTTAAAATAATTAAACGGTAAATATAAAATCTAACTTATAATATAAATTAATTCTTCACACAAAGAGTTGATATAAATTTGTCAAATTTAATCTGGCCTGGGCTGGTCCTAGAATCTAGAATCTCTTTGCCTCTATGTTCTTATTCTTACACAGGCATTATTTTATCTACCTAGGAAAAACAAGTGCGCGGGCAAGTAGAAGCGAGAAAAAAGTGTACCTTTAAGCTCACGAGAATAAGAACAAAAGAGTTCAGCTTGAAAAGTAAGTACCTAACAAATGACTAGGTTGTTTAACTTGGATCCTGGCGAACTCGATAACTCGGAGTGTTTGCCGCATCAGTTCGAACTTTCGAAGAGATTATCCACTGCGGAAGAATATTGAAGATAGGCAATAAATTTAAAATGCTTAGGTAAATATTTTAAAGTTCTATAGAATTTTTCGTATTCTATGGTAGGAAACACCATATTGCAGTTTGTGCCGAATTTAGCTATATTTTATTTTGAAATGACGACGAGGAATTTACATTTGATAGTTTATTTATAAGTAAATTAGTTTGTGTGTGTATCATCTATTCTGGTTCGGCATATTGTTGTGCTGAGTCACGAATAAATTTATTTATACTTACGTATATAAATAAATTTATTCGCGCGTAAAAATTAAAAAAAAAACATAATACCTACTACACAAAAATAAACTAAACTAGTCAATTTAAAACGTAAAAGAACACCAAGAAGTCTATATATCTCTAAAACAATCGAACAAACACATGAATCCATCCGTTCCAAACAGAAAAACCAGCTCGAAGACAAGGCCTCGTAAATCAGATTAGAATTCACCGCGTCATAAATTATGCAGGCCCCAGCCCTCGGGCCCAAGTGACGGATGCCCTACACTCGTCGCGTCGGGGCCCGGTGGGATCGAGATGTCAAACTGATGAAAAACTTTTTAGTTGATGAAATACTTGGGAAACTGACATGTTATTGGTTAGGTAACGAACGAACCACTAAACTTTCTTATACAGAACAGACAGACTAGCTAGGTTGTATAAGTGCGCGAGCTGCAAGCAGCTCGCGGCGGCCGTGTATATTGTTTCGTCTCAAATACACGGACAACAAATCGCCGACTGCAAGGCTCGACTGCAGGCGACGCGACGGCAGTCGAAGATTTTATATACTATTGTCGGTGTGGAACTGCGCGACTTCCGGCCAAGCAAAGCATTAACATCATTAATGTAACATAGTGATTTTTTTTGTCAATACATAATAAGAAGTCTGGCTGGGTTATTAGCCGAGCACATACATTTACAATAATTAAATATTACTACCTATCAAGCCAATATTTTACTTCAACGCACCTAACACTAAATATAAAGCTTTCTCTACAATGTTATACCATACCTTGGTGGTATCGGTCTTTTAATGTCATTAGGTACAGAACAGACAGCATCAACTTCATGATCATCATTATAATGCTATTTCCTCAGGGAGCTTTAAAGTTCGTGCCATCTGCCATTCTGCCTTTCGTGCCATCTTTCTGAACTGCCCAATTGTTTACCCAAAACTATAATTTATTTAGCACAACTTGGAAGTGGATTTAAAAAGAATTCTTCCAAAACCCAGTAACTTTAACATCCATATTCATAAAAGCCTGCCTACCAAATATTAAAGCCGTCATTCAGTCGGAGCTGCCGTAATTTATTCCGCGCCCCGGGCCCAAATGTTACATCACTCCGCGCCTGTGGCACTTGCGTTATTCAATTATCGTATTAGCATTATCGATATTATTCCCTGTACAGGCACAGCACAGCACTAGTTGAATTACAGAAAATCAGAAATATTCCGCGAGTTACCTTTTGCGCAACTGAGATTGTTCAACTACGAATAGAGTAGCAACCAGGGGTTTTCCTTTCCTTTGCGCTACTATTTTTTTTTCCATTGCTCTACTATGTATAAATAATTGAGCAACGGCTTCCGTTTTGTGCAACTCATTTTGCTCACCATTCTTCAACTCATTAATTTAAGACGAAATATAGACAAGACTGAGTTGTCTTTACTAACAACAAAAATTACAATCGATTACTAGAATCTTGGTTATAATAAACTAGAATTTCAAAGTTTTAAACAATATAGGAAAAACCTATTTAAAAGGCAGCAGTAGATCCGCACGCAATAACAGTTAATCTATATGGCTATTTGGTGTATATTATTTTATGATATAATTCTATATATTTCATAAATGAGAATGATAATTATCTTATTTTTATAATGAAGAATTTTGTAACTGATTTATATAAGTATAAGTAAAGTCAACTATTTAAATATTTGAGTACAGTACCTATACCTACACCTAACTCGTCTAATAATGTAATAAATAATAAATTCTTACTAAGAAATTGAAAATAATATTCTTGAAAAATTATAAAATATGCACCTACTCGTAAGCTGGGCTTTACATGCTTTAAAGCGCAACAACGCTTGCGGCCGTAAAAACATAACCCACCTTGCGGAGTTGGGTAAAAATTAATGCGATTATATTTCACGCGCGCGTTATTTACGTATGTACTTGACTTAATCATCGAAACGAGCCGTGAATTATTATTAGGCGATGAGTTCGATGACGTAATCATCGATATTGACAATGAAGTTGATGCACCAGCACAAACCTAGTTAGGTAGGTATAGGTACCTAGTTTTGCCTATTTATTTAATTATAAGTATTACATTTTTGTATGTTTGTGTACGGTGGGATGCGATGGTGCACGAGCATTGCGAATTACCACATTTACCACCGATAGGTAGCCAATAAATACGTAGGTAAGGTAACATCGCCAAACGTTATGCCTATCCAGTGTGAAACTATTTTGCTTTGCGTTAAAAACAAAAGATATCGAGCAAGCCGGGGGGGTTGGCAACTATTAACTTCACAGAAAAATCACCCTAGTGGTGGTAACATTGATTAATTAATAAGGGCGCAATTTTTGCTGAATATACTACAAGTACCTATATAATATTATGTAGGTAGGTAGTAGGTTATACAATGTATACTATTATGGAAGTAGCTTATACTTATACCCAATTTGTAGAAAGAAAGGGGGGGGGGGGGGGTTCGGTCGGTTGGTAGGTTCTATGAAAGAAACCGTGAACCCGTCTGTGAACATAGTTCAATGTTACCCAAGAGAATATGAACGAACTACCAGGACCGCATAAGCATATAGGAAGTACCTACCAGGCTCACTAACGCACGTCACGTGGCCACACGCGGCCGTTGTTTGCCTAACTAAACACAAATCACCAAAGCGTCATTCGAAGCGATAGCAGCGGCATGAAGGTATTAGGTAGGTATATTTTGTATACCTACGTCACAAAAAGTTGTGCACGATACGGAACCTTACCTACCTACCTACACAGCGTTTAGTATGTAGGTACAAAGATAAAAAATCGTCTACCTATCAACCTCTGACGAAACTATCGACCCACAATATCTAGAGTAGGTACCTATAGGTACCTAGCCTACCTAGGTAGGATTCACACAACCATCATTGCCATCGCGAAACGGTGTCAACGACCGCCTCGCTCATTACATTACGCCTCTCCCCTCCGTCTGATTGATTCGCGATGCTTTACTTGTTCTCAGGTTATGGGCGCCTGGTAGAATGCTTTCGTTATTATCCATAGACTTCGTTCTAAATAGTGCGGGCTGCCGCCGAAGTTTTTCCGAAATACCTACAATATTATACATAATACCTTCCTAGCCGGCTATGGTTTATATCTATCTATACCTCTTCTTAGTACATTTACCATTATTTCGTAATCATGCTGAAAATCACGTAACCGAGTAGGTTCAACTACCAAAACCATAACCCTCCACTCAGGCGAGTAAAAAAGCCCATCCAGAGTTTATAAGCACGATGCCGTTACGGTTACGGCCTGTCTCGTTCCAGCTTTACGACAGAAAACGGCTTGCTGGTTTATGGGCACTGTGATAGGTCTGTCAATCGCTGGATCGATGCCTTGCTTGTTTTAAATGGTTCACGGGAGCTTTGCATTGCACTGATAAAATTACATACCTACTTAACTATTATATTAAAAGAGTGTTCCATTTTAATTTAATAGAAAGTGATTTGATCATTCTTCTCCCACAACAGTCATTACAAACAAGATCTTATTATTTTTCCAAAAAAAATCGAGGAGGCTTGCTATTTGATAGGCATAGCAAAGCCAACTGAATGAGCACCACCTATCATTCATTGAAAATTACTACTACTACTAAGCGTAACTCACTGCCACCTATATGTTTCTTATGTTCTCCTGGTAGTTTGTTCATTTATGCAACATTTGCTCCACGTCTTTCTTGACTCGCGGAAGGCCGGCCGCCCGCCCCGCGCCAGTCGTGTGCCACCCGAAAAAATGGCGTTTCTCCATGTTGATAAAAACGCACATACCTACGACACTTGAGATTAGACGAACGCCATCTATCTAATGTACCTACTCGTATTATATATATTGCATTTTTCGTTATCCTTTCGTAAATCAGCGCCCTCTATGCCTGCCGGCCACATTTCTTTCTTCAACTTTGCAAACGTATAGTACAATTCATGGAATATAACTCTTCTCAGGTAATGCTAGCCTGGTAGCTGATTAAATGTTCCGAGGTAAAAAGACGTAACTGTTAAAAACGAAACATGAAGTGCGAGCGACTACGCGAATTGTATTGAAAAACATAATTTTATTTTCTAGATTTAATTGTGTGTGCCCGCGGCTTCGCACGCGTTGCATTTTTAAGCTATTGCATAGCTTCTATCGCGGGCCTTGAGCGTGGGGACCGAATCCAGAAATTCCGTAACGAAAAAACCTTGACGTTTGTCTCTTTAGTTCAGCAACTCGCCTCTAGATGGCATTGCAATAGCTTTACCGCGGCAGTCCCCGAGTGCCACACGTCTTTTTTTTTTTTACTAGACTAAATTTTATTTACAAGAATTATTTACTACAAAACACTAGATCTAAGCTAGGTGAGCTTAGGTTCTATTTACATAAGGTCTAATAGGTATACTTAAACCCCTGCCACTATGCCACACCACACCACACCGCCTCGCCGGCCGAGGCGAGGGTACAATATCCCCGCCGAAACTTCGGCGAAACACGCCGAATTCAGTGAACCTGTGATCGTAACTTTTCACCTACCACAAACAGAAGTGCGCCGTGCCGTGCAGTAATCTGCTGAAAGTACCAGGCGCGCATACGTACAGGAGTAGGTAGGTATTATAGACATGGATGCTCAAATATTGAACGAGGCGAGCCGAGCTCGGGATAGCGGCAGGGTCGGAGTGAGGACGAGATAGGGCATGGTGACATCACTCTAATATCATAAATTGTATGTATACATTTTTGTTAGCTCTTCACGCCAAAACTACCAAACGGATTGGGCTGAAAATTTGCATAAAGGTTTCATCCTGGATTAAAAACACAGACTTTTTATCCAATAAATTAGTTCCCATAGGATAGAAATCACCTTTAAACGTTTCCATAAAAATAACAAGTGCGATGCCACCGTGTGCAGAAACTAGTTGGTTATGTATGAGGTTAATGACCAGGTGATGAGCGATTGTCCACTTTGTTTATTTTTCTAAAATATAAATATTATACTTCATCTCACCATCATCATCAGGCGATTAGAATGGGACAGGTACTTTCACTTCGGGATTCACTCATTGTCACAAAGACGTACACTAATATAATGATAAATTTGAAAGTTTGGATGAATGGATGAACGTTTGTTTGTTACTTCTTCACAAAAAACTACTGATCGGATCGTGCTGCAAGTTTGCAACCTAGAGTACCTACCTAGACAAACTAACACACATACTTTTTATATCATAAACCAGTTCTCAAGAGATATAAATTAGCTTAATGCGTTTTCATAGAAAACTAGTCACTGAATATTTGTTTTGATTATGGAATAAAAGTTTTGCCCTCTTAATAAACAAAATAGGTACAAAGTCCGTCCCTGCACCGCCCCGCGCGAGCAAGCGTCACCTTGTCACCGCGCGGTTAAATGGGCCGCCCCGTGTACGCCGCCCGAGCCGCCTTGATACTTTGATTTATTATAACGGCCAGGGCAGGCGTGATCAGCCTTCGTAATCGGTGCATGTGTGGTGTGTTCGTTCACAGTTCTTTGGGAATTAAGGTGTGTGTGTATTATTTTCTTTTGATTTTAGTTTCTGTCAATTTAAGGCGGTAAGTACCCCGGTTTTTTTGTATAGTTTAGAAGGAGATGCGAAGTTGCACTAAGTGGACACCAAACTCTGTTTTTTTTTTAACTAGTACAGAGGTATTAAAAGAAAGCTTATGGTAGGTGACGTAGGTGTAGGTAGGTATCATAAACTGGCCTATCATTTTTTTTTAATTCCTTTCTTCAATATTAAGATAAAATAGTTGGCTCGCTCACGTAATCACGGGCGTACTCCGTGCCTACTAGATGATTAATATATATTATATAATATACGTATATTTTGAAACTTATAAAATGACTATAATTGTTTAAATAAAAAAAATTGTCCGTTTAAACTATAATTATAGACAATTTATGTAACATAACAACTGACGAAAAGGTATCCTGATCCAAAGACTAGGATTCCCTGTGTCCTGTAGACCGATATGACAGTCAGGTTTAGTAGTAACAGTTTTCCCGTATCCTACTTATTTCAACAATGAAACTAAACAAGTAGCATTTGATTATGAATCTAATAAGAGTCAAAATATGGTATAAATAAAGAACAGTGACCCATCGTGCCTTATTGGATGTATAGATCTAGATAGATGGATGTTTGTAACCTCTTTACACCAAAACTACTGAACGGATCGGACTGAAATTTTGCATACATGTAATTTTTACATAATAATAATACTTACGAATACTTCTTTTTATCCCATAAATCAGTTCCCGTGGGATAGAAATCACCTGAAAGCTAAAGCCGTGGGGCGTAGCTAGTATGGCATAAAGAACACATCGCGCCTCGTAGCAACTTCTGGTTTAGTATATAATTAATTTTGTTTTAAAAACTTATATAAAAAAATCCGACTTAAATTTTTATAGTTTTTTTCATTGATTTTCATGGATACCATTGTCAGAACTAAACAAAATTAAAATGGGACCACACGGAAAGCACTGCAGCTTTCATATAAAAAAATAATCATGAAAATCTGACTACCCAGTCAAAAGTTCTGAGGTAACAAACATAAAAAAACAGTCGAATTGAGAATCTCCTCCTTTTTTGAAGTCGGTTAAAAATATACTCGACTGGGTTTAGGTACGGTATGGCGTCTCGCGTAAGCACGGGCCGGGGCGGGCGGGGTGGCGCTCCGGGCCGGCGACATGACAAGGCTTCCACTCTGATATTTCCTTTATAACGCGACTCGCGAAGTCGCGAGCAAGATGCTACGATATTATGGGGCGCTTCGGGCTTCGTGGAATATTTTTGAATATTTATTGTAACCTAATATAGTTAGTTGGAATATTTGGTGATTGTAGTTTATTAATATAAAGTATTAGTTTATCAATATAATTAAATTGAAGTGAATTAGAGTCAATTGCACCTTATTTCTTATTTGATAGTAATTACTATTTATCAAGCTGTTTATATAGTAAAAAATTAACTTGTCTATGTGCTCGACTCTGACTCTAATATTATGTAGAGCGAAGGCTGTGCCATAAAGGTTGCAAATTAGTAGTTTAGATTAGACATAAAAGATAGTACAGTTTCAAAAATAATGTATCCGTGTCTAACAGAGCAAAGAGATGGAATATAATTTAATTACCTACTAAAAGCGCTAATCAAACTAAATGTGTGGGGTATAAGATGTACGTATATTCCCCCACTCAGACTCATTGACGAGCACACCTTGCAGAGACTAAGGTTCAAAGTCTCGACCACCGCCGCAAGGTTGCTTGTCTCTCGATCTTTTATAGGATACATTTTGGAGAATGCTCACTTGGACTACATGACCTGATTCCACCGTCCCCCTTCCACTCCAGGACAAGCAGACGCACGCTCATACTTGGTGGACGTACCCTCCACTCGCACTAAGCGGTTTTCCTCCACCATTATTACTCGCACCGCAAAGGAATGGAACTCGCTCCCTGCCTCTGTTTTTCCGGCCAATTACAACCTGGGTCTGTTCAAAACAAGGGTGAATAGGTATCTTCTAGACCTTCGTGATACACCGTCGGCCGCATCTTCGCTTTCCATCAGGTGAGATTGTGGTCAAACGAAGGTCTATTTAGAGTAAAAAAAAAAAACTCAGTTCTCATTCTCACTGCATAGATAATGTTAAAAAAGCGTTTCATAAGTAACTAAAACTGTCATCTTCTTTAAAACTTACGAATATTCATAAGTTTGAAAAAATCCATGGCAGGACGGAATTCAGACCAACTAGCTAATACGGCAACCCCATAAGGGTTGGCCGTTTTTGTGCCATTGCCAATGTATGAGGCCGGCAACGGCAATTAAAACCAGCCCGATTGAGCTTCGATGACCATTTGTTATAAACGCTATGACAAAAGCCTTTGTTAGAGGATACCGTTTTATGTTTTTTTTTATGTGAAAAATGGTTTCATTTATCAAGTGATCACAAACAAATCTACTGAAGTCTTTTTATGGTGATTTGTTGCATAATTTTATCAACTAGGTATATTCTATGATTTATGGCTAGTATAGATAGATTATAGACTTATAGACATTGTTAACCGTCAAAAATATTAGTTAAGTTAAGTACGCGTTTTCTGGCTAGTAGAATATGTAAGTTACTACTTACATACTTGCACAATCGAAACTTTTTAAAAACACTGAAACAAAATATTCTTCACATTTTTTACCAATGTTTACATTTTGTATTATTGTATAGCTATATAATCTGTGTATCTGTGTAATTAGTGTAATATATTGTGTATGATAATTAAGATATATTATAATAGGTAAAACTATAACGTAACGTAACTCAAATCTAACGAATAGATTTGAGTTACGTTACGTTTAGTTATAGTAGTACGTAACCTATTACTCGCCCTAACAAACTCATCAATAAAACGAGTTCCAGCAAAAATCCATAATAATACACCCCCCCCCCCCCCCCTCCACTTTCCTGCTTGCTAATGTAAGAACTCATTAACTCGTGTACAGCCTGTGGTCGGCTCGGCGGTAATCACTCAAGGGTCAGCAAAAATTATACCTTACTATTTACAGATTAGCAATTCATCATACACGACTTGGTTTACGATAGTTATCGTGTAACTTTAAGTCTTGTGGACCTTTAAGGCGGTACCCCGAGGCACACTAGCGCCGCCGCCTATTTCATCTTTTAATTACGTTGACATAGGAATTTAAAAAAATGATAGGCCTGTTTATGATACCCATCATAAGCTTTCTTTTAATACCTCTGTAATAGCATATTTTTGTATAGTGTAGACGATAAATACCCGTTAAATAATGTTTAATAACGTTATCAAATCCCGAAAGTTTTAAACTCTACCTAACAATAAGTCTAGAATATTCTATCTAGAGCCAAAAATACCTAAACGCCTTGATAAAAACCGCAGCTGCCTTACATCTAAACCCAAGAAATAAGCAAGTCTTTATTATAAGCAGCTGAATTTCACCGCGGTGCCGATAAAAAGGAGCTGTGGATTATAAAAAATGTCTGGGCCCGGTGCAGGCACTACTGGCGGGTCGCTAACGCCTCTAATGACGGCGGCGCGCTCGTCCGACCCGTTTGGTTAGGGCTAGCACACTCATGACCTGTTTTTTTCCATTTTTCTTTGCGAAATACTTTAGCTGAAATCCATACTAATACTTTTTATTAAGGCGGTACGGCTCAAACTAGCGCAGCCAACTATTTTATCTTATTATTACGATGCAACAATCGAATTTTCTAAAAATGATAGGCCTGTTTGTGTTTTTGTGTGTTTGATACTTTTCATAAGCTTTTTTTTAATACCTCTGTAATAGTTTTTAGTGTAATAAAAAGAAAAACAGGCGGCGGCACTAGTGTGCCTTGAGGTACCGCTTTAATTCGAAAGTAACTCTGTCTGTCTGTCTGTTACCTTTTCACTCCTAAACGGCTGAACAATGAAATTCGGTAGGAAGGTAAGTATTTTATAAAATGGGATCATCGGGACATAGGCTACTTCAAAAGCGAATGGAGTTGCGGGCAGCTGCTAGTATGATTATAAAACTTACCTTGAAGGGGCGAGGTATCTAATCTATAGCACAAGTCTCTGACTTAGGGTAGACTTTGTTATTTGCATACTTTTAAAAGTTGTAAGAAGTTCGCACACCATTGCATTTTCAATGACTGATGATGGCATAATTTTCATGATAAAATACCCTGACCAAGAAATATAACACTCTTTGAATCTCCATTCTATCGGTATTAAAGTGGTCGCATGAGGATTCTATCCCCTCTACCTGGTGAGCTGCTGTATTTTCAGATCATCAAAGACTTGCCTTGTAAGGAGACCTTTATAGGAAGATGAACGATGGTATGAAGACGGTATCTTTTATTACAAAACGGCATAAGAGAGTTGCACATAAAAAACTCAATTTCTTATTATTTGTTGTCCTTTACCTCGTACAGTAGAAGTAGAACAAGCAAACTTCAGTATTTCATATTCACAACTGCATAATTCCTTCAGTTGTCAAGTAGCAGCCCTACGCTGGGTGCCTCCTACATATTTAATTTGGCCGGACTGGTTCTGGCGGCGCCGCGCTTTGTGTTATAGCTCTATCCAGGGCTGCCTCTCGGTTATTGCTGTGTGGGCGATGCGAAATGTCTTTTATTTCGTCGGCCAGAATTTAAAGAGAATTTGCGTACTCCGTTGTTAGTTGATTGCCGTGATCGCGGATAAAGTTTTCTTTGAAATTTACGGCTTCTCGGTATTTTGTGGTATAAAAAACCAGAATGTTTGCTTTGCGGGTTGTATGTAGGTTAGGTGGTTATTTGAATACTTTTAAAAGTTGTAAGAAGTTCGCACACCATTGCATTTTCAATGACTGATGATGGCATAATTTTCATGAAAAAATACCCTGACCAAGAAATATAACACAATTTTTCAAGCACAAAATAAAACGGTAAAACAAACGACCGTTAAGTATCTAAGCCGAAAACCATAATCCCTGTCACGATCCCGGAACGTAAAATGGATTCAACTGAAGACAAAGAAAACGCCCAAGGCATGACTCAACTTCCTACGCCTAAAGATCTTCAATAAGTGCCACAGAACCCGTAGGTGGGTGGTGAATAGAAGCAAATTTAACCAGATTACCGTCATTCAATTAAACTTTCATACCCAATATACGTTTGACCTCACAGAAAATCATTTTTGCTGGGTACTAGAAAGTATATACATTTAATTCAACATCTTTCTTTCTAATACTTCGGTTTTAGGTATGGTTAATCATACAGACCTTGACGTATCGAGATGATGCTAAAGAACACTCTAAGAATGAATCTTCTTACAGTCAGCGCTGGTGATGCTAAACTAGCAGAATAAAATCAATTTACAATACTAAACCTCTTGACTCCACTTGTCTGACAACCGTCATTGCTACCATTATTTTCAGCCTACGAATAGACATCACCCTATCAACTTTAGTATCCCTAAAATGCGCTCTCGACTTCCCGCAGTCGTTAAAGCACCCGGCAAATGGCCGTGTGGGAGCCAGGAGCCTACACGTTGACAAAAAGACAACCATTTTAGGCAATAACGAGTAACCACATCAGTAAAGCCACCTTTCTATAGCGAAAGGGCCATGAACGGGAAATGAGAGATGACTGAGATGAGTGAGCGGAGTTATAACAAATCTTTTCCGGCCTAGCACGGGGTTTGTTTTCTAGGGTAGAATAGAGACAATATATATATATATATAATAACAATATTTGCATGAAAAAAAGAATATGTGATAACGCAAAAATTGAAATGCTTAAGAAATCATTACAAGAGGAATATCTAGACAGAGGCACTATAAACTATAAGGACTTTTTTTCAGCATTTGTGAAGCATTTAGATGCTGCTATGCCATTTAAGACAGTTCGCAAAAAAGAAAGGAAATCGTTCAATGAATGGGCAACGCCTGGTATAAAAAAATCTCAAAATCATATGAAAGATTTGTATTTCTTACTGACTTTAACAAATGACGAAAACCTTAGAACACACATTCGTAAATATAGTAAAATATTTAAACAATGCTCATTGATGGCCAAGCGTATCAACATCCGAAATAAAATTCTATCGTCTGACAACATTATGAAATCGACATGGGACATAATTAAAAAAGAAACTGGAAAAACAGTAAATGCTAGTAATGCTTTTGGTAAGATAAAGAATGACAGAAATGAATTATTAACTACTCCATTTGACATAGCGAATCATTTTAATATATTTTTTACTCAAGTAGCTAATGTACTTACGAAAGATCTT
This sequence comes from Eupithecia tripunctaria, assembly GCA_955876795.1. Classification (NCBI taxonomy): domain Eukaryota; kingdom Metazoa; phylum Arthropoda; class Insecta; order Lepidoptera; family Geometridae; genus Eupithecia; species Eupithecia tripunctaria. Next base: position 8,260,285 of record OY041623.1, on the reverse strand, counting down.
ATTCGTTCTGAAAGCAAAGCTGTGGAGCTCCTGTCTAAGTATACTATATATATACTATACTCCGCCCTCTATTACCACTTTTTCTCTTAGATCTATTACACCAATTGATATTATTAAAATAATAGATGGCTTTAAAGGTAAAAAATCATGCGATCTTTGGGGAGTGTCTACATCATTGCTTAAAAAACTAAAATTTGTAATAGCTGTGCCCTTGGCGGACAGTATAAATGATTGTATCAGTAGAGGTAATTTTCCAGATTTGCTCAAGATAGCCAAAGTTATTCCACTATATAAAAAGGGTACACGTTTAGATCCTAATAATTATAGGCCTATATCACTGCTTCCAATATTTAGTAAGGTATATGAAAAATTTTTAAAAATGAGCTTTACTCTTTTATCGAATCAAAGAAAATTATCAATACAAGGCAGTTTGGTTTCCAAAGAGGCAAAAGCACTAGCGATGCAATAACGTCACTGTTGAAGAGGGTCATGTGGGACTTGGATGGATCAAAAAACACGTACGGTCTGTTTTGTGACCTTTCCAAGGCCTTTGACTGTGTCTGTCACAAAACTCTGCTAGCAAAACTTAAGCACTATGGCATACGTAACAATGAGCTGTGTATTATGACATCTTATCTACAGAACAGAAAACAAATGACAGAGTGTAATGGTCACAATTCAGAATCCTGTGATATTAATATGGGAGTACCCCAGGGGTCGATTCTAGGGCCTTTACTGTTTATATTGTATGTTAATGATATTGTGACATGTGTAGAAAACGAAACAGACATAGTTCTTTTTGCAGACGACACTACGATAATAGTAAGTGATAAAAATAAATTAAATATTTGTATGAAATTAGATAAGTTAATAAATAATATAAATGAATGGTTTAAAGTAAACAACCTACTTTTGAACATAGAAAAAACTAATATTATAAGATTTTTTCTAGGTAATGGCCAAAGTATTGACCCCGCACAGGAGTCCATTGTTAAAAACTCAATGAATGTATTAAATGATCTTAAATTTTTAGGTATTAAGATAGATAGTAAGTTGACATGGGTTAATCATATTGACTCCCTTGTGGGAAAACTTAAGTCGGCCGCTTATGCAATCAAAACTATACGACAGCTAAGTGGAGTGCAGGCTGCGAAGGCTGTTTATCATGCATACTTCCACTCTGTCATGAAATATGGCATATTGGCCTGGGGAAATGCGTCCCAATCAAACAGAGTTTTTGTTTTGCAGAAGCGAGCGATAAGGTTCATTTTACAAATGCATAAACTAGAGTCTTGTAGGGACAAATTTAGACTATTAAATATCATGACACTCACCGGAGAATATATTTATCAAAATTGTATATATGCTAAAATGCACGTAGAAAAGTTAGACCTAAAAAGTGACATACATAACTATAATACTCGCAGAAAAGAAAATGTTGTGATTCCCAAACATAGACTAGCGAAGTTAAATAAGAGCTTTCTTTACCTTTGTATAAAGTTTTATAATAAATTACCTTTACATGTAAGAAAACTTAATTTTAAGATTTTTTGTGAAACAATCAGAAGCTTTTTAATAAGCAAATCATTCTATAATATTGACGAAGCTATTGCCGATGAATTTTGTATGTAATCATACCCTTGTTAATGACTTTTCCGAGTGTACGTAATTGTATCAAAAAGGAATAAATAAATGAACTGAACAGAAAATTACATGGCATCGTCATACATTACGTAAATTATTGAAGTTGAAGGAATTAATTTCAAACATTTTACGCATTCGAGGGGAGGACGGAATTACATCAGAGCTTTTGAAAGCCGGAGGAGCCCCTGTTATACAGGAACTACAGAACCTCTTTAACGCCGTCCTTCACAGTGGGAGAACTCCAAAGGCGTGGAGCGGGAGTTTGGTGGTGCTCTTTTTAAGAAGGGAGATAAAACCCTCCGTAAAAACTACAGACCCATCACACTCCTGAGCCACGTCTATAAACTGTTTCACGAGTGATCACGAACCGTCTCGCCAGGAGACTCGACGAGTTCCAGCCACCGGAACAGGCCGGGTTTCGCGGAGGATATGGCACCATAGACCACATACACACAGTGAGGCAGATTATACAGAAGTCCGAAGAGTATAATCAGCCCCTGTGTCTGGCCTTTGTGGACTATGAGAAGTGACTATCTTTGTGGCTATGGTCTGTTCTGGAATCCTTACAGCGATGCCAAGTATATATCGAGGTGCTGAGATGTCTCTACGACGCCGCAACCATGAATGTCCAAGTACAGGACCAGCAGTCCAAACCCATCCAACTGCGCAGAGGAGTGAGGCAGGGGGATGTTATATCCCCGAAACTGTTCACGAGCGCGTTGGAAGATATGTTTAAGACGCTGGACTGGAAAGGCAAGGGCATTAACATAAACGGCAATTACATCTCGCACCTGCGATTCGCTGATGACATAGTCTTAATGGCGGAGTCGCTGGAGGAGCTGAACCGGATGCTGGACGGCCTAGCAACAGCCTCGCGACGCATCGGTCTCGGCATGAATTTGGATAAAACCAAAGTCATGATCAATGGCCTCATTGATCCGGGGCCGGTCGTCGTACATGGCCACCCTCTCGAAATTGTTTCCGAGTATACTTACCTTGGGCAAATTCTGCAGTTGGGTAAAAGCAATTTTGAGAAGGAGGCCAAGAGGAGGATCCAGTTGGGCTGGGCAGCGTTTGGAAAACTACGTCGAGTCTTCTCGTCATCCATACCGCAATGCTTGAAAACGAAAGTTTTCAATCAGTGCGTCCTACCCGTTATGACCTACGGAGCTGAGACGTGGACACTCAGGATAGGGTTGGTCCACCAGTTCAAGGTCGCTCAGCGAGCTATGGAAAGAGCTATGCTCGGAGTCTCTCTGAAGGATAGGATTCGTAACGAATACATCCGACAGAGAACCAAAGTTATCGACATAGCTCAGAGAATCAGCAAGCTGAAGTGGCAGTGGGCCGGCCATATTTCGCGAAGAACTGACAACCGATGGGGTAAACGAGTTCTTGAGTGGAGACCGCGACTCGGCAAACGTAGTGTAGGGCGCCCTCCGGCCAGGTAGGATGACGATCTGCGAAAGACTGCAGGCAGATGCTGGATGCGTCAAGCTGAAGACAGGGCGCTATGGCGCTCATTAGGGGACTATGTCCAGCAGTGGACTAATATAGGCTGATGATGATGATGATGACGCATTCGATGACAAAGAGACGTAATTTTTTTATATTCTACCCTAGACAACAATCCCGATGCTAGGCCGGCTGCTCGTGTATCTTTCTGCCCGCTCAGTCTTTACCGCTCGTCTATTTGTTGGTGGAAAACAAGCACCTACTTACGTATACATATACAGTGTGTCTACCATGAGTTTGGCAATCTATACTCGCTACTCGCTAGCGACTGTAGTTAAAAAATGTATGCCCGCTGTTTGTCTGCCCCTATGTATGTATGTTTGTACTTACAAACTGCGAAGCCGGGGTGGGTCGCCAAATGATTTTAAAATTAATAAGTATATTTGCTCTAACGTAACTTTTAAGCTTTCAACATAGTTTCTTTATATTCACCTATACACGACTAAAATGAGTGTTTTTATCCAGAAACTACGTGGTGAACGTTACTCTTTCTAAGCTATTTTAAAGTGAGCTGTTTTCACGCATCAGTGATTTTCAAAGCTCGTTGGGCGAGAACATTTTCTTGGGAACTTTTTGGCTACTCGAGCTGGTTTATAACCTTTATTCTTAATTCAATCCACTTCATTTCACTGACATCCTATGTTATAGATATTTTGCCCTTATATTTGTGCCTAATGCACAAAAGTAGAGTAGAGGCGATAAGGCCCTGGCAGATTTTTTGAGAATATCTGCAAATACCAACTTTCTCTTATGTAACGATCGCACCAATTGAAATACTAACCATCCCTTAAATAAATATAAAGTGACAATTTCCTATGAAGTCTAGACCATAACTTAATTTTCCACCCTCGCCACAACACACTCAAATAAACTTTTCCCATCCTACGACTTAACGTGAGCATCTTTCTAAGCTTAACACATTTGTGACAAGCGCCGACACGGCGGGAAAATGGGGTGTATAGGGGTGCTTTTAGGGGGTGTTGGGGTGCAGGGGGTAACTTTAACAAGTCCGACGCGCGCCCGTATCGGGATTGTGGAATTCTTTGTGGGGCATTGTATGGGTAATCAATTGGAAATGAGCAAGAGTCCAGTTTCGTGGTTAGATTATTATCGTTGGGGCGCGTATTTTTAGCATTGTAGTTTTGAACAATTGCTACTAATTTTGTTGTTCGGTAACTTTTATTATAGTGAGTTTTGTTTGGTTTCCTACTACTCTCAGCCATCGAGATTTAGCAGAGTTTTAAGTAGCGAAAAATAAAGAACTAGAAAACAAGTATTACCTGTATAATAGTTTCTAAAATTATTTACCTCAACAGCCTATATTGGTCGCGCGATAATCGCCTTTATTTGCTGTTATCTCATGGAGGGTAGTGCCCATAATTCCCAATCCCCACGCTGGGCATTCGGGTTGGGGATCGCAGTGTGGTGACAGAATTGTTTGACAAGAGGCGCTGCTGCCCGCCTCCAGTAAATATCCCTAAGTCGCCTCTTCCGACGCCCGCGGGAAGAATTGGGGTTGTGCAAATTCTATGCCGCCGACACCACACGGCGGAACATTATTTACACATGTGATAATTACTATCACAAGAAATTGCAACCCTGCTGTGCTGAGATGAGAAGCATCACAGAACTGCAAGAATTTCAATCCGCTTGTCATCTGGCTAACCCACTGTACATAGGTCGCCACTTGCCGTGGCAGTCGACCTCAATTCGTTTATTACCTAAAGCCCTATTAGCTTTATCATCATCAAACCAATCCATACCTTCGTACTAAATCATTAAATTGTGTAAGGATGATGTTATTCTTATTCCAGTGGATCGAGTGCGAAGCTGCGGGCAGAAGAACTTGTATTTAGACTTAGATATGCAAAAATTTTATTAGTTGATAAGCGACAAACTTGCAAGTGGTTTCTTTTTCACTTCTTCCGCTAGTGGACAAAAAATTTACTTGTCTAAGTGCTTACCTATTTTGTAAGTCTCAAGAAATAATCGACTTGACTCTGACTTTGACTCAGAAGATAGTATAGGTACTTACTTAATAACGCGTGAGTTTTGACGAATGGATTTTAGTCACTAAAGTTGACATCAAAAGCAAGACAAGGAATTGCGTCTTAAGGATCACTCAGGCTATACGAATTCACATTAATGTAATTTTTAGAACCGGGATTTAAGAAAAACCTAATGGTAGGCCACTGTTTTTTGTGGCCGATGATACTATTTTTCCAGGCTTAAGTTGAGTTACGTTTGTCCCGGATAAATACAAAGCCGCAGGCAAAAGTTAGACACAGAATGCAACAATCCTACCCAACATGCAGGGGAGGTTGTAATTCCCACGGAGCATCGACAATTACCGAAGCCCCGTAGGCTCCCGGTGGGGCAGTAACGTAAATAACAGAAGCCAGTTGTAAATAGCCTCGTTTTATGTGGGACACTTTTGTCCTGGTTATAAACATGAACCGTGTAAGGTCAATCCTTATGCTTAGCTTACCTCAATAGAGGGAAACTCTGGGTCTGTTTTGAAATGGTCGCATAAGTTCTGCATACGGTTCAAATTAAGCTATTTGTGACTTTTCCCAAGAAAAATATCATTGTTACGTTTAACAACTACCAAATAGCGCATAATTTACGGACTTAAACAATTTTCTTTATGCTAAAAAATATTTACAAGATTAAAGTTAAAGCATAGAGTTCAAGGAATCGATCCCGCATTATTGTGGTTGAAATCAGCAAGCTTCCTGAATTTACCTAATTGCTGTAAGTTTTAAAGCTGTTTCATAGCAAAAAAACTAATGTTTTATACAAAGTATAAAAAACTTGAACAACAACTGGTAAGTTTATCCTTATAACTTACGAACGATCAAACGACATTGACTGAAACCTTTTTGTCAACCTAAACTACATGGCATTAATTCAAAAACTGAAACATAATCCAAAGTATCAAAGTATCCCGTGGCAATACATTACGAAGTGGTCGGCTACCGGTCGCGCTACCGTCCCGTAAGTGTATCTTCCCTCTCTGTCTGACGCATGCAGCTCTGTCTCGCTCGCACAGTACCAGGCGCAAAAAGTGAAGTGTGCTCTCGAGCTTGATGATGTGAATTCTGTAGGGGCGATTCGTCGCTAGGGAATAGAATAGGTAGGTATCTTGTACCAACCACAGTAGTAAGATGATACTTAGCTTAGTAGGTATCTTACAATTTATTTTTGACCAACTTCAAAAAAGTAGGAGTTTCAGAGTTATATTCAGCTGTGCGCCTACCTACCTATGTTATTGTTTACAACTAGGTATTAGGTACAATACCTAGTAGGTATAAACAATGTTTAATGTTTTATCTTTTTGTGATTAAATAAAGTGAATTTGAATTTGAATCTTTTATCTACCGAAGTATGTAGATAATAGATATTTTAGCAATTTAGACGACGACGGAGGGCAGCGCAGCGGCCGTGGCGGCCGGTGGTTTTAATCGACTTCAAAAAAAGGAGGAGGTTCTCAATTCGATAGATTTTTTTTATTTTTATTATTTGTTACCTCGGAACTTTTGACTGAGTGCTCCGATTATCATGATTCTGTAATGTTATTTTTGTGATTAAATAAAGTGAATTTGAATTTGAATTTTGAATTTGATTCTTTTTTTTAAAGCTGGCGATTCCAGAGAGTGGTCCCATTTAAATTTGTTCCAGTTCAGACAGTAAGATGCATATAATTGAAGTTGGTTTATAGTTTTTTTTAAATAAAATCAATTATTTTTATAAACATAACTTACCTCAGTAAATAGGTAAGGTACCTAACCTAACCTACCTACCACGAAAGATTTCATCCAAAGCTAACACAGAATCTTAGTTCCAATTTTGACTTAGTACGATCGATTGAAGCGAATTACGAATTTACGAATCGATAGAGGAAGATGACTCCACCACGACATGGCCACGACAAAGGGATAGGATATCCGGCTGAAGGATTTTGTTCCCTGAACAAAATGCTGAACAAAATGTATGCGTAGATGTTTCAAACTAGTCTTGATACTTTTAATTATAGTTGAATTATCTACACAAGATAGTTCTTAATTTTACTTGTGTCATACATATCAATGCTTATTTTATTGGGTTAATATAGGCTGATGATGATGTCAAAAAGTCAAAAGTGCTTTGTTTTCATAAATACAATAAATCTACAGGTGTAATCATATAGAAAAGGTCAAATTATATTAAAAAATAACACTGACAAAAATAACACACGTATTTTTTATTTCGGTCGCTTCTGTATGTATGTAAACTAAAGAAGCAACGAGAGCAACCTGTTACTTGTTATTTTTCTGATTCGATGATGATGTTGAAGTGCATCATCTTATTATGTTATTAAATTCTTTTAGGAAATAGATTAAAACAATTTATATGTAGGTACGACATTTATAAAATATTTATTTTCAATAAAATCACATTCTGTTACAATCTAATTGTGGCACATTAACAAATACATATACGGTATAATATTGTTACATAATAGTAACTCTAAATATTGTTTTATTGAGGTATTTTATTTTCATTGTAATAGGCAGCCCCACTACTGACAATTTTCTGGGTACCTTTTGATAATGTAAAAAAGTCCTATCCGACTATGGAATCTATCAGATGACATTGTTATCAAAATAATTACGAGGAAAATAATAAGTTATAACTTATATATAAGACACTTCCGACTGGTACAGATATGGATCAGTTGAGCAACCTGTAGATTGTTTGCAACAGTCTGCAGTTAGCTCAATTGTAAATACTACCTAGTTCTAATTGTTTTATATTATTTGATTGTTATTTTCCTTGTCAATAAATATCATAGAGTTATAAGTACTGAACTAAAATATAATAACTTACCTTACAAAAAACATAAAAATACATCAGAAATCTTATTTTGGTAGGTACCCAAATTCAAAGTACGTAGTGGAATGTCATTTTTAGGTGTTCCTACACTAATCGATTCGCAAGCAACACCCTATTAATTATTATTTATTATTACTTAAACATTATTAATAACATCGAATAACACATACTTAGAATTATTTATATTATAATTACTTTCTATCACACATAAATTCGTATTGAAAGTTGGCAATGCATTTTCGGTTAAAGTACGTTGAAAAATATTGATACTTGACAAAAATCAATTATAAATAATATACGAAAATTATTTAGCTGTAAAAAGAAATATTGCTATAAATTGGAAAAAAAACATATTACTACTCAATATAACTTACAACACACAGCCAGAAATACACATAGAGATCTCACATCACGAACGATAAACTTACCATTTGACTAGCCCCACTATTACTAAATCTGTCTTTCCTTTCCTTACCATACTTTGTACTTTCTATACTGGCTTTTACATTCTATACCTTCTACGATACTTATCTAACACCGAGTATAACCATCTAAACACGTAGATTTTCAAAAGTTCCTACTACTCACAATAAAAAATTAAAAAGAGCCAAAAAATATCAAATGAGCAAAAGGGACAACATGGACATCAATTAAAATTTTATCAATCTTCATTTTCTGAACCGATTGAATACAGCTCGGTTTTAAGATCCCTGTGAAGATCTTCCGGAGAATCATTTCGCAACCCCATTGAGTTTCTTGAAGACAATGACGTATGGGTAGCCATGCTCGCCAATATCCCATTAGACAACGCCTGAACTGACAGAGTTTCTTGCGACGGACCAGCGTAGCTGTATTGTTGATACACAGCTTGGATCCTAGCTGCGTTCACCAAAGTCTGTATCTTCAGCTGTGTGTCCAAAGCCAAGCTCAGCGGCAGCTTCCGCAGCTGACTAGCGATGAGCTTCCCGAACATCTCGAACTCGTTTTCATTACCATTTTCAGAGTGTTGACTCAAGTCCTGCGGCAGCTCCGAATCTGAATTGCGCTCGTCCGTTTTCTTTTGTTTGGAGAGCGGATAAATGTTTGCGAGCGAAGTTGTGAGGGGAGTCGCGATGCCCACGGGAGGGTTGAGAAACGGAGCGGCCGTCGAGGAGGGCATTATACCGAACGGCGAGCTTGAGCCTAAACCGAAGGGTGTGTTCGGACGGGGCGACGGAGTGTTCAATACGTACGGGGCCGATCGGTTCGAGTTGCGACGCTTCCGCGGAGTTTTTTTCTCGGGCGACTTGCGCTCCGAGAGGTCCTGGACCACGTCGCTGTCGTCGCTCATCGGGATCTCCAGCAAGCTGTTGTCCACCTGTCGGCGTAAACGATCCGTGAACAACGCTGCCGCGCGTGTAAACAATAAACATGTCAGAGTAAACACTCACCGAGCTCGGGGTGACGATCGCCCGCAGAAACCTGTCTGCGTGCTCGAACCACGTGACGCTCGGCCGGTACGCATGCGCGCCGGCCTTTCGCGCCGCGCGAATCTTCTTCAGCTCCACACTGTACGACGAGCGGATATTTTTTATCTTATTCTTCAATTCCTTGACCGTAACGTCGACGAGATTCAGCGTGTTTATGATCTCTGTGTATCCTTGTTCGCGGATCTTCTTGTTCTTGTAGTGTTCGGAGACGGGGTTCCACAGGTACTCGCGCTTTTCGTACTCAATGATCATCTGGATGGTGAGATCTTCGCTCCATTTGGGGTTGGCCAATATTGCGACCATTTTAGAGCATGCTAGGTATTTTTTGCGAGCGCCCTCCGTGCGGGCGGGTCGCATGCGCGCAGCATACTAAAAGCACGTCGATGGCGGGGCGCGGCGGGGGGGGCTATTTCGGGAGTAGCCGGTACGCAGCCGCGTGCTTTGGAGCGTGCTGTTTCCTCTCGTCCGCGCGGAGGCTGGGCTCGAGTGAAACGGAAGATTTGTGGCCGGCGCCCGGGTGCGAGGACGCGCGCACCTTGAACTTGACTGTTTGTTGATAGCTCTAAACTGTTGGTGTTCTGTATCAGTGACAATGTTTTGATTTCAATTTGATTTTGTAATCGATGACACGCAGTTTGTGTCCGCTGATACCTTCCTACTTTGGTTGGGAGAATGTTTACCTTACTTAGGCGCATAATTTAGATTAGACGGTCGTTCTTTATATGATTTCATCTTATTACCTATGTAGTTATTACTATTACGATAAGGTGATCCTTACCGTAAATTTTAAGCTTTGCTCAAGTTAAGTTAGACAGCGTATAAAAGTAAATACTGACTAATTAAGTAAATTAAATATAAGATTTTAATTATGAAAAGAAAAATGAAAAGTGCCTATTTAAATGATTTTATAAATAGTATTTTTTTTATAGATTGCCTTGCAGGCAATGTGGTACCTATAGAAAAAATCGTTAGGCATAAAAATATATTATATAAAAATATTACATTGTAAAGCTGACCTCTGTAATAGTTGGCTTTCTTTTTAATTTGGGAAACAAAAAGCTTATCATGTTTGGGTATAAATAAATTCTTAACTAGAGCAAAATGAAGAGATTTCACATTCCACTCATATTATATAAAAATAAAAAACGGATCGAAAAGAAGGGTACAACATAAAAAAATATCCTGAAATATATTTTTATTTACCTATGACAATTCATAAAAAGATATAAAAACATCATAATTAATAAAAACTGTGTGCCTTTATAAAAGTAGTAGGTCATATTTTTAATAATAATAATGCAGCCCTAGTCAAGTAGTCACCGGTCGCTTGAGCCTAGCCTACCTGCACGGCTGGTAATTTACCATTTTGATATGTTTTTACTGTGTAGTTTAATAGTATGTATTTTAATTCTATACAAAAATATAACTAGATTTAATAAAAATAATTTATAAATTATTCTATAATAATAAGAAAACCTTATAATAATAAAACATTTCACACCTACTAGCCAGCTGGCCAGAAAGATTATCGATCGGACCAGCAGCCCCTCTCTGCAACCACATCTAGGTATAATCCTCTAAATAAGTCAACAGCAAGTGATATTTCGGGGGCCACATCTATAATTCTTACAGCGAGAGTGTGATATTGCGGGAGAATTTCTACAGAGTGTTTTATTCATAGACATAAACAAGTAAATTTCAAGGGAACTTACCCCGAACTTACCTTCATAGTTAAGGCGTGTAATAACTAATAAATAAAGAAAAAATAAATTGTTTCTAGAAATAATTATTAGGTACCTACTTAGTACACAAATTCGTAGATACTGAAAGTTTTAAATTATATCTCACCTTAATAGGAGTGTACACAAGCAAAACACAAAACTTGTGACGCAATTTGCATACCACGAAAAAAAAGTTTTTTTCATTGCATTTTTAATTTCCGGTCCCGGAGTCGAGTGATTATTCAGTACACTAAACAATACACATACACATTACACACTAAAAACACTCATCGCACTAATATTAAATCAGCGAAATTTTACCTCTTGACGCCAAAACTACTGAACGAGTCGTGCTAAAATTTCTTATGTAGGTGCCCACATTTTCTGTGATCTAAGCTTGAATTAAAACATTAATTAACTTTTATCCAATGACTCAGTTTTATAGGATAGAAACGACCTTTAAACGTTTCCATTGAAAATGCACTTGCAAAACCGCGGGCCGAAACTATTTACTTAAATATTATACCACCCTGTATAATTCTTATAGCCACTGCGATATTCTGGGTGAGTGGCATTCTGCGGGGCCATTCATCTTGTGCGCAATGCGCCGCCATGGCCGCCATATCACCGTCTGGCTGTGCAAATGTTTGCCGATTAGCGTGGAATGGACAGCCAGCCGGTTTCACTTTTGATGTAGGTAAATTATTTCGGTGGTGTAAATAAAAATCCCTACCTAATAATGTAATAATATATTTTTAATTAAGAAAATAAAATAATATTAATAAACTTTATAAAAATCATAATTTTTTATTAGTATTAATAATAGTAATTTACATATTCATCATGAAGTTGATGGAGAATTATTTCGGTGTTGTAAATAAAAATCCCTATCTCTTGATATAACTTTGAGATTATTTTAAGTAACCTCTTACTTACTTACCGTTATAAGTAACCTCTTAGTTTAGTATCGACCGTTTTAAATTCGATTTAGTGTCATCTTTGTTTTTTTTTTATCAAGTAAATTAATAACATTCACGTTTCTATGTCACAAAATGCTAGAATATAATGTTTGATTTTAATATAAAAAAAAACTCATGCCAATTCGTCATTTTAGAAGAGCTACAGATACGGTTGTTTGAAAACCTGGGAATTCGAATTGCTCCGCCTTTATAATTATGATCCTCGACCGTCATCCTTTTTGACGTGTATATAAAATCGATGAACATGGGTAGCATGTACAAAAAAGTGTCACGTTGTTGATTATGTTATCACGACGACTGAAGCACTGAAGATTAAAGTTCGAAGGCTAGCTAACACCAGAATGCCAAAAACAGTATATAAACTACGAGGTAAGATTTTTAATAGATCATAAGAGCAATGTATGGCCTGAAGACCACCGATAGTTGTAGACCTTATTTTTTATCATTAAATATATTAACTTTTCCTGCACTCTACATAATATGAAATGGCTGTTTTTGTTAAAATTAATAATAGTCTAATTTGAAAAGCCAATTCACACACGCAGTAGACGCGACCAGCAACGCTTGTGTCCCACTAGTGGTAAAACTGCATAACTTCAAAAAAGCTTTTGGGGCATGGCACCAAAAATTTATAACAAACTTCCCAACATTATAAAGTTGCTACCATTGACATTATTTAAAATTAAACTTAATAAATTACTGACACGAAAATGCTATTATAATATAAATGACTTTTTATTAGATAAGAACGTAATATATTGATTCATGTGTTATTAAATTATTAATTAATGTATTATTATCTGACCAGTAATCTTATAACTAATTTTGGTATTTGTAATTTTTAACTTGACTATTTCTTTAAGACTGTAGTTAGAATAAAAATATTAATATTTGCATGCCTTGGATTTAGGCAAAACATGTACCTATGGTGCGTTATTACTTCGTCTCTTCCATCTATGTGACCCATGTTTACAAAATAAAGAATTTGTATTTGTATTTGTATCAAGTAAATGACGTTATCACGTAAAATAATCGTTTCTAAACTTTAGGGACAACCATTTTTTTAATTAGTCTAAAAATGAGCTTTATTTTTTTTTATTTAGATAGGTACCAGTGTGAGTATTATTAAATTGTTTGTCAAAGTCAAACTTAGAACCTACTTAGTAAATGTGCCATACATAACGTTATACATTAGTGAATCTGTAAATGTTATAAATTTTATAATATAAATTGAATGTAATTGTTAAATAAAATGCAACACTCCTAAAATTTGGTATTTGCTTTAAAATATTTTCGTAAAAAAAATTGTGTAATCTTTAAAATAATGAAAACTGAAAAGGACCAAGATCGTTTTATTGATTATAAGAAATCAAATTCAAGACAAAAATCGAACAACGAGCAAGCTCAATTGTAATGTAGCTATAAGCTATACGGTGATTAAGCTATCGATGCTTGCCGGGTGAAATGAGCCGTAGAGCCCGCTGCTGTGCGTGTGGGTGTTACGTGTGAACTATTTATCATTTTACTGGGGAAGGACAGTACGGTAGAAATGCAACAACAAATCACCGGAAAATAGACGGACGAAAACATTTATGACCGGAAAATTTGTAGGCTTGCATCCGGCCCGGCGACGTCTTTGCGTGGTCACATTGGATTACGATCTCTGTGGCGCAGAAGGCGAAGGTCTTCCTGCCGTTGCGGGTTCCAACCGCTAGAGTAGGTAAGGTAAGGTACTTCTGAAAAAAAACATGGCAGGATATGAAAAAATTAAAAGTTGTGAGGTGAGCGTGTCGAGTGTGTGTGTGGACATTAATAAAACAAAGCCGCAAAGGTATAATTCATCAAGCAATCGGGTCGAGCGTTGGCGCGTCGGTCGCCGAGCCAGGCGAGGCGACACACTTGATTAAAATGAATGCCGCCGCGGAGTCGGGGTACGTTTCCACTGTCACTGACTTCCGTCATGGACGCACAGTTAAAAATTACTTCGACTGACCAACTGATGGTCTTATTCTGGCCCAACACCCGCTTAGATCATAATGAACCCACACAGAACTTCTTTGTACCGTGAATTCCACTGACGCGGAGCTGGGCGGACTGAAGAGGAGCGGACCGTGAATTGGCAGTCTAGCTAGGGCAATCACAGTGCTCGGTTATATTGTGTATATTTCTGGGTTTTATTGTATTTTGTGCTGTCCATGTGAACCAAATAAACCATCTATATCTTATAAATAAACTAGGTATCTAAACCATAAAATTATATTCCGTATCCTCTATTCTCAGTCCGTCTTTTTATTACATTACCGCGTCCCTCTTCTATATTCTCCCTCAGAAACTGTCCCGTCTCGTTGTCGTCAGCGGAACACAGAAATAAATAGCCGGCCACAGAACACCAGCGCCGGATAACCTCGCCCCCCACTCACTGCGCATATTAAGGCGCATACCCGAGCCAATCTGACAGCAATTCCTATTTTATCATATTTTTACGTTTATAATAGGAATTTTTAAAAATCCTACGTTCAGTTTGTGGTATCTATTATAAGCTATTTTTCAATACCTTTTTTATAATTTTATCTCATATAGTTTAGGAGATGCAAAAATAGAGTTTGGTGGCCAAAAAGCGCAACTTCGTATCTCTTCCTAAGCTTTACAAAATGAAACTATTACAGAGGCATTAATTAATAGCTTATAATAGATACCACAAACTGAACGTAGGATTTTTAAAAAATCCTACGTTCAAAGTATTAATACGATATAATAGTTAGGGGCGCCACTTTCGCTGGTGTATGGGCCTTAATCGAATGCAGAGAAACGACTAGACATGTCTGAAGTATTTTTAGACTTCGTTTTTTCGCAACGGTAGATCATCCATCACGGTTTTAGATTTACAATTAGTAGAAAATTCGAGACTGATTCCAAATGAGCGAGGTATCTTGTTCTTGTTATGCTATCGTGATCAGAGCTTACTTAAAACTCAAAATTTTAAAAACGCTATACGAACATAAAAATGCGAGACTGGTGAAGCAACCGGGTGTTTTCTATGTTTTATAAGATATATCTACTTATATTATTATCTATTCCATGTGATTAATTTTATTAAGTAGGTACCAACTTTTATGAGTTATCTAATACCTACACTTAGCATAAACTCTTCTTAGCTTGGGGCTAGCTGTGTGAATTATTTATTTATTTATATAAATCATTTGACATAAGAATTATGAACAAGAGCATATTACCCAGTCAATAGTTCCGAGGTAACAAAGTTAACAAACATAAAATACAGTTGAATTAAGAACTTCCTCCTTTTTTAAAATCGGTTAAAACAACAACCTTTCAATAAGCGAGGAAAACTTAAAGCCTGAAGGTTAAAACTGTAAATACCTACACATTCACCAGTAGGCTAATAACGTAATAACGCGCAATGGTATGGCTCCCATGGAGGAACATAATGCACTGTTCACACGTCACAGCTGTCCCGCGCAAGGCCGCTCGTGATTAGATAGCACGTTTTCTGCGTAACCAAGCTGGCAGCTTTGAAACTGAAAAGGACCAAGATCGTTTTATTGATTATTAGAAATTAAATTCAAGTTAAAAATCGAACAACGAGCAAGCTCCTGTAATGTAGCTTTAAAGCCATACGGTAATTAAGCTATCTTGATAGTGCCGGGTGAAATGAGCCGGAGGAATATTTAAAGCCTGAAGGTTAAAACTGTAAAGACCTACACTTACACATTCTACAGTATGCTAATAATGTAATAACGCTGAATGATATAGCTCCCATGAAGTCCCGTGGCGGAACATAATGCACTATTCACACGTCACACAACAGCTGTGCCGCGCAAGGCCGCTCGTGACTAGATAGCACGCTTTCTGCGTTACCAAGCTGGCAGCTTTTTCTATGTTTGACATAAAACTGTATTTAATCTTCTACAATAGGGTAATATAATAATATGCATGTGACTTCAAAAAAGCTAATATATTTTACGCAATCTCTATTGCTATAGAAATATATTTATCTGTATATTCGTTTTTGTATGTTATGATGTTTTTATTGTGAAATTTAATCATTGAAAAGTAATAATTAGTAATAATAAATCTCAACCGCAAATTTCTAAACGCAACGCTATTGGCACCCGAACCGTGACGTCATTCTTGAAAATGTTGTATGGGCATGAAGTTTTGACATTGAGTTGACATAAATAGGGGATCCGACGAACCGTGACGTCACAAAATGCAAGGGCTAACATGGCAGCATTTTTATCGAAACAGTGTAGTTTCACTTTTATTAATAATTATCCGAATCATTTGAATACATACAATACCGAACAATAATGAACATTCTATTATATTTTATACATTAAAATAATATTAATTACAATTTCATTGCGTTTTATTTTAAACACAAGAGCGAGAAATCACACTTACCTACCATTAATAACGTTGAATGTTCCTCCACCTCCCATGGTGGGACATAAGGCACCGTTCACACGTCACACAGCTGTCCCGCGCAAGGCCGTTCACTCAGACGTAAGAAGCAAGATAGTACATACGCTTCCAACAGTACTTAGTAGCTATAGTTCTTACTAACTGCATTTAATATTCTAGGACTCTAGAAGCCCGACAAGCACATAACTGGAGGCGGGAAAATGCAAAGGGTAGATAAAAATGCTAGCTTTATTAGAACCTCAACGTTTCATCCCTTAACGAGGGATATCTTCAGGGCGAGTGCGGTTCTAGACGCGCGTGTACCGCACGCAGCCCTTCGAGCACTGTTTTTTCATAATAAAATCATTCTGTTACATTCATAATAAAATCGTCAAACTAAGAAAGTTTTATAGTAAAATTAATATATATATATTTTTTTAATCTTAATTTAAAGAGCTTAATCACATTGCGATTATGTCGCTCCAACTAAGTAACAGAAAATTATTTAATATAATTATTATTTACTAAAGTGACTTTTAAGGGGCTTATTATTCTTACCCCTAAAACTCAAACGGATTTCAAATTTAAGCTCTCAAGGTCGCGACTTTAGTAGCAAAAGTTCGCACATGATTTCAGTAAATGGTAATCATAATATTTAGGTTAATTGACAATAACGCTTTTTACTATTCATTGATGTCGTTCAAAGATAATGCCACAGTGTTTGGTGTCAGGGCGCGTAGTTAACGATTTAAATCTTTGAGAAACATGATACAGTACAAATAATAGGCTTCTTCCAAAGAGTCCTTATCACATCCGGCAGCATTTATTAAATTAAAAAATGTATTCACACTAGTGTAGCATAGCAATGTCCTTAACCTGAAGTCAGAATTTTTACCACAATACGCTGCGCGCTACTTATTTCCCCCAGTAGCATATTTCTAGTAGATTTAATTCTTGCTGCGTCCCCGACCCACGCGTTTTAATTTTTCCTTGTCTGCGCCTTGGAACTTCGTGATCAGCAAATTAATTCTGATCTCAACAACAACAAAAGTTCTTCGTCGTCTCCCTAGTATGAAAACATGTCTTATAATGTCTTTTAGGTATCAGAGGGTATCAGTTTTGTTTTAATACGTAATGGGTACGTAACGTAGGTTCGTAAGATAAGCTAGGTATCATGAATAGGGGTAGCTAAGTTTGATTAAGATTTTTGGTTTTAAACGTAACGTAACAAAATTAATCGAGAGTACTTTTAGCTATGTTTGACGAAATTCGGTTGTTCAAATGTATGATTTGTGGTGGTTCATAAAGAAGAAGTAAAATCACCGTCGGAGGTTTACAATTTTGTACGAAATCAGTTTTTTTCAGCTTTATATATTATGTAACTTTTTATAAATCACTCAGTTCTACTCTACAAGTCTGCTACTTCAATAAATAACAGCTAACGATATGCATACAGCCAAGCATTATACAATAAAATTATGCCACGCGAAACAGAATTCTCTTCAGTTGTAATAAGGGTATGGAAGGTCTCAGTAGTCTTGGTACTTGAGTTGATAGGTGCCGACGAGGCCGAGAGACAGATAAATATCGCCTTATGCTCATCGCGTCGCTTTGAAGCGGGCGGTCGGTAATTTTCTCGCCCTCGCTTTGGCGTCTCGTAGAGGCTAGTGCGACGCTACCAGTTCAATTATATTTAATTCCGGCTAGTAGTCCGATCTTTGTTGGTTGATTTTGTTAACTAGAATAAATCAATTAGGTACATTTATTCATTATGAAAGTAGGTGATTTACGAACCTTGCTTGTTTTGGGCACGAAACGCACGCGAGCACAGAGCCATACACCCTGGTTAACATAGCATGCTTACATTTATAATGACGTCAAATGTGTTCTGTTGTTTTTGTTCCTTGGTGTGCAAATTGTGCAATGCATATTTCGTAATACATATCACTTCAATACATAACAGTTGTATTGTATTCATAGATGTAAGTAAAATTCTGTAGATATGGTAATGGTACGTTCTCACAGCGCTATACTTAATCTCCCGAATTTTACTTTAATTGATGATTGTAACTATTTCCGAAATATCCGACTTTTTATTGCTCTTTTTATAATCCTAGCACATCCCTAACCGCTTCTTGGCGTCTCCGATCTTGTATGGCGCGTAATGAGTAGGCCCGCTTTTGTTTGCTGAATATTTTACAGTATTAAAACGTCTTCTCTGATATTATGGAAATTACATACGGACAAAGAAACCCTGCTTAGTTGGTGTGATAAAATTAACAATGCATCTCTAAATGTCTTTTCGAGTTTGATATAGGTACATTTTGGTACTGATATCCTTTCTCTTAGTATTTAGGTGAGTAAATTTACTTTATCAGAGCCTTTTGTCATAAATTCATAATAAATAACCAGCGAGTGTCTGGACTATAAAAAAACAGCTAAAAACCCATTGAATTACAACTACTTCTACACAACTTTGACGTCAAATGCTCAACCAACTCAAGACAAATGTTCTTCTTCTTCTTTTTAATACAATTTCAGCGACGTTGACGTGTTACTTGACAGGTATGCCGTTAAACTGTAACCTCCGAATACTCAAACGACATCAAGTGACGAACTATGACATACTTTTATTGAAAACTGTCAAAAACCAGTTGGAGTATTCAGGGGTAAGTTAGTTAAAAAAACTTCAGTTCATCTGGTGCCGACAACTACAAATATTTGTAATGTTACCAGCTCACTAACTGTACATAACATCAGACGCCTCAACATCCATTACCAGCACATTATCACGTATCTCAAGCCATAGCAGTGTTCCATCATCATAAACCTATTGTTCGATACGAGCTGGCTGCAGATTGCCTTATCGCGGAGACCTTGTGAACATTACCGTGGCATTGCTATGGTAACCTATTCTTATGGAGGGTATTGCTTGAATGACATGGTTCGTATAACGTGTATGTATTTATTTATACCTTTGTCTATGGTATGATAAGTGTCTTACCTAGACGATGCGTGAGAAATTACAATAATGACCTATTTTGTGGATTTTTTTGGGTTCTATGAAGCATGACGGTTTGTCAGTAAACAACCTTACAGACGATAGTAATAAATAGGCATAAATAAACGAAAGTGTGATGAGACGTTCCGTATCCTGTCCTAATAGTATCTAAATGAAATTTAGCAAGCAGGTAAATGGTATCCTGGGGAGCGTATGCGAAGCCGCGGACACCACCTTATCCATCTTTAGAGAGCTTTTAGAATAAAAGTAAACGTTTGTTTACGCATAAATTAACTTTGTCGGTCGAGTCCTTTTAAACGTAATTTACATTACTTGTCGATTTGAGGTCCTTACTACAATAAATATTGCTTACAAATTACACCTGAAACTCGACGCCAAGCAAGTGAGTTTTATATATTTGTGTCGTGATTTGTTTACACATTGATTTGTTACATTCTACAAGCTCGATAGATAAGGTATAGTGGCGGATAGTTATTGATAGTTCAGCCCCTGTTAGTGGTAGGTACAGAGTAGACATTGTTAGATATTATATTGAAATCTAAAACCCTGACACTTCTCATTAGATCTACCATGGTGAACATTTCAGCTATCAAAGTCGAACAATGCTCATTCATAGGTAATCTGGCTGTGAACAAAAGCCGGATGCATGGTAAGTGGAACCGAGCGGAAATGCAGACATGTAGCTTCACACCGCAGAGATTTCAAAGGGCCTACGGGCTTTGTTCCAACAATGTGCTTGTACTTAGCATATTACTGAACTTAGCTGTTTTGGTTATTGTGAATGAAGGTACTTAAAGGTTTTGATAAAGTATAATTCGATAAAATAATCCTGGTTTTGTCTCATAAACATCATCCCAAGGTAAGTATCTAAGCAGTGCTTGAGTGAGTGTTACTTATTATGCAAAATACAATCAATTTTTTTTTTCAATCCGAAAGACGGAAATGGAAATCCGTAAAAGAAAGCCATAAAGGCCGCAGAACCGATAACCGTTGGGGAGTAAAGTTTCTCGAGTGGCGACCACGATACAATGCGAAACGGAGTGTGGGAAGACCTCCCACTCGATGGACCGACGACATTGTAGCGTTCGCAGGGAGTCGATGGATGGACTCACGACCGGATTCGTGACGTCGTCGTTAGGGGTCGCAAACTAAAAATACCGGGATACCAGATCGAAGCGCAAGCTTTAAAATACCGGGATTGAGTGAACGGAAATCGGGATTTACGGTATTTTCAGCCTCGTCATACTCGTCGTTGGAGCAGGTTATGTTCAGCAGGCGTATGCGGGCTGATGATGAATCAATAAATATTTTGAACACACATGAAAACACCCAGACTAGAAACAAATTTCCACAGATCGCACAAAGATTCCCGGGACACAATCCCGCCACGGGAATTGAACCCTTACTGAGTCGCAGGTGGACCTTTCCCTGCTGTGCCACAGAAAAATCTTCATAGTGATTATAATTTATCGAAGCCTTCTGTGGCGCAACTGGTTGTTTCGTTGTATTGTAATATCTTGGGCATTTCTGGTTCTAACTCACGAAGCCTAACTTTTATCTTTATAATAGTACATAAGTAGGAACATAAATTTGTTGTGTTAGAACTATATACTCCTAAATCGCATGATTATTAAGACATTATATGCAAAGATTGTATTAGCTGATAAACTATAAACTTGCTAGTGGTTTCTTTTCACTTCTTCCGCTAGTGGACAAAAAAATGAAGTGAATTAGAGTCAATTGCACCTTATTTCTTTTATTTTATAGTAATTACTATTTATCAAGCTGTTTATATGTATAGTAAAAAAAATTACTTTTCTGAGTGCTTATTTTGTAAGTCTAAAGAAATAAACGATTTGACTCTGACTCTGACTCTAGACACGGCAGCTATATTTTTTAACAAAATATGAAGGCATGTAATATTCATTAATATACATTATAAATGCCGTGTGTGAAACCCTTTATAATAGTCAAACAACGATAGAACCAAGAACAATACCCAAGATATTACAACAGCGACACAACCCGCCCGCGTCGGCATAAAGCTTGCAAATTGACACGCGTCAGCCGACCCCGTAGCGCGATGTATCACCATAATGAGGGGCCTTTGAGGCCCACAGTCGCGACGTGCGAAACTCGCTGCTCTGAACGTGATGTTTTCAACACGTTCCGTGTATTCGCTCCTTTATGTTTCAAACGATTTGTGCTACCAGTGCCAGTGGAAGTAGTGGAACTATTGATTTGAATTCTGAATTGTACTTTCGTTATAATATTGGATTCTGAATTGTAATTTTGTTGATTTATAATTCTATGTTGTTTGCAATAGTCTGCAGTTAGCTCAATTGTTTCAATTATATAAATACTTGTTCCATTTATATTCATCATCATCATAAACCTAAATTAGTCCACTGCTGGACATAGGCCTCTAATGAGCGCCATAGCGCCCTGTCTTCAGCTTGACGCACCCAGCATCTGTCTGCATTCTTTCGCAGATTATCATACCTAGCCGGAGGGCGCCCTACATTATATATTTATATTCACGTTTCTCGTTTTTGTCACATTATTTGATTGTAATTTTAAAAAGTTCCTGGATAAAGTATTATAATTTTAGAATTTTTGGACAGTTTTTAACATTGTCAGTTAACCAACCTATCATCATAAAGTCTAACAAATAATTCATGATATCACACTAATATTATAAATGCGAAAGTTTGTATGGATGTATGGATGGATGGATGTTTGTTACCTCTTCACGCCAAAACTCCCGAACGGATCTGGCTGAAATTTTGCATACAGGTAATTATGTATATTTTCGCAAATCAATATTTTGAATGAAGTTAATTATAAATAGGCTCTAAAAAGCCACAAATTGGTTTTATTATTATATATTACATTATTTCAACTTCAAAGTTAATAGTCGTTTACAAGGATTTACAATTACCTATTAATTTCATGCTTATTTAACTAAACAAGACGGTTCGAAAATGTAAAATTAGTATTTCTACTTGGCTTAGTTACCTACAATTTTACCAGTTTTCATCAAAGTATCTGATAAAAGTTTTAATTGACAAACTGCCAAACTGCCAATTGATTTCAAGTATGGTTGAAATTATTTGTGGACATGAACTTACTTATAATCAAACCACTGCGTAAAGCTAAAATTCCTTAAATTAAACATAGCATTTCTGAACCGTAAATACATAAAATATTGCAATTATCAAGACCATTCGTCGCGTGTTCACAGTCAGGCGGCACTCGACAGGCGCGAGGCGCGGCCCGGGCGCGTCGACGTTGATATATCAACGTTGCTATATCTATAGCTATTATAGCTACTACACCGCAGCTATATGGAAACTATAGCTATGCTGCTATCTATGCCACACACTGTCTGCTTTTACTTAGCTCGACAGCCGGGAATTATGTTTTATTTACAGGCGGCCAGGCGCATTGGACTTTCTTTCTGCTTCTAAAAGTATTTTGCAGTGCTCGGAGCTTTGTTTAAACTGTTTGCCGGTTTGGTGACAGCTTTGAATTTAGTTTGCTAGATAAGGATTTATACAACTCATTTTGTGGATTGTGGACTCAAGATTACTTCGGTGGTCAAATATCGTTTGTAGCATTACGTTTACGGTAAAATCCAATGTGCTGTGAGTGGATGACTGATCGTGATCTCTTTTATTTCTTAATCTAAACAGTTTTCATAATCACGAGACGTTTTATTCTAATTCATCGTCCGTTTTTCTGCCTCAACGCTGTAAATTTTTTGCAAGTATTTTTTGCAATATTCATAATTATTATAGCAAGTATCAAAACCGCTCGTGCGCTTTATCGACAGAGCTGCGCTCACCATCCCGTCAGCGAGTCGACGGCAGGCGCGGCCCGGGCGCGTTAGTTATACTTATAACTACCATTACCTTCTAGCCAGCTATACATTCCTAGTACGTAACCTCTCCCGGACGCAGAATGTGAGTTGGATGTGGAGCATACATTGGTACAACTAAGTATGTAGTTATAGATTATTTATTTGAACACAAATTACCCAAAGGAGACACAAGATTATAATTTGATTGTTTTGGAAACTAGAAACCGAATTCTAAGTTCCATTTATGGACGTAGATAAATGCTACGTACATCCTATGGTGTCAATACTTCCAATCTAAGTCTAACCTGTGTGATCTATCATTATGATAAAATATTTTTTTTATTTTGGTCTAAGGATCTATAATTTTAAATTGTTAAAGTGTATAGTTAAGCGGGACTAATAATAATCCCACGGGAATAAAAATTTACTGGACCACTATATATAGAAGAGAGCATCCAACATCTCGGTTATTACCATAAGAATAAATTAATCTGGTCTATTCTTATGCCCTTTTTACTAAAATGATTTGAAAATGATGGATGAATGATGCACATCTTATTCCATTAAAAGAAGAAGAAGAAAGATAAGTAAAAATTCATATTCAAATTCAAATTATTTATTATTAAAAAAGACATTAACATTACGGTTGTCTTCAAATCGTTATCTCTTGTACACTAAATAATTAATTAAACAATCTTAAAACTAAAAAAAAAACAATTATAAATTTATACAACAGATAAAATAATTAAGGAATTTTAAAAATGTATAGAAATATTATGGAATGTAAAGTAAAATATATCTAGTTAAATTAAAAAGTAAAATATAACTATGTTAGTTAGCTACTTATATACAAGTACAAGAAGACATTAAATTAAACACTCTCACAATATTGCAGGCACACTCTTTCGATCATCTCCCAGCCATCCGCAAACACATCTAACTGAGGGTGGTTGGTGATGAGTGCGTTGAGATTGCGCTGAGCACGGGAGACGGGAGACTGCTGGCGATGCAGAGTAAGTACCTACCTACCTACTACCCTGCAATGCAACCAAGTGCCTAAAGTTTTTCAGTTGCTTAGCTAGCTACTCGTAGTTCCTGCCTTCGGTCTTGTGAATAGAAAGAAATGACATGAAATCGTATTAATAATTATTACGATTTCTGTGGACACGCCTCTTCACGCCTAAATTTTTCGGTTTTCAGATCCTTATTAGTAATTTTTATACCTTTTTTCACGAGATGTTCACCGAGCATCGTCCCTGAGCTTTCTAATCGCGGCCGCAGTACCAAGGCGACATAACATCAAGGCACGTACCATTACTCCCAGCCCGGAACGGGCCCTATTTCCGCGGGAAGCGGGCCGGAAGCCTCGTCCGCTACCTCGCCGTTTATGCCCGCCTGGTAGATTGCACAACGGGAGATTAGGGGGTCTGCGTTCTCTTGGAAATAAGAATTTAATGCCGATGTTGGTTGTTTAGCTTCGCAGTTAGCTCTCGGTAAATTAAAATAAACTTTGTTCTAGATCTAACTAGATAGACTAACTGCTGCTGCAGTGCAGTGTTTCAGTGTTGCAGTGTTCAGAAAATAGAACCTACTCCGACAGCCGACTTTGAATAAAAAGAGTAGGCTCTATTTTCTGTTTTATGTTCCTCGATTTTCTGTCATTCTTTTGGTTTTGTTTAAATCACATGGAAGGAAGTCGTGTTACCAAAAATTTTATTCCCGGGTTTGATAAAGTTCAAAATACACAGGGGAACAGAGAAGTATACTGTACTTCTGTGTACCCAATAAAAATCAATAAGTCGTTACGTTTACCTTTACAGTCCAAGCGATGTGAACATAAAATTCTATACCTGCAACAAAAAAACCGGAATTTATAATAGAAAATAATGTAGCAAAAAATATTCAAAACAAGTGCCCCGTGTCCCAGCTAATTTTGTATTAGGATCGCGCGTACCAGGGGAACATTAATCAAAATTAAAAGTGGATTAGGCGCGGCCGCGAACCGCCCGCTAGTCCCTGTATAATCTGTCGCCGCATTTACACAGAAAGCGAAACTTTCAGTTTCATTTATTTATTTTTCACTAGTATCAGCAGAAAATAGTGAAAAAAAAATTAAAATAAAATAATAATAATGCTCTGCCGATGTTTCTATGGAAACATCGGGTGCGAAAATTTATTATTATTATTATTTCAAACTTTTTTCATGCCATGGGCACTGATTTATAGTCTACTCCGATTAGGATACACTAGTCGCCTGGCCGAAATTTTCAGTAAGCAAGGCCTAAATTATAAGCTATCTCATCTGACATGTCATTCCGCGCGCTAGAATGGGGCAAGGAACAGACTCTTGGCACAAGGGTTTTTGGGCAAAACTATTAAGTAAAATCAACTTTTGAATAATTAAACTATGTTGGTAAGGGCTTTATTTTAGAGTTTTCTTTCTCGGTATGTTATTTATTTTCGACCTAAGTTGTGGTAAAATCGTTGTACCTATACGAAAGTTCATAAGCTTGTATTTTTCAACTCTATATTTTTTGCGGTTTTCAGAGTATACAAACATAGGTAATTCAATGACGAGACCAATTCACTTTGGATGGCCAACATCAAACAGCGTAGTAGTTACGCTTCCACGTTTGTATGAAAAAAAAATAGCGAGCTTATTCACTGTGCTGAAATTATTATTCGTCTAGTGGGACATCAGTTTCCGTATTGAAGAGAGAACGATCCAAAATATCATTTTATTTCTATGTCTTATAATTCTAATAGTTTTTTAGAATCTCTTGATCAATTAAAAGTTAACTTACCTACATTTTTCTATATCGAAGGAAATAAAAGTTTTTTTACTTGTAAGTTGCTACACTTGCTACTAAGTTGCTTTTGGCAAGTTTTTTCCTGTCTTCGTTGTAAATGCCCGCGCGCCCGGAACGAATAGGGACAGACGGCGAATGAAGGATGTCGGTGATTAGTCTTCGGGGGCGTTGAGTAAGTTTGCCAGCTGACAGACACCTAAGGCACGGGCTCGAGGAAGCTAGTTTATAACTAACTGTAGTACGCGACATTGGTTCCTTGAACGATGTATACCAGGATTATTAGTCCCTTCTTCTAGTCCAGTTCAAACTAATAAGGACAGACATCAAATGTAAAATGTCGGTGATTGATTTGATTAGTCTTCGGGGGCGTTGAGTAAGTTTGCCAGCTGGCAGTCACCTGAGGCACGGGCATGAGAAAATTATTCTAAAACTAAATGTAGTCCGCGACATTGCTTACTTTTGCTTACTAGAAGTAGCCCATTCCTCTAGTCTAGTTCAAACGATTAGTGAAGGGACAGTCGGCGAATGAAGGCTGTCGGTGATTTGATTAGTCTTTGGGGGCGTTGAGGTAAGTTTGCCAGCTGACAGATACCTAAGCCACTGTAGTCCGTGACATCGTTTAACACTTTTATGCCCCACGCACGACCCATATATAGCTCCTTGCAACACGGGCTTTTTCATCAAAACCAGCGTTTTGTCATGAAATAATTACAAATAAAACCGGGCAAATGCGAGTCCGACTCGCGCACAAAGGTCCGTACCATTATCTATACATATAAGGCTTAAAATAATGTCTGTTGTATGAAAGCACTCTAAAAAGTTTTTTTCTTCTGTTTTGTAGTATTTGTTGCTATAGCGGCAATAGAAATACACCATCTATGAAAGTTTAAACTGTCTACCATCACGGTTCATGAGATACAGACTGGAGACAGACGGACAGACGGACGAACAGCCTAGTCTTAGTAATAGAATCCCGTTTTACCCTTTTGGGTACGGAACTCTAAAAAGAGTAAGTATAATGTTAGCACAGCCTGGAACCTAAATATAACCATTCCATAATTTGTCTTGTTCTTAAACGCTCCAACAAACGTAAAGTTGTAAAGTACAGTATACAAATTAAACAATAGGTACAACAATTGGTTTCTAACAGAATCATAAAAACATACACTAAGAATAACATTCGTCAGTATTTAATAATGATAAACTACTTATTATGCTAACAAACGAGTATTATATAAGGTTAGGTACAATTTGTATGGCATGAGTGAAACTTTTTTGCGATGGGAACTACCCGTCTATTCGGATGTAAAAAACTAGTCTAAACTAAACTAAACTAATCTGACAGGACTATAAGTGATGCCATCCTAATTATTTTGATGACAGGAACGGCGTAATTTTTAACCGACTTCAAAAAAGGAGGACGTTCTCAATTCGACACTATATATATATGTTTTTATGTTTGTTATCTCAGAACTTTTGACTGGGTGCTGCGATTTGAACAATTCATTTTTTATTCAAAAGCTAGTGCTTCCCATGTGGTCTTGAAGCCGGTTCATAGTTAGTATGTACTGTAAGTATGTAGTTAGTATGTACTGTCAAATTAGTTTAGTTTAGTTTTGGCGACATCTGAATAGACACCGTCACTATGGACGTGATTGGCAAAGTGACATAAACCTCTTCGCATTACCATAATCGAATAACGGCACAAAGCCAGCGGCCGCCGGACAGTGGCATACGGTAAGGGATATTGATAACTCGATAACTCGGGGTCCTGCGAGGCGGCAATCCTGGATTAGGTAGGTACGTGAGATGTCCCGGGACTTTTTATTGCTTTTATTTAATTTTTGTGACTTGAAGTTTTGCTGTGGTTTTCTGTTTTTTAGTTATACGAGTACGTATAAATTGGTATACACGTATTGATATGGATTACAGTCTGCAGTTAGGTTTTATAATAGGCCTGACGACTCAAAAATTCGAACAAATCCGTACGATTATCAGAAGATATTGGAAACGTATTTTTAACCTACTTAAAAAAGAGGAGGTTCTCAATTCTACTGTTTTTTTATGCTTACCTCAGAACGTTTGACTGTGTGGTCCGATTTTTATGATTATTTTTTAAATGAAAGCTTGTGCTTTCCGTCCCGTGTGATCCATCCATTTTATTTTGTTCTTTTCTAACAGTAGGATCCATGAAAATTCATGAAAAATTTATGAAAATTTAAGTCGAATCAAATCGAATGGTCCATAGACAAGACACTCGATTTTTTTTCTATTTTGTTGCTGACCCGGGCCATCAAATCGACGTCTCAGGTAAGAGACAAGTGTCCAGGGCGACAAGTGAGACTGAATCCCCCGGAGACTGAATCGAGAGGCCTCGGAAATGGAATTAAATGCAGGGGAGAATTCCCCTGAGAGAGATTTGTAGGCATTGTTTGGTATTGTAGGCATTGTGGCGTTTGTTTCCTGGTTCATAATAGATTACTGGATAAGTGTGCAAAAACCAGGGGCAAACGTGGTGAAACAAAGTTGCGTTACGTAGGCTACCTTTGCTTCTGGTATGCTGTGCTCAGTGTGTGTGTACTGCCTACCTTAACCTTAAATACCTAACTTAAAACCTTGACTTTACTTCAAAGTTTAAGTTACTTTATTTTCAGTGTTTTTTTGAGCGGGAAGTTTACATAACTTTCGACATTTCCATAGATAATTGATTTTATTTTATTTTAAAATATAATCCGACTTCAACTAGGTATATAGTTTTTTCGTGGATCCCACTGCCAGGACCCAGGATCCAGGGGAGGTAAGGGGGAGGGGAACTCAGAACGGCCTGAACGACCAATTTTGTTTTAATAAACTATAAACCGACTTCAATGTTTATAGTTTTTTCATGGATTTTAGTGGTCCATCAGTTCTGACCACGACAATGGGTTCGACACGGGAAGCACCAGCTTTCATATAAAAAATAATCATGAAAATCGGACAACCCAGTCAAAAGTTCTGAGGTAACAAACATAAAAAAAACAGTCGAATTGAGAATCTTCTCCTTATTTGAAGTCGGTTAAAAAAGAAGCTGGCAACAATCGTTTAAATAATTAGCTATCTTTTCAAAATCCAAACGGAATCTCAAATCAAATTGCACAATCATGCCCACCAGTAATAAAGTTGGAGCGATAAAGTTGAACCAACTTTATATGAGTGGCAAAAGTGGCCGTCGTCGTTTCAATGGGATATACAATCTGGGACAAATTTTTGGCCCCTTACAACGATACCTACCCGTACCGTTTCTTTTGCCTACCTCTATTTAAATAGTGGCATTTTTAGTTTAAAAAAAAGTACGGTTCTCCTAAAATATTACATGTGTCAAAAAAAAACAAGTTGGTCTAACTTAACCGACTCAATTTCCAACCAGGAACACTTTCCCCAAAGTAACATACCAAATCAAATCGTAAGTTTAAGGAATAATAAAAAAAAACAATTCCCATAAGTACATTTTCTGTGTAAGTGAAAACAACAATATCACTCAATTAATGGTTCTTAATTTTTTAATTCGTATGGAACTACTTTTTTTAAGTTGGTAGGCTAATTTTGAAGGCTTATATCTCTCTCTACCCGTCTTCGCTCTAACGACAAGGTTTATACGTAAAACTGTCTCCAGACCAAAATCTTTCTTCAAAATAAAATACCTACAGGGTTCCTTAGAACAAAACTTCTTTTCTTTTCTTTTCTTTCTTTATAACAATTGTAGGTTATTATGTACCTCCGCTTCTTTTTATACCTTACAAAGTTACAATAAAAACATACGTATTTTTTAGCTGACGTTTGAACATTCGAGTTAGCTTCCCTTGTTTGAACCCCTTAGGGGTTTATTGATACTGGGGTATTCCAGTTGGACAGTCTGCTCGGGGGTTCAGAATATTTCAATATTCCGGTTCAATAACCTCATATTGTGTGCTCCCACCTCAGTCACCGTCGGACCGGCGCGGCGGCACGGGCGGTCGTGATTCGCGTGAAATATTGTTGTCTCGGTCTCACTTCGGTCTTAGATACTTCTTTCCGTCTTTGTTCTTCTTTGTATTGCACGCACAGGACTGGAAATGTAACTGTGAGCGTATGTGTTTGGGTGCAGTTGTAACACATGCCAATTTTTGAGTAAGCGCTGGGAGAACGTAACCTATCTTCCCTTTTTAATAAATGAATGACGCAGCGGCACTTTTGGCCGAGGATGTCAAGAGGCGCAAATATAATATACAGGATTCGACAGAGTATGCACATTTGCAGTCAAGAAGGGTCTTGACTGCAAATGTGCATACTCTGTCGATGATAACGGATAATTGTTTTGAAAACCCGAAGAGTCTCTGTACTGTACCGTACCCCACGGATGTATAGGGATACATCCGTGGGGTACAAGTACAGAGACTCTTCGGGTTTTCAAAACAATTATCCGTGTCAGAGTGAAATCGTTTATTTCTTTAGACTTACAAAATAAGCACTTCCTCAACCTCAACCTCAACAGCCTATATTGGTCCACTGCTGACTGAAAACCAGCGTTGTTTCCGTCCTTGGGCGGTAGCGGCATTATGCTGAGGCTGGACCTATTTAGCCGCGCATTAGGGAAAGACCAATTGTTCTCTTCAGACTGTCTCGTAGAGCTGTTTAACTTTTAAGTTTAGTCATAGTAGTAGTTTTATTTGTTCTGTATTTTTACTTTCCCTCTGTGTTGTGTGTCCCTATGTGTGTGCTAAATGTCTATTCTATTCTATTCTATTCTATTCTATTCTGCTAGACGCAGGTCTCCCCCTGATAAGCGCATTGTTGGCGTGTATCTAATGGGGGGGGGGGGGGCTATAATGCCCACTCTGGGCATGCGGGTTGGGGATCGCAGTTCGGTGGTAGAACTATTCTAAAGGGGGGCGCTGCTGCCCGCCCTTTGGTGGATATCTCTTAGTGGCATCTTACGGGTAGAGTTGGGATGGTGCAAATTCTAATCCAGCGCCGCACAATTAAATGAATAATATAGGTAAGTAAAGCAGTCGGTTAAAAAGTAGTCATAAAGAGAGCAATGATGAGTGTTAAACTACCTCGCTAAAATATCACCAAAACCAGCTTCTGACACGTATAGAATTTCCCCCAATCCCGAAAGGTCGTTGGGGTTCCGTAACGCGATAGCGGAACGTGACGGTCGATACAAGGGTCCCGCGGGCAAATTCACACCCCAATTAGTACGATCGAATCGAACCCTTAGAGAGGAGATATTCTGCAGTTCGTTCTAGAGCGGCAGTTTTATAATGGCGGTAGGAAATTTACACCTAAGTGATAAGTAAAATTTGTAATTTTCTTAGCGTCTTCTTATGGTTCGATAACGCAATTTTGACACGTTTTATGATACCACAAACTGTACGGTGGATTTTTAAAATTTCCTGTATTATACATAAAATAAAATAAAATAAGTGGCGGCGCCACTTTCACTCGTGTTGCGCATACACGAGTAAACGTAGCACCGCCACCTATTTTAACGACAAATAAACTTTCGTGAGACGTTGTTGGCGGCGTTGGGAATGACCACGTTTCACGTGAGATTTTGGGAATAACTTAAAAAGCCGACTTGATTTGCAGCAAATCTATTGGGCTTTTTGAGTTATTCCCATTAATTTTATTGTAATAAATTAATGATATCATTCATTTATTAAATAAAAATCTTTTTGTATGTATGATTTTTATTAAATAAAAATCATACATACAAAAATCTAACTTTGCAGGTACGTTGACAAATGGTTGACGTAGATCAATTTGCTACGTCCATGGTTGCTACTACTAAAAGTTACCATTTGATTGATGTCCGTCTGATTCACAGATATCAGAAACTTTTTCTTTTTATTATAGTGGTAAAAGCCATAAAAGTACTGACCTACATTTCTGTGGTCTGATTAGTGAAAGAAAAAATAATTCAAGCATTTCAAATTCCCACCAGGCTATCATAAAACTCATGGAGGTTGTCTAGCTCTAAACACGGACAATTAAGCGCCCACCACCACCGGTGTCATGCTCGTTATTTTTTATTTGAATTTCGAAGCGAGGTTCTCATTACCGGAGGCAGACTATCTATATTTTAACGGGCCACGGAGCGGATGGAATGGAAACCTCTTTACCTCTCTGCAACCCTGGTCCGTACTTAGTATAACTTAAAAGCCTACAAGATGGTGTTAATTATAGAGGAAAATTGTATACGTCCTTATAAATGCAGAAGCGTTTCATACGTGATTGTATTCCGGATTCTTAACAGAAAGAGAAAATATTACTTTAATATTCCCAATTGCTTTTGCGACGATGTGACCACTTCTGACAATAATTATCTAGGGGAGGGTAGCACCTACCCTCGGTTAACGCATTCACTGCCCAACGCCGCCGCGCCACCGCGCCGCCGCCCTGCATGGACGACCAACACGTAATACAGGTGCGTCGTGCTCGTGCGTGGGTCATGAAAATGCTAAACAAATGGCAGTCAGTGCAGTGGGTACACTTGGTCCATGCTTGGGTAGATAAGGTAGTTATAAGGGCTGTGGATTTTGTGAGACGAATAAATAAATAAATAAATAAATAGGTAAGGTAGGTACTTCATGATTTTGATGAAGAACATTTTTATCAACATCCTCAGACAGATAAAAAAGAAACCACAATCAGCAACATTTTAGCAACATCACCGCCACCAATAAAATAAAGCATAAAACTATTCAACAAAGAGTCGCTGCTGTGCTGTTCCTCATTTAAAAATTTGAATTTCCCGCGCACTCGGGGCGCGCTCGCCATTTTACGTAGCGTTTTTACGATGTACCCGATAACGTTTACGAGCCTGGCTGAGTGGCGTCGCCGCGGCTCGCGTCGACTGATTGCATGCGAGCGGACGTAGGGAGGGGAGTAGTTTATCGATGATAATGTTGATTGCGTTATCGATGGTCTGAATCAAGGTCAAAGTGACAAGGGAAAAAGAACACTCATTCTATGGCATTACAGCCACTGATGTAATATTATTATATTAAATTGGTATTTTTATTTGCAATTCTAACATTAGGAAGGTACCATTAAAAACGACTTGCGTTGAAAATTTATAATTATTGTACGCTGCAAACAACCACATCCTACCTAAGAGTCATTCGATGTCAAACGATGACTGAACTTGATCCTTTGCTCCAGTCTATAATCCTACTCCATATTTACGGCAATGGTCACTCAGTAATAAATTAAATTACCTATACAAGTTAGAGATATATGCGTTTGAGTATTAGTTTATCATCGATAAGCCATACCCCTCGTGGCCTCACCTTACCCCATCACTACGCGGGTCGTGTATCCGTGACACATCGTGTAGCCGACGACATCGCGCCGTATTTTATGCACCCCGTCGCGCTCGCTCGGCTCGAGACAAGGGCTATACGCACTTGCAATGTTTATCAGAAATATTGCGTTCTCTTCTTTTTCCCAACGAAAAGGCTTAGGTACTTATGTCATTGATGAGAGTGATCAAATGGAACTGTGGTCACTTTTCGATGTTTATTAGAAACTGGCTGTTGCCCACAGATTCGCAGAGGGGATTTCCCACGAATTTCCTGTGAAAAAAATGCAAAATGGGAACATATAATACCCCTGCGGCAGGAGTATTTTAATTCGTCGGAAAGGCCGTCGGATTCGATGTCGAAAACTTTTGACAAATCAAAATAGCGTTCTATAGTTCCGTCGGAATAGAATTCAAATTCATTTTTGACGTTTTCGCTTCGAAAACGAAGCGAATGAATTAAAATACCCCGCCAGTGATAGCTTCATTTTACACTAAAGGAGAAGAATTGGTTGAAAATTCAGCCTTTTCTATTGGCTCGAGACAAGAGTTATAAAACCCAATGTTGCAATGTTCATCAGAAATACACGCAGTATTTCTGATAAACATTGCAAGTGCGCCCTTTTTTTATCCAACGAAAAGGTAGGTACTTATTGACATCAAAGTGATGGGTCAATGGAGTGATCAAAAGGGACTGTGATCACTTTTCGATGTTTATGAAAAGCTGCTCTACACACTATACTAAGCAAAAAGGGAACAGCTCTTTTGTGCATTTTAGTTCAGCCCCGTTTTACATTTTACACTACAGAAGCAGAGTTGGTTGATAATTATTCTATTGTCATTCAATTCTAAAGATATGGGAAATGATGAACAAAACAATTCAAAGTTGTAATAGTTAGGCATCGTTTCAGTAACCTTTTCAGTCCCGACTTTTCCCACTTGATATTGTAAACTCACTTTATGTACCATTGGGTCTTTCCCATTTGACAACTAGCACCAAATTCAGGGATGGTGCCATCTGGTCTGGTCCTTGTTCCGCGAAAAACAAAAGAACAAAAAAATGAAATATAATACATAAGCCTCGGAACTGGAAACCTGTTTGCATGCTGATGTATTTTATCAACGTACCTATAGGTATACTTTCGTGATATTTTAAAATAACGTTCGTTTACGTTTAAATATTATAGGTATGCAATATATCTATCATATCAACAGTATATCAACAGCATAATACATTATGTAACCATTGAAATCAATGAAATAACTCAAGCATACGCTCATCGCATAATCCGTGCACTATCAGAATGGGAAAACCTTGCCAGAGTAAATAATTCATGACACTCCGCGTGTGGTTTATATATTTATTTATATTGTCAAAATGCGATGAAACCTTGCACAAGTACATCCAACCGTGAGTTTCTGTTTGAAATGTTTCCATCCATTCTGATCGCGCGTAGTTTAAACATGTACGTATAGTATAGAGCAAGATTATTACCAACATACGTAGTTAGATATGCATAGAAATCGATAGAATAACTCTAGCAAGCAAGCACCGTACGGTACGGTACGACTTGCGTTTATTTTCATCGCCCCAAGACGCCGCCGCCGCCGCCGCCGCCGCCGGCGGCAGTATCGCACATTTAATATGACATCAAAACTCTATTCGCATATAAGATTTACGATATACTTATGAGTATTCAGTATTGTTGCTCCTTATACTGGATTTAAGCGTTAAGGAGCAAGCTTGAGCGAAACTAATGCGATATTTATATAAGAATTAGAAAGAAATTATAATTATAATTTTAATGCATCTGTACTGTAGTAGTTATGTAAGTATACGGACTTACATACAAGACGTTAATGTCGATTCTCTTGTTTTAGAATTGGCTAAAATTAGAATTTAGGAATGTCGAACAATACATTTCGTACGCATAATCGATTCCTAACGATTCCTAAATCCTTATTTTAGCTGGTTTTGATGTCAAATAGAATATAACTATTGAATTTGAAAAGCAATTGTCTATTTGACATTCGTGAATCCTAATAATGGCTAAAAAAATATATACGTATTCTCTATTGATATAGAAACATATCTACATATTTATTTTTGCATTTTGAGATGTTTTTATTGTAGAATTTAACCATTGAAAAATTGATATTTTAAATCTCAATCGCAAAATTTCAAAACGCTACGCCATTGACTAGAGCGGACGTGACATCACTGTACTCATTTCTTCTTTTTTTATTCTGCTTGCTGCACCTTGATTTGACACTATTCTGCCCACTTGACATTTCGTATTGTCGATTATTTTCAGTTTTTTCGGAAAACCTCTTTCGTGAGATGATCACTACCGAGGTCGTCACCAAAGGTTTTAATCAAGTGTGTACGTCGACGTCACATAAACATGGCGCCAATATGGCAGCGTTTTTATCACCTGAAAATGATTGTAGTTTTGATTTGTTTTTTTTACCTTGTTAATGCGAAATTCAGTGAGCGTCTTATCATTCCTCGGTTAAATAATGACCTAAAGAATCGATTAAAACAATAAAAAAATCGATGCATATACCCTATTTTAGCTAATTTTATCTAATTCTAAAACAACAAAAATCGACACCATTGTTAACTTTTAGGTATAGCCAGATAAGTTTGTTTGTCTAAAGATAAGGAAAGTGTTGGGATAGGAAAAAGTTTTGGGATATGTGATAAAATATAAATCCTTTACATAATCACAGAAAAAACTAACACTAGGTTAATAAAATGATGCAAAAGACATTGATGATTGATGATGATGAAGACTAAGCAGTTAATAAAAGTAATAAGTGTTCAGTTTACTTTAGACAGAGCAGTAAATAATGCGTTGACGGGCCGTAGAACACCATTCCCCAATTAGATATCTGTCCTAAACTAAACAGCCAGAGATAATGAATAAGCTCGACGATCTCTGTGGCGCGGTGGGCGAAGGTCCGCCTGCGACGCAGGAGGTTGCGGGTTCGATTCCCGCCTCGGGACAAATATTTTTACGATCTGCAGGTATTTGTTCAGGGCGTTCTGGATGTTTTCTATTATGTGTATAATAAAAAAATATCTATCTATGTAGTGTATTGTATTATGTATATCAGTTATCTAGTACCCATAACACAAGCTCTGCTTAGCTTGGGGCTAGATAATTCTGTGTGAATAGTCCAGCATTATTTATTATTTATTTTAATGAATAAGCTCAAAAAATCTCCTGTCCCCGATATGGTTTTAGATTTACGGTGTCCTAAAGGGTGCATGTAATGACCTAAGCCTACATTTTTTTTTTCTTTGTACCTATACCTTACCTATGTGTGTGTGTGTCAAAATAAAAGATATTCTATTCTATTCTATTAGATACATTGAGGCCTAAGATGTAACTATACTTACCATAATACATATGAGTAAAATAAATAAATCTGAATCATAATTTCTTTGCTAAAACTAGGGTTTATATAAATCTTTTGGAATTTTAATAAAGGCAATGCTAGTATATCTCAAGGTACCCCCCTAATCCGTGAGTTTTACCCGGGTTTTTGTTCCCGGGTCAAAGCGCGACGGGGTAAGTGAGCGGATAGATCTCTGTCGAGGGTTCTGGATGGTATGGATCCCGTCGTTAGAGTGATGTTTTTTGACAAGTTACATGACAGCCTTGTTAGGTATCGATCTGCTCAAATTCTACAGATGTCGAATCGAAAGTTTGTAAAGTCTGAGCGATTTGCAAAACATATAAAGGGAATGGAAATTTTGTAGATGCAAAGAAAAGGAGAAATAAAATAAAATTACAAGGTTTTTGTTATTATACCCTGCCGAACTTTGAATCCCGTCAAAGTAAAAAATTATGGAATATTATTTCATTAAAAAAAATTGAATAATAGAAACAAATTAGAATAAGCATTTACCATTGAAATAATTGAGCTAACATAATTTTCAATTTATTGATCAGGAATAACATAATTTTCAATATATTTAAAAAGTGGACTTACAGTTAATAATATATCTCGGAAAAATGCGAGCAAAGCCGCGGTCAAAAGTTAGTTCAATAATGTGTGGTTTTAGGTTAGGTACCTTACCTATGCTATATTTATTCGAAGCACTTATGCTAAAGTGGCAAAGTTTTAATGTTAATAGTCGGACACAGAAGTTCATAGAGCTCTAGCCAGGTCAAATCGTTAAAAGAACTGTAGTATGGTTTATACAGAGCCATCACAGAGTTTTTCATGGTGACGTAAGTTGATTGCTAGATTGGTCCATATTTTCGTACCAAAAATGATACAGCCGAACCAAAAATAAACTGTTACTGTTACTGCAAAATTTAAAACAGACATCATCCCTTCCCATTTCGAATGCATCGCTTTAAAATTTACGATCTGCCAACCGAACTAATAAAACTTCCGAATGTTAACTTTCAGGCGCGGGCTGCCAACATAACGACATCACACTCGATGTTCGTGTATAAATAAAGGTAGGTTGGCAGTAGGTTGGCAGTAGCTCGGATGTATAAAGTGGCGCGCCGGTGGCCGCATGACATAGCTATAACTCCGTGGTAGCATGACAAACAGCCGGGCGAGTGCTGAAGAGTCGTTATTCGCACTACATGTTTTTTTATCATTTTTTTTTAATACCTACCTTTAGTTTTTTAGCGCATTCTTTGCCTTGGTAGTTAAATTAATTAAACAGAGAAGTGTTATCTAGAGTTCTTATAGAAAGTCAGGCACCACTCGTTCGGAGTGGTTGGTTGATAACTGAGGCATTAGCCTTTTTGATATATGTGCTAGCTAGCGTTGGTTACTGAAACACGCTGGTATGATAAGAGGGTTCATAGATTGTTATATTTAAATCAACTACTTAGATTAAAATAAAATCTACAAGTACCAACACCTATTAATAAATACTGCTCAGTTGTATGTATTAGAGGTGTACATCCAAACCTGTACATCTGCAGTTCTAATAGAATTAGGTTTATAAAAGAGATATTAGATTATATACATACTCTTTTTTCTAAAAGTAAAATTAAATAGGAAGAATTTCACCAGGAAAGCTACTCCATGCTTTCAATAACCGAGCCCGACACCGGAGGGCGCCGTCGCTAAAGCGCGATACTACGGGCTCGCCTCGGGCGGCGCGAACCAATTACCCGCCGCCGCCGCTGCCGCCGCCGCCGCCGCGCGGGCATTTACCCCCTCCCCTCCCACTTCACCCCCACGGCCCCGAGCGGAATTACTTATCTCCAACGCGTTGCTGTGAGCCTGGTACTCTGCCGCCGAGAAAACGCCCGCAATGCGAATGCGTCCGCTTTTGTAGCGCGGGATTATCCGTACATTTTTTTTTGCAACTGAGTATTTAAGCATGTCCCACCCAACGCAACCCGACTCATGTCGGTGCATGAATATTGAAATTTACGATTATACAGGCAGCATGCGGGGTTATTCGCTTGTACAGAATGTGACATGGTTGACGGTATTCATGAGTGGCCGAAGCCAGGGCGCATTCTTTAAGCCAAAAGGCATTTATAAAAATTCGTTAAGATATTTGTGTATAAATTCGTCGTCGTCATCATCTTCGCTCCTCGACCTCTTTGTTATCCTTCTAGCCTTAAGTTATTTTGGATAAATTATTATTTTCTTCAGACTTACGGCCAGCCCATAGTATGTATGTCCTAGAAAATTATTAACTATTTTCTATCACAGGTATCACAAGAAAAACTCCTGGGATTATTAAACAACTTCAAAACATAGCTCATGAAAATGATGAAAGCAGCAAAACAAATGAGGAGTTGGCATCTGGCTGTATCCGAAAGTTTCGATATCCTGATAAATGGTCCATAATGTCGGTTACTGCTTATCACGTCATCTCGAGATTTTAGTAGATATTCTAGAAACTAGATATTTTTTAATAAAATAAGAAATATAAGTAGCCGATTTGAAAGATAATTATGTCTCTGGAAATCTAAATAACGTTATACTGAACAATATGCAGACTAAAACTACACTAATGCAGTCTTATTAATTCATCTTTGTCATTTCAATGTATATCAATGTGTTATTAAATTAAAACCTATAAAATACCTAGATAGATACGGACTTGACGCTTTTAAATGTATTTATCTTATATATTTATTAAAAGAACATTTAGTTTCTTAGTTAGCAGTGCCTTAATAATAATAATAATTCATTTATTAAATCAGACAACAATTTAGGTCCATTTTTTGTTAGTAATTTGTCTTAAATTCTATGTTAATTTATAGGTAATACAAGGAACGCACAGTACATGAAAATTTTAAATAAAAATAAAGTTTGAGGACCTTTATTCGTTATTTAAGCCTACCTATGTTAAGATTTCTTGTATTCTTCTTTTTTGTTTCTTCCATGAGGTTATATTATAACCTTCAAATTTTTATATCTTAAAACCACTAAACCTTTTCTTTCACATAGACTTAATCAGCCAATTAACTGTTTTATAGACTTAAATAAGAAAGAACTCTACAAACTTTGCAGAAAGACCGGCCGCATTCAATATCCGAACCCCAACCTCAACAAAATCATTTATAACTTCTACAAAAACAAGACACTTCCCGTCTTATTCAATCAAAGATTCAAAGTTCAGCGCAGCGGTCGGTCAGCCAACTTTATAATCCGGGATCGGTTGCAGGCCATTGTAAAAATTACGCTATAAATCCGGCCCGGGCCGCGCCCGACGGCGGCCCCTGGATAGTAGGGGTGCCACTCAGCTGTCTGCATGTCTTTTAGTGCATCTGCTGTTTCAAGGCTTAGGCGGAAGGGCATTTCAAATAGAGAGCCACAGCGGACCAATAATAAAGATCAGTGGAAGATTTTTTGTCTGCAGTGAGTTTAAAAATTGTATTAGTAAGTATAGGTTTGTAATTTTGCTTTTGAATTTTTTTATTGATTGCAAAGGACTAGTAAAACTTTGATTAGTGGGGACGGAAGGTTATCATTTAGGTATTGCTATATACCTACTCCACGATTGACTTTATAAACACTTTCAGTAAACTAGTGTGATAATGATAAATAAATGTAATGATCACGATTTTTCTTAACAGCCACTGATAATTAGGAATTTCATGAAAAACGTTAAGGTTTTACTATTACATAGATATTCTTAGCAAAAAGCATAGTGGAAGAAATAACCAATTTAGTTTTAGACTGCACTCTATGGATTGTGAAGTAATTTTCCCATCACGATCATAATGTGTCAAGCAGCCTCACGATACCGAGAACCCTCGTCCCACAAAAATTAAAACAAGCACGAGATATACGCTACGCTAAGTAATAAACGAGGCGTCTGGCAACCCTACCCAGCTCGTAAATAATGGCGGATGGCGGCGAGCGTGGCGGAATGGCGGTGGCGGGCGCGGACGTGCGACATTACAAAGGCGAGGCAAAAAGTATAAGTAGCGTGCGGCCGGCCGCCGCCGCCGCGCCGCGCCGTTGGCTGTGGGCCGTTTCTGGCTAGCTGCGTGCGCTCTGTAGGTGCTATGCTATGGCGGTTAGTGTGACCAGTGTGGCTGTGTTGCTTTCTGCGCATAGTTTTTATTTTAATTGTATTGTTCATCATAATCAAACAGCCCTTTTTTCTAAACATGTTCCAACCCTTATAATGTAACTTACAGCCAATAACAGATTAACATTTTATAAAAGAAACTTACCTACAAAATACCGGTAGTCTAACATAGTGTATATTAGTATCAGATGATTTTAAGTAAACAAGCTCGGTTTTAGATTACTTTCATACCAAGTTAAAAAAAAAACATTTTAGCTGGCATAATCATACCATACATAATGTAAGTGGCCTTTGCTACTGAGGCAGACTACAGCATAATATATTATACATACATTTCTAAAACAAATGTGTTTACACCATAACTGACATCAAATATCGTTTCCATCAGGTAAGATCGTGGTCAAATGAAGGACAAAACAATAAAAAAAATGCTTAGACCTCTTATTTTAACATATTAAGGGTATGATATCGAATCATCATCATGCCACATTTTTTCGTCATATAGAACGTGGCGTGATCTTAAAATACCTACAAAGGAAAACTACAAATTTAAAAGATAGGTAATAAAATCTAATTTTAATATGACATATAATTTAACCCTTAGCAGATCATTCCTAATTATTCCCAATGATCACACCCAACACTTAATCAGTTATGATCAAATGGGAAAACTGACCTCCATAATCCAAGCGCGGAAAACCGAAATATCCTTCATATTTATTTATTCGCGGCGATTCCGGCGATTGAGAGCACATGTGGTGGTACCAACTACTATGTATTCTGTGGCGCATACTCCTAGTGTGATGATGTGGAATAATTTAATTGGTGCGAC
Source organism: Eupithecia tripunctaria (assembly GCA_955876795.1). Taxonomy (NCBI): domain Eukaryota; kingdom Metazoa; phylum Arthropoda; class Insecta; order Lepidoptera; family Geometridae; genus Eupithecia; species Eupithecia tripunctaria. The sequence continues at coordinate 8,218,269 of OY041623.1, read as the reverse complement.
GGCTGCATCCGATGGTGTTTTTTTTATATTTTTTGTAGTTGTGGAGTGGAACCCATTCTCGTCCTCTTTGGACGTAGGGATAGGGATAGTTTAGTTAGGACGAAGTATGAATTGCTTTATATCTTTTCTTGTTTATTTTCTTTGAATGTTATGGTGAAGGACCTACCTGCCATAAGTTTGAAAAATAAAGTTAATTGTTCACGAAACTAATTTTATTTACTGATGAAGAAATAAAATATTTAGAAAATCAAAACAGTAGCAGGCAAAATTTAAAATGGTCATGGATTCTAATATTATGTTTTTTAATCATAAATATCCATATGTACTTGGATTACTGTCGTGTCGTGGTTGAGATTTATCTTCATTAGCAACAGGATTAGCGAAGCCATAAATTTCAGGAATTTAAAAGGTCCCGGCGCGCGGCGTCCGCTAATAAGCGTTTAATTCCGTCCGCAGTCCGCAGGTAAAAAAGGGTTAGAAGGGTCCCATCTTGAAACTGCGGCGGCGCGGCGGCGGCGGCGGCGGCGCCCAGTAAAGCGTTGATATGAAATGTCTAAGTTACTAAATAGACAGTTCGAATAATCATTTCTAGTATTAAGGTGCCTGGCCTCAATGGGCCTCTTGATTGACGACTTCGCAGTTCGCACAACCTGGAGGACCCATTGGGCCGCTTGGTCCTTTAGACCGTTATAGAGTTTAACAAAGCGTTTTCGCCAGTGTACCATCGCCAAACGTAACGCCTATCCAGTTTGAAACTATTTTGCTTTGCGTTAAAAACAAAAGATATCGAGCAAGCCGGAGGTGGTTGTAGTATACTAGTATTATAAGTCCAACAAAGAAAAGATTAAGGCGCATACCCGAGCCAATCTGACAGCGATACCTATTTTATCATATTGTTACGTTAATCATAGGAATTTTTAAAAATCCTACGTTCAGTTTGTGGTATCTATTATAAGCTATCTTTTAATACCTCTTTCATAATTTTATCTCATATAGTTTAGGAGGAGATGCGAAATTAGAGTTTGGTGGCCAAAAAGCGCAACTTCGTATCTCTTCCTAAGCTTTACAAAATGAAACTATTACAGAGACATTAATAAATAGCTTATAATAGATACCACAAACTGAACCTTGGATTTTTAAAAATAACTGCGTTTAACGTAATAATAAGATAAACTAATTGGGGGCGCCACTTTCGCTGCTGTATGGGCCTTAAGTAGGTATTATATTTTCACACTCAGGAGGTCTGTCTACTCGGATAACGAAAATCTATGTTTCCGATTTTTGATCTTATCTTATTCACGCTATATTTACTTACTTAAAAGAGTAGGTCTTGCGCGAAAATGAAAAATAAATTTCAGTTTTCATTTTTCGAGTAGCCCAAATGTGTCTTGGTTGGTCGTCGCAAGTCGCAATACACTCGGATCTTTCATTAAATATTCAGACATCATCATCATCATCATCATCATCATTGGCCTCTGAGTCTTACATCCACGAAGGTCGGTTTATGTAGTGTTATTCGTACACAAAACTACCTAGACTTGACCAATGCACTGTCTAATTCTGGCCCAACACCCGCTAAGTCCATCAAGAGCCCAACAGCTTTAGGGCGCGTTTCCAATGACGTTAAATCAGTGCTCGAAATCTGCACTGTACTGTGATTAGCCAATTCACGGTCTACTCCTCTCCACTCCGCCTAGCTCAGCGTCAATGGAAACGCACTCTAATGATGCTAGGTTCTTGATGGACTGAGGACTGTTGGGCCAGAATTAGAGAGCCCATTCGCACCCTAAGGATGCGTTTCCACTGCCACGGAGCTGGGTGGAGTAGAGCGGAGAAGAGCAGTGAAGAAGTGCAAATGTTTCTATTGAAGCGAAGCGGAGCGGAGTACACACACAACACAGAAAACTCGACTGCGTTCTGTCTGGTTTGGGACCGCGTACCTAACCTACACTGTTTCCAATGATGTAGAGTGCAGATTTTGTGGTGTGACCGCATAATTTGCGCGGTTAGAAACTACAGTGTTTGACCGTGGGATGTCTCTTGAGACTTGAAGTGCATGATTTCACTGCGTTGACCTCTATGAGGATCGCTTACCGGTTTTACGCAGAGTAGCATTCTAATAGCTTTACCCAATGGTAATGGGCTATGTTTTTCTCACTAACATAGTCAAATGACTACGTGAGTGAGAAACGCCTAATTGAGAACATTTTGTTCTTAATTAGGCTATGTTTTTTCCACAATATATTTTTGAGAATATTTAGTTTAAAATTCAAGATTTGTCTACATACCTACAGAGCAAGTTAAATAAACGCTTCTCCTTCATTAGACCAGCTCAATCCGCTACCTACCGCTAAGTTCCAAATTATTTTAAAGAAGCTAATCTGGTTCAAAAAAATATTACAACAGCTCACTCAATAAAAAGATCGAAATTGATCCAAAGGATGCGCAGCTACATCGATGTTCGAACGATCGCTATCAATCGTAAACAATCGATACTCCGATCCCGATCATTAGGGCCGCATGACATACCAGGAGGTGTGCTGTGTGCCCGAGGCAAACATGTTACTGCTACGTATTCCATGGCGCTGCATCGATCGGTATTATCGCCCACATATCGCGGTTTACGTGTGGTCCGCCGCCGCCGCGCCGCCTACCATTGTTCAATGCTTTTTGCTGTGGCGTGCGATCCCAGGCGCTTACCGAATATAAAGTGAATGCGCCTTCAAAAATTCACAGGCTTTGTATTGTCATGCGCGCCCGGCCTGAGGCCCTGAGGTCCCGGTAGTGCCTTTTGTCTTTGATAGTACCAAGTACGAAGTTTCTAGCACATCAATTTACTGTTATGCTATCGAATGCAAAACGCGAGTCGCGACACTGTATCCTTCTTCTTCATTTTTTTATTTTTTTTTATTTCGAAGACAAACAGTACATTTGTCTTTGATTTTATAGAGGAAATGTTGGTTTGTTTCTTTTGTATTGAATAGGCTCCGAAACTACAGGACTGATATAAAAAAAATATTTATAATTGAAAAGCTTACTTTTCAGGGAGTGACATTTGCCATATTTTATGCTGAAATTCCCACAGGAACGAGAACTACGCGGGTGAAACTGCGAGGCGCTGCTAGTATATTATATAGTTATGGACGATAGTACCCATGACTCAAGCTCTGCTTAGCTGGGAGCTAGATGATGCTGTGTGAATTGTCCCGCATTATTGATGAAATTGCTAAATGGCTAAGGATTTTTTCCAAAACTTGCGCCTGTGATTTTACGTTCGTTATACTAAGTTATTCTGTGCGTAAGCCGAAATATTTTAGGTATAGGTACTACTTTAACTAGTACTATTTGAAATAACAAACACATCTGCCATCGATTAATTAAAAAGGAAAGATGAGGTACTAGTTTCTCGAAAATGGCAACCCTATATTGAGTTAAATTGTGTGCTCCCACCTTAGTCACCGTCGTCGGTCGGACCGGCGACGGCACGGGCGGTCGTGGTCGTGATTCGCGTGAAATATTGTTGTCCCGGTCACATTTCGGTCTTAGATACGTCTTTCCGTCTTTGTTCTTCTTTGTATTGCACAGGACTGGAATATAACTGTGAGCGTATGTGTTTGCGTGTAGTTGTAACACATGCCAATTTTTGAGTAAGCGCTGGGAGCACGTAACCTATCTTCCCTTTTTAATAAAACAATGGGTATAGGTACTACTTTAACTAGTACTATTTGAAATAACAAACACATCTGCCTATGTTTATTATTCCAAAACTTGGTAAACCCAAAACATATCCCTTTGCCAATAATATGTAGGTAGGTATACAAGCATGATTATAAAGTTCTCAGCCTCGCACTGGTTATTCACTAATGCAATACACCTCCGAAAGTTGGACCACCTTCGTACTTCATACATCATTAACATTTCCCAGCGCTGGGTGAGTAGGATAGTCGAACGAAATATTAATAATAAGCGGACTTGATCAGCATAGGACCGCTTGATTCGGTGTTGTCTTAAAGCAAAGATTTAAATCATTGAACAAATATCTGCAGATCGTACAAACGTATGTCCCGAGGTGGGAATCGAATCAGCAACCTCCTACGTCGCAGACGGACCTTCACCCGCTGCGCCACAGAGGTCGTCAAATCTTCGTGAAATCTTCGTCAAATCTATTAATTGATGTTTAGGTAAAGAGATAATTATGGAGACTTTTGTTAAATATTCGTTTGTCCCAAATAGTGTTGTTCTGCCGTATTATACGGATGTGATGTGACCCAATAGCTATCCCAATAGCCCAATAGCTTTGACGGATGTGTTGATGCTTTATAAATCACGGCCTGTGGGACTAGCCTGCATGCCTTTTTCATGAATAAAGAAGCCCTTATTATTAAAGCTTAGAACTACATCCATGCCAAAATTCAACCCTCTCCGTTTAGTACTTTTGGTATACCTACATTACCTACAGTACAGGTAAGTAACATCCAAACTTCCGTTTTACAATATTAATGTGATTTTCTGACCTCTCCTCGTCCGTGTCATTCTATCGTCCCATTGGTATATGAGAGGGGAACAGAGAGAGCACCTGTGTTTGCGCACACACTTGTGCACTATAAAATGTCCTGCGTATCTCGCTAGTCTCCGAGACTGGTCGATGTGGTCGAAATTCGGCTAGGGGACATCATCATCAGTGTTTGTTCGTTATTTTCTGTCAATTTAAAGCAGAAATAACTCTCCTCTGAAATATAATATACTAACTCATTCATGGCCCAAGACGCAGGTGCCAGTCTCCGTCCCCGTATAGCGGGCAGTGAATGCGATGTACTAAATTATATTAAAGTAAACTAAACTAAATAGTGTTATTATTCTTAAGTAGTGGCTCGAATCATCCGTTCTACCATCCTGCTCAGGTGATGCCGGGATAGCCGGCTAGTTAATAAACATGAGGCGCAGGCTGGCCGCTAATAATAAATGAGAGCTCGCAGTCGGCACGTCTGAACACCCGCTACGCTGTGGCACGATTGTTTATGTGCTACGGGCTCGTTTTTTGGGCACCCTTCAACTTCAGACTAGTTCAGTTCAGACTATTTCATCATCAGGACACGTTGTGTTCCTAGCGTCTGTGACATGCGAAGTGATGATTTGTTAAAAGATATTCTTTTCTAGCCATCGTGGGACATTTTTTGTGAACTTCAGACTATTTCATCATCAGGATACGTTATATTCCTAGCGTCCGTGACATGCAAAGTGATGGTCTGTTAAAAGCTATTCTTTTCTAGGCATCATAAGACATTTTTTGTGTTGTTTGATTTAAAAAAAAAAACATAAGTACACCTGACATCAGTTACCGTATCTGACTGCTATCCAATCCAACACAATGTTGATGCCTGCTTTATACAATACAACTCAAACAATGTAAACTTCGAAAAACCTTGGAAAGTTGGAAATTTTTTTGCACGATCGTTATAATATTTACGCAATCATTTTTTGATCCCATTTTGATTTCGAACTCTAAAGGCAGCAAGCAAGCGTGGGTATGTTACGTACCTATGAAAGAAGAAACGGCGAAGAGATCAGCCTCTGCTAATGATGCACTAAAAAGGAACAACGAAGCAACCCAAGACAGCCTTGAATCCAAAAAATATGGAAAACCGACCTTCCGAACACGCGAACAGGAAAATAAGAAAATTTGTGGTAAAAGCTACATAGAAAACTAATTCCAATGAAACCTGCAACCACTGTTAGTTTAACAGCAGCTTAGCTTTCTATATACAGCGCTTTGAATTAGCATTGCCAATTCGACCAAGTCGTCCTCAATTGAATCCTACAAGCCGAAAGAGAGTGTGTTTTTAGTGAAAAGCGGGAGAGGGAGCTGCTTCTTACAGGTTTTAATCGTCATCGATCAATTCGGCGTCCCTGATCGAAATTAGGAGGTCAATGCCCAGCAGTTGGTGAAGGTGAAGACGACCTGTGATGGTGGTGTATCAAAATTTATAATAGATTATAGAAATTGACGACTTCTGGTAGCGTAACGGATGCGGTCTATCCTATATGTGACACAGGAGGTTGCTGGTTTGATATTAGACTTAGGACAAATTTTTGTGCGATTTGCAGATCCGATTATTCCTGGTGTCTGGGTGTTTTTAATATTTAGTAAAAATAGCTAATATCAGTCATCTAGTACCCACCCACCCATAACACAACCTTTGCTAGGTTTCGGGCTAGAAACTGTGTCAAAAACTAAAAAAAAACTGGCGTGATAAGCCTGGTAAGCCAGGGCCCGGCATCATCATTTTACACTGACTCCTGAAATACAGTTTTGACTAGTTCGGGAGTCTATGGATTTATTCATTAGTCAAGATTATTATCTACCGATACCTGATCGAATATATTGTTGTACCATTGATTATTTGGGATAATTAAACGATTTTTTATTTACGTTAATCTGTGATGCAAAATGACCTTTCAAAATGACCAATACCACGCTCCCGCTTCCACTGAAAATAAAGCCTTACCCTACCAAACCAGTTAAACGACCAGCTAAGCTACTAAAGATGTAGCTTATGAGCCCCAAGACAATTAGTCCAAGTCGTACTCATTAACATTACATGAATAATGGATTAGACTGTGTTTCCTGACCCTTGCGAGAGGTATTGGAACCGGAGTCTTGGAAGACGTAACTTATGTCCAGGGTGAGGCTTAGTGCAGTAAAATGGGTGCAGTATTGTTAACCATTAAATAAATAAATAATACTGGACAATTCATACAGCAGTTGTGTCAACCACTCCTCGCGTGGGATAAGGTCCGGAAGATGAGCAGAGCTTGTGTTATGGGTAGTACCCAAGTAGATGGGTATTCTCATAAATAAAGTTATTTTAAGAACAGTACCCCTATACTTGGGTACTTACTAAACTAACCAAAACACAAGCTCTGCTACATTTACACACTACATTTACAATTACGTACAAACATTTGTCGGAATGGCGGAATTCGACCCAGCAACCTCCTGCATCGCAATCGGTTCTTCGTCCGCTGCACCACAGAATTCGTCAACGAAAGGTATTGAAACCGGAGCGGAGTCTTGAAACACTTAATTTATGTCTAACGTACGGTTGAGTGCAGGTAATAGTATTGTCGAGTTAAGGGGACCATTTGTTTTGAGAAAATCAGACAAAGACCGTTGTTGCAACTGCAGATAGGGTAAACACTATTGTTTAGTTTTTCAGAAAATGTACTAAACTCAGTACTTATAAGACAAGTTCCATACTATTCATCATATCAACATCATCTACGTGATGAATTTATTATGTGTGAATGTAGGCGTTTAACGTTTATTTGTTTCGTCTTTCAAAATCAGTACTGATGGAGGCCTTGGCAACATTGCATCCCATAGTTAAGGACATCTATCAGAAACGATAAGTGCAGGTGGTAAAATCTACGAGATTTTATGTTTCGTCTAAATTAAATTTAGAACCTTGTTAATGTACCATAAATAACGCATTAAATTAGCAAATCTGTTAAGTTATTAGTGTTTTTGAGATTATTTAGGATTTAATTGAACACATCGTCAGTTTGATTGACGAAACCTACCATTCGGTGTGACAAATATTCAATTTATAACCTTTGTTCATAAGAAAAATAAGAGGCCAACTGCATTCAGTATTCCGAAAGAATTCGTCGCAGTATTACACAGACCGGCACTTTAATATCCTCGCCCACTACACTCCCTGACTACGTTCGCCGATCGCAAAAGGATTGGACTGGTCTAGTCGTTGCATCCATGATCAATGAGTGCTTGGTGCTTCTTAATGACGTTTTTCTCGGACTCTTGATCTTCGCCGGCCGATGCGCTTTTACGAGTCACTGAATACAAAATTCACAAGAATTTACAAGAACACAAGTTCTTGGTCGTGGTTTTTGCAGAGGAACCTAATATATTATATATATTTGTATTATGATAACATTACTCAAAAAACACCAGACAATAGACTAAACAAACATGGTTTTTAATAAGAGAAACAGTTTTTACATATTGCTTATCTACTTATTTTCCACGAATTGGTCACGGCATTTGGCTTCTCTGTCAGCTTTACTGTAAGTAGTAAAACATATAATTTCTCACCAGTGTTGCGGGCCGTGCCAATCCATATAAAGCCGCTTGTAATGTTCACGCTAGAAAGTAGTTTCGCAGAACGCAATGCAACCGTAAACCCATTCACTGATACTCACGACGACGACGACGCCTTACAAGTGACGATGACGAAACATCTCCACTGTAGTCATGTTCGCCTGGTAGATTAGTTACTAAGAACACCTGTTCAATACATAGAATCTCATCAAACTACTCGTTGTACAACTATTGCAAAATTTAATTCTGATCTTCATCCAAAATCGCTGCAACAGGTGTATAAACAATTTTTACTGTTGCCAAACAATTTCACCTCATAAATTAAAAATGTTACTTTTAACCGAGTTAAAAAAGACCTGTGATTTAGTTATCATTTCCTGGCATAATTAATACGTGCTTTAAAAGTTATTATTCCATATCAGGGGTTATCTTACCTTGAGAGGTGGCGTAGGGATATACAACGGCGGATCCCCCTGAGACCCGGTGTAGATATCATGTCCTTCGAGGTCCTTAGCGCATCCCTCCGCATCCTGAACGCTGAACCGGCATACAATCCCATCCGCAGGCTTTGCGTCATACCCTGGCGGCTTGCCAATGTGAAATCCCTTTGCCTTCACCCAAAAGCGGAACTTAGAACTATCCGAGCTGTTACATTCCTCTCCCCGCAGTGTCCGCAGGATTCGTGCATACTTTTTAAGTGTAATCGTTTTGGTTTTTGCCAAATCCCCGTAAGTCTGGATCACCCAAGGCTGGTAAGTCGTGAACAGGTCTAGTTTAGGATCCCCAGTGCTGACTTTCGGGCGTTTGTTGTTGTTTTGTTCATTCTTCTTGTCGTTTTTAGAAGAGCCTGCTGTTGATTTGCGCTTTGACGGCTTCCTTGGTAATTTATCGGGAATTGCCTCTTGCGTCAGCTTCTTTCTGAGTCCACGGTCTGATATCATAGCCGCTGCCATTGTTAAACACTTCACAGTTCACTCGCACATTATCAGCAAACGTTAAACTTGAAACTAGACACGTTGATATTGTACCGGTACTTTTTGTTTCGTTTGGATCGGTCCGAAGTCCGGAATTGTTTTCGACGAAGTTCGCAGAAAGTTGCGTAAAGTTCGCGAAGTTTTGACTGGGAAGTTAGCGCGACGGTAAGGACTGGGGTGGAAATAGAACTTTTCCGGAGCAAGCGGAATTGATGTGAATGAGAGATGTCAGCCGCCGTTTTTGCTCTATTAACTCTGATGACGATGCTCGTTTTGCGACTGGGTTTTGTGAACTTTGAACATCTTATAAAGTACTAGATGCGTTCGTTAGGATTCTCGGGAACCGGGAATAAGGACTTACTGGGTACTTGTACTTATTATATAAAGTACCTAAGCTCAAAGATGAAGGACCGCTCAGCAGAACGGTAAGGTAGGTACCTATTTTATCTTGCTTTTCTTAGCTTGCTTAGGAATAGTAGATTTGGTAGGTACTAGGTATATAATGCTGAATTTTGATAATAATTATAAAGGTAACATACATATTTGTCCCATAAAATTATTAGATTACATTATTATCACTTACTATCCTATCCTATGTTATGGTTTGAATAGGTACATAAAACTGAGCTGCATTAAAAGGAAATGCAATAGCTAAGTACCTAGTAGGTACCTACTTAACTTACCTACCTAGCCGTAACCACTTATGCACAATACAATACCAAGTGCAAAAATGACGACTGCAGTTACTGATTAAATTCCTATACTAGAATCTACCAAGCAAGTACGATAGGTAAGGTTAATGTACCTACCTAGGTTCCACAGAAAACAAGTAGTTATTTACTAATACAAACTTCGTTGCGTTCGGGCCTATTAACTACTTTACCAACCAACCTACACTACTTTATACCTACATGGTAAAACCTAACTACTAAAACTATAATAAAGTTACTAAGTACATCAACTCCATCCAAACGACAAAAATCCCACAAGACAGCCTCCCAACTTTCAAGTACCAAAAACAAAAGTTCCAATTCCAACTCGCACCGAAACGAAAAGTCCCAACTCCCAAGTCCAATAGCGTATCACGTCCTTTCCAGATACGCGCGGGGTCCCGTACGGGCGCTCGCGGCCGTCGCGCGCGGTGCACTGCACTGGCCCGTCCCGCGGCGCGAGTGCGGGCCGGGACGGCACGTGCTCGCTAATTGCCCGCGAAACAATCGCATCGGCCCGCCCGCGCCCGCTGCCAGCCCGTAGATAGGTTATCGTTGTGATGTGTTTATTTGATCTATGGCGGCGGCGGCGGTGGCGGCCAGATAATAGGTACTGTACTGTACTGTAATAGAGGTGTTGGAAATCTCTCGGTGTGGGGGCCGAGAGGTGGCGCGCGTGGCCGAATGCTTGCATTGTTGCTAACGGGCCGCTTTGTGTCCGTCCATCGCGCATCACCGCCGCCGCCGCCGCCGGCCGGTCGACACTGTTGGTACTCCTTGTATAGATGCGAAATCATGCAAGAGAGGTTTATGTACACCCGCCACACTTAGATTATGATTTTATTTATGATCGATATGGGTTGGTGTGATGTGTTTTATTTAAATTATAAGGTGGTGGATCAATGGGTGGTGGTGTTCGGTTAGAATAAATAAATAATGCTAGAAAATTTACACAGCATTATCTGGCCCCAACTCAAGCTAAGCAGAGCTGGTGTTATGGGTACTAGATCACTGACATAGGCACTATACTAATACAATATTATAGATACTAATATTTTATTCATTTTATTAAGTACATAAATTAAACATAGAAAAAACCCAGAATTAATATTTGTCCCACCCAAGGCGAAAGAAAGCGTTGTCGAAATTATCTAGGAGTGAGCGGAGCCATAATGCTGCTAATGGGTCCCACTGTCTGTGTCCGCCGCCAGTTGTCCTTTACGTTCCATTGGGAAGTCATTGGTCTGGCATAGAAACATTATGGTTTGAGTGAAAACAAAATGCAGTAAATTAAATAATTTATAGAATCGCACTGAATAAATAATATCGCAGATACATTTTTAAAATATTCTTATGACGTTAGAAAAATATTCCCAATGAACCTAATTCCTTTAACACAACATTAATTAGGTTCCTTTCCTTACCTACTTATGTTGTAAGAGAGAACATTATTTATCACAAATATTATTATTTATTATTATAACGCTAATGTATAATTGTAATAAATAAATAACACACAGACACTACATTTACACAACCCATAGAAAAAAACTTGTAAAGAAATAAAATGTTGTAAAAGCCTCAGACGAAGTAAAAAAACAAGACAGAGTGACGCCGGCCGACAAACTGATGCCGGTTTCGTAAACATGTGCGCGTTTGATGAGTGTTGCCGTGTAGTAAAAACGAATTACCCCTAATATTTTATTGTATTAGCAGAATGAATGGATAAGTAAATAGTAGATAAGATGACATTTTTTCAAATTGTATATTTACCTCACTTAGAGGTAGTATATAAGTAGGTATGTTTATTCCGACTAGAAAGGGGGACAATAAAACAACAGTAATATCAAACATTGGTTTTAATGGCCTTTATATTGCGTAAGTTTTCTGTAGAACTGTCATTTACTGTCCACCGTTCTGGAAATTGTTTCCAATTTCGAAATATGGTGGAAACGTATTAGGTACATAAATATTTTTCGATGATGCATCGCTTATTTTATGCTCTTGTCTTGGCCAGCATAACTGTGCTCAGTCTCCAAGTTAGAGAAAACGTTGTCTTTGCCAATAAATCGTTTTAAAATCTTTTTATCAACTGATTTATATTGCTTTTCACTAACTATCACTATGCTTTCATTACATTATTTACGCACAACAGTTTCACAATTTTTAGGCCAAGATTTGGTATTTTTACATAAAAGGAGTATACGATACGACGGTAAAGGAGGCAACCTTTGTTTTGAATTTAATATTATTTTTCCTCTATAGCAATATCTTTCAAGTCACTGCGTTCGGGAGATCTCAACGGAGGCTAAGAAAAAGGGGGTGAGAGGAAAGTGGGGTTTTTTTTTATTTCGATGCAAAATAAGCATCTAGTTCCCTGCAATCAAAAACCCTCAGTAGCACTTACAAAAGGGGAAGGAGGGCTGGGGGCAAGGTAATAAGGTAATACCTTTTTTGCAATAAAAAATATCCCTTTCTATATGAACGCAACGCCATAAATGTTGTTATCCAAATTAGTCTGTGGGCAAGATTTGTTCCGGGGGGGGGTGTCAAATCTCAAAAAGTCGGCATTTTCCTTAAGCCTGAGAAATACATTTTCCTAAAAATGTCCTTGTCTCTGCATGTCCTTAATGATATCCCTTAGACCACGATATCTCGTTAGACCCCAATTTCGTCTGATGTTATTAATTATCCTATAACTACCGGGGCATCAAGACGAATCATTAGACTCCTCATTTATTGAAATCGGACTTATAGTTTCAGCGCTACGTGAGAAAATAAAATCGGCTACTTACAAACATACAAACGAAGCCAACCTTATTTATCCATGCTCCGTTGGTAGTCGGGTAAAAAAAATAGGTAACTACCTAAGTAAATTAATACATTACAATACATTTACGTTTCACGTCACATTAATAACTTCCTCAACAAACGGGAACTTTTGTGACGCTTAGTGTTGGCAGCACTTCTGGCGGTTTTGAGTTCCAAGTTGTCATGATAATTTATAAAGTTGATTTACTAAAAATATATGATTTTAAGTTTACTTAAGTATGAAATGTGATTCCGTCCTACTTCTTGTGTATTGAAGATTGGTTTTTACACCATTTTACAACACAATTTGACATTGTTTCTGTAAAAAATACGAAATATTATATCGTGACACTCCGCGCGCCGGCATAGCTCGACTGACAAGGTATGGCTTAGTTTCGTTTTATGTCTGTGCGTGTAACTGTGTATGTACACGGCTAGGCTTAGTTTTGCCGCCATCGGTGAGTCGGCCGGCGAAACTCTATCTTGCTTTTTTATTCATCTGAGGTAAAAGCAAGTTGTGATAATGTCGTTTGGGAATTTGGGACACATAATGAAATGAGTTACACTACACAAAGAGTAAAATAATTAATTTATATAAATTTTATTTCATTATTTAAGTAAATAAAAAGTAAATAAGTAAAAATACGTTTATTTTGCAACCGACATACTACATAATTATGATTGGGTGTAGTGTACCTATGTATTATGTACCTATATGTCACAAAATACATAGGTAGGTACCACCGCACAGAACTTGTAATAATTATTATAACTATTTCTGTTGGTACACCTACACCAGATATAGGTAACAATAATAAGATATAATTAATTTTGTTTTAAAAATTAGACCGACTTTTTTTATAGTTTTTTTCATGAATTTTCATAGATCCCATTGTCAGAACTGAACCAAATTCAAATGGTATCACTCAGTCAAAAGTTCTGAGGGAACAGACATAATAAAAAATACATTCGAATTGAGAACCTCCTCCTTTTTGTGAAGTTGGTAAAATAGGGCCTTAATTCTATACCTATACCTAAATAATCAAATCTATGGTTCACAAAAACAGAGCAAGCAGCAACGCTAATTAAAATGGCACTGTAGTAAATAAACCCAACAATAAAACGAACGTGCTTCTCAGAACGTCCGCTTTCAACATTTCTGAGCAGAAAACAAAACAAGTCAGATGTGCAAGCGCAAGTCAAGTCAACGCGCACGGGTGCGCGGGCGGCGCGGCGGCGGCGGCTAGCCAGCAAACAAATGAACGATCAACCAGTATGACAAACAAACCAAAATAAACCTTATTGTCATTGTATTCGTTTGAAAATGAAAACCTACCATCTCGTAGGATGACAAGAAAATGTGCGCGCGCGCAGCTCGTGCACGAATTTGGTGCGCATGAACGCGCAACTCTTGCGCGAAATGTGCGCATGTTACCAGGCGAGCATAAGATGGTAGGAGGTTTGATTAGTAAGAGGGGCAACCGCGTGCCCGCGTGCGTCACGAAGGGGGCGTGGCCGACGGTCGTCGCTTGCGCATCAATGTTTACACCTTTTTTATTACCACAAGCGATAACCGTATCTATCACTATTACAGTTAAGTTTAGTTTCGCGTGGCATTATTAATCAACCTATCCTCATTATAAATTTTCGTCTATAGATTTATTTTCATACGTAACAACAAGGAATAAAGTCGATATTTGCTTAAACTCATTCGTTTACATAAACATATTGGGCAAGATCTCGCAGATAGCTATGACGTCAGTGTTTAAAATAAGAATTCTTCTATCTCATGCGCTCCTAGGAAGTGGAGGAACTATGTTAACCATGACTTTGTGACTTTGGATGCTGGGAATGGATCTTTTTATTCATCTTTATTTTCTCTGTATGTGTACCTAGCTACACAATCTTTGTTTTGCATTGCATGCATATTGCTTTCTATCATCAAAATTGACCAAATTGATCAATCATCCATCCATCATTCATCACATCATCATAAATTATGATGTTATGCAATACAATGCAATGTGCAACGAAATGCAAGCGACACCAAAATTATCTCTATCTTTTTAACCTACTTCAAAAAAGGAGGGGTTTCTCAATTCGACTGTTTTTTAATGTTTGTTACCTTAGAACTTTCGACTGGGTGCACCGATTTTGATGATTCTTTTTCTATTTGATTCCCGTGTGGTCCCATTTCAATTAGGCCCAGATCTGACAATGGCAATAATGAGAAAACCATATAATTGAATTCCGTTTATAGTTTTTTTTAAACAAACACACTGTGAGTGAACACAGCGCGGCGGGTCACTATAAAATAATGCACGATATTTTATTGCATGGCTGAATAATGTTCACCTTGATAATCCGTGCCGAAAAGGGTTCAAATTATCGAGGTGTACACAAACCATGCACTAATTATCTATACAATATTTTGTCGTACATTATAGCCTCCCAACATGGCCGCAATGAGAACGAAGCACGAAACGAACTGTGCGAAACTAGGTCTACAAAGAGCTCTGATACGTTTATGTCCGCCTGGTAGCAAACCAACTTGTGTCGTGCCAAAACCGTATGCCGACAAGATTTAAAAGATTTAGGAGAAAATAGCGAGACTGCGACCATAAAATAGGTATCATGTAAGGTTGTGGTGATCGAGAAACTATCGACAAACGTTTTCTTCATACCAGGCTTACATAGATTTCTAAGAGCCAGCAACCTATCCACCCACACTCCACAGTAGCGCATTTAGGGCGAGCGATTAGTTATTAAAAATAACAATATCGAGGGCGCTGCTGGCACGGCAAAGTCATCCACTACCACTCTGTGGTGATGGCGCATGGCCGGCAATTATTTTTCTGAGATGGATTGGATACAAATGATACAATACATTAAATGTAGGTAGTCACGCTCACGCCCCACGAAGGTGTACAAGTCGGTATCAATAATTAATATAAAACAATACAACTGAAGTGGGATCAAAGAGCTCCGATAAGGTTATGCTACCTTGGTAGAAAACCAACCAGAAGCACCAGAAAGAACTAAAAACGCAGTATCTGCGTCCAACCAACCAAGGCAACCACGGAGTTCGTCGCACGTCGTTGTTGTTCCGTGTGTGGTGGTGAGTGGGCAAAGTTTTCTTCATAGAAGAAGACAATAGTGACCCTATTTATTGTATTTTTAACCGACTTCGAAGAAGGTTAGGTTCCCTATTCGACTGTTTTTTAATGTTTGTTACATCAATCCGATTTTGATGATTCTTTTTTTAATTGAAAGTAGGTGCTTCCCGTGTGGTCCCTTTACAATTTGGACCAGTTCTGATAATGGCATCGATGAGAAAACCATAAATTCGCATTTATTGTGCACGTTGCGTTTGACTGAAATTTATCGAAGTTTTTTATAAAAATAATCATTTTAAAGTACACTCGGAGAGGGTCTCGTTGTCGTCGCGTCGTCGCGTCGTCTCGAGGCGTGGTTTGCTCTATAAGAGAAAAAAGTATTTCGCCGTGGATAAATCGATAAAACCAATTTTCTTTGCGATTCCCGACGCATCTGAAGACGAATCGATATTTAGGAGCAATTAGTACTAGAGCAACATAAGTTTACAAGAGTATTTCGCGTCAAAAGAAACCGCGCCGCCAATGGCCGGCGCCGCCGCGCCGCCGCCCATGCCTGGCGTGCGAGTCACAATCAGCGACGATTTAAAATTAAGCAAATCATAGTGCCGTCTCATTCATTAACGTGTCAGAAGGAGATGCAGCTTATTCTCTAAAATTCAAATTACATGCGCTAAAGCTAGATAGCAACATTGTGATGTTGTGTTGTGTTGTGTCTCTTGCGCATCATAAGACAATAGATTGATGGCTCTGCTGGAGGAAGTCGCACGGAACTCTCAACACGGAGCGGGATGATGAAAAAGCGAAGGGGAAGACTTTACTTGGATTTATTTATAAAGAAACAACATTTAAACTAGGTTTTCGGATTTAGTTCCTTTCGGACTAGGAGCACATAAAGCACGAACAGGTTGACTGATAGCGTGCGAATTTTGTGTAATAGGTACTTCTTGTATTGTATGAACTCCTGGTACCGATGCTACGTTTTAAATTCGAATACCGCGTAACTCCTACATTGTGATAATTTGTGTTCTACGAAAATGATTTTTATTTTTTAACTTTGTTTCAATCCAATAACTTGGATTAGGTACCGTACGCCTGTGTGATGATAGGTCTTTGCAGCTGTAACGATAGCTGAATGAGAGGCTTTTTGATATTACTTTCGTAATGTCGCAAACAGTTTTGTTTGTGGCATTGAGAGCCGACTGAAATGATGACTTTTATATACAGGGTGTTGACTAACGACAATTGGGCGTGTTTGGGAGCCCATTTGGAGAATACAAGTTGGCCGAAAAAATTCCCTGACCCCCCAATTTTTTTCGCGCAATTTTTAATTGTCTTTTTCAATTCCACTTAGTCGGGGGTTTTGCAAAAATATTTCTTCCTTTTTCGATTACATACTATTTATTATATCCGTCGTGGGTTTTTAGACGCTTTCTACACTATACCTATACCAACGCTACCACCAACAAATGAACGAATTTAATATAATTATCATTGACTAAACCATAGCCTTTCGCGAAAGTTCCCTGCCATTTTATTAGGGAGGTAGCCCACCTTAGGTAGCGTACCTTCTACGTAAGAAAATACTTTTTCCTTTCTGCAATACGACGATGACGACGCCTCATTCATGGACGTAGATAAATTTAATTTTTCTACATTCATTCTTTAGTTATGAATTTTAATTTACCTACTCCAGTTTAATTCCCTCTTCTGAAGTAAATAACCGAACGCTGATGCGCCCAGAAGTCACTCAGGAGACTAACACACAATTTGTCCCGGAGCAGGAATCGAACCTGCTACTTACTGCGTTAGCGGCAGCGGCGCGGGTCGCGGTCGACGTCGTCGTCGGCAGCATGCTCGATGCGGGCTGTGTCGCCTCCTCACTTGATTAGTGATGTGAATTGTATCGATATTTAATCTATACTAGTATGTATTATCATTATTATAACGAGGAAAGAGCTGAAGTTTTGGATGTTTGTAGGAACGAATGTCCACCCTTAAGGCCGGAACAGGCCGCTAGTATTATAGATAGTTGTATGCTACCTACATTATATAAAAATCACTAAGCGGCGCAGTCCGCGGAGCACTCGGGCTGTGTTGCCGCCCCGCCGCCGCCGCGCCGTTTGCCGCTGAGTCGCCTCCCACCACTCGTTTAGTGTTGTGTTATTATATTGTTTTATCGATATATATCGACAGCTTCACTGGCACCTACGTAACTTAAGAAGGCTACGAGCTACGAACATCTCCCAAATCTCAGCGGCCGGCCCGGGGCGGATTTGGGAGAGGTTCGTATTTTATTTTGGATTTGTTATTTTTTCACGTAGAATCGCATAGTGTTGGCCATTCGGCGGCGTTCCCCTTATTTCGGAATTTTGCCCCCTGTGTCGCATCGCCCCACACGTTCAAGCAAGCGGTTGCAGAAACTAGAAGGGATTTCACTATTTTTGATATTTTTTCGTACATTTCACCGTACATTTTACCGATTCATTTTGAATAAATGACTGATTTCAGAAATATTTTTGTTTATTTATAATGGTGAATATATTTAGGATGTTTGCTACGCGAAATTTTTTTGAATAAAAGTGTCCATCATGCATAAAAAATAGCTTGAAAATGACTCAATTTGGTGGTCAGAATATGGCAAATTAGTTTCACTCTCATTTAAAGAAAACTAAAACACCATAAACATAGCTATTTTTCATCGATTATGTATGGAAAATTTCAATACGATCGGGGATGTAGTTTTCAAATGAAGCGTAAAGTACAATTGTTGTATGGGGCGCCGTTTGATAGCGCCGACTTTCCTTGATGTACTTACATTTTGTAACACTTGTAACGCATTGCTTTTTTGTTAAATTGTAATGATGCTGTATAGTATTTTGTTGTCTTTCTAATAGATTTTGGAAATATTTTCGCATAAACTCAAAAACCAACATTCAACTTCTTATTTTATTTTCGACAGTAGTGTTGCCAACATGGCGCGGTACGAATTGGACATATCGCCCGCCAAAACAATAGTTTTTAATAAATCTACAATTATATTAGATGTACCTATGCAATTATTATATTTAAATAACAAAACTAGGTAAGTTGAAAGTAAGGAAGAAGTTTCATGCAATACAAAGTACATATAAGCATGCATAAATTTCAAATATAAGAACAACACATTTAACATTCTATTTCGCACGCTGTGACTCATTACTCTTCATCTGTCGATTTTGGCAGCATTATTATCTTCGAAAGTGGTCTCTTGATTTCGTGATTGCCTTTGCACTGCACAGTTACTATCCTCACAAGGTTATCTGCTCCTGCATGAAGCTTCTTGATTTTTCCAAGCAACCACTTTGTTGGTGGCAAATCTTCATCCTTAATTATCACAATGTCTCCAATATCGGGAGTGGACACCACACGTTGCCATTTGTACCTTTGTTGCAATGTATTAAGGTATTCGGCTTGCCATCTATGCCAAAAGTCTTGTGTCATTTTTTGAAGAAGTTGCCATCTGTTTAACAGGTTTATCTTTTGTGTAGTGTAATCTATGTCGGGTATGCTGATTAATGGCTCGCCCACCAAGAAATGGCCAGGTGTTAAAGGGGATTCTGAGTTATTATCTATCTGACAAAGCGGGCGCGAGTTTAGGCACGCTTCTATTTGAGCAAGTAGAGTGGACATCTCTTCGTAAGTAAGGTTTAGTGTCTTTACTCACCCGAGCCAGGTGTCTTTTAGCTGACTGAACGCCAGCCTCCCACAAACCTCCATAAGAAGGCATTCTCGGCGGTATGAAGTGAGCTGTTGTCCCATCGTTTGCCAATAACTCCGCCACTTCCTTCGCTAAGTTGTCTGTGCTTCGCCGAAACAGTTCCCGCAATTCCCTTGCTGCACCGACAAAGTTTGTACCGTTATCGCTCCATAAATTCGAACAATGACCTCTACGTGCAACAAATCTACGGAATGCCGCTATAAACGCTTGAGAAGTTAGGTCAGTGACTGCTTCTAGATGGATCGCGCGAGTCGCCATGCATACAAATAAGCAAATATATCCCTTCGTTGCCTGATGTCCACGTCCCTTTGAAGTCCTTATCATCACGGGGCCAGCATAGTCACATCCGCTATTCAAGAATGCCTTGTTACTTGGATTTACTCTCATAGAGGGTAGTTGGCCCATGAGTTGGTTCTTAGTCTTTGCTCTATTAATAACACATGTCTTACAGTGTCGAATACATTTCTTTACAGCGGATTTCAAGTTTATTACCCAATATTTAGTTCTAACGTAGTTCATCATGAGCATAATTCCACCATGTAACGTTTTCTTGTGAGCTTCGTTTATTAGTAGTTTGGTAATATGTTGGTTCTGAGGTATTATCAAAGGATGTTTTGTCGTTTCTGGTATTAAAGCATTATTCAGTCTTCCTTGCACTCTTAACATCTTTTTCGTGTCTAAGTAAGGTAACAGTGTGATTAGGGAACTTTTGCTCTTTACTTTACCGTTTTTCTTCAAATCTTCTATCTCCCTTTCATATACTAAATTTTGATAATATCTTATGCATTCTTCTAATGTTTCTTCTAACTCTTTAGTGGTTAAGTTCACCGTTCTTGTTTCTTTTTCCTCTTTCTTGATAAATCTTCTACAATACGATAAAACTCTTTTCATTCTAGTAATGTCTGAAAATCTTTCCCAAATTGATTCATCTTCTTGTACATTAGTGTGAAATGTTTTTTTTAATTCCAATTCTGTCTTAGGGATATCGCAGCCTGTTAAGTTTAGTGTCGCTTCTTTTAACCATTTCGGTCCAGTCCACCATATGTCTAAATCGCGTAGATCGCTGGCGTTAATGCCTCTAGTAGCGATATCAGCGGCGTTATCGGCGGACTGAACGTGTCTCCATCGGTCGTTGTCCAGGACTCGGGTGATATCAGCAACTCTATTTGCGACAAAGGTTCGCCAACGGCTAGGTTGAGATTGAAGCCACGACAAGACCACCATTGAGTCCGTCCACAAGAAAATGCTTTCTTTTGGAATGTTCAAAATTTCTTGAAGATCCTTGATAAGATCTGCTAGTAGTGTCGCCGCACATAGCTCAAGTTTCGGAATCGTCATTTGCTTCAACGGGGCAACCTTTGTTCGGGACGCCAGCATTGTTACATGAACTTCGCCATCTTCAACCACTCTGAGGTAAGTAACTGCAGCATATGCTTGTGTAGAGGCATCTGCAAAGCCATGCAATTGGATATTATTGTGAGGGCCAGTTTTCAACCAGCGCGGTAATGTTATGTTCTTTAGATGAATTAATTCTGCTCTATATGTGAGCCATTCTTCTCTCAAATCTACTGGTAGCTCCTCATCCCAACCCATACTACAAAGCCATAACTTCTGAATCAATACTTTAGCAGTTATTACAACAGGTGCCAGCCAACCGAACGGATCAAACAACCGGGCAACATCTGAAAGGATGGACCTCTTCGTAATAGGGTAGATTACATCTGGCAAGTTAACGGTGATATTGAATTCATCTTCCTTTCTATCCCATGTTAATCCTAATATCTTTATTACTTTGTCTAATTTTATCTCTATGTTTTCTTTAGCATTGTCATTATTTTCTTGTTGTAAGTATTGTAGAATTTCTTTAGAATTACTCGACCATTTTTGCATTTCGAAGCCTCCTTTTCTTAGCATACTTTTTATTTCTTCACACATCTTCTTCGCTTTGTCTATATTGTCATGTCCTGCCATCAAATCATCCATGTAAAATGATTTTCTTATTACAGGTGCTGTTTCTGGATAATTTAATTCTTCTTCATCAGCTAGTTGGTTCAGGGTTCGTACACTCAAGAAGGGTGCTGCTGCTGTGCCAAAAGAAACGGTTGTTAAATTGTAGCTTTCGATTTCATCATTGACATTGTCTCTCCATACAATACGTTGTAGATTTGTGTGTTTTTCAGTCATGTTGATCATTCGATACATTTTTATTACATCGCCAACTATACATATCTTGTGTTTTCTCCAAGTTATTATTAAACTTCTAAGATCAGGTTGTATGACAGGTCCTACCATCATGGAATCGTTTAAGGAGTGCCCGTTGGACCCCTTTGCCGAAGCATCAAAAACTACTCGAACCTTTGTAGTCTCTTTATCTTCACGTATGACTGCATGGTGCGGTAGGTAGATTGCTACTTCATTATTTGGTGTCTCAGATTTCCTCATATGACCCATCTCTTTATATTCATTGATTACTTTAGTGTATTCTGATTTTAGTTTAGAGTCTCTTGTGAATTTTCTTTCTAATTGTTTGAATCTATTTATAGCTTGTTGTTTAGTTTCCCCGCATAGATTTACTGTTTCTTCTATAGATTGTTTCAAAGGTAAGTGTACCACATATCTCCCATCTTCATCTCTTTTGGTTGTTTCCTTGTATATTTTTTCACAATTTTCTTCTTCTTTAGTAAGTATCTTTCTTTTTTTATATGATTCTGTTTCTATTTCCCAAAATTTTCTTAGCATGTCATTGTCTTCTGCTATCATTCTCGTTACATGTAGTGTTATGACATGATGTTGTTTGTTGTATGATTGGTCTTCTCTTTGTCCAGAAAGTATCCATCCCAATATTGTTTTTTGAGCTACTACACCTTCGGGCATCTTCACCAGTCCGTCTTCTATTATTTTACAAAAGACATCAGCTCCAAATAGTATATCTATTCTACCAGGTGTATCGTACGTAGGGTCCGCCAATAATAGCGATTGAAGTCCTGACCAGTCTGTGGTGATGTGTGTTGAGGGTAGTTTGGTTGAGATTGTTTTCAATACATAGGCCTTTACTTGGATATCTTTAGCTTTCTCAAATCGCGGCATGACTGACAATTCGACCAGGTGTTTTATTGGGACAGTTGTTCCTTCTCCTACTCCAGAGACGACTCCATTGATATTGTTTTTACTTAATCCCAATAGTTCTACAGCTCTCGCTGAAATGAAGGATGCCTCCGACCCTTGATCAATCAGAGCGCGAAGTAAATGGGTGTTTCCTTTCTTTGTTCTGACATTTACTTGTGCTGTGGCTAATAATACTTGTTGCCTGGGTCGCTTCTCAGAAAGGTGTGCACTTGTGACCCTGTGTTCTGATTCTAAATCTTGCTTGTCCTCTCTTCTCTCATTTTGTTTATTTTGTTCTTCTTGTAAAATCTGTTCTTGTTTAGTTTCCGTAGTCTTGTGAAGAAGCGAATGGTGTCTTTTTCCACAAACTCGGCATGAAGTTCTATGCTTGCATCTGTATACAGTATGATTTGGTATCAGGCAGTTGAAGCAGAGGTTGCTGTTTTTTGCAAAGGTTTGTCTTTGATCTACTGATTGATTCACAAATTCCTTGCAGTTGTGAATGTAATGTCCTTTATTTTTACAATAAATACATGTTGGTTGTGGTTGTGTAGCAGTGGCTATAGCGGCGTGCGCTGACTGGAAGATATCATCACCGCTTTCTTCTACAGTTTCATCAGTGCTTATGTGAAAAGCTTTGTGTGTTGGTTGTCTCTCTTTTGGCATAGAAGTAGCAATTGGTGCGACCAGTTCAAGTGTACGAAACTTGTGTTCAAGGAATTTTCTTAACTCTTCCCAGGTTGGCATCATGTTACCTTCATCGTCTCTCTGCGCATGTTCCTCCCAGTCTTTCAATGACTCTGTGTCCAACTTCTGTCCAACCAGAAATATTATAAAGGGATCCCACGAATTTGTTTCAATATCTAAATTGTTTAAGCTTGTAATACACTCGGAGGTAGTGTCCAGCACGGTTTTAATTTGGATGGCCGACTGACTGGTGACTCTTTTCTGACCAAAAAGTCTCTTGAGAAGAGAATTCACAATCATTCTTTTGTTTCCAAACCTTCCCCTTAACAACTGCCATGCTTGAGAATAGTTACTGCCAGTTATAGGTATAGTTCTAAGTAACGCTTCTGCTTCACCAGATACTGTTGTTTTTAAATAGTGTAACTTCTGTACATCACTTATTGTGGTTTCGTGTACCAGTGCTGTAAACAAATCTTGATAAGATGGCCAATCTTCATATTTGCCTGAAAAGGTAGGCAGTGTGATTCGGGGTAGTTTTGCAAATGATGTTTGTGTGGAGCACAGAGATGTATTATTTGATTCATTTGTCTCTTTCTTTCTTTCTTCAGCTGCCAGTTTTAGAAGTAGATCGGTCAAATCTGCTTGTAGACTTATGTATAATTCTTCATATGTGTAAAATTCCTCATGAAGAAAATAAGGAAGAATTCCTCTTGATTCTCGCGGTGTGCATTTTGTTAGGCTATTATGTGCCGTTTTAAATGTATCCCAATAATCCTCTATGGACTTAATTTTCGCCTTTATGTACCCTTCAGTGAGCCTGACTTTTGGGCATTTTTTCATATTTGTTTGGGTTCTTTTGAGTGTACTTGCCACATCTTCCAACACGGCTAAGTATTGGTTTTGTTCCGCAGTTGGCGGCGACATAGTTTCTTATCACTTCGCACACAACTTCCAATTTCTAACCAAAACACTGCAAGTCCAAACACAAGGTTGACCTTTGACCTTCACTTCGTTTAGGTTACGTACAATGTTTATTTTGTCTCTAACTGTTCCCACCACAATATTTTGTAAATGTCTTTATAGAAAAGCGTATTTCCAATGTACACTTCAGTAAAATAGTTCACCATTCACTGAAACTAAAGTTCTACAGATAGCTCACGAATGCAAAAAACACGCATGTTCGTTTCCGTTCCGAACTCTCGCCGCGCCGGCCGAATCCGTGTGCCTTTCTTCAATATTAGTTTATCCAGTTCCGAAGGACCATTTTATGTATAGTATTTTGTTGTCTTTCTAATAGATTTTGGAAATATTTTCGCATAAACTCAAAAACCAACATTCAACTTCTTATTTTATTTTCGACAGTAGTGTTGCCAACATGGCGCGGTACGAATTGGACAGATGCATAACAGATTCATGCGTTACTTTGCGGATCCATTGTTAATATAAGAATGAAAATATGTAGAAAAACCTTCCCAACAGAGATGCATAGAAAATATATTAGTTTCTAAATTCAAGGCAATGAATTTAGAAACTAATATATTTTCTATGCTTTATAATTATTTTTAATGTTGTACTTGTCAATATTAGGTTTTTATTTGTATTGTTTAAGACGTAGGTATAGTATACTAAAGTCTAATACAATAACTTATCTTATCAGCTAAGGGGAAGCACTCAGTAACTAACTACTACTCACTAACACAAACCACAAGCTATTTTTAAAATAGCTTGTATTGGTAATGACATCCGTAAATAAGTGTCATGTACTTTTTATTCAATAAACAATGTTAAATTTAGAATATCGATATCGACAGATATTGCCCCAGCCCAAATGACACCTATTTAACTTGCCCGGCCAGAGCGCAGTAGCGCCCCCACTCCGCTACTTAACGCGCTCTGTAGGCAAAGCGCGCCGCCGCCGCCGGAGCGCGCGGCCTGCCTGAATAATAAATGTGTCCAGCTAGTGATTCTGTTGTCTCATCATGTCAGCGGAAAGAGGTCCACAGCTGGACATTATGACTCCACCAAAAAATCCTCACAGTGGCCCTGCGCCAGCATCATTAACTGGTTGCAGGCGACTTTCATCAGATCTGGCAGATATTCAGATTTTTCGTTTTTATTTTCTTTTATTCGTTGTTCATTAAGCCGATAAGAGTATCTATATCGATAGAAATTTTCCCAGCCCAACTGACACCTACTTAACTAGCCGAGCCGGGAGCGCGGTTTGATAGCGCCCCCCCTCCCGCCAGTCCCGCCACTCCACGGGCTCTGTAGGCGCGGTCTGATTATTAGATGTATCCGGCTATAGTGATAATGTCTGAAAGATTCTTTTTTTGGCATTAATTTAACACAAAGAAATAAACGTTCTCTTCTAAAGTGGTTTATGATGTGTCAAATCACTGAATTACTTTCCGGCTTACTTAATATCTATCGCCACTTCGCCACGCCAGTCATTACCTACTTAATTTGTGTTACTTAAAAAATAAAACACTGACCTATTTATTGAATGAATATGAGAATTCAACCTTGGTACGTGTAAGTACTATAGTTTAATCCTGAAAACGTATCCCGATGGTCCCCTATCCTATGTGACCGCGGAAAATGATACACCGAATTCATAGGCAACTATTAATCGATGTAACGATACAGATCCCGTGTTATTTTTTGTAGAGTTTATTTAAAAACGAAAGCATTCCAAAAGCACGAAGACTCGGACGCAGTGTCGGCAACAGTTTTACAAGTCTAAAAAAACATAAGACGTATTGCATAATTAAAATATCTTTTCCGACTTTCTCTAACGAATGCCGGCACAGAACATCACTAGCTCCAAGTCCCGCGGCTTATCTGACGGCAGGCGACGCGACAGGCAGATATATTTCATCTCGCCACTCGACAGTTTTCCACAGGCGCTGCCGGGGCGGCGCGGCGGCGGCAGCGCGGCGCGGCGTACTAGTACTTGACGACGTTATGAGTGTTGCTGGCATAGTGGTACCTACCTGTATCTCTATTTTCTGTTTATCTTGGTAGATACTTCCTATTTTGTCTGGTCTGAAAACGTAGCCTCTCAGCAAAAATGGATTAGTATTTTTGGGCACTCTGTGTCGTGTCGTCCCACAGCTACGCTCCCTCAAAACCTTCCCCTCCAAGCGGTCTTCTGCGATTAGGTACGCACCCGATCGATTAGAATTTACCGAATAGTTGGATTTCTGAAATTTTTGTATTTCTATTCTATACTACGTATCTACAGTAATAAAAATCTCACAAAACGAATCAGCAATTTATAGGTGCATTGCGGATTTTTTTTAGGATTAACAGCGCTTTTTAACCAACTTCAAAAAAAGGAGGAGCTCAATTTGTTTTTCTATTTTTTTTCTTTGTTACCTCAGATCTTTTGACTGGGTGGTCCGATTTTCATGATTTTTTTTTATATGAAAGCTGATGCTTCCTTTGTGGTCCCATTTTAATTTGGTTCAGTTCTGACACTGGGATCCATGAAAAACCATAAAAACTATAAAAATTTAAGTCGGTTTATAGTTTCTAAAACAAAATTAATTTCATTAACTAGGTATTTATTAGCTTAGATTTTTCAAAACCGGATAAAAGATGAATATTATTTTAAACACAAATTATGGTACATACTATTTTAATAACAAAAAGACGTGTGGCACTCGGGGAATGCCGCGGTAAAGCTATTGCAATGCCATCTAGAGGCGAGTTGCTGAACTAAAGAGACAAACGTCAAGGTTTTTTCGTTACGGAATTTCTGGATTCGGTCCCCGCGCTCAAGGCCCGCGATAGAAGCTATGCAATAGCTTAAAAACCGGATTAATTTTGCATCATCGATAAGGTAAGAACAACGCCATCCTTCCCAACTGAAAGGCAAGCAGCACGCTTCCAACGCGCCGAAAGCGCCATCTCAACGTCGCGTTGCTACCAGGCGCGCAGAAGCCCGCAGGAGTTGCGAGTAAATTAGGCGTCGGACACGGGCGGGGGCCGACAGCCGACGCGCGCACTCAGCGATATTGTTATCGGCCCGCCTGGGTTTTACGTAGGGCTGCTACTTGTTTTTTTTTCGCTTGGATTTTTTTGCTTCATTTGACGTGTCTTGGAAGTCGAGATGGCTGGATGGAGTAGGGTTGCATTAAAACGCAAATTAAGTAGAATGATTTTACTGCTGTTAGTTATTATAGCACCATGGCTTTGGGACTTCATTTGCATATCAGTGGGACCTTGTACATAGGTAGGTACATAGTGTAGGTACCGGCAGGTATAGATAGTACTTTATTAATCTAAAAGAATCTATTTACAACAGGAAAAGCTAAACCTAAGTGACGATTGGCGGTCTTATCGCTCAAGAGATCTTATCTCTACCAGACAACTATGGATGGATAGGATCATGAGACATTTCAAGGGAATGTGTTTTACCTACGTAATTATGTAATTAAGTAGAAAATTAGGGCAAAGAATGGAACTTTAGGTAAAACCTATAAATCTATTTGTCATTTAGCTGCACCATGGCGACCACTGTGGCGCGATGGGCGATGGTCCGCCTGCGACGTAGGAGGTTGTGGTTCCCGCCTCAGGACAAATGTGTGTACGAACTGCAAATATGTGCTCAGGGCGTTCTTGGTGTTTTCTGTGTATCATAAAAAAAATGTAGTGTATTGTATTAGTATATCAGTTATCTAGTACCCATAAAACCAGCTCCGCTTAGCTTGGGGGGCTTTATTATTATTTTATTATTAGTGATTGTAACAATATGTTTGAAGGTTTGTTTATCTTCTGTGCAGATAATAAAAAAACGAATATAAGGAAATATAAAATTCTGAAATTTTATACCATAAGTACATGTCTACACTCAACATTTACAGGTTCAGAAGGAAGTAGCACCGCACCATCCACTTATTTTATTTCAGAAGGCATGAATTTATTTACCAAACATATCACAATAAAATAATCCTAAAATATATTATTCCGAACGCCTGCCAGCCCTAGAAGGCAGAGCGAGGCGCGCGTCGGCTGCAGAACAAAAGCGCCCGAGCGCCACTCGCCGCACCGCGCGCCACCGCTACCACGGGCATGATGTCTTGGTACTTTGCTATTAACTTGGGCACCTTGCGACTAGTTGCGATTGCGACACTTGCGTTGATTGCTGTTTGAACCAATCAACCTGCTTGCATTTTGAATGATAAGGTTGATTGGATAAGGTCTTTCTTTCTTCGACAAGGTTCATTCTTTGACTTGGTATCAAGTCAAACCCAAATCTAAATCAGGGACTTGATACCATCTTGATACACAGGTTGCGATGTGCCTGTGGCCGCTTCGTCAAGACTTGTGCTGTAATGTGAAAATATAAGAATTAAGAATAAGGTATGCAACTGTAATGTAAATATTACATAATGCATAATAATAATAATAAAACATGATAATATATGATATACCTAATGTATAATATCTAATAATGTATAATGGTTTAAATGAAGGTTAGGTACCTACACAATACAAATCCTTGACCTTGACCTCACATCAGCCTATACTTGTCCACAGCTGGACATAGGCCTCCCCTAATGAGCGCCCTGTCTTCAGCTTCAATAATTATTTAGAACTGACCATTATTGATACTCCTGTACTGAATTTAAATATGTTTACTGTATAAAAAGTTAATCCGTTTTCGGCCGTTACTTTTGATAGGTAAAATATTTTTATTAGGAACTGTGGATTTTGTTGGAACTAACAAAAAAAAATTATACACATACCAGCAAATTCAGCTACAAATTCAAAATAATACGTAATTATCATAATCAAAACTGATTATGATAATTACGTATTATATATTACATTTAATTTTTGTATAATATTTATATTCATCCCTGTCAAATTTTATTCGATCCGTTCAGCCGTTTAGGCTTGAAAATGTTATAGAGAGACAGAGTAACTTTCGAATTTTTAAAGTATTTAATTTGGTTCTGTGTACGGGACTTAAAAATGTTAAATGAATGTATCATATTCATTAAAATTTTAAGTCCCATTTTTGAGTCATATGTATTTTCTTTATTTACTGATATATAATATTATAAAGAGGAAAATTTGATATTAGTTTGTTTGTTTGTATTGCATAGGCTCCGAAACTACTAGAACGATTTAAAAATTATTTCATCATTAAAAAGCTTATTTATCAGGGCGTGACATAAGCTATATTTTATCCCGGAATTCCCACCGTGAGGGGCTGCTAGTCTGTTATAAAAACTAAGTATCAAGTCGTTTCGGTCCGCGCGCTCCATTACCCAATGATTCACGGGATACGGGACGCCCGACCGAGTCACTATAACTTCACACCTCTACCTATAGTATCATAGGTACAGTATGTATAAGTATATGTGTACATTGTGTACCATCCATCTGCATGAGTAGGTAAGGTAACCTATACCTACGTAGGTTTTTATAGGTATGGTAAGTATGGTTGGAGTAGGTAGGTACCTTACCAACTAGCGCCACGACGACGACGACGCGACGACGACAATGCGACGCCCGCGACGCCACGATCTTACTTCAGTCAAACCAAAGAATCTTTGGTTCCGACAACTTAGGGTCCTTGTAGGCATTGATTTATTAAAAACGCTTGTAGGTATATAATATACTCGTAAACTTCGAATATTGACCGAAATCATCAAAGTAGGACACCATCTTAGGTAGGTAGGTAGGCTACCTATTCCATTTTTAAAATCGTGATTAAAACTTCCTAGCCTTTTATGCACGCCTAGTAGTAATTCAATCGTTGTCGCTGTTGACGGGGTCAATCGAAACGAAACCCACTGACGAAGATGCAGAATTAATTTTAGCCTTCTTATTTCTAAGCCCACCGACGACGACGACGACAACGACCCGCGGCGGTGGCGCGGCGCCGCGCCGCCGTCGTCGTTCTGTTCTGTGATGATGACAAAGTTTTATGTCACCGGTTCGATACCTGCTAGCGACATCTGTTGAGCAATAGGTGTTATTTATACGCCGGTGAAATCGTACGCCATCTTTCGATGAGTAGTAAAGTGATGGTTTATATTTACTGAAATGATATGGTTCGTTCACAGAAATGAAGCCCTTCGCAGACAGCCGCTAATTAGTTAGCGCGTCTTGCCGTCCCACCGTCCCGCCACCCCCGCCACCCGCAAAATCGCAGGACGCAGAAACGAGCTTCAAAATTAGCGTTGATGTGAGTAGGGCCTAAAGCGCCGCGCGCAGTTCGGATGTCACAGTGGGTTCGCTATTAGTACTTCAATGGGTTCGTTCGAGATAAATGAGTTTAGTAAACATTGATATAGAAGTATATTAGTAAATATGTATATTAATAATATATAATATATAATATAAATTTACATAATGTATTGGGGAGAGTGCGTGTTAATTCAGATAACCAGACTTCTTCTTCAAACAAAATAGACATTTGACTTGACTTGCTTTTGCTGGCATGGATTGTTGGACTCCTTACATTTTCATGTTGGACTCAGTAACGCCACCTATCAATATTTAGGTAACTTTTGGTATAAACATGGCGCCACTTCCTGACATTCATTCATTTGCTTGCCTCCATTTTGTGATCGTCATTCTCTTTGGTGATCGTCTCTTGTCTATTTTTCGGATAGATCGTTTATGGTAAGCCGTAGATAATTTTCTCTTTGGACGATTTTGTTGTTGTGATCTCTGATTTGATTTCTAAACACAACAAAGTGGTCTTATTTTTGTAAAATTGGGTCTGATTCAAGAAAATAATGCATATTTCAGATTTATCGTGCGTATTGGATGTGATAAATTTTACAAATGGAGACGTGGACGGATCTCTGCCGCTGTTGTCTATCTGCCAATTCCGATTACTCAATTTTGGATGAGGAACAAAATATTACACAGAAGTTTCTTGAAATAACAACTGTACAGGTAAATGTTATTTTATTCTACCGCTCTGAAGGAACGCTGGTCTCCATGAATTGGTGATTAGTTTTAAGGAATTTATAACACAAAAATCATAACTTTGATAGAATAACCTCAAAAGTCTTGACATTTAGTTCTGTCAGCCTTGTACTATTCTATCAAGAAAAGAAACGCTTTTCTGTAAAGCAAAGAGAATACAATAACTACGCTGTAAAGCAACACATCCATTAACCCACTTCAAACACACAGTACACATTATATTCACAAATTCGGGCATGCAGTGGCCAACATCCTTTTCAACTATTGTTTCATCAAAAGCATAAACTTAGAAATCTCTATAAATGATTTTCATGGTTCTAGGTAAAGCAAGATGATGGTTTGCCCCAGAAGCTGTGTGATGACTGCTACAATGTCATGAATTCAGCCTATCAGTTCCGGAAACAGTGCATCAAGATGGATACTGAACTAAAGACCCAGCTTAATGAGCTCCTCAACCAATGTAATGACAACTACATTGATGAACTTGAAAATATGGATGAAGCAGAGAGCCAGCAAAAGCAAGACATTGAATTTGCAAATGATCCTATGAAACAACTTGAAGCGATCATCAAAAAAGAACCAATGGACAAAGATGATGACTATTACTATGTTCTAGTCATAGACAACCCTAAGGATAAGGAGAATGTTGAGGATACTAACATGATTGAGCCAGATAAAGTTAAAACTGAAGTAATCGATGACCAAATACTCCAGATAATGAAAAATGCAGATAAACCAGACAAGCAAAGTCCTAAAACTACTAAGGTAGCGTCACAGGTAGATGTGACAAAAATTGAGAAAAATAATTCTGATTTTGAACATTCCATGGACTCGTTTCTCATTAGTAATAATGCCATCTCAGCGAATGTACCAGCTACTATTCTAGAGAACGAAGAGTGTCAGGAAGATGATGACAATGCTAATGATATTGGTAATG
This sequence comes from Eupithecia tripunctaria, assembly GCA_955876795.1. Taxonomy (NCBI): domain Eukaryota; kingdom Metazoa; phylum Arthropoda; class Insecta; order Lepidoptera; family Geometridae; genus Eupithecia; species Eupithecia tripunctaria. The sequence continues at coordinate 8,186,097 of OY041623.1, read as the reverse complement.
ACATCACTGTGTACGAGACCCATGAAGATGTAGCTCTCGCAGAGGATAATAGCATCATCACTGATGACCAGAACCTGATAAAGATACTAACTAGTCAAGAATTTATTGAAGATGGCTCAGGAACTGTGTTTCTAAAACATGATGGAGTGAACTATATTGCAGATGGACAACTGGTGAATGATGATGACGAACAAGATGAAGAAGTTATATATTACGAAGGTGATGGAGAATCACAGTTCCAAATTGTGAAGTATGATGGTTCCGAGTTAGTCATAGAGTATGCTGATGAAAGTAATCAAGCGGTCACACCGAATTTCCTCTGTGACTGCGGAGAACAGTACACAGACTACAATGAATTTGAGAAACATCAGACAAAACACAATCCGGCGGGGGACCACCTCTGCAACTTATGTGGCAAGGGGTTTGAGTCAGAAGAAATTCTAACTGGCCACATGGTCTTACACAATGTCTCGGGGTTGCTACTCCAGTGCCCATTCTGTGAAGCAGTCATTAAGAGAAGTGCTTTGACACAGCATATCAAGCATGCTCATAACCACGTTAAACCACAGTGCAATGTTTGCAAAAAAACATTTGCCAATCCCAACAATTTGAAGCGACACATGATGATCCACAATGGAGTAAAGGAATTTGAATGTGATCTCTGCTTCAAAAGGTTCAGCCAGAAAATAACCATGCAGACTCATAGACTGACTCATCTTAACCCTATCCAACCAACTCTAACCTGCCCTGGGTGTGAAGTCACCTTCAAAACCAAAGATCTGCTCACACAGCACATTGAAAACAGTGAATGTCCCAAGTCCAAAGTGTTAGATTCAGGTGCAAAGGATGAACTGATGAAAGCTGTCAAAAAGGAGGTCAAGACTAGCCTTGGTAAGCTCTTAGGCTTTGCCTGCTCTTTGTGCAAAAGGATGTTCTCCATAGAATCAGCTTTGGAATCCCATATTGAGTCAACTCACATCGTTGATCCGGCTGAGCTTCTCTGCTCCGAATGTGGAGAAGTTGTGAGTTCCAAGAAAGAGATGGCAGCTCATGTGATGAGCCATGACAAACGCAAGAACATTGTAAAGAGGTTTGAATGCTCGTCTTGCGGTAAGGGCTGTTCCAGCCAGGCAATGCTGCTGATGCATGAGAGAGTCCACACAAATGAGAGGCCATACTCCTGCCAGCTGTGTCCTCTGAAATTTAAAACTAAAACTCACCTACGGACTCATCAATTGACTCATACTCGTGAGAAGAAGTTCGGTTGCTCTGTTTGCATGAAGTTTTTTGCTCTGAAAGGAAATCTGGTGGTACATTTAAGGACGCACACTGGTGAAAGGCCTTATGTGTGCAGTGACTGTGGCGACGCCTTTATTGATTCCAAGTATTTGAAGAAGCATAAGCTGAAGAAACATGGCTCTGACACTGTGCCTTGGAATCCGTTCTTGAAAGTAAAATATGAAGATATGGATGAATCATAGATGGCCATTGAAAATGATGCTTCAGTAACTATACCATCGAGCATGTTGAATGTTGGTAAACAAACCCCAAAACAAAAAATAAAAACTCTTGTCTGGCGTTGAGTTTCAGATGTAATTGTCAGCAATATAAGTGGATCTCAAGTCGAAATTCTATTCTACTCTATGTATGCGGTTTATTTTACTAACATTCTACATGCTTGATGGATACGGTATAGAAATATAATAATAATAATAATAAAAGTTTATTTGAAACTTATTAATAATTTTCCAACTTATAATTATTATGCTTTTACTTCTTGATTATGGCTCTACATATTTTCCACCATGTCTTGCCAGTGTCTGTTACAAGATAGTTTCAAAATCTGAGAGAAAATGCTTAGCATTAAGGATGCTAGAGTTTCATTATGAATATGGCTCTTATTTTAAATAAACATTTGTTTTAGGTTATTCATCACAGTATAAGGTTTTTTTCAATCTGAGTTAAAAGTGAGTTTTTTAGTTTTAATCAATTGTCTTATATTTTTGTTTATTTTGTACTGGAGGTGGATTAATCTTTGACTTATCAAAGACTAAAAGTTAGTTATTACTTAATATTTCTTAAAAACGACTTAGAAGTTAGAAACTTTAATTTTATGTAGGATTTTAATTTAATTTATGTTTATTTTAAGTTGTTTCTGCATTGTTGAGTTTTTTTTGTAATGATGGTTTTCTCGATATGTTAGTAAAATTATTAAGGCACATAGTGCCATAAATTTTTCAATTCTTTCTATACTAATTCATGAGCGTTTTTTTGTTTACTTGTCATTTGAGAATATCATATTACTATAACTAGCATTGTTGGAATTCGCTTGTCGTATAGAATTATATTTTCATCTATTTTTATGATAGTAATCAAAACCAAAAATAGGTGCACACGCAACTATCATAATAAAATATCAACTTGTAAGATTGCGTTTTTATTTCTATTTGTCATTTTTTTTCTAGGTTTTGGTAGGTATTCGGTAATCACTACCATCAGCACTAATATTATAAATGCGAAAGTTTGTATTAATGGATGGATGTTCGTTACCTTTACATGCCAAAACTACTAAATAGATCGGGCCGAAACTTTGCATATAGGTAATTATAATTCTGAAATCATTTATAGGCTACTTTTTATACCAAAAATCTGTTCCCGTGGGATAGAAAATCCTGGAATCATTTATAGGCTACTTTTTATCCCAAAAATCTGTTCCCGTGGGATAGAAACCTCCTTCGAATGTTTCCATAGGAACAAGGCATGCGTAGCCGCAGGGTGCAGCTAGTTTATTATAAAAACTCGTTTGACGAATTCATTGTTTTATCCTTCCCATCTGGCAGGCACGAATTAGTTTTTAGTTTGGTTTCCATTCCACCCCTCTGGTTGCGACACTGGACTTCCTTCTTACTTACGTCAACACGTAATGTGTGCGGATTGCTCGTATTTTTCTTTTAATAAAAACTCAGTTCTAAATTACAAAAACGCTCTTTATTTGACTAAAACCTACATTTATATATTAAATAAAATTACTTATCTAAGTATACCTCGGTATTGGATTTAACTTGAAAAGATAAGTTAAGTAAAAGAAAAAGTAGTACAGTGTGCGCGCATGTTACTCGCGAGTACGCGAACTTGCGAAGAAAGAAACGTACGCGTTCCCGCTTTCGTTACATTCAATTCAAACAATTTAATACACAATACAGAGAGATGACAAAAATATCACTGCTTTTTGCATTTTAATTTGTTTTTTGCATTGAGGTGTTCTTCCCCTTTATTAGCAGAGCCCTTTTAAGAATACTTAGCTAAATAAGTACGTACGTTAGAGTTATATACGTATCGAATATTTGTAGTTAATTCAATGTAAAACTAACTAACAGATGTATCACCACGGGCGTGGCGAACATCTTTTGCCTCTCTCGACGTGGCCTGGATCTGAACTAAAGCCTCCTTTCAGTTTTCAGTTCAGTTGCAAAATATCAAAATATCTAACAAAACAGCAAAAAAAATCGGTTACATTGTCCTCTGTTTCGTGGTCCATTTTTAATAATACATGGTCTCGGTCTCACAATAAGATCATTTTGACTACTAACGCGAGAAATTAACAAAAAATATTTTGGTTTCGCGGCTTGCTCCGCTGGAGTACTGTCTCGTCTCTGGCTCTGCACATGAAGGTCCCCCTTATACTGAAATGGAAGTTTCTGATTCGTTTACGTGATAAGCTAATCTTATGCGAGCGAGAGTTCATTTTGTACGACAGCGAACACAACTTCGATATTCCTTTTCCAAATAGACACCAGATTTTGATTTTCGTAGATTCTTTAGAGCAGGGCTCATCTATTTTGTTGTAAATCGTTAAAATTTTATTATTTTTCATAACTTACTATCATAGCTTTCGCGTCTTGCTAAGCATACCTCACCAATTTCAAAAAGACTGCGACTCACCGATATTCATTATGTATCTAACAATTCCTCCTAACAATTCAATCTCAGTCGCGCACTCTTTAAAACGCACTTACTTTTCCCTAAAACCCGGAAAAGTCCCTAAAAATTCGCGGCTCGCTTCGCTCGCCGTGGTTTATTGTTAGTGGTGATGCGTGTCTCAAATTCTTGGGCTACGACCTCGCCTTATGAATGTACATTAGGTATATTCTTTGTTTTTTTCACCTGACCCCCCTTTACAGAATCCTGGCTATTAGTCCAGTCATTTAAGCTTAAATTAGGTAAGAATCTCGGAATTCGAGCCAGCTGTAAGTCTGTAAATACTTGTATATCGACACTCTAAAAGTTGTCTCAAAACCTACATTATGGTAGGGTGTGCGCAACTATTAAATTTCTAGGTCAAAGGTGTAGTCTTTGTTTAATTACAGGATTATAATTACCTGTATGCAAAATTTCAGCCAGATCCGTTCAGTAGTTTTGGCGTGAGGAGGTAACAAACATCCATCCATCCATAAACCCGTACAGCTTTCAAATATTCCACCAACAAGTGCAGCTGCTCATCAACAGTTCAAACGTGTATACTATCAAGTTCAAACTTGGTAAGGGCATGATTTGGAACCCCAGGTATGGGGTTGGGCAATGCGAAACGTGATGCTGTGACCGCGCGTTCTCCGCCCTCTAACTCGAAAACGGTTCAACGTATAAAAAAAAATTTAAACAAAATTTATAGAGAATTTTGTCTGCTACAATATTGATCATACATACAAATAGCAAAAAACCCATAGGAAATGAGATATTTACAAAAAAACTATTTTTCGTGACCTTTGACCTTGAAATGTAAAATAGTTGCGCACACCCTACCATATGTAGGTTTTGAGACAACTTTTAGGGTGTCGATACAAGTATTTACAGACTAACAGCTGGGTATCTCAAATTCCGAGGTGAACTTACTAAAATGACTGCCTTGTGGTTCAAAGTAATAGAATAAGTTTGGTTAGGTTAGGTTAGGTTAGCTTACATTTGTCGCCGGAGTTCGACCCCAAAAACACGTCCATAAAAAAACAATAATGATACTCTTGCTTGGAGCAAAAATGTAACATTTCAGGAAAATTGGGATATTATTAACCCCCCTCCCCTCCTGGATCCGCCCCTGGCTAGTGTCTGACGACTGCTCGGGCACATGGTAGGAAAGTTTTTTAAATATAGTAGATAGAAAAATTCACAGAAAGAAGACTTCATTTTGATATTAAAAACAATTCAAAGATTTTTGAATTGTATCCATTTTGAATGGAGCATAAACGTAAACAAACCGCCCATACTTAACCTAAAATTCACTTCGTTGGCGCGTCCTTTTATACGTAATTTACATTACTTGTCGATTTTAGATCCTCCCTTCAATAAAAATTGCTATTAATTATATCTGAAACTCGACGCCAAGCAAGTGAGATTTTGTTATTTGTGTCGTACTTTGTTTACTAACATGCTTCATTCAAAATGGATTAACCATAGCTAGTATATTTTTTCGCTCAAATTATTACTCCCAAAATCTATCGTGGAATCCTGGCATATGATCTTTTACAATACTAGTAGCGTCACCTAGCTTTACCAATTTTATACAAGAGTTTGCTACTCGTCGCTAGATGGCGTACAGTGCACATAAAACAATTCCCACATTTTTTGCAAAAATTGAGTTGATGGTTAGATTTGTTCAACTATATGGTCGACCTACCAACAAATTTCTTTGGTAGGTCTATACATATACAGATAATACTTACTTTGTCACGAAGACTAATTAATCAGTGGCTGTTTTATAATTTCTAAAGGAAAATAGTACTTTATTTAACCTTCTGTGTTCTGTGACGTACTAGGCTAGTGACCTACAGTACTAACTAGGGGATAAAACAATGAATTCGTCAAACGAGTTTTTATAATAAACTAGCTGCACCCTGCGGCTACGCATGCCTTGTTCCTATGGAAACATTCGAAGGAGGTTTCTATCCCACGGGAACAGATTTTTGGGATAAAAAGTAGCCTATAAATGATTCCAGGATTTTCTATCCCACGGGAACAGATTTTTGGTATAAAAAGTAGCCTATAAATGATTTCAGAATTATAATTACCTATATGCAAAGTTTCAGCCCAATCTATTTAGTAGTTTTGGCATGTAAAGGTAACGAACATCCATCCATTAATACAAACTTTCGCATTTATAATATTAGTGCTGATGGTAGTGATTACCGAATACCTACCAAAACCTAGAAAAAAAATGACAAATAGAAATAAAAACGCAATCTTACAAGTTGATATTTTATTATGATAGTTGCGTGTGCACCTATTTTTGGTTTTGATTACTATCATAAAAATAGATGAAAATATAATTCTATACGACAAGCGAATTCCAACAATGCTAGTTATAGTAATATGATATTCTCAAATGACAAGTAAACAAAAAAACGCTCATGAATTAGTATAGAAAGAATTGAAAAATTTATGGCACTATGTGCCTTAATAATTTTACTAACATATCGAGAAAACCATCATTACAAAAAAAACTCAACAATGCAGAAACAACTTAAAATAAACATAAATTAAATTAAAATCCTACATAAAATTAAAGTTTCTAACTTCTAAGTCGTTTTTAAGAAATATTAAGTAATAACTAACTTTTAGTCTTTGATAAGTCAAAGATTAATCCACCTCCAGTACAAAATAAACAAAAATATAAGACAATTGATTAAAACTAAAAAACTCACTTTTAACTCAGATTGAAAAAAACCTTATACTGTGATGAATAACCTAAAACAAATGTTTATTTAAAATAAGAGCCATATTCATAATGAAACTCTAGCATCCTTAATGCTAAGCATTTTCTCTCAGATTTTGAAACTATCTTGTAACAGACACTGGCAAGACATGGTGGAAAATATGTAGAGCCATAATCAAGAAGTAAAAGCATAATAATTATAAGTTGGAAAATTATTAATAAGTTTCAAATAAACTTTTATTATTATTATTATTATATTTCTATACCGTATCCATCAAGCATGTAGAATGTTAGTAAAATAAACCGCATACATAGAGTAGAATAGAATTTCGACTTGAGATCCACTTATATTGCTGACAATTACATCTGAAACTCAACGCCAGACAAGAGTTTTTATTTTTTGTTTTGGGGTTTGTTTACCAACATTCAACATGCTCGATGGTATAGTTACTGAAGCATCATTTTCAATGGCCATCTATGATTCATCCATATCTTCATATTTTACTTTCAAGAACGGATTCCAAGGCACAGTGTCAGAGCCATGTTTCTTCAGCTTATGCTTCTTCAAATACTTGGAATCAATAAAGGCGTCGCCACAGTCACTGCACACATAAGGCCTTTCACCAGTGTGCGTCCTTAAATGTACCACCAGATTTCCTTTCAGAGCAAAAAACTTCATGCAAACAGAGCAACCGAACTTCTTCTCACGAGTATGAGTCAATTGATGAGTCCGTAGGTGAGTTTTAGTTTTAAATTTCAGAGGACACAGCTGGCAGGAGTATGGCCTCTCATTTGTGTGGACTCTCTCATGCATCAGCAGCATTGCCTGGCTGGAACAGCCCTTACCGCAAGACGAGCATTCAAACCTCTTTACAATGTTCTTGCGTTTGTCATGGCTCATCACATGAGCTGCCATCTCTTTCTTGGAACTCACAACTTCTCCACATTCGGAGCAGAGAAGCTCAGCCGGATCAACGATGTGAGTTGACTCAATATGGGATTCCAAAGCTGATTCTATGGAGAACATCCTTTTGCACAAAGAGCAGGCAAAGCCTAAGAGCTTACCAAGGCTAGTCTTGACCTCCTTTTTGACAGCTTTCATCAGTTCATCCTTTGCACCTGAATCTAACACTTTGGACTTGGGACATTCACTGTTTTCAATGTGCTGTGTGAGCAGATCTTTGGTTTTGAAGGTGACTTCACACCCAGGGCAGGTTAGAGTTGGTTGGATAGGGTTAAGATGAGTCAGTCTATGAGTCTGCATGGTTATTTTCTGGCTGAACCTTTTGAAGCAGAGATCACATTCAAATTCCTTTACTCCATTGTGGATCATCATGTGTCGCTTCAAATTGTTGGGATTGGCAAATGTTTTTTTGCAAACATTGCACTGTGGTTTAACGTGGTTATGAGCATGCTTGATATGCTGTGTCAAAGCACTTCTCTTAATGACTGCTTCACAGAATGGGCACTGGAGTAGCAACCCCGAGACATTGTGTAAGACCATGTGGCCAGTTAGAATTTCTTCTGACTCAAACCCCTTGCCACATAAGTTGCAGAGGTGGTCCCCCGCCGGATTGTGTTTTGTCTGATGTTTCTCAAATTCATTGTAGTCTGTGTACTGTTCTCCGCAGTCACAGAGGAAATTCGGTGTGACCGCTTGATTACTTTCATCAGCATACTCTATGACTAACTCGGAACCATCATACTTCACAATTTGGAACTGTGATTCTCCATCACCTTCGTAATATATAACTTCTTCATCTTGTTCGTCATCATCATTCACCAGTTGTCCATCTGCAATATAGTTCACTCCATCATGTTTTAGAAACACAGTTCCTGAGCCATCTTCAATAAATTCTTGACTAGTTAGTATCTTTATCAGGTTCTGGTCATCAGTGATGATGCTATTAACATTATTGCTTATTATTTTATTATTATGAAAAATAATAAAATTTTAACGATTTACAACAAAATAGATGAGCCCTGCTCTAAAGAATCTACGAAAATCAAAATCTGGTGTCTATTTGGAAAAGGAATATCGAAGTTGTGTTCGCTGTCGTACAAAATGAACTCTCGCTCGCATAAGATTAGCTTATCACGTAAACGAATCAGAAACTTCCATTTCAGTATAAGGGGGACCTTCATGTGCACAGCCAGAGACGAGACAGTACTCCAGCGGAGCAAGCCGCGAAACCAAAATATTTTTTGTTAATTTCTCGCGTTAGTAGTCAAAATGATCTTATTGTGAGACCGAGACCATGTATTATTAAAAATGGACCACGAAACAGAGGACAATGTAACCGATTTTTTTTGCTGTTTTGTCGTTTTGTTAGATATTTTGATATTTTGCAACTGAACTGAAAACTGAAAGGAGGCTTTAGTTCAGATCCAGGCCACGTCGAGAGAGGCAAAAGATGTTCGCCACGCCCGTGGTGATACATCTGTTAGTTAGTTTTACATTGAATTAACTACAAATATTCGATACGTATATAACTCTAACGTACGTACTTATTTAGCTAAGTATTCTTAAAAGGGCTCTGCTAATAAAGGGGAAGAACACCTCAATGCAAAAAACAAATTAAAATGCAAAAAGCAGTGATATTTTTGTCATCTCTCTGTATTGTGTATTAAATTGTTTGAATTGAATGTAACGAAAGCGGGAACGCGTACGTTTCTTTCTTCGCAAGTTCGCGTACTCGCGAGTAACATGCGCGCACACTGTACTACTTTTTCTTTTACTTAACTTATCTTTTCAAGTTAAATCCAATACCGAGGTATACTTAGATGAGTAATTTTATTTAATATATAAATGTAGGTTTTAGTCAAATAAAGAGCGTTTTTGTAATTTAGAACTGAGTTTTTATTAAAAGAAAAATACGAGCAATCCGCACACATTACGTGTTGACGTAAGTAAGAAGGAAGTCCAGTGTCGCAACCAGAGGGGTGGAATGGAAACCAAACTAAAAACTAATTCGGATGCGTTCTCATTCTATCAATATAAACAGCTTGAAAAATAGTTATTACTGTCAATCAAATAAGAAATGAGGTGCAATTGGCTATAATTCACTTGTGTTCACTAGCGGAAGAAGAGAAATAGATATCATTTACCTATGTTCATTTCAAAGTCGTTGAACGTGTCGATGGACGTGGTAATACTGAGAAGAAATTAACCTCTTGAATTTAGTATGTAGATGTAGGTATGTAAAGTACCAACTTACCTAAAAAATATATGAATTTCTGTACTTTCATATAAAGTAGGTACCTACATAACCTACCTAAGAGTAGGTATGCCGTGGCCCGTGTAAAAGTGCATCTGAACTAATCGTAAAATTGAGTCGAAAGTATGGAACTCTTGGGCCTTTTGGGGGGGGCCATGGCCCCCATGCCCCCCCCCCTGGATCCGCCAATGACACTAGCCTAGACAATGTAACAATCGATGTCGAAAGCGATAGTAGAAAAGTCCAAAAATGTATGGGTTAGACATATGTCCTTTAGGTGGCGCTAAGAGCGGTACCCTCTGGTGGTAGGCTTCGGCCGTGGCTTCTGACCACCCTCCGGACTAAGCCAGTCCGTGAAGCAACTCTGTTGTGTTTCGGAATGTGGTCCGGAGTAGCCATCTTCTAGATCTTCGTGATACATCGTCGGCCGCATCTTCGCTTTCGATTGCGGTCAAACAAAATGCCTTGGATATGTCACGTGATCTGAAATTTTCCCTACGAATCTTTCAATTGTTTTCGATTCACTTTATAGCGAATGTCGTTTGGCTACGCCCTCAGTACCATAAGAATAGAGACTGACTCTATTCTTATGCCAGTATTATGTTTGAGTTAAGTATTGTTAGGTATTGAAACCAACTCAGGGAAGTTTCTTTCGACTACGGGAGAGTACCTACCGATGAAATTTATTTAATGTTATGCTCCTTCTAAAAAATATTTTTCATCTCTTACTCTTTCAGCACAGAAAATATAATACGCACGATATCGATTCGATTCTTGATTCGATTCTCGATTCGATTCTCGATTCGATTCTCGATTCGTTTCTCTCTATTCGATTCTCGATTCGATTCTCTCGATTCGATTCTCTCGATTCGATTCGATTCTCGATTCTCTCGATTCGATTCGATTCTCGATTCTCTCGATTCGATCTCGATTCTCTCGATTCGATCTCGATTCTCTCGATTCGATCTCGATTCTCTCGATTCGATCTCGATTCTCTCGATTCGATTCTCGATTCGATCTCGATTCTCTCGATTCGATTCTCGATTATCTCGATTATTTCGATTCTCGATTATCTCGATTATCTCAATTATCTCGATTATTTCGATTCTCGATTATCTCGATTATCTCGATTATCTCGATTATCTCGATTATCTCGATTATCTCGATTATCTCGATTATCTCGATTATCTCGATTATCTCGATTATCTCGATTATCTCGATTATCTCGATTATCTCGATTATCTCGATTATCTCGATTATCTCGATTATCTCGATTATCTCGATTATCTCGATTATCTCGATTATCTCGATTATCTCGATTATCTCGATTCTCTCGATTCTCTCGATTCTCTCGATTACTCGATTGTCTCGATTCTCGAATCGAGAATCGAATCGAATCGAATCGAATCGAATCGAATCTAATCGAAAATCGAATCTAATCGAATCGAGAATCGAATCTAATCGAATCTGAGATAATCTAATCTAATCTGAGATATCTAATAAAAAAACTATAAACCGACTTCAATTATATAGTTTTTTCACGGATCTCATCGTCAGAACTGGACCAAATTAAAATGGAACCACAGGAAAAGCACCAGCTTTCAAATAAAAAAAGTATCATAAAAATTGGACCACCCAGTTATGTTCTGAGGTAGGTAACAAAAATAAAAAAAGAAATGCAGTCAAATTGAGAACCTCCTCCTTTTAAGTCGGTAAATATTTTTTTCAACTAAGGATGAAAAAAAATCTTTTGCTTAACAGATTTTTCATTTAGGTACAATAGAAATATTTACAATTGAAAGTAACTTTTCATACTAAATCCCTGAATCCCTAAAGATGTACGGCAGACAGACTTTACCTTCCCAATCAATGAATTGGATCCCATCTCATCATTTTAAGACCCTTTTCAATAAAACGCTATATTTATTATTATTACACTAGAAATTGCGTAAATAATAAAAACATTCATTTGATGGATGGGTTCCGGTACGGCTCAATCAGGGAAGAATAGGCACCTACCTATCTCAATCTATACTTTTATCCATAGATAGATAGATATAATGTTTATTTGGCATACAAGGACAGCATAGAATACATTTTGACAATAAGTAGGTATACAAACAAACAGAAATAAAAACTAGAATTAGCACTTACATTTAGGTACAATAAAGTAATCGTAAAAAATACAATCTGAGCCCTGAGTTCGGTTACTCGATAGTGTCGAGACGTCATCAAGCCGTTCCATTTTGGTATGGGCGTTGGGTTTCCATATCCGCACGCTAGAAGTGCTGTACAGAATTCCATACAAAAATGGAATATCTCGATAAAGTTTCGTTAGTCAGAACACCGAAAATTTTATAACTACCTGCCATATTTCGAGTGGGAGAATTTCATTTTTACGTTGCCATGGAAGTTTAATACAACTACGCAGGGCTCTACAAACTGTTACCAACTGCTACGGGATTTTCCGCAGGGTTTCAAAAGGTTGTACGAACGGATACAGGCTACTACGCTGGTTTCTGAAAGATACTATGAACTATAACGGGTTTCTACGCAGAGCTCTACAAGGAGGTAAGAACTGCTACGAGGTTCTACGCAGGGCTCTACAAGGTGCTATGAACTATTACGAGGTTCTACGCTAGGCTCTACAAGGTGCTGTGAACTGCTACGATGTTCTTCGCTGGGCTCTACCAGGTGCTATGAACTGCTACGAGGGTTTACGCTGGGCTCTACAAGGAGCTAAGAACTGCTACGGGTTACTACGCTGGGCTCTACATGGGGCTACGAGCTGCTACGAGGTTCTACGCTTAGCTCTACAAGGTGCCATGAACTGGTACGAGGTTCTACGCAGAGTTTTTCAGTGTAGGTACTTAAGCTTCAATAAACCACGTTTATTATTGTGCTTCTTACCAAATTGTACGGACTGCTACGGTCTTCTACACAGAGCCACAAGGGTAGTGAAATGAACTAAAAAACACACGTAGGGTGCTTTCAGTCTTTTTATGGTAAAGTAAAGAAGAGAACCAGTAACCATAACCTTGTTAGGTTGATATAGATTAAAGATGTTTATTTGCCAGAATATATATTACAATGTAGGTAGGTCTTAAAACTATATAGGTACGTCTAGTTATATTCTACCTAATTATAAAATAGGCATGCAAATATTATTTTTTTAATTACCTACTCAATATTACTATTTTTATTTTTAAAACTATAAGTAATGTAAAAAAAAATCAATGAATATATTCGAAGAATTAAAATATTGATTCATAGAATAAAACCATTTATTAATGGAGCCATTTTTTTAGCTGTATTTTGAATAAGTTTTTAGATAGGTTATTTAATATTTTTATTGTCATGTAGTAGGCAAGTTAATTTTAGAGTTGGAGCAAAAATCGTCTCAAGCTGTTTTATACTCTACATAGGTAATATGATGTTCTGAAGTACTGACGACGCTGTACCGGACAGGTATTGCCTTCACGCGCTTGTGCCCTGAGATATGTTAGTTATATACTATACATATAACTAATTTAACTCTGGGCACAAGCCGACTTTTTTTTCTAACAAATACCTACGTCAAAATCGTGCGTTAACGTGCGTCCCGTTTCACGTACAGTTTCCCAACCCTTGAAGTTTACAATTAGGTACGTTACGTTCCGTTCGCATGGCTTTATTTCCCGAAAAGTTGGAATTGAATTTCGCTTTCATTTTACAATGTTTCGATGCTTTAATTAAATGGTTGTGCAATTTTCAACGAGTTTATCAAAAGTTTGTTCAGGGCTTTTCGACAATAATTGGTTAATATTTAGCTCATTTTAAACATATAATTATCATATGTCTTCTTCTTCTTCTTCTTTTTAGGCTTTGTCGACCAGTAGACTGGTGTAGGCCTTTAAACTCTTCCATTTCTTTCTACTTTGGGCAGTTAATGTCCAGTTGCTGCCCGCTATCTTTTTGCTGTCATCCTTCCATTGTCATGTTCCTTTAGGTATCATGCATATGCAAAATTTCAGCTAGATCCGTTTAGTAGTTTTGGCGTGAAGAGGTAACAAACATCCATCCATACAAACTTACAGGTAATTCTAATCCCGGAATCAAACATAGGCTACTTTTTATCCCATAAATCCCATAAACAAGTACCCGTAGGATAAAAATCATCTTTAAACGTTTCCATAGGAACAACGCGTGCGAAGCCGCAGAGCGCAGCTAGTTTATAATAATAGAGTGGTAACACAGAAAGTTCGCCACTAAAAGTTATATTTATGTAGGTAAAAAGAAGCACAAACATAACTGCTAAATTTAACTAGAATACACCATTAGTAAAATAATTCACACAGCCTTATCTAGCCTCAAGCTAAGCAGAGCTCGATAACTGATATATTTAATGCAATGCACTACATAGGTAAAATTTTTTACGATACATAGAAAAAAATCCACAACGTGTGTCTTGAGGTGGGAATCGAACCTATTTGTACTCCAAATGTTTGTATGATTTGCAAATAATTGTTACGGATCATGGTGAATTCCCAATCATTATTGGGTTTAACCTTCCCTAGCTGGGTAGGTAAAATCCAATAAATTGGGACTTCACAAAAAAAAAATCTTGAATGTAGGGGAATAAACAAGCTAGGTACCTACTTACGAGTAGGTCCATACTTCTGGAAGCATTTCTGATACGAACGATGTGAACTCTCCATAATTATTTGTGATAAGTGAGAAACAACCCCAAACTCATTATCAATCGAACAATAAACTAGTTAATTACCGAACGATTCATTTGTTCAACTAATTTGAGAGCGAGACAGCTGGATACAAAAATGAGAGAGATAGAAAGAGAGCGCGAATGCTCTGGAGGCACCCGCAGAATATTGTAGTGCTACAGGCATACTGAACGCACAAAGGATTCGGGGTCACGGGAACATGGGGAAATCTCCCGAGTTGTAGGTAAAATGTGTTACACATAAATAAATTATGATGGACAATTCACACAGCAATATCTAGCCCCAAGCTACTTACATGATTATAATGCTTTAAATACTGACTGATTACTAACTTAGAAAAAGTATGCATTAAATTAGACTTGTTTTATGGGACGGCAATTAAAACAGATGAAAAGTATTCATTGCCTTTGATTCTCTCGAAAATTATACAGCTAATATTTAACAGCCTTTAAAAATTCATAAATGTTTGCTTCGTAAAAGCTCAGTAAATGTCACGTAAAAACATAATTTTATGTACCTAACTAACGAAATTCCATAAACACGTTAAACTTTTCCATCGCGATAACGTACACGAACCATTAGCCGTTCTAAATTCAAAGCTTTACCCACTTCTATACAAAGCTCTAGAAACAATGGAGAAAAAGCCCCACTTACTGGCAACATTCTGAAACCCGGCGGGAACCGGGGGCTTGCTTCAGTCGTTCGCGGGAGCTCGATCGTTGTACACGAGCCGCGGAGTCGATCGCCGCTATCGAATAATCGTTCACAAAATAACCTCACTTACCCAGCTCTATTATTTTAAATTCCGAACGTGTGTTTTGTTTTTTCTTTGAATGTTTAGTGTGGATTGTGGCTAAGGTGCGTATTACATTTAACCTTTTTTTAATATTTATGAAAACATTTTTCAGGGAAATTGACTCGCTGTTGCGTGCTGAAAATTTGTATGGGAATGAAATTGTAATTTATCGGATATTGAATAAGGTAGGAAATTGCGTGAAAGGGACCATTTTTGAGTTGTTAGTTTCGTGGAAGAGGTATTAAGATCGTAATTTATGAGAAAGCTTTTGGTGCTTGTATGGTTTGTTATTCTGCTAAGAGTATGTGTAATCTCTTTGTGTTTCAACAAGGATGCCAAATTAAAAGAGTCAGAGTCAGAGTCAAATCGTTTATTTCTTTAGACTTACAAAATAAGCACTTAGTCAAATTTTTACTATATAAACAGCTTGATAAATAGTTATTACTATCAAACAAGAAATAAGGTGCAATTGACTCTAATTCACTTCAATTTTAAAAAACAAAGCAACTAAGAATTCAACTTAAAAAAAAACAGTTTTAATTTGGATTCTAATTCTAAGTACCTAATTACCCACCTACTTTTAAACCGACTTCAATTTTCGTTTTCAATTCGTCTGTATGCTTTTTTAAATGTTGGTAGGTAATTCTATGTGAAATTAAAAGAACAAATCACCTAGAAAACAACTAACTCACAAAAATCTGTTTTAATTTGGATTCTAAATCTAAGTACTTTTGAACCGACTTAAAAAAAAGGAGGAGGTTCTTTATTTATCAGTTTGTTTTTTAATGAACCTAATTCCTACTTATTTATAAAATTATATACCTACTTTTTCACGAATAACATACACTTAGTAATGTTTAATTGAGTAGAATGAACTATGCCTTTCGATTCAATTTTCTAGTCCATTTCCTTTCAGGAAAGTGAAAATATTTATATTTCAATTCCTGCACAGTTCCTTACAGAATGTATAACAGCAAAAGCTTTTGTACCTACTTACAACTACCTCCTCTAAGCTAGGTTTAAAAGATTTTATCATAAATGAACATTACATAATGGGAAAAGTTTTTTTGCGTTTTCTGATTTTTTTATTACTCCTCGGGACCGAATGGCAAAAACATTTATTTTGTTTAAAAATAAAATTTATTTTCTTTCTAACTGTTTTTTTTCAGTAAAAGTGAAAAAATAAATAACCACGGAAAATTATGGATATTATATCGTCTATGATCATTTAGGGTCACCAAGGTGGGGGAAACTATTCCACGTAAAAAAAACTGTTTTATGCGTAAATGAAACTGTGTTATTTACTTAATTACGGGTCTTTAGTCGTTTCGCACCACAAGCGATTCGAACCGCGGTGCAAATCGCCCAAGTGTTCCTTTTGAATGGGTTCTTTCGCACCGCGGTGTGAATAGACTAAAACTTTTTTTGAATTAGTCAATTCATATCGCAGAGAGTAGCTATGCGGTTTTCTTTTTGAATGGGTGAATTCTGACAAAAATAATGTACTTTAATTACACATCTCTTAAAGTACAGTCAGGCACAATAATTCTTAGGTTACAAATTAATAACTTAAGCACACTAAGTATTTTTTTTACTATGAAACAAAATCCACTTGAAATACTGCACGAAACTTCCCATAACCATCCACCTAAAGGAGATGCAGAGATGGAAATTGACCAACAGATGCATTTATGTACTGAAACACACAAAATAATATTAATAAACCAGTAACGCAAATTTTTGGGGAATCTGTACAAAATCTTGTAAATAAGAGAATAGATTTATTGACTCCATTACCTCAATTTGATAATATTAAGAAAAAACTTTATAAAATGAGAAACAAGTCGCAAGGCGCTAAAAAACTTAACTTCCATAAAGCCTGTGATCTTCATGTACCAGAAAAGTATGAAGAATAGGGTATATGCATCGATTTTTTTTATTGTTTTAATCGATTCTTTAGGTCATTATTTACCCGAGAAATGATAAGACGCTCACTGAATTTCGCATTAACAAGGTAAAAATAACAAATCAAAACTACAATCATTTTCGGGTGATAAAAACGCTGCCATATTGGTGCCATGTTTATTTGATGTCGACGTTCACACTTGATTAAAACCTTTTGTGACGACCTCGGTAGTGATCATCTCAGGAAAGAGGTTTTCCGAAAAAACTGAAAATAATCGACAATACGAAATGTGAAGTGGGCAGAATAGTGTCAAATCATGGTGCAGCAAGCAGAATAAAAAAAGAAGAAATGTGTACAGTGATGTCACGTCCGCTCTAGTCAATGGCGTAGCGTTTTGAAATTTTGCGATTGAGATTTAAAATATCATTTTTTCAATGGTTAAATTCTACAATAAAAACATCTCAAAATGCAAAAATAAATATGTCGATATGTTTCTATATCAATAGAGAATACGTATATGTTTTTTTAGCCATTTTGAAATCACATGCATATACCCTATTATTGTTTGCAGAATACAAAGACTAAAAGAAGCGAATCCTTATTTTTGCAAAAAAAGAAATGATTAAATATTTGAAAGAATCGACAAGATTTCAAGTGTTTCTGTCAAGTATACACAATAGGGTATATGCATCGATTTTTTTTATTGTTTTAATTGATTCTTTAGGTCATTATTTAACCGAGGAATGATAAGACGCTCACTGAATTTCGCATTAACAAGGTAAAAAAACAAATCAAAACTACAATCATTTTCGGGTGATAAAAACGCTGCCATATTGGCGCCATGTTTATGTGACGTCGACGTACACACTTGATTAAAACCTTTGGTGACGACCTCGGTAGTGATCTTCTCAGCAAAGAGGTTTTCCGAAAAAACTAAAAATAATCGACAATACGAAATGTCAAGTGGGTAGAATAGTGTCAAATCATGGTGCAGCAAGCAGAATAAAAAAAGAAAAAATGTGCACAGTGATGTCACGTCCGCTCTAGTCAATGGCATAGCGTTTTGAAATTTTGCGATTGAGATTTAAAATATCAATTTTTCAATGGTTAAATTCTACAATAAAAACATCTCAAAATGCAAAAATAAATATGTAGATATGTTTCTATATCAATAGAGAATACGTATATATTTTTTTAGCCATTTTGAAATCACATGCATATACCCTATTCATGCAGATATCGGCAGCCGCAATGAAGACTGTGTCAATGTGGTTCCTGTGCTATATGCATTGCTCCTATGAAATTTTGTTTTAAATTATTAAAAGTCAAGTCAAAGATTGGAAAGCTACGCAAATTTCAATGGACTTTGAAGTGACTGCGATTTCGGCCATAAAAGATTTATTTCCATAAGTGAAAATAGTTGGGTGTTATTTTCACTACAGCCGCAGTTTATGGCGAAAGGCTAAGCAATTGGGAGTAGTAAAATCAAAACTGGGTAAAATGCATGTTAAACTATGCACAGTATTGTCACATTTACCTCCGGACTTGTTGGATGAAGGGTGGTTGTACGTGATGGAAGAAAGTCCCAACAGTACCGAAGTCACTAAGTTCAACGATTATTTTGTTAAAACATGGTTAGAACATGATATACTCTCAAAGTCGTGGAACACCTTCAATCAAAGTGACAAAACCAATAATATGGTGGAGTCATGTAATGCCAAAATAAAAAAAGATTATTCCAGAAAAATCCAATATTGCACAATTTCTAAATGGAATACAAAAGGATGCCAATTTCTACTCTGGAATATTACGCAAATCAGGTGACATACGAATTTCGAAAAGAAAACCAGAAACCATTGAAATGAACCGAAGAATTCATACAACCATACAACAGTTGACTGGAGATATAACTGTCGGCCATTGCTTAGAAAAGTTAAGAGTTTAGTTTTACTTCAAATGTCTTGGTTGAATTTAAAAATGTTACGACTGTGATTCTTAATGATTACCTAGTCTTAAGTAAATAATAATGTACGTCATACCTTTGATCAGCAATAGTTTTTTAGTAAAACGTTTAATTTTGATTAAACTGGGATTAAAAATCTACCTTATTACTATAAAAAAGACACCTGTTGAGTAAATATAATTATTACATATTATCTTACAATTTTTTTTATCTCTATCCATTTTTCTTCATATCTGTAGAAATTAAAAATGATGTGTGTCTGAATTGGACTTAACAAAATGGGCATCGATTTTTTCCCGTGGTTCGAAACGACCCATTTCAAAAGAATCTTGGGCGATTCGCACCGCCGTAACCACTGCGGTGCGAATGGCCCTATTCAGAAACAGTGCTTGGGGTTTTCGCACCGCGGTTCGAACCGCTCGCGGTGCGAAACGACTAAAGACCCTTAATTACACGGTTACCAAATAAAATATGCACATGTCGTTACAAGAGAAAAACCAGAAGACCTTTTTATCTGTCACCCGACTAGGGATGTTACCAAACAATTAGGGTTGTGCTGTGTCGAACGAGTTTATCCATTCGCCACGTGGTATATAGGCTTCATGGGAGTGTAAGTCCGTATACAGAAAGAACGCTGGTAACTTATAATGCTTCGGCTACATTAGCGGGCTATGGCGAATATTCGTGTTAACGCGATAAATGTGGCCGGGTTCATCGTGTCATCGCGTATTCGGACGAAGACGATGTAGTATCGGGGAGCTGTCGGTAAACTGGCGCGAATCAAAGGCATTTGTCGCGCCAATATTCGCTTAGGTGGCTACATCTACGTCATTTCAGCGTCGTCCAGACTTTGAAGCGAGACGGACGTGCATTTAATTTTTTACACTATGGAGTGGAGTAAAGAAAAAGAGTTAGAATTCATTCAATTTTATGAAACTGATTATATGGAATCCTAGTGACCCCAACCATAAAAATAAACCCTTGGTACATGATGCGTGAATTCGAATTAAAAATATGCTCAGTTAGCCACAGTAGAAGAAATGAAGGAGAAATAATATTCATTGATGGCATACTACAGAGCCCACGATGCATCGCGTCAACTCGACACGAATCTTCGCCCGCCTTAATGTAGACAAGAACATCGCCTATACCCGAACACGATGTTTTTGTCTCGCCAACACGATACGAATCTTCGCCCGCTAATGTAGCCGAAGCATAAGCGCTTACTGGCGCTTTACAGCTTTGCGCGCTGGTAAGCCGCGCAGGAAAATATATGAACGCGCGCCGATAAGCACTGAACGGTGCCGACAAGTGCCGACAAGCTTTAACACGCGCTGGTCAGCGCTGGGCGCTGCCATCTAAAATTAATAAACAACTGCGACAACCAGCTTCCTTTGTGTAGAACGGACCAGCGCTGTCAAGCGCCGGTAAGCGATTATAAGTTTCCAGCTTTCTTTCTGTATACGGCCTTATACTATAAAATCTATCGTAGTTTGACAAATTAAGGATGCAAGTTGGTTATTTAAGTACCTACGTTGGTGTTCTTCTAACAGAAATAAGGCTCGTAGCTAACCCATTGAGACCGAGAGGGATTGAACATGAAAGCCGTGCAGTAAGTATTTTTAACCAACTTCATAAAAAGGAGAAGGTTTTCAATTCCACTGTATTCCAATTTTTTATTACTGACACTTGGACTAAAAATATTGTTAAGACGAATGTGAGTACCGAGACAAACCTTACACGGTTTTATGGTACAAATATAATGTATGCCCCCGGTGGATATCCCTTAGTCGCCTCTTACGATATTTACGGGAAGATTTGGGGTGGTGCAAATTCTAAGTCAGCACCACACAGCACACGCAACAGAGCAACGGGCGACCACGCAGTGAACCAATTATTTTGAATGAGTTCATTTGCAAAACAAAGACTAGGCAATATTTGAAGCGGCGATGCTGACAACAGATCGTTAACCGAACTTATTTGTTTGAAGTTCGTTTGACTTGCCATTGACCTAATTTTGATATCCGATTTCGGAAGTGTTATAACCTTTTGAATAAGTATAAACAAGAAATGGCCTATGTCGAAATAAGGAAATACAATAAAATTAAAACGTGAGGCGGTGCGAAATAAAATATAAACGTTTTTTTTGTTATTTCTGGGTTCTCGAGTTCGATCTAAGTAAAAAATAGGACATTAGGTACAAACCTCTCCAAAGTGGGAGGCTCAAATTAGGTCCAATTAGGTCCACCAAGTAGTCGAACCAGTGCCGCTGGCGTTCGAGTTTTGCGTACCTACACAATCATAGAGTTTATATACTCGTAGTACTTACACAATGAATACGAACACGCAATTCGGCATAGGTTTTTCTCCAATTTTGTTGTTCATTATCTATCACATCACACTAATATTATAAATGCGAAAGTTTGTATGGATGTATGGATGGATGGATGGATGGATGGATGGATGGATGGATGGATGGATGGATGGATGGATGGATGTTTGTTACATCTTCACGTTAAGACTACTGAACGGATCGAGCTCAAATTTTGCATAATGTAATCCTGAACCTGGAATCAAACACTACTTTTAATCCCATAAATCAGTTCCCGTGGGATAGAAATCACCTTTAAGCGTTTCCATTGGATCAACGCGTGCGAAGCCGCGGGGCGCAGCTATCTAAATATATAAAAGAAAGTTGTGTGAGTTAAACTATTAATAACTCAAGAACGGCTAACCCGATTTTTTGTTTTTTTGGCTGAAAAATGGAGGTAGCTTAGGTCCAGGAGGCGAACATAGGTTACTTTTATCTCAGAAGAACATCTTCAGGGTGAGTGCATTTCTAGACGCGCGCGTTCCCCATCTCTTCGAGCACTGTGATATGGGAATACCTAGAGCGTAACAAGCCGCGGGCAGAAGTGATTAGATATTACTTGAGCTGCAAGTAATATCTAATAAACTAGTTTAAAGGTTACCAAACTTGTCTTAAGATTTATGATCCAAAGCTATAAGCACCGATATTGATACCTCAGCGGGAAGCAGCTTACGATTAAAACCTCTCTGATATCTTACTGACGGCTTAAACTTGTATAGCAAAGTCTATCAGGACAATCTATGGCTTTAATCTTTAATTTATTGATAGTTTTATCCGCCTTTACTCGTTGGCATGAGCTGCAACGAATTCTGCTTGAACCGTGCAGTAAATCACATTAACAATATGTATATTTTGATTTTTATAGATAATGTATGGTACGGAACCCATGATGCGCGAGTCCGACACGCACTTGGCCGGTTTTTTATTATGAGCTGTTTTTGATTTGCGGTTTTATCTAGAGAGATTTATCAATTAGGGAATTTTCATGAAGTTTTCTTCAAACTACAGTTTTTCTGCTATTTTCTCTCAGGCAACGATTCTTTACATACAGGCCATGATAGGTTTTACTGTATGGTAAAATAGTATACGTACTATCCTGCATTTACCCCAGAGTGCATTAATTATGAATGGAGTGTGTAATGAGTCTGTCACGTAGAGAACGGACAACTCAACTGAATGTTTTGGTTTTATGTTCGTAGTTTCAGCTAACTACAAAATGTTTTCAACCCCTGAATAAACCTACAAATTTATTTTTGTTAATTAAAGATGTTTAAAATAAGAATAGAAAGAAAAGAAGAAAAGTTTTTGAATCAAAAACGGAATGAGAAAACCAGAAGAAAACACATACAATGAAAGTTTTAAAAGGAGTTTCGTTAGACATAGTAAAGGTTGCGTACGCCGCAACCTTTTTTGTTTTAAGTAGGTATATTGAGTTTTTCGAGAGTTCTATAAAATAGCTAGGTACTAGACTGGCAGCCGCGAAATCAAATCTGGCCGAATGTTGAGTTCAGTTGATTTTGACGTTTGATTAATGTTGTCAAATTCTGAAAAAATCTATGGACTACAATTTCCCTGGGTTTTACCTGCATACCCATCGATCAAAAATTTCGCGGACTTTTGATCGATGTTTATACCAAATAAAGGTTTTAAAAGATGAAATATTAAAAAAATCTAGAAAACTGCTTTCAAAAAACCAATACATGAATAAAAAGCTACCAGGTCCGCAGAAGTTATAAGATCTAGCTTTGTAAAGCTCAAAGGGGCTCGTGTACCGTACCCGGTCGTAATTGCTTCCTGTAGGGGAAACGCGGCGTGTGAAGAACGACCTTTCATTGCTTTCGCCACCCTGTTGCTACCAGGCGTTCATAAATCCGAGGTAGTAATTACGCACTCAATCCCGGTTTTCACAGCGTTTGCGCTGATTTCGTATGAATGTTTACGTGTGTTTCTGCTGTTTTCTATAAACCAAAGAATTTCAAGAAGTAATGCTGTTTCGGTGAAAATTAAATAAACGCATCCGGCAAATATTGCAATTAAAACTGCCATTTAAAACTGCCAGCCAAAAATTAGTTTTCGCTTCCGCTCTTGGTTATACCAAAAGCACACTCACATGTTCTTATGAAGTAATTCAGAACACATTTTATTTTATCGTTTTTCGAAATTGCTTAATATCTATAATGGTAAAAAGGAAAATACCTACCTACTTGAAGACACCCTTCAGAGTGCTATACTGTTTACTACACAGTTTGTGTTAACTTTATTTTCTATGGTAGTCAAAGTTATGTAAACTTACCGCTTTGACCGCCCGCCGTCATATTTCCATAGAAAATAAAGTAACGCAAATATTTAACACACAACACAGCAGCAAATTGAAAGAAAAACCAACATTTTCAATTTCTCAATCGTTTTTCACCCAGCTGCTACCAGGCAATCATAAATCCATAGCAATTACATACTCGTTCAAATTCCCTAGCCAGCAGGGTTATTTTCACGACCGTTTCTGTCACTTTTTGCACTTTATTTACGAAAATGTTTTCTATTTTCAACGGTCATTGTTTAACCACTTCTTTTGTGGTAAAATAAATTAGATTCCCGCTGCTTTTAAAATTATACAACTTTATTTTCCTTTTACCTGCATTGTCCTATGAACACGACTTTAATTTAATATTTTTCATTATTAGTTTCCACAAATTCTTCGCGAAGTTATTTTGATTCATGTTTGGACAATTTACGGCTTTGGCACGAGATTTAATCAAAATTTCGCCTGTCTTTGGCATTGTTTCAAGACATTATCCATAATATTCTGTAGATTTTCTTCAGACTTTTAGCAAAGTAATTGTTTTGTTCAAACCTAGAGTATTTGAAGTTTTGTTAGGTAAATACTTACGTACCTTATTGTATGGGTAAGTAGGTTATTTAAAAAATGTATTCCATTTTCTGCCTTGAAGATTATCCTTTATTAATTATAAGTACCTACCAATACTGATTCAATATTATTCGTCAGACAAAATGATGAAAAAATAATTTAACTAGTATTTACAATTGAAACATTTGAACTAACTGTAGATTGTTGCAAACAATGAAGAGGTAATTAGCTCCACTATTTGTCACAAGAACTTACCGATTCTTTCTTCAACATTAATAGAATTTTGTATTGTAAACCTATGAATTTAAAATTCAACTCGGCTAATCCACCATCTCATAAATTGTCTGCTGTCCCTCAAACTCGATGATTTTCCTACAACAATAAATAGATTTTTGTCGAGGCCCATGAATTCAAAAACACAAACATCCTCTGACATTATGCTCGCCTGGTACTTTGCAGACGTTTGAGTTGTGACGCGAGCTGGATTCATATTCATAAGGTAGCGATTACACTTGTAAATAACACTCATAAACTGGATACACGGTTGAAAATACCGTACAGTAAGTAAGCTAGGTACCGCTCTTACTTCTTCAATTCATCTGGACTACACAATGCGACATCTTCAAGTTGGGTCATTCCAGGTTAACATTATTGACAAATTGACATTGAGGGGGAGCATTTTTCAGTTACAGTGTTGTCGTAGTCCTGTTAAAAATAATGAATAAGTATTCGTAAGTTCATCAATGAAACCTGCTATTTTTTCCGCTCATTGTTTCATTTTATTTTGTTTTTTTGTGTAATTAAAATGCAGCCAATGAGTGTCAAAAATTGTGTGATAAACTCAAGTATATATCTGAATTGACCAGCACGCCACACTAGCGAGTTCGATCTTAATTTTAAATTTTTACTTATTTTAAATCATAGGAATACAATAAAAAATTTTAGTTATATCAGAAAGCAAGAGAGAACACTCATCTAGAACGGCTAGAAGTCTAGACTAAGGCTTCCAGCATCCGACAGGTGTTGTCGCTTTAAAACTGACTCATTCGACAATAGCGTTCAGACATAAGTAAATGTTATTTCTTGGATGACATGGCTCAAAGATTTTCATCTTAGTGCATCTTATGGAGTCGACCTGCCAAAAACGGTGATACAGCGGGACGAGAAGGTACAGTTTTTTTCTCATCAACTTTTGTTTCCATATGCTTATAAAAAAAGCTCATTTCCATGAGGTTTACGTGTGTTTCTGTGGTTTTCTACACAGCTAAGGCAAAAATGAAAGTATTTCAAGAAGTAAGGCTAGATTTTCGGTGAAAATGAAATATCCCATGCGTCCGGCAAAGGCTGCCTAACCAATTCAGGTCTAACTTTAAACTACATTAGTAATTATGAATCAAGTATAAATTCACGTCAACTCAATTTAATGTCAGTGTATTATAATTATAGACAGCCGACAGTAATTAATCGAATCGCCGGCGGCGGCGCGGCAGTCCGCTGACTTTCGTTTATTAGATACCAATACCATAAAAACTATCAAAGTTTGACAAATTCATTGTGGATGAAAACAGGTTAGCTACGAATCTTATTTATGATGAAAGAACACCAACTGTGTTTATTTACACCGTATAGGAAGCGCGTTATGAGTATCAATGAAGCGTAGAAATTGACCCCATTACAACAGCCGGGTTAGTCGGAATCAGCAGGTTGAGTAGACGTCGAGTGTTCTATTTTTGAATAAGATTGGGTACGGTACGGGCGTCTTATTCTTAATCGTTCGTATGTGGGACTTCAAGTGTCAATTCTAAAATGGAATGGCTCTAATGTCCCATTTCAATTCACGATTCTGAACTGTTTTTCAGGTTTAAGATATTGAGATTACATAAATATATGAGGCAAGTGCTCTTTAAAATTCTAATTAGTCCAGCAGTTAAATTATCAGATGTTAAATATATTAATAATCAATATAAAATGTAAAAAATGCGCAAAATACGAAATTATTCGAACGTGTTCGGAATTTACACCGTGTATTCGATAGTTAACGTCGGTAAGTTATGCTTGGTCGTTCATTTGAATGCGCCTTTATAGCAACACATTAGGGATTTACTTTAATAATAAAGAAATACAATGAATACGTAAACAATGCAGTACAATTTGCACCGCGCACAGCTCCCCCTGCGGAACAATTTTATTCTACCACCGAACTGCGATCCACAACCTGCATGCCCACTGGGCATTGCCCAGCGTGGGGATTATGGGCATTACCTCCATTAGATAAACGCCATAAGGCGCTTATCAAGGGGAGGCCTGCGTCCAGCAGTGGACCAATACAGGCTGTTGAGGCCTCCCCTAATGAGCGCCATATCGCCCTGTCTAAAGCTTGACATCCCACTTGGCCGGAAGGCGTCCTACACTACGCGCCGCGGTCTCCACTCAAAACGGGGTGGCGTGAAATTAAATTGATTGAGGTTTTTTCTGCTCGCTAGAATAAAACAATGGTTAACGACATTGATTTAAAAAGGGAAGATAGGTTACGTTCTCCGCTTATTCAAGAAGTGGCATGTATTACAACTACACGCAAACACATACGCTCACGGTTATATTTCCAGTCCTGTGCAATACAAAGAAGAACAAAGACGGAAAGACGTATCTAGGACCGAAGTGAGACTGAGACAACAATATTTCACGCGAATCACGACCGCCCGTGCCGCCGGTCAGACGGTGACTGATGTGGGAGAACACAATTTTACACAATTTTAGGTTGCCACTTTCGAGCAACCAGTACCTCATCTTCGTTTTTAATAAATCAATGGTTAACGACAAACTTTTGTTTATTCTGTTTTTAAAACCACAAAAACACAAAATAATGAATCTCACACTCGAAACGAAATCAACCTTAGTGAAGTTTTTTACGAATGCTTTTATGAAACAGTATCATAAGAAAAAGTAGTAAAGAAACAAGATATAATGCTGAAATGTTTGTAAATACATCAAAACAATGTACATATACTTAAAAAAAAACGTATGTACGTGTAATTTATGATTTAAATTCACACCAGTTCGTTTGAAGTTGGTTTCAAAATAGATAAACAGTTTTCTAATGTGAGACAAGCAGACAGCACAGACAAATGCATTTTTTATGGGAAAGAAACAAACACAGAATACGTGTGATACGTGATTAAGACATGATAAAAACTATAAACCGACTTAAATTGTTATAGTTTTTTCATGTTTATCCCATTGTCAAAACTGAACCAAATTATATAAATGGGACTACACGGAAAGCACCAGCTTTCATATAAAAAAAGAATCATGATAATCCGACCACCCAGTCAAAAGTACTGAGGTAACAAACATAAAAAAAATACAGTCGAATAGAGAACCTCCTCCTTTTTTGAAGTCGGTTAAAAAATGAATCCTCATGATTATGGTTATAAATATACATAAATTAAAATAAATTTTAAACAACAAAAATAATACTATTGAAAATTAATACTACTCTATTGTTTCGATTGTAAAAACTAGTTTTAGTTTAATTCTATTATTTGATTGTAGTTTTCTTTTTCAATAAAATAATGCTCTATTTAATTGAATATTCTGATTCCAAAAGTAAAATCATTTTGACTCCTCTGAGTTGCACGGCACCGCGCTCTGTGGCCCCACCGGCTTAGAATCTGCACCATCTAAACTCTTCCGGCGGGTGTCGTAAGAAGCGACGAAGGCATATCCACCGGGGGCGGACAGCAGCGCGAAGATGACCTAAGTACACTCGGCATTGCATCTCTGTCTTATGAACACCCGACTTTCTACTCGAAAGTCTACTTGCTTCCACTACTCCATCACAGCTCCACTGAGTAATAAACATGCTACTTATCAATGCCGATATAACCTAGAGAGACTTCATGACATTTCCATATTTCTACGAATATTGCGGGAAAACGGACTAGAGCAGGAGACGTCGACAGAAAAGCTGCTTCATTGTTTTTATTCATCGGAAAAATTATTAATAACTAGCGGCACGCTCCGGCTTACGGGTTAGCCTATTCATAAAAAAATACTTAATTTATATTATAACACACAAATTAGTTAGGTTCCTTTCGAGTATAGGCCGAATAACGAATATACTCAAAAACGATTGAACCGATTGCAAAAATTATCTCAGCATTCGAAGTTTTCATGTTATTAAACCGTTGAGAAGCATATGCAATATTTAAATATGTAAAAAAATAAATGTCCATCCGAGCAAAGCCGGGATGTGTCGCTAGTCGTGAATATGTCAAAAAACGTTAATTTCTTATTGAATCGTTAATTTCTTATTGTGTTTGTGGTGCATTAGAGTTATTATCTCAATTTAATTTTAGTTGTAATTATGTTATGTTAATTTATCCATGTCACACAAATTAAGATTTTCTATATTCAATGAAGTTACAAACTCACCACTAACTCCCGCTCTATAACCAGGTAATCAACTTAGCCTCGGAGTCACGAAACGACATGTTTGTACAGTTGCCTTGTTTGTTTGTCAAAGGTTGTTTATAGAAAGGCTTTTGCATTTAATCTAGACCTAATATTGGTAGGGTCTGCATATACACCGTGGATACCTAAGGATTTTGTCAAGAAAAAAAGGGTAGGTAGAATATATGAGAAGAGATTCCATAGATTCTCCTAGAGGCTTTTTTTAATATCCGTTTATTTTGTATCAAAAATTATTTGCATAAAAAAACCTGGAGTCTTCGCAAACGTGTTTGTGATGATGGGCAAAACCAGCTGTTAACGCAGCGTCAGTGAATTACCAATAACCCTGTCATCATCATCATCATCAGCCTATATTAGTCCACTGCTGGACATAGGCCTCCCCTAATGAGCGCTATAGCGACCTGTCTTCAGCTTGACGCATGAAAATGAATAGTTCCGATGGTAAATCAATATGAATATAAAAAAAAAAACCTTTTCTTTATGTTAATCTACTGTATTTATGGAAATAAATAGTTATTGAATCATTTGAAACTTGATTCTTGTAAAGACAATCAAAATTCGTTAAAATATGACCGGTAAAACTTTGCGACCGTTGTCGGTCGCCATAGAGACTACTTGCCCTGGCCTGGGCGTTCTACACTACGTTTGCCTACTAGAATATAATATTTTGCAACTTGCTCTTGCTTGACCCAAGCATACCAACTCTGTATATTGTAACCTCATAAAAGCCTTCTGTTTCTATCTTTTTAATTTTAAATTAGTTGTAAGCTGCTGGTTTTCCTTAAGGCGCATACCCGAGCCAATCTGACAGCAATTCCTATTTTATCATATTTTTACGTTTATCATAGGAATTTTAAAAAATCCTACGTTCAGTTTGTGGTATTATTATAAGCTATTTTTTAATACCTGTTTCATAATTTTATCTCATATAGTTTAGGAGGAGATGCAAAAATAGAGTTTGGTGGCCAAAAAGCGCAACTTCGTCTCTCTTCCTAAGCTTTACAAAATGAAACTATTACAGAGGCATTAATAAATAGCTTATAATAGATACCACAAACTGAACGTAGGATTTTTAAAAATTCCTGCGTTAAACGTAATAATAAGATATAATAGTATGGGGCGCCACTTTCGCTGGTGTATGGGCCTTAAATAAATAAAGTAAAAGTCAGAAGCATTTTTATTAAAAGCTCGCGAAAAGCCGCGGGCAGTAACCAATTTTCCATACATCAAGTAAAACCGTCATAATATTTTCAGCGTCACATTTATAACAGGCCCGAGGGAATAAAACACATTGAGCAGTTAAATAAGGACAGATGACCCTGTATTTATTACCTTCTAACGTTTCTAGCCCTTTGACGTTTAAGGTGCGGACACACTGTAGCAAATAAATATTTAAAATGTTGCACGCGATACGAACACATTATTAAATGATCAAACGAACTTACCAAGTGAAGTTCCATCTTGATTTCATGAACGCGCAAAAGGCAATAAAGCTATGGACAGGCTGTGATACGTCCCAGGTATATAAAGCTATCTCTTTCTTTCCTATGGACCTATACCATGTTCGAGTGGAATGCAGTGTAGCAGGGCTAATAACAAGCATAATTCAAATCTCTTCGCCGAAGACAGGACAATTATCATTTAATGTGACCATGACAGAGTGGAAGCCTTTAGGAATGTCGGGAAACATAGATAGATATACACTGCAGCACCTAACCTACATATATACCTCAGTTTATCCTTAAGAATGCTTTGTGTTGCACTGTTGGCGTTGTTATTTGATACAAATAAATAAAAACCAATAAGCGGCGTGAAGAAGTAAATGAAGCAATAAATTTAAAATCAATAATGTTTGTAGGCTTACGAAATAAGCTGTCATGTTTTAAACTAAATTAATTAATAAATAATGCTGGACGATTCACACAGCATCATCTAGCCCCTAGCTAAGCAGAGCTTATATTATGGGAACTAGATAACTGATATACATAATACAATATACTACATCAGATATTTTTATTATACATAGAAGAAGAACACCTTGAACAAATATGCTGCAGATCGTACAAACATTTGTCTGAAGCGGGATTCTAATCAAAACAAATTCGCCCCCTGCGCCACAGAGGTTGCCAAAATCAAAATGTAGCAACAGTGAAATTTCAGTACGCTTCCTTAGTGTGTCAACACCTTTATTGTTCAAGGGAGTTTTCTGAGTTAGGAAGGTAGTCGGTCGGGTTGAGGTAATTGTCCACTTACTCCTAAATAAATTGGAAAACTTAGCAAAATGTTAAAAGTCAGAAGTTACGTAGATACTTAAAGGCGCTTAAAGGCGCACACCAGTGAAAGTGGCGCCCCCACCTATTTAATCTTGTAAAAAAAACTGTACGATGGATTTTTAAAATGAAATTTTAAAAATCCAACGTACAGTTTGTGGTATCTATTAGTTGTTCTATTATAATGCCTCTTATAAAATTTCCTCGTGTTAAACGTAATAATAGCTACTTCGACTGATCAAAATACCACTCTATATGTGTTTTAGACTTTTTTTTACAAAATACATTATCGTTTATTTCGGCAAGTACATTGTTTTTCACTGATAGAAAACTAGACTTAGTTTTCTATCAGTGAAAAGTAGTACATTGTTTTTCACTGATAGAAAACTAGACTTAGTTTTCTATCAGTGAAAAACAATGTACTTGCCGAAATAAACGATAATTTTCACTTCTTCCGCTAGTGGACAAAAAATTGAAGTGAATCAGAGTCAATTGCACCTTATTTCTTGTTTGATAGTAATAACTATTTATCAAGCTGTTTATATAGTAAAAATTTGACTTGTCTAAGTACTTATTTTGTAAGTCTAAAGAAATAAACGATTTGACTTTGACTTTGACTTTGAATGTATTTTGTAAAAAAAATGCATAAGTCGTACTAAAATTTCGTGGGTGTGGGAATAATATTTTTTATATAAAAATTGCTGTTGGATGTGTCTGGGAATCTTTTTTGAATTTTATGGGAATAAGCCCTATTAGGTGGTTACATAATGTAGGTAATATGCAAAGCAAAGAGATAATAAAATATGAAAGACTGATGTGAGTACTAAACACGCATAACGGACATTGGCAGAACTGTGTTGATCAGACGCCGAACCAAGAATTGATTTAGAGTAGTTTTAACTGACTTAAAAAAGAGGAGGTTCTTAATTCGACTTTTTTATGTTTGTTACCTCAGAACTTTTGACTGGGTGGTCCGATTTTCATGATTCTTTTTTATATGATAGCTGGTGCTTCCCGTGTGGTTCCATTTTAATTTGGTTCAGTTCTGACACTGGGATCCATGAAAATTCATGAAAAAACTATAAAAAGTCGGTTTTAGACTTTTAGAATAAAATTAATTATTTACTCTACTTTTAAAATTCTAGAGAAAGTATATAATACTAATAAGAATATTTATCGGGTATTTTCCGCTTTGGTTATTTGCCCCCCAATCTTAATAATAATAACTATATTTTATTAAAATTAAGTATAAGTAAATGATTATTTAACGGGTATTTTTCGTTTTTGTTATTTTCCCCTAAATCTTAGTTTAAGATGGACCTGACTATATTTTAGTTAAATTAAGTCTAAGTCTAGGTAGTCTATTAATTTAAGGCAATTTTTCTTTTCTTTTCGTTGTCTTAGTCTAAACAATGTCTCACAATAGGTACACGAGTTCCCCTCCCCGTCCCTCCCACACAAACATCTTTCATCAGAGCGAGACAGCCTTATCTTTTATTCATATCCTGTGATCCATTGATGCAACACTGTCATTCCTCGGCCTGAGCCCTGAATCTTTTATTCAATGTATTTGTTACGAGTTTCCAGAGTTTTTCAGGTTTTTGATGAGAAATTCTGTTTATGGGTTTTTTTATGTTACTTTCCGTATTTTTCTTTTGCTGAAAGCTTTGGTTTTAGAGTTCGTTCGTTAAATGTAAAAACGTAATTTATCTTTTGCGTTTTTTTATACTTATACTTATAATCTGTACTAATATTATAAAAAAGGAAATGTTTTATTGTTTGTTTATTTGTATTGAATAGCCTCCGAAATTAATGGACCGATTTAAAAAATTCATTCACCTTTAATAAGCTTACTTTTCAGGGAGCGACATAAGCTATATTTTATCCCGGAATTCCCACGGGAACGGGAACTACGCGGGAGCCGTCGATGTAGCTGCGGGTCAAATGTCAAATATATTCAACCCGCAAGCAGGTGTGCAAATATGAAATATCGACGATTTAATTCGTTTCAAAAGTCAGTAAGGGTAATTAATAAAATCTAGAATAAAATAAATAGTCAACAATCGAATTACAATTTACAATAATCGTCAAAATATAATAAATTATTCTACTTAAAATTTATATATATATTTACCTATAAAAACATTTGTCAAGCAGCCACTGATTTAATTTTGTTTAAATAAATTACCATTGAGGACTTTAAAGGGTTCTGGTAACTTATTGTAGATGACAATGCACATATTAAAATCATTTTTTTCATATATCCGCTTGTGGCATTGTGGATTGTACAGCAGATTATTAAATTTTGCTGTTTTTTGTTAAATGATAATATCCCTGCGCTTGGCAAAATGTAGAAATTAAACTTTTGTCACCTCCTTGGTTGCGCGCAAATGTCAGTCAATAATCCACGCTCGCTTTGCTCTCACGTCCTTTTCTGCCACTATCGATCAAAACGAGAAATTTAAAAAAAAATCTTGGATGAAATGCTCCTTAACTGCCAAGTTAAGAGTCTTCCAAGTTTTAATGACGCTGGTGCCTTTTTGAAGTTTAAACAGTTTTCTTGGAAAAAACTGTGATATGTGAAGGAAATTCAAAACTTTTGCTATCTATTTGGTTGCGCCCCAGTCTGCAAAAATCCACGCTCGTTTCGCTACCGGGACCTCTTTTGCTACTTTCGATCAAAACGAGAAATTAATATATATTTTACATCTCTATTATTTTGTTATAAAAACTATCGTAGTTTGACGAATTCATTACGGTTGTAAGCGGGTTAACTACGAACCTTATTTGTGTTGGAAGAACTCTATTATTGTTGAGATAAAGTGCGTTTTTAACAGCAAGATTTAGGCGTTAAGTCTTCCAAGCTTTACTTGTAGTTAACAATGCTGCCTTTTCGAAGTTTTGACCATGAAAACGTGAAGAAAGAACAAAACTTCGCAATCTGCTTGGTTGTGCGCAAAAGTCTGACAAAAATCCAGGCTTGCTTCGCTCTCGTGTCACCATCATTCAAAGCGAGAAATAATCATAATTTACTACTATTATTTGCAAGAGGAAAATGCGCATTAACTGCAAGAGTTTAAGCTAAGTCTTCGAAGTTTTAATGACGCTGCCTAAGTAGGCGTTCTCATAAACTTGCCTGGTTGTTAAATGAATACCCGGAGTTCTATAATTTAGTTTATTTTATACTAAGCTGGAGCAAGGGAAAATGGCTTTTATGAACGTTAGAATGACGCAAACGAAGTTCTACGG
Source organism: Eupithecia tripunctaria (assembly GCA_955876795.1). Classification (NCBI taxonomy): domain Eukaryota; kingdom Metazoa; phylum Arthropoda; class Insecta; order Lepidoptera; family Geometridae; genus Eupithecia; species Eupithecia tripunctaria. The sequence continues at coordinate 8,151,561 of OY041623.1, read as the reverse complement.
TATTTGTGGAGAGCCGAAAATGGAACTATTACATAGGTAGCTTAAATGCCAACCGCGACCACAAATAAATTTTACAAGGTATTTAAGAAAGGAAGAATGATAGAAAATAAATGTTTTTTTTATTACAACCAACACAGTTATACAAAAACTTAAAAGTAGTACAATTAGCTAATCTTTTTGATATTTTGTATGGACCAATGTTTTTCTATTTTTGTCATTTAGGTCGTTTGAATAGTTTGTAAATTATTTTAAATAGTTTTTTTCCGATCTGCATGTCTATTTGCTATTATTATATAAATTTTGGACAACAAAGCTGTCTAGCTGGTAAGCCATCGCAAGGGATATTTTAGTAGTTGTCTGCAAATAAATGATTTGATTTGATTCGATTAAAAAAATAAATGGACAGCCGCGTCGATATCAAAGTAGGTACCAACATAATCTTGTAATAGGTACCTTTTTTTTTATTCTTCGGCGAGGAAAATTTGTTTACGAATAGACTGGTCTGGAGTAGACCAGAATTATGTGGGACTCTTCGGATCTTGTGATACCTGCTTCAAAATTAAAAATTCACCAAACTTGTCCACTATCAATGGCTGTAAAACATATAATAATAATCCAGATTCAATAAAAAGCCAAAAAAATATAAAGTCCGATTTCATGATTCTTTGTTTATTTGAAAGCTGGTGCTTCCCGTGTAGTCCCATTTTAATTCAGTCCAGTTCTGACAATAGGATCTATATAATTGAAGTAGGTTTATACTTTTTTTTAAACAAAATCAATTATTAATATAGTCGATAAGTTCTGACAAATTGTATATACTTACCATAATATGAAGCAATTAATAAATGAAATGAAATGGAATGATTTGATTTGATCAGGTAGGTATGTTGTGGACTGTAGCTATAAATTAGGAACTGGCTCAGTTTAAATTCCATAGTTAAATTCCACGTGTACTGGTAGACCAAATACGCGCAGCGCTGATCTTCCGCTGATCGTCTGTTTTGTACTGTGTAAGTGGCAAATAAATGATTGTCTATGTCTATGTCTATGTCTTCTGGTTTCTGCCTACCTACAATCAATACAATCAATCATCATCGCAGGCAGCGCAAAAATAACAACGTCAAGCTCAACAGCCTATATTGGTCCACTGCTGGGCGCAGGCCTTCCCTGTTAAGCCCCTGAATGGCTGTTATGTCATGGAGGGTGATGCCCATAATCCCCATGCTGGGCATGCGGGTTGGGGAACGCAGTTTGGTGGTAGAATTGTTCTTCAGGAGGCATTGCTGCCTTTCGAAAAAGTCTTTAGAAAAATGTTGGGCTAATAATTAACAATTAATAAGCCCTTAAGTGAAAAGCAACTTTAGTCTAAATGTTGTTTTTTTAAAGAGTTTAAATCTAACCGGATTATCAGGGACCAACATCGTCGCCGAAAAACTGGGCTCTCAAAGATGAAAGAGTGTTTGTTGACGGGAGAAAATTGCGAAACCTTGGCCTCCTTTATGTTTCTCCCTAAAATAGATTTCAATGGTTTTCAACGAATTAATGGAGGTACATTTTACGGATTTTTCCGATTTCGTGTTTACAGTGTTACCAACTTATCTGTTTGCTTTACAGCGGCGGTGGTGGTAAATAAGATATAAATTAATTTAGTGAAGTTAAATATTGTGTAGTGTATTTTTGAGGCAAATAAATTATATAAATAAACATAAGGTGGAAAGAACGTCTTTGTATGCATACTGAAATGCGGTAATGTAAACTGTATGGAAATTCATTTCTCAAATTCAAATTCACTATGTTAAGCACAATAATAATATTACACATAGCTTTATCTAATGCGTTATTGATGGTGTCAATTCGCTAAAACTAAACTAAACTAATTAAACAGGACTAAAAATTATGCCATCCCTTTTTATTTCGATCTTTGTGAAAGGAACGGCAACATTTTTAGTCTTGTCAAGTTAGTATAGTTTAGTTTTGGCGACATCTGAATTGACACTTATAAATCTAATACAATTCTGGTAGAAACTACTAATAAAACAGAGTAAAAAATAGTTTGTAATAATATCTTTTACATAAAATAACAAACATAATAAAGCGGATAGCGGGAGAGAAATATGTTATGGAAATTCATTTCTAAAATGTTATTTTTTAATTTTCTGAAATATCAGCTAATTACTAGCTATGGTTATTTCCAGAATCGTTCAAACGACAGTTTTTAATCGGAATCCACTCCACCATTATGATATCGACTTTTTCCGTATTTAGAACAATAATTAAAAAAAGACGAAGTGAATACCGCCAGTTCGCGTATTTCGAAATGGTTCCATCCCATTCTGACCACGCGTATGAATAGATATGTACGATAAAATACGTAGAGGTCAAAATAATACAGGATGATAAAATTAAACGGTAGTCAGGGCCATTATTTTGGGGTTATAGCCCCGAAAATGGGGGAAACGGTAAACGTACATTAGAATTTTATTACCCACTCCCGTGTTAGTACTGGATGAATAATGCATTAGATTAGATGTTAGGAGGTTTGGATGTTAGACCTCAAACTTAATTAATCACACTAATATTAGGTCCTTACATATGAAATTGGCGTTTTTCGTACTGGCCACTTTAATCACAAATTTCTCCTCTTTGGTAAGGAATTCCAAATTCAAATTTGTACAGCTATAGACTCATGTATTTGTGCTTCGATGATCGTCATTCATTTGTTATTTTCTTCTGTTTTTTTCTGTTTGCGTCATTCATTTTACAAAATGGAAAACTTAAAATATCGCATTATTTACGAGTACGAGTTCCGCCGTGGCACTAGTGCTGCGGAAACAACTCGAAGGGTGAATGATGTGTATGGCGGTCGTGTTGCAAAAGAAAACACAGTTCGTTTTTGGTTCCAACGTTTTCGTTCTGGAAATTTCGACCTGCAGAACAAGCCCCGTGGACGGCCTGAGACTCAAGTTGATAATGAAGAGTTGAAGGCTATTGTGGAAGCGGATCCATCGCAAACCACGTCCGAGTTAGCTGCAGGCTGCGATGTTAGTGATAAAACTGTTTTAATTCACTTGAAGCAAATTGAGAAGATTAAAAAGCTTGAAAGGTGGGTACCTCACGAATTGACTGAAGCAAACCGGCAAACGCGCGTCGACTGCTGCGTTACATTACTAAACCGGCACAATAATGAAGGTATTTTAAACCGAATCATTACCTGTGATGAAAAATGGGTTCTTTACGATAATCAGAAGCGCTCAGCGCAATGGTTGGATCCTGGCCAGCCAGCCAAATCCTGCCCCAAGCGAAAATTAACCCCAAAAAAGTTACTTGTAAGCGTTTGGTGGACTAGTGCCGGTATTGTTCATTACAGTTTTCTCAAATCTGGCCAGACTATTACGGCTGATGTCTATTGTCAGTAATTGCAAACCATGATGGAAAAGCTAGCGGCTAAACAACCTAGGCTGGTCAATCGCTCCACGCCACTGCTGCTTCACGACAACGCTAGACCACACACTGCGCAACAGACGGCTACTAAATTAGAAGAGCTTCAATTGGAAAGTCTAAGACATCCTCCGTACTCCCCGGACCTTGCTCCAACAGATTACCATTTTTTTCGAAATTTGGATAACTTCTTGCAAGGGAAAAAATTCAACTCCGATGGGGCAGTCCAAATCGCCTTCAAAGATTTTATTGATTCCCGTCCGACTGGTTTTTTTAGTAAAGGGATCAATGAACTACCTATAAGATGGCAAAAGTGCATAGAAAATAATGTTTCATACTTTGATTAATTAAATATATTATATTAAAAAATATTCGACTTTTTGTTCCTCCCATACAAAACGCCAATTTCATATGTAAGGACCTAATATTTATTAAAACTAAGAATTAACACTAAGAAGACCAGGTGAGGTGTAAAAATGGTTAGCTATTTACTATCTGCAGATCGTACACACATTTGTCCCGAGACGGGAATCGAACCCGCAACCTCCCGCGTCGCAGGTGGATCTTCACCCACCGCGCCACATAAGTCGTCGGACGAACAGTTTTTTTCCAACTGCTTCCATTGTTAACGAACCGAAGAATTTTATTGAATTTTTTTTTTCACGGGTAATAGTACATTGTATACAAAGTTGAGGAAGTAGCCAATTCAGTGTGACATTTGGGCACGAGGCGCAGCCGAGGGACCAAGGGATATCCACCGGGAGCGGGCTGCAGCTCGTCCTTCAAAACAATTCTATCACCGAACCGCGATCCCCAACCTGCATGCGTGGGGAATTATGGCAGTTTTTATCTCATGGGGGGTCCAATGAGATAAAACCAATAAGGCGCATATCAGAGGCATGCCTGCGTCCAGCAGTGGACCGAAAAAGGCTGTTGAGGATGAGTTACCTGCAGTTAGCTCAACTTTTTAATTGTAAAATATTAGTAGGTAACTAGTTCGTATGATAAGATAAGCTGTGTGCTTAGAATTTCACGTTAGGGCTGGTCCACCAGTTAAAAGTCGCTCAGTGAGCTATGGAAAGAGCTATGCTCGGAGTCTCTCTGAAGGATAGGATTCGTAACGAATACATCCGACAGAGAACCAAAGTTATCGACATAGCTCAAAGAATTAGCAAACTGAAGTGGCAGTGGGCCGGCCATATTTCGCGAAGAACCGATAACCGCTGGGGTAAACGAGTTCTTGAGTGGAGACCGCGACTCGGAAAACGTAGTGTAGGACGCCCGCTGGCCAGGTGGGATGACGATCTGCGAAAGACTGCAGGCAGATGCTGGATGCGTCAAGCTGAAGACAGGGCGCTATGGCGCTCATTAAGGGAGGCCTATGTCCAGCAGTGGACTAGTATAGGCTGATGATGATGATGATAAGATAAGCTGTGTGCTTAGAATTTGCACCACCACATCTCTTCTCGTGGGGCGACTAAGGGATATTCATCGGGGGCGGGCAGCAGCGCCCGCTGCAGAACAATTCGAGCACCAAAATGCGATCCCCATGACGTATGCCCAGCGCGTGGGGATTATGGGTATTACCCCCATTAGATAAACGCCAACAAGACGCTTATCGGGGGAGGCCTGCGTCCAGCAGTGGACTAATACAGGCTGTTGAGGATGATAAGATAAGACAAACCATACGTAGGTATATTGCGTCCGTGTGTTTGAGATGCGCAGTCCGTGTATTAGAGCGCTAGGTATTCCAAAAAACAAACCTATATATTCATACAATCCATGGAGGTAATAAAAAACCCCAGCAAACACGCGAATATATTACGTCCCTGTCAACATAAATCAGTTTTTATTTATGCGATGAAAAACAGAAAACAATGAGTAATTTTCACTTTAATTTTCGCAAAAAATGAAACGAATTACGGGAAGGATTATTTATTTTTTGCAATTTGCCATGCTGAGAAATAGCTGAACCGCCTCGGTCGTTTAGATGTCGTTTTAAAAGTAGCGGTGAGCGTTATTTGATGGTCTTGTTAGTGGAAAAGTATAAAGTATAGCTTTTCAACACAAATAATTAATAAACTAATTATTATAAAACTATAAACCGACTTCAATTTTTATAGTTTTTTAATGAATTTTCATGGATTCCATTGTCAGAACTACTACTAACTAAATTAAAATGGGACCACACGGGAAGCACCAGCTTTCATATAAAAAAAAACATGACAATCGGACCACCCAGTCAAAAGTTTCGAGAAAACAAACATGAAAAAAAAATACAGTCGTGAGAGAAATATGTTAATGTTAAAGCGAACCTAACCTACCTGGCTACTCTCCTTCATTTTACGGACACAAAATGACGGCCACCGCGTTACAAAAACTAGAGCTCAAGTTATTTGTTTTACAAAATGAGCCTTTTTGGCCAATAATTAATTTGTACCCTTATTACAACCCTGCTATTTTCACCCCTAGTGATATTATGCTCTATATTATCAAGAATAAAGTGTATTTTAGACTGAATGGCAGTCACGGTCCATTTGGCTTAGTAAGCAGGTGGGATAATGAATTTAGAACGTGCTGGCTTTTGCTTTTGACATTGTTTGTGTTTTTAATAAAGTTTGGTTTAATCTTTGTTACAAATTTCAGGGATAACAGTAACAATATTAACTAACATTTTTGAAAAACTTATAACTATTCCGACAGCTCTTCGCACTTTAGAGTAAAATGAAGTTAATAATTATTTATTGCGTAAAATCTGATGTGAAATCGCGGTTTTTTTAAACGACTTCAAATAAAGGAGGTTCTCAATTGTTTTTAAGCTATTGCATAGCTTCTATCGCAGGCTTGAGCGTGGAGACCGAATCCAGAAATTCCGTAACGAAAATAAAGCTTTATCATACAGCTATGCAATAGCTTTACCGCGGCAGTCCCCGATTGCCACACATCTTTTTTTTAATATTTTTGTTTGTTTTCTTAGAGTTTTACCGCTGGTGAAAACAAAACAATTATTATTACTTTTGTCTTGTGGTGCGAAAAATTTGGTGTGAAACAGCGCTTCATCCTTTTGACTGGGTGGTCCGATTTTAGTGATTCTTTTTTTATTTGAATGCTAGTGCTTACCGTGTGGACCCATTTTAATTTGGTCCAGTTCTGATAATGGCATCCACGAGAAAACAATAAAATTGAAATCTGTTTATAGTTTTTTTTAAAACAAACCCAAGTATCTATGATATTGTTTACCAATGCCAAACTTTTTTATTCGAGGCGTAGATTATGTTTTTCGCGAGTGCTTTGTGGCTGGTGATCACTTTATATTAACCTCCAAACACCAAAACGGCTAAACCGATTTTGATAAAAGGCTTATCAAAATACGTGCCTGGTATCCCATAATGAATTTGTTAATACATAATTTAAGTGGAAAAATCAGTTTTTGATGTAACTAAATATGTTTATTGACAAAGAAATAACAATTAGATAATAGAAATAAATTACAACTAGTATTTATAATTGAAACAATTGAGCTAACTACTAACTGTTGCATACGATCTAAAGGTAGCTCAACTGATCCATATGAATACCAGTCGTCTTGTCCCCAAGACGTTCTTTTTTAATTATTATTTGCAATACTATTTGTTTGACTTTGATAACTATAATTTAGAATCCCTATTAGTCCAGTCATTTAAGCTTAGATTAGGTAAGAATCTCGGAATTCGAGATACCCAGCTGTAAGTCTGTAAATACTTGTATATCGACACCCTAAAAGTTGTCTCAAAACCTACATAATATGGTAGGGTGTGCGCAACTATTAAATTTCAAGGTCAAAGGTCACAAAAACCTTATTTTTGTAAATATCTCATTTCCTATGGGTTTTTTGCGATTTGTATTTATAATCAATATTGTAGAATACAAAATTTTCTACAAATTTTGTTCAGATTTTTTTTTATACGGTGAACCGTTTTTGAAATAGAGGAACGCGCGGTCACAGCATCACTTCAGGTCAACCGGTGCTCCGGTCGAAAACGCGCCATAATAATATATAGTTGATGAACTATCAATAAATCAATGATTATAAATATTTGCCATTTTTTATTAACTATTATATTATACTAGCTGCGCCCCGCGGCTTCTCTCGCGTTGTTCCTATGGAAACTTTTAAAGGTGATTTTTATCCCACCGGAACAGATTTATGGGATAAAAAGCTATAATTATCTTTTCTTTAATTACAGAATTATAACTGTATGCAAAATTTCAGCCAGATCTGTTCAGTAGTTTTGGCGTGAAGAGGTAACAAACATCCGTCCATCCATAAACCCGTACAGCTTTCAAATATTCCACCAACAAGTGCAGCTGCTCATCAACAGTTCAAACGTGTATACTATCAAGTTCAAACTTGGTAAGGGCATGATTTGGAACCCCAGGTATGGGGTTGGGCAATGCGAAACGTGATGCTGTGACCGCGCGTTCTCCGCCCTCTATCTCGAAAACGGTAAACCGTAAAAAAAAAATTTAAACAAAATTTGTAGAGAATTTTGTCTGCTACAATATTGATCATAAATACAAACAGCAAAAAACCCATAGGAAATGAGATATTTACAAAAAACCGATTTTTTGTTACCTTTGACCTTGAAATTTAATAGTTGCGCACACCCTACCATATGTAGGTTTTGAGACAACTTTTAGGGTGTCGATATACAAGTATTTACAGACTTACTGGTAGCTGGGTATCTCAAATTCCGAGGTGAACTTACTAAAATGACTGGACTATACGTACATACAATAAGTATGTGTTATTTATGTGATTTAAATCAAATGTGATGTGTTATTCAGAAATTTACAAAATAAATGATTATTGATTTATTGATTATTATTGACGTTGGCTGCATTGCCCCGCTGTAAGGCAATGCTGATGCGCTGCGCCAGATATTCACCAGCTCTCGGGTCACGCGTCGCTTCGACCAGACGTGACTTGTCACTAAACAGTGATGGCGCTAGGTGACCATCGATAGGTTCCCACAAATATGTAGTTACAATTAATCATTTTAGTAAGTACTTAAATGTAGGTTTTCTAAACCAGTTGAGAGTCAATAATGTACGACTAAATATTGTACGGCAAAATAATTGGTGACGAAATTTGTACAGCCTAATAAATCATGTACATGGCTTCCGATTATCGTGATGTACATTATAATGGTCGTAAAATATCAGGCTAAGTTTTAATGAAATTGAGGAGCTTACAAAATCAATTTTGTACGACCCAATATTATACGACCTCTAGGCGTCCCACTCCCTAGCCTCCATAGCCTGAGGTCGGAGAGTCTGAGCCTAGAGGGGAGTGTATACATATGTATAACTGTACCCAGAGCCCAATGACCGGGTATATCTTCTAATTTAAGGTATAAAATATTAGGCAGTACCACTAACCGCAGTACCGTAATACTGGTCTGCATTATGACACGTGACAAGCTTTCACGACCGGATAATGCATGGCACAATAGTGGCACGGATTATCAAGGTGTGAATTATTCGGCCGTGGAATTTATTGTCGTGCATTATAGTGACCCAACCAATCAACCGGTTATTTATTTTCTTTTGTAACATTTCATTTGTATGCTAACTAACCTCTATCCTTACCGCAGACATGACCAACCGCAGGCAGAGGTTTAGGCCCAAGTTATACCATTATAGCCCTCTGCAAATAACGATATGAATGGTTTCTAAAATAATACCTATTATGCATATGAGGCCTAAATAAACAGCCTACATAAAGTACAGTCAGCAAAAAAAAGTAATTACGAAAGCAGATTTTTTTTTATTATAGTGCCTATTGTTGGCTCTCTGACGTTATTTTGAGCTCCATAGACATTATTCTGGGTTATTCCATTTTTCCTCCCTGAAATCCCCTCTACACGGAGGAGAACTAGACTTAAAAAAAAATAATTTCAGTTTTCCCCGATATAAATCAATTGTACTCTTTCAAACAACCTCAACCTCAACAGCCTGTATTGGTCCACTGCTGGACGCAGGCCTCCCCCTGATAAGCGCCTTGTTGGCGTTTATCTAGTGGAGGGTTATGTCCATTATCCCCACGCTGGGCATGCGGGTCAAACAACATCATCCATTTATTACACTCATTGTATTGTATTAAGTATATCAGTTATCTAGTGCCCAAGATACAAGCTCTGCTTAGCTTGGGGCTAGATAACGTTGTGTGAACTGTCCAGCAATATTTTTATTACATATTTTTTTCGATTTGCCAATATTTTTTCCGGGTATTTTCTATGAATACTAAAAATTATCTATCTATGTAACGTCTTATACCACAAGCTCTTAGTGATTCTTAGGGCTAGATGATGCTGCTTAGCTTGGGGCTAGACGATGCTCTGTTTTTTGTCTAGCGTTGTTTATTTATTTAAGTTTAAACACCATCCAATATGTGCTAAAACACTATTACTACTACTACTATGTAGTTTTTAATATAAATTCGTGTTTATAAATTTTCTTTGCTGACTGTATTTCCATGCTACCTACGTGGTTCAGGAATTTTATTGTTTCATACAAAATTACAAAGTGAATTTTGCGGAAATATTTAGGGTCGGCTCATGAAAAATGTATGATGATCCTTTTGAGGCATAGTTTACATAACCTTCATATATTTTTTAGATAAATCTTTGATTTTAAACAGAAAATTAGAATATTATTTATTTAAAAACTAGCTTGCGCCCCGCGGATTTGAACACGGTGTTCTTATGGAAACGTTTTAAGGTGTTTTTTATCCCACGGGAACTGATTTATGGGTACAAAATCATAAGTAATTAGGTTAGCAGAGCTTGTGTTATGGGTACTAGATAACTGATATTCATCTAATACAGATAGATATTTTTTTATTATTCATAGAAAACATCCAGAACGCCCTGAACAAATACCTGCACATCGTACAAATATTTGTCCCGAGGTGGGAATCCGACCGGCAACCTCGCCGCAGAGGTCGTCGTAGAAAAATAATATTAGTTATGACGTTTAATGCTTTATTTAAGAGTTTTCTTTCTCCGTATGTTATTTATTTCAGCCCACAGTTAGGCTAAAATTCGTGTTGAAATAAGAAAGTTTAGAAGCTTTAACTTTTTTATGGTTTTGGTTGTATACAAACATAGATAATGACTATTCATGTATATAATATAGTATGTCAATGATATGAATTATCCTTAGTTTTGGATGGTCAATATCAAACAGCGTAGTAGTTACCCTTCCACGTTTGTATGGAAAGATAAGCGACTAGTTCAAACTTAAGAGTACACTGTTTGTCATCAGTGAGCGTAGCCTAAATGCATGCTATCTCACCTGTCATTATAGACATACCCGCGCGATAGAATGAAATGCACAATGATTTATGCCGCCGAATAAACTTTAGCACAACTATTGAACGTATCTCTTCTAAATAAATTTATTTTAACTAATTAATAACTAAACTATTTCAGTAAATACTTCATTTTAGAGTGTCCCCATGTGTTATTTATTTTCGCCCAAGGTTAGCTAAAATTCGTGTTGAAATATGAAAGTTTAGAAGCTTGTATTTTTCAAACGTCTACTTTTTTACTGTTTTAGTTGTATAAAAACATAGTTTAGACGGTATAAATTAATTTCATCCTTAGTTTTGGATGGTCAACATCAAACAGCCTTGTAGCTACCCTTCTACGTTTGTATGAAAAAATGAGCGACTAGTTCAACCTTTAAGGCACGTATTCCCCACACTGTTGCAGCGTGGTTGCAACAGAGTTTACAAACTCAGAGGTTCATTAAATAAGAGTTGACCAAGTGTGCCTTCTAGTTCCGATGTTGTTGGGACTGGAACTAGTTTTAACAACATCGCAACTCGAAGGTCTGCACTAGTTCGAAGTAGTTATTGAGGCTATATCTACAATTTTAATATTTAAAATCTTGTGGTGTCACATCTACATTATTTATTTATTTATTTAACACTTTATTGCACAAAGGGTTTGCTTTTGGGTTTTAATGCCGATTCATTTTTTACCTGCCAACCAGAAACATGCTTTTACTGGGCGTACATGAACTATGAGTTGAGTATGTAGGAAATAGGTAGGTATATATAATTATATATAACAGTTACAGTTACAGTTATTTAACACTTTATTGCACAAAGGGTTTGCTTTTGGGTTTTAATGCCGATTCATTTTTTACCTGCCAACCAGAAACATGCTTTTACTGGGCGTACATGAACTATGAGTTGAGTATGTAGGAAATAGGTAGGTATATATAATTATATATACCTACCTATTTCCTACATACTCTAAATTTAGGGAACTAGTGATCTTAGACAGTCTTACTTACTTACTTTTACTACTTACTTAATTTCATCTACATTTAGGGAAAAGTGATCTTAGACAGAATAAAACCGAGTACTACATATCTTAAAAGAGTTAAATTGTGTGTCTTCTCTTATCTTAAATGGACAAAATTTCCGATATCTTATAAATTTCATATTTGAATTCATTCGATTCGATTCCGAAGCGAAAAATCCTGTTTCGGATTCGAATTCTATTCCGACGGCACTTTAGAACGCTATTTTGATTTGTCAAAAGTTTCCGATATCGGATCTGACGGCATTTCCGACGAATTAAAATAACTCTCTGCTGATCAGTGTTATGTACCATAATATGTGAGTGCCTGGATGACCGAGCTTTTCTCTGTTATTTTATTGGAACATTTTGTTTTTTTAGAATTTATAGTAATATTATTCGCCAATAGATATCAGGAAGAGTCAATTGATTACGATAAAGTTAATGAAAAATTTATTGAAAACACGAATAAAACAACATATTCTGAAAATGAATCCTAGCTAGATCGATTTATAGCCCCCAGAACCCCATGTATACTAAATTTCATAAAAATCGTTGGAGCCGTTTTCGAGATTCAGATTATTATATTAACCTAATAATATAAAGGCGAAAGTTTGTATGGATGTATGGATGGATGGACGTTAGTTACTTCTTCACGCCAAAACTACTGGACGGATCTGGCTGAAATGCATACAGGTAATTCTTATCCTGGAATCAATCATGGGCTACTTTTTATCCCATAAATCAGTTCCCGTGAGATGAAAATCACCTTTTCAATTTTTCCATAGGAAGAACGCGTGCTAAGCCGCGGGGCGCAGCTAGTATATTTATAAACAAGAATTGCTCGGTTAAAGGTATAAGATGTAGGCGTACTACGCTTACTCACGGCAATCTATAGTTTAATCAACATTTGAGATTGAATTCCTGCTAAATATCCGGCAGTCTGACGGTACCATCAGACTGTCTGATGGTACCGGAGTACCTACTCCGGCTGTTCATTAGAGGAATAGTTGACATCTACTAGTGCCGCTAGTGATGGCTCTGAGCGGTCTTGGTTTCTCTTTTGTACTTTCCTCGAGAGGTTTTTTTCTACAAGATGATTTCTTTCTTGAAGGTTTTAGTATTTTAGAGCATGAAAGGATCAATGAGAATAAATTTCGCAGTGTTGTTAGTTTTAAGAGCAAGTATTGTCGCTATTGTCTCAATATTTAAATATGGTTTGAAGTTTTAGGCCAAATTTTTACCTCAACTGATCATGGTAGATGTGCCGTGAAATGCTTTCAGCGTAGTGTGATTTTATAACTTTTGAATTCAGAATTAATTTAATTAGGCTTTGCAATTATTTTTCAACTTCTGCTAAAACTAAATATATTTTTATGGAATACATCAATTCAAACAGCACAGGAAAGGGTCATTAAAACATATGTATTTTTTGCAGTCTTGATATATGAAGTCCCCAACCCTTGGTGAAGATTATGGGCATTACCCCCTATGAGATAGCCAGTAAAGAATTTATCCTGCGTCCAGCAGTGGACCAATATAGGCTGTTGAGTTTTATGTTAGTATTTTAGACCACTTTTTGAATAAAGAAATATTAGTACACTTTTTAAAATGTGGTTTCAGTGTTTTAAAATCTTTTTGGGTATTTGGATTCTTCGTCGATTAAACTAATGTTCTAGGCGAAAACTGTGAATTCGTGATTTTCCTGTATTATGTAGTTTCTCGCCAGTTATCTGCTTGTAACTCTCTGACAATATATAGATAGCGCAAGCTCGTCCGACTGGAAGTTCAAGTTGACAGTAGAGTAAAGTATTCAAGACTGGATCAAGACTGGCTTGTCCCTACCCTAGCACCAAGTTTCCCGGTTCAAACTGTCTTTCCCAAGTAATTACAGTAGTCTTAGAATTCAACTTGCACATAAACTTCACGAATAACATAAATTGTTTCTCGTCGTTGTTTATTTACTCCTGCAATTTTCTGAGTTCCTGGTACCGAATTGTAGAATATTAACAGAATTTACTTCACCTAAAAGAAATATAACTCTTCCTAAAATGGTATAAAAAGGCTACATAAAGTCCAAAGTCTTTAACATCTTGAAAATAGAATCGCGATTTAGTAAAACCTTTGTCTGCAATCGTATGAACTCCTAGTACTCAATTACAGAAAAAAAGAAAACATTGTGCCTTTCTAAAATCTTTAAATGGGCAAAGTTTCCGATATCTTATAAATCTAATTTTACACAAAACCTCCACCAACCATAAAACCAAAACCAAAGTATACCAGTCTTTAATCTAAAACAAGTTATCACAAACCTTTGAGACAAGGATCAACTTGACCCTAAAATAACTGAAATTACTTGGTAAATTGTTACACAAATCAAATAGTTCGAAAACGATTGTTTCTGTAGTTATTTCGGGAATTGTATTTGTTAGTTTACTGGCAATAAACTACAACATTACTTTGATTTAGTGCTTTTGTACGTGATGTTGGTAATTGGTTCTAAATATACCGATTTAAAACCTAATTACAACACAGACTTTAGTCTACTCTCTCTAGATGGAAAGGTCAAAAGCTGGAAGTTTGTGTTTCGAGATTTGTTTGGACTGAGAGGACTGAGTTAGGAGACAAACGTACTAAATGTCATGCGCTTATGAACATACTGAGGCCCTGTGTACAGAAACGTGGGGCGTGCAGCGACGCGACCTGTACAGAATTCAATCATAGGGATTGTTGTCTAGGATAGAATAGAGAATATTGAATTTGGTTTTAAAAAACTATAACCAACTTAAATTTTTATAGTTTTTTCATGAATTTTCATGGATTCCGTTGTCAGAACTAAACCAAATTAAAATGGGGCCACACTGGAAGCAGCAGCTTCATATAAAAAAGTGAATCATGAAAATTAGACCACCCAGTCAAAAGTTTTGAGGTAACAAACATAAAAAAAATACAGTCGAATTGAGAACCTCCTCCTTTTTTTGAAGTCGGTTAAAAATGATATCGCATCGTCATACATTGCGTAAATTATTGCAATCCTTGTGCTAGGCCTATAGGTGTTGGTAGAGTGTGTACGGAGAAGCGTTGGATTAGATGCGTCTGTAATGAAGGTTGGTTGGAGGAGTAAATAACACGACTGTAGTAGGTTCTGTACTGATTGTTTATTGAGTTAAAACAAGGCTTTTTATACAAAAGTTCTATCTCAAATTTTATTATAATTTAATTGCTTATCTTGTTATCCGATATGCTTGTTTATTTCATAAAATGATATTCTATTTTCTTATCTTTGCTTAGAGTAATCTGATATGTTTGATATTTGGGAAAATAGAAATCTATTTTCCTTATCTGCTAATCCTCGTCATTGAGTGACGTCTTACAATAGGTATGTATCTACACTACACGTGGCACGCGGCGTACACCGGCACTTTTCACGCCCCGCTTATCTATAAACATCGCCGTACATTGCGTTATGTTTGAGTTTACGCGTGCGATGCCGGGGCCGCTGCCCGCGCCGCTGCACGCCCCGCGTCTACGTGAACAAAGCCGCAAGTCCACTCCTGTGAGGAGGACGTCGACGACATTAGTAAAAAGTATTATTGTTGAAACTATTCCATCATCTCTCCGTGCGTATTTGCACACACTACGTAGTACCATATATTTCTTCTGTGGCTTTATTTAGAATTTCTTTTGTTAAGGCGCATACACCAGTGAAAGTGGGGCCCACATATTTCATCTTATTATTACTTTAAACCAGGAAGTTTTAAAAATCCATCATCGTACAGTTTGTGGTATCTATAATAAGATATTCATTAATGCCTGTGTAATAGTTTCATTTTGTGAAGTTTAGGAGCTACGAAGTTGCGCTTTTTGGCCACCAAACACTATCTTCGCATCTATTCCTAAACTATACAAGATAAAACTATTATAGAAGTATGAAAAAATAGCTTATAATAGATACTACAAACTGTACGATGGATCTTTAAAATGTCCTATGTTAAACGTAATAATATGATAAAATAGGTGGTGCTGTCATATTGGCTCGGGTAAGCGCCTTAAAGGATTCTACATAATGCGGGATGGTGGGAATAGAACCCGCAACCTCCTGCGTCGCAAGCATAAGGAATGTTAGGGCTAGCTCAATTTTGTTTAATTTTATTGAAGCCAAAGATAACTTTAGTTTTGATTATTATTACTTGTAAACAGACATTACACACCGTAAAACCGGTATGAATACATTGAATCATATAATATAGATTAGAATAGTTTACTTTACTTTACTTTAGGGGACAATAGAGCCTACGAAAGCGAGAAACTTTCTACGTTTTTGCTTAAATAAGCAGATTCTACGATAAGCAATAGGAATGCGGGTACTCCTCAGTTAGGTTGTTGGGTAGTTTGGAACTTTGTCCGGAACACCATTCAGATAACGGAAGGGTGTGTTTTCGGTGGACAGAACAGCTGATATATATATATGCTATTCAGTACCTACTCATTCTATTTTTGCATATTAAATCCACGTGACTCGTTGAGGGAATTATTTAAAGAAATAAATATTTTAACAGTAATATCGCAATACATCTATGAAAATCTAATGTATACACACAGAACAGAGATAACTTTATGAAAAGGTGTGATGTTCACAATAAAAATACAAGAAACAAGAACAACGATTACGAAAGGTAGGGAAATCATTTGTGGGCAATTGCGTAAGATTCTATAATAAGCTTCCATCTGAAGCAACTGAGTTCCCTATTCGTAAATATAAACTGTACATAAAACGACATCTTATCAAGAAAGCCTATTACTCCGTAGATGACTACATCAATGATGTTAATGCTTGGCCGGATGTAGCCCAGTTCCACACAGACAATAGTATGTAAGACCAGTTAGATTCAGTTATCCTAAGATTGTATTAGTTGATAAGCGATAAACTTGCTAGTGGTTTCTTTTTCACGTCTTCCGCTAGTGGACAATAAATTGAAGTGAATTAGAGTCAATTGCACCTTATTTCTTGTTTGATAGTAATAACTATTTATCAAGCTGTTTATATAGTAAAATTTGACTTGTCTAAGTACTTTTTTTGTAAGTCTAAAGAAATAAACGATTTGACACTGACTCTGACTCTGACTCATATGGATTTATTTTCAAATCGTAGGAAAACTTACAGCTGGAATAAAATATGAAATATTAGCAGCACCTCGCGGTTTCACCCGCGTAGTTCCCGTTCCCGTGGAAATTCCGGGATAAAATATAGCCTATGTCACTGCCTAAAAAGTAAGCTTTTTAATAATGAAAGAATTGTTTAAATCGGTCCAGTAGTTTCGGAGCCTATTCAATACAAACAAACAATCAAATCTTGCCTTTTCATAATATTTGTATAGATGAGGTGATTTTAGTGGGATATTGGTCCAAAGTTTTATAATTTAAGTACATAAACGAAAACTCGCAAATGTGGGCATTTAAATCAATCAATTCACATATATTATTTCTATAAGCACACGTTCAATAACACTTACCATTTTCAATACAATTGAATGTAACCTCGCTTCGCCATTTTACAAAATGGCGTCCAGTAGTTCCTTTCAAGATTGGATTCCGATCGAAAGCGCAATATTAAACTCTCATTGTAAGCTGATACGGTTTTATTTTGTTCGAAACGATATTGTAACTGAATTGGTTGGGAGTTTGAATCAATTTTGAAAATGCTGTGTTTTAAATAAACTATTGTTTTAAATACGATTCGTAACTTACTACTCTGTGGATGTAGTTGGAGTATATAAACAACTCATTTGATTGTTCTGTTCAATGATAATTGAGTTTTGTTTTAAACTAAACACCGACTTTTTTATTATTGTCGATTGTAATATTTATATCTTTCGATAAGGATCTCTATTTTCGCATCTCTGCCTAAAGTTGAGGCAGAGATGCGAATCTATTATAATCTATTTCTTAATTCCTCTGTTATAGTTTTATCTTGTATAGTTTAGGCCCTAAACTATTATCTTGTATAGTTTAGGCCCTAAACTTTACAAGATAAAACTATTACAGAGGTATAAGGAATAAATTATAATAGATAAGACAATCAGTATGTCGGCTATTTTAAAGTCTCAAAAATTTAATTTTATAAAATAGGTGGCGCTGTCATAATGGCTCGGGTATTGGATTTAATGTTAAAAGCAAGCGGCCTTCATTTCATACACTAAACCCGATTTAATGCTACGCCCCGCCACGAGGCGTAGAGGGTCTACGCCGTAGCAAGTCTACGGCGTAGCACTCACATTCATTGCCTCTGGGTCACCTACTTTCACGCGTTGAAACTGGTGGTTGTTATAAAATCATTTGAATTTTTTCTTATAAAAATTCGATTCGTGGTATAGCCTTTATTTGAGATCGTTCAGTCTACAGTTTTTTAGTGTTATGTGCTTTCATTCAGGGTGTTCTGGATTATTTTCTATGTATAATAAAGATATCTATGTAGTGAATGCCACTTCAGTTTGCGAATTCTTTGAGCTATGTCGATAATTTTTGTTCTCTGTCGGAGGTATTCGTTACGAATCCTTCTCGAAGGACTCCAAGCATAGCTCTTTCCATAACTCGCTGAGCGACGTGGTTCCAAAGTCAAAAATACCTGCAATTTTCTTTTGATATGCGACCGTATTATACTAAAGTGTTCTTATTACTTAAATTAATTTAACTTGGGATTATCGCGTTTAATTAAAAAGACTGTAAGTAAAGTGGCAGCTGCGGTGAGCCACAGTGATGCGAGAACAGTTAGATCAACACATTATCCAAATTTAACTAAAGTTATCGACTTAGCTCAAAGAATTGGCAAGCTGAAGTGGCAGTGGGCTCGCCATACCTCGCGAAGAACCGACAAACACTGGGGTAAAAGTGTTCTTGAGTGGAGGCCGCGACTCGGCAAACGTAATATAGGACGCCCTCCGGCCAGGTAATAGTTCTGCAGTTTACAGGTTTCTATTTCCTGTTCATTTCAATCTTCAAGTATTTCAAGTACTTCAAGTATTTATGTTATCCTCTATTCTAAGGCTTTCGTACCGTGACCGTTCCTAGAGTACCGTGTAATGAGGAAGAACTTAGAACTTACAGTAATCGTTTTGCAGTTTACGGTCAGTATGTCAAAAGTAAAAAATTCTTTATACCATAAATACAATAAATGTGTATTTATTGGATGCTGAGTGTAAACTGCCAACGACTGCCAAACTGTTTACTACAAAAATTGCGTAAATCTGTTTTATATGAAAATGTGATTTTGTCAAGCTGTCATTTTAATATATATTTTTTTTAACTATAACCGACTTAAATTTTTATAGTTTTTTCATTAATTTTGATGGAACCCATCGTCAAAACTGGACCAAATTAAAATGGGACCACACGGAAAGCGCCTTTCCGTGTGGTCCCATTTTAATTTGGTATCACAATCATCCCTTCGAGCACTGAATGTTCTTCAAACTCAAACAAGGTTCTTAGTTAACCCGCTTACATTCATAATGTATTGATGTAATACTCCAGCTATTCTGAAGGCTGTGGTACGGTACCAGTACGGTACTAAAGTACTGTTCAGTAATGTGGAAGGGTTTATAGCAACAGTTCTGCAGTTTATGGTCCTCAGGTTTACAGCCAAGTTTCTATTCCCTATGCATTTTATTGCTTATCAGGGTCTCTCGGCTTTGTTGTCTTGATCATTGACGAAAAGTAGAGGTAAACTTTATTTTTTTATTATAAAAACTAACGTAGTTTGACGAATTCATTACGGTTGTAAGCGGGTTAACTACGAACCTTATTTGTGTTGGAAGAACACCAGCGGCGCACCCCCTACCACCCCCATCCCCGGCGGGCACGTCACGCGCTCATCGCGCGCTCGCGCGCAGTGCTCGAAGGGATGCGGAACGCGCGCGTCTAGAACCGCATTCTGATTCAGATAAAATGTTTTATTTTCCTTTTAAATGTTCTAATTCTATTTCTAAATCTATTAGGCACAATATACAATTAGAACATTTATAGGAAAATAATGGCAAAGGCGAGGTTAACCTTGTATTTGGTCAACATACCACAGTGTTGAACCAAAAAAATTAGAAAATAATGCAGTAATTTTAGACAAAAACTAGGGTCAACCTGCCGATTTAAGTATACAATTTTATCCTGAACAATATTTCAAATTTTTAAGCTTTTTGCTTTTTTAAGCTTGGAAACGTAATTGACAATCCTACTGATTCGCATATTAAAATAGCGAGGTTTTATTTTTTAATTGTTAGATGGCTCGATTCCCAGGTAAGACAAGCAATTTTTAGAAGATCTTTGAATACGATTTTAGTTCTTAAAAAAAATAAAGGAATGTGTCTTTTCAGTGTGTGAGCTAATTAAAGGATTTAAGGCCGTCGGAATATAATTCAAATTCTCATCTGACCTTTTCGAATGAATCAAAATACCCTGAAGGTCTAGACAATGTGACAAACGATGTCGAAAGCGACAGTAGATAAGTCCAAAAATGTATGGGTTTGACATGCATATGCCTTAGATATGTCACGTGATCTGTTTCGATTTTTTCCCTAAGAATCTTTCAATTGTTTTGATTCGCTTCATAGCGAAAGCCGGTTGGCTACGCCCTCTGCTGCTCAGTCACGCGTCGCTTCGACCAGGCGTTCAGATAATTTTGAAACCCAAAGAGCCTCGGTAAACAAATAAATAAATAATGCTGGACTATTCACACAGCATTATCTAGCCCCAAGCTAAGCAGAGCTTGTGTTATGGGTACTAGATAACTGATATAAATAATACAATACACTACATAGATAGATATTTTTTTTATTATATATAGAAAATATCCAGAACGCCCTGAACAAATACCTGCAGATCGTACAAATATTTGTTCCGAGGCGGGAATCGAACCAGCAACCTCCTGCGTCGCAGGCGGACCTTCGCCCACCGCGCCACAGAGGTCGTCAATCGGTACCCCACGGATCTAGGTTTTCGACTCCAAGTCCTGATTTATTTATTATTTGATTGTAATTTTCTTTATTTATTGTTACAGAAACGGACGGATTGACGATGAAACCAGTGCGACCGTTCGCGGGAGTGAATGATAGTGACTGAGTGCATGAGTGAGTGAGTGAGGGAACACGAAGGTCAAGAAGAAAGTCACCATGGCGGACCCGGATGCCTTTGACGATGAGGTATTTTTTGCTTGTGTCTGTTATCTAACTAAATATTTGTTATTTTTGTTTATTTCCTCTTCACAATAGGTTTTACTTACCTCACCTCAACAGGTGGTTATATTGGTCCACTGCTGGACGTAGGCCTTCCCCTGATAAGCGCCTCATTGGCTGTTATCTCTTGGGGGTAATTCCCATAATCCCCAAACTGCGCATGCGGGTTTTGGATCGCAGTTCCGTGGTAGAATTATTCTGCAGGGGGCGCTGCTGCCCGCCCCCGGTGAATATCCCGAAGTCGCCTCTGAAGACAAAATTCAAAAATGCTTTATTTTCATAAATACAATAAATGTACGTTAGAAAAGGTCAAATCAGACACTCACGGTAAAAGATGAGGTGGTGCAAATTCTAAGCCAGCACCACTCAGCTAGTCTTAAGGTTGCTTGAGTTAAATAATATTCTAAGGATTGTTTTCTGAAATTAATGATTAATAATTAACACGTAAGATCTAGGTAGGTATGTCGCGCTTCTTTGATTGATTGAATCAAATAAAATAAATTTATTTCTATCCGGAATACGAAAAAATATTTTTCCTTAGAATACATGAAATCAAATAAACTCAATACCATTTCAATCTTCGTTCCCCGAATTCGTTTAATACCTCAATTAATTTCAATAGGAACAACGAACCATAGGAATCCTTTTATAAAATGCTTTTTCCATTCATTTCAAATGAAATTATGAATTAATCTTAAATTGTGTCGTAGGGATACAGGACATACATTTAGCACCGCAATACAAAAATGAACATTCAAATACGTTATTATCTATTTTAATTCTACTTAATATTATAAAGGGGAAACTGTGTAAACATGTACATAACTATGTTTGTTGCTCTTTCACGCAAAAACTACTAAAAGGATCGGGCAGAAATTTAGCATACAGGTAGTTCTAGGCCTGAAAAAACACATGGCTACCTTTTATCCCATAAATCAGTTCCCGTGGGATAGACGTGCGAATCCGCGGGGCGCAGCTAGTTTTGAGATAAATTTTACGCTGACGTCATAAAATAGCGGATACCGTGCATTCACTCGTTTGACGCTTGCGGTAAGCAAATACTGTGAAATATCAGCCGGTTTCTCGAACGCTTTATTATTTTGACAAATTGTTGACAATTTGTCAGGCTGTACACGCACTGCTTTTATTACTCGCGTGGTTTTTTTTGCAGAATTCTGTAACTTAATGGAAGTTTACTAGCGGAAAAATATGAATGTTTGGAACACTATAAAGTTTTAGGTCGCTAAAATAGCAAGGAATTTTATTCGTCGTACTTGTAAGTTAAGTTAAGTACGCAGGTTATATTCCGCGAGATTAAAATCCGAATAAAATTCACGCTGTGAGATTCCGCAGTGCGTATTATAACAAGCCGTTGACTATCCATTCAATGTGACAAGCGTTCAAGAAACCGGCTGTTAGTTTATAGCCCATATTTAAATGCTGATTTTTGTGCTGTGCGGCAGCGCCGCTGGATTTATGTGCTACCTGTGGTGCTACTAGCAGGTCATGTTTCTAACAACTGGTTATCCTCAACCTCAACAGCCTGTTCTAGTCCACTGCTGGACGCAGGCCTCTCCGATAAGCGCCTTATTGGCGTTTATCTCAAGGAGGGTAATGCCCATAATCCATCTCTATGTTTAGTAAATCAAGTTTTTTTCTCTTATCATTCAGTCAGTTCCTATCTTGTGTGTATATTTCTTTTCAATTATTGGTACTTAGTTATTTAAAGTTCTTGTTAGGGGTACTGAGTAGTAAGTCCTCCAACAATAAGTTTGCAACTGATTTATTTATTGGATTAAATTTAACAAGAAAGTATAATACGGAAGATAGATGTCACGTTTGATACGTGACACATTCCTCACGTAGATATTGGTAAGCTGTAATAACATAGGAAGTTAGGTAGCCTTGATATCACATGCATAGCCTGAATAACACATTGTACCTTGTACAGTTCTGTTATTTGTAAATTTCCTCATATTTTACTTTCCTGTTAAAAAGACAGGACTTTCGCATTTTATAATATTAGTATTATGCCATTTATTATTATACTCGTGAGTTATAGTTATGTATAGTTATATAGTTATAGTTGTTATTATACGAACTACCAAAACAAAGGTACTTTACTAAGAAAATTGTTTTCCAACTACTAATATTGTAAAGAGGAAAGATTTGATTGTTTGTTTGTTTGTATTGAATAGGCTCCGAAACTACTGGACCGATTTATAAATTCTTTCACCATTGAAAAGCTTACTATTCAGGGAGTAACATAGGCTATATTTTATCCCGGAATTCCCACGGGAACAGGAAATACGCGGGTGAAACCGCGAGGCACGGCTATTAGTAAATATTTCTCGTATGAGAATAGGTATTACTTGTGATTTATGAAGGCAGCGCGTCCGTGACTTTTTTATTTCACTTTTCGTTTGTAATATGCTTTGTTGACAAATATATCAATTTGAATGCCCAATTACACTTTTACGTTTTTGTTTTTAATTTACATTTAATGTATGGGTATTATATTTATGTATGTTTTCTCTCCTACGTTGGTTTGAGTGTTATTACTTTTTAGAGTCAGTTAAAATGTCTATTTTATAATATTAGAGTCTGTTAAAAAAGAGAAGCACCGTGGGAATAAATGGCGCTCGTGAACGAATTGACAAATTGTGCAGCGTTGACAACACTACTCTGTCATTGCAGTACGACTAAAAGTGTTAGTTCACCGAAACGCCACGACGATGCTTCTTTTTTTGAACTGACTATAATGTGATTTATTGCTGCACTCGCTAGCGAGTTAACTAAAAAACAAACTGTTTCCCTTAGTAAATATTTCTCGTATGAGAATAGGTATTACTTGTGATTTATGAAGGCAGCGCGGTCCGTGACTTTTTTATTTCACTTTTCGTTTGTATTTTGCTTTGTTGACAAATATATCAAATTAAATATCTTTCCTTCTTTCCTCTCCATGTAACGCAATAAGAATGCCCATTATTACACTTATGCGTTTTTGTTTTTAGTTTATATATCGTTGGTTTGAGTGTTATTACTTTTAAGAGTAAGTTAAAATATCTAATAATTTATCAAAAGGTTAAATTTTAACAAGCAAAAATCTATCCATCCATCCATAAAACTCTTGCCTCTCTCACTTTTGCCATCTTATAGGTAGTTCATTGATCCCTTTACTAAAAAAACCAGTCGGACGGGAATCAATAAAATCTTTGAAGGCGATTTGGACTGCCCCATCGGAGTTGAATTTTTTCCCTTGCAAGAAGTTATCCAAATTTCGAAAAAAATGGTAATCTGTTGGAGCAAGGTCCGGGGAGTACGGAGGATGTCTTAGACTTTCCAATTGAAGCTCTTCTAATTTAGTAGCCGTCTTTTGCGCAGTGTGTGGTCTAGCGTTGTCGTGAAGCAGCAGTGGCGTGGAGCGATTGACCAGCCTAGGTTGTTTAGCCGCTAGCTTTTCCATCATGGTTTGCAATTGCTGACAATAGACATCAGCCGTAATAGTCTGGCCAGATTTGAGAAAACTGTAATGAACAATACCGGCACTAGTCCACCAAACGCTTACAAGTAACTTTTTTGGGGTTAATTTTCGCTTGGGGCAGGATTTGGCTGGCTGGCCAGGATCCAACCATTGCGATGAGCGCTTCCGATTATCGTAAAGAACCCATTTTTCATCACAGGTAATGATTCGGTTTAAAATACCTTCATTATTGTGCCGGTTTAGTAATGTAACGCAGCAGTCGACGCGCGTTTGCCGGTTTGCTTCAGTCAATTCGTGAGGTACCCACCTTTCAAGCTTTTTAATCTTCCCAATTTGCTTCAAGTGAATTAAAACAGTTTTATCACTAACATCGCAGCCTGCAGCTAACTCGGACGTGGTTTGCGATGGATCCGCTTCCACAATAGCCTTCAACTCTTCATTATCAACTTGAGTCTCAGGCCGTCCACGGGGCTTGTTCTGCAGGTCGAAATTTCCAGAACGAAAACGTTGGAACCAAAAACGAACTGTGTTTTCTTTTGCAACACGACCGCCATACACATCATTCACCCTTCGAGTTGTTTCCGCAGCACTTGTGCCACGGCGGAACTCGTACTCGTAAATAATGCGATATTTTAAGTTTTCCATTTTGTAAAATGAGTGACGCAAACAGAAAAAAACAGAAGAAAAAAAACAAATGAATGACGATCATCGAAGCACAAATAAATGAGTCTATAGCAGTACAAATTTGAATTTGGAATTCCTTACCAAAGAGGAGAAATTTGTGATTAAAGTGGCCAGTACGAAAAACGCCAATTTCATATGTAAGGACCTAATATTACCTAGTGTTAGAGTCTGTTATAAAAGAGAAACGTCGTGGCGTTACGGTGAACTAACAGTCAGTAACAATGCTCTAACTTCTATTCTATTCTATTCTATTCTATAACTTGCCAATATTAAGTTTTTATTTGTATTATTTAAGACATAGGTAGGTATAATTAAGCCTGGTACAATAACTTGTCTTATAATTCTAAGGGGAAGCACTCACTACCAAACCACAAGCTATTTTAAAATAGCTTTTATTTCGAGCCCTAAATAAGTGTCATGTACTTATTATGCAATAAACAATTTTTAATAAAAAAAAATACAGTTTTAGTCGTAGGTACAGAAATGACAGAGCAGTGTTGTCAACGCTTTATCTGATTTATTGTTGTACTCGCTATCGAGTTCAACTACAAAACAAAGGAATTTTGCTACGACAACTGTTTCCCTTAGTTAATATTTCTCGTATGAGAATAGGTATTACTTGTGATTTATGAAGGCGGCACGGTCCGTGACTTTTTATTTCAATTTTCGTTTGTATTATGCATTGTTGACAAAAATATCAATTTAAATATCTTTCATAAAACACTTACCTATTCGTTTTAGGTTTCTAATAAAACTTTTATGTATATTTTCTTTTCTCCTAAGTTGGTTTGATAATGTATTTAGAGTTTAAATTATGTGTCAAATATTAATTGTCGGTCAGATTTTAAAACATATTTTACATCACTGAATTAAACATTCCCGCGAAATATAAATCACACTAATATTATAAACTAGGTGCGCCCCGCGGCTTCGCACGCGTTGTTCCTATGGAAACATTAAAAGTTGATTTTCATCCCACGGGAACAGATTTATGGGATTAAAAGTAGCCTATGCTTTATTCCAGAATTTGAATTACCTGTACGCAAAATTTCAGCCAGATCCGTCCAGTAGTTTTGGCGTGAAGAAGTAACAAACATCCATCCATACATCCACACAAACTTTCGCCTTTATAATATTAAATAGTGTCATATTAGTGTGATTATTACTGGCTTCATCGTAAATGAGTAAAAAGGTTCTGATCATATTCTCAGCTGTATTCTGTAGTGTATCAAAAATGCGAGTAAATGAAATTAAATAATAATTCATTTTGTTTACAAAACTATAAACCAACTGAAATTTTTATGAATTTTCGTGGATTTTAATGGTTTCCATTGTCAGAACTGAACCAAATTAAAATGGGAAGCACCAGCTTTCAAATAAAAAATAGAATCATGAAAATCGGACCACCTAGTCAAAAGTCAAAGCTAAGGTAACAAACATAAAAAAACAGTCGAATTAAGAACCTCCTCTTTTTTGAAGTCGGTTAAAATCAGGGTAAGTTAAAAGCTTGTAACAACACCAAAAAAGGTCGAATATACTTCCATTTTCCATTACTGGTTGGAACTGGGTTGTATTTGGAAGGTATTTGGCATGTCAATCACCCCATCCCTTTGTTTTAGGGTACCGGATACGGAAACGAAAATGGCTCAATCTTGCGTACATTCCTTTTACGATAGTGCGTGACAAAATGTCACTAGGCTTTATCAAGCTGCCTAACTGTTGAGTCTGACGGAAATGGGGAATAGGGTTGGGATGAGGTTATCGATGATTTTAAATAAACTATCGATAAATTTTAATTATATCAAAATAAATGCCAGGTTTCACATAATAATTTCTTCGACGTAAAGTTACATCTAGGTACATACGTGTCGAAGTTCCGAATCCCAACTGAACTTTTGTTCAAGCGAGAGTGCATGGGATCAAAAATTGACATAATACAATGAATTCAGAAATAACTGGAAGGTAGGAATCGATATATATCGATTATTGGTGGGTTCCCACCCACCAATAATCGATAATGAATCGATTTAAACAGAATGCTGAAATGTGCACCCTACAGACCTAAACCAGAGTTTTCCTGCAGTCTTTGCCAGATCATCGCTCCAACGGGTTAGCGGCCTCCCTCTCTTTTTTATTAGCAATCGAAAACTGTGTGAATTCGCATTTAATTTAATGTGAAATAGAGAAATAAAGTAGAAAGTTAGTATCATTTTGAGTAATTTTCGATGATCAAACCAGGAAAATTTTAATGAAAGTATGTAAAAGCAGTAATTTTGTATTGTAGTCTCATGTCCTACATATGTATCATTTGATAAATGTATGTCTTAACCAGCTAGACATGCCCTCAAATATTCTTTTTTTTTACGGTTTTCACTGAAAATCTGTAAAAAAAATCTTAGAAAGACAGATTTGGGCGTTAAGCTAACGTTGAAAATATGCAGGAAACGACAATGTGTCTGAAAAAATAACAGTAGCAATATTTTAGTAAGTAGTAATCAATGGATACCTATTTGCCGCCCACATTAACTAAAGATAAAAATTCTACCAAACATTCCCTTTACCTAACACTAAAACAGTTTGAGCAATTTAATCACAAATCGATTTGTATCTCGACTCCCAAATCGATTCGCTCCAACTCTACGCTACAATAAACAGTAAATGTGCGGTGGATAAAGATTTATTCCCGTACGTGCCCTGTGGCGGATTTACGTAAAGCCTCTTACGCCTTCATGACGCCCTGGTACTTTGAAAAACTATTTTCTTGCGTATCGGGCAAATCCAAGGACTTTTTTCACATTATTTATGGTATCCTGGCATTGTCGTGCTTCAAAAGAGTTTTTTATTGGTTTTTTATTTAGTAAAGCTTTGAAAAGATGCCAAGATAGGAAACAATCTACTTGGCTTGCGCTAACGCATTCGATAAAGTAAAAGAAAATTACAAATCAAATAACAAAAATAAATACGAACTAGTATTTACAATTGAAACAATTGAGCTAACTACAGACTGTTGCAAACAATCTACAGGTAGCTCAACTGATCCAAAATAAAAAATAAAATAAAAAAATCAATACCAGTTGGAAACGTACCCAAGACGCTGATTGCATTGCCCCGCGCTGTATGGCAATGCGCTGCGCCAGATACGGTAAGTATCTGGCGATAAATATTAAGATCCTTATTTATCTCACACTTTTAATAAAACTGATCTGTTCTGGCTTCTTTAATTTGAGACCCAAATACACAAAAATTAGATTTTTCCGACGTAGAATAAATAATATTCGTTGCTGGCTAAGCTCAAAAACCTCTAAATTGTACCTTGGCAATCTCATAACACTTTATTATAAATTAGACCTTCACTAAGCCGTAGCTAGGTATACCTACATTAGAAGCTTCTGAAAATTGAATTTTAATATTTGAGCGAACTCCAGGAGTTCTCATTTATGGAATAAGGTCTTGTATTGTATTATGTCTAGTAGGTATAACGTTCTATTACTGACCTCTACAAGTGACGGATTTGCCATAAAGCAGTATACTAAGGGTCCCGCGCTTTTGGCCAAAATAATAAAAAGCAAAATGCGAAATTTTGAAACATTTGTGCAGTTTTTTTTAGGTATGAGTGGAACTCGCTCGGCTCGCCATTGCTTGACAAGCTTTGAGTCAACTACTAAGTATTAACCTTGAAATACACGTAAATTTTGCGCGGTTCTCTCCGCTCGCCGATAAAATTGATGGCTCCCGTCTTTTGTTTCGAGTTTGGTCCCGTTTTAAATCTTGCATTAAAAAAATTTTATGGCAAAGTTGTAGGTAATAAAAAGATGTACAACTTCTGTACACAGGGTGTAACATACGGGGTGGATATTCACTGGTTCAAAAGTTATTTAGACGTACAATTTTGGTCAAAATCAGATTTCAGACTACATCTCGCAATGGCAGCCAAAATATTAGGTCAGCGACACAGTTTTTTTTTGAAACCAGATCATTAGTAGGCCTTTGGTACCCATTTACCAATCAGAGTCTGGCTTAGAATTTGCACCACCCCAACTCCTGCGGGTGTCGTAAGAGGCGACTAAGGGATACCCATCGTGGGGCGAGCAGCAGCGCCCCCTGCAGAACAATTCTACCACCGAACTGCGATCCCCAACCCGCATGCCCAGCGTGAGGATTATGGGCAATACTCCATTTTGCCCCATGAGATAAAAGCCAATAAGGCGCTTATCAGGGGGAGGCCTGCGTTCAGCAGTGGACCAATACAGGCTGTTGAGGTTGAGGTTGAGGTTGAGGTAATTTGTGTAATAGCGCTGGCTTTCAGTCAAAAATAAGCTGGACCCTTGTGAAACTTATTATTCGACCAGTAAATCCAGTATAAAAAGCTATCTACAGGCAATAAACACCACTCACCCTTCAATCAAATCAATACTTTATTTGCTGAAATGTAGGTATACAGTAGGTCTTATTTTTTGGAATAATTTAAGAAAACTTTTGCTGGGTGCGGTACTGAGTAAAAACGGGGTGTTTTTACACAGTTGACGAGTTTATCAAACGAAAGTAATTATTATGTTAGCAACAAAGATGAATTAGATTATATATTGTTGCATGCTATTAATTTAATTTATTTTAATTATGTACCTTATATTCATACACGATGTAAAAATTGTTCTTGAATAAATAAACTGAAACTGAAACTCTTATATCTATAGTTAGTTCTACTACATTCTGCAACAAAGTGCGTGCTTTCACAAAGGTAGGTAAAATGAATATAAAAAAGGTTTCACATATTTAACACAGTCTTACACAATTTACACATATTAGAAATTCGATATACCCTAGCTTTCAATAGGAACCTTATTGAAAATTCTCTCAGAAATTTCAGCTGGAATAGGAATTCTTAGCTTGACTCATTTGCATAGCGTTTAATTCCGGAAAGACCGCGATTCTGGAATCAACCTTTGAGTTAACTGAAATAACGGATTCTACTTACTTGTGTTAGAAAAAGCAATGGAATTAGAGTTCTCAGATCTTTAGTTAAATAATTGATTTGTTTTAAAAAACTATAAACCGACTTCAATTATATATACGTAGTTTTTTCATGGATCCCCTTGTCAGAACCGGACCAAATTTAAATGGGACCACACGGGAAGCATCAGCTTTAGAAAATCGTACCACCCAGTAAAATGTTCTCAGGTAATAAACATAAACAAAAATAAAATACAGTCGAATTGAGAACCTCCTCCTTTTTTGAAGTCGGCTAAAAATACACTATGGCAAATATTTAAACTTTGGCATTTGTCTGAATTGAATGCGTGTGTTAATAAAATGTCAACGCACGCGTGTGCGTGCGTTCTTTTTTATTGTACAATCACATAGCACGAACTTTTGTGAACAAGCACCCCACAAAAACACACAATTCACTGATTCCAAATGACAAAGACAAGTTCGTGAGCTCACAAACTTCGTTTGGCAACAACGCACGGTCTCACTACGGAAAGATCCTATCTTACGATTTAAATCTTTGTTCTGTGGCCTTACGTGTAGGTACTATATATTTAAAATAAATAAATAATTAACACGTTATTTCATGCATGTTTATGATTCTTTATTAAGGAAACGTTTTCTATCTCATGACAAACCGATTTATTGGATAAAAAGGGGTTATTCCAGTATTCCCCATGGGCCATCGTTCAAACATGAAGTAGATAAAACGTGTATAAAAGAATAATAACAATAATAATAATGTATTTGTACTAGTACCTAATCATTAAAACGAAAAAAACTACTTACAAAATAATATCTTACTCTCTAAATAATAAAAACTAGTAAACCTAATTCCGTTCCACATTATAAAAATATAAAACCAAAGGATTCATTATAGCACCCAAAGTAACGTAAAGCTTTACTTTACGACAGGCCGTGAGTATTTCACGCGTCGTGAGGTCCCCATAATTTTCACATCACTAGGTAATCCCCTTGTCTCATCTGTAAACATGGTCCATCTATCTCTACACTCTAATTCTAACTCTAATCCGTGCGCTAACAGAACGGATTAGAATAGATTCAGATGATAATGTAACTAAGGTTTGGCGCAAACGGACCATCGGCCACAACCACCGGTGCAGCGGTGTTCGGAAGCGACCATATTATACTAACCGACTTCAAGAAAAGGAGGAGGTACTCAATTCGACTGTATTTTTCTTATGTTTGTTATCTCAGAACTTTTGACTGGGTGGTCTGATTTTCATTTTTATGGTAGCTGGTGCTTTCAGCGTGTATGGTTTCATTAATTTGGTCTAGTTCTGACAATTGGATCAATGTAAATCGATCGAAGTGTACGATGCATAAGGGCTCTTATACAAGGACTGCATGTCTCAAATACGTCGCCTGCAGTCGACGTATGTAGTTGCTTTGCATCTAAGGCGCTGCGCAAACGTAGATACTTTTTGTTGCGGACACGGTACACCAAACACTTTTTGATCGTCAATGCGTATGTGTAGAGAGCAACTAAAGTCACGTTTGCGTAGGGAGTGGGTGATTTCATACTGGTTCTATAGAAATCAATTATTTATCGGTATCTTGTATCTGATACAAAACACAAAAGTGGCCACGTTTGCGCCCTGCCTAAGACGCCTAGCGTGAGGTTCGACAGTGGCCATCTTGTGTGGCGCAAAGCGGCTTCAAGTGACGAGTCGTGGACTGGACACTGCTGTAGCGAGTGGCCTCCGCCCCGCCACCGCCAGCGACGCGAGTGCGGCGAGTTCGTACAAAATGTATAAAAAAGCGTGTAAACCGCTTGTTGGTGGCTGTGGTCAGTCGTCCGTTTGCGCCAACCTTAAATATGCAAGAAGTAATTCTATCTAATAGTTTCCAGCGAAAATAAAGACACATGAAACCTGGGCCCATATGGGCGCAAAACGACTTACCGTCTGCACAAAACTTTTTATCTGATATCTAGATTACGTTGTTTTTCTCTAGCAGACTATACTAACAAAGAAAATTATATTCAAATAATTAAAGCAAATTAGAACTTTTATTTACAATTGAAACATTTGAGCTTACTTTAGACTGTTGTAAAATAAACTACCTACTTGTAGAACCTAGAAAATATTACAAATACAAATACAAAATAATTTATTTGACATTAAGATTACAAAAAGGTGTTACCTTTGAGTAGTTGTTACATTTTTATGGTTTAATGTGAAAGTATTTCCTATGAGGCACTAGGCTAGGTCTGTTTCGCGGGAGACTAAACAAATTAAAACACAATTTTTGCACCAAAGCCCATTTCTGTATTACATAACCTACTAAACCTAATCCAGATTAACAATTTTACTGCTAACAACCCTTAAAAGCTCACCACATCCGCAGCGGAACAAAACAAAACCTAAAAAGAGTGTTGAATAATTACTTAACTCTAGCCCAGAGTTGACCTGTGTGCCGACGCCCTGTATTAATGAATCGGGTTTAGGTTTCACGGAACGGGACCGGAACGAGTCTTTACAAAATTTCACCGCGTAACATGAATAAAGAGAAAGAACGGGTTACACTAGCTAGGTACTCAAACAAAAGATAAAAAAAACGGAGTCAATAAATTTATAAGAATTATAAAAAAAAATATAAAATGACAATCAATAACTCAATTATAGCTAGCATCGCTAACACATTTGTTTAATTTAGTATAAACCTCCCTAATCTTTGTTTAGTTTTGTATGTTTTCTATGTAAAGTATGTGTCAAAATAAATGCAATTCTATTTTATTATATTCTAAATATTCTGTATCTATTCCATCCTAGCCTATGGCTTTGTCCTGTGCTCCTTTTGTTGGTGGTCTAAAATAAATAGCACTACGTCCTGCCTACGGCCCTGTGCGATGTAAACGCGGTTAAGCCCATAACTCCGGATCCGTTGCATACTTGATACGTGGCTTAATCCGTTTCAATTATTAACGGGTGTAAGCGTCCAGTGGCTTTTAAAGGTTAAGCTATTCTTTGGTCACTACACCCTACATATAAATTAACAAATGGATAAGGTTTATCTGACGCAATACCTAATTGTAAATATATGAATGAAAATATTTAGTACTTAACAGTTCCGCGAAAAGACCTTCTGCTATAAAATCTAACAAATTATACATTTATACAAAATGAAAACTGAAATAAATGTTCCTTCATTTTGTACAAATGTATAATATTGTATAATTCGTTAGATTTTGACGCAATAATTGTTAAGTGTTGACCGTTTTTACCGACTTAAGGAGAATGTTCTATTTTCGTCTGTGTTTTTTTTTGTATGTATGTTCACCGATTTCTCCGTCAAATACGGACCGATTTTAAAAATGATGTCGATGTTGTATAAAGAAGGTTAAAATTGATCACATAAAAGTTTTATTCTCTAAGGATTCGTATTTATCCCGTCAAGCTTAAAAAACAACAAAATACTTCAGAAAAGTTACAACAATTTTGGTGATATCGGCCGGATGTCGCCCTGTTCCACATCGACAATAATTATGTAAGAACAGTTAGAGTAGTTTTCACTTCTTCCGCTAGTGGACAATTTTTTTTTGTGAATTAGAGTCAATTGCACCTTATTTCATGTTTGATAGTAATAACTATTTATCAAGCTGTTATATAGTAAAAATTTGACTTATCTAAGTGCTCATTTTGTAAGTCTAAAGAAATAAACGATTTGACTCTGACTCAATCGTCATCGATGGTGATGATTCTTTCTTTACTGTCTAAAGGTTGAATTTGAGGTGGTACCATAAAAGTAAGACTAACGAGAAATTTATTTGTGCGCTGAAAAAGTATTTATAACATCCTCTTCTCATGATATAATTTCACACACACAATTTATTTCTAAAGGCAGGAAACAATGATTCGAATTAAATCTATTTACAAGATCTTTGTAACATTGTATTTCAAGCAATGAATTAACTTTTTCTTTTTTACTTTTACTTTTCTAGCGGTACCCATGGCAACAGACGTAAACAAGAGGCTTACAAAGTTGATGCATGGAGGATATCTAAAAAGAAGAAGTAGAACGAAGGAAGATCAGTTCTGGACTGATGATTTTAGTACGCCAAAATTTTTACCTATAACTTAAGCCTGTCTGTGTGTCAGCGAGCTCTATTTTATGAACGGTAATAGTTAGGCAGTGGAAATTTTGACAGAGTGTGTATTTCTATTGTTGTTTTAACGATAAATCATCGTCATCATCAGCGACAATAGAATCCAATTAGTATAGATTCCATAAAAAAATGAGGAAGCTTCCACGTGCCCATTAATCTAAATAATGACTAAAATATATGAATTATCGTGTGTTTTTTCTTCGCAACTATGCTAGTTATGAGAAGTTATGAGTCACATCAAGAACTCGTATGTGTAACTTCGAAGAACTTCGGAATATATGAAGCTTGGACATATTTATCAAAAGTTTCCAACTCGTCTACTCGAAATATTACTTTAGTTTTATCTAGGAACTTGATGGGACCTACTTATGCGGGCTTATTTTACTCTGTTTTTGTCTAGTTAGAGACTGTCTTGGTACTAAAGTACTTAAAGGACTAACTTAAGTCATTTACAACGAGATATTTACCATGATTTGAGTTTTGAGCTTTCCAATATTTCGGCAAATGTTTATGCGCCATGGAATAACTGAAGTCACTGCGAATTATTTTTTATTGGAAACTAGTTGCGCCCTGCGCCATAGTCCGCGTGGAAAATTATGTGGACGCGACCTATAGCTCACTACTGATCTATATCAATCCAGTCAAACCAGTTGTCGCGTCTCTGAGACGCTGGCTGCATTGCCCCGCTGTATGGCAATGCTGATGCGCTGCGCCAGATACTCACCAGCTCTCGGGTCACGCGTCGCTTTAATAATTCAGTACCGAGGTTTTTTTGGTAAATTTTGTTTTTTTAGCCAATAGATGTATTATTACTCATATTTTTTAGTTTAGTTTGATGAGAATAAAGATAATTATTGAAAACACGAATAAAATAGTATTACTATTCTCCAATAGATGTCAGGAAGAGTCAATTGTTAGCGATAAAGTTGATGAAAGTTTATTGAAAACACGAATAAAACGACACTTTCTAAAAATGTATACTAGCTAGATCGATTTATCGCCTCCGAAACCCCCTGTATACATAATTTAATGAAAATCGTTGAAGCTGTTACCAAGATTCAGATTATATAGGTATATACATATAGATTTCCGAGATTCAGATTATATAGGTATACACATATATATACAAGAATTGCTCGTTCAAAGGTAAAAGATAACCAGACGCACATATATAATTAAAAACAGTTAAAATCATTCAAGATACGTTTAATACAAAAATATATTTCTCATCCCATCATTTCCCGATCCCGGTCGTTATAATCGTACTCTATGTTTTTGTAGTTCATCAGCATTGACTTTCCGTACTTCTTCAGCCATGCTATTCTTGCTTGTTCTAGCTTTTCTTGTTCTTTGATGTTTGGGTCCTCCGTGGTAGTGGTTGCTTCACGGGCCATGTTTTGGAGATAGGATTCGTAGAGACTGACCCTGGAATAGAATAGAGCATAGATTTACATATGTAAAATTACGTTTTAAAGGAATGTTTTTGAACTACGAAATAATTGATTTTGTTTAACAAACGTTTCGTTTGTATAAACCGACTTCAGTTATATAGTTTTTTCATAAATCCCAGTGTCACAACTGGACCCAATTAATGGTATCACCGTACGGAAAGCACCAGCTTTCAAATAAAAAAGTCGTGAAAATCGGACCACCCAGTCAAGAGTTCTGAGGTAACATAAAAAAAAGAACAGTCTGATAGAGAACCTCCTCATTTTTTTGAAGTCGGTTAAAAATAGATTGACCCGTATGAGCTTTGGGGGTTGTACAAGCTATATTCCTGTGTTATCCGCGTGTTTCGAGGCTATATTCCTGGCCTTTTTTGTCACCAATAGATGATTCAAAGCACAACTCGTCGACTTGAAATATAAATATGATATGCAGATATTTGTTGTAAAAATACATTGTTTTCGAAGTGATTCTCGTAACAACCACAGCTAAAAGCGTAACGAAACTGTCTTCTTTTTCGGGCTGTATTAAGTTGTCTGGAAGAGATTACCTGGGCATGATAGCGTTATTCTCGTCTGGCTCCAGCGGCAGATTGACAGGGTCATACGGCAGCGTCAGCATGAACCTGCTGGGGTCCATGAAGGCCGGCGGCAGTGATTCCGTCTCTGTTGCTGCGGTGTCTGTTAAGAACATAATGGAGGATTAAGAGAGGCCAACCCGTCTTACTTTTCATACAAACGCTCTTGCTTGATTATGGCGTTGTTACAGAATTTTCTTTGAAACTTTTAACTAATTAGGAATCTTGTGCACTATATCTAGGTTTCTATTGCAACAAAAAATCTAAACTTGGAGAAACAAATTCAGTATAAAGCTCCAAAAATCTGTTTTTCTGCTCAAATTTTACCTGAACTTCGGGCGTTCATAATTTACTCATAGATTGTAAAAGTAAAGAAAATATTTAAATAGAAACCTTGCAAATGTAATGGAGATTCGAAACGACAAAGTTTTATTTCAAAAACTTGTAAGGCTTACTGAAAAACAAGTATCTCCTGAAACAAGTTTTTTGAAATTTCCTCACACTATTCTATCTATTGCCGACTACCCGCGAGTGAGCGGCGAAAGTAACCGAGCGATCAGGCTTTCTCTCTCTTTTCGCTTGCCTCTTTTTCTAACATCTAACTGGGCTGGAAGCTGGATCCGTTAAGCTGACCGAGCATTAGGGCTGGTATGGAATATTGATTCTGCTAATTGTGGGATCATGTAACTTTTTGACTTAACTAAGTGCTCTTTATATTCCTATGGTTGAAAATAAATGAAACGAAATGTCCTTATGACTAATACGAGTAGTTACCTATATGTTCAGTGGTCGATGACGTAGTAGTGGGTCGGTTATGTTCGTCCCAAATGACGCTGTCCAGCCAGTGGGCGAAGGCAGAGACCTTGGGGAAGGCGTGGGGACGTGTGTAGATGGCACAGGTCTGGACGAAGGTAGCTAAGGCGACTAGCGTGTTGTTCTGGATTACTGGACCCGCGTTGTCTTTCTGGTGGGAGAAATTAGTATTAATATTAATTAGTATTTATGACGATTTCCCGTTAGAGTAAAAAACAACTGGTTGCACTCCGGGAGTGCCGGCAGAAGTGAAAACTACACGCACACTCTTCCGATGTACTAAGGCAAGAAAAGCAATTTTGTTCTTTGCGATTATAAATACTTTGTACGGCGCCATCTGTTAGCCTGCGGCGACACTTCTCTACTACTATGTAAGGTTATCTCAACTGGCACAGAACCCACAGTGGGTTCTGTGTTGCTCTGGGAACTAGCGACATCTTCTTTCAACTTAGTGAACTATTTACACAGGTATCTGAAACTTTTGAACTTTTGAAAGCTTATCTAAGCAGGCTGATCTAACATGTTAGATCAGCATCTTGTGACCCTGACGCGAGTTTATCATTTATTACCCATGCCAAAAAGTGCACAAAGCCGCTAAAGAAGTTTGAACTTCAAAAATTTCCTGTTAGAGTACACTCTCAGAGTCATCATATCCACTGTTAGTTATTTTACAAGCTGATTTTACTAATAACTTAAACGTTT
Source organism: Eupithecia tripunctaria (assembly GCA_955876795.1). Lineage (NCBI taxonomy): Eukaryota > Metazoa > Arthropoda > Insecta > Lepidoptera > Geometridae > Eupithecia > Eupithecia tripunctaria. The sequence continues at coordinate 8,113,727 of OY041623.1, read as the reverse complement.
TTTTTGCTCACACTTGATACTTAAAATTAAAATCAGGCATTTGTTTAAGCCTCACATTCCACCCATGAAGTTTTAAAACCATCTCAATAGTTTCTATGCTAAAAAGTTCAGTGCAAGCAGATGGTAATAATTATAAACTAACTTTCTAAAAGCATTCAGAATTTTTACCGCGAGCTTGCTTTTATAATAATTAAATCTGGAAGTTGCTAAATGCAAGTTTCACACCGAGTTTTAAATAATAATAATAAAAGTTTTTATTTCAGGAAAGGTTTACAAAGAACTTACATAAAACTTATCTAAGTGAAAGTCTAAATGAAATAATACATTTTTAATAGCATTGAAGCGTACAAAAGCTTTACTTTATTTGCTGTAAAAACCGAAAGAGATCTCAATGTACCTACTTATATCGTAGAAACTGTTCGTTTCTATGAATGACTTGACTGATTGCAAAGCGAAAACAATTATTTTTGCGAATTCTACCATATTAATGAGCATTAATCTTTCTGCGGACTGACTTTACGACGTCGGCGCCGCCGGCGGCGCGGCGACGCAAAACAAATGAATTGGAGCACGATTATAATTTGGCGTGTCACTTGGACTTTTTTCACTACGATTTTTCAGTCCGCGAACCAACGATTTTTTCATATTTACTGTGAAATAACTCTCCAGTACCTAGTAGGCAGTAAAGTTGGTTGGTTCTAAATGGTTTTAACCGTTTCGTAAAGGAGGTCAAGTGAGTTTTTCATGAAAAGCGTATGCGGAAAGTAATGCGAGGAATTTAGGTTGCCATTGGTTTGTAAGAGCAAAGTTCAAAAAATTTTTCGTGTTACTCGGCAGCGAGGGCCTAAAAGGTTTTTAGGGTCACATTTTTTAACTGCATGACGCAGCTATTACACGGAAATGGATATATATAATACTAGCAGCGCCTCGCAGCTTCACCCGCGTAGTTCCCGTTTCCGTGGGAATTCCGGGGTTAATAAGAAAGATTTTTTTAAATAGGTCAATTATTTTCGGAGCCTATTCCATACAAATAAACAAACAATCAAATCTTTCCTCTTATTTTTGTATAGATTATATTATATTAGTATAGAATATAGATAGTATAGTTATAGACCAGTTGCCCCGCAACTTCGTATGCGTTTTTTTTTGATAATAAATAGTCTTTATGTTAATCCAGGCCAAAACTACCTCTATTAAAATAAAACCGGTCAAGTGCGAGTCAAACTCGCTTTATCTTTAAAAAATGGCAAAATATAATGTCTGTATGGGACTCAACTTTAATATTGATTTCATTCTGTTTTTAAGTATTTGTTGTAGCGGAAACGGACAGAAGAAAACTGAAGGGGTTTTCTGCAACCACGCATAGAAATTTAGGTTTAGGTACCAGGACAGCATAGACGCGAAGTAACCGCGGGATATCCTTAGATACTCACCCTGCAGAAATTCCGGCTCGGATCTTGCACACCTCCTACACAGATATAATGCCCTGGTAGAAGCTTGGTGTTGTCCTCACAAATAGAGGCTTCTATTACAGGAACGTTAACTAGTCGCATGTGCTGAAAAATATATAACAAATAAAATTAATTGACGCCCTTTGTACAGGCAAATAAATCTATCATCACATCAACTTTAACTTCTTTCTTAATACTAACGACATTTGCAATGACTTACAAGAATGCTAATTTGAACTACATGACCTAATCCTAGCATCCCCCTTCCACTCCAGGACAAGCAGACGCACAGCGCAATACCATCCATACTTGGTGGATGTACCCTCCACTCGCACTAAGCGGTTTTCCTCCACCTTTATTATTCGCACCGCAAAGGAATGGAACTCGCTCGCTGCCTTTGTTTTTCCAGCCAATTACAACCTAGGTCTCTTCTAGACAAGGGTGAATAGGTATCTACTATCTAGACCTTCGTGATACATCGTCGTCGGCCGCATCTTCGCTTTCCATAAGGTGAGATTGCGGTCAAACGAAGGTCTAGAAGATACCTATTCACCCTTGTCTTGAAGAGTCCCAGGTTGTAATTCGCGGGAAAACAAAGGCAGGGAGCGAGTTCCATTCCTTTTCCGTGCCTTTGCGGAGTGAATAATAAAGTTGGAGGAAAACCGCTCAGTGCGAGTGGAGGGTACATCCACCAAGTATGGATGGTATTGCTCTGTGCGTCTGCTCAGGTAAAAAAAAGTCACGATCACGTCACGTTACTGACCTCAAATAGACTCATCCCTTCCTCTGAGCCCATTCAAGCCAGATCTAAAACTACAGTAGGTTACAGATAAACGTACCCCATCAGGCGTCCAAGCGACAATAGACGCTAAATGTCCCAGGACCACCTCCTCATCAGCCTTGGGTAGTGCCACCGCCTGGACCCTGGATCCGAACACCAGCGGCGCTTCCAACTTCACTGCAGACACTTTCAAGTCGAAGTTGTTTATGAGCATTTTTAGCTGGGGAACAAATTATGGTCAAAAAAATTATTCAAGGGAAAAATAAATCAATGCTTTGTATATGCATCTGTCGACGCCAGGTCTTAGAATCAGTCCGTTTGTTTTATGGCTAGCCCGCTTACAAAACGAACGTTAATTTGTTGTGGTCATTGTCATCGAGATCATTTAAAATTGGCGCCAAATTTTTATTGTGGTTGATATTACGAAAAGTAATTTGACGCACATTGTAAAGGATTTTCATAAACCTGTGATAAAAGAAACTCCGATTCACTTGTATTATGGGAGTATTTGGAAATAAGTATGTTAAGTTTTAGCCCGAAACATCTTATTTTCATTATTCAGGTCGAATTATATTCGTAACGAATACATCCGACAAAGTATCGACATAGCTCAAAGAAGCTGAAGTGACAGTGGGCCGGCCATATCTCGCGAAGAGCTGACAGCCGATCGGAATCGAACCGGTCTCCACTCAAGAACTCGTTTACCCCATAAACGAGTTCTTTAGTGGAGACCGCGACTTGGCAAACGTAGTGTAGGGCGCCGTCCGGCCAGGTCCCACCTGGCCGGACGGCGCCCTACACTACGTTGACGATCTGCGAAAGACTGCAGGCAGATGCTGGGTGCGTCAAGCTGAAGACAGGGCGCTATGGTGCTTATTAGGGGAGGCCTATGTCCAGCAGTGGACTAATATAGGCCGATGATGATGATCTTATTTTCCTAAATGCTTCGAAAATACCTGTGTCTATTCGTACGTTAATAAAACGGTAAAGAAAATGGTTTACGATCTGCGGCAAGTTACTCTTCCGCCAGTTTTATTTTCTGTAGAACGCAAAAAACATTTACAAACACAAAATAATTTGAATCTCGCGCCAACATGAAACAATCAACCTTAAAGATGGCTATGAGTCAGACTCAGAGTCAAATCGTTTATTTCTTTAGACTTACAAAATAAGTACTTAGACAAGTCAAATTTTTACTATAAAAACAGCTTGATAAATAGTACTTGATATGCGACGCTTAGCTATATTCAGTTGAGCAATTGAGCTGAACAAGTTGAGCAATTGAACTGAGCAATGTTGGAATTTCATAAGAGCATTTCTGTACAAAAATTCAGCAAATGCATAAATTCCAAAAGTGGATGAACAATAGAGCCTAAAATAAATCTTGGATACTTCATTTTGATTACGCATATTGCACCACAAGTATCTCTCAATAAAGAGTATTTAGACAATCGTTTTTACTGCTAATAAAACGGTTCATCTGAACTCATCACATGCGTTCCCTCATCTTGAAAGTTTTACTATACGGCCACACGTCAGTGACAGACCATTCGAGCTTTATTGTTTAGTATTAACCATTATTATTGTACAAAATAAAAAATACGTGTCTAATATCTTTTGATAATCAAACTGACGGACTTATTAGAATTTTTTAGTGACCATGGATTTTTACAGCGAAAAACCGTGTGGATAAGATGCCTAAAGGTTGTCTTAGATCAGAGGCGCACTACTATCACGCAGCAAAAAAATGTGCATTCAATTATGGACTTTAGCTCATAATAAAAGGCTTACTATAAAATATCAGATTATCTAGAGGATAAAAAGCTTAGGACGGATTTTACTCCAAATCGAAAAATAACAACTAACAGGCTAAAGGTTGACGTTTCTTTAATTTAGTCTACATACCGAAGCGGCCGAAAAAATACCACTTTTATTAATATGACTTGACTTTTTCTAATATGTCGTATTTATGGAAATAAAGTATTTTTGAATTTAAATTTGAATATGTAGATGCGTTTCATATTGATGGCATCAGATGACAGCTCGTTGGCCACGTTTGAAGCTAGCGGATAGCCATTTTGTCACTGTAAAATGTGTCTTAAGATCACAATAACAAGCTCATATTTGAATGCACATCTTGGCGCTGCGTAGCAGCCAATAAAACCCTTATCAGGTGGGGGCCTGCTTCCACCAGTAGACCAATATAGGTAGTTGAGGTTGCCTCAGCCTCAACAGCCTGTATTGGTCTACTGATGGACGCAGGCCTCCCACTGATAAGCGGCTTATTCGCGTTTATCTGATAGGGTGTTATACCCATAATCCCCATGCGAGTTGGGGATCGCAGGTCGGTGGTAGAAACATTTTTCTGCAGGTGGCGCTGCTGCCCACCCCCTGGCAGATATCGCTTAGTGGCCTCTTACGACACCCACGGGAAAAGATGGGGTGGTGCAAATTCTAAGCCAGCAGCGAGTTGAGGTTGAGGTTGAGGTAGCGGCACCGGATTAATGTGTACAGAGCTTTAAGCCGTAAGGATTCTTCTTTCATGCTCATTTTATACAAACCCATCAAAATTCATCAGTCGTTCATTTCAAAGCCAGCGCTCAAAATTCCGAATATTATCGACACTAAACATTTATATGAGCCCATAAATGATCAAATAGGAACAGATGGGAACAAATAAAACAGATTCATGGGAAATAAAATGATAATTACGAATGCTGTTGTTATAAAATCCCGGTTTTAGTAACATTTTATTTTCTCAGCTAAGTAAACAGGGCCTTTATAGTTCCACAGAGATATTTGTAATATGAAGCTCTTACCAAACCGATCAAACACATACTTCTATAATCTGTTTTTGCCGTCAGCGTTTACCACGCACGCACGCGGCGTGCAACGCCATACTGCACGTCCCGCCTATCGATAAACATCGCCGTACATTGCGATATGTTTGTGTTTACGTGTGCGATGACGGGGCCGCTGCCCGCGCCGCTGCACGCCCCGCATCTCCGTGAACAAGGCCCGAGAGTAACGAAAACTAAGAACCAAACTTTCAGGGGTGGTTCAGACTAGGCTATGGTCGTACAGGAAAAATATTTTTATAAGGTTTTAGTTTTCGAAAGAAATCATAAATCGGAGTTTTCACTAGAGTAGACAATCACAACCATGCATATGCTTACTGTCATAGAACCGAGGAAAAAGCACTAGTGGTAACTATCCTTTAAGTTTCATCATCATCAGCCTATATTAGTCCACTGTTCAACATGCCACCTGGCCTTAAAGTTTGCTCTTTAGTTTTTGTTACACCCTGTATTCATAGGTACCTGGTATAATGATCCTCCTTTCTTGTTGTACGTGCTACCGGCTCTGATTGTGTAGTTCTTTAGGTTTTTGTTGTGGCTGACGTAGGTTGATACGATATCTCTGTAAAAAGGTAACTTTAATGAATTCTGTACCTACATATACAGGTGGTACGTTTAGATCGGTCAGTATGGGAAAGTCTGAAACTGTAAGACATACGAAGATCATTTCTAAGAAACAATTTCATCGATTTTCGTAACAAGAAGAACTGAACATTCGTACGTTTAAAAAAAAACATTCGTACCTAAAAAACGTGTAAAAATATAAATAAATAAATAAAACTCGAGAATCGAATCCAGACGTTTTAAAAAATAAAATAAAACTAACACTATTTATGTTCAAATATCGTAGCGCCTCGCGGTTTTACCCGCGTAGAGCTTGTTTCTGTGGGAACTCCGGTATAAAATATAGCCTATGTTACTCCCTGAAACGTAAGCTTTTTCATTAAAAAGCTTACTTTGCAAGATTTTTATAAATCGGTTAAGTGGTTTCGAAGTCTATTCAATAAAAACAAACACATCATGTATTGGCGAATAGAAGTACTATTCTATTCGTGTATTCAATAATTAACTTTATCAATCAATCCATCATCCCAATCATCTTAGGAATTAAAGTGAAAAATATGACTCTTCCTGCCATCTATTGGCGAATAGAACCTACTACTATAACTTCTACACAATTTAACAAAAAAAAACCAATAGAAGCTCGGTCACCCAGGTACTTATTATAGAAGCAACAACAAAAACGATTTTTAAAGATTATTTATTACATTTGCCCAGTGTTTGAGCAGGGACTTTTTTGTATTATGAATGAAAATCCCTCGATCCCGATAGAAATAAATTTAAAGCCAAAACGCCGAGTAATTTGGGGTCACCTTAATGCGACGGGGATACCTACAAAAATAACCAAAACCTTCTGTTGGCCTTCAGTGATCGAGCGTTTGCGTTTACAAATCGTGTAGTGCAGGAGACCACAATATTATGATATTTTTTGTATAATATTGTATTGTACTGTATTTATGTTTCTTTACATATTGATACCCTCTGTGGCTCGGTGGGCCGGAGGGTCCGCCAGCGACGCAGGAGGTTGCGGGTTCGATCAAACCCGCAACCTCGTGTGTATGATCTGCAGATATTTGTTCAGGTCGTTCTGGGTGTTTTCTATGTAAATATAATAAAAAAATATAAATCTATGTAGTGTATTGTATTATGTATATTAGTTATCTAGTACCCATAACACAAAGCTCTGCTTAGCTTGGGGCTAGATAATGCCGTGTGATTTGTCCCACATTTTTTATTATTTACACAGTTTTTAAATGTTTTACGGGCTAAAGTGATAACCTTTGGCTAGTACACTGTAACTTGGGGAGTAAAATCCCAGCAGTAACTTATACATGATTTTGCCCACTTCGCCAAATAGGCTCTTCGGGTTTAAAAAAAACTATCTGTGACGCATGACCCAAAAGCTGGGGCCTGATTCCACTAACACAATCGCCTCACTATGACAATATTATCGCTTCATTATCGCGTTACAATCACCGCCATTGACACCTTTTGGTATTCTACTAACACGATCTTTTTTTGTTTATGCCATATCTATGACTATTACGATTATGATTATATGCACGCCACATTATTGACACAGATTGTAATCTTATGGTATTGGAATACCAAATAAATTTACGACTAAATCTCTATCTTAATCTTATGGCGCCATTATGGCATTTTGTTTAAATGATAGTGGAATTATTGAGTATCTCGCGCAGCTTATCAGCATTGCCATACAGCGGGGCCATGCAGCCAGCGTCTTCCGTTCTCCGATTGGAATTGATATGGATCATTTGAGCTACCTGTAGATTGTTTGCAACAGTCTGCACTTAGCTGAATTGTTTCAGTTGTAAGTACTAGTTCTAATTTATTTCTATTACTTAATTGTAATTTTCTTTGTAATAAATGATTTTCAGTGATTGAATGATCGATTTTTTGATTTTTATATTCCATGGCTATATTGTGTACATTAGAACAAGTACAGAACTTATTTGCTTATTCTACGGTCCGTATCAATATAATCCTTAAATCTTACATAAGTACATAAATATATAAAAGCTTATAAATATTTATTTATATTATATACAGGGTGGCACATAGATCGGTCAGTATATGAAAGTCTAAAACTTTAAGACATACGAAGATCTCTTCTTAGGAACCATGTCATCGATTTTAGTTACTTTAAAATAAATAAAATCAAAAATATGATACGAACGCAGTTTTTCTTGTTACTGAAATCGATGAGGTGGTTCCTTCTACTAGAATCTGACATACATAAAAACATAAAACTTATTTATATATATTTATTTACAAGTTGTGTATATATAAGTACATATATTATATAAGTGTTAACCAGCTACATAGCTCTCGCACTACACCTGACGTATGCAAATCTCCGAAAATCCCATTGGTCCTAATGACAAGGGTACGGAATAGAAAGCCTCTAGCTAGTTAGCTAGCTATAGGCAGGTAGTTTATGTGGTTTGCATTTAATAAAGCGTCTAATATTGGAAAGGGGATGTTGAGCTGGGCTTAAATAACGAAAATAATGTTGGTGATACGTTTTCATGCAAATACTATTTTATGTAAGACAAGCAGCGCCTGCATAGGTTCCGTGCCTCGAAAGGAAAAAACAGAACCCTTATTGGATCACTTTGATGTCCGTCCTTCTGTCTGTCAAGACCATTTTTGTCAGGAATGCGTGGCGGTATCAAAAATTGCATAAACCGTAAATTTTTATTTACATCACATACGTAATTTTTTTTTAACTTGATAAGATTCCTCATGAACGCGTACGGCATCAATGGTAAGGACAAAGTTCTGTCTTACGTGTTATAATAGCTTGCTCAGTCTATCATCTATGCTTGACTTTAAAACAAACATTCACTACACAGGCCTAAATCTTTGTATAAGATCATATTTGACAAATATGATCTGAAAGGGGTGGTGCAACCCGGCAATGAAGTCTCTGATGTTTTAAGGCTTGCCCTAGAAGGGGGAGAGTAGTTGGGACAAAATCCGTAGGCTTTATAGTGTCTTGAGTCACCCGAGTGGCTCATTTCTCAGTTTTGATCTATCAGCATGACATTTTCAATCGTAATCTTTATCTAAACATCTTATACTCGTTTAACTCACGTATCGAAACATTTAGAAAGCGTCAGCAGCCAGTAGTATTTAGTACAACTGCACTGCACTCGAAAGTGTTATGTTTGAGTAGGCTGGTCGCGTAAGGGTGGTTGTACACTTGTGTTACTGAGGCTCCGGGAACTTTGTTACGCTAGGTACTGCGTCTTACGTATTATAATAGCTTGCTCAGTAATAGATCTATGCTTAAATGACGTTTATCTAGAATATATCGATTACCAAAACAAACAAACAAACTTTCACTACAAATATGATCTGAAAGCGGTGGTGCAAACCGGCAATGTAGTCTCTGATGTTTTAAGGCATGCCCTAGAAGCGGGATATTGGTTGGGACAAAGTCCGTAGGCTTTATAGAGTCTTGAGTCTTGAGTCAGCTCATTTCTCACACACAGTTCTGGAGGGCAATTCTCGCAATATATCGACTCGATAAACTGTAAAAATATCGAGTGATTGCTTCGAATCAAACAAGCCTATTCTCAACATCTACAATTCGATATTTATCGAGGGCTTTTTTTCGATAAGTTGCTCGATATGCAAGGAGTGGTCCCGGGCACTCGTTCGCATAATCGAAGAGTGAGAAAGTAGAATATGAGTATATTCTCTGTCGATCACTTGTTTTCTGTTTTGTTTGATTTCAATAAAAAATATTTCGCGTAGTTCTAGACTAGACTATCCCGACAAAGCATAGTGGTCGCTGGTCAGCTATTTTATCATTACATATTTTAACTTTTTTTAACAGCATTTCAAGATACTCTTAAATAAAAAGTGCAACAGCTAATAAACATAAATACCGTCTATATTTTTGACAATTGTTGTTAAAATTGCTAGATTCTGCTATAACTAAGTTGGCATTACTGATTAAAACCAAACTAGACATTATTACAAAAATATCGAAGAGTGCACGAGAATGCAGTTTTTGGCGGGACTCGATATTTATTAAAGGCTCGATATTTATTCAAGGCTCGATATTTATCACCTGATAATTTATCCCGTGATACTGCGTATCACCTGATAAAATATCACGTGATACTGAGAATTGCCCTCCTGATCTATTAACACGACATTTTCAATCGTAATCTTTATCTACACAACTTATACTCGTTAAACTCACGTATCGAAACATTTAGAAAGCGTCAGCAGCCAGTAAGTGTTGAGTACAACTGCACTGCACTCGAAACTGTTGTGCTTGAGTAGGCTGGTCGCGTAAGGGTGGTTGAACACTTGTGTTACTGAGGCCCCGAGGCGCTCGTCGCTGGCTGCGTCTTGGTCTCGATCGCCTGAAATGATAATATATAGGATAATTATATAATTGTATTGCAGTTGTCAACAGCATCATGTTTTCGCAGGCGTTGTCGGAAATTGATTTATGGTATAAAAAGCAGTCTATGTTTGATTCCAGGAATAGGGTATATGCATTAGAATAGGGTATATGCATTCGACTTCAAAAGCTAATAGTTTTTTTATGTATTCTCTATTGATATAGAAATATATCTGTTTATTTATTTTTGTATATTTTGATGTTTTTGTTGTGAAATTTAATCATTGAAAAGTTATTACAAAAATCTAAACGCAATGCTATTATAACTACTGGCTAACTATTGCCAGCCGAACCGTCACACTTGTAGATTTTTGTATTGTCATGAAGATTCGAATTTCAGTTGACAAAGGTGATCTGATGAATGCAAGGGCCAACTTGTACCTATAACACAAGCTCTGCTTAGCTTGGGGCTAGATAATGCTGTGTGAATTGGAAAACACTTATTTGTTTATTTATTTATTTCTTATCAAATCAATCACTTCCTAAACCCAGCACTCTTCGACAGTAGGGTATTCGATGCCAGAGAAAACTACATAGATTCTGTAGGAAACTCTCATACTAGAATTTAATAAATAATAAATACCAGGATATAAGCAGTCAAGACCCATTTCCAGAAATAATGCCTCACGCCATTTACGCTCACGACGCAACAAACGTCCAAACTGCCCAAACTTTCCCCCGAGTACCAGGACAACATAGCCACGAAGTGTTATCGTAGAGCAAACACCAAACTCGGCCCGCAAGCCAATCGTACCTACCTAGTTGATAAACAAACAGCTGTTATCGCAACTTAGCCGACTTGGTGGCGTTTCACGTAAGGGAACATTTTGATCCGGATTTTAGTGATGAAACTAGGTGTCGTTGGTATTGGTTTGTGGGAATATGAACCTTCTGCGTGCGGGAAAGGTCTGATAATGGTATTTTCGGGTGATTTGTGTCAATTGGAAATGAATATCGTGATAGTTTAGTTTGCATTTTTGCAGTTCATACAAATACTTTAATTGACGGCGGAAACAGCATCTGCAACCTTTGGTGCAAAGGTTGCAGATGCTGTTTCCTTCCTAACTTAGCTATCATCATCATCATCAACAACACCTATATTAGTCCACTGCTGGATATAGGCCTCCCCTAATGAGCACCATAGCGCCCTTTTACTTCACTCTACAGTTCGTCAAACAATGAAGTAGTATGTCCGAAGCCAGAAGAGCGATGCTTTCATCTCAAAAACTTCTTTGAGTATCTCTTTTTGACACGACTGAAACTAACTTCGGTTGACAGCTGTTAAGGCACTTCTCCGCTTCAAAGTGTTGGGCTGGATAAGGTTTGATTAAACTGGGGGATATATCAGGGATAGTTCCTAATCACGCCTATGCAGATGTATGCAGAACAGTTTTTGAGGTTATTTATATACTTATTAAATTAAGGCCCGTTTTATGAGAGCTTGCTCAGTCTATGCTTGAGTGACGTTTGTTCCATAGAAAATCGTTTCTCAGGCAGAGATCGACGACTGAGTAAGCTTTCATAATACGGGTCCTTAGTCTTGTTGATAGATAATTCTTTCTGGAGTCCTAAATATCTTGCCTACACCACTTATGAACTCCTAGTATGCACGTTCTCTACATAATGTTCAAAAGAGACTTTTTATGATTTAAATCTAGATGAAATATAACGAGTAAGTGGTTCGTAAGACAACAGTCAGAGCCTGAAACTATTAAGAACTAAAATGCCCGAAGAATTCTTGTGTCTGGGCAAAATATCCTCTTCATAGCGACCATAGAGGAAATTTTGGCACAAGAGGCAAAATATTTCTTACCGGAGTCCACAATATCCTCGCTATCAATTTTCCCTGCCGCCAGGTAAGCGCAGCCCGCGAGCACGGTTAGTCGCCACATCTCTGCCTCTACTGCACTCCTAGTACGCACGAGCTCGTAATTGCATAGATTAGTGCAGAGCTAGGAATGGTTGGTAGAGGCGGCTTGTGAAGTTCTTGTGTCAAATTGTGAAGGAAATTGAAGAGGGATTTTTTACTATACCTACTTGGAAATGAAGTAATGATTGGATAAAATGCAAAGTTTCTTGACCCCGACCCGAACAGACGCAAAAACAAGAGACAGATAGGAGGTAGACATTAAATAAAACCGGCCAAGTGCAAATCGGACTCGCACACGAAGGATTTCGTACTATTATCTATAAAAATCTAAAAATACAAATCTTTCCTCGTAAAAAAGGTGATAAGGACATTTCCCCCTTAATTCTTAAATTAACTTTTAATGTTGTTAGAGCGGCAACAGAAATACATCATCTGTGAAAATTTTAACTCTTGCTATCACGGTTCATGAGATACAGCCTGGTGACAGACGGACAAACGGACAGACAGATGGACAGCGAAGGCTTATTAATAGGGTCTCATTTGACCCTTTTGGTACGGAACCCTAAAAATGGATCCCAACCAAAGACCTACGTCTTTTTCCGTAGTATCTATACATACTATACCAGAAAATGTCATGTTACGGATGCCAAGACTTTTGGACGTTGAACCTAACTAATTCCATTATACCTAGCTAATGCCATAGCTTAAGGATCTATAAACGAATAACATTAAAAAACACCAGCTCTTAATGTTGCTATTTTTTAGATCTGCGAAACTTTAGTTGTTTAAATTACAAAATTTCTGCAAAACCTTTCTTCTGGGCCAATTAAGCAGTGTCTGTATCTACATGAAACGAAAGCTTTCAAAGCTGTTAAGCTTTACAACGTACGTTAATGTCTCTGACATGACATGTAGAAATTACTAGTTAGAGTCTGTTCAAAAATAGAAGAGTCGTGGGAATTGAGGGCGCTCGTGTGCCTATTGACAACTTTTGTTGCGTTGACAAGACTGCTCTGTCATTGCAGTACGAGTCAAAGTGTTCATCATCAGCCTATACTAGTCCACTGCTAGACATAGGCCTCCCCTAATGAGCGCCATAGCGCTTGTCTTCAGCTTGACGCATCCAGCATCTGCCTGCAGTCTTTCGCAGATCGTCATCCCACCTGGCCGGAGGGCGTCCTACACTACGTTTGCCGAGTCGCGGTCTCCACTCAAGAACTTATTTACCCCAGCGGTTATCGGTTCTTTGCGAAATATGGCCGGCCCACTGCCACTTCATTTTGTTAATTCTTTGAGCTATGTCGATAACTTTGGTTCTCTGTCGGATGTATTCGTTACGGATCCTATCCTTCAGAGAGACTCCAAGCATAGCTTCTTAAGCTCGCTGAGCGACTTTAAACTGGTGGACCAGCCCTATCGTGAGTGTCCACGTCTCAGCTCCGTAGGTCATGACGGATAGGACGCACTGATAGAGGCGAGATAAAAGTGTTAGTTCACCGTAACGCCACGACTCTTCTCTTTTTGAACAGACTCTAGTTGTTCATACAAATTCTTATCTAACTAGTAATTTCTACACATTCGTAGCTCTACGTCTGAACTAGCGGATGTTTTCATCGCGCGTGAATGTTTGTGTCAACAGCCGTGTTTATTAAGCCATCCATTTCCGAGCTACGAATTATGAAATTAGAGAAAAGCACGTGCTAGGTATATTAAGTTATAGGAACATTAGCAGGCTGCACAGGCTGTTCGATTCTAACATTCAGGGAATGAAGGGATTAGACCTAATGGTCTAATTCCCTGAATGTATAGTCTCCGAAAGTATATTCACTGAAAGACCGTTCCGAAATGTCTTATTCCCCGAACGACTACTGACCTGTAGGGCTATTCCTCGAATGCCCATTTACTTACTGTTAAACTTCAATAGGCCGTGTGGTGCCCGCTTAGACTCTACACCACTCCAACTCTTCCGGCATGCGGGAGGCGCATTTTCCACTAGGGATTCCCCAAATGTCTAACTCTCCAGATGTCCAATTCCCTGAATGTCCAGTCTGTCTATTTCGTCAAATTCCCCTTCGTCCAAGTCCTTGAGTGTCCATTCACAGAATGTCAAATTCCCTGAATGGTCAATCCCGGAATGTGTAACTCGGGGACCAACCTCCTCCTTATTTAAGTTTTTAACAAAGGCTGTGACCGTCTTATTTCTTCAAGACTGCATGATGGCTCATTAGCTAAGTTGTGCTGGCTCAGAATTTGCACGACCCCATTACTTCCCGTGAGTGTCGTAAGAGGCGACTAAGGGATATTCACCGGCGGGCAGCAGCGCCCCCTGCAGAACAATTCTACCACCGAACTGCGATCCCCAACCCGAATGCCCAGCGTGGGGATTATGGTCATTACCCCCTTGAGATATGCCAATAAGGCGGTGGCCAGGGGGTGGCCTGCGTCCAGTAGTGGACCAATATAGGCTGTTGAGGTTGAAGTTGAGGCGTGAATACTTTCGGTGTAACACATTACATAAGCTATATTATTTAACACCAGTAAGCATGCTGTGTTTACTGCCATACTGTTTACTACAATGTTCGCGTTACTTTATTTTCTACTAGCAACGCTTCGCGATTTCACCCGCGTAGTTCCCGTTCCCGTGGGAATTCCGGGATAAAATATAGCCTATGTCACTCCCTGAGAAGTAAGCTTCCTAATGATTAATTTTTTTTTATTGGTTCAGTAGTTTCAGAGAATATATTCAATATAAACAAACAAACAATAATATCCCAAACCTCTTATAATATTAGTATAAAAGGTAAGGTAAAGTGACTTCCACATTTCCATAGAAAATAAAGTTAACGCAAACTTTGTAGTAAACAGTAAGAATGGCAGTCACACTCAGCGTACAGAATGTCTACCATGAGTTTTGTTTTTATTTTTTATTAGCTGCGCCCCGCGGCTTCGCACGCTCTATTCAAGTAGCTATGTCCGTCCCCGGGATACCGTTAACCTCCCTGCCAAATTTCATCAAGATTCGTTCAGCCGGGAACGAAATAAAAACTACCCTATGTTCGTTTCCTGGTTCTAAGCTACCTCCCCACCAATTTTCAGCCAAATCGGTTCAGCCGTTCTCGAGTTATAAGTGTTGTGACAAACACGACTTTCTTTTATATATATAATAGATTTATTATTTTTGTCTCTTAGGGATATCAAACAATCATACTAAAATATTAACAGTTAATAGTCAAGTAACTAAATACTAGAAGTATGACCAGCCCCGTTATCCGCAAGTTACAGTAGAGGGGTGGTGTTAGTGAATTAACATAGTAGTTTAGGTAATCAAGAGTCTAAGTAAGTTAGTATATAAAGTTGAATAAACATGGTATTTATGAAACAGCTAAACATCATTTAGCTTGTTATTTTTTGTCTTTATCTGTTGAGTTTTTACAAATCTATACTCGCTAGAAACTGTAGTTAAAAAAAGTATGGAACCTTCTAAAGCGCCACTAGCGGATAGTTTGGTACTATAATGCGCGGTATGATAATTATCGGCATATTTACGTAACTACTGCAGTAATGTCAGGCGATTAAAATGTGACAACTCATGGTAGACACAATGTACCCGGCTGCCTATATTGAAATGTTGCTTCAGTACTTCACCATAACGGACGCGGACGCGGAAGGTAGATAGATGACAGTACGTAGGCTTTTGTTTTCTCAACATTATCTTACTCCCAGCGAAGCCCGCCCAACCCGCGAAGGGAGCAGATTCGCGGCGACTCTGTGAGTAAGAAGAAAGATTTGTGTATATTTATAGAGAGATTTATTGCAGACTTAAATCTAAAAGAAACTATTTACAACAGGAAAAGTTGCCCCCCCCCCGCTACGCATGGGTGGGTGCATTGCAGGGTCATCATCATCATCATCAGCCTATATTAGTCCACTGCTGGCCATAGGCCTCCCCTAATGAGCGCCATAGCGCCCTGTCTTCAAGCTTGACGCATCCAGCATCTGCCTGCAGTCTTTCGCAGATCGTCATCCCACCTGGCCGGAGGGCGTCCTACACTACGTTTGCCGAGTCGCGGTCTCCGCTCAAGAACTCGTTTACCCCAGCGGTTATCGGTTCTACGCGAGATATGGTCGGCCCACTGCCACTTCA
The DNA here is from genome assembly GCA_955876795.1 of Eupithecia tripunctaria. Classification (NCBI taxonomy): domain Eukaryota; kingdom Metazoa; phylum Arthropoda; class Insecta; order Lepidoptera; family Geometridae; genus Eupithecia; species Eupithecia tripunctaria. Next base: position 8,097,615 of record OY041623.1, on the reverse strand, counting down.
GTTTGCTAATTCTTTGAGCTATGTCGATAACTTTGGTTCTCTGTCGGATGTATTCGTTACGAATCCTATCCTTCAGAGAGACTCCGAGCATAGCCCTTTCCATAGCTCGCTGAGCGACTTTAAACTGGTGGACCAACCCTATCGTGAGTGTCCACGTCTCAGCTCCGTAGGTCATGACGGGTAGGACGCACTGATTGAAAACTTTCGTTTTCAAGCATTGCGGTATGGATGACGAGAAGATGAAGCATTGCAGGGTACTGTAATCTAATTCTAATTCTAAGTGGGGGAACTAAGATCTACACGGACGTCTCGCACAGGAGTTTATTGTGCATTATCCCCCTGCCTAAGCAGGCCCTCACCAGCCCAGCTCCTTGAAGTATCGGAGCAGGTGACTGACAGCTTCGTTTCAGCTTTTCTGTGGGCGTGGATGGGGTTGATTCCTCAATGAGGCACTTCAGCCCTGTTTTGTGTCTGGCCTCCTCTGTGGCCGTGCAGTGTTCCACAGTCTCTTCTTCTTAGAAGCAGCCACGACATAAGCTGATGTCTGTAGCTCAGTGGGTTTGTCTTGGCGGTGAAGTAATGAAGTAGCAAGTCAATATACGCTACCCGGCTTATACAACCACATAAGAGTAGGGTCGCGTTTGAAAACTTTCCCCGAAGAATTGTATAAAAAGTGCTATAAAACAGAGACAGAAGTTCATGCACGTTCCGAAACGAAGACACCCCTAAAACTTTCACTTATCGCCCACTTAGGGAACCCTAAAATTTCCACACGTATCACCATCTGTTCCTCGGGACTTGTTGAAAGCAATTCGGAATATAAATCAAGTGCGAGCGGATTGTTTGGGATGGGTTCTGTGAGTTGTGAATTTTAATGGTTTTTGGGTATTACTTTGTTAAAATTAAATCATCATCATCATCATCATCAGCCTATATTAGTCTACTGCTGGACATAGGCCTCCCCTAATGAGCGCCATAGCGCCCTGTCTTCAGCTTGACGTATCCAGCATCTGCCTGCAGTCTTTCGCAGATCGTCATCCGTCGGGCGTACTACACTACGTTTGCCGAGTCGTCTCCACACAAGAACTCGTTTACCCCAGCGGTTGTCGGTAATAAATAAAAGTGGCAAAATAATGCTGCTTTTGCTATCCGTTTGTCACCAGGCTGTTTATCATGAACCGTGATCGTGAACATTTAAAATTTACACAGATGATGTTTTTCTATTGCCGCTGTAACAACAAATACAAAAAAAAACAGAATAAAATAAATATGTAAGGGGGCTCCCCCTACCCCCGGTAGTTATACTTGAGTCGCCTTATAAGACACCCACGGGAAGAGATGCGGTGGTGCAAATTCCAAGCCATCACCACAAAACAGCACACAGACGTCTATAAAGGTAGAATTACATCGATAACTATTTGATTAACTTGTCTCCAATGTTTGGAAGCTATGTCAACAGTAGTCGGAACCGAGGTCGATCGATTACCATCCATCTATTGCGGAACCCTGGTCGAATTCCCTGTGTCACGCTCACGTAATAACTGACATTTATGACCTTTGGTACAGTGCTGTGGCGCCCATTTACTCTTAGGCCCGTTTTATAAAAGCCTGCTCAGTCATCGAGTTATACTTGAATAACGCTATTCTATGCCATAAGCGTCACTCAAGCATAGACCGATGACTGAGCAAGGTTCCATAATACGGGCCTATGACTACTATTTGCAACGAGCAGTGCCTCGCGGTTTCACCCGCGTAGTTCCCGTTCCCGTGGGAATTCCGGGATAAAATATGGCTTATGTCACTCCCTGAAAAGAAAGCTTTTTAATGATGAATATTTTTTTAATCCGTACTGTAGTTTCGGAGCATATTACTACTAAACAACCAAACAAAGAAACAAACGAATCTTTCCTTTTTATAATATTATTTATATATCAGTATTAATAATATTATACTATTACTTATTCGGTATATATGTCACACTATGGAAGGATCAGCAGTGCACGCAGTGTCGGTGATCAATAATCATTTATTTCATATATTTCTAGAATTACTCGTCACTTTTTCTGCATAGGTTTAATTAAAAATAATTTACTATTAGGTACGTTATTCCTAAGTTGTATACTTAGACAATTTTTTATCCAGATACCAGAGAGATATAATATATATAATATAATAATGCTGGACAATTCACACAGCATTATCTAGCTATGTACTTAATAAGCAAATAGTTTTCCGTTTATTTTGATACATGCTATTAGCCTAGGTTTTTTTTTCAGTTGTGTGCGCTTTTCTTGCTCTATTTTCTTATGTCACTCTTCTAACCACGATTTTTATTCAAGAAAGTCCACACTTAACGCTACCATGTCCTGTAAAATCATCAATTACGCGGGGACATGTCATTGCTATAAATGCTTTTAAATTATATCGATTTTCTTACCGCCTACATAATAAATTATACGAATTATGTATCTATGTATGTTTGTTTACTCCATATAATAAGATATGTTGTTAGTGATAATAGTAGGGTGAATCTATCTATATAGTATTAAGTATATCAGTCATCTAGTACCCATAACACAAGCCCTGCTTAGCTTGGGGCTAGATGATGTTGCGTAGATTGTCCAGCATTATTTATTCATGAATTTATGTCCTAAATAGCTTTTCAATATACGCTACCCTGCTTTACAAACACATTTTTTTTACGGTAAATAGACCTTTGTTTGACCGCAATCTCACCTGATGGAAAGCGAAGATGTGGCCGACGGTGTATCACGAAGGTCTAGAAGATACCTATTCACCCTTGTCTTGAAGAGACCCAGGTTGTAATTGGCCGGAAAAACAAAGGCAGGGAGCGGGTTCCATTCCTTTGCGGTGCGAATAATAAAGGTAGAAGAAAACCGCTTAGTGCGAGTGGAGGGTACATCCACCGTATGGATGGTATTGCGCTGTGCGTCTGTTTGTCCTGGAGTGGAAGGGGGATGGTGGGATCAGGTCATGTAGTTCAAGTAGTTCAACATACGAGTAGAGTCGCGTTTGAAAACTTTCCCCGAAGAATTGTATAAAAAGTGCTATAAAACAGAGACAGAAGTTCATGCACGTCCCGATACGAAGACACCCCTAAAACTTTCTCTTATCGCCCACTTAGGGAACCCTAAAATTTCCACACGTATCACCATCTGTTCCTCGGGACTTGTTGAAAGCAATTCGGAATATAAATCAAGTGCGAGCGGATTGTTTGGGATGGGTTCTGTAAGTAGTGAATTTTAATGGTTTTTGGGTATGGTACTTTGTTAAAATTAAATCATCATCATCAGCCTATATAAGTCCACAGCTGGACATAGGGCTCACCTAATGAGCGCAATAGCGCCCTGTCTTCAGTTAGACGTATCCAGCATCTGCCTGCAGTCTTTCGCAGATCGTCATCCGTCGGGCGTACTACACTACGTTTGCCGAGTCGTCTACACACAAGAACTCGTTTAGCCCAGCGGTTGTCGGTAATAAATAAAAGTGGCAAAATAATGCTGCTTTTGCTATCCGTTTGTCACCAGGCTGTTTATCATGAACTGTGAACATTTAAAATTTACACAGATGATGTATTTCTATTGCCGCTGTATAAAAAATATACTAAAAAACAGAATAAAATAAACGTGAAAGGGGGCTCCCCCCGCCCCCGGTAGATATACTTTAGTCGCCTTATAAGACACCCACGGGAAGAGATGCGGTGGTGCAAATTCCAAGCCATCACCACAAAACAGTACACAGACGCCTATAAAGGTAGAATTACATCGATAACTATTTGATTAACTTGTCTCCAATGTTTGGAAGCTATGTCAACAGTATACGGAACCGAGGTCGATCGATTACCATCCATCTATTGCTGAACCCTGGTCGAATTCCCCGTGTCACGCTCACGTAATAACCGACATTTATGACCTTTGGTACAGTGCTCTGGCGCCCATTTACTCTTAGGCCAGTTTTACAAAAGCCTGCTCAGTCATCGAGTTATACTTGAATAACGCTATTATATGCCATAAGCGTCACTCAAGCATGACTGAGCAAGGTTCCATAATACGGGCATATGACTAATATTTGCAACTAGCAGAGTTTCGCGGTTTCACCCGCGTAGTTCCCGTTCCCGTGGGAATTCCGGGATAAAATATGGCTTATGTCACTCCCTGAAAAGAAAGCTTTTTAATGATGAATTTCTTTTTTATCCGTACTGTAGTTTCGGAGCATATTACTACTAAACAACCAAACAAAGAAACAAACGAATCTTTCCTTTTTATAATATTATTTGTATATCAGTATAAATAACTATAACTTATTCGGTATATATGTCACACTATGGAAGGATCAGCAGTTCACGCAGTGTCAGTAATTAATAATCAATTATTTCAAATATTTCTAGAATTACTCGTAACTTTTTCTGCATAGGTTTAATTAAAAATAATTTACTATTAGGTACATTATTCCTAAGTTGTACTTAATAAGCAAATAGTTTTCCGTTTATTTTGATACATGCTATTAGCCTAGGTTTTTTTTCAGTAGTGTGCGCTTTTCTTGCTCTATTTTCTTATGTCACTCTTCTAACCACGATTTTTATTCAAAAAGTCCACACTTAACGCTACCATGTCCTGTAAAATCATCAATTACGCGGGGACATGTCATTGCTATAAATGCTTTTAAATTATATCGATTTTCTTACCGGCTACATAATAAATTATACGAATTATGTATCTATGTATGTTTGTTTACTCTATATAATAAGATATGTTGTTAGTGATAATAGTAGGGTGAATCTAATCTATCTATATAGTATTAAGTATATCAGTCATCTAGTACCCATAACACAAGCCCTGCTTAGCTTGGGGCTAGATGTTGTTGCGTAGATTGTCCAGCATTATTTATTCATGAATTTATGTCCTTCCCGGTATACAATTCAACAGGCTCTGGTGTATTAGACAAAGATCCACCTGTGACACAGGAGGTTGCGGGTTCGATTCCCGCCTCGGGACAAATATTTGTACGGTCTACGCAGGTATTTATTTTGGATGATCTGGGGGTTTTCAATGTACCTACGATAAAACATATTTACTTATGTATAAGGTCTATCATTTATCTAGTACTCATAACGCAAACTCTGCTTAGCTTGGGGCTAGATGATGCTGTGTGAATAATTTAGCACTTTAAAGGTGATTTCTATCCCATGGGAACTGATTTACGGGATAAAACGTAGCCTTTATCTGATTCTAGGATTAGAATTACCTGTTTGCTAAATTTCAGCCCGATCCGTCCAGTAGTTTTAGCGTGAAGAAGTAACAAACATCCATCCATACATCCATCCAAACTTTCGCATTTATCATATTAGTGTGATGTGATTTATTTATTACAGTTGTATGAAAAGAAGTCACAATTGGAACTCTCCTACTCCTACGTTAGCAGACGCTATTGAGTCTGAAAACGCGCAATAGCCATTTTGGTGGGAAACGACGCCATTTCGTGTTGCCAGATAAAAACACCGGAAGCCACTTTATTAAGTTTTATTCTTGGTCATACACAATTTGTTTTATTTCGCCACTTTTGGTGGGTCTACAATAATACGCGAATCTTGGAAAGATTTTACGTAACACTAATGTTAGAAGTTTAATATGCTGTGGATGATATTGATGTTTTTTACTACTAAAATAATGAAATATTGAAAAGCTCAGCAAAACTCACATCATGGTAAATATCCCGTTGTAAATAACTTATAGTATTGAAAACTATGATGGATTTAAAAGTTTTATATTGTAAACGACCTTCCCACCAGCCAACCAAGTAGGTATAGAGATCAAATCTATATTTCACTATGCCCTGTTTAAAGAAGTATCCTTTTTTGGCATGATGCACCACTATGAATTTCTCTAATTGTTGTTAAGTGATCTCAAATACAGAATGAAGTATTTCATAGACAAAGTTTCTTTTGACGGATAGATTTTAAATACTTCGTTCCATAGATGTAAAATTCTGTAGATATGTTACGTTCTCCTAGTACTAACTTAATAAATGGCCTGTTTTGTTACACATAAACATTTTTTCCAATCCTTTGTAATATACTTACTTACTTATTAACAAAATAGATGGAAAGACGTACCAGACCGAAGTGTGACCGAGACAACAATTAGGACTATGACTAAGGGAGGACGCCATTGGACACAATTTGAGGCTGCCACTTTTGAGAAGCCAGTGCCTCATCTCCCATTTTACATCGATGCTTCGTTCCCAAATAATTCAGTCTGAAAATCTGTCGATTCACAATCGTTACGAACCTAATGCCCTAATATTTCAATTCGAGCTGGGCAGATGCCGTGGATTACAGTAGATGCCACACCACCGGCTTACATCTGCTATCCACGTCGATTACCGCACTTTATCTGTAAAAAAGTTGATGAAAAATTGCGCTCTAGTTAAGCCTTTATTGGTGATGCTAATTTCTTTAATTTTTGTCTTATGAAAATCGGGATCCGGCTGACATTTTGCATAGAGGTAATCCTCATTCTGGAATCAAACATAGGCTACTTTTATCCCATAAATCAGTTCCCGAGGGATAGAAATCACCTATAAACGTTTCCATAGAAACAATGCGTGCGGAGTCGCGGGCAGCCTATGTTTGATTCCAGGATTAAAGCTACCTTTATTAAAATTTTCTGATAAAAGCCAATAAGGCGCTAATCAGGGGGAGGCCTGCGTCCAGCAATGGGCATTATGGCAACATTATGGGCTGTTGAGGAAGAGGATAATAATCTAACCTACGTTTTAGAATACGGCTCTAAGAGGTACCTATAGGTTTTTAGCAATTTAAAACTGAGTTGATCCTTTTTGTTCAACCCCGTGGGAAATATTTTAACCATCAACCAAAATTGGTTTTGATATAGAAAGAGGTTAAGTTTAGTTATAGGATGGCATCTTATTTTTTATGTTGTTATTAAATAAAAGATTTTATATCAAGGAATCCTTTCACGAATATCTTTATCGCCTTTTTAAGTGGGCATTTACATAATACTGCTCGTTATTTCGAAATTTGTTATTTTGATTGTATTTTATGTAATTTGGATAGTTATTTGTACTATTAAATTTTAATTAGTTAGTGTAAGTAGTTTTATGTGACATTACACAATTACCTAAATAAATAAATTGAAATTGAAATAATGGGTTGGCATTTGCTCGTACTTATTCAGGTATTTTTTTTTCATAAGTTTGTATTTATTTCCCATCGTAGGTAGGTACCTACTGAATAGGTATGATAAAAATTAAATAGCAAAAGCACACCTTTTTGTCGTTAAATGTTTTCAGGTAGAAAATACCATTGGCATGGGAATTATGTATTAAAAAAATACTTCCAAAAAACCTGAAGATAGTCAAACAGTCAAGAAACTACATTTTTATCAAAGACGCACTCCATCTCATCACTCCATCATACGAGATCCCCATTCGGTACTCCAACGAAAATATCCCCAAGCCGTTAACGGACGTTATCTTAACAAGAAGCACTTCATTACTCCAGCCCTCGATGGACCCTCGTGGGACTGTTAAGGCACTAAGGCAGCGTTAAGGGTCCGTAAAGGTTAACGGGGTAAATCCGGCTAAAGTTGTGTGTCCGCTGCATTGGAATTGGAGCGTATGGATCCTACGCGGTGTCAGTATTTACAATATGACGTTAGGATGCTATTTCTTCAATTTTAAAAGATTTAACGAAAATATTTAGTAACAATTCCGCGAAAAAACCCCCTGCGATAGAATTTTACACATTATACACTTATACAAACCATTTAACTCAAGTATTTATTTGTGCGTCAAACAATAAATTTAAAGCATCAAAACAATACCGCTAGCTAATAAAAACCGAGACACAGGCAGCTGAAGGTTTTCAAGTACAGAGCGCCCCGAAAAGGTCAAAAAGACCGGGTTCGTACCCATCCCGTTAAAACTTAACGGAACAATCAGATAAGGTACCTAAAGGACTTAGCACATCCATCACGAATCGTTAAATAACCTAGTGAATTGTGACTCGTACCTAAACTGTATTTGTAACTGTATCTGTATATTTAGGTACTTAGAAGTAGTATGTTTATCTTATAGTTTTTCTATAACTTCATGCCTAATGTGTGGCAACACGCTGTAACTATCAACACTAGACCCGTCACTCTGCACGCCGCCGCGCCTCTCCGTGAACATTACCATACATTGCGATTTGTTTGTTATTACGCGTGCAGTGACAGGACCGCTGCACTCACCGCTGCACAACCCGCGTCTCCGTAAACAAGGCCTTATAAATAGTTTAAAGTATCGTAGTAATAAGATTACAGTAAGATATGGTTACCAAAGAAATACAAATACAAATCCAGCACCTCCACCTCACTGCGACGATGACAAGTTTTAGGCCATATGTGAATGCTTATCATTAAAATATGGGCTAAAACTCATCATCTGTAGTAAATAATAGCTTATCGCAAGCTTCTTGCAAGTAGCCCGCGCGCTATCTGCTATCTTTCTGTCTTATATTATTATCATCATATCAGCAAAAATATAAATAGTTAAATACGCCCTTACGCCCACAAACTGTGGCATTGTCTTAGAAAGCGTGCGTTAACAAAATGCCGACGCTCGGACACTATGAGTAGATAAAATTAGTGTTTTTGTTAATAAACCTTTTGCTTTTTATTGTTTAATCACATTGTGCAATCACATAGCACGAACTTTTGTGCACAAGCACACCACAAGAACACACTATTCACTGATTCTAAATGACAAAGACAAGTTTATGAGCTCACAAACTTCGTTTGGCAACAAGCACGGGGTGGTCTCACTACGGAAAGGGTCTAAGGATTTTAATCTTAACATAACAGATTGAAAGCAATTTTTTGTGCTGTGCGGCGTAGTACGGTCCAGATATACGACAACCTTAAAACTTAACGGAACGATCAGATAAGGTACCTAATTCTGTCTGAGTAGGCACTTGAAATTCATCCCTATTTAATTCGTTAAATTGACTCAAAGTTTTTTGCTCTTAATGAATTTAGGCGAGTTGCTCGACGGTTTTTCAATTTATTGAAACTGATAAGATATAAAGTTTTCTCTTTGTTTTGTCAGGTCATTAGTAACTCCACTCCAAAGAGACCAACGTTTTTAATCAGCTGATGTTTTTAGCCGCTGTAATATTACCAATGTGAAATATATAATAGATTCAGGCGTTGCTTTGCGGAAATCCATTGTAAATATAAGAATGAACATATTTAGTAACAATTCCGCGAAAAAACCTTCTGCGATAAAATCCAACAAATTATATAAAATTATTTTTATTGGCAGATATAACGATCCACCCTCATTTTTTGTCTTTTGCTACGAATGTTACTACAACCACCGGTTTCATTATCGAACGCGACTCGATCACGACACACAACACACACGGTATACACACGCGGCACGTTTTATCGGTTAAAAAGGTCGTCGCTCAGCGTGATGCACCGTAACGATGAAACAAAGACAAATAAGTCACATATATTACTACATACTACATACTGGATGGATGTTTTTACTTTCATTTAATTTTTTATTTTATTTTATTTAACAATTTTTGGAAAATTAACACTTATAATCATTGATTTAAAAAGGGAAGATAGGTTACGTTCTCCCAGCGCTTACTCAAAAATTGGCATGTGTTACAACTACACGCAAACACATACGCTCACAGTTATATTTCCAGTCCTGTGCAATACAAAGAACAACAAAGACGGAAAGACGTATCTAGGACCGAAGTGAGACTGAGACAACAATATTTCACGCGAATCACGACCTCCCGTGCCGCCGGTCAGACGGTGACTGATGTGGGAGAACACATTTTTACACAATTTGAGGTTGCCACTTTCGAGCAATCAGTAACTCATCTTCGTTTTTAATAAATCAATGCTTAAAATGATAAGAATTAACTTACGTGTTATCAAGTACTAAGTACGGTAGTCCTTTCTTTTCTGTACAAAAGATAGTTTGAGTGTCTTTATATAATTTTCTTTCTTTCTATAATGGTCCTTGATCGAACATTTTGCAAAAAATATGAAAAAGCCTAGACCAATCGAATTTTATAGTTTTCAATCAATTACTCATTATACAATTAGGGTGATCTGTCTAGCATGACGTGACATCACTAAGGCCCGTATTATGAAAGCTTGCTCAGTCACAGATCTATACTTGAGTGACGTTTGTGCCATAGAAAAGCGTTACTCAAGCATAGTTCGAAAACCGAGTAGACTTTCATAATACGGGCCTTTGACTTTAAGTGACCTTGTATGAAAAGGCTTATATGTCGTATGATCGTACGATCAAATCATCCATCATCCTTTATTAAATCGCGGCATGCAAGTCCCATTACGGCGATCTATAACAGCCGTGGCATCGGTGGCGTGGTGACTGTATGGAGGCTTTGTTATAAATTGGCTACGTGACATGGTATTGAAAACAATGAGAATACTGTTTTCCGGAAACTGTTTACAAAAACTGGAGCTTTTTGTAGGCATTTTTGGTATTTGCTATTGTTTGTGTTACACAACAGAAAGTAAAAATCTTATTCTTTTTAAACTAAAAACGTCTTTTTAACCGACTTAAAAAAGAAGGAGGTTCTTAATTCGACTGTTTTTTTTAAATATATTTGTTTCCTCAAAACTTTTTCTGAATGGTCCGATTTCATGCGCCTCGTGTGGTCCCATTTATTAATCACTCATAATTTGGTCCGTGTGGATTATAGGAAATACCCCCCATGAGATTAAAGCCAATAAGGCGCTTTTCAGGGGAAGCCCTGCGTCCAGCAGTGGACCAATAAAGGTTGTTGAGGATGGGCAAGATGCGTTCACCGATGTCAGTAACGTGCCGGCTAGTTTTTTTGTTGTTCTTTGTATTATGTTTTCATTTAGGTATATTATAGAGTCAGAGAGTCAGGGTCAAATCGTTTGTTTCTTTAGACTTACAAAATAAACGTAATTACTATCAAATAAGAAATAAGTGACAATTGACTCTAATTCACTTCATTTTTTTGTCCACTCGCGAAAGAAGTGAAAAAGAAACCATTAGCAAGTTTATCGCTTATCAACTAATACAATCTTAGCATAACTAAGTCTAACTGTTCTTACATACTATTGTCGGTGTGGCACAAATTATAGCTGTGTTTCGAGAACGGATATATACATTTTCCTTCTTTCTTTCTCAAGAAATGCCCATCATCATTCTCAATTATCTCTTCTAACCACAGCCCCATGTTTTCAGAAGCTGGTGGTGGGCAGTCCGAACCAGCGCAACTGGCGGGGCATCCTGATCGCGCTGCTGGTGATCGTGGCAGTTCTGGCGCTTATCGTGACCTCCGTGGTGCTGCTGACTCCTCCGGATGAGGGACCACGCGTGCGCGGCCGCAGGTTGAGGATACAGGACCTGATGAGTGAGGATCTGCAGCCGGCTAGGTGGAATGGCACCTGGATCTCAGGTATGTTGGATATTCTTGAACGATCAGCGCCGAGATAGTTATAATTATAGCCGGGTGTCGCCCAGTTCCACACTGACAATAGTATGTAAGAACAAGACTTAGTTATGCTGAGATTGTATTCGTTGATAAGCAATAAACTTGCTAGTGGTTTCTTTTTCACTTCTTTCACTTCTGTCGTTTATTTTAGACTTACAAAATAATTACACTAGACAAAAAATTTAAGTGAATTAGAGTCAATTGCACCTTATTTCTTGTTTGATAGTAATTACTATTTATCAAGCTGTTTATATATTAAAAAATTGACTTGTCTAAGTGCTTATTTTGTAAGTCTAAGGAAATAAACGAATAAATGACTCTAACTCTGACCCTAACAATGAAAGGAGATCAGTCAAAGTTGTCCCCGAACCAGCACGTTAAAAATTGTTCATAATTAATTATTATTTTCAATAACCGATCAATTACTACTAACTCTGACCCTAACAATGAAAGGAGATCAGTCAAAGTTGTCCCCGAACCAGCACGTTAAAAATTGTTCATAATTAATTATTTTTTTCAATAACCGATCAATTACTACAATGGAACGGACACTTCTGAATCTTGAACGTTAATTAAATGTATTTTACATAATTCTTCGACACAATCTTCGGTTCCACAGATTAGCCAATAGTTCCGGGAGCAATACAAAACCCACAACGTCAGTTAAGATGACCTTTCATAGTAGTAGAGAAGTGTCGCCGCAAGCTAACAGATGGCGCCGTTCAAAGTATTTATTATCGCAAAGAATTAAAAATTCCACGTGCGGTGGCTTAGTACATCGGAAGAGTGTGCGTGTAGTTTTCACTTCTGCCGGCGCTCCTGGAGTGTAACCCGTTGTTTTTTCAACTAAGGGTAAGGGTAGGTCCTTATGTGTGTACAATCAATATTTTAAATTTATATGATTTTGAAACGTGTGAAGCTGCGGGGTGCAGCTAGTTCAATCGCAACTAAATAGAAGTCCTATAGCTGTAGGTACCGAGTCCTACTAAAATACTTGCCCCACGTAGCACTTAGCAAAGTGCAAGACTTGCAAGATGTCCTCTTAAGTGGACTTTAGTGTAGAGGCGGACTCGAGCTTATTTCGCCTTTGAGTTTTTGTTCTGTTGCTAATTGGGGGAGATTCGAAGAAACGGGTTTGTTAGTCAAAGATAAAAGAGAAAAACTTTAACTAGAAGAAGAGAAATGATTAAATAAAATAATTTAAATCGTAGCAACGTAATCACGGAAAATTTTGCTTCTCTCGTCAATAATTAACGGGAGAAGCAAAATGTAGATTTTGGTACAGCAAATAGACTTATTTGAAACTAGTAACGTGACTTGATCGTGTCGTCTCCTTTTTACATGCAATTTTTCGTTTTCTAAAGAACAAATCGTCTTGTATTATGGTCAAAATTATGTTGTTCGTTTTGGCAAGTCATGGTATTACAATTATTTTTTAGTAGCTGCGCCCCGCGGCTTCGCACGCTCATCCCACGAGAACTGGTTTATGGGATAAAAAGTATGTGTTATTCCAGGCGTAGAACTACCTATGCAAAGTTTCAGCCCGTTCCGTTCAGTAGTTTTTGCGTGAAAGAACAACAAACATACATGTTTACAAACTTTCGCGTTTATAATATTAGTAGGATTGTTGACCTTTGTTGGACCACAATCTCCTCTGATGGAAAGTGACGATGAGGGCGACGACGATGTAAAACAAAGGTAGCTAGAAGATGCCTCACTCTTGCAATTTCTAGTTAAAAAAATAATAATAAAACAACTGCGTTATGTAAATTTAACTAAACTATATTCAATACATGTGTTTTGACTTAGTCGTCAAATAGCGGACGTGAAATTCGCGGAACCCGCGAAAACTAGTTATTTTATATCAAATACTGTAAGTATTTGATATAAAATAACTAGTTTTCGAAGAAACGAAGAATGTAACTTATAAATAATGGTACTCAAAATGAAGATAAAATATTTATCCATTGTTTGAAAGAACTCAAAGAGCCGAATTTATTTTAATAATAATAATACAACCATTGATTTATTAAAAACGAAGATGAGGTACTGGTTTCTCGAAAGTGGCAACCTCAAATTGTGTAAAATTGTGTTCTCCCACATCAGTCACCGTCTGACCGGCGGCACGGGCGGTCGTGATTCGTTATTGAAATATTGTTGTCTGGTTCTCACTTCGGTCCTAAATACATCTTTCCGTCTTTGTTCTTCTTTGTATTGCACAGGACTGGAAATATAACTGTGAGCCTATGTGTTTGCGTGTAGTTGTAATACATGCCAATTTTTGAGTAAGCGCTGGGAAAACGTAACATATCATCCCTTTTTAAATCAATGAATACAACTGCGTTATGTAAATTTAACTAAAATACATTCAATACATGTGTTTTGACTTAGTCGTCAACTCGCAGACGTGAAATTCGCGGACGTCCGCGAGTTGGCACCTTCTTAACATTAAATTCCAAGAAATCCATCTACATATTTATTTTTAAAATCAAAACTAAAGAACCCTACAAAAAGCAAACTCGGGTTGCAATATAAGAGGAAAAATCAAATATTGACACTTCTCTGAAGGCCCTTAAAGGCGCTTGTACGTAAGTCAACGTTATAGTTAGGCCTAAAAGGGACAATAGGCCTTTGGGCCTTTGTCTTCTTTGTTTAGGCCTACATCGCTGTATCTTGCTCAAATTAGATGGAGATCGTTTACCATTCTTTTGTGAGGGAAATGTACATTAAAATTTATAAATAGGAGCTCGCGCATGCCATCGGATTTGTTTGCCAATTTATGTGAAATAAAATTTCTAACAAATTAATAACAAAATAAATAATATTCCAAAAAAAATCGACTTTGACGGGACTTGAAAACTGAACTTTTATTTATTTATTTAGGTAAACTTGACATTCCAAAACTTCAAACATTAAACAATCAAAGGTGTGTATAATAAAATTGTAAAATATGAATACTACACAAAACATATTTGTCAATTAAATTAATAAAAAAAAATGTAGATGCAAAGCAAATACTTAGTCAAAGAGAGATTACATGTGGTCAATTTTATAGTTTAAAAAGAAATGTGTTAACCAACTACAACCACGAAATAAAGTAACAACCTAGGGTTTACTTTTTATCCCCTAAATCAAATTTCCATATGGTTTAAACGGAAACAACGCGGGCGAACCCGCGAGAATTAGTTATTTTATATCAAATACTCACAAAACGAAGAAAAAAACTTATAAATAATGGTACTCAAAATGAAGATAAAATATTTATCCATTGTTTGAAAGAACTCAAAGAGCCGTATTTATTTTACTGATGGCACATAATGGCGGACGAACTTAAATAATTCATTTTTAGGGTTCCATTTCGGCCACTAAGTAGGTTGATAGTGTTTGCATTGTAAATAGACATTTGCTTGATTTTCTTGTTTTAAAATGTTAAGGATGTCAATGTGTTTTGGAAACCGCAATATATCGCCAGTTCCGCACATCCCGACTAATCTATCCCTACATTTTTTCCACTTATTACTACTTTGGGAACGTGGATGTTTCACTTTTTTACATTTCTACTATAATACGATTGATAAGGTACAAATTGATTTCTGAATCGAAAACTTTTTGCGCTTAAGGCGCATACCCGAGCCAATATGACAGCGATACCTATTTTATCATATTTTCACTTTTATCATAGGAGTTTTTAAAAATCCTACGTTCAGTTTGTGGTATCTATTAAAAGCAATTTTTTAATACCTCGTTTATAATTTTATCTCATATAGTTTAGGAGGAGATACAAAAATAGAGTTTGGTGGCCAAAAAGCGCAACTTCGTATCTCTTCCTAAGTTTTACAAAATGAAACTATTACAGAGGCTTCAATAAATAACTTATAATAGATATAATAAAAAACAAACTGAACGTAGGATTTTTAAAACTTGCTGCGTTTAACGTAATAATAAGATAGAATAGTTGGGGGCGCCACTTTCGCTGGTGTATGGGCCTTAATGATTTACTACCCAAGATTGTTTTTATCGGTTTGAGCATCTAACGTTCATACATATAACGTTGCAGCAATTTATTAAAGCCTAAACATAATGCACAACAAAAACATCACAAAAGGAAAAAGTAAACCGCATACAACACACACAGAGAAAATAGTATTTTCTATCTTCGACTAGCTGCACCCCGCGGCTTCGCACGCGTTATCCTACGGGATCTGATTTATGGTAAAAAAACTAGCCTATATTCCAGGCCTAAAATAACCTGTATGCAATATTTCAGCCCGATCCGTTTAGTAGTTTTTTCGTGAAAGAGCAACAACATACATACATGTTTACAAACTTTCGCGTTGATTATATTAGTAGGATCTATCTATTGTATCTTTAAACAGAACCCAGCCACTCAGTTAGATATGAAAAGCGGTTTATTGAGGTCTTAATGCCAACTAGTGACGATAAAAAATAAAATCAGAGCGTTGAACTCTAGTGGGCTTTGCTGCAATACAGATTTTCTATCGATTATGACTGTTGCGCGGTACTCTAATTTATAATTATATGAGTTCAGCGGTAATCTAGCTCGTTATAAGTACGAACACGACGTATAGTCAGCAAAAAATGCGCCTTACCACCACTAGGGTGATTTTTCTGTGAAGTGAATAGTTACCAACCCCGGCTTGTTCGATATCTTTTGTTTTTAACGCAAAGCAAAATAGTTTCAAACTGGATATTACGTTTGGCGATTGTACCTACGCACGAGAAGAAGAGCTAGCTGTGTGGCTTAGAATTTGCACCACCCCAATTCTTCCCGTAGGTGACGTGTGAGGCGAATGAGGGATATCCACCAGGGGCGAGCAGCTGCGCCCCCTGTAGAGCCAGTCTTCCACCTAACTGCGATCCCCAACCCGTATGACCAACGTGGGGTTTATGGGCTTAATAAATACGTGTTCAATATCTTTTGATAATCTAATTGACATAATCTGTGGTTGTAAAGTGACGGCCCTATAAGATTTTTAAAGATATTTTTTTTTTTACCCAGTACTTTTCCCTATTTCCGTACACTTTTCTCTACCGCTAAACGCGAGAGAAATGAAATTCCATAGAGTTTTCCGTCCCGCGTTTTTAGTATTACAATTTTCTACCTTATGTTTGGAAATGGAATAAGTAAAAGGTGTAGATAAATAATTCATAATTAAATAAAGGAATAATATGATATTTCATTTATCAAAATCGCTTAAACATAAATTAGTTGTGTTAGACTTAGATATGCAAAATTGTATTAGTTGATACGCAATAAATTTGCTAGTGGTTTCTTTTTCACTTCTTCCGCTAGTGAACAAAAAAATTAAGTGAATAAGAGTCAATTGCACCATATTCCTTATTTGATAGTAATTACTATTTATCAAGCTATTTATATAGTAAAATTTTACTTGTCTAAGTGTTTATTTTGTAAGTATAAAGAAATAAACGATTTGATTCTGACTCTGACTCTGCTTTATGAGTTTTTATTACCTTCAAAAGTATTAAAAACCGACCGCTATCCACAAAGAAACACAACATAAGTAAAAAAAATTACAGTCGGATAATAGAGGACTGTGTGTCTACCATGAGTTTTGACAATCTGTACTCGCTAGCGACTGTAGTTACAAAAATGTATGAAAACTTCTAAAGCGCCCCTAGCGGATAGTTGGGTACTAAAATGCCCTGTGGATAATTTAATTATATGCATATTTACGTAACTACTGTAGTAAAGTCAGGCGATTTAACTGTGACAACTTATGGTAGACACATAGAAAAAAACAATAAAGAAAAATACACAAGGCGAGTTCGCGTCAAGTTCGCGCGATGTTAACGCCGCTTGACATACGTTCATGGAGTTGCACCACACTTTAGATACATAGATAACTCTTTATTGTACCACAGAAATATAAAATACAATACAGAAGGAAATGTAGATAATCAAGGAAGTACAAAGGGCGGACTTATCGGTTTTAGTGATCTCTTCCAGGCAACCTTGGGATGGACTAGAGATAAAGGAACATATATATATAGACGGTTGCATTTCATAGATTTTAATAGCACGACGACATTATCGCCGGCAATACCAACGCCTGCGGAGGTAATCCTTAATGTATCCTTCTCTTTCGCACACGTTATTTGATATTCTCTGACACAACACTGCACCAAATTCACAGTTTAATGAAAGAACGGTACTGTCGGTACCAGGAGCTCATAAGTACAGTAAATAACCTATTTATAGTTGGATGCAGGCCGTCCTAGGGGAGTTAACTTGTAAGCTTGTAACCCACACTGCCTGCAAACTGGTTTTCTGATTGCGGGGAAGTAGTATTATACTTTTTGTTTCTGCGCTCCGGGTAAGTGTAGAGAAGAATTGTGTTTGTATTATGAAGAATAATTATTTATAAGGAGTCCTTTTTATCCTAGAGCAAGACAATATTTTTATTGAAGTTCAAGTTCAAGTTCATTTATTTGATAATGTGATGTGCATTACAGGTCATAAATTGTTGTTATGTTTAGCTTGTTATACAATGCAAGTACTCATAATATTTTATTTTACTAATTTCAGGCTTGTGAGCTCGTTGAAGGTGTAGAATGTCTGCTCGACAAGCCAGCGTTTTAGTTTGGATTTAAACGTGTTGAGACCAGGGGCCTCCCTTATTATTTTAGGCAACCGGTTGTATACCATTGGTCCCATGATATGTGTCAGTTTCTCGGATTTTGCCATGGTGCGTGGTACCGCGGCTAAAGTTGGTAGTTGATAGTTTTAATAACCTCCATTTTCTACAGTATTTTTTGAAACAATAAGGGACTTATAAGGGCTCGTAAGGGCTTATAAAGGGTTTCGAGTGATATTGGTGACTATGCCAGTGCTGTATTGGGGCCAGGCCAACATAATTTGTATAACCCCAGTATCCGTTAGGTTAATATTATATAAGTCACTTACTTCTGATCACATAGACTCAAATTAGATTTTTCAGTTCAATTTTCGAAAAAGTCTGCAACGCACCCAAGATTTTCTTCCTAGGAAGATAGGGCGACGCAGTGACACTTTTCCCGATTCACACCCATTACACATTTTTGACATTATAACCCGACCCCAACAACGACAAAATGTTATGAGACAACACCTCCGCTTATCAAAACAAAGTTCAATAATAACAAACTCATATTGCGACCACGACGCAATTTTGGTCTGTACACAGAACTGTATCGAGTTGGTTACATAAAACATATCGTTCTATTTGATTTTGGCTATGTTAGAAGTCCGACAGGTCGTATATTGCTGGTGATTTGCGTCGCAGCGACAGAGTCCTGAGGGCCTAGACAATGTAACTATCGATGTCGAAAGCGATAGTAGAAAAGTCCTAAAATGTATGGGTTTGACGTATGCCTTAGATATGTCACGTGATTTGTTTCGAATTTTTGCCTACCAATTGTTTTCGATTCGCTTCATAGCGAATGCCGGCTGGCTACGCCCTCTGAGACTTTACCTCTATTATATAGCATATATTTTTTTTTACCAAACTACCCTTATGTATGTGTGTATTTGGCATACGAAACCGAACTAAGAGACGGCAGACAAAGGGATAGTTTTCCGCCTTGACTTTTATGATCTACATAAGAAACGAAGATATTAAGTTTCGGTCTCATTTCTTTGGTCTTGGGTTTCGATTTCCGGTCTCCAGTCCAGTCTTGGTCTCTAATCTGTATCGCGCACCATCCCACACTATATTTCTCAGTACAGCTTTAAAACACGTTTTCCCCAGTCAAGTTACTGGACTACGTGCGCACTGTTTCTAAATCGGGCGCGATGTGTTGTACGAACTCTCCATCATTCCTGTCGTCCTGGTACATTGGATGGTTCTTTTCCGTTTAATTTTAGATTTTCTGCAGCTTTCTTTTCTGGTTTTTGAGAATACAGAGAAGAAATCCTCTCTGTATTCTCAAAAACCAGAAAAGGACTTTCAAAAGGTAGAGCATTTTCAATTAATATTGAGCAATCTACCTTTTGTCCCCGGAGACCATCCATCCTTGCCAGATGTCATTATGATCCGTTCAGAACGAAAAAGTAACAGACATCACATCACACTATCACTCTAATATTATATCATTATCACATTAATATTGAAATATATCACATCACACTAATATTATAAATGCAATAGTTTAGATGGATGTTTGTTAACTCTTCACGCCAAAACTACGGAACTGATCGGGATAACATTTTACATACAGTTGATTCTTCAGTTCAGTTAATTTATTAAAAACCATAGGAACACATATGTATTGGAACTCTTGGTTACGTCAAATTAACAAATTTGAAAATATTAAAGCACAGGTGTTTTTTAAAAGCTTAAAGAACAATAAGACAAATACAATTACATCATAGGTTTTATCCGCTGTATAGAGGCCTTGTCAGGAAATTAATTTACAGTGACAATTATAAATAAAATAAGAATTATAAATTAAATTTAATTTCTAATCCTGGAATAGGCTACTTTTAATTCCATGAATCAGTTCTCGTGGGATAGAAATTACCTGAAAAACGCGTGCGAAGTCGCTAGGAATTTAATAATTTAACTTTTGAGCTTTGAGCTTTTGAACTAGATATGTACGGCGGTTGTGTAAATGGAAATAAAATTCCGCCCAAGTAACTGGTTGTCCCCGTGACAACCAGTTGTCTAGTTAGATTGTATGGAACGTTATAATATGGATTTGGATGAAAAGACTAAATTATTCATCCATTGTTTTAAAGATCGCCATTGGATAATATCCGAACTGTCAGAATTATGTTAGAAACCCACCTTAAAAAGATTTTCTTTATACACGTATATACGTACATAACTTATATAAAACCTAAAAAAAACATGTGCAAAATAAGTTTTCTATGTAACGTCATTAAATTAAGCGCTAACCAAACAAACACGTTCATAAATTAGCCGATGTAGGGTTTTCCTTAATTATCTTTTGATAAATAAATCTTGCAATCTCGATCCTCGTGAAGTGGTTTTCCTCATCCATTTCAATTAGGTGGAACATGGCCGCTAAATTAAGGAAATAAGGACGGACGATAAGGTAATTTCGTTAAAACCATGTAATTATAACGGTTCAGGCAAAATTAAGATTATTCATCCGCAATCATCCGTTAGCGAAACGCTACGAATTTCCACCATTTTTGACCAGTGAACAAACAATTTAAAAGGTCATAAGCTTTTTTGTACCTGTCTGGTATATTTTTATTTAGTCCAAAGCGAATTATTGTACGATCTGCAAAAAATCAAATAATATCTTTAAGTATTTGGGAATATTATTTGACTTCTTACAGATTCCTATTTGTGAGGGCCTACGCATTATAATGACAAAATCCTTAAAAAATATCTATATAATGTAATGAGTTTATTATAAATAGTAGGTACCGTCTTATCACAAGCTCTGCTTAGCTTGGGCCTATATAATGCTATATATTTGTCCAGCAATAGTTTATTTATATGCTACGTTCCGTGCATTGCTTACTTTGGTTGATCATCTAAACAACTATTTTGTGCCCGTTCATTACGAACTGAATCGAAACATTGCGTTTGAAACGTTAATTCACGTTTTTACGATGTCGTAACGTCCCGTAAACGTGGTTTATTGACCAATTCTCTGTGGATATCAATTTATTGCGGTAGCATTGTAAAGTCCGCCTTTTGATGCCGAAATAGTGTAACTAGACTATTTATATGGGCTTTATTTACTGTACCTTCTGTTTTGAACTAGAATAAATGTGGGTATGCTATTCAGAGTCAGAGTCAGAGTCAAATCGTTTATTTCTTTAAACTTACAAAATACTTAGTACTTAGACAAGTCAATTTTTTAATAATAAACAGCTTGATAAATAGTTATTACTATCAAACAAGAAATAAGGTGCAATTGACTCTATTGTTTGTCCACTAGCGGAAGAATTTTTATTCCGTTTGTTATATGCACTAGTGCGGAATCGCCGCGGTTGACTTTTTTTGGCTATATAAGAATGAAAAATATTTAGTAACAATTCCGCGAAAATAATTTATTTATAATTTTCGCGGAATTGTTACTAAATATTTTTCATTCTTATATTTACAATGGATTTCCGCAAAGTAACGCCTGAATCTATTATTTATTTTTTTGGCTAATCTTTTAGCTAATGAGGTATCTAAAGACTTGAGAAATCAGAAAACCAAAAAGGGAACGTGCTTACCAACTACACCACGAGGTCAAAAAACGTAGACGTGACGGAATCGGAAAGCTTTGGGACTTCTAAAAATCGTTTTATATCTCAGAATCTGTGAAAACTACCACCTTCATATCTTTTATCTTGAATTACGTGTTTTAAAAACACGATTGTTGAAAGTTTTCCCGATAGTTGATTTTTTTGAAAAATGTATGTTTTCACACATTTTGCTATTTCATCTCAGGAACAGCACATTTTTTTCTTCGGTTTTTGTTGTGCTGTTGTGACATTTCTAGGTTTCTTAGCACAATGTTAAATTATGTCTTTCAATTTTTCGATTTGTTGTTTCATTAACTTGTAATTAGGTAAAAACAGTTTTGGCGCATAGAAAGTTCGGTGCACTTCTCACTCGCGAGAAAACCATATCTTGTCATCCCACTCGAAATCCATCTAGTAGCAGCGATATTGCACACTCTTAAGCCTTTTGGTTCGAAGGCCCATCACATCATAACCTTCAGCATTCTTCTCACAGCTTTCATAGCCGCAAATTCCATTATGTCAAAAACCTGATTAATCGTCACGGTTTAAGGAATAAAGAGGAAAATACATTTTCTCATTTCTTAAGGCAAGATGCCGGCGTTCTTAATCGCTGAGATCGGGATATTTATTAAAGATCGAGTGTCACT
Source organism: Eupithecia tripunctaria (assembly GCA_955876795.1). Classification (NCBI taxonomy): domain Eukaryota; kingdom Metazoa; phylum Arthropoda; class Insecta; order Lepidoptera; family Geometridae; genus Eupithecia; species Eupithecia tripunctaria. The sequence continues at coordinate 8,075,192 of OY041623.1, read as the reverse complement.
CTCAGACGATGAAAAATGAAACCGAAATTACGAAAAAATATCCGATCGAGCTGTGGCTCGTTTAGACGTGGCGAGTGCTGGTTTTTTTTATCTTGAATAGACCTTCGTTTGACCTCAGTGTCATCTGAGATTGAGATTGATCGATTAGATAAGTTTCAAGTGAAGAATCTAGTTGCAAAGTTTGATCAACTGTTTGTGCATTTTTGCTGAATGTTTTGTGATCGCTTTGAAAAGCCTTGGTTGACTTGCTACTCCGTTTCTACTCTCAATAATACCAGCCTTTACAGTTTATTGCCGGACTTAGGCCTCCGCTAATGACCGCTTTTATTTCTCATATTAGGGAGTAATAAAATAACCCTCATTAGGTGTGCGTGATCGCAGGGCAGAGCTTTTTTGCCAGCCCGCGTTCTGGAAAATTCATAATAAGTGATTTTTTTGACTATGTCCGGCAAGCTTCATCGTTGCCTTTTTTCTTTGCGCGTTGATTAAAAAGTGAACTCTTTTTAATCTCTATTGCGATTCAATTTGAAGGTCATAAATCTTCTAAGGGTTTTGACACATTTTTCAAAATTATTTCAAACAAATCTTTTTTTTGTGTTTGGTAACAGAGATAAAGTACCTATTTGTATGGGCTCAACAGTAACACTGTACTGTCGTATTGCGTAGTACATAGTTTTTCTGTGGTATTGCCCACTCACCCGCCATAAATCGTGTAAACGAGGCTCAGCCGGTAATGGAGTAGGCTCACGCATCGTTAGTTCCGAGGGAACCTAATGCTTTTATAAAAGTCAGGTCGCAGACAAAATAACAACTTTTTGCGATAGGTTGTTCTAGTTTAATGCCAATGTTTATTTACAGCATACCTGTCAAGTAATAGGTAGGTAGTAAGTCAGTGCGATTTATTTTATGTTTCCCTTCGGATTTGAAAGCGAGAACAGTTGTGATTAGTTGATTTGTACAGCTCTTTTTGATTCTACTTTGTAGGTGGCCCAATAACTGCCTACCAATTTGTTCTTAGAATTGCATTCGGAGCATATTTCTCACGTGATTCAACAGATGACAAGAAGCCACCATCCCCCTTCCACTCCAAGACAAGACGCACAGCGCAATACCATCCATACTTGGTGGACGTACCCTCCACTCGCACTAAGCGGTTTTCCTCCACCTTTATTATTCGCACCGCAAAGGAATGGAACTCGCTCCCTGCCTCTGTTTTTCCGGCCAATTACAAACAGAAGATACCTATTCACCCTTGTCTTGAAGAGACCCTTCAAGACAAGGGTGAATAGGTATCTTCTAGACCTTCGTGATACACCGTCGGCCGCATCTTCGCTTTCCATCAGGTGAGATTGCGGTCAAGCAAAGGTCTATTTACCGTAAAAAAATTAAAAAAAAGTCTGACGATTATTATGCCAAACCCTTCGATCGGATTTCACGGCGACGAAAACTTGATCGATGACAAACCTTATTAAAAAAACAACGGGTTGCATTCCGGGAGTGCTGGCAGAAGTAAAAACTACACGCACACTCTTCCGATGTACTAAGCCACCACAAATGGCAATAATGTTCTTTGCGATGATAAATAGTTTGAACGGCGCCATCTGTTTACTATTTACACAGGTAGCTGTAACTTTTGACCTTTTGAAAGTTCATCTAAGTAGGCTGCTAGCTTACAATGTAGTACCAATTTAAAATTACAGTAATGCAAGCGTGTAACGTCACCACGGTCACGTGAGGCTGATCTAACATGTTAGATCAGCATCACGTGACCCTGACGCGAATTTATCATTTATTACCCATGCCAAAAAAGTGCACAACCGCCGCTAAAGATGTTTTCACTTCAAAAATGGAATGAGCATCAACTCGATCCAAGGCACAGACACCAAAGAGTTTCAATGTAATTTTAAAAAGCTTCCACAACTACTTAGGTTCAATAAATTCTTTGAGTTCTATACATCAATAGAAACTTTGTAAAATACCTCAGGAGAGACGGTGAAGTTACGATTGCGGTACAAACTCATGAAAATGCATCGACACCAGCTGGACTCTACTCGTAAAATACATTTTTATTTTATCACTTTACTTCTACTAAATGTTTCTCGAATGTTCTTTTCGAAGTGGCGATAGTTTAGCTTGAGTTAGAGCTCGGACGTTGTATAAGACATAGCATTTTCTTGGTACCCTTAGTTGGTTCTAAGTTTTTGATTAGTATAAGGAACAGAATCGATTAGCATGAAAAAAAGTTTACAAGTAAAATGCCCATTTTTACAACTTGTAGGGTTTCACATAATCAATTTATTGGTCGTAAAGTTACATCTAGTATGTTTAATGAATGATTTCGAGATGGTTCCATAAAATTGTCATTCCCGGAGATTATTTTTATCCCGCAAATCTTTAAAATAGTGCAAATATTGCGGAATTTAAAGACAATTTTTAGTTTTGTAAAACAATCTTATTATTTTAATATTAATCAGACGATCGCCATTTATCAAGCGTCAAAAATTTAATTACCAAGTTTCATATCTACAAAATGACGTCATCAGCCTAAAATAAAATTAATGTGTAAAACTGCCGTAAAATTACCTAAGTTGCGACAAACTCAAGTCTCGAGCCATGTTATTTATTAAAACTCGCAGTTAAAGTTCAACAAGTGGGCGTAGACTTATTGATAGACATAAATTTTACGTCGCTAACTAATATAAATTGCTGAGCGACGAAAAGCTGCTTAGCGTCGCTCAACCATTTCGCAGACTTGTAAAATGCCTCATACTTAAGCAAATTATAAGAAATTTTACCGTTCTGCGAAACAAAATAGTATGTTTACACCAGCGCAGCATCTGTCCAGGGTTAGACACGAGTTATTCCGAGATAAAAGTCTTTAAGCCTACGTGTTGCTCCACTTTTAGACCAACACGCAAAATATCAGCTCAATTCGTTAACACGACTTCTAAAGCCCGATGGGGGATGGTCCGCCTGCGACGCAGGAGGTTGTGAGTTCGATTCCGCCTCGGGACAAATCTGCAGATGTTTGTTTAGAGTGTTCTGTATGTTTTCTATGTACAATGTACGAAAAATATATATCTTTTTTATCTATCTAAATATTTATCTATCTGTCGTTTGATTCGCTTGCACCACAGAACAGACGCCATCACGTAAAATAAATAAAAAATTAAAGCATCATTATGAAGAGCTTATCTATCTCTGTAATCATTATCGATCATTAAGTTGACGCTGCTGCTTTCGTTTTCATATTTAATTAATAAAACATAATTAAAATTTTTGGTCCAAAACATTCATAAATATTTTTCACACGCACACTCGCTCGCTGCGCTCGCTCGTGAATAATATGCCGCTCGTACCTAATTTCCGCACTTGTTGCATAAATAACTATTTTGGTTATTATAAATTTATACCATGGGTATTTTCATATATGATATATTTTCAGCTCTAACGGTATCCGTCTTCGCGGTTTAGAGGCTATGACATCCCTGTATTGACTTTGGACGTGGGTTTGAGTCCAGTCACAGCCAAAAATTTATGGGATATTATTTGATTTCTGAGAATATATTTATTGAAAAAAAAATTACAATCAAATAATAGTAATAAGTTTGAACATGTATAATTGAAACAATTTAGCCAACTGCAGACTGTTGACAGTAGAATATAATTACATAGGCCTGATCCTAAAAAAACGACAAAGTTGAAAGTTTTCGGGGCCTTTTTGTAAACTCTACCTTGTGCAAGTGACATACGAGTGGTTTTTGCACAAAAACTAATTAGAAACTTCAGTTTTCGTTTGCCGAGTAGGAAGGTCCTCTGAAAATCTCGTCGACTAACAAATAAATCCGCAGAATAAGCTTATTTACCTCAAAAGTGGGATATCCTCTTTATTTATAAGTAGTGTATGAATTAGGCTTATCCTCTCAAAGAAAATATAATACAGGACTCTGTATCATTTTTATCCTTACAAAATAGGAAGAAAACGACAAACAAAATAATAATAGAGTAAAATTTTATCAAACCTCAACCTCAATAGCCTATATTGGTCCACTGCTGTACGCAGGCTTCCCCCTGATAATCGCCTTATTGGCGTTTATCTAATAGGGGTAATGCCCATAATCCCCACGCCAGGCATGCGGGTTGGGGATCGCAGTTTAGTGGTGGAATTGTTCTGCAGGGGATATCCCTTAGTCGCCTCTTACGACATCCACGGGAAGAGATGGGGTGGTGCAAATTCTAAGCCAGCACCACATAGCAATATGCAGTATTATTCAATTGAAGATTCAAGAAAAAGGTTTATATGTATAATACCTAAGCCTATAATACCCGAAAGTAAACCGTTAGTGCGAAACCGGGGCGGGTCACTAGTCTGAAATAAAAGCGGTCGGAAATTTACTAAGACAAGGTATCATCCCATTCTGACAACGCGTGGATACCATTTCGTTGTTACATTAACAATGCTACCCACACAATCTCAGATAACTTTGACAATCCATTATAATACCTGCTGAATTAATAATAAGGTTGTTTATCCCTTGCAAGTACAAGTCTCAAGGGTCTCATGTAAATCTTGCGTCAAACTGATGACGTCATAAGCCCAATATGCTTAAGGCGCATACACGAGTGAAAGTGGTGCCCCACCAATTTTATCTTATTATTACGTTAAACATATAACATTTTTAAAATCCATTGTACAGTTTGTGGTATCTGTTATAAGTAATTTTTTAATGCCTCTGTAATAGTTTCATTTTGTAAAGCTTAGGCAGAGATACGAAGTTGCGCTTTTTGGACACCAAACTCTATTTTCGCATCTCTTCCTAAACTATATATTTTCATGATTCTTTTTTTATATGGAAGCTGGTGCTTTTCGTGTGGTCCCATTGTAATTCAGTTCTGACAATGGGATCCATGAAAATTCATGAAAAAACTATAAAAATTGAAGTCGGTTTATAGTAAAAACAAAATTAATTATTGTGTAAGGATTTGCATAGTCTGCACGATAGAGGCGTTGGTTGTATCAACTTGTATGAAAAAGAAGACGTCACGATAACGCTTTGTTACCGAAGTCAAATAGACTTACTCCTCTAATCTTAAATCAATGTAAATTAGTATGATAATTCATCACATCAGGTTCAAAGGGAACAAAACACAGGCTATACAAAAATTTTGAGAAATTAGGTTTTTTGGATTAAAAGGATATCGACTATTCCATCTGTGTACTGCATACTTTTCAAAGTTTTTGCGTAAAGAAGTAACCAATATCCATCCGTTCATCCAAGCATCACACAAATATTATAAACTGCCCCACGGCTTCGCACGCGTTGTTCCTATGGAAACGTTAATAATTGATTTTCATCCCACGGGAACTGATTTATGATATAAAAAGTATTCATGATCATATTCAAAAGGATTCCAGGATCAGAATTACCTGTGTGCAAAATTTCAGTCAGAAGTAACAATACTTCTTCACGCCAAAACTACTGAACGGATCTGGCTGAAATTTTAAAATTTTGTTTGTACATCCATCCATCCATACATCTATACAATTTTTCGCATTTATAATATTAGTGTCATGCAAGAGTTAGGATGTTTAGATGGATAGATGATTTGTAGGTAGGTACTTTTTCACGCCACAACTGCTAAACGGACCGGTCTGAAATTTGCATAGATATATGTAGTTCTAGGCCTGAAATAAATCATAGAAAATCATAGGAAATATTTTATTATTATTATTTAATACTTTATTGCACACAATTATAAAAAAAGTACACAAATGGTGGGCATAATGCCGATGGCATTTTCTACCTGCCAACCACACAAGGTCAAAAACATCAAAAACGGCGTGCTTAAACTAAGACATTAACATATTATGATAAAAAAAAATAATTAAGTCTAAACTATAAATAATTTTTATATAAAAACAATATATTAAAATATCTACATATACCTACAAGAGATACCTACAAAAATCTAAAAGTGTAGTGAAAAGACCGTAATTTAACTAGAAGACGGGTAAAGGATTCCCACAAAATGCTCACGAGTCAGTTTTTTGAAACCATCTTTTGTTTCACATTTATTTCCCCTATCATTAAACCTTAGAACACCGACCTCATTACTCAAATAACACGAAAAATATTCCTGGAAAATTCCCAAAATAACTTTCCCAAATTATCCTCACATTCGGGGAATATATCGGGTTGTGTATCATAATTATGGATCAAAGAAAAACCAGTGACATTATAGACGGGTACCTACATATGTATTGTTGTAAATAATAATCGAGTTTTATCCCAACACATTTATTTACTTAGATAAATTACAGTGGTTGCTGATTCACGAACTTTGTCTCGGGGCCAGAGCCATTTTTTTATTTTATTTATATTTTAATTTGCTTTGGACAAATTATGCTAAAGCCATTAATAGGGCCATACTACCTTGTCTTTCGTTAATTAATTTTCATGTCTGTGTTTAATCAACTGATTACAAATCCGCCTTTTTCTTGAGTCTCGGGGCCATAGCCAAAAGTGTCTTCCTGTTTTGTCTATGGTCCCTCCTGACGTTCCGTTCCTCATTGCTACAACCTACTTTTACTATCGTTTCACATAATAACAAATAATACTAGCGAGCAAAAGTTTTGGTGACGCGTTTACTAAAGTACCTACGTATTTTCCTTGCGCATAAAGTTGTCTTCGACTTGAGTGTGATTTGAGTAGTTAACCGTTTCCCTCCAGTGTGTAGAATTATATAATATTTTCACAAATGTTTTTTTTTGTTTTTTCAGCAAAAGTTGTGTTTTGTCATTAAATTATTACAAACATATAAATCCATATAAATCCGTTAAAATTTCAAAACAATATTATTAATGTAAGAATACACGAAAAAACATGAATAAGAAGAAAAATACGACTCTACTTTTTGTAATAATGAAAAAATGTTCCAAATTAAAAAAAAATCGTTGGACAAGCATTGACCCCCTCGATGTCCAGAAGCATGCTTAGTACACAGCAGGTTTTCGGCGTACACCCTTACCGTACAATACAATACAATATTTTATTAATAACGTTAGTCTCGAGATGTCACAATGTGGCGGTTTTTTGTGTTATTAAAATTAAACAAAAACGTCACAATATAACGACAGAACATAAATGAACATGTCCGTACCACGTAACAATACAACAGCCAGTTTTGGTCCACTGATGGACGCAGGCTTCCCCCTGATAAGTGCCTAATTGGCGTTTATCTATATATATGTAAGGTAAAGACCATATTCCGCACACTTGGCATGCGGGTTGGGGATCGCAGTTTGCTGGTAGAATTTTTTTATTTTTTTTTTCAAATAAATAAATAGTGCTGGTCAAATTCACACAGCATTGTCTAGCCCCAAGCTAAGCATAGCTTGTGTTATGGGTACTAACTAGATAACTGATATACATAATACAATACACTGCATAGATAATTTTTTTTTATTATACATAGTAAACATCCAGAACGCCCTGAACAAACGTTTGCAGATCGTACACACATTTGTCCCGAGGCGGGTATCGAATCCGCAACCTCCTGCGTCGCAGGCAGACCTTCGCCCACCGCGATTTCTTGTTTGTTCTGCAGGATGCGCTGCTGCCCGCCTGCTCCTCGGTTATATCCCTCAGTCGCCTCTTACGGCACCCACGGGAAGAGTTGGGGTAGTGCAAATTCTAAGCCAGCACCGCACAGCTACAAGCACAGCTACACACAGCATGTCACTGTCCGCACGAAAGCGACGCTGTACCAAATCCTATAGAAAATAGTTGTCTCTAAAGTCGGTTAAGGAATTATAATTTTACGTGATAACGTTATTTACTTGATCTGTTGAAACCTTACCTCGTAATTTATATACAGTTTTCGCCATTCTGGTGTTAGCTAGTTAATTATTAGCTAGTCTAATTATTTCCAAAACTTACGATTTCATTTGGTATGTTACTTTGGGCAGAACAAATCTTCCACCAAACTGCGATCCCCAACCCGCATGCCCAGCGTGGGGATTATGGGCATTACCCCCCCATGAGTTAAACGCCAATAAGGCGTTTATCAGTGGGAGGCCTGCGTCCAGCAGTGGACCGATACAGGCTGTGGATGGTTACTTTGGGAAAAGTGTTCCTGGTTGGAAATAGAGTCGATTAAGACCAACTTGTTTTTTTTGACAAATGTCACTTTTTGGGCGACCCGTAATTTTTAAAAAAAAACTAAAAATCGCAATATTTTTTCTTCAAAATAAAACAGAAAGTTTCTAAGAACAATACCTTCTAACTACAAAAGAAATGGTAGCTACCACTAAGGGGCGAAAAAATTGCCCCACCCTGTATATAAATAAAAATAAATAAATAAAGTATCTCATGTTGCTTACGCCCATAATCCCTACGCTGGGTATACGGCATGGGGATCGCAGTTCGGTAGAAGAACAACTCAGCTAGTTACCAACATCAACCGGCCTCGAATCAGTAGGGTAGCGAATACGCCTCCGAACAGGCCTTTATGAAACAAAACTCATTTGTTCTGATCTCTCATCGCGTTTCGAATGGTTCATTAATATGTTAATGAATGTTTTAACCCTTCAACGGTTGCGGTCGAGGAAGGGTCTGTGTGACCTACAATTTCAACGGGTCAATAATTAATTGGTCTGATTGGACCATGGACCTACTGAATGATGAATTTCGTTATAATATTAATATTTAGCTCTTCTTATGGAGAAGTAAGTGTTAATATTTCTTCAGTAGTATATAAAAAAACTTATAAAACAAGACGCATTACATTTTAGGCGTAATTAAATTTTGTTTTAAACTACCACTCTTTCCTCCGTGTTATACTGTTTTTGTTTACCTTTTTTTGTACCCTACCATGTCCAATAACTGTTTTTTTAATTGATATTCTTCTACTTCATTCAAAAAATTTACCATTATCATTTAGGCAACGTCATTCTACTCTACCCACGGTTTTATTTAAGAGCTAGACGTAGCTAGAGTATTTAGGTATAAAGTAAGCATATTTTACATTACCCAACTAAAAATACAACATCATGGCCTCTACACACCAAAACCGTCGGCCCAGACGGTACGTATATCGCAAAACAAATTATCATCCTAAATTAAGCACGGCGGCTTTGACGTGTTAAAGCTTTTGCCTTAGTATAATAAGTTTGCAAAAAAAACATGTAATCTCAGAGGACCTGACTATTTCATTGAGCGGGTCTACAGAAAATTTGAAAAAATGATGTAATCTTAGAGTGCACACTATTTCTTCGAATGGGTCCTTAGTGAATTAGAAAATTGTTATCTTAGTGGACACACTATTTTAGCGAACAAGTCCATAGTGAATTTGAAAAATCATGTCATCTTAGTGGACTGCACTATTTCATCGAGTGAACCACAGTGAATTTGAAAGCAAAATATAAATGATGAAAATGATTATTTTTTCTGTCTTGACACAAGTTACCTAAAGTCCTAGTAGTTAAATGTTGTGCTGGATAATGGTACTAATGTTTCTCCAGCACAAGATTGACAAAACTACTACTACTAGGGTAGCATAACAAAACGGAACTAATTACAGAATACATAATCTGACCGATGCCTCGTTAACTCACTACTCAATAGTAACATAAACCACAAATTTAACGACTAAGCGTCTCATTTCAAGTTTGACGTTATGATATTAACCCTTCACGGCCGACGCGACCGCATGACACATGGACCCATTAGCTTAATGTGAAACCGGATTCTAAGTACTTTTGGGAAATTAGCGCGTAATGATATTATAAGTAATTTTATATTCTTATTTAAGTAACACATAGGTACTTTAACTTTTAAAAACTTGATCCGTCAATGCGTATAATGACAATCATGACAATTGTTATAGGTACACAAACAGGTATCTTTGTCCATTTACCTGTGTTGTCCATTTTACCTGTGTAGTTTATTTGTCACTAAAAAAATATGTATTATTAAAAATCACCACCAAAAAATTATATTTCTCATAAACCATAAAGCCAAACATTGACGATTAAAACAACTGAAAATTAAATAAAATCAACAAAGAGGTAATTAATATACAGGGTGTAACATAAGGGGTGGATCATCGGTAACAGGGGGGTGGGGGACCTTAGTACCTATCGATTTTATAATAATATATTGGTAGGGAGGTAAATAACTAGTATACTACATACTTACGACGCGACGAGTGAAATGCTGGTACCCAAATTTATTTCCAATAAAATTACGACACTTGAAATTTAACTGCTTGAAACTTGAAGAGATTTACGACGTAAATTAAAGCAAATTTCCATAAAGGATATTAAATTTCCGATACACAGGGCCATTAAACAGCCTGTAGAACTTATATACGGCTTTGATACACATCTGAGACCTCAATTCTAGCTTCTCAGGGTGAGTCACTTGGTAACACAATAAATATTTATAAGAGTAGAATAGGTACCGAAGTTCGTTTTTGCCTAAATAATCTCAAGATCTCACGCAAAACTTATATAGATAAGATAAGACTCCGAGGGTTTGTTTTAAAAAAACTATAAACCGACTTCAATTTTATGTTTTTTTCATAGGTGCTACTGTCAGAATTAGACCAAATTTAAATGACACGCGGGAAGAACCAGCTTTCAAATAAAAAAAGAATTATCAAAATCGGATGCCCCAGTCAAAAGTCTTGAGGTAACAAACATAAAAAAATATATATATTGTGAGAGCGGTTGTTGCATTATGAAATTCATTTTTAACCGACTTCAAATAAGGATGAGGTCCTGAATTCGACTGCATTTCTTAAATGTTTTATTACCATAGAACTTTTGTCTGGTTTGATCCGATTTTGATGATTCTTTTTTATTTAAAAGCTGATGCTTTCCGTGTGGTCCCATTACAATTTGGTCCAGTTTTCTGACAATAGCATCCACGAGAAAAACATATAACTGAAGTCGGTTAATAGTTTTTACAAACTCAATTATGCCATTATTTATAACTCTAACGAAGAAAGTTTTCATTATAGGAATATATTTTAGAAACTATAATAATTCGTTGCATTTAAGCAACGAATTATTATAGTTTCTAAAATAATTCAATTAATTAAAATATTACAGTAAAACTTTGCAGTATCGTAACCCCGTGACCTTCTTAACTTCGATTCGATTAGTTTCAACCTAATTCAAACGATGTACTTCCGGAGAAGGCCGACGATTGCGTCAATAATCAAATATTCAACGCAATCCAAAGGAAAGCATCGTAACAATGGGGTATCATAGGTTAGAAACGAGTTTAGGGTGGAAAGTATTTGGATTTTCCAGAAGGTACTCGTATCCAATTAAATAATTATTCTGTAGGTAGGTACTTGTACTGAGTAAATATTTGACTGTCAAGTTTTACTTAGCTAATTCACAAGTATTTAACTGACTTCAAAAAAAAGGAGAAGGTTCTCAATTCGACTGTATTTTTTTTTGTTTATTACCTCAGAACTTTTGACTTGATCCGATTTTCATGGAAAAAATACAGTTTTTTTATTTGAAATCTGGTGCTTCCCGTGTGGTCCCATTTTCATTTTTTCCAGTTCTGACAACGGACTCCATAAAAAAACTTTCAAAAACTATATAATTGATGTCAGTTTGTAGTTTTTAAAAACAAAATCAATTACTGTGTACAGATTTTAATAAATCTACTTTCTGAGCCGTCAACCTTAACTTGTCAGACCCCGGGACTGTCAAAGTGTTAATTATTTATTTTTGTAACTTTTTCTACACCTGTGTCCAAATATATGTTTTTTTCTATTATATTCTATTACATTCTGTTCTATCTTGTTTCAGGCGATGAGTTCGTGTACCGAGACGCATGGGGGGGCATCAGTCTCATGTTTGCAGCCAACCAGACATCCAAAACATTGATGCCCAATACTACATTTGTAAGTACTAAAAGAACATTTATGCTACACCTGTTCAGAAAGTAGCTTACATCACAAGATCACTTCACTTAGGCCCGTATTATGAAAGCCTGCTCGGTTATTGAACTATGCTTGAGTAACGCTTTTCTATGGCACAAACGTCACTCAAGTATAGACCTGTGACTGAGCAAGCTTTCATAATACGGGCCTTAGAGCAAGAAGTTGAGCCAAATGGTGAAGTAATCGTAGACCTAAAACGTCACTGTCATGTCACTCCTCAAGGGCCCTGCCTGAAAACCAGCGCAGTGTTGGGCAAATGCCTGATACTGCAACATGCTGAGGCAGGGACCCATTTACCCTTTACCACCTTGTATTTAGTGTAAGTACCTAGTCAGTAAAATTGTTTTAAGTTATTTACTACATATCTGTATTGTACCTACAAATATAACTGTTTTTTGGGTAAATAAATTATGTCTCTCTCTCTCTAAAACACTTTACTAGTATTATTTACCAAAGTAAGCGACATATCTCAAAGAATTAGCAAGCAGTGCTTGTGGGCCGACCATATCTCGCGAAGAACCGACAATCGGGAGTGACACAGGTCATTTTATCCCGTAATTCCTACGGGAAAGGGAAGTTCGCCAGTGAAACCGCAAGGCACTGCTAGTATAATATAACCTACTCTTAAAACAAACTAACCCAAGGAGGAAAAATACAAAAATAGTTTCAGATTCCGCCGGCAACTTATTAAAAATTCTTAGCTGTTATTTCAGAAAACTAAGAACTTAAAATACATTCTTATAAACGCCATTATTACCTGCTCCGACAAAATTAACCCAGCTCCTTAAATGAACACTGAACGGCAAGAAATTTAATAATGTCTCCTAGTTCCCAATAGCAAATTCCCCGGAGGAAAATAAGCCGAAATTGCCCAAACCGCAGCGTCGTCGTCGTCGTCTCGTCGCCTCACTGAGTTCGACCCTGTCGCGTTCACAATGGGATAGTTACTAGCACCTTCTGCGAAGTTCTGAGCTCCTAGTACTTACGTTCTTCATTGGGGTTCTTATTAACGTGTGAAAATATGACATGGGGGTTAATTCAGATGACATAAAACTAAACTACACTAATTTGGCAGCACTAAAAATAATGTCCTGAATCTTTTATCTTGAATACGAGTTTTAAAAACACGATTGCTGAAAGTTTTCACGATAGTTTTATTTTTTTCGAAAAATAGAAGTTTTGCACACATTTTGCTCTTTATTTCAGGAACAGCAGGAACAGCCCTTTTTTGCATCGGTTTTTGTTTTACTAAGAAACCTAGTAGTATTTCTTTATTTACGTCTCGTAATTTTTTGATTGGATGTTTATTAACTTGTAATTAGGTAAAAACAGTTTTGGCGCATAGAAAATTCGGAGTTGGGATCGCAGTTCGATGGTAGAATTGTTCTGCAGGGGGCGCCGCTGCCCGCCCCCTGGTGGATATCTCTTAGTTGCCTCTTACGACACCCACGGGAAGAGATGGGGTGGTAGCCCAAATCAAATTCAAAAAATCAAGTCAAATTAAAAAATATTCGAAAAAGTATCAAGCAAAATAAAAGCCTCCATATTGTATCGATTTCTTTCACAAAAAGGTTTGTCTTGGAAAAACTCACAAAGATACCAAAACCTATTGACAAAGGGCGAAAAATGATGGCTCATCCCACCCGTATTTATACGTAGCCATTGTCATAAACTGACAGACTGAACAACCCTTTGTTATAAAGAATACCAAACATAATGTCGCACCAAACAAATACAAGGACCAATGAGTATGTAGCAGCTGGATTCGTATTTATTTAACTATTCTAATTTTTTTTTGTAATGGTAGGAACTAAAAGACTGTGAATATAAATTAGATCTTGTAGAATTATGACTTTTATAAATTTGTGAGTGGAGCCCATCGATATAAGTAATAAAATCGGCCAAGTGCGAGTTGGACTAGCTCACGAAGGGTTCCGTAGCGACGTTAAATATTTATTTTATTTTGTTTTTAGTAATTTGTTGTTGTATCGGCAACAGAAATACACCATCTGTTAAAATTTCAGTTGTCTAACTATCACGGTTCAGCCTGGAGATAGACGGACAGCGGAGTCTTTAGTAATAGGGTTTTACTCTTTGAGTACGGAACCCTAAAAAAGGGGAGATGAGGTACGAGACTCTTGACCAAAAGTGGCAAGCTCAAATTAGGTGCAATCAGGTTCACCCACCTCAGTTATAGTCAGACCCGGGCGCCGCCGCCAGTATTCGTGTTGCGCGTGCGTATTTTTGTCTTGGTCACACTTCGGTCTAGGTACGTCTTTTCATCTTTGTTGTTCATTATAATTATTGCACGAGCTTAGAAAATGTAACTGTGAGCGAGTGTTTGTATGTAGTGTAACATAGGCTGATGTTGAGTAAGCGCTGGGAGAACGGTGTACCACATCTACGGATTTTACTTATATCTATGGTGCAGACCCATCATCAGCCCGTATACGCCCACTGCTGGTCATATACCACACAGACATAGCCTCTATCATCTCAACCTCATCCTCAACAGCCTGTATTGGTCCACTGCTGGACGCGGGCCTCCTCCTATAAGCGCCTTGATGGCGTTTATCTCATGGAGGTTAATAATTAATGCCCATAATCCTAACGCCCCGGGCATGCGGATTGGAGATCGCAGTTTAGTTGTATAATAGGGTATATGCATGTGATTTCAAAATGGCTAAAAAAATATATACGTATACTCTATTGATATAGAAACATATCTACATATTTATTTTAAAATTTTGAGATGTTTTTATCGTAGAATTTATCATTGAAAAATTGATATTTTAAATCTCAATCGCAAAATTTCAAAACGCTACGCCATTGACTAGAGCGGACGTGACATCGCTGTTCACATTTCTTCTTTTTTTATTCTGCTTGCTGCACCATGATTTGACACTATTCTGCCCACTTCACATTTCGTATTGTAGGTTATTTTCAGATTTTTCGGAAAACCTCTTTTCTGAGATGATCACTACTGAGGTCGTCACAAAAGGTTATATTCGAGTGTGAACGTGGACGGCAAATAAACATGGCGCTAATATGGCAGCGTTTTTATCACCCGAAAATGATTGTAGTTTTGATTTGATTTTTTTACCTTATTATTGAGAAATTCAGTGAGCGTCTTATCATTTTTCGGTTAAATAATGATTGAATCGATAAAAACAATAAAAAAAATCGATGCATATACCCTATTGTTCATAAGCTATTAATTTTATAAAATTTAGTCGTTTCAATATTAAACTCGAGTCCAGTGGCTGATACTTCCAGATCTCTCCACGCACCAATGAGCACACCCTGAGGGACGTTACACACTTGATTAGGCCCTCTGTGTGGAGGGGGCTTATTTTGAGATTTTTTGCTAAGAATATCTCTAAGGGTAAAACTGGGTAAAACACATTTGTCAAATGCTTTTTGGGCTACTTGGGTTTGTATGGGCAAAAAAGTCGAGCCTTTTGTTGTTTAGCTTTATTTTTGGGTATGCAATGTTTAGTTTATTTTTCTAATGAACGACTAGATACTTGTAAACATGAAATAACAGGATAATAATAAGTTTGACGACCTCTGTGGCGCGGTGGGCGAAGGCCCGCCTGCGACTCAGTCAGGAGGTTGCGAGTTCGATTCCCGCCTCGGGACAAATGTTTGTACGATCTGCAGATATTTTTTCAGGGCGTTCTGGATGTTTTCTATGTAAAATAAAAAAATATCTATCTATGTAGTGTTTTGAATTATGTATTGTCTAGTACCCATAACATAAGCTCTGCTTAGCTTGGGGCTAGGTAATGCTGTGTGATTTGTCCCACAATATTTAAATAAATAAAATAAAATAAAAATAAAACAAATTATTTGAATTTGTTCAATAACTACTTTAACTATTTTACTATAAAAACGATCATAGTTTGGCGTATTCATTGCGGATATAATGAACTCAAGTATAGTAAAGATTTTATATGATTACTAGCTTTTTCCCGCGGCTTCGCACGTTCTATTCAAGTAGCCTATGCCCAGGGATACAATTTACCTCCCTGCCAAATTTTATCAAGATTCGTTCAGCCGAGAACGGGATAAAAATTATCCTATGACCGTCTCCTGGTTCCAAGCTACGTCTCCACCAATTTTCAGTCAAATTAGTTAAGCCGTCCTTGAGTTATATAAAGTTTAACTAACACGACTTTTGTTTACATCTATAGATTTAGAAAGTAAATAAATAAATCACACTAATATTATAAATCAAGCTGAAGACAGGGCGCTATGGCGCTCATTAGGGGAGGCCTATGTCCAGCAGTGGACTAATATAGGCTGATGATGATGATGATGATGATGAATATTATAAATGCGAAAGTCTGGATGGATGTACGGATGGATGTTTGTTACCTCTTCACGCCAAAACTACTGAACGGATCGAGCTGAAATTTTAGTTACAGGTTGTTCTAATCCTGGAATCAAATATAGGCTACTTTTTATCTCATAAATTAGTTTCCGTGGGTTAGAAATCGCCTTTAAACGTGTCCATATAAAAAAAGTATGCGAAGCCGCGGGGCGCAGCTAGTTGATAATAATGCTTGACACGAACACTTCACAAAGTATTATCTAGCCCCAAAATATATTACGAAGTTAGTTCCAATTTAGCAGCGGAACTCTAAAACACATTCCTTTGTAGGCACTATCATACCTATGGTTTATCTATTTTGAATGAAGCATGTTAGTAAACAAACTACGACACAAATAACAAGATCTCACTAGCTTGGCGTCGAGTTTCAGATATAATTGTATAATTGTAAGCAATTTTTATTGAATCTAAAATCGACAAGTAATGTAAATAGCGTATAAAAGGACGCGCCAACAAAGTGAATTTTAGGTTAAGTATGGGGGGTTTGTTTACTAACATGCTTCATTCAAAATAGACACGTTATACATACATAGATTCACCTTCATTACGGATGTAAGCGGGTTAACTACAAACTTTATTTGTGTTGGAAGAACAATAAGGTTCGTAGTTAACCCGCTTACATCAGCAATGAATTCGTCAAACTACGATAGTTTTTATAATAAAATAGATTTACCTGTGCAGAAATACTGTATGTACGTATAAAGCCCAATTCGTATACATTCCAATTTCCCTTTATTTCCTGCTGCCAATATTTTCTGCAAAGTACTCCGTAGCGAGCTTTGTGCCAACGGGCCGAGGCAGAATTTGTTTCGACGGATGTATAGTTTGTTTTAGATATATTGTAGCTATTTTAGGCTTTGGAAGATGCAACTAATGCCCCGTCAAAGTAAGCAAGTAAAAGTGAATTAAGGTGCAAACACGAGTGAAAGTAGCGCTCTCACCTATTGTATCTTATTATTACGTTTAAGTGCATACACGAGTTAAAACCTACGCCCTTAATATGTAAAATAGATCAATATCAAAATTGGAAAGTTTAAGTTCGTGTAGAATAGAGCGTAAGCTCCCACATGCTAGACTAGAGACCAATATAAAGACCCAAAGTTCACATGCTAGACTAGAGACCAAAATAAAGACCCAAAGTTTATCGACTCTTACGTCACTAGATCTCGTAGGGAAATTGGTAGCACATCCCGCCCGAGAGACCGAAAGAGGGTTGCGGGTTCATGTCCCGTCCAAGTCGAATTATATTGGGATACTAACTGCGCCCCGCGGCTTCGCACGCGTTGTTCTTATGGAAACGTTTAAACGGTGATTTTTATCCCACGGGAACTGGTTTATGGGATGAAAAGTAGCCTATGTTTGATTCCGGGATTAGAATTACCTGTGTGCAAAATTTCAGCCAGATCCGTTCTGTAGTTTTCGCGTGAAGAGGTAACAAACATCCATCCATCCATACATACATCCATCCAAACCTTCGCATTTATAATATAATATTAGTGTGATGTGATGTGATTATTAATGTGAAACTAATTTATGGGATAAAAAGTAGCCTTTGTTTGATTCCGGGATTAGAATTACCTGTGTGCAATTTCAGCCAGATCCGTTCTGTAGTTTTTGCGTGAAGAGGTAACAAACATCCATCTGTCCATCCATACATCCATCCAAACTTTCGCATTTATAATATTAGTGTTATAATGTAATAATTATTAAATGTTTGGATATTTTATTTGTTACAGAGAGTCCTAGAGCCAGCCACATTCTCAGTATCTGCCGACCGTAGATTCCTACTTCTTGGACACAGCGTGAAGAAAATACACAGACTGTCCTATCTGGCGAGATACACAGTCTATGACGTGTTGACCACGTGAGTATGCTGAATTGAACTTTAAGATGTGTGGCACAAAGTGAATTTTACTATAGGTAAGTTTTAAGGCGCGTACACAAATGAAACTGGCGCCCCTACTTATTTTATCTTATTATTACGTTAAACACAGGAAGTTTTCAAAATCAATCGTATAGTTTATGGTATCTATTATAAGCAATTTTTGTATACCTCTGTAATAATTTTATCATAGATGGATTAGGAAAAGATGCGAAAATAGAGTTTGGTGGCCAAAGAGCGCAACTTCGTATCTCTGCCTAAGCTTTACAAAATGAAACTATTTCATAATAAATAACATATAATAGGTTGATCTCTACATGCCTAAATCAAACCAATCTATGTAATTTATACATAATATTAGCTAAGTACCTACTGATTAGCTCTATTTATCTTGTTAATTATTGTACACTGCACTCCTATTGTATTGGGTAAAATAAACAAATTTTTACCTTTATGTTTTTATCTTTATCTACTTGACAAGAAACTGATAATAACTTACATTAGCTAACATTAAGTAAACCATTTATATTTTCAATAAATATTTTAATTTCATTTCATTTTCATTAGTTTCAAAGCACCGTTTTAGCCGGTGATGATACAATATGCTTGTAGTGACGAGGAATTGTCCAATATTATGTATTTATTTATGTGTCAAAACATATATATTATATACATCTATAATATAAAAATAACTCGGGTTTTCCTTCCTGACGCTATAACTACAGAACGCACCAACCGATTTCCACGGTTTTGCATTCGTTGGAAAAGTCTCGGGCTCCGTGAGGTTTATAGCAAAGAAAATTCAGGAATCAACTATAAACGTTTCCATATGATCAACGCGTGCAAAGCCGCGGGGCGCAGCTAGTACATATATATATATATATATATATATATATATATACACATACGATATATACATATTGCACGCTGTTCCATAGATATCAATAAAGCAACATCCTTACGCTCTCTATGCTAGGATACCAATAACGTATGCGTTATTTACTTCATTATATTCTGTGACGGTACGATTGTCATATTGTAGCGATACATTAACAAAATATACTTGCTTATTATTTAAAACGGTTATCTCACTTTATGTTGAACATTCTGCACACTCAAACTCTGAAGACTAACTTTCGATAAGCAAATGCTTATCAAAAGTTTCACTGCCAACGAGTTTGGCGATGAAAATTCATTGTAGGATGTAATGACTGAAAATGGAACGAAGTACTTTCGCAGTTGCTGTTGGTTACTGTCATGCTAGAGTCTGTTCAAAAAGAGAAGAAAGAAAGAAAAGAAAGAAAGAAAGAAATGTTTATTCATAGCTTAAAAAATACACTATTACATACATAAACTGAAGTGAGTTTCTTCATGAAGTTATCCTACACCGTAAAAAACTGCAAATAAAACAAACAACAGTAAACAATTTTATAAGGCTTAATGCTATGAAATGGCGTCCGACTCAGCATTATGTTGAAATAGCTATTACGCATAGCTATCCCAACGCTGATCTTCCGTCGGAGCCAACGCGTCACGTACACGAACTACTAATTTAACTAGAATTTATAAAAAGATAAAATAGAAGTACAGAAAAAAGTCCAGCTAAGCTAATTTATGTATATGATAATACCTACAATAACAAGTTTAACACAAACACGTGCAATTAATAATACAACAAAAGAATTCATAACACAAGATGACAGCAAAATACAGAAGTATGACAAAACGACGTGAAGAGGAGGCGTGGCGTTTCGGCGAACTAACACTTTTAGGACCAATTTCACCGTTGGAATTGAACGCGTTCAATTGACGATAAAACTCATGCAGTAACTGAGTTCAGTTGGTACATTATAATGCCCATGATCCCCACACATGCGGGACGGGGATCGCAGTTCATTGGTAGAATGATTGTGCAAGGGGTGCTGCTGTTTGCCCCCGGTGGATATCCCTTAGACGCCTCTTACGACACCCGCGGGAAGACTTGGTTGGTGCAAATTCTAAACCGGCACCACCGGTTCCGTCTATTGGTTATAATTCCCTGAATGTTGGGCTCCAGGCTGTCTTTCTATTTCGTCCAATTCCCTGCATGGAATCTGACGCGGATTCGAGCGTTTTTCATATTTTCTGCGTTCTACAACGAAATCCATTTTATAGAAGCAAAACAAAGCATTTAGTTTTCAGAACGGTGGTGTAAGCGCAAAAATCAAGTTTTTGCTTAATTATCAGAAAATTACACGACAACTGGAGCCTGATTCCACTAACACAATCGCCTCACTATGACACTACTCGTATTATCGCTTCATTATCGTGTAACAATCACCGCCATTGACACCTCTTGGTATTCTACTAACACGATCTTTTTTTGTTTATGCCTTATCTATGACTATTACGAGTACGATTATGATTAAATGCCCCACCACATTATTGACACGCTATTATAAGTCATAGATATTGTAATCTTATGGTAAGAGATATCAAATAAATTTACGACTAAATCTCTATCTCAATCGTATGGCGCCATTATGGCATTTTGTTTAAAAAATAGTGGTTAGGCCCCTGATTCAAGGAACTAAATAATTAGTCACACTAGGTAATATAAATGCGAAAGTTTGGATGGAAAGATGTTTATTCACGTCAAAACTACTGAACATATCTATTTATTCCATAAATCAGTTCCCGTGAAATAGAAATCACTTTTAGACGTTTCCATATAAACAACGAATGCGAATCCGCCAAGTGCAGCTAGTACTTAATAACATACGAATCAAAACATCCCTAAGGCTTCAAACCTACAGGCAGGCGCCTTGCTTAGCGCCTAGAGCCTAGCAAGTCATCAAGCGAATAATAATAATAATTTCAATTTCAATTTCAAAAAGCCTTTTAACAACCTTAATTCTTATGTAGGTAAATTTTAGTAATATTTTAGTTATTCTGTGTATAATAATAATAATGTTGGACAATTCACACAGCATTATCTAGCCCCAAGCTAAGCAGAGCTTTCGTTATAATAACTAGATAACTGATATAATAATTCAAGCTGAAGACAGGACGCTATGGCGCTCATTAGGGGAGGCCTATGTCCAGCAGTGGACTAATATAGGCTGATGATGATGATGATAATGATGATATAATAATTCAATACACTACAGTCATATATTTTTTATTATACATAGAAAACATCTACCCTAAACAAATATCGGCAGATCGTACACACATTTGTCCCGAGGCGGGAATCGAACACGCAACCTCCTGCGTCGCTGGCGAACCTTCGCCCACCGCGCCAAGGAGGTCGTCAAATATTTATGTTTTATGTTTT
Organism: Eupithecia tripunctaria; assembly: GCA_955876795.1. NCBI lineage: Eukaryota > Metazoa > Arthropoda > Insecta > Lepidoptera > Geometridae > Eupithecia > Eupithecia tripunctaria. The sequence goes on along the minus strand of OY041623.1, from coordinate 8,053,631 downwards.
TATTTAGGAACCAAACAGTTATTATAACATAGAATACAATTGACACTTAAAATTAATACATAAACCAATAAGTGTTTCCACCGTTTAAAATCGTGCAGAAGTAATAACGCTAAGACGTGTGTGAAACATAATTGATACTAATACAATACTTAATAAACAGTACCTACATAACAAGTAGATATTTATGATAGACAAGTTCATGGTATGTATGTATATAAAAATAAGGGAGAGGATTTAAGCTAAGGAATAACAAAATAAGGGAACACAATAAGAGAAGTAATTAATTACAATGATTGAGAAGCAATATATAGCATTAACGTTCAAAAATAATTGGGATCGGCCGCACTGCGCTTAGCGCCTATCTAAGTAAACCAAGGTATTGGTTTTTGTCACTAGGTGTCAAACAAATATACAAGCCACTTGGCTCTAGGCGCTAAGCTAGGCTGGCAGCCTGGGCTGTGCGTTTGTAGCGCAATCTCGTCTTGACTTATGTCTGGCAGTTCGTCGGTATAGTGGCCTGTCAGGGTGGCTCTGGAATCGTGGTCATCTCGTTGGGAACGAGGGGCATGTGCAGCGTATAATCGGCCATAGAAATCCTCTATCTCGGCGGATATCTCCAGCTTCGACAATACGGTCCTCCCATCGTGCGTTTTAAGCTTCGTCAGGTGGCTCCTGCCAAGCTGCTGAGTGAATGCTTTGGACCCTCGGTTTCGCTCTATTGTTTGTCAGTAGTCAATAGACCGCAGGGTTGTCAGAAACCTTGACCGAATTATGTGCGAAAAAGTACAAATTCATGTTTTTTTATCGTAACTTTTTTCTCAATCTGTTTTTTCTGGTTCAAGAAACCAAAATAAGGATTCAGAATTTTATGTAATTCGAGTTATTTACCACGGGAATCTCATGAAGTCTGAGATCTAGGCATATAGTGTGACAACCAAACCCTTAAGGGGGCTTAATATATTAAACCCTTAAGGCGGCCCTTCCCGGTCCTACTATCGTCAACGCGAGCGTCATTGAAAAGCTTGTTGTTTCATACATCGCAATGTTAGATAAAGAGGCAAAGCGAAAAGAGGGAGAAAGCACCTGATCGCTCGGTTGGAATTCGGTTATTTTCGCCGCTCACTCGCGGGTAGTCGGTTTTAGAAAGAATAGTGTGCGGCATTCATAAAACTTGTTCCAGGTGATACGTGTTTTCAGTAACCCTTACAAATTTGTGAATTTCCCTTACATTTGCAAGTTTTCTAATTAACTATTTTCTTTACTTTTACAATTTATGAGTACATTATGAACGCCCTAAGTTCAGGTAAAATTTGTGCAAAAAAGCAGATTTTTGGACGCTTATAGGTACTGAATTTGTTTCTTCATTTTTTTTTACGATAGATACCTAGTGCACAATATACCTATTAGGTTAATGTTTCAAACAAAAGTTCTGTTACAACGCCATAATCACCTAAGAGCGTTTGTATGAAAAGTAAGACGGCTTGGCCTCTCTTAATAGTCTAAAATCCCCTTCCGCTTCCGCTATCCACCGAACATACAACCTTTGTTAATCCATGTCCATTGATTTTAACATGGCAACACATCCATTGATTTCCAACTTCCCGCAACCTTCAAACTTGGCCATTGGAATTAGCCCGGGGCGTGATTCAATACTCAATAATTAATTAGAGGAACACACGGTACGTGGTTATAACTTCTGCCCTACTTTAACTTTGTACAAATGGGTGACTCAGAAACAGGCTATATTAAATATAGCCAAATATGTATAAGTTTTATACAGGGTTATTGCGAAGATGCTCACAACTTGCGTTGCTTTTTCGGTGCTCGGCGGAAGTATGAGTGGATTAAGGCGCATACCCGGGCCAATATGACAGCGATACCTATTTTATCATATTTTTACGTTTATCATAGGAATTTTTAAAAATCCTACATTCAGTTTATGGTATCTATTATAAGCTATCTTTTAATACCTCTGTAATAATTGTATCTCATATAGTTTAGGAGGAGATGCGAAAATAGAGTTTGGTGGCCAAAAAGCGTAACTTCGTATCTCTTCCTAAGCTTTACAAAATGAAACTATTCTAGAGGCATTAATAAATAATTTATAATAGATACCACAAACTGAACGATGGCTTTTTAAAACTTTCTGCGTTTAACGTAATAATAAGATAAAATAGTTAGGGCGCCACTTTCACTGATGTATGGGCCTGTATTTTATTATGGCAGTGAACTGCGGGCAAATGTTCCTTTAAAAATTGACAAGAAATCCTCTCGGCAATGCTGCTGCCCGCCCCCGGTAAATATCTCTTAAGGCGCAGCTAGTGGGATATAAAAAAAGGCATTCATTCTGGACATTTCACAATGCTATGTGACTTGTCGAACATTATTTATTTATTTTCTAATAGTAGTCGCCTGTCAGCAAAGTTTACACAAAAACCACCCTAAATACACCATGACAGGCCCAACGAACATCATTACCGAGCACGCAACAAATGAATTACTCAAATTAGTCATTAGGCAAAGTGTTTTCGTTTTGGCATTTCAGTGTTATTGGCGATACAAGGAGCCACGTTACAAGTGTACTAAGCCGAAAAGGGGTGAGTCTGAGTCGAGATCAAATCTTATAAATAAATAAATAAAGCTAGACTATCTATACCGCATTATCTCGCTCCAAGTTAACCAGAGCTTGTGTTAAAGTAACTAGATAATTCATATACTTTGGTTGTAAGATTTTGTGAATATAAAAAATACATACATTTAAAAAGCATTCTCGTGTTTTTAAAGATATTCTTACATTATTATATTTTTGAAATTTTGAATAGAACAAAAAAACGATCTATACTCATATTATTTTGTTGTAAGTAATCGTTTAAAAAGCATTGGTTTTCCTAAAAAAAAAAGTTTGTAACATATTTTATAGTGCATGTAACTGAACATGAACAGAGAGGATATTTTTTTTTAAATCTTATACCTGTACTATAGTACAGGTTGATCCCCTTCGGGTCCAGGATTCCCCTTCGGCTCACACATGTTACGTGGCACCCTGTATATTATTACAATTTTGAAGCCAATTAGATTTGTTGATAAAATGTGCGTGGTGCTTAACTTGCCTACTTAACTAACGAGTTAGGTCTGAGATTTTTGGAGGCAGCATAACTAAGAAACTTTAGCACATTACGATAACTTCTTACTTTTTTTCATTAATTATTTCATTAATGGATTTTATTCGTTACTTCGGTCTATTAACTAAAAATTTAGGTTTTAAGGTTTAAGCCTTATGGCAATGACTTTGGACGCAATCTTAACTTACAATAATTGAACTGTTTTGATGCAACTAAAAACCGACTTCGATTCCCTTTAATACTTTACTATTTTTACACAAAACATGGTTATGAAAGACTAAAGCTAGGTATTAGCGGTTTAGTTTAAGAGATATGTACTTAAATTAAACATATGATAAGGATGCAGGATAAAATCAAAATCTACCCAAGGCCTATGCTCAAGAAGTTAAAAAAAATTCCTAGCATTAGTACTTCCGTAAGCCTTGGGTAAAGCATTAAAAAACAAATGACTTGATACCTACTAAAACCGTGAAGAAACCCTGTATACGCCAAATTACTTCAAACCTCTATACGGGTTTTACATCCATTGTCTTTTCTTTATAAAAGGTTCTAAAATCGCTTTATAATTACTTTTCCCCCTTTTCACCCCCTCCCACCCCCCTTCATCCCCTAGCCCATAACTTTGTCCGTTATAGAAATGTTTCGGGTTGATCCGCCGGACTTGTCTCGCGGTTGCCCCTTTGAGAAACTTCTCTTTGTATAATAACCCTGTATATTGTTTAAGGTTTGGAATGGTATCGACGGTATGCGGTTTCGCCCGTATTTTTAACCAATTTCAAAAAAAGGCTTCTATTTTACTATAGAAGCTTTGTAGTTTGACGAATTCATAATAAATGTAAGCGGGTTGACTACAAAACAAACCTTGTTTGTGTTGGAAGCATAAATCTATATTCAATAAATCTTCATATAAAACTATTCTATGTTCGGCTGTGTATATGATGTCCGTTGATTTCTGCGTTTTGAGATTTTTTAGCTGCGCTGGGATTTACCACTAAACAAATGTAATATATTACCATAAGTAGGTTGCAATATTACATCTTATATTCTTTCCTTTCTTATATTTAAGGTAATTCTAATCCTGGAATCAAAGATACTACTTTTTATGCCATAAATCAGTTCCCTTGGGATAAAAAACACCTTAAAACGTCCATAGGTTCAACGCGTGCGAAGCCGCGGGACGCAGCTAGTTTATCTAAACTAGCTGCGCCCCGCGGCTTCGGACGGCTTTGCATTCATGATATTAATTAGTGAGGGCGTCATAATCGCATGTGCGACGAAGCCATCAAGAATAAAAAATGTATATACTAACATATATATGTAATATAATATATTATATTAGTGTGATTCAGCATGGCGGCTGTACGTCTAGTTAACTAAGAACATAACCGAAGCCAACAATAAGAGCCTCGTTAAACTCCGGCTAAACCTGGCCTAATGGTCCACAACACTGCTACACAGTGCTGCTAGAATAGCTGGGTCATCCTTATTGGAGGGTTATTCCAGTAATCCCCCTCGACCAATCCCTAAGGGGGAAAACCGGTTTTTTTTTAGAAGTCTAGTTTTCCCTCATATAAAAAACTTCCGAGGGGGAAAGGGGGAATCGTTTTTTTTTAATTCCGGTATTTCTCACCGGTTAGCGTTTGGCGTTCCAGTTTTCTGAAACCTACTATGCTGAAAGAAAAACAACGCAACTGCAACACGATAGAAATTTAGGAAAATACAAACAATACGAACAGTAAATAAATAAATGAATAAAATACAATAATTCTATTTCTTCTTCCCCTAGGTTTTCACATTATTTTCATAAGAAAGGGGTTAAAGTAAAGTGGTGCGAGTTTAACCTAAAATAGGATCGTCTCGTCACCTCTCGAATTATTCATAGACGTCGCGCTGGCCGTCGCTTTTCATATAAATTGCATCATTTTGCTAGATTTACTGGTTTTTGTCCGCTGCTACGCTTTTCCTATAAATAATGTCTGCGGTTCCCAGTAGTCTTGCCGAGTGGTCTTACCAGTGCCATGAAGTTTTGACTTTGAGTTGACATAGGGGATCCAATGAATCGGGACGTCACAAAATGCAAGGGCTAATATGGCAGCGTTTTCGTTTGTGTAGTTTTACTTTTTGTTTATTACCTCAATCATTTTTTTTTGGCTGTTTCATTTTTCTTTTATGCACTAACCTAAATAATTGATAAAAAAAACCCATGCATAGGTATACCCTATTGTCGTTTCTTGAGCAAGCTGTTTTCTTCTACGTCTGTGTCAGCATTACCTTGTAAATACGCAGTGATAAGCAGTAATTCCGGTACCGGTGGAACATAAAAACGAATTGCTACAATATTAAACATTCTGCGAAGTTTTGCTATCTTAAATGGTTTTGTAGGACGATTTTGCTGCAGTTGTTTTAGCGAGATTCTAGCTATTAGGTTCCTACCAAAGGCGATAAGAATGACCCACTTACATCCGAGTTTTAAGAAATAGACCTAACTGTTACAAAATTATAATTAGTCTATCAGTTACATTATCAGAAAGATATTGGACAAGATATTGAACACGTATTTTTCTTTTAAAGTGAACTTAATATAAAAGTGACCACATACTATCCCAGTTTTGTAGTAATTTTGTGATAGGCGAAGACACAGACAGTCATTTATTTGTTACTTAGGTACACACAGAACGGACATTTATTTATTTATTAAAACTTGACTTACAGAATTACATACATTCCAAAACGTCAAACATTATACAATCAAAGGGTAAGTAGAATATACAATTTAAAATATGAATAGCACACAAAACATCAATTAAAATTAATAAAAAAATAATAATGAGTAGATGCAAAGCAAATACTTAGTCAAAGCGAGATTATAATAATACTTATTTTCGATTGTATAGTTCAAAATATGGACACTGTGACATGAAAATATTACATAATTAACTCAATAGTACGAGAAAAAATGACCTATATTACACAAAATATTTACCAAAAAGAGTGTACTGTGTTTTACAGCAGCAAAACGGTCTCAGCTAGCATAAATGCCTTTACCACTTATGAGTAGAAAAGCGCCGATATTCTGCTGAAACCTATACTTATAACGTAATATAAACTGAGTTTAAATTAAAACAGACTATGGAAAAATTGCGGTGGTTTTAAATTCAAACCAGATGGCAAGAGATGTGAAAATATATTCAATAGTTCGTCGAGAAAGAATTAGATATAAAATTTTATTTCATGTTTAAATAAAGTCTTTTTAGAATTCAGTATTAAATATTTCAGCTCGAAATTCATTTTACCAAGACTCAAAATCTACTTCAGCAATTTTCGTCTTTAAGTATGCCTCACAAAATTGCGGGCTATAATCGTATTTTATATTTATAGCTGTGCACACGCTTCGCTGATATGGAGAATTAGAATTTTTAAGGACGCTTTTCACCAAAGCGAAGTAGAGATAGAAAATTATGTGATATTAACCTGCTAAGACCTTGAAGACCTTCAAACGACGAAAGAACGGAGGTTGTCGAGTCGACGCGCGATTTTTTTTATGTACTGTGCAAAATGCATAACTTAACCCATAACAATTTTTTGGTTTAAAATGGCAAAAAGTCCTAAATCTTATTAATTTCTTAACTTAAAGGCAAATCTAATTTAAGCTCAGTAATGAGGTCGATGATGTTTTAGAATTAGATAAAATTCGCTAAAATTGGGATTTACGAATGTCAATATCTTTTCAAATTGAATAGTTATCTTATATTTGACATCAAAACTAGCTAACATAAGTACACTCGAGAGCAATGAATCCGGGTCACTTAAAGAATCCTAAAAATCGTAAATTGGAGTATTGAAGATTGGTCAAAAGTTATGTTCTTCGACGAATCAAAATTTATGCTCTACAAGCACGATGGAAGACACAGTGTATCGAAGACCAGGGGAAAGATTCAAGCAAGCATGCATCGAAGAAAAAGTAGCCTACGGTGGTGGGTCTGTACTTGTGTGGGCCGGAATTTCTTCTGAAAGTCGCACAGAGCTGGTGATCATAGAAAACGGCTCTTTAACTAGCGTAAGATATGTGGAAGAAATCCTCAATGATCACGTTGGTCCATTTATGGTCAATTTAGGTGAGGATGCTATATTTATGCATGACAATGCCCGACCTCATACAGGTAGGATTGTGAATGACTACCTTCAAGAGATGAACATTACTCGTATGGAGTGGCCAGCGCGCAGCCCGGATATCAACCCGATCGAGCATGCTTGGGACGAGCTAGGCAGATGCGTAAAACAACGAAACCCTCCCCCAATCACGCTTCGTGAGCTCAAAATTGCTCTCACAGAGGAATGGGAGAATATTCCCCAAAATCGTATAAGGAACTTGGTGTACAGCATGCCAAACCGCGTAAACGCAGTATTGGAAGCACGAGGAGGCAATACGAAGTATTAAAATTCAAGAAAATCGTAATAAAGTTCAAAAATTTCATGTTTCCTATTTTTGTTTTAAGGAGAGATCAGCAGTTTTTTTCTTTATGTAATTTTGTGTTAATAAAATGTATGGTGACTCATATTTTTTTTACTTTCATTTAAGAAGTATTACAGTCTATTAAATACAATTTATTGCATTAACCTATCATTTTTAGTTTCCGAGATTTTTAACATTCTTTAAGTGACCCGGATTCATTGCTCTCGAGTGTATTTAGAAATCGTTAGAAATCGTTTAAGTCCGGCCAACGCGTCTTACTTTTCATACAAATGCTCTTATGTTGAGTCTTCCTCCGTTGGGTTTCTTCCAACACAAATAAAGTTCTTAGTTTTTATTTATTTATTTAGACAATATAACATCATAACAGGTTTTTTTTAACCCTAAGGCGATGATATACTAGGCAGATTATACAATAGGATAAGTAGGTACTAATCTAAACATTTGGTTTCAATGACTACCTGTGCAATTTGTAGGGGTTTCGGCAGGTTATTGAATAATATATCTACGTTGTTCGCAGACAATAAATTAACTAGATATATAGCGAGTGACATGGGGGCAAACTTTAGTAGGTTGGTACTACATTTCGGTACCTCCAGCATGGCGGGGCGGCGGCGCGCGCCCACGTAGTCGTTGGGCGCGCGCAGCCGCAGCGCCGCCAGCACCGCGGGCTGGTGCAGCTCCCCGCGCAGCACGCGCACCATGTACTTCACCAGCGCCACGTCTCTCCGCACCGACAGCCGCAGTTAACCCGCTTACATCCGTAATGGAGTCTTCCTCCGTTAAAAATTCCCTGGCTCTAGTGCCTTTTTTAAAATATATCTCGACGCCGCAAAATCCGGTCAATTATTCCAACTAGGTTTTCTATTCGACAGTTTTTGAACAAAAGGCTATAGAGTCATTGTTCTATGAGTGGAATTGCAATAGTAATTCATTCTGTGACGGTGGATTGGTCTACGCCACGAATTGACTCAGTGAAATTTTTGACTCCGAAAAAAAGGGGGTTGCTCTTTGTTCGGCTGGATGTAATTTTTTTTAATTATTTGGTAGTCAGCCCACAATTTGTACTCTAAACTAAATGTTTGGTTCCAAATAAAGACTTTTGTATTTGTATTTCGCTGATATCTCCAATGGTGGGCCGATTTTGATTATTATTTTAGTTTTGAATAGAGAATAGTCCCGAGGTGGTCGAAAATAAGCTGTGTAGAGATGGATAAGAAATTGCACCACCCCATCTCTTCCCGTGGGTGCCATAAGAGGCGACTAAGGGAAATCCAACGGGGGGCGGGCAGCAGCGCTCTCTGCAGAACTTTTCTACGACCGAACTGCAATACCCAACCCGCATGCCCAGCGTGGGGATTATGGGACACTGTCAGTCTGAAGAAATTCAGAATCAATATTAAATTTTTAGTAAAAAAGCATCATATAATTCTTCCATTATTTCAGTTATTTTCTTCTAAAAATTTAAACCTTTTTTGTTTATTCAGTAAACTCGTTTGTGTGGAGCTATGCAGTAAAATTGTTACTGCTATAGTTCGCGCCAGTTAAATTGAGAATATAGTTCGTTGACCTTTTGTCCGTTCAGTCAGAGGTGACAAACATTTGGAATCGAATTTAATACATTAATTTTATTCTATATTTTCTAACAATCTAAAAAATAAAATCTAAATTCCGGTTATGAAATTTTTATTTAATTTCATAAAATGTACAGATACATAATACCTTAAATAGAAGATACAAAATTATCCTTATAATTATATTATTTATAATTATTTCTTATTCCCCAGCCTTTAGGTTGGTGGGGTCTTCTTTTCTTTCTCGGAGATGTAAGCGGTGGTGCTTCGCCAGAGGAACCTAAAAATCATTATCACATATGTAGTATCCCGTATGTACGGAGAGCAATATTGCATTATAGCATTACTTTTTTAAATAATTCTGGAAATGTTAACCCGGAATAATCTTCTTTTACGAACTGAAATAGATATAATATATTATCAAGTTCTCTATATAAATTAAACGTACTGCATTTTTGTATAAATCTATGACTAACCTGCCACAGCCGCGGGTAGGGTAGGTAGTATATGACGGCAGCGGCGCGTGCGCCCACGATAACTTGACGACGGACCAGCTTGTTCCGAATCCATAGCGTAACCAATATCTCCCTTTCTTATAAATAACCACAAATCAATAACAAAAAAAAACAGATATACTAATAACAAAAAACGTAACAGATCTAACAACAAAAGTTCGACAAAAATGTTATCAAGTTTTATGGAATACTCGAAGACACGCAAGCGCTATCCGAACACGAATTATTGAACAAGCGACAAAATGGCAATCCAAAGATGGCGAGCCCCTGGCGTGTCAACTAGTGTCAAGTAAAAAAGCTGTGTAAGAATGTAGGTGTAACCCAAGTTTTGTTCGTTTTTACGAACTTAATTTGAAAGTGTGAAATGAATTGCTATGATATGTTTTAAGCACATCTATTTGAAATAGAACTTTGAAAAATCAAAAATCATTCTTATAAAGTCAAAAATTGGCAAAAAAATCATATGAATTGCTCTATAATGTGCATTTGATACAGTTGTTTCCTTCACAAAAGTTAGAAAATGAAAAAACTAAGCATATTGAATCTCTTTATGAACTAATATATGGTTAAAATATAGTTAAAAAATACATCTAAATTTATGAATTTTTCCTCAAAATTGATAATTTTTGGGTTAGACCTCTTCTGTTTTAATGCCAAATTGAGGTCAATGAACTTTATTCTCAATTTAAATGGCGCGGACTATAATCTACAAACATAAATTTAGTTCAATACCAACCAACAAGAAGCGAAAAATACACGTTCTATTATTTTTTACAAATTCGCTTTCAAAAACGAGCAACCAAAGCTAAAATAAAATCTAGCATTTTTGCAAATCGCCAAAGCGAAACTACAAAGCGGAAAAATGCGGCTTTTAAAATCCATTCTAAAGTTTAGCTTTTGAAAGCCGGTCTGAATTCCGGAACAAACCTAAGCTCACAAAACAAAACCTATGGGCCACTTTCCGGCCGAAGCTTTGGTTTAGCTAAGCAAACGAATTGCGGTCAAACGATTATCTGCCTACACAAACAAGATATTTAGACAGTACTATATTTTATTTATTGAAATAGGTATTTAAGATAATATATAAGAGCATTTATGAACCTTATTTATAATACTCAATTAATTGACTTGAATTGTGACGACCTCTGGGGCGCGGTGGGCGAAAGTCTGCCTGCGACGCAGGAGGTTGCGGGTTCGATTCCCGCCTCGGGACATTGTGTACCATCTGCAGACATTTGTTCAGGGCGTTCTGGATGTTTTCTATGTATAATAAAAAAATATCTATCTATGTAGTGTATATGATGTATGTCAGTTATCTAGTACCCATAATCCTAGTTATAGTTCTACGCGCTTATTATTAACTAAATTTAAGCAAACCTATTGTGAAGAGGAAATAAATATATTATTATAACACAAGCTCTGCTTAGCTTGGAGCTAGATACTGCTGTGTGAATTGTCCAGCATTATTTATTATTTATTTATTTATTTGTCATATCTTGATCTCTTTCTGTATCCCAATAAAGAAAATTAAAATGAAATGCTTGTGTTATTTTGTAGCGCAATGTAAACTTTTCCTGGAATAAAAACAAAATCTACAATTTTTTTTGTTTATCATGCATGATACTGTTTTAAATACCTTTCCTTATGTTTCATGCTAAGTTTATTTTTATGCAAACTCTACAGTAATTGAGAGGGAATCCCCATTTAAATTGTTGTAGAGTTAACATAAAAATAAACTTAAAAGGGGATTCTCAAGGCGGAAAACTGGAAATGATTTTTTTGAATTCCAGTTTTGCCCCAACGCAAAATATTCAAGAGGAAAAACGAAAAAAAAAATTATACAGTTTATTATATTATAACAATATTTATTTTAGGGAGGGAAACATGAATAATCGTATTTGTATTTTATTGTCCTGCCAAAATCAATCTATTTTTTTTTTTGCTTCTTGTTTGTCTATCATGAACTTTCTATTACAGAGAATCTTACCCCCTTACGCCTCTGCCAGACGAGGTCGGCGGCGGGGTCCTCTCTGAGGGGCCCCTGCTGCTGCTCGCCACGTGGACCCCCAAAGGACACGGCCTCATCACAGTCAAGGACTACGATATTTACTACAGACCTGCGCCCAGGTATGTTTTTTTTTATTTAACAAAGGACTTTACCGCTTAGCGACCACACCGTCCTGTAAAAATCAACACAAATAATTAATAATCTATAACTACACACTAGGATAAGTTAATAAAAAACCTAAAGTTAAGAAAACTAATTATACCTACAGGCAGAGACAGAGGAGCAAAAATTATAACATTACTAACTTAATAAAGAACTAAGACCTAAATCTGCAAGTTTATACAGCATCTCGGCTTCAGCGAGACAAAGGGTCACCCAGGTATTGCTTTAACCACTTATCAAACACATTTACTTTTCCAACAATCATCTGTGCGCGTTGAAGACGTTTCGATCCACTGTTTTTATAGTTTTTTCATGGATTTTTATGGATCCCATTGTCAGAACTGAAACAAATTAAGGGACTACACGGGAAGCACCAACTTTCATATAAAAAATAATCATGAAAATCGGACCAACCAGTCGAAAAGTCAGTTGGTCCGATTTTCATGCATGAATGAAGCATGTTTACTAACATGCTTCATTCAAAATGGATAAACCATATTCGGGAAAGTTCTGCGTGACGTCACACCTTGCGACAATTTTCAGCAAGGTGTGACATCTCTCTCCAATACTAAACTATGACGCGCTATATATTTGTCATTGTTTTTATTAACAAAAGAAAAATATGAGTCCAATATAATAGTTTCTGATAATCTGTCTGGCTTCCTCGATACAGGCATAGCCTAGAGAGGAAGTCGACGAATATCACTATTTTAAATTGGCTCAGCAAATTTTAGACCATATTTCCTATTTCTTGTGTGTTAGGATAAGTTTATCTGTCTTACATTTGTATTATTTTGCTGCAATAAAATATTTTTTTTATTATTATTATAATCTAATATATGTTTTTATTTACCCATAACAATATCATATTGTGTGTAAATAAGCTTATATATTAGAGTAGGTAGGATTACAGCCAGGAAAATGTGAATCACTATAGTTTTCCGTAAAAATAAATGTGTCACATTAAGGGAGCTTTCGTACGACTGAAACACAAATGGCGATAATTATCGGGACACAAATGGCGATAATTATCGGGACACAAAAGGCGATCATTATTGCTAATCTCCTATTAGCAGCACCATTAGATAAGTATTTTATATATATAGATAAGCATTATCTTCATTCCTATACGCAGTTTGGTGATTGATGACGTCATCAATTACTAAAGTATCAAAACATGTTCGTCACCTCACGTCAGATTGTCGTGAGAGTTTGTACGCATTAGCGGTTGAATCGCCGCGGTCTATTTATGTACACTCAAACAGATGAGGGATTATATCAAATCATTGATATTTTCAGAGAAGCAACCCAATAAAGTTATTATTTTGTCATTTTCGGGTAGTTGATTGAATCACTTGATGATTTCATAGAACGAAGAATTTATTTATTACTCAAAAGAATTGAGAGTAATTAATATGTCTAAAAATATTATAAGTAGGTACAAAAACTAATGACGACACCAACGGGAAGAGATGGGGTGGTGCAAATTCTAAGCCACACAGCTTTGCACCAAATGACTACAAAACCAAAGCTATATAATTTCCGTGTGTACTTGAGTCCCTATTTTAGTCTGTATTTGATATTTTATTAAAGCTTTACCTGAGTGCAGCAGGCCTGCAGTAAATATCTTAGGCCCGTATTATGAAAGCTTGTTAAGTCAGAGAGCGATGCTTGAGTGACGTTTATGCCATAGAAAAGCATTACTCAAGCATAGATCGTTGACTGAGCAAGTTTTCATAACGGGCCTTAGTCTTTGACCGTGATAAGGCCATGTCCTTTGGCATTAGGGGCCCCTTCGAGAGGACCCCGCCGTTGACCTTGTCTGGTAACAGGGTCAAGGGGCACGTTTATCTGTGACCTCTTTCAGTTCAAAATGATTATATCCCGTTCAAATCGCGCGCGCATGATACTTACATATTTACTCCTGTGCCTCCGCGATCCGTGTCTTTGCATCGGGTAAGAGAACTTGCCATTTTTGTGTCTCCTGTGCAGTTTCCCGCCATTCCTCTGCTTTTCGTTTGCGCAGGTCCATTTTTCAATCAGCTTCAAAAAAGGTTCTCAATTCGATTGTATTTTTTTTATATATGTTTTTTGTTTGTTACCTCAGAACTTTTCGACTGGTTGGTCCGATTTTCATGATTATTTTTTTTATGAAAGTTGGTGCTTCCCGTGTAGTCCCTTAATTTGTTTCAGTTCTGACAATGGGATCCATAAAAATCCATGAAAAAACTATAAAAACAGTGGATCGAAACGTCTTCAACGCGCACAGATGATTGTTGGAAAAGTATATGTGTTTGATAAGTGGTTAAAGCAATACCTGGGTGACCCTTTGTCTCGCTGAAGCCGAGATGCTGTATAAACTTGCAGATTTAGGTCTTAGTTCTTTTTCATTTTTTTCATTTGACGGCCTCGCGGCGCGGTGGGCAAAGGTCCTCTTGCGACGAAGGAGGTTGCGGGTTCGATTCCCGCCTCGGGACAAATGTTTGTACAATCTGCAGGTATTTGTTCAGGGGTTCTGGATGTTTTCTATGTATAATAAAAAAATATCTATGTAGTGTATTGTATTATGTATATCAGTTATCTAGTACCCATAACACAAGCTCTACTTAGCTTGGGGCTAGATAATGCTGTGTGATTTGTCCAACATTAATTATCACATCACACTAATATTATAAATGCGAAAGTTTGTATGGATGGATAGATGGATGGATGTTTGTTACCTCTTCAGGCCAAAACTACTGAACGGATCTAGCTGAAATTTTGCATACAGGTAATTCTAATACTGGAATAAAACATAGGCTACTTTTTATCCCATAAATCAGTTCCTGTGGGATAAAAATCACCTTTAAACGTTTCCATAGAAACAACGCGTGCGAAGCCGCGGGGCGCAGCTAGTTACCCAGGACACTACCCCATAGGCACGAACCGTCATTGAGGTTTAATTGTGTAGGTTTAATTGTGTATGTTCTTTCTCCAGGTCCTCAACGGGGTACAGAGTGACAGACACCGGCACTCCTGGCTCCGGAACCGTGAGGAACGGTGTACCAGACTGGCTGTATGAAGGTGAGTTCTAACTCAAATTCTAAGGGGATCTATTGTTTTTTTATTTTACAAACGTGCTCTACGGATCTTAGCTATTTATAAATGGAAGTCAGGACATTGGTTGCAAGTATTTCCTTCCACTCTATTGAATCCTGTAATCCGTATTAGAACATGTCTTCGGTTGGGTGCAAGATTTTGCGCATCTCATCAATGCCAGTGCGGTACCCAGTAACAACTGCTAATTCTAATTCTAAGTGGGGAAACTAAGATCTGCACGAACGTCTCGCATAGGAGTGTATCGTACATTATCCCCCTGCCTAAGCAGGCCCTAACAAGCCCAGCTCCTTGAAGTATGCAGGACTTTAGGTGACTGACAGCTTCGTTTCAGCTTTTCTGTGGGCGGGGATGGGGTTGATTTCTCATTGAGACACTTCAGCCCCGTTTTGAAGGTAAGTTTTTACATGAAAATGCGTATCAAAAGCATCGATAGAAGTAATAGTCGAGAGATTGGGTACCAGCTTCTTGCAAGTGGAACGTTCAAATTAGGTTCAATTAGGTACTCCTCACTTATAGTAGGACCGACACCGCTATGTGCGTACCTACCCCCAGGTGGGGGTAGGTACGCACGGTACGCACGGTACGCACTTTTTTTTAAGCTAAGCTAAGCAGAGCTTGTGCTATGGGCATAGATTTAAATCTCTAGATACGCCCCGACCACCAAAAACTGTAGCTGTGTGTGAGAGATGTCGCATCATGTCTAAAACATGTGCAATCTACACAAACAAAACAAGCGTACTGAGAAAATAGTGTCATCTCTTTTTCTCACACGTTAGTTGCAAACACTACTTTCTCTTTCATGCAATCGCCATTTAAATTTGTTATTATAGTCATTTTTGACAATGCTGACGATAAAATAAAAGTTATTTCATTAACTCGCAATACCTACGAGTGAAATGTTACACCTCAGGCCTTGTTTGTTTTTCTAGAATTGTTGTTGCGCTTTCGAAAGGCACACGTCATTTTGTGACGCTATAAACTGCTCGCAAACGTCCTTCACAACACGTCCGGCTAACACTGTGCTTCGATGTACCAGTGTACGTACATCGAAGCACAGTGTTAGCCGGACGTGTTGTGAAGGACGTTTGCGAGCAGTTTATAGCGTCACAACACGGCGCGGTCTCACTGCGGTAAGGGCATATCTAACAATTTAAATCTATGGCTATGGGTACTAGATGACAATATACTTAATACAATACATCATAGCTAGATATTTTAATGCATATAGAAAACATCCAGAAAGCCCGTAACATATATCTGCAGATCGTACAAACATTTCAACACAAACTATGCTTGTTTGTGTTTTGAATAACTTACAGCATATACAGTAAGTATATGTATTCCCTAGAAACTAGATAAGCTATAACTTCCCTGAAGTTTCAGCAAACTGAGCAGTCCCGATTCAGGAAGGAGCTTCTTTATCTTATACAGGAACCGAACCAAAGTTAATATCACCTATTTTAGTTGTGACGGCATCTATGGCATAGTGGGAGAGGGTCCGCCTGCGACACGTGAGGTTGCGGATTCCTTTCCCGTCTCGGGAGAAATGTTCGTATGATCTGCAGATATTTGTTACGGGCGTTCTGGATGTTTTCTATATGGATAGATTTTAAACCTATGTCTTTATGCATAAAAATATCTAGCTATGATGTGTTGTATTAATTATATTGTCATCTAGTACCCGTACACAAGCTCTGGTTAGCTCGGGGCTAGATAATGTTTTTATTGAGTTACCACCGGGAGAACGTAACATATCTACAGAATTTTACATCTATATCTAAATAACCATATCTAAATTGTTTTGTATTCCTAAGAAATCGATATATGCTTGAGCAACGCTTTTCTATGGCATAAACGTCACTCAAGCATAGCTCTATGACTGAGCAAGCTTTCATAATACGGGCCTTAGATAGGTAAGTGCAAAACTTCCCTAGAGCTCTAGTAAACTGAGCTGTTCTGATCCAGGAATGAAGGAGGTGCTTTACTGGGAACGCAAAGTTGAGGAGCCATTTTAATTTTCTTTTTCGATGTCGGAACTCGATATTTATTGAACGTTCACTTCAGTTCGTAGAGCAAGGAAATGTAAGAAAGAAAGAAAATGGCTTAATAAAAACTAGATACGTTACTAATAAAATAACCTCAACCTCAGCCTGTATTGGTCCACTGCTGGACGCAGGCCTCCCCCTGATAAGCGCCTTATTGGCGTTTATCTTATGGAGGGTAATGCCCGTAATCCCCACGCTGGGCATGCGGGTTGGGGATCGCAGTTGGTGACAGAATTGTTCGTCAGGAGGCGCTACTGCCCGCCCAAGGTATCCCTAAGTCGCCTCTTACGACACCCGAGGGAAGTGTAGAGGTGGTGCAAATTCTATGCACCACACGGCGAGATATAGGTACCTACTAGGTAGGTAACTTAATAATACCTAAGAGCCAGAGTCAGAGTCAAATCGTTTATTTCTTTAGACTTACAAAATAAGCACTTAGATAAGTCAATTTTTTAATAATATATAAACAGCTTGATAAATAGTTATTACTACTATAGTTATTATACTAAGTATTGGGTTGGTACTCAGCATGCCTGGGCGTTTGTGTAGGTTTAACAGGTTCTCTCTCTTCTAACACAAAAACCCTGGATACCTATACCGTATCCTTCGATCATGTAGAATGTTAGTAAACAAACCGCCCATACTGTATTTAAAATTCACTTTGTTGGCGCGTCCTTTTATACGTAATTTACATTAATATTCGATTTGAAATTCCTTCAATAAAAATTGCTTACAATTATATCTGAAACTTGACGCCAATCAAGTGATTTTTTTGATAATTGTGTCGTGGTTTGTTTACTAACATTCTACATTCTTGATGGATACGATATAGGTAAAATGGTAATGTCGATATGAATATAAGTAACCTAGTTTGCGTTGTGTGAAACACCAACGCAAGAAGTACCTTGTTAAGGGATGAAACGTTGGGGTTCTTCCAACAGAAATTAGTAAAGTTAGTAAATCATTTTGTAACATTAACCACGCACATACAATTTGTTTACTTGTTATAAAATAGCAATATGTAATAATAATAGTTAAAATTAAGTTTGGGGAGACCTTTTCCCAGCTGTGGGACAACACAGGTTAAATAATTAAAAAAACTACATCAAAACAACTAACTGTTTCCGACATAATAATAAATTTACATGGAACCTTTTGGCAAGATCGCAATGAATTTCGATAAATCGTCGATGGGATAAACTGGCGTAAAGGACAAAACCCAACTTTTCAAGAGAGCCAAAAAACACTTTATTTTTTATAAAATATTTTTTAACTTTATGTTGGCAAGTAATTTTTAAATACAGAATGAAGTATTTCATAGGCAAAGTTTCTTTTGACAGATGGAGATGAAATAGTTAATTCTGTATTTGAAAATAACTTCTGAACAATTAAAGGAATTCATAGTGGTGTATTATGGCAAAAAAATGATTTGTTCCGCCTAGACAATCTAACTAGACAACTGGTTGTCTGTGTGTAAATAATTTTCCACACAGATAACCAGTTGCCTGCCGGCCTAGCACGGGGATTGATGTCTAGGGTAGAATAGAGAAAAATGACATCGCACGGCGCGGACAGTTAAGGCGCATACACGAGTGAAAGTCGCGCCGCCACCTATTTTATCTTATTATTACATTTAACACAGGAAATTTTAAGAATACATCGTACAGTTTGTGGTATCTATTTTAAGTTATTTCATTATGCCTCTGTGCGATGGATTTATAAAATTTTCTGCAATAATAATATGATATAATTGATTTTATTTAAAAAATAACTATAAACCGACTTCAATTATAATGGATCCCATTGTCAGAACTGGACCAAATTAAAATGGGACCACTAGAGAAGCACCAGCTTTCTAATACAAAAGAATCATAAAAAATTGGACCTTAACAAACATTAAAAAACTGTCTGATTGAGAACCTCCAGGTCGCACTGAAATATTGGCTGGGGTATGCGCCTTAAATCAAACAACACAAAGCAATCGTGACTATTATAATAACCCGGCGAACATGTGGAAAAGTCGTCTCTACCTCAATGCAATAGAAAAGTCTTTCAATACTCTATGAATCGCCTCGACGCGTTCCATCTGTTGATATTGTAATTTTAATAAAAACGGAAGTGTTCTGAGGAAATCGAGTTGTAATATTGGCTTGTATCAGTCAAGCCATTTTATTCCTTCTACGTGTGGCGTAGAGCTCTTTTTCTGATAGAGAAAATATACCTGTGTAAATCTATTTCTAACGTCGTAAGTAGATTATGTTCTTTGCTTGGAGTTGACTTACCTGGAGATATTTAGGTTTTATTTAGTCCAAGTACAAGTATAACTTAGGGCATGTTCCATACTTAAAGTATGTAGGTAACTAGTACATAGTTCACAAGTTCTGATGTATCGAACATAAAAAACAGACGAATGAGAACCTCCTCCTTTTTTGAAGTCGGTTAAAAACAGAATAAAAGTGGTAAATATTGAAGGGGGCGCGGATACAACAGACATGATTTTTTTGCCGTTTTTGTGTGTGGTAATTTTAGCTAATTTTATGTAATTCTAAAACAACCGAATCAACAACATTATTTCTATATTTGCACCATAAAAGCTTGTAAAGTCTCGGTAAAAGTAAATAAAAAAAATTTGCGGCGATAACATTATCACAGTCCATCGATTATTTTAGCAGAATAGGACCCAGACCCGAAGACAAGAAGGATAATCATATTTCATTTCACCACAGCGGATATTTCCGGTTCAACCGAACGAAATCATTGAATCATTCAACCGTCGATATCAAAGCAGTCCATTTTCCCGGAACTCACGCAAACACCAGATTAGGAATCACGCCCAATTAGGCTCAGATTTCATTAGACGCGGGAAAATTCCCGGCGCGAGGAAAGTTAATGAATATTATTATTTTTGCAAGGTTTGTGTGTTTTGTTTCACATCACATCACACTAATATTATAAATGCGAAAGTTTGTATGGATGGATGGATGGATGGATGGATAACGTTTCCATAGAAACAACGCGTGCAAAACCGCGTTTCTAGAAAATTTATACGATGTGATTGCACAATAAAAACAGTTAGGTTTATTGTCAACAGACATCGTAATAATAAATTATTATCTTTTCTGTGATTGTCAAAAACACTAATTTTATCTATTCATATTGTGCGTGCGTCATTTTGTAAACGCACACATTCAAAGAAATTGCCACAGTTTTTAGGTGTAAGGGCGTATCCAACGATTTAAATCTCTGGTCAGCGCACAATTAGGATCGACTTTGGAAAAAAATAGATAGATAGATAGATATACTCTTTATTGGGTACTCACACACAGATAAAAAATCGTACTATGAAAATTACACCTTGGTCGATTTCGATCAAGAACCATCAACGTTCAAATATGAATGAAATTAGAATTGTAATCGAGATTAAAGCGGCTATTAAATACCGACGTAAGCTACCGATACCTACTAACATAGCAATAAGGCCGACTATTGTGCAGTTGTGTTATTTCTCATTTTCTGTATTTTTTAACTATTCTTGCTGTGCAATAAAGAGTTTTTATGGTAAACTTCACTTGCAAGATAAAACTTTTAAATCCATCATGGTTATTAATACTAGTTAGTACGTTAGTTAGTACTAGTCAGTTACAAGTTATTTACAACGGGATATTTACCATGACTTGAGTTTTGAGCTTTCCAATATTTCGGTACCGTTTCATACTGACATGACATTTAGTTGTTCCGTGACCATGTGACCGGGTAGGTAAATCTACCACCCTGAACAGAAACTCGGACAAAAACTTGTACCTTCCGCGCCTACAGACTAAAAATAAACCTCCATTTCAGCCAGCGGAAAAATGATGATTTTATTCTGTTAGCTCGTTGTAAATGAGGGACTCAACCTGGTCTTATCTTAATGAGCGTTGCTAGGGACAGGTGCAACTGAAAATAAAATCCCGGGAATTTAATGAAAAATCTCGGAACAGCCCTAATAATAAACCTGCTAAAATACGTTTGTAATAAGCATGCTTCATTTATGTAATAAGCTGTTGGCGTTCTTTTTTTATTAAAAATTATAGAAAAATAATATACAGTAATAACCATTTATAAAGAATTTTTATAATAAATAGTTTAATTAATGTTAATTATTATAACTGTAATTTAAAAGTATTTTAATCGTTTTTTGAAACAGTTCTACAATACATAAAGTAGAGAGAGATGCCCCTATTTTGACACAGAAAGAGCAGTTAGCCATTTAGGGTTCTGACGGAGAGGCAGAAACTGAAATGTGTAGCATGACAATATTTCGAGTTATTAAAAGTTGTTAAAAATATAAAAATGTCGAATAACACGTTGAAAACTACTTTCTTATGAAAATTTCATAGTTTTTAATTATTTTCTGGTTTTCCACTGTCGAAATGCTTATCAATATGCAAACTTAGTGGAGCTTGAGACCCAGTTAATAGCCTAACGCGCTAAACGTGCTAATGTAAAACCACTGTAACATTCTAAATTCTTAATTGTAAAATGTGACCTTGCAAAATCCCGGGTTTTTCCCCTCCCTACCCCATCCATCCACAGTCAAGTCATTTCTGGAGAGGAGGTTTGGCACGTCTTAGTAGTAAATTGGCGTATTTTATAAGCATACTTTTTGTTAGCTGGAATAAAGCATTTCTTTGTTCATTTTCAGCTCGTGATTCTGATTCAAACTGATTTTTAATCGTCTTAAATAAAACCGGCTAAAAGCTAGTCGGACTCGCGTACGTAGGACATCAAAACTAGCTAAAATAAGGATTTAGGAATCGATTATGGAATCGAAATGTATCGTTTGACATTCCTAAATCCTAATTTTTGTAATGAATAACTTTATTAAAAAAAATATTTCACTTGATATCGTTAGGTAGGTACTATTTTATATTATTAAAAGTACACACAAACTTTAACTTAACGCTTAGGAAACACCTGGTAAATATATAAAGGTGAAAACAAAAACAGACGGACTAGACTGGACTGATAAATATATATATATATATAAAAATGAATAACTGTTCGTTAGTCTCGCTAAAACTCGAGAACGGCTGAACGGATTTATCTTATCTTGGTCTTGAAATGTTCGTGGAGGTAGAAGGGAAAAGGGATGGTTTAAATGGTTGGAAAATCAACGTGTGCGAAGCCGCGGGACGCAGTTAGTTAAATATATTTATTTTTACGATGAAATAATATTTTACGCGGTGTTTTATTGAGGGTTTCGGTATAAATAATGCGTCATCTAGCCCCAATCAAAGCAGAGCGCGTGTTAGGTGCGTTGTGATGATAGCCAATATACATAGATAAATAATATTACCAAACAAAAACAATACATAATGTTCATGGAAAGATTTTTATTACATAGAATTAACTCAGACACGTGGAACAAATATCTGCAGATCATACTAGAATCGAACCTGCAACCTCCCACGTCGCAGGCGGACCATCGCCCACCGCGCCACAAAGGTCGTCAGAACTTTTATTTAGACCTCTCACGAAAGAATTAATGAAAAGAAAAATCATTAATATTTTAAAGGGCAATGTATTCGCTTCTACAAAAAACCCCTACTGAGCTGCAAACATTATCAGTAAATAAATTTAAACAAACTGTCAAAACTTTACAGTGCAAAAAGGCTATAAAAATCAGATTTTCTAGAGGATAAAAAAGCTTGGGACGGATTTTGCTCCAAATCGAAAAATAACAACTAACAGGCTAAAGGTTTCTTCGTCGTTTATTTACCTAGTCTATCCCCCTTATTCATAACTAGCTGCGCCCCGCGGCTTCGCACGCGTTGTTCCTATGGAAACGTTTAAAGGTTATTTTTATCCCACGGGAACAGATTTACGAGATAAAAAGTAGCCTATGTTTGATTCCAGTATTAGAATTACCTGTATGCAAAATTTCAGCCAGATCCGTTCAGTAGTTTTGGCGTGAAGAGGTAACAAACATCCATCCATACATCCATCCAAACTTTCGCCTTTATAATATTAGTGTGATGGTCTGCTGCTATTATGAATAAGGGAGTATATACCGAAGCGGCCGAAATAAAAAATACCACTTTATTTCCATGTCAGTGTATTTTTGTAATGTTAATAATATTAACAAAGTGTACATTTATTGTATTTATGGAAAAATAGCATTTTTTTAATTTGAATTGGTAACACATTAACAATCATCATCAACCTATAGGTCTCCCCTTATGAGCGCCATAGAGCCCTGTCTTCAGCTTACCGCATCCAGCATCTGCCTACAGTCTTTCGCAGGTCGTTACCTACCGGACCGAATGGCGTCCTACAAAACGTTTGCCGAGTCGCAGTCTCCACACAAGAACACGTTCACCCCAGCGGTTAACGGTTCTTTGCGAGATATGGCCGGCCCACTGTCACCTTAGCTTGCTTGACCTTTATAGAGCTATAGCTATAGCTATAGCTTTTGGATGATTTAGTTCTCTGCATTACTTTGGCAGAAGCCTATCAAAGTTAATGAATATTAAAATTATACAAGGTTGATAAATACTGAAGTGGAAACCATAAAGTGGAAAGCTCTGCTGGTATTATAATCAGCAATATATTACGAGTGAACGACCCGAGCGTCGCTTATAGCCAGCTGGGTGCAATATTATTAGACGGGCGTATACAGGGTGTGTTGGCAGAATCAATTTAATAAGTTTGCATCATCATTATATAAAAAATATTTATTTCCATTGCCGAAACAACGAAAATGTTTTTCAGCAGACTTTTGGGCAGTCTGCTCGTAAAAAAAACTTTTTCGTTACCTAATTTAAACACAAATTACAGAAAGAATATGTTTCTTGATCGAGTTTGTGAATTTTACAATATTAAATTGGCAAACATCGATATATTTAATATGTCGAACTATCGTAGGGAAGTTATGTTAAGCGTTGCCCAAACCTCGTAATTATAATGTCATTCTTAGTTTTTTTTTCGTATTGTGTTGTATTATTTTTTATTGTTCTGTTCTTTTAACTGTAATTGTGTGATTAAATGACGGAAATTCCTTTGGTTTATGTATATCTTAATTTATAAAATTTTAAGTATTAGGAACTGTTTATATCCCAAATAAAACAAAATAAAATAAAATTATCATCAGCCTATATTAGCCAACTGTTGGATATAGCCTCTCCTAATGAGCCACCAGCTCCATAGCACCCTGTCTTCAGCTCGTCGCAACCAGCATCTGCAGTGTCTACCTTAGTTTGCATAGTAATTTTTATTTGTCTATCCATCAGCACTGGACCAAAATAAAAAGCGTTAAAAAAAGAATCATGAAAATCGAACCACTCTGTCAAAAGTTCTGAGGTAACAAACATAAAAAAACAGTCGAATTGAGAACCTCCTCCTATTCTTGAAGTCGGTTAAAAAGGAGACATCACGACTACGTCTCTTTACGAACGTCAAATAGACTCGCCACTCAGATGTGTTGCGTATACTAATTGTTACTTACATCTATATATACATCTATGAAAATCTAATGTATACACATAAAAACAGAGATAACTTTATGAAAAGATGTGATGTTCACTATAAAAATACAAGAAACAAGAACAAATTACACATCCCATCATATAGATTACGAAAGGTAGGGAAATCATTTGTGGGCAATTGCGTAAGATTCTATAATAAGCTTCCATCTGAAGCAACTGAGCGTAAATTTAAACTGTACATAAAACAAAATCTTATCAAGAAAGCATATTACTCCGTAGATGACTACGTCAATGATGTTAATGCTTGGCCGGATGTCGCCCAGTTCCACACAGACAATAGTATGTAAGACCAGTTAGACTTAGTTATCCTAAGATTGTATTAGTTGATAAGCGATAAACTTGCTAGTGGTTTCTTCTTCACTTCTCCCGCTAGTGGACAAAAAATTGAAGTGAATTAAAGTCAATTGCACCTTATTTCTTGTTTGATAGTAATAACTATTTATCAAGATGTTTATATCGTAAAAAATTGACTTGTCTAAGTACTCCATCATGGTTATAATCAGTCACGGAATAAGGCGACCATGGCGCATGAAACTATGCTGAAATATTGGAAAGTTTGAGCTTTCCTCCGACTCAAATCATGGTAAATATCCCGTTGTTAATAACTTTAGTAATTGTGACGTATTTGTATGGTTTGATAATTGACTAGTCATTAATAAAACAGCCGGTAAAAATACGAAATAATAATTTTTAGCTAGTGGTCTGAAAAACTTGGTGCGAATCAGTACAACGCCAAATTTATCGTTGTGCAAGGGGGACCGGGGGTTACCCCATATTTTGAGTAGTTACCTTAACCTCGACTCAATCTCCAAATGGGTTTTTATGGTGGTTAACAAAATTCGTCCACTCGTACTAACCTTAGAAAATTACCTCATACGAGTGGTGTTACGATCTGTCATCTCAAGGTACTTCGCGATCTACCTTGAATGCTCCTCAAAATAGTTCTGTTTTTTATAATGGATTTTATCATCTCAATAACATGTACAACGCATTAACTCGACTCAACCCTTATTCGACTGGAGTTGACATTTGACCAAATTAACGACTAAGCATACTGAACTCGGGTATGTTTTAGAAGAATGCTCGAAAAACCCTCAGACGACATTGAGTGGATTTTTTCAAGAATTGTCTAAAGACAAGGAGATAGTGTACAGTCATTAATTATTATATTTCCGGAGGTATACAATTTTTGATTCTTCATCAGCAATAAGTAAAAAAACATACGTTAAACAGGCAACGTTTTTTTTCAGCGCTTAACATTAGTTCGCCTTGTCTTTGTCGACATTATTTTATTATTATATTGTCGAGATACAAAGAGATTTCCATATCGAGAATAACCTACTTATTTATGCATAGAATTTATTAATATCCCAAACCTTATTCAGAAAGAAAGCTACTGCTTTCATAAAAAATGTTTTCTGAATTTCTTTTGCAGATTCAGGTTATTCGTTCTTTGTTATTCAAATGGATAAATATTTATCTTAAACCATATATTTTTTTAGTTCAGTAGATCTTTTATTTAGTATATTTTATTTCAGAGAAACAAACTTTTTCTGCTTTCAGTCAAAAAACGTCTCAATCTCATCATGTGAGTCATTAGTTATTAAATTATATTTTAAATATATACACTCAGTGCCAAGAGATGGTTTGACGAGCTCGACGCACATCTTCAAAATATCTAATGAAATAAAAATATCTGATGTAATAAAAAAAAACGACAGCTTTCGGTAGAAAACTTAAAAACCTACTTGCTACAAAATGCTATTACTCAGTTGACGAATTCCTATCCAACAAACTACTGCATAACATAAAATAAGATCAATGACCTCGATACCTTACCTATGTGATAATAACCACCATAGCTTTCTAATTTAAATTACTTGACCTTGTGTATAAAAATAAAAAAAATCAAAATCATCTATCTACCTATGGTTTGTTGCAGCGGTAAATTGCAAAGATTGGAAGACGTAAAGAAAGAAAAACATGCATTCAATTATGGGCACTGACTCGTTCCATTTAATATTGAGTGCAGGTGTGTGCAGCTGTGGGAAGCCATTTCTTCACTATACAATACAATACACTGCATTAGACACCGAAAAAATACAATACAAAAAATATACAGGAGGCCCTTTCCCTAAAATCTCTTCCACACAACCTTGGGATGGACACCAAGCAGTTGTACACGTATAGTCGGTAGCGTGTTAATTGATGAAATACATTTAACATGTACCCACCTAAAAGTAATGAGTTAAAGCCCATATTTCAATACACATATATTTGTGCTTTTTGGTAGCAGCGGTTGGATTAGTGTGCGCAGAGCTTTAAGTTCTTTTTTGTTTTCCTATAGCTTTGTGAACAAAATCCGATAAAACATATCATCCACGAAATCGTAGGATTATCCGAATATGAACGTTACAAATATGGTTCGTTTTTACCTCCGCGTACAATAAAATTGAGATCAGTATTCACGAGTGTTTTACGAGGAGTTACGGTAATCTCGACGATATACGATACTTAGGAATCTGTCAAACGTCAGTAATGTGCCAGAATACATTTCAAACATAATCGGATATTGTTTTTGTGTTTAAGAAATCCGATTTTACGTGAATGCTCATCAATAGACAGTCCAAAAGCGGACACTAACCCTCTTATTCATAATGGTCTGCTAACATAAAACAGCTTCTAAGTAGTGTTATTTCTCAGTCCGACTTATATCAATAGAAGAAGACAGAGCGAGAATTAGCAGTGTGCCTGAACCGGCTATATCTCGTGAAGAATCGACATCCGCTGGGGTAGGTAAATGTGTTCTTGAGTGGAGACGTAATGTAGGACATGGCAAAAGCACTGTAGGACGCCCCCATGTCCATCGGCCATCGGCGGATCTGCGAACGAATGCAAATGTGCGTGGAAACCCAGGTGCATTACCAATTTCCTCACTCTTATAATCCGATAAGATGTCAGAATGACACGACCGGGGACTCCGGGGAGTGGTTAGGTAGGACCACAGATATCAGGTGGGTAGGACCAACATCTTAACGTGCTTTCCGAGTAGGGGTGTAACACTGTCAACTGCCTGATTCGAATACCTCATTATTCATTATAGTCTGCTAACTAAGCACACTACTAAATCTCGCTCTGTCTTCTTCTTTTGAAATAAGTCAGACATGAAATAACACTACTTACGTTGGCAGACCATTATGAATAAGGGGACCAGTGTCTAACTTATCATTGTTATAAAATTTTATATGAAACAATCAGGTAAAATTCCATATAATGAATCACTTTGATTAAATTTTATATGAAAATTATAATTTAATTTCTATGAAAGTTAGTTTAAGGTTGAAGAACCTGGAATATGTATTTTTGGACAGGTATCTATTACCATCGAAACAAACGGTCTTATAGCTGTTACGTTGTTATTAAATCCATATTGATTGTCGTAACAATGGAATTTAATCATCCTGTATACAATGCACAAGTGTTCACTGGCGCGATGCGACACGCACCGACGCAGTGTGACGTCATTGGTGACACTGATTTATTTATATGGCAAATCGCAGTTATTCTTGGACCTAGGTAAACTGCCGTGTGTCTATGTAGGTTTGTTGCAAAAACTTACAAATAATAATAATTATAATAAATAATAATCAAAATATTTATTTCTCTCACAAGGGTAGGTACAGTAAATGTTAGTTAAGTTATGCTAAAGCTTATGTGGTGGTGGTGGTTAGGTGGTGGGTGAGAAACAAGAATTACAAAGGTACCTAACACTGTCAGTGCCAATGTCGCGTAATACCCACTAAAACCTCTCCGGGGACCCAGCTCGCCGTTTTCGCCGATCCACGGGAAGATTTTAACCTACCGCGCGATTATTACAACTAAAAGTGTGTACTTAGACAAATTTCAGACCAATCCGTCAACAGAAAGAGGGTCAAATTTGAATAACTAGATTTGACCCAAATAGACTGGACAAACTAAATAAAACCGTTTTAAAATACATGTTGTCTGAACTTTTAACTTTTAACTGGTTACAGCCAGAACATAACAAATAGGGTGCGTTATTTCAGTCCAAAAATTAAAAGTTTTAAATGCGTTGTATGAAAACTATGCAAAGCTCGTGGAATCGTCGGAATTCGTTTGTTGTTTGATACTCGTTAATTAATTATTTAATTATAGTACTTACTTTTTGTATTTTTATTTGTAATTCAATTGAATTGTATTACTAAATATCTTTATGATTGTGATTGTATTGAACTGACATTGTTTTTAACCTGTTGACATCGGCAGTTTTTGCGTTAAAAAACCGCTAACATCGACAGATTTTTGCACGCGATTGCGGATTCGCACGCTCACGTGTTATTTTAAGTTTAGGTCTAGAATGCTTTATAGTAGGGTGATTCAGCTTACTTTGACTGATCATCTTGACTTATAGTATTTTATTTACTTACTTATGTTTTTGAATTTATTTATATTGTATCGTCTTTGTGACTCGTGTAATAAGAATAAGAATGTACTAGTCCAATAAACAAATATAACAATCCTTGTTGCAGAAGAGATTCTCAACTCCAGAACAGCGCTATGGATGTCAGCGGACGGACACATGGTGCTCTACGCGACCTTCAACGACAGTCTGGTTCATGAGCAGAAATACTCCTGGTACGGAGCTGCCTTGGAGACTGATGACCCGGCCAAGGTAACTGATGATGATGACCCTACCGAAAACGGTTTCGCTCTGTGGGCTTTAACATTTCCACTGCAATCATAAAAACACCAGCGAAGAGTGGTGATTATAGGGAAATCCCCCTTGATTGAGGAGGCATGTTCAACCCTGTACGTAGGTGTGCTGATAAGGCATGTCTATGGATATTTTTCTGTTGCCGTGCTGTGTGAAACCATATAATAATAACCTATGGCGTGTTCTTAATTTCTCAATGAAGTTTTTGTCCGGTGGACAAGGGTGGACGCAAGCTAAAAGGACAAAATGTCTTAGTGCATCTCAGATAGGTGTACCAAAACCAGTCAGCCTATTAGTTCACCACCTTGAAGTAAGCTCGTGATCAGAATGGGATGGAACCATTAGAAACAGAGACAAGCACGGTTAATTTCTCCGTTGGTTCCGTACCTGCATATTTTGACAAGTCTCCCTTAACAGTGGGTTTATACCAAAAATACCTACGACGTAAATATTCATTTTGACAGATTTCAGAAAGTAAAACCAGCTACGAACCTTCTTTCCCCCTACCGTACGAACGCTGTGTAAGACGCTATATTACGCCACGTAACGTCGTCGTTCAGTACCTGTGGTCAGAACCCACCTTAATACGAATCTTTATTGTCCAGACATACCCTGAGATTCGGACTCTGCGCTACCCGAAGCCCGGCACCAACAACCCTGTAGTGTCTCTGACAGTGGCAGACATCGCTGACCCGAAGCACATACGGACTAGGAAGCTCACACCGCCGAAAGCTGTGCTTGAAGAGGGGTAAGTCCTGGAATCCGTCCACCCAAAGATTGCCCGGTAGAGATCGTTTATGCCGCCATCTGAAAGAATCTGTAGAAAGATTTTAGCAGGACAAGGTGAACTTATCTGTGTGGTCAAATCAGACGGAGGAATTGGGTTAGATTGCAAATCAGACTGTTATTTTAGTTATTCCAAATGGAAAGACGTCAAGATAAGCTTTTATCAATTAATTATTTCCATGTTCATTCACTGCTCTTACTGACTGCACAAACCCTTATTGGTTGGTGGTTACAGACCAAACGAGCAAATGTAAATGAGTGAGGTTTGACGAACGGTACATTTGTGACATTTTTCTTTGATATAGCGACAGCCGCCAGAGCACGGCCGTAGGCGTACGAAGGCCTTCATTTGGGTGTTTAGCTTTCGCAATGATGTGACGATCACACTGGTTCATTCGCGTTCATTTGCGTTCTTTCGTTAGCCTTTGCTCGCTTGTTCTGTACCCGGAAATAAATTCGTACTGTAACACCGGTCAGTATCCACCTTAAACCATTATTATTTTGCAGTGACTACTACTTCACGAGTGCCAAATGGGTGTCTCTAACCGAAGTGTGCGTGGTTTGGTTGACAAGAACGCAGAATTTATCCGTGGTGTCCGTCTGCAAGAGCCCTATGTGGTTCTGCCAGGAGGTAAGGGAAGATTTGCAATTTTATATTTATATTCGGGAAAGTGTAAAATACAGGCCTCACAAAAGGTGAAGGGCCAGTTTGAATTACCCTGTGTAATCAAAATATTTTTATTTAAAGTCGGTTCCTATCTAGTTGGTGTTAAGATAATTTTCCACGAATTTTGCTTTAACCCGGTACCTTTTTGATGAACTGTGGTTAGCGGATATCTACCGGATACTGACAAAAAATAATTCCCTGCTCACTGTTTTTCTAAAATGCTTAGCTAAATTACATATATACCTACCGACACGAAACGTACTTGAAGTAGAAACAAAACTAAGTATCGGCGTAAAAGCACTTACAAGTATGCTGATTAATTTTATTTTACTCGATCCTCCGAAACTCCTGACTTATAATCTCCTTTTCCGCCAGGTCTACAGAATAGTATCAGGTGCCGAAAGCTGGGTGGAATCCGCACCAACGCCGCTCTGGTCAGCCGGGGGCGGCGCCCTTGTAACCCTAGCTCCTGTGAGAGACGGACCAGCGGGGCTGTTCCGCCATATCGTCAGGACGGAGCACAATTCTCACGGGCCGAGGGCGTTGCCTCTGACTCATGGTAGTTTTGATGTCGTGAGGCTGTTGGCTTGGGACCATGCTAACCAGCACATGTGAGTACCACGTGGTTAAAGATTTCACTGTAAATAAGGGTCAGCAAAACCATGGCATGAATGGGGTTCTTTGAGCCTCGGTAGGAAGTCCTAGTAATTCTAGCTCCTGTGAGAGACGGACCAGCAGCGGGGCGGTTCCGTCATATCGTCTGGACGTAGCACAATTCTCGCGGGCCGACAGCATTGCCTCTGACTTATCGAAGCTTCGATGTTGGCTTGAGACAATGCTACCATGTAAGTTCCGCCTGGTGATAATTGTAAGCCATGTTATTTCGTACAAAAAAGTTCAACTACACTTCACTAATTAATTCAAATTACAGAAAATGATCGAGAAAACGCTTAAACAAATTATTTCACGGGGTTGATGCCCATAATCCCCACGTTTGGAATGCGGGCGGGTTGCAGTTTGGTGCAGAATACTGCGGAGGATATGCCTAAGTCGCCTCTTACGACACCTGAGGGAAGAGTTCTAGACTCTTAGTAATTTGTGTAACATTGATTAATGAACTCGACTGTCTATCTCTGCGCAAATTGGAGTAAAGCCAAAGCCTTAATTTATGAGACGTAATGACACTTCGGTTGCTAAGCTGTTATTGGACAGTGTTTAGGCAAATTATACCAACAAAGTAGGCAACTTGTTTGTTTTAAACCGCTGCAAAAACAATTAAATTTCGTTCGACAAAATTTTCTCGTATTTTTTCCACTTCTTACAATCCCTAAACCCTCAACCTCGACAGCCTGTATGGGTCCACTGCTGGACGTAGGCCTCCTCCTGATAAGCGCGTTATTGGCGTTTATATCATGGATCAATCTCCACGCTGGGCATGCGGGTTGGGGATCGTAGTTCAGTGATAGAATAGTTCTGCAGGTGGCGCTGCTTCCCGCCCCCAGTAGATATCCCTTAGTCGCCTCTTACGACACCCACTAGAAGAGTTGGGTGGTGTAAATTCTAAGCCAGCACTACACAGCTTCGCTCTCCGATCCGGTGCTCAATAATGCCAGCCGTATGAGGCTTTATACATATACAAAGACAGGGTCACAGACCTAATAGTTTGGCTGCAATTACGAAGTTCCGACAGAAATCGGATTTTTACTAAAATTTTACCAAAGTTTAAAATACTCGTAACTTTTGCACCGCTCAATATGCATATCAACTATGAATCATTCTTGTTACACCTGTATATTTATATATTGCTTCTTGCATAACACCAAGAAATAAATATAATACCATAATGTAGGAACAAACCTACAAAAATAATAGCCCCTCCATTTATGTCATTCAACTGATGACTCGCATTATAATACTTCAGAATCTTATGTTTTCCTCACTCTAAGCGACTGAATGAGCGATTCATCCACTGAATGACTTATAACGCGGAACACCTTTATCCGAAGTCAAATAAATGTGCTTTATCCAGTTTACCATGTTATCTCAGTTTGTCAATCTATACCAAACTAGCTGCGCCCCGCGGCTTCGCACGCGTTGTTTCTATGAATTTTCTTTGCTATAAACCTCACGGAGCCCGAGACCTTTCCAACGAATGCAAAACCGTGGAAATTGGTTCGTGCGTCAGGAAGGAAAACCCGACTTATTTTTATATTATAGTTGATCGGATTATTATTGAAGAACCTTGTTTGAAAAGTAACGACCACAGGTAACGACGATCTTCATGCGGATGAGCTGTTCCCTTCTCTTTTGGATAAGGGTACATCGCGTCCGAATCTAAAGTATCTTACTTTAGATTCGGACGATAGTAAATATAATCATATTGTCCTCCTGGCCGAATTTTGACCACGGCAGCCAGACTCATAGGAGACCAGCCAGATGCGCAGGATATATTGGTGTGCGCAAAGGGTGTGCGCAAACATTGATTGGGACGATACCCTACTCAATAATGAAGTCTCAGAAGACATCCGCGGGCGAGATGTCTTCGTCCGCGGATGAGTTGTAGATTCAGATAAGATGTGCTCTAACTCGATATTAATGGCTAGTTTTCTTCAACAGATATTACCTGGGTATCCCGGAAGGAAAGCCTGGTCAGCAGCACCTCTTCAGGGTGTCCTCAGAAGCGCCGAGAGCTGGTTCACCGCAAAAGTTGCCTTATTGTGTCACATGTAATTCACAGGTAAGCTGCACTATGATTGTCCCCTTCACCTTAACCTGATAAAATTGTTGTACAGATTTTAAGGATAATTTTAAAGAGGCTTCGAGCTAGAAGTTTTTAGGTACTGAAGCGTTTGCCTAAGCGGCCGTGAGCTATGGAACTAAAATTACGATTGCGATAGTTTTGCCGCAACAAACGGTAATTTTATATCGAAAACGGTTGCACACACGAGGCACTTTTCAATTTACATCAATTTACATAAAAGTCTTGCATGTTTTTTTATCACAGTGTGTATTAAATTTTGTACGTTAAAAACCTTGCGAGGTTATTAGTCTCGGTAGTTACGTTCCTTTTATCAGTTGTCTAACTAATTTAGGCCTTCAGTATCACTACATTGGCTTTTGTGTACACTCGCGAAGGGTTAACGCTAGCTACTGTTGCGCTGAGGCTAGCTCTATAACCCTAACCTAACAATGACTTATGGTGTAATGTAATGCAACTACCCAGTTCGAAACAAATTGAAATAGCATATCTTCCAGCCATCACCATCAATAAACCTGGAGTTCTACGGCAACCTCGCCTCGTCAGGGGACAGCACGTGGGACAACGACTGGGACGAGGAGATGCAGATCACGTCTCCATCACCTTCCAAGAAGAAGAAGAAGAGGCATCCTGGTAGGAATCTTTTTGAACTTTTGGGCAGAATTAATAACTGCAGTAATGCGTCATTACACGTGATGCATTTAAGCAAATGGTGCGCAGCCTTTTTCATAAGAGGTTATACAAATAGTTAAGCTTGTATAAAATGTTTGTTATTTGTAACTAATACTATAACTAATGCTTTAGTAGGTATTTGAGTATGTATTTATGTATTAATAGGTAGATATATATAATTATTTTCATCTATAGGTAATCTGTGCTATCTCCCACCCTTTGTAATTCAGTGCAATAAAGTTTTTAATAAAATAAATAAATAGAAATCAGTGCAATGATGACTCCTCAATGATTTTTGTATCCTCTTCAAAGATTCTACAATGGTGCATGTGTATCGTATGCCTATCTTGATACAAATTACGTTACAAAAATCGCATAACACTCAAGTTCAAGGAAATTTTTGCGAGTCAAACAGTCAGACTCGATAAACAATCATGGTTAATCTGTTTGACTCACATACATTTAAAAGTGCGACGCGCGCACCTCGTTTATCTGTGGTTTGAATATACTTTTCTCTCCTAGTTGTTCGTAATACATTTTTCCACGATACGAGACATCATGATTCTTTGCTTCTACAGAAGGCATCCCTCGCCACTTGCCATGCCTCTACCACGAAGCCTACTTCAGTCCATCCTCAGCATACTTCGTGCTGGAGTGCCTTGGTCCAGGAGTACCAGTTTTCAGCCTGCATAGAACGGCGCTGCCGGAGCCGCGGTTACTGATGCATTTGGAGAATAATACAGCTGTGAAGGTAAGTTAGGGGTTTTGGCTTTTAGTCCATCGACCACCACACCACAAATTCCACACTGACAATAGTATGTAAAACCATAAATTAGTTGTGTTACAATAACAAGACAGTGCTTATTTTGTAAGTCTAAAGAAATAAACGATTTGACATGCCTCTTCTATCTTGAATACGAGTCGCAACGACTATTCGTCGTGCATTTTTCGACCGTTTTTGTCGTGAATTTGAATCATATTCGCATATTAAGAGCGAGACAAAATAGCCGATACATTTTGTCGCAGCACGCATCAATGTTAGTCAGGAAATTGGTTTGAGTCGAAGTGGTTTTCAGTGGAGGATTTCATACCACTTTAATAATATTACCTTCGACTACCTACTCGGCGCGCTCTATAGATATGGTACGGTACTTATCTACACTACAATAATAGGCTAGAGTCTGTTCAAAAAGAGAAGAGTCGTGGGAATTGAGGGCGCTCGTGTGCCAATTGACAGCTTTTGTTGCGTTGACAACACTGCTCTGTCATTGCAGTACGACTAAAAGTGTAATATCACCGTAACGCCACGATTCTTCTCTTCTTGAACAGGCTACCTTTTTTTAGAATTAATATTATAAGTGAAGATGAAATCATTTAAAATATAACAGCAATAAACAGACTTAAAACTGGACTTTATATATATTCCCATTTTAATTATATTTTTTGCGAACCTGTATTTTATGTGTCGTCATTTTGAAGTCTACAGATTTTTTACGAACTTACAAGACAGATTGATTGATCCCCAACCCGCATGCCCAGCGTTGGGATTATGCCCTATCTGATATAAACGTGAATAAGGCGCTTATCAGGGGGAGGGCGTCCAACAGTGGACCAATACAGGCTTTTGAGGTTGAGGTACTTACAAAAAGCTGGATTATATAGTGTCAATAAAAGCACTGGCTTCACCCTCTCATAAACTCACTATCTATTTATCCATCTGCTAGTAATAATTATAACCCATGCCTTTGTTCACCAGGACAGGCTATCATCCATAGCACTGCCCACGCCCAGAACGTTCTCAGTCCAGCTGTCTAGCGGCCACACGGCGAGGGTACGTCTGCTGCTACCACCAGGACTGAGAGAAGACGAGGTGACCAAGTATCCTCTAGTGTTGAAAGTGTGAGTTGATCGTTCAAAGCAATACCAGACAATATAGTTCCCTTTTCCCGCTTCAAGTGTAAGACAGAAGTATCTAAATGGTTAAAAACACTAACTACCTAAAATCTCAGTTGTCATAAATACTACCAACTGGATCATAATCTGGCCATATGAGCGGTTATTTTCATCCAAAGCTTAGCGGTGAAAATCCCACAATACAATCCAGTTGTGGCCTTTTCCATCGATGCAGGTCTACTGATGAAGGCTTGATTCATAAAAGAATACTAATTTTGTCATACCGTTGGCTCTTCTTCCATTTAGGCTCTCCAAGTTTGGGCGTAATTTTTGTAAATTAGATAAAGAAATACCAACCTACGTATTTACAATGTACTAGCTGAGTGGTGCTGGGGGCGGAGGGCGGGCAGTAGAGCCCCCTGTAGAACAATAATACCACCGAACTGCGACCCGCATGCCCAGCGTGGGGATTATGGGCACTACCCCCCATGAGATATGCCGATCAGGTGCTCCTCAGGGGGAGGCTTGCATCCAGCAGTGGACCATTACAGGCTGTTGAAGTTGAGGTTGAGGTATTTACAGTATTTATCTATGTTCCTGTAACAGACACGGAGCACCAGGAACCCAGCTGGTCACAGAGCAATGGACTTTAAACTGGGACTCGCTGGCGGCTGGCGCGGGGGCAGTCCTTGCTTCGGTAGACGCGAGGGGAGCGGGAGGCAGGGGTCTAGCTGCGCATCACGCGTTGCACAGGCGACTGGGGACGGTCGAGCTGGCTGATCAGCTTGAAGTAGCCGAGTAAGTATGCTTCTTGTATCTTTATGGGCACCTGGTACTTGAAAGTGGTTTCTTGCTTGAATATCAAGTTAGGTAGCGTTTTGCTTGACTCACAGAGTGTCTGGCGTGAGTTGGTGTTGAGAAGGAAGCAATGTGTCTAAAAAATCGAATTAGTTTCGTTAGTTAGATTATGAAAAGATATTGGACACGTATTTTTT
The DNA here is from genome assembly GCA_955876795.1 of Eupithecia tripunctaria. Taxonomy (NCBI): domain Eukaryota; kingdom Metazoa; phylum Arthropoda; class Insecta; order Lepidoptera; family Geometridae; genus Eupithecia; species Eupithecia tripunctaria. The sequence continues at coordinate 8,016,603 of OY041623.1, read as the reverse complement.
CTTTTTAGGGTTCCGTACCTCGAAAGGAAAAAACGGAACCCACGGACGACGGACGGACAACAAAGTGATCCTATAAGAATCATTTTGTTGTCCGTCCGTCGTCTGTCGGTCTGTCTGTCTGCCTGTCTGTCAATACCTTTTTTCTCAGGAACGCGTGAAGGTATCAATCTAAAATTTATATCAAATACTCAGGTCTACTGCCTCCTGGAGCTGTGAAAAAAGAAACCTCTAAGCCAACGCAATAAAAAGATACAGTCGTTTATGCCGCTAATTTTCGAGGGGATAAAAACCTACAGGGTTTTTAAATTTGGTACGAAGTAACGTGCACAGATAAAGGAAAAATTGCGAAAACAAATTTAACTAGATCATATTTGTTATAGATAATGGTACGGGACCCTTCGTGCGCGAGTCGACTCGCAATTGGTCGGTTTTATTTCCTGTTGTTTTTATCTTAATTCTAAACCTCCAAAAAAAAATTGTTTTTTGTCATACACAGGCAAGTCTTTGTCAATGCACTTTAATATTTGTCCAGTCTATTTTTGAAAGAGTTCCCTGAGAGAGCACTGATCACTGATTATGGTAACCTGTTCCAAGTTTTCACTATGCGACTCGGCAGTATGTGTTCTCTGGGTTTGCTGGTACTTGGGCCCCATATGCTGCAAGCATTGAAAGCATCAAATTATTTACAATCTTACTGGGAAACGAGACTTTACTCTCCGCTCTATCTTCCTCTGGTACATGGGTAAGTAAAGTCTCGCTTCCCTCCTCAGAAAGTCTACAAAGGAGCGGGACAAAACTTCGCATTCAATGTATACCTACATGTGATCTGATTCTGGACCTTATTCCCCACCAGATACCTGCGAGATTCGCTTCACTTCATAGACGCACGGCGTGTGGCCGTGATGGGTCAAGCCCATGGAGGGTTCCTCGCTGCGTTGGCGTTGGCGAGCAACCTAAATGTCTTCCACTGCGGGATCGCACTGACGCCTATTGTTAGATGGCGGTATTATGGTAAGTTCTATGAAGACAAAATTATAACGAGTAGATTTTGGACAATAGGGTATATGCATGTGACTTCAAAAAAGCTAATATTTTTTTTACGTATTCTCTATTGATAAGAAATAAATCTGTTTTTTTACGTATTCTCTATTAATATAGAAATATATCTGGATTACAGATATTCCTCCTTATTGTATTTTATGATGTTTTTATTGTGAAATTTAATCATTGAAAAGTAGATATTTTCAGTCTCAACAGCAAAATGTCTAAACGCAACGCTATTGGCATGTGAAGCGTAACGTCATACTTGAACATTTTTGTATGGGCATGAAGTTTTGACTTTGAGTTTACCTAAGGGACTCGATGATCCGTGACCCCACAAAATGCAAGGGCTAACATGGCAGCGATTTTTAGCACCCAAAACTGAGTGTAGTTTTACTTTTTGTTTTTAACCTGAATATTTTTTTTTTTTTTGATGTTATTAGTTTTCCTTTATGAATTAACTAGAATAATCGATAAAAAAAATGAAAAAAACACCATGCATATACCCTATTATCTAGCATTTTTATTTATCTTTCACCCCAGCCTCAGCATACGCAGAACGATACATGGGTTTCCCGAACGCAACCGGAAATTATCGAGGGTACGCCGACGCTGACGTCACGAAACAGGCGGCGGCGCTGCACGACAAAATGCTGCTCCTGGTACATGGGACGGCGGACGACAATGTGCATATTCAGCAGACGATGGCGCTGGCGAAGTCGCTGGCGGACCAGGGCAGCATGTTTAGACAGCAGGTACATTGAACTTATCCTTTTAAATAACTACCTTAGCTGGTCACAGTCATCTACTAGAAATTGCACCTATCCGCGCAGCATTTAACTAAAATCCAAGGTAGATGTGCAGCAGATTGTATGAAGTCTATTTTAAGTGTACCTATAGTGTTTAGTAAAATAATTGTCTCATTTCTTAATTGATGAGTCTTGAGCCGTTCTGTGGCATGCTTAAAAGCCTAGCTCTCAGAACCCTCCTATATTCCTGCTACGAGGAATCTTCCAAGGTCTGGAAGAACTCCTCAGGCATGAGCCACTCAAAGGCACTGATAAAACCTTCGATAAACGGAACACCAACTTTTTGGCGCTTTATTTTACTGTAGAAATCCTTTCCAATCCTTACTCAAGCATGGTCCAGACCTCACTTGAGTAAAGATGAGTTCAACGAATCACTAGGAAGAGATATGAAAGTTTGAAATTGTTCTAAAATAGGCAATTACTTAAGTAATGCTTGGTAACCGTTTAATAATGCGTAATAACGTAGTAAGAACGCATCGTTACTTTAGAGCTACATGAGAGAGTGTAGATTTTGACTTGGGTTCCCAAGCATTTGTTTTAAAATTAGTCTTTACTCAAAACTTTACATAAGCATGAATCAAGGATAGGTCGATGACTGAGCATGCTTTCATAATAAGGGCCTATGTGGCGATCACCATAGGCTTATCATGGCCGATGGTAGTGACACGAAAGCTACATAAAGTACTTAAAAAAAAATAAAAAAAACACGAAATATTTTATCCAAAGCGAACACAGAATCTTAGTAATTTTACTTAGTTCGATCGATAGAAGCGAATGAGGAATTTACGAATCGATAAACAATACGAATCTAATAAGAATGTAAGCGGGTTAACTACGAACCTTGTTCGTGTTGGAAGTAATATACTATAGTAAAATACGAATCTGTTCGGAGAACAGATTAATTGATCGAGAAGATTAAATTGATACAGCAGCGCCTCTATTGTGAGAACTAGGAACTACGCAAATCTTCATACTAAAAGGAGACGTGACGATCACGTTTCGTTAGTAACGTAAAATGAACTCACCCCACAAATCCACGGGCACAAGTACCTAAGTTATGTCACATCTATCTCGTAACAAAATCATAGAAAAATCGCTCTCTCAACAGATCTACCCAGACGAAGGGCACTCACTAGAAGGCGTGAAGCGCCACCTGTACAGAACCATGTCTTCGTTCCTGGACGACTGCTTTCGCAAGCAGGTCCCCCCGGAGACCAAGGCGGGGCTGCGGAATGGGGGCAACCTGGACTGAGACACGTGGAAGGACGAGGAGCTGTGGTCCTGGTGAGTTCTCAAAGGCAACAACAGCCTGTATTGGCCCCACTGATAAGCGCCTTGTTGGCGTTTATCTAAAGTGGTAGAATTGTTCTGCAGGGGGCGCTGCTGTCCACTCCCGGTGAATATCCTTTAGTCGCCTCTTACGACATCCATAGGAAGAGATAAGGTAGTGCAAATTCTAAGCCAGCACCACTCAGCACACAAACTACAACAGGCTTACAATAATTCAGTCTAAGGTCTGTGTTACGAAAGCTCGCTCAGTCATAAATCTTTGCTTGAGTGACGTTTCTAGCATAGATCGATGACTAAACAAGCTTTCATAATACTGGCCTGAGTACCGATTCTGTGTGCTAAAAAAAAGTGCATTGCTGAACATAGATTTTTCCGCGAGTTACCTTTTGTGCAACTGAGATTGCTCAGCTGTGAAAAGTTAAGCAATGGGGCTTCCCTTTTGTGCAAATTATTTTGTTCCCTATTGCTCAACTGGGAACTATATTACTCATAATTTTGTATTTTGTAGTAGTTGTTTGAATTTGACAACGATTTTTTATAAATCATATTTTGTCAGAAATGAAAGCTAATTTCAGAAATAACAGCTAATTTCTGATACTCGCGTTTAACATGAATTTCTAAAGAATTTTCAAATTGCCAGTGCTAGTTATTGGTATATTTTAAAGAAAGTTTTTCCAGTTTGATCACTACACTAAGTAATTTTCTTTTTCAGGTAACACCAGTTAAAGGGCAGTCACCAAAGAGAAAGAGACTTTGGATTAGTTGACCCAAACCTTAAGTACAAGTAATTCCATATCCTCATACGCTACTGCCATAAAAGGTGGACCGATTTTGAAGAAGACTTTGAAACAGAGATAGGTTGTTTTGCTGACAATAAAATACATTTTGGGAATTGATGTAGAATCAAAAAATTTCGAAAAAGTGTCATCAAAATTGATCCATCTTAACTTGAACACATCAATACATTTAAGATTTTCATATTTAAAAGTTCGATAATATTTACACTTAAAGATTTTAATGTACTTAGCAGATAATATTTCCTGTAAAACTTCTATCCGCCATGTTTAAAAAAATCAAAATGGCGACCAAAGTTTTGCAAAATTCCATTAAGAAAGTCTGACTTTATTTTTACTCAAACCAAAATCGACATATAATTATTAGAAGGACTCAACTCGGCAACGATATTTTTATCATCGATGCGACGATATCAGTACTATCGAATTGAAATCCACATGACCCTGAAGGACGAGTCTATTTGACATTAGTAACGAGACGTGATCGTGACTTCTCCTTTTTATATGGGATTAACATAGTCCCATATTAGCTCGTTAGCGGCTTTGTACCAAACTGTATGGAACTAGCTAAAAACCATTGCCATCAAATTTCGAACCCTGAAAACGGTAAAGCCGTTTTGAAGATAATTGGGAACATGTGCAAATTGGACACACAAACAACATCCCTAACGAAAATGAGTCTTCACGATCACGTCTCGATATTATAGTCAACCAGACTCTGCAATCTAGAGTTTGGTTTGAGTAGTAGAGTTCAAGATAAAAAATAGACCTCCCCTAAGCTTTCTACCCCTCTAAAGTAGCTCCTTCGATCCTTTCTAGGTCTTAATGTAGTTTTTAGAACTTAATTTTAACAAAACCTAGGTAGTAAGTTAATATTTATTTTAACATAAAAGTTTGATAGTAGTTATAAAAAACTCAACTAAGTATAAAACGTTATTCTCGTTTTAGCAGAAATTTCGCATTAAAATACTTTAAAAGTAACGTAAGTAAAAAATATGTACATTTACGGAAAATGAACTTAGGTTTCTCATTTGTCATTCGACACCATAGTAAAAAAAAATATCATTTTACCACTTTTGACAGTGAAATAATTCAGTGAGGTAAACTTTTTTTATTTAGGTAAGTAAGGTACCCAAAGATATTATAATTACGAGGTACCTACCCATTTATTTGAGATATGTCGGTTTTCGCTGTTATATTTTTATTGAACTTTCGCTGTCTTGAGATAAATCGTAGTTCTGAAGGAACTGTTTTATTTTTTTTGGACTTCGATTAGCGACTATAAGGAATTGATATAATTCTCTAGTCATTGAGTTCGTGATCTTAGCAGGTAAATGGCAGCCAAGTTCAGAAATTATTTATTTAGAATTTCATGTGCATAAAAAATTGTGAAAACGGTAAAGTGAAATTTCTAAATGACAAATAATTGTAGGTTACTTTTAGGCTAATTTTAAATTAAAATTCATGCTAATTCAAAAAATCGAAAATCATTAAAATCTCGGATTTACGGTGTCAAGTAAAGCACAAAAACTTTTTACTAAAAAGTGGAATATTTTTTTTATTGTAGATCCAGTAGACCTGAGTTAAACTTTGTTTAAGACACAATGAAACTATTCAGATCATAGTTAAAATAACATTAATATTATGATCAAAAAATACTTTCTTTCAATTAATGAATATCTTTCATTATCTTAAATATTAATTATACATGTTCACGTTAAGACCTTAGTTGAAATAATTGAAACGTTCTTAAATTAGCTCAAAATGTTTAAATTAGTAAATGTAGTTAGTCCTTTACTAATAAGACAGTATTTAATATTGCTCATTCATAATACTTTAGGATTTTGACTGTTCTTCCTTATCACTTCATCATATAATAACTTAAATAAACTTAAAGACCAATAGTAATTTTAAATATTTTAATAACCTTTTAAACTTATAGCGTAGTAAAATTGAATTTAGTTAGTATTAGCGCGTTATTTGATAGCGTTTCGATTAAATTTTAACAAAATAGCAATAAATTAGATAAAGTAAATTAAATGAGTAAGCACTCTTCCAATGCACAAGCATCTTGCAGTCTTCAAGTTTTTAAAACTATTTAAACACCACATGGACTGTTAAAATGTTATTTTAACGTTTTACTTTGATTTTCATGATGCATCATACAAATTTGACACAGTTTCCATAAAACGTATCCGTATACTTAAAGATTAAATAATGTTTTAAATATATTCATACCTAAGTGCCAAAAGCGTCTTATTTTATTTATTTTCTTGTCAATAAAAGAAATAATTATTTTTAATATTATCTTACTAATTGTACAATTGCTTTAACTAAAAATATTATAAAATGATTATATATCGTAATTTTTTAGTTAAGTGTCATAATTATGATGGTTATCATTATAATGTATGTAAATAAAAGTTGTGCAAAATATGTTGTTAAAATAATAAGACGCACAGATTGTGATTCATGCCTTATCGATGTTCTCGTTGTAAAATGTTTTGTTCGTAAGCAATTGTGTCAGTATAGTTTATTGCTAAATGCCAAAAATATCTCAAAATTCTGTGTTAAAATAAACCTAACATAGGCTTTAAGGGCTATGTTAGGTTATGCGGGCTTTAAGGCCTATGTTATGTTAGGTTATGATAAACCTAACATGGGCTATATGGCATATGTTAGGTTGAACTACCAAAATGTAATATTGATTATGAATATATATTAATAATACTAATAAATAATGTTGGAAAATTCAGAAAATAAAAAGTTTTATGTAAATTAAAAACAAATGTCATAACTGTCATACCTAAGTAAATAAAAAAAATCACTGCAAAAGTGCACTAAAGTGCAACGTGAAATCTGTAATAATTTTGCCCATACAGATTTCATGTAGCACTTTTTTTTATTTAAACTGAATTAGATCTTTTAAAATACTTTTATCCTTTTTCTGTAAAGAAATGTCGGTCACATCAAAATTTAGCGCATTTAGCAATGAAATAAAGAATGTAATCGACAGGCAATGGTGCAATCGCTTTGTGATTTCAATATTGTACCTTAATATTACCTAGTTTTAAGACGGTTTTCCTTTAGAGCTTTAAAGTTCTAAAGATATCTTTTAGATAAGCAACAAAAAATATGATTGTGAAAAAAAAACAATTTAATTATATGGGTTTCTGTTGGCCCGTTTATGTTGGCTAAGTCGTAGCAAGAGTATACACTGGCCAAACTCGATAAACAATTTTTGTAACCAAACCACAACTTAACCTAAAATTCACTCTGTTACAGCGTTTTATGAGTAATTAAATTAGTTGTCGATTTCAGATATCACTTTCTTCAATATTTGTTTTTTACAACGATATCTGAAACTGGAGGCCAAGCAAGCGAGTTTTAGTTATATGTATTGTGGTTTACAAACATAGTACATCGAGTTTGGCTAGTATCTTGTTTTCCAATCCTCTCGACTTGGCTCAACGACCCGAAGTGTATCTTGGCATTTTTAAATTGGATCATTTGATTGTGTATCTTGGATTTGATAAGAGAACTTCTGTTCCTTTTTCGTCCGAGTTTGAACTGCCTGTTAATGCTGATATCACCCAGGTTGCTTGCAACGATTCGACCAATGAGAACGGAGCATTTAGAAAGTAAGAAAGAAAGAAAATGATTTATTAAACACTACACAACACTACAAATAAAATAAAAGACTACTTATAAGTAACACGAAGAAACACAGTTAACAATTATTGGAAAGCTAAAACTAACACAAGTACACAGGTACCTACAAATGAGTGTAATACTGTAGATACTTAAGTTTTAAAAGACCGGAAAAGTATACAAGTATGCTTTCGCAGTCTCTTAGCACTGTAGGCTTTTGCGATTAAGGGCAAAAATCTCTATGTACCTACTTCAGTTATTTGTAAAAATGTCGACCAATAATGAAGTATTAAATTACGCCCGTTTGTCTTTAGCAAGGAATTTGCATAATACGTTAGTATACAAGTTGTACTACGTATACAAATTCCATGGTCTCTAGTAAAGTCAATATACCTACTTTCGAGTGAAAAATGTTTAGTCAATTTGACATCTATGAACTTTGCTCGCTGTTGATATTAGGATTTGTTAATTGAATAGGGACCTAGTTAGTTTCGTTAGTATTATTCTTGTAATTATATATTCATGAAACATTTACTTAAAACTGTTATCTTTGAAAAATCAGATTTTGTGTTTGTCAATTTTATAGCGAGAAGGAATTTTGGTGGGATGTGTCACTGTCTCGCGAATTTGGTATAAGGTTTGGTACTGTGTTGTAATAAATCGCGTATAAAATTGACTTAACAAAATTCTACACTTTGCTCTTTTTTCACAAGTTGTATCTTCACAATTTAATATATTTTACCACTAAAGAGTATAATAATAACGATGGTACACAAAGATAACGCCAAATACTTAATATTTTAATATGATTAGCAGTATTAATAATTAGAATTTAGGTCTTTTGTCTACACTGTTTTCTGCTACAATTTTCATAAATAAAATTATAACTACTATATATTAAATTGATAAATATGTGATAATATGTAATAATGATGCCACCACATTTAAAAGTAGTTTTCCATAGTGAACGTTGTTTCGTTCGATTGATACTCCAAACGTACAAAAACCAAGACTCGATAAATAATGAAAAAATATTTAAAAAAAAACAATTTGTTTCCTCAAGTAGAATAATTATAAGAGCAACCAACCAATCGAAAGGCTATGGTTGACTTCGTATTTTTTATGTGGTGGTAGCATTGCAAGAAAAATGTTGTGAATCGATTTAAAGATCGATACATGAAAAGTTTTCCACCAAACAAATACCATAAATGAGGTATTGAGGGTCAGAACTCGGGAACTAATTTCGAAGTTCGTAATATTTCTAGGAATGTCTAACTGTCGAAGAAAAAAGTTGTAAGTCGAAACTTTCTACCAAAAGTCCTTACTAACACCAAAAAGTACTTTATCGGTAACAAAATTCAATGGCAAACAATTTCTTCCAGGTTAGTATTGATAACTGCTTGTTACGCCAATCAATTACTTACATATACAATCGGAGTTACCGCAATTTTCTAGTTAGGCCGCACACTAGCACCACGTTTACTTCGATTCTACATTTACCTCGCCTCATATACCCCGCCACAAATGTGTCCTCGGTGTTCGGCTCATGCGCAAACAGACGGGGGCGATAAATGTGTCGAGATAGAAATCATCATCAGCCTATACTAGTCCACTGCTGGACAAAGACTTCCCCTAATGAGCGCCATAGCGTCCTGTATTGATGCATCCAGCATCTGCCTGCAGTCTTTCGTAGACTGTCATCCCACCTGGCTGGAGGGTGACCTACACTACATTTGCCGAGTCGCGGTCTCCACTCAAGAACTCGTTTACACCAGCGGTTGTCGGTTCTTTACGAAATATGGCCGGCCCACCGCCACTTCAACTAGCTAATTCTTTGGGCTATGTCAATAACTTTGGTTCTCTGTCGGATGTGTTCGTTACGAATCCGAGCATAGCTCTTTCCATAGCTCGCTGAGAACGCTCACTTTGAACTAGATCGAGATTCAAATGTGTTGCTACAATCGTCGTAATACAAGTGTATGACTTAATTAAAAATTGTGACTTCACATAGCCTTTGTTATCTCATTGATAGGAGAGGTTTTCTTCTATTTTTGCTGGATACATATAAGTAATAATAATCATATAACAAAAGTACGTTCTTAAACCCAAGGCCACGGTCTCTGAAGCCCTAACAGTAAAGCTCAACTCTTATAAGCTACTATTCCCAATTCCCATCTCTGAAAGGGACATGAAATAGATCGTTCAACTCTTCTATCTAGGCTATATTGGACTTCTTAGATTTATGCCCCATTTGGAAGCGGCACTCCTTAAAGCGGATTATCTCTTGTTTTTGCTCGATTGAACCTAGAGTTATCGATATTAGGCGGGCCTGTTATTTCCACGCGATCGGTTTTTTGAAGATTATGTTACTTATAATCTAGGTTCAACCATCCGTAAGATATCTTACAGAACTATACTACCCATCTAATGTTACCCTTACAAATAAAACCATTCATTTTGCTCAATCCATAGAAAATTTGCCAGAAATTTATAAATCAGAAACTGAGTGTGTGAAAAGATAGTATCCGATAGGAAACAAACATCTTTTCATAACCTAAAACATGATTAATCGAATTCAAAAAAGGAGAAAACTCTTATTACAAATGTATTTTATTTAATGTAGTTACTTAGTATTTTTACTGGGTGAACCGATTTTGATGATTCGTTTTTTATTTGAAAGCTGGTTCTTCCCATTTAAATAGGTGGAGTTCGGACAATAGCACCCATGAGAGAACCATATAATTGAAGTCGGTTTATAGCTATTTAAAACATACCCAATTATTTAGGTCCTTACCCTTGATCTTACTATCCTACATATAAACGTGTATTATAGTATAAATTATTTAATTTGAAATAGCCATTTACAAATAAAATGTCAGTACGTTGAGTTGTTCTATCAGTTCACTCAAGCTATTACTCATTTTCAAAAGCGCTCAGAACGTTGCCTTTTACAAAATTCACAAAGACTTCAAGCGGTTTCGTAACCCCTCAATGCTGTCATGTTCGATCACCGAACCAGCCTGCAGGTCTACTCGGAAAGCGAAATCGAAATTAATGATTCGTTTCCAAGCGAAACCAACTCTTATGTCACTTGCATAAGATAGCGTTTACACGAAAGCGAATCAGGAACGTATATTTTCTTTTTTTCGAGTACGGGCTCTGCATCGCGTAGAAAGAAAATAAAAAGCTGCCACCTGTCAATTAGGGACCAGTTGAATAGGGCTCCGGAAAATTGAACGGTAGTTTTATGAATGGTATTATAGTTAGTACAGATTGGTTTGAGATATTGTTGAAGATTGAAATTAAAAGAAGTGTTTAAAATGCTTTGTAAAAGTAGGTTACGTATCAAATCGATAACTAATACAAATTATTCGAATACGGTGTACAACTTTTTTCTTCGACAGCCGATATTATCCATTGTTATAATATAACTGCAATATTTTATTTACTGTTACTGTTTTTACTGATTCTTCACTTCATCGAATCTTGTATTACGAAATCAATAAATAGTACTATCTTGATCCGATGTGTTTTCTTTTTAGCCTAATAAACCTTATTAGTTTCCTTGATTACAGTGTAGGGGTCTACGTATAAACCGAAAACATGCTATGACGGGCTTGTTCCTAGATTATTCAAAAAGAGAAGCGTCGTGGCGTTACGGTGAACTTACAATTTCAGTCGTACTGCAATGAGAGAGCAGTGTTGTCAACGCAACAAAAAGTTGTCGATTGGCACACGAGCGCCCTCAATTCCCACGACGCTTCTCTTTTTGAACAGGCTCTACGGCCGTCTACGTCGTAGCACATTAATGCGCTAATGATATAAAACATCAATAGTACCTACTAGGAATCATAAAGAGGTTTTAGTTACAAAGACAGGTTCTTACAACTACTTTACTGTTATTCCTGTTAAGTCATCTGGACACTGTATTTTGTAATATTATAGAGAGTTAATAATATTTCAATGTTTTCAATAAAGTACTTTGAGAATAATTTCAGCTACCTTCGGAGTATGATGCAACTTAACAATTTGTCTAAATTATTTTTTGTGGTAATTTGAGAATTAATGTATGAATTATGGATATTTATATTTTCGGTTAAAAACATTTATTTCTCATAAAGAATATTTACATTCACTTACATGAGACCCAAACTTATATTCTAGGATATATTCTAAAGGCGTAAGTATTTAAATTACTGACAACATTAATAAGAAAAATGTAAATGTATGACCACGGGCAAGAATTGAATAGAAAACATTTTGTTCTATGCATTCCAAAGATCTAGCGACCGCTGAAAGTGGCATTGAGTCTATGGTGATAAATTTAGATTAGGGTTTTTGCACAAATAAAATTTTAGTGTTTATATTACGAAGGAATCTACATTCCTTCGTATTATATTGCTTTGGGAACAACCCCGCCATAGCTTGTCTACGTCGTAGTAAGAATACTTCGTAGCGAGTCAACCTAATTCGTTACATGCCTGCTTCGTAGCATGTAAACCTAATTTGTAGCATGTCTACGTCGTAGCATGTCTACGTCGTAGCATGCCTACGTCGTAGCATGCCTACGTCGTAGCGAGTAAACCTTATTCGTAGCATGCCTCTACCTTGTATCGCGTCTAATAGGCCTGACTAATCAAAAATTCTTATTTATTTTGTCAGTTAGATTATCAGAAGAATATAATTATTGGCGGTTTTTCCATTAGGCACGGCCACGGCAAAAATATATGAAAATGTATGGCTTGTTTTTACACTCACCACCGGCACGGCGACGGTATGGCAACGACGGCCCGGCAAAACTGCATGTTTATTGTATGATATGAATTGTACCTACACGTGGGCGTGTGCGGTGCCATCGCCGTGCCGTCTTATGGAAAAACGGCCAGCGGACACGTATTTTTTCTTTTGTTAGTTTAGTATATTATATTGCATTCACTGCCCAGTTTCGCCGCCCGCCGCTACACGGGGACGGAGACGGAGACTGGCACCTGCGTCATGGGCTATGAATGTGTTTCAAAGAAAAAATCACAAACATCAAAAGTTTGGGAGTGGGGGCTAGTGACGTCACAGCGTTATTCGTTATTTAATAATGTGTAATAACTAGACTCGCTACAGATTCCTCTTTATTTACGGCTATAAACCAATAGGCAAATTTCTAAAATGGCAGAACTTTCTGATGAAAAGATATTAATGTATTGTGATCGGTACTATACCCACAAAAGTTAATACGAACTAACTTACAAGTGTTTTACTACGTGTTTAAGTTTAACGATTTTAATTATGAATGTAAGCGGGTTAACTACCAACCTAGTTTATGTCTTCCAAGTCTCAAACACAAACTAGGTTCGTACTTAACTGGAAAACGACAAACTACGAAAGTCTAAGAATTTGTTTTGTTTAGTTCAATAATAATAATTGAAGCAGTGATCGTAAGGAGTAATTTTAGTTTTATGTGCCAACGAGATAGTTTATATTTTGTACTCTTTTCAATCACTTGTTTATGCACTTTATTATGTAGTTTAAATTAGTTTAAGTTATCACAAAACCTCAACGTTCCACCAAATTAAAGAGCAAGGTCGCTTTGGACTCTCCGCTTATAGGCCGAGAGTCTGGACTATTTCCGTCGACCTTCCAACTCCGACCTTGCAAGTCTAGCATGCACATTGGGAACTGAAAACTAAGTATAACTCACTCTCTTTTAACTCAGAGTCAGAGTGAAATCGTTTATTTCTTTAGACTTACAAAATAAGTACTTAGACAAGTCAAATTTTTACTATATAAACAGCTTGATAAATAGTTATTACTATTAAATTACTAATAGTTATTACTCACAAAGTGTTGACTGAGCTAAGTAGTAATAACATTCATCGCACTCTATGGGTTAATTAGCATACCTACATACTTACAAGGACTAGACTGAGTTGATGATTGCGATGTTATTAAAAATCACACTAATTAGGTTATTTCTATCCCATAGGAACTGATTTCTGGGATAAAAATAATATGTTTGATTCCAGGATTAGAATTGAATGCAAAATTTCAGCCCAACCCATTCAGTAGTTTTGTCGTGAAAAGGTAACAAACATACATCCATCCAAACTTTAGCATTTAGGTATTATATTCGTGTGATTTATACCGAATTAAGTGAATTTATACCTTCGGTATCAAGGAATAATAATTTTCCATAGAAAATTTACTACACTTTTTAACCACCTCAAAGATATAAAAATAAGATACCTGACCTAATGTGTTATTCTACAACCTAAACTATCTACACTATAAACATTTGAATCGAGTTACAGAGTTACGAGGTACCAAAAGTTCACACAAACTTTTGCTTTTATAATAATAATAGTAGCACAGTTTTATTGCAAACCAATGCGTTTTAATATTCCTATTAATAAATAAATAAATAATCTTGGACGATTCACACAGAAATATTTAGCCCAAAGCTAAGCAGAGCTTGGGTAATTAACTGATATATTTAATACAATACAATGCAAATATATTTGATATTTTTATATATTTTTGGTGTATAGAGAACACCCTGAACATATAGATCTGCAGATGGAACAAACATTTGTCCCGAGGTAGGAATCGAACCCGCTACCTCCTGCGTCGCAGGCGGACCTTTCCCCGCCGCGCCACAGAGGTCGTATCATTAGTACTAGAGGTAATAAAATGGCCTGCCTTTACCGGCCTTTACGTTCCCGTGTGAATAAAGGTTTAACGTGTGAAAAACGTTTCGTATTGCATCTGTATGTAACTTACCAACTTCCGAAATAAACGCTTCTGTGTTCTGTTTCGACATGTCGCTATAGACTTCGGGTAGATACAGTTTCGTATGTAAGCCGCGTTGCTCCGGTGGTGTTTCAGTCGAAAGGGCATCGAGAATGCTTGTCAGTCAGCTGTGGATAACAATGCAGTTGGCAGGTTTTTGCAGAACTGCGCTGGTAAAGGTATTTTGGCTATTTGGTAAAACGAATGGTGGTGCAGGCATAGATATTGCACCACTCCAACTCTGCCCGCGGGTGTCATAAGAGTGTGTCAGTAGCGCCTCCTGCAGGGTAGTTCTACCACCGAACCGCGATCCTCCAACTGGATGACCAGCGTGGGCATTACCCTCCATGAGATAAAGCCAATAAGGCGCGTATCAGGAGTAGGCCTGCGTCCAGCAGTGGACCAATATAGGCGGTTGAGGAGGACGAATGGTGATCTCCATTCTACATGGGAGTATGTTACTTAAGAACGTCATGTGAGTTGTGGTCTTGTGGTATAATTAATTTGAAATTTACCCATATCGAATGTAATTCCGTGATCAGCGTTGATTGTAACGTAACGTGTTTAAAATCAGCTCATGCTGAGATAGAGACCGTTTTGTGATCGAAAGATGATTTGTCTTTTACTTTAAGCCATGTTTGTTTTTGTTGAATAAGTCACAAATAAATTAATATTCTATTCTATACTATTTCAAAAACAAAAACTTTACAGAAAGCCTAAAAAGTCGGGCACTACTTAAATCACATTTGGGACAAAAACTTCCAGATCCATCTCCTAAATCAAACTAGTAGCTTTATTCTGCCCTTGAACTTTGCAGACTATTCTCTGAACGCTCTGCGAGTCTGTGAGGTAGGGACCACAAAAACATGCAGTTTGTTTTTAAATTTGCTTTGTTTTAGTTTCTATTGTTGTAAAACATGCGAAATGTGAGAGAGAAATGTAGATCTAAGTATACTAATATACTAATCTTATACCTTTAAAACGAGCATTTCTTGTATATATACATAATCAGAATCGCGGAAATAGCTCCGACGATTATCATGAAATTTAGTATACAGCGAGTATCGGGGGCGATAATCGATCTAGCTAGGATTCATTTTTAGAAAATGTCGTTATATTCATGTTTTCAATAATAAACTTTATCCTAATCAACTTAAAATCTAAACTGAAAAATAATACTACAATTTCTTAAATGAAAAATTACCAAAAATAAAAACCAAAGTCATCAAGGTACTAATATTATAAAGAGGAAAGATTTAATAATAATAATAATAACTAAAAAATATATTTTATCATTTAAAAGCTTACTTTTCAGGGAGTGACAAAGGCTATATTTTATTCTGGAATTCCCACGGGAACGGGAACTACGCGGGTGAAACCGCGAGTTGCTGCTAGTCAAATCTGCAATCCCCAACCCGCATGCCAAACGTGGGGATTAAAGGTATTAAACCCCGTTGAGATAAAAGCCAAAAAGGCGCTTATCAGGGGGACGTTTGAGTCTAGTATGGTGTTGAGTATTGAGCAGCAAAAGTTCTCAAGAACCGATATACTTTGTAGCTGCCGCAAAACAACTTGTCGTTATTTGACTGATTTATTAACCTTTGAATACAATAGACTATCAGTAAAAGCCCTTAGAATATTATTATTATTCTTAAATTTTCATCTAGTAAACTTATTTTGCGAACGCTACCTCCCGTTTGAGTGACAGCCAGTGAAAAACTCATCTGTTCCATTTGGAAGTAGACGATGAGCTTCCGACATACACGGGTGTCGGCAAAGCTGTGTTTCTGTGCACTATACTACGATTCAAAACCTGTATTTTTTTGTAACACAAAGAGCCTAAGCAATATTGTTGGAAAATATGGTATCATCGAAGCTTAGTACAGAAACTCGAAACAACTTTGGATTTGAAATATAGATAAGATACTTACTTTTATAGAAAGTAGGGTCTTCAATCCTAAATAAGGTTTATCTTGGGTTCTCTAATATGAACTTATACATGGACGGCAACGACAGTTTAGCATTGTATATGAGCCCTAATAATTACGACAGTCACGCACATAGGCACAGCGGGGAAAGCTTTCATTCATCGTTATAATTTATCTCTTTAGTTTTCTAATTTAAATTTAAATATTTTTCTCATGTGAGATTGACGTTATGCGTTGTTGAAGTTAGTCAGGGCGGGGCCTCGTTTGCACAACAATAATTAACTGGCTTAACTTTGATTACCGAGTTATCTAACCATACAAATGCAATACAATACAACAATACTTTATTGTACTCCATAAAAATAACATTAGGTACATGGATACATTACATATAAAAAGAGTTCAATGGGCGGCCTTATCGCTCAGAAGCGATCTCTTCCATGCAACATTTAAAAAATACGTCAAAGTTAATCAAAATTAGACGTTTAAATATCGTTTTGCAAATAGGACTTTGTTTTTAGTGATAACTTGATAATCTTATTTTCTGTTATTGTTATGAGATTTTGTTAACATTTCATTGATGAATATCTTTGTTGACATAAAATATCTTCAAAGTGCGAAGCTGAAGGAACTGAAACTAGTATTTCCTTATTAGTTTGGCTGTTAAATGAAAGCTTTTCAGTATCGTATTAGAAACGTCTCCTTAGAGGAGTATTTCGTAGAATTCAAGTGATTCACAGAACGCATTCTGTTCTGCGACTTGAATTCAGGAAATGAAATCCTGTCCCAATTTGAAACCTTTTGTCCTGTTGAAGTCGGTAGTAGGTAGAGAAATACAATAGTTCCTCAATAACAATGTAGGAATCTAGGGAGATTAGAGCGAGGGCCACCGTCAAAAAAGTTACCTCACTTGGTACTTATCTTATAGCCGTTTAATCATCACGGTCACGTATCTCGCGGCGTATCTGTCCCCTTCGCTTTTTCATATTCATAATAAGAAAGGGTTTCGTTGCGAGCGACTTCATTTGGCACCTAGCTCTTGGCCAGTCGATCATCCATCTATAGTCCGGGGACTAATTCCACTATTTTTTAAACAAATGCTATAATTAAATGATTATTTATCGGGTATTTATCGCGTACCTTTGTTTTTATTTCCCCTACGTTTAATAAATATAAATAATCATTTAATTATGTTATCAAATCGCGAAAGTTTAAAAAGTTTTAAATGCTATAATGGCGTCGTACTATTAAAATAGAGATTTAGTCGTAAATTTATTTGTTATTCTATTACCATAAGATTACAATCTATAAGACTTATAATAGCGTGCCAATAATGTGGTGGGGCATATAATTATAATCGTAATAGTCATAGATATGGCATAAACAAAAAAAGATCGTGTTAGTAGAATACCATAAGGTGTCAATGACGGTGATTGTTACGCGATAATGAAGCGATAATATTGTCATAGTGAGGCGATTGTGTTAGTGGAATCAGGCCTGAGATCTATAGCCTAGGCCTAGCCATCTATAGTCAGATCTAGTAATTTTGTAGGCATGATGTGCTAAAGACACAACTGACATCATGCAATCTTGCTTTTACGTGTGTGATTTGAACTTTAAATATTTTTATAATTTTTCTAAAAGTTAAAAGGATAAGCCCAACTTATAACCCCCCCTTTTTTGCTCAAAACTTGGTGATTTACCAAGGAAGCGGCTTGCGGAAGTCGGTACGGTACTTTTTAACTTATATGCCTGACAAAGATACGATCTTCGGATACGTCACAGACAGAAGCGATAACTAGTTCTTACACATATGCCTTTGAAAAAAAACTACAATCAAATAAAAGAAGAAATAAATTAAAGCACAGCCGACCTTAATTAAATTTAGATTTGATTTGTATACTATATTTTTTCAGTCTTTCTTGAATTCAATCGTAATTCCTAACTTATATGGTATTTAAGTTTGTTTTGTGTAGTGCTAAACAATGTCGAGAGAATAAGCCCATTGCATCCAAGGTGGTACAAGATGAAATAATATTATTGCAGAGTGCTCCCAGCCTGAAGCCTTGCTAACAATGCACAAATCTAAGGCGGGCGTGTATTGTGCTGCGTTCCTTTGACGCGGTGGAAACGTTGAAAATGTTCCATTTTGTACGATTTTCTGAAGCAATCATAATTTCAATTTCAGACTACGTTTGTTATTTCCTGCACGTGCTTTATTCGTGTGAAATAACGAATCTTCAAATAATTGTTAGTTTCGTTTTTGTAAAGCAATCGCTATTTAAATTTTGGTTCACTTTATACTTTATACCCATAACACAAGCTCTGTTAACTTGGACCTAGATGATGCTTTTTTGGTTATCCAGCAGTATTTACTTATTGCACAAAAAAGATAAGTACTTTTTTTATCCTACTAATTTCATAAACGCGAAAGTGTGTACACATGTATGTTTGTTGCTCTTTCACGCAAAAACTAGTGAACGTATCGGGCTCAAATTTTGCATACAGGTAGTTCTAGGCTTGGAATAACACATATATTTTTTCAGTATACGTTCAGAAGCCGCGGGGCGCAGCTAGAAATAAATATATGCGAGGCAATGCAGCCAGCGCGCGTCTTGGGTAGGTACGCTTCCGAATTATATTGATATGGATCTGTTGAGCTACCTGTAGCTTGTAGCAACAGTGTCCAGTTAGCTCAACGGTACTTGTAAATACTATTTTTAATTTATTTAAAATTATTTTAATTAAAAGTTTTATTGTAATTTTCTGTTTCAATAAATATAAATCACATAAATGGGGATATAAAAATAATAGCATAATGCAATATTTCTATACATAATTTATTCGTCATAACATAATCCAACTAGTTATTTATTTACAGAGTTGATAGCCTAATTCATATACTCAATATGAAAACAATATAATATAATGTAATTCATGATAATGCGAGATTTAGGCAAAAGACAGAACGCTACATAATTTCGCTAAAATAATATTGTAAGTTTGAATTCTCCCTTCGATCTGTCACGTAAACTTTCGTCAATCTGAAAAAAATACAGTCATTTAGCATTTTGCTAAAACTAAAAAAAACTTCCTCAACTCACCTCACCTCAACACTGTTGTGAGTCGTGTTGAGTCAACAGCCTATATTTATCCATTGCTGGACGCAGGCCTCCCCCTGATGAGTGCTTTATTGGCTTTTATGTCATGGGGGTAACACCCATAATCCCCACGAAGGGCATTCAAATCAAATCAATAGTTTATTTGCTGAAATGTAGGTACAGAAGGTCTTATATTTTATAGTTAGCTCTACTAAATTCTGCCACAAGGAGCGTGCAAATTTCACAAAGGTAGGTAAAATGAATATAAAGGTTTCACATAAGACAGACTTACACAATTTACACATATTAGAAATTCGATTTACTACAGTTTACGAGCAACAAAAACCAACTAACACCAATTAGAGATGACTATTTCACCGTATAATAATGTCAATGGAATAACTTCCAAGTTCGATGGTAGAATGGTTCAGCAGAAGGCGTTGCTGCCTGCCCCCGTTGGATATCCATTATTCGCCTCTTACGACACCCGCGGTAATAAAATAAAACAAAAAGGAGCACTTTAGTGCTGGCCAGCTGTGTGGCGCTGGCTTAGAATTTGCACCACCCCCCATCTCTTCCCGTGAGTGTCGTAAGAGGCAACTAAGGGATATCCAACGAGCCGCGGGCAGGAGCGCCCCCTGCAGAACTCTACCACCACCCAACCCGTAAGCCACGCGTGGGGATTAAGGGCCCTCCATTTGATATACGCCAGTAAGGCGCTTATCAGGGGGAGGCCTGCGTCCAGCAGTGGACCAATATAGGCTGTTGAGGTGAGATTGAGGATGTCTAAATTGACCATTACTACTATTACTTATACTCAATAGTAAGAGATGTTACACAATACTACTACTTACTCTAAGAGTTGTTGCTCTTTGACATGAGTTTGGCGACCATCTCCTGAACTCGTTTCATCTCCTCAAGCTGGTTGCTAACTTGATACAGTCTGTTCTCTCGTTCTAGTACTGTTTTCTCTAGTTGTTTCACAGCCTGTAAATGAGAGAGGCTTATGAGACTGGTGTCCTCGGGGGACCCTAGACATTCATCATCATCACATCAGCCGATTGACGTCCACTGCTGGACATAGGCCTCTCCTAACAAGACCCAAGATATTTACATACACTCATATATCACAAATCGCACACTCATATTAACGTTACTCAAACCCATATTTCACAAATCGCACATTTTACCAAATAAATAGAATACAGCTTATGAGGCTTTAGAGGTAGGAACGGACTTAGCACAAGACATCCAGGGCCATCGTTTAAGAGCGGCCAACCCGTCTTACTTTTCATACAAACTCTCTTACGTGATTATGGCGTCGTAACAGATCTTTCTTTGAAACTTTTAACTAACTAGGTATCTTGTGAACTATATCTAGGTTTCTATCACAACAAAAAATCGAAATTTGGAAAAACAGATTCAGTATAAGCGTCCAAAAATCTGTTTGTTGCACAAATTTTACCTGAACGTTAGGCGTTCATAATGTACTCATAAATTGTATAAGTAAAGAAAATATTTAGATAGAAACCCTGAAAATGTAATGGAGATTTTAAGTGACAAAGTTTAATTTCACAAACTTGTAAGGCTTATTGAAACACACGTATCTCCTGGAACAAGTTTTTTTGAAATTTCCTCACATTATTCTTCCTATTGTCAACTACTCGCGAGTGAGCGGCGAAAGTAACCGAATGCCAACCAATCGATCAGGCGCTTTCTCTCTCTTTTAGCTTTGCCTCTTTTTCTATCATTGCGCTGGATGAAACAACAAGCTTTTCAATCACGCTCGCGTTGACGATAGTAGGACCGGGAAGGGCCGCTTAAATATAGCTACTCGCCCCGGCTTCGCACGGGTGCAGTGCTGATGTATTATACATATAAACCTTCCTCTTGAAACACTCCATCTATAAAAAAAACACCCAAATCCGTTGCGTAGTTTTCAAGATCTAAGCATACATAGAGACATACAGACAGCCGGAAGCGACTTTGTTATATACTATGTAGTGATTAAAGTTCACCTGTGTTCTTGTACGTGTTACTAAGTAGTGATTTATTAGTAGTGTAGTGTATAATAAATCATTTTCTTTCTTTACCTCTTTCTATTGCACAGTACAACCAGCATTCGGTTATAAGCGTATGTGACGAATCTTAAGGTTTATTTTTTGAACAAATTACACAACATTATCTAGATCCAAGCTAAGCAGGGCTTGTGTTATGGGCGCATAACTGATATATTTTGTATTTTACACTTGTCCCGAGGCGGGAATCGAACCCGCAACCTCCTGCGTCTCAGGCGGTCGTCATGTTTGGTTGTCCATAGGCCTAGATCTCAGTACCTACTTGCGCAATCCCGCGGTATATAATTACATAAATAAAAAAAAATATAAATAATATAACCTTGTATCTTGCCAAATTTCATGATTTTAGTTCTAGGGAACCTTTGTTTCCTATAGGTTTTACTATTAAAACCTAAGCATAGGAAACCTATAGTTCCGGAATAGATAAAATTGTCTCTAAAATTTGAAGGTATAATAGAATTATAATCAAATCCATACCGCGTCTCTAGCCTCAATTTCCCTGCGCAGTGCATTTTCATTGGCGGCAGCGTCCTCCAGCTTTTTATCGCGCTGTTTAACTCTTTCCTCGAACTTTATCAGGACACTGGCTAATTCGCTGTTCTTGCTTGCCTGATAAAAACAAATCAATTAATAAATCATATTTATGTACATTATCATATTTCTATCACTCCATAGACGATTACATTAATGATGTTAATGCTTGACCGGATGTCGCCCAGTTCCACACCGATAATAGTATGTAAGAACATCAATTATTAATTAATTATTAAATATGCAAAGATTGTGTAAGTTGATAAGCGATAAACTTGCTAGTGGTTTCTTTTTCACTTCTTCCACAAGTGGACAAAAAACAGTTGCACCTTATTTCTTATAATTACTATTTATCAAGCTGTTTAAATAGTAAAAATTTGTTTTGTCTGAGTGCTTATTTTGTAAGTCTAAATAAATAAACGATTTGACTGTGACTCATAAACATAGCATAAAAATGTATCCCATAAATCAGTTCCCGTGGGACAGAAATCACCTTTAAACGTTTCCATAGGAAAAACGCGGACGAAGCCGCGGGGCGCAGCTAGTAGATATTATTATGGTGAGCAGCTGTAGTTCCCCTGTCGAGCTTTCAAGGAATCTGCGTAAGTGCGAGTATCAGTACAAGGGAAAACGGTTTTGAATACCTGTTGTTCAAGTTTCTTCTGCAACGCCTTGTTTTCGGCATCCATTCCATGTATTCTCGCCTCGTGATCTTTTTCGCGAATTTTCATATCATTTTCTATTACCTGCAAGAGAAATAAACATTATTTCAGAAAAACTGAAAATATGATAAACAGCGACATCTAGCGTTGAGTAGTATAGTTAAAATCACGAAACGACCTACAGAATAGACGCCATCTAGTGTCAAGTAGCAGAACTTAAATGAACGTTCTAGCTAAGCGCAGGGAATGAAACATTTCTTGAGGACCTAACCTACAGAATCAATACCATCTAGTGTCATGTAGCAGAACTAAAATACTACAAACGCCAGTTTTTGCGACAAACTATTATTTCTTTGGATGGTTATTGAAATTACGAATTTAATGAAGGTTACTTACAGTCAGCTGGTTCCTAAATTCTTTATTCAGCGTCTCCTTCTGGTTTTCCTTGTCTAGTCTTTCCGCAGCGAGTTTCGCGCGAAAACCGCGTAGAGTATTTTCCGCGTCTTCTAACTGCTTGTGAAGGTCTTCTATAGTTTTTTTGTGTCTAGAAAACGGAACAAAGCAATAAAATTTTAAGGTATGGACAAAACGAGATTTTATTCGTCCCGGACGGAAAGGACAATTTTTAAACATATCGTTACATAAAAACGTACTGTAATATTATATACGCGACGAGGCTTAATTATTTGTAAGTAAAAATTTACCCGCTCTTTCCCGGACGAGTAAAATTATGTTACGAGTGCCACCTTAGTCAATAGAAATTAAAACAAAATTAAAATATGCAAAAAGTGTTCTGCATCGACCGGGAATCGAACCCGGGCCGCCCGCGTGGCAGGCGAGCATTCTACCACTGAACCATCGATGCTGGTGATAGACTCGTCGGAATTTCACGATAATATCTGCTGATGACCCAAATAAAGAGAGAGGCTTCAAGATTTTTACACAACTAGTACGTATTTACACAGCTATTGCTTTTGTAATGAACAAAAATTATGATTTTAAGAACTGCTTTGTAATAATTACGTAAAACATGAATTTGTATATTCGGCCAGGCTAATTATGGGGTTTTTTGCTATGCGTAAAACAGAGAAATTCACTTAATAATTGTTTAAAATAGATAACTATTTTAAACCACCCATACTTAGGCAAAAAATTACTAGCCTGAATCGTTATTTTGGGGAAATAATCATTAAGACAAATATTTTATAACCAAGGGTTCTAAGTTAAGTTAGACAGCGACCAATACCGCGTCTATGTTAGCGTTATTACTAATTTCTGACTATGGTCAGAGATTACTACTTCTCTTCCCAATAGTCACGCACGTAGATTGGTTTGTATCTGACGCTTCCGCCAATTGGGATCGCTAGGTAAAGGGACCGCTGTCCTATTTGCCGTTTTGTTTTAATTTTATTATTATTCTTCCCGCGAATAGGACCGCAAACCACGTGACGTAAATTGTACAGTCGTCGTCAGATGCAGATCTGTGCCCAGCGTGGGGATTATGGGAAAAACCCTTCATAAGAAAATCGCCAACGTGGTGCTTATCTGGGGGAGGCCTGCGTCCAGCAGTGGACCAATATAGGTTGAGGTAATCTGATATCAGAGCCAAACACTAGCGTAGGGTGCCCCTGTGTCAGAGTAAAACGGTAGTTGTCTAGGGTCGGTAGGTTTTTGTATGTTACCTTTCGTTGTGCATTTGAGTGGTGTACAGAACGTCTTGTTGGGATGAGTTGGTGGCTTGCAACATCGCTAGTGCGTGCTGTAGTGATGCCATATGCTCACTTGCACCCTGAAATAGATTTTAGAATTATTAGTTCTTATTTATTCACCGTTCTTTTAACATTATGTGTTACTAGCTGCGCCCCGCGGCTTCGCACCCGTTGTTCCTATGAAAACTTTAAGAGGTGATTTTTATGGCACGGGAACTGATTTATGGGATCAATAGTAGCCTATGTTTGATTCCAGGATTAGAATTACCTGTATTCAAATTTCAGCCTCATCCGTCCAGTAGTTTTGGCGTGAAGAAGTAAAAAACATCCATCCATACATCCACACAAACTTTCGCATTTATAATATTAGTGTGATACTAGGTAAGTCATTCACTTTACACAATTTTCACGTTTTACACATTTTCATTCCGTAACTTAGTTGGTAGGTTTACAGGAAATAAATGAATAAATTATTATGAGTCAATATGTAATCAATCTGAGAATAATATATTTTAATTAAACCGCATCTAAACGAGAAGAATTTAATTTTACTTTTAAAGAGATTAAAACCTCGGGCAGCAGCGCCCCTTGCAGAACAATTAAACCACTAAACTGCGATCCCTAACCCGCAAGCATTGGGATTTTGAGCATTACCCTCCATGAGATAAACGCCAGTATGTTGCTATCAGGGGGAGGCCTGCGTCCAGCAGTGGGCCAATACAGGCTGTTGAGGATTTACAAGTTTGATATGATAACAGTAATCCTCACCTTATCACCTCATTTTTTCGAAGTTGGTTAAAAACGGGTAATATTATACCGCACAAATTATGATTTTTTATTGCAAGTATGCCCGTTAAATCAAATCAAATCAAATCGTTTATTTGCAAGCATACAAAATTATACAATGTCAGATCTTATAACTAATTTGAGTAAATGTATTCAGCCTGCATGCAGGCGTGCAAATGTTATGCGAGTCATATTATTATAAGTAATGTTATATTAAATTAAATTATATTCATCACAGTTCAAATTTCTAGATATTCGTTGACAGTATAAAAACATTTTTCAAGAAAGTTGGTAACCTTTAATGGGCATACTCTACATGAACCCTGTGAAATTAATTATTTATACTTATATAATATAATTAAAGAACATACCTGTAAGGCGACAGTGTGAGAATGCAGTCTCTGTTCTAAACAGGTCATTTTGTATCCATACAGCTCCATCACGCTCGATGTCGCTATATCTGATACCTGAAAATATTTATCATATTTACTTATTGGGTACCTGTATTAAAATAAGTATTAAAATAGACAGTTTCATGAAGTCTCACTATTTTAATAAGAATTTGAGACATTTGTGGAAAGTTTGACCAAGTCAAGACAATACGTCTTGTTTTGACTTGAAGTTCTTGCTTGAGTTCGTGGCAAACTAACTATGTAACGACATGACATCCCAGAGCGGCCAGCGAAGCGAGCCGCAAACTCTCACACACCGTGACGAGCAACGCGATGTGCACTCACTCAGTGTGGCGAGCGAAGCAAGCCTCGCTGTATGGTGTCGTGTCATGCGACGCACACCTTTACATTGCTTTCTCGCACGCACCAGACCTTTTACTGCGGCTTTGTCCCTGTTACAGCCTACGCAATCTTTTGCTACTCTTCATTTCATTGTTTTCTGTGGATACTTCGAAGAAGGTTACTTTCAAGGATATGCTGAAGAAGTTGAAGAGAAAAAGGTTTAGAGAGAGAATTGGACAATTTCATATGGTAACATCATAGAAGTAGAGGGGTATACCAAGAATTTACTATATAAGCCATACGACGGACAAGTGGCCGTCATGTTGTATAGATATGTACAAGTAATCGCTTTGCTAAGAGGAATGTACAGGAAAATGCATTATTGCATCTACTAAAACTAGACTCAAAGTAAGATTAAGTGTAAGATATCGACGCAGGGGAGTTCAGGGACTGGAGTGAAACGACCGCTGGTTGGTAACACACTGGTTTATTGTACTGAGGTGACGCGGCTGGTGCAGGCACGCATGCGTACGTAGATACTTATAGCTACATACGTAATATAAAGTAAAGTAGGTAAGTACTAGGTAGAGTAGGTAGTACCTTCCCGTTGGCGAGTGCGTCGCTCAGCTTCGTGACCAGTGCGTCTATAGCGTGCTCCTGCGCCGGCAGCAGTCGTTGCACGCAGCAGGACGCGCCGCCGCAGCCCCCGCAGTTGGAACTGATGGATGTTTCCGCGCTGCAGGATGATAGGTCGTTGATGTCGGTGGTCGAGGATGTCGCTTCGCCGAATACCTGGAAATTATCGTAATAAATTGTAATTATATTAAGCATCTTACATTCTTCTTGCAATCACGTACAGATATACTTCTGTTTCGATTTCTCCTGACTATTTTAATGTGATAATGGTGTCGATTCTGTTGTTTCAGGATTGCTAACCTAAATTTTCTATGTTAGGTAGACCTAAAAATTATGGTATTCTCTATACAGGTCCTAAAAATACCTA
The DNA here is from genome assembly GCA_955876795.1 of Eupithecia tripunctaria. Taxonomy (NCBI): domain Eukaryota; kingdom Metazoa; phylum Arthropoda; class Insecta; order Lepidoptera; family Geometridae; genus Eupithecia; species Eupithecia tripunctaria. The sequence continues at coordinate 7,989,706 of OY041623.1, read as the reverse complement.
TATTAGAATGTTTTTCAAAATCGCAAAACCTCTCTGAGTTGAGTGGTTAGGATTTTGCTGTGAGCAAAATATGTTTTTTTCTAAAATGTAATTTCAAAATACTTCTTTACATGGGTCAAACAGTTCATCGATTTGTTTGAGAAATCGTTTAGAAATTCAAATCGATACCAGTTTGAAATCGAAAATAAATAATTTAATCATGACCTAATTAGATGCCTGCTAAAATTAGGTAGACGTTTCTAACCATAGCTAAAATGTAATGCAAAGAATAGGGTTAAAGCTACTTGTAACTAAGTTAAGTTGTTTTAGATCTATCAATCTAATTTTAGCTGTTAGTTTAATTTTTCAAACAACTAAAATGTTACGCAAGGAATATGGTTATAGCCATTTTTACTAAATTGAGTTGTTTTAGGTCTGTCAGCTTAATTTTAGAGCTGTCATCCTAATTTTAAACGCAACAGTCAATTTTTTAAACCATAGAACCCTTTTTATCTATTTGAAATTCCGAAATCCTAATTTTAGCTAATCCTAAAACTACAGAATCGACACCAGTATCCTGTCTATTACATTAACATCACACTAATATTATTGTGGTTTACAGGCTATTTATAGGCAATAGGGTATATACATGGATTTTTTAAATCAATTATTTTGGTTAATTCATAGCCGAAATAAATATAACAGGCAAAAATTTTTAAATTATTGTGGTAATAAACAAAAAGTATAACTACACTCAGTTTCGGGTGATAAAAACATTGCCATGTTAGCCCTTGCATTTTATGACGTCACTGATCATCGGATCCTCTATGTCAACTCAGCAAAAACGTACAGTATGACGTCACAGTTCGGGTGCCAATAGCGTTGCATTCAGAAATTTTGCGGTTGAGATTTAGAATATCTACTTTTCAATGATTAAATTTCACAACAAGAACATTAAAAAGTACAAAAATAAATATACAGATAGATTTCTATATCAATAGAGAACATGTAAAAAAAATATTAGCTATTTGAAGTCGCCCGTAAATACTCATGCATATACCCTATTTACGTGCGGCAGATATTTGTTACTCCTTTTTCACTTTTTGGCATACCTGACCCATTTGATCGGAGGGGAAGTAGTGGTGTTTGATCAGCTGTAGTATTTGTTTCCTTCGCAGCACGTTGTTGCTTGTGAGGCCGGCACATAGCAGTTTTCTAACCTGTAACAAAAAAATATTTTAGCATTTGAAATTTGCTTTCATATGGCAGCAGCAAAAAATGCACCTCAACCTCAACAGCCTGTATTAGTCACGGCTGGACGCAGGCCTCACCCTGATAAGCGCCTTTTAGCGTTTATCTTATGGAGTGTAATAACCACAATCCCCACGCTGGGTACGCGGGTTGGGGATCGCAGTTTCGTGGTATAATTATTTTGCAGGGGGCGCTGCTGCCCGCCCCCCGGGATATCCCTTAGTCGCCTCTTACGACACCCGCGGGAAGAGTTGGGGTAGTGCAAAATTCTAAGCCAGCAAGCAGGACCAATGGGACAGATAACCACACAGCTAAAGCTGCTTTCTGTGAGGATATCTGTACTATTGGCCCTGTCAATAATGTGACATATTGTCAAGCATACCTGGTGATGGGCCAGCATCCTGGTAAGAGCTGCCTCCCAGTCTCTAGCCAGCGGTGCGAGGGACAAGGCAGTCTTGCAGCAGACCACCACGGCTTGCTGTGATGATTCCTGTCCCATTGGTCCTGTCTGTACAATACAATACAAATACTCTTTACTGCACACAAAGATACAGACAAACACAAAAGCTGTAGCACAATGGGCGGTCTTATCACTAAAGGCGTACTGAAATTCTTATCTTATTGTACACAAATCAAACAATATACAAAAGTTGACAACATAAGGACACGTACAAAGGCGAGCTTAACCCTACAAGAGTTTTCTTATAGAAAACCTTTTGGGTATGGAGAAAGGTAGATCAATGAATATGGATAGTTGAGTGTACAAACAAAACAGAAAAATTCTATAGCTTAATTGAGCCTTTGAAATAGAAATAATATTGATTTAAACATTTATGTGAAAAAATGCTAGTCAATTGAAATGAAACGTCTCTGTCTGTCACGGAACGCGTTTTACGTGAAAAAGAGTATAAGACCTGATTGTATGAATGCACTAGAGGATGAAAAATATTTGTTTTACTAAAACCAGGGTACCAGTAAAGCCTCTAATACATGTTGGCCCAACGTTGCCGAGTGAAAGCGCCAACTTGTATAGAGGTCATTTGCAGTGACTTGTCACCGCACGCGGCCACTCGCCTCACTTCGGAGCCGTGTCGGTTTTTCTGCACAAATCAAAGGCGCTTTCCTGCGCTCGGCGAATCGTTTCCACATGTTTGCAATAGTTTGTCAATAGACTTTCCTCTACTTTCCTCCGACTTGCCACGTCTACAGGGTGGCACTTGCCTTGTATCGCGTTGGTCTTAGTTTGGCCAACATGTATTGTGGGCTTAACATAACAGAAATAGTATCGTACCTGTGAGGTATACTGCAGTACACTATAAAGAGTATCTTCGAACGCGTCCGGCGTTACCTCGTGCATCACTCGCTCTTGTGTTTCACTTGATTCACACAACGCTCCCACCACTTGAAGCTAGAAAATAAGATTAATTTTATCATTATATTAATGTAGTTATGTTAACAAGTATAAGTATATCTCACACACACATCACACTAATATTATAAATGCGAAGGTTTGGATGTATGGATGGATGGATGTTGCCAATACTGGACGGATCTGGCTGAAATTTTGCATACAACTTCCCGCGGGTGTCGTTAGAGGCGACTAAGGGATATCCACGGGGGGCGGACAGCAGCGCCCCCTGCAGAACCGATCCGACACCGACTAAGATCCCCAGCGTGGTGGAAGGGGGGGCGATTAAGGGCATTACCCTCAATGTTACAAATGTTAATAATCCTCCACACAAGAACACCCCAGCGCTGCACAGTACACACGAACTATTAGGCCTTGTTTACTAAGACGCGGGGCGTACAGCGGCGCGTGCAGACCCCCCGTCATCGCACGCATAAACACAAACATACCGCAATGAACGTTGATGTTTATGGATAGGCGGGGCGTAAAGCGTGGCAGAGAAAGCCGCGTGCGACGCCGCGTGCAACACGTCATATCAAACAAACGCGTGTAAAATCGTCTCTTCGAAAACACACTCTACTAACGCCATATGTTTGAATTTAGTGCGGGCGGCGCCACTGCACGCCCCGCATCTCCGTAAACAAGTCCTCAGGGTAAATAATCGACTTGCCCATTGTAAGCCAGCTTTCCCTGGTTCTAATGATGGTGGCACTAGCAATCCTGGCAGACCGTCACTGATAACGGATATCAGCTCACTGGGTAGGCGTCCTTCATCTGAAAACAACTATTTTACTACAATTGTCAGGATCTAAAACATTTCTTTCCAAGATAGCTTTATTGAGTGCACAGCGTTTTTTCTCTTTTACCGACTTCAAAAAAACGAGGAGGTCCTCAATTCGACTGTTTTTTTATGTTTGTTACCTCAGAACTTTTGACTGGGTGGTCCGATTTTCATGATTCTTTTTTTTATATGAAAGCTGGTGCTTCCAATGTGGTCCCATTTTAAGGGATCCATGAAAAAACTATAGAAATTGAAGTCGGTTTATAGTTTTTTGAAACAAAATTAATAATTTGTTAGAAATTGGCAATGAAAACGTGTAAATCAAACTTTGCAGACCATTAAAATAAAATACATGATTTGAAATGAAATTAAAAGATTTTGAGTTTTCTTTATCACAAGTAAAGTTATATTAGGTACCTTTATATTGTAAGACGATAGCAGCAAAGAAGTCCAACGATTCTGGTAAACAAACCCGACTCGCCTTCATGCATAGACAGACCAGCTGAGGATTGTGGCAGCGGAGGGAGTACAGATCTGAAGAGAGAAATACATCACGTTTGTCGCGACTGTTCGTGACGTCACTATTTCGGGCTCTAACGGAAGACCAGCGCTGGCTAGAACTCTTCCGGGAGCCTAGCAAGCATTTATGCTGAGTTGGGGCCTTTTATAACAACTTTTATATAACTACATCCTTAAAGATTGTATTTTGATTCTACTTACTCATAGTTGTAGGATACAATATTCGTATACTAAGTTTCTTCTGTTGTTATAAATAAATGTATTTCTTTCGTTCTTCTTTCTTATGACTACATAGCATAAAACAAAGTCGCTTCCCGCTGTCAGTCTGTCCCTATGTATGCCAAGATCTTTAAAACTACGCAACAGATTTTGATGCGGTTTTTTTTATAGATAGTGATATCAGCAGATCATACACACATTTGTCTCGAGGTGGGAATCGAAGCCGCAACCCGGACCTTCAGTTCCAAATGTTCCCTGATGGACTCAGGCCTTCCCCAGATAAGCGCTTTCTTGGCTTTTTTACAAAGGGGGGGGGGGGACTCATAATCCCCACGCTGGGCATGCGGGTTGGCGATCGCAGTTGGTTGCAGAATAATACCGCAAGGGACGCTACTGCCCACCCCCGGTGTATATTAAGAATATTAAGACACCTGCGGGAAGAGTTAGGATGGTGCAAATTCTAAGCCACGGCAATCTTTACCTAGGTTTACTACAACGGTGAGGAACTTCAGAACGTTGCGAAGACAGTTGGTAGTGTTCTCAGGTTCTCCTTTATCGTCCGGCGCTGATTTACACAGCTCCTCTACATCCTGAAACAGATAGATAGATAGACTCTTTACAGAGAAACAGAATGTCACATCACACTAATATTATAAAGGCGAAAGTTTGGATGGATGTATATGTATGGATGTATGGATGTTTGTTACCTCTTCACGCCAAAACTACTGAACGGATCTGGCTGAAATTTTGCATACAGGTAATTCTAATACTGGAATGAAACATAGGCTACTTTTTATCCCATAAATCTGTTCCCGTGGGATGAAAAGCCGCGGGGCGCAGCTAGTATTTTTATATTTGTTACTTGCTTTTCCCTACAGGTTTGCTCGCTAATCTCAGGGCAATCATGAGGGACAATGTTACGTAATAATTTCTAGTGATTTCTACAAAAATGTTAAAAAACTTATTATTATAGCTTAGGCACTCTCGCCCTGAAGATGTCCCTCGTTAAGGGATGAAATGAAATGCTTCATTAAAAAAGAACAGCATTAAGACAAACATTACCAAGTCGGTAAAATGCGATCGATTTCTTGTCAAATAATAAACAATTATAAATTTCAAAATACAAATAAACGTCATAGAGATTTCCTAAAGTTAAAGTCACAATAAATACCTACCTATGTCTAAAACTCGGTCTAAAAGTTTAAGTTTGAGGACAAGCTTCAAGCATGGTCATGAATTTATTACTTATTTATCAGTGAAAAGGCTATAGTCATTATTAAGATATTCGCTAACACTATAAATGGTTTTTTCCAGTAGTCTTTACTTTATTCAAAAATGAATTATTATATTCCGTCAATCTTATGCAAAATGGCTATTTGTTAAATAATGTACGTCCTATGATAGTGGGAAGTTGAAACTTTGGTTAAATTCCTTCTACCGCTAGTGGACAAAAAATTTAAGTGAATTAGAGTCAATTGCACCTTATTTGTTGTTTGATAGTAATAACTATTTATCAAGCTGTTTATATAGTACTTATTTTGCAAGTCTAAAGAAATAAACGATTTGACTCTGACTCTAGTTTCTACAACCGCTCGCTCACACGCGGGAGGCAATGCGACGCAGGGGGCGAAATTCCGAAATAAGGCGAACGCCGCCGAAAGGCCGACACGATGCGACCCATGCGGATTTGTTGTTGTTCCAAGTACGACGTGATCATGCGCATGGGCTGGCCGCTGAGATTTGGGAGAGCTTCGCCTTCTTAATGGAAGACCATGTGCGTACCTTCAAGGCGTCACTGAGGGCAGTGCTGAAGTTAGGGTAGCTCAGCACGAAGCTGCGAAGATTGATGTCGCTACAGAGATCGTTTATGAAGGTGTACGCGTGGAGAAGTTGGACGGCGTCTCTGTCGCTGAAAAATAAAGTACAAATCATCTCTCTGTGCTGTTTTTAGGATAGTGCATGGTGCCTGCTTAGAATTTACACCACCTCAACTCTTCTCGTGGGGCCTGCGACTAGAGATGGGTTTATGCCGGGCATTTACAGGGCGGATTGAGTAAATGCCTAATAAACGTCTTTTTATGCCTTATAAATGCCCGATGACAGGGCAGAAACTACGCTTCTAATCTTTAAACATTTTGAATTTTTTTCAAGAATTTTCTTCATTTTAAAGTATTCTAAGGTTTACTTCGTGATGTCTGAGAGTCAATATTATATTATTATAAAGTAAGTATGAATAAGTGGTACCTTGAAGAAATAAAAACCATGTACCTACTTAACGTCTTAAGAATAAAACATTAATACGTAAGTACGTACGTAGCGTAGCTTGTAATACTTTAAATTGAAAAAAATTCAAAATAAAAGACAAAACAAACTACAAGCGTAGTTTCTGCCCTGTCATTTATTCAATCCGCCCTGTAAATGCCCGGCATAAACCCATCTCTACCTGCGACTAAGGGATATCCACAGGGGGGCGGGCAGCATCGCCTCCTGCGAAACAATTCTACCACCGAACTGTGGTTCCCAACCCAGCGTGGGTAACGCTGGTTTGGCTACTTGCAATCACAATTCTTGGATTTAGATTTATTTATTTTGCTGACATATACATAGTATACAGCTGAGGTCTTAATGTAGGCTTAGGTCAATAGTACACGTCGATATGTGAGCAACTTACACAGTAGCTTTAGCAAAAGTCCTCAGAGTGCAACACAAATAGCTGTAGACATCGGCTTGCCTGGTCGACGCTGCGCCTCGGGTGGCGCCTGAGAGACAGAGCAGTAATCTGCACACTTCTACACCGCCGTAGCCTCCGTCCTGGAAACATCATAGTTATAGTTTGACCGAAACCGCTGTACCGCTCCTTAGGAAAGTGCGGCGAGGTGGGAGCCGGGGAAAAAAGAGCAAGAGTACACATGAGATCGATATTGTCGGATAGATCTTGGGATATCGTAGGTAAACGAAATGTTTATTTTATGTAAAGATTATATTTTTTTTTACAGATATTCTGACATAGATTCTGCTTCTACTTCATCTTCTGTTTCGTCATTGGAACTTGAATCGGAGTCGTTTATTGGGCGACCTTGGGGCGACCTCTGGCGACAAAAGCCGGACTACAAGGCTAACGTCAATAGAGGTGCTGAAGAAAGTAACACTGTTAAAAGGTTGGGAAATAATAACAAAAAGGTATGCGATAAATACGGGATTTTCACTCCGTAACCATAATCTATGTAACGCGGTAGAAACGTAGAGGAAATAATAACAAAAAGGTCCGAGATAAATATCGGATAAATAATAATTAATTATGTTAACAAGTAAACAAGTTGGAGGTCTAATTTATAGCTGCAACCTACCTTCTCTCGTATACTTTAGTATTGTATTTATCGCAGTATATATACCAGTATATAACCTACCTTCTTTCGAATATATATATAGTATTCGAAAGAAGGTAGGTTTCTTTAGTCAGCTCGAATGGTAGACTCTTACGACATTCACGGGCTGAATTGGAGGGTCGATTCTTACGCCCTACCGGTACGGCCGAATTATTCTACCAAATTATAGATTTACTGACCTTCAAACTAATCAGATGAACCACAAACTCCTTGGTATCAACGTTCCTCATCAAGGCATATATAGCTGGCAGGTTTCCATAGCACACATTGACAAGCACGGTCAGTGACTTATGTCCTATGGTTCTGTACTGTGGGTCATTCATGGGTTGGGTTATGAACTCTGTGAGTAGCTTCATAAGGCCTGTTAGGTAGGACTCTTGCCAGCTGATTTTGATGCCATAGGATATTTCCTGAAATAAAGATTAAATGGGCTTAGGTAATACTTACTTACTTTAGTTACCAATGACTCATTCTAAGTCGACTTGTTTTTTTTTTATAAAGATCTTTATACTGAAAAAGTATAATACAAAAATTTTGCCTGCAAATTTCAAACTGTGAGTGAGTGTTATTTATTTTTTTGTTTTTTTTTTTACCTGCATAACAGTAAGAAGTTTGATTTTCTTGTCATTTGAAATAGTGTCAGATAGCAGCCTAGCCAGAATGGGCATGAACCTGGAACACAGAAATATAATATTTGTTACATATGGCTCAGTTCAGAAACAACAGAACCAATCTTATATTCTAGAATATTTTTTAAAGGCAGTATCCGGTGCAGATATCTCAGAGGGGCAACCAACACAGCCTTTTTTTTCTTGGTAGATATATCTGATTGGTGGTCTTCCAACACAAATAAGGTTTGTAGTTATCCTGCTTACATTCATTTTGAATGCATTGGATTGGTATTGGTTTGGATCAGTTGAGCTACCTGTACATTGTTTACATTTGATTGAGTATTGCAGTTAACGCAACTGTATCAATGATAATACTAGTTTTAAAATAGGGCTGAAGTATCTCATTGAGGCATCTACCCCGTCCACAAACACAGAAAAGATGAAAAAAAGCTTTCAGTCACCAAAAGTCCTGCTCCGTTACTTCAAGGAGCTGGGCTGGTTAGGGCCTATGGGGATAATGCTCAATACACTCCTATGTGAGATGTCCATGCAGATCTTAGTTCAGATTTATAATTAGATACTAGTGGTAATTTGTTTCTATTAATTTTAATAGTCCTTACTTGTAAGTATGAGTGAGTGCATGCCTAGCACTAGGTTCAATAGCTGCCCGGGCAAGGACAGCGATGGCTGCCCAATGAGGTCCACGCCCATCACACATAACTCTCCACAAGGAGCTGAAGAACGCACAGACCTCAGAGCGGCCCGGAGAGAAGATAGAGAGGTCACATGATGATGCTATAAGCTGGGGGTAGATATTTCTTTTTATTTAACCTGTGTTTTCCCACTGCTGGGGGCAGCAATATAAAATTTAACAAAATATATTTATTTGCAGCAAAAAAACATTATAATATAGAAAATTAGGCACTTATTAGATAGGTATAATACTATGCGACCATTTTAAGATTTGTTGCATTATGACTTCACTTGCAAACTGATAAATCTGTTATTGCAGAGGGCTTATAGACTGCGATTTTACTGATGGATCTAGCCGTAGGCAGTCTACTTAGTACATCATAGGTGCTTAAACACAGTGATCCAGAATAAAAAACTTGTAGATCACACAAACACTTAGGTATTCCGCGGCGAGAATCGTCTGGGTCGCAGGCGCGGGCATTTAACTACTGCGCCACTGAAGTCATCAAATCGAATCCGTCAAGATTAAGGCAGGTAAGTAAATTTCTAGTAGTAAAAAGAAAGCCCTTTAAGCCATATGCAGCAGGTAAATGAGGGCTGAATAACGTAGACTTACACCCAAACACCGAGTCATCATATTTACAGCTGACTCGCTGTGCGTAGCCTCAAATTCTCGCGCAGCAGTTACGAATGACTTCAGATTAGCAAATTTTCCTCCATCCTGTGTGTTACCGCTATCTACCCCGTCGACTTCCATGTTTTGAAATAACATGAAGTGATTGTGAGGATAATACTGCCACCTGCCTTAGAACACTTCCACAAATCACAAAATTAGAAATTTTGATAAAAAATACTTGAAACTAAGAAATGGATGCAAACTACTGTGTATTAAATACGTGTAAAATAATAAATTGGATTTATATTATAAAATTCAAATTTTCATTAATTTCAACTGTTTCCTTCGTTGTTCAAAACAATGTTCAAAAGTTTTCGGCCATCTTGTATGTTTACAAAATGCACGCTCCCGATTGGTTTTTTCATTCTTTCCTACCATAGACAAAGCATTTCGTGATTTTTATTCTCGATGCATGTACTAAAATGTTTTGGTTCCGTTGCTGGTTTTGGCACGCATTGCATTTTTGTTCCTTCTTTTCTTGGACGAACACAATCACCAAATACTTGCATTCACAAATATATTTTTTTATTATAATTTTGTCACGTCTTTTTGTCATTGTCAACCTTATGTCAACTTATGTCAAGTCCCTATCAACTGCGAAAATTATTTTATTTGCCCTATGTATCAAAACGAAATAAACGGTTTCCTACTTTTAAGTTTTTATAGCGACAGAAATAAAATCTTAGTAATTTTATTCACAATGGGTGTTGATGTAGAAACGATCTCTCCTGGAAATGGTTTGCTATTCGCACAAACAACATTGTTCTAACCAAGAACAACATTCATGTTTACTCATCCGATTCTTTGGTATTTTAGGTTCTATCTACCCCAAATCGGGTCAAACGGTAGTCGTTCACTATACCGGGACCCTTACGAATGGGAAGACGTTTGATTCGTCAAGAGACAGAGGCCAGCCTTTCAAGTTTACTTTAGGGCGAGGCGATGTCATAAAGGGTTGGGACCAGGGACTCGCAAAAGTAAATACTTATCCTCATTTGTGAACTGGCAATGAACATGATATTTTCTCATCTAATTAACTATAAATCACTAACACAATTAACAATATAGCACAGAGACAAGATACCAACTTACTAAGATAAAGGCTTACTTTATGTGAGCTGTGACACCTTGTTTGTCTCAAGTTTTATGAACAAAAAATATGCAAAGCATTAGTTCCTTTCCTACACATGTCTTTTTCTCATGAAGCTCTTCTGACTGCAAGCAATAACCTAATTTATAATGGTTCTGAGACTACTTGGATCTTTAAAATACAAAACATTAGAACCAACCAACTTATTGTTTTGTCTTTTGCTTGATGTATCTTGCTGCACTGTAAGGTCTTTTTTCTTTCTATCCAATTAGGTCCTGAATAATATTACATTATTTTTGTAAATTATAATATCTATTTTATTTTTATTTCTTTTTTCAGATGTCTGTTGGTGAGCGAGCAAGACTGACATGTTCACCAGACTTTGCCTATGGCTCAAGAGGACACCCTGGGGTCATACCACCAAACTCCACCTTGATCTTTGATGTTGAACTTTTGAATGTTGAATAGGATTTTTTTTTGATCTTTAGTGTCTTAGAGATAGTAGTTGTGCGAATTGCACCCTGACCATACCTCAACCTCCTCAACCTGTATTGGTCCACTGCTGGATGCAGGCCTCCCCCAGATAAGCACCATGTTTATCTAATGGGGGGGGGGGGGGGGATAATGCCCTTAATCCCCACAATGGGCATGCGGGTTGGGGATCACAGCTTGGTGGTAGAGTTGTTCTGCAGGGGGCACGACCATGGTGTGGTAAATTCTCCTACCAGTTGTTTTTGCAAGGCATTTGAATCACATAATCCGTACAACATACCATGTGTAGTATGTATTATTACCTAACACAAAATAACTATTTATTGTAAGAAATTATTGATTGTTGGCAAGCTATAATTAACGGGCAACTATATAGTCAACTATATAACAGTATAAGATTCATTTTGCTGGAAATAATTACTTTACCATTTTTTTTCTACATCATATTGTAGATTCTTTAACCTGTTCTTAGTACAATGATAACTACACTTTGTATTAGCTTTTGCACAATTGTTCTTGCAAAGTAAGTCAATAATACTTACTTTCCTTGCATAGTACCTATTTTTAAATCTTTTGATACATTGTTAAATTATTGAGTTACTCAATTATTATACTTAAACATTGTATGAACTTTTATGAATTTATAGCCTGACTTAAGTACAAAATGAATTGTATATATTTCTTAAATTATTTTATGAGTTGTTATGCTTATTGGCATTTAGGTAATATTATTGTTAACACTAATAAATTTGTTTGGTGTTTGTATAATATCTTTAATTTTCTATAAGTCTTTGGTATAAAAACTATTTCCCAACACCATCATAAAAAGTTATATTTAAATATAACTATGGTCTGACAATTATACACTGGATATAATTAATTATTTATATACATTGTTAAAACTAAGCACATAGCTAAATCATGGAAATAAAAAACATCCCATGGGTGTTCCACCCAGGTATATTGAGTTGGACCATGGAAAGAAAAAATGCCACACACAGGCAGGGACTGAATTAGGACCTAGTTATTTACAATTCACTTGGATAATAATTCATCAAAGGTACAACATTGTTCTTCATAAATGGAGTTCGACACAATGCACAGCTCTGTAATGGTCCATAACAGCAGTTCATGCAGAAGATATGACCACAATGCAGCACACATGGCTGTATCATCTCTTCTAAACACGCCACACAAGACCTGCAGCTATCAACTTCGTTTGGCAGCTCGTTCATTTGATCCATATGTCTTTTAGCAGTCAACAAGGTCTGCCCGCAAGAGATTGCAGCATGCAGTAACTGCACTATTCCTAATAGACGTAGATGGGAAAACTGAGCTGTTGCAGCTGGTCTTACATGAACATAGTTAATACCTGTCACTGTTTTCCCTATCTGCAATGGACCACCTTTGATATAACTTATTGCACGGTGTACACTTTCTATTTGAGGTAGAATGTTGCCTAAAGTTTTCAGAAGAAGGATAAATACATTCTGTGCTGCAGGGGTCAGAGTCCCATCTTGTGCGACTTTGTTTTCTAAGTTGCGAAGTAGGTTTCGTGTGAAGTTTTCTCCGAACGCGGAGAGTAAAATACTGAGTAAGCGATTCGTGAAAGATGGTAATTTGTTGTATGAATCGTCCACCTGTACGATACCGGAGTACTCTTCACCTAAAGTTTGGAGGTCCCGGAGTGTCGTAAATGATTTGAATAACACAGAACAAATCGGTTCAGCCATAGACGACTGCTGGGAAGGCAGCAGCCTTGCTATACGTTCGGCCAATTGTTTTTCGTGTAAATCGTCCTTTTGCCAAGCTCGGAGTACTTCAGCGGGTTGCGCTGATGGCAAAGCCATGTTGTAAGATATGTTTTTAAGGAGACAATCGTGTTACAAAAAACATGAAAATAAACTTAATTTGTTTGTTTTGCTTTACGAAATTACAAAAACGAACAACCAATGACATTTACAATGCACCGTAAATGACATGACAGTGACAGTGACGGCTAAGCAAGGAACGTATTAAAATACACCGGGTAAGCCTCGCCTAGGTTAATTTTATGCGTCCACGGAGCGACATCTAGCGCCGAGTAGAAAAAATAAGTTATCATAACTGTGGACTGAGACACGGGCAACGCCAAAATTAGGGGTTATTATCAGAGGGAAGCCTGCGTCTAGCAATGGACCAAATACTGTTGAGGTTTAATCTGAGGTGGACTGCTGAGTGCCCACTTTTAAAATCCTTGCAAATCAACTTAAAAAAATCACAAATTTAGATAAAATATTGTTAAACATGAAGCAAAGGTCCATCATGAATTACAGTACTGGAACAATTAATTATTTATTGACTGTTGCTAAATCATCTCTTCCCTCTTCTCTTATCTTCCCTTCCGAAATACAAAATATGAAAAAGAAATAAGATACAATTTAGGAACTCAGTAAACATTTTATTTAACACCAATAGCATAAGAATTATATCTACAAAACAGTTTAATAAGTAGGTATCTACATACTGACTAATCTATAATATATAAATACTCAATTATTATTATATTTAGCCCCACACATAAAACAATCACTCAAACACCCAAAGGTAGTTCGAAAGTATCTTCTTATTTTTGTTTATTAACTCTTGTTTCACATTCAACAACAAATACTTAAATTGCTAACTTTCAGCACACTATTAACAATTAGAGAATTTAAAGAAACTTTAAAGTGCACTGAGCGGATTGTGCAGTGCGAATAAATACTATTTTCTCGTACCTACATATTTCTGCTAAATGACATACTACGAGTAAATAATTTATTTGTTCATGAATTAATTTATAATATTTCATTCTCATCTTAAATCTAACTAAACAAATCGCTTTAAGCTATAAAGTGATCATGGTAAAGGCCTGTTCAGACCTAAGAGGTATTCGCTTCCAGAGCAGCGGTAGCAAAAACAACGGGTTGCACTTTGGCACTGCCGGCAGAAGTGAAAACTACACGCACACTCTTCCGACGAACTAAAGCACCACAAGTGGCAATTATGTCTTTTGCGATAATAAATACTTTGAACAGCGCCATCTGTTAGCCTGCGGCGACACTTCTCTAATAAATTTTTCGCATATATCGTAAATTAAATATTGTCCTGTCATCCCGCCGAACATTTTATCAGCGCATACGGCTTGCAGTACCGCTCTGGGTAGCTAATATCGCGGAAGTCTAAATAGGCCTATGGCTATAACACTTACATTGCCCACGACGCCCAATTGATTCTTGCAGTGGATAGAAATAATGGGCAAAACGACACAACACCATAATTGCGTGTTGCACTGCGCGTGGCACACGCGGGCAGTGAATGCGTTAATCCGAACATGCATTCTGTGGAGTAGGCTGCAGGTGCAGGTCACCTGGTGTCAATCAGTGGCAATGAAAGTGTTAAGCCGGATTTCCACCACGAGCATAGTGGACCCAAATTATTTCCACACAGACAACCAACCATTTTAACTGGCAAGAGGGCGTCACACTATAACAGCTATATTGTATATTATTGTACACTACATTCCTTCATATTTCATACATGTAAAAATATACATTATAGCTGGTGTGTGTGTGGTATCCTGGCGATTTCTATGGAAAGATATAATGAAATGTATTCGGCTATAATGTACATCTCTACATTATAGCTGCCGAACTCCGCATACCTGTATTTCCATCAACAGCATAGTCGAGTGGAAAAGTCTGAGCTGTCAATCATCAATTATTTAGTTCCTAAGGTTACAACAATCTGTGCCGAAATCTAAGGAAAGGAATAAAGGAATTCAAGCAGTGTGCATCTAAAAGAACTGATGGTACTTCTTGTTTCTATGTCAAGTGCGTCTACGTTTGGCTGGAGTGGGCGTGGTCGCGGGTGGCGTAGACGTGTGTTGACGGCGGCGTCCTCGACGACCGCTGTCTTCTTCTGGCAAGGGAGATTCCCAGGCTGGGGGAAGGAGACCAAAGGATTGTGATTATAGTTATTGTTTAGCAGCTTGGTACATACGCCACCGCCCCGAGGAGAAAACAAAGGCTTTATCTGGGTAAAACATAACATAACTAAAATGTTGTGTTCTATAATGAGACTTATTAGTGTCTATTCTAATTTGACAGGACTAAAAATGATGCCGTCCTTTATTATTTTGATCGTTTTGACAAGGATGGCGATATTTTTAGTCCTATCATAGTTGTTCAGATAGGTTTTCGTGACATCTGAATTGACATCATTGTCTGACAGTTTTTTGGCAGAATAAATACCCCACTTTTTTTAAATAAGTACATAAAATAAATTAATAGCAGTATCAGAAAAAAATAGGCTCTTAGATCTCAGATCTTTCCTTGTTTTTTTGCTCTACTAGATTCTATCCAAAGAGTATACATACTTTAAAAAGAAATTGTTGGATAAAACTGAAATGAGACCCATAAGACTATGCCATAGGCCAGAATAATGGACCCGAGCAATCGAACTCAAGGCTCTGAAAGTTGCAAGAACTACCAAAAAAGGCTGACTTACCTGCAACAGAGCCGACCCTCTTAGCCTTGTCTCTGGTGGATGTAGACTTCCTGCTACTAGTGCTCTCGCGTGGTCCGGACGCGTTGGAGTCCCGGGAGTCTCTTCGCCTTTCTGTAATACATGATTACAAATCACACTAATATTATAAATGCTATAGTTTGTATGGAGATGTATGAATGGAATGGATGTTTGTTACCTCTTCACGCCAAAACTATCTCACGGATCCGGCTGAAATTTTGCATACAGGTAATTATAATCCTGGAATCAAACAGAGGCCATTTTTTATCGCATGAGTTCCCGTGGGATAAAAATCACCTTTAAACGTTTCTATAGGAACAACGCGTGCGAAGCCGCGGGGTGAAGCTATTACTACATATTTCTAAAGTTATTTTGTCGAAAATAGTATGAGCTTCGATGAATCTATATAAATGAAGATGTAGAAGACAGAGAATTGATGGATGAGCAGCTAATGTAGTATGAGGATATCGCTCTTGTTTGAATGGCATAAATTGATATTGTCATTGTCAACATAACGCGCTAGTCCATATTGAACGTATGTAATAACGCGATACAGTGCGCGATAATCTATTTTACATTCGTGTAACGCTACGCTTGATCATATCCTGACCAAAAGATGATTATTTATTGATTTTTATTGTTTGTTTGTTTGTATTGAATAGGCTCAGAAACTACTGGATCGATTAAATAATTATTTTACTATAAAGCTTACCTACATTTCAGGGAGTGACTTAAGGCTATATTTTATCCCGGAATTCCCACAGGATCGGGAACTACGCGGGAGAAACCGCGAGGCACTGCTAGTTATTTATAATTTCATCTCTGCTGTGTTGCCGGCTTAGAATTTGCACCACCCCAACTCTTCCCGCGGGTGTCGTAAGAGGCAAATAAGGGATATCCCCCGGGGAGCGGGCTGCAGTGCCCCTGCAGAACAATTATACCACAAAACTGCGATCCCCAACCCGCATGCCCGGCATGGGGATTATGGGCATTACCCTCCATAAGATAAATGCCAATAAGGCGCTTATCAGAGCGTAGACAGGCTGTAGAGGTAGGAGACAGAGGTATATTTATTTCTTGTTCATACATAACATAATATCTTTTTTTTACCATAATCCTTCTCAGATTTGATACTGGGTGTATCAGTAGACGCATGCGAGCTTCCGCTCTCTTTTCTTGTCTTGGTTGCTAGCGCATTAACGCTGTCTTTACGGGAAGCTGCAACTAGAAGTTATAAAAAAAAGTTTATTGGGGTTCATTACGGGTAAGTGGGTTAACTACGATCCTTATTTGTGGGAGAATACCAACGTTCATCAATCAAATCATCTACTCGTAAAAATTGATGATGAGATTCTCACTCGTGCGCAGTGCTATGAGGGTGGCGGTATGCGCTGGTCTAGAATCAAAGTCACCCTGAAGATGTCCCTTGTTAAGAGATGAAATGTTGGTGTTCTTCAACACAAATTTTAATAAGGTTCGTAGTTGACCCGCTTTCATCAAAATAATTTTATGAATTTGTCAAACTACGATAGGTAGTTTTTATAGTTTATTGGAGGTTATAAATGAATGATGTTGGGGGCCTACTCGATAACGAAATTGAAGTTTCTCATTAATTTTCGCACAAATCCAACTTTTGGGTTGCTTGCTTATTATTAGCGTTTACGCGAAAACAAATCAGAGACTTCGTAAATCCAGAATCATCTGGAGAATCCACACAGCATCATCTATCCCCAGAGTAAGTAATAGGATGTTTATGATTTATCCATTTTGAATGAAGCATGTTAGTAAACAAAGTATGACCAAATAACAAAATCTCACTTGCTTGGCGTCGAGTTTCAGATATAATTGTAAGCAATTTTTATTGAAGGGAGGATCTAAAATCGACAAGTCGTAGGTAATGTAAATTACGTATAAAAGGACGCGCCAACAAAGTGAATTTTAGGTTAAGTATGGGCGGTTTGTTAACGTTTATGCTCCATTCAAAATGGATATGATATAGGTACTTTGATATCGTAAATGAAAAATAACTCCCAACCAACCACACCAGAGAGATTTAAAGTAGGTAAAGCCCTTTTCAGACCTTTTCGATGTTAGCTACCCAGAGCGGTAGCGATAAATTTCGCTCGGTATCGGGGAGTTCCTATACCATTCTGGGTATATGGTATCCATGCAAGCATTAGGCTTTTGCTACTACTCATAGTAGAGTAGCGAATATCGCAAAGGTCAGAACAGGCCTTTAGTCACACACATCACAAAGTATACAGGGTTCCAATCTTAGAGGGTCAAAAAGTGTTGAAGGGTTCTGCAATAAATAAGCCCTAAAGTCAGTGTGAAATCTGCAGATAAGGAAAATTGGGAACCCTCCAATACCCCCATTTGTTTGATTCTCTAAAGATTTTAACATCCTGTATAAATGCCCATCACTATCAATGGATATTACAATTTAATTAACCTCACACTTAATACAATTACACCAATACCTTTAGAACTAAAATATAGCTGAATTTAACAGTGAGTGAGTTAAGAATAGACCCATATTTACAGTACAATTTTAAGACCTGAATCAGATTAATGAGCAAAATGCAACTGGCTTACATTTTAAAGTATTTTTACCAATCAAACAACCACTAATTACCAATCTAAGTATTTTAACTAAGCAAAATTATATAAGAATGTTATCATGCATTAAACTTCCCAAGGATTAAGAGGATGGAGAAGTCAGCACACCTTTTATACCATCAGGTTTTTACAAGGCCAGCTCCGGGCCCTCAGTCCATGCAGTTAGTATGCAGCTAAGAAAAACCCCTTAGAGGTCAATCAAATTTATAATTTTACTACATTACAAAATGCTGTGATTTATTCAAGCTGTATAATATGTTATACTAACCACACCAACAAAATACCATTCCAATAAATACTAAACCAATGAACAATCTACCTTTCGGAGTATTATCTTTAGACATTGTCCCCCTAGAACTGCTTCTAGGTGTTGAGGGCTTTGGTGAAGGGCTTCGACCACCTAAATGTATGCATAAAGGAATAGCATCATCATTTAGACTTGGAAAAGACTTGAAGAAGAGGGTACAAGGGTTGAGTAGTCTTGATTATATTTTAAGAAAATGTCAGCATTGCGAAAGCTTGCAAGTGCACTCGTTCCTTCAGCAAAATGCTCGAGTATGCAAGCCACAAAAGAGTGCACAAAGGGGTAGAAAACCAACACCCTAACGACTGAATGACAGAGTTTATAAGTTAATACACCAGCTGCGGCATTACACTGCAACCACCTATCCTTTAATGACATTTGAAAGCAATTTGAATGGCGTTCGTAATTTGTGATTGTATGACTGGGACAAAGGAGTTTCAAATATCAGTACAGGATGGGTAGTTTTAGCGTATTCACACAGCTGAAATTTGCTTGGACATCATCATCATTGTAGAACAAAATATGTTGGAAAAATTACAGGCAGCATAATTACAACCTTTTTGGCTGATTGAATGGCTCTACTCATAGGAGCAATAAGGTTTCAAGGATAACTTGCAAGGTTTCCGTGAATGATTTCTTGTTGTGCCAAGTGAAGATAAAAGACGTAGAACTAAAGTAATATAATATTTTTTTTTATACATAGTATATTACCTTCGCTATCTTCGCCCAGTATAGCTTCTTTGCATTTCTGCTTTATCAGCGACCCAAACTCACTCTCCGGCAGGCTGTATGGAACCTGATGATTTGGAAATGGAATAGGTTCTGTATCTTCAAGCATCGCCAAATCATACAGAGTATTCAGTTTCGTCCAAATATCATGCGTAGATATCTCTTTCGTGATGGAGTTCGATAGTTTATCCCAAATACAAGCCATGTGAAAATGTTTATTGATTCCGACCGGCTTGTGATTAACCATCGCGTAAAACAGCTGAATCTCCATGTCTACATCCCAGAACAAGGCATCTCCAGGCTTGGAATCAGTTTCTTCTTCGCTAGAAACCATTTTCGTGGGTATTAGGAGCTCCAATTGTAATATTGGAATAAATCTGTAGTCCGAAAATCCGAGAAAATCCACGAAAACTGAAATTTCGGAAGCATCAATCAAACAAAACAAATCGTCCTTCAATGAGTGAATGAATGAAAGAGAATTGACACAATGACAGACCAAATCAACAAACAATGAAAAAGCAGCAATGTATAGCAATTTTATCTTTTGAAAATCAATCTCTATGGTTTTTTACTACTGTCAAATACTGTCAATGTCACTGCTAGTCGAGCAAGATCGCAAGCCGCAGTACTATTCTTACATATCTAATCTATGCAAGCCGCTGCGCTTCGCTGTCTGTCGTGTTCTGAATTGAAAATAATTTACTTAATTTACGGTTTTGTGATGCTCTTATTTCCCAGGTTACTGTAAATCTCAATTACACAGTCAGTCGTTACTATGGCCAACCATTACGAAGTCCCCAGCTGGTAAGCAACAAGGATTTTATAACCTTTTACCATGGAAGTTTAAATGCACAGCAGAATCTGCTTACTAATTTATTTTAGGAGAGAACCCGGGTAACTATTTATGTATGTTCTTTACAGGGCTGGAAAACCTCCAACCGGTCTGCACTTGGACGTACTAAAAGGAGACAAACTAATACAAAAGCTTATGCTTGATGAAAAGAAATGCTACCTCTTTGGACGTAATGCTTTAATGAACGACTTCTGCATTGATCATGCAAGCTGCTCAAGAGTACACGCTGCCTTTGTTTACCATAAACACTTAAATAGGGCTTTCCTTGTTGATCTGGGCAGCAGTAAGTATAAATTGTCATTAAAATTGAACATGGTAAGCTCATTTCTTTTCCAGCTTCACTTGAAGCAAATCTAGAACTAATAATCGCGGAGAATAAATAATTTAGGCACCTTCTGGGGTGACATGCCATCTCATAAACTAAGCGAAAAACTCAGAGACGTCTATGCTTACTTAAATGAATCACTATGTAAAGTTTCTTGGTTTGAAATCTTTAATAAGTGATAGTTTAAGTAATCATTAACATGCCCCAGCACATTCAACAATATCTACTCCAAACATGCCATCTTTGTACACATGTCCAACGGAGCACTTGCAAACTTCATCAACCCTTTTGAGAATGGTTCCTGATCCTCAAATCACACAGGGTGTTAGATAGATAGATAGATAGATAACTCTTTATTGTACCACACAAACATAAAATACAATACAGAAGGAAATGTACAGAATCAAGGAAGTACAATCCTGTGTGGCCTTATCACTTTGAGCGATCTCTTCCAGGCAAGCTTGGGATGGACTGGAGATAAAAGAATAATATAGACGGTGGCATTTAAAAAAAATAAATAACAGAAAGCAATATTAATATACTTGCACTACAATACCTAACATGCTTTATATTTTCTACCTACATTCAAAATAAATAGAATGATAAAACTTAACACACATAAAAAAAAATTCAAATAATAAATTAGGGTTGTACTGCAGACTCTCTGAGTGCGGCTGTTAATTTATTAAGTACTAGCTTCTGTGCATGGCTTGGAATGCTTTTCCGGGATAAAAATTACTTAGCCTATGCCATTACACCTACCACCTATTTTTGTCACACAACCACCTACCACAATGTCTCAGGAGACTAAGGTCGTAGGACTTGTTGATTTATTATTTGTTTTCTTTGCAGCTCATGGCACATACATTGGGCAGATGAGGTTAGAATCAAATAAGCCAACTCAGCTACCCATAGACTCTAACTTCCATTTTGGTGCTTCTACAAGAAACTATATTATCAGGTAATTATTTGTTTAGTTTTTTTTATAAGAAGTAGCCTTTCGTTTAATCGCAATCTCACCTGATGGAAAGCGAAGATGTGGCTGATGATGTATAACAAAGATCTAGAAGATGGCTACTCCGAAGAGAGTGAGATAAAAGCCTATAAGGCCTTAGTGGAATGACTGTGTCCAGCAGTGGAACAATGCAGGCTGTTGAGTTTGAGGTTGAGATCATAGTATATATTATCTACAATATTTATTTATTTAAAATGAACAGAGTGAGTCGCTAAAGTCAAAGACGAAATTGAGACACAGAATAAATCAGAAATAAATTTTTTTTTTGCTCACTAATATAAGCAAGCTCACAAAAATCTAATTTGAAACATAAAAATAATTTTATTAATAAACTAAGTACTTATTAATTATTTTTCTCTTCATTTCCTTTGTGCACTAGTGAAAAGATTATGAATACCTCAGTCATTCTGCAACATAAAAAAATTAAAGTTAAAATCTAGCCTCAAAATAGATGATTACACTAATGACGTTAATGCTTGGCTGGTTGTCGCTCAGTTCCACACCAACAATAGTATGTAATAACATAGTTGTGTTAAACTTAGTTATGCAAAGATTGTATTAGTTGATAGCGATAAATTTGCTAGTGGTTTCTTTTTCACTTCTTCTGCTAGTGGACAAAAACTTAAAGAGAATTGCATTAATTGAAATGCACATTATTTCTTATTTGATAGTAAATACTATTTATCAAGCTAAAAAATTTTACCTGTCTAAGTGCTTCTTTTGTAAGTCTAAAGAAATAAAGGATTTGACTCTGACTCTGGCTCTAATAAAAAATGGTTTATACACATTCTGTGGTGCACATTTTATTCACCAAAGTGTTTTCTTTCAGAGAGAGACCTACTGGCAATTCTAGAGGTATTATGGAGGATTTGCCCAACACAGAGACTGAAGGCGCGTTACTCGGGCTTCCAGAAACTCAGACTGAATTAGATGTAAGCACAAACTAAGATTTTTGATATTATAGACTCCTCACTCTCAGGGTAATTTCTAGAGATTTTTCCAGATATTTTCGACTATTCCTCTATTTCACTTGACCTTGTGGTTTAGTTGTAAGCACATTCAAGTCCTGTCAAGACTTGAATGTGAAAGACACTTTTATCACACTTTATTTTTGGGATATTATTCTATTTCATAAGCACGAACTATTGGTACATCCATGCTTCCTCACTATATAGCACTTTTATTTCGAATGGACTATAATGCTGTTGACCGCAGATGGCCATGACAGCGTTACCGGACTTTCGGCGGACACAGCGCCTCGCCGGTAAAATCGGTCTATAGAGGAGAGATGAAGCACTTTTATCATTACACTTGGACTTTTGTGTCCCACAGAGCTTGGCTTAACAATTGTTGTCAAGGGTTTTAAGGTGGCCACGAACGTCTTCCAAATCTCAGCGGCCGGCCCATGCGGATTTGTTGTTGTTTCACGTCGAATGAAATGGGGCGCGCTATGAGTGAGAAAGCGCATCTAACCATCAAATACAAAGCTGTGGATGTGTGTGTGTGTGAGTGTGTGCGCTCGTGCCCAGTGTCGGCACAGAATAGGTTCTAATTAGTACGTAGTCGGTTGATGCAATCATTTACAAAATAGGTAGGTACATAATAGAATAGGCAAGTATACTGGTCTACCAACTACTAACTTTATTTTTGTGACATGTTTGAGACTTTTTGGCGGAAACTTGATGAGTAGGTATAGGTACCTAACCTATACCTACTCATCAAGCTTCCGCCAAGTAAAAAAGCACTCGTTAGGTAGGTAGGTAAGGTACCTACCTAATGTGTGCTTTTTATGTTATGGTTATGAACAATATTCCAATTGTTTTTTTCATGTATTTTATACTTACCTAGGTAGGTACTTAGTTCCCACTCCCACCTACCACTACGTATCAAATCAATCAAGTGTAGGAAGGTAGAGATAAACCAGATGGGGCGTGCATTTTTACAAAAGTTTATCCGTAGGTACCTAGGTAGTGTAGGTACTACTAAATAAAGGTACCTAACCACCCTTACTTACCTACCCAGTGTTTTTGGTTCTTTTGGTTTTTTCCCTTCTGGCTGAAATTTTGCATACAGGTAATTCTAACTTCAACGCGTGCGAAGCCGCGGGGAGCAGCTTATAAATAAAAATGCATCGCTGAACGACTGCACCAAATTGGATAATTCTTTTTGTTTTATAATATACATATACTGCTAGATAATCTCGTGTGGATTGTCCAGCATTATTTATTTATGTGTTCGTTATTGTTAGGACAAGGTTTGTAAAGAAGAAAAGTTAAAAAAAAAAAAAAATATTTTTAATCTCAAAGTGAGTGAACTAGGGCAGAACGAAGTTCGCCGGCCCAGCTAATTACCGGAGGCGGGCAGCAGCGCCTTCTGCCGAACAATTCTGTCACCAAACTGCGATCCCCAAACCGCATGCCCAGCTTGGGGATTATGGGCATTACTCTCCATGAGATAACAGCCAATAAAGATGTTTATCAGGGGGAGACCTGCGTCTGTGGACCAATATAGGCTGTTGAGGTAATAATTTACTATAGTTTGACCGAAACTCCTGTACCGCGCCTGAGGTATGCGCGCGGCGAGACGGGGGGGGGGGAAAGTCGTAAGACGCACACGAGATAAATATCCAAAGAGCGCTATCTCGTGATAGCGCTCTTTGGATATTTATCTCGTTTTTTTATGTATCTCGTTTATCTCGACCATCATTTTTAAAGTGGCCGAAAGAAAGCTCTCAGCACTCTTGCTCTTTTTTTCCCCGGCCCCCACCTCGCCGCACTTTCCTAAGGAGCGGTGCAACGGTTTCGGTCGGACTGTAACGTAGCACACTGCTACTTCTTACTCTGTCTTCTTTTATTGACATAACTCAGAGTAAGAAGTAACGCTGCTTAGCAGCTGTCAACATTATTTTCCATAACGTTTTGCGAAAGACTGCAGGCATATGCTGGACGCGGCAAGCTGAAGATAGGGTGCTATGGCGCTCATTAGGGTAGGCCCAGGGCCGGATTTACCATAGAAGCTGAAAAAGCTAAAGCTTAGGGCGGCGAAACTAGGGGGGCGGCAAAATTGACCCCAAAAAAAAATTAAGGTTGCTGACACGCGGTGGCCACCCCACCGCGTGTCCGCAACCTTAATTTTTTTAGCGGCGGCGGCAGTAGCCGCTTTCTCCACTCTTGCCGCCTTGGGAGGGCCTGCTGCTGCCGCTTCGACTGCCTTCGTGTCCGTTCGTTAGGTACTTAATATACATTATAATAGTACCTAAAAAAAATTGGTAAGTAGGAAAAATTACTAAACATTATAATTATTTAGAATATGGTATTATTTATATAAAAAAACAATAGATATTGTGTTTACTAATGAAGTTTCAATTTGAAAATAGAAATTAATAATTTAAGTACGTATTAGACATGTGCAGTGCACCGTTGCTCATTTCACCGGCGGCGGCGGCGCCCGGCATCGAATTGATTGGCGAGGGCGGTGTCATCAGCGTAATCGGCGCGTATGTGAAAATAAGTAAAAGACGCCTAAATCCTTACTGAACTTTTAATTAACCACTCATATCAACAGTGGTGAATTGTCCACAGGCAGGAGTAGCAAAAGCTACGGGCCAAAATAATAAAAGTTTAAAACATTTTATGTTCTAAAATTATTGCAGATACTCATTGCTATTTAAACAGTCCTAAATCTTTCAAAAACATCTTCACAAAGCACCTTTAGCATCATCCAGCGCAAGTCGACTTGTGTTTCATTTGACGCACCATTGTACATTTTTGGATGCATACCTACCTGGAATGTTTTTAGTTGGTAGCTCTGCGCCAAAGACAGATTTTAATAAGTAGTTATTTTTAAAAACCTTTACAATAAATCTTACAAAACTTTTATTTTTACTT
Organism: Eupithecia tripunctaria; assembly: GCA_955876795.1. NCBI lineage: Eukaryota > Metazoa > Arthropoda > Insecta > Lepidoptera > Geometridae > Eupithecia > Eupithecia tripunctaria. The sequence continues at coordinate 7,964,324 of OY041623.1, read as the reverse complement.
TATTTCTAGAGCTGCTACCATTCTTATCTTAGATGCGAGTAAAAAGATTTTTAATACAAAATAATTAGTCTCAATCAGATTCAGATTTGTGCAGTTCACTTTGCTCACCATTGTCTTAGCTATTTTATTTGCTGATTGCCGTGCCCAAACTTCTCATATTTTTTTTACCGATCGCCCCGCTCGCCGTTCTTATTTTGTGTTTGTTTCATTCATTATTGCTAGAAAAGTGTACCTACAAGTCGTTTATCGATAGACGTTCACTAAAATCTTAACAAAAATAAACGCTTTTTTTCGCGTTATGTGGCTTTCTTTTTTTTTGCCAGCAGCTGTAAAAGTTTGAAACTTGTGTGCAATTTTGCTTGTCTTGGTCTTAGATACGAGTTAAGCTAGCTCCGCTCGTTATTGTGATGGTTTTACAAGCTTTTTGAAAACATCCAAATACCTAGGCACACAACCTATGGTTTGTCCACGTTGAATGGAGCATGTTAGTAAACAAAATACGACACAAATAACAAAATCTCACTTGCTTGGCGTCGAGTTTCAGATATAACCTACTACTTACCTAACCTACTTATCTTCCTTAGCCCACCACACCTTATAAGTAGTGTAGTAAAAACAAACCTTTGCTTTGCTTTTCTTAACTTAAAATTAAACCCAACAAGTTGTAAAAATAATGCAAAAACAATATTTTTTCCTAAAATAATTGATTTTGTTTCAAAAAACTTCAAACCGAATCCGGTTTGAATTATATATTTTTTTCATTAATCCCATAGTCGTAACTGGACGAAATTAAAATAGGACCACAATCAAATAAAAAAGAACATGAAAATCGGACCACCCAGTCAAAATTATAATAATAATACTAATAATAATAATGTTGGACAATTCACACAACATTAACCTTGCTACATTAAAGCTTGTGTTATGGGTACTAGTTAACTGATATACGTAATACAATACACTACATAGATATTGTTTTTTGTACATAGAAAACATCCAGAACGCCCTGAACAAATATCTGCAGATCGTACAAATATTTGTCCCGAGGCGAGAATCGAACCCGCAACCTCCTGCGTAGCAGGCGGACCTTCGCCCACCGCGCCACAGAGGTCGTCAGAATTATTAGGTAAGAAACTTTAAAAAAAATACGGTCGAATTGTGAACCTTCTCCTTTATTTGAAGTCGGCTATAAAATGAATTTACTTTATTGTGAACAGTGTATCTAGTTTTAGAAAACTAACACAGAAGTCGGTAGGAGCGGCAAAAAATGTAAAGCTTTGGGGCGGCAAATGTGTAAATCCAGCACTGGGTAGGCCTATGTCCATTGGTGGACTAATATAGGCTGATGATGATGATGATAATTTATCGTTAGAGGAACACTAGAAATACGCCCTCAGTCAAAATTTATAATGCCTAACCATTGATTTAAAAAGGGTGCGTTTTTAATAAATCAATGTGCCTAACTATCACGATTCATAAAATGCAGCCCGCTGATAGACAGGAGGCTTAGTAATAGGTACAAATTTTGAGACCCTTACGCGTACAAAACCCTAACAATATCATCAGCCCAGAACTGATCTTCCTTCGTTCTATGCTATCCGTCTTCATTGATACTTTTTGGATAGGTATCCTCGCATCAATTTTATAAGCCTCTTGTTATTACGTCCGTTGCCATGGGGATCATAGAGATAAATTATTAGTAACTAGCTTTTACCCGCGGCTTCCCGCTCTATTCAAGTAGCCTAAGTCCGTTCCCGGGATACTGTTTACCTCCCTGCCAAATTTCATCAAGATTCGTTCAGCCGGGAACAAAATGTCCATCCTATGTCCGTCTCCTGGTTCTAAGCTACCTCTCCACCAATTTTCAGCCAAATCGGTTCAGCCGTTCTTGAGTTATAAATAGTGTAACTAACACGACTTTCTTTTATATAAATAGATAAAGATAGATCAGTGAAATTATCATGAGAAGAGGATGTTTTAGATACTACCTAACCTACTTTTTATGTTTCAAACTTTAGACAGTAAAGAAAGAATTATTAAACTTCGATCAGACTTGGCGAAGATGTCACCCAAAATGTAGTTTTTCTGAAGTAGGTAGGTAGGTACCTCCTACCTATTTGGTTGTTTTTTAAGCTTGACGGGATAAATACTAATCCTTCGATTGTAAAACTTTTATGTGATCAATTCAGAACCATTTTCTATAAAACAGCAAAATAATTCGGTCCATAATCCATAGTAGGTTAGATAGGTAGCTTAGCTAGGTACCTACTTACTGGATGGGTCCATTTTTGCTGGTCATTTGCAAGTATGTTCGTAGTTTACCAAGTCAAAGGCAAAATCCAAATCCAATACACAGGCCAAGTCGTAAGTTTTCTAAATAGAAATAATAGGTACCTACCTACGTATCTCGTTTGATTATGTCTAAATAAGGCAAAATACTAATACGTGTAGCAGAAATAAATAACTAGCACAGAATAGCCGACGACGCCCGACCGACTACGAAAAGATTCGTCGCCGCGTCGTCGTCGGTCGTCGTCGGTCGTCGTCATCGCATCGTGTCGGCTATTCGGCGATGTTCGCCTTTTTTCGGAATTTCGCCCCCTGCGCGCCGCATCGCCCCCCGCGTGCGAGCGAGCGGTTGCAGAAACTAAAAGGAATTTCACCAATTTTTGATAGTTTTTCGTACTTCCCGATTCATTTTGAAGAAACGACTGATTTTAGAAATATTTTTGATTATTTCTAATTGTGAATATATTTAGGATGTCTGCAGTGTGACAGATTTTCGAATAAAGGTGTCTATCATGCATAAAAAATAGCTTGAAAATGACTCGATTTGGTGGTCAAAATATGGCAAATTAGTTTCGCTCTCATTTAAAGATCATAATGTTTTTTAAAAAACGAAAAAACTACAGACATGGCTATTTGTCATCCGATTATGTATGAAAAATTTCAATACGATCGGGGACGTAGTTTCCAAATGGAGCGGGAAGTACGTTTGTATGGGGGCTAAGGTATCCGTTCTGTCCTTAAGCCATGAATTCAAATACATATAAATTCAAACCAGCGACCCCAATTAGTATCATTGCTGTATTATATGTGAAAAAGAAAAATATTCAGCTTTTTCTGGGGGCAAAATGTGGAGAAGATTCAAAACAATCTGATCTTTATTCAACCAGGGTAGTTACACAAATGAATAACCTCTACTATGATTCATTGATTGCTGGGTCAGCCACCATGCCTCTGGTTCATCTGACAGGTTCGACCAGCGTAGAAGTTATATGTATACCTAAACGTTCAAGATGTTTTATTACTTTTAAAACTGTCGTAGTTTGACAAATGTATTAAGGATGTAAGCGAATGCAATGCAAATAAGGTTTGCAGTTATCTCGCATACATGCGTTATGAATGTTTTCTTACGATTGGGTATAATAAACTAGATTCCAGAGAAATTCGATATAAAATGTTTGTAAACAAACCGCCCATACTTAACCTAAAATTTACTCTCTTGTGTTTTATACGTAATTTACATTACTAGTTACTTTTAGACCTTTTCTTCATTGTTGTCTACAATTATATCGGAAACTCAAACAAGCGATTTTTTTCATAGCTCGTTTACAAAAATTTCACACTAAATTTGGCTACTCTTCGTTTATATTAATTCATATTAATTAGGTAATTAATCGAATTGTGTATCTTTAATTAATGTAAGTGGTATTTTTACCGTTTCAATTAAAGTAAAATAAATAAATACAAATTATGTTTTGTTACAGAATCTTACAGAATTTAATACTGCACACAACAGAAGAATTTCCATGTTGGGTATATCAACTGAGGATGGCACTGATGTTATGAAGGTTTGTAGCCACTTTGTAGCACTTTTATTACCACTTATTGTTTCTAAAATATGATTTACATTATTTTAAATATTCACGGGTATTTATCGCGTTTATTTACCTATTTTCGACATTAATACCCGTGAATATTTAAAATAATGTGATCGCGTAAGTTTATGAATTTACATTCTCAATTTGGCTTACATACTTACAATTACATACAAAACAATCATAGCTGTATAGATAACTATTTTTTTTCAAAACCAGCCATGTATTGAGAAATGTTCCTCAATGGGTGAAACGACGCTAGTTATTTTTAACCGACTTCAAAAAAGGAGAAGGTTATCAATTTAACCTCAGAACTTTTGACTGGGTGGTCCGATCTTCATGTTTCTTTTTTTATATGAAAGCTGGTACTTCCCGTGTGGTCCCATTTTAATTTTGTTCAGTTCTTATAATGGGATCCATGAAAATTAATGAAAAAACTATAAAAATTGAAGCCGGTTTATAGTTTTTTAAAACAAAATTAATTATTCGTAGTGTCGTTTCGACCCTAATGGGCGAGACGAAACTACTCCTGTTTATTATACCACACAAACATAAAATACAATACATAAGGAAATAGAGAAACAAGGAAGTACAAAGGACGGCTTTATCACTTTGAGCGATCTCTTTCAAGCAACCTTGGGATGGACTAAACTGGACTCGATGAGAGTACAATATAGATGGTGGCAATCATTTATTTCAATATTACGTATACAAATCGTGGCTGGTGTCCTGGGTTTCTAAATAAACGTGTACCTAAATTGTGCAACATTATTTATTATTATTAAAAATCTAAGCCGTCACCAGAAGGCAAAATGCCCAGAATGCTGGCAGCAATACCTGCCACGTTAAATGGCAATTAATTTGTTGGTTAATGTTAAATAATAATTGTTAATTCATCTTATAATGAAATTATTCAGCCTCCAACCGGTACTAAACGTCAAGCCACAATGCCAGCGGGACAACCCAAGAAACAGAAACGGAATGTCTCCTTCAACGAAGAAGTGGATATCATCAACCCAGAGGACATTGACCCCAGCATCGGGCGGTTCAGGAACCTCGTCAAGTCTACCATCGTGCCTAACGCTAATGCACCTATGAAGAAACTGAAGCTTCAAAGTGCTGATGAAAGTAAGTACTCGAATTTAGTACGGCTCAGATACCTGAAGTGGATTTCAGTGACCTAAAGTGGATCTCAGTGACCATAAGTGGATCTCAAGTGACCTTAAGGGGATCTCAGATCTCTAAAGTGGATCTAAGAGACTTAGGTAACGTAGATCTTTGCTATAAACAAGAAGTAGATATCGTCAACCCAGAGGACATTGACCCCAGCATCGGGCGGTTCAGGAACCTCGTCAAGTCTACCATCGTGCCTAACGCTAATGCACCTATGAAGAAACTGAAGTTGCAAAGTGCTGATGAAAGTAAGTACTCGAATTTACTACAGCTCATATACCTGAAGTGGATTTCAGTGACCTAAAGTGGATCTCAGACGGTTATGTATTATAATAACTAAACTTGATTCAACAATTTTTGAAACAACTACGGTCAATTCACTTATCTTCATGACGCATATTGGACGACTCAACTACGCTTTACCTTAGCTAATTTTAATGAAACTAATTTTATTTAAGATACTGGATGTTTGCACTATGTTTTGAATACCTAATAGACGACTCGCCTACGGTTTCTTCGATATGCCCTCCCCCCACTACGCGGGGGGAGTCGAGAGGTCGTGCAGTATTGAGTCGTCCAAAATTGGTTTTGTAAGTGCATTATTTAGGTGAATAAACCGTAGGTGAATTCTCCTTTAGGTATATACGATCAGTAGTTAAAACAAAATTCTGTGAAATTATCTGTAGGTATTTTAAACAGTAGGTGAGTGTTTCAAAAATAGTTGAATCAAGTTTAGTTATTATGATACGTAACCTCTCAGACACCTGAAGTGGATCTTCATGAAGTTGACGTCATCAACCCCAGCATCAGGCAATGTCCAAAAACTCACCAGACAAGTTACATGGCTTGGCTTGGCAGCTTTTCGGGTAGCCAGGCTTTGGTCAAAGAAAGTTTTTCACGATACTGAAGATTACGTAAATTGTTATGTAAATTAATTTGATAGAACACCATTAATGTTGCCATCTTTTCCACTGTATTTATTCATCACGGAACATCAAATAAACAAGTATATGGATGTATGTATCTCTCTTTGTTATGGGTACTATGAACGATAAGTCTGCCAACAGTTAGTTCGCAACTGATTTATTAATTAGATGAAAGTATAATACGGCAGATAGAAGTCATGTTTGATACGTTACAAATTCCTCACGTAGCGTAGATATTGGTAAGCTATTTATTTATTTATTTAAGGAAAACCAGCAGCACATACAAAAAAAAACAAAAATTCAAAAGATAGAAACAGAAGGCTATTAAGAGGTTTTCACGACTAAGAAGAATATTAGATACATAAAGAGTGTGGACAAGCAAAGTAAACAGATATCCTACAACATAACAATTAACTATAGCTATAATAACATGGGAAGTTGATATGACATGCATAGCATAGCCTGAATAACACATCCGCGGGGCGCAGCTTGTATACAATACAGGAAGAGTGCTTCCTGTATTGTAAACTAGCCTGTACCTGCCTGAAACTTTTTTTTTTTGTTTTTTTTTTCTGGACAATTCAAACAGCATTATCTAGCCCCAAGCTAAGCAGAGCTTGTGTTATGGGTACTAGATAACTGATATACTTAATACAATACACTACATAGATAGATATTTTTATTATACATAGAAAACATCCAGAACGCCCTGAACAAATATCTGCAGATCGTACACACATTTGTCCCGAAGCGGTAATCGAACCCGCAACCTCCTGCGTCGCAAGCGGACCTTCGCCCACCGCGCCACAGAGGTCGTCAAACTGTAGAACTGATTTATGACTAAAAGTAGCTTATGTGTTATTCCAGGCCTAGAACTACCTGTATGCAAAATCAGCCCGATCCGTTCAGTAGTTTTTGCGACAAGCATACATACATACGTTTACAAATTTTTCATTGAAAACAACCATTGAAACCATTGAAACCATTTATTTATCTGTGATTGTGGTAATATACAATTGATATTAAATTTAGTTTTAGGTCAGCACAATCTACTCTTTCGAGCGTACAAATCAGATGTGTTTAGAGTTGACACAGTTGATAGAGCATGCAGTAAAATTCTACTATATACTACAAAATAATAAAAATATCCGAATTAAAATAAAATTAAATTCAATACAATGAAAAAAAAAATCGCGTTTATAATATAAAAAAAGACGTGTGGCACTCGGGGACTGCCGCGGTAAAGCTATTGCAATGCCATCTAGAGGCGAGTTGCTGAACTAAAGAGACAAACGTCAAGGTTTTTTCGTTACGGAATTTCTGGATTCGGTCCCCGCGCTCAAGGCCCGCGATAGAAGCTATGCAATAGCTTAATATGATTTTCTAGGTGTGTAGGTATTGTATGTATTGTACACTAACTGCTATGTTCTTCTCAGGTCAACACCACCATTCGCTTAGACTACAAGAGATTTCGCGCGGGGGTGCTCTGTACTCAGACATGCCGGCGCCCAGCTCACATCTCAGCCTTATTGGAGCTAGGTAAGTTAATCACAGTCGTGTGAGCTTGCTTAGAATTTGCACCACCCAACTATTCTCGCAAGTGTCGTAAGAGGCAACTAAGGGATATCCACTGAAGGCGGGCAGTGATTCCCCCTGCAGAACAATTCTACCATCTGCGATCGTCAATCCGCATGCCTAGCGTGGGTATTATGGGCACTACCCCCTATGAGACAACAGCCAATAAAGCGCTTATCAGGGGAAGGCCTACGTCCAGCTGTGGGCCAATGCAGGCTGTCGAGGTGAAGAAGTAAAGACAGGTTGCTTTGACACTTAGGAAGCTACCATCTATCAGTGGGAAACAAAAATACAAAATACAAATACAAAATAATTTATTTAGAATAATGTACATGATACACCGCAGAACAATTCTACCGCCTGCGATCCTCAATCCGCATGCCCAGCGTGGGGATTATGGACTCTACCTCCTATGAGATAACAGCCAATAAAGCGCTTATCAGGGGAAGGCCTACGTCCAGCTGTGGGCCAATGTAGGCTGTTGAGGTGAAGAAGTGAAGACAGGTTGCTTTGACACTTTGGAAGCTACCATCTATCAGTGGGAAACAAAAATACAAAATACAAATACAAAATAATTTATTTAGAATAATGTACATGATACACCACCAAAATACATTATAAACCACTCTGTTTACTATAATTCTCAAAGTATGTTTCTTCTAGGCTGGGCTTATTACTACCTAATCCAGCTCCGGATGTGGAACTCGAGGGTCCAGAGCCACATCTCAATATTCAACCACCATTACCCAATTCCGGTAAGTTTTCTATAATTTCAATATGTCACTCTCACTTTACATTTCGTTAATTGCCAATATGTACATAGCTTATGATCTAATTATAGATAAAGTTAGTACATACACCCTGTTGGGCACTGCAATTTTGATGTTAGTTATTTACATTCTAATCACCTCACCCAAGGGTTTATTATTTTGTTTCTCACTGCTTAATATCAACTAATTCTATACCTTATTTCCAGCGCCTGAAGAACCAGCTTCGAACGAGCCCCGCCGCAAGAAATACGCCAAAGAAGCCTGGCCGGGAAGAAAACCCGGTCTCATGCCGGGCGTATGAGGGTTACCTTATATGGAGCAGTGACAGTGATACTACTCCAGTTATAGCTGTAATAGTCGAAAAGTTATAGCTAAAGCAGTTATAGTAAGACAGTTATAGCTTGACCAACAAATTTTTTGACTACAACAACTTTAGTGATAGCTGTGATAGTTATAGCTAAAGCAGCTATAGTTACACAGTTATAGCTTGACCAAGAAACTTTTAGATACCAGCAACTCCAGTTAAAGCTGTAATAGTTAGTTATAGCTAAAGCAGTTACAGCTGGACCAACAAACTTTTTGATAACGGCAACCCAGGTTATAGCTGTAATAGTTATGGCTTACGCAGTTATAGTAAGACAGTTAAAGCTTGACCAACAAACTTTTTGATTACAACAACTTTAGTGATAGCAGTGATAGTTATAGCTAAAGCAGCTATAGTTACACAGTTATAGCTTGACCAAGAAACTTTTAGATACCAGCAACTCCAGTTATAGCTGTAATAGTTAGTTATAGCTAAAGCAGTTACAGCTGGACCAACAAACTTTTTGATAACGGCAACCCAGGTTATAGCTGTAATAGTTATGGCTTACGCAGTTATAGTAAGACAGTTATAGCTTGACCAACAAATTTTTTGACTACAACAACTCTAGTGATAGCAGTGATAGTTATAGCTAAAGCAGCTATAGTTACACAGTTATAGCTTGACCAAGAAACTTTTTGATAACAACAACTCCAGTTAGCTGTAATTGTTACATATAGCCTGACCAACAAACTTTCTGATTAAAACTTTAGTGATAGCTGTAATAGTTATAGCTCATCAAACAAACTTTATGGTAACAGCAACTCCAGTTATAGCTGTAATAGTTAGTTATAGCTAAAGCAGTTACAGCTGGACCAACAAACTTTTTGAAAACGGCAACCCAGGTTATAGCTGTATTAGTTATAACTAAAGCAGTTATAGCTTGAACAACTTCTAATTCCTGATCAGCCTATGTTCAGATGGCAAATTTTGACGCCTGTTTTTACATCGTGCGATAAGACATCCTTGTATGAACTTACCTGACAACTAATCACATGCACACGCATTAACGCGCGTCAGAGAGCGTTATTGCATTGGCGCGAAAATGAATCTGCAACTTCGGTTTAGTTTTCACGAGTTTTTAACCGACTTCAAAAAAAGGAGGAGGTTCTCAATTCGTCTGTATTTTTTTTCTTTTTTTTTAATGTTTGTTACCTCAGAACTTTTGACTGGGTGGTCCGATTTGCATGATTCTTTATTTATATGAAAGCTGGTGCTTCCCGTGTGATCCCATTTTAATTTTGTTCAGTTCTGACAATGGGATCCATAAAATTCATGAAAAAACTGTAAAAATTGAAGTCGGATTATAGTTCAAACAAAATTAATTATCACTTAACCTAATAGGTGGCACCCTGTAGAATGGAATTAGAATAACGTCATATCTCAAGACTACAGGAGTAAGGCAAAAATACATTTTATATTCTAGCCGCAACGCCATAAAGTTTACTTCAGCTCGCAAAGTATTCAAAAACAGGGGCCAAATTATGCTAATCAATCGCTTTACTATGAAAATGGTATCGCCGTAGACTCGTCCATAGATTAAAGAACTAGATAGTGCGTCCGGTGTTATTTGCACGGATAGATGAGACAAAACATGATAGAATGGCTTCAACCTTGATACTTTTGACAAGCGTACCTCCATCTGTAGATTCTTTGATCAACGGTAAAATGTCAAAATCTGTCATTCTGATCTACCTCAACCTCAACAGCCTATATTGGTCCACTGCTGGACGCAGGCCTCCCCCTGACCTGATAAGCGCCTTGTTGGCGTTTATCTAATGGGGGCCCATAATCCCCACGCTGGGCATGCGGGTTGGGGATCGCAGTTCAGTCGTAGAATTGTTCTGCAGGGGGCGCTGCTGCCCGCCCCCAGTGGATATCCCTTAGTCGCCTCTTATGACCCACGGGAAGAAGTGGGGTGGTGCAATTTCTAAGCCGCCAGCACCACACAGCTAATGAGGTGATACCATCCTACTAATATTATAAACGCGAAAGTTCGTAAACATGTATGTTTAAATACAAAGGCAATAATTTCGATGTCAACATCGCAATGATTTCGATTTGTAAATAACCTTGAACGCGCGCGCAAAAATGACTCGGCCCGCTATGGAAACAAAGGCCTTTTAAATAATAAATATCCGTGAACAAGTGATATTTTTTTTCTTATTATTTTATTTATTATATATAGAACGCAATCAAAGAATAAAAACCATATCGAGGGGTTCCGGTTTATTTGTATTAACCGACATTTTTGAAACTTTACACCAGAGCAGTTTAAAGTTTCGATTTTACGAAAAAAAATTATAACATTAGCAAATCGCATTATTTTTTTAAAAAGAAGGATATTGCTGTTTTAATAACATATTCCCTATAATCGTATTATTATTATTTTCTAATATCCCTATTTTTAACGAAGATAAATGTCGCTTAATACAAAAAGACCAATATTTTACATGTTTTTGTTCCAGGCTAAATGACTTAACCGCCTATGATTATTGTTTTTTATTCCAGGCTAAATGACTAAACCGCCTAGGGGTATTATTTATTGTTCCAAGCTAAATGACTTAACCGCCCAGGCATGCAAATAATGGCTCTAAGCTAAGTGCTTTAATCAAAGAGTTGGTCATATTTCAAACCTAAGTTAATTGATTTAAATACCATATCTTAAACTTATTAATGTATGGCTAATTAGTTTAAGCGACTGTGTTTTTTTTTAAATAAATTGTTTGTATTCCTACTTGAATAATGAAGTTTGCAGAAATTGGCGGTTAAAACATAGATAAATTAAAAGGTACATACATAGGGTGTACCTACCTATCTTGTTAATAAGAGAAATAAAACACGTCCTTATTAAATTGTCAAAGATAAGTTTTTTATTTAAAATGACAATCATCTAAAACACCAGTAACTTCTTAGCTTACCGAGGTAACGACTAAAGTTTTTATCACAATTGTATAGGAATCAGAAGTTAAACAGTCTCTTTATTACGTAGTCTACAGTCTTATTAGGTACCTGAAATAATTTTATTATTCTCATTCTTCTTCATTTCTAAACTTTAACATTTAAGTAATATAAGAACTTTACCTAAATAATATAAAAAAATAACATCTTAGTTAAAATTGAACCAATCTTTTTCTTCTTACTTTCTAATTTATTTTTCTTCTTCTTTATACTTGTTATATGTTGTTGTCCCATCAGACATAATGAAAATTGCTTAATTTGGCAGGTCTGTTTCGTCTTCAATATCAGTATCGATCAGTGTATCTTTGCCGGTATTGCTGGATGGTAGGTTGATATATTCTGAATGAAATATTCTTGGGATAGCGCCAGTGTCACATAGCTTTTTCAGGTCATTATATTTTGCTTTTGTGATAGGAAGCTTTGATTTATATTTTGCATTGAGTTGTTTCGGTTTTGTATAAATTTGTATAGACTCATCTTTTGCGTTATCTTGCATGCTATATTTGACGACCATCACGTTTGGCGTAGACTTCTTGAATGTTGCTACACGAATTTTGCTGATTTTACCGGCAAGGTTTCCCTTGAAATATTTTTCGGACAATTCCTCATAATTCTTGAAGTCTTCATGTGTAAGGCCTTCCACCTGATAGGGTCCTGGATCCTTTCTGGCTAGCTGACAAATTGTCAGCCACTGTGAAGGCGCCCATACCGTTGTGTGTCGAACAGAATTTTCGATTGTAGCGTGAATACTGTCTACTGTCATCTCTGTGTGTCCCGGCAGCAGATAATTCATCTGTATAGTTTCTAAATTTTTTGACATCAACAAAGCGTTGTGAATGGCTGCCAATACGATTTTGTTTTTATTTTGCCCGGGGCATGAATCCGAGTACAAAATTAAACTTTTAACGGTTTCACGTTCATCAACGCTGTCTATGTACTTTTGCAAAATAGTGGAAATCTCATTACCACCTCTTTTGGCTTCTGTTTCTCCCCAAACATAACAGAAACCATTGCGGGTTACACTTTCGTAAAAACACAAGTTAAAAACTGTGTATTTTCTTGAATAAAAGAGTGTCATGCCGCTTCCATATGGGGTATTCAATACCTTTTGAAGGTCAAACGAGGTACAAATAATGGAACTATTCTTTTTTGGAAGTTCTCTATGACATTCTAACCTTTTCTTTGAGGCATCTTTCTCTTCCAAATGCTCCTTCATTTCTTTATTCTCAGTTATATCTTTGCCTTCAAAACGTAAACATTTAAGACATTTGTCTTTTTTAGGAACATGGAATCCGAGATTGAACTCATCAGTAAAAATTTCACGGAAAATCCTCTCACTTACGTAATCAACCCCTTTGCTGGCTTGATTTTCTCTATAAATGCGGTAGAGATTTTTTATGTTTTTAAATTCTACTGGCAGGTATAATCTCGTACTATCCTTCCTACAGTAATGTGACGGAAGTGCCGGTAACTGTTTTATAAAATTGGCAGCTGAGGCCTTGACTGTGTCAGATGTCTTATTTTTTGGAATAGCTTTTCCTCTTGATTCAGTTTTTGCTGATCCCATATATGCATTTGAGAGAGTGTAGTAAACGTATCGCTGAGTAATATCCAGAGTTTTTAGCAAAAATTGTTGACATACAGGGCGTCGACCCTCTCCATCGTTAATAAAATATTTAAAAGTATTGTCTCTTGAATTACTCTCTTTTGTTCTTTTTCTTTTAATTTCTTCCTTTGACGACATTCCTACTAACCAATCTTTTTTTCTTTCAGCGGACAAGGCCCAAAAATGATCAAATAATCCTTTTCTTCTTTCTTCAATAATCTCGGCACAATTATTCCCACATTTTTTTCCAACACAAGGGTTTTCATGTACTCTCTTTTCTTGAACGATTGATCCATCTTTTTTTGTATATTGCTTTCCAGATTTTTTCAATTGGTTATTTAGTTTTTTTTTGTTCTGTCTCTTTTTTCTTATACCATCTTCACCAACTGTTGTCTCTTGTGATCTTTTCTTATTTTTCTTCTGTCTTTTCGTTGGATTATCAAGTTCACTTTCGCTAGAAGATTCGTCACCAGTCTCTTTCCACGACGAGGAATCCCATACGAAATCTTCCTGATCAGATAAAAAATCCACATAACTTTTCTTCATCACAGCCTGTTTTCTTTTCTTTTTTTTAGGTTGTGGTTCTTCATTGTCAGGAAAACTTGGTAAGTTTTCATCGTGTGCATTTCCTTCTTCTAAAGACTTTCTAATAATATCCATATCTTTATCAGGAATAATTTCCAGTATCGTAGGTGTGAGATGTTCCCTATTTTCCAAAGATTCATCTTCTTCTCTTTCTTTTTCTTGACTGGGTTCACTGTGTAATTTTTCTTCTTGTTGACAGCGCACTACTTCAGTTTTAAAAGGACTTTCTGTATCTTCTTTATTTTGTGTCCTATCGATTTTCAGGTTTTCAGTATCGGTTGCAGAAAGTTCTTGTCGGCAGTGTACTTCTTCATTTCTGGAAAGATTTTCGACATCTTCTCTATTTTGTGTCCTATCGATTTTCAGGTTTTCAGTATCGGTTGCAGTAAGTTCTTGTCGGCAGTGAACTTCTTCATTTCTGGAAAGATTTTCGAAATCTTCTATATTTTCTGTCCTATCAATTTTCAGGTTTTCAGTATCGGTTGCAGTAATTTCTTGTTGACAGTGCACTTTTTCAGTTTCCAAAAGACTCTCATTGTCTGTTTCTTTTGCAGTCTTATCAATTAGCGGGTTCGCAGTATCCAACACGTCAATTATTTCATCATCATTATCTTCTGTGTTCTGAAATGTAAATAAATTTGTTTGAATTATACCGCTATTTATACAGTTATACAGGGTGTAACAAAAATGAAGGACCAAACTTTCAGGCGGGGTGTAGATACGAACACTGAATTCAGGAAAAATATTTAAAAAAAATCCGCCCTTTAGTTTTCGAAAACTTAAATAAATACGGAATTTTCACTACATTACTGACTGATGCACGTGCTTATTTGTTAAGCACGTGCATCAGTCAGTGATGTGCTTTTTTCCTGAATTCAGTGTTCGAATCTTCACCCCGCCTGAAAGTTTGGTCCTTCATTTTTGTTACACTTTGTATAGAGTAATAAGTATTTAGTAATAAATTATGATTTAATTCTTTACTTTACGTTCGTTACTAGCGATACTACTTCGTGATACTAGCTTACATGTTTTAGGATATGTAAAAAACTGAGCCTTGTCTGAAAAATAATAACTAGTAGGTACCTACCTCTTCTTCGAATTCGAACTCAATTTGAAGGACTTGCGAAGTTATTGTTTCATTCATTTCTTTCCTTATATTCTCTTTTAGTTCAGCTTTCGTCTTTTTGTATGGCGTTTTTATAATAAAGGTCTGAAAACACAATATTATAGACTATAATACACATAAAATATATTTTTAAAATGGCTTTTTGTATGTAAACTGTCTCAAACAAATAAAGTTAAATTATAACTTTGGTGACTCTCATGGAAATCGAACCCACTACCTTTGGATCTAGATCATACAACGGAACGTAAGTAATTTACTCACCTCATTCTTTGCTTGTGGTGATTTTTTCGGAGTTTCATAGTTCATGTTTGCAATAATATCAAAAGGTACATTTTTATTCTGCAACTGATCTTCATCTTTAGTATGCAGGATATTTTCTTCATTGTGCGATAATTTTTCTCCCTCTAATGGATGCAGCACGAGCAGATCTTTGTTTTGTTCCATGTAGGAATGACTACCTAAAACTGTTACTGTTTTAGGCATGTTTTTTAAAGATATTTTTGGTCGCAGACTGGTAGAATCACCTTGGTTATTATTTCGCTCAACTGTTTTCTTTCTTTTTACTTTTTCTGGTGTTTCAGGTTCCAAATAATTTTTAATTTTATTTTTAATTAATTTTCGCCGTTCTGGTTCCATTATTGGTGTCAAACTGTAAAATAGTAAGGATAATATTAAATTTATTAAATTAAATTAGGTAACCAGTTAAATTAGGAGTTTTTTTTAACCAGTTTGCAAAATTTCGAGGTCAATTCTACTCATAAATATTATGAAAACCTATTACTACGGTATCATCACCAAAACCGCGACCAAAAATGTCTCATACATTTTGGTAGGAGTAGGTAAATCAATGGGAGTAGGTAGATAACTTGATAATTTGACCTACTTGATATTTTTTTATTGAATAGGTAGTTATATTTTGTACTGCGATTTCGATGATGGGCCCATAGTAAAATTACATCATACGGTAAATTTACCCTATAATCCATAAAACTTGCACCTGTCACTTGCATCTATTTAATAGACTTTAGGATCTTTCCGAGTTTTAATTCTTCAGTAGGTATATCATCGTACAAGTGAAGTTTAATGTCTCCCAGTTACTTAATAATCAATGTTATTCTTCGAAATGTAAAACAAATGTATGCTAAAATAATAAACTCACCATAAAATCAAAAATTGACGACAAATGCTCTGCGTAGCTCCCACAAAACACTAAAACACGTACGAACTTGCTCACGATTTGCGTCAACTAAAACGATCATTCGATCGACCGCGGCGCGCGGCGGCGCGGCGGCGGGGAGATGCGCGGCGAGGTGGGAGACGCCTGAAGCGCCCGCGCGGGGTAGCGGGGGTATTTAAACTCGCGCGGTTTATCGCGATGGCGCCAAAATCATTGTTTTAACCAACATCATAAAGTCAATCCACTAAAATTTTTATTGTATCAATGTGTATACTATTCTTATTCCGTTTAAGTTAAACTGTTTGAAGTACTAGAACTTTACTTTTGTTATGACTGAAACGACACTGCAAATCAAATATTGAATAAGAAAAATAGGTTTAACCATAACCTTTAAATGTTTACTGTTCTAATCCTAAATAGTTCATGCGACCGACATATCATTATCCTACTGCGAGCTAAATGGTTGAAGTGAAAACATCTTATATTTCATGTACAGAGCTAAATGTATGGACTGAGACTGGGTATGAATTTGACAAAAAGGCTAAATGTATTAAACGACATTCTTGTATATTTATAAGGTAAAGCTAATTGTATTAAGCGACACTGGATAAGAATTCAACTAAGAGGCTAATTGTATGAAGCGACATTTTTATATATTTATAAGGTCAGGCTAAATGCTTTAACGTACGTTGCCTGTAAATTGTTGTTCCAGGAAAAATAGTTTACACAACTGTCTGGTATTTGGTAGTGAGCTTAAGTATACAGTTCCTAAATTTGTCAATATTTTGTGTCACTTCATGCATTGCAGTCCAAAATGGGCCCAAAAATGCGGTTGTATTAAGTGACAAAAAAGTGCTCCGATCGTCACCAAACCCAGCTCAAACGACGCAAAAAAATTCGCTGATTCCAAATATGTATAAAAGTCTATATCGCCCAGAGTGTCGGTTAATACAAATAGCCCGGAACCCCTCGATATGTCATCGCTTTTATTTTTGAGATATGAGCTTTTGAATACAAGACGAGCTTCAAAACGCCTACTTCTAAGTTCAGCACAGCATAACTCTGCACCAAAGTCGTAATTTGATAAACAAAAGATAACATTGGTTAGCTAGTTTCATAATAAACATAAATATATATAACACTTAACACTTTTTTAAACAAATTGAGTCACAAGAAACGATTTTGTGAAACCCGACCCGCGCGCTGAAGGCGCTATAAATGGCGGGGCAAAGGCGCGTTGCGCGCGGACTCCCCTTGGGCAAGCGAGCGGATAAAAAATCGAATTCATTACGGATGTAAGTAAGTTCGCTAGCGAAGCTTATTTGTGTTGGAAGAACACCAACGTTTCATCCCTTAACGAGGGACATCTTCAGGGCGAGTGCGGTTCTTGTATATAAAAGTATCGGAGGACTATATTCTGTTCTACAATCCTAGATATTTTATGTCAACAAAGACGTTTATGTTTGAAAACTTAACATAACTTAACAATAACAGAACACAGCAAGATATAAGCAATGTTACTACTAAACCGTGATCAAAATCACACGTGCAGCGAAAAAGGTGAAATAACGAGTCATGATTGGAATTATGAATGAAAGCTGACAAAACCAAATATAAAATGAATTTTCCGTTGCGGCTAGAATCTAAAATATATTTTGGCAAGGCTCAAGGCTTCGGCAGATTTATTTTGGATTTCAGTCTGTCCCTTAAATAGTTACATATATATTATAAGCGTGTTAATTAAGTATGTATAATTAATTTAATTAGGTATGTTTAACTATTTTTAGGTACTTATAAGATAAAACTATTAACCCGTCATGATTATCAACACTAAAGCCATTCACAATGTAACAAAATTTACAGTTATTCCGTGATACATCAATGACGCATGAAACTGTGCAGAAATATCGGAAAGCTTAAAACTCAAATCATGGTAAATAGCCCGTAATAACTTAAGTACTTACAAGATGTGTTATATGGTGGATATTCAGTTAATTGTTATTTTACCTAAATGGTAAATTTAGGTATATTAATAAAATATGCTTTTATAATAATTATAGTATAGGATCGCGCTATAACAACGACCGAGCTGGTTATTGGATGAAAATTATTTTATATCAAATATAAATATGTGAACAAATATTGCAAACGGGTGGACAATTTTTTTCCCGTCACAACACGTCTTGGGTAGGCAAGTATAAACAGGACATTCATTTTTACTTTATGACGGGAAAAAAAGTAAGTTAACGTTTGCAAATTCTATAGGCTTTTTATTTCGATTGCTATGGAATTTCTCTATTAACCAAACCAGTGAAATGTTAAAAATAATTGTATTCTAAACTGAACATTTTTAGCCAACTTATTTGCAATATATTTATTGACATTATTACATTATTTGATATTAAAAAAATCATCCAACAACCAACTCGGTGAAGGTTGTTGTATAGCGGGGTCTTAGATTATTAAAACCCGGTATCCTATTAGTTAAATTTAAACTATTAAAAAGAGATAAGTTTGTGATAGGTAGAGAGCTACTGGTCGGAGTTTGATGATAATTTTACAAATAAATAACTACACATTGTCCCTGAGTGTCAGGGTATGCGCCTTAATATCCCGTGCAAATAGCACCGCACGCACGACTATACCATTGTCATAAATAGGGTATATGCATCGATTTTTTATATTTTTTAAAACTTTTATTTAGGTTAAAACATAAACGAAAAAAAATATAACACCCACATAAAATTAAATTATTGAGGTAAAAAACTAAAAGTAAAACTACACTCAGTTTCGGGTGATAAAAACGCTGCCATGTTAGACATTGCATTTTATGACGTCACGGATCATCCATTATGTAAATCAAAGTCAAAACTTCATGCCCATACAAAAATGTTAAAGTCATACTTTAACATTTTTGTATGGGCATGACGTCACGCTTCACATGCCAATAGCGTTGCGTTTAGACATTTTGCTATTGAGACTTAAAATATCTACTTTTCAATGATTAAATTTCACAATAAAAACATCATAAAATACAAAAATAAATATACAGATGTATTTCTATATCAATAGAGAATAAGTAAAAAAAATATTAGATTTTTTGAAGACACGTGCATATACCCTATTGGTTAGAGTCTGTTCAAAAAGAGAAGAGTCGTGGCGTTACGGTGAACTAACACTTTTAGTCGTACTGCAATGACAGAGCAGTGTTGTCAGCGCAACAAAAGTGGCCAATTGGCACACAAGCGCCCTCAATTCCCACGACCCTTCTCTTTTTGAACGGACTATCAGAATTTGGCCTCTGTTTGTAGGCCTTGTCTGTATATTGTTATGTATAGTGGGTACCTATAGTCGACTTCAGGAAGATATACTTAGACTTTAGTACCTACTTACGGTCTTGTTTTGTGGAAATTTAGAAAAAAATAAACATCATTTTATTTTATTTTAAACCGAGAATAGTTGAGCTACCTGAGATTGTTTGCAACAGACAGTTAGCTCAATTGTTTTAATTGTAAGTAGTTCTCTTCTGTTTTTATTATCTGGTTTCATTTTGTGGGAATTTACAAAAAAAGATAAAAAAATCATTTTATTTTATTTTAACCGGAGAATAGTTGAGCTACCTGAGATTGTTTGCAACAGGCTGTAGTTAGCTCAGTTATTTTAATTGTAGGTAGCTCTCATTCGTTTCTATTTTTTGTACCTAGGTATATAATTTTCTTGCAAAACCGACACATTTGTACCTATTTCCCTCGTAAAAATTTAGTCGGCGAGCAAAGTAGGTTGGTACTAAAGTACCTACATATTAATATGTAATTTTTGTACATTTATAGTCGACTGTACCACTTAGTATTTAGAAAACGATTTGTACATAAACTGAATTTTAAGTCTTACAAAAAA
Source organism: Eupithecia tripunctaria (assembly GCA_955876795.1). NCBI lineage: Eukaryota > Metazoa > Arthropoda > Insecta > Lepidoptera > Geometridae > Eupithecia > Eupithecia tripunctaria. Next base: position 7,944,286 of record OY041623.1, on the reverse strand, counting down.
ATAAAGCTTATTTTGTGCAAAACTATTATAAGAGAATAAATTAAGGAACATTGATTGATACGTTTGGTTTAATAAAACAATGAAATGTAAACTTCGTTGTATTATTTTATGTTTTAAATATACCTACCTATACCTATTTTATTAGTATAGGACAATTCACATATAATTATATCGTTATCTAGTACGATATCATTCTATGTGAAATGTCCTATCATCATTATCATCGTCAGCCTTATTAGTCCACTGCTGGACATAGGCCTCCCCTAATGAGCGCCATAGCGCCCTGTCTTCAGCTTGACGCATCCAGCATCTGCCTGCAGTCTTTCGCAGATCGTCATCCCACCTGGCTGGATGGCGTCCTACACTACGTTTGCCGAGTTGCGGTCTAACTGATATAAGTCCTTAATACAATGCACTACATAGATAGATATTTTTTAATATCATAGAAAACATCCAGAACGCCCTGAAGAAATATCTGCAGATCGTACACACATTTGTCCCGAGGCGAGAATCGAACCGGCTTCCTGCGTTGCAGGCGGACCTTCGCCCACCGCGCCACAGAGGTCGTCGTAGATACAGTCATCTAGAGGTGGATAAGACACACACTTGACACCCTTACGTCTCCTCAACCATAACAGCCTGTATTGGTCCACTGCTGGACGCAGGCCTCCTGATAAGCGCGATAAGCTTAATGGCGTTTATCTCATGAAGGTTAATGTCCATGATCCCCACGCTGGACATGCGGGTTGGGGATCGCAGTTCAGTGGTAGAATTGTTCTGCAGGGGGCGCTGCTGCCCGCCCCCCCGTGGGTATCCCTTAGTCGCTTCTTACGACACCCACGGGAAGAGATGGGGTGGTGCAAATTCTAAGCCAGCACCACAAAGCATAGGCCCTTACGTCTACCCATCTTCAAAGGACATCTGTGAGGGCTGGTAAGGCGGTAGATTTGGCCGAGGATCTTAAGAGGCGCAAATATGCTGGTCTTGATAGAGCCTACACATGAGTCCGAGTCAGAGTAAAATCGTTTATTTCTTTAGACTTACAAAATAAGCAATTAGACAAGTATTTTTTTTACTATATAAACAGCTTGATAAATAGTAAGAACTATCAAATAACAAATAAGGTGCAATTGACTCTAATTCACTTCAAAGGAAGAAGTAAAAAAAAACCACTAGCAAGTTTATCGCTTATCAACTAATACAATCTTTACATATCAAAGTTTAACACCACTAATTTATGTTCTCACATACCTACTATTGTCTGTGGAACTGAGCGACATCCGGCCAAGCATTAACATCAATAATGTAATCACCTATGGAGGAAAGGCTTCTTGATAAGATTTCGTTTTATGTACAGTACCCCTTGGAGTCCTCTATTCCGATAAGTTCAACTGAAAGTTCAACTAGTTGAATTAATCCGATTAGTTTAACTTTGTAACCTCTTTTTGAAAGTTGGTTTCCAGAAAGTTCAATTGAAAGAAAAATCGAGACCGTGAGGTACCGAAGATCTTCGGGTGTTCAAAAATATACCTATCTTATCTTCTGGTCAGAGCAACGCGTGACTCAAGAGCTGGTGAGTATCTGCATTGCCATACAGCGGGGCAATGCAGCAAGCGTCTTGGAGACGCTCCCGACTGGTATTGAAATGGATCAGTTGAGCTACCTGTTGAGTGAATGCAACAGTCTGCAGTTAGCTGAATTAAAGGAAGGGAAAAAACGGAACGCCTGTAGGATCACTTTGTTGTCCGTCTGTCCGTCTGTCTGTCTGTCAAGACCTCAAGAACCTTTTCTCAGGAACGCGTGGAGGTATCAAGCTGGAATTTATATCAAACTAGCTGCGCCCCGCGGCTTCGCACGCGTTGTTCCTATTTTCTTTGCTATAAACCTCACGGAGCCCGAGACCTTTCCAACGAATGCAAAACCGTGGAAATCGGTTCGTGCTGTCTGGAGTTATAGCGTCAGGAAGGAAAACCCGACTTATTTTTATATTATAGATAATTAGGTCTACCGTCCCTTGGAGGTGTGAAAAACTAAGCCAACAAACCTACAGGGTAGGTACTTCCCGTGAACTCAGAATCTTGAAATTTAGTACGAAGCAACTTTTATAGCACTGATAAAGGAAAAATTTACTCGCACTTGGCTGGTATTTTTTTATCACATCACACTAATATTATTATAAACGCGAAAATTTGTAAAGTTGTATAAATGGATGGATGTTTGTTACCTCTTCACGCCAAAACTTCTGAACGGATCCAGCTAAAATTTTGCATACAGGTACCTAATCCTAAACCTGGGGCCTGATTCCACTAACACAATCGCCTCACTATAACCACCGACAATATAATCGCTTCATTATCGCGTTACAATCACCGCCATTGACACCTTTTGGTATTCTACTAACACGTTCTTTTTTTGTTAATGCCATATCTATGATTATTGCGATTATGATTATATGCCCCACCACATTATTGACACGATATTATAAGTCTTAGAGATTGTAATCTTATGGTATTGGAATACCAAATAAATTTACGACTAAATCTCTATCTTAATCGTATGGCGCCATTTTGTTTAAAAAATATTGGAAATAGGCCCCTGGAATAAAACTAAGGCTACTTTATATCCCATAAATCAGTTTCCGTGGGAAAGAAATCACATTTGGATCAACGCGTGCGAAACCGCGGGGCGCAGCTATTGTACATTATATTAGTTGTCTTTTTTTCTGTCTGGTCTGTTATAATGGCCTTAACTAGTAAAACATCATTGGCCTTAACTTTAACTTTTGCACCACATATTGTAACCTAAAGTTTATTTAAATTGACGGCATCAAGTGTACCTTGTGCTCTTATGGCGAATAATGAAAATAATGGTTGTGGGTTCGATTCCCGCCCTAGGTTAAATGTTTGTATGATCTGCAAATATTTGTTTTTTTGGTGTTTTAGGTATTTTTGTGTAACAAAAAAACTATCCAGTTTTATATTGGAATTATATAGGATGGATGGTTTTACTCTACACGCGAAATCCTAGCAGTAAGTACATAGTCTTATAATGCCCTCCTAGCCGAATTTCGGTCACGGCGGCTAGTCACGACGAAGACTAGCCAGGTGCGCAGGACATATTATAGTGTACAGGTATGCGCAAACACAAATTATGCACTCTCTATTTCCTCTTATCTCTCCTATATAATCCAATGGGAAAGCAACCGACACGACCGGGGAGAGGTTAAGCGCAGGACCAACAGCTTAACGTGTCGCCAACTTCCTGTCTCCGGGCTGCTACCTACTGTGTTTTCTTGCGTGTATAAAAAACTAGCTGTTGCTCGCGTCTTCACACCCGTTGTTTCTATGGAAACCTTCTAAGGTTATTTCTATGCCAAGGCACAGATAATATAATACTATACTAGTAAGGCCAAGGGAACTGATTTATGGAATAAGTAGGCTATGTGTTATTCCAGGCCTAGAATAACCTGTATGCAAATTTCAGCCTGATTCATTAAGTAATTTTTGCGTTGAGTAAATTTAAATCTATGTGGAGTCTCATAATCATTACGCCGCCCTTACGCCCAAGAACTATGGCATTCTCTTTGAATGCGTGCGGTAACAAAATGCCGACGCTCGCACTCTATTAGAAGATAAAATTACTGTTTTTGTCAATAAACCTAACCTAACCCTAATTACTATTAAACATAATTGCTTTTTATTGTGCAAACAGATAAAGCAATCGCATAGCATAGCACGAACTTTTTTGAACAAGGACATCACAAAAACACTCAATTCACTGATTCCAAATGACAAAGACAAGTTTGTGAGCTCACAAACTTCTTTTAGCAACAAACACGGCGCGGTCTCACTACGGAAAAGGCCAATCCGGTTTTAATGAATCAATATGGGCCTATCTGACGATTAATACGATTATTCTTTGCTTACATCAATACAAACTTCCACGTTTTTAAACGACTTCATAAAAAGGAGGAGGTTATCAATTCGACTGTATTATTATTTTTGTTCGTATGTTTGTTGTCTCAGAACTTTTGACTGGGTGGTCCGGTTTTCATGATGCTTTTTTATATGAAAGCTGGGGCCTTTCGTGTGGTCCCATTTTAATTTTGTTTAGTACTGACACTGGATCCATAAAAATTCATGAAAAAACTATAAAAATTTAAGTCGGTGTATAGTTTTTAAAACAAAATTAATTATTAGTAGGATACAAAGTTCACTGTGCGTCGTGTTTAAAAAAAAGCCAGTGTGGAAACCGATGTTAGGGCCAAAATCCTCAAACACCTTTCAGAGAACGCACTAGATAGTAAGATGCCGTACAAATGACAGCAATTACAATCACGGCAAGCAATCCTTTGTGGATAATGCGCACGTAGGTAACATTTATTCTAGCGCTACCATTGATTTAAAAAGGGAAGATAGGTTACGTTCTCCGAGCGCTTACTCAAAAATTGGCATGTTTTACTTACAACTACTCGCAAACACATACGCTCACAGTTATATTTCCAGTCCTGTGCAATACAAAGAAGAACAAAGACGGAAAGACGTATCTAGGACCGAAGTGAGACTGAGACAATAATATTTCACGCGAATCACGACCGCCCGTGCCGCCGGTCAGACGGTGACTGATATGGGAGAACACAATTTTACACAATTTGAGGTTGCCACTTTCGAGCAACCAGTGCCTCATCATCGTTTTTAATAAATCAATGAGCGCTACCTACCTACTTAGCTACCCAACGCACCATCTCAACAACCAAAACACGTACAAATTACGCCAAAGTGTGTACACCCTATACTCTATACCCTTTATTGACTTACTAATCTCTAAGCCGACTGTATCAGCGCTGCGCTGCTACAACAGTTACCCCATGGAGTCACAGAATAGCCACATATACAATGTACACACCTCCGCAAGCCCTCACCCTTTCATCTGACTGAGTTCCCCACAGGTCCCCGTCCGCAGTTGGTCGGAAAATCTCGCGCGCGACAGACGTTTTCGCAGTAGAATAACTACAAAAACAGTGTTTTTCAGTGATATTTTATGTGAAAACATAGTGCTGTGTTTACTCTACGTGAAATTACACGTTATTTTTTCTGGTAAGTGTTCTTATAACTGTTTTTGATTGATGTTTTTGATGATTTTCGTAAACCTGTTGCTAGAATGTGAATACCTCGGTATGATAAAATTTTGCGCTGTCCTTTATCGGTAATGAAGTGTACCTAGGTGACTGAATAGGTTAGAGATAACGCTACCTGGGAGTTTTTAGGTCGATCTTTAGATGGTTTTACATAATCGATTTTTTAATATGCAAAAATAATATATTGACCGCCATAGGTGGTACTAAGGTAGCTACCATAATGGCTTATTTATTACCTATTAAGATCTCTATACAGGACTAAAAATAGGAGAATAAACCTACCTACTACCCATGATAATTTATTGTGTGGGTAGGCAGGTACTTTATCATTTATTTTGTGGGTTAACTTAATCCTTTTCTAAGCATTTACGTACCTATCGATTCATAATTACTTATAGGTCTCATAACATTCATAGCTATCGCTCGGCAAAAAAATAAATTGCTGCTTGCTTTGCCTGCGGCTTCGGCTGTTTTCAGTATAATGAGTAGCCTGTGATTTTAGTAAGGCTATTATGTTCTATGTTCTCTTTTCGTAAAATGTGCGCCAAAATATCGTTTTCAGTTCAGCAGATTTAGAGATCTAAGGAAACGATATAAAATTCATATCTGACAAATTTTAGGCATTGTAACATTAGGTACGTATCTAGAATTAGTATTTATTGAAAAACAATTTTACAACCAAAAGGTAAAATCTTTTTTTAAACTAAGTAGGTAAGTATCTAAGGTATTTATAATTGAACCAATTGAGCTTACTGAAAATAATCTAAAGGTAGCTTGACTGATCTATATGAAAACCAGTCGGAAGCGTCCCCAAAGACACCGATTAACGAATATTAGACGGTTTAGTATATAGTATATTATGGCTACACCAATTTAATTTAGAATTTTTGATTAACCTTATTGTCAAGCCACTGAAGGATCTATATATCATCCTTCGGCGTACACTTTCCCTGGAAAAAAAGAAACAATAACTTTACTAAACCGTATCCATTTTGAATGTAGCATGTTAGTAAACAAACTACGACACAAATAATAAAATCTCACTTACTTGGCGTCGAGTTTCAGATATAATTGTAAGCAATTTTTATTAAAGGGAGGATCCAAACACGACAAGTAATGTAAATTACGTATAAAAGAACGCGCCAACAAAGTGAATGTTAGGTTAAGTATGGGCGGTTTGTTTACTAACATGCTACATTCAAAATGGATACGGTATAGGTTTATTAGGTTTTATTTTAGTAGATCCACCGGGAAGTAGGCTGTAGCAGCGCCCCCTATACATCAAATCTTCCACCAAACCCCAAACCGCATTGGATTTATAGGCTACCCCCAATAAAACCCCAATAAGGCGCTTATCAGGGGGAGGCCTGTGTCCAGCAGTGGACCAATACAGGCTGTTGAGGTTACTAGGTTTAATTTAGTTCAAACCGTCTTAGAGCACTCAGTAAAATTGTAAATAATTTAACTGTAGGTAAACCTATATCGACCGGGAGAAACAGTAAATAACCATCCACTCGCAGGTTCTAAGGCTGAAGGGCGATGAATAAAATATATCATCCTGGCTCGCTTTCGAGCTTGAGAGTAGGTACCTATTCCTATCCGAAGTAATTGTTGGTGCCAAGATCGAGATAAAGTAATAAATAATAAGAATAACTGAATAAAATAAATTTATTTGTGAAAACCTTAGAAAATATTTCTTTCTTCTGAGGTGTAAATGGAAACGCACAAAACATCCTTTCTATGATTTAAAACACTATAAAAATACTTAATCTTGACGACCTCCGTAGCGCGGTGGGCGAAGGTCCGCCTGCGACGCAGGAGGTTGCGGGTTCGATTCCCGTCCGGGACAAATATGTGTACGATCTGCCGATATTTGTTCAGGGCATTCTGGATGTTTTCTATGTATAATAAAAAATATCTATCTATGTTGTGTATTGTATTACGTATTTCAGTTATCTAGTACCCATAACACAAGCTCTGCTTAGCTTGGGGTTAGATAGTGCTGTGAATTGTCCAGCATTATTATTATATCCGAAACCAAAAAATGGTATTTGCTGCTCAGAATGAGTTGCCACCAAGCTACGGCGTATCATAACATCACAACATAAAAATACATCCCAGTCATTGATTTATTAAAAAGATTTATTAAAAAGAGAATATAGGTTACGTTCTCCCAGCGCTTACTCAAAAATTGGCATATGTTACAATTACAACTACACGCAAACACATACGCTCACAGTTATATTTCCAGTCCTGTGCAATACAAAGAAGAAAGACGGAAAGACGTATCTAAGACCGAAGTGAGACCGAGACAACAATATTTCACGCGTATCACGACCGCCGCCCGTGCCGCCGCCGGTCTGACGGTGACTGAGGTGGGAGCACACAATTTTACACAATTTGTGGTTGCCACTTTCGAGAAACCAGTACCTCATCTTCCCTTTTAATAAATCAATGATCCCAGTCCATCTTCTGAGGACATCGGTAAAGAGGCTGAGGGCCGGCGGCAGATTTAGCAGAGGATCTCAAGAGGCGCAAATATGCTGGTCGTCAGAGCCGACACATTTTCTCTCCTTGCAGTCGAGACTCGAGACCCAAGTTCCGTGGAGTACTGAGGCTCTCCGGGTTTTTTTTAATTATCGAGCAATGACGCGTCATCCGATAGCTGGTGAGTATCTGGCAAGGAACATAAATACCTACTTCAGCATTGCCATACAGTGGTGCAATGCAAAAGCGTCTTGGGTTCCGACTTTAATAGAATTGATATTGATCAGTTGAGCTAACCTGTAGATTTTTAGCTAACCTGTAGATTTTTAGCTAACCTGTAGATTTTTTGCAAGGATATGCAGTTATCTCAATCAATTCAATTGAAAATACTGGTTCTAATTTGTGTCTTTTATTTGATTCTAATTGTCTTTGTTAATTACGATATAGATAAAAAATAGCATAGATAAAGAAAATAATAAGGGGCTTTAATAAACAAAAATAAAAAATACATTCGGATTGAGTACCTTCTCCTTTTATGGGGCTTCCATAAAGCTAGTGCCCATTATCCTCAGATTGGGAACTAGCCCCATGAGATAACAGCCAGTAAGGCGCTTATCAGAGGGAAGCCTGCGTCCAGCAGTGAACAATATAGGCTGTTGAGTGAGGTTGTGGAGATTATGTCTTTGAAAGGAATCAATATCAACCTAAAACTTTTTAAACTTTCGCGATTTGTTAACATAATTAAATGATTATTTATCGGTTATTTATCGCGTACCTTTGTTTTTATTTCCCCTACGTTTCTACCGCATTACAGCGATCGTGGTCACGGGGAAACGTAGGGGAAATAAAAACAAAGGTACGCGATAAATACCCGATAAATAATCATTCAATATCAACCTATCCTTTAGATTAGGCTCTATTGCACCACTATGTGAAATATGCTAAGTATGTAGGACGTAGCTGTAATGTAAGTGGATAGATAACGTTAATGTACTCCATAAAAGTACTTAGCTAAAACCAATAATTTTGAGAGGAAATGCCGATAATCGCTAGGTCGTATCGACACTAGTGATCTCTGCCAGCATATAGCTATTCAGACAATCCGACAATCCGATTACGAGTCATCGATATGAAATCTGTTATAAATTCTCGCGAAATTAAAATATTGTAACGTTTTTTATTTTCTGCTTTCTGTAGCAATTAAGTAGTTTTCCACCAATCGTAGACCATTTTCTATGAAGCGATGTTACAATAAAGTGTAATATAATGTGTAGTAATAGAAAATAATGTATTTTCTATGGAAGTGTGAAAGTTATGTAAACTTAGGAACGCAAACGAAAATAGAGTAACGCAAACTTTGTACTTAACAGTATGGCAATACACACTGAGCATGCTGAGGCCTTCGTCCAGCAGTGGACCAGGATGACACGTTCGTTCACTACTGAACATCTACAGCTGTTGATGTGTGATGAACCTAATGAGCGAAATTTTTACCAGTGGCACAAAATTATGTCTACGGAAAACCGAACAAAATCTTACAGAAAACAATTTAAGTATATAAAAAAATATTGCTTCTAATTAACACAGCTTTTGTTCTCCCTAACGTAAAATAAGGGCGAATCATAATTAAAAATATCTCATAACACAAAGATAAATAGATTTAACCAAATAAAATTTTAGACAAGCAACCCGCGCCCGGTTTTGCACGAGGAATAAAGCAGTTTAGTAGATTTTTTACGATTAATGATTCTGTGATACATATAACATTGTTTTTGTATTTTATTTCTATTAGTTATTATTACACGCCAGCGAAGCTCAAGTCGGCGTGATTTTTCCACAATTATCGTCATATTTCGGGCACTTTAAACAAAACTTTTATGAAGTATACATACACATTCCTCCCAAATTACTCCGCCCATTGTTGGAAACCGCATTAAAATCCTTTCAGAAGTTTTTAAGTGCAGGCAAAGATTTAAAATCTTTGCATTCAGACATACTTCAACTTCCTCAACATCCTTTATGTTCCACTGCTGGACGCCTTCCCCTGATAAACGCCTTGCTGGCGTTTATCTCATGGAGGTTAGTGCCCATAATCCCCACGCTGGGCATGCGGGTTTGGGATCGCAGTTCGGTGGTAGAATTGTTCTGCAGGGGGCGCTGCTGACATATAGACACGAAATTTTAACTTTGTTTAACGATTATATAGTTATTATGACATTTATAATTTAATAAGGCCAACAAGAAGACGCATAAAACCGGCCCACCAAAAGTTCTCAGCTGTTTTCAATACTAATTTAATTTCGTGACAGTAATAAAACAAACAAAATTAAAATATTTGCCAGAAGTCTTCGCGAACAACAAACAGTTGGACAAACAATTTACCTTGATCAATTACTACCGACAAAGTATACATAGTAAAAATAGAAACAGTAACGCAATGACGAAATCTATAATTACGATCAAGGGGCCTACTCGCTAAAACGCGAAGAGAGTTTAAATTTTTTGCTATGTATACTGTCTTTATGGTAGTATTCTATACTGGTATCTATAGGTATCTATATATAGTATAGTATACTGGATAATTTTACAAAAATTGTAATCAAAATCCTTAGTTTCTACAGGGTAATTAAAAACCAACCATACATCCTTAAAAACTTTAACTTTTAATTTTACCATTCGAAATTTATTATCAAAATAAAATACTATTACTACTTACATACTTACGTAAAACAATCCTTGATCTCGTACTTAGCCGGTCTTATTTAAACCGAGTAATCGTCATTTAAACCGAGTTATTCGGTCGAGTACATACGATTAATAAAGACCCGTAGAGTACGCCAAGGATTGAGTATTAACCAAGTCATCGACCCATCTGGATTTTGTTAAACCATTTATCTCTAAAAATACCTACCTAAGTCTTTCCACCTACCTATGTAATCTCTAAAAAATACCTAAATATGTTCCCCGCAGCTTAAGGGTTTATTTTATTCCAAGGTCTACGATAAGCAACAAGTTCGTACCCTTTTCGGAGTTAAGACATTGAAGAAACGGCGCCAACGTAAATTGTTACGTTAGATAATGTTGATAGCATAAAGCTATTCTGAAAATTTTGTTTGATTATGTTTTACTGAATTCAATTTTAAGAGTTCTTTATGAAATATAAATAGGATATTTTTTACTAGCTGCGTGCGTCTCGCGGATTCCCCCTGGAACGGATTTTTTTGGATAAAAAGTAACCTATCTTTGATTCCAGGATTAGAGTTACGTGTATGTAAAATTTCAGCTGAACGACTCGGTCGTTCAGTAATTTTGGCATAAATAGGTAACAAACATCTATCTATCCAAAATTTTGCATATAATATGTATTAGCGTGAAGCGTGATGGTGTGATATTTTAATTGCCGAGAGCAGCTTTCTGTTCGGAATGAATCGCGCGTGGACTATGAGGTCCCATGTCCACGTACGGTTTTTTTGCCGTAAAAATTGCCACCGCGCCGTCAGCGGGTTTAAAACTCGCCTCGATACTTTTACAATCTGCAAATGTTGTTTCCGGTGTTCTGGGTGTTTTTCATGTGTAGTAAAAACATTATATATCTAATAGTAGTAAAACATAAAAAAAAACTCAATCTTTTTTCTAGCTATGTATGTAATGAATGTAGGTAAATCAGCTCTTTCGGCCATTCTCAAAGTACGAGATTGTGAACTACTCTCAACACAAAAGTCTAAAATTATCGTTTTGGAACTATTGTTTTAAAAAATACTGTCATTTCTCAAATGAAAAAAAAAATGCTTTATTAAAAAAGAACAGCTTTAACACAAACATTACCTAGTCGGTAAAATGCGATCGATTTCTTTGAAATGGATATATCGTTCGTCGGATATGTAGTTGGATGTATTTCTGTTCCCGCTATATTAACAAATACTACTTCTCAATAAGTTTGTAAGCAATAAATATTTAAGGGCGGCTCCGATACAACAGACTCTTCACAGATCCCCTAGTACGGTTGCCTGGTAGAGATCGCTCTTTCAATTTCTCAATTCGGCGTCAGGGATAGTCCGCTTGTATGCACAACACTTGTTTATATTGATTTTGAGGATATTTCACTTGTAGGTGACTTTTGGATTAGTTTTGATAAAGTTTGGAAGGCCTTCACAGTTACTTTTGATTTTGTTTTCGTGGAGCGCACGCACATCACCCAGTAGTAGCAGCCATCTTATTGATTTTTTTTCTTCTCGTGACGTCACGGCTTGAGGTCTTCTCGTGGCGCCAAATTTGAATCGTTGTGAGTTGCCGCCGATAGGTAGGTAATTGGATAGGAAGGATATATAGGTATGCTGAAGTCTGAACACCTACTATCTATTTTCTTGCGTTTATTATAGATATAATGGTACGGAACCCTTCGTGCCTCCGACTCTTATTTTATTCGAGTGAGCTTCTGCTCCCATATTTACACTGCCTGGCGCTCATCTCGAGCATACAATTCACGCGGCGCGGTAAATTGGCTTACTACATTAACTGCCATAAAGACTATTTATTCACACCCGGTCTAAGTTTAGTTTATTGCCGTGACGTTTTTTATAGCATTCTGATCGCATTACGTCTAGCCATTACGTACTGGGAGGTCTTTAATGGTCTTGGCGAAAATTCTCTAGTTAAAAGAAGGTGGGTAGGTACATTACATATTTCTTTTCGATGAGGACATCAAACACAAGGGTTTCGCCATTATAGGATAGTGTCCTGGGCAAAAAGTTATTCGGTTTCGTCCGTTAATAAGATTATCAGAAGTTATTGGGACACATATGTTTTCTTTTCAATCAACAAAATAATTACAAAAATAAAGCACGTTAAAATTTGGGAGTGACGTCACACCTTGCCAAACAAGGTGTGACTTACGTCACGCAAAAATTTAACTGGCATTAGCGAGTTTTTCATAAGTTTATATTTTTATTTTTTTTGTTAAATCGATAAAAGTTGATTACTTATTAAACCTTTTGTAGTTTAACCAATTCATTATGAATGTAAGCGATTAAACTACGAACCTAGTTTGTATTGGAAGAACACCAACGTTTTATACCTTAACGAGGGACTTCCTTAGGGTATAAAACTTTTAAATAAAAAAAAAATAAAAAAAAAAATAATGCTGGACAATTCACACAGCATTATCTAGTCCCAAGCTAAGCAAAGCTTGTGTTATGGGTACTAGATAACTGATATACATAATACAATACACTACATAGATATATATTTTTTTATGCATAAAAAACATCCAGAAAACCCTGAAGAAATATCTGGAAAGTACACACATTTCATAGTTATTAACACTAAAGTTATATTCAACGGGATATTTACCATGGTTAGAATTTTGTGCTTTCCAATATTTCCTTAGGGTAAGTAGTTAACCTTCTTACATTCATAACGATAAAATACGTGTCCATGTCTACTGTTAATCTAACGGAGTAATGATAATTTTTAGGACACTACTTTTTTCCATGCTTGTATTTTTTTTTGGATTGTCGATCGCAGTAGAGGTGTTAATATATACAGAAGGAAGTTGCTGGTAGGTTTTCCTAGTCAACTCTTATTGTATACACGAATCGAGTCGCAGGGGTTGATTCTTTCGCCTTGTTGGCACCGACTGTTGCTTACTTCGATTATTTAAACGATCTCGTTCTGAAGCTTCTTGTATTTTATTAGAAAAATAATATGATATGAATATAGTTTCTTTATTGACAAAGATAAAACAACCAAATAAGATAATATAAATAAATAACAACTAGTATTTAAGCTTGCAAGCACTCTCGGTAGCTCAAATGATTCATATAAAAACCGGTAGGAATCGTCACCAAGACTATATAAAGATTAAATAAGTTCTAAGTTGTTTTTCTTATGAAATCTTTTAGTATTTCATAAGAAAAATTGGGTAGGGATTCAAATTTTACCAGTTTTTATAAGTCTCTGTACCAAAACAGTATTGAACATGGACTCGCAACAAATTTTCGCAGAACCTGCGTCATCGTATTTTCACCTGCAATCGATATAGAAGCAATTGGAACTGTAACCAAAATACTTCATTGTCATGAATACGAACAGATTTCCCGGAATATCAATCAATGCGAGAGCGAAACAAACGCATGCCTTAAGTCCATGTTAGAGTGAAACAGCGTGTTTCAGGGCATGAAGAACAATTTATTAGAACTTAAAAATTTGTGAAACAGTTTGAAATATTAATAAATAGGGTCTACGGCGTAGAGTCTCTACGCACGGCGCAGCGTAGAGCCTCTACGAAACCGCTACGCTGTAGACCTTATACGTTGACAATTTAGATTTGGTAACTTATGTTTTGAAATAGAAGTTTTGTTTCTTTAAGTCTTTATTGAAAAACAAACTTAAAATCAAATAACATAAATAAATTAAAGGATAAAAATCAATTGAGCTAGCTGCAGACCTTGCAAACAATCTACAGGTAGCTTTACCGATCCATTTCAATACCAGTCGGAAGTTATTGTTTCTTATACAAATACGTACTACTATAAATACGTTTGTTTAGATATCATAAACCGGTTAACTATAGCGTGAGTTATATGTATTTTGCGCGTATCCATGTATGCGGTTGGCCGGGAATATTTATTAAATTAATGTTAAAAAAGATTTTAGTACGTATAAATTTAAACCTACAAAAAAAACTAATCATAATTTTGGGAATGCACCATTTTAAAGGCTCGCATTTTACAAATAAAAGTAACTCGATCATTCATAGAATTCAATTTATTCCTTTTTTGCCTAGAAAAAAAAACATTTTCATTCAATTCATTTATTTCGTTTGTTCACCACAAATGTTAGTAGTATACAGGTGTACCTAAACAGGATGGGGCAAATTTTTGGCGCCTTAAGGGTAGCTACCGTTTCTTTTGTAGTTAGAAGGTTTTGTTCTAAGGAACCTTCTGTTTTATTTTGAAGAAAAAATATTGTAATTTTCAGTTTTTTGAAAAAAAGTACGGTTCGACTAAAAAATTACATTTGTCAAAAAAACCAAGTTGGTCTTAATAGACTCTATTTCCAACCAGGAACACTTTTCCCAAAGTAACATACCAAATCAAATCGTTTGTTTTGGCAATAATAAAAAAAAAACAATTCTCATACATTTTTTATGAAAAAACGAATAAATGAAACAACAAGAGAATGGTTCTTAATAGGTTAATTAGTTATAGGTAAAACAATTAAAATCAACAACATCACTATTTAAGACTGTTTTCAACACAACCAACAGTATGTTATGTACCTTCATTGAGTGTAAAGCAAGTTTCTGTTTGCTGCAAGTTCCGAGTTCCGTCGACTTAGTATTACATTGCAGAGTCCGGGAGTAATTACAAGAGATCCCGGAGCTAATTCCATAAGAATTGCTATCGTCAACTGGGATTGCAATTGCTGTCACTTTAGGGTAGGGTCCTGGATAAACAAATATTATTTTATTAGGTACGCTAGTTAGAATATCAGAAGATATTGGACACATATTTTTATATCAATCAAAACTAAATTGCAAACAAAGCGCGTCAAAGTTTAAGCCCCACTCCCAAATTAGTTACGTCACACCTTGACCACTAAAAAGTGTTGTGTGTCACTTGTCTAAGTGCTTATTTTGTAAGTCTTACCCCCGAAAACTCAACGCATCTCAGATTTAAGCAGGTCTCAAGTGACAAATATTTGACAGTATTTCATTGAAAACTGTCAAAAAACCGCGACATGAGACGAGCTTAAACCTGAGTTGTGTTTGAGTATTCGGGGTAAAGAAAGAAACGATATGACTCTTACTCTGAAGTCATGCGCAACGTTGACTGGCTGTATCTTCATAATATTAAAGAATACTCTGACTCTGACTCTGATTAAAATGGGACCACACGGGAAGCACCAGCTTTCATATATTTTTTTATATGAAAGCTGTTCTTTTTAGAATCATAAAAATTGGACCACCCTGTAGAAAGTTCTGAGCTAACAAACATAAAAAATACTGTACACTACTACTGTGCTAAGGTTCCGTCGGATTTTACCGTAACTTTTAAATATATTTATTTATTTTATTTTATTTTTTTATTTTCAATTTTTTTGGAGAAACTCACAGCTAGGTTACAAATATTTAGATAAAAATGTAGAACATGCCTGGGTAGACCAGAAGGCACATGTTTGTTGACGGTTAATTACAAGTTTCCGCTGATAGGTATGCTTAAAAAATTGTATAATACAAACTAAGTTTACGACTAATTAGAAATAACATAAACTTAATGAATAGAAAAATTCTTAAATACAACAAAAATTGAGTAGGTAATTGAGTATCTAGGTAAAGTGCTGTTCTCCAGTTCATGCGTAAACCTGATCTTAGGGTGTATGGAGTTCAGATGCTTTGTAAGCTGATCCTTTGACTATAAAAATAAGTTAGTGAGTAAATAAATAATGTTGGACAATTCACACAGCATTATCTAGCCACAAGCTAGGCAGAGCTTGTGTTATGGGTACTAGATAACCGATGTACTTAATATAATACACTACATAGATAGATATTTTTTATTATACATAGTCATAGTAACATCCAGAACGCCCTGAACAAAATGTCTGCAGATCGTACACACATTTGTCCCGAGGCCGGAATCGAACCTGCGTCGCAGACGGACCTTCGCCCACCTCGCCACCGAGGTCGTCAACAAAGTCATAAAGGGCTAAAAGGCACTAGCTACACACTCCAGTCATCCCGTGACAGAGTGTAAACTTGTTGAAACGTCGGGAAAAATAGCTCAATAAAAGCGATAAAAACCCGTTCACTAATAATAATAACGTGTTCAGATCGCGTCAGTTTGAAAATTCTTTTTACTGAAGCTGTCATCGATCTCGAGTACTCTCTTGAGTAAAGCTTTTCTAAGGCATAAACGTCACTCAATCATAGAACTATGACTGAGCAAGCTTTCCTAATACAGGCGACAAAGATCTTTACCTGGAATAACATATGGGTTACTTTTAATTTTGACTTCTGTGGCGCGGTGGGCGAAGGTCTGCCTGCGAAGCAGGAGGTTGCGGGTCCGATTCCCGCCTCGGGACAAATGTGTGTCCGATCTGCAGACATTTTGTTCAGGGCGTTCTGGATGTTCACTATGTATGATAAAAAATATCTATCTAAGTAGTGTATTGTATTATAGATATCAGTTACCTAGTACCCATAACACAAGCTCTGCTTAGCTTGGGGCTAGATAATGCTGTGTGAATTGTCCAGCATTATTTATTTTATTTCATTCCTGAAAAACTCGTGCGAAACCGCAGCAGGTGCTAGTTTATAATAGAAAAATCATTCTCCGTACACCAAAAGCTTGTTTTCGTTAACAATGAGTGTTATCATTCTATTTTCTTGTTGTACATCTACCTATGCCGGAAAATGTCTTCCCCTATCTACTCAGTGAAATTTAGACAAATGGTCAACGGAATTCGCTAAACGTTCAATTGAATTCGGTAGCAAAAGAGTAACGAAAAAGCTGCCGGTAAAAGGAATAGATCAAATGTTAAACAAACAAAACTAACCTCGAGCTAAACTGAACGTGTATTATGCGTACTAGATAACTGATGAAGTTAATACAATACCCTAAATAGATGGATACTTTTTAAAATACATACAAAAAAAACATCCAGAACACCAGGAACAAATATCTGCAGATCGTGCAAACATTTGTTCCGAGGTGGGAATCTAACCTTCGCTTCCTGCGCCATTGAGGTTGTCGAAGGCATATGGTGTCGTTATTTGCTGGGTTCAAAATTTTATTATGTTACACTATGCGAACTACTAACACTATGCACTATGCTAACACACTTTGAATTTAAGAAGGAAAAATAATAAATTTGTTGCTGTGTGCCAATAATATGCTATGGTATGTACATACCTCTGTATAGTTACACTTGGAACGCAAGTCTCAATGCAAAATTCAATTTTACATTGTTATAACACTAAACAGATCGGACTTAAATTTTGCATAAATGTCGGTAAGAATTACTAGAACTGGAACATACAGGACAGCTTCGTACGCGTTTTTCCGGGTTGTTAAGTATTGATTCAATCAATATGAAGAAGCTATTAACCACATAACAAAACTCTATAATCTAAAAGATTTATTATGATGCGATTAATACTTAAACTGAAAACTTCCAACTGCTTACGTCAATCCAAAAACAGCCACTGTTCATGAAATTCAAAAATATTATTTTTAATTTTCTGTTTCACTCTGTTTTTAATTTTATGTTACACGATTTAAGTTTTTTGATTCTAGTTTTCACACTTTAGAGAAGAATTTCAAGGGGTAAATTCGAATAAGACTTAACTTTGCGCTACGCTAACATTAATTTTCGTTCTTGTCTAGACTCCCTGACCCGATAGCAGCGCGCCTCGGCGTCGCCGCCCACTGCCACGTTTCATTTCTTCCACTCCTTTGCACATCCTGACTTCCCGTCCCGTCGAAAGGTGCCCATACATGAGTCGTTGTCACTCCGTTCCATGACACATGACTCATTAGTTCAATTAAATTGAATTGAATGACGTGCCGTCGCTGCATCGTTCCAAATTTAAACTCCGATCCACAATATGGCGCGCCGTTGATCTTACGTCATTTACCAAGTCTGCTAAATCTCTGTCCGATACCAATACATTCTATTTCACCTTTTTTTAAACACTCCAGTGCTAATTTATTCGGTTTTAAAATACTATAAACTGACTTAAATTCTATAGCATCCATTCAACAGAATCCTTAAACCAGCGCAGTGTTGGGCAAATGCCTGATACTGCAGCATGCTGAGGCAGGGACCCATTTACCCTTTACCACCTTGTATTTAGTGTAAGTACCTGGTCAGTAAAATAGTTTTAAGTTATTTACTACATATCTGTATTGTACCTACAAATATAAGTGTTTTTGGGTAAATAAACTATCTCTCTCTCTCTCACTGTTAAAGCTCCAGTATCAGTGTTATTCTGATGGCGCATAGCGGCTGCGCCCTGGCGCAACGGATCAGACTCGACATGTATGTCGTACTGAAGGGAGGGTTAATTTTTCCTCATTCCTCGTGTCTTTTCTCATCTTAAGTAGGAAGTAGGTTATTATGTACGAGTAATTAGATCATACAAATGACTGCACAGATCTTGAGCGAAATATCCAGGAATTTAGATTCTTATTTTCTACTAGCTGTTGCCCGCGGCTTCGCACGCGTTGTTCCTATGGAAACGTTAATAGATGTTTTCCCGGCAATTATTAGATTTTTTCTCGCCGTAAAAACCATCCTTGAACTTCAACGAACATTTAAAAAAAATCAGCCAAATCGGTCAAGCCGTTTTCATGTTATGTCGTGACAACGGAAAACGGGTTTCATTTTTATATATATAGAAGATTAAATGATGGAAAGGAAAGGAATGGAACTCGCTCCCTGCCTCTGTTTTTTCGGCTAATTACAACCTGGGTCTCTTCAAGACAAGGGTGAATAGGTATCTTCTAGACCATCGTGATACACCGTCGGCCGCATCTTCGCTTTCCATCAGGTGAGATTGTGGTCAAACAGATCTATTTACCATTGAAGAAATGAATGAAGTACAAACGTTTTACGCATTTAATGACAAATTGACGTAATTTTTTTTTATTCTACCCTACTTAACTATCCCCGTGCTATGTCTCTAGTTAGAGACCCTTGAAAAGTAACAAAGAGACGGACGAGATGTCCCCTTCACTTTTGTATAACTCGTCCGAATCTAAAATAGTAGTTATTTAGATAGTTATATACATTAGACTCTTTATTGGGTACAACACAAACAGCACAGGAAAAGTATCAAAAAAGAACAGTTACAAATATCAAAGGCACACATTAAGGAGATACAGGTAAGCAGGTAGGTAGGTACCTAGTGAACATGAGTAGGTAAAAAGAAGAAAGTAAAAAACAAAACCAAGGGGGCACACACCTACTAACAGTGCACTTATCAACAGGTAGTCACCGCCCGCCCAGGGCGAGGGATTACCACGCGTTTCTGCGCTGCCTTGGTGCGCCCAAAAGGCTCAGTCTCAGCGTTATGCTGTTTTACACCAGGATAGGCATAAAACAGCGCTGGTTTTCAGACTAGACCAATTTAGATTCGGACAAGGTTTAAGTTTATAGAAACTTTATTCTCAAAAGAATTACATAGGTATTCAGTTATATGAGAACACAAAAAGTTTACTTAATGCATATTACGTACAGCTAAACATTATGGTATAATCATTGATTTAAAAAAGGAAGATAGGTTACGTTCTCCCAGCGCTTACTCAAAAATTGGCACGTGTTACAACTACACGCAAACACATATTCTCACAGTTATATTTCCAGTCCTGTGCAATACAAAGAAGAACAAAGACGGAAAGACGTATCTAGGACCGAAGTGAGACTGAGACAACAATATTTCACGCGAATCACGACCGCCCGTGCCGCCGGTCAGACGGTGACTGATGTGGGAGAACACAATTTTACACAATTTGAGGTTGCCACTTTCGAGCAACCAGTGGCTCATCTTCGTTTTTAATAAATCAATGGGTATAATCTAAACAAATTTTTAACAAACATAGATGTGGGTAGTTTAACCTTAAATGACAAAAAAGAGTTAGTTTGTTGACACGCACGATACATTCTTCGGCACTGTTAATTTGACAATCTGAAATTTAATTTTACGTCTAACATCAGAAGGGTGCAATTTGTTCGTTCGTCAATCTCAACAAAGCCGTGTCCGAGTGGTAGCACCAAGGATAACGAAAAATAAACCAAGCAAATTTGGATGTAGCAGTTTAGTTAGGGAGCGTATTTATAATCTATTGGTTTTTATTTTAATTGGAAGAATTATCTAGCTTTTGACAAGATGTTATTAACCCTCCTTAAAAGTGAAGTGGACATCTGGTCTGCGGACGAGTTTTAGATTTGAACGAGATAAACCCTAACCTCAAGGCGCATACCCGAGCCAATATGACAGCGATACCTTTTTTATCATATTTTTACGTTTATCATAGGAATTTTTAAAACTCCTACGTTCAGTTTGTGGTATCTATTATAAGCTATTTTTTAATACCTCTTTAATAATTTTATCTCATATAGTTTAGGAGGATATGTGAAAATAGAGTTTGGTGGCCAAAAAGCGCAACTTCGTATCTCTGCCTAAGCTTTACAAAATGAAACTATTACAGCGGCATTAATAAATAACTTATAATAGATACCACTGAACGTAGGATTTTTAAAACTTGCTGCGTTTAACGTAGGTAATAATAAGTTCAAATAATTGGGGGCGCCACTTTCACTGGTGTATGGGCCTTAAGCTCTAACTTTAACCCAGGTAGGCGTAGGTATGGCGGACTTAGGTATGGAGTATTGCTGCCATGTTTGGGACGGCTCGGCCAAGTACCACCTTGCAGCCTTAGACTCGATCGAACGAAGAGCCTTTAGACTCATTGACGAGCAGTACCTTGCAGAGACTAAAGTTCAAAGTCTCGAACACCGCCGCAAGGTTGCTTGTCTCTCGATCTTTTATAGGATACATTTTGGTGAATGCTCACTCGAACTACATGACCTGATCCCACCATCCCCCTTCCACTCCAGGACAAGCAGACGCACAGCGCATTACCATCCATACTTGGTGGACGTACCCTCCACTCGCACTAAGCGGTTTTCCTCCACCTTCATTATTCGCACCGCAAAGGAATGGAACTCGCTCCCTGCCTCTGTTTTTCCGGCCAATTACAACCTGGGTCTCTTCAAGACAAGGGTGAATAGGTATCTTCTAGACCTTCGTGATACACCGTCGGCCGCATCTTCGCTTTCCATCAGGTGAGATTGCGGTCAAACGAAGGTCTATTTACCGTAAAAAAAAAAAAAAAAAAAAAAAACTTAGGCGCTGGGCGCTGCCATCTAAATTTAATAAACAACTGCGACAACCAGCTTCCTTTGTGTAGAACGGGCCAGCGTTGTCAAGCGCCGGTAAGCGCTTATAAGTTTCCAGCTTTCTTTCTGTATACGGCCTTACAGCTACTCACCTACTTCGCATTTGGAAAAGCTGATTCACTGTGGCAATTTGCGGGCTTGGAGAGATCTACAATGTTTTGCAAACATTGTGGATATCTCCAAGTCCGATGGAGTGATGGATGCTTCGATAGTGATCGATGGGTTTTGCGACCAAATTTTAATGGATTTATCAAAAAACTAGGAATTTACTGACCGATTTTGTTTCTCGGCATCTAATATCAGCCATCATTATGAATATAATCGGGTTAACTAGGAACCTAGTTTGTGTTGGAAGAATACCAACGTTTCATCAGTTAAGAGTGTACAATAACACCGCTACAAGATCGATTTCAAGCGGCATGACAAGATAATGATGATTTTCTTGCGAGTAAGTAATGTATCTACGGAGCAGCGACGAGCACCGAATTTTCTATGCGCCATAACTGTTTTTACCTAATTACAAGTTAATGAAAAATTCAAAGACCGAGCGAAAGAAATACCTCTAGGTTTCCTAGCAAAACAAAAACCGAAGAAAAAATGTCTGCTGTAATGTTCTGGAGATAAGAAACAAAATGTGTGGAAAACATTTATTTTTCAAAAAAATTAACTATCAAGAAAACTTTCGCCAATTGTGCTTTTAAAACACGCAATTAAAGATGAAAGATCGAAGTAACATTACCCTAAAATGAAGGTGGTAGCTTTCACAGATTCTGAAATAAATAACGATTTTGGAGCACAAAATTGCCAAAACTACTTATGGCACACTCTTTAACTAGGTTCATATTTATCCCGCTTTCATTCATAATGAATTCATCAAACTTCGATAGTTTTTACAGTAAAATATCAGACTGTTCATGTTTTAATTTGAAATGTTTCCACCTTATTTTTATCACGGTTGGACTGAACACCTAAGGGACAAATCCATGTAGTGTATTGTATTATGTATATCAGTGAAAGCGCTACCCTCATTTTAAAATAAATCCAACGCGGCGCGCAGTATTGATAAACCGTAGGCGAGTCGTCCATTAGGTATTTCATACATAGTGCAAACATCCAATATCTTAAAAAACCATTAGATTAATCGTTCGGTAGTGCAATCAATTTTAGTTGAATTAAAATTAGGTAAGGTAAACAGTAGTTGAGTCGTCCAATATGCGTTATGAACATAGGTGAATCGACCGTGGTTGTTTCAAAAATAGTTAAATCAAGTTTAGTTATTATGATACGTAACCGTACCATAAGTATCGGAAATCAAAAGCACCACAAATATTAATTTACCTGGTTTAATATTCACCTGTGAAGTTATGACTGTGAACTGTTGTAACAAAATAATCCTTACCTACGGCTTTTATTAAATAATAAATTGAGAATATTGTTTAATTAGAAAGGATTAAAATTTTTAATTTAATTCAAATTATTGTGTAATTGGAAAGGATAAAATTGTTTTTGTAGCGTAGCTATTTTTATCTCTATAATCTATAAAAGTACCTAGAGGTTCTCTACCTTTAAAGCCCCATACCTAAGAAGCGGCGCGTGCAGCGGCCCCGTCATCGCACGCGTAATAATTAATTTTGTTTTTAAAAACTATAAATCGACTTCAATTTTTACGGTTTTTTCATGAATTTTCATGGATCCCATTGGCAGAACTGAACAAAATTAAAATGGGACCACATGGGAAGCACCAGTTTTCATATAAAAAAAGAATCATGCAAATCGGACCATCCAGTCAAAAGTTCTGAGGTAACAAACATAAAAAAAAAAAATACAGACGAATTGAGAACCTCCTCCTTTTTTGAAGTCGATTAATAACTAACATATCGCAATGTACGGTGATGTTCCTGCAGCGCCTCGGGCATGTTTGCGGAGACCCGCGTAGACGGCCTCGCTGCCTGTATGAGGAATTTGAGGAAGAAGGCAGCCTCACTGCTTAGTAGAGTACGCGGGAGTACCAACAACATCACAGTCAGAGTCAAATCGTTTATTTCTTTAGACTTACAAAATAAGTACTTAAACAAGTCAAAATTTTACTATGTAAACAGCTTGATAAATAGTTATTACTATCAAACAAAAAAAAAGGTGCAATTGACTCTAATTCACTTCAATTTTTTGTCCACTAGCGGAAGAAGTGAAAAAGAAACCACTAGCAACTTTATCGCTTATCAACTAATACAATCTTAGGATAACTAAGTCTAACTGGTCTTACATACTATTGTCTGTGTGGAACTGGGCGGCGACATCCGGCCAAGCATTGATGTAGTCAGATGACTACATCAATATTGACAATTACGTCTAATTTATCTGCGATTGCTGACAGGATCCGTAGATACCTACGGATCCTGTCAGTGTGGCCCGCCCGAGCCACTGCACGCGTCGCTGCTCGCCCCGCCCCACTGCACGCGTCGCTGCTCGCCCCGCCTCTCCGTAAACACGGCCTAAGAGTCGAATCGAATAGAAACTCTTTATTGTATCTAACTCTTTAATCCGATACAAAAGTTTTATTTATTTTCCGAAGCATTTTTCAATAAATATATAGGTAAAGGATTAAAACATTAAATTGGTTGCATTCAACCTGGATCAGAAAAAGTTTTTGAAAAGTAATTAAAAGTTTGATTTAAATTCTAGTATCAAAAGTTTATCGTTACATTACAAATTCTGTGATTGGGCAGAATAAGTTGGTTAAGCCATTTAAATTTTAACAATTAATTCTGTTAAAACGAAATAATTTTGATTGCGTTTTTGAATTTTAATTAACTAGTTGGTAAAGGTAAAGCTTTTTGTTAGTTTAAAAACATTAGATAACTATAAACCAAAATGAAATTGGATTGTCAGTAAAATATAAGTTTCCGATGGTTTGATTAATTGAAATTAAAGGTACAGACAACCTATCAATTCATAAAAAGCACGAAGGGTCAGTACCGGTAACATTGTTTAAATCATTAGTTCACGGGTTAATTTCGCCGTAAGTACATCTGATCAAATAATAGAGTTTGTTTTAAAAACTAAAACTCGATTCCAATTATATTGTTTTCTCATGTATGCCATTGTCAGACCTAATGAAATGGGACCACACGGGAAGCACCAGCTTTCAAATAAAAAAGAATCATCAAAATCGGTTTACCCAGTGGAAAGTTCTGAGGTAACAAACATAAAAATATGTATTATATGTATTATATAAATATGTATATACAGTCAAATTGAGAACCTACTCCTTTTTGAAGTCGGTTAAAAATGTATCGGAACATTATGATTACGGTACATGGTTTTAATTGTTTGAATTACAAAGGTGTCTTTAAATAAGCTATTTTATAAATTTCGTGCCGTGTGGTGCCGGCTCAGAATTTGCACCACCCCTTCCTGCAGGGTTCGTAAGAGGAAAGGGATTTCCGTCGAGGGCGGGCAACAGCGCCCCCTGCTGAACAATTCTACTACCATTGAACTGTGATCACCAACATGCCCAGCGTGTGGATTATAGGCAATACCCTCCATGAGATAAAACCAATAGGGCGCTTATCAGGTGGAAGCCTGCGTCCAGCAATATAGGCTGTTAAGGTTTTAATGAGCTCTGCATCCAGCAGTAGATCGATATAGGTGGTTGAGGTTGAGAACAACTTTTGTTGCTGACTGTACCTACAAAGTGTTCGAAAGAGTGGAAGGTATGAAGGACCTAAACCACCAAAGGTCGTCCATAATGTTCCTACTAGGTATATTGAAAGTAGTTACGACCAGTTATGTCTAGATTACGACCACTTATCTTCTCTACGACATTGTGTATATTAATGTCCTTTACTTTATAGCTCAGCCAATAACTGGGCATTATTAACGTGTTTTCTATGGTCCAATATAAACTAACAAAGTAACCTTTTTATATTGCCCCTTATAACATATTATACAGGCCTTACCTAATGAGCGCCATAGCACCAATGCGCCAGTGCGCAAGTATGTTTGCACACATGCTCACTATAATTATTCAAATTCAAAAATGATTTATTACCATAAATACAATAAATGTATACTAAGAAAACGTCAAATCATATTTACAAAATACACTGACACGGAAATAAAGTGGTATTTTTGATTTCGGTGTCTTCGGTATGTAGACTTAAGTAAAGAAACGACGAAGAAACCTTTAGCCTGTTAGTTGTTATTTTTCAAGTTGGAATAAAATTTGTCGCAAGCTTTTTTATCGTCTAGATAATCTGATATTTTATAGTAAGCCTTTTTGCACAGTAAAAAACGGAGGAGGTTCTCATACGACGCGTATAACTAATTAAATTTTATGTATGCATAACTTTTTACAGAGTTTTCCGTGATAATTATTTTGGTTTGGCCTCTGACATTGGTCCCATATAAAATTCGTCGGTTATTTTTTGTGGTACTTAGAGTATATTGAGATAGAGGACGGAGAGTGCTCTGTGGTCAATCATCCATATTAACAGCCTAAAATATGTTTTTATTTATTTATTAATTTTAGGAAAACTTACGGCTGAACACGAACAAAGAGAAGTATATTATATAATATAAGGATGGCCAATTAGAAGTTTTCACATAATTATAGTTTCTAAGAATGTTCAAAAGAATAAGAGGTGGACAAACAAAGTAGGTAGGTATTTATTATGAGATAAAGAAGTGATTACCACAGATACGTTTGAAGCTACTGGGAGAGGTGTTAAACAAATCAACTTCTTTTGCATTGAAGTATCTGCTCGCACGTAGAATATATGAGTTCTGTCTATATCATGTCATGTTCATAGTCCAGTCATTTAAGCTTAAATTAGGTAAGAATCTCGGAATTCGAGATACCCAGCTACCAGTAAGTCTATAAATACTTGTATATCGACACCCTAAAAGTTGTCTCAAAACCTACATATGGTAGGGTGTGCGCAACTATTAAATTTCAAGGTTGACCTGAAGTGATGCTGTGACCGCGCGTTCTCCGCCCTCTATCTCGAAAACGGTCCACCGTATAAAAAAAAATTTAAACAAAATTTGTAGAAAATTTTGTCTGCTACAATATTGATCATACATACAAATAGCAAAAGACCCATAGGAAATGAGATATAAAAAAGTGATTTTTTGTAACCTTGAAATTTAACAGTTGCGCACACCCTACCATATGTAGGTTTTGAGACAACTTTAAGGGTGTCGATATACAAGTATTTACAGACTTACAGCTGGGTATCCCAAATTCCGAGGTGAACTTACTAAAATGACTGGACTATCATAGGAGCAATAAATGAGCACGAAATGTTATTCAATCACGGCCATTTTCTGGAAATATTCAATAGCTTTACCAAGAAAATCCTCATCAGTCCTTCCACAGAAATTTCATGACGCGTTCGTTGATTATATTGAGGGTTTCTAGGATCTTTTCAGTTACATAATACAAACAGAAAATTCTAGGATTTTTACCGATATCACCGATACATTCGCCGTGTGGTGCCGGCGGCATAGAATTTGCACCACCCCAATTCTTCCCGTGGGTGTCGTAAGAGGCGACTAAGGGATATCTTCTGGGGGGCGGGCAGCAGCGCCCCCCGCAGAACAAATCTTTCACCAAACTGCGATCCCCAACCCGCATGCCCAGCGTGGGGATTATGGGCATTACCCCCCCATGAGTTAAACGCCAATAAGGCGTTTATCAGGGGGAGGCCTGCGTCCAGCAGTGGACCGATACAGGCTGTGGATGGATGGATGTTACCGATATTCTTGGAACTAGAATGAAAAAGCTTTATGTAAATGGTTTCGACGTGATAATTATCTTAGTTTTATCAACACTGACTGTTACCGACTTCAAAAAAATTAGGAGATTCTCAATTCAACTGTTTTTTTATTTTTTTACCTCAGAACTTTTTACTGGATGATCCACAGAAATCGTAATAATTATTATTAGGAATTCTGTGGGTTGATCCGATTTTAATGTGTATTTTTTCATTTGAAAACTGGTGCTTCCCGTGTGCTCCCATTTCAATTTGCTCCAGTTCTGATAGTGGCATTCATGAGGAAGCTTTATAACCTGTTTGTTTTCTAGCTAAACAAAGAATTAAAATTTGAAAATTTTGTGAAGCCTCAGTCATGTCATGATCACCCAGTCATAAGTTCTGAGGTAGCAAATAAAAAAAAACAGTCGACTTGGGAACCTTCTCATTTTTTTAAGTCGGTTAAAAATGTGTGTGGAATAAGCGTGATTCGAACAGTCACTCACATCACTCACTGAAAATGACCTCGATATGGGATGAAACGTTGGTGTTCCAGCACAAACAACGTTCATAGGCCGTATTCATAATGAATACCTACTATCCAAGAATAGCGCATTATGAGTAAAGTAGCTGCGCCCCGCGGGCTTCGCACGCGTTGTTCCTATGGAAACGATTCAAGGAGATTTTTAACCGACGGGAACCGGTTTGATTTGTTTTTTTTTTATTAGCCTGATTCGTCCCACTGCTGAGCATAGGCCTCACCCAAATCTTTCCACTCGGTGCGGTCACTCGCGATCTCCCGCCAATCTCCGAGGGCCAGCGCTTTCGTGGCCGACCTCTCCCACGATATCCTTTGGGAACTGATTTATGGGATAAAAAGCGTTTGATTCCGGGATTAGAATTACCGTATGCAAAATTTCAGCCCGATCCGTTCAGTAGTATTGTCGTGAAGTACATCTACAAAACTACTTACATACTACAAACATCCATCCATCTATCCATCCATACAAACTTTCGCATTTATAATATAAGTGTGATTTTCCTATAGCTATGGACAAAAACTTGCTTATATTATAAGTAGGTAGGTATAGTTCTTCAGTGTCGAACAAAAAAATTCTGCTCTTATTTCATAATATCAGCCAAAGAGTGGAATGAACTTTCTGCGTCGGTTTTCCCATTAGAGTTCCATCTTGGAGTCTTCAAATCCAGGGTAAAAAAGTTCCTTCTGAAAAAGCGTGCTCCATCTTAGGCCATACCTTCACTTTCTTAGGCCCGTATTATGAAAGCTTACTCAGCCATAGAGCTATGCTTGAGTAACGTTTATGCCATAGAAAAGCGTTGCTCAAGCATAGTAGAATGACTGAGCAAGCTTTCATAATACGGGCCTTAAAGTGAGTTGGTTGCCAAACGCATCTTTAATAAAAGATAAAATAAAAAATGTCTACTTTTCTACAACAGATTCTCACTTTCTTTGTACTAAAGAGTCTACGCAGAAGGTCCTTAAGTCCAAAAGTATCAATCAATAGACCTGAAAACCGCATTCGTCACCGACCTCGAGTGGCCTCCACGTCGGCTCCAGATTCGTACCGCATTTACATAGAAAGCAGAAACGAAACTACGAACGACGGTCGAAGATAGATACGAAGGTTTTTCCGAGTAAGGTATTTCCGTAATATACGCAGAAGTATTGTTTCGTTGCGTATAATTCGCTTTTGATCTGTAAAGTAGAGGCCCAGCATCAGAGTCGGAGTCAGAGCCAAATCGTTTATTTCTTTAAACTTACAAAATAAGTACTTAGACAAGTCAAATTTTTACTATATAAACAGCTTGATAAATAGTAATTACTATCAAATAAGAAATAAGGTGTAATTGACTCTAATTTACTTTAACTTTTTGTCCACTAGCGGAAGAAGTGAAAAAGAAACGCTAGCAAGTTTATCGCTTATCGACTAATACCTACAATCTTAGCATGACTAAGTCTAACTGTTCTTACATGACATTGTCGCTGTGGAACTGGGCGACATCCGGCCATTTATTTTTACGTTTAACACAGGGAATTTCAAAAATCCATCGTACAGTTTGAAGTTGCCCTTTGTGACCACCAAACTCTATTTTCGGATCTCTGCCTAAACTATACAAAATAAAACTATTAAAAATAACTTAAAGTAGGTATATATTTTGTATCACAAACAGTACGATGGATTTTTGAAAATTCCCGTGTTATACGTAATAATAGGAATAAATAGGTGACGGCGCCAAAAAAAGATGATGCCTTGAATCACAAATGTCCGTATTTTATTGGAAACCAGCGTTCTATGTAAACGCACTTTGCAACCTTAAAGAGCGTACCTGGTTCACCTAAGGGCACTCACGACCGGTCCTTGAGGCCTGCGTGAATGGCTCTTCATTCGATTGCCTTTTGAAGCGATTATAATTTGACAGTAACATGCTGACAGTGTAAGTAACAACTTGAACTGAAGTTCTTCGACGACTTTGTCTTCCTTAGGAGACATTCTACAAACAAACATGGTCAAAAACACATTATAGTCTGTTCTAGAGCCTAAAATATTTCATGTAAACAAAGACAGATTTATGTATGAAAACTTAACAAAAACTGATAGCAGCAAAATAGGTAATAAGAACATGAAATACAACTATTTTCATGAAATGGTTAATTACATCATGAAGTGATCAATTCTTGGATATGGCCACGACATAAACACTTGTTTTCGAGTTGCTTATGCTATGCAAAACATCAGCCATTATACGTTAGTTTTGGCGTGAAAAAGTAACTAACATCCATACGTCAACTCATCCAAAGCATTTATACTATTAAGGCTCATACACCTGCGAAAGTGGCGCCCCCAACTATTATATCTTATTATTACGTTGAACGCAGGAATTTTTAAAAATCCTACGTTCAGTTTGTGGTATCTATTATAAGCTATTTCTTAATGCCTCTGTAATAGTTTCATTTTGTAAAGCTTAGGAAGAGATACGAAGTTGCGCTTTTTGGCCACCAAACTCTATTTTCACATCTCCTCCTAAACTATAAGAGATAAAATTATTGAAGAGGTATTAAAAAATAGCTTATAATAGATACCACAAACTGAACGTAGGATTTTTAAAAATTCCTATGATAAACGTAAAAATATGATAAAATAGGAATTGCTGTCAGATTGGCTCGAGTATGCGCCATAAGTGTCTTAGCCCGAACGGAAAATTTTCCGTATAATGGCCTTCGAAACAACAAAGAAGGTATATCTACCTTATTTCCTTCAACTTACATAACTTCGTATAGGTAACCTTATTACCATTAAGGCGCAAACCGAACGAATATTACAGCGCCACCTATTTTATCATATCATTACTTTTAACATAGGAAGTTTTAAAAATCTATCGTACAGTATGTGGTATCTATTATAAGCTATTTTTAATACCTCTGTAATAGTTTTATCATATATAGTTTAGAGTTTGGTGACCAACTTCGTATCTCTGCCTAAGCTTTACAAAATCAAAATAATACAGAGGCATTAATAAATAACTTATTATAGATACCCACAAACTGTACGATGGATTTTTAAAACTTCCTGTGTTTAACGTAATATTAAGATGAAATAGGTGGGGGCGCCACTTACACTCGCGTATGCGCCCTTACACGGTAACTAAATACCTACCTACTTACTTCTTATACCTATATCTGAACTTACCTTGAGAGGAAACATAATGCCATTCAGAATTATTTACGATCCATCTCTTGGGATCTAAAAATAGGCCGCGGTTCAAATAAAGCCGAGGTCCTTTTTATAACTTGCTGAAATATAGAAGATACCTAACTACAAATAAATAATGTCCGTAAAGTAACAGCCAAAAATAAAAAAAAGACGTGTAGCACTCGGGGACTGCCGCGGTAAAGCTATTGCAATTAAAAGTTCTGCTATTCATCGATAGATGGCAAAACTAAAAAGTATCACCGCTGTGCCGGTCGGAGTGGGGGGTGTTAGGTTATTTTCGTTACGGAATTTCTGGATTCGGTCTCCACGCTCAAGGCCCACGATAGAAGCTATGCAATAACTTAATAATGGGAAATTCGCACATCTTCTAGCCCCAAGCTAAGCAGAGCTTGTATAATGGGTACCTACAATGTGACTGACATACTCCCCGAACCAGACTTTTACCAATAACCCTATATAGGTACGGTTTTTACTAATGGCGGAGAGATTCTTAGTGGTTTTTTGAAAATTATCTGAAATATGGTATGGTGATTGTTGAAGTAGTCGGTGAAAATTACGGACGACTAGCTTTCTAACGTGAGCCCGCGAAAACCAATTTAATTCATATGAAAACATTTTTATACCTACAGAATTCTGACTCTTAAAAATGTATACTCTGGTAGGTACTCCTCAAAAACTAGGGTGCGGATTGCTAGTTTATTTTATCACATCACACTAATATTATAAAGGCGAAAGTTTATATGGATGTATGGATGGATGGATGGATGGATGTTTGTTACTTGTACTATGTTTGTTACGCCAAAACTACTGGACGGATCTGAAATTTTGCATACAGGCAATTCTTATCCTGGAATAAAACATAGGATACTTTTTATCCCATAAATCCGTTCGATGAAAATCAGATTTTAATGTTTTCATGGGAACAACGCGTGCGAAGCCGCGGGCGCAGCTAGTAAATAATAAAAGTTCCTATTAGAAATTATTTGTTGTTACCGCAACAATTTAATATCATCAAGTAATTTAATACCTACAGCGCATATCAATTAACCAAGAGCGAGGCAACGACGATGCTTGCTAATTAGTTTAAAATCTAAATGTATCGTAACATTATATGAACTTTACTTTCCATTATTATTATTGTTGTGGAAATTTTCCTAAGTATAATTAATGGTTATGAGTATAATTAAGATATTAATTACGTCTTGGTTGATAAGTTAAGCTACCTGATGAAAATGTTACTGGCTTATCGAATCAAGGTAGTGTTGGCTAAAGTCAAGCAACTCATTCTGAGGCAGCGATATTTTTTTACTGGGCTTTAGTTCTAGAGTCTCTTTTTCTTTCAGTGCAGAGGTTTAAATCAATTTTAATAACCTGGTGCGATTATTTTTTTGATTGTCCATACATACAGTTGACCACACTGACGTCACAAGAGGCCTCCAGTATACGAAAAACACAAGGAAATCGCTTTAAAATGTATCTATAAGTCTTGGTACAAGTAAATATACAGGGTTATGATTAGTTATTATATTTAGACTTAGATATGAAAAAATTGTATTAGTTGCTAAGCAAAAAACTTGCTAGTGGTTTCTTTTTCATTTCTTCCAAAAATTTAAAAGAATTAGAGTCAATTGCACCTTATTTCTTATTTGATATTAATTACTATTTATCAAGCTGTATGGTAAAAAAAAAACTTTTCTAAGTGCTTATTGTAAATCTAAAGAAATAAACGACTCTGATTCACTAACACCGCGAGATGTCATCTTTCGTAGAAGTAAAATAGATCAATAAGGAAACGGATTTATATGGGAGTGTGAGATCAAGCTTTAGTAATTTATCGGATTTCAGACATTATTTTGCATTCAAGGTGACTTAGGCAGGTACAATTTTAAGAAATAAGACGGCGTCTATCCAAACGTGACTTGTGATGATGGTCCGAAGAACCTGTGGTTTGCGCAGTGTCGGCGATTAGGGTATTATGCATGAGACTTCAAAAAAGCTAAAAAAGAAAAGTATTCTTTATTGATATAGAAATATGTATATCTGTATATTTTTTTTTGTATTTTATGATGTTTTTATTATGTGTGTTATTAATAATTGAACAGAAGATATTTTTTATCTCAACCGCAAAATTTCTAAACGAAACTTTATTGGCAGCTGAACAGTGACGTCACACTTGTACTTTTTTGTATGGTCATGAAGCTTCGACTCAGAGTTGACATAGGTGATTCGATGAAGCGTGACGTCATAAAATGCAATCTGAGTGCATTTTTACTTTTGGGTTTTTACCTCAATAATAAAAAATTTTGTAGATGTTATATTTATTTTCAGTTACGTATTAACCTAAATAATCAGTTAAGAACACTCCATGCATATACCCTAATAACGCTGTATTTTATTGTAATTCTAAGTTAAGAGGATGTCAGAATATGCATTGTAAGCATAAGAACAGATTAAAACAGATACGACACGCCAGAACAGCCCGACTAAGTATCCCGTTTAACACCTTCATGGCCCACGACGCAGGTGCCATTCTCCACCACGTGCGGCTGCGGTGCGACCCGCAGGGGCGCACCGCAGCGGCTGGCGCAGAGGCTGGGCAGTGAATACGTTATACACTAACACCTTCATGGCCCAAGACGCAGGTGGCATTCTCCACCACGTGCGGCTGCGGTGCGCCCCTGCGGGTCGCATCGCAGAGGCTGGGCAGTGAATACGTTAACGTGTAGGCTAATATCGTGACCTTAAAACCTTCCGCCCGTTCGAAGTCAAAGTTTCCTTTCTATTTTGCTTTTATCTCTTCTTATGGTACAACTTAATTTAAAAAGTGATAATACAAACGATGAAACCAAAACGAAACGAGTCAATATTTAATTTAATTTTTCCCAGCAAACGTTTTTTTTCACTACGCCTACAAGCTGAAACGTCATTCAATTTATTTAAACGGAGCTCTCAATTTTGTTCCACCAGGCGGTTGACAAACTAAAAAAGCTTTGATGTTCCAACTCTTTCACTCTTGTGAGCGACTCGACGTTTTGACACTTCTCTTGAACAGCCTTTTCAAAACTGCGAAAATAACAGCACAGTGCCACCAAGTTACGTGTACGAGATAAACAACATTGACGTTATTTTTTACTGGAAATAATTTTATTAATTCGTTAATTATCAACGGCCAGATGATTTTAATAATTAATAACTTTGCCAAAAGAGGGCAAAGAGATGAAATCGATGTTGCAACAATAGTTACAGCAATAGTATTGTGGGAACAACAAGTAACAAATTTCTTCTGAATAACAGGCTTAAAATGAAATGAATATTTTATGAACAATTGAGAGGGGTGAATCTATTTACGCGCTCAATTTAAGGGCAAAACCAACTATTTTTTTACAACTTGACAAAATTCATTACAAATATATTTATATATTATTATATCCTATACAGGTTGGATTTTTACATTGTATAGTCGATATGAAAGACCCACAAATAACAAATAAAAAAAATCTCTGCGATAAAATCTAACAAAATCAAAATAATACATTTATACAAAATGAAAGAACATTTTATCAAAAGAAGTCGTCAACTAAGTAGTTTCGTCTCTCCACGAGACATCATAGGACACCACACCACTCGATCTTGACACTGAGAGCGTCAAACAATGGGATGTTTTGGAACGACCACTTTATTTCCACGTCAGTGTAATTCACAATTGCCACTTCTAAGAAATTAAGTCAAGTCAGTGTAATTTTTAAGCTATTGCATAGCTTCTATCGCGGGCCTTGAGCGTCGAGACCGAATCCAGAAATTCCGTAACGAAAATAACCTAACACCCCCCACTCCAACCGGCACAGCGGTAATACTTTTTAGTTTTGCCATCTAACGATAAATAGCAGAACTTTTAATGACTTTTTGAAATATCACGCTTGTCTCTTTAGTTCAGCAACTCTAGGTGGCATTGCAATAGCTTTACCACGGCAGTCCCCGAGTGCCACACGTCTTTTTTTTAATATAATTTGACTTGTCTATAAGATTTTCTAGGTGAGCATGTATTGTATCTATGGAAATAAAGTATTTTTAACTTTGACTACACACTTGCTTGCTGCTCGCCAACTCATTTCTAGCTCTACTTGCTTCTCTTTCATCGCCGGGCGGTGAGCCCCCTGCCTTAGGTAGGTAGAGGAGAGGATTGTAGTGAGAACTTATCAATCGTAGTGATTGTATCCGAACTCCCTTTGTTTGGCTTGCATGCTTCCCGCATGCATTCTGAGCTGTACACGTGTGCTGATGATTTAGGTATGTAGGTTTGTACGTGTTTACGTACATAGTTCATGAACAGGTATTTTACACGCCCCTATAATTCCACTGAATTAATCGTCGAGATGGCGGTATTCTCAGTGGTCGCGATTAAAAACTTAATTATGTACGTTAGAAATTAACCAACATGTAATAGGTCGTGGATCTACTGCTATTCGACCAAGGCTACACCAGGAATCTCATTGAATTAAGGTTTAGCTTTTATTTGAGAGCTTTGACTCTAGATAATTATGTATTTTTATTTGGAGAACGGTGGAATTTATTCTTGGAGCGGGGTTGAAATACCCAATGAAGAGGCGTGTGTCAAAAGTCAAGGTTGAACCATTCTATCAACCTTTCCCTGCAAATATCACTGCACACACTTTCTAGAGCTTCCTTCATCTATAGTCGATTCTGATCCAATACCATCCTCATAGGAAAGCGATAAGTTTGATGAATTCGCCCCTGGTCGTGATTGAGTTACCGTCAAAGCGTAGAGTGCTGATTGACAATAGAAATGGACTGAGGAGGCTTTTGTCTGAAATCCAATCGATACGTTAACAATGGCTTGACTGGAATTGAACACATTATAATGAATTATAATGAATTGAGCACAATCACCACTTTGGTGATTGTGCGCAAGCATTGCACGACCTTATCCCATCTTCTCCCTTCCACGATAGGGCCAGCAGACGCACCAAATCATACCACCCATTTCTGTTTGTCATACCACAGTGTCAAACCAAAAAATTCATTCTTTCATAATATCCACAGCCAAAGAGTGAAATAAACTTCCTGCTATTTTCCCATTAGAGTATAATCTTGGAGTCTTCAAACTAGGGTTAGTAAGTTCCTTCTTCGCAGTTAAAGTGAGTTGGTAGACAAACTTTTGACTATAATCAGGTTAAAGTGAGTTGGTAGACAAACGCTTGACTATAATCAAGTTAAAGTGAGTTGGTAGACAAACGCTTGACTATAATCAAGTTAAAGTGAGTTGGTAGACAAACGCTTGACTATAATCAAGTTAAAGTGAGTTGGTAGACAAACGCTTGACTATAATCAAGTTAAAGTGAGTTGGTAGACAAACGCTTGACTATAATCAAGTTAAAGTGAGTTGGTAGACAAGCGCTTGACTATAATCAAGTTAAAGTGCGTTGGTAGACAAACGCTTGACTATAATCAAGTTAAAGTGAGTTGGTAAACAAACGCTTGACTATAATCAAGTTAAAGTGAGTTGGTAGACAAACGCTTGACTATAATCAAGTTAAAGTGAGTTGGTAGACAAACGCTTGACTATAATCAAGTTAAAGTGAGTTGGTAGACAAACGCTTGACTATAATCAAGTTAAAGTGAGTTGGTAGACAAACGCTTGACTATAATCAAGTTAAAGTGAGTTGGTAGACAAACGCTTGACTATAATCAAGTTAAAGTGAGTTGGTAGACAAACGCTTGACTATAATCAAGTTAAAGTGAGTTGGTAGACAAACGCTTGACTATAATCAAGTTAAAGTGAGTTGGTAGACAAACGCTTGACTATAATCAAGTTAAAGTGAGTTGGTAGACAAACGCTTGACTATAATCAAGTTAAAGTGAGTTGGTAGACAAACGCTTGACTATAATCAAGTTAAAGTGAGTTGTTAGACAAACGCTTGACTATTATCAAGTTAAAGTGAGTTGGTAGACAAACGCTTGACTATAATCAAGTTAAAGTGAGTTGGCAGACAAACGTTTGACTATAATCAATAAATAAAAATGTGGTACGATCTGACTCAGCGCTGTACTATATACAAAAACAAGAGTTACCTACTTAATTTTGATAAGCCAGAAAATATATTGTTAACTATTTTCGGACCGCGGCTTCGCATGCTTTTTTTATAAAATCGTCTAAAGGTTATTTCTATCGAATGGCAACTCCTATATGGGATAAAAAGTAACTACGTCTATGCAAAATTACAGACCAATCAGTTCAGTCGTTGAGGTGTGAAAACGTAAGAAACTTACATCCAAACCTACATACTTTCGCGTTTATAATATTATAGTAAAAGTACTAGCTAAAATTTAAAGAAGTTTTAGGCAGAAACTACTTTAGCTCAGTTTTCGGTTCAAACCGTTGGCAATATTAATAACCGGGGAGTGCGGCAATGGTTGTACCTACTAAGGTACAACAAACAGTATATTGGACACAGATGTTGCCATGTATAAAAAAACAAAGATACGCAATACACATAGGGAAACAGCCAAGCCTCTATCAATCAAGCCATCGTATTAATGACGTCAGGCCGGCAAGATTTCCAAATAATTTCGAAATGTTCCGATAATCCGCTGATAAGTTATTACGTCGCAATAATGTATTATATATATGTTTATAAACTGTATCTACTCGTATATCTATACATACAATAATAGTTATTTGTTCTAGAAGTAAGCAAAACGATTTTTGTTGAACGTTGTCCTTACTAAATCTCGAGCTAGTGAAACAGTCTACAATAGAGACACGAGCGTACCGATTGCTCTAAAGTAGACTGTTGGCTGACGTGAAAAAGAAACCACAAGCAAGTTTATCGCTTATCAACTAATACAATCTGTGCATAACTAAGTGTAACACAACTATGTTCTTACATACTATTGTGGGTGTGGTACTAGGATGAAATGAAAAATATTTGCCTAACTTTTCACCATGATGAGACATTCAACAACAAAAAACACACCTACACTTGTACAGTGTACATCTAGCCGAGAAAAAGCCCGATTCCTATTGAGTGTGTCATTTTTAGGGTGAGTGTGCTTTTTTAGAACACGAGGTAGGAATCGCACATTCTCCCGAGTGATAAATAGTGCTTAAATGACACTTTCGAAGAAAATCTTCTTACTGAGATTTTTTTAAATCGCTCTCGAGTAAATTGTAAACGCAAATCCACCAATAAATACGTGCAGGTGCGTTTTTCCCATGGTTCTTTTTTAAAAGCTTTTATTTAACTTGCAACGTATGTATGTTACCACGAGATGATCTTATCATGGAGACAGAATGTGGCCATAGGAACTTCTGTACGAAAAGACCGTCGAGTTTGGGTTCGTTGGATTTGTCTTTCCAAGCAAATATATTACCCTAAAAGCTGTTCTTGTTTTGAAAAAGATTTATAAAATATTAAAAATTATTTTAAAGTTACATTACAACCCATAAAATAGT
The DNA here is from genome assembly GCA_955876795.1 of Eupithecia tripunctaria. Classification (NCBI taxonomy): domain Eukaryota; kingdom Metazoa; phylum Arthropoda; class Insecta; order Lepidoptera; family Geometridae; genus Eupithecia; species Eupithecia tripunctaria. The sequence goes on along the minus strand of OY041623.1, from coordinate 7,905,733 downwards.
TAATTCTTCGCGGGCGAAGCCGCGGTCATAGCTGCTACATTAAAATGGCCGATTGCAATGCCAACGTATTATTAACTAGGAGTCGCTGTATCGCAGATTATATGAATCGATAGATAACGTTGGCGATAGCAGAGCTTTCGCTTATTATAATGAACTATACCTACTTACGGTACGATTTAGGAGCCAACGCGGATAAATTGTGAAAATTGCTTTAATTAACAGAAGAATATTACAATCACATACCTTATAGAAACAAATATCACACTAATCACACTATCACACTTATATTATAAATACGAAAGTTTGTACCTATGGATGTATGGATGGATGGATGGATGTTTGTTACCTCTTCACATACCCACTTCCGGTGCCATTTAGGAGCAAACGCGAATAAATTGTTAAAATTGGGTTAGTTAACAAAGAAAATTACAATCAAATATGTACCTTATATTATAAATACGAAAGTTTGTATGGATTTATGGATGGATGTTTGTTACCTCTTCACACCAAAACTACTGAATGGATCGGTCTGAAATTATGGGATAAAAAAAACTTTTTATCCCATAATTCAGTTCCCGTGGGATAGAAATCGCCTTTAAACGTTTCCATTGGAATACCACGTGCAAAGCCGCGGGGCGCAACTAGTTTGTAATAAAGGTAAGTAAACACTTTTTCATTGTTCATACCCGGAAATTGTAAGGTCTGAAGTTCATTGTTCCAACTTCCTATGCAGCCACTCAATTACAGCGCGATGTAAAATTGAAATAACATAGTTGGACTTTTTGAAGTTGCTTTTTGATGTTTGTTTTTTTCGTTTTTACTCATCGATCAGGTATTTCGCGGCCTCAGCGAAAACTTTGATCAATGTTCTTACTACACAAATAAGGTTCGTAGTTAACCCGCTTACATCCGTAATGTACCATAATAAAATTTACTTCCAACTTTATTTATAAAGAAACATAGATTTCGGCAAAATATCTACCATTTTTTTCGATGATGAAAATGAAAAATAATGGCTGTAATGTGAGAGATTGTATTGCATCAACAGTTTTGCGCGGAATTGTTACTAAATATTTTTTACTTATATGAATAATTAAACACTACTATTATGCTAACAAACGTTAATAATAAAATTAGGCACAATTTGTATGGCGTGATCAGTTGGGATCTACCCCAAGATACATACATAAATGTGTTCGTGTTTCTGACTCTAAATGCCTATAAATTTACACTTGGAATAAAGAATAAGAAATAAATAATGATTATTTTATCAATCTTTGTCATGCCAAATTCTTAATATTTCATTTCGATAAAATATTATATGTCAAAATCGACCTCCATTTTCCACACATAATGCAGCCTTTGTTCCTGCAAATATCGTACCCGTACGAATTTAAATAGAACACTGTTTCCCTCTCTGTGTTACGTGTTGTTAGTGGGTGTACACAAAAATAAAAGAAGCCGGGTTGTGCTCGGAATTGCGCCCCAAGGGTTCCGTATAGACTTATCGGTACGTAAATAGATCATCCATGGCGGGAAATAAAATATTTTTGTGAGGAAGCTTTCTGATTTTTCTTTCCTTATTTGTGCATTGTTTCTTGCTATGATCTAATACTACAGTATAGTTTTTGAGTGCATGTGATTTCCTTATGATTGTCAAAATATACGGGAATAGATCAAAATTTGTTTATTTGTTAAAAGGCTTACTTAATCCTACTAATATTATAAACGTGAAAGTTTGTAAACATGCGTGTATGTTTGTTGCTCTTTCACGCAAAAACTACTGAACGGAAATGATACAATTGAGGTAACTGCAGACTGTTGCAAACAATCTACTGGTAGATCAAATGATCCATTATCAATACCAGTCGCAAGCGTACTCAAGACGATGGCTGCATTGCCCCGCTGTATGGCAATGCTGATGCGCTGCGCCAGATACTCACCTGTAGACTCATTCTGTAAAAAACTCGACTTCAAACTCGAATTCACTCAAGTGACCGAACTCACTTCGAACGCAAAATCACTTCACCTTGAAATGGTATTTTGTGTTTATTTAGATGAACAAGTGAAGTGAAGTGTGTATCGAAATGAGTTAGGGATTGGGTTTGGGATTTTGGGTTTTATACAATAAAACGAAAGAAAATTAATGTATTTCGTAATATTATGTCAATAAAAAGTCGAAGTCCACAAATGTCAAAATCTCACTCAAATTAGTTCATTTCATTACCACGCTCGTCACTGAGGCGCTACAAGCATTGATACAAGCAAGAGTTTAACAGAATACAAAACTAATATCTCACCGCGGATTCAGCTGAGTGAGGTTCGAAATGAGTTTATAGAATGAGCCTACAGCTCTCGGGTCATGCGTCGCTTCGACCAGACACTCAGATGTTTTTTAAAAACCCGAACGAGCCTCAGTAACCCTAGGACCAAGGGTTTTGACTCCAAGGGGAACAAATGTGTTGAGACATTGTAAATGACATAAGAGGATGATGAGATACAAAGTGTAAGTCCAGTAATAAAATGGGTCTGCCTTTGCATAAGTTGGTTGACTAGCAAGCTAGCACTGGCTGCGCTGGTTTTCCGTCGGCATAAGCAAAGCCAACGTGTGTGCTAGTAACGGCTATACTTTTTTTGATTGCGTTAAATTAGTAGTTTGATTTTTTTACGGCTTCAAGGAGCGTTTTTGGTATTTGAGTATTTTTATAAAAATTGACAGAGAGACAGGTAAGACGGACAAAGCATATCATCCTATAAGGGTATCTTTTTTCCTTTTGAGGTATGGAACCCTAAAAATATGTGTTGTTAAAAATTGTGAGCTCTGGATGTAGCTAGTAGGTTGCATAGTAGACACAATATCCTGTTTTTAATTACAATCTTTTGAGTAAGGAAATACCGTGAGCGAATAACATCCGTTTTCTTTGAACCCTAAAGCTCAACTTCCATTGGTTTGGATTGAAAATGTTAATGTCGAGTAAATGACTGCGGTCAATCAGTTAATAATCCGACGTGGTTTGTAAAATGATGAAAAGCTTTCGGCTTTCGGTTTTTATGGAAGAAATTAAAGAGGCGGAGTAATAACTTTGATTTCTTTTTTGTTTATTTAAATAAATCTGATGAATAATAGATTCAGGTGTTACTTTGCGGAAATCCATTGTAAATATAAGAATGAAAAATATTTAGTAACAATTCCACCCGCCACAAGGTGCCAGCCGCCCTCCCAAAGACCGCTATGGCCAGCCGTAGCCCTCACTCCGGCTGTCCACGGACTCGGAAGACTCCCTGTTCGGCAGGAAGTACCATCTGCGATAAAATCTAACAAATTATACAAAATGACGAAACTTGGCGCGCGGAGCTCGGAGTGGCAACATCTCTGGTTGGGCTCTGCCGTTGTTGTTTGGCGCTCTCAGTGTCAGAGACGTGCATTAAACTTTCTATGCGCCAAAACTATTTTTACCTAATTACATGTTAATAAAACGACCAAGACGTAATTAAAGAAATACTTCTAGGTTTCTTATTCAAACAAAAACAGAATAAAACAAGTGTGCTGTTCCTAAGATAAATAGCATAATGTGTGCAAAACAAATATTTTATAAACATGATGGTGGTAGCTTCCACAGATTCTGAGATAAATTACGATTTTGAAGTACAGTTTTGAAGTAAATTGCTTATGGCACACTCTTCATTTAAATAGCAACGAGAACAATAAAACCCCATTTATGTACTTCTAGAAAGCTACCAGGATAAAATATACCTCTGTTATTACAGGAATACCCTTCAAATTGAAACATAACACCGAACTCTTATACCGAAAACCGAGAATATAAACTGATACTAGATACGACTGTTTGGACACTCCGACGAATGAGCCTTTTCATAGAACTTTTTAGATACCGACAAGAAAAGTTTTTAAATACAAAAAAGTTATTTCCACATAGTGGATTCTGCACTAGAATAAGCCTGTGTTGCGGGCAGGGGTTGGTACTTGTACTATTTCAGTAATACCGGTGTTTTATTTTCGGTAATTTCGTTACTTTGAAGTCCCGGTACTTTGACTAAAAATACCGGTACTGAAATTGATACCGGTATATTAAATGTTTATATTATTTTATTTATATTAGATATAGAAATGATACTGATATAACTACGAAAATATATAAATTCCTTCTATTCTATTAAAAAACGTCTGATGACCTTTATTAATTTATTTACAATTATTACCTGAGACACCCGAGCTGAATCTGACCCTTACCTCCCCCTGCCCCGCGCTCCTGCTACCCCTCATTGAGCAAATACAGTACTTGTAACAAAAAACCGCCACCATAGATAAAAAAATATTTCGATTGATCATAAAAATAAATCTAATTATATTTATTTTAATTATATATAGGCTAAAAAAGAGATTCTATTTTGCCCTAAAAATGTATGTGAAACCAGATATTTCAATCTCCGATAGCAGTTAAACAATTCATTTTACAGGTATACGGCATATACGAATAGTAACAAATGATCAGGAAAAGGAGTACGATAGATTAAAAACATTTTTTAGCGTTGGCCGGCACTTTTTGGTTTTGGGCCCAAAATGAATGGTCTTCTTTGCTTTGTAAATAAATCAGCAGCTACCTCCCTACTAATGTACCACAAATGCTATCAAATAAAGTTTAAATAATTAGATACTAGTGCTTTCAGTTATATGTTTGTAACTAAACAAACAGACATTCCATTTTGTATGTTAGCATCAGTAACATATTCAGCCATTCATTTCCACCGCTGGAGTTTCGCTTTGAAATTAAATTCTGCTAGACTAGCTTTGAAATCTGAACGTTCTAGTGATATAAACACTACATTTTGCTCTGAGAAGCTGTTTAGTAGCCTACTAATATTATAAATGTGGCAAAAGTTAGTGGGAATGTTTGTTACCACGTATCTTCGTAATAATTTAACCAATTTGGATGAAATTTGGTATGTATGTAAATAAATAGTTAAGGTTTTAGAATAACACAAAGGCTATTAATCTTTTTTTAAAATTAACCCCTGAAAGAGTTATAAAGGGATGGACGGTAAATGGTCTACAAATCGTTACGCGTCGTAGATGGTCTACGGATCGCTACTAGTCGTAGATGGTCTACAAATTGCTACGCGTGCTAGATACCTACGCGCTGTACAAGGTCTACGGATCGCTACGAGTTATAGATGGTCTATGAATAGCTACGCGTCGTAGATGGTCTATAAATAGCTACACTTCGTAGATGGTCTACGGATCGTTACTAGTCGTAGATGGTCTACAATTTGCTACGCGACGCAGATAGTCTACGAACAGTTACGCGTTGCAGGTATATGGTCTACAGATCGCTGTGAGTTGTAGATGGTCTACGGATAGCTGTGAGTTGTAGATGGTCTACGAATCGCTACTAGTCGTAGATGGTCTATAAATTGCTACGCGACGTAGATAGTCTACGAACAGCTACGCGTTGTAGGTAGATGGTCTACGGATCGCTGCGAGTTGTAGATGGTCTACGGATAGATGTGAGTTGTAGATGGTCTACGAATCGCTACTAGTCGTAGATGGTCTATAAATTGCTACGCGACGCAGACAGTCTACGAACAGCTACGCGTTGTAGGTAGATGGTCTACGGATCGCTGCGAGTTGTAGATGGTCTACGGATCGCTACTAGTCGTAGATGGTCTGCAAATTGCTACGCGGCGCAGATAGTCTACGAACAGTTACGCGTTGTAGGTATATGGTCTACGGATTGCTGTGAGTAGAAGATGGTCTACGGATCGCTGTGAGTTATAGATGGTCTACAGATCACTACCAGTCATAGATAGTCAACAAATCGCTACGCATCATTGACGGTCTACGAATTGCAACGCATCGTAGAACCTCTACGACGTTCACGATGTAACCAATAAAACTATATAAAATCATTTTACTTTCAGCTCCTATTTGCTTCTGGGGTAAACGTTTTCAAACGTAGTGTAGGACGGCTCGGCTAGGTGGGACCAAGGAAATACTGAAGGCAGGTACTGGATGTGGCAAGCTGAAGAGAGGGCGTTCTGGCGCTCATAAAGGGAGGCCTATGTCCAGCTGTGGACTAATAATATAGTTTGATGAATGACTTAAAGCTTAATTATGTAGTTTTGGTCATCGTCAGCTCAACAGCCTTTATCCTCCCCATGAATAGCGCCTTATTGGCTTTTATCTCATGGGGGGTAGTGCCCATAATCCCCACTTTGGGTCTGCGGGTTGGGGATTGCAGTTCAGTAGTAGAATTGTTCAGCAGGGGTGCTACTACCCGATCCCCGAGGAACCCTTAGTCACTTCTTACGACACCAGCGGGAAGATTTGGGGTGGTGGAAATTCTAAGCCAGCCATACCAATCTCTGGGTTCGCCATACTATCCAACAAATATTTGTGATAATAACAGTTAAACCCTTTTCAATCTAAGTCCTTCTATTCGGATAACATTAATATATCACCGCAAGAACTAGAGGCTTATAGGTCCCAGTTGTAATAACACATCTATCCTTTTTTGGCTTAAAGGGCCACGTTTCGGAACAAATGACTATTTCATTTGTTCTGTAACTTGACGACCCCTCTGGCGCAGTGGATGAAAATCTACCTACGACGCAGGGTGTAGCTCTGTTTTGCACCACAGGTTTTCATGTCAAATTCATTTTTGCCGTTTCATACAAAAAACTGTCTGCGTTTCAACCAACACAAAAAAAAATTGTCGGCGTTTCAACCGAAAATTCGTTTCCGTTTCTCAGAACAAAGAATTTTGTAGATTTCTACAGTCAGGTACCTGCAACATAACTGAGATTATTTTATAGCGTAGGTTTATAAGAAATAAATTATGTAAATTCGCAGAGCTACCAGGAGCGCATAGCGTAAAGGAGTTACTATTTAGTATTTAATACTTTAGTATTTACTTATTTTCCGTATCTATATGTATGTATACACCACCATACATGTACAGTACAATAATGACGTGCCCATCTAAAGATTGCCTGGAAGAAATAGCTCTTAGCGATAGGGCTGCCCTTGTGCAACTGTTTTGTGTTTGTGTTTTTCTGTATCATATGGTGTGCAATAAAGAGTATTTGTATTGTATTGTGTTGAACAATATTTACTCTGACAAGGTTCTGTCCCATTCTGAGATTGTGGTTTTTGAAGGAAGGTTGAAACTTGAGAGTGTACCAATCCGTTGTTTGTGTTCAAGTTTTCGGCTTTTAATCAAAGTGAATATACAGTGCTACCTACTTTACTTACTTTCACACAAATACTATGAACGGGCCAGTTTGGATGTTTGTTGAAAACTTAAAATCAAGGCAAATCATCTTATTTTAAACCGACTTCAAAAAAGGAGGAGGTTCTCAATTCGACTGTATTTTTTTATGTTTGTTACCTCAGAACTTTTGATTGGGTGTTCTGATTTTCATAATTATTTTTTTATGTGTGGTCCCATTTTAATTTGGTTTAGTTCTGACAACGGGATCCATGAAAAATCATCAAAACTATAAAAATTGTATAGTTTTATGTAACAAAATTAATTATCACTTACTTAACCAATCGTGTTTTTAAAACACGTAATTTCTAATTGAAAGATAAAGATCGAAGTAATATTTTCCTAATATGAAGGTGGTATTTCTCACAGAACCTGAGATAAATAACGATTTTAAAGAAAATTGCTTATGGCACACTCTTAACTGATATAGTGGACAAACACTCGACCATTTCTATTAAGCAAACTTTTTATTTCTACAAATCCCTAATGAAGATATTATAATTTTAAAAGTTTTCCATTATTTTAATCTAGCAAACCAACAACCAGAGGTTTGCTATTTGCTATTTTTAGATTCTCGCTCTTACTTAATGGATGGATGTTATTATATTTATTTAAAACGAGTGAATAATAGTGTTTTGAGTAAAAATATTACTTTCTGGATCAGAATAACACAATATGTATAACTACAAGAATCAGCGATTCATTCATTTCTGCGATTCAACGCCGTTCTCTACGGCCAGGTGACCCGCCTTCCTGACGACAGGATAAACGGTCACCTTATAATGTTTATAACTTCTTTATTATAGAGAAAGCAATTGTTTTATTGTAGGAAGCAAATATAAGCAAATAGGAATCAATTTTTGGACAAAATTTCAAGTCGTTTCAACGTGAAAAAAGATAGGTGACCCATCATTCTGACGATAACAAGCAGTGCTGTAATTTGCGTTAACGCGTACTTTCAACAGAAATGTCTCTTGACGACACACTTATTATGGAAAAAATGTCTGGTTAATTCGCTGTGAAGGACGTTGTTTTCTAGTACCCATAATACAAGCTCTGCTTAATTTGTGGCTAGATGATGTGTGATTTGTCCCACAATATTTGATTTTATTATTTTTTTTGCCCAAATTTAGGGATTTATGATAAATAGATATAAGCGTACATCTCAACCTCAACAGCCTGTAACAGCCACTGCTGGGCGCAGGCCTCCCCTTGACAAGCGCCTTATTGACGTTTATCTCATGGGGGTAATGCCCATAATCCCCACGCTGGAAAAGCGGGTTAGGGATCGCAGTTCGGTGGTAGAGTTACTTGGCAGACGGCACTGCTGCCCGTCCCCCGGTGGATATCCCTTAGTCGCCTCTTACGACATCCACGGGAAGAGATGGGGTGGTCACCACACAGCTGATTTATAAATTAGTAATTTAATTGTTTTATTCTATTTATTAAACTTAAAACATTACTGTTATGGACTTACATAGCATCTTTATTCAAGTACCTACATATATTTCGTTATTTAATTGTCAATCAACTACACTACACTGAGTGCACTCACACATATGTATAATACACCACAATTACACTCATATAGCCCCAGCCATAAAGGTTGTTCTATTATATCCGAAAATGGTGCATGCAAAGCCGCGTGTAGTGACTAGTTATTTGTATAGGTAGAGGCGGGTCGTGGGCAGAAAGCGGAGCTCCAATATTAATGAAGCCTTTGTTAGTCTTCCCAGAAGTGACGAGTAACATTTTGCGGACCCTACCATAATAATTCTCCTATCCGTATTTCGACCACGACGACCAGTGTCATCGGAGACAAACCAGATGCGCAAAAGATATTATAGTTTATAGTTTTTTTGGACCCTACCATAATAATGTCCTCCTAGCCGTATTTCGACCACGACGGCCAGTGCCACCGGAGACAAGCCAGATGCGCAGAAGATATTATAGTTTAACGTTTTTTTGGACCCTACCATAATAATGTCCTCTTAGCCGTATTTCGACTACGGCGGCCAGTGTCATCGGAGACAAGCCAGATGCGCAGAAGATAATAAAGTTTATTTTATTTATCATCATAATGTAACATTACAGTTTAACAAAAAAACCAATGCGTTACAACATGTAAATCCTTAAAGAATAATATCTATAATTATAGTGCATAAGTGTGCGCGCAAACACAGGTGCACTCTCTTTCCTTACTCTCATAATCCGATGGGACGACAGATCGACACGACTGGGGAGAGGTCAGGTGCAGGACCAATGGCTTAATGTGCTTTCCGATGCACGAGGTTGTAACACCGCCAAGTTTCTGACTCCGGGCAGTGACTGTGAATTTTTCCTGCTAGAAAAACCACAATATTAACTATTGGCCCGACCGGGATTCAAACCCAGGACCTCATAAGGCAGAAAAAACTGCATAATTTAAAACATTTGTATAGTAGGGTATACAAATGTTTTAAATTATGCAGTTTTTTCTGGAATAGGGTATGTGCATGTGACTTCGAAAACGTTTTTTTACGTGTTCTATTTTGATATAGACATATATTAATTTGTCTTTTTTTGATGTTTTTATTGTAAAATTTAATAATTGAAAAGTAGATATTTTAAGTCTCAACCGCAAAATTTCTAATTTTGTCATGAAGTTTTGAATTTGATAGATGATTCAATGAATCGTGACGTCATAAAAGGCAAGTGCTAACATGACAGCGTTTTTATCACCCGAAACTGAGTGCAGTTTTACTTTACTTCTGTATGAAAAATTTCAACCCGACCCGTTTAGTAGTTTTTGCGTGAAAGAGCAACAAACCTACATACAGACATATTTACAAACTTTCGCGTTTATAAGGATTCAACAACACACATGTTATAAAAACTAAAATAATTGACCGCACTCGCCCTGAAGATATCCCTCGTTAAGGGATGAAACGTTACAAAATAAGTACTTAGACAAGTCAATTTTTTAATATATAAACAGCTTGAGAAATAAACAGTGGAAACAAGAAATAAGGTGCAATTTACTCTAACTCACTTCAATTTTCAGTCCACTAGCGGAAGAAGTGAAAAAGAAACCAGTAGCAAGTTTATCGCTTATCAAGTAATACAATATTAGCTTACCTAAGTCTAACTGTTCTTACATACTATTGCCGGTGTGGAACTGGGCGACATCCATCCGGATTGAGCAACAAAAGTCAAGCCTACATACTTTTTAACAATATTACAAGGAAACGTTAACTCTAGTTCATTGAATATTCATTCAACGTTACATACGTGACTCGGGTCGGAATCGCAAAATTATTCCAACAACGGTAGTACATTCTCATTCACAAATTCCTCCGGGTCGAGTCGTTGGTAGTTATAATATTTTCGGGCCTTGAAATGCTTTTACACTAGAGCTGTTGTAAAGCTATAAATACAAATACAAATTCTTTATTTGTAAACATGGGTGACATAGATGGAAGAGAAGAAGTAATACGTAAGCACCATGCATGTTTACATCCAAGGCATACAAATATTCATATGTTTAGTCTAGTTACAGACTTAAAGAAATAGATAGCTTGTGTGGGTACTAGATAACTGATATACTTAATACAATACACATAGGTATGTTTTTTTATCATATATGAAGCTCGTTTCTGCCATTGGTTTTGCATGTGTTTTTAAAGGCGCCTCAACGCAAGAATTCATCTGTAATGTAGACAATGGAGTAATATAGACCAAGCGAGCAAGAGGTGCGTTCAATTTTTCCTTCATGGGCGATAAAGCCGTCACAGTTGAAGGCGAACGAAGGCCCTCATTTGGGCTAGCTTGCATTCGCAATGACATCCACACTGTGCACTATTATGCTCGCGTTCGTTCGTTAACCTTCGATTGGTTGGCCATTTTACATTCTAAAGCCGCATTTGCGCACGCATTTGAAATTGTTTGTCACCTATCATGGGATGATGGGAATACTGTTTGTGAGATGTGGTGAATAGACATCTCACGTGGATACGTTGGGAATACATAAAAATAATTTCTATGTATAATATAATATATTCCATTATAACATTCTACAGAGAAGCCTTATTTGTTCTAAGTTCTAAACCTGGATAATATAAATGATTAGAGAAACAATTTTATCACACAAAAGCGCGCTATTTCTGCCTGCGAGATATTATAATAGTTAATTAATAAACTCGTGTAACCTTTAACGAACAAGGAAAAACTTTATGTTGTTATAGAGGTACAACTTCCCGTATTCCTGTTTTGCGTCATCAGATATCTGAAGCAGGTTAATATTTTCTAAACTTCAGAGCAAGGCGATAGTCGGCGTTTTGCCGACGCGCGTTTTTATCGGTAGTGTAAAAAAATAATTATTTTGTATAAACAAAAATATGTAACAGTGTGATTAATGATTTTTAGTAAGACCAGAACTTAGTATTAGGCTTGTGTCTTGGGATGTCAGGAGAACACAAGTTAAGATCAAAGTTTAAAGTGTTTTTGTTTTTGTAAAAGTGCTGCTGACTGACAGTGACAGTATCGCAATAGTGTAAAGTAGTTCATCGAACTAAATACATACTTACTTGGTATATCGTAGAAAAAGTTAAAGTCCCTTGGGACTTGAAATTACTATTTTCAGATTAGAACACTGCATTGTGGTCTTGGTTACATATGGTAAATTAAATGCATTATGAGTATGCATTTAATAATATTGTTATGTTTATTATGGGTCTTTTCCTAACATAGTTTAGATTCAGGGATTATGAGAGAATTTTATATGTTTATAATTTTTTCCTAAGTTCTTAGGGCCTTAGGGGAGAATCTTATCGACCCAAAATCTTAGGTACAACGTAGCTACTACAAGATAGTGAGAGACCCGGGTCGGTCGCTAACTATCGTTGCTAGGAAGTTCACCGTTTACCTCCCTGCTGCCTACGCTACACGCTCTAGCTTTTAAGTACTATAAATAATTGACTCGTATACACTGAAAGTATCTCATTATTTAACAGAAATTATATTCTCTAATACTTTGCCAAAATAGGTAATATGGTTTATACACTACTTTATTTGCATAGGTACGTAGACATGATGGAGCTTAACGTAGACATGATGGAGATAAAGCACTATCTACTACTAACGAGTACCTAAGTTACTATCCATTCACTGAAATGTCGCACAACCCGCCAGGCTGTGTCGTCAACACAGCTTTTGTTTATAGACTCCAGTAGAATATAGTTTTGAGTATCATTTTGTTTTCAACCATCGTATTTGATGGCCAAACCCTTGACCATCATCAAGAAAATATAACGAATGACCGAACGGTCTATACTGTTCTTAGAAGCTGTGCGGTTTATAGGTATTCTAATATTCAGCCTCGTGTAATTTCTGTGATTCTATAGGCATCGCATATTCTGGATTTAATGAGTACTGTTCATCGGTATTTTAAGTTCTGATATTCCATATTAGGTACAGTCATGCGTACATACTTACTTTCCTAAACCAACCCAATAAGTAAATAGCAAAATGTTAAGAATAACGATTAAAAAAATTAACAGGTCCTTTCCATCGTTCCAGGTGGTACCAGTAGAATGAACCAGTGAACATGGCAGTGAACAGCCCCGGAGGTTACCCCCCGATCTCCCCGAAACCGCACACCCCCAAAAGCCCCCGCCACTTTGTCTTCCCCCAGAAAAGTCCTTCCATCACTTCCAGCAACTCTTCTTCTGGCTACTACACACCCCAATCTGGATGCAGCTATCCCCCGAAAAGCCCTATCGCCCACGGGCATCGGAGCCCTATGAGCCCGAGACATTTCAACTTCCCCCAAAAGTCCCCATCAGGGCGATCCAGTCCGTGCTACGATAGGAACCAAAGTCTCCACTATTCCGCCTCACTCAAACACAGTCATCGTGATAAGTCGCGCTCCCCGAAACCTCCCCCTGTCCACATCCACACAAACCCTGGCTACGTATCCCCAAATCGCACCAGAAAATTCTACAGCTCAAACTCCACAGTCAGTTCTCCAAGAATGGTGACCTCCCCAAGCATAGTGTCAAGCCACACTGATGACTCCATCGACGGTATGCCCACACCATCAGCAATCTTCCACGACGCTGATGACGAGGCTACAACAACATCCACAACTAACTCCAAGATCTGTCGGAAGTCTACTTCGGATCTGACAGATTTGACTGATGACACTCAGCAGACGCGGTCTACTACAACGTCTATCAGTAGACCGTGCTCGCCGATGCGTAGGGGGTCTATGAAAGGGGGATTGGCGTATCTTGCGAGTAGACGAGGGTCCAGAGAGTCTACCATGTCAAACTGTGATTCGGTGGAAGACATAGGACCCCTGAACTTCCAGAATACCATGCGTGGAAGGCAGAGGAGGACGTCGAACTTTCTGGAATTGCCAGGTAGGTTCAATGCTTGTTTTTGTTATAGAATAGTAGATCAATACTTAAAAAAAAACATGATTATAGGTGAAAATAACTTATCGCTTGTTGACGTTCTGAGTTGAGCAACGTGATTTAAACTATGGAGACAGAAAAATGGTTCCATTTCATTAATATATTTTTACATAATTTATTTTGCATAATTCGATTTTTACATTATGCAATTTCACAGTTATTGTTCAAAGAATGTTTTTTGGTTTTGTTTATGTAGATCATACATTTATTATTCTACATCGCAGCACAGAAACAAACGGTAAGAAAGTTATTATTTATTAAGACGCCAACTTCTCGGAAGGGTAAAGGGTCAAACATAAGTTTTCAGGTACCTAAATTCACAACATACGAAGTTACGAAGACCCTATATCCTTTCTAAGAGTATAATATGCTCTCGAGTTCGTTTCATTATCTGTATGCAAACAAATGTGAAGATCCTGAAAAACAAGGTCTATTTGACCACATAAAAACTTAAATATGATTTGGAAGCTATATCTATAAATAAAGGTCGTCGCATACATAAGCTGCACCACTCCTGCACAGCACCCGCATGCCTGAAATCGTGTTGACAGCACGCTTTCACACGATGACCGCTACTCACTGTTCACGCACGCTCGATTAAAGGACGTTTAATCTTTTTTTTTTTTTTTATTTCGTTTATTAGGTACACAAAACACATCACAAGCAATAATAGAATAACACAAAATAATTGATGAAATATGATTTGGCTTGAAACATAACTTATGTGCACTCAACAAATAATAGAATGATATGTTGAGTAGTAGTTATACATCATAAAATTTTAAAATAGTTATACAATATAAAATTTACAACTATTTCAGAATAAAAAACAGATTTATTAAGAGTTGTTTCCGTCAGGCATACTATGTCGTAATTACAGTTCAGTAGATTTAAATTAAAGTTAACTAATTTGCTTCGTAATCTATTAAAATTTTGGTAATAGGCAGTTAACATTCATAAATATCTATCTAAAACAAAAAAATAATAGGAAAAAGTCAAAAACACAAATCAGTTACAAAAAGAATAAAAGATCTATGCAACTACTAGCTTTTTAATTTATGAATGGTTTCGACGCTTTTTATGTGAATTGAGATTGATGAATGTGAATATAATCGTATAACTTGCTTCAAGCAAGCAGGGTCCAGACGGCTACAGTAGCTACGGCTACGCTTGAGAAGTAATTCGTCCACCAACGAGGTTGCGGCAAGCTCGATTTAAGCTGGTATATTATTCTGTCACTGAAAAATGTTAAGCTAAACAATGAAATTGGGCACTTAATTATGCACTGAACATGTAGTACATCGATGTAGCCTATAGTTAAGTGCCCACTTTAGTGTTGTGTGGCAATGGGGTAGGATGTGTCTGCTATGTCCTTAAAACGTTGTACCCATTCACAAATATTGATAAAAACGGGCATGTAATGGTCTATCGCACGAAAAAAAAAGCAAGCCGGAATCAGAACTGAAAACCATTGTAACAAATTCAAAGAAAACCTTTTCACAGTTAATGCTGTTATTTCTTTGATGAAATTGAACATTTTTAACTCCTTGTAATTCCGCGCAGACGAAGTTTTCTCATCAGATGATAAGTTTCCTGTAAATTCTTGTAATATTTCAAAGCTGTTTTAATTTTATAGAAAGTTAGACGTTGCTTATGAATTGTAGTAGGTATTAAAATTTTAATTTGATCTCTAACTGTTAGAGTATAGAGTTGCAAGTTCATTATCGACATCAGCTTTTCACAATAGCCCTCTACCGGCCTTTCCATTGCTAGTATTTTGTAAATTATTTTTTATCGAATAATGACGAAAGCAGAATAAGAATAGATCAGAATATGACTTAAGCCAACCATGACAACCATTTTAAAACCCATAATAATTATGTACGTAAAACGGGGTGAATAGAGGGGGATACTCCAGGGTGAATAGAAGATGACATACTGGAGCAAGACATTACCTGGGGCCTAATTCCACTATTTTTTTAACAAAATGCCATAATGGTGCCATTCGATTAAGATAGAGATTTAGTCGTAAATTTATTTGGTATTCCAATATCATAAGATTACAATCTCTATGACTTATAATATCGTGTCAATAATGTGGTGGGGCATATAATCATAATCGTAATAGTCATAGATATGGCATAAACAAAAAAAGATTGTGTTAGTAGAATACCAAAAGGTGTCCATGGCGGTGATTGTAACGCGACAATGAAGCGATAATATTGTCATAGTGAAGCGATTGTGTTAGTGGAATCAGGCCCCTGGCTGGTAGCAATGGAAGTATGCTTACTCCGTGACTGTTCACCTTCTGTGTCAGTCAATCTGACCTCTGCAAAAGGATGTTTTCAACAGCCCAAGTCTCTATTCACCCCGTTTTACCCGGTACCTAAACTATTGTAAGTAGATATTATACTCGTAGTAACTCTGTTATTAGTTTTTCATCACTCATACTCGGAAAGTAATTCTGAAGTTGACTGACAAGCGTGATGAAAGTAATACTTTTCATTCCTCGGGATGAAAAGTATTATATTAAAGCACAGATCTCAGAAACTTGTAAATGAAATGTTTAGACTAAAAACGATAATTAATGGTTATTTTCGGTTTTCACTTCTTCAGCTACAGGACAAAATTGAAGTAAATTAGAGTCAATTGCACCTTATTTTTTATTTGATAGTAATTACTATTTATCAAGTCGTTTATATAGTAAAAAATGTACTTGTCTAAGTGCTTATTTTATAAGTCTAAAGAAATAAACGATTTGACTCTGACTCTGATAAATTGTGATTGATATGGATCACTTGAGCTACTTGTAGATTATTTACGCTTCCGACTGGTTTTGAAAAGGATCCGCTTTTTTAATGAGCTTTTTATAATTATTTAGTACGTGTCTATTTATTACTTAGGTATTTATTTTTACTTTCCTTTTATTTGTAATGGCAAGCACAGTACTTACCTCGGATGAAAGTAACTTATTTAGTCTATACCCTACCAACTATTAGCACCCTTGCTCGGGCACGAACCCCGTCTCAGGAATTAAATAGATTAAATTTTTCGTTCACCCCTTCACCCTTAGTGAGGATGATATGAGATTTTGTCGAAGAAGTTCTTAAATTCGTAGAAAAAAAATACGTGAGATATATAAAAAACCTCACGTAATTAAGAGTGTGCCATAAGCAATTTACTTCAAATCGATATTTATGTCAGAATCAGAATCTGTGAAAGCTACCACCTTCATATTTCGGGAAATGTTACGTCTATCTTTTATTTTGAACTAGTTGTTCCCCGCGTCTTCGCACGCGTTGTTCCTAAAAAAAAACTTAAAAATCAGCCTTGAACTTCAACGAACATTTAAAAAAAAGAATTGGCCAAATTGGTCCAGGCGTTATTGAGTTATACGCTTACCAACACATTTAGCGATTCATTTTTATATTAGGTCCTTACATATGAAATTGGCGTTTTTCGTACTGGCCACTTTAATCACAAATTTCTCCTCTTTGGTAAGGAATTCCAAATTCAAATTTGTACAGCTATAGACTCATGTATTTGTGCTTCGATGATCGTCATTCATTTGTTTTTTTTCTTCTGTTTTTTTCTGTTTGCGTCACTCATTTTACAAAATGGAAAACTTAAAATATCGCATTATTTACGAGTACGAGTTCCGCCGTGGCACTAGTGCTGCGGAAACAACTCGAAGGGTGAATGATGTGTATGGCGGTCGTGTTGCAAAAGAAAACACAGTTTGTTTTTGGTTCCAACGTTTTCGTTCTGGAAATTTCGACCTGCAGAACAAGCCCCGTGGACGGCCTGAGACTCTAAGTTGATAATGAAGAGTTGAAGGCTATTGTGGAAGCGGATCCATCGCAAACCACGTCCGAGTTAGCTGCAGGCTGCGATGTTAGTGATAAAACTGTTTTAATTCACTTGAAGCAAATTGGGAAGATTAAAAAGCTTGAAAGGTGGGTACCTCACGAATTGACTGAAGCAAACCGGCAAACGCGCGTCGACTGCTGCGTTACATTACTAAACCGGCACAATAATGAAGGTATTTTAAACCGAATCATTACCTGTGATGAAAAATGGGTTCTTTACGATAATCGGAAGCGCTCAGCGCAATGGTTGGATCCTGGCCAGCCAGCCAAATCCTGCCCCAAGCGAAAATTAACCCCAAAAAAGTTACTTGTAAGCGTTTGGTGGACTAGTGCCGGTATTGTTCATTACAGTTTTCTCAAATCTGGCCAGACTATTACGGCTGATGTCTATTGTCAGCAATTGCAAACCATGAAGGAAAAGCTAGCGGCTAAACAACCTAGGCTGGTCAATCGCTCCACGCCACTGCTGCTTCACGACAACGCTAGACCACACACTGCGCAACAGACGGCTACTAAATTAGAAGAGCTTCAATTGGAAAGTCTAAGACATCCTCCGTACTGGTTTTTTTAGTAAAGGGATCAATGAACTACCTATATAAGATGGCAAAAGTGCATAGAAAATAATGGTTCATACTTTGATTAATTAAATATATTATATTAAAAAATATTCGACTTTTTGTTCCTCCCATACAAAACGCCAATTTCATATGTAAGGACCTAATATTATAGAAGATTACGTGTTTTAGCAACACGATTTGTGAGAGTTTTCTTGATAGTTTATTTTCTGGTAGAATAGATGTTTTGCACACATGTTGCTATTTATCTCAGGAACAGCAAACTTTTTTCTTCAGTTTTTGTTTTGGTGAGAAACATAGAAGTTTAGTTATTTCTTTTAATTTTTTGATTGGTTGTGTAATTATGTAAGAACAGTTTTGGCGCATAGAAAATTCGGTGCTCGTCTCTGCTCTGTACATCTCACTCGCGAGAATACCATGTATCTTGTCATCCTCTCGACGACCTCTGTGGCGCGGTGGGCGAAGGTCCTCCTGCGACGCAGAAGGTTGCGGGTTCGATTCCCGCCTCGGGACAAATGTGTGTACGATCTGCAGACATTTGTTCAGGGCTTTCTAGATGTTTTCTATGTATAATAAAAAATATCTATCTATGTAGTGTATTGTATTATGTATACCAGTTATCTAGTACCCATAATACAAGCTCTGCTTAGCATTGGGCTAGATAATGCTGTGTGAATTGTCGAGCATAATTTTTATTATTATTATTATCCCGCTCAAATGCCATCTCATAGCTGCGTTATTGCACACTCTTAATGAAAACCCCTTCACTCGCGGATTGGCGATACGGGCTTTGTTTGCTTCTTAACCCGCAACAGCCTTGGCCATTTCCTCACCTAGGTTAATTTTATGCATTACTTTAGTGGGCAACCTCTGCAGAACAACTCTCCCAATGAACTGCGATCTCGAAACTGCATGGCCAGAGTGGAGATTATTGGCATTACCCCACATGAGATAAACGCCAATGAGGCGCTTATCAAGGAGAGGCCCACGTCCAGCAGTGGACCAATACAGGCTGTTGAGGTTGAGGTTCAATACCTCTGTATAAATAAATAAATAAATAATGTTGGACAATTCACACAGCATCATCTAGCCCCAAGCTAAGTAGAGCTTGTGTTATGGGTACTAGATAACTGATATACTTAATACAATACACTACATAGATAGATATTTTTTATTACACATAGAAAACATCCAGAACGCCCTGAACAAATGTCTGCAGATCGTACACACATTTGTCCCGAGGCGGGAATCGAACCCGCAATCTCCTGCTTCGCAGGCGGACCTTGGCCCACCGCGCTATAGTCGTCATAAATTGGTTGTACTACTACAATTGTCCTCTCTTCCTCAGTGGTGGAACACTCCAGGCCCCGCGTCTGCTCACTCCCAGAGAAGCCCTACAACCCTCGAGTATCAGATGACCTGTACCGTCTCCGTACCTTCAGCATCACTAACAAAGGAGGTGTCGTCAACTGTGGTGACTCTATCTGCAACCGCCGGAGTCGGTCCAACACTTCTGTCAATTCTACTAACAGCAGGTATGTAGAACAGTCTAGAACCTACTGGAACTTAGCTATATCGGTGAACTGTGTATGGGATGTCTTGATACTTTCGTACCTTCAGCATTACCAGTAAAGGAGTTGTAATCAACTGTGGTGACTCTATTTGCAACCGCCAGAGTCGGTCTAACACTTCTGTTAATTATACCAACAGCAGGTATGTAGAACCTTCTGGAACCACTTCTAAGCCAGTGAACTCTGGTGTATCAGATGACTTGTATCGCTTCCTTACCTTTAGCATAACCAATAAGCGAGGTGTAGTCAACTTGTGGTGACTCTGTCTGCAACCGACGGAGCCGGAGCCATCTATCAATTCGACTAACAGCAGGTATGTAGAACAGTCTACAACAAACTGGAAATTAGCTATGTCAGTGAATTTTGGTGTATCAGATGACTTGTATCGCTTCCTTACCATCAGCATCATTAATAAGGAAGGTGTAGTCAACTATGGCGACTCTATCTGCAACCGCCGGAGCTGTTCCAACACTTCTATCAATTCTACTAACAGCAGGTATGTAGAACAGTCTAGAACCTACTGGAACTTAGCTATATCGGTGAACTCTGTATGGGATGTCTTGTTACTTTCGCACCTTCAGCATTACCAGTAAGGGAGTTGTAATCAACTGTGGTGACTCTATTTGCAACCGCCAGAGTCGGTCTAACACTTCTGTTAATTATACCAACAGAAGGTATGTAGAACCTTCTGGAACTTATCTAAGTCAGTGAACTCTGGTGTATCAGATGACTTGTACTGCTTCCTTACCTTTAGCATAACCAATAAGCGAGGTGTAGTCAACTTGTGGTGACTCTGTCTGCAACCGCCGGAGCTGGAGCCGTCTATCAATTCTATTAATAGCAGGTATGTAGAACAGCCTAGAATAAACTGGAACTTAGCTATGTCAGTGAACTCTGGTGTATCAGATGACTTGTACCGCTTCCTTAGCTTTAGCATAACCAATAAGCGAGGTGTAGTCAACTTGTGGTGACTCTGTCTGCAACCGCCGGAGTCGGCAACACTTCTGTCATTATACTAATAGCACAAGAACGACGAAACTTCGAGTGTAAGACGCCGTTTGCAAACAAAACTTGCTCGCTATGAAAGATATGGGTAAAGTCTGTGAAAGAGAATGAGAATGAAATATTATATACAAATTATGGGAGACCATTTTTCTGTAGCTATAGATGGGGTAAGGTACCTCTTCTTACTGCCTGTCGATAAAGCCATCATGGTTTAGTTATTCCGTGACCAAAGTTCACCTTATTTTGTACAATTATTTATTGAGTACCTACTTAATCAGAGAGGTAGAAAATTTACTTTGCTTCTAGTAACAAATGGGTCAAACAATATTGTTTAAGCATCCGTAAAAATGTGCCTGTAAATATAATCGCAACTTGATTTAATAAATATTGCGGTGACCTTATTCCGGAGCTAAAGTTATTATAGCGGGGTTCGCGCGAGATACCGGGAAAAAATGAGATAGCATTTTACAATATTACAGTTCTGGGAAATATCGAGCAACTAATGAACGAACGGGATTGTGTTCCACCAATTTATCTATGACATTTATTTGTATTTATTAATTTATGAATATTTATTATTTGACAAGAAATCGATCGCATTTTACCGACTGGGTAATGTTTGTATTAATGCTGTTCCTTTTTAATAAAGCATTTCATTTCATTTCATTTTTCCAATTAGGAAACACTTAAAATCCTCCATGCTTCTCTACTACAGTATAGGGGTGAGTCTTATTGACGTTAGTAACGAGATGTTATCGTGACGTCTCGTTTTTCAATACAATTTCCAAAATCCAATAGAGTCAGAGTCAGAGTCAAATCGTTTATCTCTTTAGACTGATAAAATAAGCACTTAGACAAGACAATTTTTACTTTATTAACAGCTTGATAAATAGTCATTACTATCAAATAAGAAATAATGCGCAATTGACTCTAATGCCCTTAAATTTTTTGTCCACTAGCGGAAGATAATTAAGTGTAATAATAATTAGCTACTTGTAATTTAGAGTGCACTTGTTTTAAGTTTTACTGTATTAATTTTGAGATATCGTGTGTTACTTCTAGTTGGTTGCCCTTATTAAATAAATAAATAAGATGTGAAAAATAAACCACAAGCAAGTATAATAAAATTTGGTTCTTAGTTGTGGCCAGGGAACTTTGCAAATCCCCATCCAAAAGGAGACGTCACGGTCATCATCACACACACAACACAACACACGGACGGAGGAATGATTTCCTTCGTCCGTGATCAAAATATAAGTGTTCCGTATCTAATATCCTTTATGAATTGCTATACTCTAATAATATTTGTCAGAAAATTAAACACTCGAAAAAATAAATTCAACGCAGGTAAAAAGAGAGACAAAACTCTACTTCAAACATTTCGTACCGTCTTATTTAAACAAACTCGTGTGATAAAGCCGTACAACAGAAAATGAGTTCAAAGTACACGAACCTAAGGTAATATTTATAAAACTTGCTCCAATTTGTGTGCGGCTACAGGTTGCCCGGCGAACTTGAGTTGAGAATGTTTTAATTTTGAATTCGCGCCCGCATTTTCCTGTGTATAAACTTTTTTAAATCAACACGATCTATTCACGGCAATGTCAACTAGCGTCTGCCCGCGGAATCGCTCACGTTTTTTCCATTTTCCATGTAGGGAGTCACGAAATATGTGTATCAAGCCGAAAGCGGGGTGACCCAGGTCTCAATATGAAATAAGTTCTCAATTTTTTTAAAGAAACGTTAAATAAGTTTGAAAAAAACATTCCCTTCCGGCTTAGTAACACCCTTTTATGTACAAAAGATTTATTTCCGCGGCTCGCTCTTATAGAGTAGAGAGATGTAAAGATAAATAAGGCAAAAAATAATAATGCGTTACGTATACACAGTAAAGTGGGTAACCTATAAGACTGAAGGCATCATAAATGCTGCATTTTACGATGCATCGTAATTTTCAATCGTGATTGTATATCTTACTCTAGTTAACGGCCCGATCAAAAAGGTCATCCGGTCATATAGCTTAGTAGGTTGAAAGTAAAGTCAAGACGCGCGGTCGTCGTGGCTGTAATTCCGCTAAGAAGACGTCATCATCATATTGCCATATTCCACTCTGATTTACTTTCCTATCCGTTAATGGATCTGTTTCCACTCTGATTCAGAGGTTCGAGTGGATTTGTTTCCACGCTGCATAAAATTCAGCAGTGGATGCGTTGTGGTGGAATCAGGATTTTTTTCGGCTGCATATTTCATTTCATTTATTCCAAAGTAGGTTAACCTACAATCGATTTATGTAAGTTCTATTTTAGATTTAAAACTCTATAATCAGTTCGAACCTACAAGTCAACCCTTCTGTATGTAACTGTAGGTCGGTAGAACTACAGTACTGTCAACAGAATGGTGGGAATAGTAGAGATTCAAGTCAGGTGTAAAACATAGTCTTTTAAGTCACAGAACTAATGGGGGTAAAAACCCAGTAGTTTTGTCAACAGAACAATTCAACAGAACAGGTGGGATTAAACGGTACATTCATACGTACACTTGATGACGTTTGAAATCTAATTTCACATTAATTTACTTATAATATTTTTAGACAAAACACACAAAAGATTTTTGGAAAAGAAATACCAGATGGGATTGTACTCAGGAGAAGAGTAAATAAAGTAAACAATTAAAACAGACAGTCGGTAGTTTCTAAACTAAGACATACTCGTAGGTACCTATCTAATTATAAAACAAATAAAGATTGGCTGTAAAAGGGCCTGAAATAATAAAAATAATCTCAGTTATACAATATTAAAAATTAAATCGTGTCGTATAACGTAAATGAACTTCTACATCGGGAAGTCTCAAGGGCCCTTTGACAAGCTCTCGCTGTAATATAATAAATATAATGAGGGTAGGTACAAACATAAGCACCAGGACATTATTTTACTTTACAATAATGGTATTACTTATCGCCATTTTTCTTTTTGCCATCCATTGTGAAGCTTTGTTAGAGGTTTAATGGATTTTTTGTCATTACAGTCCTTTTAAAGATCGGAAGTATTCTTTTTTCACTCCATTATCTTATTCTAGCTGCAATGCCCCGCGGCTTCGCACGCGTTGATCCTATGGAAACGTTTAAGGCCCATACACCAGCGAAAGTGGCGCCCCCAACTATTATATCTTATTATTACGTTGAACGCAGAAATTTTCAAAAATCCTACTTCAGTTTGTGGTATCTATTATAAGCTATTTATTAAATGCCTCTGTAATAGTTTCATTTTGTAAAGCTTAGGAAGAGATACGAAGTTGCGCTTTTTGGCCACCAAACTCTATTTTTGCATCTCCTCCTAAACTATATAAGATAAAATTATAAAAGAGGTATTAAAAAATAGCTTATAATAGATACCACAAACTGAACGTAGGATTTTTAAAAATTCCTATGATAAACGTAAAAATATGATAACATAGGAATTGCTGTCAGATTGGCTCAGGTATGCGCCTTAAGGGTGATTTATATCTCACGGGAACTGATTTATGGGATAAGAAGTAGCCTATGTTTGATTGCAGGATAAGGATTAACTGTAAGCCAAATTTTAGCCTGATCAGTAGTTTTGGCGTAAAAAGGTAACATCCATCCATCCATCCATTCATCCATACAAACTTTCGCATTTATATTATTAGTGTGATTATACGAACTACAGCTGTGTGGTGGTGCTGGCTTGGAATTGTACTACCCCAACTCTTCCCGCAAGTGTCGTAAGAGGCGACTGAGGGATATCCACCAGGAGGCGGGCAGCAGTGCCCCCTGCAGAACAATTATACCACCAAACTGCGATCTCCAATCCGCATGCCCAGCGTGAGGATTATGGGCATTACCCTCCATGAAATAAATGTGTACAGTTAGCTATTTTTTTTGTAAATACTTGTTGGTTTCAATTTGTTTCCATTATCTGATTGGTATTTTCTTCGTTAATAATTAATATTAATACCTTTGAATAACCTTGCAATGAAAATTACTAGAACTATTAGCATAAACTCTAACTCGCGAGCTGAGCACAGACTTCAAAAGTTCAAGCAGTCTAACGAGATCTGGAATTCAGGTTGAAATTGCAGTAAAGTCTAATATTTTTCCTGAGGTGCATGCAAAAGACCCTGACCTATTTTATTTCTGGTATCTTGGTTGAGAAGGTGTACCAGAGTAGGCATTGTTACTCGTACTAAAAGGCTCTATTCCCACTTCGTACCTTAAGTACGATTACGTTTAAATACCTACCAATTTCATCACTCTATTTATATTTAGTACCTGGATGACCGAGCTTCGCTCGGTTTTTTTGTGTAAATTCTGTTTTTTAGAAATTATAGTATTATTATTCGCCAATAGATGTCAGGAAGAATCATATTTTTAAGTTTAGTGTTTAAGTTCATTAGGATAAAGTTGATTATTGAAACCACGAATAAAATAGTATTACTATTCGCCAATAGATGTCAGGAAGAGTCAATTGATTACGATAAAGTTGATAAAAGTTTGTTGAAAATACGAATAAACCGAATTTTTCTAAAAAAGAATCCTAGCTAGGTCGATTTATCACCCCCGAAACTCCCTGTTTATTAATTTTCATGGAAATCGTTGGAGCCGTTGAAGCCATTGGAGCATATACAAGAATCGCTCGTTTAATGGTATAAGATGAGTGCACTGTTAGTAGGTAGGTGCCTGATGTACCTTTTGGTTTGTTTTATCTTTCCTTTTTTTAGATAGTCATGTTCTATAGGTGATATGTAAATTATATTGTTTATACTTATGTACTACCTGCTTACCTGTGCTTTATATGTGTGCCTTTAATAATGTTCTCTTTGATACTTTTCCTGTGCTGTTGTACCTGAACAAAAACTCTATCTATCTATATTCAAAATACCTATATATACGTATTGTAATGAATTAAATATATAGATCAGTTAACTAGAGAAGGTAAAATGTACAGAAGGGTGGCGATGCTTTATTAATAATGCTATTACCGAGTTCGAAATATAGGGAGTTCCTAAATCTCGACGCAAGTGCTTTAGTCACGTTCGCCCGAAACCAACATAGCAACCACTAATACTAATCTAGATAAACTAACCCGCGGCTTCCCACGCGTTATTTCTATGGAAACGTTCAAAGTTTGTTTCCATACCATGGAAACTGATAAGAAAAAACTTCAGCATGTCATCCTGATCCGTTCAGTAGTTTTGGCGTGAAGAAGTAACAAACATCCATCTATATGTCCAAACTTTCGTATATATTTTTAGTGTGATAAGGAACGTAGCCTTTTAGCGATTAAACGACTGAACAGATCCTAATAAAATTTTACAAGGGGGTGTCGTATCCGGGAAAGGACATAGCGTACCCTTTATCCTAGGAAAACACGTGTGAAGCCGCCGGCAGGAGCTATTTGTAAGATAAATAATAAAAAAATGCCTAACAGTGCCTATGTTTTATAAAATCCGGATCCGATACCGGTTTTGTCGCACCCTGTATGCAAATGTACTAAAGAACTCAGTCCGTATCGAGTTGAAGCGGATGCAAATAAAATCAAAGTCCTTATTTGATTACACTGCGATTCCAGCGTTTTCAACAACGCTTGTGTACGTTTCTAGAAATAGCTTCACTTATTTGTAGAGTGAAAAAAATCATAATATCGCTTAATGCGGCACTTACCGGGCCTACTATCGTCAACGCGACCGCAATGTTAGAAAAAGAGGCAAAGCAAAAACAGAGAAAAAGCATGATCGCTCGGTTGGCATTAGTTAATTATTAATAACATTGAACGAAGTAGTGTGCGGAAATTTCATAAAGCTTGTTCCAGGAAATACCTACGTGTTTTTCAGTAGACCTTACAAGTTTGTGAAATAAAACTTTGTCATTTAAAATCTCTATTTAATTTGCAAGGGTGAGCTACCTGTAGATCACTTTCTAGCAAAGACAAGATTTGATTACGTTGACGGAGGGTCAGGTCGGGGTAAGTTCACGGCAGTACAAGATGGTTTTGTTGCGATATATGCCTATTCTGTTTCTACGTTATTTTTAACCGACTTCAAAAAAGGAGGAGGTTTTTAATACGACTGTTTTTTTTGAGATTGCAGCATTTTCAACAATGCTTGTGCACATTTCTAGAGATAGCTTCACAGTAAGTCGAATCAGTTGAACTACCTGTAGATTGATTTTGTTTTGATTTAGATTAATTTTGAGTACATATACTGTTTTTAAAAAGTTTTACGGGAATTATTGTTATCTCTCGGGAATAATAATAGTATGAAATCAGCTTACGTTCACGTCAACCCGACTGCGGTTCACCGATTGTGCTTATAATTTTAACAATAAGATGTTCGACCTTCACTTAGACCCCGTTATCTAGTTAGACACCCAATATCGTCCCACGTCTTAATCATTCCTGCCCTATAACCACCGGGGTATTGAGACGCATCAATCGATAAGAATATGTATAGAATAGATTAATGAACCATCTATGCAAAATTTCACATAAAATGTTCTGAACAACGGTCCAGTCGTTTTTGACAATTTGTTCGAATACGAGTATATTTATTGATAAATTTTGCAAATCACCTGACGTTTGTTTGCCCATTAGACTCAAATTTGACGGATTTTTTTGACTACATATGCTGCAGAATGCCCCCCGGTTTACCAAATATCGAAAAAAGCAGCTGTTAATGACTTTGATCAGGTATTTCGCAGCTTCCTCGGTGAAAACATTGATCGATACTTACCTACTTACTTACTGCCGTGGCACAGTGATCCGAAGTGGGTCTTGGCCTCCGACACTAGAGATCGCCAGCTGTCCCGGTCCCTTGACGTTTTAGTCCAGTCGACGGCACGAAGTTCTTGCAGATCTTTCTCAACTTCGTCGCTCCAGCGGTACCTCGGACGACCAATAGGCCTTCGGCCATTTGGGCGACCCATGTACGCTCTGCTGGCTGCCCGATCCTCCCCCATTCGGACTACATGTCCGAGCCATCGGAGTCTCGAAGATTTGGTGTATGATGTTAGGCTCGGACATAGCCGCCGGTTTCTCGAACGCTTGTCACATTGAATGGATAGTCAACGGCTTGTTATATACGCACTGCGGAATCTCACAGCGTGAATTTTAATCTCGCGGAATATAACCTGCGTACTAAACTTAACTTACACGTACGACGAATAAAATCCCTTGCTATTTTTGCTATCTACAACTTTATAGTGCTCCAAACATTCAAATTTTTCCGCTAGTGAACTTCCATTAAGTTACAGAATTCTGCAAAAAAACCACGCGAGTAATAAAAGCAGTGCGTGTACAGCCTGACAAATTGTCAACAATTTGTCAAACAGTTAACCAAAGGAGCTGTTTTATATTAAACTATTCGAAGGTAGATAGATCTCTTTGAGCGATGCTTTGTCAAAATTTACCCATTTTCTATCTATATTACAAATTACGCCTACCCCTGTTTGTTATAATCCCCCATCACCATGCATCATAAAGCCGGGCAGGAACTCAGTAAATGAGATTATGCGATACGAGTGATTTGATTACGTTGGCTGACCCATATCGGGGCTCGTTCACGGCAGTACACGATTGTTTTGTTTCGACAGATGCTTATTCTGTTTCTACGTTATTTTTAATCGACTTTAAAAAAAGGGGGTTCTTAATTCGACTGGTTGTTTTAGGTTTGTTACCTCAGTACTTTGACTGGGTGATCCGATTTTGATGATTCTTTTTTTATTTGAAAGCTGGTGCTTCCCGTGTGGTCTTATTTCAATTTGGTCCAGTTCTGATAATGGCATCCATTAGAAAACCATATAGTTAAAGTCGGTTGATAGTTTGTTAGAACAAAATCACTATTATTATAAATGCGAAAGTTTGTGTGGATGGATGAGTCAGAGTCAGAGTCAGAGATATTTCGTTCGTTTATTTCTTTAGACTTACAAAATAAGCACTTAGACAAGTCAAATTTTTACTATGTAAACAGCTTGAGAAATAGTAATTACTATCAAACAAGAAATAAGGTGCTTTTTTATTATCTATTGTGCTTTTAATTGACTCTAATTCAGTTCCACTTTTTGTCCACTCCAGAGCAGTGTTGTCAACGCAACAAAAGTTGTCAATTGGTACCCGAGCGCCCTCAATTACGGCTCTTCTCTTTTTGAATAGACTCTAACAGAAACGATGGAGAGGTATTTTACTGTAAATTCGGAAAGGTTATAAAGTCTTTATAGGATACCAGGATAGTAGAAACGATGGAGAGGTATTTTACTGTAAATTCGGAAAGGTTATAAAGTCTTTATAGGATACCAGGATAGTAGAAACGATGGAGAGGTTTTTACTGTAGATTCAGAAAGGTTATAAAGTCTTTATAGGATACCAGATTAGCAGAAACGATGGAGAGGTTTTTACTATAGATTCAGAAAGGTCATAAAGTCTATATCAGGTACCAGGACAGCAGAAACGATGGAGAGGTTTTTCACTGTAGATTCACAAATGCTGCAGCTGGATGTTGGATAATTCACACAGCATTATCTAGCCCTAAACTAAGCAGAGCTTGTGTAATGGGAACTAGATAACAGAAATACGTAATACAATACACTACTTAGATAGTTTTTTTTATTTATTTTTTTCGCTTAGTTCCACACCGACAATAATCAGTAAGAACAGTTAGACTTAGTTATGCTAAGATTGTATTAGTAGATAAGCGATAAATTTGTTAGTGGTTTCTTTTACACTTCTTCCGCTAGTGGACAAAAATTGAAGTGAATTAGAGTCAATTGCACCTTATTTCTTATTTGATAGTAATTACTTTTTATGAAGCTGTTTATATAGTAAATATTTTACTTATATTTCTATATAAACAGCTTCGTGCGATCCGGAGCATCATTCAGTGATACTACCAACTCTGGTGAAGTAGGTATATACGCGTATGAGACTATGACCCTATTAACTGACACTTGTACCCGCCCAGACTATGCCCTAAGTCTGACTCAAACATTACGTTTACTCCTTGGTTCTAAAATCCAATATATTTTATGTCAACAAACAACAGGTGAATTAGGTAATCAGTATTGTTTTTCCTCTCTTATCTTCTGGGATCCTATGATGTCTATCACTGTCGTAGAATATTTATTCTTCGTACCGCTGGGTTTGAACACGCTTGTACCGTTTAATTAGAATTTGGATAAAAAAATCTCTTCAAGACAAGATGGAATAGGTGTCTTCTAGGTATTACGTCGACACTTTCTATGAGGTGAGATTGCGGTCAAACGGAGGTCTTTTGACAATATTTGACAATCACATTAATTGATATTATAAATGCGAATTGGGATACATGGATGGATAGATGTTTGGTACCTCTTCACGCGAAAACCACTGAATTTATCGGGTTCAAATTTTGCATATAGGTATAGTTAGGATCTTGAATATATGGTTACTTTTTATGCCATAAATCAGTTCCCATGGGATAGAAAGCACCTTCAAACGTTTCCATAAAAAAACATGCAAAATCCGCGGGCATAAACTTGTAAGAAATTAATGACAAAAACCTTGAGTTTTGTTACCTCTTTGATTACAATAAATATATTGGATTTTAGAACCAAGTATAGTTAATTGACTTTGGGCGTTCTACGAAGTCTGCTAATGGCATGCCTGGCGGTCTTTGCGGAGGGTGGACTATACCAATGGGGTCCATCATGAGCAGGCATTCTAAGACATATTGTTATTAATAATGTTCTATGGCTCTCAGAGCCCCCCAACAAAAGGCTCTTTTTCGGGCACGTTGATTAAAGACATCGGACCATCAGTCTGTATTTTGCAATTGAATATTGAAGGCATAAGCAAAGCCAAATGTGACCTCCTACCAAAGTATTGAAGACGTATAATTTTGTGTACCTAGGTTCGGTAAATAATGTTTACATTCAGATAAATTTTGTAAGCCTGATTAAAATACGATAAAATAAAAATAAATAAATGATCTTCTCGACATGATTATAAAATCCATTCCAATATTTCATGGTGATACGATACGCTAAGGCGTGAAACTAAAGTAATTTATTAGTAAGTTTTAATTATTTCCCGCGTTCCACATGGGTTTGTCATTTCCAATTTTGGTTTTATTTAGAAAATAATACTTACAATAATAAATTAAAGTTATGGTTGTATTTTATTATTCTTATTTTATATGTGCTAAATAAATGTGTCCTCTTATATATTAAAAAACCTTTTACATCTTTTACACACAATCTTCTTTTAAACGTATATCTATGTAGTATATTGTATTATGTATATCAGTTATCTAATAAGCTTGGGGCTAAATAATGATGTCTGAATTGTCCAACATTATTTAATATTATTTATCAATAAACAATTTTTTACCAATGTTTGGGAGGTTAGATACAACGAGCCCGAAATTACATTAATTATTTACTTAAGGCGCATACACCAGTGAAAGTGGCGCCCCCACCTATTTGATCTTATTATTACGTAAAAAAAAACTTCGTACAGTTTGTGGTTTAAACCACATTAAACCACAAAATAGAAGGAATTTCAGCATTTTTGATATTTTTTCCTACTTTCCGATTAATTTTGAATAAACGACTGATTTCAGAAATATTTTTAAATATTTCTAATGGTAAATGTATTTTAATTTTAGGATGTTTGCAATGCTACAAATTTTCGAATAAAGGTACTTTACTTAAAATAAAGCTTGAAAATGACTCGATTTGAAAATGGCAAATTAGTTTTGCTCTCATTTAAAGATCATAATGTTTTTAGAAAAACTAAAACTATACAAACATAGCTATTTTTCATCTGATTATGTAATGAAAATTTCAATACGATCGGGGATGTAGTGTCCAAATGAAGCGGAAAGTACGTTCGTATGGGGGCTAAGGTATCCGCACCATTCTTAAAGGCGGCGAGGGTGAGAGGCAGTGGAGAGTTGGTACGAGCGACGGTTCTACTAAAGGGCACAGAGAAAAGCCTGTGGCTTCTGTTGCGAACATAATTATCAGGGAGGTGGAGCCGAAACAGAAGGTTTTGCAGATCAGGGGGCCAATTATAATTCTCAAAAATACGCAACCAATTGATACAACTCTTTTTTTCGTGCCAATTCGTACTTTAATTCGGTGTATTAAGGTACACCAACTGTCCGAAACGGAACAGGAAATTGCGTGATGGAGAATTAAAATAGGCGCCCAGGAACGTACATATTTTTTTGCCAGTTCTGGACTAGCTGGACAAAAAATATGGACGTTCTTTTGGGCTCAATCAGTTGAGGATTACTACGAACTAAATAAAGTGGATGGTCTAATACATTGCAAAACAAACGTTCAAAGTTCAAAAGTCATTTGTTTGCGAACATGGGCCATAAAGATTTAAGTTTTTTTAAAGCACAACATGTTCTACATAATAATAAATCAATCAATCTAGGGCATGCAAATATGTGTTTAATATAGCTGTGTGGTGCTGGCTTAGAATTAGCACCTGGGTGTCGTAAGAGGCGACTAAGGGATATCCACCGGAGGGCGGGCAGTAGCGCCCTGCAGAACTGTTCTACCACCGAACTGCGATTTTCAACCCGCATCCCATGCGATAAACGCCAATAATGCGCTTGTCAGGGGAGTGGACCAATAAAGGCATGAAATTGATTTATGTGCATAGACATTTAAAGTTTGAAATTTGACAATTTTATTTTTATTGTAGTTTATCTTATTTTACATTTTGACAATGCTATTGCAGCCATGATTGTATTTAATCTGTAGGTATACCTATTTTGAGTTTTTATTTTGTGTTTTAATGTGTTTCTATTTGACTTGACCAAGTGTTCCCTGTGAATCTATAGTATGAATGAAAAGGCTGTTGAGGATGCAAATATAGGTCAGACCAATCCCATATGTACATGTAAGTACATACATAATAACAAGGCAAGTTACATGAAAGCCTCTTATAATCTGTGGGGAATAAAAGTTCTATGAGTGGTTTCATATTAATTTACTATTGGTACCGTAAAATTTAAAACTACGACGACCTCTGTGGCGCGGTGGGCGAAGGTCTGCCTGCGACGCAGGAGGTTGCGGGTTCGATTCCCGCCTCGGGACAAATTTGTGTACGATCTCCAGAAATTTGTTCAGGGCGTTCAGGATGTTTTTCTATGTATAATAATAAATATCTATCTATGTAGTGTTTGTATTATGTATATCACTTATCTAGTACCCATAATACAAGCTCTGCTTAGCTTGGGGCTAGATAATGCTGTGTGAATTGTCCAGCATTATTTATTTATTTATTATTTATAAGTTACATGAAAGCCTCTTATAATCTGTGGGGAATAAAAGTTCTATGAATGTTTTCATATTAATTAACTATTTGTCCCGTAAAATTTAAAACTACATTTGATTGTTTGGTTGTATTGAATAGGCTCTAAAACTACAGGACCGAATAAAAAAATATTTTATCGGGGAGTATACATAGGCTATTTTATCCCGAAATTCCCACGGGAATGGGAACTATGCGGGTGAAATCGCGAGGCGTGGCTAGTATAGAATATATTAGAGGAATTTGAAATCGGTTTTTCTTTCTTGTAAAAAACATCTAATTATTATAATCAATATTATTTTATAACAAGCTATAACTTTTAACAAATAAATAATTATAAGTAGTAGTAGTTAATATTACCTCAATATATATAAATAAATAAATAAACAATATTTTGACAATTCGTTTTAAAAACGATAACGCTCCTATTTTCTGCAGTCGTGTAAAATAGGTAAGGACCAAAGTTAGAGATACATTAAACTTTCCCAAGCTTCTATAAAGTTAGCTGGTTGCGCACTAAAAGGCACTTTAGTGCATTTAATATCATCACTTATGCACAGACACATCTCTCTCTTACCTACTTACCGTCTGAGTAGTTAGACCACTTTGAGAACTAGTGACGTAAGCAGATCAGGTGCCTGATTCCACTAACACAATCGCCTTACGATGACAATATTATCGCTTCATTATCGCGTAACAATCACCGCCATTGACACCTTTTGGTATTCTACTAACACGATATTTTTTTGTTTATGCCATATCTATGATTATTACTATTATGATATATATATCGTCCTTGGGCGGTAGCGGCATTAAGCTGAGGCTGGACCTATTTAGCCGCGCATAAGGGAAAGAACAATTTCTCGTAGAGCTGTTTAATTTTTAAGTTTCAGATTCAGATTCAGATTCAGACTTTTAGTTTAGTCATAGTACTAGTTTTATTTGTTCTGTATTTTACTTTCCCTCTGTGTTGTGTGTCCCTATGTGTGTGCTGAATAAATGTATATTCTATTCTATTCTATTCTATGATTATATGCACACCACATTATTGACACGCTATTATAAGTCTTATAGATTGTAATCTTATGGTAAGAGAATCACATCACACTAATCACATTAATATTATAATCTTCACGCCAAAACTACTGAACGGATCTGGCTGAAATTTTGCATACAGGTAATTCTAATACTGGAATAAAACAAGGCTACTTTTTATCCCATAAATCTGTTCCCGTGGGATAAAAATCACCTTTAAACGTTTCTATAGGAACAACGCGTGCGAAGCCGCGGGGCGCAGTTAGTACCAAATAAATTTACGACTAAATCTCTATCTTAATCGTATGGCGCCATTATAGCATTTTGTTTAAAAAATAGTGGAATTAGGCCCCAGGTCGTGTGGTGCCACCTTACAATTTGCACCAGCCCAACTCTTCCCGCGGATGTCGTTATCAGCGAATAAGGGATATGACAAGGGATATCTGCCGGGGGCGGGCAGTAGCACCTTCTGCAGAACATTTCTACCACAAAACTGTGATCTTCAACCCGCCTGCCTATGAGGATTACCTCTAATGAGATAACAGCCGATAAGGCGCCTATCAGGGAGGCTTGCGTCCAGCAGTGGACCAATAATGGCTGAGATTGAGGTTGAGGAGGTAAGCAGATCAGATCTTCGTATTACATCGTCACTCTCTGGTCTACGCACGAAGTGGATGGATAATGTCGTACCGCGAAATCAAAATTATTTTACAAAGCATGCGCTCGAAGAGTGCTTTTTCTAATAAGCCAAATCGTGCGCAAAGTGCCACTTGTCAGCACTAGGCTTTTTACTTTTAACTTTTTTAGGAAATTATGCATACAGTTTATTCTAATCCAGGAATCAAGAGGCTTTTTATCTCATAAATTAGTTCTCGTGGGATGGAAACACCTTTAAACGTTTCCTTATGAACAAAGCTTGCAAATGTTATGAGCTTAGGCCATCGTGTAAATGATTCTCGAGTTTAACAACGTAACAATGTGTAATGATAATATTGATCTATCGCTGAAAATCGCGCTATAAAATCAACATGGCTTGGAACTCCGAGACAAAAATAGCAAATTGGAGCTTCGTGGAAACCATTTTGTACCGTAAATTGCTTATAAATAGGCTTAAAGGCAGAAATTGAATTCTAATAAGGATTTTCGCACCAAATAGAGTGAGAAGTTGAAGACCTCTGTGCGGGTTCTATTCCTGCCTCGTGAAAGCTAGCAGATTTCAACTGTGTTGGGTACTGAAATAAAACAAGTTATCACGTTTACAAGGGTTTTATTACTTTTTCAACGTAAACCACTTTTCAATAATTATAACTTATCAGCCGCCAATTCAAGATGGCGGTGTATCGCGATGAAACACAGACTTAGGCCCGTATTAAAGTCTGCTCGGTTATCAAACTATGCTTGAGTAACGCTTTTCTATGGCACAAACGTCACTCAAGTATAAACCAGTGACTGAGCAAGCTTTCATAATACGGGCCTCAGTGTTGCACACTCCTGCCTACCATTTTACTCTTATACATGAACTATTTCCAGCTCTTTTATTGTTTTTAGGCAAGCTAACACTCGGGACATACATATTTGTTTGATATGCAGATATTTGTTCCGAGTGTATTCTATGTACAATTATAAATATCTTTGTTATGTAAGTTATCTAGTACCCATATCGCAATAACGCCGCTACGAGATGGATTTCGAGCGAGGACAAGATATGGTTTTCTCGCGAGTGAGAAGTACAGAACAGAGACGTGCACCGAATATTCTATGCGCCTAAACAGTTTTTACATAATTACAAGTTAATGAAACAACTAATCGAAAAATTAGAAGACATAGGTAACTAAAGAAATACTTCTAGGTTTCTTAGCAATATAAAAACCGAAGAAAAAACGTGTACTGTTCCTGAGATAAATAGCAGAATGTGTGCAAAACATTTGTTTTCCAAAAAATAAATACGTACTATCAAGAAAAAATTTATAACACGTAATTCATTAAAAAAAATTGCTTATCGCACACTCTTAAGCAAATAGTCTTCGCGTGTAAAGATTAAGAAACATCCATCTATCCATACATCCAAAAATCCAAACATTCGCATTTATATATACAGTGTGACGTAACAGAAAAAGCAGTTTTAATCTTATTAACGTAATTCGGCAGTATTATTTATTCAAATAAACAATCTAGATCATTTTAGCCCTTTAAGGGCTTAGTGAATGTAATTAGCTGAAGGAATAAGATGTCTTAGAGATTACAAATGAAAGACGGGACTTAAATAAGGGCCTCCTAAAGGGGGATTTAAAATTAATTATAGCTGTTTACTGAATTTATTCCGCTTCAGCAAATTTTGATTTGCTTTTCAAAAACTCTTTTTTTGTATATAGAATAAATGTAAACATATAAAAGGCCAAATTATAAATTTAAATACTGATACGGAAATATAGTGATATTTTGTATGTCTGTCGCTTAAGTGCATAGACGATTCTAAGGTAAAGAAGTGACCAAAGAATCATTTAGCCTGTAAGTTGTTGTTTTTCGAGTTGAAACAAAACCCGCATCAAGATTATTTATCCTCTTAGCTATACCGTCTCCATTTTGAATGAAGCATGTTAGTAAACAAACTATGACACAAATAACATGATCTCACTTGCTTGGCGTCGAGTTTCAGATATAATTGGAAGCAATTTTTATTGAAGGGAGGATCTAAAATCGACAACTAATGTAATTTACGTGTAAATTATAAAAGGACGCGCGCCAACAAAGTGAATTTTAGGTTAAGTATAGGCGGTTTGTTTACTAATGCTTCATTCAAAATGGACACGGTATAGTCTTAACAAGATGTCGTCATAAAGCTTCTAACCCTTAAAGCTCTAAGAGCTTATAATTTGGGGGCGGGCGGCAGCGCCTCCGGCGGTTTGTTTACTAACATGCTTCATTCAAAATGGACACAGTATACTCGTAGATAATCTAGTGGATAAAAAACTTGATATTTTATAGAAAGCCCTTATGCACAGCAAGGTCTTGGCAATTAGGTTGAATTTATTTACCTACTGATATGAATTTATTTACCTGAGATTTTGCTACTCACTAGGAGTTTTATTGTAAAACTATTAAATATTAGTATCGAATAACTGTTCAAAGAAAATATGGTCGTTATTTGATGATGGTTCTCAGTTAGATGCAAAGAGATTTTTAATCGGAAAAGTGGTTCTTTAAGCGCGCTTCAAAGTAAAACCACAGGGACTGGCATGCATTGTTCGACAGGTAGACAAAGGCAATATACTGTTTTTAGGGTTCCACAGCAAACAAAGCGAGCCCTTGGAGTTTCACCTTGTCGGAATGTATGTCTGTCAGTGGCTTAGCTCAGAACATATTAGTACTGGGTAATAATCGTAGTAAAAATCAATCGTAATAATTGTCGTCGTGGAGACCGCGACAGCTCAACCGTGAATAGTTGAGCCACGGGGCTTCCTTTTGCTTAACTCATGTTGTCCCCCATTGCTCAACTGCGTATAGTGGTGGGTGGGTACTACAGGGTTTTTCCTTTTGTGCAACTAATTTTGTTCCTTTTTGCTCAACACGTAAGTTTTAGAAGAAATATAGACAAATCTCGTTTGTAACACCGGTGTGACAGAGATATATCTCAATCTCAACCTCAACAGCCTGTACTGGTCCACTGCTGGACGCAGGCCTCCCCCTGATAAGATCCTTATTCGCGTTTATCTCATGGAGGGTAATGCCCATAATCCCCACGCTGGGCATGAGGGTTGGGGATCGCAGTTTAGTGACAGAATTATTCGGCAGAAGGCGCTGCTGCCCGCCTTCGGTAAATATCCCTTAGTCGCCTCTTACGACACCCGCGGGAAGAGTTGGGGTGGTGCAAATTCTATGCTGCCACGTACCACACGGAAAATATCATCATCATCAGCCTATACTAGTCCACTGCTGGACATAGGCCTCCCCTAATGAGCGCCATAGCGCCCTGTCTTCAGCTTGACGCATCCAGCATCTGCCTGCAGTTTTTCGCAGATCGTCATCCCACCTGGCCGGAGGGCGTCCTACACTACGTTTGCCGAGTCGCGGTCTCCACTAAAGAACTCGTTTACCCCAGCGGTTATCGGTTCTTCGCGAAATATGGCCAGCCCACTGCCACTTCAGCTTACTAATTCTTTGAGCTATGTCGGTAACTTTGGTTCTCTGTCGGATGTATTCGTTACGAATTCTATCCTTTAGAGAGACTCCGAGCATAGCTCTTTCTATAGCTCGCTGAGTGACTTTAAACTGGTGGATCAGCCCTATCGTGAGTGTCCACGTCTCAGCTCCGTAGGTCATGACGGGTAGGACGCATTGATGGAAAACTTTCGTAACTTTTGCGATATGGATGACGAGAAGACTCGACGTAGTTTTCCAAACGCTGCCCAGCCTAGCTGGATCCTTCTCTTGGCCTCCTTCTCAAAATTGATTTTACTCAACTGCAGAATTTGTCCAAGGTTACTCGGAAACAATTTCGAGAGGGTGTCCATGTACGACGACCGGCCCCGGATCAATGAGGCCATTGATCATGATTTTGGTTTTATACAAATTCATGCCGAGACCGATGCATCGTGAGGCTAAAGCTAGGCCGTCCAGCATCTGGTTGAGCTCCTCCAGCGACTCCGCCATTACGACTGTGTCATCAAAGAAGAAAGAAAGAAATACATTTATTTATAACAACAGAAGAAACTTAGTATACGAATATTGTATCCTACAACTATGAGTAAGTAGAATCAAAATACAATCGTTGTTATAAGAAGGCCCTAACTCAGCATAAATGCTTGTTAGGCTTCCGGAAGAGTTCTAGCCAGCGCTGGTCTTCAGTTAGAGCCCGAAAAAGTGACGTCACGAACAGACAAAGTCATCAGCGAATCGGTGGTGTGAGCAAACGGTAAATATACATACATACAAACAACATCACACCCTAAACGGATATACCGTCTCCGTTTTGTTGCAAGCCCCTTGCCAAGTCTTGGTGCTCACTTAAGAAGTCGAGCAGAGTTGTAAGCTGATCCGCGGAGCAGCTCGACATTATTAAAAAATTGTGCCGGCGAGGCTGCGCCGGCTTCAGGGTGACAGCGGAGTCCAAGAATAAATTGTTCTTCCACACAAAAACTTCCTTCCATAAAATCCAAACCGAATCAAATTCAAACTACCTACGTCAAACACAGCAAAGATGGAAATTTCTTTTTGTTGGTTGATCTGTCATTTCTGACAATGTCATGTCACCACAATTTTTCCACAATGTATTTACACGGTCAAGCGAAGGGATTTCAACCAAAAGCCACGGAGCCAAACATCGCGTACGGATTTCATTCTCTCCGATGAAACGAAACTACGAACGACGGTCGAAGATAGATCCGAAGGTTTTTCCGAGTAAGGTATTTCCGTAATATACGCAGAAGTTTCGTTTCGTTACGTATATTTTGCTTTTGGTTTGTAGAGTAGACGCCCAGATATATATAGATTTTCGCCTAGCAACAGGCCACGGGTACAACCTACCAGTAAAATAACACAAAAGGAAATGATTTCATTAACACAATGGGGCGAGGTCGCGAACCCGGATGGCATCGATCAGACGTGAAATAGCACAAAAGGTAAAGGGCTTCTTTACCAAGGGTTCTAGAACTAATAAGGACTTGAAGCAAAGGCACGTTTTGTCAACCGACTTCAAAAAAAGGAGGAGGTTCTCAATTCAACCGTTTTTTTTGTTACCACAGAACTTTTGAACGGATGGTCCGATTTTTATGGTTCTTTTTTATATGAAAGCTGGTACTTCCCGTGTGGTCCCATTTTAATTTGGTTCAGTTCTGACAGTGGAATCAATGAAAATTCATGAAAAAACTATAAAAATTTAAGTCGGTTTATAGAAAACTAAATTAATTATTTTTTCAAAAAGAAAATTAGGAAAGATTTGATCGTTTGTTTGTATTAATATTATATATATAAAAATTGACTTGTCTAAAAGTCTAAAGCAATAAACGATTTGACTCTGACTCTGAGTTTTGCGGCTAAGATTATCTATACTATATCTATATCGATACAAAAATTATAAAGATAAAAGATATGTTTGTTTTTTTGCATTGAATAGGCTTCGAAACTAATGTACCGAACGAAAAAATTCTTGTTTTCAAAAATATTGGTTCATACTATACATATTCTTGATACTTTTACGAAGTTCAAAGCTTTCGTATCCCCCTGTAAAGTTATTAACATTTTGTCACAAAAGGCTCTGCCGCTTACAATTTATGGCAGTGACCTTCAGTAGACTCCGTATTGGTATTTAGCTATAAAACCATCTCGACGGCTGTAGGCCTATGCTTTCGGCTATTTGCGTAGTTTCTAAGCCGGTTTTAGTTGCTAATAGGCTCTATTTACACGGTCAAGCAAAGGGATTTCAGCCAAAAGCCAAACAGAGTCAAATTGCGTACGGATTTTTTTACTCCGATGAAACGAAACTACGAACGACGACGGTCGAAGATAGATACGAAGGTTTTTCCGAGTAAGGTATTGCCGTAATATACGCAGAAGTATCGTTTCGTCCGTATATTTCGCTTTTGATTTGTAGAGTAGAGGCCAAGAAAACAAGAATTATATGGGTAGAAACTGAGTAATTGAACGAGTGAACGTAAGTGAACAAAGGTCTTTGCTTCAACTAGATATTTTTTCTCTTTTTCAGTATGTTTACCGCAAATACATATATCGTGAGTACTGAGATCTACACCGTGTCCATTTTGAATGAAGCATGTTAGTAAACAAACTACAACACAAATAACAAAATCTCACTTGCTTGGCGTCGAGTTTCAGATGTACGATCAGGATCTGAAATCGACAAGTAATGTAAATTACGTATAAAAGGACGCGCCAACAAAGTGAATTTTAGGTTAAGTATGAGCGGTTTGTTTACTAACATGCTTCATTCAAAATGGACACGGTATAGGCCTAGTTTGACAAACAAACCCGTTTGGTTCGCCCTTTAGCACATTCACTACCTGGGTAGTGCGACCTAATACAATACCTCAACCTCCACCGCATATATTGGTCCACTGCACTCAACTGTATGATAGGGTATATGCATGGATTTTTTTTTATTTTTTTAATCTATATTTAGGTTAATACATAAAGGAAAAAAAATATAAAACTCAAAAAAAATTAAATTATTGAGGTAAAAAACTAAAAGTAAAACTACACACGGTTTCGGGTGATAAAAACGCTGCCATGTTAGTTAGCCATTGCATTTTATGACCGCTTCGGCCGCATTCGAAACCAAGGTTCGAAACCGGTTTCTAAATGAGAATAATATTTCTTCTTTCGAAGCCGGTTTCTAAATCAGAAAAATGACGACACGGATCATCGAGCTCCATATGTAAACTCAAAGTCAAAACTTCATGCCCATACAAAAATGTTCAAGTATGACGTCACGCTTCACGTGCCAATAGCGTTGCGTTTAGACATTTTGCTGTTGAGACTTCAAATATCTACTTTTCAATGATTATATTTCACAATAAAAACATCATAAAATACAAAAATAAATATTATACAGATATCAATACAGAATACGTAAAAAAAATATTACCTTTTTTGAAGTCACATGCATATACCCTATTGAGAAAATAGAGTTTAGTGGCCAAAATGGGCAACTTCGTATACAAGATAAAATGGGTGGTAGCGCCACTTTTACTCGTGTATGCGCCATAAGAGCTATTGTACCTACATTAGTGCTAATAAATAATTTGATTTGACTCATTCAAATTCGTCCAGCCGAGCCTAAAAAATAGAAACTTTCGCCCCTTTAGTGTGATTACCCGATTGGCCAAAGAAAACAGAAAACTGTGATTTATCTCACTTCCGCCCAGCGCTCCCGCTTCCCGCCAAAAGCACACCCTAATACCTACTTTGATTAATAGCTTTTACCTATTGAATGTTCACTTCACGCCTACAGACTAATATTTATTTAGGGCGAGAAATTGCCTTCGGTGGCTTGGTCTTTGGATTATTACGCGTTACAATTCGTGGAGCAAGTAAGGTACCTACCAACAAAATGTATTTTCTGTCACAAATTTTACTCAGATGAAAAAAAAGGGAGAGAAAAATGCTTTGTTTTTGGCGATCTAGGACTCAATGCGGGCGCGGCATTTTGTGAAAAGGATAGGCATAGGATTTTGCTTTCATAGGAGTTGTATAAAACATACGACATTTCAAAAACTTCACACTAATGTTATAGATGCGAAAGTTTGTATGGATGTATGGATGGATGTGTTACCTCTTCTCGCCAAAACAGCTAAACGGATCGGTCTAAAACTTTGCATACAGGTAATTCTATATGTGATTTTCATCCCACGGGAACTGAGTTATGGGATAAAAAGTAGCCTATGTTTGATTCCAGGAGAATTACCTTTAGGTATGCAAATTTTCAGCCAGATCCGTCCAGTAGTTTTGGCGTGAAGAAGTAACAAACATCCATTCATCCATCCATACATCTATACATCCATAGAAACTTTCGCATTTATAATATTAGTGTGATCTTTGGCATCGGTGCGCTTAAAAGTAACTCCTAACATGTTTTTTTTGGCTAGCCTTTTTAGCGCCATAATTTGATGGAACTAATATCATAAAATTTAATAAAATTCTTAAATTATTGGTGTCTTGGAGAAAACTTCAAAATACATTTAAAATTTTAAGCAACACTTTTATCCACATATTTAACGAATGCGATAGATACACATACAGATAGAGCTGTATGGTGCTGGCTTAGAATTTGCGCCACCCCATCTCTTTCCGTGGGTGTCGTAAGGGCCGACTTAGGGATATTCACCGGGGGGTGGGCACCAGCGCCTCCTACAGAACAATTCTATCACTGAACTGCGATCCCCAACCCTGATGACCAGAGTGGAGATTATGGGCATCACTCCCCGTTAGATAACCATTATCATCATCATCATCATCAGCCTAATATTAGTCCACTGCTGGACATAGGCCTTCCCTAATGAGCGCCATAGCGCCCTGTCTTCAGCTTCACGTATCCAGCTTCATAGATAACCATAACCTATGAATATTATAGTTCAA
Organism: Eupithecia tripunctaria; assembly: GCA_955876795.1. Taxonomy (NCBI): domain Eukaryota; kingdom Metazoa; phylum Arthropoda; class Insecta; order Lepidoptera; family Geometridae; genus Eupithecia; species Eupithecia tripunctaria. The sequence continues at coordinate 7,862,530 of OY041623.1, read as the reverse complement.
TTTATTGTATAGTAGTTCGTCAGTTAAATAAAATCTTTCATATCATTCCATTTCACATGACGATTACAACTCCTCTCTATTTTAAACTATCTCGTGAGTTCGAGTGATTTAACGATGGACCGAAAAGTTGTTAATATTTTGTAAAATAGACCCTATTTCCTGCCTCAAAAGGTTTCAAACAAGTATTTTTATCCTCAGGGCATCAGACCGATCGCCTTTTGACGGCTCCTGCTGTTCCGGTTACCGACCCGTGGATTCAGCCAGCTTGGACACCCCTGACGAGGACGACATAGAGCCGGTGAGGACCTTATTACAATAGAATAGAGTTCTTATTACAACCACAACGAGCTTCGTTCTGCTTCGGCTACCGGCCCGTGGTCTCAGCTAGTATGGACATGCCTGACGGTAACGATATAGAACCGTAGAGGACCTTATTACAATAGCATAGAGTTCTTATTACAACTATCCTTCTATTCCGGCTACCAACCCATGGATTCAGCCAGCCTGATGATAACGATATAGAATCGGTGAGGACCTTATTACAATGACATAGAGTTATTATTACAAGCATTGTTTTGTTCCGGCTAGCTGAATAACGTGTCCCGTAGTTTCAGTGACAGCGATGTGATATTCTAGACTCATATCAATATTATTTCTCGTCTCGATCAAATACAAATTGCTTCCCAAGTCCAGATCCAATTTCCATTCAATGTCGGACGCAAATGCGTTCAAAAGGCAGCGAACGGCCAAATTGGACCTGTGTTTTTGAACTGAAAATATTGGTGAATTGTGATTGTAACAAGACTATTTTGAACCTTATTTCCAAAGTAATAAGAGATGAACGCTGTTGAGAGCAGACGTAAAGGTTATAGACGTTCCGTCTCTGTGTGCATTCGAAAATCAAATCTGATGGGGAGTGCGTTATACTTCTCTCATTCAGTATACGATCTACGACTTTACTGCACAAGTATTAAGGTCCTTAATAGAACCACTGTAATAAAACCTCTATGCTATAAGCCCTACGTGAAAGATCTGTATGTGCACTCGAAATTCAAATCTGCTGGGGCGTGCGTCATTTAATAGATTGTAGACTTTACTGCAACTGTTTACGGTTCTTATTAGCACTAAAGTAATAAGAACTCAATGCTACAAGCATTTTGAGCCTTCTCTGAAGAATGGGATTCGTAATGAATGCATCCGACAGAGAACCGCACGATATATGTAGCTCTAAGAAGAAGCAAGCTGAAGTAGCAGTGGGCCGGCCATACATTTCTTGGAGGCCTATGTCTAGCTGTGGACTAATATACGGTGATGATGATGATGCTGTTAGCCGTCTAAAGAGAATGTCTCTCGTGAAAATCTGTATGTTCACATGAAGTTCAAATATGTGTGCGTAATTAGATTGTAGACTTTACTGCAACTGTATACGGTTCTTATTACCACCACAGTAATACGAGCTCTATGCTCTTAGCGGTCCGAGGTGAATGCCTGTGAAAGAGGATCGGGCTCTTTGTGCATTCGAAATACAAATCTACGGCGTTGTGCGTAATTAGTTACTTATAAATGTTTTGAACCTTATTTCTACGGAATAAGAACACAGAAGAAACAAGGATTTATTCATGTAACTGGAATGCTTTATGAACTTTGTAAACAGGGTGCTCCATGCACAGACAATCATACAAAAAGAAAATGCTTAGAATTGGCGATAAAATATGCTCTAACTAGCATTTAAAATAAAAAATACTGAACTCCATGCTTATTGATTTTCTTTTCGTTCACATCAATGCAGGTTGATGACCCCCAATACCTTCCAACCCCCTCACTTCATTTGATCGGCGATGCCAGTACATTATTTACTGCACATTCTGTATAACTCATAACACAAGCTCTGCTTATCTTGGGGCTAGATAATGCTGAGTGAATTGTTCTGCATTATCATTATTATTATTATAAGGCTTAATTCACACCGGGATCGCAGCAGCCGGCAGGTGTCTAATAATTTTAAACTTTATCTGCATACTTATAAGATCAGAAGGTATTGCTTAAAAATACTAACACAAAGTGGAACACCATGTATGAAGAAAAGTTGTTTCACGCAACAGTTAGTGATTGCGTGTAGAGATTCGTGCTACAACTCGTTTGCGTAGCACTTTTGTAGACCTTCGTAGCACTTTCGTAGACTTTCGTAGCAGTTTCGTAGCTAATGTGCTACGATCCCTGGTTTTGATTGCCGAAGATATAAATAAAAGAATTTTGTGAAATGATAGAGTTAGAAAGTGGAATAGAAAAGATATAACTTGTTATTATTTCACACTTTAATGGAATTATTGCAAAACTTGGTCAACTTCTCTATATACCTATAAAATTGATTAGGGCATTATTTAAAACGGAGTCTGAGAGAAGTTAAAAACGTTTATCTCATTAGGAAGGTCATGAAACAATTTAAGCTACAAATTAAACATCACACGAAATTATATGTTCCTTAAACATTTTACTATAGAAACTTTCGTAGTTTGACGAATTCATTATGAATGTAAGCGGGTTAACTACGAACCTTGTTTGTGTTAGCGTCTAGAACCGCATTCGTCCTGAAGATGTCCGTCGTTAAGGGTGTTCTTCCAATATAATCAAGGTTCGTAGTTAACTCGCTTACATTCATAATGAATTCCTTAAACATGTTTATAATTTTCTACAGATACCAAAATACCGCGTGGTACTTCTCGGAGATGCCGGCGTTGGTAAGACGGCGCTAGTTTCGCAGTTCATGACGTCAGAATACATGAACACTTACGACGCTAGTCTTGGTGAGTGTCACTTCTATAAGATTATTTTTCTTTATACCTACATACGTACTTTAACAATAAACTCTATGACCACATCGAAACAAATATTTTAAATATACCATTTAGGTATAGAACTTAAAAACTGCTTAGTAATTGCTTAAATTGGACATAACCCTGTTGTGTACCACTTAAATAAGGGAGCACTTTCATATGTTTTGCTAACATTATTTAAGACTTATTCGAAAGATTTCTCCGATTTAACGAGTGTTTTCATTACATTTCAATTTATTTTCTAGAAAATACATTTCATTGTTACAACAAATATAAAAGATGGATTCTCAGAACAGAGTTCTATTTAGTTTAGATATTTCTCCAAAAAGTTTTTATACCTTATTAGTTACTATTGAGGTAAGCTCCATCAAATGCAGTTCGTCTAGAGTCTAGACGGTCTTTGATGTGATTAGGTACTTCTACCTAGTTATGGTTTCGAAGGTCTATGAACTCTTACGGCCGTATTCTGGAACGGAGTTTTTGTATAAATCGACGGATACGCTTATTTGTGTTTGTTGCGTATTCTATTGATTGCCATGGCGCTTTTGACATAAAAATCGACCTCTCCAACTCGTGTATGTCATAGTCTAGTCTCTAAGACATAAATTACTCCGTTTTAGAATACGACCCTCGGGGTAAGAATCCTGTTATTTAAGTAATAATAATTTTACAAATGTGCATGTTTTTAAGTTAATTTCTTGCATGAGATTATGTTAGTATGTAGCTAGTATTTCTAAGCTAGATTATAGTTAGACAACGTTAAGCTGCCGTATTTGTACCCGACTGCGTAAGAAGGGTTATGTTATTTAGAGATTATTATCATTCACAGCCATAATAACATTTAACTCTATATAAAATTGTAAATGTTATTGTACTTACTACACCGCAAAAAACCTTCTTTTTAATTTTTCTACTTTGAGTAAGAAATCACGTCAACTAGCCCCAAGCTAAGCAGAGCCATATGATTATTAGTTATTGAATTTTTATTTTGAGTGACTTAAGAGTGTGCAATATCGCAGCTACGAGATGGATTTCGAGCGGTATGACAAGATATGGTTTTCTCGCGAGTGAGAAGTACAGAGCAGAGACGTGCATCGAATTTTCAATGCGCCAAAACGGTTTTTACCTAATCACAAGTTATTGAAACAACCAATCGAAGAATTTAAGAAAAGACATAACTTAGGAAACACTTCTAAGTTTCTAAGCAAAACAAAATCCGTAATGATATCGAGAAAATTTCACCAATCGTGTTTTTAAAACACGTAATTCAAGATAAAAGATTGAAGAAACATTTCGTTAATTATGAAGGTGGTAGATTTCACAGATTCTCGTATATTGCTTAAGTCACACTCTTATGAGGTCGAAATGCGCGCCATTTTGTGAAAAAGATAGGCATAGGATTTTTCGTTTATAGGAGCGAGACGGAGCATACGTTTTTAGAACGGCGTAAGCGCAAAAATAATATTCTTGCTTATTGACAAGAAAACAACATTCACAATTTATGAAGAATAGACCGCAGTTGTGCGAAATGTGCCCAATAGGGTATTTGCATAGTTTTTTTAAATTTTTGAATCGATAATAAAGGCATATAAGAAAATAAAACATCAAAAAATTTTAAATTATTGAGGTAAAAAACTTAAAAGTACCTAACTCAGTTTCGGGTGATAAAAACGTTGCCATGTTAGCCCTTGCATTTTGTAACGTCATGGAGCATCGAGTGCCATAAATCAACTCAAAGTCAAAACTTCATGCCCATACAAAAATGTTCAAGTATGACGTCACGCTTAAGGTGCCAATAGCGTTGCGTTTACACATTTTGCGGTTGAGATTTAAAATATCTACTTTTCAATGATTACATTTCACAATAAAAACATCATTAAATAAAAAAAAATACAGATATATTTCTATATAAACATCATTCTGAGCGTGTTCGCTAATAGTTTTGGCTGTATATATTTGTATCACTCTTCATGGATGCACGCCTATACTAATAATCACATCACACTAATATTATAAAGGCGAAAGTTTGGATGGATGTATGGATGGATGTTTGTTACCTCTTCACGCCAAAACTACTGAATGGATCTGGCTGAAATTTTTCATACAGGTAATTCTAATACTGGAATAAAACATAGGCTACTTTTTATCCCATAAATCTGTTCCCGTGGGATGAAAATCACCTTTTAATGTTTTCATAGGAACAACGCGTGCGAAGCCGCGGGGCGCAGCTAGTAATAATATAATGTACAACATTGCCAAATAATTATTGTAAATATTGTTTTTTCTTATTTGATTATTGTGTTACTGTGTTCCGATTTGACTCTGTTAATTTTTGATTATTATGTACCAATTTAGTGTAATCTATGGACGTATTTATGAAGTCTGAAAGAAAGATTTATTATTATTATAGATATTACTTAAAAAAATATTAGCTTTTTTGAAGTCAAAATATGCATAGACTTACCGTATTATTCGAGTGTGTCATTAGAACACACTTTCTCTCGAGAGATACATAGAAACGCTATAAACTACTCCTTTGAGGAAAATCATCGTTTTAGAATCTTTTAACCGACTTCAAAAAAAGGAGGTTCTCAATTCTTCGGTATTTTTTTTTGTTTGTTACCTCAGAACTTTTGACTGGGTCGTCCGATTATCATGTATTTTTTTATGAAAGTTGGTGCTTCCCGTTAGGTCCCATTTTAATTTTTGTTCAGTTTTGACAATGGGATCCATGAAAATTCATGAAAAAACTATAAAAATTTAACTCGGTTTATAGTTTTTTGAAACAAAATTAATTATAGACATTCGAATAAATTCAAATCCTACACAGGCGGTTTTTACATGGATCTTTTTTTTAATTATTCATCCGAATACGGTCCTCAACCTCAACCTCAACAGCCTATATTAGTCCACTGCTGGACGCAGGCCTCCCTCTGAAGAGCGCTTAATTGGCGTATCTCATGGGGGTAATGCCCATAATCCCCACGCTAGGCATACGGGTTAGGAATCGCAGTTCGGTGGTAGAATTGTTCTGCAGAGGACGCTGCTGACCCCGGTGAATATCCTTTAGTCACCTTTTACGACACCCACGGGAAGAGTTAAGGTGGTTCAAATTCTAAGCCAGCACCACTTAGCTAGCCAGCACCACTTTACGGTATCATAAAGCGGAAAAGGCCGATGGTGCATTCGGAGTAAAAACTTTTTATCGTTTGACTTATTGTGAAAATAACTATCGAAACCAGCTTAACCGGCATAACACAGAAAATGGAATAAAAAACACGTTAGAAAAGGATTTCGATTCATTTGTTTCTCCCGCCAAACGCATGAGAAATGAAATTCCAAAGAGGTTTTTCTCCCTCATTTCAGTACTCCTGCAATGATGAACTTTCTACCTTACGTTTGCAAAAAGAATAAGTAACTTTCTGAGCAAGTGTAGAAAGCTATTTTAGAAATAAACTCAATTCTACAAACGTATTTCCTCATTACTCCAACAGACCATTAGACCTGCTCAAATCTGTAACCTCCTTTGGATCTTCCATCAATCTCGACCCAATTCAATTTCAACTCTCCCCCAATAAACATAAGGCACAACGCTTTTACAAATTACTTAATCCGACCAAAACCTTTCACTGAATCATTCAACATTGATATCCAAGTATGAAGTACTAAGGTTGTTATTCCATTGGTTTGGATTTCCGAATGTGTTTTGAAAAGCTTGGGACAGTGATGTGATAAATTGAGTCGTGGAAGTTTTGGTTTAAGGTTTAGAGTTGGGTGCAGTGGGGTTTCATTATTCGCTGTGGTATGCGGATGATGACGTAAGCAGACGGGATCGCGCCGGGATTTAGGGCTCTTTTACACAAGGATTTTTTGGTGTAGCCTTAGTAATCCGGCTGTCTAATAGAGTCAGACTTTTCCTTTATATGCAACAGGTAAATCAGTGTTGTATCACACATTGCATATTATACTTGTCAAAATCTTTTCTTTTATTCAAGTGACAGCCGTTTTCATGACAGCAAATATCAAATGTGACGGCAAACGTCCAATGGAGGTAGTGAACTTCTTTCCGGCCCTTGTGGGGGCACGGAGGGGGGCCTCGAGGCTTGGCCTCTTCACCCCGGCTTCAACTCGATGGGTGACGACCCCTCGGTCCTTGGGTTGAGGCAAAAATGCTCTTTTTGTCTATACTAGTTAATGGATTCAAATTTCAAATGTTACAGGCAAATGTCAAATGTGACAGCAAATGTTAAACGTGACAGAAAACAGAAACAGAAATTTGGAAGTTTCGAAAATACCTGAAATTAGAAACACGTTGCCGGTTTATTATACTTGTCAAAATCTTTTATTTTATTCAAGTGACAGCCAATTTCATGACAGCAAATTTCAAATGTGAATATCTTTTCTTTTATTCAAGTGACAGCCAATTTCATGACAGCAAATGTCAAATGTGACGGCAAACATCCAATAGAGGCCCCCATCCGTGCCCCCACAAGGGCCGGAAAGAAGAAGTTGATTGAGATCAGCAAATTTCAAATGTTACGGGCAAATGTCAAATGTGACAGCAAATATCAAACGTGACAGAAAATGACAAAAGAAAAATAAATTTCTAAAATACCTAAAATTAGAACACTTGACATTACCAAATGTTCTAATTTGTATTTCTATGGTTAAATAAATGGACTGAATTGAGCTGATCAATTTATAGCAGTGGTAAACCAGGTAGCCTCATAAGGCAGCTAAATACTATACTAAAAAAATGGCAGATTTTATTCATATTAATATTGTAAAATAATATTATACGCGAAAGTTTGCGAGTTATGCCGCTGTGAAGATGTTTAGCCGAAGACAACGCCTTAGTAACTGAATGGATCAGGCTGAAATTTCGCACAAAAAAGATCTGCAGGAATTTTTTAATTTATTCGATTCGTCTCCGAAGCGAAACCATCAGGTTCGAATTTGAATTCTATTCCCACGGTACTTTAGAACGCTGTTTTGATTTGTCAAATGTTTCCGGTATCGAGTCCGACGGCCTTCCGACGAATCAGAATACTGCTAGACCTGAAATAACATAAAGGCTAATTTAAATAATTTATTAATTAATGTGAGCGTGTACTATACAGTTACAAGTCAACTGTGGGCGTACGATTACTTTACGAGTGGCCATTAGCTCAAGCAGCAGGGGAATGACATGTGAACGAGGCTTACAGGGGAATGAAGTGAAGCTAATAACAATAATAATAATAATAAATAAATAATGCTGGACTGTGGTATTATTCACTGTGGACCGTAAAACGTATGTGTGAGTATTTATGTTTTTTTAAGTTCTTTATTTACCATATAAGTATAACATACGCATATAAACTAAATACTGTTTAGAACAGTAGTTAGTATTATGTTAGCTTCTAAACAATAAACAATAATAAGACCAATTAATAATAATAACTCAACAGGCTAAGGACGCCTTTAAAAGTTTTTTGATAAAATTACTGTGTAAGTATTATTTAACCAACTATCCCCGGGAAGGTTATAACAATGTTCAGTTTGCATAATCTGCCTTCCACAAAACTCCAAAATTGACCAACTAAAGCAGCGCCTAAACCTTTTGTAGTAGAACACAATAACACAAATTGAATTCATCTCAATCAGTAGAACACAAATTCGTGTGTAAAGGCACTCTTACAACTAGCTATCCATGTCAGCTGCACTAATAGTACATTGCGAGTGGCCATTAACTCAGCAGGGGATTGACATGTGGAGGAGGCTTACAGAGGAATGAAGTGAAGTTAATAGAATTACTGTGGTATAGTTAATAGAATTACTGTAGAATTGTTTACTGTGGAACATAATAGGTATGTGTTAGTATTATATAACCAACTATCCCCGGGAAGGTTATAACAATGTTCAGTTTACATAATCTGCCTTCCACAAAACTCCAAAATTGACCAACTAAAGCAGCGCCTAAACCTTTTGTAGTAGAACACAATAACACAAATTGAATTCATCTCAATCAGTAGAACACAAATTCGTGTGTAAAGGCACTCTTACAACTAGCTTTCCATGTCAGCTGCACTAATAATACATTGCGAGTGGCCATTAACTCAGCAGGGGAGAGACATGTGGACGAGGCTTAAAGGGGAATGAAGTAAAGTTAATAAAATTACTGTGGCATTATTTACTGTGGAGCATAATACGTATGTGTTAGTATTATTTTCATTAGATAAACGCTAATAAGGCGCTGATCAGGCGGAGACCTGCGTCCAGCAGTGGACCAATACAGGCTGTTGAGGTTGAGGTTGACGTAGTATTATTTAACCAACTATCCCGGAAAAGGATAAATAAAAAGATAAAAAATGTTTATTGCGTCTTGCGTCATACATCAACATTTACAAATATAGGTACAGATTTAGTCTTAAGATGGTTATTCCATTTTTCCCCCTCAAGGGGCGAGTTTCTCCCTTGACAATCCGTCTTAGGGGAAAAAACTGTAATAATTATTTTTGCAATTCCTGTTTTTGCTCTAGACCTTATAGTAATGATATATTACGAACCAAATTATAGGAAAAAAATATGTTACCATATGTGTAAAGAACCAATTTTAGGCTCCGCTTGAGTTCATCATTTTTGCTAAGTTGAAACTTGTATTAAGAAACGAGGGCGTTTGCTCTGGCTAACTGTGTTTTACCTAAACACCTAAGACACAAATTCACCACACAGACCTTAGTTAGAAGGGTATAACAATCTTAAATTTGCATAAACTGGGGTTTAAACAAAACACCAGAGTGATCAACAACAGCAAAAAAAAATGAAAATTTCATCTCTATAGTACATAAATTCATGTTTGAAGTACACCTAGCTACCAATGTCAACTTCAGTAATAGTACATTACGAGTGGCCATTAACTCGGCAGTGACATGTGGACGAGGCTTAAAGGGGAATTAAGTGAAGCTAATCGCAATACTGTGCTACCTACGGCCATATTACGTGTGTCTCAATATTATTTAACCAACCATCATGAAGAAGTTTGAAACAGTTCAGTTATTTATTATTATGAAAGTTTTCTTACATTTTCAAGTTAACATAAATTATCAATGTTCAATTTGCATAACCTGGGGTTTAAACAAACACCAAAAGTGACAACAGCAGCACAGTAAACCACGTACCTTATGGCAACTAGAACACCAAATAATATTGACAGGAAAATGAAAATTGTATCGTTGAGTAGTAAGTACATAAATTTATTTGAAGGACCTAGCTACCAATGTCAACTGTAGTAATAGTACATTACGAGTGGCCATTAACTTGGCAGGGGAGTGACCCGTGGACATAATAAACGCGTCAACTTGACAACCTGCTCCGTTTTTTCTCAGTTAAAAAACAGATCATCTCATCTCAAACTCTCGCATTAATTTTATTATTAAATTTTGGTACACTACACTGTGAAATGGGTTGGTTTTTCCTGTAAAGTCAAAAACTTGGGCTTTATATAATTTATTGAATAATTTTAGGTAAAGAATGCTATTTCATTAGCTATTTGGTAGTATAAACCTTTTTAAAATAATTCCAGGAACGGATGTATACGATATTTCCGTGAAAAATGTAAAGAACAATGCACACATATCCTATACCACAACCGTGCCGTACAATAATGATTATTTAATTACGAACTGAAACTTGTAAATATGCTTCCCTTAAAATCAAACCATCAGTCTTTGCAGTTTCTTTGAAAAAAAAGTGTGGTATTTTAGCGAAAATATTTGTTTACGCCATTGATTTATTAAAAACGAAGATGAGGCACTGGTTGCTCGAAAGTGGCAACCTCGAATTGTGTAAAATTGTGTTCTCCTACATCAGTCACCGTCTGACCGGCGGCACGGGCGGTCGTGATTCGCGTGAAATATTGTTGTCTCAGTCTCACTTCGGTCCTAGAAACGTCTTTCTTCTTCTTTGTATTGCACAGGAATGGAAATATAACTGTGAGCGTATGTGATTACGTGTAGTAGAAACACGTGCCACTTTTTGAGTAAGCTCTAGGAGAACGTAACCTATCTTCCCTTTTTAAATCAATGGTTTACGCTAATATTTGATATATATTTCGTGAAAAAGTAAATATTTTCCGGAATGTGTCTAAAATAATTCAAAAACACAGACAGCAAAATGCAGCAGGAATGCGCGGGGTAAACGTGCTTAAAACAACCTAGTCATTTGTTGGTAGCTATACGCCTAGCTTACCACAAGCTTCACGCTAGTGGCTCGTGCGCTGCTGCAGCATGGACCAAATGTACCGCTAGCATATTGGTAGCTACCACCGCGTAGACATTGCGTGGTCAATACGATTTGAGTCGGAGATTGTGCGGGTGCTGTGACGGACCGTGCTTCTTAAATATGCTACAACCTTTAAGAAAAGCGTAACAAATTGTATAAAATATTTCGTGAAAACCTATTTTTTTCTCGGAATACATGTATACGTCTACAATAATAAACAAGCAATACTTGGAAATGAGATTAAAAACAAAATCCTCCCGTGGCAGTTTTGTAAAAGAAAATCCATTGTGAGTGTTAATCCACGTCACAAAAATAATCCCGTATTTACAAAAAGCCAGCATAAATAAAGATAATTAATTATGTAGGAGTGTCGGTCCTGACTTTTGATAATGTTGGGATTTTGAGCAGAAGCCCATATTCTGTATAGCTTTTTGTAAAAATCATGTTTATATCAACGAGAAAAATAACAAATGAAAATAAGAAAAAAAATAGAACTATATTGGTTTTTTAATAGGTAACAAAAAAAAAACAAAAAACACAACCCAATTAGGAATAAGTGTTTTCAGTTTAAAACGGAGGAGCTAACTGCAGGCTGTTGCAAATAATCTACAGGTAGCTCAACTGATCCCTATTTATAAAAACCAGTTGGAAGCGTTCCCAAGACGCTGGCTGCATTGCCCCGCTATATGGCAATGCTGATACAGTACGCCAGAACAGAACTCAACTCAGAAAAAAAACTTTACCTACATTGCGCGCCATTTTGTGAAAAGGATAGTCATGGGATTTTGCGTTCATAGGAGCGGGACAGGGCAAACGTTTTTGGAACAGCGTAGGTACAAAAATGATATTTTTGTATATTTAGACGAAAACTACACCACTTAAGAAAAAAACCCAACCAAGGAACCAAATAATTAGTAATGACCTACGAATCAAAACAAAAATCTTTTCTATAGACCGCGGGGTTCCTGAGAACTCTAGACCAAAACAAGTATGAATCATGTTTTCACAACCACCGAAGACAAAATGTTGTAATTATGATTTTTTACCCCGGGGATCCTGTGATTACTGAGATATAGCGTTCTTTCCACTTGAAACCCCCGTTTGTACCACCTGGGGGGACCATGGACACTGACTATTACACTTGGAGCCCCCTGGGGGGCCCATGGACACTCACTATTGCACTTGGAGCCCCTTGGTGGTTCATGGATACTCGGTGTTACTTGTAGACCCCCTTAACATAGGCATAATAATAATGCGGGACAAATCACACATCATTATCTAGCCCCAAGCTAAGCAGAGCTTGTGTTATGAGTACTAGATAACTGATATACATAATACAATATTTCATTTCAATTATTCCGTTTTGATACTTATTATTGTACACTAGGAAAAGTCATAGAGGTACACATATTTATACATTAAATTAAAATAATAAAATTATTAAAAGTCATTAACAATCACATTAAAATACAACTACGAGTAGTAGGTAACCTACATACAGAAATCATCAGTCACAGCTTACACTACATATATTAATATTTTTTATTATACATAGAAAACATCCAGAACGCCCTGAACAAATATCTGCAGATCGTACAAACCTTTGTCCCGAGGCGGGAATCGAACCCGCAACCTCCTGCGTCGCAGGCGGACCTTCGCCCACCGCGCTACAGAGACATTGCGTGGTCAATACATTGTGAATTATGTAAAAACAAATTGGAATCTAGCAAATCAAATTATAACCCAAAATGTCTGATGGGACTTGAATCCGCAACCTTGCCTCGACTCGATTTTTGAAATGTCTCGTCAAAACGTAGAACAACATTGTGAATTGGAATCCAAACAAAATGGTGAACGATGATTGTTGCAGCTTGTATTATTAGCATTTGGTTTCAACCATAGTTTTACAAAGTCTAAATCTAGAAACAAACATGTTTTTTTTGTATATAGTTGCTTCAAAAAAGGGCATGGTCTTAAAAAGGGCATGGTCTTAAAAAGGGCATGGTCTTAAAAAGGGCATGGTCTTAAAAAGGGCATGGTCTTAAAACAATATTTTTTGGCCACTTCCTTGGAATTACGTTTTAAAATGAGGACGTTAACGTGACGACTGTTTGCGACCTAGGAGGTTGCGCTGTCGATTCCCGCCTCGGGACAAATCTGTGTACGATCTGCAGATATAAGTATGTTCAGGGTATTCTCTAATATTTCTATAGTAAAAAATAAAGATCTATGTAGTGTATTGTATATCAATAGTTATATAGTACCTACCCACAACACATATTATATTTTATTATTATTATATTTGTAAAGACAGCTCATTTTAAATTTCAGCCGTCTTGGTCCCATGACGAATCGTAACAAATTTATACTGAGAGCCTTTTGTTCTAAAGACGAACCACTTCTTACTTCGACGAGGCACTTCGTCATCCTTCACGATGTAATTCTGATCGAAATCAATCTCCCAATTCCCCAATAAGCAATCTGCGGTTGTTTCTCAAATAATAACGTAGAAACGAAACCGTTCCCCCAGAGTCGAATCCAGGACGGTCATCCCGTGTGATTAATAACTGCTTTACTGCGATCTTTTCGAACCATGCGCAGAGAGTGTGTACAAATCAGTATAATAATATTTTATTGATAGAAGTAGCAGAATAATTTCAATAGCAGCCTTCACACGTAAGGTTCGAACCGCGCATCTGGGACTGCGGTCGAACTGTCGTGCTATGCTATGCTAACGAGTAAAAATGTTTCCACGGTTTGGAACGCGGGCAAATCTTTCACATTTTTACAAACGATCCGAACTGTGCGTGTAAATAGATTTTCAAGAGTTTTGACTGCAGTTTAGACTGGCGCGTGGAACGTTAAAAGTTTTATAGATTATAGATTGTAGATTATATAAAGATTATATTATTTTTGCCTCAGTCTCAAGCAGAATGGATATCCGATCATCGTGTTAGTGATCTGTAGTTAGTGCAAGCAACTGAAAAAAAGGCAAACTTTTAATTGGGTGATCCGATATTGATGATTCTTTTTTTATTTTAATTTGGTTCAGTTCTGACAATGGAATCCATGAGAACTCATATTTATATTTCCAAAAGACGTTCCAAACCGGCAATTCTGTAGTTTGTGTTCACACGAGATGCACGCTCAGAACTGTGAGATAGGAGCGCGCATCGAACTGCCAGATCGGACTGTCAGCCTCGCGCAACTACACGTACGGTTCGGAGCGCAGGATGGAACGGCGCGTGCGATTTCCCGCGGTCCGAACCTTACGTGTGCAGGGCGCTAATATGTACTAAACTTAATCCATAATGTTGCCATAACTAGACTAAACTAATCTGACAGGACTAAAAATGATGCCATCCTTATTATTTTGACCGTTATGACAGGGACAGCGACAAGAGTGTTGAAGTTGGGCCATCGTTCTAACTCTATCACACGCGTATCTTGCTGGGAACGAAGAATTTTTCCCTAGACAAGACACGGGCTTTGTTCGACAAAGCCCGTGTCTTGTCTAGGGAAAAATTCTTCGTACGTAATGCGATGGTCCTTCCTCAATACAGTGTTCCACCACCGCCGAGCTATTGGTGTCAACATTCTTAACGGCGCGTATGTTGTAGTTAACCCGCTTACATTCATAATGAATTCGTCAAACTACGAAAGTTTCTATAGTAAAATAGTTTAGTTTAGTTTCGGCGACATCTGAATAGACATGTCAGACAAATTAATTATGTTAATATATGTTTTAAAATGATTTCTTTTTGCATTTTTTTAATATAAATAAGACTATGTTTTCGGTAGATTTGTAGCTGTTCTCACGAACCGTCTCGCCAGGAGACTTGACGAGTGCCACCGGAACAGACCAGGTTTTGCGGAGGATATGGCACCATAGTGGCCTATGGATACACACAGTGAGGCAGATTATACAGAAGTCCGAATAGTTTAATCAGCTCCTGTGTCTGGCCTTTGTGGACTATGAGAAGGCCTTTGACTCCGTCGAAACCTGGATTACGGAGACCTACGCAGCTGAGACGTGGACACTCACGATAGATGAGTGTCCACGGATGGTCCACCAGTTCAAAGTCGCTCAGCTGCTATGGAAAGAGCTTGGAGTCTTTCTGATTCAAATTCAAGAAATAAATATAATGACAGTACCAAGTCAATATCTTTATGAAAACTTATTGTATACTCATAAAAATATCAATAGTTTCCCAAAAAATAGCGAGGCACATAACAAAAAACAGAAATAAACAAAAACTCGCTGTACCCACAACTAGGCTTCATAAAACTAATGTATCTTTTAGGGCAATGTATAGGTACGCTTCTACAACAAAACTCCTACTGAGCTGCAAAAATTATCGGTAAATAAATTCAAACAAACTGTCAAAACTTTACTATGCAAACAGGCTTACTATAAAATATCAGATTATCTAGAGGATAAAAAAGCTTGGGTCGGATTTTGCTCCAACTCGAAAAATAACAACTAACAGGCTAAAGGTTTCTTCTTCGTTTCTTTACTTTAGTCTACATACCGAAGCGACCGAAATGAACTTAACAAAAATACCACTTCAGTTCCGTGTCTGTCTATTTTTTAATATGATTTGACGTTTTCTAAGTGTTTATTTATTGTATTTATGGAGATAAAACATTTTTAAATTTTGTGTTCTGATGCAAAGAATTGAAGAATTCAGAATTGCCTTAAGATCGTCTTAACAAAGAATTCATCGTTTCGAAACAAATTATACCTAACCATAAAACGAACTAAAGATTATTAAATGAATATAAGAATAAACAATTTGTATTTTAGGTATGTAGAGTAGAAAGTAAACAAAAATATGTTATAGACTATAATTTTTTTATTAATTATAATGACGACAATCTTGCAATCCCTGAGATTCATTAAAATCTCAATTCTTGCAACAATATTATTTTCCGAAGTATTCTTATAACTTGTACCTTCTATTGGTTTTACTATTCTTAATAGAAACGGGACGTGACGTCAGAGAAGCAGGTGCGAGGTGAACTTGCTGATTTATATCGCCGTGCTTTGAATAAGTCTGAACTTGTGCATGAAATGGTACTTATAGTAGGTAGGTAAAACGCTGCGTACCTAAGCAAAGGGATTGAGAATAATGACGTCATCTCTTATACGGTCCCGTTCAGATCGGTATAAACTCTTTCTAAGACTTTCTTGAACTTTCTTTAACTCTTTCATGACGTAAAACTTACTCGTAGGTATAATAGAAAGTAGATAGATA
Organism: Eupithecia tripunctaria; assembly: GCA_955876795.1. Lineage (NCBI taxonomy): Eukaryota > Metazoa > Arthropoda > Insecta > Lepidoptera > Geometridae > Eupithecia > Eupithecia tripunctaria. The sequence continues at coordinate 7,846,176 of OY041623.1, read as the reverse complement.
AAACCTGCGACCATAAGGAATGATTGAGAATAATGACGTCATTTCTCGTGCTGTCCCGTTTAGATCAGATTCTCTCGAGCTACGTTCAGAGTTCATCATTAACAGCCTATATTAGTCTACTGCTGGACATTCATCATCATTCATCATTTCATCATCAGCCTATATTAGTCCACTGCTGGACATAGGCCTCCCCTAATGAGCGCCATAGCGCCCTGTCTTCAGCTTGACGCATCCAGCATCTGCCTGCAGTCTTTCGCAGATCGTCATCCCACCTGGCCGGAGGGCGTCCTACACTGCGTTTGCCGAGTCGCGGTCTCCACTCAAGAACTCGTTTACCCCAGCGGTTATCGGTTCTTCGCGAAATATGGCCGGCCCACTGCCACTTCAGCTTGCCAATTCTTTGAGCTATATCGATAACTTTGGTTTTCTGGACTGGCTGCTGGACATAGGCCTCTTCTAATGCGCCCTGTCTTCAGCTTGTCGCATCCAGTACTATCTGCAGTTTTTTTTATGATGGACAAGCGTTTGGCTACCAACTCACTTTAAGAAAGCGAAGATGTAGCCTAAGATGGAGCACGCTTTCCCAGAAGGAACTCTTTTACACTAGATTTGCAGGCCTAGAAAAATAGTCGCAGGAAGTTCATTCCAGTCTTTGGCTGTGGATATTATGAAAGTAGAGCAGATTTTTTTGGTTCGATACTGTGGTATGTCGACCAGGAATGGGTGGTATGATTTTGTGCGTCTGCTGGTCCTATGGTGGAAGGGAGAAGATGGGATAAGGTCGTGCAAGTCTTCCGCAAATGGTTATCTTCACTCGGCAAACGTATTGTAGGACGCGTCTGGCGTACAAAACGTTTTCTACGATATATTCCCAATTGTTTTGAGTTATTCCCAAGGAGTTACTATTTCTACCGTAAGACTTAAAAAACAGAGTAAATTATTAAGAAGATTCGGTTTTAGGTTTCAGGTTTTTCATAACAAGTAATATACTTGTGATGCGTTGCTTAAATATGTTTTTGAGTAATTTTTGTGGTGGGACATTTTGCATTACCTACAAGCATCAAAACTGCTAAATCGATTTTAATCAGTTAAGTTTAAAAAAATACATAATTATTTTCGTAAATTAAGGGTTAAAATGGCCCCTTAATTTACGAGTTAAAGGTAAATAAAAATAAACATAAACATAAAAAGTCTTTATTTAGAAACATAATCGAGGTACAATAACAGAAATAGGCAGCTCTGCGACCTGCAGAAGTATAATACTGTGTCGCAGATCGCAAGGCCCATCTCCGGGATTACAGTTCAATAAGTTCCACGAACTGAAAGCACTTATGTATAATTACTAGTTAACAATAGGTTTTATGAGTTTGTAGTTAACTAATTAATTAATGAAGTTAAGTTTTAAAAGTGCTGAAGTTAAGTATTAAAAAATGTACTTAAAAGTTTCTACACCATAAAATATAAAATAAAATTGTGTAAGTAATACAATAATTAAAAGATAGGAAGAGTTTAAGAAGATCTTATACAACTACCTTAGACTGTTCCTTGGAGTGCGTGTGTGTGTATATGTATGTATGTGTGTGTGTGTGTGTGTGTGTGTGTGTGTGTGTGCGTGTGTGAGTGTGCGTGTGTGTGTTTATGAGGTGTCAGCGCACTTGGTGCTCCTGGGTGGTGGGCGAGACTGATTTCGGATTTTTAAAGTTTTTACATAATCACTTGTTGTCTATATTATTTAAACATAAAAGCTATACTACAATCATTTTTTATATGCAATTAACAGTAAAATATGTAAATTGCTTTAAGCAATTAAGTGTAAGGAACTGGTTTATAGCAACACAATTACAAAATTACGGAATAACAGGATTATCCAATAGTACGTCCTACATTGTACTAACAATCGTCGGGAGATACTTAATTGACGTAAGACGACGCCTATTATACGGGTTAGGAATGTACTTGGAACGTGAGGAATTCTGAGGATTTTATCTTTTGCGTTATGAACTCCTGGTAGCCTTGATGGATTTAAAAGTCTTTAGTAGGAGTTTTCATGTTTTTTAAGAAGTAAAATGTATATATCCAGTCCTGTGCAATACAAAGAACAACAAAGACGGAAAGACGTATCTAAGACCGAAGTGAGACCGAGACAACAATATTTCACGCGAATCACGACCGCCCGTGCCACCGGTCCGACGGTGACTGAGGTGGGAGCACACAATTTTACACAATATCAGGTTGCCATTTTCGAGAAACTAGTACTTACCTCATCTTTCCTTTTTAATTAATCACTGGTATTTATCTAGTTTTTTTGAATGCTCATATTGTGGGGTGTGGTAGCAATGCAGCCCTTGTATTCTTAAATCTTAATCCCGCTGCCACTCGCACTATGATTTCTTGGGAGGTTTTAATATAGTAGAATGAGAAGTAATTTTTTTCGTTAAAACTAAAAAATAATACAAAAACAATAACAGACTAAGAATAGAATAGAATAGAAAACACTTTATTAGACAATTAACTAATTTTATCGTATTAGTTGCTCAATATATAAACACAAATACAAAATTAACTTAAAACTAAGCGACAATTAGTGGTCTTATCGCTTAAGAGCGATTTCTTCCCAACATCTATCAGATTAACGATTTACACTTTTAACTATTTATTACAAATCTAAGCTGTCACAAGACACACTAAGTAGACAGATATAAATTTCATGTCATTACCTACTCTTTCATAGAACTAATTGGTTCAGCCCACAGACAAACATTTATTTCAATCAACCCTTAAATCATTACCGTCGGCCCCGGGCCAAAAGGGTCACTAATGGACCCTGAAAATAAAATACTTACCTTTTGTTTCACGTTACATAACGTTAACGTTTAACGCTGAAATTCAGTTACCGAAAATTGACGATAAATAAAAGTCTAGCTGAAATTATTGGGGCCGAGGTATTTTCTTTCAATTTCAGATAAAAGGTTACGTTAGTGTTTTGTGGATTGACTTTATTATAGTTAAATAAAGGTTTTTTTAATGTGAAATAATAATACTGAATTAACCATCCTATTCTCTCTAAAATAATTTACTGTGATTGGCCAACATTGCCAAAATATCCAATAACTATTACTATAGATAGAAATGAAATGAAATATATTTATTCTGGTAGGTACAAACTTAGATTATCTAGCTAGACTAACGAAGATGACACACAAATTAAAAAAATATATAAGATTAGAGAACTAATTTCTTAAGAACTAACATGCCTAATATAATAATATTGTTGTAATCTGGTGGTGTGTGATCAGTGCCGTGTGCCTGCGCTATTAGAAGAGGTTCATGCTCAGCTGTTGTTGTGAGTAACCCCACAACGCTGATTATCAGCATGTACAAAAAAACAAAACAACATATACATTAGATAGAATAAGCCTCTATAGGTTATTATTGTAGACTTGCAACACATATTTTCTCTATGCAATCGACCCACTTCCCATTCGGTGCGTGCGGTGCATCCACAACCAAAAGCCCATCCGTGGTCAAGCGTAAATTTTGAAAGCCCATCCGTGGCGCCTTGCCAGCGGAGAGGGTAAGTAATGAATTTATAAATTTAATATTATGACGACACAAAAATTATAATTAGTCTGTTTGTTAGATTATCATAAGATATTAGACACGTTTCTTTTCTTTTGTCAATCAAGCACAAAATTACAAAGATATAAAAAGCGCGTCAAAGTTTGGGAGTTCTTGACGTCACGTGTGACACTTTTTACTTAGCCGTGACGTCACACGGAACTTTTACTGGCTCCATCTGCGTCATTTTTAACCGACTGCAAAAAGGAGGAGGTTCTCAATTCGACAGTATTTTTTTTATGTTTGTTAGCTCAGAATTTTTGACTGTGCAGTGCTCGAAGGGATGCGGAACGCGCGCGTCTAGAACCGCATTCGCCCTGAAGATGTCCCTCGTTAAGGGATGAAACGTTGGTGTTCTTCCAACATATTACGGTTATCCTTAATCGTAAGTCACGTAGGTAAATATTCGGATTGAAAATGACTCTCATGACCTCCCGCTTGGATCATATTTGATGAGGGAGGCTGTTTTTCCCAATTCCAATTCGATTTGAGTCATTTTCAATCCCAATTTTTACTTACGTAACTTATACCTATTAATGTACAACTTAAGCATGGTATTGTACATTATTTTTATTTTTAGTTATTTAGTGCAATAAAGCATAGTTAGTGTATTGTAAAAATTATTTCTATTGTTTAGAAGATGTAGTTTATTTAAAAACTAGCTATAAGTAGATATAATATGGCTGGCTCTTTCTAATAACTTCTTTCTGCTTGCTCACTTATGATGAAGCTAAACGCGGTGAGTGACACGTTTTTACTGTGTGTTGTAGTTGTTAATCCCTGTGACCCTTAGAAAGTTAATAAATGATAAGGTGCGTCGAGATTAAGTAACAAATCATGCTTTATTGACATCAAGTTGAGGCTGGACCAGAATAGCCACGCATGGTTAAGGAAAGGCCATTTAAAATGTTTTATATTAATAATGTGTTACAATCTAACATTTTAATATTTGGTAAATTATATATAATTTTTGAATAAATATATAACATAAAGTTGGTTGATCATATTCGATTGTTATTTCCGTTATGCTGCCACGAAATGCTGGAACAATTTACTTAGCCCCTTTAAAAAATCTCTATAGCAGTTTATTCGTATAAAAATCTTTAAAAGTATTAGTTTTATAATCATAACAGAAGATTCCACCAAATAGGCAGTCGTTCTGGGGATCAATTTTGTTTCTAAAGGTGGCGATATTCATTAATTGTGAACCATAAAAATGACATAGTATTTTTTTTTATAAAATTTTGCTCTTTTTTCTTATTTTTTGTACTAACCTTTTTGATAAGGTTAGGTTAATTATCTTGTAAATATTTTAATTGTTGTTCTTTCTTTTTATTTATTAATTTAACGCGTGTCACAGTTGCTGCTGGGTCGCATAAAACCAACGCACAGTAGCGCCATCGTTACTCGTGCTGAGCGACGACCTTTTTTGAAGTCACGTCTATATCTATAAATTTATATTTATGTACCAACTTTATGTAAGTGTAATTTTGTGAAACAGAATAATTACTTTTTACTTCACTAATTTGATTTGTCATTAAAGAAGACAAAATTTAAAAAAAAACCATGAGTTATATGCTCGTAGCACGTTACTTAATCTGGACGCACTCATAGAGTACTGTGAAATGTTGGCCTAGTGTGTGTGGTAACCTACCTTACAAAATGACAGGCATATTTGGTACATTATAAAGCCTAGGGGCCGAGGAGCCCGAGTCAAACCTGCGCCGCCACTTATTTCATCTAATTAATACACCACAAGATATTTCAAAAATCCAATGTATAGTTTGTGATACATATTATAAGGTTTTTTTGAGGGTCTCTTTGTATCGAGTTTTTTTGTATAATTTAGGCAGAGATGCGAAAATAGAGTTTGGTGGCCACGGGGCAACTTAAATAGCTTATAATAGGTAACACAAATTGTACGATTGATTTTTGTAATTCTGTGTTAAACGTAAATAAGATAAAATAGGTGGCGATAGTTTGACTCGGGTATTCCCCTTAAGGCACGCTGTGGATCCGTCAACCATGGCCAGCATGGAACTGAAATGTTACTGAATCAATTACTACTTACTTATGTTTTTTAGTTCTAAAGTGCATGTCTACCTACCTAATAGATAGAGTAATCTTGAAGCATGGTTTTTATTTTTACATAAAAATGAGTATTTTTGTTGTGTTCCACCACGTCATTTTGGTTTAGATCCATTTGCATAATAAACAATAATCTGAAATGGAACTGAGGTAGAGATCTGCATGATGAATAGACCAATGGACAGACGCTAAGGGTTCTGGTAACATAATAAGAACCCTAATGTGAAATGAACCCTAAAAATTAATAATATGCATCTACTGCTTGTATTATTTTGCTTTTCATAACAAATCATTACTATCGTGTTTGTTGTAAGCTTATTTTATTTTGTACATAGATATACGCTCTTGCTCGTTGCTCTCTCCTTTCTATTGTAGTAAAAACCTACGCAATAATTCTTGATAAATATCTACTCAAGCAATTATCTCGAAAATAAAGAAAAAAAACACATCCGGCGATACTATATTCCGTTAATTATCTTAAGCGAGCATTAGGGGAAATTACGGACCAGAGAATTACGGCCAAAACCTTTGGTTCTCGTAGATATCTCTAGGGGCGTTAGCATTATCGTTGTGGTTGAAAGGATTTTCTTATCCTCCTGAGATTATGATATCCTGGTACCGACAGCTAGATTTGTTTTCATGTATGCCTGAAAATGTATTATTTTCTACTAGAGAATACCGGGATTTATACTCTATCTTATTTGTTTATTTTCTGAGGGCAGGGAGGAATATGATAACAAGGTGAAAAACTGTTTTTTGAACTAAAGAGAATTGAATTGTACGGAGTTAGATAGAATTGGTGGGGCGCCACTTTCATTGCAGCTTTAAGCGCATACACCAGTGAAAGTGGCGCACTACCTATTCTAACTTATTATTACGTTAAACACAGGAAGTTTTAAAAATCTATCGTACAGTTATAAGTAAGCATGCAATCATTTATAAGTTTCAAAAAAACTTATTTTATTTTATAAATTATATATTATTATTATATATAGTTTGTTGGTATAAATAAATAAATAATGCTGGACAATTAACACAGCATTATCTAGCCCCAAGCTAAGCAGAGCTTGTGTTATGGGTACTAGATAACTGATATACTTAGTACCATAATACACTACTACATTGATATTTTTTTTTTTATACATAGAAAACATCCAGAACGCCCTGATCAAATATCTGCAGATCGTACAAATATTTGTCCCGAGGCGGGAACCGAACCCGCAACCTCCTGTGTCGCAGGCGGACCTTCGCCCACCGCGCCACAGAGGTCGTCATATTATAAGTTATTATTAATTCCTCTGTAATAGTTTCATTTTGTTAAGCTTAGCTATTAAGCTAAGCTTTAATTAATACATTAATAACACATATAATACATAACACATTAATATGTGTGGTGCCAGCGGCATAGAATATGCACCACCCCTGCTCTTTCCACGGATGTCGTAAGAGGCGACAAAGGGATTTACCGGGGGCGGGTAGCAGTGCCTCCTGCTGAACAATTCTCAGTCCCCAAACTGCGATCCCAACCCTCATGCCCAGCGTGGGGACTATGGGCATTACCCCCATGTGATAATAGCCAATAAAAGCGCTTATCAGGGGGAGGCCTACGTCCAGCAGTGGACCATTATAGGCTGTTGAAGAAGTTGAAGATGAAGAAGGCAGAGATACGAAGTTGCGCATTTTGGCCACCAAACTCTATTTTCGCATATCTTCCCAAACTATACAAGATAAAACTATTACAGAGGTATTAAAAATAGCTTATAATAGATACCACAAACTGTACGATGGATTTTCAAAATTTCCTATTTTCACCGTAATAATGAATAGAAAAGTAGTAGATAGTAAAAAAATATATGATAAAATAGGTGGCGCTGTCATATTGGCTCGGGTATGCGCTTTAAGAACGTCCTTCGTTTTTTCGTCGGTTGAAAAAGAATTTATAACATTAGTATGGATGAGGAGCAATCCAAATATTTTCACTGATAGGTATGTACGTCGACAATTATTATTCCTTATTCCTCCTACCTGTGTCACAACCTGTCCACAATAAATACCATGTGACACAGTAACTTCCTTCTGTAATAAGCCTTTCCACACCCAGCGACACGTATCTCACGTAAATGTTCCCAAATCAGCGACCGAAAGCCCCGTCTTACTGACGTGTTCTATTATTTATACGCGATTTTCACGCAGAGTGGTAACGCACATAGGTACTTTTGCTACCAAAATAAGAAAGAAAATTATTTATTAGACATTACAAATACAAATAAACTTTTGTACAGAAATAAAAGACCTCCGGCCAGACTGCGGTTCTATGCTAAGGCTATTGAACTCGGTTCTACATTAGTCTTGGCCAAGTGCAGCTTACGGCCTTCGACACGTCTCCTATACAAGGACGGACGTGGCCGACGGCAAGGCAATTGCACCTGTCAACGCCAACGTTCATACCTTAACAGAAATACGTACGTAATAAAAGAGCGCCCTCTAGTTTCTTCACTCTACGATCCATCAAAATATTCCCCTAAGCCCTGTCGCCGGCATTGTGCCTTCGCACCTTTTGTCAAAGGTACCTGATATCAGGGCTAAGTTTCCGGAACGAAATATATTTTGTGGATGCTTTATTAAAGTAGGGTAAACCAACAAAATCCCGTATTTGAAAAAGCCATTTTCTTCAGGAATAGGAATAAACCTTTCGAAGATAAAAATTCCTCCATAAAATGTAGACAAGACAGGTATGACAAGGGCTTTTCTTACAACAACGATTTTTTTTTGAGAAACAATATCAATTGATACCGTTCACGTTATATGTAAAAATAAAAAAACAAACAAAAAAACTATCAAAAATCGTTCCTTATAGATCAATTTTTTAACGACAAATAAGAAATATGCCTAATACATGCCTACAACTAGTCATTTGGCACTTTAATACGTAACTTTATCTATTTAAGCCTATAACGGGTGAGTCTTTTTGACGTTGCTAACGAAAGTAATCGTGATATCTCCTTTTAATATGGGATTTGCATAGTTACCTGCTCGCTGTAACTATGCAAATCTGATGATTTGTCGCTGTTTGGAAAAAGAAGATGTCACGATCACGTCCTGTTACTAAGGTCTATTGACCATAAAAAACAAAACGTCAAACAGACTCACTCTGATCACGCGCACGCTTTTAAACGCCTTATGTGTGCTTGAACTAAAGGTACAAAAGTAGGTTTCTGGGGTCACTCATAACCCTTTAATCCGTCATGAAATGCCAAGTCAATGACCACTTAAGGTCATTGACTTGGCATTTCATGACGGTCAACAAAATTCCACCTGTACCCTAAGCAAGGACTCGCGTTTTGAGGTGTAATGTAACGTGTTGCACAGCGAGTGTTCGAGCAGTCGCGGGGAAAAAAGGTGCTTGCAACGAGAAACAAGGCGGATTTATTCACATGGCGTACCGTATCATGTTCGCTGCGAATGGTACATTACGCCCTGTAACACCGCGGTGTAATGTACCATCTGTCCTCTAAAGGTACTCACCAGTGCACCGGTCAGTTCCTTTAGAGGACAGATCTGTGTGATTCTTGGTGATGATGATAATGATTGTTGCAGATGACGAGTTCGGAGAGAAGTCTGTGTCTGTTCTGCTGGACGGCGAGGAATCAGAGCTCATCTTTATCGACCATCCCTCTGCTGAGATGTCGGTATGTTAACACTTCAATCAACTTTTTCAGGGCTCTTATGAAACCATTAGAGACTCCATGGACTAGTGACGGCGCTGGCAGGTGCTGACAGAAAATAGGAAATGAGTGACTGCGTGATCAACGTTTGAAATAAGAAACGTGCTCTATGCTTAATGTTAAGCTGGAGGAGTCCTTTCCGTTGCGTTACAATCTCTTTCGCGTTGGTTCTTGGCTCATAGGTGACCGACTGCTAGGTATAGGCTTCTCTGATTGTAATACGGTGGCTCAGTATGAATAAATGCTCAATTGTAGCAGGGTAAACAGAATAGTTTGATTTGATAGATAACATAGATATAAATTTCAAATGGCCACTCGTAGTACGGTATATCCAGCCAGTTTTCGTTCAGAAGTCAGTCAAGTGTCACGTGACCGCTGACTGGCTTGTATTGCAGTAAGTTCATATTACAAAAATGCCAGGCAGCTCAGTTTACGGTGTATGTAGCCTGGAAATAAATTCATAGTAAGGCCCCAGATGTGTTTCCATTTTTCAGTACTTGTGATTCGGGTAAGGCTTGGCTAGAATCATCTTTTAATAAACCTTATTTCCATTTTATATACCAAGTAAACACACCAAAGTACCAGGCTACCATAACTAACAAGAAGGTTTTATCTACAGGTCGAGAACTGCCTTTCTACTTACGAGCCACACGCCTGCGTGGTCATATACTCCGTGGTGGCCAGAAGTTCATTCACCCGCGCTGCCGAGCTGCTGGCTTACTTGGCGATGGAGCAGTTCACCACAGAGCGCACTGCAGTCCTGGTGGGGAATAAGGCGGATCTGGCGAGGGCTCGGCAGGTCTCTACTAATGGTAAGTGATTCTTATATGTTTATCCGATGCTTTTACGAAAAGTTCTGTCTAGTTAGTTGGTAAAGGGTAAATGACTTATTTGAAAAAAACCAGCAGCCAGATATAAGCAAAACAAATAATGATATTTAATATCTCGTGCCACAATTTTTTTTCGTTCAGGGATTTTTTATTGGGTTTGTTTAAGGGTAGTGCACCACTCCCCTATGTTTTCGGAAGTGGTCTTGACACACCCTGTAGGTAGTCAGTCGGCCAAAACCGATTTCAAGGTTACGCCTATGTATAGATTACTAACTTTAGAACTAATAATTGGACGCTCTTGGAAAAATACAGTTCTCAGAATCAATTGGTTGTTATAGTCGTTATGTCTAAGAAAATAATAATGACCTCCTAGCACAATTTCGGCCGCCATGACCGAAATTCGGCTAGGAGGACATTGTTAAGTGGCCAGTCTTTAACGAAGACGTCACGATCACGATCACGTTTTGTTACTAACGTCAAATAGACTCGGCCCTGACCTGATAATAATACCGGGCGAAGGTATGCCTTTGAAAAGAAGGATGTGGGTTCGATTCCCGCCTGGGGATAAATATTTGTATAATCTGCTGCTCAATTGTTTCAATTGTACATACTAGTTTTAATTTATTTCTATTATTTGGTTATAATATTCCTTTTGAATAAAGTTTCCTATATTATGAGTGAAATATTTTAAATTATTTACATATAGTAGGATATCTCAAATGGGAACTGTAAAGTCACTTCTTTTGTACCAAGAATTCAGAGAAACCGGCATATTTTAAAGAGATCCTGCCTTTTCATTCCAAACGATCAATTTTACATGAAAATTCCAAAAAACTTCCGTTCAAATAAATCTTTTCTAATATCTCGAGCACGAAAAAACATTTCAGAAACACAAAACAGAGAGAGAACATTTACCTGAAATTTTACCATTTCGTGTGAGAAAATCCTAAGAACAGATTATGCTTAGATGGTATTCTCTGATGCTTATCGGATGATTGCCTATCCTGGAGGTTCAGGTCATTGACTTTCTTTACGTAGGTACAGAATAAATACATAACACAATTTAATACAATATAAATACATAACACTTTAGGTAGCTAAAGTGTTAAGTATTTATATTGTTCAGCGTTTGGTTGTTATACGGAAAAAATCTATGGGCCCTAAGGGGAAATATCTTAAATCCTTTATTTAGTAAGCTCATCTTACCTACTTGGTTTTATCATGGAATAGGTACCTAGATGGATCAACTATTAATAAATTAATAGCTAGGTAGGTAGGTAGGTACAGAATTTGCTTTTCATTGACCTGATTTAGTAGGTCAATGAAGCTGGCGCGTTGTGTTAATAGAAAAATATATCTACCTACAAGGATGAAATCTTTACTTATCTAGGTAGGTAGGTATTCTAACTAACCGAGCTGTGTTTAAGCACCATTTCGGTAAAATCGTACTTACCTCAAGTAATGTGCGTAATGTCTGTCGTAAGAGGCGACTGTGATATCCACCGGGAGCGGGCAGCAGCACCCCCTGCAGAAAAAGTATACCACCAAACTGCGATCCCTAACCCGCATGCCCAGCATGGGTATTATGGGCATTAGCCTCTATGACATAAACGCGAATAAAGCGCTTATCAGGGGCGGCCTGCGTCCAGCAGTTGACCAATACTGTTGAGTTTGTGGTGCATCAAACTACCAATCCTACCTACAAACAGGTATTAAAAAAAACAGGGTAGGAGATATTCAAACAACTAGGTACCTACTTAAAAATCCCGTTTAAATAACATCAGTAATGTGTAAACATAAGGAGGGCTAGGTACATTGATTTATTAAAAACAAAGATGAGGCACTGGTTGCTCGAAAAGGCAACCTCAAATTGTGTAAAATTGTGTTCTCCCACATCAGTCACCGTCTGACCGGCGCGGCGGCACGGGCGGTTGTGATTCGAGTGAAATATTGTTGTCTCAGTCTCACTTCGGTCCTTTATACGTCTTTCCGTCTTTGTTCTTCTTTGTATTGCACAGGACTGGAAATATAACTATGAGCGTATGTGTTTGCGTGTAGTTGAAACACATGCCAATTTTTGAGTAAGCGCTGGGAGAACGTAACCTATCTTCCCTTTTTAAATCAATGGCTAGGTAAGTACTATTTTTCCTGTGTGCATATCTACGTGTTATTTGGGGCTCTTATACACGGACTGCAAGTGTCAAATACAGCTAGACAACTACACCCACCAACTGCCGTCTACTGCCGGCCGTCGCGACGGCAGGCGACGCGGCGCCTGCAGTCCAGACGTACCGGTCCATGTATAAAAGAGGCTTATGAAGTCGTGTGTAGTGTTTAATAAAATAATTATCGCATATCTGCATTGTTAAAACAAAGTTAATGTTCATGAGGTCTACTGTTCGGAGAACTACTAGTTATATACTATGTGATTGTGTCCTGGGTAAAAACTATAATTAGTTCATCAGTTAAACTATCAAAAGATATTGGACATTGTTTTTTTCTTTTCTCGACTTAACAAAAAAAAACAAAAATAAGGCTCTTCAAAGTTTAGAAGTGGAAGCTAGCGACGTCACACCTTGCTTAAAAGTTTCGCAAAGCGTGACGTCATACAGAACTTTAACTTGCTAGGTATATCTATATCATAAGTTGCGTACACTATACAGGGTGGGGCAAATTTTTGGCCCCTTAAGGGTAGCTACCGTTTCTTTTGTAGTAAGAAGGTTCTGTTCTTAGGAATCTTCTCTTTATTTTGAAGAAAAAAATATTGCCATTTATAGATTTTTGAAAAATATTACGGGTCGAGTTGGTGTTAATCGACTCTACTTCCAACCAGGAACACATTTACCAAAGTAACATACCAAATCAAATCGTAAGTTTTGGCAATAATAAAAAAACAATTTCGATATACTTACTATACATATGGGATATGCTAAGCGAATTTAAATTAAGAACCATTGAATGAACATTGTTGTTTTCACTTACTCGTTTTTTCACCTTCTAACTCCAAAAAAAAAACGGTAGCTACCCTGGTGGGGCTAAAAATATGCCCCGCCCTGTATATGCTATTTCCGAAAAGTGCGTCAAAAGCCACGTGAAAAAGTTAGCAAGTAATAAACGTTTGTAGCTACATTTTTCCTAATAGGTTGTCGGCTATAAAAGCGTCATGTCGTCTCATCGTCACACCTGCCTTCTATCCATTAAGGATGTCAACTTGGAGGAACTCGAATTGTCCATCTAAGTATAAATTATTAGTTTTTAGGGTTCCGTAGATATCCAAAGAATGCCACAATCTAGTTGGGACTTTTTAAGCTATTGCATAGCTTCTATCGCGGGCCTTGAGCGCGGGGACCGAATCCAGAAATTCCGTAACGAAAAAACCTCACGCTCCCCACTCTGACCGGAACAGCGGTGATACTTTTTAGTTTTGCCATCTATCGATGAATAGTAGAACATTAAATGACTTTTGAAATATGACGTTTGTCTCTTTAGTTCAGCAACACGCCTCTAGATAGCATTGCAATAGCTTTACTGCGGCAGTCCCCGAGTGCCACACGTCTTTTTTTTTCGTCGAGTAAAAAATCGTTTCCGAATAGACTGGTCTGCGGGTGATACCAGAATTATGTGGGACTCAACGCCCTGAGAAGGGCGTAGTACCCACTAAACAACTCTCCGGTGTCCCTCGTTCGCCATTTTCGCCGAACCACGGGAACATAATAACTTCCGCGATCAGACTGGCGCCTTTTCCTCCCATACCTAGCCAGCGAGCCCTCCATTTCACACACTCGCCGACTCCATTCTTCCGTCACCTTTCCTACCCTCTATCTAGTTGTGACCTAGTAGGTTCTGCCCGCGGCTTTTCCTTTCTATGAAAACGGTTAGGTATTTCTATCCAATAGGAACAGATTTTTGGAATAAAAGTACCTAGCCTTTATTTTACAGGCCTGGAACTTTATTACCTGCATGTAATTTAGACAACAAGACTTAATAGTGTGTTTCTACCTTTAATAACAGGTCATCTCACACACGTGAGAATGCTAAAGTTTGAATACATGGATGTTTGTCACGACAAAACTACTGAACGGATAGGGTTGAAATGTCGAACAACAACATTCGAGGAAATTACAAACATTCGAGACCCAAAAGTAACTAAATGGATAGGCCACCTTTTTTCCCACAAATCAGTTCCCATGCGATGGAAATAACATTTAAACGTTTTCATAGAAACAAAGCGTTCAAAGCCGCGGGCATTAACTTATTTGTATGTAGCGAATGTAATTTATCACAGAATAGCTGTTAATATCGCGAACAATGAAACACAAACACGCAATAGAGGTACCATATAAAGAGGTACGGAACCCTAAGTGTGCGAATGCCTCACACTTAGCCAGTTTATTGCTTTCTTGGCAAGTTTTATTACCTTTCAACGGAACGGCCGACAAAAAACAACTAAAACAAAACCAACAACGTTTTTTTTAAGGTCGTGCGTCACTTAAACTAAACTAATAGAGTTTTAGGAAAACAATGTTGTACTTTACGAATAAACGCGGGTTCACTACGAACCTTATTTGTGTTGGAAGAACGTAAACGTTAACCTGCTTACATCCGTAATGAATTCGTCAAACTACGATAGTTTTTAACCGACTTCAAAAAAAGGAGGATTTAATCAATTCGAATGCATTTTTTTTATGTTTGTTACCTCAGAACTTTTACTGAGTGGTCTGATTTTCATGATTCTTTTTTTATATGAAACCTGGTGCTTCCCGTGTGGTCACATTTTATTTTGTTCAGTGCTGACCATGAAAATTCATGAAAAAACTATAAAAATTGAAGTCAGTTTATAGTTTTTTAAAACAAAATTGATTATAAATTATTATAATAATCTATTCATGGAAGGAAGCATTCATCTTAAATTCAAGGAAGATTTTTAAAAGTTAATCCTCACATTGCCTACTTCAAATCAATCAAGTAACAAATTCAGAAACTTCCGACGAGTATTAAGCTGTTGTCTCAATTTTGTTTCCAATTCAGGGCTGTAGGTGTTTTGTTCAATACTCCTGGGTGAGAAAACTGAGGATATACTGTCAATTCGCACACGCTTACAAAATTTGAGTAGATGGAAGGATAAATAAGTAATGCTACAATCCACACAGCATCATCTAACCCCAAGCTAATGTATGATGGATGTAGGTATGTTACTTCTTCTTGCCGAAGCTACAATTTATAAGTAAGCTATGTACTTACTATAAAATCACATGATTTTACAGACTGATCAACGAATCTTTGATCATCCGCCCAATAAGGAAGAGGTTTAATTTAGTATAATGAAAGTTAGAGTTGATAAAAAATAATAATTATAAGTACAAGACCTTTCAAGAAACAGGCGTGTATGTAAAACTTTACAGTTTCACTTGAAAATGTATCGCAAAAATTGACAAGAAAATGATAAATAATTTTAGAACTCGGATTATTCAATTCAATTCAATTCATTTATTTCGGTTGTTCACCATAAATGTTAGTAGTACAATAAATTATATAATATGTTAGTTATCATAAAAACAGATTTTAATTATTCATGTCACACATTCAATAAATTATCATTCCAAAATCGCATTAAGTTAACATATTCTGACTAGGTACTATTACTAATATTATTACTCCTAAAACATGTGATTCATATTATTAATTATTAAGAGTAACTTGTATTTTTGCAGAAGGCAAAGCCCTGGCTACAACTAGGGAGGCCAAGTTCATTGAAACCTCCTCTGGCATCCAGCACAACGTGGACGAACTTCTGGTTGGCATTCTCAAGCAGATCAGACTCAAGGAGTCCAGAGGAAAGAAACAGGCCAAGAAAAAGGTAAGACTTACTAAAAACTAGTAAAAATACACTATGTATTATTTGACTAGTCAAGACGGATTTTTTTAACTGTCTAACATACATATTTCAATAACCTAGAATAACTATTCAATCTAGCCAAAGATTTGGCTAATTGGTAAGTTTGATTTAACTTAATATAAAAAGAATTATTAAGAAATCTAATAATTTTATAAGGAAAGCCGAAAATGACACTGATTTTCGGTAAAAATCATGGGGTGCGGAAGAATTTCGTTTAAATGAGCTGTTTACCAAAAAGACAAATTATCCATTTACCTTAGAACTCGATAGGATGGTGGGGATCTTTTGTGGAGTGGGGGATGCATGATGGTTGCAATGGAATGTCATGTCAAAATAGGCAAGGTTTTTCTATGCAGATACAGGATTTTCAAAATCATAAACGAGAAAATTTAATGAATGAAAACACCAGGTTAAAAATAAACTCAACATTGCTAACCGAATTGAAATGAAAAAACACTGAAAGAATTTCAAAACGAAAAATTCGTATTCAAAGCATTTTCCCTACTAGCATTTTTCTATCAGCTATGGAAAAATGCTAGTAAGGAGAATGCTTTATGTAACCAACAACTACAACCTAATATGAGCTTTATATTTCTTGTCATAGGAAACAAAACCCGCTAAGCTGGCCAGTTCCCGAACGCACATTTCCCTCAATATCGCTCGGGAGATTCTACAGAAGATATGCATCAACGATATCTCCAAGTCAAAATCCTGCGAGAATCTACACGTCCTCTAAGCTTATGAATCCCTGGTACTTTTGTTTGTTCTCTTAAGCTGTTCTAAAGTTAAAGACGAGTCTGAACATAGACGCAAATCCAGCGTTGCCTATGTGTGACTATATTCTGTTATTAAACTTGTGCATGTATGTATTAGTTTTAGTTTGTTGTAGTCGATGTTATTTAGAATTATTTATATCAAAACCCATTGTTTAAAATGAACAAATAATGTGTCTATTTTAGCTTATATACTAAAACCAAGTTAAGTATTGTTTATCAGCTTTGTTCGAATTTTGAGTATCATAATTTCAAGCCTAGTAACGTTTCGTGAACATTTTGAATTCTTTAAAGGATAAAACTATTTATTTTCCAATGGCAAGATGACAATCGGTTTTACGTAATCGACAAGCCAATTGAAACCAAACTCACAGCAATGAAATTTTATGTCTAAATGCGCAGATTTATTGTACCATCCATCTACATAAAAGAACTGTGCCATTATTTCGGAATACGAAACGCATTTCTATTTTATGTCTTCGATTATGTGGGATTTTTTACTGAAATGGATCTGTTGTACTTATTGTTAGTTGTTGATGAGATGATGATGTTTCCAAAACTAGACTAAACTAATCAGACACGAGTTGACATGACTAAAAACGACCATATTTTTTGGATCGTTATGACAGGGACAGCGACATTTTTAGTACTGTCAATTAGTTTAGTTTAGTTTTGGTGACTTCTGAATAGACACCATTAAATCGGATAATACCTTAAGGCTCAATTTTGTGTTTGCTGCGTCGCGTCGTGTGAATTGAGCCTTATGTCGAGTTGACACGATCTCTGCCCGGAATAGAATGGACTGAGGAACTCGTGTGAGTTACTCATACTAGTTCCTGTATCTCTCCTGTATCCTGTATCTTTTAGGATAGTTGTTGATATTATCATAAATGATTAGGATCACTTTCTGATTTATAAAAAAGATTAGATCATTGCAATCTTATTTTAATTTTAATATTTTATATGTTAATTATTTATGTATAACGTCATCTAGACCTTCGTGATACATCTTCGGCCGCATCTTCGCTTTCCATCATGTGAGATTGCGGTCAAACGAAGGTCTATTTCTATTAAATAAATAAAAATAAAAAAAAAACTTCTCGAACTATTTATGTAACATACTATAGCGCAGCTGCCTATATTACAAATTTGTCAGTCAAGCTTAGGTAACTAAGGCTATTTATTAGTTTGAAAAAGAAATTCACGATGTAATAAACTCATTGCAAATTAATTACGACAATAATTCTCTTAGTCAACATCGAAAAATGTTGTGAGACTCTTGGTTGTTGTTTCTAGACGCCATTTTGTCATTGATTTATTAAAAACGAAGATGAGATACTAGTTGCTCGAAAGTGGCAACCTCAAATTGTGTAAAATTGTGTTCTCCCACATCAGTCACCGTCTGACCGGCGGCGGCACGGGCGGTCGTGATTCGCGTGAAATATTGTTGTCTCAGTCTCACTTCGGTCCTAGATGTCTTTCCGTCTTTGTTCTTCTTTGTATTGCACAGGACTGAAAATATAACTGTGAGCGTATGTGTTTGCGTGTAGTTGTAACACATGCCAATTTTTGAGTAAGCGCTGGGAGAACGTAACCTATCTTCCCTTTTTAAATCAATGCATTTTGTTTTCATATTCGTAAACAAACTAGCTCGGAAATATAGAACGCGGACTAAATCGAGTTAGATCGGCGTTATCCGAGTGCACTCGGATAATGGTTTGCTACATCCGAGTAGGTATCTGTGTGCACTCTATCCGAGTAGACTGATCGTGTCAGCGCAGCTTTATGGTTCTTAGACTTGAATTCCGAATCTATATTTCATCATCCTCATCATCCGCAGCCCGACTTCACCCACTGCTGGGCATAGGCCTCCAAACTTTTGTGCCACTCCACACGGTCCTGAGCCAATCTCATCCAGGTTCGAATCTATATTTACAAACTTCTAATAGAAACGTAGTTCTATTTATTCTGTGAAGAAATCTAAGTTGAGTGGAATAGAAAAATATATGCAATAAGATAATGTTATTCACCGTAATAAGCTGAATAAGCAGCAATGATTTTGAATCTTTGCATGTAAATCTGTCGAAAAATCCTGCAAAATCACGCTCAAGTGCTCTTCCTCGGCCATGGAACAGGATGTCTCTTCAAATGGCGAATATTACAACGTATTGCAAGTAATTTGTTGCAAAGTTACTAGATGCTTTTAAAAAATATTTTGTAAAATAAAATTCTTTGTAGGTGCCATCACTCTATCGTCTGTCGTGATTTTGCTTTTTGGACTCTATGCAAGCAATTTGTAATCAGTTTGATTTGAATCAAAATATTTACATATATAAGATTAAATATAAACATTTGAAAAGGAATTGGCATGCCAAAAACACATGCGCAGAAATTATTACACAATTTATTATTAATATATAATAAATTTATTGTATTTATTTATAAACAATTTTACATACATGTAGTATTATTTCGATCAATGTATAGAATACGTACATACTAACCTATGTTGATCCACTTTCTACTTGTTCTACTATTTACTCGGTAAATAAGATAACTTTTTGAATGTTTACTTGTAAGTCATGTTATATTGGAATAGCCATATCTAAAGGTCTGTCTATCTTGAAAAATGAATCTTACTATCATTACGGAAATGTGTCTGAAATTTGTAATAGATTGTATTTTCTATAACGAGTAGTTTTTACCATTTCATAAACTGAAATATCGATGTCGTATATTTGGTACTTATTCGTTTTTATACTTCTACCTATTAAAATGTAATCACTATCATTTTGGTCTATGTATTTGATAAACATATTGATACATACCTATATCAATATAATGTCTATTGCCTCTTATTTTCTTTAGATTATGTCTAGATTATGTGTAATTAACTAATTAAGTATATTATCTTACTAATAAATTAAGATAAATAAGATTTCTGTAACATTTAGTTTTCAAGCTAAATTTAACCAAATAGAAACTCGACGTAAAACTTATAATATCAACCCTGTCATAAATCATAAACTCATTCATAACCCATGTCCCAATTATTTTCATCAATAGATTTCCGACCCTACGCACCCAAAACAAGGTGCAAAGTCCTTTATTTGATAATTTCTCATTTTGCCAGGAAACATTGTGCTTTATTGACCCTACTAAATAGAGAACAGTATAAAGTTATAGTCACCCTTGGAAATGACGAACTTGGTAATTTTGATTGATTGTAGTGAAATGATAAACCGGTATTGAAATTATTATAGATGTATGTATGTATATCAACTTTTGAAATGCATCGCCTTTCTGATTTAATACCCCTTAAAAATCGGTTTTTCGAGTTGTACCCAACTTTATCGGCAGTGCGATATAATGGGCTTTGTTGTAAAATTCCCACTGATAATGAACGTAATGGGTTTGGTATCATTCAATTTGTTAGAAATCCAATCAATTCGGCCTACGTTACACGTATACGAAATGCCACGGCGTAGAGGGTCTACGAAACGCTACGGCGTAGAGGGTCTACGAGCAGCTACGTCGTAGCTCATAGCACAGCAAGATTTTTATTTTATTACCCTCGTACCCCGTAGTTTAATATTTTGGTTTGAAATTGGGGAATATTAACAAAACAAACAAAAAACCTTCGTGAAAACCTTCGACAAGCTTACTGGTATTTATCAATTTGTAACTCTGTATATAAAAGCATCTGGTTTTCCATGTAATAAATAAATATATAAAACAGAATTATTAAAAAATAATCATAATTGATATCTTTCAAGGAAATCTTTCCTGGGACAAAGGTTTTATTCTTTTATTCTTCAATGTTAGGTGTACATAAAAGTAACACCTAACATTTCCATTTATTAGTTATGCATGCAACCTTTTCAGTAATATTATAATTAGATCATACATCATCCCATCAAAGGTAGTACAAACTTCAATCCATCATACGCCGCAACTAATCCATCAAGCCAGTTTGTCAAGCTTATCTCAAGCTTTAGTTTGATCATTTACTTTCCAGCCTGTAGGTTTTTAGGTAAAATCGTTCTAGTATTTGAGTACAAATAGGCATCCACAGCACAAACCTCGGACACTCGCCCAATTTTCCATACAAAAGTCGTCTCGGCACACATGAGACCTTATCCCTCGTCTTCTTCCTTCTATCATAGGACCAGCAGACGCACAAAATCATACCACCCATTCCTGGTCGACATACCATAGTGTCAAACCAAAAAAATCTGCTCTACTTTCATAATATCCACAGCCAATGAGTGGAATGACATTCCTGCGTCTGTCTTCTTATTAGAGTACAATCTTGGAGTCTTTATATCTAGGGTAAATAAGTTCCTTCTGGAAAAGCGTGCTCCATCTTAGGCTACATCTTCGCTTTCTTAAAGTGAGTTGGTAGCCAAAGGCTAATCCATCAGCAATAAAAAAAATGTACATGCGCAACTGTAATGCGCTCCACGTGCAAATGTCTGTGTGACACCAGGATCACTTCATGAATACTGATATCGTGCGAGTGAGACAGTTGCGAAAACTCAAAGACATTCGATTTATGATTTATGACAAAAATTTAAATTACCTACCTTAAAACAAGAGATATTTCATGGCCATGATCAAACAAATAAAATCACCAAATACCGTCAGAATCCTCTGTCAAAATCATTATCATGTAATCTGTGTCCATTTATCCCGTGCATTTGGAACGCAAACCGAACTAGACTAGGGGCCGGCGGGGTGGGGAAGCTCGGCCAGGTGGGGGGTGAGGAGTGTCCATTCTATACGTTAGTACTATTATATATTCTGTGGCTCACGGTACCATAAAATGATTATATGAATCTTGTGTTATTTATTGTCTCTTGTCCCAATGCATAGGGTCTACTAGCTATCAAATACAAAACAGATAATTTACACTGTTTGACGCTCTTTTATTTGTATATTTGTATTTATTAACCATTATAACATTGGAAGTTATACAAGGCAAGTCATGGTTTACAAGTCACATTCAAGAAAATTTTAATGTTTTTATAATAATATTAGTGATACACAATATATTCCATTCATAATAATTCAGATATTATACATAGAAATTATTTTTATGTATTCCCAACGTATCCACGTGAGATGTCTATTCACCACATCTCACAAACAGTATTCCCATCATCCCATGATAGGTGACAAACAATTTCAAATGCGTGCGCAAATGCGGCTTTAGAATGTAAAATGGCCAACCAATCGAAGGTTAACGAACGAACGCGAGCATAATAGTGCACAGTGTGGATGTCATTGCGAATGCAAGCTAGCCCAAATGAGGGCCTTCGTTCGCCTTCAACTGTGACGGCTTTATCGCCCATGAAGGAAAAATTGAACGCACCTCTTGCTCGCTTGGTCTATATTACTCCATTGTCTACATTACAGATGAATTCTTGCGTTGAGGCGCCTTTAAAAACACATGCAAAACCAATGGCAGAAACGAGCTTCATATATGATAAAAAACATACCTATGTAGAATATTGTATTAAGTATATCAGTTATCTAGTACCCACACAAGCTATCTATTTCTTTAAGTCTGTAACTAGACTAAACATATGAATATTTGTATGCCTTGGATGTAAACATGCATGGTGCTTAAAACTAATAGAAGTCAACGAAGTGAATTCACTTCGTTGACTTCTATTAGTTTGTAGTGCTTATACAGCCGTGACAGTAGACGGGATATAACATTTTGTCTCCGAGGTTCTAGTCATGTAATGTAACACAAAAATAATTATATTATAAAGGTGAAACTTTGTAACATGAAACGAAAATATTTGGCCGGTGACTACGTTAAAAATATTGAATGGATCGACCTCAACTATTACACGCATAAAGATCTGCAAAATCATTAAAGGCAAAAATGCGTTTTAAACCGCAGGCATGACCCAGTCTTAATTATTAAACATGGCTTAACTTTTCTTTGTCTTAGCTTTCAAAAAAGGCAGAGAAAGGCAGAGCCGATTTATAGGAAACTAAGCACTGTTAATAGTATTGTAAGTAGTTGTCTATTCTTAAATAACTTGTTTGCAATTTTTTTTGGTTATCATGTTGGTACTCGTATTTAACATATAAAAGACGGTGGGTGTATGTAAACATCGGAAATTGAACTAAAAAATCTGTTATATTATCGTAAACGTTGATTTATATAAAGCATTATATTCATATTGATTTCATAGGGTGACTGAAATAGTATTTTGGATGTTGATTTTCCTATTCCTAAATTTACATAATATTTATACATATTATATCTAAGCCATAAAATGGTAGAAATTTACAAAACTATGTTTAGTTTCCATCGATCGATTTAGTAAAAAAGGAACAAAGAAATGTATAATTTTAAGATATTTGTAAGTTCTTTTTATTTTGCTGTGTTTTAATGCTGACTTATCAAAAACGTATTTGCTGATGTGGTAACCAAAAAATTTGACTGTCTATTGATAAGTAAGTATATTTTTCTATGTGAACTTTCTACAACTTAGGTAGACAACTTGTGGTGTCAATAGAACTTAAGCAGGCGTTTAGAAGTTTTAGAGCTAAAATAAATATAAAAAGAAAAATGTCTACATAAAAAGTCTATTTTGCTCATTCCAAACTTTTCTTTGTTCTTCATCACCCAGAAACAGTTTAACCGCTATTTGTGGCGACGTCCCGTCGTCGGTTGATGATGATGATGCCAATACTAAGCTACTAACTAAAGCAGAACATTTTCACGTGCAATAGTCCTCTATCAAACAGCTCCCTAAACTCAAAGTTTGTGAGTGTTTACTTAAAAAACAGATAAGCACTTTTATTTATTACTTTTTAAGTCCCAAAAGTATTCAATCTTGCTCCTTGGTCGTTTTTCTTAAAACATTCTTCAGAGGAAGTCTTTTGTAGGAGCGTTCTTTTATTTTGCTGTTTCTTTCACAAACTTGAGCCTTTACTACTTATCTAGATGTTTTAATATCCACGTAATGCTGAAAAATTCTTTTGAGTTTTTTACGTTATATTTTTTTGTGAGCGGTAGATTATTACCCTTAAATGAATAACAATAATAAATAATGTCGGACAATTCACACAGCATCTAGCCCCAAGCTACGCAGAGCTTGTGTTATGATTACTACATAACTGATACACATCATTACTATAAATAGAAAACTTTCAAAACTAATTAATATAATCTGATCTTAACTTTCAAATGTTTTCGTTCTTTAACGACTTTGTAGTTTTTAAGGACGCCTTATAGAATAAAGAAAAAAAACACCCCCTAACAGAAATATCGCACACCAGCAATGATACCAACCATGTTTTAGGGTCATTCTGTATAATTCTAAAACAAAGACAAAGAAATTTCTATTGACACCAAAGTAATTTTGTAAAAACTCTTTGATGTTGTATTATTAGAGAACTCTGTATTTTCTACCTAAACTTAAGTATAGTTAGTTGTTCATGTTTTTAAAATAATGTTCTGATGGAAAGAGAGGGTTC
The DNA here is from genome assembly GCA_955876795.1 of Eupithecia tripunctaria. Lineage (NCBI taxonomy): Eukaryota > Metazoa > Arthropoda > Insecta > Lepidoptera > Geometridae > Eupithecia > Eupithecia tripunctaria. Next base: position 7,821,743 of record OY041623.1, on the reverse strand, counting down.
TGCGGTCAGTGTAAAGGTTGTCGCTCATAATATCAACTCGGGAATGCGACACTGTTCATCATCATCATCATCATCAGCCTATATTAGTCCACTGCTGGACATAGGCCTCCCCTAATGAGCGCCATAGCGCCCTGTCTTCAGCTTGACGCATCCAGCATCTGCCTGCAGTCTTTCGCAGATCGTCATCCCACCTGGCCGCAGGGCGTCCTACACTACGTTTGCCGAGTCGCGGTCTCCACTCAAGAACTCGTTTACCCCAGCGGTTATCGGTTCTTCGCGAGATATGGCCGGCCCACTGCCACTTCAGTTTGCTAATTCTTTGAGCTATGTCGATAACTTTGGTTCTCTGTCGGATGTATTCGTTACGAATCCTATCCTTCAGAGAGACTCCGAGCATAGCTCTTTCCATAGCTCGCTGAGCGACTTTAAACTGGTGGACCAGCCCTATCGTGAGTGTCCACGTCTCAGCTCCGTAGGTCATGACGGGTAGGACGCACTGATTGAAAACTTTCGTTTTCAAGCATTGCGGTATGGATGACGAGAAGACTCGACGTAGCTTTCCAAACGCTGCCCAGCCTAGCTGAATCCTCCTCTTGGCCTCCTTCTCAAAATTGTTTTTACCCAACTGCAGAATTTGTCCAAGGTAAGTGTACTCGGAACAATTTCGAGAGGGTGGCCATGTACGACGACCGGTCCCGGATCAATGAGGCCATTGATCATGATTTTGGTTTTATCCAAATTCATGCCGAGACCGATGCATCGTGAGGCTAAAGCTAGGCCGTCCAGCATCCGGTTTAGCTCCTCCAACGACTCCGCCATTACGACTATGTCATCAGCGAATCGAAGGTGTGAGATGTAATCGCCGTTTATGTTAATGCCCTTACCTTTCCAGTCCAGTGTCTTAAACATATCTTCCAAGGCACTCGTGAACAGTTTCGGGGATATAACATCCCCCTGCCTCACTCCTCCGCGCAGTTGGATGGGTTTGGACTGCTGGTCCTGTACTTGGACACTCATGGTCGCGGCGTCGTAGAGACATCTCAGCACCTCGATATAACGATAGTCTACTTGGCATCGCTGTAAGGATTCCAGAACAGCCCAGGTTTCGACAGAGTCAAAGGCCTTCTCATAGTCCACAAAGGCCAGACACAGGGGCTGATTATACTCTTCGGACGTCTGTATAATCTGCCTCACTGTGTGTATGTGGTCTATGGTGCCATATCCTCCGCGAAACCCGGCCTGTTGACACTGTTATGGTTTACTTATTCACAGCCCAGCCTTGAACCACAGGGGCACGCCGCCGCCCCGCTCCGCTAAGCATCTGAGGCATTGAAAGTATTAAGATTACACAAACAAACAAACCTTCAACACAACACCTTCAACACAAACCAATACTTTTCATAAAGAATATTTTCAGATGTTCCGTTTTAGACTTGAAATGTGAGCGACAGCCTAAAAGCACCTAATTTGAGTTATTCAAATTCCAACAATTCCCGTTACATCGCGGATAAGCCGAAGTGTCAATGGGGATTTTTAGGGATAATTGGATCTACTAATGGGTATTTTGGGATTTATCCAAAGATTTGAGTTGATTTGACAATGTGGTATCGAGGTTATAGATGACTTTAAAAATTCCAAAATGATCTGTCAAAGGAAATTGAGCTTTAAAATGGTTATTGAGAGTTGATTGTTGATAGATACTTCTAGTTGTGATATATCTTTTCTGTCTTTTTAATTATGATGATGTTAAGCTTAAGGAGACTTTTCCAACGATGTGGATTTGGATACTATTTTATGTTTTCCTGTCAATAAACTAAAGTTTCTCAAATAGCTTTTTATTTCTTGCCTTTACCCAAAATATACGTCAAATTTCAGGTAAAATCAGATATGATGACGCGATTATTGCTTATAGAAATGTCAAAACCCATAAAGCTCCTCGCATATTAATCCAACACCGCTGCAAAGAAAACATTAGCTTCTAGGGCTTAACGCATTCACTGCCCAGCTCTGCGGTGCGACCCGCAGGGACGCGCCGCAGCTCCACGCAGATAGAAACTGGCACCTGCGTCTTGGGCCATGAAGGTGTTAGTGTATAACGCATTCACTGCCTAGATCTGCGGTGCGACCCGCAGGGACGCGCCGCAGCTCCACGCAGATAGAGACTGGCACCTGCGTCTTGGGCCATGAAGGTGTTAAACTCGTGATCCTTATATACATTTTACAATGGCAAAATGGCTTCCTATAAGCTTCAAATGAGTACGTGAGCATCTGATACCGTCAATATAAAATACATCTAAATGTTACGAGTTAAAAGTCCATTTTTGAATGCACATTTGTGTGCTGTGCGGCAGCGGTGCGCCCCTGATCTACTGTCGAATAAAAATGCGTACAATAAAACGGACTGCTGTGTGAATGTATAATAATAGGTATGATCTGTTTGTCATAAAGCTGCTAATTATGTCAATAGATTCCAATAACATAAATTAAAATTCACATGCTTGGAGTCGAGATAAAGAGATATAATTGGACAATATTTTTATTGAAGAAAGGATTTCAAACCAGTAAGTACTTTCCATTATGTTTAAAAAACGTCAACAAGAAAGTTGATGTAAGGTTAAGTACTGCGGGTTTGTTTATAATTTGGGCAGGGTTTAAAACAAATTGAATATAGGCTATTTTAATTAAGAAAAAACACGAGACAACTCGTTTGTGGATGCTTGTATAGATAAAGGGATCTACCGAACTAAAAGCATGAAAAATGCTTTCACCCCTATTTCACCCTTCCTGTAATCAAAGGGGTGAAATACGGGTTGAGGATAAACCCGTGACAGATGGGCAGCTTAGAATGACCTTGTTTACCTAAAACCGTGGATAAAGACTGAATAAATCGGAGCTTTACAATCTAGATACCTACTAATTCGCTTTTGCTATGAGAATTAATTTGTTACCTACCTTTTGTTTTTAGGGTTCCGTACACAAAAGATAAACCGAGATCCTATTACTAAGCCTCCTCTGTCCGTCTGTCAGTCTGTCACCAGGCTGTATCTCATGAACCGTAATATGGTAACTAGACAGTAGAAATTTGATGTATTATGTATTAATGATGTATGAATGATGTATTATGGGGGTGAACATCCTTATCATCTTGAGAACCGATCACCGAGATTATGCAACGTCGGACACGATCAGTACTTGGATGGGTGACCGCGTCACGTTGTCTTTTTGTGTTTTTTACGGGGAAAGGTTTGTATTTTTATTTTATAGATAACTAGCTGCGCCTAGCGGCTTCGCCTGCGTTGTTTCTATGGAAACGTTTAAGGGTTGTTGATGGAAGTTTTTATTCCACGGGAACTGATTTATGTAATATAAGTAGCCTTTGTTTGATTCCAGGATTAGAATTACCTATAAGTCACTGTAGTAACAACAAAACACAAGTATTTTTTTTTACTAAATAAACAGCTTGATAAATGTTATTGAATATCAATTAAGAAATAAAGTGCAATTGACTCTAATTCACAGTTTTTTTTTGCCACTAGCGGAAGAAGTGAAAACGCGAGATTAGGTTACGGAACCCTCAATCCGTCAATAATTAACTCGTATATTACAGGGTAGGGCAAAGTTTTAGCCCCTTTAGGGTAGCTACCGTTTCGTACCGTTTTGTAGTTAGAAGGTTTTATTCATAGATGTGTGGTGCTGGCTTAGAATTTGTACCACCCCAACTCTTCCCGCGGGTGTCGTAAGAGGCGACTAAGGGATATATACCAGAGGGCGGACATCAGTGCCCCCTGCAGAACAATTATACCACCAAACTGCGATCCTCAATCCGCATGCCCAGCGTGGGGATCAAGGGCATTACGCTCCATGAGATTAACACCGATAAAATGCTTGTCAGGAGTGTACTAATACAGGCTATTGAGGTTACAATATAGATACTATTTATGGTAATATCCATTATACTGTCTATCCGCAGAAAAATATTTCGCCGCCGTTCTGGGTAGCAATCCCGCGTATCGCGCTAAACACCTACATAGGTAAACTGTGTCACAATGAATATTGAACGCCAAAACCAAAAGCATACTGTCAACGTAATTTGTGCTCACTGACTCGATGTACACATCTGTGTGTCCGCATCGCTGCGCCTGATTCGATTATACAGTTGACGTGGTTGTTAATAAAAAATAGACCACGATTAATTTTACATAACTACTTTCTGCCCTGCTGGCTGCCCAAGTAGCTAAAGGTCTATTGTCTTTGTTTAAGCTTGTGAATAAAATAATTTCTACGTTGGATGGATTTAAAAATTGAAGTGAATTAGAGTCAATTGCACCTTATTTCTTGTTTGATAGTAATAACTATTTATCAAGCTGTTTATATTATTAAACAATTGACTTGTCTAAGTGCTTATTTTGTAAGTCTAAAGAAATAAACTCTGACTCTTTAGATATAAAATAAACTCACAAACTTTTGAATTGTTAATCGGATCATAGAGGAAAAAAAGAGAGACAGGATGACCTTTATTGATACTATCTGTGGTCAACAGACAATAGAAAAATGTGCCTTTAATAATAAGTTGCTAGCTTATTATTTATGTCATAGATAGTCTTTGGCCGCTGTAGCGACGAAGTTGAAAAATACCTACGAGGACTTCGTGCCGTCGACTGGACTGAAACGGCAAGGGACAGAAAAAACTGGCGATCTCTTATGTCGGAAGCTAAGGCCTTGTTTACGGAGACGCGGGGCGTGCAGCGGCGCAGCTCACACTAAATTCAAACATATGGCGTTGGTAGAGCGTGTTTACAGAGAAGTGTTTTTACACGCATTTGTTTAGAGAAGTTAAGATTCACTTCGGGTTATTGCATCACGTCAATAATAGTAGTAGTTACTGCCCACGGCTTTTACGCTGTTTCTATGGCAAGTTGAAAATGCTACGCTGGTGTTTGGCAAGGTTTAAAGGGTGATTTCTATTCTATGAGACCTGATTAAAAGGATTTATGACAAAAACCGTCAGTTCTCAATTAGGATAATAAGGCAAGGATTATAAAACCCTGTTTACTAATAAGTATCGGCTTATAATTATTTTAGTCATAACCTCCAACTTAGATGAACAATAAACATTATAAACAATGATCTTGCATGGTTTATTTTTTTGATTAGGTACCGAATCCTTGTTCATTCAGTGAATTAAAGTCGAACTGGCTAAGTGTGAGACTTGGAGACGAAGGATTTCGTGCCAAGATCAAACACTATTTAAGTTCCTTTTATTTCGAACTCGATTTTGTTTTATAAGGTTTTGTTGATTGACGACTGCCAAGTATCGGCTTCTGGCTGATACTTGGCAGTCGATTTTTTTGAGATATTATTTGATATCTTATAAATTTCAGGGCATTACCTACCATGAGATAAAAACCAATAAGGCGCTTATCAGGGGGAGGCCTGCGTCCAGCAGTGGACCAATATAGGCTGTTGAGGTTGAGGATCCCATAGTTGAGACCTTCGATCCTATATCCGATCGTATGCGCCACAGACAGAAGTCATCAAAAAATATGCAGCAAGATTTCCTAACTTCAAGTAAAACTGCATTTCAGTAAATCACACCGCTTCAGCGTTTTGATGAAAGTCAAACAAGATTCCAGAAAGTAGGCAAGTCAAGTTACCGCTCAGTTTATTCCACGAGCTTCATTTCTAAACGAAAGTAAAGTGGGAATGGCGTTGCTTTTTAACCGACTTCAAAAAAAGGAGGAGGATCCCAATTCGACTGTATTTTTATATACGGCTTTTGTGGCGCGGTGGGCGAAGGTCCGCCTGCGACGCAGGAGGTTGCGGGTTCGATTCCCGCCTCGGGACAAATATTTGTACGATCTGCAGGTATCTTTAAAAAAAATGCATGGGTACAGGGTGCTATGGTGCTATTTTTTTCGTCTCCCTCTATCCTAACTGACAACACGCTCTCGTGAAGTTCTGCTGATTTTATTATAAATTAAATTATATCCACGGAGTTTTGAACAACTTACGACTGAGGACATGAGGCATTCTCAATCGGGGACCCACTGAAAACATCCATGCAGCCCTGGTGAGCGCAAACATCCCATTTTCTCGTCCTAAATACTACGTAGAGAACACTAGAGCACTGTCAAACATATCACCATCACAGACTTTGCACTGTTTCTATGCTCAAAATCTCCAGGATAAAAATTTGCGAAAGTACCGTGTCTGCGCCCGGTTATATAAACAAACAACGAGGGTACCAAATAAAATCTGACAGACAAGACAGTGACAGTAATACAGTTGGTGACAGCAAGGAATTAGGGTTGCCACATTGGCATTGCCATCTTACACTAATTTCTACCACATTCTACCATCGACCAACACTCAGTCGTCCGACCTGCTGACCGACTGCCTGCTCGAGTCCGAGGATGGCATCAAATAAATGTCTTGGATGTCGCAACGAGATAACGGGCGACACATATATGTCCTGCTCGACATGCAAAGGCGTGAGTGACCTTTTCTGCGCCAGTATCACCGAAAAAGACTATGCGACCTATTCTGCCGCCCAACTAACTACCTGGCTCTGTATTGAATGCCGTTGTAAGAGACCGAAGTTTGATAACACCCACACACCTGCACGCGATAATAGGGGAATGAATAGTGCCATTCACGCCACCACCCCCGTCGACGATGGAAAACAAAACGTCACATTACGCCCGTCAAACAAGAGTGATTGCAGTCTCAAAAAATCGACATCATCGCAGCCGTCTCAAAACCCCGAGTTAATTCGTGCGATCGTAGCAGAAGAACTGACCCGTCAGCTTGTTGCCCTAGAAGAGCGTCTCAAGACGTTCCTAAGAAACAACCACAGAGCCTTACTTGACGGCTTTACAGAGCTTTATAGTAGAATGGATACCCTAGAGAATGGGCTGACTAACTGCAGTGTTGCTGTTGCCAAAACACTGGAAAAGCCAGCTTGCGGCCAAAGCGAATTGGAGGCTCTCTCCGGAGTAGCTATAAAAGAAAATAAATTGGATACTACTGCAGCGAAAGCCGGACGGGACTCCAACTATCTCCCCGACGACGCCACTATCTTGGCCTCATGTTCAGTAGAGAAGGCTGCATGCAGCTCGCACCATGCCGCATCTGCGTCCGCACGCTCTTCACTATTGATTGAACCAATTCCGCATGAAAGTGTTTCCAACAAAGTCGGCCTTACCACAATTACGAACGCCAAGCCCGACGTAATTGGTACATCTCGCCCTCAGCCGGCCCATCAACGAATGAAACCCACAAGAACGACTACTAAATCAAGGACTAAAGCACCACTCAAAAAGGTTGTTACAACCGTGGTACTTCCAACGACCCAGACCGTGCCTCCAACATCAAATCGCGTTGCATCGCCTACGCCTCACGTCGCTGTCAATGATGGGGAAGAATCAGCATCCGACGACCTTGCGAAAGGGCCAACGCCTGGTTCCTGCACAGCCCAAAAAGCGAAGGATGGTGGTGAATGGACCGAAGTATCTGGGAAGAGACCTCGCAAGTCTGGTCCCAATGTATCTCGAGGTACTGCTGCACCAGGCTCAACTGCTTTGCAAGCTTCTGAAAGACTGCAGTACATACATTTGTACTACGTCAAACAAGGAACCACTGAAGACATGGTTTGCGATCATTTAAAAAGCATCTGTGGCGATGATCAGTGCACAGCTCAGTTACTGAAGTCCCGTGGAAACTATGCATCCTTCAAGCTGAGTGTCCCGATGAAATGGTCACAGAGCGTTCTTGCTCCCGAAAATTGGACTCAGGACATTTGCGTCAAACCTTGGAAGCAGCTTTTTCGTGACAAAGGGGAAAGGCAACAAGCGGACCAGTAAAAAGTTTTCCGTTTACTATCAGAACGTGCGCGGTCTGAGATCCAAAACCTCAACTCTATGTCGTAATCTAGGTTTGTTTCACTTTGATTTGTTTGTATTTACTGAAACCTTCCTTACAAGCTCTGTATACGACGCCGAACTTTTCCCTCCTGATTTCAATGTATTACGGAGAGATAGAGCAGGAGACACCGGTTGGGGAGGAGTGCTTCTTGCGGCTCGTAATGACATCGTACTCAGGCCTGTCACTAACATTGACGGTTTAACGGATGAAATGGAAATGTTAGCGGCTAGTGTATCTTGGAAAAATGTTAAGTTTATTTGTTGTGTTGTTTATTTGCCTCCTAATTATACAGATATCCAATATACAAATGTACTAAATTGCATAGAAAACTTAATCTGTAAGTACTCAGACCTTAATATCATAATATTAGGGGATTTCAATTTGAATTCTTGTACTGCTGGGACTAAAGCCGATTTTGACTTATTTTGTAGCACATGTAATCTCAAGCAGCATAATAAAATACTAAATGAATACGGCGGGCTACTGGACCTGGTGCTAGGTGGTGCAGACTTGCAATTCGTAAAGGTAGATCTCGCTTTAGATGCTGTGGTGCCTATCGATCGCTATCACCCTCCACTTGCCACGACTTTGATTGTACCGCGTGGTCTTGTTTCGTCTCCAAAATGTCAATCAAGTTGCCCGGCTGTCGATCGTCCTCACTTGGCGCCGGAATGGAACTTCCGTAGGGCTGACTTCTTTAAACTTTATTCAACCATCGGTTGTGCTGATTGGTCTGCAGTCCTTGACGAGCAGGACATCAATAAGGCTGTGGATGGTTTTTACGCCACTTTATCCGAAATTTTTAATGAATGTGTACCCGTTAAAGTGCATCAGAATTCTAAAAATAGATATGTTTATCCGAGATGGTACACACAAAAAATAATACATTATATACAAGCCAAGTATCTTAATCTAAAAAAATTTAAGTCTACTGGTAACGAATTTAATAAAGAGCTATTCAAATACTATAGAGAACATGTTAAGAAACTGATTAAAGATGCACATAGTGACCACCTGTCTCAGGTTCAGAATAATATAATAGGAGACCCGGCAAAGTTCTGGCAGTATATAAGCAGCAAACGTAGGGATAGACAATCCCTACGGGAGTTCCATTACGGGGATAATCTTGTGTCAGGTCAGGAGGCCGCCGATGCTTTCGGGGAATATTTCAGCTCTGTCTTCCATGATAATAGTCCTGAATTGAATCCAGACTTGGCGATGACAAGAGGCACCGATAATATACAGAGCTCGAACACTGTCGCTATTGACCGAATCACTTTGGCAGACTTGAGGCGTTCTTTAAAGAGACTTAAACCTCGAACTTCCGCTGGTCCCGATAATGTGCCGGCCTTTATCATCAAGGACTGTCAGTCAGTCCTAGAGCAACCTCTCTTGTACCTTTACAATCTTTCGCTCGAACAATGTCGATATCCCACACGCTGGAAGATTTCCAAAGTTACGCCAGTGCCTAAGTGCAATCCAAGTACGGGGATAGAGATGCACAGGCCAATAGCGGTCCCGTCGGTATTTGGAAAAGTGTTTGAATCTGTTGTGGACTCTGAGATTCGTCAACAGATAGATAATCAACTGAGTGATTGTCAGCATGGTTTTCGAACGGCAAGATCTACAACAACCAACCACATCAATTTCACTGACTATGTCATGTCAAAATTGGATATGAGACAGCAAGTAGACGCCACCTATTTTGACTTTAAAAAGGCATTCGACCTTGTAGATAACGACATTCTTTTGTCTAAACTAGCTAAAATGGGCTTTACATATAATCTTCTGTGTTTTTTCGCGAGTTACCTTATTGACCGTACCCAATATGTTAACCTTGGACGTTATACTTCCGATACATACTACACACGATCAGGCGTCAGCCAGGGTAGCACCCTAGGACCCACACTATTCCTAATTATGATAAATGATCTCCCATCCACCATTAAATCCTCGGAATGCCTCATGTTTGCTGACGATCTAAAATTGTTTGCCGCTGTAGATAGTGACGGCACATGCTGCTCTCTCCAACATGACATAGATCATGTGGCTGACTGGAGTGTAGCTAATTCTCTACCATTTAATGTCTCTAAATGCAAAACTATGTCATTTTCTCGTCGGCGTCTTCCCGCAGTCACCAATTACCACCTTATGGGTTCACAAATTGAGCGAGTGCATTCAATTAGAGACTTAGGACTGACACTTGATCCCAAGCTGGACTTTAACACCCATGTGACCGCAGTCTGTAAACAAGCGTGCAAAACACTCGGGTTTATTATGAGAGTCACATGGGAGTTCAGCGACATTCGCGCTGCCCTCATGCTTTACAAAGCGTATGTGCGCAGCCGACTCGAATTCGGAGCAGTCGTTTGGGATCCGCACGAAGAGAAATACAATCTTATGCTAGAAAGAGTACAGAGAAAATTTGCCAGATATGTACACAAAAGGATTTACGGATACTATCCGTATCTCTATCCCTCTATGTACGTCTATGGTATGGTTGGTTTCACTACTCTGTTTATGAGGCGGAAACTGCTGGCTATCATGCACTATATTTTCCTGCTGCGTGGTAAAATCAATAACCAGGCCGCTCTCCAGCAATTAGGGATAGTGGTACCGCGGCGGGATATGGCGGGCACTGCGGGTGCGACGGGTCCGCGTCGCAAACGAGCGCTGTTCGCGCAGCTCCCATGGGTAAGAACTCGAGCCGGGGCCTCCGCTCCGACGCCTCGAGTACTAACTCTACTTAACCAATTCCTTCACCAGGTCAGGGAGGCTGACGTATTCGCTGACAATATAAATAAGCTGTATAGACTGACCTTCTCATTTCTAAATGCAATTTAATGCTGTTCTTTTTTATTATTTAGGGAGATAGTTTTATGTAAGTAGGTACTTATTTGATTTTGGTATAGCTTTTTATTTGACATCATGAAATTATTAATTTTGTATAAAAAAATCTAATAATAATAATATTTGACATTATGATTTATAATTAGTTTATTCATTGTTTTGTATTGTGCTTATTGTTAAAGATTTGACTTACTTTGTCTTATTTTATTATCATGTACCTGACTCTTGGACGTTTTGGTTTCAGCTGTAAGTCCATTTGTGAATTAAATAAATTAAATAAATAAAATAAATAAATGGAAGGGTGTAAACTGAAAGGGGCATCTCGGGAGGGTCAAAGTTTGTTTTTGAATTTCATGAAATTGTTGATTTCTTTATTGCATACATAGAATATATAGATATGTAGAAAATACTTTTTTTGCACACTTTAAACTAAGAAACAATTTACAAATCAAATAATGAAAACTAAGTGACTATTGGCGGTCTTATCGCTGAAGAGATCTCTGCCAGACAAGCTGACACTGGGGTAATTGATGACTTGTTAGTAATAATAGTAACTTTTTATGATATATAAAAGTATGTTCATATGCTTTAGCACTAAGTGGTTTTTATTTTCAATGTTTGGTTTTATTTTGGTCTATGAGAAATAAATAATTTCATTTCATTTTCATATCCATACTAAGGGGTTGGGACTTATTAATATTAAAAAAAGACGTGTGGCACTCGGGGACTGCCGCGGTAAAGCTATTGCATAGCATTTTGTATCAACTTATGCAATTATAATTTTATTTATTTATTTTATTCATGCAGTATTGCTTTTTCTTTGATATTAATTCAAGTTACACTTTTTGAGCGTGGTGACCCTATACACCTATATACTTTCTCATAAACAGCTGCTTATGTATTCGTCCGATTTCGGAGCAGCTCGTCTCGATTCGTGCGAGTTTCGTAGAGTCGTACAATACGTCTAATCGCACGCACACAACGTCGTGTCGAAGACTGCCGAACTGAAACGACGCTAACGTCGTTACGATGCACGGCCTTCAAGCCACACCTCCTTGCCCGGCGGAGTGGGGAGCGTGAGGTTTTTTCGTTACGGAATTTCTGGATTCGGTCCCCGCGCTCAAGGCCCGCGATAGAAGCTATGCAATAGCTTAATTTTTTTTTATTAAAATAGGTCCGTGAGGTACCGAGTAGTAATATTCAATACTGAATACTCAATACTCAATCATTTATTGTATTCCATAGGTGTACAGAGGTATTTACATTTATAATTAAGTTTCACTATAGACCCTGCTGGGCACACAATATCTATGGAGAGAGAGGAGGACGTCGTTAACTGGTTAGGAATTTCTTACTCGTATAAATAGTTTTATTTTTCATTCAAATATTCGTCAGTATTCGTGTCAAATATTCGTGTAGTAAGTGTTTGTGTTTAATAAAATCTTTAGGTAGTTGTTTAACAGAATAGGCCACCTGACTCCTTTTGACTCAGTTTCACTCAGTCTTAACCCTTGTTTACATGGATAAGAGCTCCTTTGTTACGAAAGTGCTCAACATTGTCCTCTGAGGCTTGTGTGAAATTAAAAACGTTTCGTTGGTACTCAGAATAATGTACAAGTGGTTGCCAGGCACTTTGTAATTTTACTCGCACTCGTGAATATAATATTGTTAATGTTTTTTTTACGGTAAATAGACCTTCGTTTGTCCGCAATCTCACCTGATGGAAATTGAAGATACGGCCGACGGTGTATCACGAATGTCTAGAAGATACCTATTCACCCTTGTCTAGAAGAGACCCAGGTTGTAATTGGCTGGAAATACAGAGGCAAGGAGCGAGTTCCTTCCTTTGCGGTGCGAATAATAAAGGTGGAGGAAAACAGCTTAGTGCGAATGGAGGGTACATCCATCAAGTATGGATGGTATTGCGCATTGCATCTGCTTGTCCTGGAGTGAAAGGGGGATGGTAGGATCAGGTCATGTGAAATTACAAGAATTTACTGCGTTCACAGATTTATAATGAATAGAAGAGGAATGTATACATACATTCATACAGCCGGCGTAGATGGATGGGATTTTTTTAACCCTTGACTGTTTTCACGATTCCTCAGCTTGCTAGATGTGCGGTGATAATTTCGGAGTAGGTGAGTTGACCTTGATATGTGACCCTGGCATACTCCCATGTCTGGTAGCTTGGGGCTAGATGATGTTGTGTGAAATTGTGCAATATTATTAGTTAAAACCTATAGGCATGGTTGTAGCGAAATACCAACTTACGGTTGGTCGCATTTGTTCTATGGAACATGACGTAATGTAAAAATTTGAGAAAATATTGTCCCTATTTGTGTACTATAGAACAGTTTGTACTTTTTATTTCAAATTGTTCTATAGAACAAACAAAGTACCTACATATATAAACTTATTGAAGTTATATGTTGTTAAACTACTATTTTGCTTATATTTTCTCTAAATTTTTTTTAGTAGTCAAATTTTTTTGGTAGTGAACTCTACCTGGTATCTACGTCAGTGAATAAGAATAAGAATAAAATGTATTTATTTAACAACAGACCCTTTTACACTTTTGAATGATATAATTCCTACTTAAAAAATTAAGTCCGGCGGCACAAAATGGTCTCTGCCTCAGCATGGGTTGGTTGCTAGCAAGCTAGCAGCCAACGCTGGTCTTCCGTCAGAACCATTTTGTTGGCGTTACGGATAATCTATCCAGTTGTTGCAATTTAGAATTAATTACTACGATTAACAAGGTGAGGACGGAGAAAAGTGTAAAACTGATAACACCATGGAGTTACAAAAGTGAGTACATTAATGATTTAAACAAGGACTTGTTAGTGTCACAAAATAAATGTATAAACTACCGATACCCACTTATAAACTACATGTATACTAATACCTAAAACATAAAGATTTATTTTACTACTTACTTATTCATAATGTCTACGCATGATGTAACTATCCACAAAAAAAAATATAATAATAAATGACAAATACAGAATGTACCTACTCTACACACTACTCTTGCTATTAATTACTTTAAAATTAACAGTTAAGGTTTTTATGGTATAGATAGTAAAAAGTAATGCAGTTATAATATTAATACTAACGGTAATAAAAAATCTTACCACTAAACTAACCACTAAAAAATACAAATCCAGTTATTTAACACTCGTATCATGTCTTTGACCTTCCTGCTCCCTTTGGTGATCAAACGAAAATTTCTTTAGCTTTTTTCTAAAACTATGTAAATTTTGCAGGTGTCTTATTGGCGGTGGGATATTGTTCCAGCACTTGGAAGCTGCATAGCGGAAGCTGCCCCTGAAGCAGGCAGAGCTGTGCCGCTGTGTCTCGAGCTGCTTCGAGCACTGGCGAGGTCCACAAGATCTAGAGCTGGACAACCATGACAACTTTTCGTAGAGATAAGATGGCGATTTATATTTTATAACCCCAAACATAAGACATGCAAGGTGCAGTTTACGACGGTGCTTCATCTTCAAGATAAAATGTTTATTTAAAAACGGCGTGACGTGACCCCTAAATGGAACATCAAAGCAGAAACGGGCGCAGGCATTTTGGACTCGCTGAACTAGTCTTTGCGCTCTTGCAAGTAATCGGGGACCTATTACTACGTCCGCATAATTTAATTTCGACAACACAATGGATTCTACAAGCTGAATGCGTAAATCATTGCTGATGTAAGGTCTCAGTTTGTAGAGGATCTTTAGCCTGTAAAAGCAGTCTCTAACGGAATCAGCAACATACTTCTCAAAGCAGAGGTGACTATCTACCACAAGGCCGAGGTTCCGTGCCTCGTAGACGCGCTACACTGTCTCACCCATTAGTACCACACTCACACACTGCGTGGGAATAAGTCGCTGTATCTGATGCTTTGTACCAAAAATTAGATATTTCGTTTTGTTAGGGTTCAGCAAGAGACTATTTCTACTTGACCATAGAGCTATATTAGATAGGTCGGTATTGAGTTTCGCGATTGTACTGTCAATTTCAGAGGGCTTGCAGGAGATATAAACCTGAATATCATCGGCGTAAATATGAAATTTACAGTGCTTGATAACAGTTTCACGTCGGCGGAGAAAATAATGAATAGGAGAGGTCCTAAAATTGAACCCTGTGGAACCCCTTGCCTGACAGGTAAAAAGTCTGAAAACAAGTCAGTACCGTCGTTACGAACTATCTTAGTGCAGTGATTAATGTAATTCACGTATTATATATCTCATCATGGAAGAATTCGGGACAAGCGATTCCCATTTAGTTCTGTGCATACACAGACAAATAAAAACAGGAGCAAAAGCTAGTACGTAGTTCTATAGTACAAATAGGGACAATATTTTCTCAAATCGTTGTATTACGTCATGTTCCATAGAAGAAATGGGACCTACCGCCAACTTTTGGTAGCGAGCGCAAGCAGAAACTTTTATAAAACAACTGCCCAGCGCGGCGGAAACCAAACCCGCGTTTGACCGAAAATATATCAAAATACCTCAATATTTCTGATATCCCAAAACATAAGGTTCCTCTAACGAAAATGGCCGCGGGCGAAAGCTATAATATTCATACAAAGTTAGGAAAAAAAAAGGCCGAATCATGTGCCAACCTACTCGTATTATAAAGTTTGGAAGTTATCATTCATCTTCAGAAAGTAATTTATTTACCGCATTCATGCCGACTGGAAAAGTTTTAGGCCTTTACAGCGGCCTCAGGAACTTAAGGTTTTACAGACGAGCGGCATAATATCTTGGCAATATTATACAAACGAGCAGCTAAATTAATTCAATGAATTTGTTGCTCAAAACAGTGCGGAAAATCCCTTCTGACCACCGACCACCCCCAGTGGTACCTTTGTGATCTTAAATTATTTAATGCATGGCCTATTAAAATATGTTTGTTAACAATTTTCTTTTGGACCAATAATGTTAAGAAATCATCATTTACGATTTGGTTACTTTTGCTCTTTTTAGCACTACATTCTGTTTCATGAGCATTTTCATCGCATTAAAGTGTTCTATTAAGCTTTATCTCTTCAATGAGTGCATTATGATAAAAAGTTGATTTTGCTTTTTATTACCTTACTAGCTGCACCCCGCGGCTTCGCCCCCGTGGAATTTATCTCACATCCCACGGGAACGGGATAAAAAGTATCCTATGTCAGTCTCCTGGTTTTAAGCTACCTCCCGACCAATTTTCAGCCAAATCGCTTCAGCCGTTCTTGAGTTATAAGTAGAGATCGGATAATCGGATGCATATTTACCTAAACTTCATTTTTGGCTAATAAAATATGGAAGAGGCTTCTTAGGATACTTTTATTTAAAATAAAATCCTTGGATTCGGGATTGGATTGCCTAACTTATCGGATGTATATTTCGACGACCGATGTGGCGCATTGGGCGAAGGCACAAATGCGACACAGGAGGTTGCGGGTTCGATTCCTGCCTTGGGACAAATGGTTGTACGATCTACAAAAATTTCTTCCGGGTGTTTTGGGTATGTCTATGTTTAATAAAAGACACTTGAGAAACACACCCGAACGCATAGCAAGCAGGGTTGGCATGATTAAAACAAGTTGTTTTAATCATGATTAAAAAGTTGTTTTAAACAGTGTTTAAATTAGTTTGAAATAAAACTATGTTTTATATTAAGTGTTTAAAAACACAGTTTAAAACGAGTTCTAAACAATGTTTAAATCATGACGAAAAAAACAGGGTTTAAAACTACTTTTTATTTCAAATGAATGGAAAGAAATCTAAGCGAATAAATATGTAGAACTCTCAATAGCTTAAAATAAATCGACCGTCGAAAGAAAGTAATTCACTGGATTAGTGGGTATTCCCCGTTCTCTCTCTAGTTCTCTACGTACCTACCTACACTAAACTTCATAAAAGGTGTATGTAAGTGTTTTGTATTGATTAACAATTAGAGACACTGAGATACGCAACAAAAAGTAAATATTTATCGTTTTGTTAATTTTTACTAATGTGAATTAGGAAATAGTTTAGAAATGCATAAAATAGATTTAAAAGTGATCTTTAAAGGTAAAAAGTAAAAAAAAATACAAAAAACACTTGTTTTAAACATTTTGAAGTTTTTTTTATAAAAAATGAAAAAAAAGTTTTTTTTTCAACCCTGACAACAAGCATAGCGACGAATGCTTATATTTTTGGGTCGCTACTTGCGCATACTCGGGTATAATTGGCCATCTCACTCGCACACATACAAAATGCCTATACCAATGCCCTACCTCGCAGGCCCCGCGCCCCCGCTCGTTTGGCGTAACTCACGTATTTCGAGGATTTCTTGATTATTTTATCAATATTGATATCTATATATGTATGTTTGGATTTCTCACCAAGTTTCTTACAAGACAGCGTATAAATATTCTGATTTTGTATGATCGTTTTTTAATAAGGTGCGTGTAAATTCGTGTAACTGATAAAAAACGGTATATTTCGGTTAAGGTTGAGGTGTATAAAAAAAATTATAACAATTTTTATGTACACCTGTACTATATAGGTATACACAAGATTTTGAAAAGTCACCGCTTCTGACAGTGCGCCCCTACAAACTCAAGGGCGGTTTGGCAAGCGGCATTGTGATTTTAATAAGCAAAAAAATAATTTTCTGCCTGCTTTTGGATTTTTGGCATGGTATTTAGCCTTGTTGGTCATTTATTCCCTGAGGTTTAATAGGCCTGATTTGATCATTGTTTCAAATCTCGCCAAAAATCAGTGATAATAAAAGTAGGGAAAAGCAAACATATTACGTTGTAACTGTCATTTGTGTCAAATTGAGTTAATTACAATCAAACGGAATTAAACAAAACTTGAATCCCGGGATTCAAACTTTTTCGCAAAAAATTCGCGGGATATTTCAATTAAAAAGTGCATTCCATAATAGACAACATCACATTTGTAGGTATATATGCATCCGAATATCCGATCTCTAGTTATAAGTGTTGTAACAAACACGACTTTCTTTTATATATATAAGAAGAAGATTCGTCCCACTGCTTGGCAAAGCCTCCCCCAAATCTTTCCACTCGGTCACGCGCGATCTCTTACCAATCTCCGAGAAAGGCGTTAAGGTCGTCTTGCCAGCGCTTTCGTGCCGACCTCTCCCACGATGTCGCAACACCCTGGGTGTTGCGACACTAGCCCACCTTACGAGATGCATGCCAATGCTAATGTTAATGTGCTAATGTGTCCCGCTCATTGCTATTTGAGTATGATAATAAATTATGGATACATAAATTATTGTAATCGCAATCCGTGTCTCAGCATTACGGTGGTATCGTAGCTGCGTAGGGAAAAATAATTACTTACTGTACCACTATGGGTATGGTCGGTGGTACGGTGGGTCAGAAGGAAGGTAAATCAGGTTTTGCTAACATTTAGAGAAGTAGTTATATTGGTCAACGATTGGACCAAATGATTTTTTGAAAGCTATCGCTAGCTCAGGAATTAATATCGACAGATATTTATTCCTGAGCTAGCAAAGCAGCTTAGACAGGAGTCACGAGCGTAGCGATACGCTCTAATTAGGATTTAAAAGGCACAAAATGAAAAATATTTGCCTTCACAGTAATGAACGTAGATAATTTTGTTACGTCTATGTCCACAGACATGTTATTTATAATTTGAATGTCTAAAAACAACTCAAAACCGACTTCAGATCCCTTAACCTCTTATTCATAATAGTTTACTAACATAACACACTGCTATTTCTCACACTGTCTTCTTCTATTGACACAAGTCAGAGTGGGAAGTAATGCTGATTATTTTCGAAAACGATCTGCAAAAGACTGGAGGCCTGAATACAGGGTGCTACACGCTCATTGGGGGAGGCCTATGTCGTATTTATCGTAAGCTAGGCAACAATAGAAATACACGCTGTGTCAAAATTTCCACTGCCTAACTATTAATTGAAGTGAATTAGAGTCAATTGCCCATTATTTCTTATTTGATAGTAATTACTTAATATTCTTACTATCAAATAAGAAATAACCGTAAGAGTCAGAGTCAGAGTCAAATCGTTTATTTCTTTAGACTTACAAAATAAGCACTTAGACAAGTAAAATTTTTACTATACATATAAATAGCTTAATAAATATTAAGTTGTTTAAATGTATAGTTTTCTTTGTAAGTCTAAAGAAATAAACGATTTGACTCTGACTCTGACTCTTACAGAGTCAGAGACAGACAGCTGGCTTAGTATAAGGTAGGTAGGTACTAATTTTGAGATCCTTACGCGTAAAAAACCCTAACAAATCATCCGTCTAGAACTGATCTTCCTTCGTTCTAGGCTATCCGTCTTGATACTTTTCGGATATTCTTCATGCATCAACTTTGTAAGCGTGGTTACGTCCGTTGCCATGGGAACCTCTAGACATAAATTATAATGAGTGGAAATATTATGAGAAGAGGATGTTTTACATGTTTTAGATACTTTTTCAGCGCAGGTGTGCGAAATTTCTTGTGAATCTTACTTTTATGGTACCACCTCAAACTTAACCTTTAGACAGTAAAGAAAGAATGATAAAACTTTGATGAGAATTGGCGAAGATGAGAATTGGCTGTTTCTCGTGGTCCCAGGATTTTGTCCCATTAATGGACAAACAGTTCTCCACAAGGGAGAACTGTTTCTCGTAGTCCCATTCCTATGCTTAGTAACGTATTTATCCTCCTCTATATAGGTATTCTTCTTGCATAGATAAACTTTTTGGAGTGTGTAGTGAAGTGTAAATTTACAACAATTTCAACTAGTCGTGATTTTTCTAAAGTATTTTGTTGTATTTTATGCATCACGGGATACATACTAAATCCTTCGAAAATAAAACTTTTATGTGATCAATTCGGAACCATTTTCTATACCTACAAATTTTTAAGAATTTTTAAAATCGGTCACCGATTTCTCCACCAATTATGTGGTGGAGAAATCGGTGAACATACATAAATAAAAACTTAAAAAAACACAGAGGAATATAGTAGTACTAAGCAGAGCTATGAAGTTGGTAACTTACCGTCGAAAGTTTGTAAGAATGTCTGTATGTATTATTGTTGCTCTCTCACGCAAACACTACTGAACCGATCGGCCTGAAATTTTGTATACAGGTAGTTCTAGGCCTGGAATAACACATAGACTACTTTTTATCCCATAAATCAGTTCCCGTGGGATAGGTGTGCGATACCGCGGGGCGCAGCTAGTACTGTATGTAGCGGAAATAAAAATAGTTAGGAATATGAACTAGGTTTTTAGTATGGACAAAACAATTGAATTTTATTTTTATAAATTACTATAATTAGTATGACATAAACACTGTGTGATTACAGGGGATACCTCCCTCTCATATTAGCTGAAGGAAAGCCAAAAAGTGCTAGAAACCAAATATAAAATATTCTTCCCGAGGCCCAATCAACACTTATGCCCGTATTATGAAAGCATGCTCGGTCATCGATCTATGCTCAAGTGATTATGTATAGTTTTGAGTAAAGATTAATTTTAAAACAATGCTTGGGAACTCATTTCAAAATCTACACTCACTTATGTAACCCTCAAGTAACCATGCGTTCCTACCACGTTATTACGTATTATTAAACGGTTACCAAGCTTTACTTGAGTAATTACCTAGGAGGTATTACTTATAGAACGATTTCAAACTTTCATATCTCTGCCTAGTGATTCTTTGAACTCATTGTACTCAAGTGTGGTCTAGCTAGATTATGCTTGAGTAAGACTTTTTTTTTAAATAAAGTGCCTAAAATGTTAGAAATCTTTGCGTCCCGTTTCACAAAACCCATCAAAGCATCAAAGAGCTCTCAGCTCAGAGGAAAATAAATTGTGATAATCAGGTTGATAAGATAAAGGAACGTTTTTCGCCTAGTTACATGTGTAGACCGTAGACAAGACACTCAAGTAGAGATTTTGCAACTAGCTAAGTAGCGTCAGAGTTACATTCTATAATAACGATTTACTCGAGCACAGATTCTAAGCTAGAGTAGAACTCACGTAATGACTACATAAGTAATGCTTGGGGAAGTTTTCATAATACGGGCTTTAGATTCGTCGGAGGCTGTTCTATTAGATCCATCCACCGCAATTACGACATGGGGACAATCCCAGGCTGTTCCTGCTGATCCACCCAGTTCCTGTGTGTTCCGTTAATCCTCTGCTCTCTGATTTCAAAGTCAACGTGTCCCCAGCCCAAAACGTGGCCGTTAACTGTTCTGGTGAAGTTGCAATATATACGTCCTTTTTTGAACGGAAAGTTTGCAGGGATGTGTTTGATCGGAATTGTCATATTGGTCAAGTAATATGCTCCCTGAAAAGTAGTCAAAAAATTTAAGTGAAGTAGAGTCAATTGCACCTTATTTCTTGTTTGATAGTAATAACTATTTATCAAGCTGTTTATATAGTAAAAACCTGACTTGTCTAAGTACATATTTTGTAAGTCTAAAGGTCGATTCACACATATCAGTGAACCCACAGTTCCGGCACAGTACCGTTACAGTTCCATATCCGTGCTACAGTGGTGCGTCAGTGCTTCAATTCACACATATCAGGCACAGTACAGTTCTCTGCGGGTCTTCGTGCACGACGTTCCCTTCAGACTAGCGTTGACGTCGATTGTTTTGATGGCACTCATCAATAACACAGAATTAGCTATGATAGCCGTTGCTTTAGACGAAGAAGAAGAAGAGAATCGAGGAAAAAAAAAATGGGCAGCGGCGTCAGTGATCCGTGATAAAATATCGTCGTCGCCGATCACGTCCGTGATGGCCGGTGCCGGCACTGACACTGACGGTACTGAGACGACACTGACACTGACAAGTGTGAATACATCCATAGAGAATGTTTGAAAGAATAATTATCACTGATGCGGTACTGTGCCGGAACTGTGGGTTCACTGATATGTGTGAATCGACCTTAAAGAAATAAACGATTTGACTCGGACGCAAATAAACATTGATTCTAAAGATGGGTTATTTTGGATATCACCAAGACCAGAAAATCTGTACCAAATAGGAATTTAGTACCGATTTTCTGCTTGACATTTTACCGTGAGGTCTTGCCGAGGTTACATCGTAGGCATCGCAAGTTGAAACAATGGTAAACGTTTAATAAGTAAAGGATCTTTCAAAGACGAAGGGGCCGATGTTGAAATTGCGTAAAACAAGCTGTGTGTGAGATATAAACGTATTTTTTTTAATTCGCAATTCCTATTAATGACATTATTTATGAAATAGTGGCACGGATCCGAGAGGTCCAATTTTCTATGCAATTTTTTCTGCTGTATAAATCCGGCTGAATCTGAGCGATGGCCTGCGTTATGTTGAATTTTAGGGCATCAGTCGATTGCAGTTTATTGGCATAGACTTGTGATTTCAGGACGACACGAGAAAAACTCTAACGGGGTCAAATCGCACGATCTTGGTGGCCAATTCACGTCACCTCTGCGAGACCCTTCCCTCAAACCGTTCAGCAGAATGTACTTCGTGTCGTTCACTGTGTGGCACGTAGTGCCATCTTGCTGGAATCACATATCATCCACGTCCATATCGTTCAATTTAGGGCAAAATTAGTACATTGTTACCCAAGAGATGCAAGTAACTTATTTAGTCCCGAGACGGAGTTTGGCGCCCGAGCGTAGCGAGCGGGGTCTAATAGTTTTGAGAGATAAGTTACTCTCTAATCATAGAAAATTGGATCTTCGGATCCGTGCCACTGTTCGAAGCCGCGGCGGACTTTTAAACAATGTCGTGTTTCATAAATAATGGCATTAATAGACCTTTCAAAACATTAAGTTTATACATTGATTAATTAAAAAGGGAAGATAGGTTACGTTCTCCCAGCAAACACATACCCTCACAGTTATATTTCCAGTCCAGTGCAATACAAAGAAGAACAAAGACGGAAAGACGTATCTAAGACCGAAGTGAGACCGAGGAAACAATATTTCACGCGAATCACGACCGCCTGTGCCGCCGGTCCGACGGTGACTGAGGTGAAAGCACACAATTTTACACAATATGAGGTTGCCATTTTCGAGAAACTAGTAAGTACCTCATCTTCCCTTTTTAATTAATCAATGCGTTTATATGTCAAACACAGCTTGTTTTATTCAATTACACCATGCCCGTCATTGTTGAAACACCCTGTAGATTCCTGTCTCTCTCCTTACCTTTCTTACTTGTTCTTATTTTACTTTACTACTTCTATTTTATGTACTTTACTTTACGCAATTTTTTTATTAGCTTCACAAAATGCCACGTAGAATAAAAGGGAATGATGGTTCAGCCAGCGACAGGCATTTTCAAAGCGTTAGAGTTATTCAATGACATCATCGGCAGAAATACTGGTCTCAAGCATCGGCTTTGGCAGTTACGCCGATTCAGTGCACGCTGTACTAGAAAAATCAATTTAGAGCAATAAATCCATCCTCTCCGTACGCTCCGATTCCGATGCAATGCACGGGCAAGTTTAATCCTTTCTTCTTTTAATGGCGTCCACGACTAGGTTGACATAATTTAACCAATGTCCGTAATAGTAGAGTAAAATAAAAATTAAATCAACGTTACTCGGTAATAAAGATAAATGAAGGAAGTGAATTCTTCGATAAAATGTTAATCAAAAAGATATAAGAAAATTACACAATTATACGCAACGTTGTACGGTCAGGTTTTCATCATCCTCCAACTTTAATTAACTGTTTCTTGCCTTTATCATAAGAACTCTATTCTTATGCCTTTATTGTGGACAGTGCGTGCAAAATATTAAAACATTGCCTACAGAATCTGCGTCCGCGCTGAGGCAAATTACAACAAAAACACACACAAACACAACAAACAAAAACACATCAATGGTACTAGAACATAGTACCCATACCCGACTAAGTTATATTATTAGTTCGCTTCTATCGATCAATCACTAATCTTATACCCTTAAACGAAATATAATTATTGTATATATGTATATATAATCTGAATCTCGTAAACGGCTCCAACGATTTTCATGAAATTTTGTATACAGGGGGTTTCGGGGGCGATAAATCGTTCTAGCTAGGATACATTTTTAGAAAATGTCGTTTTATTCGTGTTTCCTATAAACTTTCATCAACTTACCTAATCGTACTCAATTGACTCTTCCTGACATCTATTGGCGAATAATAATACTATTTTTTTCCTGTGTTCAATAATCAACTTTTTTATGTATTTGTATTATGTATATCAGTTATCTAGTACCCATAACACAAGCTCTGCTTAGCTTGGGGCTAGATAATGCTGTGTGAATAGTCCTGCATTATTATTATTTTATTTTATTTGTATAAGAGTGAAGCTCGGTCACCGTACGCGGAAAGACTCATAGGTGACTATCAAGGCGGATTTAGACAAAATCGTAGCACAGTGGACCAGGTCTTTCTGCTGAAACAACTCATGGAAAAGAGATGGGAATACGCTCAGAGCATTCATACCCTATGATATTGTGGACAGAAACTCCGCCTATAATATTCTGCTCAACTTTGGGATACCAAGCAAACTTGTTAGGATAATACGAGCAGCTACAAACCAAAGCAAAATGCGTGTCAAAGTTGGAACCGAATTATCTGAAGACTTTGAAGTAGATACCGGCTTTAAGCAGGGTGATGCATTGTCTCCCATGCTATTCAATCTAGTCCTAGAACACGCGATCAGAAAAGTCATGACAGTAGACGCCGGTATTCAAATCAACGGACAGCATAAGGTGATTGGCTACGCGGATGATCTAGCACTTCTAGGCCAAAGCAAGAAGCAGGTAGCAGCGCTCGCTCAAACACTGGAAGTAGAAGCTATGAAGGTAGGTCTCAAAATTAGCCACGAGAAGTCAGAATACCTCCACATGAAGCGCTATAAGAACGTCAGACGGCCACGTGAAGACCTTCATGTTGGAGATATAGCATACAAAGGAGTGGCTCAGTTTAAGTACCTAGGCTGCACTGTCACTGATACCTACTCGAGGCAGGAAGAAATAGACATTCGCATACAAAATGCCCTTCGATGCAGTGCAGCTCTTCACAAAGTGTTAGTGTCCAAGATTCTAAGTAGAAAGACCAAGATACGAATCTACAAAACTGTAATTAGACCGATAAGTACTGATGTATGGCTGTGAAACGTGGACCCTAACATTGAAGGAGGAGAATAAGCTACTAGTGGCAGAGCGAAAAATCCTGCGCAAGATCCTGGGACCTACCCGCAGAGATGACGGAAGCTGGAGAGTCCGGAAAAACCTGGAGATCGAAGAGCTCGTGAACGAACCTAACATCATCGGCGAAACGAAGGCACATCGACTCCGTTGGCTCGGACACTTAGAGAGGATGGGAATGGATCGGAACGTCTACAACGCCTATCTCGGATGCCCCGTCGGTCAAAGACCCGTGGGACGCCCGCGGTACCGCTGGAAAGAGGTGGTGGAAGCGGACCTGCGTGAGCTACAAGCGCAGGACTGGCGGGAAACTGCGCAGGACAGGGAAAATTGGCGACTTCTCATATCGGAGGCCAAGACACACTTTGGGTCGTTGAGCCATAGGAGTAAGTAAGTGTAAGAAACTCGGTCATCCACGTACTAAAATATTATATTAATAAAATTACTACTTACCGCTGGAAATGGACACGGCCTATCAAGACCCCCTTGCCTTAGAGCAGTTCCAAAGATCTTATCCTTCCAAATAAGATCACAAAATTTCCAGTGCATTTCTACAAAACTTCTAGCGTATCTGTTTGTTAAGAACTCGTAGAAATAAAAGTTTGCCTGAAACAATGCAAATAACTAAATACATACATTTTTGGTTAAAAAGGGTAATTGTTTAGTAAAATAGTACGTACCTTCGTCGTTCTAAGATAAAACAACGCAAAAAATCAGTGCTTATTTATATCCGTAAAAAAATCTTTAGAAAATGTAAACAGTGCGTTATTCTTAGCAATCGCAAACCCAAGTTTGCGACGAACAAACCCATACCATACAGAAACTACCAAATAGTAGAGCCATCGAGGGCTCAAAGCAGTGTCTTACGTCACGGGCTTCATTGAATCCCGAAAGCAACTCAGGATTCTAGAATAACTTACGAGCGAAGCGAACAAGTTACTAGAATCTTGACTGCGAGAGGAATTTAGTCATGCCCAAGATGAAGACAACTTTTTGCACTCTAAACACAACCGCAAGGAAATTAGTCAAAGTTTGGTTTACTTCGGTGTGATGAATCAGTATAGCAGTACACTACAGCATACAGTAGTTACTTAACGTGGTGTGGACGTTGGCCCCCTTGTTTGTCTTTTTGAAGACTAATTATATTATCTCGTATACGAGATATAGAGAACTCTGAAATTTCCTTTCTACCTTTTACGGTTCATGAGATTCAGCGATGAGATTGACGGATAGACAGTTTAGGATTAGTAATAATTAGGGTCCCGTTTTTTCACCCTTCGGATACCGATTCCAAAAAAATTTTGACAACTCCTATACTATCATGTCTTATGTGTGCTATGTGCATTGTATTATGTGCTTCAGTGTTCTGCCTGCTTGGGAATAGATGATGCTGTGTGAATTGTCCAGCATTATTTATCTATTTACTAGTTGCGGCCGGCGGCTTGACAAATAGCTACGATGCTAGGAAGGCTTGACCACGACTGTGATGATGATAATGATGTTATACTTACAGTAACGTTGTTATGGAACTCGTATGTCCACTCGATGTTCATGTCCACATAATAGAAAGGGTCTCGACGGCCATAGCGCCGGGCCGTCAGGTTGACATATTTTAGGTAGGTTGGATCGTACCCGCGTATTTCAGCTCTCTCCGTGGAAAAAAATCGTAGCTAAACACAAAATATAGGTATACTAGATGTCATATAGCTTGACAATACATATTTTTGACTTAATGGAATGGGTAATTTTCGACTTTTTTCAAAATATTACACAAAGTATGAAGCCTGCTTTAAATTTCAAAAACTGTTTTGAAATGTACAAACTGATACCTTTCATTTGATAGGCCAATTAACCTCAAGTTCATTTTCTTGTTAACGATTTTTAAACAAAATGGAAAGTACTTGCTGATTTGAGATCCTATCTTCAATAAATATTGTCTTTATCTCGTCTCCAAGCATGTGAATTTTAAAGTTTTTTAAACTTACGCGATCAGAACACATTATTATAAATATTCACAGGTCCTCCCGTGACCACGACAGAGTGTAAACCTGTTGAAACATCTGGAAAAATAGGTAAATAAACGCGATAAATACCCGTGAATATTTATAATAATGTGAATTTTAATTCATGTTATTGGAATCTATTGACGTGATTTGCAGCTTTATGACAAATAGATCATAAGCACGACCAATCATAAAAAACGTGACTTATACATATGTACTTTACAAACCTTCTCTGAACTGCACTGTGTTGATAACGCCAATAATAGGAGAAAAATCAACAAAAACGTCGACATTTCGATATAAATGCACCACATACTATGATGTTACTAAAATTATACTCTGTTTTTATAACGGTGATCTTTAATCATAGTATTGCTTCAATTAGGTATTCATGAATTTTAATAGGGTAATCTTATCTAGATTGTAATCTAGACTTTTGGCTAGCATGATGGTTATAATTATATAATTTTGTTCGTGTGCTATGAAATCGATTTTCGATTTGCATAGAGTAAAAAACAAATTAAAAAGTAAAATTGCGTTCATTTTTTGCAACCATTACACACAATTACAGACATACAAAATAGATGGGTACACTAGATGAAGGTTACAAAAAATGGCCAACACTCAGCAAATGCTATGGCAGTATGTGTCCAGCCAGAGCGCTGGTCTTCCGGAGGCCATTGTGAAGCACGTGAGTAACAGCGCAACTCGCACAAAATAATACAATGTTGAATAAATAGGTACACAAAATTAAAACAGAGAAACAAACACATAAATTAAACAGAAAAACAAACACACAAATGAAACACCTTGGCCATAAGTATTGAGCACCCCTTACATTTTGCACCTGTACGGAAAGTATAGTAATAAACCAAATCTATTGTTTATGTATCCTTTTGTCAGCATCTGATAAGGTTTAAAACAATGACCTATACCGCACCTAGCAATAAAACACCTGGGAGCAGTAAAGTTAGTCATTTTACCGATTTTTGTAATTATTCATCAGTTCGCTACTTGACGACGAGACGTGACCATCAAGTGATCTAGTGCGGTTATTTGTTTTTTTTTTCGTTAGCTTCCAGTGATATCTTTGTAAAATGCCAAAAACAAACGAACTTTCATAAGAGCAACGTGTGCAGATACAGCTTCTGCATAGGCAAGGGAAATCCCAAGTGGAGATATCCAAAGCAGTGAAATGTTCGCGCCGATCAGTGCAATATGCTATTGAGCGATTCGCTGCTACCGGATCACATCAAAATAGACCCAGAACTGGGCGCAAAAGCATCACTACCGACCGTGAGGACCGTCAGCTGCTAAGAGAGTCTTTGAAAAATAGGAAGAAAACCTCTATGGAGCTGGCTGCTGAGTTGTCAGCTGAAATTGATAAAACAATTTCTGGTCGAACTGCTCGTCGAAGACTTCTAGAAGCTGGCTTGAAAGGTTGTAAAGCTCGGAAGAATCCATGGCTCTCGGAGAACAACAAAAAAGCGTGGTATGCATGGGCCTTAGAACACCAACACTTAACCGCAGAAGATTGGTGCAATGTTGTGTGGTCAGACGAATCAAACTTCGAGGTGAGTTTATCCATATAATTATCTAACAACATTTAGTAAAATTATTAGAAAGTAATCGCCTACATAAATTTAAATGTACTTTTTTCGAAACTCACGTTATTCTCTTTGTTGCAGATTTTTGGGACCCCTAGTGTGACTTTTGTGCGTCGCCGGGTAGGTGAAGAATTTAGGCTAGATTGTGTGGTACCGACCGTAAAACGCGGCGGCGGCAGCATAATGGTCTGGGGCTGCATAACCAGCTCTGGAGTTGGTGAATTAATCGTATGCGAGGGCCGAATGAACTCTACCAAGTACATAAATGTACTAGAATCTGCGTTGATGCCGTCATTAAGGACACTTTTTGGGCATCCGAACATAGATGGCATTAAATTCCAACAGGATAACGCACCATGTCACAAATCAGCTCTCCTTATGACATGGTTTCAGGAGAACGACATTGAGTTATTGAAGTGGCAAGCCCAGTCTCCAGATCTGAAGAATCTGAACCCCATTGAGCATTTATTTATTTATTTATTTATTCATTTATTTATTTATTTATTTATTTATTTATTTATTTATTTATTTATTTATTTATTTATTTATTTATTTATTTATTTATTTATTTATTTATTTATTTATTTATTTATTTATTTATTTATTTATTTATTTATTTATTTATTTACTTATTTATTTATTTATTTATTTATTTATTGCATACATGTCCATTATAAGTTGTTAACAATTTTATAGGTAGAATCTACATGAACCCTGTAAGGGCGTTGCAACATTCTGGGTTAGAGTTCTTATGTAGGTATAAAAGTTAGTAATTTTATAGTTGCGATACAAAGGAAAAGAGATACATATTATGTTGTCAGCATTAAGTAGGGCTATAACAATTATTATGTCAGAAATAAAATTAAAATAAATGGAAAATTATAAAAATTAAAGAATGTGAAAATGTCAATAGTAGGTAAATATAAAATGTCAAGATTCATGCTACGTGTTTTAATTAAATAAATGTCATAAAATTGCTATATTCCTACTAGGTACTTTTAAAGTTTTTGTCACTAAGGAATTCATTCACTGTGTAATAACATTTGCGTATAAGTAATAATTTTAACCTAGTCTTAAAAATATTGTCTAATTTTTCATCTTTTATGTCAGCAGGCAATTTATTAAAAATAGTTACTAGCCTAGATTCTGGGCTCTTACTTACTATTGTTAGGGTACTAGGTGGTTTAATTAACATTTTTCCGTGGCGTCTATTGTACTTGTCATCTTGTTCCGATTTCGATTTAAACATGTGTCTATTTTTTCTTACAAATAGCGAGGCTTGCAATATGTATATACAGGGGAGGGTCAGGATTCCCTTTTCAATAAAATGTGGCTTACAGCTGTCCCGGGTTGGGATGTTTACCAAAATTCGTATGCATTTTTTCTGTAGAATAAATAGATCGATGACATTAACACTTTCACCCCATACAACGATTCCATAATTAAATGCTGAGAAAGCTTGGGCATAATACGCGGAGAGGGCAGTTTTGTAGTCTGTGTTTGATTTGAGAACACTGAGCGCGTAGACAAATCGTGATAACTTTGATTTTATATTTTCAATATGCGATTTCCAGTTCAAGTTGTTGTCCAATGTGATTCCAAGTAATTTAAAGTTATCTTGTTCTTTTATATTAAAGGCTTTTTTCGAGTATACTCAAGTCAAGTGGTTTTTTTTGGTAGGTTCTAAATTGAACGAGTTTGGTTTTATTATAATTTATTTCAAGGTTGTGGTCCTTAAGCCATTGTTCGCAGTCATATAAAGTCGATTTAATATAATTTATGTCAATATTTGGTGTACTACTAAAAAGCAGGGACACGTCGTCAGCATATAAAACACAGGGTGTATTTATTGATTTAGGCAGGTCGTTTATATATATTAAAAATAGGTTACATCCGAGAACACTACCTTGGGGTATTGATGAATTGATAGTAATTATTTCGGAAGGTATATTTTTCAGTTCGTGTGATAATTTATCAATGTGGTCTATTTGCACAAATTGTTTCCTGTCTCGAAGGTAGGACTGAAACCATTTGTAAGCTATGCCCCTAACACCAATTCCATACAGTTTTTGTAACAATAGCTTATGATTTACCCTGTCGTAGGCTTTTGTCATATCAAGGAAAATTCCGATGGCATATTTCTTGTCATTCATGCAATTATATATTTTTTGAGTGTAGTTACAGACGGCAAGCGCGGTTGATCGATTGTCCCTAAATCCAAACTGGTTATTGTCAAATAAGTCGTATTTTTCAAGAAACTTGTTTAGCCTTATAGCCATAGCTTTTTCAAATAACTTAGACAAAGTGGGTAGTAACGCTATCGGTCTATAACTGCTTGGGTTTTTCGCAGGTCCGCCTTTTTTATGTATTGGTCTTAATTTAGCTAATTTTAATAAATCTGGGAATGTTCCTTCGTTAAATGATTGGTTTATCAAGTCAGTTTATACGTTTATGGGGTTTATTAAAGCGCGGAGTCAGGCGCCATACGATTAGCAACAAAGAAGACCTTAAGCGTTGTCTGCGCCTGGAATGGAGCTCAATTACTACCGAAGACTGTGAAAAACTTGTACGCTCAATTCCAAAAAGAATTTCTGCTGTTATAAAGGCAAAGAGTGGACCCACAAAACATTATTATTTTATTAATAGTTATATAAATCTATATAAATCGTTTTATTTAACTTCTGTTTGATATTTCTTATAATAAATTAAAATGTAAGGGGTGCTCAATACTTATGGCCAAGGCTGTAGAAAAACAAACAAATTAAAATAAATACATTAAGAAACAAATAGAGAGTACAATAGGTACAACTTTTATGATTGGAAAGTTTAATATTAGTAGGTACCTAAGAGGTTGCGAATGGAAAAACTAATTAGTTAGAAAAGTGGTGAGCGGATGTGTCAAGGCCAAGAACGGCTGCTTGCTATAATTAGCATATTTTTTTGAGAGTCTACTAGATATTTTTTAAAACAATTTTTGAAACTCCAAATTGAGTACGAATCAGACCAAGGAATGGCAAATAAATAAAAGGCATATTATTTTATTTTATTTTTATTTTATTTTATGCTACCTTCAATGATAGATACATGGACGTGCATACCGAAGTCAAAGGTGGCTGGAAACCGATTCTTTCATCTAAGGATTCTATGTGACGATTCAGCGACGATACCATTGTCATAGACAAAAAAAATTGCAAGCATCTGTATTAATTAAGTAAACTAGTTAAGTGTAGGTATAGGTAGCATAAGTAACTATTTTAAAGTACGCACCATTTGTCCTCATATAATTATGTAGTATTATCTGATTATTTTATTTGTTATTAGCACTCATTTTGCCTGAAAAACAGGTATTTACCTAGTTCAGGCACACGCAATATTTAATATACACACATCAACATTGTCTAGGGATATTCCATTTCGAAATGATTTGCTTACAAACTACACTCGAGAGCAATGA
This sequence comes from Eupithecia tripunctaria, assembly GCA_955876795.1. NCBI lineage: Eukaryota > Metazoa > Arthropoda > Insecta > Lepidoptera > Geometridae > Eupithecia > Eupithecia tripunctaria. The sequence goes on along the minus strand of OY041623.1, from coordinate 7,789,704 downwards.
ATCCGGGTCACTTAAAGAATGTTAAAAATCTCGGAAACTAAAAATGATAGGTTAATGCAATAAATTGTATTTAATAGACAATGTAATACTCCTTAAATGAAAGTAAAAAAAATATGAGTCACCATACATTTTATTAACACAAAATTACATAAAGAAAAAAACTGCTGATCTCTCCTTAAAACAAAAATAGGAAACATGAAATTTTTGAACTTTATTACGATTTTCTTGAATTTTAATACTTTGTATTGCCTCCTCGTGCTTCCATTACTGCGTTTACGCGGCGTTTTTGGGCATGCTGTACACCAAGTTCCTTATACGATTTTGGGGAATATTCTCCACTTCCTCTGTGAGAGCAATTTTGAGCTCACGAAGCGTGATTGGGGGAGGGTTTCGTTGTTTTACGCATCTGCCTAGCTCGTCCCAAGCATGCTCGATCGGGTTGATATCCGGGCTGCGCGCTGGCCACTCCATACGAGTAATGTTCATCTCTTGAAGGTAGTCATTCACAATCCTACCTGTATGAGGTCGGGCATTGTCATGCATAAATATAGCATCCTCACCTAAATTGACCATAAATGGACCAACGTGATCATTGAGGATTTCTTCCACATATCTTACGCTAGTTAAAGAGCCGTTTTCTATGATCACCAGCTCTGTGCGACTTTCAGAAGAAATTCCGGCCCACACAAGTACAGACCCACCACCGTAGGCTACTTTTTCTTCGATGCATGCTTGCTTGAATCTTTCCCCTGGTCTTCGATACACTCTGTGTCTTCCATCGTGCTTGTAGAGCATAAATTTTGATTCGTCGGAGTACATAACTTTTGACCAATCTTCAATACTCCAATTTACGATTTTTAGGATTCTTTAAGTGACCCGGATTCATTGCTCTCGAGTGTATTTGCTTTTTAGAAAAAGTTTATACATGGAATAAAACCTCTTTTGTTCTCTTTTCAAAATTTGTAAAAGGAATAAAAATAGAACGCATTAAACAAAAGATAGAATTGGGGACTCCGATCTAGATAAAACAACGCTAATAGGGTATATGCATGTGATTTCAAAATGGCTAAAAAAATATAAATGTATTCTCTATTGATATAAAAACATATCTACATATTTATTTTTGCATTTTGAGATGATTTCATTGTAGAATTTAACCATTGAAAAATTGATATTTTAAATCTCAATCGCAAAATTTCAAAACGCTACGCCATTGACTAGAGCGGACGTGACATCACTGTACACATTTCTTCTTTTTTTATTCTGCTTGCTGCACCTTGATTTGACACTATTCTGCCCACTTGACATTTCGTATTGTCGATTATTTTCAGTTTTTTCGGAAAACCTCTTTCCTGAGATGATCACTACCGAGGTCGTCACCAAAGGTTTTAATCAAGTGTGTACGTCGACGTCACATAAACATGGCGCCAATATGGCAGCGTTTTTATCACCCGAAAATGATTGTAGTTTTGATTTTTTTTTTACCTTGTTAATGCGAAATTCAGTGAGCGTCTTATCATTTCTCGGTTAAATAATGACCTAAAGAATCGATTAAAACAATAAAAAAAATCGATGCATAGACCCTATTTTGCCTAATAAATTTACTTTTATTTAATTAACAATATGTGCTATCTAAGTAATTTTTAATTTTAACGGATCTTGTGATATTTCGTGTGTCATGGAACGTCGACATTTAAGCAGAGAAGTAATGATAAGAGCGATAGGCATGTTACAAGCCGGTGCTATCCAACGCGTGGTTACCAATACCCTAAACACCAATCAAATCGTAATTTCTCGATTGTGGTCACGTTTTCGTATTACTGGGGATGTAAGAGAGCGCCACACTGGAAAAAAACGAGTAACCACACCTAGACAGGATCGTTTTCTCCAAAATTTCACCAGGAGGGAACCCAATCTCACAGCAAAGCAGCTAGTGCAAAGGCTTCAGTTAGACCACCAGCTGTCAGTCAGCGACCAAACCGTCAGAAGAAGACTACATGAAGTCGATCTTCATTCTCGTAGGCCGCTTCGTGTGCCAGCTCTACGACGAGGCTATCGCGGAAGGCGACTACTTTGGGCTCAAGAACGTTTTTGTTATGGAACAATGGCCAATGGACTCTTTACTGATGAGTCTCGGTTTGGATTCCACCCCGATTCACGAAGAACACGTGTTTGGAGAGTTCCAGGCAGAGGAAGTCGTCTCCAGCAGCCACAAGAGGTCCATTCGTACCGAGGTGGGACAATCATGGTTTGGGCGGGAATTCGTATTGGCGCGCGAACCGAGCTCATTTGGATAAGAAGCAGCATGACGGCACTAAAATGATCTGTGATCATCCCTCATAGAGTTCAAATTGGCCAGGAATTTCAGCTCATGCATGATAATGCCCCTCCACACACGGCGCGTTTATTGTCAGCTGCCCTTCAGGAACATGATGTCGCGGTTTTAGACTGGCCTGCACAGTCACCCGACTTAAACCCAATTGAACACGCTTGGGACATGTTGCAGCGAAGGGCTTTCAGCAATTTGCCGTCGAATTTGACCACAGAAGACCAATTTTTTGCCATTTAAAAAGAACATGGGATCGCATACCCCAGCGAGACTTAGACAACCTCATTTTGAGTATGAATAACCGGTGCAGATGTGTTATGAACGTCAGGGGAGGCAACACCGATTCAATTGTTAAAAGGTAATTTTATAAAGTCATGGCAACGTAAAAATAGTTTAAACACAATTTACTGAACTTTGTAAATTTTCAAATTTTTCGTCATTTTGTTCCCACTTAAATTTTTACTAATAGTTTTCATCAAACAGTTGTGTTTTATTATTATTAATAAACAACACGGAATAAAGATTCTTGTCATACCTCTTTTCTAAAGAAATTATTTTCAATTTTTGTAAAATCAACAAAATGTTGAATATCCATAGACAATGTTGATGTGTGTATACCATGTATACCATTAGAATTTAAGATGAACCTCTTTGTTATCCTTCTAGCATTGATTAATTAAAAAGGGAAGATAGGTTACGTTCTCCCTGTGCTTACTCAAAAATTGGCATGTGTTACAACTACACGCAAACACATACTCTCACAGTTATATTTCCAGTCCTGTGCAATACAAAGAAGAACAAAGACGGAAAGACGTATCTAAGACCGAAGTGAGACCGAGACAACAATATTTCACGCGAATCACGACCGCCCGTGCCGCCGCACTAAGGTAGATTTTGCTTAGTTATGCGGCCAAAATTGAAATTTCTCAAGTAGCTACAAATACAAAATGTTATATCTGTCTACCTTCACAATAGAACAGGCCATAAAAAACCGGTGTTCTTGGTTTCGATACCCGCACGGGGTATGTGTGGAGATAGTCGGAACTTGTTAGTCTCCCGCTACCCACTGCTCTCGCTATTTACGCTTTTAAAGTGACCTATCTTTCGTACTCAATATTTTCGATTTGAAGATAGTTATAAGAAAAAACTATATGGATTCCAGTGTTTCAGGTAAATACCATTATTTATTAAATAAATTGACAACCTACTATAATAAAAAAACCTTTATTTTAAAGCTTCTAAACATGTTACGTTTTCTTGCAAAAAAATCTTGATTTTTCAATTAAAAGGTAATTTAGTTATGTTATCGCCTCCGATCGCCGTAAAATGATTATTAATTATAATACTTTATACTCTTGTCTTATAATTCTGATAAAAATCAGCTGCGCCTAGGTGCGTCTAGGGTAAAAAAAGTTATGTTGAGAAATGTACCAAAAAAATTCTAAATCCTTCTCTCCGGAGACTTTGGATATGATTTACCCCCCAAACTAGACTCCGTTTTAACAGACTCTTCGGACGGTGAGGACCCGGACCGGCGCGGCGGCGCACATAGGTAGGTTTTGAAGGTTTTATGCGGCCAAAATTATTTTAATTGCTTTAACTATTCTAAATGATATTATTGTTAATAAAAAATAAATTTCTGTTGAAATTATGTATGTATATATTAAAAAAACAAATAAAATTAAAAAAGTCGTGTGGCACTCGGGGACTGCCGCGGTAAAGCTATTGCAATGCCACCTAGAGGCGAGTTGCTGAACTAAAGAGACAAGCGTGATATTTCAAAAGTCATTAAAAGTTCTGCTATTCATCGATAGATGGCAAAACTAAAAACTATCACCGCTCTGCCGGTCGGAGTGGGGAGCATGAGGTTTTTTCGTTACGGAATTTCTGGATTCGGTCCCCGCGCTCAAGGCCCACGATAGAAGCTATGCAATAGCTTAAAAATAACATCTCACCACAGACGTAAGAAATATGATATCACACTAATATGCGAAAGTCGCAGGCAGCTGCTAGTATTTTATGAATGTAAGTAAATAAATTGTAAATGTTATTTACAATTTATTTACTTACATTGACGGTGACTGAGGTGGGAGCACACAATTTTACACAACATGAGGTTGCCATTTTCGAGAAACTAGTACCTCATCTTCCCTTTTTAATTAATCAATGCCTTCTAGCCCTAAATTATTTTGAATAAATTATTATTAATACTATAGTATCTATTAACAGAATGTAAAGAATAAAATAAGAGCTGCGGATTTACCGAAAACACAAGAACTGGGTAGATCGGAAGGCACTGCCCGGGATTGTCCCCGTGTTGTAATTACAATGGGAGGATTGGATGGAACAGCCCCGGGCGAATTTAAGTGTACGCCATTTTTTATGGACCTTCACAACTTAGCTTGTGCTGATCATTATTTTAGGCGGACAGCGCTATCTATAAATAATCTCCCAAATAACATTTATTTATTTATTGATAATGGACGAGCAGCCTGTGGCTGATGTGTCCATATCACACAGTGCTGAATTTAGTTATTGCGTCACTTTTTTTAGTTTGTTTTTGTTGTCTCGTAACCAGTTGTCAAGTTTATTCTTGAAGTTGTTTATTGATGTGGCTGATATAATGTCTTCTGGTAATAGGTTCCAGTTATGAACCACTCTATTGGTAATAAAATGGTGCGCTGCAAGGGCTTGAGTAGAGTCACGGGCCAATTTAAGCTGGTGTCCACGTGTTGAACGTCCTTCTTTCTTTATGTAGATGTCTTGTAAGTATGGCAGGTTGTATTTGTGAGTGAGAATCTTGTAGGTTTCGATGAGGTTACCTCTAAGACGTCGTTCCTCTAGAGTAGTGTAACATGTTTGGATTTTTTATGGGAGTTGCACCTCTGGACTCGCATCACTTCGGAGCCGTATCGGTTTTTCTGCACAAAACAAAGGCGCTTGCCTGCGCTCGGCCAATCGTGTTGGCAATAGTTTGTCAATAGTTGTTTGGCAATAGTTTGCGTAGACTTGCCAAACGTCTAGAAGGTGCCACTTGCCTTGTATACATTTCGATATCGACAACCTCTGTGGCGCGGTGGGCGAAGGTCCGGTTGCGATGCAGGAGGTTGCGGGTTCGTTTCACGCCTCGGTACAAATGTGTGTACGATCTGCAGATATTTGTTCAGGGCGTTGTGGATGTTTACTATGTATAGTAAAAAGTATCTAACTATGAATTGTATTATCGGTTATCTAGTACCCATAACACAAGCTCTGCTTAGTTTGGGGCTAGATGCTCATGCTGTGTGAATTGTTCAACATTATTTATTTATTATATATTTGCCTACGCTCGCGCTGGCATAGCTCGGTCAACATGGATTGGGGCCTGTTCATGTCTATTTTTACTCTGAGTTTGTCATCTTGAAACATAATTGTAGGCAATTGAAATTTTGACAAAGTGCACTTTACCTTATAGCAATGCAGGTATATGGGCTTATTTTTAACCGACTTCAAAATAAGCAGGAGTTTCTCATTTCGACTGTATTTTTTTCATGTTTTTTCTCTCAGAACTTTTTAATTGGTTGGTCCGATTTTCATGATTCTTTTTTTATTTGGAAGCTGGTTCTTCCCGAGTGGTCCCAATTTGGAGAGTTGTGACAATGGAATCCATGAAAAAATAATGTAATTAATGTAAGTTTATAGGTTTTTAAAATAAAATCAAATATTATTCCAAAAAAATGTGTGCGACGCCGCGGCAACAGGCTACCTAGTTATCATATAATTTTATTATGTCATTATCTTATGATATCAAACAGGTGTGTTTTATTATTATTAATAAACAACACAGAATAAAACATAAAACATAATAACTCAGTAGCACTCTAATGAGTGCTACTAAGAGTTAATATGTCATTTCATATAATTATGTTATCAATCAGACGCTGTAGGTAGGTTTCTAAATTAATGTTATTTGTTAAGCGAAGTTTTGAACAAGCCATTATATCGCGTTGATCTAAATCTAAACGAATACGTGTTAACAAACAAAAAAATCTCTACTATTGACTAGTCAAATTCTCTACTACTACCTACCTAATTTGTTCTTACCAAAGATTGATGGTTCATCAACTAACAACCTCAACAGAGTCAAAGTCAGAGTCAAATCGTTTATTTCTTTATACTTTCAAAATAAGCACTTGGACAAGTACAAACAGCCTGTATTGGTCCACTGTTGGACACAGGCCTCCCCCTGATAAGCGCCTCATTGGCGATTATCCCATAAAGGATAATGCCCAAATCACCACGCTTTTATATATTTCGAAATACCTACAAATACCGAAGTATCAGTTTATAATAATGTACCTACACGCTCGATTTAACATTGGTATGGTACCTACTTACCTACACTTAAAAAAGTAAATTATTTTTAATCGAAACTATTCTATATAATATTGCATGTCCGCAATCAAATAATAGGAATAAATCGAGGGTTTACTGCGAAAACCAGTTAGATGCAATGACATGAGTTTTGAGATATTTGATTTCTAAAGTTTGAGTCCATGTCACTTGCTAATTCATCAATAGATTTGGTATTGTATAAATATAAAAGAAACAATACATCTAATATTTCCTTAAATTAGGAAAATTATGAGCAAGGTCGTGCAGTTACCATGTTTTACCTGTTAACTTGTAAAATGCCGTTTTAGCGAAAACTATTAGTTTTGATACGATTTATTAAATAAAACATATAGTTTATGACAAATAACTACATTTTACATTATATTGAGATGCTAAATGATTAAATTAATTGATTTATTCATCGACGAAAAAAATCTAGCAGGTTTTGCCCGTTACTGTTTCAAATTTTATGAAGCGGTGGTAAAATGAAAAACATTTAAATGCAAAATTATGTTTAATTGTTACTTTTAATCACATTTTAATCAGGGGTCTACTCGGAAAACGATTAACGAAGTTCCTGATTCGTTTTCATTCAAAACTTACTTTGATGTCTACTACATAAAATAGCATTTGCACGGAAACGAATCAGATAGGACCTACTCGTACTTCAATTTTCGTTTCTGACGTACGTAGTAGTGCGTAGGTACTTTGATGGTTATTCGTTATCCCCAATTGTAGTATCATCACGAATTGCTGGCTCTGGTAACCCATCTTTTGGAAGTTCCTAAACCAGCCGTGAAGCTCTTCTGGTAATATGCCTTTGATATATAAACTTACGAGATCTTGTTTCTTAGCTTCACTTTCAGGTGATCTGGGTAAAAGTGGTGTAGTTGGCTCGGAAACTGATGGTTAACTGGAGGCCAAGAGGAGGATCCAGTTAGGCTGGGCAGCGTTTGTAAAACTACGTCGGAGTCTTCTCGTCATCTATACCGCAATGCTTGTAAACTAAAGTTTTGAATCAGTGCGTCCTACCCGTCATGACCTATGGAGCTGAGACGTGTACACTCACGATAGGGCTGGTCCGCCAGTTTCAAGTCGCTCAGCGAGCTATGGAAAGAGCTGTGCTCGGAGTCTCTCTGAAGGATAAGATTCGTAACAAATACATTCGACAGAGAACCAAAGTTATCGACATAGCTCAAAGAATTAGCAAGCTGAAGAGGCAATGAGCCGGCAATATCACGCGAAGAACCGACAACAGGACGCCTTCCGGTCTGCCAAAAACAGCAGGCTGATGCTGGATGCGTCAAGCTGAAGACAGGGCGCTATAGCGCCCGGGGAGGCCTTTGTCCAGCTGTGAAATTATATAGGGCAGATTATGATGATGATCTTTTGAATGGCCCAGAGGAGCAAGGCAGCAACAAGCTGATTGTAGTTTTGACTGTGGTCAAGCTAAGTAAGCTTCTTCGTTTTCATTTTTATTTTCTGTGTAAATTTGTTCACACTTAGTACACAGTAGTCAGTAAGCATTGATCTTTCCTTGGTACTAAAAAGCTCATATTATATTCGCGCACAAATGTTCCCCGGTAGGTTTTCTCAGACGCTGGTTCAGAACAATTTTTCAAACATTTACCTTTGTACAATGAATTCATTTTTCGAACCTTATGACGATGATCTACTTTCGTTGTGTATCTTTTCTACAGTTCATCGTACAGTCTTTTGTGCAATGAGATTCCAAAGAAGAAAACATTTTGATGTGTTTTCTTTCTCTATAAATAGTTTCTGGTTTAGTTTTATTCACAGGTTCTTGTCCTTTTCTGTGGTCAGTTCCGTCAAATAAGTTCACTTCATTACGTTTTTTAATTGCATCAGTACGTTAGACGAAACACACAACGTTTTGTGCGTGTCGTTTGCAAAAAAAACTGACATAAGCGAAGGTACTTGCTTTTTTCATCTTTTTTAGAAAAAAGAAACGTTTATTTGAAAATTGATTTTGGGCTGGTCGGTTACGTATAACCAGGACTCGTTTTGGTGGTTGAATAGTGGCCGAAATAAAAAATCTTAATGTGAAATCTAGATTCCAAAAAAAACTGCAAAATCTATGTGTCAATTTAAGTCCTCAGACACATTTTCTGTTACCTATTGAATAAAACTAAAAATGTCTAAGCTCTTAAATTGACACGTGGAGCAATCTATAGCTTTAGGAACCTTATCTGATCTGACTTTCGCTCTTGTTTTATAAGGCAAACCATCTGCTCTTCTTTTTTATCCATATTACAAGTCTAATTGTTTGGAACAAGATTTTACCACCTTTTTAATGGTTGAATTAGCAACCAACTCCTTTTATTAAGCTCACTCAAAATATTTATTCACTATTTCAGTCATTTTTAATGTTATCTATTGTTTTGTTCAACATTTTGAATCATTTTCCTTTACTTGCATTACATAAATTGAGCGTAAAATTGAACAAATTATGTTGCGTAAGCTAACAAGAGTCGTTTAGTCGGTTTTGCATGTTAACAATTAGTAAAATTAATATTATTATGTTCAAGTATATACGATTATTGCAACAAATACTGTTTTCACATTACTTACTTATTTCTTATGGCGTTATTGTTAAAGTACAGTCCAGTAATTCCGTATAAATGCTTTTGATTCATTTTTCACGAATAATCTTTTGAACATTGATATAATAAAAGTGTTTATGCAATTTTAGCAATAGAGTATTAGTCTATTTGCTTCATTTAGTCGGTTGCGCCATTGAATAATTTCTGTTTGGCTTGTCGTATCATTAAATGGGTTTCACCAGTCGAAAGAGCGCGAAAAATTAAGTACCACTGTGTCATTAACTCATTTTTCGAAAAATTGTCACTTAGTCGGTTTTCGCAGTAAACCCTCGAAATTTGAATTAATAGTTAAGTACTACATCATACATTAATATCATTATAAATAGAGAATATCATTCTAGCCCAATGAGATATTCCAGTACGGTACGTCAATGTGCAATATAACAATATAACAAAATGTCGACTTTTTTATTGATATTCATGCAAGTGGTAGCGTTATCGATAACCTGCAATTCTGAGAAGGTAAAGATTACTTCCAAAAAATTAGTTTTATTTATTTATTTATTTATTTATTTATTTAGTTGTTGTTTTTGTTCGGCTGTAGGTTCCCAAGTACAGTATGTATGTTTTTTAAATTTAGGTATTTTATCTATGTCTATACTTAGGGTAAAGATGCGCGACTGTGAATGATTCCAGTCGAATTATTCGACTTCACAAATCATTCGAACGATTCGACTGGCTAGAGCAGATTAGTAACTAATTTGGTTAGTAACCGCGAGTCGTTCGACTGTCCGAGTCGGTGAAGATTCGTTATTCACCATAGATAGAGTCAGTGTCATATAGTAACTAACTTGGTTAGTAATCGCGAGTCATTCGACAGTCCGAGTCGGTTTCGATTTGTTATTCGACGTGGATAATCTATCAAAAAAATGCAGGGACTGAAAAATGGCGGCAAATTAAAATATTATAAGTCAAAATTAGTATGATAAAATTCTAATAACATATTTATTGATTTTAATTAAACTCACAGCTGGTTAGCCTTTTTTTCTTTATTATCCTTTTTTGAAGTCGGTTAAAAACTACCTACACCAATTTAACAATCGCACCAGAATGATAAAATTACTTGCTAAATCTGTTCCCTTCGAATATTTCATTAATTCCATTCAGTTAACACCATCGATCGACTAACCAAATCGAATCGTAGCCATGAATGATCAATTCGTAGAGGCATTAGTAACTACTAATTAGTAGTTGTCATTCGACTTTGAAGATTAGTATATTACTAATATTCAATTCGAACGAATCAATTAGTAGTTGTAGATCATTCGACTAGTCAGATCATTCGAAGTCGCCCATCTTTAACTTAGGGCTATCAATTTCACTCCGTACGTAACCTATACGTACCTAATCTGTTTCGAATTTTTCCCTAACAATCTTTTAATTGTTTTCGATTCACTTCATAGCGAATGCCGGTTGGCTACGCCCCCTCCGAAATATTTTCGATACATAATATTAATATGTAAGGTTTTTGTTATTATTATTACAGTGCACACTTAAAGCCGAAATTTTTTGGGATATTATTTGATTTATTAATACATTACCTATACATTATTATTTAAATTTGAAAATAAAAAAATAATGAATAGGTACTTCTTTGTGTACAGATAAGATTTATTTCGACGGAACACGCAGCGGTGGATTGGATAAATCTGAAATATGTATCATACGCCAACTTAACGGCGCAGCGCTATGGCCGCAAAGATCCATTTTACTATGTGGGCTTATTTATGAATATGATATATGAGTTCCATAACAACGTAACTGTAAGTACAATACAATACAATACACTTTATTGCACACCAAAAAAAGTAAGTAAGTATGAGGTTTTTTTGCCTCATTAATGCGATATCCTTAAGATGATTGGTACTTATGTAGCATTTTCTCTGACACTTGATCAAGTTTCAGGAAACCTGAAATAGTGTCTATCATATTTTTTTAAATCCAATTCCAATTCTAAAACAATGAATGGTAATGTTATCGTCTGTCTGACATCAAAATTAGCTAAAGGGATCGTTAGGAAAACGATTTAGGAATTAAAACGTGTCATTTGTATCTAATCAACAAAATATTTGAATTTATAAAAATCTTTGATGTAAGTAATATCACGAATAAAATCTTTATAACTACATTTAATTAATTAAATTATTGACATAGTTCATCCAGTCCATGTTTTTTTTGTGACATGGTGATGTGTGGATTGTACAGCATTATTTTACATATTTAATTATAACAAAAAATGCGATTTGTGTACCAGTATAATTAAACAAAGAATAATTGATTTTGGTTTAAAAAACTATAAACCGACTTCAAATATATGGATCCCATTATCAGACATGGACCAAATGAAAATCGGACCACCCAGTAAAAAGTTCTGAGGTAACAAACATAAAAAACAAACCAGTCATATTGAGAACCTCTTCCTTTTTAACCGACTTCAAAAACTGGTGCTTCCCGTGTGGTCTCATTTTAATTTTTAATTGGTCTAGTTCTGACAAAGGGATCCATGAAAATCCATGAAAAAGCTATAAAAAATTGAAGTCGGTTGTATAGTTTTTTAAAACAAAATTAATTATTTTGAAGTCGGTTAAAGAATATAAAAGAGACACACAATCTATATACATTCGAACTGTGTAAACATTCTGACATCATTTTTAGTTCTTGGTGACCGCAGCGTAGCTTATTTGATCCATCAAAAACATTTATGATTTTCTTTTTTTTATTTCACGAAACAGTTTTGAATTGGTTCGGAAACCTTGGTGTACGACTCGAGTCGCACTTGGCCAGTATACATTTGCTTTTACTATTTTCAGGCATGCTTTTACTGTTATCAGGCAAGCTTTTACTGTTTTCAGGTAAGCTTTTACTTCTTCGAGTTTCTGACAAACAGATATGCAAGATCGTTCGTGGAGGTACATTGGAAGTTTTGCGATCTAGTTTGGAAGGATAAAATATTTGGTATCGCCCTGCGGCAGGGCAACTTTGATAGGCCCTGTCCATTTCCACCGGTAATAATTTTACTAAATACTTTTTGCACCCTCGCACATACTTTTGGATTAAAAAATAGCCTATGTGTTTCTCATCGTTTCTCTGCTATTAAATAGCATGCTATAATATTAAACTGGGATATTATCTTTCTCCTTGCCCAATTTCATTGAGACCCGTTTAGCCGTGAAAGAGTACAAAGATAAAGATAAAGATACATTTATTTGTCCAAAACAGGTGACTACATATATATAAGTAAGAAGGTCACAACCTAGTTACATTTACTTAGACACAATACAGCAAGAAGTTGGTGGAGGTAGGCTTAAAGAGAGATAGGTAATTTATTCTGTTTCTATGATACAGGTGCCTTAGATGTAAAATTGGTGACTGTGCTGCCCCTGTTGACCAAAAAGGGTAAAAGAAAGATAGACAAAGAAATAGAGGGCCTAGACAATGTAACAATGCCATAGATAGAATGTCGAAAGCGATATCTAGTAGAAAAATCCAAAGATGTATGGGTTTGACATAATATGCCTTAAATATGTCACGTGGTCTGTTTCGAATTTTTCCCTAAGAATCGTTTAATAGTTTTCGATTCGCTTCATAGCGAATGCCGGTTGGCTACGTCCTCTGAAATACTTTCGATACATAATATTAATATGTTAGGATTTTGTTATTATTATTACAGAGTCCGACTCTCGCTTTGCCGGTTATTTTACAACTTAGTGTAAGTTTAGTACCTACTAAATTAGTGTGCTTGTTCTGTGGTGCGTTGGCATTTTGTAAACGCATGCATTCAATGATAGTTAGTAGCACCCAGGTTTTGGTGTAAGGGAGATTACGAACGATTTAAATCTTTGACAAAAATGTATTTCTCCAATGAAGTAACCTCACAAAATATTCCAGGGTCCTTATAACATGAGCAATATGACAATTCCGATAAAAAGCATCCCGGCAAACTTTCCGTTCAAGAAAGGGCGTATCTACTGCAACGTTACCAAAACAGACGGCGGAGAGCTTGTAGGCTGGGGCCACGTGGACTTTGAAATCAAAGAGATAAGGATTAACGGAACACACAGGAACTGGGTGGACCATATGGAACAGCCTGGGGTGGTCCCTGGGTTGCGATTGAACCAAAAGCGAATCTGTCCAACTTCTATTTTTAGGCCTCCTGCACACTAGGCAGCCAGAATATTTGCGCAGCCAATCGACAACTAGTCTAGATCCTTCCGTCGAGTGATATGAAAAAAGTCATCTTTTGAAAAAGTCCGGAATTCGGAACGCAAAATACGGCTGTTAACTCGATCGCGATCTAGACTAGTCGTTGATTGGCTGCTATAACTGGCTACGCAGCCAGGCTGCCTAGTGCGCGCCGAGCCTTATTTTAAACATAGACATAATCTTTTAAACATTAGAGCACAAAGGAGGTCCAGGTGTTGGATAATCAACCGCACAAAATTTGTAAACCTTATACGTTTTTGGGTATTCTGGTTTCCTCTAGTTATTCAAATCGTTTATAGGAGAGTTACAGAGCTCTGTCCCGTATGCTAGCATACGTTTTTGGAACGGCGTAGGCGCAAAAATGATGTTTTTGTATATTTAAAACTATACACCACTTATGAAAAAACCCAACCGCGGAACCAAAGAGTAATGTAATGTAACGAATAAAAACAAAAATCTTTTCTATAGACGGCGTTGTTCCTAAGATCTAGAGCAAATCAGGTGCAAAACGTTTTCGTGTTTTATTTTATCGTAACTTTTTCACTGAATCGTTTTTTCACAACCAAAGAACCAAAGCAAAAATGTTGAATTTTATGTAATTATTGTTTTTTACCACGGGGATCCCGTAAATACTAAGAATTAGGCCTAGTTTTTTAGCAAATCCTCGAGGTTCGAACCTTAACACAATTAGTAAAACGCTCAAGACACCCTTTATATATACCTACTTTAAGAGAACACTTAGACTTAATTAAGGCCTTTTACCACTTAAGTATTTCATAAAGCACGACTATTTTGTAAAAGTAATAATAAATGATTTATAACTTCAATTGAATTTTGAAAATTCTAGTTCCCCGTATAATTTTTGAAGAACCTAGCTCAGGTTCGAGTTTCGCCGAAGTCGAAAAAAACGTAATCAAACCGCCTATATAAATCCCATATTATCCTAAAAATTCCTCTCAGTTTTTTATAATTTTTTTTATTAAAGTAAATATAATTAATGGCCACCGAAGCGCGCACATTGGTGTCTATGCAGACTAAACTAAACTAATTTGACAGTACTAAAAATGTCGCTGTCACTGTCGTTACGTTCAAAATAATAAGGATAAGGATGGCATCATTTTTAGTCATGTCAGATTAGTTTAGTCTAGTTTTAGCAACATCTGAATAGACACCATGTCATTGTAGTATTTGTGTAATTCTTACTAAATTATTTTTATCTTTATTAAATCTGTAATAAGTATGGTGTGTAGTTTTTTATGTACATTATGTTTCTACATCTAAATTAGTTTGGTAGCAAGTACCTAAGGTACCTATCAGATTTATCTTGATTGTTATTACAATAATATAACACCAAAAGGTCGAATTTTAATTCAGTTTGACGTGATCGTATCTCTCCTTATCAAATCAATGTATGTATTAAACAACACTAGCCAAGTTCGAGTCAGACTCGCGTACGAAGGGTTCCGTACCATTATCTATAAAACATAAAAATTACAAATCTTTCCTCGTAAAAAAAAGTCAAGGTGACGCGGTCACCCATCTAAGTACTGACCGCGCCCGACGTTGCTTTACCTCGATGATCGGTTCTCAAGGTGATAAGTACGTTGCCCCCCTCACTCACTCACTATTCTGGCGCATCGACCCCGAAGTGGGTCTTGGCCTCCGACTCAATAGATCGCCACCAGCTTCTGTACTGCACCGCCTCCATCCAGTCCAGTGCGAAGATTTGAAGTGAGCAAAGGTGAAGGACCTTCATCCTTCCAACTGTACTGCTGCCGCCCGACTGCCGAAAGCCCATTTTGCCACCCGATCTTCCTCCATTCGTAGCATGTGGCCGAGCCAGCGCAGCCTGTGTCATTTTGTTTCGCCAATGATGTTGGGCTCGGCCACTAGTTCCGAGATCTCTCGGTTCTTCCGCACCCTCCGGGATCCGTCTTCTCGTCGGATAGGACCTTGGATCTTTCTGTGCTTTTTTTCGAGTTCTTCCTTGTGGGTGTGAGTCTCCAGGCTTCACATCCGTACATCAAGATCGGGCGAATGATCGTCTTAAAAATGCGGATCTTGGTTATTCAGGAAAGGAGTGTCTATGCATGAGTGCTGCACTGCATCGGAGCGTGTTTTGGGCTCGTATGTATATTTCATCGCCTCTGGTGTTAGTGTCCGTTACAGTGCATCCCAGGTACCTGAATCTATCCACTCCCTTGAAGATTGAGTGGCTGACCTCGATGTCCTCGCGGTGTTGACGAAGGTTCCTAGCACGCCGCATATGAATGTACTCAGTCTTGCTTTGTTAATCTTGAGGCCTACCGTTGCAGCTTCCACCTCCAAACATCGGACTGCTTCGACGACTTGGCGCTTGTCAGCTCCTAGCAACGCAACATCATCTGCGTATACAATCACCTTGTGTTGGCCATTTAAGAACAGAACGGATACCTTAGCCCCCATACAAACGTACTTCCCGCTTCATTTGGAAACTACGTTTCCGATCGTATTGAAATTTTGCATACATAATCGGATGACAAATAGCTATGTTTGTAGTGTTTTCGTTTTTTAAAAAACATTGTGATATTTGAATGAGAGTGAAACTAATTTGCCATATTTTGACCACCAAATCGAGTCATTTTCAAGCTATTTTTTATGCATGTTAGACACCTTTATTCGAAAATCTGTCACACTGCAAACATCCTAAATATATTCACCATTAGAAATAAACAAAAATATTTCTGAAATCAGTCGATTATTACAAATGAATCGCAAAGTACGAAAAAATATAAAAAATTGAGAAATTCCTTCAAATTTCTGCAACCGCTCGCTCAAACGCGGGGGGCAATGCGACACAGGGAGCACAATTCCAAAATAAGGCGAATGCCGCGGAATGGCCAACACGATGCGATTCTACGTGAAACAACAACAAATTCACTCGAGCCGGCCGCTGAGATTTGGGAGGGGTTCGTAGCCTTCTTAACTTCACTCCACCGCTGAGAGACATAACTTTGCGGATAATGTGTTCTAGGTTCAAATTGAACAGAACAGGCGACAAGGCATCCCCTTGTTTCAATCCGCTCACTATCTCAAATTACTCAATTAGACCTGAGCCTACTAAAACCCTGGCCACTTTTATCTTTTGCACTAACTTGACCGGAATGCAGAAGTTCTTTATGATGTTTTACAGGGTTCCTTTGTCGACACTGTCATAGGTCTTAGAGAAGTCAACAAAAAGGGAGTAAATATACTATGGGTATTCCCACTTCTTTCCATCAGTTGCTTAAGAAGAAAGATTTGATCTACTGTGGTACCGGTAATATCTAAAGCCACAATCTTCTAAGATTCTTTCCGCGTAGGGCTCAAGTCTACTAAGAATCACGTAGGACCTTGTACGCACTTGCGAGGAGAGCGATGCTTCGGTAGTTTTCGCACTTTTTTCGACAGACGGACAGACGGACAGACGGACAGACGGACAGACGGACAGACGGACAGACGGACAGACGGACAGACGGACAGACGGACAGACGGACAGACGGACAGACGGACAGACGGACAGACGGACAGACGGACAGACGGACAGACGGACAGACGGACAGACGGACAGACGGACAGACGGACAGACGGACAGACGGACAGACGGACAGACGGACAGACGGACAGACGGACAGACGGACAGACGGACAGACGGACAGACGGACAGACGGACAGACGGACCAGACAGCGGAGGCTTTGTAAAAGGGTACGTTTTACCCTTGGGTTGGGATACGGAACCCTACCTATGTAGGGTACATAAGTTCCTATAAATACAGAATATGGAGCTCCATAAGAGACACTAACGTTTTCAGGGTGGTAAATCACTACCATGTCACTTTTTTTGGTAATATTTATTCAATTAGGAGCATTTTTATTAATATGTAATTCAGAAAAGGTAAGTAAAATGAACATTTCAATAATAATCCGAAATTAAAATGAACGTTTTGCTTAGTATGTAGTCTTTTATTGTAACAGCAAGTATCGTTCATTACCGTCCTGTTGTTAGCTAAATAAATTAATCCTGTTGAATAAAACCCAATCCATGGCAGTATATGTACTTTAGTTGTGTGTGCTTAGTGAAAAAATAAACAAATAAAAACAACAACACGTGGAATATAGGGAGACCGAAAGAATGATCGAAGGTATCGGCAATCGATACATTCAAATTATACTTTACTTGAAAGATTAGCATAAAAAATATTATTTTCTGCATGTGTCTGCTAACTGCTTGTATGCATGATGCAAGAAAATATTGAAATTATTAGATAATAACACCAATATTTGAATTGCGAAAGTTTGTATGGATGTATGGATAGATGGATGTTTGTTACTTCTTCACGCCAAGACTACTGGACGGATCTAGCTGAAATTTTGCATACAGGGAATTTTAATCCTGAAATCAAACGTAGGTTACTTTTTATCCCATAAATCAGTTTCCGTGGGATGAAAATCACCTTTTAACGTTTCCATAGGAACAACGCGTGCGAAGCCGCGGGGCGCAGCTATTATAAAAGATGATAAAGTTTCAACATTGAACGTATCTAATTGTAACATCTGTAATTTATCATTCGCAACAGGGTGTCAGGGAGGCAAAAGCTAAATTTCAGTCAGGATTTTATTTCCTAATTTTATTCTAGCTAGTCGATAAATTCATGAAACGATCGATAAGGAGTTTCTATCGTTTAGGTATACATAGATATCGACCAATCAGAGGCTAAGTCCACGATTTGTGTCTTAAATGTCTGTGAAATGTCCCCAATTTGTCCCAGAGAAATCTGTGAAATAATTGTGGAGGGACCTGTAAAATATGTGATGGTGAATTGATACTAGTTGCGTAGGAAATAAAGGATACGTTGGAATGTTGTGCACATTCGGGGAGTCGCAGAGAATAATTTGGTAAAAGTAGTAAAAATAAAGTAAAAGTAGGTGAAACGCTGCTCAAATTTGAGTAGGATTCTAATAGTTTCCAAGGTCCGCGAACCTATTGGAAAAGTGGAAGTTAATTTAAAGAAACGTTAAATCGAAAATTCATAGCTAAAAGTAATTCTTGGGATCCTAAAACTGTGTAGGATGTTGTTTTTTAATGTACTTTTGTTGTGTGTTATGGTACTGTAAGTTGCCGTGAACGCATTCCCTCTTGTTCAGGTAGTCTAGGATGTTGGGTAACCTTTGGGGCGGGTCAAGTCTGATTTTACCCTTACATTGGGATCAAATAAGCTCCCCGGCGATCTGTCCCTGAGATTCCGTGGAGGAAATTCAACAGTTGTGTCGGTCTTATATATATATAATTATATATATTTATTGAACGGAGTGAGCGTTAGTCAACGTAGTTTTCAGTGACAGCTTGGATGATTTGGCTGTATGAAAAAAAGTCACATCGAGCATAACTGTCCAACCGTTGACTCGATTTGAGTGAAATTTAAGTAGTGTATGGGTATTTAAAATTCTATATCGTATCCATTTTACGTAAACAAACCGCCCATACTTAACCTAAAATTCACTTTGTTGGCGCGTCCTTTTATACGTAATTTACATTACTTGTCGATTTTAGATCCCCAAAATTGCTTACAATTATTATCTGAAACTCGACGCCAAGCAAGTGAGATTTTGTTATTTGTGTCGTATTTTGTTTATTAACATGCTTCATTCAAAATGGATAAACCATAGTAATATTTTTCATGGACCCACTGGGAAATAAGAAACAATAGAATCATGGACCTCTGGGAATGAGCCAAGACTACTAAGTAATAATAATAATAATAATAAAAATATTTTATTGCAGCAAAATAATACAAATGTAAGACAGATAAACTTAAGCTAACACACATAAAATAGGAAATTTTGTATATAATTTGCTGAGCGAATTTAAAATAGTGACATTCGTCGACTTCCTCACTAGGCTAGGCCTGTATCGAGGAAGCCAGACTACATATTTCGTTATTTACATATTAAGTTTTGCGCTCGGCAGTACTTACACACTGTATAGTAAAAGAATAATAGTTTAATTATTTAAACTTATAACAAACAAATTAAGGACATTAAAATATTTAAATAAAATCAAACAAATAAAAATGAAATAAAATAATTAGGAACTATTAGAACTTTAGACCACAAGAAGCTGTTCTGTCTCATCATAACTTAACGAGGTAAGCCATTTATTTAAATAAAATTTGGCTTCAAAACCCGTTTTCTTTTTTATGTCACAGGATTTTACGACCTTATTATATATATGGATTTTTATAAAGCTACCTACACGTAGCTAGTAAAACGTACATTTTAATTTTGGATTATTATTTTTACTTCTTATCAGAGAATCCCCGAATAAAACATTATTTTCTCCAGATACGTTACATTTCTACCGAACATCCAGCAATCGACGGCATTGACAAGAAACACATACTCTATGCAAACCTCACATCCCGTCGCTATGGACGCAAAGACCCCTTCTACTACGTTGGACTTAACTTCGAGTGGCAATTCGAGTTTCATAACAACGTAACTGTATGTAGAACCTACCTCATCAAAGACCACCGTGTTTTAAAAAAAGCTTGAGTTTTACCGCGGCCTGCGATTTTGTAATAAAAATGGATAGGTATCTCATTTGTTGAAATCGAACGAGTAGTTTCAGCGTTACTTAAGAATATAAAAATCAGTTGACGTCAGGATTATGGGTCACCTGTCTCTTTTTACGTTGAAATTACTTGAAATTCTGTCCAAAATTGCTCCCCATTTGCTTCTATTTGCTACATACAATAAAAGATACTTGATACCATCGTCGTGGTTTAATGTAGAAGATAATGCATTTAAACTTCAACGTTGCAGCAACCGTTGGTTTCGTGGCAAAAAGTTTCATTTATCAACAGAAGCTTATCTTTTTATTATTTTTTCATGCAATTAATGCAATTTAGTAGGATGATTTATCAGGTTCAAAGGACATTAATAAAACCTAGGGCTTCGCATACAAAAATTCACAGAAATTATGATTTTTTTGATTTTTGAACCCTGTCTGTGGATCAGCCTTAGTAAGGCTCTACATGGACGCCATTTTGATTTTCCGTCCCTTTATAAATGCCGCACTGACGAAAGGATAAAGAAGTTATAAAACATTTTAAGGTGTCCAACCATCCAGACGTCAGGATGGCGGGTCACCTGGCCGTAGACTACAATACAATACAAATATTCTTTATTCCACACCAAAAACAAACAGAAACAGTAGTTTCATAGACTACGTACGTCGTTGAATCGTAGAAATGTATCTTTACCAATGACTTTATACTCGTATTATAAACGCGAAAGTATATGCTTTCTTTACAGGTAAGTTTTTACTTCTACGAGTTTCTTACAAATAGGTACAAAAGAAGTTTCGTAGAGATGCATTGGAAGTTTTGCGATCTAGTGTGGAAGGACAAGATCTTTGGAACCGCTTTGAGGCAAGGTGCTTTCAATAGGCCCTGCCCATTTCCCGCGGTAAGTGGATCTATTCCCGTTGTCCCCATTCACGCTGTCTCCTTTGATGTCTTCAAAGCCTTAGGGATCCAGAGGAAGGGGAGAAACGTCCTTCTGTGTATTTTGAACACCTCTACTGCAATCATTTTATGTTTTTTTACCTTTACTGCAATCATTTAACCATTCACCTTTACTTCACATTCACCTTTACTGCAATCATTTAATTTTTATTGTGTTATCTCTAGTTGGTATTCCCAATAAATAAATTAAATAAATAAATCATTATAGTCCACCAACTAATAATTATGGCAAACACTATGTTCAATAATTTCAATTTGACGACCTCCGTGGCACAGCGGTGGAACGTCCGCCTGCAACGCAGGTTACGGGTTCGATTCCCGCCTTGAGAAAAAATGTTTGTTATCTGCAAATATTTTGTCCCAAGTGTTCTTGGTATTTTCTATGTATAATAATAAATAACTATCTATGTACCTGATGTATTGTATAAAGGTAATCTAGATACCCATAACACAAGCTGGCCAATTTGGTACTATATTATGCTGTGTGGAATTTCCAGTATCATTTATTTATCTATTTTTATTTCAGGGTCCTTATAACCTGAGTAATATGACGATTCCGTTAAAAGACATCCCAGCAAACTTTCCATTCAAAAAAGGACGTATATACTGCAACATTACCTCCACAGCGACCGGTGAATTACTTGGAAGAGGACACATTAACATGGAACTAAAAGAGATACGTACGAACGCTAGGAGCTGGGTTGACAAGGAATAACTATGAGGCACACTAGCGCCGCCGCCTATTTTATCTTATTATAACGTTGAACGATCGAATTTTCAAAAATTGATTGGCCAGTTTGTGAAACCTATCATGTTTTTTTTAATACCTTTGTAATAGATTTTTTGTATAGTTTAGGAGGAGTATTAATAAGATATAATTAATTTTGTTTTAAAAAAACTATAAACCGACCTCAATTTTTACAGTTTTTTCATGTATTTGGATCCCATTGTCAGAACTGAACTAAATTAAAATGAGACCACACAGGAAGCACCAGCTTTCATATAAAAAAATAATCATGCAAATCGGACCACCCAGTCAAAAGTTCTGAGGTAACAAACATAAAAAAAATACAGACGAATTGAAAACCTCCTCCTTTTTTTGAGTCGGGATACCGCCTTATGGGTACCTACACTGTTTGTCGCGGCGTACTTATCAGGTGGGTGTCGTAAGAGGTTAAAGAATTCTACAAGAGAAATGGCAGAAGCTTTTTTAAGTGTTTTTAACACCTCTACTGCGATCACCAATCCGCCTGCTAAGCCTGGTTCATATTGCTTGGCTAGTTCAGCAAGTTCAGCAGTGAACGTATGAATGCTTAGAGGTATAACTCCACGTTTTCCAAGTTTGCACCTAAAAAAGCGTTTTTGTGTATATTTTAATGTACCTATAATGTATAATATAATGTTAGAAACAATAAATGCAGATTAAAATCTAACAAACATTTGTTTACTTAACAGTCATTCATAGCGATTCCATTTTTGCAGACCGTACATAAGCGTATTGTGACGTAATCGAAGCGAGGTGCAAACTTAGCTTGGTCAAGCTATAATGTAGAATGGAGATAAATAATTATTGTTGGATAAATTCACACAGCATTATCTAAGCCCCAAGCTAAGCAGAGCACAGCACGGGTACACGGGCAAGGGTTCTGGCTAACAGACATAGGGCCACTTGCGTAAGGATATTTAAATAGACGCTAAATGAATTTCATGATTTAAGTACGATTCCTGTCTTGCACAACAAAAATTAAGCTGCTAAACATAATTAACAATGAATGCCCAAAAATGGCCATTTATCTATGCTTAATCGTATTTAGCGCCATGTTTGTTCGACAGCTGTCTGGTTTGTCATTATTGTCAGTGGTTGTCATAAAAATGTTTTGTTGCGACAAGTACATGGGTATTTAGAAAGGTTTATCGTTAATTTTGATTTTTTGCGTGTACTGTTGGGTTGAACTAGGAATAGATTTATGGGACTTATCAGATGATGATGAAGAGATCATCGAGTATTTGACCAGGAGTTCAAATACTATACCAAGACAAGTTTTTCCGAGAACAGATTTGTTTAACAGTCTATCTGATAATAAATTTGTAAGACGTTTTCGCTTATTAAAAGCAACAACTGTCCTCTTGCTCCATCAGATTGAAGCACATCTGCAATATAACACTGACAGGTAAGATTGTCCTACTGACCTTTTGCTCTCATACCTACCATAAATACCTACCTACAAATAGAAATAATAATAAGTCAGTACCTAGCTAATGACTCATTTTATTTGTTTTTAGAGCGACGGCTATAACACCAATGAACCAATTACTTTGCACTTTGCGCTTCTATGCTACAGGCAGTCAATTAATAACATGCGCCGACATGATTGGAGTTCACGAATCAACGGCTTGTAGGATTGTGCATCGTGTAACTCATGCTATAGCTGGCATGAGTTCAGAATATATACAATTTCCAGCTTCAGAAAATACACAAAATGAAATATCCACTGCATTTTATAGAATTGCTAAGTTCCCTAGAGTGATTGGCGCTATAGATTGTACTCATGTGCGGATCATTTTACCCGGAGGTGACAATGCTGAAATTTATAGGAATAGAAAAGGTAAACATTTATTATATAACCGTAACGGAACGCATGACGATCCATAGACTAGCGCGCTTAGCTAAATGACCGCTGCGAAGGCCTCGCGCAAGACAATTCTAATTATGATTAAGCTAATTGTGTTTAAGTCGGTAAACGTATTTAACTAATTACAATTTAAATAAGATCCTTACGCAAGCCGCCCTTAGCAGTTTACTGCAATTTAAAACCATTGAAACAAATGAATTCTGAAGAATTGAAAAAAGAAAACTCTTGCCACGGTTCTTAGCCTTTGCTAACGGAAACACGGGGCGTGCAGTGCCGCTTGCAGCGGCCCCGTCATTGCATGCGGAAATACAAACATATCGCAATGTACGGTGATGTTTATGGACAAGCGGGGCGCGACGCGTGTGACGCCGCGTGTGGCGCGTCAAATCAAACAAACGCGTGTTAAAATGCTTCTCCATAAACACAATCCAACGCCATATGTTTGAATTTATTGAGGGCCGCTGCACAAGGCCTTATGGTACAGGATATTGCTTTCAGGATGCTTGGCAACAGTTAGTTACGGGTTCTGGCTACAGACATTGCAGTACATTGTGGCGTTGGTGGCGAGAGTAAAGGAAGGAAGTAAAAGTAAAAGAAAATAACATTTCAACCATTGAAACAAATGAATTCTGACGATTTAAAATTCTGTCGAATCGCCCGCATCGATGCGTTGGTATCTTTGCTTTCGTTGCTGAAGTTAGCACATCTGTTACATACAACCATTGATTCATTAAAAAGGGAAGATGAGGTACTAGTTTCTCGAAAATGGCAACCTCATATTGTGTTAAATTGTGTGCTCCCACTTCAGTCTCCGTCGGACCGGCGGCGGCGGCGGCACGGGCGGTCGTGATTCGCGTGAAATGTTGTTGTCTCGGTCTCACTTCGGTCTTAGATACGTCTTTCCGTCTTTGTTCTTCTTTGTATTGCACAGGACTGGAAATATAACAGTGAGCGTATGTGTTTGCGTGTAGTTGTAACACATGCCAATTTTTGAGTAAGCGCTGGGAGAACGTAACCTATCTTCCCTTTTTATTTAATCAACGGTTACAACTGTAAATATTTGAGTACGATTAAGAATATCTTAATACGAAACATTGACAAAGAAAATAAGGTACAATTAAATAATGTAAATAAGTTGGACTAGCCTACTAGTTCAAATTTGTTTGTCGCTACTTTAATGTCTGCACGCAAACTAGATTGAGAGATTTGTAAGATACATTTTCGTTGGTTATGAATGCTTGCTATGATATGTGAATAAGTTGAGCTACCTGTAGATTGCTTGTAGTTTGTTGATAGTCTGCAGTTAGCTACTTGCTAGTAACTAGTAGGCTAGTTCTAATTTATTTACATTATTTTATTGTACCTACCTGATTTTCATTGGGGAGCCCTATATTATGACCAACTTATTTCTTGAACTTGACCCAACTTATTATACAGAATTGATTTGATTTATTGACTAATATTTTAATTTTGCTTATTATTTTGTGTTTTTTTAATTTAATTTAGTTAATTAATTGTAATAAAATGATTGCATGCCTAAAGGCAGAAAACAATGATTCGAATTTATTATATATTTAAGTATAAGATCTTTTTATAAAATTGTATTTCAAACAATAAATTAACTTTAACTTTTTACTTTTTTACTTTTCAAGAGGAGGGTTTAAATATGTACAATACATACAGTCAAAAAAGTAACGGGAATGGATAATTTTTCTATGGTTCCGAATTAAATTTTTTGTTTATTTTTTTGCTGTTTGATTGGCACAACTGCTTTCCATTTTGATGCGGATTTTGAGTTGCATCTGTTATTTATATTTATTACAGCGTTGTTTTTAGTAAGATCATATCCAGTGTTTATTGCAAATTTCACTATGGAACAAAAATATCGAACAAAGCGTTTGCCTTAAATTTTGCATCGCCCATGGAATTTCGTATTCCGAGACACTGAAAATGTTACAGAAGGCTTAGGGTGATTTGCCTTCATCAAAAACACGTGCTTATGAGTGGAACAAAACTTTTAAAAGCGGTCGAGATGTGATATAAGATTTGCTTCGCTCTTGTAGGTCATCAACATCTTCAACTTCAGTTAACGTCGCAATAGTAAAGGAAATAGTGACTGAAAAACCTTATTCAAATGTGAGAGAGATAGCCGCTGAACTTTTTGTGTCTCACGAGTCGATCTGCACCATTTTAAATAATCACTTGGGTATTAAACATGTTGCTCGGTTAGTCCCAAAAGACCTAAAATTTTTTCCAAAAACTTAATCGCATAAGAGTCGCTGAGGACATGCTAGAAAGAGTCAATTCCGACCCTTACTCACCTGATATGGCTCCAGCAGACTTCTTTCTTTTTCTTAAGCTCAAATTACCACATTGTGGCCTTCCGTTGGCGTAAGTGTATCGTTTCTGAATGAGCATACTTTGAAGGCGATAAAATATATTTTGATAAATAACTAATATTTTGTGTATTAACCCTTTAACGACCAAGATTTTTTTTCTTAGTTTTTATGTTTTTTTTGTGAAAGTATGTTTCTATGGTAACCAAATATGACAAATAAAGTAATAAAAAAAAACCAACTATTGTACTTTTTTGGAAATTGTATGTATCTGAGATGTTACATTGCGCAACATGTAGAGAAGTAGCAATTAATAGGGTTGTATCACCTATGTTACATTGCGCGACATACAGAGAAATAGCAGAACAACAAAATGTAGTATATTTCTATAAATTTGTACTAAGTCTAGGTTTTAAATAACAAAAAAAGTTCATTTTGATATTATCATTCAACAGAGTATTCAAAACTGGAAGTTGATTATCATATTGAATCGCAGGCCGGAACATTTCGTTAACATTTCTTGTCTTCTTGTCTTCAACAAATGGCGTAAATACACCATTATGGTCTACTGGTTTGTGCATAGTATGATGTACGATGGCATCATTTGAGATGCAGCCCATATCAGCAGTAGGTTTTAGAATACAAAAATGAATTATTGATAATGATAGCGCACCAGTAAACACACGAAACCATTGCTGAATATATAAATCAAGCGAAATAGATAAGCGCATTTGTAAATCACACCAACACAACATGAAAAGGATAGTATTTTCCGACTTCTTGTTTCTAAAAATAAATAGATTTTTCATCACACGTACTAGGAAAGTAGATCGGAATTTGCCTGGGAAGCGGGATGAAAGTAATACAAGTAGGTAAAGCTGTCACGTCTCGAAATTTCTATACAGCCACTAACCAGCCATGGTAGAATGTTTTCGCTATTCTACCATGACTATTATGCCATCTCTAGAGGTCTCTACCATTCGGTAGAGACCAGTCTCTGCTTAAGGAAAAAATAAAGCGGGACAGCGGCGGCGATCTGATCTTCATTGGTTTTGTAGAGTTATTGTCGAGTTTTGTTTATACTTCCGTATAGCAAAGATTTGTATTATAATGAGTTCATCTGATTCAGCTATCTGTAGTTTGTTTACGCTTATTTACTTATCTATTTACTACTTTTTTACTTTTACTTACCTTGTATTCGAAAAGCACAGTGTTTACCTCGGGTGAACTTATTAAGTCCCTCGAACTATTAGCGCCTCGTCTCGGGACTAAATAAGTTACTTTCATCCCTTGGGTAACAATGTACTATATACTCCCCTATTTTTATGAATTTTAGATCAATAGCTGGGCCCTTACAGGGTACATGTACCATTCAAATAATGACCTTTATAAACCATGATATTCAAATAAAACCATGTTATAATGGAAATGTGCTATAAATAAATACGAATATAATTATGAATATCAATAATTTATGATTTGACATATAAGGCCAACAAAAGGGTTAAAGTGTTTAAAACTACCTTCAAAAATCAAGCAGACCATCTTATTAGTAGTAGGACAATGTATCATCTGAGATACATACAAAGCGAGAGTTAGTTTACCGTATGTTGGACAATGTGTCACTGGAGATACATATTCAAATTAGTTTTGATAATATCAAAACTAAACACGATCAAATGCTATTTTCATATGTTTTAGTTGAATAAACTTACTAACAAACGGTCTATAGTGTTCAATTGTTAAAATATTTCCGATTATTACTTTTAAGAATAAAAACTTAGCGAGCATTCGTGACCTCCTCGAGGTGGAGGCGCCTTTTTGCAATTTATTGAAAATCAGTGCGTATGAGTGCCTTCATTAATTTTTTACTAGATGGTATTAGAATATTTAATAATAAAGTGAAGTTATTATTACGAAATAATTTTTAGTTTTTGCACAATATTTTTTTATTTCGACTGTATCAGCTGTGACACGTTGCGAAATAAAGGGTTAATGATCTTTTCCCGGTACTTTCTTGACAGAGTAGTAGGTACATCAGCATTGCACATGTGTGAAGCCGGGTGTATAGATAAAATTATGTTCGTTGGTGTTAAGTATCGTGTAAAAACGGCTAAAATAAAGTTTCTAATTATTTACCGACGCAATATAACGTCGATTGGAAAAGTTCAGCTCGTTTCATAAATTTATCAGCCATTTTAATTAATTTCTTGGCGATCGACGATCTATTAATTTTTATTTTACGGTGAAAGTAAAAAGTTTACAGCCAGTTGGGAGGCGAAGGCGTGCATAAAAGAGAAGCGATACGCACTAGCGGTTGAGCCGCCGCCGCCCGCGCGCCCCCGCGGTTGCTGCTTTTTAAGATATATCCATTGATTTATTAAAAACGAAGATGAGGCACTGGTTGCTCGAAAGTGGCAACCTCAAATTGTGTAAAATTTGTTCTCCGTGTTATTGTTGTCTCAGTCTCTTTTCGGCACAGGACTGGAAATATAACTGTGAGAATATGTGTTAGCGTGTAGTTATAACACATGCCAATTTTTGAGTAAGCGCTGGGAGAACGTAACCTATCTTCCCTTTTTAAATCAATGGATATATCGCTTTATCCAACCTCTATTACAATAAATATGGGAACGAAAGTAAACGAATAATACCAGTAGGTATTAACGCTATTTTAGTGTCTGCCTGCACGCAAAATAGATTTAGAGATTTGTAAGATATATTTTCGTAGGAAATGTAATGATTTTATGTGAATCAGTTAAGCTAACTCTATATTGCTTGTAGTTTGTCTAATTGGTTTTTATTATTTGATTATAATTTTTTTTTTCTAAATAATACTTATTTGTGTATCATCTATACTAGATATTTGAGAGATTCTAGAGATTACACAAATAATACTTATACAAATAAATATTGTTCCATTCTGGCTACCATGGAATGTAACAGCTGATCACCCCTCTTAGGCCCGTATTATGAAAGCTTGCTCAGTCATAGAAATATGCTTGAGTGACGTTTTTGCCATAAAAAAGCGTTGCTCAAGCATACATCGATGACTGATCAAGCTTTCAAAATACGGGCCTTAGTCCACTGGTATAATAAAAGTAACATCGATTAACATCGCTCGTATTGTAAAATTTGGGAAGGGCAACAATTGCCAAATGTTCCCAAAATACAATAGGGTATATGCATCGATTTTTTTTATTGTTCTAATCGATTCTTTAGGTCATTATTTAACCGAGGAATGATAAGACGCTCACTGAATTTCGCATTAACAAGGTAAAAAAAACAAATCAAAACTACAATCATTTTCGGGTGATAAAAACGCTGCCATATTGGCGCCATGTTTATGTGACGTCGACGTACACACTTGATTAAAACCTTTGGTGACGACCTCGGTAGTGATCATCTCAGGAAAGAGGTTTTCCGAAAAAATTGAAAAGAATCGACAATACGAAATGTCAAGTGGGCAGAATAGTGTCAAATCAAGGTGCAGCAAGCAGAATAAAAAAAGAAGAAATGAGTACAGTGATGTCACGTCCGCTTTCCGTTTCAATGGTTAAATTCTACAATAAAAACATCTCAAAATGCAAAAATAAATATGTAGATATGTTTCTATATCAATAGAGAATACGTATATATTTTTTTAGCCATTTTGAAATCACATGCATATAATATACCCTATTGAATTGAAGTTGTCGGTTATTGGTTTTATCATGGGTTCATAGAAAATAGATTAGAGATTGCTTTTTCCGTAAATTTTTCCTTTTACAACGCAGAAAATAATCAAAACCACGCCTACACGAAACGATCAACCTTAAATTGTCCAGCATTATTATATTATTATTATTATTAAATACAGTCGCTCGATTACCACTGACAGCATTATAATGTGAGTGACCAAACCAACGATGCTTTAATGCCTACATTGAAAATTTACCTATTATACAATTTTATATTTAATTCTGTACTATGACTTATCCTGTATGTATCTTAAAGGAATAAATGAACCTGAATGTGAATCTGAATCAAAATGTGGCAACCCTCACGCGGATTAAACGCTGCCGTTGTCGTGCTAGTGCGTACATGAGCGCTGAGGGCAGGTGGTTCAGACGATTGGGTATTTCCCTTTTTGATTTATTGAGGAAATAAATTTTAAAACTTCCAATTAGAGCTTCGGGCTGGATAAAAAGCGCGTTCATGTTTTTTCAAGGCATTCTTTACTGTTCAATTTAGAAAAGGCTTGAATACAAATTTTACGAAAAATCTATCTACCGACAAGCTACCGCCCTTTTTAAATCCTTCATAGGCAAAAGGGATCTCTTTTTTAACCGACTTCAAAAAAGGAGGTTCTCAATTCGACTGTATTTTTTATGTTTGTTGGTACCTCAGAACTTTCGACTGGGTGAACCATAGCTCAAAGAATTAGCAAACTGAAGTGGCAGTGAGCCGGCCATATCTCGTGAAGAACCGTCAACCGCTGGGGTAAACGAGCTCTTGAGTGGAGACCACGACTCTGCAAACGTAGTGTAGGAAGCCCTCCGGCCAGGTGGGATGACGATCTGCGAAAGACTGCAGGCAGATGCTGGATGCGTTAAGCTGATGTCAGGGCGCTATGGCGCTCATTATTCAGTATTCAGTATTTTGAAAGTTTCGTTGTGGGTTTATAATAATATGACAGAAGAGAAAAATGTTCGCCTAAAAGTCTTCAATTCTACGAATCTTCACGGGATTCGACGTACCTATTAATCTAAAATCCCAAAGCTTTCACTGTAATTCTCTTTGACATTATAATCTGCTTACCATTTCATGGAATATGGAATTTAAAAAAATAACACGGCATGTATGATTACAAGATGAGATTTTTATGTTTCTTCGTATTTATATTATTTGTCAATAGGTATTATTTATACGATTTTTTAAAAGAATTATGCAAAATGAGAAGAGTAAAGTAGCAGTACTTTTGGACGTGGCTACATAAAAATGGTCGCAGCGCAGAAAAGTCAGAAAACTAAAAGATTGATAGGTATCTTTTGTAAAAAATATCATACCCATTCAGATTTTTAAAAGAAGAATTTCGAGCTAATGGGCGTTTTTCACAAAATCTTTTTTTGATGCCAATCGATCCTGTTTTTATACAAATGAAAAAGAGTTCTTTGGGACAAACTAATGCTTTAGTAGGTACCTGTGTGTGGAGGTAATAGAAGTCAGAAAACACAAAAACATATTTAATACAATAATAATAATATATAATACATATTGTATGTGATCTTTTATGTGATTTTCTTTTCACATATTAAAAAAAATTGTAACCGTAGGTTGAATGGCGACAATACTTGGCTGAATAGAAAATTTTATCTAAGTTTTGAGATACCTTTATTGATAGAGTTCACTTGGACGTAATCTAGAGCCACCATTAACCCAATTAAAACATGACCTTCTCAAACTAACGTAATATCTTAGGGTAAAGGCATCCACCGACAGAAGCGCCACGGATCGCACGGCTGCGAGCGTCATCATCTCTAAGCTTTTGCACCATACATACAAACATAGTTGTATAGTTTATTTTATTTATCATCATAATGTAACATTACAGTTTAACAAAAAGAACCAATGCGTTACAACATGTAAGTCCTTAAAGAATAATACTTACTTAGTAGGTCACTAGGTACCTATACATATAGCTAATAGGTACCTTACCTATACAAAATTACATTACATAATTATAAATAAAATAAAATAAAATAAAAATAAAAAAGCCTTTTATTCCATAACCATAAAAAACAGTATCGATCATGCTTTTGAAAATAATATCGTAATTTAAAAAAATATATGTATGTATAATGTAATTGTATGTCAGATTTCGTTGAATGTCAATATAATAATTTTAATAATGAATTGAATTTTTTATCGATTGATTAGTACTTATTTGTATTTGTCAGTAGTTAGGACCCCTCTCGGCTAAAGGCCTCCTCCAGTTCTGTCCAGTTGTTGCGGTCTTCTGCGACACTTGTCCAATTTTGTGTTTTCAGATATCTTCTGATTTCGTCTGACCATCTTGCTAGGGGTCTACCAATTCTTCTTTTTCCCTTAGGTCCTTTCCATGAGGTGACCAAGATGGCCCACCTTTCTTTTGGCATTCTGGCTACGTGTCCGGCCCATCCCCACTTCATTTTGAGAGCAAATTGTAAGGCGTCTATAAATTTAGTTTGAGATCTGCAGGGGTATTTTAATTCATTCGATTCGATTCCGAAACAAAACCGTCGGATTCGAATTCTATTCCGACGAATCTACAAAACGCTATTTTGATTGCGCCTCGGATCGGTAATCGAATGTTTCCGAAACGAATCCGCGGGTTGGTGGAAAATATGAATTTACGGAGACAGTTTCGAAATGGTAGAAAATAGTAGAAATGCTTATATGGAATATTCTTAAGTAATTTTACATTCAATTTATATCTTTTTAGCATCTTTAATGTATCTAAATCAATAAATAAATCATCGGGATTTAAATGACAACAATAACAAGAAACACTTCAAATTCACACCCAGTTCTAAGTTAGTTGAGGAAACTAACTTCGATAACCATGACTTCGTACCATTACTTGGGCAAAAGTGTTACCAACTTTACTAGACTTCTCGCCAAATCTAGCGGGTTTAAAGTATCAAAAAAAGAGTTTCAAAAATATTTTTTATTTATTTGTTTTTTAGTCTAGAATAACATACGTAGAGTCCTAATTACACAAATTTGCTTCTTAAAAAGGGTACGAAGCTCTCCCGAATCTCAGGGGACGGCCCATGCCAATTTGTTGTTGTTTCACGTCGAATGAAATGGGGCGTTTTATGAGTGAAGCGCGTCAAATGCAAAAGCGATCAATACAAAGCTGTGGCTGAAGAGTGTGAGAAGAGTCGTGGGAAATGAGGGCGCTCGTGTCCCAATTGACAACTTTTGAATAGAAATGCTCGGTGATTAGTTGAAATTCGGAACTAAACCAGGGATTGGTTCGGGCTTGCTGAATGAAAGCTGTTGTTGGTTCGTATCTATGAGTGAGAAAGCGTGTCTGACCATCAAATACAAAGGCGGTGAGTGACGGTGGAATCTGTTCAAAAACAGAAGAGTCGTGGGAATTGAGGGCGCTCGTGTGCCGTATGACAACTTTTAAATAGAAATGCTCGGTGATTTGCTTGAAAATGAGTCGATTTAGTGGTCAAAATATGGCAAATTAGTTTCGCTCTCATTTAAAGATCATAATGTTTTTTAGCTACTTTTCATGCGGTTTTGTATAGAAAATTTTAATACGATCGGGGACATAGTGTCAATGAAGCGGAAAGTACGTTCGTATGGGGGGGCTAAAATCAAACTATTATCTGACGAATACAAGTTATGTGAACAATACAGACGTTTTCGTAGAAATAAAAATAAAGTTTATGACATAATTTTTAATCAGTGTTGGAAATACTTTTTCCGAATTTGTTCGCGGTTGTTCTCAACATTTGAGTTGAACATTGTTTTTAGAATTTTCAATTTGTGTTTGTTTTGTGAAGTGATACAAGTGGAATTACTATGCTATGAAAGCAAAACGAGCATTACATTATATTATGTATAAGCTTATCTATCTAATACGCACTAGCCACTAAATGATTGTGTTATGTTGATTGTCGATAGAGGTGAACCTACCAACTTTCTATGATCATGATCAAGTGCTACTTCAGAGTGCCCGAGTATCACCGGAGCAACGTAAGAAGAGTTTATGTTGGCCTATGCCGACCTCGCTCACGGCCGAGTCACAGCCCCCGACGCAGCGAGAACGAAGAAAGTTCTTCAACAAGAACTTGCTTTGGTTCCCAATTCGCTGGGGTACAAAGCTGCCGGAGAAATGGTGAAAAGTAAGTATTGTCATTGTTTTCTACACTTATTAATATTATAAAGAGAAAATATTTGTATGTATGTAACAAATAAACTAAAAAACTACGATTTCAAACATTTTTTTACCATTACAATGCTTCTCTGATTATCCCTGAGTAACATCATCACCCTATATTAGCCCACTGCTGGACATCTCACTAATGAGCGCCATAGCACCCTGTCTTCAGCTTGATGCACCCAGCATCTCCCTGTAGTCTTTCACTTTCTGGGTAACATAGGCTATATTTATTACTAGGAAAAATTAGGGATTGTTCAACGCAGAACATACATTTACCCTATGTTTATCTTATAATTATGTGGTGCTAGTATATTACTTATTGAGTGTATGCTTTGTAACATTATTACTATTATTTATTACAGTGCTGTGAAGACTGGAAGTTGGACACCAAGGCAATAAAAATTAAAAACAATCAAGCAGGAACCGGTGGTGGTTCAGCCCCTGCACCACTCTCCAAAACGGAAAGCACATTACCTAAATAGGTTGGCTGTCAATGTGGCCTCGGTTGCAACTGCCGTACTGGCAATTGCAGCTGCAAATGAGAAGCGTTAGACATAAAGATTAAGGTGAGATACATTTCTTTTTGTGATTCATATAGGTAATTTTGATTGATGTAGTTATGTAATAATGCAATACATTAGAATAATTTATTTATTAGGTCAGACCAAACTTGGATTCCTCTGCGGTGAACATCATTGTTTATATCCAGTGATATAATGTTCTCCAGCCTCAATATCTGCAGGATCATCTGATTCAATTTCAGACTCTTGACGCTCTTGCACCAGAATCACCTCAAAGTTATGTTAAGTTGCCTATTATATTTGATTTCTGATAATTACTTGCATGTTTTTGTTGCAGTTGCTAACCAAGAAGCCAGCAAGGAGCTGTTTCGGAGATAATTGCCATCCAGTCTTTGACTGCACTAGTCCTTAAAATGAAAGCATCATGTGTGCTGCCTGGATATCTTGATAATATGTTTAATATTATCAAATCCCTATCACATACCTATAAATCATAATATCTTAAACAAATGTTGTAATTGTTAATTATTTATTTATTTCAATAAAATATACACCTACATACAGCTATATTTGAATTATTTGCTCCCTTTCATTCCTGGCAACAGGGAATTTGATCCACATGCACAACACTTGTGGCAAATTTAGCACAGCTGTAGTTTGGCTTGTCGCTTTTGAAGCGGATGCCTGCCTAGGGCTAACACCGGCATCCCTCCCATCAGGATTTTGATAGCTATCTTGGGCATAAAAGTGAAGAGCTGCTAGAAACTATAAAAAAGAAGTAAATAATTAGGTAGGCAGGTTGATCTCATCATGACACTTACTTTCCATAAGTTATACCTAGTAGGTGGCCTAACCTTCCTCAATACAATTATTAGAGACTTACTTTTAGCTCTACAGGCATTGCATTTGAGTATTTTGTCTCACTATAAGAGCTCCTCAACTCCTCAATCAACCCCAGAGCTATTGTCGGTGTAAAATAGAGGTAGTTAGCTCATGAGTGAGTTGGAAGGGGTTCGACATTATCTCGCAGCGTGCAATGAAGAATGATAGTTCTTTGTCTCTGCTGCGAACTGTGGATGTTTCGTTGAGCTCTCTCTCTCTCCCTTACGAGTAGGTATATGCTCCATCTAGGTATTCAACAGCAACTTATGGTTTGAAACAAAGCTATTGTTTACTCAATTTGTAAACAACCTAAAAAATAAACAGTGGCAGAAAATCCTCGATTGATTAGGTACTTAAATAGGTAAAACTTCTCTCGTTTCGATCAAGATATTATTCCTATGCTCACGTTGTTAATAAAATGAGTTTTCCTTGAATCTAAATCCTATAAGAAAGTAATATCAACAATAACAAAGAATCTAATACTCCGGCGGAATCGTTTCCGACACTGAATGGCTGTCGGGAACTATCCTATGATGGATCCGAATTCGAATGTCAAAAGTTTTCGAATCCGACAGTTTAAAATAGCGTTCTTCGTAAAGAGATTCCGAATTCGAATCCGACGGCCTTTCCGACGAATTAAAATACCCCTGCTGGTTTCTTCATGTCTCACTTTGTCTTTTAATCTGATTTTCATTATATTTCGTTCTATTGCTCTTTGACATTTTACTATTTTGTCTTACATTACATAATTACGGAAATAAAATAATTAAAATTAACACACAGAAACACAACAACAAATCATGAACACCAAGGTAAGGAATAAAAAAATTAGGAACACAGCTCTATTACGAAAGAAAAATTAACAAACTTAGCCTATATGTACAAAAAAAAGACGTGTGGCACTCGGGGACTGCCGCGGTAAAGCTATTGCATAGCATAAGTCATTAAAAGTTCTGCTATTCATCGATAGATGGCAAAACTAAAAAGTATCGCCGCTGTGCCGATCGGAGTGGGGGGTGTTAGGTTATTTTCGTTACGGAATTTCTGGATTCGGTCTCCACGCTCAAGG
Source organism: Eupithecia tripunctaria (assembly GCA_955876795.1). NCBI lineage: Eukaryota > Metazoa > Arthropoda > Insecta > Lepidoptera > Geometridae > Eupithecia > Eupithecia tripunctaria. The sequence continues at coordinate 7,753,268 of OY041623.1, read as the reverse complement.
CCCGCGATAGAAGCTATGCAATAGCTTAAAAAAAACCTAATAGCGTACAACACAGCACACAGACAAACATAGCGTGTCAACCTCATAACTCTCATCTGTTGGTAGTCGGGTCAAATATCTCTTGCAGGGGTATTTTAATTAATTCGAAGCGCAAACGTCAAATTCGAATATGAATTCTATTCCGACGGAATTTTAGAACGTTATTTTGATTGATCAAAAGTTTCCGACATTGAATCCGACAGCCTTTCCGACGAATTAAAATACCCTGCTGGTTGCGCTATAACTAGAGGACGACTGGACCAATCTCGCTTATTCATTTTTTGTTGTTTGTTAATGTCGGGAAAAGGTTCTTATGAAAGAAAATAAAGTGTACGAGGATTTTCATGGATTCCATTGTCAGAACTGGACCAAATTAAAATGGGACCTCATCTTTCATATAAAAAAATCATGAAAATAGGACCAAAACGTTTTGAGGTAACAAACTAAAAAAAAAGAAAAAAAAGCCGAATAAAGAACCTCCTCCTTTTTTTGAAGTCGGTTAAAAATAAGAAAGTTGGAAACATAGACCAGGCACACAGAGAGCAGTGAGTGATAGGAACGTATCTTTAGAGTGTAGCAGTGGGTTATCATTCACCTTAATAGCCCTTTGGAATTGGGGGCTGTATCGAATACAGACTCTCCATTAATAATTTACAAGTAGGTAAGCATCTTTTACCTGAGTCAGAGTCAGAGTCAAATCGTTTATTTCTTTAGACTTACAAAATAAGCACTTAGACAAGTCAAATTTTACTTTATAAACAGCTTGATAAATAGTTATTACTATCAAACAAGAAATAAGGTGCAATTGACTCTAATTCACTTCAATTTTTGTCCACTAGCGGAAGAAGTGAGAAGAAACCACTAGCAAGTTTATCGCTTATCATTGATAATAATTAAATTTTTACATATTTTTTTATTAAAAATCAAGTTATTTACTTACTAAACATTAAAAAAAACAGACGTTTGTCAAAAAGTAGTTAGGTAGGTATGTTTCTTAATTTGGTCTGGAGACATTTTTACGTATAAACCATCTTCGTTAGAGCGAACATGGCTAGGGGCCTTCAAAATTAGCTTACTTGATTTTTAATAAAAATTAAAAAGTTAGTAAAAATTGTATTCCTGAGATGCCTTCAAAATTAGCCTACCAACTTAAAAAAGTAGTTACATACATAACCATTGAATGAGTGACATTGCTGTTTTCACTTACTCGTTTTTTCATAGAAAATGTATGGGAATTGTTTTTTTAAATTATTGCCAAAACTTACGATTTGACTTAGTATGTTACTTTGGGAAAAGTGTTCCTGGGTTGGAAATAGAGTCGATTAAGACCAACTTGTTTTTGTTAACCAATGTAATTTTTTGAGCGAACCGTAAATTTTTTCAAAAAACTAGAAATGGCAATATTTTTTTCTTCAAAATAGCGTTCTTTGGAACAAAACCTTCTAACTACAAAAGAAACGGTAGCTACCCTTAAGGGGCCAAAAATTTGCCCCACCCTGTGTAGTTAAGACTTCATTGTTTTTTTATTATAGTATGTTTATGTCTAAGTTTAAGCACGCCGTTTCGTTGTTTTTGACCTTGTTTGGTTCGCAGATAGAAAATGCCATCGACATTATGCCCACCATTTGTATACTTTTTATAATAATTGTGTGCAATAAAGCATTAAAATAAATATAAATAAATAAATATATTAACAGCTTGATAAATAGTAATTATCTATGTACCTTCTTAAACCTATTACTCTTCGTAACAATATTAATTTCTTTTACGCAGCTAGGTATTCTTTTTAAGATAGTATTTATACTGACTGTCTCGTTGTTCTAGCGGTCAGCGTGTTTAAACTGCTGCGCTGATTCCGTTCAACCGCTGATTCGCTGGTCCTGGGTTCAAATCCCGGGTCGAGCCCATATTTGCTATCGGGTTTTCTCTACCTCGGAAAGTACTTTAAGCTGTTGGTCCTGCTCCTAACCAGGTCGTGTCGGTCTGCCGTCCCATGGGATTACGAGGAATAGAGAGAGTGCATTTGTGTTTGTGCACACTTGTGCACTCCTGCGCACTTGGCTAGTCCTCGTTGAGACTGGCCGCCATCGCCGAAATTCGGCTAAGAGGGAATTATTATTATAATAAGTAATAGGTGCCTAGGTGCCTACTTGTAGTAACAACTACAATGGATAACTTGAACTCGAATCAATCTGTAAAGTATACATAAATAATACCTAATTATTATTCCCATGTGAATAAGTGTTAAAAAAATTATTCGATTTTAGTACGTCAGTTGTCAGTATACATATTAGACACATATTTTTTTGTTTTGATAGTAAAACAACAAAAATAAGTGACAAAGAATATAACGAGAAGAAGTCGTAATTTGAAACACTTTTTAGCAAGGTACCTATACCTTGCTAAAAAGTGTTTCAAATTACGTTACCCGGAACTTTAACCTGTTATCCTACTAATATTTTTATAATATTAGTAGGATAACAGGTTAAAGTGATAGTTAGTAATCATGTATGTATGTTTGTTGCTCTTTCACGCAAATTACTACTGAACGGATCGGGCTGAAATTGCTTACAGGTAGTTCTAGGCCTGGAATAACACATAGGCTACTTTTTATCCCCTAAATCAGTTCCCGTGGGATAGGCGTCCGAAGCCGCGGGGCGCAGCTAGTATCTTCATAATTTTTTGTTAAAGAAAATATACTACAATATCTTATGATGATTTAACTGCCGAACTACTTAATTGGAACTTTTATTGAGAAGTTTCAGAACATTATTAATGTTTCAATGGTTCATTATTATACCCGTCCTTTATAAATTACTAGCTGCGCCCCGCTGCTTCGCACGCGTTGTTCCTATGAAAACTTTAAGAGGTGATTTTTATCCCACGGGAACAGATTTACGGGATAAAAAGTCCTATTCCAGTATTAGAATTATCTGTATGCAAAATTTCAGCCAGATCCGTTCAGTAGTTTTGGCGTGAAGAGGTAACAAACATCCATCCATCCATCCATCCATCCATCCATACAAACTTTCGCATTTATAATATTAGTGTGAAGTGTGATATTGAATTTATGACCAAGGGAACACTCAATCGATTGCCAACTCATTCTATTCATCTAAATTCTAAGAGCAACTTGGCAGGTAGGTACCAGGGCGACATGACTACACAGTAGCTAAGCAATCAAATTAGGAGTCGCAGTGCCACTTACCGACCACTCACACGTGACCTTCCCCATCGCAGACCTCAAATGAAATTGCTCTTACCGGGTAAACTGCGAATTGATAAAGGGGTCAGGGTATTCAGTATTCAGTATTCAGTATCTTTATTGCAAACAAAAACATTACAAAAAATATTACAGTTTTGTAAGTATTAATGTACCCTGTTATTAGGGTATGGCAATAGATCTTAATCTAAGACTTATCTTAAGGACTTAATTTTGTATTTCATACAAAATTACAGAGATCTTTTAGGTTAACTTAGTTGGTACATATTGTATCACTTCTTTAGCTTATTTTTATACATTTGTGACTAGGATAAACTTAACATAAATAAGGTTAATTATTATATTTATATACCTATATATTATTACGAGTAAAGGAAGTTTCAAAGCTATTTCTTTGTTAAAAAAGTATTCTATCTTAGTAGTTTGTCTTCAAGAAAGTCTTTTGTGTCATAATAACATTTTTTAATAAGAAGTTCTTGTAGTTTAGATGCGAAAATATTGTGTTTTGGTTCAGATTTAAGGGATGTTGGTAGTTTATTATATATTTTAATGGACATGTAATATGGGCTCTGTCTGTATAATTCAAGTCTAGGTATCGGAAGGATAATGTTTGTTTTTCTTCGTGGATTTTTATCAAATTGGTATAAATTTATGTTTTTTCTAACAAATAATGCAGTTTCATATATATAAAGGCTAGTTAAAGTTAGTAATTTTTGCTGGATAAAATGTGGTCTACAGCTGGTGCGTTGTCTGATGTTAACAATAATACGTACACATTTTTTCTGTTTAATAAATAATTGATTTATATCTACACTGTTGCCCCAGATTACTATGCCATAGCGTAGCCATGAATAAGCATATGCATAGTAGGCAGATAAAGCTGTTTCAATGTTTGTGTTGCTCTTTAAGATAGATAAGGCATAAATAAATTGTGATAGTTTGGTTTTGGTTTTCTCTATATGTCCTTTCCAATTAAGATGGGTATCGATTTTTAGGCCTAAAAGTGTATGATCTTGGACTTCTTCAATATTAAGGCTACTAGTTAGTGGAGATAGGTCTAAAGGTGTTTTTTGGTGTGGGGTAAACTGTATGATTTTGGTCTTTTTTGTATTTGCTTCTAAATTGTGAGCTTCTAACCAGGTTATTATGTTAAGGAAAGTTTCTTTTATTCTATTAAGTGAAATTTTATTAGGGGGACATTTAAAAAGAAGAGATACATCGTCTGCAAAAAGTACGCAAAAGGAGTCAGCAATTTTAGGCAGGTCATTTATATAGATTAGAAACAGAATGCATCCTAAGACACTTCCTTGTGGAATTGAGTTATTTAAAGTTATTGTTTTTGATTTTACAGATTGTATAATTCCAGATTTTTTACAACAATTTTCAATTTGAACAAAGTGTTTCCTGTCTAGGAGGTATGATTTTAGCCAATTTAGTATCTTTCCCCTGATCCCGATTTCAAAAAGTTTTGTTATGAGTATTTTGTGGGAGACTTTATCATAGGCCTTACTCATGTCTAAGAGTATACCTATTGCATAGTATTTATCTCTAATATAGTTAAGAGTTTCATGGTTGTACTTAAAAATAGCAAGAGTGGTTGAGGAGTTTTTACGGAAGCCATATTGGTTTTCGTTTAAGAGGTTATATTTTTCTAAATAGTTATAAATACGATCTGATATTGCACGTTCAAATATTTTAGACACAACCGGTAGTAGGGCAATTGGTCTGTAGTTACTCACGTTAGAGGCCTGTCCTCCTTTTTTTAATATTGGTCGAATTTTAGCTATTTTGAGGCGTTCTGGGAAGCATTCTTCATTAAAAGATTGATTTATCAAGAAAGTTAACGGAGGTGTTAGTTCTATAATACAAGATTTTATCAAAGTTGGGGGGATTTCATCTACTCCGCAGCTGTATTTATTATTAAGTTTATTAATGAGTTGGCTTACTTCTTTATTGGTGACTGGGGTAAGGAACATGGTGTTTATGTTAGTGCTTGTTTTGTTAACTGAAGTTGAAAGACATGTTTTTCCAACTGAACCAAAATATTCATTAAAAGTGTTAGCTACTGTATTGGGGGCTTCTATGGTTAATTTATTTTGAACCAACTTAATGTTTTGGATTTTTTTGGGTTTTTTATTAGTAATAGTATTTATTATATTCCACATGGTTTTCACTTTATTTTTTGAATTTATCATATTTTTAATGTTATTAATTCTCTTAGAATTTTTTACACATTTTTTTAAGATTTTTCTGTAAAGTCGATAATGCGATTTTAAGATTTTATTTTTAGTTTCATTGGTCAAGGTTTTTAGCATTCTTTTATGGCAGCATGATATCTTTAAGCCTTTGGTCATCCAAGTGTTACCTTTGTTTCTTATTTTAATTTTCTTGTTTGGTATGTGAGTGTCAAGGAGTTCTCTTAGTTTGTCATCAAAATTGTTGTAATTTTGGTTTAAATTATGATTATGGTTAATAAACTTTGTCCAGTCAGTGTCAATTAGGGCGTTTTTGAAATTATTAATGTTTTTTGTACTGAAAAATCTTTTTGTTATAGTGATTGCAGCTTTAGGTGTCTTTTGGTTAAATTGAAAATTATATACTAGAGCTTTATGGTCGGAGATGCCATAGTCTTGTACATTTGCTGAGTATTCTCCTCGATAATTTGTAAATAATAAATCTATACATGTAGCTGTTTTTGAAGTTTGCCTCGTTATATCATTTATCTTTTGATACATTCCATGTTCAAGCATACAATTAATTAGTTTTTTATATTGGGTTGGGTATTTGTTTTTATCTAAATTTAGGTCACCTCCAATTATAATGTGTTTTTTTGCTAGTTGGGGTTTTAAGATCTGAAGAAGATTTTCTAATACATGAAAGAATGTTGCCATGTTTCGATCAGGCCGGTACAGATTTACCACAAGCATACCTAGTTCAGGTATTTCAATTGCACAACATTCTACAGAATATTCTACTGAAAGATCTGATATGTCCAGTCTTTCTACGAATTCAATATCTTGTTTAGTAAGGATGGCTACACCTCCACCTGACCTATGAGACCTACAATAATGGGTTGCTATATCATAATTGGTTATTTGTATCAAGTTAACCCGTTCAGGTTTTAACCATGTTTCTGTAAGACAAACTGCTTGGATATCATAGTTAAGTTCCTCTAGGACATTTTCAATTATGTGGATTTTACTATTAATGCTCTGAACATTTTGAAATATTATGTTGAAGTTACGCACGAAAGGGATGGTTTGGATTAGGTTGAGACTTCGAGTTGCTCCTGGTGGATATTGTCCCTCTAGGATAAGTAGTATAGCGTGATGCTCTACTGCTTGTTTCTGATAATACAGGTGCTGTGGGCCTGTCAGCACTGTAGCTAGATGGTGGGCTCTTCTTGTAGAAAGCGTCTGGCGTCCTATGTATTACTGACATCTTGGGTACGATCAATGTTGGGGTAGTTTTTTGCAAAGCAGTTGAATTTTGGTAAGCAACAGGTATTGATGTTGATAAGGATTTTTTTGGAGCTGACTTATCTCTGTTCACTTTTTGGGATGGTTGGGCCAGTTCAACCAAGTTTTGGGAGGCAGGAGAAGCCTTTGGAGGGGTTAATTGTGTCATTTTCTGCAGCTGGTTATCCTCATTTGGGTATTGTTTATATTCTTTACCATCAATGTAAAGTCTGTTGTTTCGAATCACTGCATGTTTACCTTTCTTCCGCTCTACTTTTAATATATTTATCATATTGTTTCTCTTCTGAAGGTCTTCTGTGTCTAGGAATTCTGATATTGAAATGCCTGAATTCTTAAAGCAGTGGCTGTGTTGGAGAATGTATTTTGTCATTCTTTTACTGATTAATTCCATTATAAGTGGTCTATATGTGGGTATAGTGGATGTACAGTTGGAATCGGTAATGTCAAGGGCACAGTCCTTTTTGGAATCCAGACGCGGTCCTTTTCAGGGTTTGATTTCTCGTACAAAAAGTAATGCTGCTTCTGGAAGAATATTTTCTATCAGAAGCAGCTTTAAAATCTTTATCCTGATTTATTATTTGTAACTTTTGTAAGACGTTAGTAAACAAAAACCTATCCGTTCACTATGGACTGGGGGAGGCAACCCCCAAATCGAAGGTTAAAAATACAGCGCAGTATGATACCTCATCATCATCATCAGCCTTTATCAGTCCACTGCTGGAAATGGCATCAGCCTGCCTGCAGTCTTTCGCAGACCGTCATCCCACCTGTTCACAAGGCGTCCTACACTACGTTTTCCGAGTCGCAGTCCCCAGGAAAAAGATAACTAGCTTAGACAATTTAACCCGCACATCTACACAAAAGGAAGCTGCTGGTGGTCCTCAGTGCCGGAATAAGGGCGGTGCGAGCGGTGCTCAGATACAGGGCGTGATGCCGAGGTGGGCGCACAAATGACTAAGGCTCAAGGTAAGGTACCTACATACGTAGGTACCTACCTACCCTAAGACTAAGTGCCAGACTATAATAACATTAATTTGACCGCATGCTGAAAGCAGCATGACTTGTTAAATGCCAAGGAAATGCCAAATGGAACTTCTATGTTCGCTTAATGCGTATTTATTGTTTGAACCCGCCAGCTAGTACGGAGTACGTACTGTGGGTAGGTAGGTAGGTATTAGTTGAAGGTTTGTCATCGCCTCTGGTTGTTAAGGGTACCTAGTTATTGGGTAGATTGAATATTTAATAAATAGGGTAAGTATCCCATCAAGCTATTAAAAATAGTAGTTGGCAAAATACATTGCAAATGCCTATACTTTACAATCATAATAGGTACCTACTTAGCTTACCTACCTAAATTTATTGCCGATTGGTACTGTACATAATTAACGGTCGGTACGTCACGAATAAATGGGTATTGAAATAACTCAGACGTGAGACTTTAATTAGCAGCGAATCCATCGATCGAAGTTCGATTCGGTTTGGTTACATTTTCAACATTGATTAATTAAAAAGGGAAGATGAGGTACTAGTTTCTCGAAAATGGCAACCTCATATTGTGTAAAATTGTGTGCTCCCACCTCAGTCACCGTCAGACCGGCGGCGGCACGGTCGGTCGTGATTCGCGTGAAATATTGTTGTCTCGGTCTCACTTCGGTCATATATATGTACGTCTTTCCGTCTTTGTTCTTCTTTGTATTTCACAGGACTGGAAATATAACTGTGAGCGTAACTATGTGTTTGCGTGTAGTTGTAACACAATCATGGCAATTTTTGAGTAAGCGCTGGGAGAACGTAACCTATCTTCCCTTTTTAATTAATCAATGATTTTCAGCTATGTTCTCATAACTACATAATGTAATGTACCTTGCTAAATTAATTTCTTTTCTCCCTTTTTCTCTTCTTTTTATAGTACCTACCTATTCTTAGTTTTGCTTATTTGTTTACTATAAGTACTCATTTATTGAGTAGGTACCTACAAATTATCATAGTAGGTACCTAATCAGTGGTCAAACTCTCTATTAATCAAGTTGGATTGTGTAGGCAAGAGCGAGGCCAACCTCCTGTGAACTCTTGTTTTTTTTTTTGTTAAACTGTAATATTACATTATGATGATAAAAAAATAAACTATAAACTATAAAGTCATTCTGTATTTTAGCTCAAAGGTTCGGTAGCCAGACCCAACTGAAATTTGATACATTGTTGACATTGACATATTAAACACACTGTCAAGTCGTTATGTCAATCAATTTTGTGATGTTTGTTGACTAAGAAATTTTATGAAAATACGCAACAAAGATACTAAATCTATCTTTAGCAATATCACAAATAAGCGCAAATCATTACTAAAATGCTCAAAGCTGTAATACTTATTGGGGGACCTCAAAAAGGTAAGAATCATCAATATTTTAGAACACGTCACTTACCGGTCTTATCACACAGTTTAAAATAAACAATTTCTTGGATATTGATAACACATCGTATTACTATAAGTACCTAGTTCTAATTATTTGATGGTTAACATTTAATTATGACTCATGTCACACTTATAAATGCGAAAGTTTGGATATATTCTATGGACATGTTTTCGGCATTAGGGAACCTATAGAATAGCTTCTATCTCTTTTAATTCGCATAATAACGTGATATACGTGTCCTTCATCACTACTTGTTGCAAAAACTATTGTCTAGGTTTCAGCAATACCTAGACAATAGTTCACAATAAACCTTCTTTTACTTACACACTTCTATGTTAATAATGCCTAGTTTCTACTCGCGACTGCGCTTACGTGTTACCTCGGTAAACCGTAAAATAAATAAAAACAGCCTTTATTTCTGGATCACAAATTAATTTTTATCTTATATCCTTAACACTATTTCTTCTTTTTTCCTCCAGTTTGCCCTTCGACATAGTAAATCATGCTACTCATGGTTTACTATGTTGAATCTCGTCTATAATAAATAACTCAGAGATTCTGTAGATTAAAATTAGTACAAGAGTTTTTAAAATCGTACCTTTCATTCCCGAGATACACCTATTTTTTTGTTCACACATATAAACAAAGTCAAGCTCCTATGGGTATCTACTGTTCATAATAATGTACTTTTTTACAAACTCTTCTAGAGCCTTTTACTATGAGCTTGCTTGCTCCAATCCAACTAAATACTCCTTTACCACCAAACACATTTACTACAGTTCAGCAATAAGACCTCTTGGGACACCCAAAATTTGCAATAACCACGATCTAATGTTTTATTTCCAGGGACCCGCTTCCGTCCCCTATCGCTCGACATTCCGAAGCCTCTCTTCCCCATTGCTGGCCTGCCTCTAATCCAGCATCACATTGAAGCCTGTGTCCAGCTTCCAGAATGCAAGGAGATACTGATAATCGGGTCTTATACCACTGCTCAGATGGCTCCGTTTGTCAGTGATATGCAGAAAGAGCATCGTGTTATAATCAGGTATGATTATAATGTAAAATTATTACATTTATGCCTTTTCTAAGTGTACATTTATTGTATTAAAGGAAATAACGTATTTTTGATTTGATTAACATTAGTAACTGTGAAAAAGTTACCAACTTCAGGAATACCAACTTATTAATAATTATGCTGTCACCCTACTAATATTAGAATCTCAACCGCAACAGCCTGTATTGGTCAACTGGGGGACGCAGGCCTAATATTAGAATCGAATAATAGGTACTCTTTTCTATATTTCCAGGTACCTCCAAGAGTTCACACCCCTTGGCACAGCTGGTGGTCTATACCACTTCCGGGACCAGGTCAGAGTGGGTAACCCGGCTGCATTCTTCCTTCTCAACGGAGATGTGTGCTCTGACTTTCCTTTGAAGGATCTGTGGAAGTTCCATGAAGAGAGACCTAATGCATTGGTAAGATTATTTTTGCCTTCAAGAACTCTAAATGAAAGTGCTATTTAATTCAAACACAAATTTTCTATTGATACCATGTTGTGTGTTGATCTTATAAAGTCAGTATAAAGTAAACACTAAACAGTTCCAAACATGGACCTGGTTAGAGCACTACAATAATATTGCAAGTAACTAAATAAGAACATAATAACTAAGTAAGAAAATTACAAATTAAATAAAGTACTTAGGATTATGTAACAAAATTACAAAGAATTATAAACTTAAATCTTACATGACATGACATAAAAACAAATGTTTAACTCTATAGTAAGTTAAGGTGACTGTGAGTTAGCAAACATATTATACAACACCCTCCAACCAGATAGGATGATTTACGAGAGACTGACACTCTATTATGTCTGTTTTAGAATCAAATCTATTGTTATTAAGGAATTAACTATAAATCGCGAGGGCGTGCTCGTGGATTTATTATTTTATTTATTATTAATAGCCCTCATTGATAAGACTTGTTAAAGGAGAGGTTCAAAATTTTACCTATTTTTATTCTGAACTATGTGAAGTTTATGTGTCACGAAAGTGTGATAAATTAATTATTTTTTTTAGTGGCATCACACAAAACATTTTTACAGTCCTTTACAACGTGATATTACCGTGATTTGATTCTTGAGCCATGCAATATTTAGAAGAATAAAGAATAGAAGAATAAAATATCTTTATTTTATAGACAGAACTTAGGTAGGTACACATAAAACTTGATTTTAGAGCAAAGAAAAGTGTACTTAGAAACCGTCTGCAAAATCGGTGTAGAATGACTGGCAAGCTGGCCAGTCATTCACGCTGGTGTCATGTTATCATCTATCTATAGAATCTATTCTACTTTGTTGTTTCATATAAAGTGGATTTATGTAAGGTTTATCCATTTTGAATGAAGCATGTTAGTAAACAAAGTAACAAAATAAAAAAACAAATAACAAAATCTCACTTGCTTGGCGTAGAGTTTCAGATATAATTTAAGCAATTTTTATTGAAGGGAGGATCTAAAATCGACAAGTAATGTAAATTACGTTTATGCTCCATTCAAAATAGATACGTTATAGGTAGGCTGATCTCGCTGACATATTAGTTTATGTACAATTCTGTTATTCAGCTCCCTAGCTGCAATACACGTCTACATCACAACAATGTGTTTTTATTGATATCCTGGACAAAATAGCTGGTCTTCCACCAGGACCACTTGTTGGTGTTAATAACTGAAGTCATTGTGAAATAGTTTTTAAAGGCAGATATACTGATCTACCCCATTCGTTTTGCTTCAAACATTACCACATTTTAACTGTTGCAATATATGATTATTCAGGTGACAATAATGGGCACAGAAGCGACCCGACAACAGTCAATCCACTACGGCTGCATGGTCCGAGACCCGACCAACAAATCTGTTACACACTACGTAGAGAAACCAAACACATATGTGTCTACACTGATCAACTGTGGGGTGTATATGTGTTCCCTGAACGTGTTCCCTGCTATGGCGAGTGCGTTTGAACGGAAACAGAGTGGGTTTTATAAGTAAGTCACATATTGAAACTTATCTTAAATCATACAAATTTAAAAGAATTTTATTTTGAAACACTGATATTTTTAATTTCTGTTGCTTCAATTATTTAGACTAAAGTAAATCAGCGACGAAGAAGTACCAGCAAAACCCAAAACCCAAAGAGCACATTCTGCCAAATCGAATAGTGAAAACTTGAAACCGGGTTACTAGATCATATTTTGAAACACTGATATTTTAATTTCTGTTGCTTCAATATGTAGACTTAAGTAAATCAGCGACGAAGAAGTACCAGCAAAACCCAAAACCCAAAGAGCACATTCTGCCGAATCGAATAGAAACCGGTTACAAGATCAGTGATCAGTGCTCCCTCAGTGAACTCTTTCAAAAATAGACTGGACAAATATTTAATGTGCATTGACAAAGACACATCAGTACACGCATCAGCTTAAGAGGCCCGGTCCCTAAATAAACGAGAAAGGCACTTACTATTTTAAAAATATTACAGAACTTACTTATGGAATGACGGTACAAAACACAATTGGTGAATAGATGAGTCTACACTTTCGCCGCTTCTTATTAATAAAATAATTGTTAATTTTCGAGAAAAAAATATGTCAACATTGATCGAAAATATCGAAATCGACCTTTTCTATAATAAGTTTTATTTGTGCTATTTCGTTATTATATTTTCAAATATTTTTGGCTAAATCGTGAACAGAATGTACAAATATTACTTAAACATTTCAGTTTACTACTCATTCAAACAAAAACAAAATCTAAGCTACGCACTCTTTGATCCCATGGAAATATTTAAAGGAGATTTATCTCACACGGGAACTGATTTATGGGATAAAAGTAACCTATGTTTGATTCATTGATTATAATTACCTGTATGCAACATTTAAGCCCGATCCGTTTAGTAGTTTGAGATAGAGAGAGAGAGAGAGATAATTTATCTACCCAAAAACACTTAAATTGGTAGGTACAATACAGATTTGAGGTAAATAGCTTAAAATAATTTTACAAACTAATTACTTACACTATATACAGGGTGGTAAAGGGTAAATGGGTCCCTGCCTCAGCATGCTGCAGTATCAGCCAATTGCCCAACACTGCGCTGGTTTTCAGGCAGGGCCCTTGAGGAGTGACTTATATTTTACTATAATCTTATAAACTAAACACTTGTTGTTCTTAAAATAACTTAACACTTTAATAATCTAATCTAAACACAAATTTTTGGGCCTGTAGAGATAACAAACATCCATCCATCCATACAAACTTTCGCATTTATAATATTAGTGTAATAGTGTGATTTAATTTATTTATATCAGTGGCAATGGGCAAAGCAGCCCGGACTACATGTCATGGGAGCAGGACGTTCTTTCACCACTGGCGGGGACCAACAAAATGTTTGCACTGCAAGTAAGTTTAACTTCCTCTACATACAGCCTATATTGGCTCCCTTTTATTTCACGGTGGGTAATTCCCATAATCCCCATGATGAGCATGCGGATTGGGGATCGTAGTTCGGTGGTAGAACTGTTCTGCCGCTGCTGAAGTGTTGGGCTGCAAATTCTAAGCCGGCACCACACAGCACTCAGTTAACTAATCGTATTAGTTTAGTTATTAATAACGTTTTGGGTTACATGTCAGTTCTTAAATAATTATAATTTAAATTAGATTGTATACATTCATACATAGTTACATACTGTATTCTCTTTGCATAGGTATTGCAAAAAATTATAATAGATATACAAAATAATGTATATAAAATAGAATTAAAAAACAATGGGCATAATATAAGAATGAAAAATATTTAGTAACAATTTCGCGAAAAAATCTTCTGCGATAAAATCTAACAAATTATACATTTATACAAAATTAAAGAACATTTATCAAAGCAAGTCGTCAACTAGTTTCGTCTCTCCACGAGACCACACCACTCGATCTTGACACTGAGAGCGCCAAACAACAACGGCAGAGTCCCACCAGAGATGTTGCCACTTCGAGCTCTCAGTGTCAAGATCGAGTGGTGTGGTGTCCTGATGATGTCTCGTGGAGAGACGAAACTAGTTGACGACTTGCTTTGATAAATGTTCTTTCATTTTGTATAAATGTATAATTTGTTAGATTTTATCGCAGAAGGTTTTTTCGCGGAATTGTTACCAAATATTTTTCATTCTTATATTTACAATGGATTTCCGCAAAGTAACGCCTGAATCTATTATTTAATGGGTATAATATTCAATTAAATAATTTGTTAACATTAAAATAACATTTTTCAATAAGCCACAACTTTAGTTTGCTTTTGAAGGTAGTACCTCCCCTACTAATATTATGAGTTGCTTTATGGATTATCCAACATTATGTTAATGATCTCAGGTGTTAATAACACTAATATTATAAATGCGAAAGTTTGTATGCATGTATGTATGGATGGAGGGATGTTTGTTACCTCTTCACGCCAAAACTATTGAACGGATCGGGCTGAAATTTTGCATACACGTAATCGTAATCCTGGAATCAAACACTACTTTTATCTCATAACATGAGTTCCCATGGGATAAAAATCACCTTTAAACGTTTCCATAGAAATAACGCGTGCGAAGCCGCGGGGCGCAGCTAGTATAAAATAAAATTGGTACAAGCGGGGTAAATATATATACAAAGATTAGGTAGTGTATAATGGCCTCCACAGGTAGTATATTCTTTTTTAATTTATTTTTTTCTTTATTAGCACACAAAACAGAAAACAATCGAGACATGACTTATCATATCAGCGTAGGTAACATCCATCCAAACTTACGCATTTAAAATATTACTCTCAGTGATGGTAAAATAATAAGTTTATAATTATTTATTTTATTATCTATCAGGTAACTAACTGGTGGTCGCAAGTGAAGACTGCTGGCTCTGCGATCTACGCGAATCGTCATTACTTGGAGCTTCGCAGAGAGAAGACGCCTAAGCGAGCGCTATGTCACTTAATATCGGATGTATACATACACCCTACTGCAGTTGTGGATAATACTGCTGTGGTAAGACTCTAAGATATACAATTAAGGATTTTGTATAGCATTTTGCAATTTGTGACGTCACGGTTCAAGGGATCCCCTATGTTAACTTAAAGTCAAAACTTCATGCCCATACATAAATGTTCAAGTATGAAGTCACGCTTCACGTGCCAATAGCGTTGCGTTTAGACATTTTTCTGTTGAGACTTAAAATACATATAGAAAGAAAGAAAGAAAGAAAATAATTTTATTTACCTAAAAACTACACAACACTATATTTAACTTCACTAAATTAATTCTTAACTTATACTAATTTTTGTGCGTAGCAGGCAAATATGGCCCACACTCAGCATTGTGCTGGGTAGACCTGGTGTGTCTACTCAGCGCTGGTTTTCAGTGTAGACCAAGGGCAGGTCACGTCACGGCCATTTGTGGTAGTAGTTTGTTGCAGTTATAACTTACAAGATTACATTTCCTTGCCATGTACTTAATTAGAGGTATGTAAATATATTATTATTTATGTTAACTTACAGTGTAATGAGTAACAATTTAAAAGCGGGCGTTGGGGCGCGGCGCGAGTTTAGTCAGGCCATAGAGCGACGATGCAAAGACAACCTTCAGAAACTGCGTATGGTGAATGAGTGCTATTTAAGGTGCATCGAAAAGTGGGGTGAATTTTAAAGCAAGTATAAAACTACGTACAAAGGTATTACCTATTTAAAACACTTAAACTAAGAAACCTCAGATAACAGATCTATCGTTATCTTTAAGACTTTCATCTGCCTTCTGAGCGCTGAGAAGGAACTGTTTTAATTTAAGTTTAAACGTATTTATATGTTTCATATCTACTTTTCAATGATTAATTCTCACAATAAAAACATCTTAAGCCCCATACACCAGTGAAAGTGGCGCCCCCAACTATTTTATCTTATTATTACGTTAAACGCAGCAAGTTTTAAAAATCCTACGTTCAGTTTGTGGTACGGTATCTATTATAAGTTATTTAGTAATGCCTCTGTAACAATTTAATTATGTAAAGCTTAGGTAGGGATACGAAGTTGCGCTTTTTGGCCACCAAACTCTATTTTCGCATCTCCTCCTAAACTATATGAGATAAAATTATTACAGAGGTAGTAACAAAAAGCTTACAATAGATACCACAAACTGAACGTAGGATTTTTAAAAATTCCTATGATAAACGTAAAAATATGATAAAATACATAGATATCGCTGTCATATTGGCTCGTATGCGCCCGGTGATACGTGGTTAGAAACATTCGAACAAAGTTTCGCATTTATAATATTAGTAGGATAGGATTCTTAAGATTAGTTCCTTGTTCCAGATCGGACCTAACGTGTCAATCGGAGCTGGCGTCACTATAAAAGCGGGGGTGAGGTTAAAAGAGTCAATAGTCCTCAACAACGCTACAATCAATGAACACGCACTAGTCATGTACTCAGTTGGTAAGTTCAAGGACTGCCTCGTTGGTCTAGCGGTCAGCATGTTCAACCGCTGATTATGAGGTCCTGGGTTCGAATCCCGGGTCGAGCCAATAGTTGTTGGGGTTTTTCTAACAAGAAAACACAGTAGCGGCCTGGAGTCAGGAAGTTGGCGGTGTTACATCCCCGTGCCTCGGAAAGCACGATAAGCTGTTGGTCCTGCGCCTAACCTCTCCCAGGCGTGTCGGTCTGCCGTCCCATCGGATTATGAAAGTGAGTGCATTTGTGTTTGCGCGCACACTTGTGCCTAATATGTCCTGCGCACCTGGCACCGGGCGCTGCTGCCCGCTCCCGATTGATATCCCTTAGTCGCCTCTTACGACACCCACGGGAAAAAATGGGGTGGTGCAAATTCTTAGCCCCATACAGCTAAAGGTGGTTTATAAATTATATCCCACAGGTACTGATTTATGGGATAAGTAGCATATGTTAGATTCCAGGTTTAGGATTACATGCATGCAATATTTCAGCTCGATCCGTTCAGTAGTTTTAGCGTAAAGAGGTAACAAACATCCATCCATACAAACTTTCGCATTTATAATATTAGTATGATGAATGTTATATTTTATGAAAAGTAGGGTCTTAAATCCTAAATTAGGTTTATCTAGACACTAGGGTTCTTTAATAATAAACTTTAAACACTCTTGTCGAACGGTGAAAAGTTTACCGAAATTATAACTAGATGTCGCTAGTAATTGTGACCGAGCTCTAGATCGCGCTGACGAAAACGCTAAATAATAATAAGGACAGTTACGCACAGGCACAGCGGTATCACTGTCTTGGGTAAGCGAGATAGCACGCTCCGCCAATCACGCGCATCAGTCAAGCGACCAATGAGTGATAATAAGTAAATAAATAATTAATGTGGGACAAACACAGCATTATCTAGCTCGTAGCTAAGCAGAGCTTGTGTTATGGGTACTAGATAACTGATATACATAATACAATACACTTCATAGATTGATATTTTTTATCATACATAGAAAACACCCAGAACGCCCTGAACAAATATCTGCAGATCGTACGGGAATCGAACCTCCTGCGTCGCTGGCGGACCTTCGCCCACCGCGCCACAGAGGTCGTCATAAGTCAATAAATGTGATATTGCGCCCGAGCTCAGTAGGTTCATTCTATAAACTCATTTCGAACCTCACTCAGCTGAATCCGCGGTGAGATATTAGTTTTGTATTCTGTAAAACTCGATAATGCTTGTAGCGCCTCAGTGACGAGCGTGGTAATGAAATGAACTAAGTTGAGTGAGATTTTGACATTTGTAGACTTCGACTTTTTATTGACATAATATTACGAAATACATTAATTTTCTTTCGTTTTATTGTATAAAACCCAAAAAAAGATAAATCGATTATAGCTGTAACGCGTAGGTTCAATCCCTAACTCATTTCGATACTCACTTCACTTCACTTGTTAATTTAAATATACACAGAATACCATTTCAAAGTGAAGGGATTTTGCGTTCGAAGTGAGTTCGGTCACTTGAGTGAATTCGAGTTCGAAGTCGAGATTTTTACAGAATGAGTCTACAGCTATAGGATGCTCCGATGCATATTGGTAGGCTGTGTTAATACCTAACATTTTTCCCAACAGTGGGCCAAGAAGCAGCGGTGGGAGAGTGGGCGCGGGTGGAAGGCACCCCCTCGGATCCCGACCCCAACAAACCCTTCGCTAAGATGGACAACACGCCGCTTTTCAACAGCGACGGCCGGCTGAACCCCTCTATCACTATACTCGGTAACTATTAAGCCCTCCGCAAACAGCCGCTAATTAGTTAGCGAGTCTTGTAAAGCGCGATTCCGGCGATTTTCCAGCGTGATTCCTTACACACAGCGGCTTATTATTACACATAATTTTAAAAAAAATAATTTTAAATTACACGTAAATAATTAATTTTGTTTTAAAAAACTATAAACAGACTTAAATTTTTATAGTTTTTTCATGAATTTTCATGAATCCCACAATGTCAGAACTAAAATGGGACCACACGGGAAGCACCGGCTTTGAAATAAAAGAAGAATCATGAAAATCGGACCACACAGTAAAAAGTTCTGAGGTAACAAACCTAAAAAACAGTCGAATTGAGAACCTCCCCTTTTTTGAAGTCTTAAAAAAAGAGGAGGTTCTCAATTCTCGCCCCCGGTGGATATCCCTTAGTCGCCTCTTACGACACCCGCGGGAAGAGTTAGGGTGGAGAAATTCTAATCCGGCACAACACGGCGAGTATACGCAATAAATGCAGGTGCTCACAATACGGTTAATCTCTTCATTACGTATAAGCGGGTTAACTACGAACCTTATTTGTGTTGGAAGAACACCAACGTTTCATCAACGAGGGACATCTTCACGGCGAGTGGATTTCTAGAACACCAATCAGGTTTAGAGTAAAAGTCAGAGTCAAATCGTTTATTTCTGTAGACTTACAAAATAAGCACTTAAAGTATTTTTTTTTATTATATAAACATCTTGATAAATAGTAGGTTCCTAGTTAACCCGCCTACATCCGTCATGAATCCGTCAAACTACGATAGTTTTTACAGTTTAATATCTCTTTTGCTCATTTGTTGAACTCTCTTTTGCTCTCTTGTTGAATTCTCTTTTGCTCTCTTTTGCTCTCTTGTTGAACGCTCTTTTGCTCTCTTGTTGAACTCTCTTTTCCTCTCTTTTCCTCTATTATCTAGTAACAGAATTAAATTGGAACTAGTATTTATAATTGAACCGATTGAGCTAACTGCAGACTGTTGCAAACAATCTGCAGATAGCTCAACTGATCCTTATCTCATAATTTAATCTACTTGATAATAGGATGTATCTATAGGTGACATTTTTCGTTATAATATAGTTTTAATTATCTCATTATTTCGTCCGTAAATATCAGCTAAGAATTTGTGTGGTTGAAGTTAAGAATAAAGTTATTTTCTTTCTTTCTTTCTCTTTTGCTCTCTTGTTGAACGCTCTTTTGCTCTCTTGTTGAACTCTCTTTTCCTCTCTTATTGAACTCTCTTGTTGAACTCATAACTGTTGTCCACAGGTGCCGGAGTTGTGGTTCCAGCTGAAATGATCCTGCTAAACTCAATAGTACTGCCGCACAAACACCTGTCACGGAGCTTCAAGCATGAAATTATATTATAGTGTAGATTTTACTGTTAGAGTCTTAAGGCTGTTGTATGCCGCACACTAGCGCCGCCACCTATTTTATCTTATTTTAACGTTAACACAGGAATTTTCAAAGAAAACATCGTATTGTTTGAGATATCTATTATAAGCTATTTTTAATGGCTCGCATCTATGCCTAAACTATACAAAATAAAACTTATTTTGTACAGTTTAGGCAGAGATGCGAAAATAGAGTTTGGTCAATAAAGGACAACTTCGTATCTCTGCGTAAGCTTTACAAAATAAAACTATTACAGAGGTATTAAGAAATAGCTTATAATAGGTATCACAAAATATATGATAGTTTTTGGAAATTTCCTGTGTTGAACGTAATAATAAGATAAAATAGGTGGCGGTGCTACTTTATGGCGCCTTAACACACTGACGATTTGCGAGCGATCTCTTAGCGAGTACGCCGCAACGACGCTGCGAAGACGCCGCAACCTCGCCGCGACACGCAATAAACAAACGACAATAACGTACGCCAGTGTGATAAATCTCTCATAATCTACTCCATTATTTAGTAAGAATTGCTGTCGCAATCCTGTCTTGGTCAATGTGCCCATTTTAATCCTCCGACGCAAAAAACGACCGCACAGCTAAATAATGTCCATTCAAATACTTATGGGCTTTAAGAGTGTGCAATAACGCCGCTACGATATGAATTTCGAGCGGTTTTGATAATCATGATAATTTTGAGAAATTTAATCTGAATTAATACCTAGTAATCGTAATAATAAGGTATGGCGTCGGTTAAATGTGCACATAGCCTTAGATCGCCGATTTGAAAAGATTATTGCGACAGCAATCTTTACTGAATAAGAGGTCCGAATTGAAAGAATTACGAACCTTATTTGTACTAATCAAAGGTTTATTTTGTGAATCCAAAGTGTAATTAAGAGTTTATATGTTATTTTTATATTATTATAGGACAAGTTACTTGTAAATAAACGTTTTGACAAGCAAAGTTTAGCTCATACAGGGTGTCCCAGAAGAGTTGTAGTAATCGATTGGTAAAAATAAAAAGAACTAAAATATGTATTTGTTTAAAAAATGGTCAGAATATTTTTTTGTTTAATTCGCTACTTCAGCAGTCTACTTTAGAGCTACATATATTAGGCTTCGGATTAAATATAGACATGAAACTAAAAATATTTGCACTATACTGTAACATGCTAGTGGTTTCTTTTTCACTGCTTCCGCTAGTGGGCCAAAAAATTGAACTGAATTAGAGTCAATTGCACCTTATTTCTTATTTGATATTAATAACTATTTATCAAGCTGTTTAAAAGTAAATAAATTTACCTGTCTAAGTGCCTTTTTTGTCATAAAAGTCTAAAGAAATAAACGATTTTACTCTGACTCATACAAATTTTCACCACGACTAGCAAAACAATATTTTAGAGCCCTCGCTATGCTCGTGACTCTTTTCTAGACTCCTTCGCTATCTCGGAATTTAATATAGTCACGTTCAACAATAATTGTGCTAACTTGTGGAACACATTACTATTGTTTCATAGCGAATAAACAGTTTTTGCTCATTGTTTTTGAGCAGCAAAATCGGTGACTTTTCAAGCGAGGGTGGTGAAAAGCGTTTTTGTTGGTGTTAAGTTTTCTAATATTTCGGCATAGTTGCATCCGCATCACGAAATTCAATCCCTACGCTGGGCATGCGGGTCGGGATCACATTTTAGTTATGAATTTGTTCCGCAGGAGGCGCTGCTGCCCGCCCCGGTACATATCACTTAGTCGCTTCTTACGACACCCGCGGAAAAAGTTGGGGTGGTGCAAATTCTAGGCACCACGCGGCATGCGACATCCTGTCAGTTCTCACGTGTTTGAGTCGAATACTGTTTTCACGGAAAATCAATTAAAAATGTATTTTGCTAAATTATCTAAAAAACCGACTATGTGTGTTCGCGCACGTAGGGTTCCGTACCAATATCTATAAAAACGCCAAAAAATTATGTCTGTATGGGAGCCCCCATAAATTTTTATTTTATTCTGTTTTTTAGCATTTGTTGTTATAGTGGCAACAGAAAGACATCATCTGTGAAAATTTCAACCGTCTAACTATTTCCTGAGATACAGCCTTTCATCAGATACAGCCTGGTGACAGACGGACAGACGGACAGCGAAGTCTTAGTAATAGGGTTCCGTTTTACCCTTTGGGTACGGAACCCTAAAAATTAAATGTTAAAATCTACGTCAATATATTAGCATGACAATAATCTGTTGCTTGACCAATGTAGATATTGATTGTTACAAATTTGTCTATGCTGGCGAGGAGAATTGCTGCTAAAACTGTAAACCATTTTCTTTGTTTTTAATATAACGAGTGTCTGCCACGGCTTCGCACGCTATTGTTATATCTATGAATAATTGTTTTTGTTTCAAAAAACTATAAACCGACTTCAATTATATTTTTTTTTTGGGTCTTACTGTTAGAACTGTACCAGCTTTCAAATAAAAAAAGAATCGTGCAAA
This sequence comes from Eupithecia tripunctaria, assembly GCA_955876795.1. Lineage (NCBI taxonomy): Eukaryota > Metazoa > Arthropoda > Insecta > Lepidoptera > Geometridae > Eupithecia > Eupithecia tripunctaria. The sequence goes on along the minus strand of OY041623.1, from coordinate 7,730,910 downwards.
TCGGATCACCCAATCTAAAGTATTGAGGTAACAATTGAGAACGTCATCCAAAAGGACCGACTTCAAAAAATTTAAGTCGGTTAGAAGTGAGTATTTCTATCTCACGATATTATTTTCCTTGGTTTGGAAAAAACTTAAAAAACTGTCTTCGACTTCTTCCCTTTGCTTTGACACTGTTTTAACATTTTGCGGGACAAATACTAATGTCTACCTCTGCATCATTCTCTTCACTGATGTAAAAGTAGACTTTGACACGGAAATCCTTCGATCAAATATACCCGAAATCGAGGAACATAAAAGAAAAAATCCTACCTACACCCGAATATAGAACCACTTCCATTTTTCGAAGTCAGTAAAAATGTAGCCTATGTATTATTCCAGGTCTATACCTACATCGATGCGAAATTCAGATTCAGATTCATTTATTCCATTAAGATACATACAGTACACTTGGATAAGTCACATAACAAAATTAAAAATAAAATTATATAATAGGTACATTTTCAATGTAGGTTTTAAAATTATCAGCAAGGGCATCGTCAAGTTTGTAATACGATTTGTCCAATAATAAGTTTCGTACCTTAATTCTAAAAGCAGTAGGTATTATCCATATTACGTAATTCTACAGGCAACTTATTGAACAATTTTATACTTAAACAAACAAAACTCTTTCCCATTTTGGCTAGTCTATGTGAGATCTATGTGAATTCCTATCGTTCAGCAGTTTTGGCGTGAAGAAGTAACAAACTATCCAAACTTTCGCATTTATAATATTCGTGTGAGAGTAAACACTAAAGCCGGTTTTATCTGCATCGATAAGTTTGTAGAACTCTACTTTTAACATTTACATGACACTGCATTAGATTATGGTAGAAACAACTTTATTTTTTAACCCAAAATATACATAAAAGCGTATCTAAAAGCGTATGCAAAACTAATTTGTACTTAACTACTGTTATAAAGCGGGGTTTTGACTGGAGTTAGGCAGTGTAATGTACCATTCGCAGCCAGGAGCATGATATATATATTACGCCGTGTGTTAAAATTCGTCTCGTTGTTCGTTACGAGGCCTTCTTTCCCCGGCAGTGGCGAGTTAGCAAATGCTTTATTTATTTTATTTTATTTATTGTACATAATCCACAGCACTTAAGAACTAAAATTTACATACTTATTTACTAAACATAATGCCAATACAGGATTTACTTTATGTAAAATTTATAACGAATTAACTATCACTATAAATCAGTTTTAGGAACGTTAAATATTTAAAACGATTAAAAAGATATCCTCCACCTCACGGAGGAAATCGGGAAGACACACTTTACACAATTTTTTACACAACTTCACATTTCCATAGAAAATAATGTAACGCAAACTTTTTACTAAAAAGTTGTAGATTTGTTTCACTTGACAGTATGCTTCATGAAATAACTATTAAAATTTAAGTCGGTTTATAGTTTAAAAAATAAATAAAAAAAATCGTATTCATAGTGCAACCCCCATGAACTGTGAAAATACAATCCATGATATATTCACGAATTCGCGTAAATAATATAATCAAGCCGTAGTTATATAGCCATACTTAGATTTGAGTAAAAATCTTCATTATAATCTCGAATACATGTCGTGGTATTTTGGCACCATAAATGAATGGGCCCCAATTCTGCTCACCAATCGCTTTACATGTCAATGTTGTCTTCGCAGAATCGTCACCTTTGAAAACGACTTTAAACTGCGGTGCTTTGCTTTTTCGACAGATAAGTTATCTGTGAAACTATCTATGATAAATAATGGTCTCAACATTGTAAAGTTTGACTCCTATCTGTAGTTTATTTTATGTGGTGCCGTAATGTGTCAATATAATTATGACGATAACATATCATATTGAAACGATTTGCAGTTTTTTGAGTTTAGCAGAATTGGGCTCCTGGTTGTTTTACGGATAAGTCTTTATTGAAAACTGGTTGAACTGTGGAAAACTATTGAAAAATGCAGTCTGTAGCTAATTTCACACTGACCAATAAGCTAGGGCAGTCTGATTATTTTAGCTAAAGGCTGAGTTCGGTTACTCGATAATATCGAGATTGGTCGATTCATTTGTGTAGGATTTTTATTGTTCCATGTCCGTATTAATTTGTACAAAATCCAAAGTCTTTAGAAATGGTCCACACGACTAGATATCGCCTCGATACTATCTATACCGTGTCCATTTTGAATGAGGCATAAACGTATACAAACCGCCCATACTTAACCTAAAATTCACTTTGTTGGCGCGTCCTTTTATACGTAATTTACATTACTTGTCGATTTTAGATCCTCCCTTCAATAAAAATTGCTTACAATTATATCTGAAACTCGACGCCAAGCAAGTGAGTTTTTGTTATTTGTATCGTGGATTATTTACTAACATACTCCATGCTGGATGGATAAACCATAGTAACCGAACTCAGGGCTCTGATGAAAACGTCTTAGTGCTCAAAACAAACCAAATATGTACAATAATAATTAATAACACACAAGTAAATTAATTGACATTGTTCTGGTGCTCACTATATTTAATGTAATTAATAAAAATAAGGAAACTGTATTATGTGTTTTTTTAACGATACCTATGTAGGTAGGTACCTACTTATGTTTATGTTTGATAGAGTTATTACATATTATTATATTATATTACATATATATCTATTAGGTAGGTACTAGTTGCTGCCCGTGGCTTAACACGCGTTGTTTCAATGGAAATGTTATATGGTTATTAAATTTTCTATCAGAAGGAAACTGATTTATGGGGTCAAAAGGAGGAATGTTTTCTTTTTTTTCGAAACCTAAGTCTCAAATAAAATATATGCTTCTTTTCACCCTTTTCCTTCTAGTTCTAGAACTACCTATATGCAAAATTTCCCGATCCGTATAGTAGTTTTGGCCAGAAGAGGTAACAAACATCCATCCAAACATTCGCATTTATATTAGGTTTAAAGAACTTTATTCTCATACAAACACAGGGTTTACTTATAATGAGATACATAAGAAAATTAATCTAGGTTTAACAATATTTTAACTAACCTCTGGTGCCTAAAATAAATTATAACACAAAAATATCCTTAACTAACATTGTTCACTAATTATTATGTAATAATATTGTGTAAATACTAAAATTATAACAGCTAGTAGGTAAGGTACTTAGATAATTATGAGATAGGTAAGCTTATATGGCGTTACTAAATATAAGACTGGTTGTTACAGAGTATGTACATGTAATTTAAGTTTATTTTTAAAGACATTCAAACTAACACATTCTTTTATGCAGTGTGGCAAATTGTTAAAAATTGTAGCTCCCTCTGATAATATTGTTTTTTTACCATAGTTAGTGCGTGTATTAGCTACTTGTAGTTTTATTTTATTTCTGAGATTGTATTTATTTTCTTTTAGATTTAATTTGATGTTTGATTGAATGGAGTTTGAAGTAATTTTTTTTATTAAAATGCATGTGTTGTAAATGTAAAGTTTCTCTATATTGAAAATATTAGTTTTATTGTATAATTCTTTAGTCGGCGTAAGATAGTCATAATGGTATAATACTTTTATTACTTTGTTTTGGGTTCTTTGAAGAGGTATTAAATTTGTAGTAGTAGCTGTTCCCCAAATCTCTACCAAATACTCTATATGTGACTTAGCAAGGGAATTATAAATAATGTCCCTTACTGGTTTTGGTATACATTTTGAAACTTTGTATAGTGCTCCTAGTAGGGATTTCAGTTTTGATTTTACGTGTTCAATATGGTTTTTCCATGTCAACTTGTCATCAATCCACAAACCTAAATATTTTTCTACGTGTGATTGCTGAATTGTATCATTATTTATGACTAATGGAGGAAAAGAAGGTATTTGTTTATTTTTAGCACTAAAAATCATGAACGAAGTCTTCGATGTATTAACTGTGAGCAAATTATACTTGAGCCATTCATTTAAAATATCTAAATCAGTTTGAGCTACAGTTATTAAGTCATGGATATTTTTCCCATAATAAAAAAGACAAGTGTCATCGGCGTATAGAGTTAGGTGTCCTTGTAGACCTATTGAATTTATATTATTGATATATATGAGAAACATTAAAGGACCTAGTATTGAACCCTGGGGAATTCCATAATTAACACCTTCAACGCTGCTAGTGAAGGTATCAATTTTAACCACTTGTTGCCTATTAGTCAGATATGAAGAAAACATACCCAGAGCCTTATCTCTAATGCCTATGTTGTGGAGTTTTTGAAGAAGCTTAGGATGGCTCACAGTGTCAAAAGCTTTCTTTAAATCAATGAAGATACCTAAAGCTAGATTTTTCTCGTCAATGTTTGTTTTAATTTTAGTTACAAGATCAATTGCCGCTGTGAGGGTGCTCGATTTAACGCGAAATCCATATTGTTCGTCTATTAAAAAGGTTTTTTCTGATAGATACGTATTTAGTCTTTTGTATATAATCCTTTCAAATATTTTTGAAATAACAGGTAACACTGATACCGGCCTATAATTGTTGGGATCGTTTTTATTGCCTGCTTTGTGTATCGGACTAACTTTAGCTATCTTCAGAGAATCTGGAAAAACTCCATTAGCCAGGCATGCGTTAATACAGCCCGTTAGTTTATCAGCAATTAAGTTCTTAATGCATTTGATTGCCTTAGTACTAATGCCATCTAAGCCAGTACTAGTGTTACTGTCTAATTGATCTATTAATTTAGACACCTCATCGCAGTCACAGGGATCAAGCTCATTTAAAGTTATTTCGTGTATGTAAGCCGGGTCGTATGTTAAGGTGCTGCCATTATTAGTGTGATATTCATTTGGTATCCTACTTGCAAGATCGGCTCCTATTGAGGAAAAGAATTTATTAAATATGTTGCAGATTTGGGGGCCGTCAGTGATTAAACCTTCATCTGTTTTAAGTTTAGGTAATGTTTGGCTGTCTTTAACTTTATTTAATGATAGTTTGTTTAATGTTTCCCACATTTTCTTTGGGTCATTGGAACTGTCTTGGAACAAGGAATAATAATAATCTTTTTTTACTTTATGTATTAAGTTTTTAACTTTATTTCGTTCTTTAATGTAGTCACTGTAAATCTTTTTATCGTTAGGATTAGTTTTAGTTACTTGCCATAAGTTATTTCGAGTATTTATTAAGTCTATGATTTCTTTGCTTATCCATTCATTTTGGGGGGGATTTTGAACTTTTATTTTGCTAATTTTGTTATTTTTTATATGTTCTAATAAGATATTTTCAAGTTTTTCATAGTCATCATTTAGGTTTGTATATTCTATTCCTCCGATATTATTATAGAGATTTTTATAATTGAGTGCCTGATATATTATCCTTTTGTAATAAATTTTGGGTAAACCGCTGACTTCAAGGAAAATCTGCTTATGATCAGATAATGATGAATCTATTAGAGACATACTAAGTGACTGGTTATCTAAGTTTGAGTAAACATGGTCAATTATTGTATTTGTAGTACTCGTTTGACGCGTGCAATACTCGTCATTTATTTTATTAATTATTGTTAAGCCATTTTCATTTATTTCATTTATATACTGTTTTGTTTTTTGTTCCTGACTAAGTAAATCTATATTAAAGTCTCCAAAAATGATGGACCTTTTCCTTTTCTCTAACTGTTGTGAAAATAAATCTAAGAAATTATGTAGGTCACTGTCTCCAGGTCTATAAATAGCTCCAATATTTAATGATAATTTGTCTATCTTCAACCATAAATAATGACAGCCGTCTTCAAACAAGTCCTCTGTTATGTCATACTTAATGCTTTCGTGAACATATATGGACACACCTCCTCCTTTCTTCTTTTCCTTCTTGCCGTCTTTATTCTTCCTGTCAGTGTCTGTTGGCCGATAGTTATAAATATGCGAGTAATTAGGGATTTGATATAATCTTGCTTCATTTTCTGATTTAATCCAGGTCTCCGTAAAGATGAGCACTTGAGTAGTTTTTGCTATCGAGTTTAGGATGCATATTATTTCATCGAACTTTCCTGTTGTGCAAATACTCCGCAAATTGGCATAGAAGAAACGAAGTGATGAGCCGTGTAACTGTAAATGCTTGTAATTATCCACTACAGCGTGAGATATTTTCTGAATTTTATCAGAATTATTATCTTTTTGTAAGTAGTTTTTTATTAGTTTTTTTGTTTGTTTACGTCTTTGTTTTTTATTATTCTTGGTGTCCCGTTAATGTATCTGATAATAAGATCTTTCTCTCCATTGTCAGTACGCTTGTTAAGCTCATCCCTCAAAGACAGCCAGTATTGTTTTTGTGTAGGAGTTTGGTCAGCGTACATTTTAATATTCTCTGGTAGCTGTATTTTATTTCGTAGTAGTTCTCTCGGGGTTACTGATTCATTAAAAGACACCTTGATAGGACGACTTTTGTTGGGGTTGTATTTACCCAAACGTATAGATCTTGCTGGTTTAGGGCATGTACTGTACATCGATGTTATGATTTTTAAAACCTCGGCATCATCATAATTACGTCTCAGTTTGAAATCTCTTTCATTTTTTTCATTGACTCCCATAATTATAATATTTTTCTCCCGCTCAGCTCGGTCGCGTACCTCATGAATGAGATTTTCGCTAGCAAAAATGGTTGGGGGACTAAGCAATGAGCTTTCGGCGTTTAACTGATTTTTCATCCTGGACATATCAGCTTCCATATCGTTAATTTTATTTAGGGTTTTCTTGTTTTCTGTTTTTATATCTTTTATTTCTGTATTTATGTGTTCAAATTGTCGTGTAAATTTTTCCGTCGCCTGTTTTATAGTTTTGATTTCACTTCTAATCTCTGACATTTCCTCCCGAATTATGGTCAGATTTTCATTTTGAGTTTTGCCAAAATCTTGTAAGAACGTCATCATTTCACTGCGAAAACTTTCGAAATCATTTTTAAGATCGTGTTCATGGGAACGTTCTTTACGCTTCCTCATATTTATATTTGTAAATGCATCCTCACCATGATCGCTACAAGTGGACAGATTAGGCACGGAGCTTGCCAACTCGCTGCCGCTTATGGACTTGGTCCGCGGAGAACGCTGTACGTTCATTGTATAATTTTGTATATGACTACGTCACGTGAAGTAGCAGTGGCCGGCAGCGTGCAGTATCTTCGTGCGAGCGCGAGTGGGATGAAAAATAAGAGGCGCTACTCCTTACCCGCCCGGTGTGTTGAGGTGGGGGACGCTTGCGCGCGCGCCGCTGTGCGTTGCTCAGGAACAAAACGATGCAAGTCGGATATTGTTCTACACTCGAGATTGTACTTTACCGTTAAAGCTTTAAGAACAATTTTGTATTATTCAGTACTTTTAATTTTTGCGAACAATTTTAGCACACGTCTGCTTTCTTCTAAGGCCCAGAGAGGAGCTTTCATATAAAAAAAGAATCGGACCGGTCAAAAGTTCTGTGGTAACAAACATAAAAAAAATACAGTCGAATTGAAAACCTCCTTCGACTTGAAAAAATTACAGATTTAGTTAAAATATTATAAAACATGAAGCGACGGTCCATTATTGGACTACATGGGCGCAGAGCTCCTCCTCGCAAAGAAGGATTTTTACAAAGCCTCGTTCTGTGTTAAGGCCCATTGGTCTTAAAATTAAAACTCTTTGTTTTTATTTGGTTATCTGTATTAAAAACGTGACCAATTAGCCAGGAGATATCAGAATTTCGAAATCCTGCTATCCTATTAGTTATATAAATCTTTTCAAAAGGTCACACTTATAATATGCTCTGCGCCCATGTAGTCCAATAATGGACCGTCGCTTCATGTTTTATAATATTTTAACTAAATCTGTAATTTTTTCAAGTCGAAGGAGGTTTTCAATTCGACTGTATTTTTTTTATGTTTGTTACCACAGAACTTTTGACCGGTCCGATTCTTTTTTTATATGAAAGCTGTTATGTTTTATGAAAGGTGCTTCCCGTGCATTGATTAATTAAAATGGGAAGATGAGGTACTAGTGTCTCGAAAATGGCAACCTCATATTGTGTAAAATTGTGTGCTCCCACCTCAGTCACCGTCGGACAGGCGGCACAGGCGGTCGTGATTCGCGTGAAATATTGTTGTCTCGATCTCACTTCGGTCTTAGATACGTCTTTCCGTCTTTGTTCTTCTTTGTATTACACAGGACTGGAAATATAACTGTGAGCGTATGTGTTTGCGTGTAGTTGTAACACAAATATAACTGTGAGCGTATGTGTTTGCGTGTAGTTGTGCCAATTTTTGAGTAAGCGCTGAGAGAACGTAACCTATCTTCCCTTTTTAATTAATCAATGTTCCCGTGTCCCATTTTAAGTAAATCTGTGATATTTTCAAGTCGATTCGCAACAGCAAATCAGCCAGCAGAGCCCCCGCCATAGAATGGCAGCCATAATCTCGCTTGGCAGGCGACTTGATTATCGCAGTGGATGTTCCTAAAACACAGAAGAAAGCTTTTGACATTCCTCTGGTAAGTTCCCTTAGTCAACTCCTACGTTATCTACAAGCTAAATTAGAGGGGTCGATTCTATCGCCACGAGTCGCCCACGACCGTCACGTCCAAAAATAAAATAAACCACACAAAATCAATTAAAGTATAATTACATCATACATTTAAAAGTCGTTTTGTAAAATATATTCTAATACTTGTTAGATTAAATTTAGTCGTATTATCTGTTTACCACAAAAAGATAAGTTTATTCCATTTGTAGGTATTAAAAACATGACGGTTAAATTCATCGTCTATTATTTTTTTCTGTTTTATAAACTGGTATTTTAGAACTTGTGCTAGTTTTTGTGGCCATATCTAGTTTTTGTATAGTCTTTCAGTTTCGAATTATGATGAGATGACTACTTCGCTATCTACAGTGGCGTAGTTAGGGGGCCCCGGTGCATACCTATACCGTGTCCATTTTGAATGAAGCATTAACGTAAACAAACCGCCCATACTTAACCTAAAATTCACTTTGTTGGCGCGTCCTTTTATACGTAATTTGCATTACTTGTCGATTTTAGATCCTCCCTTCAATAAAAATTGCTTACAATTATATCTGAAACTCGATGCCAAGCAAGTGAGATTTTGTTATTTGTCAAATCAAATCAAATCATTTATTTGCAGACAACGGGTTACATGGTTGCTATGATAATTTTAAAATATCCCTTGCGATGGCTTACCAGCTAGACAGCTTTGGTGTGCAAAAATTATATTATGGCTTGTGTCGTATTTTGTTTACTAACATGCTTTATTCAAAATGGATAAACCATAGGTACAGAGAATCCGGCCCTCGCCACCCTAGCGTAGCTTGAACTTATATGGGCCTTCAAACTTATATGTTCGATTATTTTTTAATTATAATTATATTAATAAGTACGCTATTGCATTAGGTGTCCTTGTAAAAAGTGTACTTTTTATCACACTATCACACTAATAATATAAATGCGAAAGTTTGTATGGATGTATGGATGGATGTTTGTTACCTCTTCACGCTAAAACTACTGAACGGATCGGGCTAATATTTTGGATACAGGTAATCTTAATCCTAGGTTCAAACATAGGGCTACTTTTTATCCCATAAATGAGTTCCCGTGGGATATAAATCACTTTTAAACGTTTCCATAGGAACAACGCGATCGAAGCCGCGGGCACAGCTAGTAAAAAAATAATCAAATCGACAAATTGCGATCCTTTTTGTTATTATATTAGTCCTATTTAATGTTATTATTATATTTGTTATCCTTTTTGTTATAGCTGCGCTACTGCTAGTGGTGATAACAAATCGTAGAGCCAGGTGGTGGAGTGCACCAGGGCCCCGGAGCTCAGGGTGCCTCTCACCTCAACCTCAACCTCAACAGCCTATTTTAGTCCACTGCTGGACGCAATACGCCTCCTCCGATGACATGATTCTATTTTAAATAGAGAAATGGTAAAAAGCTACAAAAAGATTAACAATCGCCAAAAGTAATTTAAAATAAAATTATAATTAGACATGGCTAAAAATTACAGAGAACCAAAGTTATCGACATAGAGCGGAGACCGCGGCTCAACAAACGTAGTGTAGGACACCCTCCGGCCAGGTGGGATGACGATTTGCGAAAGGCTACAGGCAATATACCTGTAGCCTTTTGCAGATAGTCGCTTGAATGCTTTCATAATCATAACGAATATAATTAATTTTGTTTTAAAAAACTATAGACCGACTTCAATTTTTACGGTTTTTTCATGAATTTTCATGGATCCCACTGTCAGAACTAAACAAAATTAAAATGGCACCACATGGGAAGCACCACCATATAAAAAAAGAATCATGAAGATCGGACCACCCAGTCAAAAGTTCTGAGGTAACAAACATAAAAAAAAAAAAAAATACAGACGAATTGAGAACCTCCTCCTTTTTGAAGTCTGTTAAAAAATGAAATCGGTCTCTTAAATATTAATTATTTGTTTTTTTTCTCATTAGATATTAATAAAAATGGCGAATTCACTTATTACGTCATTAGTCTTAGTTAGTTAATCAATAAAACTTATAAAAGTAATAAAATACTGATATAGTATTTTTAAGTCCTACTCCTGACCTATTTCCAAAATCGAATATTTAAAAATTCATTTTGTTTTAAAAACTATAAACTGACTTCAATTATATAGTTTTTCATGGACCCATTGTCAGAACTGGACCAAATTAAAATGGGACCACACGGGAAGCGCCATTTTAAATAACAATAGAATCATGAAAATCGGACTACCCAGTCAAAAGTTCTGAGGTAACAAACATAAATAAAAAATACAGTTGAATTAAGAACCTTCCCCTTATATATCGGTAAAAATAAAATAACATAATCTTAAATTATACTTCTATGCTAAAATTATAAAAAGGAAAGATTTCATTCTTAGTTTGATTGTTTGTATTGAAGTCTCCGAAACTACTGGAGTAATATAATTTTTTTTTTAATTCTTTCATCAAAGCTTACATTTTAAGGAGTGACAGATATTTTAGAAATTATTGACTGACAGATATTATAGACTAGCTGCGCCCGCGGCTTCGCACGAGTTGTTCCTATGGAAACATTAAACGGTGATTTTCATCCCACGGGAACTGATGTATGTGATAAAAAGCAGCCTATGTTTGATTCCAGTATTAGAATTACCTGTATGCAAAATTTCAGCCAGATCCGTCCAGTAGTTTTGGCGTGAAGAAGTAACAACCATCCATCCATCCATCCATCCATACAAACTTTCGCCTCTATAATATTAGGGTGATATTTTATCCCGAAATTCCCGCGAGAACGGGAACTACGCGGGTGAAAGCGCGAGGCGCTATTGTATTAATTAAAAATCTTAGTGTTAAGTACCTACCTACATTTTATGCGTTTTTCTCATCAACCATCGCAGCTACCATTCTGCAGTGCGGCCGTGTCCTAAGTACAATGTGCGATGCAAGTTTTTTGATACAAAAAAAAACCAGCACCTTGTATCAAACTAGTAGTTGATACGTTTTTATCCGCGTCTACCGCCAGTCGTCTCCAAACCGCGGTCGTAAGCAGTGACATACCGAATTGTAAAAAAAACAGTGAATATGAATCTCGTTTTGAGAAAGTTAATGTGGCAGAATGGGACAAGGATAAATCAATATTTATTCGCTATTATTAGTAAGTATTAAATATACTTTATTTAAAAAAAAATTACAATCGTTTACAAAAGTTTTAAGCTATTTTATCACAACACGGTATAAAACAAAGTCGCTTCCCGCTGTTTGTCCCTATGTATGCTTAGATCTTTAAAACTACGCAACGGATTTTGATGCAGTTTTTTTAAATAGATAATGTGATTCAAGAGGAAGGTTTTTATGTAGTATAATACATCAGCATTGCACCCGTGCGAAGCCGGGGCGGGTCGCTAGTATTGTATAATTTGATGAGATATGATTGAGACGCCCTAACTACCTACTTCTGAAGAATGGAAAAAAAATACACGTGTAATAACTTTTTGCACCATCAATACATCAATACATAAAACAAATAATCAAAAACTATAAATAGAAAAAAAATGTTAGAACATACATTTATAATTGAGCTAACTGCAGACTGTTGCAAACAATCTACAGGTAGCTCATCTGGTCCTTAGCAATACCGACTGGTATTTTAAGTTAATAAGATTTACTATGGTAAAAATATATTTTGTTTAGAAAAAACTAGTTTCTGTCGGTAGGTTGATATTCGATTCAGTTGTTGATTGGGTGCAATCTTAGTTTCTGATATCTGTGGGTGCAATGTTGTCTCCAAATTCAATTTCTTTTCTGGGTTTGTTTCTTAAACTTAGCAGTCTGATCTCGTTACAGGGTGTCGATTCTGTTGTTTTAGGATTAGCTTAAAAAAGGATTTCGGAATTTCAAATAGATGAAAACGATTCTATGGTTGAAAAATTTGACTGACACGTTTAGCAGCTCTAAAATTAGATTGATAGATCTAAAACAACTTAAGGCGCATACCCGAGCCAATATGACAGCGATACCTATTTTATCATATTTTTACGTTTATCATAGAAATTTTTAAAAATCCTACGTTCAGTTTGTGGTATCTATTATAAGCTATTTTTTAATACCTCTGTTATAATTTTATCTCGGTTTAGGAGGAGATACAAAAATAGAGTTCGGTGGCCAAAAAGCGCAACGTCGTATCTCTTCCTAAGCTTTACAAAATGAAACTATTACAGAGGCATTAATAAATAACTTATAATAGATACCACAAACTGAACGTAGGATTTTTAAAACTTGCTGCGTTTAACGTAATAATAAGATAAAATAGTTGGGGGCGCCACTTTCGCTGGTGTATGGGCCTTAAATCAGTTATTAGCTTTAACCCTATTCTTTGGATTACATTTTAGCTATGGTTAGAAACGTCTACCTAATTTTATCAGGCTTCTAATTAGGTCATGATTAAAATGTATCGATTATAAACTGGTATCGATTTGAATTTCTAAACGATTTCTCAAACAAATGGATGAGCTGTTTGAATCCTAAAACAACAGAATCGACACCAATGGTGTCGACTCTGTTGTTTTAGGATTCCTAACCTAAATTTTAAGATTTCTAAATTATCTATGCTAGGTAGACCTAAAAATTATTGTAGGTCCTAAAAATACCTATATTAGAACGTTTTTTAAAATCGCAAAACCTCTCTCAGTTGAGAGGTTGGGATTTTGCTGCGAGCAAAATATGTTTTTATTCTAAAATGTTATTTTAAAATACTTCTTTACATGGGTCAAACAGTTCATCCATTATTTGAGAAATCGTTTAGAAATTCAAATCGATACTAGTTTAAAATCGATAAATTTTAATCATGACCTAATTAGATGCCTGCTAAAATTAGGTAGTAGACGTTTCTAACCATAGCTAAAATGTAATGCAAATAATAGAGTTAAAGCTACTTATAACTAAGTTAAGCTGTTTTAGATCTATCAATCTAATTTTAGAGCTGTCATCCTAATTTTAAACCCGTTTGTTTAATTTTTCAAGGAATATGGTTATAGCCATTTTAACTAAATTGAGGTGTTTTAGGTCCGTCAGCTTCATGTTAGAGCTGTCACCCTAATTTTAAATGTGTCAGTCAAATTTTACAACCATAGAATCGTTTTTATCTATTTGAAATTCTGAAATCCTAATTTTAGCTAATCCTAAAACAACAGAATCGACACCAATATCCGACTTAAATAGGTTTTTATACTTTTTGGAATATAACAAAAAAAATTGCACATATAATACACTGGGGAAAAGTAAAAACAAAAATATGACCTCTATGGCGGAGCGGGCGAAGGTCCTCCTGCGACCCAGAAGGTTGCGGGTCCGATTCCCGCCTCGGGACCAATGTTTGTACGATCTGCAGATATTTGTTCATGTATATGTAGTGTATGTTATTAAGTATAACAGTTATCTAGTACACACACATAACACATGCTCTACTTAGCTTGGGGCTAGATAATGCTGTGTGAATTGTCCAGCATTGTTTATTATTTATTTATTCGCTATTGTATAAATAATCTCGAGGTGGTCCCATAAAAAAATATTCCCGTGGATTAGTAATTGTCTGGCCCCAACTTAAAAACAGTGTTAAGGCCCATACACCAGCGAAAGTGGCGCCCCCAACTATTTTATCTTATTATTACATTAAACGCAGCAAGTTTTAAAAATCCCATGTTCAGTTTGTGCTATTTATTATAAGTTATTTATTAATGCCTCTGTAATAGTTTCATTTTGTAAAGCTAAGGAAGAGATACGAAGTTGCGCTTTTTGGCCACCTAGCTCTATTTTTGTATCTCCTCCTAAACTATAAGAGATAAAATTATAAAAGAGGTATTAAAAAATAGCTTATAATAGATACCACAACCGGAACGTAGAATTTTTAATAATTCCTATGATAAACGTAAAAATATGATAAAATAGGTATCGCTGTCATATTGGCTCGGGTATGCGCCTTTAATACGAAGTCAGTATTATATTTTTCGTAACAATTCAATTTATAACACGAGCTCTACTAACTTTAAGGCCCTTATGTAGTATTTAGTATTTTTAATCGACTTCAAATAAAGGAGGAGGTTCTCAATTCTACTGTATTTTTTTATGTTTGTTGCCTCAGAACTTTTGACTGGGTGATTCGATTTTGATGATTATTTTTATTTTCGTCAGTCTATGCAGAGTATGGTTAACGAAGCTCAAAAAGATCTTGACACGTTGAATGAGTGGCTCTTACACAACCTACTCACAATAAATGTTTTAAAGACTTCCTACATGATCTTTGCTGCTAAAAACAAAAAAATATCAATAATTTGATATTTTTTTGTTTTTAGCAGCAACCCACCCACAGTAAACAACATCCCAATAAAACGGTCGAGTGTAGAAAAGTATTTAGGTTTGCTATTAGATGATAAATTATCATGGAAGCCGCATATCGACTTTGTAAGATCCAAACTTACATGTCTAACTGGTGCCCTGCGCAATATGCGAAATTGCGTACCCCCTAAAATAAGAAACACCATCTATAACGCTCTCATTAAACCCCATCTAGAATACCTAGTTGAAATATGGGGATCAGCACCAAAAACTATAATTAAACAGTTACAAATAGCGCAAAATAAAGTTATTAAAAGATTATATTGTTATGACTACCTAACTCCAACAGAAACTTTATTTATCAAAACCAAACTACAAAATCTAACACAATTTTTTAATATAAATACATGTTTACTCATAAGAAAGATATTAACGAAAAAGATTCAGTCCAATATTACACTCACAATTAAAAAATATAAATATAACCTAAGAAATACAAATAAACTGTATATACGCCCGCCCAGAGCGGTTAATTACGGCAAAAAGAACCTACTTTATGAAGGGGTACTGATATATAATAAACTACCGGGAGAAATAAAAGATACTATAAATATGCACTCCTTTAAAAATAAATTAAAGCAATATTTTCTGACCAAATAATGCAATTATTAGTTTAAAATAACTCCTCAAGAACTTCTTAAAGGCAATAATTTAAATACTAAAAAAAAACATTTCAATTTAGTAAACAAACATAATAAAAAACAAACTTACTATACTTACTCAATAATCATACAAAGAGTATAATATAATAATAAAGCTGCCCTGCTCCTAGACTATTTGCGCACACTTTGTCAACGTGCACTTATAAACAATAGAGCAGGCCTATAACCAGGCGGCCACCGGCCGGTCGAAATGAGGGTAGACCTGTGTGTGGTCATCATCACAATTTCTTTTATCTTTGCATTGTCTAGCAGGTTACGTAAGTACCTTGGCCTGAAGAAATGATGGATAGTGGGTTTTCTTTTAAACAAGAACATATTATACAACATGTGTTTTGTTCCTCCACTTGTATTTGATTAGTTTGTTTTTTTATTTTCTGCCATTGTTATTTTTCTTTTGCTTATACACTAAGTAAGTAGATGTACGATTATGTTAATTAGTTAGCACACACGAGCTAAAATATAAATGTAAGCAGGTAAATACTTAAATTTAAGTACAAGTTTTGTTTTTTCTCATCTTAAGTGAACTGTATTTATGTTCTTTGAGAAAATAAAGAATCTTTAAACCGATTTTTATTTGAAACCTGGTGCTTCCCGTGTGGTCCCATTTCAATTTGGTCCAGTTCTAACAATGGCATCCATGAGAAAACAATATAACTGAAGTCGGTTTATAGTTTTTTAGAACAAACTCAATTCTTTCCACCGAAGATAGGAGGCTTTGTAAAAGGGTTTCGTTTGCACCCTTCGGGTACTAAACCCTATAAATGGGTCACTATTACTACCTACGTCACTACCTAATAAAACAATGGTGTATCACCAAGCAAGGACTTTCTTTAACTCCTCGATAAAAATAATGTTGTGATTGAGATGAAAACTTGCAATTTTACCGTCATACATCAGATAGTTAATACAATGGAACAACGTACCTACCTAATAAAAAATGAATAAAAATTAGTTAGTTTAATGAGATATTTAAAAATGCTGATTATGCATAAAAATATCATCATATAATATTAATAGAGGTTTGTTTTTTTCACTTATGAAGCTTTTGTTATTTCCAATCATTGTGGAATGACATTCCTGCGTCTGTCTTCTCATTATAGTACAATCTTGGAGTCTTCATATCTAGGGTAAATAAGTTCCTTCTGGAAAAGTGTGCTCCATCTTAGGCTACACCTTCGCTTTCTTAAAGTGAGTTGGTAGCCAAACGCTAATCCATCAACAATAAAAAAAATAATTAATAATAATCGTAGTAGTAATTTATCGATAAGTTAAAAAGTGATATCGTTTTGTATGATAGTCGCGCGACGTAGAAAGGTTAAAAACAAAAAAAAAAACACACACTGTATGCTAGCTGTTAGTTTTCATAACATAGAAAGATAAAATCACACTAATCACACTAAAAAAGTGCGAAAGAAGTAAATGCGAAAGTTTGGACGGATGTATGGATGGATGTTTTTTACCTCTTCAGACCAAAACTACTGAAAGGAACGGGCTGAAATTTGCATATAGATAATTCTAATCCTGGAATCAAACATAGGCTACTTTTTATTCCATTAATCAGTTCCCGTGGGATGAAAATTACCTTTAAACGTTTCCATAGGATCAACGCGTGCGTAGCCGCGGGGCATAGCTAGTAGGAAAATAAAATAAAAATACACCTGGTAGGCATGGAAGAACTTATAAATATATGTAGGTTATAATGATAATGTAGGCACCTATTGTATGCGTTACTCAGCATTATTTATTTATTTCAATATTGTTTGCATGATCTCATGATGGATAGTCCAGAAGGTTGCTTTATTTATTTATAAACTACTAGCTGCGTCCCGCGGCTTCGCACGCATGGTTCCTACGGAAATGTGTAAAGGTGATTTTTAGCCCACGGGAACTGATTAATGGAATAAAAAGTGTGATTTATGATTTATGGAATAAAAAGTGTGTAAAATGTTTGATTCCAGGATTACAATTACCTGTATGCAATATTTCATAGTTTCTAGGTTATTTATATCCCATGGGAACTGATTAATGTGATTAAAAGTATAAAACGCCCATGTTTTATTTCAAGCCCAAAATTGTACGTTGCAAAATTTCAGGCCGATCCGTTCAGTAGTTTTGGCTTGAGGAGGTAACAAACATCCAAATTTTCGCATTTTTATTATATGTTATTTCTTTGAATACATTTTATTTAACCAGATGGGTATAATACTCGTAAAATACCTATACAAACAACATGTCTGAATTAAAAAAAACTAATTCAACAGGAAAACTGTATCTCTCTGCTTCATTGCTTGTAGATATAAATTTTCTATAAAAAGTTAATAATTATAGACACAAAACAATGTAGGGTTTTAAACACTAGCCAAACTTGACCTAGGATGTTTGTAAACAAACCGCCCGTAGGTATTAAACCTATTCACTCTGTTGCCGCGGTTTTTTATACGGAATTTACGTAACTCGTCATTTGAGATCAATACAATATAAAAATAATTTATCGTACCATACACTAACAAAAATACAATACATGAGACGAAAGTAGGTAAAATGGGCAGCCTTATCGCTTAGAAGTGATCTCTTCCAGGAGATCCTTTCTTCAATAAATAACGCTTGCACCTATATCCGGAACTCGATACCAATAGGCAAGTGAGTTTTATATAACTGTATCGTGGATTGCTTACAAACATTCGACATCGAGTTTGGCTTTGGTGTATAAAACCTAGTATATTAAGAACTATACAATAGAACACTGCATGCACAAATACTATAAAAAAATGTACAGGATAAATATCTGCTTCAGTGGTATTATTATGTAAGTTAGTAATTTTGTTATGAAATTTAAAAAAAATCTTAGTTTGAAAAATAAATAACCGAGATAAATTTTTAAAAGTTTTTTTTGCAATGTATGTATGTAGTTTGTTCTGGTGGAATCTTGCAACTCAATTTTGAAGCAGATATCTTCAATCGATTGAACTGAAATTTTGTATACTTATGTAAGTTCGGTGACAATGCAATGTCACGTTACCATCAAGATGATCTGATGATGGAGACAGAAGGTAGCCAAGGGAACTCCTAAATGAAAAGGCTTACCCCGTCGAGTTTTGGTTCGTCGGATTTGTCTTTTCAAGCACTTTCATTTACCTTCAGAATTTTCTTGTTTTTATAAAGATTTTAAAATATTAAACATTATTTATTTACTGTTTCTAAGTTTTGCGGGACAAATACTAATTTCTCGGGAACATTTTCTAAACAATTGTGAAATAATTTTCATAATCGGTCCAAGTTTCACGGAGAAATCTAGGTACGAACATGCCTACATAGTAATTGAGTTTTTTTTAACAATAAACCGACTTCAATTATTTATGTTATTTTAATATGGATACCATTGTCAGAACTGGACCAAATTGAAATGAGGCCACAAGACGCATGCTTTCAAAAAAAGAGAATCATAAAAATCGGATCACCCAGTCAAAAGTTTTAAGGTAATAAATAAAAAATTACAGTCGCATTGAGAACCTCCTCCTTTTTTGAAGTCGGTTGAAAAGAATTACATACAGCCGAAACCATGGAGTATCCTTTAATATCCGAAAGTTTGCGTGAATTTTTGTTACCACGTATCTTCATGACTACTGGACCGATTTAGATGAAGTTTGGTTTGTAGATCGTTTTTATCTAGATTGTTTACGTTCTAGAATAACACAAAGGCAAAATTAACCTTTGAAGGGAGGAAACGGGGTGGTAAAGTTTATATGGAATATTATTATTGACTAAAACCTCGGTATAAATAAACTATGTAGTTGCTACATATGAATCAACCTCAACAGCCTGTATTGGTCCACTGCTGGACGTAGGCCTCCCCTGATAAGCGCCTTATCGGCGTTTATCTCAACGAGGGTAATCCCCATAATCCCCACGCTGTGCATGCGGGTTAGGGATCGCAGTTTGGTTGTATAAATGTTCTGCACGGGGCGCTGCTGTCCGTCTCCCTGTGAATATCCCCTAGTCGCTTCTTACACCCGCGGGAAAAGTTATGGTGGTGAAAATTCTAAGCCAGCACCATACAACTACAAACATATGAATCAAGTCGTTTTTATGTTAAAAATTACCCCTAGGATACGTTGGTGTTCTTCCAACACAAACAAGGTTCGTAGTTATATAGATAAATAATTCTTTATTCATCACCTTAATAAAACATAAATTTACATAATTAGATAAAAGGACAAGAACAGCAATAGAAATGGCGGCCTTATCGCTTAAAGCTATTTCTTACAGGCAACCAAAACGATTGTGACAAAATAAAGGATGGCGGTGGTTCTTTACATATATCTTAAATATAAATACTAATACACATAATACATACTTAACTATGAGCTATGAGCTATGAGCTATGGAAAGAGCTATGCTCGGAGTCTCTCTGAAGGATAGAATTCGTAACGAATACATCCGACAGAGAACCAAAGTTATCGATATAGCTCAAAGAATTAGCAAGCTGAAGTGGCAGTGGGCCGGCCATATTTCGCGAAGAACCGATAACCGCTGGGGTAAACGAGTTCTTGAGTGGAGACCGCGACTCGGCAAACGCAGTGTAGGACGCCCTCCGGCCAGGTGGGATGACGATCTGCGAAAGACTGCAGGCAGATGCTGGATGCGTCAAGCTGAAGACAGGGCGCTATGGCGCTCATTTGGGGAGGCCTATGTCCAGCAGTGGACTAATATAGGCTGATGATGATGATGACATACTTAACTATTACACTAATATTTACAACAAAAAAAAATAAGTAGTTAGCCGTAGTTAACCGCTTACATTCATAATGTACCCCTAGGAAGTGTGCAATTTCTGAAATTGCCACGCGGGCAAAGCCGGGCGGTGAAGTTAGTAAGTAAACAAACAAAATAAAAATAAACAAAACGTATGTACCTCCTTAGGTACGAAGCAAAACTACGATTCAATTTTTTACCTTGACAATGAGTAGTTAAAGTACCGGAATATGCTCCTTGAACTTCAATAAAAATATGCACATAATTCGGACAGCTTATAAACGTAAAAATCTCATAAAATGTAGGTATTAATGGCGATGTTTATAGTGCAAGCAAGTCAATATACAACACTAGCAGCGCCTCCCGGTTTCACCCGCGTAGTTCCCGTTCCCGTGGGAATTCCGGGATAAAATATAGCCTATGTCACTCCCTGTAAAGTAAGCTTTATAATAAACTAGCTGCGCCCCGCGGCTTCGCGTTGTTCCTATTTTCTTTGCTATAAACCTCACGGAGCCCGAGACCTTTCCAACGAATGCAAAACCGTGGAAATCGGTTCGTGCGTTCTGGAGTTATAGCGTCAGGAAGAAAAACCCAGCTTATTTTTATATTATAGATGAATGAATGAATGAACACCTTTATCTATTAATATATAAAAATAAGTCAGGTTTTCCTTCCTGACGCTATAACTCCAGAACACACGAACCGATTTCCACGGTTTTGGATTCATTGGAAAGGTCTCGGGCTCCGTGAGGTTTACAGCAAAGAAAATTCACCATCTGGTGGCGAAACGGAGTTCGCCGGGTTTGCAAGTTGTACATAAAAAACAAAATAACTTATCTAAACAAAACAAATGAAATAAAAAAAACGTAGAATAGGCGGCCTTATTGTTTAAAGCAATTTCTTCTAGGCACTTTATAATGATGAAAGAATTTTATAAATCGGTCCAGTAGTTTCGGAGCCTATTCAATACAAATGAACAACCAATAAAATCTTTCCTCCTTTTAACCGACTTTAAAAAAAGGAGAAGGTTCTCAGTTCGACTGTATTAATGTTTCTTACCTCGAAACTTTTGACTGGGTGGTGGATTTTTATGATTCTTTTCTTATTTGAAAGCTGGTGCTTCCCGTGTGGTCCCGTTTTTATTTGGTTCAGTTGACACTGGGATCCAAGAAAAGCTATATAATTGAAATAGGTTTATAGTTTTTTAAAACAAACTCAATTAGATTTTGTTATTGTTTGTAACGAATAAACCCAATAAACTGCTGAACAGATTTTAATGATTCTTTCAGTATTAGAATGCTACCTTACCCCTGAGTAACATGGGCTACTTATATTTTTATTTAAAAAAAATGACCCGTCACAACGACCCGTGCTAATCCAGGAACGGGTGCTAGTGTAATGCGTGTTGCTAATTTTGTTTTGAGTTTTACGGAACAAATATCAACCGCCATGTCAGGAATAATGAAACCATCTTTTGGGATCATTATCTAGGCAATAATGGAAGAATCACCAAAATTGATTTACTACCTCTAAGTATAGTTATTATTGCCTCGTTGGTCTAGCGTAAAATTCTAAATTCAAAAATGCTTTATTTCCATAAATAAAATAAATGTACACTTACAAAAGGTCAAATCATTTGAAAAAAAATACACTGACACGGAAATAAAGTGGTATTTTTGATCGGCCGCTTCGGTATGTAGACTATAGTAAAGACACGACGAAGAAACCTTTAGCCTGTTAGTTGTCATTTTTCGAGTTGGAGTAGTTGATATTGTGGTTTTTCCACCGCCCCGCCGCCGTGGTTGAAATTCGGCTAGGAGGACATTATTATTACCTATTCCGTGTCCATTTTGAATGAAGCATAAACGTAAACAAACCGCCCATGCTTAACCTAAAATTCACTTTGTTTGCGCGTCCTTTTATACGTAATTTACATTACTTGTCGATTTTAGATCCACCCTTCATTAAAAATTGCTTACAATTATATCTGAAACTCGACGCCAAGCAAGTGAGATTTTGTTATTTGTGTCGTATTTTGTTTACTAACATCATCATCATCATCATCATCATCAGCCTATATTAGTCCACTGCTGGACATAGGTTAGTTAGTTTACTAACATAATTCATTCAAAATGGATAAACCATAGTTATTATTTACCTACATCAAAACATACCTAAATACTAACAATACCTACTGATGAATTGAGGACCTCCTCTTTTTTTGAAGTCTGTTAAAAATGCAACATTTTCATCAATTATCTCTACTCTTTTAGGTAGGTTATGTTTTATTAAATCAGTAAATAAATTTAAACGAACTGTCAAAATCATGCTGTGCAAACAGGCTTACTATAAAATATCAGATAATCTAGCTAGAGTATTCTATAGGATATTAAAGCTTGGGACGGATTTTACTCCAACTCGAAAAATAACAATAAACAGGCTAAATGTTTCTTTGTCGTTTCTTTACTTGAGTTTCATACCAAAGCGACCCAAATCAAAAATATGACTTTATTTCCGTGTCAGTGTAATTTTTTTTATATACCTAATTTGACCTTTTATATGTGTACATTTATTATATTTAAGGAAATAAAGCATTTTTGAGTTTTAGGTATTCTTACCTAGGTATTCTTAATACGCGTTAGTAACAAAAAAAATAAGTCATAAAAGTTAAGCTCTGCAATGTTACAAAAATAAGATAGGTATTATATTAAAACTAGGATGTCCTAAGATAGACCAAGATTGTGTAATCTAGCTTTCAAGCTTCCAATGTAGGTTCGTCTGCTAAAACTGGTTTAAACTGGTCTCAGAGCTATTAAAGGGCTTAAAATAGAACTGATTATTAATAACCACTTAGGCCCTACAAGTTAACATACCTACCCTACTAAGAGTTTGTTGATAGGGCTGTCAACTATTTTCTTGAACTGGACGAATCAAGAATTAATTTTCGTCAGAGCTTGGCGAATCAAGAATGAATTTTCATCACAATTCACCCCCCTCTCCCTTGAAACTACTTTTTCAGAGTCAGTTAAAAGTTATAGAGATGACACAATGCTGGGGATACATACCTTAAGAGTTTGTTGCTTGTTAGGGTTCTCAATACTTTTCGTGCTCTGAGCAAATTAGAATGAGTTTTCATCGGAGCAACAAATCACAGAGAATTAAAACAATTTTTGATTTTTATACCGTTCATTCTCTGTTTTGGTATCTCGCTATATTTTTTAGTGATTTTCACGGCATTATTGTACTTACTGGGTTGAACGCCCCCATTTCAACACAGATAGATCTCTGTCAGTCAGATATTTACCGCTCTACCGGAGATGTAGAAGCTGAAATATAATGATATGAAATGAAATGATATAGTTATTGCGCAAAACATACAGGTTGTTGTGAGTTTTGAGCTCATGTTTAAGTATTCTATAGCATGCAATTAATTAACTTATATCTAGGGCTTAAAATTAATAAATTCATTGATGTCATAAAAATTACACTCACTTAGCCAATAAAATCATTTATTTTTGAATAAAAGTCATTAAAAACTTTAAATTCATTAGGTCTTATTATAAATTTTTACACACGAAGCAGCTTTTTTGATGTCTCGCTGATTTAGAAGTTTCTCTTAGAATAAGCCTATTCGGGTCTCTGCATTTGTCTAGGATAAAAAAAATTCATTCACGTTGTACTTATTTAGAATCTACAATGTAAATTTACAGGCTCGGATATATAGGCCGTAACTACTCTTAAAAACGAAATCGAAGTTTCTGATTCGTTTTCTTACGAACGCAATTTTTTCCCAGTTGGTCCCTAGAATGTATTACAGCCATAACTGAAATTTGATTCGCTGCGCATGTGCTACTTATGCGTTGTTGTAGTTTGTGTTTTTGTTCTGTAACCTTGCTTTTTGTTATCGTTGGCAGTTTTATTTTATCTTTTCATTCAATGATTTTCTTTTACCACTACTCTCGCTCGAAAACGGTGACTTTGCTGCTCAATATCAGTGAGCAAAATCGGGTTTTTCTCACGTGGATTCTATAGGATATAACTTGTTGAAAACAAGTAATTTGAATTCAGAACGCAAACATTCATAAAAAAAATCTTTCGCTCATGGTTTCAGGTTTTTAGCATTTCTTCCATAGAGTTTATATTATAGTACTCACTGATACCACAAACTCGATGATTTCTTCCCTCCAAGGTTGTTGGCCATAATGAGTTATGAGTTTCTGACATTCGATCTCGTTTATAAATAGGTACCTATTACTTCTACTACTACTTACAGTAGAGTCTGTTCAAAATGAGAAGCGTCGTGGGAATTGAGTGCACTCGTGTGCCAATTGACAACTTTTGTTGCGTTGACAACACTGCTCTGTCATTGCAGTACCTACGACTAAAAGTATTTCACCGTAATGCCACGACTCTTCTCTTTATGAACAAACTCTACTACAAAATGTTTTCTCGCTAGTCGTGGCAAAAAGATGTATGATTAACTCAAGGGCAAATATTTTTCGTCTCCCGCCTTTTAAATCCCTCGCTACCTCAGCAGTCTACTTAAGATTTACCTACTCGCTACGCTCGTGATTATATTCTAGAGCTTCGCTTGCTCAGAATTTACGCCCGATCAACAAAAAATCGTTTTGCCCACTTGTTGAACTATTTGTTTAGGGAGGTACTTACCACTATATAAAATATCTTGGATTCTTCCAAGCACCAAACACTTCTAAAGACTAAAAGGCCTAATCTGTCCACATTCCACTGTAGCTCGTCTACACCCACATCCTTGTTAGCTACTTTCGCTCATTAATCCAAGTTTGATTTAGAAATTGTGTGAATGCACAAATTTATCAATTTTGAATGAGACAGTCATTTGTATTCGACAGAATTGAGGTCAGTGACCTTTCTATTGACTCTTGCATGCTTCATCAACTTCTTTTTAATAAAATTAAAAAATAAGTAAAAATTTGATTCCTGAGATGCCTTCAAAATTAGCCTACCAACGTAAAAAAGTAGTTACATACGAGTTTAAATTAAGAGCCCTTGAGTGAGTGACATTGTTGTTTTCACTTACTTGTTTTTTCATAGAAAATGTACGGGAATTGTTTTTTTAATTATTGCCAAAACTTACGATTTGATTTGGTATGTTACTTTGGGATAAGTGTTTCTGGTTGGAAATAGAGTTGATTAAGACCAACTTGCTTTTTTTGACAAATGTACGAACCGTACTTTTTTTCAAAAAACTAAAAATGGCAATATTTTTGAGCTACAAAAGAAACGGTAGCTACCCTTAAGGGGCAAAAAATTTGCCCCACCCTGTATAATGGATTGGTACTCTTCAGGTAATCTTTTGAATACCCAAACGATTTTATGTTAAGTTTCACTAATATTTTTTGTCTGTTAATGACGTCCGGCTGCCAATCGGGCAAAATAGGGTGATCAAAAACAAAAAGAAAACGACATGTATACCAAAAAAAATTAGGCTGGAATTCTCAGCTCTACTACCCAGATAATATCCCATGTAACGTAGTTTTCGGATCATTATTCGAATAGCAAATACCTACACCATAATTTCTCCATTGTGCCAATAAATAGCACCTCGTTCAGTACAGTACACAGCCTTGACTCTGCGGTTATCGTCTATCGTCTATGAACATCTAGCGGGCCAAGGCAGCAGCGGTTTTAAAACGGGCAAATTAAAAAAAGGGTAAATTAAAAAAAGCCAAGTGCGCGTTTGACTCGCGCACGGTAGGGTTCCTTACTATCTATAAAAAACATCAAAAACTCATGTCTGTTTTAGGTAGGTATGTATTTCCCTTTAAAAATATTGGTCTACCTAACTATCACGGTTCATGAGATACAGCCTGGTGACATACAGACAGATGGACGGAAGGACAGCGGAGTCTTAGTAATAGGGTCCTGTTTTACGGTCTTTTTTTTGAGAATGGAACACTAAATTCGCGCAATAAAACCTGTACAAAACAATGAACATAAATAACAAAAAATAAACTATGATCCACATATTGATTTAGATGCAAATTATGTCAGCAGATAAATAACAAACTCAAATTCATATGTTAAGAAATCTTAAGAATTTTAAATTGAACGTCTTCATCGCAGACCTCGTTACGAAACGCTTTGTGTCCTCAACAAAAATCTAATTTTATGGTCAATCTCAACCTCAACGGGCTATATTGATCCACAGGTGAACGCCGCAGGCCTCCCACTGATACCTACGTGTCTTGTGAAGTGGCTCTAGTGGCTCATATCTCATGGGTGTAATGCCCATAATCCCCACCCTGGGCGATCTCTATCCCGCGTGCCCAGGCACGCGGGATCGCATCTTGGTAGTGGAATTGTTTTGCAAGGGGCGCTGCTGCCCACCCTTTTTTTACCGGTAAATAGACCTTTGTTTGACCGCAATCTCACCTGATGGAAAGCGAAGATGCGGCCGACGGTGTATCACGAAGGTCTAGAAGAAACCTATTCACCCTTGTCTTGAAGAGACCCAGGTTGTAATTGGCCGGAAAAACAGAGGCAGGGAGCGAGTTCCATTCCTTTGCGGTACCCTCCAGTGAATATCCCTTAGTTATCTCTATGACACCCGCGGGGCGAGTTGGGGTGGTGCAAATTCTAAGCAGGCATAGCTAAGGTAAGCTCAGGTCGATCTACTAGTGTGAAAATAATTAACACCTATGGTGACAATCCTGCACGGCTCGATATAGGAGTTTTCCGTAAGGAAGTAATAAAACAAATAAAATACCTAAAACTGCCGTTGTTTGGATGTCCGCTATCTCTGATGTGTCCTTGTCTTTATCCTTTGTTGTAATTAAATAGACGATTTATATGTATAGTAAAAAACTTAACCTTGATTACTCGTACTTCGTGATATTTTTATTGTTATAAAACCAAGTCTAGATGCTTAAAGTTTCGTAGTTTTATTGAAAACTAAGTTTTTTTTAACTAGTTCTTTCTTTCTAGTGACCAAAAAAAGGTTAGATAAATAATTAATTTTGTTTTAAAAACTATAAACCGACTTCAATTTTTAAATTTTTTTCATGGATTTTCACGGATCCCATTTTCATTTTCAGAACTAAACCAAATTAAAATGAGACCACCCGGGAAGCATCAGCTTTCATATAAAAAAGAATCATGAAGATCAGACTACCCAGTCAAAAGTTCTGTGGTAACAAACATATAAAAAAAAACTGTCGAATTGATAAACTCCTCCTTTTTTGAAGTCGATTAAAAATACGTAGTCTGTTTTATTTACTGCCCATATCCGCTCCGCTTAAGTTTGAACCTTTAGGCCGTGTCCAGCAGCTATCCGCTTCCCATACATTTTGTCCGCTTAATAAGCATATCCATACCATTCGAGTATCATGATGGTATTTAAGAATTAAATTGACATTTCGTGCACATCTCGTACCAGATTGCTGTAATTTTATATAGTTTGAGCAGTATTGTAAATAATTGTGATTCGTTTTTTAACTGTTGTCGACACGAACTAGACTTAGATCTTTCAAGGTAATTTTTCATGTCCAGAATCTGAAGCAAAGCATTACAGAAAAAAAACATTTTCAACTAGTCGGGTTGTAGTTTTTAACTTAATTTTATACAATATAATACCTACCTATCGCACTTTCGAAGTATTTCGGGATTTAAATGACTAAGGGCTCATATCATACACACGGAAGGTAAGTTGCTGACTGCCGTCGACTGAGTTTGTTCGACGGCAGTCGGCAATTTTTGACGGTGCTGCAGTCCGTGTATAACGCAATTTTTTGCTTCTAAGAATGTAACCTATTCATAAAAGTGAAAATACATGAATAGCTACTATTCACTGGAATTTTAAATCGGTATAGTTTTTTAAAACACGTTAAATTTATTTATTTTGATTTATTTGGGAAAAATACAGTTCATAAAACTTAAAATTAAAAAGAAGTTAAACCAAAGGGATTTCCGCCATTATATCACACAATTACAGCTTAATGAACAGAACAAAAAAAATAATACAACACAATATTAATAAAAAAAACTATAAGAATAACATAGTAGGGGGTTTGGGCAACGCACTACGATACTTCGATAATGACATTGACCAACATCGATACATTTAATAGCTATAGCTATAGTTAAATATTCCCCGGGGATTAAGTATTTATCCCGCAAACTTAAAACAGTGTACAATTAAGGGATTCGAAATCCGTTTTTAGATTTTTATCAAGAGTGTTGATTCTGTTGTTTTAGAATTAGCTACAATTAAGATTTAGGAATGTCAAACGTTACATTCCGATGCCTAACGATTCCTGAATCCTAATATTAGCTAATTTTGATCTCAAATAGACGATAGCTATTCAAATTGAATATTTGACATTTCCTAATTTTAGCTAATTCTAAAAGGACAGAATCGCCACAACTGTCAGACAAAGCGGCTGTATAATTTACACCATGTTACATTAGGCCAGTGGTCGCGGTGAGGGACATGAATTGTGCGTCATTAAATAAATTCACACCAATAAATAATTCTTACCTACCAGGCACAGAATTAAAGTACCTACTTATACCTATCAAAGAAAACCTTGTTCTACCTTGTGATCGCAACGCGCGGTCTAGGATACGCACTTAATATAGGCCATGGGTCAAAGTGACCTATATAGACTAATTCCTTAAATACTAAGAAAATGAAATAGCTGTTGATGATAAAAAACCTTGTAAATAATTTGTTGTTAAATATTAGTAAAATTGTAAAATATTCGAGTGCGTAATTTTTTTTTCCATTTTCTTGCTATTTTAAATCCTGAAAATCCCGCGGATCCCCCAAATGCAATCCTGTTATCCTGCATTAGCAATACCACAAAAATGGTGCAGGTTCGTTATAATAAAAAATAAACACCGAGCTGTGATCTCATAATAAAACCACATCAAATTTAAGTTAAAAAAAAATTAAACGTAGAGTGTATATGAGCACGTCACATTCTTGACTGGTAAGTATACCTACACCTACTGTGTCTGATCCTAGACAATAATTATCAACTACTTGCAGCGCCTTGCATTTTCATCCGCGTCGTTCCCGTTCCCGTGGGAATACCGGGATAAAATATAGCCTATGTCACTCATTGAAAAGTAAGCTTTTCAATGATGAAAGAATATTTTAAATCGGTCAAGTAGTTTCAGCATATTCAATACAAACAAACAAATCTTTCCTCTTTATAATATAAGTATAGAAAAGAATGATATTAAAAAAAAATTGTTTTTTTGTTACCCATTGTCCTGGATACAAGAAAGCGTCCGAGTAGAGGAACGTTTTTGAAGTAAACACTATTTTAGGCGCTCTTTTCTGAACGAAACTCACGTCACGCTCAAGTCGGTTACGCTAAATCGGATATAGGTACTTATATCGTAACGTAACCATTTTGAATGGAGCATAAACGTAAACAAACCGCCCATACTTAACCTAAAACTCACTTTGTTGGCGCGTCCTTTTTTACGTAACTAACATTACTTGTCATACTTGTTACTTGTGTAATAAAAATTGCTTACAATCATATCTGAAACTCGACGCCAAGCAAGTGAGATTTTGTTATTTGTGTCGTACTTTGTTTACTAACATGCTTCATTCAAAATGGATAAACTATAGCTTCAGGCGGCACTGCAGCTTAATGCTTCTCAGTTGTTCAGGAAACTTTTGTCTCATAAGTAGGTACATACATACACATCGATAGATTAGCAACAATGCAGGTACGAGTAAATGCAACCTTATAAGTAACACCTAATTTATACAAAT
Organism: Eupithecia tripunctaria; assembly: GCA_955876795.1. NCBI lineage: Eukaryota > Metazoa > Arthropoda > Insecta > Lepidoptera > Geometridae > Eupithecia > Eupithecia tripunctaria. The sequence continues at coordinate 7,700,817 of OY041623.1, read as the reverse complement.
GTGTTCTAAGTACCTATTCGATTACCCGTATAACCTTAGCCTAGCTAAGAGCTGGTTATTGTTGTTTATTTATAACATCGTTCTTTGAACTCGGTTATTAATAGAAAAGCATGTTTAGTACCTACGTGGGTATGCAGGTCTTAGCGGCCTTGCTTTCATAGTAGGCAGTGGCAAATATTAAAGCCAACATGCGTAGATGTTTTAATTTCATTCCCGCATTTGTTTCCCTCATATTTTCCACCAGAGTAAGGTTGGTGGCACCTTACCTAACCCCAACCCTATATCGGTCCACTGCTAGACGCGTTTGTGTTGGTATAAAGCCGATGCCATCATATCTATCTCTGTACCTCATCAGTACAAATAAATCCACTGCTAAACGATTTTCAGCAGCGCTTGGTGAACGCAGCGGAGGTGTCAAAAACACATAAACGAAAGCTGGTGCCCTTTTTCTTGTAGCTTGTCTGAGCCGACATCTAAGGGCGAATTGGGGAGATCGATTCTTTGGCCGCCGCCGGCCGCCGCTACCGTAACGTCCATCTCTAATGATAAAATCATGTTTGTGGGTTTCGAATTTTTGTAAAATAAACTTAATATCATTTATTATAACTTGATTCGTTTTCAAATGAGCGAAGGTTTTTTGTGTATTTCAATGTCCTTTTTTCCTTACAGTTACCATACCGCTAGTCAGTTTCGGCATGGTCCAAGGATGGCTGTCCCCCATGATCTCAGTGCTGCAGTCTCCCCAGGGTCCGTCTCCAGAAGTCTTCAGCAGCAGCGATATATCCTGGACAACGTCAGTTACTTACATCACAGCCATCATCTGTGGAGCTCCTATGGGCCATTTGACTGATCGGTTTGGAAGGAAGGCTATGACGCTTGCTACGACGCTTTCGTTGATCGTGAGTAACCTCCTAGAAACTTATGCTGACCTAGTACTTCTTAATTACTAAAGAAGACTATCAACACTGTAAGCATTTGACGGACGTTGGTCGATTTTGATGGAAAGCTGTGACGTTAGCAACGCTGGTCGTAGGTTGTTCTGTTCATCTTCTAAAGACTTATGTTACCCTGGTACCACAGCGTTGATGTCTTTTAGAGTGCCTTTATGTAATTGACTTATCACCGCCGCTATTTCGCTATTTTTTTTTATTTAATAAAAACTATGGTGCTGACACAGCTCATGTAATCCTGATACTTTCAATAAGACCTATATAACTCCACATAGGCACGTGGCCCTACTAACTTGCCAAAAAGGTTCGTCATTATGTAAAAACTGCAAAAAGTTCCTTGCCCTTTCTAGGACGCGGCCTTTTAAAAAGTACCCATTCAAACTTAATGTGCCCGCTTTTTCAATGTCTTTGCGTTACAAAAAGGTCTTCAATCCAGTTTCTCGCGGATATCCGACACCAATTGTTACTTTGCATTCAACAAATTTACGATAAAAAGTCTATAAAAACTACAATAACGGTTTAGAGTGATTGTCTAAGTGTAAAGACTGGTAAATGAAGTAAAGATAAGCCTAATCTAGACTCGATTCTCATTGGAAGGCAATAATTGGAAACTAAGAATGTTTTGTTCCGAAATGATGTTAATTTGTACCTGTTTTGGAAGCATTAGCACACGTGACCTACTGACGAGTAAAATGAACTTACCGAAGTGAAATACGATCCAGATAATTCTGGCTGTGTCGTGTAGTTAAAATATCGTTCTCAGGTACTTCTTGGTATTGCAAGGGAGCTCATAATAGTACATTGTCACCCAAGGGAGGAAAGTAACTTATTAAGTCCCGAGACTACACTGTGCTTTTCATTACGAATACAAGAGTAGTAAAATAAAAATATGAATGAGGTAATTAAAAAAATTGTAAATTTATTTTACATAAATCAACAACTTAGGTGACATATTTATTTAAAGTCTACGGTTAAATATTTTTTTATTAATAAATAAAAACTACTACTACAGAGTAGGTATGAGTAATGAAAAAAAAATAATCACAGTTTCTTATTCGTTTTTGTGCAAACGCTATCTCATGCACCAATCGGATACAAATCGGAGGTATTTAGATTTAGTTAGTTATAAAAGACCCCTAAGTCCCTGCCTTACAACTTATCTTGAAAAGGCGACAATGACCTAAAAACTAATTGATCTGAAAAAAAGGTTTTTTTCATACAATTCCATCAGAGATCGCATTGAGAGGAATCGATCCGTGACAATATAAACATCAGTGCATTGAACTTCCATCACTTCCTTTCCACGCCGTTTCCTTCCGTTCATTCATTTGTGGCATCATTTTTTGCAATTGATTGCTTTTAGATGAAGTTCATGGTCAAATTTTGAGGAGATTTCGAAATTGCTAAGATAAAGAACATCGTTCTTATAGATTCTTTGGACATCATCTATTAAATCACCGGGTTTTTACACTTTCATACCTTCATAAACTAGTTAGTGTTCCTCAAACTTTCCTTTTTTTATATCACACTATAATATTACATATGCGAAAGTTTAGATGGATGGATGTATGGATGCCAAAAGTACTGAACGGAGCCGAAATTTTTTAAACATGCTACATTTTTTACACATACATTCTTTTTTTGTTAACTTTTTCAAAAATAATATTTATAAGCATTGATTTAAAAAGGGAAGATAGTTTACGTTCTCCCTGCGCTTACTCAAAAATTGGCATGTGTTACAACTACACGCAAACACATACGCTCACAGTTATATTTCCAGTCCTGTGCAAAACAAAGAATTTTATTTCACGCGAATCACGACCGCCCGTGCCGCCGTTCAGACGGTGACTGATGTGGGAGAACACAATTTTACACAATTTGAGGTTGCCACTTTCGAGCAACCAGTACCTCATCTTCGTTTTTGATAAATCAATGTTTATAAGTAATCAAAGCTCAGTCATTAATTGAGGTCAGTGAGACCTCAATTAATGACGTAAGTAAAACCCATACAAAAAAATGAAATTGGGTAAATTATTTTATAAAAATATAAAAACAGACTCGTATTTTTTTGCAAAATACAAAAGACTTCCTAAATGTGACCTGAACCGGATTTTTTTTTATACCTACCTCATTTAGCAAAAACTCTTTAAGACGTTTGAATGAAACTTAATTTTTTATTAAATTTATTGAGTCTTTTCCTACCTTACTTAACTCAATTAGCAAAAATGTTTTAGCTGTTTTAATTCTTGGAGGTAATAAAAAGTCCCAGAAATCCAATTAGGTAAATACGTGCAAAAAACATAACATAACCCTCGTCAGGTAGGTAACGTACCTAATACCCAAGTTAAAATGCTTTACACGGATGTTCAGTTGTATACCTATACTCCGATACGGAATCCAAGATAGTTTATGTCAACAAAGACATTCATCAATGAAAACCTTACAAAATCTCAACAGAAAACAACAATGTAATAAATGGCAAGGCTAGCACTAAAAACTAAAGCACTAATTTCAACAACGCATAATCTCACATGTGCAGCGAAAAATGTTTTTATTTGAATTCGAAAACGAGAGGTCAATTAAATGATGATCAAAGCTTTCAAATACAAAAAATGTGTCGAGCTTCTGTGCTTAGCTTAGTATGACTTAGATGATCCCAATATTGTAAAATATTTTTCTACGATACTCTTTAGTTTTGTGACCACTTTGTTTATAAAAGCTATCCAGGTTTTTGAAAGTTGTAATTTATTTATTTATTTATTTAATAATCCAGGCTATAGATCGATAACTTCGAGTACGTATGTGGCAAGGTTAAGGTCAAATGCTCAACTTATTTTAGCATTGGACTGAAAATAATTGATAATGTTTTAAAAAACTAAAAACCGACTGTTGTTCAAGTTATTGTTATCGTAGTTTTTTTATGTATCCCACCAGTGTTACAACTGGACTTAATTAAAATGGAATCACACGGGAAGCACGAGATTTTAAATAGAAAAAGAATCATGATAATCGGACCACCCAGTCAAAAGTTTGAGGTAATATTTTTTTTTAGGTCGGTTAAAAACAAGACTTGGTTAAAATCCCGAAACTGTTTTAGAAAAATTATAAAAGACCAGTTCTGCAACATTAAGTCGGTAGTAGCTGTGTGCGTAGTTTCCCTTCTAAGCCAGCACGGCTTAGAAGCACACACAATTTCACCCCAATTCTTCCCGTGGGTGTCGTAAGAGGCGACTAAGGGGGGGAAATAAGGAATCCACCGGGGAACAGGCAGCGCAGTGCCCTAATCTTACACCAAACTGCGATCCCCCAAACCGCATGCCCAGCGTGGGGATTATGGGCATTACAGAACAGAGGGCAGAACATAGACGTGCACCGATTTTCTATGGGCCAAAACTGCTTTTACCTAATTTTAACAACCAATTAAAAAATTAAAAGTAACTAACTGTAGAAATACTTCTAGGTTTCCTACCAAAACAAGAACCGAAGAAAAAATGTGTTGTTTTTAAAGAGAGCTTAAAACAACTATTGAGAAAACTTTTACCAATCGTGTTTTTAAGACACATTTTCCTAAATATGAAGTTTCACAGATTCTGTGATAATAAATAACGATTTTGAATTAAATTGCCTCTAGAGTTCTGGCACACTCTTAATTATACAGTGTGTGTTTTGTACATATGGGGGTGGTCGTAGAGAAACAAAAGTTGAAAAACGCAAATGCAAATGTAATAAAAAAATCTATTATGTAAAAAAAAAATGATTTTTTTATTACATTTGCCGTCGATAAAACATGGCGTAGTTCCCCCTTTTCGTTTGTGCACTTTATGCAGACTCACACTGTATAATACCTACATATAACTCCTATAGTACCTAAAAAAAAAAAAAAAAAAATTCAAGCGTTACTTTGCGGAAATCCATTGTAAATATCAGCAAGTTGTCTAACGACTTGCTTTGATAAATGTTCTTTCATTTTGTATAAATGTACAATTTGTTAGATTTTATCGCAGAAGGTTTTTTCGCGGAATTGTTACTAAATATTTTTCATTCTAGTACCTACTCTAGTAGTCTCTAATACCTACCTACGAGTATAATTTTCTCCATTTCCTCTAGTGCCATGGGAGGTGACAATATCGGTCGCAACGCAACATGATCACTCCTATTATTGAGAAGAGGCTGTGATCACACTAATGGCGAAAGTTTGGATGGATGTATGGATGTTTGTTACCTCTTCACGCCCAAACTACTAAACGGATCTGGCTGAAATTTTGCATACAGGTAATTCTAATACTGGAATAAAACATAGGCTACTTTTTATCCCATAAATCTGTTCCCGTGGGATGAAAATCACCTATTAATGTTTTCATTTGTGTGAATTGTCTAGCATTATTTATTATTATTATTATTTATTATTATTCATAGGAACAATGCGTGCGAAGCCGCGGGGCGCAGCTAGTAAATAATAAATAATTTGTGTAATTGTATTCTAGCTGCGCCCCGCGGCATCGCGCGCGTTGTTCCTATGGAAACGTTTAAATGTGATTTCTATCCCATGGGAACTGATTTATGGGATAAAAAGTAGCCTATATTTGATTCCAGGATTAGAATTAGCTGTATGCAAAATTTCAGCCAGATCCGTTCAGTCGTTTTGGCGTGAAGAGGTAACAAACATCCATCCATCCATACATCCATACAAAATTTTTCATTTATATTATCAGTGGGATTAGTGGGACGGGATATGCCGTGTCTTCTAACATAGTCTAAGTTGTGCACTAAATATTTTACATATTTAGTACAAAACTTAGACTGTGATGTCTGTGTCTAAAATAAATAAAAATATTATTCTTAATTTATTTATCAACAGATATACTGGATGATAAAACTCCTCTGCCTGCGTCCGTGGGCCATGATCCTGGCTCGAGCCGTGGCCGGCATCCCGTGCTCAGCGTGCTACATCGTGCTGCCGATCTACTTAAAGGAGATCAGCGATGCTGACCTGAGAGGCGCTCTTGGCTCTCTGCTTATTATGAACAGGTACAAATTCAAACGGATGAACGCTCTCTTCCCGGTCCTACTATCGTCAACGCGAGCGTGATTGCTTTTTGCTTCTTCCAGCGCAATGTTAGAAAAAGAGGCAAAGCGAAAAGAGAGAGAAAGCACCTGATCACTCGTTTGGCATTCAGTTAATTTCGCCGCTCACTCGCGGGTAGTCGGCAATAGGAAGAATAGTGTGAGGAAATTTCAAAAAACTTGTTCCAGGTGTTCCGTGTTTTTCAGTAAGCCTTACAAGTTTGTGAAATAAAACTTTGTTGTTTAGAATCTCTATTACATTTGCAAGGTTTTCTATCCGAATATTTTCTTTACTTTTACAATTTATGAGTACCTACATTATGAACGCCCAAAGTTCAGGTAAAATTTGTGCAAAAACGCTGATTTTTGGAGGCTTATACTAAATTTTGTATCTCCAAATTTTGATTTTTATTATGATAGAAACCTAGATTTAGTGCACAAAATTAACTTTTAGACCTATTAGTTAAAAGTTTCAAACAAAAGATCTGTTAACACGGCATAATCACGTAAGAGCACGTATTTATGAAGTAGCAAATTTTGTAAGAAATCACGGACATTTTGCCAGAAAGCTTGTGATAGAAACCCTAGACTATGTAGAGACCCTGATAGATTAATTTTGAAAAAAACTCCACATTCAGCCAAGTACACTAAAAGCTGCTTGTCAATGTGTATGAAAATATATAATAAGATATCAAAGGAACTTAAAATAATGAACAACTTTATTTAAAATCAGATTGTTAAAATGGTTGAAGCAAAGAGGTTTTTACGACGTAAACGATTTTTTTAATGCCGAATTATAATTGTATTGAAATTTTTTGATCTTATTTTTGTTGTTTAATAATATTATTGCATGCTAGATATAGCGAGACATGAGCACATTAATTGTAACTTAACCACCTGTATACCATGTTTGACGCAAATAAATATTTGAATCTTTGAGCGTTTGTATGAAAAGTAAGGCGGGTTGGCCGCTCTAAAGCAAGATTTCGGTTTCACGTTAACACATTAACAATAGATTGGAATTCGCGATGTAACATCTCGCTATGTAACGGGAATAATTCAACTCATTACGAATGGTGTCGATTTTTTTGTTAAAGAATAAGATATAATTAGGATTTAGTTATGTCAAATACGCGATACCTATTCAAATTGAATAGCTGTCCTCTATTTGACATCAAAATTTGCTTACATTAGGTTTTAGAAATCGAAACATATCGTTTGACATTCCTAAATCCTAATTCTATTAAAATCTAAATTATCTATTATTATTATCTAAATTCTAATGTCTCTTTTGAGGATTAAGCTCGCCTTAGATTTTCCCTCCCTAGCTTTATGTTACATAGATATACATAATATATATAGAGTTTTTATTGGTTATACAAACAAACATCACAGAAAAGGCAACAAAAGAACAGGTGCACGCACATACTCGTATTAAGTACCTAGGAAAGCGGGTACACAATTATAAAATTCGGTTTAAAGGTAACCCGCTCCAATTCATAGGCAATCATAGTTTTACGATTAGGAATGTCAAACGATATGTTTCAATTCCTAAATCAATTCATAACGATTGCTAAAACCTAATTTTCGCTTTTGTTTTATAGATAACAAAACCGACTGAAATCTGCCCTCGCAGATCATTTCTTCACAGAAAGCAAGTCAAATTTTATGGTAGTAAGAAGTATTTGTATCCATCAATGCGATAATAACAGTGTTATTTTAGTGGTAGGTATCTATGAGGCCTCGGGTCTGTCAATGAGCCATAAATCGCAGTATCTCAGAGTAAAGCAATCAGACCGCGTGTTGCACGGCATATTGCGATCCAAAACACGCATCGTTGACATTGGTCAGAAAGCCTGAAGTAGAACTGGCCGCTATTCTAGGACTTCTAATTCTAATTCTAAGTGGGGGAACTAAGATCTGCACGGACGTCTCGCATTGGAGTGTATTGTGCATTATCCCCCTGCCTAAGCTATTCTAGGACTTGTGAGCGAAGAGCTGTGTGGCTTGGAATTTGCAACACCCCAACTCTTTCCAAGGGTATCGTAAGAGGCGATTAAGAGAGTGCAATAACGCCGCTATGAGATAGATTTCGAGCGGGATGACAAGATATGGTTTTCTCGCGAGTGAGAAATACAGAGCAGAGACGTGCATCGATTTTTCTATGTGCCAAAACTGTTTTTACTTAATTACAAGTAAATTTACAAGTTCACTACAAGAAACAACCAATCGAAAAATTTACAGATATAATAAGACATAATATAAATAGCAAAAGGTGTGCAAAACATCAATTTTTGAAAGAAATAAACTTTCGTGTACACTCACCCCCTGCAGAACAATTCTACTACCGAACTGCGATACCAACAGCAAAATCAAAATACTCAATATTCAATATTTTATTGCAAAAATAATAATATTCTCAATATTTAATAACATTTTCAACATCTTATTGCAAAAGTAATAAACAATCACTACAAGCTTTACTACAGCGTATTTGACGACACGCGTTCAAATAGTAGGTATGTGTTCGAAAACGGTAAAAAAATATATAATATAAAAAATATCAAGGATTATTATCACGATGGGCATTCATATAGGGGTCACGATGGGTATTTGGAATAATAAAAGCTAGCTTTGAGCCTGTGAGAAAAACAAAAGAAATGCGAGCAATAAGTGTTTTTTACCGTTTTTTATGTTTTCGTTACAATCGCAATCAAATCCTTGAACACTATCAAAATAAATTAAATATTCAAATCAAGAATCAAACGAGTTTGTAGTCGGTTATGAAAACAAATGGCCAGTCTTGACCACAAGCGTGATTTGTTTACATTATTTAGATACGGCCTTCTTTAGTGGTATCTACAATTACTTCTAGTACCTACGTGTGTAAGGATAGAATTTAATTTATTAAGTAGTTGTATGCTATTTGTATTCAAATTCACTAAGACCTTAAGGAGTAGGTCTTAAACAGAAAAGGACCATAGGTCGAACCCTATGTCACGCCAAATTATTTTAATTGCTTTCATTCTTTTCAAACCTCAGAAAGTGCAAGATATAGTCATGCTATTTCGTAACTGGAATGCTTGACTTTGCTTTCTAGCTTGAAATTCTGATAATAGCTTAGTGATTCTCATAATCAAATGTCTTAGATAAAACTTAAATTTTTAAAGTATAAGTAAGCGGGATTGCTTGGTTCAATAGTTTCGAAGACAATGTAAAAACGAACAGCTTTACTATCCTACTGGGTAGATTGCCCAGCAAAATTTATTTGTTTATTAAAAAAGTGCTTACCCTATTATTAATGAGAGACTCTAATGAGATCTAATGAGATATTTCACTATCTCAGCCGCTCGGGGGTGGAATGCAAGTCCACCTGCAACCAGTTTGAGGTGTTCTGGAGATTTTCTATGTACAAAAAATTTATATCTATAAAGTATATTGCACGAAACATATCAGTTATTTAGTATCCATAACACAAGCTGTTCTTAGCTTGGCGCTAGATATTGGCTGTGTGAATTATCCAACAATATTTATTAACTAGCTGCGCCCCGCGGCTTCGCACGCGTTGTTCCTATGAAAACATTAAAAGGTGATTTTCATCCCACGGGAACAGATTTATGGGATAAAAAGTAGTCTATGTTTTATTCCAGTATTAGAATTACCTGTATGCAAAATTTCAGCCAGATCCGTTCAGTAGTTTTGGTGTGAAGAGGTAACAAACATACATATTGTGATGTGATGTGATTTATCACTGACGTTATTTTAGAATGTTTAGATTATGGCATATACATTGCCCTCCATGAGATAAACGCCAACAAAGCGCTTATCATGGGGAGGCCTGCGTCCAGCAGTGGACTAATACAGGCTGTTGAGGTTGAGGTTAGTTTGGATACAATCTTCAGATCGAGTCCTGTTTTTGTTTCAGAAACATAGGCTACCTAGCGAGTTATATCGGCGCAGATCTGCTCAGCGTCAACACGATGCTGTGCCTCGGTCTACTGGTGCCGAGCGTCGTGTTCTTCGTGTTCCTCATCATGCCGGAAACACCAGAGTACTTGGTGAAGCAGGGGAAAATTGACGTGAGTTTTTATATCTTCTTATTATCCCCCGATGCAAACAGAAATGTGCTAGTTTACTTATGTACGTACCGAAGCGAGGGGAACAAAAAATATCATTTTATTTCGGTGTCAGTTTATAATTTTACCTTTTCTTAGTATAGACTGTATAGAGGTAGTTGTACATTTATTATTTTTATGGAAATAAAGATAAACAGTCCCAGAGTTTTTTGGAGCTATAGGTATCCGACATGGTAGGTAGTGTAGAGGTCATGACATTCCTGTACTAGGGGGAGTACACGGGTTCGCATTTTTTGGGATTTTATTGGATTTTTTAGAAATTACCTATATTGTTTAACTACATAATAATAGCCAAACATTTAGGAGATAAAGATTTTGATTTGAGTAGCTTTCTACGCGTCTGCATATTTGTGTCACCGAACGAAACTAATGTCCCCGATTGAACAGCAAATTAAATTGTTTAAGTACATCGGAATACCAGGGTCTGCTGTGGTCCTATATTCTGGTCTTTTTATACCCATATAAAAATATATCTATGTAAGATATCGTTTTCAGTATATCAGACATCCATCTAGTAGGTACCCATAACACAAGCTTGGGGCTAGATCATTCTGTGAGAGAGAACTATCCAGCATCAGTATTATCATAACAGAGATATTAATTATTATTATTATTATTATCAGCCTTTTTCATCCCACTGCTGGACAAAAAGCCTCCCTCCACTCCCTCCAGACATTACGATCACTAGACAGCTCCGTAATATTAATATTCTTTAAAATATAAGTACAGAAATATTTTTATTATATAAAGTACGATCGAATCGGATCGAAGATCATCGCTCTGTGTTTTTCTGGCAACACTGGTATCAATTCAGATGCTACCAAAACTAAACTAAACTAATTTGACAGGACTTAAAATCATCGTCCCTGTCAAAAAGATCAAAATAATAAGAATAGCAACATTTTTAGTCCTTTCAAATTAGTTTAGTTCTGGCGATATCAGAATAGACACCTGTCGACTTTTTATCTTCACGCAACTTATGTAAGTATAAAATTTACATAAATAGAAGCGAAACACGGAAATGAGTCAAGAACTAAATGAGTCCATGACAATGAATGTTATTGACATAAAATTATAATAAGGATATCAGCGGAAGAAAATTATATCGGAAGTGGAACTCATCATCATAATTCGTCTCACATAATGGTGGATCGATCTGCGATAGCGCGAAATTACTTTTTTGCAATTTTACCTACTACAAGGATGGCTGCTTGAAAAATGTTTTTATACTGTCAACGAATATCTAGAAATTTGAATTGTGACTAATATAATTTAATTTAATATATAATTACTTAAAATAATATGACTCGCATAACATTTGCACGCCTGCATGCAGGCTGAATACATTTACTCAAATTAGTTAGAAGATCTGACATTGTATAATTTTTTTGTATTCTTGCAAATAAACGATTTGATTTGATTGATTTGATACAAATAATGAAAAGTAGTAAGTAAATCTAACCACATTGGTACTTTTGGAGGTTTTGGTATGTAAGTTGATTTCCACTCATCACATGCCGCCAACAATTTTATCTTCTTATTACGTTGAACCTTTTTTTAATACCTGTTATAGTTTTTTTTATAGTTTAGGAGGAGATGCGAAGTTGCACCAAACTCTGTATTCGCATCTCCTCCTAAACTATAAAAAAAAAACTATCACAGAGGTATTAAAAGAAAGCTTACGGTAGGTATCATAAACTAGCCTATTATAGTTTTTGAAAATTCCTTTCGTCAACGTATTAATAACATTAATTATTTTGTTTTAAAAAAACTATAAGCCGACTTCAATTCTTATAGTTTTTTCATGGATTTTCATGGATCTCATTGTCAGAAGTGAACAAAATTAAAATGGGACCACACAGGAAGCACCAGCTTTCATATAAAAAAAGTATCATGAAAATCGGACCACTCAGTTAAAAGTTTTAAGGTAACAAACATAAAAAAACAGACGATTTGAGAACCTTTTTTGAAGTCGGTTAAAAAAAGAGGCCACGGCGCCAGTGCAGTGCCTCGGGCGGGGTACCGCCATAAGGGTGGTTTTTCGAGAAGAGCGGTAATGGATAAGACTGAAATTACGCTGTGAAAGGAGCCAAGCCCTCAATATTATAAGAAAACAATAACAACATATTTTTTTAACTTTTACTTTTGATAAATCTCGTCATGATACAAATAAAACTAGGAGTCTGACTTATGTCGACTGTACTAAAACTCGTGGATGTTAGTGGGAATAATATTTTTTATTTAAAAAGTGCTGTTGGATGTGATGGGAATAAGCCTTTTTTTCGGGTCCGCGCCTACTCGCCCCGCTTAGACTCGACCCGAAGAATAAAACGTCGATGTACAATCAGAGCTGTATGGTGCTGGCTTAGAATTTGCACCACCCCATCTCTTCCCGCGGGTGTCGTAAGAGGCGACTAAGGGATATCCACAAGGGGCGGGCAGCAGCGCCCCTGCAGACTAATTCTACCACCGAACTACGATCCCCAACCCGCATGAACAGCGTGGGGATTATGGGCACTACCCCACTAGATAAACACCAACAAGGCGCGTATCAGGGGGAGGCCTGCGTCCAGCAGTGGACCAACACACGCTGTTGAGGTTGAGGTACAATCAGACCGAAAAATGTCGATTGCACCAGTTTCGCCACAGAGGAGGTAAAATTTAAATTATGTTTGGATATACATAAAAAAACGATAAATAAACTAGTAATACTTATCCTTATGTAGGTAATATACACGTACTGTACTTTGTAGTAAAATCAAAGATGTTATCATTAGTATATTAATAGCTAGTCGCACGGTAGTAGGTATGTATTGAATCCGTCTTTATACGTGATTATAGTTATTGGGTTATCAAGTAGGCACTATCTTTTAAAATAAAAAAACCATAATTGACTAATAAATAATGTTTAGTAATACAGATAATAAAAGAAATGAACTAAAAAACCCAAATTTTTTCGACATTTTTCTTTTTTAGTTTATCCAATCCTGTTCAAAGACTGAAGTTATAATACATGAATATAATAAATAAAATAATGCTGGACAATTCACACAGCATTTTCTAGCCCCAAGCTAAGCGGAGCTTGTGTTATGGGTACTAGATAACTGATATACATAATACAATACACTACATAGATACATATATTTTTTTATTATACATAGAAAACATCCAGAACGCCCTGAACAAATGTCTGCAGATCGTACACACATTTGTCCCAAGGCGGGAATCGAACCCGCAACCTCCTGCGTCGCAGGCGGACCTTCGCCCACCGCGCCACAGAGGTCGTCAGTTACATACATATTTAGTTCGTTTGACGAGAGGTATCGCATGGCTCAATACGTTTTTTGTTATTATAGTGCGAGAAGCTCTCACACTCGGTAATTTCTAAAAAGTGTTTCAATTCCGTCAAAGGTGATTTTTTTTGTATTTATTTCATTTTTTAGAAATTACCCGGAGTTTAAGGGCTTACGCACTATAATAACAAAAACCTTAAATATAGATATGGTCTCGTATCCATCGAGCATGTAGAATGTGAGTAAACAAACACAATTATCAAAAATTCACTATTTTGGCGTCAAGTTTTAGGTGTAATTTATGAGATAATATTTATTGAAGAAAGGATCTCAAATCGAAAACTAATGTAAATTATGTATAAAAGGACGCGCCAACAAAGTGTATGGACAGTTTTTTTACTACGAAAACGAAACTTCGTTTTAGCTTTTTCGAGTAGGCTACTGGGCTAAACACCCTTTTTTGTACACGTGCGGAGTTGGAACTACGAGTAGTAAGTAGGTAATTAATCTCTCATTAGAGTAATCACATTCTGATTGCTTTCATTATCAGAGTGTTCACTGATATCTTGATAAAAGAGCCGTTCGACTAACGATGGTATTGATATCGTCACATCTCATTTTTGTATGGAGTTTGCGTAGTTCCCTGTCCACACCATAAGGGCGCTGTACTATGGTAAAATCAGACGTCTCGATCACGTCTCGATACTATCGTCAACCGGACTAGGGCGTTTGGTGATGCGAGTAGCTCATCATTTTAATAAATAAATAATGCTGGACGATTCACACAGCATTATCTAGCCCCAAGCTACGCAGAGCTTGTGTTATGGGTACTAGATAACTGATATCGAGTACATACATAATACAATGCACTACCTTCATAGATAGATATTTTTACTATGGATAGAAAACATCCAGAACGCCCTGTACAAATATCTGCAAATCGTACAAATATTTGTACCGAGAAAGGAATCGAATCTGCAACCTCCTGCGTCGCAGGCGGACCTTCGCCCGCTGTGCCACAGAGGTCGTCAATTGCTGACATCATTTGAAAAAAATATTATGGAGTAGGTACCTACACTTTACTTGCCAAACCTTCAATTTGTACGCAAACTTAGGTACCTAAACCACAAGTAAATTACTTGAAAACTCAATCTTAAAAAAGTTTTATGGTAAACAAATTAAAATTTACCTTCATCGTCGAGGTTAAGTGGAATTTACATAAAACTAACGATATAATATCGACACGCGATGTAAAAAGTTCAAAGATTAGGTTATTACTCGTCATGTACCGTATTTACGAGTTGGTAGCTAGCTACCATAATAAAACATGAAAAAAATGCGTCGGTCATTAATAACAATAAGGCAAAATAAATAATATAGAGAATTGTTAATTGTGTCAGCTTTGTGGTGCTAGCTTAAAATTTGCACCATCAAACTCCAACTCATCCCGCAATTGTCGTAAGAGGCGACTAAGGGATATCCACCGGGAGCGGCAGCAGCACCCTCTGCAGAACGTAGGTACATTCTACCACAAAAAATTGCGATCCCCAACCCGCGTATCGAGCGTGGGGATTATCAGCACTGCGTTCCCATGTTATATCCCTGGAAAAGTTGCCTATATTTGACATAGGCAACTTTTTATCCCATAAATCAGTTCCCGTGGGATAGCGAGATGGATTTCGAGCGGGATGACAAGATATGGTTTTCTCGCGAGTGAGAAATACAGAACACAGACGTGAACCGAATTTTCTATGCGCCAAAACGGTTTTAACCTTTATGTTACCTAATTTAATTACAATAAGCAATCGCACAATAGTATACAATAATAAAACAGGATAACTAAAGAAATACTTTAGGGTTCCTTAGCAAAACAAAAACCGAAGAAAAAAAGTGTGACGTTCCTGACATAAATAGCGAAATGTGTGCAAAACATCTATACTTCAAAAAAATAAACTGTCGAAAAAACTAATCCAAATCGTGTTTTTAAAACACGTAATTCAAGATAAAATATCGAAGTAACATTTTCCTAAATATGAAGGTGGAAGCTTTCATAGATTCTGAAATAAAAAACGATTTTGAAGTACTTACAATTTTGAAGTAAATTTCTTATGGCACACTCTTAAATTTTTCCATAGGATCTCTTAAATTTTTCCATTAAAACAATAAGCTTTTTTAAAGCTGTGATAAAAAAAACCTGTAATTAGCGATTGTATAAAACCGCAAATAAAGTAGATACCTATATAATTTCTTTGTTTTTTCTCAATAAACGTTGAGTTGGAACTTCAGATTGAGTAAGTAGGTAGGTATGTACCTACTTACAGTCCGACCGGAAAGAGTAGAAAATAAATGAGGGCGCCACAATTGTTTACAATTTACATGGTATCACCATATACTATGGCTACTACGTTTTGATACTTAATATTTTCAAATATATTTATAACGGTTTCTTCGGCAGTTCTTATTTTATAAAATTTTACAACAAATATTTATGCTCATCACATAAAGGTTTGTCCTGAATAAGAATAAAACCCACTATGCTATAGTAAAGTAAAAATGATTTTTATTATATACATACATGCATTAAAGAAATCAAAGCCTCCTTTTGTCCACCGCGCCGATACCGAGACGAATAATAATAAGAGCTATGATGAGTGCATGCAACCTAAAAAGAAAGCAAGCATATTTTGTATATTCTAGGGGAAAAAACACAATAATAGCCAATTTTGTTGAATAATTATACATAACGGTACTAAATCACACATAAATCACTCTAATGACTCAAAGTCAAGATACTCAATACCCGACATCGATTCTTCATCAAAATGTTGTGGTAGAACATAATTAGAAGTTCCTGCCATACCATAATTTTCATCTTCACTTTGTACCAAATTTACACAATTTTTTTTGCGTTCATTAAAAATCCTCCTAACAGTGCTTTTGGATTTTCCTGAAACAAAACATAAGTAAAGTATCAAAAATAAAGGATTGCACTACAAAATACAACTCAATGGAACAAAAATCAACAAAGACTATTATGTATGATAAACTAGGATTTTGGATGGATTTACACGATTCTTTTAGTAAATTATAACAGTTTACGTCCAATGTTATTATTTTTAACCAGCTACTTACGGTAAAATCTGCTTTTCATTTATAAACATCTTCTTATTCAGTCAGCAGCGTCCCGGCTTGATACTCAGCCAAACATCTCCTAAACACTTTGTAAATAATATCACGGGCTCCACTGTGTATAGTTTTATTCATATTGCTAATATTTTACGAATTATTTGCTTATACTTAGAGAAATAACAACAAATCAAAACAAACAACTCGAATACTCGCTCGACCGAAGTTGCAGTGTTTCCACAAGCGGAAAATTATTCTGGTTAATCAAACAAATATTCGCTTCCAAACAAAAACATTTAAATTAATGTCAAATCAAATGAATTCAAACAAATACAACTAAACAATTTCATTTACATTTTATAGTGATTGAGATTAAATTTTATTAGGTATTTAGAGTAATTTTTATTATATTACTTTATTTTTATTATCAATTAAAATTAAATTACTCAGGTACCTAGGTTTTCACAATTGCATTCATGTTATAAATATTTATAATTTAACGTCGATTAAAATTGTAATATATATTTTTGTTGGTTTGGACACTTTCGGGTACAGGCCTCCTTCAGTTCATGTCTAGTTATAATGGCTGTTTATGTAATCTAGCTTTGTCCTAGTCATTCACCATGTTTTTTCTTGATTTGTATCTAAATTATTCTTCTTTTTCATCCATCATTGGCCGCGATTCAACAGGGACTCGATACTACGTTATTATTGTATAATACTACACGTAGAACGTAGAATGCCCGTATTGGGATACTTGCTTTATATTTTGTGTTTTTAAATATTATTTTAAGATTTGGAAGAGGCGGCGATTTGTATGTTTTAGGTATGCGTTGTAAGATACTGCGTTATGCTTCTGTTTTCGAATAATCAGCTTTATGTATCTAATAAGCGCATTAAAATTATCAAAATGTCAACAAAACATTTTGAATGCTTGATTCTTTTAATTTAGCATGATTTTTAAATATAAGCAAGAGAAGGTAAGTGTCTAAGCAAGACGATACTTTATCAAAATATACGTGCATAGTTCAATTTTGCAAGGAAAAGCTGAATCTGGCGACAAACTCACTTAAGCGGCCACACTGGTCTTTCAAAAAGAGTTGCCAGTTTATAGTAAACTTTAGTTCCAAATTAATTAATTTCTACTCTTTCTGGTCGGACTATACTTATGTACAAAAAAATCACTAGACTTTTTTATTTAACAGAGGACTTTGTCGCTTAGCGACCACACTGTAAAAATCAACACAAATCTATATATATAAAAATGAAACCCGTTTTCCGTTGTCACGACATAACATGAAAACGGCTTGACCGATTTGGCAGATTTTTTTTTTGTAGTTTTCTAATACTCTGTACAAGGTTCTTACGGAAAAAAATTTAAAGAAAATCTCTCAGAAAATCTCTCAAACAGGCGGTACGAAGTTCGCCGGGTCAGCTAGTATTAATAATCTAACTACACACTAGGATATTTACTAGACTTGAGTCAAGTGACTCCTTTGTACGTAACTTTCGGCAAACAGTACGGACTTATCCATTACCGCTCAAAACCAAAGTAGGTATGTAAATAAATCATAAAATTATCTTAAAAGTCAGTTGTAGGTTATTAAAGATAATTGTATTTTTAATTGGGAGGATTACGCTGTCGGGATTCCCCTTTTTAAATAATAGCTCTAAAATATATACTCAGCTTTAGCTCCGTTAAAAAATACCTATTCTAGGTTAGTAGTGACGCAAATTCAGCGAAATAATTAGGACAGTTTTATTATAATAATAGACAGAAAATGCATGCCTATTGATTGAAAGTAAGTACCTAAAAGTGGGCTGGCCATAATCTCGCGAAGAACCGACAACCGCTGGGGTAAACGAGTTCTCCAGTGGAGACCGCCCTCCGGCCAGGTGGGATGAGGATCTGCGAAAAACTGAAGTCAGATGCTGGATGCGTCAGCTATGGCGCTCATTAGGGGAGGCCTATGTCCAGCAGTGGGCTACTATAGGCTGATGATAATGTTGATATGGTCTAAAATGGGGTGATTTGGACTCCAAAATCTGCCAGAGGTACAAATTTACCCCAAGATCTGCCAGGGGTACTAAATTACATAAACAAAACACCTGTAAAATTTACTAAAATTATATAAATTACTAGCAGCGCCTCGCGGTTTCACCCGCGTAGTTCTTGTTCCCGCGGGAAATCCGGGATAAATATAGCCTATATCAATGTCACTCCCTGAAAAGTAAGTTTTATAGACACTAATTCTCGACGACCTGCGCGACGCGGTGGGTGAAGGCCCGCCTGCGACGCAGGAGGTTACGGGTTCGAATCCCGCCTCGGGACAAATGTGTGTACGATCTGTAGATATTTTGTTCAGGGCGTTCTGGATGTTTTCTATGTATAACAAAAAATCTCTAATAATACAATAAACTTCATCTATAGATGTAGGTATATCAGTTATCTAGTACCCATAACACAAGCTCTGCTTTGCTTGGGGCTAGATAATTCTGTGTGAATTGTCCAACATTATTTTTTTATTTATTACTTATTAATGATGATATATTTTTTTAAATCGGTTCAGTAGTTTCGGAGCCTATTCCATGCAAAAAAATAAACAAACCTTTCCTCTTTATAATATTAGTATAGATTAACGCTAGAGCCAGTTATACCGCAAACTATAGTAACTTATATTTGCGAACTAAACTATACCTTATCTTCCAGGAAGCAAAGTCCGTATTGGCGTGGCTGCGCGGCGTGCCGGCCCTCGACAGAGGCGTCGAACAAGACATCGACAAGATCGTTAATACAGAGAAGCAGACTAAAGCTGACGACAAATCTGTTTGGAAAGTCATTTGTAAGTCAACAGTAATTATTTATTAAGCTATTGCATAGCTTCTATCGCGGGCCTTGAGCGTGGAGACCGAATCCAGAAATTCCGTAACGAAAATAACCTAACACCCCCCACTCCGACCGGCACAGCGGAGATACTTTTTAGTTTTGCCATCTATCGATGAATAGCAGAACTTTTAATGACTTCTGCTATGCAATAGCTTAACCGCGGCAGTCCCCGAGTGCCACACGTCTTTTTTATTTATATAATTCGGATTGCCTTAAGCAAATTACAATAGACATTAATATGGTTACAGAAAGCTAATAATAGGCATTGGTGTCGCTTCTGTTGTTTTAGAATTAGATAAAATTAGCTAAAATTAGGATTTACTAATGTCAAATAAACTATAGAATCTTAATAAAATCTTAATAAATAGAATCTTAATGAACTACCTAAGTGTTAACACAAAGAAAATGTTCGTCAACAGTTGCGTATACCTAATTATATCAAATAATTTTAATTAAGGCCCATACACCAGCGAAAGTGGCGCCCCCAACTATTATATCTTATTATTACGTTTAACGCAGGAATTTTTAAAAATCCTACGTTCAGTTTTTGGTATCTATTATAAGATATTTATTAATGCCTCTGTAATAGTTTCATTTTGTAAAGCTTAGGAAGAGATACGAAGTTGCGCTTTTTGGCCACCAAACTCTATTTTTGCATCTCCTCCTAAACTATATGAGATAAAATTATAAAAGAGGTATTAAAAAATAGCTTATAATAGATACCACAAACTGAACGTAGGATCTTTAAAAATTCCTATGATAAACGTAAAAATATGATAAAATAGGAATTGCTGTCAGATTGGCTCGGGTATGCGCCTTAACATATAAAAAGAAACAATCGCTAGTGATTAAGAAAAAATCACAATCACATATCACACTAATTAATATTATAAATGCGAAAGTTTGTATGGATGTATGGATGGATGGATGTTTGTTACTTCTTCACGCCAAAACTATTAGACATATCTTACTGAAATTTAGCATACAGGTAATTCTAATCCTGGAATCAAACATAGGCTACTTTTTATCCCAGTAATCAGTTCCTGTGGGATGAAAATCACATATTAACGTTTTCATAGAAATAACGCGTGCGAAGCCTAGGGGCGCTGCTAGTAATATAATAAACTAGCAGCGACTCGCGCGTAGTTCAAGTTCCCGTAGGAATTCCGGGATAAAATATAGCCTATGTCACTCCCTCAAATGTAAGCTTTTTAATTATGACAGAATTTTTCGGTCCAGTAGTGGTTTCAGAGCCTATTCAACACAAACAAACAAACACTCGCAGCTTTCCCTTTATGATATTAGTATAGAACAAACTATGGGACACAACCAAGCAGTGAGACGAAATTGTGGTTAGGATTGTGACGTAACCGAATAGGCTGATATGATAATACGCTATAGGATAACTAAAAATGGTGATCAAACTATACTCAACTATACACATCGCATTGGGATATGCGAGGTAAAACGTTTCCTCCATACAATAGACATCAACGCGCACGCTACAAAAATTGCAAAGATTTTTTTAAACCATTAAATACGCCCTTACGCCTTAAGTCTTTGACATTTTCTTTGAGTGCGTGCGTTAACAAAATGCCGACGCTATGAGTAGTTAAAATTAGTGGTTTTGTCAATAAACCTACGTATATTTAAATCTTTGTCTTTCCGATAATTCGCCGATGGCACACATTTTGTCTAGGCTGCTAGATTTGAGTCCAAGCAAATAGGACAGCTAGGGGGTCTTGGTTTCAAGTTTTAGACTTTTCGAACGGTCCTTCATCCGAGCGAGTCACACATAGCATTGTGACCACAGAGATATAGTCTTAGGCCCGTATTATGAAAGCTGGCTCAGTCATCATTCTATGCTTGAGTAACGCTTTTATATGGCATAAAGGTCACTTAAGAATAGCTCTATGACCGAGCAAGCTTTCATAATACGGGCCTGAGTTTCTGATATCTGTGATTGTGACGGACCTTGTTTTATTCTGTTAGTCAGGTTTTTGTCTTCATTATATTAACTGAATTTAGAAAATAGAAACACCTGTTTTATAAATCCTTTCTTTCTTTTCCAGTACAAGACAGACCAACATTCAAAGCGTTCATCATAACCCTCGTCATCAAAATAACGCAACAGTTCGATGGCTACCTTATAGTCCTGATCTACGCGGGCTTCGTGTTCAGCCGTGCCTCGGAGTCTGTCGACGTGGGCATCAGCCCCAACAAGCAGATCATGTTGATAGGAGTCGTCAACTTAGTTGGATCCATCTTCGCAACTGCAGTGGTTGAAAAGACTGGACGGAAGGTAAGGTTCTTAGAAAATCCAGACTTAAATATGATTTTTCTAGGTGTTTTCAGAGTTTTCTCATAGTTACATCATACACATGGCCATCTTTGTAGAAATAGCAAGGAAAATAGCGAGTTACATTTATTCCACTCAATAGATTGACCATCTAGATTTAGAAACACGACCGAAACCGGCTTCAAATTGATCTAGGAAAATGCTCATATTCGTAGAGCTTAACAAATCGAAACTCTTACATAAATCTTCCGAGCACAACAATAACGGAAGACACAACGTAAGTAAGTATTAAATTGTGTCTACTCTGTAGCTGGTAGATAACAAATTGTCTAGGTAGAAAGGCCACTCAGTGTCTGCTGTGACCATTACATGAGAAAGAAGGTAATACCTAATACTCAGTCCTGGTCTACGCGGGCTTCGTGTTCAGCCGTGCCTCGGAGTCAGTCGTGGGTATCAGCCCTAACAAGCAGATCATGTTGATAGGAGTCGTCAACTTGGTCGGATCTATCTTCTGCACGATCACGTCTCGTTACTAACGTCAAATAGACTCGCCGCTCGGCTCATCGAAGACGGCCTACTTTATAAACTTTACGATATTTGATACATGTTGTAAATTTGAAGTCTAACTAAAGATTTAAACGACCCGAAAAGACTTCAGATTCCAAAGTAAATATTACTTGCTCTGATGTTTACCTAAAGACGGCTGCGAAAATGGCGCCCACGTTGGGCGCCATTTTCGCAGCCGGCAGCTCAGTAGGGCTCTTACGAAAAGATTATTTTGTTTGTACTTTGTGAAATCTTTAATTTCGAATTAAAACACTGGTTACATTACAATAAAATCACGGCAGATAACAAAACGGCTACCCGGCATGGAAACTCTCAACCAATTCGAATTCCAAAGACAAAAGACACTTGCGCCCTCGCAGGGG
The DNA here is from genome assembly GCA_955876795.1 of Eupithecia tripunctaria. NCBI lineage: Eukaryota > Metazoa > Arthropoda > Insecta > Lepidoptera > Geometridae > Eupithecia > Eupithecia tripunctaria. The sequence continues at coordinate 7,678,133 of OY041623.1, read as the reverse complement.
AATAACGGCGGAGCGAGGCAACTACTTTGATTCGTTCAGAAACCGTGCCGGCAGTCTGCCCCGTGTGGATCGCTGAGGTCTAAGGGCCATGTCACATGCTACACTGTGCAATAACGCTGCTACGAAACAGATTTAAAGCAGCGACGTGCACCGAATTTTCTATGCGGCAAAACTGATTTTTACCTAATAAAAGTTAATAAAACAACCAATCGAAAATTAAAAGACAACTAAAAAATACTTCTAAATTTCTTAGCAAAACAAAAACCGAAGAAAAAATATGTGTTGTTCCTGAGTTAAATAGCAACATTTGTGCAAAACATCTATTTAAAAAAAAACGAGAAAACTTTCACCAATCGTGTTTTTAAAACACGTAATTCAAGAAAAATATCAAAGTTACATTACCCTAAATATGAAGGTAAATTGCTTATGACACACTCTTAACAAACCTTTTCCATTCCAGATGCTGCTAGTAACAACCTCCTTCGTAATGGGCGCTGGTATGGCGCTGCTGGCCGCGTGGTTCTACTTTACCTCAGCCGGCGCCTGGCTGCCGGGCTGGCTGCCAGTGCTGGCCATGTGTCTCTGCATCTTCGCGGACGCTGCCGGCTTCCATCCTATATCCTACATCATTATCACGGACATGTTTACGTTCCAGGTAGGTTTTTTAAAGTCGCTCAGCGGTCTATGGAAAGAGCAATGCTCGGAGTCTCTCTGAAGGATAGAATTCGTAACGAATACATCCGACAGAGAACCAAAGTTATCGACATAGCTCAAAGAATTAGCAAGCTGCAGTGGCAGTGGGCCGGCCATATTTCGCGAAGAACCGATAACCGCTGGGGTAAACGAGTTCTTGAGTGGAGACCGCGACTCGGCAAACGTAGTGTAGGACGCCCTCCGGCCAGGTGGGATGACGATCTGCGAAAGACTGCAGGCAGATGCTGGATGCGTCAAGCTGAAGACAGGGCGCTATGGCGCTCATTAGGGGAGGCCTATGTCCAGCAGTGGACTATATAGTATAGGCTGATGATGATGATGAGTTTTTTAACGATGGGGTGGCTCATCATCATCATCAATAGCCTTTACATCGAAGGATGGTTTATGTAGTGTTCGACTTTCGGCATTTACGTAGATGATTTGTAAGGCCTATACGGGAACAACAGATGCGGCCGCAGTATTAGCATCCGTGCACCTCGGTAGATAATGGTGGATCTATGACAGCCGCTACATCCCGTTGGTGCCTCATTAATCGCTTTTGGTACCACGCTTCGTCATGAGGCTAGCCCCCCTAGCGTCACTTCTCCTGCCATATTTTTGTGAGAAACGGGGTTATTTGATTGTTGCTGTTATTTCTGTTTTGCATCGTTGAATAAGATAGTTATATAGTTATAGCCAAGAGAACTAAAAACTGAAACAAAAGAAAGATTATTGCTTTTTTAAGTATGCAGTGCAAAGGTGCGCCCTCGCAGAAAACAACACTAAGTCTGCGCATTGAACCCAACAATCCCTATACCTCTAATTATCATTATTACTGGATATAAGCCTCCTCTTTTGCACGCTAGCTTGTCAGGTATGGGCAAGGCTCATACACATATCATTGATCAGTTGAGCTACCTGTAGATTGTTTACGCTTCCGATTGGTATTGATATGGATCATGTGTTTTAATAACCATATTATATTATTATAATCATATAGGTATTACTTAGCCATTTATTACTTATTTATTTTTACTTTCCCTATAATTCGTGATAAAAAGCACAGTGTTTACCGCGGGTGAAAGTATTTAGTCCCTCGAACGTGATGAAAATGTATTAGCGCCCTCGCTACGCTCTCGGACACCAAACCCGTTCTTGGGACTAAATAAGTTCCTTGCATTCCTTGGGTAACAAATGTAACAATGTATATTCAATCTGAGTTTTAAGATCCAAATCAATGTAAAAAAAAACATGTTATTTCTTTTTCAGCTCCGCGGCACAGTATCGTCATTCGCGAACGTGGTCGCGAAAATGAGCAACTTTGTCCAAATGAAGTGGTTTACGTCTCTTTGTGACGCAATAGGAATGCACTGGACATTCCTCTTTTTCTCTGCGGTTTCCTTCTTTGCCTGTGTGTATGCCATCGTCTTCTTCCCCGAGACGCGGCGGAAAACTGTAGAAGAAATATATGAGAAGTTAGAATCTAAGAAGAGGAATAAAACTGAAGAGGTTCCGTAGTAAAGTGTGTAAAGTGTGTAGCCAGTGATGTGTGACTGTGTGAAAACAATTTTATTGTAATGGATGATAAAGCCTAAGTTAGTGATTTTGTGCGTCCAGTCTCTAAATTACAAGTATAGCGAAACTTAAGTTTTCGTTATCCATGCCTAGGTACTCTATGAATTAGTTTGTTATTCCAAAAAATATAAAGCCGCAATCTACCTATTTTAATGCAGAAATATAAGCCTGTTTGTTACATTTTGACTAAACGGCAGAACACACCTGAGTGAATCTTAGCAGGAGTATAAGATTGTAATATATTATAAAAAATGTAATTGAGAAGAAGAATTATTAGAATTAACTTAGAATGTAATAAAATAAAGTATTTATGTGACGGAAATGTATCTGGCCATAATAGACCTATGACCTAGTATTATGTAAAGTGGGCCATGCATCAAATCAAATGATATTATAGTAGGTTTTGTAATCAGTGTAAAAATAATGGCAAGCTGAGATGTGTTTTGCTCTGAAGAAACTGACAGGCGCTTTACGGCGCTCTTGAAAAACTTAAGGTGTACACCTTAAGTACGGTACACTACTCATTGAGATTTAATCAGAAAATGTGTATGATTAATTACCGAGGCCATTCTCAACCTACAATGTCCATAAACAGTTGTTTATGGACATTGTAGGTTGAGAATGGCCATTTTCTGCTAGTTAGCTGTCAAAATTTTACAACTCTAGATTTTCGATTTTTGTACTGAGTCACGGCTGGCTCTCAAAAGAATCTCTTTAGGACGTCGAGTTTGTAAATTATTATCAGTAGGCAATATGCATTGTAGAGATCAAATCGACATAACCCTACCCTAGAAAATGTTTTCCAAAAAAGTTATTTTTTGTATTTTTTATTTAATTTATGTACTTACAATGTTTAAAGACATTGAATCTTGAGATTGGTCGGAGTATATTGGTATATTACTGCGGACACGTATTTCCAAAACGCTAGATTTTGGACAATAGATTATTTTGTTTAGGCAAAGATTACTCTATAAAAGGTTTACCTTACAAAATATTACATGTACATTATACATAGTGGAGATACTCACTTAGCTACTTGTTACTATAATTAAGTACTTACATATAAATTCAATGCAAAAATCACAAATCCAATTTATAGATTAATCAATCATGTTTATTACGATATTATTAGGATTTATATTAAATAATTTATGGAAATCTGAATTAGTTGGGAATGAAACTTTAATGAATTTTGTTAGCGATTTTAAAAATAATTTTAGGAAAATCAATAAAGTACCCTTACCTATGTACCATTCTAATACGAATAATCAGTTTGTAATTATTGTTTTATATATTTAGATAGGTACTTAAGTAATTTTCTTTTATTATAATTGTTATTTAAATACCTAGATACCTTGTCGTTTAAAAGAATATATGGTTGTGAAATGAAGCAGTATTTTAATACCTACGTTCTGACCGTATGGATTTGTTGCTTTGTATTGATATAATACCCATGTCATATAGCGTGCACTGGATCGATATAAACAGCAGATACCGATGGAATATTGTAAATACCGAAGACATATCACTTTATTCAATAACATAATCAATAGGTAATTTTAATTGTGTCGGAAATTTTACGTTGAGCATCTCATTGAGTAGAGCGTACATCGGCATTATATCAGGCTCTTAATTAAATTTGGAGTAAAAAAAATATTATATCAATTAATATTCATTTTTACCTTAAATTTGACATTTTTGATTATTTATTGTTCTGAAATTCTTTAAATCAAAACATTTAAAGAATTTCAGAACAATAAATAAACAAAAACTTAACCTTAAATTTGACATTTTTGATTATTTATTATTCTGAAATTCTTTAAATCAAAACATTTAAAGAATTTCAGAACAATAAATAATCAAAAATGTCAAATTTAAGGTAAAAATGAAAAAAGGTAAAATTTAAATAGTAATAATAATGTAAAAAGTCAAATTTAAAATACTAACAATGATGTCAAATATATTCCTAAAAATAATGTCAAATATATTACCAAAATTATTACAGCACAGGTTTTCAGACTTGTATTTGTCGGCGCAGAACTCCTCCAAAGAATAGTAGCACTTCTTCAACAATAATTCTTTGAGTTTATTTTTAAATTTGTCTGCATATATAATTGTATATTGGGATGGGCAATCTATTGTACAATTTTATATAGCCTGGTGTCGCACGCTGTCCTCATATTCAGCTTGGGTGTAAATTCCTTAACTATGTCCTTCTAGTTTTTTCATATATATTGCCCTTGCCTCGGGGGATTCAAATGAATTATAAGGGTTTAACGAGGTATGTGAGTAGAATAAACAGGTAGGTAGATAATTATAGACAGGGACGGTGAGTTCAACAGAGAACAACATTTTATTAGTTTGCGCATACTCATGCGCAAACTAATAAAATGTTGCCGTCAAATTATTCATTTTAAACCACTTGTTGACACCTTACCTACGCTTCAATCCGATGGACGCAAAACTTTAAACCAAATCATACAAATGGAAATTTAAAATGATTCAAAATCTTATTTACAAAAAATAACGCAACTTAAATACCTATAAAAATTACCTCGGTTCAGGTTTTACCCACTATTGTATTCTAGATTTTAGAACAATGTATTCTGTGGTCTAAGGCGTTGTCTTAATTGGCTGACGAGCGTACGACTGATCGATGCAATTTTTTCGTCGCGCGATTAATATCTACGCACGATGGTGTCCCAGAGACCCTTAAGATCGCACGATGGACGTCACGACACGCTATGCCAGATGTCGGATCGGATCCCATGCAAACAGTCAGTGCTCGCGCGATGAGGCGTTCGTGACGAATTAGGACACTAATAATTAATTTTGTTTTAAAAAACTATAAACCGACTTCAATTTTTACAGTTTTTTCATGAATTTTCATGGATCCCATTGTCAGAACTGAACAAAATTAAAATGGACCAACACGGGAAGTACCAGCTTTCATATAAAAAAAGAATCATGAAGATCGAACCACCCCGTCAAAAGTTGTGAGGTAACAAAAAAAACAGTCGAATTTGTTACCTCCTCCTTTTTTGAAGTCGGTTAAAAAAGAGATTTGTAGCTTTGATTGGACGATCCTACGATCAAATCCTTTGTGCGATAATCGTTATAAAGCATTTTTAGTGTGCGAGCGATATCTTCAATTGGGACACTCATGTAGGTACTTGTGTGTTTTGTCTCGTCGTTCGTCTACGCGAATAAAAACAACGCCTTGTAGTTTATTCAGCTATGATGCCAGTACTTTTGACGTAAATATAAAAAAAATCTAAGGAAAACTTTGCTATCATCCTTATCTGCTAAGACTCTAGTAATAAAATATTGAGTATGAGTATTGTCTTGTCTGTGGAAATGACAGTTCATTAAATACAATTAATTAAGACATTTCCATTCCACAGCAAATAAATAATATTATTTATTATTAGATATGGCGTATTGTGATTTTTTTTGTACTGAATATACTTATAACTAAAAGACCAGGAAGAAATATTCGCAGATCGTACCAACGTTTAATTCTCCCAAGGAGGGAATCAAACCCACGCCAAGGTTGACATGATAGTGTTAAACACAGTGTCTAATATTTTCAGTACATAAAAACCCAAATCCAGAACAAATATTTGAACTTCCTACAAATATTTACCCGGCGCAGCGAAATAGTCATCATAAATGAATGAAGAGTTTTCCTTTTAAGGATTGTATTATTTTTCAGTTTGTATTAAGTGGGTGGCAATAATAAATATAACGCTTGAAGGTGTTAGATATTACGACATTAATGTTTGTGTTAATATTTTAAAATGGTGCTTAAGTTTTCCTAAGGCCTTGTTCACGGAAACACGGGGCTTGCGGCGTCATCGCACGCGTAGACACAAACATATCCTAATGAACGTTGGTGTTTATGAATAGGCGGGGCGTGCAGAGTCTGCGTAAACGCACTATACCAACGCCATTTCTTTGAATTTAGTGTGGGCCGCGCCGCTGCACGTCTCGCGTCTCCTTAAACAAGACCTAATGATGACCAATGACAAATGACGAAAGACCTAGGTACAATCCATTGATTTATTAAAAAGGGAAGATAAGGTACTGGTTTCTCGAAAGCAGCCTCAAATTGTGTGCTCCCACCTCAGTCACCACCGTCTGACCGGCGGCATGGGCGGTCGTACTAGCGAGAAATATTGTAGTCTCGGTCTCACTTCGGTCTCAGGTACGTCTTTCCGTCTTTGTATTCCACAGGACTGTAAATATAACTGTGAGCGTATGTGTTTGCGTGTAGTTGTAACACATGCCAATTTTTGAGTAAGCGCTGGGAGAATGTAACCTATCTTCCCTTTTTAATTAATCAATGGTACAATCGTCTGAATAAATCTTCTTCAGTAACCAGTTACAGACAGGAAGTTGGCGGTGTTACACCCCAGTGCCTCAAAAAGCACTGTAAGTCGTTGGTGCTGTGCTTGACTCTCTTATGAATGGAACTCTGCAAACTGTGTGCTGCTGGCTTAGAATTTGCACCGCCCAATCTTTTCCTGTGGATGTTGTAAAAGACTAAGGGATGTCCACCGGGGGCGGGCAGTAGCACTCAGTGCAGAACAATTCAACCACCGAACTGAAATCCCCAACCCACATGCCCAGCGTGGCGAATGTAGGCATTACACCCCATTAGATATAGGTACGCCATCAAGGTGCTTATCAGAGGGAACCTGAACAGCCTGTATTGTTCCATTGCTGGACGCAGTCCTGTCCAGCAGTGGACCAATACAGGCTGTTGAGGTTGAGGAATGGAACTCGCTTCCTGCTTTTATGTCTGCAGTCAATTATAACCTGGGTCTCTTCAAGACAATCGACCACATCTTCGCTTTCCATCAGGTGAGATTGCGCGGTCAAACAAAGGTCTATTTTGCATTAAAAAAAAACAATTATTCGGTAATATTACATATAGGAAAAGAAATCGACAATCGTTGCTTTCCTAAACTAGCATAACTTGCAGTATTAAACATAGATTTAAATCTATGGTATTAAACATAGTTCTAGCCGAGTAGTTCTCAATAATTTACTGTTTTGAAAAAAACTAAAAACCGACTCCAAATTCCATAATATTAACACTTTTATTTAAGTTTTGCTGGAAAAATATTAACCCATGGAATATCTTTATATTACAAGATATATTTTTTTGCAATAGCGAAATAATTTTCAAAATAGTTAAATAAATACATAAAGCCGAACACTGAACCTACTCCTTTTTCTGAAGTTGGTTAAATATGATGTTATACACGGGTTAACAAAGGTCATATAAGATTCCGCAACTAAGTCTGAAACTACAACTCTCTGATAAGATAATATCCAATGAAATACATATGTATCACTTATTTTATTACTTTAACTAAGTAATAACGAACTTCTTGAAACTTCTTAGGTTCTTTTGTTATTAACACAGATACTATAAGTAACTACGTAAGTATTGATAGTTTTTTATTTAACCTGGAATCCTTCAAATGTCCTACATCGGAGTAGAGGTCTCTGTAAAGCAATGGCTCTCAACCTTTTGTGATAAGAGACCACTTGATTGATTTCAAGCTAGTCACAGACCACTAGCTGTTTTGAGGTTAAATCTACGAGGGGAAATTGTTTAAGCGTGGTCTTAAATAGGGTCTAGTAGGCCCAGGACATAATGAAAAAGAAAATACGCGGCGAGCCGAGCAATCCGTGATTTTTTTGTTGAGTACTGTGTGTGCTACTTAGTAAGATTATTATTATATATTTATTATTATTATTATATTCTCTCAGACATTATTCTGTAATTTGTTTGCGGTTGTGGGTAAAATGATATTACATGGGGATAAGTCTATGGCCTAAATGAAGTACATTGGTGTTGATTCTGTTGTTTTAGAATTTGCTAAACTTAGGATTTGGGAATGTCAAACGATACCTTTCGATTCCTTAATGGATTCCCAAAGATTTCTAAATCCTGTTTTTACTATTTTTGATGTCAAATAGAAGATAACTATTCCATTTGAAAAGTTATCGTATAATTGACATTCGTTAATCCTTTGTCATTCTAAAACGACAGATTCGACACCAATGTAATATTACCGGCGAAAGGAGTGTGTTTTGGATAATTTTCGTGTAAATGTCAAACTATGTTTTGACGTCAATGTACTAAAATATATACATTTTTCACGGTTCGCTCTGCTCGCCGGTAATACTACTTGGGGCTTCTTTTAGACAGAGCCTAATCCCGGAAGTAGCTCTTCCGGGCTCTTTTGCTCTCAAGATATAAGCAGCAGACAATGTTCTAAAAGTTAGTGGTAATCTACAGTTTTGATCTTAGAACTTCTAAATAAATAGCAAAACTTATGTCAATAGCTTAGTGTACTAAGTATTTGAGTAATTAGGCATTGTATGAATACCGTGAAGTAGGTAAGGTATCTTACCTACCTGTGCAAGGAAGTAGTTTATTATAATCTATTACCAACACAATTTATAAAAAATAAAATTTGTCGAAGGATTATATTATTCTGTATCTATTTTAAATCTAATGTGTCTTTAATGCAGGTAGTAGTTCGAGTCGATTCTTTTCGCGGACGAGTATACCTATTCGGACGTAACGTACCCTAACCCAAACAAAATGCTAAATTATGAAGGTAGAGTAACTCAATAAAAGAAACAAAGTAAATCCGTCTCAACCGTATTAATCACTAAAGATGATTAACAAGAACGAGACAAAAGGTCAAATAGGCTTATCAAAGGCCACGTGTAACATTGTATACTGTCTACCTGCCTTATCTACCTCCCATCGAAAAAAAACATGCTCTGGTTCAAGGTACCTAGGTATAAGTACCTATTCATAGAGTTACTCAATCAAACACTGTTCTTCCTGACTGTACTACGAAAAACATGGCAACTTAAAGAATCATAAATTGTTATGACAAAATCAACACACAAACTATAAAAATACTACTTAAAGTTTTAAAGTCGTCAAATAAAAATATAAAACTTTAATATTGTTTGATTCATGTGACTTAAATAATTAATTTGAAAACATAAGATCGTTTTAGTTTGAATGGAAGTGCGTTTATTAAAAGCAAGATTGAATGGCTGTCTGCTTTTAGTGAAGGGAGGTCGTCATACTGTGCGCACGCGTTCATTTGCGACAAAATCAAATTCCCGACGACCAACGCGACTTCCATCACTGAACATTGCAAAATAGTTATTAAAAACATCATTAAAGAGTTTAAATTTAGTAATAATTTAAAAAGTGACAGTGTAAACAAAATTGTGAGCGTATTTGTGTGAAAAAAGTGAAAGTTTTTGCAATATTGATCTGTGATTTTAGACTCTGTGATAAATAACTTAAGTTAAATGTGTGTTATTAAATTACCTACGTGACGGAAAGTTTATTAATATCGGACTACGAAAGGTTAGTTCCTACTTTATTACTTAACAACTAGTCTATGTATAACAGCTTGGTCATTATTAATATTGTTTTTAATTTAAGCTTGTACCTAATAATAGGTTTCCCGCCGTCATTCATTTTTATAAGGAAATTGTTGATAGTTAACTGTGGGTTAGGGATTAGGTTATTCTTATTACAAATTACTTCATATCCTACGCTATCGATATATGTACTTGTACATACATAAAATATAGGTTAAGTAATTATTACTCACAAACTTACACTCAATGTATAATAATTAAAAAAAAATGGTACCCAAAGATATTTTAATGCTGTGTTAATTATCCGACATTGTTTATTTATTTTACTACAAAAACTATCGTAGTTTTATGTAATTAAAAAACTATAACTAGCTTAGATCTATATTTTTTTTGCAAAAAAATGCCTAAAAGTAATGTTTACAGACAAAAACATAGTAAACAAAAATATTTTACAAAAACTATGGTAATTTGATTCGTCACTATTCAATAATGAACGTAAGCTGGTTAAACAAAAAAAACTAGCCAAAGACTACTTTAAGAAACGTGAGGCAAAAAAAACTCAAACGCCGAGCTTTTTTTCACGGTCCCCTATCATAAATATAATAAAGGAAGAATGCAGTTGTCGGCCCGGGCACACAAAGGAATTGAAATGTATCGGGACATCTGGGTATCACAGAATATGGAATACCCGGGGACCATCTGGTCTCTATCAAAATGTATACTCAGTGCTTGATCAGTCTGTTAGCGGTATTGTATAAAATTGGGTCATTCATGGTATAGTCTGGGGTAAAAAATACAAATTATAATGTAGGTATATTTTTATAGATAGGCAATCGAAAATAATATAATGTTAAAAGTGGTATCCAATAAAAAGGGCCTTATATATTATTTACAGACTTTCCAGAATAGGTATTCTGTTTTAAAATTCATGGAATTTCATGTATAAAAATAAGTAAATTATAATTGCTTATGTATTTTAGATAGGTAGGTAAAATACTACCTCCCAAAGAAGTATTTCATTGGAATAATTTCTAAAGATATTGTATGGATTATGCTATAGTAGCTATATTTATGCCTAGTTAAGTTTCAATTATTTCTCGATACCTACTCTATATAGATCAAAGAGACGTAGAACAAAAGCCGATTTGTTCGTCAACAAATTACGACATGGCGCATGTCCCAAAACCAATTCATCAATGAATACAAGAATGTATGGCCACTTTGTTTTGCCTGCGTATATTGTATTAATTTATATTGTATTGTTCTTCTTTTGATTTAGTTATTGATGCATCCACATATTTCCCTTGTACCTACTTGTTGTGACTGTGATATTTTGCACAAAAATAGGTAGGTAACTTTTTGGTAATGCACGATTTTGCATAAATTATAATGCTGGACAATTCACACAGCCTTATCCAGTTAAGCTGGTCTTGTGTTATGGGACTGGATGTAGAAGATGAGATGACCAATATAGGTACATAATAAAATACTAATTCCCTTTAGAGCAGGATTGTTGAAACGGTCGATCGCGAAAGATCTCGAGTCGATCACCAGCATGGATACTTATTTAATAAACCTTGTACGCTATACACCCTCGATTTGATCGGAATCTATAACCAAGAGTGGGTTTTGCGATATAAAAATGTCAGCCATCTTAGATTTTGAAATAGACATCTTTTTCGTAATCTACTAGTTTGAGTTTGTCAAAAACGATACTCATATGGGTGGGTATCGTAATATTAATATACTATACCCGGTGGAACAGGCGCGCCTCGCACCATCGCATCGCTTCTAACTGAGAGTCGGACAAGCGGTGCTCGTTTTAAAAGATATACATTGTTTTCTGTATCATGAATACTCTCAAGGTTCATTACGGATGTAAGCGGGTTAACTACAAACCTTATTTGAGTTGGAAGAACACCAACTCTTAAGCTTTCATTCCCTGCTGTGCAATAATGCAAAAACCACCGATTCAATATATTGACATTTGAAAGAGTAAAATAAAGGTAAGATTTAAAAGTACGCGGCGACGATAATTTTTTTTAACTCCTACTCGTATAGTAGAAGACAAGTGTGTGTGCCTCATGTGTCGAGGTTCAGTGGCGTGCACAAAATCTGTCAAAATGATTAGGAACCTCGATTTTTCACATAAAAACTATTTTTAGTACCTACCTACATTTACATATTACTTAGTAGTTTAGTCGATCCTTTGATTTGAAAATATTTTTGGGAGATCGCCGACACTGATTAGTTAGTTTGAGCGCCCCTGCTTTAGAGATACCATGGTATATTTGATCGAAGATACCATGATTGAACTAATTTACCAATGTGGTCAGCTTGTCAATTTAGATGTAGTTTCTGTCATAAGATTATCGCCGATCATTGACTGCATAAAAACAAAAACCTACGAGCGGAAAAAAAAATGAGTCATACTCACGAATACATCATAATTGACCTACAGAGGTGAAAACAATTAGGAAGAAAAAACTAATAATTAAAAGCAACTAGCTACCTACTCCTACTACGAGAAATATACCTACCTTACCAGAAAAATTACCTATATCCCCAAATTGTACAACCTATAAACGGCAAAACCACTGAACTGTTTATTGAGTGACTCAGGCTAAAACTATGCGTGCCTAATGCCTATGGCTAAACATGTATTCTAGAAAACATCTTATGTTATAAATAAGTAATGGAAAAAAACATGAAATCAAAATGTAAAGCCGCTATAAAAACGACCCATCGAATATGGAATACTCGTATTTGGACACGAACATATAATAAATAGTCAACTTGAACTTCTTGAATATTTTAGTCAATGTTTGACTGAGCTAGATGTCAACTAAAACATTCCATAGTGTCAACCATTTTAGGGATAGCTTTGACATAGACGTGATTCAAATTTGAATACAATGGAGTTAGAATTCAATTGTTTTTGTGACGTAAGAACAAATTATTCTTAATCTAAAACGAGAGTTGCATTTTAATTTTGTACTTGACCATAAATTAAAGAAATAAAAAGACATGTGGCACTCGGGGACTGCCGCGGTAAAGCTATTGCATGGCATTTTCTTTATCAACTTATGCAATTGAGTGGGGGGTGCTAGGTTATTTTCGTTACGGAATTTCTGGATTCGGTCTCCACGCTCAAGGCCCGCGATAGAAGCTATGCAATGCAATAGCTTAAATATATATATATGTATATATTTCTTTTGTGAAACTATACATTTATAATCTGTACGGATGATCGGAGTTTCTCTGAAGGTGTAATGAATACATCCGATAAGAACCAAAAATGATAGATCATTTAGCATGCTGAAGTGACGGTGAGTCGGCTATATCTCGTGAAGAACCAATAACCGCTGTGGTAAACATGTTCTTGAGTAAATAAACATAGTGGAAAAACGGACTTCAAAAAATAAATTCAGTTAGGAAAACTGAATTTATGCTTGAGGGGGATTTGTCAAGGGTGAAAACTGGAATAACGTCAAAGAACGTAAAAGAAGTAGGACGTCTTCCAGCCAGGTGGCATAACGACCTGCGTAACACTGTAGGCAGATTTTGGATGGGGCATGCTGAAGACGCTATTGTGCTCATTGGTGAGGCCTATGTCCAGCAGTGGACAAATTTAGTTTGATGGTGATGAGATGTCCAGACAAAAGTTAAAAGATGTTTAAATTCCATAGAACCAAGTTTTTTGATTATCCGACCTTCTTTTTAATTTACCTTAATAATATGTACATACATACGTACAAATATCATTGTCCTAGTAGGTATTCCTTATTATTTACTTAAAATAAGGTTACGAAAACATACCTACACTATTAAATATTATAGCACTGAATGCATTCCTTATTTTTTTACTAAATGTATTTACTGAAAGTATTCCGTATTTTTTTTACTAAATGTATTTACTGAATGTATTCCGTTTGATGAGTAAGTAATAGACCAGTCCCGGCTTCTCACAAATAGACCATTTTTTTATTCGTTACAAACATACAAAAATACAAGTAATTCCCCTTTTTTAGTATAGATCTGTACTGTATTTCATATGTCGAATACTACCGAATAATGGTGAATAGTCTGTTGTTTTCGAATTTTATAAAATTAGCAAAAATTTGGATTTACAAATGTCAAATTGAATATTTATCTTCTATTTGACATCAAAACTAGCTAAATTAAGGAATCGGAATGTATCGTTTGACATTCCTAAATTCTAATTTTAATAAAACAACAGAATCGACACCACAGTAATTGGGATTATTTACTTTATTAGTTTTGCAGAAGAAAGTTTTAATTTTAATATCTGACGATATGGATTTTACCATGATCTTATTTCTTTATAGCAGCACCTCGCGGTTTCACCCGCGTAGTTCCCGTTCCCGTGGGAATTCCGGGATAAAATATAGCCTACTTGACTTCCTGAAAAGTAAGCCTTTTAATTATGAAAGAATTATTTAAATCGGTCCAGTAGTTTTGGAGCCTATTCCATAGAAACAAACAAACAATAAAATCTTTCCTTTTTATAATATTCAGTATGGATTATATGTTGAATACCTTTCAGATTACTTTATTATATTGCGGAAATAATGTTTAAAAAATATTATTGGCTTAAGTCTATACGGTAAAGTGTATACCTACATACAAGTTGCAATCACTTAACCAACAACTGATCTTGATTGCAAGCGCAACAGCAAACAGAAGACAATAAACTCATTGAGTGAGATTTGCCATAAAATATGGCATTCGAACCAGTACCAGTTAGCTATAACTGGTTGTCTGTGGCTTTGCTCATACAGTACTGGTTTTAATGAACGTATAAATTTAATAGATGATCGCAGATGGTGTATTATCGGCGTAGATACTCGTATGTCTTTCTTGCCGTTCAACTTTACGGGCATATTATATTTTACCAAATAATATCACTATGAATCAATAATCTATATATATAAAAATGAAACCCGTTTTCCGTTGTCACGACATAACATGAAAACGGCTTGACCGATTTGGCTGATTTTTTTTTAAATGTTCGTTGAAGTTCAAGGATGGTTTTTACGGCGAGAAAAAATCTAATAATTGCCGGGAAAACACCTATAAACGTTTCCATAGGAACAACGCGTGCGAAGCCGCGGGCAACAGCTAGTTTAAAATAATTTAATAATAATTCTGGTATTATCTAGCTAGGCCCAAGCTAAGCAGAGCTTGTTCATTTTTTTCATTTCATTTATTCCGTTTTGATACATATTATTGGACACTAGGAAAAGTCAAAGAGGTACACATATAGGAAGTACTATAAAACTGATACGAGTATACTCGTTCTTAACAGAATTAAGTGCATAAAAATGCAAAAAAAATCAAATTTTTAAACATTTCTTATATTTTTTTCAAAATCAATTGATTATTTTGTTTAAAGCGCATACCCGAGCCAATCTGACAGCAATTCCTATTTTATCATATTTTTACGTTTATCATATGAATTTTTAAAAATCCTACGTTCAGTTTGTGGTATCTATTATAAGCAAATTTTTAATACCTCTTTATAATTTTATCTCATATAGTTTAGGAGGAGATGCAAAAATAGAGTTTGGTGGCCAAAAAGCGCAACTTCGTATCTCTTCCTAATCTTTACAAAATGAAACTATTACAGAGGCATTAATAAATAGCTTATAATAGATACCACAAACTGAACGTAGGATTTTTAAAAATTCCTGCGTTCAACGTAATAATAAG
Organism: Eupithecia tripunctaria; assembly: GCA_955876795.1. Lineage (NCBI taxonomy): Eukaryota > Metazoa > Arthropoda > Insecta > Lepidoptera > Geometridae > Eupithecia > Eupithecia tripunctaria. The sequence goes on along the minus strand of OY041623.1, from coordinate 7,662,698 downwards.
ATATAATAGTTGGGGGCGCCACTTTCGCTGGTATATGGGCCTTAACGCAAATGCTTAAATCATTAAATAACGGGATATTTAGCAAAATTTGATTCCTTCATGTTTTCAAATATTATTTGAAAAGACGAAATACATATCTGAAGTCAGAATACATATTAAATATGTATTTTGACTTGTGGTATGTATTTCCATGACCATGACGCATGTAACTGTGCCAAAATATTCCGTAATATAAACCATGGTAAATATGCAGTGGTGGCTAGTGACTTTAGACATTATTTCTGTAAAGTATCTTTTAAAAACTTTATTAATTATCTAACTAACTAAATTAGCAATAATTATTGTGTTTTTATAATTTATTTATTACGAATTTTAATAATTCTACTCTTACTTTTGTCGTCATATTTCCTGACTCAAAAAAAACTCGCCTGTTGTTACATTTTTTAAATTCAATTCGTTTATTTTAGACGGCTATAAATTTATTACAAAAATACGAATGAATGTAAATAGTGATATATGACTTGAAGTCATAAATTAAATACAGATTAAAATGAAAAATTAAAACCAAAATAATCATTTAAATGCAATATATATTCCTAAGTTCGGAACTAACAACTCAGAAATGTTTTTGCACACATTATTTATCTAACTTTGATTGTGGTTGCCTGTTCCACGATTGACTGAAGACTGATAAGATTTCAAGGTTGGATTCAACACAGATGCTTGCAGAGCAGTGAACGGTTATAGGCGGGCAGTATAATAATGTACCTATACCGTGTCCATTTTGAATGAGGCATAAACGTATACAAACCGCCCATACTTAACCTAAAATTCACTTTGTTGGCGCGTCCTTTTATACGTAATTTACATTACTTGTCGATTTTAGATCCTCCCTTCAATAAAAATTGCTTACAATTATATCTGAAACTCGACGCCAAGCAAGTGAGTTTTTGTTATTTGTATCGTGGTTTATTGACTAACATGCTCCATGCTGGATGGATAAACCATAGGTATAATATTTTTAATTTCTTTTTCACTTCTTCCGCTAGTGGACAAAAAATTGAAGTGAATTAAAGTCAATTGCACCTTATTTCTTGTTGATAGTAATAACTATTTATCAAGCTGTTTATATAGTAAAAATTTGACTTGTCTAAGTACTTATTTTGTAAGTCTAAAGAAATAAACGATTTGACTTTGACTTTGACTTTGAAATTAATAAATTGTAAAAATGTATAATATGTAGGTTTGGTAAGTAATTGCATTTAAGTAGTATTTGTAGGAAGATAATTTAAACATAACGTTTGCCGATGTAGACAATACATAAATATAAAATAATAAGTGTAATTAAGGCAATAAGGCATACTTAGAAATACCTCGTGTAAAAACAGCAATAAAGGCTTATATTATTATTATTATTAATTAAAATATAACGTTAAATATAGGCACTCTGCCTTCTCGTGACAGCTTATATTTTTATAACACGGTTATTATAAGTGTACTAGTTTTAATTGTTTTATTTTGTTATTATTATTTTATTGCTCTTAATTATTAAAAGTTATCACGTCAAATAGATAAGGTATATTTGTGATAACCTCCGTTTTTAAATGCATTTCAATAGAATAGAATAGGTAATTAAACTGGGATAATTGAACTAGATTACGTTAGGCTACAATAAACTGGTTTCCATCGCATGCGTTTTTTTCGAAATGTTATGTTATTCTCACTTCAAATCTTTTGTGAATTTAAAAGATTGATTTATTTATTAGTAAATTAAATACATTTTCATACAAAAATGTATACAATTAGTCATTAAATAACCCGCTGACCCGGATCAAAGGTCCCCTTATTGCTTGCAGCAATACCTGCTGAATGCGATTTATTGCTGCAAGCAATAAGGATACCACAAACTGTACGATGGATTTTTTAAACTTCCTGTGTTTATCGTAATAATAAGATAAAATAGGTATATTTGTAATCATCACACACAGGGATGTGTGATTTCTGGAAGATTCCGTGCATCGGGCTTGCGTTCACTTTTTGTTTTATGTCTGGATAGCGTGTGTGATGCCATAGTACACCCGATCAGAATAGGGTATATGCATGTGACTTCGAAAAAGCTAATATTTTTTTTACGTATTCAGAAATATATCTGTATATTTATTTTAGTATTTTATGATGTTTTTTTTGTGAAATTTAATCTTTGAAAAGTAGATATTTTTAGTCTCAACAGCAAAATGTCTAAACGCAACGCTATTGGCATGTGAAGCGTGACGTCATATTTGTACATTTTTGTATGGGCATAAAGTTTTGACTTTGAGTTTACGTATGGGACTCTATGATCCGTGACGTCATAAAATGCAATGGCTAACATGGCAGCGTTTTTATCACCTAAACAAAACTGAGTGTAGTTTTACTTTTCGTTTTTTACCTCAATAATTTAATTTTTTTTGGGTGTTATATATTTTTTCGTTTATGTATTAACCTAAATAATCGATTAAAAAAAACCATGCATATACCCTATTACCTGTATGCAAAATTTCTGACCGATCCGTTCAGTAGGTTTGGCGTGAAGAGGTAACAAACATCCATCCATATATCTATCCATTCATCCATACATCCAAACTTTAACGCATTTATAATATTAGTGTCATGCATAAAGTTACCAAACTCCGGTCAATACCAGACTACAGTGCCATTCATAGTGCTAATAAATGTCTTGTAGATTGACGTTGATTGAATACAAATTAACGACAGTGCCTACAGTTATCACAGCACACTAATATTATAGATGCGAAAGTTTGGATGTTTGTTACCTCTTCCGGCCTGGAATAAAACATAGGCTTCTTTTTATCCCATAAATCAGTTCCCGTGGGATAGAAATTTACACCTTTAAACGTTTCCATAGAAACCACGCGTGCGAAGCCGCGGGGCGCAGCTAGTAGATATATAGATAGAAAATTCTTTATTGCACACTTAAAATAATTTACAAACAAAATAAATATTACAAAATACGTAAAAATTGCTAGTAAGTAAGTAGATAAGCATGGGATAAATTAATTTAGTATATCCAATCATAACACCATTATTATTAAGAAAAACTTTTACTAATCTAGAACAGTAAAATAATAATAACATAACAATCAATATTTATAGCTACATATTTCTTAAAAAATCTAAGCCGAAAAGCAGAGAAAAGCGAAAAGCAGACTAAATGCTGGCATGGCAATGCTAGTTGACCGAAATATAAGCCAGCATTTAGATATTTCCGATAACCTGTAAACTCTATAAGAAGTTTTGTAAGATCTTTATGAATTGCGCGTGCTCCCGGTCCCTAAGAACAAGGGTTTCAACTCCTAATGGCTCAAATAGGTAACCTCGGCCAAGGATAGCGTATTTTCTGCGTTCGAGGGACTCTATTCTACTAATATGGCAGCGGAACCGGCTTTCACCGATTTTCCTGCAAGATGTGAGTGAAGGCGCTAGGGTTACACATTAGCATCATCATCATTATCTACACGACATAGGCCTCCCGTAATGAGCGCCATAGCACCCTGGCTTCAGCTTGACGCATCCAGCATTTCACAGATCGTCATCCCACCTGGCCGGACGATATCCTACACTCCGTTTGCCGAGTCTCCACTCAAGAACTCGTTTTACCCAGTGGTTATCGGTTCTTCGCGAGATATGGCCGGTCCACTGCCACTTCATTTTACTAATTGTTTGAGCTACTCTTATATCGAGTACACTTAGGTACTATAGACAAATAAATTTCACTCTAGCATACCGAACTAATTACTATTTCGTTATTATCCTTATTTTTTTGTAATTGTTGATTAAGTGGTCTTTGGTCCAAAAAGTTTGAGAGCCCCTGTCTTAGTGAGAGGTGTTTTAGCAGTATCAGGTATCAAGGCGGTTCTTATAGGGCCTTGGGCCTTGGGTGGCCGCGTATGGTATTTAAAGTCATTAGATTGTACCTCTACCTTATCCATCGATCTTGTAGAATGTTAGTAAACAGCCCATAATTAACGTATTCACTGCCCAGCCTTTGCGGTGCGACCCGCAGGGGCGCGCCGCAGCTACACGTGGTGGAAACTGGCACCTGCGTCTTGGGCCATGAATAGGGTTCCCAACCCTCCCGGAATGCGCGGGAGACTCCGGTAATAATTGTTTATCTCCCGAGCTCCCGGCAAGCAATAATATCTCCGGTTTTTTCTAGAATTAAGCTTAGGTATTAAATGTGCCGCCTTGCACTCCCGCGTTTTGAAGCTCGCACCGCACGGCTCGGCCGCGCGGCCTGTTTGAACCTGTTCGTCTCGCTCGTCATCGCGGTGTCTATCACGCACATGGTAAATCGGCTAAGGATTTAGTAAAGCAGATGGATAAACTGGAAAAGATAAACTTTGAAGCTGATGTCAATAACTTTTTTACGCGTTGTTTGAATTATTTACAAAAGTGGTATAACTTCGAAGATCCGGAATACCAAGCAATGAAAATTTTATCTCTAAAAGAACCAATCACATGGTCAAGCATTATTAAACTGCAAGAAATTTTAAATATTGAGTTGGATGAAGACAAACTGTACGATGAGGTTGGCATATTGCGTGAAATGCAACCACATCTCATTGAAGAGAATCAAGTGGATTTACGCTGGGTTGATTTTTTTACGAAATCGAAAGATAGAAATTCCTGTCCTGAATTAAAAAAGCTTGTCACGTTTGTCCTTTCCATTCCTGTCTCTAATGCATCTTGCGAACGCGTATTCAGCGTCATGGAACAAGTATGGAGCAAGGAACGATTTATATCTATGGCAAGGAAAGAAACAGAATGCATATTTCTTTAGTAAAAGCAGAGTTACAAATTCTAACAAACTTTGATTTTTCATGCAAATCCTTTTACGATTTTGTGGTAAAAAACCGTCAAATATTAGATGTTGCTCGAAAGCAAAGTAAATATAAGTTTAAAAATAAAAATAATAGTTATTTGAGAGTTTCATTCAAAACTCCACCCCTTCCCTTGAATTTCCTAAAATCCTCCCGGGTTAGTTCATTCGAGAGTTGGCAACCCTAGCCATGAAGGTGTTAGTGTATAATGTATGACCTAAAATTTACTTTGTTGGCGTGTCCTTTTATACGTAAATTAAATTACTTGTCGATTTGAGATCCTTCCTTCAATAAATATTGCTTAGATTCACATCTAAAACTCGACGCCAAGCAAGTGAGTTTTAGTTATTTTTGTGTCGTTGTTTGTTTAATAACATTCTACAAACTCGATAGATAAGGTATAGGCTTCGATGTAAGAATTTTACGTCTATTTACCTAGGTATCCTAGCTATAGTTATGTATGAGTTAAATAGCCTATGCTGCCGTCCTATCACTTAAAGGCCGTTAAGTGACATTTCGTCAAATTTGACTTTTGTGTACCATACTAAAAGGCAGCTTTTGCTCTATCTTCCAATCTGGTTAAAAAAATTCTATCTCTTGTCAGTGCTGAGATACAGAGTCCAGCTACACCACTATCTACATCATTTTTGGGGTTTTCCAAAACTAAAATACGGTTACCTCACTTTACAATACTAAAACACGATTAAACCAGCTTAGCAACGTATTGAAGCCTAATTTTGTCCGTTTTATACCAGCTTATAAAACGGTTACTTGTAATGACAATAAAAATAAACCGTTAGCTGACTTTACATGTGTTTTAGTATATTTTAGTACTGCATGCCACTCTTGTGCTTACGATGTCTAAAAAACAGTTTTCTAACCACTCCTACACTAAAAAAGCGCTAGATATACTTAGCTGGCTAGTCATTGCAAAACCAATGTATGATTGAAACACTTACAGTACTAAAAGACGGTGACCGTTTTTTAGCTGTGAAACTAATACATTCACATGAATAAAAACAAAACTAAAAAACAGTATAATGACAATGCAACGCTAGGAAAAGGTTAACTGCGAAGCTTTCTGCAAGCCCCTTACTCCTGCACACTCGTCGCCACAGAACAATATAACATAACACGTCGCTAGGACGTCACGGAGGCAGGACATATACGATTAGTGCGAATTCCGGCCAGAAATTAGTTCAAAAGCGAAGTTTTTGTAATACTCAAGTTATTGTTTTTATCACACTGTTAAAAATAATATTACAAGTTAATATTTATTCCCTATTATTAGACTACCACTGTGACTCAGTAAACGAATAACCAGCTGAGAAACAAAGTGGCGGGTTCGATCCCGCGGCGCAGCGGTAGAAATATTTGATGCAAATATTTCTTCTGGGTCTGGGTGTTCTAATAGCAAAGTATTCGTAGTTCGTGACCCTCACGACACATGAAAAAATCCTTGTGTGGTTATTATCATATTCATTATTCAATTCCGCGAGGTGAAGAGTATAACTACATATTTGGATGGATAACTGTTGTGCCCAAAATAAGAACTGGCTATTGTTTTATTTAATTATTATATTTGATTAACAGTGACTTGATAGCAACCGAAACAATAACTCTTCAGTTTTTTGAGTCTGGTCACAGCTTCATGAGCTACGATTGATTTTATCATCGGGTAGAGCTGGCCATGAAAAGGAAAGGCAAACTGTACGACTTTCAGGATTTCACTGTGTGTCCCGCTTCTAATCTAGCTAGAGTGGATATAAAAACTATGCCTCCAAAAGGTTTTTCCTCTAGTCCTCTCAGGCCCAAATACATAGCTGCCGCGGCATCGAAGTGGTAGACAACTTCATTTCTCGGCTCTTACATCTGCAATGATGGTAGCTGTGTGCCAGAGATCAAACGGCCCATGGTTATGGGAAGGGACGGAATGAGTCGGTTTAATGGCATCTGGAAGAACAGAAGTATCTCGTGCAAGACAAAGATGCGCTCTTAGTTCGTGCTCTGATCTTCCCTATATTCTTATACGGAGTAGAGACATGGACCATCTTATCTAGAGAGAAGAAGGATTCTTTGGACGGCGAAACGCACCAACCAATATGTCGATCGTTACGCAACTGAAAGTGAAGGACAGGCTATCCACGATTTGTCACCGCCGTATACTCTCCTACTTCGGTCATATTGCAAGGCTCGGCAACAAGAACCTCAAAAAGCTGGTCATTGTTGGCAACGTGGAGGGCAAGCGATATCGCGATAGATCTCTAAGCAGATGGACTGATCAGCTCAAGGAGGGTCGCAAGTATTACGACGTGGTGAAAATAACCACAAACAGAATTATCTGGAGACAAGCCGTCCATTCCAGCACAATAGAGATTTATATCATGAAGTACCAACTACAGAGAGAATGTTGATTAGGTAATTTGTTTTTGAACAACTTATATGAGATTTTGCTGTTTTGTTTAATCAGCGTTCGTGCAACCTGATTTTATTTAAGTGACAAGTTATACCTTGTCAACTGATTTGGGATGTGATTAGCGTTCGAGAAACCGGCTGTAAGTGTAAAAGACCTGAAAGACATAACACAAGTCTGTTTCCAGAGAAATAACCACGATATGCTCTCGATAACTGAAGTACGAGTGATTGATGATTATAAAGATGTTTTGAATCCTGAATTTAAATGTGCACCAAAAGTTATAGAGAAGGCAATAACATTTGCAATTATCAATGCGTTAAAAGATATACCTAAGCGCACCACACAAAATGCAATTCTGGCATGAGATGCCTGAATGTAACTAAAAATGAAAGAGTAGATTGAATCTAGTCTGAGTAAACAATTCAATTTTAATTAATTGTTATAAAACGAATAATATAAACGAATAATTGATAATAAAGTCATATCATAGATAATAATGGTTAATAAAGGTTTACACTTTTCTTGTAAACTGTTGTAAACTACGTCTTTTAAGTATCACACTAATATCACACTATCACATCACACTAATATTATAAAGGCGAAAGTTTGTATGGTTGTATGGATAGATGCATGGATGGTTGTTACTTCTTCACGCCAAATCTACTGGACGGATCTGGCTGAAATTTTGCAAACAGATAATTATAATCCTGGAATCAAACATGGGCTACTTTTTATCCCATAAGTCAGTTAACGTGGTATAAATCTCCTTTTTAACATTTCCATAGGAAACGCGTGGGAAGCCGTGGGGCGCAGCTAGTAATGTAAAAGTAATTAAGTAGATTTTTTGTGGTAAGATTATTAACCCAGATCTTTTTCATAATAAATAAGGTAATCATAAAGATTTTTTTTAGAATAGTTGTACTTTTCTCTTTATACATTGATTACATAATGACGTAAACAGTAAGAAGGCAATTTTAACTAAATTGTTAAATTATATTATTTTAATTGACCCTTATTTCCTTCTTAAACAAGCTTATTCATTTTAGGAAAATTTAGACTAAACTGCTTATTTGTAATTATATCAATATACTTCAGATCAGTATTTTCAGCACTAAAAAACAGTTAGCTTGGATTGTTTATCCAACTACTATGTTTTTGTTTCGAAAATACTTTAATTTTAGCATCTCAGAACAACAATATAAACAACTAAAGTCCGATGACGCCATTTTCAGAGTTGAGGTTAGTTACATTTCAATTCACTTACTACTCAAGAACACGGGTAAGTAACTTAGCCGTTATTTAGTTTTGAATATGCATGTAACTGTTACTCGTTATAAAATATTATCGCAGTTACAGTTTGTTACAACTCTTAAATACGGTTGCGCTTCAGCAAGCCGTTTTTTTGCATTTTAGATGGTCACATTTTAAAGCTGGTAAGCTCAACTAAAACACAAAATCTTAAATTGAAAAATAAACTTTTAACTTTTTAAACAAAATATTTAATAAAATAGTAGCTTAAATGTTGATGGATAATTTGGTCTAACAAAGAAATCTGTATGTCTTCCCAATTTCCAGGGACAGCATTTCCCACGTTTTGGCTCATACCCACAAATTTGGTTTTATCACTTAACGACCTTCTAGTGATCGGACGGCAGTATGTCGTAATGATTTGCCGACTACGTTATGAATCATAGAAATTGTTGCATTGATTCTGCTGATTATTACTTATTTAGAAAATTTTAGGTATTAAACCTACCTGACCTGACCTACACCATACAATATTATAAGCTTAGGTACGTCGTTATTTGTCGTAGGTATTGATAGAAACCGCATTTTTTTTCAAATGGACTATATAATGCTGTGATGAGTGATGATGACCGTTATTACTAGCTGCTCCCCACGGCTTTGCACGCCTGTCCCCAGTTTACTGATTTATGGGATAAAAAGTAGCCTAGCTAAGTGTAATTCCAGGCCTAAAACCATTAATTTATTAAAAAGGGAAGATAGGTTACGTTCTTCCAGCGCTTACTCAAAAATTGGCATGTGTTACAACTACACGCAAACACATACGCTCACAGTTATATTTCCAGTCCTGTGCAATACAAAGAAGAACAAAGACGGAAAGACGTATCTAAGACTGAAGTGAGACCGAGACAACAATATTTCACGCGAATAACGACCGCCCGTGCCGCCGGTCTGACGGTGACTGAGGTGGGAGTACACAATTTTACACAATTTGAGGTTGCCACTTTCGAGAAACCAGTTCCTCATCTTCCCTTTTAATAAATATATAATCAATGCCTAGAACTAAACTACTTACCTGTATGCAAAATATCTGAAAATAAATATGAAATTTTGCATACAGGTAGCTCTAGGCCTGAAATAACACATAACTTATTATTCCATAAATCAGTTCCTATGGGATAGGCGTGCAAAGCCGCGGTGCGCAGCTAGTGTATTATATTTTCTTTAATAAAATATAATATGTATAAAATAAACGGCTTACACATTAGATCCCCCTAATAAGCGACGTATTGGCTCTTATTAACTCATCCGCCCCCAGTGGATATCCCTTAGACATCCTCGGGAAGAGTTGGGTGGTGCAAATTCTAAATGTGGTGTCGCACGGCAATACATACCTAGCTACTACATACAACCTCGGTGGCGCAACGGGCGAAGGTGCTCGTTTGACGCGGAAGGTTGCGGGTTCGATTCCCTCTTCGTGACAAGTTACTACGATCTGCAGATATGTGTTCAAGGTTTTCTGGATGTTTACCTAGTTCAGGCTAAATTTTTATACATAGTTATATTTATTCGTTTAATGCTCTTTATGTTTTGTTTTTTTACGTGAGAGTTTTTTGAAAACTTTCATCGATGATTTAAGCATAATAAAATATATATATCTATATCATATAGTATATACTGGTTTGTGAGGAGGGCGTTGTCATTCTGCGACACAGTGTTTAACTTCTGCAGATGACATCGTTTTTCAAAACTATTTCTGTTCCCCATGTTCTGTACCAATAAATGATTTTTACTTTTACTTTACTTTATATCCATTTTGAATGGAGCATAAACGTAAACAAACCGCCCATACTTTGTTGACCATAACCTAAAATTCACTTTATTGGCGCGTCCTTTTATACGTAATTTACATTACTTGTCGATTTTAGATCCTCCCTTCAATCAAAATTGCTTACTCAACGCTCAAACTCAACGCCAAGCAAGTGGGATTTTGAAATTTGTATCGTATGTACTTTGTTTACTGCTGCTTCATTCACTCAAGATTGCTGTGTGAATTGTCCAGCATGATTTATATATACAATTATTTGGGTATTTATTTAGATAATAATTAGTTACAAACAAAATGATACCTTCTAATATAATTATGACATGTAAATTGGTAATATAAATTAACACCAACAAAACTTTAAACTATAATTGTTTCTATGTATGTTCATATGTATAGGTAGTCTCTATCGTACAAGGAAGGTAAAACTATGATTTAAGGACGACATTAGAATTTTAATAAAATGACCTTTATGTCCACAGGCGTAAGGCACCGGACCATGCGTCACTGAGACCGGTAGTGACGCGCCAGTATGCTGGTACTTCCGAGAAAATGGCTCGCAAGGATCCAAGATGGCGGCATCACGAATCAGTTTTTTATGGCTATTATGGGTAAGTTTTGTTTATAATAGGGTGAAACATTTGTCAAAACTCAAACAGTTTGCCACTCGTTCGCAAATATGTCATACCTCTGAAATTAATTTCATCATCATCAGCCTATACTAGACCACAGCTGGACATAGGCCTCCCCTAATGAGCGCCATAGCGCCCTGTCTTCAGCTTGACGCATCCAGCATCTGCCAGCAGTCTGAAATTAAATTTACTTCACTAGAAATCAATTTGAATGCAATCTAAAAATTCCGATGAAGGCAAGTGGTAACATGCGGATATTTGTAAACATTAACTACCGTTCGCCATTACCGATAGGTATGGTACCTATAGGTACTACCAATACCATACCTATTAGGTAGGTACTTTCAGATAAGGGTTAAGTTAAGAGGGCGCATTCCTCGCCATTTTGTGAAAAGGATAGGTATAGGATTTTGCGTTCATAGAAGAGGGACAGAGCATACGTTTTGTAACGGGGCGGCGGCGTAGGCGCAAAAATGATGTATATTCACAAGAAAACTACACCATTTATGAAGAAATCCAGGACTTAGGAACCAAAGATTTAATAATGAACAATAATCAAAAGAATCAAAACAAAAATCTTTTCTATAAACCGCGGAGTTCCTGAGAATCCAAATGGTGCAAAACTGTGCACTTTCATGTTGTTCTTTGACAATACAACTTGATTGAGTAAAAAATTTCCAAAAAAATACATGAAAGTGCTTGAATTGTTTTTACAAACAACGAAGATTTTTATTTAATTCTAGTTCTATATCACTTTTTTCGGTTCGCCCCTAGCGGGTTTGGTTGTCAAACTATTTTATATTTCTATTATTTTTGCTTGCATTTTCTTCTTAGGTCTAAGTGAATGGTTAGGAAGGGCACTGCAAAACTGAGATCGACTATATATAAACATGCCCATAACATTTAAAAATACTAGCATACCTAATTAAAACATAAAACAAATTTCATGCAAACTAGGCTACTCGCCTGACTCGATAAAGTATATTTGTAAGCAAACCACGACTCAAATCACTCACCTCGGCATCGAGTTTCAAATATAGGTAGGTAATTTGTAATTGTAAGCAATATTGATTAAAGTTACGGGAGTCGTGGGAAGTCGCTGCATGCGGACAGCGCGATGACACATTTAGGAGACGTGTTTAGGGATGTCCTATGTCCAGCTTTGGACGTCGATCTGATACGATGATGGATATTTAATTGAAGAAAGGATCTGTAATCGATTCCCGCCTTGAGAATCGATTTGAGATCCTTCCTGTTGCGTCGAAGGCGGACATTCGTCCGCCTCGCCTCGACGGTCATTAAGAATAATCCACAGTAGGACGAAATACAGTTCCAAGTGGCAGATGAGGAAAGGGCACAGCAATATCTCATGATCTGGAGCCCGATTCTGCTAACTAATTGCTATGACAATGGTATCGTTGCGGAATCGTCGTCTTAGAATGCGTCCAGCGTCCAATAAGTAGTTAACATGTGATATAACTTTGTTACATAAATAACTAAATAATATTATATAAAATCATTTGCACTGGTTTTGATATATACCGAAATCGTCCGAACTGAGTAAGCCTCAACTCAATATCTATGTTTTTAACATTATTTTGTGACTGAATCTGAAGGCACCTTTAGATGAAAAAACACTAGATAGTGGTTACGATGCCTTTTATTTAATCGTATGGCGATTATATATTACATATCTTATATACGATATATTTTATAAGCCTGTGTGGCTTATAAAATATCTAACTAAATAATTATTCGATCGATTGAATAATTTCAACTTTTAAATCCATCATGGTTTTTAACGAAACCCATGATCAAGGCGCATGGCCTACGAATAAAGAATAGTGAGGAACAGTAACTGCTTTAAAAAAATGCCCCAACCAAAGTCGTGCTAAAGTAGGCGGGGCTTAAAAGTCGGGCTCAGCGCGCCATCAGTCGGATATTTATCTTGCAAGCGAACACACGTCCAGTCTGCACAGACGTTTTCGTGAGTATCTTTGTGAAATAGCTGTGAATGATCATGCCAACATGTGTTGTGAAGTGGTGCAGGAGCCATACAAGATTAAAATGCCTAGGGATCACTTTTCACTAGTAAGTAGTAGCTAAATTATAATTACATTCATAGATGTTCAAATACGACATCAAAATGAAATGTTCAATACTATGCAATATGAAGTCAGTAAATTTTTGACTTCGTTTTTTTGTTATTAATACAAAACAATATTATGGTCAATAATACGCAAATTGAAGCTAGTTATTGATTTATTATAATATTCTGAGTTAATGAAATATTTGAGATACATATTTTTTAATCTTCGAATTTTTTTCTTCTTGTTGATGAAATATTGAAATGTAATCATCAGTAATATCAACATAGTGTTTTTCTAAAATATTTGATAATGAAGATATTATCGTTGAACTTCTGAAAATCCGTCTTCACTCTCACATTGCGAAGAAAGACTCTTTTCTAATGTCTTTCAGACTAAAACTTAATAAATTAATCATATTTCGCGGAACATAGATTTCATTCATGTGTACAAAGTAACAAAAACAAATTAATAAAAAACATTGTTAACCATTATATTATTTTATTAATAACTTGGTTCACTCTACTTATTGCATAACATCATCCACGCCGCCTTGTTTCAACTGTCATAGCAGACATTGCAGTACGCGCGCGAACCAATTACCGCTTTCATTTAGCAAACGCCAACCAATCCCTGCTTTCGTTCTGAATCAACTAATCACGAAGCAATGTCTAATTGGAACTTTGGCTATGATTCGTTTCTTGACTTATACGTCATTTTGGTTTGAGCTAGGCCTACTTTTTGTTTGAAGTTTGTTCTGAATTACCCTTCCTGACTATTTTTTTTTTTTTTTTTTTTTTATTATTTATTTATCAACTTAAAATAACATTACATAGAAAACTAATAATAACACTAGGTAAACCACAGAGGTTTGTGAAACAGTGCTATTAGCGAGTCAGCCGAATAGCTACCTATCACATAGGTTTGACAAAAATAATAGCTTAATATAAGTTTTAGTGTGATTGATTACATAGGTACTAAAAGAGTTACAAAATTAGACAGAACTAGGTAGCTACAGTTATTAAGATAGGTAGGTAGGTACAATATATTTCTTTATTATCTTGAGGTTAAGCTCATAAAATGGAATTGGGTGAGATCAAACTCTTTGATACCGATGCAGGTTCGATAAGAAGTACGATCTGAGTTTATATTTTATATTTTTAGGTGTTATAGTGTTCAGTAGTTCGATGGGAAGTTCATTTACTAGCCGAGGTACCAGATAACTGGCCGTCCACTCGCCGTACGCATTATTTGCGCGCGAAGTGACTAACCGGTTTCGAGTGACCGCTCGAGTGTGTATAGGGTGACTAACAACTTGTCTAATGGTTTCATCAAAGAAATAATTTAGGAGAATCATATATTTAAATTGAGTATGGACGGGTAATATTTTACAATGCTCAAAGAGACCCAATTCATCTTCTTTAAATTGTTGTTTGACGTTATGGGAGACAATTTTTTTTAGTATTCTCAATTGAAGATTATATATTTGATTGAGGTAAGTAGTGTAAGTACGACCATAGCTAATAAGTCCATATTGAATGTAGGATTCCGCTAGCGAGTTATAAAGCATAAGTTTGACCTTAAAGGGTATACGGTCCTTGAGTATTGCCATATTAGCTAGAAAGTGCCGAAGTCTATTGCAGACACGCTCAATGTGATTGGACCATGTGAATTTGCTATCTATGAGTATGCCTAGGTACATTTCACTACTGACAATGTCTATAGTGGGACATTTGCAATTATCGTTTGATATGGCATGCAAGCACCTGTGGTCGTGGGCAACTAGATTGTTAAGTGGATGCTTTTTTATGTAAGGAGACTTTACTACTAACATTTTAGTTTTATTTGCATTCAATACTAATCCTGCATCGTGACACCATTTAGTTATGTTGTTAAAATCGATTTGTAGGAGGTCACGTGCTTTTTTAGGGTCATCATTAACTGCTACAAGGCACGTATCGTCGGCAAACTGGTAGCATGTGGTATGCTTGATACAATTGCTCATTTCGTTGACATACGATAAAAAATGAAGCGGTCCTAAAACGGACCCTTGTGCGGTACCCTCCGTAACTATAACGTAGTCGCTGTACATATTATCAATTTTTACAGTATATTTACGGTTGTCAAGGTAATTTTTACACCATTCTAATAGGGGACCTCTGATTCCGCAGTTATCTAACTTCTTTATTAGCTGGGCGTGTTCTAGGGTGTCAAACGCACGGGAAAAGTCAATTAACAAGACCAGCACGTGTTTTTTATTATTTAAGTTATCGTTAACTTCGTCTGTGAAAGTAGTTAGGAGGTCTTTTGTACCCTTTCCTGGTTGAAACCCAAACTGATTCCGGTACAAAACTTCATGTTTCTTATAAAACTCATGAATCTGTTCACTTATATATTTTTCAACTATTTTATCAATGGAAGAAAGCAGCGTTATTGGTCGGTAGTTGCCGTAGTCGTTATGCTTCCCCTTTTTATAGACTGGTCTGACGCAGCCTACTTTTAATTCATCTGGATATATCCCTGATTTAACACTACAGTTTATTAAGTTTGCTATAGCAGTAGATACATTTTTTCCCGTCAATTTGATGTCCGAGACTCTAACATTGTCTTGTCCAGGAGCCTTTCTTACATTTAATTTATTGATAATATTGGTAACATCGTCACTCGTAGCTTTTTTAAATAAGATGCTACAATCAGCTGGGTTGCAGTAGGGATTGTTTACTAATTTTACACCACAGTTTGGTATAATATCTTTGACTGCCTTGTCGAAACCATGGGCAAAGTTGTCAGCAATTGATTTAGCGTCGAGGCATTGACAATCAAACGCTTTTAAAATTGCGTCATCAATAGACAATGATACGCGACCCAACATTTGGTTCAAAATCTTGTAAACTTTCTTTGTGTTGTTAAAATTATTATTTATTTCCGTAATATAGTGTTTATTTCTTTTAATTTCTAGTACTTTATGTGTTTTATTGCGAGTTTTATTATAAGCTAGTCTCAGTTTCGGATCATTTGGGTTATTTTTACAGTCCCTGTATAGTTTATTGCGTTTTTCGCATAGTCGAGTAATGTTTTTGTCAATCCAGGGCACTCTTGTTTGATGTAATTTTCTGTTCGAGTATATTTTAGTAGTCGAAGATGCTAGTTTGTTAGCGTTATAAAACGAGTTACGAATAAAGTTAAAAATATCGTTAGGGTTACTCATGTCCATGGTATCTAGCCAGTTAATATTTCTTAATTCCTTATACAAAATTTCATAATTGATAACATGTTTCGTTACACCCTGTAAGCGCGTCCGAGGTGCATCACTGATGCATGCGATAACAATTGCTCGGTGATCGGCCAGTACTGTTCTTATTCGTAGCGCATGGCACATGAAACTGTGCCGAATAATTGGAACGCTCAAAACTCAAATTATAGATATCCCGTTGTAAATTACTTTATAATGGTCTCAACTTTAACTTTTTTGATGTGTCCCTCCATCAAGGCACATATACTCCAAGGAGCCCTGCATTTGTGGTTTTAGTCCAGCCACTTCAGCAATCCACCTCGGAATTGAGAAGTATATAACTAAATTGTCGTCGTGGTATACAACGAAAACTACGTTTCATTTTGGCGTTCTCTGTTTATTTGTCAAGTTGTCTCAAAAGTCTCAAAAATCTGTTGTCTGAATCGTTTTATTTATATCTTTCATCGGTGTAGCGCTGTCTCTCACCACACCACACGTACTCTCGTCCTCTCGTCAAATTAGTTTTTGCCGTTTTATACCAAAAAAATTCAGCGTTTCAACCCATATCAAAATAAATAATATTTAGTTTACCAAAATTTGTTATTCTGTGACGATACCATTATCATAGTAAACACATTTGCTCAGTAGAATAGGGGGCCTGACCCTCCCAATGTGCTAATATTCCCCATGAGTCAACCAGCTGCCTTTCGAACGAGTTTAGCAGGATGGCAGGCAGGTAGGTAGGTATAGGTAGACTGGTAGGTATGTGTGGTAAGATGACACGGTCGGGGTGAGTAGAGTTCAAACAGTCTTGTTTGTTGTGTCTATAGTGCAATAAATTTGCATTGGGCGTAGTTTACCGGGGTTTATTTCAAAATTAATGAATACATATGTACTTTGCATTGGGCGTAATTTACCGGGGTTTATTTCAAAATTGACGTACATACATATAGTTATAGTTACGCACCCCTCCCTCTTACTTTACCTCTGTAGTAGGTACTTGTTTAGTTTTATATTGTATCTTAACACTTTTTTTAAATAGATGTTTTGCACACGTTTTGCTATTTATCTCAGGAACAGCACACTTATTTGTTCCGTTTTGTTTTGGTAAGAAACCTAGAAGTATTTCTTTAGTTATCTTATAATATGAAACAACCAATCGAAAAATTATAGTAACTATGTCTTTTCAAAGACATACTTAAATTTTTCGATTGTTTGTTACAATAACTTGTAATTACCTAGGTAAGAACAGTTTCGGCACATAGAAAATTCGGTGCACGTCTCTGCTCTGTATTCCTCACTCGCGAGAAAAAAAAAATGGTGGCGGCGTCACGTTCACTCGTGTATGTGCCTTAAGACCTACAAACATTAAATGAACAAAATAATGATCTAGTTGACAAGATTTTACAAAACACTATTATTATGTGTTATTTATTATTTATCTAACATGCAACAAAGTTCAAGGATAAAACAGAAACAACTTGATTAGGCGAGTTCGTGGAACACGAAATTATTAACAGAAAAACAAGCTTTGAAATTTTATATCGATTTTTATGTGGTTTGGTTTGTTTGGTCAATAATTTGTTGCTGTGTTCTTTTTTAACTAAGTTGGTACTATTCGTAATTATGCGCATTGTCTTGAAGTCGCTAGTTGTTTGTTTTGACTTGATTTAATTTGCCAATTACACCACTAAGTCAAAGCAATCTCTTTGCATCATTAAAAAGGGGCCCTTTTTAATTAATCAATGCCTTGCATTCCCGTACAGCGTGGAAGATGCACGTGCAATTCTCGCCTGCAGGGCGAGCACGGATTTCGATAAGCTCCGGTTTTGCTCTGGTGTCAGTGGGTTGTAAATACTAGTAATAGAAGGAACTTCAATAATATGGTCTAGATAAAATACGGTATAAAAAAAGGTACAGGAGGTCTGTTCTTGGCGCACACAGGGGTTGTACTACTTATAAATACCCCTGTGTACGCCGTATTATCACTAAAGTGAACAACGGGATATACCATGATTTGAGTTTTGAGCTTTCCAATATTTCGGCACAGTTTCATGCGCCATGATCACGGAATAACAGTTAAGCCCTACTCACATCAACGCTAATTTTTAAGCGCGTCCTGTGTCGCGATTTTGCGATATTTGCTTGCGGAACATTTTGTACTAAAACACATACGTTGACGCACACTGCCGCGATTCAGCAGCCGCGATTCGGTTTGTCCGAGGCGTTTCCGCGTCCTGCGATTTTGCGGGGTGGCGGGTCGGAATCACGCTGGAAAATCGCCGAAATCGCGCTTTACAAGACGCGCTAACTAATTAGAGGCTGTCTGCGGAGGGCTTTATTCCGTGATTATATAAAACTATCATAAGTAATACAGTAGAACATGACCTCTTTCTATTATCGAAGTCAGTTTAAAATTGTAGAAGCCAGACACCACCCATTCAATTTCAATTTCAAATTTCAAAAAGCCTTTATTCGCTGACCATGTTACATTAGGTACATCTATATCATAATCTATACAGTAAGTGCTTATTTATAAGCTTAAATATAGGTCGAGACACCACCCATACTCAGTTGTAAATAAAGCCCTGATCACGTTTCCCTAAGATGATCGCAATCTACGCTACTATTGAAAGCTTTAGGTCAAGTCAAGCCAAGTTGATCTGCGACCTTTGACCCGTTATCAATAAAACGTTAGAGCCGAGTCTTATCGAGGAAGATAACATTGGATGACCTCGGAGATTACATCTGAGGCTGCTGATTCGATTTCCGTGTATCGTATAATCGTATAATATCGTATAATAAGTAGTTCTCTCTACGGTATGGGAGTGAATGGAGAAATGCATAATGAAATTAATGAATTACAAAAATATAGCCACTTGTAATACATTGTACATCAAGGTTAAAAAGAACCCAATTCCTATGAAGTGGATCATTTGGATTTGCCTTAAAAAACTCGAGATAGGAATCGCACTTTCTCCCGGGTGATACATAGGTAGTGCTTTATACTATACGTTTGAGGAAGATCATCGTCTTAGATTCAGAATTGTTAACTCGTTTGGAGCAATAAATATATGCCGATGCGATTTGCAACAGGACCCTATAACTAAGACTCCACTGACTGTCCGTCCGTCTGTCCGTTTGTCCGTACCGTCTGTCCGTTTGTCCGTATATCCGTCTGTCACCAGGCTATCTCATGAACCGTGATAGTTTGAGTAAAAAATTTCAGAGATGATGTATTTGTGTTGCCGCTATAACAACAAATAGGTACTATAAAACAAATTAAAATAAATATTTAAGGGGCCCCCCATACAACAGACATGTTTTTTTGCCGTTTTTATAGATGGTACGGAACCCTTGTGTGCCAGTTTTACTCGCATGTGGCCGATTTTTTTTGAATTATTGTTCCGAATATACTTATTAGTTTATTTTTACGAGAGATTTACGTAGTTTTTTAATTCCCATTAAAACTTTACATAATATTCAGAGGAAAATTATATTGTAGAATCACCAACTTTCATTAGTTACGGAGATACGTGGTAACAAATATTCAGACAAACTTTCGCATATTCAGTTCAGTTCAGTTCAGTTCAGTTATTTATTGATAAGAAAAAAATCTTACAAGTCAAACACATTATAGATAGGTATATACTAAACAACTTATTGTACAAAAATAGTTTACACTAAGTACATAATAATATTTCTTACCAAAAGTAAGTATTACATTTTCTTATTTTATTTTAATATTTTATTTTTATTTTAAGTTTGGATCAACGATATCGGCGTCCTCGAGTTTGTCTCCTAAGAATTCTTCTACACTATAGTAGGCCCTGTCCACTAGGATTCCCTTCAGTTTTTTAGTGAATATGGCCATCGACGCGGCACTAGTTAAAGAGTCTGGCAGATTATTATATATTTTTACTCCTATATAGTCAATTTTGTTTTTTGCTTTCGTCAATCTTATTGTGGGTAGCTGTAGACGGTGACGATGTCTTGTGGGGTAGTTGTGGGCATCAGCCCACGTCGGGAACTCCTTAAGGTGACTTCTGACGAAATTGGCCGCTTGCAGAATAAACTCGCATGGCAACGTCAGTATTTTAGTCTCCTTGAAGAGCTCCCGAGCAGGATGATGCAGGATTAATGTAAGTAGGATAAATAATAAGTACCTACCTATCTAGTTGTCATTTGATTTGCAAGTAAAAGACGAGGGTTACGGTAAAATTGTCACCTATAAAATTGTCATCGTAAAAATCTAGTGTAACTTTTAGACGACCGCTGAGGCGCGGTGGGCGAAGGTCCACCTGCGACGCAGGAGGTTGCGGGTTCGATTCCCGCCTCGGGACAAATATTTGTACGATCTGCAGATATTTGTTCAGGACGTTCTGGATGTTTTCTATGTACTTATACCAAAAACTATCTATCAATGTAGTGTATTGTATTATGAATATCAGTTATCTAGTACCCACAACACAAGCTCTGCTTAGCTTGGTGCTAGATAATGCTGTGTGAAATTGTCCAGCATTATTTATTTTTTATTTAACTTTGTCCTCGCTCAACTTTTAAAAATATTTTTAGGGTAAGTTTGTCACTGGCGACTTTTGAACCGACTTCAAAAAAGGGAGGTTCACATTTTTTTGTATGTTTGTTACCTCAGCACTTTTGACTGGGTGGTCCGATTTTCATGATATTTTTTTTATTTGAAAGTTGTGCTTCCCGTGTGTTCCCATTTTAATTCCTAACCATTTATGTAAAAACTGAAAATAATGTCGGTTTATATTTATTAAAACAAAATTAATTACATATTTTTAAACAAAATCAATTATGAACCGATACAGCGCAGTTAGCGAAATAGTGAAACACCTTTCAAATATGCCCACTTATTTAATTTGTATTATTAAAACTAGACTTCTCGCTTACAGATGATGAGTAATTGACGGATGATATTCTTCTTTGAAGGTTATTCGATATAGATAAAATTATAATTTCGCCATTTTGACTGCATCGTTAATTTACCGGTCGTGTTCAACCGCTGATTATTATCAGCGGTTGAACACGACGGATCTTATTAGATCCGGGTTCAAATCCCGGGTCGGACCAAATTTTTTATTGGGATAATTCCCAGTAGCAGTCCGGAGTCCGGATATCACGTTGGTCTTTCGCCTGACATCTCCCCGACCGTGTCGATCTGCCGTACTATTTATTTATTTAAAGAACACAAACATCATATATATTATGTCTATATCTAACAAAATCTTAATGGTAATTATTCTAATACATATGACATTTTTTTGCGTACATAACTTGTTTTATAGAGAATGCGCTCAGTGAAATAAAAATTTAAAAACAATGTGCTAAAGAAAAGGAGTACAATAATAGGTAACTTAAAACTGAAATTGAAATTAAAAAATACGTAGTAAGATACAAATTAAACATAATAGTTAGTTCATGAATATTTAGTAGAAGTGCTCAAATGACACATCATGACATATTTAAATCTACTATTACTATCGTTATTTTTTATAATAACAAAGCTACAAGGCAAGCAGGAAAGATGTAGATACATTACAACAGGTGTTTTGGTGATTTTGGTTTTTGGGCGTAAGAAGACGACGTACCTAAGAATTTGAATCTTTTATTAAAGGTACCTCTGGCTCGAAGTGGATTTGTTAAAAAAACTAGACCTAGATCTCAGTAATCACGGGTGAAAAACAAGAATTACATAAAGTTCAACATTTTTTCTTCAGTTCCTTGCTTGTGAAAACAGGATTAATTAAAAAAAATATTTCATATTATTTCATATTTCATTTATTTTGCTTACATGTACAATTCATTCTTAAGTCTAAGTGAATTAGTTGTTATTATGTACATGCACCCTGGAAGGGCACTGCAAACTTGAGTTCGAATACATTGTCAAAACATTATTATCAAATATTATAAATTAATTTTCAAACATAATTAAAAGTAATACATTAGATAATTACAATAAAAAGGTATCATGAAAGTGTACTGTT
This sequence comes from Eupithecia tripunctaria, assembly GCA_955876795.1. NCBI lineage: Eukaryota > Metazoa > Arthropoda > Insecta > Lepidoptera > Geometridae > Eupithecia > Eupithecia tripunctaria. The sequence goes on along the minus strand of OY041623.1, from coordinate 7,640,370 downwards.
TTGCACCTAACTTGGTCTAGATCTCAGGAACCCCGAGGTCTATAGATAAGATTTGAGTTTTGATTCGTAGTTCATTATTTTTTCTTTGGTTCCTCGGTTGGGTTTTTTCATAAGTGGTGTAGTTTTCTTGTAAATATACAAAAACTTTATTTTAGCGCCTACGCCGTTCCTGAGAAAACGTATGCTCTGTCCCGCTCCTATGAACGCCAAATCCTATGACTATCCTTTTAACAAAATGGCGTGCAATGTGCACAGTTAGACTTAGTTATACTAAGATTACATTAGTTGATAAGCGATAAACTTGCTAGTGGTTTCTTTTTCACTTCTTCCACTAGTGGACAAAAAATTGAAGTGAATTAGAGTCAATTGCACCTTATTTCTGTTTGATAGTAATAACTATTTATCAAGCTTTTTATATAGTAAAAATTTGACTTGTATAAGTGCTTATTTTGTAAGTCTAAAGAAATAAACAATTTGACTCTGACTCACTCTTAACTACTTATCTAATGATGATAGCGTGATAGTGACAATTTGCAGCTATCTAGCACGCGGTAGGTGATGGGTAATAAGATGACGTCTTTCCTAGTAGGTTAATCAATTATATCTCTGGTTTATCATTCTGCCAGATGTATGAACCTACTTACTATCATGCCTTATTATAATTATGGTGTGGGGAATCCAGTGAGTGGGGCCTCCATGCGCCTAAGCGTGTCAAGGCGAGCTTAGGCGAACCAAAGTGAGCGAGGTATCATCATTCATCATGGTATCATCAGTATACAGAAAGAAAGCTGGAAACTTATAAGCGCTTACCGGCGCTTGAAAACGAAAGTTTTCAATCAGTGCGTCCTACCCGTCATGACCTACGGAGCTGAGACGTGGAGACTCACCATAGGGCTGGTCCACCAGTTTAAAGTCGCTCAGCGAGCCATGGAAAGAGCTATGCTCGGAGTCTCTCTGAAGGATAGAATTCGTAACGAGTACATCCGACAGAGAACCAAAGTTATCGATATAGCTCAAAGAATTAGCAAGCTGAAGTGGCTGTGGGCCGGCCATATTTCGCGAAGAACCGATAACCGCTGGGGTAAACGAGTTCTTGAGTGGAGACCGCGACTCGGCAAACGTAGTGTAGGACGCCCTCCGGCCAGGTGGGATGACGATCTGCGAAAGACTGCAGGCAGATGCTGGATGCGTCAAGCTGAAGACAGGGCGCTATGGCGCTCATTAGGGGAGGCCTATGTCCAGCAGTGGACTAATATACTCTGATGATGATGATTCCTTTGGCTGTCATGATGTGTTTGGCTTCAACGCAAAGTATAAATGGGAGAGGATAAACACAAATACTTACCTTTCGTAAAAGGAAATTGTTAGGTACAAACGTTACGCTTATCCAGTTTGAAACTATTTTGCTTTGCGTTAAAAACAAAAGATATCAAGCAAGCCGGGGTTGGCAACTATTCACTTCACAGGAAAATCACCCTAGTGGTGGTAATTTTTCTGACTATACATACAAAAAAATATATGAATGATTTGCGAGTGTTTGAATTTGTGCAACTCAATTGCGCAACTCCGTTTAGCAAATCAAGCAATGGAACTCTCCCTGGGACACTCTACTTTATCAGATTTTTTTTGTCCCACTTACACCTGCTTCATTTATTGCTTTACCTATTTTGTATATACATACATAAAGGAGTTTATTTTTGTTAACTTGATTATTTTTCTGTCTTGTCTGTTTTATGGCTTTAAAATATAATTAACGTCTACAAGTGTGTCTTGTGGAGCACAAGGCACACTTCTTCTACGGTGAATCAATGAGTATGAGTATGCACGGTGAATCAATGAGTATGAGTATGAGTATGAACCCACAACTACGTTGCAGGCGGGGTTATTCCCGCTGATCCCCATGTTTCATCCTCATAGAGACCAGCGGGAAGTTTTTCAGTAGCGTTCGTGGACCTTCGCCCTTTGCGCCAGAGGTCAGAGTTAGAGTCAGAGTCAAATCGTCTTTAAACTTACAAAATCAGCACTAAGACAAGTCAGTTTTCTTTATACAGCTCGATAAATAGTTATTAATATCAAATAATAAATAAGGTGCAATTGACTCTAATTTACTTTAAAAAAACTACTAGCGGAAGAAGGTCACCAGACTCTTACCCCCTTATTCATAATAGTCTGCTAACTTAGCACACTGCTAAATCTCGCTCTGTCTTCTTCTTTTGAGATAAGTCAGACTGAGAAATAACACTACTTAGCAGCTGTTTTATGTTAGCAGACCATTATGAATATGGGGCTATATTTCTAATGAAAATTTTCGTTGAAACCGTTAAAAAAACCTGAAATTTATAATTGTTTTCTCTTCCATAGTCACAATACCGGTATTCAACTTCGGCATGCTCATGGGCTGGCAATCCCCCATGACGTCGGTTCTCCAGGACCCCCTGGGCCCGGCTCCAGAACCCATCTCCGACGAGACCATCTCCTGGATGGCTTCCATCACATTCTTCCCGCCGATATTCTGCGGCGTCTTCGTTGGGGATTTGGCTGATCGGTGGGGAAGGAAGATCACAACTATGTTAACTTCTTTGATGCTGGTGGTAAGTAAAAATAAATTCTTTGTTGGAATTGAAAATTACAATCAAATAATGGAAACAAATTAGAACTGTAAAAAAAGTGCGAGTTGGACTTGCACACCGAGGGTTTCGTCCAAAACTTTAGGTTTAGTTATAATAATATGTGATACTCACTTAAGCCTACGTACGCTCTATACTTTTATCCAGTACAAATTCAAGCTAATACTCAAATGTTTACTCTATTTATACTTTGATCTATCATCAATCATATATAAAAAAATATTGTGTGATGTATCTAAAAATTTACAATACACATACATAGATAAAAAGGTCTTTATTTAGGAACATAGTTGAGGCAAATAACAAAAATAATCAGCGATGGCACCGGCAGAAGTATAAACTGTTCCGCAGTATTTACAGTTGAATCGGCTACCTGTCTGTAGATTTTTTTCAACACTGGTGGTAAGTTGGTTTTTAAAGTTTAAATTATAGGTTCAAGATGTTTTTTTGCTAAAAAGAGAGTTATGTTAAAAGTTACAATTAAAGATAAAGACCTTATTCAACGCATTCATTCCAGCCTCAGTGTAAAAGTAAAAAATATACTCTTGTCTTTTAAAGGGGAAGAGAAAAAAATATATAGCGACATTAAAAACTCAATTAAAGTTTTATGATCGTTACGAGTAATATAATAAATATTTAATGGCGAGAGCATTGAATACCTAATTAATTATATTTCGCCATACCACAGTGGTAACAACGTGGTAACATTGCGTGCAAACATTATTTCGCAAACATAAATTTATCTATATATCATAATATAAATTATCTTAGTTTGACCACCTCTGCGACGCAGGAGGTTGCGGGTTTGATTCCCGCCTCGGTAAAAAATTATGTACGATCTGCAGATATTTGTTCAGGGCGTTCTGGATGTTTTCTATGAATAGTAAAAATATCTATCTATATAGTTTATTGTATTATGTATGTATATCAGTTATCTAGTACCCATAACACAAGCTCTGCTTAGCTTAGGGCTAGATAACGCTGTGTAAATCGTCTAACATTATTATTGCTGCGAACCGGTAGTGCTCGCAAGGACACAGTGCAGGCGCGACGCCATCCGCACTCACCCTAATAAAATGTTGTTACGGGTTGGGGATCGCAGTTTGGTGGTAGAATTGTTCTGCAGGTTGAGCTGCCTGTAGTTTGTTTACGTTTCCAACTAGTATAAATATGGAGGCTGACCTTAACTACCAACCGTAACAATACCTAATTATAGACGAATACCTATTAAAAACGCGAAAGTAAAAAACTACTGAACTGATCAGTCTGAAATTATAAAATTTGCTTACAGGTAGTTCTAGGCCTGAAATAACACATAGGCTACTTTTTATCCCATTAATCAGTTCCCGTGGGATAGGTGTGCGAAGTCGCGGGGCGCATCTAGTGTAGGTACTTATAAAAGTTAATGTACCTATATTCACGTAGGATTGTGTTAAGCCTTGATCTAGAGCCTTATTCTAATTAAATATAGAAAACCTTAGATCTATTGTCATTATATTTGACGAGCTAATTGCCGGCTTTGTACTGGATATAAAACTAGTTATATCCTAGTAAGTCTAGATAGTTCATACTTGCTTTAATTCAATCGTGTATAAACTCATTGAAGATAATGGTTTTACAATTACATTGTTTTAAAAGGTCATTGGAAAAGAACAGGGTTTAGTTTAAGAGTTAAACAGAGTTTTCTTTGACCGACATATCGCCCAAAAATTGCCCCCGTTTTTTGTTATTTTCTTCTCGATACTATAAAGCCTTTTATAAATATAAGAATGAAAATATTTAGTAACAATTCCGCAAAAAAACCTTCTGCGATAAAATCTAACAAATTATACATTTAAACAAAATGAAAGAATATAATATCAAATTAAGTCGTCCGTAAGCCTTTTATGTTTTGTTATAAATTTAATTCAGTTAAAACGAGATCAAATGTTAGCATTGGAAGGATTGGAACTGATATAGTCGGGTCCTCATCAGCACACAAACCTCCACTGCTGAACATGCCTCTCCAATGTCCTCAATCAAACAAGGGGTTTTGTCATAATCACCTTTGGCAAGCGGATTGGTATATGCGTGGTGGAGTAAAACTACTCAGACGCAAAAGCATGTGCCTTTCCTCTAGTATGTCCTTATCCAACATCTTCTTTAGTTTACTAAGACACCCACGGGCTGAGTTGAAGGGGTCGATTCTTAGGGTTGTTCCCAGTTGATCACGCGTGATATGATCACGTCGCATTTGATCACGGCAAACTGCGCCAAAAAGTTGCATTTGATCACGCCATACAAATTTTGCCTAATATTATAATTTACGATTGTTAGCATAATAAGTAGTTTTTCATTATTAAATACTGCCGAATGTTATTGCAGAAGGAAATGAAAGACAAAAAAAAATACGTTACCAGAGACAATTTTATTAAATTTGTTTTGGGACAAATACAAAAAAACTGCAAAAAGACTGTATTGTGGTGCCATTTTAATTTGGTTCAGTTCTGACAATGGGATCCATAAAACTCCATGAAAAAGTATATTATTGAAGTCGGTTTAAAACAAAATCCGTAGGTATACCAACTATTTTCAATTACATTACAACTGGAAAGTAAAAACAGAAGATAAAGTTTAAGTTATTTTTTTATTACAGAAAATGCTGATGAATTTCATCTTTTATGGTGAATAACATTGAGATATTTTGTCCTACAGATAAGCTGGGGCATAACAATCTTTTCCCTGGCTCCGTGGGCTCTCATCACGTCTCGGGCAGTCGCCGGACTTGCCTGTGCTGGATGCTATGTCGTCACTCCTCTCTACTTGAAGGAGGTAAGTTTTATCTGGTAATCGGGCCTCAGGGCCTCTGGCCTCTGGCTTCAGGGCCGCTGTGAAAAAGAGCGCATAGCTGAATAATGCGCATTTTCCTAGAATCCATCTGCGATCCAAGGTGTTTCGTGGAGCTATGAGTCGCCTTGTGGCTGGTCAAATCTGTGATAACAGAGATAATGTGGTTATAAGTAGGTCGGTTGACCAGTCTTCTTAAAGAAGATCCTGATCTCTTATGAATTTTAGCTTTAAAATTCATAAGAGATCAGGACAAAACACAAAAAAAAGAAATTTACAATGGTTATTGTGCTGTTTTGAGCTTTGCAACTGTGCCGAAATATTTGAGATCTCGAAAGAAAGAAAGAAAAATATTTTTATTTACCTTAAAAGAAAACATACACACAAAAGGAAAACTTATGCTACTGGTAAATCTATAAACGTTCTCTCAGTTATGTGCGCAGAACATTCTAAGGCAAATATGGCCGCCACTCAGCGTTGTGCTGGATGAACACTAGTGTGTCCACCCAGCGCTGGTTTTCAGTGAGGGCCATAGGCTTATTACGTCACGACCGTCTGGAGTAGTACAAAATAAAACAGGAAGTACTAAAATATACCTACCTATATGTATAAGTACAGGAATACAATAGAAAAATAGAATTACATGTTTTATATATACCTTAAAAAATCAATCAAATAAAAAATATAGTTTAGGCTGCCACCGTCGTCCGATCGGGTATGTGATTCGGTTGATTGGTCAGTTCATGGAGGCAGAACGGGAGCGACCATGACCATAGATAACCTAATCGCGGATGGCAATGCAACTTTGTCGAAGTTTCGTCAATCAATACAAATTATATCTAAAATAAAACTACGTACTTATATAACAGACCTATCATTATCTTTGAGAATTTCATCCTCTCTCTGGGCGTTTAGAAGGAATCTTTTTAATTTTAATTTAAACGTGTTGATGTTTTTCAAGTCTCTAATGGGAGGGGGGATATTGTTCCAGCATTTCGTTGCTGAGTAACGAAAACTACCCCTAAAAGCTGCGGACGAACTTTGAGGCGTGGCTAGGATAGGACAACACCGTCTTCTCGTTCCTTCCTTCTTTAACCAAATCAGTTTGTCGTAGAGATAACAGGGCACGCCGAACTTAATCACTCCAAATAGTAGAGTGGCTAAATGGAGTTTTCTGCGTGACTTCATTCTGAGGATAAAGTGTTGGTTCAAGAATGGAGTCACATGCCCACGGGGTGGTATTGTGAAACAAAATCGGGCGCAAGCATTTTGAACTCTTTGGATGAGACGCTGTGTACGCTTCAATAGACGGGGACCAAAAACTGTATCAGAATAATTAAATTTAGACAATATTATAGATTCTACGAGCTGGATTCTGAGTTCTTCGCTCAAATGAGGTCTTATTTTATATAGCACTTTTAAACGGTAAAAACAGTTTTTGACTGAACCTGTAATATGATTTTCGAATCTAAGATCAGAATCAACAAGAAGGCCAAGGTTTCTTGCCTCATAAACACGATCAATAGGTTCACCCATCAGGAGAATATTAATGTTTTGCGGTATTTTTATTAGTTGATGTTTGGAGCCAAAGATGAGATATTTTGTTTTTGAAGGATTTAGAATAAGACTATTGTTTCTTGACCATGTGATAATACTATTCAAATCTTCTGTTAAATTACTTATTGCGGTGTCTATTTCATCGGGTTTAAAAGAGATGTATATTTGCACATCGTCTGCATATATGTGATATTGGCAGTATTTCAAACAATTTGTGATATCTGCACAGTATAAAATAAATAGAATTGGTCCTAATATGGATCCTTGTGGTACGCCTCTGTGAACAGGTGTTATCTGTGAAACTGTTGATGATCCGTCGCTATTTTTGAGTTCTACAAACTGGAACCGGTTACTCAGATAACTATTAAACCATTTTTGCGTACATTGATCAAACCCGTAATAGCATAGCTTAGCCATGAGGAGCTCTACATTTATAGAGTCGAAAGCTCTAGAAAAATCTAACAATACTAACAACGTACAGAGACCTCTATCTTGAGCACACAACAGATTATCTGTAACGTCTAGTAATGCAGTGGCTGTGCTCTTGTGCTTACGGAAACCGGACTGCACATCGGGTAGAATGTTGTTGCTCTCCAGGTAGGCGGTCAGTTGTTGGCAGACAGCTTTCTCTACAATTTTAGAGATGCAGGGTAAAATGCTTATTGGCCTGAGATCTTTGAGCTCTTGTGGATTGTTATTTTTAGGGAGAGGTCGAACAACTGCCATTTTCCATCTGTCCGGGAATGTAGACGATTCGATTGACCTGTTAGTGATACGTGTTAATACTTCTAACGATTCCGGCAAAGTGGAGAGAAGCATGTTCAAAGTTATACCATCATGGCCTTCCGCATTAGTCTTTAGTTTTTTTATAATTTTAACGACGTCTTCGGACCCTATAGTATTCAACGTAAAAGTAGAGTCACATGACCCATGAAACAAATAGTATGTCAGAAAAGAGATATTTATTACACTGCTGCCAGGAACATCCAAAAAGTGAGTGTTGATTTTGTCGGGATCAGTAAAATGAGGAGGCAACTCGTTTAGATTCTTAAATGGTAGTAAGTTTGATTTTAAATTTTTCCATAATCGTTTAGGATCACTTATTTTGTTATTTATATTATATTTGAAATATGCCGATTTTTCGAAGAACAGAGATTTAATAACTAATGATTTGAGGCTTAGGTAGTATTCTTTTTTGCTAATGGTATTGTATTTACGATAATCTGAGAGGGCAGCATCCCGTTTTCGCATCATGATCTTGATGGTATCAGTTATCCATGGGGGTGACCGCTTTTTTATATTGATAATTTTAATGGGCGCATGCAAATCAAATAAAAGGGTAATGCAATCACTAAAAATACTGACCATTTCATTAGTATCACTCAGTGATAAAATGTGTTCCCAACGAATACAACTAAGGTCTTGATTAAACATGTCTGGCAATATGTCTTTCATTGGGCGGTACTTTATGATGTGAGGGCAGATTTTTTCTTTTTTTACGTTTAATTCGCAAGCAATAAATGAATGACCATTAATTTTTCCTACTGGCTCGACAATGATGTTTCTTATATCTCGACACAATACAAAACATGGTAAAAAATCAGTTTAAGGTGGCTTTAGTGTCAACCATGAAAGTTTTAAAACACTGCCTGATGCCTGCCACGCTAGAAAAAGGGTTGGAATAACATGGTTTTCAAGGACCCAAAAGCCAACCCTTAAATGGCAGTATAAAGGAGACCAGTCAAAGTTGTTATATTTATTTTTTTCAATACCGATCAATTACACAATGGGCCGGGCAATTCTGAATCTTGTCGATTTATTACTGTTATTGCGGTTTCTTGCGGTAAAATAGCAAAAACCGACTCTAAGGAGACGAACAGTTTGAAACCGTCGTCATCAGTGTACAATCAAAATTCATAACCCGAAATTATTTTGCATTTTTAATAACTTAAAATAAGTGTCCGCTATTTTAATTGGATATACATCAATTAAGTCTATTTTTAACCGACTTCAAAAAAAGGAGGAGGTTCTCAATTCGTCTGTTTTTTTATGTTTGTTACCTCAGAACTTTTGACTGGGTGGTCCGATTTTCATGATTATTTTATTATATGAAAGCTGGTGCTTCCCGTGTGTGGGACCACACGGGAAGCACCAGCTTTCATATATTTTAATTTTGTTCAGTTCTGACAATGGAAAATCTGAAAAAATTGAAGTCGCTTTATAGTTTTTTAAAACAATATTAATTACTCGTATTTAGAACCCAGATGACGTAACCATGTGTCCACTGGTTCTGGAAAATTTGGAAAAATTTTATGGCGAGTGATCTCCTTTAATATCTAAACTTTCTCCACCAGATAGCATCCGACAACATCCGCGGCGCCCTCGGTTCCCTCTTCATCCTCGTCCAGAACTTGGGCTACCTGGTGGTGTACATAGCGGGCGACGCGCTGCCGCTCCACAGCGTCACGTGGCTGTGCGCCGCCGTGCCGGTGCTGCATCTGCTGATGTTCCTACCAGTTCCAGACACGCCTGTGTTCCTGGTCAAACAGGGGAAGATCAAGGTAGGATAGTTTCTACGAGAAAAATCTAGCGTTGTTAGCTTTAGGGTGGCTTAGAATTAGAATTCTCTTCTCGTGGGTGTCGTAAGAGGCGACTAAAGGATATCTATTTATTTATTTATTTATTTATTAACTTGTTTACATGTTGTTATGTTACATAGGTCTTAGCAGTTAAGTGATAGTCTCAAACATGTACCCCGTTGGGGCGCTACAAAATAACTTAATACTAGTTAAAAAACTAATTAAATTATCTAGCGGGGGGCGGGCAGCAGCGCTCCCTGAAGAACAATTCTATCACCATACTACGACCCCCAACTCGCACGCCCGTGGGGATTATGGGCAGTACCTCCCATTAGATAAACGCCAATATGGTGCTTATCAGGGGGAGACCTGCGTCCAGTGGACCAATACAGGCTGTTGAGGTTGAGGTTGAGGTAGAACCCCTTGAAACTGGTCTCCAGCCGAATAAAGACTGTTTCGAAGCTACTGCTTCGATCCTTTGACAGCAGCACAGCATAGAGTGCCGTTGGGCAGAGCATAATAATGTTACTGGAATGAGCAGAGCCGCTTTTTACATCCAGGAAGCCGAAAACTCTTTGCTCGTAGGCTTCCTGCAGAAGGTCTAGGCTACCTTAATGAAATAAAAGGAAGATACTTTTTTTTGTATGTTTGTTACCTCAGAACTTTTGACAGGGTGATGATTCTTTTTTTATTTCAAAGCTGGTGCTTCCTGTGTGGTCCCATTTGATCCAGTTATGACAATGACACCCTGCAGAAAACCATATAATCTAGTCAGTTCATAGTTTTTTTAAAACAACCCAATTATCGTATCGCTATCACGTAGCGTACCAGCTCGACCTGTCTCGAAGTGAATTTATTTGACAGTTTGAATGTCAAAAGTACGGATGGCGCGTTAAATGAATAAAATGGGCCAAGTGCGAGTTGGAATACTTGGGATACCCTCGATATGTATGCCTTCTAACTATCGTGCCTGGGCCATGAGCCTAGTGTGGGGCCGTAGTCTATCATTCTATGTACTATGTTCTATGTACACCTTATTGAATTATTAATAAATTATTATTATTATTAAATTATTATTTATTATTATTAGACTCGCGCACGAAGGGTTCCATACCGTTTTTTATAGATATATTAATAAAAAATACAAACTTTTCCTCGTAAAAAAACAAAAAGTCAACGTCACCCATTTAAGTACTGACCGCGCCCGACGTTGCATAACCTCGGTTTTTTTTTATTATTGATGATGGACTAGCGTTTGGCTACCAACTCCCTTTAAGAAAGCAAAGATGTAGCCTAAGATGGAGCACACTTTTCCGAAGAAGGAAATTATTTATCCTAGATTTGAACACTCCAAGATTGTACTCTAATGATCTAATGATATGATGATAATCGGTGATTGGTTCTGGAAGAAGATAAGGACGTTGGCCCTCCTAATTATTTAAATTATGTACATTTTATTATTATTTGTTGTTATAGCGGCAACAGAAATAGATAGATAGATAGATAGAAAATTCTTTATTACACACTTATTCAAAGAAATATTACAATAGAACAGCTTAAAAACTAAGTGACAAGTGGCGGTCTTATCGCTCAAGAGCGATCTCTACCAGACAACCGTGGAAATACATCATCTGTGAAAATTTGAACTGTCTAGCTGACTCTGACTCTGACTCTTTCTCTATCGAGGATAAGTTTGTATTTTGACTTCCCTACAGCACCTACAGTACTAGATTTATAAAAAATACAATACTAAAGCCATAACAATGAATTACGATGATTGGACGACTTCTCTTTGAACCCAGCAATTGTCTCATCGTTATGATTTCCGCATTTATAATTCCCTACAAGTTTACCGGTTATTATAGGTGATAGGTATATATATTATATATATTTACTGTAAATAGACCTTCGTTTGACCGCAATCTCGCCTGATGGAAAGCGAAGATGCGGCCGACGGTGTATCACGAAGGTCTAGAAGATACCTATTCCATATATATCTCCTATATACATATATCTCGGAAACCGGCACGGTACGGGCATTGAGCATATTTTCTGGAACTTATCGTTAGAGGCCATAGAGTTTATATATGTTCGAGGCAGAGCCCGTTAAAATATAGGTAAGTATGACAAAAGTTTCCAAAAATTAAATGTTAAATTTTCTAAACAACAATCGTTTTTACCGAATTTACAATTTTGTTGAAAGCCCTTTTCAGAGCTTTGGTACCACACGGACCCCTCGGTACTATAATATAAGGGGAGCAAATGTGCACACTCAGAAATAAATTTGAATTTAGGCAATTGAACAATTTTTTTTTTTTTAATTTTAATATATCACAAGAAGTGGGACTATCCTTGTATTCCCACCACATCTGTGTCACACATCGCTTAAACTGTGGTTAACCAGTTTTACTACAGTTTAACTACAGGCATTGTCCTACCCATTGTTTCGTGAGAATGGAACGAGCATTGCTCATTCTTCAAAGTCGGTCAACCGAGAATGAAACACTATATGACATCGTATGACAATGTAATGCTGGGGTACGCACATTACTCCGGGAGGGTATCTACGCCCCGCGGCTTCGCACGCCTATTCCACGGGAACTGATTTATGGGATAAAAAGTAACCTTTGTTATTCCAGGCCTAGAACTACCTGTATGCAAAATTTCAGGCCGATCCGTTCAGTAGTTTTAGCGTGAAAGAGAAACAAACATACATACAGGCATGTTTACAAACTTTCGCGTTTATAATATTAGTGGATTATTAATTCGAACACAAAGATCGAGAGTAGATTAGAGTATGTCGTTGACATTGGCAGAATTGTGTCAAACCATGACGCAGCAGAGCCAAAAATAAAAAGAAGAAGAAGAGTATGTCGTATATGTCACACAGATTCAAGTATGGTTAAAAAATTAGGTACTACCCTACACAGTCATAATCATAACAACAATTACATAATTTGCTTGGCACAGGGGTTGATCAGGCTTGACATCCAGTGCCATTTAAAAGATGAATGCCCTCATGGATTTCTGGATCTAGCTCAGAAATATTTTAACGATAGATTTAACGACAAGCTACGAGTAAGTTTCTAACTAGCCATAAATGTACTCGTATGTACGCACCACGGACCGATTTCGCTACCTACATTATTATAAGCGAAAGCAGGAACTGGAGCGAATTTTAACACATGATCGGGGTGGAATAATGTGGTTATTCGTGGAAATTAATTTCTAGAAAAGGTTTAGCAGTTCCAAGCTTCAGAAAAATTGAGCTTGTTTTGTTAAGGCAGTGTATATGTTTACTATACATTACAGTAATATATGAACATTTTTGAAAAATATCAGCTCGATCCATTCAGTGGTTTTGGCGCAGTCTCACAAACTTACAACTTGGTGTTTTTAATAGTAGGTATTAGCAATTAATAATTAAACTGTTAATAAATAGTTTAAACTTGTGCAATCAGAACACATCATTAGTAGTAGTAATATTAAAGCCTGGAAAAATACCCCATAGTCAAATTGATAATGTGTTTTCCGTGTGATAATTCTTTTTCACTTCTTCCGCTAGTGGACAAAAAAATTAAGTGAATTAAAGTCAATTGCACCTTATTTCGTATTTGATAGTAATTACTATTTATCAAGCTGTTTAAATAGTAAAAAAAATAACTTCTCCATGACTAGGAAACTGGAAACGCGGAAATCGGAAAATAAGTGTTTACATTACGGATGTAAGCGGGTTAACTACGAACCTTATTTCTGTTGGAAGAACACCAACGTTTCATCCCTTAACGAGGGAAACACAAATAAGGTTCGTAGTTAACCGGCTTACATCCGTAATGAATTCGTCAAACTACGATAGTTTTTATAATAAAATAAGTGTTTATTTTGTTAGTCTAAAGAAATATAAACGATTTGACTCTAAACTCTGACTTTGACTCCTATTTCCACGTTTCAAATTTCCTAGTCATGGACAAACATTTAAATCTGTGGTCATAGCTGCAAAACTCATTCAAATTCATCAATCTGTAGCAAACTAATCCATGCTACAGAAACCACATGTGCCCTTCAAACTGTAATAGAACAGATGTCTCGATAGAAACAGAGAATGTGACTGAAATAACCTCGGGGGGACGAGGTGCTTGACAACAGACAGTTCTGGCGAACAGGAAGAATCTATAATAGAAACCTAGTGGGAGTTGTAACTGTAATCACAATGACCTTCATGGATTACTGGATTCAGCCCAGAATATACTTTTTATCACGTATACTCTGAAAGCAGGCCGGAAGTTGCCTGGGAAGCGGGATGAAAGTAATCCGTCCCTAGGGACGAAAAGTAGCAGTAGTATTGATATGGTATGGATCAGTTGAGCTACCTGTAGATAGTTTACGCTTTCGACTGGTATTATTTAATATTAAGCTATTTATTTTTACTTTCTTTGTATTCCTAATGAAAAGCACAGAGAACCCAAGGGTTGTTACTTTCACATTTTTACTGACTTAAAAAAAGAGGAGGTTCTCTATTCGACAGTATTTTTTTATGTTTGTTACCTCAGAACTTTTGACTGGGTGGTCCGATTTTCATGATTCTTTTTTATTTGAATGCTAGTGCTTGGCTAATTTGGTCCAGTTCTGGCAATAAGATCCACGAAAAAACTAATTGAAGTCGGTTTATAGTTTTTAAAACCAAATTAATTATATTGATGATGGTAAAGTACTTGGCCATCAAATCACTTGTAAGTGAAGATGTGGCTTGAGATAATAATAATAATACTTAAATAAATGAAATTGTTTATTTCTTTAACTTAGTCTTTATGCATACTTAATTGCTTTGGAAATCCCCTTTTAAGTATAGAAATACCCGTTACTCTTTATTCATACAACGAATTTTTTAATTTTATTTAGTGAATGTAATAATTTCCTTTTTATTTATTTTTTTAGATAAAGCTAAAAAAATCGTACGCGGCAAGAAAGTCATTCTTGCCGCGTTCTTTTCAAAAAGTTGTAAATTAGTACAAGAACAAATAGCTAATCCTCTTATATTAATAACCTGTGATAGCTTATAAAAATTGGGAGTGACGAGGAGTGACGAGTGAGAGACAAAACTCAATTAAAATAAATAAAGACACAAAATTAAAAACAATAGAAAAAGCCTTTTATTTCTATCGTGTTTTTTTGAAAAGCATATACCTTTTCTTCAAACTCCTTCATCTTTTCCAGGAAGCAAAACTAGCACTAGCATGGCTCAGGAACAAGAGTCCAGACGACAAAGACCTGGAGGAGGCCATCCAAGAGCTGGAGAGAGAGGAGGCCCTGGCGCAGTCCCTGACCACCACCTCGTGGAAGGCTATCTGTAAGTAGATAGAGATACATTTATTGAACAACACAGTTACAACTCAGAACAGATAGGTAGGTATAAGTAGGTAGGTAGTTACAATTATACAGACTAGCGTAGTACATAATGCTGTAACGATGCAGGTCAAAGGGTTCCACCTCAGCTTGATGCTACCTCGCATTAATGCAAGGTAGCGCTGGTTTTCAGATGGAACCTGTGAGGTGACCTCACAACTGAGCGCTGATGCGACAGAGGGCATCTCTTTCTACACTAGTACGAACGGAACGGAACGGATGAACGGAACGGATACCTTAGCCCCCATACAAACGTACCGTAAAAAAACTATGGTCCAAAATGACGTATTATTTACGTTAGGGCTAATATTTTTTTAAGTAAGAGTCCTGAAGAAAGTGTTTTGTACTTTTTGTTTATATGTTAAACTGTAGTTTAAAATTATGTGAAAAGTCTATGTCTATCTCACTCAGAAATACTTTTTTTTTTAACTCAAAGTTGGACTATAGTTGTTGTGAGGAGGCCCCAACTATGGTCCAGCAACAAAATGACATGTTTATTGGTCGATTACTCGGAAATGGCTTATAGTTACCTGCCTAGTATGGACTAAAATCGTTCCTTATTTTATAATTGAATTAAAATTGGAAAAAAAAGTACAAAATACCTTTATTTTTTTTATTTTGACATAATAATCAACAAAAACAAAAAAAAATCTTCTCAAAATTAACAAAAATTACAAAACAGTCTCACTTATGGCACGGTAATTAGTATTATGAGATCAAAAATCAGCTTATAACTAGTAGGAACAATAAATACTTATATTATTTCTTTGGGATTCCCCATTCACTCTCCAATTCTGGAACATTGTACAGTTCGCGTTTTGTACTAATTCTCTTTGGAATTTTAATAGAAAATAGAACATTTCTCCATGAGTAAAATATGCAGTCTTCCTTTTCCGGCCATTTCCAGGCCATTCCACACCTGGACATGCACTTAATGAAGGCTCCTTCTCCATCAGTTTTTTGTATTTGGCCTGGCCAGCGAGCACCTTCGTAGTTGACAACAACATAATCATTTTCGACTGGGCGTTTATTTTTTTTGTTTGTTTCTGCCACTATATCTTTGCTGGACTGTGTAGCATCATCCAAACTCATTTCATCGGCATCTGACTCCGACGCCAAGGAATATTGATCTTCATCGGATTCATCGGATGAGCTAACAACACGCTTCTTTGCCTTTCTTCCCTTGTTAGACTTTCCTGTTGAAGTTGAAGGCTAATGAAATACGCATTTACGGCCTGGTTTTGTGTTAGGATTACCAGCAGTTAGCATCATTCGTCTTAGTATAATGGAGCTCCGTGGGATGTTAAACTTCTTCGCAGCTTCTCTTTTGGTGAGGACCTTATCATCAATGGCTCGGAGGCAGCTTTTCATTTTATCTTCAGAGTATCATTTGTAGGGTCGCCCCCCTACCTTTTGTTGCGGTTGACTCATTATTTGTCGATCTGGAAGAAAAAAACACATCATTAAACTTCATGTAAATTATGAACCTAACTATGGTCCAAAAGAACCGTTGGACTATAGTTAGGCACGAAGTATCATTTTGTAATATTTTTCACTTCATAAATAAAACAATTGAAAAGTTTGATTGATTCTAAATTATTTTATTAGAGAGATAACTTACCTTCAAAACTAAATCACTTGACAGTACATAACTAGATTGCAATGTGAGGGTAAAACGAAAGTTTGCAGCTCTTCTGCGTGTGTCAAAACTTTGTCGCAACTCTTAATAACCTGTTTCGTCAAATGGCGACGCCACAATGGCGGCTGTCATACGAAGATGGCGAATGTATTTCAGCTAGCAACGCGGTTACGCGATTTGCCGCTAGATGTCACCGTTTAGCCGATAATATTGATTTAGTCATGCAATGTCGTTGGACCATAGTTGCCCCTTTGGATTATAGTTGGGTGCTTTTACGGTACTTTCCGCTTTATTTGGAAACTACGTTTCCGATCGTATTGAAATTTTTCATACATAATCGGATGAAAAAAAAGCTATGTTTGTAGTGTTTTCGTTTTTTTTTAAACATTATGATCTTTGAGTGAGAGTGAAACTAATTTGCTATATTTTGACCACCAAATCGAGTCATTTTCAAGCTATTTTCTATGCATGTTAGACACCTTTATTCGAAAATCTGTCACACTGCAAACATCCTAAATATAATCACCATTAGAAATAAACAAAAATATTTCGGAAATTAGTCGTTTATTCAAAATTAATCGCAAAGTACGAAAAAATATAAAAAATTTAGAATTTCCTTCAAAGTTCTACAACCGCTCGCTCAAACGCGGGGGGCAATGCGACACAGGGAGCACAATTCCAAAATAAGGCGAATGCCGCGGAATGGCCAACATGATGCGATTCTACGTGAAACAACAACAAATTCGCACGGGCCGGCCGCTGAGATTTATTTATAATCTCACCAGGCCAACTCTTTCCGCGGGCATCGTAAGAGGTTTATCAGGGGCAGGGCAGATCTATAGAAGTGGATTATCAGGGGAAGGCCTGCGTCATACAGCACATTCGTTTTTTTTTAATTGGAATCTGTAGGACCAGTATAGGCTGTAAATGTATAGAACCTACATTGTATCCTTTTATGCAATACTAAGTAGCGCCTCGCGGTTTCACCCGCGTAGTTCCCGTTCCCGTGGGAATATCGTGATAAAATATAGCCTATGTCACTCCCTGAGAAGTAAGCTTTTTGATTATGAAAAAAATGTTTGAATATTTCCTGTTTATAATATTAGTAAGGATAGACTTACTACCTTTAAGTTTATAATATAATATAATATCAAGTAGGTATATCTCTGTCTTTCATAACTGCAATTAAATTTTACTAATACAAAACTATAATGAACCTATAAGAAGCCAGAGGATTGAGCCCTCGTGTCTAAATACAAGTCAACAAACTTAGTTAGAGCGAGGTGACATTATCTGACCCTAAAAGGTTTATCACAAGTAGGTATCTATGTAATATAAGGCTAAAATAACCTAAAATTATATAAAATGAAATAGAGTGTAAGTACCTGCTTTGTAAACCCATCTCTGCGAATAAATATTTTATTATTATTATTACCTTCGACGAACACACAAAACTACTACCTCCGTAATGTGACCGCGTAGGTAGTAGTTGTGTGTGTTCGTCGCAGGTAGTAACTCTATACTTACTTATATTATAAGAGGAAATATTCGGTTGTTTGTTTGTATTCATAAATCAATTATTCAGAAACAACCATACAATTGTGTTTGAACAGTAGTACATCAAAATATCATGCAGTGTAAAGAGAATAATATCAAATTCTTAGTTATAAAATTATTATTGAATAGGCTTCTAAAATACTGGAACGATTAAAACAATTCTTTCAAAATTAAAAAGCTTACTTTTCAGAGAGTGACATTGGCTATAATTTATCACGCACGATATTTCCACGAGAACGGGAACTACGTTCTTCATTGTTTCTTCATTGATTTTAGTAATAAATTTCTTTAGTAAACGACCATTCAATGGTTTTTTTAAATCATGGATTCATATTAAATGATGTAGGTACTATACGAGTCTCAGCAAACTACTTTCCATAATCATTTTATATCATTTTAGAATCATTTTAGAATAAAGAAAATATTAAAAAAGATAACCAAGTGAAGTGAAACATGTTACGAGTATGTTGAAAAGATATGAGATTATAAAACATAAAGAAGTCATAACAAAACATAAAGAAAACAAAATCGAGTCATTTTTGTAGTTTGTTTAGGCAGTTATCGGATTATCGTCACACGGTTCAAAAGTAGCAATAAAATGTTTACAAACAAAATTTCCAAGTTATTGGTTGCCATGCGAGTGATTTGCAATCGACTGGAGGGCATTTCTCGCAATATATCCACTCAATACATACTTAATAGGTAATAAATATAATTACTAGAAGCTTAAATGGCAATGGGCTGGCCACATCGCGCGTAAAAAAGGCTCGTGGTGCAAACGACTGGCAGAATGGAGACCATGGGGCGAAAAACGACCACAGGGGAGACCACAAATGCGTTGGTATGATGACGTCAAAAGAGCAGCTGGAGTCAAATGGATGGAAATTGCACAAGACCGCAGGAAATGGAAAATTTTGAAGGAGGCCTACACCCATAGGGTAGAAGATGGCTAAGAAGAAATACTATAATTACAAGCAAATCACACTCATATTATAAATGCGAAAGTTTGTATGGATGTATGGATGGATGGATGGATGGATGGATGGATGGATGTTTGTTACTTCTTTACGCCAAAACTACTGGACGGATCAGACTGAAATTTTGCATACAGGTACTTCTAATCCTGGAATCAAACACAAGCTACCATTTATGCCATAAATCAGTTCCCGTGGGATAGAAATCAACTTTAAACGTTTCCATAGGAACAACGCGTGCGAAGCCGCGGGGCGCAGCTAGTAATAAATAAAGCCTATGTTACTTAAAGATAATGTAGCATTCTAATAGTGAAATAATTTTTGATATCGGTCCTGTGTGTTTGAGTTTTCTCGTAATAAACATACAAAAATACAAATCTTTCTTCTTCATAGCATACGTGTTGACGTAAGTTCCTACCTGGATAAATAACTAAATCTTTAGCACTCTTCTCCGCAGATGGATAGAAAGCCTCTACATTCTGCAGAATATAACATCCTATTAGGTATCTCTTTGATTCTCATTAAAACCCGTTCAACTGCGTAAAAATATAGTAACCGACACAGAGTATGTTGCATTTTATTCGCTGT
This sequence comes from Eupithecia tripunctaria, assembly GCA_955876795.1. Lineage (NCBI taxonomy): Eukaryota > Metazoa > Arthropoda > Insecta > Lepidoptera > Geometridae > Eupithecia > Eupithecia tripunctaria. The sequence continues at coordinate 7,620,620 of OY041623.1, read as the reverse complement.
CATTTTGGAGCAATCACCCTAATAATAAGTCGCGGTACGTGCATTTATTCACAACGCATACCCAGCCAATATGACAGCACCACCTATGTTATCATATTATCACGTTTAACATAGGAAATTTTAAAAATCCTTCGTACAGTTTGTGGTATCTATTAAAATATAAGCTATTTGTTAACCTCTGGAACAGTTTTATATATATGTACTGTGTGGCAGAGATGCGAAAATAGAGTTTGGTGGTCAAAAAGGGTAACTTCGAATCTCTGCCTAAGCTTCACAAAATAAAACAATTACAAAGGCGTTGCTGAATAATTTTTAATAGATACCACAAACTCAACGATGGATTTTTAAAATAACCTGTGTTAAACGTAATAATAAGATAAAATAGATGGCGGCGCCACTTTCACTCGTGTATGTGCCTTAACCTTTTGTCGCATCTTGTGCGTCGAGTAATAATTAATAGCTTGAACAAGTAATATCATTCATCATACACTACTGATTTTGACAAATGACTGGCGCTTTGCCAGTCACCGATGCCGGTCGGAGACATGTAATTTCCAAGAAGGAAACACTTCGCAGGTAATAAAATATCATCGGAGGGGGTTTCCAGTGCCCATGTAAAGTACCTGAGTACACAGTCAGCAACAAAAGTCGCTATCCTCTTAACCAATAAAATACAATACAATACAATATATTTATTGGTAACACCAGGTTACATGTCGAGTACTGTAAGGTACTGAAATAGCTAGCTATTATTTTATCAAATAATTAAAACATAATAGGCATATGCATGGATTTTTTTATTATTTTAATCTATTTTAGAGTTTTTTTTGTTTTTTTTTACGGTAAAAAAACCTTTGTTTGACCGCAATCTCACCTGATGGAAAGCAAAGATGCGGCCGACGATGAAACACGAAGGTCTAGAAGATACCTATTCACCCTTGTCTTGAAGATAATATATATCCGAAAAAAATATTATATCCACAAAATTTTTCATTATTGAGGTAAAAACCCAAAAGAACACTTGCATTTTATGATGTCACGTTTCATCGAATCACCTATGTCAACTCAAAGTCAAAGATTCATGAGTATAAAAGTGTGACGTCACGGTTCAGCTGCCAGTAACGTTGCGCTTAGAAATTTTGCGGTTGAGATTTAAAGTATCTTCTTTTCAATCATAAAATTTCACAATAATAACATCATAAAATGCAAAAATAAATATACATAATATATTTCTATTATCAATAGAGGCACCTATAAAAAAATATTAGCTCTTTTGAATTCACATGCATATACCCTATTATAAATTCATCAGCATAATTTATGGACATACATCCACCCAAGTTCAGCACTTATTTGGAGAAAGCATATAAAGCTAAATATGGTCTGCGCAATAACACAGAAGAAATATATAGTACTGGTAATATTTAGGTACCTAAAACTCTTGTTTAGCTACTTACGTTTGGAGCACTATAAAGTTGAAGGTAGCTAAAATTGCAAGGAATTTTATTCGTCGTACGTGTAAGTTAAGTAAAAAACGCAGGTTATATTCCGCGAGATTAAAATTCACGCTGTGAGATTCCGCAGAACGTATATATAACAAGCCGTTGACTATCCATTCAATGTGACAAGCGTTCGAGAAACCGGTTGTTAGTCTACTTCTTTGGCTGACTGTACCTACCGTTACGAGAAAGCAGGAGACTGTTGCGGTCTAGAAATAAACCTGTTCGCAGATTTAATATAGCCATCTGATATGTTTTCGTATTCTATATAATATATACATATTTACTCGTAAGTTGAATATTTAGTGGTAAACCTGTATCTCATTCAGGTTTTAAGGAGTTGAACTTTGTATTGTAAACAAGACTTTTGTTTTGATAGCTATAATTGTGTTTTTGGATTCAATTCCAAATATCAAAAGAAATTTTTAACAAGAATTTTAAACTCGCGGTGATTTTAACTGCACAGAATTGAATTATTAGAGAAAAAAGAAATAAAAATTTGAAAGGCTGCACCGATGTTCAATAAACATTGCTTACATCCATTATCGATGAAACCATCTTTAAAATAACATTGCAAAAATGCTACGCTGCCAGACAATGAAGCTTCTAAGACCGTTCTTCAAATAAGATTTATAATAAAGGTTTACTGTAAAACCCATAAAATGTCCTCGGAGAGGCTTCTGATTGGTACCTTTAGCAACCTTTAGGTCGTTTGCAACAATGCTGAGAAATATATCAAGCAATGTAATATTGTTCAAAATCTTATTCTGATATGTTTCTTTTCGTTATAATTTACTTTGTTAATAAAGTTTTTCCTTTTCCAGTTCAAGACAAGACTACTTTCAAAGCGTTCAGAATATCCCTCAACGTGATGCTCTCTCAAGAAACCTGCGGCTACCTGGTAGTCCTCATGTATGCTGGCTCCATCTTCGAGCAAGCCTCGGAATCCATCCATCTTCACTTGAGCCCAAACAAGCAGACGATCGTCGTTGGGGTTATACAGCTGCTGGGGTCTATTGTGGCCAGTTGTATTGTTGAGAAGACAGGGAGAAAGGTATGTGGTTTAAGGATCTTGGATTTTTGATCTGTTTGTCTGTCCGACATCTTAATCTAGTATCCTCAGTTCTTTTCTATAGTTCCCGTAGATTGTTTTCAACTGTCTGCAGTTAGTTCAATTGTTTCAGTTGTAAATACTAGTTCTAATGTAAAGTCATTTACAACGAGATATTTACCATGATTTGCGTTTACTCACTCGCATGCAGTGCCTTCAGTTATTCCGTGATCATGGCTAGACTGCGCCGAAATATTGAAAAGCGCAAAACTGTGTAAAAGACTTTAGTCATAATTACCATGATGGATTTACAAGGTTTCATAGTTCTTATTTGTTTCTATTATTTGACTTTAATTTTCTTTATTAATTAAGATTATGTCTCGTTATTTCCAGTGGCTCCTAGTAGGCACATCATTCGCGACCGGTCTATCAATGCTATCACTAGGCGGATGGTTCTACTTCACATCGTCAGGGTTCTGGCTGCCCGGCTGGCTGCCCGTGATGGCGATGTGCCTGTGTATCTTCGCTGACGCTGCTGGGTACCAGCCGGTGCCTTATGTGATCACTAGCGAGCTGTTCTCGTTTCAAGTAAGTAAAGCTCATGTTTATGCAAGATGAAGTGAATAGGGGACAGTAGTTTCCCTTGCAGTATGGCACGTAGTGCAGTAGTCTTTTTTATGTTTGTTACTTTAAAACTTTTGACTGGGTGGATTTTCATAATTAATTTTTTTTATTTGAAAGCTGGTGCTTTCCGTGTGGTCCCATTTTAATTTGGATGCATATAATTGCAGTCGGTTTATAGTTTTTTTAAAACAAAATCAATGATTGTTTCCAGCACCGTGGCATAGTGACGTCGATAGTCAGCAGTGTAGACGCTCTCAGCGACTTCATACAGACGAAGGCCTACGATCCTCTGCTGAAGCTTCTTGGAATCCACTGGGTCTTCATCATGTTCTCCGCTGTTTGCTTCCTAGGTAACTAAGTTATTCGATAAATATATTTATGATAAACATGTGCCCACGGCTGGTGACGCATTTTCCGGAATCAAACTGGTAATTCTAATCCCGGAATCAAACATACTTTTTATCCCATAAATCAGTTCCCGTGGGATAAAAATTACCTTTAAACGTTTCCATAGCATAGGGACACCGCGGCCAGCGGGCGCAGCTAGTAAATAAATAATTTAAATACTAGGCTTCGACTAATATAATACCAATTGAAAGGAAAAGAAAAGAAAGAAAAGTAAATCAATTATACCTACACTAGTATTTACACTAGTTCTAATTTATATTTTTATTACGGTCAATAAATAATTCCGAAAACTGTAGTAATTCAGTAATATCCACGTTCAGCTGCTGTCGTGAAAAGGACATACAAAAGAATTGCTTACGCATTTCAGTAAGAAAGTATGGATTTATTATTCGTAGGATTTATTATTATTTTTATTATTTATAGACGTGCAGCTGAGAGTTGATATGTCTATAACACAGTGCTTTTAAAGTTGTTCACTACACTAGTTTCTCTTACAATGGTCAGATTGTGCGTTCGTAACTTGTTTTGGTAGCCTATTCTATTTGTTACTGAATAATAATGCTAATTTAGTGGTTATTAAAAATTAATGTACTTAAATGTAATTAACCCATTTCTTAATTAATGATTATTTATCAGGTATTTATCTCGTACTTTTGTTTTTATTTCCCCTACGTTTCTACCGCATTACAGCGGTCGTGGTCACGGGGTCATGGCCAAAACAAAGGTACTCGATAAATATACGATAAATAATCATTAATTATGTTAAGGCGCACACACCAGTGAAAGTGGTGCCCCCACCTTTTTGGTGTTGTTAAACGTAATAATATGTTTAACGTAATAATATGATAAAATAGGTGGCGCTGTCATATTGGCTCGGGTATGCGCCTTAACAAATCGCGAAAGTTTAAAAAGGTTTTAACCCATTTATGTTATTCCAGGAACTTTCTACACCATTCTCTGGGTACCAGAGACCAAAGACAAGTCTGTAGATGAGATCTACGCTATCCTAGAGGGCAAGGGCAAGAAGAAAGACGCAGAAGCGAACTGCAAGGAAATTAGCAGATTGTGATACTTGGAATACCCAGGAACCAGTGGCTTCCTACAGATTAACTTCTTTTACATTGAAAATGCTAATTCAGTGTACTACGATATAATACATACCCGTGGCGAACAACAGGATAGAACAGCAGAGAGCTGGTGATAACGGTTTAAAGCTAAAGAAATTACTTTGGCACGATTGTTTCATATTTCGTCTACGATATTTTGGTCGAATCATGGCGAGTCTAGGTTTGACTCGCCGTAAATCGACCGCAATAAACTTAAATTTAGCGATAACTCGACCAACATGAGGGAAAACCAGGGAGCTGATGCAGACTTCAGAGATAACGGTTTCAAACTAAAAAAAATACTTTGTCGCAATTGTTTTATATATCGTCGACAATATTTTGGTCGAATCATAGTGAGTCTAGGTTAGGTAAACCTAGCGTTAGCGATAACTCGGTCAACATGTGGACAGACCATTATGTGAAAATGAAATTTCAGTCTTTTCGTCAGTCTCTTAAATAAAAGTAAAGCGATTTAGATATTTCCTAAGATTTAATGGATGGATAAAAACTCTACGTTTACCCAAGAAGGCATAAGGCATTTCCATAGAAAATCGTTCTCCAATATTTGTAATGGGTGCCAGCTTGACTGTTCTGAAACTTCGTTATTGAGTTCAACACAGAATCTGACGCAGATTCACGTGAAGTAAAATATTTTAGCGGTTATTAGTATTTTCTGCTTACGGAATATAAAAAGCAGAACATAGTTTTTATAAGCAGTTAAACATTTTCTATGAACTCAATTTTGATTAAAAGCTACTTTTGGAGCAATTATACAGAGGTATGCACTACACTCAGAGACTTTAATGCTTAGGTACTTAAACTGTCACTAACAGCCCTACTCAGAGGTTATCACTTGGTAAGGATTTCAATACAAAAACCTTTACTTAGTGACAGTTTAAGTACCTAAGCATTAACGACTCTGAGTACGGCTGTAAGAGATTCATCATTTAAATTCAACATATCACCAAAAGCTTTATTATATCATACTTTATTGTAACATGGGTTCATAGTAAATGTTTTATTATTAATGGAAAACTACTTTTCTGTGTTATATTTCTATTAAACACCGTTAAAATATTTGAATTTTGCTCGAATCTGGTTTAGATCCCATGTCTATGATTCGATAACGAAACGTTATTATAAGTTCGAGGGCATCCCTTACTTAATTCGCCTGGTTGGTTGGTAAGTTTAAGGGATTAATCTCTTAACAAATTGTACCTCTTTGTAATTAATTAATGTAGATTTAAGTTCTCCAGTGATTTTAATGACGAAGATAAAGTACTTACTTAAAATAATTTGTGATCAAAAATGTAAAAAAAAGTGTATGAAAATGAGATTATGAACTTTGTGATGTGCAATGGATATTATTGTGATTTGTGTTTGTGTCGCTCTTGCCGAGAGGTGGTGAAAATGAACTAAAAAGAAACTAAAATTTTATTTCACCTCTCGCCAAAAGCTTAAGGTATTTTTATTAGTGCAAGATTTGTTATTTTAGGTGTGCCATGAATTCTTAATGTGATAAAAATGACGAATTTTGTATTTATTTTTATGAATCTCTATAACATCTCAATTTCAAGAAATAATAATTTATTTTTTACTAAATCTTTTGTTTCATTGTGCGCTTTTGGGTACTTAATTCTTTTTTTGACCAAGAGAATTACAGTTACTTATAGAAAAAAAATATCTAGTATTTTCGATTGGAATAATTGAGCTAACTGCTGCAGACTTCTGCAAATAATCTACAGGTAGCTCAACAGATCCATATCAAAACCAGTCGGGAGCGTTATCAAGACGCTGGCTGCATTGCCCCGCTGTATGGCAATGCTGATGCGCTGCGCCAGATACTCACCAGCTCTCGGGACACGCGTCGCTTCGACCAGACGCTCAGATATTTATCGCTATTTTATTTATAACCAGAATTCTCTTGCCTCCCTATGGACCTAGGGTCTCCACTCTAAGAGACGCGGTGGGCGAAGGTCCGCCTGCGACGCAGAAGGTTGCGGGTTCGATTCCCGCCTCGGGACAAATATTTGTACGATCTGCAGGTATTTGTTCAGGGCGTTCTGGATGTTTTCTATATATAAAAAATATCTATCTATGTAGTGTATTGTATTATGTATATCAGTTATCTAGTACCCATAACACAAGCTCTGCTTAGCTTGGGGCTAGATAATGCTGTGTGAATAGTCGAAAAAAAAGGAGCGTATGTTAAGGCTATGCAGAGACCTGGATATTTGCGCCTCTAGAGACCCTCGGCCTAATTTGCCACCGCACCCGCCCTAACAAATGTCTTCGGAAGATGGGAAAAGGCCAGTATGTCGATGCATGCATAGCGTCCGACATAATGGGCCTCCCCAACTCCCATGGGATTATTAGCCATACCGTCGGGCCTCTTACCATCGTCACGCATCAGACCATTGGGTTTGTCACCACTAACGTACCAACCAGCTCGAAGCTGGTTGGTACCGCCAGCTCAAAGCTGGTAGGTACGTTAGCGGTGACAAAGGCCATCCGCCGGTTGATTATTATTTTAATAAGTTGAATTTATAGAAAATATACCACGAAGGCATTGGTCATGGCTTCATCAGCAGTGTGCGATAGCTGTGCCCGGTAGCAGTGTTGGGACGTTACCCGACCGAAACTAGCGTGCAATGAAACCGATTTTATCATAATAAAACTTATCTTTTTATTATTTTTTCATGCCATCAATTCAATTTAGTAGGATGATTTATCAGATTCAAAGGATATATAATAAAACCTAGGGCTTCGCATACAAAAATTAAGAGAAATCATGTTTTTTTTTGGCCCCTGTCAGTGTGGCAGCCTTTGTTAGGCTGCACATGGACGCCATCTTGAACTTTTTTAAGATGGCCGCCGCTGCGCAGTTTATGATAACTATTATCATTAGCTTTATTAAGATTTTTGAAAATGTCTTCTAAGTGCATAAAAAAAAAGTCATGAATACTCAAAGAATTGTAAAATTAAATGATGTTTAGTATTATATAATATCTTGAATGGCTGCTTTCGCCATTGGGTCTTCTCCTTTCGCGGGGTCGACCCAAGCCTTGACCACTCTATCGCTGTCGACTTCTCGCATCGCCGCTATAAGGTCCGCTGTCGTCTTGTACGATGCTATGGTGTGCTTCACAAAATCTCTGTGAAAATAAATATCAACATCTCTATTACATTCAGATGATGCACTGAACATTTTATGATATGCAATTAGTATGTGTTAACTGGGAGCAACTGTAAAAACCAATACACTATTTTTTTAACGACTTCAAAAAAGTGATCAAAAATGTTTGTTACTTCAGAACATTTGACTGGGTGGTCCAATTTTCATGATTCTTTTTTTATCTGAAAGCTGGTGCTTCCCGTGTGGTCCTATTTTAATTTGGTCCAGTTCTGACAGTGGGATGTACTAAGTACCTGAAGTAAAATGCTTTGATGAAGACAGCTGGTTGGAACTCGTGCCCGCAGCGCTCAGGGCCAAAGCTCATGACTCCCATCAACCGGTTCTGTTGGACGGCAGGTGCGCCTGCATCGAACTGCGAGCAAAGAAGGCCTTGTATCTCTTGCTACTAGGATTCTTAAAGGACAGCTATTGTGACTTATAGTCTAGTGCTTTCACTCCTCAATTTCTTTACGTGGATGTCTCCGTCTCACACACTCCTATAAACAATGGTTATAAACACAAGCACGGTCCGATTCCAAGGAGTTAAGTCATAAATAAGAGACTTCCTATCCACCGGGGGCGAGCAGCAGCGTCCCCTGCAGAACAATTCTACCACCAAACTGTGATCCCCAACCCGCTTTGCCCAGCGTGGGCAGTGCCCCCATGAGATAGAGCGTTTATCAGGGGGAGGCCTGTGTCCAGCTGTGACCAAACCAGGCTAGTAAGGTGATGTGAGGAGTCATAAATAGTGTCAAGTCGTTGACGTCGGCTGCAAAAAGTGTCAAGTCAGGTAATTTCCTATCAGAATACAATATAACAATGTCCAAAGTCCAGTGTCGGAGAAAGGCGCAATAAATTTCCCACCAGCGATTTTAGGCGACTTCTATCCATTAGCACCTATTCCATCCCAATGTGATTGTGCGCGGACTATCCAACTCCCTTTATAAAACAATAGGCAATCGTACCATTACTCAGAGACGCGCAAAGGAAGTCGTTGACATGACAAGCTAGTACGTGTTATACAATAGATTCTGTAGGTGGAATATCACCCCAGAAACCAATAGCATAAGGTCAGCAGTGGCTTACCAAACAAGCGTCCCTGGTCCCGTTCCTCAATGACGCGCAGAAGAAATCCTTTGTGAACTGGAACCCGTTGACGAGCTGGTATGCATCGATGCAGTACTGCTCCGAGCGGACCTTGAGGCGGCCTGTTAGAAGGTCTGAAGTGTGCTCGCGGAAGGCGGTGTCTGTACCCTGGATATAAAATGAAACATATTTTTAAAAGTTGTTTTGATCTACTTTTGTTTTTTGTATATAAGAGGCGCTTTTGGACATAAAATTATGGGTTTTTTTTTATTCTAGATAAACAGTGTTATTGAAATTAGTACACAATACTGAAAGAGGTCATTCACCTGCTACCACAAATTAATATTCAGTGAACAAACCAAAAGTCATACGTTCGAAATCGCTCAGCGAGCTATGGAAATCGCTATGCTCATATTGCTCATGGTCTCTCTGAAGGATAAGATTCAAGTAACGAAAACATCCGACAGAGAACCAAAGTTATCGCTATAGCTACAATTAGCAAGAAGAAGTGGCAGTGGGTCGGCCATATCGCGTGAAGAACCGACAACCACTGGGGTATACGAGTTCTTGAGTGGAGAGCGCTACTCGGCAAACGTAGTGTAGGATGCCCTCCGGCCAGGTGGGATGACGATCTGCGAAAGACTTTAAGCAGATGCTGGATGCGTCAAGCTGAACACGGTGCTATGGCGGTCATTAGGGGAGGCCTTATCTAATATAGGCTGATGATGAAACAAAAATCTGCAAACGATTCCTTTATTTCGCAGAACTTTTTAATTTCCTTTAAAGCAATGCTTAGTGTTTTAAGCCATCCCGAACTTGGTGACCTCTTTGATGCTCAACCACAGAGGGTGTGTGCTCGACTGAGGTGGACCCATCCATACCCTCCTGATGGCAACACAGGGTGCCCGCAGTTCTTGACCATAAAAAGGGACGTTTAAGATTAAAAAAATGGTAATTGGTTTGTTCATTGGCAGCCATCGATCAAAAATTTCGCGGCGGGGCAGCCGAAATTTTTGATCGATGTTGGCAGCAGATGAATAGCCTCCTTGAGGACTGTGCACTTATTTGAATAACACCCTAAATTACGAGTATTTTACCATCCGCAACAATTTTCAAAAAAACAGGTAGCCTGTGTTAGGACCAATATCTACTGGGTGATTTTGAATTCGTAGGCATACTTTTAAACCAAGATACCACTAATGATCGAATGAATTGGAGGTAATATTACGTAAATCAAAAATATTATTATACAATTGTATTGTATATAATTATTGTATACTATAAACCCCTTTGTTAAACAGATACGGCTATTTTGCTGTCAGTCATGTTTATTAATTTTAGTTTTAATTAACCGTTAAAACTGTAGCTGTCAAATAAAATTGACGGGTCTTGCGTAGAGTCCACAGATTTATAAGTATAGTACGTAGAGTTTGTTCAAAAAGAGAAGAGTCGTGGCGTAACGGTGAACTAACACTTTTAGTCGTACTGCAATGATAGAGCAGTGTTGTCAACGCAACATTTTTTTTCAAATTGGCACACCTGCGCCGACACTTCCCAGGACTCTTCTCTTTTTGAACAGACTCTACGACTTAACTGTGTTAAGGGGATGCCACAATACCTCATAACCTCAGAAAATTATTAAAAACTCCTTTACCCTGGTAGCTCCCCAGCCGGTGACCACGACGAAGCTCTGCGCGAACGGCTCTCTCACTCCCTCGTAGATCTTTATCAGGTTCACGTGTTTGTTGAACTCTGCACTCGGTAAAATCATTAATTTTTTAACTATCTTAAATCCCACTAATGAGTAAGAGTGATGCCACGCTGCGACGTCCCACCGCAGCACTCCTTCCCGCCTCCATCTCTCTTACTACTTGTGCGCTGCGCGTGCGTTGTTTTGATGGACGTTGTTTCAGCGCACCGTGTGGCATGCCGGGCAGATTTGTATGTAGAACTACGGATCGTCAACGCTGCGACGTCGCAACGACGACGCAACGACGCAGCAGCGCGCAGCGGCAGCGCCCTTTTGACGACCTCTGTGGCGCGGTGGGCGAACGTCCGCGACGCAGGAAGTTGCGGGTTCGATTCCCGCCTCGGGACAAATGTTTGTTCGTACAAACAGATATTTGTTCATTGCGTTCTGGATGTTTTCTATGTAAAAAAAAAAAAACTATCTATGTAGTGTATCGAGATAACTGCGAAAGAATGCGTCACAACTCCCTCACGCGCCGTCGCGCGCGCACGCGTTGCGAGGTCCGCCAGACGTCGTCGCCTATGCTGCCCCGCGAACCCCGCCAGCAGAGAGGATATCAGTTATCTAGTACCCATAACACAAGCTCTTCTTAGCTTGGGGCTAGATAATGATGTGTGATTTGTCCAACTACCTAGACACCTAGATATTTTTTACTATACAAAACATATATATAGAAAACATCCAGAAGCCCTAAACACATTACCTGCAGATCGTAATGACGAAATCAAAGTTTCTAATTCGTTTTCGTGCCAACACAAGTGAGATAAGTGTTGGTTTTGCACGACAGCGATAACGAAACTTCCTTTGTCCTATAGTAGTAGTAGTAGAGTAGGCCCTGCTCTGTGCTAGTTACCTAAATTCTCGGCTAGCTTCAGCAGCGCCACGTCGGCATGCGGCACGGGCTCCTCCTCAAACTTCGGATGCCTCACCGCCCCCGCCACGTCGACTAGGGCGCCGCCCTCGTGCGCACGCGCAGACCCCACGCGCACCTTCACGTACTTAGACAGGGACTTTAGAGGGGATACTTGGAGGACGCTAGAATACGAAGAACAGATCATTGATGCTTAAAAAAAGGTTATTTCGTCGTTAATTTGAGTTGTTGTTGAAATGCAACTTTTGAGTGGGTGATCCGATTTTGATGAATCTTTTTTTATTTGAAAGCTGATGCCTTGTAGTCCCATTTCAATCAAGTCTAGTTCTGACAGTGGAAGCTATGAAAAACCTATATCATTGAAGTCGGTTAATTGGTTTTTAAACAAAATCAATTAACAGACTATTGCTAGATAGGTTAAGGTTCCCCGAGTAAGAAGATAAAGTATGTAAAATAAACTTACTAGTTTAAGCAATGTGCAGCTGTGACCACCCAGTTTTCATCCACGATAGCACCAGCACACCATAGTCTACCATTAATTATAATAGCAGCCATGTATGGGAAGTTCTGTGTGTCTGTCGCGTTACCCCCTCGTATCCTCAAGCCATCTTTTTCTATGAGCATCGGGTACTCATTCCTGATTCGTAGGACGTTTTCGTCAAAAGCCCGTCGTCGGCCATTTTGTGCGCCGCCATTTTGTGCGCGTCTGTGAGGATTTCTTAGGTTTGCGTCAACGTCGAGTCGGAAGTTAACTGTGGATTTTGCAATACGTTATCCGAGAATGAATTGAACTTTCAGCAGGGTATTTTAATTCATTCGATTCGTTTCCGAAGCGAAAACGTCAGACTCGAATTTGAATTCTATTCCGACGGAACTTTAGAACGCTATTTTGATTTGTCAAAGTTTCCGATATCGAATCCGACGGCCTTTCCGACGAATTAAAATACCCCTGCACGGGTGATTCAGACTCGGTCATAAAATCAAGGAAAAATAAGTATATCGAGACGACCTCAGTGATGATGATAATAATTGCTGATGCATGGCTTGTTGGCATAGAACCGAGGGAAAAAGCATAAGTGGTATCTAACTACCGCAAATATGGCGGGTCGCTTTTTGTTACACCCTGTATAACTTGGCGTTAATTTTAAATAGGAACTTTTTTTTTTTTTTTTTTTGTTTGTTCCGCCTTTTTTCCTCCGATATGGATCGGAGACATTTTTAGGCTATAACATTTTGCTTAAGCTGTTAAATAGGAACTTCGGGGCTACCTTCGGGGTGTTTTAATCATAATTTTACATATTTTTTGTAATTTACTATATTTTATTGATATTAAGATGTCTGAAATAAACGCATAGATTGAATTTATTATTATTAAGTATATTGACCTTCAGGAGCCCAGCAGTGGACATCTTTTAGCTGAGATGGACAGCGAAACAAGGCTATAATACAAATTATAAAGTACAATTCAATTGATCGAGATTCTCAACCATCAAGGGATTCTCTAGCAATACACTACATAGATAGATATTTTTTATTATACATAGAAAACATCCAGAACAATAACAATCTGCAGATCGTACACACATTTATCTGAGGAGGGAATCAAACCCGCAAAAGCCTGCGTCGCAGCCGGACCTTCGCCCGCCGCACCACAGTTGTCAGTCGTCACAAAAACAAGTCCATTGCTGGAAGCAGGCCTCCTCCTGTTATGCGCCTTACTGGCGTTTATCTCATGGAAGGTAATGCCCATAATCCCCACGCGGGGCATGCGGGTTGGGGATCGCAGTTTGGTGGTATAAATGTTCTGCAGGGGGCGCTGCTGCCACGGAAAGAGTTGGGGTGGTACAAATTCTAAGTATCCCACCGTTGAAAATGAAACAACAACTCACCTATGCCAGATCCATCATTTTTTGACTGGCCGTCAAAATTAGCTGTACTGGCCGATAACGCCGCAACCAACAACACGCATTGCAGCATAATTTTGTATTACAATGTTTAAAAAATAAAATATATGGCTTTATAAAACATGATTTATTGCTCTACAATCGTTTTTTATTATTTTCGAAGTGCAATGTGTAAACAAGTTTGCTGCACTAAGATGTTAAGTATGTATGCCTCTACTTACCTCCTCTCGCTATGTGGCTTAGAATTTGAACCACCCCAACCCTTACCACTGGTGTGGTAAGAGGCAACTAAGGGAAGTTCACCGGGGGCGGGCAACAGCGCCCCTGCAGAACAATTATACCAGCAAACTGTGATCTTCAAACCGCATGTATATGCATATAGATTACGAAAGGTAGGTAAATCATTTGTGGGCAATTGCGTCAGATTCTATAATAAGCTTCCATCTGAAGCAACTGAGCTCCCTATTCATAAATTTAAACTGTACATAAAACGAAATCTTATCAAGAAAGCCTATTACTCCGTAGATGACTACGTCAATGATGTTAATGCTTGGCCGGATGTCGCCCAGTTCCACACCGACAATAGTATGTACCTAAGACCAGTTAGACTTAGTTATCCCAAGATTCTATTAGTTGATAAGCGATAAACTTGCTAGTGGTTTCTTTTTCACTTCTTCCGCTAGTGGACAAAAAATTGAATTGAATTAGAGTCAATTGCACCTTATTTCTTGTTTGATAGTTATAACTATTTATCAAGCTGTTTATATAGTAAAAATTTTACCTAAGTACTTATTTTGTAAGTCTAAAGAAATAAACGATTTGACTCTGACTCTGACTCTGACTCATGGCCAGCACGGGCCATGGGCAATACCTTTATGGGCCTTCCAAGATCCCTCCAACTCCAACCCTCCAAGATAACGCTTATCAGGGGAAGGGCTGCGTCCAGCAGTGCTGCTTACTTGGCAGAAAAAAAGAAGAATATGGATCTCAGTACACCATGTCGCCATGGTAATACCAAACACCCGTCATGAAAGGGACTAATAAAATTAAAAAATATGTTAAACTGAGTTGAGTAACTTCATTATGAAATCGGAAAAAAAAATTAAGCAACAGAAACAACTTCTCAATAATGCAAAATCGAGCAAGGAAAGATCTAGATGTAACTTACAAGAAGAATTGGACTCTTTTTATAGTTTATTACGTTGTAACTCTAAGGATTTAAACTATATGGCAGAGGAAATAGTTAATTTAGAAAGGGCACTTCACGATGTAACCTGTAAATATAAACAAGCCCAAAAAGATGCCAATGACCACTACCAGAAAATACTGGAAAGTGTATATGTTGAAGTACGGCATAGCTGCACTCAAACTGATCTGAAGACAACCACTACACATTGTAACACTTTGACTGGAGATGGTGCTGTGGAGGTAGTGTCACAGTCACCGCTGGTGTTACCATCCGCAGTGAAAACTATAATGTACTGCGATGAAATTGGCATAAATATGGGTCAGTTCTTAAGTATGAGTATGGAACATCCTCTAATTACTATTATCTAGGCACTTTTACAGCCAACCATTTGTAATTTATAATTAGATAGGAGTATGTGTTTATGAAAAATTACCGTCTGTCTGTTTTTATTTTTATTTTATTTATTTTTTTCTCGATCCTGCGTAAAGTCCCTTATGGTGTTTCCTTCCTTATTTTTTTTTTATTAATTATATTTAAAATTAGATTACAACGATACCAAATGTATGTATAAATGTACCTATGATGGAATAAATGAAATGAAATAAATAATTGTTTTCCAAATTCAAACCTGCATACTATTATGAAAAAAATTAATAATGAAACTTTTAGTAATTCAAACTTAATATGCCTGGGCAACAGGGGTAATGTGAACAAATCGGACTTGGTTAGGTATGTGGGCAAACTGTGCACTTTGTGACTTTAAAACAAATTGTGATCTTGTGTATTCTTCCTACACAAAACCCCTTAACTATATATCGTGTAGGTGTAGCGATCGACATAGGGGAATGTCAGAGTGACCTAATTTTAATTTACAAGACATTTAGTACATGTCTTTTATTGACGACCTCTGTGGCCCAGCGGACGAAGGTCCGCCTGCGATGCAAGAGGTTGCCGGTTAGATTCCCGCCTTGTGACAAATTTATGTACGATCTGCAGATAAATATCTGTTTGTTCAGGGCGTTCTGGATGTTTTCTATGTATAAGAAAAAAATATCTATCTATGTAATGTATTGTATTAAATATATCAGTTATCTAGTAGGTACCTATAACACAAGCTCTATTTAACTTGGGGTTAGATAATGCTGTTTGAATTGTCCAGTATAATTTATTTATTTTACTGAAGTCGGTCAAAATTAATCGATTCTGTGAAGTCCACACTAAAACAATGACCAGACACAACACAATATTATGTCATACCTTACTCATTCATTAACGATTTCTCTTGAAATCGAGTAGGGAAGTCCGTTGCGAGTTTCATTACAAAATCAATACAGATCAACAAAACCAGCCATCTTTATTTCATCATACGAACAAGGTTTACATTAGCGCAACACGTTGTTGACAGACGAAAATAGCATGGTTTACCATTTTACATTGATGTTACTTCATTGCATGTATTTTTATCCAGCAATTTTCAACTCTATTCAAACGAATTAAGGTTATCGCGATAAAAAATTACTTCTTGATAAATTTGTTTAACACATGCACGTAACTGTGTTGAAGTGTTATACTCGTACAAAAGTGAAGTGAAGTTAGGTTAGAAAAATGTAGTCGGTGTTTTGACTCGATTGAAGGAATATGTGAGCGTTTCGCGGTCTCTTAGACTAAATAAACACATGTTTATCATCTTTTTTAATGAATAAAAAATCGGACATGCAAATTTTATCGAATAGTGTGCGAGCACTGTGCGAGAGATAGAATAATAACCTTTATTTTAGAATATCTTTTGTTATTATTTGATGTTGTGATAGTTTTATGTAATAAAATGGAAAGAAAAGTGAATCCCACAAGGCAAATTATTACGGCTTTTATTGGTAAGTTACATTTTTTCTTTTTCTACATAATTTGAGAATATCAAGAATGAGTACCTAGTAGGTACCTACAAACAATACTAATTAAACAAATCATTAGGTAAATAGGTACCCATACATACCCATCCAAGCAAGATGTTTATACAAATCGACTACCTAGTTGGATTTATACTTATACCAATACCAATAACAAACAAAGCAGTTTTAGGCCCGTATTATGAAAGCTGACTCAATCTTCAATCTCTGCTTGAGTAACGTTTTTCTTTGGCATTAATGTTGCTCAAGCATTGCTCGATGACTGAGCAAGCTTTCATAATACGGGCCTTAGAATATTATTGGTTTTAAAAATACTTATATAATTTTTTTTAAATTATGTAATAAAACGATAGTTTTTTTTTTTTAAACTGAATAGTAATTTTACAATAAACAGTTTCTGATGCAACGTTGATGAAGTATTCTTACCCCAACATCGATTAAAGATAGCGCGTCGAAATCTTTTGAATGAATAAAAATAATATATTTTTAAATGTGATAATTTAATCCAGTTTGTTTATTTGGTAGGTAGATAATTTAGCAAAGCTTGTTGGTACAGGGTTTATTTAAAATAATTCGTAATTAACGTAGGACGATTAAACTATAATAATCTTTGATACAAACGGCTGAAGCATTTTCGGTAAAAAATGAGGTAAAAAATTACCCGTCAGTTCGGGCTTATAAAAGGTTCGTAGCTATATTTTGTAGGCCATTTTCCTCACATGTAGGAAGGTATTTGGCGGATCGGTTTTTTATTAATTAAATAGGTAGGTAAGTGTTTAAACTTTTTCGATATGTTTTCAATCATTCACTGGTAGTATTGTACGTAGGTATTTTTACTAAAGTAGGAACTTCTAACAGATACAGTAAAATAGAATGCGTGATGCACTCATGAATGCACGCAAATAGAGCACTAAACCTAAGTAGGGACGTAAAATTTGTAAAATCATAATTTCAGAGCTATAAGCATCACAAAAATATACCCAGGGCGTCAACCTTAACTGCTTCTTTCGAAGTCGCGTAAAAGTAGAGTCAGGGGCACTAGGCCCAAACTCTATTTCCACAGCATCAGATATGATGCTGCTGAGAGTGGCATGCAATGCCGGCTTGGTGTTTGAACCCGGCTAACTCTTCTTGCGGGTTCCGTCAGAGGCGGCTAAAGGATATTCACCTGGGGTGGGCAGGGCCCCTGCAGAACAATGCTACCAAAAAACTGCGATCTCAGTCCGCATGCTCAGCAGTTATGGGCACTCCCTTATGTATGATTTTTTCTCACCCTCCGGTGAGGACGATGCAATTTTGGCATGAAATATGATGTCCTTTTAGTTTTTAATTTAATTTTTTCCTGTTATGTTACTCATTCATCATAAGCAAGGATGAAGTTTGATTTTTTGTATATTTTATTTTTCTGCTTTGTTTAATGTATTCCATTGTTTGTAGCTTTCAGTTTACTTAGCTTGTTCACACTTTTCATGTAACTATTATTATTTTTAACCGTGAAAACCTCTTAATAGCCTCCTGTTTCGACGATTTATTTTTAATTTGTATGTATGTGCTGCTGGTCTTCCTTAAAATAAAAAAATAAATAAATATGACAAAAGCCAACAAGGCGCTTTATCAGGGAGAGGCCTGCATCCAGCTGTGGACCAATAAAGGTTGTAGAGGTGACCTGATGCTGGGAAAGATCTTTTCACATGAAAGATCTTGAAATATCTTTGGAAATTTGGCAGCATTTGTGGTTTATGATAGAAATCCTTGTAAAGTAGGACAGGGATTCGGGCGCTAAGTCCTATTCACCTTCGCATCAACTCGTCCGAATTTAAAACCAAGAGAATTAAGATTCGAACAAAATGTACCTTCTTTAATGGTGAAGGAGACATTTCGGCTGAATCTCTTTGCGGACGAGTTTAACATTCGGGCCAAACGTACCGTAACCCAATGAATCATAGAATTAGAACCATTCTGCCTTACCTACTGAATAAATTAATACAATTGTCATTGTTAAAATGCAAAGATAATAGTCAGTAGGTAGAGTAGTAAGTTACCTAGCTGTTTGTAATAAATGGCGCCTGCCAGCGACTTCTAGAAATATATTATTGATGTAAGATCACAAAGTAGCATAAAGTATGTTTATGTACTGTATACCGTATCATCGAGCATGTAGAATGTTAGTAAACAGACCGCCCCTTCTTAACCTAAAATTCATTTCAGTCCATACGTAATTTACATTGCTTGCCAATTTGAGATCCTTCCTTCAATAAATATTGCTTACAATTACAACTGAAGCTGGATGCCAGGCAAGTGAGTTTTTGTTTTCTTATGGGTTAAGTATGGGCGGTTGGTTTACTAACATTCTAAATGCTCGATGGACACGGTATAGAGCACATACTGTATGCTACGGTATGATTCAACAGTTGATATCGCAATAATCTAGGTAGGTACTACGTACTTTATTCATCGATTACGACATCGTAGAATATTGCAAAATAACAAGTCTTTAACAAGTAGAATAAATTGTAAGATGTTCAGAGTGTTTTCTACGAATAATAAAATTATCAAATTTAATAGATATGTATATTAGTAAAATGAATTCTGACAGCGAATAGGTTATCCTAATTTTAGCTAATTTTAGCAAATTCTAAAACAACAAAATCGACACCAATCTTGTTTTAAATAAAATCTAAATTTAATACATCCTAACATAAATACATACATACGATAAAATAAAATTATATAAATGCCTACTGATAAATTACAAATAAATAATATACACATAAATATTCTGCTATAACTGAACAGAGAGATAATGCTCTTTTACTTTTGACTATGCTAAGTGAAGGGCTGGCTTGTATCATGTGAGGAAGAGCGTTCCAGAGTCTGAACGCTATGAGAGTGAAATAATTACTATAACGGCACGATACTTCGATAAATCGAGGTACTGAGATGTCTTTACGACACGCCACCATAAATGTCCAAGTACAGGACCAGCAGTCCAAACCCATCCAACTGCGCAGAGGAGTGAGACAGGGGGATGTTATATTCCTGAAACTGTTCACGTGCGCGTTGAAAGATATGTATATGATACAAAAATGGCGACGATATCTCACACCTGCGATTTGCTGATGACTTAATTTTAATGGCGGAGTCGCTGGAGGAGCTGAACCAGATGCTGGACGGCCTAGCTTTAGCCCGCGACGCATCGGTCTTGGCATGAATTTGGGTAATCCCAAAGTCATGATCAAAAAATAAAAAATAAAGGATCCAGCTAGGCTGGGCAGCATTTGGGAAACTACGTCTTGTTTTCTCGTCATCCATTCCCGAATGCGTCCTACCCGCCATGCCTTACGAGCTGAGACGTGGACACTCAAGATAGGATTGGTCGGTAGCAAATTCTACCACCGAACTGCGATCTGAGCGAGATATAGCTCAAAGAATTAGCAAGCTGAAATGGCAGTGGGCCGGCCATATCTCTCGAAGAATCGACAATCACTGGGGTAACGAGTGAGTGGAGACCGCGACTCCGCAAACGTAGTGCAGGATGCCCTCCGGCCATGTATGATAACGATCTGCGAAAGACTGCAGGCAGATGTTGGATGCGTCAGGCTAAAGACAGAGCGCTATGGCGCTCATTAGGGGAGGCCTATGTCCAGCTGTGGACTAATATAGGCTGATGATGATGATGACTAGCTACGCCCCCCGGCTTTGCACTCGTTGTTCCTATGGAAACGTTCAAAGGTGGATTTCTATCTGATCTGATTCTATTTAGGCATAAAAAGTAGCCTATAAAATGTATTCCAGGATTAGAATTTCACCCCGATTCGTTCAGTAGTTTTGGCATGGAGAGGTAACAAAAATCCATGAAATTATCCATACATGCAAGCTTTTGCATTTATAATATTAGTGTGAAAATGTGATGTGACTATTTTATCATTATCTTACAGCGGCCATCCCAACCTTCACCTATGGCATCCAGATCGGCTGGCTATCCCCCATGGGTCCCCTCCTCAAGTCATCAGCCACCCCGGCGGCAGCACCACTCTCCGATGCTGTAGTGTCCTGGCTGGCAGCAGCCTTGCCGCTGGCAGCTATCTGCGGGATCCCCTTCTTCAGCTATGCATCTGACAGATTCGGGAGGAAAGCTTGTGGAATTACCGTGTCACTGCTGTCTTGTGTAAGTTCACTAGCTGCACTAAGCAGTGACAAAGTCATGGTTGCCATCTGGTACAAGTTTATTATTTATTTATTTATTATTATGCCGTTAGAGCTTTTTGTCATTTTATTTGATTTCTTAGAAATTACCCATAGGGTATCTTGGAACCAAACTTAGCCCTAAGTTTAGCGAAGCGTTATAATTTATGCGTTTATAAGTCAAGATTTTGAGTTTTAGATAGTGCTCTTCATTCTTCTAGATATGACAGATGTAGGGATTGCATTATCCGATCAATTTTCGTATCCGGATAATTCGTATAGTAGTGAGCCTTACTATTCGGATATCCGAATATTTCGGATAATTCGGATAATTTATTATAAATGAAATTGTAATTAAAACAAGGAAAATGGGTTCTTAAAGTATCAGTATTTAGTAATTTATCCTCAAAAATTATAGAATAAGTAGGTAATAAAGTTCTAAGGTTTTTGGTTACTATAGTTTACTCTATGGGTTTTTTCTACGAAATCAAATAATATCCCAAGTAATAAAGTTCTACTCAAATAACAATAGCATTCGCATTGAAACTGAACTACATAGAGATTAAAAATAAGAGTGTCGATCAAATAGGTTGAAAAACTAAAATATCTATGAAATAAAAACGGTTTACTCCTTTCCATCGAACTATTTTTTTATTCAATTCAATTCAAAATTCAAAAATGCTTTATTCCATATCACATCACATCACACTAATATTATAAAGGTGAAAGTTTGGATGGATGTATGGATGGATGTTTGTTACCTCTTCACGCCAAAACTACTGAACGGATCTGGCTGAAATTTTGCATACAGGTAATGCTAATACTGGTATAAAACATAGGCTACTTTTTATCACATAAATCTGTTCCCGTGGGATGAAAATCACCTTTTAATGTGTTCATAGGAACAACGCGTGCGAAGCCGCGGGGCGCAGCTAGTGTTCTATAATTATATAAAAATGAAACCCGTTTTCCGTTGTCACGACATTACATGAAAACGGCTTGACCGATTTGGCTGAAAATTGGCGAGGAGGTAGCTTAAGAAGGCTACGAACCCCTCCCAAATCTCAGCGGCCGGCCCGAGTGAATTTGTTGTTGTTTCACGTAGAATCGCATCGTGTTGGCCATTCCGCGGCATTCGCCTTATTTTGGAATTGTGCTCCCTGTGTCGCATTGCCCCCCGCGTTTTAGCGAGCGGTTGCAGAAATTTGAAGGAATTTCTCAATTTTTTATATTTTTTCGTACTTTGCGATTCATTTTGAATAATCGACTGATTTCAGAAATATTTTTGTTTATTTCTAATGGTGAATATATTTAGGATGTTTGCAGCGCGACAGATTTTCGAATGAAGGTGTCTAACATGCATAAAAAATAGCTTGAAAATTACTCGATTTGGTGGTCAAAATATGGCAAATTAGTTTCACTCTCATTCAAATATCATAATGTTTTTTAAAAAACGAAAACGCTACAAACATAGCTATTTGTCATCCGATTATGTATGCAAAATTTCAATACGATCGGAAACGTAGTTTCCAAATGAAGCGGGAAGTACGTTTGTATGGGGGCTAAGGTATCCGTTCTGTTCTTAAAACCAGGAGACGGACATAGGATACTTTTTATCCCGTTCCCGTGGGATGTGAGATAAATTTCCACAGGGGCGAAGCCGCAGGGTGCAGCTAGTATACAATAAATGTCTATGTCTACTTAGAAAAGGTCAAAACAGATGCAACGGTTTAGGCTAAATCCTGTTATGTTAGAATTGAGGATGGTATTTAAAATAAATAAATGCGGGTTGGAGATCGCAGTTCGGTGGTAGAATTTTTCTGCAGAGGGCAGTGTCTTTTTTAAAAGAGATGACAAAGCTATAAAAAATGTACAAAGGTAAGAACTTCGGGCAAGTCCTGAGAAGTACAGGCTAATTAAAGTGATGAAAGGAAGGGACCAATTCTATAGAAACTTACATCATACTTTATTCTTTCACAGATATCCTGGTGCCTCAAACTCTGGTGCATAACCCCGGCAGGGCTGATAGCAGGCCGCATCATGGGCGGAGTCGCGGCCGGGGGGTGCTTCGTCGTGGTGCCACTGTATATCAAGGAGGTGGCCGAAGACCGGTGCAGAGGTGCACTGGGGGCCATGAATATGACTATGTGCAAGGTAGGGTGTGAACCTGTGAACCATGTAAATAAGGTAGCATATTGAATTAAATATAGGGGAAACATTGAAGTTTATCCATAGTCTGTATTTTCTTTCGGTATGTGCCTTAGATTTTCGGACCGATAGGTATCCGATTTAGGGGTCTAGAGGTTATGACATTCCCGTACGGGAGGACGCGAGATAAATAATAAAAGTGTACCAGATGGGCAGGACTCAACCAGGGGTACCATCTGGCGGCCACACATTTTTTGTCTCTTCAGCTTTTAGCTCAATAGCCCGAGCGTAGCAAGCCGCGATTTTCACGTAATCTAATCTCAACTCTATTTCTCCCCAGCTAGGGGTCATCTTCGTGTACTGGGTGGGCATGAGCGCATCCTACCGCCTCAACCAAGCGTTGTACCTCGCGCTGGCGGCCACTCATTGCTGTCTCTTCAGCTTCATGCCGGAGTCACCCAATTATCTACTTAAAGTTGGACGGGAGAAGGTTGGTTTTAAATTGTAGTTTACAAACTTGTACAATGTACACCATAGTAGAGTACTTATGTACGAGCTGTACAGTTTTGGCTAGCTAGAAAGAATGCGGTAACGTGAATAGCACGTTCGCTACGTGATCGTGTATTTTACTTTGTTCTAGCTTAAACATCGATAAACACTCTCTTACTAGAAGTTTGGTTGTATTATTCTTCCTCAATGATCAACCCTTGTCAGCCCGAAGCTATAGGGGAGCAACCCTTAGCTTCTTCTCAGCTCATAGCTAACTCTAGCTCATATAAGCTTACATTACTTACTGTTAGGCAAACTACCGAAACAACTTATTTAAATCCTTTTAGAAGCTTGACAGTGGCGGTTGTGGCGTAATTGCCTAACTACACGCTACGTACACGAGTGACTCGTGGCCCCCCCAAGATGTTTCCCAAGATGTTTCCCTGATGTTTTGCGTTTATTCGTTATCCCCCTGACTCACACTTGACTAGAAATGCAGCAATGTGGTATTCTCTCCTGCACAGTCCAATCTTCAGCATGTCAACGATTGCACACTTTCGAGACTGCGCGAGCAACCGTCTTACAGTCCACATGCATGGTCTTAATGCGCAGACTGGTTTGTGCAGGCATGCTCGCATATTATACGGAGCGTGTGGTCAGGCTATAGAATCGACCCCGCCAACTTAGCCTGAGGTAAGAACCGAATACCAAGAGCAGCAGCTTCCTTCTGTGTATTCCACCACGCCCGTTAAAAGTAGCCATACCGGGCGGATTGCCAAAGCTAAAAGTGGTGATTATGGCCAAACCCCATTCTTTGGTGGAGGTATGTTCAAGTGGACATAAGTGTGCTCATGGGAGTGTAAGCTTATCAGAATGATTTTAAAGCTTCGTTAAATCTGCGCGTCAAACACGGAAGGTCGGGACGCGAAGCGAAAGCGTCAAAAACGCGAAAAATTCCGGCACTGCTGTGGAATTACGCCAAAACCACCCATACTATATTGTATAGGATATAAGATCAGTGGTTTTTTCGTAATCGCATAGTAATTTCGACCGAACAAACCAGCAGCGCCCCCCTGCAGAACAAATCTTCCACCAAACTGCGATCCCCAACCCGCATTCCCAGCGTGGGGATTATGGGCATAGCCCCCCATGAGTTAAACGCCAATAAGGCGTTTATCAGGGGGAGGCCTGCGTCCAGCAGTGGACCGATACAGGCTGTAGATGTAGTTTTGGCACCACTGTTTAAAATTCGTACCTATATTATTTATGCGAAATGGTGGCTACAGGAATTTGTTCAGCAGCGGAAGTCGTACCCGCTACTTTTTGTCTTAGCGAATGCGACATGCAGCTAATACGAGATAAGTGACATTGTTTCCATAATCTTTTGGTATCTTCCAAAATCCACCTTAATTACTATCATAAAAGACTATTAAAGTCAGGTACCATAAAGAGGCTGTAATCTTTGTAGGCCTAGTGGAAGCAAATCATGTTTTCTAGGCAGTGAACACTGAAAATAGATCATAAAGATTTAAATATTATTTGGATGTTGCTACGCCTTCATCCCAAAGTTTCTGAAATGCCGAAAACACATAATATATTGATATGATAGAGCCACGGACATGGACTTTTCTATAGACTGACAGAAATCACACAAGCCACTTATATTACGTACTAGCTGTGCCCCGTGGCTTAGCACGCGTTGTTCCTATAGAAACGTTTATGCACGGCAATTACATATTGGATTTTTTCTTGCCGTAAAAACCATCCTTGAACTTCATCGAACATTAAAAAAAAAAGAAGTGGCCAAATTGGTCCAGGCGTTATTGAGTTATGCAACCAACACATTTAGCGATTCATTTTTATATTGTACCTAGATTATTGCGTAAGTTTGGATGGATGTTTATTTACTACTGCTTCACTTCGCGGGGCTTTTTTCGAAAAATAACTTTTAATACTTCGTTACTGAAGTACCTAGGTTTTTTTACTATAAAAACATTCGTAGTTGACGAATTCATTATAAATGTAAAACGGGTTAACTACAAATCTAGTTCGTGTCGGAAGAAGTCTCACTCTGATAAAACGTTGGTATTCTCCTAACTCAAACTATGCTCGTAGTTCACCCGGTCTTATTTGTCAACTCGCAGACATCAGCGAGCTTCAGGTCTGCGAGTTGACAAATACCTAAAACCTTCACCTCACAAACCTTCCGGCACCTTCCGGCTTACATTCATCTATATATATATATATATATATATATATATATATATATACCTATATAAAAGAAAGTTGTGTTAGTTACACTATTTATAACTCAAGAACGGCTGAACCGATTTGGCTGAAAATTGGCGGGGAGGTAGCTTAGAACCAGGAGACGGACATAGGATAGTTTTTATTTCGTTCCCGGCTGAACGAATCTTGATGAAATTTGGCAGGGAGGTAAACGGTAACCCGGGGACGGACATAGCTACTTGAATAGAGCGTGCGAAGCCGCGGGCAAAAGCTAGTAAAGAATAAAGTATTTTCATTTTCCAGAGAGCAATAAAAGCCATCTGCTGGCTGCGGGGCATAGAGGAAGACCACGAGCTCGTCTCCAATGAGATTGCCAAGCTAAAGGAAGAACAGAAGTTGATCCTAGAGGCGCCGCAAGTCACGCTGCGCAGTGTGGGTAAAGTAAGGCTGCTTTTATAACAATATGGTCTTGTAATCTTGTAATCGTGTATAAGCCCTAATTCAAATCTTTCGTTATAACACTCCACAACTGGCCTCGTATACCTACCTCATTAGCCTGTTTTTAGGGTTCCACCGTACCGTACCCAAAGAGTAATACAGGACCCTACCTATTACTAAGCCACAGCTGTCCGTCTGTCTGTCCGTCTGTTACCAGGCTGTATCTCATGAACCGTGATAGCTAGATAGTGGATATTTCCGCAGATGAAGTATTTCTGTTGCCGCTATAACAACGAATAAAAGATAAATAATTTTAATTATGAAGGGGGTAACGTACTTATCACCTTGAGACCGATCACCGAGGTTAAGCATCTTCGGGCGCGGTCAGTACTTGGATGGGTGACCACGTCACGTTGACTTTTTGTTTTTTTACAATGAAAGATTTTATATTTTTAAAGATAATTGTACCAACTCGCACTTGACCAGTTTCATTATTTAGATCGATGGTTAGGTTGTTTGTTAGTATCATCACATCACACTTACGTCTATTTTACAATGTTACCTAGATCGTAAAATTGCACCTACAATTTAATCTCAGATTCCTAGTGCAAACAAAGGTTGTCTGTTTAATATTTACATAAGCATTTAGCACGTTACATTTTATAGCTCAATCTGCTTTAAGATATGACGTTACCTACATAATTATTATCTACTTAAGTAGGAAGGTTACTTTTAAAGTCACTTTTGCAGTGAATTAGATTCAAATAATTTTTACTATGTAAATTCTTCCCGTGTGATTGGTGACGACCTCTGTGGCGCGGTGGGCGAAGGTCTGCCTGCAACGCAGGAGGTTGCGGGTTCGATTCCCGCCTCAGGACAAATTTGTGTACGATCTGCAGAAATTTGTTCAGGGCGTTCTGGATGTTTTTCTATGTATAATAAAAAAATATCTATCTATGTAGTGTATTTATGTATATCAGTTATCTAGTACCCATAACACAAGCTCTGCTTAGCTTGGGGCTAGATAATGCTGTGTGAATTGTCCAGCATTATTTATTTATTTATTTATTTATTATACGGTGTAGCGCGTAGCGCTGCGTTTAGCTCCCTGGCACCGGTGAAAACCAGCGCTGCTATGATACAATAGTACCTACCATAGCAGCATTATGCTGAGCCGGTGACCTTTTTGTGTCAGACATAATTTAATTTTAGTTGTAATTATGTTATGTTAACTTTATCCATGTCACACAAATAAAGATTTTCTATTTCTATTTCTATAAATGCACATTTTTTCTTATTTGATAGTAATTTACTATTTATCGTTTATATAGTAAAAATTAAACTTCTCTGAGTGCTTATTTAGTAAGTCTAAAGAAATAAACGATTTGACTCTGTCTCTGACTCTAAATAAGAAGACAAGATCATGAAATCCTTTCTCGTGCAACGGGTAAACTTAGGCATTAACCCACATTCGTGGACGATGATTGATTTTGTTCAGCAGTGGATATACGGGCTGATCATGATGATAAATAAATTAAAAAAATAATAATGTGGTAAATCACACAACATTATCTAGCCCTAAGCTAAGCAAAGCTTGTGTTCTATGGGAACTATATAAGTGATATACATAATACAATACACTGCTTAGATAGATTTTTTTTATTATACCTACATGGAAAACATCCAGAACTCCCTGAAAAAATATCTGCAGATCGTTCAAACATTCGTTCTCAGGCGACAATCGAACGCACAACCTCCTGCGTCGCAGGGGGACGTTTAGTTTAGTAGGTACTAATTTGTGGCTGGATGTTTATGATGATGACCCTTGAAAAGTTCGAAGAGATTCGGGCGAAATTTCCCCTTAACTTTTGCATTGGGGTACAACTAGTCCGAATCTAAAACCAAGAGATTTTAGATTCAAACGAAATGTACCCTGCTCAAAAGTAAAGGGGAAATTTCGCCCGAATCCCTTCTCGAACGAGTTCTAGACGAAACGTACCCGAACCCTACTTACCCACGTTTCTCTCATTCCACAGTGAAAGACCGAGCCAACTTCTCCGCTCTTCGCATGGTAATCGTCCTGATGGGCATGCAGACGCTCTCAGGGTGCTTCGCCCTCATGAACTACGCGGCGGATGTGTTCTCACGCGCCGGCACCGCGTGGAGCCCAAACACGCTGGCGCTGATGATGGGGAGCTTACAGCTAACTGGTTCGGCGTTTACTACTGTCTCTATTGAGAGGTTTGGACGTAAGGTGAGATTTAATCGCTGTCTGTGTGAGGTAGATTTGTCGCGGTTCATTTCATCATCAGCCTATATTAGTCTACTGCAGGACATAGGCCTCCCCTAATGAGCGCCATAACGCCCTGTCTTCAGCTTGACGTATTCAGCCTGCAGTCTTTTGCAGATCGTCATCCCACCTGGCCGGAGGGCGTCCTACACTACGTTTGCCGAGTCGCGGTCTCCACTCGAAAACTCGTTTACCCCAGCGGTTGTCGTTTCTTTGGTGTCGGCCCACTGCCACTTTTGTTTGCTAAGTCTGAGCTATGTCGATAACTTTGGTTCTCTGTCGGATGTATTCGTTACGAATTCTATCCTTCAGAGAGACTCCGAGCATAGCTCTTTCCATAGCACTCTGAGCGACTTTCAGCTGGTGGAACAACCCTATCGTGAGTGTCCATGTCTCAGCTCCGTAGGTGATGACGGGAAGACGCACTGATTGAAAACTTTCGTTTTCAATTGCGGTATGGATGACGAGAAGACTCTACGTAGTTTTCCAAACGCTGCCCAGCCTAGCTGGGTCCTCCTCTTAGCCTCCTTCTCGAAATTGTTTTTACCCAACGCCCCCGCGGTTCATTTGTTTGCTTGAAAGACATATAAAGTAGCCACTTTGTTGTCAACACCTTATAACGTTTTTTGCCCGCACCTTTATACGCCTTATGTTCGCATGAGATTGCCTTAGAAACAATTGTTTCTAAGGCAATCCCATGGGAACTTATTTATGGGGTAAAAAACCTATCGTCTGCCTGGAAGTGAGTGGAGATTTTTTATTTATTTATTTATTTATTTATTGAAAAAAGGTTTACCAACCACATACATATCAATCACTTACAAAAAACTTAAAATTAGGTTCTGTTCTGATACGCATGTTACTTACAGGTAAACACGACATTTGTAGGAATTACCTTCACAATTATCTATATATTATTACAAAAACTTTAAATTTTATATAATAAAAATCAAAATAAACTATCTACAAATTAGGAACAATAATATCTGAGAATAAACTATATGAAAAACAAACATTTTTTTTTTTAGAATCATATTTAATCAGGCGGGTTCTCTAGAGGATGCAGGAAATGGTCCAGCAGCTTACTTTTAAATTTTGGAGCAGTATCATAGAAAATATCTAAATCTATTTTTGTATTCATGAGGTTATATTGGTTACACAATCTCACAGTCGGAGCCTGCAAGCCAGTATTAGAATGACAAAAAGATTTTTTGTTACATGTTTGTTACATCTTTACATTTCACCCGTTCCGTTCAGTAGTTGTGGCGTGAACAAGTGACAAACACTCATCTCCGGTCGCCCCACCAAAATGCGATGCCCAACCCGCTCGCCCAGCCTGGGGATTATAGGCATAACACCCATTAGAACTACGCGGCGGATGTGTTCTTACGCGCCAACACCGAGTGGAGCCCGAAGGCCCTATTAAATAAACGAATTCGTTTTATCCAGCCGACTAGACTGCGCCATTTACCGGTATCAATGTAGTTCATTCAAACCCATAACTTTTTGGTTTCTACGATACCCATACACCTACTAAAATAGGTAGATACTTAAAATTCGTGAATATCATTTCAGATTCCCCTCGCCACCAGTTCCCTGGTGGTGTCCATCTGCATGGCAGCCCTAGCCACCTGCTTCCTGGTCGGCAGCGAGTCAGTACCCTGGCTGCCAGTTGTGGCTGTCTGTGTGTGTATCCTGGCGTATGGAGCAGGCCTGGCACCTGTACCTATGGTCTACATGGCTGAAGTGTTCACGT
The DNA here is from genome assembly GCA_955876795.1 of Eupithecia tripunctaria. Lineage (NCBI taxonomy): Eukaryota > Metazoa > Arthropoda > Insecta > Lepidoptera > Geometridae > Eupithecia > Eupithecia tripunctaria. Next base: position 7,590,515 of record OY041623.1, on the reverse strand, counting down.
TCCAGGTAAGAAGGTGCTAGTGGTGGCTGTGTCACTGCCAGTTGTAACTTATCGCTGCCGGCTGTGTCTGTATCGCTGCCACCTGAGGGTGTATCGCTGCTAGCTGTGGTTATGACCCTTCTAGCTGTGGCCGCACCACTGCCAGCTGTGGCTGTATCGCTGCCAGCTGTGGCTGTATCGCTGCCAGCTGTGGCTGTACCGCTACCAGCTGCGACTGCCAGTGTCACCCACCACTGTCACTGTTTCCTATACCTACATAGGTATAACTAGCTAGATAGACTTGGATGTGAAATAAAATCCCACAAAATTTCGACTTTGACGGGATTCGAACCCGGCGTCCTCCCCTCAGTACGGGATGTCATAACTGCTAGACCACATAGTCGGTTACCGCCTCGGCTGAAATTCTCTGGGACTTTAAACGGTCTTTAGCGCCGTTACCTCAACCTACTGGGGAAACATTGAAGTTTATCCAATCCTGTTCAAAGACTAAAGTTACATTTAGTTCGTTTGACGAATAAGGTGTCGCGTTGCTCAATTTTAAGGTTTTTGTTATTATAGAGTGCGTAAGACCTCAGTTTAAAGAAAAATACCTAGTAAATACTAAAATGCTACAAAAGCTAAGTCGTAGTAAATACTAAAATGTAGTCTAGATAAGAATGGTTTCAACCTTGACAGTAAAATTTACTGCTAGAAATTTAACAACGAGTATATAATGATGCAGCGTTCGCTCGCCTTATTTACATAAAAATATTTACCTACTGCTAGAAATTTAACAACGAGTACATTAAATGTACTCGTTGTTAAATGTATGTAAATAAGGCGAGCGAACGCTGCATCATTATATACTCGTTGTTAAATTTCTAGCAGTAAATTTTACTGTCAAGGTTGAAACCATTCTTATCTAGACTACATTTTAGTATTTACTACGACTTAGCTTTTGTAGCATTTTAGTAAAAAAATATTTACCTACTGCTAGAAATTTAACAACGAGTACATTAAATGTACTCGTTGTTAAATTTCTAGCAGTAGGTAAATATTTTTATGTAAATAAGGCGAGCGAACGCTGCATCATTATATATTTGTGACGGTTCATTATTTTACTTGTAATTTGTGACGGTTCATTATTTTACTTGTAAAGACATTAACCCGTGGCAAAAAATATTAAGTAGATACTACGTTGTCAACACGTTTCTGTGGAAACGTTTAATGGTTATTACTATCCATGTTTTATTCCAGGGCAACATCTATGCAAATTAAATACCGTTTCGTTTAGTAGTAACATGCATTTGCTTATAACTAGCTGGTGCCCGCGACTGTGTGGTGCTGGCTTAGAATTTGCACCACCCCATCTCTTCCCGGGGGTGTCGTAAGAGGCGACTAAGGTATATCCAAGGGGCGGGCAGCAGCGCCCTCTGCAGAACAATTCTACCGACGAACTGCGATGGGTATTATATGGGCATTACCCCCATGGCACTTATCACAAGGTGCTTATCAGGGAGGCTTGCGTTCAGCAGTGGACCAATACAGGCTGTTGAGTTTGAGGTTGACGTGTGCTGCCAAATTTCATTGAGATCTGTTCAGCTGTTTAGGCGTGAACGGTAACAGATAGACGGACATAGTTACTTTAGAATCACACTAATATTATAAATGCGAGTTTGTATGGATGTATGGATGTTTGTTACCTCTTCACGCCAAACCTACTGAACGGATCGGGCTGAAATTTGGTTATAGGTAGCTCTAATCTTGGAATCAAACATAGGCTACTTTTTATCCCATAAATCAGTTCCCGTAGGATAGGAATCACCTCGTTTCGATAAAAAAACGCGTGAGAAGCCGCGGGGCGCAGCTAGTTTATAATAATAGTATGGATTTTACTTACTGTGATGAATTTTTCTTATTTTCTCTTCGCAGATGCGTGCACGCATGGCCGGCGCCTCGATGATGTTTTCGTTCTTCTGCAGTTCGATGACGGTACTTTTCTACACGCCCGTGGCTAACCAATTCGGTCCCTACGTGGTTTTCTACACATTCTCTGCTATATCTATGTTAGGGGTAATTTACACTGTCTTGTGGGTACCAGAGACTAAAGGGAAGAGCTTAGAACAGATACAGAGATATTGGAAGAAAGATGAACCGGTTTTTGTATGATGAAATTGCATTTTGAGATTGATATATATTATATATACCATAGCCAGGTTACTCTTTAGAAGAGAATCGTCACATCAAGATATCTAGAGATATATTGGTGTCGATTCTGTTGTTTTAAGATTAGCTAAAATTAGGATTTCAGTTTTCAAATAGATTAAAGCTATTCTTTGATTGAAAAATTAGACAGACACGTTTAAAATTATGATGACAGCTCTAAAATTAAGCTGACAGACTTAAAACAACTCAATTTAGTTAAAATGACTATAACCATATTGTTTGCGTAACATTTAAGTTGTTTGAAAAATTAAACTATCGGGTTTAAAATTAGGATGACAGCTCTAAAATTTGATTGATAGATCTAAAACAACTCAACTTATTTATAAGTAGCTGTAACCCTATTTTTTGCATTACATTTTAGCTATGGTTACAAACGTCTACCTAATTTTAGCAGGCATCTAATTCGGTTACGATTAAAATTATCGATTTTAAACTGGTATCGATTGAATTTCTAAACGATTTCTCAAACAAGTGGATGAACTGTTTGACCCATGTAAAATATTTTGAAATAACATTTTAGAAAAAAAAACATATTTTGCTCACAGCAACACCCAATTACTTTAACTCAGTGTTTTTGCGATTTTGAAAAACGTTCTAATATAGGTATTTTTAGGACCTGTATAGTGAATACCATAATTTTTAGGTCTACCTAGCATAGAAAATTTAGAAATCTCTAAATTTAGGTTAGGAATCCTAAAACAACAGAATCGACACCAATATAACGTATTTTAGTAGGTACGGGATTTTTGGTATTTGACTGACACTGCATCAACTGCTGGTACTGTCCATCATCACGAATACGTTTGTAAAGACGCCAGGTATTCATATTTAAACTTGAATTGTAAGTAAGTCGGATTGGGTCCAATCAATAATCGTTCTTTAAAGGTTTTATTTAAAAACAAACTGAAAAACGGCTCTACCCTGAATTAATTGTAGGTGGGAGAACGAGAGATCGGTCATAAATAACTTATTGGGATCCGGACAAGTGTTATTTTTTTTTTTTTTTTATCAGATGCTATTTACAAAACATTAGAGAAGAATTAATACTTGGCGTCTTCGCGAACGTGTTTGTAGGTACAGTACTTGCGCATGCAGTCTCAGTGCACTACAATAACCCTTGTATATGACTTTGATGTGTCAGCTTACTTGGAAACTATGGTTTATCCATTTTGAATGAAGCATGTTAGTAAACAAAATACGACACAAATAACAAAATCTCACTTGCTTGGCGTCGAGTTTCAGATATTATTGTAAGCAATTTTTATTGAAGGGAGAATCTAAAATCGACAAGTAATGTAAATTACGTATAAAAAGGACGAGCCAACAAAGTTAATTTTAGGTTAAGTATGGGCGGTTTGTTTACGTTTATGCTCCATTCAAAATGGATACGATATAGATGTCACTGTGTGAAAATGTCTAGCATAACCTACTTTCTATTGTATAATAATAATAATAAGAGAATCATTTAAATAAAAGAACTTATATGTATTTGATACTCGAATCTAATATTCGATACAAAAGTACTTACGTATAATACTCGAATTGTATCCATCCGTTAACGAATAAGTTTGAAGTAGGTACTGTTTAGTAATTTTTTTACAGAACTTTTATACAGTGCACTTTGGTTATCACTACGAATAATCTTATTCGTAGGGTTATCAGTCCAATTTTTCTGTTTTTTTGACACGATGATTGTACAATTGCACATGTCTTTTTTTATAAAGGTAATTTATACTGTAATTACCTGTACGGATCTGTAAAACAATTTATGAATAAAATATCTGAAGCAACCTGTTGTTTTTCTATTTCTACAATCAAAAAAGATATTATTCACACGTACCAACATAATAGATTCAGGCGTGCGGAAATCCATTATAAATATAAGAACGAAAAAAATTCCGCGACAAAAACTTCTGCGATAATATCTAACAAATTATACAAAATTATATATTTATACAAAATGAAAGAACATTTATCAAAGTCGTCAACTAGTTTCGTCTCTCCACAAGACATCATCAGGACACCACACCACTGGATATTGACACTGAGAGCGCCAAACAACAACGGCAGAGTCCCACCAGAGATGTAGCCACTGCGAGCTCCGAGCTCACTTGGCGCGCGGAGCTCGGAGTAGAGTTTATTCACACATATACCTAAACCTTTCGCTTGAGTCACTCTTATCTAACCGCATATAGCAAGAAGCGTCTTCTAGGCAATAACCTAGCAGCTTCGTGGTTTACTTTGACGACTTCGAAATATTATCAATTGCTAGGCCCTAGGTATCACTACATAGTATAAAACATAATCGCTTACCGCTGTCTGTCTGTCCTATGTATAAAACTACTACTACTAAGCAACGGATTTTGATGAGGTTTTTATATATATATATAGAGTGATTTAAGAGGAAGTTATATGTATGATACATCAGCACTGCACCCGTGCGAAGCCGGGGCGGGTCGCTAGTTGATAATATTGACCTTGCTTCCACCGGATCGGAATCAATACGCAGCGTCGGTATTTACAATATAATAAGGCATCATAGATATTTTCTTTTATTTCTTATTTTTCTTTTAATGGCGTCTACGTCTGGGTTAACATAATTTAGCCAACGTCTGTAATATTAGAGTAAAATAAAAATAAAAGCAACGTTGTTCGGTAATAAAGATAGATACCTAAAGGAAGCGAATTCTTAGATAATTAATCAAAAATTTTATCAAAAATATATAAAAAATTACTAAATTATGGGCAACGTTGCGGTAAGGTTTGAAAACAAAAACATAGATATTTTCAAAGTGCTCGACTTCGGCGATGACATAATTCACTCATGTCCGAGGGTACTACGAGTATATTATAATCTCTATGATCGGAGGATATTGTTGCCGATGACGACATCGGCAGAAATACCGCTCGCTGTACCATATAAATCAATACAAAGCAACAAATCCTTACGCTGCGTACCCCCGATTCCGATGCAGTAGACGCACTTTAGTATCCTGCTGAGGACGTTCGTTGTCAGCAACTATAACTTAATTCTATAACTTAAATCGATTGTAAATAAAAGACGTCTTCATTGACAATGATTTATTGAATCATTTGACGTTTACATTATATTTTAACTTAATTCATTAATTCTATTATAACCATATTGTTAGAATTGTTGGAAGTGAGTCAAATACAAATATTACTCTTCCTAAACATTGGTGTCGATTCTGGTGTCGACTTAACTAAACGAAACTAATATGACAGCACTTAAAATTATGCCATCTCTTATAGAATAGAAAAGAATAGAATAGAAAAACATTTATTTAGGCACAGCTACAAAAAGAGTTACAAAAATAAACAAATGAAAAACAAAAACTGTATAACATGGAGGTAAGTGGCTTGAAAGGGGTGGGTGGCAGTTATAGTTATATTATCTACGTATCTAGACTTCACTATAAAACGAAGGTATTATATATATATATAGTTATATACATAAAGCCGAAGACCAACACATCTTGGTGAGGTCGAGCGGTTGGAGTCGCGTCATAATGATTTTAAATCATTTGTGGTGCGTATTCCAAGTAAGAATATTTAGATCTTTACTGAGGAAGAATTCTGACAGAAGAATATGCTGTTCCGGCATTTTCGCGGACGATTACCTGAACTAGGTAGTTCGTTATGAAAGGGACAGCAACATTTTTAGTGTTTTCAAGTTAGTTTAGTTTTCGCGACATCAAAATCGACACCATTGACACTAAAAACGGCGATAAACAACCAATTCCAGAACAAAAGACGTTTTTTTTCTTCCAACATTGATTTAAAAAGATTTTTCCGATACATTTTGTCAATTATATTATCGTATCAACCAGTCTTTGCATGATAGATAAGCGTAATTTAACCTGACTGGTCAGAGAAGGATAGCAAATAAACTAAATCAATAAGTAAGAAAGAGTACGCTTTACGAGTCTCGCGGAATTTAGTGGAACAATGCCACATGCTGCGTACACATAGACTGTTCTCAGATCGTTTTCGAAATGAGCAGGACAGCAAGAGATATGACATCGTTATCAATCCCTTTATTTAATTACGCAGGTTATACGTTTGACGATTAAACTTTCGATTTAGATTAAACTTTCGTCACGCGATTCTCGTCATACGCACTTAGAAGAATAATAATTTTGGTACCAAGATCTTGCATCCAAGAAAGATGTTATTTATAAAGCATCTCCAAGACAGCAGCGGCGGCCAGTAAAATGAGCCGTTTAGTAAAAAAAAATGGTTAAAGTAGTTCGACCTGTATGCTGTGTGTTGCCATTCTGTTCACTGCAACGCAACTTTATTTTATATATGGATATCTAAAAGTTATGTAAACTTCCCGCTTGGAGCGCTGTCGCATTTCCATATAAAGTTAAGTGACGCAAAACAATGTAGTATGCAGAATGGCTCACACACTAGGCATGCATTATGACCATATTTTGTGGTAAAAAGTTTTCCATGTTGTAGATCCGCTGTCAAATAATGTGCAGTCGCTGATATGTTGCAGGTAAAATTGTTTACACGCAAATTTTATAATTCAGACCTATCTATAGATTTTGGGCAGTCCGTGCGTAGTTGGAAATGACAACCTCTGTTCTTATAACAAAGATACCATCTATTGAGTTCTAGGATAAATATCTTTTTGGAAAACGACTTATTGGCAAGCGAATACAACGCAAAATACTGGCCGCCATTGCAGTCCGCGTCTATCTAGAGCTTTACGCTTTGTCAAATAAAGTGACAGCCGGTGCTTTGACATACAGATCGTTTGACAGGTTTTGAACACAAAACTTACATCTAGATTTTGCCGTATTACATATAGATATTTTTACAATGCAAACGTATACCAGCACATTAGCATTTAAATATTATATAGGCTTTAAATGAATCGATGGTTGAAAGAATTCGAACTAAGGCCACTACTTTAAGAGTATGGGAACAAAATAGGGCAATGACACTTTGACGTTTCTTTTTTGTGAAAGAGATTGTACTATTTGTTCCCATCATCCTCATGACTCATGAAACTCTTGATTTTAATAAAATCTACTCTAGCGCAGTCAACTGCACAGATAAGTGCGTAGCTTTGTAATATTCATAACTGACGTCGCGTTCAACGCCTAAATCAAATTGAGACAATTAAATAACTTATTTTATATTCCTATTCTTGAAAAACTTATAATAAACAGCACAATTTATAGACAGAAAATACCATTCATCTCAACAGAATCACTTGGAAAACCGAGCATCATCGACTAACAAATTATACAAATAATTAATATAATAGTTATAGGGCGACCACGACTTTAGTCGCAAGATATCTGTGAACAGTGTTACTGAACTCACTCTAATCACTTCGGTGTTACCAACTCTACGAACCTGTAGCGGCGGACATGATAAAAATAAAAAACAAAAGAAAGAACGTCGAATGACTCCACTGCCAATTATAGATATATAATCATGGAATTTTAATTATCTTTTCTATTAATTTATGGCGCTCTCGACAAGGACAATAAGATGTTCTTCCAACACAAACAAGGTTCGTATTTAGCCCGCTTACATAATGAGTTATAAATAAGGATCGTTAAGCACCGATTTTGTCTAAGACGTCGATAAGCGCCGGCCATACTTACCGATTGTTACCGACATAAAAAAAATCGGATCGCCGATTTAGTCTCATATTTTCACATTATACTGTAAATTAGGTAAGAACCGACAAATAATTGGCGCACAGCGATCCTTATGTAGTACGTATGCTGAGTGTAAACGTTCCAAGCGGGAAGTTTATTATAACCTTCACATTTCCTATAGATTAATGCAAACTAATAAACAGTATGACAGACGATGGTAGTTTCCACTCAGCATACAGAACTGCTAGAGTCTGTTCAAAAAGAAAAGAGTCGTGGCGTTACGGTGAACTAACACTTTTTACAATGCAAACGTAAAAGTTGTCAATTGGCACGACTCTTCTCTTTTTGAACACTATCCCACCGTATTAGACTTACAAAAGATCGATTTTCAAAAGACCGTGGCCATGGACTGTTCCGTAAACCTTACAATCTGTCACCTGTCAAACATCTGTCAAAGTCACCGGTGCCTAGCAGTCTCAGTTGATTCATTCGCTGGCGATGGGAGCTTTTGGCGTGATGTCGTCTATTTCCCCCGTTTGCTCCAGGCCCGGCAGGCTTATCTGTGTGTCCGATGCTTCTGATGGCTGGAAGAAAAGGAAATTTTGTAATTTTATGTCATTTATTCATTTATATATTAAAAAATGTGTAGTAAATTACACAGCATTATCTAGCCCCAAGCTAAGCAGAGCTTGTGTTATGGGTACTAGATAACTGATATAATCAGTTAGTTCAGACATAATACAATACACTACTTTAATAGATATTTTTTATTAAATATAGAAAACAGCCAGAACGCCCTGAACAAATATCTGCAGATCTTACAAACATTTGTCCCGAGGCGGGAATCAAACCCGCAACCTCCTGCGTCTTAGGCGGACCTTCGCCCACCGCGCCACAGAGGTGGTCAAATATACTACACCTATAGATATAGCTCTGTGGTGCTGGCTGAGAAGTTGCACGACCCCAACTTTTCCCGTGTCCCGTGTCTTAAGAGGCGACTAAGGGATATTCACCAGGGGGGCGGACAGCAGCGCCCCCTGCAGAACAATTCTACCACCGAACTGCAATCCCCAACCCGCGTGCACAGCGTGGGGATTATGGGCAATACCCCATGAGGTAACGCATGGTAGGTTCCTTTAGTCAGCCCTTACGACAGCCACGGGCTCAGTTTATTTATTTATTTATTGAAAAGGAACGCCTTCAAACCTTCCAACATCAGTTGGAAGGTTCGAGTCTTACACCACGCATTCATTACGCGCAAATCTTTATGAATATAAAAACTTATATAGTGAATATAGAATCTTTATATTCATAGATTTGCAAGTATTATATCTCGGAAGTACGCGCGAGTGGCTTGCACGCTTATTTAACCCGTGGAGGGGCTGCCACCCCTTGCCACACCTATAGCTCGGTCGCCAGCCATTTCTACCGGCGATAAGTTTTACGTGACGTCATCAGAAAAAGCAATTTTACGGGAGTATGATATAATTATAATGTTATAAATCATACATCATTGTTTAAGTCGTAAAATTTCCTAATAGCTAATGAACTTATAATAATTTAATAAAACTTACATGATACAGAAATTATTTAATTTCTTTCCAAGGTCGTGATTTCGAGTCAAAATCGTGACACAATTTGCATCATATATCACTTCACAATGAGGTGAGGAGTCAGAAGGAATTTATGATTACAAACTCTACTGTACCATGCGCAGTTCCACATTCGCGGCTATGCTCACAGAATTCATAAAGGTTTGCGCGACCCACACGGAACCTAAATAAAAAATGTTTTTATTTTACCTGAGCGTCGATGCTGCCCGAACGCGCGCGGATGGCTGTGACCTGGTCCGCGATCTCAGGCTGAAAGAACACAAAACAAAATATAAACACAAATATTACATACTCTACGAATAATTTTATGTTTTACTAGCAGCGAATCGCGGTTTCACCCACGTAGTGCCCGTCCCCGTGGGAATTCCGGGATGAAATATAGCCTATGTCACCCTGAAAAGTAAGCTTTTTAATTGTGAAAGATTTTTTTTAATCGGTCCAGTAGTTTCGGAGCCTATTCAAATACACAAAATGAAATCTTTCCTACTTATAATAATATTAGTATGGACAAATGCTTACCTCGTTCAAGAAATCAATCTCCTTTGTGGGCAAAAAATAATAAAATAAATAATTAGATTATGAATGAAAAAAGTAAAGGATTTACATGAATATCCGATGAAGTTATACTTTAAACTAATCATAGTTCAAAGTACAACTTTCGTCGTATAACTACATACATATCGTATATCTTAAGTATAACTTCGATGTATGATGATTATGAATGATGAAATGAATAACAGTTCGTATTTATTCTGTGTCAAAAATTAAAAAAAGTCCTTGCCCTGCATGATGTTCTGTAAAGATGGCGCCACTTGCGCTGATTTCATGCGATACCTAATACCATATCCATCAAACATGTATAATGTTAGTCAACAAACCACGATACAATTTACAAAAACTCACTTGCTTGGCGTCCAGTTTCAGATGTAAGTAATATTTATTGAAGGAATGATCTCATATCGACATGTAAATTACGTATAAAAGGACCAACGGAGTGAGTTTTAGGTTAAGTATGGGCGGTTTGTTTACTAACATTCTACATGCTCGATGGATACGGTATAAACGGCGCTGGCACCAGCAGCAGCTGTGACACGCGCGTAAAACAACAAACAACGACAAAGAAGGTAGGTACACAAAAATTTACACTATCACAATATAAATGCGAAAGTTTGTATGGAAGGATGTTTGTTACCTCTCCATACAAAAACTACTGAACGGATTGGGCTGAAATTTTACATACGGGTAACTCAAATCCTGGAATCATATCCATAGGCTTTACCTTTTATCAGTTCCAGTACCATAAATCAGTTTCCGTGGGATATAAATCACCTTAAAACGTTTCCATTGGTTCACCTTTTATCCCATAAATCAATTTCCGTGGATAGAAATCACCTAAAAACGTTTCCATAGGAACAACGCATGCGAAGCCGCGGGGCGCAGCTAGTTAACAATAAACGCTTACCTCTCCATCGTTGGAATTCTCCTTATCTACTTTAATACGTTTCCTAGAGCGCGTCACCGGGTCTTGCGCTGGCCTCTTGTGTTGGAACTGCGGATTGGAAACAAATTATTAAGTATATTATGTCTTTTATACCTGACCAGGCGAGAAGGCGACGTGGTAGACCTATGGTTTATCCATCCAGCATGGAGCATGTTAGTAAATAAACCACGATACAAATAACAAAAACTCACTTGCTTGGCGTCGAGTTTCAGATATAATTGTAAGCAATTTTTATTGAAGGGAGGATCTAAAATCGACAAGTAATGTAAATTACGTATAAAAGGACGCGCCAACAAAGTGAATTTTAGGTTAAGTATGGGCGGTTTGTATACGTTTATGCCTCATTCAAAATGGACACGGTATAGACGGAGATGGCAGGACGAATTAAACAAATTCCGGGCCGACTGGACGGAGCTGGCTAGTGATCGTGATGTCTGGAGGGAGTGGGGGAGGCCTTTGCCCAGCAGTGGGATGAAAAAGGCTAATAATAATAATAATAATGTCTTTTTTAGTGTGTTATGTATTTTATAGTATGTATTATATATATTTATTGTATTAAAACGCCACCTATACGTGTACAACTGCATCGTGTCCATCCCAAGGTTGTCTGGAAGAGATCGCTTTCAGCGATAAGGCCGCCCATTGTGCAGCTTTGTTATCTCTCTTTTCCTGTATTAGTGTATTTTATTTTTGGTGTGCAATGAAGTGTATTGTATTGTATTGTATTGTATTATTGTATTTTTATACGACTTCAAAAAAGGAGGAGGTTCTCAATATATTTGTTAGCTCAGAACTTTTGACTGGGTGGTCCGATTGTCATGATTCTTTTTTATATGAAAGCTGGTGCTTCCGTGTGCTAATTTTGTTCAGTTCTGACAGTGAGATTGGAGGAGGAAAATTCATGAAAAAACTATAAAAATTGAAGACGGTTTATAGTTTTTGAAAACAAAATTAATTATTGTCTAAAATCGTTCCATAGAACAAACCAAGTACATAAAGAAACAAGTATTGTTAAACTGCTGTTTTGCTTTTACTTTGCAAAAAATATATATATTATGTAGCGAGTAGTTTAATTTAGTGAACTGTACTGGTATTAACGTAAGTGATTAATGTCATTCACGTCTTATATATCTCATCATGAAACAATTTTGGAAAAGCGATTCCCATTTAGTTATGTTATGTGCCTTCGCAGACAAATAAAAACAGGAGCAAAAGCTAGTATGTAGTTCTATAGTACAAATAGGGACAATATTTTCTTAAATTGTTATACGAGTATTCCGTCATGTTCCATAAAACAAATGGGAACCGAATTAAACTACCAGAAAAGTAGATTTGAGCCTTAAACACATGAGGTAGGAATCGCACTTTCTGACGAGTGATACACAGGGCACTGAAAGAACAACACGTTATCCTGAATGGTTCAAAAGATGGTCACTTTAAATAATTTTGGACAACTCACACGGCATTATGTAGCCCCAAGCTAAGCAGAGCTTGTGTTACGGGTACTAGATAACTGATATACATAATACAATATACTACATAGATACATACATGTTTATTATACATAGAAAACATCCAGAACGCCCTGAACAAATATCTGCAGATCGTACAAATATTTGTACCGAGGCGGGAATCGAACCCGCAACCTCCTGCGTCGCAGGCAGGAATGCAATAAAGCCTTACTCACATCAACGCTAATTTTTAAGCGCGTCCTGTGTCACGCGATTTTGCGATATTTGCTTGCGGAACATTTTGTACTAAAACGCATACGTTGACGCACACTGCCGCGATTCGGCAGCCGCGGGGTGGCGGGGGGTGGCGGTACGGCCTTCGTCGTTCTCGCTGCCGTTAAGGGGCGGGGAGGGGGCGGCGAAATCGCGCTTAATAATAAGCCGCTGTGTGTAAGGAATCACGCTGGAAAATCGCCGAAAACGCGTTTTACAAGACGCGCTAACCTAATTAGCGGCTGTTTGCGGAGGGCTTAAATGATTGAGTATTGAGTATTGAATGTGTTACCTGAAGCTCCGGCGGCAGGAACACACGCGTGTTGCTAAACGAGTCGGGCTGCGGCGCGAAGTACATGGTGGGGATGCGAGCGTCCTTCGGGAAGTCCCTCAGCTCGAAGCTGGACGACTTGCTCCAGATTAGGGACATCGCTAGATCGCAGGCTGCCCATAGTTTCTGGAAAATGGTTAGTTGGGTTTTGCATTAGTAAAAAAGTATTAACACGTTCCCCTGTCCCAAACAAAAATGCAAAATTGTATGACAAGTCCAACATACTTTTTGCAAAATACTGTTATTATGTTGTCAGAGTAATAAAAAAAAATTAAAAAAAATTATAATAAGACCGGAAGTAGGTATTACTACCCTGAAACACATATGGCTCAGGAGCGTACAGAGTCATTTTTGTTTCTGCACGTTCATGACCATATGTGGTTCAGGGAAGTTTATAGTGGTTTTTATAAATATTTATTGATTTTTTACACTTTATATGTACAAATTATACGTTTATATCTCGTCAGAAAGATAATGTCACTGTGCTGAAATGGAGAGACAAACGTGACGTCGCTATGATATCTACTAGCCACGACGCTAGCATGCAAATGTCTTCTAGGTACCGCCCAATATCAAAGCCGACAACAGTGCTTTTCTACAATGATAGAAAGAAGGGCATAGATCTATCGGACCAGCTTTCAAGCTATTACGACCCTAAAAGAAAATCTTTAGCGTGGTATAAGAGATTTGTGCGTCGATTACAAACGCCACGCTATTGTATCAAAAACTACACCCAGCTGCAAACAGAAAATCTCGCAAAACGATATTACAGGTTTTTTTTTTTTTTATCCAGTGCACATTGATTAGTTACTTCTAAAGAATGAGCCCTAGTATGATTACGATCTAGCCACAACGTGGGCTAATGAGTAATTTGAAATTAACCTAAATTGCTAGCATAACTTATTCTATGAACGTGTTCATTAACACCTTTCTTATTGTCTCTATATATGTATAAGATTTATGGGAAGACACTTTGTTCTTGTGTTCTTTAGTTTGTTGCACTTCATTTCACTAGTATAAATTCATTACACTACACTAACTCAAAGGGTTTTTTCCTTTTGAGCCTTCTCACTAAGTCTGTATTGTCAAGGAGCTGGATGGCCTCGACGTTGACATGATGATGAAGCCTAAATTGATGAGCTTCTGCATATTTTTGGATAGCTTCAGCGACGAACTCGATTTTAAGGTCCCGGTGGAGGTCGTCATTTCTGATATACCAGGGGGCGTTCACTATTCCCCTCAGTACTTTATTTTGAAATCGCTGGATTATTTGGATATTGCTCTTTCTGGTACAGCCCCAGAGCTGTATACCATAGGTCCATACTGGCATAAGGACTTGTTTGTAGAGTAAGATTTTGTTGCGTACTGTTACAGGGGAGTTTCTTCCAATTAACCAGTACATTCTTTTGTATCTTAGTTCTAGCTCGTCTTTTTTCTTCTTAACGTGAGCTTTCCAGCGTAGCTTCGCGTCAAGCGTCATGCCCAAATATTTTGCCGTATTTTCATACGGGATGAGCTTGTTGTTAATAAAGATGGGATGGTAGTCCTCTTTTTTGTTTGTGAAGTTAACGTGAACTGATTTGGACTCGTTGAGTTTAATTCTCCATTGTATGGTCCAGTCGTGGATTTTGTTAACTGCAATCTGAACCGTTTCTGCGGCTTCTGCATGAGTGGTTCCCACAGCCATTATAGCAGTATCGTCAGCAAAGGTTGCGATAGTGTTATTCTCAAGTTCTGGAATATCACAGGTATATAGTAGGTACAGGACCGGGCCCAATACGCTTCCCTGAGGTACTCCAGCTTTAATCTCCTTTATTTCGGAGTAGGCATCTTCCTGCCTTATTCTAAAAGCTCTATTTGATAGATATGACTCTAGTAGGTCGGCGAATTGTTTTGGTAGCATTCTTCGCAGTTTTATCATTAGACCTTCATGCCAGACTTTATCAAACGCCTGTGCTACGTCCAGGAAAACGGTAGAACATACGTTTTTTTCTTCCATTGTTTTTTCTATGTATGATGATGCCTCTTGTGGTGGTTTTCCTGGCTTGGGTATCATTATCACTTCTGCTACTTTCCATAAGTCTGGCACATACTTTAACCTTAGAGCAGCATTAATTAGGGTGGTTAGTTTAACTAAGGCTTTCCTTGGAAGATGGTGCAGTATCTCTCCCGAGATAAGATCGAATCCTGGCGATTTTCTGGGATTTATATGTTGTTTTATCTCGCTTGCTACTTCACGGGGTGAGACAAGCTTTATGGGTCGTTCATCATCACAGACCTCGTGTGTTAGGATTTCATTAATTATTTGGGTCTCGTTTGGTTTGAATATGTTTTCTAGGTGCTCCGCGAACTTATCGGCTTTCTGTTCATCGCTGACAGCCCATCTACCAGGACCAATTTGTATCGGTGGTATCTGAGTGTTGGGTCGTTTCATGTTCTTAGTAACCTTCCAAAGCGAATAGTCTGTGCTACGGTCACTAGTTAGGTTTTGGAGGTGCGTATCAACTGAAGCGTCAGTGAAGTTCTGAATTCGCCTTGTTAGTTGTTTAGTAAGGTTGTTCAGCTTCGTTTTATCTTGCGGAGACCTAGTTTGATGCCACTGGTTTCTCTGTTTCCTTTTTTCACGTATTAGGTATATAATTTCTGGAGGGTAGCATGCCGTGTAGTCCCTTTTCTTGATACAGGAGTATTATTCCATGCTGTTTGTTGAATAATTTTATTAAATGTATCGATTTCTATATCGAGTTGCTCTGGAGTTTTGAGCGGGACACTTAAATTAATACTTCTGTTTAGTTCTATCTCAAAACTATCCCAATCTGTGCGCTTATTAACTAGGGATAAAGTGTGTCCTTTCTGAACAACTTTCTCTCGGATTTCTAGGTATATAGCAGAGTGGTCAGAGCTCATATCGTAGCTTTGTTCTGCTTTAAGGTAGTCAGGTGCTATGTTTTTATAAATAAAAAAGTCTATTAGGTCGGGTATCTTAAGCGGATCTGTCGGCCAGTAGGTAGGTGATCTCGTCGATATGACATCACTGTTAGCTTCTTTTACAGCTTTCATTAGCTCTTTTCCTTTTTTATTTGTAAGTCTGGAGCCCCAGTATGTATGATATTACAGGTGCAGCAAGAGATTATCAGGGAGTTCTTGCTATTGGACAATTCATCAGATACGAATGCCAATACACTGAGTAGTCCAAGACCGTCTACTAGTTCGATCACAAATAAACATTTTCTATCAAAAATTCAGCGAAAAGAGGACAATAAAATTATCCGAAAACGTTGTAATGGATGCTACGAAGACTTGCGAAAAGATGGTACAAGCTGGGAAACTGCTGCTAAACAAGTCAAACGCGTAGATACCGAGTGTTTGCAATGCAAAAAACCTTTTGTTTGCCATGTTTCAAAAACAAACATAGTTAGGAACAGTGTAATTTCGTAAAAATAAAGATATTTTGCCGTACGTCTTGGCGTTTTTCTTTACTATATGATCGTCTTAGCACGTCCCAAGCATATTTAGTACAGTACCAGCGCGTCCCGTAGAAATAATCGCTATAGAAGTTGTATGTGTCCCCTGACACACATATGGCTCAGGAACGTATTAGTGCTTTCCAACGGCAAGTTTCCTGAGCCATATGTGGTTCAGCGGACAGGGAACGTGTTAATAGTCCCCTATCTGTTGTTTATGGTTTTTTAAGGTGGCATTCTGATAAGGTATCATTCCGCATGCAAAAAACTTGTCACGACTCTGCGCAAACCGTCTGCATCAAAAAGAGACATAGACAATTTTAGAGTGTCATTTTCGCAAAGTTCTAATGTAATTTTTTTTTGTTCAATTTCTGACATGCCTTCTATAACGACGTATGTTATAAATAAATAAAACAAATCAGAAATACATAAACCCCTCGTATATGTACTTCTGAAATGTGTATGATATCCACGCGGTCGAAGCCGGGGGCGCAGCTAGAAGGTACTTACATAGTTGACTGCGTCGTCAGTCCCATGCAATGCGTCCTTATGCTGCTTCATTCGTTCCACAAGTGTCTTGTAGAACCCGTAGCAATAAAAGTCGTTGCGAGTTATTAGTGGCTCTAGAATAAACCAGAGGCAGTTCTTCACCGTCTGTGGAAATAATAATAATAAGATAAGAGGCGACTAAGGGATATCCACCGGGAAGCGGGCAGCAGCACCCTCTTCAGAACAATTCTACTACCGAACTGCGATCCCGAACCCGCATTCCCAGCGTGGGGATTATGGGCATTGACCCTAATGAGTTAAACGGCAATGAGGCGTTTTTCAGGGAAAGGCCTGCATCCAATACTACTACTATTATTTAAACTTTCGCGATTTGTTAACATAATTAAAAGATTATTTATTTATCGGGTATTTATCGCGTACCTTTGTTTTATAAATACCCGATAAATAATCATTTAACTACTACTATTTATCAAGATGTTTAAATAGTAAAAAATTTACTTGTCTAACCCCCGGTTTCTCGAACGTTTATTATTTTGTCAGGCTGTAGGTACACGCGCTGCTTTTATTACTCGCGTGGTTTTTGCAGAATTCTGTAACTTAATGGAAGTTCACTAGCGGAAAAATATGAATGTTTGGAGCACTATAAAGTTGTAGGTAGCTAAAATAGCAAGGAATTTTATTCGTCGTACGTGTAAGTTAAGTTAAGCACGCGGGTTATATTCCGCGAGATTAAAATTCACGCTGTGAGATTCCGCAGTGCGTATATAACAAGCCGTTGACTATCCATTCAATGTGACAAGCGTTCGAGAAACCGGGGGTAAGTGCTTATTTTGTAAGTCTAAAGACATAAACGATTTGACTCTGACTCTGACTCAATGGTGGACATATACAGGCTGTTGAGATTGAGGTTAGTATTGTGCAACGATTTTTATGTTTGTGCTTTTGTTTTCTGTTTTTCTGTATAATGGTGAGTATTTGTATTGTATTAATAATTAAATTTATGACAGAATTTTCACAAAAGATCCTTCCTCACCAGCCTACATAATGTCCTCAACTAAACATGCCGTCTACGGAAAAATCAACTAAAACAATCCGACTATAAATAATCGACAATTCGACAAAAAAAACAACTACTCTACACAAAAAGTAATCATGCGATGTGACAGAATTTGTTAGGTTCGATTCAGAAAGCACCCAACGGCCGAGAAACAGCCGTTACCCTTTAAACGGAAGGTAATATTCGTGACAGTATAATAGAATTGAATAGAATAGAAAAACGTTTATTGCCAAAAATACACAAAATAAATTAAGACTTAAAATAAAACAAATAAATTAAGGCAAAAGAGGTAAATTCAGCAATTGACTGAATAGAATACAATAGAATATTATTTTATTTGTAACTTAATCGAAAAAACGAACATGGCTCAAAATAAAAGACAAAGCATCTGTCGATTGGAGTCACTCAGCATGAGAAAATATGCCAAAAATACACAAAATAAATTAAGACTTAAAATAAAACAAATAAATTAAGGCAAAAGGGGTAAATTCAGCAATTGACTGAATAGAATACAATAGAATATTATTTCATTTGTAACTTAATCGAAAAAAACGAACATGGCTTAAAACAAAAGACAAAGCATGATCAAAGCATCGATTGGAGCCACAAAACGCTCTCTCAGCATGAGAAATTATGCGGAGCATCCGCATAATTTTAATCTACAGATGGACATAACAAAAGAAAGCCGTACCTTGAGTTGCTGTACATCGTCGTACTTTGTAAAAGCAGGGTCATGCGCCAACACCGTCGTCGCAAACACGAGCATGTAGTCCGGCAGGATGTGGGGTAGTTGTCTGAGGGCACTTTCCACTGAAAGAACAACACGTTATCCTGAATGGTTGAAAAGATGGTCCTTTAAGTAATTTTCGACAACTCACACGGCATTATGTAGCCCCAAGCTAAGCAAAGCTTGTGTTATGGGTACTAGATAACTGATATACATAATACAATATACTACATAGATCCATACATGTTTTTTATTATACATAGAAAACACCCAGAACAAATATCTGCAGATCGTTTAAATATTTGTCCCAAGGCGGGATTGGAACCCGCAACCTCCTGCGTCGCAGGCGGACCTTCGCCCACCGCGCCAAAGAGGTCGTCACGCTGAGGTCGCTTTCACAGTAAATTTTACATCTAGGCGAGAAAGTGTCATATTCCTATCGAGTGTGTCATTCGAGGGTCTTTAAATCACGAGGTAGGTATGAGGTACCTTCAAGGAAAATGATTGTTCAGTTCCCTAAACAGTTACCTTTGTTCCCCGCTGTGACGTTACTATCAGTCCCCACAGCAACCTTTGTTCCCCACAGTGATATTACTTTTAGTCTCCACAGTTACCTTTGTTCCCGACAGTGCCGTTACTTGTAGTACCAACAGTTACCTTTGGTCCCCACAGTGATGTTCCGGATGTACTCTCTCCGACGCATCACATCCGCCAGCATGTACTGCCGTATCGTAGTGCGTGTGCGCCGGTCCGGCTCGCGCCCGGCTAGTGCGTATATACCCATGAAGTCCAATGGGAGGCATTTGTTTGGTATACCCTGTGGGAACAATCGTGTTTTATATTACTGACATAAACAATTTTATTTTTACCCCTCAAACTAGGCTAGTGCGTATATACTCATGAAGTCCAATGGGAGGCATTTGTTTGGTATACCCTGTGGGAACAATCGTGCTTTATATTACTGAGATAAACAATTTTATTTTTACCCCTCAAACTAGGCTAGTGCGTATATACCCATGAAGTCTAATGGGAGGCATTTGTTTGGTATACCCTGTGGGAACAATCGTGTTTTATATTACTGACATAAACAATTTTATTTTTACCCCTCAAACTAGGCTAGTGCGTATATACCCATGAAGTCCAATGGGAGGCATTTGTTTGGTATACCCTGTGGGAACAATCGTGTTTTATATTACTGACATAAACAATTTTATTTTTACCCCTCAAACTAGGCTAGTGCGTATATACCCATGAAGTCCAATGGGAGGCATTTGTTTGGTATACCCTGTGGGAACAATCGTGTTTTATATTACTGACATAAACAATTTTATTTTTACCCCTCAAACTATCCTAAGTACTTTAATATTAACAGTTAATCTAGACTAATATTATAAAGTTTTGGAATGTATGTAGTTCTTGTAAGTCAAGTTTGAATCAATAAATTAATAAAAAATAAATAGAAATAAAGAGGAAAGATTTGGTCCTCTTAGGGATAGCAAACAATCGTACTTAAATATTAACAGTTAATCTAGACTAATATTATAAAGTTTTGGAATGTATGTAGTTCTGTAAGTCAAGTTTGAATAAATAAATAAATAACAATAAATAAAAATAAAGAGGAAAGATTTAGTCCTCTTAGGGATAGCAAACAATCGTACTTAAATATTAACAGTTAATCTAGACTCATTTATAATAATGAGTCTAGATTAACTGTTAATATTTAAGTACGATTGTTGATGGAGCATTCAATGAAAGGCAGGTTAGAACACAGACTGGTTTATTCGATATTTGCGCCTACCCACATTATCAGTATCGGGTCAACCCTACATCTTTCCCTTCTTAAATACAATCTATATCTAATTAGTAATTACTTAACTAAAAACCTACACCTTGAATATCTTATATATCTAGCATATGGGTACAACTTTATCTAATGAAATGCAAGACTTAATGTCTAACAATAAGGTAAGTAATATAAAACTTAAATGCTAGCCTATTGTTTGGCTCGGTTATAAGCTCGCAGAGCCCGAGCCGAAGCACCCAGCGCGGGAGGGGTCGGAGACCTCGCGGCCGCGGTCTGAGGGACCTGCGCTGGCGATAAGGCTGCTGGAGGATGACCACCAAGGCTCTCGTCTTCCACACCCTCCCCCGCTGCATCTTCGAACATGTCATCGTCGACATCGTTATCTGCCGGCCTCAACGATGGATCACTAGGCACATTGACATTAGGTCGAGACAGGGAATACCTGCTTTTGCGATTTGGTTTAACCGAAATCATTTGATCTTGGTGCCTACGGCATTGTGAACCATCTCCCATTTTTACTTTATACGATAATGGACCCGTTTTCTCTGTGACATTCCCTTCGGCCCACTTCTGCCCCTTGCTAGAATAGTCCCGCACGAGCACCGACTCCCCCAGCGCGATATCATCGCGCTATACTGGAATAAAAATTTACACAAAGCTTTGTGAACATTTTCACCTTCATGCATAGCCCGTTTAATGACCTTTTTTATGGTTTTAACTGCATTCTCCGCAGCTCCATTTCCTTGAGGCCGGTACGGTGCCGACGTGACATGTTTAATACAGTTCTTACTACAGTATTCCTTAAAATCAAACGACAGAAATGGTGGACCATTATCTGTGACCAATTGTGACGGTAAACCAAACCTAGAAAATATAGCTCGAAACACAGAAATAGTAGACTGTGCGTCCGTTTTACACATAGGAATAACTTCGATCCATTTAGAAAACGCATCAATTACAATGAAGTATTTCTTACCCGCGCACTCCGCGAAATCAGCGTG
Source organism: Eupithecia tripunctaria (assembly GCA_955876795.1). NCBI lineage: Eukaryota > Metazoa > Arthropoda > Insecta > Lepidoptera > Geometridae > Eupithecia > Eupithecia tripunctaria. Next base: position 7,568,933 of record OY041623.1, on the reverse strand, counting down.
AATTCGCTGCCAGGGCTTCAGTGGGAATTCCCAAGGGTGCAAGGTCGCGTGCGGTGGCGCGTCGCGCACTGCGCGGCACGCTTCACAGGTACGACATACCTTTTCAATATCGGTGTCCAGGCTAGGCCAGTACACATAACTACGTGATAAATTTTTCATTTTATTAACTCCCAAGTGCCCTTCGTGAATTTCTGCTAAAACCCTAGCTTGCAATGGTGGGGGTATAATCAGTCTATATTTAAATATCAAGCAGCCTAAATCTAGCACAATCTCGTCCTTACGAGCGAAGTAAGGTTTCTCCTCGTCACAACTGGGCGCAGACGGCCACCCAAACTGAACATAGCCTTTAATTTTAGTCAAAATCTTATCTTGGTTAGTTTCCGCCCCGATCTCCCTAAAACTTACCGGCATAACATCGCGCATTAAGTGTACATAGCTTATCGGCTCAGTGATCGGCCGCTCGCACGGCAGCGGCAGGCGAGACAAAGCGTCAGGTGGTCCGTTATCTATAGATCGAACAAATTGTGTCGTGAAATCATATGCCGCTAAACGAGCTGCCCACCTTTGTAAACGACTAGCTGCCGTTTGCGGAATGCCTCCCTTTTCTCCAAAAATATAACTCAGCGGCTGATGGTCGGTGCGTAATATAAAGTGCCGGCCATACAAGTATTGGTGATGTTTTGTGATACCAAAAAAGATAGCGAGTGCTTCTTTGTCGAGCTGGCTATAGTTTTTTTCCGCTGAATTGAGTGTTCTTGAGACACACGAGAGCGGGCGCTCGCTGCCGTCGGGGTACTGATGCGCCAGCACGGCGCCCAGCCCGTACGCGCTGCTGTCCACGGCCAGCACCAGCGGCCGCCCCTCCTCGTAGTGCGCCAGCACGCGCTTGCCGCACAATGCGCGTTTTGCATTCGCAAACGACTCATCGCATTCACTGTTCCATTCCCAGTCGACGCCTTTCTTTAGCAATGCATGCAATGGATGTAAAATGATACTAAGGTTAGGTATAAACTTACCATAGTAGTTAAGCATACCTAAAAAGCTTTTTAGTTGGGAGACATTCGTAGGTTGGGGAGCCTCGCATATAGCCTCCAGTTTTTTTGGATCGGGGCGAAGACCGTTTTTATCTATAATAAAACCTATGTACTTTACACTTTTTTGCAAAAAACTACATTTTTCCCGTTTAACAGTGAAACCCATCTGACTCAACCTACTCAGAACGGCCCGCAAATTATTCAAATGTTCCTGCCTGGTAGGCCCTGTGACACAAATATCGTCTAAAAATACTACTGTATTTGGTATACCCCGCAAGGTTTCCTCCATAACTTTTTGAAACTTTTCCGGTATACAGGATAAGCCAAATGGAGTTCTGCGATGGACGAATGTGCCCACGTGCGTCGTTATGGCTGTGTAAGGCTGAGAATCTTCAGTAAGCATTAATTGTTGATAACTGTGTTTTAAATCCAATTTAGAATATTCCTCTCCCCCGCTTAGGGTCGCAAACAATTCTTCAATCCGGGGAAGAGGGTAAGGGTCGCGTTTGAGTTTCGGGTTGATAGTTATTTTGTAATCCCCACAGATACGTATGTCACCGCCCTCCTTTATGACAGGAACAATGGGCGTGCCATAGTCTGATGTCTCGACGCGGTAAATGGTGCCCTCGCGCTCCAAGCGCTCGAGCTCGCGCTCCACGCGTGGGCGCAGCGCCAGGGGCACCGCTCGTGCCCGCACATAAACGGGTTTATTATCGGTCACATGTAATTGAATCGTTTTCTTACAAAGTCCTAACTTATCAGTAAACACTTCCGGATATTCAGCTGTGAGCCGGTTCACAAATGGGTCGCTTACTTGGTCATTTATTTCATTCAACGCAATGCTTATCTTATTTATTTTAAGGGCGCGCACCCACTCTCTTCCCATTAAGGGGCGTCCCCCATTACGAATTACATGCAGCTGGCAATCGGGCGCCGCTACATTATCTAGAACTAAATCCACCGAAATGACCCCTAGCGATTCCATTTTTGAACCAACGTAGCTTCTTAAATTTAAATGGTCCGCCTTTAAAACTTTGTTCGAAAAGTTACGTCGATAGAAGTCCTCACTTATAGTCGAGATCCGGCTACCCGTATCTACTTCAAATTCAAGAAACCGACGATCTACCAACACCGAAATAACATAAGGGCGATCACCTGTTCCGTCCACCTGGATCTTGAAAAAGTCCTCGTCCTCGTCCTCACTTACGTAGTTTTGTCGGGACCTCGCACGTACCTTCCTGCACATCACTTTGAGATGCCCTCTTACCCCGCATTCATCACAGTTATATTGCGCGAACCGACACTTGTCCGCCCGATGCGGCTTACCGCACCGCCAGCATTGTGCGCCCGCCTCGGCGCCAGCGCCCCGGGGACTCGCGGCCGCAGCGCCGCCTCCCGGCCCAGAGCGCGCGAGAGCCGCGCGCCCCCCGGCGCCGGCGCCGCCACGCCGCCTCATGTTCGCCTGGTGCAGGCCTTCGCCCGCCGCCGCCGCCGCAGCCGCTGGCGCCGCGCTGGTGGCCGCGGCCGTAGCACCGCTCACCTCCGCGTGGCGCTCCGCTGCCTCCAGCGCGAGAGCCAGTTCTACCGCCTCCTTGTATGTAATTTTCCTCTCGGCAAAGATACGCGACCGCATCATCTCATTCGCTAAACCCGAAACAAATAGGTCGCGCAAATTTTCTTCTAGCGTAGCTCCAAAATTACAAGTTGTTGCGAGGTGTTTTAGAGTTTGTAAATAATCCGTGAGTGATTCGCCCATGTTTTGTCTTCGCAAGCGAAAAACATGGCGCTCGGCAATCTCTGATCGTTGCGGCTCCAAATGGTCATTTACGAGCTTCACTAACTCGTCAAACGTCTTTGTTTCTGGATGCACCGGGGAACACAAGTCGCACATTAATGAATAAGTAGCTTCGCCAACCACCGTGATTAGTAATGACACCTGTAATGACTCTTTAATTTCATTCAACACGATGTATTGTTTCACTCGTCGGATATACGCGGGCCATTGCTTGGAGTTTATTTCAAATGGTTCTAATTTGCCTATCGGCATTTTGTGCAGGTTTTTTATACACTTTTAGAATCACACACTCGAAATTACTCAGTTAATACGCGTAAATTCGGATCGTCGCCAATGGAGCATTCAATGAAAGGCAGGTTAGAACACAGACTGGTTTATTCGATATTTGCGCCTACCCACATTATCAGTATCGGGTCAACCCTACAGTTGAGAGGAAAGATTTGATTATTTGTTTGTAGGCTCCGAGGCTACAATACCGAATAAAAAAAAATCATCATTAAAAAGCTTACTTTTCAGGGAGTGACATAGGCTATATTTTATCCCGGAATTCCCACGGGAACGGGAACTACGCGGGTGAAACCGCGGGGCGCTGCTAGTCTTAAATAAATGGGGGGGGGCTCATAAGTCATACATAACATAACTATATTCAGTATTATTGTCTCAAAACTAATGAGTAATAATTAATGACACTATGGTTTATACATTTTGAATGAAGCATGTTAATAAACAAAATACGACACAAATAACAAAATCTCACTTGCTTGGCGTCGAGTTAATTGTAAGCAATTTTTATTGAAGGGAGGATCTAAAATCGACAAGTAATGTAAATTACGTATAAAAGGACGCGCCAACAAAGTGAATTTTAGGTTAAGTATGGGCGGTTTGTTTACGTTTATGCTTCATTCAAAATGGACACGGTATAGTTTATGCCCGCGGCTTCGCACGCGTTGTCCTATGGAAAGGTTTAACGGTTATTTACATACCATGGCAACGGATTTAAGGGGTAAAAAGTATGGAAGATTCCAGGATTAAAATTACCTGTGTGCAAAATTTCAGCCTGTTCCGTTCAGTAGTTTTGGCGTGAAGAAGTAACAAACATCCATCTAAACTTTCTAATTTATAATAACAGTGTGATACGTATACGTCGTAGCTTTTACTTGTGTTTGGGTTTCACTTTAGAATGTTAGAACTTACAGAAAGAGAAATGAGATAACCTGATAAATCTTACCTTTGATAATCCTTTATGTAATTTCGCTGCGAAAGCTTCTCTAACTTCCGGTACTTCATCCTGAAGAAAGAAAATTACTATTAATAAAAATTATAAATTACTTCGTCTTATTGTGATCAAGAGACGTAGATAAGTTTATAATGCTTTAAAATCATGTAAAAGGCACAATTTAAGCTAGACGCAGACTGTACCCTAGCCACGAAACGTACCACAACCGTGTGGTGATGGCTTTAGATTTTTTTGGAGGTTGCGGGTTCAATTTCCGCCTCGGGACAAATATTTGTACGATCTCAAGATATTTGTTCAGGGCGCTCTGGATGTTTTCTATGTATAACAAAAAATATCTATCTATGTAGTGTATTGTATTACGAGTATGTATACCTCTAGTACCCATAACACAAGCTCTGCTTAGCTTGGGGCTAGATAATGCTGTGTGAACTGTCCAGCATTATTTATTTATTTATTTATTTATCCCCCATGAGATAACAGCCAATAAGGTGCTTAACAGAAGGAGACCTCCATCCAGAAGTGAACCCAGTAGCGCCCTCTGCATAATAGTTCTACCACCGAACTGCAATCCCCAACCCGTATACCTGCTAAGAGCTAATTGGTACCATCTCCCATGAGATAAGAGCCAATAAAGCGTTTATCAGAAGGATACCTCAGTCCAGTAGACCAAGGTGAGGTAAGGTAAAGTGAGGTGAGAAGTCAATGGAATACAGGCTGATGATGAAGACACATACCACCATAAGATGTGACAGGTTGTAGTACTGTTCCGCCGTGAACTGATCTCCAACGCCTTTCTGCTCGCAAATCTTCAACATGGCCGCGCCCGCCGCCAGCCGTAAGTGAGCCCTCTCGGCTTTTGATAGACGATTTTGCTGTGAAAATGATAAAAGTGATTTTTATTCTCGTTAGTATATAAAGATTAATATATTATTTTGATTGATATCCATGTATATATCATAGTATTCTTCAAACTAGGGTGAATCACATCAATTTTGTGTTCTTGATAGATATTGATGAGTAAAATAGTAAAAATTACTACTATATTCTTTGTAAAAATCGTTCACTTTGTATAAATATAAATAACAAATAAATAAAGTGACCACTTTTATTTTATGTGTATAACATAGTCGAGCTCTCGTTTTCGCTGGTTCGTTGAATTAGTCACTATCGAGAGACAGCTGAAAACCGAAATGTCTATAGAAGTCACGTGTGAGGTTCATCATGAGGTTTTAAGGTTCAATTTGGGTTGCAGATCCACACGCATTGTGAACGTGAAATACGTTTTGACGAAGTAATAAGGTTCAAATTACCTGTAATAGATCCCCCTTGTGTATAATAAAAGCATTCAACATCCTAAACGTTTTCTGCGCTGATAATTCGTCCTTCTTCAGTCCGAGTAGCCAACGGGCCATGCATTTCAGTCCTTCTAACTTGCAGCGAGTTTCTTCAGGTAATTCTTCCTCTGTGCACCAATCACCTTTGGGCACGTTTAATACGTTTCCCCCTTCGCGTACGAGTAATTCTTTCACTATCTGTGGAGACAGAAAGAAAACTATTTAGCTGGAGGTTGGGCTGGTTTTTGTGTGTAGTATTTTACCTAATACCTATCTACTATTTTTACCAATGAAATGGAAGTGTCTGATTCGTTTTTATGCAAACACTAATCTTCTGCAAGCGATATATGAGTTGGTTTTGCATGACAACGAAAACGAAACTTCAATTTTTCGTTTTCGAGTAGGCCCCGTTACGATTCGCTCCACGGACTCTCACACAAACCGTGGCGAGCAATCTTCGCTGTTTAAAGAAATGCCATGATACAGCACATCCGGTCTCATGCACATATTTTATATCAATTTGATTGAAGAAACTATTGTAATGCTTCAGAGTGGTACTGCTCCAACTGAAGACTAACCGCCGGTTTCTCGAACGCTTGTCACGTTGAATGGATAGTCAACGGCTTGTTATATACGCATTGTGGAATCTCACAGAGTGAATTTTAATCTCGCGGAATATAACCTGCGTACTTAACTTAACTTACACGTACGACGAATAAAATTCCTTGCTATTTTAGCTACTTACAACTTTATAGTGCTCCAAACATTCATATTTTTCCGCTAGTGAACTTCCATTAAGTTACAGAATTCTGCAAAAAAAACCACGCGAGTAATAAAAGCAGTGCGTGTACAGCCTGACAAATTGTCAACAATTTGTAAGCGTTCGAGAAACCGGCTGTTAGCGTCGCCATTAGGGAGTCTTATATCTCTGTGACGATCCGAGTTCTTCTCTTACCTTCCTAGAGACTGTATTCTTGATGGTGACGGAGAAAGTGTCGGGCAGGTTGTGCGCTATGTGCCCCAGAGTGACGATGGCGGTGCGATACTGTTCCGACTGGGGATTGAGCGTCGTCTTCAGTGTTTCTAATATCTCTGTGAAGATCCGATTCTTCTCTTACCTTCCTAGAGACTGTATTCTTGATGGTGACGGAGAAAGTGTCGGGCAGGTTGTGCGCTATGTGCCCCAGAGTGACGATGGCGGTGCGATACTGTTCCGACTGGGGATTGAGCGTCGTCTTCAGTGTTTCTAATATCTCTGTGAAGATCCGATTCTTCTCTTACCTTCCTAGAGACTGTATTCTTGATGGTGACGGAGAAAGTGTCGGGCAGGTTGTGCGCTATGTGCCCCAGAGTGACGATGGCGGTGCGATACTGTTCCGACTGGGGATTGAGCGTCGTCTTCAGTGTTTCTAATATCTCGGTGAAGATCTCAGTTCTATGGTCCGGGGCGTTCACATATATACATCTGGGGAGAAGAGGTACAGGTTTATATATTTTACTACTAGCTGCGCCCCGCGGCTTCGCGTTGTTCCTATGGAAACGTTCAAAGGTGATTTTTATTCCACGGGAAGTGATTTATGGGATAAAAAGTAGCCTATGTTTGATACCAGGATTAGAATTTCAGCCAGATCCGTCCCGTAGTTTTGGCGTGAAGAAGTAACAAACATCCATCCATCGCATTTATAATATTAGTGTGATTCTCGGTTTGTTAAGGCGGTCTGTGACCTTACCAGACCAGGCTTACAATGAATTCAGACATTACGGTGTCCGAAGTTAAATGTGTAAAATGAAAACTGCTTTCAATCTCGATAGTAGAAACCATAAATATCATTACACCACATGACAATGATGGAGTGGTAGCAAATATCTATCAACTGTCACATTGAAAAGCCAATAAGTTTGGTATCAGGTGGAAACCAACCGTGGACCAATATGATGTTAACTAGGTTTCATAAGATAACAGTAGTAAAGATTATTAGAGACTAGCTGCGCCCAGCGGCTTCGCACGCGTTCTTCCTATGGAAACAGGTGATTTTCATCCCACGGGAACTGATTTATGGGATAAAAAGTAGCCTATGTTTTATTCCAGGATTAGAATTACCTGTGTGCAAAATTTCAGCCAGATCCGTCCCGTAGTTGTGGCGTGAAGAAGTAACAAACATCCATCCATACAAACTTTCGCCTTTATAATATTAGTGTGATAAATTGAATATTCTACATACCTGACCGCATTTTTAGCTTGTTTCGTCGTGCCTTGGCACGTGTACGATTTGCATATTTTGATCAGTTGGCAGACGAGTTGCGGTGTAGCCTCACCTGGAATATATTGAGATTCTTTACTTTTGCAGCGAAAGCATATAAACCTTATAATAATTAATTTTGTTTTAAAAAACTATAAGCCGACTTTTTCATTTTTTGTCAGAACTGAACCAAATTAAAATGGGACCACACGAGAAGCACCAGCTTTCATATAAAAAAAGAATCATGAAAATCCTACCACGATGTCAAAAGTTCTAAGGTAACAAACATAAAAAAGGGAAAAAAAGGAAAAAATAAATAAATACCAGTCGAATTGAGAACCTCGTCCTTTTTTCAGTAGGTTAAAAACTCATAACGGATGTAAGCGGGTTAACTACGAACCTTATTTGTGTTGGAAGAACCACATCAGTGCTCGAAGGGATGCGGAACGCGCGCGTCTAGAACCGCACTCGCCCTGAAGATGTCCCTCGTTAAGGGATAAAACGTTGGTGTTCTTCCAACACAAATAAGGTTCATAGTTAACCCGCTTACATGCGTTATGAATTCGTCAAACTACGATAGTTTTTATAAAAAAAAAGACGTGTGGCACTCGGGGACTGCCGCGGTAAAGCTATTGCAATGCCATCTAGAGGCGAGTTGCTGAACTAAAGAGACAAACGTCAAGGTTTTTTCGTTACGGAATTTCTGGATTCGGTCCCCGCGCTCAAGGCCCGCGATAGAAGCTATGCAATAGCTTAATAAAATAAGTTAAAAACGTTTCATCATGGGCGGGGGAGAGTGGTTAGTATCTGGCGCAGCGCATCAGTATTGCAATACACTGCGTGCTGCGCGGGACCATGCATGCGTCTTGGAGACACTTCGGATTTTTTTGTTTCAAAAATACTTTATTTAAACCTTAAATAACATTAGTCGGGTACAATTACTTGTGTAAATTTAATCCTAGAATGCACAAACATACTTAGTTAAAAACGTTTTAGAAGCTAGGGAGGAGGGAGGGCGCTTATCAAAACTTACGTGGCTATCTTTAGACTTTAGACAAAATCATAAATACTTACTCATAAGTACATGTAGTTTTATAAATAAAGAAAGATGTAGAAACATTCCTTGAAAATATGCAAGCTTAAGAGTAGCATTTGCATTTAATCACATAACCATTTTTTAGTAAAAATTGCATTGTTTAGCCAAAATATTGGAGAACAACTTGATATAGAGGGTATCACAGTTCGGTCGGTTAAATAACACAATTAGCAGCCAAGTATTAGAACAATAGCGGCCAGCTGAGAACAAAAGAATACTAGTTAGTCACTACCATACAGTCGTCGGCGCACTCGCGCAGCCTGTGCGGACGAGACGCTTCGGATTGGTTATGGTTGGGTTGACTAGAGCTTCGTGCCAGGAGCGCCGCAGGAGTCGTAAGACGCAACTAAGGCCCGTATTATGAAAGCTTGCTCAGCCATCATTCTATGCTTGAGCAACGTCTTTTCTATGGCATAAACGTGACTCAAGAATAGCTCTATGACTGAGCAAGCTTTCATAATACGGGTCTAAGTGATATTCGGGGGGATCTAGTTCACATTACAACAGAAAACTCAACCTTATACTAATTACATCAAAGCTCCTTACACAATGGCTTGTATTTCCCGAGGAACGTGAACGCGGCCAGTATATGAGGCACGACGTCATCGTGTTTGGTGAGCAGTGCCATCAGCCGGGACAGGACGTCTTCGTGGAGGAAGTGAGCGGGAAACACGAACGACAGCATCACGAGGAGTTTCATGCCGCGTTCCACTGCTTTCTCCACGCTGATGCCTGGAAATAAATATCACATTAATATCACACTAATACAGGGTGGCTCTAAAATACGTTGAAAAACAATTTTATGAATAATTTTTTTGTTTATATTTATACAGTGATGTCAGTTCTAAATAATCAAAATACAGTATCATTTAACTTATGTATCTATTATCATTGAGTTGGCGCCAAAACATGTGAAAATGCTACCTAAATAACAAAGACAACACAGAATGATCCATTTTTGAATTATTATTTTTTAATTTGTCAACGTATTTTAGTGCCACCCGGTATTATAAATGCGAAAGTTTGGATGGATGTATGGGTGGATATTTTGATTTGACACAGATGATTAATTAAATAAATAAATAAATTATGCTGGACAATTCACACAGCATTATCTATGGTTTATGCATTTTGAATGAAGCATGTTAGTAAACAAAGTACGACACAAATAACATAATCTCACTTGCTTGGCGTCGAGTTTCAGATATAATTGTAAGCAATTTTTATTGAAAAGAGGATCTAAAATCGACAAGTAATGTAAATTACGTATAAAAGGACGCGCCAACAAAGTAAATTTTAGGTTAAGTATGGGCGGTTTGTTTACGTTTATGCTCCATTCAAAATGGATACGATATAGCTCGAAGCTAAGCAGAGCTTGTGTTATGGGTACTAGATAACTGATGTACATAATACGATACACTGCATAGATAGATATATTTTATTATACATAGAAAACATCCAGAACGCCCTGAACAAATGTCTGCAGATCGTACACACATTTGTCCCGAGGCGGGAATCGAGCCCTTCGCGCCAAAGAGGTCGTCGTATTCAATAGAAACAATCAAATATTTCTTCTTTATAATATTAGTAGACTAGCTGCTGTCCGCGTCTGCGCACGCGCTTTTTAAATTAGCCTATGACCGTCCCCTAGATACCATTTCTAATTTCATTGAGATCCGTTCAGCCGTTAAGGCGTAAACAGGTAACACACAGACAGACGGAGCTAAAAATTGGCTCATACTGTTTTAGCTTGTCTGTACATATGTACCTAGTCTGATACAGTTGTACCTTGTCCAATACAAAACATATACAAAGTATAAAACAATTTAAATATGTCATGATGTGTCATTTCAGTACTTGTACTAATTATTCATGAACTAACTTATGTTTAATTTGTATCTTACTATGTATTTTTTTTTATTTTCAATTTGTATTTTTTTTTTAGTTTTAAGTGACCTATTATTGAAATAGGTACTCCTTTCCTTTAGCACATTGTTTTAAATTTTTATTTCTCTGAGCGCATTCTCTATAAAACAAGTTATGTACGCAAAAAATTGTCATATGTATTAGAATAATTACCATTAAGATTTTGTTAGATATAGACATAATATATATGATGTTTGTGTTCTTTAAATAAATAAAAAAATACAGTTATGGCTTGTCTTATACAGTCGTACCTTGTCTAATACAGTTGTACCTTGTCTAATGCAGTTATACATTGTCTAATACAACAGTTGTAGCTTGTCTTATACATTCGTACCTTGTCTAATACAGTTATACCTTGTCTAATGCAGTTATACCTTGTCTAATACAGTTGTATTTTGTCTGACACAGTTGTAGTTTGTCTGACACAAATATATATATATATTTTTTCTGTATATTTATTTTTGTATTTTAAGATGTTTTTATTGTGTTTAATCATTGAAAAGTAGATATTTTAAGTCTCAACAGCAAAATGTCTAAACGCAACGCTATTGGCACCTGAAGCGTGACGTCATACTTGAACATTTTTGTATGGGCATGAAGTTTTGACTTTGAGTTGACATAGAGGATCCGTTGAACCGTGACGTCACAAAATGCAAGGGCTAACATGGCAGCGTTTTTACCACCCGAAACTGAGTGTAGTTTTACTTTTTATTTTTTACCTCAATATTTTTTTTTTTCAGCTGTTATATTTTTTTTCGTATGTATTAACGTAAATAATAAAAAAAAAATAAAAAAAACCATACATAGTCTAATACAGTTGTATTTTGTCTGATACAGTTGTAGCTTGTCTTATACAGTTGTAGCTTATCTGATACAGTTGTAACAAGTCTGATACACTTACCACACGCAGAAGCCGCTGTAAGATCATTCTCCGTAACCACTCCCTCCACGAGTCCGACGAGGATCATCAGAGACTGGTGGTCTATCATCACGGAGCTGACGCGTTCTAGAAGCATCTTTATCGTGTTGTAGTATAGGTTTGTCATTACCGGCTGGCCGAGCTTTTTGAGGACGCTTGACTGTAACAATCACATCACACTAATATTATAAATGCGAAAGTTTGTATGGATGTAAGGATGGATGGATGGATGGATGGATGTTTGTTACCTCTTCACGCCAAAACCACTGAACGGATTCGGCTGAAATTTTGCATACAGGTAATTTTAATGCTGAAATAAAACACAGGCTACTTTTTATCCCGTAAATCTGTTCCCGTCGGATTCAAATCACCTTTAAACGTTTCCATAGGAACAACGCGTGCGAAGCCGCGGGACGCAGCTAGTAAATAATACTACACTTAGCAGTTTATCACCTTCATGGCCCAAGACGCAGGTGCCAGTCTCTATCTGCGTGGAGCTGCGGCGCGCCCCTGCGGGTCGCACCGCAGAGCTGGGCAGTGAAAGCGTTATACTAAGTAATTCTGTGATAATACTGAATATTTCATACCCATCTCCAATTGGGAGCAGATCTCGTGTTATGGGTACCATATAACAGGATATACATAATAAATTATTCTGGACAGTTCACACAGCATTGGGAGCGTTCAAGTATTACGTAACGCAATTTTTGAAGATTTTTGACCCCCCCTCCCCCCATTGTAACGCTCCGTAACGTTTTTCTGTACCCCCCCTCCCTCCCTTTCTAAACGTTACGTAACACTCAAGTGATCATTTTTACTCTGAAGTCGCAAAAAGTTATGTTATAGTTTTTTATTCCAATTTGGCATCATCATTTTAAAATTCCAATTTGGGAGTTTTAATTCCCTAATTTTTTATATAAAAAAATAAATAATGTTACGTAAAGTGTTGTAAGAAAGACAGGGGGTCTTTCTTACAACACGTTACGTAACATCCGCCCCTGTAACGCATCGTAACGTTTTACGAGACCCCCCGCCCCCCCGAATTGCGTTACGTAATACTTGAACGCTCCCTTACCTAGCCTTCAAGCTAAGCAGTGCTTGTGTTATGGGTACTAGGTAACTGATATATAATACACTACATAATTACACAAAACTAAATAAAGTTTCAAAATATAGCATACTCACAGTAGTTTTCACGCACACCTCACAGCTGACATTAGGATTCAAAATCATCTCCATCCCTTGCAGCAACTCCGGCGCCTGTTTCATATGATACGAGAATTTATTCAAGAACTCCTGCGCTTTCACTGACTCGGGAAGGAATTTGGTGCTTATGTGCAGGACCTTAGCGATCATTTCCTTTTGCACAGATGGCGTAGGGGGCTTTCTGTGGAGCTCAACCCATTCCGCGACTGAGCGGCGAACGGCCAGTTGGTGCTTTTGTAGCTCTATGAAAGCTTTTGTCGCGTTATCGTCTACATTAGCCATTAGGAAAAACAGTTTCTTCATACGAGTCGGTGGATCTAACGAGTAAGGTACCAGCGATGTATTCAAAAGTCGCTCAACAAGCAATCTGTCTTCTAACGCCGTCATGTAGTAACCGTGTAGGATTTTGTCTTTGATCCAGTGGGCCGCTTTTTCCGTAGCAGGTGGCACTTTCTCTTCGGTAAGAAACTTCTTGTAGATCAACGCTAGTCCGGTCATAGCCTCTTTGCGGATTTTGAACTTTTTGTCGAGCGTTCGCTCTTTTACGAAATGTAGTAGGTCCTCTGATTCAGCGACTGCTTGGAAATCTTTTTGAGCGGTCGTAATGATAGCCATCACGACTTCGTACCTTACTTGCTCGTGGGCGTCGTGTTGCCTCAATTTAAGAGTCTCTGTTATATCTTTACGTAGATCCGGGTGGTGTACCAGAAAGTGCATACAGTACTGGACGCATTTAATGCGTATGGGGACAGAGATATCGTTAAATCGACCTAGGAACGCTCTCCATAAGTTCGGATATTGCTTGGCAAGCTCTGAGCCCGGTTCGGAGAACATCCTAGCTAGAAGCGCGACTGCACTCAATCGATCTTGGAATTGGGCTGACTTTAGCTTGCACTCCAGTTGTGGGAGCACAGACAGCAGGATCGATGGACAGAATTGGTACAATTCGTATATAACCTCGTATACTTTGGAGAATATTTGTAGGTTCTTCTCTTCTTTGCCAAGGAGTAGAACGTGATTGAAGAACTGTAAAAGAAAAACCAATTCATTTAATAACGATCAAACAACGATGTAAGCGCTACGAGGATAAGAGACGGCGCTTAGTGTATATACTAAATATCTATTTGAAGTGAAATGCCAGCCAGTATAATAGGGACGCGTGACTCAAGAGCTGGTGAGTATCTGGCGCAGCGCATCAGCATTGCCATACAGCGGGGCAATGCAGCCAGCGTCTTGGGGACGCGACGTCACGTCACTCATTTTCGCATATAATATTAGTGGGAAAAATGAACCTTACCGCCTGGATGTAAGGCTAAAGCGTATCGTTCGTGTTGATAATCTGATCTTTTAGTATTTATGCTCCCGTAGGGTTCCATTAGGTTCATGAGAACCGGACAACTTTAGAATAAAACTCAAGGAAAAACAACCTTACCGCCTGCATATAAGGCTCAAGCGTCTCGTTCGTCTTGAGAATGAGATCCTTGGCTAAATTAAAGGCGTGTACACGATCCTTCTTGATGGGTTCCACCAAGTTCATAAGTATCACGTTCAGAAGTTCGTTGGAGACGACGTCTGACTCCGTTATGAGAGGACAGAGGACGTCTTGCATGAATGACTTTACTTTTGAAGAGTGCTCCCCGCTGGAAAGAAAAATATAGTATTCATATTCATTTATACATACATGCTGCATTCATGCATACATATACATTAATACATTGTTTTGGCTTAGGTGGTAAGAAGCTTCAACCTCAACCTCAACAGCCTGTATTGGTCCACTGCTGGACGCCGACCACCCCCTGATAAGAGCCTTTATTGGCTTTATCTCGTGGGGGTAATGCCCATAAAACGTCGGTAAACCCTTCATTTTAGAGTGTTCTTTCCCTGTGTTATTTCTTTTCGCCCATAGTTAAGCTAACATTCGTGTTGAAATACGAATTTTTAGAAGCTTGTATTTTTTAAACGTATACTTTTTTACTGTTTTAGTTATATACAAACATAGTTTATGACGGTATAAATTGATTTCATCCTTAGTTTTGAATGGTCAACATCAAACAGCCTTGTAGTTACCCTTCCACGTTTGTATGAAAAAAATTGTGACTAGTTCCACCTTAAGACCATTAGCATTAGCATTACAATAGCTGAGTATAAGTCTATTTATTTTTTTAGGAATATAGAAATCGGTAAATACAAATAGGAATATAATATATCAGCTAAAAGAATCAAACAATGTTATAATAATTGGGCTGGTACATATTTTTACTCAGGCTGTCAAATAGTATAGTAACTTGAACTGAATTAAACTGAGTTGGGTCCTCACCTCACCGTACCTCAACGGCCTATATTGGTTCACTGCTGGACGCAGGCCTGCCCTATGGAGCTTATTGGCTGTTGTCTCATGACCCGCAATGGAATTATGCAAAACCACCCATGCTGTATGAACATTTCTGGCCCAAACGGAAGACCAGCGCTGGCTAGGCCTCTTCCGGGACCATTTAAGCCGAGTTAGGGCCTTTTTATAACAACTTTATCCTTTAAGTAAGTGTGTCTAGCTCTATATTTTGTTCCTATTTTTGTTCTAAACAAATATATTTCTTTCTTTCTTTCTTTCTATTTGAAAGATCGATGGCCTTCGTAATTTAGAATTGTATGGTGGTATGGAAGCCATTAAAATGGCTTTCAAGACCATCAAAAACGCTTTCAAATGTCAAATATTGGATCTCCCACCCGATTTTACCATAATCAGTCTGCGGTTAATGCCCATAATCCCCACGCTCGGCATGCGGTTTGGGGATCGCAGTTGGGTGGTAGGTATTTAGCAGGAGGCGCTGCTGCCCATTAGATAATAGCCAATAAGGCGCTTATCAGGGGAAGCCCATGTCATCAAGTCATAAAGCTTTGACTTTGAGTTGACATAGATGCATCGGTGAAACGTGACGTCACAGAATGCAAGGGCCAACATGGCAGCGTTTTTATCACCCGAAACTAAGTTTTACTTTTTGTTTTTTACTTTCTAATTAAAAAAAAAATAGTTTTTATATTTTTAAACACACGAATAGTTGAAACTCACTTGATAATTTCGAACATGAGTGTGAACAGAACACAAAATATTTCCTGGCAGTCTTCTAACTCGAAGCACATGTTGAAAGACTTCACATAGGCCAAGTTCTCAAGGAGGTAGAAGTAGCGTTTGAATGCAGGGTCCTTTGGGTCCTGGAGACCTTTTAGTTGGTGTATCAGGAACAGGAATATTGTTTTCACCTGTGGAAAAGAAGACGTTAGAATTGGTTTAATTATTTTTAGGAAGTCGCTATGTTCTTGAATATTACACAATTACAACGCAATTTACGGCGTTGCGTTAAAATGCCTAAATTGTCGTTACGCCGAAATGTAACAGGGCTCTTAATTCCAGCTTGATATCTCCACGCGTTGCTGAGAAAAAGGGTCTTGACAAACAGACAGACTGACGGAGAACAAAGTGATCCTATATAAGGGTTCCTTTTTTTCCTTTTGAGGTAAGGAACTCAAAAAAACAATAAACAGTCGAAGTCAAATCTTGTAACAGGGCTCTTATCTATCTACATCTTAGAATTCTAAGCCAGTCACCAGAAGGCAGAGTGCCCAGAATGCTAGTAGCATTGCCACGTTAAATGGCAAAGCTAATACGTTGACCGATATATCACTGTGACGTCATCGACAACCATCCCTTATCACCGTGACGTCATCTATAAGCTCTATAATGTACCTGATCCTGGTCCATATAGCGCGTCTCGGGGGTGTACACCCGCAATACGTCGGCGATGCAATGAGAAGCTGGACATCGCGTGACGGACGATAGAGGACGACAGTCTTCCCTTGTTACGTCATCTCAAACCATCCCTTATCACCGTGACGTCATTTATAAGCTCTACAATGTCTATTTACCTGATCCTGGTCCTTATAAGGCGCCTCGGGGGCGTACACCCGCAATACGTCGGCGATGCAATGAGAAGCTGGACATCGCGTGACGGAAGATAGAGGACGACAGTCTTCCCTTGTTACTGTGACGTCATCTAAAACCATCCCTTGTCACCGTGACGTCATCTATAAGCTCTATAATGTCTATTTACCTGATCCTGGTCCTTATAAGGCACCTCGGGGCGTACACCCGCAATACGTCGGCGATGCAACAAGCAATGAGGAGCTGAACATCACGTGACGGACGATAGAAGAAGACAGTCTTCCCTTGTCATTGTGACGTCATCTACAACCATCCCTTGTCATTGTCACCGTCACGTCATCTATAAGCTCTATAGAGTCTATTTACCTGATCCTGGTCCTTATAAGGCGCCTCGGGGGCGTACACCCGCAATACGTCGGCGATGCAACAAGCAATGAGGAGCTGGACATCGCGTGACGTATGAGTGAGGAAGAAGTCATCAGCGAGATGGATAGCCAGAGGAATGTACTGCTGGTACATGCCTTCATCTTGACCGAGACTTTGTAGGGTGTGGGCCAATATCTAGGGAAGATGATAAAAATGTTGTTTGTTTTATAGTACGTGTTTATTCCGTTTGAAACCGTCTTCAAAGAAGGAGAAGGTTCTCAATCCGATTGTATTTTTTTTTTATGTTATATTTGTTACCTCTTTTGGTCCAGTTCTGATAATGGCATCCATGAGAATACCATATAATTGAAGTTGGTTTATAGTTTTTTAAAACATTTATTTCAAGCACAAGAATTAAAAAAAGAATCATCAAAATCTTTGAGGTAACAAACATAAATAGAAAGTTGAATTGAGAACCTCCTTATTTTTTTTAAGTCGGGTAAAAAGTGGCTTTGTCTAAGAAATACTTAATTTTGTCATTCAACCACCTGTCATGAATTTGAGAACCTTATGGTCGTACATATACCAAACAGAAAATAAAAACGTAGACCGACCATATAGTGACGAGGACATTATCTCGGATTATGTTTTCGACAAATTCGAATGCTTTGATAATATCTAGGAATATTTCCTGCCGATACAAAATCCGAAGACAGTGGACGCACCCTATCGGCATATTGTAAATACGGACGCCGCAACGACGACGCTCCGATTTCGATGTAGTCTACGCGCAACTTAGGTAATATTACTTCGTAAACTTAACTAAAAGCAGAAAGGTTAATGTACCAGTACAGTATAATTAACTTTGCTTTTTTCAATTTTCAATTGTTTTAAAGTCAGGTTAAGTTCAATCTTTCAAAGTCTTGCATAAACTTATGAAAAAAATCTTGAAACTCGCGTGGGTATAATAATTCAGCAGCATAATTCTTCGTAACGTTTAATAAGTAGGTCGCCTTTTAAAATAATACTGTCATACTCTTTCAAGAAGCAGTTATAAATAAACTTGATTATTTTAGTCCGTATGGTTTATTAGTTAAAGATATTATCGCCTTTCGGGGAATGCATTCTCATGTAGATTTTGAACATTTGGCGACTAGGTACTGTACTAATTGACCGAATGGTAATGAGGTATCTGCTTCAGCTCGCCGTTTTTTTTCTTTGTCAGTATGTCCGTACTTTAAGAGCGTGCTTTAATCTCGTGTACGATTCTACGATTTTAGATTTTTGTCGTCGGGGTTTTTTGATTAAGATAGATAGAAAATTCTTTATTGCGCACTTATGAAGAATACAATACAATAGAACAGCTTAAAAAAAATTAGTGACAAGTGGCGGTCTTATCGCTCGAGAGCGATCTCTAACAGACAACCGTGGATGGTTAGGATCATTGGATTACTAGGGGATCTATGTGCTCATAAAGGTTACGTGTGAATAAAATATGTGTGTAAATAAAATACTTAAATGCGTACTTCCTCCAAAAAAGGCAAAAACGGGAGCTTTAAAATATCTCCGCTTTAAGACATCTGATTTAGATGATAATTCTCGTAAAAATATGGTAGAGGTCTGATCAGGATTTTTGGCATGACTAACAGATTAACCTGATAGAACCAAGATCAGCGCCACTTTAGTATCCATGGTTACCATCGATAAAATTAAAATTCGGGAGGTATACCAAATTCTCGAAAGTGGAACGCTTAAATTAGGTCCACCCACCTAACTAGTAACCTACTCGTAGGTAGTGTTTCGCGTTATTGTTGTCTCGGTCGCACTTCGGTCTCAGTACGTCTTTCCATCTTTATCGTTCATTGGGTTAAATTTATTGCAAAATAAATTATGTTGGACAATTCACACAGCATTATCTATAGAGATATACATAGATATATACATACCTACATATTACAATACACTACATAGATCGTTTTTTTTTATTATTATTTTTTATACATAGAAAATATCCAGAACGCCCTGAACAAATATCTGCAAGAGATTGGAAATAGCGTGTCTTTATGTAACGAGTTGTAACTTGTAACACAACACAGGCCATTTGTTCAGTTGGCGCTGGGATAAAGTACCATATATCTACATAATTTTACTTATATCTATATGTATGACGGTTACATGGCTACTTAACATAACAAAACAATTTCAGGTGCTTACACAATATTTATCGAGCTTTTATAGCATCAGCATTTATGCTTGCTCCCGACTCGGTTACACAGTATAGCTATGTATATTTTAAAGGACAATATATACGCTTCTACAACCAAACTCCCAGTGAATTCGGGCTAATCGACATTTCATCAGGTAATTCTCATCCTGGAATCATACATAGGCTACTTTTATACTATACACGTTCCCGTGAGATATTCAGTATTTATTGCATTCATACAATCAGGTCTTAGTGATAAGGTGAGTTTAAGTTAAGATCACAGTATGTACCCCATTGTGGGTGTTGCAATGGACAACAGGCAGGTATCGCGCAGTATCTTAAAATTAATAATAATGAACTTAATATTATACTAATTTATAATTTAATTTGCGAGTCGCTAAAAGGATCATTGAAGAAATCGTCAAATTTGTAATAACATTTTTTTATGAGCATCTCTTTCAGTTTGCTTTCGAAAGTGTTATGTTTTTCTAGACATTTTAAGTTTTCTGGGATTTTATTGTAAATTTTCTCCGCCATCGAGTTGGGGGAGGATTGGTGGATTTTGATATAAATCCCCTGTAAAGTTTCCATACAAACAACGCGTGCGAAGCCGCGGGGCGCAGCTAATATATCTACAATCCTAGAGAACCGAGTGCTTACGAAGGTAATACCCAAGTTCCCTCTACAAAACAGCTCCAGCTAAATAAACCTTGTCAGTTCCAGGCAAAATCAATAACTAGAATTGTACTACTTAGACGTATATTTCCTTCGACCTTCGTTCCAGCTCGCCTAGAAAACTTGTCGTAGCTACAGCTGACATAACCCGAGGCTAAAGAGTTGAATAATAGACTAGGCATCCTCTACTATAATTATTTTAAATGCGAAAACTTGTCACACTAATCACACTATCACATCTAATAATATTATAAAGGCGAAAGTTTGTATGGATGTGTTGCTTCTTATGTTTGTTACTTCTTCACGCCAAAACTACTGGACGGATCTGGCTGAAATTTTGCATACCCGTAATTCTAATTCTGGAATAAAACATACTTTTTATCCCATAAATCTGTTCCCGTGGGATGAAAATCACCTTTTAATGTTTCCATAGGAACAACGCGTGCGAAGCCGCGGGGCGCAGCTAGTAATATTATAAATCAGAAAGTTCGTGTGAATGTGTTTGCTACCACATAATACTGATATGAATGTTTGTTACCACTATACTGAGTAACTACTCAACCGATGTAAGATGCAATTTAGTGTGTATAGTTTAGGTTCTAGAAAGTTTGTTATATTATAAATGTGAAAGCTTGTGTGAAGTTTGTTGTCGCGTATCTCCATAACTATTAAATTTGGTGTGTAGATAGTTTAGGTTCTAGAAAGTTTGTTATATTATAAATGTGAAAGCTTTTGTGAAGTTTGTTGTCGTGTATCTCCATAACTATTAAATTTCGTGTGTAGTAGTTAGGTTCTAGAAAATTTGTAAAATTATAAATGTGAAACTTTTGTGAATGTTTGTTGTCGTGTATCTCCGTAACTATTAAATTTGGTGTGTAGATAGTTTAGGTTCTAGAAAGTTTGTTATATTATAAATGTGAAAGCTTGTGTGAAGTTTGTTGTCGCGTATCTCCATAACTTTTAAATTTGGTGTGTAGATAGTTTAGGTTCTAGAAAGTTTGTTATATTATAAATGTGAAAGCTTGTGTGAAGTTTGTTGTCGCGTATCTCCATAACTATTAATTTTGGTGTGTAGATAGTTTAGTTTCTAGAAAATTTGTAAAATTATAAATGTGAAACTTTTGTGAATGTTTGTTGCCGCGTATCTCCAGAACTATAAAATTTGGTGTGTAGATAGTTTAGGTTCTAGAAAATTTGTAATATTATAAATTATGTAAAAGCTTGTGTGAAGGTTGTTGCCGCGTATCTCCAGAACTATTAAATTTGGTGTGTAGATAGTTTAATATCGTGTCTACGTGACTTTGAATTTGTGGACCAGCCCTGCCATGCCGTGAGTGTCCACGTCTCAGCTCCGTAGTAGCAAAGAATGCTGACACAAATTGATACGATGTTATATTAAACCGTGCCACAGAATATCACAACAACAACTAGGGCTATTGTCTCGTCTCTGACTTTACTATCAATATTTTGATTGTTGTGAAACAACAGGTCAGATTATAGGCAGCGAATAAAACGAGTGGCAGAATGGAGTTCATGGCAGACGCTATCGTTAACGTTGGCAAGCTGGTTGGACTGACGCGCGTAAATGGGCCCTTACCTACGCCCTAACGCATCCAGCGTTAGGATCCATTTACACGGACTGCAAGCTGCCAATACACGTGTCGTACTGCAGGCGAGGGCATCGGAAGTCGCCGACTGCCGTCGCCTGCAGTAGCCGCGTGTCTGCCGTCGACAATCGGCCGCCTTCTGGTACACGAGTCACTTGCAAGACGGAATACGAAGAAGATACATGGTTTTTGGTCCGTTGACGTGGACAAAAACGAAAAAGAAAACGCATTTGCTGTGGGTTCCAGAAATATTAGTGTATAGAGAACAAGATGGACACTTTTATACACTCTATCTACTTTTACGAAAGAATTAGATTTTTTTTTTTAATTATTTTCCTCAAAACGTCGTCTGCGTCGCCTGCAGTCGACGTCCGTCGATACGAGACGTGCAGTCCTTGTATATGAGCCCAGTCCGTGTATATGAACCCTTATGCGTATCGAATGCTACACATTTGGACTACTCTATCTACAAGGCAAATCCTTCCTTTCCTTGTTTATTATCGCTTCGTATTATTAATTATTACCGAGAGCCTTGTTAAATTTTTAGAGTCGAGTCAGAGTCAAATCGTTTATTACTTAGGACTTACAAAATAGGCACTTAGACAAGTATTTTTTTTACTATATAAACAGCTTGATAAATAGAAATTATTATCAAATAATAAATAAGGTGTAATTGACTTTAATTCACTTCAATTTTTTTAAACTAGCGGAAGATGTGAAAAAGAAACCAATAGCAAGTTTATCGCTTATCAACTTAGCAATCAGAGCAATTTTTACCATCAGATAGATAAAACAATGTTAAATAACATAAAATTATAAAAGAAATGGAAAAACTAGTGATTTTATTGAGATATGACAAAAAATTGAAGTGAATTAAAGTCAATTGCACCTTATTTCTTGTTGATAGTAATAACTATTTATCAAGCTGTTTATATAGTAAAAATTTGACTTGTCTAAGTACTTATTTTGTAAGTCTAAAGAAATAAACGATTTGACTTTGACTTTGACTTTGATATTTAAATTTTTTACAAAAATCGATAAAAAATGGGTATTTTGCATAAAAAAAACATCATAACTTTGAATTCAGGGATTTTTTTTTACAGTTACAAATTTATCAAAAGTTCCTGTTATTTCTAATAAATTGCCGAGTTTATTTGAAAGAAATTCATCGTTTAGTTTAAAAATTACACCGTTTTGTACTATGGGGTTGGTCGCAGAGAAACAAAAGTTTACAAACGCTCCCTCTAGCTAGTATTTTATAAATGACACTATCGGAATGCGCAGTGTTGGTAGGCCTCCCACGCGATGGACCGACGACCTAAGGAAGGTCGCGGGAAAACGCAGAATGTTGCCCGCATTCTGCGTTTTTCCCCCGACCTTCCAGCTTCCGTCCAGAATCGGTAATTGCGGAAATCTTTAGAATATGCCTATGTCCAATGTCCATTAGTAGATGTCGATCAGCTGATATATGCTGATCTAATTTTTAAAGAGCTTGTCTGTTTTATTAAACATGTTGTACCTTTCTTTGTATTGTATCTCTGTGTGTGTGTGTCTGTAGTACCAAATATTTTTTTATATATCTATCTATCTATCTATATGCTATATTCTTAACCGACTTCAAAAAAGGAGGAGCTTCTCAATTCGACTTTTTTATGTTTGTTATCTCAGAACTCTCACTGGGTCCTATTTTCACGATTCTTTTTTTTATTTTAAAGCTGGTGCTTCCCGTTTGGTCCCATTTGGTCCAGTTCTGACAAAAGGATCCATAAAAAAAAACTATATAATTGAAGTCGGTTTATGCTTTTTTAAAACAAAATCAATTATATTTAAATAAAACGCGAGTGAAGCCGTAGGTAGAAGCTACGAGTAGTCTTAGACCCGTATTATGAAAGCATACTCAGCCATCAATCTATGCTTGAGCAACGCTTTTCTATGGCATAAACGTCACTCAAGCATGACTCTATGACTGAGTAAGCTTTCATAATACGGGCCATAGTATAAGTTCCAAGTTTAACCTACTCACAGACTTGTTCTTCTACACATTATATATGCTAAGTTAGCAACATTGTAGAATTATACATGACTGAGGAAAATTGCAATCATGCCGATCACGAAACCCTTGGGAGCAATTTCGAAGTAATAGGGACGATACAACACGACAGATGGTTACGATATCTCGGTCTGTCCTTACCTACTATGGTAGTTACGATCACAGAATTGGGACCTACTTCCCTATACCGTGGTTACGATCTTACGACGATACGACAACCATTGTAAAAGCAAACATAAGAAGCAATTAACTGCAACAAGCAACTGCTAAAGTGCTAATTACACATCTTATTTAAAACTAATTTACAAAACTTATTATTTTAATGATAAATAATTATTCACGGGTATTTATGGCGTTTATTTACATATTTTTCCCTAGATACTCTGCTTATGTACCTACTACGCCCATCACGACTTTTGTCGTAACGCAGTCGCAAAAAAAGTATAAGAATATGTATTTTTAAAAATATTATTTAGAAAACAGGCTTTTATTCATCTAGCTAGATCTAAAAGCCGCCACGCACAGAAAACGAGGGGGTTGAAATTTATGAATTTATATGAGACTAGCAGCGCCTCGCGGTTTCACCCGCGTAGTTCCTGTTCCCGTGGGAATTTCGAGATAAAATATAGCCTGTGTCACTCCCTAAAACGTAAGCAAGTTTTAATGATATTTTTTTTTTTAATCGGTCTTAGTTTCGGAGCCTATTCAACACAAACAACAAAGCTTGTAAGAAATAGGCATTCAAGTGATTGTAATTCCCATAATTCTCTATCTACAATACGGAATAATCCAGCACCCAAAAGACGTGATTCATAGAATTATACTGCATCGCTGCAAAAAGACGTATGTATGTATGGTAGCATAGAATAGATATACTTAGTAAAATTCTGTAGATGGTACTCGTACGTTATCCTAGCGCTTACTCAACAAATGTCCAGTATTGTTTAGTTACATTACAATTCCAAAGTTTTGCAATGTACCTTCCTATCAAATGTATAACAGAGATGGAAAGACGTAACTAGACCGAAGTGGGACCAACACAACAATACGCAAACGAAACTCAAACACCGGCAGCGCTGCCCACAAGCAGGGTCGTATTGCGGTGAGCGAAGCGAACCGCAATGCGACTATGGGGCAAGCGAAGCGAGCCGTGCTGTGACCCCACCCCACACGATACACAATAAATACTTTATCGTTAAAAAAATGACGAATAAACCGCTCGAAACTATTATACGAGACCTACAAAAAACCATTCTAGGTTTTGGAAAAAAAATTGACTCGTTGGAAGCGAAACTAGAAGAACAATCGAAAATTATCTCAAAACTGCCGACATCAAACAGCAAATCATGCGAAAAGTGCTCGTCATCTGCGCCGGACCAAGTGACAGCTTCAGTAACAAAACAGCCCTCTGCAGCGCTGCAAAGATCGGAACGCGCTGAGCGTCGAAACAGAATAACCGCCTTGGAGAAAACATCAAGCGCTGCGCCACGCAAATCCAGCGCGGCGAGCGATGAATTGGAAACGCCAACGCGAGATGTAAACAAAGTTTTATTGAATGTAAATTTACCAGCCAAAACCATGACGATTGCTTCGACTTCGGGGACAAAAAATCCTGCCAAGGAGACGACAGCTAAAGCAGCAACAAATGCAACAACAGAGTCTCAATCTCGGACTAATAGTCAACAAAACCAACCAAAATCCGAATGGAAAGTAGTAGGACCGAAACCGAGGAAAAAACGACCTGTTGTCCTAATAGGCACGGGGAACAGCGACCATGAGCTCAGAGCCGTGGAAAGAATACGCTATATACAAGCCTGGTACTTCGAGCCCAATACTACTACGGAAAAAATTGAACTTTTCCTAAACAAAATAGTGAAGTCAAATTTCACGGTCGAAAAGAGAAAGATACGTACAGACAGGCACGCTGCGTTCATGATAAGCATGCCTTGCAGCGTATACGAGCAGGTGACATCGCCGGATGTGTGGCCCCCAGGAGTGCGATTCGCAGAGTGGTTTCCCGGGCGCCCCCGTGACCCACGGGGAAGCACTGGGGAATAGCCCAGGCCGCCGCCGAACAAACGACACCCTTACAGCTACTGTGACTGTTCCATTATGCGTAAATACACCAAAGAAACTCAGAATTTGCCATCAAAATATACAGTCATTAGCGAAAAAAACACAACGTATTGAAGTGCTACTCAATAGTCAAATCAAGTGTGACGTTCTTGCAATAACAGAGCATTGGCTCACGGACCAAGAGATTAAATGTGCTTATCTACAAAACTATAAGTTGGCTTCAACCTTCTGCAGAAAAACTACCCCGCACCGAGGCGGGTCATGTATTTATGTCTTGAATAACCTCAATTATGTTGAAAATACGGAGCTTACTAAACTGTCTGAAGAACAGTTCTGTGAAATTTCGGCTATTGAGCTCATTGACTACAAGGTGACAATTGTGTGCCTATACAGAACAAATGTTGTAAGTACAATTGCTTTTTTACCATATCTAGAGTGTCTGCTTGGCAGGATTTGCGAACTTGAGCTAGAATGCCTAGTTGTGGGTGATTTTAACATAGACGTGTTGGGACAGAACAACACTCAAGACCGGAATAGGCTCTCCGATTTACTCTCTACCCATGGCATGGTCAATAAAGTAGATTTTCCCACACGAGTATCAACCACATCATCAACCAGTCTTGACCACATATACACAAACTTGAGCTCGGAGGATGTCTCCGCAAGGCCAGTGGTCACTAACATCAGTGACCATTTGGCACTTTGCGCTGAAGTCAAGCTGTGTGTGCCTCTGCCCAAATGTGAGCTTGTTATGGCAAGAAACTACTCCCAACAAAACCGAGCTAACTTTGTAGATACTATCATGAGTGTGGGCTGGACAGCTATATATGATAAACATCATAGCTCCGCAGACCTACTCGCTTCTTCAGTAATTAATGTAATTTCCAATAAAATTGACATATGCTTCCCATTAAAGAAAATAATTAAAAATAATAAGTTACAATCCTGGATTACTAATGAAATTGAATGCTTTAGAATTCTGACTTTTGACATTATTGATTTATGTAAATTGACATCTCCTAATGAAAATACAATTAATTTGATAAATAGCTTAAATATTAGATATGACATGATGATTAAAAATGCAAGAAATAAGTACTTCTCTGACATTCTGAAAAATAGTAAAAATACTTCAAAGACAATGTGGGGAATAGTAAATCAGCAACGAGGGAAAACTAATTCTGTTAATGCTGACTTTACAGATGTTGTGAGAAACGCCAGTGATGTACCGTTCCCTACCAAAAAATGTGCTGTCAATGCCATGAACTCTCGGTTCGTGAACGCCGCTGTGGCATGCGGCGCGCCCGCCGCGCCGCCTGTCTGCGTGCTCGCCGCGCTGCAGGCGGCGTGTGCGCCCGCCGACCGGTCCTTCAGACTGCGCCCCTTCACGCCTATTGAGGTACTCACCATCATTACCTTACGTATCCCGCCCAAACCGTCCAAAGATGCATACGGCATCTCCATGAAGTGGATGCGTCTAGCGGCGACCCCCTTGGCGCCTGTCCTGGCGGACCTATTCAACCATTGCCTTAGACGAGGAGTGTACCCGGACCCATTTAAGCTCAGTAAGGTTTCACCTTTATACAAGGGCAAAGGTAAGCAGCGCGACATAGACTCATACCGACCAGTATCCATCATCCCGGCGGTGGCCAAAGTACTTGAGAACGGGCTTTGCACTCGGCTCGTGGAGTACCTGACTGACACCCAGGCGCTATCGGACCGCCAATACGCATATCGCGAGGGCAGGTCGACCACGTCGCTCACTCGCGAAGTCATCCGCCGCGTGATGTGCGCTCGCGAGGGCAAGCACCACGTGGCCGTCATATGCTGTGACCTCTCGAAAGCATTCGACGTGGCCGATCATACCGTACTCGAGATGAAGCTACGCCACTACGGCATCGCGGACACACCACTAGCGCTCCTAGTCGGTATGATGCGAGCCAGACGACAGGTGGTGGTGGGAGCGGGAGGTACTGAGAGATCGGACCCCCTGACCACAACTATGGGTGTGGCACAGGGGTCCTCAGTCTCGAACATCCTGTTCTCGCTGCTACTTAACGAACCTTCCGAGTGCCGTGGCCTCCGCCGAGATAATGATGTACGCTGACGATGTCGCCGCGGTGGTAACAGCAACTTCTGTCGACCGGCTCGAGGAAAGGTTGAATGAAGCAGCTCACCAACTCGCTAGCTGGTTCCGCGTGAACGGCCTGGCACTAAATCTATCTAAGACGCATTTTATGCACTTCCGCCTTTCAGGCCGCCACGTGAGACCACTAGGCAGAGGGAGCGCAAATCAAGCAGGTGGAGCGTACGACCTTCCTGGGTTTCGAGATAGACCGCGCGCTCACCTGGGAAAGCCATATTAACAACGTCTGTGGCAAACTGGGTGGAGCGTGCTTTGCACTGTGGCGGCTATCGAACTTTCTACCAAGGCAGGTCGTACGCTCTTGCTATTTTGCGACGGTACAATCTGTGCTCCAGTACGGAGCGGAGCTTTGGGGCCGCGCCGCTGAATGGGAGCGAGCCTTTCGCTTACAAAAGCGGGCCGTTCGAGCAGTGGTG
This sequence comes from Eupithecia tripunctaria, assembly GCA_955876795.1. Taxonomy (NCBI): domain Eukaryota; kingdom Metazoa; phylum Arthropoda; class Insecta; order Lepidoptera; family Geometridae; genus Eupithecia; species Eupithecia tripunctaria. The sequence continues at coordinate 7,540,667 of OY041623.1, read as the reverse complement.
CGCGTGCCGCGCGAAACCTCCGCCCGCCCTTTCTTCAAGGAACTGGGCGTACTCACTCTACCATCCTTGGTAATCTTTCAGGTAGCCGTATATGTGAGGATAAACCTGGAAGATTTCAGCAACATTGGGGAAGACCGCAGGGGCACTACGCGCCACGCTGGTCGGCTAGCCGCGGTACCACGCACCATGGCAAAGTCCGAGAAACTGACACATGTCATGGGACCAATGGTATACAACCGGTTGCCTAAAATAATAAGGGAGGCCCCTAGTCTCAACACGTTTAAATCCAAACTAAAACGCTGGCTTGTCGAGCAGACATTCTACACCTTCAACGAGCTCACAAGCCTGAAATTAGTAAAATAAAATATTATGAGTACTTGCATTGTATAACAAGCTAAACATTTATGACCTGTAATGCACATCACATTATCAAATAAATGAACTTGAACTTGAACACGCCCCAGCCCCCCTGAACCCCCTCCCCATCTAAGAATTTGATATGGGTATCGGTCGAGCCGGTCCGACTATAAATGAGGTGGATGGACTTAATTGGACCTAATTTGAGCGATCCAGTTTGGAGAAGCTAGTGCCCAATCTCCCAAATGTTACTCACATCGATGTGTCGTAAGGTGGCGTAGCCTCCCAGGCGATGTTTAGCGACATGAAACTAACTAAAAATTGAAGTGAATTAGAATCAATTGCACCTTATTTCTTATTTGATAGTAATTACTATTTATCAAGCTATTTATATCGTAAAAAAATTACTTGTCTAAGTGCTTCTTTTGTAAGTAACGATTTGACTCTGACTTTGGCTGAATGGTTTTTCGTCGTTCTTTAGGCTTGTCTAGTCTACATACCGAACAAATACCGAAGCGACAGAAAAAAAAATATTACTTTATATCCGTGTCCGTGTTAAATTTATTATTTGACCTTTTAAACGTGTACATTTATTGTATTTCTGGCAATAAAGATATTTTGTGATACTTGGACGTTCTTCTTCGACGATTAAGAACGTCCAAGGTTTCACTTCACTTTTATTACAATTTTTGCAAAGTTACATTTTCGGTTTCAAGCACAGATATCAGAGACTAAGGTTTCATGACTTGACAAGACAACCTTCTTATTTCGTAGCTCATCGTAGACTGCCCGTTTTTCCAAGCACGCGGTACAGTGTCCGTTACAAAACTCTAGCTCTCGGCTGACTAATTTTTGAATAGAATGTCAGTTGTCATTTGAGCTACGAAATAATTAAGTATTTGAATAATCACTTTAAAAATATGAGCTTAAACTAAATATAATTTATCAGTTGATTTCACAAATTAATATTCTATTTTTGTCGAGAGTTTCCGCGTTGATCAATATTACAATGTACATTCAGCACATTATTTTTGAAATTGATGGTAAATACGTATAAATTTGTATACGAAGCTAAAATCACAACATTAATTTTAAATAAGCTAACATTTGTTTGATGACTACTGTCTCAATTATCTATAAGTCGCCAGTCGGGTCCTAGGTAGGAGTGCCCCATTCATAACCACAGAACAGCAATAGTTAGTTCATCCATATGGTTAGGAGGGATACCAGGTGGCATTCTGGTTTCTTTTATAAAATTATCAAGGGCATGTCTTTGTCAATTTAATCTTTATTATTTTCTTTTTATACTTGCTGCTTTTGCATATCAGCTGCCTGTTTCGAAGATAGATAAAGACTTGTTTTGGCCCTCAGCATACATTGGCTACTTTTATCACTATGCAATCTCCAAAAATTAGGACTCAATGTAGGCCCCAGAAATTTTGCACCTTTCGATTAGTGAAATAATGAGTAAAACAAACAGGAAATAAGTAAAATGAAGAGTTCATCATCAGTATCAGTTAACCTACCTTTAATGTGATAAAAAAAAATTAAAAAGATGAAATCTGTGGCTACAAAATAAATAATTTAATTGTATTGGTAAAACTAAAACATAGATTTCTATCTTTACACTAATGACCCTTACGAATAAAAAAAATATGGGACCACCTTGGGATCAAAGAATACATAAAATAATATAAAAAATTGGTCCATAAAACATTCATAATCCAAACATATAAACCTCTTTCATTAGAAATCAGTTTTAAAATAACCCTCTGAACCAACTTTGTAATCCAAATGCAGATAAGGCAGTAGAGATAAGGAACATACCTTCAATCTTCTAACCAGCTCATCAGGCCCGAGGTCATCCGTTATTGGTCGGCAGCTTTGCGGGTAGATTATGTCCGCCATACTGCCAATCTGTAACCATACATACAATGGAGTGTGACACTTGTGACCAAATCCTAATAAAACCGGCCAAGTGCGAGTCAGACGTGCATGCAGGGATCCATACCATTATTTATAAATTTGGCAAAAAAAATCAGTTTTTTTCTTCTTGTATGGTAGCCGCCCCCTTAAATACTTATTTTATTTTGTTTTTAAGTATATGTTATTATAGCAGCAATATAAATATATCATCTGTGAAAATTACAACTGTCTAACTATCACGGTTCATGAGCAGCCTGGTTACAGACAGACAGAAAGACGCACGGACAACAAAGTCTTTGTAACAGGGTCCCGTTTTACCATTAGTATTAGTACAATTAGAAGGATATCTGCAATGCAATCAAATTATACTTTATTCCAGTAATGCTTGTTCTCTATTTTATCTTATAATTATTATTATTATTACAGACTCGACCACTGGCTACGAACGCACAATCTGACCACAAGTGACAAACTGTAGTGAAAAATTTAGAAAAAAAAGCACTATGATATAGACATACCAGCTTTAAGCTGCTTGTCTATTATCCAATAATAATAATAATAATTATTGATTTACAAATGCGCATTAGGGAGCTGATATGTATCACAGTGCTTAATTTTAAAGTTTTTTCACTATAGTTTGTCTCTTATTTTTGTTTTAGAAACTGTTCACAGAGACACAACTTCTCCAGGAAGCTGGTTCCAGTTGTGCACACTTCCTGAGTAACCTAATGGTGTTGGTGTTAGATGGTGAACGGGCTACTCTGAGACTATGGCCACTAACTGCTTTAGTTTTCGTTATAAAAATTTAACAAGAGCTTGGATATGTGTAATTAAATTGTGCAGAGTTCTTTCATAGATATCTTTTTAGAGAGAACTTTGTCCTTTCCACTGATTGCTTTATTTTTTATATTAGCATCAAAATATTAAGCAAACTCTCAGCGATTTCACAAGACAAGACAGGCTTATTCTATTTTTCCTTTTTTTCTACTCACTGAGATTCAGATCAATCAGTCAATCAATCAATCAATACTTTATTTGCTGAAGAAGAGAATAAATGTGTAATATATTTTCGTACTTAGGTAGTACCTAAATAAACTATGTACCCCTTAGGTTAAAATATCTAGCTTTAATCTAAGAATTACTATTTTGTGTAGTCAATATTCTAATAACTATAGTGGTTTTTGGGTAATAACTGCATCACCACTTGTATGTCAACTTCAGCACAAATGTGGTGAAGCAGTTTTTCAAATATAACATGCACAGGCCTCCCCCCAAGCCAGATAACCCCAAACCCCCACGCTTGGCAGGTGGATTGGTGGTCCTAGTGGAAGTATTTAAAATAAACAGAAGGAAACTGCTGCCCTTTCTCTGATAGGTCTTTTAAGAGCCATGGGCTTAGTTGAATACACATTGAAACAATTTGGGGCTTCTCTTCAACAATTTTGATGGCTTAATTTATTGTTACATTTGCAAAACCGTGCATCATAGCTTCCTTTTTTGGTTATGACCAAAAAGGAAGCTATGATTTTTATTACCGAAATTTGTTTGTTGAATTTGAATTTCGACGAAGTCCGAATAAAAGGACTAATATTGTTTAAGTTTGTATTCAATAGATTTATTCAGTTTGAATCTCTGAAAGTTCTTATTCAAAAGAATCTTCCGGAGAAGGTCAGTAGGTGTGTACCTTGGCACACACAACTTGTTGAATCATTACCATGTCTTTGGAACTTCTGTACACTAAGCCTATGTACACACATGTGCACTTGTGCCGTCGCTAACAATGTTTATTGATTGATAGCATATGAAGTGGCAATCTACATTAAACTCCATGCAGGGAGTTCCTGTTCTAACGTATTACGGCGCATTGTTATTTCGGTGCATTGTAACGACCCATTACATCGGATGCGCATAACAACACGGGATAACGAAAAGTAGTTCACTGCACTCGTGGTTTACTTTTTACAGCGATCGAGCGACTGATCGAGTAGTGACAGAGGCAGACGGCAGTAAATTTTACACCAACCAAACATCACAACTTTAGGGTTAAAAGGAAGTTTTGAGCCAAAATAATAACAAAAAACACCATATTCGAATGTTGGTTGAAAGAAAACATGCAATTATGGAGGATTATGTGTGATATACGTACAATAAATCATAGACGTGGTCCTACAAGCACGTCCCGATGTTTACAAAAGAACTGGAGATTACCAACGAAAACAAAACTGTCACTGAAATAACATAATCCTTGAGTCAAAATACCACTGAAACACAATCCATATAGAAATAAATAGAGAGTCAGATTGATCTAAATGCATAGAAAATCCATGAATTATTTTTTCAACATTCTGTGTGGACGCCAAACTGCGGGAAAAACTACAGCGAAGTTAGCAGCAAATAGTGCAGCTCGCATTTCTATTCAAGGTCGCTCTTGACTTTATGGTATCAAAAAGTATCTATGCAGTCTATGAACTTTTGTCTTCAAGTCTATGATTCAGTTATGCCAACCTGCCAACCAAAGAAATCAAATCATTTTAAACTCGAAAGCTCGCTTCGTTAGCTAGTACTGTAGGTACATAGAGTTATTATAGTACATCTACATAGAGAACGTGTTCACCCTTTGATCGAGAAGACTCAAGTATGAACATCATAGAATTGTCAAATGAATGTTACCTTATTTACCATATACGTACTCAATTTCACAAGAGTTGATTTTTTATCGATATATTTTACGCATAGTAGCGCGCATAATTGCTCATCCCAATCCGTTGCTGTTGTCAATTAGTTCCCATGTCTACGCTAGACATTGGCAGGAATAGGCAATGGATGGACTCTCTCTAAGGCTTAGTACTATATTAACTCCATGTGGTACTTAAAAATCTGTGAAGAACTCGCGACTCGCGCAATCACTGAACCTCTGAATTACTGAAAGCCACTCCACCTGAAACTCAATATCAACTCCTAATTCATGATCGGCTCTCTGTAGTCCCTTTTAATTATGCTATGTCAAACACACAGATATCCGAAGTAGGTCCACGTGAGCACATGATCCGTTTTTAAAGGCTATCATAAATCAAAAAAGGCTACATCTTTATACAGAATGTAAGCAAGTTACCCCTTCACATAATTTTAATAAGGGTCATTTTAATCCCCATACCTACTAACCTCTGCATTGGCTGTATTGATGATCTGCTGGAAAGGATCACACTAATTTTATTCATTGCGAAAGTTCTATGGATAGGTGCTTGGTACTTCTTCACGCTAAAACTACTGAACGGATTATCATCATCATCATCATCAGCCTATATTAGTCCACTGCTGGACATAGGCCTCCCCTATTGAGCGCCATAGCGCCCTGTCTTCAGCTTGACGCATCCAGCATCTGCCTGCAGTCTTTCGCAGATCGTCATCCCACCTGGCCGGAAGGCGTCCTACACTACGTTTGCCGAGTCGCGGTCTCCACTCAAGAACTCGTTTACCCCAGCGGTTATCGGTTCTTCGCGAGATATGGCCGGCCCACTGCCACTTCAGTTTGCTAATTGTTTGAGCTATGTCGATAACTTTGGTTCTCTGTAGGATGTATTCGTTACGAATCCTATCCTTTAGAGAGACTCCGAGCATAGCTCTTTCCATAGCTCGCTGAGCGACTTTAAACTGGTGGATCAGCCCTATCGTGAGTGTCCACGTCTCAGCTCCGTAGGTCATGACGACGGGTAGGACGCACTGATTGAAAACTTTCGTTTTCAAGCATTGCGGTATGGATGACGAGAAGACTCGACGTAGCTTTCCAAACGCTGCCCAGCCTGAACGGATCGAGATGAAAATATTCCATAGATGTAGATCATAAATTTAATTATGTTCATTCTACAAAAAAAAATCCAATGGGATATGAATAATATACCTACTTACAGGATAAAAACAAAGTAATAGTAGTCTTTTCAGTAAATTTTGCTATCTTGAATATTTCGGGTAGCTGTTTCCCAGTAACGCTCATTTTGTACCACCATGTTTAATAGGTAGGTACCTAATTAATAGTAAACCATCATAAATAAATCTTGACAGGTTCCATAAAAATAATATCTGCTGGTTATATCAAAAAAAAAATATAACGAATACATAGATTTGCAAAGTCGTTTAATTCCAAAGCAATTAAATATCAATAAACTCCTAAGCTCTAAATAAGTAGTTACTAATTTCTTAAAATGAACCTAAAACATTAACACCAGACTTGGCGTAGATAAGTACCTAATTAGTTGTAACAAGTAAATAGTAAGTATAAAAAGCGCATACTATGCGATGCCTGCGGCTGTTGATGTAGAAAATAAAGTGGCAAAAGTAAGTATCATTCACCATTGTAGGGTCAAAAAATGCTATAAAATTAAAACATGAACATCTTTCATAAAAAAACATATTTCCTTCAATAAGTGCGCAGTATATACGAATCTGCTAGTAACCTATCAGTTTTATTCTTGAGAATAATTTGTAATCCCTTAAAATCTGTTAAGAGCATTGAAATTATTGTTTTATACATTCAAATAAGAATGGTAACGTGACACCACCAAACGGCTGCCACTGGCGCACTTTAATGACTAAATTACAAAATACAGTTAATTCTAATAATGGAAGTCAAGGCAGATGAACGAAAATTACATATAATTATAATGAACTACAATACCTACAATAAAACTTTTTTGAGTCAGAGATAGGTCATCACATCACATGTATTTAATGTTTGAGATCTGCATCATTGTAATTATTTAAGAATACTAGGTACTACTAAATTACATCATTTACCTATTTTAAAATGACAAAAGAAGTTAATTACCAAGAAAGTATGTTAATCTCTATACTTAGTTACATTAAATTTGCACACGTATCTTGGAAACAAGTATTTTAGATTGTCTAGTTATTATTTATATCCATCAGAAACGCACCAACGATTTTATGATGCTGGTTAGAAAATTAAGATATAATCGCGAGGACTGTAATACAATTTACGTAACAATGACATAATAATTATTGTGTATCAGTCAGCTAGTAGAATTTTAAACAAATATCATTTTTCAATTAAATTAGACACGTAGATACAATACTTTCAGTACTTATTATGGTTAAAAAGGCATTCAAAACTTAATTAATCCAACTCAAGTTTTCTGAACGATCCTGCAGTGGAGTGTATGTCTTGAGTCAAGTCATTTTTTTCTAAAGCATACAAGTCAACACACATGTCATCCAATGCCAATAATTCGTTTCTGCGTTTCAATAGTTTTGTTTTTAGTTCTTCAATCATGTCCTTTAATGGAACAGTGCCACCATATTCCTTTGGTAGAATCTCTGGATCCACGTGTTTCATTAACTCATCAGATGTTCGGTGGAACTGTAAAAAACAATTCAAATCAAATTAAATTCGTAGAACTCGGATGTAGGACAGGCCTATTTTTTATTTATTCAAATAATGTGCGCGCAGGCATCACGTACGCGAAACCACGAACCATGACTGTGGATCCGATTCGCATAGTCTTCGCGTAGCGTAGTCGCGTTCGCGCCTCGTTCCCGTATTTTGTATTTTGTTGATACGCGCCCGAGTGTGGAGGGCATTGGCAGTTTTGCCGTGAATAAAAGCCTGAGAAGCCTTTACATTTTATGCTGTTATGTTGGTAGAACAAGCATGAAGCTAGCCACAATACACAAAGAAATGCAAAATATTGTTGGTCGTTACCTAACATCCGATGTCTATTCGTGGTGGGTAACACAAAGATCCGTGTAATATTAAAAAGGTATTACTCGATGGGAATGGTGGTACTCTAAAATCCCTGAATACACACACTAATCCGGCCATCATCTAAAATATATATTATTCAGATTTCATTTCTTACCATGACACGATCTTTGAGTTTATCACTTAGAAGAGAAACAGCGAACTCGAAGAATCTAACCCCGTAATGCGGGATGTTTACGAAATGAGTCTTCTTATGCCGCATAGGTGTGGAATTCTGAAAAGAAGAAAAAAGTACAGTCAGCATTTAAAATTGTCTTTTATTTTATCATTCGTAATTATTATTTTAGTACCTATTAGGTAGGTACATCACTTCTGCTGACATAGGCTTAATTTTTTTTACTAAACCTACAAATTAAAAGTTACCCAAAGTTACCCAATGCAAATAATTATGGACGTTAGCTGATAACTATTGGGATCTATTGTTTAGATATCTAGGTCCATCTAGGACACTTTATGCACTACAACGAACTTGCAAAAAGCGTAGACTTGGATATCTCTCATCAATTACCTAATTTAAAAAAAAGCTTTTGCTACCTTTAAGTACATGATTTAAATGGCATTTTTTCTGATTTCAAGGTCGTTAGTAGGTTAGGTATCTAGTTATTAAGATTATTAAAAATAACTAGACTGTCACAATTGCTAACGTTTGCCTATTTTATTATTTTTTTAGATAACTTTGACGACCTCTGTGGCGTGGTGGGTGAAAGTCCGCCTGCGATGCAGGAGGTCGCCTGTATACAGTTGAGCATGAGGCGAACATCAGTCAGTGACCACAAACTGACATGAGGCATCTGCATGCCAGCCTCATCATCGGCATGCATGTAGCTGAACAGCTATATTCCTACTCTTTCAAATTATTGAGATATTCACCTGTATACAGCTGAGCATGACTGCATGAGGCAAACATCAGTCAGTGACCACAAACTGACATGAGGCATCTGCATGCCAGCCTCATCATCGGCAAGCATGTAGCTGAACAGCTATATTCCTACTCCTTCAAATTGTTGAGATATTCACCTGTATACAGTTGAGCATGAGGCGAACATCAGTCAGTGACCACAAACTGACATGAGGCATCTGCATGCCAGCCTCATCGTTGACATGCGTGTAGCCGAGAAGCTGGGATCGAGGCTCGTCCAGCAGTAGCTCCACGATCATGGAGTGAACGCGTGCCATCACGCAGCTGTCATAGACGTGTGGGTCGAAACGACCTGGAAAAAAACAATAAGAAAGCTTTAGAGGTATTTTGGCCCTGTTTACCTTATCTACGTTATATGACGATCGTGTACGAACGAAAACTGGATCTCTTACAGTTTTATTGACTACCTATTAAGTTATGTCAAATAAATTACAAGAGTATTTTAGGACTGATAATTTGAGAGAAGTGATTACCTACTTCACGTTGTTATTTATCTATCAAATACACTGGAACATAATTGTTCCTAGCTAGAAACATTTAAATCGAGCATTCAAAAATCTTTGTCTAGCTAGCCAGCCCACTGTACCTACAGCACCTTTACTGCCTAAAAACTCACCCATACAAGATAGCACCACGCGTCTCCCCTCGGCATCCCTCTTCGGCAGCGGCACGAGATACCCAGCATCAATAACAGCAGCTATCTTCGGATCCAGGGGGTCGAGCTTCTGGAACCAGTGGGGGTACATCTGTCGGATGGTCAGGTACCGTTCCAGCATGGAGCAGGCTTGCGGGATAGAGTACTTCTTTGTTCGTAGGAAGCGAAGGAGGAAGGGAGAGTCTGAAAAAAGTTTTAGAACTCTTTGGTAATTCCAAAATAGCCAGGATCTCTTCTCTCTCACAGGCATCCGAAGTGCTCGTGAGTCTCACCCACACAGACATCCGAGCTGCGTCTGAGCCCCGTATCTCCAGCCTATTAAAAGCTCAACTCGAATTTAATGAAGAGGAATATTTAACCCAAGTGGTTCTCATTTCAGCTCTCTTCTGCCTCATTCAGCTAGACGCTCAAAAAAGGATAAATTCTTAGAATTAAAATTTATTAAAGGTTACAAAACAGAATATCGAGGTAGGTATTTCTAAAGTTCAAAACGAAGCAACCTCGCAGATGCCTCCACTTTTGAATAATATTTAAAGTTCGTAAACAACTAAAGCTGCTTTATTTGATCACCCAAGTAAGTATTATATAATATACAACTTATAAATCAAGATATTATGTTTATGTAGCACACGTCAATTTATGAACATTGGGAAAGCCCACAAGAACCTTTTCCCATACATTACCATACAATTTAACATTCTGGTGCAGTAGTTCTAGGGCAAAAGCATGATCATCTATAAATCGTGTGAGTACAGATGCGACTGGAATTCCTGAACGGTCCACATAGCTTTATGAATGGTAAGTAGGTAAAGCATCTGAGATAAACACAAGGTTACTAGGTATCTACATACCCACAGTCAATGCAAATCAGAAACTGCGTTGCGTGTTGCGTGCGAATGTGAGTATCCAGTGCATGGCAATAGGGTTAGCTTAGTTAGCGTGATCAGCAGTGATCGGAATTATGAGGGCTAAAATACCTACTGCTCGAAAAATAACAGAGGCAAGTGGAGACGCTTTAGCACTAAATATTTTTTCGGCCCAATTGTTTCGGTTTTCGGGATATTACTAAAGTACATCTAAAATTAACTCTGTAAAACAAGTATCGAATTAATTATCGATGTAGGTATATTCTTTTAAAATGAAATGGTAATGGTTTCTTTGGAACGATGTAAGTAAAAAGGTGCAGAAGGTAATGTAATTCCACCTTATAAGCCTAAGAATAACTAACAAACATAAAGTAAAAAAATCTACTTTATAGTTTTCACCCATTTATTAATTTTGTACAACCATTGGACCTAAACATAAACTCAATACGTAATTATTAAAGTAACCAATTTTAACAACGTTGATAATATTCAGTTGATAAGGAAATTAGTCTATTAATCTTAATCGCTAAAGGCTTTTTTATTGCATTGAAGTACAGAGGGTGGGCTTAATGCAGAGGTATTTTCTACCTGCCAACCAGGTTTTATCAGGAATGGAGTTTTCCTTGTCAAGTTGTCAACTTGTCACCATTAGATACATTTTCTTCCGGAGAATTATAATAAATTATTAGGAGTTTATCTATATATGTATATTATATATAACTTTTATAATATAACTTCAACCTTTAAACGATTTTTTTGCGCTTAAAATCTATTTAAATGTAGAGTTCACTCGCCAAATCCTTTTGCTAAATTAATCAACTTAATGCATCTCGATCTGTATTTCTGTAAATAAAGTTTTCTAGTTTTATTTTGACTCGTTCAGATGAACACCAGCTTAAAATAAGTATTGCTTGGTCATTATATGTGGGAAGATTCCGTTAACAAAAAAATTAACTTATGTAGTTGTTACAAGCTTTGAATGATTTTAAAATATTCGTCAATAAATCAGTTTTTAGATTATATTTTTCTAGTACAGTTTTAGCGAGCCTGAAGAACAAAGATTCAGAGCTTCTAAGAAGTTTTAGAATAATTTTTATTTGTTCGTAATATTTTGCATAATACGAAGCTGCTTCTAGCCATGTACTCCACCTTGTTATGACAGGTTCTGGTGGCAAAGGCATGTTCGGAAATCTTTCTTCTAATAATTTTACTCTCTTGGGAGCCATTTAAAATATTTATTACATTTTAAATTCACGTATCAACCACATACGTATGCATATTCTGCCCTTATTTGTTCTGAAACTCAGCTAAGAGCGTGTGCAAAACAGATAAAATGTCACTGTATCAAATTCGACAAAAGTTTTTTTTAAATTCTGTCAAAGATGCGTTACACAACTGGGGTAGCTACAGGAGTGAGTGAAGCACGCACAACGACTCTTTGAATGCGAAACACGCCCTCAACAGAATTATACAGTTTTACAACAATGTTATAAAAATAAAAAACATTTTGCAGTCGTTTATAATAATGATTTTTATCATTAACATTAGTTTCAATAAAATTTACATACTTTCTTTCCTACAGCAACAATTTTTCTAATTTTCGGCCCAATTGCCGAAAATTGGCCGAATAAAATTGTTGTAGTAAGGAAGTCTCCACTTTTTTTGGCTATGTTCTATGCACTTTAGGTATTTTAGCCCTCATAATTCCGATCACTGGTGATCAGACAAGGTTTGGAAATCCAAGACTCGTTTTGATGAATTAATAAAAAAAATCTAGAGCCAAAAAAACAAACAAGATTTGAAGTGTCGTGACGGCGGCAATCCTTCAGCCTTCAGGGCAGGTTTAACACACTTAAAAAAATCCTTGAACTGCTGCTGGAATAAATGGGTTACTTTATTATAGGCCTATATAATAGATACTTAATACTTTTTGAGAAAAACTCAAATTGCCGGTAATGTTATAGTGGCGTTCATTCATGCCGGTAATCTTCAAAATATGGCCATAACGCATTTAGTGCTCAATTTAATGTAGGGAATTACATTAGTTTACATAAGTAAATTATAAATGAATAAATAATGAAACCAAGCGGAACGTGACAATGACAAGTTTAGTCACAATCATCGCGCTTGCCAGTTTGATGATCGCAGTCGGTAGATACAAGAATTAGTGTCAAAAAATATAAAGAAGGAAACTGAGTCCCTTCCTCAGGTAATAGGTTCCCTTAGTCGCCTGACATCCAAGGGGTACGTTTGTCGAGATTCGGTGCATCGAGCTAACGTTTGTCGAGATTCCGTGCATCGAGCTAACGTTTGTCGAGATTCCGTGCATGGAGCTAACGTTTGTCGAGATTCCGTGCATCGAGCTAACTTTTGTCGAGATTCCATGAATCGAGATAACGTTTGTCGATATTTGTGGAGATTCCGTGCATCGAGCTAACGTTTGTCGAGATTCCGTGCATGGAGCTAACGTTTGTCGAGATTCCGTGCATCGTGCTAACGTTTGTCGAGATTCCGTGCATGGAGCTAACGTTTGTCGAGATTCCGTGCATCGAGCTAACTTTTGTCGATATTTGTGGAGATTCCGTGCATCGAGATAGCGTGTGTCGAGATGCCGTAGTTCACCCGTTAAGTTGGAGGGGTCAGTTCTGGGAAAATAATCACACAATCCTTACACAATTAAATTAACCCTTACCAGTCCGACATTTCCTGATAGCCGGATGCTTCTCAATAAAATGCCTCATCTGTGCCAATGCCTGGTCCCTCAGAGCCAGTTCCTCCCTCAGCTCGACCCTGGCTTTCTCCCGGAGCTCCTGGGGCAGATCCCCTGTTTCCCTCTCCTTTGCCTCCTGGTCATCTGGGACGCGGGGAGGGTTGATGGTTTTGAGGTCCCGGTGGCATTCAGGCTGGAGGACGGAGGTGGCCATGGCTGGAAAGAGCGGGAATTTCAGGGAAGTATAATGGCAATATGATAATACTAGTTCTAATTTGTTTCTATTAAGTATTTGATTGTTATTTCCTTTGAATAAAGTACCTACCTACAAAGAGAATACAATAACTTCTGGTACCTGTAGGTACTAGGTACCAGAAGTTATTGTATGCCTGGTCTGTGTAGACCAGCTAGCTTATTTTTGTATTTTTTTCCTCTAGCCTAGTTTTTTCGTTGAATACTTAAATCATTTATTCAAACAATCATCAAAAGCCATGACTTTCACCCAGTTTGACACTTTCGAGATCAAATTCGGCAATATTTGTCATTGTAGCAAGCAAGCAACCAATGATCAAGTAATGTACCTATTCTAAATACAACGGCTTCTATTGTAAATGCTAGTTTTTATATAATTTATAAATAAAGAATAACCTACTTCTAAAATGCATTACTTAGGTCTACTTACTTTCGTACCTACTTACACATTTTACTTAGCATCAGAATGACACTTTAGGTAAATGCCCATAAAATTATTTGCGTGATATTTAATTAGGTAGGTAAGTAGAGACCTTTTTTTAAATTCGGTGATAGATGGCGCTGTATGAAACTCTGTTGTATGAAAACGGTGAAAACAGATAATTATTTCGTTGTTTATTTTATGACACTTAACTTTTTTGCAGCGTCGTCTAGTGTCAAAATAAAAAGCGAGATCGTTTTTTTGAAAGCTCTCGTTGACCAACCATGTGCACGATATGTACGTACATTAGGTATTGCGCTGACTGTACTTTACTTAGTAACCTTAGTTTCTGATATCTGTGTTAGTAACCAACCACAGATAATCTCCCTGTATGTAAGTAACTGATTCTCATTACATTATAGGTAGGTAGGTACAGCTGCTTGTTGAAAACGGTTGAGAAATAATGATTTGTGTTGACATCGAAATCACTCCATCTTGATCAAACTTAAATTACTAGGTAGGTACTAGGTATCTAGAGTCCGCGCCACCACTCAATTCCTATAGACGGGGGGCTGCTATCGCAGAACTATAGTAAATAAAACAAATATTTCGTTTTAATTTATAATAATTATGCTGTTCTCGGTCTATGTTTTTGGTCATTACCACATTAAATGGTTTTGGTCATTACCGGTAAGGCTATAAAAATACCTGTCATCCTAATCCTGCCTAATCCTACTAATATTATAAACGCGAAAGTTTGTAAACATACAATGGTACCTATGTTCTCTTTCACGGCACTTACCATAGGTATATTATAGATAGGAATGGTGCGAAGCCGCGGGGAGCAGCCAGTATTTTTTACTAACAACGATACCTACAATAATTAGTTTTTTTTAATTTCTGTCGCCTCGGTACGCAGATTAAATTATAGAAGCGACGAAGAAACCTTTAGAATGTAAGTTTTGTTAGATTTTGAGTAAATCCCGTCCCAACTCCCAAACTTATGGGACGGCAGAATGCCCGAAATAACACAAAAATGCTAGACTACGAAATAGGGTAAACAACACGATTATGGTCACTTACTTCACATTTTGCCGGCACGTCACACAATACGCGATGACCAAGTTCAACTGGGCTGGACGGTCGATGCCCTGGCCCGTTAGCTCCCGAAATATTGCGACATACGGCCCTTCAAGCCCTTATTCATTACGAGTAAGAATACTTTTTAAACTTGCTAGTAACGCGGTGGCCTACGTTTTGAACTGTCAATCTTTTATTGATTTATTTAATTTTATGGAACATCGACGGCTTAAACTAACTTAATCAATTTATGTAATAGCATCAGAGAGCTAATTAAGGATTTTGTGACAATATTTGTGTTTAATGACAATTTAACTAACAACATGACTGTGAAAATATTCAGCAAGAAAGTTACAAAACATACATTCAAAAGGTTTTAAACAATCCCTACAAAATTATTTGAGAAAGACCACAGATAATAATAATACTATAAGGATTAATGTTTTAGATTTTTTTTACATAATTTGCTGTTAAGTTCAATACACGCATATGACTAAAAAAAATAACGTTTTATACATTACATAATTACATATACCTTTACATTATTAATAATATCCAATAAAGTATAGTGTCTAATGCAGTGTGAATTATTATATTATCACAATTAATTATTATTATATTATATAGTTAACAACTAACTGTTGCACGTAACCTTCATAATTAGAGCTTTCCTCGCGCGTCAATAGTGTGGAATCATAGCGAATACGGCCCGTACTTTTTAAGTGTTTTTATATTGTAGGGTATTGCCCTTGTATAAACAGGTACGGTAGTACGTCTTAGTGGCTTTACCGTAATTAATGTTCCTACTTCCTACATTGTAAGCTGAAAAATGCTGATTACGTAGATTATAGGCAAGTAAGCACACGCTGAGCCACGCTGAGCAATCATGGTATCAGCCATACCTGCTTACAAATTATATAAAAAAAAGGTTAAATTGTCTAAGGCTTTGACTAAAACGGGCTACATTTTCTAAGTTCTCTGGCTAATCATTGGTCAAACTTAGTTTTTTTATTTCTGTCACTTGATTTTTTGAAATAATTAAACGGAGTGAATAGATTCCAGGGTGAATAGACATGGACGACGCTGGTAGCAGTGCACTGCTGGAGTGGAAGTATCCTTAGTCCAAGACTGTCCACCTCCGATGTCAGTCGATCTGACCTCTGCAAAAGGATGTTTTGCTCCAGTGTTTCGCCATTTCTATTCACCCTTAGATCTTTATTCATCTCGTTTTACCCGGTACCTTTTAAGTGCCTCTTCAAATAATTCCCATCCAAATTCTTTTTTTTATTGAGAACTTATTTAGCACTAGGTATTGTACGTTTTATAATTTATTTAAATAATCCTCCTTTTGTCCACATAATGTACCTTTTGCGATTGTTCAATTATTTGCTAACAAATGATATCATGGTATTTCCCGATTGCTTTAAGTATTAGTTGTTTGTCCATCTACAAGCTCATCTCATTTAATATTCTAGAATAATAATCCAACTTTAAATTGAATAGTTCTGTAAATGACCTTGCCTACAATAAAACTAGTTTAGAACGTGTAACTATTTTTGTCAAGCTTCTTCAGTCTTTTATTTGTAAAGCATATACTTACGTTTACCAGAAAAAAATATGACAATACTTTTTATCTTCTAATACTTTTATGAAGTTAATCAATTTTAATTTACGATTAAACATTTTATGGAAATAATAAAATTGTCTTGGTAAAATCAAATTACATGTTGATGTGAGATTTAAAAAACAGTTAAAAGACAAAATGCTCAAAATAAAATAAAATGATTTAAAATAATAATTTAAGTCGCATACTTAATTGAAACATTAAATAAAATCAACAGTGCTAAAATGTAAATACAGGGCGCTATGGCGCTCATTAGGGGAGGCCTATGTCCAGCAGTGGACTAATATAGGCCGATGATGAAGATACAAACAAACTCCATCATGATTCTTTGTCAAATTGTGTTAGATTATGTAAAAATCTACATGCACCGATTACGTTCGATTCCGTATGTATTCGTTTCACAACCCACAATAACGTCTTACAATAACTTGACATAACCGTCTCTGGGAATTTACAATTGTAATATAATTTTCTTCTTTGTAGAAAAAGTTTATAACGTTACATAATAAACTTCCATTCTAGTTAGATAATATTATTTTGTAGGTAGTCTTATTAAGCTATTGCATAGCTTCTATCGCGGGCCTTGAGCGCGGGGACCGAATCCAGAAATTCCGTAACGCAAAAACCTGAGGTCCCCCCACTCCGCCGCCGGGCAAGGAGGTGTGGCTTGAAGGCCGTGCATCGCATCGTCTAACGTCGTTTCAGTTCGGCAGTCTTCGGCACGGGTTGTGTGTGCGTCGTATAATATAATCGTACGAATACTTATGCAGCTGTTTATGAGAAAGTATATAGGTGTATAATATATTATATAGGTATTTATGTACAACAGTGAATAGCTGTACTCGTAAAATTTGTGTATAAAGTGTTTTGAATATGAATGAACAAAGTGCAATTATTATTAATGAAGAAAGTCACGAAAAAATTGTGAAAGAAAATGAGTGAGTAGGTACCTACTCTATATACATACATTTTATTTAAGATCCTGTGCACAGTCGGGTGGGATACTACGGTTCCACGACCTCTAAGCAGATTTGCTGCAGTCCGCGTTCCTACACGAGGGTTTCTACACGAGGGTCCAAGACCCGTTCTTGCACCTGAACTCCTACCTCTCTGCCACCCCCGCGCCTTTGAGGAGTAATCCGGTCATCACTCAGAACCCTCTGATAGGCCGCCGTGATGACTCTAGCATCAACCGGATGTTGCCGGTTTGGGTACCTATCCCGGTAAATTCGCAAGGCTTGTGACGCATTTCCTCTAGCTTCACCGTAGCACATAAGCATTTGTCCATACTCCCTCGCACTAAACATAACGTAGGTAGGTAGGTACCTTCCTAACAATAATAAATAAAAATAACACTAACTCAATAAAATACTGAAAACTTAATAAACTAAACTGCTTCTAATAATTATCAAAAAATACACGATACGGTCAGTAGGTACCTACGTTAACACCGCGCGCGACTATTCAGACCAGTTAGTGATCACGTACTAAAACAAAATAATAAAAACATTCGTGAAATTAGGTAAAATTATTTATATCCCTTTATAAAAGCCGAATATTTCTTTGAGTAGCCGCCGACCGAAATCGCGCTGTCATATCTCCTATGAGTTCTAAAGTAATAATCATAAGACTCAAGTTTCCTTTTTTTAAATTTTGTCGGTAAAAATCAAAGACGCGCGCGCGTAAGGCCTTCGGGTAGCCCCGCCGCCCGCGCCCGCGCCACGCCCTTGCGCGCGCCCCGGCGGCGCGCCGACGTGCGGCACGGGCACGCGGCATGGGCCGGGGCCCGTGCCGGGTAGTGCCGTCGCGACGGCACTTCATTGGCTGCTTCCATTGGCTGCACTGCAGTCGACTGCAGGCGACGACGCCTCGCCTGCAGTCGACTGCAGCCAATGGAAGCCGTCGACCGCAGTCGATGCGTGTACAACTTGCAGTCCGTGTCAACTTGTAGTCCGTGTAAATGCCCTAGAACTCCCGAGACGAGACTACAAACTTATCTTTTCGTAAATAACTAGCTGCACCCCGCGGCTTTGCACGCGTTGTTCCTGTGGAAACGTTAAACTCAGACAAAGGAATGTTAAAAGGTGATTTTT
Organism: Eupithecia tripunctaria; assembly: GCA_955876795.1. Taxonomy (NCBI): domain Eukaryota; kingdom Metazoa; phylum Arthropoda; class Insecta; order Lepidoptera; family Geometridae; genus Eupithecia; species Eupithecia tripunctaria. The sequence goes on along the minus strand of OY041623.1, from coordinate 7,521,988 downwards.
ATCCCACGGGACTGATTTATGGAATAAAAAGTAGACTATGTTTGATTCCAGGATTAGAATTATCTGTATGCAAAATTTCAGTCAGATCCGTCCAGTAGTTTTGGCTTGAAGAAGTAACATACATACATACATAGAAACTTTCGCATTTATAATATTAGTGTGATTTGTACCTACCTATACCGTGTCCATTTTGAATGGGGCATAAACGTAAACATACGTTGGCGCGTCCGTATACGCATACGTAATTTACATTACTTGTCGATTTTAGATCCTGCCTTCAATAAAAATTGCTTACAATTATATCTGAAACTCGACGCCAAGCAAGTGAGATTTTGTTATTTGTGTCGTATTTTGTTAACTAACATGCTTCATTCAATATGGATAAACCATACGTACTTTAATTTGCAGCCATGACCTTGAAGTATGCCAATAATTCATTAGAAACTTTAACATTTTAAACCATTGATTAATTAAAAAGGGAAGATGAGGTACTAGTTTCTCAAAAATGGCAACCTCATATTGTGTAAAATTGTGTGCTCCAACCTTAGTCACCGTCTGACCGGCGGCGGCGGCGGCGGCACGGGCGGTCGTGGTTCGCGTGAAATATTGTTGTCTCGGTCTCACTTCGGTCTTAGATACGTCTTTCCGTCTTTGTTCTTCTTTGTATTGCACAGGGCTGCAAATATAACTGTGAGCGTATGTGTTTGCGTGTAGTTCTAACACATGCCAATTTTTGAGTAATCGCTGGGAGAACGTAACCTATCTTCCCTTTTTAATTAATCAATGTTTTAAACATGGACGTAGATAAATTTACGGACGGAATCCTACAGATTCAAAAGTGAAGACAGTTTTTGTTTTTGTTTTGATTTTTCTGTTGATAATAATTTTGTGTCACATCGAAGTAATACGTTGATGAACCAATAAATTTATTTGTGGATGTGATCCCGTGTTTTATGTTGACGAAACGACTGTGGTTTCCGCGACATTTCACGACAAGAAGACAAGAATGCATTTTTCGTTATTTACATTTGTTTACAACGCTGTACATCTGTTGACGTCTAATGCCGTAATGGCTGGCAGTCGATGGACAGACTATGATATCAATGTGTGAGTGTGTTCGTGTACGTACTGAGGGTGGACAGACTATCGAGTGCTTCATTTTATTTCTTAATGAGACTCCGTCCGTGAATTTTGCTAGGTCCATTATTTTAAACACATTTTACTTTGTCTACAATAAGTACTACCTACGTTTGTACATACACACATACCTATAACCTACGTTTGTACGTTTGGGGCATGGCGTGGCGCGGCGCGGCGGGGCGGGCGGGCTAAGCAAAGGCCGCATACGCGCGTGTAAACTCTTTGACTTTTACCGAAAAACCATTTTAGTTAGTATAGTAAAACCATTTTAGTTAGTATAGTAAAAACCATTTTAGTTAGTATAGTACCTAGTACCTACGTGTTCGTTATTCAGTCTGAACAAATGCGCGGTGCATAAACATGGTTAGTATGTTTATGTTTCGTGATTTTCTTTTGTTAATTATTAGTTGGCTAGGCAGATAAGTTTATGTTTGCCGTTTGCCGCAGCGCGTTGGCTAGGCAGATCAGTGTGTGTACCTGTGTACCTATACCTATTAATTATTGGTGTTGTGTGTTTTATTATTGTGAGTTTGTTAGATAATAGTTATCCTTAGAGGAGGCATTTAATAAGGTTAGTGTTTTTTTTTATCATGATTACATTATGTTTAGTGCGAGGGAGTAGGTATGGACAAATGCTTACCTAGGTAGCTATCGATAAACTGCGGGCATCAAGTGAGATGTTTGGTTAACATCTGGGTAGGTAGGGATCCATCTGAGGACTATCGTAGGGCATGTGTTCCTGCCCCCCAGAATTAACGGAAAGGCATCATCACCATCATCAGCCTATAACTAATCCACAGATGCACATAGGTCGGCCTCCCTAATGAGCGCCATAGCGCTCTGTCTTCAGCTTGATGTATCCAGCATGCAGACGATCTTCTAAAGATTGCAGGCAGCTGCAGTCTTTATCTGATCATCATCCCACCTGGCCGAACGGTCGTCGGCTGTCGACCTTTGCAGTCGGCTGCCGTCACCTGCAGTCGGCTGTTGTCGCCGACTGCTGTTAAGGACAGAACGGATACCTTAGCCCCCATACAAACGTACTTCCCGCTCCATTTGGAAACTACGTCCCCGATCGTATTGAAATTTTTTATACATAATCGGATGACAAATAGCCATGTCTGTAGTTTTTTCGTTTTTTAAAAAACATTTTGATCTTTAAATGAGAGCGAAACTAATTTGCCATATTTTGACCACCAAATCGAGTCATTTTCAAGCTATTTTTTATGCATGATAGACACCTTTATTCGAAAATCTGTCACACTGCAGACATCCTAAATATATTCACAATTAAAAATAATCAAAAATATTTCTAAAATCAGTCGTTTCTTCAAAATGAATCGGGAAGTACGAAAAACTATCAAAAATTGGTGAAATTCCTTCTAGTTTCTGCAACCGCTCGCTCGCACGCGGGGGGCGATGCGGCGCGCAGGGGGCGAAATTCCGAAAAAAGGCGAACATCGCCGAATAGCCGACACGATGCGATGACGACGACCGACGCGACGACGACGAATCTTTTCGTAGTCGGTCGGGCGTCGTCGGCTATTCTGTGCTAGTTATTTATTTCTGCTACACGTATTAGTATTTTGCCTTATTTAGACGTAATCAAACGAGATACCTATCTAACCTACTATGGATTATGGACCGAATTATTTTGCTGTTTTATAGAAAATGGTTCTGAATTGATCACATAAAAGTTTTACAATCGAAGGATTAGTATTTATCCCGTCAAGCTTAAAAAACAACCAAATAGGTAGGTACCTACCTACCTACTTCAGAAAAACTACATTTTGGGTGACATCTTCGCCAAGTCTGATCAAAGTTTAATAATTCTTTCTTTACTGTCTAAAGTTTGAAACATAAAAAGTAGGTAGTATCTAAAACATCCTCTTCTCATGATAATTTTACTGATCTATCTTTATCTATTTATATAAAAGAAAGTCGTGTTAGTTACACTATTTATAACTCAAGAACGGCTGAACCGATTTGGCTGAAAATTGGTGGAGAGGTAGCTTAGAACCAGGAGACGGACATAGGATGGACATTTTGTTCCCGGCTGAACGAATCTTGATGAAATTTGGCAGGGAGGTAAACAGTATCCCGGGAACGGACTTGGGCTACTTGAATAGAGCGTGGGAAGCCGCGGGTAAAAGCTAGTTACTAATAATTTATCTCTATGATCCCCATGGCAACGGACGTAATAACAAGAGGCTTATAACATTGATGCGAGGATACCTATCCAAAAAGTATCAATGAAGACGGATAGCATAGAACGAAGGAAGATCAGTTCTGGGCTGATGATATTGTTAGGGTTTTGTACGCGTAAGGGTCTCAAAATTTGTACCTATTACTAAGCCTCCTGTCTATCAGCGGGCTGTCTTTTATGAATCGTAATAGTTAGGCATTATACATTTTGACTGAGGGCGTATTTCTAGTGTTCCTCTAACGATAAATTATCGTCATCATCATCAGCCTATATTAGTCCACCAATGGACATAGGCCTACCCAGTGCTGGATTTACACATTTGCCGCCCCAAAGCTTTAAATTTTTTGCCGCTCCCACCGACTTCTGTGTAAGTTGTCTAAAACTAGATACACTGTTCACAATAAAGTAAATTCATTTTATAGCCGACTTCTAATAAAGGAGAAGGTTCACAATTCGACCGTATTTTTTTAAAAGTTTCTTACCTAATAATTCTGACGACCTCTGTGGCGCGGTGGGCGAAGGTCCGCCTGATACGCAGGAGGTTGCGGGTTCGATTCCCGTCTCGGGACAAATATTTGTACGATCTGCAGATATTTGTTCAGGGCGTTCTGGATGTTTTCTATGTACAAAAAAAAATATATCTATGTAGTGTATTGTATTACGTATATCAGTTATCTAGTACCCATAACACAAGCTCTGCTTAGCTTGGGGCTGGTTAATGTTGTGTGAATTGTCCAACATTATTAGCCATTATTATTATTATTATTATTATTATTTGAAAATTTGTGCAAAGTTACTTTAAACCAGGGCAAGTTTTAGTACCGGCAGGCGGAAAGATACATTTTTGTTCTTTTAGGTACATTTTATTTGTAGTAGTAAGAAAGAACTGAAATTTGATCGAATTTGAGGCAAAAGGCGGAAGGAAATGTTATCGCAAAATTTACGTGTTTTTTACCTATACCATGTCCATTTTGAATGAGGCATAAACGTAAATAAACCGCCCATACTTAACCTAAAATTCACTTTGTTGGCGCGTCCTTTTATGCGTAATTTACATTACTTGTCGATTTTAGATCCTCCCTTGAATAAAAATTGCTTACAATTATATCTGAAACTCGACGCCAAGCAAGTGAGATTTTGTTATTTGTGTCGTATTTTGTTTACTAACATGCTCCATTCAACGTGGACAAACCATAGGTTGTGTGCTAAATACCTAGATTTGGATGTTGTCAAAAAGCTTGTAAAACCAACACAATAACGAGCGGAGCTAGCTTAACTCGTATCTAAGACCAAGACAAGCAAAATTGCACACAAGTTTCAGACTTTTACAGCTGCTGGCAAAAAAAAAGAAAGTCACATCATATCGATAAACGACTTGTAGGCACACTTTTCTAGTAATAATGAATGAAACAAACACAAAATAAGAACGGCGAGCGGGGCGATCGGTATAAAAAATATGAGAAGTTTGGGTACGGCAATCAGCAAATAAAATAGCTAAGACAATGGTGAGCAAAGTGAACTGCACAAATCTGAATCTGATTGAGACTAATTATTTTGTATTAAAAAACTTTTTACTCGCATCTAAGACAAGAATGGTAGCAGCTCTAGAAATAAAGTAAAAATAAAAGTTTTGTAACTGCACAAATCTGAATCTGATTGAGACTAATTCTTTTGTATTAAAAAACTTTTTACTCGCTTCTAAGACAAGAATGGTAGCAGCTCTAGAAATAAAGTAAAAATAAAAGTTTTGTAAGATTTATTGTAAAGGTTTTTAAAATAACTACTTATTAAAATCTGTCTTTGGCGCAGAGCTACCAACTAAAAACATTCCAGGTAGGTATGCATCCAAAATTGTACAATGTTGCGTCAAATGAAACACAAGTCGACTTGCGCTGGATGATGCTAAAGGTGCTTTGTGAAGATGTTTTTGAAAGATTTAGGACTGCTTAAATAGCAATGAGTATCTGCAATAATTTTAGAACATAAAATGTTTAAAACGTTTATTATTTTGGCCCGTAGCTTTTGCTACTCCTGCCTGTGGACAATTCGCCACTGTTGATATGAGTGGTTAATTAAAAGTTCAGTAAGGATTTAGGCGTCTTCTACTTATTTTCACATACGCACCGATTACGCTGATGACACCGCCCTCGCCAATCAATTCGATGCCGGGCGCCGTCGCCGCCGGTGAAATGAGCAACGGTGCACATGTCTAATACGTACTTAAATTATTAATTTCTATTTTCAAATTGAAACTTCATTAGTAAACACAATATCTATTGTTTTTTTTTATATAAATAATACCATATTCTAAATAATTCTAATGTTTAGTAATTTTTCCTACTTACCAATTTTTTTTAGTATACTAATATAATGTATATTAAGTACCTAACGAACGGACACGAAGGCAGTCGAAGCGGCAGCAGCAGGCCCTCCCAAGGCGGCAAGAGTGGGGAAAGCGGCTACTGCCGCCGCCGCCACCCCACCTCGTATCCGCAACCTTAATTTTTTTGGGGTCAATTTTGCCGCCCCCCTAGTTTCGCCGCCCTAAGCTTTAGCTTTTTCAGCTTCTATGGTAAATCCGGCCCTGGGCCTACCCTAATGAGCGTCATAGCACCCTATCTTCAGCTTGCCGCGTCCAGCATATGCCTGCAGTCTTTCGCAAAACGTTATTACCTTTATTGGCTGTTATCTTGAGGAGAGTAATGCCCATAATCCCCAAGCTCGGCATGCGGTTTGGGATCGCAGTTTGGTGACAGAATTGTTCGGCAGAAGGCGCTGCTGCCCGCCTCCCGTAATTAGCTGGGCCGGCGAACTTCGTTCTGCCCTAGTTCACTCACTTTGAGATTAAAAATATATATATTTTTTTAACTTTTCTTCTTTACAAACCTTGTCCTAACAATAACGAACACATAAATAAATAATGCTGGACAATCCACACGAGATTATCTAGCAGTATACATATATTATAAAACAAAAAGAATTATCCAATTTGGTGCAGTCGTTCGGCGATGCATTTTTATTTATAAGCTGCTCCCCGCGGCTTCGCACGCGTTGAAGTGAGATTTACAGAAGGGAAAAAACCAAAAGAACCAAAAACACTGGGTAGGTAAGTAAGGGTGGTTAGGTACCTTTATTTAGTAGTACCTACGGATAAACTTTTGTAAAAATGCACGCCCCATCTGGTTTATCTCTACCTTCCTACACTTGATTGATTTGATACGCAGTGGTAGGTGGGAGTGGGAACTAAGTACCTAGGTAAGTATAAAATACATGAAAAAAACAATTGGAATATTGTTCATAACATAAAAAGCACACGTTAGGTAGGTACCTTACCTACCTACCTAACGAGTGCTTTTTAACTTAGCGGAAGCTTGATGAGTAGGTATAGGTTAGGTACCTATACCTACTCATCAAGTTTCCGCCAAAAAGTCTCAAACATGTCACAAAAATAAAGTCAGTAGTTGGTAGACCAGTATACTTGCCTATTCTATTATAGGTACCTACCTATTTTGTAAATGATTGCATCAACCGACTACGTACTAATTAGAACCTATTCTGTGCCGACACTGTGCACGAGCGCACACACTCACACACACACACATCCACAGCTTTGTATTTGATGGTTAGATGCGCTTTCTCACTCATAGCGCGCCCCATTTCATTCGACGTGAAACAACAACAAATCCGCATGGGCCGGCCGCTGAGATTTGGAAGACGTTCGTGGCCACCTTAAAGCGCATCAGGGCGCATCCTTCCGAGCCGCTTCCGCCGGAATCCGTGAGTCTAAAGGATTTGAGTAAAATGCGGCGGCGGTGCGGATATTTGCGCGGGGTTGCCTATGTAGGTACCTACCTATTATTTTATGATGAATGATTCGAAAATGCGATGACTTCGGCGCCTGTGGCCGCAGGGTAGCGCGGACATACCTATGTGTACGAGTGGGTAGGTAGGTACTAATTTAAGGCAAAATGTGAATGTGAATTAAATGTGTTTTACATTTTTAAGTTATCATCAATTATGGGCATGCTTTCAAGGCCATGGCCGCTGATTAAATAGTAGGTTAGGTACCTACCTACTAGGTAATTATTTATGCAAAGATAAGTTTGTAGGTAGGTACCTTGTTTCGCTCGGGCGGGAGTTTACGTGTCGGGCGGGAGAACAACCACGGATTTCAGCTGTGCTGTTGTGGCTGTGGCCCTACCAAAAAAACACATTAAATTTTATCTAAAATACTCTCGTACACCCCATAGCCTGCGGGTGTCCGAGGGTATTTTAGACATAATTAAATGTGTTTTTTTTTATTTCTAATCAATGATAGGCATGCTCAAGGCCATGGCCGGAAATTTAATCGTAGGTAGGTTAGGTAGTAGTTAGGTCAATTTATGGAATGATAAGTTTGTAGGTAGGTAGGTTAGGTACCTAGTCTCGCACGGGCGCGGGCGGCGGCGCGGCGGCGGGAGTTTTACGTGTCGGGCGGGTGAACGACCGCGGCGGATTACAGCTGTGGACAGCGAGTGCACGTGTACTAGCTTTCGAGTGAGAGGTTGGCAGTGTTTTAAATACATTGCTGATTTTAAATTTGTTTTCTTATCGGTCACCACGCTCGGCTCAAAAAGTGTAACTTGAATTAATATCAAAGAAAAAGCAATACTGCATGAAAAAAATAAAAAAGTAAAATTATAATTGCATAAGTTGATACAAAATGCTATGCAATAGCTTTACCGCGGCAGTCCCCGAGTGCCACACGTCTTTTTTTTTTATCCATATTCGTCCCACATTGGGCCTCCCCGAAACATGTTAATTTATTTGGGCTCCCAAATAAATTTAAAAAAAGGAAAATTTATTCAAAAAATATTATTGAAGTTAGAAACAAATTAGAACTATTAAGTATTAAAGTTTTTTAAACTTACGCGATCAGAAAATCAGAACACATTATTATAAATATTCACGGTTATCCCGTGACCACGACAGAGTGTAAACCTGTTGAAACGTCGGGAAAAATAGGTAAATAAACGCGATAAATACCCGTGAATATTTATTAAGTATTTACAATTGAAACAATTTAGCTAATTGCAGATTGTTGCAATCAATAACTGAAAAACCTATTGTGAAGTGGAAATAAACAAATATTATTATTATAACTACGACCTAGGCAGGAAAACAAAACAAAAGGCTCATTGAACGTCTTATAGTCTTAAAGGCTCGTAAAAGGATAGATTGTATAGTTGTTGGAATGTCGTTGTAATGCCATTGTTCACTATTTATGTCTTGTGATTGTGATCTATTGGGAATCAAATCACGTTTATTTGGACCGAAATTCATGGAATACCTACTGACCTGACAAAGATCATCGTAGATATTTTTAGTTAGTTTAGTGATTTATGTTGTACGTAAGTAGGTTAGTGATGTTTATTAATATATTATATTTCTATGTATATTCATTATAAATAAATGTTATTTTCCTAGGTACCAATTTTACGGTTCGATATGACCAGTTTCTTCGTGTTACGATATGAAATATAATAAAATGGCACAGATTTGTTTAGAAATTTAGAAAAAGCTGTGACAAAGACAAGTGAAACCATGAAACAATCGCACAAAAAGATAAATCTAAAATCGGCTAGTGAAACTGCCCAGCAGACCAGAATGGGGCCAAAATGCCACAGAGCTGTGATTCATTTTGCAGTTTGCAGTTGCACTCATTTACTCTTAGAATAAGAAATATCTATGCATTTACTTGATTTACCTAGTAACGTTATTTTTATTTATGAGGTTATAACATAAGTTATTCGGCAATGCCAATAATAATACACATAATACCTAAACATCCTTTTAAAACAATTATAAAGTTTCTTAGTATATTAATGTGTGTTTTTAACAGGAAGTACAACATTTACTAAAAAAACAAACAACAGATAAAAATAAAACCAACCCTGAAGGAGTTACACGTCTTCTTAGATCTACATAGGTTTGTGTAGATATTTATAAAGCAAAGCTACAATTGATAATTTAGTGGGTATTTAAAGAAATATGCTCGTTACTTGGCATCGTAGTAATTATGTCCAATTTTATACAAATCGCTTTTAATCATACCTGACTCATGAGGAAACCATGTTAAAAATTACTTATGATGATGATTAAAATAAGTTTCACATGAAGGTAAACAGGAAGACTTTCTTAAGCCAAAGGGCATTATTGAAAGACTACGTTATCTATAATATGACTGTTGTATGAGTTGGTTGTTTCCTTATTTATTTTGCGTACGTTGGCCTTGAAAAGTCCTTTGAAACTTTCAAGGATATTTTAACCATAACATTCAATTTAGTAAAAGTAAACAATTATTTAATAATCACATAAAATACAAAATGACATTCAAAAATAAAATGAGACGTGAAAAAAATGGTTACTACTCAGCATGTGCTATATGACAGAGCGAATCATGCCATAGCGCTGGTCTTCCGTGGCGACCATTGTGAATTTGACCACTGTTGGTTTACGGTTGTTAGTTAGTGGGCTTAGGTTGGGTATTAGGCACCATCTAGACATAAAAAGAACAGACAATAAAAGACTAAAAGTTGAGTAAAATATAAAGGTAGCTAAACCAAACCAAACCACCCATGCTTTGCGAAATACATCGAGCCTTACGTAAAGACATGCTTACCGACTAACAGATTTCGTAACTTGGCCCTTATGCAAAATTATCTGGCTTGAGCGTGAAATTATTAATCACCTTACCTAATACGTTTTTACCTAATGTGGGTATAGTATAATGCACCTTTAAGGAAGAATAATGGCATTCTTATTTTAAAATTAGGTATGTAGATTTGTAGTGACTTCTTACTAACCGATTCCCGCTGCTAAACGCCAATAATTTCCTATGAACGATTTGAGGTAATCGGCGTCATAGCTAGCGCCAACCAAGGAAGACAAGAATAGGTAGTCTTCTTCCGTAAAACCGGATTGAATTGGTAGTAATAAAGTAATAATCCATGGTGTAAATTGACGAAAACATTACCTGGCTGGTAGTAGTATCATTAGTCTTTGACTGCTCACCTTCTTTTGCTCCAGTACTTATTTCGGTATATATATATATATACCCATCCTACCTAGCATGAATTCAATATTGCAAATAGATAATCTCTGCAGAACCCGGGAGCCTGATAAGGTTAACATTTTTCATTTTTTTTTAACCAGAGATTAAACTTATTTAAATCGCTGAATATAATAGCCTTAAACATATCAATTTTGGATACATTTTTCTCTGATAGTTCTGACGCTTCTGGTTGCTGATTTGCCCATTACAGTACTACTTAATGGGAACTGATGTAATGGGCCGTTACCCATTAGCGGAAAATCATTGCCATGGCATAACTAATTTGGCTAAGCTAATAAACATGTCATTGCCAGTGTTGACACACTATTGACGCCATGTCGTTAATTTATGTTGTGTAACTTGCCATTGGTGTGACTACATCCTCATGGGTTGATTTTTGTGGGATCAATAGATCATTAAGTCATGTTCAATATAGCATAATATTATTTCATTAGTTTCAGTGCCGAAATTATTTTGACAAATGAAACAAAAAGTTTAAAAAAAAATCAATAAAAATCTTACAGACAAAAAAAATATTTATAATTTTCTGAAAATCAGCATGAGTTTTTAATCGCGACTGTACCGACGAATAAGAACAAAGATTTTTTTTGAAAGATGCCAGAAGACAAGAATAGTCAGGTCAATATCAATTATTATATACCTCCCTTATTTATTAAAATGTATAACTATTTAATGAACTTTGATATTTCACGTTCTTATTCAACTATTTTCATTTAAAACAGTGTAACCTCAAATTACCTAACAATATTAATTTTATTTGGTAGAGTAAATTTTATTTGTAGGTATATTTTCTTTTATTAATTTATCTAGATATAAAATCATATAACAATATGAATTACTGATAAAAAATTCAAATGTAACATTATTATTGTTACGAATAAAGAACTTGAACTTAAAACAAATTTTAAGGAAAAAACAAAAAAATACAAACACAAATCGAAATACGAAACTAATACCTACCTACTACCTAGCTAGATAGGTATTGATACCTACCCAATCACTTTTACTTCTCTTACGAGTGTTAACATGAACAATGACCTAGGCTCAAAGAAAGTAAAATTTCAAACTTTTGAAAGTGAAAGAGTCTTTTCACTTTTGACAATGAGTGTGGTCGTAACAATTTGCGCTACTTTTTGGTTATGCAAATAACAGGTTGGATTTTTATTATTGTTTACTTTTATTTGTTAAGTTAGTTTTGGTTTTTAGCTTAGCAAGTAATTTGGTAGAAAATTGTATAAAAATCTAGATTTTGCAGGAGAATAGATCGCATTGTACTTTCATTGTACCTTACATTCTTATTTAAAATAAATTGAATTTTGAATGAGAACTCTGCTTTTTTAAGCCTAAGGAAAAATTTAGGAATAGTTTCTGTAGGTCAGAACAGAATGATGTCCTATTTATAAGGTCAATAGTTTTAACTTTCACGCAGGTGAGTTACCTTATTTATATTTAATTAATATCCTAGCTAATCATAAAAAAATATAATAATAATAAAACTTTCATGAGCAAATTCCCTATAAAGTGTAAGTATATCAGTAAACCCCGCCAATAAATATAAATCATACATTCATAATTGTTTTGAAGTCGGGTAAAAAACTCACCTATGATATTAGGTAGTAGAAAATTCCAAATTCAGCCAAATTCGTTCAGGAAACGTTGATTTTCACTTGGAGAGTAGATACCTTAATATTCCTGTAGTCCGCAATTTTTTTTAAGCGGTCACAGTTTTAATTTGAAAATAGAATAGGCCGGGTGCCCGCGCGAGCACCAGTCGAGCACTGAGGCAGTAGGGCAAGAAACTGTCTACGCGCACAAACTTTCTACAAAATTCTGAATAGATCATCGTAGCTTTTATGCTCGTAATTTTTACTTTGCTTGAATAGAGCAATAAGTAATTTTTTAAATTAACAAGTGTAGGTATTAAACTAGTTTAAGGTATGTCATAGACAAATTGTACTAAACAGGAAAAAGGATCCTTTGTAAACTATACTTTTGAGATTACATTAATTCTGATAATGATGAAATTCAATAATTTTAAGAAAAACTGTGTCTCGTTTCTTTCTCGACTAAATTTAGATTTAATTTCTTCTTTTCCTTAAAGTCGTCCTAGAGCTCAAACAAATTGTAATTACAATTTGTGATTATAAAACAAACAAATTGTAATTATAAATTACAATTACAATTTGTTTGAGCTCTTTAAGAAATTTATAAATATTTATTAAATAGGTACCTACATCTATTCCCGTCCCGTCCCATCGAAGCCGAAGATTTAAGGATATTTTCTGATTTCTTACATCTATTTTGCTGTTATAAATATTAAAGACCTTGGTTTTTTTCTATGTCAAGAAAAAAATATGTAAAAAGTGTTGACAACCAAAGATTTTAATCTTTGTACAAATTTTGTAGTTGACTGTACTTTACAATTTTGCCAAGAGTGGTAGGTATTTTATGTCAATTTATCATTTGTTTCTGCCTTTGTCCCAATCCTTACGAAAGACTTTAAAGTCCATTTAACTCTCGGGTTACAAAACTCCAAGCCGGTTCTTGGTCATCTCACGGTTTCCCAACTTTCTTCGACCTCGATCGTTACAGTACCTACGCGTCAAATAAGTCTGCGCGTGGATCGTGTCATACAATTTAAGCTTCAAATTCCCGTACCTACTGCATTGCACGTTCAAGACCCGTCGGAAAAATATTTTTATTACTTATATTATATTAAAATATGTATATCATTCTATAAATTTATATAATTTTGTAGATACCTACTCGGTTGTACGTTTTAGTTTCAATTTTAACATGTGTATGTGATTGGTTTTGGTTACGAAACAACCAATCGGTCTATTTTGCCCTTAGTTTCTGTGATCTGTGATTTTGCCCCACTTATAACAGAATGTTATATTTGGATTTTCATAGTTCTTCAAGATACTTTATAACTTAAATATTACTATTTGTATGTTAATAAATAGCTAAATATTTTTTTTTTTTCAATCGTTCCCATGGATCATGAATAATTTCTTCGGGTCTATTACCTACTTGGCAGCGCAGTTTGTAACGAACAAAAAATAAATCCCCTATAATATTTCTGTTGTAACAACCATACACACCACAGAAATGTTGAACCATGCTTCTTAGACTTTTAGCCTAGGTATGTTGAAACAGTAGGCAACTAGTTACCTACCTACCTCGTAAGCTACGAAATACCTACCTACCTACTGAGCCTTGAATTGCGCGAAGATCCGCACATCTGTTACAAGGCTGCGCCTGCGCTGAACCAGTCAATGCATGCTACATGCGAGACACACAAAGCATGTAGGAACAAAAGCAGTCATTAAGTAGGTAGTTTTCATCTGAGGTAGGTAGGTAGTTAGCACTAAGTAATATATGGTTAGGTATTCGGGTTAGGTAATAAGCTGTTGTGGAGGTAGTAGTGGCATAAAACAAACTCTTTCTAACGATTTTGTTTAACACTATAACTCTCACTTACGATTTTCTAGGTAACAATTAGCATAAACATTGATTTATTCAATGAGTATATACGTGAGTTTAAAAAAATAAAGTTGGGGCTAACTTAAACGGAGATTTGTAAAAAATTTAAATAATTTTTGTACATACAATATAATAAATTAGGTAATTACTCTCTAACGGTTTTGTATAACTCTAGAACCCTAACCATTCTCTAACGACTATCACTAACGAAGGTTTAAAAAATAAAGTCGGGCGGCCACTTTCACGGAGGTGGTATTATTTTATCTATGGGTAAACTGTCTCCGCACCGTTTAGTAAAAATGTCAGTGTCACTGCAGCTGTCAGTTGGCTGGGTTCTCTTGTATGTCAGTCAATCAGCAAACAACAAAAATGGCGTCCAATATTCCTCTTGGAATAAAAACCCATGCACAGAAGGTTTGTAGCCTTTACAAAAAGGCTCTGCGCAATTTAGAAGCGTTCTACGATAGACGGTAATCTCCTCTATATATTACAATAATTTTTTTTGCGATATTTCTACTAGTTATTGAATTACGTAATTTTTGTTTTCTCCTCCTCAATCCTGTAATTGCTTATTTTTCAGAATAAAAGAAGATTTTGAATATGTACATCCCTTCTTAACCCTAATCCTGTCCCTGAAATTAATTTACAAGGTTACCAGTTTTTCGCAGTAGTTAGATCTCAAAAGTAAATATTTTGGTATAAGGTTAGTCAGTAATTTATAAAAAATAGGTAACGCTTCTATTCATGTCTCCACAACAGTTTGCCAGGTTTTGCTATGGTTAATTTTTTTTAGAGATAAATCTGAGTATGTGGTGTATCTAAGCCTCACAGCCATAAACAACCTGATCATAATATTTAATAGGTAATTCCTTTCATACCTTAGGACTTATAAACACAATAATTGTTTTGGATGTTGTTTTTTAGTTTATCAATTAGTTTAATTTAGAACAATAATTATTATAGTAGATCCTATAAAACCCAACATTTTTATTAAATGGTAAAATAGAGATATGACTAATGAAAAAGAAAATAACAATCAAATAATTAGAACTAGTACCTATTTACAATTCATTTCAAAATAGAGTATGTTTAGCTATAGTTTCAAAGACTTCAGAAAAGTTACATCTTTTCTCCATTCATAATTATAATAGACTATTTTAGTGCTAAATGCTACAGGAGTCTCATCTTATCAGCAGGTACTTAGTTACAAAATTTGATTGAAATTGTTTCAGCCCTGCTTACCGCTACCAAGCCGTGCTCCTCCGGGCCAGGTTTGATGCCCACGCCAAGGAGCAGGATATGAGAGTAGCTGTAGAACTACTGAAGCACGGAGAAAATGAACTCTTCATGACACAGCACCCCATTCCACGAGTTTGTAAGTTTTACTTTCTATTTTTAACTAACTTCAAAAAAAGGAGGAGGTTCTCAATTCAACTGTTTTTTTTTTATGTTTGTTATCTCAGAACTTTTGACTGGGGGGTCTGATTTTCATCATTCTTTTTTTATATGAAAGCTGGTGCTTCCTGTGTGGTCCCATTTTAATTTTATTCAGTTCTGTTATGACAATGGGATCCATGAAAATTCATAAAAAAACTATAAAAATTGTTAGTTCTTTAAAACAAAATTAATTGTTCACATAGATTACTTACGACTTTTGGTTATTATAGTATTACACTATTAGTAATTTCTTAAGAAATCAAATAAAGTCCCAAAAATTCTCCATATCGACGGGGAATCGTACCCGCGTCCTCCCCTCACTACGGGGATAGCATAACCGCCAGACCACGATGTTGGATAGCCATCGACCTGAAAAACTGGGACTTCTTACAGACTATATTATATTATTATGATTATTATTATTATTATTATAGCACCATTAGCTCCAACTACATATAGTCCGTAAGAAGTCCCAGTTTGGTGGTAGAAATGTTCTGCAGGAGGCGCTGCTGCCGCCCCTCATGACACCCACAGGAAGAGTTGGGGTGGGGGCAAATTCCAAGCCAGCACCACACAGCTAGTAATCATGAGCATCTAATTATTAAACTGAAAAAAATTGTGCAAAGATAGATCTGGGCGCTCCTCATCTATACAAAGTTATAATGGCGAGTTCATCATCATCGGCCTATATTAGTCCAGTGCTGGACATAGGAAGTGCAGTAAGGGCAGTGCAAGCAGTGAGAGCTGTGAGGGTGCACAAATGAAATTACCATTTCATTTGTGCGCCACAAATGAAATGGTAATTTCATTTGTGCGCCCTCACAGGGAGGGACTATGGTACCAACAAACTGTACCTTAACGCATTCACTGCCCAGTCCCGCTACACGGGGACGGAGTGGGGCACCTGCGTCATCGGCCATGAAGGTGTTAGTTTAAACTACGTAGGTCCAGTAGAGGGGAGGGGGGCGCAGACAAGTATACGAGACAAGGACATGTAATAAAAATATCAAGTAATGTAACGTAATATTGAGATGTTTTATATTATTCCTACTTTACTTGTCCACGTTCCGTTCGTTATAATAATTACAGTATCTGCTGTACTGTATGAGGGACTGCCTCATCTTTACTCTCGTTCATTAGTCTCCCAGCAGACTATACCTTTTTTCTCTAGCAGGCGAGAAAAAAGGTATTTCAGAAGGCGCAGATTTGGCTATTTACGGCACTGCAGGCCTTCCATAATGAACGCCATAGCGCCCTGTCTTCAGCTTGACGCATCCAGCATCTGCCTCGTTCCACCTGGCAGGCGTCCTACATTCCTCAGCAAGTAACTGACCAACAAATGTTTTATTTTCCAGTCCCAATGAGCCCTGGCGGTGTAGCGCACGAGAGAGTCGTCGAATCACCGGACTGGGTCCTCGATTACTGGCATCCACTGGAAAAGGCCCGGTACCCCAAGTACTTTGCAAAACGCGAGCAGCGTAAGAAAGAGTTCATTGCGCAGTGGGAGAAACAATACGGAAAGCACGACCCCAAGGCAGAACACCATTGATTGTACCTGGTGTAAATAGTTGATTAAATTATTGATTTAGATTGCTTGTTAAAATGTATAAATAAAATAAAAGGAATCAAAAACTCTGTTTTGTTACCAACATAATGAATATAGATAATAGATAGATTATTGCGCACTTAACTTGGAAAAAATTACAAAAGATTAATCAGGGAATAAGTGACATTATGCGGTCTTATCGCTCATGAGCGATCTCGCCCAGAGAACCTTGAATAGATATAATATAATACTCGTAATGGTGTCGATTCTGTTGTTTTAGAATTAGATAAAATTAGGATTTACGAATGTCAAATAGACAATAGCCTTTCATATTGATTAGTTATCTTCTATTTGACATCAAAACAAACTAAAATAAGGATTTAGGGATCGAAATGTAACCTTTCACATTCCTAAAACCTAATTTAACCTAAATAAACCCCATTATCGTTGTGAAAATTATGGATGTTTTCAGCCCGATCCGTTCAGTAGCTTTAGCGTGAAGAAATAACAAAAACATCCATACATCCAAACATTCTCATTTATAATATTACCGTGATATTTTGTACGCGGGAATCGAACCTGCAACCTACGCAGATGGAGCTTCGTCCGCTGAGTTGTGAATAGATTCTTGTTAATTTTGATTGTTCTTTCAAGGTGAGACAAGGAGCAAAGAATATACATTTATTATAGATCAAAATTATTTATTTAATTTCTAGGTAAAAATAGAGTTTCATGTTATTTTCGACAGCGTAGGTAAATTAGGGAACGGAAAATAGAAAGGTAACTTAAAAATGCTGGTTTTTTAAAGTAAGACTAGAGATTTAATAGAAGGAGAAATTAAAATAGGCTACGCACCCATGATTTTTTTACAAGAAGTCCTTCAGTCCCGTGCTAAAGACAAATCTTTAAATATCATCAAACTGTTCTAAAATGTGAGCACAATTCAATGGTATAATTTATTATAACAAATACAAAACCCCAGAGCAGTGTCTTGGGTTATAGTCGAAAGATTTATGTATTAATTTATCAGACTTAACTTAGTTGACCTAATATATGAATATGAATTATGCAGTCACAGAACATAATAACAATACAGTATAAACTGTACTTATTTGATATTTTATTATATTATATTTTCCTATATTTATGTAAATCTTCCCCAGAACATTTCTGCTCTTTCTTATTTCAAAATGACACATACCTACAGCACTTTGATTAAAATATTATCACTGCATAAACTCGAGTTGATGACGTAAAGATCTTTTTGACAATATTGTTAACATTTATAAAATAACCTGGACTGCTCGTTTCTTAATCTTATCATTAGAGTCTGTTCAAAAAGAGAAGAGTCGTGGCGTAACGGTGAACTAACACTTTTAGTCGTACTGCAATGACACGAGCAGTGCTGTCAACGCAACAAAAGTTGTCAATTGGCACACGAGCGCCCTCAATTCCCACGACTCTTCTCTTTTTGAACACTCTAAGTTGTGTGGTTGAACAATAGGATTGATAAAGATGTTTGAAGATTTTGACCCTAATATCAGCTACCACAATTTTTGCTGCTCTGTCATTGCAACTAAAAGTGTAAGGCCCGTATTATGAAAGCTTGCTCAGTCTTCAATCTCTGCTTGAGTAACGCTTTTCTATAGCATAAATGTTGCTATTATAGCTGGATGACTGAGCAAGCTTTCATAATACGGGCCTTAGTTTACTGTAACGCCACGAAGCTTCTCTTTTTGAACAGACTCTACAAAATCAACTTCCAAATTCATCCATCAAGATAGAAATCAGTGTCCGCCAAGTGTATGTCCGCGGCCCCAGTTGTGTCCGAACATCTGTGCGCCGCCAGCGCTGGGCTGCGCAGGAGTCGTGCGCACGTCCTGCGGCGGTGAGCCGAAACCGCCTACGAAACGGGTGTCGGGGAAGATCTGTTTCCTGTGGGGAAATAAATAAATAAATAATGTTGGACAATTCACACAGCATTACCTAGCCCCAAGCTAAGCAGAGCTTGTGTTATGGGTACTAGATAACTGAAATAAATAATACAATACACTACATAGGTGTCATCTTTTTATTATGTGTATCAGTTGTCTAGTACCCATAACACAAGCTCTGCTTAGTTTGGGGCTAGACAATGCTGTGTGATTTGTCCCACTTTATTTATTTATTATTATTATTTTTAAGCTATTGCATAGCTTCTATCGCGGGCCTTGAGCGCGGGGACCGAATCCAGAAATTCCGTAACGAAAAAACCTCACGCTCCCCACTCCGCCGGGCAAGGAGCTGTGGCTTGAAGGCCGTGCATCGTCTAACGTCGTTTCAGTTCGGCAGTCTTCGACACGGCGTTGTGTGCGTGCGATTAGACGTATGGTACGACTCTACGAAACTCGCACGAATCGAGACGAGCGAGCTGCTCCGAAATCGGACGAATACATAAGCAGCTGTTTATGAGAAAGTATATAGGTGTATAGGTATTTATGTACAACAGTGAATAGCTGTACTTGTAAAATTCTTATCGGTCACCACGCTCAAAAAGTGTAACTTGAATTAATATCAAAG
Source organism: Eupithecia tripunctaria (assembly GCA_955876795.1). Taxonomy (NCBI): domain Eukaryota; kingdom Metazoa; phylum Arthropoda; class Insecta; order Lepidoptera; family Geometridae; genus Eupithecia; species Eupithecia tripunctaria. The sequence continues at coordinate 7,502,500 of OY041623.1, read as the reverse complement.
AAAAAGCAATACTGCATGAATAAAATAAATAAATAAAATTATAATTGCATAAGTTGATACAAAATGCTATGCAATAGCTTTACCGCGGCAGTCCCCGAGTGCCACACGTCTTTTTTTATTATAAATGGAAAACATCCAGAACACCCTGAACAAATATCTGAAAATGTGGAGATTAATAACTAAGTACACTTGCGTGCAACTGAATCGACTCAAGCTGTAACTGTGATCAAAAAGTAGATTCAGCAAAAGCGCCGTTCCCCTAGACGCATGTATGCAATGCAATGCATAGATTTAAATCTATGCATGTATGTATACTCGGCCTCTTATGTCGTTACCATGGAGACACATTCTGGTCCGTCAGTTAACAGGATGGATCTCTATTGGTGAATGGAATTAAAAACTTAATCGTGTTAAGTTCAGGAGCGACTTGGCCTATTATAAAATATATATACCCGCTTTAAACAAAGCTAAAACTTAGTCTGCTTGTATGCGCATCGGAAAAATCAATTCCCAAAAATCAAGTTTACGTGCAAATGTCGGCTTGGGTCGATTCAATTGCACGCAAGTGCAGTAGAAGCGCGAGGACAATGCCCGGTCACCAGTGTGGCTACTACCATGAGTTTTCACAATCTACACTCGCTAGCGACTGTAACTTAAAAAAATGTATAAAAGCGCCTCTAGCGGATGCTAAAATGCGCAGTGTAACGTAGTGTAGTGCGTACGGATGTATTCGTTACGAATTGCTCCTGACATTTAATATTTTAAGGCATTTTTTTTATTTAATACAAATGAACGTACTTTGTCGCTTACCGACCACATCGCCCTAATTTAATTTATTTAAAATTAGTTATACTTACAAAAAGGAAGGTGGCGTTAGGAGCGCCGGGCCGCCGAACTCCTGAGGGTATTTGAACAGCAGGAAGAATGAGAGGTGGCCAACCATGATGCCGATCACCTCCATCACACCTCTGGAAAAATCATAAAATAATTTCAAACATTGTATTATGTAGTACCTAATAGTTACCTTGTTTTGTTTTAATTTGAAACAAACAGTTATACCTAATGACATAGAATTCTATTAGGACTTAAAATCCTACTAATAATATAAACGCGTAAGTTTGTAAACATGTAAGTACTCGTATGTAAACATGTATGTATTTGTTGCTCTTTCACGCAAAAACTACTGAACGAATCGGGCTGAAATTTTGCATACAGGAGTTCTAGGTCTGGAGTAACACATAGGCTACTTTTTTATCCCATAAATCAGTTCCCATGGGATAGGCGTGCGAAGCCGCGGGGCGGAGTTAGTTAATACATAAACCAGTGTTTCCACTGTTAAAAATAGGTCAAAAATAATGGAGAAGGGTGAACACTGTTATGTCATGTCATGACCGAGTCATCATGACTCATGCATGGCCCACAATGCACATTTTCTTACAGACAAACTGAACTATTTTTATTCAGAGGTCTTCAACATTCGACTCTACCATAGAGCAACTTGACTCTACGTTGTCGAATGCAGGCAGGAAGTGAACTAAAGTTCTTTCTTCCGATTTCTATGTCGAGGAAGATTTTCCTCAAGTCATGCGCTGTCGCTCAGAGAGCCTTACTGGATTCTCAAAAGCTGTTCGGTAGCGGGATGGCTGCCATGGTCGTCTTGAGTTAGAGCGTCTATGGGGCGTTCTAGCTGTTCCCGGGGAACTATACACTAACCAAACTCTACTAGAATGTTCATAAACAAACCAGTTGACAAACCAATGACACAAATTCACTGGCTTGGCATAGATTTTCAGATAATTATAATCGTAAGTTCTAAGATAGGACGAAGGATCTCAAGTCAACAAATAATTTAAATTCTGTTTATTAAAACTACAAAAGATCCTTTTTTTAAGTGACACTACACTAACCTAACCAACTTAAGGGTCGAGCGGTCTTATTAGAAAAAATATTTATAACAGTTCATAACATTACCAATAACTCTGCTATTTGTATAATAATTATGCAGCCACATTAAACTATACCGTATCCATCGAGCATGTAGAATGTTAGTAAACAATCTACGACACAAATAACAAAAACTCACTTGTTTTGCGTCGAGTTTCAGATGTAATTGTAAGCAATATTTGTTGAAGGAAGGATCTCAAATCGACATGTAACGTAAATTACGTATAAAAGGACGCGTCAACAAAGTGAATTTAAGGTTAAGTATGGGTGGTTTGTTTGCTAACATTCTAAATGTTAATACAAACTTGACGATTTCTTCAATGATCCTTTTAGCGACTCGCAAATTAAATTATAAATTAGTATTATATTAAGTTCATTATTATTAATTTTAAGATACTGCATGATACCTGCCTGTTCTCCATTGCAACACCCACAATGGGTACATACTGTGATCTTAACTTAAACTCACCTTATCACTAAGACCTAATAGTATGAATGCAATAAATACTGAATACTGAAATGCTCGATGGATACAGTATAGCTATAAATATGTTCATTTTACATAACTTACCCTCCGCTGATGACAACATTGAAAGCAAGCAGCACCCACGGCAGGTACATAGCTTTGAACCTTGTTCCAAACCAGAACGAGACAATGGTGTCTTTGTTCAGCTGGCACCAGACGTACAGGACTGAGAGTACCATTGGGTCCATCAGGATCTGATCAAAGAAATAATAAAAAAAAAATCAGAGCTAATATCAATACCCTCAACCTCAACAGCCTGAATTGGTCCACTGCTGGACGCAGGCCTCCTTCGATAAGCGCCTTATTGACATTTAACTCATGAAGGATAATGACCATAATACCCATGTGGGTTGGGGATCGCAGTTTGGTGTTATATTTCTCTTGCAGGGGGCACTACTACCCGCCCCCGGTGGATAGTCCCTTAGTCGCCTCTTACGACACCCGCGGGAAGAGCTGGGGTGGTGCAAATTCTAAGCCAGCACCACATAGCAGATATAATTATCAATACCCAATGAGTTAGAACCTAGTATGTCACTATGAATGTAAACAGGTTATCTATGAACTTAGTTTCAGGCTGCAGCTTTAAATGGTTACTTAATATTTTAAAAATTGAGGGTAGCTTTCTTAGTATTTTTTTTATTCATAAATAATGGACTATTCACTAATGCTGGGACAGGAGAGATAAATGCAAAAATAAATCTGTTATGTATGTCTATACACCCTTATTTTGAACCAACTTCAAAAAGGTGGAGGTTCTCAATTGGACTGTATTTTTTTTTTGTTCAGAACTTTTGACTGGATGATCCGATTTTGATGATTCTTATTTTATTTGTAAGCTGGTGCTTCACGTGTGGTCCCTTTAAATTTGGCCCAGTTCTGACTGTGGCATTTATGATAAAAACCACAAAATTGAAGTTGGTTCATAGTTTTTTTAAACAAACCCAATTATTGTATTAGTTAAAGATGTATTTCTCAATTTTATTCTATTCCCAAGAATACTTACAACAAGACCAGCAAAAAGGCCAATAAGTACACAGCTGAGCCAGTTGAACAACAGAAAATAAAAGTAGTCAGCCGGCTTCCCCGCAAAGATACCGGACTCAAGCCGTTGCGAGTAACTGTACAGGAAGTAACAGTTTATCATGAAGTGGAAACCTGTGCCAGGTGTTATGGGGTAGAAGAAAAGGGCTGTGAATGGACGCCATATCTGAAAAAAAAAATAGTTCAGGTCAGTAGTTTACTTCTGCCTGCAGATTAGTATGCATTGTTTTTATGGAAATGTTTATAGATGAATTCTATCTCATAGGAACTGATTACTGATTAATGTGATAACAAGTAGCCTATGTTTGATTCTAGGATTAGAAATTAGTGCGAGAATGTATGGGCGGTGATGCTCAAGTAACTCCTTAGTAATTTGAGTTTGTAACTAGTTCTTTTTGAGTAGTTCCATGTGCGGATGGCCTAACAGTTTCTCACACACTTCTTACTTACATTTGTAGTCAACAAATGAGGGGCGAGACCATTTTGATTGACTCCTTTAAAAAGTATGAAAAGTAAGCTTTCTAATGGTGAAAGAATTTTTAAAATTGGTCCAGTAGTTTCGGAGCCTATTTAAAACAAACAAACAAATAATGAAATCTTTCCCCTGTATAATATTATCATAGATTCATAATTATATTAATAGTATAATAGGTAAATAAAAAATTAAAAAAATTGATCAGGATACTATTGTGATGTGCTATTTAGAAATGTTTGACTTCCTATGTGAGTTGTAAACGAGAAAACACTCAATGGGAACCTTTTAACCAGATTATAATTAGCATTATGAGTATACATGAGTTAGAAATCCAGTCATATGTTCTAAATTATATTCAACATAAGTTTGGTTGCATAGCAAATTGTTATTGTGCTAAAGTTGATTTGTGGACGTGACAATGCAGTTTTTTAGCGGCAAAAATTACTAATACTGACCTGAAAGGAGTAGACAATAGCACCAAAGTCTAGCATCAAACTGTAAAAGTTTAAGATGCCAAATCTTCCTAACAAACTTAGTCCAATCGTTAAAGATAGCCAGTATCTTGTGAAGAATGGTACACTATTCCACCAGTCTTTGAATTCAGACATTTTTAGGGTTTATTCAACGTAAACACTTGTGATAACACAGTCGTTTTTCGGATGCCCTTAGTGGTCTTTATGTTCTCTTTAATAAACAGAGCAGGGATTCGTCATAGCACCCAAATTGTTCTAGAGTGGTAAAGAAAGGTGATGCAAATAACACTTTAGTTGTAGAGTACACGTGTACTCAGGGAATTTGTCCAGAAAACTCAACCAAAGGGAAATGATTTTGTTGTTTTTGAATGACAGTATTGACTGTCAGAGTGACAGATGGTTAGAGTCTGTAATGTTGCTAGTATTATTTTCGCTCGCAAAAGAAAACCTTACCGTACAACCAACAACGCCCCTATTATATTTTCGTAATTTTCTTACATCTTTTTGATTAATATTTTATCCAATAAATAATCACCAAGACCTTTTGCATGAAATTCAGCTCTCAAAACTTCTTTTGATCTCAAGTCAATTAAGTCATCTGATCTTGCATTCTTGCTTGCAATATCTCCAGATGCTCTGATACTTGAGCTTGTACCACTTTTGATGTATTTTTCATGCTGCCATCACAACGTGTCAGCATAAGCAATAATTCCCCGGCGCCTCGCGCTGCTCAACAATAACTAGCGAGAGTGGTCAAGCAAATGATGTGTTATGTTACTGTATTTTTTTGGAGCTGCTGCGGACCCCTGGCACACATATTACGGACCCCGCTTTAAGAAACCCTGAAGTAAGAGAATAAAATAGAAAAGTAGGAGTCATGCAGAGATAAAGTAGGTGCACATTCTTAGTTCATACTCATTCTTCTTCAACCGGTAAAACGAAACAGACTTAACGTCCTATTTACGCCAGGGCGCGGCGCTAATTTTTAAGCGCACCTGTATCGCGCGATTTTGCAATATTTGTTTGCAGTACAATTTGTACTAAAATCAGAGGCGTATTTAAAGATTTGGCGCCCCGGGCCAGTTAGCTTTGCCGCCCCATTTATTTATGAAACAAATACCTACCTGCTATGTGGTGTGAACTAATAAAAGAAAAACTAAAAATTAACCATTTATTCACTAGGTCAGTGGTTCTCACATTTTTTTAGCGACGGAGCCCGTTTGGTCATCAAAATATTTGACTTAATAAGTTCGTTGCCAAAATGGATGAAAATGAAGATAGAAGCGAGTCTACAAAATATGAAAGAAATTTTAGCGACTCTTGGTAAATTTGTTTCAAAACTGCAAGCAAATGGAGCCCCGAAATATTTAAAGATTTTTTTAGCGACTATTGGGAAATTTGTGTAAGAAAAATCGTGAAAATTTTTAAGGCTCGCTTAACTCGCCTATTATAATACCAACTATATATGTAACTGTATACTAAACTATGTATAAAAAAGGCGAGCGGAGCATTTTTTAAAAACGATTGTTAAATTTGTAAGAGTAATAAAAGAAAAGACGATAAAAACGGCGAACGGAGCGAGCCGTCAAATTTTCAAAAATTTTGTGACGTTTGGGAAATTTGTAAGTGAAATGGAAATAAAGACCACATAAAAATGGCAAGCGGAGAGAGCCGCGAAAATTTTAATGACTTTTAAAGATTGTGTTTTTTGTTATGCTAAATATAAGGATGAGAATATGATATATAATGGTGCTAAAGAGCGAGTGGTGAGAGCCGCGGCAATTATTGACACTTAAGCGGTGGTGGCGGGAAAATATGAGTATTTAACGGCGAGTGGAGCGAGCCGCTAAAATTTTGCGTCAATTGTTTGGGGAAAAGGACGTATTCATACCAATATTATTAATTCAAACGGAACTAAGTCTGTCAGTCTGTCTGTTACATTTTCCTGCCCAATCGGCTAAACGGGTCATACCCATGTTCCATATTTTCGAGCAGTTGTCGTGACACAGACAGTTCAAATTTAATAAGTTGAAAAGCGTTAACGTGATATTGACCACATACCTATAATAAACAATTTGCTGAAAAATCCGGTCACAAAACTAAATGTCATGTATGATCATTATTTTGTGATATAAATTTATTTTGTTTTACACCGACTTTCTGCATGATTTTACTTTATTTGGTTTAGACTCGCAGGTAATTACTTTGTTAAAAAAACAAAATTTGTTATGTATAGGAATTTATGTTTCGTGAAAAAAATAATAGTCGATTAGTAATTAACCCCTTACTGCATGAATTATGAAGGAGGTTCAATAAAAAATTGTTTTATGCAAAAAGGTGTTTAATTAAGTCTTACTAACAATTAAAAACATATAAAAAAAAAATAGGATTATTATATAAGAAGTTATGACACGAAGCCATATATGGCTTCGTATGCATTCTAGAGAAAATAAGTGTTGGCATACATGGCTTCGTATGTGATCAGGTGAAATGGCATTTAAACTTTATGAAAATCTATATTGATATTGATATAGATAAATTTCTCTATTTCTTCACCTGAAATGCATGCGGGCTTGTTGACATTATCTTGGACATTTAATGTTAGATTGCACAACAATTGAATAAACAATATCATCCGTGAACAAGAACTTGAAAAAATCTGCTGGTGTATCTAATTGTTTTATTACTTCCGGCAAATCTGTGTTTCCTTTGAATTGAACGTTGTTTTTATCGTAAGTGTCCATTTTTTCATTCTTCCATATAACTGGGTCTTTTTGGCTTTTTTACCCTTTGCCTTTGATGTTGATAAATCTTGCAAAGCTATATTATCATCGGAGCTATCGGAATCAGACTCAAGTATGATAACATGCTGTTTTTTAGGTGCACGTGATGAATATGGTTCATATTCAGGGTCAGAATCGGAAGCAAGATCATCATCGCTCAATAAACTATCACCAGGTATTGGATTTACATGCTTGGAAGTACCATAAAAGCGTGAAGGATCCATATCTGAAAAAAGCAGAAAGAAGTCTTATAGCATACGAAGCCATAAATGGGTGACAATGTATTGAACGCAAACGCATACGAAGCCACAGATGGAGTTTGCAAAAAACGGGTCAAAAACCAAACAAAAACTAAAGTAAATGTATAAACAAGTTGCAACCCGTATGGTGGATGAATCAAAGACTGTGCAATTATTTTATTGGAAGATTTTACTTACCGTTTTACATTTGTTTTTTACTTATCAAAGTGTCACTATTTTATTTTCACTTGACCGGTCGGATGCTCTGCAAATAACCTCAAAAATATTGACAGGTATGACACACCACAAACAAAAACAAATACTTTCCGTTTCACAAAGAAATGCTTGATAAGATTCAAGTGAGTTATTTTAAATATAATCTTTAGATAAACTGTAAAAAAATAAGAAACTTTGAAAAGCATACATGGCTTCGTATGCGGTAAGGGGTTAAATCATTTTGTGCATTGCTTCAAGTATTGTAGTTTTTTGTTATTTGTCGTGGGATAACAAATAAATTATATAATTTTTTCACTCTTAATCAACAATAAATGATTTATTACTTCTTAAATATTTGATTTCGAGGGACAGTCGTAAAATAGAAACATATTTTTGTTAAAACGCCCAAGTATTGGTATGGACGATACTGAAGAAAAAAAATCGTATTGGTTTTGAAGCGCACCGCGTAATATTTATTTTTCTAAGGTATGTACGCCGTACGTATCTAACCTTACTAAAATAAATGTGTAATCATTCTTGAACGCAAATGTTATTTTAGCTACCTTCATATTTACTTACCTTCTTGTTGGTAGGCAGTGCTGGATCTACACATTTACCGCCCCAAAACTATAAAATTTTTGCCGCCCTTACTGACTTCTAATACTCTGTTAACAATAAAGTAAATTCCTTTTTTAGGGAAGAATCTTGTTTCTAGATTATTTTTACAGCTTTTTGGGTATATTTTTAAGCTAAGAAAAGCAAAATTTGTTTTTACTTATACTTATAAGGTGTGTTGGGCTATGGAAGATAGGTAGGTAAGGCCCCATAAAAAAGTTGGCAATACCTGGTCTCAATTACTTAAAACAGCTTGAAGCCGTGATATAAGATATAAGATAATAGAAGCTCGTAGTTTTGCGCTGACTTTTAACCTCTCTCATCTGGTTAATGATGCAACTAGGGTACCTGACGTTAGTGGCCAAGCAGCAAATTGCCTAGACCTCCTTTTGACTACGGACCCTGACAGATACAATGTGTCGGTATCATCACCCCTTGGTAGTTCCGACCATTGCCTTGTTAAGTCCGTGTCATCCCACTCTCCGCCCGATTCTAGCCCCATAGGCAGCCGGCGAGTGTGGAGATATAGGTCCGCTAATTGGGATGAAATGCGCCACTTTTTTGCATCTTTTCCTCTTCAGGTGACTCTTCATCTTGTGCGAATGCCATTGTTGATGTGGTGCGTCAGGGTATGGAGTTCTACATACCGTTCTCCGACAAACCACTATCTACTAGAGTAGACTCCTGGTTCGATGTTGACTGCCGACGTGCTGACGCGCTAAAGCATGAAGCCTATCTTGCCTGGGTGTCTGCTCGTAAGAACAAGACTGCAGATTTAGAGTCTAAGAAGAAGGCCTACAACAGTGCTGCCAGGTCATGCAAAAAGGTATTGAGGAGGGCAAGGTTCAACCACATCAGCAAGATTGGAACTAAGCTAGCTGCGCACCCACCTGGGAGTAAAGCTTTTTGGTCCCTAGCTAAAGTGGTTGAATCCAACTTCTGTCGACCTTCCCTACCTCCGATGCAGAAACCCGACGGATCGCTGGCCCACGCCACTGAAGAGAAAGCAAACTTGTTTGCTACTCTCTTTGCCGAGTCTTCGCGTCTAGATACTATAAATGAAATACCTCTCACCTAAAGTATTGCTCTCACTAGACGTGAATAAAGCCAGTGGTCCTGACGGGATCCCGGCGATTGTGCTGAAGAGGTGCGCACCCGAACTGTCTCCGATTCTTACACGCCTGTTCCGCCTTTCTCTTGATACTGGCACGGTGCCAACATCATGGAAGCTTGCTAACGTTCAGCCTGTTCCCAAAAAAGGTAGTAGGTCTGACCCCACCAACTACCGGCCAATCTCTATCACCTCCATCCTCTGTAAGACCATGGAGCGTGTTCTCAACTCCAAACTCCTAGCATACCTAGAGAATAATGATCTCCTAAGTGATAGTCAATACGGCTTTCGCCGTAAACGATCCACGGGTGATCTTCTAGCGTATGCTACTCACATCTGGAGTGAAGCCATGGAAAAACACGGCGAGGCTCTTGCGGTTTCTCTGGACATTTCCAAGGCTTTCGATAGAGTTTGGCATAAAGGTCTTATAAGCAAGCTTTCATCTTATGGTCTACCGTTCAATCTAATCAAGTGGATTTCTGACTTCTTGAGGGAACGATCGCTTCGGGTCGTCGTAAATGGCTGCTCCTCCGATCTATTGGCTATAAATGCTGGGGTACCTCAAGGGTCAGTTCTATCGGCAACCCTATTCTTGCTGCACATCAACGACCTGCTGAAACCCGGTATTTTTGGGTATGCAGATGATAGCACAGTTGCTGATAGATATTTTGCCAGTCCATGTGATAGTGCGGACAAAATTCAAAAACTCCGTAGCGAGATGGTGGAGCGTTTGAACAGCAAACTGAAGTTGGTGTCTGAATGGGGTGACGCCAACCTTGTGCGGTTCAACGCATCCAAAACCCAGGCGTGTGTGTTCACAGCTAAGAAGACTCAATTCATTCCTGTGCCTAGTTTCTGTGATGCTGCGCTTCAGCTCACCGACAGTCTGAACCTTTTGGGCGTAGAGCTTAGCTCGAATTTAAACTTTGGCCACCATATCGAGTCGAAGGCCAAATTTGCTGCGATGAAGCTGGGCATCCTGGCTAAGGTTTGGCGGTACTTCACACCGGGACAGCTTCTCTGTTTATATAAGGCGCAGGTCCGAACCTGCATGGAGTATTGCTGCCACCTTTGGGACGGCTCGGCTAAATACCAACTTGAAGCTCTCGACTCGATTGAAAGACGCGCTGTTAGACTTGTTGATGATGTCTCGCTTACATAGTCTAGCCTACAAAGCCTCGATCACAGGCGGCGCGTTGCCAGACTGTCAGTGTTCTACAAGTACCACTTTGGTGATTGTGCGCAAGCATTGCACGACCTTATCCCGTCTTCTCCCTTCTATCATAGGACCAGCAGACGCACAAATTCATACCACCCATTCCTGGTCGACATATCACAGTGTCGAACCAAAAAATTCTGCTCTACTTTCATAATATCCACAGCCAAAGAGTGGAATGACCTTCCTGCATCTGTCTTCCCATTAGAGTACAATCTTGGAGTCTTCAAATCAAGGGTAAATATTAAGTTCCTTCTGGAAAAGCGTGTTCCAACTTAGGCTACATCTTCGCTTTCTTAAAGTGAGTTGGTAGCCAAACGCTAATCAATCAGGAATAAAAAAAAAAAAAAACTATAAATAAAACTTCGAAGTCAACGCAATCAAACGTTACAGCCGTATAATGTCCAAATTATTTTGCGCAAAATTAACGTGTTTTTTACTGTAAATATTTTGTGCACCTAGGTATTTGCCAAAAAGCTGACAAAAAGCTTGACTCGTATCTCAGACTAAGATAAGCAAAATTGTACACATGTTTCAGACTTTTACAGCTGCTGGCAAAAACAAAGTAAGCAAATAACAAAGCTATTTTTTTTTGTTAAGATTTTAGTGAACATCTATCGATATACGACTTGTAGGCACACTTTTCTAGCCTGTTGCGGCTAAAATAAATCGGAAAAAACGAAGTCCTCCTGAGATCCTAGAATTACTTTCTGTACCTACCGTAAGGCTGAAAGCAGAATTAGTGATTAAATGAAAAATAATTCATTTCGCAGTTTTTTCATAACAAACTTTATTTTTTATGTCTATTTCAGTTTTTTTCCTTATTTGAATAACAAATATCATTTTTGAACTTTCGTTTTTATTTAATACAGTCTGGAATTAAATTGATTCATTAAATTGAATTCCCCTAGATTGCAAAATTCCCACGCTGTGCGCCGCGCCGTAATCGCGCTTAATAATAACCCGCTATAATGTAAGGAATCGCGCCAGAAAATCGCCGTAATCGCGCTTCACAATCACAAGACGCGCTAATTAACCCTTTGCCCTCGACAGTTTAGCTCAATTTAGCATCTGTGTGATGCTGACTGAGGGCTTCCTCTTATTTTTTTTGGCTCTGCTGCGTCATGGTAACATTAATAACAACTCTGTATGCCATGTCTCTATGTTATGTCATTTCAATTCAACTATCAATGCCAAGTGAAGAACAGCTGATCTCTTGGTTTTGTTTTGTTTTCCTTCGTAGTTTTCCTCCTTTTTCCCTCGAACGAATATTTTCATTTTCTTTTACGAAAAATAAACCAACTAATTCAAAATGCGCTTTCTTATCAGAAGAATGCTTTCGGGCGTTTATGCCTTCACCAATAAAAACGTCCGCTACATCAGCTCTAGTAGCCCGCTAACCGAACCTGCAAAAGAAAATGAAAAAGCTAAGGAAAAACCGGAAGAAGAAGGAAAGAAAAGTATGGTCAAACCAAGTAGGTTACTTTTTAAGTGTATCTATTATTCCAACACCAACATAGGTCCTCTAAAAAAATAGTAAACACTATCAAAATACCGATATTTACTTGATCGTCATTAACATAACCTCAAATGAAATTTCAACCTCCGAAACTTTGGTTACAGATATCGTTGTAGAGAAATTCGGGCCGATAACCACAATAAATATAGATCGGCAACAGACCCGCAACAGTCTTGATGCCGACACGCTCGTGCAAATGTGTGACGCCATAGATGTGTTCAACAATGATAAAGACGCGTTGGTCTTGGTGTTGAACGGAGAAGGAGGGTCCTTCTGCTCTGGGTATGATATGAAAGAGATGCAGGAAAAAGGATATAACTATTTGAAGGATGCTGCCGTGAGTATTCAATACTTAAACAGATTTTCTGTCCAGAACCTACAGTCCGATGCCCTAGTGCCTCTGCCCTGCAATGGAAATGTTCCATACTTCCGTTTTGTAGTCATGTTTCAATTCTTTGTCCCAGAACTTTTTGTAATTCTTAGGGTATGTTCTGCCAAGTCCACAATAAATTAGAGACTTTCTCCTCGCATCTTAGATGGCTTAGAATTTGTATGATTGAACCCACCAAAACCTAGGCTCTGTTGACTGGTTGTCAAGTCTGACCACAGACTGCAATACACACCTTCAAGCCCATTTAAAAGTTCAACCTATTTGTTATTTCCAGTCTCGCCTACGAAAAAGACCAATCTGTGACAAGCCCACAATCGCAGCTGTCTCCGGCTTTGCTGTAGCCGAGGGATTTGAGCTGGCCTGTGCCTGCGACCTCCGTGTTATTGAGGATACTGCTATATTGGGCTGTCTGGGCAGGAGGTTTGGTAAGTAGGTCATTTAAGTTAGTTTAAATTTTTAAGCGAATAATGTTGGTACCTAACACAATCTCTTATCTGGGGATTGAATTTGGCTGTGCGTGAGTCCTACTCTCTGGGTAGTAGAAATGAAATAAAATCCCTTAGGAGAGGACGCTAGACCACCAGCTAGATACCATCTCAACCGAAATTATCTGGAACTTTGTACGGAATATAGCGCCGTTAGGTAGACCTACAGGGGAAACAATTTCTGTTTTTAGAGATTAGTTGAATTTGTTAGAAAACTTATTGTCATCATTTACCAGAAGTATTTTACTTCCGGGTAATGATGACTTATTTCGTTCAAGGGTTTTTTTCATAAACCTATACAGGCACCAGTCTCTCATTCATCCTAACTCCGTATATACATAACTCCATAAATAACACCGGTAGGGAATCATGTGTCTGTAATAATTACTCTTTCACCAATTGGTTTTACACTACCTTGAGAACACAATAAGTAACCTATGGGCCTAGCTTCTAATAAGTTAATGTAAGCTGATGGTTGATGGCATAAACAAAGTCTTCCTAGATCTACATTCCACCAACCACATTTATTTGTCTACACCACAATAAATACCTACCATGTAAGCTTGATTACCTTTTTGACACTAAACAAACACCTCTTCACCATCGGAGCAACAGATAGCTCTCTACAGGGGGTGTCTCAGCCCTGGAATGCGAGGGGGTAACAGCACAACAACACAAAATCCTTGACCACTCAAGGTCACTCTGTCTGTGAAAATCCCAGTAAGATAGAAGCGCAGAATCTTACTGGGATTTCCACAGGCAGAGGACGGAGTTAGGCTGGTTAGACTAGCAAACAAACACGCACAATGGACTATCCCGAGTCTCAGGGCGGAAAAAATCACCATAACCAGGGGTCAGTCTGAAAACCAGCAGTCTGATGGCCTGCAACGTGAAGAAATCACCATAAAACTGACAACAAACAGATTTTTTCTATCTATCTAACCATAAATTTGTGACAGAATGATCATGTGTCGTTTATTTATAACAGGAGTGCCACAAGGACTATACGGCGGCCGTCGCCTCACCTCACTGATCGGACTGTCGCGCGCTCTAGATCTGATGATCACGGGGAAATCCATCAGCGGGACGGAGGCGAATCAACTTGGGCTCGCCAGCAAACTCACATCTACTGGCACTGGTAAGAATTTCATACATTTCAGTTAAGTTCGGCTCTGTAGTTCCACACAGGCTAGGCTTAGAATTTGCTCCGCTGCGCTCCAAGTCTTCCCGCGGGTGTTTTAAGGCGGCTAAGCACCGTCCCCTGAAGAACAGTCTACCACCAGACGGTCCCCCTGATATCTGTGGTCCCCCAACCTGCACACCTAGCGCAGGAATTATGAGTCCACCAGTGGACCAATATCTAGGTTGCTGTTTAGGTTAGGTTACACAGGTCACAGCTGTGTGGTGCTCGCTTAGACATTGCACCACCCTCTCATCTCGTGGGTGTCGTAAGAGGCGACTAAGGGATATCCAGCGGGGGGCGGGCAGCAGCGCCCCCTGCAGGACAATTCTACCACCGAACTGCGATCCCCAACCCGCATGCCCAGCGTGGGGACTATATGCATTACCCCCTATTGGAAGGCGCTTATCAGGGGGAGGGCTGCGTCCAACAGTGGACTAATAACAGGCTGTTGAGGTTAGGTTAGGTTAAGTTACGAATGAGAGAATACTCGTCGGTTAGTAAAAAAGTATCTACTTACGATACTCTCAACTGAACTGCAAACGGACGTTACATTGATTGAAATCAAAGCTCATGCAACGCGCGAACGCCTGCGTCTAGAGTTTTTCTACGGCAGTTATGAAAAGTAATGGAGGAAAACGCGCACGCAGGGTACGCGATTAAGGCGTATAGACCAGTGAAAGTGGCGTCCCCACCCTTTATCTTATTATTACGTTAGTCACAGGAAGATTTAAAAATCAATCGTACAGTTTGTGGTATCTATTATAAGTTATTTATTAATGCCTCTGTAATAGTTTCATTTTGTAAAGCTTAGGCAGAGATACAAGTTTCGCTTTTTGGCCACCAAACTGTATTTTCGCAACTTTTCCTAAAGTTAATTAAACGTAATAATATGATAAAATAGGTGGCGTTGTCATATTGGCTCGGGTATGCGCCTTAAGTGTAAGGCGTAGGTATCATATCAAAGTAATAAATCAAAACTAATTTCTTCCAGCACTAGGCGAATCCATGAAGCTAGCGAAATCCATCGCGAAGTTCCCACAAAACGCGCTGATCATGGACAAACTGGCCGCCATCTTGAGTCAGCTGAACCCCAACGAAGAGGAAAGCATGAGGGACGAGGCTCTCATGCAGAGTCTACTCGGAGCTGCCATTGAGGATATGAAGGAGGGGATGGAGAAGTTCCAAAAAGGTGGGTGATGGAGTAGGTTTGTTGGTCTACGCCTATCCACTATTCTACGAGTGGAGTGGACCCAAACTAGCCTGGAAAATATTATACGACCCCAGTATAGTCAGAGCTGTGCGGGCTTAGAATTTACACAACCCCAACACTTCCCGCGGATGTCGTAAGAGGCGACTAAGAGATATCGACCGGGGCCGGCAGCAGCGACCGCTGCAGAACATTACAACAATCGAAATGCGATCCCTAAACCAAAACGCACTCCCAGCGTGGGGATGGATTGTGGGCATTAATCCTCCATGAGATAACCGCCAATAAGGCGCTTAGAGGCCAGCGGCGTGAACCAATATAGGATGTTAAGGTGGAGGTAATTAAAGCTGAAATTTGAGAAGTAAGATTTTTTTTGGTAAAGTTTTGTTTTTGTTTAGAAGTTTTTTTTTGTTTTAGAAGCTTTTATTCATTCATTCACTATTTGTCTTATCTCCTTATATCAAAAATTCGATAAGCTTACTGGTATTTATCAATTTGTAAAGCATCTGGTTTTCCGTATAATAAATAAATAAAATAGATAGATAGAAAATTCTTTATTGCACATTTATTGAAAGAAATAATACAACAGCTTAAAATAGGTTATTTATGCCAAAATCTTGACTGGACATTTTGTTGCAGGAATCGGCAAGCACGGAAAGTTCTACCAACTAAAAGAATATCCACTTCAGGAGTGGGAAGTTGAGGAGTCCTATGAAGAAATCAAAGTTGATGTGCCGAAGAAGAAAAAAGATTGAGATATTATATGTATCTATAACGTAGAAATAAGGTCTAGAAATACGTTAAGGTTGTTATCTAGTCTAATAGTTATATATTCGAAAAAGCGTCTGCCAGATAAGAAATACTTTTTATTAACTTTGCAGCTTCAAAATGTTACTAAATACTAAATTTATTTAACCACTTTAAGCTATGATTTAAGACGTACTATACTAACGCTTTATGTGAAAGTGTTAAACCTTTATAATGTATCCAGTATTAATTATATCAAAGCATAGGTTCTTTGCATTTAACTTCATATTCACTCTCATCTAGTATTTATGGATCCATTTTGTAAATAAATGTTTTTTTATAATATTTGATTCTACTTTTATTGACCCTCTGTCCACTGTCTCTGCTCTGTACTTCTCACTCGCAAAAAAACCATATCTTGTCATCCCGCTCTTTAAATGGAACATACATTACAAGTCATACAATTTTGGTAGTTAATAATCTATATATATAAAAATGAAACCCGTTTTCCGTAGTCACGACATAACATGAAAACGGCTTGACCGATTTGGCTGATTTTTTTTAAATTATCGTTGAATTTCAAGGATGGTTTTTACGGCGAGAAAAATTCGAATAACTGCCGGGAAAACACCTTTAAACGTTTTCATAGGAACAACGCGTGCGAAGTCGCGGGGCACAGCTAGTTATCAATATAACCTAATTGAATTGCAATAATATATATTTAAACCTATAAATCACATTTGCAAATACCCAACTTTGTCACTTTCAAGATTGTGAGCTCATCAGCTGCTCGACAAGCCAGCTTTTTAGTTGAGCTTTGAACATTCAATTCAATTCAATTCTTTTATTTAAATCCAGACACAACATTACAGAGTACACTCCAATGCGTTACATATAGGACATCTACTTGCTAGTGAAAATGTTGAGACTACGAGCCTTATCGTTTTAGGCAATCAGTTGTACATCGTTGGTCGCATGATATGTCAATGTCAAGACAGCAGTCACAGTAAAACACCTAAATGATATATCTTTTTCGCAAAATTGCGTCAATTCAGACGCAGAAGCCTGATGAAGATGATTAACATTGTATCAAAGAATTCACTTCCTTTAACTATATTACCGAACAACGTTGCTTTTATTTTTATTTTACTGTAATATTATGGACATTGGCAAAGTTATGCCAACCCAGATGCAATTAAAATAAGAAAAGAAAGAAAGACCTAAATATCTAAATTTTGTTGGTAGGAAGACCTTTACAGCGATTTAAATGAAACAAAGCTTGATAGAAAATACCTTATATTGACAAAAACAAAGACCTAAACACTGGCAGCTCCTTTCTCCTTCTGATATCTGTCATGCAGGTCGCTACAGTCTTCGTTGGAGATGTTGACCCAGCCGGAGTCGTTGATATGGTACACGCGGACGATACCACCGGAGTACGCGTCGCGATGCGTCGCGTGGTAGATGGCGCGGCGACCTAGCTCTAAAACGAGAGAACACCGTTAACACTCTAGTCTGAGACTCTACCATGAGTTTTCACAATCTATATACAGGGTGGGGCAAATTTTTAATTATTGCCAAAACGTACGATTTGATTTGGTATGTTACTTTAGGAAATGTGTTCCTGGTTGAAAATAGAGTCGATTAAGACCAACTTGCTTTTTTTGACAAATGTCATTATTTGGGCGAACCGTACTTTTTTTCAAAAAACTAAAAATGACAATATTTTTTTCATCAAAATAAAACCGAAAGTTCCTTAGAACAAAACCTTCTCACTACAAAAGAAACGGCAGCTACCCTTTAGGGCCCAAAAATTTGCCCCACCCTTATCTTATTAAGCTCAAGTAAAATAATATATGAGTAACAATATTCTGAAAATAAAAGCACTTGATATGTGATAGAGAATATATGAAAGAAATGATAATAAAAAAGTGCCTCCTTTTTAGGGTTTTGTTATTATTTAGTTAATTAAATAAAGAACAACAAATAATAAAAGTTAATAATTTTAATAATCAAGGGCGGCCACGTCTTTATCACCTTGAGAACTGATCACCGAGGTTAAGCAACGACGAACGTGGATGGGTGACCGCGTTGAATTTTTGTTTTTATACATACTTATGGTACAGAACCCTTCGTCCGTGACTCCGACTCGCACTTGGCTAGTTTTTCATTATTTCACATATTTCAGTTCAATGGATATATTTGTGCTGATGTATCTTACCTTGAGCCTCCAAATCTGTCAGATCCCAGTGGTACCCTGAATCCAGCACTCCAAACGCGTAGACAGAACCCGAACCCACTGAGAACACCTTGCCAGGAGTACGGGTGCCTTCGCTGTCCACATAGTAAAGTTGAGCACCCTGGAAATAGATAAAAATATTTGTAAATCAACACAATAGACTAATAACTTTATGGAGAGGACGTCACGGGAATCAAGGCAGGCAAGGAACGGCCTTATATAGACGACCTCTGTGGCGCGGTGGGCGAAGGTCCGCCTGCGACGCAGGAGGTTGCGGGTTCGATTCCCGCCTCGGGACAAATATTTGTACGATCTGCAGATATTTGTTCAGGGCGTTCTGGATGTTTTCTATGTATAATAAAAAATATCTATCTATGTAGTGTATTGTATTATGTATATCAGTTATCTAGTACCCATAACACAAGCTCTGCTTAGCTTGGAGCTAGATAATGCTGTGTGAATTGTCCAGCATTATTTATTATTTATTTATTTGTTTAACTTTATGGAGAGGACGTCACGGGAATCAAGGCAGGCAAGGAACGGCCTTATTGGTTAATTGATTTGTTTATTCTCTACGGGAAATTCGGTTTAACTACGGGAAATATGATTTAAAAGTTTCTACTTATTATGATTTAAAAGATGCCTGGGTAAACATCAGAGCCTTAGTAAGTTTATTTCTATTCTTCTATCTAGTTCTATTATTTATGACTATTAATAAGTTTAATTCCAGTAGGACAAGCAAAGGGTTTGTTGTGTAGGGTATAATTGAGAAGAAATCACATCATGACACATTGTATAAATTATTGAACTTAATGAGTTTAGCCCTTTATTCATAGTGGTCTTTTAACATAAAACAGCTGCTAATTAGCGTTGTGCCTCAGTCTGACAGAAAAAAACAGAGCTTGATTTGGCAGTGTGCTAAGTTAGCAGATTATTATGAATAAGGGAGTATATTTCAGCATTTTACGTACTATGTGACGTACTGTTTATCTATTTTATCTTAGACAAGAATCCATGCAGCATTTGTAGCTGCATTCGCGCCCTTAATAATTGAGTTTGTTTAAAAAAACTATAAACCAACTCAATATGATTTTCGTATGGATTCCATTGTCAGAACTGGACCAAATAGAAATAAGACCACACAGGAATGATTCTTTTTTATTTGGAAGCACCAGCTTCCAAATAAAAAAGAATCATCAAAAGCGGATCACTCAGTCAAAAGTTCAGAGGTCAACATTAAAAAAATACTTATTACTTACCCTCTTGTCTATGCCAGCTAGCATCATGCCCATACTGAGCCCCATGCCCTTGTAGTTATACACCATGTTAGCCATCAGCTTGCTAGCCGCGGCCACAGAGATGCGCTCCCGGTTTCTCAGTTCGTACAGACGACACTGCTTGGCGAGCACGCGGTCCCAGTAGACGCAGTCAGCGGCGCCGCCGGCCAGGGTACCTGGTTAGAGAAGAATAATGTGAAGGTGGAATGTTACATGAGCAGCTCAAAATGCACCTCTCTTTTTTTATCCGAAATAGACCTTGGTTTGACCGCAATCTCACTTGATGGAAAGCGATGATGCGGCCGACGATGTATCACGAAGGTCTAGGAGATGGCTACTCCGGACCACAGGACAACAGAATTGCTTCAAGGACTGGCTTAGTCCGGAGGGTGATGACAAGCCACGGCCGAAGTCTACCACCAGAGGAATTTTCTAGATTCTATAAGTATAATAGCTGAACCATATCATAGAATCAGCCTGTTGAATGACAGTCGTTTATAATAATAATAAATCATTTAATCGCTCATTCCTAGTTTTAGTCTTTCATGTCCATGTTTTGTGTCATGCTAAATAAACTTTTTTCATTTCATTTATTTCAGGCAACATTAGTCTAGTAATAGTACAAGATGTAAAATACTTAAAAACTATGGCCCATATAAAATATGTATAATTTAGTTAGTCATACATAAAATAAACCCATTTACTTTATAAAATGGTGCCATTCACTTCAATGTGCCTATGCCCATCTCTGAACTAATGATCAACAATATGGTTGAATGTTACTTAGCAATCGAAGGAAAATGAAATAGTGATCAAATAGTGAGTAAAATAATGAATAAATGTTAATAACCTATTCTCATTTGGGTTTTTTCTATATTAAAAATTAACAAACATATGAGTTATTCGCCTTTGATTACACTCTACAAACAGAGGCTTAAGTTTATAGAGCCAGAAGTGAATAAGTAAATAAGTAATCCTGCCAGACAAAGGAACAAGTTTGCTTTGGTCTTTCTTAGTGATAGTATATAAAAAAAACTAATCAATAAATTTATTCTCAATTATTGATGAAGATGTAGCCGAAGATGGAGCATGCTTTTCCACAAGGAATGTCCCTAGATTAGAAGACTCCAAGATTGTAGTCTAATGGGAAAACAGATACAGGAAATTCATTCCACTTTGGCTGTGGATATTGTGAAAGTAGAGCAGAATTTTTTGGTTTTACAAAGCTCAAGGCCATTTAATAAATCAATGTTTTTTAGAACCTTGTAAGTTGTTATCAACAACTGCTTGTCTGCTGTTATTGTACTATCAACATATTTGTGTATATGACATTATATGACATGTTCTTGTAATTTACTCAATATCATTTATTTAGTAAATTGATTGATTGATTTTGCCTATTCAATTCCTACCACCCTATCAGACCGCATCTAATCATGGTTGAACAGCCAATTGTAGATCCAAAGGAAAAAAGAACAATTCCTATAAAAACAATACAATAAATTAACTTTGAAACTTAATTTATTATATTGTACAATTTATTATAAGGTTTTAATTATGTATGTTTTTTTTAAAGTCATTGTGTAAATTCAAACTCAACTTTGCCCCAGTTACAACTTACCATTCACTTAGACAATGAACTGTTGTTAGAAAACCTTTGTGAATAACCAACTAATCTCCATGGATTTGTTTGAACTTCCTTCAGAAGTTCAATTTTGATGTCAAAGTGATTTAGTGTAAAATATATGATATTGGAGAAAACACTCTTTTTATGATTTCATAAGATTTAGTAACACCAGTAGCAAAGTATAACTGTGCTACACAACTTGATCAGTTATTCTATCAACTGTACATGCAAGCAAAATAAATGAAATAATTATGAAAAGTCATGGTAAAAGTTATAACTAACCTAGCAAGTAATCATTGATCTCCACAATCTTCTTCATGGTCTGTGAGCCTATGAACTGGCCTCCTGTGGCACGAGAGTCCACAGCCAGCAGTACTCCACCCTGGAAATCAAAATAATTGTTGCTCATAGCAGGGATTCTGTTGATATTAAGATTTGAGTGCAGAAGTAAAGTAGTAGTAGTAGTAAAGTCACACAAAAATACAGACAGGGAACTTGGATATTGGCTAGCTATAAGGGTTCAGAGTTCTGCGACTCGAAAATATAATGTAGGATGCCCTCCAGGGAAGGTGCTGGATGCGAGAAACTGAAGACGGCGCTATGCCGCTCATTCGTTGAGGTCTATGTCCATCCGTGGACTAATTTAGGTTGATAGGGGTTCAGAGAACATTGTATGCTATTCTGAAGTCATGAATGACTGTGCATTTAACTGAGTTGAGACTTTGCCATGTAGGCTTTACGTTTTTGTTTTATCGTATGGGGTTCTTAGTTTATATTGACATACCTTGTAGCGGAAGCCCAGGGTAGTGGTTCCATGGTCGAACTGTATTTTGATCGCTTTCCCGGTTTCATCCTTAGAGTTGAACTTCGCTAGGGTTTCTACAGGCTGAAATACAGATTTAAAAGAGTAAATAACACAGTTGGTCACGAGTAAACAGGATGTTTAAAGCAAAATAACCTTACGTTTGCAAACGGCGGTGTAGCTAGCTGTGTGTTTTGCAGGAAATTCTGGCTGTACCCGATCACGTCATTCTGGAATGAGGCAAGCGAATCGATGGGTTTCAAGTTGATTTTCTCGTTCAAACGGCAATAGTCCAATAAAGCCATGTTTTACACAAAAAATAAAATAATATAGCCAAAACTTTTGTGAATTATCTGAATGACAAGCGATTTCTTCAAAAACGCCGATTTGTCACTTTTGACAGTTCAATTCCAGTGTTGCCGTGTTCTAAATTCTTATCAAATCAATATTTTCACTATGCAGACGAGAACTACACCGAACCGACAGGTAACTCTCTAAAGAGCCTGTAGACGAGGCCTGTATTCTAGGTAGCCTACAGGGGTTGTATGATAGACAATTCTAAGGCTGATTAACCTCTTTGCAGTAAGCCTTTGCAATATTTGGGTGTTTATGGTTCTGTTCGTCCAAATCAACGGTTCTGAAGAGGTTCTGAATGTAACAGACAATCTTTATGAAACGGATACGACGTTCAATATTGACAACTGTCGAGTGGTCTTTCCGGATTGGGAGCTATGATGGCGGTTAGCAAACAACGAGGACCATCTTAGACCGATCAATGAAAAGAATGCTCGTTATTATCAGTTGTTATTGAAATTTATAGCATTCAGGGCTCCGCCGTGTGCGTGAGTCTTTATCAGAAGTGGGATAAACCCATGTTTTACGCTCACAGATGTTTTACCAAGAATGGAAAAGTTCGATGGATTCACATCAAAATGATGACACTCAACAGGTCGACATTTTATGCTGTGACAAATCTGAGCTGGCGACCAAACCTGAATTCTTACGAGAATTTAACTAAGAAGCTTTATGGATGTACAGTAATACAATTGGTTTGTAATGATGTGATGACTGATAAGGGTATGGCTGTTTTACACTAAAATTACCGGTTTTTATAATGCACCTGGATTGATTTGTTTGTACGTAGGTACCTAGACTAGGTAGCATGGTTATTACTATGTAAGCAGTTCAATTTTCATGAGTTTTATTGTGATATGAACCAACGTTTGCTTGATGTTAATTAATCTTGAGAAAGAAATGACTCAAATATCTCGTACAGTTCGTACCTAGCTAGCCAAAGCTGATCAAGTGGCTTTTCCCAAGGATAAAGCATAGCAGGTAAAGATAATTATGTCCTATAGTGTTATTGATGATAGCCTGTGTCGTGTCAATTGCACAACATGCCTGTCGGATGCATTTTTCTGTTGTGATTTATTGGTTTCAGGCTTCAGTAGAAGTGGAGGATGCCAGACAGTACATGCTTGCAGGTCACATGGATCATAGAGGCAAATAAAGATTTTATGATTGACATTGGTTGGAGCCAAAACTACGGGTGATGATACCAGCCAGAGGATTAACTTTGCCTGGAACGACTGGGAATTAAGGGTCCTCATCACAACGCTAAGCGCACACCTACCTACCTACTTCTGAATGGTTTCAGTTCCAAAGTTAGTGGTTGTTCATTTGAAAAAAAAAGTGAAACAATAAAATTTGTTTGTGTTGATTATTTTGTTATACCTACTGCCCTACTGCTTAATATTGTCTCGCATTATGTTGTTCTGTTGTGTGTTATTTTGTAACACTCTTGTATTTACTTGTTTGGTTTTGATCTTTGTTTCTGCTATGCTGTTTTTGCTGGAAGTTGAGGTCTTTTTGTGGTATCTTGGACATGGTGGTGATTAGCAGAACTGGTGTGAACATCTTGGGTTTTTACACTCAGAATAGATCCTTGAGATGTGATTGGTAGCCGTCTGCTTAGACGCGTGTGAGTGAGCATATTGAGTACGGTGTCTCAATATTAGTTCTACAAGCATACGGTGTTGCTTGGCAGAACAGTTGTGAGCATCTTGGGTTGCTACACCCAAGATTATCCTTCAGACATGCACGGTGGCTGTCTGCTTGGATGTGTGTGTGCGTATTGAGTACGGTGTCTCAATATTAGTTCTACAAGCATACGGTGTTGCTTGGCAGAACAGTTGTGAGCATCTTGGGTTGCTACACCCAAGATTATCCTTCAGACATGCACGGTGGCTGTCTGCTTGGATGTGTGTGTGCGTATTGAGTACGGTGTCTCAATATTAGTTCTACAAGCATACGGTGTTGCTTGGCAGAACAGTTGTGAGCATCTTGGGTTGCTACACCCAAGATTATCCTTCAGACGTGAACCGTGTCCGTCTGCTTGGATGTGTGTGTGCGTATTGAGGACGGTGTCTCAATATTAGTTCTACAAGCATACGGCGTTGCTTGGCAGAGCTGTTGTGGGCGTCTTGGGTCCCCCTACACCCAAGACTCCAGACATACACGGTGGATGTCTGGCTAGATGTTGTTTTGTGGCATTGAGTTGCTTATTGTAAGTTTGTTGTCGTCTGACCTAGTGTCATGTTTAGTAAATTTGTTGTTGGCTTGTGGTCAAGCAGTTCCTTGTTTTGGGTCCCCTGATATATCTGGTGGTGCCACCGCGGATCTCATCTGTGGTCGGTAACTACCATTGGTTGATCTGTTGGTATGTTCGTGCCTAGAGTACGTTGTTCTCGAGAAATGAAACAATTGGCCGGAGTTCTTATGTTTGTTGTATATTGATGATTTGTCTGTTTGCAGCTGACTGAAGCTAGGTGTAGGGAATTGGTGGAGTAACCGGGCTGCGGTGACAAGAGCGACGCGACGGTGCAGACATGCGTTTGCTGGTCTGTGCATTGATCATACCTAGAAGAATGATGTCAGGTTGGACGAGCGATTTTATGACTTTATCGGAGCCTGCCGTTCTTTATTAATTATTTGTGCGCCCGTGGTAAGTACAGGGAGTGCAGATGCTCCAGGGTGAGTCTGTTTTTATTATCTTCAATTGTATTGCAATGTTCAACAAAAACGAACTATACGCTAAGTTTGCTAACGAGGCCATTTCTACTCGCGGCGGTTGGCCGAGGCGATAGCTGTTTCGTTCTCCGGAGTGCAGGCATGGATCTGGCAGTGTTGTGCTTACTTCTACTGCCGCTGCTGTCCCCAAACGAAAATGCTTTTTTGTGGAGCATCATCTATACACCCTCGCAACGACATTCCAGCTCGAGATGCTACATGCATAAAGTGTAATGGAAAGGGCCACTATGGAAAAGTCTGTCGTAGCAGGACACCGACACCTGCTTCAACAACGGAAACGGATGACTGCGGCCACTGCAGTATAATATCTGCGGCGGCACCGACTTCACTGCGCAAGGCAATGGTGACAGTTATTACTAAGGGAGTTCGAGCAGAAGCCTTGATTGACACCGGGAGCTCCCTGAGCTTCGTCAATGAGGACTCTGCCAGTCTCTGTCAACTGAAGAAGAGGCGTTGCGACCAAACTATTTCTATGGCTTCCTTATCTCACAAGTCATAGGTTAACGGCTCGACTCTCCAGAATGTTAGGATCGGAGACAATGCCTTTAACAACGTCAATCTCCCGATTGTGAATAACTTATGTGCCGACGTTATAATTGGCCATGACGTCTTAGAATCACACTCGACTCTAGCTAGAATTCAAATTTGGTGGACCGAAAGATAAGTTAAAGGTTTGCAGCGTAGCTGCAGCCTCTGTCCCTGCTGTATCCCTATTTTCTAATGTCACGGCGGACTGCAAACCTATCGCTGCGAAATGAAGGAAAGAATCATAGAAGAAGGTCTGTCACCTTGGCGAGCGCAGGTTTTAATCACGAAAAATGCAATCACAAGAGGCGGATGGTAATAGATTACTCGCAAACCATCAACAAATATACACAATTGGATGCCTTTGCCTACTCGTTACCCAACATTGAAGAGATGATAACAAAGGTAGCTAAATACGCGATTATTAGCGCTATAGATTTACAGAGCGCATACCACCACGTGCCCATCTTGCCTGACGAAAAAAACCTTCACAGCTTTCGAGACATGTGGTAACCTGTATCATTTTCGTAGAATTCCGTTTGGTGTTACCAACGGTGTGTCTAGTTTCCAAAGAACTGTCTGGCTGGCTCATCAGAACCGAAAACCTAAACGGTACTTTTGCCTACATTTATGATATTACTGTATGTGGAAAGACACAGGAAGAGCACGATAAAAATCTTAGACTATTTGTCAAAGCTGTGGAGAAGTACAACCTTACCCTAAACAAAGAAAAGAGCAAGTTCACACAGTCGACTATAAACATTCTTGGCTATACATTTGAAAATCATGTTATTATGCCAGTTAGTGAGCGACTGAAACCGCTTCTAAATATGCCCCCACCCAATGATGTAGTTTCTCTTCGAAGGACTCTCGGTATGTTCGCACACTATTTGTAGTGGTTTCCTAGTTTTTCATAGAGAATCTATCCTATGGTGCATACCAAAAGTTTACCCTTAAGCTCAGACGCAGTAAAATGTTTCGAGGACCTGAAATCTGTTATAGCAAAGTCACGCCATAGACGACAACACTAAAAGGTAACCTTTTAGTATCGAGACTGACGCTTCCGGGCATTCCATCGCCGCTACATTATCACAGAATTCGAGGCCCATCTCCTTTCACTCAAGGACCCTCAATCAGAGCGAGCGAAATCACTCAGCGGTAGAGAAAAAAGCCTATGACATCGTTGAAGCTCTGAAGAAATGGCGCCATGTTCTTATCGGTAGACCGTTCAAATTCATCACGGACCAACGATTTGTTTCCTTCATGTTTGTTGCAAAACATACAAGTAAAATTAAAAATGAGAAGATCCAGAGATGGCGGCTGGTACTGGCACCATACAGATATGATATTAGTTTCTACATTCACGTGGCATTGCTACTAGCAGAACTACGGCCTACAATCCTCAAGGCAACGGCCAAGTCGAGAAATTGAATTCCACGCTATGGAAAACAGTACAGCTCTCTCTGCGTTCGCTCAACATGCCTATAGAAAATTGGGAGCATGTACTTAATGTGGCTCTCCACTAGATTAGATCGCTCTTATGCACAGCTACTAACTGCACGCCACATGAGCCTGTTCACACATCCGCAAAGATCAATGAATGGTCACAGTATTCCAACATGGCTAACCAATTTGGGGCAAGTCCTCATGCGCTGTTTTGACCGTTCTAATAAGTATCAGCCTGTGGTGGAAGAAGTGGAGCTGCTTCAAGCGAATCCAGATTACTCATATGTGAGACTCAAGATGGAAGAGAAACCACCGTCTCGAATCGACCTTGCGCCTGTCGAAGGGCAAGGGGAAATTATTTTGGATCAACCGGATGTAATCTAAGTAGGTATCGTAAGGTCGGCCAACTGTGTCGGTTCTGATACGTCTGCTGGCGTGGTGGCCAAAAGCTGTATTAGTTACCCTATGGCGTCCGTGGACTGACGCATTGTCAGGCATTGGCCGTGTAGACGAGGCCTGTATTCTAGGTAGCCTACAGGGGTTGTATGATAGACAATTCTAAGGCTGATTAACCTCTTTGCAGTAAGCCTTTGCAATATTTGGGTGTTTATGGTTCTGTTCGTCCAAATCAACGGTTCTGAAGAGGTTCTGAATGTAACAGACAATCTTTATGAAACGGATACGACGTTCAATATTGACAACTGTCGAGTGGTCTTTCCGGATTGGGAGCTATGATGGCGGTTAGCAAACAACGAGGACCATCTTAGACCGATCAATGAAAAGAATGCTCGTTATTATCAGTTGTTATTGAAATTTATAGCATTCAGGGCTCCGCCGTGTGCGTGAGTCTTTAAGCCATTTTTTTCTTACTCGCTACAAATCCTTATAGCTACTCAACGCTAGATGGCGTTTTAAACCAAAAAGATACTTAACCAAAGATGTCGCTGTTTAACTTGAAACCTACTAGTTTCGCGGCAAATTAATAATAACAGACAGATAATTATTTTTTTGTCCATGTCAATATTGGATAAGAAGACCAACAGTATAATCATGCAGCTTTTATCTGATTCTAAACCCCAAACTTAGCTAATAAATAAATAAGCAGTCTTCGAAATAACTGGTTGCGATAATATTTTCACGGAACCAATGGATTCCGACATGATTCAGAGAATAAAAGTTTTGGTTAATAAATTGAGGATTAGCTTAAACCTATGATTAGGTGAGTCAAGATCATTGCCGAACAAAGATTAGGTAGGTAATCATCGGCACGTTTTCATTGAAACCATCTATCAAAATTTGAGAAATAGATAGATCTCATACATCAGTTAGTCTGGAAACCAGGAGTGGTTTGAGGCATTCCAAGCTTATGACGAAATTGACATTCATACCAGTACCCTGGTACCTACCTAATTTGATTAATAGGCAGCCGTCTTCTAGTAGGTAGGTAAAAATATGAGTTATAGGTAGGTATACCGTCGGCTACATCTTCGTTTTCCATCAGGTGAGATTGTAAACAAACGAGGCTGTTTGCCATAAAAAAAAAGTTGCTTTTAGGTAGGTACGTTGTACCTAGGTTTGTAAAAAAATTCAAGAATGTTATAAGAAACATTTTCTTTTCTAGTGGGTAGGTAGAGCAAGTGATGCATATTTGGAATACCAGTTGTAAAAAAATCATAAAATCATTGATATTACGCGTATGCAAATAAAAACGATTATCAATGGTAGGAAAACTTTTCTATTATTAGGCAAAAAATAATTGTATTTAATTTAAACCATCAACAGGGTAAAATTTTGGTATAAACAAAATATGAGAAGGAAGAATGGTTTTGTCAAAGTGAATGTAATTTGGACTATGGTATTCCAAAATATATTCACTTTTCTTACTAGGGAGATTGGGACGAGGTCACTCGCATCCAGAGGAATTACTCAGACCCCACTCACACCACCATTAAATAAAAAAATTAAATAGTCAGTAGTAGGGAAATGTTTATTTTTATTGTTTACAATACACTTAACGAAATCAGTCTAAAAAATTATTTACAATAGTCACAAACGTAACTCATATCCAGCACATTCGTTATGTGCCCATACTTCGCACATAAGGCACTGAACCCATTCCTCTCCTTTTCTGTCTTCACTGTATTTTCCACTGCAAAAGAAACATTCGGCATCGTCATGAGTAGGTAGGTGCACTTTCTACAAAAAATTGTTCTCCCGCTTCATCAGATGCAATCATGCATCTGCTTCTTCAAGGATCTTTTTGGTGCATATATGGAATATTCCAAATTAGCTTCACCTATGGTATTCCGAATTAGCAACATGACCTTCCTAACCTAAAATGCCAATAGCAACAACAAAATTGAAAACATATAAGAAATACACATATATACCAAACATCATAAGAGTATTGATACAAATAGATTTACATTATATTTGAACAAGATGCTAATAAATTACTTACGTGGCTCGAAAGTTTTGTAGACGCGTATCCTGTATCAATCACTGCTGACGCCATACTGACAGCATGGCGGATCCCGCGTGACCATTGATTTATTAAAAACGAAGATGAGGCACTGGTTGCTCGAAAGTGGCAACCTCAAATTGTGTAAAATTGTGTTCTCCCACATCAGTCACCGTCTGACCGGCGGCACGGGCGGTCGTGATTCGCGTGAAATATTGTTGTCTCAGTCTCCCTTCGGTCCTAGATACGTCTTTCCGTCTTTGTTCTTCTTTGTATTGCACAGGACTGGAAATATAACTGTGAGCGTATGTGTTTGCGTGTAGTTGTAACACATGCCAATTTTTGAGTAAGCTCTGGGAGAACGTAACCTATCTTCCCTTTTTAAATCAATGCTCGTGACACAATTTTTGCTAACTGTCCTATGGGCTACTGAATGCTGGCGTTATTTCATAGATAGCGTGGCTGTAAAATTTTATACAGTAGTATTCCGAATTACCTGCACTATTTCAAATTACCTGCATTTCCTCTACCTATTTCTTACATAGCACTATATGCTACAGCTAGCCAATCATAGGTAGGTTTGCACGCGCTGTGGCAATTATTTATTAGAAAAACACTAGACCCTATGACCACTTTGTTTTGTAATATTCATGTTATGCGATTTACTGCTTGCTGTTGAGTTTCCTATTAATAAATAAAATAAAGGTGATGTTTTGGTAAAAACCTTCGCATGAATGGTTTGTTTTTATAAAACTTTTCATCATTCAAGTAGAAGCGACAACAGGTTTAACTCCTTTTATACTCATGTCATATCTACTATTTTATTTTATTATTACATTGACAATCGAATTTTAAGAAAATGATAGGCCAGTATGTAATACCTTTCATAAGCTTTTTTTTATCCCTCTGTAGGTATTAGTTATTTATGTAAAGTATAGGAGGAGATGTATAATTAATGGATAAACTATACCAAAAAACTATAACAGAGGTATTACAAGAAAGCTTATAGTAAGTATCATAAACTGGCTAATCATTTTTGGACATTCCTTTCTTCAACGTAAAATTAGCCTATAAACCGCCTTATAAACTGTCTCCTACTTGCCGTCTGCAAGGCAATTGCAACTGCACCCATTGAACGCAAGCGACGACAGCCGTCGACTGCAGTCAACGGCAGTCAAGCCTTGCAGTCGGCAACTCCCGTCTGTATCTGAGACTAGCAGTCCGTGTATAAAGTGCACTAAGATTTTAACTGCTGTTTAAAACCTGGACCCTAATCTCAAGGTGAAATCGGCCCTACGTAAATTGAAGACTTAGCACGGCAATAGTCACGAGTTTTTGATTTGAACCTCAAAAGTGCATCATTAAAGCTAGCCCCAAAATGATAGCTCCAAATTCATGACTGTTAGACGAACTTACACCGATTTGTGGCAAAATGTTACATGTAACGGGTTTCAAAGATGTTTTCTAAAAACGGTTTTTTTTAAAGCATTCAACAGCACGACAACTTACCTATATAATATTACAACTACACTTATAAATGCCTTGTTTTTAGATAATATAAGAATAAAAATCTAACAAATTATACAAAATTTCTTTTACTTTTATTTATATTACTTATATTTGCAATGGATTTCCGCATAGTAACGCCTGAATCTGTTATGTATTAGGTACTGTTATTATTCCTACAATACTTTATTTTAAAGATAATAAGAGGCGAGAATAAATAAATGATCGATTTCAACAAGCGCTGCGTCGAAGTAACAAACTGAAGATGGCTGATGGCAGTAATAGACTGGCATAATAATGCTGCTGATGATGGGGATGGAAGGATTCAACGTATTAATCACGTCTTTAAATGGACATCGAAATGTGATCCATAGGTAGGTACTCACGAGCGACGAAAATAAGCTTGAATGGTGCACACACGAATATTATATAATCAAACTTATATTATAAATGCGAAAGTTTGTATGGATGTATGGATGGATGGATGGATAGATGGATGGATGTATGTTTGTTACCTCTTCACGCCAAAACTACTGAAGTGATCGGGCTGAAATTTATATGCATACAGGTAATTCTAATCCCGGAATCAAACAAAGGCTACTTGTTATCCCATAAATCAGTTCACGTGGGATAAAAGTACCTTTAAACGTTTCCATAGGAACAACGCCTGCGAAGCTGCGGGACTAGTACGAGTATAATATAATCTTAAGATTTTTGGTTATAGTTTTACACTAATATGTAAAACTATAATTAATAAAACGGTAATTTCTTAAGAAATCAATAAAAAATATTTGATTTCTTAGGTATAATCTTGATCTTGGCTCGCTCGCGTCGGTGTGAATTCACCAGAACTTATTAAAGCATTCCTGTAATGCACGATTAGTGTTAGGTTCGGGTTCCCATAGGAAACCGAGCTGGTCTGGTCGTTTGTCACGCGATCCAGGGCCCGTGGGCTGCTGGAACCATGAGTCAGAGTCATGAGTCGGGTTCTGAAGGGACCACGGGTCTGAATGTTTTGAAGATTATTTCATTAATTCATTGTCTTCTTAATTACATCATCTACACGTTCTCGCCATTATTATTTAAGTTTTTATATTTTATATATGTTATTTTTAAGGTATATATTGCTATGGACTATAGAATAAGTTAAATAAGATCTGTAACTTTTCTATAATCTGAAATAAATGAATTATTATTATTATTATTATTAATTGTTTGGTGTTAATTAGTTTACAGGACGCAGTTATACAACTCCTCCTTTAGAAATAAATACTTCTGCGAATTGAATTTCAATAGTTTTATATTATTTTATTTTATATATTATAAAAATGGTTGTTAATAAATTTGGTTTAGGAACGATAATTTTGTGTGATAACTGATAATGTCATTTACTTGATCTATTGAAAATCTTACTTCTTTTTGTCATTCTGGTGTTAGCTAGCAATCAAAACTATTTATTAGACGAAATTAGAATGAAATTACTTTAATCTTCAGTGCTTCAGTCGTCATGACAACATCATCAACAATGTGACACTTTTTTGAACATGCTACCCATAATACATTACTTCTACTATAGAAAAGTTACAGATCTTTTTTAACTTATTCTACAGTCCATAATAATATACCTTAAAACTAATATCTATATATATATATATATCTATATATATATATATCTATATATAATATAAAAGAAAGTCGTGTTTGTTACAACACTTATAACTCGAGAACGGCTGAACCGATTTGGCTGAAAATTGGTGGGGAGGTAGCTTAGAACCAGGTAACGAACATAGGATAGTTTTTATTTTGTTCTCGGCTGAACGAATCTTGATGAAATTTGGCAGGGAGGTAAACGGTATCCCGGGGACGGACATGGCTACTTGAATAGAGCGTGCGAAGCCGCGGGGAAAAGCTAGTACATAATAAAAATACTTTAAAATAACACATTTTTATACGTAATAAGACATAAAGCATGGCAACCCTAACATAGTTGGGCAGGCCGGAGGCTGTCTGTCACAAAACAGCGTCTCCTAACTGTGTAATAACCACTTTTGACAATAAAATCACTTTGAATTGGACCAGAATGATGAATTATTCAGGCTAAGAATTCGAGCTGAACCTTTCCTGAGTAAAACGCACAGAGATATGAAGGAATTCGAAGTTTAGAATTGTTGTTTAGTATCGTTAAGAGACATTTACTTAGTCCATTTCACATAGGAACAGCTCCGGTCACTTTTTCTTTGTTTCACGGGTTATTAGTTGACTAGAACCATTGATTAATTAAAAAGGGAAGATGAGGTACTAGTTTCTCGAAAATGGCAACCTCATATTGTGTAAAATTGTGTGCTCCCACCTCAGGCACCGTCGGACCGGCGCGGCGGCACGGGCGGTCGTGATTCGCGTAAAATATTGTTGTCTAGGTCTCACTTCGGCCTTAGATAGTCTTTCCGTCTTTGTATTGCACAGGACTGGAAATATAACTGTGAGCGTATGTGTTTGCGTGTAGAGTCAGAGTCAAATCGTTTATTTCTTTAGACTCACAAAATAAGTACTTAGACAAGTCCACTTTTTACTATATAAACAGTGGTAGTAGTAGTAGTAGATATAGTTGTTACACGTGCCAATTTTGGAGTAAGCGCTTGGGAGAACATAGGTTACGTTCTCTACCCTTTTTAATTAATCAATGCTTAGAACTGAACTATTTTGAAACAAAATATATATAATAGTCAAATGCAACTTTTTCTGGAACAGTTCCTAGGTACGTAAATAATAAGGGACTCTCGTCTTGTCCTAGCCAAGTCGATCGAATGGTCAGATCTCGTGAATTGGTGCGATAATTCAGATCCGTTGTAGAATGCGTCGTATAAATTAGTACCTAATATCTTAAATTAGTAAATACCTTCATTATATAACCTATAAATTAAGAATATCTTAATTTAGTACCTATTTATATTAATTTAAGTCCAGGTCAAGGATTATTTTGGACAGATGTAATTCCTCCTGTTCGGTCTGTTCAGTTAGCTGCAATGTAGTCGACAAATCCGAACATAAGAAAACTGAAATGCACGCAGTCGAGAGTTATATGTATACGTAATTACATTAGGTAATACCTACCTAATGTACCTAATGAATAATAATAATATTGTATTATTTCAGCAGTGGACAACAGCACTATATTGGGATGTGAGATTAAATGAGATGAGTTCTGATATTTTAATGTTCATAACAATTTATTGAAAGGATTTGAAATGGTCGAATATTTGTTGTTCGTTTATAGATTTTTAGGCCCGTATTATGAAAGCTTGCTCAGTCTTCAATTACTGCTTGAGTTACGCTTTTCAATAGCATAAATGTTGCTCAAGCATAACTCGATGACTGAGCAAGCTTTCATAAATACGGGCCTTAGTGTTCAGTGACCAAAAACAAATCTAATGTAAATCCCCTTGTTCACTTTATCAGGTAAGTAACATAATAAATAAACAAGCTTGTATACCTATAGGTATTATTATTGGCAGGTCAGGTTGATTACATAATTACGAGACTGGCCGGAGACCTGTTATTTACACCACTCAATATTTAGGGACAAGTTCATTCAATCAATCAATCGATAAAGTTTATATACTGTTTCGAATATATTTATTTCTTCGCCCGCGGCTTTGCACGGGAATAAATGTACCTATGGTTTATCCATTTTGAATGAAGCATGTTAGTAAACAAAATACGACACAAATAACAAGATCTCACTTGCTTGGCGTCGAGTTTCAGATATAAACTGTAAGCAATTTTTTTTGAAGAGAGGATCTAAAATCGACAAGTAATGTAAATTACGTATAAAAGGACGCGCCAACAAAGTGAACTTTAGGTTAAGTATGGGCGGTTTATTTAACGTTTATGCTTCATTCAAATTGGAAACGGATAGTCAGTAGGTACCACAACCTATATTGGTCCACTGCTGGACGCAGGCGTCCCCTGGTAAGTGCCTTATTGGAGATTTATCTAATGGAGAGGACACTGGTATGAAAGTAACACGGGATGAACGTAATAAATGAGATTTTGAATGATTTTTGTTGTCTACTGTGATGTGACAGCTTGTTCCAAGGATATGCGCTATTTTGAATCGGTATAGGTAAGTTAAGCTGGCGGCGGTGGTGTGCCAAGGTTGGGGCGTAACGAGTTTGTGCCGAAAATAATGCACTAAACGAAGTTTTGATTGTTTTTTACAATTCTGATTGTTTCTCGATTTTCTCCAAATCTCTAATGACAAGTACATTTAATGTGATGTCTAAATATAGCCAAAATACTGGTCTTTCACGTGTATTGATTAAAATTTTGATATTGTTTGTGAGATAGGATGGGAAAACTGATAGTCTCCCCTAATGCCCATAATCCCTACGCTAGGCATGCGGTTTGGGGACTTGGGGATCGCAGTTCGATGGTAGAATGGTTCTGAAGGAGGCACTACTGCCCGCCCCCGGTGGATATCCCTTGTCGCTTCTTACGACACCCGCGATAGTACACCGTTTTTTATGTTATGACACAGTAAGTAGGTACGGTAGGTAATAATAACTTGTCTAGGTCTAGTCTAGATTTTAGACACTCGCTTTCAGAATATCTTACTTTTAGGTTCGTTAATGAAGATACATTTTCAAAAGCTGACGCGATTATCATTTGTATTATTCATATAATTATCCACGCTGACATCCAGGCCTCTAGTAGGTACCTACCTACTAGAGGCCTGGATGTCAGCGTAGACTTTTTGTAGTACCTACCTAGGTACTACAAAAAGCGATTGCGCCATCTTTTAAAAAATACAGATACTTACAAAGTATTATCCAGGAAGGTAGGTACCTAACTATCCAGAATTTCAATCCGATTCATGAAGGAGGAAAACAACACATGTTGTGTTGTTTTCCTCCTGCATGGGTACATCTTATGTAACATACATACATCCATCTATTTTTTTAATGTTTATTGGGTACCTATTCTCAAGGTGTCCGTGACCTAAATGCAGCCTTTAGCAGAATACCAGCGCTACAGCATGGCGACATGCTGGAGCATCACGCTGAGCTATAGGCCATTTCTTTGCCACAATAATGATGAATTACTCATATATATATATTTTATAGTCATACTCATATTTTAGTTAATTTAATTTCCTTTGTTTCAGTGCTTTTGCTCTAAGTGGTTTGATTTTTAATGTTTGGCTTTGTTGTGGTCAAGAAATAAATAAATTTCATTTCATTTCATTTCATCCGTCCATCTATCCATCCATCCAAACTTAAGCATTTTAAATATTAGTGTGTTAAGAGTGACAGGGCTAAGGGAAAACGTAGACTACTTACTACAATCATTGCATGGAGCCATGATAGGGCCCATCTGGTCTTAGAAAAGTTACCATAGACATCTGCAATAGATCATAGAGCTAGATAATTAGTCCCTATATGTTGGCAATAAAAGAGATTCCAATAAAATAGGTTGGCTATCAATTCGGCCCTAGGGCTTAGAGTGGCACCACTATTACTGATAGAGATAACAAAAAATAACGATAATAATAAGTTTCGATATATAATAACAGTTATACATATCCATACACAATAATTATCTATACGTTAGTCGTTAGTTATAGAATTTAGATAAATCTCCTGAGATAAACCATCTTGCACCAAAAAGATCGTCATTTTGATCATTAGAGTGGGACAGATATGCTAATTTAGAGTGGGAGGGAGTGAGACAGAAGATGATGTTACTTGATGTGAAATACGGCGTAATGCACGCTCCTTATTAATATTCGAAAAAAGGATGTTGCCATTTGCCCTCCGGGGTAGGGAGTATTTTATAGTAGAGATGGGGTAAATCTATTGGTTATCGATGGATTAAGGACATAACAACACAGTGTATAATTAAACACGATTAAGCTGAATTTTTCTCTCATCGGGCGAGTTCGAAGTGGTCATATAGTTTAAAATTACAGTAGGTAGAGTGAGTAGGGTAATCCTAAATAGAGAGCATGGTTCTGGGCAGCTTTGTCATAAGTGTTAGTTTTTAAAATTGTGTTTCAGCATATTAGTCTACCGCATTGCCATTTTATTTTGTAGTTTCCAAAAATACGAGTTTCTTTTTCTTGTTAGATTATCTGTTTTTTATCATATTAGTTTCAAGTAGGTACTTATTATATGTTTTTATATTTGCTACGTATTATTTTATTATAAAAACTATCGTAGTGTGACGAATTCATAACGGATGTATGCGGGTTAACTAACTGGGTTCGTAGTTAACCCGCTTACATCCGTAATGAATTGCTACGTATTAGTTGAAAACATTGACGGCATAATAACAAGGCGAATCCGTAAAAGCTTGCGAAATGGTATAGGTTTATAACACATTCTTTATCCCATCGA
The DNA here is from genome assembly GCA_955876795.1 of Eupithecia tripunctaria. NCBI lineage: Eukaryota > Metazoa > Arthropoda > Insecta > Lepidoptera > Geometridae > Eupithecia > Eupithecia tripunctaria. The sequence goes on along the minus strand of OY041623.1, from coordinate 7,464,961 downwards.
TATCAACAAATCATCGACCTCCAGCCATCCCTACCGCGATGCTCCGATGGTGAGCGATAGTAGTGGTCGGCCGCGGGCAGCGTGCGCGCCACCCTTTCATTTTCTAATTATATAACTGGCAGCACCGGCCCGTGCGCGACCGCCTATAACTTCTTCAACATCTAGGGATGGGCAGGTAGGGGAACGAAAGTTTGGCCGAAGACAAGCCGAAAAATGGCCCGCACTCCTAAAAACTAAACAGAAGTTTCTGATTCGTTTTCATACAAACGTTTATTTTATACAAGCTTGGTTTAGATGACAGCGAAAACTAATCTTCAATTTACTTTACCGAGAGTACTTACCTTTACCGAGTGAGTACCTCTGATTGAAAATGAAAATGTTATTCTTGAATCACTTAAAAAGACAGTCCTGGCCTTGAAAACTGTGTTACAGAAAGCAGCGTCTTCCCCATACATCGATTGTATTTTGAAAAACATAATTATTGGTAGAGCTAAAATTCGACAATGTGTTTTTACAAACAAGTCTGCTGTACACGTACATGTATATGTATTTTTACGATTTGGTGTACGTGTCATATAAAAACTATATATCTATGTTTCGTTTATCTGGTAGGTACGCATAACTATAAAACAAGCTTTGCCTAGCTTAGGACTAGATGATGCTGTGTAATACTCCAGTATTATTTATTTAAAACTACGCCTATGCCTACTAATACTACCTGCGTCAGTAATATAAATAATAATATTTTTATATTTTGTGCTACGAAAAATGCTACAATTCTACGAGCTGGGTATGATACAGTAAATTCGTAGCACGCGTAGCAATGGCGCTCGTTAATTTGCTACGCCTTCTCTACGATACAGCTACGCCACTGCTACGAGTGCTATACGCGATACTACGATGTTGCTACGAAACGCCCAACTAATGCCATTCTATAAAATACAAGCTAAGTCAAAGATTTATTCTAATTCTAAAGAAAATTTTAAAATGATCTACGCCAATGTCGCCAATATGTACGACATACTTATTTATCTTTAGCCCGAAGAAAATTTTAATGATTAGAGTCTGTAAAATAGCAATGCACAAGCCGAATTTTGATGATCTGTGACCGAACCCGAATACGTTCCTCTACCCCTAATTCAAATTCAAATTTAGAATTACAGCGCATTATGCTCTCGGCTGCGACGGAGGACGGACGTGCGTGTCTTTAGCTCGTTACTCGTTGTTTTATAATAATTACAATTTAGACTAGTGTTTGCCGATTGCTGTTTATGACACTCTGATTGAATATATCACAAATGAATATAAGATGCTCTCAACACAACGTAAACTAAACGCCTACCTATTTAAGCTGAACGCGCACCTGTCCGCACCGCCCGTGCCGTAGTCATCGCATTTTCGAATCTTTGTATTTTGTGCTTTTTTTTGTATGAAATGGTTTGTAATTGTAACCCACCTTCCGCGCATTTCACTTATATCCTCTATATCGTATCCATTTTGAATGGAGCATAAACGTATACAAACCGCCCATACTTTACCTAAAATTCACTTTGTTGGCGCGTCCTTTTATACGTAATTTACATTCCTTGTCGATTTTAGATCCACCCTTTAATAAAAATTGCTTACAATTATATCTGAAACTCGACGCCAAGCAAGTGATATTTTGTTATTTGTGTCGTACTTTGTTTACTAACATGCTTCATTCAAAATGGATAAACCATAGGTATAAGGATTCCGGATAAAAGTGTGTATGATCTGCAAATATTTGTTCAGGGCGTTGTGGATGTTTTCTATGTATGATAAAAAAAACGATCTATAGCGTATTGTATTATGTATATCAGTTATCTAGTACACATAACACAAGCTCTGCTTAGCTTGGGGCTAGATAATGCTGTGTGAATTGTCCAAATATTAGGTATTTATGTAACTAGAAAAACTTTCGTAGTTTGAGTAGGTACTTAATTCATTATGTATGTAAGCGGGTTAACTATGAACCTAGTTTGTGCTCGATTAATACCAACGTTTCATCCCTAAGAGTGCGCGCTAGGACGCAGTGCAGGCGCCACGCGATCCGCACTCACCCTGTTATCTTACCCGTTAAGGGATGAAACGTTGGTGTTCTTCCAATGCAAACTAGGTTCGTATAGTCCGTACCGTATACGTACCGTCATAACCGCTAACGTAAATTTATAATGAACTAGCTTATATTTGATTCCTGGATTAGGATTACCTGTATGCAAAATTTCAGCCCGATCCGTTCTGTAGTTTTGCCGTGAAGAGGTAACAAACATCCATCTATACATCCATACAAACTTTCGCATTTATAATATTAGTGTGATAGTGTGATGTGAGTACCTAGTGTGATAAAATTCAATGTTGTTGACATTTAAAAAGATTAATAAAACCTGCACTCAACTAGTTTATTAGGTAGGTACTTAAATTTTGAACCTACTAGTGAAATCAGCTAACCAGTAACCAAATCAGTCAAATTACTAACTCACAAATTAATCATTTAGCATTGCGGCCGACTTTTAACACGTATTTAGCGGGCGCCTTGGGGCAGTGTCATACAACCTATTAATCAACGATTAAATACATAATTACAGTTATTTTGGCTAATCAATCACTGGTTAGATTGAGATTTTGGATAGCAAAGGTCATGTTAGAAAGTTTTGAAGCACTTGCTTAAGTAGTACGCTTAAATACGGCATTAACAAAATCTATCTACGTAAAAAAAGGGAAATGGAAACGCGAAAGTAGAATGGTGAAATGCGGTGCGATTAGGCCCATGGGAGTTATCGCACCTGTACAGTACATTAACGGCTGCTATACAACGTTCAGGCTGTATTAAGCCTCCATAAGCAGCTTGTGTGCTAGTTGGGCACCCACCAAAGTCTTTCGTTTCGACTCGTAGTAAGCCCGCGTAACACGACGCACTTAACACCAGTGAAAGTGGCGCCCCCAACTATTTTATCTTATTATTACGTTAAACGCGGCAAGTTTTAAAAATCCTAAGTTCAGTTTGTTGTATCTATTATAAGTTATTTATTAATGCCTCTGTAAAAGTTTTACAGGTCCATGTATAAAAGAGGCTTATGAAGTCGTGTGTAGTGTTTAATATAATAATTATCTCATTTCTGTTATATATATATATTGTTAAAACAAAGTTAATGTTCATGAGGTCTACTGTTCGGAGAACTACTAGTCTTATTTATATAAATTTGACTAAAAGATGCACTTCAAAGATCGTTGAGGAGATTCTAAAATGTATTTTTTCCCGGACCAGAAATACTAATTCCGAGCCAAAACATGTTGATGTCGAATGTGATGCGGTGATCAGACTTTGGCCAGTCCAGCGCGTTGGGCTCCTTCCTCTTTCCTTCTAGATGAATAATTACCTATTCGTAAAGTTTCCCTGCACTGCACTTACAGGGACAACGAGGGTTGTTTCTAACGAGCTTACCGCTGCCTCCCTGGAGACTTCTGGGAACCGCGGTGGACGCTGAGAACTAAAATCAACACTAAAGAGTGGCCATGCAAGGGCCATGCTCATTTCAAACGTGGAAGAGGATTGAATTGGATGCGGTGTCTATTCTATACACGAGGGCAAATCCGTTTTTAATGAGGTATTGTAGGTGCTAAACTCATTGGTAAAATGGTTTATGAAGTGCATTACATAGGATGAAGTTGTGAAAAAAAATGGTTGTATTAAATCGATGAACACGGGTAGTATGTTAAAAAATGTGTCTCGTTGTTGATGATGTTGTCATGACGACACTGAAGATTAAAAGTTCTAATTTTGTCTAATAGATAGCGTTAATGGCTAGCTAACAACAGAATGGCAAAATAAAATTATCGTTCCTAAACCGACTTAAGAGACATAATTTTTTTTGTATCGAATGAACCTGTATGGTGTGTTCTGTGTTTTTTGGTTTTACACCACATGGCACGACAGTTTGTGCGAATTTTTAGAATCTAACTCTAGTTCATGTTGTTTGCATTGCCATGCTACAAATCTGTCAGGAAAATCATTTCGTACTACAACTGTGCTCAACTGTGCCACATCCACCCATCCCTATCTAACCTCCATGTCACGGATTAGAGCTGTCAAACGTCAAGTGTCACTCTCGACGTGTTGACATTAGAGATCATACCCTCGCCGTTATTAGCGTGGATGTATGGATGGATGTATGACTGTTTATTTTTATTATTAAAAGAAAATACTACAATGGATATGTTGGGTAAAATTTTAATGCATTGCAGTTGGGTTGGCTTATTAGCTTCGTTAAATAGTTATACAAAGTAGGGAGACAATAAAAAATATATATATATATATTAGGTAGGTAGGTATTATTTTATATTTAACTAGCGACCGGCCTCGCACGGTTTCAATGCTGATGTATCACACTAATATTACAAATGCGAAAGTTTGTATGGATGTACGGATGTTTGTTACCTCTTCACGCCAAAACTACTAAACGGATCGGGCTGAAATATTGCATACAGGTAGTTCTAATTCTGGAATCAAACATATGCTACTTTTTATCCCATAAATCAGTTCCCGTGGGATAATAATCACCTTTAAACGTTTCCATAGGAACAAAGCGTGCGAAGCCGCGTGGCGCAGTTAGTTACCTATACATATAAACCTTCCTCTTGAGATTACAAAACCGCATCAAAATCCGTTGAGTAGTTTAAAGATCTAAGCATACATAGGGACAGACAGACAGCGGGAAGCGACTCTTTTATACCGTAGTGATGGTACGGAACTGTTCGTGTGCAAGTGAGCTGGATTACCTATTGTTGTCTATGGGTACCATTTATATACTAATAGACATCTCAACTAAGTTTACCTATCCTAACTAAGTATGATTTAGTGTTTTATTCAAAGCCAGTATCTAGTTTAGGTACCCTAACCATGATTTAGTGTTTTATTCAAAGCCGTATACGTTTGAGCCCTAAAAGCCAAAAACGCCGGGGAAGCGGATGAAATCGAATTGAAATACGATTTGATTTGAATTTCTGATGAGACGATTCGTCCGACTCGGTGAGTTTCATAACATGAATTCTACAATTCAATTGCTGCGGCTTTCAAACTCCGTAGGGGCCTCCCCTAACGGAGTTGATCAGCTCTACAAATATTTTTTTTTTTAACTATAAACCGACTTCAATTTTTACAGTTTTTTCATGAATTTCCATGGATCCCAGTGTCGAACAAAATTAAAATGGGATCACACGGAAAGAACCAGTTTTCATATAAAAAAAGAATAATGCAAATCGGACCACCCAGTCAAAAGTTCTGAGGTAACAAACATAAAAAAAAATACAGACGAATTCTCAATTCGTCTGTTTTTTTTCCTCCTTTTTAAAGTCGGTTAAAAAAATTGGAACATTATCACATCAAACTATCACACTTCACATTATTCTTCGACGACGACGTCTGTGGCGCGGTTGGCGAAAGTCTGCCAGTGACCTAGGAGGTTGCGGGTTCGATTCCCGTCTCGGGATAAATGTGTGTACGATCTCAGATATTGATTTGTTCTGGCCGTTTTGGATGTTTTCTTCGTATGATAAAAAACATCTACGTAATGTATTGTATTAAGTATATCAGTTTTCTAGTACACATAACACAAGCTCTGCTTAGCTTGGGGCGAGGAAATAAACAGTAGAGTGAAAAAATAATTTCAGTGGCTTCGCGACATCTGTTTTAATTTTAAAATCATGCCCCGAATTCTCTTTGAACATACGTAACGCATTCATCCTCACTTCCGAACCTCCACCAATCGATCATTATTAGTTTACAAACCCACAAACCCTTGACTCGATAGTTAATAAAGGCGTTCGAAATTCAAACAAAGCCACGTGGCCGGCCGCCGGCGTCACGTGACCTGCAGATTGGGATCTTTCGCGCGCGAAATTGTCTATGCGCGGAGCAGTTCGCGCGGTTTTTGATGTCAAACCTCTGTGGTTGACTCGGAGACGTGGTACCTATGGTTTATCTATTTTGAATGAAGCATGTTAGTAAACAAAGTACGACACAAATAACAAAATCTCACTTGCGTCGAGTTTCAGATATAATTGTAAGCAATTTTTATTGAAGGGGGGATCTAAAATCGACAAGTAATGTAAATTACGTATAAAAGGACGCGCCAACAAAGTGAATTTTAGGTTAAGTATGGGCGGTTTGTTTACGTTTATGCTCCATTCAAAATGGATACGATATAGTACCTACCTTACGTAAGTATTTACGCCGTACCTACAAGTTCTTTGGGTTGACGCTTCGATTAGGTAATTCTGAGCGCTGGTTATTATAGGTATTTATATTATACTCGTATTATTATATAGAGGCTGTTTTTGTACAGACAGATTCAATGAGGTTTGAATGATCAGGTGAGGGACAGTTTTCTAATAAAGCAACAAATTTATGATTACGCTATAGTCTCTACGACTCCGATGACATGTATAGATAACTAGCTGCGCCCCGCGGCTTCGCACGCGTTGTTCCTATGGAAAGATTAAAAGGTGATTTTCATCCCACGGGAACAGATTTATGGGATAAAAGTCTATGTTTTATTCCAGGATTAGAATTACCTGTATGCAAAATTTCAGCCAGATCCGTCCAGTAGTTTTGGCGTGAAGAAGTAACAAACCATACATCCATACATCCATACAAACTTTCGCCTTTATAATATTAGTGTGATATTTTTACAGATACTTCTGAGACTACAAATGTACGTATAATCATCATCATCATCATCATCAGCCTATACTAGTCCACTGCTGGACATAGGCCTCCCATAATGAGCGCCATAGCGCCCTGTCTTCAGCTTGACGCATCCAGCATCTTCCTGCAGTCTTTCGCAGATCGTCATCCCACCTGGCCGGAGGGCGTCCTACACTACGTTTTCCGAGTCGTGGTCTCCACTCAAGAACTCGTTTACCCCAACGGTTATCGGTTCTTCGCGAAATATGGCCGGCCCACTGCCACGTATAATACCAGGTGTGAAATCAGATCACTATGCACAGGCTGTTATTGTAAAAGTAAGAGCAGAAATTATAAAAGAGCCGCCTGTTAAAGTCAATGAGCCTTCAGACTCATTGACGAGCAGTACCGCAGTACAGAGACTAAGGTTCAAAGTCTCGACCACCGCCGCAAGGTTGCTTGTCTCTCGATCTTTTATAGGATACATTCTGGAGAATGCTCACTTGAACTACATGACCCTGATCCCACCATCCCCCTTCCACTCCAGGACAAGCAGACGCACAGCGCAATACCATCTATACTTGGTGGACGTACCCTCCACTCGCACTAAGCGGTTTTCCTCCACCTTTATTATTCGCACCGCAAAGGAATGGAACTCGCTCCCTGCCTCTGTTTATCCGGCCAATTACAACCTGGGTCTCTTCAAGACAAGGGTGAATAGGTATCTTCTAGACCTTCGTGATACACCGTCGGCCGCATCTTCGCTTTCCATCAGGTGAGATTGCGGTCAAACAAAGGTCTATTTAGCGTAAAAAATTTGCGTAAAAAGTAAGACAAATTGTTCTGCAGGGGTGCTACTGACTGCCTCCTGTGGATATCCCTTAGTCGCCTCTTACGTCACCCACGGGAAGATATGGGATGGTGCAAATTCTAAGCCAGCACCACACAGCTTCATTAACACTGCAGATCATAAATACCTTGTCTCCGGGGAGCCGAGCGGGATGCTAAGCTTGTTATGCCCCTCTGCGGCTTCCTGCAATTCCGTAATTCGGTTAACAACAACAACGCTCTATGAATTTTGGATTCTTGTAAATTGGTTTTAGTTCGGAACTTTGTTAATCCTAGAGTTAGTGGCGAACATCTTTGCGCGGGGTTGAAATAAAATAAATACATAATACTGCTCAATTAGCTATAACATCATCTAGCCCCAAACTAAGCAAGGTTTGTGTTATGGGTATTAGATAATAACCATAGAGTTTATATAGTAACTAGCTGCGCCCCGCGGCTTCGCACGCGTTGTTCCTATGAAAACATTAAAAGGTGATTTTCATCCCACGGGAACAGATTTATGGGATAAAAAGTAGATTAGCATTACCCGTATGCAAAATTTCAGCCAGATCCGTTCAGTAGTTTTGGCGTGAAGAGGTAACAAACATCCATCCATACATCCATCCAAACTTTCGCCTTTATAATATTAGTGTGATGATAGTGTGATGTGATAGCCAATAATAACCGATATAGGTACCTATATATTACAATATAATGACTCCAATAACATAAATCAAATTCACATGCTTGGAGTCGAGATAAAGAGATATAATTTAAATGCCTAGATATTAAGTTAAAACAAAATGCTTTATGTATACGCTGTTGGCGTTCCTTTTTAATAAATAAATAAATAAATAATTGGACAATATTCATTGAAGAAATAATCTCAAATCAGCAAGTACTTCCCATGATAACTATAACACCTTAGCCAAAAACAGTACTCTTGATAATATCAAGTTTGAAAATTTTCATTTTCAAATGTCTTCAGTCTATATTAATTAACCAGGATCTTGATACTTAACATATATTAATTTATGTTAAGTATACTATAGTTACGAACTTACATTTTACCCATACCTTCTCTTCCCTCCTCCCTCATTGACTTACGTCCAACTGTATTTATTTTTAATTTACCTTAATAGGGTATATGCATGTGATTTCAAAACGGCTAAAAAAATATATACGTATTCTCTATTGATATAGAAACATATCTACATATTTATTTTTGCATTTTGAGATGTTTTTATTGTAGAATTTAACCATTGAAAAATTGATATTTTAAATCTCAATCGCAAAATTTCAAAACGCTACGCCATTGACTAGAGCGGACGTGACATCACTGTACACGTTTCTTCTTTTTTTATTCTGCTTGCTGCACCTTGATTTGGCACTATTCTGCCCACTTGACATTTCGTATTGTCGATTATTTTCAGTTTTTTCGGAAAACCTCTTTCCTGAGATGATCACTACCGAGGTCGTCACCAAAGGTTTTATTCGAGTGTGTACGTCGACGTCACATAAACATGGCGCTAATATGGCAGCGTTTTTATCACCCGAAAATGATTGTAGTTTTGATTTGTTTTTTTTACCTTGTTAATGCGAAATTCAGTGAGCGTCTTATCATTTCTCGGTTAAATAAAGACCTGAAGAATCGATTAAAACAATAAAAAAAATCGATGCATATACCCTATTCTACAACATGCGATTCACAGGTACATTAGGTACCTGCTCGTGCCTATAAAAATAATGTATAAACCACTTTGATTTAACCATTAAATTATTAATTTACGATCAGCTGTTTAGTTGAGTTGCCTTGGTTTTTGCGCATGTTGTGGCCACCTGTAATTTAGAGTTTTAAGTTTTAAGTTTTACGCTAATAATTTTGTGATATCTTGTGTTACTTCTAGTTGGTTGCCCTTATTAAATAAATAAGTAAATAAAAATAAATAAATGATGTTTAAAAATCGTGAACAAGATAATTAATTTGAGGTTAATTAAGTACTGCAGGTTTGTTTATAATTTGTGCAGGGTTTAAAAAGATCATGGTCCACAGCTGGACGCAGGCCTTCCCCTGATAAGCGCCTTATTGGTGTCCATCTCATTGAGGGTAATGCCCATAATCCCCATGCTGGGCATACGTGTTGAGGATCGCAGTTCAGTCGCAGAATCGTTCTGGAGGGGGCGCTGCTGCCCGCCCCGGCGGATATCTTTTACTCGCCTCTTACGACACCTACGGAAGAATTGGGGTGGTGCAAATCCTAAGTCAGCGCCGCGCAACTGGCAAGCAAGCACGGCTACATTCAAACAGGATTTAAAAAAAACCAAGACACTCGCCGTGTGGTGCCGGCGGCATAGAATTTGCACCACCCCAATTCTTCCCGTGGGTGTCGTAAGAGGCGACTAAGGGATATCTTCTGGGGGGCGGGCAGCAGCGCCCCCCGCAGAACAAATCTTTCACCAAACTGCGATCCCCAACCCGCATACCCAGCGTGGGGATTATGGGCATTACCCCCCCATGAGTTAAACGCCAATAAGGCGTTTATCAGGGGGAGGCCTGCGTCCAGCAGTGGACCGATACAGGCTGTGGATGTGGATGTGAAGACACTTCCACTGTTAAACTAGCAACATCAAAAAGCAATCGCTAATAAAAACATAAAGTCCCCAAAAATATCATCCCTACAAATCATTTAGCATATTTAATATCGAGTTCAGATAGACAAGATTTGCATTCAACCCCCATGAATTCATCCCCTTTAACAATTTCACCCCCAAATTGTCTCAAAATACCCCCAAAAGGAACTAACTACCCCATTCGTACGCATGCTTTACTAATTGAGCCATTTCATAGATAAGTAGATAAAACACGGTATACTGCAAAACCCTAAATTATTCGGAATATTTGCATATAATAACTATGGGGGTGACATATTTGAAACCCAATTTCAAAACAACCTAAAACAACCCAAAGCTTTTCAACTCAAAGCGCTCTGACATTGACATAAAGTGCAAAAACGTCCAGGGTGAGCGTAAACTTATGGATAAAATGGCATGATTCAGTTTTAGTACCCCCCGGGAATCGAAGCCACGACAATACCGCATGCTTAATACAGTTATGCAGATTCCGTAATGATGCGTTTTTTTGCTGGTATCGGGATGATATGCCGATTATGATTAGGTTTAATATGGTAATATTGGTGAAGATAACCTTGTTTGGTTAGTGGGTAGTTGGTCCATTGGGAATTGACCATTAACGACCACCAGCTGAGAAAATGGCATAATATTGCGGTCACTTTTTCAAGTAGGTACTTAGATAAATGTATTAAAGTATCTAGCTTTTTAACCGAATATAAAAAAGGAGGAGGTTCTCAATTCGACTGCTTTTTTTACATTGTTTTTTTTATGTTTGTTACCTCAGAACTTTTTGGTCCGATTTTCATGATTCTTTTTTTACATGAAAGCTTGTGCTTTCCGTGTGGTCCCATTTTAATTTGGTCTAGTTCTGACAATGGGATCCACATAATTGAAGTGGGTTTATAGTTTTTCAAAACAAAATCAATTATTTATCTGTTGAGTAGTTATGGCGTGAAGAAGAAATCCATCCATCCATCCATCCAAACTATCGCATTATTAAATACATACTTGTTTTTGCCCGCAGATTCCCTCATGAAACTTGTTTTATAAATGGTAGCATAGCTGTGTGGAGCTGGTGTTGGCTTAGAATTTGCACCACCCACACTCTTTCCGCGGGTGAAGCGACTAAAGGATATCCACCAGGGGTTGGGCAGCAGCGCCCCCTGCAGAACAATTACACCACCAAACTCCGATCCCCAACCCGCATTTCAGAGTGGGGATTGAGGTGGTAGCATATGTTTGATTCCAGACTTAGAGCTGCATCGCTCCACATTTATGCAAAATTTCAACCAGATCAGTCAGTAGTTTTCAGTCTTTTTCACGTGAAAAGGGAACACACATCCATCCATCCATACCATTGATTAATTAAAAAGGGAAGATGAGGCACTAGTTTCTCGAAAATGGCAACCTCATATTGTGTAAAGTTGTGTGCTCCCGCCTCAGTCACCGTCGTGATTCGCGTGAAATGTTGTTGTCTTGGTCTCACTTCGGTCTTAGATACGTCTTTCCGTCTTTGTTCTTCTTTGTATTGCACAGGAATGGAAATATAACTGTGAGCGTATGTGTTTGCGTGTAGTTGTAACACATGCTAATTTTTGAGAAAGCGCTGGGAGAACGTAACCTATCTTCCCTTTTTAATTAATCAATGATCCATACATCTGTTATGTTCGATAAAACACGATATTTAGGTAAATAAAGTGTCGCTTGGTAGCAATACAATGATGGTTTACACGTGAAAATATATATCAACCCTAACTTAGTCAATTTTATTATAAAAATAAGATGGACAAGTACCCGCATGTTGCATACATAACACATTTAAACATCTAAAAATTCGCATTCATAATAACACTGTGATTTCTTTAGTGTAATTACTTTTTTTCAGAAGAATCATAAAACGTTAAACATTTTACGCATTACAGAATCCGTTCAACCCACAGAATGCAAACCTTTATGGTCTGTAAAAGTATAATCACGTCACAAGCAGCGCCGCGGGCGGCACACGAGCGAACTAATGACTAATAACGAGCGATCCGAGCTTATCCATGAAATAAATTTGTCTGTCTGTGCGTTTGTCTGAGTCATTGAATGTCACCAACTGAGTAGTTGTAATATCCACAGCCAAAGAGTGGAATGACCTTCCTGCGTCTGTCTTCCCATTAGAGTACAATTCGGAGTCTTCAAATCTAGGGTAAATAAGTTCCTTCTGGATAAGCGTGCTCCATCTTATACTACATCTTCGCTTTCTTAAAGTGAGTTGGTAGCCAAACGCTAATCCATCAACAATAAAAAAATAAAATAAAAAAAGTTGTTCGTCTAGGCCGCATCTCTGAAGTTTTTTTTAGCAGAGAACGCGATAACTGAAATGCGAGAAAGATTTAAACTGATCTAATCGGTGGTTGATTATCAATTTTCAATGGATCCATTTTCATTGCCATTCAACGTGGCAATGCGGCCTGTAGTCTGAATGCTCTGCCTTCTGGTGACGACTCAGAGTTCTAGGAAATATGTAGATATAAGTGTGAAATGTATACTAAATGTACCTGTTAAAGTCTGTTATTGTCATTTTCTTTGTTAATAAATGGTTTTCTTTTTAATTATAATTGTAATTCTAGTCATTTTATGGTGAATTAGCTGCGCCCCGCGGCTTCGGACGCGTTGTTCCTATGGAAATGTTTAGAGATGAATTATATCCCATAGGAACTGATTTATAGGATAAAAAGATAGCTTTTGTTTGATTACAGGATTAGAATTACCTGTATGCAAAATTTCAGCCTGATACGTAGTTTTGGCGTGAAGAGGTAATCAACATCCATTCATACAAACTTTCGCATTTACAATATTAGTGTGAAGATTTCAACGCTGAAATCTTCCGTAAATTAAAAAAAAATCTAATTTCATGAAAATAACAATCTCTATTTGTAATTAAGACACATTCTTACAGGTAAATATTATCATCATCATCAGCCTATATTAGTCCACTGCTGGGCATAGGCCTCCCCTAATAAGCGCCATAGCGCCCTGTCTTCAGCTTGACGCAACCAGCATCTGCCTGCAGTCTTTCGCAGATCGTCATCCCACCTGGCCGGAGTGCGTCCTACACTACGTTTGCCGAGTCGCGGTCTCCACTCAAGAACTCGTTTACCCCAGCGGTTATCAGTTCTTCGCGAGATATGGCCAGCCCACTGCCACTTCAGTTTGCTAATTCTTTGAGCTATGTCGATAACTTTGGTTCTCTGTCGGTTAATATAAAATACAAGAAATGAATATTTATATAAACACTGTTTATTAGCATCATAAAACGGTCCCCCGGTAGGCGCCTTATTAGCTTTTATTTCATGAGAGTAATACCCATAATCCCCACGCTGGGCATGCGGGTTGGGTATGAGTTTGCTATTCTATCAAATCTAGCTGAAACAAAGTCAGAGGCAATCTCTAATACCCATTGCCATAGCGAGGTGGTCATTATACTCGATTGTGACCGTTACCCGATTGATATCGATCGCTTAGTCGACAACACGACAGTTAGGTATTCGGAATAGGCTCTCTACGTAATCGGAAACCACTCGATTTGAAAATAAATTCGATATTCAAAAAGCTACCAGTGGAATGCCTACAATAAATCTAATGAGGGTTATTCGTTTTGCATTTTTATGAAGAAAAAAAATGTACTAAATATCTTGATAGGTGGCAGGGCCGTCGATTGGCAATTTGAGTACATCAATGTCAAATGAAAGGAAAACAAAAACAACACAAAATTATGCTTAATTGGCAACACAGACCAGAAACTGGTAAAAGTTGGTTTTCCTTTCATTTGACGTTGATAATACTTTATTGCCAATAATTGAGACACTGCTATCTCTCGAGGAATAGGGAAATAACTTTTTTTTAATGCAAATGACCCATTTTAGAATATGGTTCTAGTGTCTGGAATCCTCGTTATATAGTTTATGTTAATAGTCTTTAGCGAATTCAGTCAAAGTTCATTAAACATCTTAAATTTAAAATCAATAACTCAAATAAGTCTGTAATAATTATCACTGATTCACTTCAATACAACAAAAATATTTGATCTCTAATCGTGCGTCGGGCACGATTAGAGATCAAATATTTTTGTTTAAAATCTTAAGCAACTTAGCCGACTCACCGTATTTGTTAAATCAATTATGTTTAAAATGTCCACGTGTAAACGCTCGTAAAACAAATAACCTTTTTATGTTAAACAATCATAAAACGAATTATGCATGCAATTCTTTTATTTCTAGAGTAAGTAAATTGCACAATGATCAGTTTTCTAAATGTGATATATTTCTGCTCTCTAAGAATAACTTTAAGAAACAAGCGTCACTCTTAAGACTTAAGAGTGACGCTTGTTTCTTAAAATTATTCAGTTAATTTTGTGTAGTATTTATGTTTGATTTGTCTTTGTTTGTATAAGCTCCAGATTAGCATCTGTAACGTTGTTATTATTTTATTCTAAATAATGTTTCTATTAGTGGCATCTTGATTGGTGTATACCTAGCTGTATATACTGTTAATTTTAGGACAATTTTATACTGTTTGTGCCATAATAAACGAAAAATAAAAATAAAATAAATAAATTAAAAGCCCCTCATATACATGTAATTCGGCACATTGATATTAAACCTCTTTGAGTTTATTTATTCGAAACAACTCCAACAAATCAATGTTCGAGATTCAAAAAATCTTACTTCCGCGCGGCTTACTAAAAACCGCTCCCTTACTTCGACATTATTCTGGTCGTTTTTTTACAACATTTTCTAAAAGTAACATTAAATATTTTGCCGTCCGCTGATGATTATGACCAACGAAGTAAACAAAACTACGCGTGGAGTATTTTTTCACATTATTAATTACTTTTTAAACTATTATTAAGCGCCACAACCCTTGCCTTCATAATATTTCTTTCGTCCGGCCGGTCACACATTTCCGACCATTAGTGATGTCCATAAAAACTATTACAACCGATAATTTAGAGAAAAAACCGTAAATAAATTACGAAAAGAGCAAACACGAATTAATATCTCTATCCTTATATTAACGTGATGATAATTACAGCTTTTCGACGTCGGTTAATGTTAAAAGCGTTTTGGGCGAAGACGGTGAATAGAGGTGGGTGGGAATCCGGCTTTATGAATCACAGTCCGACCATTTTAATGTCGATACACTACGTTTTAAGAAAATAGGCAGTATGTTGTTTTTTTATTATGTGTAACCTTTTTGTAGACAGTCATGTTATTGCAAATAAATATCTTTATCTATAACTACTGACTATTTTACATAATATTAGAAATTATCCTACAACAAACTTTCGAATCGTCTTTCTGGCATAGAGAAGTAATTTTTATGTCCAATCTATTTGGCTACTTAAGAAAATCATCACTATCATCCACAGCCGCATCTTATCATACCCAGCGGTGGGTAAAATCCGACCGAGCGGAACTTCGGGACGCCTATAGGCGCCTCCCTGACTCTTTCCGCGGATGTCGTAAGAGGCGACTAAGGGATATCAGCACTGCCTGCAGAACAATTGTACCACCACACTGCGATTCCCAACCCGCATTCCAGCGATGGGAGTGTTGGAATTACCCTCCATGAGATAAACGCGAATAAGGCGCTTATCAGGGGGAGGCCAGCGTCCAGCAGAGAACCAATACAGGCTGTTGAGGAAGAGGAAACTTAGATTTAAATCAGCTGTACTTAGGCAGAGCCACAGAGTCAAAATATTTTGAATCTTAGCTAAGCTTGGGGCTAGATAATTCTGTGTGAATTGTCCAGATGTTTTTTTTTGTCATGCACAAAATCCGGCAATTTACGCCCTACCTACATTACTATCCGGCTTTCCTGTTATACCATCTCTAAATGCACACGTATCATTATATTTGTATTGTTTTCTTCTTTTTCCCCGACCTAAGGTTAAGTTGGGTCACGACTCACCCCAATTAGGGGTGATTAGGAACTATAATTTATTATGTGTTCGTTTTTCGAACGCGGCGAGCTTTGAGCGTGTCGTTTGGCGCCAAAATCTTTTATTTTTACCCCAAAAAACTTTGAATAAAAACCTTTATTTTCATTTGCAGAGTGTTGATTTGCGAAGGCTTCGGGGAAAGTGGGTTGATTGGCCGATAACCTTGGAACTTTACACTTTTGAATTTGGAACAGTGTTTTTCATGAGTTTAAATTTATTTTTATTTGATGGAGAGATAAAGGCTGCTACAAATCGCGTAGTATATTCCCTGAACAAAATTTTTAGTGAGAATGAAATTCAATATTGTATTTATTATTATTTATTATTTTATTTTTAGTTACTGCTGTCCCGGTGCTGAGCATAGGTCTGACTTTTCTCCTTCCACTCCTCGCAATCCAATGCTGCATGCAACAGACCACGATGGAAGATGTGCCTCGAGCTCGTCACGCCATCTCATCGATATTATTGAACTTAGCTTTATATAAATACTAGCTGAGCCCTGCGGCTTCGCGCGCGTTTATCTCGTGGAAACGTTTAATGGTGATTTCTGTCCCACCCCACGGGAACTGATTTATGGGATAAAAAGTAGCCTATGTTTGATTTTGTATTTATATCCAGTATTAGAATTACCCTTTGACAAAATCTCAGCCCGATCCTTCGATCAAATATACCCGATCCGTTCAGTAGTTTTGGCGTGAAGAGGTAACAAACATCCACCCACCATACAAACTTCCACATTTATAATATTAGTGTTATTGACGAGTGTATGCGATTTAGCAATGTTTAGATTTAGATATGCAAAAAATATTAAAGTCATAATAAGTAATAGGTATATAATGTAGATGTTGTCACTAGAGGCTTCTTTTCCACTTCTTTCACCAGTGAACCAAAAATTTCAATAACACTTTTTACTTAGTATTCCTTAATATTTGATTAGGTGCCTATAATTTATGGTATAAAATTTCACTTGTCAAATGTTAATCTTGTTAGCCTAAACAGATAAAGTTATTAATATCTGAAAATCTGAAACCATGATAGGAACAATATTATACCTGTCTATCTGATTTTATGTTAGGACAATCTATGATAAATAACATAATCATAGGCTGCGTCGAATAAATCAATAGAAAGCGGTAACTACAAATCAAAATAATCTTATCGACACATCTGCTGGCAAATGCGTGGGTTTTCTAAAGCTTTACGGTAAAAACCAGAATAAAAAACACGTCATAATAGTTTGACAGATAAAGATAAAGATAAAGATACATTTATTTGGCCAAAACAGGTGACTACATAGGTACAATAGCTATAATTACGGTAGGCTATACCACAGATAATATAATACTATACTAGCTATACATAGATAGGTGCATACAGATGTTAATTTGGCGACTGTGCTGCCCCTGTTGGCCAAAAAGGGTCAAACTCAGCTCTGTGCTGAACCACTCGTGTGCGCGGATCAGCGCTGGTTTTCAGTTTGATAAAAGGAATAAAATCACAATCGGACTCAGTGTTGCCATGTCACTAATAAACCAAAAGTACCCACTTACCAGGAAAATAATTCCCCACGAAGGGCTGAAAGATTAAACGCTACCTTTTAATTAAATTACTGGCCATTTAGCCATTGATAAGTTGCGACAGTCAGTGGCACTACGTTATTCATAATTTATGAGCTTGATTGAGCATGTCAATGTCCGAGGGTTCCGTAATGTCCTACTAGGAAAGCATTAAGGGCAATGGTTTGGATTTTTGAAATCAAGTTCCTTATCGCGCGTTTTGAAAGGGGGCTAGACGGAAAAATTTATACGAAAAGTTGTCACGACACTTTTTGTTATAGTAAGCTATTGTAAGCTGTGCGGCGTCGCATGTTTCTGTCTCTCTCTCTCTTATAGAAAGCAAGCCAGATATTTTAATTTCTATTTCGCATTGAACAGTGTGGTGTCGCGACGATTATTTTTGTTGAGTGTATACAGGTTTTTTGTAAATAATAAATAATAAAAAATAATAATAATAATGAATCCTGATAATCGGGGTGTCCTTTGACACCTCTCAAGTTTATTTTTTTATTTTTTGTTTTTTACTACAAGCTATAAGGAATTAAACAAGCGGAAAAGTAATGCCACTAACCGAATACCATGTTTGATTAACTTGAGAAGAAACTAATCTCTATTCACTGGTTATTTTGAAGGTTCTGGCAAAATAAAAGATTTTGGGCTATGACTCCGTTTTAATTTGTAATGTGACTATGAATGATTCACCATTGCAGCGTACTATCTCAAATATTACCTAAAAAAACTGCTACATAATATTCTATATTGTAATATTACAATGCAGGTTTAAAATAAAAATATAACCAGTTATATTCTACTTAAAATATGCAGCAAGAAAAAATATAGGAATTTCAACATTTTCCATACAAAAGTTAACGATGC
This sequence comes from Eupithecia tripunctaria, assembly GCA_955876795.1. NCBI lineage: Eukaryota > Metazoa > Arthropoda > Insecta > Lepidoptera > Geometridae > Eupithecia > Eupithecia tripunctaria. The sequence goes on along the minus strand of OY041623.1, from coordinate 7,446,378 downwards.
AACGCGAGGGCTCCTTGGAGTTCTACCTACTAATTTGCAAAGTTTAATAAGGTTCACAGATTATAGGTCAGAATTGATTGCAGTTAATATCATAATGATTTAATAGAAACGTTTGACAGATGACCTCGTGTCACTTCTACTATAATGATGATAATGTGAGATATTATGATGAGTTATTTATTATGTTACTGCGATTTTGCTTTTAATATTACTGACATTGTTTATGACTAGCCTAGTATACATATACCTAAAGTATACGGCTTAAATATTTCTAAAAGTTTAGAGGTAATAAAATTTAAAAAGTTTTTCTACCTACACCATCTATCAAACATGAAGAATGTTAGTAAACAAACCGCCCATACCTAACCTAAAATTCACTTTTATACGTATTTTACATTAGGTACTTACTTGTTGATTTTAGATCAACGATGGATCCGGTATAATCATTAGCTGCCTTGTGTGACGAAATGCTTGGGCTTTTTTTTATTTTGAGAGGTTTTTTCCATTCTCTAAGAATATTTTAAAACACTAGTTAGTCCATGTTAAACGTATGTAGGTTCATATTATTTTATGAACATATTTTTGAACACCCCTTATTTGAAAATAATTGCACACTTCGCAATTCAAAAATATTCTAAATTCAAATGACATTAAACCAACCGCACTGTGGGTAGCCGATTGGCAAAATCAACGCTACACGCGTATAATCGCAATAGGGGGTCTAGATGTGACACTTTGAGAATATTTTCAATATTATTGAGCTGTATTTTTATAGCCAGAAGGTTCAAATTGGCTAACAGCCAGGCACAATAGTGGAAACAGAAATCTTAAAGAACACAAATAATAAAAATAAACTCGAACTAGTATTTACTATTGAAACAATTGAGTTAACTGCAGACTCTTGCAAACAATCTACAGGGAGCTCAATTGATCCATATCAGTACCATTTGTCGCGTCCCCGAGACGCTGCGCTGCTGGCTGCATTGCCATTTGCCCCGTTGTATGGCAATGTTAATGCGCTGGTAGAGCTTTTTAACCGACCTACTATTTTTTTATGTTTATTACCTCAGAACTTTTGACTGGGTGGTCCCGATTTTCATGATTATTTGAAAACTGGTGCTTTCCGTGTGGTTCCATTTTAATTTGGTCCAGTTCTAATAGTGGGATCCATGAAAAAACTATAAAATTGAAATCGGTTTATAGTTTTTTGAACAAAATCAATTATTTATGATCAGGTGATGTAGTTCCTGTGAGCATTCTCCGAAATGTATCCTATAAAAGATCGAGAGACAACAAGCTACCTTGCGGTGTTCGAGAACTTTGGACCTTAGTCTCTGCAAGGTACTCCTCAACCTCAACCTCAACAGCCTATATTGGTCCACTGCTGGACACAGGCTTCCTTTCATAAGCGCCTCATTGGCGTTTATATAATAGGGTATATGCATGTGACTTCAAAAAAGCTAATATTTTTTTACGTATTCTCTAGTGGTATAAAAATTTATCTGTATATTTATTTTTGTATTTTATGATGTTTTTTATTGTGAAATTTAATCATTGAAAAGTAGATATTTTAAGTATAAAATCTCAAACGCAACGCTATTGGCACATGAAGCGTGACGTCATACTTGAACATTTATGTATGGGCATGAAGTTTTGACTTTGAGTTTACATTATGGAACTCGATGATCCGTGACGTCATAACATGCAATGGCTAACATGGCAGCGTTTTTATCACCCGAAACTGAGTGTAGTTTTACTTTTAGTTTTTTACCTCAAAAAAAAATTTTTTTTTGGGTGTTATATTTTTTTTCGTTTATGTATAGACCTAAATAATCGATTAAAAAATTTAAAAAATCCATGCATATACCCTATTGGGGGTAATGCCCATAATCCCCACCCTGGGCATGCGGGGATCACAGTTGGGTGGTAGAATTGTTCTGCAGGGGGCGCTGCTGCCCAACCACCGGTGGATATCCCTAAGTCGCCTTTTACGACACCCACGGGAAGAGATGGGGTGCAAATTCTAAGTCAAGGTACTGCTCTTCAATAATCCATAGCAGTTATGTTGTAACGTTGAAGTCGCAAATGGAAACCTCCTTTTCACAAGTTGGTAAACAACAGAATGTGCCCCTCAATTAGCGATATTACAGGATAGACCCCTCGAATATAGCGAGTAACCACTTGATTAGGGTCTCGAGCATGCTGCGGATTTGTTTTTAAATAGAGATGGGGTATAGTCGATGTTTTTGATAGGTATCTAAAACTTATTGTTGATTTTTAAGCTATTGCATAGCTTCTATCGCGGGCCTTGAGCGCGGGGACCGAATCCAGAAATTCCGTAACAAAAAAACCTTGACGTTTGTCTCTTTAGTTCAGCAACTCGCCTCTAGATGGCATTGCAATAGCTTTACCGCGGCAGTCCCCGAGTGCCACACGTCTTTTTTTTACTTGAGGGACCTCCGGGATACACCAATTCTCGGCTATAACCCTAAATTTCATCCAGGTACGCGATAAATACCCGATAAATAATCATAAACTATTTTCGACACATAAAATTATCTATGCTTGTTTTATTTTCGATGTTGCTGCTTCTTTAGAATGCATGCCGTGGACTAAAAAATTAATAACATAGGCATTTTTAGCTCAATGTCCAAAAACTCAATTAACATAGCTATTATAAGTATGTTCAAGTTATTAAAAATTAAATAAATAACATGTAAATGTTATTTATTTAATTTTTAATAACTTGTATTGGCTCCTCGGGCTCTGATTTAAAGGTATTTCTGTGGATTTTGGGGGATGGCTATTTTATTGTTTTATCTTTTCTTATTATTACTAATTTATAGTTTACTAAAGTTTAAAAGAAAGCTGATCCAATTTACTATACATATTTTTTATTTATACTTACTATTTTATATCTCGAACGTCAGTTTAGACAAACTTTAAGTGTTTTTTAGTAATACTTAGTTTTGCAGGCCAGAGAGTGTATGTTACAGATTTAAGATTAGCTATAACTTATGCATATATTACGGAGTAAGTGAGTACCTACTCTACTAAAGTCTTATTTTAGAATTTAAATAGCTGTTTAAATTATATACAGCTATTTACATTCTAAAATGCGCAGGAGCGCAGCTGCCTATATTACAGACTTCTCAGTCTAGTTTAGGCAACTGAGGCTACATAATTATTTTGATCAGGAATTTCAATATGTACTTTACTGATTTATAATGTCAGACAAATTAATTATGTTAATTTATGTTTTGAAATGATTTCTTTTTGCAATAAAATTTATTATTATTATTATTATTATTAAAATAAGGCTTTGGTAGAGTAGGTACTCACTATACTCAATAAGCAAACTTTCCACGGTTAGAAAAATGTTAGTAGTTAATAAGTTATCGATAAAACGCGTCCCAACTCTAGTAATCCACAACTACGTAGTAATATTATTTGGACATCGTTTTAATGCTCTCTTTGATCTTCAAATACACGTTATTTTAATTTATTTCCTATTTATTTTCACTTTGATAAAAAAAGAGATCAACGAAATATTACTTAAATTATTTTGTAACAGATTGCTTGCTTATTTAAGTAGATACTAAACTTTTAGAATTAAGTAAGTATAAGATTTCAATAAGTATTTGTTTCCATTACGGATGTAAGCGGGTAAACTACGAACCTTGTTTGTGTTGGAAGAACACCAACGTTTCATCCCATCTTCAGGGCGAGTGTGGTTCTAGACGCGCGCGTACCGCATCCCTTCGAGAAGGGATGCGGTACGCGCTCGTTTCTTCCACCACAAATAAGGTTCGTAGTTAACCCGCTTACATCCGTAATTAATTCGTCAAATTTTTGTTTTTGTATTTGTTTTTATAAAAAAAGTATTTGTTTACTAAAGTTATTTACAAAATAAAATACTTACAAAGATTTGAGTTTTGAGCTTTTCAATATTTCGGCACAGTTTCATGCACCATGATCACTTGATCACGGAATAACCGTTATTCCGTCAAGTCATGGTAAATATCTATGATGGATTTAAAAGTATCAGTTTGTATTTTTGTCATTATTTTTATTACTTCCTCAACCTCAACAGCCTGTATTTGTCCACTGCTGGACGTAGGCCTCCCCTGATAAGCGCCTTATTGGCGTTTATCTAATGCAAAGCGACAAAAATACCACATTATATCCGTATTTTTTAATATAATTTGACTTTTTCTAAGTAAACATTTACTTATTGTATTTATGGTCAGCAATCATCCAAACACACATACATCCAATTTAAATTTATAATATTAGTGTGATAGTGTGAGTGATAATGAGTGTGTTAATGTCCTCCTAGCCGAATTTCGACCACGGTGGCGATCAGTCTCATCGGAGACCAACCGGGGGCACAGGACATATTATAGTGCACAAGTGTACACACACAGGTGTATCTACTTTTTATTCCCTAAGTTTCGATGGGAAGGCAGACCAACACGAACGGGGAGAGGTCGGACGCAGGGCCAACTGCTTAACGTGCTGTCCGAGGCACGAACGTGTAATACCACCGATTTCCTGACACCGGGCTCCGATGCTATGATGTTTTCTCGTAAGTAAAACCTCAATAGGCATGATAGTAGGTATTTTCGCTTCGCACTACCTACAGGCAATACGAACTTAAACTTATGGGTAAGATTATTATTTCAAAGTTTACACAGATAACCAAACTTCTCCACTTTACTAGATAAACCGACGAACTATAACAATAACAAGAGTATTGATTTGATACGGTGTACATAAATCCTTTTTTCAGGGATTAAAAACTTTTTGCGCATGGTAGAGTCTATGGTTCTATTTGTAACAAAAGAATGATCGCAAATCTATAAAATCTTGTTAGGTAGTAGGTTCTAATCACAGATCCTAGGATCCTACGTTCCACTAATATCTTTGGTTCTAACCATTGATTAATTAAAAATTGAAAATATGTTACGATCTCCCAGCGCTTACTCAAAAATTGGCATGTGTTACAACTACACGCAAACACATACGCACACAGTTATATTTCCAGTCCTGTGCAATACAAAGAAGAACAAAGACGGAAAGACGTATCTAAGACTGAAGTGAGACCGAGACAACAATATTACACGCGAATCACGACCGCCCGTGCCGCCGGCGGCGGCGGTCCGACGGTGACTGAGGTGGGAGAACACAATTTTACACAATATGAGGTTGCCATTTTCGAGAAACTAGTACCTCATCTTCCCTTTTTTATTAATCAATGGTTCTAACCAGTTAACTTTGTTAGAAATTATGGTTTTTTAAATCCTTTTTTTCCAATACTAAAAACTTCCTCTATGGTTCAAATTCCATGGTCAAAATAATGATAGAAAATCATTAAATATAGATTTTATATCATAATTTTTTTTGTTAAGAATAGAACTATAGACTCTACCATGCGCTTGTTTGTTATCTTTGAGATAACAAACAATGGTTCCTTCTGTGAATAAAATAGTGTTGTGTTTCTTAATTGTTTCAGCCCTTCGTAGACTTGTTTTAAAATAAGTTGTATGTGGTCTATGGTGCCATATCCTCCGCGAAACCCGGCCTTTTCTGGTGACTGGAACTCGTACAGTCTCCTGGCAAGCCTCGTGAAATAAATGGTTCTTGAATATTTGACCTTTCCACTTTGGAGAGTTTCAGAGCTTTAATTGAGGTGAACGAAAAATCAAAATGGTCACTTTATTTCCCAGTTTTACTTTTCTTATGAAGTTTGAATTTTGTGACGTGTCCAAGAGGCCTGTAAGATCAAAAGGAAATAAAGCTCTACATATAATTTATGATATTTAAGTAGGACAGGTATACCTTTTATCAGCTATGACAGTTTTCTTTGAAATAATTTCAAAGGTTTCTCATCTCATTGTCACAAATTAACGTTTAAAACCAGTTAGAAGCGGTTTGTTAGTACCGTACCGTACCTGACTGTCATAATTCAGTGTTGTTTTGTTCTCTGTAGATTACAAAATGCTTGAAATATCCGAGCGCGACGAAAATTGCTGGCCGGTAAGTACGCATGGAATGCCTCGAGAAAAGTATATGGAGCGAAAAAGTCGTGATAGTTATTCAAAAAAGGAACGTCGGGCAATTACTGGCACGCGAGCGGGCAGTCGCGCGCCGGCCTCGGAGGCGTCCACATTGGAAATAATTCATTTTTACGGCTTTTAACTGCACAAACTCAGGTTTTTTAAATACAAAGCGGCAACTAAATATGCAAAATTGGTCGTATATCTTTTTATGTGCAGTACTGTAAAGATAAAACGCGTTTTGTAAAGACTATCACAAGATTCATTATCCGATTTAAATTACAGTTAGATGAATAATTACGGTTAGAAATTGCATTATAGAAATTGTGCGCGATCATTTCTGAATAATAGTCTCAATTTCGCATTCACTCCCGTCATAAAGTAAGCTGCATGCATAAGTAGCATGTGTCGGTATCAGCCTACAGGGATAGCGGGTCCTACTGCAAGTGTGTCCGGTCCCTAGGTCGGCGGTCGTCGTGACCGCCGCGAGCCGCGGACGGATCGCTCCCCGCCACGCCCCACCCACCTCCTTGTATATCTGCTGCCCTGGTACTTCGCAAGAAACACAGCCTCTGTTCTTTATGAAAACAATCGCACAATGAGCTCGATTTAAGTTATTTTCCAAGTAACTAGGTACCCTATTATGTAGGCTGTACGTACATTGTTACGCTCATCTTTATTCTTCCTTGTATATCTGCTGCCCTGGTAGATCGCCAGAAACACAGCCTATATGAAAACAATCGCACAATGAGCTCTAGTTACGTTATTTTCCATGTAACTACCCTTTTATGTAGGCTGTAGATGGTTATTACGCTCACCTTTATTCTTGTTGTAGTTTTAGTATTTACTTGTTATGTATGGCAAGTTTCTGAGAAATAATAATTGGCTTTGATGTGAAGGCAGGGCATGTAGATAGGTACATAATTACTCAACATTATCATTATTTTGCTATACCTACTCGTGATTGTAATGGCAGAGAATAATGTAATGGTTCCCACCCACACTGTTTAGATGTTTTATCTAAGGTTCTGTTTCTGCAATCAATCCGCTATGAATTTCTTTTGTTTTTATCTTTGGATTAGTTCAGGTCTCAAAAGCTTCAACAAAAAGATTCATCTACTCTCCCCCAATGTTTATATCATTCGGTTTTACTATTATTATCCGCATACACACAATGGATTCATAAAACGCAAGTTACTCGCCGAACCGCTCATTGTTGCCAAGTTATTACAGGGGGCCCCAGATTGTCTTATTCCAATATGCCTACGCTTCTCAAAACCAAATACCTCGGGGCTACGCGGTCCCTCCGACCCCAACTTCTAAAGTTCCACTATAAAAAACATCACCCGCTGTTGAATGATTGCCGCGAATATGTTCCAATTAAAAATAAAAAAGCTTCCTTTTTCGGATTTGACAGGACGGGAAATGAGCTTCGCTGTTTGAATACTGTTGGACTTTAAAAATGGAATGGTCACTAAATTATGGAACAACAGTATGATGATGCTCCCAATCGATTTAATTACTCAATACTCAATCATTTATATTATTTTACACTCGTAGGTGTACAAAGGTGTTTATCCTACTTTCTACTAATATAATATAAAGCATATAAAAGCGAAAGTTTGCATGGATGTTTCTTTCTTTACCTTTACGCAAAAAACTACTGCACGGATTTATCCCATAAATAATAAATATACAAAAAAAACAGTTCCCTTGGGATAGAAATAACCATTAAACGTTTCCATAGAAGCAACGCGAGCATAGCAGCGGGCAGAAACTAGTAATTTATATAATTGAGTATAAACATAAACCACTACAAAACCTGTTTGGCAAAAATATATTACAAACTTATTCGTTTGAAAAATAATCCCGTGGGTGTCGTAAGAGGCGACTAAGGGATATTCACCGGGGGGTGGGCAGCAGCGTCTGCAGCAGAACAATTCTACCACCGAACTGGGATCCCCGACCCGCAATAAAAACATCTTTAAATACAAAAAAAAAATATACCTACAGATATATTTCTATATCAATTTTTAATTTAATTTAATTTATTTATTTCATTAATTAGAACGGTGATTGCCAATTACACTAACTAATTAATTATAATTTAATTTTTCAATATAAGAATCATTATTTTAAATATAGGAAATCAGTCATTCCCCCCTCTCACAATAGAGAAGACAAATTGACTTAAGGTTTATCAATATAGAATACGTAAAAAAAATATTAGCTTTTTTTGAAGTCACATGCATATATATTGTGCCATTAATTATAATATAGCCTAGTCTGAAAAATATTTAATCTGATATATTCAAGTATTTTCTGAAATATAAACGTACCTATACCTCGTTACCTGTAGTGTACAATATGTATAAAGCAGATAAAAAGGCAAATCTTTCTTCACCCTCAAAATAAAACCATTTGCTCATTCAAAATAGTGAATTCGATATGTCCGCCGCAGGCGACGGATTTTAGGCTCTTTGCGATTCTTCCATTGTTACCTCTGTTTTATTTTCCTTTACTGTTTTTTTATTTCAATAACAGAACAGCTGATTTGGCAACTTACTTTTTTCAAAGCCAGTTTAAAATTAAATTGATCGTTCTACGCTTGACAGATTGCGCTTGACTTTTGTTTTGCATCTCTTCCTTGTTACCTATATTCATTTATTATTACATATATGCACTTATTATTATCAAGTAATATATTTTAAGTATTTTCTAGTACTTATGTACTTATTGTATTTAAGTACCTTCCTAATGCTTTACTAAAACGTACAACTTCTTCCTGTCCATCCCAGGGTTGTCTGGAAGAGTATGCGTGTATAATCACGAGATAAGGCCGTCCATTATATTATACAACTCTATTATACTCTTTTCCTGTATTATTTGTATTTTCTTGGTGCGCAATAAAGTGTATTGTACGAGTATACTACCAATCACACTTCTCCAGCAAAAAGTTTGCACTCCCGTCTATTTTGCTCAGAATAAAATCATGGGTTCATTCAAAAACCCCATCGTGAATTCGATATGTCCTGCCGCGGGCGTGTTTACATGAGCCAAGGGATAAGGATTATGCCTTTCATTACTTGAGTTCAGTTGAGGGGAAGATTAGCCTGTTTAGCGATGCTTTCGAATTTAGAATCGAAGTTTTAAGTGATGTGCAAAAAGGTTTTGTTAAAAAGGTTGAGCAAATCCAACTATACTGTCTATACACAACTTTTTGTCAAACCTACGCGCTAGATGCCGTAAAAAAGGTTGGCGCGATATTTTTTTGCGAAATGACTGTTTATTGAGCTACTACAGCACTAATATCAATCTAGCAAGACAATAAAACAGTAAGCAGGTTACTTTGAAATAAAATCGGACTTTTTTTAACAACCTCGTTACCGCAACGCTCGGCGGGGGACGACGACGTCCTGCAGAGACGCAGTCCACGCTACAAGCGTTCTTTATTTGAATTTGACATGTTACTGCTACTTCCTGAGGCTTCCGGATTTTCGATATTCGAACTCTTTTAAAATCGTTCGTTGGTTGGTTATTTATCCGATTTTGGAAATGTAAATTTTTGTTTATCCTATGCACAAAGACAAAAATGTTAACAACAGTACAGTAGTCAAATTCTACTAAATTAACCGCTTTATCGTAATATTGGTATCGTCTCAGAATTACACATATTGGAATTTTACCGACAAAGATATATCTTAAAATCGAATTCTGTGATATTGCACAAGGGTCATTCTCAAATTAGTGAATTAATAATAGTGGTTTAGCCAACCTACCAATGAGGTAATTACTTGCCTACATTAAACCTTTATACAACTTTACGACAGTGTATCAAATCTAGAACAGAATAGGTGGTCAGGTCATAATAAAAGAATAATTATAAAGTATTCCAAATTCAAAACGAGCTGTTATTCAAAACCCGCATTCTATGAAGGGTGACAAACCCCTCAGCGGGTCGATCGAAGTGATTACACGCATACGATCTGGATGGTGTTATGCAAGATGGGGCATCGAGCTTTTGTTTTCGGCGAATTTATGGCGAAAGTAGAGTATTTTTTGCTAACTTGTAAAAGAATTGAAGAGATGATTTAAATAGGTACTTATCCATGTGAAATATTTTTCTCTAATAAATGAAAAATAAAATAACGCCTTCACCCAGCACTGGTGACCTAAAGGCTTACAAAAATGAATCTTTCGTTCGTTCTTGACTACATCTCGCATCCCACCATCCCCAATTACTTATTCAGAAGGTATTCAATTGACAGGCGTCGTGCGCTGTCAAGTGGCATTGTTCTAAGCACGGGCGCGCACGAAGGTTTTAATCACAGGGTCCTGTTTGATCATGTGTTTCGAAAATATGTCAGCATCCACTGACGTGGAAGCATCCAGGGGGCCTACTCGAAAAACCAAAATCAAAGTTTCTGGTTAGTTTTAGCAGAACCGCTATTCTACGTACCGTAGCTGGGTAAAGAATAAGTTTAGCTAGTAAAAGAATCAGAAAATTGGTTATTTGTTTGCTTATTGGCATTCTCATGGCGTAAGAATCGACCCCTTGAACTCAGACCGTGTACCTATGTCGTAAGAGTGGACTAAGGGAACCTAACCTACCAAAGGAATCCATGTACCTTATTATAGTTACGGTAGTAGGCTTAGTTCTAAGTAAATAAATAGATTATTTTGCATATCTGCAGATCACAACATTTGTCCCGAGGCGGGAATCGAACCCACAACCTCTTGTGTCGCAGGTGTACCTTCGCCCGCTGCACCACAGAGGTCGTCAATATGTAAGTAAAAAATATGTTAGTATGATCTGTTTGTCATAAAGCTGCAAATTATGTCAATAGATCCCAATAACATAAATTAAAATTCACATGCTTGGAGTCGAGATAAAGAGATATTATTGAAGAATGGATCTCAACTCAAATCAGCAAGTACTTTCCATTATTTTTAAAAATCGTCAACAAGAAAGTTAATTCGAGATAAAGTACTGCGAGTTTGTTTATCATTTAAGCAGGGTTTAAAAAAATCGGATATAGTGAGTTTATTACCCTCCCCCTACAGTTTGCTCCACAATCTCTCGAGCCATTTGACGTTCAGTCAGCAAACAGCGACATCTGTCCGCGTTCGAGCGAGACTGATCGCTAAAAAACTAGTTGAATAATTTATAGGTGTTTTTGAGGAGTAGGGATGAGAAGTCACCTACGTCTTGGACGCACGGCGTACCATAAAGAAAAAATTAAAATTAAATCATAGGATGAGTGCCGCCATTCCACGAAATCCATAGAGTAGCATTGAATTACTACTACTGTGAGATAGTGGGTTCCATGGAGTAGGTAGCTAAATAAAAAAAAAAGTCGTACATACGGACCGTACAAGCCATTTATGTAGATTTTGGATCCAAAGATTCAAAATTAAATCATTGGATGAGTGCCGCCATTCCACCCTTCCTAATAGGGAAATCCATAGATTAGCATTGAATTCCCGTAGGATAGAAATAACCTTTAAACGTTTCCATAGCCAACAACCCACTATCTCACAGTAGTACTACTACTGTGAGATAGTGGGTTCCAGAAGTAGGTATCTAAATAAATAAAAAATCTCGCCCTTACAAAACTTTACTTCATGGATTACTAGCTGCGACCCGCGGCTTCGCACGCATTGTTCCTATGGAAACGTTTAAAGGTTATTTCTATCCTACGGGAACTGATTTATGGGATAAAACGCAGCCTTTATTCAATTCCAGGATTAGAATTGCCTTTATGCAAAAATTCAGCCCAATCCATTCAGTTGTTTAGGCGTGAAGGTATCAAACATCAATCCATCTAAACATCCAAACTTTCGCATTTTATAACATTAGTGTGATTACCCCATCCCTATCACGAATACTAGAACTTCTTACAAATATGACAGATGTCACGCCCGGGGCCAATCGCCAAAACATATTCATATTCATCGACACTTGAGAATGTTAGCTCAGTGGGGCCAACACTAGCCTATTATATTAAGTAGAGTACCAACATAATAAATCACAAATAAATTGTCGTTGATTTAAATTTAGTCGTTATTTATTTAGCATCAAATCAGAAAGTGGGCAACGTGATCGAAATTAACAATAATTTCTTGTTAAGTAAGTTTCACAAAATCAAAAATAATTTTTTTTTTTACGTTCCTTATACCTACGCTTAGCCGCAATCTTACCTGATGGAAAGCGAAGATGCGGCCAGTGTATGACAAAGGTCTAGAAGATACCTATTCACCTACCTATTTACGCGTAGTGTAGGACGCCCTCAATCAATCAATCAGGACGCCCTCCGGTCAGGTGCGATGACGAACTGCGAAAGACTGCAGACAGATGCTTGAAGACAGGGCGCTAATGGCGCTCATTATGGAAGGCCTATGTCCAGCAGTGTATTAACAGGTTGATGATGATGATGATTACCTATTAAAACTCTTAAAAGTTGCAAAAATCATAATCATCGACGAATTTAGTAACTTATCTACTTTAAATTAAAGTCAGGTGCGCTGATTTTTCTTATACTCTAGATTCTAGAGTTTAAGAAAAATCAGCGCACCCGACTAATTGAGTCGGATCTAGAGTCTAGATTTCAAACAAAAAACTTAAACAAAATTGGATCATCCATTTGAGAATTGGGTATTACACCCATTTTTTAAAGTGTTGGCTATGTAAACAAATGCGATGCCTGTATGTACCTTATGTATTGACATTTTTTTGCTTACACAGCCTAATGATGTAAATAAGTAATAACATTCTATTTCACAGTGTTAGAAAACTGATTAAAAACACAAAATTGAATTTAAAAATATATTCTGTTGTTCTATCTACCTAAAACTAATATTTTCCGACTGATTTTTGCTTAAACTATCTTAATATTTGTAGATTTTTTCTCGTTGGAGTAAAATAACCTATTATAACGCCACAGTTAGATACAAAGTTACTCCATCTTTGTTTGCGTCTAGCTAGGGTTAAAAATAGTTACAAAACTTTACCCACATTTATTAAAAAAATAACTATTCCCCTAGCAGGTGCATAACCAATAAATAAATTAACAATTTGTCAATAATAAATTAAATCGCATTAACCGCTTAATATCGGGAATTCAATTACACTTGATTGCAAATAAAAGTGAGCGCAGCATGACGCGGTAGCGTGTACCGACGCAACATGTGTACACTGAGTGTACGCAATTTGTCGTAAATAATGCGAACTTTTTTTCGTATACCATGAATCTATCGATGTAGTCTATAGATCAATACGTTCACATAAATAAAATAATTATTTTTATCGAGTTTGATCGAAGAAGAAGAAACGCGTCTTTCGTTTCAACAACTTTTGAAATAAATTATTTCGATAACGTAACGAGAACATCAACTCGAGGGCTTTAGAGACTTTAAAAACTATTTTTACTATTCCGCATTTGGTTACCTACCTCTACCAACCTTCATAAATAACCTACATAAAGCTATAAAACGGTCATTCGAGTTGTTTCTCTTTAAAAAATACACGTTTTCCACAGAATTTGTTCAGGCATGTGTTATTCAAAAATATAATCAGACAACTTTTTGACAGACCAAGCAGCTTCTTATCCGATTTGTCTTTTGGATAAAAGCCTTTGTAATTGTTTATCAAATTATTTCCACCCTGGCTACACTAAAAGTGACAAGCGTCAGAACACCAGGTACCAACATAACAGGGATCAAAAGAACTCTGTATAAATCCTTTCTACTCACTTAGCATGTATCTTATAATATGTGATACTGTTTATCAGCAAGTACAGTACACATAAGGCGTTTCGAGGCGCAGGTTTTGGAAAGGCGCGTTTTAAGAGCTATCTATTTCGATAGAGATACCTACATCCGTCGGTACACATGGATAGATAGATAGATAGATAGAAAATTATTTATTGCACATATTGCACACAATACAAAATATGTGACAATTGGCGGTCTTATCGCTCAAGAGCGATCTCTACATACCTCGGACAGCACGTTAAGCCATTGGTCCTGCGTCTGACTTCTCACCGGTGATGTCGGTCTGCTGTCCCATCGGATTAGGAGAGTTAGGAAAAACAGAGTGCACATGTGTTTGCGCACATTCTTGTGCGCTAGAATATGTCTCCGATGAGACTGGCCACTCCCGTGGTCGACAATTCGGCAAGGAGGACATCATTAACTTTTTTAACCATATTTGAAACGCTTTCATACAATAACTTGGTATTGTTACTTTTGAACGCGTAATTTACTAATATTCTTTTACTTTTGTTTAAATATTTCTCTATTAGATCTACATGATTTACACGTAATATTAATATGATTTTCTGTGTCATTATCCTGTATTAGTCCACTGCTGGACATAGGCCTCCCCTAATGAGCGCCATAGCACCCTGTCTTCAGCCTGACGCATCCAGCATCTGCCTCCAGTCTATCGCAGATCGTCATCCCACCTGGTTTTCTATATGCTCATACACGTATAATGTTACAATAAAGTTTTACAAGTAAATGTATTAAAAAATGGTAATTTTTGTGGTTGTATTAATGTTTTGTGTGTCTTACTAAACAAATAAATATTGTATGAGTCGTTTTGATTTAAAACGCGCGCTTTAATGCGCCTAATGTGTACTCACTGGAAGGGACGCGGACGTAGGGAGTGTCCTCTACTGTTAGTGACAGCGCTTTGTGGATTAAAGACCTTGTTCCTGTAATGGACTAACATGGTCTTTGACACTGATCTCTACCTTACATGAAGCTGTAGGATGAGTTTTACGGAACCCTTACTGCACGAGTCTCACTCGCATTTGCCGTTTTATTGAAAAAAATGTGAACAGTCTACTTGCCATCGCGCTGTAAGGATTCTAGAACAGCCCGGTTTCGATAGAGTCAAAGGCCTTCTCGTAGTCCACAAAGGCTAGACACCGGGGCTGATTATACTCTTCGGATTTCTGTATAATCTGCCTTGTCTTGTCTATGGTTAGTGCCATATCGTCCGCGAAATCCGGCCTGTTCCGGTGGCTGGAACTCGTCGAGTCTCCTGGCGAGACGGTTCGTGATCACTCGTGAGAACAGCTTATAGACGTGGCTCAGGAGTGAGATGAGTCTGTAGTTTTTTCAAAGGAAGGTTTTGTCTCCTCTTAAAAAAGAACCCCTTTTTTTTCTTTAATATTACTTTAAATATTTTATTCCTTTACTTGAAAGGAGGTTGTCAAGTAGATGTGAGTTTGTTTTTTAAAAGTGGGTACTTACTTTTAATCAGAGTTACTGATTACGCATAATTTTTAAATTTTACCTAAACTGATTTTAGTTCAGCTAAATGATTGTCTGCTTTCATCCTTGATAAGTTGCGGCGGAGTCGTCAAGGTTGGGCAGTGAATGCATAAACCCTTTTAACTTAAGATTCATATCCATAAATAAATAAACTAAACTAAATAAATAATATGGAATAGATACAAGCCAGAAAAAGCGAACTTAATGATGATTCATATTTTTACTACAAAATAGTCTTGTTCCATCATAGTTTACGCGTGTACGTTAAGAGATACGAACATAACATAAAATAAACCTTCAAGCACTACAATCATTACCAGCATTAAAAATTAAAACATCTTTCAAAAATAGAACTAAAAGCTGTTATGTTGGCAGCGCAGCGTGCGCCGCACGGGGCGCGAAAATTATAACCTCTACAGTCGCGAACACAAATCAATGTGCGCTTACACCGTTACGAGTGGTGTAAACGCGAGCTCCACAGCTTACTAACAAGTGTTTGACAGATAGTTTCACTTAGTGTCCATTTAAACATAGTGCTGAATTCTTCCGCGGGTTAGTTTAAGTCGAGACTGTATTGAATTAGAATGACAATAAAGTAGTGACGGTAAATTTTCTATTTGATAAAATGGTATGTGTTTTGTTAAATACATTTTTAAAGCGTGGTAAGAATGTAGTTCCGTTTTCCAAGAGTTTAGAATATAAATTCCTTTAGTGCACACTTAAATCGAACAAAGACTGTTTACAACAAGACTCCTTAAAAACTAAGCGACAATTGGCTGTATCGCTAAAGAGTGATGACCTCTACTACAACTGTAAGGAAATAAATAATCTGTGGTGTAACTTAACTTACATATACTTAAGTAACCTGAAGTAATCTTGCAAGCAACTTTGCGAAGCGTGGTGTTAAACTGTTAACTAGAATTATTGCATTGAATAATCACAGTCACTTTAGAGACATCGCCCACTAATCATGCCAACCCCAGTATAATCAACGCGAAAGAAACATGGTAATCAAAATGGCGGCCGTAAAGGTGTATCAATTGATATCTCCTAAAAATCTAAACAATCTAGCAAATAATTATTCAATGCGTAAAGTCCTGAAAAAACATTTCATTGTAAATATGGAAGTGTAGAACAAAGCATTCGAGTACATGTTAACATTCAAGAATGAAGTTATAATAAAAAAAAAGACGTGTGGCACTCGGGGACTGCCGCTGTAAAGCTATTGCAATGCCATCTAGAGGCGAGTTGCTGAACTAAAGAGACAAACGTCATATTTCAAAAAGTCATTAAAAGTCCTACTATTCATCGATAGATGGCAAAACTAAAAAGTATCACCGCTGTTCCGGTCGGAGTGGGGAGCGTGAGGTTTTTTCGTTACGGAATTTCTGGATTCGGTCCCCGCGCTCAAGGCCCGCGATAGAAGCTATGCAATAGCTTAAAAATATCATAAGCGACGTATTAAAGCTATGTTGTAACTTAACTACCACAGAAGACAGTGGTCTAACTAAATTGTTACACACATTTTTAAAATAAACGTTTATATTTGTATGTTTTTGTACAATTAATGACATTATGTCGCTGACAGTACTAACTAATGACAACGTTTGACCGGAACTCTAATGAAAATTATAACTTGTTCGTCGAATCATACAAATTTTCCAATAACGCGCTAATTTAATATCTATTTACAATATGCCTGGTATCGGCACATAAGATATATATATATATATATATATATATATATATATAGATACTAGCTGCGGCCCGCGGCTTCGCACGCGTTGTTCCTATGAAAACATTAAAAGGTGATTTTCATCCCACGGGAACAAATTTATGGGATAAAAAGTAGCCTATGTTTTATTCCAGTATTAGAATTACCTGTATGCAAAATTTCAGCCAGATCCGTTCAGTAGTTTTGGCGTGAAGAGGTAACAAACATCCATCCATACATCCATACAAACTTTCGCCTTTATAATATTAGTGTGATTAGTGTGATACTATAACTTTATTGCATCATTAATACAAAAAATAACAACTAAAAAAGAACTTCAATGTCATTTATTGAAAAAGGAAATAAGAACCAAATAAAAGAAAAAATAAATCAAGTATTTACATTTGAAACCTCCTCAATCTCAACCTCAACAGCCTGTATCGGTCCACTGCTGGACGCAGGCCTCCCCCTGATAAGCGCCTTGTTGGCGTTTATCTACTCACGCCTGCCATCCACGTATCAATTGAAAGTAACATAATACTTACTATATCTAGTGTGGCACAATCAGCGGCCTTATCGCTAACAGCGATCTCTTCGAGTCAACCTTTTTTTAAAGTACTGGCGTATTGAAGATGACGGTGGCGTAATTGATGACATCAGTTCGGCTGGACATCACAAAAACAAACTTGCCCCTGGAAGAGGTTAAAAAATATACAGTATAAGAAACGCCTTCCTCTGCTTTAAACGATTTTTCACACGCACAAAAGATAAACGAACCAGCAGTACTCATTGATTTAAAAAGGGAAGATAGGTTACGTTCTCCCAGCGCTTACTCAAAAATTGGCATGTGTTACACACGCAAACACATACGCTCACAGTTATATTTCCAGTCCTGTGCAATACAAAGAAGAACAAAGACGGAAAGACGTATCTAGGACCGAAGTGAGACTGAGACAACAATATTTCACGCGAATCACGACCGCCCGTGCCGCCGGTCAGAAGGTGACTGATGTGGGAGAACACAATTTACACAATTTGAGCTTGCCACTTTCGAGCAACCAGTGCCTCATCTTCGTTTTTAATAAATCAATGGCAGTACTACGTAAAATTAACTTTCTAGTTGTCAATTTTTAAACAGATTGTAAAGTACTTGCTGATTTGAGATCCTTTCTATAATAAATATTTGTAAATTATATGTATATCATTGTCTCGACTCCAAGCAATTTTAATTTGGATCTGTTGATATAATTTGCAGCTTTATGACAAATAGAATAGATCATAGGTTGATTAGACGCCCTTAGACGCTGTCTGAAAATAATGATTTTAAATTAAATTAGTGCTCTGCTCCAACGATATCGAGTTAGGTATTTTTTTTTCTATAATAGAACAAATAATGTAAAAAAATCGTAGGAATTAATAATTAATAAAACTCTACATAAAATTTTATTTTAAAACTCTACTACTTGTTTTCATCTGCGTAATTCCCGTTCCCGTCGGAATTCCGGGATAAAATATAGCCTATGTCACTCCTTGAAAAGTAAGCTTTTTAATGATAAAACCATTTTTCTTTTTATTCTAACAACGTGTCTATGTTCTTTTTAGTGCGTCTAAAGAAAACAGAAGACCTGAGCCTTTGTTTACACCAAACGTACTCTTACGAAACCTGCTACCCTGGTAGGTCCGTCTAAAATATGCAACGGTCATTAGGCCTCGCCATTCTGCCTGCGTGCGCCGCATTGTTCCAGAAACGAACCTCCTCTTTTAGTATGTGCGCCTGGTACTTTGAACTTTAGTGCTTGGATTTCTCAGACTTTTTCTTACGAACTGAGATTTTTTTAATAGAGTTTTATGCTCTTCGCATAAGCTGAGAATACGAAGAATAAGCGGCCGAGGCACGGTGCCGAGGTTTTGAAATCCCGACATTTTACTGTCGTAGGATATCCACCGGGAGGCGGGCAGCAGCGGCACCTGCAGAACAATTCTACCATCGAACTACGATCCCTAACCCGCATGCCATGCGTGGGGATTATTGGTGGGTACACACGTACGTACTTGCTCGATAAACTTGCTCGATCTCGAGCAAGTACGAACGTGTGTACCAAGCAAGTCTCAATACAAATGCTCGAAGCCAACAAAAATGTTCGATTGGAACAAGATTCAAATGATTGCTCGAAGAGTTTAAACGCACATTCAACATGGTCTTCGAGCAAGCTTTTGCGTGTAGACGCAGGGGCGAGCATGTTTGTAGATATCCATGCTCGGATGAAACATGCTCATCCCGCATGTGCACGTATGTGTGTACCTGTGGATCCACCATATGGGTATGACCCCCATTAGATAAACGCTAATAAGAAACTTACCAGGAGGCCTGCGTCCAGCATCAGCGTCCTGGACCAATAAGGTTGTTGATGTTGTTATTATTATAAAGACTTACAAACAACATCCAAACTTCCGTGAAGCATTCGCATACTTACGCTCACGCCATAACAACTGAACGAATCCGGCTGAAATTATATACACTGAAAAGTTTAGTATAAAATAAGACTACTCTTACCTAGATGTATTTACTTAGATATATGTAGGTTAGTTTTTGTTCTTGCAAGTCAAGCTGAACCATATTTCAGCATTAGCATTGTTAAATGAGTAACCAATACCTACTTACATTATTATAATCAGGCTTTCGTATATTTCGTAACTAAAAAACCTGAAACCTGTTTGAATTTTTTATGAACTTAATATACAGGGTGGGGCAAATTTTTGGCCCCTTAAGGGTAGCTACCGTTTCTTTTGTAGTTCGAACGTTTTGTTCTTAGAAACCTAGACGGAGTAATTTGGAAGAAAAAAATATTGCCGTTTTTTGTTTTCGGAAAAAATGTACGATGTGCCCAAAAAATTACATTTGTCAAAAAAAAACAAGTTGGTCTTAATCGACTATATTTCCAACCAGGTACACTTGTCCCAAAGTAACATACCAAATCAAATCGTAAGTTTTGGCAATAATTAAAAAAAAACAATTCCCATACATTTTCTATGAAAAAACGAGTAAGTGAAAACAATAATGTCACTCATTCAATATGTAACTCCTTTTTTGAGTTGGTAAGCTAATTTTAAAGGCATCTCATGAATAACATTTTTACTAATTTATAGTTTTATAAAAATCAAGTTATATACTTTCCAATCAATTTTTATTTTATTTTAATTCAATTAAAAATTAAGTTTGTCAAAAAGGTAGTTAGGTATGTTTCTTATTTTGGTCTGGAGACATTTTTATGTATAAAAACCATCGCCGTTAGAGCGAACATGGCTAGGGACATAAATAAGCCTTCAAAATTAGCCTACTGTATGTATAATTGATGATCTAATTCAAGTAAATATTATACCAACGTATTTTGAATCTCACGTTACACAAGTGTGGACAAAAGTTAGTTATTGAGTCATGTCTTACGAGTAATAAAAACCACCTACGCAATAACATTAAAAAAACGTAAAAGCCATTTTTTTACTATGCCATTAGAAAAACTTTGGACAAGTTGCAGCAAAAAGGTTTACATCAAAATTTCGCGCATAAGATTAAAATGTTGTAAAAAACCCGTGAAATTACAATCTTCGTGGTAAAGTTTGCAGGTTTATTCAATTTAAGGCTTTTATCGAGTTTTTGTCGACGAACTGTTACAAGTTCTTGTCAATCCAATTACTTGTAACGAATTCAAGGAGCGTAGCGAAAGTTAAGGCAACTATCCAATAATTGTGGACATCAATTCGTTTTTAGGGTTCCGTATCCAAAGGGTAAAACATGAACCTATTATAATGACTTCGCTGTCCGACTGTCCGTCTGTCACCAGGCTGTATCTCATGAACCGTGATAGCTAGACAGTTGAATTTTTCACAGATGATGTATTTCTGTTGCCGCTACAACAACTAATACTAAAATACCGAAGAGATTGATAGAATATTCTTTACTGCACACTTATTGAAAGAAACAATACAATAGAAAAGCTTAAAAACTAAGTGACAAGTGGCTGTCTTATTGTTCAAGAGCGATCTCTATCATACAACGTGGATGGATTGGATCATTGGATAGTAATAGAGGATCTGTTTTTATAGATAATGGTACGGAACCCTTCCTGTGCGTGTCTGACTCGCACTTGGGCGGTTTTATTCAAAACCAGAACTAGGTAACATTACATATTTCATCTAGGCGTTACGTCTGGGATCGAGTCTAGTCTAGGACACCTACTTTTACTAATAGATTTTCTTTCATTCTTTACTTGCTAGGTAGGCAGTATTAAATAACAAAATATTATCTAAAACTTAAAACAAAACGTATAATATATACAATACTAGCTGCGCCCCGCGGCTTCGCACGCGTTATTCCCCATTATAATATAATCTAAGTCAACTACGTGACTTGTCAGACCAAGAGCAAAAATTTCTAAATCCAATTTTCTAGCAACCAAAAAATGCAGCCTCGGGCTGTAACGACATCTAAAATGAACAAAAACACCTGGCATCCCTTAACCCCATCCCTTAATTAAAACTCGCTATCCCCGTGCCTGTTCTAGATTACAAAGTACCTAACGAGTACGTGTAGTTCTGAATTTCAACAAAGCTCTACAGCAATTCCGTTTTAGAGCTTTAATCCCGACTCCGAATAAAAGGCATATTTCGTTCGCCGACGCTTGCAAAATTGTCATCGCAAATAGCTTTTGCCTACGGCGTTATTCTGCCAAATCCTAAAACGAACCAACGCCACAAAACAGACAAGGGAATGTAAGCTTTATGCAAACACGCGAAAGCTGAAAATAGAAGCGGTGTGAGCCAGCACCGTAATGTAACAACGAAAATGCCAGCATTGCACACGTAAATACAATTCCTGAAAACGGGGAGCGTTTTATAGCTTCAGCGCCCGAAGGAATAAGGTTCAAAGTCAGTTGAAAGGAAAATCTGAACTTGAAATCGTCGCGCCTGACGCTCGATATTCAAATAAACAAATTCACAACGCCCGAAGCGACGGCGTTTGTTCAAACAAAAGTGGACCTTAAATCGAGTGTTCTATAGTGAAAAGTTGGTGACTCAATTTGTGTTGCTAGGATTTTCGCCGGGGGAAGAGATAGGGATAGCCGGATGGGGGTATTAGTGTGAGTAAACGAGAGAGAGATATAGCTCGGAGCACTGTGATTGGTCAGGAAGGCCGCAGGCTGTGAACAGTAGCCCGCCCTATGTCTACTGTAAACTGTTACGCTCCCCACGGATAAGACCGGATTCGGTGATTGACAATAAAAAAATGGATTATTAATCAGGTTTTTTATGTATAAACGCCACGCATAAAAACCAAAAGAGGACTTTGTTGGCCCAATTCAAATATAAAACAATGCTTCATAGTGGTTTATGTGCTGTTAAAGTTCTTTTAAACCTTCTACTCAATCCCATTTAACAGAACGTACTGTTTAACAATTTTAGACATTATCTGCTTATTTAATGAATATAATAGAATTTATGTTGCCTAAAGGTATGCAGCAGCGTCGTTATCATCATCATTAGCCTATATTAGTCTACGGCTGGACATAGGCCTCCCCTAATGAGCGCCATAGCGCCCTGTCTTCAGCTTGACGCATCCAGCATCTGCCTGCAGTTAAAATAGGTACTAAGCTGACTACAGAATGAAAAACTAGCCCATAGCTTAGCTTGCGTATTTTCGGTTTATTAAATAACCTATCATCTAAGTTAGGCTATGTTCTAAATGAGCACCAAATTTAATTCACCAAAAATTTTGGAGATCCTTAGATAAAATTCACAATTCACAAATTTTAATATTGCTAGAATAAATAAACATAAAAAAATTGTTAAGAGTAAACTCAAAAAATCGTGCACCAATTTTAAAAATTATTTCACCAGAATGCTACATAATCTATAAGTAACATAAAGTACATTTATAAGTTTAAAAAACAAATGTGTCCGTTAAAATCCAGAACAGGCTGCTAGAACTAAATATTTTCAAATCCCCGAAAAAACTGTCACCGTAAAAAGTGCGCTTACAACCCTCGCCACCTAGAGCCTGGGGCGACTTTTCCGTCGCTCGGGGCGGGGCCGCACACATGCTCCTGTGTACATACACGTGGAAACACAGGGGAGTGTGTATGTGTGCGAGAAGACGAACTGTAGAACTGAACTGAAAACACCAAGTTATCTGTTCGGGTGGAGAAAATTGGTACTAAAGAGTAGTTAGAGATTATGGTCCTTCATAAATTTCTCTACATTGTTTAATTGGGTTTTTTTTCTTGGAATCATTCTCGCTATTCTATATAATAGCAAAACAATCATCCAAGTCGGTCCACTAAGAAAAACCGGCGTTCATACACAAAATTAAATTACATGTATTAACATATTCGGCTGTAACGTAACGTAATAAATACCTCCTCTTTCTTTGAAGTCGGTTAAAAATCGAACAGTACCATAATGATAACAGAACTTATCGTCTGGTTGAAGCAGAAAGTTCTGGTGAAAAGGTATGCTTTATACGTAGAAAGGTAGGTATACTTTTTACGTAGAAATATTTCTACGTAAAAAGTATACCTTTCTACGTATAAAGCATACCTTTGTTTGTCTTTTTAATCTTTTCACGAAGAAAAAGACATAAATCCTTAACCTTTTTAACCTTTTCACAACTATAGCCTCTCTCAACTGAAAATTTAAGTTTGTAACTTTTGTACGTCTTCTCGTCAAAAATATATGAAATAATCTATTTGTGTGTGTGAGGGAAAACGTAGCATTTACTTTTTTATGTATAAATGGAATGTTTTTGGATAATTATCTACTCAGAGTGAGGTTGTCAGAATTCTAAGAAATAGAAAATTCTTGATGGGTAGATTGGATAGTTAAGAGAAAGAATATTTTAGTAACTTAACTACGAGTAGTCCTATATGAGTAGGTAAGATAGGTAGAGGTTTAAATAGATAATTTATATACAGCTGTGTGGTGATGGCTTAGAATTTGCACCACCCCAATTCTTCCCGTGGGTGTCGTAAGAGGCGACTTAGGCATATCCATCGGGGGGCGGGCAGCAGCGCCTATTGCAGAAAAAAACTACCACTGAACTGCGACCCCCAGCCCGCATGCCCAGCGTGGGGATTTTGGGCATTACCCCCCATAAGATAAACGCCAATGAGGCGTTTATCAGGGGGTGGCCTGCGTCCAGCAGTGGACCGAACAGCTGGCGCGCCGGCACCGATACAGAAAAACACCCAATAGCGATCCTTAGGTAATACACAACAATGTGACAGTATCTTTGAGGAACAGTATCGCTCACGTCCGTAGGTGTTGACCCTCTGTTACCCTCCACGTGTCCTCTGGGTGGTGCTAAGAGCGGTACTCTCTGGTGGTAGGCT
Source organism: Eupithecia tripunctaria (assembly GCA_955876795.1). Lineage (NCBI taxonomy): Eukaryota > Metazoa > Arthropoda > Insecta > Lepidoptera > Geometridae > Eupithecia > Eupithecia tripunctaria. The sequence goes on along the minus strand of OY041623.1, from coordinate 7,421,938 downwards.
TCGGCCGTGGCTTGTCACCACCCTCCGGACTGGGCCAGTCCGTGAAGCAACTCAGTTGTGTTTCGGAATGTGGTCCGGAGTCGCCATCTTCTAGACCTTCGTGATACATCGTCGGCCGCATCTTCGCTTTCCATCAGGTGAGAATGCGGTCAAACGAAGGTCTATTTCTGATAAAAAAAATATAACAACCGATGTCGAGAAAGTCCAAAAATGTATAGGTTTGACATATAAAACCTTTGATATGTCACGTGATCCGTTTTGAATTTTTCCCTACGAATGTTTCATTTGTTTTCGCTTCATAGCGGATGCTGGTTGGCTAAGCCCTAGCCTCATCCATTCATCGACTCACTGCTTTAACTAGATGGTTAAATAAATTGTCTAAGAGACCCTGCGACCGGTAATGACCTCGCTCTGAGTTCCAGATGTCTTTAGTTAAATGACTTGATAGGTTCCTATTTATTTTGTTGACTCTATCATAAATATGTATATTAAATACATAAGCGTAAGAATTAGTTGGAGTTCCTACAATAGCTGGTCTTATCCAAAACTCTAATCATAATCCATCCAAAGGAAATTATCCCATCCACAATTAATTACCTAAATAATTAAAAGCCGTATTATCCAAAAAATAACGAATAAAGCCAAAAGGTAATCATCGTAATCTCGTTAAAGAAATGTTTTCCCAAAAATAAAGAGAAAACTCCCTAATTATTTAGGAAACTTCCCAACAAAAGAAAGTAGAAACTGTTTGCACCCCTCGCGGTGAAAGATGGGGGCTATTGTAATTATTTTTCTTTAAACTTTCCTGTTAGAATTTGTTTCTTTGATGAAAAAAAGGAAAAGTTAGTATGGATAAGGCGAGCGTAGTAAAGATTCCTTCCTTAACCTTAACAACCTATATTGGTCCACTGCTGGACGTAGGCCTCCCCCTCAAGAGCGACGTATTGGCGTATCTTTTGGGGTGAAATGCCCATAATCCCCACTCTGGGAATGCGGGTTGGGGATCGCAGTTCATTGGTAGAATTGTGCTGTAGCGGGCGATATCCCTTAGTCGCCTCATATGACACCCACGGGAAGAGATGGGGTGGTGCAAATTCTAAGCTTGCACCATTTAGTTCAAGATCCCTTAATTCCTGCTAAAATCTGGCCTCGGTACCTCATGGACCCAACGGGTCTCGTCATGACTCTAAGGTAAACAAATATTTGCTTACCTTAGAGATATCCGTTCGTGTGTGTAGACTCTATCGAGACTGCCATTAGCGTCATTGATATAGGCCAAATCTGCCGCTGCCATCACGGATATCCTCAGAAGATGGGAAGGTGAAAGAGTGTCGACGCATGTAGCGTCCCACACAAGGGCCTCCCCAACTTCCGTGGAACTAGTGTCATACTGTCAGGCAACAGTCCATTCTGTTTGAGAAGAGCTGAAAAGATTACTTAATTACTTCAAAAAATCTTTTAAAGTGTTTTTCAGTGGTGTACAATTGTGGCGAACTTGTGGTTGCTAAATATTGCCGTGGTGTCAGAGTCAGAGTCAAATCGTTTATTTCTTTAGACTTACAATATAAGTACTTAGACAAGTCAAATTTTTACAATATAAACAGCTTGATAAATAGTTATTACTATCAAACGAGAAATAAGGTGCAATTGACTCTAATTCACTTCAATTTTTTGCCCACTAGCGGAAGAAGTGAAAAAGAAACCACTAGCAAGTTTATCGTTTATCAACTAATACAATCTTAGGATAACTAAGTCTAACTGGTCTTACATACTATTGTCTGTGTGGAACTGGGCGACATCCGGCCAAGCATTAACATCATTGACGTAATCATCTAAGGAGTAATAGGCTTTCTTGATAATATGCGGTGATCGCGGAGTAAGAATAAACTCCTTGAACTCAGCCCGTGGATGTCGTAAAAGCCGTGCTCCTGCAGAACCAGTTCTACCACCGAACTGCGATCCCCAACCTTGGGAATGACAATGGGTACTACCCCCCATGAGATAAAAGCCAACAGGTGCTTATCAGCGGGAGCTATTCCCAACGCCTCACGTGAGACGTGCTCATTCCCAACGTCTCACGAAAAGCACCTAGTCTCACGAAAAGTATTCCCAACGTATCACGAAAGTCGTAAGTAAAACTACATTATTGATTACAAATCTTTTTCAATGTTACCTGTTTTATGATTTTCAGTCAAATTGACAGCTGTCAAGATGAGGGTTTCAGAATGACAGTTACTGTCATTATTGAAAGGAATCGTTCCAGATGCTACTCACATAATGGAAAAAAAACTATTGACGGAAATTACAGGTCGTGGTAGCGCAAAATTCTTAGCAGGCACCTACTAAAATTTTAGTATAATAATGACATGTCCATATTACTCTAACGCGAGCTACTAAAAAGTTTTCAAGTAGGTAACATAATTCGTCGGAGGCTTTCTGAAACCTCCCCTGTATTCTTTATTTTATACATTTTGTATTCTGTGTATTCCATTCTGTATTTATGTATACAGTGAGATTTGTTTTTATAGTCAATTGGGTTCTTTGAAAAACATTAGATTGTAAAGGTATTTTGATATTTTGAGAAGCCTACGAATACCGACCCTCCGATTAGAATTTTCGGAATAACATATGTACATATTTACATAGATATTTTAAGTAGAATAATGTGTTATATTTGGATTATTATTGTAAATATTAATTACCCTTATTGATTATTATTGAATATAGAAAATAATTAAATCGACGATATTTAATATTTGCACACCTGTTTGCGGGTTGAATATATATTTGACACTACTCTAGTTATCCATATACTATATTTATATTAACAAATATATATATTATACTATAATACTAATTTATATTAACGACAATTTTGTTTAGAGGAAACACCATAAAGTACCAAGGTAAAAACAGACTGACTTTACAGTTTTTTTTTTAAATTAGTATTATAGTAAAAAGTAGAGTAGTATTTTATAAGTATTATAATATATGTGCTAATAGATAAGCGCTTTATTTATTTTGATGGTCTTTAAAAATAGGTCTTAGTCCATCTAAGAGAAATTCCATGACCATTTTTAACTAAAAAGTATTTCTCACGAATATTAGAAAATAAACTATAACCAACTCCGAATAGAACCTCCTTACCTATTTCCCGGCCACCGGTAAATAGCCATTTCCGGTAGACCATTTCCGACAATAAGCGTGCTTCCGGTGAGCCTACTTCCGGCAGGTGGCGCTACTAGTTTGCTTCAGCGCGCCGGAATAAGGTTCCACGTAAATTACGTTTACGATAACGTAAAAGGGGCTTGGGCGTTTTAGTCCAGTATTTTGTAAGTTATTTGTTTTGTTGCATTGTTTGCTTTATTTTTGCGTTGTTGGGAAGGCTGCCAGTTATAAATCGCGACAGGTTGTTAATATAGTTGCTTCAGTTACAGTTATATTTCCCGCGACACAGGCTTGCCTCGTGCGGGGGCGCCAGTAATATGTACCTATTATTATTATTTAATACTTTATTGCACACAATTATAAAAAAAAGTACACAAATGGTGGGCATAATGCCGATGGCATTTTCTACCTGCCAACCACACAAGGTCAAAAACAACAAAAACGGCGTGCTTAAGCTAAGACATTAACTTACTATGATAAATAAAAAATAATGAAGTCTAAACTATAAATAGTTTTTTATATAAAAACAATATATTAAAATATCTACATATACCTACAAGAGATACCCACAAAAATCTCAAAGTGTAGTGAAAAGACGGTAATTTAACTAGAAGACGGGTAAAGGATTCCTATCTTGAGTAAATTGGCAAATAAACCATTTTGTATTATTTATTTGGAATTCCATATTTTTGGACGATGGAATGAAGTGGATGTTAGCCGCGTGGTGCCGGTGGCATAGAATATGCACCAACGCAACTTTCTTCCCGCGGGTGTCGTAAGAAGCGACTAATGGATATCTACCGTCCATATATCATATTTCCCCTTTCCGGAAAACGATATAAAGTAACAAGTAAAATTCGTGTTTATTTAAAGCCCATGCAGCCATCAGTAATCCCAATCAGTAAACTCGAGTGGCCGTGGCTAAACGCCGTTTAGTCGACTGATAACGGCTGATTGAATGGGGTTTGACACGCATAGGTTTATTAGCGAGGGTAGTATTTTCTGAGGGTCAGTCAATGGGAAATTTCAATTCCCTTTTAGTGATGTGAAAAATAAGTATACCAAACGCAAAAAAAAAAAATTGTTTTAAAAATTATAACCGACTTACATTTCTATAGGCTAGATAATGCTGTGTGAACAGTCCAATATTATTTATAATTTAAATATACGGAAGGTTAGGCAGGCAGGTACTGGATTACTGATATACATAATAGTATACTTAATTTAGTTTTGGCCTAGTTTGCGCACTATAGTTTGTAAGTAGAATCTCAATATTACAATAGGTAGATAAGAAATCTTTTAAATCTTAAATATAGCACAGAAATAACAGCACCGAGGGGTTATAAATGCCTTGAAGCAATAAGAGCAAACGCAGGCCCCGCCCGCGCGGGCGCAAGGTGCAGCCTATCTCTGCACCCTCATCGCACGTTGTAGGTAGATAATAAAGGTATACCTACAATACATTACACTTTTTTTTTGTCAGTTAACACAGCATCATTCCCCAAGCTAAGCTGAGCTTGTGTTATGGGTAAAAGTTAAACTGATACCTATACATTACACTAAATAGATATTTTTTATTATACATTAGAAATCATCCAGAACGCCCTGAACAAATATCTACAAATCGTACACGCATTTATCCCGAGGCGGGAACCAAACCCGCAACCTCCTGCATCACAAAGATCGTAATGCCCACCAAGACAATAAACAAATACAGGATCTCATATCATCTCAACAGCCTATATTGGTCCACTACTGGACGTAGACTTCCCTCTGTCTAATTCCCTTCCAAAGACAGGAAAACGAACACAATTCTCAAGATGAGCCAAGAGGACCTAAGAACGATGGTGGGCATCATCACAGGTCACTGTGAATTGAACCATCATCTTTTCAAGACTAGCAGCTTATGTCGTGGCTGCTTCCAAGAAGAGACTGTGGAACACGTCGTGGTACACTGCACAGCCAGAGGCCAGACACAAAACAGGGCTGAAGTGTCTCATTGAGTAACCAACCCCATCCCACACAGAAAAGCTGAAACGAAGCTGTCAGTCACATAAAGTCCTGCTCCGATACTTCAAGAAGCTGGGCTGGTTAGTGCCCGCTTAGGCAGGGTATAAAGCACAATACACTCCTATGCGAGACGTCCGTGCAGATCTTAGTTTCCCCACTTAGAATTAGAATTAGAAGCATCTTGGCTTTTACCACATTGATTGCAGGTGGGTGGTAAAATTCTCTGAAGGAGGCGCTGCGTCCACTGTAACAGTATCACACTATATATATATATAGTTTGTATGGATGTATGGATGGATGGATGTTTGTTACCTCTTCACGCCAAAACTATTAAACGGATCGGGCTGAAATTTAGCATACTACAGGCTACTTTTTATCTCATACATTCGTTCCCATAGGATAAAAATCACCTTTAAACGTTTCCATATGAACAACACGTGCGAAGCCGCGGGGCGCAGCTCAATAAGATCCTAGAAATGATGATGTCGATATTCGGTTAGAAGACCTAATCCAACAGGCCTGGGCGAAACGGTCAGGAATAATCTGAAGGCCCCTAAAACTGTCAAAATTGGAACCCACTTCCGAATCCGCTGTGCACACCTGCAGGGGTATTTTAATTTGTCGGAAAGGCCGTCGGATTCGATATCGGAAACTTTTAACAAATCAAAATAGCGTTCTGAAGTTCCGTCGGAATAGAATTAAAATTCGAATCGAATGAATTAAAATACCTCTGCTGCAAGGTTATTTTAATTCATTCGATTCGTTTCCGAATCAAAAACGTCGGATTCGGATTCGATTCCGACGAATCTATAAAACGCTATTTTGATTTCGCCTCGGATTGATGATCGAAAGTGTCCGAAACGAATCCACGGGTTGTTAGAAAATATAAATTTACGGAGAGTGTTTTGAAATGGTAGAAAATAGTAGAGTTTTTATACGGAATATTCTATAGTAATTTTACATTCACAATATCTTTTAAGTAATAAAATCAATAAATGAATCATCGTGATTCTAAATACAACGACAAAAAGAAACACTTAAGCAGACAGGATGCCGCAAAGCAACGAATGGCGGTTTTCTTTTTAAATTTAAGAAACAAATATTCCCACAAAATTAACAAACAAATCCAAATTAGTAACAACTCCTTGATGCGTGTCACGATCTCGTGATCCATTTTAAGGGTTGGACTGTACTTAACGTATTCGAATACGAAGTTAAAAACATGATAGAGCTACCTAATATATAGATAGAGCTGCCTATTACATAGATATAGCTATGTACTTAAACAAAAAACAGATTGTAGCGTACTTACACATGACCAGTATGTTTATATTTTGAATGTTTATACTTGGTAAGTATCTACTTTTGTTTAATAGAACAAGTAGAATGGCTTCGCTCACAAAATTTAACCAAAACCACTTTTAACGCTGCATGAACGGCCTCAGATTTAATTCGACAAAAGAGTTCCGTTTTCCTGCGTAACATTGAACCTCCTTTCTACACCGAACCAAAAAGGCTACGAAAGATTTGAACTTCTTTTTGTTGGCCAAAAGTGTTCGAATTTCGAATACATAAGGTTCAATAGGCGCGGTTCACACGTCACCTCAGTTTAATGGTAGGTAATTAGCTCCCTAAGGCTAACGGCCAAATATCCTTAGCGTTCCTTCGCAGCATGATATTCGTGGTATTTGAAGATGGGAAAATGCATTTGGAAATACCATACTGTACACCTCAACCTTAACAGCATGTATCGGTCCACTGCTGACACAGGCCTCCCCCTGATAAATGCCTTTTTGGCGTTTAACTCATCCCTCCAACATGTTGGTGGAAGATTTGTTCTGCAGAATCCTTTACAGTCAGAGTCAGAGTCAACTCGTTTATATCTTTAGACTTACAAAATAAGCACTAATATATAGATAGAGCTGCCTATTACATACTCGTAGATATAGCTATGTACTAAAACAAAACACAGATTGTAGCGTACTTACATATCCAGTATGTTTATATTGTGAATGTTTATATTTGGTCAGTATCTACTTTTGTTTAATAGAACAAGTAGAATGGGGTCGCTCACAAAATTTAGCTCTTAGACAAGTCAAATTTTTACTATATAAACAGCTTGATAAATATTTATCACATATTGCACACCTACTTCATATTTTTACCAAAAGTACGGTGACTGATCGACTCAAAATATGCAGAGCTTGCGTAAGGATTTAATAAGTAAGTGATTGATTTATTAGTAAGTGTGATGATGTGTTATGAAGTCACGGACTTATTTATATTATGTAGTATATAATATACCTATGTATATTTTTGAAAGTATGGTAATTTTTGCATTTACTTGTTTTGTAATTCAGATCCTTAATTCTATGAGTACCTACTTAATTTTGAATGGAAGCAAAAACTATAAATATTCCTAGTATGTTTAATGCTATATTATAATAATAATCATTTTATAACCAAAAAATCTTGTGGACTGACTGCTAGTTTAGTCTTCATTGGAAGTTTTCTCGATTATTTCAAGAAAAAAAATCTGGTCACATTTTAACGCTAAACCAGTCAATAACACCATTAGCTCCGTATTTTCAAGATGCATTCTTGCAAAATACCAAGCTACGCACAAATAATTATATAAAATTCTGCGTACGAAATTAGCCGATCGTATATCTTCAGGGCACTCGTGTGCTTTACTTCATGACCGCCCGAAGACAATACTTTAGGTTATAATGCATTTAGTTACCTTATGTTGGCGGCATTGGCAGTACCAACATTAGCTGATAATTATGAGAAGTAGCATTTTGAAATTGGAATGCGTGTTGGCAGCGTGGGATTTCTGATGTTTTAAATTCCGAACAAAAAATGCTGAAGGCTGTTTATGTTTAGCTAATTGCCATAGATCTACCAAATAAAACATGAAATAGGTAGTTACTAAAAATTATTGATCAATTTTTAGTAACTAAGTAGGTACATAATGCTTCGTTCGACAAAAATAAACGTGTGAAAACTTCCTTATAAATATTATTGTATGGCTATTCAGCAGGTCCGTAAATTTTGCTACTCCGATCTTTTTCCAATTTCAAATTATTATTTATTAATTCCTTCCTTCAACTTTGTTTCAAATTCTAAATTCAAATCAGTAAAATTATTAAATGAAATCGCCCTCACATTTATCTAAATGCCCACAATGTTTTATTAATCCAATCTTTTTATAAAATAATATAATTTTGACAAGTGCTCCATTACCATTTTCGTATAGTACAGACATATAGCATTCGCCCGCGGCGTCGGTCGCAGCTGCCGAGCCCATAATAAACGCACCCTGTGTAATGATGCACTGATCCGTATTCGATACAGGATGCTCCCATAATAAAGGATGTTGCTGTATACAGGATGTGCGAAATTGTAAGAATCAGAGCCATGGGCGAAGTAGATAGCATCTTTTGAACTTGGAGTCAGCATAACTGATATGATCGGAGCGAAATCGATCAAATTATCCGGAATAGGTAAAATAATGTCCTGGGTAAAATAAATATTATTATTTTTGTCCGTCAGTTAGATGGACATTCTATATTGGACACATTTTCTTTATCAATCAAACAACATTACAAACTAGAAATAACAGTCAAAATAGACCTGGCAGGTTTTTTTTTGTTGTGTAGGTATATATATCTTAATGTAGGTGATTACTTTTTTCACGCTAATTTATTTACATTTTTCTAGCTATTCCAGCTCACATTAAAAATTAGTTGTCTCTAAAGTCGGTTTAGGAACGATAATTTTACGTGATAACGTTTACTTGATCTATTGAAAATCTTACCTCGTAGTTTTTAAACTGTGTTTGCCATTCTGGTGTTAGCTAGCTATCAACGCTATCTATTAGACGAAATTAGAACTTTAATCTTCAGTGCTTCAGTCGTCATGACAACATCATCAACAACGTGACACTTTTTTGAAAATACTACCCATGTTCATTAGACGTTATTACGTCAAATGCGTCACGATTATTAGACGTTATCACGTCAAAAAACATAACGTCTGGGTAGGTAACAGGAAATGAAAACTTAAACTAAGTAATAAATAAATAAATACTTAATGCTGGACAATTCGCAGTGATGTTTATCACCTTTGATTTGTTACAAGTAGGTACCTAACCTTTTCTAAAGACAAAGCTTCAATAATAACTGTTATCAATAACGCACATCCTGTATAAAATAACAAATGTATCCGTTTAATTATTATTTTGAAAACCGCGCCCGCGGCCGCCGGCTGCTGGACTAAATAAAATAAAAATAACATAGGACAAGTGTGTTGATATATTTTGGAGAGGGTTCTGTACAATTAGCATTCAGCCAAGGTTTTGATTTACTACGGAATGATTGATTGACTAGGCTGTGGCGGTCGTGGATTGAAACTCGAACCCCTCTGACTTAACCAGTGGATTTTTGTAAGAATTGATTGAGGTGTTGTGCAGACAGAGTAGGTACCTTTAGTTCAAGAATCATAGATAATTTTTTTTATTGAGAGAATAACATAATTGCACCTTTTTTATTAAGCCCTAAGGCGATGTTATGTATTATATTTTGAATTAATGAACGAATGACATTTTTATTGTATATACAAATAAATCAAAATCACTTAGATCGTAATAAAATAAAAACGTACAATAAGCGACCTTATCGCTAATATCCATTTCTTCCAGGTAACCTTAACTTCTTCAGTTAATTAACAGTCATTTTTCATTTTTTTCGTCAAAAATATATATATTAAAAACTTGCACTGCTATCACAACTCCAGGGCTGTTGAATAATGCAAACCCTCTCCAATCTCGTTTGGGGGAAACTTAAATAAATAAATAGAAATGAATAAATGTTGAAGGGTTGGCGACAAGTTGACAAAACACAAGACACTGTCGGCTGCCTGCAAGCAAAACAAAATTCAAACACAAAAGAACATGCTTTTGCACCAACATGATGTTGCACTAACCCGACGACAAGAGCTTTGTCGCCAACTTCTTCATATGAAGGATAAAAAAAACAGAGTTGCCTTTGAGTATTCAGGGGTGACCCCGAATACTTGAAGGGAACTCAGTTTTTTAAGTATTAAAGTTTTTTTTAATAATCTATGTTTTGATTACCTATATGATTATGCGTAACATATTTAAGTTATGAATAAAAAACTATAAACTATTACGGAACCCTAAAAAATATTAAAAGTAAAAGTGAATCCTTAGGCTAAGTAGTAATGAGATGCAGCGGTAGTGCACTGCCACAGAACTGATGCAGGTAATTAAGGACATCCTGTATAAGCAAATTTTTATTTAGTACACAAAATAAGATATATGAGTAATTTCCAAAATGTAAAATATCCAAAGCTATGTCCGAAATAAAAATGATCAACCTTGAAATTGGGGAAATAAACTTTGACCAACAATAGAACAAAAAAGGATTTTGAAACATTAAATAGCCCATTAATAAAATACTTATTGTTCAAATATCAGAACGTCTGGTCGAAGCGACGCATGACCTGAGAGCTGGTGAGTATCAGGCGCAGCGCATCAGCATTGCCATACAGCGGGGGAATGCAGCCAGCGTCTTGGAGACCCGACGACTGGTATTCATATGGATCAGTAAAGCTACCTGTAGATTGTATGCAACCGTCTGCAGTTAGCTCAATTGTTTATACCTATAACCTTATTTGTGTTGGAAAAACACCAACGTTTCATCCATTAACGAGGAACATATATAGTAATGAATTCGTAAAACTACGCCTTTTTATAATAAAATAGTTCTTATTTGTTTCTATTTATAGTATTTTTGAAAAAACGTGAAACGTTTAATTACTTTCCTGCTGTGTGTTTTTGACACCCCTACTACACCAATCCGCCTGTTTAAATTGGGTGGTTCTCAATAAATAAATAATAAATAATGTTGGACAATTCACACAGCATTATCTAGCCCCAAGCTAAGCAGAGCTTGTGTTATGGGTACTAGATAACTGAAATACATAAAACAATACACTAGATAAATAGATATTTTTTATTTTACTTAAAAAACTTCCAGGACGCCCTGAACAAATCTGCAGATCGTACACACATTTGTCCCGAGGCGGGAATCGAACCCGCAACCTCCTGCGTCGCAGGCGGACCTTCGCCCACCACGCCACAGAGGTCGTCTAATATCATGATTCAGTAGTTTGAAAATAAAAACGGTGAGCAGGCGAGAAACTTACTTATAAGTATCTACTTAGGTACATAAAGTTCTGAGTATATCATAGCAAGCGGAGGTCTATTATTATATTCCTAGCAGAGAAATACCTATACTCAGGGCCTATCAAGTGTGATCTTATAAACTAATTACTGATAATTTACAGAGGAACTAGTTTCTACCAGCGGCTTTACACGTTTTGTTTCTACAGAAACTTTTAATAGAAACTTTCAAAGAGGTTATTTTTATGGGAACTGTTTTATGAGATAAAAAGTGTAGTGATTTGATTCCAGGCTTTAAGCTACATCTATACAAATTTCAGCCCGATTGGTTCAGTCGTTATGTCGTGAAGAGGTAACTAACATCCATCCAAACGTTCGCATTTATAATACCGCCCGCGCCTTAGCACGAAATTTTCGAGCATAAAAAGTAGTCTGCATAATAAGTTTAAGATAATTCAGGTCTGGAACTACATCTATGCAAAATTTCAGTCCGATGCGTTCAGTAGTTTTGTCAAGAACAGGTCACACGCATTCACAAATCTAAACATGCAAACTTTCGCATTTATTATTGTGATTAGCAATTGTTTCATAGCAGCTCCCTATGAAATATCACAGTAATATTATAAATGCGAAAGTTTGGATGGATGAATGGGTGGATGTTTGTTACCTCTTCACACCAAAATTACTGAACGGATCGGAAATTTTGAATATACAGACGTAGTTCTAGGTCTGAAATCAAAAATAGGCTACTTTTTGTCCCTTAAATCAGTTCCCGTGGGATAGAAATCACTTTAAACGTTTACATGGAAACAACGCATGCGAAACCTCAGGGCTATATCATCATCTTCATCATCATCCACAACCTGTATTAGTCCACTGCTGGACAAAGGCCTTCCCTAATGAGCGCCATAGCGCTCTGTCTTCAGCTTGACGCATCCAGCATCTGCCTGCAGTCTTTCGCAGATTGCCGTCCCACCTGGCCGGAAGGCGTCCTAAACTACGTTTACCGAGTCACGGTCTCCACTCAAGAACCCGTTTACCCCAGCGGTTGTCGATTCTTCGCGAGATATGGCCGGCCCACTGCCACTTCAACTTGCTAATTCTTTGAGCTATGTTTGTTGCTCTTTCACGCAAAAACTACTGAACGGACCGGACTGAAATTTTGCATACAGGTAGTTCTAGGCTTCGAATAACCCATTGTCACTTTTCATCCCATAAATCAGTTCCCGTGGGATAGGCATTTGAAGCCGCGAGGCGCAGCAAGTAATGAAATATAATCATTACTATGGTCTTTGTGCTATCTCCATACGAGAAAGAAGCCGTCGGCAATCACTAGAGCTGATTATTTTTATAGCATCAGCTAGTTTATAATTTTAGATCATTAATACTCCTACCCATGTATATGACACTCCTACCAGCATGGGAACAGAAAGTAAAGTATTTCTAGGAACGCCTGAGTGTTCTGGGTAAGCTAGGAAGATGGTAGCGATGATGTTAGGTTGAGGTGTGGGTAATAAGGGTACTAAACCTATTCATGGCTATTGTAACAATGTTCCTAGAATAGGGTGTATGCATGTGACTTCAAAAAAGCTTCTTTGGTTTGTTAGGCGTTTTGCTCTGGTTAAATTAATATAATAGTTTTAAATTATATCGCAATGTATAGTCAGCAAAAATTGCGCACCACTTGGGTAATTTTTCTGTGAAGTGAATAGTTGCCAACCCCGGCTTGCTCGATTTCTTTTGTTTTTAACGCAAAGCAAAATAGTTTCAAACTGGATAGGCGTTACGTTTGGCGATGGTACGGTAACGTTTATGAATAGCGGTAAAGAGAGGCGGCGGCCGTTGTGTGCGACGCGTCAAATCAAACAAACGCGTATAAAATCGTTTCTCCGTAGACACACTCTACCAACACCGTTTGAATTTAGTGCGGGCCGCGCCATGTACGCGCCACGTCTCCGTAAACAAGCACTAAGATATTTCTTCAGAAGAAAACTCACCGGTCGCGCGGGAAATTATTTTTTTTCTGTTTTTTTTTTGTATTTTCCGCGTTCAACGTGTAATCTTTCTAGCTAGTACAAAAATTCTTTACTGTACACCATAAAAATAACATTAGGTACATAAATCGAGTACAATGGACGGCCTTATCGCTTAGAAGCTTTCAGGCAACCTTTGGATAGAACAAATTATGCGAATTTAAGAAAAGCTAGCCAGTAAAGGAAAAAAAAAAGTAAAAAAACTTTTTCTTTTTAATCGACTTCAAAAAAAGAAGGAGGTTCTCAATTCAACAGTTTTTTTTATGTTTGTTACCTCAGAACTTTTGACTTGGTGGTTCGATTTTCATGATTATTGTTTAATATGAAAACTGGTGCTTCCCGTGTGGTGTCCCATCTTAATTTTTTTCAGTTCTGATCATGGCATCCATGAAAATTCATGAAAAATCTATAAAAATTTAAGATGGTTTATAGTTTTTTAAAACAAAATTAATTATTTACAAGTACTCTAGTCAAATCATACGTACTATAGTTACTAGCCATAGATAAATCCAATGTCAACATTATCAAATTTGAATTTAGAATGTTAAGACAAATCAAATATGACAAACCTACTGCTGGGCAACTTCTTTTATTTGCAAATCATCAATGTTCATGAAACAAACCACACAATTTGTAGTTAATCCGTCTATTTCTATACTCCACGTATTTCATCCCGTTCGTAACAATGGCGGAAAGCGAAAGGGGCGCTTAACCCCTTCACAGCCAACATAGACTTAAGAATACATAGAAAATACAGGAAAATATATAACCAAAGTGGTTATTGACCCTGAGTGGTGAAACAAACACAAATCACGGTAAATAATTAACAAAGTCAAAAATTCTTCATTTTCATGAATATAATAAATGTATACTTAGAATACGTAAATTATAATCAAATAATAGAAACAAATTAGAACTGGTATTTTAAATTAAAACAATAAAGCCAACTGCATGCAGACTGTGGCAAACAATCATTGATTTTGTTTTAAAAAAATAAAAACCGACTTCAATCATATAGTTTTTTCCTGGAACCCATTGTCAGAACATTGCGGTTATGCTCTATGACCAATTCAACGTCTTACACAGATACGTCAAGATATCGGCGGGGAATGGGACACAATCGTATTGGTTTAGTCCCATTCCCCGCCGATATCTTGTCGTATCTGTGTAAGACGTTGAATTGGTCTTAGAGCATAACCCCCTTGGACTAAAATGGAACCACACGAGAAGCACCAGCTTTCAAATAAAAAAAGAATCATGAAAATCGGACCACCCAGTCAAAAGTTCTGAGTTAACAAACATAAATAAAAGAATATACATAGTCGAATTGAGAACCTCGTCCTCTTTTAGAAGTCTGTTAAAAATGGGTAAATACAAATCGCAAGGATGAATTGCTAATAGCACTCCCTTACAAAAACCTAAGTTGTATTTAGATCTTATTATTTCTTGTTATAATTTTAATTTATTTTTTAAATTCTTTAGTAAATAAGTAAATAAAAAGATTCGTTATTAGAATTTTTTAAACTTTGGTAAGCTTTTTCTAACTCTCAGAGTTTGTAACTCTTCATAATATCAGCCAACAATACAACCCTTTCCCTCGTCGATCAATAGCGGCTTAAATAACGTTCACTCGTTCATTCGTTCAGTTCAGACCGATTGAATGAAGTTATATCTACACTCGGCGATTATGATGTTCCGATTTTGAATTTTAGAATTCTGGAAGTTGATTTGATTTTCTATGAGCAGTTGTTTGGTTTGTTAAGTTATTTCAGTCTTTGTTTATTGTGTATATGTAATTTCTAACTAAACGTATCATAAAAAAATAAAACTATCTCTTTTCACTTCTTCCGCTTGTGTACAAAAAACTAAAGTGAATTAGAGTCAATTGCACCTTATTTCTTATTTGATAGAAGGTAATTACTTATTAAAAAAATTGACTTGTCTGAGTGCTTATTTTGTAAGTATAAAGAAACAAACGATTTGACTTTGACTCTGACTCTATCACAGTTTACAAGGCATGATAACGATACCGCCAACGGAGACCAGCCAGGTGCCCAAGACATTATTATAGTGCCCGAGTGTGCGCGCAAACACGTGCACTCACACTCTCTTATCACTTCCCTCTCAATCCAGTGGGACGGCAGATCGACACGATCGGGGAGAGGTTGGGGGCAGGACCAACGGCTTGACGTGCTTCTCAAGGGGTATAAGACCGCCATCTTCTTGACTTCGGGCTGCTAGAGTCTGTTCAAAAAGAGAAGAGTCGTGGGAAAGGAAGGCGCGCGTGTGCCAAGTTGACAACTTTTTTTGCGTTGACAACACTTCAGTACTACTAAAAGTGATAGTTCACCGTAATGCCACGACTCTTCTCTTTTTGAACAGACTTTACTGAGAATTTCTGATAGTTCACCGTAATGCCACGACTCTTCTCTTTTTGAACAGACTTTACTGAGAATTTCCAAGACATAAGATATTTGTATAAAAAGGCTGAGCCAATAGCCAAAACAAAAAGTTCCATTTTCAAATCTAAACGGCAGCTTTTACTCCAACTAAACTTGAAGTTCGTAATAAACCTATCTAGTTCTTCATTTGAAAAACGGGTGACAACTCGACTACTTTGCAATTTATTGCTTATCACAAGCAAAATAAGGTTGACTTTTCAACGGTTCACGTCTAGTTTGTGAGCTAAGGCGATTCATAACGGCTGTTACCCGCGCAAATGAAAAGTCCAAGGTGTAACGAAGTTGATGTTCGGCTCAAATTGATTTTGCCGCCTCTTTGTGTGCGTTAGTTTCCACGTAGTTTGAGTTTCATTAACTTTAATCTCAGGTAGTCTTTGAGAGACTTGGGGTGGAACTTGGCTTTCTAGTTCCGATTTTCTTGGGAATTTGGGATTTTCGCTTCACATCTTTATAAACAGCACTCACTGTTTCATTTACATTTTTATAAGTTATTTGCAGATAATTATGATTTCACTACAAGGTGGGGCAAAAGTAATCACCTTATCGGAAGACGCTACAACTTTTTCAAAAGACGACCAATTCTATTTTGACTTTTGTGAAGTAAACAGATGCAGAATAAATGCCACGGTAAGTCCTCGAGAACGCGGAATTATTTACCAACCAAGAAGAGGACGGTTTTTCATCGAAAATCGATGAATAATTATTTACAGGGTAGAGTGGAGTTGGTTAGCCTTTACTATAGGTACTAACTATTGACAATGACATGTTAACTCATAGAGTTTTTGCAACATTTTGCAGTTAGCCCCACTGCAAATATGAGTTCTTAATATATTTCTATTGTTTAGTTGTTATTTTCTTTGTTAATAAATATCTAAATTATCTTGTTAATTGTACCACTACAGTCTACGCCATAATATTTTTTTATTAACCCTACCACATTTCAAATGGGTATCATATAAACGGTAAGCAAATAAATGCGGTTTTGGTCAGATTAATGTACGTGTAACGATAACTCTATCATCCAAATCGAACCTGCATTTAAAACCCCCGCTACACCACAACCGTCAAAACCATAATTACCACTATTAAAATGACCCTTTCACACTGGTCATTGATCAGTCTTAAACATACGTATAATGTATGCACCCTCGTGTCATTCTAACAAACAAAACATTAAACGCCGCGATAAAGAACTCATTTACACGGTGTATTAACCGCGAAATGGGACGGAAAAGAACCTTTTTTGACCAACTTGTACTTCCAACTACACACTATACTTTGAACCTTATTACAATCATACTACGGTAACATTGGTTGAATTATGTATGACATTATATTTTGAACCATAATGTGGCTGAACTAAGGTTTGTTTTTTATTGTGTGTGTAATGTTGTAGTGGTGGTCTAAATAAAACACTAGTGATTTGAACAAATGTCGCGGGAAAAAAGTAATTGAGCTGTCAGATTTGGAGGGAAAGTGGTTCAAATGTAATTTGAAATTCGAATTGCTACAAAATACAAATCGTTGATTTATTTTTAATTTGTTGGACGTTGTATTTTCAACTAATGATATAAGCTCACCAAATACTTAATAGTTTATCAGCACACGGTAACAGCTGAACGAGGTTTTTTTTAAATCTCTTATTTTTTTTATATTTACAGGGTTTTAAATGTCTAAATATTATGTCATTACGGATGTAAGCGGGATAATTACGAACCTTATTTGTGTTGGAAGAACACCAACGTTTCAATGCATAGTGCAGGCGCGACGCGAACCACACTCACCCTGATGAAGTCAAGGTTAAGGGATGAAACGTTGGTTTTGGACACATAAAGTTCGTAGTTAAGAGTGTGCCATAAGCAATTTATTTCAAAATCGTTATTTATCTTAGAATCTGTTAAAGCTACCTCTTTCGGTCGCTGGGTACTTTACGGGAAGCAAGTTTTTTTTTTCTTTTTCATTGACCTTTGACCCTGAGTTAGCAGTCAATAATGCCCCCCCCCCCCCCCCCCCCCCCCCCACCGCTACGCCGGTTGGGCATAGGGCTCTGGGTGCAGTTATACATATACACACCCCTTTCAGTCACTGAGTCGCCACGAACCAGCCCCCCCCCCCCCGCTTCGCGGGGAGTGCCGGGCTTTGCTAGGTGTAAGTTAATCAAAGTCAAAGTCAAATCGTTTATTTCTTTAGACTTACAAAATAAGTACTTAGACAAGTCAAATTTTTACTATATAAACAGCTTGATAAATAGTTATTACTATCAAACAAGAAATAAGGTGCAATTGACTCTGATTCACTTCAATTTTTTGTCCACTAGCGGAAGAAGTGAAAAAGAAACCACTAGCAAGTTTGTCGCTTATCAACTAATACAATCTTAGGATAACTTAGTCTAACTGGTCTTACATACTATTGTCTGTGTGGAACTGGGCGACATCCGGCCAAGCATTAACATCATTGACGTAGTCATCTACGGAGTAATAGGCTTTCTTGTTAAGATTTCGTTTTATGTACAGTTTAAATTTACGAATAGGGAGTTCAGTTGCTTCAGATGGAAGCTTATTATAGAATCTTACGCAATTGCCCACAATGTTGAGGGACCCCCCCGCGCTTCGCGGGGGTGCGAAAAATATGAAAATTTTCGTCAAACATTTTTTGCCTTGTAATTAAACGACACATTTTGACCTCTAGCACCAAGGTTATTAAACTTGGAGGTCAATGTCAAGAACAAAAGTTGCATCCCTAGGGACCCCCTCCAAGATTCCACAAAAAAAATATATTTACTATACATAAAAAATTTCGTCAAAAAAGTATTTTTCTAATTGACTGCGTCCCGTAAAGTATACTCTAACCGAACCCTCTTTTCTTCGGTTTACCGCCAAAACGGTAAAAACTGTGTGAAAGGAAAGAAGTTACTGACCTTCCTCTGATAGTTTTCGCCTCTTACAACATCCATGGGCTGAGCTGAAGAGGTCAATTATGTTCCTGTTAATAAACCCAGGTGAATTATGTTTACCAGATTGGTGCTTAAACTTTATTGAAAGTCGTGCTTAGTTAATCCAGGTGCACTGACTGTATCTTTTAAAGGGCAATGTATACGCCTCTACAAAAATAAACAATAAATAAGTTCAAACAAATTGTCAAAAAGGCGAACTAATATCAGATTCTCTAAAGGATAAAAACGCTTGGAACAGATTAGGTCCAACTCGAAAATAAACAACTAACAGGTGGTTCGTCGCTTCTTTACGTACCGAAGCGACAGAAATCAAAAATATCACTTTATTTCCTTGTCAGTGCTTAGTTTTATAATTTGACCTTTTCTAAGTGTACATTTATTGTATTTTATGTACATAAAGAATTTTCGATTTTTGTACCAATTCTATAAAGCAATGCCGGAGGCCCTGCCTTTTTAATAAACGTAACTTTTGAAAATCGAACGTACAATTATTTTCCTGTAAATAAAACCTCCATATTTTTAAAATGAACGTAACTTTTTGGAAATCGAATGAACATTAATATCTGTGTAATTGAAATAAAGACATCTAAAGCACGAGGGACCGTTCTCATTTCGCGCCCAATTTGAGCTCGATTAAAAACGAATTCCTATCAGAATGCATTCGAATTTTAAATAGTTGTAGTGATGTAGTGGTTCCGTTCTGATTTATCGATATCGATAGACGGCTGCTTTGTGATTTTTTATTTTAAACTATTCGAATTTTAAATTTATTAATGACTAGTAACTGTCTGAGACTTCGCATGTGTTGTTTCTATGAAAACATTTAAAGTTAAGTAAAAGTTTGGTTATTCAGACATTTTTCATGAATTACACATCATCGTCATCTTCATCATCAGCCTACTACTAGGCATATAGGCTTCTATATATTTATGCCATTATGAATTACACAATTTACACAAAAACAACTGAGAGGCAAATACAGTATAGGTACTCAATAAATTTACTATAAAAACTATGGTAGCTTAACGAATTCATTACAGATGAAACATTGGTGTTCTTTGGTGTTCTTCCAACACAAATAAGGTTAGTTGTTAACCCGCTCACATCCGTAATCAATACTTTGTCAATAAGTGTCAGTATTAGCGAGTGATACACTCACGAATACATCTGAATAGACCACCTGTATAGGGTCATCACAAGTTTACACCCCATCTTTGACAGTTCAGTTCAACACAACACTATTCATCCCCAGCGCACCTTTGATCTCGCTAGGGTTGTCCCCGCTCTTTGAGCTGTGTTTACGTTGTCATGAATGCACGGTGAAGGGACTTTACTCAGCTTCTGTCTAGGTTGCATAGCTTTAGTTTATGACTGCGTTTTGTCTATGGCTGAGTTTTGAAACCACGTCTTAAGATTGTTAACTTTGTATCCCTTGGTTTGTTATTAACTACTCAATATGTGTCTTATCTTTTTCAAAGTTATATTTCTACGCATAGTCTATGCATGAACTTACCATAGAAAATTCTGTATTACCTACTTAACATTCAGATACTTACTTAAACTCTTTAGGAACAATAACAATGACGATCTTATCGTCGAAAAGCGATCTCTACCAGTCAACCTTGAAAGGATAAAGTGCTTTTATAATGATTCACAATCCCTACAATTCATTTTGTAGAGCAATAAGCTTCGCCTTATACATAAAAATCGCCGTTCATTATAACCTAGCTCCTTAGTGCTTATGTACTTACTTATAATTTTATATGCGTTTAATACATAAAGATGTTTTGCACTACACATCATACACCTGCCATTCAAATCACGCCTACAAGCCTTTTCATAATTTTATCTACAACCAGAATTTCAATAATGAATCTTATAGCTAATAGCATAAAGATCAATAAGATTTTCAAGCGAATAAATAATCTTTGCGCTGTAGATTATTGCAATCATAGATGAGATTACTGCGTAGATATGACAGTTGGGATGTAATTTATGCCTACGAATCATAGAGTACCTACTATCTACGATAACTGTGCCAATTTATGACAAAGTATTTCATTTTGCAGGGAATTTATTGCGTTTTGTCGATTTTCGTAGAGGTGCTACGAAATACTACTGTTCTACGAAAGTGCTACGCGGACTTCAATTCACATTTCTTTTTACTTTAATAAATATGTCCTTTCAAGGAAAATGTTATAGACTTATTATATAGGTAAAAACAGTAAAAGCATGCACGTTTTTCATTATTATCATCATTAACGATAGTCAGTTAAACATCGCTGTTGAGGTGGCTTCAAAGCTCAATAATTTTACCTATATCGCCACATGTAGGTACATCTAATATAATAATGAGGAAAGATTGTATATTTCAACAAATAAATTCTAAAACTACTTAGCCAATTTCAAAGATTCTGCCATTTATTTATTTCAAATTTAGGTCACCTACTAGCCATTAGAATGCTACTTTTCCCCTGAATAAAATGGCTATATTAATATGTATAAAAAATAAGTTCCACATAAAATCCACCAGTGCAAAGCTGGGACGGGCCGCTACTTTGCTATTAAATTCGGTTAGTTTAAAAAATAAATGTCTTTTTATAAAATTCTGTGAGTTTTTACTAAGTTATTCCAATATTATTAAATGACCATCTCATCTGTACATTACTCTATGATCTGCAGTTACCGAAGTGGCAGTACGTAAGGCAGGCGTCGCCCCGAGCCGTCACGCCGCGCCTTTCTACGCGCCACGCTTTGTCTTGAGCCGGGCTTTGGAGCTTTAATCAATCACACTGTGGTCAGTCCTCCTGTAGGTATAAAAACGTGCAGGGACTGTAAAGTCTCATCTGTACATGTGCTTTGTTTTTTTAATTATTCGTATTTCAATTAGACGTTTTGATGGCGAATTTTTGCAACTCTACGAGGATGTTAAAATCGTTATAATTTTTTTTTTAAATTTCACTTTTTTTGTCAGCTTACGTTTTCTGGTCAACGTTCCCTCTAAGACAAGGGGGGCTATTTTGCTAATATCACCCCGCTTGCAAGAGGTTTGATAATGTCAGTAGAGATATTAAAAAAACCGGCCAAGTACGAGTCAGACTAGCGCACGAAGGGTCCCGTACCATTATCTATAAGATCCATTATACCATTACCATTATCTATAAGATCGTTAAAAATTCATTTTCACATTTCTGTTAGCCCCTTTGTTTTTCTGTATTTGTTATAATAACGGCAACAAAAATACATCATCTATGAAATTTTCAACTGTCTAACTATCACAGATCATAAGACAGGTGCCTGGTGACAGACGGACAGGTAGACAGACAGACAGACAGACGGACGGACAACAAAGTCTTACTAATTGTGTCCCGTTTTATCCCAAAAATACGAAGACGAGGAAGCTGCTGAACTTCTTTTGGTCTATCGGCTTTCCGGTTTCCTTCGTCGACTCTGACCACATCCACTGCTTGAGTTGGAAGGGTCGATCCTTGATGGATGTCGCGTCGCGACGCCATTCCACGGAATTTATTACTAGACTAGCTGTCGATTAATCTCAAACATTTTATTATAACTCAAAACTGTTTTTATACCCTCCATAATAAACGGCTCATAATAGCTTGATCATTTCGACATTTTACTGCAGATTTCCTAAGTTCCAATAAATTCAATCTCTACTATGGGTCGTTTTATTTCCTAACTGTAACTCAAGTTTAGTACTGACCGAGTAAAGTTTTACAGACTATGCGGGCCGTTACCATTAGAGTCGAGTAGGTACTGGTGTTTCCAACTCGGATTACCTACTATGTTGTACTTGTATTTGCTGCTACCTAAATTTTTCCCAACTTTCAAGTTTAATCTCACCTAATTTTTTCAATGCATTGTCACATTTTACTTCTTTATTCACTTACTCCCGTGAATCAGCGACCTTTGAATTTGATTTTTTGAATTTGGTTTGCAAGTAGATCTTTTGTCCATCACAAGACTTCTCCAAGCATCTCGGTTCTGATGGTGGGTATAGACCAAGCGAGCGAGAGCGAGCGAATGCAAACGGGATTCGACGTTCAGTACGTTCACTACATTTTTCAACACAACCAGAGCACGGCCGAAGGCAAAGGAAGGCCCTCGTTCAGGTTAATTATTCCATAAATACGGATAATAATATTTTAATCAAATAATTAATACACATTTAATACGAAATTTCTCTGTATACTTACAACCGCTAGTAGGCACTAGCGGTTAAGCCTATAATAACATTTATCACAAAAGCACTAGGCTAAATCCTACAAGTTTGACCTCAGCTGGCAACACCGCTCGCGAGCAGTAGGTACCCGCCCCGGGCTGTCACGACGAACCTCGCCCATACACAATTTCACCGGACTGCACTCATGAAAAGACCCCTCTTTCTTTTTGCTCTTTGACGTTTTTTCGAAAAAAGAACGCAATCGCCTTTTGTTTTCTAAATGGAATCTGTGATACTGTTGTGGTTTGAATCTGGAACAGTTTGCAACTGAACATTTTATTATGTAAGTCCAGTTTTATGTACCATAAGGAATTATTTTGTTTGAAGTTTTTGTTTTGACTTCGCGACGTCGCATTGTGTTTTGGGCCCAGATTCCAGAATTCAACAAATCTTTATGCAGCACTAGCTGCGCCCTGCAGTTTCACACGCCTATCCCACGGGAACTGATTTATGGGATAAAAGAAGCCTATTTGTTGTTCCAGGCCTGTATGTTATTCCAGGCCTAGAACTACCTGTATGCCAAATTTCAGCCCGATCCGTTAAGTAGTTTTTGTGTGAAAGAGCAACAAACATACAGGGTAACATACATGTTTACAAACTTTCGCGTTTATAATAATAGTAGTATGTATGGTGACGTAATAAAAAAAGTCAAAAACAAAAATGGCGTACAGCACTGGGCACTAAACTAAACTAAATGACGACGCATCGTGCCGCACGCCATTTTCGTCAGTGTTTAAAATTCGAACATACATAATGGTGTTTAATCAGATGTTGCCATAACCAGACTAAACTAATCTGACAGGACTAAAAATGATACCATCCTTATTGTTTGGATCGTTATGACAAGGACAGCGACGTTTTTAGTAGGTACTGTTAAATTAGTTTAGATTAGTTTTGGCGCCATCTGAATAGACACCAGTAAGTATTACCTACAATAAGGACATTTTTTTAAAGATGAAATAGAGATAATTGAATTTCTAAAAACATGTGTAAGTAAACAAAGATATGACAACTGTCTACTGTTAAGTCGCATTATATTTAGACCTAGATACTTATGTAAAATTGTTATTAGTTGATAAGCGATAAACTTGCTAGTGGTTTCTTTTTCACTTCTTCCGCTAGTGGACAAAACATAAAGTGAATTAGAGTCAATTTATTATTTATTATTTGATATTGATTATTATTTAACAAGCTATTCATATATAGTTTAAAAAAAATATTTGTCTAAGTACTTGTTTTGTAAGTCTAAAGAAATAAACGATTTGACTCTGACTCTGACTCTGCAAAGGGATTTTTATGAATGACACACAAAACGTTTATGCAATATAAATAGTTAAGCAAAAAAATATTTATTTTATTTTCAGAATTTTAGGAAAACTTACAGCTATGTCATAAGAATAGTTATTTACTTAATACATGCCGGTACAGACCAGCGCATGTGTGCTGAGGGCCAATTATAAGTTTCCATATATGTAGAGAGTATGGGCAGGATCATAGTACAAAATAAAAATAGTAATAAATAAAATAAAAATAAATAAATAAATAATGTTGGACAATTCATTGTAAGAAGTTAAGATGTTATAATTATGGCTAATGTCAGTAAGGAAGAGCGAAACCTCCTAGTAGAAGTATTCTATACTTAGAAGGAGGCTTCAAAATTTTGTTTATTATTGCTTTTTGAGACCGAAATAAAAACATTTGTATTTGTATTTATAATTCACACAGCATTATCTAGCCCCAAGCTAAGCAGAGCTTGTGTTATGGGTATGATAGATAATTGATATACTTACAACACTATGATAGATAATTGATACACTTCAAAGATAGATATATTAAATTTTTTATTATATATAGAAAACATCCAAAACTTCCTGAAGAAATATTGGCAGACCATCGTACAAATATTTTTCCCGAGGCGGGAATCAAACCCGTAACCTCCTATGTCACAGGCAGACCATCGCCCACCGCGCCACAGAGGTCATCAATTTAGTTAGGTTCAGGTAATAGTCATGCACAATTGATACATTATCATAGATATATTTGACTACATCTTTGATTACATTAAAACTTTATACTCAAAAGTAACCTCTAGGCTGTTCTCATAAGTTATTCTTTATCAACATTCTGCCCTTCGCTGAGAATCAAACCCACAACCTGCGAAACGCATTGAAATCTCTAAATACACTATCAAACTAACAAACACCAAAATTTCCCAACAAAACTTATCACTAGAATACAAAAAAGGGTCCACCGGACCCCCAAATTATACTCTGGGGTCTATAATCATGTCCTATCGGGTTTTTTATCGTGTCTCCATCGCCACAAATCTAATATAAGTAATGAAGGAGGCCGGGGTACTATAAAGCGCCTATTAGGAGTTACTGTGTCATAGTGGATTTATTCCTTAATGATGGGTGAGATTAGAGGATTAATAGGGCCCTAGGACTTAGCATTTAATATCGCAAGTAATGGGGCATTTTCCAAGAATAAAAAATAACGTATTTATCTATTTATTTTAGAAGTCAATAAAAATAATTGATTTAGTTTAAAAAATAAAGAAATGATTGATTTAGTTTAAAAAATAAAGAAATAATTGATTTAGTTAATAAATAAATAATTGATTTAGTTTAAATAAAACTCTAAACCGACTTCAATTATATGGATCCCATTGTCAGAACTGGACAATAGACAGAGACAGAGAAAATCGGAGCACCCAGTCAAAAGTTCTGAGATAACAAACATAAAAGAATAAAAATACAGTCGAATTGAGAAACTCCTCCTTTTTTTGAAGTCGGTTAAAAATTAAAGGTATGCGCAACACTTTGCACCCAACCGAAGACATGTTGCGATATGGAAAGTTACGGGATCCAATAAACTGCCAGTGCTATGAACGAAATCATCATCGTCATCATCATCAGCCTATATTAGTCCACTGCTGGACATAGGCCTCCCCTAATGAGCGCCATAGCGCCCTGTCTTTAGCTTGACACACCCAGCATCTGCCTGCAGTCTTTCGCAGATCGTCATCCTACCTGGCCGGAGGGCGTCCTACACTACGTTTGCCGAGTCGCGGTCTCCACTCAAGAACTCGTTTACCCCAGCTGTTATCGGTTCTACGTGAGATATGGCCGGCCCACTGCCACTTCAGTTTGCTAATTCTTTGAGCTATGTCGATAACTTTGGTTCTCTGTCGGATGTATTCGTTACAAATCCTATCCTTCAGAGAGACTCCGAGCATAGCTCTTTCCATAGCTCGCTGAGCGACTTTAAACTGGTGGAACAGCCTTATCGTGAGTGTCACGTCTCAGCTCCGTAGGTCATGACGGGTAGGACGCACTGATTGAAAACTTTCGTTTTTCAAGCATCGCGGTATGGATGACGAGAAGACTCGACGTAGTTTTCCAAACGCTGCCCATCCCAACTAGAAGGAAATGCTTGCAACCAACTGTAATTTTCCTTTTAACCGACATCAAAAAAAGGAGGCTTAATTCAACTGTTTAGGGCTTAGAGCGTGCTAAGAATCCATCATAAATCTATTCCAAATCATGCAAGATCAATGCCCAACTTTCATTTTCGATTATCCTTTTTATAAATTATCATAATAACATCTGCAGGATCAGTAATCGCTGCACCTGTTCCACCCTGTACCTTATTAGCATAATGTATGCCAGTGCTATATGGTCGAGCATCTGCATAATATTTAAGTACAGGGTGTGCCTGCAATTCTATTCAAGGTTCTTTAAACTAACGTAAGTAGAGTTCTAAATGTGGTGTCTATATACTATCCAAACTGGATGTAGAATGTTGGTAGGTAAGCAAACAACGAATAACTAAATCACTTTTGAGTTTCAAACATTATTTTAAGTAATATTTGGTAAGGGAAGGACTTCAAATCGATAATGTAAATTGCGTATTATATGTAGACGAGGCAACAGAGTAAATTTTAGGATAATGAACGTTTGTTTACAAACATTCTACATCAAGGTGGGCTAGTTTATAGTCTACGATATCCACGGTAGTTTATTTTTAGTCACATTCTACGACGTAGGGGGTGACCTAGGATTGTTACCAGAAGAGAAGTCAAGGGTGTCACGCGGGATACCTACGAAGTATACAATACTAGGGGAAACGGTAATAATTAATTTTGTTTTAAAAAACTATAAACCGACTTCAATTAGGTATACAGTTTTTTCATGGATTTTCATGGATTCCATTGTCAAAACTGGAACTAATTAAAATGGGACCACACGGGAAGCACCTACTTTCATATAAAAAAAACGAATCACCCAGTCTTCGGATGAAATCGAACCACCCAGTTAAAAGTTCTGAGGTAACAAACATAAAATAAAAGTCGAACCGACTTCAAAAAAAGGAGAAGGTTCTCAAACCTCCTCCTTTTTTTGAAGTCGGTTAAAAAATAATGGGTCCACAATACAAGGTACCTACGAGGATGGTCTAAAAGTCCGCGAAATGGATTAGCTTTTATGAAATTAAAACAACGAATCGTACCTTAAGGCGCATACCCGAGCCAATCTGACAGCGATACCTATTTTATCATATTTTTACGTTTATCATAGGAATTTTTAAAAATCCTACGTTCAGTTTGTGGTATCTATTATAAGCTATCTTTTAATACCTCTTTCATAATTTTATCTCATATAGTTTAGGAGGAGATGCGAAATTAGAGTTTGGTGGCCAAAAAGCGCAACTTCGTATCTCTTCCTAAGCTTTACAAAATGAAACTATTACAGAGACATTAATAAATAGCTTATAATAGATACCACAAACTGAACGTAGGATTTTTAAAAATACCTGCGTTTAACGTAATAATAAGATAAACTAATTGGGGGCGCCACTTTCGCTGCTGTATGGGCCTTAATCAAATATCTATTTTTCATTTTATTTTCAGCAGCGCCTCGTGGTTTCGCTTGCGTAGTTCCCGTTCCCGTGGGAATTCCGGGATAAAATATATGAATAGTAAGCTTTCTAATAGTAAAAGATTTTTTATAATCGGTCCAGTAGTTTCGAAGTTTAATACAAATAAAAAAACAATCAAATATTTTCTCTGTATAATATTAGTATAGATATAGACTATGAATTCATTACTATACTATATCGTGTCCATTTTGAACGTAGCATGTTAGTAAACTAAACCGTCAATACTTGACCTAAAATTCACTTTGTTGACGCGTCCTTTTATACGTAGCCTATACGCGCCGTTGCGCGTTGTTCCTATTTTCTTTGCTATAAACCTCACGGAGCCCGAGACCTTTCCAACGAATGCAAAACCGTGGAAATCGGTTCGTGCGTTCTGGAGTTATAGCGTCACGAAGGAAAACCCGACTTATTTTTATATTATAGATTTATATTACTTGTCGATTTAAGATCCTCCCTTCTATAAATATTGCTTAAAATTATATCTGAAACTCGACGCCAAGCAAGTGAGTTTTTGTTAATTGTGTCGTAGTTTGTTTACTAACATGCTACATTCAAAATGGATACGGTATAGAGTACCTACATTTGGTACAAGTGTGAGCATTGTCTGGAGACAGATTGTTTTAGCACTAATGATGTCAGATGAGGCCCACGGGCCCCCTGCAGGGACCCCCGGGGCCTCGCTCCGGGCCCGCTGCGATATCGGAAGTACACGGTTGATTGACGAATTCATCGCTTACTAGTGTTTACTAAAAAAGTCAGCCATGGTGTTTGAAAAGTCAGGTTGAGAAGAGAAAATATGGTTTATTACTATTAATCATTTATTTTAGAATACAACGCACAAAATACTCACATTATTACACACAAAATACTTAAGACTAAACATATCACACCTTCTCCGAAAATTGCTTTTTCCTTTTCCAAACATAGGGAGGAAATGCTTTATGGAATTTAATTTCTTTAATTCTTTTTTTTTATTTTTAGGGGACCTAATTCCTATCAAATGTGTTATTTAGTCCTTAAAGCCATTACATATTCGATAGGTTTGGGCACTCTCTCGCCTAGGTGTACAATGTAGGTACTATTTACAATGTTATTTCAACATAAATATTTTTATTCACAAAGAAAATTACAATGAAATGATAATAAATTAGAACTAGTATTTACAGTCAAACAATTGCGCTAACTGCAGACTGCAAACAATCTACAGATAGCTAAACTAATCCATATCAATACAGTCGTCGCGTACCCAAGACGCTGACTGCATTCCCCCGCTGTATGGCAATGCTGATGCTGATGCGCTGCGCCAGATACTCACCAGCTCTCGGGCCGCGCGTCGCTTCGACCAGACACTCTGATATTTTTATATAGGAGAGCCTAGGTACCATCGCCATACGTAACGCCTATCCAGTTTGAAACTATTTTGCTTTGCGTTAAAAACAAAAGATATCGAGCAAGCCGGGGTTAGCCACTATTCACTTCACAGAAAAATCACCCTAGTGGTGGTAAGGCGCAATTTTTACCTACGGACATAGGCCCGTATTATGGAACCTTGCTCAGTCATCGGCCTATACTTGAGTGACGCTAATGGCATAGGAAAGCATTACTCAAGTATAACTCTATGACTGAGCAGGCTTTTATAATACGGACCTAGAGTCTTGACTCCAACGAGAGCAAATGTGTAAGCGAGGCCAACGATTTAAATCATTAGATTGGCCCTTTCTATACTGAGACTGGCGTGACTGTTGCCAAGCGAAGTTTGTGAGCTCAAAATCTTGTCTATGTCATTTGGATTCAGTGATTTGTGTTTTTTTTTGTGGTGTGCTCTTTTAAAAAAGTTCATGCTATGTGATTGCACAATAAATGGCAATAATAACAGTTAGGTTAATTGACAAAAACACTGATTTTATCCACTTATAGTGTGCGTGCATCGGCATTTTGTTAACACATTTAACGCATTCAAAGACAATGCCACAGTTTTTGGACGTAAGGTCATATCTAACGATTTAAATCTTTGTACTAGCTGAGCTGTCATGATTTAAATTAGTTAAAAATCTCCACCCCACTTATTTTCAACGAATCTTTAAAATAAATACGAATTTGTTATCAGCGAATCCCTTCCCCTGTTTTTGCAGAATTCATTTTAGGAACATCAAAGAATCGCAACAAATTGACAATCGATTACATTTGAGTTTCGATTCTTTTTAAACCATAGAGTTAAAATTCAATGTAAAACACCTTTTTATAAAGTAAGGAGGCTGGTACCGACACCTACTTAATGTGACAGAGCTAGGTACTTAGATATTACGCACACCGTTTTCTGTGATAAAAATTAGTCATTTCCCCGTTATTTCATTGAGATCCGTTCAGTCTTTTAGGCTTGAAAAGGTAACAGATAGACAGAATATACATATTACTCGTAATAGGTATTAGAAAAAAAATCCTAGAACCTTAGGTATAGGTTAGGTACTAGGTGCTTAATTATCTATCGCTAACTCTCTGAAATAGACAAACAATACGGACCTACCTACTCCTTACTTTCCATACTCCGCGATCGATTCCAAATACGATACGAGGGTCCAATTTGCACCCTCGTATCGTATTCGTGCGGAAATCCCATCACGCGGATAACTTTCGAACGCAGCATTCGAATTTCAAATTCTCTGACAGGTGGCTCGAGCCCGCGCATTTTGCATATTTTCTGAATGACTGCGAAATTGCCAGTGCGATTGTTTTTTTTTTCTTAGTGGCCAGTTACATTTCAATGATTTACTTACCAACTCAAACGCTACATTTTCCCAAGGTTGCCATACGTTTTGAGACTGACAAAATAAACTAAAAGAAAGTGAAGCTTAATCTTTTAATTATATTCTCTCAAGTCCTCCAACCGTATCATAGCCCCACAGGGGTTGCCAACAATGCACTCTTCTGGCGGCACACGCCGTCCATTACCAGCTAGTGGGTGGCCAGCGTAAAAAAATACTCCACATTACTCGGCACGTGTTTTTTATGGTTACCGCTGGTTATACCATTCTGCCACGTGTTGACACTCCATATCACTACTTTATTAATTTTCATAAGTCCATTTTGACAGGTCCCTTGCATTAGCTTGTTAAGAGGTTAGTAGCTAAATTAATTGGTAACTTTTTGTTAGGGATGTGTAACGTGCGTAAATGTGCGTATTGATTATGGTAGGGACCCTTGTTAAAATTGAAGCATACGGTTTAAGTTTATCAGATAGGTATTCATAATAAAGAAAGTATATTTTAAAGTAAGTAAATTTTAAGATGGCTCATAAAAATACAGCACATTTTAAATAAATTAGACCTAAATCTCTAAAAACATGTGTTCTTCAAAAAGTTAATAGAACAATTACATAATATTATAGAATAAATTTTTACCGTCAAAGAATATGACTCTAAAATATTTAGGTACTGGAATAATTTAGAACTAAGAAATCAAATAATATCCCAAAAAATTTAACGTAACGATATTGTTGCTTTTGACCAATTAACTTTCGAAGAGCACCAACCTAGTTCTTCAATGGTGACAAAGCTCTTTGTTAAAATAAAAAAAAACTTTAATCTTTAAATAATAACTTTATAAAATTGTGACATTTATTACCAACTCACTTCAAAAACGTTGGAAGATATGCCAAGGCCAAAAGTCTAAGTAGATCTACAATAAATTGTCGTAATTATATTAATCCAATTTTCTCAATTGAATCAATAAATCACCAGTGACTGACTGATTCACGTTATAAATCAATTTTTTTGGTTAAATCGCTTTTAAATTGCTGATTCCAAATGCCACGGTCAAGTTTTTGATGCACATTTTTATAAAGCGCGTTTTTTATGGAAATTATTTAGACAGCGTGGCAACTTTTTATTTGAATTTGGAATGGTTTTTGTCATTTCTTTTGTTGAGGTTTTGTAGATTTACATTTTCTATTTTACTAATTATAAAAAAGCATCATAGAATTACTCGTAATGATCTTCTCATTAAATTAGTGTAAAATGTCCGTCATCTTTCTTAAAAGTTGAAGTTTTTCATAGTATATGAACGAAAACTCTCTATATACTTGATGAAAAAAACCAATTTTGACCTAAAGCGGCTTTGTACCTACCGGCTAAGGTAGATAGATAATTATTTATTCATCACCTTAACAAAAACAGAAATCAACATAATTAAACATACCTAGGCAAAAGAAAAGAACTGCCGGCCTTATCGCTAAAGTAGGTACAACAAATCTTATATCATATTATATAAAATATCTTCTATAACGTATGAGATTTGTAAACAAGCATTTTTAACATAAAGTTTATACCTGTCATTCATCAAAAGGATAACGCACGACCTGTATTTATTAAAAAGAAGGCAACCCAAAAATCGTGACCTTTTGGCCAGAACGTAACAAAATGTTATTTAATTGCAAGTTTCCATAGACAATTGACGCGCCGGCCCAAACATAGTCATTTCGTGTATTTTATGGACGCCGAGATATTTTTGATATATTTCAAAAGGTTAATGTTTTGTGTGCGTTAAAATGACTTTGGATTTAAAGTTTAAACAATTACCGTCACTGTTTAAAGGTTTTAGAGCCTGTTATATAATTTATGTATGTATGTGACGTATAAAAGATTTAAATTGACGATGTTTGGATTTTTTATTGATGACCTGACTCAGGTAAACCTTGGTATATGATATTGCGGTCCTATTTTCAGAAAAAAACTATATTAAAATGTATTCAAAACTTTCCACAAAGCTACTCTGAAAATTTATTTGGGCAATTTAGTTCTTTATTTTAAATTTATGCGATATTTATTAAAAGTCATAGACTTGAATATTAAGTCATATGTCATATTATTGGTAGAGTCGGTTTACAGTTTTAACCGTTTATAGTTTTAGCCTTTTCTGATGTCACGTTTATAAATTTATATGTTTATACCAACTTTATATACTTATAATTTTATAAAGAATAGAAGGAATAGAAAAATATAGCGGATACATTTTGAGAATGCTCACTTGAACTACATGACCTGATCCCACCATCCCCCTTCCACTCCAGGACGAGCACACAGCGTAATACCATCCATACTTGATGGATGTACCCTCCACTCGCACTAAGCGGTTTTCCTCCACCTTTATTATTCGCGCCGCAAAGTAATGAAACTCGCTCCCTGCGTCTGTTTTTTCAGCCAATTACAACCTGGGTCTCTTCTAGGGTGAATAGGTATCTTCGTGATACACTGTCGGCCGCATCTTCGCTTTCCATCAGGTGACATTTATTTGGACACAGACACAAAAAGAGTAACAAAAAATTAACAAACGAAAAACAAAAACAGTATAACACAGAGGTAAGTGACATTAAAGGGTGGGTTTACAGTAACTATGTGGATCTGCATCTAAATATAAAGTAGAATACCACAAAAATAACCGATTAATAATATAGTGAAATAGAGTCCCAGATAACTACGTGAGGAAAACAGCGGGCAGAAACTAGTCATTAAAAATTTATCAAAACTTTATGTAGGTATAGGTATAATCTCAAGAAAACCCATAAGTTTTTATAAGTAGGTAATTAAATTAGCCTAAGTATAGACCGGGACGCTATCGGATGCTTTACGTAGCGACCATATGCGTACCTTGGAGATACCGATCTTTTACCACAGTGGTTGACAAAATAACTGGTATGATCTTGGAAATTTCAAATCCTGAGTTATGTCGTTTCTGAAAAGCGTGCTCGATCTGAGGCCAGTTTGTTTATTTCAGATGAATCGCTCTGCAATCTTCGGAGATAGGGTACGTTTTATACTTTTTGACATTATTTGAAAAAGTATGATTTTTTTAGTGTTTTTTTAAGTTGTTAAAGTGAAAACTTCTTTAGTGGCGTTGTGCACTTTTTTGACACGTGTAATACATGGAACCCTAAACTCGCGTTAGGGTCACGTGCTGCTGATCTAACATGTTAGATCAGCCGCACGTGATCGTGGTGACAAAACACGCTTGCATTACTGTACTTTTAAATTGGCACTACATTGTAAGCTAGCAGCCAGCAGCTACTTAGATGAGCTTTGAAAAGTTCAAAAACTACAGCTACCATTGTAAATGGTTTACTAAGTTAAAATAAGATGTCGCTAGTTCCGGGAGCAACACAGAACCCACAGCGTCAGCTGAGATTGACCTTACATACATAGTAGTAGAGAAGTGTCGCCGCAGGCTAACAGATGGCGCCGTTCAAAGTATTTATTAACGCAAAAAACAAAATTGCCACTTGTAGTGCTTTATTTCAAAATTGTTTTGAAAAGTACCGATACCTTTCATTTAATACCCAGTGAGAAGCTCCTTTTTAAAATTATTCGGAGACAATTATTTCTCTTTTATTATGTTTTTACAGACGTACTTATACCAATAAGCAGAAACATTTTTACTTCTACTAATGAAATCCAGGCGGAAGCCGAGAGAGAGCCCTTACATCTACATTCTACATACAAGTGAAAACTTAGAGCAAGGAGTCAATCTTATCAATCCACAAAAGTTTTCGCTACTAAGTACCTACCATTGTTGGAAAAATACTTTTTCATATATAACATACTAGCTGCGCCCCGCGGCTTCGCACGCGTTGTTCCTATGAAAACATTAAAAGGTGATTTTTATCCCACGGGAACAGATTTATGGGATAAAAAGTAGCTTATGTTTTATTCCAGTATTAGAATTACCTGTATGCAAAATTTCAGCCAGATCCGTTCAGTAGTTTTGGCGTGAAGAGGTAACAAACATCCATCCATACATCCATCCAAACTTTCGCCTTTATAATATTAGTGTGATGATTAGTGTGATATTTAGATAAGTTTATGTTAGTACTTTG
Source organism: Eupithecia tripunctaria (assembly GCA_955876795.1). Classification (NCBI taxonomy): domain Eukaryota; kingdom Metazoa; phylum Arthropoda; class Insecta; order Lepidoptera; family Geometridae; genus Eupithecia; species Eupithecia tripunctaria. The sequence goes on along the minus strand of OY041623.1, from coordinate 7,387,061 downwards.
TTAACCTTTCCTGAAATTAAAACTTTTATTATTATTTATTATTATTATTAATTATGTATAGGTACCGAATCGATCTGTTAGCACAGTAGATTATAACATAACTGGTATAATCTCGGAGTTTTCAAATCCCGAGTAATGTTGCTTTTGGGAAAACGTGCTCTATCTTAGGTAGATCAGAGCACATCGTTTGTTATCAGTTTTTGGTTATTTTTTTATATATTATAAAGAGAAAAGACTTGATTGTTTGTTTGTTTGTATTGAATAGGCTCTGAAACTAAGTACTGGACTGACTTAAAAAGACCTTTCATTATTAAGGCCCATACACCAGCGAAAGTGGCGCCCCCAACTATTATATCTTATTATTACGTTGAACGCAGGAATTTTTAAAAATCCTACGTTCAGTTTGTGCTATCTATTATAAGCTATTAATTAATGCCTCTGTAATAGTTTCATTTTGTAAAGCTTAGGAAGAGATACGAAGTTGCGCTTTTTGGCCACCAAACTCTATTTTTGCATCTCCTCCTAAACTATATAAGATAAAATTATAGAAGAGGTATTAAAAAATAGCTTATAATAGATACCACAAACTGAACGTAGGATTTTTAAAAATTCCTATGTTAAGCGTAAAAATATGATAAAATAGGAATTGCTGTCAGATTGGCTCGGGTATGCGCCTTAAAAGCTTACTTTTCAGGGAGTGACATAGGCTTTATTTTATCCCGGAATTCTCACGGAAACGGTAACTACGCGGGTGAAAACGCAAGGCGCTGCTAGTCAATAATAAATATCTATGTTAACTTCAGCTGTGTGGCTTAGAATATGAACCACCACGTCTTCTTGTAAGTGTCGTAAGAGGCGAATAAGGGATATCCACCGGGGCAGGCGGCGCCCCCTACAGAACCATTCTACCACGGAACTGCGATCCCCAACCCGAATTCCCAGCGTGTGGATTATGGATATTCCCCCATGAGATAAAAGCTAATATGGCCAGCGTCCAGCAGTGGACTAATATAGGCTGTTGAGGTTGAGGGTAACATCACATCACACTAATATTATAAATGCGAAAGTTTGTATGGATGTACTATATGGATGGATGGATGTTTGTTACTTCTTCACGCGAACACTACTGGACGGATCTCACTAAAATTTTGCATACAGGTAATTCTAACCTTGGAATCAAACATAGACTACTTTATCCCATAAATCAGTTCCCGTGGGATGAAAATCACCATAGGAACAACGCGTGCGAAGCCGCGGGGCGCAGGTAGTAAAATATAATATATGTATTAAGTTCTGTTAACGAGTTAAGTAAGGCGGCTATCCTAAACTTCGTCTGCATAGCATAAAATTAGTATATCTTCATAATTTGGCATAATTATCTAAACTCAGGATTTTGGCGTGAGGTTCTGCGAAAAATTAAGATTTTATGATAATTTTTTGTAGCGTCTTTGTTGGTGAGCCAAAATAGAAGTTAGAAAATTAATATTTATCTTATTTTTATAGTTTGTTTTGAACCTAAAGTTATTTTCAACGGGATACTTTACCATGACTTGAATTTTGAGGTTTCCAATATTTCGGCACAGTTTCATGCGCCATGATCACGGAATAACTGAATGTCTTGCGAGTGAGTTATTATTGGCAGATATATCGATCTACCCTCATTTTTAGTCTTTTGCTACGAACGTTACCACTACCACCGGTTTCATTATCGAACGCTACTCGATCACGACACACGACACTGACGATATCACAACACGGTTCTTTTAGTACATCACTTCTTCGTTTTTTGCACATTCTCACAACAGGGTTCCAGGTTCCGAATACTTGGAAACCTTCTCGATTGAAGTTCCTGTGTTTGGTAATCTCAATGGCCTCCTGTACCAATCTTGGTATGTAATGTCGCTCTGTTGAGATTACTTGTGAATTGTGTAATTCGATCCAGTGGTTTGAACCAGACTCCAGAAGATGCTCGGCTATGGCAGACTTCTCAATTGCCCGATTTTTTACCGCTCTTATATGTGCTCCTTGACTCTGCAGGCAATAGTGCGCTTCGTTTGGCCTATATACGAGCTTCCACAGCTGCAGTCGATCTTGTACACTCCTGGTTTTTCTTGTGGGAACGTGTCTTTAGGTGTGCGCAGGTAGATCTTTTTCAATGGCGTGAAGAAGGTTTTGATGGAGGATTTATGCAGAATTTTTGCAACCTTATCTATCACTCCTTTTATGTAAGGTAGGAATGCTGGTTTGCGCTCCACCGTACACCTATGCCGTGTAAGCTTTGTGCCGGAACGAGTTGGCAACTTTGAAAATAACTTTAGTATCCATGATGGATTAAAAAGTTTTGTTTTGACCCTGTTGACTATGCAGTTCAAAAAGAGAAGAGTTGTGGGGCGTTACGGTGCACTAACACTTTTAGTCGTACTGCAATGACAGAGCAGTGTTGTCAACGTAACAAAAGTTGTCAATTGACACACGAGCGCACTCAATTCCTACGGCTCTTCTCTTTTTGAACAGAATCTAGCAATTGTATTAAATTGGAATAAAAATCGTATACACTTTTAAACTTTTAAATTTGACGACCTCTGTGGCGCGGTGGGCGAAGGTCCGCCTGCGACGCAGGAGGTTGCGGGTTCGATTCCCGCCTCGGGACAAATATTTGTTCTGGATGTTTTCTATGTATAATAAAAAATATCTATCTATGTAGTGTATTTTATTATGTATATCAGTTATCTAATACCCATAACACAAACTCTGCTTAGCTTGGGGCTAGATAATTCTGAGTGAATTGTCCAGCATTATTTATTTTATTTAAAAGCCTTTATTTGTTTGGTAGTCGGAATTTTGACTTTTGCTTTTTTGGATCATCATCATAAATATGCCCAGGTCGAGGAGGACTTCTGCCTCATCGACCTAACAAGGTCCAACGTTTTGCGGAACCCTAAAATAAGAAGAACACATCACAATCAATCACAATTTACAACGGAGATCATTACAAGTGAACACGGCTCAAATCGTTGTAGCAAATTATTGTTATTCACATGAGTACTAATCCGATAATGGATGAGCCGATTTTGATGGAACTTTTTGTTTTTTATAGTCTGCCTTTTGGTTTAGGTTTTGAGGAAATAGTGTTTATGCAAGACCATAACGTATTATAAGTTCTTTATTTATTAAAGACGATAGAATTTGCTGTTTGGTACTGGCATAGAATTTGCACCACCCCATCTCTTTAAATTAGATAAACGCCAATAGGGCGCTTATCAGGGGAGGCGTGCGTCCAGCAGTGGACAAATACAGGCTGTTGAGGTTGAGGTTTCTCCACTAACGATCAATATTTCCTTCGCACAGCCTTAACCAGTCACTACTGGGCATATCCCTCCCATATAAAATGATGATTAATGAGATATTGTCATAATCCCCACGCTGGGCATGCGGGTTGGGGATCGCAGTTCGGTGGTACATCCGTTCTACAGACTATTTCCAAGTTTTATAAGACCCTTCTAATATCTAATAACACTTTGAAAATAATAACAGTTATTTTTTTGCTCCGTTATTTACTAAGGAAATTATAAAAAAATAATTAGAAATAGTATTTACAACTGCAGACTATTGCAAACAATGTATAGGTAGCTCAAAGGATTCATATCATTCTTCTGTTATTTCAGATTAAGGTGAATAAGAGGAGCTTGTTAACAATTGAGCTAACTGCACACTGTTGCAATAAATCTACAGCTAGCTCAACGGATCCATATCATTTTTAATTATTTCAGATTATGCTAATTAAGAGGAGCTTGTTAAACAATTGAGCCAACTGCACACTGTTGAAAACAATCTACAGCTAGCTCAACGGATCCATAATCATTTTCTGTTATTTCAGTATTAGATTACGGTAATTGAGGAGCTTGTTAAACAACTGAGCAAACTGCAGACTGTTCAAAGGGTCCATATCATTTTATTTTATTTCAGTATTAGATTAAGGTAATTAAGCGGAGCTTGTTAAACAATTGAGCTAACTGCAGACTGTTGCAAACAATCTACAGCTAGCTCAATGGATCCATAATCATTTTCTGTTATTTCAGATTAAGGTTATTTAGAGGAGCTTGTTAAACAATTGAGCTGACTGCACACTGTTGAAAACAATCTACAGCTAGCTCAGCGGATCCATATCATTTTCTGATATTTCAGTATTAGATTAGGGTAATTGAGAGGAGCTAGTACGAGAACGTAACGTTAACGCAATTAGTTAGATATGCAGCGCTGCCCAAATAGGGGTCATCAAAATATCGTCATGTAAATGATAGATGGCAGCACAATCACCCATAATGCTGGTGGGTTGGACCATATTTGTCAACACGAATTGTTCCTCGCACGTCGATTCCCCAAAAAATTATAGAAAAAATCAATTCCCGTCTATCGTTGTATTATTATCATATCACTCCAATTCTTCCCGTGGGTGTCGTAAGAGGCGACTAAGGGATATCTTCTGGGGGGCGGGCAGCAGCGCCCCCTGCAGAACAAATCTTCCACCAAACTGCGATCCCAACCCGCATGCCCAGCGTGGGGATTATGGGCATTACCCCCCATGAGTTAAACACCAAAAAGGCGTTTATCAGGGGGAGGCCTGCGTCCAGCAGTGGACCGATACAGGCTGTGGATGTGGATGGATGGATGTTGTATTATTTAACTAATTTCTGCCCGCGAATTCGCATGCGTTGTTTTTTTATCCATTAAGAAATGATTTATGGTAGAAATCTCTGCTTTTATCCCATAAATCAGTCCCTAGTGGATAAAAACAACATGCGAATAACACACAGTAATAGTAACAGTAGTAGAACATAAAAACACTTATTAAACAGTTTATTATTGGTATAATAAACTGTTTAATAAGTGTTTTTATGTTGCAGATATAAAGGTTCGTCTGATATCTATGCCCTAAATTCATAACAATTGATATAATCATAAATAAATAAATAAATAATGCTGGACAATTCACACAGAATTATCTAGCCCCAAGCTAAGCAGAGCTTGTGTTGTGGGTACTAGATAACTGATATACATAATACAAACACTACATAGATTTTTTTTATTATACTAATAAAACAGCGTTATTATTATTTAATAAATAATAATATTTTTTAAATGTAATATTTTTTAATATTTTTTAATCCTATTTACCTATTAGTCTATTTGATAACATATAATATTAGTCCATTTTACAATCAGAAATAAATGAAATACTGTTATTAATACGATTATCTGCATTTCAGGTGCGGTGCTGGCAATGAATTTGCACCATCCCAACTCTTCTCGTCTATAAATATATCCATCGGGGCGGGCAACAGCGCCTCCTGCAAAACTATTATACCATCAAACTGCTATCCCCAACCCAGCCCAGCGTGGGGATTATAGGCATTACCCCCCATGAGATCCAAGGCAGTAAGGCGCTTGGGGGAGGCCTGCGTCCAGCAGTGGACCAATAAAGGCTGTTAAGGTTGAGGTTGAGGTATTTCAGGTAACAATTTTATCTTATGGCCCATACACCAGTGAAAGTGGCGCCACCAACTATTTTATCTTATTATTACGTTAAACGCAGTAAGTTTTAAAAATCCGTCGTTCAGTTTGTGGTATCTATTATAAATTTATAAGTTATTTATTAATGCCTCTGTAATAGTTTCATTTTGTAAAGCTTAGGCAGATATACGAAGTTGGGCTTTTTGGCCACCAAACTCTATTATTGCATCTCCTCCTAAACTATATGACATAAAATTATTAAATTGCTTATAATAGATACCACAAACTGAACGTAGGATTTGTAAAAATTCTTATAATAAACGTAAAAAAATTATAAAACAGATATCGCTCGCTGTCATATTGGCTCGGGTATGCGCCTTAATGCTGCTCTCTGCAGTCAAATCCAGTCCAACTGGATAATACCAGTAATGGCGTCTCGCGTGCCGACCCGTAATTGGCCAAAGGTGAAATGTTTCAGATTCCTTACAAATTACACACCAAACGAATTTTTGGTAATTTCGGTGAGGACTTTTATTTTTACGGATCTATTTTCTGTGTCGCTTCTATTTTTTTATTTTGTATATCGGTCATCTAGTATCCATAACACAAGCTCTGCTCCATCGTACACTTTATTGTATACAAGTTATTTATTAATGCCTCTGTAGGTAATAGTTTCGTTTTGTAAAGCTTAGGCAGAGATACGAAGTTGCGCTTTTTGGCCACCAAACTCTATTTTCGCATCTCTTCCTAAACTACATATATAACATAAAACTATTACAGAGGTGTTAAAAGATAGCTTATAAATTTATAATAGATACCACAGACTGTACGATGGATGTTTCAAATGTCCTATGTTAAACGTAATAATATGATAAAATAGGTGGCACTGTCATTGGCTCGGGTATGCATGCGCCTTAATTCGTTTTGCTTACACCTCCAAATGTCAATAAATGGCGTATGGTTTCAACTGAACATTATTACACATAACTTACAGAATCTCCGTCGAGAATTCGTCCGACTCGCGTGATCCAAAGCAATCAATCAATCAAATTATATTGTCTTAGAGATTGGACCAATTTGTCCAACATCTTGGACAAATTGCTGCGCCAACAAAATGAACGTAATCTATGGGATTCTTCATTTAAATCGAACACAGTTTAGTTTGAATTAAGAATTTCATAATATTATAACGCGTTAACTAAAATGAACGTATTCTATGGAATTCTTCGTTTAAATTGAAGTTTGATTTGAATTAAGAATTTCATAATTAAAGCGCTCCAACTCAAATGAACGTATGATCAATCTATGATATCTTTTATTGACAATCGAACGCGTTTGGTTAGGTTTGAATAAGGAATCTTATAACGCGCCAACTAAAATGAACTTATTTTATGGAATTCTTCATTTAAATCGAACACGTTTGGGTACTTTGGTTTGAATCAAGAAATTCATTGTTTTATTCACTTCATAAATAGATATTTTTTTAGTATGCACAGAAAAAACACAGAATCGACCTCATCTCTCGAATCACCTGGAACTCTCGCACCAAAATTTTTACAGAAGCGGGAATCGATCCCACAGTCTCCTGTACCGCACGCCGACCTCCACTCGCAACTCGCAACGTCGCAATCGATTGGGTAGACAGTGAAACGGTTTTCATAGACGTTTTTCGAAGTTTCATTAAAATTCGTTCAGTAGTTTCGGTTTTGCGTTCCAACTTCTGTTGCAAAAACTTTTTAGGTTATTTTGATTATCCTAATCCTTATCTGTGTTTTTTGTAATTATTATTATCTATCTATCTATAAAGGTGAACTTAAAACTCATTTACGTATGTTAGGTAGGTGCTATGATCGATGTTCTTTCTAATGCATTCAAAAAAATCCTAATCTCTTTTCTAAATCCAAAAACACCGTTACACAATAATTCCAAATTTGTAATCCCACAGAAGTGCATGACAAATCGGGCGGCTAAAACAAAAAGCGCATAACTCTGAAACGGTCGAATTTATCACAGCATTTTGACATTTTAGTAATTTTTAATTAATGACACAAAGGTCGGGTCACCGTGGTGAATCATACAAATTACCTGCTAATGTGCTTAGAGTTTTTTTGTCAGTAGTGCAGATTGCAATCTTTGTTGTTTTGCTTTTAAAATTCTGGCATGTTTATTTCTTTTTAAAAGATGCTGCTTTGTTTTGTTCATTGATCTGTTTCTGCGAACTGTGTTTTAATAACTACATTTTTAGTAAACTAAAAAAACAATACAATATGATAATATAATAATTATACTTAAGACAAATATAATTTATTTTACAAAAACAATACACGCCATATTTTGTGGTAAACTCAACATAAATGTTTTTGATGAAAACAACTCATTGTCTAAAAACCGACGCAATTAAACAAGCAACAAAGAGAATCAAAAATTACTTCTATTGTAATCAAATAAACACCTACAAAAACCCACCTGTCATTATTCCAAACAAAAGGGTGCCAAATTAACTTTCAATTTAAAGCCGGAAACTTTTTCGATGTCCGCCGCCCAGATGTCTTCCACCCCAGGCAGGTTATTAAATACATACTTACACAGTTTCCACAAGAAATTAACGATTATAAAATTATTTGCCAAATTATTTGGTCCGTCGTCGAAAATTGACAATGAAACCGCAATTCCGTTTGGACCACACAATGGTTTGACAGCTGTCATGAGAGTTTTCTAAGCTCGCGGCGATGTTTTTTCAGCGAAGATTTTTGTGAAGAAGGCAGTTTCCCTCGCTAAAATAAATTTCTGTCAAGCTTTTTAAGTGAAACTGTACACCTGTTGTTGACAGCAAAGGAAGGATTATTTTTTGTTAACATTGATTCTGCTCTTTTGGTAAAAAAATATTTCGTGTTGCCTTAAGAGTTCGTTTATTGATTTCTAAGTTTTTATCCAAAAAACGCTTTATGCTATTGAAAGGATACTTTTCAATATATTGAAAAGCAAACAGGTACCACACCACTGCAAAATTGCATAAGACACCGTAACTAATTCAACATTTCAAACATTCTGACACTGAGGGCCTCTCCAAATATCAATAAAAACTAACAAAACCTCCACTGTGCTGCGCCTGCGCAAATCTGACACAACAGCGATATCTAACAAACAAGCTATACAAACATCGAACACAAACGTCACGTTAAACTGCTCACTTAACCCTACAATAGCCATAAAGAATTACAATTAATCGCTTCGACGAGAAATGCCACCGCGCCGGTAAAAAAACGTCAAAATATTGTCCGCGGATGCGACAACGTACCCCCACCGGGGGCTATCGGGTAGCCAATGGGGAGGCGGTGTGGAGGCCCGCTACCGCTGCGGGCCAATGGCACGGCCCGGGGCGGGGCCTCGAGCTACGCGCGTCGTTTCGCCCCCAGCTAAAACCTTTTCGCCTGCAGTCGTTTACAGATAAGCCCGCGGGATGGTCGATTATTATTACATTTCGTACGCGTGATTCTGTGATCTACGCGTCGCCTCGGGCGTTTACCGGATCGATAGCGATGCACAAAGCCGCGTGCGATACTAAATCTAGTTTCGTTCTTGAACTATTGTGATATTCGAGACATTACTGTGTTCTGTGATATGTTTGCCTTAGTATAGATATAACTACAGTATGAACCTTTACATGCAGTGCCATCGTGAGGTATGGATGAACAGTTTTAGTTTGCATATGATAAAATTATATTATGATAAGATTATAATTATAATATGTATTCGATATAGGGAAGAAATGATCTGGAGGAAATTTAGAATAACATATGTTATTCTAGAATATTATAATCTCTAGCACGATTTCAGAGTTGCGTTTAATGATTATTAAAACGAAAACTATTAATCAACTGCAAGTAACATAGGGGTTAATTATAATATTGTTATTTGTTAATAATTTATTATAAAGTTTATTTAAGAAAACTGAACCACAACTAAATGGTTATTTGGATGTGGTTCAGTTTTATTCCTCTGAAGTCTATCGAAGAATATTGTCTGAAACGTTTTATAAGTCTTAACCATTATAATACCATTACATATGGGACTGGATATAAATGATTAAATCCAGATAAATTATTAAATTAAAAAAATATATATATTTTGCACATTGCTTTTGTTGAATATAGAAAAACTCTCCTGTAACGGCAGAGCGACATTTATTTTTAAATTGCCTTATTACTGCCACTTTATATTCTAGAAAGAAAGAAAGAAAAGGTTTTTACCCGTAAACAATGACTTCAGACTAGATAGGGATCTACGTTCTCATTCTCGCATTGATTTGAAGAATGTTTACAACAACGTAAGTACTTAAAAGTACCTACCATATTTAAAATGTAGAATACGTCACGTGATATTTTTTCAACTAAGCAAAGTTGTGTTGTGCCAAAAGCAGGCCAGCTGGCTAGCCATTTACAGAAAACACTCATACCATTATCTGAGTAACTCTAGGCCACTGGTTGACTAAATCGAGTTCTAGTTAAAGAATAACTCACTACGAGACCCGTTATTAAGCATTATTATTTAAAACTTAAAAGACAAAGTAAAGATTGTGGCACGAAAGCCGACTGCCATATTTAAAACATTCTTCAAAAGGATAATTACAGTGTGGTGTTGCTCTCTAAGTTATACTTTTTTTTATTTAATTGGAGGGTCCTCGCTCCAAATTATAGGCGAGACTTTTGGTATTGCTGTGACGTGTAAAATATATTTTTGTGTATTTTACACAAAGATTTGTTTACAATGACTGTATATGAAAAGATTGCGTTATGCGGTTTGCTTTTATATAGTCGATGCAATAAGCCGAGGTCGATCGAAATTGAAACAAATTGACATTGGTGTATTTTTTGTGACAAGTTAAATAGGTATGATCTATTTGTCATAAAGCTGCAAATTATGTCAATATATTCCATCAGCATAAATTAAAATTCGAATGCTTGGAGTCGAGATAAAGAGATATAATTGGACAATATTTATTGAAGAAAGGATCTCAAATCAACAAGTACTTTCCATTATGTTTAAAAATCATCAAGAAAGTTATTTCGAGGTTAAGTACTGCAGGTTTGTTTATCATTTGTGCAGGGTTTAAAAAAATGGAATATAGACTTACGAACGAATTTGACATTTAAATAATACTGGTTTAGGTAAGTACAGTAAATAAATATAAATGAAATAGTAATTTAAGTATTGCTGCAAGCATTATGGCACCTTTGCACCGGGAATGCTCAGGGGCGGGTTATTTAATGATTAATTTCTATATATTTTTTGGGGTATTTTTATTTATGACAATGTTTCTTATGTTTCAAAGTTATTATTTATTTGATGGTAGTCGTAGCATAGCAGACAAAAATCTCAAGGGCAGCTTAAGGATTTCATCGATAAAATACTATTTTACTATAGATATACTTAATATATACCGAAGTAAATTGGTAAAAAAAAGTAAAATATCGGTCAAATACGACTCAAGGTACCGTCGGACTTGCGTCGGCGGCGGCGATCAGATAAGTACTATTTATAAAAATAAACAAAAACTGGACTTTGTATCCAAAAGTTCCAGCTTACAATATGCACCACCCCAACTCTTCCCCCAAATGTTGGCAGCAGCGCCTCCTGCAGAACCATTATATATCCAACCCGCATGCCCAGCGTGGGGATCATGAGCATTACCCCCATGAGATAAAAGTCAATAAGGTACTCATTAACAGGCCTGCGTCCAGCTTTGGGCCAATACGGGCTGTTGAGGTTGAGCCAAAAGTACGTAAGCTGATACGTCAGCTCATATATCATTGATTATGACGGACGACGACTATACAATCGGGTATACCCGATTGTATAGTCGTCGTCCGTCATATTGTCCGTCATTTATAAAAAATCTATGCATCGCCTATAGGCGATGCATAGATTTTTTAATTTTTTAAATCGATTATTTAGTATAATACTTGCATTCAGTTTCGGGTGATAAAAACGCTGCCATTTTGGCCCTTGAATTCTGTGACGTCACGGATCACCAATCAATCACCTTTTTAATTCAAAGACAAAAGAGTTCATGCCACTACAAAAATGTACAAGTGTGACGTCACGGTTCGGCTGCTAAAGCCCTGCGTTTAGAAACTTTGCGGTTGAGATTAAATTTCTAATAACAACTTTTTAATGATTAAGTTTCACAATAAATACATCATAAAATATAAAAATACACAAAGATATTTCTATATCAATAGTATAAAAATAATTAGCTTTTTTGAAGTCTCACCCTGTTACTAAATTCAAATTAGTTAGTCATTTAGATTATCAGAAGATATTGGACAGGTATTTTTTCTTTTGTCAATTAAACAAAAAATGTCAAAAATAAAGCGCGTCAAAGCTTAAGGCCCGTATTATAAAAGGTTGCTCAGTCATCGATCTATGTTTGAGCAACGCTTTTCTATGGCATAAACGACACTCAAGCATAGCTCTATGACTGAGCAAGCTTTCATAATACGGGCCTTAGACGTCTAGTTACGTCACAGTTCTGTAAAAAGTGTCCCAAAGTATGACGTCACGCGGAAATTTAACTGGCTACATATTCATCATTTTATGTCGACAAAATTTCATATTTATTCTTAAACAATAATTGAAATTGTCACGGAAATTTCACTTTGCACATTTTATTGACGTATGTAAGTATAGTAAATGCGTAAGTACTTACTAATTTAATTATTACATTGTTTGTTACCTACCAAACTAAATAAAATACATAACGGAGAATTGGAGTACAATAAGAGAATGACAGTAGTCGCAGAAGCGTCCATAGATAAAATAACTGTAAGATAGTGCGTGCGGGGATATTTACACGGAGATACCTATTGATAGATTAGTTTCAGCCTTGGCGCTTGTAACACGCAACCTCCATCTGTTTTTCTTTTATAAAAGGTAAAATACTAAAATGTGTCGTTCTACGTGATACCATTGGGCTCGAATATGCTGAGCCTAGCAAACAGTAGTTGTAGTAAACAGTAAGTTTACTCAGTAGCTGTGTGAAGGCTTAGATTTTGCATCACCCCAATTCTTCCCGTGTGTTTCGTAAGAGGCGACTAAGGGATTTATACCAGGCGGGCAGCAGCACCCCCTGCAAATCGAATCTTCCACAACAAACTGCGATCCCAAACCCGTTAGCCCAGCGAGGGGGTTACGGGAATTAACCCCCATGAGTTAAACGCCAATAAAGCGTTTATCAGGGCGAGGCCTCCGTCCAGCAATGGCCCGATACAGGCTGTTAATGTTGAAGTTGAGTAAACAGTATGGCAATAAACTGCATACTGGGCTCCAAAGTTGTAAGTATTTGGTAGGTAGAGATTTTTAATTATACAAAGTTACAGCTCAATTATGTTCAGGACAAAAAGGTTAGATATGACTAGTAACGAAATTAATTTCTGCGATTGCAAAAAAGAACAAAACCACAAACAATAACATTATTTTTATATCTTGCGATCCCATTAAGCCGCTGTCATCGCTGAGTTGATAAGATTTAAATTTCCTTCCAAGTTTAAATTAGCCGCCACAATAAAGCTCCTGTCAAATACGCCATTAATTTCGAATTTTGAATTTGGAACGGGAGCGGTGTTGCCAGGACCTTTTCGGCCAGTGCTGTGACGGTTCCATTGTGTATTGTTATTGTAAATTAATTTTATTGTAAGTGGTTGATTTTCTAATGATCAAAAGGCTGCCAAAATGTCAGTCAGAATGATTGTTTGAAGATTTTTGGACTATCTTATTGCTAATTATATACATATTGATATAGATCAGTTGAACCACCTGTAGATTGTTTGCAACAGTCTGCAGTTAGCTCAATTGTTTCAGTTGTAAATACGAGTTCTGAATTTCTAGTACTTTTATGATTATTATCAACATATACTACAAAAAAAATTAGTATATTTTGCCCGTTGTATCCCACTTCTGGGCAAAGGCCTGGTCTCTGATCTTTGGACCCTCCACGTATCTCGGTTCTGAGCTAGCTACTCAAGCTTTGTCAAAGCTATCCAGTTCATCACGCCATCACATCCTCGGTCTGCCGAGATTATTATTGCTAATAATTATCTAATATTCTATCGCCCTAGATTTAGTAGACCTTTTTTGTTAGGCTATTTAGTCCTACTGTAAAGTAAAGTAAGATAAAGTAAAGTACCGTTTATTGCAGGAATTACATGTGGGTACACGTGTTTTTATGTCTATGTGATTTAATGTAATTAATATGTGTTTACGGTATGTCAGTGTACAAATAATAACCATCAAATTAAAATTATATTAAGCTCAGCTAAAAACCTTAACTAAGGCTGACTGCCGAATTAAAGCCTCCCCTGTAGGTTGATTAAATCTCTGTAACAATAATAATGATTGTTTTAAGAAAAATAATCGAGGCTAAACCATATTTTATACCTTCTAAATCAAATCGGTATGTAACCCAGGAATTTTAATACAAATTTTGTCATAAGATTTAATGACACGTCGTTGAGACACGCCCAGAAACAATTAATAATGCTTTAAAACCAAGCTCATTCTCTAATTGGCTATTTCAAATAATTTAATAGGCAATAAGAGCAGGGCAACACTGAATTATAAGTAACGAACTTTAATTTCTGCATCTGTTTATCTATACAAAAAACAGTGATTGACGGTACTCTACTGAATTTTAATTTAATTTACGTTATACTCACAGTAAAGTATTTTGTACCTGGATAGACGAGCAACTTATTAGGAAATTAAAAAGTAATTAAAACTCCAAACTGACCTGTGAAAATAGAAATTTACCTCACGATTAACATTAAATCGTAGGGACAGTTTAACTTTTCATTGATAATAATATATGAGGTCTTTTTTCTGTTTATTGCTGTGTAGATAGGCCACGGCACGGGTCTAAATGAGCGCTCTTTTATTTTTAATGTTTTGATTTACAGCCAATGAATGGAGAACAGCAGTTAATGAAGTATTGATCATTGTCACTGCACTACGAACCTTTTTTATTTTAAATCATAATGGCCTTCCAATCATAACTCTTTGTTCCAAGCTTCTTGCTCAATTTTTTTTCTCTTATTTATTTCTATGCTGCCAGCATCGTTTTAATCAGTTTCTTATTGCCGCACTAAATATTGCCAGTTGTAAAATTTTATTACGATACTTTCAAACCTCATTTATTAGAGGCTTAGTAAACAAACAAAGGTAAAAGGCTTGTAATTTTTCTACGTCCGTTTTTTCTAAGCACATTTGTTAGAGCAAATACGGCCATTGTGTGGAGGTCAGACGATCCGCTTTCCTAAGCCATAACCACAATTTATACCGGGCATTATTCATACAATCCCGTCCAGTTGTTTTCCTAATTAGAATGCATTCAACCGTACCCCATTAAAACTCGTTTAAATTAAAATTCGAATAACTTACTAACTAGGTGTATAAATCACATCGTACAGAAAGACAATAAAATATATTGTCCATCGGAGCGAGCGAAACTCAATAATTAATACAACAATACTCACCGAATAATTAAAATAAACTAATTTTCTTAGTGGCCAGTTTTATGAATGAATACTCTATGGCCTTTTTTGGTTGTGGCAGCATTTCTCATTCTACGGCTGGCGTACTGACAGTTCGGTTGACGGCGTTCTTTTTTTGAAACGCGACCTCTCAGCGGGATGTGCGCGCATCCGTTGCCGCTCGAATTATCTCATTTTAATTTAGAATTGGCTCCACACTTTTCTGATTAATGTCCATTATTGGGACTAATGATTTAGTTGACTAGGAGTGGTAACAGGTGAACACTGATTTAACTTATAAACTAACTTTCTAAATGGTTGTCGACCCCGACAACTACTTTATGCCTCTGGCTTTCTTTGCAGATCTACAAACTCTCTACCAATGCCAATGTAGATAAAATAGTTATATATGCATGTATTCCAGGTAAAAACGAGTAGCCAAAATGGTTACCTTCACGATGCCTTGAGCTAATAAGACAAAATTAGCCTAAAATGTGAGAATACACCATTCCATTTGTTTCAAACATATTTCTCACGCTCGAAATCCCGACTCTCACGAATTAGTTGATTTCTTATTTCTGGTAACATCGGATTGGGATGAACAAATCGGCGGAATAATTACAACCTTCATGGTGGAATTTGGCAGATTGGACTGACCGCGTGCACAGTAGCAATAACGTGCAATTTAAATGTTTCAAATATCGAACGTGATCGTTCTTTATTGAGAATTCGTATTGCGTGCGTTGATGCACAGCTTCGGTTTTTGGGATTATAAATTATTTTTATTCCTGGTAACAACAGGAACAAATATTGGAATTTATTACAAACAGCTGAAAATAACAAGATAATGTCTCAATTGAAACTGTCAACCGAATAAATTAAATGGCACTTACATTCATATTTTATGTGTTTATGTAAGTACAATATAACAAGCACTGATCTAACCTTTCATAGATAGGTAGACATGAAATTTAGTCGTTTTAGTCATCATAAAACTTACACGACATACGAAAATGCAAGATTTTCCAATGTTGGATATCTTTCCAATATTCTTGTATCCACCTTTTGTTTTAAATCAGTGAAACTAACTAGATACATTTCCTTAAAAAGTTTAAAAGAAAAACAAGAATGTAAGCAGATGCTGGCAACAATTGAAAGTTATAAAAGTAAAACAAAGGAATATAATTTCAAAATTGGAACATAAAGTTCTACTGTCTCCGTCATCACGTCCGCGGTAATGGACTCAAATTACTGGACTCTTCATCTCTTAGTTAATTTTAGTGGATAGGTGGTGGCTGGTTTTATTTTAGTTCCATTTTTAAAACCAGTCGAAATCTAATCTGAGAACCACGAATTAAAAAAAAATGTGTGCGAGTAGAAATGTCTAAGTTTTTATATAAAGAATACCTAAGAAATCAATTAATATACCAAATTTTCGACGGAACTAGAACCTGCGGCCTTCCCTCAGTACGTAATAAAAAACACCACGAAGTCAAGTAGTAGTATTTTTGGGATACTATTTGATTAGAGTCTGTTCAAAAAGAGAAGCATCCCAGGTATTGAGGGCGCTCGTGAGCCAATTGACAACTTTCGTTGCGTTGACAACATTGCTCTGTCATTGCAGTACGACTATAAGTGTAAGTTCACCGTAACGCCACGACGACGTTTCTCTTGTTGAGCAGGCTGTACTAGAGTCCGCGCCACGACTCAAGTTTTACGGCAAAAGGGGTGCAACTACATAATTCCCGATCACGTTAGTGAAATAATAGATACCTGCGACCGATTTTGACTGCAAAATGTCCGGAATAAGACCTCTCAGATCAGAAGAGCATAATTTATTGTAAATAAGTACGAAATATTTTTTTACTTACTATAGTTCTGCGATAGCCGCGCCGCGTCTAGAGGACTTGAGTCGTGGCGCGAACTCTAACCCCTTTATTAATAACTAGCAGCGCCTCGCAGTTTCACCTGCGTAGTTTCCATGGTAATTCCAGGATAAAATATAACCAGTCACTCCCTGAAAAATAAGGTTTTTATAGGTCAAATAATTTTTAATTCGGCCCAGAATTTTCGGAACCTATTCAATACAAAGAAACAAACAAATATTTCCTCTTTAAGATATTAGTATATGTAGATAGCCTGCTAACTTAAAGCATTGCTATTTCTCACTTTCTCTTCTTCTGTTGACATACGTAAGTCAGAGTGAGAAATAACACTTAGGCCCGTATTATGAAAACTTACTCAGTCATAGATGTATACTTGAGTGACGTTTATGCCTTAGAAAAGCGACACTCAAGCAGATATTGATGACTGAGCAAGTTTTAATAATACGGGCCTTAGCAACTGTTTTAGGTAGTAAGCAGACCATTATGAATAAGGGGCTAATATTTACCCATAGTGTAAACTAATTAATTAATGAAAACCTTAAAAATAATACCTACTTTCATTCAATATAACGTGTCTATACAAAAAAGGTTATTTTCAGGTTTATAAATTAGTAAACAAAATAATTTTACCTCTGTTTACAATCTCTCGGACAGCCGACCAATTACATATTCTGTAAAACATAAATTGCATCCTAGGCTAGCTAGCTTAAAAAACTTATTCATCTTGACAAGTCTAGTCAACAATGAATAATGAATAACAATACATAACGCTAAAAATCAGCTGTCAACAGTTCTCTGGTTCTAGTAATTAAAAAAATAATGAGCGGGCCCCATCTTTGAAAACACAAAAAAGTAAAACGAACTCTATATTTTTTTATTGGTTATGGTCCATACTTCAACCATCGACATTAAGCTCTTTCGTTTTTTTTTTAATTTTACCGGAAGACATGACACCTCTAGATTTACAACGATCAATTATGTTAATAGACTTTTCTATTCTCTTCGATTTTTCTCTCTTTTTAACTTACCTACGTACCGCTTAGCCTAATGCTATGCTTATTTCATTCTGAGGTGGAGACCCTTTTTTTACACTATTTCTGTAATCCTATTACAATATTAATGTATCTAATTTTAATTTTTATTCTAGATATTAGTACCTAGTACAGTAGTCTGTAAGTCTGTCTGTATATATAGAAATAATGGGTAAAAACAAATATTTTCTTTCTTTCTTTTTTTCGTAAGTTAGAGTAGGTACTTCAATATAAAGTTTTCTTAGATTATTTGACAATAAAGTGCGTAAAGCCTCACATCACCATTTGATTTCATAGAAATTACCCTAACGCCAATATTCTTGTTTGTGTCCTTAAAATATTCCTCCAATCAAGTGGAAGGAGATTATTTTGAGGAGGTTTGGAGATTTTCTAGAGCTATCTTGACATCGGTAGTCTTGGGCCTAACATTACCTATGTTACTAAGTTACACACTCAAGATGAGGAAAGGTGTGACGTCATTGTTTCTCGGAAAATTTATTGCTTTTATGTTGGCCAACAGTAACGAAATGTCAGATAGTTCTGTTAAACTTTTGATGTTGCCAACAACCAAATTACAAACGGATTCGGAGTTGTTTTGAGTTTTAGAAAATTAATATACCTAGTGACACACAAAGGAAAACAGTAGTTTAGGTACCTACTTAAAGCAAACAATTACGTACTCACTTTATTTAACCCGTATGTTCTCCGTGCTAAGTGAATTACGAGTAGTAAGATTTATTTTTTGTAAAATTAACTGCCCTGTAACATTGTAAAGTCGTGACTTTACAATGTTACAGGCCGCGCGCGCGTTACGCGTATTCCGGTAACTTGCGTTATTAAAAGGCGTTACCGGGATAATGGGATTTCTGGGCTACCGACTAATGATAGTACGAAGTAATGAATTTATTTTTAATAATTTTGATTAGGAATTTATGACCATACAGGTTTGATAGCGATGCATTCTTAATTCAAATATTGGATCTAAAATGTGTGGTTTCATGATAGCATTATTATTTTTATTTGTTTAAAAATCGAATCATAAAAATCAATGGTGGTTAATACACGGAAAAAGTAAAATAAGCAAGTAGGTTGGTACAGTACGAGTAAATAGCTGTACTTTTTAATTTGAAATAAAATGAACGTGTTAAAGTTTACAACGTAGGAACATAGAAAAAGAGTTTCAAAGATGTTTGTTCATAATTTTGAGTGAGTGATGGTTTTGAGTGAGTTGACTTAGGCCCGTATTATGCAAGCTCTCTGAATCATAGTTCTATGCTTAAGTGACGTTTGTGCTGTAGAAAAGCGTTACTCAAGCATAGATCGATGACTGAGCAAGTTTTCATAGCGAGCCTAAGTGTTTGTTAGTTGAATAATTGTACCCTGTGAATCCATGGTATGAATAAATTAATTGAATTGAATTGTGAGTAGAAGAACGGGTAGAAGAATCCCAATATTATTTTTCCTCGTTGAACCCAAAACTTAGGCTCCATTCAAAAGTCAGTTGTGTTCAGTGTATTAAATCTAAACAGTATAAACACCGTAATATTTTAAAAAGCGAACTTGATGAAATAATTGCTCACAGTATCCACAACTTAAAATTTCGAACCCTCGATGTACTGCAGGCATGCATTTTAAAAACAGATAGGTAGTAGTGTTCTTTAAATAAAGCCCAGTTCCGACCATTCCAGTCCTAATTAGCGCACTCGACTGGAACGTAATGACTAGCACATAGACCATGAACATAAACGTCAAACTGACATTAAATCGAACCTACTCATTTCATAAAGCAATTTTACGAACATTAATAAATTCCGATGGTTATTTTAAAACATTTTTAATCATCAAATCGTTGGGGTTAAGCGTTCGTAGAAGGGGGCGTGGTTGCATGATGGATGGCGGCGTGCGCGCGTTTGAGTGTCGTCTCGAGGAAATTAAATAATACAGGATGTGTAGTACAATACTTACTTATCGCCTGGAAGAAATAACTTAAAACTATAAGGCCGCTTCCATTGCCGTTTTATATAATGTTTAATAATGTAAAATTTGTTTAATTTTAAGGTGATGAATAAAGCATTATCTATCTATCTATCCATCTAGTAATTTAGTATGTGTACCAATTTAAGGATGAAAATATTTAGTAACAATTCCGCGCAAAACCTTCATTTGGTTTAATTATTTTATACACTTGATGTCGTTGAAACTAATTTCATATTTCTTAATTTAACCATACATCATTTTTAATAATTATTATACAAAACACAAACACAAGATTTTTGAAAAGGAAAAAAAACCTTAAGGAATTGTAAGCAGGAGAACAGTGAATAAAAAAATAAAATATAAAAACAGATAGACAGTAATTCCTTAATAAAGACATAATAATATAATAACTAACAAATTGTTGGCTGATCGTGAAGTCAAATAACGAAGATTTACAAGCATATGACCTTAACCGATTGGTTAGATTTACATAAACCTCTGACTTGCGAAAGCAGAAAAAAAAAACGGGGAGATTTAGAATATATTGTAAATATTTTGTAAATCAGTTCATAAGTTTTTTAATTTTTACGTGGTTCTTATACCTATTTGTTTCAAAGAATGCACCTGAAAACTGGTAACGTGGACAATATATACAAATACCATAATCTACCTGTGCAAGACGCTTACTCTAGGTATTCTGTAATTCTTTATGGTACACAAATAATACATGGTATGAATTTATTTTAAAAGATATGCATGTACAATGGCGAACTTAACCCTGATAAGGAGTTTTCTTCCAGCAAATGCGATGGAATAGGTAGAGAAAGTGTACAAATTACAAATAATAAAATAAGTACCTACATAGAATATAATAATAATAACTAAAATAAACCTAATAAATACCACTGTATTAAAGAAGCGCGTTCAAGTCTTTTGTATGGAAAAGTATTTTATTCTGTGGAAAGGTTTTTTGACTAATTCGAAATAATTTATGGGACGTGGCAAGATCGAAAAAAAAAAATTTTACGAGGTAATCGCATCGTGTGATCAGAGCTTTATCCTAATCCATTCGAAAATAAAATCTGAATATATTTTCAATGGGCTCGCCATCAAAACTACTGGCATGTAATAAAAAGTAAAACTAATCACTGGCAATTTAAAAACCACCTGAATTTAAAAAAAGAACATCGAAATGGAATGTTGAAATGAACGGGGCTACCACCACGAAATACGCATTGGTAACTTTCATTCAATTTTCGGTTTTATTACGGAATTGTAGAGTATAATTTCTTTTGTTAACTTTTGATTAAAGCTTTCTCGAAGTGATCGATGTCTGGACTTCCGTTTAGTCAAAATATCAAATATTTTTGTACTCACAGGATTTGGTATGATTTTAAAAACTCCAAGTTTATTTTTTTTGAGAATTTGTTTTGGGACTGATTTTTCTTTACTTTAAGGAACTTCATACCAACTTACGTCATTACTTTCATTTAAAATTTTCTTCTACGAATACATACCCAATTTGGAGAAGAGTAAACGTAATATAATAAGGATTGGAGTAACCTTTGAAATAATCATAATACTAATAGAAACTCGATTCAGGACCGGTTGAGTAGGTATAAACAAATTTTGATTGAAAAATTCATGCTTGTTTTTTTTCTGATCATCATAACCACCATATTCTTCACACAACACACTTGAGGGGCGAGTCTACTTGACGTTAGTAACTAGACGTGATCGTGACGTCTCCTTTTTCCAACAATTTGTTACAGCGCCTCTATTGTATGGTCAGGGAACCACGCAAATTCCATACGGAGACGTCAATATCACTTCTCGTCATTAACCTCAAATATACTCTCCCCCGTGATATTGGTTCAATTCCGAAACCGTTTCGTTTTTTACTTTATATCAAGACGGTTTAATGTGATAATTTTAGTCATACCCCGCTCTACAATATCCTTTAATACTAGCCATTAAAAAAAAAAATAATGACCAACCACGCGCCATTTCGCAAAACATTTTGAATTAATCAGTACGTTCAAAAACATAATGATAACTCCTTACATTCTCCAAGCATAAAAATTCTTGAACGAAACATTAAAACTAAAGCACGTTCATACAGCGAATTGTATTCGGTAACGCGATGAGCTAAGTTCGAATTTGGAATGTTAACTTTTTAAAACTGGGTTTTTGTAGCCCGAGGCATGGCACACGCCGTCATTCTACCACATGTATGAACCTAGAAATCGTATAGCTCCGTACATTGGAATAGCCTGTCAATATTATTAGGCGGGCTATTATTTTTAAAAGTTACATGTCTAATCTCTAATTAGGGATTTTAGCTGAGTAATGGTTTTTACAATGTCGGTTAATGTTAAGTTTGGTTTTTTATTTTAATTTTAGTGATTCTTGATGTGGTTTTTTGAGTAAATTAACTTACTTAGTTTCAGCCCGCGGCCTCACATGCTGTATAGATATTCTCATTGTAGATTTGAGTTACTTGCCCTATGAAATTGATAAAATGAAAAAAAAATCCGTTTATTTCGGACAAATTAGAATCCATGAAGTGTTATTAGTTCAAAAAGATTGTTAAGCGTTTTTAAAAATTTCACTTAGATATTATGCTAATATTAGAATATTATAAAAATAGCCAAGAGATTTGTAAGAAACATTGTATAATGTAAGAATTAAAAAAAGTACCTAAAAAATCTCTTGGCGAAAACTCCGTTTCATTACAAATGCTTGATCTGATAACTGAACTTTTACAAAATGTTACAAGTTTTCGCCACAAAATAAATCATTGTCAATATACAAGGTTTGAATCAACTCCATAAAACCTGACGTGACGAGCGATGGCATAAGGCTGTCAGTGTGAAACTATAAATCAAGTATAAATCATTTGCGAGTTAGAACTAAACTTTTTGATTTCAACGGTTTTTTTGTGGACTTACCTAAAATGTTTACTGACTTATTTATAATCCACTAGTTTCGGCCGCGGCTTTGTTTCTATGGAAACGTTTAAATATGATTTCTAACCCAACTGTTTTTATCCGACTTTTATGGGATAAAAAGTAGCCTATGTTTGATTCCAGGATTAGTATTATCTGTATGCAAAAGTTAAGCCCGATCCTTTCAGTAATTTGTGCGTGAAAGAGTAACAAACATATTCTATGCATACCAACTTTCGCGTTTATTTTTTATTTGCAGTAGAAATAACTTTTGTGCTAGTTTTATACCCTGTAAAACACAGAGAGATGGAATTTGAGAGCGGCGACGTGAATCGAACACCCCGAAGATGCCAAAAACAGACTGTATTTTTTATTTTTAAACGGTGTTATTTAGTTTGCCTAGTTTGTTTATTTGTTTGGGTCAAATCTAGTAATTTAAATTTGACCCTCTTCCTGTTGACGCATGGATCTAAACCTTGGTACCTACGCACATTTAGTTCTGATGACAATATATAAAAAACCGGCGCATACCTGAGTCAAATTGGCATTGCCACCTATTTTATCTTATTAATTGAAGATGCCAAAACCAGACTGTATTGTTTATTTTTAACGGTTTTATTTAGTTTGCCCAGTTTGTTGATTTATTTGGGTCAAATCTAGTAAATCTTCGTCACACGTAACGATCACGTCTCGTTACTAACGTCCAATAGAGTCCCTCTGAGTGTGTGTGGGACGCTCCATTTAAATGAATGGAAACAAGTGCGTTCTGAATTATTCAGAATCATACGTTCCGAAAGGCATTACGGCTGTATGAGGCTAGCCTTCGAATTATTATAAGGGTATAACAGTCACAACGCATCACTAAGTTAGTGTTTTGCTTTGTTCTAGGTAAGCTGTGAAAATATTTCATGAGAATAAAATACACAATAGAAGAAAACATGACTTTTCGGTGTGTTCCTACGTTTCAAGCGTCCAACGACAGTAGCTCCACCTGGGTAAGTTTACGTTACTAGTTACTGATAGTACTGCTACTCGCCGCTAGATGGCGATGTATGGTTTTAGAAACTAAAATATTTATGTGAGTTCTCATCAAAACAAATTCTCATTTATTTATTTGAATTGTATCTAAACTATATTACAATAATATAGTTTAGATACAATTCAATTAAATTTGATCTTGTTCGAACTGGGTTGAACAATAAATTTAAATGATCTATAACATCTCGCATCAAAAAAGTAGGTGCTGCCATCTATGAAACCGATACTGATACTGATATTGCAAGCATACGAAAGCTAAGCCTCATAGAGCTTTTCCTACACAACAACAGATGTCGCTACTTACATCTAAGTCTACATTTATTTTACCTAGATGTTCGGCGAGTTTTTAGTCCGTTTCCAAGTAGTTTTTTAGTAGAAATAACGGCTACCATGCTCCAGCACAATAAATAAATCACATCTCATCAACATCCTATATTGGTCCACAGCTGAACGGAAGCTTCCCCCTGATTAGTGCTTTATTGCCTGTTGTCTCTTGAGGATAATATCCATAATATCCAAGCTCGGCATGCGTTTCGGGGATCGCAATTCGGTGGTAGAAGTTCTGCAAGAGGCGGGGATGCCTTCCTCCGGTGGATATCCCTTGGTCGCCTCTTGAAACAAGCGAGAAGAGTTGGGGTGTTGCAAATTCTAAGCCGGCACCATAAAACAGCGTGCAACAATATTATAACTTAGTATATTGCTGCACGCTGTTTTATGGTATATATATACATAATGCTGGACAGTTCACATAATGTGTGAAAGGTGTTGTTTACATTGTGATAGGTAGGTAAATATCTTTGTCTTAAGCGTAGGCGGGGAGTGCCACTGACTTGTGAAGAGGAAGTAAGTAAGTAAAGTACTTGTCGTCTTGTTGACATGTCAATGATGCGTATCTACAGTTGACCCAAGTCATCTCTCTACTACCTGCTCTAGGTTTTTGTGTAGAGCAACAAGCTGAGTCAGGACCTGTTAAACCTACACACACGCGCTCGTTTGCCTGCTGAGGGGGCTGCTTAGTACCAACCCAATACTTAGATAGGTAAATACCTACCAATGAGTTAGTTTTAGCTTCCTAATAATTGTTCACTGTGTTTGTACATGTTACTAAGTAGTCTTTTATTTTATTACATTTGTAGTGCAGTATAGTGTTTAATAAATAATTTCCTTTTTTTCTTCTTTCTGTTTAAAAGACGTCATTAGAAATTTTGATAATCAAGAAAAACCTGGGAACAAAATCAAAGTACAATAAAAAAATTATGTTTTTTCAAACCATAAAATAGGATAATGGACAGTTTTTCATTCTGTTTTAGTTTATAAAAATTGAGACAAAGCACTTAAAATATGAATATTATGTAAATTAACTATATCTTGAAAAAAAAAACTTAAAAACCACGTTATATTATTTAAACGTAGTACTTATAGGAAAAATGTTAAGCGTACAAAAACATAAATTCTCGTAGACGTGTCGTAGCACTAGCGCGTTGAAGTCTTTTGTACTGATTTTGTGGATACATTTGGAATTTCAACAACTTGTTTTGTTTTTTTCAAAAAAATTGTTTGTTTTTCGTAGATTTACCTATACCGTGTCCATTTTGAATGATGCATTAACGTAAACGAACCCATCCTTAACCTAAAATTCACTTTGTTGGCGCGTCCTTTCATAAGTAATTTACATTACTTGTCGATTTTATATCCTCCCTTCAATAAAAATTGCAATTATATCTGAAACTCGACGCCAAGCAAGTGAGATTTTGTTATTTGTGTCGTACTTTGTTTACTAATATGCTTCATTCAAAATGGATAAACCATAGTTATGTATGGCATAGTATACTAAAACTTAATGACCGACAACCGCTGGAGTAAACGAGTTCGAGTGAAGACTGCGACTAGGCAAACGTAGTACTCTAATGCTTAAATGCTCTCCGGCCAGGTTGGATGTCAATCTGTGAAAGACTGCAGGCAGATGCGTCAAACTGATGACAGGGTGCTATAGCGCTCATGAGGGGAGGCATATGTCCAGCAGTGGACTAATATAGGCTGATGATGATGGATAATAGCAAAAGAAAAACGGCGTGTGCTAGCGCAAAATTGTTTTATGTTTTTTCATATAATTATCCACGCTGACGTCACAAAGGCTTCGACAAAAAACAAAAGGCGATCGCGCCAGCTTTTATAAATCATACTTCACATCACACTAACATTATAAATGCGAAAGTTTGCATGGATGCTTGTTACCTCTTCAAGCCAAAACTACTGAACGGATCGGGCTGAAATTTTGCTTACCTGTAAGCAGAATTCTAATCCTGGATTCAAATGGACTTTTTATCCCATTAATCAGTTCCCGGGGGATAGAAATTACCTTTACACAATTTTATCGCGTGTGTCGTAAAAGGCGTCTAAGGGCACCACCGGGAGGCGGGCAGCAGCGTCCCCTATTATACCACCAAACTGCGATCCCCAACCCGCATGCGTGGGGATTATGGGCTAAATGATCCATGAGATAAACGCCAATTATGCACTTATCAGGGGGAGGCCTGCGTGCAGCAGTGGACCAATACAGGCTGTTAAGGTTATGGTTGAGGTTACACATTTCCAAAGAAACAACGCGTGTGATGAAACTACGGGCTAAAACTAGTTAATCTATCATACAGCTATATGTACTGATTTCATTAAGCCGAACTATTTTAATGATCTAACAGATTTGCTCTACTTCGTAACGACACCTACTCTTACCGAAACGAAATGCGTACACGCAAATAATTTGACAAACGCACACATGCAAACGCACGCCTACACACACAGGCGTGTTGTAATAAACCTGATATGAAAGGCGTTGCTGAGGAGCTTTTTGAGCTTCTGCACAGTATATGCTTGCTTTTCAGACAAAATATTTTTGTCTTTTAAATTTCGAATTCGACAAAATCCGAAAAACTTTCGTAATAAATATTTAAAAATGTTTGTCCTAATGTCGGTTTAGGAACGATAATATTAAGTGATAACGACATTTACTTGATCTATTGGAAATCTTACCTCGCTCGTAGTTTATACAAACTGTTTTTGCCATTCTGGTGTCAGCTAGCTATCAACGCTATCTATCAGACGAAATTAGAACTTTAATCTTCAGTGCTTCAGTCGTCATGACAACTTAATCAACAACGTGACACTTTTTTGAACATGCTACCCCATGTTCATCGATTAGACATTATCACGTCAAAAAATCTCTATTTATGAGTAAGGATTCGTTCGCGGAAGAATAAAGGTCGAGGCTGAGCACACTGAACACACAAAGTGGCCATCACAAATTACCTTTTATGGCCGCAGTGACACGAAAGCCACAAAAGCGAAAAAAATAAATTTCAATTTCAAAAAAATGTATCATCTTCGCTTGCGAAGAGAAATGAGTCTGAATGCCAAACGTATACTACACCGATCCCCATCCTCATGTCTTGAGGCGAGGCAGCGGTCACTCCATGTGATAGCCCCGAGCGTCGCCGCCGCTGGCAGAACGCGCTCGTGCCGTGAACACAAGGAAAATTAAAAAAAAACGGAACTGACCGCGAACTTTGAATTTCGATTAACGCGGGTGAAGAATTTATTGATTTGTGACAGTGAAAACGTACTTGGATTTTTCGAAGTTTAAATTCAGGATAACGTTCCATTTATTTAAAAACTTTTGGAATTAAATGCGGTCGGTGTACATTTTTGGAGTTCCATGGTGAAATAAGTGATCAGACTGTAAGGTCAAAGTAATTTAAATTTCGAACTCAATCAAACCCAGAATGCATTGAAGTTAACCACATATTGGAACTGAGCATCAATTTTCTGGTAATAGCGGGGGAGTAAACAATAACATTATTAGAAAACGAGACAGCACTATACCAGGAAAAGAGACAGACGATATTCATCCAAAGAAAATAGAATTCTCATACGATCAGTCGTGTAAAAGTTCACGATAGTTACCCAACGTAACAATGCAATGAGACCATTCTATCTTGATCTAAAACAAATCGATTTCGCTGAAAACCCGTTTGGAAATCAGGGGTCAGAGGATAGTGGTCCGTGTAGCGGTCATTTCGATAATGATCTATCGATGATTTACGCCGTGTTTAACCGACAATAGACAAGATACCAATACAATGTGACCAATTAGAACGTCCAGATCCTAACCATGACAAAGAACGATATTAACCTGCCGAACATGACAGAGCAAATAGAAGACATGTTCAATTTTAAAAAGAAAATCGACAATCACAAAAAAATGGCGGAAATAGACGACACAACAAACAAATTTAATAACAATCACATTAAATATTCTAAGGAGGTTCCTTTGAAATGTAGAGATGATGAGTATGATCTCGGTAAAATCGTAGAATCGAATATAATAATCGATAAGAATGATACGATTCGATTGGAGTTGAGGCATCCTGGGGAGTATAAGAGGATTATAACGGAAGACGGGCGGATGGAAGAATCCAGCGACTACAGCTTGAAGAATGGAGGTGA
The DNA here is from genome assembly GCA_955876795.1 of Eupithecia tripunctaria. NCBI lineage: Eukaryota > Metazoa > Arthropoda > Insecta > Lepidoptera > Geometridae > Eupithecia > Eupithecia tripunctaria. The sequence continues at coordinate 7,358,640 of OY041623.1, read as the reverse complement.
TGATGGAAAGGATCTGAGCAACGATGTGGAGTATATAAATGGCAGTGAAGATCAGGAGAATGAGGTACTTAATTTATTTTACTTAGGTACCAAATGGAAATCGGACAATTAGGCGTCTTCGTCGGTTAATTTTGACGTTTAATGCATAAAAAAATTGTGACAAAAACGTTAAAAAAACTGTTCAAAATTTAACCATCTGTCTGGTGAACTAAGTATAAAACTCTATGTTACTCTGATTTTAAACACGGTTTCATTTTTAAATGTACATATAAAAAAAAACATAAGTACCTAATAATTATCTCTACCAAAACAATTAGATCTCTTTTGATAGTTTTCGCTAACTTCTATTTAAAAATTTAAGCGTGGAACCCAAGTGGTAGTGGTAGTTTTTCAACTGCAAGGTTATTTGTACTGTAAATAACCTCGCAGTTGGGAAACCACAGCACAAGATAAAATTATCGATGATTACCTTATCAAAAAGCCACAGTTTATTCACTTGCAGTAAGACTACACGAATGGGCTGATTCAACCTAGGCGACACTAATGGGCTGTTGGCATTAGTCTGTATCTTTCTGGTCCGGGAAAAATATGTTTTAGAATCCATCTTTAACGCAAAATATCATTTCATTAGATCATAGACCGTACTTTTCCATCAGAGCACTAAATGCCTAACAGCTCTCTGAATAGAAGGCATCTCTTTCTATACCTCTACTATGTGATCTGAGCGAGACTTCACACCCAGTTAGTGGAAGTGCACTACCGCGCTAAAGTTATATTCTGACCATTTAGAATTTATCTTTGAAATCTTAAATATCAAACTTCGAAGTTCAAACTCGGAGGATAAAATAGCGACAGTAAAAATAACCTCGCAGTATACAAAGCACACCAACAGGTTAATTGTCGATGGTTACCTCATCAGAAAGCCACAGTGCAGTCCCTTGCAGTAAGACAACATGAATGTCGATAGCTTCCGTGTAATTTGGGCAGCGCAAGTTCGTGGAAGGCGTATCCTGCGCGGATGAAAAGGTCGCCGCAGTAGGTCGCGAGACCCGTGTCGTTAGGGTTCCTTGGTAGTTTGAAGGAGGATTGGAACGCTGCCAGCCTCTATTTTCCACTAGGTACAGCGAGTCTCTACCTGAAAACCAGCGTAGCATTGAGCTTAGCCAAATGCTACTCATGCTGAGGTGGAGACCCTTTTTTACTCAACTTATATAGTCTATATTTCTACTATTCTTGAATACCTAGTTTCAAGTTAAGATATTACCTCGTCTGTAATCCTGTCTGTATAAAGCAACCATCCCCATTAAATATCCCGATTTAGACCAATAAAACTGTTGGAAATCGATAAAATTGTTGTCTATTATTATTTTGATTATAATTACTAATAAGTTCAAGAAAAGATGTCGGCGAAAGCGCAGCTCGGCATGTCAACTTGATGTCTGTCTGCCAGAAACGTTTTGTTCTGATTTGACTATAAAAGAATCATAAATAATTTATTCCTTTCTTCTTTCTTTAAGACCAGAGTGAATATGTGTCTTCTAGATTTTCATGATACCTCTTCGGCCACGTCGTCATTTACCATTAGGTGAGATTGTGGTCAAGCGAAGGTCTATATACAATATATATATAAACAAATGTATGTATCAAATTATTATATTATTTATCTTCTTTTCTGCTTAATTTGGAGCTAGATGATGTGTGTGTTGTCGAGCATTTCCATGCTTTTTTTACTTGTGAGATAAATATGACTAGATATTTTATAATTATGAAAAAAACTTTAATATTTGGTTTAGAATACATTAAAACTGCACGAATCAATAAAAAAAGGTCAAAGAAGGGTACATAATAGGCCAAACTGCTAGAAAGCATGCTTCTCATTTTGTTTTGAAGTAGTCTTGCTTCTCACGCCTTTTTTGGAAGCTACATCATTATAAAGTAGATAATTAGTGTGCGGAACCCACAATCAATTAAACTCACTCTTACCATAATTTTTGCACACCTGTGAATGTCATTAATAATTTTTTTATGTAACTTTCGTAAAGTAACTTTTATAAAATATTATAAAACGTACTCATCTGTTTGGTTGCAAAAACTATTTTTCGAATACTTACTAGAGATAAAGACCAGTTATCTCTGACCATTTTTAAATTAGAAAGAAAATTGTTCTATTTTCAAAAGTTGTAGAACTGCTTCAGTAATCAAAACTCCATTCTACTCTATGACGTAACATCGAAACAATTCGATTTTTAAATTCAAAACGAAAGTCGTAACTCAAGTAGCAGCAACGCCTATCTCTAAAATATCAATTTTTATCACCACCGCTTTTTACGCACATCAATCTCAGTATATTGTTCTTTAGAGAAATCTAAGAGTGATTGGGACCAAAGTGTCGACTACTTTGGAGCTGACTAGAGCAGCGCAACTTATGTCCGACTACCAGTGAGTGAGTCACTCATACTATCACCGCTCATTAACTGCATTTCGAATACAAATACCTAGAAAAGAACGAGTAAAGAGAAAATGTATGAGCGAATCACTCACTAATTACTGATGTGACAAAATGCTTTTTCCGGTCATAATGTTGATAAAGATTTGGATCTACTTATGAGGAATGAAAGTCATGTACTTACCTTTTTGTTCATATTTTAATGAAATTCCATTGAATCACTCATTAACTGTCAATTGTCATATAGTTGCTTATGTGACAAAAAGCTATATGTACGGTCTCGTAAACGTTGATGATGTGATGATGGTTCTACTGTTGTTTATTCAACTCAAAACCACAACTTTGCTACTCCTTAAACTTTAAAGATTCATAGTCATGTGCTTGTGTATTTGTTCATACTATAAGTATCTTAAAGTACGAACAAATACATAAGTTAAAGTGTGAGACAACTACATAAGTTAAAGTATGTATACACAACTTAAAGTATGAACAAATACATAAGTTCATACCTTCATACGTTAACTAATTTACACCTCCATTCGTTATTACTATTCACTAAGTTGAGTTTGTCGACCTTTCGAGCAATAAGTTAAAATGTGTCAAACTGCTTGACGGCACAGTTTTTGCTTAAACGTCAAACCAGCGTCAGTTGAACCGTACGAGGCTCGACTTCCGACGAAGTTTACATCAATTAGGCATGAGTCAAATTAAGCACTAAAATATAAAAAAAAACATAAAAATCAGTTTTATTGTTTTGGAATAATAGATTTGATCGAGTCTACCCTAATCATATTAAAAAAAATTGTCATATTCTTAAAATTGTTATTCACTGAATTTATCTGAATTCTCTTACTTTATTTTTAACTTTCATGATCCACGCACAACTTTAAGACGGTACCCCAACTTAGATGAAGTTGCACTTGGTGGCCACCAAACTCTGTATCTTCTTCTAAACTATACAAAAAAAAACTATGCAAAAAACTATGTAATCTAGTTTTAAAGATTACATAAGCCCTAGAGTAAGTATGGAAGTAAAAGATTCTTGATAGCCCTATAAATGTAAAAAACTAAATAACTTAATTACAAGTTTATAGCTCAAAAGTTTTTAAAAGTTTTGGCTTAAAAAACACTGTAAATGTTTTATGAATTATGACGTATTGTTTCTAGGTCTTTAAACTCACACTGGAAATGTGCTCTACCATTTATATGTAATTAATTCAATTTGCGGCGGCGGCACCGGGCTGGGCAGCGAATGCGTTAAAAGATCCAAATGCATAATCTGGTTATGTCACAGATGTACACAATAAAAAACAACTGGCATAACACCAGTGGACCATAACACTAAAAAAACTTTTATTATTTTGCATCAGCAAAGTGATTTTATGACTCATTTTAAGTAAATTATTTCATCAGACCTGTTATAATTTCTCAAAACGGTTCCCCGTAATAGTATACCTACTTGTTAAATCGTGCAACTTTTATAGTTCGTACCAATTGGCGGTGATTTCTTAACAACTATGATTTGGGTGTATTGCAAATAAAATCCAATCAAGCTGGATTTGATTTTGACCTCCTTTTTAATTTTTTCAGTTATATTGTAACATACATTTGTTTAAGGAAATTCTATCCTTAATAACTTTAATCCTTAACAGTTTAAGTGGTGGAATTCTATCTCTCTTATTGAGTTTAAGTAGTTGAATTCTTTGTAACAGTTAAATAAATTAGGAACCGGAAAAAAATAACAACATAACATAGAAAGGAACTATTTCTATGTTATATTGTTATTATTTCCGGTCCATCTTATAAATCATTTAATAAAATTCCTTACATTTAGTAATTTGTATTTCTATGAAAACTAAAGCCAATTAAAAACAAGAAAAGTAACATTATATATATTAAAACAAGTAATAAAAGATAATCTACAAAAGATTAATGAAAAAAATCATTCGTCATTCATGCCACTCATGAATCAAAAAGCCCTAATAAAAGATGACATTTTAATGACATTTATTAATAAAAATTCAATTAATTCCACCATTATGAAATAAGACACATAAAACGCTGTTTCTTCTTTCATAAAGAATTCACAACTAAACTTAACCTCAACAGCCTGTATCGGTCCACTGCTGGACACAGGCCTCCCCCTGATAAACGCCTTATTGGCGTTTACCTCATAATGCCCACTATCTCTACGCATGCAGGTTGGATATCGCAGTTTGGTGGAAGATTTGTTCTGCAGGGAGCGCTTTTGCCCGCCCCCGGTTCATATCCCTTAGTTGCCTCTTACGACACCCACGGGAAGAATGGGGGTGGTGAAAATTCTAAACCAGCACCACACAGCTTCACGGCTCAGTTTGTCTGTAATAAGTACAGTAGTTATTCATTTCTTCCTTCAGTATGGGAAGGTAATTAAATAGATTATATTTTATTATTGTTGGTGGCAAAGGACCATTTTCGGCGATAATGTACTTAGTCTTTACCATCTGACCTGTTAGGGTGCGAGCCCTCGGCTGTCTTCAGGGACGAGTCTATTTGACGTCGGTAACGAGACAATATCGTGACGTCTTCTAGATAGATAGATTATACCTTTATATATACCACTCGATCGAATCGTCTTTCGCAAATATCGTCATCCCTTACCAATAAATACAACAATGTTATCATCACCACTATAGAATAGATTTTTGCTGTAAATAAGACAAGCTCACTCGACGACCGTTGACGTCGATCCCAACAAGATAAAATCAGAACCACACTCGCCCTGAAGGTGTCCCTCGTTAAGAAATGAAACGTTGGTGTTCTTCCAACACAAACAAGGTTCGTAGTTAACCTGCTTACATTAATAATGAAGATAAAATAAACTAAAACCCGACTATGGCGCTCAACGCTTATGCTTATAATTTAAACAATGAAATTTTCGACACTCAGACCCCGTTATCTCGTCAGACCCCCAATATCGTCTGACGTCATATACCCTATAACCACCGGGGTATTGAGACGAATCAATCAATACCTCATTTGTTGAAATCGAACGAATAGTTTCCGCGCTACGTGGAACATAAAAAACGGCTACATACGTCACACAATAATATAAATGCGAAAGTTTGTATGGATGGATGTTTGTTACCTCTTCACGCCAAAACTACTGAATGGATCAAGCTGAAATTTTGTAATTTTAATTATTAAATTATAATCCTGGAATTAAACATAGTCTACTACACTGGGATAGAAATCACCTTTAAACCTTTCCATATGAACAACGCGTGCGAAGCCGCGGGGCGCAGCTAGTAGGTACATATAAACATAGGGTGCATCATAACTCTCCTCCGTTGTTAGTCGGGTAAAATTACTTTTTTGCAGATCAACACAGGATGTTTCTTTTTAATTTTCAATTAGCTGGTGCTAAGTGTCGATACGACGGGGTCTGCATAGACTGGTTGTGTGTTTGGGCCACCTACGCACGCACGCCTTTATCGTGTTAGTTTCACAACTTTTGAACTTCGTATTAACTATTGGTTTTCAACTCGATTGTTTTAAACTATACTAAACTCGATTTGGTTTAAACTATTGTCATTTATTTTCATTTGACTAGAATGTGACTCAATACATATGATTCGACTTTAATGAGATACTATTTTACTTATGATTAACATTGAAAGCTGTGTGGTGCTGGCTTAGAATTTGCACCACCCCATCTCTTCCCGTGGGTGTCGTAATCGTAAGAGGTGACAAAGGGATATCCACTGGGGGCGGGCAGCATCGCCCCCTTCAGAAAAACTCTACCACCGAACTCCAACCCCTAACCCGCATGCCCAGCATGGGGATTATGGACATTACCCTCCATTAGATAAACGCCAACAAGGTTATTATCAGGGGGAGGCCTGCGTCCAGCAGTGGACCAATACAGGCTGTTGAGATTGAGGTGAGGTAAGAATGAAAATAAAAAATATGTCTGAAAAATAGTACTTAAAGGAAGATATATAATACCATAATATAATAAACCCGTGCTTCAGAAAGCACATTAAGGCGCATACCCGAGCCAATCTGACAGCAAATCCTATTTTATTATATTTTTACGTTTATCGTAGGAATTTTTAAAAATCCTACGTTCAGTTTGTGGTATCTATTATAAGCTATTTTTGAATACCTCTTTTATTATTTTATCTCTTATAGTTTAGGAGGAGATGCAAAAATAGAGTTTGGTGGCCAAAAAGCGCAACTTCGTATCTCTTCCTAAGCTTTATAAAATGAAACTATTACAGAGGCATTAATAAATAGCTTATAATAGATACCACAAACTGAACGTAGGATTTTTAAAAATTCCTGCGTTCAACGTAATAATAAGATATAATAGTTGGGGGCGCCACTTTCGCTGGTGTATGGGCCTTAAGCCGTTGGTCCTGTGACTGACCTCTCCCCGGTCATGTCGGTCTGCTACGCCATTGGATTATGTTATGAGAGTGAAGGAATATAGAGTGCACCTATGTTTGCGCACACACTTGGCACTATAATATGTCCTGCCCTGCTGGTTAGTCTATAGCTATTAGCTTATAGCGGTAAAGTCAATTAAAAAAAATTTAAACAGATTCAGAAAAAATATCTGCCGCGCTATCAGTATAAACCCTCCATAAACCCTAATTTCGAGTCTCAATCGAGAACCGATGATAACCTTCAAACCATTAGCATTGGATTGGACAATAATATATTCGATTTCATTCTGAAGCTATTGTATTTTTCATATCTGTTTGATAGATAGCAGTAAATATAATATAGGAGCTTTTTATCACAATAGACAGAACATTCTTTGCTTCCGTCGATGCCTTTGTTGGAATGGGTATGAAGTTTATTTAATCACTTTTATACAAGTCGCTTTGTGGATATGCTGGCTAGCTGTGTGGTGAATTGCACCACTCCAACTCTTCCCGTGGGTGTCGTAAGAGGCGACTAAGGGATATCCACCGGAGGGCGGGTAGCAGCGCCCTCTGTAGAACAATTATACCACCAAACGGCGATCACTAACCCGCATGCCAAGCGTGGGGATTATGGGCATTACCCTCCATGAGATAAATTTAAAATTAATAAATAATGCTGGACAATTCAGACAGCATTATTTAGCCCCAAGCTAAGCAGAGCTTGTGTCATGGGTACTAGATAACTGATATACATAATACAATACACTACATAGATAGATATTTTTAATATACATAGAAAAACATCCAGAACGCCCCGAACAAACTTCTGCAGATCGTACACAAATTTGTCCCAAGGCGGGAATCGAACCCGCATCCTCCTGCGTCGCAGGCAAATCTTCGCTCACCGCGCCACAGAGGTCGTCCAAATCGATAGCCAATAAGGCGCTTATCAGGAGGAGGCCTGCGTCCAGCAGTGGACCGATACAGGCTGTTGAGGATACAAGTCGCTCAGCGAGCTATGGAAAGAGCTATGCACTGAGTATCTCTGAAGGATAGGATTCGTAACATACATCCGACAGTGAATTGTCTCGACTCAAAAACTCAAGAACCCTGCATATCTTTAAGTCGTCTCTTACGACACCCGTGGATAGAGTTGGGGTGGTGCAAATTCTAAGCCGGCACGGCACCAGACGGCCATCCAAGTAACATATATTAAATGAATAAAGAGGCAGGGATATTCATGAAGATTAGATAGATCATTCTTTATTCCTCCGAAAATATACCTGCCATGTATTGAGTTCTAAAATATAGGTTAGAAGCTTTTAAATCCATCATGGTTATTAATACTAAAGTTATTTACAACGGGATATTTACTATGACTTGAGATTTGAAATAAATTTTATTTTTTTCAATATTTTGGCACAGTTTCATGCGCCATGGTCACGGAATAACTGTTACTAATAACTTAAGTCAATAGGTTTGTTTTGGAAAACTTAGTTTTCACGTGATATCTCCTATTAAATCGATGAACATGGGTAGCATGTTCAAAAAAGTGTCACGTTGTTGATGATGTCGTCATGACGACTGAAACACTGAAGCTGAACGTTCTAATTTCATCTCATAGATAGCGTTGATAGCTAGCTAACACCAGAATGGCAAAAACAGTATATAAACTACGAGGTAAGATATTCAATAGATCAAGTAAATGATGTTATCACGTAAAATTATCGTTCCTTAACGGACTTTAGAGACAACCATTTTTAACAGACTTCAAAAAAGGCGGAGGTTCTCAATTCGACTGTTTGTGCATATATAAATATTTTTTTTTTATGTTTGTTACCTCAGAACTGACTGGAATGATTCTTTTTTTATATGAAAGCTGGTACTTGGCTCCTATTTTAATTTGGTCCAGTTCTGACAATGGAATCCATGAAAATCCACGAACAAACTATAAAAATTTAAGTCGTTTTATAGTTTTTTTTAAACAAAATTAATCATTTAGGTGTTTCTTCTTCTATTAATTTGTATAAGTCGGCCTTACTGACCACAGACTATGTGAATGTAACAGAAATTCCGAATGGCTAATTCGTTCTATTGTGAATCATTTGTCAACTCTATCTTATAATTGGCAGCTAGATCTATGCCGTAACGCTGGGTGTGGTCCGAAAATTTTGAAAGTTACTCATACTCAAGCTTAGTACGTATACCTACTCAGGGCGCCAACTATTGGTTAATTTTCTTTAGTTTTTATTCGTAGGTTTAAAAGACCGTTCCCACGTCTTGTCGTGTGTCGAGAAAATCGGCGTGCAAAACGGCATTTTACCTACATTTAAGTTAATTTACAAGAAAACTATGCAACTTGTAACAAATCTAAATCAAAAACTCTTTATTTCCTTACTTATTGTATTGAACAAATGCCTAATACCTACTGCAAAATGCTGAGATAGGGTCCCTCTACCCAACGTATAGTGAATTTAAGTAGGTACTTATTCGTTTGAATTATTGTATTATTGTAGGTATGTACCATTTCTTTTGTTGTCTGTGGGTAAAATTAAAATAAATGAATTAATCTTTATCTTTTATCTTAAGGCCTAGTTTGACAATAAAACCCGTTACCGCCAGTTTCCACTTGTCAGATGTCCGGCCCGACAGAAAATCGGGCATAACATTTTATACGCAAACTTTTTTCGTTTGCTTTATAAAGTGTCATGTTACTAGAACAACTATTTCTTCTAAATAAACTGAGATGTAGGTAAAATGCCGTTTTAATTTGACAGGCAAAACTAAGAGCGCCCTCTATCCAGTTGAACAAGTAACTTGAACTATGAAAATCGGGCATAACATTTTATACGCAAACTTTTTTCGTCTGCTTTATAAAGTGTCATGTTACTAGAACAACTATTTCTTCTAAATAAACTGAGATGTAGGTAAAATGCCGTTTTAATTTGACAGGCAAAACTAAGAGCGCCCTCTATCCAGTTGAACAAGCAACTTGAACTATGAAAATCGGGCATAACATTTTATACGCAAACTTTTTTCGTTTGCTTTATAAAGTGTCATGTTACTAGAACAACTAATTCTTCTAAATAAACTGAGATGTAGGTAAAATGCCGTTTTAATTTGACAGGCAAAACTAAGAGCGCCCTCTATCCAGTTGAACAAGCAACTTGAACTATGAAAATCGGGCATAACATTTTATACGCAAACTTTTTTCGTTTGCTTTATAAAGTGTCATGTTACTAGAACAACTATTTCTTCTAAATAAACTGAGATGTAGGTAAAATGCCGTTTTAATTTGACAGGCAAAACTAAGAGCGCCCTCTATTCAGTTGAACAAGCAACTTGAACTATTTTTGACCAATTGGAAGACGCCTTGCCGCCAAGGCAGATCTCTGCCTAAACTACCTAACAGCCTGGTATTGGTCCACTGCCGGACGCAGGCCTCCCCTGATAAGTACCTTATCGTGTTTATCTCATGGGGGATACTGCCCATAATCCCCACGCTGGGCATGCGGATTGGTGATCGCAGTTCGATGGTAGAATGGTTCTGCTGCTGTCGGCCCCCGGTGGATATGACTTACAACACCCGCGGGAAGAGTTGGCGTGGTGCAAATTCTAAGCCGGCACCACACGGCTCCACACGGCACGGTCGTCCTACTCATTATTGAGTAATGTCATATCGAAATTTTGGAGCAACTTTCTATACCTATGTGTAGTAAACGAGTTGTATAGTAGGTATGTATGTAACATGTCGAAATGTTTCACAGTCGCAAGTATTATGTTAATTAGTCGACATTAGTAGTAGGTACCTAATTATCGAAATAATTTAAGCAATTCGTAGTTTTATTTTTAAGTCAATAGTGCAATTTTCCTTATTTTGATTCATTTGTGCTTATTTCCTGTTAGACATGCTATTAATTTTAGTAACGAGAGGCTGTGTGAATCTAAAATTGTTTCGAACCTCTTCAATTTATTCCGATGAATAATTAAAAAATTGTTTGTCCAAGTGTCAAAATATGAAAAAAATATGTGATCCCTCTGTTTACAAAAAGTATTTAGGATTCTGGAACCGATTATAGTAAGATTGGTATTTGATATGGATCATCTGTATGTTATTTTCAATGCAACACTCTACAAATGTGAATACAAAAATCTTCTCTATAATTTTTTATGTAGTTTTGTTAATAAAGATTTCAGAATTTAATAAATAAATAATATAATGTTGGACAATTATACAGCATTATATAGCCCTAAGCTAAGCAGAGCTTGTGTTATCGTTTCGAAAGGTAGTCAGATAACTGATATATGTACCTAATACAATACATAGATATATTTTATAACTTTTAATTACATATTAAACATCCAGAACACACGGGTCCCGAGATGGGAATCGATGTAGTACGAAAGTATGTAAAAAAAATTGCAGACGCAAAAATAACCTGACGAAATATTTGACTATATTACCCACACTAGCAGAATCAATCACTGTGTTCCGAGAAGTAACGGCCTCGCCTCTACTTTCTTCGCTGGCGTTCCTTTTTCGAAATTTTTCGTAATTAAGACTTTTTTTGTTTTGCGGCCAGTGAGAATTTGCGCGCGGAAATTCCGAGGCTGAATGACGGATTATATTTAACATTGGAACGTGAGTTGGTACCACCGATTATGATTTGGTTTGACACCATTGTTCGAATTCTCAAGATGGGATTACACCAAACGATCTAAGAGATAAAACAAAAACGTTATTTTAGTCTTCTTCATTGTTATCTATTTTCAATGTTCTAAAGTAATTTTGATAGCAGCTATGAAGTATTGCGCTCATTATTAGAACATTGCACACCGCGTTGAGAAAAACGTTAGAAATGGATTTCCATAGATACACTTTTCTGTCCCAGTGTACGGAAAACCATTTCTAAAGTGTTATTAGCCGGTAGCTATGGTTATTATAATAAAAGGTCATACGTCAAAAAGTTTGAGTTTGACATAGCATGTGTGAGTGTGACTTCTGCGCCGACACGCTTTAATATATTAGGTACTGTTGCTTGTGGAACCGATATACTTAAAACCCATTTTTTCACATGTGACAAACGAATAATGATAGATATCTGTTTACAAAATAATAATTTAAAAACTCATTTGGTCTAACTAAATCTACCTCTACACAAACAACTTAATTTTCCTCTGAAAAATTCCATGTGTCAGTTCTATAAATATGTAGGAAGGTAAAGCTTTATAAATTGTTCGTAACTTAGTTGAGGTAAATGTGACGAGAGTGTAATGAAGTCAGGAGTTTGAAATAATAATAAGAATAATAGCGTAAAATTTCACAAGTAGCCAAAGCTCTTACTTTTAAATATGTTAAAAAAACAGCCAATTAGTTGAATTATGTCACCCCTTGTGGACCAAATCTAGTGCGATCAAATGCAGCAAATCAAAATGTGTTAGTTGAAGGGCACAAATTCGAGTTAGAAATGTCATTTACCAAATAGAATTCGTATTTCCGGACGAGAAGTCAGAATAGGCACCCCGCCATCTTGCCTCGGGCGATATAGCCAATCGGCGCGAGTTCTTTATTTAAAAATCTACATTGACACAATAGTTTTTTTTCTCTATTCAGTCATAGTTTTATTGTATTCAGTAAATCGGACAAGCTCTTCTTTGTATCGGAAAATTAGAGTGCTATTTGAAATTTGTGCTATCTAATAACGGTTTGCAATCATAATTCGGTAGGTTGGTCCTATAAAAATTTAGGGTATATAACTTGGACATTTTGATTAGGTACTTAGATAGATATTGTTATTATTTATTTCATATATTTTAAAAGAGCTTATAGCCAAACACTGACTACGTCAGCCCTGTTAGTACATTCAATTAGATGCTAATCTTATAAAATATCATAAACCATTTCATACAGAATCCTGACCTGACCCGCGCCGCCGTGCCAAGCGGGGCGATTATAAACTACTGCTCTTTCCCGATTTTACAAAACGTATTTAATTGAAAAATACGAATACGTTTAATTAAATTTCTATATTGCAAATAAAAATAAAAATACGTTTAATTAAATTTCTATATTACAAATAAAAAAAATAATACGTTAAATTAAATCTCCATATTATACAAATTGACTATAACTGCAGAAAGCAAAACGACACATGACACATTAATAGTATAACTTGAAGATTTAGACGATGTAATATTTTTTTTAAACGATAGGTCCGAATATAGTTCCAACAAGTCACACGGCAGTTGTTTCAAAAAATCCACTCGAGGTAACTCCACAAAGCATAAATGACTCGACGCTATCACTGGTTCTCCGAGAGGTACGTCGGTTGTATTCACTAAACTAATAACACCCCATGCATATGTTTCCATAGAATTATTTGATTCATATATAAAACTAGAAATGGCACCGCAGAATATTTTCACATAATGTGGTACGTCGTTTGGCTCTTTATCTAAATCAACCAAGCTTAATGAACAATTTTCTTCCAGCCAATTATATTTATCGATGAATTCGCTTATCGATGAGTTAGATGAGTTTCTTGAAACAAGGGCCAAATTGTAAAGTGCCAAGCCAGCGAGTATCTTCCGATATTTGTTTCCGGATGTTCTATATTCAAAAATGTATTGAGGGATTTCCGTTTCGTTATACACAGGGTATTCGCGATAAACTCTGTCATATTCTTTCACCAAATCGCTGCCTTTGTATTTTATTTCTTGGGGTGGTTCGTAGATAAGTCCATTGAAACTTGAAACAAGGGTCACATTTTCAAAAGTCGAATTTTGAGTTGAAACATTGGTTATCACTACAATTGTTACGACTACTGAATATTTTAAACTGATCATTGTAAAATACGTCTATTTAAGCGATGAGGAAATTGAATACTGGTACAAAATGAGTAAAATGACCACATACGGATGACGGCTAACTGATAAGCGGCGAGGTCACCGTCACCGTCTGCTTAACTTAACGCATTTTCACGAGATCCGTCACCTCAAAAAAACAAGGATCATTTGTTGTCCGTTTGTCAACACACTTTTTTCAAGAATGCGTGGATGCATCGAGTTGATAAAAGTATCAAATACTCTGATCCACAACCTTGGCTAAGTTATACGGAAACAGAACCCTCGGTGCGCGAGTACGAACTTGTATGACTTTAGTGACTTTCCTTATTTTAATATTTACATCTTATTTCAACCGAAATCAACGGCTAAGCAGTTTTTACTCATTCTGACAGTTTTCAATTATAATTTGGTAGGTTAGGTAAGTTCTATAAAATTGATTCTACTTTTAAACTTAGATAAGGTACCTGTATAAGGTAAAGTACCTATATTGTTCAATTGGAAAGTCTAATATTGAACTCCGTCTGCTTTCCTGGGCTTCACATCACACTAATATTATAAATGCGCAAGTTTGGATGGATCGATGTTTGTAACCACTTCCCGCCAAAACTACTGAACGGATCGGGCTGAAATTTAGCACACAATTAAATTAATTCTTATCTTGGAATCAAAATAGGCCTATATACTTTTTAATTGTTAAATCATTTCCCATGGGATAGAAATAACCTTTAAAAGTTTTCATGAAACACATGCAGAGCCGCGGGCATAAACTAGTACCAAATTATTAAAAAAAAATATTGATATTAAAAATACTTCATTATGAATGTAAGCGGGTTAACTACGAACCTTGTTTGTGTTGGAAGAACACCAACGTTTCATCTATAGTATATATATATATATATATATATATAATAGATTTTTATATGTATAATTTCGTAACTACTGTAATAATCAAAATGAAAAATGACACATTAATCGTACAACTTGAAGATTTAAACGATGTATCAGAATATAACTCAAAAAGGTCACACGGCAGTTGTTTATAAAAATTAATTCTATATAATAGCACAACACATATATGCCTCGACGCTATCACTGGTTCTCCAAAAAGTACATCGCTAATATTCACAAAATCAATATCAAGATAATTTATTTCCGTGGAATTTTTTGATTCGTAAATAAAACTAGAAATGGCACCGCAGAAAATTTTCACTAAATGTAGTAGGTATGTCTTTTGGCTTTTTATCTATATCAAGTGCGCCAAAAAAACATTTTTCTTTTAGCAAATTATGTTTGTCAATAAATTCGCTTATAGATGAGTTTCTTGAAACAAGGGCCAAATTGTAAAGGGCCAAGCCAGCGAGTATCTTCCGATATTTGTTTCCGGATGTTCTATATTCAAAAATGTATTGAGGGATTTCCATTTCGTTATACACAGAGTATTCGCGATAAACTCTGTCATATTCCTTCACCAAATCACTGCCTGTGTATTTTATTTCTTGGGGTGGTTCGTAGATGAGTCCGTTGAAACTTGAAACAAGGGACAGATTTTCATTTTCAAGGATCGAATTTTCAGTTGAAGCACCTGTTATGACTACAATAATTATGACAAGTATTGAATATTTTAAACTGGTCATTGTAAAATACGTCTGTTTATGAAATGAGGAAATTAATTTCTGGCATAAAGCCAATAAATAACCATAAATACGCTGGCGGAAAACTGATAAGCGGTTGAGGTCACTGATCCTATTATAGACCCATAAACAATAATATACCCAAGAATAATAACAGCCCCTTCAAAATAAATAATAATAAATTTTGTTTTAAAAAACCATAAGCTGACTACAATTTTTATAAGTTTTTCATGCATTTTCATGTATTTCATCGTCAGAACTGGACCAGCTTTCATATAAAAAAAAGAATCATGGAAATCGGACCACCCAGTCAAATTGAGAACCTCCTCCTTTTTTTGAAGTAAGTTAAAAAGAAATACCTTCAAAGACAATTCATACAGACACCATCGTCTATGGAGAGCATTTGTTCTACTGTGTCTTTTATATATATTTATAAGTACAGGTTTTATAAACCTTTCTCGGGCACCAGTCTCTAGCAAAACAAGATAACTAGGTATATAATATTGAAAATAAATATATTATTCTATTAAATTCAATGTGAATGCTAGATTCTGCAATGGCTAAGCAGCGTTTTTTGGGTTCCGTAATCAACAAGGAACCGTAATTCTTTCGCCATGTCTGTTTATTCGTTAGCCCGCGGCTTAGTTTAGAGACGTTACCAGAAAGCTGTATAATTTGGGAGTTTTAGGTTATATCGTGGTTGGTTTACAAATATTTCACATCGATTGTGGCTAATGTATAGCTAACACTTTTAATAAAATGTATAATGTCTTCTCCCAATAATAAAAACAAGGAGTTCTGCAACCGTTTTTCTCCCTATAATCAATTTTTCATATTTTTTTTAAAGTAAGAAGGTTACCTAAATAAAATTTTCGAGCTCAAGTGCCGTCAAAAAACAGTAATTCATAAACCCATTCGAAGTGAACGGAGCGTAACACTAACAATGTTACAAGTATGTAAAAATTACACATCAATTATATCTATGTAAAATTACACGTTCGTCTGAATGATCGCCAATGGCAGATCGGCAATACAGTTAGTAATTAAAGGGTGTGGCGGCATGGTAACACTGGTTCTCGAGTCGAACTCACTAAGTAGAGTGCTTTTCGCGGAAGAAGTCCCGAACTAAATTTACTACATTCATTCAGTCGCACTCCCTGTCGCATATTTTGAGGATAATAATGGGTTTTTATAATGGCTTTTTAAGTCATTGATGCAAATAGATCCGGAATGTGAATAATGTCATATTGTTGATATTATTATATCCAAATTAAAAACCCAATTTTGTTAAAGCTAGCAGTGATTATAATTTTTATTAATTTGGTCTTAAAAGTAAAATCACACTAACACACAAGAAATGGATATTAGGATAATTGCATGTTTGTTACTTGTTCACGACTTAACTACTAAACGGATCGGGCTGAAGTTTTGCGTCGATGTAGTTAGCTAAACAGAGATTGGATAATTTTTCAAACAGGAAAACGCGTGCAAAGCAGCTGGCTGTAGTGTGAGTGTGAAATGAGTACACTATAAAGGTCAACACAGAATATAGGCTGGAGGAGGCCTTTGCCGATTAGCAAGCAGATCTACAGAAAACAAGCAAGCAGCAAATTCTAGAATACGTTTTTAAGTTTCTATTTCGAGTTTTAAATATTGTATTAATTAAGTAGTATCTGAATAAAAGGCTATAGTATTATTATTATAGCCTTTTATTTAAAGGTCAACACAAAAGAGACGTAAAGTGAAATGTGTCAATAGTAGGGGCCACCAAGGGTACAATGTCAATGCTCACAAACGCCGCCCTCCGGCAGTGAGCCTCGAGCGCGCGCCCCGACCGTACCGTAACGTTGTCGAGTTTACGCGGATTCACGCGATTTACGTTATTTAGACTAGCGCCTAGTCGAAATCTAAACTTTTGTGCTTATTATGATAGATAATGTTGTGTGAATTGTCCAGAATTATTTATTCTTGGGTTTATAATTTTAATAGTTGAGGACCTACCTGTAGTTTGTTGGCAATAGTTTGCAGTTAGCTCAATTACTTCAATTGTAAACAATACTACCTTCTTCTAATTTATTTCTATTAATTGATTGTAATTTTCCTTTTCAATAAATATTTTAAGAGTTTTTAAATTTATTAGTTTACATGAAAAATTACAATATAAGCCCGGAATCGAGTCACATTTTTTACTACATACCGAATTAGTTAAAATACTTATGTTTGTTTACAAAAAAAATACAATCAAATACTTGATTAATGATGATGATGATGATGATGATATAAATTAATACTGTTATTTAAAATCGACACAATTGTTCAAATACTACTTTTCTTTTAATTCTAGTTGCTCACTTATATTAATTACCCTTTAAATTTATTTCAAAATAACTACATCAAATATACTTACCGCGTCTAATCGATTTACTCGGCTTTATTTGCGAATGATTTGAACATAGAGATGGGCAATTTGGATCGATAAAGATCTACCTATTTTGATTAATGAGTTTGCTATCTATCAATCTATAATCAATAAAAAGTATGACGGTCAATTTTTATGTGACCGTTATTTATTTAGTAATTAAATTAGTTTACTAAATTACTTGAAAAAAAATGCTCTAATTCCTTGTTGCGTACGCTTACCATGCAAAAATATGTAATCAACGTAGTAGAGAAAATAAATAAACAAACAAAACATTTAAATTGGCAATCTGATCAAGTGATCACTGATATGATAATAAGAACGATAATTATATTTAAATATGTTATAAACTTCATTCCACATTTTTTTAATAACTACATAATAACGTCAAAAACGATTATCCCGCAGTGGTCGAAATTAGGCTAGAAGGGCTTCCAGCGTAATTTCCACTTGGCGCACCTGGCTACTGGCAGTCTTGAAGACTGGTCCGGCCCGCAGTGGTCGAAATTAGGCTAGGAGCCCTTCTAGCCTAATTTCGATCACTACGGACCAGTCTTCAAGACTAGCTAGAAGCCAGGTGCGCAGGACATGTACGCCAACAATAAAACTATTACGTATCTATCATTATAATCTATCGACTAATACCCAACACTAGTTATAATAAATAAAAAATCCGGTAGTCAGTCGGTCATCTCGAGCCGCGTAAGACAGCAATTTAAAAAGCAATCACTAACCGATTGTACCGAATCCGCCTTTTAAGGGACCGATAATTATTATCGATATATCGACATTTACATATTATTTTTTATAAAACTTTTACCGCACTAGTCTACTATAATTGTAAAATGACTCGAATACCGTTTTGATAATCGATTTTATATTGAGGAAGATTTATTGCTGAACTATTTATTCAATAATTTTAACGAACCTACTCGTAGTGCTAAGACTGAAAATAAAAGATGGTGTAGTTTTTTTCTAAAATAACCTCAGATAAAGTTTAGTTACTATAAACTGTTTTTAGTAACAAAAGTGAAGTGAAACAGTGGAACTGGCGTACGTGGATTTATCCAGCATGATTGAGGTCCAGGTGAG
Organism: Eupithecia tripunctaria; assembly: GCA_955876795.1. Lineage (NCBI taxonomy): Eukaryota > Metazoa > Arthropoda > Insecta > Lepidoptera > Geometridae > Eupithecia > Eupithecia tripunctaria. Next base: position 7,339,794 of record OY041623.1, on the reverse strand, counting down.
TGCAAAAAGAGTCTCTCCGGCGGGGAATCGAACCCCGGTCTCCCGCGTGACAGGCGGGGATACTTACCACTATACTACCGAAGACTTGACTGTGAGGTTAAAAATACTGAACACAAGCTAAAAATAATTTGTAGTAAGGTTGTTATTGTTACCTTATCTCTAGACACCTTGTGATAATACAGCTATTGTTTTGTGTTATTTATGAATTTACATGATATGCAAAAGTTTGAATGAATTTATGTTTATTATTTCTTCTTCTCGCCAATTTACTCAACGGATCGGATCGGGCTAAAATTTTGCACGTACCTATGCCGTTCCAGGCCTGAAATAAAATATACGTTATCCCATAATTCATTTATCATAGAAAGTAAATACATTTTAAGCGTTTCCATAGAAACAATGCGTGCGAAGTCGCGGGCAGAAACTATAAATTACAATAAAATTAAATATAAAACACATCAAACTATGTTAACTGTTTATTTGGATTAATCACCTATTTATTGACCCAATGTCAGAATATTGAGAAACTTCTTGCCAACTTGATTTCTTTATTAATTCGAATTTCGAAGCAATTACGACTTCCTTTGAAGTTGTAAAACGATTTGCATAAACTGCGATTCTAAATTTGAAATAGAGCGTAGTGATGCATATGATTTCCATCGATAATTTAAAAACGGACAGTAAAAATGTATGTATGTATATGTAAATGTGTAATAATAATAAGTCACTTAAAACTAAAGTCGATAGGTAGGTACTTAGGAAGTGACGTCACAGCTTCACAGCTGCGCCCTGTACCAACATGAAAGATAATTGATAGATTGACGTAACTGCTACCTCTTTCTATAAAAAACGCCACCTGCATGAACTCCATTTCGTATGCTAATTAGACACACCATTTATCAGAAAGAACCATACGGAGTAAGCGGAACCTAACCACAGCCTCGGATAAAAATAAACTAAATATAATACCCACAGTAGGTACCTACTTTACTTACTCCACAGTAAGTACTGTGGGTATATTTAGTTTACAACATAAACACGTACCCACGTTCGTGTATGTACTCTACTTACATACACGAACTTCAATTTTTTTTTCGTTGCAGAATTTACTAGCTGTGAATAAAAAAATATTCTTTAGCCATAGTAATTTATTTATATAAAGACCAACACTTATAATATATTATACGTTCACAAATAATCTCTTAAACAGTCCTCATAGGTCCTTCAAAATAAACATGATAATTACGTAATTATGTCCCTACGAAAAGCATTATAGTGATATTACAGGCTGTATGAACTGGTTTTGACGTTCTTAAAGTTTATAAATTTTCCTTTTTACTTATAGTACTTAAACTAAAACACTGCACTAAAGTAAAAATATTAAAAACTCAGATTGTGTTTCATCACCAACCGTCTGGTCAAAGTATCAGTTTACATACTAGTAACAAACATCCATACTTTCACATTTATAATAATAGTGTGATTTCTTTACAGTTTGCTTCTGTATAGCTTCACCCAATTGCATTCCACTACTGATTGATTGTTTCGATTTATAACAGTAAAATCGATCAATCGATAATATCCGGTTGGAGCCTATTTGGGCCCACGAAGAATTCGGAACTTGATTGATAATAAAATAATTTTTTTTAATCTGACATTCTAATGAATTTAGTAAAAAATGTTACATACAAAATAGCTTTAAGTCTCAAACTAAAATCAAATAGAACAATTTATAATAAAACAACTTGAAAACTAACTGAGAGAGGTGGTCTTATCGCTCAAGATAGGAACTATTGGAAGTATAGGGTTACCAAAATTATATCGACAAACTGACATATCGTATCGATAGGATCCTTGGAAGCACTAGCCAGAAATTCGAAAATTGTTCACGGGCAAAAATGGCTGCCAATTTTGTGAATGAAAGTTTGATGGATAGTGATGTGCGTGGTAGCGAGTTGATCTGATTTGATGGGTGATCAAATCACTCGTGTTCCGATCAAACTTTTATTGATCAATTATTTAAATCCTCCTAATAAAATGCGAAAGTTTGTAAACATGTCTGTATGTATGTTTGTTACTCTTTCACGCAAAAACGACTGAACGGATTGGGCTGAAATTTTGGTAGTTCTAGGCGTTAAATAACACATAGGCTACTTTTTATCCCATAAATCAGTTCCCGTGGGATAGGCAGTAATCTGTAAAAGTATTCTGATAAAAACACTTCTTCTTGCTCATGGCTACATCTAAAGCTTTTCTGTGAATCGTTTTCAATTTTGAACCATAATACGTATAATCTTAACGGCCTCTGTAGTGCAGTGGGTGAAAACCTTTGGAACAGTTGCAAGTTCGATGCCCGGCGGCGACATATTTTGTGTCTTCTATGTGATAAAGAAATACAAAATACCTACTCCATTAAGTAGGTAGTACTTTTGTTTCATTACGATTCATATTTTAAATCCATCTTTACTTAATTTCTAATCCCATGGGAACTGATTTATACTCAGTAAAATCTTCCGAGGACTTATGGGATAGAAAAAATAGCGTCAATGAAAGATAGACTACCTACTAATTTTTATCCCATAAATCAGTCCCCGTGGGAAAGAAATCCTGTAAACGTTTCCATTACTTTCCATAGGATCTACGCGTGGAAAGCCGCAGGGCGCAGCTAGTTATTTATAAATTCAGTGTTTCAGCCTGATCCGTTCAGTATTTATTTTGGTCATGTTTTTGGTTATCTTCTCACGTTATTTTCATTCCTCGAAATTAAAATCCCGTTAAATTGGTAAAACAAAAAGAGAAAATAAATTGAATGACCAACTTGGTTCTCTCTACAGGGTGTCACTTTGTTTGTAGACCTCTCGCTATAAGGTGTCAAAAACTAACCAAAACAAAATCGATGGTATAATTTTGGTACTCACGCGCCAGATCAACTTTTCAAATGTAATCGGATACTCGTCTAAACTAGAGCACTGTGACGGGTTTCAACAAGTGTTGCCAGCTCATTACTTTTTACTAGTTTATTATTTGGCTTTATGTAACTTTCATACTGGTTTCTAATCGAAATTGTAACGTGGACATTATTTATAATTTATGCAAATCACATCACACTAATATTATAATTTTTTGTATTAGATTTGATTAGTTGTTTGGTGCTGACTTAGAATTTGCACCACCCCATCTCAGGGGCGGGCAGCAGCGACCCCTGGAGAATAATTCTACCAACGAACTGAGATCCCCAACCCGGATGCCCAGCGAGGGGATATGGGCATTAGCCCCTTGTTGGCACTAAGCGCCTTGTTGGCATTTATTAAATAAATGCCAACAAGGCGCTTATCAGGGGGAGTCTGCGTCCAGCAGTGGACCAATACAGGCTGTTGAGGTTGAGGTGAGGTAATATTATAAATGCGAAAGTTTGGATGAATGTTTGTTACATCTTCACGCCGAAATTACTGAACGGATCGGGCTGAAATTTTGCATACAGGTACTTCTAAATCCTGGAATCAAAGAAGATTTTTTTACTGTAGTAAGTACAGCAATCTATGCTAATATTATAAAGAGAAATGATTTGATTATTTGTTTGTTTAAATTAATGAATAGGTAAGCTTCAAAACTACTGGACAGATTGAAAAAAATATTATATAAAATTTCAAGGAAAAAATTTAACCACAAAGAGTCTAATCTAGTAAACTAAAACGAATTATTTTCAATAAAAAGGCGCTGTAATCTTGAACAACAAACCAAAAGAAAAGAACTACAAATATCATTTTTATTTATTGCAATTAAGATAGTAATAATATTCATAAATAGTTTTGCAATTCATTTAAACAACTCATCATGACCATTCATTTCAAATTATCTTAGAAATCATCATGTGGTAATGGTAAGATATCATTTGAATACAAAATTGAATACGATATACTTCGGTGTTTAGTTTACTTCATAACACATTAGGAATACATGCTCGGTATCTAGCTACAGATAATGTAGAAATATAAATAGCTAGTACACTTTATAAATATAACAAAACTATAGATTGTGTATCCTTAAGGTACATTATTTTTCAATTTGATGCAATTTGAAATGTTCCCGTATGGATAATTATGGGCACATAAATTGCATCAATGATTTTTTACTGTAAGTTTAAATTATATTGATTAGAAAATGTTCTTACATTCATCATCATCATAATTTTTCCCAAGCAAATATGTTTCCGAGAGACTTGACATCATTCTTGAGCTTTAATTAAGTTATTATTATTCTGGCATGGTTTCGCTATTTGTACTAAATTTTTATTTTTTAAGCTATTGCATAGCTTCTATCGCGGGCCTTGAGCGCGGGGACCGAATCCAGAAATTCCGTAACGAAAAAACCTTGACGTTTGTCTCTTTAGTTCAGCAACTCGCCTCTAGATGGCATTGCAATAGCTTTACCGCGGCAGTCCCCGAGTGCCACACGTCTTTTTTTATTTTAATTAAAATTTTAATAAAATCAAATTTTAAATTTTTATAGGTCCTTACGAAATTTTAAAATTTAGTAAAAACTTATTAAAATTTAAAATTGTAACGTGATTCCGAAGAAAAATTGGCGGAAGACTTTTGCACAGCAGTTGGACAGAAAATAACAGATTTTTTTATTGCTCATTTTAAAGTGTAGACGATTTTGATAGCAAGTTTTACCTGAGCTCAGTGATAGATGCCATATAAATTTTATACACGTCTCTATTATTATTTATAGACGACCACTGTGGTGCGGTGGGCGAAGGTCCGCCTGCGACGCAGGAGGTTGCGGGTTCGATTCCCGCCTCGGGACAAATGTGTGTACGATCTGCAGATATTTGTTCAGGGCGTTCTGGATGTTTTCTATGTATAATAAAAATTATCTATCTATGTAGTGTATTGTATTATGTATATCAGTTATCTAGTACCCATAACACAAGCTCTGCTTATCTTGGGGCTAGATAATGCTGTGTGAATTGTGCATTATTATTATTATTATTGATATTCCAATAAAAGATCTTTTTTGATCGTTTCTTCTTCGGCTTTTCATACGTTGTTTCTATGAAAATACTCAAAGGTCTTATACATGGAAACTGATTTATAGAATAAAAACTACCGTATGTTTTATTCCACGCCAATAACTAGGTATACAAAATTTCAGTCTGATCAGTTTGTGTAGAGGTAACCAATATCCATCCAAACCTTCGCATTATAATATACGTGCGTTATACACCTATGTGATTTGTGTAATTTAGAATATATTCCTGTACTTATTAGTAATAATAAATTCTAATATTAAAAAACCCAAATAAAAGAAACAAATCGTATTAAGAAAAAACGCACCAGCTTCCCTGCTCACCTGTGGCATTTCAAAGAGGATGATACAAAAGAGTCCATAATTCAAATATTGCGTGTCATAAGTCATAATCATAACGCAATCATTATAATCACCTGCTCAATGTTTATAATTAAAGCGGGATTTTTATTGTCTTTGATCTATGCTATGTACGTACTATGTAAAAAGTTTTGGTAGGTACGTAGCTTGTCTGTCCAAAAAGAGAAGAGTCGTGGGAATTGAGGGCGCTCGTGTGCCAATTGATAACTTTTGTTGCGTTGACAACACTGCTCTGTAACGCCAGGACTTTTCTCTTTTTGAACAGACTATTGAGTAAATAGTTTTAGAAGTTCAAGCACTAATCTGCGGCCTTATTGTCTAAGTGAACTGGTAATCGACATCGGCTTCGTTTTTGACATTTGAAACCTAGCCTGGGCTTCGATAGTCATTTTCGTATTGTGTAACTAACTGACAGCTGCAACACCATTACCAGCGAAATTCAAACCCAGTGAATGAATGAAAGTTCGTATTTTGGCAGATATCGGTATTGTGTAACGCTAAAATGGGTTTCACTAACAAGTTCAAGCCCATGAGAAACGTCAAATGAAGCAGGGAACTCACTGGATTCTTGTTTGAAAAAGTGTTTCGGTCAAAACTCTATTTTGTATCCAAATATGTACGAAAATTATGTTTAAAGGTATAAATAAATAATATCTCATATCTCAGAAGTAAGTAATAATTATCTCAACACTCATACTTGAGTAAAATATATTCATTTCGTCAAAAGTAAATACAAAGCATTCTCTCAATCTCTTCTTTCCAAGTGGGCTCAAGATATTTCACCCATATTCATCGAGCATGTAGATTATGTAGAATGTTATTATGTTACACGGACGTAGCAAAATTCACAGACGGAGTATCAGTATCTAAGTAAATTTATCTAAGTAAGTAGGTACATCCATGATGTTAGTTAACAAACCACGACACATATACCTACCTAATTAACAAAAACTCATTTGCACATACACACGCGCACTCGAGTTTCAGATATAAATGTAGGTACCTACCTAAGCAATAATATTGAAGCAAGGATCTCAAATCGACAAACTGTACCTAACGATAATAGCGTAAAAAATGTCGCGCCAACAAAGTAAATTTTAGGTTAAGTATGGGCGGTTTGTTTACAACATTATTATTATTTTTCATAACATTCTACATGCATGATGGATACGGAGTACCTACTAATCACTGTGTACCTATATTTAGAGCACACATAATATGTACCTACTAGTTCTTATACACATAGGTAATTAATTGATTTCAGGCGTCACCCCTTTTGAATATGTACCTACGGGAGGAAGTTGATGGAGGAAGGCATGATGGATAGATAACTCTTTAAGTTCAGAACATTGCCATACAATACCAAAGGAAATATGTATAAAGAATCAAGGAAGTACAAAGGGTTGGTCTTATCACTTTGAGTGTTCTCTTCTAGGCAATCTTGGGATGGACTGGACATAAGTGAACAATATAGACAGTGGCAAGGTGTTATCGACAGATAGATTTGTGGAGGAGTCAAACTTAAATAAAACAAAATGTAAAAAAAACTCTTTTATTTTTACTACTATTATGTACAAAGGTAAAGCTAATAGGGTAGTGTCCCGGGTAAAACAAAATATACGATCAGTCAGATTATCGATTAGTGATGTATTGCTACTATAGTGGCGGCCATTGCCTCTAGCGTTCTCCTTCCATATATATTACCCACTGAAGCTCATTCGCAGCATGCGGTTTATCTGTAACAAAAATATAGGTTTAGAGAAGGCTCTGTCTAGCAGTGGACACTAATTAGGTGTTGATGTGATGTGACAAATAGTGGACCCTAAAATCAAGAGTAAATGAGACATGAATAAATTATAACATGTATGCCTGGCGGTTTGGGCCGATTGAGGTGGTGGTGTGGGAAATCTGCTGGAGCAGTGGCGGCTGACTTTATACAGTCAAAGTATTTTGTATTGAACAGGAGGTTTTTCAAAGGAAAATTGATATTTTTACAGTGGATGAGATCTTATGAGAATGGAGAATGTATAAAATTTTAGGAAGGTTAGTAGATAATTGATTTTATGCAACAATTTAGCTATATATTATAAAGGTTTAATAGGCATTCTGACAGTGGCAGTAGAAGTTACAAAGACAGTCAGTTATCAGCTCCGTCACCTTCCTGTGCACCTTGTTCTCTTCTTCCTCTTTCTTCATTTCAATATTAACATAAAAAGAGGAAGCGCAAAAGCTTTCAAATTAGATTAATTATTAGCATTAGTGACAAATATTCAAATTTACAGATAAAAAGTACTTACATCTCTCCACTTGACTCTTGTTCGAGTGCCGCCAGCCCCAACATCATGAGATTTGTTGTCAGCTCCTCTCAAAGCGGTTCAGCTTGTTGTTTCGCCCGTGGGCCATTATAAGCCAGCCGGCAGCCTTCCGCGAAACTCCTGTTCTCTTCCATGAACGAAACAAGCATCTTTAACTGCCTCCTATAGACGACTTGTCTTCCAGGCATTCTGAAATAGCCATATTATCATATTAACACTCTGTTTTGTAACACACTTGGTAACTTTTGTGATGCATAAAATCGGTAGTAACTTATATAGTGATATAGTAACATCAGTACTTACTCTGAAAATAATCTTTCTTTTATCACAAAACAAGTACAAACAAAAGTAGTTTCTCCGTTTTCTCGCAAACAAAACAAACAAAATAAACAAAGTTGCATCCTTTGACAGCATTGCTATAGACGTTTGACAGCTTCAAAAGTGAATTTGACACTAAGAAAGAAAACTTGCGTTTCGTTACTACTTTGGTAGGATAATTACAAAGACAAAATACGTGATGATATTGCAAATAATGACAAAAATAATGCACTACACACCATAATAATGTTTTTACGACTTAATAAATATAATGCTGTTATTGCAACTAGCTATACAGCTAAATCACAAATGGTTCCAGTGGAACTAAAAGCTACCCCACTGGCAATAACGGAACGCATGAAAGATCGAAAACTTGTGAAATGGGATTCACTTGGATCATTCATTCCGAAGCCGAAGCCCAGTGAAATACCTTACACAATACCGATCACATTCAGACTGAGTCGCCAACTGGTAATGGGCTTGAAGTTCACTGGGAATCGACTTCAAATTACGCAATAGGGCTGCTGTGTCCATAGCAGCAGGGGTATTTTAATTCGTCGGATTTGATATCGGAAACTTTTGATAAATCAAAGTTCCGCAGAATAGAATTTAAATTCGAATCTGACGTTTTGCTCCGGAAACGAATCGAATGAATTAAAATACCTCTGCAGGTCGGATTGTAAACCATGTTGTATCATAAGCCTAGTTGAAGTAAACGTATAATAATAAATAAGGTATATTTTTTGACGAGATGATTACTTACACCAAAACAAAACATATTGACGAATGAACAATTAATCTAAACTCGATTGACGGTTCATTATCAGAATATATTCATCTGTGTAAATGGGCCTTTGATTCGATGATTAGATCGTAATTGCTATCATCGGAAGATAAATGGGTAATGGCTTTCATTTACTGGTGGTTATTAGTAAAACAGTTAACCTGGCTTTGGGACCTGGGATCGATTCTGCTAACCATTTTTACTAAGATATCGTAGCAATATAATCACGTAGAACCTTTAGATGAAAAAATCTTTAGCTATCGCTTCTATTTCCATCTCCAAGTTTCGACAATCCCTTACGTATTTGTATTCTGCTCCTAGGTACCTATAACTATTATCACATCACACTAATATTATAAATGCGAAAGTTTGTAAGGATGGATGTTTGTTACCTCTTTACGCCAACACTCCTGAACGGATCTGGCTAAAATGTTGTGGGCAAGTAATTCGAATCCCGGAATCAAACATAGGTTACTTTTCATCCCATAAATAAGTTCCCGTGGGATACAAATCACCCTTAAACGTTTCCGTAGGAACAACGCGTGCGAAGCCGCGGGGCGCAGCTAGTTCATAATAAAAATAGTACATTTCCGATCTGTGTGATCAAACTAATCACACAGATGATAGATTATTTGTATGAAATAAAATTTACTACGAAATCAGACTCCACGAAATGGCAACACGGTCGATGTATCACAATAAACTACACTAGAAAAAGAAATGTTAGGTACCCCTTCTCTTTTCAAAAGGCGCTGTAATCTTGAACAGAAACAAAGCAAAAGAAAATAACTACAAATATATTTCTTTATGTGTAGTTATTGCAATTATGATAGTAATAATATTCGTAAATAGTTCTGCAATAATTTTAACAACTCATCATGACCATTCATTTCAAATAGGTATCTTAGAAATCATGCGGTAATTGTCATCATTTGAATACAGAATTAAATGACAAACAGCTTCACTTTTACCTTAATTTCCAACGTATAACCACATCTCTCTTCCACAGGAGCGCCTAGGCGGCGGCGGCCTAGGCCTCGGCGGCGGAGGCTTCCGCGGCGGCGGCGGGCAGCCTTCCCTGGCAGACTTCCAGCCGCCCTACTTCCCACCACCCTTCGCACCAGCACCCCACCCTGCCAGCCCGCATCATCAGCAACAGGTAAGGACACAATATTCCATGTAGACAGTGCCGGATTAAACAAGCGCGGGGCCCGTAGCAAATGTGAACTGGGGGCCCTTGAATTGCTATATTCTCTTTTCTTTTTTGTTTTGTGCTGGAAGTGGTAGAGTGCAACAACATTAACTGAATTAAACTGGAAACAAAGGACATATGGAATAAATCTTATCGGCGAGCAGAGCGAGCCGCGCAATATTGACGTGGTTTACATAAAGCTTGTCAAGCCATCACAATGGCAGAGATAGGACTCACGACTCACTGACGCTCTAGCATCGAGAGGGATGAATAGTGATATAAAAACCTGTTATGACAGCCCTGACGCAGCTTTAGTGGAGTACCTACTTGAAACGCTAGCACGCACAATGCTAAAGTAAAGAGCAACACATGTAGCTCGCTTTATTCAGCGCTCTACTGCAGCTCGCTTCGCTTGCTCAAATTTGTTCAAACACCTACTCGTATATAGAACAGGAAGTATCTAACTAGCTCCCGCCCTAGGAATAGTCCAGGCTGTGTATTCATACTGTAGCTGTGATTAGATAATATAGTATAATGCTAAACAGTGATTCAATAAATACGGTCTGTTAGAGGCGTCCTATATCGGCGGGTAACCTACACTTGCAGACTTGAACCAGGAACCCATTCCTTTTTATCCAGTGTTATTGTTTTAATCATATACTTTGTTGATCTTCATAAAATATTTCTAACTCATAATTTCCTGCTGTTACACTCACATTCTCTGACTCGTACTGAACTAGAACTGGTAAACAATGAAGAATAGTGTTACAAGATTTTTTTAAATCTTTTCCCTTATTCCACAGAGCCATGGCATGGAATACGGCGGCGGCGGCACCGGCGGCACGGAATACGCACAACACTACGCCCCGCAGCAGCTGCTACCTCGCCACCACTCGCACCACGAGCCGCACGCTCACCTACGCCACCATCGGGACCATCACGAGGCGATACATGCGCATCACGTGAGTATTTGTAGCTATGGAATGGAAAAGCTGCTATGGGGTGGAATATGGCATCGGCGGCGTTGGCATGTAATAAGCGCAACTCTACTCGATACTTGCGCATAAGTGAGCATTGGTGCAGCTATGGGGTGGAATACCCAGCTATGAATTGGAATACACGTGGGATACATTGCAATGGAGCCAAAGATATTTACAAACCACGCTGTTGGAGAGCCAAAGATAAAGTTTATGTCCTAAATAAAAAAAAAATCTAAACTAAACGAATAAAAAAACAGAAAAGAAACGTCTATAATATCGAAATAGCAGATTAAGAAAACCAAGCAGGCTGTTCGAAATTTAAATGAAACTTGTATGTCAGAAAAGTTTCCAACCTCTTTTAGTTATCCGGCGAAGTTCGATTTTCAATTTTAGTAGCGTTCTGCTAAAGAAATAACAACTCTATGGATTAACTCTACATTTTTCTCGGCATCGACATGACTATTATACCGCCAACAATGCGTTCAGAAATGGATAGGTTACGATGGGCCACTTTAGTAGATTAGCAGGCCATAAAAGCCGTAATGTCATATTTATTCTTTGGTTAATGTTCCGGTTTTGAACGGCTACTCGATACATTGTCGGAATCGAGGAAATTCGATGGCATTTTTTGTGATTGAATGTGAGTATTTTGACCCATATTTTGTAGAGATGTTTCGACAATACGTTGGTAAGTTATTGATATTTTTAAATGATAGAGGTAGGTGCGCATTAATAAAAGAATGCAAATTTACAACATGTCGAGAATAGCGACTCGAGTATGTGCAATGCACTGGACAAAAAGATCGACTACCTATTGCGAGATTTTCAAAACAAACCCTGCAGTGTGACCGAATTTTATTTGGGTTTACTATAAAATTATATCTGTCTGTAGCGGCCGACTTGGTGGTAATTTAGATAGGTACGTGTTTATTTTTTTCAAAAAGTAACATTTTGGCATGACGTATCTGTTATTGATTTTTACTTCTAAGGTTTTAAAAAGGTCTTATGTTTGTATTAAATATTAATAATAATTCATTTATTTAAGATAATAGAAAAGTTAGAGATATTATTCAACATAAAGTAACAAAAGGTTTTTTTCTACAGTTATCACATGGAGGCTTCGGCTACGGAAGCGGGGGTGGCGGGGAGAGGCGGGCGGAGTACGGGGCGAGGGAACAACACGAGTTAGCGTTACACCACGCGCTGCATGAAGAAGCACCGGTGAGTTCCATACATCACCCTATATTAGTCCACAGCTGGACTTGACTTCCTCTAAGGAGATGACCTGCTGGTAAATTCAGACGTTTTCGTGAGAACACGTTTACCATTTTCGCAGCTTTAATGGTTCATTTTGTTTTGTTTTTTATTTGTTATCAAGATGTAGATAATTCTCATCATTGACCTTTCTTCCATTCCCTTCATCCATTGACTAGATCAATGATGGATCTATCAATAACTTTGTTTCTCATTAGATCCGTAATACATCTATCGAGAATTTTATTTATCAGTAGATCCGTCATGGATCTATGACTAACATAATTTCTCATATGAATTGGCGAGCAGATAAAGATTAGCAAAACACAAGTTCAAGAATTAGGAGAACGTGATGACAACACTACGAAAAAAAGTTGCTCAAAAGTCGATAAAAGAATGTCGACTTGTTGACAACACTATGGCAAATGAGTATCGATTATCGGACAGCGAATAATTCCATGATATAAATATCGCAAGACCGGACGTATAAAGCATCCGAAATATTTCACTTTTTGCCCTTGCAACATTTTTTCAACTCGGACGTATCTATTGGGAAACATACTCAATAGGAATTTAATAAACTAAGCGAAATTAAAATAGCAGAGGGCGAATTCCGGAATTTTGTGAGTATCTCGAGACGAGACTTCATCAGAATGTTGTTATAAAGTTTAGGGAAATATGTTTTAGTATATATTTTTGTAAGCACTTATTATATTTTGAATAAATTCACAGTGTAAATACTAAGACCAGTCAGTTACTAAATAAAACAATTACAACTAGTATTATCACTTTAAACTATTTCTTAAAAATCTAAGCCGTCACCAGAAGTCACCAATTATTGGCTCAATTTTGCCCTTATATATATATATATATATATATATATATAAGGGCAAAATATATACTTTTATCTAATGTGTTTGTTTTGAGTTCTATTGTTATTTATTATATAGGCTGTGCTTTGATTGGTATTAGTTGGCACTTTTTAATTTAGTTTTTTTTTCTTTTTTAGAATGCGGCAATGGATGATACTACGGGTTTTATGACCGATCTACCTCTATTAAAAAGTAAGTTTAATTTTATTCTTAAATATTAAGTCGTAGTCTTTTATTACATTAGGGCTAGATAATGATGTGTGTATAGTCCAACATTATAACCTTTACCTTACCGTTTTTATGTATACATACATAAAATATATGATGTAAGAAACGGTTAGAAAACTACCCAAAACATTATAAATATACAATAAGCCTACATTCACCTTCTAGACTGAAGATGTATTACGAAGGTCCACAAGAAATCTATTCATTTAGATCAGGTACCTACCCAAAATCTTGACATCAATAATAAAAGAGTATGGCAGTAATAAAACCTCATCTAATTGCATACCTACTTCATCAAAAGCACATATCAACTTATCAAACATTATTGTTACATCCAAGATGGCCGGTCTCGATAAAACTGTAATTAGGCCTCATACATTATCGGATAGGTGTATCGATAATAAATGGATCGAAAAAGTTCATCTCATTCATAGTAAAAAATTAGAAAGTCATTGTCATCGTCACTTATCTATGGAATATTTTTTAAAGTTTCTTTCTACTGCTATCTTTCAAAAACATCTAACGGTAAAAAAGGCAATTTTTATTTACCAAATAGTTCATACGCACTTTTGTTCATACTCTGAACAGTAAATCTTAATATGGCACTGTCTTGCCTATTTCATTTCTCTGTGAGCTCATTCAAACTGAGAATGGATATCTATCAAAGTTCGATCAATTATTCGATATTCAAATAGGAAGCTCCTTCATTTGTTTGCAATATAATTTTGTTATAAATTTAAAATGAACATAATAAAAAACAAGGATTAAAACAAAAAGTGTGGAATGGAAATTTGCTCATTGGTATTAATTCGTTAAAATAACCAACTTGGGTTGATAATAATTTACTTTACACCTTGTTACTTCGATTTTCAAAAGGGCTTGTACTTATAGTACGAAGCTAATGACAAACTAATGTTTATTGTATTAGGGTTGCCATAAAGAAGTATTACAATCATAATGGTGATCACGCTGCGCGCATGTTTTGGGCGTGGCAGCCATTGTTGGTATTCGAAATTCGAATTTCGCAACCATATTTTTACAAGCTCCTACTGAGAAATCATTGTGAATTGTTACTTTATGATGTCCTATGGTGAAAATGACTTGGGTTTGTGTAAATTAACTTTTATTAGCAGCTGTGGGGAATTTATTTATGAAATTGGATACCCGTTACTGGTCTATTGATAAAAAAATTACATGACACGATGAATTCCTTCGTGTGCAATGACTGTCACTAAAATTGATATGATCCATTCTCAACTCGACACTTCGGAAGGAACAGAATAGAAAATCGCGGCAAAATATTGTCGTCGATTCCTATTCTGCTCCTTTCGTCCAAATCCGAAGTTTTTAGCCATACTTACTCACTAATATTGTAAATTCGACAGTAACTCACCGTCACCCTTTCACGCCATAACAGTTGAACGGATCTTAATGAAATTTGGCATCCAAGGTAAACGGTATCCCAGGAACGGATATAGGCTACTTGAAAAGGGCATGCCAAGTCGTGGATAGGAGCTAGTGTGATATAAAACTACAATTAGCGCACCGTAGCCTGAAACCCAGCAAAGTAACACTAGTTACTTGATAGGCCTATCTGAGGTCAGCACAGCCTTTGTAATAAATGTATAGTCCTATCGCGAGAGCTGGTCACCTGCTTCGGTAACTATGCAAGCTGCGAGAGAAATTAGCGTAAAAAATACTGGCAGCTCACAAAAACCAACCAAACATCAAACCTTCTTCGATCTCACATTTTATTCTTCGTATGCTACTTATAACCTGCCAGTATTTTTATATCGGCCTCTCGCCGCTCGCTTATCCTGTACGCTAGGTTGCCTATAAGGAGGTAGTAACCAGCCCTTGTGCTAGCGCTATACCACACGTTCTTTCTCCTTCAGCAATGAAAGGCCGTGACGGCCTCAACTCGGGATCCTGCACGCCCAACGACGTGTTCTGCTCAGTTCCAGGCAGGCTGTCGCTTCTGTCCTCGACCAGCAAGTACAAGGTCACCGTGGCAGAGGTTCAGAGGAGGCTGTCGCCGCCGGAGTGTTTGAATGCGTCGCTGCTTGGCGGAGTGCTAAGGAGGTAAGAATTTTTTTGATAAAAACTATTTTATTTAACCTCCATTAAACACCTACAATACAAAGTAGGTTGACATTTTAGATTGACACTTTACCTAAGAATGAATTCATCTTACCTATTTTGATTAGGTAGGTACAACACTAGATACTGTTTTGGATACGAAAAACGATAAAGCTTGAATTTTTATTTTTAACTTACCTAATATAGCTCTTTTTTATCTAAATTTAAGTACTTACCATTATTTTTAAACAAAACACACTATTTCAGGACCTACTCGTAGGATCTTCTGAAACATCAATGAATCGCAGTAAAGTCACAAACTTTTACTTTAGATACCTACCTAATCTAATAAATCTTATCAAAATCGCATCGCAGTCGTGTACCACGTCTCATTAGACACGCACGGCCAGCTGCATTTAGACACGTTCTATCTTGCTTGATATACTTGGTTTTTATGTGTTTTTTTATGTTTTTATACCTACCTTAAATCGGGGTGAATATAGACTTAAGGGTCGATAGAAATTGTCGAAATATTGGAGCAAAACATCATTTTGCAGTGATCAGATCAACTGTCACAGAAGGTCACGGACTAAGGACCACCAGCTTCGATGGGGTATGAATTATGAATGACCCCAAAAGCCTAAATTAGCTTATTTTTAATGACTTATATTATTACTAACAGTGCCTTGCGGTTTCACCCGCGTAGTTCCCGTGCCGAGGGAATTCCGAGATAAAATATAGCCTATGCCACTCCCTGAAAAGAAAGCTTCGTATTGATGCAATATTTTTTTTAAATGGGTCCAGTAGTTTCGGAGCCTATTCCATACAAACAAACAAACAAACAATCAAATATTTCCTATTGTTTTTTTTAGCCAATCTCCAGTATTTCGTCCATTTCTTTTCAACCTGGAGTCTCTCTCGAGTTCATACTCACTCTCATAAGATAGTTGTCAAAGTAAAGAAAAAAGTTCACGTCACATTTTTCGAACAATCTGGGCGTTGTCAAGATAGAATAGAACCTTGGCAAAGTAAATATCCAACTGCGCTTGTGTTAGAGAAAGTTCTTGATAACCACATTAACCACTTTAGTTCCATAGACAATTACACCCCTATTTCTTGCGCCGCCGTCGCCGCCATATCGAATTTACAAGAGACCGGCTGGTTATTATTTTTTGCAGTGGCAACACTTTACACGCTGTGGTCGGCGATAATCGTTGTTTGATCTTTTGATGTGTTGATAAAGTTTATGTTAAGCGTAGGTAATAGTTAGTTAGTAGTAATACCTATACCTATACCTTATTGAATAACTACCACTGAAGCTAACTAACTACCTATTTAGAGATACATATATTTTTTTGTTTTAGTTTTAATGCCGGATAATGTAGGTAGTAAATAATATCAGATTTGACAGCTTAGTTTTATCTTTTTCCCAAATTACTACCATTTTTTAACCGACTTCGAACTCAATACAATCAATACTGCATTTTTTTTTTGTTGGTTACCTCCGAACTTTTGTCTGGGTGGTCCGTTTTTCATAATTCTTTTTTTATTTGAAAGCTGGTGCTTCCCGTCTAGTCCTATTTTGATTTAGTCTAGTTCTGACATTGGAATCCATGAAAAAACTATACTTATCATTGAAGTTGGTTTATAGTTTTTTTAGAACAAAATCAATTATTACCTATTTGACTTTCATAATTAAATTTGCCACGGTTAGGATGGCCATCGTATTTTGTGATATATTTATTCATTTACTACCAATTGGCGATGATATAGCGACGTCGCAAATACTTTAAATCGATGCATATGGGTATAAATAATAATATGAAGGTTGATAGGCTACATATCTAGCAATCCTGATCAAAAATCATAAGTATTTTTCTTTCAATAATACAATAAATGTACCTACACTACCTGAAACTATGCCACTGGTACCCTGATAACGCAGCATACACGGGTAAGGTAAGTCGGTGCAAGTTGTGCAGAAAAACGTAACCGCCACACAATATCTAAATCCCTGTGTTGCCATAACCGTGCCTTAAGGCCCATACAGCAGCGAAAGTGGCGCCCCCAACTATTTTATCTTATTATTACGTTAAACGCAGGTATTTTTAAAAATCCTACGTTCAGTTTGTGGTATCTATTATAAGCTATTTATTAATGTCTCTGTAATAGTTTCATTTTGTAAAGCTTAGGAAGAGATACGAAGTTGCGCTTTTTGGCCACCAAACTCTAATTTCGCATCTCCTCCTAAACTATATGAGATAAAATTATGAAAGAGGTATGAAAAAATAGCTTATAATAGATACCACAAACTGAACGTAGGATTTTTAAAAATTCCTATGATAAACGTAAAAATATGATAAAATAGGAATTGCTGTCAGATTGGCTCGGGTATGCGCCTTAACCGTTTAATTTCGCGGTCGCGCGCTCTCACCGCACTTCCTTTACATGTTTATTGGATGCAATTATCGACGGTTATTTTCTAGATCACTCATTGTTTTTGTTAAAACCAAAAAATAATATGCCACGGATTAATATAATATACTTCTTCATCTTATTTATAATTTGCGACCTCTGTGGCGCGGTGGGCGAAGATCCGCCTGTGACGCAGGAGGTTGCGGGTTCAATTCCCGCCTCGGGACAAATATTTGTGCAGGGTGTTCTGGATATTTTCTATGTATAATATAATAAAATATATAGTGTGTATAGTATGTATAGTATAATAAAATAAAAAATATCTATCTATGTAGTGTATTGTATTATGTATGTATATCAGGTCCCTAGTACTCATAACATAATCTCTGCTTAGCTTGGGGCTTGTTAATGCTAACATTAATGAAAAGAATTGTCGAACATTATTTATTATTTAATTTATTTCTACTTAACTTCCCAAGTCTCTTCGTCAAAATAAAGAAATGGTTTGGATAGAAGCTAGTAAAGGAAAACTAGAACGCCTAAATTCGTGTCGGACCACACACATTGTAAAAGATTCCAAATTGTAACTAAAATAAAAAAAGACATGTGGCACTAGGAGACTGCCGCGGTAAAGCTATTGCAATTAAAAGTTCTGCTATTCACCGATAGATGGCAAAACTAAAAAGTATCACCGCTGTCCCGGTCGGAACGGGGGGTGTTAGGTTATTTTCGTTACGGAATTTCTGGATTCGGTCTCCACGCTCAAGGCCCGCGATAGAAGCTATGCAATAGCTTAATAAAAACTATTTGTTGACACCTAGGTAGTAGTTCCATCTACTACCTAATCTACTCTACACTTACACTTTGAAGTGTTCAGAGGGGTGAGGTGAGCTTAGAATTTTTACCACCCCAACTCTTCCCGCGGGTGTCGTAAGAGGCGAATAAAGGATATCCACCGGGGGGCACGCAGCAGCGCCCCCTGCAGAACAATTATACCACCAAACAGCGATCCCCAATCAGCGTGCCCAGCGTGGGGATTATGGGCATTACCCTCCATGAGATAAACGCCAATAAGGCGCTTATCAGGAGGAGGCCTGCGTCCACAAGTGGACCAATACAGGCTGTTGAGGAGGAGTAACGAGATGTGATCGTGACGTCACCTTTTTCCATACAATTTGGTAAAAAGAGGAAACGTGCCAGAAAGAGAATAGCAATTGACCGTCTTAATCGCTCAATCATACAAACACATTCGAATTTCAAATAGCCCTACAAAAAACCGTCTAGTCATCTCACAGTAACTACTTACCTTATCAAGTTGGTAAAAAATCCAATCAAGCCTTAAAAGGAACCTGTTAAAAGAGTAAGTGCAACTGAGCCATTCGCATTACTGCTTTAGTGGAATTACACTAGACAATATTATTAATATTTAATTACAATTTTTGAAGTAAAATTAAAATGTGACCACACGGTAAGCACTTGCTTTCATATAAAAAAGAATCATGAAAATCGGACCACCCAGTCAAAAGTTCTGAGGAAACAAACATAAAAAAACAGTCAAATTGAGAACCTCCTCCTTTTTTTGAAGTCGGTTAAAAGATAGAGACCAACTTAAAGTTTAAGCAAGTGATTGCTAGGTCAGGTAGGTATGATGTATAAAATAATCAAAAATAAAAAAGTTATTTTTTCTCCAATACCTAAGTAGGTACTAGTCTAAAATCAAAATAAACATAAAACATATCCTATAAATTGTTTTATAGTCCTTAATTGTGCCTACCACCAATTAATTAATTTGGAAAAAGAATTTTAATCCTTTGATGCAATATTTTTTATTCATTTTCTAAAGTGGCCGACACTAACCCATCGCTTTTTTATGGATCGTTTGCGCCAACACTTAAGCGTAAGTGTAATGTCTATATGTGAAGCAATTTCGGCATATCCTAGGTTGTACGTGGTTGGTGCACTGCAATTACTGTTTGAATTTAGAAACGTACCGTATTGGTATACCTGACTATACCTTATGGCGCGTAAATTGTTTCAATCACTCTAACTACTTGCCTTGGGCGTTGAAAGATGTACTGGACAGGACTGTAACAGCCAATTATAAATGAGGCTAATATAATAAAAAAACAATCAACAGTTCTGAACTGCAATAAATTAATTGAACAATAAAAATAATACCTTATTTAAAAATTAAATTACTATCAAATAGTAATGAAGAGAATGAGAAATAAATTAGATCTAATATTTTAATTGAAACAATTGAGCTAACTGCAGACTGATGCCAACAATCTACAGACAGCTCAACTGATCATGCAGTTGCAATGCAGCCAGCTTCTTGGGTACCTACCTAACCTACCTACGCTTTCGACTGTTATTGATATAAAAGTCGCAATATTGAATAAATAAATCTTTAAAATAAAGTGCAGTAAACAGTAGACATGTTCGATTTTAATTGCAGTAATTTCTTGAATGGCCGCGTTGTCAAAACGCCTGTCTTTACAAAACAAAAATAAACTACTTTTATATAAGCTACAGGTAAAATAGAAAAAGTAGGTATAATTTATTCATGTAGATGGCAACACCGTTATGGATAATTGGCGGCAAAGCAGCTGCAGTTATGAATTTTAAATAATTGTGTTTAGGTAGGCAATTTGGAATTTTACCTAACTTTATGGCGAAGAGAAGGCTTCTAAAATTAACCCAACCTTCATGTTTGATTTTCCATTGTAGTTCGACTTTTAAAGTTTTGCTTCGTAAAGGTTCATTGTACCAGCCGGCCTCGTATAGGTCAAGTTGCTAGAAAATTGAGGGCTCTTTGTCACTCAACGCCCATGCACCGCCTAATCCAAACGTTCAAAGAGGTTTCAATAGCTTTGAACCTCGAATTCAAAACCACAGCCGCATCTGCAGAATATCATTCCAAGTTCAAATATCGATTACCATGTGTCAATTTAACGTGACGCGTAAAGAGCCGGTTAAAATATGAGGGCAACGGTACTTTTTGGTCATAATTATCTGGGATTAGGGTTTGCGGTTCCATTTTTAAATAGCAGCGGCCTGTCCCGGCTTCGCACGAGTGGATATCTATAGCTTATTCAACAGGGATAATGTAGCATTGTAATGGTGAAATAAGTTTTGAAATCGGTCAAGTAGTTTTTGAGTTTACTTGTTGCAAACATGCAAATCTTTCCTCCTTAAAATATTAGTTAGGGAATTTTCTCATATACTTTAACTTGCAATTTCTTGAATTAAACTCATAAATAAAAGTTTCTTGTAAAATTTCTATCAAATTGCGGATTTGACTAGGCAGGATAGAGCTTGTCAGTAGATAAGTAGGAACCTACCTATTAAGGTATATGCAAGATCTAAAGTCTGCTCTTCACGAAATGGAGTGCACTCGTACCTAGCCGACAGCGTTTGTGCGTCATTTTCCGAAATTTATTGGTAGGTAAATGTTTCTGGCAACCCTACCCAAAGTGTAGGTATCGTCTTGATTTATAATCTCGTTAATCGTTATGGTGTCGATACCCAAAAAAATGTCGACTCATTCGATTTAGTTTTTCATTGATTCAAACTTCGAACCATTGATTCTAAAATCAAATTTATTGTTTGGTTCGTTAGCGCGCTTTCACCTCTTTTGTCGATGGTTAAGAACGTGTGAAAATAATTTCTAAAGATTCCATTCTGTCTAATTATTTGTTTATACTATGAATTCATATTCAAAATATTGAGTTTTTTGTTGGCATAGACGCTTTATGCGCTGTCAATAGCTTTTAGCTACCTAATAAATTGACAGTACAATGTTGGAATTTACCGCTAAATTAATTCGTAGCCACGCTTATCTTGGAGTTCCTTGGCCACATATGTTTATTTATTTTAAGGTTTATTAAAATAATTTCAGAAATCCAGTTTTTTTATAGATTTTCATTGCTATTCAATTACCTACTGTCTGTCCTACTACAATAATAACTGCTAACGCCATCTAGCGTGGAGTAGGCAAACTTGGAAAATTACAATTTTTCATCTCGTAATTTTCTAATGTGGTACGTGTTTGATAATCATCATTTTAGTATATACCTATATATAGGTAATTTTTCAATGTGAATTATTTTAATTTATGTATACTTTGGTTTCAGAGCAAAAAGCAAAAATGGCGGGAGGTTACTCAGAGAAAAGCTAGAGAAAATTGGACTCAACCTTCCTGCGGGAAGACGGAAAGCGGCAAACGTTACTCTTCTTACCTCCTTAGTAGAAGGTACCTATGATTAAATTTTTTTTTGTAATATCTTCGTTTAGTTCGTAGTTTAAAGAATTCATTATGAATGTAAGCGGGTTAACTACGGACCTTGTTTGTGTTTGTGCCTACGGCCCGTGCATTGCGTGCACTAACTCACAGTGTGCGTAAGGACCAAGGAACATAAATACTAGGCGGTAAGGACGCAGTGCAGGCGCGACGCGATACGCACTCACCCTGATAAAGTCCCTCGTTAAAGGATGAAACGTTGGTGTTCTTCCAACACGTGTGTTTGGTGGTTTTACTTACTTCTTATCTAATAACTAAATTTCTATTGTAACAGATATCTATCTATATTACACATTTATTAAAATAAATTTGGATTAAACTATAAACCGACTTGAATTTTTTGGTTTTCTTATGGATGCCATTGTCAGAAATGTACCAAATGGGAAGCACCAGCTTTCAAATAAACAATCATCAAAATCAGTTCACCCAGTCGAAAGTTCTCGTTAACAAAAAAACAGTCGCACAAAATTATAAATACTTAATGCTGGACAAATTCACACAACATACTCTAGCCCCAATCTAAGCAAAGCTTATGTAATGGGTACTAGATAACTGATATACATAATACAATACACTACATAGATAGATATTTTTTATTATATTATATGTATAATAAATAATATCTATCTATGTAGTGTATTATGTATATCAGTTATCTAGTACCCATAATACAAGCTCTGCTTAGCTTGGGGCTAGATAATGCTGTGTGAATTGTAAAGCAATTAAATAAATAAATTATACATAGAAAACATCCAGAACGCCGTGAACAAAATATCTCCAGATCGTACACACATTTGTCCCGAATCGAACCCACAACCTCCTGCGTCGCAGGCGGAACTTCGCCCACCGCGCCACAGAAGAGGTCGACAAATTGAGGACCTTTTTTGAAGTTAAAATAAATACGTCCCTTGTACTTCGTAATTCAGCATTATCAAGGTTCATATTGTCACCAGCGGAAGCAGTTCACTTAGCCCGAGACTTCGGCTACGTCTGCGAGACGGAGTTCCCCGCGCGGGCGCTAGCGGAGTACCTCGCGAGACAGTACGCCGAGCACGACGCTAGGCGTAGGCGGGACTTACTGCAAGCTTCTAAACAAGTAAGAATTTTGTATCTATATAAAATAAATCCAGCTATATCATCATAATCATCAGCCTATATTAGTCCACTGCTGGACATAGGCCTCCCCTAATGACCGCCATAGCGCCCTGTCTTCAGCTTGACGCATCCAGCATCTGCCTGCAGTCTTTCGCAGATCGTCATCCCACCTGGCCGGAGGGCGGCCTACACTACGTTTGCCGAGTCGCGGTCTCCACTCAAGAACTCGTTTACCCCAGCGGTTATCGCCAGCTATATATAATATGATATTTTGGCCGTGTGGTACCAGCGGCATAGAATTTTCACCACTCCTACTCTTCCCGCGGGTGTTGTAAGAGGCGACTAAGGGATATTTACCGGGGGGCGGGCAGCAACGCCTCCTGCCAAACAATTCTGTCACCAAACTCCGATCCCCAACCCGCATGCCCAGCGTGGGGATTATAGGCACTACCCTCCATGAGATAACAGCCACCAAAGGCGCTTATCAGGGGAAGGCTTGCGTCCAGCAGTGGACCATTAAAGGCTGTTGAGTATTTAAAATATATAGTACATTCCGCGAAAAAACCCTCTGCGATCGAATCTAACAAATAATACATTTATACAAAACTAGCAGCGTCTCGCGGATTAACCCACGTAGTTCCCGTTTCCGTGGGAATTCCGGGATACAATATAGCCTACGTCACTCGCTGTAAAGTAAGCTTATTAATAATGAAAGAGTTTTTTTATCGGTCCAATAATTTCGGAACCTTTTCAATGGTTTACTAGGCTCTAGAGAGGCTATTGATACTCTATGCTAGGCGCCGAAAAAAAGAAAAAACTTATCGCACGCCTTGTTCAAAAACATCTTTAAGCACGACGATGCTTTTATTGCTACCAATGTTTTATTATTTTTAACAGAAAAAAAGATTAAAAAACACGGTTTGTTAATTCGTTAAATTTGTATTTCAAATATAAATACTAATAAATAATGGACCAAGTATTTGAACGCACCTCAACTAAAATGGGACTTGGACCTATTAATTTTCTCACTGATCGAGGTGAAAAGTTGTAAGTTTAACTCGAGAGAAAATGTTTTTTGTTTCGTGCCTTTTAAATCCCTCGCTATCTCACCAGTCTACTTCAGAGCCACTTGCTACGCTCGTGACTCTACTCTAGACTGCTTCGCTACCTCGGGATTTAAAATCGGCACGTCAACAAAAAACCGTTTTGCTCACTTGTTGAACAAATAACTATTATTCCACTTGTAAGCAAAATTCGATTTTGCTCAGTGGTTTTGAGCAGCAAAGTCATTGTTTTCCAGCGAGAGAGGTGAAAATAAATGTGGTATCAGAATACTCCTCTGGAATTTTATAATAAGAAGTTTGCAAATTTATTAGGCCTCCACATTTTATGAAATAAGTTAAAAAAGCGAGATGCCTTAGTCCTCGTTGTATTTAAAGTTTTCTTATTGTAGTTATAATAGACTTGTATCTATACATTTATTTCAAAAAAACTCTAAGCAAGTTTTGTTTCATTGCCGCTGAATTACGCTGCATGACACGCACGTCAAAAAAAATAAGCACTACCCAAAGTTTGTCAAATTGACCAGCCAGTGCTGGAGTAGCAATAAACCTAGTAGAAAACGCATTACTTCCAACTATTATATTATAAACGCGAAAGTTTGGAAACATTATGTACAAACTTTCGATTGTGAGATTGTTTTGCCCGATCCGTTCAGTTTTTGCGTGAAAGAGCACAAACATATATGTATATCTGATTCACGCAAAAACTGAACGGATCGGGCTTAAATTTTGCATACAGTTAGTTCTAGGCCTGGAGCCTGATTCCACTTACACAATCGCCTCACTATGACAATATTATTGCGTTACAATCACCGCCATTGACACGTTTTGGTATTCTACTAACACGATCTTTTTTTGTTTATGCCATATCTATGACTATTACGATTATGGTTATATGCCCCACCACATTATTGACACGATATATAAGTCATAGAGATTGTAATCTTATGGTATTGGAATAACAAATAAATTTACGACTAAATCTCTATCTTAATCGTATGGCGCCATTATGGCACCATTATAGCATTTTGTTAAAAAAATAGTGGAATTAGGCCCCTGGAGTAACACATAGGCTTTTTATCCCATAAATCAGTTCCCGTGGGATAGGCGTGCGATGCCACGGGGCGCAAAAACTGTGTCCTAAGCCTTAGGTACCTTTTAAGTAACTAAAGCCTGTAGATACTAAAATATTAACATTTCCACAGGTAACAAAAGAACTAATGGACCTCCTGAACCAAGACCGGTCCCCGCTGTGTAACACGCGGCCCCCCCACCTCCTGGAGCCCGCGATACAGCGACACCTGACGCACTTCTCGCTGATATCACACGGCTTCGGGGGGCCCGCGATCGTCGCTGCGCTCACTGCTATACAGGTGACTAATATAATATGTTTTCAGGGTTTTTAAAAAAATATCTTTCAATGAAAGAAAAAGATTAATGCCCATACAGCAGCGAAAGTCGCCACTTTCGCTGCTGTATGAGCATTAATCTTTACCCAACTATTTTATCATATTATTACGTTAAACGCAGAAATTTTAAAAAATCCTACGTTCAGTTTGTGGTATCTATTAATAGCTATTTATTAATGTCTCTGTAATAGTTTCATTTTGTAAAGCTTAGGCAGAGATACGAAGTTGCACTTTTTGGCCACCAAACTCTATTTTCGCATCTCCTCCTAAACTATATGAGATAAAATTATTACAGAGGTATTAAAAATAGCTTATAATAGATACCACAAAGTGAACGTAGGATTTTTAAAAATTCCTATGATAAACGTAAAAATATGATAAAATAGGTATCGCTGTCGGATTGGCTCGGGTATGCGCCTTAAGCGTATAATTTATATAGCTATGAGTTTATCCATTTTGAATGAAGCATGTTAGTAAACAAAGTACGACACAAATAACAAAATCTCACTTGCTTGGCGTCGAGTTTCAGACATAATTGTAAGCAATTTTTATTGAAGGGAGGATCTAAAATCGACAAGTAATGTAAATTACGTATAAAAGGACGCGCCAACAAAGTGAATTTTAGGTTAAGTATGGGTGGTTTGTTTACGTTTATGCTCCATTCAAAATTGATACGATAGTAGGCAAGCTCTGCTTAGCTTGAGGCTAGATAATGCTGTGTGAATTGTCCAACATTCTAATATTATAAATACAAAAGTTTGGATGGATGGATGTTTGTAACCTCTTCACGCTAAAACTACTGAACGGATCGGGCTGAAATTTTGCATCAAACAGAGGCTTCTTTTTATCCCATAAATCTGTTCCCGTGGGATAGATATCATCTTTACGAACAACGCGTACGAAGCCGCAAGGCGCAGCTAGTTTATCATAAGGCTTAAAAGTTTGAAGCCTCTACTTTCATTATTTTAAAAGGTTACGAAGCTTGAAAAATGTATCTTTAAAAATGCGTGCAATACAAGGTGCTCGTTAGAACGTTATTATTTTAGGTTACAATTTTATTCTATATTCTTATCTAAACTAATATTATAAAGAGGAAAGATTTGTTTGTTTGTTTGTTTGCATTGAATAGGCTCCGAAACTACTGAACCGATTTGAAAAATTCTTTCACTGTTGGGAAGCTACACTATTCCCGGGTGACATAGGCTATATTATATCCCGGAATTCCCACGGGAACGGGAGCTACGCAGGTGAAACTGCGAGGTGCTGCTAGTACTTCCATATTCTTATACACAGGCCTCCCGATAAGCGCCATATTGGCGTTTATCTCAAGGGAGGTACTGCCCTTAATCCCCACGCTGGGCATGCGGGTTGGGAACCGCAGTGCGGTTGTAGAATTGTTCTGCAGGGGGCGCTGCTGCCCGCCCCCTACGGAAATCCCTGAGTGGTCTCTTACGTTACTCGCGGAAAGAGTTTGAACCCCAACTCTACTAATTCAATCTAAAAATAATGTTACTAATTAAGATTTTATTTTCTTTTCAGAATTTCCTGAACGAATCCCTAAAACACCTAGACAAGTTATATCCTCAAAGCGGTATGGTAACCTCATCGATGGACAAAACCAAAATGGATCCTGACATCAAGAAGTAACAAATGTGTCACGGCGGCAACGTCGGTGTAAACAGACTTTTAGTTGTTTGGTTGAAATATTGGACACCAGTGTTTATAAGAACAGTATGCTGAGTGTCTACTGATATGGTGTTTACAACAATGTTTGCGTTTCTCTATTCTCTATGAAAATATGAATGAACGGTGCGGATACCTTTGCCCCCATACCCCATACTTAACGTACTTTCCGCTTCATTTGGAAACTACGTCCCCGATCGTATTGAATTTTTCCATACATAATCGGATAAAAAATTGCTATGTTTGTTTGGTTTTATTTAAAAAAAATATTATGATCATTAAATGAGAGCGTAACTAATTTGCCATATTTTGACCACCGAATCGAGTCAATTTCAAGCTATTTTTTATGCATGACACCTTTATTCGAAAATATGTCGCGCTGCAAACATATTAAATATATTCAACATTAGAAATAAACAAAAATATTTCTGAAATCAGTCGTCTATTCAAAATGAATCGGAAAGTACGAAAAAATATCAAAAATGGTAAAATTCCTTCTAGTTTCTGCAAGCGCTCGCTCACACGCGGGGGTCGATGCGACACGCACGGGGGGCAAAATTCCGAAATAAGGCGAACGCCGCCGAATGGCAACACGATGCGATTCTACGTGAAACAACAACAAATCCGCACGGGCCGGCGCTGAGATTTGGGCTATTTCGGGCGATTTTAGCTTCGTAGCCCTCTTAACTTTCACATTTTCATAGAAAATCAAGTAACGCAAACTTTGAAGTAAACAGTATGACAGTACACACTCAGCATACAGAAGATTTTGCGACACAAAAAAAATCATTTTACTACATTTGATAAAATAGGGTATAATTTTTACTGTATTCCTAAACGTGTACAAACTATAGAAGTAAATAAATATCACGTCTAATAAGAACCAATGTAGGTAAGGTACCTAATTCTTTGATTATTTCAACTCACATACAAAATAAAGTGCAATTATAATACTCAAATTTGTGAGAAATGTAAATATGCATAGGTTAACCTAGTTAGGTAGTTTTAATTTAGCATTTATAGATTTAATTCGTCTTTAATTCAGCTCAAGTTTGTTTTTATGTAACGAATACATAGATAGGAACCTACTTTTTAATGTGCATTTCTTGAATCCACCGCTAAGATACACATATCAAAATAAACACTGTATATATAACTTAATGTAAACATTAAATTCAGAATAATATGATGTTGGGGCTAGAACTGAGCTAGAACTGATCCATAATAACTTTAGATAGGTAGCATTTGAATTATGCCGGTTGCAGACCCTAGCGAGCGAGACTAAGCGAATGCTAACGATTGGCGCGTGGATTGCGCGTTCTTTTTTCGCTGCGTTCACACATATGTAATTTGTCTTATTACTTTTATTTAGTTTTATGACTTTTTCTGTTCGTGACGTCATTTTTTGCTCAAACGGAAAACCAGCGCTGGCTAGACCGCTTCCTGCCTAGCCAGCATTTATGCTGAGTTAGGGCCTTTTTATAACAACTCTATATTACTTTATCCTATAAGATTGTCTGGCTCTCTTTTTTGCTTCTACTCATAGATGTAGGATACAGCATTCGTATAATACGTTTCTTCTGTTGTTATAAATAAATGTATTTGTTTCTTTATTTTTAACGAACGAACGCGAAAAAACAATATGCCTGACGACTCAAAAATTATAATTAGTCCGTCAGTCAGTATCAGTATATTGGACACATATTTTTTCTTTTATCGATTCATCCATCCACATCCACAGCCTGTATCGGTCCACTGCTGGACGCAGGCCTCCTCCTGATAAACGCCTTTTTGGTGTTTAACTCATGGGGGGGTAATGCCCATAATCCCCACGCTGGGCATGCGGGTTGGGGATCGCAGTTTGGTGGAAGATTTGTTCTGCAGGGGGCGCTGCTGCCCGCCCCCCAAAAGATCCCTTAGTCGCCTCTTACGACACCCGTGGGAAGAATTGGGGTGGTGCAAATTCTATGCCGCCGGCACCACACGGCAATTATCGATTAATCAATAATAAATAATTTTGTTTTAAAAAACTATAAACCTATTTAATTTTTTATAGTTTTTTCAAGGATTTTCACTGTCATAACTGAACCAAATTAAAACAGGACCACCGGAAGCACCAGCTTCCATATAAAAAAATAATCATGAGGACCACCCAGTCAAAAGTTCTAAGGTAACAAAAAAATACAGTCGAATTGAGTACCTCCTTCTTATTTTGTCGGTTAAAAAGTGATACACTTTTTACTGAGCCGTGACGTCGCTAGCCCCCGGATAGCGACAGACTAATTCGAACTTTTGAATCGTCATTTGTGGGCGTCATTGCAGAAGCAAGCGAGCTAAAACGAAAGTTTACCTATGGTCGTGCCTACAGTTCGCCTACGGCGGCGGCTGTCGCTACGTCAAAGGAAAATCAAACGAACGTACCGATCGTCAAATCCCATTCGTTTGCATTCGTTCGCTCCCGCTCGTTTGGTGTGTACCCACCATTATAATATGAAATTTCTTTACATTTTTTAAGAAACTAAAGCCCCGCTTTACTTGTATATCACACAAAAAACCTCTTAGCTAGTAATTTGTAATTTAGACTTTAGTTTCGCTAGTGATTCATTGTGAAAGTGTGCCAATTAGTTTTATGGAACGATTCATTAAGGATTTCGGATGTCTTATGCAATTTAATATTTATTGTGGCTTGTAAATAATTACTAATAAAGTTACGACTTTGCCTATATTTTTGTCTAAATTATTCTGTTTTTATTTATATCCGTAGTAGTTAATAAGCAACCCTTCATTTAATTTTAGTACTTAGGTATGTAGATTTGTTTTTCACAGCTTAGGTAATAATGAAGGAAAACGTTCCAATACGGTGTAAGTTCCAAACGACAGAAGTCATGCTTAGTACCTACCTACTTATACCAATTTCAGAAATCAGAATACCTACCTATTAATATGTACCTATAATATAGATAATATTCTGTCAGGTACTGTTTTCTCGAAAAAAAAAACCCTCGAAACCCAGAATCACCACGTGACTAAGTACCTACACCCTTTCCTTGACACCCAGTGGGAACTTATACTATACCTATACCTATAAAAATCTACAGATCTCACACTACACGCACCTATCAATGGTATTGTAAATGTAACACACTAATATTATAAATTCGAAAGTTTGTATGAATGTATGGGTGGATAGATAAATAAATAAATAAATAATGCTGGACTATTCACACAGCATTATCTAGCCCCAAGCTAAGCAGAGCTTGTGTTATGGGTACTGGATAACTGATATACATAATACAATACACTACATAGATAGATATTTTTTTATTATATAGGTAGGTATAATAGAAAACATCCAGAACGCCCTGAACAAATACCTGCAGATCGTGCAAATATTTGTACCCGGAACCTCCTGCGTCGCAGGCGGACCTTCGCCCACCACCGCGCCACTGAGGTCGTCAAAGATAGATAGATAGACAGATAGATTATAACTTTATTGCACCATCAATAGGTACCTACATAAAAAAAACAAAGAAATTACTGCCAACTAATAAAATAAAAAAGAGTGGCACAATCGGCGGCCATATCGCTAACAGCTCCTTGCAACCTTTGGATGGATAGGATCGGTACGTAGAAGCTGACGGTAGCGTAATCGATGACACGTATAAATAAACACAGAAAATTAACAATTAACAGAATATCAAGAAGATTTATCAAGAGTGGACAGGTAGTGTTGGTGAACCATGCTTTTGAAGATAGATAGGAAGGGATTTAGATTGTCGGATAGAAACGGGGAGCCCTACACAGGTAATTTCCAGGTTTTTTTTTATAAAGCGTCATCTAGCGGTGGTTTTCCAAAACGCCAAAACACACTCCCGGATATTTTCGTTTCCGTACGGCGTATTTCGTTCAAAAACCTAATAACATGGTATTTTTTTCTCGGTGGTTTCGAGAAAAAATAACTGTCAATGTCATAAACGGGGAAATCGATACCCGTTTTCAAATTTTGTAAATTTTGGCAACAATCAAATCACTACTAATTTGTTTTGTGGTGTGGTTTTGCGAAAATAGATAAAAACGAATGTAAGGATTATAATTGTACTAGAATTATTTGAAAGCAGCTACCATGGAAACAACTATAGAAAAATCAGCTCGAAAACAGTGTTATAAAGCGCAACAACCGACCTACGGCAATTTACAAATTGCCCACAACTCTTCTTGCTCCAACACAGTTTTGTGGAACAAATACCAAATATTCATCTACAAAAACTTTAAATTCGAGTCACCAGTAAAGGTATTTATCCCAGAGTACCAAATACATCGCCTGATAATCACCGACAACTATTTACTTTGTTTGGATACAGATGGATGCCTACATCTCACAGCACTAGAATTAGAAAACCCTGCACAGAAAATATTAAAGTGTAATCATCAACCAAGAAACCTAGGTGTTAAAGCTTGCATTGCTTTAAGTGAAGATCTTGTTCTCAGCCTGAAATTCGATGATAAAAATTACATCAGTGTCAACAAAATAAACTCTGAATTCCATGAAGTTAAAAGAGTTGCCCTTGTCCCTACGGAATATTCACACACCACACAAGAAAAATGCTTAATAGCACACACAAAACTAAACCAGGTTTTAGCTGAAACCTTCCAGATAATGTTTAAAACAGAGAAGTTACACAGCAATTATCATTTTCTACTAATATCATTTGACAGGCTCACTGTTTTTGGTGGCCTTTTCGATCTAGACATGGCAGAAGACCAAATAAAACTCATGAAGCTGTATTCATGCCCCTCGGAGATATGCAGTGTCCACATTATTGGGACTAACTTACTAATGCCTTTGAGTATGGGCACAGTAGTACGGCTCAAGTTAGATAAACTGGCCACCAAAGCCCCAAAAGCTGTTGGTATTCACATGAACTCTGCAATACACAAGTTTGCTGTACTTGGAGACATCAGCACATTTGTGTACTCCGATGGATTAAAAATGTGGAAAACAGACAAAACTTCCACAGAAGAAGTTTCATTCAGTCAATTCTGTGTGAACCAGGTAAATGACTTCACACAATATGATGATACATTCATTTGCACAACATTTAGTAAGCTGATTTACATCATTCCATTTAGAAGTGATAATGTTTGGTTGAAAAATGAAAATGTATATAGCCCAGCAGTAACTCTTCTCAATAAGTTAGATTATATGACTCAGATATTAAAAGAAGTTGAAAAGGCCAAAGCACTTGCTAAGCAATTAAAGGTAGAAGGTTCATACCTTGCTGCTATGTCTCTTTCCAGGCGACCTGACCTTATGGAGAGAGTGTTGTTACCAGGGGTTAGCATCTACGACACGTTTCTAGAATTCTTGAAAATTATTGAAGATGATGTGAAGTTAACTGAAGACATATCAGCATACTTTGAGTCAGACATATATCTTCTTTACATAACAGTTAAAATGAATCCCAAAGTCGAAGCTCGGTTGCAGGAAGTAGTGTCAAACGTAATGGAAAATGATCAAGCAGAATTACATGTGACTTTATCAAATGAACACAAGATCTTAAAAACATCAAGTATAAAGGTGGGTAAGATGACATGCCTCATTCCATTGCAACTCGGGAATTCATCGATGCTTAATATAAACATTCGCTTAGTACAAATAATCCCTGGAGCTGTCAACAAGAAGGAGATGATTTGGATAGATCTATACAGAAAAGATATTAAGCTGAAATCAGAACATTTTATAATGGACAGAAAAAGAACTTCCATCGGCTTAAACAAGCCTAGAGAAGACTTGCAGACCTCTATTTTAAAAATGACAACTGCTCATTACGGTCACCAATTCAGTTTCACAGATATTGACAATACAGACACATGCTCATCGTTCTTAAGGTTGCCTCATAAAACCATTGCCGATAACTTCGCAAAGTACTTAAACTACCCTAGATCTAAGTACATGACAAAAGCATTGACTTCAGAGGACTTCCTAACATCTAAGAGCCCCTTCAGTTTTAAAGTTGGGAAAGAAACTGTTGATGTCTTGGTAGAAAATGATGGGTTCTCGAACCCTCAACTGAAAATAACCAGCAAGAATATTAAGATAAATGCAAGTATTCGGAACTTTTTCTCAGATATTGTTTATGGGTTTCATGAATGCAAGGCTGGAGAAGAATTTATCAGCAACAGTTTCTATACAACTGTTGAGGTGAGCATCTCATTATTCATCATGCAAAACATTTCCACCCACTTCATGTTCACTTGTTTTGGTCTGAAGAAGTAAAAAACATTCATCCATGCAAACTCTTGCTCTTAAAATATGTGTACTGTGGTTAATATTATTCTCCTCGATTCCCGCCTCGGGGCAAATGTGTTTACGACCTGCAGATATTTGTTCAGGGTGTTCTGGATGTTATATGTATAATAAAAAATATCTATCTATGTAGTGTATTGTATTTAGTATATCAGTTATCTAGTACCTACCCAGAACACAATCTCTGCTTAACTTGGGGCTAGATGCTATGTGAATTGTCCAGCATTATTTATTTATTTAAATAACTTTTGAACCACTGAATATCGCAGAACATACATTGCGGCGTTAAATCGATAGGAACTGAGGACCCCCAGCCGAGGATGATCCATCCCTCTTGTTACACCCTGTATAGTAGATATTCCAGCCATGATCACTCAGTAAATGCAATAATAAAGCTCAACTCTATTTAATTCCAGAATCTACAGTCAGGACTGAATGAGTGCATCGCAACAGGAGATTTCAAGGAGTTCAAACCACTTGTGGAGCAATTTGAGAAGAACGTCATAGCAGTGCTACCACTTTAAGAAGTTACTACCGTTAACAGCGATGCGACCTAGAGGGGTGTGGGCATTGAACGCATTAATGCCAGTATGGAATAAGGAATATTATTGGTCCTGCAACTCACGAAAGATGTCGTTGGAATTAAAATGTGCAACTATGACTACTATATTACCTGTACTACTTGGTGCAAAAGGACCACCGCCACCGGTGGCTGTCGCGCTCTACCCGTATTCGAACCACCGGCCACCGCCACAGCTGTTGCGCGCTACGGCCACAAGACTGCTGTAGCGAGTGGCCGCCGACGACGCGTGTGGCGAGTCGTACAAAATGTATTAAAAAGCCTGTAAACAGCTTGTCGCTCGCCACCAGTGGCCGTTGTCAGAGGTTCGTTTGCGCCTAGCCTAAATGAACTTCTTTTAAGTCCCAAATATAGGTAAACAGATCTGTATTTGCAGTATTTGCAGTTGCATTGTAAGATAGGAACCTACTTTCAAAATCATCTAAGATTATAAATCGTACAAGAACCATGGTAGTTTTAAAATATGTAGTTATCTGTAATATTAGAACATACCAAATACATGTAGTAGTACATTTTCTTTCTTCTGAGCTATCATTGATTGTTCAGTGACTTTTCTGAGTATATTAAAATTGTGGCGTCATAAAGATCTGGAGTTTTAAAATATCTTGTTTTTTTACAGATATGGCAGAATTCTCTTGCATTGTAAGATGGCTACTTACTTTTTAAATCACCTAAGATTATTAAATATATGAAAACTATGGTAGTTTTTAAATATGCAGTAATATGTAATGTTAGTACATACCAAATACATGTACCTAGTACCTTTTTTCTTCTGATGTGTCATTGATTGTTCAGTGACTTTTCCGAGTTTATTACAATTAAGTTGTCATAAGTGGTGTCATTGAGTGTTTAGCGATTTTACCGAGTTTATTGTAATTAAAGTTGGACATATTTAACTTATCTATCAACCGCGTTGTAGCAATCGTGGTTGTTCCATGACCACGATTCAGCGACCATAGTTGTGCCGTAGGTACTTATGTCAGATATGCATTTATTCTCAAACAATATTTACATTTATATATTGTGTCATTTTACGTCGTTTTTTGTCTTATATTAGTAAATAATAATGTAAGAACAGTTTAAATAGCATACAGTCAAAGAATTGAAGATTTAGGATACAGTAAGTTGGTTGACGCCTTTATCTCGCGGTAAATGCCGACAAGAGACGCGAGAGTTTGTGAGGGCTACGGTGGTGGGTTGTCACATATTAGAGAACAACACTATAACCTACTATTATTATTATAAATAAATAAAATAAAAAATCCAATTATTCCATAACCTCAACTAAGAATAAATCGACGTGTAGTGTACAGTAATTATAATTAATAAGTATAAATAATTTTCTTCAAAACATAATATTTCAAGTTAATGTCAAATCAATGTTGGGGTGAGAATTATACAACTATACAATTAGGTAGGTACCTTTAATAACAGAATTTTCATTCGTTTAAAATACAATTGAGTAGGTACCTACCTATGTATAGTTATTATACCTTACAAGTATAATTGCATGCAGTCTTGTTGAATTGGTATACTTAAACATTTTGGTAGGTTTAAACTGAACCTAATACCTAAAATTTTGTTAATTTTGACCTCTTTCGGGTACAGGGTCTCAAGACCTATTATTATTATTGTTA
This sequence comes from Eupithecia tripunctaria, assembly GCA_955876795.1. Lineage (NCBI taxonomy): Eukaryota > Metazoa > Arthropoda > Insecta > Lepidoptera > Geometridae > Eupithecia > Eupithecia tripunctaria. The sequence continues at coordinate 7,303,891 of OY041623.1, read as the reverse complement.
TGTTATAAGAAACCAAAATAAATGATTTCAAAACCTAATAGCGTATAGCAAATTTTCTAAGCAATAAAATTCAACCCCCAGCATAACAATTCTACCACCGAACTGCGATCCCCAACTCGCATGCCCAACCAGCGATTATGGGCGATACTCCCCAGAGAAAATTGTTTTTCAGGTCGAGGCCTGCGTCCAACCTGTGGACCAACATAGGCAGAGGTTGAGGAGCTACGTCAGGACACTCAAAATTTGAGGGAACGTTGGTATATAAGTAAACCTATAAGGCAAGGCATTAGTAAACGGGTGAACCTAGTACCTGAAACGAAGCTGTCAGTCACCTAAAGTCTTGCTCCGATACTTCAAGGAGCTGGGCTGGTTAGGGTCTGCTTACGCAGGGGGATAATGCACAATACACTCCTATGCGAGACGTCCGTGCAGATCTTAGTTCCCCCACTTAGAATTAGAACCTAGTCCCTTTTGGAAGTTACCCATTGTTTAATCCCTTATCGGGGGACTTCTTCCGGATCAGAGTAAGTATAAGTTTGTAAGAAATGCGCACGTACTACTCAACCTTTTACTTTTTTCCTAGGTACGAGTGAGGACAATACCATTTTGCCTGTCTGCACATCCATCTAATTGCATTGAAGCATGTTTTTCTTCTGCTGCTGTGTGGTGCTGGCTTAGAATTTGCACCACCCCATTTCTTCCCATGTTTATGTAAGTAGTGAGTGGAGTGGTTAAGTAAGAGGCGACTAAGGGATATCCACCGGGGGCGGGCAACAGCGCCCCCTGCAGGACAATTCTACCACCGAACTGCGATTCCCAACCCGCATGCCCAGCGTGGGGTTTATGGGCATTACCCCGCTTTAGATAACTGCGTCCAGCAGTGGACCAACAGGCTGTGCGTCCGTTCCACCTATACCGTGTCCATTTTGAATGAGGCATAAACGTAAACAAACCGCCCATACTTAACCTCAAATTCACTTTGTTGAGCGTCCATTTATACGTAATTTACATTACTTGTCGATTTTAGATCCTCCCTTCAATAAAAATTGCTTACAATTATATCTGAAACTGGACGCCAAGCATGTGAGATTTTGTTATTTGTGTCGTATTTTGTTTACAACATGCTCCATTCAACGTGGACAAACCATAGTTACACCTGGGAGGATAGTTTTTCTAGATACGCCTTTGTAAAACAAAAAATTTAAAAAAAAATCTTCACTATTTTGTTATCAGGTTATCACTTATCAGTTACTTATAAACACACTTTATTTTCCCTCATATTTTAGTTACAAAAAAATACTCTTTGTTCTCTGTTATGTAACCAGTGACTAAGAGTCCGCCGGGTACAGGCCAAGCGAGCGAGAGCAAGCGAAGGCCAACGAACGAACGCAAAAGAACCAGTCGTGTGGACGTCATTGCGAAAGCAAACGAGCCCAAACGAGGGTCTTCATTCCCCTTTAGCCGTGCTCCGGCGACTGTCGCTGACACTATTGTTGTATCAAAGAAAAATGGATGGATTGACGACTTCCCACTCGTTTGCATTCGCTCGCTCTTGCTCACTTAGTCTGCCCACCAGACAAAAGGAAAGAAATAAAACTCTTGTATATTATAACGTAACTCTATATTTAGACCATTCGCCTCAACAGCTCGTTGATCTTATCCTCGCGGTTTCCGAAGTCACCGCCGTCTACGTAATGCGTCGTCTTCTTGCGCCAGCCTCCGGTCGGGTTGTTCAGTTTGAAGGGCCACAGGAAGTTGCTGGCGTACTGAAATAAAACAACAATTGTTAAGGTTGAAAAACTGGTAGAAATTCGGGATTATCCAGAAGAGGGTAAGATCTAAGATTTATATCGCTTGATAAGCCCTTTACATAACCCTCCGTAGGTCGCGTGGGGTCTTTGAAAGCCCAGGTGTTACAGAAATGTAAAATGTAAACATTTAAAACCATCTCAGTGATTCAATATTTTAGGTACCCTCCTAAGTTAGATTGTACTTGCCGCGTATCGCCACTAACTTTAGATCGCATGTAAGTGCAGTGAGATACAGACGTGTTTTGCGCGTACGGGCTTCCAAAGACCCCACGCGACTAACCGCGTTAGTAAAATTAATAGACTTTTTTTAGTTTTGATTTCTTTTGTAACATGTTTTTTACGTATTTATTTGTAATTTTAGATTTAATTAAGTGGTAAAATTAATGAAGAGTAACAACCTCGTATATTAAGCTGGTTAGATGATGAAAGTAACGATATTTATTTTAAATAAAAAATAAATTAAAAATACATCAATTTGGAAAGTTTGTATAGTGATGATGAAGAAGAGCCCTTGATAAATATAATCATCACAAAATATCACAAAACACCGACTGTGTTCTAAAAGAAAACCAGTAAAAACTTGACTGACTTCAATTGGTAAAAGTTAATGTTTTTTTTTGTTGGTGCTTTCCAAGTTTTATGTAACTGTGTTCGTTATTTTAGTGTTATTGCGTATAGATTTATTAAAAAGAGAAGTTCCTTCATTTTGTAAGATTAAAACATTTTTTTTTGTGATTGTGATCTCAGGGAGTGAAATTTATGTTCCTATTTTTAGATTGTAAATTTAAGGCAGAAATAAAAGAATATGTTTACGTAACCTGTTGTAGTTTTATTGTGATTAAGTTAATTACCAATGTTTCGCTAAAATAATAAGGAAAATTTAATAAAAAAGGTGGTTTTTATGATGTTTATTTTTGGGGTCTCCAAAGACCCCACGCGATCAACCGCGTTACCAAAAAATGCGCGACCGACCGAAGGTTAATGGGACTTGAGAGAATTGAGAGACTGCTCATTTTAAATCAGTCTATTGTGTTTTTGTGGTGTGTTTTTTCTCAATAATGCATGCAACTGAATGCAATACGAGTGCCCAATAAATGGTAATTATAACAGTTTGGTTTATTGGAAAAAACACTATTTTTATCATACTTTGGGTGTGGTCGGCCTTTTATTATATTTTTGGCCAGTTCTTGGTGTCAGGGCGTATGTAACAATTTAAATCTTTGGAGAATAACCATAAAAGATCTAGCTAGCTATGATTTTGACTAAGCTTTTTTTACATCACATAATCGGAAACTCAGAGGTGTAATATCAACCAATAGCATTTTCTCAAAATAACGTCATAAGTCGAGGCATGTACACAGAATTCTATTGATTGATTTTACACGTATTCTATTCTATCCACTTCGTTGGAAAACATGCATGAATCTTGAAAAAGGCTCGCATACTTTTAACAATCAAAACATTTCGTTGACATTGGTTTTTCCCTCACTCTATAAGATCCCTAGATCTACAACGATAGGGAAGACACAAAAAAGGTATATAAATGAGGTATATAAATGAGGTATATAAATGAGGTATATAAATGTGTGAGCACTAGGAAAGTTGACTCCGCAGGGTGCGGGCCACCATAGGGGCGCTCGGTTCACTCTGCGCTCAGTAAAGCCTACCACGCCACATAGACGTAGCGGCTCGTGCAGAGCGCAAAAGCCTACAACAGCCTGTGTGCCTTCGACCAGATGCAGATGAAAAAGCGGTGAAATGTGAATTCAATCAATAGGATAGCTAAATGATCTTTTTTGTTCTTATTAAAACATTGTTACTTTAAAAATAGAAAGCCCGAAATAAATAAAAAGGTTTAAGTGCGGTGACAGGCAGTATGAGCGGAAAGTTTGCGCAGATACACTCACGCATATAATTCATATGCCGCCGATAACACAGCAGGCGAAATAGATGATATGTACAGCTTCATATAACTTCATTGTCAGAAACAAACTATAAAAGACGCGACTGTCTTGAAGTTAACCAATTTGGCCTGAGAATTGCGTTATGCCCATCTTTGTGACGTGATTCGCCAGAGAAAAACCTTAGCGATTATTTTATTATACTACTGTTGTATTCTCTTAGTTGGCTTTTATTAGTAAATAAAATTACAACGAAATAATAAAAACAAAAAAGTACTAGTATTTAAAATTAAATCAATTGAGCTAACTGCAGAATGCTACAATCAATCTATAGGTAGCTCAACTGATCCATATCAATACCAGTCGTCGCGTCTCCCCAAGACTGCAGCATTACCCCGTTATGACAATGCTGATGAGCTGCGCCAGAAACTCACAAGCTCTCGCTTTTATGCTCACCTTGAACTTTTCTCCAACGGTGAAGATCTCGTGGATGAGATCCTCCACACAGATGATGTTGGCCTTGCCGAGCTTGTTCTCCACGATGGTGTTGGAAGCGATGGGCACGCGCTGCTTGTCCACCTTCGCGAACCCACGCTTGTAGATCAGCTGGAAGAGAGAGTTGCTCAAAACCTGTCACTCCAGCTTCGATAAGACTAGGTAGCCAGAAGGGCTATTTAGGGGACCTACTCGCATTATTTTTCGCTTCGTTTTCGTTGTCGTGCAAAATTAACTATGTATCTTTATGTTACGTTACCGATGTCGAGTATGAGAGAAGTTTGAGTAGTAATATTTTAGGGGTATTAAATTTTTTCTGCGTTCTGTAAGTTAGAAAATTAGTTTCCCACAAAACTTAGGCCTACACTACACTCTACTACTTATAAAAAAATAAGCCGTCCTCATTCAGGACTCGTAGAAGATAAATCGTCATCGACAAACTATGCACTAGTTTGTAAACAAAAAACCATAAGCTTACTTGCGTCAAGTCTCAGTCATAACTGAAATCAATATTTATCCCAAATCGACAAGTAAAAAGATGTACAATGAAAAGACGCGACAACAGAAAGAAAAATCAGAATAAGTACAGGCGGTTTGTTTACAAACATTGTACATCAGCTTGTGGACTAGTAATAAAATGTGTGAGCACTAGGAAAGTTGACTCCGCAGGGTGCGGGCCACCATAGGGGCGCTCGGTTCACTCTGCGCTCAATAAAGCCTACCACGCCACATAGACGTAGCGGCTCGTGCAGAGCGCAAATTATACACTTATAATTATCTATTTCAGGTTTTAACTCATTATATTTCTGGAGAAAATGCAGATTTTATCAGGTAATGCCAGGCTACATGGCAGGTAAGATCCAGAGAAGAGAATCTCATAAACAACCTTCTGCTAAAAATTGTGAAAAAAGAATTTAAAAAAAAAATACGATTTTTGCTAAGAACCATAAAACATCGAGAAAAGAAACAGCACCTTTTTTTGAAGTTGGCTAATAAATACTGAAAAATCTGAACTAGCTGATTTTGTAACCAAAATTGGCACTTTTTTAATTCTATGAAGCGTAGTATAAATTATAAGTAACATGTCATCTATGCAAAACTGTAATCACTTGCTACAGATTAAAAAACAACTTAACATTTATTGAATTTTTTACACTAAGCTAAATAATAATTCTCATGTAATTTTTTACTTTATCTTGAGAATAATAAATAATTATTATTATTTCATACTTATGCTCGCTTTATTTACATATAAAATAAATGTTTATTTCAGTAAATGGTATACTTATGTACATTCACTTAAATTTAGTTGAACAACCGGAAACCTAAACCTAAAATATAATGTATATAGTCAGCAAAAATTGCGCCTTACCACCACTAAGGTAATATTTCTGTGAAATGAATAGTTACCAACCCTGGTTAGCTCGATATCTTTTGTTTTTAACGCAAAGCAAAATAGTTTCAAAATGGATAGGCATTACGTTTGGCGATGGTACATACCTCGCGCACACTCTTCAAGTTGGGGTATCCCCACGCGATGTAGGGCTCCGCGATACGCAGCATGTTGACTGTAGCCTTGTTCAGGCGGATGAACACTCCGTTGTTGATCTGACGCAGTCTGAACAGCTGGAGGACTTTGCGGACCTGGTAACGTGGAACATTCATCAAGCGATATTCTAAACACAGTGGTGTCTATTCAGATGTTGCCAAAACTAGACTAAACTGATCTGACAGGACTAAAATTGATGCCATTTTTATTATTTTGATCGTTGTGACGGGGACGGCGACATTTTTAGTACTGTCAAATTAGTTTAGTTTTGGCGACATTTGACTGAATAGACACCAATATGAAGTAGGGAAATTTATAAAATCTGCGAATTTATGGAATGTATTGAGGATGACGTCATCTGTCATGCTCACAACAAATTTGTGACGAGCTGGAGGGCAATTCTCGCAATATATCGACTCGATAAACTGTAAAAATATCGAGTGATTGCTTCGAATCAAACAAACCAATTCTCAGCATCTGCAATTCGATTTTTATCGAGGGCCTTTTTTCGATAAGTTGCTCGATAAGCAACGAGTGGTCCCGGGCACTCGTTCGCATTATCGAAGAGAGGGAAAGAAGATCGTAAGTATAATCTCTCTGTCGCTCACTTGTTTTCTGTTTGTGTTTCTGTTTTGTTTGATTTTGATTTCAGGTGAAAGATGGATGAGTTAGTGAGGGCTTTCGTTGTAAACTTGGTGGACGAAGCCGAACTTGCAGCAGATGTACCTATACGCCGTCGTCGTCGAGCTGAGTGCTCAGACCCATGGAACAAAAGTGAGACTCGAAGAATGAAGAAATATCGAAGAGTGCACGAGAATGCAATTTTTGGCGAAACTCGATATTTATTCAAGGCTCGATATCTATCACCTGATAATTTATCCCGTGATACTGCGTATCACCTGATAAAATATCACGTGATACTGAGAATTGCCCTCCTGGACAATTCCGATAATATATCTACTCGATATTATATGGCAGGAACTGTCAAAATATCAATTTAGTAACCATGTTTCCTATGAAGCAATTCGTAGGAAATATATGATTGTAAAATCTACTACGAGATATTTATGAGGCTTTTCTGCGATAAGTCGCACGTGTGCAGTTTTTGGCGGGACTTGACTTATCACGTGATCGACTCAGAATTGGCCATGGACAGCATGAGAAATGACGTCATTCTCACTCAATCCCAATCTTTAAGAACACAGATAATATTCTTGTTAGGGTAATCTCTGGACAGAAACTATTTGTTTTTTTAGTGAAGCTGTTTCCCTCTCTGGAGCTAGATCTCATCTAAATACGTGCTATTTAGATGAATCTAGCTCCAGAGAGGGAAACAGCTTCACTAAAAAAACAAATAGTTTCTGACCACGGCTTCGCAAGTGTTTTTATATAATAATGTGTGAGCACTAGGAAAGTTGACTCCGCAGGTTACGGGCCACCATAGGGGCGCTCAATTTACTCTGCGCCCGTAATGTGCCTGATGCGACATGAGTACGCATCGGCTCGTGCAGGGCAATTATGTTAAACTATGAGTTACTTCTATAGTAATATGAAAGAACTAGGACAAGACGTGAAGTACCGCCGCCGCTGCTGGTGCTCATTCACAATATTCTGTTTTTTTTTTTTTAGGATAACTAATAGTTGAAAAAAAAAAAATACAGACGAATTGAGAACCTCCTCCTTTTTGAAGTCGGTTAAAAAGGAATCTGTCTGAAAAAAGATCTGTGACTGTTTAACAGTTTTTGCGTATAATGTCTAACTTAAGTGTGTGCATGAACTAACCATACTATTAACTTTATAAACTTTGTATAACTTATACTAATTGAGCACTTTGTAAATAACTGTTATACTCTTCCTGTCCAGAGGAGGGCGATACTGAACGCGACACAGTTGTAAACTTTTAGCGTCAGTATCGTTGCATTATGTTATAGTTTTATAAAATGTCCATGGTATCAATAAATGATTTGTTGTAGATTTGTAAACTTCTCTCTATTCTAGTCCAACAAATTAATAGAAGCCGTTTAGCTTTATACGGTCCCGTTATTTGGCCACAGTATAATGTGAACAAATAACGGGACTGTATTTTGTGAAGAAATAAGTAAATAGGTAATATAATTTTACTAACCTTGGGGGAAACCTGGTTGATACCACGAATACGGATGACGAAAGCAAGCTTAGCCTCACCGGGTACGTAGTAGTTGCCGCGGTTGCGTGCCTAGAAAAAAAACATACATGTTTTACATTTCTCTATACAAACAGGTTTCTTATTTGGGGTTCTAAGTTTCTTTGCAATTTTATAGTAATAATGGCGACAGTACACACTCAAGAGTTTTTATCGAATGCCGGGCACTCAACTTTTTAGCTAGGTGTGTTACTGGAACTGTGTGTGGCCTAGACGAAAGCCTACAAGGAACAAAGAATTAAATTGTTAGATTGGCTCTTTTAGTGTATTGTATTAAGTATATCAGTTATGTAGTAGCCATAACACAAGCTCTGCTTAGCTTGGGATTAGATAATGTGTGAATTGTCCAACATTATTTATTTGTTATTTATTATTTTCATAGAGACCACAAATTATTATTGCCAAATGAAATGAGATAGCTCACTCAATTGTATTGTGTAAAATTTATAGGTAGTGTGCATGCGTCGGCATATTATTATCGACTGTTATTATAGACAATGCCACAGTTTTAGGTGACAGGTTGGTAGAGTGTATCTAACGATTTAAATCTTTGACAAGGAAACTGAGGCGTGATGAGTGCACCATATACACACTCAAGCTTAGTCTGTCGCGGAGTGTGTACTGCTTCCATAATACGAATGTGTAAATAAAATGTGTGAGCACTAGGAAAGTTGACTCCGCAGGGTGCGGGCCACCATAGGGGCGCTCAGTTCACTCTGCGCTCAATAAAGCCTACCACGCCACATAGACGTAGTGGCTCGTGCAGAGCGCAGATTGTCTAGTGTGTGTCTAGTAGTCATCAATTTATTAAAGTTTTTAGGGAATGGATATTTATCAGCATTTAATTTTGTGGCTTGATCTCTGATACCACATTTAGGTTAATACCATGACTTATGAAGCCCAAAGGAGTCATGAACATCAACAACAGCAAAGCCACCAGCAATTAATTTTCGTTTTAAATTTAATCACAATAGCGTGGCTCAATGGCGCGCAGTCGCACCATCGACCCACAGGAGGACATCTGTGTCTTTCAATCATGAAAGTCAATAACAATTTTTCTTTTTTATATCCCCAGCATAGGTACTCACTTGTCTGACTAGCCTGATTTCATCTCGCTCCCTGATGCGGTATTCCTTTACATACTGTTCAGCCCTCTTGAAGATATCCTTCTTCTTCTTGATGGCAGAGGAACGCCTCTTGAGCGTTACCTGAAAGAAAGGAATGTTTAAGACATATTCTTTTAAGCGCGGGATGTTGAGAGTTGGTGGTTCTGTCAGATATTGATGGGTAACAGCACTTTGCATCAGATGAACTATGCCTTTCAATTTGAATATCATCACATTGGTAATTATTTTCTTGGTATTTTGAGATAGATAATATTGCTAGTTTGGATGTTCTTCAAGCATATATGAAGCATTTTGTTACTGTTTGCCTGAATTTGATGTGGAATGTTTGTAAACAAACATCAATACTTAACCTAAAATTCAATCTGTTGCTTCATTGTGTTACACATTTACATCACTAGTAAATTTGAGATTATTCCTGCAATAGCTATTGCTTCCCTTAATTGATAACCTAATATATCTGGTTTCAGATATAGGATCTACACGCAAATTTAAGTTTATATACAAACATTCTACATCAACTGACGGCCAAAGATAGAGCATGCACAACAAAAAAAAATTTAAGAGTTTAGCTAAGGTGTGCTATACGTATGTCAGACATACAAAACATTTTGGATAATCCTTCACTTAAATTTAAATTCTACATTCTATTCATTGTCTTCTAGTCCTATTTTTTATTTTTAGAATGCCCACTGCTATAAAAAGTTCATGTAAGTAAAATGCTAATAAAATGTTAAGTAAGGCATTAGATCAGCTTTAGATATATTACCTGGAGGCGGCGTGTGCGGAGAGCCTCTCTCCTTTTCCTATGCTTGAGCACGGACTCTGGTACTGCGGGCAGCTTCTTGCTGTCCTCCTTGCCTTTGGCAACCTTGGGGGCCGCAGCCTTTTTCTCTGTAGTCGCAACCATCGTGCTGAAATATTGTCAACTTATTAGATAGTTGTTAACACTTATGTAATTGATAGATCCATGTGACTTAGTCTGTGTGGTTCTGGTGCTTTAATTTGAAACAATAATTATTCTGGCAGTGTCCATTGTTTTAATGTTACAAACCTATGTTGTCCGAGTATGATTTGCTTGCTATTGGAATAACATTTTACTCTTATTTAATTAGACTAGAGAAAGCACGCCTTTACAGAAGGATTTAAACACAGCATGAGGGGTGTCTACAATGAGCGGCATGTCAACAAAACACAGGTGATTTTGCAGACGCATTGGACGTGAATTATACAGGATTATGATCTAAAGAGCAGGTATTTGTTAGATTCTACTCGTTTTACCCTTCAGAGAATTTAGTTTGACTACGAATATGATGTGAAAGCACTCGTGGTGAGGTTATGTGAACAAAAATAAACGTGACATTTTACAAGGAAAGTCTAAGAATTATCTGGGTAAATAATGCTGGGGAGGTTGTAACAGCCAGTAAATATAGAAACTACACTTATTGACATAGAAAAAGCATTAGAAAATAGTAAAAAACAGGGAGTTCAGTGTGGCGGCATGTCACCATTCCGTGCATCCTTTTGAGAACACTTTTCACAAAATCCACTCAACATTATTTTATACGGACACTGCAGATAGATTCCTTGTTTATTTCTGATCAATAAAACCACCAATTATGTAGTAAATATCTAAAAATTCCCCACCTGCGGGGCTAAACTCCACGCGGCACGTGTGTCAAGTTATCAAAAAGACAGAAATTCTACTTCCGCTGCCCATCGCCATTTTTGTTTTAGTTTTTTTTCTTGGCAACCCTAAAGCATTTTCGTTTCAATAAATTTGTAAATGTATTCACTGAAAAGTTGTATTTAAATTTTTCAATTGTTTGTCGTATAATTTTAAGGATACGTTTTTTGTAGAGACTTTTGTTATAAATAAAATGCGAAGACACTCTGTAAATCAAGCGTCCACGATATGTGTGGTCAATGTATTGAACTGAGAAGCCGAGAAGCCGGTGAACCGAACACACTTTCTCGTGAACTTCCGGTATTTGGCGGGACCTTTCGAAAACGTTGCCTGCAAAGAGAATACAATAACTTCGTAAGGTTGCCTGGTTACAAGCATTACGTTGTGGTTTTTGCTAATTAGTGACAAAAATATTTTTAAGCGTAAAACCCCAACTAGAAATAATAAAAATGGTTGAAAAGGATCCCCAAATAAGAGCCCTTGATGTTGGCGAACTTGATATTTTCATCGATAGCATGGAGCCATGGACAGTTGAATCCATAGGAAATCAAGCGTAAGTTAACATGTCGTTTTTACACTTTTTATCACTGTGAAATGGAATGATGTTTAGCTTTTTATAAAAACAGGTGGGTCGATTGGCATATTCGTCTTCAAAAAATCAACCAGCAAGCAGTGCTCGAGGCTTCATCCATGCTTGAAGAACTCACAAAAGAAACGTTAATTTCATCTGGAAAGGTATTGCAGCGCCATCTTGTATCGAGTAGTAAAATACTATATAATACTATTTTGTTTGGTATGAACTCATAGATGGCGTTACATATTTTTCAGCTACCGGTTTTGGTATACGAGGCAATCTGTATCCAAGTTTGGCGCTTGAAGATCTTTCCGCAAATAATGAAAATAGAACCAGCTCCTGCAAATACATTTGCTCTTTATACTGTGGTTAGTAGATAGAATTTATCGAATACTATTTTTAAACCATGCATGTCTTGCTGCTTGTAAATTATTACTGTATTTTTTAGTTTTACCACGAAGCAGCAGCCATAGGGCTCCTAGAAACGGTGCTGTATCACGAAGATGGAGCCCAATGCATCAGTGACGTAGCCGGAGACTTGTTGGATTATGCGGTTGAACAGCTGACGGCACTTCTAGCGCTTATCAAGTTAGTTTACTTGATTTTGTTTTTAACAGCGCCATCTATGAATATGCCTATTATAGGTATACATATTAAAACCTATACTCGGATATGGAATCCCAGATATATTTGTAAACGTATTAATTACATACAGCTAAGATGATAGAAAATATTTCTTGATACAACATAGTTTTATACTCTGTAGTTAGTACGAGTGATCGTTTTATGGTAGGTAAGTAGTTTTGTCTTTTTTCAAGCTCTATTTCAAATAAGAAAAGTAGTAAATATGTGTTTTCATCACTCGTCAGGCTGTGCTAATAAATTCCTTGAGTGTTCATGAACGTACCAGATTCAGGACCTAGAGCTGTAAACTTACTAAGGCATTTTGACCATTAGAACTTTTGTTTGTGCAGCAACGGCTACCTGAAACCTCGGTCCCCTAGAGAACTGGATTCGGAGACAGCAGCCGAGGAGCTAGAGCGGCAGAGACAGGACCTTCTGTTCGATATCAGCATGAGATGCATCTCCATAGTCCGGTAATTTATACTGCTAGTAGACGCTATAGTTACACTCACCGCCTTTGAGGAGGTTTAAGTATTTTTATCGAGCGTTTTTTATGAGCGCTCCTGTTAGGATAGCTTTACACCATCGTAGGATAGATAAGATACCGATTAGTCCCGTGGCAGTTGGCTCCCAAATGGGATAAATATTCCCGATTATAAGCTCTCTACGAAACGGGAATTTTTAAGTATCACCTCGTAGCCAGGTTTGGAAGTTATAAGCGTAGTGTGCACCAGTCACGCTAGTAAGCTTTAACTACATTTTACTTTACTTCTATCTAAGGTTCATTCTTCTTCACAGGTAATAAATCGGCTAATAACGCAGATAAAATGAACGTTATTTTTAAGCTATTGCATAGCTTCTATCGCGGGCCTTGAGCGCGGAGACCGAATCCAGAAATTCCGTAACGAAAAAACCTTGACGTTTGTCTCTTTAGTTCAGCAACTCGCCTCTAGATGGCATTGCAATAGCTTTACCGCGGCAGTCCCCGAGTGCCACACGTCTTTTTTTAATATTTTATCTAATCTACCTACAGTAAAGTTGAAAGCCCGCAACTGTCTCGTAATTTAACGTCCTAAATGGTTTTAGGAAGGCCTGCTTCCCTAGCCAGATGTGGCTAGGGAAGGAGGCCTTCATAAAACCATTTAGCCCCTTCCAATCTTTAAGTACCTACCTATAAGATTATATTATAATTATTTACTATTTTTTTACTACAGTTATCTAGCCGAGCACATGGAGACAGCCGGCATAGGCGCTCTGATCTCAACCAGCCTGTACAAGAGCTACGACGTGCCTTCCTTGTTGGCTCACCTGCTGCAGATGGAGCCTTGGAGGCGGACCAACGATAACAAGGATGTGGAGGTCTTCAACTGTGAGTATTTTACTTGAACTGTGAGTATTTTACTTCAACTGTGAGTATTTCAAAATACCAACAGTCGAAAACCTCCAACTGAAACTAGATCCTAGATTTTAAGATGATCTTTGGCAGGTGTTTTCTTTTGAGATTTTTACAGAGATATAGTACCTATAAGAATTTTGCAGAGATATAATATTTGCGTAGATATAGGATTTAATCTTCACATGTGACACACCCTAGTTCAATAAGTTTTAGCTTCATCATCAAAATCTCAGCCGAAAGACGATAACCTACCTACTACTGGAATGGACACAGGCATTCCTCAAAAATCTTGACAATGGTATACCTATGCAACATCCAGCGGTTTCCACTCCTGCATCAGGTCATAAGTTCATCTAGGTTTGGATTTACGCGGCAATTTAAAGTGGGTACAGAGCTACGTGCCTTCCCCACTGCAGCTCGATCCTTGAAAGAGAACCAACGATATCAAGGATGTAGAGGTTTTCAACTGTGGAATTTCACTAGACTACCAAAGGAAGTGTTATAACCAGGGTTGTTACGTATGCCAAAATTTGGACATCCGCGGATGCAGATGCGGATGCGGATTATTAGAAGTTCACATCCGCGGACGCGGATTTGATGCGAATGCGGATGCGATGCGTATGCGGATGCGGATTTTGGAATTTTAAAAGGATAATTAATTACTTAAATTTTAGGTGCATAAATAACTGAAAATCAATTAAATTTTAATTTTTTATTTATTTAAACATATTTTTAGAACGAATTTTGTTCCACAAAATTACACAAGTTATTAGTTTTACTTATGATGACACATCAGTATTTTAAGCTGCCACTCTGGCTCCGCCCACTTTCTTTACATGTAATAACTTGTTTGTTGATGTGAATCTGCATCCGTAAATATTCGAATAATTCGCATTTACGGATGCGGATGCAAATATTCGTAACACCCCTGGTTAACCGCGGAATAATAAGAACAGAATGATCGTACGTGTTTTAAAATCTTTCACGAATATTTTAAAAGGAAAACTTTAAAGCGCGCTTTTTGTGAACGGTGGAACCGTCTTCTTAGTGGCACTAAGTTAACAATTTTTTCAGTCGGGCGCTGGGCCAAGCCTACTAACGAAGACTTGAGTCAGATGCATCGCAGTGAGGCGCAACTGTGGCTGTGTATCCGCCAGCTACTGCTTGAGCCGAGATTAGCTCACCATTACACTATTGAGGAAACTCGCCGTACGCATTTTTGCAGGGTTAGTTTATTATTATATTTATTAATAATTTTTTTAATATGAGAGCCCAACCGTGATGACTATAACGTGCCAGTTATATCGGAAGCTTGCTAAGTGGAAGGCCCAGATGAGATGGAGTGACGAGCTCGAGGCACATCTTCTATCGTAGCCTGTTGCAACTTTGAATCGCGAGGAGTGGAAGGAAGGAGAAAGGAGAGGCCTTTGCCCAGCAGTGGGATTCAATTATTTATTGGATAAAAATTAAATAGAATTGCAAAACAGTCTAGAATATCACACACAACACCATATACACGAGCGTAGCGACTTAGCGAGACTTCATTCATACAGTTCAAAGGATTTTGAAACTTGGCCAGTATAAAAATATTGAAGTAAAAGTAATTATATTAATAGCACTTCATTTTCTACTGGCTCTGTGCTTGCGGCTTTGATGTAGGTACTATTCTTGAATAGATAGTAACACTAGGTAATCTTTGACGACTACGATTGTACGAATCTTCATGATTTACGGCTATTGTATCATGAACATAATCATGACTCATGACTTCGAGTCATGCATGATATGCTACTTTTATTCAGGGAAAATGCGTGCGGAATTGCGGATAGAAGCTTGTATATTTTTTGTAGTGGGTATCACAGCAGTCGAAAATTTTTGGGATATTATTTGATTTCCTGCTGCTTATGCTATGCCATAAATTATGGTATTCTTAAATTACCGATCATCTTTTTTCTAGCTCCAAGCTAAATTGACGGAGCCGATTCTAGACCAAATTCCCCCACTGGGCGATCTGAAGATGTTCCTCTGTCGTCTCGCTGTCGGCGACTATTCTTCGTTGAACCGCGGTAACGGTGTCAAGAACCCTGGTTGCACGCTGATTGAGATGGTCCCGCAGGTTAGTTACAGCGCCATCTATTAGTGGATCCCAAATCTCAATGGTTTAATACATTGATTCTCTCCAAGTGTATCAATAGATGGCGTAGGTTTTTTTTTTTTAATAATTTGCCTATGCCATGCCAACGAAACACATAACAATAACACATTTTTTATAAACAGTGTGAATACTATAGATAGGTTATGTGGCATACATGTCACACGCCATCTAGCTTTGAGTAGCGTTAAACTTTTAAATCTATTTTAAAGTTTAAGGCTACTCAAAGCTATTATAGTAAGTACACTTACCCCCACAGAACAATATAGGTACTCGACTTACCCTCCCCACATATAATATATCCCTCTCTTTTTACGGTTCTCATTTCCTTTCCATTTCTATTCACCCTGGAGTCTCTTTTCATTCCATTTTACCTGGTATTTATGTTGCGTTTGCACAGATGGCTTACACCGTTTTTCGCCTGTTTACAAAAGGTAGATTTTAAAAATAAATTATAATTAGGTAATATTTTTTCCGTTTTGTCGGACCGCAATCAATAATACACACTCAACTAGCTATTTTGATAGTTTTTCATCTGTTTTCCCAGATAAAACACTCCTACTTGAAACAAGTGCACAAGCGCACTAAGGCTATCGCGAAGACGCAAATTAGCCTCTTTGCTCTCGACGGCTCCGATGAAAGCCGAGAACTAGCCAAGAAGCTTCTAGAATCATACACCAGTGATGCGGCGCTGGTGATGGACAATGGCGGCGCTAAGTGTGGACGGTGTGGCGAGAAAGCTAGCAAGAAGTGTTCTCGGTGCAAGACCGAGTGGTATTGTGGGAGGTACGTAGACATACAGGGCAGCGATCACGGTTGTTTCTTAGTTGACGACCTCTGTGGCGCGTTGGGCGAACGTAGAGGAGGTTGCGGGTTCGATACCAGTCTCGGGACGAATGTTTGTACAATCTGCAAATATTAATTCATTCAGGATGTTTTTCTATCTATAATAAAAAATATCTTTATGTAGCGTATTGTATTAAGTATATCAGTTATCTAGTAATCATAACACAGGCTCTGCTTAGCTAGCCAGATAATGACGTGTGATTAGTACCTATTGACGTTACGGCTCAAGCGTTAGCAGTTATAAGGTTAGGGTGCGCGTTATCAGACAAGCCACACTAGCCCTATGGTTTACCATACAAAAATATAAGTGAAATAATCCTTCCGCAATTCTAAAACACTGCAATACCTATGTCCAGCAGTAGAAGCCTACTACCTAAATAATACATGAAAGAAGGCAAAACTATTATAATAATCTTTTTTATTTCTAAGCATTACAAACGAGCTTTGAACATAAAAATTATATCTTTTCGCCCCTTGTAAGTAAGATGATACTGACTAACATGTGTTTTCTTCCCAGGGAATGCCAAGTCCAACAATGGCCGAAGCATAAGGACCTTTGTGACCAATTTATAAACATAAGTGGTTGCTAAGTCCATATACCTTAATTGAATCTCTTTTTTCTTTACAATCCTCTTTATTAGTTACTTCACATAATTTCAATTCTTTTTAATTTAATTATGTCTCATACAATTTATTTCGTTAAATAAAGTTTTTTTTCACAATCCTATTTACTAGTTACTACACTTAATGCTAATTATTTGAACAATAAAACGAATGCGTAATTTTTTTGGTTTTTTATTACATAGCTTACGACCTAAGAGCTGGACACCTTGAGGTAATCCTTGAGAACGTCGAGCGCGGGCGTCTCCTCGCCGAAGTCCTAGAACAAAAGATACATCACGTATTAGAAAGATGACATAATGCTAACATAGCTATGGACGAAATACTGTCGGCCCAGCACTGGGATGGTTGTCCATCGTCATATGAGTGGTGTTATATCAAAAACCGCGCAATAACTTTCGAAATATTTTCACAAACTTTAAATAACGAAGTATTATTTCAGCGGGTTTTGCAACCAAACAAAACCAACAGTAAAATAGTGGGTGGATGGTGTTATGCGACATGTTACCTTAACTTTAATAATTTAATTCGGGTCATCTTTGCTATTCATGGATTTATAGGACTGAATAGGCCTTCCGAGGAGAGCCCTGAACGGCGCGCCGTTCCACCATGAATTAATAACCAATAGGATCGCTCCATTATCGCGTCATTTTCCTAACTAACAAATAAGAAGCGATACTTTTGGTCAGCTGGAAATTTAGACAGGTAGCACATCTCTGGTGGAAAGGCAGCAGCAGAATCATGATAGGCATGTTGAATAATAAATGTGTGAAGTGTTGCAAATGGGTGACATCCAGAATGTCTGTCACCCATGTTAGCACCCAGTTTATATAGCGCTGACTACGGCACCAAGAACCAGTTTAGCTGTTGGTGTGCTTTGCAGCGCATTTTAAGACATAATTGATTATGCTGATTATTGCTGATATAGGAACTTTAATTGAAACTAGTCACTTGGAAGTGAGCAACTGGACACATGTTCTAGCACCTAAGACTAACCTAGACCGTTGTTCCTCAAAAGATAATTGATCGATTAACAGCTCAGATTTTCTACAACCTCTGTCAAAAACGTCAAGTATAAGTTCATTAGAATATTGAATGAAATCTGCAGAAATGACTATAAACAAGTTTGACTCACCTTGATAACTACACACGAGCAGCCGACGATTTTCCTGGCTTTGCCATCCTTGTCAATTTTGCAGAGACCCGCCCATTCGCCGAGTTTCTTGTTGTTGTCGACCTGAAAATAATAAATAATCCCACTATTATAAATGAAAGTTTGGATGGATAGATGTTTGTTACCTCTTCACGCCAAAACTACTGATTGGTGGCTGGCTTTCTACCGGAGATGTGGTAAGCCATCCCATAATCACGTTCTGTGTGTTGAATGATAAATGTGTGAAGTGTTGCAAATGGGTGACATCCAGAATGTCTGTCACCCATGTTAGCACCCAGTTTATATAGCGCTGACTACGGCACCAAGAGCCAGGGCAGCTGTTGGTGTGCTTTGCAGCGCATAACATCACCTATATTCTAGCCAAGTTCTAAGAATAATTTTTGGTAACAAACTTGAGCCATCTCGGAAAATCTCACAAAAATCACCTTACGTAGTTTATGGATGCAAAACTAATCGAAATGGGCATCCATAAATTACGTCAGGTGATTTTGTGAGATTTTCCAAAAAGAGGTATATTCGTTGATGAAGTTCCTTACCTTTACAAGGGGGATCTGGTGCTCATTGCAGAGAGCCTGGACCAGCTTCTTATAAGCAGCCTCGTCGCAGTTCTCAGCCAGGACACAGAGGACAGCTTGCCTCCTGAAAAAATTAAAAACATGGACCCAATCAGCCATAAACTCAACTTAATAAATAAATAATATAATTAATTTTTATCACAAGTATTGAACAGTTTCCTAGTTACCAATAACACAAAATCTCTATATCTGGGGACTATACCATATCCATTGAGCATGTAGAATGTTAGTCAACAAACCACCCATACTTAACCTAAAAACAATTACTTGCTTGGCATTGAGTTTCAGATGTAATTGAAGGTGATGAGAAGCATCTCAAATAAACAAGTACTGTACAAAAAAACACAATAGAGTGAATTTTAGGTTTAGTATTGGTGGCATGTGATGCAATTTGATGTAAAATGTTTGTAAACATTTTACATCATATTTGCTTAAAATATAGTTGTAACTGACAAAGGCAAACCTTGCTTTTTATTTACAGTGAGCCAGAAAGTAACTTAACTTGACTTGAAGCCAAATTTGGTGATAAATAATGTAGCACACATGGGAGGCCACAGTCTTGTCGAGGCAAGTAATGTGGTACTATGCGTGTGCATTGCTGTTTGCAACGGAGGGTATCCAACCAGCACAACAACTAGCTTGATATTTCCAAACACCACATGACTAAAACAGCCACATAGTGAGTGAATATTTTGGGGGACTCCATTGCTAAATATCTAGTAATATATATTATAAATTAAAGAGCCTATACCTTATCCATCGAGCTTGAAGAATGTTAGTAAACAAACCGCCTATACTTAACCTAAAATTCACTTTGTTGGTGGAAGAGCATTACTTCCTAATACAGGTATTTTACGCTGTTTTCTAGTGGTCCCAGGATTTTGTCCCATTAATGGGACCACAAGGGAGAACTGTTTCTCGTAGTCCCATTATTGTGTAATTACATCCTGTATATAAAACTATGTGGTTACCAAAAGAAACAATAATAATAAACGGGACTCGAAATTATATTTTATCTCAATTTTTCTAAAAAATGTCCCACCGAAATATCACCGTGGATCAACTGTAGTTGGTAATTCATAACGTCCTCATCCCGCCTTACAAATTCTCGTCTCCTTTCTGATGATTTAGAGAATTCTTGTTCTCTATCAACCAGAATGTTTAATAGTCTTAATAAAGATTTCGGATGGCGTTTCTTCATGTCTTTATTTAAAAGCGAATGCCAACATTCCACTACGTTGTTGGTGCGGTGTCTTTCACCATATACGTTCCACTGTGATATAAATTCTTCATTTTTAAGCCAAGTCCTTTCCATATATTTTGTGAAATTTTTAATTTTGGCAGTGCCGGGACTTTCCTTTTTTATATACTCTACACCATCTGATGTCTGATCTAAGGGTAGTAAAGGTAAAGCAGTGTGTAGACCCACGATGCGCCGTTCCTGTTTTGATTTAATTTTCATTTCTTTGGCCTTCTTCCAGATGCTTTTAGTGAAGTGATAATAGCACTTTTTCAAAATAATGCCCGGAAAAATGGTCATTATTGCATTTGCAGGAGCTACTTCAAAATCTAAGTGAAGTTTTTTTGGCGACCACTCTATTTGTGCTTTAATAATTAGAAATAAAGCGGTGTATGATTCTTCATTTTTGTGCGTCATCAATGCGTAAATAAGCGGAATAACGTGTGTTGTTGATGGTGACTCAGATATATCACCATGAATAGATAAAAGTTGAGTAAATGGAGCTGGACAGCTTTGAAACGTCCCGTCAATAAAAAACTCACCAACTTTCTTGATAGTATTTTTGTTTTCTTCTGAACAAAAAATAATAATACCACAATCTTTGTCGTAGTATTCAGCAAGTACAAATTCTGAGAATTTCGGAGGGATAATCACTTCTTCGATACTTTTAAAGTTAGTACGTTTGCGATAAGTGTACAAAGATGTTTGTACACTTTTAAAGGAAGGTAAAGTTGATACAAAATTAAGACCCTCATTTTCTAATTCCGTCAAACCTTTTTTAAAAATTTGTGTCACTGGTGTGTCTGTTAAGCGCGATTGTTCTTTCATTTTATCTATTGAATCGTCAATTTTATTCTTACTGTAATCCAATTTACATGAATGTGTTTTATTTTTAACTATTTCTTTACCCTGAAACGCAAAAAGGAATAAAATATCAGATACAATCTAAGGCATTCTACCCGACTCTAATTATTTATTTCCATGCGGACGAATTCACGGGTAAAAGCTAGTCATAAATAAAAAACCAAATTTTACCTTGAGAGTTATAGATCCACGGCATTTTATTTTCTTGGCTTGGCTACACTTCCAAACGACATTCCCACTTTTATAAACCATATGCCTATAATATTGTCTCCCATCATATAGTAATACGGTCCCGCCCTTTCTTTTAAGAAACAAAATTTCTTCCATGAGTATATTATTTCGTGTTTACTTATCAACAGAATTCTAAGTATTAACAGAATTTTGATGTATTTAGTGTCAGTCAAGTGTCATTTATTCATCATCTAACACTTCACTACACACTCCAAAAAGTTTATCTATTCTAAGGATTTTGTTATTATAATACCTATATACACAAGGATAAATACTTTACTGAGCATAGGAATGGGACTACGAGAAACAGTTCTCCCTTGTGGTCCCATTAATGGGACAAAATCCTGGGACCACTAGAAAACAGCGGTATTTTATAGATCTTAAAAGGAGGTTCCAAGCACAGTCTTTGTAAAATTTTGTTGATGAAATAAACATTTTGTATTGTATTGTATATAATCAACGACAATTACACAGTTTTTGGTGACAGGGTGTATCCAACTATTTACATATTTGATTGGCTATAAATAATTAAGCTATTAATTAATACAACAAACTGTTCAAATTCCAGTATTCCATAAAATACAACAGCCAAACCCCACTCTACCAAGTATGAAAACCATTTTAAGACAAATTCTATACTCTCTACAAATTGTCTACACCAATACTTACTTGTCAAGCACCTTAGCGGCTTCATGGAGACCATGGACCAGACCTCCATGGATGAGGGCAGTCTTCAGCACCTCCTGTAGGGCTTGGTTCACGTCCATGGCACCTCCGCTCAGGACGGGGTTGACGGGTACCTCACTACAAATATCAACATGAAAGTTGTAGATGGCATGTTACAACTCCGACTTCTGGCGAGATCGTTTCTGTTAGACGCTGCCCGTAACATGATAGAATCGCAAGCTTTTAGGGTGTGCGCAATAAACTTAATTTCATAAGTTAGAACAACTTCTTGGTCCTTAGAGCTTTAGTAATTAAGCGTGCTGAATGAAGGGTAAAAAGTACATCATTTATCATACTACACCGGCCCGAGGGCAGGTAGAAAGAAGCTAAGACTAATTAATGGTCTCTGAGAGTAGAGGTTAATATATTTTTTGTTAGAGACATTACTTGTTTAACCTCTAGACATCAGCATTTGGATGTTTGCAACGTAGTATTGTATGAGAATGTTGACATTTGATACAGATATATAGGGAATTGACTCGAAACATTTGTTACATTTATAGGTTATGTTGACATCCTGCAAGTCTTAATTTTCTGGCTTAAAAGACCCTGATGATGTATTAAAACTTAGAGTTACATAGGTTTAGTGAGTTAATGCAAAGAAATAGCAGCCAAATGCCCTGAATTTTAATCCAAAGAGTTAGAAAATAAAATACTTACACTTCGACTTCAGCCATGGTTTTTTACTATTAGACGACCTGAAATACGCAAAACAATACTTTAAACGATTCAGCGACATTATAACTGAAATTTATTGAGCACTTTATATCTAAGGATCACTAGAATATTTCAAGATTTAAAAATATACACCACGAAACGTTTGACAATATACCTTGCGCACCGCGAAAAGACTAGGGCTTGCAAAATAGTTCTCGAGATAAACATGGAATTGTCAAAATGAATTTAGTCGATTAAAAGAATCGACTAAAATAACCAATTCGGTTTTCTATTCTAAATGAGTCTTTTTTCATGAAACCCTATTTACCGCATTAGGCTTCTAAAAGCTATAGTGTTTTAAATACTCCATAAAAAGTTACATACTCAATGCCCGGCAATTTGATGCAAAAAACTTTTTGCTAAAGACTACACGTAAGTACCTAAAATGTTTTATATTGTATATCCCGGCCATAATGTCTGAGCAATAGATATTCTGTGGCGTACGTTCTACCCTTTTCCAGCCACCATCAGATGTACAAAAAATATAGTCTCGAGCCATACTGTTTCAGCGTGTTGCATTATCTAGCTTATTGGCCATCAAACTGCTGCCCATGTCGGATATTAGTGCGTAATTAATGGATCTTAATGATATTAATGCGTGCGTAGTTAAACATATAAACTCTATTACGTAATAAAATACATCATGTATTTGATACATGCATAATGTAATAATTATGATACATGCATGAGCATGATAAGTACATGGTCTCACGTCACTATTTAATTATTAATTAGTAATTAGTAATTATAAAATTAAACAAAGTCTCTTCCCGCTGTCTGCCTGATCTGCTTAGATCTTTATAACTGCTCAACGGATTTTGATGCGTTTTTTTTAAGAATAAGAATAAGAATAAGAATAAGAATCATTTATTGTGTACTGTGTTTACATAGTTGATCTTATGAACTACAAATAATTGTTCCAACAGTTTGTCCTTTCGGACATACAATAATTGTTATGTACTATACTAATACAAAGGTAGGTACTTAAAAATACTTAAACATTAAATGAATTGCACATTTTCTATCACACAATGTTAACAATAGGAAGTCACTATTTATCTAAATTTTGGAGGGATACTCTCAAAGTATTCTTTAATATTATAATGGGTTTTTGATACTAAGTATTTTCTTAATTTTATTTTGAACGTATTATCTTTGATTTCTTTGATTTCTATTGGTAGACTATTGTAAATTTTAATGGCAGAAATATATGAACTTTTGTGGAAAGTTGCATTATTTACTTGAGGCATACAAATATTATACTTATAGTTTATGCGTAGGTTATTATGTCGACTAGAGTGATTTTCAAAGAATATTTGGTTGTTGTTTTTTATAAATAAACATATTTCCATTATGTATATTCCAGTTAAGGTTAAAATATTATTATCTCTAAATATATTCCGAAGAGATTCAGTACTTTGCAAGTTGAAAATAGCTCTCAAGCACTTCTTTTGCATGATGAAAGTTGATTCTATATCTACAGAGTTCCCCCAGAAAATTATTCCGTAGCAGAGATGAGGAAATACATGTCCATAATATGCATTTATTGCAATTTGTTTCGTGCAGTTGTATGATAGTGTCGAAAGAGCATAACAATATTTTGATATTTTAGAGTTTACTTTTTGAATGTGAGATTTCCAAGTTAATAAGTTGTCTAAGTTAACACCAAGAAATTTGGTTTCATTTATTTCCTGTATATTTATATTATTATATGAAATGTTTAAGTTTATATCTGGTGTTTTATAGTTTTTGAAGCGTAGATAGTTTGTCTTTTCCAAATTTATTTTAAGATTTACTGATTCTAACCATTTTATAATATTTATTAAAGTGAAGTTTACATCTGACTCTAATTGTTGTATAGTTTTATTTTCTTGTGGAATATATGTAGTAGCATCATCTGCATACATAACACAGAGATGATTTGTTGTGTTTGGCAGGTCGTTTACATATATTAAAAACAGCAGAGGACCTAGAATACTTCCTTGTGGAACTCCGACATGTAAGTCTTGAAAATCTGATTGTATCCTTTCTATAGTTTTAGTTTCTTTGTTATAGGTGTTAACAATAACTGACTGACTCCTACCCTGTAAATATGATTTGAAAAGCTCTAGAGCTTTGCCTCTTATACCAATGTGTTCCAGTTTATTTAAAAGAGTATTATGATCTACACAGTCAAACGCGCGTGACATGTCTAGATACAAGGCAATACCATGTTTCTTTTTGTTCAACTCTTCTCCTACTTTTTTTAAAGTTTTAAAAACTGCAAGTGATGTATTTTTTCCTTTTTGAAAACCATACTGATTTTCATTTATGATATTATGAGCATCTAAGAAGGATACTATTCTTGAATGTAAAGCTTTTTCAATTATTTTGGAAAAACAAGATAAAATTGCTATTGGTCTGTAATTTCTCATGTCGCTTTTTTCGCCTTTTTTGTGTAATGGAATGATTTGAGCTTTTTTTAGATCTTCTATAAAAGTACCAGTTTCTATGCATAGGTTTATAATATACACTAATGGTTCAGCTAAGAAGTGGATGCTACTCTTTACTACTTGAATGGGGATATTGTCTACTCCAGAACTTTTTTAATTTTTTAAGTCTTTTACTATTTTCACTATTTCGTTATAATCTACAGGTGTAAGAAAAATACTATTATAGTTATTCTGTGTTGAATACCTATGTTGACTAGAGGATTGACTATCTGTTTTATTAAGATTAATAAAGAAATCATTAAAAGATTTGGCAATTTTTGAGGAATCTCTTATTTCTAATTTATCTACTTTTAATTTGTCTATCGTTGTATGTATGTTATTATGCTGACTTGTATATTGTTTAATTATTCCCCATGTAGTTTTACATTTGTTTGTACTATTTTTTATAAGTTTTATATTGGTAATTTTCTTAGATATTCTAATTACATTTTTCATTATTTTACAGTATTTTTTATATATATTTACGGCCTCCTTGCCATTTTTGTGTTTTGTGTCTAAATAAAGTATACGTTTTCTTTTACTAGCTATACTTATACCTTTAGTTTTCCAATTTTTTTTCTTTTTAAATGTTATTTTACATTTTTCTAAAGGAATACTGAGACTAAATATCATCTTCACAAGATCAATAAATACCTTATATGCAGCGTTTGCATTTGTTTGACAATATACCTCAGAGAAACTCAATTGCGCTATGTACTTTGTAAAAATGTCTAAATATTTATCTATGTTATATTTTTCTACATACCAGATTTTTTCTTTAAAACTTAAACTTGTTGTAGTGCTTAGTATTTGGCAAGTATGATCAGAAATACCTAGATCTAATACCTGTATCTCATAGCGTTTGATATTAGTTATTATGTTATCGATGCAAGTTTTTGAATGTGAGGTTATTCTTGTAGGTTCATGAACTGTGGGAAACAAATTGAACATTCCTAAGGTATTTGTGAAGAGTTCACTGTCCTTATTTTTTAAAAGTAAGACCTGACAACGTCTATTAAATCGATAAACATGGCTTTTTTGAACATGGGTAGCATGTTCAAAAAAGTGTCACGTTGTTGATGATGTTGTCATGACGACTGAAGCATTGAAGATTGAAGTTCTCATTTCGTATAATAGATAACGTTGATAACTAGCTAACACCAGAATGGCAAAACAGTAGGTATATAAACTACGAAGTACCGAAGATTTTAATAGATCAAGTAAATGACGTTAACACGTAAAATTTAGTTCCAAAACCGACTTTAGAGACAGCCATTTATTTTTAAGATAAGAGAGTGATTCGAGGGTACAGGGTACATTAAAACTTACAAAACTGTAATATTTTTGTTTGCAATAAAGATACTGAATACTGAATCAGCATTACACCCGTACGAAGCCGGCCGGTCCCTAGTTATTAAGAATATAAAACATAAAACTCAAGTAAACACCATGAACCATTTTGAACGTACCAATCCAATGAAATTGTGCATGCATTAAAGCCATCACGGCGAACGGCTTGTTATTCTTATAAAATGAATAATCGACTAATAATCGACTAATCGATAGCTTGCATCTCTATTTTGCAGCTGGCACATGCTTGTCACTGTGACGTTTGGCGGTCAGTATAAAACAGAAAGGAACCAACCAAACGAAGCGCACGTATTGTATTTTTTTTGCTAAGCGTCAGTTTTCTTTATTAGTTTGTACGGGTATTCTTTCGACGATTTTTCTTTGATTTATTTTAGAAATTTCTAAATGTTTTAGAGAGTAATCGAATATGATTATAAATCATTGGATACTACCTACATTCCGATAGTTTTATTTTAGTGTATCAAGTGTTTTTCTATGTCGTATGATGTCCTATGATGAGTCGAAGTCCTGACATACTGTTTAGGGCAGAGTACATAAAGAATGTTTTATATTTTGCTACGGTGAGATCGGGGAAAACTCTTGAGAGTACTAGTGATACTCATTACTTTTCTATTGATAACGACTTAGTGTATGAAAATTATTTTTCGGACTTCGGACCACTGAATCTTGGTTGTGTTTTTAAATATTGTAAAATTCTAAATGATAAACTAAATCAGTATTTGAGTAAGCAAACGATAGTGCATTACACGACAAGTGATCCAAAGAAGAAAGCTAACTCAGCGTTCCTGATGGGATGCTACGGTGTTATTTACTTGAGCCTACTTCCAAAAGATGCTTTGAAGCCTTTAATGGTTCATGGACAGAGCTACAGGTAAAAACTACACAGTTAATAGGAACCTATTTTCTATGAAATCGTAATCTACTTCCATTTGCCGGTATATTTAAAGACGCAAAAAATAACCACCAAAAATTTGAATATCGCGCCAAGGGCGCCAACGCATGAATGGTGGATCATCACTTTTCCGAGGTACATTTTTTTTGTCGCAAAACCCAGAACATAGTTCAGTATTCCAAGTGAATGATCTAATGTAACATAGCATAACATATCATAAAACATAGCCCTAAACCTGGCATACGAATTATTATTTATTGTTAAGATGTACCTAATGTTTTAGTGATATCGTAGGTACCTACCTACTTGCATGTATTACAAAGTAATTGAATAATCTTTGTTAAGGCCATTTCAAGACGCAACACAAGGCGATTCAACGTTCACAATAACATTGATGGATTGCTTACTAGCAGTAAAGAAAGCAAGAGATCTAGGCTTATTCAATTTTCATGATTTTAACTATGAAGAATACGAGAGATTAGATAAAATCCAAGGAGGAGATCTCAACTGGATAGTACCAGGTAATACCTACGTTTTATTATCCTGGAAAATAAATAAATACATTTGTTACTATTCAATCTGCAGTAAACTCCTCAATTTTACAGGAAAGTTTCTCGCTTTTATTGGCCCTGTGGACTACAATGTATCATTGTATCATCCACCCGATATGTATATCGATTACTTCCGTGAAAATAACGTGGAAATCGTTATACGACTAAACAAACGATTGTATGATGCCAATGTGTGAGTTTCGTTATATTTTAATAAAGAGTGGGTTAACTATTCAATATTATTAATCTTCAAGAAATTATTTTGGTGTGAAGGTGTGATGAAGTTATTTGTTAGATTATTATCGTTATCCTATTTTAAGGTTCAACAATGCTGGTATCGTTCACTATGACTTATATTTTCCGGACGGATCATGCCCACCACGACATGTGCTTCAAAAATTTCTTCAAATAAGTGAAGAATCTGCAGGTGCCCTCGCTGTACACTGCAAGGTTATGATTGTAGTTTTTTGTGTAGAAAAAAACATACGGTTATTGAGCTATGTTAATTGTGTAGGTACCTATGAGATATGCACCAAAGCAGTGCTTTCTGCAGAATAATTATACAACTGATCTGGGATCCCCAACCCGCATGCCCAGCTTCGTGCCAGGGCTAGTGCCCATAATCCCTTAGGCTGTACCATAATGGAGGTAGTCCCCCAAAGTCAGAAAAAAGGTGCTTATCAGGGGTAGGCCTGCGTACACCAGTGAGTGGACTAGTAAAGGCTGTAAACGTAGTTGATTACCTACTCTACTTAACAACCTACCTCTATATTGTTTTTATAATGATGTAAGATGCTGACGAATTTATTGTTTAGGCAGGCCTAGGGCGCACTGGCTCCTTGATAGGTTGCTATCTAATAAAGCACTACCGAATGACGGCACGCGAAGCAATTGGATGGATGAGGATCTGTCGACCAGGATCAGTCATTGGTCACCAGCAGGTATACCTACTGACAATTTTATATCGCTAAAACTACTTGACTCTGTGTAAACTAAAATATTTTTTCTTGAAGGGTTGGCTGGAACAACTTGAAGCATGGCTTATAAAACAAGGAAATCTATACAGGTAATAGGGTTAAAATTTCCAGACGGTTATGGAGTTTCCAACACTACTCTATAAGTAATGTATGGCATTACATACCTACTTAAGAGTTGTAAAAATATTATGAATAAAATAACAGAAGAAACAAAATATCCCATACAAAGTACTTATATATAGGTACAATTCAAGTTATAGTTATAGTACTTTTCTTAGGGCGAAAACACAACACATCTACAGTTTAGCTTCAACTGAATTCTGCCCTCGCCTTTATTCACACGCGCTTTTCGGGATAAAAAGTAGACTATGCCCGTCCTTGGGATATTATATACCTCCTTGACGAATTCCATTAAAATACAAAACCACAAATTTTTCGCTACAGAAAATCCTAGATCCGTCCTTGGCTATCCTTTGTTATAAATGACGGTAAATAATAAACAATATCATTTTATAGGAAACGCACGTTCAACGACACTGAAAGACTGCCACAGCACGAGTTTGGTATTTATTCGATTGCGGACAAGGCTAGAAAGTATCGACCAACTGTGTGTCGCAAATCTCCATCACCTCCGTCACCAGCGACGAGAGTGGTTCGAACGGATGTGGCAGTTTCTATTGCAAGGCCTCAGTCCCCAAATATAAGAGATGGTAAAAATCATAAACGCCGTAACATATTTTACCTTTCTTAGGTAATCTACATCTATAACTAATGTCGACCTATGATATGAAATTGAATAAAAAGGGACAATTGTCGCTTAGGAATAGCAACCACACCGCCCTATTAATATTTATAAATAGTTATATGGCAGTATTATATCTAAAAGTAAAAGCATGTAAACACATTAGACTTCCGAGATGCAGGAGGTTTCTGTTTCGATACCCCCTCGAGGCAAATGTTTGTACGATCTAAAGATATCTGTTCAGGGTGTTCTCTGTGTATTTAATAAACTTAAATATCTATGTAGTGTATGTCATATGTATATCAGTTATCTAGCACCATTCAAGCTCTGCTTAGCTTGGGGCTAGAATGCTGTATGAATTGTCCAGCATTATTAATTATTTATTTTCCTCCCGCACTTTTGAGGTTATCCATTCATTATAGGATACCCTGTTTATGATAATTACACCTACAGCTACAGCTTACCAACTACTACTCATATTAAACTGTAGAAATTTTAAAAGAAATCCACAATGAATGACTGTAGGTATATCCTTATATTTTCACTAACTCAAACAGTGTTATTCCTGAATCTCGTATCCGTAGCACTTCATTCTGCGTTAAATTAAAAGTAACACTGTTTGTGTTACGTTAAAATGAGCATAACATGCTTTCTGTTACAGCAATTTTTGCACAACGCACGGTTCACATAACAGTGTTATTTTTAATTTTCTTTTATAAAAAATGTAACTGTTAAATCAGTATCGAACATTTTCCATTTAGATAAAACTGTGTCTGATGATGAAGAGAAAGAAGAAATTTTCCTAACATCTTGTGATCTGACTATTAAACCCGATAAACCAATGACTCAGATGAAAGGCTGTTTAATAAAAAACAGCTCAATAACTGATGACTATGATGAAACGGACCCTTTGTCTTATGAGAAAGTCCCTCTTTGGAAAAAAATGATTTTCTGCAAGCCTTGTATTAAAACTCTGCAAGACGCTGTTTGGGCCATTTCCGTGCGTTGTGCAAGAGTTGCTCCGGGAACCTGTTATTTTAATAGAATTTGCAGTCTACTTGATATGGTGAGCATTTTTAGCTCTAACCACAAAATTTCGGTGTCGTTCCACTTTGTTTTATTTACATTTATATGGGCTCTTCCATTCTTTCGAGGTAGCTGTTAACAAGGCGCAGAAGGAACAACACGAATGGCGCGTGAAAACTTCGAAGACAACTCCGCAAAAGATTCCACTCAAAGGGTAAAGACTTCATTCCATTCTAATTGTCCATTATTTTTGGTTATTCTCCAAACATAAGAGATGGTATAAGTACGAGTATCTATGATATGATTATACGTATATTGTTCGATTTGCTAATATTCAAACATTTTCTGAATAGAAATAGGATAAAAACTGTCTTGGACTGAGCTTTTAATGAAAATGACAGTATCTAAAGCCGATGAGATTTTGTATCTGTTTTTGTTTTATATAAAAATTGGGTGGTATTTATTTTAAATATTTATATCAAAATGTATGCAACAGGGACCAGTTAGAAGGAAGCTTATCACCCGTAAAACGAAGAAGTGGAGCTGGTGAACCACGCCCGCCTAGACCGATTACAAGAAATATTATTCGACCGCCTCAAAAAACTAGCAGCAAATCAGAAGTAAGAGAACATTTATGTCGGAAAAAAATGATTTTAACTGAGCATAAGTAGCTAAGTACTTAATTTAGCTCTAAATTAAAATGTACTTGTTTTTTTTCAGGAATGTGGTTCGAAAATGCCTAAATCTGGAAGCTATAATCCAACGATAACGACTTTCCGCTCTTCGAATGGGCCAGTTATAAAGAACTTAAATGACGCCAGGGTAAGTGACGTGGCGACTGCGAGACGAAAATATTCCAAATATTGTGAGTTGTGGCTCGTCAGGTTTTATTTGAGCTTATAAATAAAAAGCCGTTTAGGTCATGTTTTATCTAATGTACTTACTGTACTTATATAAACCAGTCCAACCAACCACTTGGTAATTATTTTTTTCTGCAGAAATTCCTGATCAAGTCCAGCATTCGCACTGAAGAACGGGACAGACAGTTGAACTTACCAAGTTACATGAATACAAGAGACTCTTCGACTGGGTACAACGTGACATCACATCTCACATCCCCTGTAATAACAGGTAGGTATTTTAGGAGAAATGTAGATGAAACAGAAAGCTAAATATATCGGAGCAAATCTTTACCATAAATCAGGCTTCTACGAGAGCTAAATTATTGATGACTGATGTGATGATAACGCTCATAAGGGGAGGCCTATGTCCAGCAGTGGAGTAATATAGACTGATGATGATGATGATGATGATGTGATGATATTATTATACTATGTACCTATCTATTAGTTGTTTAGGTACAACTACAGGTTGAATTATAAAGTTATTTTGTGAACATACAGCGCCAAAACCGACGCAGCCTCAACAGCGCCGACGATTAGGTCGAAGCCCTAGCCCTAGTCCCCCTCAAGTTCCGGCCACAAGACTTAGTAATGAACGCAATCGAGCTACAAATACACCGAGCAATGCGAAAACGCCGCTGTTACCGCCCAAGAGTTACATGAAAGATAATGCGAGATCTTCATTGAGAGAAGCTCTATCCAGATTGATATGTTAGTATAATACCTGACTTTACGTTATGAACTTATGAATTTCGTGGTTTGTTATTCTACCCCTTACCGTGTTTATTAGCTTTAGTGAGTGTATAATTTGCTATGCAGGAATGCCTAAGTACCTACCAACGATGTCTTAATGGTATTGGTGTGGTCTCCCGCTAATTTTAAAAAGACGAAAGTTGTGTTGTTGTGCCTTTTGGCCGAAGACAACGCCAAACGCGCTGAATGAAGCGGGCTGAAATTTTGCATGGAACATCTGGATCTGGAATAAAATACTAGGATAGCTTTTATTACAAAATAACGCATGCTAGTAATTTTATAACACGATAGATGACGGTGGCGGCGTTGGAGATGGTTTGAAAGCTTTGACCGTTGTTCCACCCCCCGGCACCAGCGAGACGGCACGGCACCGGCGCTTGCGTACTCTACTCACACACACACACACACGATTCACATGCAGTTTTGCCGGGCCGTCACCGGTGCCGGCTTAAAACAGCCTTTCGATTTCTACGAAAATTTCTTCTGAGCATAATTTTTTACCTCCTACATTAAATACTTTTTGAGGCATGAATGTTCTGTCTAGGTTAACTAACACCATCCCAAGCATGGTCGATGTCGATTTTTTCGAATTTCGAATGTCATTATATACAAAATGTCACTGTCAGAGTAAAATACTTTGGATCTGTCTGTGTCTGACAGATCTATCAACAAACGTCAATCAATAAAAAACCTACCTTCGTTCGTCGATCAATCAAATCGCAATGATTTTAAAAATAATGATTTTCTTCTGAAAACAATGCGTATTTCGGCAGTCATTTAGTGTTTCGTGTGTATTATTGTACTACTGCCACCTAAGATGGGTGCTTTAGTTACAAAAGTTTTACGTCCGGTTAAATCCTTCAACATCGAGAACCGGGCTCATCGTGTCATATCAAAAGAAAAACCAACTCCAGCTCCAACTTACGCTCATAATTTGGAAGATTTGAGACGAACGCTTGAGGCGAATCCCGACTTAGACGGTAAATTGGATAAGAAAGACGCCGCGCTCGACCTGAGGCTCAAAGATGTTTATGTAACCTCTAAGGGCAGACCGGAAACTGACATTACGCGGGTGAAGCGCGAATCCACAGCCCGCCCTTTACCTCAAGACCGTACAATGGTGCCAGATTACGATTACGGTTTCAAGGAGCCAGATAAAATCAAATATGGTCGCTCAACACTCAGAAATGTTATTATGTTTCTTTCTGCTCATCAAATGAACCCAGAAGAAGTTACAGTACAGAAAATAGCTTTTGAATACAAAATGAGGGAGGAGGATGTAGCGAATATAGTCAAGTACTTCAAAACATTTGAGGTTTTCATCCCGAAGACTAAGACGTCACCAGCAGTGTTTGCTGGTCCTGCGACAATGAGAAAACAACTGTATAAAATAGATGTTAACAAAATAGAGGACAAAAATAGTACTCAACAAGTAGACAGTAAAAGTGATGGTAAGAGTGACGATAAAAGTGATGGAAAAGTTAAGGAACCTATTACACAATGAATAAAGGACAACTAGGATTTAACAATTTTGCAATTATGTTGAAACGGTGCCTTACTATGAATTTAGATCAGGCCAGATTTGGAATTTGTTATGATAGTTTCAGTTGATCAAAATGCCAGTCAATATTTAAACCTAGTTTATTTTATGAACTTCATTCTTATATTCTCATTGCCCTTCATGCACTGTCATGATAAACCTCCTGTCCCGGCTGCCCCGAGGCATTGACTGGAGGTATGGTTGGTGGTATGGTGGGTCAGAAGGGGAATGGATGCACAAAAGCTTGTAAATAAATACTCCATAGTGTATTAGAGTTATTTATTTTTGTAAATGATGAGAGATGTTATCTCATTACACAAACAATGTGATTTAGTTGTAGAAGTTGAATAAATTGATTATGTTATGTATGAATTTTATTTAAAAGCTTTAGAATCTCTAAAGTGCAGCAGAAATCATAGAATGTTAAGTTTTCCATGATGACTAAAACCACTGAGTGATGTAAAGTGAATCGTGTAACATGGGGTTAATGGATATTACACCTCCCCATGAGAAAAAAGATGCCAATATGGTGCTTATCAGGGCAGGCCAGCAGTGGACCAATAAAGACTGTTGAGGTGTGGTACTATTGTTCCGTGGGAAGATGGTGCTAAGAATCTCTGGAAGATACCAAGCTTCACCAGGCCCAGATACAGCACAGGACCAAGGGGAATGGCATAAATAGAGGCTATGAGGCTATGACCAGCAGTTGATAAGGGCTGATGATGACAATTATACCTAGCGCTCTAAGGCCGCTCGCACACAGCCGCTATTTTAGAAGCGCGTCTTGTAAAGTGAGATTTAGTGAAATCGCGCGACACAAGACGCGCTTCGAAAATAGCGGCTGAGTGCGTAGGGCTTAAATCCACCTGTATAACAGTGGCAGCACCACGAGACGGCTCCGTCGGCGCCGCTTCCCTAGGAGCACGCAGGGATGCGCCGGCGCCGAAGCAAGCGCCCAGCGTGCGTTCGGACGAACGACCCTTCGCTACGCAGGGAGACATGCTCAATAGCGTCAAGGTAGCTTATGAATGCCGTATAGTGCCGGTTTAGAATTTGCACCAACCCAACTTTTTCCGCGGGTGCCGTAAGAGGCGATTAAGAGATATCCATCGGGGGGCGGGCAGCAGCGCCCCCCCAGCACAATTCTATCACCGAACTGCGATCCCCAACCCGCATGCTAATGCGTGGGGATTATAGGCATTATCCTCGTGAGATAGCAGCCAATAAGGCGCCTATCATGGGGAGGACTGCGTCCAGCGGTGGACCAATATAGGCTGTTGATGATGATGATGATGAAATAGTAAAAACCCTTGTTTTAGAATGTTAGCATTTTTATGTGGATCATGAGGTATCTACCTACCTATTTTATGGGAAGTCCTGTCTAGGAAGGACCCATGTAGGTAGGTACATGATTTTACATGGCATGATTTGGAAGAAATATCACGCTAGGTACCCTACACGTCACGAGACTTATGATTTTTATTTCGTGAACTTAAAATGATACTATGTACCTACCTACCTAGAGTCTATTCAAAAAGAGAAGAGTCGTGGCGTTACGGTGAACTAACATCTTTCGTCGTACTGCAATGACAGCATTGTTGTCAACGCGAAAAAAGTTGTCAATTGGCACACTACGCCCTCAATTCCCACGACTCTCCTTTTATTGAACAGACTATCATTATTTTTATGGTCGCAGAATAAAAAGCATACCGCCCCGCCATCTAGGAGCGAGTAGTAAAATTAAACCGATTCTTTTAATTTTTAGTTCCAAAGAAGATACCGCGAATCCATCCAAAATGAAAAACTAAGCGAATACAGTTTTAGTAAATCAAGGTAAACGCTATTTATTGATACCATCTTTTAAATCCGATAGCTGAATAAAGTTAATAGGTAGAAGCAGGATTTTTTTCGCGGAATTGTTATACAGGGTGGGACAAATTTTTAACTACAAAAGAAACGGTAGCTACCGTTAAGGGGCCAAAAATTTGCCCCACCCTGTATATATTTTGATCCCTAAATTTACAATGTATTTCCGCAAAGTAACGGCTGAATCTATTGCGTATCTAATATACTTATTTTCCCGCCAAAGTAAGGAGAAAAACAACGTGAACAGCTTAAACAGTGTGAACTCCATTGCTCGCACGGGGTCGCGGAAGACGGCAGGCACCACGGACTATCCGTAAGCATATTGGTTTGTTTGCTTACTGCTCATAATATGTACAGTACCTGGGGCCTAATTCCAGTATTTTTTAAACAAAATGCTATAATGGTGCCATAATGGCGCCATACGATTATGATAGAGATTAACCCCCTTATTCATAATAGTCTGCTAACTTAGTACACTGCTAAATCTCGCTCTGTCTTCTGGTGACATAAATTAGACTGAGAAATAACACTACTTAGCAGCTGTTTTATTTTAGCAGACCATTATGAATAAGGGGGTTAGTCGTAAATTTATTTGGTATTCCAATACCTACCATAAGATTACAATCTCTATGACTTATTATATCGTGTCAATAATGTGGTGGGGCATATAATCATAATCGTAATAGTCATAGATATGGCATAAACAAAAAAGATCGTGTTAGTAGAATACCAAAAGGTGATTATAACGCGATAATGAAGCGATAATATTGTCATAGTGAAGCGATTGTGTTAGTGGAATCAGGCCCCTGGATGACCATTTTTTTTTGAAATTATAGTATTATTCGCCAATAGATGTCAGGAAGAGTCATATTTTTCAGGTTTAGGTTTAAGTTGATTAGGTTAAAGTTGAGTATTGAAAACACGAATAAAATAGTATTAAATTAAATTAAATTCATTTATTAATTCAGACACAAAGATCCATAGAAAAGAGCATGTAGTAAATGTCACAGAATAAAGTAATGTCAGAATAAGGTACACAGTCATAACAAAAACTTAATTAATATAATAAATTTGCTTGGCACATGGGTTGATCAGGCTGGACATCCAGTGCCTTTGCAGGTTACTGCAATGTCTATCAGCCAGAACCCGTAACAGACTGTTGGTGCTGCCCAGCATCCTGCGTTTTATTAAAAAGTATTACTATTTTATGCCTGGAAGAAATCGCTCTTAGCGATAAGGCCGCCCATTGTGAAACTGTTTGTGTTTTTCTTTTCTGTATCTTGGTGTGCAATAAAGAGTAGGTATTTGTATT
This sequence comes from Eupithecia tripunctaria, assembly GCA_955876795.1. NCBI lineage: Eukaryota > Metazoa > Arthropoda > Insecta > Lepidoptera > Geometridae > Eupithecia > Eupithecia tripunctaria. Next base: position 7,266,999 of record OY041623.1, on the reverse strand, counting down.
GTATTGTACTATTCGCCAATAGATGTCAGGAAGAGTCAATTGATTACGATAAAGTTGATGAAAGTTTATTGAAAACACTAATGAATCCTAGCTAGATCGATTTATCGCCCCCGAAACCCCCGAGAATAGTCAATTTAAAACATTGAAAACATTAAGCGTTATTGTCAGAAATAGAAATGGCTACTCGCCGATTAGAATTTTGCAATTAAATGCGACTTTAACTTGAACTTGAACTTGTGCATGTGCAATGTATTGTGAAAATGTTCCACAATGGGCGAGACGAAACTACTCTGATCCGTTTAGTAGTTTATGCGTGAAGAGGTAACAAACATCCATCCAAACTTTTGCATTAATATAATATAAGCGTGATATTTGTATGGATAGGCTAATAGTGTGGTTAAACTACAGTAACGTTTTCATGTTCGAAGACGCAGACGTACCTCTCCAACCCCGTGTCGCGGCGGCGCGTCTCTGCGGGTCGCACCGTCAAGACTGGGCAGTGAATGTGTTAACGAAATGAAGACATCTGAGAGGTTAAGCCAATTTAAAAGTGACCTTACCCAGCTCCTGTTGAAAAGATGTATATACTCGGTCAACGAGTTCCTTAACCGTAGTAGTAGCTGTGTGGTGGCTTAGAATTTGCACCACCCCAACTCTTCCCGTGGGTGTCGTAAGAAGCGACTAAGGGATATACACCGGAGGGCGGGCAGCAGCGCCCCCTGGAGAACTATTCTACCACCAATCTGCGATTATAGATGCACTGCTGGACGTCCAGCAGTGGATCTAAAACATTATTGTTAAAAACCAACATTTATTACCTACTAGCTGCGACCCGTGGCTTCGCACGCGTTGTTCCTATGGAAACGTTTAAAGGTGATTTTTATCCCACAAGAACTATTATGTGGGATAAAAGTAGCCTATGTTTGATGACAGGATTAGAATCACCTGTATGTAAAATTACAGCCCGATCCGTTCAGTAGTTTTGGCGTGAAGAGGTAACAAACATCTATCCATCCATCCATACAAACTTTCGTATTTATAATATTAGTGTGATGTGATGATCTCTCTTCTCAGATACTACCCGCGGGAGAAGCCAAGTCTTTGCTCCGAGAAGCGCGGGGCACGCCCCACCTCGCCCAAGCTTCGGCAGAGGACTGATAGCTTTTTTGATAGATAAATTGAATAGTATAAACACTTTGTCCATTATATGATTTATTTTATACAGTTGTCTTCATTTATGTTAAGGGGCATCCAAGCTGAACGCGCATTTTACTAAAACTATCTATAGTCGATTCACCCGAGCAAAATTAATAACGTATACAAAGAACCAATGGTTAATTTTTTTTTTAATATGGTACGTATGCATTTTTGGATTTCTTTTTAGCAAATATGCATTATAATCTTTACTTCTTTAAAATATTGGTGAATAAGGGTTAAAAATATTTAAGGAATTGTACTCAATAAACATAGCATTGAATTTATTATAAACAATACAAATAATATAACTAAGGGCACTACTCTCGATTATTATCACCATTATTTGAATCGCAATCGAAAATTACGATATTTATCGAGTGTATAGTGTATTTGCACGGATCGCTGAAATTCTAGAAATCAAGAAATCTCACGATCTGTATCAAGTATTGTCGATAAATATCGAGTTTCTAGTGTCTGGTGACGATATTTATCGTGTCAGTTGGTCAGTATTAATTCTGTCAGCGATGGATTAGGACGCGCTTCTTGATTCGGCGGCGGCGCCAGCCCTACCTTGAACGACCAAAAAACTTGAAATAATTTATAATTGTGTTAGAAACACTAATTGAGGTGACAGCTCAAATTTTAATGCAAACAGTTTGAATAAAGTGAAAAGAGCTAATGCTTATGAGCAGCTACATGAAATTTTTAAGATTATTAAACCTGTCGCAACGAAAGAACGTAAGAGCAAAAATTACTTCAATTAATCAACTAAAATTACAATAGTTTTTTTTTCTTTATTGAATGAAATCTACCGTTGTACTGACGCGATTGGTATCGAGTGTGTATGTAGATTCGATCCAAAATATCGCAAGATAATCACGTTAAATATCTTGATAATTATCCAGTACAGCATGCGCCAAATTGTGACCAAAAGTAAAAGCACCATTTAAATTGGCTACTTTTATTGTTCATTATTATTTGGACAAATTCAACGAAAGTTTGATTATCTCTTTATTTTAGTGCAATCAATTTTTATTTAATCAATTTATTAGTTATAAAGATTTTTAGTTATTATAGTTTACGCTATGGGTAATTTCTTCTTAGAATCGAATTATATCCCAAAATTTTAACTTGAAAGTTAAAGAACCTTTTTTATCATTTGTTTACGTTATTTCTTTTGCGTGGGTGAGTAGACTTCTGTTTTACGATCGTATCGTTAGAGACGTCTCATTTTTGTATGAAATAGTAAAACCACTTTATAGTACAACCACACTTTACTAAATTTTATCTGGTATTGACGGCTGAAAATTATATAAAACTTACGTGGAAGGGACGTGGTATCTACAGCACAAGTCTCTGAATTAGTGTAGGTACCACAGAACAAAACTTTTATATACCAAGCTAGTCCGTCTGTAATTGTAATTCTTATTGTATCTTTGTGATTTGAATTATGCTTGTTTTTTAGCCAATAAAAAAAAATATTTATTTATTATTTATACTTTACTAAATGTATCCTTATAAAGTTTTTATTCCTAAATCCGTACTATATTACACTAGGCGAGTCCCGGGTCCGGTGGTGGCGGCGCCATGATGTTTCCATCCGGGTACCGTTTCTTGAAGGCAGCTATTAGATCCGGGTCCACCAACCGCACGCCATCTACCTGGTTGCCGAGGGTTATCCTGAAATTAATGTTGGGGTGGTTTAATGGTTGGTTTATTTAATTGAGCCTGTGCCAGACAAGCTGTGTGGTGCTGGCTTAGAATTTGCACCACCCCAACACTTCCCGCGGGTGTTGTAAGAGGCGATTAAGGGATATCCACCGTTGCGGGCAGTAGCGCTCCCAAAACTGCGATCCCCAACCCGCATGCTCTGAGTGGGGATTATGGGCATTACCCTTCATGAGATAACCGCCAATCAGGCGCTTATCAGGAGGAGTCCTGCGTCCAGCAGTGGACTAATACAGACTGTTGAGGTTGAGGTTGTTTGTATGGACCTCCCCGAACGTACAGGAATACGAGGTCGCCAAGTGACATTATTTATTGATAATTGATATGATAAAGGATTGTTTACTTACCAATTAGGTTGAACGTTATGCGGCCTGCCGAATAGCTCAATTTTCCTTGTCCCGGGGCTGAGTCTTTCTGTAAAAGAATTTAATCAATAAAAAATTGATTTGGGTAAGAAAAAGAACGGGAAAACCATACTACTACTGGGTATGGGTTCTTACTAGTAACATTTAGCTGCAGTCCACATTGCCAGCATCAGATGGCAGGCAGCTCGTAGACGACTTGTTTGATGCTTGTGGGAAGCCATTTTGTTATGTAAATGTATCTAAGGCCTTATATACGGAGACGGGGTGCGTGCAGCGCCCTTGTCATTGCACGCGTAGACACAAACATATCGCAATGTACGGTGATGTTTATGGATGGGCGGGGCGTGCAGAGTGGCGGTGCACGCCGCGTGCGATGAGACGCAGCGTGCGAGGCGTCAAATAAAAAAGACGTGTGGCACTCGGGGACTGCCGCGGTAAAGCTATTGCATAACATTTTTTATCAACTTATACGCCGCCGGTCGAGTACATAATTGTTGTTAATAAATGAACTATGAACTATTGACTTAAGCATACCTTTATACTGTGTACATGTGAGTAAAATAAATAAATAAAAAAGACGTGTGGCACTCGGGGACTGCCGCGGTAAAGCTATTGCATAGCATTTTTTATCAACCGGGGGGCGGGCAGCAGCGCCCCCTGCACAACAATTCCATCACCAAACTGCGATCCCCAACCCGCATGCCCAGCGTGGGGATTATGGGCAATAACCCCAAAATGAAAGACAAAGCCAAAAAATGGCCCCCAGTTCCCGGCCGCCTCGCTATTCCTGGCCATGGTAGCGGCCATGGTAACGGCGGGGCAGGGGGTGCTAGGAATCCCCGGGCTACGGCAGGCTACCATTCATTACCCAAAAAATTGACCCTGGCGACGTTTAACGGACGCACTCTGAGGCTTGACCACCATCTAGCGCAGTTGGAAGTGGAGTTAGAGAATATTAAATGGCATGTTCTGGGGTTATGTGAAGTCCGTAGAGAGGGGGAGGACACCGTAACCTTAGACTCGGGCCATCTTCTCTACTTTCGCGAGGGTGATAAAACATCCCAGGGTGGCGTAGGTTTCCTCGTCAACAAGGCCCTCTCTAACAACGTCCAGCAAATCTCCAGTGTATCGACCAGGGTAGCGTACCTGATCCTTCGGCTGTCCAAGCGGTACAGCTTGAAGGTAATTCAGGTCTACGCACCGACCTCGGCACACTCGGATGATGAAGTGGAGGATATGTACGAAGATATATCCAAAGCCTTACATAACACCACTAAGGCTCACTTCAACGTTGTTATGGGGGACTTTAACGGCAAGGTGGGAACCCGGACTGGCAATGAATCCCGAATAGGCTCGCATGGTTATGGAGTTAGGAATCACAGGGGGCAAATGCTTGTCAACTTCCTTGAGAAGGAGGGGCTTTTCTTAATGAACTCCTTCTTTAAGAAACCGCCCCAGAGGATGTGGACGTGGCAAAGCCCCGACACTGTGACTAAAAATGAGATCGACTTCATCATGACGGATAGCAAGCAAATATTCAGAGATGTCTCAGTGATCAACAGGTTTAATACCGGATCTGATCACCGACTGCTCCGAGGCTCTCTGAATATCAACTTAAAGCTTGAAAGAAACCGTCTGATGAAGTCCACGCTCCGACCTAACCCAATCCAGATCATGGCGGGCACCGAGAAGTTCCAGCAGCTTCTCGGGAATAGATTCGTTGCCTTGGATCTCACTGATGACGCTGACGAGACCCTACACAATCTGGTCGAAACGCTGAGGAACGAGGGCATCCGGTTTTGCCAAAAGCAGCGTACTGGCAAGAAATCCAAACTCTCGGATGAGACTCTCGGGCTGATGGCAAAAAGACGGGAAACCACCCAAGCGACTTCGTCAGACAGGTCAGACCTGAACAAGCGAATTGCGAAGATGGTACGGCGCGACCTTCGGAGCTCCAACACACGCCTCATTGAAGAGGCAATAGAGCGAAACCGAGGGTCCAAAGTATTCACTCAGCAGCTTGGCAGGAGCCACCTGACGAAGCTTAAAACGCACGATGGGAGGACCGTTTTGTCGAAGTTGGAGATATCCGCCGAGATAGAGGATTTCTATGGCCGATTATACGCTGCACATTCCCCTCGTCCCCAGCGAGTCGACCACGATTCAAGAGCCACCCTGACACGCCACTATACCGACGAACTGCCAGACATCAGTCAAGACGAGATCGTGCTAGCTCTGAGGCAGCTTAGAAATGGAAAAGCCCCCGGTGAGGACGGCATAACATCAGAGCTTTTAAAAGCCGGAGGAGCTCCTGTTATACAGGAACTACAGAACCTCTTCAACGCCGTCCTTCACAGTGGGAGAACTCCAAAGGCGTGGAGCGGGAGTTTGGTGGTGCTCTTTTTTAAGAAGGGAGATAAAACCCTCCTTAAAAACTACAGACCCATCTCACTCCTGAGCCACGTCTATAAGCTGTTCTCACGAGTGATCACGAACCGTCTCGCCAGGAGACTCGACGAGTTCCAGCCACCGGAACAGGCCGGGTTTCGCGGAGGATATGGCACCATAGACCACATACACACAGTGAGGCAGATTATACAGAAGTCCGAAGAGTATAATCAGCCCCTGTGTCTGGCCTTTGTGGACTATGAGAAGGCCTTTGACTCTGTCGAAACCTGGGCTGTTCTGGAATCCTTACAGCGATGCCAAGTAGACTATCGTTATATCGAGGTGCTGAGATGTCTCTACGACGCCGCAACCATGAGTGTCCAAGTACAGGACCAGCAGTCCAAACCCATCCAACTGCGCAGAGGAGTGAGACAGGGGGATGTTATATCCCCGAAACTGTTCTCGAGCGCGTTGGAAGATATGTTTAAGACGCTGGACTGGAAAGGTAAGGGCATTAACATAAACGGCGATTACATCTCACACCTTCGATTCGCTGATGACATAGTCGTAATGGCGGAGTCGCTGGAGGAGCTCAGCCAGATGCTGGACGGTCTAGCTTTAGCCTCACGATGCATCGGTCTCGGCATGAATTTGGATAAAACCAAAATCATGATCAATGGCCTCATTGATCCGGGACCGGTTGTCGTACATGGCCACCCTCTCGAAATTGTTTCCGAGTACACTTACCTTGGACAAATTCTGCAGTTGGGTAAAAACAATTTTGAGAAGGAGGCCAAGAGGAGGATCCAGCTAGGCTGGGCAGCGTTTGGAAAGCTACGTCGAGTCTTCTCGTCATCCATACCGCAATGCTTGAAAACGAAAGTTTTCGATCAGTCGTCCTACCCGTCATGACCTACGGAGCTGAGACGTGGACACTCACGATAGGGCTGATCCACCAGTTTAAAGTCGCTCAGCGAGCTATGGAAAGAGCTATGCTCGGAGTCTCTCTGAAGGATAGGATTCGTAACGAATACATCCGACAGAGAACCAAAGTTATCGACATAGCTCAAAGAATTAGCAAACTGAAGTGGCAGTGGGCCGGCCATATCTCGCGAAGAACCGATAACCGCTGGGGTAAACGAGTTCTTGAGTGGAGACCGCGACTCGGCAAACGTAGTGTAGGACGCCCTCCGGCCAGGTGGGATGACGATCTGCGAAAGGCTGCAGGCAGATGCTGGATGCGTCAAGCTGAAGACAGGGCGCTATGGCGCTCATTAGGGGAGGCCTATGTCCAGCAGTGGACTAATATAGGCTGATGATGATGATGATGATGATTTTATCAACTGTGCAACAACTATGCAATTGAGTGGGGGGTGTTAGGTTATTTTCGTTCGGAATTTCTGGATTCGGTCTCCACGCTCAAGGCCCGCGATAGAAGCTATGCAATAGCTTAAAAAATAGCTTGTCAACACTCTCTACCAACGCATTATACATGACGCGTTGGCTCCGACGGAAGATCAGCGTTGGGATAGCTATGCGTAGTAGCTATTTCAACATAATGCTGAGTCGGACGCCATTTCATAGCATTAAGCCTTATAATTGTTTACTGTTGTTTGTTTTATTTGTAGTTATTACGGTGTAGGTAAATTCATTAAGAAACTCACTTCAGTTTATGTATGTAATAGTGTATTTTTTAAGCTATGAAAAAAGATTTTTTTCTTTCTTTCTTTCCATATGTTAAAATTCAGTTCGGGAAGCGCCATTGCACGCGCCACGTCTCCGTAGACGAGCTCTAGGGGCTCATATATCAGGCGCCAAGTTGCCGACTGCAGGCGAATACCGACGTCTGTGTGTCTACCATGAGTTGTCACAGTAAAATCGCCTGACGATACTACTGTAGTTAGTTGTATAATGTGTAAATTACGTACCTACCTGCTTTAGTTTCTTTTATATGTATTTGAGCTTGTTAGTATTTAGTTTTTGCATGCTGTGTCGGCCTGTAATAGGTTGGTGCACTTAGCATTTGTCCTCGTGTTATTTATATATCTTGTTTTAGTGGTACTCGCCAAAGGCTAACCGAACTGTATAAATAAATAAATAGTTACGTAAATACGCATCCATAAAGAATTTTAGTACCCACCTATCCGCTAGAGGCGCTATAGAAGTTTCCATACATTTTTTTAAGTACAGTCGCTAGCGAGTATAGATTGTTTTATTTGTAGTGTTACTACACTAGTGTTTAATAAATCATTTCTTTATTTATTTTTTTCTTTGTAAAGTAATTTTCATAAGAAGTTTTCACATAAAAAATAATCTAACTGACGGAACAATTAGATTTTTTTCAGTCGTCAGGCCTATTATAGATAAATAAATTGTATTAATGGGAAAATGTTTCTTACCAATAATCCCGTAGATTTCATCCGGTTTGTGGGAGGTAGCGCGCACCTCTGCCACGATGACGTCACAGTCCAGGCCTCGATTCAGGTTCTCAGGGTTGCCTTTCATGCCAACCTGCAAGTATACAATATTTTAAAGCTATTGCAGAAGTTAACAGGAATCGTCAGCTTGCGACCTATTTTTAACTGACTTCAAATAATTAATTTTGTTTTAAAAAACTATAAACCGACTTCAATTATATGGATCCCACTGTCAGAACTGGACCAAATTAAAGTAGGACCAAACGGGAAGCACCAGCTTTCATATAAAAAAGAATCATGAAAATCGGACCACCCAGTCAAAACACTTTTTTTGAAGTCGGAGAAGGAAGTTCTCATTTCGTCTGTATTTTTTTTATGTTTGTTTCCTCAGAACTTTTGACTGGGTGGTCCGATTTTCATGATTCTTTTTTTATATGCAAGGTGGTGCTTCTCGTGAGGTCCCGTTTTAATTTGGTTCAGTTCTGACAATGGGATCCATGAAAATCCATGAAGAAACTATAAATATTGAAGTCAGTTTATAGTTTTTAAAACAAAATTAATTATATTTCTTAACAAGCTGCTCTCCGCGGCTTCGCACGCCTATCACACGGGAACTGATTTATAGGATAAAAAGACCATGTGATATTCCAGGCCTAGAACTACCGTATGCAAAATTTCAGCCCGATCCGTTCAGTAGTGTTGCGTGAAAGAGCAACAAACATACATACAGACATGTTTACAAACTTTTGCGTTTATGATGTTAGTTCGTTTCTTAATTCTTATCATTCTTATATTTTCACATTACAGCACAAGACTTGAAGCGGCCACAGACACATCGCAACATCAGGACTTGTAGGCGGGTCCGAGTACACCGCTTGCCGTTAACAAATCTTGGTGCAGCAAGTGTAGATAGTTATGCAGGGGCAACCGCAGCCTCCGCAGCAACCACCTTAATATAAGAATAAACAAGGGAATTTTCAAAAGTCCATCGATCAGTTTGTGATATTCAATACAAAATACTAAATAATTTATTTGACAATTTACTTAAGTTAAGCAGTAATGTGTACCACATTACTGGCGCCCCCGCACGAGGCAAGCCTGTTTACAAAAGTGGCTTTAGCGGTAGATTATTTGTCTATACTAATTTTATAAATAGGAAAGATTTGTTTGTTTGTTTGTATTAAATAGACTCTGAAATAACTGGACCGTTTAAAAAAAATATTTCATCATTAAAAAGCTTAAAAAGCTTACTTTTCAGGGAGTAACATAGGCTATATTTTATCCCGGAATTCCTACGGGAACGGGAACTACGCGGGTGAAACCGCGAGGCGCTGCTAGTTTAATAATATTTTATTTTCTATAGTAATGTAAACATTTTATATTTTAAATAATAGATTCAGGCGTTACTTTGCGGAAATCCATTGTAAATATAAGAATGAAAAATATTTAGTAACAATTCCGCGAAAAAACCTTCTGCGATAAAATCTAACAAATTGTACATTTATACAAAATGAAAGAACATTTATCAAAGCAAGTCGTCAACTAGTTTCGTCTCTCCACGAGACATCATCAGCTCCGCGTGCCATTGGCACGCGGAGCTCGAAGTGACAACATCTCTGGTGGGACTCTGCCGTTGTTGTTTGGCGCTCTCAGTGTCAAGATCGAGTGGTGTGGTGTCCTGATGATGTCTCGTGGAGAGACGAAACTAGTTGACGACTTGCTTTGATAAATGTTCTTTCATTTTGTATAAATGTACAATTTGTTAGATTTTATCGCGGAATTGTTACTAAATATTTTTCATTCTTATATTTTATATTTTAATGAGATTTATAATTTACTAGCTGCTCCTGGCCGGCGCGCGGCGGCTTCGCACGCGTTGATTCTATGGAAACGTTTAAAGGTGATTTATATCCCACGGGAACTGATTTATGGGATAAAAAGTAGCCCTTGTTTGATTCCAGGGTTATAATTACCTGTATGCAAAATTTCAGCCTTATCCGTTCAGTAGTTTTGGCGTGAAGAGGTAACAAACATCCACCCATACAAACTATCGTATTTATAATATTAGTGTGATTAAATGAGTATGCAAATACTAACCAAACAGTGTTCCTTCCCGTGGTTGAGCCAGTGCCCGGTGCGGCCGGTTCTGATGATCCTCTGCAGCTGGTTAGTCTTCACCCAGATCAACTCGTCCACTCGCTCGTAGCCCCACAGCTTCAGACATTCTCGGCCCAGCTCCATGGCTCTGGAGTCAACCGTGGCAATTAAAAATAAATAAAATACACAAGATATAAGGGCTCATATCACTATCATTTGACGACCTCTGTGGCGGGGTGGGCGAAGGTCTGCCTGCGACGCAGGAGGTTGCGGGTTCGATTCCCGCCTCGGGACAAATGTGTGTACGATCTGCAGACATTTGTTCAGGGCGTTCTGGATGTTTATTAGTATATTAAAAATATCTTTTCATGTATTGTATTATGTATATCAGTTATCAAGTACCCATAACACAAGCTCTGCTTAGCTTGGGGCTAGATAATGCTGTGTGAATTGTCCAGCATTATTTATTTTACTATCAAGCTGTTTATACAGGGTTTCCCAGAATTGGTGGATAATCCTGCACGTGCGTGTGCGGGGTAGGGGGTGGGGCCCCACATTCCCAAAAATCTATGATTATTATTATTATATTATCTTTTTATTTCAGAATTAAAATCCATATAACAAATTATTAAGTCACACAAAATCCCACAATAAAATTACAACAAAAAGAAACGAAATGAGATCAAATAATTAAAAATTAAATAAATTAAAATAATAACTAACCTAAAGGCCTATTCCCAACAGTCCGCGGTCTGCTACATTTTTTGTAAAATTTAGAAATATCCCAGTTTTCTTCACATTTGTGGACATTCCGACCGCTATATGAGACCTAGATCGGATTTTTTTTATTTTAACGTGTTCCCTAAATGTTGGTATTCCTAAATTACCTTTACAAAACTCAACTACTTAGGATAGTAGTTGACAAGTACTCCCTAAACATACAATTCATTGTATTAATTGTTTTACTGCTAAGTTTGAGCATCTGTGGTGTAAAAAAAAAGACGTGTGGCACTCGTAGACTGCCGCGGTAAAGCTATTGCATAGCATAAGTTATTAAAAGTTCTGCAATTCATCGATAGATGGCAAAACTAAAAAGTATCACCGCTGTGCCGGTCGGAGTGAGGGGTGTTAGGTTATTTTCGTTACGGAATTTCTGGATTCGGTCTCCACGCTCAAGGCCCGCGATAGAAGCTATGTAATAGCTTAAAAACGTATTGGAGTTAACCAACCACATAAAAAAAATACCTACATCATAAGGATTCTAAAACAGTACCCCAAAATCCCCACGCCGGGCATGCGGGTCAGAAATCGCAGTTCGATGGTACACCGGTTCTGCAGTAGGCGCTACTGCCCGCCCCGGTGGATATCCCTTAGTCGCCTTTTACGATACTCGCGGGAAGAGTTGGGGTGGACTTGGAATGTCCCGTCCCTCGTTACTGACCTGCCAGTGACCCACAGGAAGATGAGTCCTTGCTCCTGTAACTGCGGCACGCCGAGGCACCTCATCTCGTCGTCAGACATGGTTCCGTAGGGTAGCTCCATGTGTATATCCCATGGGGGGTCCGCCATTATTACTGAGAATTTGCCTGGAGACAGAAAACTGTTTGGAAATTCTACGATTTCAAAAAAGGAGGAAGCTCTCAATAGGGTATATGCATGTGATTTCAAAATGGCTAAAAAAATATATACGTATTCTCTGTTGATATAGAAACATATCTACATATTTATTTTAGAATTTTGAGATGTTTTTATCGTAGAATTTTACCATTGAAAAATTGAAATTTTAAATCTCAATTGCAAAACTTCAAAACGCTACGCCATTGACTAGAGCGGACGTGACATCGCTGTTCACATTTCTTTATTTTTTATTCTGCTTGCTGCACTATGATTTGACACTATTCTGCCCTTGATAGATTTTTCGGAAAACCTCTTTTCGGAGATGATCACTACTGAGGTCGTCACAAAAGGTTTTAATAGTGTGAACGTGGACGTCACATAAACATGGCGCTAATATGGCAGCGTTTTTATCACCCGAAAATGATTGTATTTTTGATTTGTTTTTTTTTTACCTTGTTATTGCGAAATGCAGCGAGTGTCTTATCATTTTTCGGTTAAAGAATGACCTAAAGTATCGATTAAAACAATAAAAAAAATCGATGCATATACCCTATTCAACTGTATTATTATCTTTATTTTTTTATACTTGTTATCTCGGAACTTTTGACTGGGTGATCAGATTCTTTTTTTTATTTGAATGCTGGTGCTTCCCGTGTGGTCCCATTGCAATAATGCATCTAATGCCTAGACATTATTGTAAAATCACTTAGCTTGCGGCTTTGTGGTTAAAGATATTTATTTCTCAATGAACATGATACATTTATAAAACTCAACCTCAACAGCCTGTATTGGTCCACTGCTGGACGCAGGCCTCCCCCTGATAAGCGCGCTGGCGTTTATCTCATAGGGGTAACGCCCATAATCCCCACGCTGGGCATGCAGGTTGGAGATCGCAGTTCGGTGGTAGAATAGTTCTGCAGAAGATCCCTTAGTCGCCTCTTACGACACCCACGGTAAGAGTTGGGGTGTTGCAAATTCTAAGCCAGTACCACACAGCATTTGTTATATTTAGTCTTGCGGGTAGGTTGGAAACAAAGAGTTACATATATGCTATTCTAAGTCTATTCAATACACAGAGATAGAGAAAAGTGTTTTTTTGTATCTAATGTACTTTCAAAACTTATTTATTATGGTTGATGTTTACAGTGTAGCTGTTAAAATATTCATCTATTCTATTAGAATATTTTCTCGGCAAATCTCACTAAATCTCACGTGGGAGAGAGGAGGGCCTCGTCTAATCTCACGTATTGCGTTTGATTTTATCACTGATTGTAAACTACGGTCCTCAGAAGACTTACATTCAACAACATTAAAATACACTTTACAATCCATGTGCTCGAAATGTGCGTTTTCTAAGGAGCCAAATCGTGCGGAACTGGACCTTATTTGTCTGATAGAGTCCAAAAAGTTGATATTGGTAAAGAAAGGCTCAAAAATTGAGTTAGGCGTCCCGCAAGGATCAATATTGGGGTCCTTTTCTATTTTTAATATATGTAAATGATCTCCCTTTTTTAGCAAAAAATCTCTGTGATATAGTCTTATTTGCTGATGATACTTCATTGATTTTTAAAGTTGACATAAATAAAAATAATTATGACGGTGTAAATAATTCTCTTTCACAAATACTAGATTGGTTCACCGCCAATTAGGCGTCCCGCAAGGATCAGTATTGGGACCTTTTCTATTTTTGCACACTCAAACTATTATTTACCTAAGAACGTCATGTCGAGGTATCGGAGATCGCACTGCAGCCACTGCGGCGGCGTCAGAGTGAGAACTCCATCCGGTTTCAACGCTGAAGATGAACCTGCAATATAAAAAAAGTATTTTACATTATAGCTCTGCTCAGCTTGGGGCTAGATAACGATGTATGAATTGTCCAACATTAGTTATTTATCATTTTTAGAAATGTTTTAGAAGAGAAATCGATGCATATGCATAAAAACCGTACATACAGCCGAATAGTACGTCTTCCTTCTACGAAGTTGGTTAAAGAGATGCAAGTTTTATTCTCAGACATATAACAATAAATAATTGTTACCGTTCTGTGGTCCATCTGCTTGTTTAGATTTTGCGTTTGGATCTGTATTATCTACTTCGTAATGCACGTATCTGAAAAAAAATAACAATTTTAACTTAATTCGCGCCCTCATACATGAGCTGTGTGTGCTTGCTTCCTTTCGTAGCCCTGACTTTGACCATTGACGATCTCTGCGATGCAGCGGCCGAAGGTCCTCCTGTCTAGTTGTGGGTTCAATTCCCGCCTTGGGACAAATGTTTGTACTATCTGCAGATATTTATTGGTGTTTTCTAAATATAATAAAAAATCTATCTTACATTTACCCTCTTATTCAAAATGGTCATCACTTTATGGCTAATGCTAAAGTTATTTACAACGGGATATTTACCATAATTAGAATTTTGAACTTTCCAATATCAGTTATGATATGGGCATGAAACTGTGCCGAAACTTTGGAAAGCTCAAAACTCAAATCATGGTTAATATCCTGTTGTAAATAACTTTAGTATTAATAACCATGATGGATTTAAAAGTTTTAAGGGGTTTAGAGTATATTAGTAACATAATAAACCTTTTTTAAAGACAAATGAATTAATTACTTGCAACTCTCCACATGGAAGCAAGTGTTCAGGAAGGAACAATAGCCAAGCGACTCGTCCGTATGACTTTGTATAATCTTCTTATAAAAAAAAAAAATACAAAATAATTTATTTGACATTAAGATTATAAGAAGGTGTTACAGAGTAGTTGTTACATTTTTATGGTATAATGCTGTAGAATTTCCTATGATCCCCGCACTAGGCTAGGCCTGTTTCGCGGGAGACCGACTGAACAATTATTGAATTGCCATTACATAGAGAGCGGTACACTAGCAAACTGTATATAAAAATATGAAAAAGGTACAGAGAAAAGCATGCAGTAAAACAGAATAATTATATAAAAATTAAGAATAATAAAGTTAATTATCAGCTATCAGGATATTATCAGGATTCTAAACAATAACAATTCTAATTCTACTTCTGCAGGATGCTATTACAGTAGAATGAATGGGCGAGTGAGGTCACAACAATTTATTGGGAGTGTGTGTTTTGTGAGTGTGTAGAGTCAGCGTGCGCTACTGGTGGGAAAGGAACTGCTTTGAACAAATTAGGTAGAAGAAAACGACTAATCGGAAATAGAACTAAGTAGTCGGTTCATGAAAGGTTTACCAATGCCAATAATATACATATATAAATAATAATACATGTATAATCTATATATATATAGATTATACTTGCATATAAAGGAGGCTTAGTAGCGGTTTAAGCTTGAATTACTAATAGGTTTTCCGTTTTGTCGTAGTCTAAGGTGAGTAACCACCTTCGTATTTTTTCTTTGACACCATATAGAGAGGACGACAATTGACAGTGTTTGCTGGCACAGCGATAGATAAAAGGAAAAGCGAAATTTTTAAAGCGGTTTGCGAACTTTGACTTGACTGCGGGAACTTTGATCCTTACACGTCGGCTAGATTCTGGTCGGGAGCTTGAGGTCTGCGACCGAAAGGATTTGTGGTGCTTGGTGATGACTCGTTGAATGTAGAGTTGGCGAACATTAAGGGTTTGGGTAAGGGCATATAATGAGTCAGTTGGATATCGGAAAGGCAGTCGACACATAACCTTAAGGACCGATCGTTGGGCTCTTTCAACAGTGATCATGTAAGTCTTAGCAGATCCCCCCCAGACTGTGATGCAATAACCCAAGATTGATTCGCATAGGGCTGTGTACACGAGCTTCAAAGTTTCCATGTCAGAACCCTCCCGGAGCAACTTCATGATGTGGATCATTTTTCGGACTCTCCCAGACAGTGCAGTGATGTGAGCCTTGAAGGACAGGTTCTCATCCAGTATGAAACCTAGATAGCGAAGGGTGCCTAACCGTTCAATGGTGGGACAGGAGCAGCCGCTGGCACCAGGGTTCACAAAAGCGCATTTGTGAATTCGTAAGCCTTTCAAATTAAGAGGAGCAGACACTTTTGTTTTGTGAAAACATAGGAATTTAGTTTTGCTGAAGTTAAGGGTAAGAAGGTTGGCATCTAACCACGCAGAGACACGTGCTAAGCCCTCTTCTGCACAACGAGCAGTTTCCTCCCATGTATTACCAAAAAATAAGATTGCCGTGTCGTCAGCATAGCAAACGATTTGTGTGTTAACTGAGCCATTAAAAATAGCAATTAAGTCATTTACGTAAAGGGTGAATAAGGTAGGTCCCAGAATACTGCCCTGCGGAACTCCAAAGACAATATTTAAAGTTTCACTCGTTTGGCCGGAGACAGATATACATTGCCCTCTGTCCGATAGGTAGCTACGAAACCATTCGAGGGCGACGCCCCTGATGCCATGGCATTCCAGCTTCCTTAAAAGGATTCTCGGAGAGACAGTGTCAAAGGCTTTGGCCAGGTCCAAGAAGACGCCGATACACTTCTTTCTGTCGTCTAGAGCCGTGACTACCCCTTCAAGAAGCGTATGTACGGCATCCTCAGTGGACCTGGCTTTCCTGAATCCGAACTGGCAAGGAGATAAGACTGAATGTTGTTCCAGGTATTTGGTTAGCCTTATATTAACTAACTTTTCAAGAAGCTTAGAAAACACCGGGAGTAGGGAGATAGGGCGATAGTTGGAAGGCAGAGCCTTCGAGCCACTCTTATGAATTGGGATGACCAGCGCGGTTTTCCAGCAAAGGGGAAATATGCCAGAGGCCAAGCTTAGATTCATGACATGTGTTAAGGGCTCTATGAAAAGGTGCGAACAGGATTTCAGGAAGTTGTTCGTGAGGCCGTCAATGCCTGGCGAACAGTTATTCTTTAGCGCTTTAATAAGTGACAAAATTTCAAGGCTATCAGTGGGAGACATGAAAAAGGAGCAGGGGGACTGGGAAGAGATTTGAACTTTTGCGGCCAAATCTACTTGTGTAGAGTTTATATCTTGCAATATAGCGTTTGCTAGGTTTAATCCAACGCCGACAAAGTACTCGTTACAGAAATTAAGAGATTCTTTAGTAGATGATTTAAGTTGCAGTAGGGCAGTACAATTATTATCCTTCCTAGTTTTTAATTCACAAATATTTTTGATAGATTTCCACAACTTAGATGGGTTATCTTTATGACTTTGTAGAAGATCTTTGTTGTATTTCTTCTTAGTAGTTTTCCTTATATTATTAAAATCGTTTTGGCATGCTTTAAACCTCGCCTGTAGTTCAAAATTATTTGGGTTTCGCTTAGCTTGTAAATGGAGGGCGTCTCTGCGTTTCATGAGTTTCACAAGTTCCGGAGTAATCCAATTCTTATGAATAAGTTTTCGATGACTTGTGCATATTTGTTTTGTGTTACGGGTTACAATATCTACAAGCATAGTGGAGAACAAGTTAGCTGCAATCGAAGCATCTTTAGAGGATATGATATTTGACCAGTCTGTAAGAGTTAGATTTCGCGTTATGGAAATGTAGTCAGTCTTTGCTTTGATGTTTTTCCTAGTAGATATTGGAGATGAGTTTAAACCAGCCAAGACTAGAGAGTGGTCCGTAATACTAGTTTTGCAGACTAAGCCTACAGCTTGAGTTCTCAGCTTCACTAAAATGTGATCCAAACATGACTGACCTCTAGTGGGGTTGCTAATGATACATTTAAGCCCCAGTTCAGCCAAAAAGCACAAGTAGTCATCGTATTGCAGATGAGGAGAAGGAGAGTCAGGTAAGATATTGATATTCATGTCTCCCAACACAATAAGTCCATTTTTAACTGAAGGTCGGTCCCTGAGATAATGGTCGAGAGAACCAATGAATGTATTTATACTACTAAAAGAGGGTGATCTGTATAGTCCAAGAACGTATAGTGAGTTTGGTAACTCTATCAACAAGGAATCTGTTTCAGCAAGGCTTGGTTCACTGACATTGACGTCCCAGTCAGACCGAACATAGACAACCACGCCACCTGCTTTATTAATAACATTAGTGGAGCTAAAATGGGAGTACCCAGGAAGAGACCTTATTAGAGAGCAAGATCCCAGGTGGCATTCAGTAAGGACTATGACGTCTAGCGGTAGAGCGAGTCTTCTCAGCAGAACCATAAATTCATCAAAATTTTTCTGTAGGCTTCTTATGTTGTAATTCAGTAGTTTAAGGTTAAACTGATCGGTAATAATGAGTTTACACGATTCAGGAGTATCACATTGGCGGCAGTCAACATCAAGTGTTTCGTCAAAATCAGTGCACAACTCTACTAAGGAGGCCATGTTTGTAGATGCGTGGAGAATTGAGATGGGGTAGAGTGGTGTAGTGACTGCGCGCGTTCAATGTGCATTTGATCAGTGTGACACATAAAAAGAGAAAACAAAACATACTGTAATACGTAGCTAAATAACAAGTATAGCATCCTGCAGGTGATATTAACTAGAGTAAGGGCCAAAGAGTTCGAGTAGTATAGCTGAGCAGAAATTAAACATAAAACCTTAAATTGAAGTAAATAACAAAGCCCGGAGTTAGAGCATGGAAATAAACTGTAGCTCGTTAGTATTAGTAAGTTAGTCAGTATTAGGGCCGAGGCGTTCTTCCAAGTCAGCAGGGGTCCGTATACGAATTGGTGGACTACCTTCTCGTTTGCGCACGAAGATGCTGCCGTTGGCGGTCCAACAAAATTTATATCCAGCTTCGGCGGCCCGCAATCGAGTCTCTCGAAATAACTGACGATTTTCGCGTGTCAATCGCTCATTGAAGAACACTCTTCTTGGAGGGCCGTCAATGCCGAGATCCTGACTTGTTATGGTTTTGCGGGACCTCGCACCCTTCAGAAAATCATCTCGTTTGGCGCGGCGAAGAAGGCGTATAACAACAGGTCTGCTGAAGTTGGAGGTAGACTCGGTTAATGCCTTCGCGGAAGGTCGCTTAGAACCAGCTCGTAGTACCCAGTCGATGTCTTCTTCCTTTATGTCCACCCCCAGCCTCTGAGCCGCTTCTTGAAGTCCAGTTTCTTGCAAGTGTATGTAAGCGATCGCTGCCTTTCTTAGACTTTGACTATTACATCTATGGCGCAGCGGCCGAAGCAATCTCCTGCCTCGTAGGACAGGCAGGACAAAAGTTTGTACAATCTGCAGATATTTATTCCGGATGTTTTGTTAGTATAATTAAAAATTAAGGATATTACACAAGCTGTTGCTTAATTAGGGGCTAGGTTAGATAATGCAGTGAGTTTTTTTTTTAATAAAATGAATACAACTTACTTGCAACTGTCCATATGGAAGCAAGTGTTCAGGAAGGAACAATCACCGAGCGACTCGTCCGTATGGCTTTGTATAATCTTCTTGAAGTGCAGTTTCTTGCAAGTGTAACGCTTGCTTCCTTTCTTAGACTTTGACTATTACCTCCGAAGGTCCGCCTACGACACAGGAGGTTGCGGGTTCAATTTCCGCCTCGGGACAAATGTTTGTACAATCTGCAGATATTTATCCCGGGTGTTTTCTTTGTATAATTAAAAATTAAGGATATTACACAGCTGTTGCTTAATTAGGGGCTAGGTTAGATAATGCAGAGAGTTTTTTTTTTAAATAAAATGAATACAACTCACTTGCAACTGTCCATATGGAAGCAAGTGTTCAGGAAGGAACAATCACCGAGCGACTCGTCCGTATGACTTTGTATAATCTTCTTGAAGTGCAGTTTCTTGCAAGTGTAACGCTCGCTGCCTTTCTTGGTGCTGTTGAATGCACGTCCACATTCCGCGCGGGTGCCGTGTGGACAGAACTCCATTACTTGAGCACCTGTGGAAAGTTTATTAATAGACTTTTCTATTCATTTGTATTGTGTTATTTGTCATTAGATAAGCAGGATGCGTTATGGTATAAGATGATTTAGTAGCGAGATGCCTACTATAGATAGAAAATTGCGTTTTGTCAAACATTATTCTAAATAGACCACATGGTCGCATAATGCCTACTTTCGTTTCTATCGGTATATTGTTTACTTGTGTTGCCTACTGAATGTACAATCAAACACAAAACTGTAATTGTACCGAAAGTATGTGGTTTTTATTTGAATTCTAACAGAAAACTACACCTCAACAGCCTATATTGGTCCACTGCTGGACGAAGGCTTCCCCCAGATAAGCGCCCCTTATTGACTGTTATCTCATGGGGGTTAAGCCCATAATCTCTACGCTAGGTATGCGGGTTGGGGATCGCATTTTGGTGATAGAATCGTTCTGCAGGAGGCGCTGCTGCCCGCCCCTGGTAATATCCCTTAGTCGCCTCTTACAACACCCGCGGGAAGAGTTGGGGTGGTGCACATTCTAAGCCACACGGCAAGACCACTTATAAAAACTAAAACTCACTCATCAAAATCATCATCACACTCAAAAGGGTCGAGCCTCATCGCTCAAATACAATCCCAATGTGCATTGCGCCTAAACGTCTTTATCTAGAGCAGACTGGGACATGCATAAGGAAAGACGGCTTGACACTGGTTTATAGATCTACCATGAGGGGAGACGCAGCCGCACCGACGACGCTAACAAACCGCCCATACTCAACCTAAAATTCACTTTGTTGGCGCGTCCTTTTACGTAATTTACATTACTTATCGATTTTAGATCCTTCCTTCAATAAAAATTGCTTACAATTATATCTGAAACTCGTTGAGGTTATTTGCGTCATACTTTGTTTAACAACATGCTTCATTCAAAATGGTTAAACCAAAGATACACTAACCTCCTTGACTCTTGAATTTATCAGCCAGAGATCGCTCCTTAGCCGTAGGTTTGCTAAGCAGATCCATTATTTCCTCGCCTACCCTCTTCACGGCCTTTTCTCTGCTGGATGGCATAGCCAGAAGCGACTGCAAAATAAATATCAGCTATAATAATAATAATAATATGTTTTTAATTCAGACACATGATCCATGTACAATAATAACATTTAAGGAATAAAAAAAGTCAGGTTGGTACATAAAACAGAAACAATTTAAAATTAACAGTAAACAAAAAATAAGGTACCTAAGAATTTAGGATGATAATTGCATCCACCGTTTGTAACTAGAAGTACTACTAGTTATAGTAACTAGTAGTACTTGCATTAATCCCTGCATTCCATTAATTAACAAAATTGACTACTACTATGAACTAATAATAGGCTGATCATAAAGACAACTATAGCTCAAATCTAAAAATAATGCTGGACAATCCACACAGCATGATCTAGCCCCAAAATAAGCAAAGCTTGTGTAATGGGTTCTATACATAACAGATCCAGGCGTTACTTTGAGGAAATCCATTATAAAATATAAGAATGAAAATATTTAGTAACAATTCCTCAAAAAAACCTTCTACTATAAATCCTAACAAATTATAAATTTATACAAAATGAAAGAATATTTATCAAAGTAGGTATGTCGTCAACTAGTTTCGTCTCTCCACGAGACTATGGGTACTTAATAATAACTGATATACTTAATACAATATACTCTACATAGATAGATATTTTTATTATACATAGAAAACAACGCTCAGAACATATATCTGCAGATCATACAAACATTTGTCTCAAGGCGGGAATCAAACCCGCAACCTCCTGCGTCGCAGGCGGACCTTCCCGCTGTGCCACTGAGATCGTCAAACAAAATCTATTAGACATGGCAATAAATTTAACAGAAATAGTTAGTTAAGCTAATACATGCCATTAGATCGGTACCGCCTTTTGCTGTTTTCTTTTCATCTGTGACCGTTT
The DNA here is from genome assembly GCA_955876795.1 of Eupithecia tripunctaria. NCBI lineage: Eukaryota > Metazoa > Arthropoda > Insecta > Lepidoptera > Geometridae > Eupithecia > Eupithecia tripunctaria. The sequence goes on along the minus strand of OY041623.1, from coordinate 7,245,422 downwards.
TTGGCACTTTAGGATTCGTTGCTTCTTCCACAGGAACTTCACCTAAAATAATAAAGGTTTTTAACAGTAATATAATATGCAAAGGCCTTTACAAAAAATCTTAATACTCAGTGGTTTTTTACAGCGATACCTTTCGGTAAAAGCAGTGAGCGACATGAATTGGTTAAGCGCCATCTAGCGTTGAGTAGCGGAAGTTAGCCGTTACAATGAATGGTCAAGAGATGGCGCTTTGCTCAGTTTTTTAATTAAAGATTTTGAGGCAGATTTGCTAAGGTTTAAGATATTATGGCAAAACTGCCTGTATTATAGGTCCACTGCACGCAGGACACCTCCTGGTGAGGAGGTTGGCGTGCAGTAAGGCACCTTATTGGCTTATCTTATTGCTCATAATCCCTATGCTGAGCATGCGGGTTGGGGATTGCAGTTGTTGGGGATTGCAGTTGTTGGCGCTGCTGCCAGCCCCCTATAGGTAATGTATCCCTTAGTCGCCTCTTATGACATTTATGGGAAGAATTGAGGTGGTGTGAATTCTAAGCTGGCAACACTGAGCTAAAATAAGCTTATGCTTGCTATTGTGAATGAGCAAGGCTCACCTTTTCTTTTACTAGTGGAGGTACTAGTCTGAGACTGCTCCTCAATCAATGCTGCCAGCACAGTGGCAAGTCTGACGGACTCTGCACTTTCCACCTCTATGGTGGCATCTGTTGTGCTTTCTGTACGCTCTTTGATACTGAAATACAAACAAGATAATGTCGAAAGTTACTATTTTGGTACGCATATCCTCTTATTCGATAGTCTGCTAAATTAACTCACTGCTAAATCTCGCTCTGTCTTCTTCTAATGACATAAGTCAGACTGTCAAATAACACTACTTAGCAGCTGTTTTATGTTAACAGACCATTATGAATTAGGGGGTTAGATTTTAATGAAATAGATACAAGTATAAAGAAATAATACTAATAATACATGTTTAAACATACCACTACTTTATTCTATGGGTTGAAAGTAAGTAAAATGTGAATTTAATTTTGGAACAGATTTCCATTATATCTGAACAAATCAAGGTGAAATAAGCTGTATGTTTAAACATAGCTTAATTTAGATAATTAACTTTATTATACCGAAAATATGCATTTGAAGCTGCAGGTAGAGGTTAATAATAAATAGATAAAAAGATTACGTAATAAGCTTCTGTGTAGCAAACTTCTGCAGTAAGCTAGCAACAATCCCGGTATCGACATCCCCAAGGCCTGGGATGAGGGCTCCGGCCGTGGTGGGCAGTTGTAGCTGCATGTCTGATAATACTTGGAGTAGCCGAACTTCAAGTGACGCTAGTGGGATTGGAGTAGGCTTCTCTGGTGTTGCAGCTAGGGGTTGATAAATATATTATTTTAGTATAGATATGACATATACTCAACTACTGGCTACGAACGCACAATATGATTGTGACAAACTGTAGTGAAAATTTCAAATAAAAGTACTATGTAGACATACCAGCTTTGAGCTGCTTGTCTATTATCCAATTATAATAATAACATAATCAGCCGCGAATGTATATGTGTTAACTCTTTTTAATAAACAATAGAAAATTGTTGATTTGATGCATCAACACACTCAACACTGCATTTAAGAATCCCCAACTGGGATTATGACTTCTGTTTACAGTTGAGAGCAGTCAAGAAATGCTTCTACTTTCTACCACTTACATTCACTTTTCTGTTGTGATCCAGCGGCTATACCACTGCCCGAACTTCCGTCTGTCGCCTCGCCAAGACTTGCACTGCTTAGTATTGTCTGCAAATTCTTTTTACGTTTCTCTAGTTTCTCCCTCAGGCTGTTCCGCTTGCTTTTCACAGCTTGAATCTCTTCCCAGGCGTCAGACATCGTGAAAAACGATGAAAATCACAGGGTAAACAAAAATAGATGGACCGGCGGCAGCGCGGGCATGAAATAACGTGCTACCTAAGGTAATTTGAAACCGATGAGAGCTGCATTGTCACACTGGGCCGAAAATATTGAGAATATGCTAAATTAGACCGTTTTTGTACAGAATCAGGTAAAATTTCATATAATAATTATTATTGTAATATCTTTGAATGTGTTGTTGCATGCAATCGAAAAATTAACTTCTTCTTTTTTTATCTGTGGCTCTGCATCATGGCTTGACATATTTCTGCCAATGTCATTTTCTACATTTTCTAGGCAGCGGCTTTCAAACTTTTTAGCTAGGTAGAGTCCGCGCAACTTAATATGAGCTCTGTGAAGTTGGCTTCAATGGCTGCGCACTAAACTGAAAATAAGGCGTTGAGGGGAAAGAGCGGGTGGAGAGGGGATCAGTCTGTCAATCCGGGGTTTCCAGCAAGAATTTTGGCGCATTTTTATTTTGTCTAGCACATTTTGTACTGCATTAATTTATTTTTCAATTCAATATTTATAGAATATATAAAAACATCTTATACTCAATGACGGATTATTTAAAACCTTAAATGTTAGAATAAATTAAACATTTTATCGAATGCAATTAACCCAAATTAGAAAATAAAATAATTACAATGTAGCAAATTTATTTATAACCTAGTTGGCAATACTGTCGAATGAATACTTTGAAGATTGCGAATTGAAGATTCAGAAAGTGATTCTGAGGATGCACAGGAGCAAGAGTCATTCATGCAAATAGAAGGCATATCTCCTCTATAGATAGGTATATATGTAGGTTTATAAATAAAAATAATCATGATTTACGACATTTTTCATTTAGCTTTACCCGTTAGTAAAATAAGTAGAGATGAGGTATATGACAGAATAGGTAGGCAAGGCATGTATTTCGAGCAGGTATTAATTGCAAAAATAAATAATATTTTATTAAATTTATTAATGATAAAAATAGGTAAAGTTTTAATATAATATTCTTTGAAAACTTATTTACATTTAGTAAAAGCGTGACGTCACAAAACGCAAGGTAGGTATTTTGTTTTAAATAAATAAAAAAAAATCAATAGTTAATCAAATAAAAATCAAGGTTTATCTTTCGCACGGGTGCGAAGCCGGGGTGGGTCGCTAGTTGGTAAATATGACTTTTCTATTTGATTGTACTTGCGCATTTTTGCTTCCGGACCTAAGATCAGAGAGCTCAAGATACGTTGCGATCACTCTACCCTACCAACACAATCTTTTTGGCCATAGAAATATTTGGCAGAGCCTCTATGTAAGTTCATTACTTATATGAATAAATATAATGGAAAGCATTGTTTGCCTCGAAAATTTTATAGAATTTTTAACAACTCATGTTATAAACCCATCGAGCTTTTGTACTATATAAACTCGTACCACTTCCCTCCGTCCATGGGTTAACATGCAAACTCAAGCGAGTTTATGGTTTAAACTATCGTAGGAGGAGTATTCATGTTGTTGACGGTGGCTGCGGTCCGTTAATAGTTCACATGACTATCAATCAAAGCTACAAGGACTCAAAGTCGTTCCGTATTCTTTGAGCACGATAACGACACATATCAATTTTACAGATCGTTAACAGCGACCATGCTCGGTAGCATGTCCCCTGTGAGCGCAAAGATATCGCCAGATATCGCCATTGTTAACCAGGAGCACTCGGTGAAATTTTATTCGTTGTTATCACCGAGATATAGTCCTTAATTTTTAAATTCGTTTTTATTTGTTTTAAGTCAATCTTAAACTACCTTTTAAGAAACCTGTTTAACTTCTATTTTTAAGTCTAAAATTGATCTCAACAATTTTTATTGTAATTATCTTTAAGTTAATTTCTTAAGAATGTTGTGTCCACCTATTATAGGTATATGTATAAGAACAATAAGTACTGCCATTAATTAAGTTATATTAAGCTATTATATGTATACTGTTGGTGAACCTTTATTGAATAAATGAATAAATAAATGGATATGACGTTTCGCTATTAACTGTTGATGCGCTAACTGGTCTACGGACCACTTTTGTGAGCAATCAAATCGGTTTTATTTATAAAAGGACCGCAGTAGATGACGCGGGACTGTCGCTTGTTTGTCAGAGATTATTGTCACTCATATTCTCTTTGGTCATTGGTTTAAAAATATTCGACTGCTGGATCGCTGTTTTTCATCTTATAGTTAATTCCACATTATTGCTAATATTAGTTTCATACATAATGAATTTCGCACCAGAATTAAAGACTCGCTCTCAAAAAGTTTGTAGTCTCTACAAAAAAGGCCTGCGCCTCATCGAGGGTTTTTATGTTTATCGGTGAGTCCAAACCTTTAGCACCGGGGCTCTTATCCTTTTAGTGTTAAGGGTGATACGAAGGACTATTTGTCAAAATATCTGGCTTTTTAGGGACAACTATGTAGACTATGTAGAAATAATATAAAGTAAATTCAGGAATACCTATCGTAAAGTATGTAATTTTATTCCAATACTAGGGCCATTCTGGATTAAATCAAGAACATAAAAAATCTTGCCAGCGAGCGAAGTGCAAAATGCATGTGTTTTGTTTGATTTGACAAAAATAATCTCTCACTCAAAAACTTGTTTCGATAGCTAATAACCAATATCAAACGCTATGTGATACAGGTATTAGATCTAGGTAATTCTGATCATACTTGCCAAATTCTAGGCACTACAACAAGTTTAAGTTTCAAAGAAAAATTCTGGTATGTAGAAAAAAATAACATAGATAAAGTTAAGTAAAATTTTAGACATTTTTACAAAGTACATAGCGCAATTGAGTTTCTCTGAGGTATATTGTCAAACAAATACAAACGCTACATATTAAGTATTTATTTATCTTGAAAGGTTGTATGGATGTATGGATGGATGGATGTTTGTTACTTCTTCATGACAAAACTACTTAACCAATTTGGCTGAAATTTTGCATACAGGTAATTCTAATCCTTGAATCAAACATAGGCTACTTTTTATGCCATAAACCACAAATCAGTTCTCGTGGGATGAAAATCACCTTTTAACGTTTCCATAGGAACAACGCAACAACGCGTATCCTTTAAATATAATTGCGGCACTAAGCGCCGCACTAAGAGACGTTAATGATTACTTAAAACTGTACCTTAGTAAAGATTTCAATACAAAAACCTTTACTTAGTGACGGTTTGTCGGTTTACTTAGTGACGGTTTGTTACTTAGTCTGTTAGTCATATACTGTTTATTACTTAAGACCTCAGATACGCTATCAGCAAGTGATCCTGAGAGACAGATTTGACTCTAAAAAGGATGTAAAGGACCCTAAAGAGCAGCGACGCCTACTTTGGGTGGGTGAATATGAGGTTTTTATGAAGCAGAATCCCTGTCCTCCCGCCAAATGTTCGTATATTTTATTTACCAGTAGTTTTTAGTATAAGTAGCTGTCCTTCGTGCCGTCTACCGGATACAAATCATGGCAGGGACCATAATTTTATTATGATCCGTCCAAATTTTACCTGTGTGTATGGGAAACAAAAAGACAGAATTACAATTGCTTTTTACCCAACTACCAACGGAGGAGGGTTATGAGATTGGCACCCTATGTTTGGTGTTATGTATGTAGCCGTTTTTATGTTCCCACGTAGCGCTGAAATTGTTTGTTCAATTTCATTAAATGGTGATTCGTCTCAATACCCCGGTGGTTATGGATTATTAATGTCAGTCTATATTGGGGTTTAACGAGATAGTGGGATCCGAGTAAGGGTCGAATAAAATAATAAGCACAATCGATAAACGCCGTAGTCAGTTTTTAGTTTATTTTATCTTGTATATTATCTGGATATGAGTTTGGATTGAACACGATAACTTTGGGTTGCGTGGGACTTTTAACCCTGTCTGTAGGTAAATAAGTAGGTACGAATACATATGTATACATATTCATACCGATATTTTCATATTTTTAGTCGCCCGATCATACGGCCTGGGTGGTGGTGTGGCTGCAGAGAGAGTAGTTCCGTCTCCTGATTGGGTCCTAGACTACTGGCACCCCCTCGAAAAGGCTCGATACCCGCACTACTTTGAAAAGCGTGAGCGCGCCAAGAAGGAATTTGTTAAAAAGTGGAATGCTAATGAAATACTTTAATTGTATGATGACAGTTGGTCAAAAATATAATTGGTCTATTTCTACGCCAGTTTTTTTTATTGTTTACCAACCAACGAACCGATCTACTGTAAAACAGGTGCCCTTCTGACCCACCGCACCACCGACCATAGCCCGAGTGCCACTGGTACGGTGGGCAATAATTTTAAAACAATACCACCAATTTTATTGTGATGTTTATATGTGTTTTATAGTGCTTATACAGGGTGGGGCAAAATTTTGGCCCCTTAAGGGTAGCTACCGTTTCTTTTATAGTTAGGTCTTGTTCAAAGGAATCTTGTGTTTTATTTTGAAGAAAAACATATTGACATTGTTAGTTTTTTTAAGAAGTACGGTTAGCCCAAAAAATTACATTTGTCAAAAAAAAGCTGGCCTTAATCGACTCTATTTCCAACCAGAAACACTTTTCCCAAAGTAACATACCAAATCAAATCGAAGGTTTTGGCAATAATTAAAAAAAAAACAATTCCCATGAAAGAACGAGTAAGTGAAAACAATAATGTCACTCATTCAATGGTTCTTGATTTAAATTCGTAAGTAACTACTTTTTTAACCGACTTCAAAAGGGAGGAAGGAGTCCAAGAGGAGGATCTAGCTAGACTGGGCAGCATTTGAAAAACTACGTCGAGTCTTTTCGTCGACCATACCGCTTGATAACGAAAGTTTTCAATCAGTGTGTCCTAACCGTCATGTCCTGCGGAGCTGAGACGTGGACACTCACGATAGGGCTAGTCCACCAGTTTAAGTCGCTCAGCGTGCTATGGAAAGAGCTATGCTCGAAGTCACCCTGAAGGATAGGATTCGTAACGAATACATCCGACAGAGAACCAAAGTTATCGATATCGACATAGCTCAAAGAATTAGCAAACTGAAGTGGCAGTGAGCCGGCCATATCTCCCGAAGAACCGAAAACCATTGGGGTAAACGAGTTCTTGAGTGGAGACCGCGACTCGGCAAACATAGTGTAGGACGCCCTCCGGCCAGGTGCGATGACGATCTGCGAAAGACTGCAGGCAGATGCTGGATGCATCAAGCTGAAGACAGGGCGCTATGGCGCTCATTAGGGGAGGCCTATGTCCAGCAGTGGACTAGTATAGGTTGTTGATGATGATGACGAGCTGCCTTGTCTCGAAGGTGAGGCAGTTCATGAGCTCCCGTGCGCTCGAGGAGCGTGGCAAAGTGGGCGTTGCCGTACGGTCTGACAGCGCGATTTAAGGGAGGTCTGATACCCTTGTAGTCCTGTCTTTGTTTAGTTTTCTTTTGGTAACATCTGAATTGACACCATTATTATACATTACCTACTTCTCCCCTTAATGATTACACCAAAAATCTTTATGGTCTTAATTTATCTAATGCATAGCCTATTGAAAAATCTTTAATAACAATACCATTGGGAGTATGGTCGGTGGTACAATGGGTCAGGATGGGAAAAGGTACTAGCGTGGGAAAGGTCGTTCTTCGTTTTCCCTGTATTACTTCGTTGGTATTCCCTTATAAAACTAGGATTGTAGGAAAACTACTTTTCTGGTAGTTTAATTCCTTGTTGAAGGCAGACCGTATTAAAAACCGCTAAAAGATTTGAATTTCGCGTAAATCTGTGCCAGATTCCGTGTCGATGACTAGGTAGCAGAGAGTCTAAATAGGTGCAGCCAGCGCGTATTTCTTTGGTCTGAATAGCCATAGCCTATGAACCAATAGCTTAGTAGATGGAATGTGCTTTTTCTTTTGAGGTAGGTATCACACAAGACTGTCATCATCACTTAGCGCACTAAAAGTAGTTCCATAATATTCTAAGCATTAGGTAATTCAATTCCGAGAAGTTTCGTCTCGCTCATTATTTTCACCCATCTAAGAGTCCAAACATAGAAAATAAATGAGTCCAAACGACACTACCAAAAATTACTAGCGTCATCGTCCATTGAGGAACATGTTCACAAAACATTGCTGGTTTTGAAAAATGGATATTATTTCTATTTTGATTGATCGTTCACACTGTTCATAGCGTTCAGAGGTTCTCAGCACGGACGAAGAGCCGTTTTTATTTCGTCAAAGATCACAGCGACATCAATGAGCATATTGAATGTGATGTCATGTCATGCTAATTTTTGATTTATTATTAGATATTATTTCGAGTTATTTGTTAATTATTTTTTTAATGTTATTTATTTATTTGTTTGTTGATTCTTTATAATGTTGAATTTACCTACCTATTTTATTTAGGGTACGTTCCAATTCAAGCTTAAAGCGCTAACGCACTGCACGAGCTATGCGCGCACGAAGCCCCGTTCCGATTCATCTGAGCGCGTTGGTGCGCGTTGGCGCGATTAATGAAACGAAACGCTCAGACGGAACTCACAAAGAAGTTGAAGGAACGCACGAGCTGCCTTGTCTCGAAAGGTGAGGCAGTTCATGCGCTCCCGTGCGCTCGAGGGGCGTGGCGAAGTGGGCGTTGCCGTGCGCTCTGTCAGCGCGCTGAAAGTTGAAAAGAAACGACTTCATGCGCGCGTCAGCGCATTAAGCGTGAATTGGAACGCAGCCAGTGTCTCTCTACTTAGTCTCTCTATATTTATGATTTAAATTTAAGTCGAGACATGTTGTTTTAGATGATATTTATATAGATTTAGTACGTACGTAATTAACAAAACTTTGTATAAATTTGACTAGGTTAAACTTAACATAAATAAATGTAATATTGGTACCCATCATGTTCTAAAATTCACTTCGAAACTCTTTATAATTATCGTGCTTGGGTACCGATTTAAGGAATGTTGGTGGTTTATTATAATTATATTTTAAGGAACATGTAATCGTCGTGTATGCTTCGGATTATGACACTACCTCATGCTTCGGATTTGATTAGTGTAATAAATTTGTAATGGTAAACGGTGTTTTTATTCTAGTCAACTGAGCCAAAATAACAAAGGGTATAATTATAATAGAATATAAATATTTTTCGAAAACTGTAGGTAGTAAATTTATAAGGGCAGCTAAAAATATCGATATCGATGAATGTGGTTTAGGGGTCACCCCTAAATCGCATTTATCGATATCGATATCGATGAATAAGCCGCAGCAGCACATCACTATTATTATTATTTTTTGTGTTGGTAGCCATGAATGTCTTTGTGACATGTGTCGTCTGCGCATGTCCAAATTGAAGTGGATAGGTTGGGTTTTCGCGATACAGTCATAGACAGTGACGTTTGGTAGACTCATTTTGCTCTAAGGAGGTCCCGTCTCTTCTTACGAAGTTATTGTATTCTCTTTGGATTTACCTAGCATGTAGGTGTCCTAGACACGATCCTAGACGTAACATATTGGAGAACTCTGTAATGTTATGTTTTCATTAAACGAATTGAATTGAATGACATTCGGCGGCCGCGCTGCCAGCCGGACACAACATGACTTGATATTCAACGACAATGACATAACATCGCCCGCACTTGACATTTTATGATTGATTTTATAATCCCATACATTGTAAATGGTATGGGAATGGGTGGACCCATTTATAAATAATGAACTATGGTTTATCCATTTTGAATGAAGCATGTTAGGAAACAAAGTACGACACAAATAACAAAATCTCACTTGCTTGGCGTCAAGTTTCAGATATAATTGTAAGCAATTTTTATTGAAGGGAGGATCTAAAATCGACAAATAATGTAAATTTCGTATGAAAGGAGGCGCCAACAAAGTGAATTTTAGGTTAAGTATGGGCGGTTTGTTTACCTTTATACTCCATTCAAAATGGATACGATATACAGGGTGTTTGGTGGAACGATGTAGGGATTGAAGGAGCCCATCAAGGGATCCCATGTGATCATTTTAAACAACATATGCTATTATGAAAAGTCTCATGGTTTTTAAGTTATTATCAAAAGTTTCGGTAGGGATTTTTTTCGTTTAAAGGATAGTAAAATACCAAATAGTGCAATAATCACTTTTGTTATGGCTTCTAATTAATCACAACAGTACAGTCTTTCATCACAATAAGCTAAAACAATCATTGCGCAGGAAATTTTAAAGAAAAAATGACTTAAACTTGAAAATAAAATATTTCTTATGAAGTGATGTAAACTCTACCTGTCATTAAAAAAAACTAAAGCTGCTAATGCCGCTCAGATAACTTTAAAAACTGCATTGGTTCATAAAAACCATGACACTTTTCATTAAAGCATTATGTGGTTTAAAATGATCACATGGGTACCCTTGATCGGCTCCTTCAATCCCTACATCGTTCCACCAAACACCCTGTAGATTGAGCATAAGTAAATTATCCCCTATTGATACAGTATAAACTCAACCTCCTTAAACTTTATTTCTATTCCACATTCTGACATTAGTAGAATTTTATTGTGTGTCAAACCATTACGCAGCAGAGCCAAAGATAAAAAAGAAGATGAAGGATTTATTTACTTGTTCAATAAACTAATAAGTAAACTCCTAAATTAAACCAGTAGATGCCTATTGCACTATTATAGACTAGACAGTTTCCAATTTTAGTAAAACGTGCATTTTTATAATCCTCGAAAAGTTCAACCAGTCCCCAAATAGGTACCTACTCTATCTCGGTACCGGCAGCAAAAACAAAAGTGATCCAGAGAGGTTAGGTTAATAGAAAACATGGAAAATGATAGCCAAGAACCTCAAATGGAGCAAGTGGGTTCAGAATTGGCGAAGAAAAAGCCTATGACCGAGGAGGAAAGACTTGCGTTAGCGAAGAAGCTTGATGATGAGTTGGATGATTTTATAAATGGACTTGAAAAGAAAAGATACACAGATGGTTGGTCTGAGGATAAGTGGGAGGTGAGTTTGATTCATAAATTTGTAAAGGTGTAAAATAAATAAGTAAATAAATAGTGCTGGACAATTCACACAGAATTATCTAGCCACAAGCTAAGCAGAGCTTGTGTTATGGCTCATGGCAGTCTACAAGTAGATTACTGATTTATAATAACTGAATCATAGGTACTTACACACTCAGAGATGTTGATGATTACCTTCTTAACTGTCACTTTGTAAAGATTTCAATCCAAAATCCCTTACTCAGTGACTGTTTAAGTAAGCATAACTTCTTAGAGTGATGCAGTTAATATTTAACATAGATAGATTTTTTTTAATTATACACATAAATTTATGTGCCACAATGAAGTGATATCATTATACCTGTAGATTCTTTGCAACAGTGTGCAGTTAACTCAATAATTTCAATTGTAAATATAAGTTCTAATTTATTTCTATTATTTGATTGTAATTTTCTTAGTTAATAAAGATTGTTTATTCTTAAATATTCAACTTACTTTTTCAGGAGGAAATGGACAAGCACCCATTCTTCATGAAGTCTGTGCCAGAGGGTGGTCAGATGTCCCCATTAGTCGAGGGCCTCTCAAAGCTTAAGTATGATCCTGAAGAGAACACACCTGTGGAACTAGCTACCAACTATAAGGAGGACGGGAACTTTAACTTCAAACACAAGAACTATAGGATGGCTATTATTGCGTGAGTTTATAAAAATATTGTTTTAAAAGAGGTACAGTGAGCTGCTCAGATAATCTATACACTGCCAAGTTTTCAGTTTTATTATACTTGGAACTTTTCAAATAAAAGTTATCCATAGGTTTTTTTGTACAATGTAGTCATTGTACTTGTCAGAATATGATATTATACACTCACTATTAAGTCACATTGAAAACTTGGGCTACCTGCATAAATTTGCAGCAAATCCTAATGTTCATAACACAAAACATGCTCATAGTTATAATTAATTATTTAATTGTATTTAATATTTTCTAAACCTAGGTCTTAACCTACACAAAAGTCAATATCAAACTATCACAAAAAATCATTATTTACAAGTCCATTTCCAACATTTATCACATCTTTATTATAAACCATGAATCTTCTATTTCAGATACACTGAAGGAATCAAGCAGAAATGTGACAACAATGACCTAAATGCAACACTTTATCAAAACCGCGCCACTTCGCACTTCCACCTTCAAAACTTCAGGTCATCCCTCTTAGATAGCGAAAGAGCTCTAAAATTCGCCCCTGATTACTACAAAGCCCAATTCCGCGCGGCAAAGGCAGCATTCCAGTGTGCGAAGTACTCTCAATGCATCGAACACTGCCAGCGGATTCTTACCTCTAAACCACAAGACACAGAAGTCACTGATATGCTTGCTAAAGCGAAACAAAAGATGGTGATCCAAGAACGAGATGAAAGGAGAAAGAAACGTCTTAATATCAGCCGATCAGTGCAACAGGAGCAGCTTGTCAGAACGGTCAAAGAACGTGGAATCAGGATCTATGAATGGGTAAAGTATAAAGAAGATCTAGATTTGGAATCTGAGTATTCCTATCTTGAAACAGCAACATCAAAAACATCACCAAATGAGATGGTGCATTTAGAAAATGGCGTTCTCCATTGGCCTGTGTTATTGTTTTACCCGGAGTACAAAATTACTGATTATGTATATGCTTGTCCTGAAACGAGTTCACTGCAGACTAATATTGAGCAAGTGTTTCCTGCTCCTTGGGATGAGGAAGGTAAATATCTATATATCAGTGTGTACTATGAAGGGTACAATTCAAGGCTTTTCAAGGTAGATCCAAAGAAATCTCTTAAGGAGTTGATGGTCGGTGAATATTTTCAAGTTAAAGGTGGCGCGGTTTCTTTTATAATACTAGCAAGTGGCAGTGACGCTGAAAAAAGGTTTGTGAAAGATTATGAGTAGGTTATCTGTTTTCTTGAATTGTTTTAGGATTATTATTATTATTAGGTTCAGAAATATGTTTATTGTTAACTTTTGTATAAGAAATCTTTAAAATCTAAGTGTCAATCACATAGGTACCTACCATAAGCTTCCGCTTTCTCTAAAATGTAACCTAAAACATTACATTTAACAAATATAATTTGTAAGGTAACGAAACGTGAGCTGGTCTATCCATAGTAAAGTGTTGATGGTACTGGCAGTGCTGAGAACGGGAATGCACTAAGTAAAATGTATAATGTGTGCTAATAGCTGTATCTGATTCACGATTTTTAATATTTAAGAGTTATTTCTTACATAAGTAATATTTTTTTAGAGCTATACTGTTCTAAGAATCTATGTTGTACATAGAACATTTATATTTTATAAATAAATGTCTTACACATATTATATAAGTACGAAATTTTATTCATAAAATATTGTTGACATGGAATAACTTTATAAACACATTTACTTAACTATTGCAGCAGAGGCCTCGGATCCAGGCCTTTGGGTAGTAGGGCCCCGTCAATCTGCTTGGGGGCTGACGACGTAGTTGTATGCAAAATTTAAATCGTTATAATATACTAGCTGCGCTCCGCGGCTTCGCACGCGTTGTTCCCATGGAAACGATTAAAGGTGATTTATATCCCACGGAAACAGATTTACGGGATAAAAAAAAGTAGCCTATGTTTTATTCCAGTATTAGAATTACCTGTATGCAAAATTTCAGATTGCCAGATCCGTCCAGTAGTTTTGGCGTGAAGAAGTAACAAACATCCATACATCCATACAAACTTTCGCCTTTATAATAGTAGTGTGATGTGATGTGATTCGCCTTTATAATATTAGTGTGATGTAATACAAAGAATATTAAAAATATCAATAGCTAGGAGGCCCAATATAGTTTGATGATTTAGCAGAAACTAGGGGGGCCCTTTCTATCGCAGGGCTCTGCGTCTAGGCTGTCCAGTGGGGAAAAGTCGCCGGCCAATGTGCGGGAAGTAGGGTCCGTCGGGGAGGTGGTCTAACTCCTTTAGCGGCCCGGCGTCCGGATGGTAGAGGCCGGCAGGGAGTCGCTTTATCTGCTGCAGCTGTCCGGATTGAGGGTATGGGTGGTGGGGCGGAGCGCCCATCCACTGCGGGTACCAGTATAGTCCCTGGGAAATGGATTAAGCACACAGTTATATATCCCTTTTAACTAAAAAATGTAAATTCTGCTCTACTTTCATAATATCCACAGCCATAGAGTGGAATGAACTTCCTGCGTCTGTCTTCCCATTAGAGTAGATATAATCTTGGAGTCTTCAAAGGCTACATCTTCGCTTTCTTAAAGTGAGTTAGTTGGTAGCCAAAGGCTTGTCCATCACCAATAAAAAAAAAACTGAAAATTTTTTCCGAAATAATCCTTCATTCTCGAAGGATTATTTCGGAAATCCCCCGAGGCTGTACCCCACGTGGGAGAATTCCGGATTTTTTCATAGGTACCTACCTACCCTAAATTAAATCGAGCAGTCTCGTGGGGATTTCCGGAAATCCCCTTCTAGACCTTTGTGATACACCGTCGGCCACATTTTACCTTACGGTCAAACGAAGGATTATAGACAAAAAAAATAGGTTACCTTTTATCCCAGAGAAGAGCGTTCGATCAGGAGCTATAAAGATATAAATTACCTTGTTACCCTTCCCCTGGCACGTAAACCTTTTCTCGTTCACAGCAAGATTGTCCTGATAGCTGATTCCGGCGATGGAACCGTATCTTGGCGGAGATTGGAACATGCAGTCATCGAGAGTGTCCGAAGTATGGTCATCGGGTGTACTTTCGGTCGGCGCGTCTGTAGATAAACCTTCATACGGCGGCGGCACGATGATATAATATAAATCTGCGACCGGCGGCGGCATGTGAATGGGTAAACCTGCGATCGGCATTGGAATGGGTAAACCTGCGAGCGGCATGTTCATTGGTAAACCTGCCATCGGCATGTTCATTGGTAAACCTGCCATCGGCATGTTATGCCTTCGTACGGCGGGTTTAAGTTTAATCCTTCGATCGGCGCGTTTATGGATAAGTAAGCGATAAGGGCTATAAAATTCATCTGAAATTAGAATTCCCAAGCAAACCGTGGGTTATTGCATTTGAAATGGCAAGAAAGTAGGTTGGTACTAGATTTTTAACGACAATTTATTCATGTATAATAATTCGCAAAGGGGTTCCTAAATCGCGAAATGATTTTCGCAAACCCATAAAAATTTTGAACGATGAATCCAATACACAGGGTGGATGAGCAATAAAATAGAAACCTACATATAGGCCGAGAATATCATAATAATACTTATAGGAGGTAGGTAGCAGCATAAATTGCGCCTTACCACTAGGGTGATTTTTCTGTATAGTGAATCGTTGCCAACCCCGGCTTACTAGATATCTTTTGTTTTTAACGCAAAGCAAAATAGTTTTAAACTGGATAGGCGTTACGTTTGGCTATGATACCTACTGATAACTTTCTAGGACTTATACCTAAGCGTGGTGATTAGTTATATCAGTCCAAGACATGTTGTCCATGTTCAACACAAGTTTAGGATAGGTAAGCCAAGAATACACACGAGTGTCAGACGGACATGCGATTTAAAAAATAAGTTCCTTGTCGACAACGGAACTCTAGTAAAGCGATAAATAATATAATAAAAAAACTTTATTTCAAATCAGACGAATACGAAACTACCTATAGGTTTTTATTAAAACTTATAAAATACAATACCTGGTACAGTACCTAGGTACCTACACTGATAGTTGACGGCCTTATATTAGGTACCCATAACATTAAATATAATGTAGCTAAGAGTGAATTCATGGTTTTTAAGTCAGGCACCAAATGCCCACCTTATGTCTACCCTGTGTCTCTCAACGGAACACAACTGAAGAGAGTGTATGTTTTCAAGTACCTTGGGCACTTGGTAACAGAATCCTTGTCGGATGAGGAAGATGTTGAACGTGAGCGAAGGGCACTCTCAACTAGGGCAAATATGGTAGCACAGCGATTTCGCTGTTGTTCAGTTCCTGTTAAAATAACATTATTTAAAGCATTTTGCACATCACTTTATACATGTAGTCTGTGGACTAACTACACCAAAAGGTCTATGAGTGCCCTTCGTGTACAATTCAATAACTCCTTCCGGGCGTTGTTGCGGCTGCCGCGCTGGTGCAGTGCGTCGGGCATGTTTGCTGACGCGGGCGTGGACAGCTTTCCAGCTGTGCTAAGAGCCCGCTGCGCCGCCTCGCTGTGTCGCCTGCGCGCCAGCCGCAACAGCCTCCTCGCAGCAGTAGCTGAGGACATGAACGGCCGATTCCTGCGGCATTGGGTAGGGGTGCATTCAGTGCTTGCAACCTACACCTGGCACTGAGTGCACACCTGCAGCTGTAAGCAATGTTGTGTTAATGTTATTTTCTTTTCTAAATGTGTAATTTATTGTAAAATGTACCGATATGGACCATGCCGGTCTGAAATAAATGATTTTTATTTTTTTTTATTTATTATAACCTACGAATAAGAATAGTCAGGAACAGTAACTGCTTTAAAAAAATGCCCCAACCAAAGTTGTGCTAAAGTAGGCGGGGCTTAAAAGTCGGGCTCAGCGCGCCATCAGTCGGATATTTATCTTGCAAGCGAACACACGTCCAGTCTGCACAGACGTTTTCGTGAGTATCTTTGTGAAATAGCTGTGAATCATCATGCCAACATGTGTTGTGAAATGGTGCAGGAGCCATACAAGATTAAAATGCCTAGGGATCACTTTTAACTAGTAAGTAGTAGCTAAATTATAATTACATTCATAGATGTTCAAATACGTCATCAAAATGAAATGTTCAATACTATGCAATATGAAGTCAGTAAATTTTTGACTTCGTTTTTTTGTTATTAATACAAAACAATATTATGGTCAATAATACGCAAATTGAAGTCAGTTATTGATTTATTATATTTGAGATACATATTTTTTAATCTTAGAATTTTTTCTTCTTGTTGATGAAATTTTGAAATGTAACAAATACAATTAAGATATATTTATAACACTTATGTATGTATTTATTTTGCTAGTATTTTGTGTTTTAGTTTTCCTGCCGATCCTATTCGGAAAAATAAGTGGATAAGTGCAGTAATGCTAGAAATACACAAAACAATTACTAATGAAAACTATGAAAACCAACAGAGTATAAAATAAAAGAGAAGAATTGCACGGTGTTATCAAACATGTAAGACCAATGACGCTTCAACTGCCAGAAACCGTGGAATAAATTATAGGCTTTATTACCAGGCTTTATTACCCGGAAACTGCAAGCCAAAATCAACTATCCAGAATGAATGAAAATGTATATTTTCACAAGCTAATTAATTTGAAAGATTTCGATGTACTCTCGTATCCATCGGTGGTTTTGTTTAAAATATGCTCACGCACTGAGACACTAATAACTTAATAAGATATAAATAAAAATAAATGACCACGGAAAATCACTAACTCGAACTAGTAATCTGTCAGTAATATCAACACAGTGTTTTTCTAAAATATTTGATACTGAAGATATTATCGTTGAACTTCTGAAAATCCGTCGTCACTATATTGCGAAGAAAGACTCTTTTTTAATGTATTCTAGACTAAAACTTAATAAATTAATCATATTTCGCGGAACATAGATTTCATTGATGTGTACGAAGTAACAAAAACAAATTAATAAAAAAACATTGTTAACCATTATAGTATTTTATTAATAACTTGGTTCGCTCTACTTATTGCATAACATCATCCACGCCGCCTTGTTTCAGCTGTCATAACAGACATTGCAGTACGCGCGCGAACCAATCACTGCTTTCATTTAGCAAGCGCCAACCAATCCCTGCTTTCGTTCTGAATTCAACTAATCACGAAGCAATGTCTAATTGGAACTTTGGCTATGATTCGTTTTTTGACTTATACGTCATTTTGGTTTCAGCTAGGCCCACTTTTTGTTTGAAGTTTGTTCTGAATTACCCTTCCTGACTATTCTTATTCGTAGCCCATAACCCTTACTTACAAGTGAGGTTAGGTAGGGTGAGGATTGTTTCCGTTTCCATTTTCAGGATCAAGCATAGGTGTGCGTGAGGTGGTCCCTTCCATCTAAGGGTATCGATTACAGGCGGAAAGTAAGTTAAAAATAATAAGCACAATCAGTGAATCCTGTACTCGGGTTTTTGTTTATAGTAGCTTGTATTGTGTACCGTGGTACCAATTTAGGGCAGGAATGCAGCTAGGGAATATTATGTGGGTCGATGTTTGAGTTCGTTACATAAAACTATTATATAACGATATATATATGTATAACTACAAACTAGTTTATTGGATAAAATATAAATATATATAATCATTAATTACATATTTTAGGGAAATATCTTTCATAAAAGCGAAATACTTTTTACCTTTTAAAATAAAAACCACTAAACTGCCACATCCAAATTTGCTTGGTTTATTTTTCGTAATCCTTGGTGCTACCACTCGGACACGGCTTTGTTGAGATTGACGAACGAACAAATTTCACCCTTCTGATGTTAGACGTAAGATTACATTTCAGATTGTCAAATTAACAGTGCCGAAGAATGTATCGATGCCATGTCATCTCTCTTTATGGCGCATACCCGAGCCAATCTGACAGCAATTCCTATTTTATTATATTTTTACGTTTATCATAGGATTTTTTAAAAATCCTACGTTCAGTTTGTGGCATCTATTATAAGCTATTTTTAATACCTCTTTTATAATTTTATCTCATATAATTTAGGAGGAGATGCAAAAATAGAGTTTGGTGGCCAAAAAGCGCAACTTCGTATCTCTTCCTAAGCTTTCCAAAATGAAACTATTACAGAGGCATTAATTAAAAGCTTATAATAGATACCACAAACTGAACGTAGGATTTTTAAAAATTCCTGCGTTCAACGTTATAATAAGATATAATAGTTGGGGGCGCCACTTTCGCTGGTGTATGGGCCTTAAGGTTAAACTACCCATATCTATGTTTGTTAAAAAATTGTTAAGAATGATAATAGTCATAATAGTCTTTATTGGTAATAATTATTACATGTCACGAAATGTATACATATTCTGTTATGTATACCTACTTAAACAATATACTTTAATGTTTAGCTGTACGTAATATGTATAATGTATAACTTTTGTGTTCTCATATAAGTGAATACCTATGTAATTCTTTTGAGAATAAAGTTTCTATAAACCTAAAAAATACGGCAAAATACAGTTCCATAATATTTAATGATTAATAGCGTGTTGGGTCTTCGAGTGCGACTTCGGCTTGGGCAGCGAAGGCATGGGCGCCATCCCTTTGTGGGGGTAGTAGGGCCCGGCGGGGGGGTGTTGCATCTGGTCCGGGAGCTGCCCAGCGTGCGGGTACGGGTGGTGGGGGGGAGCGCCCATCCATTGCGGGTACCAGTATAGACCCTGGGGATTGGATTAGGTGTGGTTGTAAACAGTCTAAAATTAACTCGTGACATAACCTATAGGTAAGCTAATAGTACTCGAATTTAGAATCCTCGATATTTTCTGAAAACAAAGCGAGTACAAAACCAAAGAAATATTGCTTATGTTATGGGACGACATAACTGATATATGTACATATTAAAATATCATCATCATCAGCCTATATTAGTCCACTGCTGGACATAGACCTCGCCTAATGAGCGTCATAGCGCCCTGTCTTCATGTACATAGATATTTTTATTACTTATAAAACATCCAGAACACTCTGAACAAATATCTGCAGATCGTACAAACAGTTGCCGGAATTGAACCTGCAACCTCCTGCGTCGCAGGCGGACCTTCGCCCGCTGCGCCACAGAGGTCGTCTACTAGAGTTCGCGCCACGACTCAAGTCCTTTGAGCGCTGCTATCGCAGAACTATCACATTAATATTATAAATGCGAATGTTTGGATGGATGTATGGATGTATGGATGGATGGATGGATGGATGGATGGATGGATGGATGGATGGATGGATGGATGGATGGATGGATGGATGGATGTATGGATGGATGGATGGATGTTTGTTACCTCTTCACGCCAAAACTACTGAACGGGTCGGGCTGAAATTTTGCATACAGATAATTCTAATCAAACATTGGCTTTTATCCCATAAATTAAATAACAAAAAAATAAAAAAATCCCATACATAAAATTACACGTTTCTAAGGATATAACGCGTGCAAAGCCGCGGGGCGCAGCTTGTAGTAAATAAAACAAATATTTCGTATTTATTTACAATAAATTATGCTCTTCTGTTCTGAGAGGTCTTATTCCGAACATTTCGCAGTCAAAATCGGACAAAGGTATCTAATAATTACTTAACTAACGTGTAACAATGTTGTGTCCGCCTATTATAAGCGTATATATTATTAGAACCTGCCTAGATATTAAGTTAAAACAAAATGCTTTATGTATACGCTGTTGGCGTTCCTTTTTAATAAATAAATAAATAAACGTAATCGGGAATTCTGTAGTTGCACCTCTTTTGCCGTAAGACTTGACATCATCAGTGGTCTTCAACATTCGACTCTATGTTGTCGAATGTAGGCAGGAAACGAACTATAGTTCTTTTTTCTGGATTCAGCGTCGAGAAAAGCTCGAGTCATGTGTTGTCGCTCAGAGAGCCTTGCTGGCTTCTCCAGAGCTGTTCATTAGCCTGTTGGCTGTTCTGATGTTCTTGGGGGATGGCTTCGGGTAACTCTAGGAGCTCCCGGGGAAGGGGCCGCCACGGAATAAGACTTGAGTCGTGGCGCGACTTTGTTTTGACGTAAATTACCTTGTTAGCAGTTCCCTGGCACGTGAACCGGTTTTCGTTGACGGCGAGAGGGTCCAGGTAGCTGATCCCAGCGATGGAGCCGTAGTTGGGAGGAAACATGAACCAGCAGCCGTCGAGAGTGTCTGGAAAACATTATACTTTTAATGCTCTGCGCACATTTATCCAACACCGTTACCGCACCGCACAAATAAAAATACAAAATATTTTTTTGACATTACGTTTATCATTAGGATACAAGAAGATGTTACCTATGAGTAGTTGTTATTTTTATGGTTTAATTTGAGAGTATTTTCTATGATCCCCGCACTAGGCTAGGCCTATTTCCTGAACAATGATTGAATTGCCATTACACAGCGAGCGATACACTAGCAAAATGTACATAAAATGTATCACAAATATAGAAAAGGTACAGTGAAAAGCATGCAGACGAAATAATTATATAAAAATTAAGATTTATAAAGTTAAGTATCAGCTAATGAATACTAAACAATAATAATTATAATTCTACTTCACAAAAAGGAGTATTCAAATATATACAAAAGCGTGCTATAGGTCATTAGGATTACAAGCCGGAGTATTACTCAATTATACCTAATACATTACATACATATATATTTTTTATTGTACATTGAAATGCCCAGAACACCCGGAACTTGCAAAAATATTATTGAAAATTTATCTAGAGGCGGGAATATCGAACCCGCAACCTCCTGCGTCGCAGGCGGACATTCGCCCACACAGGTCGTCAAAACAAAACAAAACATAGATCAGATACAAAACTGTACACCAGTATGATACGAGAGCAAAAATAGGCTTGTCCAACCTTTTACACGGCTTACGAAGGTTAACAAATCGTTTGCTGTGAATTGTGTTAAAATTTATAATACTTTACCTGACAAAGCAACGAAACTGAACGAAATAACGTTCAAAAACTTAATTAAAAAACACTACAAAAAAAGCATACGGTAAAAGACTTCCTTTTAGATAAAGATGTTTGGAAATATATATTAGGTTAATTAAATCCAAAGATATTTTTTAATGTATTTTTCTCTATTAATCTGTATTATTATTATTTGACTATACTTAGTGCAATATAAATGTTTGCTATGGAATAAAATAAATGGATTCAATTGAATTGATATGGAAGATGGAAGAGATCGCTGTTAGCGATAAGGCCGCCGTTTGTGCCACTCTAGATATAGTTAGCAGTAATTTCTTTGTTTTTTTTATGTATTGATGGTGCAATAAAGATATAATCTATCTAGAAAGAAAGAAAAGAAAAAATAGGTACATTTATTCTTAACAATAGAAGAAACGTATTAAACGAATGCTGTATCCTACATCTATGAGTAGAAGCAAAAAAGAGAGCCAGATAATCTTATAGGATAAAGTAATATAGAGTAGTTATAAAAAGGCCCTAACTCAGCATAAATGCTGGCTAGGCTCCCGGAAGAGGTCTAGCCAGCGCTGGTCTTCCGTTAGAGTCCGAAAAAGTGACGTCACGAACAGACAAAACTAATGAGACAAAGTACATAATAATATGGAGCTAACTGAAAACCAGCGCTGATCCGCGCACACGAGTGGTTCAGCACAGAGCTGAGTTTGACCCTTTTTGGCCAACAGGGGCAGCACAGTCGCCAAATTAACATCTGTATGCACCTATCTATGTATAGCCTACCTAATAACTATTTATAGCTACTGTACCTATGTAGTCACCTGTTTTGGCCAAATAAATGTATCTTTATCTTTATCTTTATCTTTAATATGTGTGAACGCAGAGTAAAAAGAACGCTACATATCTATAAATGACTGATGGCAACCCTTACAAGTGACATTAGGGTTGGGGTGTTCGTTTCCATCTAAGGGATCTCGCGTGGGTGTGGCCGGGGTGGTTCCTTCCATCCAGGGGGGGATTGGGGATAGCCCTCTGCCTGGATCCCCGGGGATTACGAACGGTCCTGGGGGATAATAAACATGTACAAGTTAATATCACTGAGATTTCAAAGAAAATCGACTCCGGCACTTGAACGCTCTACCTTTCCTCGGTATGGTTCCTTGTAAGTGTGAGAGCTTCATCATCAGCATCATCTAGCGATCTGTCGTTCGATCATTCACAAAGATCGATATCAATCATGACCCGTTATGAAAATGACCCGGATCATATGACCCGATCATTCGAATGATTGTTTTTGCCGGCGTCCTATCATCGCCTCTCTTAGATTTTTCGTTTTATTTCGATCATGCATTTTGTGATTGATTGACCCGTGCGAGATCGGTTCTTTGCGTCGCCTCGCAAGAGCAAGACGCAGCGTCAGTCGATCTTTGCATCAAGTCGCACGCGTCTCGGTCATTTCACCAATGATCCGAACATTGAAATGATCGGGTCTTTTCGTTGAGACTGTTCGGATCAATCACGCACGTTTCGTGATTGTAATCATATGAGCCGTTCGTTCATGATCGACACATTCCTAGCATCATCCCTTGTGGACCCACTGCTGGGCATATACTCTCTATGTTTATGCCATCGCCACGGTCCTGTGGTTATCTGGCTCCTCACACTAAGATTAAAATAAGATCCCTGGACGAGATCACTTCTAAGCGATAATGCCGCCCATTGTACTTTAGTTTAATGTAATTTCTTTGGTACTGTATTTTTGTTGGTGTACAATAAAGTATTCTGTATTGTTTTGTAAAAGCCTCTCGGGCTTACAGACTTATTGATTAATAAAATCAAATGTGTTTAACGTAATAACAAGATAAAATAGGTGGGGGCGCTACTTTCACTGGTGTATGCGCCTTAAAGGAATGCTTACCTCCATAAAAGTTAGTGTAGTTCCATTCGCAGACGTGGTGGTCACACGACAGAGGTGAGTAGAGCTCTTTAGTGTAGTACGTTTGACCGTTAGGTATAGTCTGTAAAGAAGAGAATAATTGATTTAGTTTTAAAAAACTATAAACCGACTTCAATTATATGGATCCCATTGTCAGAAGTGGACTAAATTAAAATGGGACCACATGGGAAGCACCAGCTTTAATATAAAAAAGAATCATGAAAATGAAACCACCCAGTTAAAGTTCTGAGTTAAAAAAAAATACAGTCGAATTCAGTACCTCCTCCTTTTTTGAAGATGGTTTAAAAAGGATTGGATTCAAATATTACCAGCAAATAATCGAAATGCCTGAACCGTATCCCCTGGATATTGAAGTCCAGGATGAAGGAGCCCGAGGTGATGATGCAGGAGGCAGCAGTCAGCGGAGGCAGCTTGTACATCACCAGGCCACACTTCACTATGGCTTTGGGCAGGGTCGCCACGTCGCGGAGGTGTTGGAGACTCTTTTTGAAGGGGAACCTGGGAAATTATGACATAATTATGCTTAGCAAGATAGTCAGAGTCAGAGTCAAATCGTTTATTTCTTTAGACTTACAATATATGCACTTAGACAAGTCAAATTTTTACTATATAAACAGCTTGATAAATAGTTATTACTACTAAAACAAGAAGTAAGGTGCAATTGACTCTAATTCACTTAAATTTTTGGTCCACTAGCGGAAGAAGTGAAAAAGGAACCTCTAGCAAGTTTATCGCTTATCAACTTATACAATCTTAGCATAACTAAGTCTAACTGTTCTTACATACTATTGTCGGTGTGGAACTGGGCGACATCCGGCCAAGCATTAACATTATTAATGTAATCATCTAAGGAGTAATAGCAAAAAAGTGATTGCGAAGAGGTGTTGAAAAACCGGCCTAGTGCGAGTCGAACTCGCGCACGAAGGGTTCCGTACCATAAAGTTATTTACAACGGGATATTTACCATGAGTTTTGAGCTTTCCAAGCCGTTATTTTGTGATCTTGGCGCATGAAACTGTGCCGAAATATTGGAAAGCTCAAAACTCAAATTCATGGTAAATAACTTCTGTATTGCTAACCATGATGGATTTAAACGTACGATTATATAAGTAAAAAAATACAAATTTTTCCTCGTAAAAAAACAAAAAGTCAACGTGACGCGGTCACTCATCCAAGTACTGACCGCGCCCGACGTTGCTTAAACTCGGTGATCGGTTCTCAAGGTGATAAGGACGTTGCCCCCTTAATTATTAAAATTATTTAACGTTTATTATTTGTTGTGGCAACAGAAATATATCATCTGTGAAAATTTCAACTGTCTAGCTATCACGGCTGAGATACCGCCTGGTGACAGACGGATAGACGGACAGCGGAGGTTTAGTAATAGGGTCTCGTTTTACCTAGGGTCTTGTTTACCCTTTGGGTACGGAACCCTAAAAAACTGCTGCCATTCTTCTAGTACCTACTCCCCTTAGTTCCTTTGTTTCTCTTAGTCAGCTTGTACAATATCCACAGGCTGAGAGGCTGACCGTCAAGGTAACAAAAGTTATGGTTACAAACACCTAAAAATCAACCCGCTCACCGGAAAACGCAGACCCCCAAATGGCACTCCATCCCATGTATATAGTTATCCATCTGGAAGGCTACGTTTGGGTCATCCTCCAGATAGTAATGGTTATCTTCTAGAAAATGCACGAAGCCTAGGAAATGGAAGGAACGGCCCTTGCAGTAAGGCGCTGGACCGCGGCCCATTTCGTATATGTCGCTGTACAGTTCTGAGAGGAAGATGTAGACATTCTTGCCGCAGTAGAATTCTGGGGAGTAGAATTTATTTCATTTATTTATTCACAAACAATAGGCTATACGCATGGATTTTTTGAATTTTTTAAATCGAATATTTAGGTTAATACATAAACGAAAAAAAATATAACACCCAAAAAAAAATTAAATTATTGAGCTAAAAAACTAAAAGTAAAACTACACTCAGTTTCGGGTGATAAAAACGCTGCCATGTTAGACATTGCATTTTATGACGTCACGGATCATCGAGTCCCATATGTAAACTCAAAGTCAAAACTTCATGCCCATTCAAAAATGTTTAAGTATGACGTCACGCTTCACATGCCAATAGCGTTGCGTTTAGACATTTTGCTGTTGAGACTTAAAATATCTGCTTTTCAATGATTAAATTTTACAATAAAAACATCATAAAATACAAAAATAAATATACAGATATATTTCTATATCAATAGAGAATACGTAAAAAAAATATTACCTATTTTGAAGTCACATGCATAATTAATTATACACTATTGTTACATTGTGTCGGATTTTTTTCTTAAATTACGTACGCATTGATGTCAATTCAGCATGCACCGCACCCAATACGTCATAGCTAAAGCTTTGCTTAGCTTGGGGCTAGACTAATGCTGTGTGAATTGTTTAACATTAATTAATTAATTAAGGCGCATACCCGAGCCAATCTGACAGCAATTCCTATTTTATCATATTTTTACGTTTATCATAGGAATTTTTAAAAATCCTACGTTCAGTTTGTGGTATCTATTATAAGCTACTTTTTAATACCTCTTTTATAATATTATCTCATATAGTTTAGGAGGAGATGCAAAAATAGAGTTTGGTGGCCAAAAAGCGCGACTTCGTATCTCTTCCTAAGCTTTACAAAATGAAACTATTACAGAGGCATTAATAAATAGCTTATAATAGATACCACAAACTGAACGTAGGATTTTTAAAAATTCCTGCGTTCAACGTAATAATAAGATATAATAGTTGGGGGCGCCACTTTCGCTGGTGTATGGGCCTTAATTCGTTTGTGAATGGGTCAGTTGCAAAAACGAATTAACATTTTATAACAAAAATTAACAAAATTATAAGCTCTACATTATAAATCCGCTACATGATCCGTGCTGAGAGGTGAATCTATTAGACGGTAGTAACGAGACGTGATTGTAACGTCTCTTTTTACTAGCGCACTCTGTAAAATTCAAATTAAAATGAAAAAAAGGAGACTTGTCGTCACGATCACGTCTCGTTTTATACGTGAAATAGACTCACACTTTAATGGGGTTACCTTGGCTGATATAGAACTCGGAAGGTATGTTCCCGCCCTGTGCTGAGTTGTAAGTGGTGATTCTGTCGGATTTCAATGCGTTGTGGTTTTCGTACATCGTCAGCATGTTGTCTATGGTGTCGTCTAAGGCTATGAGTAGGACCTGGAACAAATGTTTTAAAATAAGTAGTGGGTCTTAGGTGCTTCTGTTTTTAAACGACTTCAAAAAGGAGGAGCTTTTCAATTCGACTTATTCTCTTATTTCAGAACTTTTGACTGGATGCTCCGATTTTCATGATTATTTTTTTATATACAAGCTGGTGCTTCCCGTTTGGTCTTATTTTGATTTGGCAGACAGTAGAATTCATGAAAATCCACGAAAAAACTAAAACATTGAAGTCTGTTTATAGTTTTCAAACAAAATTAATTATTAGAGTTTACGCGCGAAATAAATTATACTGGACAATCCACACGCGTCATCTACATCCAAACTATACAAAGCTAATGGTGTTATGAGTATGTAGTAAATACTATACATAAAAACAACCAAGACTTTAAAAAAATATATGAAGATCATCCAAGTCCTTGATCTAAAGTGATACGGTTTAGCTTATAGTTCGCAGCGCCAACGTGTTTTAAATACAAGATACCTGTGGACGAAATCGAACCCACTACCTCCTCCGTCACAGGCGGACCTTCACCCGCTATGCCACTGAGGTCGTCAAGGGTAGCTTATATAATCGTTTTACCAGTTTGCGTAGAAATGCCACGACATTTAAGCTGCGTTACTAGCATAGTAAAGCAAGATAAAAGATATAAGAAATGATTTATATTTTTTTTCCAATAATACTGCTAGACTCTGTTCAAAATGAGAAGAGTCGTGGCGTTACGGTGAACTAACACTTTTAGTCGTACTGCAATGACAGAGCAGTGTTGTCAACGTAACAAAAGTTGTCAATTGGCACACGAGCACCCTCACTTCCCACGACTCTTCTCTTTTTGAACAGACTCCACGCTTTAGCGGCGAATTGCAAAAAAAATAGTGAATTAGAGTCAATTGCACCTTATTTCTTATTTGATTGTAATTACTATTTATCGAGCTGTTTATATAGTAAAAAATTTACTTGTCTAAGTACTTATTTTGTAAGTCTAAAGAAATAAACGATTCGACTCTGACTCTCTGACTCTGTGGTAGAAAAATAACGAAAAACTGTCGTAGCGTTGTTGCTATAAATAGCGTCAGGTTTGTAGCTGACAATGGTGTAGAGGCTCTACGAATACCGTAGCATTACTGCTACGAATGGCGTAGGCATTGTTGCTACACTACAATACGAATGGCGTAGAGGTCTTACGAATATCGTAGCATTTGTTGCTACGAGTGGCGTAGCCATTATTGCTACACATTCGTAGCTATCGGCCTACGCCTACGCTTCGTAGGACCTCTACGAATTTCGTAGGTCTTTAGAACTCATACGAAATTCGTAGAACTTCTCTATTATTTTTTTAAGACTATTTTTTTATGACATGGGGAACAAATTATTGCATTATCATCATCTAGAGTGGGAAACAGATGATGATTTATTTATTAAAAATAGGTTTACCAACCACATACACAACAACTTACAACAAAATTAGAAAAAAAAATAGGTATGCAGCGTACCAGAACAGATCCCTTTTTTTTCTACGCATGTTACTTAAAGCTAACCACTGATGATGATGATAATGATTATAGTTACCTTCAGTTCCTTTACATGGAGAGTGATGAATCTCCCCAAATGATCAGTAGCTATGTGCACGCGTTCATTTATTAGGAACTGAAATGAAAATAATGATTTTATTTAGCGTCAGTATATCGAATTCGCTGCCAGCCTCTTGTCTAGTGCGGGGGTGCTGAGGCCTCCTTGGTTAGCGACAAGTGTTCTGTTTAAATACTGTCTAGCACAGTACCAAAGCGTTATTCGCACCGAAGAAGCAGCGAAAAATTTCGCTCGGTTAAACACGTCTACCTGCCGGGCTTTTGTATGCTTGTAAAGCCCCTCGGCTTTCGCTACCGCTCTGGGTATGGCGTTGGTCTGAATAGATAAATATATCAATAAATAGGTTTTAATAATGTAAAAAAATATGAGCAAGCGCAAAACAAGAATTGATCCTTGATCCTTCAAGATTTCTTTGTAGATTTAATTTTCTCATATGGTTTTATAGTGCTTATTTACCTGCTGTAAGGGAAAATTTCAAAAATTTATGTCCCATAAGCGGGTTTCATTTTCATCAATACCGTATCCATTTTGAATGTAGCATATTAGTAAACAAACTACGACACAAATAACAAAATCTCATTTGCTTGGCGTCGAGTTTCAGATATAATTGTAAGCAATTTTTATTGAAGGGAGGATCTAAAATCGACAAGTAATGTAAATTACGTATAAAAGGACGCGCCAACAAAGTGATAATAGAATAACACAAAATAATTAATTAAATATGATCGGGCTTGAAACATAACTTATGTGCACTCAACAAATAATAGAGTGACATGTTGAGTAGTAGTTATACACCATAAAACATTAAAGAAGCTATACCTATACAATTTTAAGAAGTTATACTTAATTCGATTTTAAACAGTCTTTAGTAGTTAATTCAACTCTTCGAAGAACCGAGATAAAAAATAACAAATATAAAATACTAAGATACATACACAACAAAAGATTAAACAACAACCCGTATGTAGGTTGTTGTTTAATTTCTACTAACCAATGATTACTGTGGGCGTGATGGCCTTTCGAGCATCGTCGCCCCTCTACGGTTAAAATGGAGGATATCTTGCATCTATTTACTAACATGCTACATTCAAAATGGACACGGTACTGATGGTAATTTTTGAGATAAGTATATACCGTGGGAAATTCATGAATAGCCTTCAGGTACATATTACTTTCATGTGTTAATATTAATATTTCATGTTTTTTGTTCGTAGCTGTAAGTTTTCCGAAAATTTGAAAATAAAATAAAATAAACTCATAGGCCGGTATTATGAAAGCTTGCTCAGTCATAGAGCTATGCTCGAGTGACGTTTATGCCATAGGAAAGTGTTCCTCAAGCATAGCTCGATGACTGAGCAAGCTTTCATAATACGGGCCTTAGATTCCTCATGTGGTTCTCACCTGATCAGGCGCATGTTTGATCTTCATCATCTCGATCTGGTAATGCGCCAGATGGTCCAGCTTGTCCGTCGGATCGTGACCGTAGATCTCATAGGCGTCTATTACCATCGCCAGTGTCAGGTTGGCCCCCGGCTCTTGGCAACATGGGTGGTTGCTGATTTTGTATGAGAAACCTGCCTGAATAGTTGCCGTTAAGTTAGTTTATCATTAAGTGTGAGGTTACGCATATTTGCCGTGTGATGCCGGTTTAGAATGTGCAACATCCCAACTCTTCCTGTGTGTCGTAAGAGGCGACTAAGGAATATCCACCACTGGGCGGGCAGCAGCGCCCCCTGCAACAATTCTACCACCAAACTGCGAACTGGTATGAGAAACCTGACTAAATGGTTGCCGCTGAGTTAGTTTATCATAAGCAGCATGAGTGGTTGCTAATTTTGGATGAAAAATCTGCCTAAATAGTTTCAACAAAACTACACTCATAAAGAAAAAAATATTGCACATTTACATTTATGTGAAAACTTACCGTAAATCTAAAAATGTATAAAAAATACGTAACAAATATAAAGACATTTTTTTGTGACGCCTGCAGCATAGCGGTTACTTCACACTACTAAAGTCTTATCGTACTCTCGTTAAGCTAACAACCAATTATTTTTTTACTAACTCTTAAAAAATAACATTTATTTCCGATAACTTGATTTATAATTTGTTAGTAGCTTATATTAGTAACAAAGGTACTAATATCTTATAGAGTCAAAAAGAGAACCGTCGTGGCGTTACGGTTGTCGTACTAGAGCAGTGTTGTCAACGCAACAAAAGTTGTCAATTGGCACACGCGCGCCCTCAATTCCCACGACGCTTCTCTTTTTAAACAGACTCTATTATCATTATCGTACTACATTTAATTTAAATACTGTTAAAATAAATAATATAAAATTATATAACATATTACATAAACTCAAATTAAATATTATCTAGAACTGGTAATGCGTCAGATGTTGTGCCTGTTGTTTTAAGAATAGGTTTACTCGTCACAAATATTATTATTTATTATTGATTTATTTATTTAGACAATGTAACATCAGAACAGGTTTTTAATAAAGTAAATAAAATAGCTATATCCGGGATCAGCACTTATTTTTATCCCTTAGTGCGTAGCCAACCGGCATTCGCTATTCGAAGCGAATTGAAAACGTTACTTTCGTATCCACGATGTTTTAAAATTCTCGTTTTCACAACTGGAACTCAGAAAGACCTCTCCAGCAGACCTAAGCCAAAATCATAATACTACCTACTTTACGAGGCTCTTTTCATTAGGTACTAGGTAATAGCCTATTAGGTATAGTTTCATTTTATGAAGCTTTATATCGTAGGTAATATTTTTTTTATATGCACCATCGCCTTATGTAATTAGTAAGTTCTATTTAATAATTTTATTGCGGTTAGCACTTTTTTGCTTACCTATTTATTATATTACCTGTTCAGGATTTATTTAATTTCATTAGAATTTAAGCTTAAGAACTTCTTTGTTATCCTTTTAGTCCTAATTTACCTACACTAAAAACTTTATAAAGAGGAAAGATTGTAGGTAAGTTTGTAACGAATATATTCCAGAACTATTGGACCGATTTCAAAAATTCTTTCACCATTAGAATGCTAGAAATAAGGAGGGATCCCTGCTAAAACTTAAATAATGTAACCCAAGGTGTGACCTACGTAAAGAAACATTTACTGTACGTTTATCTCAAAACATAAAAAGATAAACGCCCACCCGTCCGAAGCTGTGAGAGCCGCTAGTTAGATATATTTTATTTTATAGAGGAATTAGTCGCTGGCTAATGGTGGATTCACATGAATTTCACATGAATGCAGCATCATAGATCCTGTATAGACTACCGTATCATAGTTTTCTTATGAGTCGTGGCCATACCTTTCGTAATACTAACAGTGAGTCAATATCGATCGGTGGTCCGCGCACACACCCCGCGCTTAGGGATGCGGTGTGGCGACGTGGTCGGATGACGTCAGTGTGTGCGGAGTTTGCAGTCTTTACAAGAAAATATTCGCAAAATGTGTGGTAAGGTAATGCGTTTCTAAGCCTCAGTAAAAGAGCTATAGTTTCAGGCAGGTTTATGAGTGACAGTAGAAAACAGAACACCGATTGGTAATTTTTAATTAGAACATTAATTGTTTCAATTAAAACTTCTAGAGGTAGACTAATACCCGAAATCATATAAAATGTTTAAATAACTTCTTTGTGTAGGTTCTCTACATAACTGAAGGTAAAAGATAACAAAAATATAATTGTTGACACAACAAAAAACGTCGGTACTTGCTACGAAATGACTCTATTAAATAACGTACAAACTAATTTATGTAGAAGCTATCCACTTGTAGGTTAATTGCTGTTATTAGGTAATTTTGAAATAAAAATGGATTCATCATCTTTATTTTCAATCGTAAAAATTTATAAAAAATTATAGATCACGTCAAAATATTTACATGCGCAAAGAAACATACAATTACGTCATTTTACCATAAATCAAATTTAAATTTATACGGTTGTACATTGAAAGTTTTGCAGGTCGAAATTTCTTGTGTATTTTACCAATAACTGTAAAAAAAAATCTCCATACACAGACACTATTTAGCGCGGACACTTTGAGAAATGATCACTAGAATGTTAGTCTTGTCAACATAAAAGATACAATATGCAGGTAATAAAGCCGGACTAGCATAAGGCCGGATAAAACCCCACCTATCGTGTAGACAATATCAGAAGTGTACAGCCCTACTCGCGAAAAGGGTGGCATAACCACCCCTCAGCAAGCCGTGCCGAGCAGTCATTGCACAAAAGAAAACCATTTAAAAAATGATTAAACCTTACAAAAACCCTCCCCAAAACCAATAGTCCAACTACCCTTAGTGTAGAAGTGAAAATAATATCAAACAACAAGAAAAATCAGTGAAATGTGTGTGATACAGAAGTAAAATGGCTGCTCCGAACACCAAAGGCACAGGCATAGTTTAAGATTAATTTAGTCGTAGAATAGCGTAACGAAGTCTTCCAAACTAGTGTTTAAAGAAATTATTAATAAAGTAAAGAAATTTATGTCTTCCAAGATAATTTAGATAAAATATTGATTTACAAAAACCTTGAAGGCTGTACAGCCGAATTTTGGTCGAGAGTAGAAGAGATAAATCAGGATGAATTATCTCGGCCGTATCAAGTTGCCTCCACTGAGGAATGCCCTGGATGTAGCTATGCAAACCGTTAGGCAACAGATTCCGGAGAAGCCTGGGACTTCAGCTCGGCCTCCGCAAAATGTCCGCTTCGCCAATATGGGTAAGTGTTACATGTTACATAAATGCCTGATTATGATACCTGTATCCGGTCATGTTTCTATGAGCACTTGACCTATTAATAAGAAAGATTTGACCCCTGTCACTTTAGGCAACTTTGGTGTTTTCATATAAGTAGGTAAGTCTGCAAATATAACGCACGAAGAAGTAAGGTTTTGTGCATGTTAAAAACATGCAAATATCAAATGCCCTATCATGGAGAATCACAACGATGCAGAATGGTTAAATTAATCTAACTTTAAGAATTTGAATCGTAAAACGACGACTCAGGATGGAAATAAGTAACTTATTCCTTTGAACCCTAAGCAGGTCTCACAATGTTTGCATGATAAGTATTTGTATTTAATACTACTTGCACTACAATATTCTAGCAACTACGCTTCTATTGTGAGAGAAAAATAAGTATATTTGATTTGACATACCAACTTTACAACCGCTCTGATCGGATACGTGATTCAATTTTAATTTGACTTCCCTGGCATCAAGCCAAGTCCTCAAACCTTTGGCCTTTCAACCAGACATGGGCGAAAGCTGCGAGCTCTCGACCATGAACGAGACTCCGGGATACCAGTCCACGAATCCAACCAACCCGTTCCTGAGCGGGGAACTTCAGGCTGAGGATTCCTTCACCAGTTACCAGAATACTGCGCCGCAGCAAGATGGAGCGCCGAGGTAAAAAATATCCTTACTTTCAGTTTGTCAGCCCATTGTGGTGTGGCAACGTAAGAATCGATCTCACCAACTTAGCCACAAGGATTTCGTAGGTTTGACTAAGTGTACTTCCTAGAGAAAGGGCTTCCGAATATATTTTTAATAACTCCAATGATATCAATAATCCGCTTGTAAAGCATGGTGAAAATGGCAAAACCCCTTGCTTGGTATTGCTTATGTTCATATTGGTTGCTTATGTTCAGCAGTGGACGTATGTATGTGTTC
Source organism: Eupithecia tripunctaria (assembly GCA_955876795.1). Taxonomy (NCBI): domain Eukaryota; kingdom Metazoa; phylum Arthropoda; class Insecta; order Lepidoptera; family Geometridae; genus Eupithecia; species Eupithecia tripunctaria. Next base: position 7,211,360 of record OY041623.1, on the reverse strand, counting down.
GTTAGTGGGAGAGAACAATTACTTTATTACCTATACTAATATTTCATTTTAAATTTGATTTATTGTACTGAGACGTTTATAATAGAAAACGTTTGATTTTCAGGACTCAAAGCATGCAGAGCGTGGACTTCTACGCCTCATCTGAAGAAGGGGGTTTTGAAGAAGGCGGTGGCCAGCCAGGGCACAAGATCAGCGAGTACCAGGCAGCTTGGAACGTCACTAATGCGATTCAGGTATGTGGTAATCGAGGTTTTACTAGGTGGCGGCGCCATCGATTAGGTATTTCGCGGCCTCCCTCGAAAACTTTGATCGATGGATGTCACTTTATTTTTTTTAGATGAATATCATTGTTGATGACGGGCGCTTTATTCGTTAACGAGTATGTTCCATGTTCGCCTGTATGTATATTTTTTAAGTATGTTCTCCAACTTCTGCGTCATTTATGGGCCCGATTTGGATGATTATTTTTCAGTTGTATGTGTAATTTACGGGGAATCAGTTTTTATCCAGTAACTAAAGAAACTAAGGGATTCAATGTCGGTTTTTTAGTCACAACAAACAACTCTAGATATTTTTAACCGACTTCAAAAAAAGGAGGAGGTTATCAATTTGATTGTTTTTATGTTTGTTACCTCAGAACTTTTGGTTGAGTGGTCCGATCTTCATGATTCTTTTTTTATATGAAAGCTGATGCTTCCCGTGCCGTCCCATTTTAATTTTGTTCAGTTCTGAGAATGAAATCCATGAAAAATCATGGATGGAGAAAAATCTATAAAAATTTAAGTTAAAGAATAAATTATATGGTTAAAAAAAAAATATTACTACTCCAAATAGATCTGGGCCCATAACGACTGGCCGGTAAAATATACCCTCTTCATAATTATGTTGTATTACTTGTAATGCTTTATCTTCCTCAGGGAATGTTCGTGGTATCTCTACCATTCGCAGTACTCCAAGGTGGCTACTGGGCCATTGCAGCCATGGTCGGCATCGCTCACATCTGCTGCTACACCGGCAAGATCCTCGTCGAGTGCTTGTATGAAGACGACCCCGTCACCGGCCAGAAAGTAAGAGTCCGCGACTCCTACGTAAGCATCGCTAAAGAGTGCTTCGGCAAAAAATACGGAGCGAGAATCGTCAATCTCGCCCAGATCATAGAGTTGCTTATGACTTGCATCCTCTACGTTGTTGTCTGTGGAGATCTCATGATCGGGACCTTCCCTAATGGATCTATTGATGCTAGGTCATGGATGATGCTGATTGGGATATTCCTTCTTCCTTTAGGCTTCTTGAAATCGTTGCAAAGCGTCAGCATGCTTTCCTTCTGGTGTACTATGAGTCATCTGATCATTAACGCTATTGTTATTGGCTATTGTATCCTGTACATCGGAGATTGGGGGTGGGGCAAAGTGAAATGGAGCTTGGATTTCGAGAACTTTCCGATCAGTCTTGGGGTTATCGTCTTCTCCTACACTTCACAGATTTTCCTTCCCACTCTTGAAGGAAACATGGAGGATAGGTCAAAGTTTGAGTGGATGTTGAATTGGTCTCACGTTGCTGCTGCTGCCTTTAAAGCTATCTTTGGGTACCTCTGCTTCTTGACTTTTCAGAACGACACCCAGCAGGTTATAACCAACAATCTCCGTTCAGCTGGCTTCAAAGGCCTCGTTAACTTCTTCCTGGTAATCAAAGCTGTACTGAGCTACCCGCTGCCTTACTACGCTGCATGTGACTTGCTCGAACGTGCTCTTTTCAGAGGAAAGCCTAAAACGTTCTTTCCGGTTATTTACGCTCTTGACGGAGAGCTCAAAGTCTGGGGGTTGGCTTGGAGGCTCGGGGTCATAACGTTCACTATCCTCATGGCTATATTCATCCCCCACTTCGCTATTCTCATGGGTTTCATCGGCAGTTTCACTGGAACTATGCTGAGCTTCATCTGGCCTGCTTACTTCCACATTAAGCTGAAGGGGCCTCAGTTGGATAGCACCACCATTGCCTACGATTACTTCATCATCTCTTTAGGCGTGTTGTTCGGTGTCATTGGAATGTATGACTCTGGTTCGGCGCTCATCAAGGCATTCAAGATTGGATTGCCGTTCTAATTTGGTAGCTAAGACAATAATTGTTGAACTGTTTTTAGATATGCATGATTCTAATCCGCTGAATATACGGCGATTTGTGTTCCAAGTTTAAAGGTTATATGCGAAAGTATGTTTATATTGCTAGACCACGATGTTCATGCAGTTTGAAATTCGGCTTAGAACTGATTTAGAAGTCGCATGACACTAATGTTAGAAAAATAAATAAGTAAAATGTTATAGAAAACTATATTATATTGTCGACGTGTTTTATCCAATGTCTTCCAAGATATGAATTAATTATAGCAACGAAGTCTTCCAATTTGTTGTAATAAATTAAGATAGCTTTATTTTACAATAAAGTTTATATGTACGGCACTCGTACTTATTTATTAACTTTGCTTTTTAGCCAGCAAGTTCAAATGTACCTATACCTTTAGGTTAGTTATTTAATCGTTATACAGAGTTATGTCAAAACTACTGAGTATAAAAATAATGTATTCAGTGTAGATTATATTATAACAGTCATTGAAGTACTACTTAGGTGAAATGTAGTAAACATAAATGAGAGAAAGAATGCAACGGTATTTGTATAACTGTAGCAAAAATATATAGGTACATCTGTACAAACCACCTTGTGTGAATTTTCTTTTGCAGATTATGTTGAAATAAGTAAATATACGTTGAAAATATAAAAGTAATGAAACTTACCTATACGTATTGTTCATTATATAATGTTTTGAAAATAATTATATTAGGTAAAACTAGAATAATGTAATCAAGTCTTCCATTTTAGTATAGATGAATTGTTGTTGATATAATAGAGGGTGTACTAAAATATACAAGTTGATTAGATTGAACGGGAATATTGTTATTTACTGTGTGATATGATAAACCTGTTTTAAGCTGTTCTTTAAATAGTTCATTTTATAAAAAAATGTTCTGGTAATATATATATTTATTGTAGGTACGTATTTTTTCGGATTGTAATTTATGTCATATACTTACAGGCATCTTGTTATTATGATAATTTTGTATTAATTATTGAATTATTTTTTTATTTTGCTACATATAATAAAACAGACAATAATAATAATAATAAATGTGGTTTAAAATGTAATATGTCTTCCAAACAAAGTTTAGATTTTACGAAAATATTGTAATAAGATTTTGAAATTGACTTTCTAGTACTACAACAGTCTGATGTTTTACAACTGTTCTATTAAAAAAGGAGAAAATATTTCGAAGACAATAATGCGGCGTAGAAAACGTGTAGTTAGCACAACTTTTCTACATATTATTTTTAGTTATATATATTTTAGTGATAAGCTTAAATGATAAAACGACAATAATTGCCACAAGCTATATAAGCTGACATTAAACATTAAAACAAATGCTTTTATTTACATGTTATAATACAGTCTTCCAAACAATAAACTTCTACATTATAATTAATGTTACAATAAAAAAAAATAACATTACACACCTATCTAACATTAAACATAATTTTTATCATAATTTTGTATGAATTATACTAATTTTAATAAATTTAACAGTATTGTTAAATTTATTAAAATTAGTATAATTCATACAAACCACATTTATTATTGTCTGTATAGACAATAATAAATGTGGTTTTAAATGTAACAATGTCTTCCAAACAAAGTTTAGATTTTATGAAAATATTGTAATAGATCGTGTGTTAAATGAAGATTTTGAAATTGATTTTCTAGTACTAAAATAGTCAGATGTTTTACAACTGTTCTACTAAAAAAGGAGAAAATATTTCGACGACAATAATAGGTACGGTATAGAAAACGTATAGTTAGCAAAACTTTTCTATATATCATTTTAGGTTATATATATTTTAGTAATAAGCTTAAAAGATAAAACGACAATAATTGTCACAGCTTACATTTATAAGCTGACATTAAACATTAAAATAGATGCTTTTATTTACATATAATAAAACACTGTTCCAAACAATTAACCTCTACATATTATATTATATTATTATTAGTGATACAATTAAAAAAAAAGAACATTACACACCTTAACATTAAACATAATTTTTGGCCTAGAAAGCTAGTTTTCATGCATGTTAAGAAGTCAGTAAGGTGTTAAAAATGATCTCTGTTTGGGACATCCTATTATATTACCTTGTTCAATATTTGCTTGTGAGTTTGTAATATTTAGTGACGTATTCAAGTGCAATAATGTTGTATAAATTATATCTACGTACTAAAATATATGTATTGTGATGCAAACGATTCTAGGTGTGTATTTTAAGTAATATAAAATGTTATTCGACATTTATGTTTTATTTGACATTACCTATTTGGATATTGATATCAATTCTTATACAGGATATTTGGTGTTGCGGTTTAATAACGATTGCTGAGATAAGTTTAGGGTTGTCTTGGTGTCATGAAGCAGCAAACGCCTCGTGACTAGAGGAGTAAGCTTTTTTACTTTTACGATCACGATTTGTTACTTAATTTAAATAGGCTGACCCCTATACGACTGCGATGCGTTTTGCCATGCATTTGTTATATATTCGCACAAAGAACAGTTGATAAATTTTGTTGTAGCGTGCATTTTAGGCTAGCTAGTGTACCTAATTATTAGGTACTTGGTACTTAGTAGGTACCCTACCTACCTTTATTTAAAAAGAAAATGAAATAATAGGAACAAATTAGAACAAGGCAGTGTTTACAATTAAATCAATTGCGCTAACTGCAGACTCCTGCTCCTGCATCGGATACTCACCAGCTCTCGGGTCTCGCGTCTATAATATTTTTCGTCGAGATTTTTTTTTAAACTTGGAGTGCCTTGATGCGTAACACGATAGAATCTCGGCGCGAGGAGCAACCTTGTAGGCTACGTTGAGACCTTGGTACCTACCGGGCCCCACAATCACCCTTTGTGGCTAAAATAACTCATTACGTGGCATCTTGTATTAGGTCAACCTATTTCGGAAGAATCTGTATGTACGAATCCGCAGGCGCGAGGTAGTTTTGTAATGCTTGGGACCTAGTTAAAAGTTAAGGGCAAGGTTCCGATAACAATAAATTGCCAATTATTTTATTAAATTGGGCCTTTCGTGCATTTCGGACGCCATGTTGGCAAAATGGAGATGCGTATTCGTGCACGCACATTGCTGACATTATGCGTGGTTTGGATACAAGTATCAGTAAGTTTATTATTTGATTTTAGCTTATTAAGTGCCCTTTATACATAGCTCTCCGAGTTAGCAGGCTGAAATGGCAATGGGCCGGCCATATAGCTCCCAGAACCGATAACCGTTATGGAGTAGGTATAAAGGTCCTCGAGTGGCGACCACGATGCAATGCGAAACGGAGTGTTGGAAGACCTCCCACTCGATGGACCGACGACATTGTAGCGGTCGCAGGAAGTCGATGGATGGAGGTGTTAGTGGACCGCTATTCGTGGCGTCTTTTGGGGGAGGCCGATGTTCAAGATCTAGGGGTAAATCATTTGACTTTAGGAACGACATAGTCTTAGAAGATTTGCACCAACCTAATTCTTCCCGCGGATCTCGTAAGAGGCGACTAAGGGATATCCATCGGGGGGAGCATCACCACCTGGAGAACAATTATATCACAGAACTGCAATTCCCAATCCGCATGGCCAGCATGGCCAGGATGGTCAGCATGGTAGTCCATACGGTAGGATAAAAGAAGGCGCTTATCAGGGGGAGGCCTGAATCCAGCAGTGGATATGTAGGCTGTTGAGGTTATGTTTAAAAAAAACTGTTGATCAGTACCAGAGCCAGTACAACATCCGCAACCATCCATGCTGCATCGGAACCGGCGAAAACCTGACCCTGGCCATGATCATAGACGCCTTCGAGATCTACGGACATGACCCCACGGACAAGCTAGACAATCTGTGGCTTTATCAGACTGAGATGTTGAGGATCAAGTCTGCAGAAGACCAAGTAAGCCCAATAAAAAATAATGGGTAGAGTCTGTTCAAAAAGAGAACAGTCGTGGCGTTTCGGTGAACTAATACTTTTAGTCGTACTGCAATGACAGAGCAGTGTTGTCAACGTAACAAAATTTATCAATGGCACACGAGCGCCCTCAATTACCACGACTCTTCTCTTTTTAAACATACTCTATAAGTCATAAAAATAAATAAAGGGCATGGAAATTACAGAGGGACTGCATCTCTTAGATCACGTTTGATTATCGTAATCTAAGCCTAACAGCATGCTAACAGCAGCGTTAGTAAGTATTATTATCTATCCGCTAGTTTGCATAGGAATTAGGCTCGCCACCCCAACTCTTCCTGCGGGTTTCGTAAGTGGGGCGTGGCGACTAAGAGATATCCACCGGAGGCAAGCAGCAGCGCCTTCTGTAGAACGGATCAACCCGCCCAGCGTATGCCAAGCAGTGGACTGGTAAATGCTGTCGATGTGATTTGTGTCCAGTAACAAAAATTAATCAACATTCGACACCTTCACTTCAATCACAAATCCCTCTTGAAAGGCGATTAAGTGGGGTTAACCCGCCTTTTTAGAGGGGGGAATATTCAGCAGCGAACGTATGTGTTCAGCAGTGATTGTATGTGGGCTGTTACCATTTGAGCAACAGGATGGAGCATATCACAACACGGCTGGGAACTTGTGATGAACTGGTATTTTAATTTCTATATTCTGGTTAGTGTATCTTTTTGTTCTCAGTATTTAATCAACGAACGAGTCCACATTGCCACCGACCACTTGGGAAGATTCATAAAGCTACATATCCAAGAATTGAAGGTTGGTATCAGTTGATAAAACAGTAAATAAATTAATACCCTCAAATAAATTCAAACAAACTGTCAAAACCTTGCTGTTAAAAAAGGATTACTATAAAATATCAGATTATCTCTAGAGGATGAAAAAGTAGTTAGTCTACATACGGAAGCGACCGAAATAAAAAATAACACTTTATTTCCGTATCAGCGTATTTTTTTAATATAATTTGACCTTTTCTAAGTGTGCATTTATTGTATTTATGGAAAGAATTTTTGACTTTTGAAACAAAAAATTCATATTGAGGGGCATACCCGAGTAAAACGTATACGATTTTTTTAAGGTATTAAAGGCTTTCCTAAAGATTTTCGACTGCTACGTCACTTGACCTCGTTGTGTAATTGATTAACGCATTCCCGTACTGAGGGAAGGATGCGGGTTCGAGTCCCTTCAAAGTAATTTTTATTTGGATATTACCTAACTGATTTTTTTGAAAATAGTATGAGTGATCCACTTATTAATACATCTGAATTATTCACTAGAGTCTGTTCAAAAAGAGAAGGGTCGTAGGAAGTGAGGGCGCTCGTGTGCCAATTGACAACTTTTGTTGCGTTGACAAAACTGCTCTGTCATTACAGTACAACTAAAAGTGTTAGTTCACCAAAACGCCACGACTCTTCTCTTTTTGAACCTTTTTGAACAGACTCTAGATACTTACGTAACTTAATTCTTAAAATACTATCCATCCCAAGGTTGCCTGGAATAGATAGCTTCTAAGCGATAAGGCCATGCATTGTATTTTTGTTTTATGTAATTTTCTTTTGTACTGTATTTTTGTTGTTGTGCAATAAAGTATTTTGTATTGTATTATGTGTGTATGACGTAACAGGTCCTGTTGATAACCCTTGACGATGTGATGGATAATATGCTGACGATGTATGAAAACCACAATTCCATAGCCGCTGAGAGAAAAGCAACGTATACGGGAGGACCTGTGCCTACAGAGTTTTATGTAAGCCAAGGTTTGTACAGCTAGGGCAGGTTTGTTATAGGATTTTTATTAAGATTTAAAATAGATGGATTTTGTAAAGAGATCCTAAAAAATAATTGATTTTGTTTTAAAAAAGCTATAAAACGACTTTAATTACTTATATGGATCCCAATAAAAAAAAAATCAAATAAAAGAATCATGAAAATCGGACCATCCAGTAAAAAGTTAACAAACAAAAAAATACAGCCGAATTGTTTTTTATTGAAGTAGGTAAAAATTATTACTACCATTATTTCCGGGGTAGGTATAAACGTTAGTTCCGCTATTTGTCCGCAAAATTAAAAAAAAAACAAGACGTTTTTTCTACATGGCTTTCTCTTCGTGTTCTTTTATACATACTCTTGCTATTCAACAATACCTACAACATATTTCACAAATTATTTTACAGCAAAACCAGTGTGTTGTCATGAAATGAATACAAAAACATCATGCAAATCCTTTGAAATTTCAACCCAATAGTAAGAATCACGTAAGAATACACACGTAAGATAATACGAATATGAAAAAAGGCTCTAATTAATTTCAAGCAGGTAACATAAATTGCGAAATTTAATCGTTGACGTTGATTAGTCGTAGTAAGTCATCTTAGTTCACCCTTTCCTTGAAACCCTGTAAAAATGACTAGAATAAGGAAAAACCCATGAATATAACTATTGGTTAATTTATTTTTACCTGTGAAATAAAAAAATCATTCTGGACAATTCACACAGCAATACCTAGCCCCACCCAATCTAAGCAGAGCTTGTGTTTTGGGTACCTACTAGATAACTGATATACTTACATATTAGAATACACTACATAGATAGATATTTTTTATTATAGAAAACATCCAGAACGCCCGAAACAAATGTCTGCAGGTACGATCTGCAGACATTTGTTTCGGGCGTTCTGGATGTTTTCTATAATAAAAAATATCTATCTATGTAGTGTATTCTAATATGTAAGTATATCAGTTATCTAGTCAATTTGTCCCGAATGTATCTAAATCTCTCCCCTCTTCCAGAATTCTACTGCGGGCGAAACGTCTACATTTTCATGTCGGAGCTCTACAGTGATATATACTTCATGGGTCGAGGTCCAGCTCCATATTGCAAGGACAGGTCCTTCATCTTCCTCGGCTTCATGCATTATCATGAAGAACAAAAGTATTATCTACTGGAAGATCCTAGTATTTCCTTTCCCACGGATAATTATATTCATGGCTTGGAATGTCATATGGGACTCTGCGTGTTTAGGTAAGTAGCTAAAAAGAACCTGCGCCTGACCTCTCCCTGGTTGTTTCGGTGAGCAGTCCCATCGGATTATGACAGTGCACTCTTAAGAGTGACAATTCATTAGAGTGTACGTTGCTAGTGTTTTTGAGCGCATTCGTAAGTGACCTATAATGTTTGAGTCTATTGTCATCATAACGACCTCTATGGCGTAGCGGGTGATGGATCGCCTACGACGTGGGAGGTTGCGGTTTCGATTCCCGCCACGGAACAAAAATTCTGCGATATTAGTTCCGAGCGTTTTATAATTAAATCTATCTATGATGATACTAAGTAAATCAGTGATCGTGTACCCCTACAGCAGAATCAAATTTTTTATAAAACTAAAATAGCTTTTATTAATCTTAAAACCATACCTTAACACAACTCACAAAAACATACCAATTTAAATAACTACCTAAGTAAAAAAAAAATATGCGCAGAAATATTGGAAAGCTGAAAAGGTAAATAACCAGTGGCGTCTTCCTCTCTCTCTAATCTCTATACATATTCGTAAATTACACTAATTTATAAATGCGAAAGTTTGGATGGATGTATGAATGATGGATGAATGGATGGATATTAGTTACCTCTTCACGCCAAAAAACTTCTGATTGGATCGGGCTGAAATTTCGCAATTCTAATCCTGAATTCACACATGGACTGTTTATCCCATAACTGACTTATGGGATAAAAAGTCCATGTTTGATTCCTGTGCGATAGAAACCACCTTTACACGTTTCCATAGAAAAAACGCGTGCGAAACCGCGGGGCGCACCTGGTAATAAATACTTATGCAAATAGAAATATGCAAATAAGTGAAATATTCCAATAACCAGTAACGTTTTCCTCCGTCTCTATGTGCCCAGCAGGACCTACTATAGTGATATTACCAGGTTGTCTGGCAGAGATCGCTCTTGAGCGATAAGACCGCCAACTGTCACTTAGTTGTAATCATTTCATTTGTAAATTGTTTCTTAGTTTAAAGTGTGCAATAAAGTATTTTCTATCGATCTACTACCTTATTATTTAGATTGCATACCTTTTTAATGTAGTAACATAATTAATTTTGTTTTAAAAAACTATAAACCGACTTCAATTTTTATAGTTTTTTCGTGGAATTTCATGGATCCCGTTGTCAGAACTGAACCAAAATAAAATGGGACAAAACAAAAAGCACCAGCTTTCGTATAAAAAAATCATGATAATCGGAGCACCCAGTCAAAAGTTCTGAGGTAACAAACATAAAACAAAAAAAACAGTCTTATTGAGAACCTCTTCCTTTTTTGAAGTCGGTTAAAATTATTTAGTATTGAGCTCTGCTCTTAGGGCTAGAACTAGATAATGCTATGTGAACTGTTCAGCATTATTTATTTAAATAATTTAAAACACTATGAGTGTAAGCGGATTAACTAAGAACTTTGTTTGTGTTGGAACTCACCTTGATATGTCCTTAAGGGATGAAACGTTGGTGTTTTTCCAACACAAACAAGGCTCGTAGTAAACTCGCTTAAACTCATAATGGATTCGCCAAACTACGAAAGATTTCATAGTAAAAAAAGAACTCTTTCAGGTTCCCCTTCAAAAAGATAGTCCAGAACGTGAGAGACATTTCCGCTATGCCCAAGGCCATAGTAAAATGCGGGTTGAATATGTACAAGCTGCCTCCGTTGACAGCTGCCTCCTGCATCATCACCTCAGGGTCGTTCATCCTGGACTTCAATATCCAGGGGCTGCGGTACCGGCATCACGATTACTTTCTTGTAAGATAGGTCGAAGCTTGGACAGTTATAGTAAATTTAGTCAGTCAGAGTCAAATCGTTTATTTCTTTAGACTTACAAAATAAGCACTTAGACAAGTAATTTTTTTTACAAAGTAGGTCCAACGTAAAGACACTCGCATAGGATTAGTGCCGTGTGGTGTCGGCTTAGAAATTGCACCACCCTAACTCTTCTTCCCATAGCGTCGTAAGAGGCGACTAAGCCCCTTCCCCAGTGGTTATCTCACCGGGGAAGGGCGGTAGCGCCTCCTGCGGAACAATTCTACCACCGAAACTGTGTTCCCGAACCCGTATGCCTAGCGAAGCGATTATAGGCATTATCGCCCATGGCATAAAAGCCAAAGGCGCTTATCAGGAGGCCTGAGTCCAGCAGTGGACCAATATAGGCTGTTGAGGAGGTGAGAGTTATACCAACAAAATTGTTCTAGATAACTCCGAACGGCTACACATTTTACACCAAGGAACCATTTTCTCCTCTGCTGTGTGACCATCACGTCTGCGAATGGAACTACACCAATCATTATGGCGGTGAGGAAAATAATATTATAATAATAACTTAAAACCGTACTCTAACTAAAAGAAGAGATTTTGAGTTGCCCTTCAACACTAACTGAAAACTGCCAAGCTGAAGAGGGCGCAATGCTGCAGATTCATCTTCTAGCACTAGGGTGCTAGAAGATGAATCTGCAGCATCCTCAATGGATGGGTTCCGAATTCAGTACTGGTGCATTCTTGGTTTTCTTTATAGTGTGGTGTTGATTACGCAGGTCCGTTCCTGATACCCGGTGATCCGGAGCACGGAGTCGAGCTCATACCGCCGTACATAGAACCTACGCCCAAGCCCGACGATACGAACGAGGATGATGACAACATTACTGTACCCTGTGAGAATTCATTTTAACACTATGCGCACATTTGAGGGAACAGGAGGGAGGGAGTCAGGGATCCTGAGCGTAATTTTCAATCTAAAAAGCAACCGGAAATAATTGACTCTAAACATTTTGACGTCCCCCGGACACGTACTATGTCGTCGACCCACCTTGCAACTGGACGTCCTCTACGTTTCTTTTGCCCATTATTGGCCACCAACACTTGTTGTTTTGCTCCACCTATCGTCAATGGAGGCGGTTAGCACAGGACGGTAGTGCATGGCACAAACTTCGGGAGGCCTATACCCAGCAGTGGGTAAAATCTGGCTGTGGATGATGATGATGATGAAACTTTTTAACAAACTAACACTGTTCATTAAACTCATAACATAACTTCTGAACAATAATTTTTAAATAATGTCAAACTTCTTCTGCTTGATAAATCCATATAATTTAAAAAAATCTCTGTAAGTGATTTCCTAGACAATTTGTAATTCCTCAAATACGGTTCGTGTTTGATTCAAACGAATTTTTGTAATTTATGCTTAATTTTACTACACGAGAAACTGATTGTTATTGTGTAATTCTTTGAAATAGTTTTTTTTCATATCATATTGCATAAAGCAAGGTTTTGGTAGATTACGCCGCGGGATCGTTGAATTTTAATTATTTCTTGTTCGTGTTACCATAATTTGCAATCAACTCTAAGCTCGGGCTTAGACTTAGCTGCAAATTATGTCAACACTTACATACACACGTATGGTCGATCACACCGTCATCTACTTTTCAGATAACATGGATGGCTGCTTGTTCATATACCCCCCTAACTACGGTTCCATAGCCGGCAAGAGTTATTTGGACGGGGTGGATTTGCACGACGACAGGTTTACGTGTAACGCTGCGGGCGGGAGCAAGGTAAGTGCGACAACTTAGGTCCAATTTCACCGTTTTCTGTCAAAATTACGATCAAGAAAACTGAGTTCAGCTTGATCGAGATCAAATCTCGGTTTCCTATTTTGTGACATCACAGCTCTTGAACTCTGTTTAGCGCGGATCAACTACATGTTGGTAAAAAAATTAAATAAAAATACAGACGCAATGAGAACCTCCTCCTTTTTTGAGGTCGGTTAAAAATGCGCTGAACTTATTTACAGCGCCAAACTGAGTTTATTGTATAAACGCAGTAAGCTTATAATTTAAGATAATTTATGACGTTTATAAGTAATTTTATATCCTGTAATGTTAAGCACATAAGCACATTCGATTAAGTATAAATAAATGAACTGAATTGAACGCGTTAAGAAGAGCTAGAGAAAGTCTAACGACCGTATTTAAAACAATACTATGAAGTCTCATAGTGCACACACGAACGCAGTGTCGGTAAATCCGGTTCTTTTGTATGACAAAAATCTGTACTTGGCTTGCAACCTTACATGAGTATTGTTCATGAATAGGGTAAATCCCGTACTATGAAAGCTTGCTTAGTCATCAATATAGTAGCGCTTTTCTGTCGCATACGCCTCACTCAAGCATATGTTTATAACTGAGCAAGCTTTCATAAGCCGGACGATGCCAGCCAGAGATGTGAACTCTCAAGAGTTACCGATTTCTTTTCCAGGGTCTATACTGGTATCCTCAATGGATGGGAGCCACGCCCCACCACCCCTACCCCCTACTGGCTGATAAGGATGATAACAACTTCGAGCCACCTGGACCTTTTTACCCCCACCAGAAGGGCTATGACCTCAACGAACCTAATATAGACTAGCCAGAGATAAGCTTTCTATCAGTAAATAAAGAACTTAGCTACGAAGTTGGTGCTTTTTCGTTCAAGTTTTTCGCTTCAATAAAAGCAAACTATTATAAGTAAAAAAAAACAATAGGATTTAAAAATCTTCAGACTATAAAATCCGTATTATGATAGCTTGCTCAGTCATCGATATAAGCATATATCGATGACTAACGTTTTTATGGCATAAAACTCAGTCATGCAAGCAATCTTTCATAATTTATTTATTTATTAAGGCAACAACAGAACACATTAAAAGATTCCAAATCAAAAGGCTAAAAGTGGCCTACTCTAGGCCATATAGATACCCAACTACTCAACTATTCAATGAATGCAATATTCTTTCAGCTAGGAAACTATTTATATTACAAATCATACAAAACAAGTTTTGCTCACCATCATGCGCAATTTCTAGCACCCTACCTCTATAATAAAATAAATAAAATAATATCTCTACATAAAAAAACCTATATTGAATGTAAAAAATCTGTAACGCACTACTTGCAAAGTATTGACTACGAACAGGCAGAGCACCTGCTAAGTACTCTATCATAGTCTCGGGCTACATTATTATAAATAATAATTAGTATTATATAAATTAATTATAAATTAGTAGTAGTATGTGTATTTAGAAACTAGATTGTTATTAGTAAATAGATTTTCGATATCGATTCCTCCTGTCTCATAGATTAGAATAGATACTTAGTAATAAAATTTGTACAATAGATAGTATCCCTCAAGAGGCCGCAGGTGTGAGCCCTCCCTTCTAAACACAAGTGCAAACTTAGTTAGAGCGAGGAGTCATCTTGACGCTGAAAGGTTAGGTACAAGTACAACTTTTACTTTTATTTTACCATATAATAGTTTTATATTTCTACCTACTTACTAACCTCTTTTTACGAATAAATACTTTTTATTATTATTATTATTACATTATAATAATATTTCGACGACCTCTGTGGCGCGGTGGGCGAAGGTCCGCCTGCGACGCAGGAGGTTGCGGGTTCGATTCCCGCCTCGGGACAAATATTTGTACGATCTGCAGGTATTTGTTCAGGGCGTTCTGGATGTTTTCTATTATATACTAAAAAAATATCTATCTATGTAGTGTACTGTATTATGTATATCAGTTATCTGGTACCCATAACACAAGCTCTGCTTAGCTTGGGGCCATTTAATGCTGTGTGAATAGTCCAGCATTATTTATTTTTTTAATAACGGCCTTAGGCCCTACTGCCTATGAACCTCAACCTCAACAGCCTGTATTGGTCCACTGCTGGACGCAGGCCTTCCTCTGATAAACGCCTTATTGGCATTTATCTAATGGGGTTAATGACCATAATCCTCGCGCTGGGCATGCGGGTTGGGGATCGCAGTTTGGTGGCAGAATTGTTTTACTGCTGCCCGCTCCCCGGTGGATATCCCTTAGTCGCCTCTTACTTCACTTACGGGAAGAGATGGGGTGGTGCAAATTCTAATCCTCACCATACAGGATGGTGCAATAAGGTAATAATCTTTCGTCTATCTTCCTCAGTCATGGCATGCATCTATGCTTGATTAACGCTTTCGTATGACATTAGCATTACTTAAGCATAGATCGATGACTGAGCCAGCTTTCATAATCACACTAATATGACAAATGCGAAAGTTTGTATGGATGGATGGATGTTTGTTACCTCTTCACGCCAAAACTACTGAACCGATCGGGCTGAAATTTTGCATACAGGTAATTCTAATCCTGGAATCAAACTTAGGCTATTTTTTCCCATAAATCAGTTCCCGTGGGATAAAAATCACCTTTACACGTTTCCATACGAACAACGCGTGCGAAGCCGCGGGGCACAGCTAGTTTTACTATAAAAACTGTTGTAATTTAACGTATTCATTACGGATGTAAGAAGGTTAACTACGAACCTTATTTGTGTATAATTAAAAAATATCTACCTATGTAGTGTTATTGTATTATGTATATCAGTTATCTAGTACCCATAACACAAGCTCTGCTTAGCTTAGGGCTAGATAGTGCAGTGCGATGTGTCCAACATTATTTATAACTTAACTTTTATACCACAAATAAGGTTCGTAGTTAACCCGCTTAAATCCATAATGAATACTGATTTTATTACGGATGTAACCCGCTTACCGGGAACATCCAAGTGGACCGACGACATTGTAGCGGTCACAGGGAGTGGAGATGGATGGAGGCTGCTCAGGACCGCTATTGGGGCGGTCAGGGGAGGCATATGTCCAGCAGTGGACATGTGTAGTAGGGTGGAGTGATTGTGTATGAAAAAAAATAAACTTATTTTTTTTTGGATGGCATAGCGATATAAAGTTGTCTTTGAATGAGAAAATCAAATGTACGAAATATTGTTAATCTATTATAATGTCTTGAGGTGCCCCAACACAATTGAAAATCGGTATATATAACATTTTTTTACAATTGTTATCTCTTTGTCAAATTGTTCAAAAAAAGTATTTTTCTGAATTTCAGGACTACCATTAAATGAATATCAGTATAATTACTTAGAAATGTAATTACTAAAAGTGCCGTAACTTATTTCGAATAATTTTTTTTTTAAAGAAACGATAAAAATGCCAAAGTGCAATTTTATTTAAACACTAGCAGCGCCTCGCGGTTTAACCCGCCTAGTTCCCGTTCCCGTGGGCATTCCGGGATAAAATATAGCCTATGTCACTCCCTGAAAAGTAAGCTTTTTTATGAAGAAAGATGTTTTAAAACGGTCCAATAGTTTCGGAGCCTATTCAATACAAACAAACAATCAAATCAGTCCCCTTTATAAAATTAGTATAGATTAAATTGCAAGTGTCTCAAAGTTAATTCATCCAAAGGTGACTGACAGGCAAACCACTGTAATGTTTTTTTAATTTCTTCTTCCATCAAGCGAATCACACCACCTTTAAAGTCTGTTCCATCGCAACCAACAACAGATATTTCGCGTAGTTCCATCAATTTGGATTTCAAGTAAGTTAAAATACTTTTTATACCTTCCGCAGTGAACCGATTTCCGACTCACATGCCCGAAGTAGTCGCTTCTTGGCTCCGATAAAATCACATAATGGTCTTCTGAAACTCTTTTTCTGTAAAATTTACCATCCTTCTGAATACTAACCAAAGTTTTGTCCCTTCTACAGCATAAATAGCACGTATGTTTTTATCGCGATCTGTGTGGACTAAAAGCTTCGCTATTACTGGAACTGACCCTAATACTTTGGATTGCCAATGTCACATCTTTATATAAGGACGAGAACAACACGGTTTCTCGCAATCAATTATCTCTCCGTTAAGAAATGAACGTTTTTGTTTTCTTCTCTGTTTTTTCACATTTTTTATAGTTGCAGCTAGATCTAAACCACCTATCATCATTTTTCTTTTTGTTAATTAATTGATCGAGTAGAAAATGTTTTTCTTTTTTGGGAACACGACTGTCTTTTGCACAAGAACAGTTTGAGATAAGTTTGCATTTGCAACTGCAAATATCGAATAATCTATGAGTCTTTGAGGCTTTTAATGTATTAATTTTCTGATGATAATTTGTGTTGGTTTGACAGCTATGATAAGGTTGCATTACCTTTCATTTCGAGTCATAAATTATTTCTCGTGGTAGGCAGGAATTAGTTATTAATACCCTCTTACGGCTAACTGTTGGCAGCGAAGCTTTTTGCCAAATATCTCATACTTCTTGAGCCAATATTTCGGATATGTCATGGACCGTCGGCTCTTTTGTTGTTTTGTCTGTCTTTAATTCATTTTTAAATAAATAAATAATATGTCATAACATCATTATAAGTACGCTATTGAGATACTGGTTACTTCACTGGCAAACCATAAAATAATAAAAATCGCACGCGAGTATTGACTAAATGACGTTGAAACAACTTTTGATGAGGGTAGTGAAATTACCTCCCCGCGTACCCCGCGTACTGAACATCGATAAACACGTCTTAATGTTAAAATTTTCTATCATAAACTAACAGGGCAACTTTCAGAATATAATTTATTATAAATAAGACGAATGTACTTTTTTACCAATTTTTGCGAATTTCTCTAAAATTAATGAGGTTGGGGGCACCTCTAAATATATTACGTTTATAACAAAATTTTGTGAGCATATTTGTGAGTTAGAACAGCAACTTTTTACAGGTATTCCAAATTGATTACGAAATAAAAAAAAAATCGCTCCACCCTAATGTGTAGGCAGATATGCTGAGTAAATCTATTGAGATGGAAGCTTATGAATAAGTTAAACGACAAAAGAAGTTCAGTAAAATAAGTTCATTCAATTTTTAATAACTTTATTCACTTTCATAATAATTATAATTTACACAAACATAACGAAACCTGATGTCATTACCATTACAGTGTATGACGAGTTATCCTAAATATTTTGTTTATAATATAATTTGTTGTCAAAAGCTTCAATCATATTGCACTTAATTTTTAATCCGGCGGAGATACGATCAAAATATACTTTAATTTAAATAAAAAGTAAAGCTGCATTTTACATTTACAAAGCGAAAAATATAGAGGTAAGTATATTTTATTCTTTCACTGGTGACCATCCAAAACTAAAATATACTAAATTGACAAGACTTTTTAGTCCAGTCAGTCAAATTAGTAGTTTAGTTTTGGTGATTTTGAGGTCACTTTCATAAAGATTAAATAAAAACTATGTAATTATTTTTAGTGTTGGTAAATAAGTTTAGTATACTATAAGGGTTTCACACACAGAAGCGATATGCATATATATACGTATATTAATGTTCATTACATTTCTTAATATTTCATACATGTAAAATATACACTCCTGACGATTTCTACGGAAAGATGTAATGAAATGTATCGTGCTATAATGTACATCTTCACATTGTCGCTAGCGTGTGTGTGCCCTTTATATACCCTTTCTTTCAATATAGGGTTAAAAGAGACCTTTTCTTTATAGTGCGACGACATAGGCGAATTATATCAATTACATGGTTATTTATTATAATTTTAATATCACTTACCTTCAGCTCGGATATTTCCATAGCACCTTACAACTGTAATTATCCATCTAAATGTATAATACAGCTTTACTATTACATCTAGTAATTTTATTTCGCTTTTGCCATATCAGTGTACAATATTGTCACTAAAAAGTATATATAACTGAGAAAAAAAAACTAAAATTATCACTAATTTTACATCTATTCTGCCCAAAACTATAAATAGCAATTCTATTCGTACAGTAGTTTTAGTTTTCGTTTTGAGCAGTACAAGAATTATCATATCACACTTTATATTACTTATATATACCTTAAGGTTCTTAGACTTGACAATTTCATAGAGGGCCAACTGAAAAACAGATTTATATGTATAAAAATCTATAGGATGCGCAAAAGTTTGTACGTTGTCTAAATAGGTACGTAGTATAAAGCGTTTGGAACCTTGTCGATACAAGGTGCTAATTACTTTTATACTGTATATTTTCTTTTAATCCAGAAGAAAGTTACAGTGTTCTGCTTAGTATTTTTTAATTCAGAAGAAAACGTTTTAGTTTTGTTTAATTTTATGAAATCAGAACTCTTGAGGTACAGAGTATATTTTAGAATTTAATTGACAAAGCCCTGTTTAGCCATGCGTGGTGATTATGGCTAAAATCTCCCGTTTTTGGGGAGCCATGATCAGCAGTGGACGTATGTTTGCGTAGGGACATTGAGACTTGTGAAATTAAAAAAAACTTAAGAAAACCAGCACAAAATGTGAATTATGTATTCAGACTTAACAAATTAGCGCTTAATGTATAAAAAAATCTGTAAAATATTCCCCGTGTATAAGTTGGAATGGTTATTACATAAATAATAAAATCTAAAAACTAGGACAATAATGTGACTAACAGAAAAAGTTATACTTAGGTAGGTAGAAAATAAATGCGGAGGTATAAGGGGGGATAGAAGTTGACACAATACAGGGTGTACCAATAAAACAATTTCTTAATAATAGATAGACATAAACTGAGACATTTTTCGTTAGATTTGTGAACTATTTCGTAATAACATTTGAAACCAAGCACCCTGTATACGTTATTACAAATGGTCAGTCCGTTTGCATCCATATAGCATTAACAATAAGGTTCCTTTTCAGTCGGTACCAATATTTCTACAGTAGGACGTAATAGCTAGGCGTAATCTTTTGTCTATGATTTTGCGCGACCCCTCTTTCTCTATGGCTTTAGGCTTTTACATCCTCGATTTCAAACTCTTTTTCCCAGCTTTCATCTGAATTAGCGTCATCATTAGGTTCATCCTTTTCGGCAAAATAATCTTCAACTAGATTATTACCGCAAACGTCTTTCGCGGGTTTTTTCGGAGTTTTCTGTCCGCCATTTTTGTTTTTGACGGTTTTGTCTGTGATCGTTTGTTTGTTGTTCATTTTGTCTCTGGTCTGCGCTGCTTTAGTTTTGGAATTGCTTGTTGTGTTCGTTTGTTTTGTGTTATTGTTGGCAACGTTTTTTGTTGTTTTAGCTTGTGTTTTTGTTAGGGCCTTAGTTTGTTTTTTAGTCGTTATTTCTTTTTCGTATTCTTCTAGAAGTAGTATTTGTTGTTCTTCCGTTAGTTCCACATCATTAGCGAAGTCCTCTGCGAAATTCAGGTCAGGCTGATTGTCCGAAAGCACTTATGATAAAGGAAATAAGGTTGAGTTTAGTAAGAGATAGAAAGGTTCAGATCTTTAGACATTTATTCAGAAGAACGTAAAATAAGAACACAAAGCAAAGCAACACAAACTTATTTTTATATCGGTAAATAATTAGCTTAAACATCCATTACGGATGTAAGCGGGTTAACTACGAACTTTATTTGTGTTGGAAGAACACAAACGTTTGTAGATAACCCGCTTACATCCGTGAATGAATTCGTCAAACTACGATAGTAGCTTTAATATCCTTGAAACAGTTATTAAAATGCTAGAAATAAAATAATCTAATCCCATTCCCTTTACGATTAATTAAAACTATGTTTTACCTGCGTACTTAAAAACAGCATTGGTTATGACGTCATCTCTCATGTTGTCCCGCATCGTATTCGAACTCAAATCAAATCAAAAACTCTTTATTTTCATAAATAAAATAAATATACAGTTAGAAGAGGTCAAATTATAAAGTTAAACACTGACACGGATATAAAGATTTTTTTTTTATTTCTGTAGTTTAACCTACATATCGAATATGTAGGTTAAAGTAAAGAAGCGATACAGAAATCTTTAGCCTGTCGTTATTTATCCTCTAGGTAATCTGATATTTTATATACTAAAGCCTTTTTGCACAGGAACGATTTTTAAATTTTTTGAATTTAATTACAGATAGCTGCGGTCTTCGGCTTCCCCTGCTTGGAAATTTATGTTTTTAATGTTCTGCGTACCTTCCTTATTTTTTTCTTTCATAGAACCTTTTCCTTACAAAAACAAAACAATAAAAGAAATTGCGAAATTGATCCAACCGTTCACGCGCGATTGCAACACACTGAGTTTTATTGTAGTGGGAACTGAGCAAGACAACGAACGATGACGTCATTATCAAACCGAGATTGGGTTAGTACGCAGGTTGTAGGCTATGTGCCCTTTAATCATTTTTAAAAATAAATCTTCTTACTAAAGTTTTATCCACCAGAAATGTGTGAAGTACGGTGCGAACACAAGTGCAATAAAGTAGTCGCTTTAGTATTTTTTTATCAGTAGACAATTTTTTTGGCAATCAAACACAAAATGACAAAAATAATAGCTAGTGACGTCACATTTTGCTAAAATTTTCCGCAATGTGTGACGTCTCTTATTAGATTTTTTTTGGTCACTAGCCTGTTTATTATAGTCATCATTTTTGTGAATATTTTATGTTATAAAACACATTTTTGCCGTCTCCTGATCCTCACTTTCAATGTTTTACATGCGGCTTTTCTTTTAGAAAGTGTAAATTTATAGGTAGAAAAGTAAAAGAAAAAAAATAGTACCTACTTACGCTTGCGTTAAGCGTTAAATCAGTTTGTATACAAACAAATAACAACATATACATTGGTGCCGATTAAAAGTTATGTAAAGTTCCCGCTAGGAGCGCTGTTCGAATTTTCATAGATGCATGCTCCGTCATCGAACTATGCTTGAGTGATGCCTATGTATAGTTTTGAATCATGTAACCCTCAAGTAACGATGCGTTCCTACCACGTTATTACGTATTATTGAACGGTTACCAAGCATTACTTGAGTAATTGACTATTTTAAAACGATTTCAAACTTTCAATTCTCTGCCTCTGTAATTCTTTGAACTCATCTTCACTTAAGTGTGGGCCACGCTTGAGTAACCGGGCGGAAATGTTTTCTATGCGTCAAAGCATTTTTTTAAATAATGCGTCAAAATTGTTTGAAGTGTTTCGTTTCACAAAATTCTCTAAAAAATAAATTTTGATCATAGTTGTCAGGTTGATGATAAAGGAACGTTTGTCGCAAAAATAAATGTACTAGACCATAGACAAAACGCACGCAAGTAGAGATTTTGCTAGTGCAACTAGCCAAGTAGCGTCAGAGTTACTTTGTATTATAAAGATTTAATTGAGCAGAGATCTTAAGCTTGAGTAGAACTCGTAATGACTACTTAAGTAATGCTTGGGAAAGCTTTCATAATACGGGCCTTAGGCATGTATTATAAAGCGCTATGCTTAAGTAACGCGTTGCCATAGAAATTCGTAACTCAAGCGTAGACCGATGACTGAGCAAGCTTAAATAACGCGAGCTTTAGGGCTCTTATACACGCCGGCAAGGCAACTACACCAGCCGACTTCAGGACTACGGATAACCCGTACCCTTAAAGTAACAATCACACAGACACGAATTCAAAATCCTATTGGCTCGTCTCTCGTCTGCGGTGAAAAAGCACACTCATGCTTTATATTCCATAAATCACACATTTCTTGTAGAACTTCCTATATCTATCTATATATTTACCCTACTAACTTACCGTCATCCCAGCCGACTGCGTTGTCGATATCGGGGCTGGCGCAAGGTTTTTCGGTGTCTTCTATACCGGTGAGGACTTTTTTGGGGCTTCTGCAAACAAATTTATGCCTTTATTAATAATGTCGGATGAATCGTGGCCGAAATCCACCAAAATATGGATCAAAACATTAGTCATTTTAATGGAACGCAAAGTTTCTAAGATCTCGATCAAATGATGTGTGCACTTTTTTTTCCACATAATCGTGTTTTCACATTAGAGGATCCAAAAAATCTGTTGTACTTAATGTAATTCGAGTTTTTTTACTAAAGGGATCCCGTGAGTAGTGTGATCTAGGAATAGTTTGACAACCAAACCTGTAAAGCTTCTTAAAATAGCAATGAAAAGAGGAGTCTTAACGGCACGCTAGTGATGTACTCACTGTTGTATGGGCGCGGGGTGTGAGCGAGGCAGGTGCGCCATCACTGGGTCGCTAGTGAGGGGCTCCTCTGTCGGCTGCTTGCGAGACGCGGCGGCTAGTCGGTCTTGTAGTAGTGCCACGCGGAAAAGGTATCTGGAACAAAGATAATGTAGACTTTAAATGGGTTTTAAATAGGAACGATTGAGGGCCACCCTGTCTTTTGTAAGAATAGGATGGGATAGGATGTTCCCGTATCGGGTTCCACAATGTACTTTTTTTCGGAAGAAACAGTGCATAGATAAATAAAGAGACCAGTGAAGTATCCACAATAAACAAATTTACACATAAAAAACTAGTGAACCGACATAGCAAACAAACATTAGGTATCCAGTGGAAATTACCTTACTAACATAGCCTTAGTTTACTAAAGAGTACCTCTAGATAAAAGGAAGTACAAAACTACTTTTGTGACAGTTTAAGAAAGTCACAACCATGAGTCTGTACCGGACTGCAGGCCAGTCGCTTGCCAGCCGTCGCGGGGCTGATGACAGCGCCCTCTGTCGCGGTGGCAAGGAGACAGAGACAGTTCCTACAGTACCCACCTCTCCCAGAAGTCGTTGTGGCTGACAGCGTCGGGCACCAGCCTCGCATACTGCGCCTTCAGCACCGGACTGCACGCCAGCCGCTTGCCAGCCGTCGCAGGGCTGATGACAGCGCCCTCTGCCGCGGTCTCGAGGAGACAGAGACAGTTCCTACAGTACCCACCTCTCCCAGAAGTCGTTGTGGCTGACAGCGTCGGGCACCAGCCTCGCATACTGCGCCTTCAGTACCGGACTGCAGGCCAGCCGCTTGCCAGCAGTCGCGGGGCTGATGACAGCGCCCTCTGTCGCGGTGGCAAGGAGACAGAGACAGTTCCTACAGTACCCACCTCTCCCAGAAGTCGTTGTGGCTGACAGCGTCGGGCACCAGCCTCGCATACTGCGCCTTCAGTACCGGACTGCAGGCCAGTCGCTTGCCAGCCGTCGCGGGGCTGATGACAGCGCCCTCTGTCGCGGTGGCAAGGAGACAGAGACAGTTCCTACAGTACCCACCTCTCCCAGAAGTCGTTGTGGCTGACAGCGTCGGGCACCAGCCTCGCATACTGCGCCTTCAGTACCGGACTGCAGGCCAGTCGCTTGCCAGCCGTCGCGGGGCTGATGACAGCGCCTTCTGTCGCGGTGTCGAGGCTGGCGAGCCACGCATCGAACTCAGGCGAATTTGCCGGGACTATGAAGGTCGCGTCTACGCGTTGGAGGGCTTCCAGCTCTTTCTGCAAATGAGAAAGGTTTAAAAGTCAATGTTACTTGTTTTATTTCCTGTACAGAATGTAATGAAATGAAAATATATTTGTTCTGATAGGTACAAACTTAGCTAGACTAACAAACATAACACACAAATTAAAAAAAGACATAAGATTAGAGCATTGATTTAAAAAGGTGACAGGTTACGTTCTCCCAGCGCTTACTCAAAAATTGGCATGTGTTACAACTACACGCAAACACATATTCTCACAGTTATATTTCCAGTCCTGTGCAATACAAAGAAGAACAAAGACGGAAAGACGTATCTAGGACCGAAGTGAGACTGAGACAACAATATTTCACGCGAATCACGACCGCTCGTGCCGCCGGTCAGACGGTGACTGAAGTTGGGAACACAATTTTACACAATTTGAGGTTGCCACTTTCGAGCAACCAGTGCCCAATCTTCTTTTTTAATAAATCAATGGATTAGAGAACAGATTTCTTCAGAACTAACATGACTAAGTTAATAATATTGTTGTAAACTGGTCGTGTGTGATCATCAGTGCCGTGCGCCTGCGCTATCAGAAAAGGTTCATGCTCAGCTGTTGTTGCAAGTAACCCCACAACGCTGATTTTCAGCATGTTTATAGTGATAATGACGAAACTCTAAAAGCTAACATATAGGGTAATGGCAACTCGTCTTTAAAAAGATAGATTGAAGGTTCAAAATGAACGAACATACAAAATACAGGACTTTTGGGTTCAGTTTACAAATAATACCTAACCCCTGATAAGACCTTTTTAATGGACTTTCTTTTGACCGCAATCTTACCTGATGGCTAGCAAAGATAAGAAGTCCATAAGGTCGCTCTTTAAAAAACCGTCTTCCATCAACAAGGGAGATAAAGAGCTTCTCGAAAGTGGCTCAAATTAGGTAAATTAGGTCCTGAGTAATAGTCGGACCGGCGGTGTTCGTGTTAGGAGTGCTTGCTATGACGTACTTTTGTGTGATTTATTGACTTAAGGTGGAACTAGTCGCTCATTTTTTCATACAAACGTGGAAGGGTAAAAACAGCGCTGAGCGGCAATCGTTCAGCACACGCTGAGCCAACACCTATTTCGGCACAGGGGCATTGGGGCAAAACTCGATTTGACGCCCAGCATACTATGTTTAATTTAGTACCGACCTCCTTGTTCTTTGTTTTAGTTTTGTATGTTTTATCTGTATGTTTTTATTTTACTTTGTACCTGTGTGTGTGTCGAAATAAACGATATTCTATTCTATTCTATTATTTACCTTGTAAGTAGACAGCATGGTGGTATCCCCTGAAGACAGGATCACCTCAGTGTCATCCTCATCATCAGGCTCTGGGTTCAGGACCGTGTTCACTTGACCTAAAGGTTATTTATACAAGTGAATTGCTTGGAAATTATAAGCCACTAGCGGCCCGTCCCAGTTTCACCGCAGGTGGATTTTTATTTTTTAAACTTATCAATACACATATATTTTGATCTTTTATACTTATACAAAATAATTCATTCCATAATCGATTCCCCGGATCTACTATTTCAGTTTTGCATTAATACAAAATTTAGTGCAAGAAGGTCAAATAGGAGCAATCTTTTTGCGTTGCGCACTTATAAGAACAATATCTCATATTACAATCCACTCACTAGAATGGCGCGTCAGTACAATGAGCAATCTATAAAACATGTTGAACTTGACATTTTCAATCCTAGAATCAACCACTTCATAAGAGTATTATTATTATTATCTATCTACGTAATTATTAGATTTTAGTGTTTATTATTAGTCCATTTATTACGAATATGTATACTTAGATGTACACATATTTTTACGCTACAATGTAGATTATAACAATATTTTTGATATGTTCATTTTAGCTAACATTGTACTGTGTTTTGTGTGTTAAATAAATAAATAAATAAATACAATAAAACTTTTAAATCCATCATGGTTATTAATACTAAAGTTATTTACAACGGGATCAATCAGCTATTCCGTGATCATGGCGCATGTAACTGTGCCGAAATATTAGAAAGCTCAAAATTCAAATCATGGTAAATATCCCGTTGTAAATAACTTATCAATACAGCCTATGTTACTCAGAGATAATGCAACATTCTGATGGTATCTACGCCCCAGAAAACCCATAGATAGTGGTGTTCATTCAGATATCGCCAAAACTAAACTAAACCAATATGACAGGACTAAAAATTATGCCATCCCTTTTTAATTCGATGTTTGTGAAAGGAACGGCAACATTTTGTCCTGTCAAGTTAGTTTAGTTTTGTCGACATCGGAATTGACACCATTAACAACATCCACAACTACCTTCACACCGCACAATGACGTCGCAGAACGATCTGCGGGGACTTCACGGCGCTCGTGGATCACTACTCTCTTTTCTGCCTGCGCCCATTTAATAATCAATCCCTATGCTATTTCACATTGTAATTGTTTTCCCCAATAAACTCTTGTATACTTAAATAACAAGTTGTTAAGTAACACACGTTACTTAACATCATTTCAACGCCGCCGTCTACAAACTACCTATAAAGATTACTGAATCAGATAATTTTCATCTCTTGAATAGTAAAACAAAAATCTTTTTCGGGAAAAATGCATTTTACAGCCTAAAGGAATTCTTTAATATGGTTATATTGGAATACTTATTTTTGGATCAGGAATAAGTAAATGGAATGAAAATGTGTGAAATGTAATAAATGTATCAAGGGAATGACTTACCTAGTATACTTACATTATGTTATAAGAATTATGAATAAATACAAAATTAAAAAAATCTGGTTTGATACCCTACAGATGGTAAAATAATTCATGAGATCGTTTCTGTAGTTTTTAAGCTTATTCAGACATCCAAAAATAGTAGTCTTTCCTCTCTACAATATTAGTATAGTCTATTTATTGTAACTTTTTGTATATTTGACATAGGTACACACTTTACACACAATTATTTATAATTTTTATAATAATACTAGCTGCGCCCCGCGGCTTCGCTCCCGTAGAAAATTTTATGTCTTATCCCACGGAAACGGGATAAAAGTGTCATAATGTCCTCAAATGAATTTATTTGAGCATAAAGAAACTAAGTAGCTGTCTAGCACTGATATCTGTTTCATACTAGCATTTTATTACTCTGATTTTTTTTTATTTTTTACCATAAAGAATTAATACCATTAAATTAATGGTCAAGGAATACTTAATGACAGTTGTATAATTTTTTGTACTTGTGTCGTAATAAATGTGTTTTCTTTTCTTACCGATAAAAGTGCTTAGGCTTTTCTTCATTACATTTGCAGGGGATTCTGGATTTTCCAACTGAAAAATAAAACATAAATAAATGATTACGGCGAAGAGAGCTCGTACTTTCTGTGTTTTAGGTATGTAGATTAGATAGGTAGGCGTCTTCGCCCAGTGCAAACAAACAATCAAATCATTCCTGATTTGATTGTTTGTTTCTTTGTATGGAATAGGCTCCGAAACTACTGAAGCGATATAAAAAGATCACCGTTAAAAAGCATATGAGGGAGTGACCTAAGGCTATTTCATCACAGAATTCCCACGGGAACGGGAACTACGCGGGTAGAACCGCGTGGCACTGCTAGTGTCATATATAACAAACAGAAATACAAACGAACATACCTTCAACGTCTTCCCAATGACAGTAGAAGTGCTGGTAAAGACGTGGCTCGCTTCGCTCTTCACCGCACTGCCTATTTCGTCCAGATCTTTCTTCACCATTGTGTAAACTTCTGCTGACTGAAAGATAAAGAGTTATTTATAGTTAAAAACATTATGAACCTCCTCTGTTGGTAATCTATAGTCTATATACACCCATGAAACAAAAAACCTCAAACTTCGTCAAGCAAGTGGCTTGACGTCGAGTTTTAGAAATAATTCTAAGCTATATTTATTATCCAATGAAAGATCTGAAATCGACAAGTGATGTAAATGACAGAAAAACAGAATAATATGCAAAATTTTACCTACATGATAACATGTACCTTACCTACAGTAGTTTTGCCTGAGTTATTTTTTGTATGTAGTTACAGTTTGCACAATACAGGCCTTTGTTGTACCAAAACTCATACAATAATAAATTTTGTTTTAAAAAACTATAAACCGACTTTAATTTTTAAAGTTTTTCATGAATTTTCATGGACCCCATTGTCAGAACTGAACAACATCATCATCACAAATCCACACGGGAAGCACCAGCTTTTATATAAAAAAAAAGAATTATGAGAATTATGAACATCGCACCACCCAGTCAAAAGTTCTGAAGTAATAAACATAAAAAAAAAATACTAATCAGTCAATCCATCAGAAATAACTCGGCAGCATTCTCTATACAACAGTGAAAGAATCATCAAAATCGGTTAAACATGGGCGGAGCTATCAAATAACATACATAAAAAAACATACGCGACGAACTGAGAACCTGTTTTGAAGTTGGCTAAAAAGAGATCAGTTTTGTGATTTGACCTTCGTTTGATCATCTCTCCTGATAATAAGTGATGATATGGAGGAAATTGTTTCACGAAAGTCTAAAAGACATCTATCCATTACCACCAGCCTGTTAACATCTACGACAGATGATTTAGGTGGCATCACACTTTCGGGAATCGAACCAGCACCCTCCTACATTGCAGGTCTTCACCCGCTGCGAGAGGTTGCCAAGTCAGTCAACGGGCACTTACTTTAGACTTAGCTGATGATATCCAAGAGTCCCACCAGGTGCCAGATGCCTTCTCATCTCGAGAGCTGGTTGCTTCACCGGGGCTGCTATCTGTAGACCTAGAAATTGTCACACTAATTAATATTAAATAGAAATAATTAATTAAGTTTTAAAAAACTATAAACTGACTTCGATTTTTACAGTTTATTCATGAATTTTCATGAATGCCATTTTCAGAACTGAACAAAATTAAAATGGGACCACACGAGAAGCACCAGCTTTCATATAAAAAAAGAATCATGCAAATCGGACCACCCAGTCAAAAGTTCTGAGGTAACAAACATAAAAAAAAAACAGACGAATTGAGAACATCCTCCTTTTTTGAAGTCGGTTCAAAAGAAAGAAAGGGAAAAGAAAAGAGAAAAAACATACAGACTTACATCAAGAGTTGAAACAATAGTACATAAAAATAGGTTAAAAAAAGGTCACTACCTCAGCATGTATATCATTTGGCTAAGCCTGCTATGCTGGTTTTCAGGTAGAGCAGTTTTAATGGCCACATGTGGACTAGTTTAAGTGATGATGATGACTATATTATATTATACATTTATAAAGTCCTCGCCTTGGCCACAGCAGCTGGTCTCAATTGAGATTAGGTAGGCGCTCAAAGAATTATTATAGTGTGCATGTGTGTGCACAAGCACAATCACAGGTGCACTCCTCATTGTCATAATCCCATGGGACAGCTGACTAACTGATAGTTGGAGGGATGGACCGCAAAACTACTCAACAGATTAGGCCGAAATTTTACATAGGTGTGAGCCCTAACCTTGAAATAAACCAAAGGCTTTATCACAAATCAGTTTCCATAGGATAAAAAAGGCGTGCGAAGCCGTGGGCAGAAAATAGTAATGTATAAATAAAAATTCTGGACATTGCACACAGTTTCAACAAAACCTTTTATTTTATAGTCAACAGACCTTTGTTATACTTACGCCCAAATACTCAAACGCATCTCAGATTTAAGCATGTCTCAATTGACGAATATTTGACAGTTTTTCATGGAAAACTGTCAAAAAACCACAACTTGAGACAAGCTTAAACCTGAGTTGCGTTTGAGTATTCGGGGGTTAAAGTGGCATAGGTACTTACTATATGATTGTTATATTGTTTAAAACAGTTATTTCTTATTAGATTATTATGAATAAGGGGGTTAGTGTTTAGTGTACAAACCCACTAAGGTGCAATGACTACAAGTGCCCTGTTCACTCAGGGTCATTGCACTTTGGGTATAAATGAGCTTTACTGGGCGAAGCTTGAAGTTTTATAGGAACAATAATTTATAAATTTACTGTTTTATCTAGTGTTCTTAATGTTAAACTAGTTTCTGCACCGGTTGTTTCTATTTGGGATAGTGGGATAAAAAGTAGCCTATGTTTGATTCCCGTAATACCCACTAAAAAAAAAGTCTTAAGAAGGCTACGAACCCCTCCCAAATCTCAGCGGCCGGCCCGAGTGAATTGGTTGTTGTTTCACGTAGAATCGCGTCGTGTTGGCCATTCCGCGGCATTCGCCTTATTTTGGAATTGTGCTCCCTGTGTCGCATTGCCCCCCGCGTTTGAGCGAGCGGTTGCAGAAATTTGAAGGAATTTCTAAATTTTTTATATATTTTCGTACTATGCGATTCATTTTGAATAAACGACTGATTTCAGAAATATTTTTGTTTATTTCTAATAGTGAATATATTTAGGATGTTTGCAGTGCGACAGATTTTCGAATAAAGGTGTCTAACATGTATCAAAAATAGCTTGAAAATGACTCGATTTGGTGGTCAAAATATGGCAAATTAGTTTCACTCTCATTCAAATATCATAATGTTTTTTAAAAAACGAAAACGCTACAAACATAGCTATTTGTCATCCGATTATGTATGCAAAATTTCAATACGATCGGAAACATAGTTTCCAAATGAAGCGGGAAGTACGTTTGTATGGGGGCTAAGGTATCCGTTCTGTTCTTAATATTACCTATATGAAAAATTTCAGCCTGTTTCATTTATATATTCAAGTTGGATTAGCCTCTACCCCAAATGTCTCGATGATTAGTTTGGTAGCTTAAAATATTCTTCCAGATCTCAGTATTAAACATGTTTACATTATTACATGACTCTCAAACTATCATGTTTACGAGTATATTGATAGGACAATAAAATCAGGCTAGTATAGCAATAGAAGGTAGCTCATACAAGTTAACTGAGTGAAGGAAAAAAACATCAGCTTAAAAAAACAATGGAGCGATGATATCATCCTCTGTTGAAGTTCCGCAGCAGCAGGTTCGATTCCTGCCTCAGTGTGTATGATGTTTCCTATATGTATAATAAAGAAATATATATCTGAGTAGTGTATGTATATCAGTTATCTAGTACCCATAACACAAGATCTGCTTAGCTTGGGGCTAGATAATGCTGTTTGGATTGCCCAACATTTAATAAATAAATAATGTTGATCTATTTATCTAAACTATAAAAACCAAGGAACAAGCTCAAGGAAAGTATCATTTGCGTCTAAAGAGTGTTATAATATAAGCCATATTTATGTAAAATAAATGCAAAAAACAGCCAGTTAGAATTGCAGAAGAGTGTAATAAGGAAAATGACCCAAAATTGGGGCAGGCTTCAATACTCAATATATTTATTGTTGTCATCACATAAAGCCTGCAGCAGCTCTTTACACAAAAAGGGGTTCCTCAAGTCAATTTAACTATACAAGGATAACATAAAACAAAGACAGACTAAAAACAAAAGCAATAGGGAAACAACAACAGCCTTATTATTTTAAACCCAGGTTATTTTACCTTTGTATGCCATAACTGCTAAGGTGACTACCTGATAAAACCACCTAGATTTATTTATAAGCCTAAGCACTACTAAAATGAGGTCAATGGTTGAGTGTAATTTACACAACTTTGAACGGTTTTACACGTGACCATGTTTTCTAATAAAGAAACAAAAAGCCTCGTGCATTTATTTATGTATACGCAGAACGGACAATCTCCGATAATGTAGATATGTAGGTACGTTCTATGTTTATGAATTTACAGTCTGTAGCTTTTTTTACACCAAGAAATAATAATAAAATTGGATAGTATGAATGTTACTAGCGAGTAAATCGATAAATAAACTACTTTTAGGGCGGAAATGTAATAAACATTATAAATAATATTGAGTAGGTACGCAAGACCTCTATTCGAGATGAAGCTAGAAAATTATGGTGTCTACTCACTTTTCAGCCATTTCCGTCGATAATTATTGATTATTGGAATAAACAGATATCATGGATCAGAAGAAATAAACTTTGTAGGGCTGTAGACTTTGTTTTTACATAAAATTTAGAAATATTTTTGACATAGTTTTTGTTTGCAAAATGACATTAGATAGATTACGTTCCATTTCAATCCAAGCCATACTGAGTTTACCATGAGTTTAATTCTTTTACTTTGTTCCTGAAACGAGTTTTTTTCTTCAAGCAAGCATTTGAATCTTATAAACTGCTTCAATTTAAAAGAATAGAAGTAGATCACTGATTCAATTATAAGATCCGTAAAAAGCTTCTTGCTAAAAATATTATTAACTTGCTTCTGTTTCACACCTTAACCTGCGTAGAATGAATCGTACATTATAACACTTTAGTTTCATTAGCAGTCAATAGAGGACACTAACTTGTATTTCGCCAACTTCGCCAACAATTATTCCTCTCAAGCGGTCATTTTCGAACATTTTGACAGCAGAGGCGCGGGCGGGCGGCGGGCCATTTGGTGGGTTCCATTCCAGTGCAGTGGACTGTTGGACCTACTTACCTACATACCTCAACAAAACAATGAATGAAAACAAAAATAGTTACTTCCGCGTACACTACTTCAGGTGAAAAGGTATCTTCTTGAACAGGCTTTGTAATAAAGGTACAACATCAGCAGCGGTCAGCCAGTGGAATACCTGCCCTACGGATGGAGTGCGATTCGACAGCCTATTTCATACATCCACTGCTGGACGCAGGCCTTCCCATCGGGATCGCAGTTTGGCGGTAGTAGAATTGTTCTGCAGGGGGCGCTACTGCCCGCGTCCGATGGATATCCCTTAGTCGCTTCTTACGACCTCCAGAAGAGTTGGGGAGGTGCAAATTCTAAGCACACGGCACCGAGTGCCATTGTTTGGAATAAGCGCCTTATTGGCAGTTATCTCATTGGAAGGTGATTCCCATAATCCCTCCGTTGTTCAGGGGTGATGGATGGCAGTTTGATGGTAGAATTGTTGCACTTCAGCGCTGCCCGTCCCCGGTAGATATCTCTTAGTCGTCTCTTACGACACCCACGCGAAGAGTTGTCGTGATGCAAATTTTAAGCCAGTAGGTACAACACAGCAAAAAAGTACCTACATAACATAGGTACAAGAAGATATCTCAGGCAGGTTTTTAGTTCAACAACCCTTGCATCCCACACACGAGGCTAAGCGAGGGCTGGCATCGTACAGCGCCATCTCTGGGCGGGGCGCGTCACGAGCGGTGACGTCACGTGATTGAGCGATGAACCGTCGATCATGAGCGGTATTATTAGCTGGATTATCCATTCACTATTGTACAGGGTGTTCGGATAATGACCGAGAAATTATCCAATAAGAATACCTTATAATAATCTTATAAATATAAAAGAAAATCGTGTTAGTAACACTATTTATAACTCAAGAACGGCTGGCTGAACCGATTTGGCTGAAAATTTGCAGGGAGGTAGCTTAGAACCAGGAGATGGACATAGGATAGTTTTCATTTCTTTCCTGGCTGAACGAATATTGATGAAATTTGGCAGGGAGGTAAACGGTATCCCTGGAACGGACATAGGCTAGTTGAATAGAGCGTGCGAAGCCGCGGGCAAAAGCTAGTATAAGATATAAGATACAGATTTACACGCAGCGTGAGTAAATTACCAATAACCCTGAATTTGCACCACCCTATCTCTTCCCGTGGGTGTCGTAAGATAGGCGACTAAGGGATATCCACCGGGGGTGGGCAGCAGCGCCCCTTGCAGAACAATTCTACCACCGAACTGCGATCCCAAACCGCATGCCAGCGTGGGGATTGTGGCCATTACTCCCTATAGATAAACGCCAATAAGACGCTTATCAGGAGGAGGCTTGCGTCCAGCAGTGGACCAATACAGGCTGTTGAGGTTGATGAATCTTAACCAAAAGTGAAGGGGGCCACTCGTCCGAATCTAGATACGTAATTAACAATTTTAGTAGGTACCTGTTTCTGAAAAATAAGTAAAGCACCCTGTAGATATCCCTTGCCGTTACAGCATCGTTTGCAAGTATTTAATAATAACGAAGAAAGGCAAATCTCTGATCGATGCATACAGTGGGAGTAAGCAAGTATAACCCGGCAGATTTTAATACCCACTGGATTTCCATACAAATTCAGAGGAATATTGATCTAAAGGGGTGACAGTCAGTAAGTTTAATTTCAATTATTTTTTCAGGGTAATTTCAATTACTTACCCTGAAAAATATGTAGATTTATCACATTGTTCATGAGAGATAGAGAGAGATATATATAGTTTATTTACCCAAAAACACTTAAATTAAATAAATAAATAAATAAATAATGCTGGACAATTCACACAGCATTATCTAGCCCCAAGCTAAGCAGAGCTTGTGTTATGGGTACTAGATAACTGATATACATAATACAATACACTACATAGATAGATATTTTTTATTATACATAGAAAAACATCCAGAACACCCTGAACAAATTTCTGCAGATCATACACAAATTTGTCCCGAGGCGGGAATCGAACCCGCAACCTCCTGCGTCGCAGGCAGACCTTCGCCCACCGCGCCACAGAGGTCGTCAAAATTGGTAGGTACAATACAGATATGTAGTAAATAACTTAAAACAATTTAACTGACTATGGTTTATCCATTTTGAATAAAGCATGTTAGTAAACAAAGTATGACACAAATAACAAAATCTCACTTGCTTGGCGTCGAGTTTCAGATATTATTGTAAGCAATTTTTATTGAAGGGAGGATCTAAAATCGACAAGAAATGTAAATTAAGTATAAAAGGACGCGCCAACAAAGTGAATTTTAGGTTAAGTATTGGCGGTTTGTTTCCGTTTATGCTCCATTCTAAATGGATACGATATAGGTACCTACACTAATACAAGGTGGTAAAGGGTAAATGGGTCCCTGCCTCAGCAATTCAGCATGTCACAGCAACAGGCATTTGCCCAACACTGAGCTGGTTTTCAGTTCATTGTCTTAATTTGTTGCAATATTCAAATAAGTACTTACCCGTGAAACATTCGATAAGCTTACTGGTATTTATCAATTTGTAACACTGTGTTTAAAAGAATCTGGTTTTCTTTGTAATTACACTTCACTTCACATCACACCAATATTACATTACATTATTACATACATACATACACTATACATACACTAATATTATAATTATGGATGGATGTTTGTTACCTCTTCACGCCAAAACTACTGAACGGATCGGGCTGAAATTTTGCATACAGGTAGTTCTAATCCTGATGATGGGCAATTGACAGTGTCAGTGAACCACTCAACCTCAACCTCAACAGCCTGTATTGGTCTACT
Source organism: Eupithecia tripunctaria (assembly GCA_955876795.1). Taxonomy (NCBI): domain Eukaryota; kingdom Metazoa; phylum Arthropoda; class Insecta; order Lepidoptera; family Geometridae; genus Eupithecia; species Eupithecia tripunctaria. The sequence goes on along the minus strand of OY041623.1, from coordinate 7,175,716 downwards.
GCTGGACGCAGGCTTCCCCCTGATAAGCGCCTAATTGGCGATTATGTAATAGAGGATAATGCCAATAATCCCCACGCTGGGCATGTTGGTTGGGGATTGCAGTTTGGCAGTTGCTGCCCCCCCGGTGGATATTCCTTAGTCGCCTCTTACAAGACCCACGGGAAGTGATGTGTAGGTGCCAATTCTAAGCCACACAGCTATCATCATCATCATCATCATCAGCCTATATTAGTCCACTGCTGGACATAGGCCTCCCCTAATGAGCGCCATAGCGCCCTGTCTTCAGCTTGACGCATCCAGCATCTGCCTGCAGTCTTTCGCAGATCGTCATCCCACCTGGCCGGAGGGCGTCCTACACTACGTTTGCCGAGTCGCGGTCTCCACTCAAGAACTCGTTTACCCCAGCGGTTATCGGTTCTTCGCGAGATATGGCCGGCCCACTGCCACTTCAGTTTGCTAATTCTTTGAGCTATGTCGATAACTTTGGTTCTCTGTCGGATGTATTCGTTACGAATCCTATCCTTCAGAGAGACTCCGAGCATAGCTCTTTCCATAGCTCGCTGAGCGACTTTAAACTGGTGGACCAGCCCTATCGTGAGTGTCCACGTCTCAGCTCCGTAGGTCATGACGGGTAGGACGCACTGATTGAAAACTTTCGTTTTCAAGCATTGCGGTATGGATGACGAGAAGACTCGACGTAGCTTTCCAAACGCTGCCCAGCCTAGCTGAATCCTCCTCTTGGCCTCCTTCTCAAAATTGTTTTTACCCAACTGCAGAATTTGTCCAAGGTAAGTGTACTCGGAAACAATTTCGAGAGGGTGGCCATGTACGACGACCGGTCCCGGATCAATGAGGCCATTGATCATGATCTTGGTTTTATCCAAATTCATGCCGAGACCGATGCATCGTGAGGCTAAAGCTAGGCCGTCAAGCATCCGGTTTAGCTCCTCCAACGACTCCGCCATTACGACTATGTCATCAGCGAATCGAAGGTGTGAGATGTAATCGCCGTTTATGTTGATGCCCTTACCTTTCCAGTCCAGTGTCTTAAACATATCTTCCAAGGCGCTCGTGAACAGTTTCGGGGATATAACATCCCCCTGCCTCACTCCTCTGCGCAGTTGGATGGGTTTGGACTGCTGGTCCTGTACTTGGACACTCATGGTCGCGGCGTCGTAGAGACATCTCAGCACCTCGATATAACGATAGTCTACTTGGCATCGCTGTAAGGATTCCAGAACAGCCCAGGTTTCGACAGAGTCAAAGGCCTTCTCATAGTCCACAAAGGCCAGACACAGGGGCTGATTATACTCTTCGGACTTCTGTATAATCTGCCTCACTGTGTGTATGTGGTCTATGGTGCCATATCCTCCGCGAAACCCGGTGGCTGGAACTCGTCGAGTCTCCTGGCGAGACGGTTCGTGATCACTCGTGAGAACAGCTTAAAGACGTGGCTCAGGAGTGAGATGGGTCCGTAGTTTTTAAGGAGGGTTTTATCTCCCTTCTTAAAAAAGAGCACCACCAAACTCCCGCTCCACGCCTTTGGAGTTCTCCCACTGTGAAAGACGGCGTTGAAGAGTTTCTGTAGTTCCTGTATAACAGGGGCTCCTCCGGCTTTTAAAAGCTCTGATGTTATGCCGTCCTCACCGGGGGCTTTTCCATTTCTAAGCTGCCTCAGAGCTAGCACAATCTCGTCTTGACTGATGTCTGGCAGTTCGTCGGTATAGTGGCGTGTCAGGGTGGCTCTTGAATCGTGGTCGACTCGTTGGGGACGAGGGGCATGTGCAGCGTATAATCGGCCATAGAAATCCTCTATCTCGGCGGATATCTCCAGCTTCGACAAAACGGTCCTCCCATCGTGCGTTTTAAGCTTCGTCAGGTGGCTCCTGCCAAGCTGCTGAGTGAATACTTTGGACCCTCGGTTTCGCTCTATTGCCTCTTCAATGAGGCGTGTGTTGGAGCTCCGAAGGTCGCGCCGTACCATCTTCGCAATTCGCTTGTTCAGGTCTGACCTGTCTGAAGAAGTCGCTTGGGTGGTTTCCCGTCTTTTTGCCATCAGCCCGAGAGTCTCATCCGAGAGTTTGGATTTCTTGCCAGTACGCTGCTTTTGGCAGAATCTGATGCCCTCGTTCCTCAACGTTTCGACCAGATTGTGTAGGGTCTCGTCAGCGTCATCAGTGGGATCCAAGGCAATGAATCTATTCCCGAGAAGCTGCTGGAACTTCTCGGTGCCCGCCATGATCTGGATTGGGTTAGGTCGGAGCGTGGACTTCATCAGACGGTTTCTTTCAAGCTTTAAGTTGATATTCAGAGAGCCTCGGAGCAGTCGGTGATCAGATCCGGTATTAAACCTGTTGATCACTGAGACATCTCTAAATATCTGCTTGCTATCCGTCATGATGAAGTCGATCTCATTTTTAGTCACAGTGTCGGGGCTTCGCCACGTCCACTTCCTCTGGGGCGGTTTCTTAAAGAAAGAGTTCATTAAGAACAGCCCCTCCTTCTCAAGGAAGTTGACAAGCATTTGCCCTTGTGATTCCTAACTCCATAACCATGCGAGCCTATTCGGGATTCGTTGCCAGTCCGGATTCCCACCTTGCCGTTAAAGTCCCCCATAACAACGTTGAAGTGAGCCTTGGTGGTGTTATGTAAGGCTTTGGATATGTCTTCGTACATATCCTCCACTTCATCATCCGAGTGTGCCGAGGTCGGTGCGTAAACCTGAATTACCTTCAAGCTGTACCGCTTGGACAGTCGAAGGATCAGGTACGCTACCCTGGTCGACACACTGGAGATTTCCTGAACGTTGTTAGAGAGGGCCTTGTTGACGAGGAAGCCTACGCCGCCCTGGGATGTTTTATCACCCTCGCGAAAGTAGAGAAGATGGCCCGAGTCTAAGGTTACGGTGTCCTCCCCCTCTCTACGGACTTCACATAACCCCAGAACATGCCATTTAATGTTCTCTAACTCCACTTCCAACTGCGCTAGATGGTGATCAAGCCTCAGAGTGCGTCCGTTAAACGTAGCCAGGGTCAAGTTTTTAAGTAATGATCGGTAGCCTGCCGTAGCCCGGGGATTCTTAGCACCCCCTGCCCCGCCGTTACCATGGCCGCTACCATGGCCAGGAATAGCGAGGCGGCCGGGAACTAGGGGCCACTTTTTGGCGTGTGCAATCATTGGGGGGGGTAGTGCCCATAATCCCCACGCTGGGCATGCGGGTTGGGGATCGCAGTTCGGTGATATTATCGGTCTACGGGAGGCGCTGCTGCCCGCCCTCCGGTTTATGTCCCTTAGTCGCCTCTTACGACACCCACGGGAAGAAATGGGGTGGTGCTATTCTAGGCCGGCACCACACAGCCACACAGCTAATGAATTACTAATACAATAAAATAACCTTGTATAGTAACATTTACCATCTAGGAAAGCTACTTTCTGAACATTTCACCAATTTACGCAGTTTACCGTACATTTGTCCCTAGGCGGAAATTGAACCCGCACTCCTGCGTCTCAGTCGGATCTTCGCCTGCTGTACCATATTGGTTGTCGTCGTACATCCTTAATTTATCCGTGTAGCTTTCAAAACAAACAGCCTTATCGCAGGAGCATCTTTGTGAAAGAGTATTGGGGTTGGACACCAGCTACTAGCAAGGTCTGTTCAGATTCAGCCTGGTGATGATGACGATGATGACAAAGCGCTGGTTTGGTTTGATGCGTTAGCGTCTTAATGCAATTATATAATTGTCTGCATCTGTATTTTTAGTATATTAAGTTTTTTTCTCTTATCATTTAGTTCCTGTCTTGTGGGTATAATTTCTTTTCAATTATTGGTACTTAGTTAATTAAAGTTCTGTTATTTGTGAGTTTACTAATAGTTTACCTTCTTGTAGGTACCTTTTTTGTTCAATGGACAGGAACTGGACAGGACTGTTTTGATTGTTTTTATAATCATTCACAATTCCCATGCTGGGATATGGGTTGAGGATCGGGGCACTGCTGAGGCGACTATGGGAAATTAAGCGGTGGCCCTGAATTTCCCATAGTCACTTCTTATGACACCCGCGGGAAGAGGTGCAAATTCTAAGCACCACACGGTTAGATCTAGGTACGTCTATAAAAAATTAGTTGTATATACTATTGTACTTTGGGACCAAACGGGAAGTACCACCTTTCATATAAAAAAAATAATCATGTAAATCGGACCACCCAGTCAAAAGTTCTGAGGTAACAAATATAAATAAAAATAGTCGCAGTGAGAACCTCCTCATTTTTTTGAAGTCGGTTAAAAACATGTTTAATGGTACAAATATCTAAAATTATCCATAAAGGCTACCCTTATTTTAAATTTTTTGTAGCATGAATTTGACATTAACTTATTTTAGCCCTAAGTATGGAAAATAACAAAATTAATATAAATAATGTAAAATATTGCATTTTTCGTATATGTAACAAAGTAAAATGTCGGTGTCATGCTGGTAAGTAGGAATCAACCAAGAGCTTTAACAAAATGTTTCAATACGTTGATGAAATGAGCCGAGATATATAATTAAAAATTAATATTTCGAATCGAGTTTAATGTAATTATAATTAGTCTTAATTATAATGTCAAGGGTTATTTTAGTTTGGTGCGGGAATTAAAATTAAATACTGCTTTTCAATTTATTTAACTTAAAAAGTTAGTTACATACTTGTATAATTAGAATTATAAAGTTGTTTGGTTGAATCTTTTGTTTTTCCAATGAAACTTAGGTAATAAGAAAGAAGAAGAAAGAAAAATTAAAATCATTGATTTATTAAAAACGAAGATGAGGCACTGGTTGCTCGAAAGTGGCAACCTCAAATTGTGTAAAATTGTGTTCTCCCACATCAGTCACCGTCTGACCGGCGGCACGGGCGGTCGTGATTCGCGTGAAATATTGTTGTCTCAGTCTCACTTCGGTCCTAGATTCGTCTTTCCGTCTTTGTTCTTCTTTGTATTGCACAGGACTGGAAATATAACTGTGAGCGATATGTGTTTGCGTGTAGTTGTAACACATGCCAATTTTTGAGTAAGCGCTGGGAGAACGTAACCTATCTTCCCTTTTTAAATCAATGATTAAAATACATTTATTTGGAGCCAATTATATAATAACACACACATAACACGACACATACGTAGAAATTACAGGTCATTTAGAAATAAGAGAAAATTACATCACACTAATATTATAAATGCGAAAGTTTGTATAGATGGATGGATGTTTGTTCTCTTCACGCCAAAACTACTGAACGGATCTAGATGAAATTTTGCACACAGGTAATTCGAATACTGGAATAAAACATAGGCTACTTTTTATCTCGTAGATCTGTTCCCGTGGGATACAAATCACCCTTAAACGTTTCCATGGGAACAACGCGTGCGAAGCCGCGGGGCGCAGCTAGTTAGAATTATAAAGTTGTTTGGTTGAATCTTTTGTTTTTCTAATGAAAATTAGGTAATAAGAGAGAAGAAGAAAGGTAATACGTATATTTGGAGCCAATTACAAAATAACACACACATACGTAGAAATTACAGGTCAGTTAGAAATAAGAGAAAATTACATTTATAATAGGTAATAGAAAACATGGGAGTCTCTATAACGTTAGTAACGAGACGTGATCGTATCGTTTCCTTTTACCGAGTATGGGATTTGAGTAGTTCTCTGTCCGCACTATAGAGGTGATGCTGTGCCATATTGTATGGAATAATTAATTTTGTTTTAAAAAACTATAAACCGACTTTAATTTTTTTCATGGATCATGTTGTCAGTACTGAACCAAATTATGACAATCGGACCACCCAGTCGAAAGTTCTGAGGTAAATAAAAAAACATACAGTCGAATTGAGAACCTCCTCCTTTTTTATGTCGGGTTTAAAGGAGACATCAGGCCCAACGTCAAAAAAAATTGTCCCTGAAATATAAACTTTACTGCTAATAGCTTATTATTACTTAACACGACATAATATAAGCCGATGTGTGGTGCTGGCTTAAAATTTGCACCCCATCTCTTCTCGTGGGTGTCGTAAGAGATAAGTAAAAAGAGCGACTATGAGATATTCACCGAGGGGCGGACAGAAGCTCTCATGCAGAACAATTCTACCACCGAACTGCGATTACCGATACCGACCCGCATGCCCAGCGTGGGGATAATGAGCATTACCCCCATTAGATAAAACGCTAATAAGGCGCTTATCAGGGGGAGGCCTGCGTCCAGCAGTGGGCCGATACAGGCTGTTGAGGTTGAGACTTAATAATATTATCAGGCAATTTATTTTTTATAAATTAAACAATCTATTTGGCATTTATGAGTAAAGTAGGTTGCGAAATAGTTAACTCGTCGATTGTTCTGCGATGATTCTATTGATTGAAGGCAAAAATCGTGTTCGCAATGATGTGGTGGACATGATTTTGGTTATCATGAGACTTTTTTACCCGCGAGGGTTTTTAATGACCTCAGTATATAGCATAGCGGGCAAATGTCCGGGGGTTTTCTATGTAAAATATATGTCTATGTATAACGTAACGACAATTTATTTATGAAACAATTAAAGCTTTTATTAAAGCACGGTTGAAGAATATTTATGTGAAAAATAAGAAATATGAAATGCCAAATAGCTGTGTGGTGCTGGCTTAGAATTTGCACCTCCCCAACTCTTTCCGCGGGTGTCGTAAGAGGCGACTAAGGGATATCAACCAGGGGGCGGGAAGCAGCACCCCTGCAGAAAAATCATACCACCAAACTGCGATCCCCAACACGCAGCTTGGAGATTATGGGTATTAGCTCCATGAGATAAACGGCAATAACTTATCATGGGGAGGTGTGCGTCCAGCTGTGGACCAATATAGGCTGTTGAGGTTGAGGTTGAGTTACCAATGACGTCCTCCTCTCTCTCCATACATATTGTGTGTCCAGGAGATCTAGTATCCATAACACAAGCTATGCTCTTGTTTCTATGGCATTTGGCACAGCGCGTCCATCGTGCGTACAGGGAACTGCATAAATCCCATATAAGAATAATCGTCACAATAACGTCTCGATAGTATCGTCAACCGGACTCAGGACTCTGTTTACTTTGGGGCTCGATGATCCTGTATGGATTGTTCTGCGTTATTTTATTATTATTATTAATTTATTCGAGTGTTTCAACGTCTGATATTCTCTATAACCTGAAAGCATCGAAATGGCTAAAGCGATTTTGATAAATAAGGTATCAAAATAATCGTCTGAACGATTGTTCTTAGCTACATAGCGATAAATTTTATACCCATGAAATTGTAGTTTCTATTCCTAACTACTTATACCTACTACTAACAACTAAATTATATCTAAAACTAACGTAATTAATTTGATTCCGCCTCACTCAGTGGAGCGGCTAAGACGTATTTAAAGCAAAGTAAATTAAAATTCATTTAGTTGACACAGGCAAACATACAATAATTTAAATGAATCCATAGACTCCCGTATGCTGAGTGCCAACTGCCATCACGCGTAAAGGCATCAGTAAAAGTGGCGCCCCCACCTATTTTATCTTATTATTAAGTTAAACACAGAAAGTTTTAAAAATCCATCGTACAGTTTGTGGTATCTATTATAAGTAATTCACTAACGTCTCTGTAATAGTTTTATTTTTTAAAGCTTAGGCAGAGATGCGAAGTTGCGCTTTTTGGCCACTAAACTCTATTTTCGCATCTCTTCCTAAACTATATAAGATAAAACTAATGCAGAGGTATCAAAAAATAGGTTTTAATAAATACCACGTAATAATATGATTAAATATTTTTTATGAGTGCAAGAGCAAGACTCCCTGCCGTCATACGGTGCTTACCTACCTACATTTATAACGTAATTAATGATTGGTTTAAAATAAGTATTGCCTCTTTTGGTAAGAACTAAGTTAGGTTAAGTCACCTTCCAACTTTATTTAGTTTTAGTTATACGTTATTAGATGTAAGTAAGTTTTTAAAGTTGAATAAAATTTTGATGTTTACACAACATTACGGCGCTGTCATATTGCCATATAAAATAGATTCTCGAAACCTTTGTAGTAAACAGTCGATGACAGTTCACACTCAGTATACTGAGCAAGTAGACTGAAATACAGTTTCTACTGTATTTCAGGAGTCATAGTTTTTTTTTATCGGAAATAGAACAGAACAGAACATAACAGAACAGAACAGAACAGAACAGAACAGAACAGAACAGAACAGAACAGAACAGAACAGAACAGAACAGAACAGAACAGAACAGAACAGAACAGAACAGAACAGAACAGAACAGAACAGAACGGAACAGAACGGAACGGAACGGAACGGAACGGAACGGAACGGAACGGAACGGAACGGAACGGAACGGAACGGAACGGAACGGAACGGAACGGAACGGAACGGAACAGAACAGAACAGAACAGAACAGAACAGAACAGAACAGAACAGAACAGAACAGAACAGAACAGAACAGAACAGAACAGAACAGAACAGAACAGAACAGAACAGAACAGAACAGAACAGAACAGAACAGAACAGAACAGAACAGAACATAGACATTAGCACACACATAGGGACATACAAAACAGAGGGAAAGTGAAATACAGTACAAATAAAGTTACAAATAAAACAAGTAGGTACTATGACTAAGCTTAAAAATTAAACAGCTCTACGAGACAGTCTGAAGACAAAAATTAGTCTTTCCCTAATGCGCGGCTAAATAGGTCCAGCCTCAGCTTAATGCCGCTACCGCCCAAGGACGGAAACAACGCTGGATATATAGATGGTTTGAAATAGACTTTTGTTTGACCGCAATCTCTATGGAAATCGAAGATGCGGCGGACGATGTACCACGAAGGTCTTGAAGAGTGAGAGAGCTTCTCCCATGAGTGAATTAAGTTTCCCAGTTCGCACAAACGCATGGTCACTGTCACACCGTGGGCAAAGCGTGGGGCGCGTCTGTCTGTATGCAAGTACATTATATGCAACCTGCCCTGCTTTACAAATTAATATTAACGCTAATTTATTATGAGGATTATATTCATATTATTGGGTAGGTAATATCGTGAAGAGCATGGTAAAGGTTATGGTTGGTTTAGAAGTTATCTTAATGACGACTGATGCGCAGCGGACTAAAGTGCGCCGACGATGTAGGAGGTTGTAGATTTGATTCCCGCAAGCATGTATGTTATTTTTTTTATTTTATGTTCCGATGTCCGTAGACTTTCCCGCCATTTATGAACCGATTTGGATGATTATTTTGCAGTTGTATAGATAATGATCTCGAAATGGTCCCATAAAAGAATTATTCAGTAGAGTAATTAGTAGGTATTTATAACGCAAAACTTAAATTAAATAACTGGTTAAGCTTACTCATAAACAGTTATTTATTTTAACGTAGGTATGCGGATTCAATAGAGAACCAATTAAATCATTATCCTGGATAAATGCGTGCGAAACCACGCACAGAAGCTAGTATTCCATAAATTCGAGTTCAAGTCAAATTGCTTGCAGATAGGACCCGGATACCAGGCGCGCAGAAACGGGCGGCGGTGGCGGTATCCGCAAAGAATGTCGTCGTTGTATTTATGCGAACCGCGGGCCGCGCTGACAGCTGCCGGCTCCTGCGGGTTATGTGCTCCTGGTACTTGACAGCGGGAAGTAGCTTGTTCTAGAAGGCTTGGGTTTGAGTCCTGGGTGATCCCTTGATTACTGAAGCACCTAAAAATCTAAAAAAAACATAAAAGACTGGTTCTTTGAAAATTATATCAGGACAGGCCTGAACAATGATTAAGGCCCGTATTAAAAAGCTGGCTCATTCATCAAATCTATGCTTGAGTATGGATCAAAAGCGTTACTCAAGCATAGACAGAGCATTTTATACTTACATAGTCGTCTTTTTTTAAATTCAATATTGAAAGGAATAACGATGCGTGTAAACGAAGAATTATTTCAGACCAATTTCCAAATATACAAATCAGAAGAAAGACTTCAGGACCTAAAAACTACTCTACCTAAAAAAAACCTCAACCTTACACATGTACCACCAGGCTATACACGGTGCCACGGAAATGGTGTACTAAGCCAACAGGGTGATTTTGGACATCGAGGGAAAAAACTTGTGTGCATACTTTAGAATTTGCAAAAAACATTTTTTAGCAAGGTATATAGGGCTTTACAAAATTATAAAATATATCACACCTTTTTTTTTCTTGTTTTTTCAGCTAAACCATAAGTGTTTTGTGATGAAATTGTTACAAAAAAAGATGTAAATTCTTTGACATTTTAAAAAAGTAATAGTTATGTAACAATACACGAATATAAAGAAAAAAAACCCTCTAATTATTCTTAAAAAAGAAACTTCTAAATTCAAAAATTCGTAGAACAACCACCTTGATGTCCAGAATCGCCCAGAATTGTTCTTTCTGAAATACGTACATTTCAACATTCAGTCATACAAGATCGGAAGCCGATTTTGGCTAAGTACACCCTTTCCGTGGCACCCTGTATAAACTTAAAACTTGTAAAGCGATGCCGCCTTCGACCGTACGTCGAAATAGCGAAATAATTGCAACGCTTGGCTTTAAATCCGAACGAGCGTCATTTGTTTATTAAGGTCCGCCGCCTTTTAGCATAAATATGCTGAGCTAGGACTTGCGACCTAGGGCCCTATTCTGCTAGCTAAACTAACAGATTTACTATAACGGTGTCGTCACAGAAGGACACTGTTACACCTACTTATACATTTATGCTGTGATTTAAGAAGTTATAGATTAAATATGCGCGTCAAAAACGTCAAGGTTAAACGTTAAAACCATTGTAGGCTAACCTATCAATCTCTCTGTTGAGTGATGACCGCGACTCGGCAAGCGTATTGTACGCCGCCGTCACACACAAAGAAATAAACTACAGAAGTACAGAAAAGAGAAGTAAGTACTGTATCTACTGCTGTGTCTTGACTATTGCTGACTTGTCTAAGTGCTTATTTTGTAGTCTAAAGAAATAAACGATGTTACTCTGACTCTGCTCTGTGGGCAAGGTGGGATGACGATTTGTAAAAGACTGCAGGCTAGATACGGCAAGCTGAAGACAGGGTGGTATGGTGCTCATAATGGAGATGTCCTGCAGTAGACTATTAAAGGCTGATTATGATGTATTAGGGGCAAATGGTGCAACTTATAATAATTACTATTTTTCAAGCTGTTTATAAAAATACGTATAATGCATATGTAAGTCTAAAGAAATAAACGATTTCACTCTGACTCTGACTCTGACTCTGACTCTGACTCTGACTCTGACTCTGACTCTGACTCTGACTCTGACTCTGACTCTGACTCTGACTCTGACTCTGACTTGCTAGAGTTTCTTTCATCAAAGGATGTGATGATTCTGTGATGATACCATTGTCATACTTAAGCGATTTGTTAGCAGAATTGGACCTCTGCACTTTATTTTGCCATGGTGGTGGCCTAATATACTAAACTTTTTGTTGAAGCTACCCCACTTATGGCAGAGTAGTTTTCTAATAAGTAATATTTATTGATAAAGAGAACTACAAACAAATAATAGCAACAAATTAGAGTAAGTCGGTATTTACAGCGATATTTTTGAATTCTGCAACCTACAGACTTAGCAGTCAAACTCTACTGTGAAGGTAGAGTCTAAATTATAAATAACTAGCTGCTCCCATAGGAACTGATTTATAATGGGATAAAAAGTAGCCAAAAAGTTGGTAAAAGTTTCCAGGCCTAGAACTACCTGTCTGCAAAATTTCAGCCCGATCCTTTCAGTAGTTTTTGCGTGAAAGACATGCATATTCAGAAATGTTTACAAACTTTCGCGTATATAATATTTGTAGGAGTAAACTTTAGAATACTACCAACTTTACTAAAAGATCGAGCTATCTCATGTAATCTATCTTCTCTCGATATAACCCTATATCTATCTCTACAAAGTCATTGTCCGCGGTGTCACCTACCTATAGGTACTTATTCTTTTAGATCTGACTCATGAGACGCGCTCCAATATTTTTATCGTATTACATCAGCTACTGGGTTATAAATCCTACTCAATCACCACCACCAACAGCGGCGTCAAAATGAACTTATTTGTCAAACTTTAGATCATTCTGACAGATAAAGAAAACAGGAAATTGGAATTTGTATCACTGGCCGAAAATCTAGCGGCCATCTTGGATGCTAATCGTCGCGCCATGATTTGAATATGGAACTGGTAAAATTGTTATCGTTTTTTTTGTATGTTGCCAGTTGATGGATTTATAGAGCATGCATAGTAAATGAGTGTTGTAGCAAGTAGGTATGTTGGATATAAGAAACAACCCTCCTTCGTCGAAAGTCCGGTAAATAAAGGTTTTAGCTTCGGAAATACCGCTCATACAAAATTTTATAAAGCTATTGGTATAGAGGCTGTATGGTACATCATCTATACAGCTTTATAAAATTAACCTACGTTTTTAATGACATGAATTTTACTTGTTTTTACTCTCGATAATTAACATTGAATAAAATGTAATTAAAGGTTTTTCATGAAAGGTAATCCCCTTCTTTTAATTAGCAGCCCGGAGTCAGTAAGTTCGCGGTGTTGGTCTGCGCCTGACCTCTCCCCGAACACATGTTTGGGGAGAAGTCTGCCGACCCATCGAATTATGAGAGTGCAAAAATGAGAGAGCACTTTCGTTTACACAAACATTTGTGTAGTAGGTAGATGGATGTGTCCGACGGGTCTGGCTAGTCTATGTTGAGACTGGCCGACCTGTAGGCTCATTCTAAAACTCATTTCGAACCTCACTCAGCTGAGTTTTGTATTCTGTTAAAATCGATAATGCTTGTAGCGCCTCAGTGTCGAGCGTGGTATTTAAATGACCTAAGTTGAGTGAGATTTTGACATTACAAATGACTTCGACTTTTTATTGACATAATATTACGAAATACATTAATTTTTTTTCGTTTTATTGTATAAAACCCCAAAAAAGATAAATCGATTTGTCGATTATAGCTGTAACGCGTAGGTTCAATCCCTAACTCATTTCGATACTCACTTCAATTCACTTGTTCATCTAAATATACACAGAATACCATTTCAAGGTGAAGTGATTCTGCGTTCGAAGTGAGTTCGGTCACTTGAGTGAATTCGAGTTCGAAGTCTAGATTTTTACAAAATGAGTCTACTGGTCGAAATTCGGCTAGGAGGACCTTATACTGTAAGAACTGTCGCTTCCCCCATTACGTTTTTTTTACTTTCTGGTTAGCATCGCCATGCACAACCAAATAAATAACATTTATTGCTATTATTATGAACGCTTTCCTTTCATGAACCCCAACGTTACAATACCTTCTCGTTACATAATAGCAATACTTTTACAAGTTTGCCGACTTAAAACTACAGGTTCATTTCATATACCATCAGTGCGTTTAAATGTCTATAATCCTTATAGCGGCCCTCTTCCTTATAAAATCGCTTAGTTTCATTAGCTCTATCACTAATTACTTAAGGCTACACACGAATGAACCTTTACCCGGACTATTTCAGCTATTTTCTGATTTAAGCCCGTGCCGTAGCTTCTTGCGGTTATTCTATGGTGTCTATGGCAGGCTAGGGGTGTGCGCGCTACTGATTTTTGAAAAAAATATTATAGAAACTTGTTAATTTTTTTATGTTTTTGATCGATAATATCCGCAAGAACATTAATGGAAAAAAACAATGCAGATTATTACATCACGCTAATATTATAAATGCGAAAGTTTGTATGGAAGTATGGATGGATGGATGGATGTTTGTTACCTAGTTACGCCAAAAGTATTGAACGGATCGGGCTGAAATTTTGCATAGAGGTAATTCTAATCCTGGAAAACATAGGCTTTTTATCCCATAAATCAGTTCCCGTGGGATACAAATCACATTTAAACGTTTCCATAGGAACAACGCGTGCGAAGCCGCGGGTTGCAGCTAGTAAATAATAAATAAACAACATCGTGTATCCCCAAGCTAAGCAAAGCTTGTGCTATGGGTAATGACACTAAATGACTGGTACAATACATTAAATGGATATATATTTTTTATATGACAAAGGAAATACCTAGAACCGTCTGAACAAATATTTGCGGTCATACTAACATTAGTCACAAGGCGGGAATCGAACCGGCAACCTCCCGCGTCGCAGGCGGACCTTCGCCCACCACGTCACACCGGTCGTCAGATTAGTTAGAACATTATGTACCTACCTGTGTTTATTAATAAATTTTATGCGACTTATTCCAGTTTGCATTGTAGGAAGAAAAGTGGAGGAAATTGCATCATTACACCGACCAGAGCTTATTAATTTATAATAAGAAAAGGCTCTTTTTTGTGGTTGACAACCAGTTTCATCGGCTATTATAAATTCACAATTTTTTCCGAGAATTTATAGAAAATAATAATATTTGACAGCCCTATAAGCTATGCAAGGCTTGCGTTCTTTATTTGGCAGAATGCTGAGATCGGTGGCCTTTGAGTTTATGAATAAAAAAGCTTCCATATTCAAAATACGTTCGGACAGCGAACGTTCGATTTGTTTTATTTTACTCTTTGATCGCGGACTATGTTGTATTGTGACTTTTGGAGTTGTAAAAGTTTTAAACATAATTTTATTGCTTACAATTTCGTGGTTTTGTGTTGAATTGGACGCAGAGACGTTGACATTAAAAATGAAATCCTTGGATTGGTCCTTGACAAAGCTTTTATTTAAACAAACACATTTTTAGGATTCCGTACCCAAAGGATAAAACGGGACCCTATTACTAAGACTACGCTGTCTCCGTCTGTCACCAGGCATGTGTCATGCAGGCATGGCAGGTCTCATGAACTGTGATAGTTACACGGTTGAAATTTTCACAGATGATGTATTTCTGTTGCTGCTAAAACAACAAATACTGATTATGAATGTAAGCGGGTTAACTACGAACCTTGTTTGTGTTGGCTTACATTCATAATGAATTCGTCAAACTACGAAAGTTTCTATAGTAAAATAACAAATACTGAACAATAAAATAAATATTTTAGGTGGTTCTATTACAACGGACATGATTTTTTGCCGTTTTAATGGATGTAGAATCGTAAGCATCGACCAAAGTTTGCGCCGGCCCGCCGCGCCGCGAAATACCTGGTTGAAGATCCTAATCCCCTCAACCTCAACAGCCTGTGTTGGTTCACTGCTGGACGTAGCTCCCCCGATAAGAGCCGTATTGGCATTTATCTAATGGGGGGTAATGCCCATAATCCCCACGCAAGCATGCTGGTTGGCGATCGCAGTTTGGTGGTAGAATTGTTCTGCAGGGGGCGCTGCTGCCCACCCCGGCGGATATCTCTTAGTCGCCTCTTACGACACCCACGAGAAGAGACAGGGTGGTGCAAATTCTAAGCCAGCACCACACTGCTAGATCGCAGTTGGTCGAAGATCGTAAGTAAGTAATTTTTGATCGATGTATAACCGATAGGAATTTAATTTAACACGTCTAGTGCACTGGCTAGCCCTGCGTGTTCACTTAATTTTAATTGCAGTGCCGGTGACGCCTGGCGCGTCCACCGTGTAATGTGCGCGGCATCCGGCAAGACATAATGAAAATCGTGGCAGCATTGAAGGTGTTAAATGATGATTATTTACCGGGTATTTATCGTGCTGGAGGGAATCACAGGGCGTAACGCGGTGGAAACGTAGAGAAAAATTACACTAACTAATTACACGATAAGTAGGTAATCATTAAATAAATTGAATTCGTATCGGTATAAGTAATACCTGATAAATAAATCATTAAATATGCTAAAAAACCACGAATTTATTGGCAGCACTTGGCATGTAAATTAGGATTTTAATAATTTGATTGTTTTGAAAAAAATCAAAAACGACTTCTTGATGTTGACTAAGTACATATGGAACTTGACTTGTACTATTGCAGTACATTTTCAACATGATGCCCCCAGTTCTAGCGTATTTAACGTTTAGCTTCTATAGTATTTAAACTAAAATTTTACCAAATTCAAAATAACTTTTAAACCGCTGAATATTGCTGGGTTAAATCGATAGGTATACCGAGGTCCCCAATCCCCCAACCACCGATGATCACGGATCGTGTTACATCCTGTACATACAACGTGCCTGGATGTGCAAAAGACGGACCATAAACCAAAGTAGGCGTAGTTTCTTCCAATAAAATCCCTAATTCCCTTAAAGACAATTAAAATGCAGATCAGTAGGGTTAGACAAACAATACAAATAAGCGTGGCCAGCAGATCGCATCGCGCCATGGCCTTCCTGAAAGATCGCACGTCGGCGATCCTACCGCACCGGCCACGATGGACTTACTGTGGATATACCCCTTACATATATACCTTAATACAACCTACTCTGAAACTATACCTTCTTAGTTCTACAAGATTAAGAGAGTGCCATAAGCAATTTACTTAACAAAACACACTTTACAAAATTGTAAATTTAAAAATCGTTATTTATTGACCTTCATATGTGTTTAATATCTAAAGATAAAAGTATCTTTTTTAATAAAACTTTATTGAATACTCGCTACAAATATATAAATACCGCGCTTAACTACTAACTTAACCGTGGCTTACACGGTAAAGTTAGTGGTTAAGCGCTGTTTCTTACCAAATTTTTCGCACCACAAGTCATAAGTAATAATTTAAGGGAAATGTTAATTCGATCTTTATCTTGAATTAGGTGTATTAAAACACGATTAGTGAAAGTTTTCTTTAAAAAAAAAACTTGAGAGGTGTCAAGGGACACCCGGATGGAACGAAGTTCCTTTGCTTTCTTTCTATAAGAGAGAGAGAGACAGACAGAGAAACATGCGACGCCGCACAGCTTACGGTAGCTTACTATAGCAAAAAGTGTCGTGACAACTTTTCGTCAGAATTTTTTCCGTCCAGTCTATCGATTCACAACGCGCGATAAGGAACTTCGTTCCAATAATTTCACGATTGGTTGTATCATTAAATTGTAATTAGGTGAAAACATTGTTTTATGTTAGTATTTTCTATAAATTCGGTGCACATAAATGCTCTGCTCTGTACTTCTCACAACAACGGACGACGACAGCAAAATGTTATCGCGCCACCTTAAAAAATACCTATAAATGGTAACTAACACACGTCAAAAATGGGACAAATTCAAGGTGGAAAATGGAGAAGAGAGTAATGAAATGATAAATAAAAGCAATACCCGAACTTTTGCGATTTGCTACGATCATACAAGAGAGTCGTAAAATATTTTCCATCTGTTTATTTTGTTTTGTATAATCCCTTTGTTTACAAAAATATTTAGGGTAAGGAGCACAGAAGACTCAAAACTTTGATTTTTCTACCTATAATGAACGCTCTCCGATCCTCGACCCATCCGAGCCGGAGTCCCTCAAGGTTCTGTCCTTGTACTGCGTCTCTTCATGCTCTACACCAGTGACATTGCCCGACCTCCGCATGTTAAACATTCGCTCTTTGGGGATGATTATGCATTAAACCCATACTATACGACTCTACTCGAGACTTTTTTATAGCTTATGTGTAGGTTACAGTAAAATTCTTAAAAACTAGAACAAATGACGCTAAAAACAGTTTTCACTCGTAGTCAAAACAATTACCTTATCTAAATTTACAAGACCTTAATAATTAAGTAAAATACAATACGATTAATGAAATGTTGTGTACAGTGCGCCCTTATAGAAATAGTACAAACTTTTTTTTTTAAATCAAAATAAATTACAATCAAAATAAAAACAATAGTTCCAAAGCATGATTTTCCTGACATCAGGAAAATAAACTGCTTTGCTTTGTATTGTTCGTAATTCGTCGGAGGTATTGTTTTACGAAGGTATTGTTTTACTGTACTTACCTGTACCTACCTATTATGTTAGTACACTTCAAAATCATAATATTGTACCTAACCCGGAAAATGTAACATTCTGCACAAATTCTGACGGGCGTAGAGAATGCTTAATGTAATATTAGAATAAGTTTTCATAAATAAATAAATCATTTATTACAAAATACAACAGGAGAAAAATATTAAACATTAAACAACCATAAAAATTCGTGTTGACCAGCCGTATCCACACAAACTTATCCCATTGCAATCAAAGATTTTTAAATACCCCATTAGGAGTCTTTAATTTGTAAAGTCGGTAGATTATCTCCGCCTTAACCGAACCAAATTAGACCCTACAACTTCGGGATTCAGTTCAAAACGAATAAAAAAACACATAACAGTACTTTGTAGCGGCTTTAAAAACGGAGGTAAACGTAAAATTTGCTTTAATGATATGCTCTGAGCTTAATGTGTTTGGAGGTGTCGGAAAATCGTAAAGATATGACTTATGTGCTTCTTTTTTACGCTAAAATGAGTTGTACAGATTACAATGTTGGTTGGTAGTAAATAATTTTGCGGAGTTTCTTTTGATGTCTTTCCTTTGCTCCGGGACCAATAGGTAAATAATTAACTCCATATTTACGAAAACTAAGAATCGACCTGAAATTTCAGAATATTTAACTGTTTTTTTATGTTTTACGGAATATACCACACACTATTTTAAATAAATAGTGATCCCTCGGAAATATTTTTGCACTCAGTTTAGAAATTTTGCGTTTCATATTTAAAATATCTACTTTCAAGCATTAAATTTCACAAAAAAACATCAAATAAAGTAAAAATAAATATACAGATATATTTATATATCAATAGAGAGTACGTAAAAAAATAATGAGCTTTTTTGAAGTCACATGCTACCCAATGAGAAGCGAAAATAGTATGAGTGCTAAACTCATAAATACATTTTAAATAGCAAGCAGGAGAGACACAGTACATTTTGTTCAGTATTCTTGTCATTTTTATGCCTTGTGCTATTTGCCACAATCCGTAGGTAATTCAATAAATAAAATGAAATTAATCAAATAAATAAAATTAAAAAAGGTTTTCCTTATCTCTATCCATCCATCCATCCATACATCCATCCATATGGATGTATGGATGGATGTATGGATCATCCAACCATATGGATGTATGGATGTTTGGATGTTTGTTACCTCTTCACGCCAATACTACTAAACGGATCGGGCATATGAAATTTTGCATACAGGTACCTAATTCTAATCCTAGAATCAAACATAGGCTATTTTTTATCCCATAAATTAGTTCCCATGGGATAAAAATCACCTTTAAACGTTTCCATGGAAACAACGCGTGTGAAGCAGCGGGGCGCAGCTAGTACAATATAATGTAAACGTAGAAATGGTCAAGTTATAAGATTAAAGACTGACAAGGAAATAAAGTGATATAAAACCCAACATGGCATAATACCATCCCTTGTCAAAACCATCAAAACTTTCGGACACCACTAAAAAGAACGATCCACCGCGCTTTGGCCCTTTCCGATGCAAATTTATTCAGGGCTGCGTAAAGCGTCCCTTTGGTCGTTTTCTCTATTTACTCGATCGGCTACCGCCGGTACTAAATAACAGTGTCGTGTGAGCCTTTAGACACGCCGCCTGGAGGACAGTATGCGACATGAGCCAAGTCAAATAGAGACCAAAACTGATTTCTTTTTTTCATTAAGGAGGTTCCCTAGGCCCGCGGAGTACTGAGGCTAATTTGTAAATTATATCTGTTTATTTTAGTGCAAACATCCTACTAACATTATGTTTTTTTTAGGTACGATTCATTGGTACGTCTTTTGTTTTGTTATTATATTTTTATATTTTTTCTCTACTAAGGTTTATGACTCTTTTGACATGGACACTGACAGAGGTGTGGCAGCAAAGACACAGCAAGCCATGAAATAAGAAGTTGAAGTACTGAGGCTCAACGGATTTTCACAGCGTCTGGTCAAAGCGACGCGTGACCCGAGAGTGTGGAGAGGGGTGAATATCAGGCTGCGCCAGATATTCACCATTGCATCGCTAGAGCGAACCAGCATTGCCATACCGCTGGGCAATGCGGCCAGCGTCTTGAGTAGGTACGCTTCCGACGAGTATTGCTTGGATCAGTTGAGTTACTTGTAGATTGTTTGCAACCGTTTGCAGTTAATGTGAGATTGCGGTCAAACGAAGGTCTATCTCTGATAAAAAAAAAAAAAAAAAAACTCAATTCTTTTAATTGTAAATACTGTCATTATCCACTTCTATGTTTATGTTTGAAGTGGCAAATAAATGTTTTATTAGGCTATCCTACTTTAATAACAAAACAGGAATATATACTCCTACTATATCTACTATACTTTTGAAACAAATACCTTAAAAATCTCTTCTCAAAAACCTATGTGCTGTGAAGTCCTATGAAGCAGCGACATCTCTTTCTAAGTAAAATCATATAGCCTCCGCATACTAACTTTTGACTCACTCAGAGTCACTCAGAGGTTACCAAAGTCTTGAACTTCACGGGCAAAGCTTCGAACTGAAATAATAGAAAAATACGTAGAGTTTGTTTCGATATTTTCAGTCGGCATTTAGCCTCTGGGGCTGCCATATTGTTATAATAACTGGGAACATTGAAACACTTAAAGCACGTGCCGCCTTTTGGGCGGTGTTATGCATTAACGTACTATCACTTTTTTAAGTTCCAGTTTTACTAAGTACATTGTTTTTAATTGTGTTTCTTATTAGATGGGAACCACTACAAATGACACAAATATTATAAATGCGAAAGTTTGGATGGATGGATTTATGGATGTTACCTCTTCACGCCAAAACTACTGAACGGATCGAGCTGAAATTTTGCATACAGGTAATACTAATCCTGGAACAAACATAGGCTACTTTTTATCCCATAAATCAGTTCCCGTGGGATAGAAATCACGTTTAAACGTTTCCATAGGAACAACGCGTGCGAAGCCACAGGGCGCAGCTACTTCTCAATAATGTAACATGTTATTTGTTAGAGTTCCCTTTCGAAAATACACGCTGTTAGTTCTTTGAATAAAGAATAAATTCTTTTTCAATTGTTTATTGTGTAACTAATTTTATTGGTGCTGTTAATGAAAATAATTAATTTTGTTTTAAAAAAACTAGAAACCGACTTCAATTTTTATAATTTTTTCATGAATGTTCATAGATCCCATTGTCAGATCTGAACCAAATTAAAATTGGACCACACGGGAAGCATCAGCTTTCTTTAAAAAAATAAACATGAGAATCGGACCACCCAACAAAAAGTCCTGACGTAAAAAAACATAAAAAATTAAATAAAAAAAAATACACTCTAATTGAGAACCTCATTTTTTTGAAGTCGGTTAGTAAAATAAATACACCTGCCAACGCTATCCCGTATCCATGTAACATCCTAAAAAGTAAAAAAAATCTAAAATTCCTGCCTCCATCTCGCACACCACCGTCCTGCGCGCGCGCTTTTTGCGGTCGTATTTCGGCTGCGCGCGAGTTTATCGCATCATCTGATACGCACTATCCGGAATCTGGATCTGGATATAAATCTACTGGACACAGCTGATTAGCCTCTGGCCATTGAGAGCTAGAAACTAACCGCTGGGTTGAGGCAAGGATGTTGAGCCCTGAATTGTGGGTGTTCACCGGTGAATTTCAGGATTTTGATGAAATGCCTGAAATCGTTGATCAGCATTTTCATATACAATGTTGTCTATGAAAATGCTAATGCTGCCAACTATTTTTTCCTTATTAAAAGTTACTGGTTGGGGCTGCTATTATAGTTTGATTTGCTTTGGACGAAGGTTACACGACAAAATTCAGGCTTGTAGACTATATTTTAAACTAGCTGCACCCCGCGGTTTCGCACGCATTATTTCCATGGAAACGTTTAAAGGTCATTTTTATCCCACGGGAACTGATTTATAGAATAAAAAGCCAATGCTTGATTCCAGGATTAGAATTACCTGTATGTAGAATTTCAATACGATCCGTTCCGTAGTCTTGGTGTAAAAAAGTAACAAACATCCATCCATACAAACTTTCGCAATTATAATATTTTAGTATTATGTGGTGCGAAAGCTCTTACTCACAGTAAAAAGAACAAGTATGTGACAAAAACTATCTTTATCAGTTCTAAAGAAGAGAAGTTTTCCTCCTTGAAACATCATTAAAGGACCCCTTTCTTTTAATGATTTTTCAAGAACGAAAACTCGAATAAACCGGTCTAAACTAGAACCACAGTTAGTATTAAGAAGATTTCACATCTTCAGTCTTTCCACAAATATTTTAAGCAAATCTGTTGCCCACATATCCAAAGCTGCGATCACTCACCAAGTGAGACCACAGGGATGCAAACCTATCAACCAGAGATATCGATCTACAGCCCGATACCTCTTCAATCCAGAGATCCGATCAAAGTCAATCAGGGTTCAATTAATTAGGGAGCCACAATGAGAGATAACAACAATGTCCCTGAAGGATTGTTTGAAGATACCGTGTCGTTTGGTAGGGTAATTGTTTAAACAGAGTTACAGAATACAATATGTCTTGATCGACATACCACAGTGTAGAACCAAAAAAAATCTGCTCTACTTTCTTAATATACACGGGCCAAATATTATCTTGAGCATTCTCAAGACACTAAAATTGACACACAAAAATTGAAGTGGATTAAAGACAATTGCACCTTATTTCCTGTTTGATAGTAATAACTATTTATCAAGCTGTTCATATAGTGAAAATTTGACTTGTCTAAGTGCTTATTTTGTAAGTCTAATCTAAAGAAATTAAAGATTTGACTCTGACTCTGACTCTCTGGTCTGCCAGAAAGCTTCCTCCGTCTGTTTTCCCATCATCATCAACCCATGATAGTCCACTGCTCGACATATTCCTCCCCTAATGAGCACCATAGCGCCCTGTCTTCAGCTTGACGCATCCAGCATCTGCCAGCAGTCTTTTGCAGATCTTCATCCTACGTGGCCGGAGGGCGTCCTACACCACGATTGCCAAGTCGCGGTCTCCACTCAAGAACATGTATACCCCAACGGCTGTTTTCCCGTAAGAGTAGAATCTAGGAGTCTTCAAATCCAGAGTGAATAAGTTCCTTTTAAAAAGCGTGCTCTATCTTAGGCCTCATCTTTTACTTACGTAAGGTGAGTTGGTGGCCAAACGCTTAATCATCATTGCTAGAAAAGGTAAAAAAAAGAAGGAAACGGATAACAAAAACAGTATAACATGGAAGATGGAGGTAAATCACATCACTACATCTCAACTCTTATATTTAAATCCAACAAAAAGAAGCGACATTAATTAAAATTATATATTGACATGGAATCTAAGATATTTGACATAAAATAACATTATATTTTAAATTACGACAAGCTATTCTTTTTAAAAGCACGATTGAAACTGTTTCCTTATGGTTATGGAATAAAAAGGCTTTTTTATTTTTATTATTTTATCTCAACGGAGACTAGCCATGTACGCAGGTCATATAGTGCAGAAGTATATACTCAATCACACGTGCCACACTGTTATAATTCGTGGGACGATAGACCCAATGCAACCGGAGAGAGGTTAGGCCGACGATTCATGGCTTAATACGAGCTGTGTGAACCTGGCAACCAACTTTGAGTTTATAATGTTTTTATGGTCTTATTTGATTGTACCGGGTTTGTACCCGATTGTACCGACAAAATTTTCGTTTGTACCCCAAGGGGGTAAAAGTTATGGGGAGGGGGAGGTTTGTCAATAGTCGGTTTTTACTTCAGTAAGTAGATTGTATGATTATACCTCAGAATTAAATATTTCCTAGGACTTAGGCATAGCGGCAGTCAGAGCTTGAAATTGATGACATAAAACACGAATAGTCACAAGTTTTCAGCAGTAAAAAAAATAAATACATGAATGTATACCTGAAACTGTGTTCATAAATTACCATGGTTTGTAAATTGACCCGGTTCTTTAAAACTTCTTAAAAAATAACTTCAAAAATAAAAACCAGGATTGATCATGAATAAAAAAAAAGGTTTTCAGGAAAATCTGAAAATAAGAAACGAGTACAAACGAAAAAAAATACTTGAAACTTCAAAATTGGTCAAAAGATGTCTATTTTCAGAAACTGACAAAGATTCTTCTGAAATAATAAGTTGTTTATCTAGATCGAAAGCTAGAATGATAAACCTTACATCAATAAAGATGATTTCAGCCAAATCTGGAAGGTACATACGGGTACAAACGAAAATCTTAGCATTGTTTCTAAAAATTTATGCAAAATATCCCGCTTTTTGATAATTGACAAAATTCCTTAAGAAAATGCTTACAGAGGTTCTTAATATTGGCTGATTATGATAGATATTGAACTACATTATGTAATTTCAGTAGAATCTGGGAGGTGCAAACGGGTACAAACGAAGAAAACATTACTTGAATCTTCGAAATTGGTCAAAAAATTACGATTTTCGGAAACTGGCAAAGATTTTTCTGAAATAATAAGTTGTTTGTCTTGATCGAAAGCTAGAATGATAAATCTTAAATCAATAAAGATGATAACAGCCAAATCTGGAAGGTACAAACGGGTACAATCGAAAAAAATTACTTGAAACTTCGAAATTGTTCAAAAGATGACGATTTTCGGAAACTGACATGGTTTAATCAGAAAACTTGAGTTCTTTATCTAGACCGATACCTACAATAATAGACCTTGAATCAATAAAGATGATTTCAGCCAAATCTGGAAGGTACAAACGGGTACAAACGAAAATCTTTGCATTATAACTAAACATTTATGCAAAATATCCCGTTTTTTGATAAATTGTCAATTTTTTTTTAGAAAATGCTTACAGAGCTTCTGAATATTGGCTGATTATTATAGATATTGAACTACATTTTGTAATTTCAGTAGAATCTGGGAGGTACAAACGGGTACAGACGAAAAAACATAACTTGAATCTTCGAAATTGGCCAAAAAATTACGATTTTCAGAAACTGACAAAGATTCTTCTGAAATAATAAGTTGTTTGTCTAGATCGATAGCTAGAATGATAAACCTTAAATCAATAAAGATGATTTCAGCCAAATCTGGAAGGTACAAACGGGTACAATCGAAAAAAATTACTTGATACTTCAATATTGTTCAAAAGATGACGATTTTCGGAAACTGACAAAGAATCTGGGAGGTACAAACGAGCACAAACGAAAAAACATTACTTGAATCTTCCAAATTGGCCAAAAGATGACGATTTTCGGAAACTGACATGGTTTAATCAGAAAACTTGAGTTCTTTACCTAGACCGATACCTATAATGATAAACCTTGTACAAACGAAGAAAACATTACTTGAATCTTCGAAATTGGTCAAAAAATTACGATTTTCGGAAACTGGCAAAGATTTTTCTGAAATAATAAGTTGTTTGTCTTGATCGAAAGCTAGAATGATAAATCTTAAATCAATAAAGATGATAACAGCCAAATCTGGAAGGTACAAACGGGTACAATCGAAAAAAATTACTTGAAACTTCGAAATTGTTCAAAAGATGACGATTTTCGGAAACTGACATGGTTTAATCAGAAAACTTGAGTTCTTTATCTAGACCGATACCTACAATAATAGACCTTGAATCAATAAAGATGATTTCAGCCAAATCTGGAAGGTACAAACGGGTACAAACGAAAATCTTTGCATTATAACTAAACATTTATGCAAAATATCCCGTTTTTTGATAAATTGTCAATTTTTTTTTAGAAAATGCTTACAGAGCTTCTGAATATTGGCTGATTATTATAGATATTGAACTACATTTTGTAATTTCAGTAGAATCTGGGAGGTACAAACGGGTACAGACGAAAAAACATAACTTGAATCTTCGAAATTGGCCAAAAAATTACGATTTTCAGAAACTGACAAAGATTCTTCTGAAATAATAAGTTGTTTGTCTAGATCGATAGCTAGAATGATAAACCTTAAATCAATAAAGATGATTTCAGCCAAATCTGGAAGGTACAAACGGGTACAATCGAAAAAAATTACTTGATACTTCAATATTGTTCAAAAGATGACGATTTTCGGAAACTGACAAAGAATCTGGGAGGTACAAACGAGCACAAACGAAAAAACATTACTTGAATCTTCCAAATTGGCCAAAAGATGACGATTTTCGGAAACTGACATGGTTTAATCAGAAAACTTGAGTTCTTTACCTAGACCGATACCTATAATGATAAACCTTGAATAAATAAGGACGATATCAGCCAAATCTGGAAGGTACAAACGGGTACAAACGAAAATCTTAGCATTATATCTAAACATTTATGCATAATATCCCGTTTTTTGATAATTGACAAAATTTCTTAAGAAAATGCTTACAAAGATTCGGAATATTGGCTGATTATGATAGATATTAAACTACATTATGTAATTTCAGTAAAATCTGGGAGGTACAAACGGGTACAAACGAAAAAACATTACTTGAATCTTCGAAATTGGCCAAAATGTTACGAATGTTAGATTCAAGTAATGTTTTTTCGTTTGTACCCGTTTGTACCTCCCAGATTTTACTGAAATTACATAATGTAGTTTAATATCTATCATAATCAGCCAATATTCCGAATCTTTGTAAGCATTTTCTTAAGAAATTTTGTCAATTATCAAAAAACGGGATATTTTGCATAAATGTTTAGTTATAATGCTAAAATTTTCGTTTGTACCCGTTTGTACCTTCCAGATTTGGCTGAAATCATCTTTATTGATTTAAGGTTTATCATTCTGGCTTTCGATCTAGACAAACAACTTATTATTTCAGAAGAATCTTTGTCAGTTTCCGAAAATCGTAATTTTTTGACCAATTTCGAAGATTCAAGTAATGTTTTTTCGTTTGTACCCGTTTGTACCTCCCAGATTCTACTGAAATTACATAATGTAGTTTAATATCTATCATAATCAGCTAATATTCCAAACCTCTGTAAGCATTTTCTTAAGAAATGTTGTCAATTATCAAAAAACGGGATATTTTGCATAAATGTTTAGTTATAATGCTAAGATTTTTGTTTGTACCCGTTTGTACCTTCCAGATTTGGCTATAATCATCTTTATTGATTCAAGGTCTATCATTCTAGCTTTCGATCTAGACAAACAACTTATTATTTCAGAAGAATCTTTGTCAGTTTCTGAAAATCGTAATTTTTTGGCCAATTTCGAAGATTCAAGTAGTTTTTTCGTTTGTACCCGTTTGTACCGCCCAGATTCTACTGAAATTACATAATGTATTTCAATATCTATCATAATCAGCCAATATTCAGAACCTCTGTAAGCATTTTTTTAAGAAATTTAGTCAATTATCAAAAACCGGGATATTTTGCATAAATGTTTAGTTATAATGCTAAGATTTTCGTTTGTACCTTTTTGTACCTTCTAGATTTGACTGAAATCATCTTTATTGATTTAAGGTTTATCATTCTAGCTTTCGATTTAGACAAACAACTTATTATTTCGGAAGAATCTTTGTCAGTTTCCGAAAATCGTAATTTTTTGGCCAATTTCGAGGATTCAAGTAATGTTTTTTCGTTTGAACCCGTTTGTACCTCCCAGATTCTAGTGAAATTACATAATGTAGTTCAATATCTATCATAATCAGCCAATATTCAGAACCTCTGTAAGCATTTTTTTAAGAAATTTTGTCAATTATCAAAAAACGGGATATTTTGCATAAATGTTTAGTTATAATGCTAAGATTTTCGTTTGTACCCGTTTGTACCTTCCAGATTTGGCTGAAATCATTTTTATTGATTTAAGGTTTATCATTCTAGCTTTCGATTTAGACAAACAACTTATTATTTCAGAAGAATCTTTGTCAGTTTCCGAAAATCGTAATTTTTTGGCCAATTTCGAGGATTCAAGTAATGTTTTTTCGTTTGTACCCGTTTGTACCTCCCAGATTCTACTGAAATTACATAATGTAGTTTAATATCTATCATAATCAGCCAATATTCCGAACCTTTGTAAGCATTTTCTTTAGAAATTTTGTCAATTATCAAAAAACGGGATATTTTGCATGAATTTTGAGTTATAATGCTAAGATTTTCGTTTGTACCCGTTTGTACCTTCCAGATTTGGCTGAAATCATCTTTATTGATTCAAGGTCTATCATTGTAGGTATCGGTCTAGATAAAGAACTCAAGTTTTCTGATTAAACCATGTCAGTTTCCGAAAATCGACATCTTTTGAACAATTTCGAAGTTTCAAGTAATTTTTTTCGATTGTACCAGTTTGTACCTTCCAGATTTGGCTGTTATCATCTTTATTGATTTAAGGTTTATCATTCTAGCTTTCGATCAAGACAAACAACTTATTATTTCAGAAGAATCTTTGCCAGTTTCCGAAAATCGTCATTTTTTGACCAATTTCGAAGATTCAAGTAATGTTTTTTTCGTTTGTACCCGTTTGTACCTCCCAGATTCTACTGAAATGACATAATGTAGTTCAATATCTATCATAATCAGCCAATATTCAGAACCTCTGTAAGCATTTTCTTAAGAAATTTTGTCAATTATCAAAAAGCGGGATATTTTGCATTAATTTTTAGAAACAATGCTAAGATTTTCGTTTGTACCCGTTTGTACCTTCCAGATTTGGCTGAAATCATCTTTATTGATGTAAGGTTTATCATTCTAGCATTCGATCTAGATAAACAACTTATTATTTCAGAAGAAGCTTTGTCAGTTTCTGAAAATAGACATCTTTTCACCAATTTTGAAGTTTCAAGTATTTTTTTTCGTTTGTACTCGTTTCTTATTTTCAGATTTTCCTGAAAACCTTTTTTTTATTCATGATCAATCCTGGTTTTTATTTTTGAAGTTATTTTTTAAGAAGTTTTTAAAGAACCGGGTCAATTTACAAACCATGGTAATTTGTGAACACAGTTTCGGGTATACATTCATGTATTTATTTATTTTCCTGCTGAAAACTTGTGACTATTCGTGTTTTATGTCAGCAATTTCAAGCTCTGACTGCCGCTATGCCTAAGTCCTAGGAAATATTTAATTCTGAGGTCTAATCATACAATTTACTTCCTGAAGTAAAAACCGACTATTGACAAATCTCCCCCTCCCCATAACTTTTACCCCCTTAGGGTACAAACGAAAATTTTGTCGGTACAATCGGGTACAAACCCGGTACAATCAAATAAGACCATAAAAACATTATAAACTCAAAGTTGGTTGCCAGGTTCACACAGCTCTTAATACGACGATGCTAATGTGCAACAACTCGGATTTAGAAGCAAAAGACTCGCTTAGTTGGGAAATAATCTGTGATCAGTTTGATGAACAAGAAAAGCATTGATAAAGCAGTGTTCAGAATCAACAGTCTGAGGTATCTAAGGGTCTGAGGTATCTAAGGGCCCTACCTCTTAATTGCGTTGGCACTCCTTCAAGAAAAGTTTGTGAAAAAACCACATTTGAACCTTAAAATGTGGATTTTTCACGAATTAAACATCTTATAAATCATATTATTGTAGACGCTCTAACAGGACTTAGTAGACTTAGTTACTTAGGACTTCCTGTTAGAGCATCTACAGGTATAGCAACTGGTTTAAATATAAGAGGGTAAAGATATAGGTAAGCCTAAATCTTTACCTTTCTTATATTTAAACAAGTTGCTATACCTAATTGAGTTTAAGCTCAGATTAATAAACCTGAAACTCATACTTTTCAAAACTATTTATTTAATCTTCAAGTCACACTAAGCAACACAAGTCCATGCACAAGCCGCTTTTCAAAGGTTCCCTCAGATCCTCTATTGTAGACTCAACAAGACTTACCGATACGTTTACGTTTATTTAAAGGTAGGTAGCTATACCTAATTGCGCGGTACTCGGTAGCCAAGCTATCTGCTGACACCGCTTTGTACGCGCCGAGACGCTGCGACCAGAGAGTTATATGCCGAGGTCTTCTTTTTTTAGCCGACTGCATGCATTATAGGACATTCAATGAACGGGGGCGAAAGGATCGCCTTGCGGAAGTTTGGTATTGTTATTTTAGTAGTTTTATAATTTTCGAATAGACTAGTAAAAGGATTTGTTACTTTTATTATACATATTTCTACCTTCCTTAAGGTATTATATTCCTTGGTTGCGCCTGACTGGGACCGGGAATAGTGAGTGCACCTGTGTTTGCGAACACCCTTGTGTCCTGGCATCTGGCTAGTCTCCGATCAGACTAGGTGTTGTGGTCGAAGTTCGGCTATTAGATCATCATCATTGTTCGGTGCTCTCTTCTTGGTCTATTTTGGGAGTCTTTTCTTATTATAATGGCGTCTACGGGTTGACATAATTTTGCCAATGTCTGTAATATTCGAGTAAAATAAAAGTAAAAGCGACGTTGTTCGGTAATAAATATAGATAAAGGAAGTGAATTCTTCGATAAAGTGTTAATCAAAAAGATATAAGAAAATTACAACATTATGGGCAACGTTGTACGGTAAGGTTTTACGGTAAGTCCTATTTTGGGAGTAGTATATGTGGAAAATAAACTTTGGAGTGAATTGACAACTTCCATTTTACAACAGCACTCAACCCCTTATTCATAATAGTTTGCTAACTTCGAAGACTGCTAAATCTCGCTCTGTCTTCTTCTATTTACATAAGTCAGACTGAGAATTAACACTTAGCAGCTGTTTTATTTTAGCAAACCATTATGAATAAGGAGATAAGAATTACTTTAGCGATGCCCATTTACAGCTGATATTATTAATTTACCTTTTTACACCGATATTCTGAAATTCCTTGATATTTTTCTATCATGTCTGTTTTATGGCTATTAATTATAATTAAGCACCAATTTATGTTCATAATCTAAATATAATAATAATTAAACAGGATGATGGGTGCCTACTTGCAAAAACTAGGAAAATACACATAAAAATCAATCATAGACTTAGCCAACAATTGACGATGTATGTAAATGCACCCGCCACCCGCTTTCGATTTATTGTGTAATTGACTTCCGGCGGAAACAGGAGTTGGATTGACTAGTTGATTGAAAAATTGGCGCGACAACCTGTCGAGATACTGTAAACAATAGTTGAATGATTTTTAAATTCAAAAAATCATTTTAAAAATCGGACAGAGAGACCAAAGTAGAGGAGAAGATTCTCAATTCGAATATATTTTATTTTATGTTTGTTACCACTTTTGTTCCAGTTCCGATAATTTGAAATTGTTACCTCAGAAATTTTGCCTGGGTGCTCAGATTTTTTTTTTTAAATTGAAAGCTGGTATATTCCGTTTGGTTCCAATTTAATTTGATCTAGTTCTGACAATGGGATCCTTAGAATTGAAGTCGGTTTAAAGTATAGTTTTTTTAAACAAAATCAATTATTACCATCCACTCTGCAATTCCGCCATTTTAGTCAACTAAAATACCATTAAGGCCCATACACCAGTGAAAGTGGCGCCCCCCACTATTTATCTTATTATTACGTTAAACGCAGCACGTTTTAATAATCCATCGTTGAGTTTGTGATATCTATTATAAGTTATTTATTAATGCCTCTGTAATAGTTTCATTTTGTAAAGCTTAGGCAGAGATACGAAGTCGCGCTTTTTGGCCACCAAACTCTATTTTCGCATCTCCTAAACTATATGAGATTAAATTATTACAGAGGTGTTAAAAAATAGCTTATAATAGATACCACAAACTGAATTTCTGAGATAACCGTAAAAATATGATAAAATAGATATCGGTGTCATATTGGCTTGGGTATGCGCCTTAATATTTTAACGCACAGCTAGCAGCTACATTACGGTGCGTACGCGCACGTCAATATTTTATTTATCGGCGCGCACCATCGCCGATACTGGAGATACCACGTAAATGAGGGTTGGCCATTACCGGCACATGATTTATGGCAACACTGGAGGGACATTTTATACTAAAACGTCAGTAATCTTTAATAAATAATAATAATAATGTTGGACGATTCACACAGCATTATCTAGCCCCAAGCTAAGCAGAGCTTGTGTTATGGGTACTAGATAACTGATATACTTAATACAATAAATACAATACACTACATAGATATTTTTTATTATTCATAGTAAACATCCAGAATACCCTGAACAAATATCTGTAGATCGTGCACACATTTGTCCCGAGGCGTGAAACGAACCCGCAACCTCCTGCATCGCAGGCGGACCGCGCCACAGATGTCGTCAAATACATACTAACAAAATAATATAGGTACTTACAAAATTTCAATCAAATAATAGCAAATGAGAACTAGTATTTACTATTGAGGTAACTGCAGACTGTTGCAAACAATCTACAGGTATTTTACTAACGAATGACAAACTCGTTACGGATGTAAGCGGGTTAACTACGAACCTTATTTGTGTTGGAAGAACAAGATGATTGCGGTTCAACACGTAAGATTTGATTGTTTGTTTGTTTGTATTGAATTGAATAGGCTCCGAACTATTTTTATCGAATGGCATCATTATAAATAAAAAAATATCTCTAATCTTATTATTTTTTTTACAAGTAGAACTCGTCTTTTTTGATCTTTAGGTAAAATCTAAAATAAATAAGACAGATTATAATGTTCTATGATATTTATCTATGCACATATTTATGTATCTATGGATAAAAATACAAACGCTTTATTTCTCTCCAAATTTTTTTGTGTTAGTAGTAGTAGGAATTACGCGTAAACCTATACTGACATTTGAAAAGTATTTGAATGGCCTTCGAAATTTGCGATTGTATGGCGAAGGCCATTGAAATGGCTTTGAAGGCCATTCGCAGGGTTTTCAAATGTCAGTATTGGATAGGTGGTTTTTGCGTAATCGCACAGCAGGCCCTACTGTATTAATGCATGTGTTGATTAAAATTGATACGGTGAACTAGCACTGCAATGACAGAGCAGTGTTGTCAACGCAACAAAATTTGTCAATTGGCACACGAGCGTCCTCAATTACCACGTCTTCTCTTTTTGAACAGACTATAAAAATAGCTTACATAAACACAAACGAAAAGAAATAGCTATAGATATAAATCGTTAGATACGCCCCGACCACCAAAAACTGTAGCAATGTACACAAACAAAACAAGCGTACTGAGAAAATAGTGTCATCTCTTTTTCTCACACGTTAGGTGCAAACACAACTTTCTCTTTCGTGCACTCGCCATTTAAATTTGTTATTGTAGTCATTTTTGACAATGCGGACAATAAAATAAAAGTTATTTCATTAACTCGCAATACCTACGAGTGAAATGTTACACCTCTGGCTTTGTTTGTGTTTCTAGAATTGTTGTTGCGCTTGCGAAAGGCACACGTCATTTTGTGACGCT
The DNA here is from genome assembly GCA_955876795.1 of Eupithecia tripunctaria. NCBI lineage: Eukaryota > Metazoa > Arthropoda > Insecta > Lepidoptera > Geometridae > Eupithecia > Eupithecia tripunctaria. Next base: position 7,142,435 of record OY041623.1, on the reverse strand, counting down.
ATAAACTGCCCGCAAACGTCCTTCACAACACGTCCGGCTAATACTGTGCTTAGATGTACACTGAGTGCAGGTTTAAGCAGGCGTAAGGTTCGACTTGGACACAAAACGGCGCGGTCTCACTGAGGTAAGGGCATATCTAACGATTTATATCTTTGGAAATAGCCAATAAAATAGTATCATCAAATCAAATTTAATATATTTCCGATATCAATATTAACTAATAGTGTGGTTACAAATACAAACCTCGATTACCATGCAAATACATTTTTTGAGTTCCGATATAACACCCTCATTTCTTCCAAACCATTTTACTCTCGCGTCAAATATAACATTTATATGTCTTACCATCCAAGTCACCTGCTGTCAGAAAATGTAGAGAAAGCTATGGTCATTGTAATAAGGTTAATTTTTGTGTCTTATTGGTATAAATATTACCATACAAAATGTGTTTGTCCGTTCGTGATGAGTATGTAAATGTTAATGTACCTAAGTTATGGAGTCAGGGTGGTCTTTTTTTAGGACTTTTTAATTTATTTATGAATTATGTTTAAGAGCGAAAGTCTAGACAAGCCGTGTATTGAATTTTGATATATATTATGGGAGTTGATGATAAGGTAATGTAGTGAAAAAGTTCAGCAACTCGCCTCTAGATGGCATTGCAATAGCTATACCGCGGCAGTCCCCGAGTGCCACACGTTTTTTTATATTTGCCGTACTATGCGTTTCCATAAAACTCATCCAATTGATTTGAAACTTTGTTGCAAATTTGTGACGTTTTCTACTCATTGAATCGCGGGAAACACGTTTCCCACGAGAATTTTTTTAGCACTTCTTTGCTAAGTAAAGTTGAAAATAATGAACAGGATAGGGTGCTGTGACGCTCATTAGGGGAGGCCTATGTCTAGCTAATACTTATTACAATAAAAGATGTGATTTTAATAAAAAATTAGTTATTTTCTATATAATATTCTTTTAATCGAATAATATTCGAATAATCGAAAAGTAAACGAAAAATATTTGAATATTCGAATATCAAAAATTTTCAAATATTTGCAAACCCTAGTTCAAAAAAAATTACCCATGTGCCAAACCAAACCTATGGCTATAGCTGAAGACAGGATAGGGTGCTGTGACGCTCATTAGGGGAGGCCTATGTCTAGCTAATACTTATTACAATAAAAGATGTGATTTTAATAAAAAATTAGTTATTTTCTATATAATATTATAATAATCGAATAATATTCGAATAATCGAAAAGTAAACGAAAAATATTCGAATATTCGAATATCAACAATTTTCAAATATTTGCAAACCCTAGTTCAAACAAAATAACTTATGTGCCAAACCAAACCTATGGCTATATTGTAAATCGAATCAAATAGAATCGAATCGAATCGAATCGAATCAAATAGAATCGAATCGAATCGAATCCAATCAAATAGAATCGAATCGAATCGAATCGAATAGAATCGAATCGAATCGGATCGGATCGGATCGGATCGGATCGGATCGGACCGGATCGGATCGGATCGGATCGGATCGGATCGGATCGAATCGAATCGAATCGAATCGAATCGAATAGTAAACGAAAAATATTCGAATATCAAAAATTTTCAAATATTTGCAAACCCTAGTTCAAACAAAATTACCCATTTGCTTACACTAATATTTTTTTGTTCATGTTTTAACGTACTATTGTAATTTAGAATTACGGGGGTGGCATGCAATGTTTGGAAAAACCTTTATGAACTTAACTTAATAAATGATTTAAAAAAAAAACACCCTAAATGGGTAGAGTACCTACTGTGATCTTAAACCGCCTAATCACTGACATGGTTGTATGAATGCAATAAATACTGGATACAATACAATACAATATACTTTACACCAAAAAAATACAAAAAATAAAATACAGGAAAAGAGAAATAACAGAGTTGCACAATGGACGGCCTTATCGCTAAAAGCGACAACCTTAGGATGGACACGAAGCATACATGCCCAGAGATCACCACAATGACTAGTAATGACTTTGAATACTCCAAATTAAGTAATTGATTCACAAAAAAAGTACTTTGGTTTAAATGTTTACCGGCTGGCTCACGACGATATGTAGAAAGAGGATTTTGATTAATAAATGGTTTCACAAAACTGAAAGTGCGTCAAGGGTCGTAAGGAGACCTAAGAATGTATATTTAGAAATTTCCGATATAGGTAAGTAGGTATCGGTAGTAGTATTGGTAATTTGATTCCAATTGGCCGAAGCGAAAAACGCAATAGGGTATATGCATGTGATTTCAAAATGGCTAAAAAAATATATACGTATTCTCTATTGATATAGAAACATATCTCCATATTTATTTTAGAATTTTGAGATGTTTTTATCGTATGAGAAAGCTAATTTATTTGTGACTCAATTCGCAGAGGCCTCACGTCTTGAGCCCACAAATGTTTCACCACCCAGCCTTCCTCGATGTAGCACTAACATGCCTGAGATACGCATACATCAAAAGGAAGTGCTCAAAACTTTGCGTGGTCTCGACGTGAATAAGGCTAGTGGTCCGGACGGAATCGCGGCCGTGGTGCTGAAGTCATGCAATCCTGAGTTGTCTCCCATCCTTACCCGACTCTTTCGCCTGTCCTTGAAATCTGGTAAAGTCCCCAAGTCATGGAAGCTTGCTAATGTGCAGCCTGTGCCCAAGAAAGGTAGTCGAGCTGATCCCACAAACTATCGCCCCATTTCAGTCACCTCCCTGCTCTGTAAGTGTATGGAGCGTGTCCTGAATGGCAAGCTCCTGGCATATCTCGAAGACAATGACCTCCTTAGTGACCGTCAATACGGCTTTCGCCGAAAACGATCTACAGGAGATCTTCTTGTGTATGCCACCCACATATGGAGCGAGGCCATCGAGAAGCACGGTGAAGCCATTGCGGTTTCACTTGACGTATCTAAAGCCTTCGATAGGGTATGGCACGACAGCCTTATTAACAAGCTTCCAGCATACGGACTTCCAGACCTCTTCTGCAACTGGCTTCGCGACTTTCTGAGGGAAAGATCCATTCATGTAGTCGTTGATGGCTGCTCGTCTGATCAATTGGCGATCAACGCCGGGGTACCTCAGGGGTCAGTACTCTCTGCCACGTTGTTCCTGCTGCACATTAATGACCTGCTGGTACCCGGTATCATTGGGTACGCAGACGACAGCACCGTGGTTGAGAGGTACCTATCCAACGGGAAAGCCAGCCGAAATGACGTACAGGTGCAGAGAGAAGACATGTTGCAGCGCTTGAACTTAACTCTTAAGGCAGTCTCAGACTGGGGCAGAGCCAATCGGGTTAACTTCAATGCCTCTAAAACGCAAGCATGTCTCTTCTCTGCAAAAAAGAGTCCGCTTGTCCAGCTTCCCGTTTTCCGCAATGTACCGGTACCTATAAAGGATCAACTGGAGCTCCTCGGTGTCACTCTCACACCAACTTTGAACTTTGGCACATTCATCGAGTCGAAGGCCAAAACAGCAGCCATGAAGCTAGGGATCCTAAATAAGGTTAAGCGATACTTCACACCGGGACAGCTTCTATCCCTTTATCAAGCACAGGTCCGGTCTGGTTTGGAGTATTGCTGTCATGTTTGGGACGGCTCGGCCAAGTACCAGCTTGCAGCCTTAGACTCGATCGAACGAAGAGCTTTCAGACTCATTGACGAGCAGTACCTTGCAGAGACTAAGGTTCAAAGTCTCGACCACCGCCGCAAGGTTGCTTGTCTCTCGATCTTTTATAGGATACATTTTGGAGAATGCTCACTTGAATTACATGACCTGATCCCACCATCCCCCTTCCACTCCAGAACAAGCAGACGCACAGCGCAATACCATCCATACTTGGTGGACGTACCCTCCACTCGCACTAAGCGGTTTTCCTCCACCTTTATTATTCGCACCGCAAATGAATGGAACTCGCTCCCTGCCTCTGTCTTTCCGGCCAATTACAACCTGGTTCTCTTCAAGACAAGGGTGAATAGGCATCTTCTAGACCTTCGTGATACACCGTCGTCGGCCGCATCTTCACTTTCCATCAGGTGAGATCGCGGTCAAACAAAGGTTTATTTACCGTAAAAAAAAAAAAAAAAGGATTTTACCATTGAAAAATTGATATTTTAAATCTCAATCGCAAAATTTCAAAACGCTACGCCGCCATTGACTAGAGCGGACGTGACATCGCTGTTCACATTTCTTCTTTTTTTATTCTGCTTGCTGCACCATGATTTGACACTATTCTGCCCACTTCACATTTCGTATTGTAGGTTATTTTCAGATTTTTCGGAAAACCTCTTTTCTGAGATGATCACTACTGAGGTCGTCACAAAAGGTTATATTCGAGTGTGAACGTGGACGTCAAATAAACATGGCGCTAATATGGCAGCGTTTTTATCACCCGAAAATGATTGTAGTTTTGAGATTTTTTTACCTTATTATTGCGAAATTCAGTGAGCATCTTATCATTTTTCGGTTAAATAATGAAGTAATTATATAAAATATAAAAAAATATAAAATTATATAAAATATAAAAAAGAAAACCTAAAGAATCGATAAAAACAATAAAAAAAATTGATGCATATACCATATTGCGTATTTGGACAATTAAAGCATCCTCCAAGGTCCTGCGCCTTTGCTACATTTATATCTTTATATAGGTAGGTAGATGCTTTAATAAAACTTTACCTATCTGGTTTATTAATTTATAACTGCAAATATTATTTTTATACTTGGTATTACAATGTTTTGATGGAAGTTTTTGTTTCGTATAACTTGGCAGCTAAATTAAACCTAACACTTTTTTCACCTAAACGAAACCCCTCTAAGACCGAACACTTGTTACCTTGTAAAACCCCATTCAAGTAAAAAGGTGTTCAAAAACAACGTTTCGCTGAGTCATATCCTTTACGGGATATGTCGCTTCACTGATTTACATACTGTTAGCATAATTTGTTTCTATTTTTTAGGGTCCTGAGTTTCGGATGGAGGTGACGGGGAATTTCTCTGTGCTGTGGTGATTCCCGCCTCAGGACAAATGTGTGTACGATCTGCTGATAGTTTTTCAGGGCGTTCTGGATGTTTTCTATGTATAGTAAAAAAAATATCTATCTTTGTAGTGTATTGTATTATGTTTACAGTTATCCAGTACCTATAACACAAGCTCTGCTTAGCTCGGGGCTAGATAATGCTGTGTGAATTGTCCAACATTATTTATATTTATTACTAGCTGTGCCCCGCTGCTTCGCAAGCGTTTTTTCCTATGGAAACGTTTAAAGGTGATTTTTATCCCACGGGAACTGATTTATGGGATAAAAATTATTATTGTTTGATTCCAGTGTTAGAATTACCTGTATGCAAAATTTCAGTCCGATCCGTTTAATAGTTTTGGCGTGAAGAGGTAACAAACATCCATCCATACATTCATACAAACTTTCGCATTTATGATATTAGTGTGATAAGATTTTTCTAGTACATATAATCTTATCTCGTGTTAAAAGATTTTGCAGTAAACAATAAAATTAACACCCGTGTCGTAAAAATGTAATTTTGTCATTAAAGAAGTATAATTATTGGGCCCTGGATTCAATCTTTTCATTATTCTATTCTATTCCTAAATTATTATTACTATTAATTTATTGAAAATAAGGAACGCAACTGTCGACGATTAAAATTTTAGTGATCACACTTATGTAGTTTATTACGATTCTGTTAGCGAATGCCAATTATTAGCTTTCTGTGACTATTTTAATTTCTATTGTAGGTAATTATTTAAGCTGATGGCAATCCGAATTAAATAAATAAATATTTTATTATATTAATATAATCTCTGTATTGATTAAAATGTTTAATTGTAAGAAGTTTCTGTTATAATTATGGCTAATGTCAGTAAGGAAGACCGAAACCTTCTAGTACAAATATTCTATACTTAAAAGGAGGCTTCAAAATATTGTTTAAGATAATTATTGCATTTTGTGGACGAAATAAAAAACATTTGTGTTTGGATAAAACGAACTCTGTAGTTATTTATATATTTATATTTACTAATATTAAAAAAGTTAAAGTCTGTTTATCTGTCTGTCTAGTTGTCTTGTCTGCTACCTTTATTACAATCTTGTAATACATAACATGCAGTTAATAATTGATTTTGCTTAATAAAACTATAAACCGACTTCAATTATATAGTTTTTTCATGGCATTCATTCCATTGTCAGAACTGGACCAAATTAAATTGGGACCACAGGGAAAGCACCAGCTTTCAAATAAAAAAGAATCTTAAAAATCGGACCACTCAGTCAATAGTTCTGAGGTAAGAAACATAAAAAAATAGTCTTATGGGGAACCTCCTCCTTTTTTTAAACCTGTTAAAAACAAAACACTGTATACTGTAACGCAAGGTCAACTGAAAATCTCGGTTAATGTCCTGAATCGTTGTTTCCGAGTAAACAATTTTTTTTTCATAGAATAACTTGATTATTTTGAAAAAATAAAACACATCAACCGAAATTATTTTGAGTCCTTAAGTTTATACAATTGTTTTAAAGTTTTGCGCGACAAATACGGGTATTTTATAGGGACGCATCGGGATAATTTTTTATAATGGCGAAACAGTTTTCAAAATTGGTCCATAGATGAAGGAAAAGTCGACAAATATGCACAAAAAACATTCATACATCCGAACAATTAACCTTCTCCTTGTTTCCAAGTCGTTTTCAAAACTACTGTAAACTGTAATCTAAGGCTGTGTTCACCAAAAGATAATCGAACAATCAGGCAATTTCGTCGGTTAATTTTGACGTTTATTTAATGCATAAAAACTTGTATCAAAAACGTCAAAACAACTGTATAAAAATTTTCCATCTGTTAGTAAACTCGGGTCTCAGTCAATTGTTATTCTTGGTAATTTCGTAAATCGATTGTGTGCCGGTCTCCAAAACTTAAAATACCTATACCATGGACATGATATCAAATAGACAGGCTTTTTATGTTTTACAATTAATTTTTTGTTTATACAAATAATACGGCTAAGTGTGAGTATAGGTCTGCCGTCCGATCACTAGAAGGTCGTTAAGTGATAAAACCAAATTTGTGGGTATGAGCCAAAACGTGGGAAATGCTGTCCCTGGAAATTGGGAAGACATACAGATTTCTTTGTTAGACCAAATTATCCATCAACATTTAAGCTACTATTTTATTAAATATTTTGTTTAAAAAGTTAAAAGTTTATTTTTCAATTTAAGATTTTGTGTTTTAGTTGAGCTTACCAGCTTTAAAATGTGACCATCTAAAATGCAAAAAAACGGCTTGCTGAAGCGCAACCGTATTTAAGAGTTGTAACAAACTGTAACTGCGATAATATTTTATAACGAGTAACAGTTACATGCATATTCAAAACTAAATAACGGCTAAGTTACTTACCCGTGTTCTTGAGTAGTAAGTGAATTGAAATGTAACTAACCTCAACTCTGAAAATGGCGTCATCGGACTTTAGTTGTTTATATTGTTGTTCTGAGATGCTAAAATTAAAGTATTTTCGAAACAAAAACATAGTAGTTGGATAAACAATCCAAGCTAACTGTTTTTTAGTGCTGAAAATACTGATCTGAAGTATATTGATATAATTACAAATAAGCAGTTTAGTCTAAATTTTCCTAAAATGAATAAGCTTGTTTAAGAAGGAAATAAGGGTCAATTAAAATAATATAATTTAACAATTTAGTTAAAATTGCCTTCTTACTGTTTACGTCATTATGTAATCAATGTATAAAGAGAAAAGTACAACTATTCTAAAAAAAATCTTTATGATTACCTTATTTATTATGAAAAAGATCTGGGTTAATAATCTTACCACAAAAAATCTACTTAATTACTTTTACATTACTAGCTGCGCCCCACGGCTTCCCACGCGTTTCCTATGGAAATGTTAAAAAGGAGATTTATACCACGTTAACTGACTTATGGGATAAAAAGTAGCCCATTCCAGGATTATAATTATCTGTTTGCAAAATTTCAGCCAGATCCGTCCAGTAGATTTGGCGTGAAGAAGTAACAACCATCCATGCATCTATCCATACAACCATACAAACTTTCGCCTTTATAATATTAGTGTGATGTGATAGTGTGATATTAGTGTGATACTTAAAAGACGTAGTTTACAACAGTTTACAAGAAAAGTGTAAACCTTTATTAACCATTATTATCTATGATATGACTTTATTATCAATTATTCGTTTATATTATTCGTTTTATAACAATTAATTAAAATTGAATTGTTTACTCAGACTAGATTCAATCTACTCTTTCATTTTTAGTTACATTCAGGCATCTCATGCCAGAATTGCATTTTGTGTGGTGCGCTTAGGTATATCTTTTAACGCATTGATAATTGCAAATGTTATTGCCTTCTCTATAACTTTTGGTGCACATTTAAATTCAGGATTCAAAACATCTTTATAATCATCAATCACTCGTACTTCAGTTATCGAGAGCATATCGTGGTTATTTCTCTGGAAACAGACTTGTGTTATGTCTTTCAGCCCCCCTAGCACGGCGTTTCCTTCTCTACTCTACACTAGAATAGACAAGATAGTTTCTTGTCTTCGAAATCTTTCTTTTGCCCGAGCACGGCGTATCTCGAAGCAAGCCCTAGAAAACAGTTTCTTCGTAGACAAGCGCTTTCTATAGCAACGGGAACGATACCACAGATTAAATATAAAATGTTCTAAAAATTTCGTTCGTTACGTTTCATTACCTACAAAATATCAAAAATATCAACGTTGATATTTTGTGTCAAGAAATACAGTATAAACGTAAAACGAAACGTTTCAATTTTGACATTTACGACCAATAACGTCATGCTTATGTCAATGTCATAACCCATGGTTTCCCGCGCGAAAATTTAATTTTTACAAGTTTTTTTCAGTATAGAAAATAATTAGCGAACTCGCGAGTGATTTTGCCCAACCACTGACTTTTTTCGCAAAACATTATTAATTAATAATGTTTTGCGAAAAAAGTCAGTGGTTCAGACTTGGAGGGACCTAAAAAAAAGCCCGGATTGATGTTGCTCGGCACAATGAAGCCTTCAACAAAACTGGCAACAGGCCAGATCATGTGCCACCAGTGCCGAGCATCAGCAGAAAGATACTTAGCATCATAGGCACTGAGAGTACCTATGGAATAGGACATATGGAAGAAACAGGACTGGGCGAGTAGGTACTTTCTTTAAATGTAATTAATTAGTAACTTAACGATTTTTAATTCCATTTCTTGTATAAAAAATTGGAATTCTTTCAGTTTCCTGTCATTGTGATTGAAGAGTTCACTACATCAAAGCATACCTGGCCTCACCACAAGTCCACCACACAGTCCACCCCGACTCAGCACATGCCCGTCTCCACTTAAGAGCCCACAACCACAGGCATTGCTTAGCCTAATTCAAGACTCGCCCACCTTCACTCAACAACTCTCCTCTGAGACTCCCAACCAACACTAGACGCAGGCCACCAAAGTCTGCTAAAACGTTTTTCTGGCCTCAGATGAGAGCACCTAAATTGTTTTGAAAGTAAGTTATTGTGAAAAATATGCATTAACTAAAGAGTAGGTATTTAATGTATTTATTGATGATGTTTGTGCTTACAATAAGTTATCAAAAATAATCTATTGTAAGAGGTTTATACACAGCACTGGCAACTTAAGTGTGTAAAATAAAGATGATGTTATTGTTCCTATCCAAATACACCTGATTTGCTGCAAGTGTAATTTAAATTTACCTTTGTTTAAATTCTATGTATGTACTTATTAACTCCTTGTTTCAGGAAATGAACAACAACCTTAAGATCAAAAATGACCTGACGATGAACATGGTGTCAATAAACATTTTGAATTTGCATTATGATTGAAATGAGGAGAAACATTACAGAAAGGTAGTTATAATTTAATTATATACAGAAAAAAAACATAAGTTAGAAATAATTATACAGCTTCTATCATGCAGGCATTTCTTATCCTCTGTAGGTACCTGAAAAAATAAAGTTACCTACGTATTATTTACTACTTTTTTTGTTACAGATTGCGCAAATACCATCAGGACACAATAAAAACATTGGAAAACTAAGTGTACCTATATAATAAAAGTATAATTACTACTTAATAATAAAAAATATACCTAATACAATTTTATAACATATCTGCATTTCACTGTTGATAAAGAAATAGGTACCTAGTAACTGAAGTATTCCCTCACTATTCTCTGTCTTTTGCCCCGTGCCAGAGACAAACTGTTTTGAGCATCATAGAGATTAACTGTCCTTTCAGTCTCCAAATCCGGCAACAGCTCCATTCGTACCCTGAAAAAAAAGTGGTCAGTACCTAGCTAACAATAATGCAAGTCTGTTTAATAAGCAGTTCTGATTTGTATATTTAATTACTCTGGGCAGGTATTATTTAGTACCAAAATAGAAGGACTTTAGTCTTAGAAGTAAGTCATCAATTAATCATAGTATAATAAAGTAGGTATCAGTGAGAATTTACCTATAGTGTTTCATAATATTGTATAGTGTACAACTCACATATATTAAGGCCGAAGCCTTCTCAGGTTCATAATGAAGGCTGCGGTCTATGCAGAGTGACCGGAAAGTACCTTTGAGGTAGCCATTGGTACGCTCAATCACATTTCTTGTTTTACAATGCCACTTGGTAAATTTATCTTCAGGGGTTCCTGCCCGAGCATCAATATTTGGTGTCATAAGCCATGGCTAAAGGGCATATCCAGACTTTTCGTGCCACCCTTTTGTCGGCCAGTTTCTGTGTTAGGGAAGTTAATCCATTTTGGCTTGAGTCTGAAATAATGAGGTTTTCATTAGAAGGTTATTACAGGTAGGTAGGAACATTAATACATAGGTACCTAGGTACTTGCTATTTACAGCTCTCACAAATTGTTTGAGGAACTTGCTCACAGTAGTTTAGCCAATACTTATGTTTTGTTCTTTCCAACACCTCTTTGGTAATGGCCAGAGAACAACACTTTTAGGGAGCAAAGAACCTGTAAAAATAATATTGTCAACACAATAACTTAACCTTACCTACAGGGTTTGCATTAGTATAGGGAGGTACTTACTTTTACAATTGGTGGATTGGGTACCCTTGTATTGTGCGAGGAGACAGCTCTTCTTGCAGCTCTTGGCACAAAAATATTGTACCATCACCTTTGAAATTAAAAAGTTTCGCTGAAACTCGGCCTCCGGCAAATTAGGGGCTACTGTGAGCTCTCGAACAGCATTTTTTCAAGTCTCCTATCGTTTTTCTCCTCGTGCTGGCTGAGAACCAATTCCTCCCCACGCCGTTCATACTTTCGTAAGTCCGTAACCCGTGAAAATTGCAAACAAGAAATGCTTCTCTATGTCTCGAGAGGTGTAGACAATATTATAAGAATTGTTTCTATTCACAAATGTCAAAAGTAGAGTAAAATTGAACGCCATGCTCGCAGTGGTAGACTCATCTCTAGGGTAGAATAGAAAACATTTCTATCCGCTCATTCTTTCGAACGCCATGTTCGCGACCGAAGAAAACTTTCTACTCTCTACACCTAACTGTCATTTTTATGTCACTTTTAGTCTATTCTACCCTAGAGAAGAAACCCCGTGCTAAGCCCGCAGGTCTTTTACACTTACAGCCGGTTTCTCGAACGCTAATCACATCCCAAATCAGTTGACAAGGTATAACTTGTCACTTAAATAAAATCAGGTTGCACGAACGCTGATTAAACAAAACAGCAAAATCTCATATAAGTTGTTCAAAAACAAATTACCTAATCAACATTCTCTCTGTAGTTGGTACTTCATGATATAAATCTCTATTGTGCTGGAATGGACGGCTTGTCTCCAGATAATTCTGTTTGTGGTTATTTTCACCACGTCGTAATACTTGCGACCCCCCTTGAGCTGATCAGTCCATCTGCTTAGAGATCTATCGCGATATCGCTTGCCCTCCACGTTGCCAACAATGACCAGCTTTTTGAGGTTCTTGTTGCCGAGCCTTGCAATATGACCGAAGTAGGAGAGTATACGGCGGTGACAAATCGTGGATAGCCTGTCCTTCACTTTCAGTTGCGTAACGATCGACATATTGGTTGGTGCGTTTCGCCGTCCAAAGAATCCTTCTTCTCTCTAGATAAGATGGTCCATGTCTCTACTCCGTATAAGAATATAGGGAAGATCAGAGCACGAACTAAGAGCGCATCTTTGTCTTGCACGAGATACTTCTGTTCTTCCAGATGCCATTAAACCGACTCATTCCGTCCCTTCCCATAACCATGGGCCGTTTGATCTCTGGCACACAGCTACCATCATTGCAGATGTAAGAGCCGAGAAATGAAGTTGTCTACCACTTCGATGCCGCGGCAGCTATGTATTTGGGCCTGAGAGGACTAGAGGAAAAACCTTTTGGAGGCATAGTTTTTATATCCACTCTAGCTAGATTAGAAGCGGGACACACAGTGAAATCCTGAAAGTCGTACAGTTTGCCTTTCCTTTTCATGGCCAGCTCTACCCGATGATAAAATCAATCGTAGCTCATGAAGCTGTGACCAGACTCAAAAAACTGAAGAGTTATTGTTTCGGTTGCTATCAAGTCACTGTTAATCAAATATAATAATTAAATAAAACAATAGCCAGTTCTTATTTTGGGCACAACAGTTATCCATCCAAATATGTAGTTATACTCTTCACCTCGCGGAATTGAATAATGAATATGATAATAACCACACAAGGATTTTTTCATGTGTCGTGAGGGTCACGAACTACGAATACTTTGCTATTAGAACACCCAGACCCAGAAGAAATATTTGCATCAAATATTTCTACCGCTGCGCCGCGGGATCGAACCCGCCACTTTGTTTCTCAGCTGGTTATTCGTTTACTGAGTCACAGTGGTAGTCTAATAATAGGGAATAAATATTAACTTGTAATATTATTTTTAACAGTGTGATAAAAACAATAACTTGAGTATTACAAAAACTTCGCTTTTGAACTAATTTCTGGCCGGAATTCGCACTAATCGTATGTATGTCCTGCCTCCGTGACGTCCTAGCGACGTGTTATGTTATATTGTTCTGTGGCGACGAGTGTGCAGGAGTAAGGGGCTTGCAGAAAGCTTCGCAGTTAACCTTTTCCTAGCGTTGCATTGTCATTATACTGTTTTTTAGTTTTGTTTTTATTCATGTGAATGTATTAGTTTCACAGCTAAAAAACGGTCACCGTCTTTTAGTACTGTAAGTGTTTCAATCATACATTGGTTTTGCAATGACTAGCCAGCTAAGTATATCTAGCGCTTTTTTAGTGTAGGAGTGGTTAGAAAACTGTTTTTTAGACATCGTAAGCACAAGAGTGGCATGCAGTACTAAAATATACTAAAACACATGTAAAGTCAGCTAACGGTTTATTTTTATTGTCATTACAAGTAACCGTTTTATAAGCTGGTATAAAACGGACAAAATTAGGCTTCAATACGTTGCTAAGCTGGTTTAATCGTGTTTTAGTATTGTAAAGTGAGGTAACCGTATTTTAGTTTTGGAAAACCCCAAAAATGATGTAGATAGTGGTGTAGCTGGACTCTGTATCTCAGCACTGACAAGAGATAGAATTTTTTTAACCAGATTGGAAGATAGAGCAAAAGCTGCCTTTTAGTATGGTACACAAAAGTCAAATTTGACGAAATGTCACTTAACGGCCTTTAAGTGATAGGACGGCAGAGGTATACCTACACGCGCACGGAGGGTATTGTCCCATCGTTCAAACCTATTTCTCAAAAGAAACTCAAGACAAACTGTTTGGGAACTTCCTTAAATTTTCTACTTTATTTTATTTTAAGTGTTTGTTGGTATTGAAGTGGAACTGTTACATACTTAAAGAAAGTTTCGTTAGTCTACCTATTATGTTTCAAGACATAAAGCCTCTACAAACGTAGAGTTAAAAAAGCCAATCGTGTTTTTTGTATTAAGAACGACGAAATGAGCCCCCATTAATTTTTTTTTTTTAGAATCTTTTTGTTATAGTGGTATGAGAAATACATATTCTGTGAAAGTTTCAACTGTTCAACTGTTACGATTCATAAGGTAGAGCCCTCTGACAAACGGACGGATAGATAGCGGAGGCTTAGTAATAGGGTTTCGTTTGCACACGTCGTGTACGAAACCCTAAAAAGACCTACAAAAAATATAGACTGTCACAGTTTATTTCCTGATAAAACTATCTCAATTCCAACAGTTTCTAACAGTAGGTTGGACACGTGCGTTATCCAAACAGTCCTTTTTACCTAGTTCTGAAAACCAAAACACTGGTTTACGACCTATTGTCGCTGACTAAAAAGAGAAAATAATATCTCACGATAACGATAAGTAGCCACTTGGGAAAATTCTAACTAGGTTTATTTAATTTTAGTGCTAATGTGGGCTATAAACTTATATTATGCTATGGCTCAAAGTTTTATGTACTCATATGATGCGACTTTCTCAATTTCTGAAACTTTTCACTTCTGCACAAACATATAAGTAGAACATAGAAGTTTCATATATCTCTTTAATTACATACAATATTATTGTATGTTATTAACGAGATATCTATATATATGAAACTATATATATTTCTATGTATCTATCTTCTATGTTGTATGAAACTTCTATGTTCTATGTATTATATCCTTGGTAAAGGAGCAGTTTTTGTCTTTTGTCACTGAACGAACACCAATGTCCCTATATTTAGAAGTAGTTTATGTTAATATATATAGGTACCTTTAAATAATAATGCAATGTAAGTAGTAATAGTGTAAAATATGCTATTTTAAGCGTAATAAGTATAATAGTATTTTATTTAAATAACCTTCATGACACACAGATCCCCTAGTACTATCCAATTATCATATCCATACACGGTTGTTGTCGCTCTTCAGCGATAAGACCGCTACTTGTCACTTAGTTTTTAAACTGTTTTGTTGTATTGTTTCTTTCAATAAGTGTGTAATAAAGAATTTTCTATCCATCTATTTATATTACAAAAATAGAAAGAAAGGGTTTTGAAGATGTTTGGAGTGTATTGGGCCCCACATTTGTATCTTTTTTTCAAAATCGCCGTGCGCAATCAAAGTTAAATATTTGCATAGAAGAGAGTGGTCACAAACCGTCTCGCCAGGAGACTCGACGAGTTCCAGCCACCGGAACAGGCCGGGTTTCGCGGAAGATATGGACGATAGACCACATACACAGCGAGGCAAATTTACAGAAGTCCGAAGAGTATAATCAGCCCCTGTGTCTGGCCTTTGTGGACTATGAGAAGGCCTTTGACTCTGTCGAAACCTGGTCTGTTCTGGAATCCTTACAGCGATGCCAAGTAGACTATCGTTATATCGAGGTGCTGAGATGTCTCTACGACGCCGCAACCATGAATGTCCAAGTACAGGACCAGCAGTCCAAACCCATCACACTGCGCAGAGGAGTGAGACAGGGGGATGTCATATCGAAACTGCGGCGGGCTAAGGTACGCCTGCGACGCAGGAGGTTGCGGGTTCGATTCCCTTGAGATAAATGTGTGTACGATCTGCAGACGTTTGTTCAGGGCGTGCTGGATGTTTTCTATGTATAATAAAAAAATATCTATCTATTTAGTGAACTGTATGAAGTATACCAGTTATCTAGTACCCATTACACATGTTTTGCCTAGATTGGGGCTAGATAATGCAATGTGAAGTCCAAAATTATTTATTTATTTTTAATATATTGTATACTAGCTGCGCCCCGCGGCCTCGCACGCGTTGTTCCTATGGAAACGTATATGGTGATTTTTATCCCACGGGAACTCATTAATGGGATAAAGCCTATGTTTGATTCCAGGATTGGAATTACCTGTATGCGAAATTTCAGCCCAATCCGTTTAGGCGTGAAGTGGTAACAAACATCCATCCATCCATTCATCCATCCATACATCCATACAAACTATCGCATTATAATATTAGTGTGATTCCAATTATTTCAATTCGTAACATTGCATTTTCTGACTCAATCCAGCCAATATGGTCCAAATCGCACAGCGCGGACTTTAATAAACGTATTGGCGCTATCTCTAAAGGTCCATCTTCCCGCCACCTCTTCTGCAAACCAGTTGAGTTTGTGCTCCCTCTTTAGATATGTTATCTATATACTTATATATTTTTTTTATAATTTATTCTATAGTCATTTACATATGAATATTTACCATTTGAGTTTTGAGCTGTCCAATATTTTGGCACAGTTTCATGCGCCATGATTACGTAATTCAGTTATTCCGTGATCATGGCGCATGAAACTGTGCCGAAATATTAGAAGGCTCAAAACTCAAATCACGGTAAATATGCCGTTGTAAATGACTTCATTGTTAATAACCATAATGGATTCAAAAGTTGTATGAATAACTAGCTGCGCCCCGCGGCTTCGCAGTAACTTATGTTTGATTCCAAGATTAGAATGACCTGTATCCAAAATTTCAGCCCAATCGGTAAGTAGTTTTGCCGTGAAGAGGTAACAAACATCCATCTATCCATCCATCCATCCGTCCATCCATACATCCATACAAACTTTCGCATTTATAATATTAGTGTTATTAGTGTTAAAACTTTTGAATCCATCACGGTTATTACCACTGAAGTAAAGTCAAGTACCATCCCCCTTCCACTCCAGGACAAGCAGACGCACAGCGCAATACCATCCATACTTGGTGGACGTACCCTCCACTCGCACTAAGCTGTTTTCCTCCACCTTTATTATTCGCACCGCAAAGGAATGGAACACGCTCCCTGCCTCTGTTTTTCCGACCAATTACAACCTGGGTCTCTTCAAGACAAGGGTTAATAGGTATCTTCTAGACCTTCGTGATACACCGTCGGCCGCATCTTCGCTTTACATCAGGTGAGATTGCGGTCAAACAAAGGTCTATTTACCGTTAAAAAACTGAAAAAAAAGTTGCTGTGCGGTGCCAAAAAAAAAAAGGTGTTAAAATTCTAGGCCGGCGCCTAGAATTTGGACCACCCAAACTCTTCCCGTAAGTGGAAGAGGCGACTCAGGGAGCAGCATAAAAAATCTACCACCGAACTGCGTGCTCCAACCAGCACACCCAGCGTAAGGATTATTGGCATTATCCTACTCCCATGGGATAAAAGCCTATATGGCACTTAATAAGGGGGTGGCCTACGTCCAGCAGTGGACCATTCTAGGCCTATAAGGTTAAAGATACTGATGTGTAGCTTTTATTCTTCAGACCAGTAAAATAACAAGAGTAATTTCCCATCGAATCTAAATTGGCCTGGTTTTACATCTATTTGTATCGCAAGTTTTTACGCACTTTAATAAAGCCTAGTCCACTTCTGGACATAAGCCTCCACTCATGTGTGCTGTAGCGTCTTCAACTTGCTGCATCCAGCAGCTGCCTGATTTAACATAAAACCTTCTTTCAGTGTGTCAGTAGAAAAGATAACTTCTAAAGTATTTTATCCATCGTACCCAATGATACCCGAATATGTGGTCATCCGAGCAAATTTCATCCACTTCGGATGAGTTCAACCCTTGAATATTTTGTATGATTTTCGTGCGTTAACTCATACAATTTCTTAGAATATAAGATATTCTATTTGTATAAGCGATCGATATTCTATTTGTTTCAAACCAGGTACCTATTGGGCTTACTAATACTCGTACTACTAATATTATAAACGGTGAATTTTATTTGGATGTTTGTTACTTTTTCACGCAAAAACAACTTAACTGATCAGGCTGAATTTGCATACTGGTAGTTCTAGGCCTGAAATAGCAGATGGGCTACTTTTATACCACTAATCAGTTCCTTTAATATAAAAATTATTCAAGTTTGAAATAATCGAGTTAACAGCAAATTGCTGCAAACAATCCAGGTAGTAGAACTGATCCATCAGTCATCGCATCCCCAAGACGTTGGCTGCATTGCCCTGATGTATGGCAATGCTGATGCGCTGCACCAGATATTTAATAGCTCTGGGGTGACGCGTCGCTTCGACCAGACGCTCACATAATTTCTTAACGTTTTCGTGAACGAAGAAGCACTAGATTTTTTCGCAGGCTACTGATCCAAAAGCATTATCCAAAAGACCACAGTAAAGTATCTCAGATCTACAGTCGTATCCCTCCACCTCATGATAACTCAATTGATATAAAATTCGTTTTTCCCGTCAATACATCAATACGTCAGGGGGCGGGTGCGCGGCACATAATTACAGGCCTGGTCCGTGCCTGTGGGCACACCAGGCACACCCTGCCCGCAAATTATTTAGTAATTTTAATTTTATTTGTACTGAGTTGTGCTTTGATTTTTGCGCTGTTGGGACAGTTGTAACGGGGTATTCATTTACACTTTATTTGAGGGTTGTTATAGTTTCTTCCCGTGACTTCGGACTGTATATCTGTAGTTGGTAGGTAGTAAAGAATCGATGTAGGTACCTACTTACCCACCTGTAAGTTTGTGTTAGGTACCATAAATATTACCGTAATAATATTATACTGTCTGCTGAGGGCTTAGACAATGTAACAATCGATATCGAAAGCTATATTAGAAGACCAAAAATGTATGGCGACCTATGCCTTAGATATGTCACGTGATCTGTTTCGAATCTTTCTATTATTTTCGAATCGCTTTGGGAATGCCGGTTGGCAATGACCTAAGTTCTCTTAAAAGCCTTCTGTTTCTATCTATTGAATTTTTAATTTGTTGTATGTGCTGCTGGTTTTCCTTAAATAAATAAATACAGTAACCTTGAACGGCGAATTCCTTTGACCACGGGTAAAAACTCCTAGAGAAAATCATGTTGAAATGCATAATCTTACCGTCTGCAACCAGCTCAGTGTTTCAATTGTAAATACTAGTTTTAATTCATTTCTATTACTCGATTGTAATTTTCTTTTTTTAAGTGTAAAGTTTTTATAAACTTATTATAATTATAATTAAATTATGGTGTTATTATACTTTAAAAATAATGTTTTACTTTAAAAAAATACTAACCTTACCTACGATAAAGACTGCTGCAACTGTTTCTGAGGTTGTTTCTAGGATTATATCTGTGAGCTGTGTTTTGAATGTAATTTATTCATTTGTTACTTATTATTATTCATTTTGTTTAGGTAGTTTAATAAAAAATCATTTATATTTTTTAGTTTGACTAGTTACTCTTCGTTTAATTTACTCTATCCTATTTTATTTTATTAAAGAGCTTAGCTCTTGCCGGTGAAATGACGAAATTTCCTCCACTTCTCTCTATCCAGTGTAATCAATGTCTTTTACTTCTTTATAAAACATAACAGCTACTTTTTCCTTTATCTGACTCATAAAGTTGATTTGTGGTCTTCCTTCTTTTTTTCCCGCTATGTAACTTATGTAATGTCGTTTATAGAGCAGATATCCTATCATTTTCCCTCTACCGGCCTACGAGAATTTTACTTTTTCTTTTTAGGAACCAACACCAGTTTTAGGTTGTTCTTTATTTCATATTATTACCAAAGACAGTAGGTAATTAAATTGTCCTAGATTATTATACTTGGAGATATTCCATAAAGTTCCATACTCTTCAATAAAGTTCGGTACCAATACCGTGTGTGGTATTACGATAAAATGTAAAAATAAAATGATTTGCGCCTTGCACTGATGTTATCTGCTCTAAATGAGCACTGTTGGTTGATTATGAGATATAAATGATTTATATGGTCTACCTTATAATGTTCGAACTTGATAATTTATATTATAAATGTGACAGTTAGGATGTTTGTAAACTCCTTGCGTTCATGCTATCTGACGGATATGGTTGAAATTTTGCATAATTTCTAGACTAAGCTACTTTTTTTTTTATTTTTTTATTTACTTTAGAGGAAAAATCGGCTTAATAATTTCTGAGTGTTACAGTTTTTTGCACTATGGTGACCATTAATAGGTTCCCACAAATAGCTGCATACTAGACACAACACGAAAATATAAGTTAGCGTAAAGTAAAGTTATACAAATCTAGGTAGATTAGTTAATTATCTCTGGCCTTTTAGCAACGCTATCTAGGCCCAGCTCAAGAAACAACAAGGTGAGATTCATTATGAATGTAAGCGGGTTAACTACGAACATTGTTTCTGTTGGAAGAACACCAACGTTTCATCCCTTAAGGAGGGACATCTTCAGGGCGAGTGCGGTTCTAGACGCGCGCGTTCCGCATCCCTTCGAGCACGAAGGGATGCGGAATGCGCGCGTGTTCTTCCAACACAAACAAGGTTCGTAGTTAACCCGCTTACATTCATAATGAATTTGTCAAACTACGAAAGTTTCTATAGTAAAACGAGGTGGGAGTTATAGTGGAAGGTTTGAAAGTAAAAACATATATTTCGAATATAAATTTTATTGCGCCTAATAAATTTTCTTAAAACTAAGTTGGTCGCAGTGCGAATTAAAAATTAAACTAGAATTACAAAAATATAAACTACACAATTTACTATCCACGTTTATGTTAGAACATGATAATAGTGAGATATTTAATATTTACTACAATTTATACAAAAATAGCTTTATTCAAATTAAAATTAAACAAAATTATTTACGATATATCTACAGATTTATGGAAGATCTTATAATTCGAATCATTTTATATTATTTCATAATACAAATGTTTCTATTTCATAAAATATACAAAAATATCTTTTTACAAATAAATAATATATTTATAGGAATCGTATGCGCTACTTATGGTAAATTTTGGACGAATTACAAAAACTAATATTATTACATTACTTACCTTTCAAAATAAAATGGTAGGTATTATAAATTTTCGTAAATATATACACACAGATACATTTTTTATCAAACTCCAAAAAAAAAAAACATCGTATACTACCTAATTATTGTAGGTGCATAGTTACCTACAGCAAACTAAAAATTTTACATTCATAATTCAGTATTTTAATGAGTCTTTTTTGTTTAGTGTTATTTACAATAATATGTGTAAAATTAAAATAATACAAATTCATGTGTGACATTAACAACTACATTGACCAAAAGTCACACTTAAGCTTAAGCCAAACCAGCGCGTCAAAAACGCGGGATGTGGGACGCAAAGGGGGTGTGTCAGCCGCGCGGCGAATACAGCAATGACGCATTGCACACTTAAGGCGCATACCCGAGCCAATATGACAGCGATACCAATTTTATCAAATTTTTACGTTTATCATAGTAATTTTTAAAAATCCTACGTCCAGTTTTTGGTATCTATTATAAGCTATTTTTAATACCTCTGTAATAATTTTATCTCATATAGTTTAGGAGGGGATGCGAAAATAGAGTTTGGTGGCCAAAAAGCGCAACTTCGTATCTCGACCTAAGCTTTACAAAATGAAACTATTACAGAGGCATTATTATATAACTTATAATAGATACCACAAACTGAACGATGGATTTTTAAAACTTGCTGCGTATAACGTAATAATAAGATAAAATAGTTGGTTGCGCCACTTTCACTGGTGTATGGGCCTTAAGCGACCACGAAACGGTAGTAATTTAATGGAAAAGTTTTGCGTTGTTGACGCTCCCGCTTCGCGTCCCGCGTATTTGACGCACAGGTTTGGCCAAAGCTTCATTATTTTCTAGTTTAAAGTTTTCAGTAAAAAATTAAGATATGGGAAGAAACTTTTCAATAGGAACCTCAAACACATTTACCTCTATAATGCGAGATTTTTAAACAATCTTATAAAATATCTATAGAGCGCGAAAGGAGTGCATTTTATACCTTTGCGATGGGGTGGGGGATATTAAAGAGGACATTGCGATTGAGAAGGTGAACAGAAGTGTGAGGCTATTTGACGTTTGTAACGAGACGTGATCGTGACGTCTATTTTTCCATACAGAGCGCCTTTATCGTGCGGACAAGAAATATCGCAAATCCCACAAAATTATCGAAACGATTTTTTTGGATGTAGTCCAGAAACGTCATAAAGTTATCATCATCTATCCATGCAAAAAGCATTACACGCACTATCTTAAGTTAATTTCATCTATGCACGATTCATCGATATTTTCACTGCCATAGCTAAACGTTTGGTTAGTAGGATCTGGCCTCTGTCTTATTTTACGGTTGAATAACTGACAAAAATAGGTTAACAGTTAATTACATATATCGCTTGACATGACCAATCTTTACAAACAGCTTTTACAATGCTTAAAAGAGAACTATACTTCCGCGATTATGAAAATTGACAGTAGTGTCAATTTAGATGCAGCAAAAACTAAACCAAACTAATTTGACAGCACTAAAAATGGTGCTGTTCTTTTAATTTCAATTGTTATGAAAGAGACGGCATAATTTTTTGTCCTGTAAAATTAGTTTAGTTAGTTTTGACACCAATGTACAAAAAAAATGTCTAAATATCTATCGAAATGATAGTTTATGTTGCCAAACTCAAATATGTAAGGATCAATTTACAAACACTCGTATTTGGAAGATCTAGGAAGGAAGGAACATACACTAATTGGCCCAAATCGCTTACATATTTTTAACCAACATTTGTTCTAAAATGCAGAAGCAACAGATTTTAAAACAATATTAGGAGTCTTTAGTGTCCCAAATAAACCAATAAAAGATAGTTTAAAACTAGGTATTCACTCATAACTTCCACTGATATAAAAGGCAATGTTCAGCAATAAAGTGTTTTTATAAACCAGCACGTTAGTCACAGTAGAATAGCACAATCGCGAGTCAAACAGTAGGCATGGTCCTACCAACCCTTTACTCTTTGGGCTAGCACCTATTCCAGTCAATTGCTATAGCAGGTCTGCCTGACTCCAGCCAGGATGACGCTGAACTCATCTTCAGGCCTGACGGCTTCGCCAGCGGCGGCCGGAACATACGGAGTCGGTGCCGGTGCGGAGATCACCGACGCATACGGAGAAGCATACATCCTCTCAGAGCAGTATTCAGATCCAGGGTTCTGTTCGTACGGAGGCCTGTAGCCTTGTTGCTCGTATCTGTACTGCTGCTGTTGCTGCTGAGTCATAGCGTTCTCGTTTCCATAGTCCAGGTATTTATCAAACTCCCTCGCGTCAACGTCAGACTCAGGGGAACCAGTCCTGATCTCTCCGCGTGGCATGTAGTTCTCCTCTTGGTTCTGATTCGGAGGCTCTTCAGAAAAGTATGAGCCACCGGTGTCGTATTCCGTCTTCGGTTGTTGTTCGGGGTAATGCCCGTATGTATCCTCAGTTTTATACATCTGCTCGTATTGTTCGTAAGGGTGGTATTGTATGGTGTATTCGCTGGGGACTGATCCGGATAGCACTGAGGTCACTCGAGGAGTTGAAGTGCCGAGGGTCTGCTGATCCTGCGAAGTAGCGACCGGGGGAAAGAACGTCCCGGTGACGAGAGGCGGCTGTTCAGTCAAAGCTCTCTGTGCGCACATCACGTACATTCCATTCGCCATGCCCATGGCGGCGACCGGAGCTGGCGAGAAAGATCCAGGGTTCCTGTACGTTTTGTATTGGGAGTAGGAGTCTGACATGGAAGAAGAGGTCATCACTCTCCTTCTCTCATCATAGTGGAAGTTTTCCTTCTCGTTCTCGATGGGAGAGGCGTCAGGGGTGGGCAGGGGCGCCTCAGCGGGCGCGCTCCTCCGACCCTGTGGGGTTGGTGATCTGGCGGGGGACGACTCCGGCGTTTGGACGTGTCCGTTGAATTGGTTATAGTCTGATGCGAGGGGCGAGGTCCTGTAAGGAGAGAAGCCGGCTCCAGGGTTGTGGGAGAAGCGATCAGGCGAGCCAGTGTTGGCGTAAGGCGACCCCAGAGCGGCGGAAGCGGTTGGCGGTGCGGAGACTGGTGTAGAAGGCTGGTTGGGCCTCGTTTTGTTCTGTTTCCGTCTCCGAGGCCTGTACTTGTAGTTCGGATGCTCCGTCATGTGGATCACCCGCAGGCGCTCCGCCTCCTCGACAAACGGCCTCCGATCTTGCGGTGTCAGCGATCGCCACTTTTTCCCTGTAAAAGAAAAGGCAAATGAGTCCATTGTTATTGCTTTACACGTTTTTATTTGGCTGCCTATGGAGAAAATTGACATGCCGTGCGTGGAACATGCCTTTTTACTGTACGCTGTTTATCATGGAACGGAATACCTAACCGTTATTAATAAACCGTATAAAGTTAGAATAAAAATGACATGTCTGAGAGAAAAGTGAGTCCCTTGTCACTTAGATATGCCTTAGCTATAAGTTAACTCTACAACGTTTATAATAGAGGCAAGCGTTCAAGATAAGAGGGTAATATTAGAGGCGTATTAATAAATAGTGGCTTCTGTCAGAAACTCAAGCTTAATAATCACGATAGTGTTTTATCAAATAAAACATGTAGTTTGAGGACCATAAATAACGACGCAGCACATTTTACGAGGTAGAAGTCAGAAAGGAGAAAAAACCACCTTGTTTTGTGTAGGATAGAGTAGATATTTGTTGGTTGGAGCTCGTGTGAGGTACTAAGAGAAATTATCGGTTAGTCTGAACAATCTATAGGGATATTTATCAAGGCGACACTACCAGCTACTGGCAAACAAACAACTTCACTTTAGTGAGGGGAAATCGATAACTTGTGAGCTTTTTATCGATAAAATTCCTGCTACCCACTTATCCTAAGTGAATGTTGGTATTTTAAAGCTAAAACAATATAGACGTTTTTAACTGACTGCAAAAAACGGAGGATGTTCTCAATTCGGCTTTTTTTGACGATGCATTTTATACTCGTAGATGAGACATTTTTTTATATAATAGATAATATTTCTTGACAAACAAAATTACAATTAAATAATAGAGTTATATAAGTTTGGCTTTATACAATAGGACGTGAAGTTAAAACTAGCAAAGAATATTGTGGTGATTCTTTAAATATGCCATAACAACAACAAATTACCACCAAGGAAATTCATTGGGTTTTTTTTGGGTTTTACCTAGCTAAGGATAAATATGAATTCATTTCATATTAACGTCCAAAAATAACAAGTATAAAAAGAAGATAAAATTTAAAAGTTCCATTACCTAGCTCAACTCATTTAATTTACTTGAATAATTTTTCCTTGCTCTGAAACTTATCGAGAATTGTTTTAGTAAAACAATCTGCGGCTGTTTACAACCGGATAAAAATAAGTACTTAATCTAAGTACCTACCGGAAATAACTATCAATATAGCTATTGTATGGTATGAAATAAATTATTCAATATTTAAACCACAATTATTGGTAGGCATGTGCACACTTTGTGTAACGGTAAATGACCGCCTTTTGATTTCGCGTTGTTTTTTATTTTAAATTCTTATTATTTATTTAATGCAACTCAATTTCAAGCACGTCTTTTGATGATTTTTGACAGATTTTCATTGAAAACTGGAAAAAATCGCGACTTGAGATGTGCTTACATACGAGTTGCGTTTGAGCACTCGGCAAGGTTCGGCTCCCTAGGTTTCTACCAAAAACCACAAAACTGGCGACGTCAATAAAATAGTAACGCATAGATGTGAAACCCTTCGCAATACAGATACCAGTTTGACTGATGTTGATGTCAAGTTGACAAATCACGATGGCTTCCCGGGGCGCGGTCTGTTCGATAATGTAGTCGGCTAATCGGCGGTTTTTCTAGGTTTCTGAACGCACAGTGTGGGGTCCTTACCCACTTACATTGGCATTGAAGTAAAAAAATACCATGGATGCTTATAGTTATTTTGTGGAAATTATTGTAAAACACCGGACTGTGTGACAAAATAGTTTAGACTAGTTTTGGCCTATACTCAGCAGTAGTAGAAATCAAGTGTACAACCTATAAAAAGTTTGAACCTTTGGTGGAATAAATGAAATGAAATGAAAGTGAAGTACTTATTATTTTTACAAGCAGCTGTTTCGGCCTAAATGCAAAGTTTCTCCAAGGACCACGTCATAGTTGATAAACTAAGTTACGGCCAGTCTTGTCAGCTTTTTCAGAATGAGAATAAGCTATCTGCACAAGGCATTTTGTTTGCTTATTCCAGAAACTTCCAATAACTTGACGAAGTTTTTAGATGTGATGCATGTTTAATAAATAAATAATGCTGGACATTTTGACGGACTATGATGAAAAATCGTTTATTTTATAGTTACATAGATCTATAAATATCATTTATTTGCCATACACTCATTAAACCTAACATATTTGAAATGACATAAATCCTTTTATTTATAGGAACTTAATAGTAGAACGTTTCACTTGATCACAAGTATTTTTTTTAATTTTTTTATGATATTATATTTTACAGTATATTTCTAAAATATTCGTTGACAAATGATGGCGATATGATGATGTAACTGAATGCGCTCTGTTCCGTACCATCCTTTAGGGTAGAGCGTAGTCGATGTTTAATGTCGATGAAACAAGTAAGACATCGATAAATTTATTAATAAATATTTTATTAGTCTAAATCATGATTGAAAACTTATAATCTGTTAAAAAAAATACAGGTATACTATCGGAATAAAATCAAACTGTAATAATAATATATTAACAGTTGGGTTACCTCAAGATTTGTAAGTTAAATATACTTAATAAAAATTATTATCATTTGTTTCTCTAAGTGAGAGGTAAATAACATGCAGTAACATAGGTTTAATCCCTTGATTTGATTCTAACTACGAGATTTACTAAAAATGCCTCAAAAACACTTATCGTAACAAACGACAAATCATAAAGCCGATAGATGTCACTCAAGATGGATGGCCGCTGAGATGGATGCATTGGATGCTGCAGCACTTTCCGGTGGTAAATGACCACATCAATCAGAATTTGTTTGTGACGTTTTCCTTTGTAATTTTTTTTTCGGTAGCGAGTATATGATATCTGTATCATCAGAATATTAAATACAATTTTGGTGAATGTGTCTCGTGGGCCTTACTTTTCTATGAAGTAGGTCTTATTATTGTTATTTTTTAATATCGTGTTATACTTTTTGAAATGGGTATTGTACTTGCTCTTCTTTAAAAAAAACATTATATTGCACCTATTTTGATGGTTCTAAATTTTTGTTTAAAAAGTAGCTTCCATAAAACCAAACCTGAATTTTGCCAGTACTACCAACCTAACTATACTAATAACTATATCATGGACACATTGGTTCAGTCAGTGATTCTGAAATGTAGAAAGACAAAAGTTTAACTCGGAGCTTTGTTTGGACTAGTAGTTTGTAGACAAAAAATCGAAAAATTCCCAGCCCTGCGTTAAATGAACTACATGACCAGCCACCGTTGAGACTGGCCACAGGGGTCAAAATTCGGCTTAAGCTTTGGCAAAAGTGTCTTTCTTCTAAACCTTTCTGATACATCTTCGGCCACATCGTCACTTACATGACATCAGGTGAGATTATGGTCAAACGAAGGTCTATTCACTTTTTGTAATAATTATGTAGCTACTTCTACTTACACTTAATTGAGGTAAACCTTTCAGTACTTATTATTTTTGTTTTTTGGCGATTAAAGGCGTATCTGTCGTTGATGGTTCAATAAATAATTATAATAATAACAAAGAAAAATACGACAAGCAAAAAAAAAACCCAGAAGCTTGCTTGACCATACTAATTTGACCATAGATCATAATAATATCTTACAATTTGATACCATGTCACCACTGCTTCCAATCCATCATATCTGTTAGCTAGAGGGTATAGACTATTAATTAGATCAGGATTAATGATAGCGGAACGATTACTTAATTAATTATTTCATTATTATCTATATTTATTACATTTATTAGGTTTTCTTTTTGTGGTAGCCTAGTGGGTGGTATGCCGATCGAATAAAGATTAAGATAGACATTGGTGTTGCCAAAACTAAACTAATTTGAAAACTAAAATGATACCATCCTCATTTTATTTTGGATAAATAAAGGACAACATCACTTTTAGCTCTGTCAAAAAGATTTGTTTAGTTTCAAAAAGGATATTAGATTGGTTCCGATTTGGGTGGCATTAACTAAACTTAAAAAATTGTGATTTATAAAATTAGCTTGGCTTACGTCACCTGAAACAAATCGATATTGGAAGGTTCAATTGCAGTAAGTGACATTTAGTCGAAAATGATTGAAAATAATGTATTAATATGCTCCGGTTCTCAGGATTTTGATGTGTTGGTACTAATGACTCTTTATAATTGAAACTGCCTCGTAAACATGTCACGCTCAACTTAATGAGTCGAAATCTTATCATACAAAAGAAGTTTTCCAATCTTGCGAATCGGCCCAGAATAAAAAGAATCCAATTGTTTGATTGAGTAAATATCCTAAGTATCCCAAGCATGCATTTTAAATCCAATTGTATTGTGCAAATCAATTTAAATCTGTTAAATAATTTATCTTCACCAATATCGCTTAATCAAGGCAAAACCTAGTTTTTGTAAGTGCCACACTCACTCGGTAGATGGCAGTAGTTTTTTTTGTGGCGACGGATGTCGAACGCACGAGTTGCATTCTAAGTTTGAATTTTATTGCCGTCTCTTTCGGTTAAAGGTTAAAATATTTTTGTCCCGTTCCTGCAAAATATTTTTTTTGCATTTCGATTCTGAGTGCGTGCTGCCCTGTGCCAATCGGGATTGAAAGGTATTGGGAAATGGACTTTGTTGGGCTGGTTTTGAATTGAATTTGGTCTGGGCTGCGTGTTAATATCTGGAACGAAAGCGTTCTCTAAAATAGGGTTCAAAAATATTCAAAATCCGCTCTAGTACGGCATAGTCATAGTGTAGTGTAGTATACCGTATCAAAAAAATTACAAGGAGGCATTTTCACTACCATCAACTTGCCTTTTAATTGAATTCGTATCGTATGATAAATAATGTCTACACAATATAATTGGCTTTCTACTTATTTTATGCTATGGATAAGCCAATAAATAGAGCCGATAAATAGTCATAGCATAATTGCTATGGCTATTTATCCTTTGGTCTTAATTTTCCACTCTTTCCTCACTTCATAACCAATGAGTTTATCGACTTGAGTTTGGTACATAAAACATACCTACTTCAAAATTCATCCGGTAACGAACAGCCAGCATTATTGTCCAATAGACAAAAACAATAAACTACTTGCTCGTTCTTTTTTAAAAGTGGAACATTAACCCAAAGAGTTCGTCTACAATCTGTGGCGCGTGGACATTTTGTTTTGCAGCCGCGGTGGACAGTGGCTAGCCTTTTTATTAGCGGACATTTTACGATTTGGCTCGCTTGAAATGTAGTGGCTGGGGAAATCGAAATCTTGCTTTTGTGGACTAGTAGAGAGAAAAGACTGAAGCTTTATGATCAACTTACTGCCCGTGGCTTTGCGTAAAATGTAGTGGCTGGGGAAATCTTGAATTTGTGAGCCCACATGAGATGAAAATATTATACCTGCTGCTCTATTTTTTATATGTGGATATCTCAGAATAAGGCATTATTTATTTGTAAATGTAAGTGTCCTCTATATAAAATTACTCTTTCTTCCTTCCTTATATGCAAGATTTATCATGAGAGGGATTGAAATAAAAATAAACAAAGAGAGTGTAGTTGGCCAAAATCCACAAAACCCTTTCACTCAGATCAAAAAACGTTTGCATTTAAAACAATAGTATGCTATTGTTTT
Organism: Eupithecia tripunctaria; assembly: GCA_955876795.1. Lineage (NCBI taxonomy): Eukaryota > Metazoa > Arthropoda > Insecta > Lepidoptera > Geometridae > Eupithecia > Eupithecia tripunctaria. Next base: position 7,112,740 of record OY041623.1, on the reverse strand, counting down.
ATAAAAATAATAAATAAAAATAATTTAGGGCAATCTATGGATTGCCCTAAATTATTTTTATTTATTCAGATCCATTTTCAATCAGTACGTCCCACCCGTCATGACCTACGGAGCCAAGACGTGGACACTCACGGTAGGGCTGGTCCACCAGGTTCAATTCGCTCAGCGAGTTATGGAAAGAGCTATGCTCGGAATCTCTCTGAAGGATAGTATTTGTAAAGAATAGATCCGACAGAGAACGAAAGTTATCGAAATAGTTTAAAAAAAAGACTGAAGCAGATGTTGGATGCGTCAAGCTAAAGACAGGGCGCTATGGCACTCATTGGGGGAGGCATATGTCCAGCAGTGGACTAATATAGGCTGATGATGAGGGTGATGGTGGTTCGGATCCATTTATAAGCTTTCAGTTCTCGTGAAATAAGCATCCTTCCATCTATTGTTATAAAGGGCAGGAATATTAATGATGAGTAGGTACGTAGGTGATGAAAACAATAGAATAGTGTGATTATGAGTGAAACGTCTTATTTATGTCTGTAAGACTGTATTGGTCTTAACTTAAGGTACAACTCCGCCGTGTGGTGCCGGCGGCATAGAATTTGCACCACCCCAATTCTTCCCGTGGGTGTCGTAAGAGGCGACTAAGGGATATCTTCTGGGGGGCGGGCAGCAGCGCCCCCTGCAGAACAAATCTTCCACCAAACTGCGTTCCCCAACCCGCATGCCCAGCGTGGGGATTATGGTCATTACCCCCCCATGAGTTAAACACCAAAAAGGCGTTTATCAGGGAGAGGCCTGCGTCCAGCAGTGGACCGATACAGGCTGTGGATGTGGATGTGGAAAGTACAACTAATATAATTACGAAACTTGAAACCATCAGAGGGGCTACCTATCTTTGAACGCTACTGTACCTGCAGCCTACTTGTCGGAAAAGTCTTATGTCCATCAGTGGACTGCTACTAAGTATTAACAGCAGTTAGTTCCTCATTACTTTCACACGATAACTGGCATTCCTCTCATAAAACAGAGTTTAAAATCCATAAAACGCTGCAATATCTGCACGAAACATGACAAAGCGCATAAAGCAAAAACAGTAGTCTTTCTACAGATATTTCAATGTTCGCAACATACCGAGCATTCTTTTTGCTCGGTTCTTGGAAGGGTATAAACACTGCCGAAATGCATAAAGCTTTATTTGAAGGTAGCCTTTATATTGGCGGAAACGAATGGTTTACACATTGAGGGTGTAGGGTGAGATAGAGGCTGAGGCGAGAGCGATTTTGAGTAATAGTTACATAAGACAATGGGTGATGTGTAGTGTACTACTTACTACCTACTTTTATGACATTTGTATCTTTTGCCTCTTTCCCAGCTAAATAAAAACGAACGTTTACATGTTCATTTAGTTTATTTTCAAGTGCATTTTCATTTAGCTGGGTAAATGTTTCTATAAGTTAAGTTTTTTCATATGTGCAATGTTTTGAAGAGAAATTGTGACGACCACAAAAATCTAATAAAACAAAACTAATAGTTGATGATCTTAACGCCGTTGTTCTTGTTGTGAGTAAAATCAAAGCCCATCATTATTTCCTGTCATAAGGTGACAGTGTGACTTAACAGGTGGTTTACTTAAATAATAAAGGACTCAGTCATAGCGTATTGCATACAAGTTTGAGGCAAACTATAGCAAAAAGCTGCTTACTTTAAAACTAAATGACGCTGTGTATAAACTCGCTTCCGCTCATGACTTGACCCAAAACTCGTAATAAACTTCATAGCTCTCCGCTCGAGGCATGCTCATTGTGCTAGTCTGTACACGCCCCCCGCTTATTGCTTAGATTCTATTTTATGTTCGAGCTTTTTGCGCTTAGTGTGTACGGTAATAAATGCGGATGACGCATAAATGATGGTACAACAAAATTGAAATAGGGCTAGCAAGAGATCTGTAGAATTGCCAAAAAAACTTGGTAGGCATCTTTGGTAAGCATGGATGTCAAGCGTAATTTTTTGTAAAGAGTAACTTATATCTTCTTACAATGGACTCCCAAAACGTATTCTATTCATCTTTTAATTAATATGTATTCAATATCTTCAGTTATTTTTGCTTACCTACCATGTGCTATTGATGCAAACTGGATCATGCTATCAAAAACCTCAATATTCCAATATTAGAAAAACATTTTATTATTTCCTATTTTAAACTCAGGTTCCAACTTCATTTTATTTTCTTCTAATTTGATTGCATTTCTTTGCTCGTGAGTCGTGGTCATTAATCATATAGCCGTTTCTTTCTTACCCCTTAAAAGGTAAAAGTGTTATCTCTCTCTGTCAAGTCAGGATTCCTCGCGCGTACTCAGACGGTCCCGCGCGTGCCGAGACGGCCAGAGACAACCTTATTTTTTTTTCTGAGAAAAACCATAAAATCCAGTTACGGTTTTTGTCTATTTGACTTCCGTTCTTATAAATGGGAGACCGATAAGAAATGAATTAGGGTTTTTTAATTTAGGGCTCGTTTACACGGACTGCAACTAAATACACGTGTCGACTGCCGGCGAACAGGCAGTTGCAGTCGCCTTCTGGTACAGGAGCCAGTTGCCAGATGGATAACGAAGAAGACACTTGGCTTTTGCTCCGTCAACGGAGCAACGACGACAAAAACGAAAAGGAAAACACGTTTACTGTGGGTTGAAGATATATTATTGAATAGAGAACAAGATGATTTTTATACTATCCACTTTACAAAGGAACGAGAAAAAAAGACCAATTATTTTGAAATTGCTTCTTTTGATGAGCTACGCCTATTTTGCAAGATTCAATGTCTCGACAAGATACCATAGTGCGGAAAAGTATTTCAGCTGAGCAAAGAATTGCATTGAAGTAAGTGGGTTTTTAATTAAAAGAAAATGTATCTACTTTGAAATGATTCAATTATGATGAATGTCATTTTGAAAAATCGGGGGCCGGCGAAAACTTTGATCGATATTAAACTCACACTTTATGGCCCAAGACAAGACAAACATCTGCTACTTCAACCCTATATAGTGGCAGTGCGCCCCTGCACGGGTTGCACCACCAAGGTAATACGAGTAACGTCATAACTTCTCCGATTTGGAAAATTATTTCAATTGGATATACATATATATGTATTAACTTCACAGGGTAGTCAAGTCATAATCAACTTTACGGTTAATTATATCGCCAGCGGTACTTTCGGAACATAGAAGAAATAGAATAGAACCAGAAAGAGTTAGCCGTCGTTTTTCCTCGTAAATAAAAATCCATAATCCAGTTCACGTTATTCGTATCCTGGCAGATTCTCTGAACACGACGTTACCTCGATACGTAGTGACGGTGGATAGTGCTGCCGCAAGAGGTGTGTGTTTCCATTCACGTATTAACGTATTGATGATAGCGTTGAACGTTATTTTTGTTATGCTGAACTTATTGTTCTTAGTGCTGAAACCACATTTGAAGTCTGTAACAAATTGTCATATCGATTCAACAGCGGAAGGATCCTGAATAATAAAATTTTCTATTCTATCGATTCGTCTGATAACAGCGCGAACAAAAACTATTCAATTGAATAGGACACGCAAAATTATAAATCGAATATAATTCGATTCTTCCGGCTTCTTTGGCTCTTTCGTTATGGTTTTTTTATTATGTAAACACATTCGGCTTAAACGGCTACTTGTGTTTGTTTTTCCACATTTGCCAGTTTATGGATCAACTATTTGAACAATCCAATTATTGAAATAGATATTGATTAAAGAGCATTTTACGAGCGCAAAAAGTGTTGTCAAACTGATTTATTTATTTATTTAAAGAACACAAACATCATATATATTATGTCTATATCTCACAAAATCTAAGACTATTATTTATGACTTATGTAAGCTTATGTAAATGACATAAACTTTAGTGCATAGGTTACATCATGGGCGAAATTAAGATAGTGTTGAACCGCGACGCATGATACGTCAAACGATAATATCGTATATCGTGTACGACAAACAATGGACACTAGCACACACGGCGCGTGCTGCCGACGTGACCGGCGACATCACGCGCGTCGAATAACCGCGTTCTTAATGAGCACGTGTGCGACCACCTTTATACAGTACACATGTACACCAATGCACATAGACGAGGTGCTAAGTCATCACACTAACCAACTGATATTGTTACAACAGTAGTTTCCACTGTGATTCGCCCGGGACCGCATTTTACTACCATGATTTCGTCTCAGAGTGACACATTATGGCATCTCCATCACCAGTTCATCAAATGATAGACAAATGATTTTCATAGACTGAAAATCATTTGATGAACTAGTGAGAGGAACGCGTGTCAAAAGTAATAAGAAGGCGTTTTCGCGCCATTTTGTAAAAAAGATAGTACTAGGATTTAGCATTCATAAGAGCGGGACAGAGCATACGTTCTTGGAACGGCGTAGGCGCAAAAATTATGTTTTTATATATTAACAAGAAAACTACCCCACTTATCAAAAAATCCAACCGAGGAAACAAAGAATCAGTAATGATCTACAAGTCAAAATAAAAATATTTTCTGTAGACCGCGGGGTTCTGAGATCTAGAGCACGCACGAATTACGTGCAAAACTGTGCACTTTATGTTTTGTATCGTTATTTTAACCGAAGAACTTTTTTTGAATTTTATGTAAATTAATTCATGTTTTCTACCACGTTTCTTATCCCATAATTACTGAGATCTAGGCCTAGTTTTTTTAACAAATCCACTAGGTTCAAGCCCTAAGGTTGAAACGATTGTATCAACCTCTCCGTGTAAATAGCGCCGCACGTACTATTAAGAGTTTATTTCATCTATGGATGATTCTACAACGATACCATTGTCATAGTAAAGCGATTGGTTAGCAGAATTCGTCTCCAGTACAAGGGCTAGCCAGGATCCGTCTAGCCTCGATGCCAGCCATTTAAAGTTCAGTTATATACGTGTTGGTAACTTAACCATTCAAAGTGAAAAGAAGGACTGAATTGGTGCACTATTAGCAATAATTCAACCGAGGGACTTCTTCAGGGTGAATGCGGTTCTAGACGCGCGAGTTATTTTTCCACAAAACCCACACAACCACCCACAAAATTTTAAATTATCGAGGTAACGAAAAGTAAAACTACACTCGATTTTTGGTGATAAAAATGCTGCCGTGTTTATCCTTGCATTTTGTGGCAAATAATCGTTGCGTTTTTTTGAAGTCGCATGCATTTATTGTTATACGAGTATTGTACATATAAAATTTTGACATTCGTAAAGTTTTTAGTTATTAAATTCTAAGGACAATTTCTAAGAAATTAAATAATCATTCGGAGCCGATATTATTTTATTTATTTGGATTTTGTTTTATCTGCATAAAAATAATTTCTAAAGCGCACATATTAATACTTTTGTCGAAAATAATATCTTTAATTATTTTTTACACGAGCACGGCGAGCGCGTTTATGTCTTTTGTATGGAAATTTAGGATTACGAAATTTCAGTGGTATTTTGATAATTTCTGCAATACATAGTTAGGAATTTTCATGTTGTTAATCATAGTAGTAGAGTAAAGTAGCAAGTAAATGTAGTAGGTAGTCTAAGATAATTTTAATATTAGCGATAAGTTTCCTTAGTGACTAGCATTTAATTTAAGAAACTACCTACTAACAAAATATGGATTATGTAATCTGAAATAAAATAATAATAAAAATTATTGTTATTATTAATCTAATTCAAGACTAAAAATGTAGGTATGCCCTATAGTTTCTGCCCGCGGCTTTGGCATACGAATCACGACACACCTAACCACAACTTAGAAGTGAGTTTTAACTCACTTCTAAGCAAGAAGTCAGGCATCGAGTTTCAGGTTAAATTGGATTATTATTGCAAGCAATATTTAGTGAAGGAAGAATCTCAAATCGACAAGTAATGTAATTTGCGTATATAAAGACGCGACAACAAAGTAAATTTTACGTCAGGAAGTTTATAAAACCTACATAAGCACACATAATAGCCTTGTACATACAGTCCCGTGAGCCTATCCATTCATGGTTGTCTGGTAAAGGTCGCCTTTGAGCGATAAGACCGCCAATTGTCTCCTTATTTTAAGTATTTGCGTTATAAATATTTTTTTTAGATCTAAGTGTGCAGTAAAGTGTTTTCTATGCTATTCTATTAATTGATTTTGTTTATACTTGTACTTATTTTCCGTTATTTTATTTGTATGCCGTGACTGACTTAGGAATATTTCTAATAATCACAACATTCTGCAGATCAACAAGAAGTATAAATCCTCTAGTATAAAACACTTATAGTATACTTATAGGATAATATAGAATTCCAATATGGTCGGCGTCGACAAAGGCGACCCGACACGCTCTTTACTTAGCATGCGCAAAGCACCGCTAACGGTAGCTACACGATTTATAACTTCTAATACTTATGGAATTAATTTGCCCTTCTTGGCATAGTGGGGAGTTTTCCGGCTTTCAATGTAATGCTGGTGACACCTGTATTCCATATTTTATTACATTTCTAAGCTTCACCCAGAGTGTGAGTATACGCACTATCATAACAAAACAGAACTGGAACGGAAATGAAAGAGTATAAAGGAGTTCTACACAAGTCTACTGGTTGACAAAGGCTAGAAAGTAGAAGAAAGAAAACTAATAAATAAATAAAAGAATGGAAGAGCGAAATATGCAATATAAAATCAGTTCTTCATCAAATAGAAGCCATGTGCCATGTTTTTCAGCAATAAATAGAAGACACGGAGAATTTATATTACAATTCGGTCTATCCTAAACTAGAGTGGGTAAATTGCTCATATTTTATTCATCCAGCCATCTCAATTCCTCACTGGATGAATTCTATACAAAACTTCAGTCACGACCGTATGTACGTAGGTACATATACCCAGGTACTAGATAAATAAATCTAGTTCTTAACTTAGATGCTCTGATGGATGTACGAATATTCCGCTTTCTATTTTCATGCTTTTTTGGGTAATTCTTGAAACTATACCAATAAATTATGACCCAAAAACGATAATACCTATGTCTGTATAAGTAACTTCAAATCGCACTCATATTTCAGTTTAGTCTAAAAGTAATTTATAACTGACTTTTTAACCAAACGAAAAAGTAGGAGGTTCTTGGGTATGTAATTTTTTTTTTATCAGAAATAGACCTTTGTTTGGCCGCAATCTCACATGATGGAAAGCAAAGTTGCGGCCGACGATGTATCACAAAGGTCTAGAAGATGGCTACTCCGGACCACGTTCCGAAACACAACAGAGTTGCTTCACGGACTGGCCCAGTCCGGAGGGTGGTGACAAGCCACGGCCGAAGCCTACCTATTGTATTATATAGATTATATAGACCAATATGTATTTGTATTTCGATATTGATATGATAATAATCATTTTCTTATTAATATTTATCCCGCAAACTTTAAAAAGCAGTATAAAATTATGGGATTTGAAGTCAGATTTTTGTTTTTTCAATACAATCAAATTAAAGTTTGTCCTACTCGCGGAAGTTAAGAAAGGAAGAACTGACAAATTGATTTGTTAACATTTTTATTCAATCCATTTCGACGTTTTCTTTGGTCGAACTATACGCAGTTCTAGAGTCTTAAATATTTTAAGAATTGGTAACTAGAGAGATCGAAACATTCTAGAAGTTTGAAACAATTTTTGGTTGCGAAAGCTTTCATTGATATATCGTTTAGAACTCGAATATGTGCGTACAGAGGGATTAGTGTATTTGACGTTAGTAACGAGACGTGATCGCGACGTATCTTTTTCCAGATAATTTGGTACAGCGCAGCGAATCTATCATCGTTAATCCCCATTGAAATTTGCAATATCTCCATTTTAGTTGCTTTTTGTGGAAATTTTTAATTTGTTATCAATATTTAGTCACATGCGTACTCGTTTAGTCAACCGTTAACTTCCTGAATATTGTTAAGATAAGTGAATAAAACCAAAACGTCACGATAACGTCTCGTTACAAACTTCAAAATAGACTCGCCCCTCAGGTTAGTATGCATTTATGTGTAAACTACACTTCTTCCAAGATTGTCTGAGAAAATTATTGAACGCCTTCTGCTTCCCGCGTTGTTTGTAAACAATAGACTAGATTTGCTTGACAAATAGCTGGAAGGTGCTCCAAGAATGTAAACATCAATATTCAACGGAGAGATTTATAGGAACCTATGCTTCGAGGAAATTTACACCTAAACTACACACTATAACTGTTTCTTAAAACTGTCCTTCCATATTCATCAGGTTATCTAGATGAGACGTGAACATACATTTTTGCCAAATTTCTTCAACTGGGTTTTATGAGACTACAAGCTACCTATGCCACTTTGTCCAAAGTATCCTTTGTTGGCATACCTGCACCACTATGAATTTCTTTAAATTTTGATAAATGATTTTCAAATGTAGAATGACGTAAGTACCTACCTACTTCATAGACAAAGTTTCTACTGACAAATAGAGATGAAATACTTTAATCTGTATTTAAAAAATACTTGTCAATAATTAGAGAAATTCACAGTGGTGCATTATGCCAAAAAAGGATACTTCTATGGACAGGGTTTTGCTTGGAACAAAAACAACGACGTAAATAGAATATAGATAGAAAGTACTGTTATGGCACACTTTAAACTAAGAAATAATTTACAAATGAATTAATTAAAACTAAGTCACAATTGACGGTCTTATCGCTTACCAAGGGCGATCTCTGCCAGACTACCTGGGTAAATATTGTTAGAAAAAAAAGTCAGAGCACTTACGTACATTTTACACAATGACTTTCGGTGCGATAGTTGGTTAATACTTGGGTTGCATTGGCATTCATAAAAATTTCATTCAAGAATTGGTGGACCAAAGACAAAAGAGCTAGGTCTATTATTTTCTATTTGTCATCTAATCGTCCCAAATTTCCCAGTACCCAGCTGTTCCCATACGTCATACAAAATGTCAATGACCCCAAAAATTCCACGTTTCAAAACAAAATTACAGACCCACAATCGTTCGTCGCCCAAATGACACGCCCGTGACGACCAAATGACATAATTGTCAAAATAGTCACTGCGATGACAGCCGCACGTGACACCGACAGAAGACAGAGACAGTTATACAATTTGAATATACGTTCGAAGGAGATAGAAGCTGGCGCGTCAGTGTCAATTATAGGCGGGAAAACAGAATTAGAGAGGAGAACATGCCGGTTTCAAATTTGGAACCGTTTGATTTTACATCGATAAATCGATCGATTTCGTCTGTGATTGCGTGTGGTCGAAATTTCTAAGAATAATTGAATAAATATTAAGTTACAATTCTATGCTATTAAAATGATTGTTGTGAATGAAATCTGACTCATTCAGTACGCGAAATGTACGGTAATAATTTATAATAAAGAGCATTCTATTAAAGAGTTATTATAACGTGGACCCTTCGTTTTTATGGGCGAATTTATTATTGGATTATGAAAAATCGGTCGTATTTCACGAGACACGGTTCTGCCTTTTCGACGCTTGTCGTGGATAAAGTCCGCGATCGTTTCTCTAATTATACACGTGTGAGAGGGCAGGGTCGATGTGGGTGTTCGAAATACGAAATTACGATGGTGCGAACGTGCGACAATGATATTCTTTTTAATAATGAATTGTGACTGTTGATTGCATGCTATTATTCCACGATGAAACCTATTTCGATTTTATGATTTATGATAAATAAATTCGAGTCACGTTCCATTGGCCAAATATGTGTATCTCTCAGTAAAAAATATAGTTGAAAATTTAGTGTACTAACGAATCTTAAAGTATACAATCTCAATAACTTCTGTGTCTGACTGACGGAATAAAAAGAATTATTCATTTATTTACTCACCCTATTTATTTACCCTATCAGTTGAGCTACCCGTAGATTGTTAGCAACAATCTGCAATTAGCTTAACTTCTTACTTATACCTAATACGAATTTATTTATATTATTTAGGTAATTGTCATTTTATTTTCGTTTAAGAATTCTTTGAAGTATTTTAGCAAAGCATTTGTGTGGAATACAAGATAACCAGGAATATTTATGCGCTACAAAATAAGCGGAACGTTAATCCTATGTCACACATCCAACGGCACATCATGGCGGCGGCGTGATAATTTTATTTATCGCTTTATAATGAGCCTGTTTACACACAGCGTCAAAACGAGTGATATGTGGCGCGAAACCACGGTTCCCTATTCAAAATTGAAACTTCTCTTTTTAAATTTCGCGTGGCAGTGACTGTAAATCATCATTATCGTTATTATTCGAACACATTTTTTTGAAAATCGATTGCCTATTATGAAGTTAGTGAAATAAAATAAACACGTGAAGTCAATAACCAACAAGATTTATCGAATCACTGCTGACCCGAGCATAATTGATTCAACGAACCGTCAGTTATTACAATCAATTATAACATAATCGATGAAAAAACTCACGGAAGCTGCAGTTAATTGTCGATAAAAACTATTCGTTACGATTATACGATTAATCGACTCCGAAGGGGAGTATGGGAAAATCACCGGGTCAGCTTTCTTTTCCTATGGAATGGATATTGGAGAGAAAATATGCGTTGTAGAAAGATCTAGAAAGATTTCTTTTATCGTTTGTGAGAAAACTTAGTTATTTGACATTCCAAAGGTGTGTATGTTATTTATTTATTTATTTATGTGTGTTATTTTAATCATGACGTACATGTAGTATAAGAGAGTTTTTTTGCGAAAAACATGTGATGCTTTTTTTAGAATAAGAAAACAGAATAAAAAGAAAAATATTGTCAGTACCTACCTACTTACTTATTCTTGTTTAAATTACTCTAACCTCCTAAACTCATACGTAACTTAGATATCATTCAAGTCGTCTCAAGTCGTGGTTTTTTGATAGATTTCTGTGAAAAGCCGTGACATTATTACGAAAATTCGTCATATGAGACGTGCTTGTCTTAAAGAGGATTCAGGGTTAATCCGACTACGAAGGTGCTAAACCAACTCGAATCGCTATAAATAGGCACAAAAACTATCATCAGGTACCTATCAAACTCGCAAAACAAAAGCTAGACAGCCCCTTCAAATTTGAATAAAAATTCAAAAATAGAACCGAACCAAGCGTTAAATGATCCCCGGTCGAAAACACCGATCAATTTCCGTTCAAATTAAGAAAAAAAAACGTACCTATAAAGGCAAAGTTCGCCGGTGAAACCCATTTCTTTGGGGTCATAGCACCCAACCGGAAGGCGCGTTGCGGGTCGCCGCGCGCGTTCGCCTCTTACGAAAATAATTCTTTCTAGGTATAAGGTATAACACATAGCCAGTCAATCGTATAATATCGTTGAAATGTTTTTGCTTGGATTGGAGCTTTCCAGAGTTTTGTTGCGAGAAACTCGAGACATGGGATATTCAATTTATTAAGCAGTTGTCGATGTTTTGAAGATCAAAAGGCTTACTAGTGACAAAATATTTTCACATGCGTTCGGTTTTAGCCCAAGTGATACAGAAGTAGAGAGAGGGTACGCGACAAGCGAAGAAAATTTGCATGTAATTTTATTGAATTGTGGTAGAATTTTCCAAGATACAAATGGCTTGGGTACCTTCTAAAACGATTGTCACTTTCGTAATAACACTTAGATTTGATATTTTCGCCAAATGAGATACGATTATACGACAAAATTAGGTACAACTTAAATTAGGTACTGAAACCTAATTTAAGTTGTACCTAATTTTGTAAATAATATCAAACCTGGTCGATATTTATGGTAATATTGCAAAAGAATAAAAGGAGTTATTATTTTTATCATTTAGGAGATAAGCTTTATTTTTATTTTGTGCCTGCACTATCACAATACATATACGAGTAATAAATTTTCTAAGTTTTAATAATGTTGCATACTTAGAAAAAATTTAAGAATTTATATGTATTTCCTTATAATTAAAATGTGGCCGTTAACTGGTCAACTTTGTCATATTGGTGGCGAAATTGGCAAAACATTCCTGTACAGAATATATAGTAAGATAAAGTGCAACATACATATGTTATTATGTGCAAAGTTTTTATGATACAAAATGGGTTAACAAGAAAACTTTACCGTATAAACCCTAAACTTAAAATAAGCTACCTAACCCTAGGTGGTACTAGCTTAGAAGCTGTGTGGTGCTGGCTTAGAATTTGCATCACCCCAACTCTTCCCGTGGGTGCCGCAAGATGCGACGAAGGGATATCCACGAGCAGCAGCGCCCCCTGCAGAAGAATTCTACCACCAAACTGCGATCCCCAACCCCCATGCCCGGCGTGGGGATTATGGGCATTCCCCTCCATGAGATAAACGCCTACAAGGCGCTTATCAGGGCGTACCTGCGTCCAGCAGTGAACCAATACAGGCTGTTTATGTTGAGGTCGAGGATACCCTACCCAACTTATTCTTAGACTTCAAGAATAGATTTAAAGAATAAACACCAACTTCCTTTTTACTTTTTCCGTTAGTAAACAAAAAATTAAAGTGAATTAGAGTCACTTGCACCTTATTTCTTATTTGATATTAATTACTATTTATCAGGCTGTTTATATAGTAAAAAAAATACTGGTCTAAGTGCTTATTTTGTAAGTCTAAAGAATAAACGAATTGACTCTGACTCTGCCTCTACCGACTTGATTTGACTTACTAGATGGACACTGATTTACGGCAAAATATCCACCCTCTTTACTAAAGAATTCTCCTAGCCCAATTATTCCTCCCTAATTGCATATTGGAACTCATTAGATATGTAATTACTTGTACTGTCGATTGCCTTTGACATGTTATGACATGTCGCAGGGTATGGACAATTAGAAATGATTACAAGAAGAGGGAAAAGAGGTTTTTAGGGATGAGAAAGAAGTCCGAAAAAATTAAGTATCTCGACCAACTATTACAGCACTGCAGTCTTTCGAAAATCGTCATCCCATATGGCCGGAGTACACTCACTACGTTTGCAGAGTCGCGGTTTCCACTGAAGAACACCGAGATATGGCCGGCGCACTACTGCATTTAGACTAAAAAAAAAAAAGGTTTAACGTACCTAATTTTCGACTGTCTAGTATCCACGAAAAGGCAAAACTTTCTTCAATCTGTCCTGTTAGAGTCCGTTAAAAAAGAGAAACGTCGCGGCGCTACGGTGAACTAACACTTTTAGTCGTACTGAAATGACAGAGTAGGTTTGTCAACGCAACAAAAGTTGTCAATAAGCACACGCGCGCCCTCAATTCTTCTCTTCGACTCTTCTCTTTTTGAACAGACTCGAGCACTTACAGAATGAATATGTTTCTTGGTCGAGCTGGTGAATTTTACAATATTAAATTGACAAGCATCGATATATTTAATATATCACTATCGAACTACCATACGGAAGTTATGTTAAGTGTTGCCCAAACCTCATAATTACAATGTTATTCTTATAGATTTTTTTTCTCATATTGTTACCTATGTATTATATTTTTCATTTTCTGTTCATTTAGCTGTAATTGCGTGATGTAATGGCGGAAATTCCTTCAGTTTATGTTGATCTTAAGTTTTAATTTTAAGTATTATAAACTGTATATTTCCCAAATAAAACAAAACTCCGAAACTACGATTACGAAGTCGATTTTCCCTTTTCCCATCCCTAGCAGTCCCGCAGCCAGCAGTGCATGACCTTCCGGGTCTCAGTTCACACGTGATTATACAGAAATGTCCGATTCAAGACCTTTACATAACTGTTGCTACTGCTGATGACCGTTGTTGAGCTTTTGCTCTAATAAACTGAGAATTAATGAATGAACGAAAGATTTCATTCACCTACACAATCATTTTAACTAAGTTAAAAGTAAAAGTTAAAATTGTTAAATGTTAGTATGTAAATTTATTACAAAAGTGTGTAAAACTGTTTGTTCTCCAAAAAAGGAAAATAAAAAAAAATACGTATAATAGTTAAATGCTACGTGATTTCAATTTAAGAGTGTGCCATAAGCAATAGGGTACCTAGTACCTACCTACTTATATGCATGCGACTTCAAAAAGGCTCATTATATTTTTAACGTATGCTCTGTTGATATAGAAATATATCTGTATATTTATTTTATGTATTGAAACTTAATAATTGTAAAGTTGATAATATGTTCAATCTCAATCGCAAAATTTCTAAACGCAATGCTATTGGCAGCCGAACCGAAATTGATGTTTGCACCCATTTTGCTATTTATCTCAGGAACAGAACACTTATTTTATTCTTCAGTTTTTGTTTGGTAAGAAAACTAGAAGTATTTCTTCAGTTACGTCTTTAATTTTTAGATTAGTTGTTTCATTAACTTGTTATTAGGTAAAAACAGTTTTAGCGGAAACAAAAATCGGTGCACGTCTGTGCACCGAATTTTCTATGCTCTGTACTTCTCACTCGCGAGAAAACCATATCTTGTCATACCGCTCGAAATCCACTTTTATGTTACACTTACAATTTATCGGTCATAAATTCACTATACCCAATTAACACCCTTTCACCCCGGAAAACTATTACTTACACACAGAATAAAAACCCGATACCTATTTTCACGCTTGGCCCATCAAAGCTATCAATGCAAAATGTACTGTATAATAACACAGTTAAAAACTATAATTGTATAATTACGGGTGTGTATTTAAGGCGAAGTAGTGCAATATGCATGAGGTTCCTTTCCCATGACGGCCGCTAACTGTACTGATTTATTTGTGTTTTTTGCTGTTATTATCAAGTGGGCTTTGACCTGGGTATTCGCCAAGGCGCATACCCGAGCCAATCTGACAGCAATTCCTATTTTATCATATTTTTACGTTTATCATAGGAATTTTTAAAAATCCTACGTTCAGTTTGTGGTATCTATTATAAGCTATTTTTTAATACCTCTTTTATAATTTTATCTCATATGGTTTAGGAGGAGATGCAAAAATAGAGTTTGGTGGCCAAAAAGCGCAACTTCGTATCTCTTCCTAAGCTTTACAAAATGAAACTATTACAGAGGCATTAATTAATAGCTTATAATAGATACCACAAACTGAACGTAGGATTTTTAAAAATTCCTGCGTTCAACGTAATAATAAGATATAATAGTTGGGGGCGCCACTTTCGCTGCTGTATGGGCCGTAGCTATAAGTTTATTACCGCGGCTTCTTGAGTATTTTTTCTGTGGTAACGATAGATACTTTGTTAATAACCATGAGGCATTATTTTGATCTAGCTACCTCAACCTCAACAGCCTATATTGGTCCACTGCTGGACGTAGGCCTAACCCAGATTAGCTCCTTATTGCTCTTTGTACCCTGATAAGCGCCTTGTTGGCGTTTATCTAATGGGGGATATTGCCCATAATCTCCACGCTGGGCATGCAGGTTGGGGATCGCAGTTCGGTGGTAGAATTGTTCTGCAGGGGGCGCTGCTCCCCGCCCCCTAGTCGCCTCTTACGACACCCACGGGAAGAGATGGGGTGGTGCAAATTCTAAGCCAGCAGAAAGCATTGATCTAGCTAATCAGTCTGAATTTAGGACTAAGTTAAAGTTTGAGCTAGTGACGTCACACCTTGCTATAAAGTGATGCCAGTTGTCACACCCTGCGTCCACGGAACTTAAACTGGTTTTATCTTCATAATTTTATGTTTAATCGATATATGAAAAAACACGTGTCCATTATCTTTTTTTAAGGAGACTAACCTATAAATTGTGGTTATGAAAGAAACCAAAAGAAACTGAGATCTTTGAAAAACAATAAAAACTAATAATACCGTGCAATCATCAATTAAAACATCATCTAATTATGAAAAAACGTACAAAACGCTCGATTACCATCAAACCATTTATTTTATACCATCATCTACTTAGCACCACTCTACCGCTTAATTTGTTCCCCCTCCTATCTAAAACTCAAATAATCTAAACCTTATTGCAAGTGACTAAGGTTTGAAACAAATTGTTAAATCTATGGAGCAATATGGTTCTTAGTTCTCTACTAATAATTAAAAACAACAAGTAATATCTCAAAGTAATTGAGTTCTTATAATCATATACATAAGGTTAATTTTCTAGTGTAGGAAACAAGATGGGCTGGCTCTATGACTAAAAGGCATGTAATAGCTGTGTTTGTGTGTTTGTAAATACTCGTGTTTTCATTATATAGTTATTATTATGAATCTATGATTTATCATAATATTTTTATGCTCTATGTAAATATGGGTGGTTTAGATTTAGCATTCTTCGATTGTGAATGTTGATTCTTAAATTTTCAAACGTAGTGGCTCTGTGGTGCCTAGAATATGCACACCTCAACTCTTCCCGCGAGTGTCGTAAGAGACGACTAAGGGATATCCACTAGGGGCGAGCGTGGGGATTATAGGCATTACCCCCCATAAGATAATATCCAATAAGGCGCTTAACAGAGGGAGGCCTGTGTCCAGCAGTGGACCAATACAGACTGTTGAGGTTGAGGAAGCTGTATATATATAATAAAAGATGTACTTGTCTGAGTGCTTATTTTGTAAGTGAAAAGTAATAAACGATTTGACTCTGACTCTGACTCATTAACTTCGTCTGGCACGCACTTTAACGGAATAAAATACTTGTCTAATAAAGCAAATAAGAAATAAGGTGCAATTGACTCTAATTCATTAATATATAATAAAAAAAATAAATGAATGAGAGAGTGCAAGTGGGGTAACCCACTTGCACTCTTAAAAATAAAACTTCTAAAAAACTACACTATATTTTAGCTAAAATATTTTATTAACCCAGAAAAAATCTAATAAATTATTTTAACGACCAAAAAAATGTCCGACTAATGAAATCACCGCAGTAATCTCAGAAATTAAAGCGCATACGAATTTGGTGACACAATTAATTAAAATTCGTGAAAGTCAAGAGTGAGTAACAATTGTGGGAGGCTCCCACGGCGTGTCACCTACTTACGAGCCGTGGTCTTAATTTCAGTGCTAGAAAATCATTATCATGTGTGCATGATAGACAGAGAGAAAAGATAAAAAGTTACATATTATTTATTATACATACTTATGGCTGAATACAATTACGAAAATAATTATAAGATCTGGGGGCCTACTCGGAAAAGGGAAATTGAAGTTTCGTTATCGTTGTCGTGAAAAACCAACTCTTATGTCGTTTGCACAAGATTAGATTTTGCATCAAAACGAATCAGAAACTTCGATTTCGTTTAGGAGTACGTACGGGCCCTGATAATTGTGTTGATTTTGATTTCATTTAAATAAACGATTTGATTTGATTTTTGTCCATTTATTTAAAAGACAGTACGTATAACGTCATAACAGGTTCTTTTTGTAATTTGATAACAATAAGTTCTATAAACTTGTACCTATTTAATTATTCATTATTCATTATGGAGTATGATAATAACAATGGCCAGAAGGCAGAGTGCTGGCAGCACTGCCCAATGCATGATAGAAGCCAGAATTCCAATCACTAGTGGACTATTTATGAAGTTTAGTAGTAAAATGAATAACTTTTAATTCGGAATTTGAAGTTACTCTACAAACATATAGGTACAAAGTACAAGGTCAGGACTCGTACTACTCGTAAAATCGAAATTCGAAGATTTTAATTCGACTTCGCGTAAATGCGATCATAACACCCGACTACTTAAATGCGACCTTCTCACTGTTTTTTGCTTAAATCTTAGTTTCTTTTGAGTATTCGGGGGTAAAGAAGTAACTTTTGAGATGGTTTTACACAAAAATGAATCAGAAACCTCGGTTTTTGTTTTCCGGGTAGGCGTCCAGATTTTCAAATGAAATGAAATCATTTATTTGCTGAATACATTATTTTTTACTTAATTATTACAGGTACATGTCATATCATCAGATTCCATTCCGTGTTGAGGTACACAGTTGTATGTAGGTTCTGGTTTTAAATAAAGTTTGTTACAGCCTGTAACAAATATTTACAGCCTGTAACATCTTATTACATGTCACATCATGTAAAGATGGTTTTTATGAAAATATGTGTATAGCGTCCGCGTTGAGGCGCGCAGTTGTATGTAGTTTCTCTTTTAAAATAAAGTTTATTACAGCCTGTAACAACGTATTACATGCCTCAGCGTGTAAAGTTGTTTTTGTTTTCATGAAAATACCCCTATTTTCATGAAAACCGACTCTATAGTCACTTGCTTACGATCGCATTTGCACGAAAACGAATAAGAAACTTCGATTTTCGATTTTACGAGTAGTATGGTATGGGCCCTGACCTCGTATTTTGTAGTACCTATAATTTGCAAGGCTTTAATCGTGCATTATGGAAATTATCGATTTTCATTCAAATTATTCGGAAATTTAATATTTAATACCCTTCGTAACTCGACTCAGAACTCGAGATTCACGAACCTTTTTCTTTTAAATAGGTAGACATAATATATAACGCATTAGATAAAAAGTTTATTTATTCTAACATTTGAGGTTTTAAGTAAACATAGTCAAAATACACAAAAAATATATAATAATTAAACCGCATTCATCCAAGCCGTATTAAGTTCTATTTTCTTAACTCATTTAGGTACCTACCTCTACATGAATTTTACCGTTTCCATAAACCGTAAGTTTAACATTGTTAATGTAGGCAACATTAATAAGTACCTACACTAGTTTCTTTTTCTACGTCAACATCTACCTATACGTTTCTCCGCGTTGGTTTCTTTCTCTAACGGGGTATTTGCAATAAGTCATTGAGCTGTGTCGCGCTGGCTTATAATTTGCACCACCCCAACTCTTCTTACGTGTCGTAAGAGGCGACTAAGGGATATCCACCGGGAGGCGCTGCTGCGCGCCCTGCAAAACAATTCTACCACCAAACTGCGATCCCCCACCCGCATGCTCAGTATGGGGATTATGGGCATTACCCTCCATGAGAAAAACGTCAATAAGGCTTAAAAGCCTTATTGACGTTTTTCACCTGATAAATCAGGGGGTTGATTGCGTCCAGCAGTGGACCAATACAGGCTGTTGAGAATGAAGTTGATTTTATTAAGAACCGCCCACTACTCTGTGTTCCAGTGGTGGTACACTATTGGTACCACTACAGCGCCGCCTACCGTTCTATTGGCGCTAGTGTTGTGCTTGATGGCTTTTGTAATTATTTAGCGAGTGTAGTGAGTAATTTTTATATAGGTGGGTTTTATCGACAAGCGACCACATTAATTGTATTAAATTGTATTGCATGGTTGTTTATTATTTGTGTTTAATATCTAAAGATATAAGTACCTTTTTTAATAAAATTTTGTTGAATACTCGCTACAAATATAAAATACCGCGCTTAACTACTTACTTAACCGTGGCTTACACGGTAAAGTTAGTGGTTAAGCGCTGTTTCTTACCAAATTTTTCGCACCACAAGTCATAAGTAATAATTTAAGTAATTGTTTTAAGATTTCCGTTTCAACCCACAAGAATCTGTTTGATTTTCTTTTGAACCGACTTCAAAATAGGAGGAGGTTCTCAATTCGACTGTATTTTGTTTTTATCGATATTCAAAATCCGACCGACACGACCGGGGACAGGTCAGGCGCAAGACCAACGGCTTAACCTCTCTAGTAGTTAGGTACCTAGGTACTCCAGTAGTTCTACAGAAGCTACAAGAGCATGCCATCTACACGACCTCACATGTTCTTTCACCTTTGCTCCAGTTGCGCGTGCAAGCATCCATGACACTACGCACCATCGAACACTGCACAAAATGAACCTTACTACTACGGAATACGGTACACAAGATTCACCTTTGACCTCAACATCAACTTTATTGCAACGCAATACGGTTAAGAACTAAGGAATGTTCGAAGTTTGAAATGTTTGAATTGCTAGTATTGCTGTTCAAAAAGGTTCTATATAATCTTCAGGTAAGGTTGAAAGTAGAGAGATGTGAAGAATTTCCGTTTGAATTAATGTAACAAATTGGTTCGAGATTTGAATGTAAAGTGGTTGTAATTATAAAGGAAGTAGATTGATTGTCTCTGCATATTTTGAGATTGTAGATTTTGTGTTGTTTATGGTTTCACATTTTTATGCGAGTACTTAGGTACCAGAGGGAGTCCGGTTGACGATGGTATCAAGACGTGATCGTGATGTTTCCATTTTCTACAGGATTTGACAGTGCCTCTTTCATGCAGAAAGGGAACTACGCTAATCCCATAAAAAAATGACACAACACTATCACGGCTCAATAGGTGTACTATCGTCAAACGGACTTGAAACTGTGCTCTCCTAAATTTCTCATGGATTACTTCTAACTACTTTACTTGATCTAATTTTTTTTCCAAAAACTTCTAACATACTTCAGTTCGAAATAAATTACATGAAACAAGTACTCGTATATTTGACAATAGATAGAGTCTATCTATTGTCAAATATACGAGTAGTAATTATTATCTTTATTAATATTATAAAGGATGGAAAATCATTTATAAAAAAAAATTGTGACTTACTGAAAATACAATTGGTTTGTACCTACCCACAAAATTGCCATATTTTTCATACTCCGCACACTGAAAGGCGTTCGTTCATGTAGAGCAGAAGAAGCGCCAAACAATATGGAAAATATCCAATCCTGAAACTCAAGTTGGTTGACATTTTTCGATATTCACAAAATTATAAGTGCTGACCTGAATGAACGTTGAAATTATAAACCGCAAAAAATAAACATTTTAACTTAATAGTCGTAATAATGGACTACGCATAAAAATCAAACTATACCTAATCAGTTCAATTTGTTATATTTTATAAATTTGGCCTTGATTACCGCTCATCACAATCATAATTAAATTCATCTATTATACATAGATAGCTTTAAAATATAATGCTTTATAAATTATCGTAGCTGTCAAAATGTTTCCAGCAATATGCATATGGAATAAGGGATAATAAGTACACCTACATAGAATAGAATAATATTAAGAAATCGTGCATTACTTTCGATGAAGGGCCAATGTTAGTTTCAAAATGTAGATGGTTACGTAAGATTTAATTTTGTCGGGTAGATTTTGGATAATCATTATTCATCATATATTAATTTTTATGTATGATTCATCAAATAAATCTGTAAAAGTTTAATAAATACAATAAAATGCATGAAATGCAACATACTTCTTAAAAAGCTTGCGTTAGTCTGCAATTGATTCCTATGGTCCGTTTTAATACTTTTGAGGTGGCTAATAACCCGTTCTACGCAAGCAATCGAGAATGGCTGCACTATTAGCAAGGTGATAACTTTTTTAAGATTAGAAAATCACTTGTCCCCCAATACATTTTACGCGAAAATATCTTTTGCCAATAATCTGCTGCTTTCAGGCTTGTAGATATGCCGAGCTCCTGTCTTGAGTGTAAGAAACGCGTGGTCTCTCCATTCGTCGACTAGCTCTTGTTCGTTGACATTTTTTTTAAGAACGAGACTCGTATCAAAACGTTTTTTAAATCATTGTTTGCGAATTTTTGAGCAATTGCTGGTGTAACTATTTCGAGGCATTCATAGTAGTAAATCTTTTAAATCAAATCTTTGCTTGATTTCTTTAAAAGCTTCTATATAGCAAAGCATTTTTTCAAAATTACTTTTCAAAAATAGACAAGAGAGAAGAAGCGATAATGTAACCTAAGTAGACGTAGCGCAAAGTTTCTACTTTTTAATGAATGTGTCCTACTACGGGACATGCTCTCTAACCTATTGCGCCATACTGCCTTTTTTTTTCAAATGTTGAGGTTTGCTCTAGGATGTACCGTGGCTTGGATAGGCGTTTTGGTCCGAAAAGATCCGCAAAGAGTCATGGTCCGCAAAAGATCCACAGAGGCAGAAAAAAGTCCAAAACGGACCAAAAAGGTCCGCACCGGCAACGCTGAGATAGACTTCTTTATTCGAAATATTCTTTCAAAATAATCTATCACCCAAATAGCACAGTTCGAAATTCGAAAGTATAATTTAAAATTGGAATGATGAATCAGTAAGTTTGTAATCGAATTCTATTTGCTAACCGTGTCGGGGTGGTGACCTATGCAAAACGCTTGCCCAATCAGAGGCCAGCTTTTCAATGATACTACATTACTATTCATTGAAATGACCCTCTTACTGAAAAAAAATGTTTTTTGGGTCACAAGAACTGAAATAAATTGAGGTAAGGTAGGTAATTATTGCATCAAAATCAAAATATTTTATGGATTTTATATTTTACTACTGTAGAAGTTGCCTGTTAGGCGTAGGCCTCCAAGCTCCACGCTTTTATGTTTCTGACTTATCTCATACATTTTGATCAGATTTCTTTTCTAAATAAGTCCTGGTTCGTTTTATTGGTCTTCTCGTCGTTTTTTTTACGAAAACAAACAAAACAGTGTTCGAAAAATATTTAACCAATATTTCCAGCGGCGGCGGCCATGTTTAATTTTTGTGTTACTTTCACGGCAATCACCGCCATCGTCCACCATTTTGTTTTTCCAGATTTTCCGACCTACCGTAGGTACCGAAAGTTAAAGACTGCGAGCCTGAACAATGACATAAAGCACGGCGTTTCACAACAAATTATCAAGTCCAATCTCAATTAATGCTCACACATTCATAAATCGCCGGCGCATGACAATGAAACTGCGCTACAAGAAGTTGGTTCGCACGACGTTGCACGGCGTTGCGCAAAAAGTGCGTTGCGCATGTATAGAGCATTGTGTAGGGCAATTTAACATGGGTTTACATTTTTATGTTTACTATAAATAAATAAATATTCTTGGACAATCCACACAGCATCATCTAGTCCCAAGATAATCAGACAGGAACTTTTGTTATGGTGCAAGATAACTGTTACACACACTGTACATAATACAAAGAATACTCCGGGTGTTTGAATGGAACACAAATATTTGCAGATAGTACAAAAGTTTGTCCCGAGGTCTTAATCGAACCCGCAATCCCTGTGTTTCAGGTTATCTGCTAAATGTTGACTATGATTAAAGGATATGGAATTGGCTGGGCTGGAGTTACGAGTTAAGCAGGCTATATAGCTCGCACCGATCCTCAACCTTAACAGCTTATTGGTCCACTGCTGGACCCACGCCTCCCTCTATGCCTTTGGCTTGTTCAGCAGTGGACGTATACGGACTAATGATTTTACTTTAAGTTAGTTTATCCGACACCTTATACCAATCTTCGAAATCATATGTGTTTCAATCTCTACAAATAGGTCCTAACCATAGACCTAGAATTTTTTCACTACGCTCAATAATTAGTCTATGGTTCTAACAATGTTAGATAGAGAACTGTTTTTCAATCCACTATTATGTGAGTAAGTATACTAATATTCTAGTAATTATGACTAAGTTAACGTTGACAAAAAGGGTCTATTGTGTGATTTGTATATTGGGAGCCGACCTCGGTTGTCTATGGTTTCCTTGCGAATTAAGTTATTGTAAGGTTTTAACCTTTTTGCTGCCCACCCCTGGTGGATATCCCTGAGTCGCCTCTTACGACACCCACGGGAAGAGATGGAGTGGTGCAAATTGTCAGCCAGCAGCACAAAGCTAAAATGTTGTTATTTAAAATACTTATATTTCAGAATCGGTATTTTATTTTGCTTAAATATATCACTTTGTATACAAACTCCACGAGTACATTTCATTTCATCATTTTATTCTAATAATTATTCTTCTACTTTGCTTGTCATGAAACCACAAATTAGACGACCCACAGTAGATAACTCAAAAATCTAGGTCAAAAAAATAAAATTTCAAAACCACAAATTAATTCGATTAACCTCTAGTTTAGAAAGGTAAATTACAGATAATTAAGAAAAAACCCAGTACATATGGTACGGCCATTGTCTTAGAAAAAATATACTTTAATACATACATAAATAATTTTATCAGATTTTCGCACGCCGCCGCTAACTGTGCTTATGTACAGGTGGTTACAATTCGACGTGGTAAAGCTTTCTCGTACACAGTTCTTGAATAATTTCTCCGTCTATGGTTTATCCATTTTGAATGAAGCATAGTTAGTAAACAAATACGACACAAATAACGAAATCTCACTTGCTTGGCGTCGACAATTATATCTGAATATAATTGTAAGCAATTTTTATTGAAGAGAGGATCTAAAATCGACAAGAAATGTAAATTACGTTAAAATGACGCGCCAACAAAGTGAATTTTAGGTTAAGTATGGGCGGTTTGTTTACGTTTATGCTTCATTGAAAATGGATACGGTATAGATACGTGCGTACTTACGAAGATATGGTATGGTATGTAATTTACAAAATAACTTAGAATAAAATAGTATCTATACAATAAATTATGAGCCAAAGGGATAAAGCAATGTAACACGGTCGCGCCACGGGTGCTAGTATAAGGGATTGTTAAGATAGTTCACGAGCGAAGCGAGTAACTAAAATTCAGAGTGCGCGAGTGACTTAAGGCCCATACACCAGTGAAAGTGGCGCCCCCAACTATTTTATCTTATTATTACATTAAACGCAGCAAGTTTTAAAAATCCATCGTTCAGTTTGTGCTATCTATTATAAGTTATTTATTCTCTGTAATAGTACCATTTTGTAAAGCTAAGAGAGATACGAAGTTGCGCTTTTTGGCCATCAAACTCTATTTTCGCAAAATTATTACAGAGGTATTAAAAATACCTTATAATAGATACCAGAAACTGAACGTAGGTTTTTTAAAAAATCCTATGATAAACTTAAAATGTGTTAAAATAGATATCGCTGTCATATTGGCTCGGGTATGCGCATTAAGCACGTTCAAGTTTTATGAGGTCATCTCAAATGTCCTAGTTAGTTCGAATTCGATCTACCGAGTCGTCAACTCAAACTCAAACTCAAACTCAAAAATGCTTTATTTCCATAAATACAATAAATGTACACTTAGAAAAGGTCAAATCATAGTAAAAAATACACTGACACGGAAATAAAGTGGTATTTTTGATTTCGATCGCTTCGGTATGTAGACTAAAGTAAAGAAACGACGAAGAAACCTTTAGCCTGTTAGTTGTTATTTTTCGAGTTGGAGCAAAATCCGTCCCAAGCTTTTTTATCATCTAGATAATCTGATATTTTATAGTAAGCCTTTTTGCATAATAAAGTTTTGACAATTTGTTTGAATTTATTTACTGATAATTTTTGCAGCTCAGTAGGGGTTTTGTTGTAGAAGCGTATACATTGCCCTTTAAAAGATACATTAATTTTATGCAGCCTAGTTGTGGGTACAGCGAGTTTATGTTTATTTCTAGTATTTACATTATGTATATCGCAATTTTTTGGGAAACTATTGATATTTTTATGAGTATACAACAAGTTTTCATAAATATATTGACTTGGTACTGTCATTATATTTATTTCTTTCAACACGAAATGAAGACACCGATTCAGGCGAAATTCTAATATACTAGCGGTTTTAAAGCAAGGAAATAAACTCAGAATTGAGAGAGTTCTTTGTTTATAAATGCTGCGGCTTAAACTCGTAACATTTAGATTTATTTTATATTATATAGAACGGTTTCAGGCAGCTCGTGGCCATTCTTTTGAAGCTTATGGGAAGCCACTTTGTCACTGTAAAATGTATCTGAAGCTAGCGAGTTCAAGCCTATAGGTTATGTACGTTTTTTGTACTGCGGTAGAGCTATCGGATTGATGAAAGCATAGCTTACATCCGTAATGTTTTTTTTAACCGGCTTCAAAAAAGGAGGAGGTTCTCAATTCGTCTGTATTTTTTTTTATGTTTGTTACCTCAGATCTTTTGACTGCGTGGTCCGATCTGCATGATTATTTTTTTTATATGAAAGCTGGTGCTTCCCGTGTGGTCTCATTTTAATTTTGTTCAGTTCTGACAATGGGATCCATGAAAATTCATGAAAAAACTGTAAAAATTGAAGTCGGTTTATAGTTTTTTAAAACAAAATTAATTATTTCTGTCTTTAATTCAAGCGAGTGGTGAATACCTACGTGGTCAGAGGTTAAATTAAAGACAAGCAGCCTGTAGATAGTGAAGTGAAGCAATTAATACAGGGTTTCGACACGAGGCGCTTGCGTAGCCATCCTTGACGGCGCACCCGAAACGAACGTGTAGGTAGGTACTTTGGAAATCAATTACAAAATATTTTCTATGCTTGTCAAAATGTTTGAATTACATGCGATTTGTGGGACTGGGTTCGATTTTTCGTCAGACAACAGCTCTGTTTTACCAACACTTTGGGCGATGGGGCAAGTTGATGCTGTGTAAAAAAATCTAGGTAAGCTTTTTTCTTGATTTTATAACTTTAACTTAAGACTATTATTATATACAGCGGCTATATCTTGCGAAGAACCGACTACTGATGGGGTAAACGTCTTCTTGAGAGGAGATCAAACTCGGCAAACGTAGTATATGACGTCCGGCCAGGTGGAATGACGATCTGAGAAGACAGGGCGCTATGGCACTATGCTGAGGCCTATGTCCAGCAGTGAAATGAAATGAAATTTATTTATTTCTTGACCACAACAAAGCCAAACATTAAAAATTAAACCACTTAGAGCTAAAGCTGAACACTGAAACAAAGGTAATTAAAATAACTAAAATATGACTATGACTATAAAATATAATATATATGAGTAATTCATCATTATTGTGGCAAAGAAATGCAGTGGACTAATATAGGTTCATGATAATGATAATGATGATGATGATGATATATGTTGGGAATAATAGGTAAGAATAATAGGTAAATAATACGCGATAAATACCCGTTAAATACAATACCTTAATGTAATAATTGATTTTGTTTAAAAAATACTATAAATCGACTTCATTTATATGGATTCCATTGTCAGTACCAAGCTACCACTCGGGAAGCACCAGCTTTCAAATAAAAAAGAATCATGAAAAACGGGCCACACAGTGAAAAGTTCTGAGGTAACACATTTTTTAACATATTTTTTTTATTAAATTTCCAGACGAATTGAGAACATATATAGTACATATATGAGAACATAGATAAATTCTTCTTTTACACGCTTTTATTAAACGAATTCAAACAAAGGAGGAGTCCTTTTTTTGAAGTCGGTTAATAAAAGCGTGGAAAAGAAGAATTTTTACTTGGAAGGTAGGTACGGGTAACACCATTATGAATGATGATGATGTCTCCAGAAAATGCCTAGGAATGTCCCCCAACTGTCATTGACAGCATACCCAAGTACCTACAAGTACATTGGCCGGCAGCGGAAGTTACGTCACTATTCGCTTACGTATTCACAGAACGACGCCGATTAATATAGATATTTTAGCGAATCCCCTCGCCGATAGGCTGCTTAATTTATTCAAATGCTTTAGTTTACGACATCTTTTTCATGATCCTACTAGGGTAACCCTAACATCTGCCACTTGTTTAGATAATATTTATTGCAGTCTATCTCCAACCAACAAAGCAGTAATCAAACATTTCAAATCAGACCACTATGGTCAGAGTGTTAATTTTAGTTATAATCTTAACGATAAAAACAAAGTTGAGAAATATACCTATAGGCCTATTACAGAGAGCCGTATTAAGAATTTTCAAAGTCAAGTGGAACTAGCAGTAGCTAATATAACTTGTTCCGATAACCCTAATGATCTTTTTGCCAAACTTTTAAGTGTTATAAACAAAGAACACAGCGAAGTATTTAAATATAAAACATGCACAGTTAGGGACAGGGTCGGATTTACCGATTGGGCCACTCCCGGTATTTATAGAAGTAGGAATAGACTATATGATCTTTATGGTGCTAGAGAAGCTATGTTAAATGATCCTGCGTTTCTTTTGTATTTAACAAAGTACTCAAAAACATTTAAAAAAGTCTGTAACACAGCGAAATGCCTGTTTTTGAGGAAAAAAATTGTAAACTCATCTGATAAAATCAAAGCAACATGGAGACTTATAAATAACGAAACTGGTAAATCTAAGTCACGAAAAAGAGAAATAAGGTTAAAAATTAATAATTCAATACTTGTAAACGATAAAGATATTGCCGATGCTTTTGATTCATTCTTTTCTGATATTCCTAAAGTTGTTACCCGGTCTCTAAACTCCTCACCTTCAATCGCGGTTAAATTATTAGAATCATCTGTAGATAAATGTACCGAGGTTTTTATATTTAGTCATGTAAACGCTAATTATATTGTGAAAACATTTAAGTCAATTAACATCAAAAATACTGAGGATCTTTGGGGTATTTCAACCAAAGTACTGAGTTCTATTATTAAGGAAGTTGCTCCATACTTGGCTTACATTTTCAATAGTTGTGTTGATGCAGGAGTTTTCCCTGATCTCATGAAATATAGTAAACTGGTTCCTCTTTATAAATCAGGTAGCCACACTGATCCGGCCAATTACAGGCCAATTTCAATACTTCCTGCAATGAGTAAAGTTTTTGAAAAAATTATTCTCACACAGTTGTCCTCTCACTTCAACCTCAATAGATTGTTACATAAAAATCAATTTGGCTTCACCAAGGGTAGATCGACAACTGATGCTGGTACAGTTCTATTAAAGCACATATTGGATGCATGGGATAAAGCGAAAAACGCTATTGGTGTATTTTGTGACCTTTCTAAAGCTTTTGATTGCGTTGATCATGGTACATTAATAAATAAACTAAGACATTATGGAATTCAAAACAAGGCACTGGACCTTATGCAATCATATTTATCTGATAGAGTCCAAAAAGTAGATATTGGTAAAGAAAGATCTAGGGGATCAAAAATCGATTTAGGAGTCCCGCAAGGATCAATATTGGGTCCTTTTCTATTTTTAGTATATGTAAATGATCTCCCATTTCTAGCAAAAGATCTCTGTGATATAGTCTTATTTGCTGATGATACTTCATTGATTTTTAAAGTTGACAGAAATAAACATAATTATGACGATGTAAATAATTCTCTTTCACAAATACTAGATTGGTTCACCGCCAATAACCTCTTACTCAATGCTTCAAAAACCAAATGCATAAAATTCATGTTACCAAATGTAAGAGAGCTCCCAACTAAGATAATGCTAAAGGATGAGATTGTTCACCTTGTAGACTCAACTGTTTTCCTAGGGTTACATATTGATTCCTCTCTTCAATGGAGACCGCAAATTGATGCTCTCGCAAACAGACTTAGTTCAGCAGCGTATGCGGTTCGAACAATTAGATACATTACCGATGAAGATACAGCTAGGTTAGTTTACTTCAGTTACTTCCATAGTGTTATGTCTTATGGTATTTTGCTTTGGGGACAGGCAGCTGACATCCAGACTATCTTTGTTATTCAGAAAAGGGCGGTACGCGCTATTTATAAATTAAATCCACGAGACTCGTTAAGGGAATTATTTAAAGAAATAAATATTTTAACAGTAATATCGCAATACATCTATGAAAATCTAATGTATACACACAAAAACAGAGATAACTTTATGAAAAGGTGTGATGTTCACAATAAAAATACAAGAAACAAGAACAAATTACACATCCCATCATATAGATTACGAAAGGTAGGGAAATCATTTGTGGGCAATTGCGTAAGATTCTATAATAAGCTTCCATCTGAAGCAACTGAGCTCCCTATTCGTAAATTTAAACTGTACATAAAACGAAATCTTATCAAGAAAGCCTATTACTCCGTAGATGACTACGTAAATGATGTTAACGCTTGGCCGGATGTCGCCCAGTTCCATACAGACAATAGTATGTAAGACCAGTTAGACTTAGTTATCCTAAGATTGTATTAGTTGATAAGCGATGGACTTGCTAGTGGTTTCTTTTTCACTTCTTCCGCTAGTGGACAAAAAATTGAAGTGAATTAAAGTCAATTGCACCTTATTTCTTGTTGATAGTAATAACTATTTATCAAGCTGTTTATATAGTAAAAATTTGACTTGTCTAAGAACTTATTTTGTAAGTCTAAAGAAATAAACGATTTGACTTTTGACTTTTGACTTTTTGATGTATGGTGAATTTTAGTTAATGTCTTTTATTTATTGTTGGATGTACTTGAGTGAAATAAGAAATTACCTTGTTTTATTGCAAAATATTTTAAAGGACTTTGTCAGTTTAAAAATATGATGTCGGTAAAAGTGGGTATCATTTTTAACCGACTTCAAAAAAAGGAGGAAGTTCTCAATTCACCTGTTTTTTTATATTTGTTACCTCAGAACTTTTGGCTGGCTGGTCCGATTTTCATGATTCTTTTTTTATATGAAAGTTGGTGCTTCCCGTGTGGTCCCATTTTAATTTGGTTTAGTTCTGATAATGTGGTCCATGAAAATCCATGAAAAACTATAAAAGTTGAAGCCGGTTTATAGTTTTTTAAAACAAAATTATTTATGTTGAATACAGACCCTGTATTGCATCGTGAAAACTGAAACTCCTTTTAAATTTTGAGTAGACTACTGAGTCATATCATAAAAGGAAAGACAGTCAGAATATAGAACTTTCTTATTTTTATGAAGTCGGTTGATCGTTTAGGGGTTGAAAATAAGAATGCTAAGACATAAATGTTTTTGTTTACATTAAATATCTTGGCTTCTGAAACAGAGAAAGATTTCCGCGGAATTATTCATAATAATATTGTTTTATCATAATATTTGTATTTTTTATATTTCTGTTTATTTAAACAGAAAAAGTTCTTTCAACATTAATAAGCTTACTTTTCAGGGAGTGATACAGGCTTTATTTTATCCCGGAATTCCCACGGGAACGGGAACAATACAGATGAAACCGAGAGGCGCTACTAGTAGACAATAAAAAAGCTAGGTTGGTAGTTATCCGGCTAAAATGCATTTTCAGTTTTCATTATATTTTTAAAGTTGATGTTTTTCAAAGTGGGTGAAATAAGCCTAGCGAAGCTGCCCAATTTAAATAAAAATCCCAAAACAATAAAATTGAATTCGTAGGTAATAAATTAAATCAAATTGTTTAATATCTCGGGTCATTACCCATGGGCCTTGAGTCGTATCAAAAAGAATCATCATCAAGGCAGAACTATTGTTCTTGCAGGAGTCACCATCTATGGTAAAAATTATACAAACAGAGAAGCATTGGCAGTTTTTGCAAAAAAAATGCATGCTCGAAGAGATGCATTTGGTTTATCATAAGAAAATGTAGGTGGCATGTGACTCTACATTTTGTATTGACGTTTTTTTTTATCAGAAATAGTCCTTCGTTTGACCGCAATCTCACAATTCTCACATGATGGAAAGCGAAGATGCGGCCGACGATGTATCACAAAGGTCTAGAAGATGGCTACTCCGGACCACATTCCGAAACACAACTGAGTTGCTTCACGGACTGGCCCAGTCCGAAGGGTGGTGACAAGCCACGGCCGAAGCCTACCACCAGAGGGTACCGCTCTTAGCACCACCCAGAGGACACGTGTAGGGTATCAGAGGGTCAACACCTACGGACGTGAGCGATACTGTCGCCCTGACGTATTGTTATTTAGAAATTAAAAGCAAAAAGCAGTCATATAAACAACCACGCGGACTTCGCAATAAAAGCCTTTAACCAATTTAAACTATTAGCGAACTATTAGCGCCCGAGCGTAGTCTCGGGACTGAGTAAGTAACTTTTATCCCTTGGGTAACAATTTACTATTATATCATAGAGGATTTTTTAAAGAATTAAGTCTTTTTCACAAACGTGTTTGTGATGATGAGCAGAACCTGCGGCTTTCACATTGTCAGCGAATTACCAATAACCCCATACTGTAAAGTAAGTGTATGTGTTAAGTAAGAGTAAAGTAAAAATGCGCTTATTGTGAAACCAACACAAACGACATATATTTCATTTCATTTCATTTATTCCACCATAGGTACATTCATATATACACTTGATATCGTTATAATCTGATTTTAAACATAATAAATAATAATTATTTTATTGTAAAAATACAAAACAAACAAAATATAGAAACACCATAAGGGATTTTACGCAGGAGAGAGTGATATATAGAATAAAATATAAAAACAGACAGACGGTAATGTTTCATACATACATAACATCTAATTATAAATTATAAATATAAAAGATTTAGAGACAAAATATAGATTAAAATATACATATAAAACTTAGGTACCTACTAACTTTATTTATTTTAATTATAGGTGCAAAATAATAAGCAAATGTGTAGTAATTTAACTAATTACAACACTAAACGTGAACATTTAAAACAACTGGATTGGTACTTGCCTTATTTATCAAAATTTGCCACGCCCTTGTAAACTAATTAAATATTCATTACATTTCCTCGGCACATAAACAAAATAATTAAAATCTGAATAATAATAATGTTGATTGACAATGAACCCTTGCTCTCATAATTAAAATGGAAATCATTTTGGATTTCAGGCCTCAAATAAATCATACTGCATAAAAACATGAAGTTACTAAAGATTTTATTTAAAACTTGATTTTCTCCGCAGCTTCGTCCAATTTTCCGTGATAAAAAGTATCCTTTGTCCTTCTTCGGGATATTATCTATCTTCCAGCCAAATTTCATTGAGATCGGTTTAGCCGTTTTGTTTTGAAAAGGTCCCCCCCGGAAAGAGTTGGGTGGTTAAAATTGTAAGCTGGCACCATACGGCATCCTTACGCACACTACGGGCTAAAGAAATTATGCTTTCAAATTTGTTAAGATTAGTTTTAGCGACTTCTGATTAAGGTAGTTTCCCGAGTTAATATTATTCGTCAAACACATATTATTTTCTTCTGTCAATCAAACAATATATCACAAAAATAAAGCGCGTCATAATTTGGGAGTAGTGACGTCACACCTTGCTAAAAACTGTCGCGAGAGGTCGTCGGAAGTCATCACGTGGAACTTTAACTGGCTATCTTGATAGTTTTTTACAGCCTATAATGTCCACTGCTGGACTCGGCTCTGATGGGCGCTTTATTGGATTTTTATGTCAAAGAATGTAATACCGAAAATCCCCACACTGGGCATGCGGATTGGGGATCGCAGTCTGATGGTAGAATGATTCTGCAGGGGTCGCTGCTGCCCGCCCCAATGGATATCCCTTAGTCGCCTCTTACAACACCCAAGGGAAGAGATGGGGTGGTGCATATTCTAAGCCGGCTAATAGATATCTTCTGATAACCTGACAGAGTAATAAGATTTTTAAGGAAACTAGTCTATTGACACCACATATCCACCTGGGGGCGAGCCGCAGCGCCCCTTGCAGAACAATTCTACCAACGAACTGAGATCCCCAACCCGCATGCCCAGCGTGGGGATTATGGGCAATACCCTCCATTACTAAAAGCTAATAAGGTGTTTATGGGGGAGGCCTGCGTTCAGCAGGTTGAGTTTGAGCCTATTGACACAATTGTGCGTAAAAAAGCAATAGTTAACCTGTAACATTACTATGGGCTATGGAACTCAGTTCATCGGACAAACAAAATCCTTTTACTTCTCCAAGGCAAGAGCGCATTGTGTGTGTTTCCCACGAAAAAAGGGAAAATTAACCGCTGCGAAATATTGCAACACCGGTATTGTAAGGACAAGACATGACATGACATGTAAAGTATTATAAGTACATAATAAAAGAGGGTACTTACCTTACTTACCTGTGTCATTAATGTAGTTATATAGAGATATTGGTAGAGTGTTCAAAAAGAGAAGAGTCGTGGCGTTACGGTGAACTAACACTTTTAGTCTTTTAGTCGTACTGCAAGGCCTGCCCTGTGTGGTGCTGGCTAGTTGTGTGTTGCTGACTTAGAATTTGCACCACCTCATTTCTTCCTGTAGAGAGGCGACTATGGGATAACCACAGGGGGAGGGCACGCCCCATGGAGAACAATTTTACTACCAAATGCGATCCACAACCCGCATGCCTAGCGTATTTTATGGGCAAGGACAATTTTACCACCAAATGCGAACCTTAACCCGCATGCATGGGCGTTACCCCCATTAGGGGGGACTTCACATATCTTATGGAGGGTAATGCCTATAATCCCCACGCTGGGCATGCGGGTTGATGATCGCAGTTTGGTGGTAGAATTGTTCTGCAGGTGGCGGTGCTGCACGCCCCCGGTGGATATCCCTTAGTCGTCTCTTGCCACCCTGTGTAGCAATA
The DNA here is from genome assembly GCA_955876795.1 of Eupithecia tripunctaria. Taxonomy (NCBI): domain Eukaryota; kingdom Metazoa; phylum Arthropoda; class Insecta; order Lepidoptera; family Geometridae; genus Eupithecia; species Eupithecia tripunctaria. Next base: position 7,078,584 of record OY041623.1, on the reverse strand, counting down.
GACTTAAATAGGTTAATAATGATGAGCGATTGCTCTTTGACGTATTAAGTTAATAACTAAAATACTTAGGTACTGAAAACTGTCCCAGTTGTCGGAAACAATAATTCTAGGCTACCTTTAAACGGGCTAACAAGTTAATTTATCCGTCTCCAATAGCATAATAAGAAAACTGAATAAATTACTGAATAATTACTTGCAATGAGGAAAACGGAAAATTACAGCTACGTCGTCGTAGATGCGTAGTGTTTGGGGTTCTGAGGTAATATGAGAAAACGATAGCTGATATTTTGGTTACGTACTCGATAGTATAGAGATCTCGTCAAGACGTTTCAGTTTTAAGGTTTTTTTTATTATAGTCCGTAACTCACATTCAGGGTAATTTCGTTCCAGTTTTGCTGATTTGTTGAACTGCGATCTCCAACCCGCATGCCCAGCTTGGGGATTATAGGCATTACCCCCCATTAGATAAATGCCAATAAGGCGCTTATCAGGGGGAGGCCTGCGTCCAGCAATGGACCGATACCGGCTGTTGAGGTTGAGGTTGAAATGGCCAATTACCATCAAGCAACCAATAATCATACAAGGTTATTGATTAATCACTGACATGAACTGTAGGTTCTGTCTATCTTCACAACCAGTTTAGTGAAAACGCCAAGTCTGTATATTATTAAGACTTGGTATTGGTAGTAGTAGACCCCTCCATTCACTATCTGATCGGTCGACGACATCCGAAAGACCGTGGGCTTCAACTGACCCGACTAGCGTAGGACAGAGACCAATGGCATAAACATATACATGGAAGTGGAACAGAGGCTGCCCAGCTGTGGAATTACGCAAAACCCACCCACCCATTCTACATTTTCATTAAAATAAGAAAGCCTTTTGAATGGCCTTTGTGATGTGCGATTGAATGGCAAAGGTCAATGAAATGGCTTTCAAGGACATTCAAAGGGCCATCACATGTCAATGTGGGATGGATGGTTTTTACGTAATCGCACAGCAGTAGTGGGTCGACAAGGGCTGATGATAATGATGACTTCTATCTACTCGCTTTGGATATAACGCAACTATTTTCTCCTCGTAATTAAAAATGAAATCTAGTTTTAAAGAAACATAAACCCTAAAGTAGTATGAAAGTAAAAGCTTCTTGATTAATATATAAATGTAAAAACAAAAAAACTTAATTACAAGTTAATTGCTCATAAGTTTTAAAAAGCCTATGGCTTAAAAAACACTAAATATTATTTTATGATGTATTGTTTCTAGGTTTATTAACTCACACTGGAAATGTTCTATACTATTAATATTTAATAAAGAACTATTAAAATTGAAAATTGAATTGAAATATTTTCTCAATTTTTAAAACATACGGAACTCTGCCTCATTTTAGTGTTTCCAACTTAGCTTTTATGTTTTCTGCCACGAGTGCCCTTCAGGCCGATTAAAACGATGTCATGCAATTAAAAGTTTTTATAGGTAATCTTATCGGTAAAAAATGTTATTATAACACGGATTAAAATATTTACAGAAAACTTCCGGTTTTTGTAATAACTTTAGTCGGTATCTGTGAGCTTTTTATGCAGAAGATTTTTCAGCCTCAGAATAAATATTTGTACAATCTGCAGATATTTGTTGCGGTTTGTCTTCTATGTAGATAGGTACAATTAAAAAATATGTACCTAAATGTATGGCCGTGTTATACCTTTGTTTTAGTCAAAGCGACGACGTCCATTTAAATCAACGTCGTATCCAAAAAACTGTAAGAACAGTTAATTAAAACCGTTCTAGTTTCAAAAATTCCTATCAAAATTGTAGCATATATCGTTCACATTGAAGAAGAACAGCATAACTCTCATTTCCAAAAATCTCATTGTGCTGCAGCCAACCACGCGTAACCATTGGCTGATCTCGGGTTGATCTCGGCGGATCTTGCGAAGCTCATTAAAGATTCTAGGTCGTTCTGCAATCGCTAATTAGAGAGATAAGTGTGGTATTAATTGTGTACGCCATTGGAGCTGCTATCGCGGGATCTGAGAGGTGGGGTTTAGACCGTGCGGGGGAAATCATGCGATTTTTACGACTGAATGTTTTGTCTCATTGAAACCTACTAGGTAGCGTAGTAGGTAAGTACAGCGACGTAGGGAGTTGAAGGTAGAGTATGGTTGCAACTCTTGAATGCAACAACGTATTACTTTTTTATTCCTATTCCGCACAACGGTGTTGGGAGGAATAGGTGTATTTCCTGAGGCCATCTACTTAACTAATTTTGTTAAGTTAATTTTTCTACTTGTTTTAGGGCCATTCATAACGAATAAGACAATTTATGTGTTTTTGATCTCTTAATAAAAAGCGCCTTGCCGCGAGATTCGTATTACAATTTGAGCACGTAAAAGTCAAATCTAGCATTTTTTTTATACCCACAGGATATTACTACTTTTTATGGTTGAGTATGGACAACTCTGAGTTTACACAAGATCTCAACCTGACAGGTCACAATTTCTATACCATGATACGACTTTAAAACGCATCGTGTAGAGATGCCCTAACTGAGAAGTTCGTGGCAGATCCACGGATTCGCGTTTTATTGGTTGCGCGAGGCCTCTTGGATATAAAATATTGTAGTTTATACTAAACCACTAATTTACTATCGAAAGTCAAGCAAAACAAATAATTTAAGTGCAAACCATTCAATCATATTTTATACTCAGAGGTATTCAAATGAATGACTGCCAATAAAACAAAATAGTTATTATTAGGTATATGTACATTCTGTCGTGTAAGGTACCCAGTATACACTATACACTAGCCAAACTAGATGTGACATGTTTTCAAACAAACAACGACACACATAACTGAAACTCGCTTGCTTGGTGTTTTGACCTTGGAGTTTCAGATAAAATTTAAATCAATATTTATTGAATAATATCAAAAGACTGGCAAAGCAAATGACGTTTATAAAGACGCAACAATAGAGTGAATTTTAAGTTAAGTTGGGCGGTTTGTTTACATTGTACATCGAATTTGGCTGAAATGAGTTTCTAGTTCTAATTGACTTTTGCAAATCAAGGACACTCAATATCGGTACCTACTGATTTACCCACTTACTTAACGAAGTTAAAGTAGTAATAAACCTTACCTGTTTTTGAATTATGCTGGCAGTACTAAGGTACTTCAGGTTTTATTAAAATTGGATCTGAATATTGGCAATGTTGATATACCGTTCTGTTAGTTATTTGATCAAAGTTTCCTTTATTATAAAATATAAGCATGTAAACACTTTATACCGTTTTGAAAAATCAAACGCAGCATTTTCATCTTATCTCCGAAGAAATCGCAAAATAATGCCCTATTCAGAGACCGTAACCCCGTTCGAAATTCAAATTAGTAACGTTCGGAAACGCACCAACGCCTCCCATTGGTGTAAAGTTGCGAAAATGGAACGGATATCTCTCGTTCCTCTTGTTGTTTGATAGATTTCGAATTTTGCCGCTTAACTGGTTTCATCCGGCCTCCTTATAACGCTTTGTTCTGTTGCCTAAGTTTTCGAACGAAACGCTTGTTGCTAATTTTACTGGTTAATTTTTAATTTGCAGTGCTTCCGGTTGATTGGCCTGAGCTTCAGGGCTTTAGCCAAGCTGTGCGGAGATATTTACAAGCACAATCGATTGGGCTTACAAACATAACCAGTTCTTAGTATATAAATATGGTCTAAGTAGTAGTACTTCAGTAGCCAAGGCTGTGCAGAATATTATTATAATAAAATAACACAATCGAACTAACTGATAATTTCTTTGTTTTACAAAAAAACATCCGGATTCTAAAGTGATTTTATGGCAAACAGAATGATTGACATAGTAGTCTTAAATCGTAAAGTAGTTTTAGCTCGTTCTCAAAATTATTGGAAAAGGAGTTTGTCGATAGCACGGTAGGTATAGTAAAAAAAGAGCCAATAATACTTTATCGACAAGACCTTTATGCATAGATTATTTCGTTTGTCCACTAGTATAGAAATATGAAGAGAGTGATGCAGTCGGAACGGTTATCGCAGGTCAGTACAATAACAACTTTGAGCCAACCAACAAAACTTTTTCGTCTACACCTTTTGCATACATTATTTTGTACTATTTCTTCATCGTTTGTCCTCCCGGAGGAGAGTCATGCAGTTGTGTGTTCCGAGATGCGATCGCTGTAATGTAAAATACCGCAGTAAGGGTCGTCACGGGTCGATAGTACTATTCAGTCAAAAGAGACAGTGGAAACATTGAGCCAACCAACAAAACTCTATCAACCAGACCTCATTGGATAGATTATTTCGTCTGTCCACTAGGAATAGGAAGAGAGTCATGCAGTCGTGTGTTCCGAGATGCGATCGTTGTATGTAAGACACCGCAGTAACGGTCGTCACGGGTCGCGGCGCGCAATTAGCCCGCGCAGCCACCCGTGTCGTGGGCGCCCTCGCGAGAACCCGCCGAGCGTTCGGATTTAGAATGCTTTGATTTTTACTATCTTCGAACTTCGAATACTTTGTGATGTAGGTCTTTGGTTAAGCTAGGACCTATTTATCATTTCATAATAAGTGCCTAGCGTTCGGATTTTGAATGCGTTGATTTTTACTATCTTCGAATTTAGAATAGTTTGTGATGTAGGTATGTGGTCTAGCTAAGACCTTCTTCGATCTCTATACAATGTGTATTGTCGAACCTTAATCAAACGAGATTGATCCATTGGCCAAAAATATCTTATAATATACGACAATAAAAGCAAATCATTTAAATAAGCAAAGTGTTTGAGGACCGCATTAATTTTTTTTGTATAATTTAGCTAGCAAATTGGTTTAAAAATTTAAAAAATCTGTTATAAAATTATACTGATGAGATCAAACGATTCTTTGTATAAAATCTCTTTGATAAAATTTATTCAGTATTTTGCATGCAAATAAACATTTTCAGTTTGTTGAACTGTTGTAAATGTATTGTAAATTAAATTATTTGTGTAGCTTTAAACGTAACGCTTCGCCGCACTCAATTATATTCTTTAAAATGATTCAGGATTGGTTTTGAATTAAGATTTATTTTAAATCATTTATTATTTTAAACCATTTTAAAATTTGTCATTTAATTAATCTGTCGTTTTGCTTATTTTCAGCTCTACAGAGCCCGCAATTATTCCATACGAGTATTCTAATTTCAAAATTATTTGACTGATTGGCATTCTATAAGATAATCGTGTTAAAAATTGTTTTCCTTTTTCCTATGATAAATATGTATTTCCTATGAATATAAGTTAAAATATTTTTGTAAAATGTTAAGAGAGCGAGTTTTTCCTGTAGGTATTTTTGTATACTTAGTTTTAGTATTTTTATAAGATATAGGAATTAGTGTATTTTATTTTAATATTCTCGTTATTTAATGTTTTTAGTAATGAGTGGTCATACACGGATGGAAGGCCGCCTTGGCTACGGATGGCCAGCGCCGCTCCTCTGTCACAGTATGACCAGGATACAGGGTGCTCCATGTGATAAAACTTAAAAAACCAATTTTGTTAAAAAAAAACTATAAACCGACTTCCATCTCTATAATGTTTGTTATAAGTTTTCCGGACAAATGCTAGTCCCTTCGGAATAAAATTTATATGATGACCCACAGAGAAAAGAATAGAACAGAAATAATTTTTATTTGGGCACAGGTACAAAAAGAATAACAAAAATAAACAAATTAAAAACAAAAATTTGAACATTACTTCTTTAGGCTTTTGTCTTTGGCACTAGATATTTCAAATCAGTCCATAATTGACAGAGAGGTCAACGAAAATAAATAAAAAACATAAATAATATAACTGCACAACAGCGTCTGGCCATAAGATATATAAAAACTTTAACTTTGTGTAATCATAATCACTTCAATGAATGCAAGAATTTTATTTTTATTTTTATTGAAAAGTCTCTTCTACCTAGAATTAATGATAGTCACCATAATCATAGTTGAAGAAAAAAAGTAGGTAATTAATTAAAAACCGATTATCCGATTGACCGAGCACCCTATATACCCTGATACGTCGCCCCATAATGTGTGAAATGAACCGTGAACATCAAGGACACTAATAATAGTAATTTATGGGATGCAGGGCCCCTTCGCATTTATTATATTCATTGGGCCACAAAGTGAGATATTCCTGTTAAAAAACGGTTAAAAAGTAAATGATAAATAAATGATAAATAAATGATAAATGATAAGTATATGCAGTAAATTTTTATAAAAATTAACATACACATACTATTACTAGACTAACTACAGAATACCTTATGTTAGTATGAGTCTAGGTTTTCACTAAACATTCTATGTCATTTAGTTTAACCTCAACCTCAACAGCCTGTATTGGTCCACTGCTGGACGCAGGCCTCCCCCATAAGAGCCTTTTTGGCGGTTTTCTAAAGGGGGTTAAATGCTCATAATCCACACGCTGGACATGCGGGTTGGGGATCGCAATTCAGTGTTAGAATCGTTCTGCAGGGGGCGCTGCTGCTCGCCTCCGGTAGATATCCCTTAGTTGCCTCTTACGACACACACGGGAGGAGATGGAGTGGTGCAAATTCTAAGCATCACACAGTAATCTAGTTAATGTGGTGAGGTACCACATGCAGTAAACGAAGAAGAACAAAAGAATTAGGTAATTTTTAGCCACAATTCAATCACTTAAAATTAATCATTTATCATTCGAACATAAATCGTATTCGAAATCATAATAATGACCTTGAAATTGTTTAAATTTTCAGTAGATGTTCTCGTGTTTCTTTGTCTTTTGTCCATAATAACACGACTCAGTATCTAGACCAAGTGTAGGTTCCGTCTGAATACAACTCGAATTAATTCGATAGGCTTATAAAATACTTCGATCCCCTTAACTAGATCACCCACCGCTGCGATCTGTACTTATTGATCCATTAGCCAAAAATAGCTTTTATTACACGACAATAAAGGCGAATCATTTAAATAATTATAAGTCGAACTCATTCCTAGTGTGAATGAAATCAAGCGGTACTTTTTACGCCATCTTGAATTTAGTCTACATCTATAAGAGCCTGTTATTTTGAACTTTGATGGTTTATAATAAGGTTTAAAGTTTTGTGAGAGTGTTTTAGGAGGCCTAGAGTAAGTTTGTATTGTATAATTGTATGGAGCTAGTCGATCACCTATCGATATAATGATAAATGATGGCATGTCAAAACAAAACGGATTGTATCGGTGACTAAAGAACTTGTTTGTTAACTAAAAATACGTTGTCTAAAATGTTTAAGTTTAAGTTCTGTGGCAGAAGATATTTTGGTTAACACTTTTAACTGCGAGTGTTGTAGAGTTCATTCACGCAGCTCCAAAATCTGAATGTTGACTCGTAATTAAAGATATCACAAATGATATAACATTTTTTGTGAAAAATATGTCACAAAAATGTGATAATTTTGTAAAGATTTCTGTGTACTTAGGGTTAGAAAATGAATACCTATATTGTACCTGTAATTATATGTAGTCATTTTTATACTTAGGTAATAATCATCTTGGAGTGTTTTAATTGTCGGCATTTTTATACATAAAGTATATACGTAGTAGGTCAAAATCATCTTCGACTTTTTTTGATTTTGGCATTTTTACATAATTAAAAATATGTATAAGTCTCCAATTTTCTTTTTTGAGAATATCACGTTCCAGCTAGTCATTTTTCTTGGTAGACCTAAGTCGCCAAAAGGTTCCAAAATGTGTTATTCTGTGCGTGTCTTTACAGTGAAGCGATAAGTTAAGCAATCTAGGCCCCTTTGTCCAAAACAGTAATTTCAATATTAATGTGTAAAAGAGACTGTAAACCACTTTGTTAACTTATTAGAATAAAATAAAATTAACAGAAATAGAATGAGCACTCAAGGTATAACCTTCCAACTCCGATGGTCCCTTAAAAACGACGACCTCTGTGGCACGGTGGGTGAAGGCCCGCCTGAGACTCAGGAGATTGCGGGTTCGATTCCCGGCTCGAGACAAATGTGTGTACGACGAGCAGATATTTGTTCAGGGCTTTCTGGATGTTTTCTATATATAATAAAAAATATCTATCTACATATGTAGTGTATTGTATTATGTATATCAGTTATCTAGTACTCATAACACAAGCTCTTGTTAGCTAGCTAGACAATGCTGTGTGAATTGTCCTACATTATATTATATTTTCATATATTTTCATATACAAGATATTTAAAAATTAAACGTTTTCCACAGCATCCCACGATTTCAAAAGCGAAATCTAAAATTGAGATGTATTATGCGATATATTTCGAAACGCATGTACCTACTTCGTAAGTACGTAGGTACCGTACATACCTTTGCTTCCACATGCGGTATTAAATACATAGTAAATCACATAGGATTTTATGTGACTTCACTCAATTTTATTGCACCAACTGCTGGTACCGTCCGCAAAACAGTTACAGGTTTTTGTAGGTGTTTAAAATTTTATGTTAGGTTTATGGGTGGAGGCAAATATATTATAATTCAGGAAGCTGTTACCAGAATAGGCAAAAAAGAAAGTTAAGTTAAATGCCAGCATCATTATCATCAGCCTAATATCAGCTCTGTCTTCAGCTTGCCTCATCCAGCATCTGGCTGCAGCCTTTTGTGCCTGTGATGGACTGGATATGATGACCTCATCATCCCACCTAGCTGAAGGGCGTTCTACAATAGTTTGCCGATTACCGCCGCCGACGAATGTCTAGGCTAGAAAAACGAAAAGGCATAGAACTAAGTATAATCATCTGAATGACAATGAAACACTCAATTAATTTCTAATAAGTAAGTATTTAAATTCCAGGATAGCTTTTCAGAAACCCCAGCACAAAACCAAAGTATTATTTTGAAAAAAAATATAGTTTTTGTAGAACGCGTTGAAGTCTTTTGTACTAAGAATTGGAACTTACATTTTGGAATGAGAATGATTAAATTTTTATACCTACTTACTGTTACAACTATTAACATGTTTTAAGGTGTTTTAAAATTGTGTTTTGTATTTTGTAATAAGCATAAATAACATTTAAAAAATCTTGTTCACTCAAATTGATAAATCTGTTTGCTTGCTGTCGGTACCGCTCGCATTGGCCTGCGGTTACGCTCGCGCCTTAACGATTTTTCCACCACCATAGCCTCCGAGTCTTATGAGGTACAATCAAGTGCATCATTCACGATATTCGCTGGTGAAATCGAATGTACAAACGTTTGTAAGTTCCTTTGCGTTTATGCGATCCTAGTACTTAGTAAATTTTGTGCTAAAAAATGGTAGACAAATAAATAAATATAAATAATGTTGGACAATTTACACAGTATTATCGAGCCCTAAGCTAAGCAGAGCTTGTGTTATGGGTACTAGATAGCTGATATAGTTAATACAATACACTACATAGATAGTTTTTTTTTTAATTATACATAGAAAACATCCAAAACGCCCTGAACAAATATATGCAGATCGTACACACATTTGTCCCGAGGCGGGAATCGAACCCGCAACCTCCTGCGCACCACAGAGGTTGTCGTAGATACTATTTTGGTGGTAGGGTATCAGCCCGACCTACCAGGGATAAGTTTGGTTGTAAACTGACTTCGTAGTGATAAATATAATCTCTAATTTGGTATTTACTTCAAATAAACTTTACGTATTAAGAATGAGAAGTACTTTCTCGTAACGATTTGTCAGTTTCCTATTTCGGAACTGAGGTATCGTGTAAGGATAAGAACCTATTCGCTAGTAACTAGTTACGAAAGAAAAATAATTTTTGTTTTACCGTAACCAGTTACGAACTTGCGGTTTCGTACGCGGCCGAAGGGATACAAGATGATTATAGCAGTAGAAACTTTGGGTCTTTGCGTAGTTGGAGTGTGGATGAACAATGTTTAGATGAAGAATTGGGTCGCAAACTTAACAAAATGACAGGAAACTCTCGCTCCGGGTCGTTCTCGGTGCAAAGGATTGACTTGGCTATTCAGCGAGGTAATGCTGCAAGCATTATGGGTACCTTTGCACGGTCAATGGTCAGGAACGGGTTATAAAATGACAAATTTTTATATTTTATATGAATACACATGGATAATTTGATTTTATTTCTGGATATATGCATATAATAATGTTGGAAATTTGATGTATTTGTAGCTGAGTATGAAAGATTTGTAAATCCTTAAATCAGTTTCAAATTTTAAACCACCACCTATTCGGAAAACGAAGCTTTTGAGTCGTTTTTCCTTATATAATATTATTATACGAGGGAAAACGACTCAAAAGCTTCGTGCAAATGCAAATGCTAACATTTAGAAATGAATTAGAAACTTCGGTTTCCTCTTTTACGAGTCGCCATTTTGTAAAATAAGGGTTTTATTCATGAACGTAGACGTACGAAGATAATTTTGAAAACTTTCTTTAAAATACGGTTAGTAATTTTGTCGCCGCCAGTACAGAAACAGCAATGAAATCGGAGCGACCCAAACTTGTTCCAGAAAGCTCAACTCCACGCTTTAATATGTATGTATGTTTGTATGTATGAGGTCTACGGTCTGGTGTATGTTTGTACAATTCTCAGTTTGGTAGAGAAAACTGTAATATCAACTGAGAATATTTTCAGTAGAAATTTAAGCGAGTTCAAATAGTATAAAGGGTTACGAGGATGGACTGGTTAAATAAGGTTAACTTTTATTTGTGGCTTTATTTTTTTTATACTTAGTAATCATGTTATTTATGGTTTGGTATGTCGGTGTTAAATTGTAATTCTAATATTTTTATAAAAGTACATAGAATAAATTCATATACATATCTTAATGGTTGAAAGTGATCAAAGATATTACAAAAGGAGTGGGTTGGTTCGTTTTTTAGGAAACTTAAGATTGACAGAAACCATTTGAAACCTGTGTGAATTATTACCATAACAATGACTGATAAAAATAAATTATAAAATCGATAGTCATCTTATAAAATTCTACTAGCTAGAGTAGGGCAGCTAGTTAAGTTAAAACTTATAAAACTATCACTTTAGTGGTCCACTAAAGTCATTTATAATGGGATAACCATGATTTGTGTTTTGAGTTTTTTTATAATTATTTCGGCACAGTTTCATACGCATGATCACGGAATAAAAATAATGAAAAACTCCTAAATTTAATTATGGTAAAATATCAATATTAACTTAAAACTCATCAGGTAAGGTCAGTAAGGTTATGCATGCATCATAATTAATGAAAACTTTATTTAGAATAACTTAGGACTAAAGTTCAATAAAGTTATTAAGGCCCATACACCAGCGAAAGTGGCGCCCTCAACTATTATATCTTATTATTACGTTTAACGCAGGAATTTTTAAAAATCCTACGTTCAGTTTGTGGTATCTATTATAAGCTATTTATTAATGCCTCTGTAATAGTTTCATTTTGTAAAGCTTAGGAAGAGATACGAAGTTGCGCTTTTTGGCCACCAAACTCTATTTTTGTATCTCCTCCTAAACTATATGAGATAAAATTATAAAAGACGTACTAATAAATAGCTTATAATAGATACCACAAACTGAACGTAGGATTTTTAAAAATTCCTATGATAAACGTAAAAATATGATAAAATTGGAATTGCTGTCAGATTGGCTCGGGTATGCGCCTTAAATATAATAATATTATAAAGAGGAAAGACTTGATTGCTTGTTTGTATTGAATAGGCTCCGAAACTACTGAACCCATTTAAAAAAATCTTACACCATTAAAAAGTTTACTTTTCAGGGAGTGATATAGGCTATATTTATCCCGGAATCCCCAAAAAAATCGAAAGACACTGCTGGTTATAAATAATTTTAGATTTGGTTTACACTAATATACCTTTTTTAATAAACAGTTAATTACAACAGAATAAAACAATAAAAACTACCAGCATGCATTGCATATATGCAACAGTATTCCGATCTCCCATGGATTCAATAAAAGTTTGGTATGATACCATGTAAAAAAAATTATATCCAGCCGTTTCCTCGTCCATGGAGGTGGCATGGAGTGAATCAGCTACATGTCACGTGTCAAGGAGATCGAAAAAAGCACATTCATCCTCCACTGAAGATTATACGTACATACCATGATTCTCCAAAACATATCGTTTGTAAAGATTAGGTTTTGATTTTAGGTATCGTTTTTTCTGATACAAAGTAAGGCTGTATAAATTTTAGGTGGAATAATAATGATTTAAGTAAAAAGCTATAGCCATATATATATATCATTGAATCGAGTGCAAATGTTATTGCAAAATGTTGTCCATTGTAAATATTGCTTAGTATTGAATTTGTTTGAAGCTTTTTGACAATCTGTATGGGTTTTGGTAATTTATTTGGCTTTTGTCATTGCAGTTTAATAGTCAATGTTCTGTTTTAATAAGACATGGTAAATTATATTTATTATAAAACTACTTAGGTGTCTGATAGGTAACACTTTTTTATTTCTTATATTTTTACATGGAAGAGACTTTAGACGAAGAAAAAAGAGAGACATCGCAACACCAACAGTTTTATTCATCATCATCATCAAACTTTATAATCCACAGCTGGACTAAATCTATAGTTGTGCTGTGTGCTAAACTATAATCCATAGCTGTGTGGTCCTGGCTTAGAATTTGCACCACCCCAATGTTTCCTGTGGGTGTCGTAAGAGGCGACTAAGGGATATCCACCGGGGCGGGCAGCAGTGCCCCCTGCAGAACAAATCTTCCACCAAACTGCGATCCCCAACCCGCATGCCCAGCTTGGGGATTATGGGCATTACCCTCCATGAGGTAAACGCCAATAAGGCGTTTACCAGGGGCGGCCTGCGTTCAGCAGTGGACCGATACAGGCTGTTGAGGTTGAGGTGCTTCCCGTGTGGTCCCATTTAAATTTGGTCCAGTTCCGACAATGGAATCCATGAAAATCCATGAAAAACTGTAAAAATTGAAGTCGGTTTATAGTTTTTTAAAAACAAAATTAATTATTTTGTTTTTTAAATGTATGAAGTCGGCTTATAGATTTTTTAAAACAAAATTAATTATTTTTTTTATTTAGTTTTTTAATAAAATATGTCTTTTTTTTACGGCAGATAATAACGTTGACCGCTTTTTCGTGAACCATAGTCTTATTAGATTAGGTAATATAATCTAGGCTGACTCATTCTCTTGCGTAGAGCGCTCCATTTCAGCGTTCAACTTTTGTGGCGAAAGTAGGTTAACTTATTTAGACTGTTCGACTATTTAATTCGTCGTTTTGACATGTCATGAAAGGTTTGTCATTATTTCAATATTTTTGTTTGGGGCCCAAGATTTTTCTAAGAAATGAACGATAGCGCGGTTTTTGTTCATTTTTTAGAAAAGCCTTGGTCCCCAAACAAAAATATTGAAATAATGATAATAATAATTCCATGTTTAATAATTAAATATTATTGATCGTTTGCTACCTGAATGATGGATACCTAAAGAATATATTGTATTTTTTTTATTTATTAATTGTTTGGTTAAGTGTGCAATCATGATTGAAATAAAGAATCTATCGAAATGATTGGGAATAAATTACCTTGTATGAATTCACCTAGTCAACACTACTTTTATTTAGATGCTAGAATTCAGATTTACTATAAAAAACAATAGTATAGTAAAAATATGCTTGAATTAGAAATAATTTTGGTATTACGTTAGTATGGGCAATTCATCAACTATGTAACTACAAGTTTCTTTTTAAGGTAGCTTAGAAAATGTATAATTGATACCTTAACTAGCTAATACTTACAGCTGCAGAGTATCATTACCGGTGCTTATTCCAAAAGACCATAGACTACCAGTTCTGTGTAATCATTTGACCATAGACTACAGTTAATAAGGTAGCAGTTTTATCTTATTAAACATACCGTGATGGATGCTGGGCTGCAGAGTAGTGATGCCTTTGACAAATAGTCAGTAGGGTTGGAAAGATATCTATAATTTTAAAAATCCTCTCTTAGCCGAATTTCGGCCATGGCAACCAGTCTCGAAAGACTGCAGGCAGATGCTGGATGCATCAAGCTGAAGACAGGGCGCTATGGCGCTCATTAGGGGAGGCCTATGTCCAGCAGTGGACTAATATAGGCTGATGATGATGATGAACCAGTCTCAACGAAAACTAGCCAGGTGCGCAGGACATTACAGTGCACAAGTGTGCGCGCAAACACAACGCACTCTCTATTCTCTCACTCTTATAATCCGATGGGACGGCAGACCGAATTGACCGGGGAGAGGTTAGGCGCAGGACCAACAGCTTCACGTGCTGGGGTGCTGTAACAGCGCCAACTTCCTGACTTCGAGCTGCTATTGCAAATTATTCTTGCCAGAAAAACCCGAATAACAACTATTGTCTCGACCCGGGATTGGAACCTAAGACCTCATAAACAGCGGTTGAACATGCTGACCGCTAGACCAACGAGGCAGTCAAAAAGATATCGATAAACTCATATCGAAAAAAATACGCCGTTGTTCGCTTCTATCCGCATTGTACCACGGCTTTTTAACGGGATCAAAATTGTATATACATCTACGTGCAAACTTTCACATTTATAGTATTAGTGTGTGGATTTACGGTTTATCAAAAAAAAATCATTAGCATTCAGGAATGCAGATTGCTCTTAGTTATAAAAGGATGGTAGGTTTATTCAGGCCTTATAAAAATAAACAATTGACAGCAAAACACCTACAAACATGTAAATAGTTGTAGGTATAAAAAAATTACCTTACACATTCTAAAATGTAAGTTCCAATTCTTAGTACAAAAGACATCAACGCGTTTCATGCTATTAATTATTATATTTTTTTAAAGAAAACTTTGGTTTCAAATCAAAATAATAATGGTGAACGGATAAAATCTGTAGATTACAGACTGGATTACTGTGTTCTTATAAGTATTTTATGTTAAGTATTTAAGTATTTATTTAGACTTGTTAGTAGTTACCTACTATAGAAGGTACATACATAAGTGTAAGTTTGAAATACGCGTTAAAGTTTTTAAACCTAGCCACCATTTTGTTTACGTCATCGATATCGAGTAGGGACAAGAACATCACTAGCAAGACATACCGAGACAATTAGCTGTATCGATACATCGGTGGCAGCGCTAACTCAACATTTACCAACATTTGTCATAGCCGTCGCGGAGTTAGAATTAAAAATCTATGGAGTTGTCTTTTATCTTTTATCAGAATAATATTATAAATATACAAGTTTTGAAATACGAATGCGTTGATGTTTGTTCCCTCTTCAAGCCAAAACTACTGAACGGATTGGACTAAAATTTTGTATAACGATCTCCAATTTCTTCTTCAAATTTCATGGCCTAAAACGCATTTCCAACGAAGGGTAAAGAGAGGGAACTTATTTATTCATCATCATTATCATCAACTTATATCAGTCCACTGGAGGACGTGTGGGTGGACATTGGCGCTTATTGGAGGCCTATGTCTAGCATAGGCCACCCCCATTGAGCGCCTTATTGCCCTATCTTTATATAGCTTGACGCATCCAGCATTTGCCTCCAGTCTTTCGCAGATCATAACCCCATCTGGCCGGAGGATCGGAGTAGACGGATTTATTGTTAATTTGGATTAGATTTATTCATTTGCCTTGACTGAAGAGTTCATAACTTTTTTGATGATAATCAGTGCCGTAATTTTATTGTTGCGTATTTCGAAGTAAAAATCAACGGGTGACTTCGATTTTTATGGTAAATTATCTCGTTACTTAGGTACTCGTAAACGTTGTCGAAAAATATTGATAGTTACAAAATATTATTTAAACAAGTTCATTCAAAATTTCCTTGTCAACGTTCTTTCGTAAATATTTAATAAATGTTGTAATGTATCCTTGATTATTTTATCCGCCATTTTGAATTACTTTTAATGCACTCTTCCGCAAACACAACCGTAAAGTGATAACTCGTAAATTCATAATTGAACATCATAACCTCTGTATTGTCTGCAATGGTCATCATCTGGTCCCACGATATAACGGTGATGTGATTATATAAGTTCATCACCCTTTACACCACCTTCGGTTATGTATGTTTGAAATAATTAAATATAATTTGCAAGAAGAGCATACATATATGTAAAAATCTATAGATATGTTACGTTTACCTAGTGCTAACTTAATAAATGGCCTATGTTTTGTTACAACTAAAGACAAAAACATGCTTTTCCATTATTTTACATATGATAGCACACATAAAAATCAGAGTGTAACTCTATAAACATTTAAACATAGAATGCCAATCAACTCATTCATTTGTCTAAAAATGGCGCGCGTTACCATAGCGCAAACTCTTTTTCCTGTCATAATACGAATTTACCAAAATGAATTTAGGAGCACTGAATGTGACTCTATTCCTCTCCCAACTCCTGTTATCTATACCTAGCTCCATCTCTCATTTTCGGACCGCACGGGACGGCGTGCGATAAGCCTGGATTAACTCCATCTATTTATCATCCACTCGTTATTTTTTGTTCACTACCGTGCGATGGATGGGCTTCGACCTCCTTGGTATGGCTAGTGTTAGGGCGATGACAGAAAAAAAGAGATTGCTCTATTGTACGCGCGCCATTTTTTGACAAGATGAATGAGGTGATTGGCATTCTATGTTTAAAATGTTTGTAGAGTACCTACACTTTTTATTTGCGTTTCAGTTTAGATTACGATTTTTTCGATGTAAAATAACTCAGAAAGGTGTTGCCAACTCACATATGACAGAGCGCAAATATCAATTATCAAGAATGTTGTAGTCTAGAGTCGTAATAGCTGTACTTTGTGGGAGTTGCGGTATTTTTCGCACATCTATGTACATGCATTCTGCATGGTCATTTAACGGTAGTCGGCATTGTCTATAATTCAAAACGCTATGACCCTCAATTTCTACATTACGAACAGATTTTGACATCTCTGGGCGTAAGTATTTTCGCACATCCATTTATCATGGCTAGTAACTGTCCGTCTTTACAATAGGTAGGCAGTATCATTACAACCTGTTTGTATGTAACCTCAAACAAAACAATAAACCAACAAGCTAATCTGTCAGACGAAACGTCAATTGAGCTAGCCTACGTCACAATACACAAACAATGCTAAGTTAAACACCTTCTCTTTCAATCAATGTGAGATAAGAATCTCGTGAAAACAGCTGATTGAAAACAATGACGAAAAACAAATGAGAACCTATTCAGAGTCACTATAAATTTGAGCTTTAAGCTTGTAGGTTAGAATAAAAACTGCAGACAAAAATGTTTTTATTGAGTGGGCATCATTTAATTAATTAAAGAACAGAAAATTCAAAAATAGAACATTTTCAATGGTCTATTTTCTAATCTAAAGCCGTAGCTGTGGCCGTGACCGTCCTTATTTAGTAGATACCAACGGAACTTTTATGGTTGGCCTCATATATCAAAAAAATGAAACTTTTTATTTTAATTATGACGTGTAGAAACATTTGTATTTCAAAGAGTGAAACTTGACTTCTCCACTATACCTCTACTGTGGCATGTGAATGAACTGACTCCCGATGTTCACGCAAATATAAAGAACAATGCCCTATTGTTGCCTACGTCATACGGAATATAGGTCAGTATGGCCGAAATAAGCTCAGCTGATCGTGGGACCCGGTTTTTGTAGGGAAATTATGACCAGCTCCTATGCTCTAACTGTTTTAGATCCTAATTGATAAGGCCCTCTTTTTTCGGTCGGGTTATTACCCTATATTATAAATTCTAGATGAAGGTATAATATTTTTGGTCGGATTATTGTCGCCAGAAAATCAAGCTAAATGGTTTTTAGAAGTTTCATCCATATTGAAAATTAAATCTTATTCCTTTTACAGGCCGATCTAAATTGATTGTGCAAAGACCTTTCAAAGTGATGGAGTTATCATTCCAATAGATTTTAATGATACAACAGAACTTTATAGGTTCTATTTTTACGTTGATTGTATTTTTCGTCATTCTTATTGAAAATCGTTCGTCCATCTTCTAATAGGTATTTTTTTTTTCATAACCTCGCAACTCTACAATTTTTACCATGATAATGTCGTTGACGTTTGACCAGTTACATCTGTCACTGTCAGTGTCAAAACGAAGACGAACTCGATCACGATTAGACAATAGGAAGTAGGTAGGTAGGTGGCTTGCGAACAATGGTGCATTATGACCACGTGGCTTTGTTTACCAATTGTTTTCTAGGATTGTCCTTGCAGGGAGGACCTCGGTTGACCTTTGGGAGTTTAGTTTTTATTTTTTTGAAATTTGTATGTGGACGGAACTATTCTTTTTTTAAAGGCGGTTTTATTACAATTATTTACAGAAAGAGTTCGATAATTCATGCATAGAGAACTAATTTTATTACGTAACACCAATCAGGTACATATATTTACTATGAAATAAATTTTCATTAAGCTTACTGCAGACTGTTGCAAACAATCTACAGGTAACTCAACTGTTCGATATTAATGCAACAATATAAGTACTTACTGGCTAAAATATGTATTTAACAATAGTCGAACTGCGATCCCCAACCCGCGTGCCTAGCGTGGGTATTATGGGCATATCAGGGGGAGGCCTGCGTCAGGAGTGTACCAATATAGGTTGTTGAGGTGAGGGTACATAATTATAAATCTACTGTGTGAGAATAGTAAAACATTCATGTACCTACCTATAAATTATGAATGCAATATGAAATAAAAATATGGATATTTACCTACTGCCCGAATAGTTATTCCAAGTCAAGTTCTTTATTTCAAGTTGATGTCATCAGAACGTACCTAGTCTAGTCTAGTCTAGGTTAGGACCATAGTTACTTTCAGCCGAAAATATTATAATATATCCTCTTTCGAAAATGGAACACTTAATCCTGGGTGAATTTTTAGGGTGGGGCAAGCCCCATTTGGGTAGCTATACTGTTTCTTTTGTAGTTAGAAGGTTTTGTTCTTAGGAACCTTCTGTTTTAATTTGAAGAAAAAATATTGCCATTATTATATTATATTGTTTTGAAAAATTGTACGGGTCGCCCAAAAAATGACATTTGTCAAAAAAAACAAGTTGGTCTTAATCGACTCTATTTCCAACCAGGAACACTATTCTCAAAGTAATATACCAAATCAAATCGCAAAGTTTTGGCAATAATTAAAAAATACAATTCCCATACATTTTCTATGAAAAAACGAGTTAGTGAATACAACAATGCCATTCATTCAATGGTTCTTAAATTAAACTCGTATGTAACTACTTTTTAAAGTTGGTAGTCTAATTTTAAAAGCCTATCAGGATTTTTTTTTATTAAAAATCAAGTTATTTACTTACCAAACAATTTTGTTTTATTTAAACTCAATTAAAAATGACGTTTGTCAAAAAGGTAGTTAGGTAGGTATGTAACTGTGTACTTGCGTTGTAGGTTTACAAAGTAAACTTTCATAAATTCATCAATAAACTGCAATATTTTTCGAAGTTTACGACATTTGAAATGACTTACTGAGATTAGCGTAAAACATAAAATATCCTTCTTGATGTAAATCCCTGAATCAGTTTTACGATGAAGTGTCAAAGTGACGTGTGAAGTGAGTTACAGTTTAAACAGCAAATTAAGGTTGATTTCAACTTCAACTTCTTGTGTGATGGATCTGCATCAGATTTGACAGAAGGACGATTTAAAATTTACTGCAGCAGCAAGCAATACCTGGGGGTGTCGTACCCCAAGAGTAAAAAAAGTAAAGAGCGTAAAAAGAAAAAAATGGAAAGGCAAAAAAAATCTTATTAAGGTAACAGATAGGTAGGTATCTAGTATTAGGACCATTGTAAGCCATTTGTTGTACACATGCTAAAAGCAACTTCGAATTGAAAGTCGTTTTGAAGTCTATCGATACTTATATCGATTTTAATTTAAAAAATCTCGCATATCACTTCATAACGACAAATGACAGGCTAGACCCAAATTCACGGGAAATCGGTAATTTTTCACGACTGATTGATGATTACACGATTAATTTTTTTGTACGACAGATGAAACTGTATTCTTATTGACTGTATAATCTCTTATCGACTCTACCTACAATCCAGTTTCATTTTTCTTTTTTCCGTTTTATATTTTTGCATCCATTTCAAACTTCTGTTTGATAAATTATTATTTGTATTTATTTATTATACACTTATTAAAATTTATTTAGGGAAATACAATTTAAAGATATGTGATTTTTATATCCAATGGAACGTTGAAATAAATATATTTCTTTCTTTATCATCGTAGAGGGCAAAGTCGTAACTAAATTCTTGCAAAATACTTTTCGCGACTAAAACTAAAGCTTTTCCGAGAGTAGGTAGGTGTCTCAATCCTTCGCTTGTTCCCTAAAAACAGCAATTCCACTTCTGGGAACAATTTAAACGGATGGTGTTATGCGGTAAGCTTTACGGTTACGAGCGCTACAGTGTTGCCAGTAAGAAGTGTGATTTATTGAAACTTTCATTGCGCTACGCAATTTTTGAGATGGCAACACGAGGAGAGGGCAATTTGCGAAGTGATATCTCAAAAAACTGGAAGTTTTACGACACGTGGCTTGATTTGAAGGTGTCAGTGTTTTTATACAACATTGTATGACGTTAGGCTGGATTTAGAATGTATTTTTACTTTGGTAGACAGACTATCCAGTAACTAACTTAGAGAATTACCTACCTATAACTAAGCTTAAATAACATTCGATATGTTACATAAGTTTATGAATTACTAGTTTCTGCCCGCGGCTTAACACGCCTTATTTCTATTCAAACATTTAAAGTTTATTTCTATCCAATGGGAATTGTTAAGTGGGTTAAAAGCCTATGTTTAATGTCATATTAAGAATTGAATCTATGCAATTTTAGCCCAATTGGTTTAGTTAAACAGAGTCAACAAGCATCCAAACTTTCGCATTTATAATATTAGTATGTAAATACCTACCTACTTTTATAAATTTTATATAGACACATTCACACATACTCATTTCTGTAGTCTGTCGGAGCATTAGCTTTGGCATGAAACCTACTTGGATAGAAACTTACTGATTCGCAACAGATTCTAAATTAGAAATGTTTCGAGAAAATTCTTCTCTCCATTCGTTCCAAGGTTAATTCCCGCTTACACCCAAATAATAAACGTGCAACATGACGCCTGCCTCCCCGTTTACGAAAATATTGCACGTTAATTTAACACGGGCGGGTCATTTGCGGCCCATGGGCTCCATTCTGGGTCTTTTTGGCCCCGTTTTTGCGCATTAAAGCACTGCAAAGCACGTACGAGTCGGAATTCCTGTGGATTTTGACGAAACTATGCCGTGTTTTTGGCGGGTTATTTGGATACTTGGGAGTGTTCGGTTTTTAAATGGATACAATGTTTTTAAAAATGTTGATAGGTAGAAAACTGGTCATTTTGGTTTTTAAATTAGTACATTAACATCTCACTATAACAAGAACACTACATTAGAAAACTACACTTTATATTAGAACTTGATTCATAATATTAATGAACAACGAAAGTTACTACGCACTAATATAATCGAATTAGAACTACTATTTACAACTGCAGCCTGTTGCAAACAATCTTCAAGTAAGCTCTATACATATTCTTAGAGATCAGTTTTCTCACGGAACTAATAAAACGCATACTTACTTACTTAGAACTCGTTAAAAGTAGGTTATGTAGGTATACATAAATATACATAGCTGTCGACCCTGATTTAACGCAATTTACGCATAAAAATGTGTTTCCCTACTGAGTCTTCCATGCGTCAATATGTTATGATTAAGGTAAGGTGAGCAACCATATTGACGTAAGATTGTCTGGGCGTCAAGAGACAACAAAAGTACTACAAAATCTGCATTGCTCATTAATAAATCAATCTACGAATCTATTTACCGTATTAGGTGTCAAAATAAAAGTTATTCAAAAATTAAATTAATTATTAATGATTTGGTCCATTATTAGTGCATATGTAGGTATTACTTATTTTTTGTAGTGATAATGTGAAAAGTAACCCTGAACTCTACCAATATCAGTGTTAGGTTTAGTAAGTAATACATACAAAACTTAAACAGAATTAAATTTTCGGAAAAAATTGCAAGGCTTAAAAATGTACCATCGATGAAAACAAAATATCCAATACCGGATGTACTTAACATAACCTATGCATCGCATAAGTACGCATGATGTTACTCTTCCGAAAAAATCCATTTCCATTTTTAAAACAATAGAAAAAACTATGACAGCCAATTTTTCCTAAAATACTTTTTGTTCCAGCATTATCTCGACGAATACAGCAAAGCATACCTAACGGTAGGTATAATGTTACTCTTCGGAAAAAATAATCCCATTAAAAAAATAAAGGTTGTCTACCTATTTGAACAAACTATAGACAATTTTTTTCACCAAATACTTTCTATTCCAATATAATTACGGCTACAACTCGCGTATCTATGATGTTATTCTACCGAAAGATCAATTTAGAAAAAAAGAAAGGCTCCGAAAAAACCACAGACAATATTTTTTCATCAAACATTCCATATCGCCTACAAGGCATAATATATCGCAACCTAACCCTATTTTATTTCAGCTTCCGTAGCAATAACTTCAATATTATTATATCGTTATACAATCAAGGCGGACTCTCACGGCCATATTTTAATATCAACGCCATGTTTATAAAACTATATTGTAAAACATTGGCGAACTGGACTCGTGTTTAGGCTGATCTGGTGAATGAGTGTAATTTGATTCGAATTATGAATGTGAAATTCGTCATTCAGTTTTGCGATGTTTTATGTTTCTTATAAATAAGCACTCGAATTATTTGAATGGAGCTCGTTTTCTCTGTAATTAGGAATTACTCACGGTTTGAAATGCTTGCGTATATTATGCAGTGAAGAAGTTACAGACTGAGACCCATCCATATAATCCTTCGCGTTTATATTATTCAAAACATTAGTTTGTATGTAATAGAAATACTACTCGTAATGCTTTAATTTGGCTTAAGTAATTTTCCCGAATTTAATTTTCGATTCTTAAATTCAAATATAGAATAAAACACAGTCGGCTGTCACCACAAAGGCCTCCATTCAGCTCGAGCCGCGTCAATGTGACGGATCGTGAATGGGCGGACGAGGTCATAGGTCGATTTGACGTTAGAGGTGCGTATTTTTGACGTTATTTTATTGAGGTTGTGGTATTAGAGAATGACTGGTGTCTGTGACATGATTGAGACATGACGAAGCGAATAGACAAATCAGCTAGGACAAAGTTAAATATGATAAAAATGTCTAAACAATCTAACGCTATATCTGCTACATCCATGATTGCCTCTTTAGATAAGTACTAGCTGCGCCCCGCGGCTTCGCCTCGTAGAATTTATTATGTCACATGCCACGGGAACGGGATCAAAATACCCTATGTCCGTTTCCTGGTTCTAAGCTCCCCTCAATTTTCAACTAAATCGGTTCAGCCGTTCCTAAGTTATGAATAGTGTAACTAACATGACTTTATTTTATATACTCGTACATAGATCTCGAAAATTTAGTTTAAATATTTCATTTTGCTGAGTTATGTATTTTTTTTAGCAATAGGTAAGTTATTAACGCTTTCCTTCCCCATTGCGTACATGAACGTTTTCCACCGGCTACTGCTAATGCGACGCGGGCAGTAAATGCGATATATTAACACCTCCATTGCCCATAAACCACTTCCAGCTGAAGCGGAAAGGGCACTCAATATTTTGTTCTAATATAAAATAAGTTTATTTAAAATAAGAGTTCCCTTTTGCACAACCGAGATTGCTGAACTGCGAATAGTTAAGCAACAGGGCTTCCCTTTTATTAAACTCTTTTTTTTTTCAATTGCTTAGCTCAATAATTTTAGACGAAATATAGACAAGAGTAAGAAGGCTTTTACTAACAATAAAAATAACAATCAGTTACCTTAAAGACCTTTAATATAAACACGGGATTACATAGGCTTAAGGTTTTACTATAGAAACTTTCGTAGTTTGACGAATTCATTATGAATGTAAGCGGGTTAACTACGAACCTTGTTTGTGTTGGAAGAACACCAACGTTTCATCCCTTAACGAGGGACATCTTCAGGGCGAATGCGGTTCTAGACGCGCGCGTTCCGCATCCCTTCGAGCACTGAAGATGTCCCTCGTTAAGGGATGAAACGTTGGTGTTCTTCCAACACAAACAAGGTTCGTAGTTAACCCGCTTACATTCATAATGGCTTAAGGTTTGTTACGTGGATATAATGTTTAATTTGGACTCCCGCACTAGTTTATTGACAAATAGGAACTGTCAAAAGATAAATAAGCGATGATGTATATTGTAGATCACGACGCTCTGACTTGACGTGATACGTTGGTCATAAGTGCGTTGTCGTGACACGTTGGGAATACCTTTCGTGAGACGTAGGGAATAACTCGGCTAGGCCCGGGCCTTTACTCTTAAAAGCAAAATCGGAGTTTCGAATTCGTTTTCATGCAAACGCTAATCTTGTGCAAACGACATAAGAGTTGGTTTTTCTCGACAACGATAACGAAACTTCGATTTCCCTTTTCGGAGTAGGCCCCCTGCTTCGCGGAGATGAAGCTGTGTTTCAGAGCCTTCACTCAGAAAACAACAGAATAAACAAAAATATAGACAACATTTCAAAATAATGACCGCAACTATCTAGAAAAATCTAGATGACTAACTAATAATCTGTTGTTCAATAATTAATAATTAATTGGCTGACCTTCATGCGA
Source organism: Eupithecia tripunctaria (assembly GCA_955876795.1). Classification (NCBI taxonomy): domain Eukaryota; kingdom Metazoa; phylum Arthropoda; class Insecta; order Lepidoptera; family Geometridae; genus Eupithecia; species Eupithecia tripunctaria. The sequence goes on along the minus strand of OY041623.1, from coordinate 7,053,758 downwards.
CCTCGGCACGCGAGCTGTGTCCTTATCTTTTTTATAACAGCGATCTTTCATGAATCAGGACCAGATTGGTTTTTTTTCTTGTTAGGAAAATTACGCGAAGATAAACGACCTTAATCTATGTACTGGGTGTTACAGGACGTAATGTTCCATTCAGCTATAAATCTATAAAAGAAATGGTAGCTCTATGTATATACGAAACAAACATTTTTTACACACACAAACTATAAATATATCGTTTTTATTTCTTCTAACACAAACAAGGTTCGTAGTTAACCCGCTTACATTCATAATGAGTATTTAGTTTCTGTTGAACCTACGTAGGTAGTTGTAATATTTCATAACAAGGCACAAAAACTGAAGACGGGTTGGCAATTAATAATCGTAATTATTATTTTCCTGCGTCATTTTAAATAACAAGCTAGAGTTATGAATATGAATGGATACTTGTGATACTTTTTATATAGGTACATAAGCTAGAATTTTTCATTATTTTAATCAAAAAAAATACACATAAATTACTATTTTAGCGCCGCCGATGTTGCCGGCGAATTGTATAACTTACTCAATAACTTTGTATAATGTGAACGATGATGTAAGCAGACTTACCTGAAAGAAAAAAAACAAAGTTTAATAAGAAAATCTTAAAAAACAGTCTTATGTCTACAATATTATCTAAATAAATATAAATAAATAAATATAAATTTAATCTAAGGCACAACTAACGTTGTAAATGTTGTTTTAATACTGAAACCCGGTACCTACCTCTACCTCTTTATCTATATAAGCATTTTACAGTTAAAAAATAGATGATTCCCATTAGATCCAGTGTCAAGATCATGATGGATCTATCGAGAACTTTATTTCAACCATTGTAAGAAAAACTAAACCAAAATACGGCAGAAGTCCACGCCCTTTTTATTCGGCCGAATTATTTTTCTCTCATTCTTCCACCTCACCAATTAGAACACGTGTCTACATTGCTCTTTTCAATTCGTTTAAATTCCCAAGTACCGTATAATTCAAAGTGTCGATCAGAACCGTGATCTCGAAATAATAAGTCAGCCCATTCATCTACCCACGCGCGCGAATAACGGGAAAGTTTTTTGTTGCTGGCAACACGCGTACTGTACCGGATGTGTGAGATGAAATTAATAGATAGGTTTGGTTTTTTGGCTGTGGTATGAAGAAAATCATTGTTTTTTTTTAAATACACTGCTTTAAGAATAAGAAGTCACTTCTCTTCAATATTTTGTAACGAAAACATTATTTTTTGTTATCTAGGTTGGTTTATATGTTTTTTTGAAGCAAAAGTTCACATACTGTGCATGATTTTAATCCTATACCATAAGAAGACAGAACTTTGTTCACCAAAAAAAAAGTACAGACCGAAGATATTGTGACATTTCGGATGCCTACTTTATTTCCTGCGACGTCATCCAACCCCATCTGATTTGAATTGCAAATTCGAAGTTTAAACGAACGCCTCTGACTTGCGTGGGCGTGCGTGTGTGAGTGAACCAGAGAGCATTCTTTTTTATTTTTTAATCTTTAAATTAAGGCAACAGTCAGATTTGTTATTAATAAATCATCATAATCGTAGATTCTATAAGGTATGGTACGTTTTTATATTCTACACAACTTTATTTACTCTATTTTATCACTTAATAAAATAGTCAGTTCATGTAGCATCAGGAATGTAAACTATTTAGAAGTAAGCAACTTAACTGGAAAAGTCTATTACATGTTGTCGTCGTACTTATTATTTTACTTGGATTGGCTTAAAGCCTTAATGGGCGTCAATCATTCAATATACTTAGCAATTAAAACATATTTTCTAGGAGCTAAAAGTCACCATTTCTGGTAATGACATGTTTTATACCCACTTATGTCAGTTTGACGTATTCATTTGCGCATTTTAAATAAATTACATCGTTATTTGGTGCCTTCTTTGGTGGTTATTTTTTGCTGTAGATCAGGTTTATGACTTATATTAATAAAATTAATTTAGACTTCCACGGTCTTTACTATTAATCATTTTCTTTTAAAATTAAGAAGTTGCTAAATATCATAAATTATTAAAAATAATACTATTTTCAAAAACAAAATACCCCACCGTGGCAACCCTGATTCTTTTCTAACCGCCATATTGTCAGTGAAAAGTCGTTCGAAAAAAGAACAGCCCTTTATCGAAAGCGCGGGCCGATAGCATCGCGTTTTGTCTTCGAATGTCGACATCGACATTATTTATCGATAAGAGACTTTGACTTGCCCGACACTAATTGTGTGCTATCGATATAAAGCGGCGAAAAACTGCCAACTCTAAATGCAAATACGGTTATCTGAGAACTTTGTTTTGTGATCGGATACGTTCGACTCGCGCCTATCTGGAACTTCTAATGCTTTCGAATTACGAAGCAAGACATTATCAGGAAGGTTCGCTTACTTTACTAGCCAACCTTTTTTCTCTTATTTCTAGCCTCTGTCGACCAGTAGTCTGGTGTAGGCCTTCTTAGAAGTTTAAAATAGAATTAAATAGAAGACTTTCCATTTCCTTCTACTCTATGAACTTCTATCTTAACTTAATTTATTGTTTTGGTAATCTATCTTAACACATGCGTACAGCAGATTCTACCGTAGTTTTTATATCAAAAATCACGATTCGTTTAGGTAGAGTAATTACAGTAGTTATACCTACTTATCCTACAGAAACTAAGATTTCATATTTTGAAATAAGATAGAATTCAAGAAATAATTAACCTTAGTAAAGCTCAAAACACTTTTTGTAGTTTTTTTTATTTCGCATGCGTTGCAATAAAATATATAAAATAGGAGGCTGGAAAAAGCGATGAGGAAACAAATAACTTGTTGTTTTTCCGAAAGTGTAAATTTTCATCTTTTCCAAGAAGTCTTAGTTGATATGCGAGTTGGGTACAATATTTGAATAATGTAGAGTCATATTTCTTTGAAAAATGCTAATATTTCGCTGTTCTTTGTAAGGTAGTAAGTATGTCAAAAATATGTTTAAACTCTTTGTTTGTTTCTTTTTATATCGATGTCTATGGTACAGTAAACAAAGCCATGGCTGAAGATCGCAAACAAACAAGATTTATTATGATTATATTGGGTATTTAAAGGGAAAACATTTTCGGGGAAATAAAAACAAAGGTAGTACCTACCTAAATCAATAAAGTTAGACAGTTAAGAAATCGTGAAAGTTTAAAAAGTTTCAAGATTTTTGTTCATTTCAAATGTGGAATAAAGGTTTTTAACGAATCATTACGATAGTCGACCTATTTGAATTCGGGTTTATTTCTAGAAACTCTACGTTCACTGAATTTGAATTAAGATTCAACCATAGGCAACGAAAGTTTTGTGCATAATCAAGAACTATTGGACTCATCGCACAGTTATTAAAATCGATATTCATCTCAGAATCTGTATACTAAAACTTTATTCAATTTTCTCGATAAAGACAGCAACCCTATCAATAAGCATTTAATTCTTGCGTTAGCGCACGATACCCATTGGCCAGCAAGAACGATTGCGATTGGTCAACACGGCCGGTCGGCAAGCTCAAAGAGAGAGGCGGCGCGCGCAAGACAGGTGTCTGGTCAGTCTATGAATATGGAGTTAATGTATACTGTAGGAAATGTATGAAGATTGCTGAGATGAGTTTACCTCTACGTCGGTGCTGCCAGCCTGGTACTCTGAGCCGCTCGGCGATATAGGTGTTTTGGTAACATATGACTTTTTCTAGATGGTTTTAAGTGAAATATGCACTAGGTAGGTACAACATAAAGATAACAGAGATGCGGGTTTGAATCCCATCTGGACCAAAATTCCCAAAACTTATTGGTTGGTTTTTTGAATGTGTATTGAGATTTATGAAAAAATTACATGTAAAATTTTAGTTAGGTTATTATTAGGTACTTATATGCAAAATGTGGCAATAAATTAACAATTCTAACTTGTCGTTGGGCAAGCAAGGACATTCGTTAGTTTGTTCACCTCTTCATCGGTTCTGCTCGCCTAGTACAAAATATTGCCTTTAGTTTCGATTTTGCTAGAAACATCCTTTTATGTGCATTATCCTGTTTACTTATGTAAACAGGATATAATTATGTCATCTAGTACTTATTATATCCACATAAATTTCATAATCGCTGTAAAAATTATTTAATGGAAGCCTTTGATGGAAGCAAGCATATTTAATGGAAGCCTAAAGGAACTTATAGGTCAAAGTTTGATCATTTATATTGTTTTACATTTTGCTATAAATGCTACCTATTTTTTACTCCAACTTTTTTGAGGAAAACATGATACCTACCTATAAATTTCTAACAAACTGAATTTACGTTGACAAGGGACGTTTACTTTTATATAATACGTATGAAGATTTTTATCTTAACTTTTTTGCACTAATAAAACTTAAAGAATAAAATAAAACAAGAACTTAATTTTAATCTAGTGTGGCATAATCAGCGGTCTTATCGCTCACAACGATCTCTTCCAGGCATCCGTTAGTTCATCAACTTATGAACTGGCTGTACGGCTGTAAGACTCTGACTTAACAAACATATCAGAATAACTCTAGTGAGTATTATGTCACCAATGACAAACCAGGACGAAGATTCATTTGGTTCTGCGTCTGACCTCTCCCCGGCCCGGTCAGTCTGCCGTTCAGCGAGAACAGAGAGCGCGCCTATGTTTTGCGCACTAATTTGTCCACTATATTAATCCCTGAGCATGTCTTGGCGTAAAGGGGTAACAAACATCTAAACATCCAAACTTTTGCATTTATAATAATACTTTTTTACACCCGCTGCTTTGCACGCGTTGTTTTTATGGAAACGTTAAAAGGTATTTATATCCCATTGATTTATTAAAAAGGGAAGATAGGTTACGTTCTCCCAGCTCTTACTCAAAAATTGGCATGTGTTACAACTACACGCAAACACATACGCTCACAGTTATATTTCCAGTCCTGTGCAATACAAAGAACAACAAAGACGGAAATACCTACCTAAGACCGAAGTGAGACCGAGACAACAATATTTCTCGCTAGTACGATCGCCCATGTCGCCGCCGGTCAGACGGTGACTGAGGTGGGAGCACACAATTTTACACAATTTGAGGTTACCACTTTCGAGAAACCAGTACCTCATCTTCCCTTTTTAATAAATCAATGTTATATCCGTAGTTTTTGTGTGAAGAGGTAACCAAAATCCATCCATCTTAACATCCAAACTTTCGCATTTATAATATTAGTGCGATAACAACAGATTGCGAGTTAACCAACAAACTGAGTAGATATTATTATAATATGGACTTACATGTTGTGACACATTACTTTTTTGCTAAACAGTCATGTTGCACTATGAATAAAATAAACTATAATAATAAAATATAGGCACACCACAAAAACATAATCAAAGCCTAAATACCTCATCACTAACCGACTGATCATCGTTAATCAACCGATTTATTAGCCACTATTAATCGGCAATCCTTAAGTAATTGCTACATCACTATGCACTTAGATCTAAGCGCTATCTCAGGCCGGTATGTAGGCAGAGATTCAAAGATGCCGGGTTTAGCTTTAGGCTGAATCATTCGATGGTTAAGGTGCATTGCGATAGAAAACATTTAATTACCCAAACACCATTTTACTATAGAAACTTTCGTAGTTAGACAAATTCATGATGAATGTAAGCGGGTTAACTACCTTGTTTGTGTTGGAAGAACAAGAACGTTTCATTCCTTAACGAGGGACATCTTCAGGGCGAGTGCGGTTTTAGACGCGCGCGTACCGCATCCCTTCGAGCACTGCGCGACCGCTCGTTGGCGAAACGTTGGCGTACTTCCAACATAAACAAGGTTTGTAGTTAACCCGCTGACATTCATAATGAATACTCAAACACCGTACGTAATTAGCACATTATTTTGACAACGTTCTTTGAGCAAAGTCGGTCTTTCTGGTTTACTCGAAGGGTATTTTAATTCATTCGATTCGTTTCCGAAGAGAAAACGTCAGATTCAAATTCTATTCCGACGGAACTTAGAACGCTATTTTGATTTATTAAAAGTTTCCGAATGAATCCGACGGCCTTTCCGACGAATTAAATTCCCCTCAGCATTTTACATCACTGCCCGTAATGTATTTTGAATTTCGAATTGTATTTGGTTTTGAAAATAGATAGGTGCATTAAGGTTTTATGCATAAAGCGCAGTACAGGGGGGTGATTCCCTCTGACATAGGATATTTCTTGCCCAAATCGTGTGACGGTTTTGTCCGACTCCCCGCCGATAACTTGTCGTATCTGTGGTTTTGTCCGATTCCCCTGGTCATATCTGTGTAAGACGTTGAATTGGTCATAGAGCATAATGTCATTTCCTGCGATTTTTAACCAACCACGGTTAATAATCGCAGGAAATGACAGAATCTCTGCATGTCAAGTTTTTATCAATTTTCGTGTTTAAATTGTAAAAATTAACTCTTCAATCGACGAATCCTCCAATTCAATCTGTTTTAAATTATTCGCATTGTTTGAGTAAAGCAATATACAATCACTGGTGCAAAATAACCGCCCTACTGGCCACGGTATGATGGCCTCAAGATAAGCTTTACTACTTTCTCGTGCTTCAAGCTTGTTCGACAACATTGTCTATTCAGATGTTGCCAAAACTAGACTAAACTAATCTGACACGACTAAAAATGATATATATATATTTAAGATAGGCAAAAAGAGCATTTTTGCCTCAACCCAAGGACCGAGGGGTCGTCACCCATCGAGTTGAAGCCGGGGTAAAGAGGCCAAGCCTCGAGGCCTCCTCCGTGCCTCCAAGGACCGGAAAGAAGAGGTTGTTGACTAAAAATGATGCCATCCTTATTATTTGGATCGTTATGACAGGGACAGCGACATTTTTAATACTGTCAAAATAGTTTAGTTTTGGCGACATCTATATAGACACCATTGTAGCTCTAGCTGTCCGAGCCATAAAGGAGTCTTCCTTCATTCCAGCTTGACCATCAAGGGCTCCAGTGAATCCTGACCGCGTAAATTATTTTTTAGTGTGCAATATTTTTTTTTTCTGACCGTGATGACCTACGCTAACTTACGCTTTCTGTCACATATTTTGTTTGTAAATAACTTTTAATTCGGCAATTAGGATTTTGTTTTCTATCTTTCGGCCACCTTAGACAAAAATGTACTTCTGTGTTACAACATTTTTATTAGTGTTCATAGGTTCTAAATCTCTGTAGTGTGTTGTGTGAATAAAGAGTTTCATGAAAAAGCGAAATAAACAATTTGATTTTCTGGAGAAAAATAGTATGTTTAAGTTTTGTCGATTCTGCAAGTTATAAATCACATAAATAGACGTAATAAGGTTCAAATTGCTATAAATCATTTCAGTACCCACTCATAAAATTACTCAATTTGCCATACCGTACCTACCGTAAATTATCAACTGATGATTTAATTCAACAATAAATCTTATCCGGTCCATATAAGGTGCAAAATAAATCACAAAATCTAACGACATTTTGATTATTATCTTCTAGATATAAATCTTGGTGTTAATGGAATCAGCACCTTAAGCGCTTCATTTGATAAACTTTAAGAATTAACTTAAATTTTGCTTCACTGAAAACGGTGAACGGTTTATTACGGACGGTATGTGAACTTAGAGAATAGCCAGTTCCCTAGATATTACGTCGAGTACTGATCGGTGTGACGGATCGTAACGTAACATTCGCAGCGGACATTATACGTTACGCTACGCCATGTGCTGAAATCCATCTCATTGCTCGTTGCGAATGCCTTTTTCCCCGTACGCACGACCACTCGCAAGTTATAGGGTCCCCAAGACGCTGGATGCATAATGTTATAGTCAGATAATTTAATATAAAATTAACTAATGTTTAAGCTCCGTGAAATCTAAAATAAGTAAATATTTTTCGACCAGCAAACGATAAAATAATAGTTTTTATTGTCTGGGTATTTTATATTAAAATAGCAGCGTCTTGCGGTTTCACCCGCGTAATTCCCGTTTCCATGAATTCTGAGATAAAATATAGCTTAGCTTACTCCCTACAAAGTAAGCTTTTTAATGATGAAAGATTTTTTTAAGTCGGTATAGTAGTTTTGGAGCCTTTTCAATACAAACAAACATAGATTCCACAAATTTCATTTTATTTTATACATAATTTAGGAGCTCTTGATCAAACGCATCAATTGTTTACGAGGGAGTGCAGTTATTCAATAGCTTGCCTAACGACATCAAGGAATGTGCTAGCATAAATATGTTCAAAACAAACTAAAAAAAAAACGTTTATACCCTAACTTATACTTATGGTAATAATTAGCACGAGCATTATTTAATATTATTTTTTGAATATCATTGTAAGTGAACATTATTGTTTTATGAGAAATATATATCTTTAAACCGAACGCTATTTACAGTTTGTACCTAAATTACCACCGTTTTATCCAAAACCTCCGATGGCAATTATTTATTTAGATGTAAGCAGTCAACTAAATGCCAGTGTCGATTTGACAGCTTCATTTGAATATTTTGACAGCTAACTATTAAATAGTTCTTGCATACAAATGTAATATCTGCCTACCCTTCTTTAACGACTTAAACCTTTGGTAAAAAACATTGTACAGCTTGGCAAAAAAGTCTTGAATCGGAATTATTTTTTTTTGTTTATGGCAACATTCACATTATAGTGACGTTTCATCATTTTCAGGTAAACAAAGAAAACAACTTTTCAAATTTATAGCTTGGAGCGTTCAAACGGTGATATAAATTCGTAAATAATGAATAAAACTGTTAGAAGTGCTGCCGGGGAGGTTATTTACAAGGTATTCAGACGATGTTTGGTGGAAAGTGAGGCCAAAACGATTCTTTCAGATCTCAACAATATTTATCAAAGAACCGCTGGCGGACACGTATGTAAGAGTTTGTTTTGTAATTGTTCGTTGAATCAAACGTTACTTGTTGGCCCCACAGCAGGATTAAATGAATTTCATACGGAATAAGTAGATATGTAATTCAACAATAAACATCGGGTAGTTAGATTACGTTTACGTTTGTTCTACGGTACTCTGGTATAGCGTGACTAGAACTGTTGCTTGAGCAAGTCTGCAAATATGTAAAAACAAAGTAAATTATTATCCCAAATAAAATTAGATTTAAGATTTTTTTTGTATGGCGTGTGCGATAAGTTGTTTGACTTCTATTATGGACAGAGATATAATAAAAATGTTTGATTATTAAAGGAAGCAGCTGAGCGTGCATTCCAAAACATAACCGAGGAAGATTGGAAGAACTCGTGCCAGCACATAAAAAAATAGTTTTTTTATAATACCTAGAATATATTGTTATCACAGGGTGAAAGACATAGGAAACATTATTGTAGGAAACCTACCTACTTACTTTTTATTTTTACTAGAAAATATAATTAAACAACGAGAATACGAGGTCCTTGCTCAATTAAACATTTTTTACCGATTTTATTATTACTTACTGTGTAACAGAAATTATACAGCTACGTATCAAGACTAGCTTGGTGCGCTATATGGGTTACTATATGAACCTACAGTGGCGCCTCTATTATTTTCTCCTCTTTTTTGCCAAGCTGTAAGAATTATTTTATTTTTATTCAAGTTGTAATATTTTTTTTTACATAAAAAAAATCGAAGTGCTTTACAGAATCACTTTCTTTTCTTTTCAAAGTCTATTGAAAAGGAAAGGTATATTGATTTAGTGAAGTTAAATAGTGTGTTGTGTAGTTTTAAGGCAATTAAAATTATTATTTTTTCTCTTTCTTTTTGTATAGTTGCATAGTTATCCTAAGACTATAATTTTATAATCCCGCATATTAATTCATATATAAATTATAAATAAATTAAATTGAATTGAATTGAGAGAAACGCCTATATTAGGCCACTGCTGGGCCTCTATTGAGCGTCATAGTTGGATTCAGTCATTCAAGGGTTAAAATAATCTGTAGATATCTACTTATACGTACTTACAATTCATTCAAGCATTGATTTCAATGGCACAGCAAATAAGATTAGATGTTCATGACCTAACTAGTGTAAGTAGGTGGCAAAGATAGTAAAAGTACCTACCTACCTACATATACCTACGCGGTACCTTACCGCGTACTTACGCGGGTATCTGTAAAGTCGTACACGGGCCTAGCCAACCGGCATTCGCTATGAAGCGAATCGTAAACAATTGAAAGATTCGTACGGAAAAATTCGAAACAGCACACATTAAAAGCTAAAAATTAAAAGTGTGCAATAACGAGCAACAGTGAGAAGTAGGTACAGAGCAGAGACGTGCACCGAATTGTATATGCGCCATACTGTTCTTACCTAATTACCTACAAGTTAATGAAACAACCAATGGAAAAATTAATAGACATCACTAAAGAAATTCTTCTAGGTTTAGAGAAAGAATGCAAAACGACAGAGCTCCAAAGCGTCTTCCGCGTGGCAAACCTGATGGATGAATACCCCCTGGAAGACCGAAACTTAGACGGTTTGATGGAATATCATAAGACCTAAAGACAATTGGAGTGACCAGTGGCGGCAGGAAAAAGCCAAGAATATGAGAGAAAGATTGGTCTCAATTCAGATACTGCCAAAACGAAACTAAACTAATTTGACAGGACAAAAATGTCACATCCCTGTCATAACGATCTAAATAATAAGGATGACATAATTTTTAGTCATGTCAAATTAGTTAGGTCTAGTTTTGACGACATCTGAATAGACACTAATGGCGAAATTTACTCAAACAGACTAAGGCCCACCCGCGGCTCACAATGATGATGAGTACCTAAGCTGGATGGTCATGACCATGACCTTTGAGGCTGAGACGTGAAAACTCACGGTAGGGCTGATCCACCAGTTCAAAGACGCTCAGCGAGCTATAGAGAGACCTGTGCTCCGAGTTTCTCTGAAGGATCTAATGAAACATAGAAACATTGCACAGAAAAATCAAGCTAAAGAAAAGCGTAAATAAAGTTTTTTAAACTAACGCGAACAGAACTCATCATTATAAATATTCACCATTTACTGCGATAAGTACTCGTGAATATTTATTATAAAAAGTGTAAATGTTCTTAAAGTTATAATTATAAGGGACCAGTCCCGTGTACAACCAGTAAAGTAAGTTTTATGAATAACAAGTCGAGATATCGACATAGCACAAAGATCCTAATTCTTTGTGTTATGTCGATATCTTTGGATCTCAGCCGAAGTGGCTTTGGCCAGCCATATCTCTCAAATAATCCTGTGTGTAATAACTGCCCCACAAAAGTGACGAATCAATTGTCACCCAAAACTAAAACTCATAACTCAAATCACGACCTCCAGACCCATCATTTCGTTGTTAACAATCCATTTTCCCCAATGAATCAAATTATCTTCGTGGAAATCATTGTCAAAGTGCCGACGGCACCCGAACAAGTCCGAATACGTCCGATCAAAACCAATATGGCCGATCGCATCTATAACCTCAAAATTTTATGCAGAATGACGATGACGGTTCCATTTGGCATTCCGCCGGCCCATAAGCGCGTACGAAGGCTTATTGTCTTGGCAGATATTAGTATTGATTTCAATAAATAAATTAAGCGTATGCTATCGTGTATAGCATAGGTTTGGCACGCGACAACGGACTTCTGTTGAATCGCCAACGACGGTACAGGTGAGATCGAAAGTGGATAAGTATTTTTAATTCTAATGGGCTTAACATAAGGCTGGGAAGCTATTAGATAATCTGCTGATTAAGGGAGCTGCTTCCACAAAATGTGGTCTAGGGCCTTATTGCGTCAGTTAGCCAGTCAGCTTACTAGCATAATTACCAAGACAAAATAATCTTTTTCTTTACAGTTCATAACTAGCATAACTAGCTTAATTCAAGGGCTCGACATTTAAATGATATCTTATCTTAGGCAAGTACAAATGGGCGAGTTGAAAGTGATATTATTATTTCAGATTTAGTCATCTTGGGGTATTAATAATAATGCTGGACTATTCACGCAGCATTATCTAGCCCCAAGCTAAGCAGAGCTTGTGTTATGAGTACTAGATAACTGTTACTTATACATAATACAATACACTACATAGACAGATATTTTTTTATTATATATAGAAAACATCCAGAACGCCCTGAACAAATACCTGCAGACAGATGCAGTCATACAAATATTTGTCCCGAGGCGGGAATCGAACCCGCAACCTCCTACGTCGCAGGCGGACCTTCGCCCACCGCGCCACAGAGGTCGTCAAATAGTAGGTATATTTATAGTAAGATCATATCCAGAATACATCGATAAAGCGAGAGCTGGTATTGCGCTGGTAGCGAGTATCTGTCGCAATGCATCAGCATTGGCGCGACGGTTCCGATCGGTATTGATATGTATCAGTTGAGCTACCTCTAGATTGTTTACAACAACTTGCATTTATCACTACTGTTTTATTTGTAATTGTTAAAATGTTTAGTAATCATTTTACTTTGTTATGAAAGTAAGTAAGGATCACAAATTGGTATGTCATCATAAAAATTTCATATCGTATCTCAAAAATATCATATTTTCTTTTTCCATCATCTGTACCTCTTCAGTTAAAATCGTTTGACTCATGTTCTGAATACGTGTGCCAGGGCGTTAACTTGTACCTACCATTGCAAACAAAGTACCTATACCTACCATTTCGAACAATGTCGGGGAATAAAATCATACCTAATTGCTATTGTTACTATCTTTATAATATCTTAGGGCTCTTTTACACGGACTGCAGGCTTTAAATACACGGTAGGCAATTTGTACGTCGACTGCCAGTCAGCTAAATTTAATAAAAATATTTTTATGGTTAAGTATTATCTTTATAATACCCTAGATCACAAAATAACAAGTTTCTTAAAGCGTATCAATAAGAATTGATACGCTTTAAGAATCTTGTTATTTTGTGAGATCAGTTCACCTACTGAGCAGTTAATGGTGTTTTTATATTCTAACTAAAAATATAAGTTTATTTAAACAAGCACAGTTGTTTTTAAATAAATATTCTAATTTAAAAAAAGTGTAATTCTATATTAACGTGTTATTTTTGTTTTAAACCTTAGTTTAAATATTAACTTGTCCTTGCCGTATTCTTGTAAGTACAAAGCTACTTTAAAACAATTATATAAAATTAACATAATGTTGTAATTTACATTCTGTATTTTTTTATTGTTTTTCATAAATTGAATCAATTTTTAGAATCTCTTTTATTCATTGACTAGTTTTAGCAATTTTACATCCGTTTTATTTTATAACATACGAAGTATGAAAGTGTTTGTTGTTTGCTTGGTACCGTTTCAAGTTTCATTGATTTACGATATAGGTACTTCAACAAAGGTGACGTCATGACCTCCAGGTATGTTTGGTCCATAGGTATTAAGTTCGCACTATTTTTAATTTTAAAATTTGGTGATATCAAAGCCGTGTGTCGCGATGATGAAGTCGCCAAATACCAACAGGAACCAAAACATATTTTTTATTCTACATAAAAAAACTCAGACCACTACAATGTACAAACATTGTCCCAAGGCGGGATCGAACCTGCATCTTTCTGCTCCGTAGGTAATTGGTCGTCAATGATAAGTCGCTAGGTACCAACGAAAACCAAATAATATTCATTACCCTAAATGAAAAATACCCAAACCACTACAATGTACAAACATTTGTTACGAGGATCGAACCTGCGACCTCCTGTTTCGCAGGCGGACCTTCGCCCGCCGCGCCACATCGGTCGTCAATGATGATGACGAAGTCGCCAGGTACCTACGGCTACCAAATCATATTACAAGCATGCCTTATCGTCGGATTGGAATAAATTCGAAATTTAAAACGCCGCACGCGCCGCACTCATGACTCATGGTACCTACGCCAATAGGGTCACGACTCAGACCCACCATGGTAGTCTAGCCGTTGGCGGTGACTTCGAATGGGTTTGAAACCATAGTTCTTCTGGTTTTTTATAAACGTACATTATACTTATAGAATTTAAACCATCTTTATAATATAAATAGAATTACAAAAAAAAATTACGAACTCTGTGGCGTGGCGGGCGAAGCAGGAGGTTGCGGGTTCGATTCCTCGGGACAAATGTATGTACGATCTGCAGATATTTGTTCAGGGTGTTCTGGATGTTTTGAAACTGTTTTCAAGAAGTAATTCATTTTCGCCTTCGAAATCAGCGAGTTTTGAAGAAGTGAACGTGTGATCAGAATAAAGTTCGTTCTTTTCAAACTGTTAAAAAAACCAGTCAAAAATTATCCAAAACAAAAAGACGTAGCTACAAAAAGTGTCGTTATAGAACATGGGCAAAATAGATACATAGAAAATCTTTTATCTCAACAACTAAAAACTAAGCTATTTTGGTATACCTACTGTTTTTCAAATACAATTGTATGGTTGTTTCTGAATAAAATAATTCATGATTTATAATAAACAAATGAAATAATTTTAACCTAAGTGACAATTGGCGTTCTTACCGCTCAAGAGCGTTCACTGTCACTGCCAGACAAAATTATCAAGAACTATCAACGAAAATCCAAATGAGAAAGATAGCAAATAAAACATCGAGTACCTATTTAAATACGGTCTCTAGAACTAACCGTCAGGCTCACCATGAATGTCTGAGCTATTAGTCAGTCAGACATGACGTAAATATTATTTTGACTGCCGGTACGGTACCCATAGACTGTTGGGTAAGCTGTGGCGGCAGACTTTGATTGCCTTTCTGTGATCTGTCAATAGTCTTGATCGTTTTATTTATTTCATTAACATTTTCCATATGAATTTTTACTGAATAGTATAAAAAATTCTTAACCTCCGGCCAAGTGAGATGACAATCTGCGAAGGACTGCAGGCAGATGGATGCGGCAAGTTGAAAATTTAAAGAAGAAAATTTTATTCCAGCTTATGTCCAAATTGCGCGTCAAAAGAAGACGAAAGGGAATTACTAAGAGGGAAGTGAGAGCTATAATTGAATAGGCTTAAATAACGTAAAAGTCAGTTTGTAATTAATATTCACTGCTTTCGTAGAAACGAAAACAAAAAAACTACTTTAAAGATCCTGATAGGACTATCTAGATATAAAATAATAACTATGTAAAATACTCTTGCAAAGCTACAGGCGGGAACCAGTTTTAAAACCATAACATTTTAGAAACTACAACAGATAGCTATTGACAGCCGTAATTTACCTAAATTGGTACCAACCTAGAATAGACAAACAATTTAAAGTCACACTCATACCAATTTGCACTCTTCCACACAATAAATAAATTACAAAATATAAATTTAATATTTTCAAACTTACGCGATCTGAACACATTATTATTGTTTAGGTTATTAGGTAAATAAACGCGATAAATACCCGTTCAATAATACTAATAATAACCAATTGATACATTACACATGCTTAACCACTTCAAAATCGTGACACAAAGTATCAAGACACCTCGCTCTTCGCGCACGCGCCTACATCGCCACCGCTACGCACTGTCATCTATTCTGTGGCTACGTAGGCAACGAATACATTAAATGCAGTACTTGTAGGTACTCGATAGATGACGACAAATTGTTATTACGAATTAATCGATAGAATCGTTTCGTCAATCGTTTTCCCAACACTAGTTTATGATTTATGAGCAACTAATAAACTAGTTCGAGTCAGCGGTTTTGCTCACATTGGTAAAAAATTGCTCTATCAAATTTTGTTCAAAGTCTTAGCTAGATATCACAAGTCTTTTTTTACTTTGATGCTAAAAAAATGCATGCGTATGTCACTTGATTCGACAGTAAACTGTATAAACATGAAACCTAATTTTTTATATACTTGTTGTAATATTTATAATTATACTTTTACTCAAAAAAAATCTACATACTTAGGTAGAGCTTTTCGAAGTATATTAATACATTTTCATGAATAAAACCACTGTATACCTAAGATCGATAAGAAATAACAAATGCATTTGCTAACTTAGAACTTATTTTATTTATGTTTCAAGAAACAATTTATAAACCAATAGAGTTTCATTTAGGACATATTGAAATTGAAACACGCCTGTCAAATGTCAATCAGAATGGAATAGAACACTGGAGTTTGGAATTCGATTAGTTGAAGAAGGCTGGCCTTCAATATTGTGGTAACTCTTACAAACGGTAAGCGGGAACTAAATAAAAATACTTATCACATAAGAGTGCGTAATGTATGCATTTTGTGAAAAGGATGGGTATAGAATTTCGCGTGTATAGGATCGAGACAGTGCTACGGTTTTAAAACGGCGTAAGCGCAAAAATCAAGTTATTGTTTATTTAAAAGAAAACTACGCAACATATGACGAAACTGATTTAAGGAACCAAATAATCACGAAACAAAACATAAGTCATTTCAATACTCAGCGGGTTCCTGAGATCTCGATCAAATTATATGCAAAACAGTGCACTTTCAAATGTTTTTTTGTCTATGTAGTTTTTTACCACGGAGAACCCATGAGTACCGTACCGAGGTCTAGGCAGTTCTACGAACGAATACGAAGTTCGTATTAACATCACACTAATCATATAAATGCGAAAGTTTGGATAGATGTAGGTATGGAATGGATGTTTGTTGTCTTTTACGCCAAAACTACTAGACGGATCAAGCTGAAACTATGCATACAGGTAATTCTAATCTTGGAATCAAATATAGGCTATACTTTGTATCCCATAGATCGGTCCCGGTGGGATAGAAATCACCTTTAAACGTTTCCATAGGAAAAACGCGTGCGAAGCCGCGGGGCGCAGCTAGCTAGTAAGTATACATATATTATATTTTTCTAGCACCTCACTATCACTACCCATGACATACATTCTGCTTAATATTGGACAAAATGATGCTGCGGGAGATTTTAATATATAAATTACTATTATTATTAATTTTAATTCCAAGATTAGAATTACTTGTACGCAAAATTTCTGTCCGATTCGTTATGTAGTTTTGGAGTGAAGAGGTAACAAACATCCATGCATCCATCCATACAAACTTTCGCATTTATAATATTAGTGTGATTGTGATCTGATGTGATTTTTAAACAGAGTGTTTTTAACAGGGTTGGCCCCGCAGTTTGCGATCTCTTCCAGAAGAGATATCGTTTCATTACAGGTATACCGGTAGGTATCTTTTAAAAAATTGAATATGAAATGTAATTTCCTTATCAAATAAATAACCACTTGAGTAGGTATTTATTTGTGTTCTGTACAATAAATAAATTTAATATTTTATTAATATAATTGTCATAAACAAGGTAATTAGAAAGTTAGCATTTTCCCCAACAACCATACCTACTATCACATCACACTTCAAATGACACTATTATTATAAATGCGAAAGTTTGTATGCATGGATGGATGGATGGATGGATGTTTGTAACCTCTTCACGCCAAAACTACTGAAAGGATCTGGCTGAAATTTTACATACATGTAATTCTAATCCTGGAATCAAACATGGGCTACTTTTGATCCCATAAATCAGTTCCCGTTGGATAAAAATCACCTTTAAACGTTTCCATAGCACCAACGTGTGCGAAGCCGCGGGACCTAGCTAGTTTACAAATAAATTTATGAATAAATTGTTATGTCCCCAGGAGTATCAAAGCGTCTGGTCGAAGTGACGCGTGACCCGAGAGCTGGTGAGTATCTGGCGCAGCGCATCAGCATTGCCATACAGCGGGGCAACGCAGCCAGCGTCTTGGAGACGCTTCCAACTGGTACTGATATGGATCGGTTGACCTACCTGTAAAATCCTTGTAACTCTGCATGAACTACCTGTAGATTCTTTGAAACTATCTGCAGTTAGCTCAATTGGTTCATAGAACACGGGTATTTTTTTTCTATTATTTCATTGTAATTTTCTTTATCAATGAAGGCTTTTTTCCTTAATTAATATACATAACATACATTAATATGATTAATGTGTTAGTTTGGATGTTATGACTCTTCAATATTTGAATATTTATATATTTACTTTCTAATACAGGTATTTTATAATTAAAAGGAGGTTCCGTTCCGAGCACGAATCAAATTTTGTAAAAGCGAGCTTTGTAAAATTTTGTTGATGAAATAAACATTTGTATATGTATATTTATTAGCTTTTCACGTTACTTAACTATATAGGATATAGCTGAAATGTTGCCAAAGATGTAGTTTTAGACTTGGGAGTAACATATTACATCTACTAAAACGCGTGCAAAGCCGTGGGTATAAGCTAGTTCAGCAATCAAATTAATTAAGTATCACAGGAGCATAGATAAAGGTAGGTTTAAAATGACGTCACCTTAAATAGGCACCGACTATGTTGTAATAACTTAACGATGGTATTATACAGGGTGTGGGCGAGACCAGCTTCAATACTGTGGTAATAGCATGTTCTAATTGAGAGCTTGTTGTACCACATTGATATTAGCTGAATAATGTACAAGGGATTTGCAAAATTAGGTAGGTAATTAGTGTGTAAAAATGGTTGACTCTAAAAAATAACGTCATTTACTTGATCTACTTTCCTCGTAGTTTTTATACTGTTAGCTATCAACGCTATCTATTAGACGAAATTAGAACTTTTAGAGTGTAAACAAAAAAACCTTTTAATCTTCAGTCGTCATGACAACATCAACATGTAATTTTTTTGAACATGCTACCCATGTTCATCGATTTAATACAGGTAGAACACATTTTTGATAAAATCATAGAAATACAAATACAAATCATTTATTTCATAAAAAAATATACAAAGCAAGTGGCAGGTAACCCTGGGTTCTGTTTTAGTTAAATATTAAACTGTATTACAGAAAACCAGTCTTCTTCTGATGTTTTAATGTACTTTCTACTGGGGTTGATATGGATTTTTTCTCTCCTCCACTAAACTCAAAATAGTAGTGAGTGTTAAATTTGGGTTAGTATCATTTCGTCTAAAAAAGCAGCTGGTCTAATGAGCAAGTGGTCTAAAACGCAACTGGCACATGGTCTTTAACGCTTCTTAAAAATAGACTCAAAAATGTACTCGTAGGGAAATGATATTATACCGTTAATGATTTTCTTCTTGACAAATTTTGATTTTATATAATGTATGTACCAATTGTAATATATAATTAATTTTAAGTATTTTTGATAATTTTGGAATATGGTTGTACTACTATTTAAAAAAGACATATCACATTAGTGACAAATCGGCAGTGTGCCCTCTCCTATTTTGCACGCCAGTAATGGCAAAACATGTAGGTCTTAATTAATTTATATTTTAACATAATTGCATGCTCATACCATGGTAATACTCATGTTTTGGCAAATAAATGATTCTTATTCTTATTCTTAAGTTACTAAAAATAGTTTAACACCAAAAAAGTTCATTCAAACCTAATTAGTAATTACGTTGATTCTCCGTCAAGGTAATATCGACCTTGGTCTCCAGGAAATACGTCTTAGATGACATTTTCCCTAAGGGCCCTCCCATACCGCTATACCTTATTAGACCAAGTATGATCATGAATTTGCCATTTTCAATTTACAAGCATTTTCAACCTTATATCAATAGCAATAAGGGATCGATTGATGATACCACAAACAATTAATTGTATTAGTATTTGAGTGTGATACGAATATAAATTAGTCGGGGGCACGGATTTTGATCCTTGACTTTGAGTGCAAAAGTCAATTTGAACCTTATGTTTTATAGTTTTAAAACCGATTTAAAAGCCATACAAAACTACGCCATCAATCCCAAATCACCAATTTTTATAAAATAAATCCAAACATAAATCCTCCGTAATTATAAATGAAAAAGAAACTCAGTCGTTTTAATTTCTGAAAAGGTATTTAGACAGAAAGTGTCAAGGTTCAAATCGTTTAAAAGGGAACTGTTTTATGGGATAAAAAGTAGCCTTTGTTTGATTCCAGGATTAAAAATACCTGTATGCAAATTTTCAGACCGATCCGTTCAGGTTTTTTTAGTATGAAGAGGTAACAAACATCCATTATCCATACAAACTTTCGCATTTATAATATTAGTGTGATGTGTTAGAGTCTGTTCAAAAAGAGAAGAGTCAACTTACGATGAACTCTTTTAGTCGTACTGCAATGACAGAGCAGTGTTGTCAACGTAACAAAAGTTGTCAATTGACACACGGGCGCCCTGAATTCCCACTACTCTTCCCTTTTTGAACAGACTCTAGTGTGACTTATTTTCCATTGATATTTCGTCGTTATCCAGTCTTTCGTTCTGGCAGGCATGCACTATGCTAGTCACATCACCAACAACTATTTAGTAAGAGTAATAAGTACCTACATTAAAAATTATTATTCCACGCCTGTAAGTCGGTCCTTTTCGTGCTTCCTAGAACGTTTTCGAGTATGCGACAGACAAAATGTTCGTAGAATTTAATGTTCGTGATGAATTGTCTAGTTTTTTAGAAGCTGAAATGTCTAGGAAAAAGAAAAAAACTTAGGTCATATGAGGATAGAAATCAATTTCAACCACGCCTTTATCGCATTTGGGACCATTGTTCAATTTTCCTCAAACAAATCAAGAGATTGTTTTAGTGTTGCACATTTAGTTCTTTCAACTGTATAGGTATTTCGATAAATTTAAGGAGCTTTGCCAACAGCTTTACAACTTTTCCGCATTAGGGTTGTGTTTGCTGGATGTGTTTGTAACCTACTGTTTCTGCATAGTGTCAGATAGCCGATGACACAGATGAGGATTTTTTAATACTGGACAATTGACTGCAATGCTTTTATTATGGGTACTAGATAACTGATATACATAATACAATTCATTACATACTTTAAGTATACTAGCTCTTTATTAGTTTTACTAACACAATCACGATCTTTGTTATTCGAAATAAAATATTTTTATTTTACATAGGTACTTAAAATATATTTTTATACTATACATAGAAAACGAATATAACACCCTGAAATAATATTTATCCTGAGGCATGAATCGAACCTCCTGCGTCGCAGGAAGATCTTCGCCCACCGCGCCACAAAGGTCGTCAGGATTATTCTTAACATAAAGTCTACTTAACTTAACATAAACCTACCACTAATATTAGTTTTGTTAAAAAAATTAAAAGTACAGAAAATGATTTCATAATCAGCCAAAAAAATATTTGAGACATAATATACTTATTTAATGTAAACTGTCTTGACGCCATTATGACGTGCAGTAAAAACCCAATCTTCTAAAAATGGTTATCATACCAAAAACAGAGCTTAGTGGCAAAATATCCAAGATATGCTGCTTTGGGAGTCCTTGATATAATTAACTTTTTACTGCAAAGTTTTATATAGTGCTGCTATTTTTAGTGTTCCGGTGTTATTTGCGAATAAAACCTCTCATATTAATTTGTGCTTTCGATGTGAACGAGATAAAAATAGATTAAAAGAATAAATAAAGAAACTTGCTTCACCAACCCCTCTTTGAGTTACTTACGAAACTAAATGTTTGTTTCTTTTAACAAATATATATTTTCAATAATTTAATATACATACTATTATGAAATTTCTTGTTTGTTGTAGACTCCCGCCAACAAAACTTTTTAGCTGATGACAAGACAACAAATAACAGAACTGTCATAAATGAAATGACATTTTGTTTGTCATATAATATATTATGTAACTTGTAGAATAAAAGATCCTTATTCACATTGGCCTGTAGAATAAACGGTATTTGTTAATTAACAACTAGTTAAATTAAGAATAACTATTTTGTTTTGTTTCTTTTAGTTTTTCTTTGGATAAATACAAAAAAGACAGTCTTTAAATAATTCTAACAAAAAAACGCAAGAGTTATATTAGGTACATATGTACTATGTATGTATGTATGTATGTATGTGCTGCTGGTTTTCCTTAAAATAAATAAATAAATAAATAAATACATCTAAATAATAATATCTACCATTCCTTTTCATTGATTATCATATTTATTTATACATTGTATTTCCTATTTGAGCAGTTCGTAAAATTTATTTGAATTTTTTTTACTTACCTACTTAAAGTTTTTTTATGTACTCAGGAGCTTTAATTTAAGTGATTCACACACAATGAGATGCTACCAAAACAAAACTACACCAATTTGACGGGACAATATGATGCAATCCCTATTATTTTGATCGTTTTGACAGGGACGGCGACATTTTTCGTCCTGTCAAATAAGTTTTGGCGACATCTGAATAGACACCATTGTATTTTGTTTTAAGTGGATATAAATAAAATTAAATTGAAAACGTGTTTGCTTGTGTCAGTCATGATAAAAAAGCTACCGCGGAAGAAACCTTTACCTACCACCGTGAAGCCATTGATCAAATACCTACACTTTAATGACTGCCCTGTAAGGCTTAATTATTAATCATAACAAAATTCTTGTACATACACATAATAAAACTACTTTTAAATTAATTAATAACATTTATCTGTCAAGGAATTACACATTACAGCATTCCATAATGTGGTTAACAAATAATGAAGTTATTAAATGTCATAATTCACACTTACTCGTAGAACATAAAGATATACATAATAGGCATAAAGGCCTCTCCATTTACTCTGAACATGTCAGAACACAGATGTTGTCTTTTTTAAAAGTTTTACTAACAAATATTATTATTATTACAATACTATAGAAAAGAAAAAAACTAGTACCTGGTTAGACAGTTATTGAGACAGTTGAGCTAACTACACAGTTGCAAATAGTATAAAAGAAGCTCAAATGATTATATCCATATCTCCTCCTCTGCGGTGTAACCGAAGGGGCGCGCCGATTGCGACAATTGGTAGTGAAAGTGTTAGATACCTTTGTAATTCTCGTTTCTCACCCACTACCTACCACATACGCTTAATTAATATTTGGTGTACCTACCTTTATGAGAGAAATAATGAATTTAGTATTATTATTTTTATATCAATATCAAACAGGAGCGTCCCCAAGACGCATCATGCAATAACATTGCCAAAACTTCTCAAATAAAAACGTCAGACATAGAAGATTTTTTAGAAACTTTTCAGTAGATATTGGTAATGAAACAGTAAAAAAATCATGTTAGACTGCCAGTTAGATTAAGATATTGAACATTTGGAGACGTATTTTTTATTTTGTTGATTAAACTAAAAATTATGAAGATATACCCAGTTAAAGTTCCGCGTGACGACATATCTTCCAAAACTTTTTAGCAAGGTGTGACGTCAGTAGCCTACACTCCCAAACATTGACACGCTTTTGTAATTTCTTTTTTGATTGACAAAAGAATACATATATTATGTGATCAAAATCCTCTGAAAAATCTAACTGACTACATTGCTTTTGTACCTAGGACACTATTGCCCACCACACACTGCTGGTCAATTATGAATAAGGCCTAACTAAAGGCCTTCGCACGTAGTACCAATCGACCTTGAGCCCCCTTACCATGGTCTAAATTGCCAACCATTTAAGGGGGGTACTGCGAACTTAATGACATCCTACTGTAACTTTGCCTGCATACATACTTATTGCTCTTAATTAAATGGCTGCCCCTTAAAAGACATGTGATTCATGTATAGGTATTTCGTCTTGTGCTAGGTCAAATTCTAGAAGAAATTACTTTGACACATATAACCCGGGCGAATTAACGTGCCAACTGATTTGAACAAAAACCAATAATATAGAATAATTTAATTTGGTTTAAGCAGTTGTTTGAGGGTTTTTAAATCCTTCAGTTTATTTATTTTGATGAGTAAGATATACGTGATAGGTTTGATTTAGGTATTTTTTCTCCACGGGAGTGACATAGTCATGTTGACAAAACTTAAAGGAGTTTTGTAATAAATAAAGAAAGAAAAAAATTAAATAACAGCAAGAAAATAACTCAAAAGGCAGACAGGAAGGTCGGCAGGCATCGCGCTGGGCAGCGAGGAAACTATCAGGCTCCGAGTCCAGGTGCCACGTTAATTCACCCGGGATTATACTTATGCAGGTTTTGCTAGTGAGCAATCAGTACCTACTTCTGGTATTATGATGGTATGCTTAAACTAAATCAGACCAATCCGTTAACAGTAAAAGGGAAAAACTTGACCCAAATAAATAAAACAACTGGGGAAACTTAATAAAACCGTTTAAAAATACCAAAATATGTGTTTTTTTTAAAGTGACAGTTTTTCAATGCAACTTACAAAAAAATGTAATGACTCTGGGTGAAATTATACACTCAGAGCCATAAACACACACCCTTTTAGTCACAGAGTCTCCATGAACCCGCCCGGCAAATGTGTCTATGGACTTATGGTCTGAAATAAATGATTTTTATTTTTTATTTTTTTTTAAATGTTACTATAGAAACACTAAAATGAATTGGAAAATATATCATCATCATCATCATCATCAGGTAGGGTTTGGACCATGACCCACAACGCTGGTCCAGTGCGTGTTGGTGGGTTGTTTTGCCATTGCCTCTTTTGTTGGTCGGTATGTATAAATGTATTTATATTTTATACACAATAAAAAACGACATTAGTAGAATAGACTATTTGACAACATTGAAATAAAGTAAGTTTCATCCAAGTATGTAGTAGTTTACGGAGACGTGGCAACAAACATTAACACAAACTTTCGTATTTTTAATATTTGTTGTATACTTTTTATTCCTCAAAACGAGTGCCCGGTTAGTAGCTTGTCTTTCATTAGATTCACATTTACAGATAGATAGATAGATATATAGATAATACTTTATTGCACACTTAAATCTAAAAGGAACTATTTACAACCAGAAAAGTTAAAACTAAGCGACAATTGGCGGTCTTATCGCTCAATAGCGATCTTTACCAGACAACCATGGATGGATAGGATCATGGGATGTGGTTCGTCAAAGAAGCCATGCAAATATTATAAACTGTACTGTAATAGGGCCGGCCCGACCAATTTGAATAAAATTTTGCATTCTAATTAAAAGGTCTAGAACCTGCTATTTATTTCTCAAAAGGAGTGGTGATGGCATCTAGTGCCAAATTAATGAAACTTTATACATACGACCCTTTTGGCGATAGTAGTCAAAATATTCATGTCTGTATGAATCATATAATGTGTCTATTACATTATATGATTGAAACAGACATACAGACAAACAAATCATATGTTTGCTCTTTTTGATTACTCCATTTTTACATTCGTTATTACTTATTTTCTTGATACAATCTCTTAACTATTAACAATCAAATATTAGAGACAAATCAGATCGGTAGCTATATTTTACAATTGAAACAATTAAGTTACCTGCAGACCTTTGCAAACAATCTACAGGTAGGTAGCGACTGAATATCATTATGAGTCGTTTTCTTAATTATTGCCTGTGCTATTTTAATTTTTTCAAAACAGAGGAAAAAGCGAAAAGTTTTTCCCAAAAGTCTTCATTATCGAAAAATACTCGTAAATTAATCAATGAACTTATTGAGAAAGTGTGAGTGTTCACATCACACACACATAACATTTCCATAGAACATAAAGTAAACGTTAGCTTTGTAGTAAAAAGTAGCAGTACACACTTACTTAGGACTTACTTCAAAATATCTGCACCATCTGGCTAACAGGCGCGGTTTCATAGTTTTGTGGCTCTGTAAGATTTTTTGCAGTATTTTAACCCTTAACTGGACTGAAGACAAATATTCCCCACATATTTTTTAAGGTTCTACTCGAATTGTATGCAAGGTATTCCTACAATATTTCAAACACACAATAACAGTAAAATTATCTATGATCCGGTAATAAGTTAAAACAAAATGCTTGTTGTATACGCTGTTAGCGTTCCTTTTTAATAAATAAATAAAGAAAGTAGATGCGTTTGCCATTATTTTTCTTTTAAATGTTTGACCATATAAATATAACAATAAAAATATTTCGTAACAATTCCGCGAAACCTTCTGCTATAAAATCTAACAAATTATACACAATTATGTAATACAAACGTCAACTAGTTTCGTCTCTCCACGAGGCATCATCAGGACATACACTCGATCTGACGCTGAGAGCGTCAAACAACAATGGCAGAGTCCCACCAGAGATGTTGCCACTCCGAGCTCCGCGCGCCAAGTGCCAACTTGGCGTTTTTTCGCGGAATTGTTACTAAATATTTTCATTCTTATATTTACGATGGATATCCGCAAAGTAACGCCTGAATCTATTATGTATCTAGTATTTAAGCATTTGCTTGGGAAAATGCTTTAGTACTGCAACATGCTGAGGCTAAAAACTGGCGCAGTATTTTTACTGCGCTAGATTTTATAATATCTTCCTTATTTGTAATCTAAACCACAAAAGTCTCATAGCTCATAGTTTCAAAATGGTAACATGTCAAGCTAAGTTCAAAGGCATGGTTTTTTATCTGTTTATTTCATTACTCTGATAGCATCACACCACCCACGCGGTTGGTAATGACTTGCCATATCTAAGCCCGATTATTGTACTGTTGGGTGCAGAAGTGTAATTTAATAGTTTTTTTTTACTAAGACAATACCTTACCCATAAAAAATAAAAGTGAAATATGAGTTTACAATATACGTAGGTTAAAATAAAGGTTAAACCCTAGGTCCAGGGACACACACAATTTAAAAAGATCTTCCTATCGAGTCCAAAAGTGATATAGCTTACATATTTTTTTTTTCGGTTAGCGAATTAGCATTGCCATTTTAGGTGACAATGCTGGCAATGCTGGAAATGCTGCCTTCTGGTGATGGTATATATTTTTTTAATAGATATTATTGTAATATACTAGTAGTAATTGTTTTATTCTATTATTCTTAAGAAAAGCTGTGTGCTAAATATGCATTGAGTTTAGTTATTTCTTAGTCATTTCCCCATTTAAAGGCTTTAGTCATACATATGACTTTTATGCCATGTTGTATAAACAAATTTTATGTTAATTAAAAAATAAATATCAAATAATACAGGATAGCTCACAAAGAATTATCCAGCTCCAAAAGATTTGTAAAGGACCTTTGTGTTTCAATCATATTTATAAAAAAATATAGACTGACACGGAAATAATTTCATGTTGAGGGATATCTTTATTTTTTTATTATTCATTGAAGATAGTGAAATAAATAACTGCAGATCGTACAAACATTGGTCCCAAGACGGCAACCGAACCCGCACTCTAAGTGTCGCAAGCGCAGGAGGTTTTCGGTTTCCAACTCCCATGGTTTGTCTATTTTTTGCAAAGTGTTACTGTAAAATTTTAGTTATGCGTTTAGTAAAGTAAGTGTGATTGAAAATTATTTAAAACAAAGTCCACAAAGTAAGGAATCTTGTAAATGAACTACTTTTAGTGCTAGCATCAATCTTGTAATGCTTAGCAGTTTTGCACATACTATTAAGTCGACATTTGTAGTATTTGAATAGTTATAGTTTATTATAAAAGCTTAGAAAATAAGATCCTACTTTACCTTATTTTCATAAATATTAAATTAACTAGATCCTAGATATGTTAAGGCGCATACCTGACCCAATATGGCAGCGCAACTTATTATCATTTTATTACGTTTAACACAGGAAATTTTAAAACTCCATCCTCTGCCTCTGTAATAGTTTTATTTTGTAAAGCTTAGGCAGATATACGAAGTTGCCCTTTTTGGCCACCGAACTCTATTTTCGCATCTCTGTCTAAACTATACAAGATAGAACAATTACAGAGGTATTTAAAAATAGCATAAAATAGAAAACACAAACTGTATGATGAATTTTTAAAATTTTCTGTGTTAAAAGTTATAATATGATCAAATAGGTGTCGCTGCGATATTGGCTCGGGTATGTAAATATGCGGCTTATGTAAATACCTATAATCTTGGAAACTATTGAGAAAGGCATGCGCCAACAATTTTACTACAAAAATTGTTGTATTTTGACCAATTCATTGAATATAAAATGAAATCGTCACTGAATATGTCGTCGGTCGTGTAGAGCTTTGCACCATCCCGAATCTTCCGGGAACGGTAGTCGTGTAAGGCGACTAAGGGATGGCTTGTGGGACCACCAAAATACACATACAATTTTACAACTGCGCACCAAACCCCAACCCGCAGCGTGGGGATTATGGGCATTACCCCCCATCCTGTTACAAAGACCAATAAAGTATTTATCAGGACCTACGCCCAGCTGTGGACCGGTATAAAGCTATAGATGATTATATGAACGACCTAGTATGAGTTAGGAGAACATCTTTTATTATTCGATAAAATGCCATATTTTTTAATGAATTATTTAATCAGTTATCCAGTAAAGAAACGTAATTCCTCTTTGTGCGTCTTGGGTTTTTACATAAATTGTAACTTCCTGCTTTTTTAGGATTTTTTTATGTTGTTGTAAGTCACTGGTGGGTTTTGTTATCTTAAAAAGTGCGTGCCAATCCTCAGTTTCCTCAATTCATCGTCACGGGTTTTTAACAACCCGGCTTACGAGAAACGACATTTCTGATTCAATTATTTTTTCTACAATGGCGTTGATTCTGTTGTTTTAGAATTAGATAAAATTAGCTAAAATTAGGGTATACGAATGTCAATTATACGATAGCTTTTCAAATTTAATATGTAGTTATCTTCTATTTGACACCAATACTAGCGAAAATAAGGATAAAGGAATCGTTAGGAATCGATTAAGGAATCGAAATGTATCGTTTGACCGACACTTGTATATTGCCTTGCTTTTGCACAAAAATCTCAAATATATATTTATGTAGTGTATTGCGTATATTATCCCCATCTCTTCCCGTGGGTGTCGTAAGAGGCGACCAAGGGATATTAACCAGGGGGCGGGCAGCATCGCCCCCTGCAGACCAATTCTACCACCGAACTGCGATCAATATTGAGGTTGAGTTATCTAGTACCCATAACAGCTCTGCTTAGTTTGGGGATAGATAATGCTGTGTGAATTACCCAATATTTATTATTTTAAAATAAATAAAAAAAAACATAAAAG
Organism: Eupithecia tripunctaria; assembly: GCA_955876795.1. NCBI lineage: Eukaryota > Metazoa > Arthropoda > Insecta > Lepidoptera > Geometridae > Eupithecia > Eupithecia tripunctaria. The sequence goes on along the minus strand of OY041623.1, from coordinate 7,024,709 downwards.
TAGTGTGTTGTCTTGGTGATGATATCTTCCTAGCCGAATCTCGGCCACGGCGGCGAATCTCAGCGAAGACTAGACACCTGGGCAAGCAGTCTCGACATAGATGGCGACCGACATCGGTCGCAAAGTTTTACCGATTTTGATTGTCTTTACCAAAATCAAGTTCCCGCCATCTTTACGATTTCGGTGAAGGATCGCTACAAACTTATCATCGGGCTGTCTAATTTGCTCGCTTACCTTATCGAAATCGAAAAGTTTGCGACAAAAAATAATAGTTCCGATGGTAAATGAATATAAATATTTGAAATATAATCTTTTCTTTATGTTAATCTACTGTATTTATGGAAATAAATAGTGAACTTGATTCTTGTAAAGAAAATCAAAATACGTTAAAATATATCCGGTAAAACTTTGCGACCGATGACGGTCGCCATCTATGTCGACTGCTTGCCCGGTACGCAAAACATTTCTATAGTGCACAAGTGCACAAGCACAGATAGAGTCTAACTAGTTTTTGCCTAATCGAACGTCATCGTATGTTAGCGTGTGGTTTAGTTATTAATCTTATATTATGACGTATTCATTATGTATCCTCGCTTTGACGTCATCATTTTTATCTATATCCTGTTATTTGATTGGGATTACCTAATTATTGTGTGTAAGGTTATCGTTATATCTCGTATCGTATCTTGTATCGTTAATTTTACTAAAAATAATTAATAGTTAGAAAGTTTATCGGAAAAAAATTGGTGATTTCAAATTTTAAAACGTATTTTTGGACTGGTTTATCCATTGTGAATTACGTAGTTCACTTAATTGAAAAAGTAAATTACAGTTACATAATAGAAACAAATTAGAACCATTGTTTACAATTTTTCTCTATCCACAGGTCAACTGATCCATATAAATACTAGTCGGAAGGAAGTGGAATCCATTGTTAGATATGATACATTTTTTTATATAAATACATACATATTCCGGGAAAAAAATGCGGTTGGAATAACAATTGTATTAATTTGGTTAAACATAACTAGTGAATTATATAAACATTTATATTAACTGAATACCTATTGGGAACTTAGCCACATTAATTAATATTAGTTGTTTATTTTATCTCTCTGGATTTTCTGTACTATATTTACCCTTCTTCGGGTTTTACGTTCCTTGTAAACAATATATTTAATAATGCATCGTTATTTTGTCTATTTTAACCTCAACTTCAACAACCTATATTGGTCCACTGCTGGACGCAAGCCACCCTCTGATAAGCGCCTTATGGCTGTTATCTCATGGGAGAGTAATACCCATAATCTTCACACCCAATGCGGGTTGGGGATCACAGTTTAGTGGCGCGGGAAGAGTTGGGGTGGTGCAAATTCTAAGCCAGCACCGCACAGCATAGAGCTTCTCTCGCATCGCGAGAAAAGGCTGAACATCAAATAATTTCATTGTCACAAGAAGTTGCAGTAAGCCTAATCTCACTTCACTAAGTCATATACCTATGTTGTAGTTTCTATAATATATTTGGAGTCAGATAAAAGCAGTATTTAATTCCCACGATAAGAAACAGTCTTGATACATATTTGTGACACATTATACGCTCGAAAGAGTAGATTGTGCTGACCTAAAACTAAATTTAAGATCAATTGTATATTACCACAATCACAGATAAATAAATGGTTTCATTGGTTTCAATGGGTTCAATGGTTTCAATGGTTTCAATAAAATGAAACGAACTTTGACATGTTATTGTAAGCAACTAATAATATTCCAAAAGAAATTCGACATCGATGGGGCTTGAAATGACTTCAACTTAGAAATTTCTCTGAGCGTGGACACACTATTCATCCTACTACCCGCGAGTGAGCGGCGAAAGTAACCGAATGCCAACCGAGCGATCAGGCGCTCTCTCTCTTTTCGCTTTGCCTCTTTTTCTAACATCGCGCTGGATGAAACAACAAGCTTTTCAATCACGCTCGCGTTGACGAGAGTAGGACCGGGAAAAGCCCCCTTAAGTACTATAGTAACAAAATCCTATGTTACTTTAATATTCGTAGTAGAAAATAATGTCTTTTTTATTTATTAATTTCACTTTTCTCACTGACTGTACCGTTTCATTACATCGCAGACCAGCTGTTGTCTTGGTCCACGTCTGTCTCGGAGAAAGTAGTCACCATAATAATTATAAATACATTCTAGGAGATTATACGAGTTAAGTTTTTCTTATAAGGAAAGTCTATTAAGGCATATCATGAACAGGCAATTTTTCGTAATCCTAATTGTTGTTATGGTAGTATACATTAACTTTCTTTAACAAAGTTAAAGTCCATCACATCAAATATAAATAAATAAATAAATAAATAATGCTGGACAATTCACACAGCATTATCTAGCCCCAAGTTAAGCAGAGCTTGTGTTATGGGTACTAGATAACTGGTAAAGAGGTACATAATACAATACATTACATAGATAGATATTTTTTATTATACATAGAAAAACACCCAGAACGCCCTGAACAAATGTCTGCAGATCGTTCACACATTTGTCCCGAGGCGGGAATCGAACCCGCAACCTCCTGCGTCGCAGGCAGACCTTCGCCCACCGCGCCACAGAGGTCGTCGAAATATGAGGTTATTCCTTTTTTACTATAAAAACTACCGTACCACACCACACAGCTGTTAATAATTTTAAATAACTAGCAAATGAAACTTTTCCCTAGAAGTATCTGTAAAAATGAGGAAATTACGATTTCACTTTCGAGTTAACTTTAGTTAATCATGTTCCGAATGCTAAAATTTACTAACTAGAATCCTAAACTTTTGATTCTCATACAGAAAACATGTCTTTTTGCGTTAAGATTGACCTTCCGAACAATCAAATTGTGGATTTTGGCACTTACTTAACCATGAATAAATAATAAAACGACTTACCTAACATCTTGCTGAGATCCGCATTATGAAGATCGGGATTCTCATCAGCCAGTTTCTTCCGCTCCACCTTCGCCCACACCATAAACGCGTTCATAGGTCTTCGTATCCTGGCCTCCTTCAGAGCTTTTGCCTGCCCCATTTTGGTAGTAAACGGAGCTCGTCCATACTGCTGAGGCGAATAATCCCTCGGTTCGTACGCGCGGTGGTAATCGTACTGTGTTCGGTAGTCTAAGCCAGGGTAGGGTAGTGTGGACCACACTACCAGTTCTGGGGAAGTCTGGTCTTGGGGGGAGTCGTTGTTTTCAACCCCTCCTTGTACGTATTGTTCGTAGGTTCGGTGGTAGGTTGGTGGGGATTCGATACTGCCTCCTCCGGAATCCATCATGCTGTGGAAGAAACGATAATGTTAGACAATATAAGTAGATTGTTGTAATGTACCTCTAATATTTATAAAGGGGAAAGATTTCATTGTTTGTATTGAATAGGCTCCGAAACGACTGGACCGATTTAAAAAATTCTTTAATCATTAAAAAGCTTACTTTTAAGGGAGTGACATAGGCTATATAATCGTTTTATTTAGTTTTTTATTTTATTACTTTGTCTGTTCGTGACGTCACTATTTCGGGCTCTAACGGAAGACCAGCGCTGGCTAGAACTCTTCCGGGAGCCTAGTAAGCATTTATGCTGAGTTAGAGCCTTTTTATAACAACTTTTATATAACTACATCCTTTAAGATTGTATTTTGATTCTACTTACTCATAGTTATACAATATTCGTATACTAAGTTTCTTTTGTTGTTGTAAATAAATGTATTTCTTTCTTTCTTTCTTTCTATAAATTTTATCCCGGAATTCTCACGGGAACGGGAACTACTACTACACAAGGTAAGCGTCCTCGGAAATTTGTGTGAGAGGTTTATTATTAGTGTGATTAATTTGTTGCAATGTTGCCAACATATAATTCCCATAATAAACCGTAACGTTCAAAGTATGTAGAATAGTTGAAACCAAGTGAAATCTCAGACACAATGGCGTTCTCACAAGATGGCGCCACGATCGTTCTCGGAACGATCGGTGTCGACTGACTTTCCTTTAAATTCGGATTATTCATCGGCTCAAGTGTCAACAGAAGTAGGAAGTGATATGAAACACTGATACATACAGGGTCCGATTATCCGAACATTCTGGGTACATCTGCACTTTTTGACCTTGGACGTGTTGACACGAAAAACGAAGATCCATTAAAATGCAATGCAGCGTCTTGGGTACGCTTCCGACTGGTATTGATATTGATCAGTTGAGCTACCTGTAGATTGTTTGCAACGTACTGCAGTTAGCTCATATATGAATTATATGGACTTTTTTATTTTTTACATTGGTGTACATTAATACATAGTACCTAGTTTTATTAATACATTTTTCTGTTATTCTAACATTTTTATTTATGCGTGCAATTTTTATCCAGTACATGTTCATAGGAAACATGTACTGGATAAAAATTGCACGCCTATAAAGGGCAAATTACATTGCTACAATATTATTTTAATGTACCATCCTATTGCACATGTAATTATGCAATAAATATACTTTTACTTTTACTCAATTGTTTCAATTGTGGAATACTAGTTACAATTTAATTCTATTATGTATTTTGTTTCGTATATTATGCAAGCTGAAGTTATTGTCTGTAAGTATGTCCGTCTGTTACCTCTTACGCGCATTAACAGCTAAAGGGATTTTAATTAAGAGTGTGCAATAACTCCGCTAAGATGGATTTCGAGCGGGATGACAAGATATGGTTTTCTCGCGAGTGAAAAGTACACAGCAGAGACGCGCACCGAATTTTCTATGCACCAAAACTGGTATTACCTTATTTAGATAGTTAAAGAAACAACCAATCGAAAAATTAAATAACTTAAGATATACTTTTAGGTTTCTTAGCAAAATCAAAACCGAAGAAAAATAGTGCTGTTCCTGAGATAAATAGAAAAATGTGTAAAAAAACATCAATGTTCCAAAATAATAGAAAAATCTTAAACTTAAGAAAGCTTACTTTTCAGGGAGTCACATGGGCTATATTTTATCCCGGAATTCCCACGGGTACGGGAACTACGTGTTGAAACTGCGAGGCACTGCTTGTTAGAAATAAAAACCTCTATGAACATTTTCATCCTCATCCAAAAACTTTTAATCAAACATTGTACGATCTGCATATATTTGTTTAGGGTGTTCTGGATGTTTTCTATGTATAATCAAAAATATCTATCTATGTTGTATATCAATTATCTAGTACCTACCCATAATACAAGCTCTTGGGGGATAATGCTGTCTGAATTGTCCAGCTGTGTGGTGCTGGCTTAGAATTTCCACCAACTGTGGGTGTCGACTAAAGGATATCTATCGGGGGGCGGGCAGCAGCGCCCCCTGCAGAACAATTCTCTTCTACCACCGAACTGCGATCCCTAACCCGCATGCCCAGCGTGGGGATCATGGGCATTACCCCCATAAGACAAATGTCAATAAGTCGCATATCAAGGAGGCCTGTGTCCAGCAGGGGACCAATACAGGCCGTTGAGGTTGAGTTTTACGTTGAGGAATTGTCCAGCATTATTTATTTATTTACTAAAGACAAACTTTGCGCTAAGTCAGGTTCCCTTACGAACTTTCGGTCTCCACTCCAATGTGAGAAAATGTATAGGCTATGTCGAGACCGGCATATTTGCATAATACTATACCGTGTCCATTTTAAATGAAGCATGTTAGTAAACAAACCGCCCATAGTTAACCTAAAATTCACTTTTTTAGCGCGTACTTTTATACGTAATTTACATTTATTGTCGGTTTTAGATCCCTTCAATAAAAATTGCTTACAATTATATCTGAAACTCGACGCCAACCAAGTGAGATTTTGTTATTTGTGTCGTAGTTTGTTTACTAACATGCTTCATTCAAAATGGATGAACCATAGGTATCCATATCATCCTATAATTTCATTACATAAAGCGATCTGATCTAGCGTGGTATCTGATAACCAATCGATTCAGCCTAGGCAACAGTACCACACACCACTATATCAACTTACTTTCCTGTAAGCGCCATACGAGACGAGGGAATTTTTCAAATTCCGGTAAACTGTAGACAGGCTTATCACTGCGGTGTCAAATATAAGCTTACCGTTATAGCTCTCAGTATTGAGTATACCGACTGTGTACCTACTTATGTAGACGACACAGTGAAATAACAGATCGATTGACAACATGTGTGTTAAAAAGACTCGGTATCGCTTTATGAAACAGTAGCGGACCGTCCCGGCTTTGCACGAGTGGACATTTAAAAAATATATACATATAGCCTTTGTTGTTTATTAATATATTGTGTAGTATTGTAATGGAGATAGAATTTTTTAAAATCGATGCAATAGTTTTTTGAGTTTACGTATACTTTTACGTTAAAACATACAAAGGTTAAAACCTTTCCTCTTTATAAAATTAGTGTAGAATTTTGTGGTTAGACTGCATTCTGATTCGGTTTGACTTGACAAATGTATTATATAAATAATATTATATATTATATAAATATATAAATCTATTCTCAAATCAAATGGAGAACAACGTGTAACTTTGAGTTGTCAAAAACTTTTCAACGTTCTTTTTAAACGTTCTTTACAAAATAAGAACTTCGACATGTCAAATCCCACTTATATTATAAATGCGAAAGTTTTTATGGATGTATGGATGGATGGATGTTTGTTACCTCTTCACGCTAAAACTACTGAACGGATCGTGCTGAAATTTTGCACACAGGTAATTCTTATCCCGGAATCAAACATTTTGTTTTGTGTTTCTTTTTAACCCATAAATCAGTACCAGTGGGATAAAAATCACCTTTAAACGTTTCCATAAGAACAACGCGTGCGAAGCCGCGGGGCGCTGCTAGAATATAATAAAGATTTAAGTTTTCCTAAATTGTCTAAGTTTCTGCGTAATTTTCTTATTTGTTTCTTTCATAAGACCCTTCTCTTTGTTCAGTAGTCGAGAAGGTTATTGCTTCTACTCAAATAAAACGTCACCTTACATGATAGATTGTACGATAACTCTAATTTCCTAGAATGCAAGATTCCATCATCACGCATTATTACTATAATAATATTAAACATACTATTGTTTTTCAGATCACGTAAATATAAATATTAACGATGACAATCAGTATAAAACTCGGCATTCCGTATTTTCTAAACAAATGCCGAAGAATGAGATCTCTCTATTGTATCTTGTTCCTATGACAATTAGTTTATACTTCGTTTTTTTCCTGAATGTGAATTTCTGCTAAACTAAAACAATATTTTGTTTATTTTAGAATATTTATTGTTTGTTGATTTTTCACATTTTCTGATAGGGATCTCCCTCTGAGTCATAAAGAGTATTTTGTTTATTAGTTTACATGTTTATCGAAAAAGGTTTTACTTTTATGTACCTACTCCAAAAACATTTAGAAAAGGCATCTTCATCAAAAAGTGTATACTCGAAATGAAAAAATAAAGACGAATTGAGAAGCTCCTTTTTTGTCTTGCCGCGTCAGACTTTAATTTTATAATTGGACCTTTTTTAAGTGTTTATATAAAATAATATCAAATAATTTTTGATTTGTTTTGATACATTTTAAAATCATAAATCGATATCTTTTGATAACTACTAGGTATGAATATCAACTTAGGATTTATTATTGAAGATAGGTAACAATATTGATCTAGTTTTTGTGAAGATAGTTTTTAGATAAAGTTTTATAGCTAATTTAAATAATTAATTTATTCGAAGCTACAGGCTCCCGCATTTTCATGTCGCTTTTCAACCTATAGTGACTAACTAAATTGATTTTGTTTTAAAAAACTATAAACCGACTTCAATTATATAGTTTTATCATAGCTCCCATTGCCAGAACTGTACCAAATTAAAACGGCACCACACAAAAAGCACCAGCTTTCAAATAAAAAAAGAATCATGAAAATCGAATCACCCAGTCAAAAGTTCTGAGGTAACAAACAAAAAAAAATACAGTCGAATTGAGAACCACCTCCTTTTTTGAAGTCAGTTTAAAACTCTTTCCTCCATCAAAATCATCTGACTCCACAACCCCTCTGACTCACATTATCAGATTTCCCGAAAACCCTGCACAATTTACTCACCAGCAAAATTCAGAAGAATAGACATTGACATGGCAGTTTTTAAATCTGCTTAACATTTCTTTGTCAACAATAGTCATTGTCCTCAGCGGTGTTTGATAACTGTGCACATCATGCACCAGGACTGTTATGATCACGTCAAGATATTACATACCTACATTGGGTCCATTGGGCTGTGTTTTTGGATATTTAAATTTATCCATAAGGCCCATATACCAGTGAAATTGGCGCCCCCAACTTTTTTATCTTATTATTCCGTTAAACACAGGAAGTTTTAAAAATCCGTCGTACAGTTTGTGGTATCTATTATAAGTTATTTATTAATGCCTCTGTGATAGTTTCATTTTGTAAGGCTTAAGCAGAGATACGAAGTTGCGCTTTTAAGTCACCCAACTCTATTTTCGCATCTCTTCCTAAACTTTATAAGATAAAACTATTACAGAGGTATTAAGAAATAGCTTATAATAGATACCACAAACTGTACGATGGATTTTTAAAATTTCCAATATTATATTGGCTCGGGTACACTAGGTTCGAGCCTATTTGTAAAAAAAAAAAAGCTTAAGGTATATTTGTTAAAAAAAAAACACGGGATCCCCGTGGCAAAAAAAACAAGAATTACAAAAAATTCTACATATTTTCTTCCTGCAGTGACCAACAGGGTGTATGTACAAACTTTAGCTTTGTAGGTATAGTAGCTTATAATCTAATTATTTCTTGATCATAAGCTTTACCTACATACATATACATATACCTACATATGTACATACAACATATTGGCAATAAATAAATTAAATGAAAAGTTGGGATAGACCCCATGAGATCTGACTTTTGCTTTAAACTGTAATTCCAGACCTAGAACTACCTGTATACAAAGGAGATCAAGATCAAAGTTGCCCCCAAACCAACACGTTTGAAAGCTTGTTCATAATTATTAAATAAAAAAATAAATAATGCAGGACAATTCACACAGCATTACCTAGCCCCAAGTTAAGCAGAGCTTAACTTAATATTTAATTTTTTAATAAACTGACAATTTCTGGGGAAAAAATGTATGGTGAGTTATTGATCTACTTTCAGTCCGACCTGTTTACTAGTTTTGGCGTGAAAAAGTAACAAACAATCATCCATCCACTCATCCAAACTTGTATTAGTGTAATTAGAGTGATGTAGTGGTCGCAGTGACGTTCCCCAACCGCAACCTCAACTCAAAAGCCTTTAGTGTCCATGGCTGGACTCAGGTCTCCTTATTAACTTTTATGATATATCCTTATTCACTGAAAAGTACCTTATTAACTTTTATCTCGCGGGGTTATGCCCATAATCCCCACGGGCATGCAGTTGAGGCATCGCAGTTTGGTATAATCTGCAGAAGGGGCTGCTGTGCGCCCTTTGTAGATCGTCTTACTCTCTATATCTCTTACGTCACCCGCGGGAAGATTTTGTATAGAGCAAAGTCTAAGCCAGCACCAAACGATTTTTCAAGACCTAAAGCATTTTTAGTAGTGCCGAGAAATAAAGAGGGAAAGGCTCGAAATGATCTAGGTATCTGTCATCAGACGTTCCTAGATCCGTGATTTTTTCGTTTTTCTGGGTCGTCATGAACTCCGTTTTTTTTGTCACCAACGTTGCTGCTTGACGTTGAGCTTAACGTCACGCCTTTATATGAAGGTATATTTTAAAACGTGTCTCAAAGCTTTATGACTACTTTTTTGGCTTTATATGTGACGATTATATTTTAAAACGTTTATATTTTAAAACGTTTAAAACGTTTTAATATATACCAATTAGTTCATATCTTTAAGTTCCACTAGGTTTTTCCAAGTCTATTTTGTTTTTTTCCTGAACTTTTGGGATTGGCCCCAATTTCAGGAAAAAAAACAGAATAAAGTGTTTCATCAATTGCTATCAGACCTATTGTTCTAACACTAATAATGTTCTTTTATCCAATTATTAGATACCTATCCTACTTCCTAATAATATTATAAATGCGAAAGTTTGTGTGGATGTATGATATTTACCTACCTATTTATTGTCCCTTTCTATTATTCTGGTATAGATATATGTATATCTAACTAGCTGCGCCCCGCGGCTTCGCACGCGCTGTTCCTATGGAAACGTTAAAAAGTGATTTTCATCCCAAGGGAACTGATTTATGGGATCAAAAGTAGCCTTTGTTTTATTCCATGATTAGAATTACTTGTAAGTAAAATTTCACCTAGATCCGTCCTGTAGTTTTGGCGTGAATAAGTAACAAACATCCATCCATTCATCCATCCAAACATCCATACAAACTTTCGCATTTATAATATTAGTGTGATGATTGTATAGTACCTACCAAGTCTGTAAGTAGATATTTTATTTTTCAGTCATTCTTTCTTTCTTTCTTGGTCAATAACTTCTTAGAGTCCTGTTGATAGTGTTATCAAAATGAAGTCAGGGCTCAGTTGGTCTATCTTTTGATTCTTTGCAACAGTCTGCAGTTAGCTCAACTGTTTCATTGTAAATAATATAACAAGTGAGAAATATGCAAAAACAACTTATTGACAAAGAAAATTACAAACAAATTTTAGAAACAAATAAACTAGTTTTTGCAATTGAAACAATCGAGCTAACTGTAGACTTTTGCAAACAATCTACCTACAGTATCATTTTATATTATAAGTGGTAATTGTCTTTCAATTTTATTTTCCTGATTTGTAATTAATTAGTTAATTTCATCTATACTGAAAGGTATTTATAGTAAAGTTTTCCCTTTTCTACATAAAAATAGAAATTTAATTAATTAAGCACTTCCTGATATTTAAAAACTTTTGTCATTAGAAATTAAATGTTAATTTGTAATATTTTCCTGATTCTTGGTACTTATGCCAACTAATTGAGTTACAATGAGTACTTTTTCCTCTTATAGAAATAACTAAAAATAAATTTAAAAAACACACTCACATTTTTCAAGAGCCAATTTTTTTATAGTATAAAGGCGGAATGTGGCTAGTTTAGTTTAGAATTTTTACATACTAAACTATTTTCTGTCCATAGCTTCGAACCCATTATTTTTATGGAAACGGTTATACTTATAGCTTTTTCTTTACCATGGAAACTGATTTATGGGATAAAATTAACCTTTGGGAGTGGATTCCAATAGCTAAAGTTGGATAACATTAGCTATTGGATTTATATTGGGTCTAACATTAGCTATTGGATTTTATTTTTCATTTCACTAAAGTTGGATGTCCAACTTTAGCTATTGAAATCGAGTGAAATGAAAAAACAAACAAATTCAATTGTCTCACGAAAACTCAGAGAGTTTCCTAATTCACTCTACAACATCTGTTAATCATGTTTTTCAAGAATGGCCATTAACAATAAAACAGTTCAGCTACCTCAACATTGTTTACAACAGTGTGCAATCAGCTCAACTGTTTAAATCTACTAGTTCTTATTCTTTTGAGCTACAGTGGTTTTATTACATGTTTGCTATCTGAAACTATTTGAATCTGAGTGCTTTTCGGTCCGGTGACGCTGATAAGAGATTTGTTATCAGTTGATAAGATAACGTCTGTTGCACCCAATGCACAACGTGTCTGCAGTTATTTAGAATGCAAAAATGCATTGCATTGCAATGCATATTTCACACTTTTTTGGAAAACTTGACTTACATAACTACATACATTCCAAAACGTCAAACATATACATACCTATATGTTCATATAAATCAAAGGTAGACGTAGAATTACATAAAATTATAAAATATTAATACTACACAACACATTATGTATTTGTCAATTAAAATCAGTAAAAAAATCATTAAATAATGAGTAGAGAAAAGCAAAGCAAATATTTAGTCAGAGAGAGATTATAATAATACTTAAGGTCACTTGTATAGTTTATAATAGTACAAGTCACAATAAAAAACATAAGTCAGAAATAAAAGAAATTATAGGTAAAAAAGTACTATAAAAAAATTTTAGCATCAAAAGGAGTAATTTGGCAATGCTGTCAAGGAATACGTCGGCGGCAGTTGAAGATATGAACTCATGTAGGAGGGTAGGTACAGTCAAACAAAAAAAGAGTCGTTTCGTTTTGGTGACACTTTTAGTCGTACTGCAATGACAGAGCAGTGTTGTCAACGCAACAAAAGTTGTCAAATCGGCACACGAGCGCCTTCTCTTACCACGACTCTCCTCTTTTTGAACAGACTCTACTCTAGGGGTGGGAGGGCTCAAACCGATTTCAAAACAATGGTGTCTTCTAGACCTTACTTCGCAGTGGGGATGTAGCAACGCGATTTGTTGCGTGACTGGTTGAAAGGCTTAGCTGAGTTGAAACACCCTTCAAAGATTTTGCCACTCCATAACTGATGGTTACTTTGATAACGACGACGCGTCAGTACGAAGTCAGTCTGGTTGGTTACTCAAGAAAGAAGACTGTAAGACCGATAAAGGTGTCTTCTAGACCTTCGTGAAATACCGCCACATTTTCGTTTTCTATCAGGTCAGATTGCCGTCTAAAAGAGGGTTTATTTTGCATATAAAAACCCCTCAGAGGTATCACTGTATTTGACCTCTTCATAATATGAAGCGTTGGTGTTCTCCCAACACAAACGCGCTTACCTCCATAATGAAGACCAGGGACTGACTTCATTTGACGTAAATATCGAAACGTGATTGTCGTGTATCCTTTTAGTATGAGATTTGTGGTGTTCACGATAAAAGCGCGTGCTAAATTGTATGGAAAAAGGAGATACCACTATGATGACGTCGTTATTACGGTCAAATGGAACCACCCCTCTGGTTTTGATTGTGGATTACGAACCTTATTTGTGTAAGAAGAACATACGGTTCGCAGTTAACCTTCTTACATGCGTAAAGGATTCGTCAAACTTATTTATCCAACTACAACTTACCCCAAGTTGTAGTTGGATGAACTCTTCTGCGTTTTTCTGATAGGGGCCCATAATCCCCACGCTGGGCCTGCGGGCTGGTGATCGCATTTTGATGGTAGAATGGGTCTACAAGAGGCGCTGCTGCCTGTCCCTGGTAGATATCCCTTAGTCGCCTCTTACGACACCCGCGGGAAGAGTTTGTGTAGTGCAAATTCAAGGGTGGCTTCACACGGTTACGGCAGTACTCCTAAAGCTCTGACTAATTATCAATTTACCACGATAGGTTGGTAAATAGAAGATTCCTGGCCTCTTCCTCGAAGAACGCGGTACGCAGTAAAGTTTGTTTTGTTCACGAGACAATGCGTGTAGCAGTGTGGAGTGTAAACAAACATATTTTCACTTTATTGTGAGAAACGCTCGTCAGAAAATTACTAAAGATGGAAATAAATGGAGTTGCTTAATTTCGGGGAAGTTGACGACGGTTTTACATTCTATTGAAAACTTCTACATGTAATTATGGTCGAACTTCACATAACGTGCGTTTGAGGCTTCCTAAATTTTGTGACACATGATACATTGTTTTACTGTAATTTACTTTAAAATAAGGTTTTTATAAGGTTGCTTAACGAAATTTAAAGTGCTTTATTTCCTTTAACCCTTACACTTACCTGTATCTAACTTTTGGTATGGGGTTTGTGTAGTTCTAGTTCCCTATCCGCATAATAGAGATGTCTTACACAATTATCAATATTATCATACCTCAATATTCTTGGACATGTCATAAAATTTAAATAGAAAAAAGTGATCAAAAAGTGCGCGTACAAAATAAGTGAAAAAACTGGGAAATAAAGTGATCACCTTGATTTTTTATTCACTTTAATTGTTTAACAACTAACATGAATATTCACATAGAACTAAATTTTATTTAAGGCCCATACCCGAGCCAATGTGCTGCTCTGTACTTCTCACTCGCGAGAAAACCATATCTTGTCATCCCGCTCGAAATCGATTGAAGCGGCGTCATTGTACACTATGATGATTGGTTGTGTACAATGAATACTTACTTTAAATTTTTTGTAGGTTTATGTACTAGTTTCACTAATTCAGTTTGCTGTTAGAGGTTACAAAGGTTTGTTATCTCTGACTATTTACCAAAATAGTTTTCTTTTTGAATTTGATTTTGAAATTACCTTTATTGACGCTGTGTTGTTTCTTTTGTTTCTTCTCTAGAATACCCTTATGAAAATTGACATTGATAAAATTAGGTGAGTCTTTATCACAATCTGTTAAGGCGCATACCTGAGCCGATGTGGTGCCGCCACCTCCGCTACACTTTTTTTCTTCGCTTTCGTTTTGCTAGGATATCTTGAAGTATTTTTTTAGTTACTCTTTAAATTTTTTGATTAGGTGTTTCATTAACTTGTAATAAGGTAACAACAGTTTTGGCGCATAGAATATTAGGTGCCCTGAAATAATGAGCAAAATGTGTGCAAAGCATCTATTTAAAATAATATTACTATGGAGAAAACATTCACCAATTTTTTCTTGAAACATATCATTTAAGATAAAAGATCGGAGTAATATTTCCCTGGTAGCTATCACATATTCTGATATTAATAACGATTTTGAAGTACAATAACGCCTAAACAATAATTTAACAATTACCTACCAAATAATTTCAAGTTCATTTTGACAGCTTTAAAAACCAATTATTACGAGGGGTGACGAAAACAAAAAAAAAAGACGTGTGGCACTCGGGGACTGCCGCGGTAAAGCTATTGCAATGCCATCTAGTGGCGAGTTGCTGAACTAAAGAGACAAACGTCATATTTCAAAAAGTCATTAAAAGTTCACTATTCATCGATAGATGGCAAAACTAAAAAGTATCACCGCTGTTCCGGTCGGAGTGGGGAGCGTGAGGTTTTTTCGTTACTACGGAATTTCTGGATTCGGTCCCCGCGCTCAAGGCCCGCGATAAAAGCTATGCAATAGCTTAAAAACCTAACATAAATTCTTGTTTTATTGTTCAGACTAATTTAACACCTTGGGAGATAGGTATTCTACTAATATTATAAACGCGAAAGTTTGTATACGTGTAGGTATGAATGATGTTGCTCTTTCACGCAAAGACTACGAGGCTATATTTTATCCATAAGTCAGTTCCCTTGGGATAGGCGTGAAAAGCCGCGAGGCGCAGCTAGTTTTGTGATAAAAACATATGTCCTCTAAACAGTTGCCTACGTCACTTCTGATTGCACTGTTGCAACCCGTTATCTATTATCATTAAGTCAACATTGTCAACGCATGTCCTATGCAGTCTAGATGACTAGCCTTTCAGGTTTCAGTATATAACTAAACACCGTTTTCTAAGACTATCTACTCCAAGTCGCATTATATTATATTTAGACTCAGATATGCAAAAATTGTATTAGTTGATAAGCGATAAACTTGCTAGTGGTTTCTTTTTCACTTCCTCCGCTAGTGGACAAAAAATTGAAGTGGATTAGAGTCAATTGCACATTATTTCTTATTTAATATGAATTACTATTTATCAAGCTATTTAGTATATAAGACAAAAAAGTCGTCTTAGTGCTTATTTTGTAAGTCAAAAGAAATAAACGATTTGACTGACGTCACGCACGCTTCTAAGGTAAACGCGCCGAGAAGCTGCAAAAAAACAACGATTAATTGAAAAGGGTCAAAGAAAAATTTTCTTCTATGTGACGGCACACCTAAGACACTTTTTAGCAAGGTATGGCGTCACTATTTGCTATAGCCTAAAATTGTACGCTTTATTTTTGTCTATTTTGTTTGGTTGACTACAGAAAAATTGTATGTTTATTCTCTTCTGATCGTCCGATCTAACTGAATGACTATATAGAATATTTTTTCACACTATACACACACTACTTATTTCGCTTAGCTCGCGTTTAGATTGAGAAAGATTTCAAATCAGTATAACAGCTTCACCAACTTTAAATAATAGTGTCGATATAAATCGATGGAATGTGATGGAGCATAATCCGTCTAATATTGTCCAAAATAAGTATTTTCATCACAAAAACCCTGCGACGCTTACCTATTTACATCATGGTGCTAGACGCAAGATTCTCTGAGACGATGAGGTAAGTAGGTAAGGTCAGTTGGTGTAGCAACCAGCATTCGTTAGGAAGCGAATCGAAAACTATTGAGAGATTCGTATGGAAAAAATCGAAACAGATCACGAGACATATTAAACCTTGTTCATAACAAACCTTTTTTATTTCAACAAACTTAGTTAGAGCGAGGTGTCATTATCTGAGCCTTAATAATGGCAATGTGATTAAGGTCTATAAAGATTAAATAAAAAAAAAAATCTGACCCTAAAATGTTTATCACAAGGAGGTATCTATGTTATAAAAGACTAAAATAACCTAACTACATTATATAAAATGAAATATGTAGATTGTAAGTTTAGTCAGCAAAAAATTTTATATATATTTTTCGCCTTACCACCTAGGGTGATTTTTCTGTGAAGTGAATAGTTGCGAACCCCGGCTTGCTCTATATCTTTTGTTTTTAACGCAAAGCAAAATAGTTTCAAACTGGATAGGCGTTACGTTTGGCGATGGTACCTTCTTTGTAAGCCCATCTCTGTGAATAATTTATTTTTATTATTCATTTAACTATTCGAAACAGATCACTAGACATGTCGAACCCACATTTTTTGACATTTTTGGACTTTTCTACTATCGCTTTCGACATCAATTGTTACATTGTCTAGGCCCTCTGATCTAAGTAGGTGAATTAGGTTACCGCGAGGATGTCATTTTACGAACAACTTTATAACTTGTAGATTGTTTACAGCTATCTGCAGTTAGCTCAGTTCTTTCAATTGTAAACACTAATTCTATTCTTTGATGCTTATGTCTATAAAGAGATACATAAGCATGATGATAGTAGGTAGGTACTTCCCCGGGTGAAACATTTCATGAAGAGCTCAATTTTTTATCAAAGATAACACACAATTGGATTTATATTATTTTTGTATAAAGTAGTTAAACATAAACAATCGAACACAAACATTTTAACCTTTGAGATAGTTACATTAAATAAAAATATGTCCTAAATGGTATAAACTTCCGAGCTACCATTATCTGCTATCTGACGATGTAAAATGTAATTTATCAGAGGAAATAACCAGTCACGAAGCGGCGCGTGCGCTGCTTCCACAGAAGTAGATGTGAATATTGAGGTTCTATTGTTTTTGTTGTCTCGGGTTGCTATTGTGTAGCACGTGTCAAATTCTTCCACAAGGAGTTTAGGAGGTTATTAGACTCCATGGTTAAAATGCGAAGTTCTGGCCGAATGTAAAACAAAAGAGGTTACAAAACTCCATGGTAAAATAGGTAAGTTCTGACAGTACTATATAATCTCTATGGTTCTGGAAGAATGCAAGTCAAAGGAGGTTTCGAGACTCCTCGCTCAAATTGCTTACGGCCGATGAAATCTAAAATGGGTATAAAACGTGGTCCTTATAAATTTTGATCTATTTAATGGCTATGTCCCATGATTTTATCATTGTGAAATTTAAACTATTAGGTACTCTATCTAATTACCTATTATATTACTTACCACAAGCTATAGAAACAGCTATGCTCGGAGTCTCTATGAAGGATAGGATTCGTAACGAATACATCCGACAAAGCACCAAACTTATCGACATAGCTCAAGGAATAAGCAAGTTGAAGTGGCAGTGGGCCGGTCATACTTCGCGAAGAACCGACCATCGATGGGGTCAGCGAGTTCTTGAATGGAGACCTCGACTCGGCAAACGTAGTAGAGGGCGCCTTCCGGCCAAGTGGGATGACGATCTGCAAAATACTGCAGGCAGATGCTCTATGCTTCAAGCTGAAGACATGGTGCTATGGCACTCATTACGGGAGGCCCATGTCCAGCAGTGGACTAATATAGGCTGATGATGATGATGATCACTGCCCACATGCTAAAAAAACTACTCTGCAAAATACAAATAAGCTCTGATATCATCGTTTTCGAAGACAGTTTATGGCGTTGTTTGAAGGGATCAGTACTAAAGCTTCGTTATAAACCATGAAGAAAATCAACCATCAAAAACTACTAACCTCTCAAAAGCAATGCATGCAAAACCCTTAAATATTTCTCCTGGAAAGCTACCAAAGTACCTACCTAAATACCTACAGCTCCGCGCGACAGGCCGGCCGGCCACTACTAAGTAAGATGGGCCAGGACATAAATTCTTCAATGGCCTAAACAAAATAAAAATGTACGGAACCCTTTAAGCTACCGAACTATAATTTATGGTCGAGTCCGAGACTACCTTTAGACGAGCAGGGCTTTGGAGGTAAGGGTGATGGAGAAAGTTGAAAGGGTTCCGTAGGTAAGATTAAATTTGAATGAATTGGGTATGTTTTGTAGTAGTGTCATAAGTCCTTTGCCTTTGATTGATGCAATCATCAGTCACTCATATTGTATATTATTTTTAACATATGCCACAGTCATAGCAAAAGTTTATTATTTGGGGAGTAAAAATAATTAGAAATAAAAATTATTACTTTTCTACTACAAACAACAAAAGAACGTTTAAACCACTTCGCAATTTCTTTGTTATATACTAAAAAGTTAGTACTTTATGTGTAATCGTAGGTACATCATATTTTTAATCGAGTGTTTTGCCCGTTTAGTTTTTATACGGACGACGACAATCCACTTTTGCACTCACAAATAAATATTGTTGAAACGACTGAACTCTACCATCAAAAACCTCTTTGTCGGCGCTGCATGAATTAAGTGGACAACTGAATATCACGATAAATCCGTTCGGTCGCTGCCGTGCGGATCTCTAAAAATAAAACCTGCCGCTGGACGCAAAATGGTGAAATTGGAAATATTGCGATAGCATCGGACGCCGGGACAGTCAAAGGTTTAAGTTAGTTACAAGAAATAAAATGAAAATGCTGGTTATTTCTTGGTTTTCTTTTAGGAAATGGGATATTTTCAGTAGTTTGTTTTCAGGTTATGAATTTGAAATTAGATGTGTTAATCCCGGTTTCGCACTATACCATCAGAGAAATTATTTTTCCTTAAGTTACCTCTAGATTGTTTGCGACAGTCCGCAGTTAACTCAACTGTTTCAGTTGTAAATACTAGTTCTAATTAGTAGTAATTTTTTGTAAATATGTACCTATGTAAATATGTATGTAATTTTGTTGCTCTTTCACGCAAAAACTACTAAACGGATCAGTCTGAAATTTTGCATACAGGTAGTTCTAAGCCTGGAATAACACATTGGCTACTTTTTATCCCATAAATAAGTTCCCGTGGGATATGCGTGTGAAGCCGCGGGGCGCAGCTACCTAGTATTATCTTTTGCTCAGTTTATATGGGAACTCGATTTGGCGACATTACTTTGTAATGTTGTTTATAGATTGTTTATTTTACTAGATAAATAATAAGTTCTGTCTTACCCACTTCTGAGAAATGAAGACATAAATATCACATGGTAGGCAGGTAACTACCTGGATAAAAGGTAGCCGTGGCGGCTTAAAACTACAATCCCAATTCTTCCCGTGGGTGTCGTAAGAGGCGACTAAGGGATATCCACTGGGGGCGAGCAGCAGCGTTCCCTGCAGATTATGGACATTACTCCCACGAAATAAAAGCCAGTATAGCGCTTATCGGTGGAAGACCCCCCGGTGGATATATCTCAGTTGCCTCTTACGACACCTACGGAAAGAGATGGGTTAGTGCAAATTCTAAGCCAGCACCACACAGCACAAAGCAAAATATTTACATACATACATAAATATTTTTTTTGTGTAATAAACATAAAACACCCATAAAATAAATTATACATTAATGCAGATCATACAAACGTATGCTCTGAGGCGGGAATCGAACCCTCAACCTCCTACGCCGCAAGCGTACCTTCGGCCGCCGCGCCACATCGGTCGTCGGTAAAAACACTCATACTTTCAGATTTTTAGTATTTTTAGGAAATGTCTTTGGGTTATTTTGACGGTCAAACATATCAAAAATAAAACAGTCCTGACCAAAACGAATTCCAAATCCTGGCAATTGGAATAGTTTTAATCTTTTTTACTTTTTATTTTTTACTTTTTGAGACGATGGCATCCTAACGGGATTCGGGCAGGGGCATAACTTAGAGGCCGACTTTTTCCTTTTTCGCTGACCGTCGTGATCGATTTTCGAATTCGGATTTCGATAAAATTGTCTATGAGTTACGCTTTATGGTATATTATTTCGAAGGATCTTTGGGTTGGTAGTTCATCCTACTAATATTATAAGCGCGAAAGTTTGTAAACATGTATGTTTGTTGCTCTTTCACGCAAAAACTACTCAACGGATCGGGCTGAAATTTTGCATACGTGTAGTTCTAGGCCTGGAATACTTTATAACTCATAAATCAGTTCCCGTGGGATAGGCGTGCGAAGCCGCGGGGCGCAGCTAGTATAATCTATGCTAACGTAACTAGTATCACAGAATAAATAATATTAATTATGAACAATAAAAAAATTATAACAGAATAAAATAATTACAACTATTATTTACACATACACCATAGGAAAAAAGGATCAAATTTAATAGTACCTACAGATTCCTTGGATCGATCACAAATCCGAAAAAAAACAAGATACCAACTACTGTTTAAAATGGTAGGTACACAAAAATATATTGTTGGCTTTAGTTTGAACTCAAAATAATCTCAGATACTTTTTAAACAATTATTAGTAGGTAGGTACAATAATTACATCAGTCACAGTTCAAATTCTTATTTGCACTAAGAAAATAAACAAAGAAAATTGTATGTAATATTTTCACGGAGGAAACTTAATATGAATTGCACGCGCATTTTTTTCATACACAAGACATCAACGCGCTCTCTTGAATTACTTACTTAGGTGGTTTTACGAAATTTCAAAGAATAAATAAATAAAAATCGTCCAATAAGATCTCATTTTTGATTACAAAACTAGATAATTCCTCATATAGGTACCTCATAGCAAAGGTTCATAAACTTGATAACTTCATTAGAATACTGGAGGAAGATATTTTTCTAGTACCTTACCTAGTATTTTTGTTCTTGCTTAAGGTACTCGTAGAGTACACAGGGGATTCCATAACAGTTTTTTTTGACCAAATCAAATAAATAATTAGGAAAAGGTGGTTTGGATATTGAGAATTTTGTCATAAACTTAGTTTCTTCCGAAAATCTGGGTTAATCGCATGTCCAAAATAATTAAACATTGGAGCAGGAGACAATCCTCATCGTAAGGAGGTTATGACAAAAAGCAATACTGGCAACCTTTAATTGCGATCAACGCCGGCCAAAATTAAAAAGAAAAGTCCCACAGAAAGAATCCCGCCTATTTTTAAAAATGGAACCCGACGATGATTCGCCTAATTAATAAACCAATCACGTACAGTCGCGACGCGGCGTCGAAGTGCGGCGGACGTGCGGGCGAGGGGATGAACGCTTCGAAATTCGAATACTACATTTTTTCTGCACTCAAAGCATCGCAATGCTACTCGTAATTAACTTGACGGCCAATAATAGCGAATTTAGAATGCGATTAATTATTTTATAGCGCATTAGAAGACCAGAAATTAGCACTTTGGATTAAATAGGTATCTATCCATCAATCATTAGGAGATAACTTCCAGCTCCAGATGCTTACACGACCATAAGCAACTTGTACTTAATGTACAAAAACTCTACAGCTAATCTTTCAAATCACTATGAGAAATATAAAATTAATAGGTACCACTATCAAGTTCTCGGAACGTCGTAATAGGTTTGATGTGACACAGCATTATGTTATCCATTTTGATTGAATGGGTGAAGGATCTGCCAGATTAACAAAAGAGTCCCCCAATATTGACACCGAAAAATTACTCTAAAAACCGAGATTTCTCAAGAAAAAAATATCATTTATCAAATGAATGCATTCTCTGTAATGTCTTTGCGCAGCGTGACTACAAAAACTAGCTGAATAATAAATGGCAACACTGGGCCCGAGGAAGCCCGAAGCGACGCGAAAAAGGGCGAAGATTAGCCAGCGCGCGCTTTTTGTTTGCATCAATCGATGCGCTCGTGCATTCGCACAATGAATAATTCAAAAATTGACATGAAATGGCGTATGGTTCTTTTTTTAAACGAAAGGTGCCCGATTGAGGACTGTAACCGCCTGACGAATTCATTGGTCAACGGCTTTTTGCGTACCGTAATTGCTGTATTTGTTTGTAGGTTATGATTCCGCACAGAGCTCCGCCGACCGTCGTCGTGACCTCCGATGTAAGATTGCCGATGTCTCCGCGACATGCAGTCATAAATAAAACTTTACTGACAAACCGCAAATAAAGTTTCGCCTTGAAATATCGATTACTCGTGTTATAAAATCGATTTGCCGCTAAAATGGCGTTGCGTAGAGATTGTAACGCAAAAAAATAATTAATTCGAGTAATGTTGTTAATGATGCATCGAAAGCTTGCTTCGATTTCCAAGTATAAGTAATCTTGGCATCAGAATTCCTTATGCGATTGGTGGGTACCCAGTTTTTGGATAAATGGCTTCATCTTCCCAACGGGAGACTGTCATGACTCCCCGAGTTATGGATATGACGACTTTTTACGTGTTTCATGACGATAATTTCATTATGTGGAGACGCAAAAACGTTGGCCAAAGTGCGGTAGCGAGTGACGGCACTCCTACGTCATGCAATCAGTGTCTGATTTAATGATCATGCCCGCTTGTCATCGTAACTTGATATTTTATTAAAATGGGTACTCATTTTACATTTATTTAAATAATAACCTAACCTAACTCAGAAAATCATATACCTTACCTATGATTTTGCAGGTAGAAACAAACAATAAAACTTTTTGCTCCAAACTTACAACTTATCCAGGAGTTGGTCAAGCAAAAATGACGTGAAAACACCGCCACTACCTCCTGCTCTACAGGTATCTTTCCCAAAACTGGCGTACGAATTCGGGTAAGCTATGGCAACAATTCGAAATAGTCATAATTAAGGAGACGGTAAGTGAAACGTCAGAAAGTTGCCAATGTTGCCATGATAGCGGTAAGTGGCACAAGAATGCTGTTGAAAGACGATACATTGTAAAACCTTATTTAAGCAAAATGGCCGAAAATGGTAAGTTACATTTGATGCTGTCATATCATCCAATTCAAATAGTGGTAGTGGAGTAGCTCTTCAAAAATGTGCCATCTTCAAGCGGCAAAGTTGCCAGTAAAATAGAAGACGGTATTAAAAATGACGATTTTAAGGACAGTCAGACCTCTACCGGCATAGTAATTTTTAGTGAAGTAAATTAAGTTACCCCAACCTCAATAGCCAAGTCCAGTGCTGTACACAAGCCTACCCTTAATAAGCACCTTATTGGTTTTTATGCCCAGCGTGGGTATTATGGGCATTATTTATCTTTATTTTCCGCCCTTCCATGGTGACGAAGTTTTCAGTAAAATACTGTATTTTTATATAAATTGCATCGTCATTGTAGTATGTTAGATAAAACTCATTACTAATTAAGTAGTTAAAACAAGGTTTAACGACCGAAACAAAGACTGAAAGTTGATTTTATCGACGCAGAATTATTGTCACTTCACTTTAATTGTTTGTCACATGGTGTGTTCCATGTTGTAGTTAGTTCTTGTGTCACAGCCATTGATTTAAAAAGGGAAGATAGGTTACGTTCTCCCAGCGCTTACTCAAAAATTGGCATGTGTTACAACTACACGCAAACACATACGCTCACAGTTATATTTCCAGTCCTGTGCAATACAAAGAAGAACAAAGACGGAAAGACGTATCTAGGACCGAAGTGAAACTGAGACAACAATATTTCACGCGAATCACGACCGCCCGTGCCGCCGGTCAGACGGTGACTGATGTGGGAGAACACAATTTTACACAATTTGAGGTTGCCACTTTCGAGCAACCAGTGCCCCATCTTCGTTTTTAATAAATCAATGGTCACAGCACAAATAATATAAGCTAAATCGCCACCAATGTAGTGTGGTGTATTCGACGCATCAAAATCTTATCACCAATAACATAAGCTTAAAGTCCGCTGTGGTGGTGTTGTGGTGTGCTGTGTTTTGGCGCTTCAAAGGATTATCGATCTCATACATTTTGTATAAATGAGATATTTATAACAAATTAAGAATGCAAAATGCTCCTAGAGCATTTTTTTTAAATCAGTAAAAACCTTTCCTAGCAAAATAAGCTCAAAGACAATACATTTAAAATTACAATTTTTAACTTAATTAGGTATCTAATAGGAGAGTTAAGCCATGGAATTATTTCAAAACTCACTTGTACGTCGAGAACGCCATATTGCTGTCACAGGGCTGGTCTTCCGCCGCGCCTCCAGTCGTCAGCATGAGGGCGTTCATGGAATATCGATAACGATGACGGAAAAACTATCGACAGTTCACAACACTAATGTCCCGCGTCGATATGACGCGATTTGTGAGTGATTGCGCATCACTAGCCACGGATTGTTAGTATCATCTGAAACAAAGATTCAAAATTTGAATTTTGAAATAAAGAAGATTAAGGTTAAATGTTGCCAGGAGTATAAATTATACAAATAAGGAATCTGTAGCTACCTACTGGTAACATACTCAATAATGTTCTATGAAAGTGAGCTTTATAGTCATCTCGTCAAGTTTGTCTGTATTTTCACACGTACCTCCTAAAATACTCCAAAAACTGGTTGTTACGTACCACAAAAGCTGTAGCAGTAACTCTAAGTGATATCCAATGTAAATCAAAATGATAAAATCTTAGTAGTAGAACAGAATTTCTGTAAATCTACCTAGAGATTAAACCTAGACATGACCAATTATAAACCAATCTTCACCCAACGCGGCAGTCTATCAGACATAGAAAAAAAAACATCTAAGCTTTAGAAATCATACACCTTTCCACCTAAAATAGGTCATCGGCAATCGAAAAACAAGCCAGAGGTCTGCAGAATTAGATCTGAGATAGCGCGAACCGGCTCGGCCGCCATATTGCTTGTGATTGACAGCTGTCAATGTTGGCGGCACTGCGACGCGTCTGTCGCCGCGCCTGCTCCAGCGCTAATTCCTATTGGAATTATTTTGGTGAAAGTTAGATTCGATTTTTGAAACATGAAACTAGAGTGCCTCTGTAGGCACTTTACACTCAAAGATCTAGAGAAGTCTTTTCTCTATGGTTTCAGTATAAGTATTCAACTAACCATAGAGAATCTAAAATAAACATACGAAGGTGTAATCATGGTGTGATTTCAAATTATAATTTAAAGTCGGTAGGTACTCAATATTTTCGCGTTCAAAGAACCTTTCATTTTAAATCAAAAAAGGAGTATAATGTTATCATCGTTCATGGTGGTAGTTAAGTCTAAGTAGTCATATTGGTCAAAATCACAAACAAACCTCTTTATGATTTTTTTATTCTACCACAGCTTCAAAATACCGGAACAGATTAGAACGTTTTTAGATATCGATAGATTCTTAACATGGGCTTGGAGGGCAGGCCTTATTATATATTTTTTTGTTTTATTTTTTGTGAAATTAGCTTTTTGGCTGCAAATATCAAACGAAACATAGTACACTTATACAAATAAACCTTAAGATTCAAGGAAAATCACCGAGTAACTTCTGATCTTTATGATCTAGGTAGGTAGGTACCTTATAAGTTAGGTAGGTATTGATGACGTCAAGGCGTTAAACTTTATAAATTAATATGCACAACGATACTTAATCCTAAGTTAGGATTCCTTACAGAAGGATTGAAACCTTAAGGATAACCATTTCAATACTAAAATACATTGGTTGGTACTCAGACTAAAGTAAAATACATAAATAGTGTCATCAAGTCCCAATTTGTATTTTGTATTTAGTTATTTACACCGTAGTACTTATGTTACACTGGATGCCGTTAGGTAATGTACCATATTTATATTACAATACACAAACTTGGCTTTACAAAACACCATAGGGTACAAATGAAAAAAAAGGACAGACAACAGACATAAATAAAAATTAAAAACTTTAATGTGAAAGAAATCTAGGCAGAACTGATATATTTTATACAATACATTGTATGTATATAATACATTGTATATTAGATGTTTCTAGATGTATATTATGTACCTACTTAAAGCAATACAACTTGTAAGGGCATATTGCGACAACCAAGTTATAATATTTACTGTCTGACCCAAAAAATTGCAATTAATAAATAAATAAATAATTTATTCAAAAACAACTAAGAGCTAAATGGATAAGAAAAGAATCAATAATATCTAATATAAAGGTATAAAAGAATATATGTGACTGAACTAGGTAAAATACATCTGTATCTCAAACAAATAGTTAATAAATATTTTAAAGTTTTTATAAATTAGCCGGTACTTACTCGAAAGACTTACTCAGGACTTTTAGGAAAGGTACACTTCATTTTTTAATTACTTTTTTATTTTAAGTTCCATATTCTTCTTTGGTAGGTTAGGATTGCTAGTTTAATAAAATTTAGCAAACGGTAATGTCCTCTGTCAAATTAAATATATTTTAAAACTAATGTCAAATGTGAATTTGTCACTGTTTTTCTTTAAGTTTATTCAACCTACGCTGTCGTCTTGAAGTAACCAACATTGCATATTCAAATCGGGGTGAAAAGGTTGAATATATTAAGACCCTATAAATTTTAGCCTAGAATTTTAAAGTTTAAAGTTACAAGTATCCAAAACACGTTTTTTGTGGCTACTTCAGCTACCCAAAAATTTTAGATGCCTTTTATGTTAACTTTATTTTAATCAGTCGAGCTACCAGTACATCGTTTGAAACAGTCTGCAATTAGCTCAATTGTTTCAATGGTAAATTATTTGATTGTTAGTTTATTTTTCAATAAGTTCTGTATCTCTACTATTTTTACTACTTTAATATAATTATGTTCGTTATAGTACAATTTAAGAAGGTATAGTTAATGAAACCTGCTACGTTTAGTCACCATCTTGAAACCTATACCTATACAGATGATAAATATGATAACAACAATAAATAGTTTTTATAGATTTTTGTGTGTGCGGCTTCGTCCAAATATAGAATTTTATTTTATTTTGTGAGTACTTCTAATTTTTTTATAGTTTTTTTGCTATTCGGAACGGAGACAAACCCAACAAATCAATAATCATTAAAATCAGTCCAGCCGATCTTGTTAGAAATGGTACGACCAACAAACACAATTAAGTTTTATATACCACCGATTTTGTTTTATATTTATGTATAAATTACAAATATAGTATTAACAGTTAAACTATTCAACGAGTATCAAATCGGTCTGGTTAATAAAAGCAAGAATATTTTCATAGAATTTGTTACGCGGATTTGATTAATAGCCAAGTGAAATCGATTGCTCGCCTATTATATTAGTCTGAATCACATCACACTAATATTATAAATGCAGATATTTGGATGGATGGATGTTTTTGCCTCTTAACGCCATAACGACAGAACCGATCACGGTGAAATTTGGCATACATGAAGTTCTAAGCCTGGAATCAAATATATGCAACTTTTATGAAGAAATCATCTTCGAACGTTTCTATAGAAACAACGCGTGCGAAGGCACAGGCAGAAACTAGTACTTTTATAAACAAGTGCTGCCACGCTGTGCATCATTTAAAAGCTTAACATAATGTCAGCAAATTCTGACCCATAAAATAATAAATAAATAATGCTGGACAATTCATGCAGCAGCAGCACCAACTAGCCCCAGCAGTCTAAGCAGAACTTGTGTTATTGGTGTAGATATAACTGAGATACATGAGATAACTGATATACTAAACATTTATTTATAGATAGATAATTTGTATCACACATAAAAAATATCTAAGACACCCGGAACAAAAGTACAAATATTTGTCTTGGAGGGAATCGAACCAGCAAGCTCCAGCGTCGCAGGCGAACCTTCGCCCGCTTCACCATAGATGTCGTCCATAATCAAAAACAATATTTATTATTCACTATGATTTTTTGATAGATATAAACGATATTAGGTAATTTTGGAATAAATTAAAATTCCAAGTATTTTTTAAGTGATATTATTAAATTCGATGAAAAGTTAAATTAAAATTTTCATTTGATTTGATTCGTCCTAAGTATGAACTTATAACTGTAAGCGCCTAGATTTAAAGTTAGCTAGACTTGGATTTTACTTCGAAGAGTATTAAGTACCTACCAAAGGGCTTGTTTACACGGCCTGCACATCTCAAATACCTCAAACTCAACAGCCTGTATTGGTCCACTGCTGGACGCCCCCTGATAAGCGCCTTATTGGCGTTTATCGTATAATCCCCACGCTGAGCATGCGGGTTGGGGATCGCAGTTTGGTGGTATAATTGTTCTGCAGGGGGCGCTGCTGCCCGCTTCCCGATATCCCTTAGTCGCCTCTTACGACACCCGCGGGAAGAGGTGGAGTGGTGCAAATTCTAAGCCAGCACCACACAGCAGCAGCTCGTCTCAAATACACGGACGGCTATTTGCTTGGACTACAGGAAACGGTAGTCGTCGTCAGCCGTCATTTGCAGCCGACTGCAAACGTCTACAGTTGAGCCTTGCAGTCGAAAACTTACCATCCGTGTATTTGAGTCTGTGTAAAAGTAAGTAAAGTAAAAAGACGTTTATTTTACAACACACATATAAGTCATTAAGACACACAAAATATATGGGTACACAAGATAAAGGTTACAAAAATGGCTAACACTCAGCAAATGCTGGCAGGATACTGCCAGAGCGCTGGTCTTCCGTGGAGGCTATGTGTAAACGAGCCCTAATAGCTGACGTGTGTCTTGTATATTATCTACAATTTGATCATAATAATATTTACCGTGCATTACCACCCTTATCTTGTGGATATGTAGGTACCCAGTGACTACTAACCATTCACTAAGACATAATTAATTGTACATGCAAGCAAAATAAATGAAATACGAAATGTTCCTTCTACCTACTCGTAAACGATTTTCTTCTATCTTTATCATTCGTACCGCTTAGGTTCAGAACTAGCTGTCTGCTTCTGTTTTTCTGGCCGACTGTAACCTGGGTTTCTTCGAGACAAGAGAAATAGTGTCTTCTAGACCTTTGTGATATATCTTCAGCCATATTAGTCACTTATCATCAGATGTGATTGTAGCCAAACAAAAGTTTTTGATCTTGCTATTAAATTACTTGACGGTACTTTTCTTTTTATCATCTTTGATTATACTTAATACTTGATATTACAATTATTTTTTTGATATTAGACAATCGATCGCCAACAGGGTTTTAAACTCAGCTGGTCAATTAATTTGTATTACACCTATTTCGCGAAAATGAGACACAGACTGGCTCAAATTGTATGAATGATACACTCACGAATACCTACGTCAGAATTGACCAGCTGGTTCCCAATTTACCTAATAATTTTAACTGTCACATAAATAAATACAGACACAGTTACGGGTTACACCTACCCAAATATATAATACCTAAGTATATACTAAGGTAACCTAATAATTTAGTGGAAAACTTGTTATTAAGAAAATAAATACCTACCTACTGTTCTTAGAAATATTAACGAAACTATATAAAATATATTTAGTAAAGATAATTTAAGACATAAGGTAGGTGCTGAAAAATATTGAGCAAACGCACCTGTTTCACGAAAAAGGATGATCAACCCAAGTCTCTCAATCAAAACGGCAATTATTGTTTAAATCACAAATTAAAAAATCAAAACTATAAAAAAAACACTTTCTACTAATCGTATTTATGAAAATATCCGCGGCAAGCGAACTTTAACCGCAACTTGTCACATAAACTTAACACAGAAATATAAAAACCACGGGTTATACAGCTTTACACTTTGACACTCGATTTTGCCAGGTTGGTTATTAATAGTCACACAATTTGAGCTCATTTAGAGTTTTAAATCATAAAGTCACACGTTGAGTTCGTACTTTAGGTGATTTAGTTGGACGGGACACGGCACTATGCGCCGTTGAACGGGCGCGATCGACTGGCTGCGTAGGCGCACCTAAGCGTCCGACTGCGCTGAGTGGGGGCGTCGCCAACCTTTTCTTTTTCTCGTCCAATATTATTTACTGACTGCGCCCGGCGGCTTTGCACGCGTTGTTCCTATGGAAACTTTTAAAGGTAATTTTTATCTCACCGGAACTGATTTATGGGATGAAAAGTAGCCTATGTTTGATGCCGGGATTAGAATTACCTGTGTGCAAAATTTCAGCCAGATCCATTCAGTAGTTTTGGCGTGAAGAAACAAACATCCATCCATCCATCCATACATCAACTTTCGAATTTATAATATTAGTGTGATTTATGACTAGTTTCTGTCCGTAGCTTTTTGCGCGTTGTTTTTATGGAAACGTTTTATTTATATTCCTAGCCCATGAGAACTGATGTATGAAATAAAAAGTAGCCTCTGTTTTAGGCTTTTAAGCAAATTTCTATCCGATCCGTTCTGTAGTTTTGGCGTGAAGAGGTAACAAACATCCATTCATACATATTAACATCCAAAGTTTCACATTTACTATAATTAGTATTATTGAACGGGTATTTATCGCGTCTAGTCAATCATCCTGTGACCACGACAGTGTGTAAACCTGTTGAAACGTCGGGAAAAATAGGTAATTTTTTTTTTATATTTATTTGCTTCTGGGGCAACAAATCTTAGTTTTGGATTCGATTCTGAATACTATGTCACAGAAATTGTGGTATGTGTCGTAAGAAACTGGTTGTATTTTGTAGTTTATTGCGTAAAAGATTCTAGATAAGCAGATTTCCTAAAAATATAATTCATATTATTATATTATATTCCGTGCATATTACTAAAAGACTTTTTCCGAAATGTTTAAAGCAAATGAACTTAAGCGAAGATACAAGTCAACTTTATTTCTCGAACTAAAGATTGGTCACCCCTGAAGAAACCTGTTAAGTCAACGATTGTAGCTCAAAATTACCAGGGATCACTGAAAATTATACCCCTCTTTGTCCCTCTCAACGCAAACTTACCTACGAAAGACAGAGACAGTAATATCGTTATACTTGATCTCACATAGACCTTGATTAATTTATTTAGAAGAATAAGGTCCTATACTCAAAAGAAAATTGAAAGATGACTTTAGACTTTAAGCTGTTAAGAGTAAGCTACATTTTTAAAAGCATTTATCTCCTAACACGAGAGTTTTAAGTAAGCGGATAATTTGAGTAATATGTAAATTTTGCGAAACTTTAGACTTATTACGAACAATAGCATGGATTTAGTGCTACACAATTGAACTTAATTTGGTTTAAATTTGTTATCAAAGAAGATAAATTTGAGATAATTTTCGAAAAGATGCGCTTGCGCCGGACAGTGGACACGTTTGATTAGTTGCGAGTCTGTGTTTTATTCCGTCTCTATCTAACTAAGTATCTAGGCCTGCGTCAGAGGGAGACAGAACGAGGTTTACATCTTTATGGACCAAAGAGACGGGGCTTTATTTGGCTCTTCCCAGAAAATTTTTTCGTAGGTAGAAGGAAAATGTACATAGCGTCCAGGGATTTGTTTTTAGGTCATTTGCACTTAGCCGGTTTTTATCAGTGGGTTTGTTGGTAAAGTCTTTACATAAGTATTTTTAGATGATGTGTATTTTAATTAGGAGCTTGGTTGAGGTAACTAATTAAACGAAGCAAAAACTTCGTTTAATTAATTATTTTGTTTGTTTTGTGGGTATGTGGGTAACGCCCATAATATTATTAACGAGATATTTATTAGGTAGGTAAGACCTGTAGATTGTTTGCAATAGTCTGCAGTTAGCTTAATCGTTTCAATAGTAAATATTAGTTCTAATTCATTTATATTATCACAATTGATTTCTATTATTTTATTGCAGTTTTTCTATAGGTTAAATAGGGAACTAATTTATAGATATAATTGTTAAGGGCTATTTTCTTGAAAAATAAAAACTTAACTCCTACAATAAATGCTTTTTTTAGCATTATTTAATAAATAAATAGGTATCTAAATATCTAATTGCTCTTCCTACACAAAAAATTAAATTTTGTAATCAATATCAGTTTTCAAACATTCCGTTTTCGAAACGTGCTTCATTTTGAATAGGTGACAACTTACATAATTAGTAGGTTGACTACGGACCTAATTTAAGTAAAAGTAATATAAAATGCGTTTATTTTGTAACTAGTACTCATAATTAGGCAGACAACAAACAACAAAAGAAATAAGTTATGACCTACGAATAAGAATAGTCTAACCTACGAATAAGACTATTCTTATTCGTAGGTTATGACCCAGATATAGTAACAAAAATATAGTAACAAAAAAAACCAACACTCAGCAGATGATGCAGGAGGCAGCACTCACGCAAAACATAAATAAAAAAGACAAACAAACAAATAAATTAAAATATTCACATAAAAATCAAAAAGAGTTAAATTTGGGTTGAAAGAACGTTTTATCCCTTAACGCTGGTGTCCAAAACAAACATGATTCCTAATTATTTCATCTTCTACTACCAAACTTTTAAAATTGCAGTTTAAACCTCCATCCTTTACCATCCAAATTTCGCCTTTATACCTCTAACATAAGGGTCAGTGTTCCTACTAGCAATGGCTTAACGAACTGGACACCTATAATAGCTTCGTTAATAATGAGCTATTTAATGAAACTTTGAACCGAGAACTACGAAAAAGACACTATTATAAATGCCAAAGTTTGGATGAAATAAAGAAGGAAAGAAAATATTTTTATTTACCTTACAAAGTCAAAGTCAAAGTCAAAGTCAAAGTCAAAGTCAAATCGTTTATTTCTTTAGACTTACAAAATAAGTACTTAGACAAGTCAAATTTTTAAAGAAAACATACAGACAAAACGAAAACAAATATTTATTTATTTATTTATTTTAATACTTTATTGCACACAATTATAAAAAAAGTACACAAATGCTACTAAATAAAGCTTTAAACATTCTCTCAGTTATGTGCGTAGCAGATTCTAAGGCAAATATGGCCTCCACTCAGCGCTGTGCTGGGTGAACACTACTTTGTCCACCCAGCGCTGCTGGTTTTCAATGAGGCTGGTTACGTCACAGATGGATGGATAGATGGATGTTTGTTACCTCTTCACGCCAAAACAACTGATCGGATCAGGCTAAAATTTTGCATAAATTCTAATCCTGGAATCAAACATGGTCGTTTTATCCCATAAATCAGTTCCCATGAGATAGAAAAGGTTTCTATAGACGCAACGGATGCAAAGCCACTGGCAAAAAGTAGTCATATAAAGAAAAGATATCACGATCACGTCTCATTACAAGCAACGCTAGAAACCGCGGACGCCACCACACCTGTCATAAACATAATGTAGTTTTATACCCAAAACTGTTAGAAGCGGCAGATTATTATGGCTTGACGAACTGGACACCTATAATAGCTTCATTATTAATTAGCTATATAAGTAATATCTTAAAACCGGGAACTAAGCAAATCCCATATAAAGAGAAGTTATCACGATCACGTCTCATTACAGATTATGGGGGAAACTGCGGACGCCGCGCTGGCCATAAACATAGTCCCAAACTCAAATTTGTTAAAAGGGCTTTTATTAGGTCTTGACGAACTGAACACCTTTATCAGCTTGGTTTTATAGGTGTCCAGTTCGTCAAGCTATTGCTAGTAGGAACAATGACCCTGGTCCAGTTGGCTCAGGACTAAGATGAGAGGAGCAACCGAGAGGAGGCCTTTACCCAGCAGTAAGAGTAAGTACACCAGCAGGCTCATTCTATAAATATAAGAATGAAAAATATTATATCCGAGCTCCGCGCGCCAAGTGAGCTCGGAGCTCGGAGTGGCAACATTTCTGGTGGGACTCTGCCGTTGTTGTTTGGCGCTCTCAGTGTCAAGATCGAGTGGTGTGGTGTCCTGATGATGTCTCGTGGAGAGACGAAACTACTTGACGACTTACTTTGATAAATGTTCTTTCATTTTGTGTAAATGTATAATTTTGTATAATTTCTTAGATTTTATCGCAGAAGGTTTTTTCGCGGAATTGTTACTAAATATTTTTCATTCTTATATTTACAATGGATTTCCGCAAAGTAACGCCTGAATCTATTATTTATCATTCTATAAACTCATTTCGAACCTCACTAAGCTGAATCCGCAGTGAGTTTGAAGTTTTTTTTTTCTGTAAAACTCGATGATGCTTGTAGCGCCTTAGTGAAGAGCGTGGTAATGACGTTCGAAGTGAGTTCGGTCACTTAGTGAATTCGAGTTCGAATTCAAACTTTTATAGAATGAGTCTACAGGAGAGCAATTCTCGATCAATATGGCTAGAACTGTCAAAATATCGAGCGATTGATTCGTATAAAACAAGCGTATTCTTATTTGCAATCACACTATCACAATTATACATGCTTAAGTTTGTATAGATGGATGGATGGATGGACACTAAAGTTATTTTCAACGGGATATTTACCATGATTTGAATTTTGAGCTTTCCAATATTGGGTGGATGGATGTTTGTTACCTCTTCACGCTAAAACTACTGAACGGATTGAACTTAAATTTTCCATACAGGTAATCCTAATTCCGGAATCAAACATAGGCTACTTTTTATCTCATAGATCAGTTCCCGTGGGATATAAATCACCTTTAAACGTTTCGATGCGAAGCCGAGGGGCGCAACTAGTTTGATATATATCGAAGGCTATTCTTCGATGAGTTCCTCGATACACAACGAGTGGGCCGTGGTTTGAGAGAACATTCGCAATGGACCGAGGTCATCTTAGCAGTAGCAGGGAAACAATGGATGGCGGCTCAGAACCCCTGTTTGTAACATTGTACAGAAAAGGGCTATGTCCAGCAGTGGACGTGGATAACTAGCTAATTATTCCTTACTTGATTTTATGCACATCGCTACAGGTAAAATGTTTTTTGGTAATACACTTTATGTTTTAATAGTACCTATATGTTATGGAAGACCGTTACCTCGTAATAGGTAGGTATATACGAGTACCTATAATCATAGGTAATCTGTAAAACTTAAATTAGCTCGCCAACCCCCTGTAAAAACATGTTTCTGATTGGCAGGTAGAAAATGCCTCATCATTAAGACCACCCTTTGTACTTATAAAATAAATAAATAATACCTACAGATATTTTATACTTAAAAGGAGGTTTCGAGCACGGATCATCACGAATGTATGTAAAATTTTATAGATGAAATAAACATTTTGTATTGCATTTTAGGTAAGATAGAATAAAGATTACATAGATGGCAACTAATTAGGTTGAAACTTGTTTAACAAAGTTTTAATTCTGATAAACAAATAGGTATATACCTAATAGGGAACCTAATGATAGGAAAAAGTTTGAATTAGTATAAATATTCCTTAATTTGCAGGATGTTTATTAATTAAGTATTAATTAAAATAGAAAGGCCTACAATTAGTGTTTCCTCTTACTATCCTCGCTTCTCGAATAATTAGTTTTTCCTAATACGGCTATCGTTACATGAAATGCAACCAACAAAAATATATTTAATAACCGAGCAGAGTAGGTAAATGTAGAAGTTTTAATACTAGTAATAAAATAAATAAATGAATAATTTCTGTCGATAGTTGGTAAATAATGACTTTTCTATTTGATTGTACTTACGCATTTTCGCTTCCGTGCCTGAGCTCTAAACGACTGAACGGATCTCAATGAAATTTGACAGCACGGTAGACGGTAGGTATACCGGTGCGGAAACAGATATAGGGTAAGTAAAGTACTTATATCGTGTACGTATAACCGCGGGCAAAAACTATATCTGTCCATAATCATCCTAATATGATAAATGCGAACGTTTGGATGGATGGATGTTTCTTACCTGTTCACGCCAAAACTACTGAACGGATTGGGGATTTTGCATACAGGTAATTTTAATCCTAGAATCAAACATTCATGTATCACGTAGCTTTTTATCCCATAAATAAGTTCCCGTGGGATAGAAATCACCTATAAACATTTCCATAGGAACAACGCGTGCAAAGCCGCGGCCGGAAACTTGTAATACCTAATACAAATTCTTAAGTAACTCTGTTACCTTTTTTACGCCGAAACGGCTTAATTAACGGACCTCAACAGACTGTATTGGTCCACAGCTGGACGTAGGCCTCCCCCTTATAAGCGCCTTATTGGCATTTAATAGTAGACCTACAGGCTCTGCTTGAAGAAGATAAAGATAAAATTTGTTTATTTTACCCAATAACCAAAGAAATAAATACAATAATATTAGCATAAACTATATAAAACTGATAAAAGTACTTAAATCTAACAATACGTTGGGTAAAAAAGGACCCTAGTTCAGCATTTTGCAGTATAGGGCATTTGCCCAATACTGCGCTGGACTTGGCTGGCTTAGCTTGGGGCTAGATAATGCTGTGTGAATTGTCCAACTTTATTATTATTTTTATTTATCTAATGGGGGTAGTGCCCATAATCCCCACACTGGGCATGCGGGTTACGGCTCGCAGTTCGTTGGTAGAATAGGTCTGCAGGAGGCGCTGCTGCCCGCCCCCAGTGGATATACCTTAGTCGTCTGTTACGACACCCACGGGAAGAAATAGGGTGGTGCGAATTCTAGGACAGCACCACTCAGCACAAGACACACGTATGCAGGTTACTTTAAATACAGGTAAAGTGCATGCGAAGTCTTGGGCCGAAAATGGTTCTCCATAAACTCATGCAGTTCTCGTCTTCTTCTCTTTGAAACGGGACTCTATTACTAAGACTCCACTGTCCGTCCGTCTGTCC
The DNA here is from genome assembly GCA_955876795.1 of Eupithecia tripunctaria. NCBI lineage: Eukaryota > Metazoa > Arthropoda > Insecta > Lepidoptera > Geometridae > Eupithecia > Eupithecia tripunctaria. The sequence goes on along the minus strand of OY041623.1, from coordinate 6,987,814 downwards.
GTCTGTCACCAGGCTGTATCTGAACCATGATAGTTAGACAGTTGAAATTTTCACAGATGATGTATTTTTGTTGCCGCTATAACAGCAAATACTAAAAACAAAATAAAATGAATGATTAAGGGGGCTCAGTCCATACAACAGACGTGATTTTTTGTCGTCTTTATAGATAACTAGCAGGGCCTCACGGTTTCACCAGCGTAGTTCCCGTTCCCGTGGAAATTCTGGAAAATATAGCCTATGTCTGTCCCTGAAAAGTAAGCTTTTTAATGAATAAAGATTTTTTTAATTCGGTTTAGTAGTTTCGGAGCCTATTCCATACAAACAAACAAAAATCAAATCTTTCCTCTTTATAATATAATAAGTATAGATGCATGGAGCCCTTTCGTGCTTGATTCTGACTCTCACTTGACCGGTTTTATTTGAATAGCTTTCCTCCGCTGGTGTTGAATGTGAAACCATCGCGTTACGAGCAGCACGCACTAGATACCATCTTGATTGTCAACGCTTCTTAGAGCTCGCTAACTTGCGCTAATATCATGGGTGTTGTGGTTTCCTGCACGTTTTGTGAATGAACTTAGCGTAAAAAATGATAAAAATACACTCACGTGCAAGCCTTTAAGCTGCCTGCAGGATCAACTCATATGCATCTACATTTACGACCCGGGCCACGAAAGCTGATCATGAACCAAAGATATTTTGAAAAACCTTGCATATATTCCTCTCCGCATGAAATCACGACAACATAATTTGTCCTTCGCAGGAAATCAAACCCGTAACCTCCACTTCAAAAAATCAAAATCAAAAATTATTAATTGCTGTAAATTCAATGAATGTACACTTAGAATACGCCGAATTATAAAATTTATCACTGACAAGGAAATAAAGTGACTTATTTTAATCTGTCGCGTCGGTATGTATACAAAAGTAAAGAAGCGACCAAGAAACCTTTAGCCTGTTAGTTGTTATTCTTCGAGTTGGAGGAAAACCAGTCGTAAGATTTTTTATCCTCTAGATAATCTGATATTTTATGGTACGCTGTTTTGCACAGCAAGGTCTTGGATAACTAATTTGAATTTATTTATTGATAAATTTTGCAAATCACTAAGAATTTTGTTGTAGAAACGTATACATTGCCCTTTAAAAATATATATTTTACATATATTTTGTGTAGTCGAGTTGTGGGCACAGCGAACTTATGTTTGTTTCTGGTATTAATCACTATTTTAAGGAACTGATTAACATTTCTAAGAGTGTACAAGTTTTTCATAAATATATTGACATGATACTGACATTAAATTTATTTCTATGAATTTATCACGTAGGAATTATCTGGGACCCATTTTATAGATTTCACGAACAGCCCTCTTCTGCAGTACATACCTATACGGTGTTAATGTATGCAGCGTTTCAGATACCATAAAACATAATACTTAGACTTATGTCGATATTATACTACTAATAATTATCTATCGATAATGATCAATGAGATTTTTGAAGACCTTTTAGATTTTACTGCTAAATAAAATAACCACAACATATTTTGTCCGTCGCGGGACATCAAACAAGTAACTACCATTTTCTATCGATATCACGAAGTTCTCTAAGTAAATGCCCATGGATCATGGATCAAAGAGGTTTTAAAAGACCTTTGATTTTACTGCCAAATAAAATAAACACAACATATTTTGTCCATCGCGAGACATCAAACCCGTACCCACCACTTTCTATCGATATCACGAAGGTCTCTAAGTAAATGTCCAAGGATCATGGATCAAAGAGGTTATTAAAGACCTTAAAGATTTTACTGCCAAATAAAATAACCACAACATATTTTGTCCATCGCGGGACATCAAACTCGTAGAGTCTGTTCAAAAAGAGATGAGTCGAGAGATGAGTTTGGTGAACTTACACTTTAAGTCGTACTGCCAATGACTGAGTGCAGTGTTGTCAAATTATGACTTTTACGAATTATTACATCTCTCTTCTCTTTTTGAACAGACTCTAACCTCCATTTTCTATCGACCTGCTATACCGTGAAGGTCCCCAAGCAAACTTTTCTCGTATTTACGTACTCGTAGAAGATTGCTTTGTATTGACAGTATGTCGGTTGCTCTGCCCGCGATGATTATGGTAATTTTCCACTTTCTCAACCTTTCAAAACTGCGCTTGCACTTAATATAAGCAAACGTATATTATACTTATACTACCTACTTATAAAATACTAGTTTCTACCGGCTTTTCATGCGTTGTTTCTATCATTAATAATAATAAATAATGTTGGACAATTCACACAGCATTATCTAGCCCCGAGCTAATTTAAGCAGATCGTATCATGTCATAACATTATCATCAGCCTATAACAGTCCACTGCTGGACATAGGATCCCCTTATGAGCGCCATAGCGCCCTGTCTTCAGCTTGACGCATCCCACCTGGACGAAAGGCGTGCTACACTACGTTTACCGAGTCGTCGTCTTCACTCAAGAACTCGTTTACCCCAGCGGTTGTCAGTTCTTCGCGAAATAATAGCCGGCCTCTGTCACTTTAGCTTGCTAATTCTTCAAGCTATGACGATAACTTTGGTTCTCTGTCGGATGTATGGTTTTATAGGATGTTGTGTTGTTTCTATGGAAATATTCAAAGGTATTTTTATTATACTGATTTATATTATAGACTTACTTTTATGCAAAAGTTTGCACAGTAGGTTGCGGGTTCTATGTCCGCTGCAAGACAAGTGATTTCAAGAGTTAATCGATAGGTAGCTTCCACTATTCCTGCATGATTTTAGAGGTAAGTAGGTACTTAAATTATATACCAGGGCAAAATCGCAGGTTCACACAAGTGCAAGAATAATTTTATCACTCACGCTCGTAGTTCATTCCCAAAAGTAGTATCCATACATAAAACATACAACATCCATACATACAAGTTTTATACTATCCATATTAATATTATAAATTCGAAAGTTACTGTCTGTCTGTTACTTTTTCTCGCCTTAACGGCTGAACGGATTTGAATGTTTGGCAGGGAGGTAGACTGTATCCCAGGAACAGAGAAATGCTACTTTTCGGGTCTAACTGGTTTCATCGTTAGTAAGTATTTAATTATCATTATCATTATAACTACGTTGCCGCTACGATGCTACGTCGTAGCCGCTACGGCGTAGCATCGTAGCGCTTAGAAGTTATAGAAGTGTCTGATGAAAATCCCTAAAATCTGATATATTTAGAAAATCCAATAAAAATGTTGGACAATTCACACAGCATTATCCCATGCTAAGCAGATCTTGTGTTATGGGTACTAGATAACTGATATCACATCACACTAATATTATAAATGCAAAAGTTTGGATAGATGTTTGTTACTTTTCACGCCAAGATTACTGAGTTATTCGAATCCTGAAAACATAGGCCATGAATCAGTTTCCATGGAATAGAAAACGTTACCATAGAAACAACGCGCACGAGTTACGTAGAAACTAGTATTTAATACAATACAGTACATAACAATTATTCTAACGGTGTCGTTTTTATCACCACCAAGTTAATATTTAAGTAAAAGTTTTTGGTTGTTAAAGTTCAAAGTATGGGTAATTTCAAAGAAATCAAAAATATCCCAAAAAAATATGATTATATTAGGTCCTTACATATGAAATTGGCGTTTTGTATGGGAGGAACAAAAAGTCGAATATTTTTTAATATAATATATTTAATTAATCAAAGTATGAACCATTATTTTCTATGCACTTTTGCCATCTTATAGGTAGTTCATTGATCCCTTTACTAAAAAAACCAGTCGGACGGGAATCAATAAAATCTTTGAAGGCGATTTGGACTGCCCCATCGGAGTTGAATTTTTTCCCTTGCAAGAAGTTATCCAAATTTCGAAAAAAATGGTAATCTGTTGGAGCAAGGTCCGGGGAGTACGGAGGATGTCTTAGACTTTCCAATTTAAGCTCTTCTAATTTAGTAGCCGTCTGTTGCGCAGTGTGTGGTCTAGCGTTGTCGTGAAGCAGCAGTGGCGTGGAGCGATTGACCAGCCTAGGTTGTTTAGCCGCTAGCTTTTCCATCATGGTTTGCAATTGCTGACAATAGACATCAGCCGTAATAGTCTGGCCAGATTTGAGAAAACTGTAATGAACAATACCGGCACTAGTCCACCAAACGCTTACAAGTAACTTTTTTGGGGTTAATTTTCGCTTGGGGCAGGATTTGGCTGGCTGGCCAGGATCCAACCATTGCGCTGAGCGCTTCCGATTATCGTAAAGAACCCATTTTTCATCACAGGTAATGATTCGGTTTAAAATACCTTCATTATTGTGCCGGTTTAGTAATGTAACGCAGCAGTCGTCGCGCGTTTGCCGGTTTGCTTCAGTCAATTCGTGAGGTACCCACCTTTCAAGCTTTTTAATCTTCCCAATTTGCTTCAAGTGAATTAAAACAGTTTTATCACTAACATCGCAGCCTGCAGCTAACTCGGACGTGGTTTGCGATGGATCCGCTTCCACAATAGCCTTCAACTCTTCATTATCAACTTGAGTCTCAGGCCGTCCACGGGGCTTGTTTTGCAGGTCGAAATTTCCAGAACGAAAACGTTGGAACCAAAAACGAACTGTGTTTTCTTTTGCAACACGACCGCCATACACATCATTCACCCTTCGAGTTGTTTCCGCAGCACTAGTGCCACGGCGGAACTCGTACTCGTAAATAATGCGATATTTTAAGTTTTCCATTTTGTAAAATGAGTGACGCAAACAGAAAAAAACAGAAGAAAAAAACAAATGAATGACGATCATCGAAGCACAAATACATGAGTCTATAGCTGTACAAATTTGAATTTGGAATTCCTTACCAAAGAGGAGAAATTTGTGATTAAAGTGGCCAATACGAAAAACGCCAATTTCATATGTAAGGACCTAATATAATAATGTAGCTAAAAACTGTCATATCAGGAATGTATGTATTACTGAAGCTAAACACACAATACAAAAGTGGCTAGCTACTTTGTCATACGACAAAACAGAAGAAGTCCTACAAGCTATCTCCTAGATGTACTCAATAGTTTTACCTAGTCTTATTATACATACCTAGGAAAATTATTTTATTTTATTATATTTTTAGTTAATTGTGTTTGTATTTTTAGGCCTTATTCAGGCATTAACATTATTATTTTTCATCTATAAGCTATTTATGTACCTACCTTAGGTGCACAGATATCTAACTCCAGTCTAATACTAGAATTTATACCTAATTTTACTTATATTAATTTTATTAACTGGTTAAATCAGTAACTTTCCGCACTTTCACTCTTGGAACTATCGTACATAGGTTTCCTCGATACAGGCCTAGCCTAGTGAGGGAACCATCAGAAATCACCAATCACTGTAGAAGCGCCTCGGCAACAACTAAATGTATAAAGTAGGTACTTAATCTTGATTAGAAATAAGAATATAATAGTTTAAGTAGTATGTACCTTTTGTTATTGCTGTTAATAAATGTTTTTTATCTTTTTTTGTTTTTTTTAAAAACAAACCCATCTTATTGGATTTATGTTAAATGGGTGTTGAGTGTGCATGTGTGTGTTTGTACGGGTTCGTGTGTGTGTTGTATATGTCTGACGGCTGCTGAGAACACCGGTCTCTCTTCACCGTCTCGGAGCTGCCAGGGAATTTTATATTTTTATGGAGAAATAATGTGACTAAATGAACCTGAGAATCAGCGCGGGTTCTCTGGTACCGAATAAAGGTGCCTGGGGGCCAGGATGAGGTTTTTGCCCAGCTGTGGAACACACTAAGCTCATTCTAGGTAATGTAAGTAAACATAGGTCGTAGACATTAGCAATTAAAGCGAAAGGAAGGACACAATCTGGCGACATCGAGAAAGTAAGAGTGAGACGATTTCACGCTTGCTGTGCGCACGCGCGGTGCTTGCGCGCATCATGTGGGTACGGATGGCAGAACAAATAAGTTCAAGTAGTATAACCCTCTTGATCTTAACTTTATCCTATATCGTCTCGTAGCTGCGCTTTGCGGCTTCACACGCGTTGTTTCTATGGAAACGTTTAAAGGTGATATTTATCCCACGGGAACAGATTTATGGGATAAAAAGTAGCCTATGTTTGATTTCAAGATTAGAATTATCTGTAAGTATGCAAAATTTCAGCCAGATCCGGTCTGTAGTTTTGGCGTGAAGAGGTAACAAACATCCATGCATACATCCATACAAACTTTCGCTTTTATAATATTAGTGTGATATCTGGTGCAGCGCATCAGCATTGCCATACAGCGGGATAATGCAGCCACCGTCTTAGGTATCTACGCCTTCAACTGGTGTTGATATGGATTAGTTGAGCAATCTGCAGAAGGCTCAATTCTTGCAGATGTAAATAATAGTTATAATTTTTTTATATTATTTGATTGTAATTTTCTCATTCAATAAAATATTATTTCATTCAAAGGTAAAATAACCGGAATATGGCAAATGCACTGGCATGATGACACTAGCGAGGCCAAAAAAGGTTTACGCTACTATTTCAGCCTCAACAGCCTGTATTCCTCTCCGCCATAAGCGCCCTATTCGCTTTACCTTACACTACTAATGCCTATATAATTTGCCATGTCGCCGGTCGCGGCGTAAGAATCCTTTCTTCAACTCACTTTTGGTAAGAGCGGTGGGAGGGGGGGGGGGGGGGGGGCTATAAATGTGAAACTCTGAATGTGAATAAACTCCAAAACCGACGATTAAATCGTAGTTTGTTTACGTTAAACGTACGCTAAACTGAAGTAGATACATAGAGAGTCCAGTAGGAGATGGCACTCACACAAACACACACGCAAACCCCCACACACCGTTTTCATAACCGAAAATAATTTGCCACGAATTATTGGCTGCCATCAGACTTTGATGGCAGACATCAAAATACGGATACGCAATTAAAGATAGAAAAATTATACTATGACCTGCTCATAAATACACATTTTGACATGTTTAATCTTACTTTCACAATAGTAGCATGTCCACCCTAGGTACGCCTAGATTCTCGGTCTACAGGTCCGAGCCATTCTGAAGAAATCCTTATTTTGCGGATCCAAAAAATCCCTTGTTTTGCAGACCCTACTCGATCTGTGAGGTGATGCATGCCTAGATCTCACCGAAATTGTCCGCGCACAATTTGACGCAGCTTTCCATATTGTTGGGTAACAGGTAATTCGATTATCTAACCTTAGGCTGCTTTAGTGTAACTACGACTTTATGATACCACGGCTTTTTTTTTTCTGTGGACACTTAGCAGTGGGCCAATACCCCCTCAACCTCAAAAGCCTATAATGGTCCACTGGTCGACGCAGACCTTTGATTGGCCTTATTAGCGTTTATCTCATGGAGATAATGTCCATAATCGCCACGGCATGCGGGTAGGGGACCGCAGTTGTGAATTGTTCTGCAGGGGGCGCTGCTGTCCGACCCCGGTAGATATCCCGTAGTCGTCTCGACACTCGCGCTATAAAGTCTGGTAACGCTTTCATGACTAAGGTACTAGTTTCTCGAAAATGGCAACCTCATATTGTGTAAAATTGTGTGCTCCCACCTGAGTCACCGTCGGACCGGCGGCGCGGCACGGGCGGTTGTGATTTGCGTGAAATATTGTTGTCTCGTTCTCACTTCGGTCTCAGATACGACTTTTAGTCTTTGTTCTTCTTTGTATTGCACAGGACTGGAAATATAACCGTGAGCGTATGTGTTTGCGTGTAGTTGTAACACATGCCAATTTTTGAGTAAGCGCTGGGAGAACGTAACCTATCTTCCCTTTTTAATTAATCAATGCTATCTGTGGTCAACAGAATTTTAGTCGGTTCGAAAAAAAGACACACGCGCGAAGCAAACTTTAAGCCGGCACCCACAGCATCCTTAATTATCTACTTTAAACTCGATCGTCCGTGATTTAGTTTTATACTTAATCCACCAAACTGTTTCCATACTATATATTTTATTTTTATTTATTTAATACTTTATTGCACACAATTATAAAAAAGTACACAAATGGTGGGAATAATGCCGATGGCATTTTCTACCTGCCAACCACACAAGGTCAAAAACAACAAAAACGGCGTGCTTAAACTAAGACATTAACTTACTATGATAAACAAAAATAATGAAGTCTAAACTATAAATAATTTTAATATATACCTACTCTTAGTATAAAAATGAAAGATTTGATTGTTTGTTTCTTTGTATGTAATAGTCTTCGAAACTATTTGATTTTACCGATATAAAAATTATTTCAGCATTAAAAGCTTACTTTTCAGGGAGGCTATATTATATCCCGGAATTCCCACGGGAACGGGAAATACGCGGATAAAACCGCGAGGCGCTGCTATGGTCTAAATAAAGGGAACACAAGCCATATTTTTTACTTTCCGTAGCCCCTCACAATCACACATTTAGAATCACTTCGCATCAGCAATCCATCACTTAAATGACCGACCACCTCAATGGGCTATCACCATTAAAATAACTACCCTAAAGAACAATATCCACTGAAGCTTAGAAACACACACAAACCACCGAAAAATGTAAGTGTAGAGAAATTCAATAAACACATTATTCCATTCCATTCCTGCAGGTCATTCCAGATCGCTATGACGTGCCAGTAATGAAGGCCTTTATTCGATTCCTGTGGGCCTAGCACGGGGATTGTTGTCTAGGGTAGAAAAGAAAAAAAATAGACACTTTCGTAGTTTGACGAATTCATTATGAATGTAAGCGGGTTAACGCGCGCTCACCCGCAGTGCTCGAAGGGATGCGGAACGCGCGCGTCTAGAACCGCATTCGCCCTGAAGATGTCCCTCGTTAAGGGATGAAACGTTGGTGTTCTTCCAACACAAACAAGGTTCGTAGTTAACCCGCTTACATTCATAATGAAGAAAAAAAAACGTCACTTTGTCATCGTATGCGTGAAATGTTTGAAATGTATTCGTTCAACTTCAATAATTTCGCAATGTATGACGATGCGATGTAATTTTTCTCTATTCTACCCAAGACAACAATCGCTGTGATAGGCCGGCTGGTCAAGTAGCAAGTCTATCATGGGACAGATTGATCAGACCATGAATGAAGGTCCTCAAACTTTCTTTCTATTTAAAATTTTCATGTAGGTACTGTGCGTTCCTTTTAACATAGAATTTAAGACAACTTACTAACAAAAAATGGACGTTATTGTTGTTTGATTTAATAAATGAATTATTATTATTTTTATTTTTTGATAATAATAGGCTAGGGCTTAAGAATCGAAACTAACTAAGGTCCTAAAGAAATCTATACGTATTTTTTCTCTTAACGATATAACAAAATTATGCAGATATAACAATTAAAGTTCCGCGTGATAGGAAACATTCGAAGCTTACAATTTGAATTTACTCGGTAATTTTGAAGATTATAAATGACTAGCTGCGCCCCGCGGCTTCGCACGCGTTGTTCTTATCCCACGGAACTAATTTATGGGATAAAATTTAGCTTTATGTTTGATTCAAGCATAAGAATTACCTGTATTAAAATTACCGCATTATTTTAAACTACCCTCACTTGGTTTTCGAAACTAGGTGTGTCTGTACTCGCCAAGGAACGTACTCACTCGGACGACAAACAACACTAACCCTGTCCGCGACACGCACTGAGAAACCGTTGGGTAAAACCGTGTTTCAGTTTAAATAAAAAAAAATATATGCTTAAGTTTTTTACAACGGGATATTTTTTATTATTTACCATGATTTGAGTTTTAAAAATTAGGTATGGTATTCCAGCTTTCTTTCTGTATACGGACTTACGTTTGTAACCTTACAGAGGAAGTTTCTGAATGCCTGTTGACGGGGCACTGCAGTACTTATGCTCCAGTGGACATAACCCCTTAATAAGACCACCCCTCATATCATTGATATTCATAGACGAAATGAAGCGAATAACTTATCTTATAAATTTTAAACTGAGGGGTTAAGCGGAAACCGGATGTGCCTTTCCGTGGCTACCGGCAATTCTTAATTGAGGCGCAAACGTGTTAATATTCTACCTACCTGTTGAAGTTTAGGGTTCCGGTGCCAAAAAGCCATAACGGTAGGTATTCCGTCAGTCTTTGGTTCGATAATACGAGGAAAGTATTACGGGAGATTTGGAAATGGGTTAATAAATATGTAGATTTGGATTCCAACATGCTGATTCTGAATTTCAACTTCATCACCTTCGCCGTTCGTTTGATACTTCGGAAATATCCTCTATTCCGAAAAGTTCAACTAAGTTTCAACGAGTTTAACTTTGGTGTCGTCATAATTATTATGTAGAGGTATATTATGTATTAAATAAATAAATAAGTCGCAAGCTAAGCTATAGCGTTGGTGTTCTAGCAACACAAATAAAGTTCGTAGTTAACCCGCTTACATCTGTAATGAACCTGTTCTGTTGACAGAACCACTGTGATATTTTTCCATTATTTCTGTCCACATAACAAATGGGAATACAATAATTTGAACTACGGTATTTTTTTCAGAGCTTGTGTTATAGGTACCTACTAGATAACTGATATACCTACTACTTAATAATACAATACGCTACATAGATAGATAGTTATTATTTTACTTACATGGAAAATATCCAGTACACACACCTGGCCCGAGGCGGGAATCGAACCCGCAACCTCCTGCATCGCAGGCGAACCTTCGCCCACCGCGCCACTGAGGTCGTCAATATAATAACTTTTACAGAAAATCGCAATAGAATAGAGAATAGGTGGAAAAAAATCCGTTCAGTGGTAAAATAGTTCTGCAGGAGGTGCTGCTGCCCGCCCCCGGTGTATATCCTTTAATCACTGACGACCCCCGCAGCCTAGGAAGAGTTGACTTGGTGCATATCGGAGCCGGCAGCACACGGCGCAAGCAATTAGCAAGTCATTGAATAATAATCAAAGGTTTAATAAGTATATGAAAAAACAACAAATATTCAATAAATAGTTACTTTAATTTCAACATAAAATCGTTTCGTACCTATGTCCATTTTATTTTAACAAATTTAACTTTATTTTAAATCAGTTATCGGAGTTTCTTATCACTCGTATAACCCTTAAGCACTTTCGCATTTCAAGTAAGTACTTTTAAGTTTCTTTTGCAAAGCTAAATTAAGCTACGCATGTATAGCTAAGCTATATTTATTTATCACTATGCTAAACTAAGCTAAGTTCAGCTTGAAAAATAGTTTTACGGTTTCTAATTGGGCTTGAAAGGGGTTTCAAAATGTAGTATCTTTTTTAAGTGTCAACAACACAAGACGATTAGGGCGTTTGTTCACACGGTTTTTTTTACGCTGTGGAAACATTCCGTTAATTCGCCACTACTGTTATATTAATACATTTGATCACTATGGAAGCTTGTTACTCACTATGGCGGCTATATGCCGCACAAGAGTTAGAGTCTGTTCAAAAAGAGAAGAGTCGAGTCGGTGAACGAACACTTTTAGTCCTGCTAGAATGACAGAGCAGTGTTGTCAACCCAACAAAAGTTGTCAATCGGCACACGAATGCCCTCAACTACCCACGACCACGACTCGACGACTCGATTAAAGTTTTAATTTCGTCTAATAGATAGTGTTGATAGCTAGCTAACACCAGAATGGCAAAAACAGTATATGAACTACGAGTTCAGCTTTCAATAGATCAAGTAAAGGACGTTATTACGTAAAATTATCGTTCCTAAACCGACTTTAGAGACAACCATTTTTTTTACTTATAATTACGTTATACACAAGAACTTTCAAGTATCCAATGTACAGTTTATTTTGCCTATACTAAGCTGATTTTTAATCCCTCAGAAATATTTTAGTTTCGTTTTATTTTGACAGAGAACCGAAAACAGAGTTCGGTGGCTATAGCGAGCAACTTTGCTATTCTGCATGAAAGAAATAACAAAGACTAGGTATTTTATGGACATTAGCTTATGTTAGGTACCGTAAACTGTACAAAGTACTTTTTTTTTAATTTTTAAATTCCTTTGATTAATGTAATTATAAGAAAGAAAAGGCGGCAGCGCTAGTTTGAGGCATACAACCGCCTTAAGGTAGTTTTCTTTACATTGGTACAAAATTATAAAAACCCCCTTCACATTGATCGATAGAAGGAACATAAATATCATTCAAATTTCAAAGAATTAAAAGAAAATTTCCGTGGAAATTTACACTTTCTTTTGTTTTATGCTCACAAAATTGAATAAGCGCCTATAAAAGCATTTAAATACAGCAATCGCTAACCTAAACAGAATTTTTATTTTCCATTTCGTTTTCAATATTTTTGTCTTTATAATTTTTTTTGTAAATCTATTTAAAGCCGTCTTCAACAAAACATTAGTTTCACCAAAAACCCTATTTTTTATAGATTTATTCATATTATGAACATACATACGATCTATTCTATATTTTGTATATTTACTAAAACGGTAAACCTATTGTTTAATGTATCTATTGGAACAGCACCAAGTAACTTTATAACTTAAAATTACACTGAAAACTTAGTATTAAAATAGTTAATACATAATTTTATAATACCTCCATCAAAAGTTTGAAAACAATTAAATAATTAGCTCCGTTCGTACTCAACTTGAAATTGTTGTTTTTAAATGAATAATAAGTTCTAAAAACATTTGTAAACTGGGAATGTTCTTAGGATTTTTACATTTTATTATAAAATACCTATTTCTACGGATTTAAGGGCATTTTTTAAAGAAGTTACCCTTTTGCAGCGGAATATAATGACCCTTTTATATTTACATGTATCATTTTCACATTCTCTAGTGAGATTACAGTCCAAAATAAAGTCCAGTTCGAATCTGCCTCATTTATAAATAATATTCTACAATGCACTCAATTTTATTTGAAACATCAATAAAATTTGTTTTTGTTTTTGCAAATAAATTGACTTTGATTAATTTTATATAACCTTTCAATTTTTACACATAAACAAATAAATTCGCTTGTTTCTCGTTTAGTCATTGTCATTAAGCTTGCATTTTGTGAAAACTGTATAAGTGCAAAAACTGCGTGACATTTGAATAATGTGTACTTCAACCCAAACAAAGTTTATACGTAGCTTAGTATAATAGGTAACAGACAGGATAAGTAAATTATAACTCCATTGAGCAGCCTAATTAATTGCTTTTTCTTGTTTAAACGTACGATAGTAAAGAACCTTACGCGCTCTTTAATAAATTTACACTGCTATCTATATATTAATCTTATAGCACTATAAATTTATAACCATCTAGTTACAAATGTAAAGCAGAAGATCTAATAAATAATTGGTATCCTGTTTGTTACCTTTAGCGAAGGCCAGTTATATTCATAATTTATGCTAAAATATCTAAATTCTATTTTGTATTCCCGACGTTCTTTTTTGGTTTAGTTAAATTCTTTTTAGAATCAGGGCTCTTTTTTAGATTAACATCATTCTTTTTCGGTATCTCTCCTTTGTTCAGTGATATTTCTTCTTTCTTTGGGTTCTCTTTATTTAAAAGACTGTCTTCCTTCTTGGGGCTATCTGCTTTTTTTAGTTCTATTTGTGGGGCGCAGCCGTCGTTTATTGTGGAGTTTCGATTGCCTATGGTGGCTTTGCAGACATATCCCTTTAGGGCTAAGACCCCTCGACATTTGATGTGGACTTGGTACCGCGCACACCATTCTAGGGTATCGCAGAAAACTCCCGCGTCTGATAGGGTCTTTACTGCTGCGATTGAGAGTAGATCTGAAATAAGAATTTTAATTAAATTAGTGTTTGTCTATGATTATAGTAAGCAATAAATCCCTTATAAATCCCAATAAATCCCCATAATAAGTTGGCGCGGCCGAAGGCGTATACTAAAGGCGGGATAACACAGCAAGAGGCCAGGTTGAACTGTGCGATGGCTTGCTTGACCACACGTTCTATTTACCATGAGTCATGAGTCAACTTGTTCACAAGTCTTCACCTGGTGGGTCAGCATGTGTCAGTAGCTGGACATCATTGGCGCGACAGAAGGCGTGGAGAGAAGGCGGGACCCCGCAGCAAGAAGCCAAGTTGATCTGGGCGATGGCTGGTTTGACGCGCGATCACACGTTCTATTTACCTTGAGTCAAATGGCTGTGATTCATGAGTCAACTTGTTTACAAATCTTCACCTGGTGGATCGTTGGCGCGGCCGAAGGCGTATACTGAAGGCGGGATAACACAGCAAGAGGCCAGGTTGACCTGCGCGATGGCTTGCTTGACCACACGTTCTATTTACCATGAGTCAAATGGCTAATGATTCATGAGTCAACTTGTTCACAAGTCTTTACCTGGTGGGTCAGCATGTGTGATTAGCTGGACATCATTGGCACTGCCGAAGGCGTATACTGAAGGCGGGAAAACACAGCAAGAGGCCAGGTTGATCTGTGCGATGACTTGCTTGACCACACGTTCTATTTACCATGAGTCTAAAGGCTAATGAGTCATGAGTTAACTTGTTCACAATTCTTTACCTGGTGGGTCAGCATGTGTGAGTAGCTGGACATCATTGGCGCGGCAGAAGGCGTGAAGAGAAGGTGGAACCACGCAGCAAGATGCCAGGTTGATCTGTGCGATTGCTGGTTTGACGCGCGACCACGCGTGGAGTTTACGAAGGCAGCCACCGCCAACGTCCGCTACGCCGAGTTGTTGGACGCGACCTGGGGAAATGAACTTTATTATAAATAATAAATAAATAAATAATGCTGGACAATTCACACAGCATTATCTAGCCCCAAGCTAAGCAGAGCTTGTATTATGGGTACTAGTATTATAGTTGTATTATAGTTACGAATGCTTGAAGGTCAAATTTTGGAAAATTCTCAATAAAGTTTAAAATTGACATATCACCAAAACTATAAAACTTTAGTTTGGGAAAGTAAGGTACAATAATTAGCAAATGACCTCCTCTATTTGAGAATTCGCTATGGCGGGTTGAGTTCCAGTCACCCTGTATATAGGAGTCAGAGTCTGTATTTTGTTATTTTGAAGATTTTAATGAAATAGCGTAATATCATAATTGAATACATTAACTGCTACTTATTTCTTTCTTTTTATTTGCTGTAGATTCTTTATTGGAAAAACAGGGGGCCTATTTTAATTCTCAAATATGCGATTGCGAGTTTGCTTTGGGGAAATTGGTAAGTTTAATTCACCAAATAAGAGTACTACTAATTACACAAAAAAACGAATCTTTACATGCAATTGCGTATTAAGAAGAATAGGGTATATGCATCAGGGTATATTTTTTTATTGTTTTAATCGATTCTTTAGGTCATTATTTAACTGAGAAATGATAAGACGCTCACTGAATTTCGCATTAACAAGTTAAAAAATCAAATCAAAACTACAATCATTTTCGGGTGATAAAAACGCTACCATATTGGCGCCATGTTTATTTGACGTCAACGTTCACACTTGATTAAAACCTTTTGTGACGACCTCGGTAGTGATCATCTCAGGTTTTCCGAAAAAACTGAAAATAATCGACAATACGAAATGTGAAGTGGGCAGAATAGTGTCAAATCATTGTGCAGCAAGCGGAATAAAAAAAGAAGAAATGTGTACAGTGATGTCACGTCCGCTCTAGTCAATGGCGTAGCGTTTTGAAATTTGGCGATTGAGATTTAAAATATCAATTTTTCAATGGTTAAATTCTACAATAAAAACATCTCAAAATGCAAAAATAAATATGTAGATATGTTTCTATATCAATAGAGTCAATATACGTATATATTTTTTTAGCCATATTGAAATCACATGCATATACCCTATTGAATAAGGCGTCAAAAAGATGAAAAAACACTAGTTGAACCACTTTCGTAACTGTGGTTTTGGCTTAGAATTAGCACCACCCCATTTCCTCCCGTGGGTGTGGGGTGGGCATTCAAATAAAAAAGAATTTTGAAAATCGGACCACCCAGGCAAAAATTATGAGGTAACAAACATAAACAAATAAAAATATAACCGTCGAATTGATAACCTCCTCATTTTTTTGAAGTAGAGAGTATAAAGTAAACCTCTTTAACATATTCTACCTACCATCTTTAACATATTCTACCTACTATCTTAAACATATTCTACCTACCATCTTTAACATATTCTACCTACCATCTTTAACATATTCTACCTACCATCTTTAACATATTCTTCAAGCACAGCCCAGAGCACCATAATCCCCGGTAGGATGGCCTCACACTTCTTAGCGTCCGCCTCGCTGTCAGCTTCAAACTCTGCGCTGGATCTTCGAGCTGAAATATATTGTTTCTTTTGTTAGTTGGACTCGATGTTTTTAAGAGCGCCATCTAGCACAAAAGTACCTCAACCTCAACAGCCTATATTGGTCGCCGATAAGCGCCTTTATTGGCTGTTATCTCATGGAGGGTAATGCCCATAATCCCCACGCTGGGCCTGCAGGTTGGGAACCGCAGTATGGTGACAGAATTGTTTGGCAGGAAGTGCTGCTGCCCGCCTCCGGTGAATATCCCTTAGTCGCCTCTACGACACGCGCGGGAAGATTTGGGGTGGTGCAAATTCTATGCCGCCGGCACCACACGGCATAAAAGTACTATACAAAACTATCCATTTTAAGCTAGAATAGTGCCTCTGTGACGCGTCAAATAGGGTGTATTCACCGAGAATACACCCTATTTGACGCGTCTATAATTTGTCTCCGGGCTTAATCATTTTGTATTACGTAATTCCAATTTAATCTATTCGTGTGATTTAAATAAAATCATATGTGACACACACACGTATATCCATCTAGTGCACACAAGAGCGTGCCTATCCCAACAGAGAAGTGAATTAGAGTCAATTGCACCTTATTTCTTGTTTGATAGTAATAACTATTTATCAAGCTGTTTATATAGTAAAAATTTGACTTGTCTAAGTGCTTATTTAGTCTAAAGAAATAAATGATTTGTCTCTGACTCTGACTCAGAGAGGTTTTGCAAAAATAACAGAAGATTACAGAAAGATCTTGTAAAGGGTTATGGCATTCTGCAATTGCTTTTGCTCTTGTACAAACTAAAGCAAGCTGAAGTGTCAGTGGGCTGGCCATATCTCGCGAAGAACCGACAACCGATGGGTTAAACGAGTTCGCCCTCCGGCCAGGTGGGATGACGATCTGCGAATGACTGCAGGCAGATGCTGGATTGCGTCAAGCTGAAGACAGGGCGCTATGGCGCTCATTA
This sequence comes from Eupithecia tripunctaria, assembly GCA_955876795.1. Classification (NCBI taxonomy): domain Eukaryota; kingdom Metazoa; phylum Arthropoda; class Insecta; order Lepidoptera; family Geometridae; genus Eupithecia; species Eupithecia tripunctaria. The sequence goes on along the minus strand of OY041623.1, from coordinate 6,970,573 downwards.
GAGGAGGCCTTTGTCCAGCAGTGGACTAATATAGGCTGATGATGATGATGATTGTACAGACACAAGATCAAAAGCAACTGTTTGAGTGCGTTTTATACAGCGCTGCCTGTTTTGAAGACCATATTACCTCCTTGTTACTCAGTTACTCACCTATATTGGTACTGCCGAGTGAGATGGGTGAAGCCTTGGTAGAATGGTTGTTTTTTAGATTTGTATCAGCATCGTCTTTGTGGAGAACATCCGGGTTGTAGGCTAGGGTGACGTTGTCTATGTAGTCTGTTTGGAGGGCGGTGAATACTGGAATGGAGAGAGAATTGGCATAGGTTATTTTGTATGTGCTGAATATTTATTTCACGCGATATCAGTTTTTTTATCATCATAATTATGTAAATAAATAATGTTGGATAAATCGCACAGAATCATCTAGCACCAAGCTAAGCAGTGCTTGCGTTATGGGTACTAGATAACTGATATAGGTACTTTATACAATCACTACTTATACATATTTTAAGAAAACCTCTAGAACACCCTGCAAAAATAATATCTGCATATCGTATACACGTTTGTCCGGCGGTAAACGACCCGCAACCTCCTGCATCGCAGGCGGACCTTCGCCCACTACGCAACAGAGGTCGTTAAATCAATCAAACGTTTATTTGCAGGAATACAAAATTATTATACAATGTGTCATATAACTTACAATGTATCATGTGATTATAAAACTATTTTAGTAATTGTTTCAGCCCGCACGCAGGCGTTCAAATATAATGTGAGTATTAGATATGCCTTGTTTACAGAGTCGCGGGGCGTGCAGCGGCGGGGCCCGCACTAAATTCAAACATATGGCGTTGGTAGAGTGTGTTTACAGAGAAGCGTTTTTACACGCGTTTATTTGATTTGACGGCGTGCACCGCCTCTCTTCACGCCCCACCTAAATATTCCTGGATAATCCAATTCTCGAACCAATCATAATTTAAAGTATTATGCTCGTTGCGGTGCATAAAACCGATCAGTACCTAACTAACTACCTTCCCGGCACCACAAGCCCAGGGGCCTAATTCCACTATTTTTTAAACAAAATGCCATATAATGGTGCCATAACATAATGGCGCCATACGATTAAGATAGAGATTTAGTCGTAAATTTATTTGGTATTCCAATACCATAAGATTACAATCTCTATGACTTATAATATCGTATCAATAATGTGGTGGGGCATAAAATCATAATAGTAATAGTCATAGATATGGCATAAACAAAAAAAGATCGTGTTAGTAGAATAACATAGTACCAAAGTGATTGTAACGCGACAATGAAGCGATAATATTGTCATAGTGAGGCGATTCTGTTAAACATGTGTGGAAACAGGCCCCAGGACATATTCTTTCGAGAAACATTTAAAGTAGGTACTTCAATAAATAAACACAAATAAAACAAAGTGATAAATAACATAGTTGCCAAAGTAACCGTATCTTCTAGGAATCGCAGTAAACTGATTGGTGTTTTGTATCACACGGTGACAATCATTAGTTATCTGTTGCGTCATACATTGTTATATTCTGTTAGGTATTCAATCATTGTTAATTTCAGTAGGTTATAGTTGCAATAAAATCAGCGGCGGATTTACACATTCGTTATGAGGTTGGTTGTATGAATGTATGTATGTAGCCGATTTTTATGTTCCCAGTTCCCACGTTGTGCCGAAACTACTCGTTCGATTTCAACAAATATGGTATCGATTGATTAGTCTCAATCCGGAGTATTGGTTATTAGGTATAATGACGTCAGACGATATTGAGGGTCTTAGCGGGGTCTAAGTAAGGGTCGACTTTTTATTTCATTGATTTCATTGTTAAAATAATAAGCATAAATAAATAATGTTGGAGAATTCGATCAGCATTATCTAGCCCCAAGCTAAGCAAAACTTGTTTTATGGGTACTAGATAACTGATGTACATAATACAATACACTACATAGATAGATATTTTTTTTATTATACTTAGAAAACATCCGGAAGGTCCTGAACAAATATCTGCAGATCGTACACACATTTGTCCCGAGGCGGGAATCGAACCCGCAACCTTCTGCGTCGCAGAGGTCATCAAATCACAGCACAATCGGTGAACGCCGTAGTCCAGTTTTAATTTATCTTTATCTTAAGGCCCATACACCAGTGAAAGTGGCGCCCCCAACTATTTTATCTTATTATTACGTTAAACGCAGCCAGTTTTAAAAATCCTACGCTCAGTTTGTGGTATCAATTTTAAGTAATTATAATGCCTCTGTAATAGTTTCATTTTGTATAGCTTAGGCAGAGACACGAACTTGCGCTTTTTGGCCACCAAACTCTATACTCACATCTCCTCCTAAACTATAAGAGATAAAATTATTGAAGAGGTATTAAAAATAGCTTATAATAGATACCACAAACTGAACGTAAGATTTTTAAAAATTCCTATGATAAACGTAAAAATATGATAAAATAGGTATCGCTGTCATATTGGCTCGGGTATGCGCCTTAAAGATAAGGATAAAGATTTGAACATTTATTTGGCCAAAACAGGTGATTACATAAGTACAATAGCTATAAAGCTTTAATCTTCTCAAATCTATAGGTATGAGTTTTTGATAAACTATTCCAGATGCTATTAAGATGCCACAATCTCTGAGCTTTAACTGTTGTTTACCGTGCAAATAAGAATAAATAAATAGAGATTATAAATGAATAATTAATTAAGCGTGTGCAATAACGCCGCTACGAGAAGTATTTCGAGCGGGATGACTAAATATGGTTTTCTCGTGAGTGAGAAGTACAGAGCAGAGATGTGCACTGAATTTTCTATCCGCCATAATTGTTTTTACCTAATTACAAGTTAGTGAAACGACCAATCGAAAAATTAAAAGACATAACCAAGCTTCTTAGCTTAACAAAATCCGAAGAAAAAAATTTGCTGTCTTGAGATAAATAGCAAAATTTTTCCCGCACATCGCATTTTTCATAAAAATTAACCATCGAGAAAACTTTCACCAATCGTGTTTTCAAAACACGTAATTCAAGATAAGAGATTGAAGTAACATTTCCCTAAATGTGAAGGTTGTAGCTTTCACATATTCTGAGATAAATAGGTTGAAGCGATTTTGAAGTTAATTGCTTATGGCAACTCTTAAGATGATGCTCGAAACTGCCATCGGATATACAAAAATAAATAAGCATGACGTAGTAGTTTTATTGTATCCATACGTTTTATACAAACCATGCGTGACTCGGAAAAACCGATATCTAACTATCTAGGTAGTTCCGAGGTGACGCAATCTAAGCCTCAACAGCCTATATTGAGCTTTGTGAACTTGGCACCCGATTTTGAAAAATCCGCTACAATTGAAAAAAAAAATTGGATTTTCCAAAGTCGGGTGCCAAGTTCACAAAGCCCCTAAATTGGTCTATTGCTGGACACAGGCCTCCCCTTGATAGCTCTTATCAAGGGTTTGTTTTGTTTGCTTTTAATCTCATGGGGGTATTGCCTATTGGGCCCTCCCTGGGGATAGCACTTCGGTGGTAGTAGAATTGACCGAGGCGACTTATTCGACGAAATTATAATTTAAGTGAGTAAAAATTAGTCCTTGATATGTTTTAAGGTTAGCGATTATATGTAGCTGTGTGGTGCTGGCTTAGAATTTGCACCACCAAATCTCTTCCCATCGGTGACGTAAGTGGCGACTACAAGAGGCAGCAGCAAACAATTCTACCAGCGAACTGCGATCCCCAAGTCGCATGACCAGCTCGGGAATTATGGGCATTACTCCTCATTAGATAAACGCCAACAAGGCGCTTATCAGGGGGAGGCTTGCGTCCAGCAGTGGACCAATACCAGCTGGTGAGATTGTATTTTATTTTTGTTGTTGTACAATAGGTAAAGTTTTATTTTTGTATTGTATTAGGTACTACGGGCTTACTTATGGTTTCTGTTACATTTCTAGATTGTGCTAGTTTTAAATTTATCCATACGTTTTCGCCGAGTCATGCATGGGTCGAAATCGAAACGTAACTTCCTAGAGCACGATGACTCATCCGACAAAATTGTAATGTAAGCAAAAATTGCGTCATCAGTTTGTTTTACTTTTGCCTAATCACTTTATCTTATCAAATCAAATAATCTTACGGAAAATACCTTCGATTTAAAAATAATTATTAATCAAATTAATGTACTCAAGGCGCACACAAGAGCCAATATGACAGCACGGCCTATTTTATCATATTATTACGTTTAACATAGGAAATTTTGTCCTTTGTAATAGTTTTATCTTATATAATATGTAATTTAGAAAGAGATGCAAAAATAGAGTTTAAAGGCCAAAAACCACAACTTCGCATCTCTGCCTAAGCTTTACAAAATGAAACCATTACAGAGGCATTAATAAATAACTTATAATAGATATCACAAACTGAACGATAGATTTTTAAAACTTCCTGTGTTTAACGTAATTATAAGATAAAATAAGTGGGGGCGCCACTTTCACTAGCGTATGCGCGCCTTCAACAGAGTTTGAAAATTCGTCGTATTTCGACTTATTTTGACTGTAGGTAGTCTTTTCAAAAAAAGAAGTCGAGGCGTTTCGTTGAACTAACACTTTTAGTCGTACTGACAGAGCAGTGTTATCAACCCAACAAAAGTTATCAACTGGCACACGCGCACCCTCACTCCCCACGACGTTTCTCTTTTGAACAGACTCTACATCAAATCTTTCTCGAAATCAAAATCAATTATATAATATTTGATTCAGATTGAATAGTCCTTCGTTGTTACACCAAGTTACTTGCTTCAACGCTATACTCATAGTAATTGGTACTTAAGATAAAATTATCTAAACTGCATTTACATCGATGGTGCATTGCTATTATTTACGGTATCTGCCAGAGTATGTATTTGTAGATAAGATAGGTCTACTCTAAATAAAACCGGCCAAGTGGGTGGTCGGACTCGCGCACGAAGGGTCCCGTACCATTATCTATAAAAATCAAGATATACTAATATTTGGGAGGTAATGCCCATAATGCCCACGCTGGGCATGCGGGTTAAGAATCGCAGTTTGGTGGTAGAATTATTATTCATGGGGCCCTGCTGCCCTTGCCTGATATCCCTTATTCTCCTCTTACGACCATTGATTTATTAAAAAGGGAAGATATGTTACGTTCTCCCAGCGCTTACTCAAAAATTGGCATGTGTTACAACTACACGCAAACCTTAGTTCAATTTTTTTTAAATACTAACCTTGCCCTGCATATACATTTTCGAAACTTGTAAATTCGTTAGAAAACATAAAGAATTTTATAAAACAAGGGAAAAAACTTTCCCCTCTCGTTCCCTTAGATATAAAAACAAACTTATAAGACCTGATTCCAAATTGAAACTACACTCATCGAGCCCTTATGTAATGACTATTAAAATATATAATAAACTGCCTGACGCGTTGATAAACGAAAATAACGACAATGTTTTTATAAAACAACTAAAGATTTTATTAACCACAAAAGCTTACTACACGATTGACGAATATTTGAACGAAAAATATAACTATTTATGCAAGTTAAAATTCCTAACCAGTTAACGACGTCCTCCTCTCTCTCCATACATTGTGTGCCCAGCAGGGTCTATAGTGAAACCTAATTATATGAAAATGTAAATACCTCTGTACACCTATGGAATACAATAAATGATTGAGTATTGAGTATTGAGTATTGAACATGCGCTTACAGTTATATTTGCAGTCCTGTGCAATACAAAGAACAACAAAGACGGAAAGACCTACCTAAGACCGAAGTGAGACCGAGACAACAATATTTCTCGCTAGTACGACCGCCCATGGCGCCGCCGGTCAGACGGTGACTGAGGTGGGAGCACACCATTTTACACAATTTGAGGTTGCCACTTTGGAGAAACCAGTACTTCATCTTCCCTTTTTAAAAAATCAATGCCTACGACACCCATTTTTAGCTTATTTCATTTAAAATACTCACCATTTTCCAAGCACTCTATAAGAGCATTCTTGCTATCCTCATTAATGAATATCTTCACACCAATTTTGAGGTTCTTTCTCTCTTCTTCTGCCATTTTGTTTTGCACGTCATCGTGGGGCCTGGTGATGTTCATAACAGCAGGGGTTGGGGTCGTCAGGACCATGTAGTCTGATGCTTCAGAAGTCTGGGGGAAATCCTGGGTGTGTGCGTTGCCGTTCTGGATAGCACCGATGGGACATGGAGGGTTTTGAGTACCCCATTCTGAGAGAGTCAGCTTGATGCTTTCTGAAAGCTGGAATGGATTGGTTGTTAATTTAGTTTTAACCTAGCAGCGCATCGCGGTTTCATTCGCAAAGTTCCCGTTACCTTGACAATTCCAGGATAATATATAGCCTACTAGCTGCACCCCGCGGATTCGCACGCCCACGGAAACTGATTTATGGTATAAAAAGTAGCTCATGGATAACACATTCCAGGCCTAGAACTACCTGTACCTATGCAAAATAACAGTCCGATCCGTTCAGTAGTTTTTGCGTGAAAGAGCAACAAACATACCTACATACAGACATGTTTACAATAATATTAGTAGGATTTCACTTCCTGAAAAGTAAGCTTGTTAATGTAGAAAGAGTTTTTTAAAACGGTCCGGTGGTTTCGGAGCCTGTTCAATACCAACCAACAATCAAATCTTGCCTCTTTTTACAATATTAGTATAGATGAGAAACATAGTACTCGTACATGTATATCATACATTTTTTTCTAGTATCACAGCCTACCTATACTCCAATTCAGAATCCAAGATATTTTATGACAACAAAGACATTCATCAGTGAAAACTTAACAAAATCATATGACAATAACATAAAACCACAAGGTAATAGCAAGGTTATCACTAAAAACTAAAACATTTACTTCAACAACGGATCATTTTACGTGTGCAGCGACAAATGTTTAAATTTGACTTCGAAAACGAAGGAGAGGTCAATTAAATGATCAATGAAAACTTTCAAATCCAAAAATTGTTTCGAGCTTCTGTGTTTAAGTTCGATGAAACCAATGTCGTTCAATATTTTCCAACAATATTCCTTAGGTTTTGTCACGACTTTGTATACAAAAAATATCCAGGTTTTTTAATCGGAGTATAGGTATAAGCATACAGTCGTTTGACGAAGTCTTTTTGACGTGGTTTTAAGATAGTTCTATTATTCTACTAACATTATAAAGGTGAATGTTTGAACCGTTGTTGTAAAGATATTTGGCTGAAGACAAAGCCAATGCTACTGAATGTATAGAGCTGAAAGTTTGCTAACAAAGATCTGGACCTGGAATGACTGCCTTTAATTCAGAGCTTGTTTGAAACCGCACGCGGAAGCTAGTTTATACTCCTATGTATCTATATCTATACTAATATCACAATGAGAAAAGATTTGATTGTTTGTTTGTATTGAATATACCGAAACTACTGGACCGATTTAAAAAAATATTTCATGATGAAAAAGCTTACTTTTCAGGGAGTGACAAAGGCTATATTTTATCCCGGAATTCACACGAGAACGGGCACTACGCGGGTGAAACCGCGAGGTTGCTAGTTAATATTTAATGCTGGCTTCATTTTTTACCTACTTTGCTTCTCAGTTTGCAGCTAAAAAGTGAGGAGGGTCGATATTTTTTATTCACTTTTGATTAAATAGATAAAATATTAATTACGCTTGGTACCATACATAAATACCAGTAAGTAGGACATGAGTGCAGGAAAATATAATAATTTTAACCAATCTTGCTAAACCAGTATTGATTTATGTGAATGAAAAACATGACTGGTTTAGTTACCAGTCATGTTTTTCATTGACATAAATCATGACATGACACGATCAACATAGAGCTGCTTATTGCAAGTCATTGATAGCACACAAGGAAATTTACATTATAGATGTAAATTTCTGGTACCTACTCTAGCTATGTTAGTACTATTTTGATATGGGAAAGGAGGATCTTAATTCGACTGTTTTTTTATGTTTGTTACCTCAGAACTTTTGATTGGCTTGTCCGATTTTAATTTGCTCCAATAAAGACAGTGGGATCCATGAAAAAACTTAAAAAAACTATATTATTGAAATCGGTTTGTAGTTTTTATTAAAACAAAATCAATTATTGAGGTAGATAGTTTATGAAAAAATGAAAACGTGTTTTTAATATAAACTAGGTAGATTTTTTTTTATGAGATATTTTTTAGAGGAAGGTCCTCTGATAGGAATAAGTAGTCGCCAAGCTCTTACAACTTAATGAGTTATTTGTTGGAGTTAATATTGGTTCAAGTTATAAGTGGATGTAAAAGAAATAGGGACTTCTGATTTTTTCCTTATGAAAACGGGGAAATTACACACACATTACAAGTAATGACTTATTTACACAAATTCAGCTTGACAAGATAGTATTTTATATTAATAAAATAGGTAACTCATTCCATATTATAAGGTCCTTCGGTTTAAAAAAATGTCCCAAAGGGGTCCATAATCCCCATGCAGGGCATGCGGGTTAGGGATCGTAGTTTGGTGGTAGAATTGTTCTAAAGGAGGCGCTGCTGCCCGCCCCCGGTAGATATCCCTTAGTCGCTCTTATCTTATATATATATCTTACGATACCCGCGGGAAGAGTTGAGGTGGTGTAAATTCTAAGCCGGCACCACACAGCAAAAATTTTGATCACAATTAAATTATTCGTATCAAACAAATCTTTTGATCATCATTGTTTGATTGTCGTTGCTGGTCATTTGTAGGCAAGGTCCCACACGTAATAGATAGATATCTAAATTTTCACATTCTTTTATCTAAGGAAAAACACTCCCTCTATCTTATCTGTTATCTACTTTTACCTACTTAGGATAAACGAAAAAAATGGGTAAAGTTGTATGTTTGTTAGGGTTGGTAGTCTAAGACCTAAGATGTAGATATGTCACTCCTCAAGGGCCCTACCTGATACCGCAACATGGCCAACGACCCATTTACCCTTTACCACCTTGTATTTAGTGTACATAGTCAGTAAAATTGTTTAAAGTTATTTAGTATATATCTGTATTGTACCTATCCTACCAATTTAGGTGTTTTTGGGTAAATAAATTATATCTCTCTCTCTAAGACGATCTAGAACTACTACATCTATCTAAAATTGCTAAACTTTAAAAAAAATATTTAAAAGAACTGAAAAAAAGACAGTGAATCTCTTAGTTTTAAGTTTTGTGGGATAAGTACTTATCGTGTGTCATTCACCCAGACATTCACATTTATTATATTAATAAGATTTAATATTACGATGATTAGGTACCTACTGAGCTACTTAATGAGGGGTTTTCGATTTGCATTTTATGAAGAGAAAAATTAGTACGGGCAATTTGAGTACTTACCTATATCACCTAGTCAAATGAAAGGAAAACAAAAATAACAAAAAATGTTGCTAAATTGGCAACTCAAACTAGAAACTTGAAAAATTTGGTTTTCCGTTCATTTGATATACTCAAATTGCCAATTGAGGCACTGCCATCTATGGAGGAATATGTAACTAACTTTTCGTTTTTTTATGCAAATCGAAAACCCTTCATGATGTTTATTTTATTTTATTTTCAGAATTTAAGGAAATCTTACAGCTATGTCTTAAGAATAGTTATTTACTTAATACATGCCGGTACAGACCAGCGCATGTGTGCTGAGGGCCAATTATAAGTTTCCGCAGATATTATGTTGTATTGTCAGTACTACATGAGCGAAGACGGGGGCTGTTGCAAGCTATATTATATCACTGACTCTTATACAAACACACCCTCAAGCTAGTGGTATCTTATCAGAGTTATCAGTTCATACGTAGATCTAGATGATGATTGTTCATATCCTGCACTGATAAAACATTAAATACCTACTTCTAAGATACAGACTATTAAAATAACCAAAGATATAAATCGTTATATAGGTTGTTTCCGTAGTGAGACAGCGCCGTGTTTGTTGTCAAGCGAAGTTTGTGAGCTCACAAACTTGTTCGGTTTCAACTTCGGGGGACAGTATCGCTCACGTCCGTAGGTGTTGACCCTCTGATACCCTACACGTGTCCTCTGGGTGGTGCTAAGAGCGATACCCTCTGGTGGTAGGCTTCGGCCGTGGCTTGTCACCACCCTCCGGACTGGGCCAGTCCGTGAAGCAACTCAGTTGTGTTTCGGAATGTGGTCCGGAGTAGCCATCTTCTAGACCTTCGTGATACATCGTCGGCCGCATCTTCGCTTTCCATCATGTGAGAATTGTGAGATTGCGGTCAAACGAAGGACTATTACTGATAAAAAAAAAAAAAAACTTGTTTCCAAAAATTCCGTGCTATGTGATTGCAAAATAAAAAACAACAATAATAGTTGTGTTTATTGACAAAAACACTAATTTTATCTACCTACTCATGAGCCTTCTCATGGTGTGCGTGCGTCGGCATATTCAAATAAAATAATAAATAAAATTAAAAAGTTTATTTATTCAGACAATTCAAAGACAAAGCCACAGTTTTTGGGCGTAAGGGCGTATCTAACGATTTATATCTTTGAAATAATCATATTTCGTGATGTCATTCATCAGCAGCTGTTCATTTTATGATTTATTTTGAGGCTTATCAAAGTTGCCAGATTAATTTTTTCGTTATTGTGGATAACTAGCAGAAATGAATAGTTAGTTAAAGATTATTAAACTATAGTAATTATTTTGATTGAACATTAAATATACGTAATCTACGAGTAATCACATAATTATAAAAATAATTTTAATAAATTAAATTTCAAAAAATCGCTTTATGAATTTTTACTACACATAGCAAGTAAGCTAGTGTTAAACTGAGGCCTTGTGTACAGAGACGCGGGGCGTACAGCGGCGCGGCCCGCACTAAATTCAAACATATGGCGTTGGTAGAGTGTGTTTACGGAGAAGCGTTTATAATATAATAATAATGATAATAAATCTTTATTTCAGACTTCATACATAGGTCCATAGATTACACTTAATTGGTACATAATATATATAATTAAATAGTCACCCTAATTAACATCAAATCGAAACACAGCAACACAATAATCAAAACAAGAAAAAACAATATTTACAATAATTATCTGGCAATGTTGTACATTATATTATTATTATTAGTATAGGCGTGCATCCTTGAAGAGTGATACATATAAATGCAGTCAAACCTATTAGCGAACACGTTCAGAATGCTGTTGGAGCTGGCCCGGACCCTGCGCACCAGAGATGCTCCCCGCTTACGCATGGTGGTGTAGAAACAGTCCAGGCGCGCTTCGGCGAACATCCCTGACGCGCTGCAGAACCGGGGCAGCCCCATCAGCACCCTGAACGCGTTATTATTATTATACTGCACACGTAGGGCGCTGTACTGTTTTTGCGTATGGTTCACCCACAGGCTGCATGTGTAAAAACTAGAACAATATGCTTTAAAAAGCGTTTTATACACGCGTTTGTTTGATTTGACGCGGCCTCGCCCGCTGCGTCGCACGCGGCGTGTACCGCCACTTTGCACGCCCCGCCTATCCATAAACATCTACGTTCAGTGTGATATGTTTGTTTACGCGTGTGATGACGGGGCCGCTGCACGCGCCGCGTCTCCGTGAACAAGGTCTTAGGGGACATAATATTTTCTCACTCAGAAATGTGTATAATTTTTGACTCACTCAGAAATGTGTGTATAATTTCTGACTAGGTATAGGAAGTTTCCTCCAGTGTCCAAACATATAATTCAGTGGAAAATGTTGAACTTCAACATTCTACGGAAGTTATGTCAACATTATGTAGCTCTGTGAAGTTGTCAGTATTGCGCTACTAATACTAGGAAATAAACTTTGTTACTGAGTATTAGAGTTTAAATTTCAACATCCGATCATTTATCGTATCCATCGAACATGTAGATTGTTAGTAAACAAACCGCCCATGATTAACCTAAAATTATGGTTTAAGAAACTGTATTCTCAACATAAGAATTATAAATTCACTTAAAATGAGAACTTACGGCTGGTTATTGCTATTTGTATAATTATTATATTTGGGTTACGTGACTAGAGTACTAGACACGAGCGTGCTACACTTAATAGAAAAATTCAATTAGTTGGCGCGTCTTTTTATACCTACGTAATTTACATTACTTGTCGATTTTAGATCCTTCCTTCAATGAATATTGCTTACAGTTTTTGTTATTTGTGTAGTGGTTTGTTTACTAACATTCTACATACTCGATAGATACAGTATAGTACCCTGGTTCCCATTCAGTAGCTAGTTATGGTGAAGTCACATTCATCTACCCAAACTTACACATTTATTATACTAATATAGTTTTATTATTGAATGAGGAAGTAACTCATACAGACACAATAGATTATTAAGTATTACTGATGTCACATTGAAGTGCAAAGCTTACTCGTGAAGTAGGTAAGTATCCATAGTTTATACTGACATTATACTTTATTAGTTTCTGCGCAAGGCTTCGCACGCGTTGTTTCTATGGAAACGTTTTTTATGCCATGGGAACTAATGTAGCCTATGTGTCACGTCCCACAGGAACGAGATAAAAAGTATTATGTCTACGTCCGTGTCCTGATTCTAAGCTACCTAGCCATTACACCCCCAAGTTTCAGGTACATCGGTGCAGCTGTTCTTAAATTATAAATATTGTAACTAACAAACTTTTTATAATTATATATAGATGTAAGTTAATACCTGCAATTACTACTAATGGATACAAATCCACCTCACATGATCAGAACACATTATAAACCGCAGCTTCGCCCACATGGAAATTTCACGATTATATCACACATCTATTAGGGGTAGCTTTGTAAAAATTAAAATATGTGACTCAATATTAACTTAATAGTTTATTAATACTGAGTTTGAGTGAATCCAACCAAGAAACTTTACCACCTTTTTTAAGCCCCTCTCTCAGAGGTGAATTTTTTAAAATCGGGCCTAATTTGTTTTCTAGGACCTATCAAGTCTATACTTATATATAAAGAGGAAAGATTTGATTTCAAAAAAATACTAAAGGCTTACTTTTCAGGGAGTGACATAGGCTATATTTTATCCAGGAATTCCCACGGGAACGGGAACTACACCGGTGAAACTGCAAGCTGCTACTTTATGATATTAGTAGGATATTCATAGGTATTTATTCTTGGTAAATAAAATTAATATAAGTATCCCGGTAAAGTTAAATTATTACAATAAACATGTCAAGGTTTTGTCTGCGGTAGAGTACAGAATATTGTAGCTAAATGAGTTTGTAAAACAATATGGAATGTACCAGTAGCTTAATTGTCCTATTTCTAATAATAGCAGACACAACTCTTTGAAGATAATTGTTCTGGAAGCAATTTTGTTAGTGGTGAGGAAGTAACTTCTGATTTTAGAAATACTGACCTCATATAGTTTTTGTATCCATGTACTCTCTAGGACAAAATTTCGATTTCATTCTCTTAAAATTCAATCTAAGGAAGGGACTTTTATTGTTATTTGATAGACATGATTGTCATGGAAAGATAAATTCGGTAAGTCAAATATTAAACTGCGCAAAATTTTAATTATTAAGAAGTATTTAAACTATGATTCCTGGTTAAATTATTTGAACCACTGTTATCTCTCTTCAACATATTGGTTAAATCTAAATGGTACCTAAATATTGATCACAGTAAGTAATCACTTGAACTTACATAATTCCACTAGATAACTGGTCAAGTTAGAATCCCAAAGGTCACCATTACAATAGGCATAAAAACTTTAAAAAACTTAGAAATACAAGCACTAACCTCTTCTGTAACATTTTGTCCAGCTTTCTTCTTGATATCAATCAAGTTGAGCACATTTCCAGTATTTATTGTCACTTTAGACGCGCTTTTCAACATCGTGACCGACTAGTTTACTTTGTAATTACGTTTTTATGAATTGCTTTGGAAGCCAAGGTTACCGGCCTGTCGCCTGAACAATGTAAGCACAAAAAAATCGAGCGAGTGTTTAAATTTGGAATAAGCGTCTGATCGCTAGCGATTGTGCCGAGTTACTGAATAGTGGCCTTGTCGCGCGCTGAAACTCATAGTTTCTTTTCCCAAGGCAGCAGCAGTAGCGATCTTGACGTGTGTTGCAAATTATGACGAAACTACGAGTGATATCATCTTTAGATTTGCCTACATCGATAATCCTGCAACGTTAAGCTGGGCCTGAATTAAGTGTTGTTCCTGGTTTGTGTTTTCAAAGAAATTCACGGAAATTTGATTATGAATTTAGCTTTTTTTGGAACAAAGTCAACAGAAAATTCTGAAAAGAAAAGTTTAGAAAAGAGAAAGAAAACAGAGCTAGCAAATGTCAGCAACAGCTGACACAATTTTGTCAACATAAACTTTCTCTGACAGTGGCAGAGACAGAACTGTGAGCGAGTTTGGACAAACGGAATCAGCCTCCCTCTAAAAAAGTTACCCTCCACAACAGCCTGTTTTGGTCCACAGCTGGACGCAAGCCTCATAATCCCCACACTGGGCATGCGGATTGGTGATCGCAGTTTGGTGGTTGTTGTGCAGGAGGCGCTGCTGCCCGCCTCCGATGGATATCCCTTAGTCGCCTCTTACGGCACCCACCGAACGGGAAGAAATGAGGTGGTGCAAATTCTAAGCCAGCACACAGTAAAAAGTTTCCCTCATTCATAACAAATCGAAAAAAAAAGACGTGTGGCACTCGGGGACTGCCGCGGTAAAGCTATTGCAATGCCATCTAGAGGCGAGTTGCTGAACTAAAGAGACAAACGTCAAGGTTTTTTCGTTACGGAATTTCTGGATTCGGTCCCCGCGCTCAAGGCCCGCGATAGAAGCTATGCAATAGCTTAAAAATAGAAAAGCCCTCCACTGCACACAGACGCTAAATAATTAGCGCGATTTCGGCGATTTTCTAGCACGATTCAAGACGAGACGAATCGCGGCGATGAAAAAGTGTGCGTCAACGTATGCGTTTTAGTACAAAATGTACTGCAAACAAATCGTGCGACACAGGTTGCGCTTAAAAATTAGCGCCTGTGTGAGTGGGGCTATAAAGAATGATATTAATTATATTTAAAAAAACCATCGGATTTTAAAAAACTTTATCTCAAGAGAATGGGAGAAGGAGCGTGATTTCGGTCGCCTAGCTAGATTGACCACCCTAGACAACATTTCGCTGTCAATGTCAGTGTCCAACACTTTGTCATTGTCAAATTAATACAAGTCAAAAATAAAAAGAAGAAGAAAAGATTTCATGTCATCAATCCAATCGATTTTATTTCATTTCATTTGTTGTTGCGGCTTTTGTGGAGAGTGTCGTTCGTTTGTGTTTATCACATCTGCTCATAATCTAACTGTGCAATGGGTGTCGATATTCTAGGATTTGCCTATGCGGCCACCGTTGCTGCCGGTGGTATCATGGGTTACGCCAAAGCTGGTGAGCTATAAATTTTGTAGTCTTTTGGCGAAAAACCAGAATTTTCGGTAAATTCGGGTTTCACTCTTGATTATTCCGTGACCTCATGATTTTTTTTACTCAAAAACTTGATCTGTCATTGATTAGCTATAATATTATCACTGTGACACAACACTTACTTGAATTCCACTGAAGTTTCAAAAAGTTGTGATATGATATGACAGAGAGAAGCAACAATACTTTTGAACTTAATATCCAGTTTAAAAAACACTTAAGACTGACCTGTTATTGCTATACTAGCAAGAAAATAAGTAATTTTAACAATGCCAAGCATAGGTTACTTACAAAATTCAATCATAATCAGTATTTAGTGACTGATATCATAAATTAATCACTGATTAATATACATGAGCTGTGTCATGCTAGCTAGCTATATGTTGCTGGCTTGGAATTTGCACCACCCCATCTCTTCCCGTGGGTTCCATATAGGAGGCGACTAAGGGATATCCACCGGGGGTGAGGCCCCTGCATAACAATTCTACCACCGAACTATGATCCCAACCCGCATGCCCAGCGTGGGGATTATGGGCGTTACCCCCATTACATAAACACTAACATAACACACATAAGTTGTAATAGCTCCCTCGGTTAACAGACTTGACCACTGGCTACGAACGCACAATCCATGACCACAAGTGACAAACAGTCGTGAAAAATTTAGTAGACATACCAGCTTTAAGCTACTCGTCTATTATCCAATAATAATAATAATTATCCAACAGTGGACCAATACAAGCTGTTGAGGTTGAACTGTGATATAAACATTCCAGCTTTAAGCTGCTTGTCTATTATCCAATAATAATAATAATTATCCAACAGTGGACCAATACAAGCTGTTGAGGTTGAACTATGATATAGACATACCAGCTTTAAGCTGCTCGTCTATTATCCAATAATAATAATAATTATCCAGCAGTGGACCAATACAAGCTGTTGAGGTTGAACTATGATATAGACATACCAGCTTTAAGCTGCTCGTCTATTATCCAATAATAATAATAATTATCCAGCAGTGGACCAATACAAGCTGTTGAGGTTGAGGTTATATACATAAAGTAATGGCAACATGAGTATAATAGCGAGCAGAATCTTTTAATTTAATGTATGTAACAATGTTTTGGAAATAAAAGGCTATATTATTAATAAACTCACATAATGCTGACATATTTTTCCTTCTGTTTCAGGATCCATACCTTCGTTGGGAGCTGGTTTAGTTTTTGGATCAATCTTAGGTAGTCTATTATTCTACTTTGAAAGCATCGAGGTTCTTAGATTCTTTGTATTTTCTAACCTCTCATGTACCGCTGTTAGGCAAAAACCTTAACCTCCTTAGATTGTCTAAGTATTCTGTACCATCTCTCTCTATTTCAGGAGTTGGAGCATATCAGCTGAGTCAGAACCCCTCAAACTATGGTCTGATGCTTGGAACTACCTCAGCCCTAGGTGGTCTTATGGGATACAGGTATGATTGCCAGCTATGTTATCACAGTACCTATATAAATATTATAAACTAGCAGCGCCTTGCGGTTTCACCTGCGTAGTTCCTGCTCCCGTGGGAATTCCGGGATGAAATATAGCCTATGTCACTCACTGGAGAAATTATCAAAGAATTTTTTTTAATTGGTCTAGTATTTTCCTAGCCTCTTGAATACAAACAAACAAACAATTAAATATTTCCTCTTTAGCCTATTCAATACTTGCCTCTGTTTAATATTAGTATGTATGTATAGATAAGAAAGTTTGAAAAGAACTTTTCACACCAGA
This sequence comes from Eupithecia tripunctaria, assembly GCA_955876795.1. Taxonomy (NCBI): domain Eukaryota; kingdom Metazoa; phylum Arthropoda; class Insecta; order Lepidoptera; family Geometridae; genus Eupithecia; species Eupithecia tripunctaria. The sequence continues at coordinate 6,953,272 of OY041623.1, read as the reverse complement.
ACTACTGAACGGATCATGCTGAAACATTGCATTGATGTAGCTCTAAGCCTCATCAAACATAGGTACTTTTTATCTCTATGCCATAAATCAGATCCATGGGATAGAAATAACCTTAAAACTTTTCCATGCTTACAAAGTCTGCAAAGTATGTATGTATAGATGAGAAAATTTTAAAAGAACTTTTCACACCAAAATTACTGAACGGATCATGCTGAAAAATTGCATTGTTGTAGCTCTAAGCCTGGAATCAAACATAGGTACTTTTTCTCATGGAAACGCTACAGCAATTCTATAGCCACCCAGAGTGAAACAGCTTGCCTCAACAAAATTATATCTAAGGATACGTCTACCAAGCTCGGCTCACTAAAAAAGCCAGATGGATCTTACACAAAAACCGAGCGGGAACAGCTCGAGTTACTGTTAAAAACACACTTTCCGGACTGCAAACTGGAGGAAAACACTGAATGGGAGGCAAGAAATCATCACCAACCTCAAAACAACGACTGGGAACTTGCAAACCAGATAGTAACAGAAGAAGTGCTAGACTGGGCGGTGAGAAGCTTTAAACCGTACAAAGCCGCTGGCCCCGATGGTGTCTTCCCCGCCCTTCTCCAGTGGAATCTAACTAAAATTATACCTACGCTAGCATCCATATTTAGAAGCTGTATCGCATGGAAATACATTCCTCGAGCTTGGAGGGAAGTCAAAGTAATCTTCCTACCAAAACCCGGTAAAACAGATTACACCCAGCCAAAGTCATTCAGACCAATAAGCCTGAGCTCGTTTCTACTGAAGACACTAGAAAGACTATGCGACAAGTACATCAGAAGTGGGCCGCTACTTAAAAACCCAGTGAACAAAAATCAGCACGCCTATCAATCAGGTAAATCTACTGAAACAGCCCTGCACCAAGTAGTCCACAAGATTGAAAATGCGCTTGAAAGTAAGCAATCATGCTTAGTCACTTTCATAGATATAGAAGGTGCCTTTGATAAAACAACATTTCCATCAATAGAGAACGCTTTGCGAAAGCAAGGAGTCGATGAGAACCTAAATAAGTGGATAACTGAAATGCTATCCAGCAGAGCGACCAAAATCGAGGGTTCAGAATCCCTGGGGCAGGTAGCCCAATGCAGGGTGACGCGAGGGTGTCCGCAGGGCGGGGTCCTTTCGCCGCTCCTGTGGGTAATGGTCGCGAACGAACTTCTGGACTCGCTGAACAAAGATGGTATTCTTACGATCGCATATGCAGACGACTTGGCAATCATGATATCGGGGCTCTTCGAAACAACTCTTTGCGAAAAGATGCAGAAGGCACTACGGATTGTGGAAACATGGTGTACCAAACACAGTCTGTCTGTTAACCCGAACAAAACAGAACTAGTACTATTCACTCGCAAAACCAAACTTCCAAGACTAGAACTACCCTCACTGCTAGGTACAACACTGACACTAAGCAAGGAGGTTAAATACCTCGGCATATGGCTAGACAGTAAACTACTGTGGGGTAAACAACTAGACCATATCACAACAAAAGCCACAAACGTCTTATGGCAATGCACCCGAGCGGTAGGCAAGGACTGGGGCCTCAAGCCCAAGCTGTGTCTATGGATGTACACAGTCATGGTCCGCCCAGTGCTAACCTATGGTGCAATAGTATGGTGGCCCAGAACAAACTTAGTCACCACCATTAACAAACTTCAGCAAGTTCAAAGACTGGCCTGCACACTCATTTGCGGATGTAGGAAATCAACCCCATCTGCAGCACTGGACATAATCTTAGGACTAACGCCCTTGCATGTTCACATTCAGCAAGAGGCGATGGCGGCGTCTCTAAGAATAAAATCAACAAACCAGTGGAAAGGCGAGTCTGGCCTCACAAACCACAGTAGAATACTAGGTAAAGCAATTGCTGCATTTCCAGAAGCGGCAAATGGCACTGATAGAATAGCGTCGACCTACTTAACTGCCAAGACCTATAAAGTAACGCATGAAGAGAACGCAGCAGCGATCACCGCACATGACGTTAACACATATCACATCTACACTGATGGGGCCAAGAACAAAACAGGAGCTGGCTGCGGCTACTGCTGCCCCGAAACTGGACTCTCAAGAGCCCAACCACTAAACTCGGCCACAACAGCCTTTCAGGCGGAAACACTGGGACTTAAACTAGCGGCAAATGATATGCTTCTGGAAACAGTCAACAAGGAGCCAAACAGACAGATGCAGCTGATCTTTAAAACAGACAGTGCTGCACTAATAAACGCACTCAAACGGACAGAGACAAGATCAAAAGCAATTGTAGAATGCCATAACGCACTACAAGATCTTGCTCAACACAGCGAAGTCTGCCTAGAATGGACAGAAAGTCGATCCTGCCCAGGCAACAAAAATGCAGACAGACTAGCAAAAGAAGGAGCAAGACTAACTCCAACCCACCAAGATGTAAGTCTCTCGAATCCGCCCACAGCGGAAGTCAAAAACAGACTAAAACTTAACTCTGAAAAAGAACACCAAAAACTATGGGAGCGTCGGACAGACTGCAAGCATGCTAAATCATTATTCCCCTCTAAAGACAGGAAAACCACCAACACGATGCTCAAGATGAGCCGAGAGGACCTAAGAACGATGGTGGGCATCATCACAGGCCACTGTGAATTAAATCACCATCTTTTTAAGACTCGAGCCACAGACAGCAGTTTATGTCGTGGCTGCCTCCAAGAAGAAGAGACGGTAGAACACGTTGTCCTACACTGCACGGCCACAGAGGAGGCCAGACATAAAACGGGGCTGAAGTGTCTCATTGAGTCATCTATCCCATCTACACCCGCAGAAAAGCTGAAACGAAGCTGTCAGTCACCAAAAGTCCTGCTCCGATACTTCTAGGAGCTGGGCTGGTTAGGGCCTACTTAGGCATGGGGATAATGCACAATACACTCCTATGCGAGATGTCCGTGCAGATCTTAGTTCCCCTACTCAGAATTAGAATTAGAATTAGATAGGTACTTTTTTATCTCTATGCCATAAATCAGACCCATGGATCTGATAAAAATAACCTTAAAACTTTTCCACGCTTACAAAATCTGCAAAGCCACTGGCAGAAACTAGTTGTTTTTATGAATTCAAAACATCATCATCAGCCTATACTAGTACACGGTTGGATATAGGCCTCCCCTAATAAGCCCTAATGATATAATAATGGACAACTGAAATTTTCTTTTTCTAAAATTTTATTTCTTCCATGCACTCATTTACTTGTGTATATGACTGCAACTTTCTCATTCCCCATCCTCAACAACCTATGAAGGTCCACTACTGGACTCAGGCGTCTTCAAGATAAGCGCCTTACTGTCTTATCTCTCAGCGGTGGTAATACCCATAATCCCCATGCTGGGCATGCAGGTTGGAGATTGCAGTCTGATAGTAGAGTAGTTCAGCAGGGGGCGCTGCTGCCCACCCCACATTGGATATTTAAATATACGGAAGCCTCTTACAATACCTGCAAGACGAGTAAGTCTGATGCAAATTCTAAGCCAGCACCACACAGCACAGCTGACTAATATAGTTAGTCTTTCCACGAGAAATACGAATTCCTTCAACTTTTCTAATGATTTTATGATTATTGTAAAGTTGTAAATTTATACTGCCATGCAAAAAGTTCGTGCAGAATGCAACCTCAAAAAACTGGACTGTCTAAATTTTTATTTATTTTTATGTTTTTACAGGGGGTTGGCGTGTTTATTTAAGATATACAGATTACCTGTAGTTAAAAAATATTATATATATTATCTATTACATAAACAGGCTCATGAGGGCCAGCCCCATCATCAACCTGCCAGCTAGGCAAAGCAATCCTTGTTCAAGGATAAATATTGAAAAGTTCCAATTAATTTTTAAATATTTATATTTGTTTCAGAGCATACAACAGTGGAAAGTTCATGCCTGCAGGTTTGATATTTATTCTGTCAGCAGGAATGTTTGCGAGGATTTTAGTCACCAACGTGATAGGAAGTCCTGCGGCTGTCAAAAATAATTAAGTAGGTACTTTTGCACTATTCAAGTACTTACCGCATCAACCTACTATTAGCGATAGTTTAAGTTTTCCGCAGCAATAATTTTTGATCTAAAATACGTAATATAATAATTTAATGAAATGAGCAAGCCAAATCATAAAATGATTTTATTGACGACACAAAATGAATTGTTATGAGAAATTGATAGCTTCACACCATACAATTTACTTGAGTTGATTTATAAAATGGTATTATATCATTGTTCATTTATGAAAACATTGGATTTCACATAATCTTATATTAACAATTTATAAATAAAATTGCTAGGTTAAGCTTAACTTTTAAACTGAGCAGAAAATATCCAGGTTTTTGGTCAAGATCAAGATGTGTCAATAACCCTCGATAGAGGATTACAATAGGTTGTTTATTGAATAGTTATTTATTCCTGTGTTCATAAAAAAGCATTTATTTGAATGTTACCTCTGTTGGATATGTTTATTTTAGTTATAGGATGGACTGGATTTTTTATGGTTGAAGAATAAAGTGGTGTTGGGACATTTTCGTTTAATTTATATATTTGGTATTAGAATTCTGATGTTTTAGATACTCATCATAAAATTACCAATATAACTAATAAGTTAAGTAATATAACTAATAAGTTATATTGGTAATTTTAGTGACAAGTCACAAAAAGTTTTAATGAAAAAAATTGTGGGCTAACTCTACATTTTTATTGACAGACTTACTACCGCTCCCAGAGACGTTAATGCTTACTTAAACTCACTAAGTAAAGATTTTTGTATTGAAATCTTTGCTAAGTGACAGTTTTTGGTAATCATTAATGTATCTGAGTGCTGTAAGTAATAAATATATGTTCAGGGACTCTTACTCAAAAATTAAACAATTTCTATTATTCAATTTTCTATATTTTCTCTCTTATAAGTAGATAATTTTTGTGAAAATAATTGTTTATACATAAATAGATGTATAAAAATAAATAATCTATATCAAAGGCAAGTGATGTCTCAGTTACAATATCACTACAATCCAGAGTAAAAATTACATAATAAATATGTATTTTTAGATAATTTTAAGTCTATTGGTAACTTTAGTTAAAGATCTATGTCACATAAATAAATTTGAGATGTAAAAGACTTAAATAATAACAAAAATACTAAATTTTGAGTGGAACAAAAAAATCGAAGTTAAAAATAAAATATTCAAAATTAAGTCTAATTTGATCGAACTGTAGCGAGCCAGTCGCCCTGTCACTTGAAGAAAGAACCTAAAACTATCCTACATTTGCTTAATAAGTGTAAAAAAGGCACATCTTGGCAGTTTCTTTAATGTAACCTTACAAAGATATTTTACAACAATTTTATTATTAGGAGTATTCAGTAAATCCATTTAGGATACAAACTATCCCACATTGATCGTAGAACTGACTACAATCATTATACTAACTGTACTTAAAGTTTATAAGAAAACACAATCACATTTTTATCACCCACTTTAAGTGTCAGACACTGTCTTCAGACACATTTTCACTATACACAACGCGCATACCCATACCCGTTAAATCTTTAAATAAAAACAAGCAAAATGTATCTATATCTGCTTGATTTTATTTCATATACCACTGCAATAATATCGCTCTATAGTCTATCCCATATTAATATTTTATGCTTCCATTAAAAATGAGCTTAGATTCTGATTCTGCCATAAAGAGTAACAGAAATTACCTAAAATCCTAACATTGATATATGTAATTTCAAGATCATTAATGCTTATTCTGCTTAAAAAATGTCTGCCTAAAGAAGTATTTATTCCCATTGTGCTATAAAAGCTCTCAACAGTAAATTACTATCCTGCTATAAAACATCGAGACACAACAAAAAATTTCTCATTCCTATCCTGCTATAATCACAATAATATTCTCATTCCCATTCTGCTATAGTCGCTATTAATTCTGCGATATTACGCAACAAGAAATTTCTCATTCTTATCCTGCTATAGTCACAATAATATTCTAATTCCCATTCTGCTATAGTCGCTATAAATTCTGCGATATTACGGGGTATGCGCGTACACAATCATTATTGTAGTTCTTAGCTGTAAAACCGAGGCTACCCCCGCGGTGTACGCTGTAGGGTGGCCGGTGTGGTTGTACCAGCAAGGCAGTCTTCAAGTATGTTCCGCTCCATACGTTAGTGGCGGCTACTGAAAACATTGAGTTATGTAAAGTTTTGATACACAAGATTAATATTTATATGAAGTGCATGCATGCTATGATAAGTTTTTTTGTCAATAAAAATTGGACTTTGTATAAGTTATACAGGGTTATTAGTAATTCGAATTTGCGGTTGTCGCAGTGTCAGTGAATTATGAATGACCCGGTATAAATTGACTAATAAAAAATAGCTTATTATTTTCAAAAAATTTGACTAATAATGAATTTAATCTAAGAGTCCAATGCGCCTGTGGCATTTTGTTTAAATTAAAAGCAATATTTTGATATATTTAAAAAATTTAGTCATGCTGACATACTAAAAATTTGCATGGCATCATTATCCCCATAAAAGAGATTCTATAAGGTTCCTATGGGATCCATTAGTGATATAAATTTATGCCAGAAAATCATTGTAGAATGCATGCTAGCCCATAGAAATTATAAGAAAATAGAGAAATGCAAAAAAACATTAATGACTGATTAAAAGGTCACGTTTCAAAAACATTGTGATGGTGGAAAAAGATGTTGTACAAAATGGTCGTCGAAATGCTGGAAGTGGAAAAGATCAAGACATTCACATAGAATTATTCACAGAATGTTATTTACATAGCACTTAATACCATGCTGTTTATCCGTAAAAATAACGATAATATACTTTTACAAATAGAAAGATAATGATTAATGTAGGTACAAAGACTATACAGATGCTTAAAATGTAGGTAAAATTTTCAAGTTTGTTGGTAGGTAGTTGTGAGAGGTAGTTTATGTACACACTTGGATGTTTCGGTGTGAAGTGAGTAGGAAAACTGTGTGATACGGAAATTCGATGTCCCACAGAAAATGGCAAGTCCATGATCGTGAATACGATAGTGATTCCACGTCTCCGATCTGATTCTTACCAAAAATGGCACATCAATGCTGTATCAACTCCCCTGTTGTCAAATTCCTTTGGTAAGAGAACACCAGTCTTGCCGGCTCTATTTGCACTTGCGCGCTTCTTGCGATAGGTTCTATCTGGACTTGCTGCGAGTTCGCATCAGGCCTTATAGAGTTGTCGTACGACTTTTGCGAGTAAAAAGTCCCTATTTTGAAAACAGGCTTTACTCCCTTGTCTTGGTACGGACTTTTCGTTGTCGGTCGTAGATAGCTGTCGATCGCGTCTTTGCTGAAGCTCCATTTGTCATATTTGTCATTTTTGTCGTTGGCTTTTGGAGGCCGTGTGGTGAAGTCTTTGAAATCGTAAGGATTTTTGGTGGTTGAGATTGAATATTTGTTGATCGATGGTGGAAAATATGTTGGTTTTATTGTGGTTGTCTTGTCAGCGAAGAAATTGTATGGCTTCGCTGTTGTAGAGTATTGGTAGTATTTAAACACGCTTTCTGTGGATTGGCTGGTGGGTTTTTGGGTTGTGGTACTTGCTGTAGTTTTATAGAAGTAATAGTTTGGTTTCGCTGTGCTAGGTGCGTATGGCTGTGTTGTTGCTTCGTAACTGTGTGTGTAGTTGTAAAAAAAACTTGTATTAGTATCTTGTGATGCTCTTGTATGAAATGTACACAACCTGACTAGAATGAGATATTGTTAATCTCATTCTACTTGTCAGGGTTGTGGTTGTTGATGTGTAATGTATAAATACTAAAATCTTTTCTCAAGACATAATGTTTGTAAACAACCCAGAACACAAATATAGAAAAATGTCGATTTGGCGTCGAGTTTAAAACATAATTGTCAGCTAAGCATTATAGAAAACCTCTCAAATCGGCAATTTAATTCTGTCAAAAAATCAACAGCAAGAAAGTGGTTTTTAGATACCTAAGTGTTGGGGGCATGTTTACAAACATTTATCTTGTTTAATCGATTATGTTTTGATCTCTCATTTTTAGGAATCTATTCTATTCACATTCTACTAAGTTCAATCAGATAAGAATCTAGATAAATTTACCGGGCAAACATCAAATTTCCTGGTAAATTCCGTTATTACACAATGGAGGTATCCATTACCTGGTAATATTCTGGAAGAACGGACTCGTTTCTGGCCGCACGTAGCTCGGCGTGTGCTGCGAGTAGTCTGGTATTATATTCTCGTGTTCCGTTATACACCGCCCGTTTATGCAGTACTAAAACAATATTTATTATGATCATCAGATTCTGTCTTTCGTCCATCAAACAAGGAAGAAAAACATTTGATATCTTTATCTGTTAACAAGGAAGAAAAACATTGACCGCAATGGTGCAAATTGCGTGCTGTCCCGCTGACATTTTCAATGATCGAAGCTGGCTGTCATCTTCAATAGAGTTTGTTCAAAAAGAGAAGCGTCGTGGGAATTGAGGACGCGCGTGTGCCGATTGACAACTTTTGTTGCGTTGGCATCAATGCTCTGTCATCGCAGTACGACTAAAAGTGTTAATTCAACGTAACGCCACGACGCTTCTCTTTTTGAACAGACTCTACCATTCTTTTTCAACATTTCGAGAGCTATTTATAGTACCTGTCCGTCTCCACACGGCGATCCTTCGGCCGCTGGTCGGTAGGCCACGCAGTAACCACTGGCAGCGTCGAAGCAAAACAGCTGAGCGCACACTCGCTCATCTTTGAAGCACGCGCTGAAAACAAATTCCGTTTAGGGTCCATTTCACAATATCCGGATAAGTTCTTCATAAGTTCCAAAAGCATTTTCTGATTTATCCATTGGATAAACATAATTGTTACGTTTCACAACTAACAAATAGCGCTAACTGTCGCATAAAGTCGTCCCTACGTTTCTTATCAGGAACAATTATCCTGCAAATAATGTATGTTTTAGATGAATACTTTAACCAGAAATTGTAAAACAGACCCTTCATCATCATCATCATCCACAGCCGGATTTTACCCACTGCTGGGTATAGGCCTCCCGAAGTTTGTGCCATCCACCACGGTCCTGTGCTAACCGCCTCCATTGACGTCCCCCGACACGTACTATGTCGTCGACCCACCTTGCAACTGGACGTCCTACGTTTCTTTTGCCCATTATTGGCCACCAGTCAGTTGTTGTTTTGCTCCACCTATCATCACCTCGCCTTGCAATGTGTCCAGCCCAACTCCATTTAAGCTCCATGACTCGAGTGCCAACATCCTGGACCTTTGTTCTTTGTCGGATCTTGGTGTTCGGGACTCGGTCTGTAAGGTGAATGCCGAGCATGGCGCGTTCCATAGCTCTTTGTGCAACTCTCAGACGGTATACACCAGTCTCCTGTGTGAGCGTCCACGTCTCGGCACCGTAGGTCATGGTGGGCAGTACACATTGATTAAATAAGCGGGTCTTCAAACATTGTGGAACCTTCTCTGATTTTAAGATGTCATCTAGCTTGCCAAATGCAGCCCATCCTAGCTGGATTCTTTTTGAGATCTCCTTAGGCTGGTGTTCTTTGCCGAAGGACACAACATGTCCAAGATAGACGTATTGATCGACTCTCTCCAGTACCTCATTTCCCACCGTGATGTTGAAATTTGAGGGGCTGGAGAGGTTCGCCATAACCTTCGTCTTGGACATATTCATTCTTAAGCCAACTTTCAAAGAAGCATTATAAAGTTGTTCAAGCATTTTTTGGAGATCATCAAAACTTTCTGCGAAAAGTACGAGATCATCTGCGAATCTAAGATGAGACAAATTGACACCATTGATGTTAATGCCGCAGTTATCCCATTTTAGGGTTTTTACGACGTCTTCGAGTGCTGCTGTAAATAGCTTTGGTGAAATGGTATCTCCTTGTCTCACTCCTCGCTGGATTGGAACGGGATTGGTTAAATCGTGAACTCGTACCTGCAGAGTCGCTGAGCTGTAGAGCTCCCGGAGCACATCCACGTAACGGGAATCGATGTAGCAGCGATGAAGAGCGTGGAACACGGCCCAATGTTCGATACTGTCGAAGGCCTTCTCATAATCGACGAAGGCCATGACAAGGGGCTGGTTAAATTCGTGACACTTCTCCATCAGCTGGTTCACCGTGTGGATATGGTCGGTAGTTGAGAATCCGCTCCGGAAGCCAGCCTGTTCTTTGGGTTGCGCTTCATCAAGATCGCGGGTAAGCCGTATGGTAAGTATTTTTGCAAAAAGTTTGTATATTTGGGAAAGCAAGCTTATGGGTCGGTAGTTACTCAATTTAGCAATGTCGCCTTTTTTGTGGATGATGGTGACTATGGCATTCTTCCATTGCTCTGGTGTTCGAGCTTCTTGGAGAACTTTATTAAAAAGTTTTTCAAGAACTTCTACTACAGGTTTTCCTCCTGCTTTTAGCAATTCGCCTGAAACACCATCAGCGCCAGGAGATTTATCCGCCTTCATTTTGTATAGAGCATTTGTAATCTCGCACGGAAGAATAGGTGGCAGGATTTCCGTGGTCCGATGTTCAATAGGCGGGGCTCGAATATCGTCCTCCAATGAGTCCGGTTCTACAGATGTCGATGTATATAAGCTTGCGTAAAATTCTTCAATGATGGTTGTTATTTTAGCTCTGTCGGTAGTTAAATTATTATTTTTGTCTCTAAGTTTAGAAATTTGTTTGGTGCCGGAAGTTGTTTTTCTACGAAATATTTTAGGGCCTTGGAACTGTTTGATTGTATTCATAATAGTATTGGTGTTATAAGATCGTATATCGTGTTTATATCGTGTAAACAGACCCTTAGAAACAGTTTTTAATTACCATCTTCTACATAAATCTAAAGCACAAAAAAAAAATCTTAGAACAAAAAGAAGATCAATTCCGGATCGTGCAAGCGCTTGATTCCAAATTGCAAAGTTTGTGCATTAGAGAATTATCCGACATCAACAATTGGTTGAAAGACCCCGAGTATGTTAACAAGCACCTTGTTAACATACTCGCTGGTAGCCAGCCTGCTAGCCCAGTTCAGGGAAGATCTCCCATTGTTTGCAACGTTTTGGAAGAATCCCACCTTCCCTCTAAAGCTTGTCTTACCTAGTGCCTCTATCTTTCCGGCACTGCGCGTCTAGTGTGAGGAGTCTTCCGGGAAGCACCCTGGGTAACGAGTCGTCCTCGTGCGGAGAGTTATAAAGGCAGGTCGCTGTGTCACCGCTGGAAAATAACATAAATCTTTCAATTATCTGGGTAAGTAAGTTTTAATGGTATTAACTAGCTTCTGGCCGCGAAGTTGCATGCGTTTTTCAAGGTAAAAAATTGCCTTTGTCTCGAGATACCATCTCTCTAACTGGCAAATTTCACATTATCAGCTCCTCTGCCTATAAATGTTTAATTACATTTTAAGTTTAGGCTTCTTATGATTTAGGTGCACCACAACTATTAATTGAACTTCCTTTTGGTAGGTATCAGAAATGCTTAATCGAAAATAATAGTCAGGGATTTTCGCAAGCGTAAGAAAAAATAACCTTATGATATAATTTAAAAAGTGCATAAATTGTAAACACTTATTCAAACCAATAACTTTATTATTTATTGTAGTTTCTTTCAGTCTTACTTCAAGAAATGATGGAAGCTCTGCACAGAGCACGGCGACCACCGGAATCCCTTCTCCGTATGCCGAAGGTCTGACATGATGAAGCCATCTTCCCACCGGCACTTCTCAGCCCCTGGACCGCCGAGGTAGGAGGGAGGGGGGCTGCCGTCATGAACTGCGCCTAGTCTGGAAGGTATAGAAGGGATCATGAATCAGTAACCTCAACAGCATATATTGGTCCAATGCTGGACGCAGGCCTCCCCCTGATGAGAGCCTTGAAGCTGTGAATTTCTTTTTGCTTGTTTTCTATGTACTTGCAATCATCCTATTTCCGTTATAAATTGTGATAATCAGTAAGCCACGCAAAGCTATTTTGTTCTGGGTAGGTTAGACAAAAACTAATCCGAATGCAAGGCGCTGCTAGTATTTATCAAATACTAGCAGCGCCTCGCGGTTTCGCCCGCGTAGTTCTTGTTCTTGCGAATTCCGGGATAAAATCTAGCCTACTAGATGCGCCCCGCGGCTTCGCACGCCTACCCACGGGTACTGATTTATGGGATAAAAGTAGCATAGGTGTTATTCTTATTCCAGGCCTATAACTACCTGTATGCAAAATTTCAGGCTGCAGTAGATTTTGCGTGGAAGAGCAACAAACGTACATACATACCTATATGTATACAAACTTTCGCGTTTATAATATTAGTAGGATAGTAGGATGTCATTCTCTGAAAAGTAATTTAAAATTTATTTATTTATTTATCAATTTTTTCCTCGTTATAATATTAAGTATAGATGAAGAACACCTTCAATAATTCATTATGAGTATGAATGACTTTATACAGAAGCCTAGACAGAAATATGCCATGCCATAGTCTAGAGCCCCTAATTGTTTATACACTACATGACACTACATGTAGTTGTGTCCTAAGTTAAGACAACATGTAGCGTATAATCACACTTAATTATAAATGCGAAAGTTTGTATGGATGGATGGATGGATGTTTGTTGTCTACACGCCAAAACTTTTGAACGGATCTGGCTGAAATTTTGCTCACAGGTAATTCTAATCCCGGAATAAAACATAGGCTACTTTTTATTCCATGAGTCGGTTCCCGTGGGATAAAAATCACCTTTAAATGTTTCCATAGAAAGAACGCGTGCGAAGCCGCGGGGCGCAGCTAGTGTAATAATATAAACAATAAGGGGCTAAGGAACTACTTAAATGAAGGTCGAATAACATCCACGAGATCGATATACAGAGTTAGATGGGTTCTAGTTCTATTGCTAGCATAAAAACAAAATTAACTTACAAATGTCCAACTTCATGAGCCGCGACGATGATGCCGGAGAAGCCACCAGTGTCTTCGATGATGGCAACCGAGTTGACCTTCTCGAGCCGCTTGTTGACGACGCATGCGCCGCCGACGTAGGCGAACCCTGCCGCACGATATTGTGTTACCAGATGGAAAAATGTTTCAAGCTAAAACTTTTTTGAATTTTAAAAAACTTTATAAAAAATATAAAACAAATAATAATTTAATCAAAAAATATGCGAAAAATTCCGCTGAATAATTTAATGAATTACCTATACGATATTTTTTCAAAAATTATTACATATGTTGAGCATGAAAAAGCTTGATTTGGGAGTTGGTATTGTAGAGGTCGAGGAACGTTGGTTGAATTGAATTCATAGATGGTGAGGTTTGACATGATTATAAGATAGAAGTAGATACTAGTACTTACAAATAGTAGCTAGATTGATGCTTATAAATAGGTACTTACGATATAGCGAAGAAGAATATTTATTTAAAAATATTGCCATAACCATGCATGCAAAACAATAATGTGTTAGGTCATCCAAGCAGGTTTTATACAGCATATAAAGTTATAAATCAAACAAAGGGTAAACATGCGATTAATTTCTCTTTTATAGCATACGAACAATAAATCTAGATTTGTTAAAAAATAACTCCCGTGTAAAATAAATAATTCCTCCACCACCGTAAAAAAACGAATAAAATATTTGGTTTTAAAAAAAGACCCAAAAATTTCCCACCATTATTTTTTTGTCGTCTTGGGCCGGCCACTTGATCGATACCTACTGCCTCATCTTACGTAAATTTCGGCCAAGCAGAAGTCTTCTGCGATACGTTTCTTAACTTTCGCCTAAACCTTGAGCTAAAAGCGTTCAGTGCATTATACCACAAAAAAAGACGCACATAAAATTAAGTAGGCACTAATTCTATCTCATGGATAAAAAAAGGATTTAATTAACTTTTGGGTACCCATAACGCTGAATCTAAAGTCTTTTGAAGGCACCAACTTATGCCTTTTTTTTTCTAATAAGCCAATTAACCTAAATCAGAATAAATTAAAGATTTTTACCTAACAAGCGACCCATGCATACTCGTAAACAATAAAAACTATAACTAATTGCTCACGTGTTTTGCAAGCCATACAAAACGATGATTGAAAATGTCTAGAAACAAATAGAACATGAGAGGCATTCAATGGAACATGATAAATATTTCAATGGTAAATAATATATGTATACGATGCTGCATTATGACTAAACTACAAAATGGAAGGTTTATCTATATTACAACATTAATGGTAAGATCAATCTAGAAGGAAAACAATCAATTGCGGAAAAGACAGAATATTATTCACAGGTGCGAATATGATATTTTGGATTTGGGTATAGGTACGTGGAATTTGGTCCCAAGTGAATTATGGGTGTGGGACTTGATGAGAGTACAGGCGTGCCCTTGTGATATAAACTTTAAACACGCCTACCTGCGGTCCCTCTATTGCACGCATCGTTCGCAAACTGTCTTCTGCACATGTCTAGTCTGAAATATTATGGAAATAATAAAGTCTCAATATAACCCCGACAGCTACGCTTCTCTAAAACACTTCTTACTAGGTCTTCTTATCGCATCGTAGGGTACAACGATAGCACACAGCAGTTTCAGGCAGATAGGAGTTCTGTTTTTCACATTGAGGCTTGTTAGAAAAAATTATATGCTCAGCCATCGGAGCAACAACCAACCATGACTGAGCAAGCTCGTATAATAAATACCATCTTTAGTGTTAACTAAGTTACTAATAGCTTGATATTGGTAGCTATATAAGCTTTATGTGAAATAAAGAACCATATTGTCTACTTGACTTGAGTGCTCGTAACCTGCGCATATCCATAGAATACCTGCATAACCTAAATTTTATTCAGCGCCATTACCAAATCCTTTACCTTATGAATTAAAATTATTAAGCCAAATTAATGTATTTTTCAAAGCATTCTGTTAATGCTGATACCAGTCCTTTGGTCTAAAAATTTACCAGCGGTGCCTTTCGTACAGCGACCACCTTTGCGCCGCCGGCACATGTCATACCTGTTGGTCAAATCAGTGTTGGTTCGTTTGTTCTCTTCATTTTGACCAGAACTTACAAATAAACTTGGTTAAATGGCGCTAAATTTACTTAAATAATCTTATTCTAAGGTAATACTTACGGAATCACCTGTGAAGCGTGAAATAAAGCAGATATAAAAATTAAGTTGTTACGGTTGTCATGAAATCGATTTAAAATCGAATAAATTGTCTCTGCTGTCGGTTTAATTTCCCATTTTGATGGGAAATGAAATCGATATTGAAATCAGAATTCGAAATCCAATAAAAAGGGCGTATGCTAATCAGTTGTTCTGGTTGAATCAAGATCATGGTCACGATGGCCATAAAAAGCTCACATAAGTGTTAGAATTAGAATGCAATTTTCGCATTACAGAGTATATACCTTTTTAAAGTGGTGTGTCGTAACATTCACTTTGCATAAACTTGAGATTGAATGGACTTAAGTGTAGGTAATAAAATTTGAATAACTTCTCAATATTTTTACATCCCACCCAGGTTTCGTAAATAGGTCTTTTGTGAGACAGGATTTGTAGAGCCTCCTTCGGCTTTCTGCTGGATACCATCTGTTATATTTTTTTATTAAGCTAAAATGAACTAGCAACCGATAAAGGTCGCGTCCAAATTGCCTATTTATTTACCAATATATCGTTTTGTAAACTTTATGTTCCCTCTGACCTTCACAACCTAATCTTGATAAATTTATTGTATTATTAGATATTTTTTGTAGGATTTATATATTATTCGTTAATAATACTAAATTCTCTTAGCAAATGCTGTAGGTAGCTATAACCAGTAAAATTGTGTAGCCCTGTATATTTAGGTACCGGACCTCAAAAATGATGTAGGTATCTCGGTAAATTGTCTGTAACGTTGCACATTTGTAACCAAGGAGTACAATTAAGTAGGTAACCTAGAAAACTCCTTGTAACCCGACCTGCAACTTACTTGGTGATAGCAACGGCGATGTCGTAGACTGGCAGCCTCCTCTCCCGGAACAGATACTTGCCCATGTCAGTCAGCGCGGCGGCCGAGTCTATGGCGTCTCGGCCAACGCGGTTCCTCTCTAGGTATGGTGTCGCGTCTCTACCCTGTGAACAGAAAAATATGATATAAACTGATTCCACGAAAATAAAACTTATAAATATACAATCACACGACTGCAAAACTACTGAACGGAACGGACTTTTATTTCATAAATCAATTCCCATGTGATATAAATAACCTTTGAATTGAACAGTTCCATAGCAATAACGTGTGCTAAGCCGTGGGCAAACACTAGTACATGATAGATTTTAGGACTTTAAATAAGGACAAACATAATGGAATTTTCAGTTCCATGAAAACATAAATTTAATTATTTTTGTGTACTACCCAACAATGCTCGAAAATAATTACGTAGAACGGAACGCATTTCCTATATTTTTGAAATAGCAATGGTAGAATGATTTGCGTGACTAGCCAAGGCAGAATCGACAGTGTCAAAACAAAAAAAAAAGAAATGGCGCCAAATCCCACGAAGAAAATTGAAAACTTGAATATTTTTCAATCTCCACAAAGTTTTTAATTTATTTTTACAGACGTTTGTGAAAAATGGCACAGGAAGCAGTGATAAAGTACTTAGTGGACACAAATCGCCCGTATTCGTGTGCAGATGTGACAGTGAACCTACGGGGGGTTTATTCCAAGGGGGTAATTCAGAAAACTCTAGATGCTTTGAGCGAGAGTGGCAAGATTCGGTGTAAACTGTATGGGAAACAGAAAGTCTATGCGGCTGTTCAAACTGAAGCTACTGCTGGTGATGATGATGTTGAAGGTAGCTTTGTGATTTTTTTTGATTTTATTAAATTAGTTACAGTCTGACTACAACATAAAGTGCTGCCTTATCTTTTGCGGCCTACCCAAGTTTTGTAACTGGTAATGTAAATATTGGATTTTTTATGTAGGTACCTTTTCATAATGATATTCAATACTTTATTTGCTGAAATGTAGGTCTATTAGGTCTAAGACATATTATTATTATAGCATTTTAATTATTATAAGCTCTACTAGGTACATTATGCCTAAAAGTGCGTGCAAATGCACAAAGGCACATTAAAATAGGTTTCACAGATTTAACACAGACTTACGCATACCTATTTAAAATCCGATTTACGCCAGTTTACGAGCAACAAAAACCAACCAAATACCTGAGTTCACACAAAAATAAACAATAGTCAGACAATGGCTATTACACCGTCGACAATATAATAAATTTTCTTGTTATTTTGTTAGAATTTTCTCAAGTACTTTTTTACACATAAAGTGGGTAATCTTAAAGGTTACCCACTACACATAAAGTGTAGTTATGTGTGTAACCTTTTAGTACCTAAGTACCTAACCTACCTAACAAAATAATGCATAGCATTCAATGTGATTGCTTTATTTGTTTATGGTCGGTTTACGATCAGCCTTAAGTGAAGGCAGGCCATTATTTAGAGAGCATTTTGAAAAAGATAAATTTTAGAAATTGTCTTCGATTACCTTTTGTTTTTTATTTAATTATCCACGCCCACGTCACAAAGGCCTAAGACCTCCAATATAGGAAAAACAAAAGAGAATTGCGCCAGTAAAAAAGTAGGTATCTACAAAGGCATAATTCACGAGTATTTCATAAATTTAGACGACCTCTGTGGTGCGGTGGGCGAAGGTCCGCCTGCGACGCACGAGTTTGCGGGTTCGATTCCCGCCTCGGGACAAATATTTGTACGATCTGCAGGTATTTGTTCAGGGCGTTCTGGATGTTTTCTATATATAATAAAATAATATCTATCTATGTAGTGTATTATATTATGTATATCAGTTATCTAGTACCCATAACACAAGCTCTGCTTAGCTTGGGGCTAGATAATGCTGTGTGAATAGTCCAACATTATTTATTATTTATTTATTTAATTTAAATAAAGTTTCTTTTGACAGATAGAGATAAAATACTTCCTTAATTCTGTATTTGAAAATCACTTGTCAACCATTAGAGGAATTCCTAATGGTGGAATATGCCATAAAAAGCGTGCTTTGGACGGGTATAGCGAATAAGTTGTCTAAACATTCACCCTAAATTTTCAGACTACGAGACCCAAGTTCAAACTTTAACCCAAACCATAGAGGCCAACACGGCAGCCCTAAAGACAGCTGACACAACCCTCAAGACTCTCACATCAGCCCCGACCACGGCGTCCGCTAAAGCACAGATAGAAACCATGAGATCCACCATAGCTTCTATGGAGAGCAAACTGGAGGTTCTGAAGAATTCTGTGGAGGTGGTCAGTGTTGATGAGAAGAAGAAGATATTGGATGAGCATGATAAGATGTATAGAGAATACAGGTCAATATTTTTTTTAATACTTACTACTACTATTTTATTTAGAGCTATGTCTTTTTTTAAGTTTAGTGATACATTCGTTTTATTCAGATTTTATTTATGTGCTCAATGTACCTTTTTGCATTTGTTTTGTATTTTACTTTCCCTATGTGTTGTGTATCCTATGTGTTTGCTAAATAATGTATATTCTATTCTATTCTACTAAAGCTTCCGGTTTTGAGATTTTGCACGCGTTTTTTCGAATAAAAAGTGCATTCAAAACCGAATCGGAAATGTTGTTAAAATCTATAAAAATCGTGCTTGATACGCAAAATTCACCCAGTTTACAATTACCATTATAATTAGTCCACTGCTGGACATATGCCTCCACTTATAAGCGCCATAGCGCCTTGACTTAATATACAATCAAAAGGCCGGTTTTTAGGGTTCCGTACCAAAAGGGTAAGATTATTATTACTAAGACTCCGCTGTTACCTACGCAAAAAAGATTATTTTAAATTTTATTTGACGTTCGTGTATTACACATAACTCTTCTGTGGAAAATTGTAGTTCGTTGTCGAAAATTTCCCACAAATTATATTTTATTTGCAGAAAAAGAAAACGTACAAGCAACGACATGCTAGACGCGGTATTAGAAGGCTATCCTAAATCCAAGAAGGAGTTACTAGAAGAGCTGTGCGTTGAAACGGATGAGATGGTGAACTTCAAAGTGTCTGCGGTTAACTAGCTTGTGTTTTAAGTGGGTATAATAATTTACCTGGCGGTATAATAATTGGCCTAATAATTTTTGTATCGGTATAATAATTGGCCTAATAATTTTTGTATATCATTTTTCCGTGATATAAATAAAAGTGATGGTTATAAATAATTTTGTTTTAAAAAACTATAAACCGACTTCAATTTCTACAGTTTTTTTCATGAATTTTCATGGATCATATTGTCAGAACTGAACAAAATTAAAATCGGACCACACGGGAAGCACCAGCTTTCATATAAAAAAAAGAATCATGCAAATCGGACCACCCAGTCAAAAGTTCTGAGGTAACAAACATTACAGACGAATTGAGAACCTCCTCCTTTTTTAAAGTCGGTTAAAAATAAAGTTGTTTCTTTGGGCTTGATTCGATTGTCTCTATTATTCAAAGTTTCTGCAGTGCTAGCTTAAGTTTTAAGTGGGTATCATTTTAGTATAACATTTTTCTGTTTTATTATTTAATTAACAGTGAAGGCATGAAATGAAATGACTGATAAGTTAAAGTTAGGTGTTATCAGTTTCTCGTCAAGTAATAATACGTATAAATTACATAGATTGGTTTGATTTAGGCATGTAGAGATCAGGAAAGGTTCGTCTTTATGGTATTACGAATGGTTTATAGTCATTGATTAGGAATTTACTTACAGAGTATAATAATATGGTTTTAGGTAGCAGAAGAAGTTTGACATCATTTAAAAATGATTCTTTACAAGTTATGAGTCGAATACACAATGGAAGTTTGTTATAGTTTAGGGCCAAGGATCCCTCATACTATTTTTGCCACTATTGGTTTATTTACTTTTATTTTATATAGGTACCTACGTAATCGGCGCAAATTGTGGTACACTCACAAATACGTCTGAATGGGCAAAAGCGTATAACTAGCAGCTTTACGGAAAATTCAACTTAAAAATTTCGTTACAAACAATTCGTTACAAACAATTTGATTAAAAACAATTCGACTACCTTCAACAACGTGTCACATTCATTACGGATGTAAGCGGGTTAACTACGAACCTTATTTGTGTTGGAAGAACACCAACTCTCATCCCTTAACGAGGGACATCTTCAGGGCGAGTGCGGTTCTAGACGCGCGCGTTTCGCATCCCTTCTATTCGAAGTCTTGTCAGAGAAGAACTTGTCACATATTACTTCTGAGTAAAGGGGGACGGCCGCTTTGCTTTTAGTCATATTGTTTTAGACGAATTTTCTGTAGACTGTATCCTGTGCCCCTATTAGGGTAGTTGTCTTACCCGAGAAATAATAATGCCAGCGATAGATATCCGTATCCTAGGACCCTTGAGCAGCTTGTATCTAAGGTCCACGCCGTTCCAGAATGAGACGAAGTAACGCTTGATCTGCACATTGTCGCCTCCGTGTAACCTGGAATTCGTGGATAATATTTAATGATCGAGTGATCCATGTAAGAAAGGGCAGATGATAAGCACTGGCTTCTCGAAAATGGGAGCCTCAAATTGTGTCCTCCCACCACAGTCATAGTTGAAACCGCGCCGCTGACGGTCGTTTTTCGCGTTCTAATTGTTGTCTCGGTAACACTTCGGTCTAGGTACGTCTTTCCGACTGAGTGAGCTTAGATCTCGCTAGTAGCTTAATCAGGCGGGACTCTATTGAATAGGGAGTAAACATAGAACTCTTATAGAATATGGAATACTATGTTCTATTAGAATAGTCGATGTTTATGTTTTTGAACATATTTTCAGAGGAAAATTCTACGACGGACACAACGGATGTGGATGGTTCGTTTTTCATGGAACGTCAAGTGTAAAGATAGGTAGATAAAAATAAAACATAGTATTTTATTTCTTAGAAATTACCCATAGTGTAAACTAAAATAACCAAAAACTTTAAAATTATTTAAAGTTTGGTTTCGTTGGGATTTTTGGTGTCACTTAATGTAGAAGGCAGTTATTTAGATATGTACCTACTACCTATCTACCTATATTATACTCACGAGTTTATGAGGGATGATTTGATTGTTTGTTTGTTTGTATTGAATGGGTTCCGAAACAACTAAACCGGTTTAAAAAAATCTTTCTTCATTTAAAAGCTTACTTTTCAGGGAGTGACATAAGCTATATTTTATCCCGGAATTCCCACGGGAACGGGAACTACGCGGGTGAAACCGCGAAGCGCTGCTAGTCGTCAATACAATACACACAATCGCGACTTAAACTTGCGTGATGGTAAGTGTAACATGTTTAAAATCTCTCGGCTCATGGTTTAAAACTAACCTGTATCCATCATAATCAACGATGACCAGAATCTCCGGGTATATGACGTATGGCGCATCCCGTTTGCTCCTGTGTCCTTCCGCTGAACGTCTCCGCCGGTACCGCTTGCCGATGTGATCTGGCTCCATGAATGCTGAAACAGAAGAAGGTTTGTAAAGAATAATTCCAAGACCTCTGTGGCGTGGTGGGCAAAGGTCCGCATGCGACGCAGGAGGTTGCGGGTTCCTCGGGACAAATGTGTGTTCGATCTGCAGATATTTGTTCAGGGCGTTCTGGATGTTTTCTATTTATAATAAAAAATATCTATCTATAGTGTATTGTATTAAGTATATCAGTTGTCTAGTATCCATAACACAAGCTCTGCTTAGCTTGGGGCTAGATAATGATGTGTGAATTGTCCAAAAAAACCACCTCAACTCTTCCCGGGCGGGTGTCGTAAGAGATAGCTATATCTAAATTTATCGCTTACTTAACTGAAATAATAGAAAAGCGACAAATTTAGCTAGATAGCTCTAGCTACATGTCAGTCAAAACTCTATCTCGATTGAGCTATTATTACCCCAACTAACTTTATCTAACCAAACACAAAACCCGTCAGACAAGCGTATGTCATGTAATTAGCATAGGTGCTCGTGTTGTACCTTGCGTGACCCCGAACGAAAGTGAGCACGCTAGCAACAGCTCTGTTAAATATTTCCGATTACTTGAAAACAAGAGTTTTATGTAGGTAATGAGTGTTTTAAACTATGAATGATTTTTTAGATTATTTGATTATTCGGTGGCTATTCGTAGGTAATGGTACCTATTAAAAGGCATAGTGTGATCCAGTAATTGGATGCGATATCTTTAAAATATTAAGAGACTCGCCGCGCCTTTTTTCCATGAAAACGTTTAAAGGTGATTTGTTTCTCACGAGAACTGATTTATGGGCACTACCTGTATCTAAATTTCAGCCCGATCCGATTCATGTAAGCTGCTATTCGCCATTTCGATTGATGATGGTATGTTATTTAATTATTGATTTCAGTATAAATTTATTTATACTGTTAAGAACAGAAATTTAATAATAAAAATCAGGATTTTAGAAGCACCTGTGCGTTTCTGCTTAGTTGAAAAACAAAGTAGGTATTAATCTTTCTAATAGAAAGATCGACAAAAAATATTTTAGTTGGTTGCTTTAATAGACACGGTCCTTTTCTATATCAGGTATGAGATTTACATAAAAATAAATATTTAAAAATGCAAATTACTACTATTTGAATAGAAATTAGTGGATTTTTAGGTACCTATACTCAATATTTTTGAACACGTGACTCCAATATGCGACCCATCTCTTTAAGATGATTTTTGAGACATGATATATTCTTACAATCGAGTCGATAATATTGTTATTTTGCTTTACTTTGGTTTTTTAAGCCACACAGCGTAAATAATATTGAGATGAATGAATGTTTATGATCTGCTGTTTCATACATACATACCCTGTCCGATCGTTTGATCGTTTGCTTATTGCTATGAAATCATTTCCTTTTTAATTTATACCTACTCAGTGCATGGTAGTACAAGGAGGAGGTAAGTACTCAATTCAACTGTTTTTTTTTGCATTAGTTACCTCCGAACTTTTGACTGGGTGGTGATCCGATGATGTTTTTTTTTTCAATTTGAAAGCTGGTGTTTTCCTTGTGGTCCAATTTTGGTCCAGTTCTGACATTGGCATCCATGAAAAAAACCATAATTGAAGTCGGTTTATAGTTTTTTTAAAACAAACCCAATTATTTAAATGGTGAATCGTGAAGTGAATCGTGAAAACTGGCACTTTCCGCACGATTTGGCTCCTTAGGAAACGCACTTTTCGAGCATTGTAAAGTAAATTATTATTGTTTAGGTATAGGTATGATACGTAAGTTCCTAGTAGGTACCTACCTGTAGACAAAAGTATAATTTATTTAAACTTCGATATCTGGTGGTGGACATGTTTTTAAGTAAGGTAGCTACGAGTAGATGTTAATAAATATGTATCTATGGTACTATTCAAAAAGACTTGGTTTTTTGTTTTGTAATTATATTTTTATGTTTTTTTTTCTCTACTAAAGTTTATGACTCTTTTGACATGGACACTGGCAGAGTTGTGGCAGCAAAGACAAAGCAAGCCATGAAATAAGAAGTTGAAGTTGAAATAAGTACCTATCTATCTATTCCATTGATTAAAAAAGTGAACTTCGTTACGTTCTCCCAGCGCTTACCCAAAAATTGGCATGTGTTACAATTTACAAATACACGCAAACACGTACGCTCACAGTTATATTTCCAGTCCTGTGCAATACAAAGAAGAACAAAGACGGAAGACGTATCTAAGACCGAAGTGAGACCGAGACAACAATATTTCACGCGAATCACGACCGCCCGTGCCGCTGGTCAGACGGTGACTGAGGTGGGAGCACACAATTTTACACAATTTGAGGTTGCCACTTTCGAGAAACTAGTAGGTACCTCATCTTCCCTTTTTAATAAATCAATGATCTATTCATTCAGACTCAAAATCAACGGTACAAATCAAAGGAACTTAATTAGGTATATCTTAGTTTCCAAGTAAACCACGGATTTTCCAAAACAATTATTGAAGCACCAAATTATTAACAGGTTCTATTTAATAATCATGAATAATAAATAAAAATACATTACGTCATAAATTCGGCCTGACCTTATGACCCCTGCCTGCGAGACGCAATAAAACTAAAATAAATAAAACGTGCGCAAGTCCAGTCCCAACTTTCGTAGGGTTTTTTTTAAACTTATTGTAGGTACTTTTCATTGATCATACTTTCACATATTTCACTCATCTTAGAAATTAATGTGAACGAAAACTTGGTGTTTGCTATACGGTTAAGAGACCTACTTATATTAAAAAAAATATCATTATCTTGACCTTTTCCCAGTTAAGTGGGGCCAGCCCAACGGGGTTTCATTTTTCATTCCCTTTTTGTTAGTCGTCATTTCAGTATTCACACCTTTTCATAATTCATTTATGTTATTTTAGTTAGTTAGTTTGTTTTTTATTCATGTCATAATTCACACGCTTTTACTATTTTAATTTGGTACAATAGATTCAGTACTGTGAAATGACCATGTTTATTTCAATAATTAGGTATTTCATTGATACGCCGACACTTGGGTCGCTGAGTCTATTTGTCGCTAGCATAAAGATGAATACCTACGGTAGATTACGGATTTACCTTTAGGTCGAGTCTGTTCAAAACGAGTAGAGTCGTGGGAGTTGTGGGCGCTCGTGTGCCAATTGACAACTTTTGTTGCGTTTACAATACTGCTATGACATTGCAGTACGACTAAAACTGTTAGTTCACCGTAAAGCCACGACTCTTCTCTTTTTGAACAGACTCTAGGAATCTTACTTTTGTTTTGTATGTTTAAGTTCCGTTTAGCAACAATAATACGGAATCCTAATTAAACAAGACATTTAACAAACTAGAATCCATAATGGCCTGAGAAGCATCAAGTTTTTATCACATTAAATACTAAAAAATGCAGATTTCGTTCTGTGTAGGTAATGAAATAGAATCGCCTTAACTAACTTATATTGAAGGTGTTGACATACTAATTAGTGCTAATGATAGGTCTACGACATTAATTAATTAGGAAATACGGCTGTCAAATATGCATAACCTGATTATAACTTAACTTCCGTAAGAGAACACCCATCCGATATAACTATCGAAAATGAAGATATCGAAGAACTACCTAGGTACTTATTTTGTGGAACGAAATCTCCATTTAATAAAGGTCTCGGTATCAAGTCTATGTTCACTAAAGTACCTACTTTACCAGTGGTAGCCAATCCACTGGCTCCGCGCTTACTAGGCCCGCTTACACTCGACCCGAAGAATAAATCGTCGATGTAAGTACATTCAGACAGAAAAGTGTCGATTTAACGCTTACGTCAAACTATGGCGGCCTCCATTAGTGAAAATCGTAAAAGGCAGTTTTTTTGCCCTACGCAACCTCTAATCAATTAAATCTAAGGTCAGCCTCTCAATACAAACAGACAGCAAGGCGTCGGTTAATTACCTTAAACAACGATTTAGTTACGGTGTAACATTTCCCGGCGAACCGACGTTTTGTGCTGCGGCCATTTTGCATTCGGAATGAAACCAGTGTGGAGATTTTTGTTCGATATATCATGAAAACCCCTTTAAGTATGTACTTAAATTCCTTAGGTTTGATTTACCCCCTAAAGATTATAAAAAGCTGCTTTTTGATGCATTATTGAGATAGAGTCCTGTCTCTACATAAGTATTTATAGACTTTCCCCCTTATTCATAATGGTCTGCTAATATGAAACAGCAGCTGAGTAGTGTTATTTCTCAGTCGGACTTATGTCAATAGAAGAAGACAGAGCGAGATTTAGTAGTGTGCTAAGTTAGCAGACTAGGATAAGGGGGTTTGTTTGTAGCAAGTACCTTTAATTACCCTTAAAAACTATGGAAAAGCCGTTTTTTGACGTTTTTTACCAAATTTAATTTCGGAACAAAACCTTACAAAGATTTATGAATATGTTATATTCTGATACCTTATTTATCAAAATCATCTGTGTCGGTTGGATGCATGAAGAAAAATAAAACCCTCGCGGGCAACAATTTATCTTTCGTTTAAGAATATTTTAAGTAAATAGGTATGTACCAACATTACAATTACATAAATTCGAGCCAACATAAGGTAGGATAACTCTGAGTTCCTAATTCCTGATCTCAAAATCTACTTCTAGGGATTATGATAGGTACCTACCTAATCATGAATCAAAGCATTACATAACTCAGACATTAATTGCCCAATCACTTAAGTCAATACCGTTTTCTTTTCTAAGCTATCACGTGTAGACATTCAAGATGTTGTTTTATGCAATTAAATGAGAAATAAACGGAGGTAATATGTTTACTTGAACTTGAACTTATGATATTAATTAATAAACCTGTTTTGATGACGGAGGCTTTTAGCTTAGCCACTTCGTTCATTAAAAGCCATCGTATGATGTAGATTTCTCTATTCATACATCTATAAATACTTCATCACCTTCCGATCTCCCCTTCCACTCCAGGACAAGCAGACGCACAGCGCAATACCATCCATACTTGGTGGATGTACCCTGCACTCGCACTAAGCGGTGTTCCTCCACCTTTATTATTCGCACCGCAAAGGAATGGAACTCGCTCCCTGCCTCTGTTTATCCGGCCAATTACAACCTCGGTTTCTTCAAGACAAGGGTGAATAGGTATCTTCTAGTAGACCTTCGTGATACACCGTCGGCCGCATCTACGCTTTCCATCAGGTGAGATTGCGGTCAAACGAAGGTGTATTTCACGTAAAAAAATAAAACCTTCTCCTACGCTAGATCAGGGAGGCACAGCATGTATTTTTCTTCTTCTTCGCTACCGAGAGACATCTGCGTACTTAATTATTTCGTGACCATGTCCTCTTTAACAAAATCCATTCAGTCTTCGTCTCCTCTCAAATAAAAGTATAAAATTTGGATTTTTTATTTTTTTAAGTGTCTTAAACACTACAATAAAAATGACGAGTACCTACCAAAAAAATGTTTTGTATCTTAATGTCCTAGGTTTCCGAGATAAAAAGTTTATTTTTTAATGTTGGATAATTCACACACCATTATCCAACTCCAAGCTATAAGCAGAGCTTGTGTTGTGGGTACTAGATAACTGATATACTTAATACAATACACTACATAGATAAATATTTTTTTTATTATACAAAAAAAACACCCAGAACGCCCTGAACAAATAAATATCTATATACAATATTCACACATGAAAAAAATATAAAATTATTTTCATCGATGAAGAAATCGGAAGCTTTTAGGACATTACTTTTATATGATTTTTTTATTGGTATCCAAATATACACAATATTACTTTCATAGTACGCGGCGATGTTGAAGAAAATCAAATTTTAGGTCCCACCCTGCATACAAAAATCCAAAACCTTTCCATTCCTTATAAATTTCGTGTGCTACGAAAAGAGCAAAGACTGCTTTGAAGCAACTATCTCGTCATCTGACATCAAATAAATTCTGGTCATACAAATCCTAGACCAATAAAGTATGGAATAAACATAAATTTTATTGCCCATGAATGGAATGATTCATAGTTTAGGAAAATTTTATACATATTAAATGCATAAGTGAAATAAAACCAGTTTCATTGATCTTCAAAAAACTATAAACTGGTGAATGAATACATAGATTTTGTTCGTTAGGTGATTTTAACTACAGAATCTCTATGCAAGCATGTGAGGTTCAAAAGATCTCGTGTAGTTGTGTACTGGTCAAGGCCAGAGTTCAACATCTATGCTGATATATATGAAGGCTTAGAAAACTAGTTTTTGTACCTTACATTGGCAAAGCAACGTTACGCTTACGTTAGTCGTTTAAGCAAACTAAATACTTTGTGTTTTTAAGGACCTACTTAGTTGACACTTCCCTCCAATCCAAGCATTCAAATGGATACAAAGTTTTTTAGAAACGAGGTAAGGAACTTATCAAAATACTCATCTGGGGCCTGATTCCACTAACACAATCGCCTCACTATGACAATCAAGAGATTGTAATCCTAAGGTAATAGAATACCAAATAAATTTACGACTAAATCTCTATTTTAATCGTATGGCGCCATTATAGAATTTTGTTAAAAAAAATAGTGGAATGGGGCTCCTGGTCTCTTGTATGGTTCTTAGCCACATTTTGTACGTTCTCACTCTCTCATTTGGCGAAAACAAGAGCAAAAGCTTCTCTTGGCTGTATTTTTGGTTTTTAAGTTAGTTACTAGTTAAAAACTTGTTGTTTTATGTTTCTAGAGTAGCCTCTAAGTTAAATAATAAATAGTAAGTATCTACTATGAATTTTCACATAGCACCATATGACCCCAAAGTATACTTGTGTTATAGGTACCAGATAACTTACTCGTACAATTTGAAAATATAAACCTATTATCCGATTTGAATGAATAAGGTAATCGATTCTCTAAGTACTGAGCGACGACGCCTTTTCCACTTACTAAAATCTTAATTAGGCACTTGATCTTTATGCGTGTAGGTAAACAGTCAACCTATAGACATGTCTTCCCGCTGTGAACACAGAACAAAAAGGTTAACCAAATAGTTTAGTTACGTAACTAAACTACTAAAGATGCGGTAAAGGCCCGGTCCATCGATTACCATAATCGATTCCACTCGAGTCGTGTGTAATCGAAAATCGGATGCGCGCGTCACGCGTCGCATGCGATGTGGTATGTAGTTGTCGCAGTTCATTAGTAAAATGGCTAAACATCTTTGATTGTACCTAAAGTCGGGTATAGTAGGCCTTTTATAATTCTTAGAAATACGTACCTAATCGATTGCATTGTTCTATGTTTTAAAAGTATTTGATGAAGTTCATTTGGTCGAGTTGTTACTGTACTAATTAAAATTCCTACTGACGTAGAATTTACTTAAATAGATCGCAAAATAGTCGTTATTTTTGTTTGTCGTGTATTTTAAGTTTATTACTTGTGAAGTTTTCAACCACCTTTTTCTATTTATCTTATAGAAATCATAGTATTTTGTTTATTTTAATTTTTTTTTTACTTTTATGGGTAGTATCCCAAGTATAAATTCAAAACAAAAGATGTTATGTAGTTATGTAACTGTTTCACTCTAAACTGTGGTAAAGAGACACGTGGACCATTGAAATTGTTGCTAATTATCGATTGTTTATGTCTTCTGCATAATCTATCCGATGATTTATGAACGATTTACTATTTAATGTACATACAACAGAAATGTTTATGTTGTTGTCGATAGAGGAAGTTGAATAAATAATTATCCAGATGCTTATTATTGTGGTTATAGCAAAATAACAGATGGCTTGTAATTTACTTAAAATAATAAATCTACTAAGGTTGGATTTCGTATCCTAATATGCGTTTCTACTTTCGATTTTTTAGTGTGAAAAAAATAAAAACAAGGGGCCCGCTACTCAGGCAATCTTAAATTTACTTTTTTGTTGTGTTGTTTAGCACAATTCAAAGCTGGTTACTTGTTGATTTGATATGCTTTATTCAATAAATATGCCCGGCAATTCTGGCTAGTTTGCGATAAATCATTTTGTTTCTGTACTTTGTATCTTCAAAGTCTAGTCTATTCTTTGAATGTTCATTTACGCTTTGGGCGGCGGTGTCACTCGAGTGAGCGCCAACTTTTAGGATTCTCCCATATAATTAAAAATAATATTATTTCATGTCCAAATGTAGCGCGTTGAAGTCTTTTATATGCTACGCCGGTTCTGCGTAGCATCGTAGCAGGTGCTACGAAGCCCTACGATAAAGTATGTTTACCGTTAGGGGGAGGGGGAGGAATTGGGAGGGGTTGGGAAAAGTGAGATAAGTAGATTATCAGCGGAAAGAGGGCAGAACGACCTACACAATGGTAAAATCCGCAACTGCCTACATCTAGTTCCAGAGGTATGTTCCTACGAATTTGTAAATGTTTATGGAAAGTTTATTAAGAACAAAAATGTATATTTTTTTTTATTCTTAAGCGCAAGTAACTACTCGCGAAAAGCGTCGTTCTTTACGCAAATCACTCTCACGCTTAAGTTATTCACTCACATCTCTTGATTTGACATCAAAATACCCCTATAAAATGACCGTTGCCTCTGGAACACGTACTACGAATGGAGAATGATCGGGATTCTCTTGGAGTGCCGAGCGCCGATGGCCGAGGACCGGTCGGATGGCCCAGATATAAAGAAAGAAGTGACGAAGGACCTTCTCTCACTTCAAATCTTAACACTGCAGCACCTACAGAAGCCGCTGACGATGACTGAGTCGGCTAAGACCACTTCGGGATCAACAAGTCCAGAATACACAGGTTGTCTCTAAAAAGTCTTGGAACTCACCAAAGTCGCTGAGATGGTCTCCCTCCAAAGGCTCTCGTCTGATGACGATGTGCTGCGCGCCGTTCAGAGCTCGCTTCAACCTGTCCTGGTCTTCTTTACCGCGTTTTACTGTAACATAATAATAGAAAACGTAACTAAATATACCTTCCTGGAACTCAGCATAATCTAATCTTACCTAGGTTAGGTAGGACCTGTATAACTTTAAGTTTAGGTATATGAGAATTAAGATGCTTTCTGGACCCATGAAATGAGAATTTCGTTATTTGTCGTATCCCAAATCAGTTTGGGTATCTACAACCAAATTGAATTTTTATACCTATACTTACCAGAAATGTGAAATTTTATCAATCAATAGGTTATCAAAGATCGAAGTTCATGAAAGTGATGTGAAATGAAGTTCTGTAATAACTTGTTAGCTGTGGCGGTCAAAGCCTCGCGAGGCGTAGGTATGATTTGACCCGTTTAATCTAGCCCGGATGAGCCTGGATGTACCAAGTCGCTGAAGGGAACCTACCAGAGGAAGCTACAAAGGCATTTGCTTCCATCTGTGCATTTTACACTTTCACTGCGATCACCAATCCTGCCAAGCGTGGCAAATAAGGGAAAACCCCCCTTTGGGGCATTACTGGTAAGCAGAAAAAGTTGCCGATACCTTCACCAAACTTTTTAAACTTTCGAAATTTGTTAACATAATTAATGATTTCATCGGATATTTATCGTGTACCTTTTGTTATTATTTTCCCTACGTTTCATCTAGTAGCCCCGTGACCACGTTTGTTGTAACACGGTTGAATCGTAGGGGAAACAATATCAAAAGGTACGCGATAAATACCCGATAAAATAAACCTTATCCAAGTCTGAATTTCGTATTATGGGCTTCCTATCGCTATAAAGACGGATCTAGGGGCGACAATTCAAAGGTCATCTATTTCAATAACTTCTTTAACAAAGATCTTGTTGTGCTGTTGTTGAACATCTTACCGATAGGTAGTCCAGTGTCAATAGATACCATGTCAGCCATGTTATCTGGATCCATGAACATTTCGTCGTCTTGTGCGCCAGTCATCGAGTCCGGTATCGGTCGAATCACCAGGTCGTGACCTATTGATCCTTCCTGTAACAAGAAGTACAAATGAAAGAAAGAAAGAAAGAACGGAAAAGGGTATAGCTTATTAGGTGTGGCGGTTGCAGCCTCGCGGGGCGTATGATTTGACCCGTTTGACTCAGCCTGGATAAGCCTGGATGTAAGATGCCTCTGAATGGTACCTATCAGAGAAATCAGCAACGGCAGCCATACGACGAATAATAGTTGTTTAAGTTATTTCTGGTCCAGATTGTATGCAAAATTTCAACTCCAATGTATTCAGTATTTATTGAATTGAATTGTTTTTAGGTAAAAAAAAAGAATCGGTGAGTAACCTTAAAGCCTATTTATTTATTTATTTATTTTTTATTTATTTATTTATTTAGTTAGCCAAGGGACGAACTCCTGGACTCACTGAACAAGGATGGTATTCTTACTATCGCATATGCAGATGACCTGGCAATCATGATATCGGGGCTTTTCGAAACGACTCTTTGCGAAAAGATGCAGAAGGCACTACGGATTGTGGAAACATGGTGCACCAAACACAGTCTGTCAGTTAACCCGAACAAAACAGAACTAGTACTCTTCACTCGTAAAACCAAACTTCCAAGACTAGAACTACCCTCACTGCTAGGTACAACACTGAAACTAAGCAAGGAGGTTAAATACCTCGGCATATGGCTAGACAGCAAACTACTGTGGGGCAAACATCTAGACCATGTTACAACAAAAGCCACAAACGTCCTATGGCAATGCACCCGAGCGGTAGGCAAGGACTGGGGCCTGAAGCCCAAGCTGTGTCTATGTACACAGTCATGGTACGCCCAGTGCTAACCTACGGTGCAATAGTATGGTGGCCGAGAACAAACTTAGTCACCACCATTAACAAACTTCAGCAAGTGCAAAGACTAGCCTGCACACTTATTTGCGGATGTAGGAAATCAACCCCATCCGCAGCACTGGACATAATTCTAGGGCTAACGCCCCTGCATGTTCACATTCAACAAGAAGCGATGGCGGCGTCTCTGAGAATAAAATCAACGAACCAGTGGAAAGGCGAGACAGGCCTCACAAACCATAGTAGAATACTAGACAAAGCAATTGCTGCATTTCCAGAAGCGGCGAATGGCACTGACAGAATAGCGTCTACCTACTTAGCTGGTAAGAACTATGAAATAACACATGAAGAGAACGCATCAGCTATCACCGCACATGACGTTACTACATATCACATATACACTGATGGGGCCAAGAACAGAACAGGAGCTGGATGCGGCTATTCCTGTCCTGAAACTGGACTCTCAAAAGCCCAACCACTAAACCCGGCCACAACAGCCTTGCAGGCGGAAACACTGGGACTCAAACTAGCGGCAGACGACATGCTTCTGGAAACGACCAATAAAGATATTGCCAGACAGATGCAGCTGGTCTTCAAAACAGACAGCGCTGCACTGATAAACGCACTCAAACGGACAGACACAAGATCAAAAGCTATTGTAGAATGTCATAAGAGTCTACAAGATCTTTCTCAACACAGTAAGGTCTGCATAGAATGGACAGAGAGTAGATCCTGCCCAGGCAACATTAATGCAGACAGACTAGCAAAGGAAGGAGCGAAACTAACTCCAACACAACAAGATGTAAGTCTCTCGAACCCGCCCACAGCGGAAGTCAAAAACAGACTAAAACTTAACTCTGAAAAAGAACACCAAAAGCTATGGGAGCGTCGGATAGACTGCAAGCATACCAAATCAATACTCCCTTCCAAAGACAGGAAAACCACCAACACGATGCTCAAGATGAGCCGGGAGGACCTCAGAACGATGGTGGGCATCATCACAGGACACTGTGAATTGAACCACCATCTTTTCAAGACCGGAGCCACAGACAGCAGCCTATGTCGTGGCTGCTTTCAAGAAGAAGAGACTGTGGAACACGTCGTGGTACACTGCACGGCCACAGAGGAGGCCAGACACAAAACAGGGCTGAAGTGCCTCATTGAGGAATCAACCCCATCCACACCCACAGAAAAGCTGAAACGAAGCTGTCAGTCACCTAAAGTCCTGCTCCGATACTTCAAGGAGCTGGGCTGGTTAGGGCCTGCTTAGGCAGGGGGATAATGCACAATACACTCCTATGCGAGACGTCCGTGCAGATCTTAGTTCCCCCACTTAGAATTAGAATTAGAATTAGAATTAGCCAAGGGGCACCACTGTTACTTTCCAGGACCCCAGTCCCCCCTGCACCCCCTCTCCCATACAAGAATTAGATATGGGTATCGTTTTCGACAAACATAAGATCGGGGATTACGATTTTGCACCCCAGACCCCCCGAACCCCCTCCCCCATCCAAGAATTTGAAATGGGTATACTCTTCGACAAACATGGAGCTGAAGATTACGAATTTGATGGCGGCGGGCATGTAACGGACAAACGCGAGCTGCTTGCAGCTCGCGCACTTATACATCCTAGATACTATTTTTTTTAATACCAGTAAGCTTATCGAAGGTTTTCACGGGTAGTTATCAGGATAGTGCAACAAATTAAGACTATGAACAATGTGACTAATCTACACGTATGTATCACCTATAGATAGTGTTTTTGAGTTAAGTACAGTACAATATTTTAAACTAAGCAATTTTAATCATCATTATCGTCATTGACGCCAAAAAATCCTCCACCAAGCCGCCGCCTGGCCGCAGTGACACTTGTGCAAAATAGGTCAAGGTCGAATTGCTTACTTAAGTGGTTAAAATTATTACTCGCTCGCCATAAGAAGGAATTTTGCCGGTAGTTAGTGCCAGCATGAGGAAGGGAGATAGGGGGGCTAAATCTAATAGATTTGAAGGGTACGTTGAGCTTAATTTTTTGAAGTAAGTTGGGACAGTTAATTTTATTCGATGTGATTTTGAGTAAAAAAGATAGGTCGGCGATCTCACGCCGCTTAGAAAGAGGGAGAATGT
Organism: Eupithecia tripunctaria; assembly: GCA_955876795.1. NCBI lineage: Eukaryota > Metazoa > Arthropoda > Insecta > Lepidoptera > Geometridae > Eupithecia > Eupithecia tripunctaria. The sequence goes on along the minus strand of OY041623.1, from coordinate 6,918,789 downwards.
GAAATTGCTTGCATAAATTGAGGTAATTATCGGAAGTGTATGGAATTTTTAGACGGAAACAAAGGTACTTTATAAACTTAATTTGAATACGCTCGATTCGTTTAATATAGACATCATAACAAGGGTTCCAAATCTGTGATGCATATTCCAAAATGCTTCTTACGAACGTACAGAACAGAATCTTAAATGTTTTCGCACGGTGAAAGCTAGATGCACTCCTCATGACAAATCCGAGCGCCTTAGAGGCTTTAGAAACTATTGTATTTATGTGATTATCGAACATGATATGTTAGGTTTATCTAGAGACCGAGTTCTCACGTGTGGTCGGAAATAGGGGTAAGTATATTAATTGAAGTAATTATGTAACACTAGTAGTATTGGCGTTGTATGTATTTGGCCAAGGATATTTACAGAGACATAAAATTTTGACTTTATTCATAATAGATTCAGGCGTTAGTTACGGAAATCCACTGTAAATATAAGGATAAAAATATCACATCACTGTAATATTATAAATGCGAAAGTTTGTATGGATGGATGGATGGATGTTTGTTACCTCTTCACGTCAAAACTTCTGAACGGATCGGACTGAAATTTTGCATACAGATAATTCTAATATCAACATAGGCTACCTACTTTTTATCTCATTATAAAATATAATTAAAATTTCCCGCCTTCTCAATATAATGTCATCAATTTTTGATGGCATCTCGCTCTTGGAGGCTCTCGCTCTGCACACTCTTTCTCACCTGTCCTTACCTACTTAACTAACAACTAAAGAAAATCTACTTATATTAAACCCAGACTGTCTTTCGTCCTCGACCGATCAAGATCTGTCTCACAAACCTATAATCACCACCCTTTCAAATAGACCGTCTAGCCTTACTGTCATCTATCTAAACTAATTCTTTCTAATTGCACTTCGTTCAGGCACTTTGTCTCAGTTCACACCTACGCGGTTGTGCAAGCGACCTTATTCCATTTAGCACTCATTGTATAGCAGGGTCTCAGGGTTTGATGTGCAGGTATTTAAGGCAGGTGTACACTAAAGCAATTATGAGTCGTGATGTCTAATTCTTTTACCCACAAAAATACAGTACAAAAGACATTACATAAGACACAAATACAATGGGCTAAACAGTGATAGCGGGTGAGGTGATTTCCTTCGTCTGAGATGAAATATGAACTCCTACCTCAAATGGCATCTAGTCGATGTAACTGTCAACTAAATAAGTAGTATCGCCCTTGGACGAAGGAAACTACCCTCTTGTTTTCAGGGAAATAGAGTGTTCAAAAAGAGAAGAGTCGTGGGAATTAAGGGGGCGCGCGTGTGCTAATTGACAGCTTCTGTTGGGTCGACAACACTGCTCTGTCATGTACGACTATAAGTGTTAGTTCACCGTAACACCACGACTCTTCTCTTTTGGAACAGACTCTATCAGGGTTCGATCAGACGAAACACCGCCACTCAACGTGGTAATGCTACCAGCATTCTGGGCCTTCAGCTGACGACTTGATTTTTATAACATAGATGTACGAGAAATATATTCTTTATTTATTATAATGGGTTTTTGTTATAATATAGTGTAAATACTAGTGTCTATTAGTTGAAATTATATTAAAAAATATATTTGCATATACTAACATGTACATACCACAAAAATAACTTTGACTCTATATTTTGGTCATCAAGTCACGTCGCTAGACTCGGTTTATGGTAGACGGTTAGATTTAGCACGTGTCCAAAATCCAGCAAACCTGACACGAGACATCCTGTCTGGATTTATAATTGCTTGGGAAAACCAGATAGATTCCTAACTGAGGTCGTCATTAAAGAAAGACGAAGGTAAAATATGTCTAAAAAATAATGCTGTACAATTCACACAGGCGCATACCCGAGGCAATATGACAGCGCCACTAATTTTTAACCGACTTAAAAAAAAGGAGGTTCTCAATTCGACTGTATTTTTTATATTTGTTAAGCTCAAACTTTTGACTGGGTGGTCCGATTTACATGATTCTTATATTTATATGAAAGCTGGTGCTTCCCGTGTGATCCAATTTTAATTTGGTTTAGTTTTGTCAATGGGATCCATGAGAATCCATGACAAAACTATACAAAATATGAAGCTGTCATCTAGTCTTACTAACCTACTAATCCAGGGTATTATATTATCTGAGGCCAGGAAAAGCCCGTGCGAAGCTGTGAACACAAGCTGGTGTCATGCTAAAGGGGACAAAGGCTTAAGAACTCACCACCACAAGTTTCCCATGCTTGGGATGTCTCCTGATGAGCAGGGCGGCGCCATTCTCCTCATCCTGGTACAGGTCACCAACGTCCTCTTCATCTTCCTGTAAACAACAGATTATTTATTTATGACTTCTTCAGGTTACAGGACTTTGAATTACCCACGCGCTAGAATAAAATGCAAAATTATTCATTGGTAAAATGACCGCCGACAAAATTGGAACAGGCTCTTAGCACAAAGGTTATCATAGAAAAACTATTGAGTGTCTCTTCAAAATAAAATTATTTCAACTTTTTAAACTGAACTATGACGGTACGGGTTCTATTTTCAAGTTTTCTTTCATCGTATGTTATTTATTTTCGCTCAAAGTTAGGCTAAAATTCGTGTTGAAATACGAAAGTTTAGAAGATTGTATTTTTCAAATGTATACTTTTTTCATGGTTTTGGTTGTATACAAACATAGATAATAACCATATAAATTGATATAATCGATATAGATCTGGATGGTCAAAATCAAACAGCGTAGTGGGTACCTTCCACGTTTGTATAAATAGATGAGCGGCTAGTTCAACCTTAACGTATAATGCTCGCTGCGATTGGTAGATTACGCCCGGTATACCTGTCAGTGGTCACGTGGTCAGGTCAGGTCAGGTCAGTGAGGCTTTAATAATTAATTACCTTCATTTATGACTATGACTCTAAGAAACAGGAATAGCTCATAATGTATAGTGAGTTTCTGATGAACTTGGCAGAAAAGTTGCTAGAAAAATTTTATGAGGATCAAATGAATAATTAGTATAAAATTGTAAAGTAGTAACTTTTACGCATAAGAACTTCAAGCCAGAATGTTGGAACGCTCTTACAGGGTGCATGTAGATTCTACCATAACAACTTTAATAGACATTAATGCAATGAATAAATGAATAAAACTACGTCCTTAAAGCTCAAAAGTTATGATAATTCTTATATGTGAAAGTTCATCGTCTTTAAACAAACATAGTATTGAAATTAGTCGTAAATTCTGCCATGTTTACCAATAAAAAGACAAAAACATTGACATTTTTATTTACAAATCAAGAATTCAGCGTTAACTTTTAATTCGGAAACAATTTAATTTAATTTGGCAACATTTTTATTTACGTTTGGTAACACAATTACCGGAAGTGCCGAAGGCTTCAGCAAGAATTTTACCAATGTTGCCATTTTTGGTAACTTAATTACCCAATTTCAATGGTGTTGATTTTGCCTCACAGTTCTCTGTGTAGTGGTAGGGATGTTGTTTGAGTTATCTTCATGATGGTACGCTACCATCGCCTATATATTATTTTCAGCCCATGTTATTCTACTGCAGGGCAAAAACATAATTTTCCAGACACTCCAGTAATTTTGAAAATAATCGCCAAACAAAATAAAAACTATAAAGAAACCCACGCTATTCACTTATTTTCGCAGAAATTACAGATCTTTGCACATAAGTGTATGATTAAAACAACAAACTACAACTCCAGTTTTTTCAAGATTATAAGGTGGTCTAAGTGACGCTAGCTAGAACTTCGTAATACATCATCAGCCACATCACACATTAGGTAAGATTGTGCTCAACAAAGGTCTGTTCACTATTAAAAAAAACATACAATGGGGCAAAATGACGCGTTAGTTTAGATGGGTAGAACTCTGTTACTAATCTACTGTAATAAGTAACCTACAAACTACCACGAGAGTTTTTTCAAGATAATGTGATCTAAGTGAAATGTCTTTTAGCTAGACCTTCGTAATACATCATCAGCCACATCAGACATTAGGTAAGATTGTGGTCAACAAAGGTCTATTCAAGATAAAAAAAAAACATACAAAGAAGCGAAATTACGCGTTAGTTTAGATGGGTAGAGCTCAACTAATAACCTACTGTTTATTTTACCGTGCATAATTGTTTAAGGAAAACTAAACATGGCAATTATGTTTTCGTTCGAATATGAGCACATCAAAATTAGCCAAAACCCAGTGTCACCTTCAAAACTCTGTGAATTGCAGACGTTGACAAAATATTAGCGCAAAAACAACGCTTTTTGTGGGTAAATATTATGTGACACATTACGGTTGCAACCATGGCATATAAGAAAAATATGCAAGAGTTTGTCTATGGCTAAATCCCAGGAGAGTTTGTCATTCTTGAAGAAGGCATGTTCCGCAGTGGATGTATGGTTGCTGATAAGAATTCGGCTGCACTATGCTATGATGCATTTTAGAGGTAGTATAATTAATTATTAATAATAATGACATATTATTTGACGCATAGCGTTCATAGATTGCGGTAACCGCTTTCCATAAATCGAACCGCAAGCCTATTTGCCACCGTGGTGTTTAGAAAAATACTTTTTATTTTAGTGTCATAGTAACAGCCAGAAACTGTAAAGTTTTGTCATAAGGTCACGTGACCGTGGGAAGATGGTTGAACGTGATTGAATATGCTTAATTTCATGCGAAATTTAAAGTTTGCTGTGGTCAAAGACACTATTTTTGTATTCCTTAACCGATGGTTCAGGTTCAGGTCGATGACATGACATTGAACAAAAGACATTGAATATGAGTAGCAAACAAGAACAGGGAAATATAATTTTTGCTATTTTCCCATTCGCAAAATTTCCAATTTATTCTTTTGTTGACAGGTCCCCACGCTTGGTATGTTGGGGATTGCAATTGCAATCCCCAACCCGCATACCCTGCGTGGGGATTATGCATCTGCTGAATTCAGCGGTAGAAAAGTTCTGCTGGAGGCGCTGCTGTGCGCCCCGCATTGGATATCCCTTAATTGCCTCTTACGACACCCACGGGAAGACGAACTTTGTGGCGCGGTGAGCGAAGGTCTGCGACGGGACAAATGTTTGTGCGATCTGCAGATATTTGCTCAGGGCGTTCTGGATGTTTTCTATGTATAACAAAAAATATCTATGTAGTGTATTGTGTTATGTATATCAGTTATCTAGTACATATAACACAAGCTCTGCATAGCTTGGGGCTACATAATGCTGTCTAAGTATTTATTTATTTAAGAGCTGGGTGAAACTGCAAATACTAACCGGCACCACCCGGTATATGATTTTTTTTATAAAAACGTTTTGTTTCTTAATCCAGACGCACTATATACTTTCATAAATAAGTTATTAAACCTACAGCGCGCGTCCAATAAAACTGCACAGTAACGTCACCGGGAAGTAAATTGCCGCCGTGACTCATTGCGCGAGATAATTGCAGCGATTAGCCCCGTGCTCCACTGGGGACACGGCAACGCGTTTACATTTACAGTGCACGAACCTTATTGTTTTATGTCTACACTAATGTCTGTGATATTTTTAAGTAGCTGCAACCCGCGGTTCTGCACGCGTTGTTCCTATGGAAACGTTTAAGGCCCATACACCAGTGAAAGTGGCGCCCCCAATTATTTTATCTTATTATTACGTTAAACGCAGCAAGTTTTAAAAATCCTACGTTCAGTTTGTGGTATCTATTACAAGTTATTTGTTAATGCCTCTGTAATAGTTTCATTAAGCTTAGGCAGAGATACGAAGTTGCGCTTTTTGGCCACCAAACTCTATTTTCGCATCTCCTCCTAAACTATATGAGATAAAATTATGAAAGAAGTATTAAAAAATAGCTTATAATAGATACCACAAACTGAACGGAGGATTTTTAAAAATTGCTGTGAGTAACGTAAAAATATGATAAAATAGGTATCTGTCAGATTGGCTTGGGTATGCGCCTTAAAGGTGATTTCTATCTCACAGGAACTGATTTATGGTATAAAAAGTAGCCTATGTTTGATTCCGGGATAAGAATTACCTGTATGTAAAATTACAACCCGATCCGTTCGGTAGTTTTGTCGTGAAAAGGTCACAAATATGCATCCATCCATACATTCATCAAAACTTTCGCATTTATAATATTATAGTGTGATTACGATTAGTGTGATGTCATGGGATATGATGATGTAAAAAGTTTTAGTTATTTTTATCCTTAAACAACATTATAAACGAGGTTTTTTTACTCCCGAGCGCAGCGAGTATTGACAAGACCGAGTTATAATCGTCGTTTTTGCTCAAAAAGTTTGTCATTACAGCGTAGAGTAAATTTCGACATTAAGGCTAAAACCTGTTTAAAAAAATGGGTAGGTACATTTACCAATAAAATTAATGCACTTAATCTTTTTTTGAAAAAGAAAGTAGCAATCAAGTAATAGAAATAAATGACTAACAATACCTACCACCGAAAAAGAAAAATGAAAAAAACAAAGCAATAGTTTTGAAAGTAGAGCAAGAAAATTTATCCAAGGCCACGCGTGCACTTTTCATTCAGTGTTCTACCCATAAAATCAAATTTAACCCAAATAAATGCATTATTATATTTTATTACAAGTTCACGTGCTCATGTTATGTTGCGTGCACTGTAAACCACGCACAAAGGAAATATATTCATTAAGTGCATGATTGAGGTAAATAAATACAGGTTTTATTGATATTGTAGTAGTTAGACATTATTACCGTGCTGTTCTGAAGAATAACTCATGAGGATCATCATCATCATCATCATCATCAGCCTATATTAGTCCACTGCTGGACATAGGCCTCCCCTAATGAGCGCCATAGCGCCCTGTCTGAGGATAAGTAAGTTATATTTACTCCATCCATGGTTATATGAAATAAACGGAAGGGTGTGAGTTTGACACACCTTATCGCCAATATTAATTACTAGCAACGCCTTGCTGTTTCACCCGCGTAGTTCCCGTTCCCGTGGGAAATGCGGGATACAATTTAGCCTATGTCACTCCCTGAAAAGTAAACTTTCTAATACGGAGATTTTTTAAATTGGTCCAGTAGTTTCGGAGTTTATTCAATACAAACAAATAAACAATCAATCATTCCTGTTTATAATATAACAAGGAAAACCAGATGCTTAATACCGAGTTATAAATTGATAAATACAAGTAAGCTTATCGAATGTTTTCATTACTATAGATGTCATGCTAACATAGTCTTGCAGTAGATTTCCAGATCCCCAACCCGCATGCCCAGTTTGGGGATTATAGGCATTACCCTCACGATATAAAAGCCTATTAACAAACCCTAATACAAACAAACAAATAACCAAATATTCCTTTATAATATTAGTATAGATATCAGTCATCTAACCCGAAACACAAGCTCTGTTAAGCTTGAGACTAGCTGTTTGTATTGTCTAGTAATATTTATATTTATTTATCTATGAAAAAGAACATGGCTACGTCCAAATACAAAGATTTTTCTCTGTACAATTCTACGTAATACAATCCACATTCCCCCTTGATACCTATTGTATAACACACCACATATTCTCATGTAACTGATGATAAGATGGATTGCAAAGAGTTTGTATGTGAGGACGATGCCGCTGCCAGATTAACTGGAATACGTGATATTGTGTTACATCCTTGAAATGTAAGGAATTTGGATCAAACCTTTTCCTTATTTCTTTATGTACCAGATCCAGTTCAGATTTACATCCTTGAAATGTAAAAAAAATTGAATCAAACCTTTTCCTTATTTCTTTACGTCCCTATCTACCAGATGCAGTTTAGATTTAAATAAGTTTTCACTTCTAAGGAACCGAAGAAAAATAGTTTTTTGGGTAATTAGTAACCACGAGGACCCCGCGAGTACTGAGAAACCAAACCCCATAAAAAAACCCAATAGGGTTTGCCCCATAAAGAAAGGCCCTGTACGGCTTGGTTCATTACTTATAATTTTATAAGTAAATAAATTCAAAATAAGGTGAAAAACCTTGCTGAGCAAAAAGGCTTACTATAAAATAACAGAGTATCTAGAGGATGAAAAAGCTTGGGACGGATTTAGCTTCAATTCGAAAAAGGACAAATAACAGGCTAAAGGTTTCTTCGTCGTTTCTTTACTTTACATACCGAAGCGACTGAAAACAGAAATACTATTTAATTCCGTGTCAGTGTCATTTTTTAATATAATTTGACCTTTTTGACAGTTTGAGTTTGAGTAACTACACCAACAACGGTACATTCATTGTTATGCATACAACCATAATGATCGAATTGACTGTTGGCTTATTCCAATAAGTAGTAGGTACATTTCCGCAGAGCTTAAGCAGCTTAAGAAAATTAAAATTTTCATAATCCGTTGAGAAGTTTTTTACCTCTTTTATAAACATAGGTACAACACATTTAGACTTATGCAAATAAAAGTGCGGCCTCTACGATATCACCAGACACCACACTACTCGATCTTGACACTGAGAGCGCCAAACAACAACGGCAGCCAGGAGCCTCATTCCACTATTTTTTAACAAAATGCTATAATGGCGCCATACGATTAAGATAGAGATTTAGTCTTAAATTTATTTGGTATTCTATTACCTTAGGATTACAATCTCTTGACTTATAATAGCGTGTCAATAATATGGTGGGGCATATAATCATAATCGTAATAGTCATAGATATGGTATAAACAAAAAAAGATCGTGTTAGTAGAATACCAAAAGTTATCAATGGCGGTGATTGTTACGCGATAATGAAGCGATAATATTGTCATAGTGAGGCGATTGTGTTAGTGGAATCAGGCCCCAGAGATGTTGCCACTCCGAGCTCCGCAATTTTCTTAATCCGTTGAGAAGTTTTTTACCTCTTTTATATACATACACATTTAGACTTATGCAAATAAAATTTTGGCGAATCACTATCACTACGTAGGAGACGAAAACAGAATAATTTCCAAAGAATTATTGAAATTTATTCATTTGAATAGCAAATCATTTCAACCTCTGTGATGTGATGTGATTGTCAATAGTTTTAAATGAATCTTATGTTTAGTATGAGATGATCACTATCAAACTATATTAATCCACCGCTGGACATGGCTTCTTATAATGAGTGCCTTAGAGCCTTGTCTTTAGAGTATGTTCAAAAAGAGATGAGTCGTGGCGTTACGGTGAACTAACACCATACCCCCTTTTTCATAATGGTCTGCTAACATAAACAGCTGATAAGTAGTATTATTTCTCAGTCTGACTTATGTCAATAGAAGAAGACAGAGCGAGATTTAGCAGTGTGCTAAGTTAGCAAACTATTATGAATAAGGGGGTTAGTCTCTTTTATTCGTACTGCAATGATAGAGCAGTGTCGTCAACGCAAGAACAGTTGTCAAATTGGCACACGAGGGCCCTTACTTCTCAAGACTCTTCTCTTTTTGAACAGACTCTAGTATCCTGCATCCATCATCTGACTGCTTTCAGGTCGTCATTCCACTTGGCTGAAGAGCTTCCCTCACTACATTTTCCGCGTGATCTCCACTCAAGAATATTTTGTATTCCTTAAAAAAATCCCGAGAGATTATTATTTATCCCGGAAATCTGTGTAAAATGAGAGTGATACAAAGTGAGTTTTTAGGGTTCAGTATCCAAAGGGTAAAACGGGACCCTATTACTAAGACTCCGCTGTCCGTCTGTCACCATCTCTTGGCTAAGTGCTTATTTTGTAAGTCTAAAGAAATAAACGATATGACTCTGACTTTGACTCATGAACTGTGATAGCTAGACAGTTGAAATTTTCACAGATGATGTATTTCTATTGCTGCTATAACAACAAATAATAAAAGTTAAATAATTTGAAAAATTAAGGGGGGCAACATCCTTAACACCTTGTGGACCGATCACCGAGGTGAAGCAACGTCGGGCGCGGTCAGTACTTAGATGGGTGACCGCGTCACGTTGACTTTTTGTTTTTTACGAGGAGAGATTTGTATGTTTTTATTTTATAGATGCTACGACGGCACGACTCACACTTGGCCGGTTTTATTTAGTGTTTTTTTTCAAACTATACAATTATTTAATACCTACTGGACAGCTACGTGCTTAGACTGAACCAATGGAAATATTTTCAATATTTTAACCAACCCATTTATCTCTTAGAGCGTATAAACTAAGACTTTTATTCCAAACTCATTCTATTTTAAGCCTCAGACTAATTAGGTACGTGTTAATTACCTACTTATTTACCTTTGTAATTTAATGTTTAATTAAGTCAGATAATTAGAGCGATAAAGCGGTGTTGACCGAAATCTAAATAATTGACCGTTATTCTTTAAGGACAGCTAGAAGCAGATGCAATAGGCATACGTAATTAATCGCGATTAGTAAGCTGTGTGGCTTAGAATTTGCACAACCCCAACTCTTCCCGTGGGTGTCGTAAGAGGCCACTAAGGGATATCCACCAGGGGCAGGCCATTCTACTATTCTACCACTGAACTGCGATCCCCAACCTGCATGCCCAGTGTGGGGATTATGGGCCCCATGAGATAAACGCGAACTCGCTTATCAGGGGGAGGCCTGCGTCCAGCAGTGGATCAATACAGGCTGTTGAGGTTGAGGTTGATTTAGAACTAGGAAACCGGTGAAAAACGAAACAATTATTTTAATTTTTATTTTTATCTGGTGATCAAATTTGAAACCTAAATTTCCGTAACCCTATATTGACCCTATATTGATCCTTGATTTTAATATCTAACGTATAAAATCAGTGTGTAACAGCGTTCATTCTTGTCATTTGTTTTTCCATATAAATTATTTAATTTGTCGTATTGTAAAATTTTATGGTCTACTAATTTAAATGCATCTATTTATACCTGGTAGCATACTAATGTCATAATCAAAATGTTTATTAAATCGCGATCATTTTACATATCATTTACATTGATAAATTATCATTAAGTTACAGTCATGGTAAATAAAAATAAATATGACCTACCAACTAACTGGTCAGTATCTTAGCTACCGTTTTTATATACTGGACTTAGGTAATAATCATTATTCATTACGGAACTGATTTATGGGATAGAAAGTAGCCTATGTTTGATTCCAGTATAAGAATCAAATTTCAGCCCGATCCGTTCAGTAGTTTTGGCATGAAGAGGTAACAAACATCCATCCATCCATACATCCATACAAACTTTCGCATTTATAATATTAGTGTGATATCATTAAATGTTTTATTATTATTAATTCTAATTAATAAATTATTGAGTTACAATTAAATAGATAGATAGATAAAACATTTATTTGCAACTACAACAAACAATACAAAAAAACACAATAAAAGGGAGGTTCAAAGAACTTAAAAATAAATTGGGAAATAAATGAGGAACGATGCATGACGACAATATATCGGCACATAATTTGCTTTAACATTCAGACAATCAAGTACGAATACAGTATGTGTGTGCTGCAGCCTGAGAAAAGGCAATACTCAGCACAAAGCTTTTCAGTATTACCCTCTGAGGCGACCAGAAATACGAGACACCAACAAACAAATAATGTGTGTTTGCATGTTCATTTATGGTATTAAAATATATAAAATAATAGCACATGAGAAAAGATACGGTAAGGTACTAGCTAATAGTTAAGGTACATTTTCAATTCAAAATGTATTTTATATAGATTTATTTTATTTCTCGAGTCAGGAATTTGCTGAGGCAAACCCAGCGGTTGTCAGTTCTTCGCGAGACATGTCCGACCCACTGCCACTTCAGCTTGCTAATTCTTCAGCTATCAATGTTATCTGTACGGAACCCATAGAATCAACATTGGTTCCCTCTTACCAATTTAAACACTCAAAGACCACATATTTAGCCATAAATTTTGTGAATAATAGAGTCACAAATCAAAATGATAGCTGGTAACACAATGAGGTCGTGATAAGAACATAAATATGTTATTAAAATAATAATAAACATGTTATTTGTGTCACGATGCTAATTTGACATTGGTTCATTGACAAAAAGATAATCTGTTGATTGAACTTGTACCATTATGTATACTTAAAAATCAATGAAAGGGCTTTGAAATTTAGGTAAGGTAGTAATAGTAATAATAGGGTAAAAAGTTATATGTTATTGGTATTTTCAAAGAGATATAAAATTTAAGGGCTTAGATATTTAAGAAATATATGTAAATGTAAATAGTAGTTGTCAATGTTTATTATGTTATTGTATTTTTCTCTCTAAATAAACTGTTTATTTCAGGAAAATCACTTTTTGGATGTTTTTAGACGAATAATTAACGATAAAAGTCTTATGACAAAACACCAAATAGTATGCGTGTATTTTTTTAAAGTGAACTCCTTTTTTGCCTTTTCGCAATGAGGACTAATTTACTTAGCTAACTTTTATTTAAGTCGAACCTTATGGCATACTTAACTAATACTATAACCTATATATTATATGTACAAACTAAACTAAAAACTGACTAAAATGATCATCACCTTAGGCTGTTCTGTCTGCTGCAAAAGTTTGTGAACTGATGATGATCATTGGCCAATCATTCAAGTTCTTAGACATGTGGTATTCAAAGTTTTGCGTAAACGTTTTATGGCCGATTTGACACGTCGCTTTGACGCGATTGTCCCGAATGCATAATTGCTATTTCTAGTTGACAAATCTAGTGCTTGTACTGTCAACCTAGGTAAGCTATACTGTAGTTGATAGAAGTTTTTTTTGGCTATAATGATAATGTCTTCCTAGCCGATTTTCGACCACGGCGGCCAGTCTCATCGGAGACTACCCAGATGCGCAGGACATATAGTGCACAAGTGTGCGCGCAAACACAGATGCACTCTCTATTCCCTTACTCTCATAATCCGATGGGACGACAGATCGACACGTCCGGGGTGAGGTCAGGCGCTGGACCAACGGCTTAAGGCGCATACCCGAGCCAATATGACAGCGATACCTATTTTATCATATTTTTACGTTTATCATAGGAATTTTGAAAAATCCTACGTTCAGTTTGTGGTATCTATTATAAGCTATTTTTTAATACCTCTTATAATTTTATCTCATACAGTTTAGGAGGAGATACAAAAATAGAGTTTGGTGGCCAAAAAGCGCAACTTCGTATCTCTTCCTAAGCTTTACAAAATGAAACTATTACAGAGGCATTAATAAATAACTTATAATAGATACCACAATCTGAACATAAAACTTGCTGCGTTTAACGTAATAATAAGATAAAATAGTTGGGGGCGCCACTTTCGCTGGTGTATGGGCCTTAATGTGCTTTCCGACGCTTTCCGGGGGTATAACACCGCCAACTTCCTGACTCCGGAGAGTGACTGTGATTTTTTCCTGCTAGAAAAACCACAACATCAACTATTGCCCCGACCCAGGATTCGAACCCAGGACCTCATAATCAACGGTTGAACAAGCTGACCGCTAGACCAACGAGGCAGTTTTGGCTATTGCAGTGAATGTAGCTTTATAAACTTTCGAGGATGAAGGTTCATTTGATCCCTGCAGATCTGTTCGTAGGTAATAACATTACTAGTATAATTCCGCATCCTCAACAGCCTGTATTGGTCCACTGCTGGACGCAGGCCTCCCCTGATAAGAGGTTAATACCCATAATCCCCACGCCGGGTAGGCGGGTTGGGGATCGCAGTTTGGTGGTAGAATTGTTCTGCAGGGGGCGCTGCTGCCTGCTCTCCGGTAGATATTCCTTAATCGTCTCTTATGACACCCGCGGGAACAGTTGGCGTGCAAATTCTAAGCCACACTGCATCCAACATGTTGCCAGCTTATTATTTATGTTACAAACAACTAGAACCGTTAGTTCGTCTGACTGTACAAACGACCTTCGTGGTTATCGAAGGCTGTTGAAACAATCAACATCGCAACACGTAGACTGCCAATTACTGCTGCATGCTGCGTTTAAATGGTGCGTAATTCATTATACCTGGGCTTGGTCTTTTTTGGGTTTTTACGTCTAACCACCATAATCATCATCATCAGCCGATACTAATCCACTGCTGGACATGGGCCTTCCCTAATGAGCGCCATAGCGCCCTGTCTTCAGATTGACGCATCCAGCATCTGCCTGCTGTCTTTCGCAGGTCGTCATCCCACCTGGCCGGAGGGCGTAGTACACTACGTTTGCCGAGTCGCGGTCTCCACTCAAGAACATGTTTACCCCAGCGGTTGTCGGTTCTTCCTGAGATATGGCCGGCCCACTGCCAGTTTAGTTTGCTAATTATTTGAGCTATGTCGACAACGTTGGTTCTCTGTCGGATGTATTCGTTACGAATACTATCGTTCAGAGAGACTCTGAGCATAGCTCTTTCCATAGCTCGCTGAGCGACTTTAAACTGGTGGACCAGCCATATCGTGAGTGTCCACGTCTCAGCTCCGTAGATCATGACGGGTAGGACGCACTGATTGAAAACTTTAGTTTTCAAGCATTGCGGTATGGATACCGCAATACGTCTAATATGTGTTTTAATTGCACTATCCCATTTCTTCCCGAGAGTGTCGTTGTCGTGTAAATAAACTAACTATCTGGCCCCCTATTATATATTCTGCTAAAAATATCGCTTTACTACGACAATGTGTTGTTACAGAATAACACGTTTTAGCATTCTACTTTACACGAAATAAAGTACAGATGCACGTCAAAAGTGCCAAAGAAAAAAATATTATTTTAATCAATCCGTGCAAATTCTGCGAAACTTATCACTTGTCTATTTAGATGTTGCCAAAACTAGACTAAGCTAATATTACAGGACTAAAACTGATGCCATCCTTATTATTTGGATCGCTATGACAGGGACGGCGATATATTTAGTCCTGTCAAATTAGTTTAGTTTCATTTTAGCAGCAACTGAACTGACATCATCATATAGTTACAGAATGGCATGTTTTGGTACCTTCCACGGAATACGAGTAAACTACAGATATACAGCCCGCTCGTCAAAAGTACCATAGACGAAAAAAAATTAACAATCTCTCCATGTAACAAGCACACCCTATATCTAGATAGAGTTTATTTTATCTAAGGACATGAAGATTCTGCGTCGATACCACTGTCAAAGTAAATCGGTTGGCTATCAGAATTGGGCCTTTGAGTTAATTTTACACTTGACAAAGACCGGAATTCACTCAAAACAGGTAAATTTAATTCAACCTCGTTAGAATTTAACGCAAATAAGTCTACATTGATCAATTTACACTCTGTTTATTATTGGTGCTATTCAGGCATTCCAAATATCCAAGTTCTCTGCTAAAGTTAGATAATGAGTATAATAGAGGAGAAGGTGGTAATGTGGCCCCTTCATTTTATTTTTAGCCTGTGAAATTTTAAATATTATGTCTGTAAATGAATATTATACATTTAAAGATCCAACAATAAAATTATCACAGTGCATTGCGTCTGAGTCTCTATTCAATGTAATCCAGTTATTTTATAATAATAATAAAAAAATAATACAATTTGTAAGCAAATGGTTAACAAGTAGGTAGGATATTTAAAACTTTTGCTCAGTTAAAATGTTACAGCTAAAATAAAGATGACTTTGACTTTGACTTTGACTTTGAGTGGGATCAGAGGGTAATAGACATTTCACACTTACTACTTCATATAATGTTATAATAATGACATCACAAACATCATCTTGAAAACGTTGTTATAATAATAATGTTTTCAGTATGATGTTGCGGCTTCCTCGCTTCTGTATCGCATCAGAAATGTTTGTGGAATACTGATCAGATCATACAATCTGATGGTTTTGACGCACTTATCTGCAAAAACACTGCTTTCCTGATCCACAGAATACGGGATAGTCGCAACAACAGCCTGAGGACATTATCAGATAGATGTTCCTCATCTCTAGATGAGCCTTATCCGGCATATAATGCGATATAGAAAGGACTACTTGTATTTAAATGCTATACATATACTATAGGTACAACTAGGTTAATTCTACTTGTATTTTCTTATGTGCTATCAAAAATCTATGGATTTTTAATTGTCCGAAATAAACGTCTTTTATTTTATTTATTGACTAGGGAAATATTGAAGGTGACCAAAAAAGCTGCAGTGGCCGTATTACCCCCTTCTCCCGATAATATAATTTAGGGCAATCCTAGAAGGTCGTCCAGATGGTTATAAGTTTCTACTTGTAGATAAACTTGATTGGTGAACTTGCTCTGGCATTGGTTGTGCGGAATTCTTGGTTAATACATGGTTTTGTTTATTGACTAAGCCCAATTAACCCTTTATTTGGTTTTGTGACTTAGACAACTTGTTAGACTATCGCTAAACTATTTATGATGCTAAAACGCTACAAGCTGTCAGCACCAAAAGTTGCTGAACAATGTTGGCTTTTCAATACCTACTCTTTCTTATCTCTAAACCTTTGACTGATTACTGATTACTTGAGAAAATATTCAAATTAATTTAATTATTTTGAAAAACTAGAAATCGATATTAAATATCGTTTTTAAGACTTACGGTACAAAAATTCATAAAATATTACAAAAATCTATTTGTTTTCTACAATCTAACTTGTATGGAATCATCTTGAGGTAATTTTTTCTAATCAGTGGCAAGAATTATTAAAATCGGTCCACAACTGACGGAGCAATCGGAAAAAATAATTTAGGTATTTACAAAAAAAAATACACACAACCAAACATAGAAACTCCTTTTTTAGAAGTCAGTGAAATCATAAAAAAAATTGAATTCATGTCCGCGTGTACCGCAAAACTATTTTCTTGCCCAGGCTTAATCAACTAAGTTCCTAAACAATCTTAATGCCTACTTATATTAATAAATATAAATATATCATTGTTCTAGTGATGTGCGTTAGATAAGGCCCGTGGGAACACTTTCACCGTACGTTTTTACACGACCGAGAGTGATGGGAACGTGTGACATCACTACTTACGTGATGTCGTTTGGATGTTGGAAACTAGGTGGTTAAGTATATTTGTGTCACCTAAATATCGCATTGATGATGTTCTGGTTTTCATCGACTTCAAAAAAAGGAGGAGTTCTCTATCATGTATTTATGGTGTATTATTATGTCGGGCGTTAGCTTTGCATTAAGTTTTTTTGTTATACTACCAAGTTGGTAAAAAAATCGGTTACCACTGGCTATAGACGCCTGCAATGTCAGGGAAATTACATGCGTGTTAAAACGCGTGTTGCCGACCCTTTAAATTATTTTTGATAATTTGCAAAAAAATAAAAAAATCCAAAGAAACTTTGAAAAATCATGTCTGAGTAACAAAGGGCATTTAGTTTACCAGATAAATGTAGCCCATAACACCCCCAAGTTCACATGATTTATGTCGGTCGCAATTTCAAAAAACCATAAACAATTAAAAATGTATACCTACAGACAGTTATTAAAACAAATAAATAAAGAAATAAATTAACCTGACAATTAATCTATCTCATAATAAGCAGTGTTCTCAGCGTATGTATCCCCACGCATCTATAACGACCGATATAATTTCGAATGCATTGTTTACACTCTCTTTTACAATGTTTTGTCTTCAGTGAGAATATGGCTTAATGAAGACAGATGATTGTAGGTTTGGTTGTATGTTTTCCACCGTTTTGTTTTTAGTATAGTATAACATAATATAATAACGTTTATTGAAAAAGACTGAAGTCTTAAAATTATTACATCTTTGATCCCCAAACTAGGATAAACCTGTATCTTGGGGACCTTTTTCCATGGGTTCTTAACATAAAACAATCAATCTAACGTTAAATTAAATCAATTTAAAACAATAATATGAAAAATAAAATTTTAGTGATGGGTCTCTTGAGAACACAGTCTCGTAAGAGTCTGGGCAACAGGAGACCTTTATTGTGTCTTTGCTACAATCTGCAGAAGTTACCTACGACTTTAGTCTCTCGAGTAAGGTCTCAAAGCGTAGGTATTTGAATATCGACAAGTTGCTGACTCCTAAGCATCTGCACCGGTCAACTACGTCGTTATAAAGTAAGAAAAAAACACAGCCTATGTAAGTCTGTATACAGAAAGAAAGCTGGAAACTTATAAGCGCTTACCGGCGCTTGACAGCGCTGGCAACCCTCGCAGGAAAATATATGAACGCGCGCCGATAAGCAATGAACGGTGCCGACAAATTCCGACAAGCTTCAACACGCGCTGGTCAGCGCTGGGCGCTGCCATCTAAAATTAATAAACAACTGCGACAATCTGCTGCCTGTGTGTAGAACGGACCAGCGCTGTCAAGCGCCGGTAAGCGCTTAAAAGTTTCCAGCTTTCTTTCTCAATACGGCCTAAGGTCTCAAAGCGTATTTGAATATCGAGCAACTGTGCAACTGCACCGGTCAACTACGTCGTTATAAAGTAAGATAAAAACATAGCATAGGTAAAGCCCTATTGATTTTATCAGAGTTTATACTTGGCACGAACTTTTTATTTCTAACCAACCTAGCAAAATGAGATAAAGTGTATTTTTTCTGTAAGTATGTTCGTCGATTTCTCCGACAATTATTTACTACAAACTTTCGCATGTAAAATAATTGGTGATTTTTTTAAAAGTACACTATTTACTATTTATTAGAAACCAATTTTAAAAATTATTATTTGTTGTATATAGAATGATCTCGAGGTGGTAATTATCGCGAGGAAACGATATGCGTCACGCAAAACTTTATCTTTATAAACAGTGTAAACCTAAAGGATTCGAATTCGATTTTTAGTTTTTTCAAAACAGTCGAATTATTGGTGTACACTGTGTTGGGAATCAATGAATAATCAATCAGAGGGATCTTTTGAAGCCATATGTCTAACTTCAGCCTGGTAAAACGGCGGCGCGCCCCCGCGGCCGTACCGCCGAGACTGGGCAGTAGATGCGATAAGAAAAAAAAACCTAGCCTATGTAATGATTTTATCAGAGCAAGGTCTTAACATAGGCCGTTTGATTCAGAGCACAAACAATGTTATCTGGGTTTATGAATATTATAATCCAGTTTTGCACTTTTAGATACGCTAAGTGAATACTTGCATGGGCAATGAGAACGTTGATTTATGTAAAAAGGAATTGCTGTTAATTGCCCCAGTATGCTTAAGGTGTGTGAAGTGTGACGAAATTACAAATTAAGTACTTAGAGTGAAATTATATAAAAATTAACCCTTATTTTGTGATGTTCTTAGGTTTGAAAATTGAAATTCCTTGTGGAACCTAGAAGAGTATTAAGACTATGCAATAAAGCCGCTACGAAATCGGTTTCGAGCGGGATGACAAGATATGGTTTTCTCGCGAGTGAGAAGTACAGAGCAGAGACGTGCACCGAATTTTCTATGCGTCAGAACTGTTCATGTTAATGAAACAATCAATCAAAAAATTAAGAGACAAGATGAACTAAATAAATACTTCTAGGTTTCCTAGCAAAACAAAAATCAAAGAAAAATAGTGTGCTGTTCCTGAGATAAACAGAAAAATGTGTGCAAAACATGCATTTTTTTTAAATAATCTATCGAGAAAACTTTAACCAGTCGTGTTTTAAAAACACGTACTTAATTCAGGATAAAAGATTGAAGTAACATTTCTCTAAATATCAGGTGGAAGCTTTCACAGATTCAGAGATATATATATAACGATTTCTAAGTTCAAAATTTGCAAAATTGCTTATGGCACATTCTTAAGCAAAGTATTAGGCCGCTTTTTTTCCATGCGTGTCGTACCTTAAAACTGTTTTATGGCATTGTATCTCATCAGCTGAATCAGTAACCCACCATCATAAAAACAATAAACAATCATAATAATTGAAATAACTTACCGCTTCCTCTTCCACGAATTCCACACCATGCGGCTGAGTATCGTTTCCCTCCACCTTCCACACCCTCAATCCATCCTTCTTCACCAGTCCCTCTTGCTTCTTCAACGTCAACTTCAACTGCCGTCCGAACGCCTCCAACTCCATCCTATGTACATCCTCCTCAATATCCTTAAACTGTTCCCGTTCACTAAAATCACTAACCTCACTAGAATTGGCACTGAAATTCACACTAACTGTATTATTCAAGTCTCCAATTATATCTACGTCTTGGATTGAATCCCGAGCTTTTAGGAACATTTCGTCGTTTAGTAAGGATGGCGGATCGTGCCATTTTTTCGCGGTTTTCTCTACGTGAGACTTCTCGTTGTGTATTTTGTTTGAGGGGTGGGAGGTTGGGATGTGTCGGCGTGCGAGGTGGTGGGTTATTTGGAGAAGGTGGTACTCTGGTACTAGGGAGTGGTGGTCCACGTGGAAAACGCTCCGCAGCTCGTCTGCTGTCATGTGCTCGTGGATCTGGAAAGATGGAAAAGGTTGTGTTAACTTTATGCTTGGAAAAGTTTGGTATTTGTCATTGGCACTGCTGGACGCAGGGCTCTCCCTGATAAGTGCCTTTTTGGCGTTTATCTTATGGGGGGTAACGCCCATAATCCCCACGCTGGGTATGCGGGTTGGAGATCGCATTTCAGCGGTAGAATTGTTCTGCAGGGGGCGCTGCTGCCCGCCCCCGGTGGATATCGCCTCTTATGATACCCACGGGAAGAGATGGTATGGTGCAAATTCTAAGCCAGCACCACACAGCTCGCGTTAGCAACTTGTCACACAGCTTGTGTCTATGTAAATATTTTATTTATTTTATTTTGATTGTAACTAGGTACCTACTTATAACTGTTCTTACCTATGTTATGTAGTCACCTGTTTCGGCCAAATAAATGTATCTTTATCTTTAATCAAGTCACCTAGTAGAATAGGTACCTCACAGTGCGTCATACATACTTTACGTTTACCTAACTTGGTAGGTCATTGTATAACCCAATGGTCTCCAAGAAATTAATCATTGATTAAAATTCCGTGTCCACCAGCTGCAATGACGTGTCTTCTAATTTTGGTATCAACCCCAAATCCATTTAAATTCTACAAGTTTCTCGGCCATTTTTTACCCAAACAATTCCTTAAAGTGCATTTTGAGAAGAGGTTTATAAAATAAAGCATTATTTAAATGGTTTTGGTTCGTTATGTGACGGACATTATTAAGATTTTTTTTCGATAGACCTTTGTTGGACCACTATCTCAACTGATGGAAAGTTGTATTGTATCTATTAATTTGCATTCTTATTCAGAAGTTGAGGCGCGTATTATGAAATCTTACTCAGTTATCAATCTATGCTTGAGTAGCGCTTATACCAGAGAAAATATTTAATGTAGGGCCTACACCGGAATACTCCGAAGGAATTCAGATTCAAGTCGCGATTATTTATTTGAAAGTTGTCAATGAAAATGCGTCAACAATTCATTTCTTGTGGCATGCTTAAATCTGAGTTGCCTTTGAGTCACCGAGGGTTATACTTTGGATAATTTCCTAGGCAATTCCAACAACGAAACGAGGCAATAGTAGCTAAGTACTACAAATAAAATGTGTGAAAAAATTCGTCACTTAAGACGAGCTTAAATCTGTGTTGCGTTTTAGTAACTGAGGGTAAATCTTTTGGTCATTCCCTGGGCAATGTCAACAAGAAAACAAGGCAGTTGTACCTAGGTACTACAAAAATCAAGTTTTGAACTACATCCGTATTGACAGGTCTGTTCTGAATGTCATGTGACTACTTCAGGACCTTGGCAGAGTTTAATCACTTTCGGTATTATCCAGATAATGATTTTGGTGCAATAAACTTTTTTAAACTAGTGTAACCTACCGTGTTATGGATACTAAAGTACCAAGTCGATGACAACATGTGTGTACGATCTGCAGATATTTGTTCCGGGTATTTTTAATGTATAATAAAAAGAATATTACTGTGTAATATATTCTATTAAGTATATCAGTTTTCTAGTACTCAGAACAAGATCTTAGCTTACTTTGGGACCAGTTGAGGCTGTGTTGTTGGGATTTTCTAGCATTATTAACGAGTGTGCAATAACGTCGCTACGAGATGGATTTCGAGCGGGATGACATGATATGGTTTTCTCGCAAGTAAGAAGAACAGAATAGAGATGTATACCGAATTTTCTTTGCGCCAAAACGGTTTTTATCTAATAACAAGTTAATGAAACAAACAATCGAAAAATTAAAAGATATAACTAAGTAAATAATTCTAGGTTTCTTATCAAAACGAAAACCGAAGAAAAAATGTAAACTGTTCCTGAGATAAATAGCAAAATGTGTCCAAAACATCTATTTTTCAAAAAAATAGAACGCGTTTCAAAATTTTCAAGACTGAAACCATTCTATATTGCCGTGTAAATAGGTGCTATTTACACGGCACTTTTTGCACGCACCAGAGTTCCAGAGTATACCTCAATCTCATCAGCCTGTATTAGTTTCACTGCTGGATGCTGGCCTCCCCCTGATAAGCGCCTTATTAGGGGGAGGCCAGCGTTTATCTCATGGAGGGTAGTACATCCCTTAGTTGCCTCTAACGACACCCACGGCAAGAGTGTGGGTGGTGCAAGTCCTAAGCCAGCACCACACAGCTGTCCAGAGTATTCAGAGCTTTATTTCCTCTGTAGAAGATACTGTGACGAACCCATTGTCATAGTCAAGTGATTGATTATCAAAATTCCCGCTCTAAATACTCACATAGGCCTAAGACCCTGATTAAAATTACCAATACCTACACGGAAATACAGTAATAATGTCGCCAACCAACATTACAAGTTTACCTTGCTCGACTAATCTAGTTTGTGTAATGTTTTGATTAGTTTTTTACTTACCTAAATTGGATTAGTGATGTAAGTGGCTCTGACAGGCAATTCATCATCACTCTCACTTGTCAATGTCAAAATATAACCGAATCAGTAGTTTCTTCCCGCGGTTTTGCACAAGTTGTTTCTACGGAAACGTTTAAAGGTTGTTTCTGTCATAGGAACTGATTTTATGAGATTAAAAGTAGCCTATATGTTATTCCAGGTATACATTTATTCAAAACTAGCTGCGCCTCGCGGCTTCGCATGCGTTATCCCACGGGAACTAATTTATGGGATAAAAAGCCTATGTGTTATTCCAGTCTTAGAACTACCTGTATGCAAAATTTCAGCCCGATCCGTTTAGTAGTTTTTGCGTGAAAGAGCAACATACATACATACATGTTAACAAACTTTCGCGTTTAAATATTAAGTAAGCGTAAAGAGGTTAAAAAAAATTACGAGAAGAAGTTATATCCGTCCAAACATACATCCATCCAAAATAACATGATAGAAAAGTGATTTGTTATTAGAATGGAGTACACACGGGAAAACACGGGATTAATATTATTCTTTTCATCTGTTAAGGCGCATACCCGAGCCAATCTGACAGCGATACCTATTTTATCATATTTTTACGTTTATCATAGGAATTTTTAAAAATCCTACGTTCATTTTGTGGTATCTATTATAAGCTATTTTTTAATACTTCGTTCATAATTTTATCTCATATAGTTTAGGAGGAGATGCGAAATTAGAGTTTGGTGGCCAAAAAGCGCAACTTCGTTTCTCTTCCTAAGCTTTACAAAATGAAACTATTACAGAGGCATTAATAATAATATAATAATAATAAAAATATTTTATTGCAGCAAAATAATACAAATGTAAGACAGATAAACTTAAGCTAACACACATGAAATAGGAAATTTTGTATATAATTTGCTGAGCGAATTTAAAATAGTGACATTCGTCGACTTCCTCACTAGGCTAGGCCTGTTATAATAGATACCACAAACTGAACGTAGGATTTTTAAAAATTCCTGCGTTCAACGTAATAATAAGATATAATAGTTGGGGGCGCCACTTTCGCTGGTGTATGGGCCTTAATGTTCTATGAAAAACTGAAAAGTAATATTTTTTTTTGGCCACTAAGCCCACGAGATAAAGGCTTTCTCAGGGGAGGACTGCGTCCAGCTGTGGACCAATAAGCTGTTGAGATAGAGGAGACAATAATCGTTGTGTCTGTCCTTTAGGACAACTCTTGATTTTTTTTAGTTTAGTTTACATAGCTGCGTAATAGTAAAAAGTATTAATAGGTAACTACCGTGATCTGTTTAAAAGCTATCTTTCTATGTTTACTGAAATATACTATTAAATAGTGTATTTGAGTAATGAGTAACGTACGGTTTGAGAAGAAGTCAAAAAATATATAAAACATAAAATTTCTCCAATTGTTAAAAAATGGTTACGAGATAGGAAGGAGCCTTGTTTTAGGGCCTTGTAAACTAAGTTGGTACTTTTTAGGAACAATAGCAAAATTAGCAAAAATATGACCTCAGACTAAAAATTCAAGGCAGTGGCCCAAACCATACAAAGTACCTACATGAAGTCTTAAACGGTGTTTTAACCTTTCCAGTGCAAGCCAAACCACAATGCACTGATTGTTAGATAATGACTCAAAACGGAACTTATTGCAAGGTCGTAAGGTAGAAAGTTTAATAACGTGACCAACGTTATATTGTAAAAGGGAAATGGAACAAGAATCAGTACAAAAATATTAATCATCAACCTAAAATATTGTCATTAAGTGCTACACATATTGTGAGGCATAAAACGCTGAACCAAAATCATTTTCTAAAACTCGCACGGCGCGCTTCGAACGCTTTTGAGAATTTGACCTTACTCAGCTATTTTTGTCGTCAGCTTTACATACCAACCAATTTAAAATAAGAATGCAACCGGACGTCCGGCGTAGTACCAAGTACTTACCTACTCAAATAGGTAGGTAGGTACATACAATGTAAACGTTTTACAATATGGCTTAGACAATATTTGCACCAGTTAAATACCCGTCCGGCCAGCAAGGTTATCGTAAACTATTTAGTTAGTATTTATGTTGTACACATGGTGTTGAACTATATATGTACGTATTAATGATCCATCGAGTTAAATACATATATTGTCTTGATTTCGATTTAAGATTAAGTATTTCATATAAGAAAACACCCTTTTAAGATTAGGTATTTCATATAAGAAAGCACCCTTTCATCACAACATTAATTACAGAAGTAAATGAACGGGATTTTTCCTCATCACTTCAAATGTCATCAATATAATTTTTCAAACTTAACTTACTTTTATATAATAATATACTAGATTTACCCGCGACTATATATGGATTAATCGTATTATAACTAGCATAGCTGGATAAAATGATCAAAATTAAAGGTTTCCTACAATTAGAAAGAGAACAGCTTTGTTCCATATTACGTCTTTACCTCTATAATTTTCTAAGTATACACAAAATAATAAGTACAAATTAAATCAGATTATTCAAACAATCAATTGATTGACATGAATATATCGCCAAACAAAAACACCAACATGTCCTATTGTTCGATGGGAGAAAACACTATTGTCTCATAGACTTTCTAACACGATGATGCTGCTAAAACCATAGATGGATCAATTAATAGAGTTGCATAAGTATATTGTTAATATCATGAACATAATAACTAAACAGATGCTCTATCAGGAATCGACACGGTTACCTTAGCGGTTACGAAACATTGCATCTGGCAAACGTGAATGCGTTGTTTAAATTTTAAACTATAGACAAAAAAATTACTTTTAGGGTTAAAAACATCTTCCATGAGCGTGTTTTATGCTCTCCATGACTTTTTAAAAATATTTGCTGCTCGGTATTTTTGGCAGTACTGTAAAAAAAGCCCTTTATAGCAAATTATGACCGAAATTTTTGAATGTAAGAGCGCGTTGATGTCTTTTCTATAGACCTTTTTACTACTATTGTGAGACAATTTAACCAGTATTAAAAATACTGTATTAAAAGCACGGAAGAACTTAATTAACATACCTACTTAACCTAAAGAAGCAAAGCCATATAACACAGATTAGTCCCTGATTAGACGAATTGAAAAAAGGAGGATTTTCTTTAATCGGCTGAAGGTAAGTTTTTTCCCGCCGATTACTCTGGCAATAATAGTGGGCCGATTTTACTTGGTATTGTGTATATAGAAGAAGAATGATCTTCAGATAGCCCCCAAAAGGCTTGGCCTTTCAGGTGTAAATAGTAAAGAATTTATTGTAAAAAAAAGAACATTAAGTACCTATTATTCTCACTTGTGGGTATAATTGGGTAATAATATGCAATTTAATTTCAAGATATTGCATATATACAATCTGTCTACGGGCTAGCTCGAATTAAATAAACTAATTTCAAAAATGAAAAGGACGAATTTGATTTAAAAAAAATCCTTAATTTTGTTTACTATGACAAAGACACTGAATGGAAAAGGACACTGATTCAGGTCATCGCAACAAAAAGTAAAGTCCATAACAATAAAGATTATCTCAATCGCCTTAGCTTTTCGTGAGCTCAAACACAATCGCCCATTCAGAACCCCAACATTATCGTACGAATGACTTACGTGGGCCTTAAGTAGCTATTTCGCATTATGCCTACAGTTCGCATTTCAATCATGACTTTAGACATTATCAAAGTATCGGATATTTCTCAACGTATAATGCGTCGGTTCCGACGTCGCAACATATTTTTTCACACAGTCTTGTGTTGGGCGACCTTGCGTGTTACAACATGTTGAATGTTGAAGATGTGTGAAATTTTGATAAATTCATTCATGAAACATGCAAATTGATAGGGAATATTATATGAATGCCATGTGGTGCGGGCATAGAGTTTACATCGCCCCAAGTTTTTACATCTGAGATAGATGTAAAAACTGAGTTTACATCTTCCCGCGGGTGTGGTAAGAGACTACTAAGAGATATCCACCGGAGGGCGGGCAGCAGCGCCTCCTGCAGAACCATTCTACCACCAGACTAAGATCCCCAACCCGCATGCCCAGCGAGGGGATTATGGGTATTGCCTTTAATGAGATATAAGCCAATATGGTGCTTATCAGGGAGAGGCCTGAGTCCAGCAGTGGACCAGTACAGGCGGTTGAGGTGGTTCGTGGTATCGTTTGGGAGGCCTATGATGATGATTGTATGCAGGTAAGCCTCTTCTTTTATTGTTAAAAAAGTAGATTAAGAATGGTTGAGCCCTTGACATTTGACGCATATCAAGCCAGGCAATCGATCAGATATGCTTACAAAATCCTATGAAAAGCTGTTCAATTTCTATTTTCACATTCAACTTAACCTTAAAGGCTTAAAATTGGTAGAATAGGTTCACAGCCCTTTGCCGTTAAAAAGAAAAAGCGTGAAAAATCAATGACGCGCGTTTTGGCGCGAAAGCCTCTGACATTCGACGCCATGTTTGGCCGCCATCTTGGCACGACCTTGCTCTAGAAACGCACCGGTTGTTTCGCAATGAGTTCCACTAAGAAAATTCGATCTTTTTATTGCCCTTTCGTTGTTTTGGTAATAATTGGTAATAATAGACGTATTTTCTATGGATGATGGTACCTTGAACTCGATTATTATATTCCTTGAGTTAAAAATCTTTATCTTTTTGTTTTTTTAATTTTTGTTTCGCTGTAGGTGGTACCTTCTTAGTTTAAGATCTAGAGCTATAAAGCTGGGTAGTTATAGTTTCGATTCAGTTTTTGTTTCAACTTTCATGCATAAAAAAAACAATGACATGAATACCTACACTAACTACTGTGAAAATTTACAAATCCTTATTTTTATTTAATTTACCTAGGAACTGTTCAAGTAGGTAGTGAAAAAACATTCTAAAATTGCACCCGCGTTTTACTAAACTTCATACAATCAGCGTGCATTTTAAAAATGGTTTATCTCTACTTAAGTAATTTTATTGTAGGTAGGTACTGACTTATAAATTTAATATTATTGTTACCATACTATAACAAGAAATTTATACAATATTCATAGGTAGATCATAAAAATAAGCAACTAATTTAAATAGAACTTCCTTCGCACCAACCAACCAATCATCAACAATGCAGCCGTGTGAACAGTTCGTTTGTATGTAAATATGTACAGACATGCAGACAATGACCTAGGTATGTGCCAGACAATAGTTTGAACGGGCACAATGAAAGGAACTTGTGTTCAAGGACCTTATTTGGGATTATTATGTCAATTACTCATTGAAAAACATAAGAGAAATGCCTAGAAAAAAAAGAGGAGACAGTAAAGAGGGTGGTTGGTTGGTAGACAATACATTAGCATTAAGTCCACAATTATCTTCCCTGCATGCATAAAAGTGTTATTAAAAAATATTTTATAAAATGGCCTATGAAAGTTTCTTATCTTGAAATCCGTACAGTCGTTTAATATTTTAATAACTCGGCCTCATTAAGGCATTATAAAAACTCAAAACAGCAGTCATCAGTATAATTCTAAACCAATCAAACACGTATCAAGTCATCGACAGTAAGTCCTTAACCATTGAACCACCTTGTCAATCATGTCTCATAAAAGTTATAAATCAAATTATTTTTTGGCAACAGATATTCCTTTCAACAAACTTCCGTTCAATTTCTCGTTCAAGACTACGTTGTGCCTAAGTGGGAACAACCATTGTACTTCGAACTTAAATTATGTAACTTTTAACAATGTGGTTGTACCTACTTAATTTGATTGTGTTAATGTAAAAGTGAGTGGTATGGACGATGACTGCTAAGTATTGTGTGCAGCCTTACACCGTATAATTGGTCCCATTTTGGTGTTGTTGTGATTTAAGAAGCAAAACTTAAAAAATAAATATTTAGTTACACCTTATATATGTTTGCTTTAAGTATCCTTCTAATACGTGCTGAAATGAAACAGACTTAAAAGATACAGTTTTATTATTAAATTTTATTTTAAAATTAGGTGAACAACTATTTAGTTAAAAATATTAGTGTAACACATAAAATATGCAGGTAGCTTTAAATTAGGTAGTAATAAATATGAGAAAATGCGTCTTTTATTTTTATTTTTTATGTTTATTATTCTCACGAAAATAATAGTTACCTTTTTGACACTGGCCCCGAACGATTTGTAAGACATTTTTAGAACATTAAACATCCTTAAAATTATTTTATTAGAAATTTCCAAATTTAGCATAAAGTCTTAATAATCTGAAACGCCATTTTAACAGCTCGCTTTGCGCGTCAAATCAACGCGTTCTCTAATAACAATAGAAAGCAGTTATGTAAATTCTTACAAAGTTCACTTTCCGACGTGTAAATACCAACTGTCAAAATTAAATAACCGTAATAACTACATAATAATCGAATGATGTAACAGTAGAGGAAAAGTTATATATTATTACTTACTTAGATTAGCCCACTCACTCATATCAATCAGCAGACCAGTAATTTGATTAAAGTAGGCCATGATTTTTTTTTTTCAAAGATGTCAGTTTGTTTTGTATTATAAATATCTACTTATTCGATTGTTTCTTTTCTATTTATGGTTAAACTAGTTTCTGCCTGCGGCGTAACACGCGTTGTTTGTATGGACACGTATAAAGATAATTCCTATTCCATGGGAACTGATTTATGGGATAAAACGTAGCCTATGTTAATTCCAGATCTACAACTACATATTATAAAAAAATTAACCCGATCTTAGGGGTTAAGAAGCAACAAACATCAATCCATCCAAACTTTCGCATTTATTATCAGTGTGATTATTGGATATTTACAAAATCATAAGATAAAATAAGAAAAGGTTGAAGACCTACAAATAAAAGGTTCTCGAGGACTTTAAAATAAAAAAGGTTTCTTAAATTGGTCATTTGAGCGGGCACGACATTTTCATAATCGCATTCCGTCAGATTCAACTTGCAGATATGCAAGCGGCCCGGAAACGCGGAAGCACACGGTACCCTTGCTTCACACCCGATCTTATCATTCACTCATTCATCAATCACCAATCACAGATAAGCATATACCAATGAGCGAAATCGATTGAACGAATGATTATTATAATCCATTTCCGGACTGTAATTGTTTCATTTTCAATTAACACCAAGGTCCTATTTGCAAAGCTTAATTGAAATTAAATGACTAACACTTTGTGATCATGGCAATGATATGTGCACAAAAAATAAATAAAAATTAGTTATTTATTACTGTTGCAACTCAAAATTATCTTTGTCCCCAGGATAAAATAATATCCTATAGAAGCAGATCCTTCTGAAATATAATAGGTACCTAATTGCCCTTACTATGTAAGTATATTTAAGTTTATAGGATTCATAATAAATATTTCTACTAATAGGTATGTAAGTAAAAACAATTAAAAAAAGTTTCATTTGCATGGAGAGTCCTCAAAATAAACTGTACATTTAATAAATCTACATGCATCAGATTTATACAGACACGCATAGTTAAAAACAAAAAATCAATCGACCAGACATCGATCTTTAACGAACTATGACGTATAATGTAGTACAATAAAAACTTCTGTCCAAAACGAGAACACCAAATGTAGGTTACGCGTTCACTGCTCAATGCGTCACGTGTTATCGATACAAGGAAATAACTCAAATCTTTAATCGCTGATTGATTTCTTCACAACCCCAGCTTTTTCTGAAACCGGCTGGTAATATAACCCGAATGTAAGTAGATAGTATGCTGTAATCGTAATACAATACTTGCGAAACTGTACATAACTAGTAACCTGGTTACAACAAAGCAGATCACGACGCGCGGCCGCGGGCGGACTTTCCTTCTCGAGTACTTTCGTTTTCGTTGGTAGTGACGTCACGGCGCACGCCCCCTGAGATGCACGATCAGGAAGAATTTGATAGAATAGGTAAGTAAATCATTTATTTGTCACATAAAACACACACATACAATTGTTATTTTCACATACAATTGGTGTTTGGGTTCATAATTTAGAAGTGGCAGAATTTGAAAAATAACGTATTTATACAAAATTATAATTAAAAAAAGTTGAGGCGCCTCTCATACCAATGTAGGTACCTACCTACTAACTGTAGCCGCTAGGTTCCTTCTAATTATTTAGCTATATAAGAAGCAGGAAGCACTGTTGTGAATTAAACAGAAATACATGTGTGTATCAGTGGAAAATGGGTAATAATAGGTGAACTCATCGAATAAATAGTAACGGGTAAAACGAGGCGAATCTTTTAGTAATTTTCACGTTATTTTGTGTTTTATCTGAGCGACTAGTCGAAGCGGCGCAAGACTCGATAGCAGTAGGGGTATTTTAATTTGTCAGAACGGCCAGTGGATTCGATATCGGAAACTTTTGATTAATCTAATCAAAATAGCGTTCTAAAGTCCCGCGGAATAGAATTCAAATTCAAATCTGACGTTTTCGCTTCGGAAATGAATCGAATGAATTAAAATTTCCCTTCTGGTGACGATCTGGTGCAGTACTGATGCATTGCACGAGATATGACAATATAATTTTGAGGTGCAGCATTGCCATACAGCAGTACAATGCAGACAGCGTCTTGAAGACGCTTCCGACTAGTATTGATATAGATCAGTTGAGCTACTTGTAGGTTGTTTTTAAAGGTATAGAAATGGACGAAATACTGTAGCAAAACATTTGCAGACGTCAGATCAAGTGACACAGATGAACAGGGACGTACTAAGCATGCTTTCACTGCTACCAGACAGGCAATGTCTTGCTTTAGGATGTCCTCCAATTCATACGTTAGAACAGAAAAATGTTTATTGCCAAAAATACACGAAATAAAATTTGATTTATACTATTGAAATAAATCAAATAGATTAAGGTAAAGGAGTAAATTCAGCATAATGGCAGCAGAGGAGTAAAACTGCGAAAACCTGCTGTATTCGCAGTTTTACTCCTCTCTGAAAAACAGCTCAGCTCGGATAGGCCACCGAGGGCTTACGTTTCTGAATAGGGACTACACTCGATACTTCGGCTGCCGTAACCATTCAAAATCTAACGTGTTTGTGTTTAGGCTTTGACTAGATAACGGTTAAATCGTCTAACCTTATTCATAATGGTCTGCTAACATAAAGCAGCTGCTAAGTAATGTTATTTCTCAGTCTGACTTATATTAATAGAAGAAGACAGAGCGAGATTTAGCAGTGTGCTAAGTTAGCAGACCAAAATGACTAAGGGGGTAAGTATTTTTAAGTAGCTGCATACTACTCGTATTCCAATTGGTTTGTGTCTTATTTCAGCTGTTTGTATTGATTTGAGGCGACGAGAATCAAGAAGGTTAAAACTGAGATCAGAAATTGGAGCATCTTATTAGTTTTAACGCACTAATCACAAATTTCCAAGAAAATCTCAAACAAATTTCGAAGTAATAAGAAGGAATATTTTAATTCAGGCCAATTAGGTCCATTTCTAAATTCACATCGCCAATTTGCATGTAAAAGAGCACCTATTATATCTATCATCTATTTTTTATACATAATAACAATTTACCTAGCTACATCTCTAAATAGGTTAGCTAGGTAGATACCCATCTCAATGAATGCAAGATTTATTCGTATGACATTTAGAATTACAAACACATTTTTATTTCACCAGACGAATTTGGATAAAGACCTGTTGATTTGCATGTTTTACAATATTATAAACTGTTTTTATAGTATTTTGTAATAAAATAACAATGAATTTTAGTGGGCGCCATGTTTCTTTTTTTATTTTCACCTGATTTTGTTTATGGCAATAATTAAGACGTGTTTGTGAAACGGGTGATGGAAGACCTGTTTTTTTATGAGCTGCTGTAAAAGTTGTCTATAGGTTGTTACCTACATCGTTAAAAGAAGTAACAAAGGTTTCGTTACTTCTTTTAACGAAGGTAGGTAAGTAGTTCAAAGCACTACTTTACTTAAGTTATAAGAACGGATGATATCAGTAAAATGCTGACCTCTCCAGCTTAATTTGGTCCATTGCTGGAGGTAACGCGGCTTCTCATAAGCGTCTTGATGGCTTTATCTTATGGAAGAACTGCACATAATAATCCTTATGCTGGGAATGCGGGTTGGGAATCGCAGAATAGATGGAGGCGCTGTTGCAACCGTGGCAATCCCTCATTCGTCTTTAACGACACCCGCAGGAAGTACGAAAACTGCGCCAAAAAAATTATAAAAATATAAATTCATGGCCGGCTCGCAGCAGAAAATGGGTTGTTTGCTTCAATGAGTTATTTAAGAAGTGACGTCACAACTTGATTGAGTGGTTGGATGTAATCTTTGAATAACTGGCCACTTGAGAAAAAATACCACAATAAACCTTAAATTGACTGATAAAGTAATACCCACCCATTAGGGGCAGAATCCACCACAGCGGAGATGTGCGGAGTTGTCCAAAGCGGAGATGAAAAGAGATGTTTATCAGTTAGGGTTCCTTTACCGAAGTTGTACGGAGATGCGTACTGAGCTGCGTTCGGCGAGCGTCGGTAGTTTGTCGAGATGAATACACTGCACACCGCTCATCCTTTTTTGATCTGGTGTCGCATAAAACCAGTGCACAGTAGCGCCATCGTAACTGTATATCACCGATTCTAATAACTTTTGACTGGGTGGTCCGATTTTCATGATTGTTTCTATATATGAATGCTGGTGCTTCCCGTGTGTTGTCATTTTATTTTTGTTCAGTTCTGACAATGGGATACATGAAAATTCATGAAAAAACTATAAAAAATGAGGTCGGTTTATAGTTTTTTAAAACAAAATTAATTATTTGATGTCACGTTTACAATTTTTATAAAATGTTTGTACCAACTTTTCTTGTAATTTTGTGACACAGAATAAATAGATACCTTACTTTTGTTTAACTGAGGCTCAAATCACATCTCCGCCCGATCTTTCTTTGTTTCTTCGCATACAAATATGAAACATATCCGATGGTGTCCATTGACGCAAGCTGTGTGGATAACGACGTTCTCTTGCTTGTTTAAAATGCATCTTTTCTCCGCTTGTCTCTGCTTTGGTGGACACCGACCTTTAGGTTTAAAAAACCTCTTTTATGTCTTTACTTCATTCCCCGACATAAGTCTTTTGATAAAACCCTAAGTCCCCTTAATTTTATGAGACAGATTATAAAAACTTTTCTTTTTCTTGCCTTTGGTTACGTCGTTGTTATTTTTAGAATAAAGTTTTTGTCGGGGCGTGTGTTTTTTTCAAACTCACAAGATGTATTTATTTAGCACGTGCATATGATTTTATTCGGGTTTTTAGACGCATATAATGAAACCTTCATGAATTGATTGCTGTGTGGTGCCGGCTTAGAATTTGCACCACCCCAAGTCTTTCGAAAACCGGACCCAGATATCCATCGGGGGCAGGCCGCAGCGCCCCTTTCAGAACCATTTTACCATCGAACTGCGATACCCAACTCGCATGCCCAGCGTGGGGATTATGGGGTAATGATGATCGCCCATGATATAAAAGCCATTAAGGCGCTTATCAGGGGGAAGCCTGCGTCCAGCGGTGGACCGATTTGCTGTTGAGGTGAGTACATTAGTAAACATCATATAAAAAACCTCGGAACTGTGATCAACTTTTTTTGCCGCCATAAAAGTACCCGTACTGACAACGTAACGAGCACGCAAGAGTCGCATTATGTCACGTTTCCCACTTCCGATTCGTTGCGTCATGTTGGCAGCTCTGGGGACGTGATTAGTGGTGGCTTAAAGTGGTGGAGGTTTGTTTTCCCTCCTTTTTTTTCAAATTTTAGACCGAATTTTAGTCGAAAACATTATGCCCAAATAGTATTCTGCTGCATAATTTGACATACCTTGTAATTCATTTATTTGTTATTATTTATTCGCCTCTTGTCTTAAAATTTTTATTTAAATTTTCATTCATGTCTGCCTTTGTATCTTTATAATAGCGTTTCTTATGCCCAAGTTTGTGTATTATTGTTATAGATAGTAAAGTTATAGTAACTATATATACAGGGTGTAATCGTTAAGTGTGCACAGGCGATTATTCCGTAACTATTGCAGATATCAAAAAACTTTAAACTGATATCGAAAGTACTTTACCTAATGAGTAAAATGACATTAATAACTTTTTAAAAATAAAACGAGAAATATCCAAAAAAATTACATTAATCACTGCCATACATTTTATTTCTTAGTAAGTACAAAATTTTGTGTTCAAAGCATATGTTCGAAGTGACGTCCTCCTTGTGCAATACAATGACGAGCTCTATTTACAGTTTCTAAATGAACTTTCCTTAACATTTGCGGAGTAATTAAAGCAATTGCACGACGTACACGATTCTGTAACTCTTCTAGGCTGTGTACTCTCTCAGCGTACACGTGGTCTTTGACAAATCCCCATAGGAAGAAATCACAAGGCGTGAGATCCGGGGATCTGGCAGGCCAAGGGGTTGCACTATTATTGGCTATTAAGCCATTATAATTGTTTCGTAAGAAATTCATTACAACATTTTGTATTATGTGCAGGTGCTCCATCTTGTTGAAAAATTATCGACCTTCTTTCATCGTCTGGAATTGGTTCTAAGAGACTTGGCATATCATTTTGTACAAAGGAGAAATATCTCTGTCCATTTAAGGTTCCACTGTAAAAATATGGCCCAATGATCCGATCTCCAAGAATACCACACCATACATTAATTGAGAATCGCACCTGAGCTCTAACTTCAGTAGTTAAGCGAGGATTGTCAATTGACCAATAATGCGAGTTTTTTCTATTGTAAATGCCGCAGTTTGAAACATTACTTTCATCGGTCCATAAAATTGACCTTACATTGACATAATTATTGACTAGCCAATTGCAATAGACCAGCCGACGAGCAGGATCATCATTGTGCAGCGTTTGAGTAGGTTTTATCTTAAATGCTTTGAAGTTGTGTTTTTTTAATAACTTGTGTACATAATTGTGGGACACTGGAAATGATCGGGCCACTGAACGCGT
Organism: Eupithecia tripunctaria; assembly: GCA_955876795.1. Lineage (NCBI taxonomy): Eukaryota > Metazoa > Arthropoda > Insecta > Lepidoptera > Geometridae > Eupithecia > Eupithecia tripunctaria. The sequence goes on along the minus strand of OY041623.1, from coordinate 6,882,938 downwards.
TGATTCTTGTGGATTATCTACTACGTAGTTAATAATATTGTTATCTAAGTCATCAAATTCCGGAGCTCTTGTTCTCGAACCTTTTTTTCTGTTAAAAGATCCATAATTTATCAAATTGTTATCCAACTTACGTAAATACGTACCAGAAGGAACTTCTCTATTTGGGTACTCTCTTCTGTAGGTGATAATGGCCGCCCTATTGTTACAATCATGTTTGTAGTACATTTTTAACATGTCCCTCTTTTCTGTATTGGAATATGCCATTTTTCAATCAATAAATGCAACAATCACGATTATTAACGCAAATTGAAAAATACAATAAATTGGCGGGAACGAGAACCCGCGATAAAGAATTTGAATTTAGAACGAACACCAAAGAGTATCTTTCTTTTTGTTTTTATTTAGTATGTTGCTTTTCAGCTAGTTCAAATCAATACAATATTGAAACAAGGTTTATTATAAATTTGAAGTGGTAAGATAATTAATCTACACGTGTATCTACTTGAAATTCATTAATACCTTCATATCGTACATAATTATAAAATGACAAGGGTAAAATGAGTAGGTACTATTCCACTTAAAATAAGGAAACTAAAACCTTTCTACTATCTCATACTAAATGTATGGGAGTGATTAAGGTAATTTTTTTGGATATTTCTCGTTTTATTTTAAAAAAGTTATTAATGTCAATTTACTCATTAGGTAAAGTACTTTCGATATCAGTTTAAAGTTTTTTGATATCTGCAATAGTTAGGGAATAATCGCCTGTGCACACTTAACGATTACACCCTGTATACATATTATATAGATAACGACATCAAGTGTATTATAGTAAGTGACATAAGTAAGTGACACTAAGTTGAAATCTAAGTATCACTAAGTTGAAATAAATAAATAAAAATAAGAATTATCGATGCGTTATAGGTTTGGTTACAACTTACAATGCATTTTGAGTTTTGGGTCTTGTTTATTTACTTATTTTATTACTTTAGGCTTACAAAATAATCTTTTGAAGATTAAATTATACGCAATAACTATCAGGCTAGATAATCCACGTCTGCACAATTAATATTCTAACCGCAAAAGTAAAACACCATCAAAAGCTGTTTAGCATTTTCCACGTCTGCCCTTTACCCAGTAACACAAATAACGCGCGTGAGCAAAAACCTTTTCATAATCGCTCATAAAAGCCACAATGAATAATCAACTGTATTGCAATGAAGTAGAGTTTTAAGTCCTTGTTAATCAGCGGGCGTTTACGGTTTGCTTAGAAACATGACATTGGTTTGACGGTTGAGGCGGTACGTGAACATAATTTTGAATTTCGAACTTCACTGTTGATGTGTGATGTGATAGTTTCTGGTCAAATCAGGACTTGTATTTTCAAACGTCAATTATGTACTAAAACCTCAAAAACCTTTATAAAAATCGTCAAAAATCCTAATTATACATAATTTATTTTTGCGATCAGTATAATCACAATTTGCGATCAGTATAAACATGCGAAAAATTGGATTAATGGATGGACGTTTGTTATTTAATAACACTTAAACTACTAAACGGATCGGGCTGGCATTTTGCATAAATCTACATAGGTAGATCTGCAATAATTAATGGGATACTTTTCATCCCTTAGATCAAAGGTCTATTTGAAGTTAGTAACAAACGAGACGAGATCGTCCCCCTTTTTCCATACTATTTGGTAAGTACTGTGTGCCTCTATCGTGCGGGCAGAGAACTACGTAAATCTCATACTAAAAGAAACGTTACGATAACGTCTCGTCACCAACGTCAAATAGACTTGACCTTCAGTTCCCATGGGATATAAATCTTTAAACGTTTCCACAGAAACAACGTGTACGAAACAAAAAAAAAATTAAGGCGCGGGTAGCAACTAGTAATTAATAACTTCAAAATCGGTAGGTAATTAATGTTTTGAAAATACTTTATCATGAACAACAAACCATATTTTTTATAGCAGGAAGATAGTCTTACGATATTTACATAGATATAATACAATTGATTCCAAACCGTTAATAATAAGTAGATAACCCGAAATTCCGCCTACGGGATATTAATTTAGTTCCGAATAATCAAATTATCTAGCAAGGCTGAATAGGTCTACCACTGTCACATTTCATGCAAGGACAATATTGTCTATGAATGTCAAACAAACAAAAGAAAGCTACTGACAGCCGTGACACGCGGAAGTGGGTGGCTTGACTAGTTCGTTATCTAATTTCCGGTTTAGTGGAACACATTTTTCAGGTCAAGGTCAACTATAAGCGCCAAAACTTGTTATGGAAACCAGCATGATCAGGCATGGCACTAGATTTTGTTAGATGTAGAAATGCTCTACTTTTGCAAAACTGCAGAAGTAGGTGCCAAAAACCAACGTAAAACTAACAATTTCCTCCAACAATACTTCGAGAATAGGAACCGTTGCTTGAATAGGAGATTTATATAGGATGACCTTCGTTAGACTCCCGTTGAAAAGTCATTAGTACAATTATTGCCTAAAAACTAGTATTTACTTAGCCTTTAGTTACCTTATTAACAAATTGGAAACTTTTTTGTTTAGTTCCGTGAACAAGAGTTCTGTTGACCTGTAATACAGGTTTCATAACCCTTTACAGGCACCAATCTCTCGCTAAACAGGATAACATTAGCGTGTATCATTCCTGCAAACATAATCTTGTATTCATAAATATTGCTTAACCTTTATGAGAGGACAAATAAGTGAACTACATATTATTATTATGATTATTGAAAAAATATCTAAAAAGAAAAAACTAAATAAATTAATTTGGAAATAATACATGAAGACCTCTACTTCATGTACATTTACATCATGACATATTAGGTCTCCCCTGATAAGCTCATTACAAGCTTTGATCTGGGTGCTCATAGGTGCTCATATTTATTAATATTATTTTCGAGAGTTTTTGATCTGAAATCAATCGTTTGACGATTATAAGAATCTTAATTGCTCGATAACTTTAGTAATGTCGATTAACTAATGGACGGAAGCTTCTGAGTTACAAATTCAATCATACGTATACATTTAGCCTTAAGACGTGCTACAAATAAAATAAAAAACATCACAGTAAGGAATATCGGCCGGAGGCGGGCAGCAGTGCTGCAGAACAATTTCTTCGACTGAATTGCGATTCCCAACCCGGACGCCTAGCGTGTGGATTATGGGCCTATAATATCTTTCAAGAGATGAAAACCTTTGAGCGATACTGTCCCCCAAAATACATTTTTTGGGGGACAGAGGGCCAACACCTACGGGCTCACGTCCGTAGGTGTTGGCCCTCTGATACCCTACACGTGTCCTCTGGGTGGTGCTAAAAGCGGTACCCTCTGGTGGTAGGCTTCGGCCGTGGCTTGTAACCACCCTCCGGACTGGGCCAGTCCGTGAAGCAACTCAGTTGTGTTTCGGAATGTGGTCCGGAGTAGCCAAGCCATCTTCTAGACCTTCGTGATACATCGTCGGCCGTATCTTCGCATTCTATCATGTGAGATTGCGGTCAAACGAAGATCTATTTCTGATTAAAAAAAATAAAAAAAAGGCGCTTATTAGGAGGAGGCCTGCATCCAGCTGTGGACCATTAAAGGCTGTTAAGGTTGAGATATTAAAAGTGTCTTGGTTGAAACCAATTGGTTTCAAACGGAAAGATTGATTAATCTATTATTCTGTCTGTGCAAATAGCATGTACCCACTGCACGCACTACCTAGAGTTTTTTTCATCTATGGACAATTCTGCGAAGTTACCACTGACTGTCATAGTAAAGAGATTGGTTAGCATAATTCGGCCTCATATGACCACTTTGATCTTCTGGCCCGTTATGTCTCAAAATAAAAGATAAGTTGCCTTTACAACCTTTTTCCTTGATCCTTCGATTGATTTTATTTGATTTTTTGATATTAGGTTCCATTTCATCCATTTTAGCCAGAGATCCCATAATGTCATGGTCTTATTTTTTTTCTTTTTTCGAGAGAGGTTTCGATTTCCTTTATAACTCGTCTACAGTGGCAGTGGTACATACAAGTGCTTTCAATAACTCGTCTACAGTGGCAGTGGTACATACAAGTGCTTTCAATAACTCGTCTACAGTGGCTGTGGTACATAAAAGTGCTTTCAACAAACTCGTCTACAGTGGCAGTGATACATACAAGTGCTTTCAATAACTCGTCTACAGTGGCAGTGGTACATAAAAGTGCTTTCAATAACTCGTCTACAGTAGCAGTGGTACATATACAAGTGCTTTCAATAACTCGCCTACAGTGGCAGTGGTACATGCAAATGCTTTCAATAACCCGTCTACAGTGGCAGTGGTACATACAAGTGCTTTCAATAACTCGTCTACAGTAGCAGTGGTACATACAAGTGCTTTCAATAACTCGTCTACAGTAGCAGTGGTACATACAAGTGCTTTCAATAACTCGTCTACAGTAGCAGTGGTACATACAAGTGCTTTCAATAACTCGTCTACACTGGCAGTGGTATATACAAGTGCTTTCAATAACTCGTCTACAGTAGCAGTGGTACATACAAGTGCTTTCAATGACTCGTCTACAGTAGCAGTGGTACATACAAGTGCTTTCAATGACTCGTCTACAGTAGCAGTGGTACATACAAGTGCTTTCAATAACTCGTGTACAGTAGCAGTGGTAGGTACATACAAGTGGTTGATTCGCAGATAATTTAGCTCGACACTACTTGATTAAGAAAGTCTACATGTGGCTTCAATTTACGAGGAAATGACCTCTTGCGGAATGGATGCAATCGGCGGTTCTCAGGCTGGAATGGTTCTGTATTTGCGGTTACTTTGTGTCATTCATAACAAAACTAAAATCATAATTTTATATGAAACTAGCAGCACCTCGTGGTTTTACCCGCGTAGTAGTAGTTCCCGTGCCGGTGGAAATTCCGGGATAAAATATAGCCTATGTCACTGCCTAATAAGTAAGCTTTTGTATGATTTTTTTGGATCGGTTCAGTAGTTTTGGAGCCTATTCCATACAAACAAACAATCAAATCTTTCCTCATTATAATATTAGTATAGATAACCAAAAAACAACCCCTTTTGAAAAGAAATTGGCGAAATATTTTCCGAGTCAGATTTTTTTCAAGCATCAGAAATCAAAAACTTTAGAATGAAAACCAATAAGGTGCTAATCAGGAGGAATTCTTGCGTCCAGCCTCAACCTCAACCTCAACAGCCTGTATTGGTCCACTGCTGGTCGCAGGCCTCCCCCTGGTAAGCCTTATTGGCGTTTATCTCAAGGAGGGTAATGCCCATAATCCACACGCTGGGCATGCGGGTTGGGGATCGCAGTTTGATGGTACAATTGTTCTACAGGGGTTGTCCGCCGCTGCTGCCTGCCCTCCGGTGGATATCCCTAGTCCTCTTACGACGCCCGTGGGATGAGTTGGGGTGCTGCAAATTCTAAGCCAGCGGTACACAGCTCTTAGTCCATTCAAATATTGACAAATCATTTACGTTTGTATGAATGAATATGAAGTAAGTCTCGATTGAGTCACTAATTCTAGTTTCCGTGACTAAACTATTGAACAACAAGGTAAAGCTATTTGACAACTAATAAATACTAACACAATAGGATTTGTTCTAGGATACTACTCGTAGTACTAGCTCGTTAGCTGAGCTAAGGGCCTATCCACACAGCGACGTACTATCAAGTACCTACCTATTACGAAAATGGTTGCGTAATAAATCGAATTCTGTTTGGAAATTAGAAAAGAACTCTAATGTTCGTTACATTCATTTGGTACCGTTTTCCAAACCGAATTCGATTAATTACAAAATCATTCACATGATTACGTTATTGTTACGTAAGTAGGTAGTAATAATAATTAAAAAAAAATCAAAATCATTTACTGTCCAAATAAATGTACACTAATACGTATGCATGCACACTGATAAAAACCTGCATGCATAGGTAACAATATAATAAATGAACTTAGTTACTAATTCAAGTAGGTACCTATATGTAAGCTAAAAAAAGGGCAATAGAGATTAACTCAGCATAAGGCCGATAAGTTTATGAAGGAAGCATGAGCGGCGTTGGTTTTCAGTTTACTCCTTACCGACTGGTCGATCGGCGAGATTTAAGAGTTTATTTTTTTACGGGTTTTTCCTTGCTCTATTTTTATATCAAGACTGGTGCGTCCAGATAAGGTGTCTGCGTGTGTTAGTGTGTATCAATGCGTGTATGGATGAGCTCTCTTGAGGCACCAGTCTCGTTAGAGTCCGGGCGACTTAGTAGTGTGAATTTAATATAATAATGTTCAATATCCTACTGAAAAGTAGAGCAGATAATTGACAACAAAGCTTTACATAATCAGTGCAATTTTAGGCACCGCGGTACCCAAATGAAATATTTTTAAGAAAATGAAGATGTGGACTAAGATGGCGCACGCTTTCCCAGAAGGAATTTATTCACTCTGGATTTGAAGGCTCCAATATTGTACTCTACCGGATAAATGAACACAGAAAGATGAACCTAAAGTTACAGTTTTTGTTTCCCAATCTGCATTGGTCCTAACAATTAATCCGTATCTTAAAAAGCATGTCTCGTGCCATGTTCGGAATGTAACAATAATGGTCTAATCCTGTTAAGTTATCCACTGCAGTACATATCCGGCAAGTTGAGCATATCCGGGTGTACAGCTATGTTAAATTGTTTATGAATGAATGAATGAATTCGAGTTGCAATGATTTTGTGCTAACATTGTAGATTCAGATAACTGAGCTCCCTATTCGTAAATTTAAACTGTACATAAAACGAAATCTTATCAGGAAAGCCTATTACTCCATAGATGATTACATTAATGATGTTAATGCTTGGCCGGATGTCGCCCAGTTCCACACCGACAATAGTGTGTAATAACATAAATTAATTGTGTTAGACTTAGATATGCAAAAATTGTATTCGTTGATAAGCGATACACTTGCTAGTGGTATCTATTTCACTTCTTCCGCTAGTGAAAAAAAAATTGAAGTGAATTAGAGTCAATAGCACCTTATTTCTTATTTGATAGTAATTACTACCCGTGGCAGTATGATATGCGTGCGCGCTCTTTTTTTATTATCCTGAGGGATAAAAAGATATTTCAGAAAAATAAATAAAAAACAGATGCATTTGTAGGGCTTATTTTGATCGGCAGTAGCACTCATAATACACCTACTATTTCCTACTTCTTACTAATATTATGAAGGCGAATATTTGTGCCCTTATGAAAATGTTTGTGCGAAGACAGTGCCCAAATTACCATCGATCGAGCTGACATTTTATAAGAACACAAAGCTCTGAACCTGAAAAAACCTCTATGCTAATTATTTTCGAAAAAAATGCGGATATAAGAGTAACTGATAATATTGATTTTAGATCTTACTATAATTAGTACCTACTATACGTATTTATTCAGCTAAGCAAGCATGTTCTACTTGGCGTTTACTCAAAACTATTTGTTAAAACAAGTTTGTTTATATTATACGTCTTTTTTATATTATACGTAAGTCAAAACTGCTTCTTCTAAAAATAAAATAGGCATACCTAGACCTATGGAACAGAACAGTGTGCTACGATTATCTAGAGAAAGTTGACATCACAGAGTAAATTTTATGATAAGCAAAATGCGATTTGTCATTCCAATGTCTTAAAATACTAATACTACATTCTCACAAAAGGTCTTAACCCCACAAGTGCAAATAACCAACAAACCATCCAATTAGACCTTTACTTTCCATACAAACGAACCAAAGTACAAGCTAATGAAAGGACAGGAAGGTCTTTGTCTCTGGCTGCGGTGTACCCATGCAAATGGCTGGTCAAACAATCACATCTGAGTGACCTTTCCTACCTCTCAGCAAAAGGACTCAGGTATTTAAGGGCTGGTGTACACCGAAGCAGTAGGCTAGCGTCCCATGATCCCACCACAAGCGGCAGAGGTGTAAGCACTCTGAGGGTTTTAGTGGTGTTGGAGTCCCACATAATCGCACTGTCTCCCCGTGGCAGTGCGATATGCGTGCGCATTTCCCTCAGGATAATAAAAAAAAAAAAAAAAGAAAGGCTAGCGTCCTAAAAAATACATTTAGTCCGCCGGCGCCGGTTAGATAATCAGAAAATATTGGACATGACATGTATATCTTATTTTGTCGATTAAACAAAAAACTATAAAAATATAGCCAGTTAAATATCACACGACGTCACACCTTGTGACACTTTTTACACTAGCCACTCTAAACTTTGACACGCTTTGTTTTTGTATTTTTTTGTAGATTTACAAAAGAGAAAAACCCCTCGTACGTGGAAGACAATAAATATAGGTACTTTCAGAGGTCTTTACTACTAAACAAAGGATTTATATGACATAGCTTGGTCTATGATGACATGGCAGTGTGGGAAACGATAAAAAATCGTTATTACTATTTTCGCAAATTTTTATCTTTGCGGCGTATGATATGAAGCAGAAAGTAAGCTAATCCGAAATTTCACTACAGGACTTCCTTTATAACATATTTAACTAATTGTTTAGCTAAAGGTGTCAAAATTCTGTGTAATACATTTTTGAGTAGGTCCTTCATTCAGTAATGGACAGCTTCAGCCAGCTTCATCCAACTGCTGGTTCAAAACCAGAGAATGAATGAATAAATTGATATTTTATTCATTTATTCATTATTGTGTGTGCTTTAGTAGACGCGTCCCTCGGTCATTGAAACCAGTGTTTATGTAAAACATAAGAACAAGTCAAAGACCTTTTTTTGCGTCGTGTGGGTTTTTAAGTTCTATAAGTGCAAGCTCGTGACTAAATACTAATTGAAATTATTGTAAACAACTTGCTTTTGTGGTTCTTCTACTTCTGTTTAGATATATTTTGGTGCCAATATGACTAGATAGATAGACCTACTTTATCAGAGTTTATTGAACTCTATAAATAATGTTGGACAATTCACACAGCATTGTCTAGCTAGGCATAGCTTGTGTTATGGGTACTAGATAACAGATATATATAATGCAACACACTACATATATAGATATTTTTAACTCACTTCAAAAAAGGAGGAGGTTCTCAATTCGACTGTATTTTTTATGTTTGGGTGGTCAGATTTTCATCTTGTATATGAAAGCTGGTGCTTACCGTGTGGTCCCATTTTAATTTGGTTCAGTTCTGACAATAGTATGTAGATATTTTTCATTATACATAGAAATACCCAGAACACCCGGACCAAATATTTGCAGATCGTACAAAATTCGTCCCAAGTCAGGAATCGAACCAGCAATCTCCTCGTCGCAGGCGGTCGCCCGCCCCGCCACGTCGGAAGGTCGTCGCCTATTGATGACTGGATAAAGACCTGTCTGTACCTGAGTAACCAAGACTCAAACTATCTACTAAATTCTTTAGAAAGTTAACCCTTGACAACTACACGTGACCCAAAGCGATATGACCTACCACCTCAGTTTCCTGGCATTGACATTAGTCAACCCTGCATGCACGAGGCGTCCCCTGGGCCCTCAGATCGGATCCTCGTAATTTTCTAATGCAAGTGCGACATCCCGTCAAACCAATCTGACCACTTTCCCGTATAAAAAGCGTGTGTGAGCCTTAGCTAAAGGGCTGGGTAGATGAAAGTGAAGTGAAGTTGCACACAGTTATTTCTAATGTGATTTTTTTCGTGTTTTATTCTTCTTTTATCTAATTTTTTGCGTTTGTTTTTTTTTTGCACAACTGATAATCAAATTTAAATTTTTGTAATAATGAAAATATTTTTTAAATTGTAGCCTATTCAATACAAACAAACAATCAAATCTTTTCTCTTTATAATATTAGTTTAGATATTTTTTTTGCTCTTTGTCACAGCTATGTACGTACGATAAGCTTATAGGTTGAGAAGATCCTTTTTAATAAAATTGCTTTTTTTCTCTTCTCTCAGCCTTGATTCTTTCTCTGTCTACTCCGTATCGCTGGGCAAAGGCTTAGATAAGAACATGGTGGGCGTAATTATGTAGGTAAGTAAAAACATTTTATACATTATATCCTTTGAACGTCTCAAGCTTTGGCACAGCCACTTGTCTATAGCTAAGATACGAATAATCATTCATCATATAAGGAAATGAGTGGCGACGCGACTGGCAAATGTATTTTATTTATGAGATCTTATTCAATCGGAATCAAAGAAAGCAATTTTGTAACGTAGCTACAACTATGTTTTTCCTCATAAAATTACTTGAATATATCAAGTAATATATTCAAGTAATTCATCATTATTTTTTGAATATATCTCTATATTCAAAAAATTACGTTACATGTCTAAAAACTAACTTTAAACATAGAGTTTTTAGACATGTAACATAATGTTTTCTTTTGAATTTGTAAATTCTATTTATATACATTTTTCTGTTTAATGTTTTTATTGCAATGCTTAAAGTGTTTGTGTAAATTTTATTAATATTTGTGTTTCCAGTGTTTAGATAAACATTTTTCTACTTTGTAATTTGAATTGTAAAAGTGATGTTCTTTTTTTTTGTTTTTATTATATGACAGATGAAACGGTTTAGGCTAAGTCCTGTAATATTATATCTTGATGTTTAAATAAATAAATAAATAATACACTGTTTACACCAAAATGCTGACCTACTCTATGATTTTAAATTTTCGGTTTCCAAAACCACAGAATTTTAACCGGCAAAATGATGGGTATAAGGTATAAGTAAAAATGGATCGCTTGATAATGGCTAAATGTACCAATTTGTATTACGAGTAGTAGGTACCTACTGCTGTAGTTATTTGTGAGTACGTTTCATTCATTAAAGAATAAATCTTAATTCTAAAAATCTACAAACTTTTACGTAGGCATCCGAAATTATATCATCCATGTGAACTAATCAGGATATCCTTACCTGAAACAAAAAAAACTTTGTTAGATTTATTTAAAAGTAAAAATCAGTACTTTAACAGATACATATAAATATAATCAGTAGGTGTTCTTATCCAATGTACAACATCGAAAAAACATTGGATTTATTTAAAGGTATCAAGGTAGTTTTTGACGAAGACTCCAAAAAATGCAATTAAACCGCTGCGCCACCATCTTCCCTGTAAATTTGTAAAATAACGTATTTACATACATCAAAAACCAATAAACTGGAAGGGGCCTATAACTTGTAACAGCCATAATAATACCCTTATATACTAAAACCAATGCAAATTGAGGACCATTTCGAATAACTAAACAAAATGTTTTGACATAAACTTGAGAGCTTAATTATGGAGCAAGTTATTAAAATACCATCAAATCAAATTCCGACGTAAATCCGAAAATATCTTTAACCAAAGTGAAGAATATATCAGTTGCTACATTGACAGCACAAGATCTGCTTAGTTGGGGGCTAGTGAATTGTCCAGCATCATCACACTAATATTATAAATGCGAAAGTTTGTATGGATGGATGGATGGATGTTTGTGACCTCTTCACGCCAAAACTACTGAATGGATCGGGCTGAAATTTTGCATACAGGTAATTCTAATCCTGGAATCAAACATAGGCTACTTTTTATCCCATAAATCTAATAAACCTTTAAAGGTTTCCATAGGAACAACGCGCGCGAAGCCGCGGGGTGCAGCTAGTATAAAAATATTTTTTCTCTATCTCTCTATTACCTTTTCACGCCAAACGGCTGATAGGATTGTAATGAAATTTGGCATGGATACTTTCAGTACCCCGAGTTAGATCTCAGTCTGTTTTATCCCGTAAGAATGCGTGCAAAGTCTCGGAAGGACGGAAGTTTTCTATGTATATCTCTACAAATACCACTAGAATCGTGCGTTTATTTCTCTCCATGGAAAGTGTTACCCAAGCCAACCTGGGTGTAGCAAGCAACCGCAACTGTAGCAGTTGTGGTGGCAATCTCTGCAAGCCGCAGGGAGCGAGGTCGGTCTGACTGGGCCTTTCCTACCGTTACATAGTGTCTTAGCTTCACAGATTAGCTTAGACCTGTTCGGATCTATTGGGTATTCGCTACCCAGGGCGGTAGTGAGAGATTTAGAGCTGTTCTGCTACCGCTCTGGATATATAGGAATCAAGGAAATGGCTTGAACATCTGTGATTTTACATTTTAGGTTCCCGTAGCCAGTTGGCACACCAAAAGGTAGGAAATCTAGAAAAAATCTGTAAACTTTTACTTTACTTTTCTATATTTTATTTATGCTGATTTTTCAGATTACATTTATTTACTTTACAAATTGAAGTTTACATCAAAAATGTCCTTTTATCGCGTTCACAGCACAATGGCAGTGGTGAGACATACAAAGAACAACCTTTCAAGCAAGCCGGGGTTGGCAACTATTCACTTGACAGAAAAATCACCCTAGTGGTGGTAACGTGCAATTTTCGCTGACTATATATAGAGAAGAATCTCAGCAAAAACGCAAGAGCTTAAAGTTACGATGGCATTCAAAATTTAGCTCAATTATCTGTCCAATTTCAGATCAATTTTACAAAGTACGCAAACGCAATCCAACAACCAAAAATTTCACGCTTCTGGCGTAAAATCGATCAATTGAACAAAATCACTTGACCCCAAACGAGGTTACGAAAAACTATAGGAATCGGTAGAACACGCACGCAGCGCGATTCATCGCGGTTTACACATAGCGATTGGTTTTGGAACTTTCAATTTCATAATCGATCGATGGTATCGGGCATTGCCAGGGCTTTTATTTATTTAACTTTGATACAAATAACAACTTGGAACAGGTCACCCGCAGTGCTCGAAGGGATGCGGAACGCGCGCGTCTAGAACCGCACTCGCCCTGAAGATGTCCCTCGTTAAGGGATGAAACATTGGTGTTCTTCCAACACAAAGATGTCCCTCATTAAGGGATGAAACGTTCTTCCAACACAAACAAGGTTCGTAGTAAACCCGTTTACATTCATAAAGAATTCGACAAACTAGGAAATTTTCTATAGTAAAAAAAAAACCTTGAACAGATAATTACAATTAACTGATACATACAATAAATGTGCGCGCAAGGACGCAGTGCACATGCACACTTACCCTGATGACTAAAGTACCTCGTTAAGGGATGATACGTTGGTATTCTTCCAACACAATCTAAGTTCGCAGTTAACCCACTTATATTCATGATGAATTCGTCAAACTACGAAAGTTTTTATAGTAATAAAATACTTTCTTTTAAGAACAACCGTCTTAGTAATCGACGGATTGAAAAACTCGATTCGTGACGTTTTCAATTAGAAGCATTTCTCAAATAAATAATGACCAATGATACAAAAGTTTTTGTATAGTCACGAGGAGCTTTGGTATATTCAAAACCTAAAAAACGTCTTTACTACATTTTACCACCTTTTAAGTTTTCGAATAACTAAAAAACGTATAACTACATTTTACCACGCCTTTGGAAGATTGAATCAAATCCTCTATAGTCCACTGTTGGACGCAGGCCACCCCCTTAAAAGCGCCCTTTTTGTGTTTTTAATAATTATGGTTATAGGCACATGTTTGTGTTTATCATAAAAATATGATAATGGTAATACCTATAATCCCCACGCTGGGCATGTGGGCTGGGGATCACAGGTCGGTAGTAAAATTGGTCTGCAAGGGCGTTGCTTCCCGGTGGATATCCCATAGTTTCCTCTTACGTCACCCACGGGAAGAGTTGGGGTGGTCCAAATTCATAGCAAGCGGCCCCACGTGGCCGTCTGTATACCAAATGCCTAACTAACTGCCTCATCATCATCCTACGTTTGTCCACTGCTGGATATTCCTAATGAGCGCCATAGCGACTTGTCTTGAGCTTGAGTGTGTAATAAAATAACTGCCTAAAACTAGTTATTTTGATTATACCCAACCGGCTGAATCTGTGACGCATTTTACTTCGTCATTCATTAATTTTGGCTTAGCATCAATCAAATTCAGGTGCTATTCATAGAAACATAATCAATATGTCTCCCATTCAATTCTTGAGGTATGGTCTTTGACCTTTAATAGCATGTTCTCGCATTTTTATACTGACTGCAAAAAAGGAGGAGGTTCTCAATTCGACTGTTTTTCTCTTATGTTTGTTACTTCAGAAATTTTAACTGGGTGATCCGATTTTGATGCTTTCTTGTTTTTTATTTGAAAGCTGGTGCTTCCCGTGTGGTACCATGTTCTGACAATGTCATTCATGAGAAAACCATAAAATTGAAGTCGGTTTATAGTTTTTTTTAAACAAACCCAATTATATATAACCTAATTGATTAATCCATAATCTTGAAATGATTATTGAATAGCGCTTTGGCATAATTCTACTCAAAGAAACTGATGTGTCAGTGGGCCGGCTATATCTCCCGAAGAACCGACAACAGCTGGGGTAAACGTGTTCTCAAGTCGAGACCGCGATTCGGCAAACGTAGTGTAGGACGCCCTCCAGGTGGGATGAGGATCTGCGAAAGACTGTATGCAGATGCTGGATACATCAAGCCAAAGACGCCAAAGGGCGCTATGGCGCTCATTAGCAGAGGACTATGTCCAGCAGAGGACCAATATAGGCTGAGCACCATACAATACTATTTAAATAATTATTATATCGCAAGAAAAACAGCGGGTAGGTTTTTTACATATAGTCACCAATCCACTTTTTAATATAAATTAACACAGTAGGTATCCTCTATAAAATGTCGATAATATTAATTGACCTATAAAAAGTTTCTTAGAAATTAGAGTTGTTTTTGGACTCTTGATTTTGAATTACAAAGTGTTTTTTCCGGAAATATCGCACGATGTTTTAGTTATGAATCATGTACACGTTTCGGTTGATGGTAGATGAAATGTTTTGTAATGTAAAACTTAGAAACCGCCTTATTGGCTTTTATCTCATCTGGGGTAATGCCCATAATCCCCATAAATGGCAAGTGGGTTGGGGATCGCAGTTCGGTGGGAGAATAGGTCAGCAGGGGGCGCTGCTGCCTGCCCCAGGTGGATATCCCTTACGACACCCTCAGGAAGTTCTGGAGTTAAGTTTTGTGTACTATTAGTAGACCTGTAATTGCGGTGTGGTGCTGGCTAAGAATTTGCACCACCTCATTTTTAAATAATAAAATTCATTAGTGACCTTGTACATAACAAAAGTTTGGATACTATGTGGATTGTCCAGCACTTTTTTTAACATATTTATTTATTTATTATTATTACTTAACTTTACTTAGGTACTTTACTTACATGGTGCTAAGTTATGTTTTCATAATGTGTCTTGTATGTATAGCTATTTGTGCGAACCTTTTAATGGTCACTATTGTGCTAAACACTGTATTTATTTAGAAAGTCTTAAACGTAGTTTCCTCTAAAATAAATAAATTATTTTTCTTCTATTTTTCCCGACGTTTCATTAGATTGATGATACAAAAGTTATTTGTCTACAGGATGACATATTATGTTATATACAAACAAATAGGTAAGTAAACTTTACAAATACCCATGATATAATATATTATGGTAACACCTGTTTAGATAGAGCAGGCGATTTCTTAGAAAACATAAAATGATCATAAATTAGTTGGGAGAAGTTATGAGGTCGTTTTGCGGTTTATCAATCAAGTTTGAACGGAATTGCTGCGATTTAGCGAGATATCTAGTATTCTCGAGATACCTACCATACATGCAAACTACGTGGTTATTACGTAAGTTTACGTAGAATTGTCACTGCCCACGTTTAGGTGGTGCTTAATACTTAATTATTGCATCATCTACGTCACCACCGTAAACACAATTGTGTTATTATTATTATTTAAGTTTTTATATTTTATGTATATTAGTTTTTAAGGCATGTATTGCTAAGGACTATAGAATAAGTTAAATGAGATCCGTAAAATTTAAATATATTTTGACAAACCATTTCGTCCTGCCTGGTGGGAATCGAAGTGGCTACCCTTTAAGCCAACCCCCACTGCACCAGATAGGTTGTCAGCTATGTGTCATGCCTTCATGCTATCTAAGTTCAAAGTTCGTCATACTTGTTACAGCAATGTCGCAATCAACCTACTTGCATGAATCGGAATTATTTTACTTTGATTGATTATTTCTACTTTAACGGTAGACTAAGGTCGTTACACTCTGTCTAGGGTTGCCAATGAACCTGTTGGAATTATTTATTTTTAGTGTTTATAAAGACAGCCTATTGTAATTCGTGTAAATCATGTATGCATGAATAAAGATAAACATGCAATTTGAAAGCCACTTGATAAAATAGGTTTGAGACACAAATTCTAAAGATAACAGACGGAAACAAAAGAAATCATGGAACAAGCTATCGGGTACGGGTATACTTTTTACGTTACATTTCAATTTAACTTAAGTAATTTCTGTGAAATTATAGACATTGTTACCCCGGTAAACAGTCTCCATGAATATATATATTATATTATTTACTATAAACACTGTATACCAGCACAGCTACGCTACATAAGTTATTTAAATCAAAACTTTCAATAGCTTTTTCTTTCGTAACTCCTCGAAACTCAACAAATGTGGCAACCCTACCAATCTGACATTTGCCTAAAGACAGATTGGGTCGTAAAAGTTTATAGTTTGCTAGAAATGAGGATTTAACACAGTCTCGTCAAGAGAGGTGAACTATGGAAACTGTTGACATTTTAATGTGAGAATAGTTTTTGATTGAACAAAAGTTTGTAAGTTTCGAGTTACGTCTAAGAGTTTTTACGTCTCTTTGACCAATGTTGAGTACTTAGCAGGAAATTGAACTTTCAGTTTAGAGGTCGTCAAATCAAATCGCAAAATAGCTTGCACTAATTTGGTCCAAGAAAATAAAAATTAGTAGCATATTAAAAAATCAGTGACGATATTTTTTAAAAGGAACTAGATTTTTCTATGTATCTGCAGTGAAAGAGATTTTTTTATGGCTATTTAGGCTTGAATGAAATATTTCTTAACACGTTCGCGCGAACAAACCGTTTTCTCGGACTTCTTAGATTGACACGCAATTTTCCTATACAATAGTGTACGACGTCTATACACGTTCTGTTGTTATTTCTCATGAAATTATACTATTACACGACAGAACGTGATAAGCCGTCTATCGTCTATAGACGTTGACACAAGTGTTTTTGGTGAAAATCAAGTAGGTACTTACCTACTAGCATAATACGACCTAAGGATCGTATTATGAAAGCTTGTCCAGTCATAAACCAATGCTTGAGTGACGTTAATGCCATAGAAAAGAGTTATTCAAGCATAGATCGATGACTGAGCAGATTTCATATTACGAGCCTTAGTCACTCAGAAATAAAACAACCTATCTTGTTTTTGTTATTCTGTGTCATTAGATTTGGTTGTTGAACAGTGATTTTTCAACCGGTACACCTACTACAGTCTTATTCCTGTGTCATACACAGGAGTAAGACTCTACGGCTCACCTACATGTAAACTACCTAACCTAACCTATCTTTACACGAAATTCTTGAGAAAACAACAGCTAATTCGCAAGATATTATGAAATCCTTCAGTTGAAAGGTTCAAACGATAAAACAAATATAATATCAACACAATTCGCAAAATGCGCGCGAAACACACGCACGTCCCACTGCTGTGACACAGGTAGACTGATGGGTATGGCAGTGTGCGGGGGGTACGACGTGTAATAACGTTGTGTCGCGGAAGATGCCCTTAGGCAAGCTATTATCAACTCTATGCTTAGGCTCATATTTGAACCGTCTCAAGTGACAGTAAACGCTTGATATTTTGATATGATGTGACACAGAGAACGAAATTCCCATATTTGTATTAAAATCAGACGTCTCTAAACGTTCTATCCATTAGCATCGGAACTAAAAAGGACGTAATATAACGTTGTGTCACCTCACATAATCACCGAAAGGACTTGATATGACGTTCTGTCAGAGAACGTGTTAAGTAAATTATTTGATAAATGGAATTTATATTATTAATTGCATACAAAGTAGAGAGTTTATATTAATTTATGTAAAAACTACGCCCATAATGTTAAATACGCACTAAAATCTTAGCTACCTACCAGTTATTTGTGTATTTACCAAGAAAATTAACAGGAAAGTATTTAATTACCTACACAAACTGGAAACAATAAATAAAGAAGCAG
Source organism: Eupithecia tripunctaria (assembly GCA_955876795.1). NCBI lineage: Eukaryota > Metazoa > Arthropoda > Insecta > Lepidoptera > Geometridae > Eupithecia > Eupithecia tripunctaria. The sequence goes on along the minus strand of OY041623.1, from coordinate 6,864,773 downwards.
TCAAATTAATTAATATCCCGTCAGAGAGGTTCAAGACCGATACGGTAACTGAAATAAAAAGAAAAGCGAGGAGTAAGTGAAATAAAAAAACATAATGTATGAACCAAATGGTGGTAGTAAAGTTGAGTCATTAATACCGATTTTCAATGGGAAGGTACAGAAGTGGGATGTATTATACATACTTCCCACTTCTGTACCTTAATGACAAAAATGATTAGCCAATGAACTTAAATATCTAGGGACATCAGCTGAAATTCATGCTGAATGTTTGACAGGACAAGACAGAGTATTGCTTTGGTAGGTAGTCAGGCTTTTGAACTTACTAGGAAAATGTCCTTGGATTTATAAAACTTTGTAAAAACGTTTAAGAGAGCGAGTCCGTATTTAGAATTTCAAGATAAAAAAATGGAGTGCTTTATTTCCTGCAAACTTTTCAGGATTCTTGGAAACCTACGTCATAAATTAAAATAAACCACATTGTTTGCAACAGTCTGCAGTTAGCTCAATAGTTTCATTTGTAAATACTAGTTCTAATTTATTGTTATTATTTTATTATTATTTTCTTTTTCAATAACGTAAATTAACATCATCATCATCCGCAACCCGACTTCACCCACTGCTGGGTATAGACCTCCAAACTTTTGTGCCATTCCACGCGATCCTGCACCAATCTCATCCAGGTTCGTCCCGCAAAACGTAAAATATACCAGATATCAATTATCTGGCAACATAAATGCTATGTAAAAATGTCCAACATCATTTAATTTATTACAATATTCGTATTAAATTAATAAATTCATCTGCGCTGATGTCCCTTTGTGTTAAACTTGCTGACACTGTTTAAATCATTACACCAATAAATAACCTGGTTACAGACACCGTTCATGTACCTACCTACCTACCACAGCATCTCATTTCTCGAGCGGAAATCTACAGGATCAATAAATTCAGTTATGCAAATGAAACCACATCTGGTACATGCTAAAGTATGGCTAATATTTGGTAATTTATCCTGCCATATGTTAAGTACCGTGAAATGGTTGAGTCATGGGTGTTTGACTCTTAATGTTTGATTTACAGGTTCGGTCATAAATGGGGTTAGAGTTTTAAAAATTAATGTGAGGGTGTTTTTTTCACTTGTATGTCAATTTATGTCGATTATTGAAAGATTCGCTTACACAGTTTTTGCTGGTCATTGATAGTGATTGTTTTGTGTAGTTTTAAGGCAAATAAAAATATTTTCTTTCTTTGAAATGAATCATTTCTGATTTTGACAAAATGGTAACGTTTGATAACTTGTATGAAGAGGTAATCAACGAAACTACTGGTCCGAATTCGAAAATTCTTTCACTGTTGAACAGCTACATTATCTTTGAGTGACATAGACGTTATATACGGGCACCATGCAAGCAAAGCCATGGACAGAGGCTAGTCCTTGATAATACAATTTTCTGATTTGCCAAGAACAATTTCTGACATTTCCTTCGAATGCCTACTTACCGACGGCTGTCGAAAACACATTGACCCAAATAGTCAGTGAAGCTACTGCCTCATAAATAAAGAGTAGGCAAGTCGGTATCTATGTGGGCGTGTAAGTATTAAGCTGTCACGACACTGCGTACATGTTATGATAGTAATGAATGCATATTACCCCCCAATACGCAAACGCAACTCAACTCAAGCACTCTACAGAATCCTGTAATGCTATAAATTTCAATAACAGCTGATAATATTAAGCATTTTCTTCATTAATCGGTCTACAATGATACTCGCTCTTGTCCAGTGGCCATCATAGCTTCCAATCCGAGACCACCCGTCGTCAGTTGTCTATCTTAAAAATTGTATCCGTTTCCTATTGTTTCGAGCCGTTTCCTAAAGATTGTTTATGACATTCAGAATCGGTAATTTGGACGAACAGAACCATTAGCACCCAAGCACACCGCAAAGAGGTTATCAGCCTTATGATTGCCTATAATAAAACCCCTGTAGGCTACCTAAAATACCTACAGGCCTCGTCTACAAGCACGTCTCAAGTCGCGAGTTTTTGACAGTTTTCTATGAAAACCTGTCAAAACTCAAGTGCTCAAACGTAAGAAGCGTTAGTGTTTTCGGCCGTAAACTTCCAAATACGAAAAACAACTAAGAATATCTCAATTTCAGTGACGATTTTTTGACAGATTTCCATTCAAAACTGTAAAAAAAAATTGCGACTAATGGTCGCGAATAATTGACAAGTGCTTAAATGCGCTGCGTTTGAGTAATTAGAGTAAAAAAAGTAGTTAGTAGGTAGTCTCATCTATATAATGATAGTAATGATGTTTTTTTTACTGATTAATCGTTATGTATCCACGTAGAAAAAAAGCATTAGATTAGTGGGTATTTTCTTTCTCAAGTTTTGCGTGAAACGTTTCTCAACATTTCTCCGATTTAACCTTTTGACTTTATCAGATAACAAAGGCTTTACCAAGCCACAGTGTCCTTCCACCTTTAACTGCAGTGTAAGTAAGATAGGTACATTATTACGTAGTTCGTAATGACTTATACAAGCTGACACCGATTGGTTTAACAATAGATGAAGGTGTTCTGTGTTGACCACTTTAGGTGTTACTACACCCATGGCTTTTAAAGTAGAAAATAAATAGTGATACTTATATTTAAGTAGGTACTATTCCACTCACAAGAGGATCAAAAAAATTTCAAAAGGCACCAACGTAATTAAATTTTAAAGATTTAGATGAATACTTTTAATTAAATTAAAAATTAAAATAAGAAAATAAACAAATTCTGCTTACTTTGGGACTAGAGATTGCTGTAAAAATATTCAGCAGGTAATAAATAAAAATTCTTAAGCGCTACGCGGCGTAGCATTTCATCTACGCCGTAGTACTACGTAGCAGAATGCTACGAACTAACGTAGCGGAATATGGCTAAGGTAGTAGTTTGAACAAGAAAATAAATGCAAAAAATGCAGGATTAAAGTTAAACGGATTTTCTATTGAAATTATAAAGAATAATGGAACTTTGTTTGGATTAGGATATTAGTCAAACAAAAGTTACCACTCCCGTGCGGTAAGGCCTAGGCTAAAGGGACACAGGTCCCGTTTTTTTTTTGCTTTAATCTCGTAAACAATGTCACAATGAATATGCCCAAATATACCTGTCAAAATAAGGTCTTTTATACATGTTTTTTTTGTTAAGTTTATTCTTGGGTAAGGAGGTTAAAGCTGATTCCCTTTTAGTTAGGTAAAAGGCATTTCATTCAATCCACGTGGAGGAAACTATCAAATAAACTGCGATCAAAGTCTTTAGTACCTCAACCCCAACCTCAACAGCCTGTATTGTTCCACTGCTGGACGTAGTTCTCCTTCTGATAAGCGCCTTATGGCGTTTATCTCGGTAATGCCCCTTTAGTATCTAACTATAATATTTCATTGATTAGATACATAGCTAGCAGATAGGTAGATAGCAGCTACCTTCCTGCATCTTTCTTCCCATTAGAGTACAATCTTGGAGTCTTCAAATCTAGGGTAAATAAGTTCCTTCTGGAAAAGCGTGCTCCATCTTAGGCTACATCTTCGCTTTCTTAAAGTGAGTTGGTAGCCAAACGCTAATTCATCAGCAACAGAAAAAAATAGCTGTGTGGAGCTGGGTTCAAATTTGCACCATCCCATCTCTTCCCGTAAGTGTCGTAAGAGGCGACTAAGGGTATCCACTGGAGGCGGCAGCAGCGCAACGTGCCGATCAGTTCTACCAACAAACTGCGATCCCCAACCCGCATGCCCAGTGTGGGGATTATGGGCATTACCCTCCATGAGATAAACGCCAATGAGGCGCTTATCAGGGGGAGGCCTGCGTCCAGCAGTGGACCAGGCTCTTGAGGTTAAGGAGTTTGGTAGTAGGTAGATACACAGATGTGGTGAATAGACGGGGTTATTACGATATACACCTAAACACTGAATATTTAACTACATAGGTAATCAATTAAATATAGTGTGTCAGGAACGAACGTTCAAAATCTAATCAAGTAAAGGTTTCGATTAGGCCGAAAGGACGACCAATTCATTTGCTCAACTCTTCTCATAGATCCGATAGATACACGGTTAGAATTTCTTCCAAGCTGGTATTTCAAAGATTAAACAATTTGCCACAGTAACCCATGCATCACATAAATGTAAACTGGAGATCGTTTATCTTTACAAATACATCTCTTTGGCTTATTCCAATACTCAAAAAAGAAGACGCCCCTGTGCGTCTTCTTCGATTCATAGAGTTCCAGAAATCCTCTGACCCACTTATTTACATTTAACAACCGCCGATCTTACGCAAGATTGTTAATTTCTTCTTAATCAAAAAATAAATATCTCAATCAATATAGACAAATTTTTAAGAGTTAACAATAAATGGTTCTGATTCTGATTCACTGTATTTATTTTTAATATTTATCAGGGAAAATCATCGAATCATTTTGACATGTTTAAGCTAACGTTTGCGTGTTTAGCTTTTTCTTTCGATATCCTTTAAAAATTTGCTTTAACTCAGCAAGAGTTAAAGCAAATTTTTAAAGGTTGGTGCATGTTTTTTGTATGCGTCCCGGTCTTTAATTTTAAGTATTAGGCTAGGCAGATAGTATCAAAACATCACCCTAGATTTGATAAGACAATTAATTATAATTTATCAGATATTTATTGCGTACCTTTTGACGTGACGTTAGCAAAGCAAACATAACGAGTAGGTGGAAACAATAACAAAAGGTACTCTATAAACAATCAATAATTTATCATCCTAGATGAAATAATAGTTGACATTGCTGGGCTGACCTTAAACACCGTTTATTTGAGGTTTCAATACAAGCGTTTGCGCAAGAGAGCATACCTCATTGGCCATCTGGTCATAATTACACACTATCCATCCATTATGCGGCCAATATATCACTTAAAGCGATAATGTGGTCAGATAATGAGCATTGTATTTAATAAGTTAAAAAGCCCTTGGATTTATCGTAGAGTAGTTTCTACCCCCGACTTTGTTCACGCAGCTTGACGACTGTGATAATTATATATTATTTAGATTTAATAATGACAGACAATGCCATTTTCCAGCAGCACCATTAATTATTATTTGTACATGACTTTAAAGATGCCCATTTACAGCTGATCTATTTATTAATTTATCTTTTTTATGTGTACAAATTAATAACTTGATTATTTTTCTGTCTTGTCTGTTTTATGGCTTCAAATTGTAAATTATAATTTAAGCAGCATTATATTGTATAATTGACGTCTCCAAGTGTGCCTTGTGCTCCTACGGCGAATAAATGAGTATGAGTATGAGCACCAGGTTGTCTGGCAGAGATCGCTCTTGAGCGATAAGACCGCCAATTGTCACTTAGTTTGTATTATTTCATGTTAATTGTTTCTTAGTTTTAAGTGTGCAAAAAAAGTATTTTCTATCTATCTATCTATCTTGATACAAAATAGGTACCTACCTAGGTACTCGGGTATAATAGGGTGTCTTTAGTAAAAAAAACTATTCAGCCCATCAGTAAGATTTGAGAAGATAGTGGAAAGGTATTTTTTCTGTAGTCGATCAAACAAAAAAAATTATAAGAATATTTCTAGGATACGTTTTTTGTAGTGCTTTTAATAAATAAGTAGGTATGATAGTAATAGTAGGTACAAAACAGCTTAGGTAGGTAAATACTCACTCTAATAATTGAGTTGTTTTCAGGTTCAAAAAAATATTATTCTATCATGTCAAAAAGATTTTACAATATATTGGAAAGGCATTTTTCATTTGTCTTTAAAACTTAAAAGATTAGAATAGTTTTTTTTATGTAGTTTTAAAATATTACTTTCTGAATATTTAGTTTTTTCTCTTTGTCTTGTATGTACACAATATCCTCCACAGTCGCTTCATAAACTCTCTCTGTCTCATCGGTTTGCTATAAGAAAACTCTTTTAGGGCTAAGCTCGCCTTTGTACATGTCCAGTATTTGTTAATTTTTATGTATGATTTTTTGTGTGCAATTAAGAATTTTAGAATTCAAGAATAAAACGAAAAAATATCAAAATATTTAAAACAAACGTGTTCGTAGGCCCTTTTGTTATTTTGTTTTGTTAAAGTAGTAGGTATGGGGGCAATAGTGTTGCAAACAATACCACCCAAGACGACAAAAGTCGTAAGAAAGCATTATCCTTCAACTTTACGAGTTGCCCTTTGCGAATTATTACCTACTAGTTTCTGCCCGCAGTTTCACACGCGTTGTTATAAGGAACCGTTTACTTGGGCACTTACTCGTCTAGGCGTACAATGTATTTACTATATACATTGTAGACCTAGATGAGAAAGTGCCCAATTCCTACCGAGTGTGTCATCATAAAACAAACTAGGTAGAAATCGCACATCATCGTTTTAGAATCTTCCCATTCTTAAATTACTTTCCATGGGATAAAAAGTAGTCTATGTTTTATAACAGGCCTATATCTGTATGCAAAATTACAGCCCAATACATCCAGTAATTTTCAAGAGGTAGGTAACAAACATTCATCCAAACTTTCGCATTTATATTATTACTGTGATAGTAATAGTTTCTGCGAACATCATTAACCTTTTCGAGCTTTATGGGTAATTGTTTTAAGGTCTGTTTTTGATTGATACTAACAACAAAAGCTTAAGCAATCATTGCAAAGATGAGTTATTAGCACATTCAAATTGTAGAATGGACACATCATGCAAGTTCATCATCATTAGCTTTGCAATGATGATTTTAAGGTAAAGAAATAAGTTTGTTTAAGAAATGTCCGGGTTAAAGTGAAGGAAGAAGCCTTACTTAACTTAGAATTTAATGCAACTCGACAATAATCGATATCTACCTCATCCTCAACTTTAACAGCCTATATTGATCTACAGGTGGTTGCAGGCTGAAGAGCGCCTTCTTAGTGTATCTCATGGGGGGTGTCCATAATCCCCACGCTGGGCATGCGGGTTGGGTAGAAGAATTATTCTGCAGGCGGCGCTGCTGCCCGCCCCCTGATGAATATCCCTTACTCGCGTCTTACGACACCCACGGGAAGAGATGGGGTGGTGGAAATTCTAAGCCAGCCCCATTCAGCTATCAGATATCGATATCTAAGTTATAGACATATGTCGAATTCGGTGGATATAGTACGTTCTTCCGGGACTAAATCAGCTGACAGCTTTTTAGCGTTCCACTTTCGAGAAGATTGTACCCAAATCTCCCGAATGTTACTTCCATCGATGATCTAAGTTACCTGAACTTAGTTACAACGATGACATAGCAGTAAAAAAATAAATATTAATGTTAGATAATTTCACGGATATTACGTTGGGATAATCACATTAAAGTTTGTTTTTGACTTTCCTTAAGCTTTAAACGTTTTGTTTTATAAGTCGTTCAACGACATTGGAGTCGATTCGCATCAATCTATAATGACAAAATCAATCAAATAACCTAGGGACATTTTTAACATAGCATAGGAACTTTTTTTAAAGCGACCTAACAAGCTGAGGACAATATACAGGGTAAATTCGAATAATCCTACGATTCACTGGAATATGACTTTCTCCGATAATAGTTAAAAAAGTCTTCTACGAGGCGTCTTTGGTCCACCCTGTACGTATTCATGCACAAATGTAACAACTACCCTTAAGTAATATCTTCTTGTAATCCTCATGTCAAATAAATTATTCAGTATTTTATATTTTTTGTATTTTTGTGCTTATAGCAGTTTATTTACAGCAGGCATTTCTGTACAATACTAGGCAATCTTTTTTCTAATCTAATATCGACATGCTGGAGCATCAAGCTAAGCTATGAGCCATTTCTCTGCTAGAATATAATATAAGTGTTATCCATGTATTTATACTAATATTATAAAGAAATATTTGTTTGTTTGTATTTGATAGGCTCCGAAACTACTGGACCGATTTAAAAAAATATTTCGTCATTAAAAAGCTTAATTTTCAGGGAGTGACATGGTCTATATATTATCCCGGAATTAAAACTGGAACGGGAACTACTGCTAGTGTACATTATATTTATATATAACTTTAGAATTATCTTTAATATATTTTTTCTTGTTTTGTTCGTTAACTCTAAATGGTTCTTATTTTCAATATTTAGGTTTATTGTGGTCTATGAGACTGAAAAATTTAATTTTTCCATACAATTCCATACTACTTACCATGCATAACGTATTGCCAATTAACAAACCTTTAGAAAAACTCGTCATGTAAATCAGTTTTCTCTCTATAAAGGGTTATAATTATTTAATTGACCAACTTTTTGTTTAAATCAATCGCAATGACCTGTAATTATTTAAAATGTCAAGTTGAACCTGTGAACTACCGAAAGATGAATCATTATATCATCATAAATTATTGACGTATTACCTAATTGCAGTTAAAAGTCACAGGGCAACACCGAATGCGTTTTTTTATCATAATGACGTACTACTTTTGCTTTTTTTTTTTTAGGGAAACATACAGTTATTATAAACTAAAAAAAAAATACTTAAATAACACTTAAACCAGCAAAGTTTCCACCATTAAAATTGTTATGGAACATTATTGGTTAGAAAAGTAAGTTTCAATTTAGATTAATAAAAGCCACAATATCTATGTTTCGGCAGTTAGCTATGAGCTGAGAAGAAGCTAAGGGTTGCTCACCTATAGCTTCGAGCTGACAGGGTTGATCTCCAGGGAAAATAATAATAAATAATACAACCAAACTTGTTGACTTCTAGTAAGAGAGTGTTTAATCGATGTTTAAACTAGAACTAAGTAAAATACACGAGCACGTAGAGGACGTGGAATCCACGTTTGCCGCATTCTTTATAGCTAGCTAAATCTGTACAGCTCGTACAATCTATTTATGCAACAAGTGCGGAAAGCAGGTGATTTCCGAGTGGCATATTATTCACGAGCGGGCACAGCCAGCTAGTGTATAAGCCGACACCAGTCGGAAATCATCTTTACGCACGTGTATCATACAATGTTTTATTAGGCATTGTGCGTTCATTATGAATGTAAGCGGGTTAACTACGAACCTTGTTTGTGTTGGAAGAACACCTACATTCATAATGAATTCGTCAAACTACGAAAGTTTCTATAGTAAAAAAGGCATTGTGCGAGTAAATAAAAAACTAGTTACATTTAAACAAGGCTAATTGTGACTGACGAGAAATTTGCCAAATGGTGGGCATGCGCGCTTTACATATCTACTATTGCGCATGTGCTGATAGTATATAATAATGATAATTAAATAAAGATTCTTCATAAAAAAAATAGATAATCTTTCTTGAAAAACTCACTGGTATAAAAATGTTTTCGTCTGTCTTCTCTAACGAGTTATTAAAAACATTAGCAAAAATCGTGAACAATGTAGTTTTTCGGCGTTTTCTATAAACAATAGGTATATTAACATTGTGTATCATAAATTTTGCCGTTGTCTGCTACTCTGTATCAAAAACCGATCGGATAACCCTGTATAGAATTGAGATTAATGTTTGTAGGTTGGTAATATCGCCAAGTAATAACAAGTGGGCATTGCGAGCTCTTATGAAACGAGGCGTGGCTGTCTGCCTGTCCTGTTCTTACGAAATAGACCTTAGACCACGGAATATATAACTTAATACTTCCGTAGTAAAAGTTACCAATAGTAAGGGTTTGTTAGGTTTGCGCTTTCGTTGGAGAATAAACGTTATTTTGATTGACTAGCTGCGCCCTGCGGTTCGCTCGCCTTTCTACGAGAACTTTTAAATGTGATGAAAAAATGAATTATGGGATAAAAAGCAGCCTATGTGTTATTCCAGACACAGAATTACATGTATGCAAAATTTCAGCCCGATACGTTTAGTAGTTTTTGCGTGAAAGAGCAACAAACGTACATACAAGTTTACTCACTTCAATGCTTACATACTTTCGCGTTTATAATATAGTAGGATTTAAATTGAAAGTACAAAGACGATGAAAATGTTGCGTAGTTCAAAATGAACACCAAGTAAGATCAGTAGCCGTGTGGTGCGGGCTTAGAATTTGTACCACCCGATACTCTTCCGCGGGTGTCGTAAGAGGCGACTAAGCGATATTCGCCGGGGGCGGGCAGCAGCACACCTTGCAGATCAATTCCACCACTGAACTGCGATCCCAGCATAGGGATGTGGGGAGGCCTGCGTTCACAAATACAGGCTGTTGAGGTGAGGTAAGAAGGATGATGATGATTATTGCAGAAATACCTATTCAAAGTGAAAACTTGTAACTAGTTTTGTACATTTGTACATAATGTTGATAAGACTTGTTTATGTATCGAATTTGGATCTGGACCGAGATGTTGAAATGGTTTAGAAATTACAGTTTACTTGTGAGCAAGTTCTAAGAATGATTTAGCTGAGATTTGACAGAATTTATAGTCTTCTGGTAAACTTCACACCTGCCTGTAAGCTTTTAGATGTTTTTATCAATAGCTTGTGAAATGTATAGTGTAGTTATATTGGATGCTGGAATCCAAATATTGTGATTGTTATAAAAAGCAAACTTCATATACCTATTTTTTTCCATAAATACAAATTACTTAGGATTGATTTTTTATGGGACTATTGGGAGATCATTTTCTGTACATAATCTATCAACTAATAAGCAAAAAAAACTACAGCTAAACTTAAAATCTCCTCCTTTTTTCGGGGTCGGTAAAGAATTGTTTTTACCTTTTGCGATTTTCTTCGATGATATATTTTATGCAATTTTAGTCGTTAAATATTTTCTACGATAATTTGAAAATATTTCTTACATTATCTAAATAATTGATTTGATTATGATTGATTTGATTTGATTCTGTATCTCTTTAGAAAAATATCAATGATTTAAAGAACCGTGTAGGTAGGTATAGTGATGTTTTTATATGTAGGTACTTTTCTAGAGACAAGGCCATATCTTTACATAAAAAACATAGGTACTTAGGTAGGTAGATACATGGAACCAGGTGTTTTATAAAAATAAACCGCAAAATATCAAATTCACGTCGAAAATACACGAAATTTTAATTAACACGTTTTATATGAATGCTCGTTTTTTCTGGTTTAAAATCGGTTTTAATTACCTCAATTTTATAGATCTTTTTATTTTTATATTGGTCAAAGCATTTTTACAGTCGTGCGAAAATACGTCGGCCCTATCATCTTTTATATATATAAAGCTCGGATATTGTATTGAGTGACTGTTGGTTCAAGTTAAATTTAATTACGAAAAAAAAAACACTAAGATAGATAGAAAAAAAACAATAAGAGAGTAAAGTTGCTTACTGCGTTAAAAAAATAAAAAAGTAATTTAGCAAAAACTACATTTTTTGTATTTGGACACTTTAAAGCCAACTTTGTATGAATAGGTCATTAACAGTGACCAATTAGATCCCTCTGTACTATGACTATTTAATTTAAAAATAAATGAAATGGTATTGAAATCAAATATTAAATTGAAAATAAAAGCATAAAAAGTAACCTAAAGGAAATATTTAAATAAATCTGATACATAATAGATTCAGGCGTTTTTTTCTTTTACAACGCAGGTTACATTTTGATAGATCTTATTGAAATAGGATTTGCGTGGAATTGTTGCTGAATATTTTAATCTTTATAGTTTTAAATAAATTTGTACAATCGAGACAGCTTAAATATCCAATCGATGGAAACCAAGATGCTTTAAGTTTTATGTGTGAATTAAAATAAAAGTAAATAATGTTATTGCGTTTAGCACCGAAATAGACGTGTTTAATAATGGTAGATCAGTCAAGAAGGCAAAAAATAACTGAAATGTCAAAGCACTTCCTATCATAAGTCAGATAAATCCGAGGATAAATCAACGAAAATCATAAAAAACTAGGTTGGTAACTGGGCCTTCTACAAAAAATATATTCATTTTTAAATTATAGTTGAAAATTATGTTTTAGCGTGATAATTTATACAAGAAATCTTTCAACACAAAACCTACTTGCAATTAAGTTAAAAAAACCTTTTATACATAACTCACACTGGTATATAGATCAATAAAAAAAACCACTCTAATATACATATTTTGAAAAAAATAAATAGATGCATTTAAAAAGTACCTACCTACAATACAAAATTTATTTAGGATCAGCATTTCGAAAATGACAACCGAGTTAAATACATAGTGTAAAGGGGACTGATAAAAACAATGTAGTTTGAAGGTTGTGGGTTCAAATCCCATCAACCAAGCTTTTTGTAGATCTTAATTAAATCTTACCTTAGTACTGTGAGTATTGAAGAGGGAGCAAAGAAGAACGCAAGCAGAGAGCCAGCAGGGCGATACATAATGTGAGACCTCCATCATGTATCTGTGGACAAAGAACAAGGCTGTTAGTAAATAAAAAAAACATGGCGTCCTGGCGTCTTTCGTGTTCGTGATGACGGGCAGTACCAGCGGTTCACGCAGTGTCAGTAAATACCTCAACCTCAACCTCAACAGCCTGTATTGGTCCACTGCTGGACGCAAGCCTCCTGATACCTAAGCGCCTTTTTGGCATTTATCTCATGGAGGGTAATGCCCATAATTCCCACGCTGGGCTTGCGGTTTGGGGATCGCAGCTAGAGGTATAACTGTTCTGCAGGGGGCACTGCTGCCCACCCCCTGGTGGATATCCCTCAGTCGCCTTTTACGACACCAGCGGGAAGAGTTGTGTTGTATTGTTAATACCTACATATACGTAAAAGCAAAAACTGCAAAAAAATAACAAATAAGTCAAGATAAAAGCTTAACGCACCTTCTTCAAAAAGATCTCTTTAAGTAATAACAAAAAAGTCCTTATTAAGCCCATTAAAACGCTATCATACTCGTAGTTTTAGAGTAAAACTCATGTCATTCGTGACTCTACTGACCTACACGCTTTATTTACTGTACTAACAGGCAGTACATTTTAATGTCACTAGATATCCAAACCTACATAAATTAAATAAAGTCAAAATAAAAACTATGATTCTACCTACAGGGCAACTTAAATTCTAGCCATAATTTCAATGTTTTGATCAATCTAAAAACCTAATAAGTTCCTAATTTTAAACATCAAAACATCAAAAAAGTTGACAGTCAAATTTTTCAACTTTTTTGATGTTTTGTGTGACAAACACAAATGAACCTCCTATTTTTCCTACTTGAAAATGATCACATTAAAAAAAACTATTTAATTAGCTAATTGCTAATTTATTTATTGCTAATTACTTCAGAGTTGTATCCTCGTAATTTCAGAGTAAAAGGAATCTCATTCGTCACTCCACTGACCTACGCTTTATTTACTGTACTAACAGACAGGTAGGTACATTTAAATGTCACTAGGTAGGCAAGGCACAGTATCCAAACTTACATAACACCCTTGACCCCAAAACTCTTCAATGAAAATATCTTGCCATTCTTTATGTTTGTATTGTTCTCTAAACAAGCAAGCATACAATAACAGAGTTTGTATTAAAAAACTATAAACCGACTTCAATTATATAATTTTGGATGCCATGTCAGAACTGGCCTAAATTGAAATAGGACCAAACGGGAAGCACTAGCTTTCAAATAAATAATAAACATAAAACTATAAAAAAAAAAAGTTGAATTGAGAAGGAGTTTTTTTAAAGTCGGTTAAAATGGCGTACGTCTTCGTATGAATATACTGAATATTATGATAATAAATTAGGAACAGCTGCATCAATTTCCATCCATCATGGTTGAGGACTGTTCCAAAATATACCTCTTTTTCACATAATTGCATTGATTGTTATGAATAATTTTATATTAGCTGTGTGGTGCTGCATAGAATTTGCACCACCCCATCTCTTCCCGTGGGTGTTGTAAGAGGTGACTAAGAGATATAGGGCAGCAGCGCCCCCTGCAGGATAATTCTACCACCAAACTGCGAACCTCAACCCGCATGCCCAGCGTGAGGTTTAGGGGCATTTTCCCCCCATTAAATAAACGCCAGTAAGGCGCTTATCAGGGGGAGGCCGGCGTCCAGCAGTGGACCAATACAGGCTGTTTGAGGTTGAGGTTGTAAATAATTACATTATGCGTGCCGTGTAGCGTCGGCTAAGAAATAACTCAACCCCAACCCTTCCCGCGGGTGTCGTCAGAAGCAATAAGGGATATACACCGAGGGTGGAGGAGTTGGGGGGTCAAATTCTAAGCACCACACGACTTTTGACCACAATCATTTTGACCACCTGACTAAAAAAAATTACGTCGCCTGTCTTTATTTTTCGCAGGAAATAAAGAAAACCGGCCAAGTGCTACTCAGACTCGCGCACGAAGGGTTCCGTACCATTATCTAAAAAATAAATAATTCAAATTTCCTCGTAAAAGAACAAAAAGTCAACGTGACGCGGTCACCCATCCAAGTACTGACCGCGCCCGACGATGCTTAGCCTCGGTGGTCGGTTCTCAAGGAGATAAGGTCGTCGCCCCTTATTTATTAAAATTATTTAACTTTTACTTGGTGTTATAGCGGCAGTAGAAATACACCATCTGTGAAAATTTCAACTGTCTAACTATTACGACTTAGGAGATACAGCCTGGTGACAGACGGACAGACAGACGGACAGTGGCGGATTTGTGATAGATGTGATTGGTCCTGTTTTACCCTTTGGGTACGAAACCCTAAAACAATAACGTCACCTTACTTTATTTCCACAGGAAATAAAAAAAACACCAAAAAGGCGTAATATAACACACATGTTAAACAAATCGACAGAACACAATGATCGGAAGTGCGACTTTCAACCTTCGTCCCATCAGATAGGAGTCATTGAAATCGAATGCGAGGAAGTGGAGACTTCACGCATTCAAACAATGGAGCTATGGGGGAAGGTCTCACGTGAGCTGTTTTTAAAGAATAGCGGCTCTTGACCCATGAAAAAAAAATGAACCGAGTTCCCTTTTTAACCGACTTCATAATAATAATAATTGATTTTGTTTAAAAAAACTAACTTCAATTAGTATAGATCCCACTGTCAAAACTAGACCAAATTAAAATGAGATCACACGGAGCACCAGCTCTCAAATAAAAAAAGAATCCTGAAAATCGGAGCAAACAGTCAAAAGCTCTGAGGTAACAAACGTTAGATTAGATAACGCTGTGTGAATTGTCCTGCATTATTTATTTATTTAGAAGCAAACCCTCGGGAATATTGTTTTTATAGAACCATCTCGACATAGCAAAAACCAATAAAATCATTCCAATACTGTCACATTTTAAAGATCAAAATACAAAAAACAAGATCCTCCTGCTTTTTTTGAGTTGGTTAATAAGTATTATTTACTCTTACGCCTGCCGATGGCGATCACTTTGTTGCGGGAGGTCTATGTCCAGCAGTGGACGTCTTTAGGCTAACGACAACAATGACGAAAATAGTACAGAAAAAATTACCCTAACCTTGCTTTTTACAAGCACTTTACAAACATTTCCACAGAAAGCGTACTTTTTGTTTTTCCAGGATGTTAGAATTAGGTATATTCCATAAGTGTCCTATTAATAACAATAATTGAGGACAATCCACATAGCATCATCTAGCCTTAAGCTAAGCAGAGCTTGTTTTATAAATAACTATCACGATTTGTATAAAAATAAATCAATAAACTTCTCACGATAAATTTACCTGCTCTAAAATTCCGTTATTCTTAAAAAACTAACGTTAACACCTTAAGCCTTTTCTTAAATACTGAGCAGAAATTGATAAATTTAAAAGCAACACATAAAATTTTAATTATAAGGTAATCCTTTACGAAGACGATGAGTGATAAAACAAACGTAACGTTAAAGTAGCGCAACTTCCTAAGAACGCAACATGATTAATAAAAAAAATAGTATCTAACCATCACTCAATACGTTGATGCCTAAATAAAGCGTCAATAAATTTATCATATTCACGACATTTCACAAATCAATTTGTGTGAGATGAAAAACCAGCTTTCTTCATAGAACCTTAATCAATTACTATTTCTTAATTTCGTTTCTTTTCTTTTGTTTGTTTATGTCAACCATAGATTATGATGTTACCAATATCCTTGATAGGCAAATCGTTTGATCATGAGACAGAATTCCCTACAAACAAAATACAAGCTTACAAAACTTTTATTTTATTTATTGGACTACCAATCACGAGTATAATAATTCATTTTGAAACAATTATAAACATATTAAGGCACGTAATTGCACAACCAGTAAAGGGTAAACACAACAGGAATAAGAAGACCGAAACCACTTCATCTATATCAAAATCCGTCCTGCCCTCACGACAACGGTCAACTACAACGTCAGCCATTACATGCACCATAAAACATAATATAACTCCGAATTCGGGTAAAAAAGATCATGCCATTTAGTGACTCTCAATCTGGCCTCCACGGAAGACCAGCGCTATGGCAGGATGTATCCTGCAAAAGCATCTGTTGAATGTTGGCTTTTTTGCAACCTTTATCTAACCTTTATCTTATGTTTGTATGTCACATGTGTATAGGTTACAAAATATACTCATTTTTATTTTTTTATTCTTCTTTACGTTTTGAGTGGCGTTACTTCGTCGCTAGGCAGCACAATCTAACCTAAAACTAAGCACCTATCATCATACCGTTAAATCACCTAAGTATCAATTAAAGATACCTCAAGCACTATTTATCTCAAGCCGCAAGCTATGGTTTAGCATAAAAATAAAAGTCGTTGGTTCAATGCCCGGTCAGAGACAATGTCTTCTCGGAATCAGGACCAAGTGTATGGGGTCTAGACGGCCGATGGCTACTGCAGTCAGCCTTTTCGTTTTGTTTTATATGGTTTAAACAAAACGTTGCGTATAGGATTTGATTATCAATTACATTGCACACTTATTTTTGTGTCAATTGAGTCTAGAAGCTTGTAAGGGCCAATTTGTAGTTTAAATGTAGAAAAAAATATAAATAAACATCTACCCCCTTCCCCTTATTCATAATAGTATGCTAACTTAGCGCACTGCTATATCTCGTTATGTCTTCTTCTATTGACATAAGTCAGACTGAGAAATAACACAACTTAGCAGCTGTTTTATGTTAGCATACAATTATGAATAATAGGGTTAATGTTTACTTGTAATAGCCTCTAAAAAAATAGTATACAACCATAAATTAGTACTTCTATACCAGCATAGAGTTACAACTACTTAAATACAAAAAGCAGATTTCTGTTTGGCAAGTATTATGAAATCTTACTCAGTCGATCTCTGCTTGAAAAGCGCTTTTATTAAGGAATAAACGTCACTCAAGCTTAGATCTATAACTGAGCAAGCTCTCATAATACGGGCCTTAGAATCCCGACTCTCAATCAGGATAACGACGCGAGGGAGCCTAAGGCCGTCCGCACATGGAGCTACTCAAAAAGAACTAGTTACAAACTCAAATTACTAAGGAGTTACTTGAGCGTCACCGCCCATACATTCTCGCACAGGTTCGCACACGACGCTACTAGTCAAAAACCAGTTAATAACGCGTTAGCAACTGATCACGCGTGACTCGACGTGCCGGTCGCCGCGCTACTAGTCACCGAATTTTCTGTTTTGTTGTTGTGAAAAATGAACGAGCAAAAAATAGAAGTGACTGAAACCTTGCAACTTGAGTGGCGTCGTGTGCGAGGTACAGTTTTTAACTAGTTTGTAATTACAATTACTGATTAGTTCCTCCAATTTTGAGTAGCTCCATGTGCGGACGGCATGAGCGTTACAACACAAACCATGAAATGGCCGCTAACCCCAGCTGTCTGCCATCCATTAAAACGTAAACAAGCTTCTTGCCACAGTGAACTGTATTTCCGCATTGGTCCGGGACATTCAGCTTTATTTGACCGTTTGGGATTCTGCATCGGATTTATTTGGTCAGGGGATTTCCAATTTGAGTTTGTTTATGTGTTGATGGTAACATTGACGTATGGGCTCTACCACGCCCAAACCAACCAACCAACTAACCACAACTACTTGTTAGTATCAAAAGTCTGTGAATTTGTTTAGAAATATTATATGTATAATTAGTGTATTTAGTGAAGTGCGAACGTAAAATATCTGTGGTTCGGAACTACAAGCCAAACACGAGTAATTTGCCAGTTAAGGTCCTAGTAATTTTGACAGCTGATTATTTGTTTATGTAAGCTAAGTGAATGAACTATACCTGATCGAGGCTATAACTTAACTTTATTGAAAGCTATGCTTTGTTCACTCAGATGCACAAAGTTTACCATACGTAACACTTAAGAGTACACTGTTTGTCATCAGTGAGCGCGGCCTAAATGCATGCTATCTCACCTGTCATTATAGACATACCCGCGCGATAGAATGACATGCACAATGATTTATGCCGCGGAATAGACTTTAGCACAAGGTTTATCATAGAAAAACTATTGAATGTATCTCTTCAAAATAATTTTATTTTAACTTGTTAATAACTAAACTATGTCGGAACCCTTCATTTTAAATTGTTCTTTCCCCGTGAGTTATTTATTTTCGCCCAAAGTTAAGCTAAACTTCGTGATGAAATATGAATGTATTTTTTAAACGTGTGCTTTTTTTACTGTTTTAGTTGTTTACAAACATAGTTTATGACCTAATAAATTTATTTTATCCTTAGTTTTGCAAACAGCTTTGTAATTACCCTTCCATGTTTGTATGAAAAAATAAGCGACTAGTTCCACCCAGGTGAAATAAGTCTATTCCAGGTGAATTAAGTCTACCGGATGCTCTATGGAAAGCTTCGCTTTATTAACCCAGGTTCACAAAGTCTACCCTGCGTAGCACTTAATGCACCCAAGGGATTTACTCCTGATGAATTAAAGTCTGAGTTTAATATTCGAGTAGGTTAGGATAAGTTAATGTGAATTATTGTGGACAAGTTAAGGTAGGTACTTTATAAACAATCATCCGTCTTTACACCTCTACTTCAACCTCAACAGCCTGTATCGGTCCACGGCTGGACGCAGGCCTCCCCCTGATAGACGACTTATTGGCATTTAATTCATAGGGGGTAATGCCCATAATCTTCACGCTCTGGGCATAAAGGTTGGGGATCGCAGTTTGGTGGTAGAATTGTTCTGCAAGGGATGCTCCTGCCCGCCCCCTGGTGGATATCCCTTAATCGCCTCTTTCGACACCCACGGGAAAAGTTAGGGTGGTGCAAATTCTAAGCCAGCACCACATTTTATCTATTTACATATTTGCCTGCGCTACCGAGCTAAAAAGAATGTCATCCAGCTGAAAAAATCATAAATACCTAAGTAATAAACATATTTTTTTATTCTCTCCTCATACAAAATACTCATTAAATTATAACCTAACCGGAAGCTGCCCTTTTAGGGTTCCGTAATTGATTCTGATTGAATTCGCGGGAACCCATTACCTGTATTTACGGCGACGTCCAAGCAATCAGTGTTTGCTATCTTGACAGTTTATTTGGTTTTTATGTCTTGTTTTACAACCTTTTTACGCTTTTCGTTTGACAGTGACATTTCAATTTAGCTTACACTTATGCAAAAGCTATTCTACCTTTGTTCGTGATAATGAGTCACAAAAGAAAAAGTTTTACTGTAAATCTGCTTTTAGTGATAAAGGCCGCCCATTGTGCAACTGTTTTTGTGTGTTTTTTTTATTTTTTCTGTATCTTGGTGTGCAATAAAAAGTATTTGTAATGTATTGTATTGTATGTGTGGAGTAATCTGTTGACACACCCAAACATATTAAGTTATACTCATAATGTCTTTTTTTGAAATAAGCTTTTATGTACCATCTACCACCAAATTGCTCGGAAAGACAAATCTAACGAAACTAAACTCGTGAGACGTTGAGAATACCTTTCCTGAGACGATGGGAATGAGCACGTCTGACGTGACACGTTGGGAATAACTCCAATTGTAAATACTCAACCTACAGCCTGTTTTGGTCCACCGCTGGACGCAGGCCTCCCCCTGGTAAGCGCGTTGTCGTTTATCTCATGGGGGTAGTGCCCATAATCCCCACGCTGGGCATTGTAAATACTAGTTCTAGTTTATTTCTGAAACAATTATGATCAGCACCTAATTTCAGGAGTTTGTCGAATTACGCCAGTAATTTGTCCACGAAATATCGTCGCGAAATAACGAAAAGTATGTAATCGAAAAAATGTCACAATAAACGTTCAGCAGGCCGTGTGAATCGGATCTAATAGCCACATATTTCGTAATAGGAAACAAAGTACGCAAGAGCATCTTTGAAACGAATAAAGTGGATTTCGTTATTTTCTTAACCAAAAACAATGATGTTGTTAGTCGAATGCAATTTGACATACATCGGAGACGCGTTCGAAACTATTGCTATTGTTTGAATTTAATTGGCTTTTTTGATGTCATTTTAATTTTAATTCGATACTGCTCCGTGAAAGAAGTATCTTAAAGAGATTCTACTAAATTGACTCATGGGTTTTTATCGCGTTTAGTAGGCGTTTAGTAGGTACCTACTATATGGGATGGGCACAAAATGACTGACATACTTAATACAATAAATAACATAGATAATCTGATTACGACTGTACCAAATTCATAAGTCAGTTCGAAATTCAGACATTACTCAAATCAGTATTTTGGGATTTCAGACAAAGGAAAAGTAGGTACGTTTTAAAAAATGTTCTTTCTAGAAAATGTACATTTCAACATTCAGTCGTACTAGACCTGATAGATTATGCAGTGGGAAGAATGTCATTGACAAGAAGAGTGTTAGGTTTGAAGGGATTTAAGAGGAGAGGAAGACCAAAGAAGAGAAGGGATGGTGTGAAAGAGGACATGGCTAAGAAATGATGGCTGATAGAGCAGAGTGGAAGAAATATCCATGTTATGACGACCCCACGACCGATTGTATTATACATAGAAAATACCCACAGAACTTGGGCAAATATTTGCAGATTGCACAAACATATGACCTAATTCTAATTCTTATTATAGGTGGGGGAACTAAGATCTGCACGGACGTCTCGCATAGGAGTGTATTGTGCATTATCCTCCTGCCTAAGCAGGCCCTAACCAGCCCAGCTCCTTGAAGTATCAGAGCAGGACTTTGAGTGACTGACAACTTCGTTTCAGCTTTTTTGTAAGTGTGGATGGGGTTGATTCCTCAAAGAGGCATTTCAGCCCTGTTTTGTGTCTGGCCTCCTCTGTGGCCGTACAGTGCACCACAACGTGTTCCACAGTCTCTTTTTTTTGGAAGCAGCCACGACATAAGCTGCTACATATATGTCCAAAGGCGGAATCGAACCAGCAACCACCCGCCGGCCGAGCTACATCGTTTGTATAATAGGTAATCAAAGCGCGTGTCGGGACGTGCAAATTTTATCATCGAACAGCTGTATCAGCCAGGAAATTAAATGTTGCCATCTAACACGGCAGTAAATTAATTAATAATTGACAATTTGTTTTGTCTCAACAAAATTAATTACCGAAATAACCTTGTACGCTAAATTGAGTTGTTTATTGCAATTTACCTAATTTATATCCATTAGTTCTACCATGTTGTAAATAAAATAGAAAATTATGGGAAATTTACATAATAGATGTTGGTAACCTGTATTTTGACATTTCATTAATCATTTGGCGACGACAACTGGGTATTTAAATAGGAAAATTTAAATACCTATATCGGTTCATTAGAAAAATTAGAATAACATAGATCTACTTTTGACAAATGACTTTTTTTCCGGCACGAGTATTGGGCCTTAACATTTTTTGAATGTCTATGAAGGCAAAGTAAACTAACACTTACACTATTTAAATAAAATTTCATAGAAGACTTGGGCGCAAGTCAACGTGTCACGGTAGTAAAATTTACCTGAATAAGTAATAACATAATAACTAAGAACTTCCATACATTTTTTGTTTCGTTGCATAAATGCTTTTCGCCAAATAATGCAACAAACATAGGTGCGAAAATATTTTTATTGTTTCTCATTTTTACAAGTTATTACAAAAGTTTCGTCCACACCGTGCGAACACCCCGGCTGTCTTTCGAAAGTGTTAATGTCCGATTTTGCGAAACACAATTTAGTTAGACACCACAGGGTATGTAGACATTATGCGTACTTATAGTATGTATGATTCATGTTTTGAAACGTCAAAAATATTAAAATGTTGATTAATTGAAAGGTAAGGAAAGGACTTTTGGATATACCTACATATTTACTATAGTAAAAGAGCATTATTTTAAGGCTTTTTTTTCACGCTTGGAGTCATTGTTACCTGCAACATCTACATATTTACTTTTACCCTATTTTTTATTAAGAATTAGAACACAAAGCGAATTGACCAAAATATAGTAACGTTATAAAAATACTTCTATCCTTGTAAGATATCCATACAAAAGACTTGAACGCGCTCGGCGCTTCCATATTTTTTTTTTTTTTTGCATACTAAAATCTTTTCGTGCTATTATTTTTATAGCCTAGCTTTTTTATGTTGCATCCAAAAAAATCTAAGATAATAAATAAGATCCTAATTAAAAGCATTTTCACTCAAAGTCTACTCCGCTCACATCAGTTTTTAACACATCACAAAAACCAGACAAAAAGAAACCTTTTTCTCCTCATTACCAGCAATTTGTAATACAATCGACCTAACTAATTCCCCCAATATCAAAACTCCATTCAATTCCCTGTCACCTAAAATATGTTGCCAACTCTACATTTGTACTTTCAACTCTGCACCATTTTTTGACGGTAAAGATGCAAAGACATTTCTTGCTAATTGGCCACGAGATAAGACCTTTTTGGCAGGCTTTTACAGTAAAATCGAAATGGCGTTTTCTTCCCGACGATTACTTGTTAGAGATAAATAAAAGGACGATGAACTTAGCAGGAAGATGTTTTGGTGTTGTAAGATTTTAATGTTATTAGCTCACGTAATATTTGACACGGCGCGGCACTGGCTGGCAAAATGTATGCACTGTATGAAGCCAATTAAAAAGTTTATTCATGTATGGCATGAATGCCGTACCGTTCCTTTCATGTTACGTTTTTTTTGAGCCTTTAGTAGCGCTTTAGATCAAAAGATGTTGAATAATATTTTGACATTTATGTCTTTGATTACAAAAAAAAACAATAAATCAATCGTATTATGCAGATAAAAAAACCAGTCTAAATAAACCCAAGCAAGATTTCATAAAGAAATATTATTTATTTTTTAATCTTAAAACAATAATTATTAGTGTAAAATAATTATATTATCTGACCTTCGGGTCTCTGTGTCATTAAATTATCGAGGAAATAACTACCTAGAACTATGTGTAGAAATAATCACAATAGGTCTTAGACTTCCTGTAAATTATGTCATTTTGTTAAGATGGAAAACAAGTTTAAAATGTCAAACAAAGTGATTCGCCAACATGCGGTTAGAAGTAAATATGATGCCAGCATGAATTCTATGTAAATCGTTGATCATATTGTTTATTGTCATAAATAGTACCTACCACCTTTATTAGCTGATCATGAAGTGTGGTTACTTATGTTTAACATCAGACATCTAGGTCTCTTGCAGGGTCAGAAAAATTATAAATAGGTAATTAGGTATAGAGTAGTAAATATTATGTTCTAGTTAGAAATTTGTTCCGTTTTTATGCTTGTTTCATAATTCGTAGATTCTGCGAAATCGTTAGGTAACCTTACTTATTTTTCTTTATTATGATCGGAACCAAGATTCCCAAGATAATAAAACTAATCGCCTATTACGAGGAATATGCTATGCTAATTAAAAACATAATAAACACACGAAAGCTCAAATCAACTTGCAGGTGTTCTAATTACGAAAATAAATTTCGCAACCAATAAAACCATCGCAAAAAAAATAACGAGTTGTCTATGGTAATTAGGAGTGTTGCCAACACAAGTCCTGTCCTGTTTAAAAGTAAAACGCGCCCCTACAGGTTTCTTGTTTCAAGTTTCTTGAACCCACCAAAAGTCCAGTTCGGATATCCCGTTACACAATAATGGGGAAAGGTGACGCAAAACCCATTAAATAATTGCAAGGAATTTAGTAAGTCACATTTCTTACACGACAAAAGTAATTTCAGACGTATCGGCGGCAAACTGACAAAGAGCGCAGTCACATCTTAATTTAAATTTGATATTTTATAGCTATACGGTGGAAATTTATTTTGAAATTGTAATGCGGTGTCATGTGATTTTATAATGTTACGGCTTTTTTGCGTAAAACGGGACGTTTCTGAATGGCGCGAGATTTTACGAAAAACCGTTTTTCGACGAAACATGTTTATTACATTTTGGATAACAGTGCGAATAATAACTTGATGCTTACAAAGTAATATTCCGCGATAATTTTTAATATTTTCATGGGAACTTGGTTACAAATTATTATTCCAAAATAGGTCACAACCATAATCTAAAATTCCATAGATTCAAATTAGCGGATGTTATACCTACTATGCGGTAAATAGGTATTAATAGGTAACCTATACGCTGAGTGTAAACTGCCATACTGACTGACTGACTTTACTACAAAGTTTACTTTACTCTGTTTTCTATGGAAATGTGAAATTTATGTAAACTTTCCGCTTGGAGCGCTGTCTCATTTCCATAGAAAATTAAGTAACGCAAACATACTTTGTAGTATGACAGTTCACACTTAGCATACTGAGTATATCTGAGTATAATCATAATAATAATCGTTATAGTTTTACTAAGTATAATACAATGCATGAATATAGTATTATTCAGTATTGCTAAATAATATAATAGCCTATTTACAAGCAAAATTCTACTAAATGATCTCAAAGAAAAAACTAGGTGTTTTTGCATAGTGATGTAATTTTCCCTAAAAAGCTATAGGTAATCCACTTTCGAAAGAAAGTGACTTCGGATTCAATGCACAAAGTTCGGAAGTCGCTAGAATTATAATATTACTGGCAACATTCGTGAAAACAAAGCGTGAGGGGAATCCTAATGTTTATCACGTGAATAAGTTCACTTTCATCCACTTTTGTTGTCTATTTCGTGACGTTTTGCGTGTGAAAGTAATATAGCCTTTTAGCGAGGGAATCATCATAGTGGTTACTCATTTAATTTTTTTATTTAATTTTAATTTTTAGTTTTGAGGCTTCGGATATTTTGTTTATGTGACATATCACAACATACGTCTACTGCTGAACGTGCATTCCCCAAATAATAAGGGATAGTGATAAAGGCAATATGGGTATTTCCAGTATTGCTATTGTTATCCATCACGCAGGTGGATTGGTGATCAAAGTTGAGGCGTAAAAATGTGACATTATGTATGCGATATCGACATGCATAAACTAAAGACTTTTATAACTAGACCTTCGTTAGACCACAATCTCATCTGACATGGTCTAGAGTCCGCGCCATGACTCAAGCCCTATAGACGGGGTGCTGCTATCGCAGAACTATAGTAAATAAAACAAAATATTCGTTTTATTTACAATAATTTATGATCTTCTGGTCTAAGAGTTCTTATTCCGAAAATATCGCAGTCAAGATCGCTCATAGGTAGGTATCCATTATTTCACGATAGTGTTCGGAATTATGTTTGAGTCGTGGCGTGGACTCTCGTTAAAGACACTTAATTTACTACTATTGTTTTTAAAAGTAGGAAGGAAATAATTGTTATCTAATTGTTATTCTCGCTACCAAGAATTGAAATAATTATTACGTAACAGAAGGATTATTTAGGTTGCAATAAAAAATAGGTAGGTAGTAAGCACTACCTAAGTCATCAATCAATGATGAACTATAAAAAAATCTATAAAAAAATTTGTCGCCTTCTCACAATACATCACCTTTAGGACATTATAAATAAGTGTTTTTTTTATAATTTGACCGATTTTATTACATTAATTTTAAAGATAGTGTCAAAACTGACAGTTTTTGAATAGGATATAATTTACATTGACTAAAATTTTAACCACAAATTGCTTAAATATGAACTTTTGAGACAAAAAATGGTTGTAGGTAGTACTTTGAGTTAGGCAGTTCATTTAAAAACTTAGTAGGTATTATTAGTTTCATTACTAAAAGCTTTTGATTGCATTCAATTTGTTTAAGTACCTTGATATTTATGCATTAAATTATCGATTACCTACTAATCAATAAACACACTGCAAATGACACCTTGAAAAGGGTCGATAGCAAAAAAAAACGGCACAAGTTAATGTTTTGATCATCATCTTATGAAGCTTGTTTTATTTAAATTTTTTTGCATATTTAGGTACAATATTGTGACACTTTTCAACCAATATCTTTTTTTATCTTTACTGCATTGGAACGAAAACTTTGAGCCATAAGGAAATAGAACATTGCAAAAACTTGGCTTAGTTTGGGTTTAGAAAATGTTGTAATAAGCTGTGAAATGATTACACCTACACACCTATGGCCTACGCTGCTAGCTCACTACTGGCACCTCTTTGTAAGCGCTTAATCATAATTATATGAATGCTGAGCAATTTCAAAATAAACACTTTCCTTAACTTAAAACTCACAGAAGGTACTTCGAAAGTGCTCCGTGGGGTTTCCGTAATTAATTCAAATGTCTGTTTGCCAAATTAAAATGTTTCCCGCTGCTGGTGTGGGGAAATTCGATTAACTTTTCTTTTTTTTTACTGTTGACTTTTAAAGAAGACGCAGTTTAATCGTGTTAAAAATAAATGAAGATGGTACCTATCAATAACTTAATAAGAATATTTTATAATAAAAACGACAGTGTAGGTATGGAAAGCATTGTATTTATGTATGTTTGTAACGAGTAAAGTCAAAAACTACTGGACCGATTTGAAAAAATATCGCACTTTTATATTAAATATACATATTATATACAGGTTGTAGAAGAAGAAGAAGAATAAGCGTGTCCCACTTCCACTCCCAATATTATTCCAATCCCACTTCTGAGCAGCTCCTACCTGATCCCTGGTCTGACCTGACCTAGGCATTGCATCCTTCATGCATTGAAGTAACCTGACCCAGGGAAAATATTACCATGATATTTTTTTGTAGGAAGAACATAAAGATTGGACTATATTATAACCAGACCAAGATAATGACAAAAACAGCATAAAACAATTAGAACTAGTATTTACACCTATATATTATATGTATTTAAAAAAATCAAAAATTGCAGAAGGCCCAAATTTAAAAAAAATTATATGAATAAACAATGGATTTGATTTAGGTACCTAAATTGCCAAATATTGGGGAAAATATTGGTTTTTACTCTAATTACATAAAAAAACTTAATTACACTAATTATAAAATATCTACGACCACTGTGGCATGGTGGGTGAAGTTCCGTCTGCGATTGAGGTTGCTGGTTCGATTCCCGCCTCGGGACAAATGTGTGTACTATCTGCAGACATTTGTTGAGGGCGTTCTGGGTGTTTTCTATGTATAATAAAAAATATCTATCTATTTAGTGTATTGTATTATGTATATCAGTTAACTAGTAGGTACCCATAACACAAGCTCTGCTTAGCTTGGGGCTAGATGGTGCTGTGTGTCAGAATTATTTATTTGTATTTATTTTATTACTTACTACCGTTGCAGCGTTGTACTTCCGCGTGTCATGAAATGTCCTACGTACCTGTAAGAGAGATACAAAGATTAGTTGGGTGTTATTTATATTCATAGGAAAGAAAAAATACTGGGTATTTATGTGATATTATTGTTGTTTTTTTTAAATGACCTAACAATCCCTCTGCACAAGGTCAATCTTCCAGAGTTTTATAAAGAAGCCGCAACCATTTTTTTTTCATTCTACAATATCGTTTATAATGAACCCCCATATTCGTTCGTAAAGTTTCTCAACTGAAAGAGTTCACATGCATTGATCGTTGTGCAAAAATAGTTGAACATACCTGAAGCAATAAGAACAGAACAACCTATTCAATATACTATTAGGTATATACCATCGGCTAGTTATAAAAAAAGATTACATAATGGAAGTACTTATAGCAGCAATAAAATATATCTTTTTTCACGTGAAAATAATGATAAAACCATGTTTTATTTGAATAAGGCTCGGTATAAACTGGGACAGTGACCCAGGCGTGTCTATACCGCGGAATTATATAAAAATTACACAACACTAAACCAGATTATACGCGTACGTGTTGTTAGTTAACACGTGCTCAGAAATTAAGTAAACTATGCGTACCTAACCATGATTATATCAATTACGTCCATTGGTACCTACATTACGTTATGGATCTGCTACGTAGAAAACAAATTATATTAAAAACAAATCAGTTTTGGGCAGTTTGTCAAAAAGTTGCGACATACACGTGTTTAAATCTTAGTTGCGTTTGAATGAATTAATAATTATGAATTATAAAATAAACTTTATGTGAGTAGTGAAAAAAAAATCTATTAATAAACAGTACATTATGCGGCATTTTCTCCAGGTATATTTTTTCCAGGTATTTTTGATTGTTTAGGAGTAATCCAAGATGGATTCGTAACGAATACATCCGACAGAGAACCAAACTTATCGATATAGCTCAAAGAATTATCAAGCTGAAGTTGCAGTGGATGGGCATATCTGGCGAAGAACTGACATCCACTGGGGTAAACGTGGTTTTAAGTGGAGACTGCGATGTCCTCAAGCCTGGTGGGGTTATATGCTTCGAAAGACTGCATGCAGTTGCTAAATGCAGCAAGCTGAAGACAGGGTTCTATGGCGATCCGTATGTCTAACCATTGTATGATGATTTTGTCATAGATAGATAGATAGATAGACTCTTTATTGGGTACACACACAAACAGCACAGGAAAAGTAATAAAAAAGAACAGTAACAAATATCAAAGGCATACATAATTAAGTACATAGGTACAGGTAAGCAGGCAGGTAGGTACCTAGTGAACATGAGGTACCTACCTACCTGTCATAGATTTTGTGAAACCAAAATAGGTCGAAGATGATTGTTTGCAACGAGTTACAAAAATGTTAATTTCATATTAATTATATTTCGATAAATACTAAACTAGTAAACTAAAGGAACCCTGGTGGAAAAGGGAGCCTTATCAGGCGGAAGTTGTTTTGTGAATATTAGTTACAATAACGTAACATTGTAGGTAAATAATGGCCAAGCCTTAAGTTGACACCTGTCAAATCACCCAGAGGCCAGGATAAGTTTATATTCATAAAAACCTCTCAATAGGACCTTAAAAACTCCATTGTGTAGCTATCTATCATCCATGGAAGTATGTCGCATGAACATTGACACAATTTTTTCCGATGTCTAAAGACCATGTCGAACGGCAAGGCCGGGAGGTTATATTGCAGAAATTAACACTTTGACTGCTGCAGAATTGGCTACAGAGCGATTAACACTTTGATGGCCCAAAGCACGGTTTAATTCTCCGTCTCCGTCAAGCGGCGGCATGCCCCTGCTACGGTTCGCACCGCCGAGGCTGGGGCACTGAATGTGTTAAGGCATTTCCATTAGTAAAAGTAAACAGGTTTATAACACTAATAATAAGGATATTAGTAAAATTATGTCGACCAGACGTAGCCATTAAAGAAGAAGAATAAAAGAAGTAAATTCTTGTATGGCCATACGTTTTATAAATTATCCTAGAAAATATTTGTGATGGGCTTTGCATTTGTAATACAAATATGTGAGGGTCACTCATATGAATCAAATTCGAAAACCATCGTTGGAAGCACTTTTTTAAGATGAGAGAACTTTAGGTCTCTTACTTTCTCTACCCACTAATAAGTAGACATTGAGGGTTAATTTTAATCACTGAAAGTAAACGCAACGCCGCGCCGCCCCCTTGAATCTGAATTTAAGGGCATTGATTTTCTACTTTATCAGCAAATTATCAGATGTGGCTGGATGGATTGTTTGTTACTTCTTTAAGCCAAAACTACTGAACGGATCAAGATTAAATTGTGCATAGATTAGTTTAGTCGATCTTAGGATAACTAGAATTTCACATTTACACTACTTATTTCCCCCTTTATCAGTTCCCATGGGATAGAAACAACGCATGCAGAAACTAGTAGATAAGTCAATTATTCCAGGATGGTTAATAGAGATTTAAATTGAGTAATATCAAGTCAGCATTGTGTGTCAAAAAGTCACGGTAGAAGACAAAGCTCAAATTAGAGTCATCGTTTAATATGACTTTTACGGCACTAATTTCGTCTATTTTATGACAATTCAAATAGCCTAGAAGCTAGTAAACTTGACACGCTGCAGCATTTGGAAACGGTTACGAAAGAGCAATTACAAGAGCAACAATAAGTTTTGTAACGGCGGTCACACGATCTTGAGATAATGAAACGACGATTTAAAAGGTAGAGTTATTTGATATTTTTGTGTGCGATTTTAGGTAAGCGAGTCGATCTGAACATGAAAAGTAAGCCTATTTGACGGTAGTAACGAGACGTGATCGTGACGTCTTCTTTTTTATGGGGATTTGCGGGGATTCCCCGTCCGCACAATACCAAATTGCATGTAAAAAGGAGACGTCATTATCACGTCGACCTAACTCTTCTGAAAATTGATGTTTTCCAAACTAAAAAGGTTGTTTGTAAGCTCTTGATGTTTTCCGTTGATTATAGCTAATTAGTACTTCTTAATGACTTCATACCTTATATTACTCTTTCATAATTTGTATTCCTTGTGTTATCTCTAGTTGGTTGCCCTTGATAAATAAATAAATTACTTGATTAAATTTGTTATCTTCCGACCACCCTTACACCGCCTTACACATTGTACAAAAAGCTTAGGAATTATTTTAATGTTATCTACTCGTAACATCCTTAACCCTACCTCAAAAGTCTGTATTGGTCCACTGCTGGACGCCTCCCCCTGATAAGCACCTTGTTAGCGTTTATCTAATGGGGAGTAATACCCATAATCCCCACACTGGGCATGCAGGTTGGGTATCGCAATTCAGTGGTAGAATTGTTATGCAGGGGTGTTGCTGCCCGCCCCCGGTGGATATCCCTTAATCGCCGCCCGACACCTACGGGAAGAGATGGGTTGGTGCAAATTCTAAACCAGCACCACACAGCTCAACAGTCCTCTAGTATATACTTATACTTACTATAAGTCTCATCTAACATCACAACACAAGAATATTAAAATAACAGCTTCCACACAGCGGGGCAATGCCAGCGTCTTGGGGACGCTTCCGACTGGCATATGGAGTAGGAAAATGGAGCTACCTGTAGATTGTTTGCAACTGTCTGCTGATAGCTCAATTGTTTTAGTTGTAAGTACGGTATTCGTTCTAATTTGTTTCTATTTATTGATTGTAATTTTCTTTTTCAACTTCAACTTCTTCTTCTTCTTTTCTTCTTATATCTTACGAAGTTATTGTATTCTCTTTGTTCTTATAATGGCGTCTACGTATACGTCTGGGTTGACATGATTTTGCCAATGTCCGTAATATTCGAGTAAAACGAAAATAAAAGCAACGTTATTCGGTAATAAAGATGGATAAAGGAAGTGAATTCTTCGATAAAATGTTAATCAAAAAGATATAAGAAAATTAAAAAATTATGGGCAACGTTGTACGGTAAGGTTTTTTCCTTTAACTTCAACTTCTTATTTCATGGCTTGCTGTGTCTTTGCTGCCAAAACTCTGCCAGTGTCCATGTCAAAAGAATCATAAACTTTAGTAGAGAGAGAAAAAACCATAAAAATATAATTACAAAACAGAAAACAACTTGTTATCTGAATTTTCTTTTTTAATAAAGTTTTTACACAAACACCAAATTATGCTAATGTCAAATCAAGGAGATGTCAATATATAATGCTCTATAAGTAGATCATCATGTACATAGGTAGATGATTCTCTATGCTGATACGGCCTATTCCTGTTGTCTCCCAGATTTATTTCTCACGAAGTTCATTTTAAGAGAAACATTCCACAGCTCTACTCTTATTAATCCAATACCACTACCACAAAGCAGAAGAAACATGGATTTAAATATTAGCTAAAACTCGTTATTTTTAGATAAATTTTTCAGTGGCCCATCCCACAAGCTTCAAAAGAGTCCGCAACATGTCTGTTATCTGATGCCATCAATATAGCATTCATTTAGACAAATTCTAAAAAAAATGATAGTAGGTATTACAAGTATTTATATATCTATGTAGTGTATTGTATTAAGTACATATATCAGTTATCTAGTACCCATAACACAAGCTCTGCTTGGGTCTAGATGATGCTGTGTGAATTGTCCAGCATTAATTATTTATTTATTAAATTATATACTCCCATATTTATATTCTCATTTGTACTGTGCTGCAGCGCTGCTGCTTTTTAAATTTTCCCCAAAAATCATAAAATGTTTATTACTCAGCAAGATTCTCCTTTGTTTAAGTTTAACAGAAATCATAAATCAGAAATCTTAAAGAAAACTTTTATGTTTGCGGTGTTGGTAAAAAGATAAGTCCTACGTATTCTTTATTCTTTTCTGATAAAATCTGTTATGTAAGTAAAGTACGAGAGAAAAAATGTGACCCAAATGCAAGTTCATACAGAAAGGACCTGCAGCACAACATTCAATGTATCGGGTGACAAGCATGTTACACAATTTCCACTTGCTGCAACTGGATTTTGGTGTTCCGTCTGGGATTTTGCAAACAGACAAAACATGATATTATGATCAAAACAAATATTAAGTAACAATTTAAAATATTTGGTAACAATTCCCCGCAAAAACCTTTCTGATGTGATTCAACTAAATGCAATACCGTCCTAGCATCGCGGAAAACTGAAGACAGAGCGCTATGGCGCTCATTAGCGGAGGCCTACGTCAAAGTCAAAGTCAAAATCATTTATTGCCAGTATGTACATTGATAGGTAGCTA
Source organism: Eupithecia tripunctaria (assembly GCA_955876795.1). Taxonomy (NCBI): domain Eukaryota; kingdom Metazoa; phylum Arthropoda; class Insecta; order Lepidoptera; family Geometridae; genus Eupithecia; species Eupithecia tripunctaria. The sequence continues at coordinate 6,831,883 of OY041623.1, read as the reverse complement.
AGGTTCTAATTACAGCTGAAGTTTGTACATACACCATGTTAGATTGGTATAGCAAAAACTTCGTGTCTATCATCTTACACTATAGCTTACAATATAGCGATTTATTACGAACAATTTTAACAGGGCCCAGCTGTGGACTAACATCGACTGATGATGATGATGATGCCCGGTCATTTTGTGGGAACTTCATTTTGTTGGGCGGTGCACGCGAATTGCAATCTGATGATTCTCATCAGAGAATGTTTTGCTCGGAATTGTTGCCAAATGTTTCTTATTATGTAGGAGAAGCGAACGTCCACAGAACTTATATTACGTTTCTGTGGGGACGTCCGTCGGTGCGATGGCTTAAAGACATCCCAAAGACCGTCGGTTACATCCTCGCCCAGACCAGCGCAGGACCAAGGCAAATGATATAAACATAGCGGGGCATATACCCCCAGCAGTGGGTCATAAAAGGCTGATGATGATGAGTCAGAGTCAGGGTCAAATAGTTTATTTCTTTAGACTTATAAAATAAGCACTTAAAAAAGATACCGATGAAATGCAATGGATTTCCGCAAAGTAACACCTAAATATTTTCTTTATTAAGACAGAACATGACTTAAATTCAAAGTCATCATTTGAAGAGGATTTTTCAACTCAAATTAACAAGAGTCAGAGTGAGAGAGTCAAATCGTTTATTTTTTAGACTTACAAAATAAGCACTTAGACATGTCATTTTTTACTATATAAACAGAATGATATATAGTAATTACTATCAAATAAAAAATAAGGTGCAATTGACTCTAATTCACTTAATTTTTTTTGTCCATTAGCGGAAGAAGAAAGAAAAAGAACGAAGGATCGTAAGTAGGTATACTAAGTTTGAGCAGAGTAAAGATAATAATGTATGTACATTGTACGTAGTAATATATGTACATACAATATATACGTAGTGTATAGTATATTAGGACGCCCTTCGGCCAGGTGGGATGATGATCTGCGAAAGACTGCAGGCAGATGCTGGATGCGTCAAGCTGAAGTTATGGCTCATTAGGTCTACGTCCAGCTGTAGACTAATATAGGCTGATGATGATGATGAGAGATAATAATATAAGTAGAATATTATTTCCTAAGTACCAAATTCTTTACGGAACCTGCGAGATAAAACACTTTGCCTCAGTATTTTTTTATAATTTCGCGATTATGTCACCGGCGCGATCGTAAAATTATAAAGTAATATTCGCATTTTGCTCAATGTCATGGTAGCGGTTCTTTTCCGTTAAATTCACGGGTTTTCCAATTGGTTTAGTTTATGGATAATGCCTTAAAGATACCTCCTTTGGTTCTGGTTTTTAAACATCATTCTTTCTCTACCATCATCATCTTTATCAGCCCGTAACACAGCAACTCATCATCATCATATCAGCCCATAAACGTTCGTCCACTGCTGGACATAGGCCTCCCCCATCCGATGCCACAAATAACAGTCCTGAGCGAGTTGCCATTTTTATAATTTGGCATTTACATACTCGTCTATGAAAGAAGTTTATTATATTCGTTTTTAGGGTCCGTACCCAAAGGGATAAAACGGGTCCCTATTATTAAGCCTTCGCTGTCTGTCTGTCTGTCCGTCTGTCACCAGGCTGTAAGCACTGTACTGTATGTACCGCCTGTTTAATTACGTGAATTTCCGTTTTGTTATGATGATGAATAAAGTATTATCTATATATCTAATAACTTTTGTACTCTGTCGGATGATTTCGTTCATGTAATAATCTAGAGTACGTAATAAATAATGTACTCCACAAACGTAGGAGACATTGAATATGAATCTGAACGTCCATTGTGATGTAGAAAGTGACTGAACATCTTCTTCATCATCATCTTCTTATTGTGTGTTTACTTTCAATGTGGGCTGTTACGATTGGCACCCTACGTAAGTAGAGTTTGTGAAAAATAAGAGAAATAGTAGATTTAGGCGTTTTGTGGAAATCCATAGCGAAATATTAGGTAACAAAATATTTAGTAACAATTATGCGCAAAAACTTATTTGAGGAGATTCAACAAAATGCTATTCGCGAGTACCGCCCACAAATTGACATGCCATGTAATCAGAGATGGTAAAAACCATAAAGTAAAAATAATAAAATCAAATTTTGAACATGAAGTAGCCTAAGTAGCCTTGTACTTAAATGAAAAAGATCACGGACATTTTTCATACATTATTATTTTAACCCAAAATGAGCAGAGTTTATTGTAACATTTTAAAACGTGTCTTTGTTCCGTGTTTTTTTATTTAAAAACTAGCTGCGCCCCGCGGCTTCGTACGTGATCCTATGGAAACGTTTAGTAGTGATTCTTTTTGAGATCTATCCCACGGGAACTGATTTATGGGATAAATAGTAGCCTTTGTTTGATTCCAGGATTAGGATTACCTGCATGCAAAATTTTAGCCCGATCCGTTCTGTAGTTTGGCGTGAAGAGGTAACAAACATCATCCATTCATCCATACATTCATACAAACTTCCGAATTTATAATATTAGTGTGATAGTGCTATTATTCCATAAACAACAAGTCTTTGCATTTCAATGCCAAAGGCACAGAGCCATTTTGAGGTTGAAGCGTAGATAATGAATATTTGCGAGCTTTGCGTCGCCATATTGATTTAAATCAATATTTCTAAATAAAGCCACTCGTGTAATTTTTTTTATGAGCCTTTGCTGTCCTTCTGCTGGGTAAAAGCCTCTCTTTTCTCCTTCCACTCCTAGCGACTAAACGCTGTTATAATATTTATGTATACATATTTCAGTGCCAAGTAGAATGCACCCTACACGCATATTAGTTAGATCGCGGCGGCGGCGGCGGCGGCGGCGCGTGGGCCGGCATTGTCAACTCAATGGGTACCTAACTGTCAAGTTTCATATCATTCACGTCGGCTTTTTGGATGACATCCATCTATACTACATTCATATATAACAAGGTATGTTCCTCCAAGGTATTTCTGCAGGGGTATTTTGTTTATTCCATAAGTTTCCGAAGCGAAAATGTCAGATTCGAATGTGGATTCTATTCTAACGTAACTATAGAACGCTATTTTGAGTTGTCAATAGTTTCCGATAAGAAATTCGACGACCTTTCCGACGAATTAAATTAACCGCTGCTAAACTGCAGCGCATTGCTTTTAAATCGTTCCAGTTTCAAGTCTGCATTTTCGGTAGAGCAGAACCGGTAGTGTATTTTAGACACTTGGACTCGACAGTTTTCAAGGGCTGTGGGAAAAGTTTCCTTACCTACGAACCTAATTTGTGTTGGTAGAACACAAACGTTTCATCCCTTAACGAGGGACTTCATCAGGGTAAATGCGATTTGCGTTGCGCCGCACTGCGTCCCAACACAAATCTATGTAATGTATTTTCGTGGTTTCGAGTTAACCGGTTTTCATTCGTAATGAATTCGTCAAACTACGATAGTTTTTATAACACAGTACTCTTTATCTTTTCTTTTTGTTCTTTAGCTGTGTGGTGCTGGCTAAGAATTTGCACCACCCCAACTCTTCCCGCGGGTGTCGTAAGACTAAGGGAAATCAACCGGGGGACGGGCTGCAGCGGCCCCTGCAGAACTTTGATACCACCAAACTGCGATCCCTAACCGGCATGCCCAGCGTGGGGATTATGGGCACTACCCTCCATGAGATAAACGCCAATAAGGCGCTTAAACTAAACTAACACCTTCATGACCCAAGACGCAGGTGCCAGTCTCAGTCACCGTGTAGCGGCGGCGCGCCTCTGCGGGTCGCACTGCCGAGACTGGGCAGTGAATGCGTTAAGCACCTTATTGGCTTATCAGGGGAGGCTTGCGTCCAGTTGTGGACCAATAAATAAATAAATAATAATAATAAATCATGCTGGACAATTCACACAGCATTATCTAGCCCCAAGCTAAGCACAGCTTGTGTTATGGGTAGGTACTAGATAACTGATATACATAATACAATACACTAACTAGATAGATATTTTTATTATACATAGAAAACATCCAGAACGCCCTGAACAAATGTCTGCAGATCGTACACACATTTGTCCCGAGGCGGGAATCGAACCCGCAACCTACTGCGTCGCAGGCAGACCTTCGCCCACTGCGCCACAGAGGTTGTCATAAATACAGGCTGTTGAGGTTGAGGTACTCTTATCGCAATCACCCTATAGTACCCAAATAACTAGTTACGTAGAATAGAGTGTCAGGATGAGCTAAACTTATTGCGATAACATTGCGATACATCCTGAGACTGAGTGACGACTTCCTACACACATTGGTGCACATTTAGGTTGGGGACATAAATAATGACCGCTGATTCATGTTTCACACCAAGATTTGTATCTTTATTGTGTTGTTGTAGCTGTGTGGTGCTGGCTTAGAATTTGCACCACCCCGACTCCTCCCGTAGGTGTCGTAAGAGGTGACTAAGGGATATTATACCACCGGGAAATCCATCTCTTCCAGGCAATTATTTCTTTCTTCTCCTTCTAATAACTTACAAACAGTAACTTAACTAATATAATATGGCACAATCGGCGGCCTTACCGCTGAAATCCATCTCTTCCAGGCAATCTTTGAATATATATAGTTATAGTTCCCTCCGATAGTTTCTATACTAACCTAACATAACTGTGTGTGACTATGACTTGACAGTGGTGTAATGACACTATGAAAATAAATATTTAAGAAACCCCCGCGGTTACGTTAGCAATATGGATTTGCCCCACGTTACTGGTTAGTTATGTTCGCAACATTGATATTATAGAGAATATCAAAAGCAGAAAAACGGACCTAATAAAAAAATCATTAAACAATATATCTTTGATTTTATAATCGCATGTTTACAAAAAATATCTAGAATTCTAGACCCGAGCACGGTAAGGTATCTATGATAAGTACTTAGGTAACATAGGCTATTGTTCTGTTGTGATATACCTATCGAAATACCCTTGCATTCTCCGTCGTCAAGTCCATTGTCTGAGTAATATTTACTAATAAACTATATACATATAGTACTATGCCATATAACTATAGACAACTAGCTGCGCCCCTCGGCTTCGCACGCCTATCCCATAGGAACTGAGTTAGCCAGAGCAGGAGCCCTTCGTTTCTTAATACAAGTTTCGACTTAGTAAGAACGAGGAACTCATTAGCGATGCCTAAATTGGGTCTTTTACACACATCTGGTACCAACTATCTGAATAATAAACTGTACCTACCTTTATTTGTGATTTAAGACGAAATAAACATTTTATATCTTTTATATCTTTATAACTGATTTATTGGATAAAAAAAGCCTATATGTTATTCCAGGCCTAGAACTACCAGTATGCAAAATTTCAGCCCGATCCGTTTGGTAGTTTTTGCGTGAAAGAGAAACAAACATACTTACAGATTTCTCGTGTTTACAAAATTTCGCGTTTATAACATTAGTACCTAGGGTTATTTACAACGGGATATTTATCATGATTTGAGTTTTGAGCTTTCCAATATTTCGGCACAAAAGACTGAAAAAGAGGGTAGATCGATATATCTGCCCATAATAACTCACTCGCAAGACATTCAGTTATTCCGTGATCTTGGCGCATGAAACTGTGCCGAAATATTGGAACGCTCAAAACTCAAATCATGGTAAATATCCCGTTGTAAATAACTTTAGTATTAATAACCATGATGGATTTAAAAGTTTTATTAGTAGGGTGGTGGAATACCTACTTATGTTATTGAACATCCACATCACGACAACTCAACCTTCTATATTGGTCCACCGCTGGACGTTTCCCCCTGTTAAGCACCTTATTGGTTTTTCCTGTCGCCGATGGATGCCCTTTAGTCACCTCTTACGACAGTTAAGGGATTGATTTAATACCCGCCTCGAAACAAAGGTTTGTCCAATCTGTATGTATTTGTTCCGGGTAAATAATCAAATATATATCTTACTAGCTGCGCCCCGCGGCTTCGCACGCGTTGTTCCTATTTTCTTTGCTATAAACCTCACGGAGTCCGAGACCTTTCCAACGAATGCAAAACCGTGGAAATCGGTTCGTGCGTTCTGGAGTTATAGCGTCAGGAAGGAAAACCCGACTTATTTTTATATTATAGATATACTCGTAATATACGAGTGTATCTTTATTGAAAAAGACATTATCAAATATTAAGAACAAATTAGAACTAGTATTTACAATTGAAACAACTGAGCTAGCTGCAGACTATGCCCACAATATAAAGGTAAGTCTATGTAAGTAGATCAACTGATCCATATGGATTTGTTTTTTTGCCGTGTGGTGCTGGCGGCATAGAATTTGCACTACCCAAGTCTTCCCACGGGAGTCGTAAGAGGCTAAGGGATATTTACCAGAGGCAGCAGCGCCTCCTGCCGAACAATTCTGTCATCAAACTGCGATCCCCAACCAGCATGCTCAGCGTGGGGATTATGGGCACTACCCCCCCCCCCCCCCCCCCCCCCCCCCCATAAGATAACAGCCAATAAAGGCGCTTATCAGGGGAAGACCTGCGTCTAGCAATGGACCAAGATAGGCTGTTGAGGTTGAGGAGGTATTTTGAAAATAATTACGCATACTCCGCTATGGTGGAAGCCAGCACTAAAAAGAGTAGGTACTCTAATTAAAATTACGCAGCAAATTTCGTTACAACAATAACAATTAAAATAAAACCAACTAAACAATTAAAAAAATAAAAACGAACCCGGATAAATACAAAATTGTTTTACAACAAAATGATTCTACAGTGGCTAGTATCTGCAATTAACCTCCGTTTGAAAGTGAATGTGACGCACACATAGAAAACAAAGTAAAGATGAGTGTAGACTTGAGCATTTGCGACGGCATAACAGTGTAATAAAAATAAATAATGCTGGACAATCCACGCAGAATCATCTAGCTCCAAGCTAGGCAGAGCTTATGTTATGGGTTATAGATGATTGATATACATAACGCTAGATGGATAGATTTGTTTATTATACATAGAAAAGACCCAATGTAACATTCTTACGAATGGAATTCAGTCAAATTTTTAGTTTCCTAAAGCATAATCTAAGTAATGTAACGTTGTAGCGAATGCTCGACGCTTTGTACGACGTAATGCTTACGGCAGGCGAGCATTTTCCTGTTCATTTCTTTGTACTCGTGTTGTATTTCTTTGTTGCGTACCTTTATCTTTCCCTCGTCCCGCGCATCTCACGCCCTGTCGACCTTGTCACCCGCGTTCGCTTTGCTCGTCAAAATGTTACACCAAAATGTTCGTTGGTTTAACAAGAACAAAAACAGGTTGTAACAAAACATCGAGCGTCATGTTCGAGCTGTGGTTAGAATAAATTTAAAAACAGCGAATGCTTGATGTTCTATTTTATAAGTAAATGCTCTAGTCTAGCTGTGTACCGGCTTGAGTTTCCACCACCCCAATTCTTCCCACGGGTGCCGTAAGAGGCGACTCAGGGATATCCACGAGAGGCAGGCAGCAGCGCCCCCTTCAAAACCCCCGAACTGTGAGCCCCTACGCGCATGCCTCTGCGTACTGTAGTGGAACGACATAAGCTATTGAGGTAAGGAGGCTCTAGTCTATACTCACCTTAAAACACATATACACAGTAACACACGGACACACAGATACAAAAACGTCTGTGTGCGTGCGATAGGAAGTATTGCAGATATTACACGGAGATGTGTTCACTGGATGTGATTTATTGAAGTTATATACCGGTTTCATTTTGCTTTGGACGGTGGGGTTGGTTTATGTGACATATTGCGAAATACATAGGTCTTCTTTCACTCGTTGCTAAATTTAACAAGGTTGTCGGTTTGGATTGATTGGACATTGCTACGAGACCAATTTACTAAAAAGCAATACAATTTTTGCTACGTATAAAGTCAATGCTTAATGTCACATTTTGGTGTGAATTCTGTTGCCAAAACTAAACTAAACTTGAGAGGACTAAAAATGTTGTCATCCTTTTCACAATGATCTAAATAAATAAGGTGGCATATTTGTTTCGGCTGTCAAATTTGTTTATTTTAGTTTAGGCGACACAATAAGGTTAAAAGTAGATAAGAATAAGTGGAACCCAGTATATTAAAAAGTAAACTTATTATGGACATAGAATTTTTTTAGATCCACAGATAATGCATGAAGTTGTTAAACTAACGGAATCTTAAGGATAGAATTAAATTATCCATATGTAACTAAAACCCTCGATTGAGTAAAATTTCTGTAGCCCTTACACCCAAACGACCTATTTTATCATATTACTAGTTTCTGCCAATAGCGTTGCACGCGTTGTTTCTATCGTATAAAGGTTATTTTCATCCCATGGGAACTGATTAATGGGATAAAAAGATACCTATGCTAGTACCTATTAGATAATTACCTAAACTACAAAATTTCAATCAGTAGTTTTTGCGTGAAAGAGTAAGGAACATCCATACAAACTTTTGCGTTTATTATGTTACTAGGATAAGGTTAAAAAAAGGAATTTTCAATAATCCATTAATAAGCTTATGAAAGGTATCACAAACTGCCCTATTGATTTTAGAAAGTTCCTTCATTAAACAAAATAATAAGATAAAATAGGGCGACGCTGATTTAGTTCGTGAGCAAAAGTAAAAGACAAATGCCATATCCAGTATTCTTTATCATACATAGCAAATACAAATTGTGAGATAGAGCACGTTGGTGAAAACCTCCGTTTGAACGAATTATATCGATTCAAGATCGAGTAGAAAACTCGAGGAAACCACAACACGGCGGAGGTCAATGAACCAGGAACCAGAGATTCCTGCAGCCTTGGAGAAGTTGGAGTGTTAATGGAGTTGGAATACAATAAACCTGGGGACCTACTCTGTAAAACGTTTATCAAATGCGTCGAAATTGTCGTGGTTAGTATCCTAATCTATCGAACAAACTCAAACTGGCTAATATATGTATGTATATCTCAATGATTTTTGGTTCCAATGATAAAATAATCAAATAGGTTTCCAATATCTTCTGATCTAACAGATAGAGTAAATAGAATAATATTGTTTTACCCAAAACACTGTCTTAATATACTACCTACCCCACTACCTACTCGCGTTCGAAAATGTCTCAGGATAGACATAAAACATGTCATTTTGTCAATGCCGACTTGTGCGTCTTGGGCTATGAAAGTGTTAGACGGCAACTAGAATATTACTTGTCTTAAATTGTTTTACTGACGCAAAGTTGACAAGCAATGTCGACGTCAATATGGTCAGAAAGCCCGCACTGTTCTAGATGGAAAACGGCATAATATAGAATAAGTAAGCTCGAAAATATTTGAGAAATATCGAAGCATAGATTAGCACAGAAAAGCAACGAAACAAGCGATTCAGTAACATTACCAATTAATAACTTGACAGATAGGTTGTTTTATTCTGAACTAGCTGCGCCCCGCGGCTTCGCACGCGTTTTTTCTATGGAAACGAAGGTCATTTCTATCCCACGGGAATTAATTTATAGGATAAAAGTAGCCTATGTTTGATTCCAGGATTAGGTTACCTGTAACCAAAGTTTCAGCCCGATCCGTTTAGTATATAGTTTTGGCGTGAACAGGAAACAAACATCCATCCATACATCCATACATCCATCTAAACTTTCGAATTTATAATATTAGTGTGAAGTGTGATAGAGTAGACCTCTGAATGTGTGAAAATAAAACCAAGAATACAAGATTTAAAGCTCTTTGTGCAAATGCATCAGTGGCATTTTTGCTTATTGTTATGCTAAAGGACCAACTACATGGGCGTTTTATCTTGCAGCATGTCAGTATGAATTATCGACGAGCGGAGAGAAGTTCATTTATTATGCTCATTTATACTATGATATGTATGTTATATACACTATAATATCCTATCTATACTATGTAATCCAAAAACCTAAGAAGTAAGAAACTATTCTTGTTATAGTCGTAAAAGAGTTAAGTCGCCTACAATTAAATACGTACCATAAAAACTAACCAACTATAAAAACTAAAATAATTTTTTTTTACTATTGAAACTTTCGTAGTTTGACGAATTCATTATGAATGTAAGCGGGTTAACTACGAACCTTGTTTGTGTTGGAAGAACAGCAAGCACAGCTCGAAGGGATGCGGAACGCACGCGTCTAGAACCGCATTCGCCCTGAAGATGTCCCTCGTTAAGGGATGAAACGTTGGTGTTCTTCCAACACAAACAAGATTCGTAGTTAACCCGCTTACATTCATAATGTAAACTAAAATTGTAACTCTTTATTATTTAATTAATAATAGATTCAATAGAGTGGGGGTTTCTTTACTTTTCTTTACTTTCCAAACAAATACTCAATATGCAAAGAGTTGCTTTCATTATTTTTCCGTTTAAAATATAATGTAGGTTAACATAAATGCGTTGTAGAGCATAACAATTTGTTGCAAGCGGAAGCACTAAGTTTAACATAAAATTCTTACCACCCACAGTGCCTTTAGATTCTTACCTGAAAACATAAAAATAACTGTTAAAATTCATTCAAAACTAATAAAATTACATCAAAACGACACCGACAATCTAAAAACTCCGATCCAGATCAATAAAATTTACGAAATTAGTTTTATTAGACTTCGCCAAAGCCTGCGATAGCGTGTGTCACGACATTATCTCTACTGATAACGAATTAAATACTAATTATGGGACGTGATTTTGATTTAATTACAGATTTTCGGTATCTAATTATTATTTAAAATCGATTTATCGTCACATACATAAAGATCGGAGGTGATTAGCACGGGAGTAACTCAGGGATTGTATCAGGCTCTCATCTTATTCCTTATTTGTAAAAGTGGAATTTCACTAATTACAATAATATGTTATATAGTATTATGATCTCGAAATCTTGAAGGTTCGGACCTCTCCCTGTCGAAAAAGTTAATTATTTTTGAAACTATAATAGTCCAGCTGATCAATACAGATGTATTCATGAGTGTACCACTCATACTAGTCGCGCCATTTATTGGCTATATTTTGACTACGAATAAAAAACAAAAGAAAACCAATTAATGAGCTGCAAAAACAGACTCACACACACTTTTGAATTGGCCAACTGATGATAGTAGAGTGAACATAAACGCCATTTGTTTTGTTTGGTTTACAAAGCCTAAAAAAGTCAAAGGTGGCCAAAACATGGACTCTTTTACAATGTTTCAGAAGAAAGTCATTATTTCTTTGTAATTTATATCTATACTTATACCTACTATAAAAAGGAAAGATTTGGATTTTTGTAACAAATAAATAAATATCCATTAGGACCGCTAGACGGACCACTAGTTTATATATAATATTTTAAGATTTGTGCGATGGGTAAATCTCACACAGCTATCTACTACTTATTAGCAAAATTCATTATCGGTCCAAAAAAGGTCAAGCAGATGACCTGAAATTGCAATTAACTGGTACTACCAACAAAATAACCTTTTCAAACCTAAAATGTCAAGACAATATCCGACCACTTTAAACCTTAACACGTAGTACTAAAGGTAAAGAAACCAGTGGTTAAGAAGTAGTCATGTCCACTGCCGAAATAGATACACGTAATCAGACGATGCAGATGAAAATGATCTATACACTCCTGATGCTAAGGTTTGTTTTGCAGTAGAGATTGATGGTCAAAGAGTTTGGTGCAACATCTGATGCAATGACATGCCAGATTCGACTTAAGTAATCAAACGCTGGTATTTATAGGTTTAACGATGATTATGATTTAGCAGATGAGACTACTTGCTTTCAGATCAAGTGTATCTACTTTAAAGGTTAATAATTATCGTACAAACATAGGTAAACTAAAAAAACTTACCAGGATTATCAAAACTCGCTAGGAATTTGTTTGGGGCTTTTAACGAATCACCTTATAAGAGGATAATGTTCCAAGAAACAAAATACTCCTCAAGCTATAAAATAGTCTTGTAGAGTCGTAGGAAGGTGTAATTTTCACGAAATCCTTATTTGTTTGCGTTTTAAAATGTGAATACACTAAAAGTAAAATTGTTTGTCAATAGAAACATTAAACTTTATTACACGACAAAAGCAATTAAAGTTTTTTTTTGTCGTGTCATAAAGTACGTATTTGCGTACTTTATGTAGAGTAGAAAACGTACTTTATGTAGAGTAGAAAATCCATGATTCCTGTTATGTGAAAGATCTTTTTTCGACGTTCTAATCTAACAAGCTTGCCATTTAGTATCTTTTCCTACCATAAAACTACAACTTCAGTTCCTTTCACTCACACATTCACATTTGTTTGCAAATGTTAAGGCACATTCTGCTTGAAGGTGAGTCTCTAGTGGGATTCTTGAATCGGCGCTGAATCACCGGCCGCGGAGCTAGAGTATGTTCAAAATGAGAGAAAGACAACTTTTGTACGTTGACAACACTGCTCTGTCATTGCAGTACGACTAAAAGTGTTAGTTCAACGTAATGCCACGACTCTTATCTTTTTGAACAGACTCTAGGCTCAAGCGCCCGGTGACTAGGGTTGAGGAAGAGGAACACTCTCACCAAGCGTGCAGAGTCCAGAAGCACCATCTTCTGTGCTTGAATGTGCCTCTTGATAACGACTCCCAATTTCCTAGCGAGAGTCTCTTGAGATGTTGAACGAGTTCTTTGCTATTACGGCGTTAAACGAAATCGTATTAACCAAACCAGCCTACCAATGTGATGACAACAATAAATATATTGAGTATTGAGTATCTATTAAGTGCAATAAGCTGTAAAATTATTGTTTTTGCTGCAAATCAATATATTTTATGTTTGTCCGCACCTATGTTATTATTGTTTTAACCCTACATATTGCAAAGACTTAGTATCTTCTGAATAATGTTATGTTACTAAAAATTATGAATAAACTATTGAACTATAATTATTGTTTGGATGCTGACTAACGCCCCCTTCAGACATCGCGTGATACTAGCTCATTTCCGAGTGTTAACTCTGTTATGGAACTGTGTTTACTAAAAAATGTTTTTACTATTTTCGCACAATTTTCCCAATTTTCTCGTTATGATACATTCTATAAATATACGAGTATTTCTCGCATTTGTCTTTGATATTCCTATACAAAAAACGAGAGAAGTGCCAAGATCGGTTTGGGAGTGATTTCGTTTTCGTCGTCGATAAATATTGAAGGTTTTTTTAGGTTTTTATTTGGGTAATACGTATCTAGATAATATTGAAAAGATTAATGTAGTTAATTAATATTTAATTAATTCCTAATTATTGTTTTCATTTTTAGAAAGCACTTGGTAACATTTAAACCAAAAATAGGAGGCTATTGATATGATTGGTTGTGTTACAATTTTTTAATTTGATTGTTTTGAAAATATTAGAGCCAAATTCGAATCTGAGTTTTGCGCATATTAAGAATTTTCAAAATCGGTTCATCAGGATATACCTATCATAAAACATACAAACAGCCGAAAATTGAACCGCCTTCTTTTTTCAAAAGCTTGGAAGATGTGTAAAAACCGAAAAAAATTCGAAAGTAGATCACAGACATTACATACTATTTATGTAACACCATGACAATAATGGGATCAAAATAATGCAAAGACCTTATTGTGGGTAGAAACTGGACGATAACGCCACGTTTGTCTTTTTGAAACATTATTCCAATAGTTCCTACAGCTACCGACGCGAATTTGGTCGCTGCCTCGACATCGAAGTCACATCACACTAATATTATAAATGCGAAAGTTTGTATGGATGTATGGATGGATGTTTGTTACCTCTTCACGCCAAAACTACTGAACGGATCTGGCTGAAATTTTGCATACAGGTAATTCTAATACTGGAATAAAACATAGGCTACTTTTTATCCCGTAAATCTGTTCCCGTGGGATAAAAATCACCTTTAAACGTTTCCGTAGGAACAACGCGTGCGAAGCCGCGGGACGCAGCTAGTAGGGTATATATTTGGAATCAAGTTAAAATTAATTCATACGTTCTAACTAAATTATTTTCTCTAGAAGTAGTTTACATCTCCAGGCCTAAAAAAAGACAAATAATAGAGAAGAAAAATACTTCCTAGACAATTATCTTATCTTGAATAAAACAATCTACTTAAGTAAGTAGGGAACTATACAAAATAATTACAAGTTAATGAAACAACCAATCGAAAAATTCAAATACATAATTTATAGAAATACTTCTAGATTTCTTACCAAAACAAAAACCGAAGGAAAAAATAATGCTGTTCCTGAGATAAATGGCAAAATTTATGCAAAACATCAAGTTTTCAATTAAATAAACTATCAAGAAAACTTTTCCAATCGTGTATTTCAAACATGTAATTCAAGATAAAATATCGAAGTAACATTTCCCTAAATATGAAGCTTCCACAAATTCTTAGATAAATAAGGAATTCGAACAACACAATTGCCAAAATTGCTTATAGCACACTCTTAAGACAAAGTTCGGTCTTGCGAGTTATTATTAGAGCTCATCGTAGGAAACGCAATATCTAGGGTCGCCGTCTTTAAAATCGACGAGGAGGTCTCCTATATATATATATAGGCCTCCTCGTTCAACATTCATATTTTCCTACTTATATTTAAATATAATATAAAGTATAATATAAGTAGGAAAGTATGAATGTTATGTAAGTAAGTAAATGAGCTATTAAAAACTTAAGTAACGTTTAAATCGTTAAAAATACCAGTTCTGATGCTCAACCAGTTTGGATCAATACAAAAAGCGTGTAACAAGAAAATAACAGGTAGCTGCTACATATTACTGGTAAAATAACAGGTGATCAGTTAATTGGAACGGTTATTGAGTAACAGTTACGGGGACATACCCTTTCGTTTACGCACTGCAGATTCTTGTAAACTAGCTTAGGTCTGCGTCTTGGATAGATAAAAAGATTGTTTCTTTATTGTACCAACATTACAAAAATTCATCTATATATATATAAAAATGAATTGATGTTCGTTAGTCTCGCTAAAACTCGAGAACGGCTGAACGGATTTATCTTATCTTGGTCTTGAAATGTTCGTGGGGTCTAGGGAAGGTTTAAAAGGTGAGAAAATCAACGCGTGCGAAGCCGCGGGGCGCTGCTAGTATGTTATAGAGTTGACCGCTTCTATCAAACAAAACCCAAAAGACCAACCTCAACCTCAACCTCAACAGCCTTTTTTTTATTATCCTGAGGGAAATGCGCACGCATATCGCACTGCCACGGGGAGACAGTGCGATTATGTGGGACTCCAACACCACTAAAACCCTCAGGGTGCTTCCACCTCTGCCGCTTGTGGTGGGAACATGGGAACGGTTTCTCTTCCACGAACCCACCGCGGCAACCCGATATCAGGCCCCTCACTGGGGGGTGTGGAGCACCCCCCTTTGCGACGCGCCAGAAACACATGACGCGCCGTGACCACCTCGGAGACCAACCTCGTATTGGTCCACTGCTGGACGCGCCTTATTGGCGTATAACTCTGGGGGAGGGGGGGAGGCCTATATAAGTAGGAGAGTATGAGTGTTATATGTATGTAAGTAAATAAATGAGCTATTAAAAACTTAACTAACGTTTTGAAAATAACCAGTTCTGATGTAAGTATTTTAAAAATAGCCAGTCTGTAATGCCCGTAATCCCCTCGCTGGGCATGCGGGGTTGGGGATCGCAGTTCAGTGGTTAGAATTGGTGGTAGAATTGTCCTGCTGGGGCGCTGCTGCCCGCCTTCCGGAGGATATCCCTTACTCGCTATTGGCCACGGGAAGAGGTGGGGTGGTGCAATTTCTAAGCCAGCACCACACAGGTAAGTCTCATAAGCCCAACTGTTTGTTAAATCGTGTCCGTGAACTCAGGCCTAGCGCAGTCAGTTATTTTTTAAACTTTTACTTTCAGAGGTCGAATTTAAAAGTATTGTTTCATTCCAAGATGGCGGTTACAGGCCAAATCTAGCGTTTTATAGTTTTTTATAGTCTCGCAACGTTAATTAAATGCGATTTTAAGTTCACGGTTAATTAAATTACAACACTTTTGTTGAATTTTTAAGAAATATTTTTGAGAATTTGAATTTTTAACTTAATATATTTGGTATTATTCTGTTAGCTTTTGTCTTTGGGTGCGGCTTTTTGCACATAAAATTTGATGTCCTAACTATTTTAATTAGATTTCTTCCTTTATTAACAAGAAAATATAATCATAAGTAGAAACAGATAAGAACTGGTATTTACAATTGAAATGGAGCTAACTGCAGACTGTTCCAAACAATCTATAGGTAGCTCAACGAATCTTTATTCGAATAGTTCCCTTTGCGTAGCGTGTCATTTCGAAGCTAATATTTCCATAAAAAAAAATGCGAATCTCGTGGCGGTCTGCCAATTATAGCCTATATAACATTTTAATTCGTCGGAAAGGACGTCGGAATTTTACATGAAACACGAAACTTAAGACAAATCAAAATAGTTTTCTAAAGTTCCGTTAGAATAGAATTTGAATTCGAATCTGACGGTTTTGCTTCGGAAACGAATGGAATAATTTAAAATATCCCCCTGCGTTTCGGGCAATTGGTGTACTCTAATCTAATACCCACACAATTAAAGTATAATCATTTCATTCTCTTGTATGTATATAATATGTATGTAGCCGATATTTACGTTCCCACGTAGCGCTGAAACTCGTTTGATTTCAACATAATGAGGTATCCATTGATTCGTCTCAATACCACGGTGGTTATAGGGTATATGACGTCAAACGATATTGGGGTTCTAACGAGATAGTGGGTTCTAAGTAAGACAAAAAAATTATTGAATTAGAGTCAATTGCACCTTATTTCTTATTTGATAGTAATTACTATTTACCAAACTGTTTATATAGTAAAAAAATTACTTGTCTAAGTGCTTACTTTGTAAGTCTAAAGAAATAAACTATCTGACTTTGACTCTGACTTTGGTCGAAAATTTTAGTGTTAAAATAATAACCACAATCGTTGAACGCTTAAGTCAGGATTTATTTTATTTTATCTTGTTATCTATACTCATCATCATACTATAAAGAGGAGAGATTTGATTTTTTGTTTGTATTGAATTTTGGCATCGAAAGTAATGGACCGATAAAAAATTATTTAATCATTAAAAAGCTTTTTTTTCAGGGAGTGAATTTGCTATATATTATATTTTATATTTTATCTCTGAATTCGCACGGGAAAGGGAACTACGCGAGTGAAACTGCAAGACGCTGCTAGTGTGTTATAAATAATTAACAAAATGATAATTTATTTTCATCAAACTCTCTAAAGCTTCAATAAATCGCTCACTGCAATACAATGCCAGTTTCGCAAGTTACACCCAAGTTATACAGGGTCGTTATAAGTCAACGTTGCACATGGCGACCGATTGACCGACTATTGTGTAACCATATTCTGATTTATAAATTGATATTTTAACAAATACACGACCATTTTATGTTATTCTGGTGAAAGTATTCCTTTTTAACCGACTTCAAGGAGAGAGGACGAGGTTCTCAATGCGACTGTATTTTATTTAATGTTTGTTACCTCAGAACTTTTGACTGGGTGATCCAATTTTGATGATTCCTTTTTATTTGAAAGCTGGTGCTTCCCGCGTTTCCCCATTTAATCTAAGTCCAGTTCTGAGAATGACATCCATGATAAAACCATGAAGTCGGTTAATAGTTTTTTAAAACAAACTCAATTATGCTCTATACTATTCGAGAACTAGATTTTGCGACCTTATCAAGTTAAGTTATATCCGAGTCAAAATAGCGTCGCCACCTATTTTATTTTATTATTACGTAAAAAACTGTTACACAGGAAATTTCACAAATGTATCAAACCAGTTTGTGATACCTATTAAACCTTTTTTTAATACCTCTGTCATTAACTATATATTGAGCTTATAAATAAATAAAAATTAAACATTAAAAATTATTTATTTTACTTACAATAAATCTTACGGAAATTTTCCTTCGGTCTCCACGCAAAGCCTGGAAGTATGGAGACCAGTAAATTAATAACTGTAGGATACTGATGTTTGAAATTTCCTGTGGCAATAAGATAAAATAGTTGGCGGCGCTAGTTTTACTCGTAGTATGCGCCTTCAAAGTATCTCATTGGTTAATCTTATACCCTTAAACGAACAATTCTTGTACATACATATGTATATGTATATAATATAATCCGGTTCTCGGAAACGGCTTCAAAGATTTTCATGAAATTTAGTATACGGGGGGTTTCGGGGGCGATAAATCGATGTAGCTAGGATTCATTTTTACAAAAGTTGGATTTATTGGTTTAATTATGTTTTCAATAATTAGATTTATCGTAATGAATTGACTCTTCCTGACATCTATTGGCGAATAGTAATACTATTTTATTCGTGTTTTCAATATTCAACTTTATCCCAATGAACTTAAGCATTAAACTGAAAAATATGACTCTTCCTGCCATCTATTAGCGAATAGAAAAAAAAATGAGCGAAGCTCGGTCACCCAGGTACAATTTGTTACGAACGACATCGTTGACGTTGAGAGACGATGCGTATTGTTTTTTAATTTTAACTATATCAGTACCTATTTGAATTCTTTTCCTATTTCTTTTTAGGTAGCTACACGACACTGATATTAGGAAACCCGTAGTAATTAAGATTATTAGAAATAACATTTTATCTTCATATCTACAGCACCATTAAAAATAAAATAAAACATTATAGCCGTAATTTTTAAATGTTAAGTAGGTAATATATGGGGCAAAACCAAATCGGCTACTTAATGATGATCTATTCGTTCTATATTCGCACATTATTCAATCGTATTTAAATTATATGAATAAGACCATTTGACAAACAAGACGTCTGTTTGATTTTTATATAAATGTCACAAAAACACGTGCTTTGAAATCATTTGTCGATAAATTTTATTTTTAGGTTTATTTTATCATACTAGACCATTATTGAGTCACTGAATTACACCATAACATTATTATTATTTATTACTATCTGAAGTAAAATATCTATTTAAAGCTGCGCCCTGCGGCTTCGCTCGCGTTTTTTCTAGGGAAACGTTAAAAGATGATTTTCATCCCACGGGAAATGATTTTTGGGATAAAAAGTAGCCTATGTTTGATTCCAGGATAAGAATTACCTGTATGCAGGATTAGAATTACCTGTATGCAGGATTAGAATTACCTGTATGCAATTTCAGCTAGATCCGTCCAGTAGTTTTGGCGTGAAGAGGTAACAAACATCCATCCATACATCCATACCTCCATGCAAACTTCTCACTCTGCAAACTTTCGCGTTTATAATATTAGTGTGAGTGATGTGATTTTTTTGCGTAGTAGCGTTTTACCTGGTTTCACCCGCGTAGTTCCCGTTTCCGTGGGAATTCCGTAAAAAATATAGCCCATGTCAATCCTTGAAAAATGAGCTTTGACTTTTTAAATCGGTTCAAAAGTGTCGGAGCCCATTCAATACAAACAAACAAAAAATCAAATCTTTCCTCATTATCATATTATATTGATAATGTAGATAGAGTTTGTAGAAAAAGTAACAAAAGTAGCACGAACACGTTAAATTCAACGGATCCAATTTTAGTTTTACATAAACCCAAATAGGTTCAAATGCGGGCCAATATTTCCTCCAGGACATTTTTATAACGGACGGAGGTTTAAAAAAAAAAGACGTGTGGCACTCGGGGACTGCCGCGGTAAAGCTATTGCATAGCATAAGTCATTAAAAGTTCTGCTATTCATCGATAGATAGCAAAACTAAAAAATATCACGTAGTCGGAGTGAGGGGTGTTAGGTTATTTTCGTTAAGGAATTTCTGGATTCGGTCTCCACGCTCAAGGCCCGCGTTAGAAGCTATGCAATAGCTTAAAAATTTAGCTTCAATTGCTGTTCACCTGCGTGCTGTGTGGTGCTGGCTCAGAATTTGCACCACCCGAACTCTTCCCGCAAGTGTCGTAAGAAGCGACTAACCAGCATGGATATTAAAGGCATTACCAATAAGGCGCTTATCAGGAGAAGGCCTGCGTCCAGCAGTGGACTAATTCAGGCTGTTAAGATTGAGGTCGAGGAAATTTACATTATTCTGAGACCTAAAGTGATTTTTCGACACCAACGTCAATACAAGACTCAACGCCAGAATATCTCGGCACCTTTATATCGCCTAGAGTCTGTTCAAAAAGAGAAGCGTCGTGGCGTTACGTTGAACTAACACTTTTAATCGTACTGCAATGACAGAGCAGTGTTGTCGACGCAACAAAAGTTGTGAGCACTGAGGGTGCTCGTGTGCCAATTGACAACTTTTGTTGCGTATGACTCATCTCATTTTGAACAGACTCTAGTCGAGCTCGAGCATCGAGCTCGCGGATAAACTAATTTTAGAACAACAATTTAAGAACCCAGAGCATTGTGCCTTAAAAATACATTGAATGAATTGGTTTTGCACATTGAAATGTTGGTAATAGGAAACAATATGCACGCGTGTCAGTTCTCGTTTGCCGTTTTCGCAATAAACATTTTGTTTAGAAACTCTTTTTGTTTAAGTAACTAATAAGTAACTTATCTATTTTCAATCGATAAATACATATATTAGGTCCTTACATATGAAATTGGCGTTTTGTATGGGAGGAACAAAAAGTCGAATATTTTTAATATAATATATTTAATTAATCAAAGTATGAACCATTATTTTCTATGCACTTTTGCCATCTTATAGGTAGTTCATTGATCCCTTTACTAAAAAAACCAGTCGGACGGGAATCAATAAAATCTTTGAAGGCGATTTGGACTGCCCCATCGGAGTTGAATTTTTTCCCTTGCAAGAAGTTATCCAAATTTCGAAAAAAATGGTAATCTGTTGGAGCAAGGTCCGGGGAGTACGGAGGATGTCTTAGACTTTTCAATTGAAGCTCTTCTAATTTAGTAGCCGTCTGTTGCGCAGTGTGTGGTCTAGCGTTGTCGTGAAGCAGCAGTGGCGTGGAGCGATTGACCAGCCTAGGTTGTTTAGCCGCTAGCTTTTCCATCATGGTTTGCAATTGCTGACAATAGACATCAGCCGTAATAGTCTGGCCAGATTTGAGAAAACTGTAATGAACAATACCGGCACTAGTCCACCAAACGCTTACAAGTAACTTTTTTGGGGTTAATTTTCGCTTGGGGCAGGATTTGGCTGGCTGGCCAGGATCCAACCATTGCGCTGAGCGCTTCCGATTATCGTAAAGAACCCATTTTTCATCACAGGTAATGATTCGGTTTAAAATACCTTCATTATTGTGCCGGTTTAGTAATGTAACGCAGCAGTCGACGCGCGTTTGCCGGTTTGCTTCAGTCAATTCGTGAGGTACCCACCTTTCAAGCTTTTTAATCTTCCCAATTTGCTTCAAGTGAATTAAAACAGTTTTATCACTAACATCGCAGCCTGCAGCTAACTCGGACGTGGTTTGCGATGGATCCGCTTCCACAATAGCCTTCAACTCTTCATTATCAACTTGAGTCTCAGGCCGTCCACGGGGCTTGTTCTGCAGGTCGAAATTTCCAGAACGAAAACGTTGGAACCAAAAACGAACTGTGTTTTCTTTTGCAACACGACCGCCATACACATCATTCCCCTTCGAGTTGTTTCCGCAGCACTAGTGCCACGGCGGAACTCGTACTCGTAAATAATGCGATATTTTAAGTTTTCCATTTTGTAAAATGAGTGACGCAAACAGAAAAAAACAGAAGAAAAAAAACAAATGAATGACGATCATCGAAGCACAAATACATGAGTCTATAGCTGTACAAATTTGAATTTGGAATTCCTTACCAAAGAGGAGAAATTTGTGATTAAAGTGGCCAGTACGAAAAACGCCAATTTCATATGTAAGGACCTAATATATTCTATAAAAGAGTACCTACTCAGTATAAATGTACTTTTTTATATTGTATAAAAGAGTACTCAGTATGTAAATCAGCGGTAGATTAGGCGGTAAATGTTTGTATGAAATGTATGGCGTTATGTATGGCGTTTGTATGGCGTTTGTATGGCAGTAAATTAATAAATGTATGTCTCAGTATGTAAATCAGCGGTAGATTAGGCTGTAAATTAGCAATAGCGGTAGTATGGTAAATCAGCGGTATTTTTGTTTGAATAGCTCTACTGTTTTTGTTTTACAGAAATAAATAAATATTATTGTTTCCTCACATGTCAAACACAATACATACTTATAAAAATAACTTATTGTTAGCTATGGTACAAAATAGTGTAAAAACATATTTTTTTATGATTTAGATAGAAGCGTCAAGCTGACGACAGGTGCGCTATCGCACTCATTAGGGGAAGCCTATGTCCAGCAGTGGACTAATATAGGCTGATGATGATGATGATGATGATGACATGTACTATAGTATTGCTAAAGATTTTTAGTTATTATAGTTTTACAGTATGAATAATTTCTTAAGATAATATTGCTATTATAAAGTATTGCTATAGAATAGAATAGAAAACACTTCATTCAAACTATTTACAACATGAAAACTTAAAACTTCATGACGACTTGACAATTGGCGGTCTTCTCACTTAAAAGCCATCTCTACCAGCCGCGATGGACAGGATCATGTAACCGTACATGGGTAAATGTGTACAAGGCAATACTATACTCGTACTACCTAATCATTTTCTAATACCCAACAATCCACAGTGACAACAGCAATACAAGTCACAGTATAAACAGCAGGTTAACTATCGGAAGTAGGGTTGTTACGTCATTTGGCCAACTTTCGTCGCGGGCGCAGCCGGCGTCTACGCAACAACCAATCACGAGCTGATATACATTGAATTAACTATTAAGGTTATACACATTTTAATAGAATTAACACAGATTAATTTGTGGTTTGTTTGATTCAGTTATGGTTTGGATAACCCTGTGTTAATCGTCGGCCTTTGACATGGTTTAATAACTTTGGAATAGTTTTGTTCCCTTGAACTTAATTACGGGAAATGGTGGTTAATGAAGCTTATGTTAAGTAATTTACGAAAGTGCAACCTGATATACAGGGTTTCCAATTGAGTGGATAATTCTGCAAATGCGTGTGCAAGACAAAATCAAACACAAAATCAAAAAAAAACTGTTTTGAAGTTATGTAATGTTTGGTACTTATTTTTAAATTGATGCTTAGATATCTTAACATTATTGGGCATCATGCCCATAATTTAAGCAATAACCAAAAATTTTACCTAACACTGTATGGATATATTTTCGTCTCTATAAATTCACGAATGACGTTAATGTAAACAATTTCACAAGACTTATTTCTATAGTAACTTTGTAAGCCAGGAAATGACCCTTAATAACTCTTTGTATGAAAAATCCCAAGGTTTTATTGTATAATTCATGGCAGGTCACAACCTCATGCGATTTTCGAGAATTTTTCCACAATTTCCGGTGTTATTATGGGCAGTTTTTGCTTGACTTGGTTCTCGTGACTGTAAACTTTGAAAGACTTATAACGCAAGTAAAGTTACACAATACAATAAGTCAAGATTTAAGGCTCTGACACACTGAGGGAAAATACGCGCCGCGCGTAAGACGTCATGATTGGTTGAACGAGTCGCTCATTTTTCATACATACGTGGAAGGGTAACTACAAGGCTGTTTGATGTTGACCATCCAAAACTAAGGATGAAATCAATTTATACCGTCATAAACTATGTTTGTATACAACTAAAAGAGTAAAAAAAATTTTGAATTGAAATATTCAATAGTTTTTCTATGATAGCCCTTGTGCTAAAGTCTGTTCGGCGGCATAAATCATTGTGCATTTCATTCTATCGCGCGGGTATGTCTATAATGACAGGTGAGATATCATGCATTTAGGCCGCGCTCAATGATGACAAAGAGTGTACTCTTAAGGGTACACTAGTCGCCTGACCGAACTCATTAGTGGGTGCGGCCCAAATGCATGTTATCTCACCTGTCTTAATAGACATACCTGTATTGACTTTGAGGAATCAACCCCATCCACACCCACAGGAAAGCTGAAACGAAGCTGTCAGTCACCTAAAGTCCTGCTCCGATACTTCAAGGAGCTGGGCTGGTTAGGGCCTGCTTAGGCAGGGGGATAATGCACAATACACTCCTATGCGAGACGTCCGTGCAGATCTTAGTTCCCCCACTTAGAATTAGAATTAGACATACCTGTACGCTAGAATGAAATGCACAATTATTTATTGTTAACACGGCCACCGACTCTTAGAACAAAGGGTTATTATAGAAAAACTATTCATTGTAACTTTTCAAAATAATTTTATTTAACTTTTCACTAACACAACTATGTCGGTCTTGGCTTTATTTTAGAGCTTCCCTTCTCCGTATGTTATTCATTCTCGACCCAAGTTGTGCTAAAATCAGTGTTGAAATATTTTTCATATGTATACTTTTTTACGGTTTTCGAAGTATACAAACATAGTGAATGACTAATTATAGACAAAATTCATTATATAGTGCGAACTAGTAGAATTTTCAATAAATTCAGAAGGATATTGAACATAATATCCTTTCAATACCTACTAGGCGATGCATGACTCTCAACTTCTTTTGCACATGATCTAATTATTTTTTCCTAATCATTAGCTATTGTTTCTTGTTATGTTAATTAAAATAATTAAATATAATTAGGTACGTAATAGTCGACGACAAAAATTTTAGTGTTCACACTTAGATGATTCTATTAGCGAATGCCTATTATTAGCTTTCCGACTATATTAATTTCTATTGTAATTAGTTAAGCTGGCAATATATTAATAAATAAATAAATGACGACATATATTGATATTATCCTTAACTTTGGATGGTCAACATCAAACAGCGTAGTAGTTATACTCGTAGTTACCCTTCCACGTTCATATGGAAAAATGAGCGACTAGTTTAACCTTAAGGCTCTAGTAGACTGAGGCAAAATACGAGCCGCGATCACTCAATTTTACTCATTTCGATGTTTTCCACATCATTTTATCTTGTCAAAATTATTATTCTCGCAAACCGCACGTACGTAGGTAACATTTTCTTGGTATCTAACTTACAACAGGGAAAAACACTTATCATATGAACCCTAGATAGGTAGTTATCGTAAAAGGTAATTAAGGTTGGTGAGTTTATGTGGAGTTTTGTAGCTAATTAATTCCCATGGATAAATCTAAACTCCTATTTTTTCGCCGACTTGTAAACAGAAGGAGGTTCTAAATTTGAGCGTATTTTCATTGTGTTTGTTACCACAGAACTTTCGACTGGATGAACCGATTTTGATGATATTTTATTTGAAAGCTGGTGCTTCTCTTGTGGTTCTATTTCAATGCTCCTGACAATGACATCCATGAGTAAACCATAAAATTGATGTCAGTATTTTTTGTTAAAATTTTATAAACTAGCCATTTGGTTACTATTTGGTCTACAACATACATAACATACCTATATCTAGTTTAATTTGCAAACCTCTGTGGCGCCTTGGACGAAAGTCCACCAGCGATGAGATTAAGGGGTTGCGGGTTCGATTACGACTCCCTCAGACCTTCAGTTTGACAAACATTTTGTCAAACATTTTGTCTCTGCCTCGAGACAAAATGTTTGTTGGATCTGCAAATAGTTGTTTCAAGTGTTATAGGTGTTCTATATATATCATAAAAATTATCTATTTACATATATAAAAAAATGTCGTACGTATAATTAAGAGTAATCAAATACCCGTAACAAGCTCTGCATAACTCTATTTAATATTATTCTTCGTTTAGATAGGTACGTCTAAAATTTGTTCCGGAATTCAACCTAGTGTGCTAGGGATCTAAGAATCGCTTTACAATAGGTATAAATTGCATTACGTGCTACAATTGGAAAGTACTAGGTACTGACCTTAGCACGACTGGCTATTACTCTTAAATGTAGCATTTTTCCTTATGACCGTGAACTACAATAAAATTTGGAAGGTTTTATTTATTTATTTGGTTTTTTGTTGACCTTCGACGCCTACGCTTGGTTGTGTGGGTAAGAAACCCCCTTTTCAAATGGTTGTTGATAAAGTTTTATTGCAATCAATTCAGTCAATTTGTACTGCTTACATTCATAATGAATTTGTCAAACTACGAAAGTTTCTATAGTAAAAAAAATCTGCGTTGATGTGCAGGGAAACACTTTCTACACTACTTCTATTCTGCTTAGCTTGGAGCTAGATAATGCTGTGTGATTTGTCTCACATTATTTATTTGTCTATTGTTTTTATTTATTTACAAGGAAAACCAGATGATTTATATACAGTGTTACAAATTGATAAACACCAGTAAGCTTGTCGAAGGTTTTCACGGGTAGTTATCGGGATAGTGCAACAAATTAAGACAATGAACAATGTGACTAA
This sequence comes from Eupithecia tripunctaria, assembly GCA_955876795.1. Lineage (NCBI taxonomy): Eukaryota > Metazoa > Arthropoda > Insecta > Lepidoptera > Geometridae > Eupithecia > Eupithecia tripunctaria. The sequence goes on along the minus strand of OY041623.1, from coordinate 6,805,475 downwards.
TCTACACGTATGTATCACCTATATAGTGTTTTTGAGTTACAGTACAATCATTTCAAACTAAGCAATTTAAATCATCATTTTCATCATTGACGCCAAAAAAACCTCCGCCAAGCCAATTATTATTGTTTTTATTGTAATAATTATTATTTATTGTTTTTAATGCAAACTGAGCGAGATATCCATATAGATAACTCACTGCAAGTGTAAAATCAGTATTAAGCTATGTAAGTATCGTAAAAAAATTACTTACTATAGTTTCGTCTATTACACCCGGATTATACAATAAAATTTTATTTTATTCTATGTACGAAATTGATATAGTTATTGATACTACCTACTTTAATTCAATTTAAGACCTAACACAATTTTTACAATAAAAATATTCTTATTGTAATTTACGACACAGACTCAAAGGCGTCAAATAATTTATGTTAAAAACTAAGAACGATCCGACATTGAACACCTGTACCCTAATACAGTGTCACTTCAAGACTGGTTTGAACTTGAACTCATCGCCCAAAAAGGTATAAGCGATACGTTATGGAATAAAACAAGAAAACGGAAATAGGTAGGTAAGTATAGGTACCTAAATGGGCATGTTTGCACGTTAAGCCGGGTTTACACGACCAGAGTCAGCTCGGACAAAACTCGGACTGAGTGGACCTGAGTAGCTTCTTATGTGAGTCACGTACAACGCAATGGTTTCGACGGAACATCAGCTGCATAACCTATAGCTATCACAACTTAATTAATACTAGCTATTCCAACACATCTACTTTAACTCTAAGGTTTGCTGGAAGAAAGCTGTTTTTCAGGCACGCCTATGTACCTATCCTATTAAATGTTCATTCTATATTATTAACTTATTCAAAATCAAAAATCAATCATAATCAGAATTACAGAATAGTTGTGATATTTTTTTAAGGTAGAATTATACGAGGTTTATGTGGGTATCATATTATTAGTACATATTATCGTTCTTTTTTTAGCAAAAAAAAAGTATTAGAGTATAGTTAATTCGAGTGTACTAGGATAGCTGTCGATATTAACATAGTTAACTCGATTTTTCGTTATTAAAGATAAACCTTGTGGGTAATTTTTAAGAAAAGAAAAGAAAATTTGTAAATTTTGTAGAATATTTTAGGTCATTTTTTATTGTTTAGCTCACTTGAATCACTTTTTTAGTCCACACCAAAAAATGCAACACACAAACAAAGCATCTATTAATATTTTTCGAGTAAAAAATGGTGCTATTCCGTGTCCATTTTGAATGTAGCATGTAAGTAAACATAGTTAAGCTAAAATTCACTTTGTTGGCGCGTCCTTTTATACGTAATTTACATAATTATTGTTAGTTATCGTTTGAAAATAGTAAACAATAAATTATTTTTTTAATCATAATTTTCTATCAAATCCTTAAGGATGGGAAGAAATACTGTTCACTTTGTAGTTATGTAAACGTTACCAAAAACAGTGACTGTTATTTATCACTGTTAAAAGTAGCAGCTCTAGTAACTGCAATTTTTTAAAACGGAAAAAATCGCAAAAATCTAAAGAATAGGTTAAATAAGTATAATGAAGCAGATAGTACGAATTAATAAACAATGATTTCTGATTTTAAGAAATACCGATTCACAAAAGCAAACAAAAATACAAATCGATTTATCTCCTGAATTTGAAGATTTCTTGGGAGAAAAAGTATCATTTAAATAATACTTATCTCAAAAATGCTTGCTTAGGGAAAACATGGCGTCTAAACCGGTTGGGCAGGGTTAGATCACTCTCATATTTAGGTATTAAGTACCCACACCTACCCGGTTTAGGTATCGATAGGTCTTGACGGAATAACAACGTTCTATTTCTGTATGAATGGTATTATCACGCACGCATGTTCCTTTTATTACTTAATTTATTATGTACCTATAAACAAAAAGTACTTTACATAAATATTGCTAGGTTAGATAAGATTAATAAGATTTGTATGAATTTTGGTAGTTTAAGGGCCGTATTATGAAAGCTTACTCAGTTATCGATCAATGCTTCAGTGACATTTTCTATGGCATAAACGTCACTCAAGCATTGATCTATGACTGAGGAAGCTCTCATAATACAGGCCTTAGACACGCACGATTGGGTGCTATAATAAATCTATTCTAAACTAGGTGAGACCGCGGCTTCGACTGCGTGGAATGTTATATTTTGCGCGAAACCCTGATTGTTTTTGACAGTTATTCTGCTATTCAGAACGAAGATAAATACATACAACAAATCAAAATAATCGATCCACCCGTACTTAAGATGTAAATAATGTTACTACCTCCACTTTGTTTTATGTAAAACTAGCAGTGCCCCGCGGCTTCGCACGCGCAGATCATATAGAAACGTTTAAAGGTAATTTATGTCTCACGGGAACTGATTTATGGGATAAAAGAGATTATTAAGAGATAAAAATAGCCTATGTTTAATTCCAGTTTTAGGATTACCTGTATGCAAAATTTCAGCCCGATCCGTTCAGTAGTTTTGGCGTGGAGAGGTAACAAACATCCATCCATCCATACATCCATACAAACTTTCGCATTTATAATGATAATAGGTAAGTATTCTGGGATTTTTTTGTATAATAAATCTATCTTTTGAATTTATTTTAATGGCAACATTTATTTTAATAACCCTAAATCGTTAAAGTTTCGAGGTATTTCAAGTAATTTAGGGAAGCAAAGCCTGGTTATTTGTAAGTGTAATTGAAGGAAGTAGTAAATGTTTCAATCAATCTTACTTATAACTAAACGGTTATGGAACTCATTATTAACCCTTTCCTTGCTTAAAATCCGGTCTTGTAGCTGAATTTAACCATTTAAGCACTTAGTTATTTACCTACTTAGTATTAAGTAGGTTTAGATAAATTATTATTGGTTCGATGTTAGTTACGTTAAGAGAAGAAAAAAAGAATCTGTATAATACTATATTTATTTAGTTTTGTACTATATATATATTTATTTTTATTATTTAGATATAAGACTTTCATGTATTTATATTAATTATTATTAGTACAATAAAGTGTTCATTCATTAATTCATTAATTCAATATGTAATGTACATTGTACCTACAGAGTTAACAAACTTTAGAAATGTCATCAAAAAATCAAGCAGATTAAATAGGTACCTACCATAGATCTGAGTAAACACCAAACAGTTTTATTTACTTTGCTTACAAATCTGTTTTACACACAGTTGATGTTATATCAATACAAATAAGTGGCAATTAATTTAACATTGCATATCGGTACTTTCCGTTACGTATGTAAGGAACAAAACTACTTACCTATCTAATAAAGCTAATAATATAATATTTTACAAACGGGTCGGACACTTTTCTACGCGCTACATAACAAACTAAATAAAAAATTAAATTATTAAAACATACATACGTATAATAAAAACAAATAGATAGGTTTTGAAATATAGATAATAAGTACATTTAATAAAGTATTTTTTAGGTTCTTAATAAAATCAAATTGGTATTATAGACTTTTAGAGGAAATAAATTATTTCATTAAAAGAAAACTTCGAGAGGAGGAATTGATTGTCACTATGAAATGTAGGTATACAGCCGTTTCGTTGTTTAAATTATTCCAATACCGTAAGTAAGTAGATACTCAAGCATACCTGAGTAGGTATGCTTGAGTATCTACCTAAGTGGCTCTTGGAACCACCATGGTTGTGCATACCAATTTGACGAAAACATAGTTCACTGACTCGTATACTGTTATTTTATTTGTCATACGGGATATTGTGCAATGGCAACCCAAAAGCACTTATAGAGGCAATGTTCCAATTTAACCCTGTATAACGGAGATTTTAAATTCCGAAAATTCCAACACAATGGTTCTTGAACTTTATTATTTTATAGGTTTTACAAGTAATTTAGGTAGCCGATAAGATGGTTTACGCACATAGTAAATCATTTGCTATGAATATTTGCTAAATCATACTTGAATAACTGAATCAATTATGTCAATTGACTCCAAAACGGCAGATGATTTGTATCTGGTATGTTCTAGCTAAGGTTCATAGCAAATAGCTTACAGTGTGCGCAAAACTTGAGGAACCTAAAAAATATATCCAGTTGTAAAATCAGTAACAAAAAAATACAAAATACATTATTCTAAAAGGACTAGCAACATTTTTTTAGGCATTTTCGCTTCATTTTACAAATATATAAAAATTGGAAACTGGCGCGAGATTATTTTGTAGTTTTAAATTACGAATAGTCTTGAATTTGATATACTTATAAATGTTTACGACGAAAGGGCGTGCAAAGTCGCGGTAACAAGTAGTCGTAAAAACTTGGGTGAATTCCCTGGGAATGTCTGTCTGTTACGTTCTCGCCTTAAAACGTAAAATACAGACAGACACACGATATGTAAAATTTTGCTGCTATTAATTTATTGAATAGTTGAATATGTCACTTGTTTAGCAATAGTAGGGTAAAATATAGTAAAAACACTGCAATTAAAATCAACAATATTATAGCGTTCATCAAAACGTAGATAACTTGTTTTTAAATCTATGATAATGGTCACTAAATAAACGAGATGAGATTTAAAATCATTTAAATTATGTCAAAGCTTAATAGGCATTGAATTTTTATAGATAAAACTTTATTTGTTTTGATTTTGGTTAAATATAATAATTTTCTAATAATTACGTATAAAAAGCGGGTTTAGTAATTTTTAACAGCTTGTTCAGAGTAAATAATATCAGAAAGAAAGACGGAATGTCTTTGAGGGCGAGTTCTAGGGACTTCCAGGCCTTCACGATTCGTGTTTGTTATGATGAGCAGAACGCAGTGTCATTGATTTACTAATAAGCCTGTATAATACTGACACAAGTAGAGTCTGTTCAGTAATTAATTTTGTTTAAAAAAACTATAAACCGACTTAAATTTTTAAAGTTTTTTCATTCAATAACCTGCCGAAACTCCTACAAATTGCACAGGTAGTCATTGAAACCAAATGTTTAGATTAGTACCTACTTATCCTATTGTATAATCTGCTTAGTATATCATCGCCTTAGGGTTAAAAAAAACCTGTTATGATGTTATATTGTCTAAATAAATAAATGAATTTTGATGGATCCTGTTGTCAGAACTGAACCAAATTAAAATGGGACCACACGGCACCAGCTTTCATATAAAAAAATAATCATGAAAATCGGACCACCCAGTCAAAAGTTCTAAGGTAACAAACATAAAATACAGTCGAATTGAGAACCTCCTCCTTTTTTGAAGTCGGTTAAAAAGAGAAGAGTCGTGCCGTTTTGGTGAACTAACACTTTTAGTCGTAGTGCAATGACAGAGCAGTGTTGTCAACAAAAAAAAAGTTGTGAAATTGTTTTCAAACTCACTTCTTACGACTCTTCTCTTTTTGAACAGACGAGTAGAAATATTATAATAAATGTACTATGAAATATCAAGTAATATTGTCTGTCTAAAATATAATCTATAAGTATAATAATATAATATAGGCGCACGGCACTGATGATCACACACGACCATATTACAACAATATTATTATATAAAGCATGTTAGTTCTTAAGAATTTTTTTGTCTAATCTTATATATATATTAGTGTGACATTTTTGTTAGTCTATCTATGTAATCTAAGTTAGTAGGTACCTACCTATCAGAATAAATATATTTTCATTTCATTATAAAAAAATTAGAACCAGTATTTACAAATGGAACTATTGAGCTAACTGCTGTTGGAAACAATTAACAGTTAGCAACTAATCCATATCAATACCTCTTAAGCGTACCCAAGTAACATACATCCATAAAAGTTAAAACTAAAATAAACAGACTAATTTTCTTCTCATTATTTTGATGTCGGTAAAAAAGCAAATCGCTTGCACATCGTAGTCGAGTATATTATATGCGCTCAATCCCTCGGTCATAGAGTAGGTAAACGTACAGAGGGGTCATGTCAAAAAGGTCAAGGCACAGCGAAAGCCATTGCAACATTGATTAATGCTTTTAAGAAGCTCTGTATTGCAAAATTTGTATTAAAGGTCGGTTCTTATGTAAGTTGCATGTGCAGTGCATAGATTTATGTAATGTTTGATCAGTATTTTAGATTATAGAGGCAGATTATTTTGAAATTAACTGAAATATAACTAAAGTGCAGACTTCCGATGGTGTAATGTTTTAGTGTTGGGAATGGATTTTGGATTTAACGACGCAAGAAGTAGTTTTAATTTTCTTGTTTTTTTTTCAAAATTAGAGGCAATTCTTACTTGTTATATTCAAACACCTAATATTCTTAAATTTTACCATTTTTTTAATAAAACCATTTAACCATTATGATTGTGATTGTACCATTTTAACATACAAAATAATCAAAAAAAAAAAAAAACTAAATTCTAAATTTTCTTCAATATTTTAAATGTTACTTGGCAATCTTGGCACCAATTCTGTTAATTTTTGTTATTATTTTGTATCTAATTTCCTTCAGGGTTACGTTTCCCAACGGTTAGGCAAGCGGCGCTGCTTGTCGCAACGTGTACGCTCGGCTGCACAAGTGCTTGGCTTTTTTGTGCAAGATTAGGGTTGACCTACATAACTCTATATTTTCAACGTTGGGTTATTATATAAATGTGTAAATGTATGTAGATTAAATAAAAAATCATAACTTATAGTATTATCTTTCATTTTATCTACATTTACACTAATATTATAAAGAAAGAGGCTAATATTATAAATATTTTTAGTTTTGTATGTTTGAAACGAATGATCTCAAAAACAACGAAACCAATTTTAAAAAAATCACCGTTAGAATGGTACATTATCCTTGAGTAACATAGAATATATTTATATGTTAAAAAAATGTCCACACATGCAAAGCCGGGGCTGGCCGCTACTGTAGAAATATGGGTAATAATATAGATCGAATATTATAATTTTTAAACGAGAAACATAATTAGCTACTTTGAAATTTACTTTCTTATTTGAGTAGGTATTTAATCGATTTTTTTCGTCAAAGACCAGATTGAGAATTATAGATAAGGCAGAGGGCAAAAAATATTTCAATGCCAAAGCTTTTTATGACTTAGAAAATTCACAATACTTAAGAATTTTTATTTGAAATACTCAAACAATTAATTGATAAAATCAAGCCTTCTATTGTCTAACAAAAAATACTTACTAAATCGTAGAAGTTTAGATCAAATTGATCTAATAATATCATTCTAAAGATATAATTGAAACATATATAATAGAGTGCCACGAAACATAATAATAATTATGTGTTGTTTTTTTTTCAGAAAAGTTGGCAAATTTTTGTTTTTTCGCGAAATTATTATAAAATGTTTTGTAAACCTTTTCAAATTTCAGAATCATAATAACAATGTAAGAAGGTACCTTTCTCCACGGGAGTGACATAGTCATGTTGACAAAACTCCTTTAAATAAATAAAGAAAAAAAAAAAAAAAAAAAAAAAGAAGGTACCTACCTATACACGTAAACATACACAAATATGATAAATACTTTTATATATTATATAAAATAAAAGTTACCTAAATAGAATAGAATAGAAATCGTAGAACAAAATTGTACTCCCCCTTACTAACTGACTTAGTATACATATTACGTGACACCCTGTAGAACTCCAGTTCAAAAGGTCGTGTTATCTGTACACAGTGTATCGTGACCTATTCTTTATTCGTTACAGCACGTTCGTGTCTCATTCGATATCTACTTAAGATATCGCATGTAGAGTTCTGCATAATGTGACAGATTAAAGATTTTTTCGTCCTACTTGTTTTAAAAAAGTAACATTTAGAGAGAAGTTTTTTAACCTACACGATCCGAAGGGTAAATAATATTTAATAATTAAAGCCAATTTTGAAACATGAGGTTAAAACTTGTGTGTTTGATAAATTTCACGAGGGAAAAAATAAAAGCGAAAGGATATATTGTTCTTAAAGAATGAACAACACCAATCGACACAGTATCATGACCATCAGCATCATCTAGCCCCAAGTTAGATGATCAGTAAGTAAAGTATGATAAAGATAAGTAAGTAAAGTATGTTTTCCCCAGTGCTACATATCGATCTGGATGTTGCGATATGTGCCAATGTCAAATTGCAATATTTTGCGGATATGATGCAAGTTTGAAAGCCGATATATGGCCAAATATAAATGCCTCGACTTTCGATTTCATGCGAATTCTATACTGTGTTGTGCAAAACTTGAGTCATTGTTCTTTTCAAATGTGTATTTTGTTTCCATTTAAAAACAAATAAACTTAACAAAAATATCCAAAACAAAAACGAATACTACATTAGAATGCCCCATGTATGAAACTATTACTACTTTTATAACTCCCCAAGGATGCTTGGAGAGAACTCTTTTAGGGTTAAGCTCGCCTTTGCCATAATTTTTCCTAAATGTTAATGGTTTTACTTGTATTTTGTTCAATAAAGAATACAGAATTAAATTACCATTTTTTTTTATTAATTTAACTTATTTTACTATTCTACTAATAAAATATTACAAAGGCGAAAGTTTGTGAAGATTTTGGCCGATGATAACGCCAAAATAATTTTAATCTACCAAACTTTGCACATATGAAGATCTGAACATAGAGTAGTAACATATAGGCTAATTTTATTCGTTTATTTTAGACGTTTTATTCGCGCCAAAACGACTAAACGGATCGGGCTGATACTTTGCATACAGGTAGTTTGAGGCCTGGAATAAAACAGGCTTATTTTTATCCCTTTTTTTCCTAGGATCAAGGATAAAAACAACCTTTAAACTTTTCCATAGAAACAACGCATGCGAAACTGCGGGCAGAAACAAGTAAGTTATAAGGAAACATCAATTAGGAAGTAAGCTTATGATAATTGCCACTCAGCATAAGTAGGTTTTAAACGATTTTATTCAAAACCTTAGCTTGTTTAATCAATTTTAGTTGCCATCGATACCGGTCCCTGAGTCAGATTCATTGAGTCACTTATTGGCAACGAATTCACAGAAAACCAAAATTCGGTTTTACCTACAAACTTTTAAATATCTAAAACAGTGATAAATTTTATAAAAAATAAGATAATAAGCCTATTGGATCCAATGGCCCAACTACAACAGTTGCATTATGGGTTAACATTACTTTCTGTGCACCATGATACTATTTAATGGTAAACGTTTAACTTACATGAAAAAAATAGGTAAACTAATGTTTGAATACAGTAAATTATGAATGTCTTGTACACAATGATCAAAATAAAAGATGGCATCATCACATTATAAAAAAAAATGTTTATATACGTAGGAAGAACACCAACGTTTAATAAGGTTCGTAGTAAACCCGCCTACAACCGTAATGAATTTAAATGCCTACCGGTAGTTTTCATAGTAAAAAGAATTTTGCAAAAAAGAAATTAAACAATCTTTCATCCCAAATTCAAGATTAACAAAAAATTCTTAATTGAAAAGTTAACAAAAACCATAACTGATTCTATAAAAATCGTTGCAAATGAAAATTATCGTTTTTAATTTTATTTTAATAAAATGTATGTATAAAAAATATATCGGAACTGATCACGCGTGCCATTGTATAGTACACTCCGCTCGTAAGATCTCGTACTATTAGCGCGAGAGACACGTAACTGTTGAATCACGATTTTCGCGTAACATTGTAAAGATACCTACCATTTGATCTGTATCGGGTTGGGACTATAGGTTTATTTCGTATATAGGGTTTAAGTCCTATTTCCTTTCTACAGCTGTTTAAGCTCAATCATTTCATTATCTTATTCTGGAACTTTAAATGTTTTACTTTGAACTTTAGATTGTAGCTCAATATTTTATATTAATAATGTTTATTTTGGACCTACTAAATACATAATAAACGATGGATACTCATTTATTTATTAGAAAAAAAAATGAAAATATACGAGGATTTTGCAAACATTTTGCGTGTTCACTAAACTGTACATATTTAGGCGTGCCCAATAATTTTAGTAGTAAATAAGAAAATATTTAAATTGTAACTTGACGTACGAGAGAAAAAAATCTAAACGAGCGTCCTAAAATTATAAACAACTTTGTCATTTACGAATAAGATCCAAGCATGTTCAATTTCAATTCAATTGTAAACAGCTAAAATGACTTAATAAAATTTATAAATAAAATTTATGTACAACTAACACATACCAACGGAAATAAACAGTTACAAAAAAAGCCAAGCACTTGGAGGTGTTAAATTTGTCATGTCCGTTATATACAAGTAACTACATGCATATGTCATTAGCAAGCACATAACAATCGGCGTAAGAGAGAATATAACATTACTCGAATATTATTACTAAGCATCTTACGTATAAACCTACCTATTTATATATTTGAAAACGTAGAGCCAACTTAAAATATTGACGACTAATAAGTATTTATAAAAAACCATAGTCGCATTTTGATTTATCATAATGTTTGAGGTTCTTTTAAGATATTTATTATTAATATTATATAATATTATTAATATTTGCCTTTTTTAAATTATTTATGCATAAAGTTTTTTTTTCAATTAGTCTAATGTCTCTGATAAATTGAAAACAACGCAAATTCTACTTTAAATGGTATTTTATAAAGACACTAAACTAAAACATTATTTATTGCGATGTTCTCATTTTGTTGAAACTATCGTAGCCTCAAATTCTGGGTATTTTCTATGTATATTAAAAAAAACACTATCAATGTTATGTATAATACCACTGTTTTGTATATAAGTTGTCCAGTGCCCATAACGCAACCTCTGCTTAGCTTGGGGCTATGTGGATTGTCCAGCATTATTATTAAAATAACTATATATTCCGCATCACATCTGTTTACATATATAAATAGAGATTGTGATCAAATAATACCATTTGACACGCGTAAACTGACAAATAAAAAAATCTGAGACGAACATCGTTTTTAAACAAATGGGTTCTATGCCCTATGTCAGAATGACGTAAGGTACCTGACGTTTGACCAAACAAAGTAAAATCCGCCTGACACCCGCCTTTAAATATTTATTCAAGTTCTGTGGAGGCCATAACTAGAGAAAATTAATCCTTATGACCTTAAGATACGTACACATTAGCGAATCTTGACGCTCTATCTTTTGTTTTCAAATGCTTTACGCGTCACTTCTAAAACCTAGTTCGATATTTGATATTTGATGAAGTGTTGTTTCTCTTTTCATAATTTATTTTGCAATTCAAGTTATTTAGCTTGAAAATTAAAATTGTATTATTAACGCCTGTATTTAGAATCTGTACAAAAGTTATAAGTAGTTATAGTTACCATACGTATCTTGATTATTTGGATAATCAAAAATAAGCTTTTGACCTGAACTAATGCTAGGTACACACCTGTAGATGAATTTAACTTTATATATATACATATCGGTAAAATTAAAACACAAATCAACCCTATAATTCACTAGGTAACCATAGATTTTCATTTAATTTGACAAACTATGGTTGATGGCGTGTTTCATAGATTTTTGATGGACAGATTGTCTGAATAAATAAGCTTTTTATTTATTTATAGAATGGCGCCGAGGCAGAAATCTGAACAAGCCTTTATAGTTCAAAGGTTGTGGATACAGGTTTAGCAAGTGACCGGATCAATAAAATATATGAAACAACATTAGAAACGACAGTTTTTTTGCAAACTTGTTTATTGCTTTTAATCGGACAAAGTCATTAGGAAGATTGTGACTGCCCCTGGAGCACCCTTGCCTTGGTTATGTTTCCAAATTTTAATCCCACCGTGAGTCAGTTTGGCAATTCTAAATTTTAAGTAACATTGATAACCCGACCTTTATTGGTTTACGCTTATGCGAATCACTTAACTAATCTATTATGTCACTTTTATCGATTTAACCCTTTTAGCGCTGTGCTTTTTAGCCCAATCGATCAGCCCATTGGTCATGGCGGTTTTTGTAACAAAATTATGACAGATATTTTTTGCGTATAAATTAAAACTACAAAATATTAATGATAATATTTTCATAAGACCGTAACTGATTTATGCGCAATCGATCTGTTTTTATAATAAGTTAGGTAAAGATTATATAGTGATTTGACCTTCCAGCAAAATTAAAAGTGTTTTTAATAACCGGCTGTGAGCAAACGCATATTCTAAGTCGGTTCATTAGCGCCCTCAGCGTTTTGGCAACGTCCTGTCGCAACTTTCAGTTTCAAAATGTTATTGTTACGCAACTGACTACAATTATACAACTAACAGCTCACCTGGGGATGGTTTAGTAGGGAGGGCCAGGAGCACTGGTAAAAAGGTAGTCACTTGAGCACTTTTCAGCCATGCACATAATCCAATAGTTTTGAACTGTGTAAAGGTACGCGCGGCACAATTTTTCCGTGTTTTGGAGGGGGAAACTTTTGCCGCGTGACGCGTGCTCCGCGAAAGACGGCGAGCGGGCGACTGGCCGGCGCATGCGCTCCCCCACACAATAAAACCTTCGCTTTTCAAGAGTGGGGGCTTTGCTCTTTTTTCGAAAAGAGTTTCTGGATTTAGGTTCTGATTTTGAAAATCTTGTAACTGTGCGATTATGTTACAGTCTTGTTGGAGTCTTATTGGAAAGTGTGTACCTAAAGACGATAGAGTCAGTTTATGGGTTAAGATTTAAGTTTTTGGTTTTTATAGTATACCCCTCACACTAATTAATAGTTCTATATGCCGTCAAATTGTTTTTTTTATTACTTGATATATTTTTTATTTTAATCAAACAAGTTTTATTGTTTTTCTAGTAGTAAATAATTTAAACGGCTCAATTTTTATGCACAATCTAACTTCTATAAAAAACGAGATTAATAATGTACCATCAGCCTTAGTGAGCCGGTGTCCAAGCGACAATGAACTACCAAAATAATTTAGGATTTTAGCTAAATAAAAGGTTTTTTAAGTTGTTTCGTGTATCAATATGTTTTTCTCGGTGATACACACTCTTCTGCGATCAAAAACATGTTTCATTTTATGTTTTTGTCATCATAAAGGATAAACGGGTCTTGAGAAGAAGACGCTGTGTTGTGAAATTCTATCTTTTATTCAAATACGTAGGCGTTGAGGGTTAAAAATACTTTAAATTTGAGGTCACTGAAATGAGGACAAAAGAAATTCCAGACTTTTGCTTTAAAATTGAGTCTCTTCGTCATATTATATAAAAGTAGAGCACAGAACTTAAACATTCATATTAATTTTATAAATTTGATAGTAACTTTGTCTGTTACTTCATATTAATGAAAATTGGCAAAGAGGTAGATAGTATCCCAGAGACAACTTTTTACTGCTGCTTTTTATCCTGAAAATAACGTGCGAAGACGTAGGCAGGAGCTATCAGCCCGCTGGTCCCACGTTGGGCAAAGACCTCCCTTCCCTCTTTTCATACATCCCCAAGGCATCCCCAAAGCCCCAAGCCCCAAGACGTGAGAGAGAGTTGCCATACTGTTTACTATAGAGTAGCGTTTACTTAATTTTCTATGGAAACCAAAGGGCTTGCAGCAGTGCCCCCGCAGAACAATTCTACCACCGAACTGCGATCCCCAAACCGCATCCCCAGCATGGGTATTATGGGCACTACCCACCATGAGATACGCCAATAAGGCGCTCTTCTGGTATTATTATAAAAGCAAAAGTTTGTGAAGATGTAAAGTTATCTATGTCACGAGACAACACCGAAATGACTGATCGGATCGTGCTGAAATTTTGCATAGATGTAGTTCTAGACCCAGTATAACAAATACCTAGGCTTATTCATATCTCATCTTCAGGTATTATTATAAAAGCAAAAGTTTGTGAAGATGTAAAGTTATCTATGTCACGTGACAACACCAAAATGACTGATCGGATCGTGCTGAAATTTTGCATAGATGTAGTTCTAGACCCAGTATAACAAATACCTAGGCTTATTCATATCTCAGAATCACAGGTGTGAAGTCGCGGAAAGAGTCTTCTATAAAAATTACCAACCATTCGACCTATGTAAAAAAATTCTATACAAAAGATTTCAACGGGGTCATTTTAGAATTGAATTTATATTTTGTGTCTCTCTTGCATGCCGAATTAACCGATGAATTATGTTCACGAATTATATCATTTTCCGTGCAGTACCTAAGTGATTATGATTACGATTAGGAATTCTTAAAAAAATGGTTGTCTCTAAAGTCGGTTTGGAACGAAAAATTACGTGTTAAAATTTACTTGATCTATCGAAAATCTAATCTCGTAGATATTACTGTTTTTGCCATTCTGGTGTTAACTAGCCACAGAGCACATACCCAGTAGAGAGGAAATGTCGTATATTTTGTCTACAAAACTGTTCCGCCAAATCACTGAGGCGTCCGCTGCGCTCCGATTGGCCGACTCATCTGCGTCTATTGTTTCGTTTCAATTGACCAGTTTTACTTGAGCCGTATTTCGTAATTAGACGGAGCAGTACACAGGTCAGCTGTTGGCGCTGTACTGTCTTAGCGCGGGCGAGGGTTGACTTGATCTCAGTGACAAATCACTTAGTAGTTTCGGAATTCGAATGACCATATTGCCCCTCTACTGGGTATGTGCTCTGTGTAACTAGCTATCAACGCTATCTATGAGACGAAATTAGAACTTTAATCTTCAGTGCTTCAGTCGTCATGGTAATATTATCAACAACGTGACACTTTTTTTAAATGCTTCCCATGTTCATCGATTTAATAGACGTTATGACGTAAAAAAAAATCTATCAATAATCTTATACCTTTGAGCGAGCAATTCTTGTAGGTATATAAATACATATACTATTATTTAATCTGAATCTCGGAAACTGCTCCAACAATTTTCATGAAATTTAGTAAACAGTGGGTTTCGGGGGCGATAAATCGATCTAGCTAGGATTCATTTTCAGAAAATGTCGTTTTATTCGTGTTTTCAATAATTTTTCATCAACTTTATCGTAATAAATTGACTCTTCCTGGTATATGCGAATATAATAATATTTTATACGTGTTTTCAATAATGAACTTTATCATATTACTTAAGCTTTAATAATGACTCTTCCTGAATCCTGACATCTATTGGCGAATAGCAATACTATTTAATTCGTGTTTTCAATTATCAACTTTATTCTCATCGTATTAAAGAATAAACTAAAAAATATGACTCTTCCTGACATCTATTGTAGAATAATATTACTATAGTTTCTAAAAAACTAAATTTAACAATAAAATCAGGTCATCCAGGTACTAAAAAATGTCATTACATAAAATGTTGTTTTATTCAGGTTTAATTATATAATTAAGTTTCATGCACATGCCAGCCTAAACTAGCTTGTTTAGGAATACTAATTAGTGAAGAATTTAATTCGCGTGTAAAATTAATAACGCGAAGCCCAAATTAGTTTGTTTGATTGAACGCATCGACCTACATTATTACGTGTATGATAAATCGGCACGGGAGTAGATACCTGGGTGGGAATCATGGAATTATAAATCTTATACGTATGGAAGATGATCTAAATTAACATGACAAGGCTTGACTCTTTATTGAGAAATAAAAACAAAATAAAATACAAATCAATAGAAACTCGTATTTTCTTTAATTTTGTTACAGAATTGTAAATAACTGCAGACTGTTGCAAACAATCTACGGTAGCTCAACTGATCCATGACGACTTCTGTAGTGTGGTGGGCAAAGGTCCGCCTGTTCGTGTACCACTTGGGGTAAACGAGTTCTTGAGTGGAGACTCTGACTCGGCAAACGTAGTGTAGGGCGCCCTCCGGCCAGGTGGGATGACGATCTGCGAAAGCGTGCAGGCAGATGCTGGATGCGTCAAGCTGAAGACAGGGTGCTATGGCGCTCATTAGAGGAGGCCTATGTCCAGCAGTGGACTAGTATAGGCTGATGATGATTATGATACTAATATTATGAGGAATGATTTGTTTGTTTCTTTGTTTCTTTATATTGAATAGGCTCCAAAACTACAGTACCGATTAAAAAAAAATCCACCATTGCAAAGCTTACTGCTCAGGGAGTGACATAGGCTATATTTTATCCCGGAATTCCCACGGAAACGGGAATTACGCGGGTAAAACCGCGATGCGCTGCTAGTTAAAAATAAATCTCTAGAATTCTAGAATAATGTTTTACCTACCTACCTCAACCTCAACAGCCTATATTGGTCCACTGCTGGCCTCCCCCTGAAGAGCGCCTTATTGGCGTATATCGGGGGGTAATGCCCATAATCCCCACGCTAGGCATACGGGTTAGGGATCGTAGTTCGATGGTAGAATTGTTCTGCAGGGGGCGCTGCTGCCCGCCACCCGGTGAATATCCCTTAGTCGCCTGTTACGACACCCACGGGAAGAGATGGGGTGGTGCAAATTCTAAACTGACACCTGACACCACACAGTTAGACCTACCTACCTGCATACTTAAACATTACTTAATTAGATAATTAATATAGTATAAAATCAAAGTTTATCTTCATTCAACCAATAGATAAAAATAATGTAATCATAAAATTAATTTATACACAGCAAACAATAATTTATCAATATTCATAATACTTTATAAAATATTATTATAAGGTATTTTATCAATTATCAGTTTTCCGTACACATAACTACAATATTTTAACATTTGCTGCATTTGTGGGAGATTACAAGAATATTTTATTAATAATTAAATAAATATTAAATAACTTCTGTTATTTACTTGGCACGACTCTTCCTGTCTGCTATGTACCTACCTAAGTTTAACGTAGTTTTATGCATAATTATATACCTACGTGCAAGCACATGTGATATGTTAAATCGTACCTATTTATCTTTAATATGAGTAGGTACCTATATCGTATCCATTTTGAATGGAGCAGAAACGTAAACAAACCGCCCATACTTAACCTAAAATTCACTTTGTTAGCGCGTCCTTTTATACGTAATTTACATTACTTGTCGATTTTAGATCCTCCCTTCAATAAAAATTGCTTACAATTATAGCTGAAACTCGACGCCAAGCAAGTGAGATTTTATTATTTGTGTTGCACTTTGTTTACTATCATGCTTATTCAAAATGGATAAACCATAGTTAGATACCTTACCTTACCTATGTAGTACATACGATATTTATAATTGAAACTAGCGCCCCGCCCCGTCTTCGCACGGGTGCATGCTATAATTATATATTTATAAATATGTATAAATATATAATATATAAACCTTCCTCTTGAATCACATTATCAATTTTAAAAATCGGCATCAAAATCCATTGCGTAGTTTTCAAGAGACATAGGCATACATAGGGACAGACAGACAGCGGGAAGCGACTTTGTTTTATACTATGTTGTGATATACCAAAAAAACATATAATAAATAAAATATGTATGTTGTCGGACCTTGACCAAACGAGATCTGCGACAAACTTATACTAAACTAACTAACTTATTTATTGATCAAAAACTGAAAAAAGACGTGTGGCACTCGGGGTCTACCGCGGTAAAGCTATTGCATAGCATTTTTTATCAACTTATGTGCCGGTCGGAGTGGGGGGTGTTAGGTTATTTTCGTTACGGAATTTCTGGATTCGGTCTCCACGCTCAAGGCCCGCGATAGAAACTATGCAATAGCTTAAAAAACGTTACTCATAGCGAAAGCAAAATCATAACAATATTTTTTTTAATAAAAACTTCTTAATTTGGTTTTATCTTGGTTTTTATTATCGGTGTATATACTTTATTTAAGGTAGTCTCATTTGAAAGCTAGATAGTCTGCTTAAATTTGAATTTTATTTGAACATTTTTGAACGTACCATTAAAATATATCCTGGAGAGAGCACTAAGCGATAAGGCCTGCCATTGTACTTGTGTCTTATGTAATGTCTTTTTAACCGACTTCAAAAAATGGAGGAGGTTATCAATTCAACTGATTTTATTTTGTTTTTTTTATGTTTGTTACCTCAGAACTTTTGACTGCGTGGTCCGATGTTCATGATTCTTTTTTTACATGAAAGCTGGTGCTTCCCGTGTGGTCCCATTTTAATTTTGTTCAGTTTGACAATGGGATCCATGAAAATTCATGAAAAATATATAAAAATTGAAGTCGTTTTATAGTTTTTGAAACCAAAACTAATTTACAACTTTTTAAACTTTCGCGATTTGTTAACATAATTAAATGATTATAACATAATTTTAACATAATGAAACGTAGGGGAAATAAAAACAAAGGTACGCGATTAATAACTGATCAATAATCAAAACTAATTTGCATTGTAGTTTTGATAGTGTACAATAAAGTATTTTTGTATGGATGTATGGATGGATATTTGTTACTTCTTCACGCCAAAACTACTGGACGGATCTGGCTGAAATTTTGCTTACAGGTAATTATAATCCTGGAATAAAACATTGGCTACTTTTTATCCCATAAATCAGTTCCCGTGGATTGAAAATGACCTTTTAATGTTTCCATAGGAACAACGCGTGCGAAGCCGCGGGGCGCAGCTAGTATTCTATAACAAAACATTTCCCTTGCCAGTTTCTATTATTAAACATGACTAATATTCTCGAATTAACTGATAAGTTATTAATATTGTTTATTAAAAACACTTCCTATCTTCCGATGCCGAGATATAAACGTTGTGTATTATAGTAAAGATTATTGTCAATATAAGTAACGACTCTCATTATTTACTTTGGTACTTGTTTTTATTGTAGAAACAGGTAATATCTGTGTACCTATTAAGTACTTGCCTTATCTATTTTAATGACATGATTATACCTACATAGGAAGCTACCAAGAAGATAATACAATTACTAGCGATTGCTGGTGACTTCGCATGTACTTTACCGGTATAAACAGTAGCCTATGTCCGTGTGATATCGTCTGTCTTTTTTAACCGACTTCAAAAAAGAGGTTCGCAACTCGTCGCGTATGTTTTTTTTATGTATCATCGCCAAATGGAATGCCTATACAGTTTGAAACTATTTTGCTTTGCGTTAAAAACAAAAGAAATCGAGCAAGCCGTCAACTAGTCACTTCACAGAAAAATCGATCGTATGTTACTTGATATTTCCGCCAATAGTAACTTATTTAGCTGATTATTTCACTATTGTACCTATATATCCGAGGTGTTCCCATAGGAATTTTATTCCCGAGGGATTTTCCCGTAAAACTTAACACAATTAAAAATCTACACTACTAACAATTTTCCCAATCATTGGTTGCGGCTTAGTGTTCATGGCAAGGCGTAAACAAGAGACCTACCTAGAAAAACAAATTACAAAGTTAACGGATAGAGGACTGCATAGCACGAAGGATGATCGTTTTTTTCAATGACCTTCTATGAAAATGAATATGACATTTATTTCTTAGAGATCCGAAAATAAATGAGTCATTTAGAGACGCGTCAGAAGCAACGCACGTTAAAAACGTTCTTCGATTTTTTAGGCATGTTAGTTAATAAATCATAGAACTAATGCGGTGAAATTACTAGTGGTACTGTCAACAGAATTACTCAACAGAACAGGTGGGAATAGTAGAGATTAAAGTCAGGTGTAAAGCATAGTCTTTAATGGCGCATACATCAGTGAAAGTGGCGCACCCACCTATTTTACCTTATTATTACGTTTTGTGGTATCTATTATACATAAGTTATTTATGTAATAGTTTCATTTTGTTAAGCTTAGGCAGAGATACGAAGTTGCGCTTTTTGGCCACCAAACTCTATTTTTGCATCTCTTCCTAAACTATATATAAGATAAAACTATTACAGAGGTATTAAAAAATTGCTTATAATATATACCACATACTGTGCGATAGATTTTTAAAATTTCTTATGTTAAACGTCCTAATATGATCAAATAGGTGGCGCTGTCATATTGGCTCGGGTATGCACATTAAAGTCACAGAACAAATGGGGAAAAAATCCCAGTAGTTCTGCCAACAGAACAGGTGGGAGTAAACGGTTTGCAGAAAGGTTGTTCGTTTTGTATGAACGTCAACCGAAACTACGTATTTCATGTTTCAAAGTAGAGCTTTCTTTCATTTGTCATTTCACCCAAATGTCATTAAATTAGACTCGAATTTTAGTTACTAATGAACGTTAAGGCGCATACCCGAGCCAATCTGACAGCAATTCCTATTTTGTCATATTTTTACGTTTATCATAGGAATTTTTAAAAATCCTACGTTCAGTTTGTGGTATCTATTATAAGCTATTTTTTAATACCTCTTTTATAATTTTATCTCATATAGTTTAGGAGGAGATGCAAAAATAGAGTTTGGTGGCCAAAAAGCGCAACTTCGTATCTCTTCCTAAGCTTTACAAAATGAAACTATTACAGAGGCATTAATAAATAGCTTATAATAGATACCACAAACTGAACGTAGGATTTTTAAAAATTCCTGCGTTCAACGTAATAATAAGATATAATAGTTGGGGGCGCCACTTACGCTGGTGTATGGGCCTTAACTAGATGGTTTTCTACTCCTACTTTATGGTTGTGGCTTGCATCCCTGGGTACCAGTACCATGGTACCACCTACAATACTTTATTTGCCTCGTTGGTCTAGCGGTCAGCATGTTCAACCGCTCTGATTAAGAGGTCCTGGGTTCAAATCCCGGGTCGAGCCACAAAAGTTGTTGTTAAGGTTTTTCTAGCAAGAAAAATTCACAGCAGCAACCCGGAGTCAGGAAGTTGGCGTTACACCCCCGTGCCTCGGAAAGCACGTTTAGCTGTTGGTCCTGCGCCTAACCTCTCCCCGTTCGTGTCAGTCTGCCGTCCCATCGAATCATGAGAGTGAGGGAATAGAGAGTGCATTTGTGTTTGAGTGCACCCTTGTGCACTAATATGTCCTGCGCACCTGGCTAGTCTTCGTTGAGACTGTCCGCCATGGCCGAAGTTTGGCTAGTAGGGCATTATTATAATATTTTGATTAATCATAAATGCTAATGTAACTCTGTCTTTCTTTCTGCTACACTTTTTAACAACGCCGCCTAAATCGTTCAGCCTTATACGTATTTTAAAGAATAAACAAAACACACGAATTAAAATGTAGGTTGAATCTACAATAATTTTATAAAAGTTCGGTGATCTTTAAGACCAATCAATCAAAAATTTGCCTCAGGCTTTGAATTGCAACGGGGTAATTATTTCTGTGCTGATTTTCAACAAAAACTACACCTATCAATTATATAGGCGCACCTTAGTTAACCTTTGAAACACAACATTCAATAAACGACTTAGGTATTTGACCAAAATGTTAACATCAAAATTAACCCTGAACGATGACTCTTAGAAAGAACCGACAATCGTCGGGGTAAACGTGTTCTTGAGCGGAGACCGCGACTCGGCAAACGTAGGACGCCCTCCGACCAGTTGGCACTGGAGGACTGATATAAGTTGATGATGATGATGATAATGGTGACCCGAGAGCTACAGGGCTATTCAGAAACTTCTTAACTGAATCTAGTCTTTTACACAAAAACTGACACATATTCGCTCGAAATTCTATAAAAATTATGTTTTTAATATTCTCAGCAATTTGCAAGAAATAAAACTACTTGAAAAGTAGTTTTTGACCAATCATAGACCATTCTCTACGAACACATGTAACAATTAATTTAAATAAGCTTTTTAATTGCTTTTTATTATAATTGCTCCAAAAGTAGCACTACACCAAAAGTTTTAACAAATTTTGGTAAGAAATTCATGGGCTCATAGAAGATATTTTATTATGTATAGAGAAGAGAACTAGTAGTTTGGTAGGTACTTTATTTCCGTCAAGAATCCAGAAAATATTGAAAATGCTGTTTTGATTCCGAAAGAGGTTTGCAAGTATTTATTTTGACGTAATATCACTTTGTTAGTTTCAAAAATAATTTGTAAATTTGACAGTTCTCTTTTCTTCGACTCCTATCAAATTTCCAAATTATTTGCCTGTTCAAAAAGAGAAGAGTCGTGGCGTTTTGGTGAACTAACTCTTTAGACATACTGCAATGACAGAGCAGTGTTGGCAACGCAACAAAAGTTGTCAAATTGGCACACGTGACACGACACGACTCTTCTCTTTTTAAACAGAAATAAACAAAATTACAATTTAATGTTGTAGAAAGCAGTTTTTACTTTTGTTGGTGCTTACAGTACAAAAAATCACATAGTTCAACATTTTCTTCAAAATAATATTTTTAAAAGATCAAAAAGAACTTCCCGTACCGGGAATCGAACCCGAGCCTCCTGGGTGAAAGCCAGGTATCCTAGCCACTAGACCATACGGGAGATGACAGTCGTAACTGAAATTACTATTTATACAGCGTAGATCAATGATTGGAACTTTTCGAACTAACACAAGGTCAGTAGAATAAAGTAGAATAATACGTCATTTATTCCGGATTTATCATACTCACAGATAATCAGAAACTAAGAACATACTCATACGCGATACTGACGCACGAATTTTCGGATCTCGGCAAATCTCACGTATTTTTTTCCACGATTTTTAGCACTTCCTACATACGGTTGTTCGTTTCGTATTGGCGCGAAATTCAGAGTTATATTTTTTACGATTTTTATCTAATTACTTTTTTGTAACTTTTATTTCTTGTCAAAAGCAGCCATAATTAAAAAACACAAACAAGAATAAGGCGCCAAAAAGTATTTCAATGTTCGATTTCTTAAAAAAACTTTTTTTATAATATATTTTCAATGTTGTCGAATAGGTAGCCTATTGGTAGTCGGAAAACACGCCAAATTATCTATAAGGCAAGTTCATAAGGAATGTAGGTAATTATGATGATGGGCGAACATTCAGCACATACACCTACCAGCCGCCAAATGGAGCATAACAGCTGAGGTAACATCAGAACCAGCATTGCTGTTATGCCAGCAATTATCGCCAATCAGGGTTGCGTCAAGCTGTTATCATATTCCAACTAAACCTGCCTGTTACCACAGAAGAAATATTATAGTGATATATAGCTGCGCCCCCGGCATCGCACGCGTTGTTCCAATGGAAACGTTTAAAGGCGAATTTCCATCCCGCGGGAACTTATTCTTGGGTCGGATTTTGCTTCAACTCGAAAAATAACAACTAACAGGCTAAGGGTTTCTTCGTTGTTTCTTTACTTTAGTCTACATACCGAAGCGATCGAAATCAAAAATACCCCTTTATATCCGAGTCAGTGTATTTTTTAATATGATTTGACCTTTTCTAAGTATACATTTATTGTATCTATGGAAATAAAGCATTTTTGAGTTTGAGTTTGAGTATTATGGGATAAAAAGTAGCCAGGATTGATTCCAGGAACAATCCTGGAATCAATTCTAAAATTATCAAAGCATTGCATAACAATAGATTGGAATTCGCGATGTAATCTATCTCTACGTAACGGGAATAATTCCAAAATTTCAGCCTGATCCGTTCAGTAGTTTTGGCGTGAAGAGGTCTCAAACATCCATCCATCCAAACTTTCGCATTTATAATATTAGTGTAACGTGTGATGGTGTGATGTGACTACGCTATTACATTCCACTTGTTTCTTACTTGTGTTGGCATACCTAGGATATTCCTCCCGAAGAGCGTCACTATCCCTTGGTAAACGTAGTGTAGGACGTGCTCGCACGCCGCTTCACGAACTGCAGTGCGGACGTCAAAAACACCCTGTTCCGTGCGTATTGTTTGGGCATGTACACATTACACATGCCAGTTGTGGTCAAATTTCAGCAGGAAGGCCATAAACACCATCAGAGTCCAATACAATAACGCGTACCGGGCTCTCATGAGGTTACCGAGATGCTTGCTGCAGTGCGTCGAGCATGTTCTCCGAAGCGGGAGTTCCCGACTTTTTCGCCATCGTCCGTTCGCGCGTCGCATCGTTCTGGAGTAGATTGGTCCGCTCCAAAAATTGCATTTGAAGGCTGTCTCTGACCAGGTTTACAAAAACCCTATGATTTATTTTTATTTACCCATTGGATCTCCCTTCATAAGGAGGGAAACATGAAGTTACGTGCGGCAGCTTTTTGCACCGTGTTATTTATATTTTTGTTTATTTTAATTCTTATTGTTCTTTGAGACTGTGTGTTTTTTAATGTGATATGGGTTTTTTGCCTGAAATAAACGAATTTTATTTATTTATTTAAAGAGGAGAGATTTGATTGTTTGTTAGTTTGTTTTTATTGAATAGGCTCCGAAAATACTAGATCGAAAAATATTTCGTTATTAAAAAGTTTACTTTTCAGTGAGTGACATAGGCTATATTTTATCCCGGAATTCCCACGGGAACGGGAATTACGCGGGTGAAACCGCGAGGCACTGCTAAACAGGAATAAAAAAACACACAGGATCAAGCTCCAAGCTACGAGTAAGTAAGGCTTGTGTTTTTATTTCTTCTAATTTCAGTCTGTCTGTCTCTTTTAACTCAACTATACTCACTTAATACAATATTATTATAATAGTTGATTGATTAATGGTGATGAGGTTTTGACCCCCAAGGACTGATTCATGCTATTATCTCTATCACAATCTCATGGAAGATAATATCTACAGGTAGGTACCTACCAAGATTCACTGACGTCACGTATTACTTCCTCAAACACATGACAGATGGTCGGATCCGTGGGCCAACGCTGCGACACGGAAGATCCTAAACAAATATTTGCAGAGTTTAGCTTCTGTTTTACCCAACATACGACACGGTAGGTATGAAAGAACATTTATCAAAGTAAGTCGTCAACTAGTTTCGTCTCTCCACGAGACATCATCAACACCACACCACTCGATCTTGACACTGAGAGCGCCAAACAACAACGGCAGAGTCCGACCAGTTTTGTATAAATGTATAATTTGTTAGATTTTATCGTAGAAGGTTTTTAAGCGGAATTGCTACTAAATATTTTCACCCTTATAATTTACAATGGATTTCCGCAGAGTAACGCCTGAATCTATTATGTACGGTAGGTATATTGAATAACCTATGCATTTTCAACGCTTGCTCTGCCCAGCCAAGTTTCTGCTAAAATACACTGTAATTCATGGTCCATTGTATTAAAAGTGAATGTTCCTTTCAACGTACCTTACCTACTTAATATACCTACCTAAATGTACCGACAAAAAGTCTTGTGCCCTTTTCTCAAAACAAACATCCAGAGGTGAGATACCGAACTGCGATCCCCAACCCACATGACCAGGGTGGGGATTAATTATTTATTTATTTTAGGGGATCTTTCAGCACAAAAATACATTATAAGAGATGTGTAAAGATAACAAGAGGCTATTAATAAGCTCCCACTTATAGTATAGATTATGGGCATTATCCCCCATTAGATAGACGCCATAAGGCGCTTATCAGGTGGAGGCCTGCGTCCTGCGTCGTGGGTGAACCAAAAAGGCTGTTGAGGTTGAGGTTGAGGTATTATATTGTTAGATTTCTAAGAAATCAAATACCTCAACCAGTTAAATTATCAATACCATAATAATTTTATTCTGGTATTGATAATTTCACTGGGTGTGACATGTGACCCGGCAGCCATTGTTTATTGTTAAAAGACCCAAACCACAGAACATAGTCGTCTGTCGTAAACTTCTCGACAATTTATGGTTTTCCGCGTGCCATCTTCATTTCACATGTTTTTATATGCAATCACGTGTACCCATATTAATAGCATCATTATGTGTTAGATTCATGTGTTTATTAAATATATAATGTACCTGGTTACTTATCTGCATACTATGGTAGGTATACCATCTACATAATTTACATAAATTCTGCGTTTTAAACCGACCTTTAAAAAAAGGAGGAGGTTCTCAACTCGACCACATTTTTTATTTATTTTTTTCATGTTTGTGACCACAGAACTTAACACTGGGTGGTCCGATTTTCACGATTCTTTTTTTTTTAAAAGCTGGTGCTTCCCGTGTGGTCCCATTTTGATTTGGTCCGTTCTGACAGTGGGGTCCTATAATATTATAAACTACTTTCTGTCTGCGGCTACGCATGCGTTGATTCTATAGACATCCCGTGGGAACTGATTTATGGGATAAAAAGTAGCCTAAGTTTGATTCCCAGGATTAGAATAACCTGTATGCAATATTTGGGCCCGATCCGTTCAGTAGTTATGGCCTGAAGAGGTAACAAACATCTGCCTATCGGAACTTTTGCAATTATGAATTAGTGTGATGTGATGTGATGACTAATCTAATCATATCACACTAAACACTGATTAGTGTGATGTGATGTGATCTTCCGCCGACAATGCAGCAAGCGAAAGAGATACCAACAGCACAGTCGCTGCAGGTATTATAACCATGGGTCATCATCATCAGCCTATAATAATCATAAATTGTTAGGTTATATTTAGCATCTTCCTAAGTAATATAAATTAGTGTGATGTGATGTGATGACTAATCTAATCATATCACACTAAACACTGATTAGTGTGATGTGATGTGATCTTCCGCCGACAATGCAGCAAGCGGAAGAGATACCAACAACACAGTCGCTGCAGGTATTATCACCATGGATCATCATCATCATCAGCCTATAATAATCATAAATTGTTAGGTTATATTTAGCATCTTCCTAAGTAACTTGGTACCTATGTATTATTATTATACATTGATTTAAAAAGGGAGGATAGGTTACGTTCTCCCAGCCAGCGCTTACTCAAAAATGGCATGTGTTACAACTACACGCAAACACATACGCTCACAGTTATATTTCCAGTCCTGTGCAATACAAAGAAGAACAAAGACGGAAAGACGTATCTAGGACCGAAGTGAGACTGAGACAACAATATTTGACGCGAATCACGACCGCCCATGCCGCCGCCGGTCCGACGATGACTGAGGTGAGCACACAATTTTACATAATATGAGTATGCCATTTTTGAGAAACTAGTACCTCATCTTTCCTTTTTAATTAATCAATGATTGTAGTCCACTGATGGAGATAGGTCTCCCGATAGGTTACAGGCCAATGATGATGATGTTTCTCAACCTGAACACAGCCGGACCAACCAAAAACCTTGCTCTGATTTCCAACAAAAAGATTACGAATCCATCAATAATTGCATTTTATGACATTTGATGATGACCATGAAATGACCTAGTTCTGTGGACTCTATTTTTAATGCAGTAGGAGTGATTTTTAGAATATTTTTATAGAAATGCACTCTGACCTCTGATCTTTGATTTCACAAGTTTCAATCATTTTTGCAGTGTAAAACGTTTGGGGCACTACGCAACCTATTATATCTATCTACGTATCTACAATACACCACTTTATAAAGTGATTTTTAGGGTTCCGTGCGTATTGATTAAAACAGAAATACCTAGAGTAAAAGCACCCTGATTAGCTCGCCAATGATTGCCATAGCGTCTTGACACAGCTTGCCGCATCCAGCATCTGATTGCAGTCTTTCGCAGATTGTCATCCCACCTAGCCGGACGGAGTCCTAACCTACGTTTGCCGAGTCACGGTCTCCACTCAAGAACACGTTTACCGCAGTCGGTTGGCGGTTCATCGCGAGATATGGCCGGTCCGCTACCACTACAGCTTAGATACTAATTCTTTGAGATATTTCGATAACTTTGGTTCTCTGTCGGATGTATTCGTTACGAATCCTATCCTTCAGAGAGACTGCGAGCATAGCTCTTTCCATAGCTCGCTGAGCGACTTTGAACTGGTAGACCAGCCCTACCTTGAGTGTCCACGTTTCAAGCTGACACTTTAGCTTGCTGTGTCTTTAGTTAGTTTCTATTCTTTTATTAGAATTTTCTTATAACCACTGACAACATCGCATCAATGAGATTGCAACAAATGCATCCAATCCAAGCAGCATGCACCTAATTTTGCACTTTCAACGTAGATAATTACCACCGACTCTTGCGCAAGCCCCGAGTCGCTTCTGCAGTCACGACCACCAATCGCCAACTTTACTTTTACCATCCCACCTTACGACTTTCAACTCTATTCAACAAACTGCAAGATTCTAAATAATATTTTCTAGTTTTAAAGTCATTTGGTAAGGTGAGCAAGTAAAAATTATATCAAAACTTCAAAGCAGTGGTTGCATAACCTTGTTCTCAATAGACTACCGATGTCACAGAAAAAAAATGAAAGTATAAGAAGTAGAGCGAGCTATAGACACAATGGAAGGCACGACGACGACGGTAGGTCGAATAGCCTAGCGTAGTACTAGATAGCCTAGTGATTGTATGTTTGTTTGTTTGCGAGATTACGCGAACCTATTCTAGTAAATTTGTTAAAAAAAACTAGGCCAAGATCTCAGTAATCACGTGGTAAAAAACAAGAATTAGTACCAAAAATTAAAAAAAAAATCTTTGGTTTCTTGGTTGTGAAAATACGATTGAGAAAAAAAATTGCAATAAAAAAAGTCATGAAAGTGCACTGTTCTGCACCTAATTTGGTCTATATCTCAGGAATTCCGCGGTCTACAGGATATATTTTTGTTTTGATTGGTCATAGTCATTACCTACTAATTCTTTGGTCGGGTTTTTTCATAAGTGGTGTAGTTTTCTTGTATACAGGCACAGCGGTGATTCTTTTTAGTTTTGCCATCTATCGATGAATAGCAGAACTTTTAATGACTTAGGCTATGCGATAGCTTTACTGCGGCAGTCCCCGAGTGCCACACGTCTATTTTTGTCAATAAACCTAACTGTTATTGATTTTTATTGTGAATCAATATTTAATTACATTGTGGCATCACATAGCCCGAACTTTAGTGAGCAAGCCCACCACAAAAACCCTCAATTCAGTAATTCCAAATGACAAAGACAAGTTTATAAGCTCACAAACTTCGTTTGGCAACAAACACTCCTACTAGTTTCTGTCCACGGCTTCGCACGCGTCCTTCTTATGGACACGTTCTATGGTTTTTCTACACAACTTGCAAACTTCCGAAATGAACAGAGGGTGGTTTAATGATTGACCTACTTATAAATACGTGTAATAAATAATAAATAGTGTTTGCGGATGGCTGGGAGATGATCGAAAGAGTGTGCCTGCAATATTGTGAGAGTGTTTAATTTAATGTCTTCTTGTACTTGTATATAGGTAGCTAACTAACAGTTATATTTTACTTTTTAATTTAACTAGATATATTTTACTTTACATTCCATAATATTTCTATACATTTTTAAAATTCCTTAATTATTTTATCTGTTGTATAAATTTATAATTGTTTTTTTTTATTTAGTTTTGAGATTGTTTAATTAATTATTTAGTGTACTAGACATAACGATTTGGAGACAACCGTAATGTTATTGTCTTTTTTAATAATAAATAATTTGAAATTTGAAATTTGAAATACACTGTGTTTTCACGATGTCCAAGTGTTCAGGAGCTTCTTGCTGACCTAGTTACGCCGAAGAGACCGCCTCTGCCGCCGTAATGAACGCCACGCATTTGTGTATCGAAGCCCGTAATCTAATCGGATGATCTGATTTTGATATAAGTTATCAATTAATATAATAATGTTGGACAATTCACACAGCATTATCTAGCCCCAAGCTAAGCAGAGCTTGTGTTATAGGTAGGTACTAGATAACTGATATACATACAATACACTACATAGATAGATATTATTTATTATAGATTGAAAACATCCAGAACGCCCTGAACAAATATCTGCTACACACATTCGCTGTGTGGCGCTGGCTTAGAATTTGCACCACCCCAACTCTTCCCGTGGGTGTCGTAAGAGGCGACTAAGGCATATCCACCGGGGGACAGGCAGCAGTGAATCCTGCAGAACAATTATACTTACCACCAAACTACGATCCATTAACCCGCATGCCCAGCGTGGGGATTATGGGCATTGACCTCCATGAGATTTGGGTGCCGCAAATTCTTAGCTTAGTTTCATGAAAATCGGTTCCACAGTACTGATTTTACTGTAATATTAATCCTTCAGTTCTCTATCTTATTTAGGTTAGGATCATTGGTAGGTATCAGTAGGTATCTTCATAGGGAAACGTAAAGATTTTCTTTACAGAAAATGGTAAACAATCATCAAATCTGTTCATTTCGGAATTTTTACGTTGTGTAGAAATAACCATAACCAGAACGTGTCCATAAAAAGGACGTGTACTAGAGAGTTTCAATAAGAAAAGCTTCTAAGTAAATCGCCAGAAGATAATGATCGCGGACTATCCAAAAGTGTAGATATCCAAACAAACATAGAACATTGTCACTTGAGAATCTTGCGATAGCAGGAAGCAATCAGGTCTACGAGATTTGGAGCAGTGAAAGTCTAGGTATGTCTAGGATATTAAAGCTTCCCGTACCTAGAATAAGGTAGGTACTGTCGGTGATATTAGTATTCAAAGACATAGTTAGGAACATTGATTTAAAAAGGGAAGATAGGTTACGTTCTCGCAGCGCTTACTCAAAAAATGGCATGTGTTACAACTACACGCAAACACATAGTACGCTCACAGTTATATTTCCAGTCCTGTGCAACAGACAGAAGAACAAAGACGGAAAGACGTATCTAGGACCGAAGTGAGAGTGAGACAACAATATTTCACGCGAATCACGACCGCCCGTGCCGCCGGACAGACGGTGACTGATGTGGGAGAACTCAATTTTACACAATTTAAGGTTGCCACTTTCGAGCAACCAGTAGGTACCTACCTCATCTTCGTTTTTAATAAATCAATGGTTAGGAATAAACTATGTAAAAATAACCGATTGTTCAACGAAAGTAGGAACTTACTAATCTCAACCTCAACAGCCTGTATTGGTCTAGGTGTTACTGTTGGACGCAGGCCTCCTCCTGGTAAGCGCTTTAGTGGCGTTTATCTCATGGAGGTCAATGCCCATAATCCCCATAATCCCGGCTTGGGATCGCTGTTTGGTGGTATAATAGTTCTGGAGGATGCGCTGCTGCACTCCGGTGGATATCCCTTACTCGCCTCTTACGACACCGACGCGACGGGAAGAGTTGAGGTGGTACAAATTCTAAGCCAGCACCACACAGCTTTTATTGTTAACTTATCAAGACGTTATTTAACACCTATCAAGTGTCAATCATCATCATACAGCCGAACGACGTCCATCCACTTCACTGCTGGACAGAGGCCTCCCCCAAGAGTTTGCGGCGGGTTCCCACGGGTGTCGGCGATTCCCGCCCCCGGTCAGTATCCCTTCGAGGCCATTTCGTTCCTTATCGAGGCACAGATTTAGGGGGTAATCTGTGGTAAGTGGAGACGTAGGGATACTCACTGGGGACGGGCGGCGGCAGTGCCTCCTGCAGAACAATTCTACCACTGAGCTGTGATCCTAAATCCGCATGTCCAGCGTGGGGATTGTGGGCGAAGAGTTAGCGTGGTGCAAAGCTGGCATCAGAACGATATACCGACCGACCCAGCAGAATAGAATATAGCCAAGGCTTAGCTTATGTAACGTGTTATATGTACAATGTTTTTATTTGGAAGTTTAGTTTGAAGTGTGGAATTGATAAATATGTAAAAAAATTGTGTAGCTTTATTGGAAAACAAAATTTTCAGCTCGCTCTGTTCCTTTGTCCATCTCCGTCGCATTGTAACGACCTTACACAGTAGGTACTGAGGTAATATTTTTCGCAATTTTGCAACAAAGGCAGGGAGCAATATACTGGCTGGGGCAATGATATAATATCGTTGGGCTGGGGCCAATTTTAAACTGAAAATAACTAAATCTTGAAAAACTCTACAAGGCGTACCTTACCTACCTTAACATAAGTAGGTACCTATCTACCTACCGTACGTAACCGCGAGACAGTGGTTCGTTTCAGACGTTAAGTTAAGAGTGTGCCATAAGCAATTTTGGATTTTTTACTTCAAAATCATTATTTGTCTAATTATCTCTGAATGTTTTGCTCACATTTTGTAATTTATTTCAGTAACAGCACATTAGAAACCTAGAAATTTTTTTAGCCATTGATTAATTAAAAAGGGAAGATGAGGTACTAGTTTCTCGAAAATGGCAACCTCATATTGTGTAAAATTGTGTGCTCCCACCTCAGTCACCGACAGACCGCACCGGCGGCACGGGCGGTCGTGATTCGCGTGAAATATTGTTGTCTCGGTCTCTCTTCGGTCTTATATACGTCTTTCCGTCTTTGTTCTTCTTTGTATTGCACAGGGTTGGAAATATAACTGTGAGCGTATGTGTTTCCGTGTAGTTGTAACACATGCCAATTTTTGAGTAAGCGCTGGGAGAACGTAACCTATCTTCCCT
Organism: Eupithecia tripunctaria; assembly: GCA_955876795.1. Classification (NCBI taxonomy): domain Eukaryota; kingdom Metazoa; phylum Arthropoda; class Insecta; order Lepidoptera; family Geometridae; genus Eupithecia; species Eupithecia tripunctaria. Next base: position 6,773,199 of record OY041623.1, on the reverse strand, counting down.
TTTTAATGGTTATAGCTATCTTTTAATTTTCGATCGGATTATTTTGGCTATAGAAACTTTGGCTGTAATTTTATTATTTTACAGCGAATTTGACGCTGACTGCACAAAGGTACCTACTAAGGCCATTATGTAAGAAAGTGTAACTCACCGTGATTCTAGGCTTTGTATCTAGGTACCTAAGTTATAGTCGGACATTATCATAGCATAATAAAACCAATAGCGCGGAATTACCTGACGTTGTGTTCACTTCAAATTAATAACACTGGATCTCGTAATGGTCATAATTAAATGCTGGAACTTTTCTTACGCGATCAAAACTTTATGGCTTTACTTAATTATTTTATACTAGCAGCGCCTCGCGGTTTCACCCGCGTAGTTCCCGTTCCCCTGGAAATTCCGGGATGATATAGCCTAAATATAGACTTTGCCCTGAAAATTAAACTTTTTAATGATGAAGAACTTTTTTAAGACGACCTCTGTGGCGTGGTGGGCGAAGGTCCGCCTGCGACGCAGGAGGTTGCGGGTTCGATTCCCGCCTCGGGACAAATGTGTGGTACGATCTGCAGACATTTGTTCAGGGCGTTCTGGATGTTTTCTATGTATAATAAAAAAAATCTATCTATGTAGTGTATTGTATTATGTATATCAGTTATCTAGTACCTATAACACAAGCTCTGCTTAGCTTTTTTATTTGAATATTATATTATGAATTTTAAAAAATAATGCTGGACAATTCACACAGCATTATCTAGCCCCAAGTTAAGCAGAGCTTGTGTTATGGGTACTAGATAACTGATATACATAATACAATACACTACATAGATAGATATTTTTACTATACATAGAAAAACATCCAGAACGCCCTGAACAAATGTCTGCAGATCGTACACACATTTGTCCCGAGGCGGGAATCGAACCCGCAACCTCCTGCGTCGCAGGCAGACCTTCGCCCACCGCGCCACAGAGGTCGTCAAAGCTTGGGGCTAGATAATGCTGTGTGAATTGTCCAGCATTATTTATTTATTTATTTATTTAAAACCGACACCTGCACACTATGAGTATATAAAATTAGTGTTTTTGTCAATAGGTAACTGTTATTATTGCCATTTATTGTGCAATCACACTTCCCGTGGGTGTAACTTTCTTCCCATTTTCTTCCCGGTAAAAGGCGACTAAGGGATATCCAATCCACTTGGGGGCGCTCAGCAGCGTCCCCTGCAGGAAAATTCTACCACCGAGCTGCGATCCCCAACCCACATGCCCAGCGTGGGGATTATGGGCATTACCACCGTAGGTAAACGCCAAAAACTGCTTATCAGGAGGAGGCCTGCGTCCAGCAGTGGACTAATACAGGCTGTTGAGGTTGAGGCTGAGGATGGTACCTGTACCTATAGGCTTCGAAACTACTGGACCGATTTAAACAATTCTTTCATCATTAAAAAGCTTACTTTTCAGGAAGTGACAGGCTATATTTTATCCTGGAATTCATTTTAAATCGGTCCAGTAAGTAGTTTCGGAGCCTAGTCAATACAAGCAAATCTTTTCTCTTTATAATATTAAGTATTGACTACTTACTGGTGTATACCTACTACCTGTGATACCACTGTTTACTAGGTACTATTGCCAATAGTACCTAGTAGACCATTGATTTATTAAAAACGAAGATGAGGCACTGGTTGCTCGAAAGTGGCAACCTCAAATTGTGTAAAATTGTGTTCTCCCACATCAGTCACCGTCTGACCGGCGCGGCGGCACGGGCGGTCGTGATTCGCGTGAAATATTGTTGTCTCAGTCTCACTTCGGTCCTAGATACGTCTTTCCGTCTTTGTTCTTCTTTGTATTGCACAGGACTGGAAATATAACTGTGAGCGTATTTGTTTGCGTGTAGTTGTAACACATGCCAATTTTTGAGTAAGCGCTGGGAGAACGTAACGTATCTTCCCTTTTTAAATCAATGTAGTAGACAGTGGTATCATTTTGGAACATCATATGTTCCAAAATGGGCAGCCATGTGTCTTGCTACTTGACTCAATCTATGGTTTGCTTGTTATTTTACAAAAACAACGACAATTTCGATCCAGAACTGGAAAATAATTAAAATATTTGTCCTATGCCACAAGGGCTACAGAAACCCATTTAGCCCCTATGAAATAAATCATAGCAAAATTCAACTAAGTAAACTAATCTGTATAGGAAGTGGGTGGGTAGGAAATGTATAATTGGGTATTGCAAGTTATTAATAGATGAACATAAAATTAATACAATACATGTATAAACATAATATAGTAATAATAGACATTCCTCTTAAAATAATCTCAGTTTAATACAGCATAAAATTAACTCCATACATTAAATTAATAAACAAAAAGCAGTTATAGAAACTGGCACTTAATAAGCATTATGTTGATAATTTGTATTATAACTAATTATGTATGTATTGTTCTCTAGCCAATAAAACACTTGAGAAACAAAGACTCAACTGACAGGATCAAATTTGTCCACCTTTAAAACTTGACATAAACACACAGAATAGTTCTCATAATTTCATTCCAACTAAGGTTTATCCATTTTGAATGAAGCATTTTTTTTTTTTAGTAAACAAAGTACGACACAAATACCAAATCTCACTTGCTTGGCGTCGAGTTACAGATATATGTGTAAACAATTTTTATTGAAGGGAGGATCTAAAATCGACAAGTAATGGAAATTACGTATAAAAGGACGCGCCAACAAAGTGAATTTTAGGTTAAGTATGGGCGGTTTGTTTACGTTTATGCTCCATTCAAAATGGATACGTTTAAATCTTAATATCCTCATTCCCAACCTATACTCCAGCCATCTTATTATAATTCTGAGTGGGGGAGATATGAACTGACATCTTGCATAGTAGCGTGCACTATCCCCTTGCCAAAACAAGCCCTAACCAGCCCAGATCCTTGAAGTACCAGAGCAGGACATTTGGTGACTGACAGCATTGATTTTGTTTTAAAAATATATATAAACAAACTTCAATTATATGGGTCCCATTGTCAGAACTAGACATAATTAAAATGGGGCCACACCAAGAATCATGAAAATCAGACCACCCAGACAAAAGTTCTGAGGTAACAAACATAAAAAAAAATCTCTTTTTGACATGGTGATTGTAAAAATATTGTCAGCATTATATGAAAATTCTCAAATTTACTATTGGTAGACTAGTGCAAATTCTGACTCAAAATCAACAACAAGAAAGTTGTTTCCAGGTTAACTACCTGCGAGGCAATGTTCACAAATATTGTATTTTTAGTTAGGCCAGGGTACAATAGTCATCATCATCAATAATATTCCTATCAAGAGATAGCTCAGAACCAAGATGCCTGGTAAGTCTTCTGTCGGAGGCCAAGATCCATTTTGGATTGCAGAGCCACGGAAGTAGGTAATAATCAAAAGAGCTCTCATCTTTTCATTGCAGCCAACTGTTCCTGCACTTCAGTCAGCATCTGCGCAGATTTGAGGATGTTCTCATATTGGTATCCCATGTGAATGGAGATCAGCTGCATTTTCTTTAGGTTTTCCTCACTATTGTGCATGTGGTTTTCGGTGATGGACATGTCACGAGCTGCTTTCGTTAGGAGCTAAAATAGAAATAATGATGTAAGATTGATGTAGCGATCTTTGTCTGAGAATGAGGGATACTTATCCATATGTAATAGTTTTTGATCCATAATACTGCTTGCAGATTGATGATGGATGCGTCAAGCTGAAGACACGGTGCTATGGAGCTCATTAGGCAAATCCATTTTCCAGCAGTGGACTAATATAAGCTGATGATGATGATGTAATAGAATACCTACATTTTTTAAACTTTCGCGATTTGTTACGACACGGCCTCTTACGACACGGCCTCTTACGACACCCATGGGAAGAGATGGGGTGGTGCAAAATCTAAGCCAGCTTAATGTAACTAAAAGTACCTACTTAAATCTAACAATTCACCATACATTGGGTTAAAAGGGACTCTATCTCAGCATTCTGCAGTATCAGGCATATAGTTGATAAAGTACAAGAGGTATGTACCCAAAGTTCGTATATTTTTGATGAATTTTTACCATGAAAAAAAAACAAGAATAACTGGCTGATGTTTTACCTCATTAGATTTGGAGCCCCTTTGTATCTGGCGCGCAAGTGAAGATATATTGTTCATGTTTACTTGAACGCGCTCAGCTAATCTTTGTTTAGATTCCGCGAAGAGCGACCGAGCACTGCTCGATGACGCGGAAGTCATAGCGATGATTATGAATCTGTGACGTGGATGCAAGCTTTCAGTTTCCTGGTTAAATATCTAAATATTATGCTATAGTATTAGATGTAACACACCACACACAATCGATTTAAAATAAAATTTACGTCCGTCCGCCTGAAAACAACAAACTACTTCAACTTCTTTTTTTTATTCAACTTCTTGTTTGTGGCTTAATAATATGATGGCTTGATAATGACAAATACAAAATATCTATAATAATCCATAGATATAGAACTATATAGATCGTAGAAGGCTTCTTTAACAATGATATAGATAGATTGTATGTGTAGCCTCCTTCTACGGGTATGATGGAACAACAACAACTTCTTTCCGGCCCTTGTGGGGGCACGGAGGGGGGCCTCGAGGCGTGGCCTCTTTGCCCCGGCTTCAACTCGAGAGGTGACGACCCCTCGGTCCTTGGGTTATGGCAATTATGCTCGTTTTTGCCTATTTAAATTATTTTTTTTTTTTTTTTTTTTGGCTGCATATTTTTTTTTTTTTTTTTTTATTAGGTTTCATGTGTTTTTGTAAAACCCAAGGACTCATGGTGGTTCCGGCGGGGTAAGGTCCCGCGGGAGGGGTCGCCACGGGCGGTCGTGGTCCCCAGACCACGACCGCCCGTGGTCCTGTGATGGGCGTAGAGGCGGCCTCTTTGGCCTCCTTGATGCGCGCCATCAGTGTCGAGGCCTCGGCTTCCACTTCAGCCGGCGTCTGGAGGGGTCCGACGTCCACGGACTCGAGTGCTCTGGCGTACGCTTCCCAGTCGGTCCTCACGCCCAGGGGCCGCGGCGCAGTGAAGTCCGCGGCCAGGTCGAGCGTTATGAGGAGAGGGAGGTGCTGTGTGTCCAGGTCGTACAGCACCTCAACCTGGACGGGGCAGCGCACGTGCTTGTGGAGCACGATGTCCAGAACGTCGGCGGCGTGTCGGGTGGCGTTCGGGATATGCGTGGGGGCGTCAGGCCCCACCACAGTGAAGCCAGTCGCATCGCTGTCGTCCAGCAGCTTGCGACCGGCAGGATTGATGACGCGGGAGCCCCACGCCGGATGTTTGGCGTTGAGGTCGCCTGCGAGCACAGTTGGGGTGCACGAGTTGAAGATCGCCGCGGTATCCGAGGCTAGGTAACGGGGAGTCGGCGGGCGGTAGCCGGCGAAGACTCTGAGTTCTTCGCCCGCCGCTCTCACCAGCACTCCGGTCGATCTGAGTTCCTTGTATGGGGGGTGCTCCAACTCTTCGTGGACGAGGTCGCGTCTCACCAGGGCGGCCGTCCCTCTGTAGGCCTGCCCCGATGTGGGCGACACCTCGTCTCGGCGGTAGGTGAAGAAGTTGGGCACGCTGAAATCATGGGAGGGCAGCAGCTTCGTCTCGCCCAGGAGGATTATGTGGACACCCTGCGACTGGGCGAGTAGGCGGAGGGGTTGGAGATATTGCCGTACCCCTCCGGGATTCCAGTATAGAATGCGTAAGGAGGCTTTATCCATACTGGATCCCTCGAAGTACGGCAAGTCCCCGCACCGCTGCGCTTTGGAGGTCTACTCCCGCGGCGATGGCGACCAGGAACTCCATGAGGACCCCCAACAGGACTTCTGTTGGGTTTCCTACTGGCCTGGTCGTGTTGGTCCCGGCTGGCGGCGCTGTGGGCGCGCCTGCGTCTTGGACGGTCTCGATGTGTGTGTTCGTGGCGGCGGGGCGCTGGAGGCCACGAGTGGCCCCGCGCTCACGCTGAGTCAGGGGTAGTGGTTGGGGGCACGGGCGTGGCGGCGCTGGGCCCGGCAACGCGTATGCCGGTGCTGGCGCTAGACGCTGTGCGACGGCGGATGGGGCCTCCCAGCGGGAGGCCACGGGATCGGCTGCTTCTGGTTGCATTGGGGTGGAGGAGGCCACCGGCTTCCTCTTGTTTTTCTTCCCGCCTCTCGGCCTTTTCCTGCGTCTAGGAACCGGCTCGCCTCGATTCGTTGCGGGGTTAGCCGACACGGCAGGGGCGGTTGGTGCGTAGCAGGATGGCCGATCGACCGCAGGCATGGGCGGGCGACGTCTGGGAGCAGCAGTGGGCACAGTTGGGGGCGGGCGGCGGCTGGGCGCCGTTGCTCGGCTTCCTGGGCGGGGGGCCGGTGAGGGTGCCCGCTCTGGAGCCGTCAATGGCTGGCAGGGGGCAGGTGGGGGTATAGCAATACCCCTTTTCCTCGCCTCGCGCCGGAGCACTGGGCAAACACGACTATTTGCCGTATGCTCACGGCCGCAGTTGGCGCAGGTGGGTTTGTCCAGAATGGGGCGAGGGCAGTCGGCGGCGGCGTGTTGGGCGCCGCACCGGACGCAGCGCATAGGGCGGTGGCAGTGTGCCGAGGCGTGGCCGAACGCCTGGCACCGGTGGCACTGCGCCACTCTGTTCGCCGCGCCGCGCCAATGTTCCACGCACACGCCGGGCATGAAAAGGAGCTCCGTGATGCCGTAGAGGCGCACTAGCTCCCCCTCGGGCAGGCGGTCGAGTTGCGCATGGAATAGGCAGCCGGCGCGGCCCTGACTCGGGCGGATCTGCTTCACGAACCGGACAGGAAAGCCCAGTTCGCTCAGGGCTGCTGCGATATCATCGGTGGCGGTGTCAGCGGGAAGGCCGCGGATGGCCACCTTGGTGGGCAACTCGGCGGACACCGCGTAGCTGTACCAGCTGATCGCTGGGTTGTCCGCCATAGCGCTCACGAGGTGGCGCTGGATGACCCGGTATTCTTCCGGGGAACGGGGTGTGAAGCGCACCCCTTGGGCCAGGGGGCGCGCATTGGGGGCGAAGCCTAGTTCCGCCCTCAGCGTGGCAAAGTGTGTGGTCCAGTTGGGCAAGCACTCCACCACGATGGGCGGGTAGGTCCGCTGGCCTCTGGCTGCAGCTTGCGGAGGGGTGGGCGGGCGGTGCTGCGCCTCGCGCACCGCACCTGCCACACCGGCGTCGCGGGGGGTGTGATGGATGATGATGACAGTCACAATACCATGAACTGACAATGACTTTGACTCATTCGATATTAATTTTTTTTTACATAGCAACACTTTTTTAGGAACCCTATTCTCAAAACCATCCTCCAATCTTATCCATGTCTACTGTGTTCGATATTTTTTGTGGTATTTATCTTTTCCTGGGTCTTGGTAATTGCTTGCGTACTTTACAAAAAAATACCACTTTATTTCCGTGTCAGTGTATTTTTAATATGATTTGACCTTTTCTAAGTGTACATTTATTGTATTTATGGAAATAAAGCATTGTTGAGTTTGAGTTAATAGTTGTTTGGTTTTCTGATTTCAACTCTCACTGTGCTTAAAAGTACACTATGAACACAAAAACATAAAATTTTAAGACCTTATTGTTGATTTTGATTCATTTATAGGCTCATTTTATCTAATTCGATACTATCCATGAATATCTAATTCGATATTATTGACAGCCTGTATTCAGAATAGGAACTCGTGCGCTAGTAGAGCTGTCTGACTTTTCGCTCGTCACGGAAGTTTTTGTGTTGAAGGAAATTTCTGTAATCTAATTCAATTATTTCGCTGTTTCTTCCGAAATGTCTTCTAGAAACCCTTTCTTTCGGTTCCCAGTTCACCCTGCAAGCTCCCCTTTCTTACCTCAGCCTGCGGCGGCATAAAATGTGTATGGCTATCAAACAGTGTATTGTGCATTTGTAATTATATTTCTTGTACATTGGAGTATAACAAGCACAATGGATACAGGATATACGTGCGAACATCTGAATAAACTAACTGATATTCTCGGGAAGGAGCTGTGGCAGAGCAAGGAGGTAACTTATTAATTTAAAATTCTCTTGTTGACTAACCTCAAACTTGTCAGTGGTACATAATAGATAATAATTATCATATTGCCTGGTCCAGTTCTTGTGTAACAAAGAGCGTTATTGGTGACTTGCATGCAAACCTGAGTAGTATAGATAAGAATGCCCAAGTAAGTTTAAGTTGCCTTTGAAAGGATGTTTACAAACTTGGAGTGACTTGTGCAATAACTCTGGCTTACAACTGTTATCGTTTACCTGTAATAATGAAAATAATCAGAATAAATACTAACACTTGTGTAGTATTCTACACTTCTAGTTATATGTTTATACATTAAAACTTTGTATAAGACAAATAATTACAAACACAGAATTACACAATCAATTACCTCAAAATCTATGCCATTGTCCCCACCACTTGTGGACAAAAAATAGTATTTTATATACCTAATAAATTAGTAACAGACCCATAGTCAGAAGATTGTTATAGATTTAATATATTTCATGAACACTAGCATAAGTAGTACTCTTCTCTTCACCTCTTGTGCAGTTGCGTAAACACAACATTCAATCTCTCGCTTTCTCTCCCTCTCTCATGACACAAAATCCTCAACCACCCAAGGTCACACTGTGAAGCCTGTGAAAATCCCGGGGTGGAGCTAGCCTGGCTATGCTAGCGTAATGCATAATGGACCTAGTGAGAGTCCAAATGCGGAAATAGGAGTACTTCCACCCTCCACCCGGGGTGGTTCTTCACATCTGGATGGAGTTAGGCAGGTTACACTTGCAAACTAAACATGCACAATGGACTAACCTGAGTCTCAGTACGGAAGAAGAAGTACACACACCATAACATCTCTCTCATAAGCTTAGGCATGGGATTCGCACCCCCCTGTAGTTTCCTACACCATACTGGTTTCCCCAGTAGCTTCCGACACCATACTGGATGGCTCTGCATTCATAGAAATCTAAATAAGCAATATCATTCATGTAGCGAGTGATAAAACACTTAAATAGTTGAGATATTCATAGATTATGATAATGAGCTAACTTTTGTACTACAAAACTATTTCCAAGGCCATGATTCATGGCATGATTATGTAGGTATGTTTATTCTAAGCAAGTTATACCTCTAATTAAAGGTAAAATTATAATTATGGAAATATTATAATTAAATTTGGGGGTAGTGTATAGGTCCACCAAATTTGTTAAATTTGGTGTAATACCCATTTGCTTTTCGTCTACTGGAGCCCTGGATTTGTAATGCCGGTGTGGATAATTGTAAACAAAAACAAAATTGCATATGGTTTGTCAAGTGCTGTTAAAGTTCCATTCTCAAAATACATGTTCGTACAATCTATGTTTTTTTACAAAGTAAATAACAATCAAATAAAGGAAACAAATTAAAACTAGTATAAAATTGAAATTGAGCTAACTTCAAATAATGTACAGGTAGCTCAACTGATCCATATCAATATGTAGTATGGCAATGCTGACCTGCTCTACACCTGATATTATCTTAGGAAGCCTTGACATAATTCTGACTTCATTATTTTGTATCCTTCGCTTTGTTGAAACATTATGCTGAGTAATGCAAAACAAAGAGAACTGCAGTGTTGACTCACTCAACTTAACATGTATGTATAGCTGTATACTATCTGCGTCCCGCGGCTTCGCACGCGTAGTTCCTTTGGAAACGTTTAAAGGTTATTTTTATCCCACGGGAACTGATTTATGGGATAAAAAGTAGCGTATGTTTGATATCAGGACTAGAATTACCTGTATGTAAAATTTCAGCTTGATCCATTCAGTAGTTTTGGCGTTAAGAGGTAACAAACATCCATCCATACATCCGTACAAACTTTCGCATTTATAATATTAGTGTGATGTTGAGGTATATGTGTATTTACTTATTTCTTAAACAATTATGAGTAAAAATAATGTCTTATTGCTGATCTATTTATGAATTTACCTATTTTGTATCTACAGTAACTTGATAATTTTTCTGTCTTGTCTGTGTTATGGCTTTAAATTATAATTTAGGCTGCATAATATTGTATAATTGACGTCTTTAAGTGTGCCTTGTGCTCCTCGGCGAATAAATGAGTATGAGTATGATTATTGGAATTAACTCATAACTCATATAAATGCAACTAACCTTTGACTTTACTGAGAAAAGACTGATTTCCTTTGTTAAATAGTGTAGAAATATGCAGCTCTCTATGTAGGTACTACTAGCTGAGCCACGGGGCTCAGCTAATTATAGCCAATTATAAAATGCGTGGAAATTTTAGAAATTTATTGTTTACTCCCTAGGGTATAGTTCTGTAATAATAAGATAACGTAATTCATGAGATACATATTTACGTTATAGTTTATTTATAGCGAGTTTTGAGTGAATCGAACTCAACAAATCATCAATAGAACCAAGCCAGTAATCACTTTACCACACTTTTCAGCCCCTTTGGTGGTTAATTTTTTAAAATACACTCGAGAGCAATGAATCCGGGTCACTTAAAGAAACGTAAATTGGAGTATTGAAGATTGGTCAAAAGTTATGTTCTCCGACGAATCAAAATTTATGCTCTACAAGCACGATGGAAGACACAGAGTGTATCGAAGACCAGGGGAAAGATTCAAGCAAGCATGCATCGAAGAAAAAGTAGCCTACGGTGGTGGGTCTGTACTTGTGTGGGCCGGAATTTCTTCTGAAAGTCGCACAGAGCTGGTGATCATAGAAAACGGCTCTTTAACTAGCGTAAGATATGTGGAAGAAATCCTCAATGATCACGTTGGTCCATTTATGGTCAATTTAGGTGAGGATGCTATATTTATGCATGACAATGCCCGACCTCATACAGGTAGGATTGTGAATGACTACCTTCAAGAGATGAACATTACTCGTATGGAGTGGCCAGCGCGCAGCCCGGATATCAACCCGATCGAGCATGCTTGGGACGAGCTAGGCAGATGCGTAAAACAACGAAACCCTCCCCCAATCACGCTTCGTGAGCTCAAAATTGCTCTCACAGAGGAATGGGAGAATATTCCCCAAAATCGTATAAGGAACTTGGTGTACAGCATGCCAAACCGCGTAAACGCAGTAATGGAAGCACGAGGAGGCAATACGAAGTATTAAAATTCAAGAAAATCGTAATAAAGTTCAAAAATTTCATGTTTCCTATTTTTGTTTTAAGGAGAGATCAGCAGTTTTTTTCTTTATGTAATTTTGTGTTAATAAAATGTATGGTGACTCATATTTTTTTTACTTTCATTTAAGGAGTATTACATTGTCTATTAAATACAATTTATTGCATTAACCTATCATTTTTAGTTTCCGAGATTTTTAACATTCTTTAAGTGACCCGGATTCATTGCTCTCGAGTGTATGATTAGCATAATGTCTTATTCTAGAACCTAAACTACACACCAAATTTCATCTAAATCGGTTAAATAGTGACTTAGACCATGCTAACAAATATTCACTTGCATAAAATTGATATGATTAGTAGGATACACACTAGCTGGACCAATTTTGAGTCAAATAAAAAAAAAAATTAGACTATTTCATGATTTTACGAGTTATTCCCATCGTCTCTCGAACCCCTATCTCCAATGTATTATGAAAAAGCATTCCCAACATATCATGAAAGTCAGAGCGTTGTTGTGATGATTATACAATGATCAATGACCCTTTTAGCGACTCGCAAATTAAATCATAAATTAGTGTAAATATTAAGTTCATTAACACCTTCATGGCCCAAGACGCAGGTGCCTGTGTCCATCTGCGTGTAGCTGCGGCGCGCCTCTGCGGGTCGCACCGCAGAGCTGGGCAGTGAATACGATAACTAAACTACTTAATAATAATTTTAAGATACTGCGCGATACCTGCCAGTTCTCCATTGCAACACCCATAATGGGTACATACTGTGATCTTAACTTAAACTCACCTTATCACTAAGACCTGATTGTATGAATGCAATAAATACTGAATACTGAATACTGTTGCAGTGGCAGATGAGCCATATAGCAGAGAGTAGCAAATGCTTCGGGCCCCGCGCCTTGGGGGCCCCGCGCTTGTGACCAAGCTAAGACCTATTTTTAACCGACTTCAAAAAAGGAGGAGGTTCTCAATTTGACTGAGTTTTTTTTATGTTTGTTACCTTAGGACTTTTGACTGGGTGGTCCGATTTTTCATGATTCTTTTTTTATTTAGAAGGTGGTGCTTCCCGCGTGGTCCCATTTTAATTTGGTTCAGTTCTGACAACGGGATCCATGAAGGCCTTTAAGGTATTTTGGGTTCCGTACCCAAAGAGTAAAACGGACCCTATTACTAAGACTCCGCTGTCCGTTTGTCACCAGGCTGTATCGCATGAACCCTGATAGTTACACAGTTGAAATTTTTTGCTACATAATGTGGTTACCATAAACATAATTTTCTTCTTCCAGGCCCTAACATGTTTCGACTGCGGTTGCCCCGGTCCCAATCTCTGGATGTGTCTTCACTGCAACCAGATGGGCTGCTCTGAGGTCAAGAATGATCACAGCACGAAGCATCACAAGGTATTTACTATTAGATCAGTTGGTAAGTTAGTTAAGGCGCATACCCGAGCCAATATGACAGCGCCGCCTATTTTATCATATTATAATGTTTAACATAAGAAATTTAAAAAATCTATCCTACATTTTGTGGTATCTATTATAAACAATTTTTTAATCGATTTCGAAAAAAGGAGGAGGTTATCAATTCGACGGTATATTTTTTTTATGTTTGTTAACTCAAAACTTTTGACTCGGTCAATTCAGGTCCGATTTTCAAGATTCTTTTTTTATATGAAAGTTGGTGCTTCCTGTGTTTGGTAATTAAAATGGGACCCATTTTAATTTTGTTCAGTTCTGACAATGGGATCCATGAAAATTCATGAAATAATTAATTTTGTTTTAAAAAACTATAAACCGACTTCAATTTTTACGGTTTTATCATGAATTTTCATGGATCCCATCGTCAGAACTGAACAAAATTAAAATGGGACCACATGAGAAGCACCAGCTTTCATATAAAAAAAGAATCGTGCAAATCGGACCACCCAGTCAAAAGTTCTGGACGAATTGAGAACCTCCTCCTTTTTTTGAAGTCGGTTAAAAACTATAATAATTGAAGTAGGTTTATAGTTTTTTAAAACAAATTAATTATGAATACCTCTGTGATAGTTTTATTATATATAGTATAAAAAGGAAACGGATCCAATGAATTAAAATACCCATCATACAAACTTTCGTATTTATAACATTAGTGTTATTGCCAGAAATTCCTGCAAGCATTGATTAACCTCACAACCTTTTTGCAGGCGCAACCAACTCACTGTGTGCACATGAATGTGTCCACAGAGAGAATCTGGTGCTATGGTTGCCAGAAAGAGGTCCACATCAAAGCTGCTATGGCGGCGGTAAATCAGACAGTAAGTATCTAAAAAGTTATTAATAAGTTATTATTTTCTATACCCACCTATTTTATTGCTACCTTCTAGCCACGGCTTCGCACGAACTTTCGAACAACAACTCAAATCTTTTCTCTTTATAATATTATATTAGTAAAATTAAAACAATAGGATATTACACCCCTTTTTTAAAGTGTCTCAACAGATGTATTGGACTAATAAACTTCCTAAAAAAATACACGAAATTTTTATTCAATCGATAAGTGCCATTAAAATGCATTAAAATTTTACATTTTCAAATTTTGCGCGTAATTTGACGAAAACGCTAGACGCCATTATTACTCTGTGGTCATCACATGCGTCAGTTGCTTTGCTGTGTAAACAAATGCGCTGTCTGTATGTATGATTATATTAAATGACATTTTTTTTACACATCCGTATGACGTAATTACATGATGGCTACTTATTCATAGTGTTAGAAAACAGATTAAAAACACTGAAAACCATGAATTGTATTTTAAAATTTATTTTCCTTCTTTAAGAACGAAAACTAATATTTTCCGACTACTTTTTGCGTCAACTATCTCAATAATAATAATATATATGATGTTTGTGTTCTTTAAATAAATAAATAAATAAATAAATAATATCTTTTAAGATTTTTTCTCGGTTGGAGTAAAATACAATAAAAATACTGCTGTGTTTGTTTACAAGCAGTATAACCATTGATTAATTAAAAGGGGAAGATGAGGTACGAGTTTCTCGAAAATAGCAAACTCATATTGTGTAAAATTGTGTGCTCCCACTTCAGTCACCGTCTGACCGGCGGCACGGGCGGTCGTGATTCGCGTGAAATATTGTTGTCTAGGTCTCAGTTCGGTCTTAGATACGTCTTTCCGTCTTTGTTCTTCTTTGTATTGCACAGGACTGGAAATATAACTGTGAGCGTATGTGTTTGCGTGTAGTTGTAACACATGCCAATTATTGAGTAAGCGCTGGGAGAACGTAACCTATCTTCCCTTTTTAATAAATCAATGAGTGTAACTATTTCAGATGCAGCATGCTGATTCAACAATGGACGGTTCCTACAGCTCTCGGCTTAACTCCATAGGCCTCTCGAGCCCCGATCTAGAGTCTGATGATGAATACACAGAAGACCATGGAAGAGGTAATGTACAGTCGTAGATATTCGCTATTCAGGAAAAGTTCGCCTGATGATGGTATACAGAGAGAGCGATAGCGAGCGAATTCAAACGAGTGACAATCGGTACGTTCGTTCTATCTTTCTTTGATGTTGCAATAGCTGGAGCATGGCCGAAGACGAACGCAGGCCCTCGTTTAAGCTTGCTTGCTTTCGCATTAACGTCTACATTGGTTCTTTCGCTTTAAAGATCTTTATTTTATACTCAAATAAAGAATAATCAAGTAGAAATATAAATAGAAATAAAAACGTTTATTTGTAACTCAAACAAACTCAATTTTTTACAGCTAGATTAATAGTAATTAAATAAGAAATAAGGTGCAGTGGACTCTAATTCACTTAAATTTTTGGTCCACTAGCGGAAGAAGTGAAAAAGAAACCACTAGCAAGTTTATCGCTTATCAACTAATACAATCGTCGTGTGGTGCCGGCGGCATAGAATTTGCACCACCCCAATTCTTCCCGTGGGTGTTGTAAGAGGCGACTAAGGGAAATCTTCTGGGGGGCGGGCAACAGCGCCCCCCGCAGAACAAATCTTCCACCAAACTGCGATCCCCAACCCGCATGCCCAGCGTGGGGATTATGGGCATTACCCCCCCATGAGTTGAAAGCCAATAAAGCGTTTATCAGGGGGAGGCCTGCGTCCAGCAGTGGACCGATACAGGCTGTAGATGGATGGAACTAAATATATTTGTATGTCTACTGCTGCCCCCCTATGTACTGACTAGTTTAGGATGATGATCAGCGATCCTCACTGAAAAAGTGCAGGGTGGACACACCATGTGTTCAACCAGCACAACGCTGAGTGGAGGCTATATTTGCCTTAGAATGTTCTACGCACATAACTGAGAGAAAGTTTATAGATTTATCCAGTAGCATAAGTTTTCCATCTGTGTGTATGTTTACTTTTTAAGGTAAATAAACATATTTTTCTTTCTTTCTTTCATGATGGTTAAAATCCTGAAAATTTTCCAGGTCTAGTCGGCCTCCAAAACATGGGCAATACGTGTTACATGAATGCAGCGCTGCAGGCGCTGAGCAACACGCAGCCGCTGACGTCGTACTTCCTCGAGTGCGGCGCCGCCGTCGCCGTGCTGGCCTTAGACCGCAAGCCAGCCATCAGCCGGTGAGATAACAACTCGTGTTACAGGAACGCAGCTCATTAACCAAGAACGCAGTCCAGCCACGAACGCAGCCCTTTAACCACAAACGCAGCCTATCAGCCACGAACGCAGATCATTAACCCAGCCTATCAGGCACAGACTCAGCCCATTAACCACAAACGCAGCCTATCAGCCACGAACGAAGCCCATCAACCACAAACGCAGACCATCAACGAAAACCGAGCTTAAACCAACTCGCTTCGCTCACTTATCAAAATACAATACAAATATTCTTTATAGCACACCAAATAGAACAGTACTTCATATAAAAGTTAGGCTGTTTGATATGCTGATTGTTTTCACAAACCAATATTGTTATATGTTTTTATAAGTTTCGTTTTCGTTGTCGTGTAAAACTAATTCTTATGTCGCTTGCATAAGATTAGCAGCAGATTAGCTTAGAATTTACACAACTCTATCTCTTCGTGGTATCGTAAGAGATGACTAAGGGATATCCACCGGGCGGGCCGGGTCGCCTCTGCAGAACAATTTTAGCAGCGCCCACTGCAGAACAATTCTACCACCGAACTGCGATCCCTAACCCGCATGCCCAGCGTGGAGATTATGGGCACCTCCATTAGATAAACGCCAATAAGGGGCTTATAAGGGGCCTCCCCCTTATAAGCCCCTTATTGGCCAGCAGTGGCCCAATACAGGCTGTTGAGGTAGAAGTTGAGGTTGCATAAGATTAGCGTTTGCACGAAAACGATCTACTTCTATAATATCCACAGCCTAAGAGTGGAAAAAGCTTCCGCGCCTGTTTTCCCATAAGAGTAGGTACCTACAATCTTGGAGTCTTTAAATCAAGGGTAAATAAGTTCCTTCTGGAAACGCGTGCTTCACCTTGCCACATCTCACTTAGTTAAAGTGAGTTGGTGGCCAAACGTTTGACCATCACCAGTGAAAAAACCGGCCAAATGTGAGTCGAACTTGTGCATGAAGGGCTCCGTACCATTTGTGTCTATTCAGATATTGCCAGAACTAGACTAAACTAATCTGACAGGACAATAATAAAAGCTGGTGCACATGCTCGGCCCTCGTGTGTACAACCTACTGTCACCCGAAATCACCAGCGCACCATCGCGCTTAGAAAGTGGCTAGAAAGCTTATTGACATGTGTTTTTATGATATAACTGAATTGATAATGAAAATGAATTAATTAATCAATTGACATTCCGATTTTATTTATACAGATGTATACTTAGAATAAAGTTCTATTGTTTGGTATTTCTATCTATCTATTATTATAAAGACTATTTATGTTTTTATTAGCCCAATTTTCTATTGGTAATGTTTATATTTTTATTTTAAGTAGTGCTACTTACTTAAGTAAGACTATTGTATCACAAGACCTGTAACTTTGTTGCCAATAAATAATCTGAATCTGAATCTAAAAATGATGCCATCCTTATTATTTTGATTGTTTTGACAGGGACGGCGACATTTTTAGTACTGTCAAAATAGTTTTTGTTTAGTTTTGGCGACATCTGAATAGACACCATTATCTATAAAAACGCCAAAAAAAAACATGTCTTTATCCGCTCCAACGAACACGCGCGCCCGTAACGCGCGCCTACTACGATACGCGCTGTGGCGGGAATTCGAGCGTGCGGTCGGGGTCTACGGAAAATCGCTACCATAAATAATTATTTTATTATGTTTTTAGTACATATTTGTTGTTATAGCGGCAACAGAAATACATAATCTGTGAATATTTCAACTGTCTAACTATCACGGTTCATGAGATACAGCCTTGTGACAGACGGACAGACAGCGGTCTTAGTATAGGGTCCCGTTTTATCCTTTAGGTACGGACCCCTAAAAAACAAATCAGAAACTTCTATTTCGTTTTTATGAGTACCATACCAACAGGCCCAGTTACGTGTAAGTGAAGTGCAGTGAATTAGAGTCAATTGCACCTTATTTCTTGTTAGATAGTAATAACTATTTATCAAGCTGTTATATTGTAAAAATTTGACTTGTCTAAGTACTTATTTTGTAAGTCTAAAGAAATAAACGATTTGACTCTGACTCTGACTCTTTTACCTTTTCTGTGTGCTAATAGTTTTGTTTTGTTTCAGGGCATACCAAAAATTAATTAAAGAGATGTGGTGTAGAAAAACAAGAGGCTATGTTGTACCGAACGGTATTCTTTACGGAATAAGAAATGTAAGTATTATAAAAAATAATTATAAGTACTTACTAAAGTTTTACGATAAAAATTCTTGCAGTTTGACGAATTAATTAGGATGTAAGCCGGTTAACTACGAACCTTTTTTGTGTTGGAAACTTTGTTTGTGTACTTGCACTTTTTTCTCTGTTGTGTGGTGCTGGCTTAGAATTTGCACCACCCCAACTCTTCCCGTGGGTATCGTAAGAGGCGACTAAGGGATATTCACCGTGGAGGCGGGCAGCAGCGCACCCTGCAGAACGATTCTACCACCGAACTGTGATACCCAACCCGCATGCCCAGCGTGGGGATTATGGGCATTACCCCCCATGAGATACGTCGAAAAGACGCTCTTTAGTGGGAGGCCTGCGTCCATCACTGGACCAATATAGGCGGTTGAGGTTTTTTTATCACAATTTATGACAAAAACTTTCTTGCAGCTGTCATTGCCAAATAATTCTAAATGCTTTTTAATAATATTAATTCATTCATGATATCTATATACAGGGTGGGGCAAAAATTAAATTAAGAACCATTGAATAAGTGACATTATTGTTTTCAATTATTTACTCGTTTTTTGCTAGAAAATGTATGGCAATTGTTTTTTATTCAATATTGCCAAAACTTACGATTTGATTTGGTATGTTACTTTGGGAAAAGTGTCCCTGGTTGAAAAAAACAAATGTCAATATTTTTTTCTTCCACATAAAACAGGGGGTTCCAGGTAAATTTCCCCACCTTGTATATTTCTTTATTCCTATTGAGACAACGTAATTATCAATTACTTTTTATCCCATAAATCAGTTCCCGTGGAATATAAATCACCTTTAAACAATTCCATAGGAACAAAGCGCGCGAAGAAGCGGGGCGCAGCTAGTTAGACAAAAAAAGAATTATTTTATCTAGTTCCGTTCTATTTTCAGTTCACTTTTTCCGTCACAAAACACAAACTTACTAAACTTTATTATAAGGCGTTCTTCTAGGTCCATCCTATGCTCCTCTTGCAATACATTATTATATCTATACATACTATGTAGGCAACAAAAATTGCGCCTTACCACCATTAGGGTGATTTTTCTGTGAAGTGAATAGTCGCCAACCCCGGCTTGCTCGATATCTTTTGTTTTTAACGCAAAGCAAAATAGTTTCAAACTGGATAGGCTTTACGTTTGACTATGGTACATTAGGTACATTTTTCTGTCGCTTACTTATTCAGACAGTCATGAAACACAATCGCGCTAAAATAAACTTTATAATAACATAAATAAGGCGTTATATCAGGTCCATCCAATGTACCGCTTACAATACTTTATCGAGACACTCCTGAAACAAAAACATGATAAAATAAACTTTATAGTAACGTAAATAAGGCTTTCTTTCAGGTACACCCGATGTTCCGCGGATACCATCAGCATGACACGCAGGAGTTTCTCAGGTGTTTTATGGATCAGCTACACGAAGAGCTAAAAGAACCGGTGAGAACTAGATTAAGGCTACCCGAGCCAATATGACAACGGCACCTATTTTTAACCGACTTCAAAAAAAGGAGGAGGTTTTCAATTCGACTGTTCTTTTTTGTTTTTGTTACCTCAGAACTTTTGACTGGGTTGTCCGTCGGTGTTGTTTCATGATTCTTTTTTATATAAAAGCTGGTGCTTCCCGTGTGGTCCCATTTTAATTTGGTTCAGTTCTGACAATGGGATCCATGAAAATCCATGAAAAAACTATAAAATATGAAGTCAATTTTATAGTTTTTTAAAACAAAATGAATTATGTCATATTATTACGTTTAATATAGAAAATTTTAAAAATCCATCGTACAGTTTATAGTATCCTATTATAAGCTATTTTTTGTAAAAAAAAAGTTTAGGAAGAGATAAGAAAATAGAGTTTGGTGGCCAAAAGTTAGGCAGTTGTAATTTTCACAGGTCACACAAAAAACAGAATAAAATAAATATTTACGGGACTCCCATAAACATGGTTTTAAGCCGTTTTTTAAGTACGGAACCCTTCGTGTGCGAGTCCGACTCGGCCGGTTTTATTTTTATTGGCAATTAAACAAAAAATTACAAAAAACAACAAATTGCGTCCAAGTTTCGCGATTGTGTCATCATAATCACACAATTTTAACTGGCTATCTATATCTAGACAAAAGAAAAAAAGTGGAATATCTTCTGATAATTTAAATGACGGAATAATTCGAATTTTTTGGGACCCTCGCTACCTCAGCGGTCTTTTCTAGAGACACTCGCTACGCTCGTGACTCTATTCTAGACTGCTTCGCTAGCTCCGGACTTAATATCGGCACGTTAAAAAAAAATCATTTACCCACTTGTTTTTTCACACTTCAATCACACACAAAATTTACTTTTACTTTAATAATAATAATAGTCATAATAGTCTTTATTGGTAATAATTATTACATGTCACGAATTGTATACATATTCCGCTATGTATACTTAAAATACATTTTCAATGGTTATTGTACCTAAGCTTGGTAAATTTATGTTTTACATTATTAATATTACAACATTCTATGTAATAAATTAAAAGAAAAAAATAATTGAATAGCGTTCCTTTCCTTTACTATACTTTTCGCGAAGAAGTCATAAGTGAGTAGTTAATATTCATGTGCAGGTATGGGATACCCCATCGGAAGACAAACTCGGTTCGGAAGCAGATGGTGATCACCAGGAGAACAGGAACGTGCATGTCAGGCGAAGGGCTGCTTCATCAGGAGGTGGGTAAAAACCAATACAAAATGATCAAATGATATATAATTTTTATTATATCGGCAGAATACTGTCAATGCCTATACAATATTTTCCTACAGCGTACAGAGTCAGAGTCAAATCGTTTATTTCTTTAGACTTACAAAATAAGTACTTATACAAGTCAAATTTTTACTATATAAACAGCTTGATAAATAGTTATTACTATCAAACAAGAAATAAGGTGTAATTGACTCTAATTCACTTCAATTTTTTGTCCGTACTTGTTTAATGCATTCACTGTTCAACCGTCCGTCACACATGGACCATATGCGTCTTGGCTCTTGAAATTGTTAGGACCTAGAGCTCAGTGAAGTGTCAATCAGATCTTATAGCGTTAATAAACCACAAAAAAAATACAAATTTTTTATCTGCCATTTATAAGTGCCATAAAAATGCATTAAATTTTTTTAATTTCGCGCGTAATTTGACGAAAATGCTGGACGCAGTGGACGCCATTACTTCTCTATGGTCATGACGTGAGTTGGCTGTTTAAACAAATGCGCTGCCTGTATGTAGGTTCGATATTTATTTGAAAATCTGAAAATGAGTTATTATTCCACTTATCGTTGGTGTGCTGTTCCTGGATGAAAGAATACTAGTGTTAAAACACCGTACAAGTTATGGATTCAAGTGCCAACTGATTTAAGTATGAGAACAACTTGGTTCAAAGTTGTTTACACAGCCGTATGACGTTATAACGTGGTGGCTACTATTTCATAGAGAAAGCAAATTTCATAAAAAACTAATAACTTTAAATTGAATTTTAAAATTAAATTTAAGTCTTAGGAACTAAAATGAAACAGTCAGAGTCGAATCGTTTATTTCTTTAGACTTACATAATAAGCACTCAGACAAGTTACATTTTTACTATATAAACAGCTTGATAAATAGTTATTACTAACAAATAAGACGTTAGGTGCAAAATACTCGAATTCACTTCAATTTTTTGTCCACTAGCGGTGTGAAAAAGAAACCACTAGCAAGTTTATCGCTTATCAACTAATACAATCTTTGCATATCTAAGTCTAACACTACTAATTTATGTTCTTACATACTATTGTCGGTGTGGAACTTGGCGACATCCATCTATATAATATAAAAATGAATTGCTGTTCGTTAGTCTCGCTAAAACTCGAGAACGGCTGAACGGATTTATCTTATCTTGGTCTTGAAATGTTCGTGGAGGTCTAGGGAAGGTTTAAAAGGTGAGAAAATCAACGCGTGCGAAGCCGCGGGGTGCAGCTAGTCCATGATACTTTCCAACTGCTTTTTTGTCGATTTGAGTAAAATACCCTATTGTATTGTTATAGCGAGCGACGCGCCTCTCTTCTCCCGAATGAGGAGAAAATCCCCCGCCGGTTCCTCATACAGCGAATCACGGACTGACGGGTACCTCAGGTATACTCACTGGCCTTATTAGTTATTTATTTGTTTTACTTTAATTATACATAATTGATTTTGTTTTCAAAAACTATAACCCGACTTCAGTTATATGGTTTTCTTTTGGATGCCACTGTCAGAACGGACCATTTAAATAGGAACATTGAAATAGGAACACACGGTAAGCATCAGCTTTCAAATAAGAAAAGATTCATCAGAATCGGATCATCCAGTAAAAAGTTCAGAGGCAACAAACAAAAAAAAAATACAGTCAGAACCTGCGTTTTTTCGTCGGTTAAATATAGGCAACCTTTTATCCAGAAGAGTGCAGGTTCAAACGCCGTCAGAGCCCATAAGTTCTCATTCCAATGTACAAGTAACACTATGTTTTATAAATATTCACAAGTATTTATCGCGTTTATTTACCTTTTTTTCCGTGACCGCGACAGAGTGTAAACCTGTTGAAACGTGTGGAAAAATCGCACTAATCACACTAATATTATAAATGCGAAAGTTTGTATAGATGGATGGATGGATGTTTGTTACTTCTTCACGCCAAAACTACTGCACGGATCTGGCTGAAATTTTGCATGCAGGTGATTTTAATCCTAGAATCAAACTACTTTTTATCCCATAATCCAGTTCCCGTGGGATGAAAATCACCTTTTGACGTTTTCATAGGAACAACGCGAGCGAAGCCGCGGGCGCAGCTAGTAGGTAAATAAACGCGATAAATACCCGTGAATATCTATATCTGTCTATATATATAAAAGAAAGTCGTGTTAGTTACACTATTTATAACTCAAGAACGGCTGAACCGATTTGGCTGAAAATTAGCGGGAAGGTAGCTTAGAACCAGGAGACGGACATAGGATATCCAGTTCTCGTGGGACCTGACATAAAAAATATCCACAGAGGCGAAGCTGCAGGGCGCAGCTAGTTTATAATAAAGTGTTCTGATCGTGTAAGTGGCTTGTAAACTTTGTTATGCTCTGTTTTTGTTTGGTGTCCCTGTATGTAATTTCCTATTTATGTAAGTACTTATTTTTAAGATAGTTTTGCACGCCTTGACGAGGCAGAATGTATAGGACCTATGATATAATTTTAAGACCATTGTATACCTACATTCCTGCAAAATAAATGATTATGAATTAAGTTTAAAACACTTTAACACTATGTCGTTTTGAAACAGGGTAGCACAAGAGGCAAATACGCGACACCGCCGTTCGGCGAGTTTCGCGGGCACTCCACAGTACGCTTACGTGTTCACTCAGCAAGTAACTAACGGTAAATAACATTAATTTCTAGCAATAGGGTATATGCATGTGACTTAGGTTTATAGAAACTTTATTCTCAAAAGAATTAAATAAATAGGTATTCACTTATATGAGAACACAAAAGTTATACATAATACATATTACGTACAGCTAAATATTAAAGTAGAATATAAGACTAAGACTTCATAATAATAGTCATAATAGTCTTTATTGGTAATAAATATTGCACTTCGAAAAAATAATAATTTTTTTTTACGTATTCTCTATTGATATAGAAATATATCTGTATATTTATTTTTGTATTTAATGATAATAATAATAAATTAATAAATAATGCTGGACAAATCACACAGCATTATCTAGCTCCAAGCTAAGCAGAGCTTCTGTTATGGGTCGGATAACTGATATACATAATACAATACACAATATAGATAGATATTTTTTATTATAAATAGAAAACATCCAGAGCGCCCTGAATAAATATCTGCAGATCATACACACATTTGCCCCGAGGCGGGAATCGAACCAACCTCCTGCGTCGCAGGCGGACCTTCGCCTACCGCGCCACAGTGGCCGTCAAAAATCGTTAATAACATTCATTTCTAGCATGTGACTTAAAAAAAGCTAATATTTTTTTACGTATTCTCTATTGATACTCGTATTGATATAGAAATATACCTGTATATTTATTTTTGTATTTAATGATAAAAAGCAGCGGGGGGCGGGCAGCAGCGCCCCCTGCAGAACAATTCTACCATCGAACTGCGATCCCCAACCCGCATGCCCAGCGGTGATTATGAGCATTACCCCCATTAGATAAACGCCAATAAGGCGCTTATCACAGGGCCAGCAGTGGACCAATACAGGCTGTTGAGGTTGAGAAGGTTGAGGGCTCAACTGGGTCGGACCCAGTTTAGAGAAGACACTTCTTTGTAACTGCTTGGGAGAAATTCTACCTTTCTCCCTAAAAGTGACGACAGCGCCTCAGGCATGTTTGTCTATGTTACCAATCTTGAGCATTGCTCAAGATTGGTAACATAGACAAGGAAATATAAGAAGGTTAAATTTTTCCAGGTCCTACAGAAACCATCCAAAAAGACGCGATAGGCTCTGAATCAGAATTATCCTGGTCGAGTGACGCTGAGGAACGGTATGAGACCTGCTCCAGTGGAGCCAGCGATGTGCCTTCCAAGCCGGAGAGAAGCGAACCACCGTAAGTTAACACAAACATCCATACATCTTTGAGGAATCAACCCCATCCACACCCACAAAAAAACTGAAACGAAGCTGTCAGTCACCTAAAGTCCTGCTCCGATACTTCATGGAGCTGGGCTGGTTAGGGCCTGCTTAGGCAGGGGGATAATGCACAATACACTTCTATGCGAGACGTCCGTGCAGATCTTAGTTCCCCCAGTTAGAATTAGAATCCATACATCCATAATCATAATAATAGTAGGCTGTGAATCAGAACTACTTAAATCGAATCAATCAATCAATCAATCAAATCATTTAGAAGAGGGGAAGCAGTCGAAAAATTGTCACACGCACAGAGAAAACTATTTAAATCAATATTCGTGAAATAAAATGGTATTGTTATTTAGAAAATTATTCCTTTGACATAACCATCATAATTATTATTGATAAATTTATTATGGCAACTGGGTGATTATACCGTGTTGCCATAGTAAATTTATCAAAGAAATCAACACCTATGTTCTCTGAAATAGTATTTTCTGTGGTATTTTATAGTAAAAAAATTACAATACTAAACTAAACACACTCGGTTTTTTTTATCAGAAAGTCACCAACGGATTGCGGAGGCGGCGACGGCGGCGGCGGTAATCCCCGGTACCGAAGTATAATATCGGATGTCTTCGATGGCAAACTGCTCTCTTCTGTCCAGTGTCTCATATGTAATAGGGTAAGGTATTATTCTAGAAATAATCATACAATATTTGGATGACTGAGCTTCGCTCGTTTTTTTTGGTATATTTTGTTTTTTTAGAAATTATAGTATTATTATTCGCCAATAGATGTCAGGAAGAGTCATATTTTACAGCTTAGTGTTTAAATTGATTGAGATAAAGTTGATTATTGAACACACGAATAAAATAGTATGTATTACTATTTGCCAATAGATGTCAGGAAGGGTCAATTGAGTACGATAAAGTTGATGAAAGTTTATTGAAAACACGAATTAAACGGCATTTTCTAACAATTAATCCTAGCTAGATCGATTTATCGCCCGAAACCCCCTGTATACTAAATTTCATGAAAATCATTGAAGCCGTTACCGAGATTCAAATTACATATATGTACACAAGAATTGCTCGTTTAAAGGTATAAGATTGTTGATAGTCTGTTCAAAAAGAGAAGCATCTGCATCGTGGGAATTGAGGGCGCTCGTGTGCCAATTGACAATTTTTGTTACGTTGACAACACTGCTCTGTCATTGCAGTACGACTAAAAGTGTTAGTTCACCGTAACGCCACGACGCTTCTCTTTTTGAACAGACTCTACCTAGGTTTTTTGTGTATATTACACACACAAACAAAACCAAGTTTGTGTTCAAAATGGCCATTCTTGGGTCAACACTTTGGTTTTGGGCAAAAACACTGCTTTGCCCAAAACAAAGCCCTCATGAAAATCTTGTCTACTCAGCTGGAGTAGACAAGATTTTCATGAGGGCTTCTGCTGTGTACCAAAAGTATACCAATAGTAAAGTATACCAGTAAAGTATACCAATATAAAAAAAAAATTGAGTATCAATTTGAATTATTCAATCGAAATCAATTAATATATTTTGGTGATCACGACTCTCGCTTAAAAGTAGTATTTTGTGTCATCAATATAAAACAAAATTGTAATTTGTTTGAACACTTCACAGGTAAATTGTATTTCAACCCTATTTCGCAGGTGTCAACCCGAGTGGAAACCTTCCAAGATCTATCTCTCCCCATCCCGTCCCGCGACCACCTCGCAGTGATCCGCTCACAACAGCCGGTCATCAGCCACAACACGATGCTGCACGCTTCGCAAGACTCATGGGTTAGTATCTAGCTAGCATCTCCCCGCGGCATACCTCGCCTGGTGCTTGTGTAACACGTGTCACCCCGAGTGGAAACCGTCCGAGACCTATCTCTCCCCATCCCGTCCCGCGACCACCTCGCAGTGATCCGCTCGCAACAGCCGGTCATCAGCCACAACATGATGCTGCACGCGTCGCAAGACTCATGGGTTAGTATCTAACTAGCGTCTCCCCGCGGCATACCTCGCCTGGTGCTTGTGTAACGGGTGTCAACCCGAGTGGAGACCGTCCAAGACCTATCTCTCCCCATCCCGTCGCGGACCACCTCGCAGTGATCGGGTCGCAGCAGCCACAACACGATGCTGCACGCGTCGCAAGACTTATGGGTTAGTATGTAACTAGCGTCTCCCCGCGGCATACCTCGCCTGGTGCTTGTGTAACAGGTGTCAACCCGAGTGGAGACCTTACGAGACCTTTGTATCTCTTCCTATATAGTCTTTGTTTGATTCCATTTATGGATTAGAATGTATTTATTTATTTATTTAACGTACAAAACACATCACTATCACTTTCAAATATAGGGTTTTAATGCTAGATTTAAGCTTGATTGCAACATAAACATATGTACGTGCTGCTATAATATATATATATATATATATCGAGTAGGTAGAGTTTTTCCTATCTATTACAGGTTATTGTATCTCAATACGCTGAGCAAAGATTCCAGACAAACAAGAAGAATAAAACTCTAACTACTCACACACCGCAAAGGTCTGCAAGTTTTTCAGAAGGCATAGTAAAACCGAGCATGCTAAATTTCCTTATAAACAAAAACAATAATAGCAAAACAAACACACCAGACAACATCTTAAACGCATAGCAACGAACCCAACCCCCCTCAAAGAACCAAAAACAAACAGAAGAACCTACAGTAAGAAACAAACCCCATCTTCCAAGCCGGTTGGTCACCGTGGAAGATTATGACCACAACCCTCCAGAACAACGAAACAAAGAATCAAAGAGCAATATAAAAATTGGAACATATAATGTCAGATCCCTGGCATCAACGCATCGATATCTAGAACTGACTCATGCACTGGAAAGTATAAACTGCGATATCATAGGACTTTCGGAAATAAGACGAATGGGATGCCACATAGAAGAATACTCAGATCTAATTTTTTGCTACATCGGTGAAACGAAAGGCTTATATGGAGTCGGATTTCTAATAAAAAAGTCATGGAAAGACAACATCGTAAATTTTGTTGGCGTTTCAGAGAGAGTAGCATTATTGCAAGTCAAATTTGGAAAACTTAATATATCCATAATACAGGCGCATGCGCCGACCGAAAAATCAAGTGAATCTGATATACAAAAATTCTACACTGACCTCAAAAAAGCTCACACAATGGCAGACGAAAAAGTCTTAGTGTTAGGAGACTTCAATGCGAAAATAGGGCTACCAAGGAATAACGAAAAACTAATAATGGGAAATCATGGCTTAGGCCAAAGAAACGAAAGAGGAAAACTCCTAATAGAATATGCATTCGAATATAGACTATCAATAGTAAATACGTTTTATAAAAAGAGACCTAACAGAAGATGGACGTGGAGGTCACCAGATGGAAAAGTCAAAAATGAAATCGACTATATCATGACAAATGTGCCAAAACTAATTCAAAACTATGAAGTTCTTAACAAAGTAATGTTTAGTACAGATCACAGACTACTGAGAACAACACTTATCTTAAACCAGCCGAAAAAGAGCAGGAGAAGCTTCAAAGTACTTCCGAGAATCCCCAGGACTGAGGAAGAAATTAAAGATTACACAAATAACCTCAAATTGTGTATCAAAGACAATCCAGAAAGTGCTACTAGCGTACAAGCTTACTATGACATGATAGAACAAGCCATAACAAATAGCCTAGCTAACAGAAATAACCTTAATAAAGAAAAACGACACAAAATATTTACTGAAAAAACAATAGCACTAATAAATAAACGAAGTGAACTAACTACAATAAAGAATAGAGATACAAACACTAAGAAGGAGCTAAGCAAAATATACAAAGAAACTAGCAAGGCGATCAAAAACGATTACAACAAGCACAGACAAAATGTAATAACAGAAAATCTGAATAAATTTAGAAGCACTAAAAGAGCATTTAAAGAACTGAACCTACATAAAACATGGATACAAAAACTAGAAGAACAACACAAGGAAACCAAAACAAGACAAGAAATAATACAACATGCAACATCTTTCTATACAGAACTATACAAAAAACAAATAGAAAACCTAGACGAAGTAACTGAAAACGATCACGCTGATAAAACACAAACAATCGAACCTATAGATGGAAAAGAAATATATATACAATTGAAAAAGCTAAAAACAGACAAAAGCCCAGGCCCTGATGGGATAACCAGCGAAGTCTTAAAACTTGGAGCACCAGTTCTACTTTACCCTCTGACAAAATTATTCAATCTAGTACTAGAAGCTGAAACCGTGCCGATCCAATGGTGTACATCGGACATTATACTGCTGCATAAAAAAGGAAACCCACACGATATCAACAATTACAGACCAATCAGTTTACTAGCAAATGTATATAAAGTCTTCGCGTCACTCATTCTACAGCGCATCACTCAGGAAATTGAAAACTCACAACCAATAGAACAAGCAGGATTTCGCTCTGGCTTTAGTACACTAGACCATATGCAAGCACTGGAACAGGTAATCGAAAAATATGTAGAATTCAACAAACCTCTATATGTAGGGTTCATCGATTATAGCAAAGCATTTGACAGCATAAGCCACAACTCTATATGGAAATCATTAAGCACTCTGAATATACACCCAAAATATATAAACATCATTAAATATATTTACAATAACAGTACAGGCAAAGTTAAACTAGAACACAGAGGTCATGCAATAAACATCGAAAGAGGAGTCAGACAAGGAGACCCGCTCTCACCTAAACTGTTTATCGCTGTTTTAGAAAACATATTCCAAAAGATGGACTGGAGCAGAAGTGGCATAAAAATAAACAACAAGAATTTAAGCCATCTCAGATTTGCTGATGACATAGTCGTCCTATCAGATACATCAAAGGATCTACAAGGAATGCTTTGCTCACTCGATCAAGCAAGCTCAAAGATAGGATTAGAAATGAATGCTTCTAAAACGAAAATAATGACTAACAGTGCCAAACCACCGATCAACGTAAAAGGAAATACAATCGAATATGTTAATAGCTATACATACCTCGGTAAGCAAATATCATTCAACAAAACAAGCAACGAGGAGGAGATTGAAAGAAGAGCTAATATAGCCTGGAAAAAATTTTGGTCATTCAAAGAAATCTTAAAAGGAGACTACTCAATAAACTTGAAGAAAACTGTAATAGAAACCTGCATACTGCCTTGCCTGCTGTACGGTTGCCAAACATGGATATACACATCAAGAGCTAAACAAAAAATCTTAACAACACAGAGAGCAATGGAGAGAAGCATACTGAATATAAGAAAAATACACAAAGTTAGAAGTGATGTTATAAGACAAAAAACCAAGATAACAGATGCCCTCACGCAAGCCCTAAAACTTAAATGGAAATGGGCTGGCCATGTATCTAGATACACAGACAATAGATGGACACTCAAAACAACAAAATGGAAAGGTCCAATAGGAAAAAGGAAAGTAGGCAGGCCAAAAAGAAGGTGGGCTGACGACATTCAGGAAACAGCAGGAAAGGACTGGGAGTCTGTGGGACAGGATAGAGAAGCGTGGAAGAAACTGGAGGAGGCCTTCACCCGAGGAGGGGCCCTTAACCAACAAAACTAACAATAGGAAATAAGTTATATCACTAGAAACTAACACAAACAATTGTTATTAAAAATGTTATAGAAATAGGTTATGGGAAAATAAAGGCTTTTTATTTATTTATTTATTTATATATTACAGGTTATTGAAACAAGACAGTAAAAGATGTATTAACTGATTACGATTAAGTTTGCTAAAATTATATTACATGCTATAGGTATAATTGTAAAACTTTAAAATATGTATAAATGTAAAATAGAATTCACAATTCGTATTGTACTATGTTCTTGAACTCGTTTCTTTGTTATGTATTTACCTGTATGCAAAATTTCAGCCAGATCCGTTCAGTAATTTTGTCGTGAAGAGGTAACAAACATCCATCCATACAAACTTTCGCATTTATAATATTAGTGTGATAGTATGAAGTGATTAGCAACATAAGAGTTCTTCCAAGCTATGAGTAGTCGTTACAGGTATGGTGGTTGCTGAGCTGGCTACGGTCCTGGTTCTACGGTCCCGTGGTCTCGCTGCAAGACTGTCTCGCTGCCTTCTTCAGTGCAGACGAACTCAAAGGCGATAATATGTACAGGTAAGGTGGTAAGTTCAGTTATAAATTGTTAGTTTAATATAAACTAACAATTTATAACTGAAGATAGCATCTTTTTATGTAACTTGGTATGTATTATTTTTATGGTAAGTATATTATGTATTTATTAGTATATTATGTATTATATGTATTTATTGTATTAAAACGCCACCGTCTATACGTGTACAACTGCATCGTGTCCATCCCAAGGCTTTCTGGGAGATATCGCTTTCAGCGATAAGGCCGCCCATTGTGCAACTTTGTTATCTCTCTTTTCTTGTATTTGTGTATTTTATTTTTGGTGTGATAAAGTGTATTGTATTGTATTGTAAGGTAACCTCAACAGCCTGTATTGGTCGTCCTCCTGTTAAGCGCCTTATTGGCGTTTATCTCGTGGGGGTAATGCACATAATCCCCACACTGGGCATGCGGGTTGGGGATCGCAGTTCGGTGGAATTGTTCTGCGGGGGGCGCTGCTGCCCGCCCCCCGGTGGATATCACTTAGTCGCCTCCTACGACATCCACGAGAAGAGTTTATTTTATTTTAATACTTTATTGCACACAATTATAAAAAAAGTACACAAATGGTGGGCATAATGGCTATCGCATTTTCTACCCGCCAACCACACAAGGTCAAAAACAACAAAACGGCGTGCTTAAATTCAGACATAAACATACTGTGTTAAAAAAATTTAGTCTAAAATATATATTATAAAAAATGTAGAGTTGGGGTGGTGCAAATTCACCACACAACTGGCAAAGGCAAGGTAAATTTATTATTCATAATGTAACAGACATTTATAGTGTGACAATGCAAAATGCACGGTTGAATAGTTACGGGCGAAGCTTCTTTATTGTCTGCTCGTACACTATAATCTTACTAGTTTCTGCCCGCGGCTTCGCACGCTTGTTTCTATGGAAACGTTTAAGTGTGATTTCTATCCCACGGGAACTAATTTATGGTATAAGAAGTAGCCTGACGACTAAAAAAATCGAATTAGTCCGTCAGTTAGATAATCAGAAGATATTGGACATTTACGTATATTTTCTTTGATTAATAAAACAAAAAAATGACAAAAATAAAGCCCGTCAAAGTTTGAGAGTGTGATACCACTGTCAGAACTGAACAAAATTAAAATGAGAACTCATGGGAAGCACAAGCTTTCATATAATAAAAGAATCAAGAAAATCGGACCACCCAGTCAAAAGTTCTGGTTTGGTCCAGTTCTGACATGACAATGGGATCCATGAACAAAACTATATAATTGAAGTCGGTTTAAAGTTTTTTTTATACAATCGTCGGGCCTTATTACCTGTAATGCAGAATTTGATCTGTTGTTTTACATGAAAGATTAACCAACATTCATACATTCATACAAACCTCGGGTTTATAATATTAATAGGAAGTATATCAGTTTATTACTAAAATAGTAAATAATACTGAACAATTCACACAGCATTATCTAGCCCCAAGCTAAGCAGAGCTTGTGTTACGGGTAGATGGGTGATAGGATAACTAATATTAGGTCCTTACATATGAAATTGGCGTTTTTCGTACTGGCCACTTTAATCACAAATTTCTCCTCTTTGGTAAGGAATTCCAAATTCAAATTTGTACAGCTATAGACTCATGTATTTGTGCTTCGATGATCGTCATTCATTTGTTTTTTTTCTTCTGTTTTTTTCTGTTTGCGTCACTCATTTTACAAAATGGAAAACTTAAAATATCGCATAATTTACGAGTACGAGTTCCGCCGTGGCACTAGTGCTGCGGAAACAACTCGAAGGGTGAATGATGTGTATGGCGGTCGTGTTGCAAAAGAAAACACAGTTCGTTTTTGGTTCCAACGTTTTCGTTCTGGAAATTTCGACCTGCAGAACAAGCCCCGTGGACGGCCTGAGACTCAAGTTGATAATGAAGAGTTGAAGGCTATTGTGGAAACGGATCCATCGCAAACCACGTCCGAGTTAGCTGCAGGCTGCGATGTTAGTGATAAAACTGTTTTAATTCACTTGAAGCAAATTGGGAAGATTAAAAAGCTTGAAAGGTGGGTACCTCACGAATTGACTGAAGCAAACCGGCAAACGCGCGTCGACTGCTGCGTTACATTACTAAACCGGCACAATAATGAAGGTATTTTAAACCGAATCATTACCTGTGATGAAAAATGGGTTCTTTACGATAATCGGAAGCGCTCAGCGCAATGGTTGGATCCTGGCCAGCCAGCCAAATCCTGCCCCAAGCGAAAATTAACCCCAAAAAAGTTACTTGTAAGCGTTTGGTGGACTAGTGCCGGTATTGTTCATTACAGTTTTCTCAAATCTGGCCAGACTATTACGGCTGATGTCTATTGTCAGCAATTGCAAACCATGATGGAAAAGCTAGCGGCTAAACAACCTAGGCTGGTCAATCGCTCCACGCCACTGCTGCTTCACGACAACGCTAGACCACACACTGCGCAACAGACGGCTACTAAATTAGAAGAGCTTCAATTGGAAAGTCTAAGACATCCTCCGTACTCCCCGGACCTTGCTCCAACAGATTACCATTTTTTTCGAAATTTGGATAACTTCTTGCAAGGGAAAAAATTCAACTCCGATGGGGCAGTCCAAATCGCCTTCAAAGATTTTATTGATTCCCGTCCGACTGGTTTTTTTAGTAAAGGGATCAATGAACTACCTATAAGATGGCAAAAGTGCATAGAAAATAATGGTTCATACTTTGATTAATTAAATATATTATATTAAAAAATATTCGACTTTTTGTTCCTCCCATACAAAACGCCAATTTCATATGTAAGGACCTAATATACAGAATACACTATGATTATATATTATATATGTATATATATTATATTATATAGGATTGTCCAACATTATTTATTTATTACTAGCTGCGCCCCGCGGCTTCGCACGCTCTATTCAAGTAGCCTATGCCCGTTCCCGGGATACCGTTTACCTCCCTGCCAAATTTCATCAAGATTCGTTCAGCCGGGAACGAAATAAAAACTATCCTATGTTCGTTTCCTGGTTCTAAGCTACCTCCCCACCAATTTTCAGCCAAATCGGTTCAGCCGTTCTCGAGTTATAAGTGTTGTAACAAACACGACTTTCTTTTATATATATATAGATTTCTAACGTATTCTAGTTTTATTTCAGCTGTTCCCGCTGCAATAAACTACGAAATGGAATCAAAATGTCCGGCGTCGTCCGACTACCGGAAGTACTATGCGTACACCTGAAGCGTTTCCGGCACGAGCTGATGTTCAGTGCCAAAGTGGCTGCTAGGGTGTCCTTCCCTATTGCCGACTTAAATATGGCACCGTACACACATAAAGGTAACTTAAAAGTATACTGTGTCTCTACCATGAGTTTTGACAATCTATACTCGCTAGCGACTGTAGTTAAAAAAATGTATCGAAATTTCTAAAGCGCCTCTAGCGGATAGTTAGGTACTAAAATGCGCTGTGGATAACTGTATGTGTATTTACGTAACTACTGTAGTAACGTCTGGCGATTTAACTGTGACAACTCATGGTAGAGACACTGTTTGTCATCAGTGAGCGACCTAAGTGTATGCTGTCTCACCCGTCATTATAGACATACCCGCGCGATAGAATGAAATGCACAATGATTTATGCCGCCGAACAGACTAGCATAAGGGTTATCATAGAAAACTATTGAATGTATCTCTTCAAAATAAATTTATATTGACTTATGAATAACTAAACTATGTCGGTAAGCCCTTTATTTTAGAGTGTTCCTTCCCGTTCCTTTCCGAGTTTTGGAGTTCAGTTTCCATCTAAAATGTCTTTAAGCGCCATCTAAAAATGTCTTTGGAAGTTAATGAAAGAAAGATCGATTTTCAACCTTCTGATGTTGATTTAATGTACATACAGCGTCAGTAATAGGTAAACCCCCTGCATATCACATGCCGGTTTAAAATTAACTGTAATTATAATTATATAAGTCGAAAATCAATAAAAAATGTATCACTGTAACATAAAAACAGAACGAATAGAGAAAAATATTATAAAATCTGCATTGTGATATGCAAGGATGGTTACCTAATAATGACGCTAATACTGTCTGTAAATAGTCTAAAATTTCAATAAATATGTATTCAAATTTAGACTAATTACCTGACCCACAAACCCAACCTTTTTTCTAACTAAAACTCTTGTCTTAACAGACTGCACCTCAAAAATAACCCGATACGAGCTGTGTGCGGTCAAATATGTATTCAAATTTAGACTAATTACCTGACCGACAAACCCAACATTTTTCTAACTAAAACACTCGTCTCTTTACAGACTGCACCTCAAAAATAACCCGATACGAGCTGTGTGCGGTCATCTGCCACGCAGGCACAGCCGGGGGCGGGCACTACACCTGTGTGGCTAAGAACGGCCGCGGTTGGCACTGCTACGATGACGCATCTGTGACGCCGCTGACGCACCAGCAACTGACGCACACGGAGGCCTATGTGCTGTTCTACAAGTGAGTTACTTACTAGAGGTCCACTCAGGCATGGCCAGGGGCGGGCACTATACCTGCACCACGGGCTTCGTTAGGAGTAAGTTAATGTTGAGAGTGGGTTTGGGAGTGGGACGCCTAGAGGAGAAAACGTAAAATGTTGGTTAGTTGTAAAATCCGTGGTTCAGTTAGTAAATTAGGTAATGATGTATAAAGCAGTGAGACAAGTAAAATAATTGTTGTTTTTTATTCGACGCTTTCTTTAGAATATTTAGGTGGCATTTAAAACAAGGCGAATTAGTTTAAAAGCCTTTAAAATGTTTAAAAGTTTTTAGAAGCCTTCTTATTTTCCCGTTTTATTTCTTCGCAGATTTCTGGATCTGTAAAGTATTTTATGTTGTCTACGTTTCCTTTTTTCAATATCAGTTGCATTTGCAATTTTTAAAGCAATATTGCCCGACAGCAAAAACTGCATCTCTGTAAAGAGCCATCGTTAAAGTGGCGTGAGCGCGACGCCAGCCATCGAGCGACGGCATCACACGATGGACATCGCGCTATCTATTAGGACACCTGTTAGGTCATCGCACGACCACTTTGATCGTGAGATGAAAAACGCATCGCACCATCGTACGATCACTCCCAATTAGGACGACGCTTTACGCATACGGATCCTATCCTTCTTAGTTAATTATAATTAAAAACGTTATTATTTTCAGAAAAGTGAATCCACAAATGGCCGAGCTTCGACGGAAGGCGAATGAAATATTAGAATCAACGAATCTAGAGCCTAACGATATAAAGTTCTTCATTTCAAAGCAGTGGATTAACAAGTAAGATTTAATCCATAATCTTACTCATTTTACTATGATAACTTTCATACTTAACCCGCTTACATTCATAATGAGTCACAGTCAGAGTAAAATCGTTTATTTCTTTAGACTTACAAAATAATCACTTAGACAAGTCAAATGTTTACTATAAAGACAGCTATCAAATAAGAAATATGTAGCAATTGACTCTAATTCACCTACATTTTTTGCATACTAGCGGAAGAAGATGAATATTTCCCACTAAAATTATACATTCGAAAGTAACTATGGTTATTACATGTTCACACGGTAATTTTAGACGCCGCGTGAGGCTCGGATATCTGTGCATTTTCACGCCTAAAGAGATGACCGGATTTCTATTAAATTTGGCAGGAATTATTCAGCCTTGACACAATTTTTGGATTCTGATTATTTTTAACCGCTTGTGTCATTCTTTATGCTCTAATTCAAAAACCTAGATAATTTTGTATACAAAGAGGTTAAAAAAAACTAAATAATATTGTTGGAAAATATTTAACGACATTATGTATCATCAAAGCTATCGCTTAAAGCACAGAATCTCGAAACAATTTTTGGATTTGAAAGCTTTCAATCATCATTCAATTGACCTCTCTTTCGTTTTCGAATTCAAATTTAAACTTTTTTCGCTGCACATGTGAGATGTCAGATTATGCATTGTTGATAGTTTGTAGTATTTTACCTTCAAGGTAATATACTAAAAACTAAAACACTAGTAAAACACTACTACATTCTGTTTTCCGAAAATTTATCATAACAATTACTTTAATTTATAATAACCGTACTTATCAATCAGCTAAGCTCTGCTTAGCTTGTGGCTAGATAATGCTGTGTGAATTGTCCAGTTATTTATTTATTTATCTATATTTTCATCGCAGGTTCAACACATGGGCAGAGCCAGGTCCGATAGACAACAGCGACTTCGTTTGTTGCCACGGAGGCGTCAGGCACGACCGCGCGCCGCATTTACACAGTCTAGCGTGCGTCGTACCGCAGGCACTGTGGGAGTTACTATATGCACAGTGAGTACCATCGCCAAACGTAACGCCTATCCAGTTTGAAACTACAGTTGAATCCGTTTATTATGACTCCGCCTATATTGACCAACCGGTTATTATGACGTCATTACCCTCGACTACTTTGTTATTACCCTCGACTAATTTATTATTTAATTTCATTTTCATTCCTTTTGATTTTACGCACATTGTGACTACTAAAATGTTTTTTTGGTAAGAATCTTTTGTTACTTATAATAATGTATGTTATGGAAGAGCTTTACCTCCTAATACAGGTATTTTATACTTAAAAGGAGGTTCCGAGCACGGATTATGATATTTGTAAAATTTTGTTAGTGAAATAAACATTTTTGTATTTTTGTATTGTATTTTGTACATTACACTACGAAGTTTGGTTTTCATATAAAATTCTTCATAAAAAGTCGGATATAATGACTTCCCTTACAGTGACATGTCGCTTATTATGACCCATTTTTAATAAATTATGTCCGGTTATAATGACCGACATGATTCTTTACACCGCCGGGTACTCGGTAATGTTCGTTGATTCCCGACGACGACGTTCGGCACGTGGCTCGTTTTTGTTTGAAGAGGAATTAAAAGCTGCAGAATTATTATCCCGATTTGTTCTTAGCAATATTTAAAATGATAATTTGACCAAAGCGATGTCTTCTAGACACAATAGTATTAGAGACTGTTTTAACAATAAAATGAAAAAACGAAAGCAGACAAAAATAACAGTTTTTTTTACAATAAAAATACATTTGTATGTGTATAATGTACTTATTACGTGCAATTTTTATTTTTATTCAATATGTATGTATACATATGTAGTTACTATGTTCCTCTATTAAAATACTTAAATACATACATATTTACATAAAATCGTTTTTTTTTCCACAAAACTCTTTGTATGACGTCCGCTTATTATGACGTGTTTGTCAATTCCCTTCGATGTCATTATAAACGGATTCAACTGTACTTTGCTTTGCGTTAAAAACAAAAGATATCGAGCAAGCCGGGGTTGGCGACTATTCACTTCGCAGAAAAATCACCCTAGTGGTGGTAAGGCGCAGTTTTTGCTGATTATACCTGTAATAGGTTATGTAAGGCGCAGTTTTTGCCGATTATACCTGTAATAGGTTATATGCATCGATTTTTTTTATTGTTCTAATCGATTCTTTAAGTCATTATTTAACGGAAAAATGATAAGACGCTCACTGAATTTCCCAATAACATGGTAAAAAAACCCAAATCAAAACTACAATCATTTTCGGGTTGCCATGTTGGCGCCATGTTTATTTGACGTCGACGTTCACACTCGATTAAAACCTTTTGTGACGACCTCAGTAGTAATCACCTCAGGAAAGAGGTTTTCTGAAAAATCGGAAAACAACCGGCAATACGAAATTTGAAGTGGGCAGAATAGTGTCAAATCATGATGCAGCGCCAAACATAAAAAATAAGAAATGTGTAGTGTAGTTGTGATTGTCTTGGCTCACGCTGCTCACATGTGGGTATGATAGATATAAAACAGTTTTGCTGCTGCTACACGCATGACAAAGGTCACAAACGATAAAAAAACGTTATTATACATTCCTTACAATAAATATTCAACCGCAATATCGATCGATATATCAATTTACACGCTCGCTCCGCTCGCCGTTGAATAATAAAATTGTTTGTTTACTAAGACAACTTAGTCTAATTTATTTATGAACTTAAAGCTAGAGTACCTAATTTGAAACAGGGCTTAAGTCCTCTGACAGAGACGTTAATGATTACATAAAACTGTCACCTAGTAAAGATTTCAAGACAAAAACCTTTACTTAGTAACGGTTTAGTTTAAGTAAGTAAGTAAGTAAGTGACGTCTGAGTGCAGCGCTGAATGAGCTGATACAACAATATAATTTTGTTACTAAGTCAACCAACATAATTAAGCATTGTTAAAAGATTGTAGCAACCAATAAAAAAAAATATTTATCGTTTCATTTTATCCACAGTTTCGGCGGCGGTCCGGCCGTGTCGCACGTACACGAGTGCGCGGTGTGCGCGCGCGCAGCACAGCGCCTTCGCACACGACGCGCGAGAGAACTGCAGGCTTTCTGCGATCTACACGCTACTTTCCAGGTAACTAGACCTTGAAGTTTACTCCAAAAACTCCTGCTATGTTCCCCCACATCAGTGTACCATATGGTAAATGACCGTGGAAGTATTCGAAGTAAAGTTATTTATTTAGTTTGTTACTACCACTGAACTGCGATCCCCAACCCGCATGCCCAGCGTGAGGATTATGGGCATCACCCCCCACTAGATAAACCCCAACAAGGCACGTTCCCGGGGGAGGCCTGCGTCCAGCGTGGACCAATGCAAGCTGTTGAGGTTGAGGTTACCCACGACGCAGTGGCTATCGCCGGTTCCGTCGAGGCTGGGTAGTGAATACATTAAGACATTCATAACCCAAGTTAAGGTTAAATGCCAGTCTCGATCCCCGTCTCGCTTCGGCTGGGCTGGGCAGGCTGGGCAGTAAATGCATTAACGTGCCCACTTTGGGTTCTGATAATACTAATTCCTCTATTCTTCACGAGAGCTGCGAGTAATCTATCAATAAATAATTTAAAACAATTACAGGAACAGAACCATCCCCGCGCGATATACGCAATAAGCATGCATTGGTTCCGTCAGTGGCAAGCCTTCGTACGGAACAAGACGCACCAGCCACCGCCGCCAGTCGACAACTCGGGCATTGTCACTAAACAGGTAACACAATAAATGGAGAATAAGTTACAAATTAAATAATAGGGTATATGCATGTGATTTCAAAATGGCTAAAAAAATATATACGTATTCTCTATTGATATAGAAACATATCTACATATTTATTTTTGCATTTTGAGATGTTTTTATTGTAGAATTTAACCATTGAAAAATTGATATTTTAAATCTCAATCGCATAATTTCAAAACGCTACGCCATTGACTAGAGCGGACGTGACATCACTGTGCACATTTTTTCTTTTTTATTCTGCTTGCTGCACCATGATTTGACACTATTCTGCCCACTTGACATTTCGTATTGTAGATTATTTTCAGTTTTTTCGGAAAACCTCTTTCCTGAGATGATCACTACCGAGGTCGTCACCAAAGGTTTTAATCAAGTGTGTACGTCGACGTCACATAAACATGGCGCCAATATGGCAGCGTTTTTATCACCCGAAAATGATTGTAGTTTGATTTGTTTTTTTTACCTTGTTAATGCGAAATTCAGTGAGCGTCTTATCATTCCTCGGTTAAATAATGACCTAAAGAATCGATTAAAACAATAAAAAAAATCGATGCATATACCCTATTGTAAAATGCAGGAAGAGAAAAACCATCCAGCTATAACAGATATTCGATTTATTAGGCAAAGGTGATAAACACAGATGTCTCGTTGACAGTTCAAAAAGAGACCGTCATGCAAATTCACTTTTATAATTCGGACGGAACAGCGATCGCAGCATCCACTTATACAGGGTTATTGGTCGTAAGATTCGAATTTGAATTCTATTCCGAATGAACTTTAGAACGCTATTTCGATTTATAAAAAAAATCCGATATCAAATCCGACTGCCTTTCCGACGAATTAAAATACCGCTGCTGTAGTTCACAAAGATAATACAGTCAAATAATAGCGTCAACAAATTATAAAACTAGTATTTATAATTGAAACGATTGAGCTAACTGTAGACTGTGGCAAACTATGTACTGGTAGCTCATAGTATGTATGCGTGCGATAAGGAAT
This sequence comes from Eupithecia tripunctaria, assembly GCA_955876795.1. Taxonomy (NCBI): domain Eukaryota; kingdom Metazoa; phylum Arthropoda; class Insecta; order Lepidoptera; family Geometridae; genus Eupithecia; species Eupithecia tripunctaria. Next base: position 6,732,177 of record OY041623.1, on the reverse strand, counting down.
TTTCCCATCTCATCAAATACAGAAATTCTGCATTTTTTTTAGATATTTAGGTACTGTTGATATTTTTTACTTTGAAAACCAACCACTGGTCTATACATTTTTAAAATACGATAAGTACTCACACACCTTCATTCTATTCCAGGAAGCCGATGGTCAGACAACATACATCCTAAAGCAAGGCTCCGATCACGCTCAACTCAGTAAAGAACTTTGGCACTTCTTCACTGACATCTACTCAGGCGGACCGGAGGTCAAGTTGAAATCCCCCACCCAGCCAGCTGAAACCAAAGACAAACCAGAGAGGCGACTCTCCCGCAAGTACTCAGAATCAGACAAAGAAGACTACTGCTCAAAATCCACCTCAGAAACGAACATTAGAGACTCCGTTCACTCAGAATTGAAGAACCAATCTCTGCAAAACATTAACAGGCACTATCGAGTGTCGAGAACAGCCGATTCAGACGAAGATGTCAATTACAGACACTCGTTTCAATACACAAAGCAAGAACCAAACGGGAATTACGATTCCGATGAAGAAATGGACCTTAACCCTCCGAGAACATATATGAATACAGTCAGAATGGAAAACGGTATAGATAGCTCAGATCATGATGCAAATGACAACCCAGTCAAGGACAGCAGAACGTCTGAAACGGATCTACCAAATATGGAAAGCATTTCGCTTAAAAGCAAATCGAAATCCGGCAAAGTGAGGAAGATCAAAAAACGGACGGTTAAATGATTCTTTCTCGTGTTCCAATTTGTTCACAGATTGCGACGCATGGTTAATAAGCCCCCGGAAAGACATTAAAACATTCCTCTCGGTGACTGGTGTAGTGCATTTAATGTTAAACTAAACTAAACTGAACTTTAAGTACCTATTTATACTTAACTAATCGGCAGAGTGTAGAATTTAAAAACTGCCTTTACCTACAACTGTAAGAACTAAGAACACATTTGGGATACTAAAAACCCGAATAGGATGTATTTAGAACTAATTTACCATATGAGTGTTTTATTTTCGTAGCCGGGCTCGGGTTTTAGTATTTTTAGTACAATTTATGATTTAGTTTCCGGTTGGTGAATTATATTATAAATGTATTTATGTGTATAGTAAAATTAATAGTTATAATGTATAGAAAATTCGAATTATAATTCTGACTGCAATTCTTTGTTGCTCTTTACCACGAACTAGGTATTTATTTTGTTAAATCTGGTTATGAGTTTATGTCTTTTGTTATTATTTGATCAGCAATAAATATAGTTCATCTTTATTGGCTGTATTCTTTTGTTTTATTTCGGCTTAGTTATGGTTTCTTACTTTCTTGTCTATTAAATTATTTGGTGGAGTCTGTTCAAAACGAAAACTGTCGTCGTGGCGTTTCGGTGAACTAACACTTTTAGTCGTACTGCAATGACAGAGCAGTGTTGTGAACGCAACAAAAGTTGTCAATTGACACACGCGCGCCCTCACTTCTCAAGACTCTTCTCTTTTTGAACAGACTCTAGCGACTTGCAATAAGGGAAGCGATTGAAACCTAATTCCAATCGTGATTACGGTAACAGAATTTCAGCCTCGTGGAATCTAGTTAAAGCCAAGTGTGCTCATCATAGACCGGTTACTCAGTGCGTCGGACACTAACGCCCATATTACGAAAGCTTGCTCAGTCATAGTTCTATGCTTAAGTAATGTTTATACCATAGAAAAACCGTCTGAAGTACAGATCGATGACTGAGCAAGCTTGTATAGGTACGGGCCTTAGTGTTGTTTGACGTCTTAGCGAGTGTACCTACAGATAGACATACCTAGTTTCGAAAACCAAGTGAGGGTTGTTTCAAATAATGCTGCCCCCGCTTCGCAAAGGCGGTAGCTCCATTACTCCAGTCAAACCGGACCACGACAGTGTAAACCTGTTGAAACGTCGGGAAAAATTACACACCGTGCACTGGCACGCTGTTATATATGCCGATCCAGTTCATTGAAACCAATCCAGTGATCTTCAAACCAAATAATTTAAAATAAATCCGACTTCAATTATGTGGTATTTTTCGTGGATGTCATTGTCAGTACTGGACCAAATTCAAATGAGACCACACGGAACGAATCGTGAAACGATTCGTCCCGTTCGGAAGTCGAAAATTCTGAGGTAACAAATATAAAAAACGGTCCAATTGAGAAACTCCTCCTTTTTTAAAGTCGGTTAAAAATAAACCTTTCGCTCCGTTACCAATCCCGTGGTAGGTAGGTAGGTATGTATTATTATTACAGGCGCCATGGCAGTTATCAAATAATTTTACGAGGTTATTCCACTTTCATGCAGGTGATCATTATTTGATAATAGAGTTACTGTCACTGTGACTTTTAAGTCACAGTGACTCTTAATTTTAAGTAGGTATAAATTGTAAGTAAATTATATTTAGCCTTTTGAGGTTTTGGAATAGGTACTTAGCTAGATAATGAGCAATTTGAATTTTAGGACTGATAGTGATATGATTATGGTAATTTTATGGACTCTTATGGTTGTATGGTCTATATGGGTTCGCTATTAAACTTTCATTTTATATTGACGGGATCACAGCTTTCGAACCACTCGTTCCTAGCTTGTGGGAAACCAGGCACTAAAATGTATGTACCTAAAGATAACAAGTACCTACCTAAACTCATATTTGAATGATTTGTGCTGAGTGATATATATTGGATTAATTAGCACAGACCGGTAATCACGACTAAGCTATCATGTGTGAATGTTGAAACGTATCAGTGGATTACTGAGGAAAATATCGAATCTAATCCGGTGGTCATTAGAGTGGAATAGGGCCTCATCGTGGTCTGCATACGTATCAACTCCTCCAAAGACTATAGCGCGTCAGCAGTCCCCGATTTGTCACCCTTGTGTCTAAAGTACCATTGATTTGTACTATGTGTCCTTAGTACCATTGAAAAAGATACTAGTTTATACCTTGTTTACCTACTTGAGAAAAACAAATTAAAAATAATAACTTCGTCTATAATTATAATAATATAAGATACTGCGTTATTTTCACCAGTAAATACATCGCGCACAGAGAAACCTATATATGCTTCTGAACCAAAATCCTCAGCTTGATGACTTCGTGGATGGATGGATGGTCGTTGAGAGTGCACTACTCTATTTTAGTGAAACATAATAATATAGTGATGCATTGCGAGCCGCAGCACTATCCTATAGTTTTAGTTGATAGTAGTCTATGACAGTTCCTGTTTTTTTTTTGTTGATGTTTTTCTTTTATTACTATAATTTTTTATTATGTTTGTTTTTCGTTATGATGTACCTAAGTATAATTTTATTTAGATATTACCTTACCACAATATTATTTTTTCTATGTTTTTTAGTATAATTTAGTAGTTACTACCAGAATTTTATGAGATACCATTAATAACGCATAAGATAAAGCTATCTGTAATTTTATTTTTGTGTGTTGTGTTAAGTTAATTTGAATTTGAATTAATACACATAGTTCTTTAGTTGGATAAGTGGTACCTACCTTATCTAAGAATACACACCAAAGCAAGGAATTTGTAAATAGGCATGTCTAAATTAAATCACCATCACTCAAAAAATTATGTACCTAAAATGTACACACTAAAAAATATTACGGCCACGTAGAAAATAAATGAAATATAAATAAAACAAATAATTGTATGATGTTCCAAAATTTATTAAAAATGAAGACTTACATTGTGGTAAACCAGGTACAATATAACCATCCTGAGAGGACATTGTTAGTAGGTAATATGCTTGTACAATATTATAAATGCACTGTAGTTTTGCGGGTTTTAAGATAAAATAATGCCTTTTGATTATGATCTTCATCATACCAGCAAAACTACATTGTCATATACTTATTCCATCAATATTCCAAAATGTTTTTAACATGAAATGCATATTCTTAAAAGCGCGTAACAAAAATAGATTTACGAAGTAAACTTTAAAAGACTAAAAATATGTTTTTCTCATTAAAAATTCAAAATTCTTTTTTTTTTTTATTATTTATAAGGCCCCTAAGTTATGTACCAAAATTACGTATATCGTATAAAAATTAAGAATAATTTGAAATATTGTAAAAGAGGATACACGGACATTAATGGCAAAGTGAAAAATAAAAGAATTTGTTCCTACAACACAACTACAATCGAAATTCGAAATAATTCTACATATGAATGTAAACAAATAGAGGAGGATTTAACTTCAAAATATTTTAACTACACAATGCCTTCATTTATGTACATAGGTACAATTTCATATACCGAAATCGCTATAACCGCATTGTGTAGAAAATATGAATTGTTAAAACTTACAAAATGAATGTTATAAAAAATATTCGAAAAACGTAAGCATAGAAATAAAATAATGTAAGTATTTGGTATGTTACACAACAAAAATATGAGTCACACTCATTAACTGTATTAAAAAAACATCTAAATTAAGTTTATCTAGTTACTGGGTAGTGAAGATAACGAAAAATATTATGCGTCAATTTTAACAGGACATCTGTAGTTTAATTGTTTAAAATTTTAAGTTTTAGGCATCTATGAAAAATACATGATACATATAATAAGAAAGTAAAAGAAACAGTATTTTTCACCAAGATGTCCTTTACCCTATCTAATAAATGAACACTTTGTGTTAAGTATAAAATACAACAGGATTCGACAGCTGTTATACATACTGTATAATAAAATATATAATCATGATCAATATTACATATCCATGATAAAAAGCGATAGAAAATTACTCTTTGATTATGTCAACAACAGTAGTTAAAAGCTAAACATTATCAAAAATATATTGCATTTAATCGTTGTATATGTCTGCCAATACTAATATAATACAAGAATATGTTGAAAGTTATATTTGTACTCTTGCCGCGCCCAATACTTTAAGTATAGCAATGTTGGCAAAAGTTTGTTGGTAAAGATATTCTCGTTACCCAAATTTGTGTCCCAAAATATCGGCAGAGATATTTTGCAATGGGTAGGGTAACAATGTAGATATTTTGGTTACAAGAATTATGTAGAAAAACAAAATTTTGACACCATTTTAGGCGCCATTGCTATTGTTTTAAGAATAACACTTAATAAAAACTGCCTATTTGAGAGATTGTGCTGCTACGGTATAGGTATGACTAGCGGGAAAAGGAAATAGACTGTATAAAATTGTCTCGTTAAGCTCAATATTGTTCTGAACAGTCAATCCTTAGGAATATTCTGACAAAAATGTGTTTAATAAAAATCAACAAGAATTTCATTGAAAACATTTTTGCTGAAATCTTTTCTGATACTTGAGGAAATATGTATAATTATCAATATAAAAATATATTCTTATTCATATTAAGATTTATAGATACATGTGCGATGTCCTAAATTTTTGTGTAGCTTTAACATTTTTCGAAACCCAGATCTTTGTCACAATCATGGAACCTCAATTCCGTTCTAACGAAATAGCCACTCTTAAAGAGCTTAATAAAAAAAATAAAGCACGAAACTAAAAATAATCATACATATTTAAGTTTTATATCAATAAAGATTTCCTGCAGCACGCAAATTATAAAATATTACTGAAATAACCAGCCCTTGGTTCCTGTATTTCACGTATTAAAGAAAACTTACTTTTCTCACTAACCTAACATAGTCATTAACATTCTAGAAGATAAGTTTTTTGAGGTAGATTAAATTTTTTTACAGTCCTATTAACCTAACAAATTAGAATTATGTACATACATAATCTATTAATGAATTGTGAACAATATTGGATCATTCTGCTCTGATATTATAGTCTCCTTGCAATAACTAGACGCCGAACATTGAACATTTTAGAAAGATAAGCACAATGTTTTATTTAGAAAACATTTAAGTAAATTATTATTAAAACTTAACTAAAAGAAATAATGTAAAACATTATTAACAACGAATTCTTGATTTAACTATGCAACAAGTATTTTTAAGACTTTGTTGTGTCCAGAAATGCAAGGCACTATTTTGTTGTAATTTCCTTCCATTTCATCCTATCATGACATAACATAGTCACCCCAATGACCTCACTTAAAATATCTAATTAATTTGGCTCGTATCTAAACAATATTGTAAAAACATTTTTATTTTTTTGTGTTACTTTGTAACCTTTTTTTATGTTACGAAAGTAACTTTTCCAACATTGACTAAAATTACACATGATTTTTTTGTTGATTTATATATTTTTTGTTATAGGTATTACATAACTTAAATGGTTTTTGTTTTTGTTTAAAGTTAAACTTTTAGCAGAAATTGTTTTGATGTTTTTTTTAATGAATTAGGTATCTGAAAGGATGAAATGTTGAAAGTGATACAGATCTCTGACTTTTCCAATCTTGTCTATTAACAATTTTTGAAGCAAAATGCTTCTGAGGTATACTGATTTTATCTTTAATATTTTGATTCATACAGAGTTCTATACATCAAACTCTGCACTAAGCCCTTGTAGCCCTAACTGTAACTCTGTTCACTTACGTTAAGATGATACACATTCTATAACAGATCTGGTGTTAACCTACTCTAGCAGAAAATTAAACTTTAAGTATGATAAGGAACAAGCTCTCTGTTGTATTATATCGCGTGGAAGGCAGCAAGCCTCTCTTTAACATATTATAATAACTCACTGCCCTCAAGAGCTATATTCTTAACAATTCTGCTCTGTAACCAGCCACTTAGAACTCCACCAAGTGGCTTCAACTAAGCACTACACCCCATCTACAGCTTACAGAGTTGGTCCCGATTATACTCCATAAACATTCAAACTGTACGCTACAAATAAAACATAAAGTTCCGAAAGTACATACACGACTAGATCACATATTCATGCAGAATTCGGAAGTATTTTGGTATAACCAACACACAAATATACAATTTGGCAATTCAAAACGGAGGGGTGCCTCCGCGCTTATCAAAATATCAAGTCCAAAATTAAAATTCGAATTACTACTGCACGAGACTATTTACAGCTTAGGCGAACCTTACCTAGTGAGGTAGTTTACATAAGCTAAATGCAGGAGCGCGTCCATACCATGCCAATATTAATAGTGAGACAGATAAATTATTGTACTTACTCCTAAAGTGCTACCATTAATATCTGCATGGTATCGGTGGACGCAGGTGGCTAGTTTTGGGTATTCCAAACTAATCTCAAATTAATTTAAAATTGAGATGACAAATCTAAGGTTCATAGTTATTAAAATTGGGAAATTTGTGTCAATCATCAAACTAAAACCACAATGTTGTTGACTGTCAGTGAAATATTTTGATGGTACTCTATAGTAATGCAAGCAAATCTTGATTTAATTTGAGATTATTTTGGAATAAAAGGGCATTAGTGCGGCGGTGGCGGTGGGGGCGGCGGCTTAGGACTCTGGGCGGTATGAAAGGCCTGTGTGAAAGCAGGCAGTCTCTGCTGCACCCTTCCACTGCTACCCTCCTCACTCACATACCTAGACTCTCGGTCTTCCAGCAAACCACGAAGCATTTGGCTTGTCAGCCCTGATGGCCCTTCCCCCGGATCAATCAGCAATGTCGGATCAAGCAAGTCAGTCTCCATCTCACCTGGCAGCTCCTGCGTTGTGATATAATCGAGAGGCGCTTGGAATTCCTGAGGCATCACAAACACTATGTCCTGAAATTCGCTTGGTACAGTACCCAGTAATTGGGGTGGTGTTGGCTGCTCTAACCTCAACTGCTCTGATTCTTCGGATTCAACATCTAACGGTTCTATTTTGATTTCAAGCTCAGGTACCAGCTCCTCTATGATGTTGGAGGAGGGAACAGGTGTTTGAACAGGGTCTGGGGAGATCTCCAAAGTATAATCTGTGTATGTCTCCTCAAAAGCTGATGCCTCAGGTGTTGGTTCGCTGGAGGTACCAACGGCCGCTGAATACCAGGTCTCATCAGGGTGTGCATTCTTCACATGCCTGACGAGATGGTCCTTCCGCCCAAACTTCTGAGGGCAGTAGGGACACAGAAAATCACGCCTCCCAGTATGCACCACCAAATGCCGCTTCACATCCTTTGCAGTGAAAAACCTCCGATCACAGAAATTGCATGTAAACTTCTTATCAGAATCATCCTTTACAGTCCGACTACCAGTGTGAACTTTGAGGTGGTACACAATATCATGACGATTGGTAAAAACTTTATCACAAATCTTACACTGTAAGTTACCTTCTTCCGCAGAATGTAGAGCTGCATGCTTGCGATAACTCATTTGAGAAGTGTATGACTTTCTACAATCTGGCCTCTCACAGGTGTATAGCTTTTTGACAGGATTATGCACTCTAACATGATTGGTAAGATGATCTTTTCGATTGAAGCTTTTGCCACAGACATTGCAGGCAAAGGCACGGGCTTCGCTGTGTATGAGGTTGTGACGAGCGAGTTTGAATTTAGAATTGAACCGTTTATCGCAGAACTCACAGGGGAAGGGCAGTTCGCCGGTGTGGGAGAGGACATGCTGGCTAAGTTTCCCGGGGCTGGTGAACCGTTTGTTACAGGTGGTGCAGGCGTGGCGTTTGGTTTGGTCGCGGTCGCGGCGCGCGCGGCGAGAAGCCTCCGCGGGGGCTGCGGGCGGCGGGGCCGGGGGCGCGGAGGACGGGCCTGCCCGCGACCCCCCGCCCTCGTCCTCCTGCAGCTTGCGAGGCAGCGTGGGCACTCGGCGAGCCACCTTCACGGTCCGGAAGAGCTGCTTGATGCCTCCGCTGGGCCCGGGCGGCCCGAACGCCACGTACGAGAGCTTCGAGGGCAGCTGGCTCGCGGGCGGCGCTATGAATCTCTTCTGCGGGGCGGCCGCGCGTTCCCTGCCCGCCTCCTGCGACTCGGGGCCGCCCTCCTCGTCTCTAGGGTTGGGTGGCGGACTGGCCATCTCGCGCTCATCTTCGCCGCGCTTCGCCTATATCGCAGCTTGTGGAACGCGCAAGGAGCTCTGGGCGGCTGTGTTGTGGCGCTGGATCGTCGCGATGGCAGAAAACATTTCTGTCACATTGACGATCTGGAAGCCCTTTTTCGTATTCGTGTCACATGGTTCTCGCGGAATTTCTCAGCTCCGCCGTTTGCTGGTCCGCGGAAACGAATCGATTGTGACTCTCTACGACCGAATTTAATTGAAAATTCGTGAGAAACTAAAATTTTTTTTGCAAAAGTTACTTTTACCAAAGAAATACGTAGACGCCTGACATCAAATTCACGAAATGTCAAAATAATGGATGAAGCCGATAGCCTTGTCAAAAAAGTCCGCCGAATCGTCAGCTGTGGACCATTGACCTAAATAGGGCGCTTCTATTCTAGCGCTGCTGGGCGATTTCTTCGAGTCATCAACCTTGTTTTCGAAAAATATTTTTAATGCTCTAAATTGTAATAGGAAATCAAGTCTAAATGATTTTATAAGATTTCGATTCCTCATTGAGGCCCAATCTAGGCGATGCCGCCGTTAGGGCTGTTCCAGTCTGTGGGCCGTTCTAGGCAAGTTCTAGGCCCTTTGGTGTCGGATTTGGCTATGAGAATAGGAACCTTTGTCTTGACGGCATAGACAAGTTTACCCCGATGCTTGAGCGAACTGTCAAATCGTGACTATCAAGCTAGCAGCTTGATGCTAAATTCAGTCTAATCAGTCTTGTTCAGTAAATTCGTTTCTAACCTATTTTTGCAAATTATTTATTTTTGTGGTGCAAAAATAATTGTTTTGTGAGTTATTTCACGCCATACATCAATTAAGCAGTAAGTAGTTTCAACACCATTTCTACTATATATTGGGATAGTCTAAAAATAAAGACTTGCATACTCAAAAAGTGCATACTAATGTTGCTGCCTGTACCAGCCTATTCTTTACCTCTAATGTTTAAGCTCTAATCGCACTCTCGTTCACTGTAAGGTACAAACATAGTTCAAATCGTAAGCAAGTTTATAAGAATATAACAATGCACCTTCCAACCAAACATCTACAGTTAGCTGAAGGCACAGTACAATGTCCTAAAAATAGTATTTATACAAAAAAATATACATAGCAGGGTAGAGTTTGGCTACTTACTGGTTGGTGAAACCAGTCTGAATAAACTAAACCGTTCAAAAAACCAATAAAATAAAATATTTAAGAAAACTTCCCCACAGCAAGGTAAACGGTTCTGATGAACTTTGTATGCTTTAAAGTTTTGAAGAAATAAGTTGAGAATAAGTTTTGACTAATAAAGAAAATACAAAATACAATTACAATACAAAATACAAATGTATTCTAGTCATCACATGTGCACTGTTTGTTACTACCACGGAAATCACCAATGGTCTTGGCCTATCACCCTTTAACCCAGGAGGTAAGTTTTTTGTAGGGTCTTCAGCCGGCCTAGCACAGGGATTGTTGTCTATTATTTTTATTTTATTTATTTACATTTTGCGCATACAATGACAAAGTGACGTACAACAATCCCCATGCTAGACCTACTGGGAGTCTGTTAATGCCCATGTAGAATATAAATTATTAAAAATTCAAATTTAATAAATTATATTTTACTTAGTAGCTACAGACTACAGCTTCACATAAATTTACCAAGTTAATTAATAAGAAGCCCACATACTTTTCTAGATCTAGACCTACATCTATGCAAAATTTCAGTCCAATCAATTTGATAGGTTCGATCTTACGGCAACAAATACTGTACTGGCATTGGGCCAGTAGATTAGGCCAGAAAGATTTTTGAAAAGAGGAGGGCTTTGGCCTAAAACGGGATTCAAGGGGCTCATAATTACAATTAAAAACACTACATAGCAATAGAAACAATAATTTTACTAGTAGATGTTTTCAGCTAGCATATTTTAATCTGCGTAATTAATAAAAAAAAAATTCAAATAAAGAATAACTTCATTTGCCATATACATACCACAAGTGTGAATCTATCTTTTATATGCAATTGGCAAGGTAGTGCGGTGGATTAATATAAAGGTAGTGCATAGTAACAATCTATTCCATAAGACTTATCTTTCTGGTATTAAATGATATTGTATCTTACTAGGTATAATCATTTTGCATGTTATAAAGTCCATTTCAATGACTAAGAACTTGCAGACATTCAAATCTTGTTTTAAATGAAAACAGAGGATTCTAATTCTGAGAGGGGCACTAAGATCTGCATGGACGTCTCACACAGGACTGTATTGTGCATCATCCACCTGCCTGACCAACCGGAGTAGGACTTTTGGTGACTGACAGCTTCATTTCAGGTTTTTGTTAACAGAGAAGTTTATAGGATTTTCACTAAAGGACACATTGACTCAAAGATAGCCTTGAACAAAAAGATTCTATATTCAATATTGATTTGTAGTTGGTTTTAGGGTGGTTTATGTAGCAAATGGTTATACAATGTGCGCAAAACTTCTCATCTGTTATCTAAATTGCTTGTAGAACATAATAAAATATAAATTACTGAAAGTGAGCCTTAATTTTGTAGGCACCACTAGGTTTCCAATGAAGTGAAGGAGAAATATGTAAAAACAGTCTATAGAATCTAAACTCATGCTGTTTGTTTGACTCATGTTTCATTGATCACCTATGCTGCCAAAATGGCACACATGACTAGGACTATGTACATGTTAATTCTTATTATGAGTAGTGGAACTAAGATCTGCATGGATATCTCGCATGAGACTGTATTGTGCATTGTCCCCCTGCCTAAACAAGCCTTTACCAGCCCAGCTCCTTGAAGTACTGGGTAATAAATAGATAGATAGTATCTTTTATGTACACTCACATACAACACAGGAAAAATAACAAAAGAACAGTAACAGTATATAAGGTGCACATAAGAGCTAGACAAGTAGGTAAACAATCATAAATTTATAAAATGAACAACATAGACATAGACATAGACAATCATTTATTTGCCACTTACACAGTACCTACAAAACAGACTTAAGAATAATACATAGTTTACTAATAATACGAGAAAAAACAATTACACAAAATATTAACTAAAAAGAGAGACTGTACTGTGTTACAGCAGCAAAAACATAAGTAATAAAATAAAGTGAAAGCCAAATGTAATGATAAAAGGCATCTCCTGGGGAGGGCTACCTACGTGTTTCACCTACGCCGGGTGAGCCCAAAAGCATCAGTCTCACATCAACATCCACAGCCTGTATCGGTCCACTGCTGGACGCAGGCCTCCCCCTGATAAACGCCTTTTTGGTGTTTAACTCATGGGGGGTAATGCCCATAATCCGCACGCTGGGCATGCGGGTTGGGGATCGCAGTTTGGTGGAAGATTTGTTCTGCAGGGGGCGCTGCTGCCCGCCCCCCAGAAGATATCCCTTAGTCGCCTCTTACGACATCCACGGGAAGAATTGGGGTGGTGCAAATTCTATGCCGCCGGCACCACACGGCATGAGTCTCAGCTTTATGGTATTTTCCACCAGGATAGGTAGAATACAGCACTGATTTTCAGACTGTCCCACTTTGTGTGTCATTAGGAGCCGAGACGAGAGGTAGTTTTCTCAGCATGACATAATAGTAATGTAGTAATCAATTGTTCTTCAGGCACCATGTCTCAGGAACAAGTGGCGGGAGGGGCCTCCGCAGCGGCCGTTGTCGGCGGCGCCTCGGGCACCAGCGTCGCAGAGGAGCAGCAGCGTTCTGGAAGTCAAGCTGGTATGTAGATATAATATTAATAAGAGCCTCAATCAACATCTCAAGAGACTCGCTAGGAAGTTGGATAAAAGGGCAGATACAAAAGGAAGTCGGTAGTCCTGGACTCGGTGTGTATTGTCAGGAAGTTCCTCTATCTCAACCTCAACCTCAACAGCCTGTATCGGTCCACTGCTGGACGCAAGCCTCCCCCTGGTAAATGCCTTTTTGGCGTTTAACTTATGGGTGGGGGGGGTAATGCCCATAATCCCCACGCTGGGCATGCGGGTTGGGGATCGCAGTTTGGTGGAAGATTTGCTCTGCAGGGGCGCTGCTGCCCGCCCCCCGATGGATATCCCTTAGTCGCCTCTTACGACACCCACGGAAAGAATTGGGGTGGTGCAAATTCTTAGCTAGCACCACACAGCTGGATGATGAGAGTTCCTCTATCTGCATCCAGTTATTCACCGATTCAAGATAAGAACCTCAATGCAAGATTTCAGCCCGATCTGTTCAGTAGTTTAGGCGTGAAGAGGTAACAAACAACATCTAAACATATAAACTTTCACGTTTTGTAGAAATAGGTAAATACTGTATCCATCGAGCATGTAGAATGTTAGTAAACAAACCACGACATAAATAACAAAAACTCACTTGCTTGAGTTTCAGATATAAATTGAAAGCAATATTTATTGAAGGAAGGATCTCAAACGACAAGTAATGTAGATTACGTATAAAAGGACGTGCCAACAAAGTGAATTTTAGTTCAAGTACGGGCGGTTTGTTTACTAACGTTCTACATGTTTAATGAATACGGTTAAAGTTTAACTGTATTAAAAATAACGACACTATAAATTATTTTGTTAATCTTTGATGTTGTAAGCAAGATAATAAACTGTTATTTTTAATGTTGTTACTTGTTTCTATATTTTTCCTATATGTTTAAAGGCTCGGTCTATACCGTATCCATTTTAAATTTAACATGTTAATAAACAAACCGCCCATACATAACATAAAATTCACTTTTTTGGCGCGTCCTTTTATACGTTATTTACATTACTTGTCGATTTAAGATCCTCCCTTCAATAAAAATTGCTTACAATTATATCTGAAACTCGACGCCAAGAAAGTGAGATTTTGTTATTTGTGGATACGGTATATATTTATCCAAGTCTTAACAATTTCCAATAATTATCCTCAGGGGCAGGTTCAGCCGCCACCGGCAGTATCCACTCTGAAGAGAAGTACTACGGCGGCTGCGAAGGACCAGATGCGATGTACGTGAAGTTAGTCTCGAGCGACGGCCACGAGTTCATAGTGAAGCGGGAACATGCGCTCACTTCAGGCACTATCAAAGCAATGCTGTCCGGACCCGGGCAGTTCGCGGAGAACGAAGCAAATGAGGTCAACTTTAGGGAAATACCGTGAGTCATTCATACCTACTCTACCTTTTTTTTATTATCCTGCGGAAATGCGCACGCATATCGCACTGCCACGGGGAGACAGTGCGATTATGTGGGACTCCAACACCACTAAAACCCTCAGGGTGCTTCCACCTCTGCCGCTTGTGGTGGGAACATGGGAACGGTTTTTCTTCCACGAACCCATAACAAAACAATGTACTTTTATGCTGGTAAAATCCAATTTTCAGCTGACCGAAACATCTTTAGTTTGCTAATTATACCCAAATCAAATAAGGTATCGGTTTAAACATTCTTTAATTTCTCAAAGAACATACCTAAATACAGTCTTTATTTTAAGTATCTGCTTAGATTTATATTTTAGCTCGTGTGTGCTAACTAATTAACATAATCGTACATCTACTTAGTACAAAAACAAAAGAAAAATTACAGTGGCAGAAAATAAAACAACTCAATCAAATACAAGTAGAGGTAAGGAGTATAAGATACATAGCAAGGCGACGAATGATTTGTAGCCGAAAATAGCCAAAGAAAGCATCGGACGCTGTAGCTAGGTGGGGCGTTCAAGGATGCGTCATAACAGGCAACTAAGAGATATCCACCGGGGGCGGGCAGCAGCGCCCCCTGCAGAACAATTCTACCATCGAACTGGCATCCCCAACCAAGCGTGGAGATTATGGGCATTACCCCTAATAAGATAAAAAGCAACAAGGTGCTTATCAGGGGGAGGCCTGCGTCCAGCGGTGGACCAATACAGGCTGTTGGGGTTTTGGCTACAAAATACACGCTGAATCCCTTATTATATTTTATTATTGAAGACCTCCGTGGCGCGGTGGGCGAAGGTCCACCTGCGACGCAGGAGGTTGCGGGTTCGATTCCGCCTCGGAACAAATGTGTGTACGATCTGCGGATATTTGTTCTGGATTTTTTCTATGTTTAATAAAAAATATCTAATGTATTAAGTATATCAGTTATCTAGTACCCATAACACAAGCTCTGCTTAGCTTGGGGCTAGATAATGATGTGTGAATTGTCCAACATTATTTATTTCTTCCGCAGATCCCACGTCCTTCAAAAGGTCTGCATGTACTTCACATACAAGGTCCGCTATACGAATTCCTCCACTGAAATCCCGGAGTTCCCCATCGCTCCGGAAATCGCCTTGGAACTGCTCATGGCTGCCAACTTCCTGGACTGTTAAATGGATCTCTGATAAACGGCCCCCGATTATAAACGGTTATGGCTCAACGGCAATAATAATGACTTAAACGGCAATGGATATGGCTAAACGGCAATGGATATGGCTAAACGTCAATGGATATGGCTAAACGGCAATTGATATAGCTACACGGCAATGGATAAACATAGACCAACGGCAAGTAGTGCCTATCGTAGTACGCAATTAATATAGCAGATGGCTGAATATCAATGGATAATGTTAAACGGCAATAGCTAATCAGCAAGAGAAATGATACCAATAGCTAAATTGCAATTGATATAGCGTCACACCAGCCTATATCTATAGCACCACACTAATGATTATTGTGTTTTACTACTTAGCCAATCAGTAATAGCTATAATTTAACGGCAATGGGTAATGAATATGGCTAAAAGATAATTGATATGGCTTAGGCAATCAACAATGGATATAGCTAATCGACAGACACCCTATAGCTGAACAAAAATAGGTATAGCTAAGCAGAACTGGCCAATCAGTAATCAAAACTACTTCTCCAAGTAGTTATAGTGCATCAAAACAAATAAATACCTACTATAATAACATTGCCGTTTTAAAGTTTGTTTAACTATGTTAGATATTATTATTTAAGTTTACCATCCTGGTCGTGTATGCAATATAAGTTAAGTTGCCCGTATGACGCTTGTATCCTACCTAATCGTCAGTTTTAGCTTAACACAATCGGGGGAAATCTTGAAAAATATCTGCTAACTTGATTTTATTGATTTCTAGTAGGTATTGAAAGCTTAGGCTTGCTTATCATCTCTGATAGTCAGTATCGATTTAAATCAATGACGTGTTATTCAAGAAATTTACAAAATAAATGATTATTGATTATTATCCTCAACAGTCAGTCTGTTCAACTTCAACTCTTTTTATGGCGCCGCTTGCTTTGCGCCACGACAAAAAGAGAAAAGTCGTCGGAATTGAGGTCGCTCGTGTGCCAATTGACAACTTTTGTTGCGTCGACAACACTGCTCTGTCATTGCAGTACGACTAAAAGTGTTAGTTCACCGTAACGCCACGGCTCTTCTCTTTTTGAACAGACTCTAGTAAACTATAGAACCATAGACTTACGGTTTTTGTTGATATATCTTTTTACCATCAGCTGCACTTGACTCTGTAATAAATAATAATGTTGGGTATTTCACTCGGGATTTTAGATCAAAATTAAGCACTATCTAATGCCAGAAGAAGGATATATTTTAATACCTTGTCATTTTAAAGACTTGATAGAGAAGACTCGACAGAGTTCAGACTGCCGATAGGCTTTTAGTATGACAAGGTACTAAAGTGTATAAATGTTTAGTCATCTGTATTCCACATAAGCTTTGGTCTCATGATAAATACCACTATAGACGTTTTTCATACAATTGTGCCCACGAGTGCAAATGACCAACTGTTGTAAAGTTTGGCTAGAACGTTATAATGTAATGTACTTTTAATTTGGAATATAAATAAATACACACAAATTATTCCTTCGAATTTTGCGTCAGCGGTAAGTTGTATTGATCAAGAGACCAAAGCTTTAAGGGTCGAATTCACCATACAAAACTATGTTCAGCTGAATTGAGTTTGAAATTTTCATACGATTTGGCGAACCTGTGCGGGTCACAAGTCAAAATTAATTGTTTTTCTTTTGGTTTTGCTGAATATAGGGGTCTAAAAATCTGTATGCGTTTTATGTAGGCAATAACTCAAAATTATTAGATTTTTTAAACTATCAAAAACCGTACATACGATAGCAAATCTCAAAGAAATGAATGCGGGAATAATATTCGTTTGTATTCCTTAGTCAGTGTGGAGGTTTCGCAGTATTTGTTAAATTATAATCTTAAAGGTTTGCGCTCATTACTCCAACGACTGCGCAAAAATGTGCTTTCAACTAAGAGCTTAAACTCGTTATCTACCGAGACAAAATGGCTCTCCACAATCTGATGTCGTCAATATGAAAAGCATCTAAATATAACGACATTTTGTGCGGTGCTCTAGTGTTTGATCTGCGATAAACTTATTCGCTTCACAATATAATATTTCAGGTATTTCTGGCAGCACTTAACCTAAACGATTTGAGTTAGTATTTCTGCACTCTTTAAAAATTAGTAGTTTTTTATATGGACTAGTAGATTTGGTGCTAAAGGCCATTAATTTTACCCACACATACTAATCTATTATGAGAACACACATCATTTAAAGGTAAAAAATCTATCGTTTTTATATGCAAAAGTTGATGACGTTTTCTGTAATAATTTAAATGTCATCCATATTAAGTATAATCTAGTTATCTTTGTAATTTTTAGTTATTTTGTCTGTATTCTTTGATATAAAAACAAGTAGAGAATAACTTGTAATACAAAGTTATTCTCTACTTGTTACTAAAAATCAATATATCACTCCGATATCAGATATTAAAAAAAATGTTTTTTTTAATTTGAATGACTTAAAAGTTTAATTGTTTTGCAGTAGTTTATGATCAAATACCACGTGGGTGATAAAAAAGTATTTTCTTTTCAACAGTTGGGTAGACCCAGAGGCAGAATAGAAGTTTTTTAAGTCTAGAAAAAATATATGACGAGAAAGAACTCATAATGACTTAATAATGCAGGGTTTGGGTGGCTGAGCCCCCATTATAATAATAGAGGGAGATTTTATGGAGTTCGTCATCTGTCTAAATAGGTCATATAATCTGAAATTTAAATAACGGTGTTGTAAAGTCAGTGGCCCATCGTATGGGGGGCCGAAAGGCTCAAGTTTTATCCCTGGGTAGTAAAATAAGTGGCCCATTGTATGGGGGGGCTGAAAGGCCCAAGTCAAAAGCAGCTGAGCCCCTTGTCAGACATAAAGAGGGTTGAATATTAAAATAATCGAAAAACAAACTATGCATATACCCTATTGCACCGTAAGTCCATTTTACCTCTGGTCTTACCTACCCATTACTAGGTCATTCATTTAAGTCTAGGTAAATAGATTTTATATAACTTTATATTTTGGTGGGTCCTTTCCAGTCGTACCTATATTGTACATTGATAAGTCTGTAGTGTCATTATTTATTTTTTCAAGTGTCTCAAAAGTAAATGTTCGATTTATTTTTGCTTTGTAATTTTGTTAATAAACTTCTGAATTGATTTGAAATGATTCTTGTTTTATTACGAATTTCAATCTTCTCCCAAAAGTTTGTTGGACGCTGTCTGAAACTTTGAATACAGCCAGCATTCCATCATCTTTCGTACCGCATATTCATCCAACACCACCACCACTCATCACAAAAACGTGCATTCAAATATGGGCTGACACTCGTTACGTTTAGATACATTTCACAGTGAAAAAAAATTGCATACCCACAAGCTTCGAAGAAGTGGTCATGGGTGGCATCTGATGCCATTAATATAAAATTCATCCAAAAGAGTTGAATCAAATCCCGTATTTTAATGGACATTTTGTGCTATCCGGTAGCAGTCAGTTTTAAATTAATGTTGTAATTTCCGGTCGGTACCTAACACCCTACGTCAACACTGTTTACGAATGGTAAATAAAAAGTTCCACTCGTTCACAGTGTTGACGAACGGAACATTTTATTTCCAGATTATCTGTCAACTTAGTACCTTAGTATTTTTTCTAATTTTAATAAACGATAAATGTTTGTTTTTCAATTTGTAGAATATAAGTCAAAGTCAAAGTCAAAGTCAAATCGTTTATTTCTTTAGACTTACAAAATAAGTTCTTAGACAAGTCAAATTTTTACTATATAAACAGCTTGATAAATAGTTATTACTATCAACAAGAAATAAGGTGCAATTGACTTTAATTCACTTCAATTTTTTGTCCACTAGCGGAAGAAGTGAAAAAGAAACCACTAGCAAGTCCATCGCTTATCAACTAATACAATCTTAGGATAACTAAGTCTAACTGGTCTTACATACTATTGTCTGTATGGAACTGGGCGACATCCGGCCAAGCGTTAACATCATTTACGTAGTCATCTACGGAGTAATAGGCTTTCTTGATAAGATTTCGTTTTATGTACAGTTTAAATTTACGAATAGGGAGCTCAGTTGCTTCAGATGGAAGCTTATTATAAAATCTTACGCAATTGCCCACAAATGATTTCCCTACCTTTCGTAATCTATATGATGGGATGTGTAATTTGTTCTTGTTTCTTGTATTTTTATTGTGAACATCACACCTTTTCATAAAGTTATCTCTGTTTTTGTGTGTATACATTAGATTTTCATAGATGTATTGCGATATTACTGTTAAAATATTTATTTCTTTAAATAATTCCCTTAACGAGTCTCGTGGATTTAATTTATAAATAGCGCGTACCGCCCTTTTCTGAATAACAAAGATAGTCTGGATGTCAGCTGCCTATCCCCAAAGCAAAATACCATAAGACATAACACTATGGAAGTAACTGAAGTAAACTAACCTAGCTGTATCTTCATCGGTAATGTATCTAATTGTTCGAACCGCATACGCTGCTGAACTAAGTCTGTTTGCGAGAGCATCAATTTGCGGTCTCCATTGAAGAGAGGAATCAATATGTAACCCTAGGAAAACAGTTGAGTCTACAAGGTGAACAATCTCATCCTTTAGCATTATCTTAGTTGGGAGCTCTCTTACATTTGGTAACATGAATTTTATGCATTTGGTTTTTGAAGCATTGAGTAAGAGGTTATTGGCGGTGAACCAATCTAGTATTTGTGAAAGAGAATTATTTACATCGTCATAATTATGTTTATTTCTGTCAACTTTAAAAATCAATGAAGTATCATCAGCAAATAAGACTATATCACAGAGATCTTTTGCTAGAAATGGGAGATCATTTACATATACTAAAAATAGAAAAGGACCCAATATTGATCCTTGCGGGACTCCTAAATCGATTTTTGATCCCCTAGATCTTTCTTTACCAATATCTACTTTTTGGACTCTATCAGATAAATATGATTGCATAAGGTCCAGTGCCTTGTTTTGAATTCCATAATGTCTTAGTTTATTTATTAATGTACCATGATCAACGCAATCAAAAGCTTTAGAAAGGTCACAAAATACACCAATAGCGTTTTTCGCTTTATCCCATGCATCCAATATGTGCTTTAATAGAACTGTACCAGCATCAGTTGTCGATCTACCCTTGGTGAAGCCAAATTGATTTTTATGTAACAATCTATTGAGGTTGAAGTGAGAGGACAACTGTGTGAGAATAATTTTTTCAAAAACTTTACTCATTGCAGGAAGTATTGAAATTGGCCTGTAATTGGCCGGATCAGTGTGGCTACCTGATTTATAAAGAGGAACCAGTTTACTATATTTCATGAGATCAGGGAAAACTCCTGCATCAACACAACTATTGAAAATGTAAGCCAAGTATGGAGCAACTTCCTTAATAATAGAACTCAGTACTTTGGTTGAAATACCCCAAAGATCCTCAGTATTTTTGATGTTAATTGACTTAAATGTTTTCACAATATAATTAGCGTTTACATGACTAAATATAAAAACCTCGGTACATTTATCTACAGATGATTCTAATAATTTAACCGCGATTGAAGGTGAGGAGTTTAGAGACCGGGTAACAACTTTAGGAATATCAGAAAAGAATGAATCAAAAGCATCGGCAATATCTTTATCGTTTACAAGTATTGAATTATTAATTTTTAACCTTATTTCTCTTTTTCGTGACTTAGATTTACCAGTTTCGTTATTTATAAGTCTCCATGTTGCTTTGATTTTATCAGATGAGTTTACAATTTTTTTCCTCAAAAACAGGCATTTCGCTGTGTTACAGACTTTTTTAAATGTTTTTGAGTACTTTGTTAAATACAAAAGAAACGCAGGATCATTTAACATAGCTTCTCTAGCACCATAAAGATCATATAGTCTATTCCTACTTCTATAAATACCGGGAGTGGCCCAATCGGTAAATCCGACCCTGTCCCTAACTGTGCATGTTTTATATTTAAATACTTCGCTGTGTTCTTTGTTTATAACACTTAAAAGTTTGGCAAAAAGATCATTAGGGTTATCGGAACAAGTTATATTAGCTACTGCTAGTTCCACTTGACTTTGAAAATTCTTAATACGGCTCTCTGTAATAGGCCTATAGGTATATTTCTCAACTTTGTTTTTATCGTTAAGATTATAACTAAAATTAACACTCTGACCATAGTGGTCTGATTTGAAATGTTTGATTACTGCTTTGTTGGTTGGAGATAGACTGCAATAAATATTATCTAAACAAGTGGCAGATGTTAGGGTTACCCTAGTAGGATCATGAAAAAGATGTCGTAAACTAAAGCATTTGAATAAATTAAGCAGCCTATCGGCGAGGGGATTCGCTAAAATATCTATATTAAAGTCGCCACAAACAATGAGATCCTTTCTACATGAAAATAATTTCAGCAAAACCTCTTCCATAGTACATTCAAAAGCTACTTGATTTGCGTCAGGAGGGCGGTACACGCACACTATGATGTGTCGCTCCAGTTCCACACAAGAAAGTTCAATAGTCCTCTCAATAGTGAGGTTTACAATATCTTGACGTTCTTTACATTTAAGACTATTTTTAACTATAATCAAAGAGCCACCACGTATTGCAGCTTTTCTTTTATAGGAACTTGCAAAACAATAGTTATTATAAAAGGGCAGTAACTGATTTTTTACAATCCAGTGTTCTGATAAGCACATAACATCTACATTCAAATAATTCAAAAATAATTCTAATTCTAGGATTTTGCTGGGTAAGCCTTGTATATTCTGATGGACTATATGAAATGAATTTTGCTTTCCCGTTATAATTTGGTGGCTTGAACTTTACTCACTTTTATGGCAGGTAAGTTATGGCGGTGCCGTGCCGCCGCAAGAATAGCTACCACCCCAGCCTATCAGGTAGGTACCTGATAACGACTGTTAAAAATGTTTCATGGTAGTACCTATGCAAAAAAAAAAAATATAGGAATAGGTTTTTTAAGAGTTCTTTCTCAAACTCAAGTAGGTACCTACCTACCAGCTAATCATCCCCCAGGAATGCATAAAGCTGTGAATAACAGTGAATACTTGCAATGTTATTTGAGAGCTTTGTTTGCTAAGATAATTTTGAACCAGGGTGTTTAAAACTGCTCATAAAAATGTAACAATGAGTGGTAAGATATTTTGAACACCTTGGGTGCTTAGAACTTGAAACAATATAATTTGAACTGTGTATGTATATCAAATTGCTTTCATTTTTTTTTCAGATCATTTTGACTACTCTAGACGGTCATATCAATTTGACGCTGACTGTACCTACAAGATAGGTAGGTACAATTGGGAAATAAAACATTGAGTCGACACTGAACCAGTGGATTTTTTTACTTACCAATCGTTAACAGTGTTAACGACAGGGTGTTTGTTGGAATGAAAGCAGGAATTATAATATTTCTTATTTGTTTTCCCATTAAGGTAGGTGATAGAGTGAACTAAAATACAAATAATGTCCTTTAATCAGTTTATTGCATAAACAAAAACCGGTCCACCACTGGTGTGTTAATCTCAGGCGTTCACTACATAGGTCTACTCGGCGATACTTTGGAATGAATCCTGCTTATACACTAAAACCTTGGCTAGACTGGACCACCCTGTACTTTAGACAAGTGTCTATTGCTAACAAGAGCGAATTGGATATTCAAGACGTTTCGTATGTTTTTTGTGGAATGGCAGTACTACTCGTATAGGCATACCTTTAGTTTGAAATTGATATTTTTTTAGGAAGTTTAACAGTGTGTCTTGTGTAGCCAAGGAAGAAAAATCAACTTTACAAAATAAAATGTTACATCAATAAATAAATTCTGTCATCAATACACAACTAATCGAAACTACAACTCTAGAAAAACCATCTGAGATCTAGATCTTAAAATAAACTTTGGATAAGAAATTAAAATAATCAATTTGTACATTTTTACAACGAAAATAACCATTTTTTTCGGTGAATACTGAGTGACAATATTTTAAATGCATTATTGTTAAGTTGTGACAGTATGTATGCACCTTAAAATATACTTTTACATTAAATTAATTAATACTTTAGTAATTAATTTCAAAAGATTGACATTATTGTATTTATGGAAGAATTTAGTTTACTTAGGCATACATATTGTATAAAAAATCGTTACACCAAAAATATAAAATTTGTATGAAAAATAACTACAAAAACTTACTTTAAGGTGCAAAATTCAAGGAATGTGCTCTGTATTGTGAATTAAACCTGGCATTTAGACAAGTGACAACTGTACGTAGAAATACGAAGACAGATATTAGCGTTCATCGATATTATTTTCGTTTAGGCAACGCATCGATTGTCATTTGTCTAAACTATAACCTTAAAACTATTCGAATTAGGTCATTTATTGGCAATAATATCACAAATCAATATTATCAGTTTTCACAACAATTTTCAGATTTTAGGAAAGAAATGCAAATTCTTGAGCCCTTCGAATTAACCAATTATAATCGTCAATTCGCAAATATTTCTGACTTAATAAAATATGAATTTACGATTCACAATGAAGCAATAAGTATTTAAGCACGACATTGCCGATGATCCGATGATATGTTAATAAATTATCACTAAATGACTCAACATCGACTTTCAGGATAGCGCACTTTTTATGTTGTTTTTTACTTATTATACACAAAGTTCAGGTTTTTTTCTAAAGGTAAAAACCGTTGTGTCGTTTTTTTACACAAAAATCGAACAGTGTATTCATCAGTGAACAAGTTTTCTACAAAAATACGCAAATATAAACCCTATTTCAAGCGTAATAAAGCAAAAAGTGCGCTATCCTCAAAAATATAAACAATTGATTTGATTACAACTCCAATATGTTAGATAGAGAATAGGCTCGAACAAAACGCAACTAAGTATATTCAATATAGGATTATTATTGTCCAATAAAAGTTGCAATTGTTAAAGTAGTAAAATTCAAAATCGCTTGACTAATAATCAAAATGTCAATTGCCTAGTTTGGTTTTGCGTTTGGAACTTCACAAAACTTTTCGAATTGCAACTTCTCTAAGAACTTTGAGCATCATGTCTTTTGCAAGCGAATAAGGACGAAAACCGATAAATGCTTGTAAGTACTATCATAGCCATAAAGTATGGGTAAAGCTGAACCGTCTACAAGCGAATATGAGCTCTATAGCCGCAAGTTATTGCTTTACTACACTCAGAAGGGTCACTAAAAAGTATTAAAGATATTTCTGTTTTTGATGTCTCACTATCACTTGACGGAATTTCAACGTATCATTAGAACGAAATTAATGTTTATTTCAATAAATTGAAGAACTGTTTCGTATTTTGAAATTATGAAGCTAATATACAGTCGCGTATTTGACTAAGTTTGATTTATCTAATTGAGAATGATATGATTTTTCAGATACTTTGCTTCCGTCGAATAAGCAACAAATTATTTTAACCGACCCAAAAAAGGAAGAGGTTCTTAATTTATCTGTTTCTTTTAATTTACTAAACATTGACTAAGTTATTTATTTATTTATTTAAATTAAAACGGTTGTAAGAAACCAATTACATTAATTAAAAGAATACAGAATTGCAATAATATTCTTTTCATTACGTGTTTTCGGTCCTGTAATCGGTTTTGTTTGTTGTTTAAATTATGTGTAAATCTTTGTAGCAGGGCAGTACCCAATTGTACTCAATTAAACTAACAAAGCGTTGCATTATGTTCCTTTGGTTGGAAATAAATGAAACATTTCCTCTTTTTAGTGATCCTTCTGAGATAATCTATTTGACCTCACCCCTGATCGCTATTCTGATCAAGAGGAACCTTCTTACTAACAGAGTAAATCGGAGGCGTTTCTATCTTCCCAGCAATAGCTTGCACGCGGCTTTTCACAGACTCTAACGGCGCTGAATCTACCCTAGACTCTGTGGCCTCCTCGAATTCAGTGTTGCCATATATATGCTGGGGTTGGACATTCCCGTATAAGTTGTAGTTTTGTATTAGCGCGGATACTCGGTTAGCTGATGAGTTGAGGCTATGATCTTTAGGTATATCGGTAATTAGTTGGCTGGTGGTTACTGGTTGATTGATTTTGAAGTCTGGTTTCGGTAGGTCTTCTTCTTGGATTGATGATTGATTGCTAAGGTTTGGCTGGCTGAATGATGGGTCCTGTAAAGAAAAAAAGGCTTTAATTCTACTGCAACATTTAAGATATTAACAGTTGAACGAATTATGAAAGGATATTGGGGATAAAATATAAAGAAATAATGGGCTATAATTTGGAAAAACGGTAGTCCCACTTTTTCTATTTTGTATTTCCATGCAAAAAGGGAAATACACCCGAAACAATCGTAGTTTATTACCTACTAGCTGCGCCCCGCGGCTACGCACGCGTTGTTCCTATGAAAACATTATAAGGTGATTTTCACCCCACGGGAACTGATTTATAGGATAAAAAGTAGCCTATGTTTGATTCCAGGATTACAATTCCCTGTATGCAAAATTTCAGCCAGATCCGTCCAGTAGTTTTGGCGTGAAGAAGTAACAAACATCCATCCATACATCCATACAAACTTTCGCCTTTATATTATAATATAGTGTGACTATTTATTTGGTTCCTTGAACCAATTTCTTCAGAAGTTGTCTAGTTTTCTTGTAAATAACTAGTAATTGGAATTTTAGCGCTTACGCCGTTCCAAAAAGGTATGGTCGTCCCTCTCATATAAACGTGCAATCCTATGATCCCTTATCACAGAATGGTGCGCATTGCGCCCTCTTAATATGCTTAAGCTATAAATTATTTTACCTGCTGGTTTTGCTCATAGAACGCAGAATCCTGCCTATGGAAATCTTGGCCTTGCAACGATGTAAACGAATTAGGTTGATTTTGTTCATGTTGTGCTTGATTCATCCCATGTTGTGTTTGATTCATTCCATGTTGTGTTTGATTCACATGCTCCATATGGTTATCTTGGTCAAGCATGCCTCTCCCGTGTTGTGATTGGTTGGGATGTTGTGGTTGGTTCCCATGTTGTGGTTGGTTGGGATGTTGTGATTGGTTCCCATGTTGTGTTTGGTTCTCGGGTTCGAGTGTGGCCCTCCAGTCGACGGTGGGGTGTCGTTGGCGGATGCAGTCGACGACGTCGAGTAGGTTCTTGGCATCCATTGCTAGAACGTGGGCCGCTGCCAGCATGCTCCTGGGAAGGTAAATCGTTTATAAGTCTAATGGTGGGTACAAACAGAGTCAGAGTCAGAGTCAAATCGTTTATTTCTTTAGACTTACAAAATAAGTACTTAGACAAGTCAAATTTTACTATATAAACAGCTTGATAAATAGTTATTACTATCAAACAAGAAATAAGGTGCAATTGACTCTAATTCACTTCAATTTTTTGTTTACTAGCGGAAGAAGTGAAAAAGAAACCACTAGCAAGTGTATCGCTTATCAACTAATACAATCTTAGGATAACTAAGTCTAACTGGTCTTACATACTATTGTCTGTATGGAACTGGGCGACATCCGGCCAAGCATCAACATCATTGACGTAGTCATCTACGGAGTAATAGGCTTTCTTGATAAGATTTCGTTTTATGTACAGTTTAAATTTACGAATAGGGAGCTCAGTTGCTTCAGATGGAAGCTTATTATAGAATCTTACGCAATTACCCACAAACGATTGAAACCAAGCGAGAACGTGCGAACGCTAAAAAATTAGATTCGATGATCGACGACAAACGTTTGCTCGCTTTCGGTGTCTGTTTTGTGTCCAGGAACATAGGAAGGAAGGTGTTCAAATAAAAAGAAAATGTTAAATGACACTTCATATTGATTGGATTTGGGGTAGTTTAATGATTTTGTATCACAACATAGCATTAACATAAAACAAAGTCGCTTCCCGCTGTCTGTCTGTCCCTATGTATGATTAGATATATAAAACTACGCAACGGATTTTATTGATGTCTTTTTTAATAGGTAGAGTGATTCAAGAGGAAGGATCATTTGCATAATACATTTTCATAAAATAAAACATATAAGAAAACGTGATGTGTCTATAAGTAATAATAATTTAAAAGTAAATTTGTTCGTTTGTTAATGTGTATGTACACGAGTCTCTGCTCCGATTTTATTGTCTACAGCGCCTCGCGGTTTCACCCGCGTAGTTCCCGTTCCCGTGGGAATTCCGGGATAAAATCTAGCCTATGTCACTCCCTGTAAAGTAAGCTTTTTAATGATGAAAGGGTTTTTTAAATCAGTCTAGTATTTTCGGAGCCTACTCAATACAAATAAATATTTCCTCTTTTTAATATTACTATAGGTAAAAAATAAGGTGGCTACGTTTTAAGAGCCCGCGCACACAGAGAGCGGTCAGAGTTCTGCGTTCTAGTGACCGTTGACCGCCCAAGAGTTCCAGCGCACACAAGCGGCGTGCAAATTCTCGCGTTCTAGTTTCGTTTAGGTCTTTGCACATGCAACATATCACTAGAAAGTTCGTCATCCGATGAAGAATTATTGCTCTTGTCGAGCTCAGCTTTTATCTAACGAATACGACATGTGTTCGTAATATTCTGTTAGGTTTTAGGTCGCGGTTTTTATAGTCTATATTACTTAAATCGTATAATAAACTCCTTTCCCTAACCAATTCAATTAACTTTTCCGTTTTTCCAAACTCATCAGACATCGCGGCGTTTCGGCGTTCTGTCTTGGAGGGGAAAAAACTCTTGGAACGCGACGTTCCGCTTTGACCGCCGCGGTCAGACTGCCCGCTGTGTGCGTTGTTGTTATAGACTCAGTATATTCTAATGAACGCCGAACGCGGAACTCGGAACTCGGAACTCCTGACCGCTCTCTGTGTGCGCGGGCTCTAACTTACTTAGTGTACTCATGCTGCAGAGTAGTGTTGGAGTACTGTATCGCGAGCCGCATCGCTTCCACCAGGGCAGCCATGTCCTTGCTCAGCACCTGGTGGGCCATTTCCACCTCCCTGGAAACGAGATATCTGTGTGAAGCCAGTAAGAAAACATAGATTTCCTTACTCAGACAATACTTTACCGTGTGGTGCTGATTGAATTTGCACCACCCCATCTCTTCTCGTGGGTAGAAGAAAGAAAGAAAGAAAGAAAATACATTTATTTGGAACAATTACATAACACACACATAACCCGACACATTATTATTTATTTATTTATTTAATTAGACAAAGGATAGTAAAAAACGTAGGTATATAAAAGTAAAAAGAGCAGGAACATGTTAAAAGAGTGTTATATAAGGGGGCCAAAAGGGTCTATGTCTCAGCATTATGCCGCTACAAGCCGATGCTGTAACGGCGCTGATTTTCAGACAGGTCCTGGAGTGGTGGCACAAAATAGGAAGAGATTTTATAAAAACGAGAACGTGAGGAAGAAGATTATTACATAGAAAAGTGGACGATTTTTACATACATACATTACGATTTTTAAAATACAACAAGAAAAGCGGAAGAGAAAAAAGTCTGTAGCCGGCCTTAGGTAGGTGGCGACTAAGGGATACCTTAACCTTAATTATATTACCCATCGGGGGTCGGGCAGTAGCGTCTCCTGCAGAACAGTTGCGATCTTCAACCCGCATGCCCAGCGTGGGGATTATGGGCATTACCCTCTATGAGATTGTATTGCCATTCAAATTCAAATTCCATAACCGGGTCCATGTTTGGAACTATTAAGTATTTACTTCTTGACCAACACACAACATGGTATCAATTAACATTTTGAATTTTGAGATATACGCCAATAAGGGGCTTATTAGGAGGCTTGCGTCCAGCAGTGGACCAATACATGCTATTGAAATTGAGGTTGAGGAAACAGAATGACAAAGTTCGAATTTATTATTATTAGTTTATGCCTGCGGCTTCGCACGCGTTGTTTCCATGAAAACGTTTTAATTTGTTTATGTTAACTAAAACGATAAGTTCATGACCTCGCTACGTGAGTTATTGACCTCCTCGCAATCGAGTTCCTGACCTCGCTATGTAAGTTCCTGACCTCGCTACGTGAGTTACTGACGTCCTCGTTACGTGAGTTACTGACCTCCTCGCTATCTGAGTTCCTAACCTCGCTATGTAAGTTCCTGACCTCGCTATGTGAATTACTGACCTCCTCGCTACGTGAGTTACTGACCTCCTCACTACGCGAGTTACTGACCTCCTCGCTACGTGAGTTACTGACCTCCTCGCTACGTGAGTTACTGACCTCCTAGCTACGTGAGTTACTGACCTCGCTACGTGGGTTACTGACCTCTCTACGTGAGTTACTGACCTCCTCGCTACGTGAGTTACTAACCTCCTCGCTACGTGTGGGTAGGGCACCACCACGCGGTCCACGGTGGCACACAGCGCGCGCAGCTGTTCCCCCACGCAGCGCACACAGGCCAGCGTGTCGGCCGGCGTGGCGTCGCGCTGGGAGACGTGTGCGAGGCGCATCACGCGGCGCACCACGCTGGTGGTGGCGGCGTATACAGGGTCATCAGTTTGGATTGAGCGCTGGGGACAAACGAGGGGTTAAAGTTGGTTGATTGATCGATCAGCGTTACAGCGCACTAGAAATATTGAAGATAGGATGTTTGACTGGCAGAATAATATGTTTTCTTTAATCTTTTATGTAAGTAAAATCTGCATTCACAAAATTTCGAAAGGTATTTGTTTTATCCGGTTATCGATCTTGAGGGACGTATAAAATTGAGGCCGAAGCCAATTGTAATATCAGAACGCCCTGAGCATATAATTATCTGCAGATCTAACAAACATTTGGACAAAGTGCAAATGTTACATAAATGGTCGCCTCCTCGGGAGAAATGTGTGTACGATCTGCAGATATTTGTTCAGAGCGTTCTGGATTTATATCTATACTAAAAATATCTATCTATGTAGTGTATTGTATTATGTATATCAGTTATCTGGTACCCATAACACAAGCTCTGCTTAGCTTGGGGCTAGATAATGCTGTGTAAATTGTCTAACATTATATTATATTATTTTATTATTCTATCATTATTATACTGATGTGTAAAAAGTAACAAAAAACTATAATAGTAAAAACATTTACGTTCCGCCTCTTACCCTCTCTTCGCTGGACGGGTTGTCAGTAGACCTCACTGTGTTCGCGGGACTTGATTCCGTTGAGTTTGCCGCTGGAAATTAAAATAAAAAAGATTATTAGAAGATATTGGCCATGTAGGGTTCTGTGCGGTAATAGGGTATATGCATCGATTTTTTTTATTGCCTTAATCGATTCTACAGGTCATTATTTAACCGAGAAATGATAAGACGCTCACTGAATTTCGCAATAACAAGGTAAAAAAAACAAATCAAAACTACAATCATTTTCGGGTGATAAAAACGCTGCCATTTTGGCGCCATGTTTATTTGACGTCGACGTTCACACTCGATTAAAACCTTTTGTGACGACCTCGGTAGTGATCATCTCAGGAAAGAGGTTTTCCGAAAAAGCTGAAAATAACCGACAATACGAAATGTGAAGTGGGCAGAATATTGTCAAATCATGGTGCAGCAAGCAGAATAAAAAAGAAGAAATGCGTTTTGAAATTTTGCGATTGAGATTTAAAATATAATTTTTTTAATTCTATCTTCAGTTAAATTCTACAATAAAAACATCTCAAAATGCTAAAATAAATATGTAGATATGTTTCTATCTCAATAGAAAATACGTATATATTTTTTTAGCCATTTTGAAATCACATGCATATACCCTATTGTAAAACGTGACCCTATTACTAAGACTCCGCTGTCCGGCCGTCTGTCTGTCTGTCACCAGGCTATGGCTCAGCGAACGTTTCTCACCTGAACTCGGCTGACTAGATGCCCTCTCTTGTACGTTCTGGCTGTCAGAGCTGTTCTCAGTAGGTTCTTCTGTCGACAACTGGACGTTGGATAGACGTTTCTTCTGTAAACATCAAATAAGGAATATTAAAGAAAACATAAGTTAAAAAGCTAGGACGGGCCTGGAGTTACACTAATATTATAAATGCGAAAGTCTGTATGGATGGATGGATGTTTGTTACTTCTTCACGTCAAAACTACTGGACGGATCTAGCTAAAATTGCATACAGGTAATTCTAATCCTCGAATCAAACATAGGCTACCCATAAATCTGTTCCCGTGGGATAAAAATTACCGTTAAACGTTTCCATAGGAAAAACGCGTGCGAAGGCGCGGGGCGCAGTAAGTAGGTCATAAATCAGTTCCCGTGGGGTAAAAATCACCATTAAACGTTTCCATAGGAGCAACGGGTGCGAAGCCGCGGGGCTCGCTAGTACAATATACTTAATACTGCTTAAATTATAATTTAACATACAATAAAGGTAAATTAATAAATAGATCAGCTGTAAATGGGCGTCGTTAAAGTCATGTACAAAATAATAATTAATGGTGCTGCTGCATTGTTAAATCTAAATAATATTATATAATTATCAGTTACCTTACCTATACCGTGTACATTTTGAATGAAGCATAAACGTAAACAAACCGCCCATACTTAACCTAAAATTCACTTTGTTGGCGCGAGATTTTGTTATTTGTGTCGTATTTCGTTTACTAACATGCTTCATTCAAAATGGATATACCATAGGTAAAATATAGCAGCTAAGAATGCATTGACATTTGTAGCTAGCCTATGATAGAGGTGTAGGTGTGTGCTTCTGTTTTTCAATTCTAAACTCTAAGACAATGTAAATAAGTCACACAATACATACCAAGCTGTCTTCCTGCATCTGCAGCCATCTTCTGTCCTCTTCTGTCTGATGTTGCTGTCTCGCCAGCTCGGCTAGCAGGCGCCTTTCCACGGCTTGCTCCGTGTCGAATTCTGGACTCTGTTGCGAGGGAGATAGAGTCAGTTTTCATTCCTAAACTATTACTGAACTGATGTTCGTTACTAAACTGAACTGAACTGTTCGAAACCTTTCGAAAGGTTTCAACATATTGGAGAACTAAGAAAAATATTCGTCAATTTACTTCATGTAATAAATATCTATATATGTAGTGTATTGTATAATGTATATCAGTTATCTAGTACCCATAACACAAGCTCGCTTAGCTTGGGGCTAGATAATGCTGTGTGAGTCCAACATTATTATTTATTACTAAAAGGTCGAACATAAAATTTTCGTTATTAAAATGTTTTTTTTAAGATGAGGGATAGCTTTTAAAGTAGCTATATTTTAATGCCAAACTAACTTTCTGTTAATGTCCCCAGTTTTATTAGATGTTGTTAGGTTTTAACTTTTTTTAACATGATTTGGTTAACAATTTGTTAGAGGACAATGAAGCCGATCACCGTTAGTTTTAGGAGACCAACAGAAAAATAGTTTTTGGGGCAAAGAAACCATTTGTGAATATAAAATTCTGTCTGAAACAAGCTTTAACTTTCGTGTTCTCAAATGATTTCTGCATTT
Source organism: Eupithecia tripunctaria (assembly GCA_955876795.1). NCBI lineage: Eukaryota > Metazoa > Arthropoda > Insecta > Lepidoptera > Geometridae > Eupithecia > Eupithecia tripunctaria. The sequence goes on along the minus strand of OY041623.1, from coordinate 6,699,409 downwards.
AAATAATAAAATAAAAAACAAAAACCGAAAAACTACCGGAGAAACCCAAGGAACACAAAACTCTGGAATAAAAAGAAAATCTTATTTACAAATAAAATAATAAGAAATAAAAATACCATCCATGCATATTTTATGCATAGGTAAATAATCCTTCGATGTAATAATAATAATAATAATACCTACACCTTGTGCACATAAAAACAAAACAAACTAAACAGTAAACTAAATATGTTGTGAAGTTCTAAAATATTAAAAAATTAATCGTAGGCATGCTCGATTTTTATCTAAAACACTCAAAACTCTACTTGCATACTGCACAACATACTAATCGAAACTATATAGACGTATTCAGACCTCTTGTTCTAACTCGTGTAATCATACATTAGAGAGCAAGACAAAAAATCTGATATCTATTTTTCTAAGAGAAATTTGAACAATCTACAAAACGACATATCTACTCTCATCCATGCTACAATCACCTGAGTAACCGCAGGCGAGCATTCCTGCCTCGACACATATTGCGCGTCCATTGCTTGCGCTGCACTGAACTGAGGCCTTTGTTGTGCTTGCAAACCAGCAATGGAAGGCGAACCTTGGCTTGATCCCTGCGTTTCGTGTTCCATTGCTTGCCCTGAACTAAACTGCGGACGGATGTTAGACTGAAAACCTGCAGTGGAAGGCATATCGTGGGATTCCGCCGCTTGGGAAAATTGAGGCCTAGCTTGATACGCAGCGGAGGGGCCTTGGAACGTAAACTGACTCGCGGTCTGAGTCTGAACTTGTGGACGATACAACATAGGCTGAGCTTGTATACCGTGGTTGTACATATAGGGAGGCATAGCTTGAGGGAATTGGAACTGAGGGGTGCCTGAGTGAAACATTTTGGACTTTGGGCTTTGGGAATAAGGTACACCTTGGACTACACCAACGGGTACGTTGTAGCTAGTCGGGTGTGACGCGGACATTGCTGGGTTAGGCCTGTACTGCGGCTTCGCCATCGCTTTCTGAGCAGCAATGGCGACGCAACTCTTAACATTATCGCCTCCGAAGTCGTAAATCTCTTCGACTAACGCCGGTTCGGGTTGCGTTCTCATTTTGTTGACAACGCTCGCCGCCAGTTGCGCATTGGTCGTCCCTTGTACTGAGAACTGTCCTACATCTTGCTCCCTTCTATTCCTAGGAGGGGGGGAGGCCGGGACGGAATGTTGTCTTGTAAACGGGGCTATAGGGACGGGCGAGCCTCTATGGGACACGTTCCGATTATTCCTTTCAAGCGAGCCCATCCTAACCGGAGCTCGTTCAGCCAGCCTAGTGTTCCGTTCGAGGGACCTAACTCTACTGGGATGTGAAGTCTTTTCCTCCTCGGTTATGTTCTGGCATAGATTATCGACGCTTTCCTTAGCACCGACTAATCCAGTGATCTCCTCTGGGACAATAGGATCTAACTTATGCAAGCTATGGGCTGGTATAGGAACTGTTTGGAGCGGGATGTCAAGAATCTCGTCAGGTTTAGGATGGGTGATTTTGTCTATGATTTCAGGGTTCTCCGGTAGTGTATCGGCGAAGTCGACGGCGACTGTGTTGAATACCGAGGCGGGTGTGACGTAGGCTTGAGGGTCCAAGGCTCGTGATTGGTTCTCTCGGAGTAGATGGGCGAGGACCAATGGGTTTTGGGCCACGATGTAGGTTTGCGGGGCGCCCGGGGGTTGGGAAGGTGCGTCGGCCGCTGTGGACAAAGATTGAATGCTTTGGGTATGGTTTTGGTTGGATATAAAATATACAAGAACGTGCGTAAAGTGCAACCTAAGCTGTTACTTCGCTTACAGTCTGTTTCTTATAGGGCTTAGCTAAAAATAAACGTACTAAGTATAGATCAGTTGTGATAAGACTAACCTGTGTGTTTGAATGCGCTTTCTATAACGTCAATAAAAGTAAAAAGTATTAATTCTGTGTTATGTTTCATCAGCAAAAAAAGATAGCACCGAACTGCGATCCCAACTCGCATGCTCAGCGTGGGGATTATGAGCATTACCCCCCACGAGATAAAGGTCAATAAGGCGCTTATCAGGGGGAGGCCTGCGTGGGCAAAACAGGTTGTTGATGTTAAGGATGTATGAAACGTTGGTGTTCTTCCAACACAAATAAGGTTCGTAGTTCATCCGCTTATATCCGTAATTATAATCTTATCATAAGCATTTTACTATAGAAACTTTCGTATCTTGACAAATTCATTATAAATGTAAGCGGGTTAACTACGAACCTTGTTTGTGTTGGAAGAACACCAACGTTTCATCCCTCAACCACTCGGGGAATCGTTAAGGGATGTAACGTTGGTGTTCTTCCAACACAAATCAGGTTCGTAGTTAACCCGCTTACATCCAAAATGAAACCATAGCATGTCAACGCACATACCATCGCCAAACGTAATGCCTATCCAGTTTGAAACTATTTTGCTTTGCGTTAAAAACAAAAGATATCGAGCAAGCCGGGGTTGGCAACTATTCACTTCACAGAAAAATCACCCTAGTGGTGGTAAGGTTTTGCTTACTATACCTGTGAGATTAGTGGAGGGCCGGGTAGGTTTTGGCGGGGGTTCGTCTCCCCACGACGCGGCCGCTACACGTCTGTTTTCTCTTCGCATAGTGTCCCACGCTGTGTTGCGCTCTTCTTGAAGGATTTCACTGTTAAAAAGCAAAAATTTATTTAATAATTTGTTTAATTTTGCTCACATGTACATGGTATATAGCTTAGATCTCAATGTATGCTAAGGTCAATAGTACATGAACCCTGGTAGGGCACTGCAAAAGAATGTATACATTTAAAACATCGATTAGGTATTTCGCGGCCTCCCCCGAGATACCTAAAACCCATAGATTTAAATCGTTAGATATGCCCTTACCGCTGTGAGACCGCGCCGTGTTGTGTCCAAGTCGAACCTTACGCATGCATAAACTTGGACTCAGTATATATCTAAGCACAGTGTTAGCCGGACGTGTTGTGAAGGACGTTTGCGAGCAGTTTATAGCGTCACAAAATGACGTGTGCCTTTCGAAAGCGCAACAACAATTCTAGAAACACAAACAAAGCCAGAGGTGTAACATTTCACTCTAAGGTATTGCGAGTTAATGAAATAACTTTTATTTTATCGTCCGCATTGTCAAAAATGACTATAATAACAAATTTAAATGGCGAGTGCACGAAAGAGAAAGTAGTGTTTGTAACTAATGTGTGAGAAGAAAAGATGACACTATTTTCTCAGTACGCTTGTTTTGTTTGTGTAGATTGCACAGGTTTTAGACATGATGCGACACATTTCAAAACATTGCTACAGAGTTTTTGGTGGTCAGGGCGTATCTAACGATTTAAATCAATGCTAAAACCTTACAAAAATGACACTCGAAGCTGTCTTCGACTTGTTTTGACGCAGACAGTTTGCGCAGAGCCTGACAAGTTTTTATTGCATCCGGAACAAGAGATAAATGGAGTTGAAATTGTTTTATTTTGTAAGCAGGTAGATCACTGAGAACAATAAAACTGCATGTTTACAGGAACAATCTGTAAATCATACCGTTACCTTGTCCTTATCATCTTTAAATTGATTTGGTTCCTTCTAATTACTAATAAAATAAATAAAAATATTTTCTTTTGGATAGCAAAAAGTTAATTTAGTTATATGGTTAAGAGAAGTCACAGAACTCTTATCTAGTTACAATAAATAAATAAAAAAAGTAGCACTGGGCCTCTGACTAGGTTCGTAGGCCCAGCATTGGGACATCACAGAGTCAATCTAACTAAAGTCTTATCTCTTTTGAACCCTTTCAGGTTAGTAGCACTGGGCTTGTAGGCCCAGAATCTTGATATCGCAAAGTAAGGTCTCTTCATACATCTTGGGAGTCAATCTAACTTGAGTCTTATCTACTTACAATAGGGTCTCTTTCAAGTTAGTAGCACTGGGCCTCTGACTGGGCTCGTAGGCCCAGCACCTCGACATCACAGAGTAGAGCCTCGGCGGACAACTCGGCGGCAGCGCCAATCGTTCTCCGTTCTCCAACTTGCCGATGACGTCATTGTTCTTGACTCCGCTGAACGGTTTGATTCCTAACATGAGGATCTCCCACATGCACACACCTGGGGGGAGAAAGGAAATAAATGAATGATTTAACTCGATGAATCGCGTAAGCGTTCTGATTGTTCGTCTATGTAGCGTCTATGTGAAGTTTCATACAACGCTTAGCGGGACGAAATATACAGCGAGTTTTTCGCATGCTGTATAATTGGTCGCAATTATTAGAAAAACATTTGTTAGGATTTAAGACGCTATGAGCGTTAAATTGAAACAATAAATCTATCTCAACCTAAACAGCCTGTATTTATTGGTCCACAGCTGGACGCAGGCTTCCTGATAAGCACTTTATTGGCGTTTATCTCATGGAGGGTAATGCTCATAATCCACACGCTCGGCATGCGGGTTGCGGATCGCAGTATGGTGGAATAAATGTTCTGCATGGGGCCCGCCCCCGGTGGGTATCCCTTAGTCGCCTCTTACGACACCCACGGGAAAAGTTGGGATGGTGCAAATTCTATGCCGGCACGAAAGGAGAAGGCTTGCGTCCAGCAGTGGGCCAATATAGGTTGTCGAGGAAGAAATTGTATTGTAACATTGTATCATTACGTATCTTCTAAATTACTAAATTTTTTACATTTAATCTTCGCGTATGTCCAGCAGTGGGCGATAACAAACTGACTAGACTTACCGAACATCCAAACATCCGAAGCGGATGTGAACCGCCGGAAGTTGATGGACTCAGGCGCCATCCACTTGATGGGCAGTTTGCCGCGCGATGCCTTGTAGTAGGACTTGTCTTCTACCATCTTTGATAGACCGAAGTCTGCCAGCTGTAACAAGTTATATTACACTTTATTATGATCGCGTGACGTTTGATTTCACCTTTATCTATCTGCTGTTTCTGTGGGTAGCTCCTATCCCATACATGCAATCCGACACTTATAACCATCAGTTTCTTATTAGAAACTATAATAATGATAATAATGATAAAAATAATTTATCAAAGGTTCTCGTACAAAATATACCCGTCTAATTTAGTAGTAGTACCTGGTAAATAGATAACTTAGAAAACTAGTAACGTAATGCAAAAATAATGTCGGACAATCAACACAGCATTTTCTATCACCTAGCTAGTAGAGCTATTATAATGTATATGGGACATTTCGCCCGAATCTCTTCGCGGACGAGTTTTAGGCTCGTATTATGAAAGCATGTTCAGTTCTATAGTTGAGTATAGTTTTGAGTAAATACTCATAATAAAAGAATGCTTGGGAACTCATTTCAAAATCTACACTCACTCATGTAACCCTCAAGTAACGATGCCTTCTTACCACGTTATTACGTATTATTGATCAGTTATTATATTGTAAAGTCCATGACATTGAATAAGTTTTGATTATGTTGCACCTCTTTAATCTATCTTTAGCTTGGGGCCAGATAATGCTGTGTGAATTGTCCAGCATTATTTATTTATTATTATTATTTATTTATCATAGGCTAGTCCACAAATGACAATGCATTCTTAGTAGCTATATTTTACCTAGTAAGCTAACTGTGATAATTATATATTATTTAGATTTAATAATGACAGACAATGCCATTTTCCAGAAGCACCATTAATTATTATTTGTACAAGACTTTAACGATGCCCAAATGGGCATCGTTTAAGTCAATAAATAGATCAGCTGTAAATACAGCTGATCTATTTATTAATTTATCTTTTTTATGTGTACAAATTATTAACTTGATTATTTTTCTGTCTTGTCTGTTTTATGGCTTCAAATTTTAAATTATAATTTAAGCAGCATTATATTGTATAATTGACGTCTGCAAGCGTGCCTTGTGCTCCTACGGCGAATAAATGGGTATGCGTATGAGTATGAGTTACCAAGCATTACTTGAGTAATTGCCTATTTTAGAACGATTACAAATATTCAAATCTCTGCCTAGACTCTAGCTCTAGCTCTCTAGTGATTCTTTGAACTCATCTTTACTCAAGTGTGGTCTGGACCACATTTGAGTAAAGTACTTTTCAGGGAGTGACATAGGCAATTTTATCCCAGAATTCTCGGAAATTTAGCGGGTGAAACCGAGATGCGCTGCTAGTATCTAATCAATGTAACTAATAACTAAACTAACTAACCTTGACACAAGTAGGTGTTGAGACGAGCACGTTTCTCGCGGCGATGTCTCGATGCACGAACTTCTTGCTTTCTAAGTAGCTGAGCGCGGTGGATAGCTGGTAGATGTACAGGACTAGAGTGCATGTTTCTAACCTGTAAGTTAAATATTGGTTTTAGTATCTATCGCTTACTTACTGCCAAAACTAAAATACTAAGCATTTAATCAAAGACGAACAGGAAACTGTAGCCTTTATTTTATTCCAGGTTCAGATGTATTTATATATTGTCGTATCACATCACATCACACTATGTATGGATGTATGGATGGATGTTTGTTACTTCTTCACGCCAAAACTACTGGACGGATCTGACTGAAATTTTGCATACAGGTAATTATAATCCTGGAATGAAACATAGGCTACTTTTTATCCCATAAATCTGTTCCCGTGGGATGAAAATGAAATTTTAATGTTTCTATAGGAACAACGCGTGCGAAGCCGCGGGGCGCAGCTAGTTCTATATATATTATTTATATATTATATATATTTAGTCTGTCAGTTAGATTATCAGAAGATTTTGGACACATATTTTTACACATGTCGCCGTGTGGGAAATACCAGGTAATACATTCCATTTTACCCCCGTGTTACCAACTCCTGGTAATGCTACCTACCTATGAGAATTCTGCTGTAAATACGCCCGCATTTCTCCCAGTGTTGCCAGCTCCATCACGATCCAGATAGGCGGGGAGCTACACACTCCAACTAGGCCGATTATGTGTGGGTGGGAGAACTGTTGCATTATGTCTGGAAGAAGAAGATAATATTAGTTTTTTTAACAGTATAGTAAAAACGTTGGGAAACTTGGAGTTTGAGCTTGAAACTCGAAACTTCTAGGAACCCAGGGATGAATTATTAATGGGTATTCTTTAAATCTGAACATTTAACATCGTGTTAAGAAAACTTTCTAGGTAGGTACGGGATTTTCAGATCGGTTACCGCAGCCTATGGACGCACCTACATCTCGTCGTTCCTTTGCCTGTCTGCTTCTGTATGACTATCATCTTACTGTACCTATAAAGAATATTCTAGAACTTACAAGCTTCTTCTAGAAACTTCTCGGCTGTGTCCAGATCTGCGTCCATCTTGCAAGTCTTCACTGCAACTGGTAGCGTGTACTCTCCCGTCGTTCCTTTGCCTTTCTGCTTTTGTATGGCGATCTGTCTTCGCAGTGAGGGATGGTTCGCTGATGTTACTTTGCACGTGCCTGTGCAACAAATGTATGGTTAAAAAAAGAATAGAATCTCTCTTATTTAGACTCTCTTTTTTATACTAGTTTCTCACGCGGATTTCTTTGTTAATTAGAGTATGTGATATCAAAAAAATTATTTGTATTATTATGTGAAATAGCTTTTAAGTGAGATCGGAATCAGCCAGATAATAGTTATGCATAATTTCTCAAAAACTTTAGCGATTTTATGCCAGGCTAAAAAGGGGCGCAAAGTGTTCACTTAAAATTAATTACTTTGTAAGTACATGTACATCGGTTTACATTTCTTGCCGCTTTCAGCAGGCTTTAAGTGGTTGGCACAAGAAATGAATGAATTGTCTAACAAAGTAGTTCCTATCATACGTCTCCTAATAGACATGTTAACTTTTTGACAGCTTTCTGAGATAATAAAATATGGTGTAAATATTATCTGTTTGAAATTTATAGTTCTTTTATTAATTCAAGATATTAAAATCTCTATCTTTTATCACATGCTTACCTTTGTGCACATCTCCAAACTGTCCTTCGCCGATAATAGCAGTCAGTTCAATCTGATTACGAACTAACTCGTAGTCGCGAACTGAAAAGAAAATAGTTTGTCGTTGAAAAAAAAAAAGGTAAGTCGAGTAGTATATACTCGTATATACGAAAAATAGTCGTTTTTTAAAGTATCTATATAAGTATCCATTACACATAGCAACCGTTCCCAGAATGTTCACTATTTCTTTGTTACTCAAGTAATTTATTGCCTAAGATCTGCATTTTTTTTCCTAATATAAATCATGATTTCTACTTCTTGAATGAAATAACTAAATAAAACTATTCTTGGGCTGTTCCTACGTGAAATAGACAAAGGTACCCTATACTGTGTCCATTTTGAATGAAGCATGTTAGTAAACAAACCGCCCATACTTAACATAAAATTCACTTTGTTGGCGCGTCCTTTTATACGTAATTTACATTACAAGTCGATTTTAGATCCTCCCTTCAATAAAAATTGCTTACAATTATATCTGAAACTCGACGCCAAGCAAGTGAGATTTGTTATTTGTGTCGTAGTTTGTTTACTAACATGCTTCATTCGGAATGGATAAACCATAGTTGTAAAATTGTGAAAACTTCTATAGGAGCAGTTTTTCTAAACAGTGAACGAAGCGTCACGCTCCGATCGGTTACTCTAATTCAACAAATGCAAACTTTTTTATAACGTGAAACAAACATTGTTGTAATATTTGTCGGATATTTCTGGAAGTGAAAACTTCTATAGCACATTTCTAAGCAGTGAATGAAGCGTCACGCAAAGGTTGGTTACGCTGATTCGGATATACTGCTCTACCGACGATCTCTGTGGCGCAGCGGGCGAAGGTCTGCCTGTGACGCAGGAGGTTACGTGTTCGATCCCCGCCGATAAAAAAAATATATTTATGTAGTGTATTGTATTAAGCATATCAGTTACCTAGCACACATAACACAAGCTCTGCTTAGATTAGGACCAAATAATGCTGTGTGAATTGTCCAGCAATATTTATTCTCTCACCTGCTGGCGTAGAATAATCAGCATCATCATCAACGATCTCCGCATAGTCTTCCGAGAGGAGAGTGGACGTGTTCGCCTCCCAAGAAGAAGTCTTGCCTTCTGAGGAACTGCTGCTCATTTCAGCTGGAAACACCAAGGTTAGTGAATAACTGGGGGAGTTTTAGCAACCTAACTAGGTAGATAAATAAGGTAGTTTTAGTTTTAGACTTCGTATTATTTTTATATATACAAAGAAGGTATTAACACTTAAACAAATCTCAATGTAAAGACGCTATGAGAAAATGGTTGCTAACACTGGATTACTGTGCAACTGAAAACCTACTCAAAGTTGTAATATAGATTGTATGTTGGTACCTAATTGTATTAAATGTAATTGTTATTTCATAATTCATATTGTAACTATAATAAATTCATAATTTCATAATGTATAATAATTTTGAATGATATTGTTAACTATGTAATGTTTGTAAATAATCTAAATTTATAATTATTGTTGTAGATTGTATAAAATCCTTTATGAGGATTTATATACATCTTGATAAATAGATTTTAATCGAGTTGTGGCTACTGTGTAAACCTTGAAGGGCATGCAGCACCTACGACACAAGTCTAACCACTTAGTGTAGGTGCTGTAATCCAAATCTAGAAGCCAAGCCAAATTTTCTTAATTATTTGTTAGACATAAGTACTATTACGAATGCTTGATTTGAAATAAAAAATTATTATTATTATTAAAATTATTACTTTAGTTATAGTTTTTCTTCTTTATGTGAATTTGGAAATTCATAAGAGAAAATAAATATCAAAACTTATATTCCACCCTTAGTTTATTTTTTTTAACTACTACGTAAGACAACGTGTAATTTCTTGAAACTTCGTGAAAATGTAACGGGCTTTCCCGAAGACAACGTTTGTATGAAATTTGGTAGTTCCACTTACGAACGTTACAGGCCCTGTATACATTTTAAAACTCTTCAATCTCAACCTCAACAGCCAATAGGTCCACTGCTGGACGCAGGCCACTTCTTGCTTAATTTATTAATAAAATTAAATTAATATTACAACAGATAAACTTATACTAACACTCAGTAAACCACAGAGGTTAGTAATTGAGTGTTTTAAGCGAGTCAGCCTATCAGATAGGTTTCACAAAAAATAAGCGCCTTGTTGTCATTTATGTCATGGGGGGTATTGCCCAAAATAAATTTTCATACCAAAATAAGATCTGTTTAATTGGACTGGAAAATCTTATTATTATGCAAAGGACAATTTTGATATATAAAAACATGAAACTTATAATAAACTTACTTTTACATTGGCAATTCATCGTTTTCCATGCGGTAGCTTGAACAAACAAATTATTATATTATTAAAGAACATCAAGAGAATCACACGAAATTAAAAAGCATGGCAAGGTTAAACTTACTTGTTCTATTCCACAGTGAGGTTTGCGACTCCGTGACCAGTCTACAGTACCCATCGACTAAGTCTGCTAAACTTTCTGCAGCCTGGAAAAAAATACAAATGCTAAAGAAAATTTCAAATGTGCAGTACAAAAGGGACTTAATAATGTGTTTTCTACCAGCCGTTGCATGGGCCAAAAATGTACGAAGGATCTTCGAGTTACACATTCCGGGATTTAACATTCAGAGAATTGGACATCCGGAAAGTTGGACATCCGAGGAATGAACAAAATAGCCTGAACCCATCGATCATAAATTTCGCAGCCTCCCCCGTAGATACCTAGAACCTTACGAAAATGACACTCAAAATTGTCTACGACTTGTTTTGACGCAGACAGCTTGCGCAGAGCTTGACAAGGTTTCTGCTTTTGGAACAAGAGATTAGTGGAGTCGAATTTATTATATTTTGTAAGTAGGTAGCTAAGTGAAAATAATAAAACTGCGATTTTACAGAACAATCTGTAAATCATACCGTTACCTTGTACCTATCATATTTTATTTCATTTGGTTCCTTCTAATTACTAATTAAATAGATAAAAATCTTTTATCACGGACAGCAAATAGTTTGGTATATAGATGGTTAAGAGAAGTCTGAGAACTGTTTTTGTGTAGTCAATACATAACAAATAATAGTGCAACAAAAATAGAAAAAAAATTAAATCAAAATAATAATCTAATATTTTTTTATGAATGTTTGAATCATTATTAAATTAATCTAGTCTTTTTAGATTAAAAATAATCGCAAGATCACAAAAAATTAAAATATATATATATATATATAAAATTGGCTCTCTATTCATGTATTTAGAACAAAGTTATAATCGTAACAATGCGAACCAATAAATAATTTTCAACGCCGATTTCTTGAGGTAAGGGCAATGATTGTACATTAAAGTGGTAATAAATGCATTAAAAATGGATCTGTGGTAATCCGAAATAAAGAGATTTTTTTTTATTATTATAACTTTACTGAAAATAGGGAACCCGTCTATTTTGTGTCTAGAACTTGTGATTTTTGTAATTTTGCTAGGCATGATTTCTGTCCAAGCGCTCAAATGACACTAATTCAAATGCTTTCCATACATGCCAAAAAGGAAAGCTTTTGATACAGACGGTTTCAGAGCGCGCATTGTGCATCTAAGGGGGGCCGGCGAAATTATTGATCCATGCCTGAACCCCATGCATGTGTACTGTGTAGGCAATCGAATGCACTGACGTAATGTAGGTACCCATAACTTTTTGACCTTTTTAAAGTCTTTTTTACGCAAACCAATGTTCCCTCTGTCTACCTTTGATTGATAACACATAGGTATCACATTTTTAACAACTAGGTGAGGTTATCACATGACATCCCACTAATATTATAAATGCGAAAGTTTGGTTATATGGATGTGTTATGTCCAATAAAACACCATATTTCGGTAAATTATGTGTATTGAGCTTGGTAGCAATTCACCATTGATTTACACAAGAAAATATACAACTACCCTAACTTAGTCAATCTTGTTATAAAAATAAGACAGACAAGTACCCGCATGTTGCATACATAACAGGATGAATGTTTGTTACCCCTTCACGCGAAAACTACTGATCGAATCGGGCACAAATTTTGCAGATAGGTAATTCTAATCCTGGATAAGACTTTTGATCCCATATATCACTTCCCGTGGGATAGAAATCACCCTTAAACGTTTCCATAGGAACAATACAGAAACATACGTATCATGGCGTGTCGTGACGCGCCAGAAGCATATCGGTTTGATACATTTAGAGTAAGAGACATATCTTGTCATATATTGTGGTCGTGTAGGTCATCATTTGTAGATCGTGTCGTGTCGTTACCATGTCATATATTGTGTAGGCCATCATTTGTAGGTCGTGTCGTGTCGTTACGACCCAACAAATATGTATCTAACCATACAGTACCATCGCCGAACGTAACGTCTATCTAGTTTGAAAAATTTTGCTTTGCATTAAAAATAAAAGATATCGAGCAAGCCGGGGTTTTCAACTATTCACTTCACAGAAAAATCACCCTAGTGGTGGTAAGGCGCAATTTTTGCTGACTTTATGTCTCTAACTAAAAGTGTCGTGAATTAATATAGCTATAAGTGTAGTGAATTAATGTGTTATTTTGCAGCACTTCTAATATTACTAGTCATTTCGGCTTAATTTTAGAAAGCATTAAGTATTAATTTCCAACCTTTTCAGTTTACATTATGAATGTAAGCGAGTTAACTATGAACTTAGTTCCAGTTTTTTTTATAGTAAAATAGCAAACCTTTTCAGTTTAGTTAAATAACTAAATGTTTTGTTTACAAAAGGTACCTATGTAAAACCATTGGTTCCACTCCTCAACCACACCAGCCTGTACCGGTCCACTGCTGGACGCAGGCCTTCCCCTAAGCGCCTTTCTGGCGTTTATCTCATAGGGTTAATGCCCATAATCCCCACGCCGGTCATGCGGGTTGGGGATTTCAGTTCGGTGGTAGAATTATTCTGCGGGGGCACTGCTGCCCGCCTGCCGGTGGATATCCCTAAGTTGGGGTGGTACAAATTCTACGCCGCACACAGTAAGTTGGTTAACTCACCTCTACACTACTGCAAGTGATGGTCAAAGTTTCCGCCGCTCCCTTCACTCTCAACTGCAGCGCTGCTTTACCGCACGAGCTGATCTGAAAACATAAGGCACTTTCATTATACTCCGTCCACGTATTTAAAAAAGGCCTCCCCCAGGCCTTTTTTGAGTAAATAAGGTAATACTATCGATGTAAAAAAGGGGAGATAAGGCACTGGCTTCTCGAAAATGGCAGCCTCAAATTAGGTGCCCCCCTGAACCGGGACTATATCGCTGAAAGACGCTATCTTCGTGCCGGTAGTTTGCTTGTTAGTTGTAGTTGTAGTAGGTAGTTTAGCTTGTTAGTTGTAGTTGTAGTACCTGTGTTTGTGACTGCTGCGACTGTTGCGAATGTGACTGCGTGCAGTTAGACTTCAGCGTCTGAACCGCGACTATATCGCTGAAGGACGCTATCTTCGTGTAGGTAGTTTGCTTGTTAGTTGTAGTTGTAGTAGGTAGTTTAGCTTGTTAGTTGTAGTTGTAGTACCTGTGTTTGTGACTGCTGCGACTGTTGCGACTGTGACTGCGTGCAGTTTGACTTCAGCGTCTGAACCGCGACTATATCGCTGAAGGACGCTATCTTCGTGTAGGTAGGTAGCTTGTTAGTTGTAGTAGGTAGTTTAGCTTGTTAGTTGTAGTTGTAGTAGTTAGTTTAGCTTGTTAGTTGTAGTTGTAGTACCTACCTGTGTTTGTGACTGCTGTGACTGTTGCGACTGTGACTGCGTGCAGTTTGACTTCAACGTCTGAACCGCGACTATATCGCTGAAGGACGCTATCTTCGTGTAGGTAGGTAGCTTGTTAGTTGTAGTAGGTAGTTTAGCTTGTTAGTTGTAGTTGTAGTAGTTAGTTTAGCTTGTTAGTTGTAGTTGTAGTACCTACCTGTGTTTGTGACTGCTGTGACTGTTGCGACTGTGACTGCGTGCAGTTTGACTTCAGCGTCTGAACCGCGACTATATCGCTGAAGGACGCTATCTTCGTGTAGGTAGGTGGCTCCCCGGCTTTGTGCGACACGTAGGATATGTCTGGAAGAAGTAAGTTGTTATACATAAGAATAAACAGAAAAAAACATTTAGGACCTTGATCATCAGCCTAATATTCGTCCACTGCTGGACATAGGCCTCCCCTAATGAGAGCCATAGCGCTCTGTCTTGACGTATCCAGCATCTGCCTGCAGTCTTAGGACCAAAAGAGAGTGTAATGTGCGCCATTTGTTAAAAGGATTGAGGATATCGCGTTCATAGGGACAGAGCATACGTTTTTGGAACTGCGTATCAAGTCATGTCTACTTGCAAGAAAACTACGCATGAGGAAGAAATTGGCTAAGAAGAACCAAATATTTAGTAAAAAGCTACAAATAATAAATAATCACACTAATATCATAAATGCGAAAGTTTGTATGGATGGGTGGATGTTTGTTACTTCTTCACGCCAAAACTACTGGACCAAATTGGCTGAAATTCTGCATACAGGTAATTCTAATCCTGGAATCAAACATAGGCTACTTTTTATCCCATAAATCAGTTCCCGTGTGATGAAAATTTCATAGAAAAAACGAACGCGAAGCCGCGGGGCGCAGCTAATAATATAATATAATAATAATAAAAAATACACCGCATCCTAATATCTCGATCAAAGTATTTGGCGAAACAGTGCTTTTGAGCATACTGCTGCCATACAGTAGGGCAATGCAGCCAGCGTCTTGAGGACGCTTCCAACTTCATATGGACCAGAGAAGCTACTTGATTGACGACCTACGTAGTGCAGCGGGCAAAGGTCCGCCTGCGACGCAGGAGGTTGCGGGTTCGATTCCCGCCTCCTCGGGACAAATGTTTGTACGCTCTGCAGATATTTGTTCAGGGCGTTCTGGATGTTTTCTATGCATAATAAAAAACGTATCTATCTATCTAGTGTATTGTATTATGTATATCAGTTATCTAGTACCCATAACACAAGCTCTGCTTAGCCTGGGGCTAGATAATGCTGTGAATTGTCCAGCATTATTTATTGATTTATTTATTTATTATTATTATTGATTGTTTGCAACAGTATGAAGTTACTTTAATTTTGTCAGTTGTTATTGTAACAGGGGGTTCAATGACACTTACCTATAAAGGGTCCAATAGCCAACTCCACAGGAATGGCCCAGCCAGAGGCGAGCGCACCCGTGAACGTTTCTCGATCGTACCCGTAGTGTGTATGCATTGTTTCTAAGTATCGCAGCATGCAATCAGAGTCGGTTAAGTTTGCCACCTGGAAAAAACATTGGAAAACAAATTATTCATGGTTCAGTTGAGTTGAGTGAAATTTAATCATTGAAAAGTAGATATTTTAAATCTCAACCGCAAAATTTCTAAACGCAACGTTATTGGCAGCTGAACCGTGACG
Source organism: Eupithecia tripunctaria (assembly GCA_955876795.1). Lineage (NCBI taxonomy): Eukaryota > Metazoa > Arthropoda > Insecta > Lepidoptera > Geometridae > Eupithecia > Eupithecia tripunctaria. The sequence continues at coordinate 6,683,949 of OY041623.1, read as the reverse complement.
TCACACTTGTAATTTTTGTATGGTCATTAAGGTTTGAGCTTGAGTTGACATAGGTGATTCGATGAAACGTGACGTCATAAAATGCAAGGGTTAACGTAGCAATCGTTTTTTCACCCGAAACTGAGTGCAGTTTTACTTTTGGGTTTTTACCTCAATAATTTAATATTATGTGGATGTTATATTTTTTTGGTTATGTATTAAGCTAAATAATCGTTTTAATTTTTTTTTTAATCCTTGAATGTACCCTATTGTTGCAATTGTTTTTTAAAGTTCTTTATTTGAGGCGCACACCCGAGCCAATGTGGCGCCGCCACTTTTAATAATTATAATTATAACTCAACAGGCTAAGGACACCTTTTAAAGTTTTTTGATAATATTAAGTAGGTACTTATTTATAATAATTATTTCAAACTTACTAGTTTTAATTTAAATAAATAAATAATGCTGGGCAATTCACACAGCATTATCTAGCCCCAAGCTAAGCAGAGCTTGTGTTATGGGTACACATAATACAATACACTACATAGATATTTTTTTATATCATTTGATTGCCATTTTCTTTTTAATAAAGTTTTTCACCTACCTGCCATCATTATTATAAGATTAAATAGAGAAGTTTGGAAAAGAAGAGTGTGGCTACAGGTTTTTTTTTACCTTTTTGAACTGCTGCTGTATAGCTTTTTTGAGCACTTTCGGCTTGATCCCTTCGAGAACAGATTTGGGCAGGAACTTGTGTAGGCCGAACTCCTTCTCCAAGTACTCGATGTTGGACTTCTTGTCTAACGATATCTGCATGTCTTTGCAGAAGTATCTGGAATTAGCGAAATTACATTAATAATAATAATTACACCAATTCTGTGTAGATTGTCCATTTTTTTTTTAATGGACTGTAATGCTTTTAAGAATAAAGAATAAGAATAAAATTTATTTATTTGTACCAACAACAGACCCTTTTACACTTTTGAATGATATAATTCCTACTTAAAAAATTAAGTCCGGCGGCACAAAATGGTCTCTGCCTCAGCATGGGTTGGTTGCTAGCAAGCTAGCAGCCAACGCTGGTCTTCCAACAGATCCATTTTGTTGGCGTTACGGATAATCTATCCAGTTGTTGCAATTTAGAATTAATTACTACGATTAACAAGGTGAGGACGGAGAAAAGTGTTAAACTGATAACACCATGGAGTTACAAAAGTGAGTACATTAATGATATAAACAAGGACTTGTCTTTTGACCGCAGATGGCCATGACAGCTTTCCGAACTTTGGCGGGCGTAGAGGGCGCGTCGCCGCGCGGTAAAATTAGGTTGGGGCGACACGCACAAGAGCTACCACTTAAGTGCTCGGCTTGAGCTGTCGCTAGATGGTGCGAGAGAGCAAGGAGGTTATGCCCTAGGTGCACAAATGCACCTGCGGGCGGAAGGACGGATTTCTTCGCCCCGCTTCCGGCGGGGTCTGTTTTTGGTCGGCTGTGTAATGTGCGGTAACGAATCGGTTGACGTCACCTCCGGGTTAGCGGCGGTGAGCGGGTCAACGGGGACACCAAAAACGTGTATCGGTCTACGAGGGAGAAGTGGATTGTCCAGTATTATTTATATATTATTATCGACTCTATGCCACCGATATAATGTTGTCGGTCCATCGGATCATCCCATACTCCGTTTCGCATTGCACCACGGTCGCCACTCGAGAATGTACTCCCCAAACAACACCAGATAAAAGAGTTCAAGATCTTCGCAGCCGATATTGGTCCACTGCTGGACGCAGGCCGCAGGAGCGGGTTAGGAATCGAAGTTCGGTGGTAGAATTATAGGTAGATATCTCTTAGTCGCCTCTTACGACACCCGCGGAAAGAACTAGTCTTGGGGAAAAGTTAGGGTGGTGCAAATTCGAAACCACGCGGCTATTGATTTCTTCACTACGAAATACTACGATAGAAGTAATCAATAAATGTAGTAACTTACTTAATCTCTAAGCAGGCTATCTGTATCGCCAAGTCCTGGTCGACCATCGGATGGTTGGCGTTGAGGTAGTCGTGTCGAACCTGCAACAAATTACAAACCATTTCGTCACAATTCGAACTGGTTACGGTTTCAATAGGATTCTTTTGTGTGGACCTAAGCTGGAAGAAACTACTCTTGAAAAAAGTTATTTTATAGTAAGCCTTTTTGCACAGCAAGGTTTGAGAGTTTGTTTTAATTTATTTACTGATAATTTTTGCAGCTCTGTAGGGGTTTTGTTGTAGAAGCGTATACATTGATACATTCGTTTCATGAAGCCTAGTTGTGAGTAAATCGAGTTTATGTATTTCTTGTATTTAAAATATGTATATCGCTATTTTTTTGGAAACTATTGATATTGTTATGAGTGTACAAGTTTTCATAAATATATTGACTTGGTACTGTCATTATATTTATTTCTTTAAATTTATCCCGTAGGGATTCTCACCAAACGTGACACATTTCATTCTGTTTACCTACTACTTATACTACCCGCTACTGGTTTGCTTAGTTCTCGTACGCAGATCAAACTATAATATTCGATTTCATTTTATATCAATATAATTTAATTAACTAATCAGCTTTCGAAGAAACCGAGTCTTATAGAAAGTGGGGTGGTCTTAGTGTCTCCTGTTTTTGAAGTAGTGTTTGAACGTTTTTTGTGCAACAGCATAAATAAAAACAGCTACACAATACGATGAAAAAAAAAATGTTTCTTACTAAACTTCAAACTGAATAAATCCCTACTATCTACATCTGTGTATGGAACGCGTATGGCAGTAAAAGCCTCCTCCAAGTCTTTCCATTTCGTTCTTTCCCACAGTTCTTTGCCGATTCCCGAGACTCTTCTAAAGTCTTCGTGCAAAGGCATACCTGATCATAATAATAGTGGAAGGTAACGCGGTCCGCCTCGCACAACTCCCGCAGGTTGGCTGGCAGATAGCGCACGCGCAGCTCGAGCCGCCACTCGCTCGCCGGCCACTTCGTGAGCAGCTCTGATACCGGCGTGTCTTGGTGGATCCATCGGATCTGGAAGTAACACGTCATAAGTTTAATTTAAGCTGGACAATACACAGCATTATTTAGCCCCAAGCTAAGCAGAGCTTGTGTTATAGATGCTCGATAATTGATTTACTTAATACAATTACATAGATAAATATTTTTTATTATAAGTAGAAAACATCCAGAACATCCTGAACAAATATCTGAAGATCGTACCTACACACATTTGTCCCGAGGCGGGAATCGCAACCCGCAACCTCCTGCGGCACGGAGGTCGTTAGTATATAATATATTAGGTAGTGCTATGCTATGGCGTCTTTAATTTAGTCTGCTACAGCCTTTTCTCGTTTCACAAAAGTAAAGTGTCCTGGCTCCAGGTCCTGTCAGCAGGCGCAGGACGCATCTAACGTCCTTCTCTGCAGACGCCATGTTGAACCCTCTATTGGGCATTACACTAAGAAGGTTACATTACAACCTATTCAGTAGACCCTTACCTTTCCAGACAGCAGTTTCCTAGCCCGCAGTGCGTAGCAAGCTGAAAACGCCCTGTCGCCCGTCGCAAGCCGCGCTGCCAGCAGGCGTAGGACGCATCTGACGTCTTCTTCCGCGGAGGCACGGACCATGTTGAACCCTCCATTGGGAAGGTGGACTTTCAGCGTGGTCTGGTCGCCTCCACCTGGAAAGGGTTTTATTTTGTTAGTGGTAGGTTCTTTGATATCCGTATAAGTAGCTACTCGAGTGGTCAAAAACTGGTTTTCGTAAACACAAAGTTTTATATTTTGGAACGACTTATCCAACGATACTGCACATTACACGAGAAAACAATATTCATTCCTATTTATAAGAGGAGGTAGGTAGGTACCGTAATAGTTGAATCTCAGTGCGGAAATAAGAGTACACTTACCATACCATACCATACCGTAATAGTTATTTTTGCAATTTGTTGGACCACTTCGTAATTTGTATGCAATCTACTCATGTCAAATTGCAGGTTTCTGGGACTATAATAGTCTCTGATCTAAGCCGTGGACGGGGAGATGGACATGGCGAATCTTAAAAGAGTTCCTTGTAGACTACGGAACCCTAAGACGACTGATAGTTGAGGTACCGTGAAATCGTCGTTCATAACCCTATCGTATAGTCTTGCTTATGCGCCAATGGGAAATCATTACAATTTAATAATTATTATACACTCTCGTCACAGTTTCTCTCTGTCCTTTTACGAAGCCTGTTTGTAAGAAAGTTGTTGCATTATGTATGGTACGACTTCATACAGTTCCCCTGGGGATGGATGCGTGACACAGGATATAAGGGTTGCCAGCTTTCTTAATTTAGGTAAGTGGAACGAAAAACTTTTTGGCGTTTTGCTGATTTACAATTTATCAAATCACTGGATCCCCTGGTAGTAAGAGTTTTGTTTATAACGTTTCTTTTTTTTATGAAAACTTTGAACAATTTATGTTACTTACATACTTAATAATATAAATTGCCAAACCTGCATGTGTATTGTATCACACTAATATTATAAATGCGAAAGTTTGTATGGATGTATAGATGTATGGGTGGATGGATGTTTGTTACCTCTTCACGCAAAAACTAGTGAACGGATCGGGCTGAAATTTTGCATACAGGTATTTCTAATCCTGGAATCAAACATTTTTATCACATAAATCAGTTCCCGTGGGATAACAATCACCTTTAAACGTTTCCATAAGAACAACGCGTGCGACGCCGCGGGGCGCAGCTAGTATGATATAAATTGTATACAAGTGCATGTGCCGTGCCTTCTAATGAAAAAATGGCCATTATTTGGCTAATTAAACATTACGTACCTACCTTAACATAACTTATACTTAATTATAAACAAAAACCTTTCGTAGGACTATATCATCATCATCATCATCAGCCTATATTAGCCCACTGCTAGACATAGGCCTCCCCTAATGAGCGCCATAGCGCCCTGTCTTCGGCTTGACGCATCCAGCATCTGCCTGCAGTCTTAGGACTATATATTTCATTGCAATAACGATGCCAGTTAGCTCAGCACTTGAGATCAGCACAAACAACATAAACGCGTATCTAGGTAAAAAAAAATAAAGCAATGTATATATTTGTGGGATAGAACTTCGTATCAACCAAACCAAGTACCAATACTTCAATAACTGAGTTTATTAAAAAAAAAACATAAACCGACTTCATTATATGGTTTTTACATGGACGCCGCTGTCAGAATGGTTTTCGATATGGTTTTCTCATGAATGCCATTGGGCCATTGAAATAAAACCACACGAAAAGCAATAGCTTTTAAATAAAAAAAAGAATCATCAAAATCGGATCACCCAGTCAAAAGTTCTATAAATAAATAAATAATGCTGGACAATTCACACAGCATTATCTAGCCCCAAGCTAAGCAGAGCTTGTGTTATGGGTACTAGATAACTGATATACTTAATACAATACACTACATAGATAGATATTTCTTATTATACATAGAAAACATCCAGAACGCCCTGAACAAATATCTGCAGATCGTACACACATTTGTCCCGAGGCGGGAATCGAACCCGCAACCTCCTGCGTCGCCGGCGGACCTTCACCCACCGCGCCACAGAGGTCGTCGTCTATGATAACACAACACAAAAATACAGTCGAATTGAGGACCTCCTCCTTTTTTTGAAGTCGGTGGTACTAATGACAGCATTGGGAACCAATGGTAACCCATAAACTTATGAAAAGGGGACAATCTGACTAACGAGCACCTTTTCGTTTTTTCCCGCGTTTTATGGCAGCTACGAATCAAAAGGATTGCATTGGGCCTTTGGGAATACTTTTCGCTTCACGTCTCAACGATCGGAATTAATGGGAGGGTTGGGAAAAGTGGGGTAAATGAACTTAAAGTAGGTCCTGATATTATAACTCTTTGATGGATATTAAAGAGGATTTTGAGAAAAGCTACAAACCGACTTCAGCGGGGTATTTTAATTCGTCGGATTCGATCTTCAGAATTCAAATTCGAATCTGACGTTTTCGCTTCGGAAACGAATCGAACAGCCATCTCTAACTCTTCCACTTCTTTTTACTTTGGGGTTGTAAAGCTCACATTCCTCTAGGTCTCGCTGTGAGACCTAAAAAGCAATATTGTGACCTAAAATACACTGGCGCCAGTTGCCTGTTCCGTTCGCATGATGTCACCACAGAAATTGGCGCGAATTTGCATTACGAAGACTTTAGGCATGACTGTCTATCACTCGAGCGAGACGTAGGTATTTATTTGTCATGTGTTTTGAATGTGAATTGCAAAGTTATAAGGGAACTTCCTAAGCAATTCTATTCATTTATGGTATCTATACTTAGCTACTAAGAAATAGATACCATCGCCAAACGTAATGCCTATCCAGTTTGAAACTATTTTGCTTTGCGTTAAAAACAAAAGATATCGAGCAAGCCGGGGTTGGTGACTATTCACTTCACAGAAAAACAACTCTAGTGGCGGTAAGGCGCAATTTTTGGTGACTATACATAGGTAAGTACTTTAAACAACTCTACTTTTTTTTAGCCATTGCTGTCCCACTGCTATGCAAAGGCTTTACTGATGGAAAAATTAAATTTTAGGCGATGATACTTATTGTTCGATTCGAAAGTTTTGTTACCTTTCTGATACCTAAAAAGAATTACTTGAGTCGATGATTAGGTACTTTAAATAAGCTACCTAATATAAAACAAAGCAATATCTTTTCAGTCTTCGTTTGTTTAAAAATAAATGTACTTAACCCATTGATTTATTAAAAACGAAGATGAGGTACTGGTTGCTCGAAAGTGGCAACCTCAAATTGTGTAAAGTTGTGTTCTCCCACATCAGTCACCGTCTGACCGGCGGCACGGGCGGTCGTGATTCGCGTGAAATATTGTTGTCTCAGTCTCTCTTCGGTCATAGATACGACTTTCCGTCTTTGATCTTCTTTGATTGCACAGGACTGGAAATATAACTGTGAGCGTATGTGTTTGCGTGTAGTTGTAACACATGCCATTATTTGAGTAAGCGCTGGGAGAACGTAACCCTTTATAAATCAACTTCCCTTTTTAAATCAATGACTTAACCAGTGTTTTCGACAGGTTAGCAAAAGAAAAATAAATTCTTATATAACCTTAGAAAGAATTCTCCTTGCTATAAAACCGATCGTTTGAATTTAGAACAATAAAAGCATCCAGGTGCCTGTCAGACTGTCACTGGCAGGTGCTCTAAAGCTTTCCGTGATAAGGTAGAATGGCTCTACGTTCCGAAGCCACGTGTATTAAAAAGAAAAAAAAATAGATTACTGAAGAAATCGCAACGTTAGTATTTTGAATTGCAGAAGATTGAAGATTTTTTTTTTTAATTGCTGAAAATATTGATGATTGCGCATAGGTACCTACAGGTTTTAATTAATATTTCATCGCTTTAAACATAATGAATTCTTCAGAGGTTCGAGACTTCTTTTTAAATTCCTTAAAAATGCAACTTTTGTAAGTTTTGCAAGGATAAATTAATAGCGTTAACAAAAAGTACAACAGGTAATAGGTACTTACTCTAGTTTTAAAAGGTCTATTGTGGTTTTTTACCAACTTCAAAGAACGAGATTCGGTTGTAGGTACATGTTTTTTTACTTTACTCCATCAATTGAACCGTTTCGGGTGATTATATTGTCTTTTTATAGAAAATTATCCGGAGATGGACCCATAAAAATTTTATTCGCGAGGGCCAACGTATTTGTTTTTTTTTTTGTATTTGTCCTGCAAAACTTGCAAAAGTGTAATTTTTAAGGAATTTAGTTTTTATATTTTTTTAAAACGTAGTAAAAAATAAAACTTAGTCCATGTTCAAAACAATCAAATTATGAAACAGTGTTTTCATGTCACATTTATAAATGTATCTGTATATCCTATGTCGTTATTCTGTCATATCGCGGCAAGAAAAGTCAACAAAAAAAACCGTAAAGTGAAAGAGACCTTTTTAAAATTGATGTCCCCGATTTAAGTAATCGCGATCATTTCGTACAATCTACAAGAATCTTCGCTTAACAGGGCGGGCGCCATTTTATGTGCAAAATTAAAATATCTGAGCGCAGTTTCGACGTTATCGGAATCTCGGGAAATTAAATGACCGCACACGAGTTGAGATAACGTTTGTGTAGATTGCGACCTGTGACTTTGTTCGCTTTAAGTTTTCGTATGGAATTTCGAAAGACAATAGTGAGGAAAAGTGTCAGTTGAATACCAATGAAATTATTCAATGGTGACATAAAACACTGAACTTAAGAGTAGCTTAAAAATGGTCCTGTGACATTTTAACACCAACCCGAAATTTATCATGATAATTATGTCAAATTAGATTTTTTGTAAACATAACTGATTTTGCACAAAAATGAATCATTTTTATTTTAGTCGCTACGAATGGGACGGCAAAATTTCGAGTCTTAGAATTGCCACCTTTCTTAGAAGTGACAACAATAATAAATGAGGATAAGTCTCTATAATTTCGGGGGGAGACACTACGTATATTTATGTATCTAGTGGCCAGTCCACTGTCGGATAGGTGCCTTTCTTCCTAATAGGTAGATCGAATACTTAGATTTTTTTACAGTTCTTCTTCAAAATCTGCCAAAAATTAATACTTATTCAGTATTTGGGGTTCATCATTAAATGGTGGTACCATAATCCCCATGCTGGGCATTTCACAGATGCACCTTGCGCCGAACTGTGATCCCCAATTTACCGAGGGTGGTGATTAAGGTAAAACCACCCTTGTTTGGAAGAGGCACGTTCAACAGTGGCCGTATGTGTGCTGATGATGAGGAAGATGATAATGTTGTGCGTTAACTTATCAGAATCAGAGGAGATTTATGGACTCCAGTAGGCCTAGCACGTTGATTGTTGTCTAGGATAGAATAGAAAAAAATACGCCACTTTGTCATCGAATGCGTAAAGTGTTTGGAAAAGGAATAAGGAACTCTCAGCGCAGGTGAAGTATAAACATTGTGTCCTTAGTTGTTATTGTTAGTTACCTTGCGTGGGCGCAGGTGGCTGCCTCTTGGGCGAGCCGCCAGGTGGCGCTGCGTGCATGGCGCGCGCTAGCGGCCCCTCGCACCGCCCGCCGCCCTCCGGCTCATGGCTGAAACAATACACAACGTATTAGTTAGAATAGAATAGAATAGAATAATCTTTATTGTCAGAGGTGAAACAGTTTAATCAGGATTGGCTAAAAAGTTAAGAATTTGTTTTAAAAAACTATAAACCGATTTTATCGTTATAGTTTTTTCTTGGATTTTCATGGATACCATTGTAGAACTGGACCGAATTAATGGGACCACACGGCAAGCACCAGCTTTCATATAAAAAAAGAATCATGAAAATCAGACCACCCAGAAAAAAGTTAAACTGAGGTAACAAACATAAAAAAACAGTAGAATTGAGAACTTCCTCCTTTTTTTGAAGTCGGTTAAAAAAATAGGTTAAATAGGCAAGGGTTCCTTGACCTCTGTGATCCTATCTGGAACAGAAATGTTACGGATAGGGATATTATAATAATATGATATCGGTTTCAGTTAGGTTACGGATATTATATTATTTCGGATTATCCGGCAGTTTGGGATAGTTCGGTAACTATTCGATTTCATAAAATTCTAAATGCATAAAAAATTATTAACGAAGAAGCGGTTATTGACACCAGAGACCTGAGTCCGGTTGACGCTAGTACCGAAATGTGAACGTGACGTCCCCCTTTTCTATGGAATTTGGTACACTACCTTTATCTTGCGGATAGGGAACTACGCAAACCCCAAATAAAAATTAAACCTGTCACAATTAAACTCCGCCCCTATTCGAAATTATCCAAAACTTACAAATTTCTGTTTCGGTCAAAGATTATATTTACTTATATTATATTTCCGATATCCGATAGTTTCGGTTACGGTTGCGGATATCCAGAACATCCTCGTCCAGAGGACATAATCGGAAAGCGAAAGTCGTAGTTATTGATCGTTTTCATTAAAAAATCTACTCCCTATATCATCAACGTAAGATATCATATGCACGAAAACGAATCAGAAACTTCGATTTTCGTGTTTACTAACGGATGCGGCCCGTGTTAAGTTTGAGGCCAAAGTCTTATTTATCAACATTACAACGGGATCGGAAAAAAGGTCATCCGAGGTAAGTGCATCATAAATAGCAAGTGCAAGCAAAGGACATCCCTAAAATGTCACACATCAATGTGACATTCATACCAACACCCGAAAAACATATATTCCTTCGCGTAAATACTTTTTAAAAACCCATAGCAAACTGTGGATCGCGAGCAAATACCAACAGTCCGTTCCAAACGCGTGAACAAATTTGTACAGACCCGAATTTATAAAAGCGGGATCGACGCATTCTTTGCAGGTAATTGAATTTTTTACGTGACAGTGACCGCGGCAAAGGGGTATTAAGCACAATCGAAAAATTTATTCTGGATTGTTCTTTGAACGAAACATTGCAAAGCCATATAAATCGCATTATATTGTTTTAGTTGCATATTGTACTGTGAAATATCTGTTTTGTATTAGTTTTCTTTGGTGGAAATTTGGTTAATTTATTTATGTGTTAGTTAAGTACTACTTTTGATGTGGATCATTTGAGCTACCTGTAGATTGTTTGCAACAGTCTGCAGTTAGCTCAATTGTGTCAATTGTATTATCAAGTTTTAATAATTTTATTGTAATTTTCTTTTTCATTTTTTTAGTTTATGACTGTAGATATGTATGTTTTCTTAATAACTAAAATACGTTATTAAAAGCTATTCCTTTGATACCTTCGCTACTAAAGAATATAGATCTAATAAAGAATATCGATTTTCTAATTTTTTAAATCCTTTTTCGATAAGATCCTTACAACCCAGCGAGGGAGTTTCCACCCCGCAAATACCCCAGCTTTATGGATTTTAATTAATTCCTATGGGAGCTTAGTGGTGTCAGTTTTACTTATTTTCAGGAAATTTTTCTTCATTTCTGCAAGCACATTTTCTAATCAAGTTATAAAAACCTTTTTGAAGTTGGCTACAGACCGAGTGAAACTGTTCAAGTTCTAGTTACGATCATTTAATGATGAGTAATAGAACAAGAAACAAGTTAGACTAGACACTGCGACTTATAAACAAAAATCGAGCATTGCATTAACTGAAATTTTGCTTAGCATAATATCTTCACAACAAAACTTATTGCACAATTTTTGACAATGAACATTGTCAAAAATTGTTGTGAAGATACATATGCTAAGCGAAATTTCAGTCAGGTTATCCTCTGAATGATATAAATCTAACTGATTGCAGACATGATAAGACAAATAACGTAAAAAACAAAACCTTAACAATTAATTTCTAACTTCCATCGGTTTTTCCCTCCTCAAACTTTACCATCGCCATAATTTTCCCCTATAAAGGGTATTTTCCCGTCAGCTGTCGAAGATTGACAAACTTGGAAGGTTTTGAAGTTGTCTACGGATAACTTCTGAAGTTTCAGTTGTTGGGTAACAGGATTACCTTGTTAGACGATATTGTTTTGCTTGTTAGACGAAAGCTGTTTTGGTTTACATGTGTTAGTGTATTACGTGTTATTTTAAAAGCTGTGAATTTGTTTTGTGTGCTGCGTGTGTATATCATAGCTCTTATAAAATATAGTGATTTCCGATAGTTGACAAAAATTTCAGTAAGGTTTTTTCACGCAGTTTCACCGGCGTAGTCTTCGTTCACGTGGGAATTCCGGGATAAAATATAGTCTATGTCACTCCCTTAAAAGTAAGCTATTTAATGATGAATTTTTTTAATCGGTCGCGTAGTTTCGTAGCCTATTTAATACAAACAAACAATCAAATCTTTTCTCTTTATAATGTTAGTAGATATTGATAAAAATTTAGTTAAGAATCTTCTCTATGAACAAATTTTGTAAACTAAAAATAACCGGTATTAATTTTAATGAATTTAATTTATCCTCTTGTGCGGTGTGTGTGAATAAAAACTCTTTAAAAATCTTTGCCCGTATTGTCTCTGATTCAAAAACATTAATGCGCTTCTTTCATTTCTGTTTTTTTTCTAGGGAGTTTTTTTCCGGAAGCTTTAATTACTGCAACACCGACCGAATGTCCAGTGTGACCAGTGTGGGGTGAACCCCTGCCACCCCTGTTCCACCCTACGCCCATTACCCCCTACGCATCGATTTCCATTGCCACGTATGCAATTGTACAATGCCTGTGCAATACCTAGCTTCACAAATAATATTGTTCGTATTGATAGATCGATAATATCCATAAATGTACAACGATAAAGAAGTGGTAAAATAAGGCATAGGGGAATTCTAAAAACCCTGAACTTTTGTTTGCATTTTTAATATATTATGTATATATTTTTTAAATTAGTTATTATCACAGAAATCGTAATAAATGATGGTTATAATAAAAAGTTTAGTTACCTTCTATGCGTAACAGTCGACGATTTTCTGGAGTGAAGTTTTTGTTTAATTTTAATTGTTCTTTTTTTTCATTTAGGGTTCCCTACCCAAAGGGTAAAACGGGACACTATTACTAAGGCTCCGCTGTCCATCAGTCTGTCTTTCTGTCTGTCCGTCTGTCACCACACCAGGATGTATCTCATGCAATGTGATACTTAGTTGAAATTTTTCCAGATTATGTATTTCTGTTGCCGCTATAGCAACAAATACTAAATAATTAATTTTGTTTTAAAAACCATAAGCCGATTTCAATATTTATACTTTTTTCATGGATTTTCATGGATCCCATTGTCAGAACTGACAAATTAATATGGGACCACACGGGAAGCACAATCATTCATATAAAAATAGAGTAGAATTGAGAACCTCCTTTTTTGAAGTCGGTTAAAAACACACAGCTCACATGATATTTTTCCCGTTTTTATAGACAATGGTAAGGAACCCTTCGTGCGCAAGTCCGACTAGCACTTGGCCGATTTTTATTATTATGATGTATTGTGGTGATACTGGTATCTATTAATTATAATTTTTTATTATCTATACTTACCTATTTAACTAATGACTTTTAATATTTTGTATAATATGTCTAACTTACTCAGAAGTGAGCAGCGGTGGGGGTTGTGTTGTGATGGTGGCCATGATGAAGTGCTTTACTTTAATGGCATTATGTACTCGTATGATTAATGGTTAAGGGTACGGACTATTAAGTTGGGTGGATTGTATAAAGTAGGCATTTGGATGTTCTGCAAGCAAACATTATTAAATCCATAATACTCCGGAGTATTATAATTAAACAGGAAGAAAAATATAGCCAGACTATGAAAATTTAAGCACGTCAATTGGCGATCGACTCGAAAACTTTCCGCAATCGACCATGAGCACTCCTGCCATAGCCTCTCTGCTGGCAAGGCGCCACAGATAGGCTTTTGTTTTTTTTTTCTCAAAATCGGTCAAAAGTTTGCATAATCTCTACACGCACCGGATGGCAAGTGTGTCGATTGCATAGAGAAAATAGATGTTGCCAGTCTACAATAATAACCCGCAGAGGCACAGATAGGCTATGCTATGGAACGTTGACCACTGTACCATGTTCTGAAACGACCGCCCAGTGCATCGCATCGCCCCCCTTAAGGACAATTGCCCACTCAGTTCTGTCCACTGTTTTGAATTGACCACCCTGTGCATCGCCACCCGTATTCCCTATCCCATCTGCAATTCAAATCTGTGTGTGTATTGTCTTAGATCTTAATGGATCGCGCGTAAAGGTTTACGATCTGTCTGGTTGGTTTAGCACATGCTTCGTAGCGTCGTACCGCAGCCTTGTCTGGTGTGCGTGTGTGTCCCCTAAACCGATTTTGATTAGTTTTCGGTCAGTAACTAAATTTAGGGACATGGCATGTACTTATGTACGGCTGTACTTACAAGTTCTTTGACTAAAATATAGAGTAGAATAATATTAGGTCCTTACATATGAAATTGGCGTTTTGTATGGGAGGAACAAAAAGTCGAATATTTTTTAATATAATATATTTAATTAATCAAAGTATGAACCATTATTTTCTATGCACTTTTGCCATCTTATAGGTTGGTCATTGATCCCTTTACTAAAAAAACCAGTCGGACGGGAATCAATAAAATCTTTGAAGGCGATTTGGACTGCCCCATCGGAGTTGAATTTTTTCCCTTGCAAGAAGTTATCCAAATTTCGAAAAAAATGGTAATCTGTTGGAGCAAGGTCCGGGGAGTACGGAGGATGTCTTAGACTTTCCAATTGAAGCTCTTCTAATTTAGTAGCCGTCTGTTGCGCAGTGTGTGGTCTAGCGTTGTCGTGAAGCAGCAGTGGCGTGGAGCGATTGACCAGCCTAGGTTGTTTAGCCGCTAGCTTTTCCATCATGGTTTGCAATTGCTGACAATAGACATCAGCCGTAATAGTCTGGCCAGATTTGAGAAAACTGTAATGAACAATACCGGCACTAGTCCACCAAACGCTTACAAGTAACTTTTTTGGGGTTAATTTTCGCTTGGGGCAGGATTTGGCTGGCTGGCCAGGATCCAACCATTGCGCTGAGCGCTTCCGATTATCGTAAAGAACCCATTTTTCATCACAGGTAATGATTCGGTTTAAAATACCTTCATTATTGTGCCGGTTTAGTAATGTAACGCAGCAGTCGACGCGCGTTTGCCGGTTTGCTTCAGTCAATTCGTGAGGTACCCACCTTTCAAGCTTTTTAATCTTCCCAATTTGCTTCAAGTGAATTAAAACAGTTTTATCACTAACATCGCAGCCTGCAGCTAACTCAGACGTGGTTTGCGATGGATCCGCTTCCACAATAGCCTTCAACTCTTCATTATCAACTTGAGTCTCAGGCCGTCCACGGGGCTTGTTCTGCAGGTCGAAATTTCCAGAACGAAAACGTTGGAACCAAAAACGAACTGTGTTTTCTTTTGCAACACGACCGCCATACACATCATTCACCCTTCGAGTTGTTTCCGCAGCACTAGTGCCACGGCGGAACTCGTACTCGTAAATAATGCGATATTTTATGTTTTCCATTTTGTAAAATGAGTGACGCAAACAGAAAAAAACAGAAGAAAAAAAACAAATGAATGACGATCATCGAAGCACAAATACACGAGTCTATAGCTGTACAAATTTGAATTTGGAATTCCTTACCAAAGAGGAGAAATTTGTGATTAAAGTGGCCAGTACGAAAAACGCCAATTTCATATGTAAGGACCTAATATTAGACGCAAATTAAAATATTATGGTATGTCAAATGTATAAATAAATAGATGTCACCAGCAGTCGACCTCTGTGGCGTAATATTTGTACGATCTGCAGATATTTGGCTAGGGCGTTCTGGATGTTTTCTATGTATAATAAAAAAAAAACTATCTATTTAGTGTATATTGCATTATGTATATCAGTTATCTAGTACCCATAACACAAGCTCTGCTTAGCTTGGGGCTAGATAATGCTGTGTGAATTGTCCAGCAATTTTTTTTTTTTTAGCAGTGAAAACTAACTAAATTTTTTGCAAGTGAACGTGATTTTCGATCAGGGAAAATAAGGAATAATTTCTTTCGTCATTTAGGAATACTATTAATTTTGGAATTTAGGTCGGTTTGCTGTTGCTGTGTGGTGGAAACGCAAATAAGGTGCTTATCAGGGGGAGGCCTGCGTCCAGCAGTGGACCAATACAGGCTGTTGAGGTTAAGTTGGTTAATAGTTTTTTGAAACATGCCAAATTATATTACCTAAGATCTCCAAAACTACTGAACAGATTATGAAGATGAAATTTTGCGTGCATTTAGAACAAAGCCTAACTCGGATAACTGGCTACATAAAATACTAAAAATTCGCGAGCAGAGCCGCGGGCAGAACCTAGTGTGAAATAATCTATAGCTGTAAGCTTTATACTTCAGGCAGATTTGAGTGAAAACTGCTTACGAAAAACACCCACCTGGTGCTGGCGCCTCTTAAAAACAAGTAAAAAGTAGAAAATCCCCTTAAATAGGCACTTTATGAAAAGTTATCCGACGGTTTAATTTAGGTAACTTTAAAAAGCGATTCATTTAGAACTTTATTCAACCGTAATAAGTGTGTAGATGTGATGAATTTTAGCCCCGAGGGGGTTTGGTTTTTCTTAATTTATTTGTAACTTGGCCAACGATAAAATCTTTCTAATTTGAACCTTATTCCAAGTTATTAGGGTTACTTCTCAATCAGTTCTTACCTCTCGTTGCGCATTAGGTTTTTTAATTTCTTTGCCGGAAAGGGTATGAATCAGGAGTCTTTCGGAGATGAGGACCAAATTACTTTTGATGTGGTTTCTGGACTTGCAAAGGCTTTAAATTTATAGCGACGATTTTTAAAAATCGTTTTTAATTAACGTTTTATTAAAACAATGCTATGGTTTTACCTTCTAAAGACTGATTATGATTACAAAATGTGACGTCGACCGTCCTCGGGCACATACGGAATTCTAAAAACACGCGGTTCAAGGCAGACATAGAGTTTTAATATAGTACATATATGTATAATCTCTATGAAGGCAGATATCTCTACCGAGATCTCTACCAATATGGTTACCATAGAGTTTATAGAGTACTAGCCATAGAGAGACTCTATGGCCTGTTCCTCCCAATGCCCAGTGGAGACATGAAAACCTAATTGACACCTGCAATGGATAGGGATAGGCAATACGCATGGGTTCTCACATGAATAGTTGGCATTCATTGGCAAGTCGATGATGTTCACACTTGTGTCCATTCGATCAAAGGGTGAACAAGCGCTCTAGTACTATAAAAGCTCGATGATGGTTACTGACGAAAGAATTTTACGTCATTGTCAAAAATTACCTACTTTATAAACTGTGTCACTGTTGTCATTTCATTCAACATGAAAAGGGGCGTGGGAGGCCTTTTAGGCCACGAACGTATATTAACAACCGTTGCACAAGTATTTTCAATATTTACTAATTATAATAAGCTTTATTTTTAAAGCAGGAGAGGCGATAATACTGTCCATGACCATGGAGTGCATGTCATTTCTATAATTAAATAGGTAACTAAGTTATGGGTTAATGCTAACTGGTTATTGGAAGGTGCGTGTGAGTCTATAATGATTTACAATCGACTGTCAAGGTTTTAACCTTTGATTAACACAGGTAAAAGTTGAAGTTAAGAAACAGCTGGCACGACTTTACGTCCGTAACTTTACGTGCTTAGATTTGACCAGCTATGGCTTTCAAGTTTTTGTTATTATAATTAAATTTATTTATCTTTATTAATTAGGACGGCGAAATCACTCTAATAAATTAAAATTACACACAAAATAATGAGACATATAAAACTAACACAATTCAATTATAATTAAGAATAAGGATGTTACACCAAAATTATACGAGTACATGGTTAAATTGTTATTAAATCAAAGATCCATAGATAAGAGCATGTATGTAAGTAATTTATTATCATAATGATACGAGAGTAACGAGTTATTAAGAAAACACTTTTTATCTATGTAAAAGTATTCAGAAAAACAATACCTTCTGACATAATAATCACTATTATGTATTGTAGATTAATAATTTGTACACTTCCTCTACCTATTCCATTGCCTCTCATAGGAGAGACCTTAGAGTTGGGTATGTAAGATTTATCTGGAAGAAAACTCTTTATCAGTTTTAAGCTCGCCTTTACACATGGGTACCTTTTTAAATAAATTCACACTTTGTATTCTTGTGCACAAAAAATAATCACATTAATATTATAAATGCGAAAAATTGGATGGATGTTTGTTCCCTCTTCACGCCAAAACTACTGGACGGATCGGGCTAAAATTTTGCATACAATTATTCCTAATCCTGGAATCCAACACAGGCTTTTTATCCCATAAATCAGTTCCCGTAGGATAGAAATCAACTTTAAACGTTTTCATAGGATCAACGCGTGCGAAGCCGCGGGCGCAGCTAGGTACTATATCTCTTCTTTGACGGATATGTCTCCGACCGAACTGAAACTATATTACCCCCCTTGACCTTAGCAAAAAGCTTTACTCATAATATAAATAATGTTTACAAGCTCTCTCACTTTTCTTGAGACGATGAGAATAGGAAACGTCTCGCGTGAGACATTGGGCATACTTTTCTTTTTCACTTCTTCCGCTAGTGGACAAAAAATTGAAGTGAATCAGAGTCAATTGCACCTTATTTCTTGTTTGATAGTAATAACTATTTATCAAGCTGTTTATATAGTAAAAATTTGACTTGTCTAAGTACTTATTTTGTAAGTCTAAAGAAATAAACGATTTGACTTTGACTTTGACTTTGAGACGTTGGGAATGGTGTCTATTCAGTTATCGCCAAAACTAGACTAAGGTAATCTGACAAGACCACAGATATCAGAAACCTCTGTGGACAAGACTAAAAGTCATGGCATCCTTCTTATTTTGATCGTCATGACAGGGACAGGACAGCTACATTTTTAGTACTGTCAAATTAGTTTAGTTTAGTTTTGGCGACCACTGAATCAACCTCAATCTCAACAGCCTGTATTGGTTCACTGCTGGACGCAGGCCTCCCCCCATGAATGCCTTATTGGCGTTTATCTCATGGGGAGTAATGCCCATAATCCCCACGCTAGGCAGGCAGGTTGGGAATCGCAGTTCTGCTGCCCGCTTCCCGGTGGATATCCCTAAGTCGCCTCTTACGACACCGATGGGAAGAATAGGGGTGGTGCAAATTCTAAGCCAGCACCAGCAGATTTTTGGCGACAACTGAATAGACAACAATAACTCTTCTATTTCTGTAAAAATTAGTTGACTGTTGAGTGTAAGCCTTAGGTATATTATTTAAAAAATGTAATAAACCGCTATAAACTAAATGTCCACAAGGTAGATATTATTGTTACTTAGATGCAATGAAGATATTTAGTTTTCTATTCGATAACACAAGATTTCAAAACATCTATTGTATCGGTCGTAATAGGCCAAATGGTTTTCGTCTGATCAAAAATAGAAAGTAGATACTGAATGTTATTCTGTGGTTCAGTTCGACAGCTGATGGAGGTCAGTGACTCCTTTGTTTGGGTGATCTATTTGATGTTCGGTTTGTTATTGCAAGCTTTGGATTTCTTGGACACTAAAGAAGTCTCTTATCAGCACATAATACCTACGTCCACTGCTGAACATTCGTCCCCAAACAAGAGGGGTTTTTAACCGACTTCAAAATAAGGAGGATAATCGTCTGTATTTTTTTTATGTTTGTTACCTCAGAACATTTTGACTGGGTGGTCCGATTTCATGAAGTGATCCCATTTTAATTTGGTCCAGTTCTGACACTGGGATCCATATAATTAAAGTCGGTTTATAGTTCTTTAAGACAAAATCAATTAAGTATGTGATAATCACCACGTTTAGCCGGCGGTTTCGTGATTGCAGTAGAACTAGTAGAAGTGACTGATAAATAGTAATAATTATAAAGAGGAAATCTTTGTTTTTATATTTTAACCGTTTGTATTAAATAGGCTCCGAAACGACTGGACCGAATATGGTATATAATATGGCGGCGAATATGTTAAAGTTATCATAAAGTTAAGGACTACCCCCATAAATTCTAAAAGCGAATACAAGGAATTATCGCGGTAATCATTTCTACTGACTCACTATGAACGCTCGTGGAGGCATGGCCTAATGGTTCCTGATATCTTGACCAAATTTGCTGCATAACAGTGCACTTCCATGATTTTTTTTATCGTAGTTTTTTTGCAATCTTCTTTTCAATTTTATGGTAATTGAGTATTGAGATCTAGACCTAGTATGACGACTAAACTAGCTAGTTTCGCCTCATAAGAAGTTTCTAGAATTCAAGGGGAAGGCGAAGAAAGATATTTCAGCGGGTATGTTTTAGAGCAACAATAAATTTATTCAAAGCATTGTCAGTTTCCATCAGCTCCTGCATTGCAGGATTCGCAGAAGGTTCGGCTCGTCAATAAATTGATCGCGACGGCCGGTGAATATTCATTGTTTGGTTATTTATGCATCGAGCTCGCCAGACTCCATTTTGGAATGCACGGGAAGGTATCGCATTCGGAAACGCTTCCGAATTTAAAATTACTTATTCGAGTAAGTATTTCAAGTTTGAATTCCGAATTGAAACCGTTCTAAATTGATGTATTTATTTATGATAAGGATTTTCCCACATGTTTTAATTGTCTCTAAAGTTGTAAACCTATAAGAGGATAGAGTCTGTTCAAAAAGAGAAGAGTCGTGGCGCTTTGGTGAACTAACGTGAAAAAAACGTGTTGTCAACGCAACAAAAGTTGTCAAATTGGCACACGAGCGCCCTCACTTCCCACGACTCTTCTCTTTTTGAGCAGACTGTAGTAATGAAATTAAATACTTGGTATGGTCAAGTTTAGGGTTATGTCAACATATTTAAACAAAGCCGAGACAATGTAACAATAGATATCGATAGTAGAAAAGTCTAGAATGCCTGTTCAGGCCTACGCGGTATTCGCGCGCGACCCACAGCGGCTATGAAAAAGTTTGGTTGGTTTCGCGCTTTGTGATTCCGCCACTAAACGCGCGAAACCAAGCAAAACTTACTAACAAGTATGAAATGTAAATCAATACTTTGTTTTATATGTTACGCGTGCTACTTACCACGTATATGTTGTAGGTCTGAATAGGTATTTAATTAAGTAAATAAGGCTGCATTATGCCATGTAAGTGTGAATAGGCCATAGATGCAAATCGTGTCTGAAATAACTTGAAACTAATGCAACATAGCTGCAATCCCATCACGGTATAATTTCAAATAATAAATTTATATTCAGGCACCACCTATAAGTATACACGTATTTATCACCGTTTTAGTTTACATTTAGAACCAGTTTCTGCCCGCAGTTTTGTATACTTTGTTCCTATGGAAACGTTTAAAGGTGGTTTATATCCCACGAGAACTTATTTATGGAATAAAAAGTAGCCTATGTTTTATGCCAAGATTTCCGAATTTTCAGATATCAGCCCATTCCATTCAGTACTTAAACATCTTAAAATCTTTATTGTACACGTATAAAACAATACACCTAAGTTGACAACATAAAGGACATGTAAAACGACGAGCTTAACCCTACAGAGATTTCTTACAGCAAACCTTTTGGGTATGGAGAAAGGAAGTGCAATGCATATGGATATTAAGTACCAACGTGAAGACGTAACAAACATCCATACTCCCATCCAATCTTTCGCATTTATAATATTAGTGTGATGTGATTGCTTAGTATTCAATAGATGGCGCTATGCACAGTAATAAATAGGTTGTTGCACTGAATACTGAGTATGATTTGTATGCAACGTTATTATTCGATTTATTGATTACTTATGGAAATCATTTACGAATCTAAATATAGACTTGGCTGGCTTGTCTGTTTGTTTAGTAGAATAGTAATAAAAGCCTTTCTTCATAGATTTTATAGAGTGTTGTCAAAATTTTATGACACTACATGGGACAAGTTTTATTTCAAATAAAAATGTTCAATGACAGGAATTTTTATTAGCATAAAGTAAGATGTTGTCACATCGTAAATATTTTAAAAACTGTAACTTTATTACTTCCTAAAATAATAATTACATTATCAATTTTGGTAGAGCCAGCGTTTACTGACCTAAATAAAATAATGAACCGTGTGTTTTCAGCGGCCGTTTATTTTTTCTATCAATAAATAATAAATATGGATGCTTCGACACAAAGATGGATTTAATATTTGGAATATTTTATGAACTTTATAATGCCTCTACAAAATGATTTTGCATAACAAAATCACTGGAGGAATTTGTTATTAAAATCGAACAAATTTCAGTAAATAGAAAAACTGGAAAAATTATTTAATGATTATTTATCGGGTATTTATCACGTACCTTTGTTTTTATTTCCCCTACGTTTCTACCGCATTACAGCGATCGTGGTCACGGGGCGAGTGGATAAATTGTTAACAAATCGCGAAAGTTTAAAAACTGGAAAGAGTTATCCAGTTTTTCAAGTTTTTCGGTTTTCTAATGTCATTCCGGCAGAGAGAGAGAGAGAAGAGATCCGAAATTACAATTAATTATGTATGTAAGTATGTATGATTCATCCCACGTGATATGTGTGAGTTTCAACGGTCTTATGCAAATAGAATCAGTAGGCTAAGCAAGCACGTCTGTCTTATTAGAAAGGTAGGTATTATGGTAACGTATGATGCCGGTTTACTATTTGCACCACCCCAGCTCTTCCCGCGGGTGTCGTACGATGCGATTAAGGGATATCCACCGGGGGCGGGCAGCGACTCCTCCATAACAATTATAAATACTACCGAATTGCGATCCACAACCCACATGTCCCCAGTTTGGGGATTATGGGGTACCCTATGAGATAAAAGCCAACAAGACACTCATCAAGGGGAGGCCTGAGTCCAGCAGTGGACCAATATAGGCTGTTGAGGTATTATAGGTACCTAGCAGCCTTCATCATATGGACTTTTAAGCGGAATACGTGTCCATGAACGGCCTTCGTATTAATTTCAACCACACCTTGTGACATTATCATGTAAATTCCTAATTAGGTCGGACAGTTATGTATAAATAACTACAAATTCAGCGAATTACTTATTTTGCGTGTTGGGTGTTTTATTATGACCGTAAGTTATTGTAGAGTTAGTTGTATAGCGTGTGGTCTTTTGATCACGATTTACTAAAACAAAATTAACCCGGTGGTACAAGACCACATTTTAATGTAGACTAGATTATTATGACAGGCTTAGACCCAAGTTCACCAACATGATGGTTAGATTTTAAACAGTTGTTTTGACGGTTTTGACACAATTTTTCATACATTAAACGTCAACGATAGTCAACCAACCTTACTAATTGTCTGATTATATGTATATTGGTGTTGGTATGGTACATAGGTGTACTATGTACCAACTATTAGACGTGAAAATCTATATTTTTACCAATAAATGAACTATTGAACCATTAATACCCAAACACTCACTCACACACTACACTCCTAGCAAAGCCCATAACAAAGACAATTCCAAACAATATCACAAAAGAGAGTTTAATACGAGACGCAATAAACAAAATGCAATAAACAAAGAGACAAATTAATTTCAGCTGCAGAACTCCTGGAGCTATTTAATAGCAACGGGAAGTCATAAGACAAAGTTGTTTAACAATAGCTTTTTTATTTATTACTAGCTCGCGGTTTGACCCGCGTAGTTCCCGTTCCCGTGGGATTTCCGGGATAAAATATAGCACTACTATACACAATAAGCTTTTTAATAATGAAAGATTTTTTAAATCGGTCAAGTAGTTTCGGAACCTATTCATTAAAAACAAACAAACAACCACATCTACTCTTTATACTAATATTAGTATAGATTTAAGACTTCTTTGCCATCGACTGCTGTTGCTGTAGTCTCTTTCTTAGAACCTAATCACACTGGCGAAGTGACGATCTGCTATAGTTAGTTCGTGCTTGATTGTGAATGCTAGGCGTGGTAACTCATCATAGGGCTGGTCCACCAGTTCAAAGTCGATCAGCGAGCTATAGAAAGAGCTATACTCGGAGTCTCTCTGAAGGATAGAATTCCGACAGAGAACCAAAGTTATCGACATAGCTCGGAATAAGCAAGCTGAAGTGGCATTTGGCCGGCTATATCTAGCGAAGAACCGAGAGCCACTGGGGTAAACGTGTTCTTGAGCGGAGACCGTGAAGTCGGCAAACGTAGTGTAGGACGCCCTCCAGCCATGTGGGATGACGATCAGCGAAAGACTGCAGTCAGATGCTGATAGTATGGCCAAAATCTTCAAACCCCTTAGTCGCCAACTATTTAATCTTATTATAACGTTGAAAAATCAAATTTAAAAAAATGATAGGCCAGTTTGTGATATCTATCATAAGCTTTTTTTAATACCTCTGTAATAGTTTTTTTGTATAGTTAAGGAGATACGAAGTTGCACTTGGTGCCCCAAACTCTGTTTTCGCAACTCCTCTAAACTATACAAAAAAAAGTATCACAGAGGTATTAAAAGAAAGCATATGGTAGGTAACACAAATTGGCCTATCATTTTTTGGAAATTTCTTTCTGCAACGTAATAATAAGATATAATTAAATTTTGTTTTAAAAACTATAAACCGACTTAAATTTTTATAGTTTTTTCATGAATTTTCATGGATCCCATTATCAAAACTAAACAAAATTAAAATGGGACCACACGGGAAGCACCAGCTTTTATATAAAAAAATAATCATGAAGATCGGACCACCCAGTCAAAAGTTCAGAGGTAACAAACATAAAAGTCGAATTGATAACCTCCTCCTTTTTTTGAAGTCGGTTTAAAATAGGCGGCGGCGCTAGTGCCTCGGGGTAACCGCCTTAACTTCAGAGTGGATGAAATAACTCAACGTAAACTTGCATAAAAAGTCGTTTAACTATCGTATCGCCTATTGCAAAACCCTCAAAAGGCACGGAAGGGCTTCAATAGAAATGCCCTCATTACTTTTACGGTTTCGGGCAATTAGAGAAACAATAAAAGCCATCGACAACATCGTAGGGCCAATTTAATTACTGTTTCAAACTGTTACAACGGCTGTTAACCTTTTATTGATGTTTGACCTATTGCTTCCTATTGGACAAGGCGTGTTTTATACAGGATGGTTCAAAATTGGTGTCGATTGAGTCTTGTTTGTAATATATTTGGAAATTTTGCTGTACCTACATCGAAACTGCGGTTTGTTTCCATAAATACAGATTCACTTATGGTACTAACGTAACGTCTTTCTTACTAGAGTGGGATTTATCGGTGATGTTACTATTACTATGCATAATTGATAATGATGTTGATTTTTCGGTATTAAAAAATAATACCGAATTTCGGCCACCATGGCAGCCAATCTCAACGAAGACTAGCCAGGTGCGCAGGACATTTTAGAGTATATTATATTATGTATTCTAAATAATCGTTAAAAAAACCAAACGGTACAAAACCCGCGGAGCTGGCAAGATCACCTCGGTGGAGCACAGGCTGGCAAAACCCGATAAGATAAATAGATAGATAGATACTTACTCTTTATTATGTATACACACAAACAGCACAGGAAAAGTAACAAAAAAGAAAAGTAACAGTATTATACACCATCTTATCTCAAAGAGCGCTTTCAATTCCTGTCCAACTCTCAATGTCTCTCTTTGCGTTCCACTGAAACCCTTCTTTTAAAAGTTCCTGCTCACTCTACTACTTTCTGTGAAAAATCATTCACTGTACAAGCTATCAGCCTATGGAATGCTCTTCCCCTGGACATCAGACGTGCAAAATCACTCCCTATTTTCAAAAAGCTGCTTCATCATCATTATTTATCCATGTAAAATTTATTATGTATTTAAATTATTTTGTATGTGTTAAGTGACATCATATTCATTATAGTATAGTATAGGTAGTATAACGCATGTTAGGTATATGTAGTATGTAGTGCAGGTATATTCATATCGATATCTGTTCCTTCAAGTTGTTTTTTTAAATGCCACCGTCTATGTTGTTCTTTTGTCTCCAGTCCATCCCAAGGTTGCCTGGAAGAGATCGCTCAAAGCGATAAGGCCGCCCTTTGTACTTCCATGATTCTGTACATTTCCTTCTGAATTGTTTTTTTTTAGTTTGTGTGGTACAATAAAGAGTTATCTATCTATCTATCTATCTATCTATCTATCTATCTATCTATCTATCTATCTATCTATCTATCTATCTATCTATCTAAAGGCACACATATTATTAAGTAGGTACAGGTAAACAGGTAGGTAAGTGCAGATGAGTAGGTAACAAGAAGAAAGTGAAAAACAAAACCAAGAGGAATAAGCACCCACCTACTAACAGTGCACTCGCCTTATCAACAGGTAAGTAGCTAGTCACCGCCCGCCCAGGGCGAGGGATATCCACGCGTTTCTGCGCTGCCGTGGTGCGTCCAAAAGGTAAGTCTCAGCTTTATGCTGTTTTACACCAGGATAGGCATAATACAGCGCTGGTTTTAAAGCTAAAGTTTATAAGCCCACTTATGTGCCGCTGTCTACAACCGACTACCGGAGCATGTCATCACCGTACCCAGTTTAGAAAAACTGCTTCATCAACATTATTTATCCGGTTTGTAATAAAACTTTTTGAACTTCGCGATTTGTTAACATAATTAATGATTATTTATCGGGTAGGTATTTTTGCGCGTAGCATTCTTTTTATTTCCCCTACGTTTCTACCGCATTACAGCGATCGTGGTCACGGGGGGCGACTGTCAGTCGCTACTATTCGTGTAAAATTTAATATTTTCCATTTTTTTTAAGTGTTTTAAGTTTTCATCATTATAATTCATGATGTATGTAGGTAGGAAGTATAAAGCATGTTAAGTATTGTAGTATGTAGTGTAGGTACATATATTAATATTGATTTCTGTTCCTTTAGTTTTTTTAAATGCCACCGTCTATATTGTTCTTACAACGGCTGGACAGATTTCACGAATTCTATTTTAATCATTAATTAATTAAAAAGGGAAGATGAGGTACTAGTTTCTCGAAAATGGCAACCTCATATTGTGTAAAATTGTGTGCTCCCACCTCAGTCACCGGCGGACCGGCGGCACTGGCGTTCGTGATACGCGTGAAATATTGTTGTATCGGTCTCACTTCGGTCTTAGATACGTCTTTCCGTCTTTGTTCTTCTTTGTATTGCACAGGACTGGAAATATAACTGTGAACTATGTGTTTGCGTGTAGTTGTAACACATACCAATTTTTGAGTAAGCGCTGGGAGAACGTAACCTATCTTCCCTTTTTAATTAATCAATGATTTTAATTGTGTTTGTTATTGCCAGGAGGTGGTTCTTTTAAAAGAAAAAAAATAAGAAAATTGGTTACATACATTTTCACGCTGACGAAGCCGCGGGGCGCAGCCAGTTGGATATGAAAATACATTTCCTCATTGATGTTTCACCAGTCTGTGTGGGCAGACTATCTTATCTACTCTATCTACCACAGTTTCGCAGTCGACTGCTTTTTAGTACCATGTCGCACTAAGAAACGCTTATTGGCTAACTGAACGCGTTCGTCGAACTTTACTATTTTAAAGTGACATGGTTCTTAAGTTATACAGTTATTGCAAGGTGTACCACTTTTGTAATTCGAGTCTTAGACCTTTTATCTTGTTTTTATTGCTACTGTTTCGTAACGTGTTCAGATATTGCATTGTGATATGCGTAGTTAGTGTATCACAATAATATATAATCATGTATGCACGATATGCACATATTAGTTTCGTAGGTAATTACGAAAACAGCTGATTTGGTTCTCGCAAGAATTGCGTTTACGAGTACCTAGATGCAATTTGCAATGCAATCTTGAATGTGATCAAAATTTCTGCTCACCTAAAAGTGTTCTAAATCAAATCATATCATCTTCCGTATGGATCGAACGTACCTAACTAACCAACTTACAGCCTATATTGGTCCACTACTGGACCCAGGCCTCCCCCTGATAAGCGCTTTATTGGCTGCTATCTTATGGGGGGTGATACCCATATTCCCAGTCTGGGCATGCGAAAAACAAAAGATGGTTTCAAAAAACTGACTCGTGAGCATTTTGTGGGAATCCTTTACCCGTCTTCTAGTTAAATTACCGTCTTTTCACTACACTTTTAGATTTTTGTAGGTATCTCTTGTAGGTATATGTAGATATTTTAATATTATTGTTTTTATATAAAAATTATTTATAGTTTAGACTTCATTATTTCTGTTTATCATAGTAAGTTAATGTCTTAGTTTAAGCAGGCCGTTTTTGTTGTTTTGACCTTGTGTGGTTGGCAGGTAGAAAATGCCATCGGCATTATGCCCACCATTTGTGTACTTTTTTATAATTGTGTGCAACAAAGTATTAAATAAATAAATAAATGCGAGTTGGGAATCGCAGTTTGGTGGTAGAATTGTTCTGCATTGGCGCTGCTGCCCGCCCCCCGGTACATATCCCTTAGTTGCCTCTTACGACACGCGCGAGAAGAGTTCGGGTGGTGCAAATTCTATGCCGGCACCACACGGCACATTAATCGAACGTAAATAGGTAAGTAATAAATAATTATGGATGATACACAGGATCGTCTAGACGTCCCCAAAGAAAGCAGAGCTTGTGTTATGTTATGTATGTCTTGTCTATACTTTTATTAAAAAGAGAAGAGATTTGATTGTTTGTGTTGAATAGGCTCTGAATCTACTGGACCGATTTACTAAATTATTTCATCATTAAAAAACTTACTTTTTAGGGAGTGACATAGGATATAATATTTTATCCCGGAATTCCCACGGGCACGGGAACAACGCGGGTAAAACCGCGAGGCCCTGCTAGTTTACTATAAGTCCATTTCACGTGAGAAACGTTCCAGAAAATTTCATTTGTTTCATTTCACGCAATATAAACAGTCAAAGGACTGACTAAAGGTATGTCCTGTCCGGTTAAAGCATTGAATAACTATTTAACACATGTTATGTAAATTATTTGGTGGATAGCAATGACAAAATATAGTTTATTTGGAACATATCCGGAAATTGTGAAATCCAGACCCTAAGATAGAATGCATGACTAACAACAAATAAATGCTTGTTTATATTTTATTGTTCGAAAGTGATTTCAGTCCTAATTCATTTAATTAGGCGTGAAACAAAGAAATAAGAGTCTTCAGGGATCGATTTCTTAGTGAAATAGACTATAGGTACCTAACTGATTATGTACTTACTTATTAATTGATAAAATTTATTCTGCAACAGCCACATCTTATGCCTAATAAATGCCCAACCCAAGTCTTTGGTCTTTTTCTTCAAACAAGAAAATATTAGTTTTGTCTTGACAAAATTCCATGCATTGCATTTCACTGTAAAGTGTAATTATGCAATGCAATGTAGGTATTTTAAAATGCATATACACAGGTAGGTATGTGTTAAATTTTCACACGTACCGTACAAGTAAACGCATTTTTTCTAACCCTGTAACAGCCACGGGACTACGAAAACGCTATATAAAACCCATTAGCATTATTGTTACACAATTTGTGTCCTCCTCATAAACCCCTTGAGGCTTGAGTAAGTACATATCTGAAAAAGGTCACGCTATAAACTTTTCACATACCTTTTGGATCGCACCCTGGTGTATCTCCAAGTATCGCTACTGTAGTGCCCCGAGCTAGAAGGACACAGCAGCAACTGCAGACTATTCGGCCTAGGCTGCCTTTGCTTCTTCACTCTCAACTTCACCGCTTCCTTTTTCTCTATCTCTTTCTCTCTCGGCTTCGCTATACTCCATCTATCCTTGCTATCTCTCTCCTTGATTGGCGGTTTCGCAACACTCCATCTGTTTTCGTACCCAACCTCTTCTAAGTTCAGATGATCCAGTCTTTCCTTGATGAAACTCCTTGATCGTAGCAAATCTGGGGTGTTGTCGATTTTGTCTTTGCGACGGTATTCGACAGGGGAGAGAGGGGGTTTTCTAGGTTCGAAGACCACTTTGGAGTATTCGTTGCTTCTACGCCAGAGGCGAGGGGATAGGGGCCAGAAACGGCCCTGGTTCTGACTCTCCATCACCATTTTCGTTGAATTTTGCTTTGATACGTTCGAAATTCACTGACTTTATCGATTTTTGTTTAGTTTTCACTGTTATTTTTGATGCCTGATTGAATATTAAAAGTAAATTAACGTAAGTTTAGGAATCTCAGGGTCAAAAGTAGCTTAACATTCTAAATACAGAACAATTAACGTCAAAAAAACACAGTTGTATATCCAAAACAAAACCGTAGGGTATTTGAAATAGTAACCAATACACACTAACTCTGTAGACACTACAAAAATAACTCTTAAAACAAATAGAGTTCAAACTCAACATCCGTATTACGAGATGACTTCCTTTCTAGTTTATAGACCAACACGTCTACTCCACACAAGGTCCACTCTCAAACTGATCAATGGACAGAATGAGAATGATCACATAATGTTGCAAGCGCAAGACCCCACGCAACAGCACAACAGTCAAGGATCGATAAACTATGAGTAACAGATCGATGGATCGATAAGAACTCATTGTTTTGGAACCAGCAGACGGTGCGGCATTTTGTTGATGTCAAGATTATTGGTGTGAGCAGAAAACTAAATGATAGCCCAAACAAGGTTTCTAACAAGTTCAATGTAGGTAGGTACTCTACATATTATGTTGTTACGGTAAATCTACCAATAGTGTACGTGGAAAATGTATAGGTACCTCATTATCTTCTATAGGGGAAAAGTTGTTTTGTTATAGGTATAAAAATGATTAAGTGTTTCACTATGTGGAGTCTCTACCTCTACCTTATTATTATTAGCCACAATAGATACGTATCAACTGCAGTACAGAAACTACAGTTCATAAAACGT
The DNA here is from genome assembly GCA_955876795.1 of Eupithecia tripunctaria. Classification (NCBI taxonomy): domain Eukaryota; kingdom Metazoa; phylum Arthropoda; class Insecta; order Lepidoptera; family Geometridae; genus Eupithecia; species Eupithecia tripunctaria. The sequence continues at coordinate 6,653,459 of OY041623.1, read as the reverse complement.
TCAAAAAAATTGTTAGAGGACAATTAACTTGCCAATCACCAATAGTTTTTAGGAGATCAACAGAAAAATTGTGTTTGGGGCAAAGAAACCATTTGTGAATTAATTAAGTATAATAAGTATAGATATCAATTAAAGTAACGATATATTTTAAATAAATTATAAGTAAGTAAAACATAGATATCGGCTATTGGTAAGTGCAGGAAATGGAATAGTTGAAAGTTCTGTTTGATTTCATGTGCTCAGAACATGATTATGTCTTTTGCCAATCACAATTAAATACAGCTATGTATATAGTTGTATCAATTCAAATCCCCAACATTCACAAGAAACTTTTTGTAGATGCTCTTAAAGAAGAAAAGTCAGGCTTTTGACCAGCCGTGGGACATCAATGGCTAAAAATAATAAAATAATATGAACATCGCTTTTATGGTGTCGTAGTGGCACAATTTGCACCAATAAACATGTTCAACGAGCTTAAAAATAGGCAAGTAGGTAATTGAGTAATATTAAGTGTCCAAAATCAGCAATAGTTTTAAATGAACCAATCTGGTTTGTAATTTAAATCAATGATGATACATCAATGATGATACATCAATGAATCTAGGACGGCGGCGTTGCGTTGAGGCAAAGAGGCAAATTGATGAATCAGTTCGACCAATCACTAATGTCACCAGAGTGTGCGTGCGAAAATGACAGGTGCTAAATAACAAAATGGAGGTATTTGGCGACGTCTCTTTTAGAAAAGTTTTTTTATAGACATGACACTCTATCGTCATCGCTAAAGGCCCATACACCAGTGAAAGTGGCGCCCCCAACTATTTTATCTTATTATTACGTTAAACGCAGCAAGTTTTAAAAATCCTACGTTCAGTTTGTGGTATCTATTATAAGCTATTTATTAATGCCTCTGTAATAGTTTCATTTTGTAAAGCTTAGGCAGAGATACGAAGTTGCGCTTTTTGGCCACCAAACTCTATTTTCGCATCTCCTTGTAAACTATATGAGATAAAATTATTACAGACGTATTAAAAAGTAGCTTATAATAGATACCACAAACTGAACGTAGGATTTTTAAAAAATCCTATGATAAACGTAAAAATATGATATAATTCATTTTGTTTTAAAAATTATAAACCGACTTCAATTTTTAGAGTTTTTTTCATGAATTTTCATGGATCCCATTGTCAGAACTGAACAAAAAAAGTAAAGTCCCAAGTAAAATGGGACCACACGGGAATTTCGGGGATTAGCTTTCATATAAAAAAAAAATCATGCAAATCGGACCACCCAGTCAAATATTAATATTTTTTTAATATGGTTTGACCTTTCTAAGTGTACATTTATTGTATTTATGGAAATAAAGCATTTTTGAGTTTGAGTTTGAATTTGAAAAGTTCTGAGATAGCAAACATAAAAAATAACGAATTGAGAACCTCCTCCTTTTTTGAAGTCGGTTAAAAATATCTATCGCTGTCATATTGGCTCGGGTATGCGCCTTAATTATAAAATCTAAATTCAAATTCTGGCGCCAGTCACTCGCATTTGTTTTGTTATCCTTTTGTGCCTTTACTGTTCTACGGTCACAACAGCTTTTAGAAATGAGATCTACCTACCTACCGGAAGTAAACTTATTCATTCAGAAACTATGGCAGACAATATTGTAGGCTGATCGCTGGTCCAATTATGGCCAAAAGTGGTCGTTCTGGCCATAAAATGGTTATTTAATGTAATGGGCAAAAAATGTGGGTTTGATGACGAGTTGATGCAAGAGACTCAAATGAAATGTCTCCAAAATTATAATGAGACATCCTACGCGATTTTTCTACATATTATATACACAGAGTTACTTCGCATTTATTATCATAAATGCGAAGTAACTCTGTCCGTCAGTATGTTAATACGTTTATTAGCTTATTTACCTTTTCACGAATAAACAACATGAGAACATCATCATCACCATCAACCTATATTAGTACACAGTTTAATTGATAAGAATACTATACTTAAATAAATTAAATACTAGACCTCGTTTATAACAATAAAAAAACGGATTTTGATAAATTTTGCCGAAGAGACTGTCAGGCATGGATCTAATTATGCGTAACACGAAACGCGACGATACTCTATGATATCTCTACTTCCGATTGTCATCTCTCTATGGTATTCACTCGAAATAAAACCACGTACGTTCATTTATATTAAAGAATCTTTTATTACGGAATCACAAATCAATAGCTTAGAGTAATAGAGACTATATTTATTCTGCAGTTACCTTTACCTTCAAAAACGAATTATAGCCATGTAAATAAAGTCGCGAACATAAGCTAGAGGTACTATGTATATAAGTTATACGTAAAACCTTAGCCCAAGTTAGGTACCTCAAGGGTCTAGAGGTACTATGTATATAAGTTATACGTAAAACCTTAGCCCAAGTTAGGTACCTCAAGGGTAAAGCACCAACTAGGTACTTTTCGCATATCACACCAAAGCTATTGAGAATTCGCTTCGATTGCTGAATCCCGGAGGTGAATCATATGCCTACTTTGATAGCCTACTATACTTTAACATTATCTTCAATAGTACCTACTGTAGGGACTTCCTGTGATTCAAAGACAGTTTCCTGTGTCGCGTAGTACAGGGTTGCCAGCAGTTTATTTTTACCTACCTATACCCAAGGTAAGGGACCAATAAAACTCACTCGCATGAAATTGTGCGAAATATTGGAAAGCTCTAAACTCTAATCATGGTATGATTTTATACGTTGTAACTGTAAATGACTTTAGGCTGATGATGATGATTACTTTTTAATTGATTTAAGGTCATTGGTAACTCTTACACCTTAACCACATGTTTGTAAGAAAGTTACCAATTCAATTTCATAGGTTTGTGCTCACAATTATGTTATTGAGAGCAATTTAATCTCATTTTGGTGACTCAATAAAACAACACGCGATTGGCCCCATATTGACTCGGTGACAGTGACATTTACTGACGTCAGAAAAATGGTAACAAAATGCAATTCTGTGAAAAACTGTCAAATAAATCACGCATTCTTCTAAGAAACCTGACGGATCGGCATATTGCCCTAGAAACTTCCTTGTTCACAAAATGTAGAGGTATTTACGCGTTGTTTGTTGTGGTTTAGCTAACCGTAATAATAAGTGTCATGATGTCATATCATAAATAATTTAATTGTGTTGAAGAAACTAAATAAACACAAACGCAATTTTTTTTTTTAAGTTTTTCGAAATACATATTTGTTAGCGACGATGACAAAAACTGTTTGAAGAACATTAAATACCATTTGATGTACTTCAAAATTAAAAAACTTAGGTTCATGTTTTCTTTACTAATATTGTAAAGAGTAAATATTGCATTGTTTGTTAGTTTGTATTGAATAGGCTCCGAATATCTGGACCGATTGAAAAAAAATTACCTATACTACAAAACTTACTTTTCATGGAGTGACATAGGCTATATTTTATCCCGGAATTCCCACGGGAACGGGATCTACGCGGGTGAAACCGCGAGGCGCTACTAGATATTTATAAAAAGACAGTAAACAAAGTTTAACCTTCTAAGGTTTTTTAAATTACAAGAAAAAATACTTTTACATAGTGAGTCTATTTAGATGAGTCGAGAAAACGTTTCGTGTGAGTCCAGCATTATTTATGTCTGCAAGTGAATTCTCTTGGGCCTAACAATAGGATGACTCAGTAGCGTATTTGCCAACCCATCAGACTACCAAATAAACCTAACGCAGAATAAACACTGGGCTATTGAGGGCAACACCGGCAACGCAAAATCAAACTTACTGTTGAATTTACTGTCTGTCTTGTTGGCATGCAGTATGCACTAAGAATTTGAATATTTTAAAAACTTAAAACCGACCAATCCCTTGATTTAACACTTTTTTTAGATTTTGCGGGATAAGTACGAATCCCTTAGGAATATTGTTTTTTACCTCAGGATCATTCTTTATACATTAAAGATTGTCTTTTTCCTGAATTGATAACTAACACAAAATATAAGGATGAAAATATTTAGTTAGTAATAATTCTGCGAAAATAACTTCCGCGATAAAATTTAATAAATTATACATTTAGACAAAATGAAAGAACATTTATCAAATTGACGCCTGAATCTATTATATGTGTGACTAACATAAAATAGAAACTAAACCAATCCCAATTATTTTCAAAAGAAAAACCTTTAAAAAATCTGTTGAAACAAAAATGGTTACTCGAATGAAGTCGAGGGGAAAACTAGTAGATTGTCGTGTCAATACTGCCATACAGACGACATGAAACGTTCACAGGAAATTGAGTCTTGCTCCACAAAGATAAGGCTTGATGTTGTATGAGGACGTGGACAATGGTCTCCTGATACTGTATGTTCGAAATTGGAAGCTGGTACATGGATGAGTCAATAGTTACTACGTATTGTGTACATCGGAGGGAGGAATGGGTAGGTTAGGTTCTAACAACTTCTATGTAACGTTGTTGAGTGAGTTCTTTTGAAAGGAAAATATGGCTTGACAAAGGTTTTGGTAAATGGATATTGAATTTTGTAAATATAACAAACAAAGGGGTCGAATAAAGGTACCGGTAATAAAAGGGGATGTATAAAAAGGTAATAAAAATAGGTTAGCACTTCAGCTAGCTGTGTGGTGCCGGCCAAACTCTCTCCGCGGGTGGGCAGCAGCGCCACCCTGCGGAACAATTCTGTCATCGAACTGCGATTTGAACATTTTGAACCCGTATGCACGCATGGGGATTACGGGCATTACCCCCCATGAGATATAAGGGGTTGTCCATTAATCACGTGATCTTTTTTTAGCATTTTTTAACCCCCCATCCCCCATTGGTGATACGTAGTGAGGTTTAAGACCACCCCCCCTCCCCCTTCTCAACATCACGTGTATTTTTAGTACCTACAAAGAATCTTAAAATTTTCTGAATAGGTATTATCTTAATTTAAATACAGGTATAAACTATAATCTTATTTTATTCTCAAATTAAGGACCATAATAAAAATGTCTACACCAGGTTGCAAGTTTTTTTTGATTGCCATAACAATAATAATAAACGAAGAGTGTAATCATAGGAAAAACATGTATTGTACTAGTACATGAATATATTTAATGTATATTGTCCTCGGACCACGGATTAGCAAGACATTCTTCAACACTAACAACTGGATAGCAAGACGAAAAAATAAATACACGAGATATCTTACTACACCCCCCCTCCCCCCTTGTGTTATTTTCGTGATTTTTATCAAACCCCTTCCCCCCTTTCAAGCCTCACGTGATTAATGGACAACCCCTAAGCCAGTAAAGCGCTTGTCAGGGGGAGTTCTGCGTCCAGTAGTGCACCAATATAGAGGTAGGCTGTTAAGATGAGGGCGAGGAAGTAGGTAAGTACTTCTAGTTTCTCGCCACTACTATAAATAGTGAGAAAATAATTATTACTTACATCCGTACAACATAATTAAGTTGGTCAGTACCTATATAAACATAAACAACCTATAGTTTTGTTTGCCCCGTTTATTTCCCCCTAAAATTGGTGTGAGTTTAACAAACTTCATTGGGCACAAGCGCCAATAGAACTCTCATCGTCACATCCTGCTTAACACTAACAAGATTGCCGACACGCGGCGCCGCATGACAGCGTTGGCAACACTATCGTCGCGTTCGACTTTTGAATTTTATTTTATAGTCACAAAAAAAAACGTTCGGCGAGCTCGGTTTTTGAATGTATTTTTTGAACAAAAATAACGTTCTATTCAATTTAAAAACACGCACGCGTTCGGTTTATAAAGATGATGCAAAATGCGCGCGGATGTAAAGTTTTGCACATATAAAAATCTGAACTGAGCAATACGGAGAAAGTTAATCAGTGTTCTTAATTTTGACTTGTCTCGGACTAATTATGATTTATTACACCTTATTTGAAATCAGCTTCTGTCCGCACGCGTTTTTCAAGAAGCCTTATGTCTGCGGAATACCGTTTACATTCCTGACATATTTTATTAAGAATCGTTTAGCCGTCGAGCCGTAAAAAGGTACCTAACAGATAGACAGAAATGCGCTCCTACTTATTCCTTTATAATATTAGTAATTATTATGTTATTTTTTATGAAAATAATTGACCAGGTAGGTACATCCAATAGTAATGAAAGTGGCACGAAAGTTAGAAATAATACTTCACTACATCCTACCTGTGATCCGATCCTACCATACCACTTTGTTCAACAGCTGAGTAGGTTAGGAAGGTAAAGTACTCAATATGCCATGCTAACCATAACACAAAATGGTAGAATAACAAAAGAATTTAAGTGTTCAATTTCACGCTTCTCCGTTCTGGCGATCGTTTAGAAACGTTAGCAGCACTGATTATGAAAATGAGCTCTGAAAGTGACATAAACGATATTACTCGTAACATTTTGTACGAAACATCTCACTACAGATTTTCAAACTTAGAACGTAATTTCAAAGCGTGGTTTGGTCATAAGGTGCTGTTTGACTAATCCCCGAATACTCACGAAACTCAGATTTAAATGACGAATTTTTAATTCAAAATTTCATATAAAATTGTTAAAAAAAAACACAACATGCGATGTGCTTAAAACTGCTGCTGTGAAATTTTCTTAAATGATAAACAAAATATAGACGTAGGTCCTTTGCCTGAGAAATTAAGCACATCGAGCAAACGAGCTACCTTTCCATCGCTTTATTTGGCTATGCAAAACGCGTAAGTGCGCTACGCTTATTCGTTTTCAGGCAGACTGCACTCTAAAGCAGTTGTGCAACCACTTGTGTAAATAATGACAGGAGAGTAGGTCGAATATCGCGGATTAGTGATTGTGTTCGAGGAATCTGCCCCAGATCCCGAATGCGGGAAACGAGAATAGACCCGCCATTTGAACTCATAGACAAGATGATCGTTCTTTTGTTTTTCGAAGTGCCAGTATCTGTTGCGTTGCGTTTTGTGCATTCTACCAAGGACTTTCTACCGTCTTTTATTTTTTTATTTTTGAGGTTTAGCTGATGCGTTTTCTGCATTCTGCCAACAATATTATCTCTTTTGTTTAATTGATTCTAGGATGTTATGTTACTCTGCTAGCAAATAAATTTTACAGACGGTTTCACACGCGTTTTTCTAGAATAAAAAATAATTACCTAGCCTCTGTTACTCCAGGTCCGCAAGTTTATGTAGAAAAAGTTTCATCCCTCTTCATAAGTACTTCGTCTTCACATTTTCGCATCTTTATGAACTTTCCTTTGTTTTTTAATAGTAAAAACTTGCCATATAAAACGAAGCTCCCGCCTGAAAGCCGAGATTTACGTTCACGCTAATGGCCAGTGTTGCAAGCATCGGAAACAGATGTTTCATGAAAACTCTTTTAAATGCTAATGTAATCAGGAAAACTGGGTAATTTGATACTATAGCTTGTATTAAAAAAATAAGGGAAAGTTCAAGAATTGCGCTGCAAGATAACATACTAGGTTTATAATATAATTAATTAAAACACACAAAATGTTTTGTAGATCAGGCTGAAATTTGGAGATCTGGACCGCGAATAACAAACATATAGACTACTTTTATCCCAGAAAAACGCGTGCAAAGCCGCGAGTCGAAGCTAGTTATATTATTATATTAACTAATGTATACCCGCGGCTTCGCACGGGTTGTTCTATAGAAACGTTTAATGGTTATTTCTATCCCATGGGAAAAACCATCACAAACATTCATCCAAACTATCGCATTTATAATATTAGTGTAATTGTAGTAAAGCAGCCTAGAAAACTTTAATTAGCAATTTTTCAGCCGTGTATTCGTGAAATATTACATACAAAGTTATTATGTATTGCATGACAAATTACAAATTACAAAAATCAAATAAGGCATATTATTTTTTCACAGCTCGCTTCGCTCGCCGGTAAAGTTTGTGGTTACCATGCTCGGTAGCTACGCGCTCTTCCCCCTACCAATGAATTTGTGGCTATGGCTTGCTAATAGTTTTCATCTCCAAACTGATCCGTGACCGTGGTCCCTCATCACAAATAGGTTAAGAACCACTGGTATAAATAGATGATGATTGTTGTACATTTTATTAATTCCATCACGAACCCGGCTTTTTAAAAAAAAAACATTAAGTATTCACGACACTCAAGCACAGTAGGTACCAACAATCCGACAACTGCCATTCCTGCCAATTTCGGTAACCGCCAGTATTACCAACCTGGCCGCCTGCCAGTTTGCCAGGTAAGTAGGCAGGTAGGTAAACAAGGCGTTGAACTGCAAAGAGGCTCTATATGTCATGTTTGGATTACGTTTTACACGAAGCATGAGTGAAGTTAATCAGGGTTTTTGAGCTAAGTGGCAAAATAAACGGAAAAAGCTGGAGAAAGGATAAAGAAACGAGTAATATTGCATGTCTTGGTGTGATTATTTTGTTTAACAAGGTTTGTTCAGAATATTCTTGGATTTTAATTTCGGAGCTTTTCTAAGCTTTTTGTTAGCAAAGAGTTTGAATCTTGAAAGTTCGAAACGTTCCTAAACTACCATTATCACTCCTCATTCAAATAGGTATTTGAATTTTGAATCAGCTTTTTTATCAGCTTATACCCGATATTTTGATTATGTACATCAGTCACCATAACACAAGCTTTGCTTAGATTTGACAATCCATACACTAGGTTAGATTGACCAACATTTTTATTTATTTATCTAAAAATTAAGAATCCCACACAAAAAAAATAACTTTTCTCTACGCCGCCGCCATCCAGCGTCCACCTTAAATGCATTACACTGTGGTCACTTCATGCGGTATTTATTTCTATTGCTACTTTAGCTGAGTGCAATTTCCTCTTTGTTAGTTTTAGACGGTTGAACTTGTCGCTTTGGCTTCACCTTACTTCTTACTCTCCAACCTGCAGTCTGTTTTGTAGAGACCTTCTTAGCTTTTTAGTTCGTAATGCAATTTACTAAGAGCTGGGTACACTAGCTTCTATTTGAAAATTATGCAGACGATTTTTTTACCTTTCCAGGTTAGGTAGGAATAGGAACCTTAATACGTCGCGAGACTAGCTTAAATTAATTACCTAGCTGCGTTTTGTACCTATCTTGCTGAGGGTTTTCTAATCTATTACTAAGTAATACGGTCAGAGATTTGATTAGGTTCCCATTACTTCATCACTTACTACGTCTATCTTGCTAACATACCAGTCAATGATTTACTGTTCTGAATGTTTGAAAGAAATCTCTCGTAGCTATATGGCCGCCTTCTGTACTCCAATAATTATTATATGGACCTTTAGGGCGCAATAATTTGAAATATTTATACAAATATTTTAAAACGAAATGTAAGTTACAATAGCCGCCTAAAAGAGTTGAACATTAACACACCAAAGCCTCATGAACAAAGCAATAGAAATCGCCAAACTACAACATTTTCACAAACCGCTGAACTGATAGGAGTTTAAAAATTGTCGAACACACTGAAACTCATAAAGCGCTGAACAAGTAGTAGGTACTTCAAGAACTACATAATGCAGATAAGCTAGTTTAGTTAACTTTAATTAAGGGCCACCTGCCGAGTTGTTTTTACTAACCACACACAATGAGGAAACCGTTGAAGACAGCAGTCTAGCCGAATTGGCGGGTTTCCAACTGACTCACCGAGGGGATACCAAGTACCGAAGAATAGGTGGGCTAGAGCGAGTACCGAAGAATAGGTGCGAGGGCAATCTGTCATTGTTTGTTTATTGATATTTTTTCCGCATTATGCTTCCTAACTTGTGAGTATTAATTGAATATTTATAACTAGCTGCGCCCCGCGGCTTCGAACGCGTTGTTCCTATGGAAACGTTTAAAGGTTATTTTTTATGCCACGGGAACAGATTTACGAGATAAAAAGTAGCCTATGTTTTATTCCAGTATTAGAATTACCTGTATGCAAAATTTCAGCCAGTCCGTTCAGTAGTTTTGGCGTGAAGAGGTAACAAACATCCATCCATCCATCCATACAAACTTTCGCATTTATAATATTAGTGTGATAGTGTGATGTTTAGCCTACATAATAAAACCTAAGCACCAGGCATTGGTTGACATTTGTTGGGTACCGAATACAACAGTTACAGTTTCTGTATGTGTAGAAAACACATATAAGAGAAAATATTTCATTTTCTGCGTTAACTGTTCCTATAGATGTGAATTGCAATGAGTTTCGTTTAATTATTATTTGTGTTTTTACCCGCGACGAAACGGAGACGGTATATGCGTTTAGGGTGTGATGTTGTTTACATATGTATGTACAATTTGCAATGTTCACAATTATCTCCAAAACGGCTTGTTACTTATGAAATTATTTGACAAATAAAAATCAATTACAGGAGTTTCACGCATTCACTTAAAATTAAAAGGATTTCTACGAATTTTGTTTAAGTATGTATTAATTTATTAAAGAAAAACATCAACGATCCAAAATATTTCAGAATTTGTTCCAGTTTCTTCTTAATATAAAATCTTAAATGACTTCATTAATATCCAAAGTCCAGTTATTATAGAGGCACATACTAAAGAGAAAAAGGCGACTGCAAAGCAATCTGTTCTTGCAAATAATTGCTGGGTTGATAATGATTATGTCGATTATCATTATCTTTACCACATTCCGGGAAGGCAGAACTGGTCGACTTGACCACTGAGAGTTATCTTTAGGATAGGGCTGGAAGAAGCTTCTGCTTGGAATTCGGTTTCGTTAAGAAGTTAAAATTTTGCAAGAAGAGAAAAGTTTTAATTTTCGGTTGTATATGAATAAAAGCATGAGCTATATAATTGTTTTAAAAACTCAGAGTCAGAGTCAGAGTCAAATCGTTTATTTCTTTAGACTTACAAAATAAGTACTTAGACAAGTCAAATTTTTACTATATAAACAGCTTGATAAATAGTTATTACTATCAAACAAGAAATAAGGTGCAATTGACTCTAATTCACTTCAATTTTTTTATAACTATAAACCGACATCAATTATCTATATAGTTTTTCATGGATGCCATTGTCAGAACCGGACCAAATTAAAATGGGACCAGACGGGAAGCAAGCTTTCAAATAAAAAAAATCATGAAAAGCGGACCACCCAGTCAAAAGTTCAAGTCATGAGGTAACAAAAAATTAAGTCGAATTGAGAGCCTTCTTCTTTTTTTGAAGTCGGGTAAAAAAATCCAGAAATAAATTATTATATTTTATTGCAAGTGTTAGATTCTTATTGTAAGGGGCGGTAAAACAGAAATGCAATGAAGTAGATTTGGCTCAGATAAGTTCTAACAATTTTCACAGAAAACATTTGAAGTAGTAGAAGAAGAACAATTGTAGACAACTTACAGACAGATAGGCAGTTTTATAGCAAGAAGAAAAAACCTTTTCTTCGGGTCTGTTTTTAGCCGAAAAATGAAGAATTTCTGTCCCATCCCTAGTCACCGTTGTGTGTGGTAGATATTTGCCTGCTATAAACGGTAGTCAGCCGACGTCCTTTCATATGCAAGTTTTCGCGATCACCTTTCACTTTAAAACGTGTAAAACAATAAGTTTTCAATTTTTAACGACGGTTGAACCTCAACTATCCACCTGAAGAAAAGACCTATTTTTTACACCTCAACTGATTGCCTTTCCAATTTCCATGTATTATAATAATAGTGCATCATCATCATCCATCATCCTAAAAACAGTTCTAATCACGATCTAAGTTCCAACATCGATTCTATAACAAAACTAAATACTAATTCAAATTTAAGCATAAAAGCTTGTCAGACGTTTTAAATTCTAACAAAATCCAGCGAAAAAACCTTAATTTTTATTTGCTAGGCTATTATAATTCAACATAGTATAACCAAAATTTAAGAGCTATCTATCAAAGTGATAAAAGAGAGTCAGAACAGAACTCAAAACCCTGGATAATGCAAAAATTGCTACCTACCGTAAATACCTGAGTGGAGATGTGGTGTTCAACCCATAATGACTTAAGTGTGAAGAGATTTATGATGCAGTTATTTATTTATCGTGCACTTGACCTTTCGAAGATGAGCAAGGAAATTGGTTCGAGTTAAAGTAGATAATGGATAAGTGAAGTGCCTACCTGTACTTATTCTTTCATCCTTACTTATGTACCTACACCAGCGATATTGATTTATCTATAAGACGAAGACTTGTAGCTCAAGATAAAATCTATATTTATAATAATATATATTTTGAGGCGAAAACTAAATGAGAAAACACAAAGGTATTACAATCAACGTTACAAAAGGAGAATAGAATCGAAATCGAAAAAGATTCTCATTGCTACTCAGCGTCAACTGTTGCAGAGTTACATACATTGTATTCTTCAAAGATTTTTTTTTCTTATTTTATCTGCGATCAGTTTGGTCACCTATAAGCAGATTTTTGGGCTTTCTATTGTGTGTCGGGTTGAGCACACTCCTGCACTCTCACTCCTGGGTCTTGTGGACCTTCAAAGATAACTAATGGAATGAAGGACAACTAATGGCGGTGGCGTCTTTTGTGATGATTTTGAACGGCCTAACAATTCTACAAACGGACTGATACTATCACAGATATTGTAATAATGCAGCTTATTATTACGATTTCGGTGGATACTATTATTATACTATATTACTATACGAGCTGGCAGCAGCACGGGCGATGACATGAACACGATATTTTGGAGTTTCATCCGTTCATCGCTTTTTGGCGTGACTGTTCCTACGGGAACAATAACAAGTGAGTAGGTAGCTTTAAGTAATTTAAAGTATCTAGTATACCTACTTAAAAGTCTCAAAATAGTATCAACCTATAATTTACACTTATCTCGTTAAAACCAGCTCCGTTTCACGGCAATCCATATTAATCGATACGAATCAATATTTTTTTATTAACGTCGGTATTTTTATTTAATTTGACATGTTTATAAGGTCCCTGTTCCGACGTTAAGGACGCCTGCTGTCATGTAGATCGGGAAATTGAATTATTGCATTCGAAAGTAGTAGTCCGCGCGCGACTTTACTCTGCATGGTCAGTTTTTGTGGTGTCGTAAGGGACGATTAAGGGATATCCACCTGGGGCGGGCAGCAGCACCCCCTGCAGAAAAATTCTACCACCAAGATGCGATCCCCAAACCGCATGCACAGCGTGGGGATTATGGGCATTACCCCCCATTAGACCAACGCCAACAAGGTGCTTATCAGGGGGAGCTCTGCGTCCAGCAGTGGACCAATACAGGCTGTTGAGGTTGAGGACAGTTCTTTGCAATAATTTGACTTCCTTCCTTCTAAATTATTTTGATGATATTACGTCATTGAAAAAAACATTTCTGTTTAGGTTTAGTAACAAGGAATGATTCTTTAGAGATTGTCATAATTAAGTAACTTAAAAGAAGTAAATAAAACTGTTATCAGTCAGTTACTAGGTAAATTATTTTTGTGTACAATTAGGTATATATCGTCGGTCGGTATTGGTAGGTTGTGGCGTTAAAATTCCCGACGAAAACCTTCGACAACAATATTCGATAAATTGTATTATTTCCACACGTCAAGCAATTATTTTTAATTAATTTTAAATAAATCAAGATGTTTATTGATTTATTTCATTTCGAGTTTTATTATTCGAGGTAATGGTAAGAAATATCTGAGATAACTTCTGTCGTGGCATTGGCATTGTAGTAAGATAAGATAGCAATAGTAGTAATTAAGTAGTATTGACAACTATATTAATAATAAACGTAATTAAGGTTTTCTGCGAAGTTAAAGTCAATTTACATGTAACTACTTAGTTTTCGTAAAATTGATTTGCATGAGAATCGGTTTTTCTACTATAACATGTAACTTCTACACTCAAATGACAATATATGTATACAGGGTGTGGCAAATTTTTGGCCCCTTAAGGGTAGCTACCGTTTTTTTTGTAGTTAGAAGGTTTTGTTCTAGGGAACTTTCTGTTTTATTTTGAAGAAAAAAATATTGCACTATTTAGTTTTTTGAAAAAATGTACGGTTCGCCCAAAAAATTACATTTGTCAAAAAAAACAAGTTGGTCTTAATCGACTCTATTTCCAACCAGGAACACTTTTCCCAAAGGAACATACCAAATCAAATCGTAAGTTTTAGCAATAATTAAAAAAAACAATTCCCGTACATTTTCTATGAAAAAACGAGTAAGTGCAAACAACAATGTCACTCATTCAATGGTTCTTAATTTAAACTCGTATGTAACTCCTTTTTTAAGTTGGTAGGCTAATTTTGAAGGCATCTCAGGAATTAAATTTTTTACTTATTTTTTATTTTTATTTAAAATCAATTTTGTCCTTCGAGTAAAAAATATATTTTTTTGGCATAATACTAAAGGTGTCAGTCATGTCAACAATTTTTTTAATTTTTTTAAATAAGTTCATAGATTTGCTAAGGTTTCCTTGTTATTATCCTATGCCTTTGTCTCATAAAAATAATCCTGTAACCCGATCTGTCCAATACTCCAGTTAGTCTAAGTTTACCGCTAGACTCATCATGAGTCAGATGCTGGATTTGTTTGACAACAGTTGGCGCGGCCTATTAGGTACGCGCGTGTGTGTATATTATTGATGATATATTGTAGGGTTGGGTACAGGGTGTCCCAACGCATTGAACCAATTTGGTCAGGTACAGTAATGTTGATAAATAAAAATATAAAATACCTACGCAATAAATACCCAAAATAATCTCTATAGGTAAGTATGTACTCGAAAATAAAATTTCTCAAGAAGTTGCGGTAGTTGGTAGAACGACAAACAATACTTAATATACAGTTCATGATTAACGGTAAAGTCGTAGTCTCCAAGATCTCAGCAATATTTGTTTCATCCCCCCATCTCGGAAAGAGTATTTTTGCTCGTCGATATCTGAGTGCAAAAGCCCTTTTTTATCCGCTAGAGATAAAGTAAATTGAATTTAGAGCATCTTGTGCACAAGTTTGTGAATTCAAAACATCATTAAACCTTACTTCTACCTCCATGGTGCCGAATTTATGATACAACCTTTTTTAATTTGTTAAAAACTCACGACTGAACGCTCTTGTGTTCTTGGTGTATCTTGTGATTATAAATGTATTTCTTTTTGCATTTAGTCATTTCCTCGCTTTGCTGGGATGAAAGGGGTTACGTGTTGCACTCGAGTGCAAAGATTTTTTACCTCGTGCTCTTTTGATTCCCTCGCTAACACACAGGATTCAAATTATTGAATCACTCGCTGCGCTCGTGATTACATTTTAGAATTCTTCGCTTGCTGGGTCATCAAAATTGAGCACGCGGTCAAAAAGCAACTTGTCACTCTTGTATAACAAATCACTATTTTCTTTTAGTTTTAATAGGCCATAATAATTGGTCATAGTAACTCTACGTACCTTTATATTAAGTGCCTAATATGCTGTAAAGTAGGTTTTTGATGCAAATATGTAATTATATATTTTATGTTATTTTTCTAGTTTTACATTTTGAATACTTACTAATTCCACACAGGAATGTCTTACGATGATGTACTATTTGTAATTACTTATTGGATTGATTGATAGATAAGGACGGAAGTGCGATGTACGCTTTTTGAGATGGTGACTGATGACTCTTCTTGGTAGGTACCTACACCTACTGCTGTAAGGTGTATGAACTTGTAGTAAGTCGAATAATGAATGGAAAAATGCAGAAATATATTCAATTTCCTTAGCTGTCTCCTTTTCGAGTTACAGAGACCGACGACGCGTCTGACACGAAAATCAAATTACATGTTAACAGTTTTAGAACACCCTGTTTACTCGTGGTAAAATGAAAGTTATGTGACGCGCATAGCCCTGTATCAAGGTCTTTGAAAATTAATGTGACAAATAATTGAATGAAATGGGTTTTGCTATAAAACTGTGATTTCACGAGCTTTGGGCGACAAATATGAGTGGAAAAAATCCTAGTGAAGCAATTACTTATTTCACGGTAAGCAGAAAATACTGTTATTTTTAGCAGGGTAGCTGATCTGGTTCACCCTTGACTATACAGTGATTTGTCTACGATATAATAGATAAAATTCAAATCCAGTACCTACAATTTAATGGCTATTGATAACAATACAGTTCGAAATACTTTATTATGCATCAACAAAAATAAAAAACAAAGCACCTTATATTATTATACCACAAGTACAATGGGCGGTCTTGTTCGGTAGAAGCGATCTCTTCCAGGTAACCTTTTGAATCCATCGTGGTTATTAATACTAATGTATTCCTTATTCCGTGAACAAGGCGCATGAAACTGTGCCGAAATATTGGAAAGATCAAAACTCAAATCATGGTAAATATCCCGTTGTAAATATGACTTTAACCTTTCACTGCATTAATATTACATATTTATATAAAATAATTTACACATTGTGTGACATCACAATAATCTCACTAATATTATAAATGCGAAAGTTTGTATAGATGTATGGATGGATGGATGGATGTTTGTTACCTCTTCACGCCAAAACTACTGGACGGATCTGGCTGAAATTTTGCATACAGGTAATTCTAAGCCTGGAATCAAACTTACTTTTTATCCCATAAATCAGTTCCCTTGGGATGAAAATCACCTTTTAACGTTTCCATAGGAACAACGCGTGCGAAGCCGCGGGGCGCAGCTAGTACTACATATTTCTACTTTGACTTGCAAAGATTAAAATACAAATGTGTAGTGTATGTACTAGCTCATGTTTTTGGTGATGATGGGTACTTTTTTGTATCAAGTACTTATTTACAAATAAATTACCAATCTTAATCCTCAAAGAGATTAAAAATAAAGCCCGATCTAAACAGTAGATAGTAAACATGTCAAAAGGAAAGTAAGCACTTAACGTCCCGTATTCACAACGGCATTTTGATGGTGTTTTTCTAGTTTAACTGCCACATGTGTCCGGGAGATCTCCATAATAAACCTATGGCTAAATAAAGCTCTTTAAAAAGAGTAGAAATAGACGAGTTAGTGCGACCGGTTCAACTAATAGGTTACTGAGGGCCTGGCCTACTCGGAAAAGGAAAATCAGTTTCGTTTTCGTTGACCAGGAATTAACACAATGAGAATTATATTCCGACGGAACTTAGCAGGGGTATTTTAATTCATTCGATTCGTTTCCGAAGCGAAAACGTCAGATTCGAATTTGAATTATATTCCGACGGAACTCTAGAACGCTATTTTGATTTGTCAAAAGTTTGCGATACCTATCGAATCCGACGAATTAAAATACCTCTGCAGAGCGCTATTTTGATTTGTCAAAAGTTTGCGATACCTATCGAATCCGACGAATTATAATACCTCTGCAAAACGCTATTTAGATTTGTCAAAAGTTTGCGATATCAAATCCGACAAATCAAAATACCCCTGCAGCAAACTAACTCTGACAGTAACTGCTAAAGTGACAGTTAATGTCATTTTAACAAATATCATTTAAAACAAAAATATAGTGATAAAAACATAAAAAAATAACAAAACAATTAGAACTTGTATATTTAAACAGTTGAGTTGATTGCAAACTGTTGTAAACAATGTTGTAGATTGTAATAAGAAGCTCTCCGACTTTTCGTGAGCCGATGAGAATAGGAAACGTCTCACGTGAGAGGTTGGGAATACTTTTCGTGAGACGGAAAGACTCCTTATATCGCTTGCATAAGATTATTATTAAGCGTTTGCCCGAATACTAATCAGACACTTTAGTTTTTAAGAGAACTGGGCTTAACCAGCAGTCGACCGCTACAGGCTTGTATGGAGGTTGAGGTTAATAGACCCAAAAGTGCTTTTAGTTCATTTATCTCCACTTTGCGCCGTCTATAGTTATCTAACAACCCTCTGGCGCTAGTTCTAATCCTGTCCACTGAAAATGACTCATTTATTTTAGAAGCTAACGACATTTTGAATGTTCACTCTTGAAAAATAAAAACATCTTCTTTTGTTCTTTGAAGTCCAGTCTAAGGCCCGTATTATAAAAGCTTGCTCAGTCAACGTTCTATGGTTGAGTAACGGTTTTCTATGGCAAAAGCGTTACTCAAGCATAGATGGATAACTAAGCATAGTTTCATAATACAGGCCTAAGAAAGTTCAACTAAGTGCGTTAAGGACTTAAACACGCGGCAGCTATAATTTATATTTTTACATGTTTCGAATTCGAAGGGATGTGATGTATGGTACTTAATGTATATTAATACTAGCTGCGCCCCGCGGTTTCGCACCCGCTGTTCCTATGGAAACGTTTAAAGTTGATTTCTATCCCACGGGCACTGATTTATGGGATAAAAAGTAGCCTATGTTTGATTCCAGAATTAGAATTACCGGACAATTTCAACCCGATCTGTTCAGTAATAAGTATCCATCAATACTTTGAAACTGTAACATTTATAATACATTATATTAGTGTGACTGATATTCCTTTATGTAAGTATCACATGAATTTCTGACAGGTTTATTGACAGTCAGAAATATAACAAGGTTTAGGTTCCTTCCTGCGTAGCAATCATATTTATACCGACTTCAAAAAAATGAAGAGGTTCTCAAGTCGTCTGTATGTTTTTTTTTTCAGGAATAGTACCTAGAGTAGCTCTATATAAAACCCCGTACGAGAAAATAACGAATGATTGTTCGAATACCATTAATAACACGAGATGGATAAATCTTTTTCTAATTATATATGTTTATCGTTTGACTTATGGTCAGCCAACTAGATGTTAAATTGTGTCCGTGAACCTTAGACTTGATTAAAAAGGTCGGTAACTGAAACAAATGACTTTTTGCATAACCTTAAAGACAGGAAAAACCATTTTGTAGGAAACCAACAAGGAAATTTCAATTAAGTACCTACTACCTTTGTTTAAGTACTTAATTTTAGAATGTTAAGGTGAATTCAGTTTATGACAAATGATTGTTTTAATGTGATTTCTCGTGCACAATTCTTACGTCAAATGTCAAAGTCGAGTGTCATAAAAAACTTTAGACCGGAAATGGAGAACGGAAGTGCAAAAAACTTGACGTTTACAACGTTTTTGACACTTTCCGTGATAAACATGTAACATTGCATTTGCAAGATAAAAAAAGGTAGGTCCATAGTTAAAAAAAAAACATCTTAAAAATTAATGGTAGGTACCAAATCTAACGCTCTAACAAGATTCCAAATAAGATCTTTAGGTACAAATTCTTTAACATCCGGACAAAAACACCGACTTTTTGTGTAGCGAACAGTTTCGAGAATATTAATTCTATAATTATAACGAGCAGTTAACACGACCGTCCAAAAAACCAGTGACTAACTGCTCGTCTGACCTGAGATTCCTTAGCTTACAGACCGTAAAAAAATAAAAAACACAATTCACAGAAAACCACAAACAAAATCACATCGACAAACTTCTTTTAATTTTCGAATTCGCGTTCGATATTCAAAACGCCCGGTCGTTTTCACGCGCGATCGCGTCGCACGCGCAGCGGCCAGAGACTGGCTGGAGACGAAGCTCGCTCTCGCATCGTTCACCTGATTTTTCCATCTCGTTCACTCGTCTAAAACTTGATGGCGTAGAACAAGGACGAAAGCTCTAGGTATTCACGTGGGCGCGCAATTTCACAAGCAATCAAGGACGATTTGCAAAACATCGGCCGAATATACACAAAATACGTTTTTTTAAATGTCAGATGCCTTATTCAGGTAACGGTATGCCACATGTCGTGCTGTTGACAGGATTCATACAAAATCGCACTTTTCCTTAAGTTTTTATTTACTTACTTGACAATTGAATTATGTTGGTATCATCGTGGTAACTACTTATTCGATTTCTCACTTACACCATTTAAAAATAATTTCTTATCATACCTACTAATAATAATTAGTCCAGCAGTGGACTAATATAGGCTGATGATCATGATGATACCTTCTAAGGTATTATCAATTCGAAAGTATTTCTGTTTGTTTGTTACCTTTTCACGCCCCACGGCTGAACGTGTCTTTATAAAATTTAGATATTCTCTATCCCGGAAAAAAGCGAGCAATGCCACGAGCGGAAGCCAATATCTCTATATGTTTTCTTTAGAAGTACCTAAGAAAGCTCTACTCCGACTTTTCATTTGAATCGAAAGCTTTTTATATGAGTAGTTAAGAGAGCATATGCAATTCAAAATAATTTATAGTATAACTATAGTATAATTTATATATATATATAGGCAATTTACTTCAAAATTGTACTACAAAATCGTTATTTATCTGAGAATCTGTGAAAGCTACCACCTTCATACTTAGGGAAATGTTACTTTGTTCTTTTATCTTGAATTACGTGTTTTAAAAACACGATTGGTGAAAGTTTTCTCGATGGTTTATTTTTGGAAAATAGATTTTTGAACACATTTTGTTATTTATCTCAGGAACAGCAAACTTATTTTCTTCGGTTTTTGTTTTGCTAAGAGAACTAGAAGTTTTCTTTAGTTACCTATGTCTTTTAACTTTTTGATTGGTTGTTTCACTAACTTGTAATTAGGTAAAACAGTTTTGGCGCATAGAAAATTCGGTGCGCGTCTCTGCTCTGTACTTCTCACTCGCGAGAAAACCATATCTTGTCATCCCGCTCGAAATCCATCTCGTGGCGACGCTATTGCATACTTTTAAGCCGAATTGCATAAAACCTTCTAATTGTAAGTGGGGGAACTGGCATCTGATCTCTTTCCACTTTGTTTACTAGATTGATAAATAGTTTGCAGCTGCATTTAGAAAACATTTTAATTACTACTTATCTGAATAATGCATGCGATAACTGGATGCGTATGTAATTAAATCGTATCTTTATTGAAATAATAACTAAGTAGGTATTAACGTAGTTACTTGTAAAACAGATCAAAGAATACATAATACGAGAAAAACGGACGAAGACTTACTTTTCTGTGTTTTAGGAGTGATTTAAGAAATGCCAATAAGGCGCATCATCAGGGAGAGGCCTGGATCCAGCAGTGGACTAATGTAGGTGAGGTGAGGCAAGAAACGAATTGACTAAAATATCTATACACTAGCCAAACTCGATGTAGAATATTTTTAACGTCACGATACAAAAACTAAAACTCACATGCTTGGTGTCGACTGTCGACTTTCAGATTTCTTTTTATTGTTAGCAAAATTTTTGCAGGAAGCATCACAAATCGACAAGTAGGTACTTAATGTAAATTCCGTATAAAAAGACACGACAGCAAAGTGAATTTAGGTAATGAAGGGGCGGTTTGTTTGGAAACATTCCACGTCGAGTTTGGCTAGTGTATAGACTAGCCTTAACATTTCATCGACTTGATACTGGAGCCATTAAAATATATCTGGAAGCAATAACATAAGAATTTAATTCACGCTCCTTAAATGGCAGCGTAAAGAATTTCTAGCGTTTGCTCTGGTAAATAGTGAATCTAACATTCCTAATGTACATATGTACCTTCAATAAGCCGAGAACTGACCGGTGTTACGCGGCGTAATGTAACGTGTAACACAACAAGCGCTCGTGCAGTACGTGGAAACGGGCGCTCGCAACGAGCAACGTACGCAAGACGCCGTGTGCTATAATTAATTTTGTTTTAAAAAACTATAAACCGACTTAATTTTTATAGTTTTTTCATGAATTTTCATGGATCCCATTGACAAAACTAAAAAAAATTAAAATGGGACCACACGGGAAGCACCAGCTTTCATATAAAAAACGAATCCTAAAAATCGGACCACTCAGTCAAAAGTTCTAAGGTAACAAAAAAAAATACAGTCGAATTGAGAACCTCCTCCTTTTTTGAAGTCGGTTAAAAATCCTTCACGTTGCTCGTTGCGAGCTTCTTTTGCCCCGTAATGCACGAACGCTCGCAGTGTAACACGTCATTCAGTACCCTCCTTTATAAAATCCATGGCAATGGAGCAGCCTGCACTTATTAATATTAACACCATAGAACTAGAAAAAATAAATGGTCGGTTCAATATGGAAGAATAGAGAATAAATCAATCAGAAAGGTTAATACGAGCGGAAAAAAACTTACTACGCGAATATCAAACTACATCGGGCGACAATGTATTTTTTTCAGGGCACATGAAAAAATTCCAATTCCTACATTGTTGCATTTACTCGAAAGAACTTCTAGAAGTTTCCCTAGACCTCGAAAAAATGCTTCGTCCCATAAATTGATGTAAAAGTGACGAGATATGACGACCCGAATATTGTTGTTAGACAAAGCTGAAAGTTGCCAGCTTCTAAAATATTCATAACTGTAACTGAACAGAACTCTACCTACAGGTGCTTACCACAAATGGAGCAAAATCGTGCGCAGACGCAGGTCTCGTATAAATAAGCATAATATTGACACGGAAACGAGAGCATAAATGGAGGCCGTTACACGTACAGTATACAAACAAAATGAATTATGGATATGAATTATGAATCATTTGATATACTGTTTAACATTGAAGTGAGAAAAATAATAAAAAATCTTGCACGCTTCATTGCAATTATAATGACTTGTGACATAATGTGCCTATTTATTTTGTTAACAAGTCGTGCAAAAATGTATGATTGTCCAGCATTATTTATTTTGATTATTGAGATTGGGTAGTGGTTACTAATTGTTGCCGTCTCGTAACGGAGTGTTTTTTTCCCTAATGGCTGCCTCTATTCTACAGAAGCTTTTCCACAGGAAAAACGTCTCATTACAATTCCTCCGCCACTCCATTTAGCATAATTCTCAGCAACTAAACTAATTCTGTTGAAGACGTTAGAGGATCTCTACTAAACTGATGAATATTTAAACATTCCACCTTATTGAATCTGTGGTTTTAAGTACAATGATTTTACGTCACTTTTCCGTTAAATGTGACACTTTTCCGACGAAGCTGGCAGCTTTTCGAATATACTTGAATTCCTATTCCTTTTTAGGTCATAGAGTAGTTTTCCGAATAGATGAATGGTAATTTTGAGTGATTTTCTTGTCAGGGAAACAGTGATAAAGTGCGACAGGTAGCAGTCTTAATCACTGCTACAAAATAACAGTGATTAGTCACAATCACAACACAATCCGTGACGTTAATTTGAATTGCAAACTTTTTGTGATTTAGTTCCCACGAGATTTTATTGTACTTTTTTGTGTTTGGAGCAACTGAACAGTAACTTGTAATTTGCAAATGCATCAAATTAAAATAGAGGTCATTTTGGATTAACAAAGTAGGTAGAGACAGATACCTACATAATAGCAAAATAAAACTACTACCCAATTAAATTTGAAAATAATTAGACATTTCGACGCGGATCAAGGTTAGTTTTATGACAAAAAATCATATAAAGAGAAAACAAATTATATACGCTTTCTAATTAGTGTCAAACAGAACAGGCTACTAATTAAATTCACCAATTAACTAATTGAAAGCTCAATTAAGTTTATACATAGCTAATCATAGATTAGTCTGACGTGAACTACAAAGTACCTACAGTGTGTGGTGTGTAGGTAGATAGGTATTTCAGGTTCATTAACCGACAAACACTAACTTTGTACAGATATGACACTTAATGTGCAATTATAAGATTGTATTCAGGTTGCGAGTTTGAGGAATGTTTGTGAAATATTTGTTACGGCTGAACCAATCCCTGTTGTCTTCTATCGAGCAGGCCAGCGAGTGTAGGAATGTCTTCTTTCTTGCTCTCAAAATCCTAATACAAGAGCGCTATTTGGTCCAAATTACCAAAAAAGTTCGTTTAACCTGTACTTTCGTGTTTACCCAATAAAATACTGATGTATGCGCAGTGCAAAGCAAGATGAAAGAGATTGTTTTTTCTCTTATCGTGACGTGGCACTACCAATAAGTTTTTTAAACTTACGCGGAGTTGCGCGACAAAACAAATTTGTTTTTATACAAATTATAATTGATGAATACTTATAATAATTTGTTTTTATACAAATTATAATTGATGAATACTTATAATAATTTGTTTTTATAAATTAAATATTTATAAATTTTTATCACATTTTTATAAATTGAATATTCATGGATAATTATCCGTGACTATTTAATTTATAAAAATGTGACACTACGAAACTCGATAGCTAATTTCCACGTAGCACTAATAGTGGAGGAGCACATAATTCAAGATTCAAAAAATGTCGTGACTTTGAAATTTATCCTAGAAAGAGGACAGAAGGAGGATTCTTTTATAACCTACTTGGACTGTCCTGTCTAACTCACGTAACTTGCTCTTTGCCAATTACTGGCGCGGAGCCAACATCGATCAATTTATAAAAGCTTGTTACAGTAGTCATTGTTATTAGCATCATCTGTTGCTTTCTTTTACCTATTTTTAGATATTGTTTGTATCTGTTTTCTAATAAAATCGGAGAAAAAAAGGTTTTCCGGAAATAGAAATATTAAACTAATACGTAGTTGAATGAAGTTTTACGTGAATGCCGAGATTGAATTTTTAAAGGTTGTTGTAACTGGAATCTAGATCTATGCAAAAAAAAACTCCAGAACCACAGGACCGATTTTTTTGTTTTCCTAAATAAAACATTACATTATTCCTGAATCAGTTGACGATAAATAAATATTAGGGTTCCGTGGATAGTCTATCTATGGTACGGAACTCATCACTAGCGCCGTTGTCAACCAAATATTATAAGCTGTACTTATGTGAAGTGTCATAACATAACATAAATAGCCGGTGAAGTGGCCATATAAATATAAATATTTAGGTTGTCTGCCCACACACCATTGTGCCTGTCTTCATTCAATGCATAACGATGGCGATTCTGCGAATAATAATACGGTTTATAGGGATGTCAAATTGACAACTTAATCAGATATAATTTATTGCTTTTTCCTACATTAACATAACACCTAGCAAAGTAATATAATGTTTTATTAATAGCAGTGAAATTAACGTGATATGGCGCGTGATTATCAAGTGAATTTTTAGTGAAAGCCATCGTCGTGTTGCCCGGCCTGAAAGTCCAGTAACGCTGTCATGGTCATCTTCGGTCAACAGCATTTTAGTCCATTAGAAAAAAAAGTTTGGCCCGGCCCCGTAAAGTTAGTGTTAAGTTATTCTTTTTAGAATCGTTCATTTGGGAAACTAAGGGTCGTCCGTACAAAGATCCAATTTATTTATGCCTATTCCCCGCTGTGGGCAAATTCAGGCTATAAATGATAATGATGATTTAGCGTTACGAAAACAACGTGTGCTGTGGTTGAAACGTTCCAAGGCTCAGACCGGAACAATCTTAGCAAGCTTGCAGCGAACAATATTAAAACATCAGCTTGCAAGCCTTATGCCTCGTGCCGTGCGGTAGGCAATAGGGTTGGTTTACACTCGTCAAGTTCAATGGAAAGTAAGTCGAGTAGATTTACTGTGTTAAGTTATAATGTTTAGTTCATTGGGGAAAGACAGGGTCTTCCGGAAAAACATTCAATGTATTTAGGCGTTAGATTTGCGCAGGACCGCAGTTGACACAAAAACTTATGGGCCTATTCCCAGTTGTGGTTAAAGCCAGACTTTAAATGATAATGATGATTTAAGCGTTACGAAAACAACGTTTGCTGTGGTTGAAACGTTCCAAGGCTCAGACCGGAACAATATGAGCAAGCTTGCAGCGAACAATATTAAAACAGCTTGCAAGTTGCATGCCTCGTGCGAGCGGGTTTGCAATAGGGCTGGTTTACATTAGTCAAGTCTAATGGTAAGTATAGCGAGGAAGAATAGCGGGTAGAGTAGAGACGTTCGAAGTTAATAAACCAGTGAGTGCGTTGGCCATTAACACTTACATACCATGTGACAATATGTAGGTACTATTAAGTATCTGCTAAGTTATTTCTCGCGGTAATGTTTATAAAATACTTGTAAGTAAGTACTCGTTTCTTATTGCAGTCATAGAGATATTAACTTTATTTATTTAAAATTAAATAAATAATGACATCTCTGCAAGATACAGATAGGCCTTTGACGGAAGGACAAAAAGTCAGATAGCCACCGGAGTGGAGCCTTGATAATGGCATGTCATTAACCATGATAAGATTTCAGAGCTTTTCAATATTTCGGCACAGTTTCAGGCGCCATTTTACACATAACGGATTTTTAAAAATGCCCTAAAAATCAGTTTATAAATGTCGAGTAAGTTAGTGGCAAATTAAGTTGTAAGCCAGTAAGACCAGTAGTTTTACTAGACCCGTGTAAAGCTGCCCTTAGACCCCCATACTGCGGAACTGTTAGATAATTTACTGTACACTAGGGAATCTAAGCATGAAGCACTCTGGTAACATCCGAACTAGCTAACTAGCTGGGGATAGCAGTACATCCATAGCTATAAACTAGTTGGTTTACTTTGGGTCTTCACAAACGTCAAAAATATGGCAGGAGGTTGCGGGTTCGATTCCCGCCTTGGATAAATGTGATCAGCAGATATTTGTTCAGAGCGTTCTGGATATTTTCTATGTATAACTAAAAAAAATATATCTATCTAGTGCCCATAACACAAGCTTTGCTTAGCTTGGGGCTAGATAATGATGTGTGAATTGTTCAACGTTATTTATAACAATAATATTGATATATATCTTAGAGTTCCTGTAGTCAGTTCGGGGAAAGACGCTCGCAACGAGTAACGAGATGGATTTTGACCTTTTATGCTCGCTGCGTATGGCAGGTCCGGTCCGTACCCACCTTTAGTATACCTACAGGCGAGGGTTTTCCAAATATCTCGTCGCAATTATATATTTAGTGTTGCAATATCTACTGAACATGTCTAATTATTTGTTGTGTGCACATAGATTACGTTACGTCAGAAACCAGTTAGTTTTTTTGTGTTAAGTATATTATTATTGCTTGATATCTTTACTAATATTATAAAAAGGAACGATTTGATTGTTTGTTTGTTTGTATGGAATAGGCTCCGAAACTACTGGGCTGATACGATACCGAGATTTCAGCAACTGACATAGGCTATATTTTATCCCGGAATACCCACGGGAACGGGAACTACGCGGGTGAAACTGCAAGGCGCTGCTAGTTTATTTATAAACTGACAGGTATATGACATAATTTTTTTTAAACTGTTGTGATTTTACATGTTTTCGATATTTCTGATTTAAGAGCGAAGAAAAAGACAGACCGATATCGGGAATTGCACCGAACCCCTTCATTTCTTTTGTTCAGCAACTCAACTGAAATAAAGCTGAAATAATGTTCGTTTATTTTATAGCCTCCATAGATATACATACATATGTCTATTTCTCGTCGCAATTCGTCGTCAGGGCGATTACTAAATCGGTTATTGTTTGCCCTTCGTTCGCGATCGGTGTCGAGATGCGACGTGGGCGGGCGGATGCGCAGGGCCTTACGTAAGGGCGTTAGTGATGTCACCGGTTATCGATAACCTAGTGTGCTTCGAGGGGCGAGCGAATACATCGATACATCGGGAATAACTAGTGAAACGTCCGTATTGAGTGACATTCGTAAACGTCCGTATTGAGTGCTTCGAGGGGCGAGCGAATACATCGATACATCGGGAATAACTAGTGAAACGTCCGTATTGAGTGACATTCGTTTACGGACGTTTATTGTCTGTTTAGTATAACAGTAATATTCAAAATGCTTAGCTGCTTTACGCTAACACATTTATGATGTACTACCACTACACTATCATTATAATATTGAAAGAAGTTAGGTAGGTTAACTATCCATGAAAACAGTGTGTCTACCATGAGTTGTCACAGTTAAATCGCCTGACGTTACTACAGTAGTTACGTAAATACGCAGAGAGGTATCTACCCGACTCATACTGCGCATTTTAGTACACAACTATCCGCTAGAGGCGCTTTAGAAGTTTACAATTTTTTTAACTACAGTAGGTAGATAGCGAGTGTTGATTGTGAAAACTAATGGTAGACACACAGAGGCTTTCTATTGCTTTTAAGCTGGTGTTCACCAAAAGATAATCAGGCAATCCGTTCGGTCGGATAGCTGTGACTATGATAACTTCTGTCAAAAACGCCAATGAATTGCTGTTATACACGGACTGCTATTCTCAAATACACGGACGGCAAATTGCAGACTGCAAGACTCGGCTGCAGGCGTATATGGGCTCTAATTGCTCGAAAACCTTTTTGAAGAACAAAAAATTATAGCTACCAATTCAAAATTTAGGTATTTAATTTAATATACCTGATAACAATTTAAAGAAATCTGAATAAAATACAAAAAAATCATATCTCGAACACTATAAAAAAATCGCTGAACATACATGGGGATCCAATCGATAGGTATTGGTGTTCTCAGACCACATACCTTCGCTGGTACAGATTGCATGGGACACCCTGTATATCAATGTGTTAACTAAGAAATTGCAGGTACAGGTACCTATATTATGCGTAGGCATAAGGCATCACCCTGTGTATGTAATGTAGGTATGTACTTAATGTATATTACCTATATACTTTAGTTGGACGCAGAAACATGGAATTTATAAAAATGTATCGAAGAAACAACACTATTGTATGATAAAACAGCCTCATATCGTTATCTGAAAGAACATCGATGATCACATCACTAGCACATTGACAATCTTTTGTTTATCGCCACTTCAAATTGTTCTACTTTTGAATTCAAACGTGAAACATAAATGGAAGGTTGTTTTAAACTTGAAATATGGTTTTCTTATTGCAGATTTCGGAATATACAATACTAGTAGCTGCGTCCCGTGGTTTCGCGCGCGTTTTTTCCTATGGAAACGTTTAAAGAACTGAAAGAGAAGAACTGGTTTATGCGATAAGAAGTATATTTTCATTCAGGATTAGAATTACCTGTATGCAAATCGATCCGCTCAGCAGTTTTGGCGTGAAGATAACAAACATCCATTCATCCATACATCCATCCTAACTTTCGCATTTATAATATTAGTGTGAAGTCTGATATTGGATTGTTATTACGGAGAAAAGCAATAACTTTGATAGTAAACATGTTTTTATTGCGGTTAAAAACTTAATCAGCTTTGAATTGGTTTTTTATTAACTTTAAATCAGTAATATAATGTTTTTACTCTCTCTCTCTCTCTCTCTGTTGCATTTCATTACTAGTTAATTTTAATACGCGAGTAATTATTTTATTTTCCTCGGCTTTCGTTGTAGGTTCAAAATGATACCGTTGTTGGAGTTATCATTATTGGTAGGTACCATATTCGTCAATCATCACTTTTTTTCAGAAAAAAAAACTATTTAAAACATACAACTAAAAAATCGGAATTTCGATAACTTTTTATAACCTAGTTCCCTCTTCTAATATAGTTTGCTGCCAGATAACTCTTTAAGGGTTGCAAGCAATTTTCCTTTAGGTAACTCTCTATTGGAGAACAATTCTACCACCAAACTCCGATCTCCAACCCGCATGCCCAGCGTGGAGATTATGGGCATTACCCTCCATTAGATTATCAGGGGGAGGCCCGCGTTTAGCAGTGGACCAATACAGGCTGTTGAGGTTTCCAGTTAAATTTTTTTTTATTTATTTCGTGGAATCGTAAAATTTACAAACATCTGGACTGATGTTCCTAAATCTACATTCAGTCCAGATGTTTGTAAGTTTTCCAAACCTACTTATCAAAATAATCCCTCAAAAACCCAATAACCTAATTTGTAATTGATACGAATCGCAGTTATTACCCGATCGCAATATTCAATTTCCTTGATCAAAGGGAGTTGGGTGGTTCTGAAATTAACCCTCCCGGGTAACACGGGTTGATTGGGGAGGATCGATCCCAATTACATGTATGAATTGAATACCTAGGCGGGCTAGATCGGTTGGTGAGTTTCCAACTCTGATTTCATAATGGTGATAATATTATATAGTATCCAACATGAACGGAGGCGTTGCCGAAGGTGCGCACGCCTGACAGAGTCGTGTCGTCACACGCGTCACACGCCTGAGCGCTCATGGAGGTGGATTCTTTTCCGGCGGACACAGACGCGAAACTGTCACCCCGTCCGTGTTACACGTTTACCTACCCCGTTAAAATTAATTATGGTAAAACACACTGTGATTCTCCGCAACACCTTTTTATTAGCCTAAAAATGGACTAAAATCCTGACGCCCCGTCGTCATATGGATATACATAATGCTAGCTGCACCCCGTGGCGTCGCACGCGTTAACCCACGGGAACTGATTTCCGTCGTTGGTGAACGCAGCTATTTAAAATTGATTTTGTTTTAAAAAACAAAACTTTAAACCGACTTCAATTATAAGGTTTTTTCATGGATCCCATTGTCTTGAACTGGACTAAATAAAATGGGACCACAAGGGAAGCTTTTAAATAAAAAAGCTAGCAAATAAAAAATGAATCATAAAAATCGGACCACCCAGTGAAAAGTTCTGAGGTAACAAACATAAAAAACAATCGAATTGAGCACCATCTCCTTTTTTGAAGTCATTTAAAAATGATAATTACTAATGTGAAATGGAGCTATTTTATACAGTTCCTACATTGCGCGTTCAAACAGCATATTCCCTCAGTGCTTCCAGCTTGACCTGGGGATAAATCCAGCCTAATGTCAACCCGCCACCATTATTAAGGGTTAGTCTTACCGAAGGCGCGGCAGTGCAAATTTCACGCGTTTATTTAGCATGCAGATATCGGCTACTGGCTCTTACCTGTAACAGAATAAAGTTTATATTAGCAAAAATAATAATAAGGTACCAATGAGGTGGGGATAAAAGGTATGGAATTGTAGCGATTGATGATATGGAAAAATTAAGACTTGAAATCGAAATTGCATCGTATGATGCAATGGGAAATCACCCTGATATTAGGCGCCTCTTACGAACCCCGCGAGAAGTGATGTGGTAGTGAAAATTCTAAGCTGGCACCACAAGCCGATAATTTTATAGGAAACTAGCTGTGCCCCGCGGCTTCGCACGCGTTGTTCCTATGGAAACGTTTATAGGTGTTTTCCCGGCAATTATTAGATTTTTTCTCGCCGTAAAACCATCCTTGAAATTCAACGAACATTTAAAAAAAAGAATTGGCCAAATTGGTCCAGGCGTTATTGAGTTATGCGCTTACCAACACATTTAGCGATTCATTTTTATATTATATGTAGATACGGCTGAACTTTTAAAAGTTCTCGTTACGTTTAATTTTTAAAAGTTCTCGTTACGTTTAATTATTAAAAGTTCTTCGACTTTACAACCTCAAAACACGCAAAAACCTTGCAATCTGAACTTAATAAAGTAATATTCAAGTTCCATGACTCCTGCATAAACTAAGAATGGTGACCTCAAAGCCACATAAAAACTCAGAGCTTTGCCAAAGGACTTTAAAATAACATAATTAAACATAAACTTTGACTAAATTACTGGACGGACAAAAACAAACCGCCCAACCACGAAACCCAGGAAAACGTGTTTGTAAAAGTTCATGAAGACGGAAATTTGCAAAACCTATGGTAGTGTATATTTATTATTAGGGCTGGTTGATGAATAAAAACAATATCATCTAGAATTCTAGTATTTGGTATTTTCTGACACGCAAAAATAGCTTTCAATATCAAAAAGCTTTTTGCAACAAGACAAGTAGATAAGTAAATGGGATAAGAAACTTTATACAGGTCATTAAAATTATAAAGACTCGCTTCGCTCGCCTAGTGACCTACTAGAATTCTAGAATTCTAGATTTAATTTGTAATCAATATGAATGTATCTATTAAGTATTGACTATTGACTAACTTGTTCAGTTATCAAGTACCCAGATCAGCTCTGCTTAGCTTGGGGCTAGAAAATGCCGTGAAAATTGCCCAACATTATTTTTTTAAATATCAAATATCAATTGGATTAGAAATCAAAGATATATTAATATGAAGGTTGAACATTTTTTATAGCACTGGTATAATCGTCGTCGGACCAAATCGCAGAGCCTCGAAACAATTTTTGGTTTTGAAAGCTTTTATTAATCATTTAATTAGTCAATCGTCAATTTTCGAACTTGAATTGAAACGTTTATCCGCTACGTGCAATTAATCGTTGTTGAAGGTTGTGTTTTATTTTAATAATGACCATGCTGTTTTCTCTTATTGTTATAGTTGTGTGAAGTTATCATTTATGAATGTCTTAGTTGACATAAAATATCTTCTATCCCAGAACCGACTAAAAGTAGTGTTTTCGAAAACTAAATAACATTTAGCACGAGTAAAAATAATGTAACGAACTTTATCTAACTGGATCCAAGCACGCAAGCAATATTGCTTCTAATACCAGAGAGCGTGAAAGAACATTTTTCTTCCGATAAAGCACTAAACGATTTACACTTTTCCTCCTTTTTCCTGTTCTGTTACATTAAACCTTATAATAAACCCGTGAAGGTTCAATTTATACTGAAATTCACATAATCACGTAAGACCTGAATGTGTAGGAACTATAAAACGTTCACTTTACTTTAGGGCTGGCAAAGGGTTAAAGGGTTACTTTGGGGTAAACAAAGGTTTTGTAAAGAGCAAAGAACTAGTACCTAGCTAAGCTACCTAAGTACTACGTGTAAAATCAGGTGCCTTTGTTCATGTTTTAAAACTAAAACTATTGTGGTTGAAATTCTAAGAAAGCATAGAATTGTTGACGTAAAAAAACGCAAAAATGCTCTAATAGTTAGCTCTACTTTTGAAAAATTTTAATAACACTAATATTATAAATGGGCGCAGCGCACCAGCATTGCCATACAGCGGGACAATCCAGCTTGGGTACGCTTCCGACTGGTATTGATATGGAGCAGCTACCTGTAGATTGTTTGCAATTGTAAATAGGTATACTATTTTATTTTTCAATAAATGATTATGTATATTAGATATGAAAAATTTGATGTTTAGATGTATGTGTGTTACCTTTTCACACTAAAACTACAGAACAGATCGGGATGAAATTTGCATACAGATAGTTAAAGGCCGGGAATAAAATATCCAATAATTTTTATTTCATAAATCAGTGTCCATAGGATATAAATAACCCACATTGGTGTCAATTCAGATGCTGCCTAAACTAAACTAATTTGAAAGGGCTAAAAACGTCGCCGTTTCTGTCAAACATAACGATCAAAATAATAAGGATGGCATCGTTTTTAGTCCTATCAAATTAGTTTAGTCTAGTTTTGGCGACATCAGAATAGACACCATTGTTTTTCATAGAAACAACGCGTGCGAAACCGCGATCAGAAACAGGTACAGAACAAATCAACGCTCTTTAATGCAGTCTAAATGATTACCAGCGAAATAAACAGTCAAACAACACATCACTTATTCACTAACAAGTTTTTATTCATCAACTACAGCATGCATCACCATTACCTATGAATATTCACAGGCAATAAACTAGAAAGCGGGCAACACTGCCTGCGAAAGATAAAACAACTTTGATAAAATAGTGTTGCCCGCGTGGAAAATTCTAGAGGACGGCTGTTGGTTTTTCATTTTTTCCCGCTGTCGCCTCGCGCGGAAAGTGTGATATATCGCGAGGTTTTATTTTAGTTATAAGAGTTTTTGGTTTTACTCGACGGGCAGGAGTGAGTGGGTGAGTTTTACTGGGGTTTTTATTGTGAAACACTATAGCTCGTTACTATTAAAAGAAATGCTTTAACTTACGGCTTCGACGCGTGCGAAGACGAGGTCTAAAGCAATTTTTTTTAATTGGTACCTAATTAATTGCCAGCGTCCAATCTAAGTAACTCTATTGCATTTAGTAAGGAAAACAACATACAATTCTGACATAAAAATTTGAAGAAGCATCAAAATCTGAAAAGATTTCCTAAAAATTATTTTGATTTTCAAAGCCACACAATAAAATAAACCGCAACTGTCCTCGAACCGACAAGATTCCTTACAAAATAAGGCTCTTACAAAACGAGCTGGTCGTTAACGGACTAGGTTCCCAAGTGGCCGTAGTGTAGCCAGCTGGAGTGGCCAATTTACCGCGGGCAGAATACCCTTGCAGCTCTCTGCCACGTTTCATGAATACCCGAGTGTCAACTTCAATTTTAAAATTGGAATTCTATGGAAAAGTAAAGTAAAGTAAAAGTAAAAGTATATTTATTGCCATTACATGTGAAGAAGTTGGTACATACAGAAATGCGTAACAATGTAATTTGCCCTTTTTGGGACGTGCAATTATCTATTTGTTTACAATAATATTTGAAGATTCTATAATTTAAAAGAAAAAGATTCTATAATCTAAAATTAAAGGTAATAAATTGAATTAATATAGTTGTCATAGTCATAGTTGTCATACATAAAATGGATATAAATTTTTAAAATATAATAGAGTAGTTTTAGAGTAGTTTAAAGTTATTTGTCAAAGTTCTTATCAATAATAAAATCTTTCACTGTGTAGTAACATTTTACAGTCAATATAGTTCTCAGCTTTCTTTTAAATATCGTGGTCGGTAATTCTCTAATTGAGAGTGGAATTTTATTATAAATCGACGGTGCCATAGCAAAGAGACTTGTTTGCAGTAATCTCTTTTTGCAGTTTAACTTACAAATTCGTAACTGGTCGCGTCTATTACGTGGTACGGCGTCAGATTGCTTACAAAACAAACTTGGATTATTCCTTACAAACATAGCTGTTTCTAAAATATACAGCGAAGGGAGAGTCAAAATGTTGTATTTCTTAAAGAAAGGTTTACAAGAATCCGTCACTTTCAGATGAAACATAGCGCGGATGCATCTTTTTTGAAATTTAAATACCTTGTCGACGTCGGTAGAGTTCCCCCAAAATATCAAAGCGTACCGGATGTTCGAAGCAATAAGGCCGTGATAGGCAGTAAGCAGGGCCTCTTCATTAACTACTGGCGATAGTTTGTGAAGTACGTAAACTAGGCTGTTTATTTTTTTACACAGATATTCTACATGTGGTTTCCAATTTAATTTTCTGTCAATGTGAATTCCTAAAAATTTTGTGGTCGTAACTTCTTCAATGCTGTTATTATTGTATACTATGTCAAAATTTGGAAATGCCGCATTATCACGTTGT
This sequence comes from Eupithecia tripunctaria, assembly GCA_955876795.1. Classification (NCBI taxonomy): domain Eukaryota; kingdom Metazoa; phylum Arthropoda; class Insecta; order Lepidoptera; family Geometridae; genus Eupithecia; species Eupithecia tripunctaria. The sequence continues at coordinate 6,618,399 of OY041623.1, read as the reverse complement.
CTGAAATTAATAATTTTAGTTTTATTAATGTTAATTTTTAAATTATTATTATCTAACCATTGTATTATAGATGTCAAAGCATTGTTAATGTCATATTCATAGGTATTCATGTCGTTACAAGTTATAGTTACGGTACTGTCGTCAGCAAAGAGGGACATAGGTTGTATAGTGCCTTTAGGTAGATCGTTGATATACGTAAGGAATAGCAACGGTCCAAGAACACTTCCTTGAGTGTGTATAGTGCTTAAATTTAACAATTAAATTTTCGACCCAGCTATCTCGTTAGTCCCCCAATATCGTCTAACGAATAGATGAGGCATTTGTTTTTGTTAGTTCTTTATTTAATTTTGAAGCTGAAGAAGCGCGAATTTCTACTACCTCCATAAGCTTTTCAATTTCGTAATTGGAATTCCGTAAAATAATGCCATTAAAAGAACAAATAAAAATTATATGACAAGTAAAGTATTTTGTATGATTGGAAAAAATATCTTAGCAAACCGTGACACTTGGACTTTTTGATTCTACATAAAAACAAGATAAAATAAACTTAAACCCGACTACGGCGGCGCTCACCGATAGTGCTTAAATTTAACAATTAAATTTTCGACCCAGCTATCTCGTTAGTCCCCCAATATCGTCTAACGTCATATAAGGGTATATGACGTTAGACGATATCGATATTGATATTATTTAACCAACGGGGTATTGACACGAATCAAACGAAGACGCATTTGTTAAAATCGAACGAGTAGTTTCAGTGCTATGTGGGAACATAAAAATCGGCTATATACAAACAATGAATATAGGTTGCTAAACTTATAACCCTCCTCTGTTGGTAGTCGGGTAATGAAGCCCGTGAAAATTTGGTTTTTGTTCATTTCATTTTGGAAGCACATCTGGAGTTAAGTGGGTATACCATCTCAATAACCTCTACATTCTACATTGTATAGGTTAATGTAGTCTATGGTCGATCAATATGTACGTAGGTAATTAAGTAAGAAACTTTACCACCAACGATGTTGATGTAAATAATAGAGAAATGTTCAACTCTAACAACAACAGTCAATGAACATTGAACGTTTCAAAACAGTTGTAGCTAATTACAATTCACAGTGGTGTTTTCACAGAAAACAAAGGTATTTCAAAGCTCTACTGTACGCTCTCTACGTGCCCGCCATTTCAGCGGAGGATTCGTTGGGCATAGACAATGTTTTTTTTATTGCTTTGATGTAGGTTAGGGATGTAAGGAACTTTTACTGTGGTTTGTTTACAAAACTTGTAAGTTTGAGGTGTTAATATTCTGCTAGATGGGTACAATCTGAGGTAGGTTTTTGTGTGTTTATTTTTAATGTAAGTAAAACCTGAGAATATCAAAAACTCGTAGGTTATAATTGACAACGCCTAGGTAATCCTTCTCTCAAAAACTTTTAAAGAGGGTAAGCAGAGCTTGTGTTATTGGTACCTATACCTACTAGATAACTTGCTTGATACGATTCCTTCACTAAATTTTTTTTTTAATAGACAGGCTCCAGTAGTTCAGCTCTGTAAACAATATAACTATATTGTCAAACAAGTTTCTGATATAGGTAGACATTTTCAGTGATAACCTGAATAAATGCAAGTTTAAAATGCTGGAACATTTCCGCCATGAACCTATTGCTTCTTATATATCTAATTTGTTTTATATGTAAAAAAAAAGTAAAATAATTGATTATTTTCGTTAGTATTTTATTAATGTTTCATAAGATTAACCATATTTTTAATTACCTATAATTATAAATTTTACTTTGATCCCATTTATTAATTTAGTACCTATGGTTTATTTTATTGAATTTTTAGAAAGTACTTTTTAAACAATGTAGTGTCCGCCTATTATAAGCGTATATAGTATACTGTTTTTGCCATTCTGATGTCAGCTAGCTATCAACGCTATCTATTAGACGAAATAATTGAAGAACTTGAATCGTCAGTGCTTCAGTCGTCATGACAACATCATCAACAACGCGACACTTTTTTGAACATGCTACCCATGTTCATCGCTTTAATAGACGTTATCACGTCAAAAAAACAGAGAAAATACCCGTTCTTTCGATACAGGAATCAAAGCGAATAGCAGTAAAATCAATGGAACTCCTGATTTCCTGCACATGCCGACAGTCAGACAATAAAATATTGCAGGCATCCGAGCTTGCATTCCTGCATGCAAAGAAGCTTGGATCAGTCTAGCATCTAGGTTTATCTAGCTAGGATGAGAGGAATAAAACTTTTTTTTTTTTCAGAAATAGACTTTAGTTTGACCGCAATCTCGCATGATGGAAAGCGAAGATGCGGCCGACGATGTATCACGAAGGTCTAGAAGATGGCTACTCCGGACCACATTCCAAAACACAACAGAGTTGCTTCACGGACTGGCTTAGTCCGGAGGATGGTGCTCTTAGCACCACCCAGAGGACACGTATAGGGTAACAGAGGGTCAACACCTACGGACGAGAGCGATACTGTCCCCCAACTAAAACTACTCTGAAATCTAAATAATAAGATCAGCAGAAAAAGATTTTTCTCAAATAAACTAGTGTACTAAAAAATTATAATTAATCCGTCAATCAGATTATCAGAAGATATCGGACACGGTTATTTTATTTTGTTGAATAAACACGAATTTACACCGTGTGACGTTTTAGCAAGGACGTCACTAGCCCCCACTTCCAAACTATGACACACTTTATTTTTATATATATTTTTTTTAAATATGTGCCGAATATATTTTAATACTCTAACAGCCTAAATAGATTATTTTTTCCCAGGACGCTACCTTATTCCGCAGTATGTTGAAACGAGCCGAGTCAGCAATTTTATTCGTCTATGAAGTTGGCAAATATCCTACTGGAAAGTTATCCTAAACTACAAAACAGGTAATTTATATGAAAAAATTCCTCAAATAATCATCAGGTTCCGGTTTCATTAGTAACATGTGTGGATTATCCAGCATTATTAACCGCGGGCTTAAAATCACTAGCAAAATTAGGGGCAAAATATGAAACATTCGCCGTCAACTTATCACAGTTAAACAAAAACGACTTTAAAATTCCCAACCATCATAACAGCAGCTTAAAATTCATGCACTAAGCTGGCTTAACAGCTCAGTCACGTTAAACGAATGCTGGGTCGCTGCCAAGAGCCTCCATGTTTGCGGGTCGCTTCCTACCCCTTCACTGGAGTTTACTTATTAACACGTTGAGGTGAAATAGGCGTGTCGATTTCTCTGTTTATGGGAAGTCAAACCGAGACACGCGATAGAGTTCAGTTTAGTTCATTTATTTATAGTGGATAGAACATTACAGGTCAATTAAATTATCTTTGATTATTAGTAATAACTTAAAATTGAGACACATTTGCAAGTTCCTAACTTTGTCACTTTCAGGCTTGTGAGCTCATTGAAGGTGTAGAATTTCTGGTCGACCAGCCAGAGACTCCCTTAACGTTTTAGGTAATCGGTTGTATATAGTTAGTCCCATGACAAGTGTTAGTTTCTCTTTCGCTATGGCCTTCGAGTGTCAGCCAAGTTGGGTTGTATTTACATAGATCAATTAACTAGATATAAAACTTTATATTGACATAGCTATCAAATTATACCTACCATCAGATAGGTTAGATATTTCGAATGAGTTTTATTTGAGTGATTGTTCCGCCCATGGCAATTTCATGGCTTAGGCTCGGCTACTTAAATAAGACGAGAAATCACCAGTAATAATTATTTATTTAGGTTAACTAACAAATAACACTCATAGATGATGTAGAATGCAGATGAAAAAACTCTGTTTACTTATGAATGCTCAACTTTATATTGAATATAATAGCGAAAAAAAACATAATTTACCTCAGAATTAAAAATTGTGCGTGGATTTTAAACGGAGTGGAAGTAGGTTGTCAATGGGATGTCATATCCAAATAAGCATGGTCCATGTCCTTTTAAGTGGAGGGCCTCATGTAAAAAGCCCTCTTATCAATTCGGTCGAAAAAGCTTCATCATACAAAATCTCAAAAGAAATAAAGTAGGAACGGAATAAGTAAATATCTTCAGAGGTAAACCTTAGTCTATTGTCCAATGTGCCAGACCAGTAACTGCAACTGTGGACCAAAGGTGTAGTTGGCCAACGCTTTGTGCGCTTACTTCTTCATAGCTTGTAGGTCAAGATTGTCTTTTGTTTTACGCAAATGTTGGTTTGGCGTTGTTCAGGCATTTTCACGCGGGATTTTTCAAGTTTTTCTCTCGGAGTAACATGAGTCTTTGTTTATGGGTTTATTTTCTTTTTTTATGATACGCACTTCTTCTATAAAGAAATTAAAATTGTTGACAGTGACTGGTGTGTGCATGAAGACTGAATGCAAGAATGTAATATTTCATAGTTACTTTAAAAAAATAGTAATACATAGTAATTTAGAGGGACGAGTATGTTTGTAAATTACGAAATGTTGATAAATAACAAAATCGATTGTCGTCAAAAATCTAATCGCTAAAGCATTAGGTCATGCATGACTAAATGATTGTCGCTATATCCGACTAATCGGCTGAACACATTTTATTCAAATTTGGCAAAGGAGATAGATTGTAGGCTACCTTTGTCCAGGAAAAACCAGAAGCTTGCGTTACAGGTTATTCATACAGATGATGAGAGATTAAACTCCCTGTATATTAAATCATTTTTGTCATAATTAAGATCTTAACCTACCTGTATTTATCCCTTACCTATAATCTTTCCTTCTTAAGAACGAACTCTATTAATAAACTTCAGAGCTTATCTTTTCCTGTTAAAAATATGAAACGATATCTCACAAGAACAATAATTATATCGTAATAAGAGAAAGACAAAGGTATCATTAAATAACAATCAGTAGTATAAGGGCGTAACTCGATATTATCCATGCGACGGTATCGCGGTTTTTACGTTCTTTTGTCCTCGGAACAGTGTTGCCAGTTTCGCCATTTATTTTAAAGCAGCGAAATTGCGCTACTTCAAATAAATTGGGCTTTGATTCGTTTTTCAATAAGATTTATTATTGCGATTGGAAAACAAAGGAAAGCATATATAAATGGTTTTGCTTTATTTGCTTTCAGTTTTAAGTAGTACCTATCTAAGTACTTTTTAAGTATGTAAGTGTGTAAATAGTTTGTGGCATCGTAGCCCCTAAATGGATGTCTAACTCGATTTATACTCAAACCATTTTGAAGAAGTAATATTAGTTAATAACTCCAACACAAAAGTTAAATATTTTAATCTCGTTTTGTCAGCACAATGATTACTCAAAGAACTCAACTTGAGAAGTGGTGCAAATTCTGTCAAAATACCAACAATGAGAAAGTGATTTTTAGGTTGAATATGAAGGCAATGTTTACAAACATTGTATCTTGAGTTTGGCAGGAGTATACATAGATTTAGCTTTTTTAGGAGTGGTAATATTTCTAGACGAATTCATTACGGATGTAAGCGGGTTAACTACGAACCTTATATGTTTTGGGTACGATAGTTTTATAATACAATTTCTAGACGAGTTTGTAGCTTATGGCATTATGTTACGGTGGCCATTTGCCAGTGTCATCAGCACAGTAGGTACCCTATTTTGTCAGAAAAACATTCTGAGTTATATCGCCTGCTGTAAAATGGCTCTACCCATAACCTTACATTAAAATAACTGTTCTTTTAAGTAAGCTGGCATCCTCACTTCGTTGATTGCCAGTATTTCCAAAACTGTACAAGCCGACATTCCGTAAAAGTGGCTGCATCCACCCTCAATTCCCATGTTGGCAACACAGCTATGGCGTGTGCCATACGGAAAAGGCGATAATGAGACCACCAACGAGGTTTTATTTACGACCACCATAAAACTGGTGGCTGAGGGACGGTGTCCAATGTTTTACCGGGGTCGATTGGTCAATAGGGTATCATTTGACACCAAATAAGTTGTAACTGGGCTGGCTCCTAGGCTTGGTTGGCAGAAATTGATTATATTAATGTTGTTGAGCGGATTCTTAGTGCGTGTGTTCTGCCCTGCGACGTTTTGCTCTGCTTACCGCAATATCACCTAATGGAAATGTAACTATAGTTATATTTCCATCAGGTGATATTTATTACTTATTATTTATTACAATATGTAAGTTACGTGAATTTTAATTGTTCTAATCAATAGTTTTCTGTTACATAATTTATTGGTAGGTGCTTATAATAAATAACATATAATTACAAATTTCTAAGTTACAATCTACAAAACGATTGCTGATTCTCATGTCGCATGTCGTACCAGGAATACCTTAATTCTACGACATGCGACAAGATGGTTGAGAATCGATAGTCGTTTTAGAACAGTCATAGGCAAATAATTGAAAAACACCGTTATGCAAAGTAACGCCATTATTCATAATGGTCTGCTAACTTAAAACACTGTTATTTCTCATTCTATCTTCATCTTTTGACATAAGTCAGAGTGAGAAATAATACTGCTTAGCAGCTGTTTAAAGTAACCGAACCATAATGAATACAGGGGTATGATTTTAATTTTTTCAAAATAATAAAATAATGTATGAAAAACACATGTAAATTTAGGTCAGACAAAAATAAGCAAGGTTTTTCCGTCTTAATTTTTCCCTAAAAGCCTTTTACAATAACCTCGTCTCGGTGGTATAGCATCTAACCTCTGGTTTTAGATGCTTCTCTGGTAGCAAGCAGTGTCATGTAGCTAGTTAACACGACAGCGCCCTCGGGCCGTGTTAACCAGTAATTGGCTGTGTAGTGCAGTAAGTAATTGTCACTGTACACGGCTTTATGACTGGCCATTAATCACTGTACTTTAACGTTGAGGGTATGTATCTAGACACGCGATAGTGCGTCAGCCATGTTCGGGCGATGTGATGGCCGACAAAGCTCTGAGGTCTTTTAGAAAATAATAATAATAATAAATAATGCTGGACAATTCACACAGCATTATCTAGCCCCAAGCTAAGCAGAGCTTGTGTTATGGGTACTAGATAACTGATATACATAATACAATACAGTATATACATAGATAGATATTTTTTATAATGCATAGAAAACATCCAGAACGCCCTGAACAAATATCTGCAGATCGTACAAATATTTGTCCCGAGGTGGGAACCGAAGCCGCAACCTCCTGCGTCGCAGACGGACCTTCGCCCACCGCGCCACAGAGGTCGTCAAAAAAAAATGTCTAATTGCACAGTTATCTACCACAAATAAAAAAAATAGGAACAAAAAGTGGGACTTTTAAGTGGCAATTGGTTGTATTTTTGCTGAAGAGCGATTTCAACCAGACAACTTTGAAATAATTGGAAACTTAGCTACAAATATACATAGAAGCTATATTTACGTAGGTACCTAAGTTAATTTAAGTAGTTGCTTTTTTGTCATTCTTTCATAGCATTTGCTATAATATTTTTTTTGTCGCGTTCTTTTACATTCTATCTAGGGAAATCAATCAAACCATTAAGCTGGAAATAAAACTTGACAAGATACAAAACTACACCAGGCCGATGCGTTGCTTTTCTTTCCGAACTTTGCCGACGCTCTACTGTACATAATTATATTGTCAAAATTTATTTTTTAACCGACTTCAAAAAAATTGGAGATTCTCAATTCGACTGTTTTTTATGTTTTAACTTTTGACTGGGTGGTCAAATTAGCATGATTCATTTTTTATATGAAAGCAGGCGCTTCCCATGTGGTCCTATTTTTATTTGGTTCAGTTCTGACAATGCGATCCATGAAAAAACTATAAACATTTAAGTCGGTTTATAAGTTTTTAAAACAAAATTAATTATATCAACAAAAAACAAGCAATTTAGGGCGCATACCCGAGCCAATCTGACAGCGATACCTATTTTATCATATTTTTACGTTTATCATAGGAATTTTTAATAATCCTACGTTCAGATTGTGGTATCTATTATAAGCTATTTTTTAATACCTCTTTCATAATTTTATCTCATATAGTTTAGGAGGAGATGCGAAATTAGAGTTTGGTGGCCAAAAAGCGCGGCTTCGTATCTCTGCCTAAGCTTTACAAAATGAAACTATTACAGAGGCATTAACAAATAACTTGTAATAGATACAACAAACTGAACGTAGGATTTTTAAAACTTGCTGCGTTTAACGTAATAATAAGATAAAATAATTGGGGGCACCACTTTCATTGCTGTATGGGCCTTAACTGAATCCTATTGAACTAAATCGATATTCTCCAGCTCGAAACAAAAGCAAATCCCTACCTAATGAGTTCAGTGAGGGCTCAATAAGAGCTCAATGAGCCGAGCGCGTCCTACCCACCCTTTGTAGTCCAGAATTTACATACCGAAGAAAATCTGGGATATTCAATGTTTTTAGTTGGGGAAATGCTTAGTTTGTGCTAAGGAAATTCAATGCAAAAGCAAATTTACGAGTAAGTTAACAAAATATTTATAATAATATTAATTTTGTTTTAAAACACTATATAAACCGACTTCAATTTTTATAGTTTTTTCATGAATTTTCATGGATCCCACTGTCAGAACCGAACCAAATTAAAATGGGACCACACGGGATAAAACGGGAAGCACCAGCTTTCATATAAAAAAAGAATCATGAAAATCGGACAACCCAGTCAAAAGTTCTGAGGTAACAAACATAAAAAAATACAGTAAAAACACAACTTCCTCCTTTTTTGAAGTCGGTTAAAAATATTAGTAATAAATTTGAATCATCTACGGATCGTTAAAATACTTGCCCAACACAATACAATGCGATAAATTACATAGACAGACATGTTTTAATTTACATAGAGAATACCCAGAACACCCAGAAAAAATATTTGCAGATCGTACAAACATTTGTCCTTAGGTGGGAATCGAGCCCGCAGCCTCCTGCGTCGCAGGACCTTTGCCAGCCTTTCCACATTGGTCGTCGCTTTTAAAAATCAAACGAAAAGGGAAAAAAAAGCATTCAAAATGCAGCGAATGAAAATTAAAAATGAAAAATCGTTGTGTGAGGTATTATTTATGTCAGGTAGTAAACTTTTGTCCAGATGGACTCGCGTGGGAATTAATATTTGTGCACAGTAATTCTCCTATTTAACTTGTTAAATTCTGACGAACCACGAACTAAGTCGCGGGACGGAACAATGCACCCAGTTTCAGTGTTTACACGCTGCGCTGGTTACACGGTGCGGTCAGTCGGTCCGAATGAGCCCTGATTTAATTTTACCCAATTTCGTTAGAAAAACCACTACAACACTATCTAAAAGCACTATCTCTGTCTGTCTGTCTGAATAGTTAAAAAGCTCAAAGGCTACCGAACGGGTTTTTATACGGTTTCCTGCCATGACGGAGAGATTCATGATAAATAAATAATGCTAGGACCATAGACATAGTAATATAAGGTTTTGGTGTAGGTATAATTCACTAACGTTTGTTTTGTGACGATAATTGGGACAATCCCTACGCTGAGCATGCGGGTTGGGGATCGCAGTTTAGAGATAGATTTTTTACAGGGGGCGCTGCTGCCTACCACCAGCAAACGACCTTACTACACCAGCGGGAAGAGTTGGGGTGGTGCAAGATCTAAGCCAAAAAGGAAATTACGAATTTGCGTTACTGGCTGGGAAGTAACTCACACCGTTCATCCCAGATCTCTACGCTCGCGGTGTGTAACTAGGACTTGTTTGAGGCTTACAGCTCGTTAAGCTTTGATGGACCTTCGGATTACATGTAGGATCGATGTGAAATTAACTGGGAAATTCGAGAACATTCTAAAGAAAAAATCAGAGACTTAACACATTTTTTATTTTTTTTAGCAGAGTCGAGAGTCAGAGTCAGAATCAAATCGTTTATTTCTTTAGACTTACAAAATAAGCACTTAGACAAGTCAAATTTTTACTTTATAAACAGCTTGATAAATAGTTACTCTAATTCACTTCATTTTTTTTTTAGCGATAATTTTAATTGAGTGAATGTTTGACAGATCGTCGTTGTTTCCGTTGACTACTCGTGATTCTACCATTTTGCGATAGTGCGTGTAGCTGTCGCGACGTACGAATCGACCCCTGAGCCACTGGATGTCAGAATAGTCGACTAAGGGCATATACCAGTGGAAAGGCAGCAACTACCTTCTGTATTATTCAATTTCATAACAAAAGTAAATTATATATAAATATTTAAATAGCGTTTATAGGCATGTAGGATAGGAAGAACAGTAGAAACTTGACTGCGACACTGAAATTAGGGTTATTCCCAACGTCTTACGATAAGTATTGCCAACGTGAGCTCACGTGAGACGTTGCCTATTCTTCGTCTCACGAAAAGTCAGAGAGCTCCTTTTTACAATTTACAACATCTATCGATCATGTTTTTCAAGAATGGTCATTAACATTAAAGCAATTGACATTATTTACAAAATTCGACATTATTTACAAAATTCTGCAATCAGCTCAGCTGTTTAAATCTACTACCTAGTTCTAATTCTTTTGATAATTGTATTAGACTCGTATACAAAAGTGCAATAATTTTACATGAAAATGATCGAAAGATATTTTAAACGAAAAAGTACGTCAACGAAATACTTGTTCCACCATTACCTAACGAAGTAAAATAGACCGGAACCGGAAACCGAATCGGGAAAAAAACCATGGCCTACAAGCTGGCCTGAGGCTGACCGTTTTTCATTAAGTCTGAGGGGCACTGCCCACTGAAGCTAGTTTATTTTTAAGTCCCGACCTAATGGGGGTGTTTTTGACAATTACCTCAACCTCAACAGGCTGTATTGGTCCACTGCTGGACGCAGGCCTCCCCTGATAAGCGCCTTATTGGCTCTTATTTAATGGGGGGTAATGCTCTTAATCCCCATGCTGGGCATGCGGGTTAGGGATCGCAGTTCGGTGGTAGAATTATTCTGTAGAGGGCGCTGCTGCCCGCTCCCCGGTGGATGTCCCTTAGTCGCCCCTTACGACACCCGCGGGAAGAGATGGGGGTGGTGCAAATTCTAGGTCGGCACCACACGACAATGTCTTTATCATTCGTTCAGCTAAGCTTTAGAACTTGCTTTTGTTTTTCCGACAAACTAGAACCTAGGTCTTTTCAATACTAAAGTGAACAGCAGGGCTATTTTTATTCATTCGATTCGTTTCCAAAACGAAATCGTCTGATTCGAATTCGAATTCTATTCCCACGGAACATTAGAAAGTCATTTTGATTTGTCAAAAGTTTCTTATATCGAATCCGGCTTTTCCGACGAATTAAAATACCCTTGCAGGTAAATACCCTTCTAGACGTTCCTGATTATATCAGGCGAGTTTGTGGTAAAAGTTCATTCACGATAAGGAAAAACATAATAGCTTAAAATATCACGATTGATTAGCTTGAGAAATAGCGAAGCCAAGTCGAGCATTTTCCCTTTCAGTCCACTTCAGTGTCCACTGGCTACTTAGTTTTGAGCTGCAGGGGTATTTTAATTCATTCGATTCGTTTCCGAAGCGAAAACGTCGGATTCAAATTTGAATTCTATTCCGAAGGAACTTTAGAATTATATTTTGAGTTGTCAAAAGTTTCTGATATCGAATCCGACGGTTTTTCCGACGAATTAAAATACCCCAGTTAAATAGCGCTGTCAAGTCCAGAATTTTTTCATTCAGTCCACTTCAGTGTCCCCTGGCCTTGAAACAAAAAAAACGCAATAGGAGCAACTGCGGTGGACATCGATTTACATAAAGGGGAGAGAGGGGTGCGTCGCCCCACGTCACCCGACGAGACGCTGAAATATTTAAATGGATTTTAAACACTTCGGACTTTGAGGTTTAATTAAATTGTCAGTTGTAAAAGAGAAACTGGTTCGGCTATGATTTTTGAGTGAGTTCTTTTGAAAATTAAGTACTATTAACACATAAAACAGAATTATCTAAAGGTTAATTTCTGTCACGTAGTTGCGACTATTTGAAATCACTTTTTGTATTAAACTTAAAAGAAAATCATATAATTAAGTTCGGATATATAACATTATTTGTATTAATTAATTGCTGTGGATTTTGTTTAACCAAGAAATAAAAAATAACAAAACATACAAACTTGGGTTTTTCTAATGTATTTATTAATTAGAAAAACGTGGTAGTTGTATCTGGTACTCCATCGCGTAAAAACTAGGTACATACTTAACATTGATCTGATTTTCTTATCCTGGAAAAGCACGTGCGAAAACGCTGCCAAAATCTAACATGTAAGTCATCCCATCTTCCGAGGACATCCGTGAGGACGAACGCGGCGGCAGATTTGACGTAGGATCTCAAGAGGCGTAAACAAAACATGCAGGTCTCAACAGAGCCATTTGCTCCCCTAGGAGTCGAGACCTTACGTCCTTGGGGTAACGAGATTCTTTGGGTTTAGATGTAATGTTAAATCGATTTCGAGTTTACATGTTTACATACGAGTAGGTACTTAGGTAGGTAATTATAATCATCATCATCAGCTGAGTATTTGACGAGTTTTTCAAGTGAAAGGAAACGTTTGCGGAAACATCGCCTAGAACTTACTTTGCCACTCCACTAGATACTTAGACTAAACAAGGGATTATCAATCAGTAAGTACCTAAGTATCCGCTTTTAAAGTAGATAGGTAAGCCTACTTAAGTACTTAGAATGTTAAAATATTCAATTTATCGTCGCACGGATTAGAAAGTTATTTTAAAACTTGTGATATGCGAAAAAGTTCCTACTGCAATTGCGGTGAAATGCAAGCTCGAAAACGTACATTTTGTGAGCCGCGAAAGCTGTCAATGACTAGGTACCTAAGTACCAATTTTATTTTTTTTACAAATAACCATCGCATATATACTACCTACGTACGCACGTATAATATCCAAGCAATTCAGCTCTCGTGTGGACTATAAGTTCCTACGTCCTACAAAAATTTCTAATGTGTGTAAAGTTTTCAAACGGTTTTTTTCAATTTGTTTTGTGAAATCTAGTAATTCAAATTTGACCCTCTTTCTGCTGACAGATTGATCTGAAATCTGGTAGGTACGCAGCTTTAGTTCTGATGACAAGATATAAAAACCGTTTAACATAATTACTCATTTCATGTGTGTTAGGCAATCCTAACACATGAAATGAGGAAGCTTGGAATTTAGTACATAATTTGCTGAACTAATGAACATTTATTTTAGGCGACTTCCTCACTAGGCTGAGCCTGTATCATGCAATGCAATAAGTTTTCTCTTCACGGGGCTTCACGCGCTTTTTTTGGAAATAAATGTTGCCTACTAATATATTTCTTATATACATATATCTTTATGTATTGTTTCAGGCCCAGAACTTTGTCTGCATTATTTCAGCGATCCGTTCCATTGATTTATTAAAAAGGGAAGATAGGTTACGTTCTCCCAGCGCTTACTCAAAAATTGGCATGTGTTACAACTACACGCAAACTCATACGCTCACAGTTATATTTCCAGTCCTGTGCAATACAAAGAACAAGAAAGACGTACCTAAGACCGAAGTGAGACCGAGTCAACAATATTTCTCGCTAGCACGACCGCCCATGCCGCCGCCGGTCAGACGGTGACTGAGGTGGAAGCACACAATTTTACACAATTTCAGGTTGCCACTTTCGAGAAACCAGTACCTCAACTTCCGTTTTTAATAAATCAATGATCCGTTCAGTAGTTTTGGCGCTGTCTTCGCACAAACATCTTCACAACAACTACACTACTTTCGCCTTTATAACATTGGCATATGCATGTAGATAGACTAAAGCGATTTACATAATTATAATACACGTAAAACGTTGAATGTTGTCATTCCGACACATAGACTAGCGAAGTTAAATAAGGGTATTTTTTTCTCTATCCTTTGTATAAAATTGTATGCTTTATAAATTACTTTTACATGTACGGAAACTTTATTTTAAGAGATTTTTATGAAACAATCAGAAACTTTTTACTATGATAACTTTCTTTATTATTGCCGATGCAATTTCTATGTAATCATACCAATGTTTATGACTTTTCTGAGAGAACGTGAGGAATCAATGAAACGACTGAGCAGGAAAAGATATCTTCCCTATGAAAGCTTGTTAGGAAAAGCCAATACCACAAACTTCCTTAGCTAAATAGCTAATGTATCGGCAATGTCTCGAACCCGCTAAGCCTTCCCGTTCGTACCCTAACTCGATGATCCCCTTTGAAAGACAACGTCCCCCGTTGTCACATCTCAGCCAATTTCCGATCGCGAGAATTACATTCAGATGTGCCTGTAGCATGAGTAAATAGTCGAATATATGGAACTCGCTTTCTTCTTCTGTTTTTCCGGCCATTTATAACCCAGATCTCGTTAAGACAAAAGTGAATAGGTGTCTTAAAGACCTTCTTGATTCCCCGCCGCCGCCGGCCACATCTTTACTTTCCATCAGGTGAGATTGCAGTCAAACGAAGGTATACAAAAAATAATGTAAGTATACCGTCGCTGGTGCATTCGCGAAAAGAGCTTTACAGCTTTAAGTCCACAATTTACAAGCGAATACAAATGGCCGCCACCGCAGGCCGTGTCTGTCTGTAAGAGGCATTAGATTCAAATAGATTGATTACATCCCCAATCCCTAACTGACTCCAAAGATTCTGGGAATGGTACCCTATACGTAGCGTGCCGAAGCGAATTTATTTGACGATTTCAATGTCAACTGTGCAGTCGTCGTCGCGATAAATGAAAACGGTTTCATGTGGCCGTATCTGATCTTTGCTGTTTCCCATAACCTACATAATTGGAACGTTGACTGAATTAATGCACAGGAATTAGGTGCGAAATTCCCAAATTTAAAGCTTTTGATGAGCATAAATAAGGCGTGGATTTTTGACAGTAAAAAAACAACCCGTATTTTTTGCGTTTTTCAGCAATGTTTCTGCGGAAACTGAGAAAAATAAAAGGCAGGTTCAAGTAAGTGCTACATCAAGAACACGAGAATAGAATGACCGTGAATATGAATCTGTGTTAGTTCTTTCAAGAAATTTCTTCGTGATAGATCTCCTGATTCAATAACCACGCGCCGGCGCTTTTGCCATTTCGACGCGACGGGCTAGAAAGATGTAAGATGCATTTACGACCATGTACCAACCTACCTACCTATAGAGAAATAATGTGTAGTAATCTGGCTTTATACATGTATATTATAATCAAATATTTGGAAATAAAATGGTTTTGGTACATAACTAAAAATAAATAACCCAATCTATACCTAAATGAACACGTTAAAATTCGTATAACTAACCTAAAAAACCGCGTTTGTTCTCCTTTGACTTTTCCAACGTTTCAGCAGGCTTACACACTGCCATGGATAATATACACTTAAATAAATTTCGAAATATTGTGTTCTGATTATTTTTTGTTATAGGAATAAATATAGCTTTTGAATAAACCCACCCAAACCGACGTCAGCCAATTTCACGCCTACAAAGTTGTCACACTCTAAAATAGTAATAAAGACACATTGACCTTGTTTCACCCACTTAAACTCTCTTCCTTAAACACTTCGGGTCGCAAAGTTCGTCTGTAACAGCCTTAATCTCCAGCATTAGGTACAAGTTGGGGTTATTAAGGACGGTTACACACGAATGATCGCGTGAGAGACGCCAATCTGCCGACAAAGTGCCTTCATAGACAGATAAGAGTACGCACTGAGAAGAGGCATGTCTTGTCTATGCTATGCAACAGGATACGTTGTTGTTAAAATTATTTTTTATTGTACCTAATTCCTAATTTCCTAATTTCCAAGCATTGTTCGGAGAAACTTGTATTTTGTAGTCCTTAGTTAATTGCAGCTTTGAAGTCATAATTAGTAGTATGTACAATTTCGATGCAAAGTCTTGAATGGATAAATGATACAGGAAATGGTGAATTATTTTCTATTCTATTCTAATTCGATCGAATTCCTGCCTGGGATAATTAGAGAAAACTAGGCGAAAAATCTCAAAGAGCAAACTGAGAATAGCGACAATTCTATCGTCAATACATAATATGTAGTTTTTTTAGCAGGGACTTCCTCTGGCGCTAGTTCGACGACATCGCGAGACCGGCCTATACTAATCTAGGGCGGCTAATGGCATAACAATTGGCTGTTGACGATGATGGTAAATTTCACTATCCTAAAGGGAGCTTTACGATCGAGTTCATCATCTGTTTAAGTTTAGGTGTTTTTGTCTGGTTGGCTTATTTTTAGTGATATTCTCAATGATTTATTTATATATTATTTTAAATTAAATCGTTAGAGAGGCCCTTTCCGTAGTGAGACCACGAATGGAATTTTTAAATCGTGTGTTTTGTGGTGTGCTTGTTTACAAAAGTTCGTGCCATGTGATGACACTAAAATGGACATGATGGACAATAAAAAGCAATTATAATAAACAGGTTAGGTTTATTGCCATAACATGCACATGCATTTGGACATCAAAACCTAATCTTCTCTGTTTTAATTGCACTACGTATTTTAAATGCTATTCTCGTCAATACCTAATCGCCCATAGCATCACTAAATACCAATGAAACAAATAAAATTCAACACTCCTCATCACAGTGCGGGCTACACAAATAGACAAGTTAGTAAGGAATAGTTTACATGCTGAGCGATGTAGAATGCAGACACGATATTGACGTTACGATCGTAGACACACATTACTTGCAGTATCTACTTAGGTAGAATCTATCTACTAGTAAAACGGAACGGATATTGAAGAACTGGGTTTCCTTGATGGTAGATTGAAACCAAGAGCGATATCAGTAGCACAAATTGGAAGATGACATGTGCATCAGTGCTTGGTAGGGAATTTTTATAAGCAATCGAATCCGTTGGTGCAAGAATAGCCACCAATCCATCCATCAATTGGTTCAATTTCCTGAAGAAAATTTCAATTATTTTAAAGATAACTAAATATGAAGTTTTTTTCTTATAATTCCTGGTCATAAGTTTCGCGACTCTGCTCTAACTCTCATAGTTTCGGATTTGGCCATCTACTCCCACATATCAAAAAGCCACCCTGTATACTTTCATAAACATTCAGAAAAGTTGTTATTTTGACGAAACAAACTGTACACGTACGTACAATGAAAATAGAAACCACGAAAAGAAGCTAGATTTTTTACAAGACAGATAGAACTTTACTCTTTTGCATATCGCTTACCAAGCAATATCGGTGCATTTAAGAGTTCATTTCCACTTCCCCCGCTTTCAGGCGATCTCTTAATGGCTTGATAGGCTTGGTGCGGTGCCAACGGTGGAAAACGTACTTATTACTCTTTTTAGGGTACCGGTAGCAAATGGCGAAAACTGAACCCTCTTTATTTCGTTTGGTCCGTTGCGCGTGTTGTCTATCTAACCGAAAAGCGTGAGTCAGACTCGTACAGGAAATTCCGTTCAATTTATAAATAAATATAAACGTTTGAGAAATTTCAAAGGCTCACCTATTACGGTACGTACAAAAGCCTTATGACTTAGGCACAGCAGAGCTTTGGTAACGATGGCGAACTTTTGGAAACAACACCCTAAAACCGTCCAATGACCGGAATGGTCTACAGAAAACTCATTAGATTGAGTTTAAAAATATAAACCGACTTCTACTGTATAGTTTTCTCATGAATTCCATTGTCAGAACTGGACCAAATTGAAATGAGGCACACGGGAAGGAACAATTTTCAAAGAAATAATTGGGTTTGTTTTAAAAAAATCAATAAACCGACTTCAATTTTATGGTTTTGTCAAGGAAAGCCAGTGTCAGAACTGGACCAAATTGAAATGGGACCACACGGCAAGCATCAGCTTTCAAATAAAAAAATGAATCATCCAAATCAAGTGAGAAACTCCCACTTTTCTTAAAATTGGTTAAAACCAAATAAAAATAAAGACTAACAGCAATATAAATAGAGAAAACCCGTCGGAATAACAATTCCCTTTGGTAAATAACCAGGAGCTGTAAATTAAGTCATGAATATCAAACCGAAGAAAGATAAAGTTGAAATAAGTTGCATGCAAATACAACGTCGAACTTCATTCGCAGGAATCTATAAAAGATTGCACCAACTCTGTCGTGGAAGTTGGGTAAACCACAGAATACTAAACAGTAACTACAAGTTCGTTGGGTTATTTACTTTATTTCGTATTAAATAAAACGTTGACAAGGTATTGGAAAGCTGAATCAGACTAATATTATAAATGCGAAAGTTTGTATGGATGTATGGATGGATGGGTGGATGTTTGTTACCTCTTCACGCCAAAACTACTGAACGGATTGGACTGAAATTTTGCATACAGGTAATTCTAAACCTGTATATCCATAAATCAGATCCCGTGGGATAAATATCATCTTTAAACGTTTCCATAGGAACAACGCGTGCGAAGCCGCGGGGCGGAGCTAGTAATGAATATATAGCTGAGTGGTGCTGGCTTAGAATTCACACCTCCTCATCTCTTCCCGTAGGCGTCGTGAGAGGCGACTAAGGGATATTCACCGTGGGCGAACCGCAGTGCCCCCTGCAGAACAATTCTACCACCGAACTGCGATCCCCCATGAGATTACAGCTACTAAAGGCGCTTAACAGGGGGAGGCCTTCGTCCAGCAGTGGACCAAAATAGGCTGTTGAGACAGAGGTTGAGGAGTTTGATCGTTAGTAACCATAATGGTTTTAAAAGTTGTATCATTGCTAATTCGTATTTAGAACAAACCAACTCTAAAATAGAATAGAAACGTGAATCCTTAATCAGGTAAAGAACTCCAACCACTCTAACGATTAGACTCTATTAGAGTTTACTCCATCTTTACAAGACTACAGACAGACAGAACAACCGCAGGGTGTAGCAATTTGTATAATTGAGGCTTCTCTGTACTTACTGGGTATTGTTTAGTCGGCGCTGCCCGCATGGGGCATGAATATAGTAATAAGTGGATATGGTATGTGAACCAACTTTATTTATTTTACGCAATCGAAACAAAACTCATAAAATCTCAACCTATACCTCAACAGCCTGTATTGTTTCACGGCTGGACGAATGCCTCCCCCTGATGAGCGCCTTATTGGTGTTTATCTCATGGGGGGTAATGCTCCATAAGCCCCATGATGGGCATGCGGGTTGGAGATCGCAGTTCGGTAGTAGAATTTTTCTGCAGGGGGTGCGATGCCCGCCTTCCAATGGACATCCCTTAGTCGCCTCTTACGACACCCGCGAAAAGATTTGGGAAGTTGGACTTAACAAAACCTATGGTAAATTATACACCGGATGTTAACATTTGGTAGTTTTAGAAGCAATGCTGGGTAAGGCCAGCTGAAGTCAGGGCGCTTTAGAGTTTAGACGGGGCTTATATCTATCACCAGCGGACGAAGGATAGCATAAATAACTTTAATTAAAATTTGTAACTTTACCGTTTAAAAGACGGGTTTTTCCACTATTCCAGAAAGAGAAGTCGCCATACAGCGATGTCAAATGACGTAAGTCAAGTCTTAGGGCCTGTTTCACAATGTCTAGTTAAAGTAGGTATTGAATAACATAAAACCCATCAATTATTTGCAGGATAAAAGTTCCTGACAAGAAACGTTGTTATGGACGACTTTATGGGACGTTAGCACTATTGGTAGTAGCTTTTTTTAATATTATCTAGTGTATATAATTTCTAAATACATTATACTAGAATAACATTACAATCTAGCCATAGGTTTGGCTAATGGGTAATTTTGTTAGAACTTAGGTAATTTTATAAAAACATATTACTAAGAACGTGAACTTTTCTTATTGTCTCTATTTAAGGGGAAGACACTTGGTTCATGTGTTCTTTAAAATAGCACTTGTTATGCACTTATTATGCAATTACACTACACTAACTCAAAAGGTTAAGTTATTTTGAGCCTTCTCACTATGTCCGTGTTGAGAGAAGAATATTGGTAGTAGTGAAACGTAACAATGAAGTTTATGTAACAGATAAGTCACAAATAGCTTATTTCGATCATAAGCAGAACTAATCTGGATATTATGAAACAGACACTTATGCAATTATACAACGTTGAGGTACACACAGCTGTGTGCAAAAAAAAAATATCACATCCACCAATAAAATCTTCCTGGCTCCACGTTCCGCGCTGAACTTGCTCGCTATTACGTAAATTGAACTTTTTTATTACAACGCTAGTTGCTTTAGTTATTTGAGAAGTAGAGCCATTTAATCATGTATATTTATTCCACGATGGCGATGACTGGAAGGAGAAAACGGAGGCCTTTGCCCAGCTGTGTATGGGACAGCAATGGTCAAATATGAATAAATAATTTATACCACAAGACTACGTACAAACGTAGACATTTCTAGTAGTATCTATAATACTACTAGAAATGTCTACGTTTGTACGTTTCAGACAATGGTTAGTTATAGACAGGGTGTTCTAATCTTAGAGGTTCAAAACGAAGAGGAATCTTTTTGGGTCCCATTCTAAGAAGCATCGAATTAAACACACAGATTGACTTTAACTCATTATTAAATAAAAGTGACTCTTCGTTGCTGATGATATTCGTGTAGTTAAATAAAAAAAAATAAGCTATAGCTGAATTAAAAACGAAGAAAATATCAAAATATCTTACTTAGTTAAGTAAAGTTTAAAATTACTTGAACTCCATGTAACTCTACGAAGCGAGTCATAAAACGAATAAAAATAAAACCACTTCCAAGTTTCAATAGAGAAATCATAGAAATTGCTTTTTATCCGCAATAGCACGTGTTTACTCAATAAACTTTACGAGGAGAGTAAATCTGCGCTGCTGAGGGGTTTGCTCCAATCGCGTGTGAAACCTACATGTGAGAGGCGCAATACAATACACGGTGCGTACGAGGACAGCTGTATCAATCCATTGAGCGGATTTCCACTGGCCGGCACCGAAACAGCGCGGCCGGGGAAGCAAACATTGTATAAAGCACTGCATGCAGTGCAGCCGGGTAAAGGAAAAATCTGCCATATAATATCATAGTAGAGAAACGCTTGTTAGCTAACTACTTCTCTACAGGAAAGTATTTTGTGGGGTGGGTGTTTTGGTAGCAAGTTTAAAACAGTAACAGAAAGCTAGGATTTCAGTTTCAGAGAGTTATTTTTTAAAGTATCCTCATTGTGATAATTTACAGCCAGATTTATACACTGTTGGGTGTCATAGACATAGGCATTTCATTTATTTGGTGTCAGCGCTTCTGAAGTTTGTGGCACCACTGCAACAAGACTAGCAAAACTTAGACGTGTCAATTAAAGTCCCGCAACGTAAGACAAAGATTTAAATCGTATCTTTAGCGTGTATGGTACTGATCGACCCAACTCGTAACAAGCGTCCAGTGCGCTTCTTTTGCCTATTTTCGCCCACCAATCAGTAGTAGCAATGCATTACATTATTATATACATAGGTACTACTAGGTTGGTAAGTATATTATAACAAAAATTCATGAATTATTCATGATGAGAGATAGAAAAAAGTTTTACTGTCGCACCAAAAAAAAAATCAAGGAAGAATGCGCCCGTTCCAGATAGGTATAGCCAACTGTAATATCGCCACTTTATGTTAGTAAAGTAATGTAATTATGTTTTTTAATCACGTCATGTTTTTTTGGCATTTTTAACACCCCGCCCTCTTGGTGATACATGGTGAGGTTTAATGTGTTCATTGTGATTTCGTGATTTTTTTTTGGACCCCTCCCCCCTTTCGAGCCTCACGTGATAACAGGACAGCCCTTATGATAGGTGTATACAGTGAGACAGCCACTACCGAAATGAGCTGTGCACAGCCACCCTCAACAACTAACAGGGGTGCATTATTGATATTAATGCACTCAATGGGGTGCAGGGCAGGGCGTGATGGAAAATTGTACATCAATACAATATGGTCAAATTACATTAATTACATTTCCTTAATGGGTCAAGTGTAATATTATTCTATTGTTGGGTAATGGCAGAGGATATTAATAATTATGTCATGGTTGGCCATTCGTCTTGGACACTTGGATTGTGTTATTGTGAACCACAATTACATTAACCTGTGTTCTTCGAACACAAACTAGGTTCGTAGTTAACCTTTGCATTCATATTGGATAGCGGGTTTAGTCAGAAGGGTGTCGTTTTCAGGACGTTCTGTAGTAATCTGATGCCTATTATACAGGGTGTGGCAAATTTTTGGCCCCTTAAGGGTAGCTACCGTTTCTTTTGTAGTTAGAAGGTTTTGTTCTGAGGAACTTTCTGTTTTATTTTGAAGAAAAAAATATTGCCATTTTTAGTTTTTTGAAAAAATGTACGGTTCGCCCAAAAAATGTCAGTATCAAAAAAAAACAAGTTGGTCTTAATCGACTCTATTTCCAACCAGGAACACTTTTCCCAAAGGAACATACCAAATCAAATCGTAAGTTTTAGCAATAATTAAAAAAAACAATTCCCATACATTTTCTATGAAAAAACGAGTAAGTGAAAACAACAATGTCACTCATTGGTTTAGTCCGTTTTCGCAATTGTAGTTTCACAATTGACTGTGAAAAAAGAATTATTTTTCACAGTTTCGTAATTAACTGTCAAACAAGAAATTCTTTTCTGTTTTCGTAATCGAATATTTTTTTTATTTTTTTTTAATAAAGGGAATTATTTACCATTTTCATATTTTTATTTCTTCCAATTCACTTTCGGAGATCGATACTTATGGACCGTGCTAGGAACGTATGTGTCAGATATGTGAAAATTATGAACCGGTTACGGAATTGTCTGGTGGGCAAAGTCATAATATAGAGGTACGTTTCATTGCAAATAGTACTTGTCCGTTACGTTCCTAGCATGGTCCTAGTGGTTGAAGTTAATAACGAAACAGTGAAAAATAATTCTTTTTTCACAGTCAATTGTGAAACTTGATTGCGAAAACAGAAAAGAATTTCTTGTTTGACAGTTAATTACGAAACAGTGAAAAATAATTCTTTTTTCACAGTCAATTGTGAAACTACAATTGCGAAAACAGAAAAGAATTTCTTGTTTGACAGTTAATTACGAAACAGTGAAAAATAATTCTTTTTTCACAGTTAATTGTGAAACTACAATTGCGAAAACGGACTAAACCCACTCATTCAATGGTTCTTAATTTAAACTCGTATGTAACTACTTTTTTAAAATGGTAGGCTTATTTTGAAGGCATCTCAGGAATTAAATTTTTACTTACTTTTTAATTTTTATTAAAAATCAAGTAGGCTAATTTTGAAGGCTCCCTATAGCCATGTTCGCTCTAACGACGATATAGGTAAAAATGTCTTCACACCAAAATAAGAAACATACCTACCTAACTATTTTTAGACAACGGTCATTTTAAAAAAAAGTTTGGTAAGTAAATAACTTGATTTTTAATAAAAATTCAAAAGTAAGTAAAAATTTAATTCCTGAGATGCCTTCAAAATTAGCCTACCATATTAAAAAAGTAGTTACATACGAGTTTAAATTAAGAACCATTGAATGAGTCACATTGTTGTTTTCACTTACTCGTTTTTTCATAGAAAATGTATGGGAATTGTTTTTTTTTAATTATTGCCAAAACTTACGATTTGATTTGGTATGTTCCTTTGGGAAAAGTGTTCCTGGTTGGAAATAGAGTCGATTAAGACCAACTTGTTTTTTTTGACAAATGTCATTTATTGGGCGAACCGTACATTTTTTCAAAAAACTAAAAATGGCAATATTCTTTTCTTCAAAATAAAACAGAAAGTTCCTCAGAACAAAACCTTTTAACTACAAAAGAAACGGTAGCTACCCTTAAGGGGCCAAAAATTTGCCACACCCTGTATAGTCCCACTAGTGGGAAGAAGTTGGCGAGACAAACAGTATTCTGTTTGTCTCGCCAGCTATTTCATTGGTGGATGTGTCACCCGATATTCCGTAGCGACACCGCGCGCACGTCATCGACCCAGAGCCAATGGGTGTTTTTTGATTGGCCGGCGAATTATTCCCGTCTCGTAGCGATTAAGCAATAAATTTGAATTTTTATTCTGAAATTTGTATGATCTCCACGTGGGCGAACCCGCGGGGCACAACTAGTAATCATAACACTCGGATACCCTCACGTTCAACAAATTACTCTCTGAAACTGAAACCCTAGCTTTCTGTTACTGTTTTAAACTTGCTACCAAAACATCCACCCTTGTCTTTATTAATAGTTTAGAGTTCTTGAACTGAAAGTTTTGAAACAATATTAACATTAAGTATACAAAGTGTCACAAAATGTGTGTACGAGTACGTTCTGAATTTTGATGATTGGCTTCTGCACTGCACCCCGCACATCTTAAAAGCTATACCAACATTTTCCGCCCCCGACTAACCGACCTTTAGGTATACTCAATACTAACTTATACTCAATATGTTTACCACAAATTATAAACTACCTACCCTACTATATCTATACTTTTGGGGCTCTACTATAACTATACACTGGCAACTCAGTATCTTCTTCTCACAAACTCAATATCTTCTTCTCATTCGCAGCGTTATGCCAAAAGTTCTCTTACAAAAAAAAATCGTCATGACAACCATCGATCGTCGTGGTCAGGTCATGACGAGTTTTGTTGTATGGGCTGATATCGCTCGCCTTACGGTATACGGATATCTCTTGCTGTTGGTGGTCATTCAGCCAATGGGTGTTGCATTGGCTGAATGACCACTCATGCAACGCAGAGGGATTCAACTAAGTATACAGGCGAGTGTGAGTGAGTGTACTCTTTTTTCCGCACTGTGACTCGGGATGGTCCATTGTGCGTGATATGATAACTCAATAATGTTCCTACAATGCATATTGCTTACAATTACTTTTCAATGTCGATGCCAATAATTGAGTTTGTTAAAAAAAAACCGACTTAAATTATACGGTTTTCTCATGGATGCCATTGTCAGAACTGGACCAAATTGTACCACAAGGGTAGCACCAGCATTCAAATAAAAAAAGAATCATCTAAATCGGATCACCCAGTCAAAAGTACTGAAGTAACAAACAAAAAACTTCCTTTTATAAGTCGGTAACAAGACAATTCAGGATTTTTGTGCAGTAAGTTGTTTACAATGGTTCGAGTATAAGTACATTATAATGTGTCGATATCGATAAGGACATTATAGCCACACGTAGAGAACCAGCAAGCCAGTAAGTAACCCGCGTACTTACATCAACACTTCAATAACATCAAAACTCACTTTAACGTAACGAGCGAACCGATTTCTGTAACGATCTAACGATCACCATCATCATATTTTCTTATAGAAACTAGCGTTATACCGTTACATTGTTCGGTTTAGAAAATGTATAAAACTTATGTTACCCATGTCAGTTATCATCATCCTTAAGGCCCATACAGCAGCGAAATTAGTTTATCTTATTATTACGTTAAACGCAGTTATTTTTAAAAATCCTACGTTCAGTTTGTGGTATCTATTATAAGCTATTTATTAATATCTCTGTAATAGTTTCATTTTGTAAAGCTTAGGAAGAGATACGAAGTTGCGCTTTTTGGCCACCAAACTCTAATTTCGCATGTCCTCCTAAACTATATGAGATAAAATTATGAAAGAGGTATTAAAAGATAGCTTATAATAGATACCACAATCTGAACGTAGGATTTTTAAAAATTCCTATGATAAACGTAAAAATATGATAAAATAGCTATCGCTGTCAGATTGGCTCGGGTATGCGCCTTAACCTATATCGACTGCCCAAAATCAAAGACGTAGAAGTAAGTCCATCAGAATTAATTTTACAGGAGAAGATATCAAACATTTTCTTGTGCCATTGAGAACACAACTCCTTTTTTATACTCATTTTGTTTTTATACAAATAGTCTTGACTATTCGTGAATAATGACTTGCTTTATTGCAAGAGATAGTTAATTTAAACCTAAGTGAAGTATTACACGTTTTATGTGCCTAATTGGAATATATCCGAAACAGATGTTTCGGATATATTCCAATTAGAACTTCCAAATAAGCTATTTGTACTTATCCGTGGGATATAGTTATCCCACGGATAAGTACAAATATTCTCAATTTTTCTCAATTTGGTAGTCGTGAAACGTAACAATGATAGTTCATTATTACGTTTCACGACTACCAAATTGAGAAAGATTTGCACTAGCTGTCGCATAAAAATATATAAAACGCAAGGTTTCTTATCCGGAACTTTATCCTCCAAATAATTCATGTGTTAGATAGTTATTCAACACTTAAACGGACATTAGACAACAGGCCCTTACTAAAGGCTGGTTTAGACGATCTATTAGTCATCTGCTGGACTTAGGCCTCCCCTACAGCGCCCTGTCTTCACTATGTTCACTATGTGTCTACACTGTACCAGTTCTGATTCAGAAGCTGGAGAGAATCGGCATCAGGGGTATTGCTCTAGACCTTTTCACCAGTTACCTCTCAAACCGGGAACAATGTGTGATGGTAGATGGTTACAGAAGCACCTACGAGTTCATTCGCTACGGTGTCCCACAAGGTAGCGTCCTCGGACCTACACTGTTTTTAATTTATATAAATGACTTGTGTGATCTCTCCATTCCAAATTGTAAAATCGTAACTTATGCCGATGATACAGCTCTCTTAGTAAACGGCAAAAACTGGGACATAGCTCGTTCTATAGCTGAAAATGCCCTACCTTCAGTCATGCTATGGCTACGCTCCAACCTTCTTACATTAAATCTCTCAAAAACTAAACTCATCCCTTTCTCTCTCAAACAAATAAATTCACTTTCCTCTGCTCTTCCCGTTCGTGCGCACTCTTGTGACGATGGTCCTTTGGCTAAGTCATGCCCCTGCCCTAAAATTGACCAAACATCTTGCATTAAATACCTGGGCATCATGATCGATAGCAATATGGCTTGGAAATCTCAAATACAAAACACCTCTTCACGCTTGAGAAAGCTACTCTACGTCTTTAAAAAAATCAGGTCTACATTAGATCTAGCCACAATGAAAATGGTGTACTACGCTCTGGCTCAATCCGTTGCTTCCTACTGCATAACTGCTTGGGGCAGTGCTGCAAAAACGACCATTCTCAAAGCAGAAAGATCCCAAAAAGCTGTTCTTAAAGTAATGTTAAAAAAACCCATCCTCTTCCCTACTTCCGAAATCTACTCTATCTGCCAAGTCCTATCCATCCGCCAACTTTTCATCTTGCACACTGTAAATCGTAAACATTCCATACTATCATTTGATGCTGACTTGATCAAAACCAAGCGTAGACATGACAAGGTTTGTAAAATTGAGCAATGTCGCACACAATGTGCTGAGCGTCACTTTCACTTTGCGAGTCCAAAACTATATAACCGCCTAAATAAAGAGCTTGAAATTGACCACCTCACCCGCTTCAAGTGTAAAAAAAAATGTCTCGAATGGCTGCAGTCTCTGACTTATGAAGAAACGGAGGCTCTAATAAAAGTTGTCAAATGAAACCAAACACACAAAACACAACGCATAATCATACATACACCGGCTGCTCCTGTTGCCCGGACTCTTAAGAGACCGGTGTCCTCGGGAGCTCCAAACTCTACACCTTATCTTTTACATGCATTCAAAGCACACACAAAAACACACCCCTCTCTCTCTCACACACACACACACACACACACACACAACACACATACACTACGTACGCACAGTAAATAACACTGGCTTTAGAATATATCAATTAATTAGTTAAAATAGGTTAAACTTAGCTAATAGAATATTTATCTTTAGTTCTGTCATTGTCATTGTAAATAATATTCAATATAGACAATAGTATCTACTGGTTTGTGAGGAGGGCGTTGTCATTCTGCGACACAGTGTTTAACTTCTGCAGATGACATCGTTTTTCAAAACTATTTCTGTTCTCCATGTTCTGTACCAATAAATGATTTTTACTTTTTACTTTACTTTTTTTATGTTTGCTGAGTCGCGAACTCCACTCAAGAACACGTTTGCCCCAGCCAGCGGGGTTATACCCAAAACACACACGATCTTGCCAAGCCTTGAAAAGTCCGCAATTTTTTTTTCCATATATTGCTGAACACGTCTCACTGCCTTGTTTACGGACACGCGGGGCGTGCAGCGGCGCGTTGAGCGTTTTGCACTGTTTACGGATACGCGGGGCGGGGGCGGGCGGGGGCGCGGGGGGATGCAGCGTCCGTAAACAAGCCTAAGTTCGTTTCGAAAATAAATTTATAGTCACAAACCGCTTTTCCTTACCGAGTGAGATGAGAATATTAAAAAGTGTTATTAACGCTTAGACACGTTTGTTGAACAACGATATCCTTACAACATTGCCCTATAGCTATAATTTTATGTTACACTATTTCCCAGGCCCTTTATCGATAAAATAACCGCATTATTGAAGCTTTGTAAGCTAGTGATGTGCCTGCATAATATCGTGAGCGGTGAAATACGACAAGGCGAGTAATCGATAACTGCTAGCTGTGCCAAACAGCACTATGTTTTACGACGCTGGCAGAATTTTACATTTTGTGGAAATTTTATGCACAATGCGTCGAAGTGACGCAGACGTGGCTCTACATTGTCGTTGTACTCAAATTTACCAGTGGGAATGGTTGGTTATTGACAAGGAAAGGGAAAATATGGTGGCTGGTTTTACGTTGGCGTGAGATAATGTTATTTTACAGTTTTAAACATTTTTTCATTTTACAAGGAGCAAGTGAAAATGTTAATTGCCGCACATAAGTTCCTATCTATCAATATCATTAAGGTATGTTTATTAGTTTATTGAAAGATATATAATATACATTTGTAAAAATCTACTTATACACCAGTAATCATAAAGAAACTCGTGTATTTTACTACAATTACTGCTGATCTTGATCGTAAAAAGATTTTTTAATATAAATCTTTTGATATTTTTCTTATCGCATAAAATTTAGCATCGTTATTCGTTAACCGAACAGCATGTCTCATAAAATCATGTTTAAATCATATCTGATCCCATTTCCTGTTTGGTAAGTACATTTTGATCCGTCACGACGCCCACCCCTGAGCCACCCCTCCGATGTTATCAACGGTACCCTTTGAACCGAGGGTTACCATCCCCTCACAATACACTACCATTTTTCTGCAAAAAGTGGACAATGAAACCGGTTTTAGTCAGATGTCGTATCGCTTTTTAGGGATTCTGCGACCAGCTGTCAATTTACGTGGATTGGTTATTGGAGGCATAAGTACATTTCACTTGCAGTGAATTTTGTAATTTTACGTCATTGATGATCCAAATGATCGTCTATAGGTAGGGGCAATTGAAACCATTGTCTTCTTCTTCTTTAATGGCGTCTACGTCTGGTCAACATAATTTTACGATCTAACTAGAATATCAAGTTTCGTACTTTTATGTCGCCGCGTCTTATGGTATTAAATATTTTATGTATGTGGTTGGCAATACTCTTATGGAAATCATCGCGCTGTCATCAAAAATGTAGGTAATACATAAAAAAAACAGTAATAGTTTAACTCAGCTATATATATTTGTTCCAGCTAACAGACAAAGCTGGCTTCCTCATGAGGGAATACTGCAGATGCAGTGTTTACGATCGCATGTCTACTCAGCCGTTCCTCACAACCTTGGAGAAGAAGTGGATAACATTCCAAGTGCTGTATGCCTTGCATCGGATGCACAAGCTTGGGATATGTCATGGAGATATAAAGGTACAATCACATTGTAATCATCATCAGCCTATATCTGTCCACTTCTGGAGATAAACCTCCCCTAATGAGCGCCATAGCATCCAGCATCTGAGTGCAGTTTTTCGCAGAACGACTTTCCACCTGGCTGGAGGGCGTCCTTTCATTTAAACCCATGTATGAAAATCGAACAGGAATAATTTCTAAGATGACAGCTGTCGTCTAAAATAGAATTTTTGTCATCACCTTTCATTTGACTCATAAAATAAATTACTAGCACAAGTAGTTTTCGAGATAAAGCCGTTTAATTTTTTAATATGATACCTAAATCATTTTAACGTATGCTGATATTTCTGACTATATAGTTTTTTCCTATGTTTGTTTTTGTGTAACATTTGTGACAATTATTATCATTAATGACAGCTTTCATTGAAAATTATAAAGCTGATTTATATTTTGACAAAATATAGGCATTATTATAAATATTCACGGGTATTTATCGCGTTTATTTACCCATTTTTCGTTTCAACAGGTTTACACTCTGTCGTGGTCACGACGCGATAAATACCCGTGAATATTTATAATAATTTATTCTGATCGCGTAAGTTTAAAAAAAAAATATAGGCAATATTGAAAAAAATAAATAAATCAATGATGTAGATTGTAAACAAGACGCTGACTTTCGTGACACGTTGGGAATACATTTCGTGAGACGTTGGCCATAGATGCGTTTTCGTGAGACGTTGGGAATACTTTAATGGAATATTTTTTTTGGGATTACTCCTTATTACAATCAATTGTACCTCAAAGCATCAAAACTGTTAGATCGACTTTGGTAAATGATGTATCAAGTGACCCGTCTAAAATCCAGGAGTGTTATAGCTACATTCCCCCCTTATTTAGCATAGGTGAAAAAGCGTGGACCGCGTCGGATTTATCAATAGTTTTCAATTAATAACTTGGTTGCAACAATATCTGACTTACTAAGGTACAAAACTTTTCTCACGGTTTCCTATTTCACGGTAGCGAGCACGAGTGAACGTATTAAAAAATCTATTAAAAATACCAAACCGTAGGTTTGAGTTATTCGTCGGCACGTGTATCTAGGAAGGGTAGGTTAGGTAGGGGCGGCCGCCCTATAGCAAACATTTTTACAACCCCACCGCCCAGCACTTTACTAATTTAGTTAATGGACTCTGAAACTCTATCTGTAATTACTAATTAGCTGGGAATACCTTACTTTCTATTTTTGTTTCTAGTTTACTTCGGGGTGTGTGTTTTACATCTACGTACGTCTACGTTAGATAGTTTTTTAAACGCCTAACTATAACACTAAACAATTTATGAGAAAGAATGGAGCAAAAGCTAATTATATTTTAATGAAAATCTAGTTCTGAAAAGTATACCTAATACTGTAGCTTCAATGTGTATGGTAAAATTATATTTCAAAAATACACTGGAGGTGAATCTAAGAAACATGTTTTCTTGTTTGTGTTGATAATTAATAAAGAATTTTTCAAACTACGACAGTTTTTACAGTAAAACACGATATCAATATGGCGTAAAAAGGACGAACCCCTAAAGGTCCTATTTGGACTGATACACTACACAGCCAGATGGAGATTATAGAGTTATCGTGTGATAACTCAAAAGCCGCCCATCCTATATTTGAAAGTCATTTCAATGACCTAGAAAGCAATTTTAATGGTCTTCGCCATACAATTGCAAATTACCAAGGGTTTCAAATGTCAATCTATTATACGAGTAATTATAGGATGGGAAGTTTTTGCGTATTTCCACAGCTGGTGCGTAGAACTCTGAAAACTCACTTTAAAAATTTTGTTGCACGAAAATAATGAAAATATGGCGACGTCATAGACGATACTACCCCATTATTGAATTAATAAAGCTTTTGGTAACGACCGAGATGGCTCCATCAAAATGTCATTAATAAAGATATTAGTATGCATAAACTCTATAATGACTTTGGCTAGAGCTTTAATTACCTGAAGTGCAATACCCATCTGATCCTCTTTGAAACCACTTATCAAGCTTAGAACTGACGATCAGTACTCATAAATTGCGATCATGTCCTTCCTTCGTAAATTTTCGCTGAGGAATTTAAGTTTTTAAACAGTATTCGAATCCACAAGACCGAAGTTTCGAGAAGATTGTCGCTTTTGATGATTCTTTCGCTTTTGTACACTTAGATAATGACTCCCGAAGTGGTCTCAGACCGCCACTTGTCACTTAGTTTTTAAGCTGTTCTATTGTAATGTTTCTTTGAATAAGTGTGCAATAAAGAATTTTCTATCTATCTATCTCTATTTAAGTATGTATTATTTCGAAAGGGGTTTTATTTGTAAAACTAAATAACGGTGTTATTCAGGTTATATGGAATCGATTTTGTAATAACATCAAACGATTGCACATGGCTATGATAAGTACGATACAACACAGTGAAGTTCTAGGATTATCGAAAATTCAGTTCAAAATAAACGACAATACAGCAAAGACGATTTTTACAAAGAATATTTTATAAAAAGTACTAGTTGTTTTACTAATAATAAAGTCTGCAGTTAGCTAAATTGTTATAGTATGTGTAGGTAAATACTACTAGATCTTTTTTGTTTTTATTATTTGATTGTAAGTTTCTTTGTAAATAAAATAACATAATTTGATTCTAAAGTTATAAACAAAGGGATATTTATTATGATTGCTTTTACTTTTCCAATATTTCGGCACAGTTATCCGTGATTATGGCGCATAAAACTGTGCCGAAATGTTAGAAAGAGTCAAAACTCAAATCGTGGTAAATATCCCGTCACTACTACTACCTACTATATTGACTATAGTGTCAATAAACATGATTGATTTTTAAGTTTTATTGTTTGAGTCTAAAGTACGTAGTGCTTTTTTGAAAAAGCAAAAAAATATATTAATAAACAAGCAATTTTTTTTTCATTTTATGTCGATGTACAAGTTCAAGCGATGAAGATTGAAGACATTAGCGATTCCGTCAAATATTAAAGCGCCTGGCGAGCGTGCTAGTGGTCAAACTCGAGGTCAATGCCGTGTTCAGGGTTTGTTTTGATTTCAGTATGAAGTTTCAAGGCTGATGCAGGTCCCTGGCTTTTACAGTAAACACTGCTTTTCTTTCTTTAGATTTTGTTGGGTAATATTAAATGGTTTAGATACTGTGAACGCCAAAATGCTGAGCAATATCATTTTTAATTGAAGGAAATAAGGGAAACCGTCTGTGAAGTCCACGGTCTGACCTTACCCAATGCAAATCATGGCAGTTCCAGCAGCTTCTCAGAAATCGATGTGTTGCCTTGGATCCAACAGGTATTTTATTTTAAATTTACATAAGTCGATGTACAAGTTCAAGCGATGAAGACATTAGCGATTCCATCAAATATTAAAGTGTCTGGCGAGCGTGCTAGTGTTGGCCTTAGAGGTCAATGCCGTGTTCAGGGTTTGTTTTGATTTCAGTCTAAGATTTCAAGGCCCACGCAGGTCACTGGCTTTTACAATAAACACTGCTTTTCTTTCTTTAGATTTTGTTGGGTAAAATTCAATCATTAAGGTACGGAGGACGCCAAAATCAGCTATGCAATATATTTTTTTTAATGTAGGAAATGGGTTTATCAATAGACTATTTTTGATCACAATCAGACAACAACCTTGGATTTGAAGACTCCAAGAGTACAATCTTGTAGTCTTCAAATCTAGGGTAAATAAATTCCTTCTGGAAAAGCGTGCCCCATCTTAAGCTACATCTTCGCTTTCTTAAAGTGAATTGGTAGCCAAAAGCTTGTCTATCATCAATAAAAAAAAATCTAGTTTGACGGTGTACACGATTTGGTCGACAATGATTCACAAAAGTCACACACACCTCAGTTAAGGTAACAAAAATATAAACGGATATGTACCTTGATTTTATTTAACACTAAATTCATTTAAAACGGGATATCGGATATTCCGTTGTAAATGTAAATGAGAACCTAAGCGCGAAGAGCACCTTTGACAGACACACATCTTTGACAGAGCGCCCGGTCCAACTGTCCCCACATGACCGTGACGATTGGAGGGCTCAAGGGGCCATTCCCTAACTGTGGAGCATTCACCATTCCCCAACTGTGAGGCATTCCGGGCTAATAATAATAAGTATCTAAAACTTACGTGTCCAAATACTGGAACACCCTGTAGACAGGCTTGCGGTACACCAGGAATCCATCGCAGCGCTCCATGATGTAAGTCCAAGATTACTGGCTTCTCACATCACATTTCACAAACACGTCCATCACTACAGCTTTTAAAAAATTACAAAAACGGTTTGTACAAAAGTAGCTTTACAAAAACTGTTCAGCACTACACTATCCGGTATAAAATTAAGGCGATTATTATACACTATGCTAAAACGTTAAAAACTTTGGTCCTTTAAGGTCTATAAGGCTGGATTATTGGATAACGTTGTTTATTTATTTACGTTGTTTTATATATTTGGTAGAAGCATAACACTACGTTTATAACGCGTGGTTTCCGGGACCTGCAAAGTAAACAGACGCTGTAAAATGTGGGGACAATGGCTTGAGTTTCCACAATTTTCCAAAACAACTGACACTTTGGACGTATTACATAACAAACCAAGTATAATCAACTTACCGCAAGAACTTTACAAGTGTGTAATTATTACATTCAATAATAACACTATAGTTGCGTCACATACGTTTTGCTATTAAATCAAACCTCAACAATAATCTTAACAGGTAACTTTTAAGGACACATTTCCATTCTAAAGACATTTCCAAAAATACTTTTGTTTTTACCAAGTCACTTTAAAATAGTCGACCTGCAGTGTACACTAACTTTTGACACATACATACATATTGGTGACTATTCAGATGTTGCCAAAACTAGACTAAACTAATTTGACAGAACTAAAAACTATGCTCCTTATTATTTTGATCGCTGAGACAGACAGTGTTTTTTTAGTACTGTCAAATTAGTTTAGTTTAGTTTCGGTGACATCTGAATAGACGCCAGTGTTTACCTTCTTTTGAATATTTAAATGTTAGAAGTTACGCGAAGTTACGCTTGTTTTGTATGTAACAGCGCCTGCCAGTGTCAGATGAACAGAGTCTTTAAGATGCCGTCGTAAGTGCTCGTCGTGTTTCACAAGGCGCCTTGCGATTAAGATCGACAGTAGGTAGAGTGAAGTTGAAAATAACTTTGGTTTACAATATTTTAGAAGTCACAACTGTCGCAAGCACTTGGCTAGCTTGATTGTCTATGATTTTATACACTGATCATTGATCAAAATCCAATAACAACTTCCGCACAAGTTTGGAACAGGGAACTTAGATATTAGAATTTGTAGGCATAAGTGTAGTGTAGATTACCATTGTAGTTTGATCTGAGAAGCCGACAATTAGTCCATATAGATTTTTCGGTCCTATTAAATCTAAGGTTTTGGAATTATAAATTCTACCAATATAGTAGAAACCTTTCTGCAGACCTATAGGATAGTATTTTACTATAGAAATTTTCGTAGTTCGACGAATTCATTATGAATGTAAGCGGGTTAACTACGAACCTTGTATCAACACAAACAAAGTTCTCGGTTTAGATAGTAGATTGTGCACGCTTTTTTCTAGAATAAAAAAAACTTAATTATGTCGGGATACCATACCACCTATATAATGTAACTCCCTGGAAAATTTTATAAAGATGCGTTTAGCTGTTTAGACGTGAAAAGTAACAGACTGAATTATTTAGCTAATATTCGCATGAATTAAATCTATCAAATAACTAACAATAACTTAGTAAACGCTATCTATAATTTTGCATTGTTTGTAAACAATCAATTTGTCAGTGAAACAGAATGATAGTCGTATCTCCTTATCAGTGAAAACATGTGTTTCACAGCTTGATTTACATCGACTGTATGCATGATAATGTTACTAATAGATAATATTAGATAATTACTAGGTAGCGTAATCGAACAGTGAAAACATGTGTTTCACAGCTTGATTTACATCGACTGTATGCATGATAATGTTACTAATAGATAATATTAGATAATTACTAGGTAGCGTAATCGAACAGTGAAAACATGTGTTTCACAGCTTGATTTACATCGACTGTATGCATGATAATGTTACTAATAGATAATATTAGATAATTACTAGGTAGCGTAATCGAACAGTGAAAACATGTGTTTCACAGCTTGATTTACATCGACTGTATGCATGATAATGTTACTAATAGATAATATTAGATAATTACTAGGTAGCGTAATCGAACAGTGAAAACATGTGTTTCACAGCTTGATTTACATCGACTGTATGCATGATAATGTTACTAATAGATAATATTAGATAATTACTAGGTAGCGTAATCGAACAGTGAAAACATGTGTTTCACAGCTTGATTTACATCGACTGTATGCATGATAATGTTACTAATAGATAATATTAGATAATTACTAGGTAGCGTAATCGAACAGTGAAAACATGTGTTTCACAGCTTGATTTACATCGACTGTATGCATGATAATGTTACTAATAGATAATATTAGATAATTACTAGGTAGCGTAATCGAACAGTGAAAACATGTGTTTCACAGCTTGATTTACATCGACTGTATGCATGATAATGTTACTAATAGATAATATTAGATAATTACTAGGTAGCGTAATCGAACAGTGAAAACATGTGTTTCACAGCTTGATTTACATCGACTGTATGCATGATAATGTTACTAATAGATAATATTAGATAATTACTAGGTAGCGTAATCGAAAATACTTAACAAGTTCTTTTTTTATTGGTGTTTTAAATAACTAACACAGTAGATACTATAATAGGTATACATAACTATTAAGGGTTGCCTGAAAGGGTTTCATAGCGATTGCGGGAATTTTTCTGTCTCATGAAAGATTTTGTTCTTCGGAGTTCGGACACACAGTAACAACGGGTTCTCAATTTGACTGTATGTTTTTTTTAATGTTTGTTACCTAGCTCAGAACTTTTGCTGGGTGGTCCGATATTTATGATTCTTTTTTTATATGAAAGCTGGTGCTTCCCGTTTGGTCCCATTTTAATTTGGTTCAGTTCTGACAACGGGATCCATGAAAATTCATGAAAAAACTATAAAAATTGAAGTCGGTTTATAGTTTTTTAAAACAAAATGAATTAATTATTAAGTCGGTTAATAAAATATCTGTTGATACTTAGATCTGTGTGTATTGTATTATAATTATGATGGATAAGTCATCCCATACCACAAACAAGCTCTACTTAGCTCTAAGTAGAGCTTGTTTGTCCGCTAGATGATGTTGTGTTATTTGTCCAGCAATATTTACATAATATTGTAACAGAGTAAATCTTTACTAATATTATAACGAGGAAACATTTGATTGTTTGTTTGTATTGAATAGGCTCCGAAACCACATGACCAATTTAAAAAATTCTCTCATCATTAAAAAGCTTACTTTTCAGGGAGTGACATAGGCTATATTTTATCCCGGAATCACCACGGGAACGGGAACTACGCGGGTGAAACCGCGAGGCGCTGCTAGCTTTCGCAGCATTTCGCTGTTTTATGCTAAACTCGACAATCACGTGTTTATCTCCATCAGACTACCAACATCCGGTGGCGGTCTTCCGTTACAGATAGCATTACTTCAATTTGTGTTGTTTCAGTAAAAAAATGCTTTATGTAGGCAGTTTGTTTGAATTATAACTCGATTTAAATCAGTGGTTTAATGAAATCTCTTTGTATGCAGCGAGTCGTGTGGTGTTATAAAAATTAATTATAATAAATAATACTGGACAATTCACACAGCATGTAGAGATTAGCCCCAAGCTAAGCAGAACTTGTGTTATCTATTAACTTCTATGGAATATAAGTTTGTATATCCTTCAATAAATAATAATAATAAATTATGCTGGACAATTCACACAGCATTATCTTGACTCAAGCTTAGCAGAGCTTGTGTGATGGGTACTAGATAACTGATATAAGTACATAATACAATATACTATACATACAAATCTTTGTATCCTCAACATCGAGTTAGAATAGGATTTTAACTCGACCTTCGTTCGACCGCAATCTCACCTGATGGAAAGCGAAGATGCGGTCGACGATGTATCACGAAGGTTTTAGAAGATGGCCACTTCGCACCACAATCCGAAACACAACAGAGTTGCTTCACGGACTGGCCCAGTCCGGAGGGTGGTGACAAGCCATACTTATACACCCACGAATATAGCACAATTTACCAGCTGATGGTGTATTGTGATAGTTCAGGCAATATCAACAAAGAATGTTTATTTATTTATTTATTTATTTATTTATTTATTTAATGTTATGCGTGAGGTGTGTGACCCATACCCACGATACGACTGTTATAAATATAACATACGAGTCACCAATAAACGCATGTCTCGCTCAATATCCTAATATGCGCATGCACCGGAAACAGGTGCCGACACGCCACCTGTCGCGAATACCAAAAAGCAAGAACAATGACCTCTAGGGCTTGCAACTGTCAGTGTCAAACGAAAAAGACGGAATGGTCTTGTCACTGGTTGGGAGAAAAGCCGGAAAGAAAATCTCATATTATTTTTGATCCATCATATTCATAATTAACTACGCGACTATTCCTTAAAGCGCAGATTTTTGATGTTTTTTGACATAAGTATTTGATTGTTTGCCTTTTTATTATTGTACCGAATTATTGTGCTCAAGTATTTTATTATTATTATTATTTTGCATGTTGAATTACTTAAACAGTTTTTGGATGACTACTCTGTTGTATTAGGTCTTACCTGTAAAGATAGATGTAATGTTTTTAAATAAATACTAAATACTAAATATTATTTCTGAAATTTATGACAATGGCTGAGTTGTAGCACAAAGCAAGCGTTGCCCATTAAGAAAAAAAGAAGTTGTAATATAAGTCGTGTAGATAATGATTTGGATTAAAAATGACAGAGGGTGTCGTTTTCAATCCCTGTAAGAGGCTGTAAATTTCATTTCATAATTAACTACGCGACTATTCCTTAAAATTTTCTTTTGCATCAAAAGGTGAAATAATGTCAGGTTAAGATTACAATCTTGTTGGGCAGTCAAACAAAAATAAACAAATGCATTTTTATGTAAATACATATAATGTAGTTACAGTTTTCAAAAGTTGAAGGATATTATTTACAAAACAAACCTTTTGTAGTTGAAGGGCAGTAAAAACAACCAAATTATTTCTGTATGAATTACTTTTACAACAAAAGGTGTGTGACCATTTTCAAACTTTGATCTGCCTGACTCATACATTACATGACTCATGTCTATGAAATAATAGGCAGTTAGTCTGAGTCTGAGCTCAATATTATAGGATTTTAATGACACTATTGTTCCGGCGATCTAGTTTCATTGAGATGCTAACTTCAGCTCGAGGCTTTGCACGCGTTTTACGGCATAAAAAGTAGCCTATGCACTTCCCGGAGATACTATCTATCTTCTTAAATTTCATTAAGATCCCTTACACCGTGAAGGCGTGAAAAGGTGGTATATAAATTGGCAGTTACGTTAGCATTATACATAGATACATAGGTTTTTTTTTCACAAACGTACCTACAGCACAAAATACAAACAGACATATATATAATACTAAAACGTTTATATTGTAAAGCTGCTACTTGCGGTTTCGTATAAGATTATTCTCTATATAATAAATTTTGTTTAACAAACTATAAACGGACATCAATTTTTATAGTTTTTTTCATGTATTTTCATGGATCTGACGATGGAGTCAGAACTGAACCAAATTAAAATACCACAAAGGCCACACGGGAAGCACCAGCTTTCATAAAAAAGAATTATGAAAATCGGAGCACCCAGTCAAAAGTTCTGAGGTAACAAACGTAAAAAAAACTTTACCGATAAACGAGGTTACTTATCTCCTAAAAATTCATTCAAATCCGTTCAGCCGTTTAAGAGAGAAAAGGTAACAGACTTAGTTACTTTCACATTTATAATATTATAGTATGAAAGGTACGTTTGTTAGATTTAATAAACCTATCAATGGATTCTACGATAACATAAAGCTATGAACCTAAAACAATGAACATCCAGCAAATATTGTGCGGTCCGAAGTGGAAATAAAAACTTCGAACAACCAGAATAACATAAAGCAAACGAGTCACGGAACAAAAACCCATCTGAAACATATATGAAACTTAATAAAGTTACAAACTTTACAGCGAAAACAAATTTATTTATGTCGCTTTGGAAGGTTGTAATTTTCCAAAGAGATTAAATTCTTCCATATTGTAGTTTCGAAATACTTTGCCATTTTGTCAGAATTGGTCCGGCTTTTTATCGGAAGGCTGTTTTGAAAAAACGAGATAGATAGGACGAGAGGAGAGATTGTAAGAATATTTACAATCGGTCAGATTTCATAATTGATGGAAAAAACGACGCACAAAAAAAAACATGAATATATCAATTCGTCGTTTTTTCCGAATAGAGTCTATCTATAAAATCAAATTGAATTTTCAAAATCGGTAGTAAGAGGGTATTCGTATTTGTCCTGCAACAGTTAAAAAACAGGTCAGGGATGCGAATTCCAGTCAATATATTTTCAATAATCCCTAATTAAATTATTATAATAAAAATACTGTTATCTTATCATGACGTCGTCAGTTTTAATAGTTTTAGTTATGTGTAATCCGGCTTTTGCCTTCAATTAATTAAAGGTACAGCAAAGGCCACGTTTTTTAAACAATTTGAAAGCTCGTTTGAACACAGTAATTTTGAAAGTAGGCCGAGATAATAACAGATTTTTTGTACCTATGAGATAATATTACGAAGAATTTATCAAACGTAATACACAAACACAACTAAGTAGGTACCTACCTAGGTTTTTAATATTTATTACAGAAATATATTTCCGTGATATAAAGTCGCAAAATTTCCTGTAGATGAAATCGGGTTTTGAGAAAATGTTATTTTCGGACGCGATTTATGCGTCATTGTAATTTTTTATTTCGTAGTTGATAGATCTTTGTTTGACCACAATCTCACTAGATGGAAAGGAGCTATGTGGCGAAAGATGTAACACACCTCTGGCCACATTGTCACACATCTGTGGGACTTATGCTTCTGGGACTGCTTAGTTACTTTAGGAACTTAGTATAAGTTTCCCTTTTCTTTTCAGGCTTAGTCATGTCGCGTGACGTCATCTAAACGGGTTCTAATAGAAGACCAACGCTGTCTAGGCTTCTTACAGGAGCTTACCCAACTTTATACCGAGTTAGACATATCTACCTATAAAAAGTTATAACAACTTAATGCTAGTACCTATCCTTTAAGTGTGCCTTGTTTTTTATCTGTTTGTACTGTACGGTTTTTGGTATGAAAGTGCGTAATCCTGACTCAGAGTAATTTCTATAATATTCAAACTAGAAGGAGCTACCGGCGGCGGCGCTAGAGTCGAAGGGAAGTCCCAAGTTTTTTCGACTGCTACGATTCGTAGCTGCTACGTCACTTAACCTCGTGGTGTAGTTGCTTAGTACATTCCCGTACTGAGCGAAGGATTCAGGTTAAAGTCCCGTAAAAGTCGAAAAATCATTATAATATTATTTGTTTTTTTTTTGTATTGTTGTTATAAAAAAATGACATTTTATTTCATGCTTCCAAATTCCAGTGTATCTAGCCAGGCACGTGTCCAGTCTCCTCCCCTGTGACGTCACGTAATGAGCGCGTCTAGGGATTGACCGAGGTCGACGCTCGGTAATGACGTGGTAGAATAGCTTGAGCTTGTTGCTGCAATATTTTATAATGATTACGAATTCCATTTTCAAATTAGTTAAGAGGACGCAATGTGAGCCATTTTGTGAAAAGGATATCGCGTTCATAGGAGAGAGACAGAGCATATGTTTTTGGAACAGCGTAAAATATAAGTCATTTCAATAGACCGCAGGGTTTCTGACATCCAAATTATGTGTGAAATTTCATGATTTTTCGACCGTTTTTTCACATTAGAGACCCAAAAATAATGTTGAATTTTATGAAATTCAAGTTTTTGACCACGGAGATCCCGTGATTACTGAGGTCCAGTCCAGACCTACATAGTTGGGCAACCAAAGCCTTTGATAGGTTCACCACAGACCTTCAACTTCCAATGGTTATAAAGAGAAAAGACGCGTAGAATCGTAGAATACTTTGTTGGATATTTATGCCTTTTAATAAAGACCTAAAATTCTATTTCCAATTCCGTACTGGCATGCTGAAGTGGAGTATTTAAAGGGCATATGTTAAATGTTAGTGTTCTTCCAAAACAAACTAGGTTCGTAGTTAACCCGCTTATCATAATGATATTAGAAAAGATTATTCACTCAGGTAGGCGTTGCCTTCGCTATTCTAATTAAGAATTGTTCCAAATCAAACGTTGGGTAGATACTTAACAATCCTTTCTCATTCCAATAAGAGCCATTGGAAATGATTCCGAACACAACAAAGCAAGCAAATTAACTGGAACCTCTCAGTGCCCTCGGAAAATAGTACCTACTGCTGCGAACAATGCGATCTTCCAGGGAATGTTATCGACAGAGGCACAGCTCTTGTAGCGTAGCTGGTGCAATATTTTCACGTTTGACATAATATCATCAGCTGCGCACCGCGGTTTCGCACGCCTATCCCACGAGAACTGATTTATGGGATAAAAGCAGCCTATGTGTTATTCCAGACCTAGAATACCTGTACGCAAAATTTCGTCCTGATCCGCTGAGTAGTTTTTTGCGTTACAGCGTAAATAGAGTAACAAACATACAAACAGACATGTTTACAAGCTTTCGCGTTTATAATATTAGTAGGGTTTTTATTTTCGAACTTCGTTTGACCGCAATCTCACCTGATAGAAAGTGACGATGTGGCCGACGATGTAACACAAAGGTCTGGAATACCCAGGTTGTAATTAATTTATAATGTAATAATTAATAATACACAGGGATTCTTTATGAATGTAAGCGAAAAACTACGAACCTTGTTTGTGTTGGAATCATAAGGGCTTCAGAAGAAATTATTGCCGTTTACTTGGGTACCTACCGTATTTATTACGTTCGAGCTCGAGCTCGCAGGAGCTCGAGCACGGTTTTCATTAAGGATCTTTAGAAGGGAACGTTCTTACCGAATTATATGGGTCCAGAGACAAAATCGGCGCTTACCTTATCGAACCTAAGTTAACCTAGGTTAACTTGGGTACGATAAGTTTGATCCTGTAGAGAAAACTCTATCTACCTTATCGTACCCAAGTATCGTATCGTCTACTACATACCATTGAATGACTTGACATAGAAGAGACCTAGCTTATATATATAAGTACTCAATTATCATATCACACATTTTGATTGAATGACTAGAGAGTCATTCAATCAAAATGTGTGATATGATAATTGAGTAGGTACTTATATATATAAGCTAGGTCTCTTCTATGTCAAGTCATTCAATGGTATGTAGTAGATTACATAATACTCTGGGTGCCTGAAACAATAGCCCTGGTTGGCTATTGGACCTGGCTCAAGCTCAAGCTCTGATATCTGTTTTTTTCTTACGAAACCAGCTAAATGGTTGAAAATTCAAGAAAATGGCTGCTCGGGATGGGAAGTGAAGAATATAAAATAACGTTTCTGAATCGAAATTAATCTGTGTTACAACTAATATCATGTTTTTTCTTCTGTAAAAATGAATAAGGAAGCCTGTCCGGAACTAATTATGTTCCAATTTCGTGGATGAACCTTTTTGTTTGAAGAGTCCTCGCAAAATCCACTTAAATAGACAGAAGTCAACGACCTCTGGACCGATGGCGGTCGTTAGGAGGTAAGGTACATCTAGAATAACGTGGAAGAAAAAATGACGCTATAATTTCCGTGA
Organism: Eupithecia tripunctaria; assembly: GCA_955876795.1. Lineage (NCBI taxonomy): Eukaryota > Metazoa > Arthropoda > Insecta > Lepidoptera > Geometridae > Eupithecia > Eupithecia tripunctaria. The sequence continues at coordinate 6,574,763 of OY041623.1, read as the reverse complement.
GCGCTCATCAATCATAGGAGAAAGGGGAGGTGTTGGCGCGAATGGGTTGTTTGGCTCGTATGGTAATTTAGGTGGCAAATATTTTCTAATGGCATATTGACAGTGACACATAGGGAGAAATAAACAGCCAATTTTGACGAACCATTAGGTTCATTGATTCTAATCTTACCTACTTCCTGGTTTGTAAGGAAAATGCGGCCGAAATTAATGATTTCAGTTGGGAACACAGTCAGTTTTAAAAGTGACAGATGACAGTGACGTTTTATAAGACACCGAACTGAAGCTTTCTGAAATTGAGGCATGATTAGATAGAAAGCTTTTAGATTATACGACTCATTGTCGCATTTTTGTATATGCTATTTTAACCGGCAAATACCTGCCTCATGGAAGTCAATAGCAAGGCTTTATGGAAGAGCTGAAGCCCGCAGCTTCGCATGCGTTTTTCGGGATAAAAGTAACCTACGTTAATCCAGGTTTAGGACAACGTGTTTGTCAGCCATTCAGTAGTTTTGGCGTGAAGAACCTAACAAACATTCGTATTTACAATATCGTAAAGTGATTTGTCAAACAATGTCTCTATTCTGGATAACGATTAATTTTTGTATTGCTATTTTACTGTGTGGGTAGCTGTTGTACTGAAGAAATATATAAAACCGTAAAATTCCGCATAATGAAAACTCTCGAACTTGAGCTTTCCATTCGGCGAACTTAGAGGTGGAATTTAGAACCAGTTAAGGCTTTCAGACGGAAATTAAGGTGTCTGGTCGGGTTTATTGTTCTTTGTACATCTAGCTCTGACTGTTTTTGACTTTGAAACTTATTTCGTCAACGCAACTAAAGCTATCTTTTGGCTGATATTACAGGTTTTGAGATAAAGTTTTATATAACATAGATAGAGTGTTGTTCTTCAGAAATATATTTTGACAAAATTATCATTGGAAACTAAGGATATTTATATAATTTTTTTTTTTTTTTTTTTATAATGATAATTGTGCAGTTATCTTTTGAAGAACACTACCCTTCCCCCGAATACTCAAACGCAACTTAGATTATTTATTTTTATTTATTTTAGCACGACGAATTTTTAACAGTTTTCAATGAAAATGTGTCAAAAATTGTGTTTGAGTATGAAATAAAAACATTCGAATCTATTGCTTCCAACCCCAGAAGCAAGAAGCTTCAAGCATCATTTTGTGGTGATCAATCCTCCACTAGAAAAAAAATTCAATTTATTTCTTGCCCTGTAAGACTGCGAAGCGAAGATCAAAGCTATACAAACCTCCGTGGTTAATAAATTTATAATAAGCAATGAAATAACTTGGACCTTCTTCGTGCGAAGATTCCACAGAATTATAATTAGTAAGGAGGTTAGTAAGTACCTCCACACCACACCATACCTACATAATATTGGGTCCTAATGATCGAATTAAAGGTATGTCTCTGACAACGGTACCTAAAACTGGTACGGAAACCCTTTCCGATAAAGTATGAGGACATTGACATCCGTTTTAATTATGAATATGATTGTTGACGACAATGTTTTAATGAATAAGCGACTATAGCTAACGGCTTGTAGATTTTCGTATGGCTTGATTTATGGTCGCGATTCAGTAAAATACTTTTTTGAGAAACACTGTAGGGCTAAAATACAAACAAGGTGTTTGTAAAAAGGAAAGGAAGCGAAGCAACGTACGAGTACCTACCACTTTTTATTAAAGTACAGCAAAGATAACCTTTCTCTGTCGCGTCTTGAAGAATTCATACTACAAACACTTTCCTCGGGCTGAATCAGAATGTAATTTGAAAAGTTGAGATTGTGACAAAATTTTAAAAATAACAAGTGACAAACGCTGGCCGGTAGAATATTAAAAAATGCTTTTGAACATGGAACTTCTTTGCGATTCTTTTCGTATTAATGGTGTGGTTTTCATTTTTAAATTAGAACGAGAGGCTCTAGCTAAGTTCACGTATCCAGTACAGTTTTCTATACTATTTTTTTTATTTATTTACTAAGGCAATTCCAACAAAACACATAATTACACATTTTTTATAAACAGTGTGAAGACTATACTATAGAATGTGTTCTCAAAACAGGCTTGCGCAACATTTGCATTAAGTGCACAAACAAATATAACAATACTAATACATATTATAATGAGGAAATATTTGATTGTTTGTTTGTTTCTTTGTTTGTATTGAATAGGCTATGAAACTAGTGGACCGATTAAAAACAATCATTACTATTTTATCCCGGAATTCCCACGGGAACGGGAACTACGCGGGTGAAACCGCGAGGCGCTGCTTGTAATTTATACATTGGTGAAGTCTGAAAAACTTTAAAAAGTACTGGCGTCGTCGAACAAAATAAAAAAAAACTCTCGATTTATGGAACTCTTTATTTCTATAAATCAATAAATGCAGGTAAGGCAGGTTCACTTAGAAAAGGTCACCCATTCCTTATCTACATAATTTCTATCTACTACGAAAAAATCTCTACAGTCGTAAATACAAGCGAAGTAATCTGTATTTGAGTTTCGATGTTAAGACCTCTTTTTCAAAGGACTTCAAAAACGACACACTGAAAAGAGTAATATAAAATTGCCCGAGATACGGCACGTACGAGGAAATATATGAGTTTAATCCGAAATACGGTATGAGTGCCAACGGAGACGCAAAAAGTAACTCTAAAGTATGAAAAACATTTCCGAGAGCTCCAATTTTTGAGCTTCCATATCGCTTTTAACTAAATTTCATTTTAGGACGAGCGAATCAGGGTCGTTTTGTTTGGTTGGACTGCGAAAGCAACGTTTAAATTTGTGGAGAATTCATAAAATATTGGTTTAAAACAAATTGATAGGATATGATATTGAATATAATAATGAAAACAATAAATCCGCAGACAATGGAACTGTAGCATTGTAATGGTTGTTCGTAACACTCGAATAAATTATCGGACCGAGGTAATTCGAAAAACTGAAACTTGGACTTTAATAGTCAAATGGTTCGACGTTCATGAGCTCACAATAATTTTATTGTAAGTTCATGAGGCAAAATTCCGGAAAAGTGTTTTTCGAAGACAGATTTTTTTTTTGAAAAAGATTTCCTCCAAATATGCTCTGAAGTAATCAGACTCTTCGTCATTAATTTATACATTACTAGCTGCGCCCCGCGGTTTCGCACTCGTTTGCCTATGGAAATGTTTAAAGGTGATTTTTATCCCACGGGAACAGAATTATGTTATAAAAAGTAGCCTATGTTTGATTCCAGGGTTAGAATTACCTGAAAAAAATTTCAGCCAGATCCGTCCAGTAGTTTTGGCGTGAAGTAGTAACAAACATCCATCCATCCATCCATACATCCATACACTTTCACCTTTATAATATTAGTGTGAAGTGTGATTCAGCTCCCTGAGGGATTCTGTGTTTTTGTCGTAATGTACATTTTCGTTACGGTTTTCGAGACCAGTCTAGTCCTATTTTCCAGTTTCTCGTTCCATTTTACAAAGGAAACTAAATCAGCGTTCGATAAAATGAAGGCTTCATTTACTTTCCAAGTTTTACGGAACAATGGTGGCAATTTGCAGTAATTATGCTGAGTTGAAACCGCGTTTCGAATTACGAAGACAACCTAGCAATCCCGAGTTTTGTCGAACTTTTCACGAGCGTTTACGAGAGTTGCCATGCGTTAGAAGTTAGCCTGTTATTGAGGAAGTTTTTTATGACCTGCAGACCAGTTAAGATGAGATAAGAATGTTAGGCGAGTGAGTGGGGAATATACTGAATGTGCTTTTAATACTGAAACCTGCCGGGTTCATAATAAAACTATTTTGTTTTTATAAATAACATAACATTTCCCAAATTATATTAAAATTCCTTTCTACAATATGTAACACATTACTATCAAATATTAATTATGAATAGAATATTGTAAAAAACATAATTAATATTTCAGTTTCAGTTTCAGTAATTTATTGATAAGAAAATATTCTAACAATTCAAACACATTATAGATGTATATAATTATTATATATTATATAGAATATAATTATTAGATGAGATTTAAATAGGAATTAATATTCCTCCTCCTTTCATCGAGTGAAGTGCCCAATTAAAATAACCTCTATCACGCTTTTGGATGTGTTTGGGAATCTTTTTTGGATCTGATAGGAATAAGCCATCTTATGCTACTGAAATTACCTACTTACTGCTGCGATATGCCTCCTCTAATGAACGCCACAGCGTCTTCATCTTCTTGCAGAATGACCCAATTTAATTTATGACGATGTTTCTTTCAATTGAGGGTCTAATCTTTTCAACTCTTACGGGAACATACGATAAATAAAATGTTATCTCTTGTTTTAACGTGTACTAGCGCACTCGCCAATTTAAACTACGCAACGTAATTTCGTATAATGGGTACCGTGGTTGCAGCGCGCTGGAATTAGGGTTGCCAGCTGTTACGTGTTTTACACCCTTGTCAGTTCTACCCCGTTTAGTATTATTATTATTTTTAACCGACTTCAAAAAAAGGAGAAGGTTCTCAATTCGACTGTTTTTTTTTTATTTTTAATATTTGTTACCTCAGAACTTTTGACTGGGTGGTCCGGATTTTCATGATTCTTTTTTTATATGAAAGCTGGTATTTCCCGTGTGGTCCCATTTTAATTTGGTTCGGTTCTGACGATGGGCTCCATGGAAATCCATGAAAAACTATAAAAATTGAAGTCGGCTTACAGTTTTTTTCAAACAAAATTAATTATTTGCTATCAAGAATTACCTACTTTTAATATTAAAAGACCATATGATAAGGTAGGTTGCATTAATCACAGATTCAGATAATTGTATTGTTAGGTATTATTACTATTTTTATCACTGGGGATATTGTGCAAGAGCATTTAAACTGGGCGAAAATCCTTTACGGAATCGAGGATTTTTTTTAAAATAATGAAGAGCTTACAGCCCTAGCCAGCAATTTTCCACCACTGAGTTTTAGAAATAATGCAGAAGAAAGTTTTTAATGGCGGGAAACGGGAATAAATAGTGGCCAAAGATGGCGTCCTAAAAGCTTCTGGATTACTTTCGTGGGGGGGACCATTTACGACTAGTTTAATATGAGCGAAGAAAATATAAAATGAAACTATCATACTTTACATGCAAATAAATTCATAAATTTCACAGAGAGATAGATAGAAGTTTTAATTTAACAACGATTTTGTGTTTTAAACCCTTATTATAAGAGGACTAAGTTGTATAAAAGAAGATTACTTATTATATTTTTTCTGTATTTTATACTTTACGGCAGATGCGCACGACACGACACGACACATGACCTATGTTGGTTGTGTGGTAGATAATGCCTGGGTATTAGGCTTCCCTTATACTTGGTACATTGGATAAAATGTTCATAAAAAAACATAAACAATCACATGAAAAACGTCTATGCCATAAAAGTTAACTAATTAGAACACCAACCGTATATTTAAAGAGTAGGTAAAAAAACTCTATTTTAGAGCATTCAAGTTCCAAAGAGTTAACTCTTAAAAAGTGCAGATTTCAAGTAAAAAAGTTGGACGATAAACGCTCTGTAAGCGTCGGACCGCAACGTTTGCCATACATCAATGTGTAAGAGTTCACTCTTAAAACGTGCAGATTTCAAGTAAAAAGTTGGACGATAAACGCTCAGTAAGCGCCGGACCGCAACGTTTGCCATACATCAAAGTGTTAGGAAACTTCGTCCGGCGGGCTTATACAACCCCCTACACGCATTACCCTACCGGCAACGGACCTTACCCTCTTTCGCGGCCGTTCGCGGCAATGACCTTCGTCATGGAATATTCGAGAAATAGACCGTCGAATTCGAACAAGGTTCAAACAAACCGTAGATCAAAGAGTTTGGAAAACTTGGATAAGCTTGGCCCCAATGGGCTTAAGAACTCTATGCCTACGTTACTGCCTGCCTTACCTAACTACAAGGTAAATGCTTACAATAATGAGATTTCCCTTTTTGAAGCTTAGTTCAAAGGCATCTAGCAATAACAAAAAAAATGCACAGTATTATCTAGCTTCAAGCTAAGCAGGGCTTGTGTTGTAGGCATTGATTTAAAAAGGGAAGATAGGTTACGTTCTCCTAGCACTTACTCAAAAATTGGCATGTGTTACAACTACACGCAACCACATACGCCCACAGTTATATTTCCAGTCCTGTGCAATACAAAGAAGAACAAAGACGGAAAGACGTATCTAGGACCGAAGTGAGACTGAGACAACAATATTTCACGCGAATCACGACCGCCCGTGCCGCCGGTCAGACGGTGACTGATGTGGGAGAACACAATTTTACACAATTTGAGGTTGCCACTTTCGAGCAACCAGTGCCTCATCTTCGTTTTTAATAAATCAATGGTTGTAGGTGCTAGGTACTTAACAATACAATACACTATACTCGTAGATAGATATTTTGTAAAACATAGAATACCGACTGAATCAACCGACCAGAGTGTACTCTCTGAACCAAAACATCCAGAAAAGGTAGAGCTCTGTCTTTCTCATACTCCACTGTTAATGCTTTTGGATGTATCCCATTGAGTAACAACAACCCTAACAGTTTTCTTCAAAATATTTTTTCATTCAATTATTTTTAATTAATTCTTCGTTCTCCGCAAGATACGCGAGGCGATAGAGATAGAACGATGGCCTAACTTCAACAGAGACTGGAATCTACCACCCGCCTGGAAGCCGTGTCTAAAGTCGAATAGCGGAGTAGGTATAGAGCCGGGTGTAGTGTAGATACTGTTAGTTCTGTATGTTTCCTGAGGACAGCAACACCCGACACAGTAGATGACTCTCACGCCCTGCAGCATCTACAAGCGGCGCACCCCCCACCACCCCCACCCCCGACGGTCACGTCACGCGCTCAACGCGCGCTCACGCGTAGTGCTCGAAGGGATGCGGAACGCGCGCTTCTAGAACCGCACTCGCCCTGAAGATCGTTACGGGATGAAACGTTGGTGTTCTTCCTACACAAACAAGGTTCGTAGTTAACCCGCTTACATTCATAATGAATTCGTCAAACTACGAAAGTTTCTATAGATACACTGTAACTTTCTTTAAAACCTACAAAAATTCTCTCTCTTTTTTAATACTTTATTGTACCTACACATCATAATATATAGCATTAACTTATTAATAAATATACTCTCCACAGCAAAACGAAGGAATAGACAATAGAAAGCTAGAATAGGTAAATGCTACTATAAAACCACAACAACTCGAATAGAACCACAAAAATATTAAATAGAACCACAAAGGTTTGATAGAACATACTGAAAACCACTAACAGGATGCTCCTTTGTACAATAATAATAAACAGACTAACCCACCCTCTTGTAGTCCAAACAACAATACAGCCATCGTTTGGCAGAGTCGGGCAGAGGTTGTACGTATGAGCGATCAAAATAAAAGGAGCGTGGTTTTTCATGTGGGTTCATGCAAACTGGCAGAGAAAAGGTTGCACTAAAGTTTGACTAAAACATCATACTATTATTGTAAATGCGAGAGTTTGTAAATCTTGCATACAGTTAATTCTAATCCTGAAATGAAACATTGGCTACTTTTTATCCTATAAATCAGTTTCCGTGGGATAGAAATCACCTTCAAACGTGTCCACAGGAACAAGACGTGCGAAGCTTAGATGTACTTAATTTAGAATATAGACATTAAAGCCTAAGCTAGCTTTACCGGGGAACAACGTTCTCATATAAGATATTTTAATTTTATTTTATATTAGTGTTTGAGACCTACGTTTCAACTACGTAGGTCAGGACGGGTAGCGAGCCCAATACATTTAGTATATTTGAAAGAAGAAGCAAATGTTGAATTGTTATCTGGCTGGCCCTTATGGAAATGGAAATAGACTCTTTTCCCAGCCAGTGTTGCCAGACCACTTATAAACCCTGTTGAATACTGTATGCAATGCACCGACATTATACAAAGAGGTCTAAGTCTAAATGAGTTCCGTAGTCCGTGGGAACAGGTTCATACAATCAGCGATCTGATGCTATCTGAAGATTCGCAGTGACACCGTTAGAAGCTCATTATTTAGAATTTAGATAGTGCCACGGGAAATTCTAGAACAATAGGACGGTCAGGAACTTAGTAGGGTTTTATAATATTAAGTTTCGAATAAAATCGGCCAAGTGCGAGTCTGACGAAGGGTTCCTTAGTATTAACCTATAAAAACGACAAAAAAACATGTCTGTTGCATGGGAGCCCGGTTAAATATGACATTTATTATAGCGGCAACAGAAATACATCATATGTGAAAAATTCAATTGTGTAACTATCACGGTTCATGATATACAGCCTGGTGACAGACGGACAGACAGACAGACAGACGGACGGAGAGCGGAGTAGTAGTAATAGGGTCCCGTTTACTCTTTGGGTACGGAACCCTAAAAACGTAAGACAGCACACAGCAGCAAGCTTTTCTTTTAGGAAAAATTTTTTATTTCGTCTCCAAAATATAAAATAATTATATCATCTTAGGTTGGTAGTAAAAAATAGCATTTTTATAAAGTAAGTAGGTATCAACACTAAACACTGTAAACACACTAAAGATGTCTGTTTCTGTTGTGGTCAGTTTGCGGTCAAGTCTTGGACAGTAGGTAATCCATTAGCTCCCAAGTTCTTTACCTTCGTCCTTCGTCCGGAAGTCATCAACGAAATATCAATCAGATACCTACTTAGTAAATGGAAATCACGGAGATAAATGGCAGCACACGGTAAATAGAAATGTCTACTACACGACCCAAATTGCAGAGGCACAGGCGAAGCTTCAATAAGAGATGGACGTCACGCTTCGAACCGTGACGGTAACCATAGACTAAATAGAGGAATGAATTGATCGCCTCCCATGACGGCTAACCACAGACTATTGCAAATAGAGCACTGATTAAATGGCGAAGGTTGACATTGATAGAGCTGGATTGAAAAGAAAACTGTTCTTTTGTCGGGATAATGTTGGTACGTAATGTAGATTGAACGAATCGGATAATAAAGAAGCCTCTAGAAAGTTCGGTGGGGGTAACGTAGAGAACTTACTAGCTTAGGTAGGAACCTTCACTAATATTTTATTTACTACTAGCATATAGCCTATGTTATTCAGATAATGTATAATTCTAATAGTAAAAGAATTTTTGAAATTGTTCCAGTAGTTTTTGAGTTTATTCGTTATATACATCCAAAAATACCAATCTTACCTCTTTTTAATATTATTATAGATAAAATGATAAATATACTAGAGTCTGTTCAAAGTGAGAGAGTCGTGGGAATAGGGTATGTGCATCGATTATTTTTATTGTTTTTTTTTTTTTTTTTTTTTTTTTTTTTTATCGTTAAGATTATTTATTTATTTATTAAATCGATTCTTTAGGTCATTATTTAACCGAGGAATGATAAGACGCTCACTGAATTTCGCATTATAAAGGTAAAAAAAACAAATCAAAACTACAATCATTTTCGGGTGATAAAAACGCTGCCATATTGGCGCCATGTTTATGTGACGTCGACGTATACACTTGATTAAAACCTTTGGTGACGACCTCGGTAGTGATCATCTCAGGAAAGAGGTTTTCCGAAAAAACTGAAAATAATCGACAATACGAAATGTCAAGTGGGCAGAATAGTGTCAAATCAAGGTGCAGCAAGCAGAATAAAAAAATAAGAAATGAGTACAGTGATGTCACGTCCGCTCTAGTCAATGGCGTAGCGTTTTGAAATTTTGCGATTGAGATTTAAAATATCAATTTTTCAATGGTTAAATTCTACAATAAAAACAACTCAAAATGCAAAAATAAATATGTAGATCCGTTTCTATATCAATAGAGAATACGTATATATTTTTTTAGCCATTTTGAAATCACATGCATATACATATACCCTATTGAGGGCGCTCGTGTGCCAAGTGACAACTTTTGTTACGTTGACAACACTGCTCTGTCATTGCAGTACGACTAAAAGTCTTAGTTCACCGTAACGCCACGACTCTTCTCTTTTTGAACAGACTCAAAAAGTAGGTGTTTTTAGTTGGCAATAATAATTTTCGTATTCCGAATCCTTATTTTGAAGTCATAATGGGAACCCCACGTGCCTACGCGATAAATTCCAAATTCAAAACCGTAAATAACTGCAAAGCGTTCATTGCTTCTGGTGACGTCACGTTACTCACGTTCGGTTGGCGAAAAATAAACAGCCGACAAAATTACAACAGTAGGAAAAGTGGTGCGTCCTACCCTACCTAACTGTAATGAAATGAATGACCTCGGCGGTGAGACGTGATCATGGTAGGGTAGAGAACTTATGCCCCAGTGCACCAGTTCAAAGTCATGGAAAGAGCTATGTTCGGAGTTTCTCTGAATGATAGAACGAAATTTATCGACATAGCTCAAAAAAAAGCAAGGAGGATGAGGCAGTGGGCTGGCCATATTTCGCGAAGAAACTACTAAACGGCTCTTTTTGAAGGAACCAGAATTTATTTTCTCCAAATGCCACGAACATTGTGTGCAACGTCCGTAGACGGGGCCGAAATTCAATTTGCATCCGACACGGCCATTCCCCTTGTCATGCAAATTGTATACAATACTTGTTTATATCTTCACCTATTGTACGCTTCTGCGGCTTGTCAGTTCCATTCCTGGCCTTAGCTGTATTTGAACTGTGCGAGTAATTAGGAATCCTATATACATCACACTTATAATATTATAAATGCGAAAGTTTAGCCAAAACTACTGAACGTATCTGGCTGAAATTTTGCGAGATGCTTATCCTGGATTCAAACATAGGCTTCTACTTTCATCCCATAAATCAGTTCCCCTGGGATTTATCCCCGGTGAACTAATTTATCACCTGAATTCACTGAATCACTGAATAACCTTTGAAAGTTTCCATAGGAACAAACAACGCGTGCGAAGCCACTGGGCGCAGCTACTATGTATATTCTTTTATAAGTACTTTCCTACGTTTGCCGAGTCGCGGTCTCCACTCAAGAACTCGTTTACCCCATCGTTTGTCGGTTCTTCGCGAGATATAGCCGGCCCACTGCCACTTCAGCTTGCTTATTCTTTGAACTATCTCATACTAACGATTAACTTTAGCTATCTGCCTCTTATAATATTTAATTTGTATAGTAAGAAACTTAGATTTTCGCTTCTTAGGATTGGCAACGCGTCCCTGATGTTACTGGAGTCGGCGGTTACCACCAGGCGGGCCGAAAGCTCGTTTGCCACCTCAATGGTATAAAAGAAGCATATCTGGGAAGGAGCTGATCAATCTATAAGTATATAGCTACTAAAAACAACACATAGATCTCAGAAAAGAAGAAACACAGGTTAAAAAACTCATAATTTTGTAAACATCTGACTCAGAAGAGAAAGTGCGCCGATAGTACCGACTGCGAATCTCGTAATTAACTCTAGTTACGGCGTGTAGCCCTGAGGCTATTTGTTTTTTATAGGCCATGGATAGGCATATCATTACTTGGGGGCATTGAAAACATGCATTGTAATTGGTATTGGCTTCTTTTGATGCTTGTTCACCTATATGGACGGGTGTATCGCGGCGGGTTAACAGGGGTAATTTGAAGTAATCAACGCGATGATATATTAATGCTGGATAATTCACACAGCATCTTCTAGCCCCAAGATAAGCAGAGCTTGTGTGGTTACTAGTGTATTTGATACTACCTATTACAATACATTTTTCCTGTTATGTTACCTACATAGATCTATATTTTTACCATAGAAAACATCCAGGACAAATATTCTTTTGTTTTCGTATAATGGAGGACTAGGTTCGAGACATCAGCACAGTCAAAACATGAGGCAATAACTTTTAATAAATTGGCTATATCTAGACACACATTCATATCTAGAGGAGTCTGTGCGTACCTATGACTTAAAAAAATCATTCAAAACAGTTTGAACCCATAAATGAAACAACAATAGTGTAGGGGCTTGCCTCTAGGTTTCCTGGGAGAAATTGCAGCGAATTGTGTTACGCATTTCTTTATAGGTACATCATAGATTTTGTTGTGTGTAGGTGTAATGAGCATTCATCCAAGTTTTAGGCATAAAAAATCAATAGAAACCTCAGCGAATCTCGCAGCGAATCTCGCAGCGAATCTCGCAGCGATAACGATTGTTTTAACGTTACCTATCCTTTATACACAGTTATAATTAATAATATGTAACAATTTAAGTGTTTTAGGGTAAAATAAATTATCTCTCTCTCTCTATCTATCTCTCTCCAACGCTAATGAAATCCAGACGTAGCCATGTCAATATTGATTGCGATTTGCGACGTTACATTTACCGACAAAAATAACCTAAAAGGAAGAAAGCAGACAGACTGTATAACATTACGTTAGAACGAGTCTAATATTCTAATGAGCGAGTTATAAACGACTCGCTAAAAATTATTTACCTTTCACAAAAGCCGAGAACTAATTATTTATGCTCAATGCTCATACATTGTTTTATGAGATGGAATAGGTACGTAAACTTTATTATTCAAGGTTACAGCAAGTCCATTACGGTTGTAAGCGGGTTAACTACGAACCTTATTTGTGTTGGAAGAACACCAACGTTTCGTCACGCGCTCATCGCGCGCTCGCGCGCAGTGCTCGAAGGGATGCGGAACGCGCGCGTCTAGAACCGCATTCGCCCTGAAGATGTCCCTCGTTAAGGGATGAAACGTTGGTGTTCTTCCAACACAAATAAGGTTCGTAGTTAACCCGCTTACAACCGTAATGAATTCGTCAAACTACGATAGTTTTTATAATAAAGTTACAGCAAGTCATTCAAGAAGGTTTACATACCCGAGTCAAAGTGGTAAAGCTTAGGTAGAGATACGAAGTTGCCCTTGTGGCCACCAAACTCTATTTTCGCATCTCTGCCTAAACTATACAAAATGAAACTATTACAGAGGTATTAAAAAATAGATTATAATAGGTATCAAAAACTGTACGATGGATTTTAAAAATTTCCTGAGTCAAACGTAATAATATGATAAAATAGATGGCGCCACATTGGCTCGGGTATGTGCCTTAAATAAACTTTCATTTGTCAACTCATTTGTCTGTTTCATTGGTCTACTACGCGGCGCATAGTAAAGCTCTTAGTTCGGCATGATTTTTTCCGATTATCATCAACAGTCATCGTGTGATATTTCATCATATTTACACAAAAGTTTGACGAATTATACACCTACAACTTCCTCATGAATCACTCCGTACATTAGTAAAAGCCGTAAAAAAATCAGCTCTGTACGTTTTGAGTTTATTGCGTTCCGACAGACGCGGCGGGGTACTTTGTTTTATGTAGCGATATTGAATAGGTTTTATTTAAATTGCATCGGACCTGCAGAATGACCCTGGCCAATGACATTCTAAGGTCAAAGCAGGTAGCCCCATATGGCTCCACATAACTGGACCCATCAAATCTGGCCATATTATAGCCTTCTTATAGGGCTATTAACTCGCAGTTAGAGTCGAAAAATACAAAAAAATAACAATTTGTCTGGAACTTGGAGCTGTTTAATTCGAGAATTTATTAGGAATTTAAACGGAGCTCTTCTAAAAGTAATCAGCAAACTGAATCCCACAGCTGGGCTAACGGCCTCTAATCCTACGGAGCAAGCTTTGAGTCAATGAGATAAAGTCAAGTTCAAAGATCATTATTTCCGTACAGGACACTTAGAACAGACCTATATTTTAAAACTTACAACTAAATGGTTTGGAAGGAAAGGAAATGCAACCAATTCATACATGTATTTAAAAGTGATAAAAACTTTTTCACCCACGATGTTAACAGCCGTCTTTGCAAGTAAGTAATCCGTAAAATATTATCCTAACCTACCTAATCTATTTCAAATTCAAATACAAAAATTCTTTATTTCCATAAATACAATAAATGTACATATAGAAAAGGTCAATTCATATATAAAAAATACAGTGACACGGAAATAAATTGGTATATTTTATTTCGGCCGCTTCGGTATGTGGACTAAAGTAAAGAAACGACGAAGAAACCTTTAGCCTGTTAGTTGATATTTTTGGAGCAAAATCCGTCTCAAGCTTTTTATCCTCTAGCTAGATAATCTGATATTTTATAGTAAGTAGTGCACAGTAAAGTTTTGACAGTTTGTTTGAATTTATTCACTGATAATGTTTGCAGATCAGTAGAGGTTCTGTTGTAGAAGCGTATACATTGCCCTTCAAATTAAGATTTAAACCTTCAGGTTATCTACAAAACTACAATCCACTCCAGGACACAAGGTGAACCACAAAACCCGATCCACCCAATCCCTAGTCATTAGAAAATCAAGTTCTAGCACTCCCACGTGTACGAACATAAAGACAGATAGAGCTTTGACTCAACAATTCTACATGAATCATTCATACGATACAATATAAACAACAAGGCTTGTCCAAGTGTCTAGTACGAGTTTTATCTCGATGCTCTGTTCTATAGCGACAACGTTAGTACGATGAAACCAAAAAACAAACAATTAATCGAACCCCCCATTGACGCTCTAACTCAAGAAGACCATGGCAGCCATCCGGCTACCGAACAGCTTTTGAGAATCCAGCAAGGCTCTCTGAGCGTCAGCGCATAACTTGAGGAAAGTCTTCCTCAACGTAGAAATCGGATGAAAGAACTTTAGTTCGCTTCCTGCCTGTATTCGACAACGTAGATCAACGTAGAGTCAGTTGCTCTATGGTAGAGTCGAATGTTTTGGGGGACAGTATCGCTCACGTCCGTAGGTGTTGACCCTCTGATACCCTACACGTGTCCTCTGGGTGGTGCTAAGAGCGATACCCTCTGGTGGTAGGCTTCGGCCGTGGCTTGTCACCACCCTCCGGACTGGGCCAGTCCGTGAAGCAACTCAGTTGTGTTTCGGAATGTGGTCCGGAGTAGCCATCTTCTAGACCTTCGTGATACATCGTCGGCCGCATCTTCGCTTTCCATCATGTGAGAATTGTGAGATTGCGGTCAAACGAAGGACTATTTCTGATAAAAAAAAAAAAAAAAAAAAAAAAGAATGTTGAAGACCCCTGAATGAATTAATTAGACAATCGATCTCACTTTTATTAGGGGAAGACACTACGCATCATGAGTTTGAGCGGAGAAGATATTGGTAATCAAAATCATTTTGATAATATTTATCTCATCTACTCACAATATCTTTAAAGTTCAATAAACGACGAAGAAATAAGTGAGAAGATAATTTTAACAATGCTATTGCCGGCATTCCCTCGATATCTAGTAAAGTTTAATAAGAACATAGAAAAGGAATAGCAATAAAATACAGAAAAAGAATCTTTGTAAGTATTTTATAAGCCTTCACAAAGCTTTCAGCAGCTCTAATGAAAAAGTTTCTCGGAAAAGAGGTGATGAAAGTACCTTCTACTTCCCACAAAAAGAGCAAAAGGGATATTAGAAAATATCTGTTTTATTTGAAGATATACATTTTTGCTAAGCCGTAGACAAAGCGTTATCCATCCATACAGTCTGTCTCTATTGTATCTACCTACTCCATGTTCGTCTATTGTTATTTTTTTTACGAAGATGCGCCTAAATGGATCTTAAAAATTTTACAAGGATTTAGTTTAAGTATGACTATAACCTGGGGAGCCAGGAATATTACGAGGTATATCTTGTCAATCCCAGGATGAGGAAAAACATCCACGGCAAGCAGCACAACAAAATATCTACGAGTATATAAGTCACATTGAAAACTAAGACAAGTAAAGTTTATTCAGAGAGCAAGCAAAACTTATTAAATAGACGGCATTAGTTGATACTTGTGTGTATGTAATAAATAAATAATGTTGGACAATTCACACAGCATTAACTAACCCCAAGCTAAGCAGAGCTTGTGCCATGAGTACCTACTAGATAACTGATAAACATAAATACACCACAAAGATATTTTTTTATCATACATAGAAAACATCCAGAGCGCCCTGAACAGATATCTGCAGATCGTACAAACATTTGTCCGGAGGCGGGAATCGAACCCATGTAACGACATAACTTGAGCGAATATTATTCAGAACAGCCATTGTACAGGAAGTACATAATACACAGCTAGATATGTATGTATAACAGTCAACGACCCAATGCGGGAGACTAGCACATGTTAATTACGAAGTAATTGAAACAAATGTTTACGTAGTCATGGTGATTGCAGACATACTGGATCTATCCAGTAACAAGGAAGCTTTCGTATTTTTAGACCAGCTGTTTGCAAACGAAAGTGAAATAGCTCTAGAGTACAAAATTGTGGGTCAAAGATACGTCAGAAATATATAAGTAAGATCCTACAAACACCACGAATATAAAAGGATAAACTAATATTATAAACACGAATGTAATTTTGGTCGGTTGCCTATTGTCCAGTCGACGTAGTTACATAACGGCTAGAATTTAAATCTGACAAAGATAGTATTGTATCTCATTGGGTATCCAGGAAAACGTAGGTACTTAAGTGTAGAAGGTAGTAAATAAATACATAAGGAACTAATACTAACTCAATAAAATATTTAGTACCTCGCTTACATAAATTTAAGGGTTATTCGCAACAAACATTGTCACTTTAGCACTCATCTTACAATGTTAGTTTTGAGTAGTTAGAAAGTAGAGAAGAGACTCAATTTAGATTTATCTATGGTTAAACCCAACCACAAAGTTCAAATTTAACACCTGCGAAAAACCTCCAAGAAAAATGTACCTGAATCTGATTTAAGATTAGATAAAAAAACATTTATTAAGCAAAAACAACAGGTACATAATACTAAAACTATTACATTCTTATTTCTAATTAAGATTAAGTACCTGCATACATCTAGTTGTTGCCGAGGCGCTTCTACAGTGATACGTCATTTCTGATGGTTTCCTCACTAGGCTAGGCCTGTATCGAGAAAACCCATGTACGACCAGAGTGAAAATGCGGAAAGTTACTGATGATTAGTTTTTAAAAGTTAAATTAGTTATGAATTCCAGTATTAGACTCATTAGACTGAAGTTAAGAGATATCTGTGCACCTAGGTAGGTACATAAATAACTTTGACACAAATATTCTGACAGTTTCCAGCCAGTGTATTATGGTAGCATTGAAATGAAAACATTGGTGTAGCGCTGTTCGCACCACAGGTTTTCATATAAAATTCATTTACTAGCGTTGTTCAAATAAAACCGGTCAAGTTCGAGTCGAACTCGCGCTCGAAGGATTAGGGTTACCATCTATACTAATATTATAAAGTCGAAAGATTTGATTGTTTGTTAAATTCTTTGTATTGAATAGGCTCCGAAACTACAAGACCGATTCAAAAAATAGTTCACCATTAAAAAGATTACTTTTCAGGGAATGACACAGGCTTTATTTTATCCCGGAATTCCCACGGGAACGGGAACTACGCGGGTGAAACCGCGAGGCACTGCTAGTTATCTATAAAACGGCAAAAAAATCTAATCATGTCCGTACTGCCCCTTAAATATGTTTTTTATTTTTCGTTTTTTAGTATTTTTGTAGCGGGAACAGAAACAACAGTTTACATCATCTGAGAAAATTACAACTGTCTAACTATCACGGTTCATGAGATACAGCCTGGTGACAGACGGACAGACAGACGCGGAGTCTTAGTAATAGGGTTTTTACCATTTGGGTACGGAACCCTAATAATTACGGACGCGATGTTCCAACTACTCTTTGGGTACGGAACCCAAAAAATTACGGACGCGATGTTTTTACTAGTCATTGTCATTATATCGGTCTCAATAACAAACCGGGTCGTACAGTTACGGTCTATATTTAGAACGCTTGACCCACAAATGTCTAATAAAGTGACATTAGTCATTTATATGAAACGTATGATATGCACGCCTCAGGATAATATTCGTTTATAAGAACAAATTGATGTCAAAATGGAATTACAATAAATATGTTCGTTGTTATCAAACGTGTGACAATCGGTAAATTCCCTGTGCAATGCCTGACAGATATTATTGGTTAGTATCCTGGTTTTAATTATTTTTTTTCCTTTGCTAGTTTCTACCTACCTGCAGGGGTATTTTAATTCGTCGGAAAGGCCGTCGGATTCGATACCGAAAACTTTTGACAAATCAAAATAGTGTCTATAGTTAAGTCGGAATAGAATTCAAAGTCGAATCTGATGTTTTCGCTTCGGAAACGAATCGAATGAATTAAAATATCCCTGCTGCTCTTGGTATTTTTAATATTTATCCTATATTATTAATAGGCTTTCCTCTACGTGTCATCTATTCCTACCTGAATCTCAATATTAATAGAGTGCATTTATAAATACATCGCAACCGGTTTAAATTCAAACCATAAATTGTATAGACAAAACCGACTCTACTAAAAGATTCCTTCCACGCAACATGCATTAAATTCGCCAACATTTTGAAGTCTGAACATAAACTAGGATAGTTGCAATGATTGCCCAAATCGCACGTTCACGATTCTCCCTTTAATTAGCGCTCCCAGCACAATACTGGCAACCCCACAGCCAATCAGCTCCAGGCTATTCCTTGAAAATTTCAAACCCTCCAAGCCTGCCAACTGTTTAAATTGAATCTTTGTCTAGGTTTTGTTTCCGGAAATGCAGGTGCAGCGAGTAATTTGAATGTCTTATTTTGCATTTTGCCGTTTGTGATAATTGAAAATAGCGAATGAAAGAGAAAATGTTGTTTCGGTGCTTTGTTCGCGTAAGAGTAGATAATTGAAAATTACTATTTCTATTCTAACTTATCCACTAGGTTATTGACTGAACTACAAAATTCTTGACTGAATAAAAAACTATAAGCTACTTTAAGTACCTCTGATGTATAGTATTGCAATGTAACCAGTTAAAGAGGTACCTTCTATGTCCACAGCTGAATCTCACATTTATGTCCACAGCTGAACGCCTATCTAAAGTGAGGTTTGGTCATAATTACCACGGTTGGCCGTCGGATTTAAAGAAACGAGGGGAAATTAACAATATGTAAAATGTATCCCAGCAGTTCACCAAATTAATTAACCTCCCAGTGGTTATGGTAACACCGCGATCAATTCCACTCAATCGCCCTTCGAATAAACGTAGGCCTCAAGGATAGCAACATTTCAAAACCAATTCGCATGACTGGATAACGATCTCTTTGGGACTAAACCTTGGCTAATATTTGCTTTATAACACCTGATACAAATAGTCTTTCGAAATTGGAACTCTTGGGAATTTTGAAATAGGATTAGCTAGGTAACTGTTTTGTTTCTAATATTATTGCCGGTATATTACATCACAGTGTCGGGATATTTATTTCTTATTATAACTGAGAAATCGTCGCGTATTTCCAATTACAACATTGTTTTTGGAGAAGATATCATAATCCATAACCATACCTGTGTATACTGTGTTAATATTTTAAAACAATTTCATTGATTGTGCCTCCTTTTGCACATGTTTGTATTTACTACTTATAACCACAATACACCTACCTACTATCGTACCTATGTCACTAATTCTTCCTCAATTTATCCGTTAAATCCAGTGACAGTAAGGCTATATTTTCCTTTTATGTGGTCAGCTATTTTATATATACTATATTGTGGTAAAAATGTGCTCCTGTAGTTTCCATGTTGGTTGGGGTAAAATTTATTTCCTTCATCATATACCTTTAGATTACTACAAGTAAGTATGTATGTTTACGTCACTACACCATAATACAGTATATATGTTTATTATATATACAATACACCTACTATCGTATGACAAATTTCTTCCTGAATTTATCCTATCCTTTAACCATAGCGTGGTCAGCTATGGCTACTTGGCTACTTGGTACTACTATATTGTGCACAAATTGCGCTACTGTAGTTTCCATGTTGGTAGGGTAGGTGTGTGTGTGCATTTGTGCATCGATCGATAGGTAGTGTTACGCATTGTATGTGGACACTCCTTTGGAACTCCTAGTTTAGTTTGGAACTCCTAGTTTTATTTTACAATTGTAAAACTGTGGTTTAGATCCACAAAAACTTTTGTGATGGTGTTTTTATGGATATATAGTATTTTATTACTTGTTTTGGATGATTCTGATAAGGGAGGTTAAGTGCCTATGAACAGTTCTGCTACATCCACAGAAACCTAAATTTGTAAATCGCTACGATATGGGTTATATTGTATAATAGGTCATATTTATCTAACACGACATCGATTTATTTATCAGAAATATCAAAGGAATTAGGCACTGAGTACCTTTTAAAAGCCTGTCCTTAGTATTGTTTTAATAGCATCTTAAAAACTCTTTGTATCCTGTGGTAAAGTTGATGTTGATTGTGGAAACACAAGCCAAAAAAACAAATCTAAAAAACTTGGAAAACAATTACAAACCAGTAGGGCGCAAAACTGTAAGTACAACATCCATCACATCACTAACAAACTGCAAAACACCGCTAACAAGCGTTATAATTATAAAACATCACATCACTCCTCATTTATTTCGGCAAAACAATGTACGCACTAAGCCGATTCGACCAACAACCTACCGCAACGTGACGACTGTTTCCGAATATTCCCGGATGGGGGCTGGTTCGACGCGGGCGGTGGTGCCGGCGAGCGGCGAGGCACTGCGGTGCCACTACCGCCGCCGGCCGGCCGCGTGTCACCCTTCCTCAGAACCCTGAAAACCTAAACACCCCAACGACTCACACCAATCACAACCTTACACACCAGACACAAACGCTGTTTTTGCCCCGCAAACTACAAAAACGCCAATCGATGCGCCTGAAACAGGACAACACATCTTCCGCCTCCGCTACCAAGTCGTCACCGATACAAATTCTCACCAATTTCGAGCATTTCCAAACAAATTTTGATAATCGAATCGATATAACGCATCTCGAATTTCATTAGGACACCGATGCGTTGGAATACCTAGCCGGGTGTAATCGAAACAGGCTTTAAGTTGTAAATATATGTGTTCCCTTCGATCGTAAGTTCAGCGATTATATTGCGGACTCTCGCATTCCCGCTTTGGCATAACACAGGTTATTTTTATTTCGCACAAATTGATCGAAACGTAATGAGGAAAGAACTCTCGGATTTATTATAAGTTCACATTACTAATGAGAGCGATAACAATATGGCAGATAACTGTAACAAAGTATAAAATAAATAAATTGATAATGAACACAATAACAAACACAGAGTTATAATTATAATTAGGTATAAAACTGTAATCATCGTCATGGACGTAGGTGGTATATAAAAACCAAAATCATACAATGAATCCTTTCATTCAATAATATTAAAAAGCCTATTGAAGTTCTAACTTGAATGGTAAGGTAATCAAATCACGCTTGGCGATACAAAACCTAGACGAAGAATCGCGTACAGTAGGTACAGCAATATCATGTGAAGAAAATGCGACAATTTCGATGGACCGAAGCGATCCAATTGCAAACTCGATACAAGCCGGTTCGGATTACTAAAGCCAAGATAGCTACTTGCAAAACTATTCGCGTTTGTCATTCATGTGGGTTTGCAAATAGGGACAACGGAAATCGGATCAATAAAGCAAAGTGTACTGTGTAACATTATGCAAAGGTGAACGAAACGTTCAAGGAAATACATTATATTACCATTGCATACATAACATGAACCTGTGTCATAAGAATTGTCTCATTCTCTCTCACGCTGTTCTTACGCCTATGTTGGTTTAGGAAGCTCACATAGATCTTTAACATGATGCTTTACTCCTTGCTACAAACAAACCTTGGTACAAAGAGTATGGTTATGGCAAGCAGTGGCTTGCCATAACCATACTCCATAAACCACCATTCGCCTTTATCCCATCTGGTATCACATAGGCACAATTTCATTGTACTTGTAGTACAATGAAATTACGCAATTTGTTTTATAAACAACTAGCTGCGCACCGCGGCTTCGCACGCGTTGTTCCTATGGAAACGTTTAAACGTGATTTTCATCCCACGGGAACTCATTATGGGTTAAAAAGTAGTCTATATTTGATTCCGGGATTAGAATTACCTGTGTGCAAAATTTCAGTCAGATCCATTCAGTAGCTTTGACGTGAAGAGTTACCTAACAAACATCCATCCATACATCCATATTCGTATTTATAATATTAATGTGATTATTGTTTTTTAAACACAAAAGCACATTACACAATTGGCTAATATTTAAACGATAAATCCCTAGTACAATGACCTAGTAACAACGACGTCCTCTTGTCTCTCCATACATATTACGTGCCCAGCAGGGTCTATAACTCTATAGTGATACATAATGTAATCAGCTAGATTATAAACACCTCTGTACACATATAGAATGCAATTAATTACGAGTTATGACCAAAAAACTATATCCAGAAATAGGCTTGACGACAACAACATTCTGATTAGTACGTCAGTTAGAATAACAGAAGATATTGAGTATGTATTTTTTAATTTGTCGATTAATCAAAAACAGATTAAGATGTAGCCAGTTAAAGCTCCGCGTGACGTCACGGCTAAGTAACAAGGATTACACTTTTTACTTAGCCATGACGTCACAGCTCTCCTAAACTTTGATGCGCTTTATTTTTGTAATTTTTTGTTTGATTAACTAATGAAAAAATACAATATCTTCTGATTATCAAGATGGACTAATTAGAATTTTTAAGTCATCAGGCCTATTATCATAATGCAGGTACGATGTTTTTTTTTATATCTTTATTTATTGAGGAGGGTTTGATCAGAGTGATCATGTCACCCTCATAGTATACAATAATTAACTGACTTAAATATTCTATGTTTCATATATAATTTAACTAATTTATATAACAGTTTGGCCTCCTCTGAGAGAGGATAGGCCAAAATGCTAGTACATTTTCGAAACTCATGTACGATGGTTTTAGACAGGTCAATACCCTACCAATGCCGATTCACCAATAACCAAGCTTGGATGGATATGACAGGAATTTAATAAGCAGAATGGCCGGGGTACACATGCCTATCTATCAATGCTAAAGCCGTGGAAGATCACATCAATAATTTAACCAGAGCCCTAAATCATCGTGTAGGAACCTAGCTTTGCGTCAAAACGGAAGATATAGCACATAACTCAGGTGCTTTTGGCATGGAGACTGGAATTGATGATGATGATATTAATTTTCTAGATGGAATTACTCGTATCGTCATAATTATAGATACATACATATTGTAATAAATAATGCTGAACATTCCACGCAGCATCATCCAGCCCCAAGAGCTTGTGTTATGGGTACTCTATAACTGATAAACTTATAACAGTACATTACTCATACTCGTACTTCGATTAAAAACCTGGATATTTTTTGTATACAAAGTTGTTATAAAACCTAAAGAATATCGTTGGAAAGTATTTTACGACATTGGTATTATCGAAGCTAAACACAGAAGCTCGAAACAATTTTTTGATTTGAAAGTTTTCATTCATCATTTAATTGATCTCTCTTTCGTTTTCGAAGACAAATTAAAACATTTTTCAAATAATGCGTTGTTAAAGTTAGTGTTTTGGTATTTAGTGATAACCTTCCTATATTACCTTGTATGTTATTGTTATAAGATTTTCTTAAGTTTTCAGTGATGACTTTGTTGACATAAAATATATTCGATTCTAAATGATATTTTTTATTATACATAGAATACTAGTATACCCAGAAAAACAACCGAATGATAGTAATGTCAGGTAGAACAAATATTACATTTTCAAATCTGTTAAAGATTTGAAAACTGGAACAAGCCCGCATTTTAACAGATATTGAGAGAGTTCGATGAAAATAAAGATGATGTAATAAGTTGCGCTTACCTTACAATAATAATGTAAGGAGGTGCAATGTCGTGGGTTGATTTTAATCGTAAACAGCTCAAACATGAATATGGTTACACTTACTATTGTGTCCAATTGACACTGTGTCGAAATCATCACTACATCTCATGTTGACAAAATGCCGACGCACGCAATTTTATCTACTTATAGTAAGTAGATAAAATTAGTGCTTTTGTTATAAGATCACTTGAGCACTTGTATATTAATTAGTACCTAATATACAAAATATACTTAATTAGGAGTTTAGGACCTACACATCTCATGTTGAGCAACATGAGATGTATATTAGGTACTAATATACAAGTGCTCAAGTGATCTTATAACAAAAGCACTAATTTTATCTACTTAAAGTGTGCGTGCGTCGGCATTTTGTGCACGCACTCACCCAAAGATAATGCCATAGTTTTCGGGCGTGAGGGCGTATCTAAAGATTTAAATCTTTGGCTTACACACAAATTGTACCTTCTTGTAATTCTGAAATATATTAAAAATAAATAAATAAATGAAAATAAATAAATAAATTAAACCACGCCATGAAATCGCGAGCGGCTAATTTAGAAATCAAGAAAAATAGAAAATTGTAAACGCAGAATACCACAAACCTGGCGGAACACCGCGCACCGCGAAAACGGCATTAAAATGTAAATTAGCGTAACAGCAATGTGAATTATTATGGGAAGCTGAACGGTCTGGAATGACAAAGCATGAAACAGTTCGGCAACTGTAGTCTAGATCTAGAATGTTCCGCTCCAGTTGAGTCTGGTCTTGCCTAGGAAAAGCAAATGGTAATTCTCACGCCGCCGCCGCTGCGACGCGCGTGATATTCCTTTTGAATTGAAAGCTCTCAAAAATCTGTTATCGCTGTCCACTGAAAATGCTGAGAATGTGTAGGGTTGCAGACAGATTTATTTACTAGGCTGAAGGTTTCTTCGTCGTTTCACTCATCCAAGCAACAGAAAAAGCGCTGACGCGTTTTTTTTTTAAATGGCGCGGAGGGCGAATGTCTTCCTGCGAAAACCAAGCCGAACTTTGTCAAATGTTTGTATGATCTGCAAATATTTGTGCAAGTTGTTCTGTACCTTTTCTTTGTATAATAAAAAAATCTATTCATGTAATTTAGATATTCTATTATGTACATCAGTTATCTAGTACCGATAACACAAGCTCTGCATAGCTTGGGGCTAAAAGCTGTGTGAATTTTCCATTATTATTTATTAATTTATTATTATTATTATTTATTTATTTACCTATTGATTTCCACGTCTATTTCAATTTTAGAAATTGACGTTTTCTTAGTGTACTCTTACTACTTGTAGGTACAGCTATTATATTTACGGAAATAAAGCGTTCGGGATTCTTGATTTCCAAGGCTGATTACATGGGGAAACTAAGATCGTTTTTCGGCTTTTCACAGACTCTAGGTACCTGTACATTGTCTCGCATGAGTCAATAGAGTCAAAGTGTATAGAATAGGTAGAGCTATTGAGACCTTCGAAGTCTCACTAAGCCAAAAACACCAAGAACTTCGCTCTTGCTTTACAACCCCGTTAGAAGTACTTATAAGTTCAAACATAAGCGCTCATTAGGCAGATATACCTCTATGCTAGCAAGAAGCAAGCAAGCCAGTCTTCGTTTGCTTTACCCGCTTAAACATGCTAGCAAGCCGACTTGCAAAGAAACTTATGAGCATCCATTGCAGTTTAGGTTGTTTTGTGTACACAGAAGGTGTAGGGATGGGGCATCTGAGTTTGTCCAAAGCACACATGGTGACGTCAGAACAGAACCCATCCATCAAATCATGGGCAAACTTATCGTGAACTTTCACACCTGGGTTTTAAAACTAAATATACATTTCGGAAGGAACAACCTGATCAAATAGGATAAGTGGCTAAAGGTAGGTAAACAGTAAAAAGAACTTTGAAAGATCTCCTTTTAAAATCTGTCGCGATACTGGGGGCGTGGATCGGTGATACGCCTGTTTTAAAATAATTTTCTATACAATGTTTCTACACGTTAAGATTGTAAACGTTTTGTTTTGAAACTACTGGGCAAACAATCTCTTAAAATACTCGACTCGAGAAAACAAACTGAGGTTTATATCTCTGCGATGCAAATGCATTGCAATTTCGAAAGTAGTTACCAGAAAAACAAACACTGTTTACGAACCCAACCAAATATAAAACCTTAGCGAGACTAAAACGTTTAAGTAACATCAGACAGAATAATTGGAACCGCAAAAAATATCTTCACAGCTTCACACACTACTTTAGCATCATCAAGACTCATTAAATATAGCAATCTAGGTCTTCAAGATCATGCCATAAAATTTTTAAACACTTAAGCTTATGTGAGTAACCATTTAATTATGGTCAGTCTATGCCAGCTATTCTACACCTTCGACATTGTAGAAATATCTAGGCAGTAAGTCAACAACACGGTTATCGGTCCAGAGTGGACAATCAACGGGTCAGTCTATGCTAGCTATTCTACACCTTCGACATTGTAGATATATCTAGGCAGTAAGTCAACAACACGGTTATCGGTCCAGAGTGGACAATCAACGGGTCAGTCTATGCTAGCTATTCTACACCTTCGACATTGTAGAAATATCTAGGCAGTAAGTCAACAACACGGTTATCGGTCCAGAGTGGACAATCAACCGGTACTGCATTGCTGAACCATTTTTGAAAATCTCTTCGGATGCAGGGACTCGTATAATTATAGTCAAATTAAAAATCTAAACTTGTGTGAAGTGATATTTTAAGTCCCGTCAATAACGGACCGATTTTGTTTTTTTCGGTATTGTAAAAAAAAATATCCCGAGTCCCTTTAAAAAATATTTCCGAGGGATTAGTATTTATCCTGCAAAGCATAAACAGTGTAAAATTCAGGGATTGTAAGTCGGTTTTTGTTTTTTCAATGCACTCACATTATTCAGCATACAAATTTTAAGAGGTGAGTCCTCTTAAAATTTGTGAATCAAATCAAATCATTTATTCTACTAAACTAGATCTACTAAACTAGACGACTAGACGATGCTTGCTATGTTAAGTTATTTGCTCGATTATTATATACCTTACGAAAGCTCTAATAGAGAAAATAAATCCCTATGTTCGTAGTTGTTGTACTGCTCGTGATCTTTGTATCATATTTTGCCATCGATGAGTAATATAGTGTTTCATTTAGAGTTAATTCGAGACACGGTCTGCAATCGTGAGTGTAGTAATGAGTTTTTTATTGAATGAAGGTCGATACTGCCGCTGGCTAGTTGTAGATTGCTACAGGATCGGGTGATTTTCAAAAAGTATATAGCTATAACAACTTGCAATATATTATCCAGCATTTTTATTTATTTATTAAATATGCTTTGTTAACGAGCCAGTTGCTTTATGTATTCTTTGCTGCACAATATGTTTTATTACCTTTGTTCAATAGATAATGATAATACTAAGTAGCTGCTCCCCGCGGTTTCGCTCGGAGAGATTGGTTTCAACCATGACACCTATGACATGCGTCAATCTCTAGTTTCTTTCATCAATGCAAAATTCCAAATGTGTCATTCCAATGACAGGTTCGATTTGCATTTTTATAAAGAAAACAAATATGTAATACTAAATATCTCGATAGGTGGCAGGGCCGTCGATTGGCAATTTAAGTATATCGATGTCAAAATGAAAGGAAAACAAAAACAACCAAAAGTGATGCTACATTGGCAACTCACTAGAAACTATATACTTTTTTATGCTTTAATTGCCAATTGAGACTGCCATCTATCAAGGAATGTGGAACTATTTTTTTTTATGCGAATCGAAAACCCCTCATACTATTAGGTATAGTTATGATGAAGCGATTAATTTAGCGGAATTCGGTCCCTAAATCGAAACGTAATTAAACAGCTATAGTTCAAAAGCTGGTCAGGTCTTTATAAACTCGATTAAATTCAGCAAGAATCGATTAAAAACCATTCGCCACAGTTTGTCCACTCCAAATGGAATACAGTAGTTAATCCAAATCTGAATTAAATCGATTCTCGTATCCGATTACTGGCCGATTCATCCGCACAATCGAATAACGGCGACAATGTTAATCCATGTGAGTCGAAATGTGACTAATCGATTCAAGTGTATCGATTATCCGTGACTGTGTATGTCTGTCTGATCATAAATATCAGCAAGGAAGTCGTGACAGACAATTACATGTAGCTTGTCGTATGACTTGCGATGACAGTACGGCTCCAAAGACCAATTAGGGTTTGGTTGGAAGAATCATAATATTATATATATCAGCTTACCACAAAATATTAGATATCTAGATTCTAGACTCTCAAATCTATATATTCTGATATTTTTAGTCTCGCTTGTAGAACTAACGAACATTATCATTTCATTTTGGTTCGAAGGACCATAAAATACCTATATCTATCAGCTTACTACGAAATATCAAATTATCTAAATTCTAGACTCTCGAATCTAGATACTTAATCTGATATTTTATGGTGTCGCTTGTAAAGTGTAGAGGACTACAAATTTGAAATGAGTAAGTGCTCGAAAACTAACACCCTAAGAAGGTAAAAGCTTCTTGACTGCTTCTTATCTTAAAATCAATAATGTAAACAAAAAATTAAAGTGTCACTTTTATTCCTATAGGTTTACTTACTTATGCAATTTGAATTATGTGACGTGTCCCAGAGTCTCGTAATCTCTAAAGGAAATAAAGCACTTTTATCTTTGATATTTGAAACTTTGGCCGTATTATGAGAGCTTGCTCAGTTAAAGATCCATGCTCGAATGACCTTTATGCCATAGAAAAGCGTTACTCAAGGATATTTCGATCATCTTTATATCCATGCTTGCCTGAGTAACTCTTTTACAGGGCATAATAGTTAATCTTATAGAGTATTCTCGAAGGTCACATAATAATATTAAGAACGGGTTTAAAAATTAGATTAAAATGTTTCTAAAATCCAATACACGTTGGCCCAACGTTGCCGAGTGAAAGCCCCAACATGAAGACGGCACGTTTGCAGTGCCTTGCCATCGCTCGGTATCACTCGCCTAGCTGGTTGAGTGAATACAAGCGCCAACGTGTATAGATCATTTGCGGTGGCTTGTCATCGCTCGCGGCCACTCGCCTCACTTCGGAGCCGTGTCGGTTTTTCTGCATAGGTAAATCAGAGGCGCTTGCGTGCGCTCAGCCAATCTTCTCCAAATGTTTATGTAGTGGTGCAATAGTTTGCGTAGACTTGCCAAACGCAAATCGATACAAGGCAAGAGCAAGGTGGCACTTGCCTTGTATCGATTTGCCTACGCTCGCGTTGGCCTCAGCTCGGCCAACATGCATTTGGGGCTTAAGCTTTAAGTTTCGAAGATGATAATTCCACCTTTGGCGCCAAGATTACACCACTTAAAATCAGGTGGGCCATTGGCTTGTTCTGACCGACGCCGTACTCAAACAGTTTACAGCTTTACCGTTTTGTGCCCAGTACGGTAAAGTATTTTACTTACAAGTTACAAACATAGTTCTTCACAAACAATCAACGTCAGCACCAGACTAGTCTGGATGTAGAAACGCGCGTGCTCGAGTCCCAGTAAAGTAAGTGGGTCAGCAAGACGGCTCAACATGGTTTTAATTTTGTATAATTGATAAGACGGACTTTGTCGCTTTGTGACTGGGTTGATTTGGGTATGACAAGAGACAGAGCTGCTGTCTTTCGAAAAATAAAATTATCTTAAAGTGTGATATTCTGTTACTTCTTTCTTCATATCTCTAATGCGATGGGTTATTCCAGTTTTCTCCCCTTGATAAATCCCCTTTAAAGGGTAAAACATGCGTGCATTTTTTAGTCCATCAGCTACGTTTATATCGGACACTTTTAAACTAATTAAAGACAGTATCATGTTACGATTTGCATCAATATTACTGAGAAGAATAACACCAATGATTGATGAGTCACAACCTATCGAACAAGCAGGCTTCCGTTCTGGTTTCAGCACCACTGATCACATACACACATTAGAACAGGTTATAAATAAATACAATGAATTCAACAAACCTCTGTATGTAGCCTTTATAGATTATAGCAAAGCCTTTGACAGCATCAGCCACAAGTCAATCTGGAACGCGCTACGGATATTCAATATCGACGATAAATACATAAATATCATAAAATATATATATGCCAATAGCACAAGCAAGGTAAAGCTAGAAACCAGAGGTGTTGACATAAAAATAGAAAGGGGTGTGAGACAGGGGGACCCTATGTCACCCAAACTGTTCATTGCAGTACTCGAGACCATATTCAGGAAGCTAGATTGGAAACACAAAGGCATTAAAATAAATGGAGGATATCTTAGTCATCTTCAGTTTGCTGACGATATAGTAGTATTAGCCGAAAAACCAGAAGATATACAAGAAATGTTACAATTGCTTGCCCAAGAAAGCTCCAAGGTAGGGCTAGAAATGAACGCAAACAAAACAAAAATAATGACAAACTGTAACGAAATGCCTATAGATGTGAATGGTAACAACATAGAATATACAAAAAGTTATGTTTATTTGGGCAAACAAGTATCATTCCAAAAGACTAGCAATGAAGAAGAAATAGAACGTCGAGTAAATGTTACTTGGAAGAAATTTTGGTCATTAAAAGAAATACTTAAAGGAGACTACAGCTTAAGCATGAAAAAGGTGGTTATTGATAGTTGTCTCTTGCCTTGTCTACTGTATGGATGCCAAACATGGGTATTTACGAATAAAACCAAACTCAAGGTCAGGTCTACACAAAGAGCAATGGAACGGAGCATTCTCAAAATTCGAAAAATACATAAAATAAGAAGCAGCTCTATTAGACAAAAGACCAAGCTAACAGATGCACTAACACAAGCTTTAAAACTTAAGTGGAAATGGGCTGGGCACATCTCACGCCTCACTGATAAAAGATGGACCATACAGACTACAAAATGGAAGGGACCAGATGGCAAAAGAAATGTTGGCAGACCGTATAGACGGTGGGCTGATGACATAATCCAAATAGCAGGAAAAAGCTGGATGAGTCATACAAACGACAGACAGTCGTGGATGAAGATGGAGGAGGCCTTTACCCAAGAAGGGATCCAACTCTCAAAAGTGTAAATATAATAAGTACCTACTAACCTAAACCTAAGCATTAAATACTAACACATAATTTGTACATAATCATAAGAGTTGGAATAAATGGCTTTATTATTATTATTATTATTATCATGTTACGATGTTACTTAGTTCCACTTTCTTAACGCTTTCACTGCCCATCCCTGGCGCCGTGCGGACGCCGGCGGTGGGTGGCGGCGCGGCCAGCGTTCCAGACTCGTGTGTCGTGGGCAAAGAAAGTAATGTATTATGTTAATCTTATGAATTACAACCGCAATCAAAGTCGGTCTTTCGTCAAAATCGTAAATTGGTGCTAAATTGTAAACTAAACAATTAACACATCGTAAAGCTCAATGATATTCAAATTAACATGTTATTTCGTGAATAAATAATTTTGAATAGTTATTAGACTCACCAACAGGTACGGCACAGATGAGAATTGGACCTGAAAAGAAACAGAAAGGTTAACTACTTCAACCAACTATTCCACAGCTACCGATCAAATAGAAAAAGTATTTACAATTGTAACAATTGAGCCAACAGGTAGCTAGCTCTACACAACTATTCTGAAACTATATACAGCTGATAAATTCTATTATGTAACTGTATTTGTCTAATTATTCTGTAAGCTTTTTAAAAAAAGCCTGTGCTTTAATGTTTTAAAATTTGTTAATTTGACGTTACCAAGTGTTCCAATGTGTGTTCCTATGGATTTAAATAAATGAATTGAACTCAACTGATCCATATCAATACCAGTCGGAAGCGTCCCCAAGACGGTAGCTGTTTCCTAGTCAGACCCTTTTTGCTACTATGTATAGTTGGCATTTTCTTTGAATGCGTGCGTCAATATAATGCCGACGTTCGCACACTATGAGTAGATAAAATTAGTGTTTTTATCAATAAACCTAACTGTTTTTTTTGCTTATTATTGTGCAATCACATAGCACAATTTATTTTTGAACAAACACACTATTCACTGCTTCCAAATGACAAAGATTAGTCAGTAAGCTTACAAACTTCCTTTGGTAACAAACATGGCGCGGTCTCACTAAGGGAAGGTCCTATCTAACGATGTAAATGTTTGTAGGTACTTAGTCATAAAAGTTAACAGACAGCTTATGCGCTTGCGCACTTGTAATTCAATTACAGACACTATGAGTTTATCCATTTTGAATGAAGCATGTTAGTAAACAAAGTACGACACAAATAACAAAATCTCACTTGCTTGGCGTCGAGTTTCAGATATAATTGTAAGCAATGTTTATTGAAGGGAGGATCTAAAATCGACAAGTAATGTAAATTACGTATAAAAGGACGCGCCAACAAAGTGAATTTTAGGTTAAGTATGGGCGGTATGTTTACGTTTATGCTCCATTCAAAATAGATACGATATAGGTCTTGCAACCCCAGCACTTTAATAGATAAAACCCTTCCCGTATTCCAGGCGGCTGACATCTGTTTCCAGAATCCCATTTACCGCAGCGCAGACATTCTGAACAATACGTGTCGCCGGAGTGCCAGTGGCCCAGTTTCAGAGAGGGTTGATAGGTGGGTATAGGGTAGAGGTGATGTAGTGTGTGTGAACCATAGGCAGTAGTGCTGGGTCGCGATCACGTGGTTACGAAGAAAATATGATTAAGTGTAGGCCCCTATTGGCATTACGGCTCAAACGTTAAGCAGGTGAAACGATAGGTGGTTGACCATACACATACAAGACCCGCACCGCACGGAGCGGACTGTCGGCAATGCCGGCGAGGATTCAACTTTTCCGTTTAGTGCGATTGGAGTCATACGGATTGCATTTAGTGGACGCACTTATCAGTGGATTGTCCCGCTTGTTCTCACTAATTCGATCGATTAGTTCCATCGTCGAAGGCCTGTGAACGCGCAAATTTCTCAACTGCCGACGTTTGAGCAGTAACGTATTATTATTTTTATTTCATTGTTGTATTTACTTTTATGTTAATAATGATGTATTGCTTTGTAATTAATTTTTCACTATGGTAGTACCTACATACGTACTAACCTATGCACAAAAACGTGACGTGTCATTCTAGAAATTTACGAAATAAATGATTATTGATTATTGGTTACCATACCGTGATTGCGGCCCTGTTAATTAAAGGTAAAAAAACTATAGGTACAATTTATTAAGATCCTTGATAAATATTCTTTCGTCATCGTCATCAGCCTTATTAGTTTCTACATGAAGGGTGGTTTATGTAGTGCTCCTTCAGCGGCACTTACCTACACTCTACGGGATACAAAGACTAATCTTTAATAGGTACCACTTTATTTCCCGTCAGTCTAATTTTATTATATAATTTGACTTTTTCTAAGTGTATATCTGTTATCTGTTGTATTTATGGAAATAACGGATTTTTGGCATTGACTTAAGGGGTGGCTTTTTGAGATCGAGTATATGACCAATACTAAAAGGTTAAGAACTCCTGCCCTCTATGGTACAATTCACACATGCCAATTTAACAAGATAATTAAATGTATGAACCCTGCTTTGCACTGTAAGCCTATTATTATACCTCCGAGCCCTCCATTCCAACAAGGTGTCAAGAAAACTAAGGTGACAACAGCCTCTGTTGGAATTGTTTGCAGAAATGGAATGATGGTTTTTGTGTTAATTTCTTTGCTTGAAAATACTTTTGTAAATACGCACCTGGGTCAAATTACACTAACTACAAAATACTCAGATGAGAAATGGTGAGCATGGAGATTGGAGAGGCCTTGCTCATGGGGGGGACAAAATAACTAATCTCTTTAACTTCTTCTACTAGTTAATGCAAAAGCTTATGAAATCTAAATAAACAAATGTGATTGATTTAGATTTTTTGATCAAGACAAACAAGGGAAAAGTTTTAATGTCTAGGCTCTAGGTTCTTCTTAAGGACTTTTCAAAACCTCTTTACAGTTGATCGGTACCTTAATACAAGCAAAAGACTATGATCATCTCAATCTCACCCAACTAAAGCCTGATATTCACAGGCCCAGGTACTGACCACCCAGTAGATAGCTACTGTCCACCTGTTGTTTATAAGAGTTTACTCTTTTAGTTTTTTTGTGTGAGTAACAATTGGACCGTAAATGTCCTTCACTGTCCAATAGCTACCAGGCTTTAAAATGCACAATGCAATCTTAAATCATAGCTAAAGCTGTCAGCTACGATTATCATTTATTGTGACTCGTTTTAATTCTCTATGCAATAGAAATTTATTGTTTGTGTGTTTAATGTATCAACAAAAAAATTGTAGCCTGACAATTTCAGTTGTTAGGTATATTAATAACTCTAAATAAAACAATGCAAAATCCCAACATTTCCAAAATATAGCATGAGAACAAGAATATAATAAAGATAGCATTCCTCAATTTTCCTCTAAAGATATCTATTTATCAATGCCATAAAGTCATTGACCTTAGACCTGATGATGATAAGAGCAATTTGTTGTATTTACTGCTAATTTACCTTGTTCATGTACTATAATATGTAGATACCTTATCTAATTTATGAGATGGTAAGAAAGAAGGTTGTCAATTCTATCGAGAAATTAGGTTGAGGGATTCGTAAACATGTTTTTTCAGTAGATTTCGGTAACAGATTCGTGTAGATACACCATACCTGTGCCCTAAAATTTGTAGGTACATAGATAGGTACTTAGGTCTTATGTAAGTAAAATAGCGGGAATTTTCGTATCACCGCGAGAAGGTAGGTACTAGATAACGGCAAATACTAATACAAATATAGCCACTTAACATTAATTCTGAACTAATTGACTCCGATTAATATATATTCCTACACCGTTTGCCCAAGAACCGGTCGTGAATATCACCAGAACGACTTCAAAACAAACAGCTTAGAAAACTCGATAGGTAATCACGAACCAATACATTTCTGTAAGATATTGGTCACCCAATATCTTACTAGGTAGGAAAAACATAATAATATTGTAACTCTGGCGGTAAAACAATAAGAAACTGAGAAAACATCGATTTTATGGGAATTCAACTTCGAGCAATAACAAACATAAGAAATTGGTTTTTATAACAGATAAGTAAAAGTACTCACTATTTTCTATATCCCAATTTGTTACGCACTCTAATTCACTAAGTTTTTGTCACAAAACACCGAAAATAACACTTGAAAATCAATAAAAATTACTATTTGGATTTGATCAAAAATATTGGCCCTTCCCTCCCAGTAAGTTCCTTTTCTTCTTTCTTTCTCTTTCTTTTTGTTGAGTTTGCTTCTTTTCTGAGATTGTTATCTCACTCACACAGGCAAGCAGTCATTATTGTTCGTAGACAATAGAAACATCCCAAAACCATAGACACATTCCGAATGTCATTGTCAATTGGTAAAAAAAACATTTTACTGTTTCCAGCTATTTCGTTCATGTATCTAAATCTAACAGATTATGATGGAATGGACAGACCAATGAACAACAATTCGCAAGAAAGTCGCGTTTACACTCAGCAACTGCATCCTGCGGATGATTGTTGCTCGGACAGGCTGTGCCCCATCTGTAACAAGATAATGACGGGCTCCGGACTCGGACGAATAGTGTAGCACTAAATTTTGAAATCGGTTTAGTAGTTTTTAAGTTTATTCATTACAAAACTACAAATCTTTCCTCAATACAATATTAGAGTAAATTGATCATTCTAAGTTCCAAATAATTTAGTTTTTATAATGTTTTAATTAAATCTAAAATATCTGAAATAAACAAATAACAATAACTTGCATTATTCTTCATAAAGGTAGGTATTTTACTAATCTTAGTTGTTTATCTAGTCATTTCTTGATATGTTAAGACAAAACAAATTACTAATAATTATATAGCACTGTCCCTGTACCCGCCCCGCTACCCCAGAACTCAATCAATTTGTTATGTGCACAGAGTGGACACCGCGCAATGTGAATGATCCTCATCATCCTTGTCCACTCTGGTGTACATGTCTGCTCCCTGTAAGTGACGGAATTTCAGTATGTTTGTTGGCAGCACTTTATTTTATTGACAGGAGATGGTTTGGTGCAAGGTTCATCGCGAGAAATACATTATATTTTTCGCGATAAAATCAAGATAAAACAATAATCTGGAGCTTGAATGGCGCGCACATTTTATCAGTGAACTATCGATCTCGATAACGTCTACAGATACTGTCTGAATCTTGTTAGTTGTGAAATATGAGTGAATCAAATAGCATTGGCGAATCTGTCCCTGTGTTGACGAATGCTGGAGTGGCACCTCCGAATATTACGTCGTACAGAAATTCAGTGCCCTCAACTGCGAACTTCACGCAATCTGCCATACCAGCTCTGCCTCCCAGGCCCGACTTACAGCTATCTTCTCAAAATTATGCGATGAATCAGCCTTATTCCTACGGGGGAATGGGAATGGGTTCCTATGGAATGGGTTCTATGGGAGGCTATGGTGGATATGGAGGCATGGGAGGATACGGTATGGGTGGCTACGGAGGATACAGTGGCGGCTATGGCATGGGCATGAATGGTATGGGAATGGGCATGAACACAATGAACGGACAAAATCCTTATGGATATGGAAATATTGAAAGCAGGTGAGTAAGAATCTTGTTTATATTACTTTTCAGACTTCCTCATTATCCTGTAGAGTAAAATAAACCCATTGAACTTTTAACTATTTCTGTTAAATTGTATCATAAAAATAACATGCCAGTGATCAAGGCTGCTTCCATTCATCTTGTTTCTTTTGTTTTCATGCAAAAGAATGTAATGAGCTTAGCATTTTTACTATCACTAAATCTACAATTATTGTGAACACCTTTGTGTTTCATAAAGTTTATATGTAGTACACATTTTATTACAGATTCATCCAATTAGCAGAAGAGAATTCACGGCCTGCATTCGAGTCAATACAGAGCCTTGTGTATGCAGTAGGAGGTGTATCTATGATGTTGGAAAATACTTTCTTTGCATTGACCAGCTCTTTTAGAGCTATTTTAGGTATGAAACCCTATTTTTCTATTATAAAGAATTAAAAGTAGATATTGGTGTCTATTCAGATGTTGCCAAAGCTAGACTAAACTAATCTGACAGGACTAAAAATGATACCATCCTTATTATTTTGATAGTTATGACATTTTTAGTACTGTCAAATTAGTTTAGTTTTGGAGACATTATTTACTACCTACCTGATTTCTATTGTATAGGGTGGTGTGGGTCAAGTAAACCCACAATACTGTGGAGAGGATATGATATGAACATTATTTATAGCACTTTAGTAGCTTAGGTTTTCAGTAGTAAGCTAATGTCCTAATAACATCTTAGTAAAATTATTTTGCCGATTTAACAAAAAAAAATTAAGATACTTATAGCCAGTTAAAGTACCGCCTGATGTCACACCATGCAACACTGTTAAGCTAACTGTGACATCACTAGCTCCCACTCCCAAACTTTAACATGCTTAATAACTTTCTTCATGACGAAAAAATGTGTCCATATCTTCTGATAATTTAACCGATAGACTATATAGATTTTTTTTTTGCCAAAGTCCCCTAAGCTCTAAGCTCTTGTTGAGAACGGGAGACAAATCAAATGATTAGTTTTTTTAATGTCTTCTTCTCTTTTAGGGTTTTGGGAAATTGTAGAATGTAGTAAGTAGAAATTTGCTGTGTGCTCAAAATTACTAAATTACATCTTTTATCCCTTACTCTCTCTCTCTAATGTTGGTAGAGTCTGTTCAAAAAGAGAAGAGTCATGGTGTTACGGTGAACTAACACTTTTAGTTGTACTGCAATGAAAGAACAGTGTTGTCAACGCAACAAAAATTGTTAATTGACACATGAGCACCCTCAATTCCCACGACTCTTCTCTTTTTGAACAGAATCTACTCCACTAATACACTATTCTACTTCCTGAGCACCAATAAAAAAAAATTGGTGCTGAGTCTGCTTACCTTAAAGTATGCCACTTGACACCGATCTATCTTATGGCTTGCTGCCGAAAATGGAATACCTACCTACACTGTGGTTGAATATTTAGAAAGAATGGAAAATTAAAAATTGTGTACATAATTTATAAAAGATAGGCAAATTTCGTGTGTACTTGTTTGATTGATATGTTAAAAGAGGTATGCTTACCTCTCTTAAGCTATCTTAATCTAGGAGTAGTAATACTAATAATGGTACATAGTTAGAACCTGAACTAGAATGCAAATTTATTGAAAGTGAATTGGTTTGGAATGTGAAAAATTTCCTGCACTATTAAAAAAAAAACCTTCCATCTTAATTCTGCAGGTGTAGCAGAGAACTTCGGTCGACTGCGATCGCTATTTGCACAGTTCTGGACAACCTTCGGCGTGATGAGGAGCCTAAACTGGCTCATCAGAAAGCTGTCTGTCATGTTGGGTATCCGGACTGAAGCTGAGTTCAAGGTACAGTCAAATTCCTAGTAGATAATCATGGCAAATGGCAATATAAAGTTGTGTTAGGCATCATTTATTGCTGAATTTCGACCACGGCGGCCAATCCCAACGAAACTAGCACCTGGCTACCTCTACCTGAACCTCAACCTCAACAGCCTGTATTGTTCACTGCTGCCACCCCCTGATAAGCGCCTTGTTCGCGTTAATCTCATGGGGGGTACTGCCCATAATCCCCACGCTGGGCATGCGGGTGGGGATCGCAGTTCCGTGGTAGAATAGTGCTGCAGGTTCGCTGCTGCCCGACTCCCGGTGGATATGCCTTAGTCGGCTCTTACGACACCCACGGGATGAGTTGGGTTGCTGCAAATTCTAAGCCAGCACCACACGGGCTAGCGCTAAGCGCAGGATATATTATAGTGTTCAAGTGTGTGCGCAATCAGGTGCACTCTCCATTCCCTCACTCTTATAATCTGATGGGATGACAGATGGACACCACCAGGGATGGTCCTGCGCCTAACCTATCCCTGGTTAAGCACGTTAAGCAGGACAGGTGTGTAGGACCACAGGTATTGGTCCTACAAATGCTTAATGTGCTTTCGGGAGTAACATCGCCAACTTTCTGACTCTAGGGCGGGGTGCTACTGTGAATTTTTAAAAAATATGTCTAATAGATAAATAAATGCTGTGTGGATTGTCCAGCATTATTATTATTATTAAAATAAATAAATAAATAATGTTGGACAATTCACACAGCATTATCTAGCCCCAAGCTAAGAAGAGCTTGTGTTATGGGTACTAGATAACTGATATACATAATACAATACACTACATGGATAGTATAATTTATGTATTATCTAGTACAAATTAATACTTTCACTGCCTTTCGACTGCGATTGTCGTTCTGCCGGTCCATGTGGGGTGACTGATTATTTTTTTTTTATTACCATACCTAATCTATTAATGATTGTGTTGTCATAAAACTTCTTTTTTGCCGAGAGAAGATTGAATTTATCGGTCGTTGTCTACGTTATCATTTTGTTGATAACTTTATCCAATATACCTTTGTGTTTTTAGATAAAAGTATAATACAGCTGGTAGCTTATCATGAAGTTAACTTACGTATCTATTGTATTTACATAGATAATGTAATGGCACTAGTGCAGTTGTAATGCTGGACAGTTCAAACAGCATCTGTAATGCTGTACAATTCACATAGCATCATTGCTGTGTGTATTGTCCAGCATTTTTCATATACTTATACTAATTTTATTTTCAGCCCTTCCTCTTTATCATAGAAGCAAATAGGCTTACGTCCTACTAATATAAGACATGTGAAAGTCTGTGTGAATGTCTCCGTAACTACTTAATTTATTTAAATGAAGTTTTGTATACAGATAGTTTAAGTTTTAGAATAACACAAACAATTAACCTTAGAAAGGGTTAAAAGGGGTGATAAAGTTTAAATGGAAAATTATTATTTCTCGGTTCGATTCACTTAAAATTCGGTATAAATAAACTATAAAGTAAATAATAAATCCTATCTAATCTTTTTATTTTTACAAAACTACCCCTAAGTAGTTTGCAATAAGTTTCTGAAATTTCCACGCGAGCGAAGCCGCAAGGCGCAGCTAGTGTCAAATAAAGAGAAATTAACTTCTCTTTATTTGACACTAGCTGAGCCTTCTTCCTCTGATAAGTCCTTTGTCTGCTCTTACGACATCCACGGACGAAGTTAAAGCAGATTCTTGTTCCGCGACTTTCGGAGCCAACCACGATCCCCTTCTAGATGATTCAAATAAGTACAACTTTTAATTGCTTACACTTAACCCGTGAACGCATGCTTGTAATCCTTTGTATATTGCCCTGTATACCTATTATATAAATCTGGCATCAGTACGCCTGAGAGTCGAGAATACATTAAGGCGTGACGCCAACAGTCACGCCTTAATGTGAACTTCCTTCTAAATTTCAACCCGATCCGCTCAGTAGTTTTAGCGTGAAGAGGTTACAAACATCCATCCCAACTTTCGCATTTATAATATTAGTGTGATGATTCTTCAGGCATGGGCAGAAGCAGTAGCCGCCACCACAGCCGGCACCGCCACCCCCGAGCAAAGAGCGCGAGGCTCCAGCTGGCCAGTGCTTCTGTTCTTCGCGGTGATCGCCGCCGCGCCCTATATCCTGCTGAGAATGTTCAATAACGTGACCAGCGCTGCTGAGACCTGTAAGTGTTCTATGGCTAAGCGACCTGTTTCTATGGCTCCAATATTGGAGTCGTTATATGGGCCTGTCCCTGTGCAGTTTCCCGCCAGTTATCTGCTGTATTTTTGTGGACAGTTGTAGGTACGTATGTTGGATGCTCCAGCTGGCCGGTGCATCTGTTTTTCGCAGTGATTTTCAGTAACGTGGCCAGCGCTGCTGAGACCTGTATAAGTGTTCAACTGCTCAGTGATTCTGTTCTTCGCAGTGATCGTTGCGGCGCCATATATATCACGGAGGACTCACTATATTAAGATTTTATTTTATTTATTAAAAAAAAAGGGACGCCAAGAGCGTATACAGAAAGCATTTTGTTTTAACTTAATATCTAGGCAGGTTCTAATATATAGCTTATAATAGGCGGACACAACATTGTTACACAATACTTTCTTAAAAATATTTAAATTAATAAATGTGATCGAAGTTACACATTATAAATATAGGTAAAGATGTCTTATTATATTTATGCTGTCTTTCTAAGTTTATCTTCTGTTGAATAAGAATAAGAAAATGTTTATTTATAGCGTTTGCAAGAATATAACTAACTAGCTCTTAAATTTCCAAACACCATGAAGACTACATAACTAATAACTATGCTGTAATTAAAAAACTTAAATGCTATAAAATGGCGCTCGACTCACCGCTGTTGGTTTGTTGGTTAGGTACTAATAGTATCTATAATATTATAATACATTTATGTGGTAGTACTAAATAAATGTATGTCTCTGATTTCCAGTGAGCGACCCGAAGACATGGAAGAATCCACTACGCGCGGTGGCCCAGTACGCATTCCAAGCAAGTTCGCCACAGGAGCTCAATTTCAACGAACACCAGGTTTTGAAGGTGGCGCCACAGGTAAGTCCAAAGTACATAGAATAGAATAGAATAGAATTTTATGTGTAACTTATTCAACAAAAAAACATGTTTATAAAAAAGAGACAATGCTTCTGTCGATTAGAGTCACAAAACGACCTCTGTCTCAGCTCAAGCTGGTTGTTAACACGTTACAACCAACGCTGTTCATCATATAATACTATTGCTTTCTGACCGCGGCATCGTACGTGTTCTTAAGTTCCACTCAAGACTAAAACTAAGCGGTCTCCAGACCGCGACTCGCAAACGTAGTGTAATACGCCTTCCGGCCAGGTGGGATGACGATGTGCGAAAGACTGCATGCAGATGCTGGATGCGTCAAACCGAAGACAGGGCGCTATGGCGCTCATCAGGGTAGGCCTATAGGCAGGCCTACCCTAATAAGCGTCACCAGTGGAATAATATAGGTTGATGATGATGATGATAGATATACCTGCCTATTGTATCTCTTAATCCTTAGGCACATGGAGCTACTCAAAATTGACGGAACTAATCAGTAATTGTAATTACAAACTAGTTAAAAACTGTACCTCGCACACGACGCTATTCAAGTTGCAAGGTTTCAGTCACTTCTGTTTTTTGCTCATTCATTTTTCACAACAAAAAAACAGAAAAGTCGGTAACTAGTAGCGCGGCGACCGGCACGTCGCGTCACGCGTGATCAGTTGCTAACGCGTTACTAAGCGCTTTTTGACTAGTCGCTTCGTGTGC
The DNA here is from genome assembly GCA_955876795.1 of Eupithecia tripunctaria. NCBI lineage: Eukaryota > Metazoa > Arthropoda > Insecta > Lepidoptera > Geometridae > Eupithecia > Eupithecia tripunctaria. The sequence continues at coordinate 6,532,452 of OY041623.1, read as the reverse complement.
GAACCTGTGCGATATTAAGGCAGTGATGCTCAAGTAACTCCTTAGAAATTTGAGTTTGTAACTAGTTCTTCTTGAGTAGCTCCATGTGCGGAGGGCCTTAATCTATTCCATATTTTCCCAACAGACTCTCCAAGGCCACCTCTGGAATTCCGGCTGGCTAATGGCCACAGCAGATGGGAACACACCCGGTCTCGTCCCCGTAACTTACATAAAGATTATTGTACCGAGCACAGATGTTAACACCACTAACACACCTGAGGCAGCTAAACCTCCAGAGAACCCGGTTCAAATGCCCAGCCAGGTGGAGTAGACTGATGGAGGGAATAGATTTAAGACATATGGCAATGTTTGATTAATTCAATGGAAATTATTAACACTTTCAACACTGCTATTGTACAATACGAAAATAAGCAGTCAGTTAAGGGGTTTAACTCAACTTAACTTAACTTCTTGTGTGAGGCTTCTGCGTCAGGTTTGACGCAATTTTGCCAATGTTCGTCTCATGACAGCATCACAAGCTTTTTGGCAGTGCTCAATAAACTTATATGTACATGATATCAGAATTATTTACAATAAAGAAAAGCATTCTTTCCGAACAACAAAAATAATGCTGGACAAACTACAAAACAGAACAAAAGGTGCTAAAAGGACCGATGTGAGACCGAGACAACAATATTTCTCGCTAGTACGACCGCCCATGCCGCCGGTCAGACGGTGTCTGAGGTGGGAGCATACAATTTTACACAATTTGAGGTTGCCACTTTCGAGAAACCAGTACCTCATCTTCCCTTTTTAATAAATCAATGCGTTTAGATGAATTTTAAATTGACGGCATCAGATGACACAGCTCGCGGACCATTTGACTTCAACTTCTTTCTCAATGATGCTTGTGGGAGCTATTTTCTGTAAAGATTTTAAGCCCATTTTTGAATGCTTATTTTTAGTGCTGTCGCACTGGCAGGGTAGGCAGCTAGATCAGCGGGTGGGTTAGGACCGTAGCTTGAGTTTAAAATGTGGAAACTGACTAGCTAAGACGCTTGTCTGAAATATATCAGACGTCAGAGAGAAAAAGATGAGTACGTTTATTTGTAACTCATACACATAATTTAAAAGAAAGAACATAGAAAATAAAACAGTTTGCTAGTCACAAAACGGGCCTTGTCTCAGCATGAGTTGGTATTTTAGTAGTTGGTGTACAAATACAACCAACGCTGGTCTTTCGACAATGCCGTTGCGTTTGTTTTTCGGTTTCGATTTTTAAGTACAGCTACGGGCCTATACCGTGTCCATTTTTAATCTAGCATGTTAGTAAACAAACCGCCTATACTTAACCTAAAATTCACTTTCTTGGCTCGTCCTTTTATACATTACTTGTCGATTTTAGATCCTCGCTTCAATAAAAATTGCTTACAATTATATCTGAAACTAGACGCCAAGCAAGTGAGATTTTATTATTTGTGTTGTAGTTTGTTTACTAACATGCTACATTAAAAATGGATACGGTATAGTTACCATAGCTACTACCAACCATCCATGGAGTGTGACCCGGGATGACACAAATCATGATAAACGGTAGAAATCCTAGAAAATTGTTGGGGGCGAATCGTTTTCAAACCAAGACCATCGACTGGGATCTCTAAGATTTCAATAATTATACAGGGAATTCGTTTCAGTACGACAAACTGACTGTAAAATTTACATGATCGTGCTTATAACTTCTCATATTTTTTTGTATGTAACCAATTGTTCTTCGTAATGTTCGTAATATGCAAAAGGTTTGTGGATTAAATTTATTTTAGTGGGCTAGTCTTTTTTTAGTGATACATACGTTTCGTAAATATTTGTAGTTAGTGGGAATTGTGGGTTTAGTTTAGTTACACATTTCGACTGTTACCTGCATTTTAATTTCTAGTTACCTGTCTGTACTTTATTGGTTTGTATAAAAATATTTTAAGGTTATGGACTAGAATATCTCATTACTATGTCTTATCAAACTGAAATGTAAAATTCAATCAATTATAATAAAAATGTAAATAAGTAATATAATAAAATTGTAAATGCGAATTACCTTGTTTTATTAATTCCGTTGTGTGGTCAGAAAAATTATACGGTTGTGTGCTACAAAATCATGTTTTTATTTTTACTAGCTGCGCCCCGCGGCTTCGCACGCGTTGTTCCTATGGAAACATTAGGTGATTTTCATCCCACGGGAACTGATTTATGGGATAAAAAGTAGCCTATGTTTGATTTCAGGATAAGAGTTACCTGTATACAAAATTTCAGCCAGATCCGTCCAGTAGTTTTGGCGTGAAGAAGTAACAAACATCCATCCATCCATCCATACAAACTTTCGCCTTTATAATATTAGTGTGATGTGATTTTTGATCTGACAATGTACCTACAGAATAATTCCACAAGTATGATCTATTTGTCATAAAGCCGCAAATTATGTCAATAGATTCTAATAACATAAATTAAAATTCACATGCTTGGAGTCGAGATAAAGAGACACATAATTGGACAATATTTGTTGAAGAGGGTCTCAAATCAGCAAATACCTACTTTCCATTATGTTTAAAAATCATCAACAAGAAAGTTCATTTGAGGTTAAGTAGGTACTGCGGGTTTGTCTATCATTTGTGCAGGGCATCGACCACGTATTACGTGTACGCCGGCAAACAACCGACTTCAAAAAAAGGAGGAGGTTCTCAATTCGACTATTTTTTTATGTTTTTTACCTCAATCTTTTGACTGGGTGGTCCGATTTGCATGATTCTTTTTTTATATGAATGCTGGTGCTTCCCGTGTAGTCCTATTTTAATTTTGTTCAGTTCTGACAATGGGATCCATGAAAATTCATGAAAAAACTATAAAAATTTAAGTCTGTTTATAGTTTTTAAAACAAAATTAATTATTTATAAATATTGCATACTTATTTTACTATAGAAACTTTCGTAGTTTGACGAATTCATTATGAATGTAAGCGGGTTGTAAACGTTGGTGTTCTTCCAACACAAACAAGGTTCGTAGTTAACCCGCTTACATTCATAATGAATTACATACATAATAGAGGCATCTAACGAACATCTACAAGCGTAACTAAAGGGTTGCCTATGAATAGCGTTATGTGAGAAATGCCTTACTTGAAATAAAAGAAGTAATAGGTTTTTAGTTTTATTGCGAACATTGCCCTAAGTTTACAAGTAAGGTTCTGGGAACTCGAAGGTTACTTCGCGACCCGTTAGCTTCTTGTATACGGACTGGAAGGTGTCGACCTGTGGACAAGGAAAAACGATTTAAAACATGATAATTTAGAAAATTCAGGAAAGTGCATGCAAAGGATATATTTACATATTAATTAAAATCGGGAATAAGCATCACGAAGATTAGAGAAGTCCATCCAAATGGGAACTTCTGAATTAAAATACTATAAGCCCCAGTCGAATGCATTATTAGAGATGTTAAAAATTAGCAACTGGATTCTCTATTGCTGATATGATAATACTGGATTCTCTGTTGCCGATATCTCTGGCCCGCACTAAATTCAAACATAATGGCGTTAGTAAGGGTGTTTACGGAGAAGCGTTTTTACACGCGTTTGTTTGACTAGACGCGTTGCAAGGGGCGTGAACCGCCTTTCTTCACGCCCCGCCTATCCATAAACATAACCGTACATTGCGATAAGTTTGCGTTTACGCCTGCGATGACGGGGCCGCTGCCCGCCCTGCGTGTCTGTAAACAGTGCAAAACGCCTAACGCGCCGCCCGACGCGATGCTTTCTTGCAAATAACTAAATCTCACTTGCTTGACGTTGTGGTTAAGATTATGTAATTGCAAGCAATATTTAATGAAGGATCTCAAATCGTTAATTATTGTTACTATTGAAGAAAAGATATTATCAAGTGATTAGACAAGTAATGTAAGTTGCGTAGGACGCGGCAACTAAGTCAATTTTAGGTTAAGTATGGACGGTTTAATTACAATCTTTCTTTTTTGTTAGTTTGGCTTGTGAAATTAAAAAAAATAATAAATAAAAGTATCACAGAATCTTGTGAGTTACTGGTTTACAGCCTCGTCAACAGTTGTTATAGTTTATTTATTTATCATCATAATGTAACATTACAGTTTAACAAAAAAAAACCAATGCATTACAACATGCAAGTACTTAAAGAATAATACCTACTTAGTAGGTCACTAGGTATATTGCTAATATGGTTATGGCTGATGGCCGACACAAACCCCATATTCTGGCATTTCATAACTAAAATACTGGCATTTTCAGAAGGCTATTGTTGAGCTACAACCAAGTAACACAAAGCAAAGGACTCGGTCAATTCGTTCGGTAGGCCTAAGGCAAATCCAGACAGTCTTTATTTCAGTTAAGATGATGATTATGTACAAACCTTGTGTTCAATAGTTGTCTGCTGGTTCTTATCTAGATGCACCTTGATGAGCTGAGAGCCGTCAAGCTTTACCCGGATGCGCTTGCCTACAATTTCAGCGGGGAAGACCAGATCCTCGAGGATAGCATCGTATACTGATGTCAGTGTCCTGGAATAGAAGAAGATTTTGTTGGTAAGGAAATCTTATGTGAAATGCTAGCACTCTTACATGTGGAGAGTATGGTGGAAAAAAGGCTCCCAAGGTGGCATATCATAGTATGAACGGTTGTTGAAGGGACAGCCACTGGGGTGGAGTGGAGACCACTTGATTGATAAGGAATATGCAACTGGTTAGAGAGCTTGGAACAGAGATACTGTCAGGCAGGCCACATGGCGTAGTTGACATCTTGTATTTTTTTGCATTCGATTGAAATGCCATGCGATCCGTTCAAATGAGAATTGAATCATCATAGTATTTAATTCTCAAACTTAAATATAAAGCATCCAATGTGATGAAATGCATGAATATAAATGGGGGTGTGCCATGTTTTCAGGAAAGTAGCGGCAACGAATTTAGGTAGCCCTACATATTTATATTTAGTCTAGTACATTGAAAATGTAGCTTTTCACTGAGGGTCAGTCCAGTTGATAACTCAACGCTGTCATTTATCATCACTAATCCCTTCGTTCGTCTCCAATCGTCTTCTTCTATTGACATAAGTCAGACTGACAAATAACACTACTTAGCAGCTGTTTTATGTAAGCAGCCCATTATGAATACGGGGGAAAGTGCTTTAGACCTTGCAGGAGTCTAAGACACATCAGAAAATTTAAATACAAGCATCGTACCTGGATCGCGGCCTCTTCTGTTTGTGTGCAACGCGGGTCTTGTGGCTAGGCTTGGGCAGAATCTTGCGATCACCGACAAACACTACATGCTTTCCACTGAACTTCTTCTCCAACTCACGGACAAGGCGGATCTGAATCTTCTGGAACTGCTTCAGTTTTGGCATCGGCACATAGATGATGATTGACTGGAATGGAATTTTATAAGGTTAGAACAGTCTAGTGATGTTATAAAGGATTTGTAAACTTTAAGCTCGCCTCAGTACATGTCCTGTAAATTGACTTTTGTGCATTGTTTAAACAATCATCTAACCCGTAAATGTCGCTATAATCAACTGTTTCATTACCAGAAGTAATCAAATATCCAGTATTCTTATCTTTATACATCAGCAACTATCAAACAAAGATGTTGGAACTTTATTGGTCTCACAAAGAATCATAGAAAATAGAGCTCAACCAGAATGAACACAACCCTCCTTTATCATCAAATAATGCTCATGGAGGAAGTTTTGTGGATTTAGCTATTCTTAAACAGTGTCTGGGTTTATGATTGAGCAATGCAGCGTTTTACTCTTTTCAGTTTTGACTAACCAAGTTATTGGCTGATACCTACTACATTAAGCTGTCCTGAATTCTTGTATTGATATGGATGACCTGATATTATTGACTGAAGGTAGGGTCTTTAAGTAATTGCTTGTTCATAATTCCATAGGTATTTTCAGAAAAAACTGTTTATTTGTGCTTTTGAAACTTGTGCTATCACTTTTGCAATACACACTGGGATGTATTGTGAAGCATACCAACATACCTTTTTGTTGTGGAGTTCAATTTCCTTAGCCTTAGTAATGTAGAGCTCCCTGAGTTGAGCCTTCAGGTCAGAGTTTGTCTCCAACTCTACCAGGGCTTGCGAGATCGAAGTCTCGAACGCATCGGGATCAGCGGCGCTAGCCTTGATGATCTTCGTACTCATCTGCAAATGCGAAGCACTAACTTTTATACACAACACCCATCTTGGAGGTTAGGAAACTTGCACCGCCTCACATCATAACATATACGAGTTTCCACTCAAAACCACTGGCTTTTTATCAGGATAACACAAATCTGAAGCCTCTCGACTGGTGAATGATCTAATAAAACTTTTATTTCACTTTCAAAAACCAAAACAACGTTGAACACTGAGGGAGCGGATTTGTCATCACAATTTATCTGGGGAATCTTTACCGTAATTTATTGAAAATCGATATCAGTGGATGGCGGAGAGATTTATTTATGAGAAGAAAACAGTATTTGTGTTATAATTTCGATATAAACTTGAAAATTTCCGTAAAAATACACAAGTTCGGCTACCTTGAGAACTGTACGGGAGCGAAAGAGACAGCCAATCAGTGTTGTCAGCATAGAACTTCAAGTAGGTACCCAAAAATATAGGATTAGGTTTGGGGATTTTACGTTTCACTTGATTATTTAAAACGGCACTATGACACACAAAAAGGTTATAAATTTTAATAGCAGTAGAAATAAAATACTTGTTTTTACTAAAAGCGGTACAAGTAGCTATGCTTTCTGTCACAATCACAACATGCACAACCTACTGGTTTCACCCTATCTATTTAGCGTTCTACCATTTATTTGGGAAATAGGATTAAAGTGGCAATACTTGTTATTTAAAATTTGAAGTTGACAGTGACATTACATAATGATGTTAATAAACGTTCTGTCATATTGGTCCTCCTCGTTCCTGCAGCTCCTGCAGACCCCAACGCCTCCAGCCCTAATCAGGATAGTGGCATCCTTCCTCGACGATCGGCGGTTTTTCGTCGCGGTTGAGGGTGCCACATCCACCTCCCGGACCATCTCAGCTGGTGTACCGCAGGGCAGCTGCCTGTCGCCCGCGCTGTACGCGCTCTACACCGACGACATTCCCACCCTGGAGGGCCACCTACGCCCCGGGGAAAGGGATGTGTCGCTAGCGCTGTTCGCGGACGACAGCGCCTACTTCGCGTCCTCCACCAGCCCCACCATCGCAGCCAGCAGGATGCAGCGGCTGCTCGACATCCTGCCGCCATGGCTGGACAAATGGCGTATGGCCGTCAATGTGGGAAAGACGGCCGCGCTATTCGTCACCCGCCGGATCAGACACCCTCCACAATTGACGCTTCGGGGCCAGAACGTGGCATGGAGTCCGCACACTCGGTACCTCGGCATCGAGATTGACAGGTCGTTGAGGATGCAGCCGCAAGTCGACCGCGCGCTTCACCAAGCGCGCGTCGCCCGCGCGCTCCTCCGACCTGTCCTGGGATCTCGCCTGCCTCTGAGGACCAAAGTGCGGGTCTACAAAAGCTACGTCCGGTCCCGACTTACATATGCAGCGCCGGCTTGGTATGCCCTCATCTCCAGGACCAACAGGGACCGGCTCCAAGCGCTGCAGAACGTCGCCCTGAGGATCTGCAAGGGTGCGGGCCGATACGTCAGGAACGACGTCATTGCCCGCGACCTGCAGATCCAATCCATCGAGGATTTTGTCGTGCAGTCGGCGCGGCGGATGTACGACCGCGCCGACAACGGCCACCACGAGCACCTCCACCACATCGCGCCGCCCCACCCCCGGCCCCCAGACCACGACCGCCCGTGGCGACCCCTCCCGCGGGACCTTACCCCGCCGGAACCACCATGAGTCCTTGGGTTTTATAAAAACACATGAAACCTAATAAAAAAAAAAATATGCAGCCAAAAAAAAAAAAAAAAAAAAATTTAATAGGCAAAAACGAGCTTATTTGCCATAACATAACCCAAGGACCGAGGGGTCGTCACCTCTCGAGTTGAAGCCGGGGTAAAGAGGCCACGCCTCGAGGCCCCCCTCCGTGCCCCCACAAGGGCCGGAAAGAAGTTGTTGTTGTTGTCATATTGGTCATTCTGTGAAATTTTTCAACGAAGAAAACGTTCAATAACTTTGCTTATCCGGAAACAAGGGTTTCGTTCAACTGTCATGGAAAAAGAAAAGTAGTAGGAAAAGCTAAAAAATGAATTTGAACGCAACTCTGTGGGCGGCGCGCGCGGTGATACGGGAATTCGATTTCCGATATTTCCTTGAAAAAATAAATAATCTAATGAAATATTTGCAGTAATGGCCTGGATAACACCAATATTCTACTACTTACTATCGTTATCTTTCTGTATCTAATACAAAGTAATAACGATTTGTTTTACAAATCTTTGGAGTTAAAACCAATAACGTAAAAGAACGTAAACAAAACAATCATGAAACTGAAACAATGTTTACATTACTTCTACGCTGTTGTAATTGTTTGTAGACCTTGAATTGCATGACGTGTGAACAGGAAGACACTATGAAGCGGTGTTTCAATGGGTAAGCTTATCACAAAATTATTTGCTTAACATTTTACTATTCCTTCCAATGTTTCCAAAATACTTGTTTCATATTAATACAAATTCATTATAACTTAAGTCTATTGGTTGGAGTAAGTGTCGCTGACATCTTTTTCAGGGTAAAAGTTTGTTAGGAATGAGAAATCTGATGGATCAGCTGACATAAATAGGACGGGAATTCAATACAGCCTCTATATTAGTTAAAATTATATTGATCTGGTCATATATGTCAGTAAGGCTCATATTTTGGAACTGTTCTAGACCACCTAACCCACCACCACCACCTGCTTTTTATGTAATATGTCTTATAATTTAGGGAATGGTAGCTTTTATGTACTTATTTTTACTGTTCTTCATCATTCTTTTATAATTAACCTATGTTAATCCACAAAATCCTCCCCTAGTACCATAGCACCCTGTCCTTTCTTATTGTAATATATTTATGATATATCTTTAATTGGTAATCTCTTAAATAGCAGCTCAAGATGATGCTGGATATAGGCCTCCTTAATATGACATCCCGAATAGCAGTCCTGAGCTATCTCCATTGATCACTACAATGTTTTGGTCCATAAAGTACATGGTTTTGTCCTGTATTGTTAACTAACAATACTAGACAAAACCATGTAGTTGATTGGTGGTCAATAAATAAATAAATCACTAGTAGTCACTAGTTTTTCCGTGAATGGCGCTTGAAACTGTGTCGAAATATTGGAAAATTTAAAATCATGGTAAAGGTCCTGTTGTAATAAACCACTTACAGTAATTTTTTCTATGTACATGGTGTCAGCTGTTGTGTTGTAAGGGTGAGCATCTATCAGATCTATAATTTTATTATCCATAATTCTATATCGTATCCATTTTGAATGGAGCATAAACGTAAACAAACCGCCCATACTTAACCTAAAATTCACTTTGTTGGTGCGTCCTTTTATACATAATTTACATTACTTGTCGATTTTAGATCCTCCCATCAATAAAAATGGCTTACAATTATATCTGAAACTCAATGCCAAGCAAGTGAGGTTTTGTTATTTGTGTCATACTTTATTTACTAACATGCTTCATTCAAAATGGATAAACCATAGTAAAGGTAACCTGTCTGCCTTATTTAGTATATTATATCGCATTCATTGCCCAGTCTCCGCTATATGGGGGGGATGGAGATTGGCACCTGCATCTTGGGCCATGCCTTCATGGCTATGTTTGTTTAGTTTAATATATGTTTAGTTAAATAGAAATGTCTACCCAGTGCTTCCAAAAGTCATTCATATTTGGTTGGCTAGCTGTGCGCCCGCATTTTTGTTTTTGGTTCAATCTGTCATTAAAATATGTTGGAGGAGAATAAAAGTTGCCTCAATGTCTTGTCACAATCAGTTCACCCGTTTTAGAGATTACCTCAAACAAACAGGCACACACAAAATAATAATTATGTGCTTTGGTGTGTATGATAATAATGATTACTATACATAGGAGTGTATTGTACATTGTCCCCCTGCCTAAGCAGGCCCTAACCAGCCCAGTACTTGAAGTAGGTACCGGAGCAGGACTTTTGGTTTTGGTTTAAGCTTTTCTGTTTTTTATAAAAAGTTAAAACTTTGATATGCTATAAATATAATGTGCATTTTGTAAAAAGTTAATATTTTGCTATAGACTCCTCTAATTAAATATTTTTGCATGAATTTTGACTAAAAATAAACATGGATCCAAGTGATTTATTCAATAGCACCAATGAATAAAAGTTTTTAACAACAATTTTCTGTATTCACAGATTAGGTTGATTCAAAATCTACCAAGTTCATCTATTTTCCTGTATCAAATAGTAATTTTATTTATACTTTCCTTTAAAGTGCCTCAGGAATGAAATTGCCTGTATAAATTTCCTGACAGAGTTAACCATTCCTGTATAAAAAAAATTACAAGGTGCCCCAGAACATTATGTTCGGCAGTTGGAAGGATGATAATAATTTGTAGATTTTTTAACATAATTACACTTATCTATTTGAAATCCCGTGAAAATTATATTTTTTTTGTGATATTTATTATTTTGATCTAACAGCAGTTGACCGGTTTGGTCAACTGCTGTTAGATCAAAATAATAAATATTTGTTAATAAATCATTATTTTGTACAGTATCCAATTATTTATGTCTCTCCATTACCTGGAGGCTTATTATCACAGAATATAAATATGTAACTATGTCTACGCAAAAAATATTAAGGTTTTATTTTAAGTAGGTATGGAACTTTTTGTGCGCGATTTCGACTCACACTTAGCCGGTTTTTTTTCTGTTCATTACCAATTGTCCATCAATCAATATATTATTGTAAAATATGTCGGCGCTATCGCGCATTACAAATAATATGTATTTTGCTGTACTAGCGCGATACAAGTCCCGATAAAACTAATCCTTTCATAATAAGTTAACTGATAAAGTCTCTACTCTACCTTAGTGACCTAGCGACCGCGCTTGAAGGCGGCTGCGTTCGACATCTCAGAGATTTTAAAGTTAGTGATACTTTTTTTTTATTATACACCTATGGAATATAAAATTTAATATTGCGCGTTTTTTGGCACAATTTTGTTAAAAAAATAATTTTAGAAACCATGAATCGCCACGTAATAAAACTATTTTATACGTCATTCATAAATATCTTATTAAACAATACATACAATAAATTGGGCTGGATGATGTGAATTTCCAGCACTATTTATTACTAGCTGCGCCCCGCGGCTTCGCACGCGCTGTGTCTACGGAAACGTTTGAAGGTTATTCTTATTCCAAGGGAACTCATTTATGGGATAAAAATCATAAAAAGTAGCTTATGTGTTATTCCAGGCCTAGAATTACCTGTACCAAAAATCTGCTTGTTCCGTTCTGTAGTTCAAAAGTAGCAAACATCTTTAGATCCATACATAAATATTCACGTTTATAATTATACCTACCTAGTAGGTTTAACATAAGCGTGTATTTAAACATTTCATTTCACTGTGTTCGTTCAATTTCATCATCTCTTTAACCTTCACAAGATCTTCAGAATTAATTCAGCGGATGTTTTGAATAACTTCAATGCTTATAATTACATATGTTTATGAGTGGTTTGTACCTACCTACTACGTATTGTGTATCACATAAATGTCATTATTAATATCTACGTAATATGATGTATGTACGTACCACGTAGTAAACTCTATACTTACCTATCGTGTATCCACGTACTTTCTGCCATTTTCTTCGGTTTTCAATTATCCATACTTACACGAGAACGATACATCCGACAGAGAACTAAAGTTATCGACATAGCTCAAAGAATTAGCTGCAGTGCCGACAACTGCTGGGGTAAACGTATTCTTAAGTAGAGACCGCGACTCGGCAAAAGTAGCTAGTGTAGAATTTCTAGTGTAGGACACCCTTCCAGGTGTAATGATGACGATCTGCGAGAGACTGGTGGCAGATACTAAATGTGTTACATTAGGGGACTGGGGAGGCCTATGTCCAGTTCTGGACTAACATAGGCTATGATGATGATGACGACGATACTTATACGGCACCTACGTACATACACTTTACCTATTCACCGATAGATAAGTAGGTACCTAGCTACCTACCTATTCGTCGAGTTTATTTACATCCTACATTGTTTATTAAACTGGTGCAGAACACACTTGTGGCAATAATTGTAATCAGCAACTTATTGATGCCACTTGACTGTTTGACTGTACCTACTGCTCTCGTAGGTACCTAGTTCTTGGAACAAATAGGACACAATAATTATAGAGAGCAACTAGATCTATTAGGACTTGCTTGCACTTAGGGCTCTTATACACTTACTGCCGACTGCCGATGCCGTCGGTCGTCGCGTCGCGTGCAGTCGACGGGTGTAGTTGTCACCGACGTTCGCTGGAACAATAATAAAAAAAAAAAATGTAAAATTGGGTTATTCACGTTACATGAAGGTCTTATAGTAAACTAGCTGCGCCCCGCGGCTTCGCACGCGTTGTTCTTATGACAACGTTTTTTTTATTGAACTGATTTATTGAATAAAAAGTAAGCCTATGTTTGATTCCGGGATTAGAATTACCTGTGTGCAACATTTCGTTCAGTAGTTTTGGCGTGAAGAGGTAACAAACACCCATCCATCCATCCAAACTTTCGCATTTATAATATTACTGTGATAAAATTGGTAAGAATCCTTTACCTACATATACTATACGTATTTAATTTAATGTCAAGATAATATAACACATAGTCGAGATAGTGATAATTTACATTTTTTAACGGTTATTGTAATTTCGTGAGCTATGAATGATGTTTTATTTTTATCAGTTACAGTCAAGCTAGGTATCTGTTTTGTTATTTCTGGCATGATGCCTCTAGTAATGTTCTAATAATTCATATGTTTAAATCCAATCGAGTCGACTCCTAAGAAATCTTTACATACCTTTTTAGAAAACAAGTTCTACACTGATACTTCAAAACTTATTCGTAGTTATCTTGCTCATCCATTATTGAACAATAAGCATGGTAATTGGACCATGCTTATTGTTCTGTTTATAAGATATTCATTTAATAATTAATTTTGTTTAAAAAAACTATAAACCGACTTTAATTTTTATAGTTTTTTCATGAATTTTCATGGATCCCATTGTCAGACAGAACTGAACAAAATTAAAATGGGACCACAATGGAAGCACCAGCTTTCATATAAAAAAGCATCATGAAGATCGGACAAAAGTTCTGAGGTAACAAACATAAAAAATACAGTCGAATTGAGAACCTCCTCCTTTTTTTGAAGTCGGTTAAAAAAGGACAGCAAGCTACGTATAACTTTTAAAAACTATCAGTGTACAATGTGTTTCCTGAAAAGGTATTTAAAATTTTTTTTCCTCGGACTACGAGTAGACTCGATTGGATTTAAATATTCTAATTAAGTATTAGAAAATTAGTAGAAGTTTGGCTTGAACTGAAACCGTTTACGCGATAACCATGAATGACGCAAATTAAATTATCTACGGCAAGTGAAAATAACACGGTGTTATTATTCTTGTCTTACTAGCGTACTACAGTAATAATGAAATACTCCTCGTATTATATTAATACAATAACATTGGTTCCTAATATATCACGTTTTTCAACCGAGTTTAAGGCCTTGTTTACGGACACGTGGGGCGTGCAGCGGCGCGTAACACGTAAACTCAAACATATTGCAACGTACGTTGATGTTTATGGACAGGCGGGGCGTGAAGAGACGCTGTGGCCGCCGCGGGTCCCGCCACGTGCGACGCTTCAAGTCAAACAACCGCGAGTAATATTGCCTCTCCCTAAACAGACTCTACCAACGCCATATGTTTGAATTAAGTGCGTGTGAATATTTGGGTTCAAAGTCCTTGATGTGGTTAGCAATATTATAATTGCATGCAAATGGTTTTCATATTTGCTGAGAATTAAAAAACCCTTCGCATTCTGACCCTTTTGCTATCAGCGGTTTCCTCCCCTTTGTGTTATCATCACTCAAACGAACCCTTTTTCTCTTATCACCCCTTATCTTTTTCTATAAATGATGAAGTAGGATGTGCGATGCCCAGTCCTCTATTTACTTTCGTGAAGTCAATTACTTCAGTCTTCTCTGTTTTTATAAATAACACTGGTAAACAATTCTGCGATTTTTTTATGTCTGGGAAAAAGATCCTTTAATATATACCCATGCTCTCTCACTAACTCTATTCCTCTGATCAGCTCACAAACGCCCTCTGCTTACCATATTTAATCCACCTTTTAAGGTTTTACATGCATAAAATATAAAAGTGTATTTGTCCGTAAGCACCTAACGCCTTGCGTGCGGTGGGAAAACCGCGCATGATCGTGTAAAATTGAAGGATTTGAGAAAAACCTATTGCCCACAACTGGATCGGAATGCTCTGTGTAGTTTTCCACCAGTTCTCTGCTTTTACCTCCCACGGAACCGCTTCTACAACATCTACCGTTTTTATAATAAAATTTATTTAGGACATTTTACAGGGGCACGTACTAAAACGATACACTACCGAAGCTTAAAAACTGTGTGGTAGTGTCAACGCCCAACTCCTAGATTTCTGTATACATACAACATAATAATATGGTTTGTGAGTCTGTCTGTGTGTGTGTGTGTATGTGTGTGTGTGGGTGGGTGTGTGGGTGTGTGTTGAAGCTGGTGTGTGAGGCAAAACTGGACTTGGATTCTTTTGGTCGGCCAATACGTAACAAACAATCAATTGAGGTAACTAGGTACTTATATAATAAGTTTTGTTTTGTTCCAGCACCAAAATGCCAGCTGTATTAGTAACCGGCGGGGCCGGATACATAGGCTCCCACACCGTCGCCAACATCCTCGAGAAAGAAGACAACGATCTCGAAGTGGTGGTCATAGACAATCTCTCGAATGCTTACAAGGAGGCGGGAGCGAAGAAACCAGAGTCGCTAACGATTATTGAAGATATCACCAATAAGAAAATACATTTCTATGATGTGGATATAAGAGATCTTGCTGGGTTGACTAAGGTTTTTGAAAATGTAAGTTTTATTTTGGTTGAGATAGCTAATTAAGATTATGTATATCCAACCTATTTAACTTAGCTGAAAGTTTTTCAGAACAAAACCATGTTTCATGTATAACCATGTAACCAATGGTTACGTGGTTAAACATGGAAACGATACCATCTACAGAAGTTTTAAAAAACTTTGTTGCATTAAAAACAAGAGAACCTACGGTTTTAGCTTTCATACATAATAAGAATTATTAATTGATTACTACGTATAAGATTAAATGATTATTTATCGGGTATTTATCGCGTACCTTTGTTTTCATTTCCCCGTTTAGTTAGGAAATAAAAACAAAGGTACGCGATAAATACCCGATAAATAATCATTTAATTATGTTAACAACATAATTAAATGATTATTATTATATTATTATACAGGCCCTTACGCGTCTCCCTTCCAAATTTCAATTAAGAAATAAAAGTGGGTATAATGTAATTTAACATCATAAAAAAGTTGGCTGGCTCTTAGCACTTATTCTGGTACAACTTGTACCTACAACGTTTTTTAAATAATAATCTTTGAATTTTAATTTTTTTATTGTTTCTATTATTTGACTGCCGTTTTCTTTGTTTGTAAATACCTAATTTAATACATAATTAACGTATACGATCAGATATTTAACGTAGACTACCTACATTTTTAAAAGAGACTATTTTAAACGGGATCGCTTGTCTAAAGTTTAAGATACATGTCCTTGAAACGCAACTTTTAATATGCATTCTCCCGTTATCAAATAAATGATACTTGTAAGCAAATAACGCATACCTACCATTCATATACATATATCGACGATGCTTTACTTTATTGGTAGCAATATTTTTATCATAAACGCTCTAAAGAAGCAACTAAATATCATGATGAATGGACTGATCAAGTATTTGAACGCACCGTGCTACTAAAAAGGAACATGGATCTAATAATTTTCTCACTGATAGAGGTGAAAAGTTGTATGTTTAACTCGAGAGCAAATGTTTTTTGTTTCGTGCCTTTTAAATCCCTCGCTAGCTCAGCAGTCTACTTTAGAGCCACTTGCTACGCTCGTGACTCTACGCTTGACTGCTTCGCTAGCTCGGGATTTAAAATCGGCATCAACAAAAAACAACCGTTTTGCTCACTTGCTGAACAAATACTGTTATTCCACTACTCACACTCCAAATACTATTATTCCACTTGTGAGCAAAATTCTATTTTGCTCATTGGTTTTGAGCAGCAAAGTCACTGTTTTCGAGCGAGAGAGGTGAAAAAAACCTTTTTTTTATAATCATACCTATATTACATTTTATTTCAGCATGACATATACTGCGTGATTCACTTCGCGGCGCTGAAGGCCGTGGGCGAGTCGGTGGACAAGCCCCTCGAGTACTACCAGACTAACATTACTGGGACGTGCAATCTCTTTGAGGTGAGCCTTTATTGAGTTAACACCAGAGTCAAGAGTCAGAGTCAAATCGTTTATTTCTTTAGACTTATACATATAAACAGCTTGATAAATAGTAATTACTATCAAATAAGAAATAAGGTGCAATTGACTCTAATTCACTTCAATTTTTTGTCCACTAGCTTAAGAAGTGAAAAAGAAACCACTAGCAAGTTTATCGCTTATCAACTAATACAATCTTGTCGTATATCTAAGTCTAACTGTTCTTACATACTATTGTCGGTGTGGAACATGGGTGACTTCCGGCCTTCACCGCCTATGACAAATTGAAATCACGAAATATCACAGATTTTGTGACATGTGATTATTTTTTACGCTCTTATTCTAAACCTAATACATACATTTTTATCACAGTAAGTGAATTGTCTAAAACTCCACACCACTTAGCGAAGAACATCGCTTTAATGATGAACGATAGGTAGTATTTTATGTATTCTATATTATATGGTAGTCTAATTGTGTACATTGAAATTAAATCTATCCTCTGTTTAAGTAAATGTACCCACTTTTATATCTTTGTCTCTCAATCCCAATAAGTTTTGCTAGAAGGTAACTCTTATTAGGGTAAAAAGCTCGGCTTTGCCATTATTTTTATCTTAAATATTTTACCATGTTGTATTATTTTGTGCAATAAAGAAGTTTTGAATTAAGAATGACCTTATACATGAAAAGGTAACAGATAGACAGAGGGAATCACTTTCGCCCTTATTAATATTAGTAGATATGGAATTGATTTATTTTTATCACACCTTGTTTAACGTTTTTATTTGTAACTGGTAAATAACTTCCCAGCCGATAAGAAAATCAATTAATTGGTCAATGACTGGCACCAAATATTTGGGTAAATTATTTAAATTTTAAATTTTAGTTTTTAGCTCAAACATGTTATTTTCTAGGATAGAAAATACTCAGGTAACTTTCTGGGCATGTGGGTTGGTGATCGCAGTTCGGTGGTAGAATTATTTTGCAGGGGCGCTCCCCCCGGTGAATATTAGTCAAATTTTTCGTTTCAAATATTATTTTACCATTAGAATGCTACATTATCCCCGAGTAACATTATATACTAATATTATAAAGAGAAAAGATTTGATTGTTTGTTTGTATTAAATAGGCTCCGAAAATACTGGACCGATAAAAAAAATCATCATTAAAAAGCTTACTTTTCAAGGAGTTACATAGGCTATATTTTATCCTGGAATTCCCACGGGAACGGGAACTACGCGGGTAAAACTGCGAGGGGCTGCTAGTACATTATTATGTTAAATAATAAATGTCCACCCGAGCGAAGCCGGGACAAGCCGATAGTAGTATTCAGTATTCAGTATTTATTGCATTCATACAATTAGGTCTTAGAGATAAGGTGAGTTTATGTTAAGATCACAGTATGTACCCAGTGTGGGTGTTGCAATGGAGAACAGGCAGGTATCGCGCAGTATCTTAAAATTAATAATAATGAACTTAATATTATACTAATTTATAATTTAATTTGCGAGTCGCTAAAAGGATCATTGAAGAAATCGTCAAGTTTGTAATAACATTTTTTATGAGCATCTCTTTCAGTTTGCTTTCGAAAATGTTATTTTTTTTCTAGACATTTTAAGTTTTCTGGGATTTTATTGTATTTTTTTACCGCCATCGAGTTGGGAGAGGTATATTACAGTAAGTAGTAGGTATATTACAACAGTTAATTCAAATAATTAATATTGTTTTAAAAAACTATAAACCTACTTCAATTTTTATAGTTCTTTCATGAATTTTCATGGATCCCGTTACCAGAACTGAACCAAATCAAAAAGGGTCCACAAGGGAAGCACCAGCTTTCACATAAAAAAAGAATCATGAAAATCGGACCACCCAGTCAAAAGTTCTGAGGATTGTTACCTCAGAACTTTTGAAAAACATTAAAAACAGTCGAATTGAGAACCTCCTCCATTTTTAAAGTCGGTTGAAAAAAACGATTTCCCTCAGGTGATGCGAAAGTTCGGCGTGTACAAAATGGTATACAGTTCGTCGTGCACGGTATACGGTGAACCAGAATCCCTGCCGATCAACGAGGGGCACCCTACAGGGCGTGGGATGACCTGTCCTTACGGGAAGTCCAAGTACTTCTGCGAAGAGATCATGAAGGATCTCTGCACCAGTGATAAGGTATTGCATGCTAAAAAAACTTTAAAACCTAAATTATAAATGCATAAGTTTGTATGGATGTATGGATGGATGGATGTTACCTCTTTACGCCATAACTACTAAACGGATCGGGCTGAAAATTTGTATATAGGTAATTCTAATCCTGGAATCAAACATAGGCTACTTTTTATCCCATAAATCAGTTCCAGTGGGATAGAAATCACCTTTAAACGTTTCCATAGTAACAACACGTGCGAAGTCGCATTCCCAGTCCATCATAAATCAAAAAATAGAATAAATAAATAATGCTGGACAATTCATACAGCATTATCTAGCCCTAAGCTAGTCGCAGAGCTTGTGTTATGGGTACTAAGTATATTACTTCATCTCTTGGTGCCACTATTAATACTTCGAAGTAAAGGGTGTCTCAGCCCAGATTTTAAACTTTAAACACGAATTTCTCAGAAGTTTGCGGGGCTAGCGGGAGGGGAGTGGTAGCGTTCGGTTGGTAACAAGTGCGGATTTGTTAGTCGCCATGTCGCAGTGGTCTGGCGCGCATCGCGCGTACGCAGTAGAGGCTTACTTTTGCAATGAGTTTTCGTTGAGTGAAGCACAGCGCAAGTTTTGTAATCGCTTTGAAATCCGCCGTATAAGTGACGCCCCGAGTATTCAATTAATTAAGTCGTGGGTAGAAAAGTTTAGAGCAACGGGATGTTTGCTTAACCATTCAATTCGCCCTCGAGATAGACCTGTGCGATCGATTGAAAACATCGACCGCGTCGCCGCTGCGATCGCGGAGCATCCACGACGATCAGTCAGGAAACATGCTGCATCTTTGAGCCTTCACCGTTCAAGTCTTCAACGAATTTTGGCTTTAGACTTAAAATTACATCCATACAAAATCCAAATAGTTCAAAAAATCAAACCGGAAGACTACAACAAGCGAAAATTTTACTGTCAGAAGATGTTAGAATTTTTTTCAGAGGAAAATGTGATCGACAATGTTTACTTTAGTGATGAGTCACATTTTCACCTCGAAGGCTACATAAATCGTCAAAATTGCCGTTACTGGTCATCAAGCAACCCAAAAGAAAAACATCAGAAAGCATTACACAGCCCGAAAGTTACTGTATGGTGTGCAATATCGGCGACGAAAATCATCGGCCCATTTTTCTTTGAGAATGACCGAGGTGTAGCGGTTACAGTGACGAGCGAGCGGTATATTAACATGATCAATAATTTTTTTGTACCTCAGCTGCAAGATGGGGCTATTAACAAGTCAAATGTGTGGTTTCAGCAAGATGGGGCCACAGCCCACACTGCTAGGGTCTCCATGGACACACTAAAAGCTTTTTTTCCTGGTAAAATCATTAGCCGCTTTGGAGACGTATTGTGGCCACCTAGATCTCCTGACTTAACCCCAGCTGACTTTTTTTTATGGGGTTATCTCAAAGGAAGAGTATATGATACCCCTCTTACGAGTTTGGAGCAGTTAAAGGCCAAAATAACTACAGAAGTGCGAGCCATATCAGTTGACGTTTTACGGCGTGTCTCTGCGAATTCGCTTGTCCGCTTTGAAGAGTGCATTCGCCGTGAGGGAAGACATCTTGACGGTGTAATATTTCGTACATAAAATCCGCAACATTACACTATAATTTACAACAATTATAACATTTCTAATACAATTTGTTTTTTTTTTATAAATATTTAAAGTTTAAAATCGGCGCTGAGACACCCTTTATTTCAAGAGCGATCAAAAACAGAATAAGTGTGGCGTTTTGGTGAACTAACACTTATTCGTACTGCAATGACAGAGTAGTGTTGTCAACCCAACAAAAGTTGTGAAATTGGCACACGAGCGCTCTCACTTCCCACGACACTTCTCTTTTTGAACAGACTCTGAGTGAGTGAATTATCTTTCCAGAAATGGCAAGTGGTCTCCCTTCGTTACTTCAACCCTGTGGGCGCTCACATCAGCGGACGGATCGGAGAGGACCCCAGCGGCATTCCGAACAACCTCATGCCTTATATTGCACAGGTAATACAAGCCGTGTGGTGCCGGCGGCATAGAATTTGCACCACCCCAATTCTTCCCGTGGGTGTCGTAAGAGGCGACTAAGGGATATCTTCTGGGGGACGGGCAGCAGCGCCCCCTGCAGAACAAATCTTCCACCAAACTGCGATCCCCAACCCCCATGCCCAGCGTGGGGATTATGGGCATTACCCCCCATGAATTAAACGACAATAAGGCGTTTATCAGGGGGAGGCATAAAGGCTGTGGATGTGGAATAGAAGGTGGACCAAACAGTCACGTCATATACTACTTTGTCCCTATGTAGTGTAACCTCAACAGCCTGTATTGGTCCACTGATGGACGCAGGCCTCCTCCTAATAAGCGCCTTATCGGCGTTTAACTCAAGGAGGGTAATGCCCATAATCCCCACTCTGGGCATGCGGGGTAGGGATCGCAGTTTGGTGGTATAATTGTTCTGCAGGGAGCGCTGCTGCTCGCCCCCGGTGTATATCCCTTAGTCGCCTCTTACGACACCCGCGGGAAGAGTTGGGGTGGTGCAAATTCTAAGCCAGCACCACACAGCTGATATACAGATAGATTTAATATACAATGAAAGCACACCACAGAACACCAGGAATAAATATCTGTAGATCGTACAAATATATGTCCCGGGGCGGGTATCGAAACCCTGCGGTTTCTCCTGCGTCGCAGGCGGACCATCGCCCACCGCGCGGCATCGGTCTTCAATTGCATGCCATATTACGAATTTGAAGGGTTTACCACCAACCTAGTTTGTGTTGGAAGAACACCAACGTTTCATCCCAGGCAGATTGTCCCACCGCCGCCGGCGAGTAAGCGACTAACTATCGGCTATTTTCTCGCTCAAGAAACGTACAGAACAGTATACATTCCGTGTAAACAAAAGAGATGCATAATTAATAGTTGCTCGCTGACTGTTCAGACTGCCGCCGCTGGCTGGCGAGAACTCACTCCTCTATTTTTGACAAAAGCGTTTAAAGATAATACTCGCTCAGTCGCTCAGCCATGCTTGCTTGTAGCCGAGCGACAAAACTATCGGAACTAGAGTCGTGGGAATTGAGGGCGCTCGTGTGCCAATGGGCTGCTAACTTGACGGACACAATAATAAGATGCGTCGCAGACCGTCGAATTAAAGGAGCTACGCTTGGGTTTCTCAGAGAAAAACCGATTTTGATAATATTAATTAATTTTAATTGAGTTCTGCAAAGGTATTTACTAAGTAGGTATCTAATTATTCTAATATATTGACTGGTTCGATGCGTGAACCGAAGTGCCGAAGATGTAGTTCTCGGGGCAAGGCCGCGCGTCGTGTCGCAATCTCGCGAAGCCGGCGGATTCCGTAGATGCACAATGTGGGTCGTCGGAAGGTCTGCGATTGGGGTTGGACCGATAGGTATAACAGCACAACTTTTGTTGACGTTTAGCTGTTGTTCCTGCGCCTGACCTCTCCCGGTCCCGTCGGTCTGCGACGCATCTTTTATTGTGTCCGTCAAGTTAGCAGCCCTGCAATGAAATTTGGTGGTTATGTCCCATAGTGCCTCTCGGCATCCTAAGCAAAAGAAATAGTGCTCCAGTAGGTATAGGTACTTCGGGAGATATTATTTTTTTAGGATAGTCTGTTCAAAAAGAGAAGCGTTGTAACGTTACGGTAAACTAACACTTAGTCGTACTGCAATGACAGAGCAGTGTTGTCAGCGCAACAAAAGTTGTCAATTGGCACAATTTGTTAGTTCACCGTAACGTCACAGCGCTTCTCTTTTTGAACAGACTCTACACACCCGCTGCTCGTCAACTCGTTTCGAATTTCTAGCTCTACTCGCTTCTTTTTCATCGTCGGTGTGATAACTGCCTTATCGAGAGACTGCATCAGGGTCATTATCATCATCGTCACCATTAGTCCACTGCTGGACATAGGCCTCCCCTAATGAGCGCCATAACGCCCTGTCTTCATCTTGACGCAACCAGCCTGCAGTCTTTCGCAGATCGTTATTCCACCTGGCCGGAGGCAAATAATCAGGGTGAGTGCTCTTCAATCTGAATAACGCTCTAAACTTGTGTTTTTCAGGTAGCAACCGGTCGCCTTACCGAATTGCAAGTGTTTGGCAATGACTACCCAACTTCAGACGGCACGGGCGTCCGCGACTACATTCACGTGGTAGACTTGGCAGAGGGACACTCCAAGGCGCTCCAGCTGTTTACCAACAAGGGCATCCAAGGGTTTCATGCGGTTAATCTGGGTAAGGGACTGTCTAATACCTACTAAGACAAACCTACTAATTGACAAGATTAGATTGGCCACATAGTTTGGCAAAGGCGACCCAACTTCAGACGGCACGGGCGTCCGCGACTCACGTGGTAGACTTGGCAGAGGGACACTCCAAGGTGCTCCAATAAGGGTTTCATGCGGTTAATCTGGGTACTATCTTCTCATCAGCATTCATATACATACGACAACTGCTGAACATGTATCCCTAAACGATTCCATGCGCTGCGCCAGATACTCACCAGCTCTCGATAACTTTTTGAAATCCCGAGATACTGAATAAAATAAGAATAATGCTGGAAAATTCACACAACATTATCTAGCCCTAAGCTAAGCAAAGTATGTGTTATGGGTACTAGATAACTGATATTGGTACATAATACAATACACTACATAGATATATATTTATTATACATAGTAAACATCCCAAACGCCCTGAACAAATATCTGCAGATCGAACAAACTTGTCCCAAAGCGGGAATCAAACCGCTACGCCACAAAGGTCGTCTCGAAATAGTCCTTATATATCCTTACTAGCTGCGCCCCGCGACTTCGCACACGTTATTCCTATCCTATGGAAACTATTATCCCAGGATTAGTAGGTAATTACCTGTATGCAAAATTTCAGCCCGATCCGTTCAGTAGTTTTGGCGTGAAGAGGTAACAAACATCCATCCATCCATACAAACTTTCGCATTTATAATATTAGTGTTATTATAGAATGCCTTTCCTTTCAGGAACTGGAACCGGTTACTCAGTCCTCCAAATGATAAAAGCGTTTGAAGTCGCCAGCGGCCGCACAATCCCGTACCGCATCGTCGCGCGACGCACCGGCGACATAGCTGCCAACTACGCAGACGTCTCGCTCTCACACAGGCTGCTAGCCTGGCGAGCGACAAAGACAATAGATGACATGTGTAGGGATACTTGGAGATGGCAGAGTCAGAATCCTAATGGATTTCAGAAGAGCTAAGGTTCTACTTATCTTAATAGCTACTTTATGAAGGGTAGTGTGATTATATTTGGTACTAGAATCCAAGATATTTTATGTCAACAAAGACTATAATCCTTGCCCGAACTACTGCTTCTTTTAGCCAACATACTTATGAATTGACGTTGGCTTTTGACATTAATAGAAACTTAAACAAAGTAAATTTCTGCTATTGTTTCTGTAAATTGAATTATTTTTCCTTCCTCATTGTTTTGTAACAACGGGTAATCTGTAAATATATTTCAACAACAAATGACATCTGCAGTGAAAAAAAATTAAAATTTAAGTTCGATAACAGACTAGTTATGAATGAAGTGGTAACTTTCATAAACAAAAACGATTCCAAGCTTTTGCGATTTGTTTGTGTCGTTAAATATTTGCCACCTTCCTTTGGTTTTGTAACGCCTTTGTTTACAAAATATATCTAGGATTGTAAAACCGATTGAGTTTAGTTTAAAATTTACTATATCTAATATTGGGAGAAGATTTTATTAAATGCATTTAGTCGAGTGTCATAAAAGGCTATTTATTACATTTTAATGTAATTTTATTTATTTATTTGTCAATGTTGACCGTTTTATTTTTGTTCCTATTATTTGCCATAAATATTTTATTTTACCAAAACCAAAGCAATAATTATACCAAAAACATTGAAAATGTTAGGTGTGAAAACTTAGAGATTAAGTATATTTCTTATATTGATACATTCTTTTGGCATTTTTTGTAAATTTATCATTCCTTATTGTTATTGCCTGTAAGGTGCTAATTTATCCAAAGATGTTATGTATTTATAGTAATTTATAAAAAAGAATTGTAACATTATTATCTACTTATAATAAAGTATCTAGCTTAATTTGTGTTTTTATTCTGCAAATAACCTAAAAGTTATGAAACATAAGCCCATGACAAGAAAATTTAGAGATAAGCACGCTAAGCGCTTGAGGGATTATTAAAAATAAAAAACATAATATTTTATTAATCTGTATTCTAAAATTACAAATCTTTTAAAATTTCTGTCATTATACTAGTCCAATTTACGCAGCACATAATATCTGTGGTCTAGAAATATCTAATTTAGATTCGAACAATGTTGAGGCTTGAAATGTACATGCAAATTCATATTCCATTGCCGATCGAGCCAAATAATGTGTAGCTATAGTAATATTAACTTGTGTTAAAACTTAAAAATGTATGCTGAGATGCGTTTATACTTAATCTAAGACCCTATTGCGACAACTATGCGTAACGTTTTACTCATTGACTTTGTATGAAGTCAGATGTAATAAAAATGGAGTTATCAGCTTTTATATTGTTTTTTTGTAATAATGGTAAAAACGAAACAGCCTAGCGCGCAATAGTTCATACAAAAACTATTCTCACAATAACATGGAAAAATTGCACATAATTCCACTCAAACTAAATATTACTAATAATTAAGGTAATTTATGAGTAAAAGCACGGATTGTGCACTTATTACCTTTTAAAGTATCTACTGTATTACACGGAAAATAAGAAATGAAAATGATAAAATATAAAACATCCATATCGATAAAATTCATACATACTTATTACTTGTTTATATTAAAGGCATATTATACAATAGTAGACACGTAAGTACCTATTTATTGCTTTACATACATATTCATTTTAATATACATCTAATAGAATACTTAAATAGACGAAACAATAACATTGTACATACATATTTAATATTATCATTAAAAAATTCTATGAAACTTTATATGGATTTATTATAGCTATTTAAAATAAAATCATACGAGAAATCAAAGAGGTTATTAAAAATCATTTTTTATAAAGAAATGAATTAAATACATGTGAAAACCATATTAGTATACAATGATTTATGAATAGCCTTTTACAGGTATATTAATTATAGTAATATATTCTAAACTTAGATGCAACGAATTGATTCGGGTTTAAAAGTATAACTGATTCTTAAAATTATCAATTGGTTAAAAAAAAACTGAGCATTGATATGTCAGCATAGATTACATTCAAAGACCAAATTTCTGCTGAATAAGACTGACAGAAAAAAATGCCGCATTTTTGTCTCGATAAATTTGTCATGTTCTGTCTAGCTAATGCATGTCGGCTACTACAATTATTAATAAACGTTTAAGGCGCATACCCGAGCCAATCTGACAGCAATTCCTATTTTATCATATTTTTACGTTTATCATAGGAATTTTTAAAAATCCTACGTTCAGTTTGTGGTATCTATTATAAGCTATTTTTTAATACGTCTTTTATAATTTTATCTCATGTAGTTTAGGAGGAGATGCAAAAATAGAGTTTGGTGGCCAAAAAGCGCAACTTCGTATCTCTTCCTAAGCTTTACAAAATGAAACTATTACAGAGGCATTAATTAATAGTTTATAATAGATACCACAAACTGAACGTAGGATTTTTAAAAATTCCTGCGTTCAACGTAATAATAAGATATAATAGTTGGGGGCGCCACTTTCGCTGGTGTATGGGCCTTAAGACTTAATTAATAAAAAATGCGGAGGAAACTCTGAAACCCCCAACAATATGAAATAGTTGAGGAAATGGTCATATGCGAAGATAAGAATAATATTGAGAATCGAGATCTTCGCCAAAATTGTTATACGATTTTGATAATTCATTCGCTTTATTTTAAAGTTTTATTTAACTTGCCCTGTTTATTCGTTTGTGTCAAATCTAGTAATTCAAATTTGATCCTCTTTCTGTTGACGGGTTGATCTGAAATTTGCTATGCACCTTTAGTTCTGGTGACAATATAAGTATTAAGACAAAAACCGTTATTTTTTAATTTTTTCAAGATTTATACTTGTTATTAAAAATGATCTTCAGGGTGGTCCCTTATAAGATTTATTTGCACGTCTGCGTCTGGGGCATGAAAGTGTTAGCATATCGCATTCACTGCCCAGCCTCGGTAGTGCAAACCGTAGGGGGCGCGACGCAGCCGCCAGGAATATAGAACCACGTCGCGGTCAAACCATGAAAGTGTTAAAAAACATCAAATTGTATCGTTAATCCCTTGGATACCCAGTTTTCTGCCAGTCCTACCAACATTAGAGTGAGAACGCGAGAGGTAAGTTTATACTAATTGTTAACTTTGGTGTGTTGGGTAACTTATGGAAAAAGGTTTGAAACTTAAATGTATGTTTGCTTACATATCAATGCTTGCCAAGTAATTATCACCAACATGAAGAACAATAATAATCACCAACAGATAAGTACGAAGATGGACATCAAAACAGATGTAAACAACAATTTTGCAAAGTAAATAATGGGTGATAGTAGCGTTTCTTTACCTTTTTTACTGACAACGTTTAGGTAGGTTTACACGCTACCATGGTCTCGGGATGACTGGATACTTTTGACCACACATTAAAACAAACATAAACTAACTTTTCTGCCTGTCGGTGAAATTGGATGAAATGAATCAGTTAAAAATGATAGTAAAAAATTAAACGATAACTTAAATTGTAACTCAAGATATATGAGATCCTACGAACGAAAAAGAAAAAGAAATTGGACCTTTACTAAAAAAAACCACCTACTGTGGTCAATCGGCCGTATTCTAAAAACTGCCTAAGTATGAAAATCATTTTTTTCATTCTGTATTTTTATTTTATGAGTGCTTTCAGAACACGGCCTAAGCTACGTAAAGAATAAGG
Organism: Eupithecia tripunctaria; assembly: GCA_955876795.1. Classification (NCBI taxonomy): domain Eukaryota; kingdom Metazoa; phylum Arthropoda; class Insecta; order Lepidoptera; family Geometridae; genus Eupithecia; species Eupithecia tripunctaria. Next base: position 6,504,699 of record OY041623.1, on the reverse strand, counting down.
CAGCGTGGTGTTTTTAATTTATACACACGCATAAAATCATAATTATTATATATTGCAAATAACACACAACTATTTATATTAAGGCAGTATGTGCAAAACTCGACATTTGTGTAAAATGAACTCCACTGCAAGACGTTAAGGTCAATTATCGCGTGTTTCCTATTATTAAATTGTTAACATTGAGTCTGAAATATGTAAATAGAAATGAGGGTAGTCTGAAATCCTACCCTGAAGAACGGACCCTGTTTCATTCAAGGGTTGTTTTAACAAGAATTAAGTTTTCTAATATTGACACATTTTATGGCATTACCAGAAACTATGATCGACAACCTGGTAAAGTCGCGGGAAACTGCATCGCTGATGGCGATGTTTGGGGGAAAAACACAGGTCTGGTCATCAGCTATCTTTGGATGTCTATGACTAGACCACTAATTGCAAACGGTCTGGTCATTGCTATCTTTGGATGTCTATGAAAAGACATGTCCAGCAACAGACTCCAGTTGAAATGCCGAAGAAGATACTGATGAAAATAATAAGTAACATTTCGCGCAGATACCGAGAAAAATTACACCAACTAAACAATGAAAAATCTATCAAACTTTGATATATATTTTCATCTTTGTGGTATTTGGAGAAGGTTATTGAGCGGAATTGTTACTAAGTATTTTTATCCTTATATTTTGGAATGGATTACTGCAGTAATGTGTAAATCTATTTTTTATCAAATGATAAGTCCAGCAGTGATGACTTTAGATGGAATTTTATGAGAAATTACCTGTGTGTTTCAGACTCAATATGTCAAGAGAGAGTGTGTGTGGTGTTATCGCACTATACATAGTCCTTAGGCACTATAACTACCCTTCACGCTTGATATTGGGCATTTGTGGCGGCGGCTCGGCGAGTCCTTTCACCTGAAATAAAATAACAGTAGTTTAAAATTAGTAAAAAACCCAGCCAAGTAAGTGTCTTACTCGCGGACGAAAGGTTCCGTACCATTATCTATAAAAATCAAAATATACAAAACATTCCTCGTAAAAAAACGGGAAGCACCACCTTTCATATAAAAAAATAATCATGGAAATCGGACCACCTACTCAAAAGTTCGGAGGTAACAAACATAAAAAAAAACAGTTGTATTGAGAACCTCCTCTTTACTTTGAAGTCGGATAAAAATACCTTCAGCCGCGCAGCAGTCTTGAGGAAGGCAGGCAGTTGCTCCTGCGACACATTCACCTCTCCAGCGTACATGAACTCGAGGATCGCCTGCAGGTGCTGGTACGAGACATCCTTCAGGATTATTATTGGATGCTTCGATGGATTCTCCTAGAAAAATACGAAAATGTTATATTTTGTGTTTGACGACCAATATGGCGCGGCAGGCGAAGCCCGCCTGCGCCGCAGGAGGATGCGGATTTGATTCCCGCCTCGACACAAATATTTGTACGATCTGCAGTTTTTTGTTCAGGGTGTTTTGCATTTTTTCTATGTTTAATAAAAATATCTTGATCTGTAAAATATGTATGTAATGTATGAAATATATCAGGGGCCTGATTCCACTAACACAATCGCTTCACTATGACAATATTATCGCTTCATTATCGCGTTACAATCACCGCCATTGACACCTTTTGGTATTCTACTAACACGATCTTTTTTTGTTTATGACATATAAATATATGACTATTACGATTATGATTATATGCCCCACCTAGAGATGGGTTTATGCCGGGCATTTACAGGGCGGATTGAATAAATGACATTGCAGAAACTACGCTTGTAGTTTTTAAACATTTAGATTTTTTTTCAATTAAAGAATTACAAGCTACGCTACGTACGTACTTACGTCTTAATGTTTTATTCTTAAGACGTAAGTAGGTACATGGTTTTTATTGCTACAAGGTACCACTTATTCATACTTACTTAATAATAATATAATATTGACTCTCAGACATCACGAAGTAAACCTTAAAATACTTTAAATTGAAGAAAATTCTTGAAAAAAATTCAAAATGTTTAAAGACTAGAAGCTTAGTTGCTGCCCTGTCATCGGGCATTTCTTTTTTTAAGGAATTTATTTATAAGGCATAAAAAGACGTTTATTAGGCATTTACTCAATCCGCCCTGTAAATGCCCGGCACAAACCCATCTCTAGCCCCACCACATTATTGACACGATATTATAAGTCATAGAGATTGTAATCTTATGGTATTGGAATACCACATAAATTTACGACTAAATCACTATCTTAATATCGTATGCCGCCATATTGGCATTTAAAAAAAAATAGTGGAATTAGGCCCCTGGTTTGTAGGCTGTGTATTTTGGGCTTTTAAGATGCTGTGTGTGGTTTAGCATTATTTATTTTATGCTAATGCTCCATTTGCTAATTTTGCAATCAGATTCACCAGGGCTATGCCACTCCAAGACAGATTGACCAGTGGCGGATTCGTGTCATGTAGTAGGAGTAGCGAATGCTACGGGCCCCGCGCCTATCGGGGGCCCGGCGCTTGCGGCCAAAATAATAAAATAGGTAAGAAAATTTCGCGGCACGCTCCGTTAGCCGTAAGATTGCTTTCTTTATTTTTTTGCAAAGAGCTGCTTAATTCTGAAACATGTGTGTAGTTAGCTGAGTCTTATGTATGAGTACAGCTCGCTCCGCTCACCATTGTGTTGGCTTGACAAGCTGTATGTCAACCACCAAATATTTACCATAAAAATCACTCTACAAACAAAGTAATTTAAGAGAATATTGCAATTCAAGGGCCCCATTCGTATTTGCTACAGTTCTCTAGGGCGGGGCCCTAAATCCAGCACTGAGATTGACCAAACAAGTCCTTTAGATAACATAACTGACGCCAAATGAACGCAACATAACGTAAGTTTCATACAAATAAAGGTCAAAGATGATAACTATGGGTCAAGAAGATACTACCGTCTCTTAAAATACCACAAATAGAACATAATAAAGGGTTCTAGAGTAGTAATAGCACATTGGTAAAGACAAGCACAAATTATGAAAACATCCTGCTTGTTCAAGCTCTGTTTACATAATATCAGCTGTATTTGGGAATATTTTGAGTTCAAAATCTAATGTTGTTTTGTGGGATCCACTTCAAATCATAATATAGAAGACTTGTAGATGAGAAAATTACTAATATTTAGATGTGGAGCTAAGTGAAGACATTCAGCATGCTAGAAGTCTGTTCAAAAAGAGAAGAGTCATGGGAATTGAGGGTGTTCATGTGCCAATTGACAACTTTTGTTGTGCTCGCAACACTGTTCTGTCATTGCAGTACGACTAAAATTGTTAGTTCACAATAACGCGACAACTCTTCTCTTTTAGAACAGACTCTACCTGTTTACATGCAGTAAGGTTTGGTGATTGCACTACCACCCATGAGATAAAAGACAATAAAGCCCTTATTAGGGGGAGAGTCCAGGTCTACGGGAGAGTCTAGCAGTGGATCAATACAGGCTGTACAGGTTGAGGTGATGAAGCCAAGCTGCCAACTTCAATAATTTTACTCATAGTATAAGATTTTATTATTCAAATTGAGTCAAAACTATGTCCAACTGGTTCATACTTCTTCTTTGATGGCCCCTTAAATTTGTGCCATCAAGCTCATCATAGTAATTTTTTTTGCGATTTTGGACTCCTACCCAGGGAGTCCAAAATCGCAAAAAAATTTACTTGCATTTTACATACATTTTGTAAATTTTTGTCATGTGTTTAATAAAACAAAATGTACACATTAATACCTAATAAACAATATATTTAATTAAAATTGAATCAACATTAGTTAGTCTCCCAAAAACTCGAGAACAGGTGGACCAACATCTAATTTTGGTTTTGAAATATTTGCACAAGTCCAAGGAAGGTTACAAGTTGAGAAAATATAAAGAAATGCAACATTTATTAGCAGTATACAGTTCTTGTTCAGCTAGTCTAAACTAATAATATTATAACGAGGAAAGATTTGACTGTTTGTTTGTTTGTAATAGGCTCCGACTACTGGACTAATTTAAACAATTCTTTCACCATTAGAAAGCTTACTTTTCAGGGAGTGACATAGGTTATATTTTATTTCCACGGGAACGGAAACTACAGCACTGCTGGTTTTTAATACATAATTAATAGTGGAATTTATCATACCTCTAGCAAACTTTTGAAGTACGGACTGCATGCAGATAGCACCATCTTGTGTGCCTTACATGTTTGCCCCTCACAAGCCAGCGTAACCTGAAAAATTCAAAATAAACATGCTGATATTCACAGAAAAGTTTTCAATGTCTTGCTTTGAGAGCTGGGATTATTTGAATTAAAGCAATTGCTGCTAATTGTTCAATCTTCTACTTTTCATCACACACACACACACACTCATTTCTTTTAAATAAATAGGTATTTACATGAATAATGTAGGTAGGCAGGTAATGGTTTTAGGCCTCTCACAGAAATGGTACCCAGGAGGGGTAATCTCAAGGTCTAAGCTCAGTAATATTAAAATCATAGTTAGTTTTTATCTCAGGTTATTAAGTTTGTTTACAAATACAACAATATCTTTAGATACTCACATCTGTAAAACTTTTTTCATCCCTCAGGTGTCTGAAGGATGTGACCATATTCGTCTGGAAGTCGTTCCATTTCAGAAAAAACTGTTGGTCACCCATGATGGATGCTAATTCACTGAAAAAATTAGAAATTATGAATGTGGTAACTTTTCTATTTGCTAAGTTACGTCTGTTTACATCATTATTGGCTTGCAATAATGTGGTTTTTAGTACAATTATGATCGTAAAGAGAAATTCGTATGAAAATTAGGAGTTTACCTACTTTAACTACGTCACTAAATAGAGAAAAAAAAGATGCTTACCTTCCAAACACACTTGGATAGAATGTGATGTGGGTCCACTTATTATCAACTACAGTAATCCAAGGGCAAAACGTATTATTACGAAATACTCACGTAAAAGTTAAGCAATGTATCTCAAAATAAAGACGCCGTCTTGAATAAATTACAGACTTCTTTCTTTCTATTTTCTTGAAAATATTCTTTCAATTCTAATTCTAAATCATTCATAAAACATTCATTCGTTCAATTTTTTGTCAACCACCGCTGTCAACGGCAGCGGCTGTCAGTCGTAAAGGCATTTGAAGGCATTGAAGAAGTATATGGATAGATTGTATGTGTAACCGGTGAGCAAGACCGAGTATACGAGTGGGCGGGGTTAAAGGTGTTGCCATGCTATTTTCTTTCCCTGATTTTAGGTTCATTATTTCACGTCTGATTGGATTAGATTTGCGATTTTCCTGTTCATCAATTTGGAGATACATCTTCGGAACAGGCTATTCCACCAAACCTTTGTAGGTACCTTTCTACACTGGTCACAGGTATAATAATAGGTCCATAGTTTTTGTCACAGTCTTTATGTACAAATTAGACCTAATGATTTTGTTTTTTCTAGAAGTCAACAAGTTTGATTTTATATTCATCCTGGAGATCAACCCTTGTCAGCTCGAAGCTATAGGGAAGCAACCCTTAGCTTCTACTTATCTCATAGCTACCTCTAGCTCATCTCAGCTTACATTAGGTACTTACTGTTCAGTAAACTGCCTCAACACCTACAATCTCCTGCATCGCAGACGAACTTTCGCCCGCTGCGCCACAGAGGTCGGTAAAACATTTAATTTAGGTAAGCATAAAATTAAAACAACTTTTAGTGAGGTGGGTATATTTTTTTATTATAGTGTTTATTATAGGCAATAATTACAAAATACGAGTAGAAATAAGTTTTAGAATACAGAAAAACAATGTAGTTATAACAATGATATTTATGTAAGTAATTAATTTTAACAGCAGACTTCAAAATTACATTTTTGCAAATTAACTAGTTCTCCGACCAATAGAACTCGCGAACATAAACTTTTTAACCGACTTTAAATAAAGGAGGAGGTTCTGAATTCAAATGTATTTTTTTTATCTTAGTTACCTCAGAACTTTTGTCTGGGTGCTCCGATTTTCATGATTATTTTTTTATATTAAAGTTGGTGCTTCTTGTGTGGTTCCATTTTAATCTGGTCCAATTGTGACAGTGGGATCCATATTTGAAGTCTGTTTATAGTTTTTTGTACAAACAAAATCTATTATTTAACAATTACGAAATCAGACAATTATTGTATTTAACACAAAGTTTATGCCAAACATTCTGATCAGATTTTTACCATTTTTTTACGAGAATAACTATTTATTTTTACTTTTCGATTATAATAAAAATGCAGACGTTTAAAATCTCGTGTACAGATTCCACGATTTTATAGATATTTTTATCTATATTATTTTATTTTATCAACATATTATTCTAAGGACCCCATTTTTGCTTTATTTGGGGGAAGTACGCCTTTAAATATAAAACCCCGTCGATAAAAAAAATCTATAGAATCTTGGAATCTGTACACGAGATTTCGTAACGATCGGTTGTAAAATACGACCTGAAGAGGAGTGCGGACAAACCGACAAAGATAAAAAATGCCTAATTGAAACAAAGACATTTGTTCACTAACGTTCACTCAATTAAATCTTGAACTTTGGATATTTCTAAGATAACTCATAGGTAAAACGAAATTTATTGGTACTTTTGAAATTATACTTCAGGTGAAATGAGCAGACAACAAAATGTAATGTCACTTTACACTAAACAATAATATTACCTACATCCCGAAATACTTATTCAAACATTTTATTATATTAGTAGCATTATAATAGTAAGAAAGTGCGATCAATCGATTGACGATTTTTTAAATTGGTGATTACGCCTTTTCAAAAATGTATGCTTTTTGCCGCTCCTATAAAGGCAAAATCCTTTGATTTTGCCTGCTACAAATTTGGATGACGCCTTCGGTTCGCATCCTTTGCGACCGGTGGCTTCTATCCAAAGCAACCGGACAATTTTGTTTTCGGGAAATCTGTAACAAATAAAAACATTTTCAATACGCATCAGCTCATTGTGTAAATTCGATTTTATTTAATTCCTGCACAAAAGATAAACAAACCCGCAGCACTAACATCTCAAATTAACTTTCTTGACGACGGTTGACGTTGACGATTTTTAAACAATGAAAAGTACTTGCTGATTTGAGATTTTTCTAAATGTATTGAGCTTGACTCCAAGCATGTGAATTTTGATTTGTTGTTGGGATCTGTTGACATAATTTGCAGCTACATGACAAAAATATTTCAATGCACTATTGGGGAATTTTATTTTCGAGTGCAGGCAACCCTAAATTTTCGTAATTTTAGGTTATAATAATGAAAATTCACCTAAAACATCGTTTTTGAGCCACGTCTGTATGTATAAGCGAAGAAATTGTAATTTTATAACCTTTAGATAGTCAAAAGAACTTGTACTTACGAGTGGAATGATAATGTTCGGCACTTTTGCCTCACCGTACTTTTACATCCAAAAACACTACACCAAGCCATCATTGTGTTTCACTTAAAGGTTTAGTTCCTTTTTAAAGCCTTAAAAAGTTCACAACCACAATATTTTGCGAAGTCCGTTGGCATAGTATGAAAAAAAACAACTATGGTCGATTACTACGCAAATTTGTTTAGCTCATCTAGTAGCTAAATATTGCAAAAATCCGGCTATGCGGTTGAGACACAAAACCAATCGTTCTATCTCATTTCTTCATAAGCTTAAATCATAAGTCGTTCTCGCTTTAGTGCGAGTGAGATGGCATTCGTCAGCGTTCTATAGGTTTCTCCTTCTACGTTTGAAGGCATAGATGCAAGGTTTTCGGCATGGTGTTACAACATGAGTATAAAGTTTTACCTTGAAAATATTTTCGAGATGGGAAGTTTTGATTTATAGTATCACTAAAAAAATGTTTCAAGCAGCTCGTTAGATGCCATGGCATTATGTCAAATTGCAGGAAAAGCAACTTACAAGATAAAGTTCGCATGAACTTACTTAACTTAAAGAGACAATAATAAATTGTTGAGATCAATTTTATACTTAGAAAAGAAGTTAAAGAGTTATCCTAAAAAGCAGTTAATGGCGGACTTAAAACAAATAAAAGACTATTAACTAACATTATTTAATACTAGTTTCTATACCGGAATATCATTATATTTTTATTCTATGGAAACGTTTGAAGGTGATTTACCTTAACTGATATAAGAAACAAAATGTATTCGTTCGGCCCATGTTTGATTCTAGGATTTAAATTACCTACCTACCTACTATACCTACACAAATTTCAGCCCGGTCTAATCAGTAGTTTTGGCGTGAAAAGATAACAAACATCTATCCATTTAACCATCTATACATCCTAACAACCAAACTTTCGCATTTAAATAATACATATGTGATGCTATTTAGTTTACAAAGTTAGTTTGTGCTAATAAAATGAAAAACGGGTAAGGAAATATTATGAAGCGAAGCGAGAGCGAATTTGAATCCTGTTTTTAAGTGTGAACAGTTGAACACCGAGTTTAAAGGTGAATCGTTTCATGTTGGAATCTTGAATCTCTATTTTTCTGGTAATTTATTTCTTTGGGGGCGTCCATAAATTACGTGAGGTGTTTTTTAAAATTTTCAGTCCCTCCCTCCCCCTCTGGTGAGATGTCGTGAGATTTTATTCAACCCCCTCTCCCATCCCACAATCTCACGTGAGATTTTTCAAAATGTGGGTTTCTTACGTAAACGCGTTGGATTGTTATTGTAAAAAAATTTAATTTGCTTCGTGCTTTTATTTACACTGTACCGTAAGTTCAGATTAAATTGAGCTATTTGGTATAAAACAAATATGGTGGTTTGACAGTCAGTAGATGTATAACGTCGAAGTATGAATGAAATATTTTCTTTCGAACGAATTAGTGAATGATCTTAATCGTATTACGATTACCTGCGCTTAAGATTAAATTTTAACATGTACAATCTGGATGAAATGGACCAATATATATTTTATATATATTTTTTTGTTTCAATCAGAAAAAAAATTGCGTGATATTTGCCGAGACCCCCCCTCTCTCCAACGTAAGATTAGATGAGATTTGACTCGACCCCCTCCCCCCCTTAAACACCTCACGTAATTTATGGACGCCCCCTTTACAGATACGCAGAAAATATTTTATTTATTTATAGACAATTTAAATTAAAACAGGTTTTTTTTTAACCCTAAGGCAATGGTATACTAAATGGATTATACAAAATGATAAGTACTAATCTAAACACTTGGTTTCAATAACTACCTGTGCAATTTGTGGGACTTTCGGCAGGTTAAAGACAACCAGTTACCGACACATTGTGTTCTTGAAATATGGATAAGTTGGCATCCCAACAGGACTTACATTTTCTTAGAAAAAGTTTATAGTTCACTCTTTCATTCAATCAAAAAAGTTCGTTTCCTTCAAAGAGAATACCTACATTATCTTCGTGGTTTCTTTCTTGAAATAAATTTTCCGCCGTCGTCGCAGACATCTTTTCTGGCCAAACTAACCGCAGTTGTTCTGTAAATTTCCTTCAACCATAATCTACATTATGTGCTGGTTTGTTAGATTAAAAAATACCTGCATTATTTGCGATTAACGCCATCTAGTGTTGAGTATATGTGTAGAGTGAATTTATTATTCTACCGCCATCTACTCAACACTTATCGAACTATATTATTAGTACTATAAAAATTCAACAGATGGCAGGAAGAGTACCTATTCCACAAAAAGCTATAGGGTACTTAGACGTGGCAGTAACAATAACAACGTGGAATTGATTTTTAAACTACTTTGATTGTTTTCTTTCATTACAACTTGCATCTATCTCATTGTTTCAATCACAAAATTTTGATTGTAATTTTATTTTTAAATAAATAAAGGATATCCATCTAAGGTGGGAAATGAAAATAAATATTTCGACCTAGCCGTAGAACAGAGTCCGATGTGATCATAGAGCAAAAATGAGTTATATAGCTAGACGGGATAAGGAGAACAAACACTACAGACGTACATTTTTAGAATTTTTGTATCTTATTTAGTTTCTGAAATATGAAATCGAATAACGTTCTATCTGACATTAGCTCCGCAAAAAAACGCATGATGTGACCAAGGGACGCCGCGCGGGCCGCAAGTGCGCGGCCCGTTCGTCCGTTCGGCCGTTGTTTGTTGGAAGGAGGGCGTATTTGTCTCTGGAGCTTAGTTTTTTTTAGATTTGATGAAAAAACAATATGGTAAGGTTTTTTCATGAACAAATCATATGTTTAGAAATGTCATGAGCGCATAAAAGGTTGGAAATGCTTAGAAAAGATGCAGGGGAGTCTGAATTTAGTTCATCATTTTCTAATGTTTCTGTTGTTTATATGAAGAAAACTGTAAATGCTGGTAAGTTGATCATTTTTCGGTTGTACTATTTCGTAATACACGCTTTATTTAGTTTTGTAATTAATAAACATTAAAATTACCTATAATATTGCTTTATTTTCTCTGTAAACGGTTGCGGGCGATCGATGTTTATATAAGACACTTTTTGACGGAAAACTAGAGAGAAACGCGTTTTAGTACGAAAATACGATTGGCGTAGTGCAAACTCACAGTATAACAGGTTTTTCAGTAATAATAATACATGAATAAATAAAGTCTTATGAAATTTTAGGACCATTTTATGCGAAAACCATTGAACTTTTAAAGATTTCATGTGAATATCGGACGTTTTTCTCTGGTAAATGTCATAAAATTTGTTGGTTCGATGTTGAGGTAGGACGTTGTAACTGGAATAAGGTAATCGTTTAGGACGTTGTTCGTTTTAAATTATCGATAAATAATGAGGGTTTTTCTTTAAAATTTGTCTAATCATTTGCTATCTACTTACATTGTTTTGCACTACTCATAAATATAAAAAGTATTTTATATATACCGGTTTTTTTCACTTTCAGATGTACATATTTATGAAAACTACATGTCATAATAAACGTCACCTTTGCCTCCTGATTCAGACGAAATCAACCAAAAACTACATAATATATAGGAAGAAATACTGTATGAAGATGGTAGGACTAAGGAAATTACCTGCAACAGCTCAATACCAAATTATCAAGTCTAATCTGTCGGCTGTGCAGGTTTACAGCAATTAACCTAGTATATTTTCTTTGGAAATGCCTTCTAGTTATAGATTTATACAGCTACTAAAGCAATTAATTAAACTCTTTGGTTAAATTAGTGGCTTCTGAAATTTTATCCAGGTTAAGAGCTCATGTACACGGACTGCAAGTTGCGGACTGCAAGACAACTGCACCCGTCGATTGCATTTAACTGCAGTGAACGACTGCCGTCGACAGTCGGTAACTTGCAGTCCGTGTTTTTGAGACGTGCAGTCCGTGTATAAGAGCCCTAATGTTGAGCAAGGTTCCAAAGAGTTTCATCATTGGTCGGACAATAATTGTGCTGGCCAAAAGCTTAGTTGCAAAAAAGTTCAACATACGTATAACACACCGGTTTTTACAGAAGGGACACGTCCAAAATTAGGGGGGCCAGTGTCAGGTCTGTCATCGAGAGAGCTTCTCAAACCAAAACTATATTATACCCCTCATAAGTGGCGTTTGTTACTAAGATGGGCCAAGAATGAAGAAGAGCCCTTGTTGTTCACAGTGTAACCCAGATTAACGTGTTCGACTTGAAAGGTATTGTTGTATAAGGTTATTGTTATGTTTTGGGTATTTTTTTTGTATAGTAAAAATATCTATCCATGTAATGTACCTATTGTATTAAGTAAAATAGTCATCTAGTACCCATAACACAAGCTCTGCTCAGCTTGGGCTAGATGGTTCCATGTGGAATGTCTAGCATTATTATTATTAGGTTTCGAGGGAAAGGTTTGTATGAGAGACATTTATAACTATGGCAAGTTGCGAAAGATACAAGGACAAGAAGATTACTTGGAGTAACATTTGAGAAGTTGATTCAGAGTATTTGGTATTAGCCCAAATAAATTGTTTTTTGAATATGATCAAACCCAACCTGACTATGATATTTTGGTGATTCGCAGTACACCAGGAACTCGGTATAAACTGAAGGTAAAGCTGCAATATGGTGAACCTATTATTGGTTTTTGCTGCTGAATATAAATATGTTATGGATATGTGCCGCTCAGAGACTGATATAGCGCTTTAAGTTCAGTTTATACCGAGTTCCTGGTGAACGGCGAATCACTAAAATATAATAGCTTCTGAGCTTCTGATGCTTCAGAAGATCGAATAATAAACTAAACATTACAGGTAACTAGCTACCATATTATAATATACCAATCAATTTCAATCAATTTTGTGTATTTTATCAATGTTTCTCTGAAATAAGCAAAAAAATAAATAAACATGATCAATAGCTATTTTAAATTTTAATTATTATACCACCGAGACAGTTTAAGTACAGTTTAAATGTTAAAAATGATTCTTATTAGTAAAATTGTAAAGATTGTGTTTTAATGGAATATAAAATTTTATATCAAATATGGTTTTGATGTAAAATAAACAATTAAAAATTATGTAACTGTTAGTTTATTAATTAAACGAATGCGTAGTTTAAATTTTCTTAATTGCGCCTCTCCTGCATTGTCCTAAAAGGGGCATAATGATAAATTCTAATAAGCTTATTTTAAGTGACTTTTGCTATTCAAAGTGATGCCATTTAATAGTTTTTATACCTAATTTGAGATGTTTTAACTTATTAAACAGTTTTAAATAATAACCTTAATTTAATAATTAATTTTAATGGAGGGTACTTATAATATCACTAACATTATTTTAGGGTAAAAAAGCATATAGGACTCTAACGGGACATGTAATTTCAACAGAAAACGTCCCATGTTAACAAAGAACGTCAATTAACTAAGACGTTTCCGTAAAACAACGTTTAATGTTCACAACGGACCCCACTACTTCCGCCATAAAACGTCCTATATTAACATGGAACGCACTATCTCCAGAAATAAAAGGATAATAAATATATACCGAAAAGCGTATATCTAAGCCGGGGCATCGTAACAACATACCAAAAATTCTCAATGAAAAGTCTCACAGTTTAAAAGTTACGCAAGTCAACAACTTCTCTGACGTCTACTGAAAACTATCAACTCTACAGAACGGACTTTGTTCTACGGATGAGTCGATTTATTACACATCATTTATTTTCACGAAAAACGTTTTTAAAACGACACTCATATTGCAAAAAGTAAAGAGAGGCAAAATGTGAATAATATAAACAGCATATAACTCGGAAGTATTTTCAGAATAATACCAATAATTAGGACATGCATACTTTAAAGTTTCTTAATTTTATTATTAGCTAAAGGTAGATACTTATTATTAAATACATTTTAAAACGACACTATATTTTGAAGGCCAAGCGGTGTTGCCACAATTTATTATTATAAACCTTAATTAATTTATATTACCTACTTACCGACTACCAAATTACCTTTAAAAAGGCAGATATCATATTTTTTAAGTACTTAGCTACTGAGATATTGAGGGAAAAATAATATTTCAAACGTTACTTTTAGTCCAACAAACTTTGGATGTTTGACAAAAAACTTAGTTACATTGGACTTTACTCGCAAACACATATTTTTTCCATCAATGCCTCAAAACTTAGACTCTAACACACATATAGACTAAAACTTTTAATATAAAAGGCAACTTAAGTTATCCTACATAAAGCCCGAATAGAACAATAAAACAATTATAATAATAGAAACTATCAGAGCACTACATTATCTTATTCGTTTCCTTAACTATAATTGACATAAAGCAGGATTGTCGAAGTATTCAATTAGTTCTTAAATTTTAATTTGGTAATTATTTTAAGCAAATAATTAATCAAATTAATTACACATTACTTCAGCCATGTTATTGCTCTAAAAGAGTTGCAATAACAATTAATGAAATACAGACAATAATCAATATATTTTAAAACAAACTACTTAGTATTTAATTTATATTTTGGTATTATTAAGCCATTTAAATATACAAAGCACAATCAGACTTAGGTATATTCTAGCAAATGTATGAATCATTGTCCCACGAAAGGAAACTGATTTTCTTATCTTATTCGAATATGTTATTTATGATATCAACTAAGGAGTTTAGAACTCTTTTTATATTGCCGAAAGAATAAACAAAGAAAAAAACACTTTTTAATAAAATATTGATTGCATTTTGCAACGAAATAAAATTCTTAAAAAATCCCAAGTTGGTAAACGACAGCCCACCAAAGCTTTGGGGAAAGAATATAATAAATAATATTACAAAGTATACAAATAAATTTACATTCTTATCTTAATATACGAGAGATCCTTCCCCTATTTATAATATAACTAGTCTTTGAAAAGAAATGCCATTACTTGAGCAAAATAAAATATACGTACCTACTTTCTGCATATAGGTACCTACTCTTAAGCTTAGCATTAATTTTATATAGGTAATAATAACTTTATTAATAAAAGTTCTTAGAATAGGTGCAAAATATAATAAGTTACGAAAGTGCAGACAGAATAAAGTAGAAAAAAACGCTTTGCAGTCGACATAGAGTACCTAAATATTTGTCTAACCGAGACATCGATGAGCTAGTTTTAGTTTTGCAATCGTGTTAAATCCAAGATGTAAAATAACTAAAAATATATTTACCTACTCAATGGTTACACATGACACGTACCTACCTATACTAAAAGAGTTTATATTAATATAACCTTGTCCTAAGAAACTATCAGCTATTTATTATCCTACATTCAAAGAAAAGTCACTTATTTTACTGACATTTTGGTATTTTAGCTTAGGATAAGAAATCGTTTAAAGTTGACTAGATAATTTTGGATTTGCAATAACTTTTTGGCTGAATTTCACTACTAGATAGTGCGTTTCGTTGAGTGATATTTAAGATGAAAAAAGTAACTCGACTAGATGGGAAAATGCAAAATGTATGGCTAAATATAGCCCTGGAAAGTGACAATGGTAAAAATTGTGCTATACATCTAGATACTGGCTTCTGCTGTACCTTATCCTAAAAACAATAAAATAAGCAATTCCAATTTATATACAAACAAATTCAATAGGTATACAAAATGTACTTTATACCTGGCACTAAGGTATACTTATTCGTTGTATAGTACCCACAATAATATGCAATACTTACTAAAAGGCATTTAGGACGGTTCGTACTATTTACTAAGGCAGCTAAGGCACCTAAAAATTCAAGTATTTACAGTAAATTTTCGTTATTTTCGACAAAGTTGCCATTGCAAAAACCAATAAAATTGACTCAAAGCGAGCTTCCCCACTAAAAATATAGATGGCGTTAAAGCGCCAAAAAGCTATAGTACAGCTACTCGCTGGTAGATGGCGTTGTAACTTTCGTTGTTTGGATTATATTTAGTCCTCGCGCCAAGATAAACTTGGCTGGGGATACGAGGACTAAAGCGTACTCTCATTTATTCACTCCCAGTATCTTGGCTGCCTCGTCCGCGGAAGACAGGAGCTTGTTGATTGTCTTATCGGGGATGCCAAGTAGTTTCCCAATCAGATCGCTTCCGTTGTCCCCGTCGTTTTCTTCGGAGGAGTATTTCCGGGACATCATGTCTAGTTTGATTTTCTTGTGGTAGGGCGCTGCGGGTGGGGAATTGTTGTTGTTCACGTTGTTTGGGATTTCGTTGCCGGAGTCTTCGTCTTGGAAGCGATAGCTAAAACAATGGAAGAATTTCGTTAGATAAAACCAAGACAACGCGAAAGTCAGGCAGGTATTGGTACCTACCCGTACTGAGCTGTTTCTTTCTGGTTCGGCAAGGATAATTCTATGTTTGAGCATATTTTTTAACATATAAAAATAGGTTTTTTAGGCTAAAAATATATTTTATTGTGAAATTAGGTAAAGTTAATCAGTTCCCGCGTGATATGCGTGTGGTATCTGCGATATTTATGTTATGAAGATAACTATTCAATTTGAAAATCTATCGTATAATTGACATGCGTAAATCCTAATTTTAATTTTATGTAATTCCAACACCAGTGGTGTCGATTCTGTTGTTTTAGATTTATCTAATTTGACTTACCCATTAGTCTTCTCCTCTGGTGTGCTGCAAGCCTCCTCATCATCAGTTTCTTCTCTATGCTTCTTCCTGTGACGCAGCATGCTGTGCTTCAGCGTGAAGCGCCGCCGGCAGAGGTCGCAGGCGAAGGGACGCTCTCCCGAATGGGTCCGCATGTGACGACGAAGGTCTTCCGCTGACCAGAACCGTCGGACGCAAAACGCGCAGACCACCTGGGGAGGTACCAGTATTTAGTATTTAGAATAGAATATAAATAAACATTTATTTGGACACAGGTACAAAAAGAGTACTTAACAAAACACACAGATTATAACATGGAAGTAAGTGACATGAAAGGGTGGGTGGTAGTTTACATTAAATATATGGTTCTGCCTCGATCTGCGTGTGCTGAACTTATTTATGCTCAGCGCTATTTTTTAGCCAAGGACCTTAGGTATTTATTGCATTCATACGATCAGGTGTTAGTGATTAGAGATTTGGTTTGTATAGAGATCTTTGGAAAGTTGCAGTAAAGTTATGGATTTTCTTTTGTCGTCGTAGGTTAAACCTACGTTGACTACCTGGTGCTTAGTTATTAATAGTAATATTTTTTTTATTTTGGATAATCATAGATACATATCGGGTTACATTATATAAAAATGGATGGACCTACGTTTTTATTATGATTCTTTGGCTATAGTCTGTCTCTTCAATTTAACCTTATACCTAGATCCTAATTTGCGACAGCCTGTCGCAACACAATTGCCAAAAATTTAACCATGAAATTTACTAGTCTATGGTTGTAATGTAATGAAATTTAGCCAACTTTTGAAGCCAAATCTTATTTTTCTCAAGTTGGCACCGGAAATGACTATTTTATGCCTTATGGTTAGTTCTACTCAATGATTTTATTGTCAATGGCGGTCTTTGATGGCGTTTTTGTCAGATTTTATTTTTTTTACATTTTTTACAAAATTTGAGATTGATTCGATCGAAAATACAAACTGTTGATTATTATCAAATATTTCGCTGCTAGAGTGACTTAAATGGATTTGTGTTATAATTTGCGTGTTTCCTGTTATAGTTTTATATCGGATTGTTGAGATAAACAACAATTTTGGATCAGACTAACAATTCTGAAAATTCAAGTATTTCAGCAGATAACTACCGTGAAAACTTCAGTAACATGGATAGTCGGCGTAACAGGAAGTGTGGTAAACGAAAGGTAACCAAGATGGTCATGCTTCTTTCAAGTTTTCCACTAGACCCTGATCGGTAAGTACCTACATACTTCTCCAATTTTACATGGTTATTATTGTGAAGCTGAATTCGATACTCCTACACGTGGGAAGGTAGACAGGCCTTTCAACTACCACTGTTCTACTTCACGTCACTACTTCCTTTCAATATTGGGGTCGAGTGGGTACCTGGACAACGTAGCAATGTACGTCACTCTTTCTGTGCAACATAATTTGTAAATCATACCAGTAGTTCCATAGCTCCTCCTCATAAACAAATTGTATTTATTTATATAATATTCTGGTGAAAAAAACACATGTTATCTGTTTAATTTTGATACCTAGTACATACTGCTTTTAATTTTTTTCAGATGTCGATTGTGGGTGAAAGCATCGGGCGTAGAATATTTGATTTATGTACCTACCTATTGAAAAACTGCACCAGCGTATGCAGGATGACCTGGTAATTGAGTTTCCTCTGCATGTGACATGGCATCATCATTTATGATGAAAGAAATTCAGGTAAGAAAACATAAAATTTGTATCGGTAGTAATTTGTGTCCCTGTTTGGCGGAGTGGACGTACGAGCATGAGTTATTCCCAGCGTCTCACGTGAGACCTACTCATTCCCAACGTCTCACGAAAAAATACTGGTGATAGTAATTTATTATGTGTCAATTAAAAGGTGATGACGAAAAATCCATCTTTAATGACAGCTGTCAAACTGAAAACGGTCATATCTCGGAAACTACTCGTCTCAGACCACTAGTTTGTATGGAGAAGTGACAGGTCTCGTTAAGATCTTCATTTTAGATGACAGCTTTCAAACTTAAAACGGTCATATCTCCGAAACTATTGATCCTAGACCATTAGTTTGTATGGAGATGTGACAGGTCTCGGTGAGATCTTCATTTTGGATGACAGCTGTCAAACTGAAAACGGTCATATCTCCGAAACTATTGATCCTAGACCATTAGTTTGTATGGAGATGTGACAGGTCTCGGTGAGATCTTCATTTTGGATGACAGCTGTCAAACTGAAAACGGTCATATCTTCGAAACTATTGATCCTAGACCATTAGTTTGTATGGAGAAGTGACAGGTCTCGATGAGATCTTCATTTTGGATGACAGCTGTCAAACTGAAAACGGTCATATCTCGGAAACTACTGATCCTAGACCACTGGTATGTATGGAGATATGACAGGTCTCGATGAGATCTTCATTTTGGATGACAGCTGTCAAACTGAAAACGGTCATATCTCGGAAACGACTGATCCTAGACCACTGGTATGTATGGAGATATGACAGGTATCGGTGAGATCTTCATTTTGGATGACAGCTGTCAAACTAAAAATGGTCATATCTCGGAAACTACTCGTCTCAGACCACTAGTTTGTATGGAGAAGTGACAGGTCTCGATGAGATCTTCATTTTGGATGACAGCTGTCAAACTAAAAATGGTCATATCTCGGAAACTACTCGTCTCAGACCACAAGTTTGTATGGAGAAGTGACAGGTCTCGTTAAGATCTTCATTTTGGATGACAGCTGTCAAACTGAAAACGGTCATATCTTCGAAACTATTGATCCTAGAACATTAGTTTGTATGGAGATGTGACAGGTCTCGGTGAGATCTTCATTTTGGATGACAGCTGTCAAACTGAAAACGGTCATATCTTCGAAACTATTGATCCTAGACCATTAGTTTGTATCGAGATGTGACAGGTCTCGGTGAGATCTTCATTTTGGATGACAGCTGTCAAACTAAAAATGGTCATATCTCGGAAACTACTCATCTCAGACTGAGGATCAACAATTTTATCGAAAAAAGTGTTGATTAACAATATTGATTATCTTGCCCAAAACAAAGCAGAGCTGGTAATAAGGGCAAGTAGCTGTGCCCCGCGGCTTCGGACGCGTTTATTCTATGGAAACGTTTAAAGGTGATTTATATCCCACGGGAACCGATTTATGGGTTAATATAAGTAAAAAAAGTAAAAGTAAAGTAAAAGTTCATTTATTGCTTGAAATACAATGTTATAAAGATCTTAAATATATTAAATTGGAATCATTGTTTTCTGCCTTTAGGCATGCAATCGTTTTAATACAATTATATAACTAAATTAAATTAAAAATAACACAAAATAATAAGCTTAATTAAAAATAAATGTCTGTAAATCAAACCGTAAATTTAAAATCATGTCAATCATTCTGTATAAGCTGGGTCAAGTAAAATATGAAGTAACATTTTTATCAATAATAAATTCATTTACGGTGTAATAGGCGGTTCTTGATAAGAATGATCTTAACCTCCTATAAAACAACAAACAAGGGAGCTTTCGCAGTGACTCTGGGAGTTTATTATATAAATAAGGAGCGGTGTAGAAGACGCTTTTGCGCATATAAGTAGTTTTACAGTCAGGGACACATACTTTATTATTGTCTCGTCTATTCCGTACAACGACGTCGGATAGTCTACAAAATAAATCAGCATTATTTTTTACCAGCATAGCCGTTTCCAGAATATACAACGAAGGAATAGTAAGGATATTGTGTTCTATGAAATAAGGTTTACAGGTATCTAGCACGTTAAGGTTGAACATCGCCCTAATACATCGTTTTTGATGTTTAAATACCCTTTCAACGTCGGTAGAGTTCCCCCAAAAAATCAATCCATATCTGACGCGAGATGCTATTAGACCATGATATGCTATAAGAAGTGTTTTTACGTTAACTGTTGGGGATAATTTATACAGAACATACGCAGTACTATTAATTTTCTTACATAAGAGCTCTATGTGCGATTTCCAGTTTAATTTTTTATCAATATTTAATCCTAAAAATTTCGTCGAGGTAACTTGTTCTATTATTGTATTATTGTATTTAATTTTCTTACATAAGAGCTCTATGTGCGATTTCCAGTTTAATTTTTTATCAATATTTAATCCTAAAAATTTCGTCGAGGTAACTTGTTCTATTATTGTATTATTGTATTTAATGTCAAAGTTTCTAGAATCAGCAGGGTCACGTTGTCGAAAATGAATAATTTTAGTTTTAGAGAGATTAATTTTTAAGTTATTGTCATCTAGCCAGGCTATTATATCACATAGGGCTACATTGATGTCACTTTTATATGTCGCAATATTTTTACATGTTATGGTCACTGTACTATCATCTGCAAACAAAGTCATGGGTTGTGTGGTGGCTTTTGGCAGATCGTTAATATATATTATAAACAAAAGAGGGCCTAGAACACTACCCTGTGGCACCCCGTACTTCATTATCCACTTTTTAGATGTAAAAGATTCTTCAGTCTTGGTTCTAGTATTAATATTGGTTATTTCTGTCATTTGTATTCTATTTTCTAAGTAAGATTTAATAAGTAACAAAACATTTCCTCTTAGTCCATAGAGTTCAAGTTTGCTTAGCAATATGTCATGTCTAATATAGTCAAAGGCTTGGGTCATGTCACAAAAAATCGAGCACGTTGGTATTCTTTTATCCATATTGTATGATACTCTATAAAGAAAGTCATATAAGGCCATATTAATTGTTTTATTTTTTCTGAAACCTGTTTGTTCTTTACAAAGTATATGACGAGCTTCAAAATAACTATTGATAGCATTGTAGATATATTTTTCAAAAATTTTTGAGATTACCGGTATAAGTGAGATTGGTCGGTAATTTTCCATGCTTTCTTTAGACTGTTTTTTATGTAAAGGTTTTAATACGGATACTTTAAGCGCATCAGGATAAACACCTTGCGTAATACTTAAGTTCAGCAGGTGACAAATTGGACCACATAAAGATTTAGATACATGTTTTAGAATTTTTGTTGCGATTCCGTCATATCCAACGCTATTGGTATTATTCAATGAGGCAATTATTTTTAAGATGTCATTTGGTATACAAGGTTGTATAAATAAAGAGTCTTTTTGGCTTGTTATCAATTTAGTGGGCTGTTTTTTAGAATCAGTAATGGGCGTAATCTTATCGATGAAAAAGTTATTAAAAGCATTAGAAATTTCACTTGGATTCGTAATAATTGTATCATTAATTTTAATTTTAGTAATTGGGTCCTTTGGCGTGTTTCTTTTAGAGCTATTTATAATGCTCCAAGATGTTTTTGACTTGTTCTTGGAAGAGTTTATTTTATAATTATTTTGTGCCTTTTGCGTAAGTTTGATAATTTTTTTCAACAATTTACTGTATTTATGATATTCTTTTTTATTATTTTCATTCGGCACTCTCCTATAATTCCAAAGCATTTTCCTTTTCTTTTTACAACTTAACTTAATACCACGTGATATCCATTGAACTGGTCTGGTTGTCTTAATAGTGATTAATTTAAGAGGGAAACACAGATCATAAAACAGTTTAAATGTTTTTATGAACTCATTATAAGCGGCATTACAGTCCTCTTCGTTGTATATTTCGGAAAAGGAAATGCCTTCTAAGATGCGTGTAAATTTCCTTATATTGTCGACTGAATAATCCCGTCTGATAACTTTCCAATACTTCATGATACTATAATTATGTATTGGACAAGTAATAAGTTGAGCGGTGTGATCCGATAACGCGAACTCTATAACTTCAGTTACACATGATTTTTTGAAACTATGCGCAAAATTATCAATGCACGTTTGGCTCCTTATTCGTGTAGGTTGCTTCAAAGCCAGCTTAAGATTAAAATTTAAAAGCAGACATTCAAAGTCAAGCGTTACGTTATTCTTTTTTAATATATTAATATTAAAGTCACCAGCTACAAGAATATTCTGATAACTCTTTCGTGATAGTTCTTGCAATGTTTTCTCAAAAGTTTTCATAAACAAATCTAAGTTTTCAATTTTAGGTATTCTATACACACAAAGGATAACAATGTTGAAGTCTATAAGTTCCACTGCACAGCATTCAAAGGTACCAGCTACAGAAAAATTTGAGATTTTCTTTAAATTGTTCCATTTGTATCCATTTCTTACTAAGATGCATGTTCCTCCTCTTTTGCTATCTTTGCGACAAAAGATAGAGGTTAGAGTGTAGTTAGGGATTGTCAAATACTGTTCATATCCTTCCATCATGAAATGTTCCGTGATGCATACGACGTCAACTGTTTTCTCTTTTTCGGTCAATTCATCCAGGCATATATCTAAAAGATCCGATTTATTCAGCAGTCCAGCAATGTTTTGGTGTAGAATATTCAATTTATTGCTCAAGAAAAAACTGATTTTGTACTTCGTATTCTTCATTTTCTACATCTTTTATATATGATTCTCTTTGCTCTACATATTTCTTTAAGTTACATAGGAGGTGGGCTAAATCTTGCATAACAATACGAAGTCCATGATTACTTATCTTTCCAGATGGTTTATGGAACATGTTGTAGTCATATACTAAATGCCTATTTGTATCTAGGATGTATGCGTATTTATAAGTTTGTATGTCATGGTAGAGGAGGTTGTTAAAAATTTGAATTCTTTCATTTATTTTCTTCGTGCCATAGCCATAGTTGTAAATAGGTGCACATATTATAACATTTGTCCCTGTTATTTCTTGAAGAGTTTCCCTTATATTTCTCAAAAGTTCAGTGTTATCACATGACTCCTGAAAATCTTGGTCACCCATAAGTATTATGCAGTAATCCCTCATTGTATACTCTGTTAGTTTGGTTTTAAGTCCCCTTAGTAGTTGTCGAGTGTATGCTTGGGGGGTTAAGTAATGACATAAATTGTAATTATTTTGAATGTAGTCTTGGGCAATGGTAAGTACTTTATTTTCTTTGTTCTCGCTAATTAAACATATCTTTGGTCTATTTATCAATGTCGTTGCCTTATTTTTCGTGTTGTTTGCTATGTTTCGAATTTTGTAATGGGTTTTTTGCTGATTGTCCGTAAGTAAAGTATTCGTTTGTGTGCGTTTATTTTCTTTAGTAGGTGTTCGCATTCTCATAATGATCTCTGGAATAATTGTGTTTGTGTTTCCTGGTCCTTTTGGTGAAATTTTATGTTTTCTTTTTCTGTAATAATATTTGTTTGTGTCTCTTTATGAGTTTTTTTAGGTTTAGGTTGCAAATTAGCACTTTTAGACTTTGGTGTCGTTTTTGGGGAATTTTTCGGAGAGTTACGACCAAGTTTCATACATAGGTCATTTTTCTTTTTTAAGTTTTCCACATTCTTTCTAAGATCCTTATTTTCTAATGACAATTTCTCTATTTCATTATGGGCACTGTTAAGTTCAATTTGTAAGGTCTCTATTTTATCTATGAGATTTTTCATTTCTTCGTTTAGATCACCCGATAGCTCCGGGAGGCTACCTGTGGTGACATCTATCGTGTCTGCGCTCATTTCAGCTTCGGTTCGGGTAATATTCAATTGAGTTACCGCACGCCTTACTGTGATATAACTCTCATTATCACCCATCTTGATAGTTTAGTACCACTCGTATTTAGTAGATGGCACCTTGACGAGTCTCTTGTTGAATTTTGAAAAAAAGCAAAATTAATTAATTTGTCGAGTTTCGAACCAGCTTATGTCACATCAACCACATGTGCATAAAACTGAGACCTAACACCGCTAGGCCAATAGTGATTGTAGTAAGGGAGTCGAAATTATGTATATGGTAATAAAAATGTCTCTGATTGAATTTGAAAGTTCGTTACATTAGAAATGCAAGTTGAGTCACTATTTTTAACTTTACCCTCGTTCATAAAAATGTCTATGATTGTACACTGATATTATTAGAGTCGGGTTGTTTAATTCTGGCGTAAATCTACTTAAAGCTTTACACTGTCAGTTTTGGTTCGCAGTCACAAATCACAATTACAAAGTTATGTTTATTATTAGGTTTTCACAGCACTTAGTTGTCTTTTCGTGAGTTTTTTGGTAATACACATTCACTTTAGTTTCTCCGTAAGTTCGAGTTTTTTTTATTGGATAACACTCACGCGTGGGTTTTATGGCGTTATTATTCTTGTTATATTATTATTTGCATTGTTTTTATACTTTAAACATTTTATTTAATTAAATTTCCGTAGAGTCGATGTTTACATGGCAGTAGCGCCATCTGTCTTTGTATGTTGTCCTGTGTTAATATGTAACCTTTGTTTGATTCCAGAATTAGGAATGCAAAATTTGAGCCCGATCCGTTCAGTAGCTTTAGCGTTTATAATAGTAGTGTGAAAGATGATTGATATACTTAATGCAATACATGACATTGACAATATAACCCGTAGGAAACATCTGCGCACGCTCAAGGCAGAACAGTTCCGCGTTCAGGTTGTGAAGTGTCTGCTCGGTGAGCCGAAGCAGCTCCACAATTCAGCTGTACTGAACTAAATAGTAGTGAATAAAAGTCACTTGAATATTAATTGCCTGTTTCCTTTATAGAATCCCTCAACATCAACATCGACTGCTATCCTGGAGGTTGTGGGGCAAAATTTAGTTCATACACAATTAAAGATGAATGCAGTATTCCAACAATAGGCTGTACCATAGAAGTTCATACAAGCAAATACCAACAAGGTACGTAAAATAAGTGTCTAGAATTAGCTTTTCACCATTCTCGCTGTAAACTTGTTTACTCAAATATAAAATAAAAGTTCTGTAACTCAACCCGTCGTAGTAGCAAATTCGCAAAAAGAGATTATTTGCTATTTATTAGACCTTTCTTTTTCTCACTAAAGTTTTTAAGGTTTTGGTTATAATTATGTCAATTTAAAGGGTTCTGTACCCATTGGGTAACCGTCCCGGTGACCGGTAACGGGACCCTATTACTAAGACTCCGCTGTTGTTCATTGTGTTTTTTTAATTTTAGTTTGAGAGCTGTCATCCAAAATGAAGATCTCATCGAGACCTGTCACTTCTCCATACAAACTAGTGGTCTGAGACGAGTAGTTTCCGAGATATGACCATTTTTAGTTTGACAGCTGTCATCCAAAATGAAGATCTTAACGAGACCTGTCACTTCTCCATACAAACTAGTGGTCTGAGACGAGAAGCTTTCGAGATATGATCATTTTTAGTTTGACAGCTGTCATCCAAAATGAAGATCTCATCGAGACCTGTCACTTCTCCATACAAACTAGTGGTCTGAGACGAGTAGTTTCCGAGATATGACCATTTTTAGTTTGACAGCTGTCATCCAAAATGAAGATCTCACCGAGACCTGTCACATCTCCATACAAACTAATGGTCTAGGATCAATAGTTTCGAAGATATGATCGTTTTCAGTTTGACAGCTGTCATCCAAAATGAAGATCTCACCGAGACCTGTCACATCTCCATACAAACTAATGGTCTAGGATCAATAGTTTCGAAGATATAACCGTTTTCAGTTTGACAGCTGACATCCAAAATGAAGATCTCACCGAGACCTGTCACATCTCCATACAAACTAATGGTCTAGGATCAATAGTTTCGAAGATATGACCGTTTTAAGTTTGACAGCTGTCATCCAAAATGAAGATCTCACCGAGACCTGTTACTTCTCCATACAAACTAGTGGTCTGAGACGAGTAGTTTCCGAGATATGAACATTTTTAATTTGACAGCTGTCATCCAAAATGAAGATCTCATCGAGACCTGTCACTTCTCCATACAAACTAGTGGTCTGAGACGAGTAGTTTCCGAGATATGACCATTTTTAGTTTGACAGCTGTCATCCAAAATGAAGATCTCATCGAGACCTATCACTTCTCCATACAAACTAGTGGTCTGAGACGAGTAGTTTCCGAAATATGACCATTTTTAGTTTGACAGCTGTCACCCGAAATGATGATCTAACCGAGAGCTGTCACTTCTCCATACAAACTAGTGGTCTAGGATGAGTAGCTTCCGAGATATGACCGTTTTAAGTTTGACAGCTGTCATCCAAAATGAAGATCTCACCGAGACCTGTCACATCTCCATACAAACTAATGGTCTAGGATCAATAGTTTCGGAGATATGACCGTTTTCAGTTTGACAGCTGTCATCCAAAATGAAGATCTCACCGAGACCTGTTACTTCTCCATACAAACTAGTGGTCTGAGACGAGT
This sequence comes from Eupithecia tripunctaria, assembly GCA_955876795.1. Taxonomy (NCBI): domain Eukaryota; kingdom Metazoa; phylum Arthropoda; class Insecta; order Lepidoptera; family Geometridae; genus Eupithecia; species Eupithecia tripunctaria. The sequence goes on along the minus strand of OY041623.1, from coordinate 6,478,368 downwards.
AGTTTCCGAGATATGAACATTTTTAATTTGACAGCTGTCATCCAAAATGAAGATCTCATCGAGACCTGTCACTTCTCCATACAAACTAGTGGTCTGAGACGAGTAGTTTCCGAGATATGACCATTTTTAGTTTGACAGCTGTCATCCAAAATGAAGATCCTCATCGAGACCTATCACTTCTCCATACAAACTAGTGGTCTGAGACGAGTAGTTTCCGAAATATGACCATTTTTAGTTTGACAGCTGTCACCCGAAATGATGATCTAACCGAGAGCTGTCACTTCTCCATACAAACTAGTGGTCTAGGATCAGTAGCTTCCGAGATATGACCGTTTTAAGTTTGACAGCTGTCATCCAAAATGAAGATCTCACCGAGACCTGTCACATCTCCATACAAACTAATGGTCTAGGATCAATAGTTTCGGAGATATGACCGTTTTCAGTTTGACAGCTGTCATCCAAAATGAAGATCTCACCGAGACCTGTCACATCTCCATACAAACTAATGGTCTAGGATCAATAGTTTCGAAGATATGACCGTTTTCAGTTTGAGAGCTGTCATCCAAAATGAAGATCTTAACGAGACCTGTCACTTCTCCATACAAACTAGTGGTCTGAGACGAGTAGTTTCCGAGATATGACCATTTTTAGTTTGACAGCTGTCATCCAAAATGAAGATCTCGTCGAGACCTGTCACTTCTCCATACAAACTAGTGGTCTAGGATCAGTAGTTTCCGAGATATGACCGTTTTCAGTTTGACAGCTGTCATCCAAAATGAAGATCTCACCGAGAGCTGTCACATCTCCACAAATCGCTCGATTTCTTTGGGGCAGGCAGGGCCAAAGAGTTGGTCTACAATGAAGACATAATGAATAAATTCAAAAATGTATATTGCAATTTCAGTTAAATTACACATAATTTATATACATTTTATTATACACAGGGTGTCCTACAACCATGCCACATGGAGCGGAAGTACTTAAATATTGTAGGTAGAGTATTGTACTGAAAGAAGACTTCATTTTGATTTTAAAAACAATTACACATTATTCAAAGATTTTTGAAAAATCGCCCATCTAAATCACTAAAACCCGTAAAATTGTGATAAAACACCTTTTATTTTACTATTTCGATTTAAAGGCTCAATCGTATTATTTTATTCCAGATAACAATCATCATCATCAGCATATATTAGTCCACTGCTGGACATTGGCCTAATGAGCGCCATAGCGCCCTGTCTTCAGCTTGACGCATCCAGCATCTGCCTCCAGTCTTTCGCAAATCGTCATCCCAAGGTAACAATCATATCAAATAAAAGGAAGACCATGAAATTTTACATGTTATATAAAATAGTTACTGACCAACGGGACCAATTAGATAACCGCCGAGATCACTGGACCTCGCCCCGCTGATTTTTTTAATAGGTTATGTGAAAAAATTACCTTACTTTTATTCATAATTGTGGGCTAACATAAAACAGCTGCTAAATACTGTTATATCTCAGACTGACTTATGTCAATAGAAGAAGACAGAGCGAGATTGAGCAGTGTGCTGAGTTAGCATACTATTATGAATAAGGGGGTTAGTTTACAATAAGCAGTATGAAAATGTGCAGGAGTTACAAACTAAACTTGGTCCTGTAGTAACTCCTGCAAAAAAAACTGAACACCTTAAAAAGATAAATAAATCAACTGGTAACGAAATTATTAAATGAGTTAGAATTGGTATACAACAGAATGAATGGGCGGGACTTATTATTTTGAGCATTTGCTAAATTAGATTACCTGTAAGGAAAACGTAATTATTTTAATAGAATCTAAAATTTCATGGTCTTCTTTTATTTTAGATGCTTTGTTAAATGGAAAAACTAATCCATGCAATTGAGCCCTTACATGTCTGAAATCTTAAAGTTAACGGTGTTTTTCTTACAAATTTTCGGGTTCAATTCCCGGTTTAGGTGGATACAGGCGATTTTTCAAAAATCTTTGAATGCAGTTTTTAAAATCAAATTGAAATCTTCTTTCAATAAAATGTTATATAAATATAATAATATAAAATTTTATGTGGCCGTATAAATAAATTACTAGGGATATGTAATTTATTTATACTACTGTAGTAGCTGTCATACATTATTTTGTCATTTATATTTTATGTATTTATCAAACTATCAATTTACTTTGCTGCCAATGCCGATAAATACATATAACTATAGTGATAACTATAACTAATATTATAAAGGCGAAAGTTTGTACGGATGTATGGATGGATGGATGTTTGTTACTTCTTCACGCCAAAACTACTGGACGGATCTGGCTGAAATTTTGCATACAGGTAATTCTAATCCTGGAATAAAACATAGGCATACTTTTTATCCCATAAATCTGTTCCCGCGGGATGAAAATCACATTAAAATGTTTCCATAGGAACAACGCGTGCGAAGCCGCGGGGCGCAGCTAGTATAAAATACGCGTTTTCATCTGATATCTTATTAACTGACGGTACTTATCTATTTCAGATTACCTGTTGAACAATTCCACCGCCAACTGCGATCCCCAACTCACCCAGCGTGAGGATTAGTACTCAATATTTTAGAAAAATACTCAATATTTTTATTGAAGTTTTGTAAGTATTCATGCACCCTGCCTGTCAGATAGATTATGGCAGTGATCGTAATCTTAATCTATTAAGTAAGATTAATACTTAATCAGTAGGTATTTTATACAAAATTACAGCGAACTCTTGGGATATAAATAATAACATAACATAAGTTGTAAGTATTTACATTTCTAGATGAACTGTTTATAAAATCATGCAAGTAAATATTTCTGTATATTAAAAATAGTAAAAATAAATTCTTAATAGTAAGTACGTACAGCCGTTTTTTCATGGACCTACTATTTTCTCCTATTAGTAGGACCACGAGGGAGACCTTTTTCTGTCTGTCCTATTCTAGGGTGAATCAAAAATCTACCTCCTGTATAAGTTTCTCGTTACTCAGATGATAATGTACGTAATTAACAAAACTTTGTATAAATTTGACTAGGTTAAACTTAACATAAATAAATGTAACATTGGTACCCATCATGATCTAAAATTCACTTCGAAACTCGTTATAATTATCGTGCTTGGGTACCGATTTAAGGCATGTTGGTGGTTTATTATAATTATATTTTAAGGAACATGTAATCGTCGTGTATGCTTCGGATTATGTCACTACCTCATGCTTCGGATTTGATTAGTGTAATAAATTTGTAATGGTAAACGGTGTTTTTATTTTAGTCAACTGAGCCAAAATAACAAAGGGTATAATTATAATAGAATATAAATATTTTTCGAAAACTGTAGGTAGTAAATTTATAAGGGCAGCTAAAAATATCGATATCGATGAATGTGGTTTAGGGGTCACCCCTAAATCGCATTTATCGAAATCGATATCGATGAATAAGCCGCAGCAGCACATCACTATTATTATTATTTTTTGTGTTGGTAGCCATGAATGTCTTTGTGACATGTGTCGTCTGCGCATGTCCAAATTGAAGTGGATAGGTTGGTTTTTCGCGATACATTCATAGACAGTGACGTTTGGTAGACTCATTTTATTCTAAGGAGGTCCCGTCTCTTCTTACGAAGTTATTGTATTCTCTTTGATTTGCGAGTTGAAAAACGATTCATTTATGACGATGAAGGCATCGTATGTGAAGACGGTATATAGATACGTTAGGTACATTAGTTCATCATTATTAAGCTGCCTTCACCCAGTATGTTGCTGCTTCTAGCTGTTGGATTTTGGTGTAGGCATTCGTGTGTATTATTCGTACTATTTTTGTCGCCAATTGGTTTATTTTCTATTGTTTTGTATTTGTTATCAAAATGGCAGTCAATGAGCGGCGAAAATCGTAGGTAGTACCTGAGTATGAGTTTTACTCCCATTATACCTGTCTGAATTGACCTAGGAGTAGAGTCTGTTCAAAAAGTCTATGATAATGAGTCGTGGCGTTTCGGTGGACTAACACTGTTAATCGTAAAGCAGTGTTCTCAATCCAACAAAAGATGTCAATTGGCAGACGCGCGCAATCCAATCCCACGACTCATCTTTTTGAACAGACTCTAGGCCTCCATAGTTTTGTCCCACTCTTTACAATACGGTCCTACGCTAGATCCATTCGACCTCGTGTCCACCTTGTTACATGCTGATGTCTTTTCTTGACCTTACTTGCTATGCTATACATTAGCAAGTTATGACGTAATAATGTTGATAAAGATGAAATTTAATATTAGGAATTTGAAAAGCACTTTGCAGATAGTGGCATAGATAAAAAAGGTACCTTCAAACAGGTGCACTTCAACTAAAGGATCTAGGAACTAGAAGTTGTTTAAAGAGATTATCAAAACAAATCTGTATAATGTTGTTAGTTCATTGTTTTAGTTGGGAAATCCCGAGTTTAAGTTGTTTTAAGATCATGTTATTAATTAGTCATTTCGCGGAGATAATCAAGGACTTCTATATACTTTGCTATGTTATGAGACTAAGATGTGAGAAAAATGGGATTACCTATAAATGCACGAATGTATAAAAAAATATTGTTTTTCATCACAAGATTTTCACATGAGAAACTAGACATTACCTAACTAGATTCTAGGAGCCTGCTCCTTTGAAATTGTGAATTGTGATAGAATCTGTAATATCGCGTGTATATAATATATAATGTAACTTTTTAAATGATGGATTAAAAACTCACCTTTCTATTAGCGTGATCTGGGAACTTTCCCCTGTCATCGTCATCGGTGTTTTCGCTCTTGTCACTAGCAGCATCCAAAGCCCCCTTGCTGACCAGTTGCTCATACTCAGTCGCATGAGCGTTCGCCAGATGGTTCAGCGTCGCACTTCGGTCATTGTACCCAGCCTCACAGAGGTGGCACTTGAACACAAGACCGTCGAGTGTCTCATCGTGGTCAGGGATTGGCGAGCTGGGTTGAGATTCTCCGGAACAGTGGCGGGAGGTTATATGCTTCTTCAAACTGTCCATAGAGGAAAAGGTACTAGTGGGACATGTTCCGCATTTGTATGGACGTTCTGGGACTGTTCTGAAGTCGTTTACTGGTAGTGGTGGAGAGACGGCATCGGGAATTGGCTCGGCGAGGATTGCTCGCGCCGAACCTCCATGCTTTCGCAGTAGGTGTCTGTCGCAGTTGGATTTAGTCGTGAAGAGCAAGGGGCAGTGAGGGCACTTGAAAGGCTTCTGTCCGGTGTGGGTGAGGACATGGCGGCGAAGGGAGGAAGACCAAGGGAACTTCCGGTGGCAGTAGGGGCATGACACGCGGTTGGGGGCTAAGCTGTAAGCTGAGCGCTTTTTTGGCGGTTGGGTTCCATCGGATTCGGATCTGTGGAAGAATAAACTATTTAATTATTGCACTCACCATTTACAATATGAAATAAACAGATCATTAAAATATTTAAAGTGAAGGGCTAACTTACTTGTTCTCATCGCTGCCAGAGTTGTTTCCCTCACTGGTGGAAGCAACCAAGCCTTCTTCATCTTCCTCTTCATCACTTCTTGTAGGTACCACCGGAACAGGTAGGGCATCCAAAAGTATAGGGTCTGTTCCAGTCTCAATTTTGTCGACTGGCTTGTTGATAAGGTTGCCAGCGATTTTTATATCAAAGTCCTTATGTATTTCCTGCTGGCATGTTTCCATCAGAATTTCAGCGGCTGCTCGTTTTGCTGCTGCATGTTCTTCCGGCTCCATCTCTGGTTCTTCATCGATAACCAAAGTATCGTCTTCGTCTTCTTCATTGTCAGCAACTTCGTCTGAGTCACGGCGGATAGGTGAATGCTCAGATTGTTGCAGTGGTCTTTCGAGATGGCGGGCTAGCAATGCGAATTTCACACGGTCAGCCAAAGCATCAGATGTGGGGTACGGTGGTGGAGCCCTAGGGGCCGGCCGTCTCACGCTCCAGTGCTGAGGATGTTGCTGCTTCACGTGGCGCTCCATGTTTGAGCGTAGGGTGAATCGCGCAGAGCATTGGGAGCAAGAAAAAGGTCTTTCTGTACGGTAACGTCGTTGTTTCTGCTTTGGCATGAGAACTCCGTTCTTGATTACCATTTTCACGGAATCTGTTTGCGAGACCATTCCACCGTTCGACATCGGGCGTGGAGATTCCGAGAGGGGTGAAGGCGCGGGAGAGATCACCAAAGGGGCTGGCTTATCCTCAATCTCGGGTTCAGGCTCCTGCTTCGGCTGAATGTCCGCTTCATTAGGGACGAGCCTCCCACCAGACATGCTCAGCCCGCGAATGATTTCCTTCTGAATGCGTTGTTTGATCTCTGTCATTTCGGGGGAGTCAGAAGGGTGTGGAAAAAAAGAAGGCTGGAGAAAATAAGGAAAGGAAGGGGGTATAGGAAGACCGGGCAGACTGGGGACTGCTCCGGCATAGAGTTGAGATAGTTGAGTTGCGTAGTAAGCTGGGTCAATCTTTGGAAGGGTGTTTTCGAAAAGTCTCTGTTGAGCGAGCAGTAGTCTTGTTTTCTCGAATGCTGTAGCTGCAGCTGATGCCGCATCGGCTTCGAAGGCCGGACGAGAGGGAGTGGAAGGTTTTGGCTCCTCATTGTCGCTGTCACGCTTCTTCTTGCTGAGATCGAGAACGTCACAGTTATTGTCACTTCGGCTCAAATCCACTGGAGCTTCTTCATCATAGACATTGGAGTTGATATCGTTGTTCTTGAATGATAGCTCTGGAACTCTGAATTCTGGAATCTGTGTGAGTTGCCCGATGTTTATGACGTTAATTTTCGGCTTTGGAGGGTCAAGTTCCCTCGGTGGAAGCGGGGTTAGATCGGGGATTGGCTTTGTTGTCAGCGCAGCCACCGGATGTCCTTTTGTTATGAAGCCAGGTGAGAAATGGTGTGTTACCGGAGTATCTCGGCCAGTGCTTTCGTTGCGCCGGTCAATATCAGGTGGAGAATGGAAAGTTAGAGATCGTTTCACCTCATCTCGGGCCAGTTTTGAGTTGACTTCGTCGTTGTTAGGATCTTCGGACGGATGGTAAATGATAGAACGCTTAACATCTTCTCTCGTGACTTTAGCGTGTCTGTTTCTCAAATGCCTTTCACAGTTGGCTTTGGTAGTGAAGGCGTAGTTGCAAACAGCGCATTCGTAAGGTCTATCTCCGTTGTGGGTCCTCATGTGACGGACCAGCGCTGCCTTATCCAGGGAAGCATGCGGACACATGTTGCATTGATAAGGGCCGGGGCCAGTGCCGCTAAGATGCACTCGGTTATGTCCCTTTAGGGCTCGTAGATTAGGAAATTTCGCGGGACATAATCTACAAGGGAATTCTCCCCGTAGCTTCATTCGTCTAAACTCAGCGGCAAAGTTGTCTTGCGTCTCTTCCTGGTCGCGATCTTTCCCAATAGTGTCCGGTGGCGTCAGCACGGAACTTTCTAAATTGACTCTGGTGCCAGTGAGTCTCTCTAAAAGGCTTCCCGTCGACGTGACGTTGAGTATCGATTGAATATCTGCCAAGTCTCGGGCGGCGTCCATATGCCGCATACCGTTACTGATATGTCCATCGTCGAACTTTGTCGTGAACCTCTCCATAGGCGGAGTCAACGTGCCCGGAATACCAAACGACCTGTTCCTAAGGTCCAGTTTCGCGAAGAAATCTTCTCTGCGATCGCGGTCGGGTGTCGGTATTCTGTTGGAAGGGGAGCACGTCTTCCTGTGGATATCCAGAACTTGTGCGTTGATGAAATCTCTCATGCACAGATCGCACCGGAAGTTGTGGAGGCCGCGGGCGATTTCGGGGAACTTTTTGCTGGAGAAGTCGACGAGATCTTCGTATCCCGAGCGGGAGTCGTCGCCGTGGACTGTGAATCGGTGCATGTCGAATGCGTTCCCGGAGTCGAATCTTTGGTGGCATTTTGGGCATTCGAAGCGCGCGATCCTCTTGTCCAGGGGCATCGGCGAGGGGGAGGCGGAGGCAGCCCGCTTCCTAGCGCGGCGGCACTCCTCCTCCTCGCTCCTGTCGGAACGGTTGTCGCTGTCGATGCTCGTGGTGCGAGTGCCTCGCAGCTCCTGCCGCTCGACAATCATCCTTTCCATTTCCTCGGCCTCGATTTTAGCCTCGACTTCCTCTGTTTTGATTTCTGTAACAAAGAGAGCGCGTTACAATTGATTGCGAATGTTTGAATAACTCGGGGCGCTTTCATTTTACATTTCCAAGAAACCTTCGACAATAGATGAGTCAGGCGATTCACTTGCGCTGTGTTAAAAATACAATCTGATATTTACTATCATAGAAGCGTAGGCAGCGAGCGGTTTTACAATCAGCTAATAGATTTGGGGCTGAGAGTGAAATTACCTTTACGGTGTTTTAACTACCGCTACTCGTCACGAGATGGCGTTAGTCGTACATAACTTTGATCTTCCAGAGACGATATTTTCGGCTTATAATAACAAATTGATAAGATGATAATAAAAGATGGGCGGTGCTACTGATAAACACTAACAAGATTGAGTTGCCATTTTATCTCATCAAATTATTAAACAATTTCAATCTTAACAATCTCATCTATAAAGCTCAATTTTCGTAAACAGCCGCATTCTTCAAAACTTCTATTATGAATCACTTCTTTGTTACAAATACGACGTACCAATCGTTGTTCTTACAGCGCGGAGTTTGAAACTAGACTCTATCGCGAATGGCTTAATGTATAATTCCGTTTGTGACGGTTAGAGGCTACGCTAAAATCAATAACTTGGACTGACGCCTATCCGCAGAATGCTGCATAGATAGATACCTACAGCTATATCTACGAGGTAGGGAATCAGTGGTGAACCAGTGACTAATTAATATGAGCTAAATCACGATAGATAGCATGTTATGTCCCGGAGGCCGTAACAGCCTATTGCAGATGTGTTGCGGTGGATTGCAGAGGGATTTTCAGGCACGATCTTCTAAAATTATTTACTTGCCTAGACACAATAAATGTAGGCAGGTACCTCGGAATTTTACATCTTTGCCCTAACTACACTCATAAAAGGTCAAATTATAAATTATTCAAATCAAAGCCAAGTAAATAACTTCCCAAGACTAATGGAAAAGATCATTTACAGATTAAATGAAGGCGTGGTTTTAGTCACCAAGACTTTTATTTTAAACTTATAGCTCGCTACTGTAAAAGTGAGGCAGAAAAGAGGTCAAAACTCACGGGACTATTGGAGTGGAGACGTCAGAAAACATTTATTTTGCATTATTTACTTAGGTACCTACATAGTTAAAGGAAAATATGGTAGGTTACCTAGGTAGTATACCTACATTTTCTAAAATTTATATTGGATACTTACCTGTACCAACCTAATTAAGTTGACCTAATTAATCTATAAAAAAACACTATCTTGCAACGGAAAATAATTATTACCTTATTTACTCATGTTAAATTATAAATTATTTTATTTAATCCAGCCGATTCCAGCCACACACCAAGCGTATCCAAGAACAACTGAAAGCTTATGTCCCAATAGTTCTGTTCACAGCAGCGCAGAACTATTGGGAATAAGCGAAGAAAAGTGTCAAGACTTGTACTGTAGTGACTCAATGAACTTCTCATCCGGCTAAGCACTACAAATTTGGTTTTGGGTAAACTAAAATGTTTCCTCAATGAATTATACAATATGGTGCCATGCCACAATGTTTGACGTAGGTACTTAAGTTTAAATTGAATCACGCATCCCTTCCAATGGGAAACACATTTGACACCTCATATGGGTAGATTTACTTATCGGAAAGAGAAAGAAATTGAAATAAATGTGATTGACAAACATCACTAGTTAAAGACGCCGCGCCGTTATAGCCAAAAAACTGTGGCATTTTCTTTGAATGATATTAAGCTTTTTATTGTACAATCACATAGCACGTCTTTTGTGAACAAGCACACCACAAAACCTAGTAATTCTCTTATTCCAAATGATTAAGACAAGTTTGTGAGCTCACAAACATCGTTTGGCAACAAACACGGAGCGGTCTTTTGATAATTAAGGTACCTTACCTACCAACTAAATGTCAAAAATACAGATCTGTTTTTCTCAATAATTTTTAATTATGACGTATTAAATTAGATAAACTTATTACATATGGAACAAGTTATTTCTTATCTTTACTGATCGAACACTTTACGCGTAACATCAAAAATCAGGTTAAAGAAAAAGAAGGTTTTATAAAAAGTAGAATACCAACAGAATTAGATAAGTACCTGCACGCAATCTGTGAACTGCAAAGTTATGGAATTGGTCTAAACTTGCTAAACTTGAAATCTATTTGCTGTGGCGGTCACGTTGCTATCCTACTAATATTAAAAAGACTACAGCTTATACTCTCGTTGGCCGAAGATAACGACAAAGCTACTAAATGGTTCGGGCTAAAACTTGTACAAATAATCTAAACGGAAATAACATAATATGGCTGTTTTTATTTAAAAAAACGCATGCTTAGGTATAAAACATGTAGGTATTATTAGGTACACTGTACCTACATAATATAAATGAATTTCAAACCGCGGGATAAATAGGTATTGCGTAATAATAATTACGCAATACCTACGGGGGAAAATTTGATTCAATTTAGTAATTGCGAAATCGATTTCTTGGTAGCGAATCTGAAATGCAGGTTTTCGAGAGACGCGTGCGCTGAATTTTGTTATGCATTTCGTTAATGTTGACGTGGTAGATCCATTGTTTTATTATTCCAAAAATTAAAAGTTCCTTACGTTCCAAAAGTTTTGAATTACGTCAGTTCTCAAAAACATCAAAAGAAGACAACTAAGAAAAAACTATTTTGAAAAATAAACGCAATTGGTGTTAGGTATTTTAAGTTAACGTTCCATTTTTATTTTATTGCATGAAATTGGTAGTTGGATTTTCAACGCACAATTCTTCTTTCTACCCACCTTTTCTCTATCAATATGAACGTTATGATATGAAACAAAAGTTAAAACGGTACTAAGACGGAATAATGTCCTTTAAATTCATCGTCCATCGGGTTCAATCAAGTTCGTATACGGAGAAAAGGTGTGACATAGATGCGGCCAGGAGCGTGACTTCCTCCTTCCCGCTTATTCGGAATTTAAATCGACCTATCACCATCCCATGCGGGGTTGCCATATAAAACGTTTTGGCTTTTCTTATACCTACTAAGAAAACAAAGATAGATCTTAGCTTGTTTAGGTAGGGTGTGTTGTATTATATAATATATCTGTCGGAATGTAGGTATAATCTAATCATGGATTTTTTTCTGTTAGATTTAGACAAGAATAGTTGTAAGATGCGGGTAGATCTTATTCATACAGATCATTGTTTATATTTTCAGGTTGGTCAATCATAAATTAATTAACGTCAAGCAAGCGATGCATTGACCCAGACGATCCGAAATCAAACAACACTAGCTCTTATAGTGGGTCACGTATAACGGAATGCATATCATAAACGATTGGTATTGCTAGGACGTCGTCACCGGTGCTTTCTTCACTCCAATGAGCCGAACGGTACTGAATTACACCATGTATCCTAAGCCTTCATTTGTAGTGTTGCCATCGTCAATTACCTGACCATACTTACCGCTTTCAACTTACGTTCCATTCTAGCTCTTAGGAACTAGTGATACAGTTGCATTGTGAAATGTAAAGAACAGTTGTCTAGAAATTGGTAATGTATGAGGTCCGAACTGTCATTTGAAATTGGAATGGACTAGTTTCGAATCTTTGGAGAAACTTAATTGCAGTTTGCATTTCGAAATGAAGTTTCTTAATTTTGTGGTAAAATAGATTGTCTTAAATTTTGCGGTGTTATCTAGTTGCTTCAGGAAAGGAAGGAATACATTTTGTCTTATCTTGCACATTATGTGGCAGGAAAATGCGGGCGAATTTGTCTTGTGTGACGCTGAAGCTGATAGAATGATTGTACCTACTGAATATTATTCACAAAGTAATCGATTATGTTAACATTAGGGAATTCTTTGACGTCATCGTCTGCAGGAAATTATGATATGCCTCATAGGAATAAGTGCGTATATTATTAGGTATTTATTACTTACCTTATGATAAGTCATCTAAATACGTAACCATTAATTGGTCAGCTAGGTAAATACGATTACATAATAAAATTATTCAGGTCTAAATGAAACACTAACTTATTTAATAAAACAATTAAATAAATAATACTGAACAATCCACACATCATCATGCAAGCTAAACGCTAAATACCTAATGAACCTTTTTGTATTATTTGGCAAGGAATTTAGATCTTGTGATCTGTACTTGATTTTGATCACAATTTGATCTATGGTTTGTATCATTGGAACAATAAACAATAAAGGAGTATGATCATAAACCGATCACGCAGCGGCCATCTTGCCTGGATTTCATTATGCAAGTCAGGAGCCGCCTTCCGCGGCGGTTTAACGGTTCTTAGATATTATACTTAGACGTGGAATACTCTGACGATAAACTATCGGATGAAGTATGGTTTAAAATCAAATAATCCAAAAGTCTTAATAACTGACTAGAAGCAGATAATTCAAAAACACGTCACGCACCTCAAGCTTTGATCCTTTGTTCAGTACAAACGATTCCTAGCCCAAAAAATAATATTAATTATGTATGCATCTCATTTATTTCATATATTTCTTTAGGGATAGAAGACAACGTCATTGAATTATTTCATTAACGAAAATACGCAAAAACAACGCGGAATCTAGGACAAGCCTCGTCTGAACTTGAATGAACTAGATTGCATTTACAATGACGTAGATATTATTCTAAAAACTTGTCAATAAGCCCATTATTGATATTCTACGGAATTTAGTTCTCCGATTTATGAATGAAGTGCTGGTCGAGTTACAGCTTGCGTCAGCTCTCTTGTTACAATATTGACATGTTGTTCGATTCCACTGATTCTGATAGTTTCACAGCTTGATGTAAAGTCATTCATGATTTCATTGAAGAATTTTTATCTGTATTATCTTGAAGCTTTATCTTCACAATTCTCAATGCTGAGACGCTGACGCTTTTACAAGCATCAGAGAGCTGAGCTTCTAGTTGAACCTTGTGATTAACAATAAACGACAGTAGCCTTAAATTGCTGCCTGTAAGGATTCAGGATAATTCTAGAAACCGTATCTACACAGTCAAAGTAAATCCAAGACTGACCGAACAATGCGACTTGATGCACGGTAGACCATCAGAAAGCGATCGATCTTACGTGTGAAGTCGCACCAAAAACAGTTACAAATGGCGACTTTCACCGGACGGAAGGCCTACCAATTAGACTTACGAGATGATTGAATATCAAGTGAAGGGCTAGAGATGTCGGTAACAGGATCGACGAACCACTGGCGTGTGTTGGGTGCTAAGGAGCTTCTGCCGCATCACTGTCTGGGTACTAAAATGTTAATTAACTTGTGTAATGGTCTTGGGTGGCGAGATAGTGGAATGCGACTAGATGAATGGTGCTTTGAAACCGACAAATTGAGAATCTATATCATTCATAAACCATATTTTATGGTCCTGTAATTTTGAGTCGGAAAAAAATTATAAATCATTCTCGTTGCATGAGACAGGCCAGGATAAAAGAGAGAAACCCACGAGGAAAATCATCTACCTAACGTATTTAATTTACGTCATAAACTAGTCATCTCTGTTATCAAGTGCTCCAATTGTCCAAATTTGCCAGGTTGCCTAACAGCAAACAACAATTACCACCGGAAGACACACAAAATAGGTTATCTGATAAGAAGTGCCGTTACCCACCTTCGACAGATATGCCAAATGGTCTAGTAGAGAGTGAACTCATCGAGGACAAAGACATATAGGTTGAAAGGAAAAGATGTGTAATAGCTTTGAGACAATTCTCAAAACAAAGAAAGTTACAGAATATTGTCAAATTAAGACGACAACAAAATCTTTTGTGATTCAATCTTCCGAGATAATTTCTATGAATGTTTGAGAAATTGCATACGTAGATAAGTCAAAATGAGTCATTTACTAAGAATCTAGTCACACTTGATTTTCCTTAAAGATGAAATTGATGACACGAGCACCGGAAACAGATTAGCCAATGATCTAATTTGCTTTATAAGGTATCAAATGAGCATTCATTTTGAGTAATTAGCAAAGATTTTGTTACCTACTAATCATTGCTTTATTAAAAGTTATCTAACTATAATTTGATTGAATTCAATGATAGAATAGATAGACTATATAAACATGTTTAAATCAAAACACAATCGGAAAATGAATTAAATTTTGAAACCTAACGTAGATCACAAAAGATACCAAACAAACACCATTTTGGATGTCATGAAAGCTGTTTGAACCGCCGATATGGCCTTAAAGATCTATAAACAGTTTGAACAGGTGTTTTTGACATAAAAGGATGAGAACTCCTCTCGGGAGATCATCTGAGCAAACTGAATTCCGAAGGCTGTCTTAATGAGACCTCTAATGACGCTTTGAGCATTGTTTGGATAACGAAATTGTTTTCGTTTTGGTTTCATATAAGAACGTGAAAGAATAGATTGTGGTGGTTATTTTCCGTGATGAATGGAGTTAAGAGTTTCGGATCTTTTGCAGCAGGGTCAACGACTTTTATTCGTTTTTTTATCCCTAATACAATGACTATTATTACAAGATCACTTAACCCAATCCTAATACAATAGGAATAGTCATCCTGTTATTCAGTCTTACCTGACGCATGTTTTTGGAGATTCCTGTGGCATGTTTAGGTATAGGTTAAACCCTTCGGCAATTTGTTCTCTGTCAGTTTGCATAGAAGGTATTCTTTTACATTCTGTAGAAAGTTTCACGCCTATTGAAAAATATCTGCATAGAGGTAGAGGACACAAGATTATTGACTTCTTGTTTACTGTTTTCTCCACCTATTGTGACAACTATGTAATCAGAAACGGTGACGTTGCTGCAGATATCTAGAGACAAGGCTATTGAGGTGCTTGTAAGGCAAACTAGCTGGGCAAATTATAAAGGATCACATAATGTCAAGATGTAATAAACACATATGATTGTTTTTTTTGCTCTATAATTCTTATTAACTACCTAATTTTTTGAAAGTCACTAAAAACAACGCATAAATAATACATTGCAGCAAGCTAAGCAGAGCTTGTTTTATGGGTACTATACTTACTAGATAACTAATTATAGATATATGATGATATATTTTATTATATAGAGAAAATATCCAGAATACCCTGAACAAATATCTGCAGATCGTACAGACATTTGTACGAGGAGGAAATCGAACCCTCCTGCGTTGCATGCGGACCTTCGCCCGCCGCGCCACAAAGTTTGTCGATAGTCTATGGCCATGGTCGTCATATTGCGGCCCGCGGGCCGCATGCGGCCCGTGGGCGTTATTTATGCGGCCCGCGGCAAAGTAAATTGCATTTATAATAGTCAAGAGCACCGTGAAAAGCAGGAGTACAATGAATTTTGGAAAAATGCCCCTAGCAAGTATAAATCTTTGCAAGACTGCGCACAATTCGTTTTAACCATATTTTCTTCAACATATCTCTGTGAAGCTTCATTTTCGAAAACGAGCTTCTTAAAAAATAAATACCGTAATCGTCTTTCCACTCATTTAGAAGACACAATGAGGATCGCATGTGTCCAAAAGATGCCAATATACAAGAAATAATTAAAAAAGTTCAACACCATAATTCCTAATTATTATAAAACATAGGTATTTTTGATAACGATGTTGAACTTTTTAGTAAATTTTAATCATTCCTTACTTATCTATGTTTATAAATAACCTTTTTCTAATAAATATAGTAATGAATATAATATATTATATGAGTCTACTTTTTTGATATCAACTCCCACACGAACGGCGACGTCGCGCCGCCGCAGGCACAGCTAGAGCGAAGTGAATAATGAAATGAGCTGAATATATAGTATTCCTGGGATAAAAATTATCCTATGTCCTTCCCCGGAACTCAAACTATCCCCATACCAAATTTCATGTAAATCGGTCCAGTGGTTTAAGCGTAGAGAGGTAACAAACAGACAGACAGACACACTTTCGCATTTATAAGATTAGTTTGGACTAGTATGGATAAGTGTGCAAAGGCTCTTGAAGCGCCTTCACATACTCTGCGGCCCGGCCCTGGTTTTCACATTTTCATTGGTGGCCCTTGGCTAGTAAAGTGTGACGACCGCTGGTCTATGGTATATATCTTAAGATCTAGCTAGTATATAGTGTTGTTATTCCTGTTTAAAGAAGATATAGTTCACTCCTGTGAGGTATTTCTAATAGCGCACCGGATGCCGTCGTAACCATCGCTGCTGTGATGGAATGAGGGCAGTTAGGTGTCTGATGACGGATCTGCGCGTGCTGATCATTGCCGCTCATGTTGCTAAGTATCTCTTGGTAAGAGATGTAGATAAAGGTAGGCACTTGAATTATAATGCTAGTCACCATTTTTATGATCAAGTATTCTGTTTATTTAAAGGATGGAAGGAACTAAACCTATGTTATGTATACCTACTTAAAGAAGAAGGGATATTTACCATGATTTGTGTTTTGAGCTTTCCAATATTTCGGCAGTTTTATACGCCATGGTACGGAATAACAGAACATGATTATCGCGTTGTAAATGGCTTTCGTATTAATTACCATTTTCATGGTTATTATTGCAATGTATGTTTTAAATAACATATTTTATGAAGGAATTTTTGTAATTTTCAAAAGTTGTTACTTGTTGTTTCTCATCAAGTTTTATGACGTGCAAAAAAAAAAACTAAAAATGTCAAAGTCAGAGTTTTTTTTTAATTGTTCCTTTTCTCTAATCGTGAAATATGTGCTTTAGTGCATCTAGATGAGTGTTATGGTGCAAACATATAAGTACCTACGTATATGTACACTGAAAAAATATAATAGTTAAATTTACTAAATTCTCAGTATTTTTTACAAAAGCAACGTGTAAAAATGGGTCCTACACACTTTTTTGTTAATTTAACTAAACACAAATGGTTAAACTTTTACAAAACTGGTTTAGTATTACTGACTCATAGCTTTTATAAACTATACAATACCAGTCATGCAATATTCACTCATTCTGTTTTGTATAATTTAAGGATTTTGTTTAGTATTTTTTAGTAAACCTGTTTAGTATATTTTACTCCATGATTTACCTAAAAGGTACTATACTAGTTTTGTAATACCTACTCATTCTGTTTCGTAGATTTAACGAGTTGTACTTAGTATTTTCTACTAAATCGGTTTTGTATATTTTACCCCTCAGCTTTTGTAGACTATACGATACTACTCATGTAATATCTACTCCTTCTGTTTCGTATAATTTAAGGATTTTGTTTAGTAAATTTCATTAAACCTGTTTTGTATATTTTACCCCTAATATACGTAAAATGTACGATAGTGGTATTGTAATATTCACTCAATCAGTTTCGTATAATTTACGGGTCATGTATGTATTTTTTGCTAAATAAGTATCGTCTAAAATACCATTATTGTATAGTACGTTCTACGAAATTTGTTTACTTATTTACTTTCGTATATTTTGCAACTTTACTTTGGTTGAATCTACAAACAAATTGAATAGGTATATAATACGCTTGACTTTTAACAGTAGGTATTGCTTTCGTAATATTTACATATTATCTTTTGTATATTCCACGCTTTTTTTATTATTGATATTATAGGGTACCTGGGTTTTTAAGTTGGCTACTTACGGCCGTTCCCAATAATCAGATGGATTGAATATTTGAGAATGGCTGTAAGAAGCTAACTTAAACATGTAGGTACCTATGATCAATAATCCAAAAAGCGCAAACAAGTAAATAATGGGAAAACAATACGTACTTACCTAAAAGTCAAGGGTATTATAAACTCACAAAAAATGTCCAAGTAGAAAGTTCCAAAGCAGATTAAATAAACGAAAGCAAATGCATAAGTCAAAACAAATTCGTGAAATGTACAAATTTAGCAACAATATATGTATATAACACAGGACATTATACGCAAACAAATTATTATCAAAATTATTACACTCAATTGAATTATCATATTATACATAACAATAAGGATAAGGATTCAAATAATAGTAAATGTAAAAAATAAAAGAACTTTTTATTTTACTAACAAACACAAAATGACACCAACAAATTACGTAGGAAACGCTCGTTCCCTCGTTTTACATATTTTAGTTTACCTAGACGTAACAGAATTGCCACCATTATATAAATAAGTACGAACTGAATTCTACAAGAAATATCTCAATCACATCAGGCATAAAAAAAGTTACAAAATAATGATAAACATTTCTGGTTTTATCAATCTCGAAACTCCAGATTCATAATTAAGGGGCTGACAACCGTCAAACATCTTCTCGCCGTATTTACGGTTATGGTGTAGTTTTCTTCGTTCGTACTAAACTTATGCAATTTTTTTGGTAGAACTTGTTTTGATCAAATTCGGCCACTTTTTAAACAACTTCAACTCACAGTTCGAAAACAGGACGTCAAAATCTGATTCAATCTGAAAATAATTTAAATTTTGGTAAGTAGGTATTAATATACATTTTAGCATAATTTTTTTCAAATTTAATTTTAGGAGAAGAGGAGGAATTCAAGAGGTTGCGGGGTCGATTCCCGCCTCGGGACAAATATTTGTACGATCTGCAGATATTTTCGAAGTAAAATAAAAAATATCTATCTACATTAAGTAGTATATTGTATTAAGTATATCAGTTATCTAGTACCCATAAGATAATGCTGTGTGAATTGTCAGAAAAATATTTATTTATTATTTATTTATTTATATAACCAGCCGGTAACACCCACTGCTGAGTATAGGCCTCTTCTTTATCTCGCCACCCCATACAGTCTCAAAGTATGATAATAGAGCTAGTTAACACATAAGATGGATTTTATTTTATATTACAATTTGTATTTTATTGATTGTGTAATTATAATTGTAATCAATGGCAAACAGACTACAATATTTGATTGTAGTAAATAAAGAAACTTACTTCTTTTGAAACTGCCACTCAACCCAGAGATATTTGATTCCACTTCAAATTTATCAAGATCATTGGATGCAATAGACTCGGAATCCATGGAACATGTGCTCTGAAAAAAAAAAATAAACTATTTAGTAAGTGCAAAGAAAATATTAACTACTTTGTAATTTTTTTTTAAAGAAATTATAATTGTGCATTAAAGTACATTCACAAAGCATCACATATCCATGTAGGTACCTACCTATAATATTATTTGCTTACCAATGTTTTATTTTCATTTCCGAATCGAGATAGTCCAGCCTTCAACTTTATTCTATCTTTTATTTTATTTGATTCTATGAGTTCATTAATATCTGACTCGGTAATATTTTCAACACAGAAATAGCTCCAAATCGTGTTCTAGAAAAGATTATATAAAAATGATTTAAAAATGTCTTGAAATAAGTAGGAACAATGATGAAATAACTGGGACTGCAGTGGTTTATGAATGACGATGAGCAAAGTACCTATCCTTTCTTTGCTCATCGTCATTCAAAAGCCACTGCAGCCCCGACTACAATGATTATATAAACAGCCTAATGATAAACTACCTAACATCATCAGGCTACAGTAAGCCTATGCTGGACATAGCCCTCCCCTAATGAGTGATTATTATAATTCACTACTAGCTACTCACAGACAGAAATTGTAATAATAAGCTACTATTATTACGATTTCTGTGTAGTTACCCTAGGTAGGCAAAGATGCCCAGTTAACCAAACATCGAGATTATTACAGTTTATCGATGTCATCAAGTCAATTAGTTAGGTAGGTAGGTATAGGTTTTACATACCTTTGAACACTCTTCGAGTGTCTTCCGAGACTCCCCACGGATCCAGCTCAATCACGAAATTATTATCAGTATCAATATCAAGTACGTTCGGATCGTATTCCTTTTCTTCCATGATTGATCAGGCAGGCAGGCAGGCAGGCAGGCAGGCAGACAAAGCTCAGCAAAATGGCTAACGAAACACCCTCCACAGTTTCGAAAAAAGGCACTTTATTGCGTACTTTCAATGAAAGTAGGTAGTATAATTCTGTTTTACCCATATGAACACAGAATCGTTTTAATATAAGAAGCAGGAGTCCAAATAAAATACAATAACCACGTAAAGCAGGAGTCGTCGTCTTTCGCTCGTTAGCGTCCCACTGAGCGAAGTGAGCGCGACCCCCCTCCCTTATTACAGTTATTAATTTTCTAATACGAAACAAGGTACGTTAAATTAACACTCACAGTATTGATTCTACAAAACTACTTTTGTAAATTATTATGCCTGTCCGTAATTTACCTACCTACCTACTTACCAACGCAAGGTTCTTTCGGGTCTAGGTACCAAGAGAAGACTGGTCTTCGGTTTTCCTAGTTATTACCTGCGCCATTTACGTCAATAGACACTTCCACCCCCAAGACTCTAAGGCCCGTATTATGAAAGCATGCTCGGTCATCGACCTATGCTTGAGTGACACTTATGCCATAGAAAAGCGTTACTCAAGCATAACTCTATGACTGAGCAGGCTTTTATAATACCGGCCTAAATCCTAAGCAGCTTAGGATTTAGGCCAGTATTATAAAAGCCTGCATAGTAGGTACCATACATATAGATAGAAGATGGAAAATACATAGGCAGGAAGGTACCTACTTATTATAATATACCTAGGGACATACCTAATTGCCTGATATGTATTCGAGAGCAAGTGTCGTCTATATTAATATTAAAAAGGAAAATTAATATAAAAAGGAAAGATCTGATTGTTTGTTTGTTTGTATTGAATAGGCTTCGAAACTACTGGACCGATTTAAAAATTCTTTCACCATTAAGAAGCTTACTTTTCAGGGAGTGACATAGGCTATATTTTATCCCGGAATTCCCACGGGGCTAGTAGGTATAAAATAAATATCAGATTGTCTAGATAGAGGATAAAAAACCCTGGGACAAGTTTTGCTCCAACTCAAAAACTAACATTCTAACCAAGTAAAGGTTTCTGATTCGCTCGATAGGTATATATTGAAGTGATCAAAAATTCAAAGTAATCACCTTATTTCCTAGTTTAACTATAAGTTATTAAAATTTTGTGTCCAAGAGTCCTGTAACTTAAAGCACTTTGACTTTTGAGTAGATAAGGTAGGTACCGACTTCGTAGTTTAGATTCACTGTTTCCAGTAAGTAACTCCCTCGAGTTTGGGCTCATTATGATTCGTATGATACATTGGGCTTGGTAACGAATGTCTGATAATGGAGCCAGGAGGGGCAGGAGGTGATAGTCGAACTCATCACTGGCTAGTAGACCTCTCAAGTTTGAGCTCATTCGATTGGTTTGGTAACGAGGGTCTGGGGACAGAGCCAGGAGGTGGATTGTGGAAATCTTCCCTGGCTACTTCTAAGCCCCTCGAGTTGGAGTTTGATTTACTGGTTTCAGTTCTGTAGAGTTTGAAATAATTCCACTCCAGCCAAGGTGAGATACGTGCTGATGAGGGGGCAAAATACGCCAGCTAACGATAGGTACCTATTCTAAGGAACCCTATTACAAAACTAGAAAGTTATTTTACGACAGTACATTGTTGATTTTATTATAGTTTTGTGTAAACTGTGCATCAAAATCAAATTATTTATTTAAAATTAAAATGTTACAAGTTTGGATGTTTGTGGCTCAATCACACCCTAACCACTGAACCGACCACAGCCACAAAAGTGGCTCGCAGCGAAAAAGCTTGATTTCCAACGCCACAATAGTGGCGTGACGTAAGCGAGAGCGCAATCAGTTTTTGTTATTTCTTGTGAATTATTTAGATAGACGGACAACTAGCAAAACATTGTACCCAGTTGGGCTGAAAGCTATTAACAAGCTATACCTAACCTACACATTAGATGGAGCTGTTATTTTTAGAAATCAATCTGTAGTCAAAACGGGAAAAAACCGTGCGAGTTCGTGCGACGAGTGTTTATTTATTAATTGAACATCAAATTATAGTTGAATATACTAAATCGTATTATGTTAAATTGAGTTTGGCAAAAGCAACATCCCAGATCATTAATTTTACACAGAACTTTAGTAGTGAAGCACGCGCCAGCTCACGTTATTTTTAGGTACATTCTTACAAAACTAGATAGTATTTTTTACGAAAGTACACTGTCAAATTGTTTACTAATTCAACATCAAGTTATAGTTGAATATATTAAATCATTTTGGTTGAATTGCGTTTAGCAAAATTAACATTTAAGATCATTATTTTTACGTAGAAGTTTAGTAGCGAAGCATGCGCCATCTAACATTACATTTAGGAACCTTCTTACAAAACTAGAAAGTTGTTTCTACGAAATTACAATGTTAAATTTGTTATACTAATTGAATATCAAGTTATAGTTGTATATACTAAATCGTGGATGTTGAATTGAGTTTGGCAAAATCAACATCCTAGATCATTAATTTTACACAGAACTTTAGTAGCGAAGTATGCGACATCTAACTTTATTTTTAGGAACATTCTTACAAAACTAGAACGTAAGTTTTACGAAAGTACACTGTCAAATTGTTTACTAATTCAACATCAAGTTATAGTTGAATATACAAAAACGAGGATGTTGAATTGCGTTTAGCAAAATCAACATCCAAGATCGTTAATTTTACATAGAACTTTAGTAAAATGCTTACGTCACTTGACGATACCCTCGAGAAACATTTTACGAAACATACATAAGTGTATTTAACATACAGTTTTCTAGTAACTTTAACTATATTTTATAGGTTAATATTTACCTTTGTGGTTTAGTAAAATAAACAACGAGTTTTTGTAAAACCAACGAGGAATTAGGTTGATTTTATTAGTTAAAGCCTCAAACTACTCAAGTTTAGTAAATTTAACAATCATATTTTTTCAGTGTATGTACTCACGTTGCGAGGGGGGTGGTTCGGGGGCGGGGGCCGCAGGCACGCCGGCAGCGCCCTGCATGACCCGCGACGGTATACCACGCCGACGCCTGCGCAGAAACCACTAGTTACAACCTGTTCTATCATAGCCTTCTTGCCGACTAGCTTTGTGCGCAGGACATATTTTAGTACACAAGTGTGTGCGCAAACACAGATGCGTCACTTTCACAATCTAAGGTTGCAAAGAAGAAATCACTTAAAGCGATAGGACCGCCTATTTTTACTTCTTTCTCTCCTACCAGTCCAAAATTAAGACGGTAAAAATAAAAACAGAAAAAAGTAGATAAATACCTATTATACTCATGACAAAAAAATACGATAAACTGTTTTTTGGCCGATCTACCAACATTATTACAACAATTTGAGGAAAAAAACTATGTTTCAATTGACACAGTATTCGATATAGTCTGTTCTGGAGGAAAAGAAATACCCATAAACGTTATAATATAAATCATGGTCATCCTACATAATAAAATGCAATAAATGATGCCCTAAAACGGGAAAATGTATGAATTATTATTGCATTGCATAATTATTATAATGTCCAACCATGCTAAAGCGTAATTACTAATTAGGTAATGTTACCTACCTAGGTACATAATGACGTATTAATGTAGGTAGGTGCGATAACGACTTCTCCACGTCACTATGAGTAATCTTTAATCTTTAATTCTGGGAGAGGAATTTAAAAGATTAAAATAAATTGAAAATCGACATCGTCATGGGCCTTTTGTGTACCTAGCCTTTATATTTTACCACAATAATTGTCAATCTGTGCATAAGCGGCACTTACTAGTTTCTACCAGAATTTTATTAGATTTCTATTGTGTGTGATTAATTATATAAAAAAAGTGAATTTGAATATTATATTATTTATATTATATTTATATATTCACTTATTAATTTAGAATGCGTGCACTATGTAGGTACTTATTTTCATTCAGTGATTAGATTGTGATTACTTATTTTCATCAGCGTAGATATTAGCCTTTTGAAATCTAACCTTATTCTATGTAAAGATACTTCTATAAAAATATCTATCTATGTAATGTATTTATGCATTACGCTTCCAACTGGTATTGATATGGATCAGTTGAGGCACCCGTAGTTTGTTTGCAACAGTCTGCAGTTAGCTCAGTGGTTTCATAAATCAATATTATTCGATTTATTTATGCATGTACCTTCTATAAGTTATTTAATTTCTACCCATAACACAAACTGCTTAATTTGGGGCTAGATGATGCTATGAATTGTCCATTATATATTTTCTCCTATTTTTTATTCGCTTAAACTGTTTCACTATTTAAAACTACCAAGGTTTAATAATTTATGAAAAGAAGAAATAAAACGCTTTTATCTCTTCTTGAAACTCTTAAAACACTACAAGTGACAATTAACGCGAACAAAAGAGGTTGACTCACAAACACGGTGTTATCAGCTCCGTTTCCGGTTAACAATCAATGATCGAAATGAGGCTGAAATACACCTTCGAGGTGTTTTATCCTCGACAGATAATGTTTGAAATACTATTATGTGAATATTGTGAATTCAGTAATTCCGTTTTTATACCACCAAGGTGGCAAAATTGCATACTGTCCGCCTGATGGTAAACGGTTATCGCACCCACGCGTTGCCGATCCTATAAATGTGTTTGATTGAAGGCCCTTTTTGAAGAACCCCATGTTGTAGTCCTCAGTTTCGTAAAAAACTAACGTCCGATACTCAAACGCATCTCAGATTAAAGTACGTTACAAGTGGTGCTTTTACTTCTGAAAAATCGCGCAAGTGTGAAATCTGAGTTGCCTTTGAGTATTTGGGGGTAATAATTAATTTTGTTTAAAAAAACTATGAACCATCTTCGATATTAATAGTTTTTTCATGGATCCCCAGAATACAATTTCATGAATAAAAAAATAATCACGAAAATCGCACCACCCAGTCAAAAGTTCTGAGGGAGCAAACATAAAAAATACAGTCAAATTGAGAACCTCCTCTTTTTTGAAGTTGGTTAAAAACATTATTTACTACCTACTAATCTAAATCATTATAAGTGATAGTTGTCAGTGAAGGATATCCTCCTGGAATTTTTCTTAAATATCCTTAAGGATAATTTAGCTAATAAGTAGTAGAAATGATTAATTATTTTTAAAATCTATTGAAACCTGAATAAAAATGCATCCTTTTATAATTCACAGTTTTGAAAACTTTTTTTTAAGATTTTTGTTTGTTACTTTTGTTTGTTTGTTTGTGGTAACTTTAAATAAAAAAAATCCGCTTCGGCGGATTCGAACCCCCCACTTTTTTTTGTACTGAGAACACAATGTCATGATTTCTGTACGATCACCTAATATATAAAAACGGATGGACACCATTTAAAGTTTTTATTGGATAGAATCAACAAGAAACCATTAACCATACCTACTCAAAATAGTAACAATTGCAGTAAAATAAAAAAAATACTACAAAAATTGGATTCTTTGACTTCACTTGTTGTCTCAATGAAACTGGTTCACCCTCTTGCTTTTGCGCGCGGAGGCACTTAAATTTCAAAGTCGTAAAAAAAATTGTCCGAAAGCTCTCAAAAGCTTGGTATCATGGCCACCCTACAAATGCGCGCACGCTTCCTCTCGCCATCAGCACACAATGCGTGCTAATAACCTGTGGCTGGTATGCAAGTGCTTACTAAATTGTTGGTCATTAGTAGGTATTAGAACTACGTTTTATATACGGATGATTTTTTAACGTTCATTCTTTTTTTTTTTAAACTTATTTAGCATTCAGCCAGTGAGCGATGAGAATAGTGTTACCTACACACTATTCTCTACGAGGATGCACTAATAAATACCAGCCGGATAGTTATGGTCCGATTTTTTTTCTTCAATTTTTTAGGTGTTAAAAAATTGGAGAAAAAAAATCGGACCGTGGTAGGACTGTAGTTTAGTGTATTTTAGTTTAGTTTAGTTTAGTGTGTATCTCATTTACTGCCCAGCTCGCAGCTACACGAGGCTGGAGAGGAGAACCAGCGTCTTGGGCCATGAAGGAGTTAGTGTTAACCGCATTAATTATCCAGTTACGTTAAGATTCTGGTGATTCAAACCGTAGATAGAAGTTAGAAAAATAAATTCCCTAAAAACGACTAAATTATTAAGCTAAACTTGAACAGAAAACAAAGCCAGCGCTTCTCTAGGTACCGACTAAGGTACCAAAGTACCAATAGATTTCACATAAACTGACATTAAAGCTGTTCAAAGGCCGCCGCGTTATCAAAGACACAAGATAAGTAATAAATATTGTATTACTTTCCGAGTAAGGTGTAATCCTGGTCATCAAAGGGACCGTCTTGTTTCGCAGAGCTAGTGAAAAGTGAACTTGTAAATGGAGATTTATATATAATTTGATTTGATCCTGGTCATCATTATAATGACCATTAATGGCTGATCTTCTTGATTACGCTATTACAGTTACAGTTGCAGCCACCATACCAATTTCAACGTTATGAAATGCAAAGCGTCAAGCGAATGTTCCAAATACCTACTCAAAATCGAACAAGGAGTCAATTTCATTTGCTTCATCAAATTCCAAACCAACCTCCATATACCTATAACTATATTATATACCTATATCTAGCATAGCATTCGAAAGTGTCAAATACTCGTATAAAACAAAAACTATTTTAGGGTTGAAATTTAATGGAACCCTGTATTCTTTGTTGAAATATACCTACTATCTTGTAGAAACCAAAGGTTTAATCAAACCACTCTGGATCTTGAACTCGTAACTCTTAACAGTTACTAGCCATACATATTCCGGACTGTATTCAAGCTATAAAATCCCTAAAGTACATTCTCCTATAAAAGTTAAAGTGGTAATTGATTGTTTTATCACGAACACAAGGTTCTGCCGTTATCAGTGGTAGACGTGATCCGATGACGATTTTAGTGCGGCTCTTACACTTTACGATTTGTAGGACCTAAGTAAGAGATATTGCTTCTTCTTTGGTGTTGACATTCATTCGATCTCACTAGGATGGGAGCAAGTAAACTGCGTTTAATAGATAGAAAATTCTGATACACTATCCGATTTGCATGATCCAAGTTAGAAAAGTCTTTAATGACCAACACGACAGCCTACTCAAGATCTAAGGAAGCCGTGGTCGTAACAGGTGCTGTATTAAACCACCTGGGTAACGATTAAAGATGTTTATTTGCCTTATTATTATGTATGTTATATTATATTGTAGGTCTTAAAATTATAATACCTATGACTAGTTATATCCTACCTTACATTAGCATGCTAATATTAACATTAAAAAAAATATTTTTAAAGGTCTTTCAACAGAAAAATCACCAGCAAAAAATAATAGAATTCCTAAAGTGGCGATGTCTCAGCCTATATCTTATTAGAAAGCTTTCTAATTAGCTCTGTAATTTTAGCACATCTAAGGCATTATCTAACCAGGATATTTAATATAATGGCTATACCTATTTTGTGCCTGTACAACTTTTTAGAATAGGCTAGTCACAGCAAGCTTACTATATATCTGTAAACGTTTTAATTTGTGTTCAACAGCCTAACGTTTAGCGAAGTGTAAACAGCGCCTTAAACATTGATAATCCTTGGCTATTAATAACTAATTACTTACTTCAACTCTAACAGTCGTTAAGTTATCCGCAAAAATTTAAAATAATTATGCGGTAAGTAAGGAAATTTAAGAAGTGTAAATTGTTATTTCTTTGCATAGGTAATTAATTTATTCTGTGTGTCAAATTGTCTCATTATAGTAAAATTTCACTTCACCTTAGATAGAGTAAAAAAAAATGTGGTATATCTCCCTTTCAATATTTTTTTCAAAACATGGTCTCCTACGAAACATAGTTTTGTTTAACTTTAAATAAGTTAAATCCCATTAGAAAACGTCGAGCCAGTCAATGACGTGTCTAGCAGAATACAATAGAAAGATATGCGTTTTAGTTACCATATAAATGTATTTATGTATTGTTACTTTTCATACAATAAGCGCTTTGAATTCTTTCTGTGGTATGTGACACTTAAAATGTAGCTTTATCAGTTTGTTATGCCACCTTGTACCTACTTACTTACATGTTTTTTTATACCTAATTTAATTTTGAATGTGAGCGGGTTAGCTACGATTTACGAACCTTCTTTGTGTTTGAAGAACACTGACACTGTACAATAGTTTTTATAGTGTAATTAATTATATATATTATTATTTTTATTATATACGTTCTAATATATATTTTTTAATATATCAAATTAAAAAATATATAATTTTATTAATTCCAGATGATTTTAGAATTCCTTATTTCTATTTTCTAATAACCCTGTATATTTTCCAATTGTTTTGCATAATCGTTTCTAATGGTCACCCTACAAAAAATACCGATTTTTCCCTGTTCTATTTATGTCTCTCTTTAATTATACAGATTTTGTTATTATTTCTTTAGTTCGGGGTAAGAATCACTTTTACTAAAGGAAAACCACTTAACTGCCCGAAATCGGTCCTTTTTAAAGCTCTATTATCCCACGTAAGATTCTCATATAGGTAATTAATGATTACCTATATGAGATTACACAGTAGGTACAGTCTATTTTTTTAGCTAATAGGTATTTTGTCGTAATATAAGTTAACTATGTAGGTATGCTTCTTATGTCTGTTTTGTACTGTGTAAGTAGTAAATAAATGATTGTCTATGTCTACATATGTCTATGTCCATGTCTAAAAGATCCACCATTCTGCGTGATATTAATCGTTTGTTAAAACTAAGATATTGTTGTGTAATGTTTGAATGAAGAGTAAATCTTACTGTGCACTTAAGATCTCCTCATCTCCTTCACTTTTATCTCAATAGTTATACTATTGAGATAAAAGTGAAGGAGATGAGGCGATAATTTTGATTGCACTGTCGTTGCTCAGTTTCTTTCTACCTACCTGTTAAAAAACGTAATAAAGGTTATTTTCATTAGGAAGGTATATTAATCAAATCACCCATCTAAAAACATATAGGAATTGGAAAAATCGCCAAGAGAGCTTACCTGGTTCCACTACCCAAAATAATTTATCAAAAATAAAAAATAAAACCTACCTACATTGAAAAAATCACCGAGAAAGCCCTATATATTACAAATAAAAGTACCTACCTACATAATTAATATATTCTATTTCACCCCGTTACGTCCAAAATATGCTATTTTTTTCGCCAAAATAAAATATAGGTAATTTAACATAAAAACCTATTAGTTAAGTTAGACGTAGTTATTCTAGTTGGACTAACTTATAAGAAAACTCTAGATTTTTGGGTGCCGACGGCTGACTGGATTTTTTTTTATTATTGTAATTTATAATAATTTTAGATACCATCTATATAAAAACGTATGTATTATAATTTATATTTTCTAGACTGGTTAGAACGTCTGTTATCGTAATGAATTCCAAACCAAATTTTTAGAAAAAAATGCAGGTAGGTAGTTTATTACAACCTTACAATACCTACAACTTATTTTTATAAAAGTCGGACCCTGCACAAAAATAACGAATGCCAAAAGTTTGTTTAATTTTACAAAAATCTGAAATCGATACAAAAAATTCGCGCAAAAAATAAATTCACAGACAGAAGTCACTGCAATTTGTAAAACAACTACATTTCCCTACTTGGTGACCCAAAAATAATTTATCTAAAAGATATTATATTTACTTTTGTTTTTTACGTCACAAAATATTTTTCACCTTTCATCGCTTAGGTATCGGGTGAACGCCCTGCGCACAGCGCGCAGCCCACCTGAATTTTCTTTAGGACTATGAAACAAAGGACACCGCCCTCCGTCGCTAAACGATAAAATATACATTCTAATCTAATCGAAACTCACCCAATTTTGGATAATAAACACAATCAACCGACGCCCGAATTAAAATTATAATTGTCCACACACCTTTCAGTCACAGAAATAGTTTTTTCACAATCACAGTTTTTATAAAAATTCACTAAGTTCTAAAAGGCACTAGGGTTAGGTTCTGTTTGAATTCGCGTGTTCAGTCGCATCCCGCGCGAGCGACAACCTCGCGCTCCGAGATGTCGTCTCGTTGTGGTGATGAGAGCACGCACTGTCGCTCTGCTCTCGGGGGAGCAAGATACGGCTTGCCATTGGTCGAGAGCGGACGCCGGGCGCGCGGGGAGAGGGAGAGAGTGCATCTCTCGCGGGACGAGAACGAGCGGGACAGATAGCGTCGACCGTTGCGTCGTGCTACAGATTGCCCGCTGCGAGCTCAGGTGGATTGAGAGCTATGATAATGTGGAGATGCCCTGTTCGTTGGTTCAATTATCGATTATTTTATTCTTTTTCTATATTATATGAGTAACTTGGCACTTTCTTCGTCAAGTTTTCCACACATCGAAATTATAATGCTAATAAATTCACGTCGTTTACGTCACTGCACCTACACATTACAATAGGTGACGATTTGCTAATTGCGCGATAATGTACAGCGTGATTTAATTTTTGATAATGTTCCGAGAACTCTATCATTACCACGTTGCTCAAGATTTTTAAAGATTACTTTCTTTGTGATATAATTCTAGGAATTAATTGCTGGTTTTGTTGTTTCATAAGGGATATCAGGAAGAGGTGATAGATGATGTATTATTATTCAAATGGCGATAAGACCCCTGTGATTGATATTGCAGGTGCAAACGTGCTGTGGTACTCGTAGACAAAGCATGTGATTTATACATAAATCGATATTAACATAAAAAATAGGAATTCAGAAAAGTATCAGCCTGTTTTTTTGTAAATTTATAAAACATAAATAAGTTGTAGGTACTAAGTCACGATGACTAGATAATAATCGATACCTATTATGACCATTTACTATAATAAAATTAAAAAAAACATTTCATGATAAATTATTTCTTAGCTCATTAAAATATTTCATTAATTCACTCAGTCTATGAATTACATGTTACTTAAGAAACTAAAAAGACAATTATTTAAAAACATTTTCTCCGTTAGGTATATTAATAAAATATATCTTCATTGTCTTTACCTTGAGTAGATGCCTAAGTGTCGCATCACGTTGAAAAATAATTAAATTTTATCTTTATTAAGTATAAATTTTCCGATAATGCTGAATATCTGTGCTCTTATCAAGTAAATATTCTTAGTGCTTTATCTTTATCCTATAAATTTTAATATGTGATAATGGGCTCTACTCGTAAAAGACCTAGGTTTTAGGATTGTTTTGACATAATTATTTTTTAAATAAAAGACTTAACTTAAAAAGTATAATAGAAATAAATTATGGCAATGTTGACGCGCTGAACCTGATACTCATCAGCTTATAGGTAGGTAGGTATGGATCGAAGTTTTAATAGGGGCTTTGCTTACCTAGTAACTGTTTAGTAGCTATGGCTATGCCCAGCAGTGGACTAATATAGGTTGATGATGATTTAATAGCCTGGTACCGTCATCCATCATTAACATAAATTGACTGTTCAGGTAGATTGATATTGAAGGTTTCAATTTCGCAAGCATTGCAAAAACAGGGCAAAAGCCATTAGGTATATTTCTTATTAGTGTTATACTTATGAGAATCTCATTGGTCATACATTATGTCATATAGGTTATGTTATTGGGAGGTAGATTATATTTATACCGATGTGGTTATTTGAAGATAAAAAGTAACTTTACGAATATTAGCAAAGTAGACGAACCTTCTTCATCGGGGGGCGAGCAGCAGCGCCCCCTGCAGAACAAATCTTCCACCAAACTGCGATCCCCAACCCGCATGCCCAGCGTGGGGATTATGGGCCCCCATGAGGTAAACGACAATGAAGCGTTTATCAGGGGGAGGCGTGCGTCCAGCAGTGGACCGATACAGGCTGTTTAAGTTGAAGTTGAAGACAGACCTATGATACAATATATAAATAAATAAAATACAAAATACAATTATAATATAAATATCTCGTAACACATTGGATAAAGTATTTATGACTCGTGAGATATACTAACATTAGACCTTCATTTCGGGTAAAAAATTCAAACACAACATCACATTTTCTCTACGTATCAAACACAGCCCTCGGACTTGTAAAAGCGTTACAATAATCTCTCAGTCTAAGGTACCTCACCCTCCCAAATCCAACGAATTATCAGCCCTCAATGACCTCGGCAATCGGTCACAAACTGTCCAAACATAGCGCGTTATCTGTCAACAGTGTCTTCTCCGTATTTGCATGCAGGAAGTCAATAGTCCAGTTGTGATTATGTAACGGAATCTAAGAGATAAATCCACTAATATAACTTTAAAAGCCATCATGGTAGTTTATCCTGACGTGTTTATTGATAAAAAAATTACAATCAAATAATGAAAGTAAATTAGAACAAGTATTTACTATTGAAACAATTGAGCTAGCTGGAGACTGTTGCAAAAAAAATGTACAGGCAGGTAACTCGACTGATATCAAATTCAATATCTACCTACCAGTTAGAAGCGTCCCCAAGACGCGCTGGCATTGGCTGCTGTATGGCAATTTTATATACCTATAAGTTATTCTGTGATTATGGCGCATGAAACAGTGCCGATAGAATATTTGAAAGCTCAAATCAAAATCATGGTAGGTAAATATCCCATCGTCCATGTCACACAAATAAAGATTTTTTATTTCTAGTTCTATTTCTTTAGATGACATCTCCACCTGTCATTGACTGTACTCATATTTTTGAGAAAAAAAACATTTCAACGCAAATTACTCAAGGTAGATAGATTGGTCTAGCGAGAGCAAATTTATTATTATCCGGTATGCATTCGTAACTCGTAACTTCTTTTAAGACAAATAACAGGCTTTATAATTTAGATGGTAATCATTCAAAATGAAGAAAAATATCATAAAGGTCGATTTAAAGTGAATTATCAACACCCTGACATTATTTTGATATCTGATAAGTTAGAACAGAAAATAATGATTTTTTAAGAAACTCAAGGCATTACTAATCGCTAGAAAATGTGTTGTAACTATCATTTGGTGCTAAGAAGGACGTCAATAGATATTGTTTACCGATAGGGCAAGGAAAGATGACGGTTTCGCCCAGGGATTGGGCTAGGCTGGACATGATAAATAAATATTGGCAAAACAATGTTTAAAAATCATGAATATAGGTACAGTGGCTTTTTTCGTAAAATCCAAATCAACAAAACATATTTTGCATGTACCCTACGAATAAGAATATCTTATTCGTAGCATGTACCACACATTTTTTTTTCTTGTTTATGGTGGACATATAAACTGTTGTAGCTATGCTTACTATACATACTCGTAATCTAGGCAAACCTAAGCTAGGTATATTTTATGAACTAATAGCCATCTGCCATACTTAAGCCATTACGCCGCCGTAGAAAGTTTTGCATGTTTTGAAGCTAGATGGCGCTGTGTGTACTATCCGTTTGCCAAGTCCCAAGTTTCCAAGCATTGCAAGTATTGCGACAAGAATTCTTTGACCGAATAAGCCCATTTTTAGAAACTGAATTCGGCCCTGTTACTGGTTGAGATACCGCAAAGGTGCGCTCGAAGGAAACTACAGTAATTATCTGATAATGGCGATTGAGTCAACATTATTTATACTTAGATATAATCTGGAATGTTATCGGTTCTTTCCACTAGGATTTAGGATAACTCAAGTAATTGCTAGCGAAAAATTCGATCTTATAAAAAAATCGGTAAGTACCTTTATTTTATTTCACCTACGGTAGGTATGTTGAAATAAAATAAAGGTACCTACCAAAAAATTACCATTTTTTTTCCAAAGTTACATCCATACTTTATTAGCCATCAGGGGTCAGAAATAATCTAATCTATGTAGCATTTTGTAACCATAAAAATGGTAAAAGCACCTGGGTAGGTAAGTAGGTACGGCCCAGTACGGCCTAATTTTAGAAAACTTCAACAAACATTGATTTCGATTCAAAGTTTATGATAAAATGTGTACGTAGGAAATCAATGTTTGTTGAAGTTTTCTAAAATTAGGCAGGTAGGTACCTACTTACCTACCCAGGTGCTTTTACCATTTTTATGGTTACAAAATGCTACATAGATTCAGCTTTTTGTATTTTAGGCACGGCACGAACTCGTCTCAAGTGCCTGCCAAGTTTTTGACGGAGCAATTTAGATAAGTAATAATTATGTACTACCTATATCCTGTCCTGCTAAAATCGACGTTCATAGGTATTGTCGATGCTCGATTAAGAACTGACTGACCTCGTTTATATGTCATTCAAGACGATGCAAAATAGCAAAGAAATAATAACAGCAAATGTTTAATTCCCAGAATTCATAGACAAACATGTTTTAGTCAATCTCCCGCCAAATCGCGGAAACGCGCGAATTTCATTCACGACCGCGGCAAGTTTACAAACATGGCGGCGACGGAAAAAATAGACAGACGGGATGTCAAGCGCTTTGTTTACAAAATATGGACTAGGGTGGCTGGAGGGAACCTAATTAGTTTAGCTACTAGTCAAATATGAATAGGTAAATAGTAGCTACCAAAGATGTAAATCGTTAGATACGCCCTTACGCCCAAAAGCTGTGGCATTGTCTTTGAATACGCCGACGCACGCACACTATGAGTAGATAAAATTAGGGTTTTATCAATACACGTCACAGCTAAGTAAAAATGGTCACACTTTATACTTAGCCGTGACGTCACGTGGAAATTTAACTGGTTACATTTGCATCATTTGCTGTATAATCGACAAAAGATAAAATACGTGTCGGAGTGGCAGATCGGCCTTTGTAGGTTGTAAGTAAATCGGTTTTTACCTACTAAGCGAAAACAAGGATTGTATTATTATAATCTATAAAAATAATGTTGATCTTTCCCCAAAATCTCCAATATCCCAAATGCGAAAATGAATGGAAAATTGTTTACGATTGTTGTAGAACACCGAAAAAATTAAACCCGCAAAAAAAATCTCTTGCCAATTCGAAACGATCAATCTTATTATCCGTTCAGTCCTTTAGGCGTGAAAATGTTTTATAAGGTAGGTATATATACGTCATAGAAAATACCCAGAACACCCGGAACAAATATGCATACGATCTGTTGGTATTTGTTCCAAGGCGAAAATCGAGCCCGCAACCTTCTGCATCACAGGCGGCTTTCACCGACTGCGCCACAGAGGTCGTCAAAAGTAGATCGTCAATGGAATCCAAACAGCCCCTACACACAAGAACGTATATTCATAACAGAATCAGTGCATTGTAATCAATCGCTGTCGCGGGCGGTTAGTGCGTAATTGCATGATGTTACGCTCTTTTTCTGTACGGTTAGCTGGGGTATCCATAAACTACTCAATTATGTTGCGGACAAACTGCTCTGCTGCAACGCATTTCGATATCGGATTGCGATTCGGCTACATCGTAGCGTAGGATGCCCTCTGGACTGGACAGGTGGGATGATATCTGCGAAAGACTGCAGGCAGGTGTTGAATGTGTCAAGCTGAAGACAGGATGCATTGCTATGGCGCTCATTAGGGGAGGCATTATGTCCAGCAGTGGATTAATATAGGCTGATGATGATGATCGTGGTGAGATAGCATTTATTGTTATTAAGATGTTATTTTACATGGTAAGTAGAGTCTAAATCCTAAATTAGGTTTAACACGCTTATGACAGTAACACCAATGGCACAGATTTTGGATGTTGTGTACTGTTTATGCCAGGGTGAAATTAGATTTTTGCCATCGTAAATCCACTTGTTGTGTAAGAAGATAGTATAAAATCTCAACACTATGGACTTAGTTAAGCAAAAGAACGAAATATCACTTCTTTGCGGATCTCAGTTCGACTGTTTTTTTATGTTTGTTACCTCAGAATTTTTGACTGGGCGGTCCGATTCTCATGATTCTTTTTTATTTGAAAGCTGGTGCTTCCCGTGTGGTCCGATTTTAATTTGGTCCAGTTCTGACAGTGAGATCCATGAAATAACTATATAATTGAAGTCGGTTTATAGTTTTTTATAACAAAATCAATTATGCTTATCCTGAAAAATCTGAAACGCGTGGCCATCGCCCAGCGGTAACTGACACTGGCCGGTAGAAATGTCTCGCGCTAATAGCCAAGCCAAGAAAAAAGTAAGATTCATTTTCGCGCCAACACTTCCGCCATGTTTGCGTGATGAAAATGATGCATTGGTCAAATGACTTTCTTTTACTTTCGATTTTCAGAACTGAAGATGTTTCATCCGTGTTATTAATTTCCTTATTTGTTTTGAGGATTATGTTATGTTACACGCTAGTGCGTGGAATGCAGGCTTTGAAGTCACGTTATTCGTTTTTTTACTGCTAGATCGATAGGATAATGGCGGATCTTTATAGGTGTACTTTACTTATACAAACTATTTTTTTTTTCTACCTGGGTAGAAAAATGATCATAGTCTTAAAATTGGATCATTGTCAATTCCTTAAACAAATGAAATAGATAAAACTTATTTTATAAAGAAAGAAAAGTGTCGGGAGGCTGCAGTTTTACCAAGGTTTTGAACGCTCTGAGACCACTTCGTTAAATGACCTCGAGTAATTTTTTTGATACAGTTTATGTTTTCTAGGATCATAATTTAAAATTTTACCGCTTTCGAGTAGATTGCTAAATTTTTTATTTTGATTCATTCTTTACCATCTTTTAGTTATATATATATATATATATATATTTTAGTTTGGTATCAGTTGGGCTAGTCATTTATTTTGATGTACCCAAATACGTGTAGGCAAACTTGACCAAAAAACTCAAAATGGTGTCAATACAAACACCGAGAGCACAAATTCAACCGATTTGTTTAAGATTGAATCCTGCCTATCGCCACACAATATTTGCTGAGGAGATATCGCTCCTCTGCCCTTATTCAATATTGTCAGACAGGGCATTGACCTCTGATTGTATAGAATTATCTCGTTGGACGTTAGAAATTGAAGAATTGAATAAATGTTACCTCCGTCGTTTGCTCTCCGCAGTTATCGGCACATATTTTGATCTGTATCAGTAAATAGCCTGAAAATTTATATTGGATTATCTTCTTAAGTATATATAATATATATATATATATGTATATAATGTGCTGCTCATCATCATTATCATCAGCAGATTAGTCCTCCCCTAATGAGCGCCATAGCGCCCTGTCTTCAGCTTGACGCATCCAGCATCTGCCTACAGTCTTTCGCAGATCGTCATCAGATCTGGCACGCAGTGAAGACTGGCGTCCTACACTGCTTTTGCCGAGTCGTTGTGCTCAAGACCTCGCTTACCCCAGCGGTTGTCGGTTCTTCGCGAGATATGGCCACTTCAACTTGCTGATTCTTTGAGCTATGTCGATAACTTTGGTTGACTGTCTGCGTGCTGATTGTTTTTCCTAAAAATAAACTCGTTTACTTAGGATTTCTATATAAAATGATTCCCTTTATAAATTTTATATTTTGAGATGCAGTTCTTGCACAGAAAATTGCCAATATTCACAAATACTTATATATATTTAAATTGTTTTTGGTAAATCTTACTGATAGTTGTCAGATGTTATTCTTTATCGAACATACTTTTTTTTTAACGATTTCAAAAAAGTAGGAGGTTCTTAGTTCGACTGTATTTTTTTAAATGTTTGTTACCCATTTGTTACCTCATAACTTATGACCGGGTGATCCGATTTTGATGATCCTTTTTTATTAGTAAGCTGGTGCTTTCGGTGTGGTCCATTTTGTCAGTTCTGACAATCGCAATCATGAGAAAACTATTAAGTAATTGACGTCTGTTAATAGTTTTTAAAACAAACTCAATATAATTATTTAAAGTCTTACAAGTGTACAATGTTAATATACAGACAAAAACAGATGTTGTTATCAAGAATTCAAGCATGTTCCATAAAATATGCCCTCGGTAAAAGCCCTAGGTGGGAAAAATAAGTTTTCCTCTTAAATTATATTATGATTATAAGTAACATAATAGGTAAAGGAAAAAGAAAATTACAATTAAATAATAGAAATAAATTCAAACTATTATTTACAATTAAAACAATTGAGTTAACTCCAGTTGCAAACAATCTATAGGTAGCTCAACTGATCCATATTAGTACCAATAGGAAGTAACTTAGTATTCTAGAAGTTACATGTAGTTTCTACATATAGTAGAATCTATACTAACCAAAAACTTGAGTTTTTGGTTAGTATAGATTCTACTATATGTATAGTTACTGTTACTGTTGTAGTTTAGTTAATGTACTGTTGTAGTTACTGTATTGTTACTACTGTATCTTACTAGTTACACTATGAGTCAAGAGAGTCAAATATTTATTTTTTTAGACTTACAAAATAAGCACTTAGACAAGTAAACATTTTCACTATATAAACAGCTTGATAAATAGTAATTAATAATCAATATTATGGGTAATTTGAATGTTGGGTGGGATACTTACTTTTTTTTGGTACGAGTATATACCTATTATTATTTCATTAGTATTATAGATTTGGTTGTATTATTAATTTCATTTAACTCTGTTTTTTCTTAAAATCAGCTAATTATACGTAGAAATAACGTCATTGAACGAGATAAAGAGGTATTGATCCGATATGTTCATCTGTACAAATAACCCTGACAGCTGATTCAATATGCCCACTTTATAATGATACTGAAATTCAAGATTTATGTAGTAATTTTAGCAAGATTTTACGTAGTACCTATAGCTGTAACAATAAGTTGATTGTTTATCAAACTAAAAACTAAAAACCGGCTTTAAATTCCTTTAATATTTACATCGACGAACATACATAATAAAATATATCTAATTTTTTATGTGTGTTCGTCGATTACTGCGTCAATAGTGGGATTTTTTTATTTATTTAGATTTTTATATTGATTTTTTTTTAATTGGATGATTATTTTGCTATTGTATAAAAAATTATCCGATAATCTCGAGATAGTCCCATTAATTATTATAACCGAGTAATTACTTACTATTTGAAACGTAAAACTTTAAAAAGTGAGCGGAATGTACTTACACGAAAGTATTGAGTAGGTATTGAGTATTGAATTTAAATTTGAATATCTCCTTAATATTAATTATGCTAAATCAACGAACGGAACTATTAATTTTTGAATCTAAGCAGATACATATTACTAATTTTAAATTGTACTTAACGGAAATGAACCAATTATTTACGCAGAAAACGAGCATTTCATAAAAATGATGTTGCGAAGATAAGCTGAGAATTCTGATAGCGCTTTAAGAATTATGGCGAAATGTCTAAATAATTGTAATCTTTCTGTATTGCACGGTATGCTTCATAGTTTTGCATATTATTTACTTTTGAGCTGTTCACAGAGTTGCTGGATGAGCCATTCTTCACACTAATATTATAAATGCGAAAGTTTGTATGGATGGATGGATGAATGGATGTTTGTTACCTCTTCACGCCAAAACCACTGAACGGATCTAGCTGAAATTTTGTATACAGATAATTTTAATCCTGGAATCAAACATAGGCTACTTTTTATCATAAATCAGTTCCCATGGGATAAAAAATCACATTTAAACGTTTCCATATGAACAACGCGTGCGAAGCCGCGGGGCGCAGCTAGTTAAGAATAAAGAACACGTTTATCCTACTAATGTTAAAAACGAGAAAGTTTGTAAACATAATAGAGCAGAGTGGAGGAAACCGACATGTTGTGCCGATCCCACATAGCGGAATAAGAGTCAGAGTCAGAGTCAAATCGTTTAATTTTTTAGACTTACAAAATAAGCACTTAGACAAGTCAAAAAAACCGGAAGAAGAAGGCATAAAATACCCGGAACACTCGGAAGAAATATTTGTAGATGAACACATACCTCTTGTGTCGCTCGCCTACCGCGCACGCAACACTGGTCGATGGATGCTGAATAGACTATTTCGTAAAGCCACTTCCAAATAATCTTAACCTCTGTCGTGCTCAAGCCCCCGTTAAGTAGTATCAAGGTCCACGCGTAAACGATCTAATTATAACATTTTTGAACTCATCTCAACGGATTGGGTAACTACTGTCGTTGCATTATGACCTGTTTAGTTATATTTAATTTTATATTTATTGTAATTATGTTAGCTAATGTTTGTATTAGATTTGTTGGCTTGACCCCAATTGTTGTTGTTTGGCAATGGGAGTTGTTTTGAGACAATCTTTAACTGCTTCACTCTCTAATTAAGTGACTTTAAAATTGACTTTTGGAAGAGGTTATTTTTTCGGCTGTATCTATTTTTTTATGTTGGTATGTTCGTCGATTTCACTCTCAGGTATAGACCGAATGAATTCCGAATCGGACTCATAAAAATGTTATTTGATTAGTATTTGTCTCGCTAAGCTTAAAAAACAACATAATGATAAAACAAAAAAGCTTTTTTTTCAAAACACTTTGATAGCAGATCAGAAGTTTTGCCTGCGTCCAGTTGTGGACCAATACCTATGGAGTGTCGAGGTTGAGGACGCAAAAGATCTGTTTACAAAAATTAAAACTTTTTGTGAGTTTTAGTGCTTCAGGCAATTAGTATGTACACATAGCACAAGCTCTGTTTAGCTCGGGGCTAGATGCTGTGTGGATCGTCCAGTACATAGGCGTGCATTTTTAATAGACAGTGAGAACTGATTTCAATATTTTTCTGTTGAAATTTAGAGCTTACGCCAATGTTTTATGGAAAAAATTACACAAGTAATGAGAGATTACACCTAGCTATAGCTTCGTCCTAGCTAAGTGTAAGTTTTATATACTCCTTAAAATTCTAGCTACAGAAAAACAGTAGCTCATAACTTAGCAAAACAGAGTTTAGCAACGTTTTATTGTCAAATATACATAGTCCTTAAGATTCAACGCACACATTTGGCCCAGCAACATTGTCCATTCAAATTTCATCTACCAGACGCCTATGTAAAGAAATAGCTGGTTGATTCAAATATGTCACCCATACACGCTACATTTTTAACCGACTTCAAAAAAGGAGGAGGCTCTCAATTCTACTATATTTTTTTTAATGTTTGTTACCTCAGAACTTTTGACTGGGTGATCCGATTTTTTATTTTTTTTTATTTGAATGCTGCTGCCTCTTTCCCGTGTGGTTATTAGTAAAATTTAGTCCAGTTAAAACAATGGAGTCCATGAGAAAACGATAAAATTGAAGTCGATTTATAGTTTTTTTTAAACAAACCCAATTAAATGTTATTAATCAATGATCGGCTAAAATATTATGAGCATGTGAAGAACAGAAAAAACAGTACTTGACTTATTTTTCCCGGGAAAACGCCCTTGTTGATTATATTTACGTGGTTTAACAATTCATATGCATAGTCCTTAAGATGCATACACGATTGAAAGTGGCGCCGCCACCAATTTTATCTTATTATTACATTTAACACAGGAAATTTTAATAATCTATTGTACAGTTTGTGGTTTCTCGTAAGTTATTTATTAATGCCTTTGTAATAGTTACATTTATTTTGTAAAGCTTAGGCAGAGATACGATATATCTCTTTTTGGCCACCAAACTCTATTTTCGCATATCTGCCTAAACTACTACAAGATAAAGCTATTACAGAGGTATTAAAAATAGCTTATAATAGATATCACAAACTGTACGATGAATACGATTTTTAAAATTTCCTTTGTTATACGTAATCTTCTAATATTATAAAAATGAATCGCTAAATGTGTTGTTAAGCGCATAACTCAATAACGCCTGGACCAATTTGGCCAATTCTTTTTTTTAATGTTCGTTGAAGTTCAAGGTTTGTTGTTTTTTTTTTAATAATTGCCGGGAAAACACCTGTAACGTTTCCATAGGAACAACGCGTGCGAAGCCGCAGGGCACAGCTAGTATTATGATAAAACTAGCTGTGCCCCACGGTTTTGCATGCATTGTTCCTATGGAAAGGTTTAAAGGTGATTTCTTTCCCACGGATCCTATGTTTGATTTCAGGATTAGGATTTACTGTAAGCAAAATTTAAACCCGATCCGTTTAGTAGTTTTAGCGTGAAGAGGTAACAAACATCCATTCATCCATCCATCCATACAAACGTTCGCATTTATAATATTAGTTGGCGCTGTGATATTGGCTCGGTCATATTGGCTCGGCGCGGCGCCTTAAGATTCAACGCACACATTTGCCTAAACATTGTCCATTCATATTTCGTCTAACAGACGCCCATTCACCGAAACAGTGATATGTGTCAGAGAGGCGCGTGCGATGGTGGGCACACGGGTGTAAAGTGACACTCAGTAGTAATGAAGTTATATCTGTGTTTATTATATCGTAGAAACTGTAGACCATTTTAAAAAGTTTGATTTTGCCTGGAATAAAAAAGACAGACAAATACCTAATTAATTTTGTTTTAA
Source organism: Eupithecia tripunctaria (assembly GCA_955876795.1). Taxonomy (NCBI): domain Eukaryota; kingdom Metazoa; phylum Arthropoda; class Insecta; order Lepidoptera; family Geometridae; genus Eupithecia; species Eupithecia tripunctaria. The sequence continues at coordinate 6,435,942 of OY041623.1, read as the reverse complement.
AAACTATTAACCTATACCAAAAACTATAATCTTAGAAACTATAAACCTACCATAAACTGGTATACATAAGTTGTATGATGTATACCAGTTATCGAGTACCCATAACACAAGCTCTGCTTAGCTTGGGGCTAGATAATGCTGTGTGAATTGTCCAACATTATTTTTTTTTTTTATTTTTTTTTTTTATTGCTGATGGATTAGCGTTTGGCTACCAACTCACTTTAAGAAAGCGAAGATGTAGCCTAAGATGGAACACGCTTTTCCAGAAGGAACTTATTTACCCTAGATTTGAAGACTCCAAGATTGTACTCTAATGGGAAGACAGATGCAGGAAGGTCATTCCACTCTTTGGCTGTGGATATTATGAAAGTAGAGCAGAATTTTTTGGTTCGACATTGTGGTATGTCGACCAGGAATGGGTGGTATGAATTTGTGCGTCTGCTGGTCCTATGATAGAAGGGAGAAGACGGGATAAGGTCGTGCAATGCTTGCGCACAATCACCAAAGTGGTACTTGTAGAACACTGACAGTCTGGCGACGCGCCGCCTGTGATCAAGGCTTTGTAAGCCAGACTCTGTAAGCGAGACATCATCAACAAGTCTAACAGCGCGTATTTATTTATTATTTAAACCGACTTAATTTTTTATAGGTTTTTCATGGAGATTCATGGATCCCATTGTCAGAACTAAACCAAATTAAAATAGGACCACCACACGGAAAGCACTAGCTTTCATATAAAAAAGCAGCGACTGGCGGTTTCACCCATGTAGTGCCCGTTCCCGTGGGATTGTGGGAAATCCGGGATAAAATGTCACTCCCTGAAAAGTAAACATTTAATGATGAAATATTTTTTAAATCGGTCCCGTTCTTCCGGGGCCAGAAACAATACAAAAAATCTAATCTTTCCTATTTATAATACGAGTATTAGTATAGATGTAGCTTAAAACTAGAAATGAATTATTTTATATCGAAGCTCTTGTACGACGATAACACTTTACAAAGCATTACAAATTACGGCACCTTATTAACCGGTGCCTTACGCTACGATACGTATTTTTTTTTACTGGCTATATCAGCCATTTAGTACTCTAACACAAGCTCTGCTTAGCTTGGAGCTAGATGATGTATGACAGCATTATTTATTCATTAATTTATTACAAGTCCTTTTCTTATTAGTTATTCCTTAGATCCACTATTAGCATAGCATCCAGCTACCTTGTTCTACGGCGTAGCATGCTGCACGGTGTTCTACGGTGTACCACCCTGCTACGCTCTACAATAACGTAGCAGCCTGCTGCATGGTTCTACGGCGTAGCATCCTGCACTGTTCTACGGCGTAGCACCCTGCTATGTTCTACTACGGCGAAGCAGCCTGCTGCACGGTTCTTCGGTGTAGCATCCTGCACTGTTCTACGGCGTAGCACCCTGCTATGTTCTACTACGGCGAAGCAGCCTGCTGCACGGTTCTACGGCGTAGCATCCTGCACTGTTCTACGGCGTAGCACCCCGCTACGTTCTACTACGGCGTAGCACTCTGCTACATTTATCTACGGCGACCGTGCTACGTTTCTCTGTACGATGTAGCATCCTATTTATTTGTATGGTAGTGAAGCATCCTTCTACCTACATTGTCGCACCTTGCTACGCTGTACTATGACGTTGTATTACAGGTACTCTATAGGAAACTTTTGTTATTATTGGCCAGGTTATCGAAGATGCAAATAACCACCATTAAAAGATTGTCTAAATATTTCTACATAATTGTCTAAATTTGCAGGCAGTCAAAATACTAACTCATCTAAAAATCATTTGGTCTACAGAGGTTACGATTGTGTTACGTGCTTGACAAAAATTCGCCTAAGTAGCAATTCGTCTATAATTTACACTGGTGTCTATTCAGATGTTGCCAAAAGCAGACTAAATAAATAATAAATAAATAACCTCAACAGTCTGTATTGGTCTGATAAGCGCCTTGTTGGCCTTTATCTAATGGGGGGTAATGCTCATAATCCCCACGCTGGGTATGCGGGTTGGGGATCGCAGTTCAGTGGTAGAATTGTTCTGCAAGCGACGCTGCTGCCCGCCCCTGGTGGATATCCCTTAGTCGCCTCCTACGACACTTACGGGAAGAGATGGGGTGGTGCAAATTCTAAGCCAGCACCACACAGCTAATAAATAATTTTGGACAATTCACACAGCATTATTTAGCCCCAAGTTAAGCAGAGCTTGTGTTTTGGGTAAATTCAATACACTACATAGATAATCACTACGGCCAATGTCTTGAAAATATATCATCCATCCATCCATCCACAGACTGTATCGGTCCACTGCTGGACGCAGGCCTCCCCCTGATAAACGCCTTTTTGGTGTTTAACTCATGGGGGGGTAATGCCCATAATCCCCACGCTGGGCATGCGGGTTGGGGATCGCAGTTTGGTGGAAGATTTGTTCTGCAGGGGGCGCTGCTGCCCGCCCCCCAGAAGATATCCCTTAGTCGCCTCTTACGACACCCACGGGAAGAATTGGGGTGGTGGAAATTCTATGCCGCCGGCACCACACGGCATAACAAATATATATTTCTATTCAAATAATAGTCAGCTAAAGTGCACTTCTGATTACCTTTACACTCGTGCGCGCGAAAGCGGGCGGATGCTTGCGCGTACTCTCGCCTCGCATGCCTAATGTGTCAAACTTTTCTCGAATGGAATTTTTAAAGGACATCTTTGGGTGATACTTCATGTTGGTAGAGTCATTGCATTGCAAAAAAATAAGCAAAAATTGCGCCTTACCACAACTATATCGGGTTATTTTTCTGTGAAGTGAACAGCTGCCAACCCCAGCTCGATATCTTTTGTTTTTAACGCAAAGCAAATTAGTTTCAATCTAGGGCGTGACGTTTGGCGATGGTACCTTCTAATGATTTGGCAGCCTATATCTATTGTTGCCATTCCATCTCCTCATAATACTCCATCATAGGTCCATTGAAAAAGACGCATTCCATTTACACTTCGATACGGAGATTATTTCCTCGATGTCAAGATTATGCTTTCTTAAAATTTGCTAGATACTTTTAGATAGATAGATAGATAAACATTTATTTGCTTCTGCAACACACAGTACTTAAGTGGTAATTATAGGTAAGTACATACATTTAGCCTATTATACTTTTTGCCTATTTGTAGTTATGAATAAGTATATCTATCTATGATCTATTTGTCATATAGCTGCAAATTATGTCAACAGATTACAACGACATAAATTAAAATTAACATACCTGGAGTCGAGATATAATTGGACAATATTTATTGAAGATAGGATCTCAAATTAGCAAGTACTTTCCATTATGTATTAAAATCGTCAATAAGAAAGTAAATTTGAGGTTAAGTACTGCCCATTTGTTTAGCATTTGTGCAGGGTTTAAAAAAACCGTTTATACCTAACACTTATCCAATACTGACAGCTATGAAGGTAATCGAAAACACTTAACATAGATTCAACTTTTAAATTCATCGTGGTTATTAATACTAAAGTTATTTACACCGGGATATATACCATGATTTGAGTTTTGAGCTTTCCAGTATTTCGGTACAGTTTCATGCGCCATGATCACGGAATAATACATTTTTGGAAAGCTCAAAACTCTAATCATGGTAAATATCCCGGTGTAAATAACTTAATAGATTCATAGGGAAAAATTAGAAACAGATCACGTGACATATCTAAGGCTAATCTAAAGTAGAAAAGTCCAAAAATGTATGGGTTTGACATATTCAAACCCATAGGTACATTTTTAGACTTTTCTACTATCGCTTTCGACATCTATTGTTACATTGTCTAGACCCTCAGATCTACGTATTCCCAGAAGGTTCTGTATGTACTAGATGAGAGAAAGCTGGTACTTAGGTAATTGTCAATGGGCTGCCTCCGAGGCATGCTAATGTCTTGCGTAATTAGATCATTATCTAATGCTAATTGTTATCGATGGGGTTCTGTGCTGGTTTGTTACATGAAGTACTACGTAGAAGTACTATTAGATAGATAGATAGACAGATAATTATTTTATATATATCTTATTTCGTACAAATAAAGTTACAGCATCTATTTAATTATTTTTATAATTAATCAATAAAGGTTCACTATTAGTATACATATACATATTAGTTTATACTTAATGTAATGGCAGCACTTAATAAATATAGTAAAACATTACGAAAAAAAAGGAAAATCTTTTTAAATAATTAATTTTGTTTTAAAAACTATAAACCGACTTCAATTTATATAGTTTTTTCAAGAATTTTCATGAATCCCAGTGACAGAACTGAACCAAATTAAAACGGGAAGCACGAGCTTTCATATAATAAAAGAAACATGAAAATCGGACCACCCAGTCAAAAGTTCTGAGGTAACATATATAAAAAAAATACAGTCGAATTGAGAACCTCCTCCTTTTTTGAAGTCGGTTAAAAATAGAGGCTTTTCGCCCAGTTATTCCAGTTATTAGTTCTACCTAGCCCCAGTTTCCATAAGACGTTGTGCCGAAAATCCTGTATAAATAAATAATGCTGGACAATCCACAAAGCATCAAGTCTCTACATGTATCACGTACCTATATTTTTCCAACAAAGCAGATAAAATGTGCTCTTTATTCAGATGTAAACACATCGTCAACGGACGTCGAGTCAAAAGGCAAAAGGTGCGGGTCACTTGAATATGTATGGTCGCCATCTTTATTGCGCCTTCAGTGCGCTGATCTTCCGATTGTCCACGATGTTGATTGGATTTGTATTTAAAATACCTATCACTGGTAATAAATACACTGGTAGTATGGTAGCCTATTATAGATAGTATCCACTCCAAAGAAGTATTAGTTTTTGGCATAATGCAGGACTATTAATTTCTCTATTTGTTGACAAGTGATTTTCAAATACAGAATGAAGTATTTCATCTTTATCTGTTCAAAAGAAACTTTGTCTATGAAATACTTAATTCTGTTTTTGAAAATTACATGACAACAAATTAGAGAATATCTGGTGCATTAGGTCGAAGTTTTTCATAGACAAAGTTACTTTTGTTTTGACAGATAGATGTGAAATACTACATTCTGTATTTGAAAATCACTTGACAAAAATTAGAGAAATTAATAGTGGTTCATTATGCCATAAAAAGATATCTTTGGATAGGTATATAGATAGTTGGAACGGGTAGGCCATACTTGATTTTGTTTAAAAATCTATAAACCAACCTCAAATATAATGGATCCCACTGTCAGATCTGGACGAAATAAATGGGACCACATGGGAAGAACCAACCAAAAAAATAATCGTGAAAATCGGAATCAGTTCAAGAGTTCTGAGGTAACAAACCTCAAAAAAATACAGTCGAATAATGAACCTCCTACTTTTTTTGCACTCCAACCATGTGACGGGAATATAACCTCCTCGAACAAATTTTCGGATAAAGTCTTAATGAGGTTGTAAGCCTCAAAGAGGTTCTTACATTTAAAGCCTATTTTCGTCTGTTCTACTGTAACCAAGGTAGGTAAAAACTACTAAACCGATCGGGCTCAAATTTTGCATACAGGTAATTATTATAATCCTGGAATCAAACATAGGCATATTACATAGGCATTTTTATCCCATAAATCAGTTCCCGTGGGATAGAAATCATCTTTAAGCATTTCCGTAGAAATAACGCCTGCGAAATCGCGGGGCGCAGCTAGTAATTTCATACATAAATGTTTTTGTTAACATAAAATATTTTGATTCTAAATCCGAGCATAGCAAAGCAACCGAATCTTCTTTATGATTTTTATTTTCGAAGGTAGGGTAAAAGTATTTGTAATTTTTTTAAACACTGAAAACTAAAGACTCTTAATAGTAAAGTTATTTAAGTAAAGCGTCTTCCGGGACGACACTGCGGCACTTTGCATATTAATTGTTCTAAATACGTACGAGCGTGTCTACGATTACAGCGCACCTACTGAACGTTTCAAATGATTTGGTTCATTAATCTCGAAACTTGAGCAAGTCAATAAACTGAATAAACTGCTTTAGGTATACCTTATCTACTTAGTCAGCGCGCGATCACAACAAGACGGAATATTTTGCTTTAAGGTACATTTAGATCTGTTCAACATGGGGCGATTTTGTGGAAAGCAACATGTTGAAAGCAACACTGTTGCCGTTTGTGGAATGAGTCTTGCAACAGAACGTCGACCGTTCTACAAAATACGACATGTTGAAACGTGTTGCTCTTGTATCCACATTTGATGGGTTCATTCAACATTATTGTATCTACAAGACATAATTTTTTGGCCAAAAATGGAAATTGAGTGGGATAATGATAAAGTTAAGAAGTTTATTGAGGACTACAGAAATGAGGAAGTGCTTTGGAATATCACCCTGAATGAATATAAAGACAATAAAAAGAAAAAAGATGCCTATTTAAAACTAGCCAATCAGTATAAATGTTCAGAAGATACAGTGAAGAAGAAAATAAAAAATATCAGAACGGCTTTCCAAAGAGAACACCAGAGATTAACCAAAATAAGAAGTGGATCTGCTGCAGATATAATATCCAAGAAGTGGTTCGCCTATGAGAGCCTTCTTTTTCTTTTGGACGTCCATACACCTAGAACTGGATTTTCCAGCATACCCCAAGTAAGTTTTGTTAGTTGTTTTATGTGATAAGTAATAATCTAATTAAACCGGCCAAGTGCGTGTAGGACACGCTCATGAAGGGTTCCGTACCATTAAATATAAATAAATAATTTCATTTTTTAAATTTTTGAGATTCATGAGATATAGATATATATATATATATACATTTTTCATACAACGCTGGTATTTTAGAACAAAATCTTGACTCGGAAATGCACCCCGGCTAGTTTAGAACTACGGCTACGGATTCGATATTCTACTAAAATACTGCATTAGATAGATATCATTTTTACAATGCATGTGCTCGAAATGTACGATTTCTAAGGAGCCAAATCGTGCGGAAAGTGCCACTTTTTACTTTTCACATTATTTAAAATTTTTACTTCGCCGTCAGCTCTAAACCAAAGAGTATTTACTACGTGAGAAAAGTTATTGAGCCTCTTTGCGATACGACATGGCGGCTTCTGCACATGCGCAGTAGTATTACTAGTTTTTCATTTGCTCGCACAATGCATACACATTCGTAAAGATGATTTCCGACTCGTGTTGGTTATACACTCGTCGGAAATCACTTACTTTCCGCACTTATTGCATAAATAGCTATTTTTTTGCATAGTTACTAATTAAAAGAAACTATACAACAAAACAGCTTACAAAATAATTGACAAGTGCCGCTCCTATCGCTCAAGAACGATCTCCTGACAACCATGGATGGATAGGATCTTTAGATACTAGGGATCTGTGTGCTCATGAATTTATCACACTCACACTAATATTATAAATGCGAAAGTTTGTATGGATGTATGGATATATGGATGTTTGTTACTTCTTCACGCCAAAACTACTGAACGGATCTGGCTGAAATTTAAAATAGACATAATCCTAGGTTTGGAATAAAACATAGGTTACTTTTTACCGAGGGGCGCACCTAGTAAAACCATAAATAAAATACTTTTGATAAATATTACCCCTAAACTATAGTACATACACATTATACAGGGTGGGGTGGCACATTTAGATCAGTCAGTATGGGAAAGTCTGAAACTAACACATACATTTAATTAATTAATTTTGTATTTGTAATGTAGAAATAGTAATTGTATTGTGTAATTAAAAATTAATATTTGCATGCCTTTGTTAGGTAGAATATAACTGGACGTATATAATTGTAAGACCTACATCTGCAACATATATTCTGGCAAATAAACATCTTGAATCTTTAATATTTTTACGAAGATCTCTTCTTAGGAACCATGTCATCAATTTTAGTAACAAGAAAAACTGCATTCATACTTTTTAAGACAACTTGTTCTCAGCTCGGGAATCAAACGTAGACGTTTTGATAAATAAAACTAACACTATTTATATTAAGATATCGATTGTGTATGTTCTAAGCAGTAAATGTTACTATGAAACATGATGTCTAAAATGAATAAAATGCATTGTTTTCATTATGATTTAATTAGTTTGAGTAAGTTTTCTAAATGACTATTATGAAAATGTCACCCTGTGTACAATGCAATCCACCTGCCTAGCTTGGGGATGAAATCACATCCCCTTGTTTGGGGGAGACGGACGTGTTGAACCGTGGACGTTTCCTCGCCTCACCAGCCATAGTCCACTACTGGACGCGGGCCCCTGGTGAAAAAAACGACTAAACGACTTGCCAAGCGCGGGAATTATAACTTTTTTTTTTTTTTTTTTTTATCAGAAATAGTCCTTCGTTTGACCGCAATCTCACAATTCTCACATGATGGAAAGCGAAGATGCGGCCGACGATGTATCACGAAGGTCTAGAAGATGGCTACTCCGGACCACATTCCGAAACACAACAGAGTTGCTTCACGGACTGGCCCAGTCCGGAGGGTGGTGACAAGCCACGGCCGAAGCCTACCACCAGAGTACCGCTCTTAGCACCACCCAGAGGACACGTGTAGGGTATCAGAGGGTCAACACCTACGGACGTGAGCGATACTGTCCCCCAAAAAACATTTAAAACATGAGCATGTTTTGCCCCAACAAGGGGGATTTGCCCCCTTGTCTGGGCAAAACACAACAGTCGTAGACGTATGTATATGATAATCATTCCAGATAAATTAATTCGAACAAACAGATTCTACTATTTTCGCGGTCAATTTCGCATCGTGGGAACGTCATTATTCCGTAATCTCAGGTCGCAGTTCTAATAAAACCGTACAATGATGCCGTTCTAAGAAATCTTAGCTCAGTACACTCTTTGCCGCTGAGAAATTAAGATATCATGAAACTTCTTTTAGTATCCGATTTTCTTGAAATCTCGAGATATAATGTTTTATAATACACTCAAGACACTGCACGTGAAAGTTAAAAATAAGTACGTATTCTATAATTTTATCAAACATTTGATGTTTTTAACTTTAAACATTGTAATTGTTTTAAACATTCTTGCTTAGATTTTGAGTAAAATTTTAGATCAGTGAAAAAGTAATCAAAGTTAAAAAAATATGTTAAACTAATAAAATGTAAATTCTTTATTGCCTGTCGCGAAGGCGAAGAAATATTTTGAGTAGGTACCTACCTAGGTTGTAGGTAGGTTGATAAAGATTTTAGCGGACTGGCCATAACCGGTCGAGGCGAAGCGGGCGCGCGCGCAGCGCGGTCCTTCGGCGATGAACGGCCGACGATTCATTCTGTTACGAGACAGCAAGCGAGACACATCGGTGAGTGACTTTGAGTTACATTGTATGCAATTGAGATCTTTTGCCACCGATATTAGAAGCAGTTTTCAGATTATAATTGTTGTGTGTATACCAATTCGTTGGTCTGTCTGCGGACAAGTAGATCAGAGATAAAGTGTGAGGAACGGGATGGCTATAGGGGAGGATGGAGGCCATAAGGGGAATTATCCCCATAACAGTAAGAATCAGTAAGCAGAGCACAGGTGGAACAGCCATCATAGCTCACTGAACCAGAGCACAGGTGGAACAGCCATCATAGCTCACTGAACCAGAGCACAGGTGGAACAGCCATCATAGCTCGCTGAACCAGAGCACAGGTGGAACAGCCATCATAGCTCACTGAACCAGAGCACAGGTGGAACAGCCATCATAGCTCGCTGAACCAGAGCACAGGTGGAACAGCCATCATAGCTCAATGAACAACAGTCCGATGGAACAACCATCACAGTCCGATGAATTAGTCATCACATCCAGATAGAACAGCTAAGTATCATGTCAAATGGCTTAGAACCTTAGAACCGGTGGAACAACCACCTCGTTGTTGCTTAACCTAATTTCAGCACTTCTTTAAATACTTTTTTAATGTTTACCACATACATACCTACATATAATATTCGTCATAATTCAGAGTATAGAGATATTTGGCGACATGGTGGAGGTGCGGGGTATATTATCTCAAACCTTACAGTCTAAAAGAATCGGAACACAGTGAGTTATAAATTTATAATAGATACACTAGTACGCTAGTAGTAGTAATTCAATGTCCGTACATGATTTCGTAAAATGTCATGTGGGTAGTTTTACTAAAGGTGTTCGCCCGGTTCGACGGAGTAACTTAGTAAAATTCTATAATTAGATCGTAGAATATTTTACGACTTTGCTTATCTGCAAATTTGCGAAGTAGACAAAATTTTCAAGCATGTTACTACCGTTTGGTAGACCAGGTACCTACTATATTAGTAGGATATTATGCTGCATGACCGTTGCTTTCTTGCACTAAAGGAATTGTGTAGATTTTACACTTTGCCCGGGCGTAAAAGTTGGTTTTTATTTAGATGTAGTGTCGATTCGCCCATTAAGGATCATTTTCACAATTTCCTCATAGACTTCGCAAGGAGGATTATGCACATTAACTGTACAAAACAATACCAACAGGAACAACTTATGGTAGTTAAGAGTGTGCAATAACGCCGCTACGAGAGGGATTTCGAGCGAGATCACAAGATATGGTTTTCTTGTGAGTGAGAAGTGCAGAGCATACGTGCACCGAATTTACTATTTGCCAAAACTGTTTTTACTTAATTACGGGTTGATGAAGCAACCAATCGAAAAATTAAAAGACACAAATAAAGAAATAAGACTAGGTTTTTTAGCAAAACAAAAACCGAAGAAGAAATGTGTGCTGTTCCTGAGATAAATAGCAAAATGTGTGAAAAACATATATTTTTCCTAATAATTAACTATTGAGAAAACTTTCACCAATCGTGTTTTTAAAACACGCAATTCAAGATAAAATATCGAAGTAACATTTCATTAAATATGAAGGTAGTAGATTTCACAGATTCTGAGATAAATAACGATTTTAAAGTGCAATTTTGAAGTAAATTGCTTATAGCACACTCATAAAGAATTAAAACAAAGACTGAGGCCGTTGGCGCAATGGGCGGCCTTATTTGTTCCAGGCAACCTTTGAGCAAGATAATAAATCTACCTATGCACTAGACCCGCAGTAGGTATCTAGGGTGTTCTTACACTGTATGACACTTTGAGTTTATTAAAAGACCTACACCTAATGTGACTGACCTGTACCTAATGTGTTACAAATACAATATAATAGGCCTACCAAACAAGTTCGGGCATTGTATATTAATACATGACAAAGTAACGTATTTTTTTGTAAATTCAGGTAAAGTCTGTTTGTTAAAAAATGCTGTGTTATTTATTGATCGTGAGAGTCGATTTGCATTAAGTGCCTTACTGCTACAGCAGGTGAAAGGGGACCTTAGTCCACTGCTGGACATACAACTAAATAAGGTTGCAGTAGGTTAAAAAGTCACTAATTACCTTCTAAATAAACCTAATGTCGAGAGGTTTTAGTAGAAACTTACGTTGATATGTACCTACTAAATTCCTTGGTACCCACGTAGACAGTAGATAGCAAGTCACAAATAAAAATCTTGCAACCTTGAAATAAAAATAAAGCTTCAAATACAGCCCTAATGCAAAAAGATGAGACGTTGGGAAGAGGCGGCGTCTCACATGAGACGTTGGGAAAAACCGCGTGTGAGATATTGAGAATAGCTCGTAATTGCTACCTATAGTACCTAAGAAACATAGGTAGGCAAGAACTTAATACAAGTAAGTTGCTAAATAAATTACAATGTTGTTGTAGATTTTACATAAGGACAAGATCTTTCGCTCATGGTCAGTTCAAATGAGGAACTGTACTTAAAATAAACAAAATAAGTATCGTCCTAACCCGTTTGAAATTATTGTACGAATCAGTACAATCGTGCATAAACTCTGCCCAGTGTGCCCTTAAGCAAATATCTGATGGTGAAGGTAACTAAAGAGAGTTAGAGTACCACGGAGCTAAACTTAAGAGTGCTACTCAGAGGTTTGTGGTAAAAATCCACATCTATTGTAAATAAGCTACAGAAACTGACACTGCTAAGATAACCGAGTACACGTTTATACAAATTCAGGCTGAAGATTTGGGAATATAATTAGATATTTGTATATAGCGCAATGATGAAAAACGTAGTGCAGCCACGATAAATGGCGGAAATCTTAATAGTTCTGGTAAATTGACAAGAATGGAATTTACTTTTGATGGTGACATTCTCAAGTGACAGGTACCATATTTAGGACCAATTGTCATCAAATACTGACGGTAGAAGTATCAATGAAATAGAAGGATAAGATAAGACACAACTAACACAAATAATAGCATAGCTGTCCAAACTCTAAAGGAAAAGTTCGGTAAACCTGCGGCAATTATTGACGCACATTATGTGGCATTATACAGGATAAAACCAGTCAATAAAAATCAAATAAAATAATGCAGATATGTACTTAATGGAATAGAGAGACACCTACTCGTATTGAGCTCCCTAGGCGAAGACGTAAATCACGAGCATCTCGGACTGATGACAATGGAGAAATTCTCTAAATATCTAATCTAAGAAGTAAGAATGAAGATGATAGACGAAGAAGAAAAGTAGACGGTATCAGAAAATATCTAGAATACATAATATCTGCTATAGAGACCTCAAATAGACTAAAGACAGACACAATAGGTGTAAAGATTACAGAACCGACAAATATAGAAGAGAAAGACATCACAGAAAAAATAACAATAGGAGCATTACATATAAAAGCTGTAGAAATAACGAACAATAGGCCACGTATAAATAATAATAATAGAAAAGACAAACACAAAAATGATAACAGACAATTCAGTAAAACACAATCAAAGAAAAGACAAAACGATGTCTCAGAAAGTTCAGAAGAGCCACCTAAGAGGAAATTTACGAGAAATGTATATGTTGTAGGCAAGATTATTTTAATGCCAAATGTACAAGGTACAAAAATGTTCACAACAGGAAAGCTCAACTAGGAAACCGTTGCTTTAACTGCTTTCAAGAAGGTCACAGGCACAATCTTAGTTTCGGATATCTGTGGTCACAGGGTAAGCACCTGTAGAAATAATCGCAAGTGTTAGTATTGCTCTGAATATGGTGCGTATAACCAGGCCATATTTTGTCCTAAAAAAAAATTGCACAGGATGGTAAATGAAGTCAGCTAAAACAGAGAGTTAGCATAATTATGAATATGGCTATAAACACCACGCTGTTTAAAAACCTTGCTTAGTCATAATAAATAAGATCTGAGAAAGATTACGATTTCTCAGTTACGGCTGTTAGCGTTCGAGCATAACCGAGTCAAATACCTATAGCCATAACTATAGCCTAAAGATGCTTGTTCATTACTGATTAAATAGACCTATAAGTATAAGTATTAACTTTTTGGTGCGAAATCACCACCTGAAATGAATGAATTGAATGCCTTTTACGAGTAGATTGTAATATGCAGAAATAATGAATCAGGCAGTGATTAGATTGATAGTAATGAATTGACTATTATTTATCTTCGTTTTTCTCGAGGGAAAGGGTATTCATTATTTTTTGTTTGGTCAGGCAAAATCAGTGGCATTATAGAGTCGTAATTAGTTTAGTACACTGGCGTATTAACTATCTACGAAGTACATCCTGAATGATGTAATACATTCAATGGAAAGGGATCCTAAAATCCGTATCCAATCCGACTACCCCACAAAAGCATACAGAAGGAACTGCTTGCGTTCGTAAAGATGTAAAATTAAATAACGAAAGTTGTTAAAATGTAATTATTGCTATCATCCACAAAACTTAAGGGCCCTTCCCGGTCCTATTATCGTCAACGAGAGCGTGATTGAAAAGCTTGTTGTTTCAACCAGCGCAATGTAAAAGAAAGAGGCAAAGCGACAAGAGAGAGGAATCGCCTGATCCCTCGTCGGCATTTGGTTAGTTTCGCAGTTCACTCGCAGGTAATCGGCCCTAGGAAAAACAGTGTTTAGAAATTTCATGAAACTTGCAACAGGGAAATAAGAGTTTTTTAGTAAGCCTTACAAGTTTGTGTGAAATGAAACTTTGTGTCGTTTAGAATCTCCATTAGATTTGCAAGGTTTCTATCTAAATATTGTGTTTACTTATACAATTTATGTATATAATATAATATACCTTTTAGTTAAAAGTTTCAAAGAAAGATGTATTACAACGCCATAATCACGTAAGAGAGTTTGTATGAAAAGTAAGACGGGTTGGCCGCTCTTAAATAATGATAAAGATAAAGATAAAGATAAAGATAAAGATAAAGATAAAGATAAAGATAAAGATAAAGATAAAGATAAAGATAAAGATAAAGATAAAGATAAAGATAAAGATAAAGATAAAGATAAAGATAAAGATAAAGATAAAGATAAAGATAAAGATAAAGATAAAGATAAAGATAAAGATAAAGATAAAGATAAAGATAAAGATAAAGATAAAGATAAAGATAAAGATAAAGATAAAGATAAAGATAAAGATAAAGATAAAGATAAAGATAAAGATAAAGATAAAGATAAAGATAAAGATCATTTATTTGCTTAAACATGTGTAGATATAAGATTTTATAAACAGGTATGCAAGTATCAACATGTTTTACCGATTACGGTGTACAAATTATGAAAAATGCCATGCAACAGAGACAGAAGCTAAAATAATAATGAAGTTATTAAGGTGTGTATAAGTTTTAATTGTAAGTGCATTGTACAGACTCTTCAATGCAAGAGTACGCTGTAGTTGTTAATAAGCTCAGTTCTTTACACGCTAATATTAATGTTAATTTTGTTATTGGCAAGTCTACATTAGTGCCCTTAAGGGACTAAAATAACGTTCCGGCTCGTAGACGAGAATTGCTGGTAGTTCAGTTCTATTGTGATGTAGTTTGATAAATTATGTCACAGTTTTTGTATAGTAACCCACAGAGTTACTATTTTTGTAAAGACAACTGTATGATGCATGGGCCGATCGAGCCTTCGTGACTAAACGCCCGTGCCGGTTAAATAAAATCACTATTGCTTTGACTAATAGCAATCTAGTTTTGAGACGGTGTAAAGTAATTCTGCCATTTGTGCCGCGAATAATGATTTCTAAAATGAAACAGATTTAAGTCACTACAAATAACCTACCAACAAAACAATATCTGTCTGGTATAGATTGAGTACCAAGGCAGATAAATAGACTGGTAAAGGTATGCGACGCTGCGTTGCTTTGCAGCGAACTTGTATCGTGAGCGCCCAGGGCAGTCAAAATATTAAAGTTAAAATTCAGGTTGAGTTTCTGTCAAAAATCTTGCAGCGTCCAAACATCAACATTTTTAGACTAACTCCTTGGTTGAGGAGGGTCTTACGAATACTATTACTATAGATATTGTCGAAGAATGAAATGAAATTAGAATCAAATATGCTAAGTTAACTACTCAGAAGCAACGCTAGGTTTGCCACATAGAGAGAGTAGTAAAAGAACTATATGTCGGAGAATGTTTTCTTTCCATAAGAACTATGTAGCAGTAACAAATTGCCATAGTTGATTGTATCGGATAACGTCAAATAATTCAAACTTACAGCTACACATAGAAAGCAATTGACGCTGAAATGTATACTAGAATTAGCTCCATGGTATGCACTGAATGGAGGTTTGGACCGGAATGGTGTATACTATGAAGAGAGTATTGGACACACACAATCAGTTGTGTACGAAAATAAAAGAGCTTGAAGCTATGATCACAACCGCTTACGACGAGCGACGGTAGTTGCTGAGCTGGAGTAGGTACGTGTTTACTCGTCAAGATTATCTGCGTGTCGATGATTTTGCAGAATAGATTGATGGTAACTAATCAATACAAGAAAGGTTTATCTACAGATAAAATCAGAGGCAAATAGGGCGCACTGGAGGGTTGGACGAATAGCAGAACTAGAAAACATTTTGGATTGGGAGGTAAAAGTTGCAAGAGACATTGAAAGAGACACAGATCTACTTAAACAGATTGAGTCCCAAATGATAATAGGTAAAATATATTTTTTATTGGCTCATAAAACAAGAAAGTATAATGATAAATAGAAGAAAATACACAGTTATAAAATACAGTATGAGACCAAAAGACTGCCACTCAAAGAAGAGAAAAAGAATGATGAAGAGTAAAATGAAGAGCGCAGGTCTTCTGTAGCACCTGGCGTAAAGCGCATTAATTGAACAAAGAGCAAAGTGTAGTTTCAAATGTAGACCCAGTTCCACTGATCAGAGCTAAAGGTTCTGAGGAACATAGAATAAAGTCAGTACATCATGCTGCGGTGCAACCAGAATCAAAAACTGATACAGTAGAAATCAGTATGAGGCCTGATTGGCCTCATACTTCAGCTCGGGCTTCAGCGGTTAAAGTCAGAGAAAAGGTCAAGGAGTGGACCACTTACTTATTAATTGTTTCACCAGTAAATTCAGTTAATGTTCAAAGGCAGATTAAGTGATCGACATACAAATCCTTGTTTGATAAATAGTATTGATATTAATATCTTTATTTCTCATTCTTCCTTGAAGGGGGGGAATGTCGCGAAGGCGAAGAAATATTTTGAGTAGGTACCTACCTAGGTTGTAGGTAGGTTGATAAAGATTTTAGCGGACTGGCCATAACCGGTCGAGGCGAAGCGGGCGCGCGCGCAGCGCGGTCCTTCGGCGATGAACGGCCGACGATTCATTCTGTTACGAGACAGCAAGCGAGACACATCGGTGAGTGACTTTGAGTTACATTGTATGCAATTGAGATCTTTTGCCACCGATATTAGAAGCAGTTTTCAGATTATAATTGTTGTGTGTATACCAATTCGTTGGTCTGTCTGCGGACAAGTAGATCAGAGATAAAGTGTGAGGAACGGGATGGCTATAGGGGAGGATGGAGGCCATAAGGGGAATTATCCCCATAACAGTAAGAATCAGTAAGCAGAGCACAGGTGGAACAGCCATCATAGCTCACTGAACCAGAGCACAGGTGGAACAGCCATCATAGCTCACTGAACCAGAGCACAGGTGGAACAGCCATCATAGCTCGCTGAACCAGAGCACAGGTGGAACAGCCATCATAGCTCACTGAACCAGAGCACAGGTGGAACAGCCATCATAGCTCGCTGAACCAGAGCACAGGTGGAACAGCCATCATAGCTCAATGAACAACAGTCCGATGGAACAACCATCACAGTCCGATGAATTAGTCATCACATCCAGATAGAACAGCTAAGTATCATGTCAAATGGCTTAGAACCTTAGAACCGGTGGAACAACCACCTCGTTGTTGCTTAACCTAATTTCAGCACTTCTTTAAATACTTTTTTAATGTTTACCACATACATACCTACATATAATATTCGTCATAATTCAGAGTATAGAGATATTTGGCGACATTGCCTTTTGGTTTGATTATGATAGTAGAGGGTATAGGTAAGTTTAATTAAGTTTTTACTCTAAGAGCTATGGTTATTGTTATTAATAAATAAATAAATTAATACGATATCAGTATGAATTGGCACAAGTTCTACCGATGTCTTCGGGATTTTGTATAAATTTTTATAAGTTCATTAAGTTTTGTTTATCGGTGGTGCATATTAATGCCCAATATTTTCATTATCAAAATTGTATACCAACTTAAGCACAGTAAAACGACACTCAACATATGTTTTACACAAAACTTTTACACAAAATCTGCTTTTTAACAAGACTATTATGCACGTAGAATTTTAAAGAAAAATAATATTTTATTATTTAAGTATTTAATCATTCATTGAAATTACAATCAAATAATTAAAACATTATATAGATTGTTTGTAATAGTCTACAGCTAGCTCAATTTTATAAATTGTAAATGCTATATAATTTAGCTAACTGTAGACTGTTGTAAAAAATCTACTGGTAGCTCACTCTACTGATCCATATCAATACCAGCCCGAAGCGTAGCCAAGACGCTGCTGGCTGCATTTAATTTTTTATTTATTTATCAAATTATCTCTATATCGATTGCAGAATTTAAAAATTTAATTAATTAATTGTTACAATTTTTGACTTTAAAATATAAGGTTCCATCGAGTTTTGAAGCGTATTGGATCAGAAATGTAAGTAAATTATTCACTTTACAAGTTTCTGTCCCATTCTGGTAGCTGATAGCTGTTAGGTGATATTGATTTATAAAAAAGGGAAGATGAGGTACTAGTTTCTCGCTAGTGGCAACCTCAAATTGTGTAAAATAGTGTGCTCCCACCTCAGTCACCGTCTGACCGGCGGCACGGACGGTCGTAATTCACGTGAAATATTGTTGTCTCGGTCTCACTTCGGTCTTAGATACGTCTTTCCGTCTTTGTTCTTCTTTGTATTGCACAGGACTGGAAATATAACTGTGAGCGTATGTGTTTGCGTGTAGTTGTAACATATGCCAATTTTTGAGTAAGCGCTGGGAGAACGTAACCTATCTTCCCTTTTTAATAAATCAATGGGTGGTGATGTTTTTTGTTTGTATTTACTAAATTTTATTATATTTTGTCTATGGTTAGGTATGTATCAGTCTATTGTATTGTCGTCACTCATAGGGACCCTAACTGAAAACCAGCGCAGTATAAGGCAAATGCTTTATACTGCAAAATGCTGAGCTAGGGTCCCTTTTTACCCAATGTATTGTTAGATTTAAGTACCGACTTATTAGTTTTATATGTCCTGTTAATGTATGTGTTGTACCACTCCTTTTGTTTTGTATTGGGTAAAATAAACATTTTTTTTATTTAATATCCCAGCCGTTGTGCATGGTCTGTGCAGATCTATCTTACGTTTCTCATAGGTTGTTTATGTCAGCTCAGCTGCTCTTCCCTTATATCGCCGCTTGTTGTATATGCACTTTGTTAGGGCTGCCACCTTCACTTCGAATAAGTTACTACTTAGGTGTTTTAATCATGTTTCCTGTGGCAAAGAACCGGCCGAATGAGTTTTTATTCGGCTAGTTATTTGCAACAAAAATAACAAAGAAAAAACAAAATAGTCAGACTCGAATCACATGGTACAAAAAAAATTGAATAATAAAATAACAAAATTACAACAGAAATCGACTAACAATTTTTTAAATATGTATTCTATGGCTATTTAACGCTACAAATTTGTATTCGTGCTCTATCCAAATAAAGCCCATAACACAAGCTCTGCTTAGCTTGGGGCTAGATAATGCTGTGTGAATTGTCCAGCATTATTACAATAATAAGTGACACAAACAAACAAAAACAAAGGATTTCAACGCGCTGCTCTAGTGATACCCGCTAGGAAACCAAATTTTTTGAAACGTGTTATATAAATTAAATTTTTATATTCAAGTTCCTACCTACCTACCTACATAAAATTATTAAATACATAAAACTACATAATTATAATAATATTACATAGAAAAATCACGTATTACATAATTCAAATTTAAATTTGAATCTTCTAGACAAATGACAAAAATTTTCCACTATTACGTTAAACATGTTTATCACATTTAATTAATTTATTTATTTTGTTTATTACTAATAGTCCTTTGTTCATTTCGTCTGTATTGCCAACCCTAAATAAGATCTGCAAATTCCGGTAAATATCATAGTATCGTGGGAACAAAATGGACATCACCTTGTTATCGCACAAACACAGGGTACCTAGCTATCTTCTAGATACCTACACTCAGGGGAACAGAGAGTGCACCTGTGTTTGCGCACACTTGTGCAGTATAATAATTTTAGTGCACGTGTGTAGGACAATTATTGTCCCGAAGCTCTCTGATATAATCGTCGAACATTTTTTATCTAGTTACTCATTGTGGGAATTGTTAGAGTCAGAGTCAGAGTCAGAGTCAGAGTCAGAGTCAAATCGTTTATTTCTTTAGACTTACACAATAAGCACTTAGACAAGTATAATTTTTATTATATAGCTTGATAAATAGTTATTACTATCAAATAAGAAATAAGGTGTTATTCAGAGACACCTTGTATAAGTGTATATTACAGTGATGTTAAAATCGAGATGTTTGGAGAAACCGGGGTGGACCTTTGCCCAGCTGGGGGTTGCACCAAGCTTACTGTTATCTATATATATAAAAATGAAACCCGTTTTCCGTTGTCACGACATAACATGAAAACGGCTTGACCGATTTGGCTGATTTTTTTTTAATGTTCGTCGAAGTTCAAGGATGGTTTTTACTTTTTTGAATTAAACCACTGAGTTAATCAATCGTAGTAGTTATAATTATTAAAGTATACAAGTTCGTGAAAGATACTCATCCGCTCTAGTCCGCGGTAAAGGCTTAACTAAAAATGTAGGTCGCGGCTAAACGCGGTGTCAGCCGAAATAGTTTAATATTTCTGTATTGTACGTGAACCGTACAAATTGCCGGGAAAACACCTATAACGTTTCCATAGGAACAACGCGTGCGAAGCCGCGGGCAACAGGTAGTTCTACCTACTAAATGGTACAAAACTATAAGGCTAATGTTTACCTAAACATAATCGGACTATTAGCCGCTTCGTCGGTTAACTTTAGGTTACATTGACTTATACCTAAGTGTGAGATATCGGTCGGCAAAAACGTCCATTATAATGTTGTGCCATTTTCAGCTTTTCTGAATGCGATTTTAGTTATTATTGTACATTATCTGTATTTCCTTATGTTTTGTGTTTTTTGCGGTGTGCAATAATGACGATTTGTATTGTAATTAGAACACCTATATCCTATTAATAAAAGCTGGCAAGGGAATAAATTATATTCTGGAGGTTTATTCGATCCAGTAAAGACGCGAGCGAAGCGGGCGGAATCAACATCTTCATAATTTCAATCTTTATGCATAGGTATAAATAAATAAATAATGCTGGACTATTCACACAGCATTATCTAGCCCCAAGTTGAGCAGAGTGTGTTATGGACAAATATAAACCTGATATACATACCTCAACCTCAACTTCAACAGCCTGTATTGGTCCACTGCTGGACGCAGGCCATCCCCCAGATAAGCACCATATTGGCGTTAATTTAATAAGGGGTATTGCCCATAATCCCCACGCTGGGCATGCGGGTTGGGGATCGCAGTTCGGTGGTAGAATTGTTCTGCAGGGGGCGCTGCTGCCTGCCCCCCGATGGATCCCTTAGTCACCTCTTACGACACCCTCCAGAAGAGATGGGGTGATGCAAATTCTAAGCCAGCACCACACAGCTGATATACATACACTGTATAGATAGATAGATATTCTTAATATGCAAAACATCTAGAACACCCTAAACAAATATCTGCAGATCGTACAAACAATTGTCCCGAGATGGGAATCGAAACCTGCGTCGCTGCGCCACAGAGGTTGTCAATTTCTTTTCCACACTCAATTCGGCATCAGTTTCTCATACTCAATTGTAATTCTGCGCTAACAACCGGGCGTTACGAATTTGAAAAATCAATCCGCAAGATGGACGACAGGGAAAGTGCGGTCATTGGTCGTAGAACATGCTGCGTGCGCATCTAAACACGCGTACAAAGATTATAAACAAGCTATAGGAAGCTTTCAGTCGATTGAACAAGGTTGGTTATGGCTTGGTTGGGGTGAAAATAGTAATTTGGTCGTACACTACCGCTCGACGACTCACGCGCAGTGGAGATTAATTGTTCTTTTGTTGTTTATTTGTTTATGTTTCAAAGATTATTTTTATTAATTATTACCTAATATTCTTAAAATTTCTTATGTCCTTGTCTATGGTAATGTTTAAAGGTGATTTCTATCCCACGGCAACTAATTGAGGGGGTTAAAAGTCACCATCGGAAGTATCAAGCCTATGTTTGATTCCAGGATTATAATTAGGTACCTACCTGTATGCAAAATTTCAGGGCCATCCGTTCTGTAGTTTTGACGCAAAGAGGTAACAAACATCCATCCATCCATCCATCCATACATACATACAAACTTTCGCATTATAATCAGCGTGATATAGATTTTCGAATAAATCTGGTTTTAGACGGGAATCGATTTCTACGCATTTTTTTCATACTGCACTGTATTGTTAAATAATTTTCAAGTTTTATTAGTTAAGCTATTTCAAGCTTAGCTCGTTAATGTT
The DNA here is from genome assembly GCA_955876795.1 of Eupithecia tripunctaria. Lineage (NCBI taxonomy): Eukaryota > Metazoa > Arthropoda > Insecta > Lepidoptera > Geometridae > Eupithecia > Eupithecia tripunctaria. The sequence continues at coordinate 6,413,832 of OY041623.1, read as the reverse complement.
AATGTTTAATTTTAATTTTATGTTTATATGATTTAATTTAAGGTTGCCTATATTTAACTTGTTTAGATGAATTTCAATATATAATTTATTTTAGAGAGATTATGTTAGCTTATACCTTAGTCACTAACATTTAATATTAGAAACTACCTACTAACAAACTATGGATTAATTTATCTGAAATAAAATAATTTGAATTTGAATTTAGCTTAGGTACATGAATTATAATATTGTAAGACCTTAAGTTCTTTCTATTGCTTCAAATCGGATTATTCCCAACGACCCAACGTCTCGTGAAAAGTATTCCCAACGTCTCATGTGAGACGTTGCATATCCTCAGCGTCTCACGAAATGTCTGAGATCATCTCGTTCAAACGTACAAGTGACAAACAAAACAACCATAAAACATACCAGACATAACGTCTGATAACCATATTATCAAATCAATTTGTATGATTTGTATGAACTGTCGCTTTCTATTCTCGCTATGAAACCACTACCGTGAAATAACACGTTCATACACTTCATACAAATAGCCGCTTAGCGAATATCTCGGTATTGTTATAAAAACTGTTATTTTCCATCTCGATACCGCTAGCAGAACGAACGATCTTTATTTATATAGGTACCTATTGTTCATGAAAATACGTTTACATAGTCAAGAGAAAAGACAACCAACCTCACCTCACCTCACCTCAACAGCCTATATTGGTCCACTGCTGGACGCAGGCCTCCCCCTGATGTGCGCCTTGTTGGCGTATCTCATGGGGTTATGCCCATAATCCCCACGCTGGGCATGCGGGTTGGGGATCTCAGATCGATAGAAGAATTGTTCTGCAGGGGGAGCTGCTGCCCGCCCCCCGGTGAATATCTCTTAGTCGCCTCTTACGACACCTACAGGAAGAGATGGTGCAAATTCTAAGCCAGCACCACTCAGCACAAAAACTAACAGTGTAAAGACACGACACCAGCAGCGCCTCGCGGTTTCACCCGCGTAGTTCCCGTTCCCGTGTGAATTCCGGGATAAAATATAGCCTATGTCACTCCCTGAAAAAAAGCTTTGTAATGATGAAACATTTTTTAAATTGATCCAGTTCTTTCAGAGCCTATTTAATACAAACACAATTTTTTTTTGTGGTTATAATATTAATATAGATAGTACCGAAGCGATATAAAATAAAATATCACCTTATTTCCGTGTCAGTGTTTAGTTTTATAATTTGACCTTTTCTGGGTATACATTAATAATTGTATTTAATTTTTTTTTTTGAAATCAAATTCAGTCATAAAAAAAAGAATTAGTGTATTTACAATCGAAACAACTGAGCTAACTGCAAACTGTTGCAAACAACCTAAATCCCTAGTACCTATACCTTTATTTCCCTGTTCTGAAGATCTGACTTGGACACCATAATATCAAAAAGTGCTCTCTATGCGAATTAGAATCACGTGTACGTACAGTTTAAAAATATGAAAGCTGGGTAAAGAATGCAGGATTTTTTTAAACTCTTGTTGATATTAATCGAACTTCTGTAAATGGAGATGTAAATTTATCGAAAAATTAGTGATAGTCTTCTTTCCTGTAGTTACAACGGTTAAGGTCCCAGTCCCTTACTACAATCAGGTATGTTCCGATTTGGGAGACACGAAGTTTGTCCAACTCACCTTGTGCTTTGTCCAAAAATCACCCCACCCCTTTACGCCTATGTTCGGTGTTGATTTTCTTTTTTTTTTCTTTTAGACGCCAGCTTAATCGGTTCTGAGAGCACGTCCACAGTCTTCAGGCCAAAATGTCATAACTATTAAAATCTAAATATTTACAAGACGTTTAGATTTTCTATTTGTTCTATTTGTGTCTATTTTATCGAAATCGAATTATAAAGTATGTTAATTTCTAGATCTTGACATCTAAATCTCCCCAATTATTCAATAAGTACAATCATTGTAATATTTTATAATCTGTATAATGGGTAATTAAACCCGTCTAGTTGGGAAACACTTTTGCACGAAGACGTGAAAAAACTTTTCGTAAGAGCCGTCCGGCCAATCAAATCGTTTCGTATCGATTCTGTGATCGCGGGGATCGGTGTTGCCATATGCAATCATCATCATCTGCAACCGGATTTTGAAAATTATTTGATTATTAAAAAATTTACAGGGTACCTACATAGTAGGGACTAGGTAGGTAAGGTACCCTGTCAAATTTCTCCCAAATCGGAACATACCTGATTGTAGTATATGTACTACAATCAGTTATGTCAAAGTCAAAGTCAAAGTCAAATCGTTTATTTCTTTAGACTTACAAAATAAGTACTTAGACAAGTCAAATTTTTACTATATAAACAGCTTGATAAATAGTTATTACTATCAAACAAGAAATAAGGTGCAATTGACTCTGATTCACTTCAATTTTTTGTCCACTAGCGGAAGAAGTGAAAAAGAAACCACTAGCAAGTTTGTCGCTTATCAACTAATACAATCTTAGGATAACTTAGTCTAACTGGTCTTACATAATATTGTCTGTGTGGAACTGGGCGACATCCGGCCAATATTAACATCATTGACGTAGTCATCTACGGAGTAATAGGCTTTCTTGTTAAGATTTCGTTTTATGTACAGTTTAAATTTACGAATAGGGAGTTCAGTTGCTTCAGATGGAAGCTTATTATAGAATCTTACGCAATTGCCCACAAATGATTTGCCTACCTTTCGTAATCTATATGATGGGATGTGTAATTTGTTCTTGTTTCTTGTTGCGATTTGGGAGACACGAAGTTTTTCCAATTCACCATGTGCTAGCCACACGTTACCATGAACAGTCTGAGCATGTGTATTTTATTTTCGTTTATTAAGTTTTTGTAGAGATGTTAATTTTTTTTTCTAGCAAATAAGTTGCTAGTAACGTTTTTATTATTTTAGTGCGTAAGCTCACATAGTCAGGGTATTAAGTATTGATTTAGTTGTAGAAGAACAAATTATTTGAACAGTTAGGCTTGTTTAAAGAAGAAATAATTCGATTCAAAATGACTTCGTTGGCGAATAATTTGTTACAAGTAATCTACAAAGAAGCATTCGCTATCACTTCTAAAATTTGAACCAAACATGGAGGTATATAGTCTGTTCCGTTTGTTTGATTGTTACCTAAAAGCAGGGAAATCTCCACCTCCTGGCAACAATTTTCCTCGCACCAGTGGAGATGTGGCGCGCTCACAATCAGGATGCGTCTGTTGACACGCAACACGCACCCGGCACCGATCACACGGAACGTTGCCCTGGTGTTGCCATCTTCAGTTATGAGATCTTACTACATCGGTATGCATTGCGTTTAGCTATTTACTGCCTAGTTTAAGAATAAGGTTCTTAAGAAAAAAAGAACCTTGATTGCTATTTTAATGTTGTGTTTTTATCCCGCTTCTAATATATACCTACCACAAACAAATTTTTTACTGTTTCGACGAACGAAAGTTTGTTAAAATGGGATGTGAATTGTCCAGTTATAATTTTTGCGTTTTATTGGCGCCGTATTAGCCGATTTTACTACCTACATGCTTGCTACTAAACTTATCGTTGTCTATAAATTATTTCAAAAAGATGAAAAAGTAAAACCTCCATCTTGATTTTATCGAAAACTAGCTGCGCCCCGCGGCTTCGCACGCGTTGTTCCTATGGAAACATTAAAAGGTGATTTTCATCCCGCGGGAACAGATTTATGGGATAAAAAGTACTTTATTCCAGAATTAAAATTACCTGTATGCAAAATTTCAGCCAGATCCGTCTAGTAGTTTTGGCGTGAAGAAGTAACAAACATCCATACATCCATACATCCATCCAAACTTTCGCATTTATAATATTAGTGTGATGTGATATCTATACAGAATTCGAGATTCAAACGTGCCTGCACGTCTCTCATAATCCTTGAGATAACCATCTTATAATGACCCTTATCTTAACTGGTATAAGAACCACTTTGTCCTGCCTTACCTTTATCAGTGTTTATTTACCAACTTCATATCTTATCAGTGAATTTAAAAATAATTCGAGATTTATCTACGGACTATGAACGGAAGCGTTAAGGGTTATCACGTTTAAAAATCTTCCCAATGGAAATAATACAAATTTCACAAATTTACTACAAACACCCTAGGGGTAGTTTTTACTTTACAGTTTATTTATATCGATCGACGAGAGAATCGAAGCAAGGAATAATTTAATAATCATTACAATATAATAATATTTTTCACAGAAACCTTACAACCCTTATTAACCCCTTCAGAGGTTAATATTTGAAAATAAGAGCCTATGCTTATTCTAGAACGTAAATTATCTGCATTCGAAATTTGTGCATGATATGTCATGAATTCATGAAATAATAGGGTATATGCATGTGACTTCGAAATGGCTAAAAAAATATATACGTATTCTCTATTGATATAGAAACATATGTGCATATTTATTTTTGCATTTTGGGAGGTTTTTATTGTAGAATTTAAACATTGAAAAACTGATTTTAAATCTCAATCGCAAAATTTCAAAACGCTACGCCATTGACTAGAGCGGACGTGACATCGCTTTTCACATTTCTTCTTTTTTTATTCTGCTGGCTGCGCCATGATTTGACACTATTCTGCCCACTTTACATTTCGTATTGTCGGTTATTTTCAGCTTTTTCGAAAAACCTCTTTCCTGAGATGATCACTACCGAGGTCGTCACAAAAGGTTTTAATCGAGTGTGAACGACGACGTCAAATAAACATGGCGCCAATATGGCAGCGTTTTTATCACCCGAAAATGATTGTAGTTTTGATTTGTTTTTTTTACCTTGTTAATGCGAAATTCAGTGAGCGTCTTATCATTTCTCGGTTAAATAATGACCTAAAGAATCGATTAAAACAATAAAAAAAATCGATGCATATACCTATTGCAAAAAATCTACCCGGTTACATGGTGTTGAATAAGCTTCGAGGACCTAAGAATGAGTACGTTGTTGGGTACCATCACAGGTCACTGTAAACTGAATCATTATTTAAATTTTTAAATACATTTTAACTAACTTAGTTAGAGCGAGGTGTCATTATCTGACCCTAAAAGGTTTATCACAAGTAGGTATCTTTGTATGTAATAAGAGACTGAAATAACCTAACTACATTATATTAAATAGAATAGATCGTAAGTACCTACCTTCTTTGTAAACCCATCTCTGTGAATAAATATTTTTATTATTTTATTATTATTATTATTATTATTTCTTCAAGACTGGATTCACAGTCAGTAGAGCAGAGCAGCTTTTCGACGACTGCTTTCAAGAAGAGGAGACTGTAGAATACAGTGCATTACACTGCATGGTCACAGAGGAGACCAGACAAAACGGGGCTGAAGAGTCTCATTAAGGCATCAACCCCATCCACACCTACAGAAAAGCTGAAACAAAGCTGTCACCGAAAGCCCTTAGCCGTTACTTCAAGAAGTTGGGCTGGTTAGGGCCTGTTTACGCAAGGGGAAAATGCACATAGGCTGGGACCTGTGTCTGCCAAGCGTGGTAAATGCCATGCTCGGTAGTGAAAGGTCGTGGGACGCAATGGTCTCTTTCTTTGAAGCAGTTATGGCTTAGAAGGAGGCCGCTGAGGGGGTAGAGAGGCGACGCCCAATCTGACCCAATCCGGCGCAGACGACCTCCAGGACGGAGGAGGCGGTTTGGCCGACTCCTTCGTCTCCTGTAATGGGGCCACTGGTCGAGAGTCGGGGGACTCTCGGTTAGCTAGCACGTCCCTGTAAGTCTGACTCTACTTACTCTACTTGAGAGTTACATGAGTGAGTGTAGATTTTGACATGAGTTCCCATATATTGTTTAATAATTAGTTTTCCCTGTAAGTCTGAGGGATGGCTCGAGTGAACGGGCCATCCCTCCATAGGTCGACTCTACTTACTCTACTTGAGAGTTACATGAGTGAGTGTAGATTTTGACATGAGTTCCCATATATTGTTTTAAAATTAGTTTTTACTCAAAACTATAAATGAGCATCACTTGCATAGATCGATGACTGATCATGCTTTCATAATACGGGCCTTAGTTCGAAAAGCAGGAAAAAGATTAGCAACAGCGAAAAAGATAATATTAAAGTCAGATCCACCACAAATGACCATTTTAGTTCCATAACGTTTGATTTGCAAGCAGTCCTCCAAATTCCTGCGAGTGAAGTAGGTTTGCTTTATCATTCCAGAAAGCTGTGTGTGTGTAATCTGACGATCTATGAAGCACTTCTACCTAATAAGAATAACGCCATATTGTTTAACTTGGTATGAGGTGCATGGTAGGATAAGTAGATCTGAAATAGCATCGATACTTCTGCACTACCTTTGTCTACCTGGTGCTACAGTCTCGATTGCCATTGAAACTAAAATCAAAAGCAACCCAAAGAAAAAATAAAACAGAAACACCACATAAAAGCATTGATTTAAAAAGGAAGATAGGTTACGTTCTCCCAGCGCTTACTCAAAAAATGGCATGTGTTACAACTACACGCAAACACATACGCTCACAGTTATATTTCTAGTCCTGTGCAATACAAAGAAGAACAAAGAAGGAAAGACGTATCTAGGACCGAAGTGAGACTGAGACAACAATATTTCACGCGAATCACGAACGCCCGTGCCGCCGGTCAGACGGTGACTGATGTGGGAGAACACAATTTTACATAATTTGTGGTTGCCACTTTCGAGCAACCAGTACCTCATCTTCGTTTTTAATAAATCAATGCATAAAAGACGTGTTTTTGTCTTATTCAAATACAGAGACTTCAGTCTTCACCTCTCGTTCTGGAAGCATCTATTGAAACATTACCTTCCCATCACAAAACTATCCTCCATATCTCAACGGAATAAGGTTTAATTTTGTTTTAATTCTTATATTCCCTGGGACGTATTAAAACAGCTGATTTATTCTGTCCAGTATGAATGTCTGGTTGACCTATCACCTGCATTTAAATACAATACCCGCTTCACGTTTAATATAGCATTGAATAAGAACATACGCATTATGTATATTTATTAAGGTTATTATTGGTACTGGTTATTTCCTTAGAGTATATGTATCCCGATACCAATAACAGGATGAATCGCAACATATAGAACTCAGGGATATGTAGCTACCACAGATTAAAATCGTTTCGATAGGTCCCTTTCGTAGTGAGTCTGCGCCGTGTCTGATGCCAAGCGAAGTTTGTGAACTCACTCATTTACAATCAGTGAATTGTGTTTCTGTGGTGTGCTTGTTCAGAAAAGTTCGTGGAATGTGATTGCACAATAAATAGTAATAATAACAGGTTTATTAATAAAAAAAAAAATTATCTACTCATGGTGTGCGTGCGTCGGTATTTTGTTAGCGTACACATTCAAAGACAATGCCACAGTTTATTGGGCGTATCTAACGATTTAAATCTTAGCAAGCTACATAATTATTAGTAATTACTAGTAACTTAGTTACTTTTACGTAAATAAAGTCATCAATTTACGTTAACGTTTGACACCCTCCAGAATGCCCCAGAAACTATTCAATAATCGATTATCTTAGTCCACGCGATCGCTACATTACAACCGAGTGGAGGATGCGTCGCAATACATTGCTCAATGCACATAAAAAATCGATACTGTACCGAGAAACAATCGTAATAGAATCGAGTTCGTTGCGTTACATCCTGGGGGTAGAGCTGAAAACTAGTAAAAGTCGGATACATCACTTATTAAGCCGGAAAAGGACATTCTATCTACCATCGTAGGAGCCACATCCTGTAAAAAGACGGATATCTCACTGCACGCCTGAATCTGAAATTTCATAATCGAGAAGGTCTAAAATGGAACTTCATAACGATTCTTAAAACGAGGTCTAAAAACAATTCTCCTTCTAGGCAGACACAAGATGAGAAAATACCTACGGTCTTCTTATAATTATAACAATAATAATAAGCCTTTTATTTCTAAATCATTTGTGCATTAGATAAGAATTATACATTGAATTTGTGCATAATTTGCAATTCACGAATATTGTAAACAGCTGACGGTATATTTTATCTGTTTTTGGTGGCTTTTTATTTGGTGTGTAAGACTACAATACTCCAAGTAAAATAAACTTATACAAGAATTCGTGTTTTTACCTCCGCACCTTATTGATACACTTGACACTAAAGTATTGTCAAACAAAACCTATTTGTTTCAAACAGATGTGTTTTTGCTGTTCAAAATTATCCGGCTTGTATAAAAAATCGGACACCCACAACCCTATGCACTATACAGCGAGTAAACTGAACATTAACACGATCTAATAAACATTGATTGTTGTTACCACACCGTTGGAATGCTCACGAGAAACACTTTAGTACAGACAGACATACATGTAGTAAGAACACCTAGAAAACATTTATTTGTATTATGTATCCACTATGTACTAGAGTGGACACTCACGATAGGGTTGGTCCACCAGCTCAAAGTCGCTCAGCGAGCTATGGAAAGAGCGATGCTCGGAGTCTCTCTGAAGGTTAGGATCCGTAACGAATACATCCGACAGAGAACCAAAGTTATCGACATAGCTTTTGAGCTAGCAAGTTGAAGTGGCAGTGGGCCGGCCATATCTCGCGAAGAACCGACAACCGATGGGGTAAACGAGTTCTTGAGTGGAGACCGCGACTCGGCAAACGTAGTGTAGGGCGCCCTCCGGCCAGGTGGGATGACGATCTGCGAAAGACTGCAGGCAGATGCTGGATGCGTCAAGCTGAAGACAGGGCGCTATGACGTTCATTAGGGGAGGCCTATGTCCAGCAGTGGACTAGTATAGGCTGATGATGATGATGATGATGTAATAGAGTCTGTTCAAAAAGACAAGAGTTACGGTGAACTAACACTTTTAGTCGTACTGCAATGACAGAGCAGTGTTGTCAACGCAACAAAAGGTGTCAATTCGCACACGCGCGCCTTCAATTCCCGCGATTCTTCTCTTTTTGAACAGACTCTAGGTGATCCAGCTGTCTTTGATTGTTGAAAAATCCCGATTCAATTCTCGCTATCTCACTTTTTTTCGCCTATTGAGAGGGTACAAATACATAATAGATTCTGGCTTTACTTTGCGGAAATCCATTGTAAATATAAGAATGAAAATATTTAGTAACAATTCCGCGAAAAAAACCTGCGATAAAATCTAACAAATTATACATTTATACAAAATGAAAGAACATTTATCAAAGTAAGTCGTCAACTATTATAGTTTCGTCTCTCCACGAGACATTATTAGGACACCACACCACTTGATCTTGACGCCGAGAGCGCCAAAATATATCTAAGAAGAATATAAGAGACCAACTTTCACAAAAAGAGGCGGTTATATCCGGCTAAGGGATTTTTTAAAATGTATTTTCGATAATTTCTTCGTCAATTATGAACCGATTATGAAAATTCCTATTGTATAGAGCTATTGTTTCGCTATTGTATAGATAAATAATCCCAAATTGGTCCTATAATTTTTTTTCCTGAAATAATTTATTCCAAAAAACTTAAAAAACAGTTTAAAACTATGAATTCTAAATTTCAAACAATCATTATATATAATTTTTATTGTAGAAGATTCAAAGAATAGTAATAAATTAAAATTAGTATTTACATTTGTACGTGGTGTGTAGCTTAGAATTTGTACCACCCCAACTCTTCGCGTGGGTGTCGTAAGAGGCGACTAAGGGATATCCACCGGGTTCGGGCAGCAGCGCCCCCTGCAGGAGAATTTTACCTAACTGCGATTCTCAACCTGCATGCCCATCGTGGGGATTATGGGCATTACCGCCCATGGAATAAACGCTAATAAAGCACTCATCAGGGTGAGGCCTGCTTCCAGCAGTGGACCAATACAGACTGTTGAGGTTGAGGTTGACATTGAGGTTACAATTGAAAATTATGTTTGAAGACTATGTTCTTGTAATAAACTTAACTTTTTAAACTTTCGCGAGTTGTACCAGAATTTAACAAAAATTAAATTTTACATCCAGTCGCCCCGTGACCACGATCGCTGTAATGCGGTAGAAACGTAGGGGAAACAAAAACAAAGAAATGCGATAAATAATCACAAAATTATGTTCTTGTAAATTAATTTTGACGGTAAACCGTAAGATTACCAGAGAAAAGGGTGAGGCTTCAGGAGTTTTGTCCTTAATTTATTTTTTGTTTTGCTCTGCTGCGTGATAGTTTGATAGAATTTTACCAATGCCAGTTACCAATTGCACATAAATGAACGATTATGAATAAAATTTATGGAGGTTGAGTTTGATTGTATCAAAATAAAAAGAGGATAATTAACATAATCTCAATCAAGTTCATTATCGTGTCATTTCTAACACAAAATTAATTATGTCATTATCATCACATAATTAATTTTGTTTTAAAAACTATAAAACGCAAACCTAAACCGACTTCAATTTTTATAGTTTTTTCATGAATTTTCATGGATCCCTTGTCAGAACTGAACAAAATTAAAATGGGACCACATGGGAAGCACCAGTTTTCATATAAAAGAATCAGGAGAATCGGACCACTCAGTCAAAAGATCTGAGGTAACAAACATAAAAAAGTCGAATTGAGAATCTCCTCCTTTTTTGAAGTCGGTTAAAAACCAAATTATAAAATAAAAAGCTACATAATATTTATAAAAGCACGAAAATAAATTATAGAGAATTTAATTTATTTTAGCAGGGCCGCTTTATTTATTTTATTTATATTTTGCTTTATTTGGGGTACCTACGGAGCACATTCAAATCTAAATTAAATTCATATCGTATCCTACTATAAACGTATATACTTAAAAATCCAAAGAATATATATATATATACATAATAAATAGGAAATAACATACAAACTTCTATCCCCTAACAACAAAACACATGAACTCAAATCCGCCCAGACGAGATTAACGAAACGGCTTCGTGGCGCCGGGGCGGGCGGCGACGGCGATCAATACCAGACGGAATGGCTTCTAATCTCAACCTCCCGTCCTTCTCTCTCCCGAGACTTCCCCCCCTCTAATCTCCATCTGCCGTCTCTCTCCCTCCTGAGATGCACCTCTCATCTCCTCTTTTCAACGTAATAAGACACGGTTTTGCATGGCGAGGTCAGTTAGATTAGACTTTATTGAAACGGTGTAAGGGAGGTTTTTATATGATGGGGTTATTTAGATCGTCCTTTTGTTGCTACTGTAGTACCTACCTATCTGAAAAGACACGAGCATGTATCTGAAAAAAGGACGTTATTATCCGCGCGGGATCAGAACGGGACGGGACCTTGTCGAATTTAATGTGTAGGTACGTCACATATCTCACACAATCCGCACGTTGTTGTCAAAAACTAATGGAACTTTGTCGAAGTAGGCAAGTGTGTTAAAGCGGTGAACACAGAATTGAGCAATTTAACGCGAAGCGACTAGGTTAAAAAAACATAAATAAATAAATAATGCCGAACAATTCACACATCTTTATTTAACCCCAAGCTAAGTAAAGCTTGTGTTATGGGTACTTACTACTAGAAAACTGATATACATAATACAATACACTACGTAGATTCTTTATACATAAAAAAACACATCAACATATCTCTTACAAAAACATTATTCAAGGTATTTATGGTTGTATTTTCAGTACTGGTGGGTCTACATTCCAAGGACAACAATATTCGGGCGGGCTTATTCTTGCTGAAATTCATCACAGTCACGCCCTCAGAACAAAGGCCTTTGTCTCGATTTGTAAATCTCGACTATAGTCAAAGAGTCAGTATGTCGCAATTTATATCTTTTTTAAATTTTTATCCTTTCAGTTGCTAGGCTTTGACAGAGCATAAAACTAAAATTAGGGCGATTTTTTGTTAGGAAATGATACGTTAACGTATCCGTATGTGTAATTGTTGAAAAATTGAATATCTAGATGAATTTGAAGCTTTAATTTTCTGAAAAACTTCAATGAAGATTAATATTTAGTAGTTCCTACATAATTGCAATTTTTTGTTGGGCGCCACTTTATAAATATGTTATATTATATTCCTTTGTTTCTACAACAACATGCTTACCAAAATTATGATTCTTAGCAGATTATTTAATTTTACCTACTTATTGTTCAACAAAATAGGGGTTTTATAGTAGGTCAAGGGGTGGGGCTCCTAAAGAGCATCCCTTATTCAAAACCTCATAATATCCTATTCTAAGGTGATTTGACTGTAAATACCTTACAATACAAACCACAATGTATAATCAATCATGAATAGTACTTATATCAAAAATCTATGAACGTGTTACTAAAATACAACTAGCTCCAAGCCGCCCCGCCCCATGTTTGTCGCCAAATTTTTCAAAATATAAAAAAAACCTCACTATCTCCTATTCTAAGGAGGTTTGGTGCCAGGCGCTGACTTCTCCCCTCCCACCCCTAGGGAGGGCGCTTGAGTAATTAATATTCGCTGATACCTGCGGGCTCTTTGTGGCGGAACCGAGAGCCATTGTGGCAACATTCTATGGCCCCGTGTTTGGGCGCCAAAATTTACAATAGACTTTGAGGGATTTGGGTAGGTAGGTAGGTAGATGCCTAGAAAAAGTCATGTTTATTTACTTTTATCTGTACGAGTTCAAATAAAAGTATAAGTAAAATAAGCTAAATGCCGATATAGTGCTGAGCTAGACTTAAAATACCTAGGTAACAACGTTTATGCCTGTTACAGCCTCTGATACAATACAAATATTCTTTATTGCATACACAAACACGCACAAAAACAGTTTGATTGACTTAAGATAAAAATAATATTACTCGTATATGGTGCCTATTCTCTACGGGAGTGACATATTCATGTTGACAAAAAAAAATATGGTGCCTATAATGAAACCTTAAACTCATGTCATGGCGTACTTTTATGAGAGGAGAAAGGCCTAGATTCTCTCAACATACATATTTTATTTGTTATAAATATGACCTAATTGGCTGATGGCGAGTATCATGGAGGTAATAAAGCTCGATATAATTTTCTCATGGGAAACCTACCAGCCTTAGCAGGCAGACCACTTTGTAATGCGGAATTACCCCTACCCTCCCGATTTCTGAGAATAGGGTTAACAATATACCTGCCATTTGTCTGCGAGTTGGCAATATAGGTAAGATAATAAGATAAATTTCCCAAATTTATACTCCGTACCTCTACATTGTCTATGATTATGTGCACGGACCCCACCTATTTCCCGCGTGGAGGTTGAGCCAATAGGAGGCAATAAAACCTCTACAAATTCAGTTTGAATCTCGAACAATTTTCTCCGTTGAGATAGAGCGCTCCCTGGCACTCCCTGTTTTACCATCCTTATTGTAAAATCCAGCTTGGCTCTACAAAAATAAGGTCGAAAACCTTCTAACAGGATTCTGCTGGACTTATATCCTTTTTAGGGTGTGGAGAAAATGAGATCGATTCTCTAAAAACGATCTTCAGCAAAGCATATTCGATCTTAGCTCAGAGCGGTAAAGTAGAAAATAGAACGGACAGTGAAAAATGATAGACCAATTTAAATATAGAACGCGCAAAGATGGTTCTCTAGGGAAAAGCCATTGGAGAGTTCACGAGATTGTCGCCCATAATAGTTAGAAATAAGGATCAAAATGGCTTGTATAGTGTTGTCCATAGGATGTTATAGTGATGGGGTAGTGAAAAGATCGATTTGCTCTAGGGAGTCAGATAGCCATTGCAGGTATTTGAACTTTCCTTTTATGAAAGGTAGTATTTTTTATGGGCTGGACTCGACTATTTGTTTGCCTTTTAAGTAGATTAGATCCTTTTTAGTAGGTACTTAGGTACCTAACCCTATATGTAGATATAGGGTTACCTTTTAACTTGATAATTGAACCCATTTTAGTAATAAACTCGGAGTAATTTAGAGGTAATTTTAAGAAGACAATTAGGTATTGTTATCTGTAAGTTGATTTACACGTAGACATGCTTAATCGATAAAAGTTTTTAACACCTGATAATTATGATAAAATTTTGAATTGTCTAGAAAACAAATCCCGCTGCTTTGCGTAGGTGATATGATGCAATTTAGTGAAAAAATAGTATTATTAAGGCGCATACCCGAGCCAATATGACAGCGATATCTATTTTACCATATTTTTACGTTTATCATAGGTTTTTTTAAAAATCCTACGTTCAGTTTGTGGTATCCTATATAAGCTATTTTTTATTACCTCTTTTATAATTTTATCTCATATAGTTTAGGAGGAGATGCAAAAATAGAGTTTGGTGGCCAAAAAGCGCAACTTCGTATCTCTGCCTAAGCTATACAAAATGAAACTATTAGAGAGGCATTAATAAATAACTTATAATACTCGTAGATACCACAAACTGAACGTAGGATTTTTAAAACTTGCTGCGTTTAACGTAATAATAAGATAAAATAGTTGGGGGCGCCACTTTCGCTGGTGTATGGGCATTAAGCTATAAGTAGTTACATTATCATGAACCATATGAAGCAGTTGGGCTACCTTGAGATTGTTTGTCTGCAGTTAGCTCAATTGTTTCCAAGAGTACTCGTATTAAAGTATCCATTAAGATCAGTTGGGCTACCTGTAGATTGTCTGTAACAGTCTGCAGTTAGCTCAATTGTTTCAAAATGTATTAAGGGATGTGAAGTAACATTAATCATGTACCATATGGATCAGTTAAGTTACCTGTAGATTGGTACAGTCTACAGGTTTCTCAATTTATTTTTATCATTTGTTTCTTTTTCAATACAGTTTTATCTACCTATCTATTTTACATTACATAGTGTTAACTTATTATATCTACAACTAACTTATACAGCAATTTGGTTTGTATATGTAATTTTAGTATGTAACAAACTTAGTATATTTACTAAGTTCTTATGTAGGGCGGGAGCCGCCCGCCCTACTCTGTTCAAATCGCATCTCACTAGCTCTTGATTATTTATCTGGATAGGTAACTAGAGTCTGTTCAAAAAGAGAAGCGTCGTGGGAATGAAGTCCGCTCGTGTGCCAATTGACAACTTTTGTTGCGTTGACAACACTGCTCTGTCATGGCAGTACGACTAAAAGTGTCAGTTCACCGTAATACCACGACTCTTCTCTTTTTGAACAGACTCTATCTGTCTTTTTAAACCAACTTCAAAAGACCATTGAGGTTTTGTTTTTGTTTGTATGTATTACTAGCTGCGCCCCGCGTCTTCGCACGCGCTGTTCCTATGGAAACATTAAAAGGTGATTTTCATCCCACGGGAACTGATTTGTTGGATAAAAAGTAGCCTAAGTTTGATTCCAAGATTAGAGTTACCTGTATACAAAATTTCAGCCAGATCCGTCCAGTAGTTTTGGCGTGAAGAAGTAACAAACATCCATCCATCCATCCATCCATCCATCCATCCATCCATCCATCCATCCATCCATCCATCCATCCATACATCCATACAACCCCCAGAAGACGTTAATAATTTAATTTTAATGCGTCGGGTGCATAAACTTCGAAAGAAATTACTTCCTTTGGACGACAAGTTACTTACTGCGAAGTATGACAAAACTCCGATATGGTGAGATATCGTCACGGTCACAAATCATGCGGGTTCCTTAGTTCCAGAGGCGTGTTAACATAGAACTATGCTAAGTATGTGTGAATAGGTACTAATTGAATATTTATTTGATACTAGCTGCGCCCCGCGGCTTTAAAGGTGATTTTTATCCAATCTGTCCAGTAGTTTTGGCGTGATGAGGTAACGAACATCCATCCATCCATCCATCCATGCATCCATACAAATTTTCGCATTTATAATATTAGTGTGATAGTATGAAGTCTCTATCTGGCTTTTTAAACACTAACACCTTCATGGCTCAAGACGCAGGTGCCAGTCTCTATCTGCGTGTAGCTGCGGCGCGCCCCTGCGGGTCGCACCGCAGAGGTGGACAGTGAATGCGTTAAACCAACTTCAAAAGGCCATTGAAGTTTTGTGTATTATTTTATATTAGGAAAGGTTAATAAATGTGCATAAACTTCGAAAGAAATAACTTCCTTTGGACAACAAGTTACTTACTGCGAAGTATGATAAAACTCCGATATGGTGAGATATCGTCACGGTCACAAAACATGCGGGTTCCTTAGTTCCAGAGGCGTGTTAACATAGAACTATGCTAAGTATGTGTGAATAGGTACTAATTGAATATTTATTTGATACTAGCTGCGCCCCGCGGCTTTAAAGGTGATTTTTATCCAATCTGTCCAGTAGTTTTGGCGTGATGAAGTAACGAACATCCATCCATCCATACAAACTTTCGCATTTATAATATTAGTGTGATACTGTGAAGTCTCTGTGTGGCTTTTTAAACCAACTTCAAAAGGCCATTGAAGTTTTGTTTTTGTGTTTAAGTATTATTTTATATTAGAAAAGGTTAATAAATGTGCATAAACTTCGAAAGAAATTACTTCCTTTAGACGACAAGTTACTTACTGCGAAGTATGATAAAACTCCGATATGGTGAGACGGTCACAAAACATGCGGGTTCCTTAGTTCCAGAGGCGTGTTAACATAGAACTATGCTAAGAATGTGTGAATAGTACCTACTTGAATATTTATTTGATACTAGCTGCGCCCCGCGGCTTTAAAGGTGATTTTTATCCCACGGGAACTGATTTATGGGATAAAAAGTAGCCCATGTTTGATTCCAGGATTAGAATTACCTGTATGTAAAATTTCAACCCAATCCGTTTAGTAGTTTTGGCGTGAAGAGGTAACGAACATCCATACATCCATACAAACTTTCGCATTTATAATATTAGTGTGACTAGCAACGCCTCGCAGTTTCACCCGCGTAGTTCCCGTTCCCGTAAAATCCGGGATAAAATATAGCCTATGTAACTCCCTGAAAAGTAGGCTTTTTAATGGGGAAAGATTTTTTTAAATCTGTCCAGTAGTTTCGCAGCCTATTCAACAAACAAACAATCAAATGTTTCTTCTTTATAAAGATGAAAATTAGTATTGCATGTACCGGGGGGCGGGCAGCAGCGCCCCATGTAGAACAATTCTACCACCAAACTGCGATGCCTAACCCGCATGCACAGTGTGGGGATTATGGGCACTACCCCTAAGAGATAAAATCCAATAAGGTATTTATCAGGGGGGAGGCCTGCGTCAAGCAGTGGACCGTTACAGGAGGTGAGGTCAGGTGAGGAATCTTCCATAAAATCATGATTATGCTTCTGTATAAAATTCCATACTGTATAAATACCAGACTGTATAAATTCCATACTGTATAAATTCCATACTGTATAAATTTCATACTGTATAAATTCCATACTATATAAATTCATAATCATCATCAGCCTATATTAGTCCACTGCTGGACATAGGCCTCCCCTAATGAGCGCCGTAGCGCCCTGTCTTCAGCTTAACGCATCCAGCATCTGCCTGCAGTCTTTCGCAGATCGTCATCCCACCTGGCCGGAGGGCGTCCTACACTACGTTTGCCGAGTCGCGGTCTCCACTCAAGAACTCGTTTACCCCATCGGTTATCGGTTCTTCGCGAGATATGGCCGGCCCACTTCAGTTTGCTAATTCTTTGAGCTATGCCGATAACTTTGGTTCTCGGTCGGATGTATTCGTTACGAATCCTATCCTCCAGAGAGACTCCGAGCATAGCTCTTTCCATAGCTCGCTGAGCGACTTTCAACTGGTGGACCAGCCCTATCGTGAGTGTCCACGTCTCAGCTCCGTCAAGTTTTTAAGTAATGATCGGTAGCCTGCCGTAGCCCGGGGATTCTTAGCACCCCCTGCCCCGCCGTTACCATGGCCGCTACCATGGCCAGGAATAGCGAGGCGGCCGGGAACTAGGGGCCACTTTTTGGCGTGTGCAATCATTGGGGGGGTAGTGCCCCTAATCCCGGGCATGCATATAAATTGCAACAGACTAATATTATAAATGTGAAATTTTGTATGGATGGATGGATGGATGTTCCCTCTTCTAGCCGACGTTGAACGGATAAGGCTTCGCATACAGTTAATCCTCATCCTGGAATCAAACATGGGCTACTTTTTATCCCATAAATTAGTACCCGTGGGATAGAAATCACCATTAAACGTTTTCATAGGATCAACTCGTGAGAAGCCACGGGGCGCAGCTATTACTGTATAAATTCTATACTGTATAAATTCTATACTGTATAAATTCTATACTGTATAAATTCTATACTGTATAAATTCTATACTGTATAAATTCTATACTGTATAAATTCCATACTGGATAGAAAATCACGAAACTAAACCTTCTAGATAAGACTAGACACACCTGGACACACCTATACCTAGAATTCACTTGTCCAAGCAACAGATAATCAGAAAACAGGAACACATCTCAAGTGCTGGACAAACAGACGACACGACACAATCTTTCCAATTATTGACCTATTATCTCATATCTGAAAGATAGCGGCTTATACTATCCGATACGATTATACGCAGCCAGATTTTTCCTACAGGTTTTTTGTGATTATGATAAGAAACACAAAAATAAATTAGCAAGGACATGGTTTTAGGAAAACTAAAATTAAATGTTTTTTTTTCAGTCCAATTTTCCCCCTTATGGAGATTATATTTATCTTTAAGGGGTTAAAGTGTTGTTTTGTATACTAAAATGCCCCCATTTAAAGAGTAATTTAAGGCAAATACTGGAATAGCCACGTTAGGTCAAGTAATCTCTAATTTAATTAAAACACGCAGCCTGATTTTTCCTACAGGTTTTTTGTTATTATGATAAGATACACAAAAAAATTTAGCAAAGACATGGTTTTAGGAAAACTTAAATTAAATGTTTTTTTTCATTCCAGTTTTCCCCCTTATGAAGATTATATTTATCTTTAAGGGGTTAAAGTGTTGTTTTTTTATACCTAAATGCCCCCATATAATGAGTGTTTAAGGGAAAAACTGGAATAGCCCCGTTAGGTCAAGTAATCTCTAATTTATATTCATATTCATATTCATGTTCATTTTTTGCATACATACATATACATTAATAAAATGTTTTGGCTTAGGTGGTAAGTAGCTTAAAGGCAATAATTGATCCTAAGATCATTAATTAAAACTTTTATTTAAATATTTATTTAACCCGTGGAAACGACGGCCTTTTTTGCCACACTTAATTAACACATTTAAATAAAACTTATCATAATTATTACTAGACGACCGGAGCATGCGTATTATAAATCAAAGTTTGTATTGTATAATTGTGAGTCCTGTAAACTCACGCTATTACCGCAGCGTAATGCCCACTTTCATCCACAGCCTGTATCGGTCCACTGCTGGACGCAGGCCTCCCCCTGATAAACGCCTTTTTGGTGGGTAATGCCCATAATCGCAGTTTGGTGGAAGATTTGTTCTGCAGGGGGCGCTGCTGCCCGCCCCCCAGAAGATATCCCTTAGTCGCCTCTTACGACATCCACGGGAAGAATTGGGGTGGTGCAAATTCTATGCCGCCGGCACCACACGGCATACCCACTTTACGCTGCGGTAATAGCGTTTCACGGGGCGGTATGGTAACTTCAACAGTGGGTTGTTGGGGACTGCAGTTCAGTAGTGGATCTGTCCTGCACGGGGCGCTGTTACCCGCTTGCCGATGAATATAGTTTAGTGGCCTCTTACGACACTTGCGGGAAGTTGGGTTCATGCAAATTCCAGTCATACGCCCCTTATAACATTTTATTTCCAGTGGCAGATTGAGCCACCCAAGCAGAGGAATATGTTCGTTCGGAGACTAACTAATCGGATGGTATAAAAGCAACTAACCTAGTTTTACAGATAATCGTTTTCGGATGGTTGATAGCTTGCGCTACTGCGATAACCTGAAACGTGAAGCAAGATGTCGAATGATTACATAAGCGTGGTCATCATCATCAATAACAAAAGCCCGCAATAGTCTATTTTACTATAGAAACTTTCGTAGTTTGACGAATTCATTATGAATTTAAGCGGGTTAACTACGAACCTTGTTTGTGTGAATAGTCGCAATAGTCTCCTAACTTGCAAGAAAAGCCAAAAGCCAGTGGTATTTCTAAAAATAGATAGCACTTTGGTGATTGTGCGCAAGCTTACTACGATCTTATCCCATCTTCTCCTTTCCATAAGACCAGCAAACGACCAAAATATACCAGTGTCTAACCAAAAAACTTCTTATATGCACTATTTAATAATGCTCGGCTAAAAAGTGAAATAAGCTTCCTGCGTCTGTTTTCACATCAGAGTATAATCTTGGAGACTTTTAACCCCCCTCCCCCTGGGTGATACATGATGGATGAGGCTAAAGGCTCAAGACTCAATAATCGCGTGTATTTTTTACTACCTACAAAGAATCTTACTTTTTTAATATTTATAAAATACAGGTACCTATAATTATTATCTAATTTTATTACAGAAAATTAAAGAGTACAATAATAACGTTTAGAGGTAGGCGGTACCTACGTCAAAAACAACCAGCAACCTTTCTGTTGCTGGTTGTTTTTGACGTACCGCCCCGCCGCCGCTTTTCGCGTTTGTCGAATAATTAAATACACGTGATATATTACTCACCCCCCCCCCTTGTGATATCCCCCCCTTTCGAGCCTCACATGATTAATGGACGGCCATTTTCGTCGAAGTCCATTTAGCAGCTGATTAGTGATCGTATGGAAGGTTGGACTTTGGAAGATGTCCCTGTCTATGTTTTTCTCTAAGATCCTGAGACACTGATATCATCTAAGGCAGCTTCCGGCTTCTTTGGCAATTTGATCTATATCGTATCCATTTTGAATGGAGCATAAACGTAAACAAACCGCCCATACTTAACCTAAAATTTACTTTGTTGGCGCGTCCTTTCATACGTAATTTACATTACTTGTCGATTTTAGATCCTACCATCAATAAAAATTGCTTACAATTAAATCTGAAACTCGACGCCAAGCAAGTGAGATTTTGTTATTTGTGTCGTACTTTGTTTACTAACATGCTTCATTTAAAATGGATAAACCATAGACAGTGCCACTTAATACGCCTTATTGATATTAAATTATCAGATAGTTTGGTTTTCTTGTAAATTACTTTATCAAAAACTAAATTACAATAAAATGATACAAATAAATTAGAACTAGTATTAACAATTGAAGCAATTGAGCTAACTGCAGTGCAGACTGTTGCAAAAAATGTACAGGTAGCTCAACAGATTTGCTAGACTATTGTTAACAATCTGAATCTAAGTCTTCATGTATTTTGGAACACACCTCGTACCGATTAGCTACTGTCGACACTTATCTGAGCTGATGTGGCCTAAAATACGACAAGTACCTAGTGTACCTACAAACCACAGTTGACACAGATCGAAGGGGCCGTATTCTCGATATCGATACGGATCGACTACAAAATAACGAGCCACAATATCTACAGATGTCCCAGACATATGACCTAGATGACCATAAATATTTAACGAAAGTAACTAACCGAGGTTAAAATTTACAATCCTCTTACTCGAATAGGGTATATGCATGTGACTTCAAAATGGCTAAAAAAATATATACGTATTCTCTATTGTTATAGAAACATATCTGCATATTTATTTTTGCATTTTGAGAAGTTTTTATTGTAGAATTTAACCATTGAAAAACTGATATTTTCAATCTCAATCGCAAAATTTCAAAACGCTACGCCATTTGCTAGAGCGGACGTGACATCACCGTATACACTTCCTTCTTTTTTTTTTTTTGACGGTGCATCATGTTTTGACACTATTCTACCTACTTCACTTTTCGTTATGTCATGAAGTTTCGGCGGGATATCTTTTTGTACCTAGGTATTATTTCGCGGTTGTTTGGTGTTTTCCGGAGAGCGTAAGCAAAGTTGATTCCTTGAGAAATATTGTGAAGTTTTTCAACCTTCTTACTAAAAACAATGACTGAAAGCGGTTTTGTAAGAGCGCAGTCAGATAATCTTCCGAAAATAGATGTTTTCATGATGTCTACCTTCTTCGCATCAAATTCGGAATTCACATCTGCTGAACTCAGAGGAGTAAAAGCCGCAAGGTAAATAAGTTACCTACTTACCTATTTCAAAATATTTATATGAGGTAGGTACTCTAGGTACTACCTACCTATAACTTATTCACGGTTTTGTAAGTGTGAGACGAGAAATATTTCAAGCAGGCAATCATTTTATCTTTGTTATGTTATGTGATATGACAGATCCGAACGAGAATCCTACGGCGATGCCGCCGTTGGATATGTACAAGTAAAACGGGTAATGATAGATACTTACACTAGTGGTCTGATTCTGCACATTGGTACCTATTTACACCTTCATGGCTCACGACACGACGACTGGCGATGTGGAGGACATTGCGATCGCACTTCAGCCCCGCCACCCCGCGCCGCCGCCGCGCCGTCCGCAAGACGCGGAAACGCCTCGGACAAGCCGAATCGCGACAGTGTGCGTCAACGTATATGTTTTAGTACAAAAAGTTCTGCAAGCAAATATACCAAAATCGCGCGACACAGGACGCGCTTAAAAATTAGCGTTGATGTGAGTAGGGCTTTTAGGGGTCTCCGAACAATTTGATGTCCGTTAAATAAGCTGCCAGATTTTTACGGTACGGAACCATTCGTATGTGAGTCGACACGCACTTGGCGGTTTACGATTCGAAGATAATATTAAATTATTTGAAATTGATAGGTACAGGAAAACCACTCACTCATGTTAAGCCCTACTCACATCAACGCTAATTTTCAAGCGCGTCCTGCGTCACGCGATTTTGCGATATTTGCTTGCGGAACATTTTGTACCAAAACGCATACGTTGACACACACTGCCGCGATTCAGCTTGTCAGAGGCGTTTCCGCGTCCTGCGATATTGCGGCCTTCGTCGTTCGCGCTGCCAGTAAGGGGCGGGGAAGGCTCGTCGAAATCGTGCTTAATAATAAGCCGCTTTGTATAAGGAATCACGCTGGAAAATCGCCGAAATCGCGCTTTACAAGACGCGCTAACTTATTAGCGGCTGTTTGCGGAGGGCTTTAATAGGTACTTATTATAGCATTATTTCGGATCGAAGCACCTGGGCAACTAACTAAATAAGGTAGGGTAATAATAATAATAACATAAAGAATTTGATACAGTCATTTATGTTCATGGAGTTTAATCGTCAAAATTCAATGAATAGAAGCTGTTTTCGAAAACCTCTTTCCTGAGATGATCACTACCGAGGTCGTCACGAAAGGTTTTAATCGAGTGTGTAGGTACGTCGACGTCACATAAACATGGCGCCAATATGACAGCGTTTTTATCACTCGAAAATGATTGTAGTTTTGATTTGTTTTTTTTACCTTGTTATTGCGAAATTAAGTGAGTGTCATATCATTTTTCGGTTAAATAATGACCTAAATAATCGATTAAAACGATAAAAAAAATCGATGCATATACCCTATTGTCTTAGAATAAAATTGTGTTGTTTTATGACCATTTTAGTTGAATGGAGACTGACCAGAATTATCAGTCTCTATTTTTATGGTTTTGTGCCTAAATATTGTAAATGTCGGAAAAAAGTTGTAAACATTGCTTGTATCGAACACTATGCCAGAGCGCTTGGTTTTTCCAGTTTTGCAAGATTTAAAGCAAGTTTTTTCCCGCATTTCAGGGATAAAGTGAGGTAAAGAACATGCTTTTATGTTAATGAAGGTACCTACTGAGCTAAATGCTAAATTGATTGCAAAATTTAAAACCTTGTTAGTAAAATAGAAATGGCAAAATACACCTACGTAAGGTGTATCTATTATTTTGCCATGTTCGTTTGTAAACATAAAGGCTAAGCGATAAGCGGTGCTCATTCATCATCATCAGCCTATGTTGTCCATGGCTGGACATAGTCCTCTAATGAGTGTCGTATGTACCGTTTTATGTAATGGCTCCAAATAAATGTATTTTCTTTCTTCTTCCTCTTCTTGTGCTTGACGCATTAAGCATCTGCCTGCAGTCTTTTACAAATCGACATCCTGGCTGAACTGTTATTACAAATCTATAAACTTTTTTTCTCCAGAATAAGTCCGTAAAGTCACACAAATATCCTAAATTGATAAGAGGCGGATTTCTAAGATAAGTGTTTCACAAGTGGTTCCAAACTGATAGGTTTTTGATGATCAGATTACCAGGTAAAGTACCTAGGTACCTACTAACTTTCCACAAATTTGAAGATTATTTTTCTTTTAGTATTGAATTATCGGTTGACATCATCGATACGCACATAAAAACCTCTGTACTTATCTTGTTTTTTTGAAACACTTGTCTCAACCAAGTGATTACTCTTACTATATTCTGCCCCATGGGAACTAATCAATGGGATAAAAAAGGTAGCCCATGTTTTATTGCAGATCTAGACCTACTTCTATGCAAATTTTTTTCCCGATCCGTTTTGTAGTTTTGGCGTGCAGAGGCAACAAACATCCATTCAAACTATCACATTTACTATAGAAGTATTAGTATGATATGATGTAATAACTAACCTACTAACAAATTATTGTATAAAATGATCTACATACATTCATCATACAACTAGTCCTAAGAAATTTGTAGTAAATTTCGGAATTTTTTACGCAAGCGAAGCCGTGGATCGGAGCTAGTAAGCGAGGAATAGATTTCCTTGCTTATGAGTTACTAATAATTCCGAAATTTACTACAAATCTCTTAGGGCTAGTTTTATAATCAGAATCATAAAAAAATATAATTCATAGTTTGCTTTATAGTTTACTAGCTGCGCCCCGCGGCTTCGCAAGCGTTATCCCACGGGAACTGATTTATGGGATACAAAGTAGCCAATGTGTTATTCCAGGCTTAGAACTACCTGTATGTAAATTTCAGCCCGATCCGTTCAGTAGTTTTTGTGTGAAAAAGCAACAAACATACATTCATACATACATGCTTACAAACTTTTGCGTTTATAATATTAGTAGGATTTACACCGAGTTTTAAGAAATAATAATTTTCCATATAATTTTACCAGACTTTTTAACCTTCACATAGTTTTTTTTTTTTTTTTAAGACAGCCTATGTGTTATTTTAAATCGTAAATTATCTACCAAACTTCACCAAAATTCATAAAATAAGGTTTTTTTAGTCTACTGAAAAAAGGTATTTTGATATGACCTACAAGTGGTTTTGATTTAGGTGTGCAAAAGCTGGCTTTAATCCTTCGTTAAATCCATTCAATGGACGCAAGGAAACGGCCCCAATTGTATTGACTGTGAACCATTTTCATAGAATCCATGCACATTCTCACGATGTTGTGTCGGTAGACACCCTGTATTTCCGTCATGCCACCGCCATCTCCAAACAAAATATCCCGCTATCTTTCTCCGAAGCCATTCAATAGCTTCATTCAAGTCCGATCATCGAGTAACGGTAACTATTCT
Organism: Eupithecia tripunctaria; assembly: GCA_955876795.1. Lineage (NCBI taxonomy): Eukaryota > Metazoa > Arthropoda > Insecta > Lepidoptera > Geometridae > Eupithecia > Eupithecia tripunctaria. The sequence goes on along the minus strand of OY041623.1, from coordinate 6,388,377 downwards.
ATCAATACATGACCAGAAGCACTTGAACCCTAACTGCTTATGTCACTTCCTCTTTCGTAGACCCTTCTGTTTAAATACTGAGGGGGCTGGAAGGTCAGTGATGTTGGTCTAGCACTGAGCTGCCAGGATTATCAGAGCCTTCACTGGTCAACGCATTTTCTTTTGAATTGGGAAACAGAAGTGGTATAAAAGTTTATTGAAACTTCCTGATGTGGACTGAATGCAACTCGATATCAAGTTCTTAATCTTACGCGATCAGAAAACATTATAAATTCACGGGTATATCAACTCTGTTATTTTTATCCCGTTGAAATGACAGAAAAAATCTTAAAATTAATGCGGTAAATACATTATTACCTACATAGAACTCGATAAAATCGAAACGGGTAGGTTTTTGAGCAGGTAGCAGAAATTGGCTGCTCTATTGATCAAAAATTAGGCTAAATTATAGATAATCTATATCGTCAAAGACCACGGAAGTTTTGTAAGGCAACCGTAACGAAGCAGGATTTTAGATTTGAATTCAAGTATCCAGAATAACTACCTCAATAAGTACCTTTATTATATACGAAGGAATTCAATGAGTAGGTATGTAAAGTAACCGATGCCGTTTGGAGAAGGCTTTTGTCCAGCCTTGGACGTACAAATGATGATGAAAATGAGTGAAAATATTCATTTTTGTACGCTAGACCTTGTGGTATTTTCGGTGTTCAGCAAGTGAGTCAGAGGCAGCTTTTTAAATCTGCTCCTGGTCTTTAAAAATGCAGCCACGAGACACAGCCATAGGTCTTTATATTCTGGTAGATGCAGAAGACATGTTTAGATTCAGCTCCCGTAGACGGCTTCCGCGAACCGACGCACGTGAATGGACAGTGTCGGTTTACGTTCCACTCAAAGATTCCACGAGCAGATTTGTACTGGTACCAGATTCTACATGAATAGGGCAGTGAGGGCGCTTAGCGCCGTTAGTGTTAGAATAATCCTCATAATCCAGGTTCAGATGAATGTCTAGGTACCTTTTTTTGGAGCAAGTTAGAAAATGTTCCAATATTGGAGTGAAATTTCTCCCATCTGATCAGAAAGTATAAGTAACAGCGCCAAATGAGCAGTAGGTAAGTCTATGTAATTAGCAAAACGTCAAACTATCCGATGGTCTAAGCCGAAAATATATTTCGCAAATAGTGACACATACACTAAGCGTGACTTCTTCACTTCATAGTAACGAGATTGATATCTTACAAAAATTTATTGGATTAGATAATTGGATTGTTAGATAATTTCACTATAGTTATTTTAAGAAGTGTTGCAATGTTTTACAATCAAAAAATTTTTTATGGATTGGAAAATGTCTTTTCAATAAACCCAAAACATTTTATTGAAAGAAATCCAGATGGCAGACTTGTATCTCTCTCCCAGTAAGGTTCGCTGAAAGAAAAAATTCTTTTCAGGGTCTTTGCTATAACCTTGTCTAGTTATACATATTTTATATATTTTATTTCGTGCAATGACATGGAAATAAGCCCTCCTACATTCTCTAGTCAATATTTATCTCCAGTTGTCAGTTCGATGGCTTCAAATTCCAACGTGTAGAGATGGGAAGCCGTGATTTGAATGCTAGTGGGATGGATGTATGATTGGAGAGATAACATCTCTAGATTATGCGAGATTCAAAGAAGTACGGACGGATATTGCATGAGTAAGAGAACATTTTGGCATAAGGTAAATTAATTTTGCGGATGAGGAAAATCTCCTATTTTAGCATGTAGGTGAGGTTTAAGTCTTGAAGGGTCATTCATAACGCAAAGCATTTTAAGCCTGTATACCTTCTGAATTCTTTGTTTGCATGAGTCTTAACCCCTCTTCCTTCGAAATTTTGACCAGTTCACCTTCAAATTCGAAATAATGTCGACCAGGCAAAAATCTCAACTGTTGCAAACTGTTATGTATGATGGATGTATTAACATCAACAGCCAGTCCACTGCTAGACATAGGCCTCCCCTGTTAAACACCTTTATCATATCTTATCATAAGGGGGTAGTGATATAATTTCCATGGTGGGCGGAGAGGGTTGGAGGTCGCAGTTCAGTGGTGGACCTATTCTGCTGGAGGCACTACTACCCGCCGCCCAGTGGATGTGTCCCGTTCGTGCAGTCACTACGGGAAAAGCAGGCACTCACAACGAGCAACGAGTGGCTTAACGTTCATGCTCGCTGAGAATGGAACGTTACGCCCCGTAACATCAATCAGTACCCGGCGTTAGTCAGCATCTCACGCCCTGATTCTATTCAAATCTCATCTGGAGTACCACAAGGCTACGTTCCAGGACCATTCATCAACAGTGACCACTGAGTTCAACAACCAGCTATCTCCCAAGAGACTGGCGCAAGCGCTGCATACCAATGTGTTGCATGCCGATGCAACGAGATGTCTTTGAATTATATCCAAGTTACGAGCATAACTTGCTTGGACTGAGGTAAGTTTGTGATATAAACATATTGCTGTTTTATGGTAAAGACGTGGTGTAACTTGGCTAAATGAACACAGAGATTTTCAAGCTCGCGCTCCGACTTTAACTAAACTTAACCAAGCCCGGCTGCATCCCTTACTTTGCGTCCCTAATCTTATAATAACATTGTAAGGGTTAATACATTATTTTCGGTGTCGAGGAGTCTGTTTTGATCAGTTCCAGCTTGGAGAAATGGTGAGGTTCGAGAGGGAGCAACGAGATTCGACGCGCGTTGATAGGTTTCATACCTATCAACACGAGTCGAGTCGTAAGGGTCATGTGATGCTATGATGATACACACCAAACACAACAGCAACCAAGTTCTGAACCACTTTGAAGGAATCAGGCTTTCACCTATTTTGTAAGGTACGATCAACGACAAAAAATACTAAACATCATGATGAGCATCCGTAAGATAAATAACAATTACATCACAAGTTTTGAAATAAAGGAAGCGTCGAGCATTGGCTCCGACTGCGGTGTACATACTGATGAGATGAAATGATAATGGGCGTCGTGAGAGGAGCTCATGAGGGTATTAGCATACGGGACTGCGTGACCGGGGTCTAGGAGACCATTCATTGAAGATCTGATGAGAAAAGACAATTATATAATGTGTGTCTACCTGATGAGATGAGATGCTAATGGGCGTCGTGAGATGAGCTCATGAGGGTATTTGCATACGGGACTGCGTGACCGGGATCTAGGAGACCATGTATTGAAGATCTGATGAGAAAAGACAATTATATAATGTGTGTCTACCTGATGAGATGAGATGCTAATGTGCGTCGTGAGATGAGCTCATGAGATGAGCTTCGTCTCCGGTCCCGCCGTCCCGTATGCAAATACCCTCTCTAGGAGACCATTCATTGAAGATCTGATCTGATCTGATGAGAAAAGAAAACTATATAATGTGTGTCTACCTGATGAGATGAGATGCTAATGGGCGTCGTGAGATAAGCTCATGAGATGAGCTGCGTCTCCGGTCCCGCCGTCCCGTATGCAAATACCCTCTCTAGGAGACCATTCATTGAAGATCTGATCTGATCTGATGAGAAAAGAAAATTATATAATGTGTGTCTACCTGATGAGATGAGATGCTAATGGGCGTCGTGAGATGAGCTCGTGAGATGAGCTGCGTCCCCGGTCCCGCCGGCCCGTATGCAAATATCCTCTCTAGGAGACCATTCATTGTAGATCTGATGAGTAAAGAAAATTATTTAATGTGTGTCTATGTGATGATATTATATATAGATGCTAATTAATTGGCGCGGGAGGAGCTATTTGAATCCTTTTTTTCTATATTTATTTAAGTTAGTTAAGAGAAGTTGAGTTTTGTATTCGAATCCTACTACGAAAGTTTGTTTGGATGTATGGATGTTCGTTTTTCTTTCACGTAATATCTACTGAACAGATTAGGCTGAAATTTGCATACTGATGCATACAGGTAGTTTCTAGGCTTGGATCAACACATAAGCACTTTTCATCCCATAAATCAGTTCCCTTCGGGTAGAAATACCTTTAAAACGTTTCCATAGAAACAACGCATACCAAGTCGCGGGCAGCAACTATTTACTATTATTATTATTATCTAAAACGCCTAGCTCTTATCGGGTTGTTGTACATTTGCCACAAAGTTAATTCGAATTAGAAAACGAGCAGCACATACAAAAAAATCAAAATTCAAAAGATAGAAACAGAAGGCTATTATGAGGTTTTCACGACTAAGATGAATATTAGATACATAAAGATAACTACTAACCTAACTACTTTTTGACAAATGTCATTTTTTTAATGTTTAGTTAGTAAATAACTTGATTTTTAATATAAAAAAAATATGTAAATATTTTTTTTCTAAAATATGTAAATATTTTTTTTCCTGAGATGCCTTCAAAATTAGCCTACCAACGAACATACGAGTTTAAATTAAGAACCATTGAATGAGTGACATTGCTGTTTTCAATTACTCGTTTTTTCATAGAAAATGTATGGGAACTGTTTTTTTTATTATTGCCAAAACTTACGATTTGATTTGGTTTGGTATGTTACTTTGTTCCTGGTTGGAAATAGAGTCGATTAAGACCAACTTATTTTTTTGACAAATGTCATTTTTTGGGCGAACCGTACATTTTTTCAAAAAACTAAAAATGGCAAAAAAAATTTCTTCAATAAAACAGAAAGTTTCTTAGAGCAAAACCTTCTTACTACAAAAGAAACGGTAGCTACCCTTAAGGGGCCAAAAATTTGCCCCACCCTGTATAGAGTATAGAATTAGATGACAGCGGCTTTCACGTTGATCCGACTGGTTTTATTTAGTTTATGGTCTTCCCTTTCCTCGTCGTTCTTCTAGTTTTCCTTGTTAGTGTTACTTAACTAATAAAAAAGAGTAATAAAAAGCGACGCGTGACCCGAGAGCTGGGTGAGTATTTGGCGCAGCGCATATTGCCAATGCGGGGCAATGCAGCCAGCGTCTTGGGGACGCGACGACTGGTAATGATATGGATCAGTTGAGTTACTTGTAGATTATTTGCAACAGTCGGCAGATAGCTCAATAATTTCTATTATTTGACTGTAGTATTCAGAAATTAAACTTAACTATTATATTAAGCGTAATTTCCTAAGGCATTGTGCGACAAACAACAATATATTTTGGATTACCCCAGCTATGTTATAATCTGCTATAAATCCACCATTTTCTCCGAAGTCCATTCATTCATCAGTTTGTTGTGGTTTATTTCCTTATCGGTTACTTTTATTAGGTAATATTATTCTTAAATAAATACCTACATAACAGGAAAAACAATAATTAACGTAATAATGAAATGTATGAAATAAACACAACATTACACTAATATTATAAGGCGAAAGATTGTATGTGTGTCTGTCTTTCGAACATTTGAACAGATTTCTATGAAATTCGGTACTAGATAGATAGATAGATAGATAGATAATTCTATATTCATCACCTTAATAAACTACTAGATAAAAGGTACTAGACTAACATACTATACACATACTTTTAGTCCCAAAAAATTGCATGGCAGGATCAAATAATTCAAATAGATCACTAAAAAGTAGGTATGTAAATAGATTAGTAGTACGAATTCAAAATAAATTCATGTCGTTACAAAAAAAAAAATGTCGTGGCACTGTTGCCACTCTACCAGTAGAGTACAATCTTGGAGTCTTCAAATCTAGGGTAAATAAGTTCCTTCTGGAAAAGCGTGCTCCATCTTAGGCTACATCTTCGCTTTCTTAAAGTGAGTTGGTAGCCAAACGCTGTTCCATCATCAATAAAAAAAAAAAAAAAAAAACCTGTGTAGAGCCGCGGAATGAAATTAGTCATAAATAAACATTGTTGTGATTGTAGTAATTTAACAACATAATATTATTATGTTGTTATGTAACGTGGATAATCCCTATATCTACAAAAATAAGTACCGTAGGTGAAGTTCACTAGAATTACAGTTCTCATTTTACGACACTTTTTATATATTATTAATAAATCAATATTCATGGATTACTGAATTAACATAATATCTTTCTGTTTAGGTATCGAATTTTTGCATGAATCAGTTAGTATCGAACAAAAAATAATAATGACGAAAGTTTAGTTGGCGCGACACTATTACAAAATTAATTAGGAAAAACATTTTTTAAAAGACTATCACGATCTCTTATTGTTTTTCAGTCAGGATTTGTGACGTCAGCGTGTATTGAAAAAACAAAAGACAGACAATGGAAAAATTACCTATCATACAACGAAACGAGTTCTAGGACAGACAAAATGTGATTTCCATAATAATAAAAAAACGAAATGAAAAACTTTTAAAGTAATTAATATTCGAAAAAAGTGTGATTGTAAATGTTTGATGCAAACTACTGCTACCTACACCTTGAATTCAAAACACAAGCTTCAAATACAAATTACTATGCAGCGTGGAGCCCTGGCCAAAAACAATAAAAACTCCTAATAACTCAAATCTGACGAAAGGAAGTGGCTCGGAAGGCTCGGCCAATGCCTCCTGTCGTGGTGCACATACTGATGAGAGGAGATGCCATTAGCATCTCGGGGAGAGGAGCTCTATCTTGTAATAGTTATCCGGGAACGAATAAAACTGGGGATCCTTTGTCTACTGTTTCAGTCTTAAAAGACAAGGTCCGATTAACTTAATGGGCGGTCCTTTAAGTTAATCGGACCTTGTCTTTGAATTTCCTGGCAGATGATCACAGTAGAAATCTCCGCTCCTCCATTTCCTCATCTTCTCGTATCTATTCCGTGTTTGGACGGCAACTTGCATTAAATAGCGCTCGCACGAAAATCTTTGATTTAATTTTTTTACCGACTTCAAAAAAGGAGGAGGTTCTCAATTCGACTGCATTTTTATATGTTTCTTACCTCAGAACTTTTGACTGGGATTTTTCTTTTTTATGACAACTGGTGCTTTCCGTGTGGTCCCATTTTAATTTTGTTCAGTTCTTACAATGGGATCCAAGAAAATTCATGTAAAACTATAAAAATTTAAGTCGGTTTATAGTTTTTTAAAACAAAATTAATTATTTTAAGTACAGGAGTAACGTGTTCGTGATGATGGACAGAACTTGCAGTTCATGCAGTATCAGGGAACCAATAACCCTATCCCATACTGTCCCCAGGATTAGAATTAACATGCCTGTCACTCCTCAAGGGCCCTGCCTGAAAACCAGCGCAGTGTTGGGCAAATGCCTGATACTGCAACATGCTGAGGCAGGGACCCTTTACCCTTTACCACCTTCTGTTTAGTGTAAGTAAATAAAAAAATTAAAATCATAAAATCAGTATTGTACCTACCAATTTAGGTGTTTTTGGGTAAAATAAATTATCTCTCTCTCTCTTTCTCTGTCTCAGTCTTTATTATATATAATGATTATATTATTTTTTTAATATAAATCAATAGAGAATGATAAACATTAAAAATTATTATACTAATTATTATTATAAGGTATATCAGATGTGGCATACCTACATACAATCGTTATTGGGAGTAGGTTGTTTGTATGATACATAATACATATGTATAGGTATAGTTTCACTGCCCATTGTATGCGGATTCTGCGTATCGAGAGATCATGGATGCTTCTAGAATATCAATAAGAATATTTAGCGGTTGATTGGTCATCTTACCCCCTATTCGATGTTTGATGATGCATGCAAACCAGGAAACTTTTCAAAAGAACCCTCACATTGATTCGATAGGCCTCCCCACGCCACAAAAAGCTGTCCTGAGCCTCCTCATTAATTAACTACAGGCAAAGATTTAAATATTTGCTGTAGTTAATTAAAACTCCTCCGTGTTTGTTGCCAAACGAAGTTTGTGAGCTTACAAACTTGTAAGCTCACAAACTTCGACTTGTGTTTTTGTCATTTGGGATCAGAGAATAGGGTATATGCATGTGATTTCAAAATGGCTAAAAAAATATATACGTATTCTCTATTGATATAGAAACATAATCTACATATTTATTTTTGCATTTTGAGATGTTTTTATTGTAGAATTTAACCATTGAAAAATTGATATTTTAAATCTCAATCGCAAAATTTCAAAACGCTACGCCATTGACTAGAGCGGACGTGACATCACTGTGCACATTTTTTCTTTTTTTATTCTGCTTGCTGCACCATCATTTGACACTATTCTGCCCACTTCACATTTCGTATTGTCGATTATTTTAAGTTTTTTCGAAAAACCTCTTTCCTGAGATGATCACTACCGAGGTCGTCACCAAAGGTTTTAATCAAGTGTGTACGTCGACGTCAAAGTCAAAGTCAAAGTCAAAATCATTTATTGCCAGTATGTACATTGATAGGTAGCTTAAGTTCTAATTACAGCTAAAGTTGGAACATACACCATGTTAGATTGGTATAGCAATGTCTTAGTATCTATCATCTTACACTATATATGTCTTAGTGTCTGTAATCTTACACTATAATAATATCTTACTATATAGCAATTTATTACGAACACTTTTAACAGTTTTAAGAAAATCAGTCGTTGTAAATACTAATTTATTTTCAGTCTTCATGCTGTTATTTCCTTTATATAAATTATATAAAAATAGGTTTGCTAGTTATTAATAATTATATTTAAACAATTCTTGAGATAATTAATCCAACAATGTTAGTTTACAAGTTCATTTATATTATAATATTGTTTGCTTTGTAGCCATAGTCGTAGCTCTTTTGTAAATTTTGTCAGCGGAAGGCTTTTTATAGTTTTAGGTAATGCATTATATATTTTTCCACACATTACAAAACAGTTTTTTTGGTATAGACGGGTCCTAGGCTGCCTACTCAAAACTATCCTATCAGGATCCCGTGTATTTCGGGGATATAGTTCACTCGCCTTCATAAACAATTTATTATGTTTCTTTACAAACAAGGCTGCCTCAAAGATGTAGAGACAAGGTAGCGTGAGCAATTTGAGTTTACTAAATAACGGCTTACAGGATTCCCACGGTGGTATACCAACAATTGCTCTTACACATTTTTTCTGCGCTATGAATGCTTTGTTAACATACGAGCCATTTCCCCATAGTATTAGACCATAGCACAATACCGATGCAACATAGCCATGGTATGCCTGTAAAACAGTCTTTTGATCAGAGGTTTTTTGTAATCTATGTAGGGCAAAGACAAATTTATTCAGTCTGGTACAAACTTTATCAATATGAGCTTTCCAGTTGCAGTGTTCATCTAGAATGAAGCCTAAGAATGTAGTTTGGTTGACTTCTGATATGTTAGTTCCTGCATTCGATATACACAATTTATTTTTTTTATTTGCCCACGTGCCAAATTGTATTATGTTTGTTTTAGTCAAGTTTACGTTAAGGTTATTATCGTTGAGCCATTTAATAACACGTGCTATTTCGCTATTTATGTCAAGAGTATAATCATTTATATCGGTATTTCGTGAAGTCGTTACTAGCATGGAGATGTCATCAGCAAATAAGAAGCACGGATTTTTAGTTATGTTAGGCAGGTCATTTATATATAGTAGAAACAGCAGCGGCCCGAGGACACTGCCCTGCGGAACTCCTGAACGGTTTACTTGGTAGGTAGACCGGAAGGGTACTAGCTCATGTAGCTCATTTAGGTTAGTTATTTCAACACATTGGAGCCGATTTTTTAAGTAACTTATGATCCAATTTAGAGCAGGACCCCTGACTCCGTATCTTTCCAGTTTATCCACCAGGATTTCATGAGAAACAAAATCAAATGCCTTTGACATGTCGAAGAATATGGCAGTAGTTAACTTGTTATCATCCACGTTATCTATTATATTTTTCACAAGGTTGAAGCACGCTAACGTCGTTGACTTTCCTTTCTGAAAACCGTATTGTTCTTGTCTTAACAGCTTGTTTTTTTCGATATAGTCAATTAAACGTCTATGCATGGCTAACTCGAATATTTTGGCGAAAATTGGTATGAGTGTAATGGGTCTGTAATTATCTAACAGTGATTTGTCTCCTTTTTTTAGGAGGGGCTTAACAATAGATTTCTTTAAGATAGTTGGGAAGGACCCTTCTTCGAAAGATAGGTTAATAAGGTAAGTCAAAACAGGAGAAATTTCATTACTGCATGATTTAATAATTTTTGTGCCTATGTCGTCATGTCCTACAGCGTTAGTATTTTTAAGGTTAAGTATAATTTTCTTCAAATCATCAAAAGAGTAAGGGCGTAAAAACAAGCTTTTGCAAAACGAATCTTTGCAAGTGTTTGGATATTTTACAGTTCCGGCTATATTCGTCAAGTTTATCCAGTATTTGTTAAATGTCTCTGCTATCATAGTTGGACATTCAATGGATTGTGTGTTGTGTTTAATTTTCCTAATAAGATTCATTTGTCTAACCTTCTCAGTTTCTAATTTTATGATCTGCCATGATGCTTTACAAATATTTTTAGCTTTACTTATGACTTTATAATTGTTTTTTTTTATTGATTGATTTATGCATTTCTTTAGAAGCGATGAATATTTATTATAATAAACTTTATTTTCTTTACATTTCTTATTGTAGTATTTATAACGTAGAACTCTTTTTGTTTTACAACACACATAAACATGGCGCCAATATGGCAGCGTTTTTATCACCCGAAAATGATTGTAGTTTTGATTTGTTTTTTTTACCTTGTTAATGCGAAATTCAGTAAGCGTCTTATCATTCCTCGGTTAAATAATGACCTAAAGAATCGATTAAAACAAAAAAAAAAATCGATGCATATACCCTATTGTGTTTTTGTGGTGTGCTTGTTTACTAAAGTTCGTTCTATGTGTTTGCATAATGTGATTGTATATTAAAAAGCAAAAATAACAGTTAGGTTTATTGACAAAAACACTAATTTTATCTAAGTAGGTACTCAAAGTGTGCGTGCGTCGGCTATTTGTTAACGCATTCAAAGAAAATGCCACAGTTGTTGGCCGTAACGGCGTATTCATTAAAGCCTTCCATACATCTTGGCCACAGATTACCCCCATCTTGGCCCAATGTTGCCGAGTGAAAGCCAATACTAACGTTTAGACGGCACGTTTGCATTGCCTTGCCATCGCTCGCCTAACTGGCCGAGTGAATACAAGCACCAACGTGTATAGAGGTAATTTTCAGAGACTTGTCACCGTTCGCGGTTGCTCCCGGCGACTCGCCTCACTTCGGAGCCGTATCGGTTTTTCTGCACAAATCAAAGTCGCTTGCCTGTGTTCGACCAATCGTGTCCAAATGTTTGCAATAGTTCTCTGGCAATAGTTTGCGTAGACTTGCCAAACATCTAAACGGTAGCACTTGCCTTGTATAGATTTGCCTACGCTCGCGTTAGCTTAGCTCGGCCAATAGGTATGTATTGGGGGCTTTACGATTTAAATCTTTACAGGGATGTAATGTCCGATTGCCCTTCAAACAACTTTAGGTAGGTACTTACTTAAGAAAAGTGTCAAGCGTCAAAATACCGTTTTCTTTTGCATTCCCACTGTTACCCCGACGCACCTATTAACTCGTAAAGTACAAGGAAAGAAATAAAATTTGAATACCCAGTGAGTAAGTATTGTTATGAGAATTCTGGTTAAAGATCACGACACTGCCTTGAATACCAATCAGATAATCAGGTATTTCAGACCGCATGAGGCTGCGGTAAGTCAATACACTCTATTAGAACCTACTTGTAATTAAAATGTATGGGCGGAATACCAACCATACTTAATCAAATACTTTGTAATAGAAATATCACACTTTGGCATCATCCAACTAATAATTTAAACGCGAAAGTTTGTAAACATTATCTGTATGAAAGTATGTTTGTTGCTCTTTCATTCAATAACTACTGAACGGATAGGGCTGCAATTTTGGTAAAAGGTAGTTCTAGGCCTAGAATAACTGATAGGCTACTTAATTTCCGTGGGATAGGCGTGCGAAGCCGCGGGGCGCAGCTAGTACTAATCATAAATGCGAAAGTATGGATGGATGGAAGATGAGACCTAGGTACTTAGGTTTCTTACTTTTCCGACTAAACAGAGGCTAGTACCTAGAGATATAATTCGTTATGTAATAAACAAGCCAGTTAATAATAAAGGTTGCTTTGTAATCTACAAAAAGAGGGTACCTATGTGAAAGGATTTTTCCAATTCAAAATCGTTAATTATGCCATTTGCCTCACATTATACCTACGAAGGTCCTCAAAATGTAATTAAGAACCATATAGATGAACAGACAAGTATGTATTCGAAAAAGTCTGATCAAAAAGTGAAGAATCGTGGCGTTACGGTGAAGTGAACTAACACTTTCAGTCGTACTGCAATAACAATAACAGTGTTGTCACCGCAACAAAAGTTGTCAATTGGCACACGCGTGCCCTCCATTCCCACGACTCTTCTCTTTTTGAACAGACTCTACCTCATTTATTTAAACAGCTTTATGTGTTTACATTACGGTTGGAGCTAATACTCAATGTCTGCCTGCCACATCGAAACACAAATAAAAACCCACGTCGCCGGCCATATTAAAAAAGTTTCTGCTAATTTTCACGTCAATTCATCCTTCGACATTCAGAAGGTTCACCAATTAAATTATGTTCAACTCAGAACTTTTAAGAACTGAGGCCCAACCAGACATTCTCACGGACCACTAAGACTGACCACTTCCAAAGGTTACAGGTTCTCTCAAGTTTATCCACTGGAACTTCCACCCTGGTGCCTTTAGATAGATCTTATTTTCGTGGTAGCATTTCTGTGGGTTATAAGACGTTTTGTGTGTGGTATGTAGATAATTTATTTCATTAGGAGAAGGCAGGATACATGTCCCTCTCTTCACGGGCCAGTGGCTTGGTCTGAGCATGTCGAGACGGGAGAAAAAACTGCTCTAGGTGAGGAGCTGGTGGGAGGAAAATTGCAGGGTTCGTCAAGGTTATACAAGGGCTATACCTGGGCTATATTGGTCTACTGCTGGGCGCATAAGATAGCGCTTTATTGGCTTTAATCTGAGGGTAATGCTCTTAATCCCCACGCAGCGCATACGGATTGAGATCGCAGTTTGGTGATAGAATTGTTTCGTAGAAGGCACTGCTACCTGCCCCGTTAGTCCCCTTTTACGAAACTCACGCGAAAAGGGTGGTGCACATTCTAAGCCGGGACCAAACAGGCCTTCATTGACATAAAAATTCGAACATCCCAGATGCTTGAATTATTCCTACTCTCCCCATGGCTCATGGACAGTATGAATTATGCCTACTGTCCCCATGGCTCCTGGACTCCAAAGGCCCCTACATCTCCGTGCTAATAAAATGCGAAACCCCCATTATACCGTTAAACTCAATGGAAAAAACGCGTCGTATTATCTTATTTCACTAGAAATCATCAAAATCAGCTTAAGGTAGAGTTATGCACGGCTGGCTCCTGGACTCAAAGGCCCCCACATCTCCGTGCTTATATTATGCGAAACCGCCATCATACCATTAAACTCAATGGAAGAAACGCGTCGTTTTATCTTATTTCCGCTGGAATAAATTAGTAATACCTGCTTTGTTTACGCGCTTGACATTAAAAGGTATAAATAAAGTGTAAAAGGGGCCTTGTTAACAATTAATCCTAATGTTTCACATACAGACAAACCCCTTTATTCATAATGGTCTGCTAACATAAAACAGCTGTTAAGTAGTGTTATTTCGCAGTCTGACTTATGCCAATAGAAGACAGAGGGGATAAGGGGGCAATCTAAGCGCAGATTTAAGTCACGACAGAGATAATACAGTCTTTCCTCATAGTCTGTCTTAGGCCCGTATTATGATGGCTTGCTCAGTCATAGAGCTATGCTTGAGTGACGTTTATGCTATAGAAAAGCGTTGCTCAAGCATATATCGATGACTGAGGAAGCTTTCATAATACGGGCCTTAAAACTATCGTTACTCAGGTCTGCGCCGAGGATACTACCACAAATTCAAGTTTTTTTCATCTGCCAGAAAAGAAAAAAAATATTTATTGAAAAAGAAATACACAATGGTTTAACTCAATGCTAAGCTGAAGTTAGGTGTTATCAGTTTCTCGTCAAGTCAAATAAAAAAATATTATTTAAATTACCTACATGAATTAGTTTGAATTAGGCTAGTACCTATAGAGATCATGAAAGGTTTGTCTGAGGAATAACAAATTGTGTAAGTGTTATGACTTAAAAGTTATAAATGAAGAGTTTTAAAGTGTTGTAAACTAGAATTTATCCTCGGAAAATCATTTCGACATTTTCGCTCACTCGATCATATTTAATAAGTAAATTCCGATGTTAGCAACAGGCTTTATCTCATCAGGTTTGAAACATCTACAATCAACACTGCATCAGTTTACATAAGCGCTTCTCCCAGGCGTTGAACCGTGATATTAATGCTCTAGCTCTATTAATGCTCTAGCTCTATTATAATGCTCTATTAATGCTCTAGAGCCTAAAGCAATATCTTTGTTAGTGTATAGGAACTAAAAGTGCTACAAAGTTCTCGGTCTCTTTTCGGAAAATTTTCTCGAATAAAAACTTTTTAAACTTATGCGATTTGTTAACATTATCAATGATTTTATCAGGTATTTCTGTTATTATTTCCCCTACGTTTCTACCGCGTTACAGCGATTGTGGTCAGGGGGCGACTGAATGAATCTAAACGGAGTTACAGCCGAGAAAATAATGATAGAAAATACGCGATAAATACCCGATAAAAATATTGGTTAAATTTATCTCTAATGTTCTAAAGCTAAAATTACTGCGCCGCCTCGGTGGTGCGACTCGCATAGGCTAGGCACGCCGCCTCCGCGCCGCTACCGCGCCGCCACCGTGCCGCCACCGCGCCGCCGCCACCACGTCGCCGCCGCCGCCGTTACAATGGGACGGAGTTGGACACCTGCGTCTTGGGCCATGTATGCATTAATATCTTAAAATTAGCGCTCTTGGCAAACGATTAAGCCAGTAATATAATACAATTATGTTAGTTCATTAGGTAGAGCTTAGCATGGGTAAGTTTTTTAAGGTTCCAGTTAAATATGTATTAAATAGATATCACTACGCCGTTCTATTTGTATTCTGTAGTTTTCTTATACCTTAGCTGCTTATTCTTACAATTTTTAGTTAACCTATGTTACCCTATAATACCCAAGGATCAAGTTCTATGGCAAATTATCTTTGGATCGACCGGTCAAGAAAAGAATCACATGAAAATAAATAAACCTTTAATCGTTTTCACTATAAAAACTCAGTATTTATAGGTGTATCGCCCCCAGCGAGATGAGTCTTGGTCACGCCTGGCCGCGCAGACGGTCCAGGAGGGTCCAACGGTCCCTAGCAGCTTTTATGTCGACTTTACACACACTCGTCGTATGGTCAACCGGGTCTTCGCAAAAAGTTTGACTGTACCAAGGAGTTTTATTAGGTTGGCTTGCGCTTTGTTTGAAAAGATTTCTTAGAGAAAACTCTGGCCACAACATTCCATTTTTAAAAAAGCTTCTTCTTTTCAACCGGGTCTTGCAAAACGTTTGAACCACGTTTGGCTTGATTTGTTTAAAAAGGTTTGAATCAAGAAGGAAATCTCTGGCCACAAGGCTCTATTTATAAAAAAAGAAGCTGCTTTCGTCGAATTGAATGACGCTTAAAAAGTCGCCGGCGAATTTTAATACTATAAAAAATAACTGAAAATATAAGTGAATATATCCTGAAGAACTGGGCTCAGTTAACTTCAGGTCGCAAATGCTTTGGTGAGTCTTCAACCAGGCTACATTTTTCTTTTCATTTTATGATAGTGCTTCCTTATCGCTCGGTTATTATAACTGGGTCGGTACCTATTCGATTGGCTTCGGACCAAACATTTAATTTGGAACATAGATATGTTAGTCTATACTAATGAGGAAAGATTTGATTGTTTGTATTGAATAGGCTCCGAAACTAATGGACCGATTTAAAAATTTCTATCACCATTAGAAAGATTACTTTTCAGGCAGTGACATAGGCTAGGTATATTTTATCTATATAGGAACAGGAACTACGCGGGTGAAACCGTGAAGCGCTGCTAGTATTTATATAAATATATTCTCAGACCAATGGAGCTTGACAAGACAGAACAAACTTCGGACCAGGAATCACTTTTGGATCAGGAGGCAACACTGCCGGCAACTTTGAAAATAGAAGAATGTGAAATTCTATAGCATTACGTAATAGGGTATATGCATGTGACTTCAAAAAAGCTAATATTTTTTTACGTATTCTCTAGTGCCATAGAAATATATCTGTATATTTATTTTTGTATTTTATGATGTTTTTATTGTGAAATTTAATAATTGAAAAGTAGATATTATAAGTCTCAACAGCAAAATCTCTTAACGCAACGCTATTGGCACGTGAAGCGTGACGTCATACTTGAACATTTTTGTATGGGCATGAAGTTTTGACTTTGAGTTTACATATGGAACTCGATGATCCGTGACGTCATAACATGCAATGGCTAACATGACAGCGTTTTTATCACCCGAAACTGAGTGTAGTTTTACTTTTAGTTTTTACCTTAAAAACATTTTTTTTTTGGGTGTTATATTTTTTTTCGTTTATGTATTAACCTAAATAATCGATTAAAAAATAAAAAAAAATCCATGCATACACCATATTATGTCGCAAGAGTATTCGTAACAGTGCACCCAGCTTTTCTGTGCAAGTGGATAAAATAACATCTTGCCGATCGAAGATCCTAGCAAACTGAATGCAGCTGAAGTGAACTGAAGGTGGCTTATGAAAATAATAATTAATAAATTAACTTATGAATTGATATCGATGGCTTACCTACTTTTAAAGGTGTATGTGTGGGTGTGTGTGTGTGGGTACGACAGGTGTTTCGAAACATGACAGGAGCTTTCTCACAATTATATTTAAAAAATTACCCAAAAAGTCTTGAAAATATCGTAAGTTAAACTTTATTTTATGATTGTAATAAAAAGCTACCTTGTCTTAATCATATTCATAGCAAACAAAGAAAAGATGATTCTTAGTTAGTAAAAGATTCAATTCACGCATTCTAAGAGATTTCGTGTACCTATTTATTTCGGTCTAACCTCTCGACTCTAGAAGAAAAGGACAAATATGGACGTGAATGTATTATTTTAGTTGTGAAGAATACAGAGATATATAAGTTAAACACCTAGTTGTCTATGTTAATTTAATAACTACCCATTAAACTGTTAAATTGTTAAAAAAACATTGCGTATTAATGAAGCGGTAATCAGACGCATTGCAAGTTTTTGTTGAGAAAAGCTCACTTGTTATTGTATTTATTGTTACAATTTCTCACGCAATCATCCAGTTTTGCATTATTCAACATCGCGTGGAGTAAATAATGGCCAAGAGTGAGTGGTGATGAGTGAGGGGTTCGGTCCAAAGCAGGTGAAATATGTGAAAATAGAATTTGCATTGTAGTCAAGACAAATCTTCAATTGAAATAAGATCAAGGAAAATAACGATAATGTTTTTATTTTCATAATGTAAATTGGGGTTAAAATACAAAGGTAAAAGGGTACTCACAAATAAAATATAACTTAAAAAAATTCATTGTCGCTTCAGTGTGTAGGTACCTAGGTACTGTCATAATCATATATCCTCATGCCAGAGCAATAACAATCATTAAAAAATAAATATCTGATTTGAAAATGTTCGATGTTATCTGAATCAGAATCGCCTAATTTAATTAATTACCTAGTTAAAATACTCAAAAATCTACATTTAACTGCTTAATCAAGAGAAAACGTTTCTCTAAATGTCTACGGTACCCTACGCATTAACCACATAAACATTTTTAAGCAACATTATGCAGACAATTAACCTATATTTTAATTAAGCTTATTATTTTCCGCAGACGTGGTAAAGTATGTTCTGTCTGTTGATAAGAGTTTTTTTGGTCACGCACTTTTTGGACTTTGGACACAAGAAATTAATTGTGGGGACCTGTACGGTTGAACTCATGTCATATTTTTTAATGGGCTGTAAGTAAGGTATTGACGAAAAATTGGTGAATTCATAAAATATATTTTTATTCTCGCGACAGGTGTTTTGATTTTGTATTTAGCTCCCTTCTTATATTTTGTAGAAGCTTCTGTCCGGGGCTATGTACATGCTTTTCAAGAAGTCTATGACCGTTCCTGGATATCGTTCTCTTCCTGTCAAATAACATTAAGACCCGTTCAGCCGTTTAGGTGTGGGTAGGTAGCAGACAGACAGACATAATACTTTCGCTTTTATTATATTAATTATCGTATGGACAGTAAGAAATTTAATATCTGCCATGAACAGCCTTCTCCATATTTAGCCAGCACCTCATACAAAATTAAAAAGAAAACGAAAACAAAAACAAAAGCCAAGATAAACGTCCAGTGATTGGTGGATGCGACGTTGCCGTTCTGGCATGCAGCCGAGATGCGGTTCCTCTATCCCTCTCGCACAACCCAGCTTTCACTATATTCGTCCTTGTCTATGTCTGCAAGATCGTCTCGCTTGAAGACGCAACAGAGATAATTTCATCCGAAAGCTCGGACTCGGAACTTTGAACTTCGAACGTGATTCTATTTTTAAATCACGACGAGACAATCGCGGGAAATTCCTACCTTCGTTTACCTCCTTTTCTATTGATTTTTCATCGTTTTTAAGATTATAGTACCTTACCTACCTAAGAAATTGTATTTTTTTACCAAAAATTCAGGTCTACCAGTTTGCCAGAGAGATAATGGTCTGGTAGTTATCTGATGGACGCGGGGTCAAGGCCAGACTATATAAGGTAAAAACATTGTTTGGAATATGTTTGGAATGCAGTTTTTGTGCGTGCTACATACGTAAAGGTTATTGCTCACTTTTCTCAGTTCCAGGCAGTGGCGGATTTGCAGTCTCGGCCGCCCTAGGCCCCAAGCCATTAGCCGCCCCTTTCTCATCATCATCATCATCATCATCAGCCTATACTAGTCCACTGCTGGACATAGGCCTCCCCTAATGAGCGCCATAGCGCCCTGTCTTCAGCTTGACGCATCCAGCATCTGCCTGCAGTCTTTCGCAGATCGTCATCCCACCTGGCCGGAGGGCGTCCTACATTACGTTTTCCGAGTCGCGGTCTCCACTCAAGAACTCGTTTACTCCAGCGGTTATCGGTTCTTCGCGAAATATGGCCGGCCCACTGCCACTTCAGCTTGCTAATTCTTTGAGCTATGTCCGGGCCTTAGGGTAAATCCGCCACTGGTTCCAGGCAATATCTATATAAAATGGTTTATTTTATGCTAGATTGAAATGGCCGCTAATTTTTTAGGTTAATTTCTTCACTAGTCTTGTCGAAAATGAAAATTTTGATCTTGGTAGTAGGTAAATATTTTTATTTAAAATGGAATACCTACTTACATATTTGTATTTAAACAAAAAAAATAACCGTAGGGCAAAATGATATGACTTTAGGTACTTACATAGGTACATACATTAGGTTATCATAGAAACTTACTAATATAGGTTTAAAACTCTTGTTTTTAAAAGTTCATCGTCTCTCAGTGTAAGTAAGTATCAATATTTCAATAGGTTTTTAATTTATTTATCTAAAATAAAATATCTACCTCACTTTTTCTTGTCACGCAAAGTAACTCAACGCAAACGATTGCTATCGCTTATTAATTCGTAACTTGACAATGAATTTTCATGATAAACTGTTTTTATATTTAAACGGTTTGTAAAATTGGCTTGTGAATTTTTAACACATTGGTTTTTTATGGTTTTTAAGAATAAATACTGAAAACCTTGCCACCGTGAGCCCTACAACGGCTAGAACCCCTCAACCTTAGACCTCAATAGCCTGTATTGGTCCACTGCTGGACGCATGCCTCCCCTTGATAAGCGCCTTATTGGCGTTTATCTACCTCACTTTTTCGGAGGGCAAGGGATCGCAGTTGGATGGTAATATTGTTCTGCAGGGCGCTGCTACCTTAAGGATATCCACCGCCCTCCGGTGGATATCCCTTAACCTCTTACGACATCAGCGGTAAGAGTTGGGGTGGTGCAAATTCTAAGCCAGCACCACACAGCCTAGAAACCCAATTAAAACATAATGCATTCTGACGATACGTTCGGCTCGGTGCAGATATGCTTGATAGTGAAAGATATATTTATCTATGTTTAGTGTCTTGGATATCAGTTATCTAGTACTCAAAACACAAGTTCTGCTTAGCTAGGGGCTAGATAATGCTGTGTAAATTGTCCAACTTTATTTATTATACAGTTTTTTTTAATAAAGCGCCACATCTGCGCGACCAAACCGACTGCGAAGCGAGGCAGTCTGCAGCGTGGCCGACGACGCGACGACGCTGCGATGAGGATTTAATGGCGCCTTGCACACCTACGCGACCTCAACCTCAATCTCAACCACAACAGCCTATATTAGTCCCCACGCTGGGCATACGGGTTGGGGAAGAGATGGGGTGGTGCAAATTCTAAACCAACACCACTCAGCTAGCTCAGCAGCTACCATGCAACCGCGACGAGTAGTAGTAAGCTTTAATCTACAGTAATATTATTTCAAGATTCTATTCCTTTGGCCAAAAATAACCGTTTAATGCTGGATGCGGCGAGCTGAAGACAGGGCGCTATGTCACTCATTAGGGGAGGCCTAATAAGATAGGCTGATGATGATTCCTTTGGCCACCTCGGCGTTTTCAGGTTGAAAACTTGTGCAGTGTATAGGTAAGTACCTAAAGCTTTAAAACCGTTTCCAAGACGCAGCCGAATCAACCATACACAAATTTACACAATCAACTTTCAAACTGAATATAAAACAAGAACGTATGTATGTATGCATGTTTGTATGTATATTAACGGTCGAGCTGGCTCCTTCACAACTGTCTCAGGAGAAAGGGATGTTTCGGCGCGTGCGCAGCCGGCGCTAGAGCTACGAAGCGGTAGAACTGACAATAACCTTGAAATGACTCCTTAGATACTAAAATAATATTAATAAACTGTGCCTAAATATTGGAAAGCTCAAAACGCAAATCATGGTATATATTCCGTTGTTGACTTTAGTGTTACCATGATGGATTTCAAATAATCTTTAGAAATGTTCAATGACGTGTTTCTGCCCAGAGTAAGTAGGTATTGTCTATATAAAATAAATAAATAAATTGTGATATAGATAAAAAATATTGTTTGGGTTCGGCGCATGATAGATGCTTTTACTGTGCCTGGCCAAGATAAATGGTACAAGCATTGTTTGTGACTATATTTTAAATGGAATTCCATAAAGACTTTTAATATTAGCAACAAATGTACGATGACATAGCTAGTATAAAGAATTGATCATTTTAAAGACGTTTGGTGGCATTAGATACAAAGTTTCATAGAAAAAAGTTAAGGATCAATAACAATTAAATCAGCATGTTAATTAATACAAAAGACATCAACGCGCTCCTAGAATAAAATGGTCATTGAGCTTGGTTTATCTTTGTACGTGAATCCTACGTATTCGTATTTGTATAAAAATAACTGAAGACCACACTGTGGATAGTTTTAGAAAAGCTTTGCCAGCAGGCTATTTTCAAGATGCAAATGGACTGAGACTTCTTTATTTCTATCTTCAAAATGAAACCTACATAGTGATGTAGGTTTTATTATCTAAAAACAGAAGGGAAGTGTCCCTTCTGTTTTTAGAAATTATAATGCCACTTCTTACCCTACGTAGCTCTATGGAGACAGGTGCGTAGGCGCATGTCAATTTCGAGAAAAAATGGCGTCCGCGGCGAGCGACCCTCGATTAACGAGACCGTATTTTATCGAGAGGTCAATTCCTTCGTTTTATTTATTTTTTATTTAAGGTAGATTTTATTACTTGTTATCGATACTGGCTATTTCTCATGGAAAGGTTACAAAAATTATTATATTAATTGAAAAACGAGCTCATATAGTCGTTTTAGGTACCTACCTACTCGTGTGCGCATATTTATCGTTTTCGATGATTGGAAAGACACGTGAACTACATCTAAAACACTTTTGTAATTGTGTCTCTTCAGAACTAAACTTTTTTTTATAGGAAAACTAGAGGGATCAACGCAAACAGCGTAAATCGAACACAACTTGGTTCATTGAAAAACAGTTTTACCAGTTATACAGTACTGAGCTAAAAATCCGGATTTACAATGCGCGCCTAAAAACTATTTATGTTCTTAAATCACCCCTTATCCGCAGGTGAAAATAAATTAAAAATGTTGAAAAATTTATGAGAGGTAATATTTTATTTTTATTACTTCTCCATACAATTGGACTACCAGCTAGTCACGTGCCTAGATCACGATATTGATATAAATATACAGGAGCTATTAATATTCCGTATGTATGCCCCTTTCTCTTTGGCTTGTGCTCATTTAGATATTACACCGTGGATTTTAAAATGACATTGTCCGATCGCGGAGAAATTATCATCATCATCATTCTATAGGAAGATCTCCTCTTACAGATTTTGAAGGTCTAACTGGTCTAGCTCTCTCTATAGGCTGATGTCCTCTTTTATACTCGCCAAATTAACCTTGGGCTTCGAATTTGCCTTGACGATATTGTAGCGGTCGCAGGGAGTCGAGTTGTAGGCGGCCTAAGACCACTATTTATGGAGTCGTATGGTAGAGGCCTATGCCCTGCCGTGGACGTTTGTGGGTTCATAAAATGATGATGATCGGTAAAACGATGATACGACAGAGAACCAAAGTTATCGACATAGCTCAAAGAATTAGCAAGCTGAAGTGGCTTTGGGCCGGCCATATCTCGCGAAGAACCGACAACCTCTGGAGTAAACGAGTTCTTGAGTAGAGACTGTGACTCGGAAAACGTAGTGTACGCCCTCCGGCCAGGTGGGATGACGATCTGCGAAAGACTCCAGGCAGATACTGGAGGCGTCAAGCTGACGACAGGGCGCTATGGCGCTCATTAGGGGAGACCTATGTCCATCGGTAAGGCGTCTAAAGTAAATAAAGTAGCCTGTCCTGTGACCGTTTGTAAAGAGGCTGTTTATGTAAGAATATACTGTTTAATGTCCAATGTTAGCTATTCTTTCGCTCGGTGTTGAAGTTTCAGCACGCGTTGAAAGCAAAACATCTTTTGCAAAGTTAATAAAACTGAAAAATGTTTTGATTGCGATTTTTAAACAATTTATTATGCCCGTTGGTGGCTTTGTGACTAATATTATTTGAGCAATAACCAAAAGTTCCAACTTTCCGAAGTCTGAAAAAGAATTGTAGAACTTTGGTCGTTCCACTCATAAAAGTAGAGTCACAAAACTCCCCCAGTCTAACCCTTTTTGGCATAGTAACTGCACTTTATACTGTGATACCAGGAAGATGGATTTAAATTAAAGCATCAGCTCACGAATTCTCTTACGTGTTACCTAAATAAACCCTCTAGAGGTATTACAATTATCATCATCGTCATGCAGCCCGTTAATACCTCAGTACTGTGTACAACACCCTTCTTTTAAGATGCAACCATCGCTCCTGAGCCTTATACATCATCATCACCATTGTGGCCTTCTCCAATCGCCTGCACTTTAGGTTTTAAGACCTCGACATCCAATCATGGCCTGCGTGTTGTCTCAGGTCGTCAACTCTTTTTTTGTTGGTCTTCCCCGTCGTCTGGTGTGCTGTCGTGGCCTCCAGCTCTCTCCAGCTGTCTTCGCGTCCATCGCCATATACATTTACTTAAGTCTTGTCAACAAGACAAAAAAAAAGAAAACAAGCAGTCTATTGTTACTATCTCAGAGTTTTTATCTTGTATCGGATCACCATAGCAACATGACATGACGAATGCAAGTGCGCCCCTAGAAGGGGTCTCGCCGGAAATGAGGTTTTTATCCCCACCCTCCCCGGAAGTGAGGTATCAATGCGACGGGCCGCTGTCTACAGGTTCTATCTATTTGGATGTAAGGGGTAAAAACTTTGAAATATAAAACACAGTTTTGCATAGATCTGGTATAAGATAATATCAAAAATTACTGCAGACTCCAAGCTCAACTGATCCACAATCATCAATACGAATCGAAAGCGTCCCCAAGACGCTGGCTGCATTACACTTTGGAGAAGATATTAATTGACGTTCTATTCAGCATTTTTATCATCGCCTTACATCATACGCTTTTTCTACTATTTCGACAAGACCATATTCCAAAACTGCAAATAAAATCCAAAATATATTTAGAAATAATCCAAAATGATCTATAAATATGTGGAAAGTCAAACCAAATCGACCGTAACAAAAACAAAATCAACTCCAATAATCATCTCAAATTAGGGTGTGCCTGACTTTCCCGGACAATTCGCCACAGTAGAGGGAGTAACAAAAGGCAGGGAAACACCCTCGGTCTACATGCAGGTGAGAACGAACAATGTCAGAAATCAAAATAACAGGGATGAAGCTGACTCATGCTTGTTAATTGTTCGGGTGATTCATGATATCGAACTGAAGAATGGGTGAAACGGAACTTCAAGAAGATTTTGCGCTAGACCTCGTGATATAAATTGACGAGGTCTAGCGCAAAATCTTCCTGTACATATTCCGAGATTTAGAAGTCTCTTGAAGTCGTGTAAGATGTCTTGGAAAAGACTGCAAATGATTATTCAAGAACCCGGGGTATCGAGGTTCTTAACACTAATATTATTAATGCAAAAGTTCGGAAGGATAGATGGATGCATTTTTGGTGTCACGCCAAAACTACCCCATAAATCAGTTGCTCTGGGATAGAAAGCGTCGTAGAAACAACACGTGCGAAGCCGCGAGCAGAAACTAGTGATGATTAAATGATATCAAATTTGTTCTATCTGCATAGCGCCTAAGGGACACAGACAGTTGCCTCGAAGTGTATGAAAGAACTAACAGTTTCTCAGTATTCTTGGAAAAGATTATTGGGCAATTACATTTTAATTCACGTTTCTGAACGAAGGTTCAAACATTTTCGTACTAAGTTAACGAAGCTTTAATTGTCTGATTATATTTTAGTAAACACCAAATTAAGATTTCTATTCTGTTCCTATGGTTTTTTTTAATAATACTTATTGACGGGACAAGCAGATGGCCCACCTGATGATTAACGTAGTACCATATAACAGAGTATCACCTCGTAAGGCCACCGCTAGGATTGTGCCCTACAATACAATGCACTACCCTGCGTCCGTCAAGCTGAGACATAGCTATAAAGCCTCGTGTGGCTGTAATTTCAAATCAAGTAAATGAAAATAGACGCTACTATAAATATGATATCCGATTCCTGAAAATACACAAGCCTTCATAAATTCCCATTTCGCTGGCATGCAGCCCGAAAAAACAA
This sequence comes from Eupithecia tripunctaria, assembly GCA_955876795.1. Lineage (NCBI taxonomy): Eukaryota > Metazoa > Arthropoda > Insecta > Lepidoptera > Geometridae > Eupithecia > Eupithecia tripunctaria. The sequence goes on along the minus strand of OY041623.1, from coordinate 6,363,019 downwards.
TTTGAACATAGACAGCGTTTCTCCGTAGGCCCACCTCTGCCGGGGTTCTGAGAAGCCGTGACCATGGTAACCAGCCGCATCAACACAGCACACAGAGGCGTATGTGTGAATAAGCAGGTGACCTGCTTAGGTTGCAGGGATACTGAGGACTTTCAGATTATCTTAAGTGATCAATCTTTTAGTCTTGAAATCCAGGGTAAAACGTTCCTTCTGGGAAAGCATGCTCCATCTTAGGCCAAGTGAGTTGGTGGTGAAACGCTTAACCTTAATCTGCATCAATAAAAAAATGTGATATTTCAATCAACATTTCATTACATTATATATATATCAGTTTTCAAAAATTATATATTATATATACATAGTTATATTCATAATAAAACAAGCTCTTACTATAAAAATATCGTAGTTTTCGACGAATTCTAAGAAAACCTTAAAGAACTACTGATGTCCTCCTAGCTGAATTTTGTCCACTGCGGTCAGGCTCAACGGAGACTAGATGTGCGCTGGACATAATATAGTAAAATATATAACTATACCACGAGCAAGAAAAGATTTTACCCTAATAAGACTGTTGTAACCCTATATAAATTGTTAATCAGAGTAGTGTGAACCTGGCAAACGGTTTTGAGGTACTCATGGGTTTTTGGTCCTATTTGATTATACCGGGTATGTACACGAAATTCAATAAGGATATGAAGGATATAGTAGAGGATATAGAAACAACTCCAAAATCCATATTACGCCTGAAAAATATTAAAGTGTATAAAGAAAAAAGAAATTCCAAATCAAAAGAAGACAAGAGTTTATAAAGCGGGATGATGTCATAATGAATTATCGACTGCAGCTGGTTCATGGAGATATTTCGGCGGGCATTTTTTGGAAAAAATAAGATTAATTCTGATAGACCCTTATTATATACCCTATAATCATGGGAAGGGAGGTTTTTTAATAACCGATTTTAAGTATCAACTTGCTCTCAGTACGTCCAAACCTTGATCAAAGTTTTGCATGTGTGTGTTCTCGCTATTTATCTGCTTGCCACGTCACCGACGATGTCATACCCAGATATTTTATATTAGATACCCTTCCCTTGTATACTCTGCTTGTATGTTCAATAGTAATGTATGGGTAAGCTGCAAATTTTGGAGGGAGAATGTCTGTTCAACGTTTATTTTACTTTGCATTAGAAATCATAATCCATAGATTATAATTTTATAGGTAGGTAGTATATATGTTTCGTTATTTGGAACGAACTAGATGACTTTTTCAATATACAATAATTATAACAGTGGATAAAAGTGGAAAAGTATGCCCCCCTAAAAGTAGTAAGTTGAAAAACATCCGTTCTTTCCTTAGGGATATGTGGAATTTTTGCCGGCATTTTATAGGTAGGCCAGTTAACATTGAGAACTATATACCAAGATCTATTTATTTTAAACATTCGGTGGACCAGCAGGTACTCTATACAATCCATAGAAATTGTGTTCATTACCTAGGTAAAGTACCTATGCAATGGACAATATTCATAAAATTTCATACATTGCCTGGAAACCCCAGGTATTCTACGAATATACATTGCCTAGGTATTGTATAGAATACCAGAATTATACAGTTACGGCCGGTAACACAAACAGATCAACTTTCATAGTAAAGTGACTCTTAATATTTTATAGATAACATAACATGCATTTACCTGCACTTGAATCAGAGTATGTCTATATAAGTCATTCTATTTTCGTTATGTCTTGATGCTCCTACTTAGTGTTTTACAATTACCTTTTGCAGTAGGAGCATTTGGACATGGGTGTCCCGGTGCCCTACCAGTAAGAGCACGAGAAGGAAGCAAACTGGCGGCAATTTCTCATCCGATTATGTAACAATTGATTTATATCAGGCACGTAGTCCTTCTATGTACCTACATAATTAAATGCCATCTTCTTAACGCTACACGATTTCTCCGACAGGGGCTAAACGTTATTACTGCCCAGCCTCGAGAGTCACATATTATGGGTCTTAAGGCCATGAATAATTAAACTCTGTACTTGAAACTAGGTACAGGAAATTGGACTATCAGGAATAGTCAACTAACACTCTTGGGCGACTTTTACAACTGCTTATTAAACTCCAGCTGCCTGTTATACAAGGAATAAAGTAATGTTACTCCAACTGCTCATTATACAAGGAATAAAGTAATGTAACTCCAATGCTTATTATACAAGAAATAAAGTTTCACGCAAATTTTTGCTTACGAAATGCCATGCAATGCAATATACTACATAGATATTTTTCTGTACATAGACACCTTAAACAAATATCTGCAGATCGTACTTTGTCCCTAGGCGGGAAACAAACCAGCAGCCTCCTGCGTCGCAGGCGGAACTTCGTCCGCCGCACCACAGAGGTCGTATAGAGGTACAATATGTTATTATTTTGCATGGAGTGGCATTTATAAAGAAAACCCCGTTTTCACACGATATAATGATTACCTTGCACATAAATCGAGCATTTTGAAGAATACATCAAAGGAAATGACTAATGGAATAAATGAATGGTCTACCTGCTAGCAAGCTAAGTACAAGTAGTGAAATTGCAGTCTGCTGCCGGCTTAGAATTTGCACTACACCAACTCTGCCCGCGGGTGTCATAAGATGCGACTAAGGGATATCTACCGGCGGGCAGCAGCACCCCCTTCAGAACAATTCTACCACCGAACTGCGATCTCCAAAATGCATGCCCAGCGTGGGTATTATGGGTATTACCCCTCATGAGACGTAAGGCGCTTATCAGGGGGAGGCCTGCATCCAGCAGTGGATCAATATAGGCTGTTGAGGTGAACCAAGTAAAAGACAGAATCACGGGTACTATAGTTTATAAATTGTTGCTATAAAGTCACCGTTTGTTCCCTTCAAAAGTAGTCATAGTCTCTTTTAAATTAGTCACTATGGTATTAGGTACCGAATCGTATAATTAAATATTTAATTTGAGCACTTACTGGTATGGGGCCCAGTTTTCATCAGGATAAAAGCTAAGCTTTCTCTGATTTTTACTTTTACTGCTGCTGTTGTAATCCCTTTGTAAGTATAATGTAAAGATTTCGTCAGATGAACGTAATGTTTTGCACTTAACTTCTATTGGTATTTTTAAGTCCCGTGCCTTGTCAATTATATCACTGAACGGAATCATTGGCGTATTTAAAAAGGTTACTTCGTCTTATGATGATCTTCGGGTTGCTCAATATCAATACGTTGCTCAGTATCTTTGGGATGCTCAGTATCAATACGTTGCTCTATACCTATGCGTTGCTGTGTATCTATGCGTTGCTCAGTATCTTTTGGTTGCTCAGTATCAATACTTTGCTCAGTACCTATGCGTTGCTGTGTATCTATGCGTTGCTCAGTATCTTTTGGTTGCTCAGTATCAGTACGTTGCTCTGTATCTATGCGTTGCTCGCGTAGCTGTTTCTGCCAGCTGGTTGTGGTGGTGGTGCTTGTGTCTGCGGTTGCTCGTCATTTTCTGGAGTGATAACCAAAGGAGCTCTGACAGTGAGTATGCCATTCGTGGACAGAGATGATTGTACGGTTTCTGGTTTAGTGCGGAGGGGAAGGAGAAAATCTCTGCGGTATTCGCTTTGTATCGCATCGTTTGTGCTCTCCTGTTTTTGCGCTGATACGATAAGCATGTTGTTGACGATTTTAACTTTCACCTAGAAAAGAGAATGTGATGAGTTAAACATTTAAATCCATAATGGTTGCTAAAGCTAAAGTCATTTACAAAGGTATATTTACCATAATGGTAGATATCCCGGTATAAATGACTTTATAATGCCCTCCTGCCGAATTTCGGCCATGGCAGCCAGTCTCAACGAAGACTACCAGGTGCGCAGGACATATTATTTGTGCACACTTTCTATTCCATCAGTCTCATAATCTAATGGGACGGCCAACTTCCTGACTCGTCTACTACTGTGAATTTTTATTTCTAGAGAACCCCAATAACCACTATTGGGTTGACCAGGGATTTGAACCCCGGACCTCATAATCAGCACCTAAACCAGCTGACCGCTAGACCAACGGGGCTGTCAATAAAAATGATTTTAGGGTTGAGTTAAGTACATAACATCACATTAAATCATGGTAAATATAGGGTATGCCGTGCGGGGCGTAGAATTTTCACCATCCCAACTCTCCCGCGGGTGTCATAAGAAGCGACTAAGGGATATCAACCGCCTCCTGCATAACAACTCTACCACCAAGCTGCGATCCCCAACCCACATGCCCAGGTTGGGGATTATGGGTACTACCCCCGATGAGATAACAGCCAATAAGGCGCTTATCAGGAGGCCTACGTTAGCAGTGGACCAATACAGGCTGCTGTGGTATTCCCTTAAAGTCACCAGTTTAAAGTCGCTCAGCGAGCTATGGAAAGAGCTATGCTCGGAGTCTCTCTGAAGGATAGGATTTGTAACGAATACATCCGACAGAGAACCAAAGTTATCGACATAGCTCAAAGAATTAGCAAACTGAAGTGGCAGTGGGCCGGACATATCTCGCGAAGAACCGATAACCGCTGGGGTAAACGAGTTCTTGAGTGGAGACCGCGACTCGGCAAACGTAGTGTAGGACGCCCTCCGGCCAGGTGGGATGATGATCTGCGAAAGACTGCAGGCAGATGCTGGATGCGTCAAGCTGAAGACAGAGCGCTATGGCGCTCATTAGGGGAGGCCTATGTCCAGCAGTGGACTAATATAGGCTGATGATGATGATGATGAGGTATTCCCTAGCTAATAGTCAATCACTTCACCTCCTCAGGGCTGAAGTTGCTAACATCAAACTGCAGTTTAAGGACCCTGTTCTCCCCCTCCTCCTCGACGAGGGGAGACTTGGTGATGATGTCCCAGGTTGCGGGAGGGTTCTCCTGCCGTGTTGAAGTCATCCCGGCCTGGACCGTATTCTGACCGTATAGGCGGAGCAGGTTTGTGCTGGAAACATAAGTATATACCTGGGTTAACGTCTCTAAGGCCCGTATTATGAAAGGTTGCTCAGTCATTCTACTATGCTTGAGCAACGCTTTTCTATGGCATAAACGTCACTCAAGCATAGCTATATATAGGACTGAGTAAGCTTTCATAATACGGGCCTAAGTATCCGTACTTAGGCCCGTATTATGACACACTCCGGTGTGTCTCTAAGTAAGTGTCTCGCGCTACAGTGAGGAGACTAAGGGATATCTACCGGGGGCGGGCATCAGCGCCCTCTGCAGAACAATTCTACCAACAAACTGCAATCCCCCGCATGCCCCACGTGGGGATTATGAGCATTACCCCTCACTAGATAAACGCCAATAATGTGTTTATCAGGGGGAGGCCTGTGTCCATGCAGCAGTGGACCAATACAGGCTGTCAAGGTTACGTCTCTACTAATAATAAACTAATAAGTAAATAATGAATACTGAAATAATTTGTGTGAAAATGTATGTATTATTATTATTATTTAGACGAATTAATTTATATTTATTATTATTTAGACATAAATGTCCATGCGGGCGAAGCTTTGTAGCGCAGCTATGGTAATACTATAACTTAATTTTTTTTTATATGTACAGTGCACATCAATTAGTTGCTTCTAAAGAATGAGCCCTAGTATGATTACAATCTAGCCACAAAGTGGGCTAATAAGTAATTTAAATTTAACTTAAATTGCTAGCATAGCTTAAACTAAGAATGTGTTCAATAACACCTTTTCTTATTGTCTCTATGTAAAATTTATAGGAAGACACTTTGTTCTTGTGTTCTTTAGTTTTTTTTTTTCACTATATTTCACTAGTATTAATTTGTTGCACTACACTAACTCAAAAGGTTTTTTCCGTTTGAGCCTTCTTATTAGGTCTGTATTGTCAAGGAGCTGGATGGCCTCGACGTTAACATGATGATGAAGCCTTTGTTGATGAGCTTCTGCGTATTTTTGAATGGCTTCAGCGACGAACTCGATGTTGAGGTCCCGGTGGAGATCGTCATTTCTGATGTACCAGGGGGCGTTCACTATTCCCCTCAGCACTTTATTCTGGAAACGCTGAATTATTTGTATATTGCTCTTTCTGGTACAGCCCCAGAGCTGTATACCATAGGTCCATACTGGCATAAGGACTTGTTTGTAGAGTAAGATTTTGTTGCGTACTGTTACAGGGGAGTTTCTTCCCAGCAACCAGTACATTCTTTTATATCTTAGTTCTAGCTCGTCTTTTTTCTTCTTAACGTGAGCTTTCCAGCGTAGCTTCGTGTCAAGCGTCATGCCCAAATATTTTGCCGTATTTTCATACGGGATGAGCTTGTTGTTAATAAAAATGGGATAGTAGTCTTCTTTTTTGTTAGTGAAGTTCACGTGAACTGATTTTGATTCGTTAAGTTTTATTCTCCATTGAATGGTCCAGTCGTGGATTTTGTTCACTGCTATCTGAACCTTTTCTGAGGCTTCTGCATGTGTGGTTCCCACAGCCATTATAGCAGTATCGTCAGCAAAGGTTGCGATGGTGTTATTCTCAAGTTCTGGAATATCACAGGTATAAAGTAGGTACAGGACCGGGCCCAATACGCTTCCCTGAGGTACTCCAGCTTTGATCTCCTTTATTTCTGAGTAAGCATTTTCCTGCCTTATTCGAAAAGCTCTATTTGATAAATATGACTCTAGTAGGTCGGCGAAATCTCTGGGTAGCATTTTTCGCAGTTTTATCATAAGACCTTCATGCCAGACTTTATCAAACGCCTGTGCTACGTCTAGGAAAACAGTAGAACAGACGTTTTTTTCTTCAAGTGTGTTTTCAATAACATTGGTTATTCTATGGACTTGGTCGATAGTGGAGTGGTTTTCTCTAAAACCAAATTGGTGTTCCGGGATAAGGTTTTGCTTTTCTAATATCGGCTTCAGTCTTCTAAGTAATAGTTTTTCGAATAACTTAGCCATGATTGGCAATAAGGAGATTGGTCTGTATGATGATGCATCTTGTGGTGGTTTTCCCGGCTTGGGTATCATTATCACTTCTGCTATTTTCCATAAGTTTGGCACATACTTTAACCGCAGAGCAGCATTTATGAGTGTAGTTAGTTTAACTAAGGCTTTCCTCGGAAGATGTTGAAGTATCTCCCCTGAGATAAGATCAAATCCCGGAGATTTTCTAGGATTTATGTGATGTTTTATTTCACTTGCTACTTCACGGGGTGAGACAAGCTTTATGGATCGTTCGTCATCACAGACCTCATGTGTAAGTATTTCATCAATTATTTGGGCCTCGTTTGGTTTGAATATGTTTTCTAGGTGCTCTGCAAACTTATCGGCTTTCTGTTGATCACTGACAGCCCAATTACCGGGACCAATTTTTATTGGTGGAATCTGAGTGTTGGGCTTTTTCATATTCTTAGTAGCCTTCCAAAGCGAATAGTCTGTGCTACGATCACTAGTTAGGTTTTGGAGATACGTATTAGTTGAAGCGTCAGTGAAGTTCTGAATTCGCCTTTTCAGTTGTTTAGTGAGGTTGTTCAACTTTGTTTTATCTTGCGGAGACCTAGATTGGTGCCACTGGTTTCTCTGTTTTCTTTTTTCGCGTATTAGGAGTATAATTTCTGGAGGATAAAAATGTCGTGTAGCCCCTTTCTTTGACACTGGAGTATTATTCCATGCAGTTTGTTGAATAATTTTATTAAATATATCTATTTCTATATTGAGCTGCTCTGGAGTTTTCAGCTGGACTCTTAAGTTTATACGACTGTTTAGTTCTTTTTCAAAACTATTCCAATCTGTGCGCTTGTTAACTAGGGACAAAGTGTTTTCTTTCTGTACAACTTGTTCTCTGATTTCTAAGTATATAGCAGAGTGGTCAGAGCTCATATCGTAGCTCTGTTCTGTTTTAAGGTAGTCAGGCGCTATGTTTTTATAAATGAAAAAGTCTATCAGGTCGGGTATCTTTTTCGGATCTGTCGGCCAGTAGGTAGGTGATCTCGTTGAAATGACATCACTTTTGGCTTCTTTTACAGCTTTTAGTAGCTCTCTCCCTTTTGTATTTGTAAGTCTGGAGCCCCAGTATGTATTTTTGGCGTTGAAGTCACCTCCTAATACAAATCGCTCCCCAAACGACTTTAGGAGATCTAGGTAGGTATGTTTGCCAATTGTGTATCGCGGTGGACAGTAAATGGCCGCCACCGTAAGAGGAAATCGTTTGGTGTTAATGATAATTGAAACAGACTGTATATCTGGCTCTTCATATTTACTACTTTCATAGTGTTTGATTTTGTCCTTTATAATAACTGCACTACCACCTCTTCCTTTATTAGCTGGGTGCAAGGCATGATAGACTTTATAACCTTTAAACTTTATGTGTGATTGCTTAGTAAAGTGTGTTTCAGATATGAGACACACATCTACGTTTTCTATATCAAGGACTACTTGCAACTCGTGCTGGTGTTTCTGTAGCCCATTGCAATTCCAAGCCATTATTTTGATTGTGTTAATCATTGTTTAGCCTTCGTTATAGCAGGTTTAGTGCTATTTTCAATTTTCTTCAAACGTGCATCGAATGCTGTCATGAGTTTGAGGATTTCATCTAGTTTGTTGTTTTCCGACTGCTTCGACTGCTCGTTGCATTGGGCGGTGGTAGTGCATCTAGCAGCCGCCTGAGCATAAGTTATGTTTTTTTTGGTAACGCTGATGGGCCTTGTATTGCGATTATTCTGGTTAGATGTAGGTAGTTTGTCACTTACCAGTGGTTTCGCGACCTGATGTTGCTGCACGGCTGGCTTTTTCACTGACTTGTTACGGATTTTCTGCATTTCTTTAGCTATCATGCAGCCTCTGTAGTTAGCCGGGTGTGGCTCACCACAGTGAACACATTTCGGCTTGTCTTGTGCAGGTTTTTTGCAATCTATAGTAAGATGTTTTCCCGTGCATTTAACACACCTTGGCTCCTTAGAACAGTATTTGTGTGTATGTCCATAGGCCTGACACCTTTTGCATTGGGGGATCAGTTTCGTTGATCTTAGTGGTTGAATCTCTACCATACACCCTAGTATGTATCTAATATCGTATACTTTTTTAATTTCCTCTTGGTTATTGAATGTAAGCATAAACATATTAAGTGGCTCCTTACTTTTCCAGCTGAGCTTATTTACTGCATCTTCAATCTTGTAACCTTTGGCTTTTAGGTCTTCTATTATTCTCTCTGGTTTGCAGGAGGATGGTAATTTTTTAACCATCACTCTTATCGGTCTCTCTTGTTTATTTTCGTAGGAGTGCCAGAGGCAGTCGTTATCGGATAATGTTTTTGTGATGCACTTGTACGATTCCTCATTACAAGCATTTATTTTCACGCAGTCACCGGTCATCATCTTTATGGTGAAAGTTCCTGCTGGCTGGTTTCCTGACAAAAAGTCATAAAACGTTTGGTAATTGCTTACCCCATCCACTATAATAGGTGGTGGGGAGGGGACTTTCTTGGTTTTTTCTGTTGAAGAAGGCTTGTTGACTTCTTGCGGTGAGAGTGTAGGTGAGGTGTTCAATTTACGTTTTTTCCTCGCTTTGGTTCTTATCCACTCCGTTTCTCTGGCAAGTTCCTCTTCGTCGGTGGCGTATTCAACACCAGCAGATGAAGTTTCCATTGTTGCGGTTGGTGGCGGCACAGTTTTTTGTTCCATTACACATTTGAGCTGCTGCTGCAGGATTTCAATTTGATTCGTAAGGTCTTTTACAAGGCTTTCAAAATTTTCTCGCACTTGTTTCTCTTCTTTATAGCGGCTCTCTGCTTCTATAAAGTATTGGTACAACATATGTTCAGTATCGGTTTTCAGCTTTACGCTGCATGGTAGCTTGGTAGGTGTAGACATTGTTGAGGCACGTATTATCGTCGCCTTAGCAATATAATTTGCTGTCCGCGCACATTCCTCACGCGATGATGGTTAAGGTCATCATAGCACGGGCGACCGTCGCGACAGCTTTGTTATGATGCGTTAGCACGTTTCACTATTGGTATCTACGCGCGCATACGTGCGACCGCGTGTGACACAACTGTTCTCGGCGAAGATTGAACGATCTATAACTTAACTTAATAAAATATACTATAACTTAATAAAATACATTTATATTTTTATCATACCTACATAGAAAGTACCTAGAATACCCGGAAAAAATATCTGCAGACCACTTTTTATCCCGGAGCGGGAATCAAACCTGCAACCTGATTTAACCGGCTGCGCCACAGAGGTTGTCTTAGTCTAAGTTTATCTTGATCCATATTACCTGTTAATAATACTGTAAGTAACTACCCAATAGTCTTTTTTGTCTGTCTGTTTAAATGCTTTTCATAGATGAATCTGCACACCTAAATTCAGCTAAAGATAACTGCGCACTTGAGGTCAATAGTAGAATCATTATAGTATTATTTACCTACGAGTCCACAGTTAAACATTTATAATTCTAAAAATAATCGAGACTTCAAAAAGTAGTCTAAGTTCTTATACCTACTACACGGCCGGCCAGTTACCGACTGCAATGCAACTTCACGCGTCGACTGCGGTCAACGGCAGTCAATGGCAGTCAATGGCAGCCGTCGACTAAGGCCTTGTTTACGGAAAAGCGGGGCGTGCGGCGTGGCGGTCGGCGGCGGCGTGTTGGGCGTTTTGTACTGTTTACGGATATGCGGGGCGGGCAGCGGCCCTGTCATCGCACGCGTAAACACAAACATATCCCAATGTACGGTGATGTTTATGGATAAGCGGGGCGTGCAGAGATGCGGAGAAAGTCACGTGCGACGCCGCGTCACACGCGCTGGTTCATCCAGTGTTTGCCAGCCACTCGAGTTATTATTAATAGTTTATTTTATACATAATCATAAAGTAACATTACAGTTTAACATATCATCGCCCTCCGAGCAGTTGGTCTGCCTCTGTTTCTGTAGCCAGTTGGTCCTGGCCAGGTTGTTAGACGGTGACCAAATACAAATGTGGGGCGAGAAGAGAGACAGTGCACTTGCGACTCCGCGTGTCAAATCAAACAAATGCGTATAAAAACGCTTCGCCATAAACACACTCTACCAACGCCATATGTTTGAATTTAGTGCGGGCCGTGCCACTGCACGCGTCGCGTCTCCGTATACAAGGTCTAAGGGGTACAAAATTGGCTAAAAAAAAACTATCAACGATACCATAGTATTACCGAAAACATCGTAGTTATTCTGTGGTAGATACGATTAATTATAATATGTAATAATTGAGTTAATTTGAGTTTGTTTAAAAAACTTTAAGCCAACTTCAATCTTATGGTTTTCTCATGGACCATTGTCAGTACTGGACCAAATTGAAATAGGACCACGGGAGGCACCAGCTTTCCAAAATCAGATCATCCAGCTTTGTAGCGCAGCTATGGTAATACTATAACTTAATAAAATACATTTATATTTTTATCATACCTACATAGAAAGTACCTAGAATACCCGGAAAAAATATCTGCAGACCACTTTTTATCCCGAAGCGGGAATCAAACCTGCAACCTGATTTAACCGGCTGCGCCACAGAGGTTGTCTTAGTCTAAGTTTATCTTGATCCATATTACCTGTTAATAATACTGTAAGTAACTACCCAATAGTCTTTTTTGTCTGTCTGTTTAAATGCTTTTCATAGATGAATCTGCACACCTAAATTCAGCTAAAGATAACTGCGCACTTGAGGTCAATAGTAGAATCATTATAGTATTATTTACCTACGAGTCCACAGTTAAACATTTATAATTCTAAAAATAATCGAGACTTCAAAAAGTAGTCTAAGTTCTTATACCTACTACACGGCCGGCCAGTTACCGACTGCAATGCAACTTCACGCGTCGACTGCGGTCAACGGCAGTCAATGGCAGTCAATGGCAGCCGTCGACTAAGGCCTTGTTTACGGAAAAGCGGGGCGTGCGGCGTGGCGGTCGGCGGCGGCGTGTTGGGCGTTTTGTACTGTTTACGGATATGCGGGGCGGGCAGCGGCCCTGTCATCGCACGCGTAAACACAAACATATCCCAATGTACGGTGATGTTTATGGATAAGCGGGGCGTGCAGAGATGCGGAGAAAGTCACGTGCGACGCCGCGTCACACGCGCTGGTTCATCCAGTGTTTGCCAGCCACTCGAGTTATTATTAATAGTTTATTTTATACATAATCATAAAGTAACATTACAGTTTAACATATCATCGCCCTCCGAGCAGTTGGTCTGCCTCTGTTTCTGTAGCCAGTTGGTCCTGGCCAGGTTGTTAGACGGTGACCAAATACAAATGTGGGGCGAGAAGAGAGACAGTGCACTTGCGACTCCGCGTGTCAAATCAAACAAATGCGTATAAAAACGCTTCGCCATAAACACACTCTACCAACGCCATATGTTTGAATTTAGTGCGGGCCGTGCCACTGCACGCGTCGCGTCTCCGTATACAAGGTCTAAGGGGTACAAAATTGGCTAAAAAAAAACTATCAACGATACCATAGTATTACCGAAAACATCGTAGTTATTCTGTGGTAGATACGATTAATTATAATATGTAATAATTGAGTTAATTTGAGTTTGTTTAAAAAACTTTAAGCCAACTTCAATCTTATGGTTTTCTCATGGACCATTGTCAGTACTGGACCAAATTGAAATAGGACCACGGGAGGCACCAGCTTTCCAAAATCAGATCATCCAGTCAAAAGTTCTGAAGTGACAAACATTAAAAAAAAACAGTCGAAATGAGAACCTCCTCCTTTTTTAAGTCGTTTAAAAACAGACTTTGGCTTTACTTTCGAGATTTTTCTATTATATGCTGTGTGCTGTAATTAAGTGTGGCCATTGATTAATTAAAAAGGTAAGATGAGGTACTAGCTTCTCGAAAATGGCAACCTCATATTGTGTTAAATTGTGTGCTCCCACCTCCGTCACCGTCGGACCGGCGCGGCGCGGCGGCACGGGCGGTCATGATTCGCGTGAAATATTGTTGTCTCGGTCTTAGATACGTCTTTCCGTCTTTGTTCTTCTTTGTATTGCACAGGACTGGAAATATAACAGTGGACGTATGTGTTTGCGTGTAATTGTAACACATGCCAATTTTTGAGTAAGCGCTGGGAGAACGTAACCTATCTTCCCTTTTTAATTAATCAATGGTGGGTACCTAAACTTTGTCATTTCCTCATCCATCCTCCTCATCTCAGCTACGATCAGCTCCTTCACAGAGGCTGGGGCCCCATCTTCCACCACCTGCGAGAATAGAACCGGCACCGAATAGTTTATAGCCAAAGCTGTTCCCGCCGATTCAGCCTTTGCACCGCCGGTTCCAACTGGATGATGTTCGGCTGACATCGTTGATATTTTTGAGCCAATTTTGAAAGGATTCTAAGACTACTTATTGAAGTTTTGATATTTTTGAATTTCGTGAATTTCCTGTTTACATAATTTGATAAAATTAACTTGGAATGACAGTTTTGACACAGGTCAGAGTTTTTATTTCATATCTTACGAAGTTATTGTATTCTCTTTGATTTCATAAATGGCAGAAGTTGACCAGTAACTTCGAATAAAACCTATTCGTCTTTCTAAACAAAGTAGGCGATGGTGACTTATAGAGGTTACTAAAATTACTGAACCGACAACTGAAACCACAAATAATTAAGAAAATTTCCTATAGAAATAGGTAGGTAGATACTCAATCAATGGGCTTGGATATATGGATTACGTACGCAACCACTAATTAGGTAGGTATGTATGGTGCTTTATTATATCTAAATTGTCCTATTATAGTCAAAGAGAATAAGGACACTCTTTTACCGGCTTTTAATATAAAACAAAATATTAAAAGCAAAAATAATTACTACTTATTATTTAATTGCACCACAAAGTAATCTTTGATTTTTTTTATCCATTAGGTAGGTAACTACGCTATGGGCACAAAAAGCTACACAAAATTAATGTATCTTTTAAAAGACAATGTAACTTCTAATAAGTTGCACAATAAAGATAATAAATGCAAACAAATTTTCATAACCTTACTGTTCAAAAAGACTTGCTTACCTACTACAAAAGATCAAATTATCTCTTCTATGGCTTATCTAGACTAAAAAAGCTTGGGACAGATTTTGCTTCAACTCGAAAAATAACAACTAACAAGCTAAAGGTTTCTTCTTCAATTCTATATTTTTGTCCACATACCGCGACAGAAATCAGAAATAATCTATATTTCCGTGTCAATGTATAATACTATAATTTGAAAACGACAAATATACAGAAATAAAGAAACTAAATTATAAAGATAAAATAAAGAAATTAAATTATACTTTTCTAAATGAAAAGATATTGAAAAGATATTTTGTATGTAGGTATTTATAGAAATACGGAGTTTTTGATTGGATTTGTTCTACATCACTACGTCGCGTCGTCACTACAAAGTATAAAACAAAATCGCTTCCCGCTGTCTGTCTGTCCCTATGTTGCCAAGATCTCTAAAACTACGCAACGGCTTTTTTTCATAGATAGAGTGATTCAAAAGGAATGTTTATATGTATAATACATCAGTATTGCACTCGTGCGAAGCCGGGGCAGATCGCTAGTATTTACTAACCAACATAATATTTCATTGTGCAAATCAACGTCCCCAGTTCACTTCCCAACAAAACATCTGTCATCAAAAAAGATAATAAAAATTCAATCATACCAAATTAACAGTTGACCTTTTCTCACCGGGTTGCCAGATAACAAAGCTTTCCCCCCGAGATGTGGTATTTGCGAGGGGGTGGCGCTGCTATGGCGACGGAGGCCTAAACACAGAGCCCTATTAATCTCGGAGCGAGGGCGTGCTAGGGTTACCTTGTTTGTTTTGATTCCATTTATTACGGCGAGTCTATTAAGCTTGGGTGAGTAAGTTTAGCGATAAGTCATATTTAATGGATTTACAAATTGGATTACTGTATCGACGTGCGGGATGAAGTCACAATTTGGTGAAAATCCTAGAAATAACTATCCTTTAGGCCAATATGGTATAAAATTAAGGTAGGTTTATACCTAAATTGAAACAAAAATGTTGCAGTGATGTCATTTTCAAGTACACAGAGGTGAACACACTAGGGTTTCTATATGACTAATTAGATATGTATACCTAATAATAATAAATCAAAGTACCAGTGCATAAATTATATCATCACAAAAATCCATTAATTTTACAGATACCTATTGACGCCACCACGTCAGTACCTACTAATTATTACTAAATAACTTCTAACGCCAATCTTCCATTACTTTTATAATTTTGTAATTTTATTCGTTCGCGTAATTTCCCTTACTCCTGTAAAATACCTATTCCACAATATGGCAGCCCTGAGGGCGCGAACAGCCGAAAAGGCGGGAAACCCATTTGACAGATCATTTTTTATTGGGCTCGTGAAATTGGCGCCGTTGTTACACTGATTACCAGATGGTCAGGAAGTGAGCACACCCTCATGTCTACTTGTAGATGCTTTAATGATTTTGGATGTTATTTTGTGGCTTTTATGGTAAAACTAGCTGCGCCCCGCGGCTTCGCACGCGTTGTTCCTATGAAAACGTGAAAAGGTGATTGTCATCCCATGGGGACTGATTTATGCGATAAAAAGTATAGTGTAGCCTATGTATGTTTTACCCCAGTATTCGAATTACCTGTATGCGATTTCAGCCGATCCGTTCAGTAGTTTGGCGTGAAGAGGTAACAAACATCTATCCATCAATCCATAAAAACTTTCTCGTTTATAATATTAGTGTGATAGTGTGATGTGATAACTGATGTACATACGCTTAGAAGTGGAGAAAGAAAGAGAAAAATACTTTACTGTTTATTTTAGCAAATTTGATTTGATTAACTCTCTACTTATATTTATTTATCAGTTTCGAGTGAACTGATACATGAATATAATGTTTATCAGAGAGGTGAGTAAAGCTCACTTTTCTAATAAACATTTTAACTGTTTATATGTAATCCATTATTCAAGATTATTTAAGCATATGTTTTATACTCTTTTATGTAAAATGTACCTCTGTCGGATTACTTAATAAATTAACATTTTAAAATGGAATGGGAAATGTTTATTTCTAGGTAACTTACAGTGGCATGGGTTGGGGTTCCCTATTAAGCATAAATATGCTTATGATAAATAAACTCCGCTCTTCCTTGTCGTTGGGTTCGTTACAGAAATTATTTAAAATAAATACAAATGTAAATTAATTTAATTCTGTGCATGGAAGATGGTGGTAGAAACTTAGGGTAGAAACGTCAAATATAAAGAAAAGCTCAGCAGTAGATAGGTAATGTTTGCCAATTTATGTCAGAGCAGCGAAAATAGTATGAACGAGTACCTAACTCAACTGGTTAGATACTCGTTCATACTATTTTAGCTGCTCATTGTTTCATATTATGCACTTTTGTAGAATGCAGTCACTGAGTCGCAAAAGTAGTTTAGACGAATACTTCATGAAATTTATAGAATTAAAGGCCGAGAAATGCAGATAACGTTGTCTTGTCTTGCAGTGAATTTAAAAAAATTACTTATGTACCTTACCTCTACTTATAATATTCCTACCTTTACTTATAATATTTGGACAACGACTATGTCTAAAGACTGAATATATTTAAATTTTTTGGCTGATGTTATTCTATTCTTGATTGTCACGTGTTTTGTGTAGGTTCGTAATAAAATAAAATAAACAAGTCAATAACCGATTCTATCATCAAAAAACATTAATCTCAGCCTAAATCTAGCCTTAACTCTAGTGTGGAAAAATGATAGCAATTCTAGAATTTCAACAGATACTTACCCAAATGAGCCATGAAAGTTTCCTTTGTAGAGACAGTCACAGTACAATAATAATCTACTCATAATCTAATAATGACGAGGGGAGGCCGGGTATTTTTAATTCACGTAAAAAGGGCATATCTCGGGGGAGAGACGGCAAACATCGTTACGCGTGATGTCAACGTGTTTGCTTTGTTATTAGTTTTCTGTGGAAGGGGTAGTTTACGTTTTAGTTAGTGGTATTTCTCTGTTGTATTTTAGTTTTCGTGAAAAACACTCCTGAGTAAGCTTGTGATCTTTATAGTAAGTATAGATATTAAGGAACTCAATTTTTACCACGTTTTGACAAATTTGCATCCATGAATTTGATTTCCGCCAAATGTGTACGACCTCCAGATATTTGTTCAGGGTGTTCTGGAGGCTTTCTATGTATAATATAAAATATCTATCTATTCTATATATTCATGTATTGTATTAAGTATATCAGTTGTCTAGTAGGTACCCATAACACAAGCTCTACTTAGCTTGGGGCTAAATAAAGCTGTGTGAAATCATCATCACCATCATCAGCCTATATTAGTCCACAGCTGGGCATAGGTTTCACCTAATAAGTGACATAGTCAGCCCTGTCTTCAGCTGTGAAATGTCCAGCATTATTTATTTATTCATTTGAAGCAAGAAATGACTGGATTGCTTATCCAGCAGTGAGTGGAATGGTATCCAACTTTGGTAGAAATATTTTGTTATTCTTTATATGCGAGAAAAATCGCGCACGGCATCTAATAAACCCGTAAAACTTAAATAAAAAATATTTACGGGCCTTCCGATCCGACCTTTACAGCCCCAATATTTCATTACCGCTGATTAAAATGATATCACGATATTCTCCCGTTCCCCATCAATTTGCTATTCCACAGGCTACACAGTAGTTACTACGGCAGTGTTGCCAGACGCAATCAGAAAATTGGTCTACCTACGTAAACAGCCACACGAGTCCCTGCCGACCCAGTGGTTCTCGAATATAAGTTGATTTTAGTGAAGAAAGAAGACAGAAATTTTGGTTTTGTGAGATAGAATCGTGATAATAAATTGCTAAGCAGTACAGTTTTAGCATAAGAGAAGAGGTACAAAAATTGCAAGTGTTACTCGTAACGTTATTTCTGCTACGAATTCGCGTAGTAATTGTATAATACTACGCGAATTCGTAGCAGAAATAACGTCAAAAAACTGAAAGATCTATTCTTTTTTTTACGGTAAATAGACCTTCGTTTGACCGCAATCTCACCTGATGGAAAGCGAAGATGCGGCCGACCGACGCGACGGTGTATCACGAAGGTCTAGAAGATCTACCTCTATTATAATCAGAGCTTCTTTTTGCGTTGAATCATATCGTAGACTTATTTCGAATTTTACTTCTTTGGTGATTTTACTAACACTACTAACACTTCGAATATATATGCATTTAGGAATATAAATATTAATTGGTAAAACATCTCACAAGAGAGTAACGACACAATGATGTGGAATGACGTTTTGCGACACAACACGAATACAAATATAGGAAGACCACACTCACCCTGAAGAAGTCCCTTGTTAAGGGATGAAACGGTGGTGTATTTCTAACAAAAACTAGGTTCGTTGTTAACCTGCTCACATCACAAGCTAATATTATACATAAAAGCGAAAATTTGAATGGATGTTGAATGTTTGGATGTTTATTACCATTTTGCACCACGACTACTAAATGGATCGGGCTGAAATATTGCAGCTCTACGCCTGATTCCAACTTTTTGTCCCATAGATAAATCTTATGAGATAGAAAGAACCTAAAACCGAACCATAGAAACAACGAACACTTCAAATCATTCACACAACGTAACTGTGGGCAGAAACTAGTTCTTAATGAATATGAAAACCATTCGAGTTACCTTAGTAGAGGTAGTCTATGCAAACGGTGCGTGGTCACGCGAGCGGCGTGAGATCCTATCGCCGGGATGAGGCACATGCCAGGAAATTACAAAAAACTCGGCTCGATCGCGTAATTGAGAGAAAATATCCCATTGGGGTGGTTTTGATTGCCGCCAGTTTTAATGGTGACAGGCCAGCTGGTATCTGAAGAAAAAACAGAGCGGTAGTTTCGTACCCAGTAGTACCAAGCACACAATGATTTAAATATTGCAAAGAAGCCTCGCAAATCATGATAAATATCCCGCTGTAAATGACTTTACTTTATAATTGCATAAGTCTGTAAAGATACGAACATAGCGCAAAAAGATTTATGATCTTATTTTTTTCTTACAATTGTACTAACCTACACCTGCAAAAGTAAAAAAAAATACTCCCATCACACGAAGTCGCAACATCCATACCGTAAAGTACCCTATACTCTCTCAAAATGTCATAAAGCCGATAGTCGATACATTTGATTTAAAACTCCCCACACGCGGATCCCGTAGCTAACATAGGAGTGGCCGTAAGCACTTTCATTAGCGACTCATCCCCTGCGCACGCGGCTGATAAATGATGATGCGATACATTACCGGGTAAACAGTCAATCAATACATCATTTGTTTAAATGCAGCTTTCGTTTGCGGCTTAGTTTGGAACGTCTAAAAGGTCTTATGTGCTTTGCGCTCTCTGATTTGTTTTATTTTTCTAATGTACTAATTATTTAAAAATATTTATTGAAATTATATTTCTAATCTAATAAAATTTTTAAATAAATGTTGTTGGACTTTTAATACCTACTAGCCAAAGTTTCATTTCCTTTCACTTTTTCTACATAGACTCAATTTTCCACATTACCAGCTCGTTCTAGCATAGCATAGTATTTACCAGCCACCCAGACGACGAAGCCTACTCCATAGATGATTACATTATTGATGTTAATGCTTGGCCGGATGTCGCCCAGTTCCACACCGACATGTAAGAACATAAATTAGTTATGTTAGACTTAGATATGCAAAGATTGTATTAGTTGATAAGCGATAAACTTGCTAGTGGTTTCTTATTCACTTTTTCCGCTAGTGGACAATAAATTTAATTGAATTAGAGTCAATTGCACCTTATTTCTTATTTGATAGTAATTACTATTTATCAAGTTTATATAGTAAAAAAATTACTTGCAGTCTAATGATATAAACGATTTGACTCTGACTCTGACTCTTGGTTGCGCGGTGGGCGAAGGTCCGCCTGCGAAGGAGGTTGTGTATTCCATTCCCGCCTTGGGACAAATGTTTGTACAATCTGCAGTTCAGGAAGCTCTGGGCGTTTCTATTTTTAATAAAAAGAACCTGATATCCATGTAATGTATTGTATTATCTATGCTTATTAGTTATCTAGTACCCATAACACATGCTCTGCTTAGCTTGTGGCTACATGATAATATGTAATTCACACAGTATCATCTAGCCACACGTCCAACATATATTTTTTTCAGTCAACTGCATAAAGCGCAAATTAGCTAAACAAGCTGAACTGGGTCAACCTTTCAGAGATTTTTGTACAAGGTCTCAGAATAATTTAATGATATCAAGAATTAAAACTGCTGGCACTGCAAAATTTTGCTTGAAGGAATCATTTTGACGTTGATCATAAAACTCGTCTATTTATTTTTTAATTTTGATCTATTACAATAAACTAATATAATATATCTATAATATGGTTATTAATAATGTATTCCTGCCACAGCGATCGCTCGTGCGCACGACGTCATTGTGGCGGGCTCGTGCCACGCTCTTCCTGTCCCATAATGACCTAATTACAAGTGAAGCACCCTGTATCTTGGGTGGAATTAATAATACTAGAGAGTTAAAAATACTAGAGAAACGACCTCTGTGGCGCGGCGGGCGAAAGTTCGCCTGCGACTTAGGAGGTTGCGGGTTCGATTTCCGCCTCGGGACAAAAGTGTACGTTCTGCAGATATTTATTTAGGGTGTTCTGGATGTTTTCTATGTATAATAAGAATATATATCTTTCTAGTATATTGTATTATATATACCAGTTAGCTAGTAAGTACCCATATCACAAGCTCTGCTTAGCTGGATAATGCAACCATAGAGCTGCAAATACCGGAGCTCCAGTCATTTTGAAATAAACATATCCAGTGGTTTTATAGGCTCGTATTATGAAGGTTTGCTTGAGTAAAGTATAGATCCAAGACTGAGTATTGAGTCTTCGGACTATGCTTATTCAAGCATAGATCGAAGACTGAGTAAACGCTCATAGTGCGGTGATCGGACGCGGATGTTAGGTGTTGTTACCTACTGAATGAAGCAATATTTCCTAAATGCTATTAAATGGCGTCGTAGAAAATATTGGCAGGTAGTTCGACTACATTTTCTTATATACCAAGGGATTTTCCATCGTACGTCTGTTTGTGACACACGGGGTCTATGCGGTCACTTTGCATTAACGTAATAAAGCGCTCACCTTTAGGAATTTGGAATAATACGGCATAGTACGGGGTTAGGTATGTACTAGTTTGTCAATCAGTAAGTACTTGTAACTATGGTTTATCCATTTTGAATAAAGCATGTTAGTAAACAAAGTACGACACAAATAACAAAATCTCACTTGCTTGGCGTCGAGTTTCAGATATAATTGTAAGCAGTGTTTATTAAAGGGAGGATCTAAAATCAGTTTATCCATTTGAATGAAGCATGTTAGTAAACAAAGTACGACACAAATAACAAAATCTCACTTGCTTGGCGTCGAGTTTCAGATTTAATTGTAAGCAGAGTTTATTAAAGGGAGGATCTAAAATCGACAAGTAATGTAAATTACGTATAAAAGGCCGCGCCAACAAAGTGAATTTTAGGTTAAGTATGGGCGCTTTGTTTACGTTTATGCTCCATTCAAAATAGATACGATACAGTGACGTAACCGCCTCCTCTTTGAAGTCTGTTCTAAAACAAACTCCCATTATCCGCCCGCTAAAAGCATATCTACCATTGTCTCCCATTGAAAGCTGCAGCCAACTTTGGTGACGATCCAAAACGTTGGACAATGATCCAAATACCACTGTTGTAGCAGAACGATAAACTTTGCACACAATGTAGGCATACAGTAGCACTGGTCGACGGATTTTGCACACTAACAAGGGATTTTCCATCGTGTATCACTGCAGCCAAAATTGGTGACAATCCAAAACGTTGGACTAGGATCCAAATTGCGTTGTGGCATAGCCATAAACTTTGCACACAATGTACAGACATACAGTAGCACTAGTCGAGGGATTTTGCACACTACCAAGGGAGTTTTCATCATATCAACTCTATTTAGCCAAGTTTGGTGACAATCCAAAACGTTGGAAAATTATCCAAATATCCCTGTTCTGGCACTGCGATAAGCTTTGCGGACAATGTTCAGAGATACAGTAGCATAGATCGCGGGATTTTCCATCGTATGTCCATTTTGTGACACACGGTGTATATGCGGTCGCTATTCGTTGACGTAATATTTCGTTCACCACTAATCTCTAGGAATTTGGACATAGTGCGTAAATACTCTGCAACGTAGGTACGTTGCTGGATTTTTAAATCTAAGTAAAATTCATTATTTTCCTTGTGAATCAATTTGATTTATGAACCACACTAAAAATACTACATAAACGCTAATCACTGTTTCTCCATTCGACACAGGAGTCGATCGTTATTAATAGATCGTACTATAATATTTTTTTTGTAGTTCAAGCGTTTAGCCACTAATATACGTAAAAATGTGGCCTAAGATGAAGCACGCTTCTAAAAACTTATTTACTTTGGATTTAAAGACTCCAAGATTGTCCCTCTAATGGAAAAAAAGACGCAGTAAGCTGATTCCACACTTTGGCCGTGCTTATTAAATTGACGTTTTTATACCGTCAACGAATATCTAGAAATTTTAATTGTGACTAATATAATTATTTAATAAATAATTACTTATAATAAGATGACTCGCATAACATTTGCACTCCTGCATGCAGGCTGAATATGAATACATTTACTAAAATTAGTTATAAGATCTGACATTGTATTGATTTGATTTGAACTTTTAAGAATTTTGTTATTATAGTGGTATCACACTCAGGGTAATTTCCAAGAAATCAAGGGGTCAAGTCCCGTATGATACTTTTAGCGTGCCTTCTGTTAATAACTACACCGTGCAACAGTGCATTGCTCCCTGCCTAACTTGGATGTAAATTATGCATTGCAATACCATCTCAACAGCGCCGTTGGCTTCGCAGAACGGCCGAGGGCGGAATGTTAAGGAGGCGAAGAGATGCTGCCTCGCTATTTTATTCTGAGTATACATTGCTACTGGAATTACAATAAGGTGTGACCTTTTTGGAGGTATAACGCTTCATACAAAGTATGTGTAGGTAATGCTGGGTAAATTACTTGTAGATGTTATGATAACTTGTGTGGAAAAGGTTATTATCGCCAAGTCTTATTCTAAGTGATGGGCATGGCATGGGAGGCATGAGATTTTACTGTGCACCCCCCTGCATAAACAGGCCCTAACCAGCCCAAATATTTGAAGTACCGGAGCAGGACTTTTGGTAATTGACAGCTTTTTTTCAGCTATTCTGTGGGTGTGGATGGGGTTGACTCTTCAGCCCTGTCTTGTGTCTGGTCTCTTCGGTGACCATTCAGTGTGATACAACGTGTTCCACAGTCTCTTGGATATAGCCAACCAAGCCACAATCTATATAGATTTGGGTTATTTGCGCGGAAGAAAATGTATAAAGCTTTTTTTTTTTTTTTTTTTTTTTGTTTGTTCCGCCTTTTTTCCTCCGATATGGATCGGAGACATTTTTAGGCTATAACATTTTGCTTAAGCTGTTTAATTTGATTCATAAGCGATCAGTGCAGTTTCGCGTCTGGTCGTGTCGTTGTTATACGTACATACATAATTACCTATGTTACATAAAAATAATTTATTCTTTTCTTTTATTTACTATGTATTTTTGTTTCTGTTGTTTTTTCTTTGTCATTTTTTTTTTTTTTTTTTTTTTTTTTTTTTTCTTTTTTTTTGTATTTATATATTACACTACACTAAACAATTACAAATATAACTGAATATGTACCTGTTTACATTTATATACATATTTATTTTCATGCGTACAATATATTTCATTAAAAATATACTGCGCTCATGATAGTCTCTCATGTTAACTTAGTACCTATTGTTTTATTTATCCTATTTTGCTATCATATTGCATAATCCTATTTATATGGAATATATTCGATAATATATTATATAAATAGGTTTCTTATTCTTGTTACTTCTAACATTTAAATATTCTATGAGTATACATAATAATATAATTATATAGTATCTAATGTTATATAATAATCAAGTCACCAAGTTATTGAGTCGTGTAATTTATAGTTCGTTCGATACGACCATTCGCGATTACTCTAAGCATAATTCTAAAGCATATTTCGTATTTAACTATATTCTAACTATTCTTACTATCTATCTATTTCTAACATTCAATCAAAATACATACCTACCCTACTTGTTTCGTTTAATAGCGACCTCCACGATGCAAATGCAAAATTCCAAAAAGGTTGTTCTTGTGTTTTTATCATCTAATATTTCATTTAAAATTTCTTTTTTAAGTTCTCTGTCTATTTTCATTTCTAATTCGAATCTGCGTAAACAATACCTCGGGCAGTCCAGTATGAGGTGTATTATTGTCTCGTTTACATCAGGATCGCACAAACATCCTGCTGGTATGTACAATCCGGAAGCATATTTACATTTAAATCTATTTAGGTAGTGTGCAAAGCCCCCATGACCTGTTAAAAGTTGTGTTATTTTAAAATTTAATTTAATTTTCTTTAAAGTAGTATGAGCTTTGACTAAACTTGGAAAAAATATTTTTGTTATTTCTGCCGTCCCGCTTTCATCGTATCGTTTTTGTAGTTCTTCAATACTTTCTTTTCTTAAAATTATTTTAATATACGAGTCTGGACATTTATCATAATCTGCCCGTGTTCTCTTTTTTAGTGCCGCGTCTTTTGCTAACTCATCTGCTCTTTCGTTACCTTCTATACCTACATGTGCTTTAACCCAAAATAATCTTATTTCTTTTCCCTTGTTTATGATTTCTTTAATTTCTCTTCTTATTGCAAATGCTAAGGGATGAAATGTTACCCTATCGATTAGGTCTAGGGATGATCTGGAGTCGCTTAGTACTATAAATTTATCATTTTTATTGTATGTATTAACCCATTTTATTGCTCTATATAGCGAATACATTTCTGCCTGAAATACTGTACATGTATTTTCCAGCTTAAATTTCATTGATTTTATTTCTTCATTTTTTTCCCAGCATGACATTGCAGCTCCCACTTTTCCTTCTATTTTGCTTCCATCGGTAAATATTTTAATTTCTTCGTCTGTTATTTTATTTTCTAGTAATGTTTCCCTATTCATATTATCTAGGCATTTGTAGTTTATTTCTATATCTTCTGCAGGATGCGGCGCTTCCAAGAAACATACCTTCTGTTCCATTTCTCTATCCATCAAAATTTCTTCCATCGGTTTTCCCCTTTTAACTTCGTACAATTTAGTCACTTCGTTGATGCGTATGTCAAGTGGTAAAAGTCCGGACAGAACTAGAGCTGCGTTCAAGGATACAGTTCTGTATGATTTGCATATTTTTTGCGCGAATCCTCTAGTAAGGGTATTAAGCCTTTTCTGAATGGTAACTTTCTTCGCGGCTGGTGCCCAAACACTTGCTGCATACAGGACCGTTGGCTCTATAACCGCAGTGTATATCGTTTTGGTTACTTCCGGACCTAACCCCCATGTTGTCTTAGCCATTCTTGCTAATTGTTTGTAAATGTTTGTTGCTTTTTTACTTATATGTATTACGTGGGCGTTAAAAGTTAATTTTTTATGTATTATTAATCCTAAAATTTTTGTTTCATCTACTAACTGAATTGGTTTATTTCCCATTTTTAACTCCGGTGCTTCATATCTTTTTTTATTAGTTATAATCATACAGTTTGTTTTATGTGGCGCAAATTGTAATTTATTTGTTCTTCCCCATTCGTAAACTTCCTTAAGGATATCATTTGCTTGAAGTTCTAGTGTTTGCATGCTTTGTCCCGAGAAAACCAAAACGATATCGTCGGCAAAAGCCTGAACGTACGTGCCTATTTCCTCCAATCTGTCAATTAGTGGGTTCAGCAGAATATTCCAAAACGTAGGCCCTCCTATCGACCCTTGCACGCACCCCTTGTCTGTTGTACGTTTGCATTCTTGGCCAGCGTATCGTATTTGTACGCTTCTACCTTCAAAATAATTGTTTACTAATCTTCTTAAGTTCCATGGACATTTATTTTGTTTTAATTGGTACTTTATGGCAGGCCACCAAGCACTATCAAACGCCCCTTCAATATCTAATGAGATCATCAGTACTAATTCCTTGCACTTTACACGTTCCCTGATGTATGCAAGTAGATCATAAAGGGCGTCTTCAGTGCTCCTTTGTGGCACAAATCCGTACTGCCTCGGATTTAGTAGCGGTAACATATGGTACCTGATGCGGTTTATCATTAACTTTTCCAGCACTTTCCCAAGAACCGATAAAAGCCCTATTGGTCGATAGGATTTCGGGGCTGTGTAATCCTTTTTACCGGGCTTGCGTAACACTAGAATAGCTGCTTCTTTCCATATTGCAGGGAAGCAGGCTAGCTCTAAACATTTGTTTAACAAGCTTAAGAAAAGGTGTTCATCTGATTGAACTGCCTGCAAACATATGTCGGCAGTTAGTCCATCCGACCCTGGGGCTTTTTTAGGGTTGAAGCTGCTTGCTACAAATTTAAGTTCTGCCATGCTAAACGGCGGGTCGCTCGTTTCTTCATGATGTAGGGTGTTGGTTTCTCTTGATTGTTCCCTTATGGTTTTATGTGCAGTGTTTTCATTTTCTTGAGAGTCTTTAGGAAAAAAGGCATCTGCCAGCAACTTGACTGAGCCATCTGGAGATAGAATTTTACCATCTTGCATGAGTAGCTTATCTTCTTGCCTTTTTGAGGTGTTTCTTATTACTCTATAAATTCCATCCCATAAACTCTCTTTATCTTGCTTTGTACAAAATTTCTTCCAACTCTCGGTGTGTGTTCTCTGAGCCTCTGCCTCGTATATATTTTTAGCTTCTAAATATTCATCGACTACGTATTGTCTCCTTCTTGGTGCTGCATAGGATATTCTCTTTCTCTTTCTAACCATTTCTTTTTTTAATTTTTCGAGTTCCTCCGTCCACCAATGCACTTTATGTTTGTCGTTAGTCTTGATCTTCTTCAATGTTTTATTGCAAACGTTTTTAATTATGTCTGTATATTTTATTACCATATCTTCTAAATCTTTAATTGCATTTAATTCGTCTATACTTTCTTTCGTTATGTGTTTTACTTGAAGCTCGCTATTTAATGTGTTTCTAAACAGGTTCCAATTAGAATTCTTAGTTTTATATATTCTAGTGCTATTATTTATTGTTTTAATATTTGATTTTCCTAGTAACAAGGAGAACGTTAAGGCGTTGTGGTCTGAGCTTGAAATAGATTTATCAACTGTCCAGTTGTCCACCCTATCCAGGATTCCTATGGAACAGACTGTAACATCTACTCGGCTTCTAAATAATTTCCCCCCTCTTACTGTTTCAAAAGTTGGATCGTCCCCCACGTTTAGAATTTGCAGTTCTTTTTCTTCGAAGTACCCAGACATGACAGCTCCTCTCTGATTTTCCGTTCTACTCCCCCACCATTGGCTCCATGCGTTTATGTCTCCTCCTATCAATATATTTGGTAACTCTAGTTTTGTTATTATTAAACTTAAATGATTCAGGTAAGGCTCCAGAGGTTGGTCGCCCTCAAAATATACTGATACAAGTCCTATTTCCCATTTGTTTGTTCTAATTTTCGCAACCGCTATGTTCTCTGTTGTCATTGTTGGGTCGTCAAAAACGTCTATGCTATTATCGAAAACTATTATTGCAGCTTTAACGGGTTTCCCTCTATTTTGTGTTTTTTGTATGACTCTAGTTCCTGAATGCTGCGTTAACTCCCCCTTTGCTCCCACATAAGGTTCTTGCACTAGTGCAAATTTAGTTTTCCTGTTTGCAGCCTCTATAAGAAGTTCCTGTGTAGCGAGCCTTTTATGTTGTAGGTTTACTTGTATCACCGAATATACTTGCGAGTCTCTTGGCTGTGTAGTATGTGGATTTCTTACTCCAGTGTTGTTGGTGGAGCCCATTTCTTTAGCAGTATGCAACACTGGACCGAGCCAGTGTGTCCCATCTTTTACGGACAGGGCACGTTATGTCGAACGCGCTATGGTCTTGCATATCCAATCTGGCCAGACAGCAATTGCGGCATGAAGGGATGTCACCGACTGTCCAAACCGGACAGTCCTTCCTCAGATGTGGACCTGAGCAATGACTGCATAGGTCCAGTGCCTCTTTACACACCTTACGTCCATGGCCGTATCCTAGGCACTTTGTGCATTGGATCAGCGGAGACTGGTCGTATATATACCTTTTTTGTAAGTCTATATGTACCTGTCCACAAGCGGTCATTCTCTGCCAGATTTTTGGAGACACTTGCAGTACAACATGGTTCTCAAGTGGGTTCCTTGCTCTTTTGCGGTATTTAACGATGACCCTGAATTCTTCTTCAGGGATATCTCCAAGCATGCGATTGTTTTGTGTCTTTAGAGAGGTAATTATATCCTCATCTGTATTAAAGGCCAAAACATCTTTTATTATTACCAATGGGTCTTTGTTTTTCGCTGTTTCGACACTCAACTTTTCTATTCTTGTTAATTTTTCCCTTACTTTGGTTATTTCTTCTTGTGTACTACAGCTTATTACTACTTTTTGGTTTTTGGTTTTTCTTATCCGGTCTATCTGAGCTCCAGTCTGCTTTGCTTCTACAGCTCTGCGAACTTCGCTAAGTACGTCCTCACTCGTATCCTTATCTAACGACGAGGAAACGATTATAGAATGCGATGTTTTGTTACGCATTGCTGTCATTTCCGCATACGTCTTCCGAGGCTCCGCATTTTGGATAATGTTCTTGATTTCTTTGATTTCAACCATAGAGCTCTCCGTTGCATCCTTTAGTTGAGCTAGCTCGTTGCTCAGTTGTGTAATGTCAGGCTTTATTGCATGGTCTCGTACAGAAGGGTTGTTCTGGCTTTCTACCAGCTCAAATACAACTATTTGCCTCAGAGACTTTACTTCAGCCAATATCTCTCCTAAAGGTGATCTGACATCCGCTTCTTTCACGGAGTCGGCTAGTTGCCCCAGCTTGCGGGCATGGTCCTTCTCGCGAATGTACAGTTCTTCTTTGGTCTGCGATCGAGCTCTTTCCAGTTGAAGCTGAAGAGTTTGTCGAGATTCACTCAGACGAAGTACGATTTC
The DNA here is from genome assembly GCA_955876795.1 of Eupithecia tripunctaria. Classification (NCBI taxonomy): domain Eukaryota; kingdom Metazoa; phylum Arthropoda; class Insecta; order Lepidoptera; family Geometridae; genus Eupithecia; species Eupithecia tripunctaria. The sequence continues at coordinate 6,333,802 of OY041623.1, read as the reverse complement.
GTACAAACCCGACAAGTCAGCCAGAACACTTTCCTTCACGCTAATATCCAGGTTAGTTGATTCTTCGATTTGCTCTTTAGCGCTTTGGTAGAGTTTGTTTGCTGCCGTTGGCAAGGTGGAAAGGACCGGTAAACATGGAGTTCCCGATTCGCCAGTAGATGATCTCGATTTATACGAGGAGGCTGGAGATTGCTCTCTTGAACCCGCTGCAGGCAGATGCCTTGAGGATGATCCTGCTCCGGCCCTTTCGGCACTTCGTATGATAGCCTCTTTCCGAATTGGTTCCTCAGTGCCCGTCCGAGTCGAAGTACCACTGCTCTTAGAAGCTTCGGAGCCTTCAGATGGTGGAGGACATTTACGACCCGGTTTGCTGGGTTTCGGTTTCGCTGGCATTGCGGTTGTTCGTTTAGGCATTTATATTATAGATCTACTTAGTGTCTCCAGATTCTTCCCCCAAAGTTAAACCTGTATTTACCTAACCACTTTACTACCTACACCTATCTTAACCTCGGTCCAACAATGAAGCTTAAACCCCCCACTTCTAGTTCAAAACAGTATATCCACACAACCCCTAACAATATAATCTAAACAATGAATATGTACACTAACTTCCCTTACCTAACTATCCTCGAGCCAATTTTTTAATGGAGGAGTCCGAATACTTTAGATATTCGTTTAAAGCAGATCACTCCATCAATGAACACCCCATGCTTAAGCTGGTTTGGTCACATATAGGTAAGTCAACTTATACACTAGGATAATGCAAAATGTCTCGATAGTAGCCGGTTCGCGATTTTAGCAGACAGCCATAAATGCGGCCTTGAACCCAATCTTTAATTGAATGCCTAACTCTAGAGTAAATGAAAATTAATTAGGCCACTCTATAAAATAAAACCCTAACGCTAGATAAGGTACCTATGTTTTGGACAAAAAGCCTGAAGCCGGCTGCCGGGGTGCCTATTTATAAAATTACACAATACCTATTAATATATAGGTATCAGCACAATTTTCCACTTTGGCACCGTCCCTACTTAATGCATATAGTTCCTAGCCGCGTCGCCTTAGCCTATTTTGTTGATGATGATGATGTTGGTGATTGGTGGCAGTTATCACTTATCACGGCACCATTGGGTTCTTCCCGAATCCAGCTCAGATGGCAGTAAGTACTAGGTAACAGGTCGGTATACAGCCGCCCGATGAGGCTATCTACTCAAAAACGATAACTTGGATAACTGTTCGGGAGTTATAATATTAATTGGTAGTAGGAATTCCGCCAGCTATCGACGATCAGCTGTGTTGAACTCGTGTGCTGCACGCGCAGGCTCTATTTGTGGAATGCACTCGCTGCACCGGCGGCCGCGCGGCCGGGCCGAACAATAGGGCTCGCGCTGGGACTGTGACGAGTGTACACGTTTATCGTCTATTGTTTTAGGTTATTTTTTGTAGAACTCTGCAAATTCACTGTTGATTTCGTTTTAACTATGTTTCTGATACGTTTAAATATACACCTGTTTGATTTTAATGTGGTAAAAAGCACTTTAACTGGTGTTTTGGATTTTATTTCGCACGGATCGCTTTGTGGCACTGTCGTACCGTCGGTGGTTAGAACGGAACTATCTCCGAATGTATAAAGCTTGTTTCAGCCGATTCGAAATATTTATTTTATTAATCTCACATTATTTATTAATAAATTCTGGCCACGGCGTGCCACGCGTTGTTTCTATGGAAACGTTCTAAGGTTAAGAAACCAATTATCATCCCAAAAATTTTCGGCTACGGAAATTACCCATAGTGTAAAACTATAATCACGAAAAAGTTCTAAGGTGATTTCAATCCCATGAGAAATGATTTATGGGATACAATACAATACAAATTATTCCCTAATGACAGTAATAGACAAATACAAATAACGTTGCACAATGGGCGGCCTTATCGCTATGAGCGATCTCTTCCAGGCAACCTTTGGATGGACAGGAAGTGGTAGGACACGTGGAGACGGGGGCGTGTTATACAGAATAATATTTGCGTTAAACATACTTATGGGATTAAAGCCAAAAAGTCAAACCGTTTTTTAGACTTAGATTTACGTATATGAAAAATTGCAGGCTGATTCTGTAGATAGTTAACAAACATATAAACTTTCGCATTTATAAGATTTTTCACGCGGGACTAAATAAGTAACTTTCAACCCTTGGGTAACAATGTACTATAGTGTGAGTGTGACTAAGCTGTTCAGAGATTTCGGTTATGTGTATGTAGGTTTAACTATAATATGGCTGTCAATTGAGACTACGGGAAAAATAATAATTTAACTTCAACATACGATAAAAAGTATTTTCTTTAGTAAAAGCTCAAGAAAGGATATTCCTAGTAAAAGTACGAACACAACCAGCAAAACGCTATGAACAGTGTTTTGGATTGAGTCACAGATGATCCAAGCTCTTGCAATGACTAAAGCAAAAATCCAACATTCCAAAAAAAGCTTTTTGTCAAATATTTGGAACTAAAACAAGAAAGGCAACAAGCTTTTACAAATTCGTTAGTTTTTTCTTATTTGAAGATGAGAAGAATGCAGCTCGATAGAAGTCGTTATCTTAAGGTGTGGTCGACGTTTTAGTGGTTATCGACGCAGACGGCTTTATCTATGCGCACGCGCCGCTCATAGAGCTGCGAACTTTAGAATCGACAAACTGTTATGGGATATTGCCACGTGTCGTATACGTGACATCAATTCCAGATAATTTATCCCATACATCTACATAATCCTGGACAATTCACTCTTCTTAGCCATAAGCTAAACAGAGCTTGTGTTTTTCGTACTAGAAAATTGATATACACTAAGGAATACATTACATAAATATATAGTTTTATATAATAAAAAAAAATCATAGAATACGACTGGAACTCCAGTTGTAGATCATACAAACATTTTCCCACGGCGGGAATCAAACCAGCAATCTCCTATGTTGCAGGCAGATCTTTGCCCATCGCACCACTAATATTATAAATGAGAAAGTTTGGATTTTTGTTACTTCTACCTACGTCAAAATTACTAAGTAAACGAATTGTGGTGCAATATTACGCATAGATGTTATAGTTTAGGCCTGGAATAAAATAAACCCAATTTTTTATACGGAAAAAGCGTGTGAATTACAACTACTTTGTTTTTTATAGCATCAAAATTTCTATCCATGTAGTTATGTAGTATCTTGTTTAGTTTAGCTTATTTAAACACTATTCCTGCATTATGTTTTTTCATTATTAATTTTTAGAGATACAAACTTGTTTATTAATAAGAGAAGCCTTGGGTCCTGTATTACAGCTTAGGCTAGTTCGGGATTATGTGGACTCAATTATATTGTAAACATTTGATTGTGTCAGAAATAAACAATTTGATTTGAAGTCGCGAGCTGAAGCGGATTTGCAATAAAATTACGCAGTCGTAATGGTTTTTCCTACTAACAGCTATCTGACCCTGGACACAATCGATTGCGAACTTTCCACTTCACTTTGGTTAGAGTCTGTTCAAAAAGAGAAGAGTCATGGGAATTGAGGGCGCGCGTGTCCCAATCCCAACTGACAACTTTTGTTGCGTTGACAACACTGCTCTGGCATTGCAGTACGACTAAAAGTGTTAGTTCACCATAACGCCACGACTCTTCTCTTTTCGAACAGACTCTACGGGCTCTTCTATGTATTCCTAGGTCTACATTTGGGATGTTGGCTTCATCTCCAGCCTTTGAGTGTCACATTGTTTAGAGCTGGCATAGATAAGGTCGTTTTAAATTTTGAGCCAGCACACACATAGTTAGCTAAGTGACGAGATTGCTACCGGAGTTCTTGGAAAACATTTCTTAGAGCCAGAGTTGGTTGAAATGGGTTTTGGATGTGATTATGCCTACCGTGTTATTTGTATGGCAACATTTTCGGTGAACAGCGAAAGCCAAGGTAGATAGCTTTCAGAGGAAATTACTTCCTCTTTTGTCTTTGGCTCTGCATCATGGTTTGACACAGTTCTGACTGACTGCAAAGGAAATATCGAGCGTATCAGCATCGGACAATTCATTATTTTAGAGTGAAAGTCTGTTAGTTTTCAATTCCGTACCATCTCTCCCACTACCGATTCCATACTTCAAATGCGCCTTAAAAATTATTTAGTAAGAAAATTAAAGTCAGTTTAGGCTAACACGTTTTTCGTTACCCAGAGCGGTAGCGAAATCGAGAGGTTATCCTTCTGTCACTGAAATTATCGACAAATATCCCAAATATCGCAAAACCAAGCGGGCAATTCAAGCAAATCTCCGCTCCAACTCGAACTCTAAACAGTCTAGGAAGGTAAATCTATGTTTCTATAAAAACTTGCACACTAACAGGTGTTTCAAGTAGGTACGTATACTAATTATAACAAAGTATAATCCTGAAACTATAAATCTATAAATGGTAGGTGTGTTATTAAATTCTAACAATACGAGGTTTTTGACCTGAGAGAGTGCGTCACCAAACTTGGTCACATATACGTCACATAATATATAGTAATACAGTCGTAACACAATGGATCAGTGTATTGTCACACCTAATATGGACATCGTCGAAAATTGTTCAAACCTTAATCATGAGAGGCAAGGAAAACTGGGTTACCTGACGTGTCCGCAGTTACTAGGTGTCCATTTTCGCCGATAAAGTCCACCAGGCAAGCAGTCTGGACATAGATGGACGATAAGTTTGTAACGATCCTTCACCGAAATCGTAAAGATCGCGGTCGTTTGCGACAAAAATGAATATATTCATTTTTGTCTGAACTATAGTTCCGATGGTAAATCAATATGAATATTAGAAATTCAATCTTTTCTATATGATAATCTACTGTATTTATGGAACTAAATAGTTATTGAATAATTTGAAACTTGATTCTTGCAAAGAAAATCAAAATACGTAAAATATATCCGGTGAAACTTTGCCATCTATTGGTACTGCTTGCCCAGGACTGTTAAGCTCTTATACACGGACTGCACATCTCAAATACACGGACTGCACGTCTCAAATACACGGACTGCACGTCTCAAATACATAGACTGCACGTCTCAAATACACGGACTGCACGTCTCAAATATACGGACTACACGTCTCAAATACACGGACTACACGTCTCAAATACACGGACTACACGTCTCAAATACACGGACTGCACGTCTCAAATACACGGACTGCACGTCTCAAATACACGGACTACACGGCTCAAATAAACGGACTGCACGTCTCAAATACACAGACTGCACGTCTCAAATACACGGACTGCACGTCTCAAATACACGGACTGCACGTCTCAAATACACGGACTGCACGTCTCAAATACACGGACTACACGTCTCAAATACACGGACTGCATGTCCCAATACACGGACTACACCTCTCAAATACACGGACTGCACGTCTCAAATACACGGACTGCACGTCTCAACGTACACTCCGATTTCAATTTAGTGGCCGATATTTGCTATCACTTTGATGGGACGATTGAATTTCTTATAATAATTACACTAATATTATAAATGCGAAAGTTTGTATGTATATACGCCACTGTTAAAACTCAACCAAATTGAAATGAAAGCACTTTCCACCAGCTTTCAAATAAAAAAAAGAATCATCAAAATCGGAACACCCAGTCAATTGATAGCTTCCTCCTTTTTGACCGAATTAAAAAAAGCAGGATATTCTCAGTTCGACTGCATTTTTTTAATATTTGTACTGACTTTCATAAGAAAACGATTAGATTGAAGTCAGTTTATAGTGTTTTTAAAACAATCCCCATTATTTCGAAGTCAAGTTTAAGAAAATACCCGGAACGTAAGGACTTAACCACTATAAAAGCCTTATTATATATTAGCCTTATTATACTTTCAAGAAGCTGGGGCCCAATCTCCCGAATTTCATCTAGATCGATAGAGTGAGAACCAAATGACATCAGCCCATAACGGACCAACATGGGACATACAGAAAACATATACTAAGTACATATGTAACAAGCAGTTGTAATGTACTTAGCCCAGTAGTATTGTGTGATACGCGTGGGATAGAACAGCGTGTGTGTCTCTAATTCTATTATCTCGTATTGTATCTAGTGGGTTTCTCTGGAGATGTGGTACTGAGTTACTGTCCACTGCTATAGACGTAGGCCCGTATTATGAAGGCTTGCTTAGTCATAGAGCTATGCTTGAGTGACGTTTATGCTATAGGAAAGCGTTGCTCAAGCATAGATTGTTGATTGAGCAAGCTTTCATAATACGGGACTTAGACGACTTTCCAGGTCAATAAACAATGTTGAATATGGAAAAAATTGGGAATTGGAAAACCCAGAATTCAGAACAGGGCGAATATTTTTAGTAGCGCCATCTAGGCTGTAATTCTAAGTAGGGGAACTGAGATCTGCACGGACATCTCGTATAGACTCTATTCAACATGAGAAGAGTCGTAGAGTTTCGGTGAACTATTACAATGGCTCTCTTTTTGAGGAGTGTATTGTGCATTATTCTCCCGCCTTATCTGGCCTTAACCTTCGAAGCAGGACTTTTAGTGACTGACAATATAGTTTCAGCTTTTTTATGGGTGCGTGTTTTGTCAAACTTATATTATAAATGCGAAAGTTTGGATTTTTGTTGTTAGCTCTTCACGTCAAAACAACTGAACAGAATCGGGCTGAAATTTTGGATATAGGTATTTCTTATCCCTAAATCTAACATAGACTACTTTTTATCCCATAAGTCAGTTCCCGTGAGATAGAAAAGCAGCGTGCAGCTACAGTTTCAATAAAGCTTCTCTAAAGAACGAGCCTTAGCTTCTTAATATCGTGTCTGTGTACAATGGAAACGTCCAATAAAGAATTGCACTTTACTCAAGCTTGTCACCGTAATGCGTGACCAGGTCCACTGTTCCATTGTGATGATGAGAACCGGGACTCAGATCTCCAGGCAGGTCGCAGGTCAATGCACTTTACCTTACTACAGACAGATCTCTTTATTCTAGCTATAGTTAGTAGTAGTTATAATAACTATAGTTAACTCTACCCTTGGGTGTAGTAAGAGGCGACTAACGAATATCTACCGGGGGCGAGCAGCAGTGGCTCCTGCCGAATAATTATACCACCGGACTGTGATCTCTAACTCGCCTGCTTATCGTGGGGATTATGGTCAGCCAATAGGACGTTTATCAGGGGTAGGCGTCCAGCAGTGGACTAATGTAGGCTGTTGAAGTTGAGGTATAGTTAGTACATTTGACTCAAAAGGAAAAACCGCCGTGAATTATAATTATAAAACACATTTAGAGCCATGACGACAAAAACTAAATCATGTAAAATGAAATGAGTTTAGTGCTGAAACTGTTTACATGAGATTCTGTAGTTCTTTTTCTTCCACTATGGGTAAAAAAATAAAGTGACGAAAAAATCATCAATAACAGCTGATTTCTTTATTGATAACAATTTGTGTCTTTACGAATGAGTTCGTTATGATGGGCAGAACCTTAAAGCTCACGTAGTTTCAGTGAATTACCGATAACCCTGTATAAACTACCATACACGTAAAGTGACTATAGAGTCTGTTCAAAAAGAGAGAGTCGTGGCGTTACGGTGAACTAACACTTTTAGTCGTACTGCAACGACAGAGCAGTGTTGTCAACCCAACAAAAGTTGTCAATTACCACACGAGCGCCCTCACCTCCCACGACCCTTCTCTTTTTGAACAGACTCTAGCTTGTTTGTTCCCCAAATTTTTTATCTACGGGTAACGTACAGTTAAACACCATAGGTACCTAACACAGAGCTATATTCTGATATCTGTGGTACCTAAATACCAACACCAGCCTAAAGCCTGTACCACTCATGCAAGTGCACACTTGTAAAGTTTATCTTTGCATGTGTGCTCCCGAGAGAGCCGCGTGTCCATAGAAATATTAAAAACAACACCTATCCACTTTGCAAATATGTTGGCGGTGATAGAATTGGCGTTTGTGTCCAACTACTCACTCTTTAGACTGTGTTATGAAAGCTTACTCAGTCATCGATCAATGCTTGGGTGCCTAAAGCTTTTCGTTCGTGTAGGCTGGGGCTTAGGGCTCATTTACACAGCTTAGGGCTAATTTACAGAGACGGCAAGTTGACGTCGTCGGCAGTCGATGGCAGCCGACAGATGGATACCGCGTCGACGGCTGCCATTAACCGAGGCAGTTGCCGCAGGCAACTGCTGGCAGGTGAGTTGCCGAACTCACCGTCCGTGTATATAAGCCGTGCTGTCCGTGTATTGAGCCCATAAGCGTTACTAACGCATTCACTACCCAGTCTCGGCGGTGTGACCCGCGGCTTCTGGGGTTTGGAGGTACCCTGCATCTTGGGCCCCGAAATTGTAAAGCACGTCTTAGCATTTCTGTTGTCACCAAATTAAAGTTAGGCCGTGATATCTACGTATATTTCTGTAACCGATCGCGTGAAATTACATTATTATGACATCATCATTGTCTTGCCCTTTTTCCTCTGAGGTGGAGTCCGTACAGCAGGTTTTTTTCGTCCATTCTCTTTTGTCAATCGTCAACTCAGCAACTCAGCACTCCTTTCTTTTTGACTCTATTATCCCATGGAGGGTATAAATTCCTGTTCATGAACCGATATCCCACTTGGCCAATAATATATAAATATATATATATTGCGTCCACGTAGTATCGTATCGTATATATATATATATATTATTGGCCTGGTGGGATATCGGTTTGAGAAAGACTGCTGGCAGATGTGACAAGTAGAAGACATGAAGTCGCAGGTTAATGATAATACATAAAGCTTTTTAATTTATTTGGTCACATATTTTTTCACTTCAAAATGACCAATTCTCGCCGTTCCCCTATCAAGAGCAGACGCCAGCGGGTCTCACACCCACACATACACACGCACGCACACAGACGCAATGTCGCGTCGCGTCGGTGTGGCATGACTCACCTGAAGGGAGTGTGTGGTGACCATGGAGTAACTATTTCTAAGGGACATAGAACAAAGAGATAAAACAAAATTTACAGCTAGCCTGGCACGAAAATGACGTCATCGGACAAAGCTTTCGGCAAGTGTCCCATCATCTGACGCTACATAAATCTTAGTTGACAGAGATCAGTGATGATGTTTTTAAAGCCGGGTATCTGCTTCTTACATAACGGTTACATGGTTGTTAGTAAAATTTATGGTTATGAGCTTTTAATTAGTTATGCACGTTTTAGTCAACTACAATTTAATTTCGAGCAGAGTTCTACCGTCATCAATAGCATCAACGTCATTCATCAACGCAACGGAGCATCGCTAAAACCTGTAAAAACTTATGGCAACATTTCAGAAGAATCTTGATCATGCTGCGTGATGTTGACGATGCCTATAGTACAGTCTAGCCAAATTTTAATTAGTAAGTAGGTAGTAAGAAATATTATTCTTCTTTCTTTCTTCTTCCAAATTAAATATTGCTGGATGCTGTCACCTTTCCCGTGGTCGTTTACAAGAAATGAACAGCTGTAAAAGCTTTTTTTGTCAAAATGATATATTCTCATTGTTTTTTAATGTAACTACCTAATTAAGTGTAAGTTGTATTGTATATTTTTGTGTAAAGCGCGATGACTGGGCAATCGTCTTAGCATTTCTGTTGTCACCAAATTAACGTTAAGCCGTGTTATCATGTTCTTCTGCAACCGTTTTTTAATGTAACTACCTTATTAAGATTGTATTGTATATTTTTTTTACACAAATAAATAAGTAAAAGAAATATCCCTAACTTCCCAAACCCATGGCGGCCACAGGTGAGAGGTGAGCATTTCGCTGGTATCGATCTGTGTCTCGCGGCTTGCACCACAAACTGGATCAATGCGGTTCTACTTCCCGGAACTGAGGGAATCGAGGGGGTGACTTTTTGGAACCGAGGGTGATTGTAGCATCTAGACATTTGGTATAACTATAGGCAACCAGACTATCTGCTAGAATAATTGTATCGTTATACTGCTTCTTCAACCTCAACAGCCTGTATTGTTCCACTGCTGGACACAGGCCTCCCCCTGATAAGTGCCTTGTTGGTCTACCTAATGGGGACTGCGGGTTGGGATCGCAGTTCGGATGTAGAATTGTTCTGCAGGGGTTATACTGCTTACCTTTAGCATATGACTCATAGCGGCCCGAAGTGTGACTTCGTCCCCGATAAGAGAAGTCGCCATTTTCGTTTGTCCTTTGCAGTTTCCCGCTTGCAGTTATCGTAGATCTTGTAGCATTTTACAATTAATTAAAATAATATTTAAGAATGTCAAAGTACATCCCAGACCATTGCACCCGCAGGTAAGAGATGAGCATTTTGCTGGAGTATCGATCGGCTTAGACCGCAAACTGGATCAATGCGGTTCTACCTCCCGGAACTGAGAGAATTGAGGGGGTGACTTTTTGGAACCGAGGGTGATTGTAGCATCTAGACATTTGGTATATCTATTGGTACCTATACGACCTGCTAGAATAATTGTAGTGTTATACTGCTTACTTTCTAGCATATGGCTCATAGCGGCCCGAAGTATGACTTCGTAAGAAATAAGGTGTACTTTGTGCACCTTATTTCTTATTTGATAGTAATTCCTATTTATCAAGCTGTTTATATAGTAAAAATTTGACTTGCTTGAGTGCTTATTTTGTAAGTCTAAGGAAATAAACGATTTGACTCTGACTCTGACTCGTCTCCGATAAGAGAAGTCTTCATTTTTGTTTGTACATTGCAGTTTCCCGCCAGCCCTCCGCTTGCATTTATTGCAGATCTTGTAGCATTTTACAATAAATTAAAATAATATTTAAGATTGTCAAAGTACATCCCAGATAATGGCGCCCACAGGTGAGAGATAGCATTTTGCTGGAGTATCGATCTGTGTCTCGCGGCTTAGACCGCAAACTGGATCAATGCGGTTCTACTTGCCGGAACTGAGGGAATATGGTATATGCATGTGACTTCAAAAGAGCTATTTTCTTACGTATTCTCTATTGATATAGAAATATATGTTTTTATTGTGAAATTTAATCATTGAAAAGTAGATATTTTAAATCTCAACCGCAAAATTCGTGCACCCGAATCGTGACGTCATACTTGAACATTTTTGTATGGGCATGAAGTCTTGACTTTGAGTTGACCAAAGGGATCCGATGAACCGTGACGTCACAAAATGCAAGTGCTAACATGGCAGCGTTTTTATTACCCGAAACTGAGTTTTACTCTTCGTTTTTTACGTCAATAATTTTAGTGACTGGTAGGTATATTTACTTCGTTTATGTAATAACCTAAATAATCGATTGAGATAATAAAAAAATACTATACCCTATTGAGGGCGTGACTTTTTTAAAACGAGGGTGATTGTAGCATCTAGATATTTGGTATATCTATAGGCAACCAGACTATCTGCTAGAATAAATGAAGCATTGTACTGTTTACTCGCTTAAGTGTCTGCGAGCCGAAGTGTGTCTTTGTCTCCGATAAGAGAAGTCGCCATTTTTGTTCGTCCTGTGCAGTTTACCGCGTTTTTTAAAGATTTTGGATGTAAAGATGTATGGATGGATATATGGATGTTTGTTACCTTTTAACGCCAAAACTAGTGAATGGATCGGGCTGAAATTTTGCATACATGTAATTTTATTCTACTTCAGTTTGCTTATTCAATGACTGAGCTATGTCGATAACTTGGGTTCTCTGTCGGATGTATTCGTTTCGAATCCCATCCTTCAGAGAGACTCCGAGCATAGCTCTTTCCATAGCTTGCTGGGTGACTTTGAACTGGTGGACCAGCCCTATCGTGAGTGTCCACGATAAAAGTAGCTCTTTGTTATTAGAAAAAGTTCAATGTGTAAAGGTGTGGTTTTGAATGGCTAAACGAGTGTAGAAAAATGAATGTTATAATTATACATTTTGAATCATTCCGAACGAAGAATAAAGAAAATGAAAAGACAGGAATCATCAACATTTCCTTAGGTATATTCATACTGAGATAAAAACTGATTTTTTGCAGTTGTGAGTTGCATATTACAACATTCACAATGTGGAACGACTCATTTTTCACGACATACAACTCAAAAATTACGCTTGTTTGAGCAGTCACAGTACCTATTGTTAATTTCTGCTAGTGAAATGATAGCCTTCAAAATTTAAAGGTGAATCGGTGATGATGATGATGGTACAGCCAGCATTTTCATTTATCTACCTATGTACTTCTTCTAGTATCTTCCTGCCACCCACTTCACTTAATTCTTCTTACGTTTCGTTATAAAACAAAACATCGAGCTAAAGCATCACATCAGCACAAAACACTAAACAAATATAGGGAAATCACAGCCTTTAAAAAAAACCTTGCCATCTCTACATGCTAATTCAGTTCTCTCATCTCGCGATTTCCCACGTGTGGGAAACAAACAATTGAAACGGATGTCTGCGTATTGATTGTAGGAGTAACTCTTGGAGCGAATAATTATTGTCTTTATTGATGGTTAAAGTTGCCGCATGGTGTCTTTTTGTGCAGATTCTTACATACTTACTCAAATATTTAAATGGATACCTTCTTACGCCCAAAAATTGTGGCACTTTCATTAAATGCGTGCGTTAACAAAATGCCGACACATGCACACTATTGAGTAGAGTAAATAAGTGTTTTTGTCAATAAAACTAACTGTTATTATTACCATTTATTGCAATAACATTGCGCAAGCTTTTGTGAATGAGCACACCACAAAAACACACAATTCACTGATTCAAAATAACCAAGACAAGCTTGTGTACTCACAAACTTCGCTTGACAACAAACACGGCGCGGTATCACTATGGAAAGTGCCTATCTAACGATTTAAATCTTTGTACTTACCTACTTACTGGCGTGGCGTAGTAACTCGAATTGGATCTTGGCCTCCGACACCTGAGATCGCCAGTTGTTCCATTACGGCCGGTAGGTCGTCTAGTCCTTTGCCGTTTCAGTCCAGTCCACGGCACGAAGTTCTTGTCCGTTTGGGTAGGAAGGTATATTTTGCTTGCGTATTTAATAATATGTATAAAAGTTTATCACAATTTTGATACAATCACCATAATTTGTCAATAAGACAAAGAAATACATAAACGCATCCTAGTTTGGAAGGAGTTAATCAATTATTTTAGTATACTATCCTATTATCACAATTATAAAGTTTCAAAGTATTAAAGTAATATTTAAAGTTTTGATGCACTCTTCCTCTCCATACATTAAGTTATCTAAGCAGACCTAACAAGATTATTTTCTTAGGTCTTAACCATGGTGTCAACCTTCTGGTTCATCATCATCGTCATCAAAATGTTAAAAGTGTTCGTAATAAATTGCTATATAGTAAGATTAGCTGCGCCCCGCGGCTTCGCACGCGTTGTTCCTATGAAAACATTAAAAGATGATTTTCATCCCACGGGAACAGATTTATGGGATAAAAAGTAGCCTATGTTTTATTCCAGTATTAGAATAACCTGTACGCAAAATTTCAGCCAGATCCGTTCAGAAGTTTTGGCGTGAAGAGGTAACAAACATCCATACATCCATACATCCATCCAAACTTTCGCCTTTATAATATTAGTGTGATGTGAAGTGTGATGTGATGTGATGATGTGAAGTGTGATATAGTGTAAGATGATAGACACGAAGTCATTGCTATACCAATCTAACATGGCGTATGTTCCAACTTTAGCTGTAATTAGAACTTCCAGAACAGCTACCTATCAATTTACATACTTGCAATAAATGATATTGACTTTGATTTTGAATGGTTTTCCGGTAGCGAACTACCTAGGTGCCACCTTGTCCATACTCTACCTAGTTTTTGCCGTTTTTAAACACTTTACATACATTAAGAGTGTGCAATAACGCCGCTACTAGATGGATTTCGAGCGGGATGTCAAGATATGATTTTCTCGTGAGTGAGAAGTACAGAGCAGAGACGTGCATCGAATGTTCTATGCGCCAAAACTGTTTTTACCCAATTACAAATTAATGAAACCAATCAAAAAATTAAAAGATATAACGAAAGAAAAACTTCTAGGTTTACAGAACAAAAACCAAAGAAAAAAAGTTTTCTACTCCTGAGATAAATATCAAAATGTGTGCAAAACATATATTATTAAAAAAAATAAACTATCGAGAACACTTTCACCAATCGTGTTTTTAAAACACGTAATTCAAGATGAAAGATTAAAGTAACATTTCCCTAAACATGAAGGTGGTAGCTTGCACAGATTCTGAGCTAAATTATGATTTTGAAGTACAATTCTAAAGTAAATTGCTTATGGTACACACTTAAGCGTTAGTTCAGGACCGGTTGCTTATCATGTAGAGCGAATAGCGTGTAATAGCAGCTAATGCAACGGAGTTATGCAAACCTCGCCTACTTGATCGAGTTTATTGTGCGCTAAACGCACATTAACATGCTCTATGTTAAGTAGAGTTTTATTTTTATTATTGTCTCAACATCATCATCATCATCATCAGCCTATATTATTCCACTGCGGAGCATAGGCCTCCTCTAATGAACTCAATAGCGCCCTGTCGTCAGCTTGACGCATCTGCCTACAGTATTTCGCAGATCGTCATCCCATCTGGCCGGAGAGCGTCCTACACTACGTTTGTAGAGTTTTTATTTCGTTTTTATTATTGTCCAGCACACATATTTTCATATACTAGAATTACATTATATTCAGGCCTAAGGCTTGGATAGTAAGTAATATGGTTTTAACTTAATTAAGAAAACCTATCGCAAAGAACACCGCCATGGGTACTTTTATTTCTGTATCTACTTGAGGACTTACTAAAATTAGGCCTATACTTATTAATGAAATATCACTACACAAACAGAGAAGGTTTTCTTTTGAGGAATTCTTTTGAGCCTCATGCACATGCACATTAACTTTAGCATCTTATATGTTAAGTACTTAGTTGAGACAATTTAAGAACGAGAATAGCTTTGGTCTACGGCTTGGCCTATGGTGATTTTGTTGCGTCATTAATTATCTTCTAGCCTACAATTAGGCAAAAAAAAAATCGGATTCAGATATTGTATATGCGAAATTTACTCTGCCTGTCAATTTGCTATTTTGTCTAGTTTCCTTACGGGCCGCTATTGCCGAAATTTGACTAACATCATCATCTGGTTAAACCGATCTTGATGAAAATTGGCTACGTCATAGCTTGTATTCTGGGAAACGTTATAGCAGACAAAGCCGCGGGAAAAAACAAATAACACCTAAAACCTTTTAACGAGATAAAAAATAAACTAAAATCCAATGTCTTCTATCAAGTTTTAACCCCAAGTTTACTCCATTTTTTTCTCTATCATTCAAAGGGTGCATTCAATTCTCCATTTACCGTTACACCTCTAATCTTCTTTACAAAGGCCTTCCTTCGACCCTTTCTTCGACCACGGTCGCCCTTGCTAATTTGAATAGGTCACCGGGTCTTTTTATCCTTTGGACCAATGGTAGTTTTTCTACAGCTTGACCATTGTCCGGTGGGCCCAGATGACCCCTGGTCAAGTTACAAGGTGAGGGGTTAACAGGATTTAAATTATTTTGGGTGACCGCTGGGCTGTAGGGTTAATAATTGTTATTGAGATGAATTATTTGGATGTGAGATGTATTTTATGCTTAGAAAACAAGATGGGTGCGACTCTCACTGCCACGGGACTAAGCTTCCCTACTAAGGTATATATAATATTTATCTTTTCAATTAGTAGATAGGTAAGTATTTTAGCAAACCTTGATTACCTACGATTGACCTATGTTTCTTGGATTCTCTAAAGATAAATGGCAACACAAACACTTAACACAATACATATTATGTATAACAAACAGAACACTACCCAATTTCGTTGTACAAATCCTCCAAATCTCTGTTGATTTATTTGCACTTTAACTTCTGTTAGCAGTTTGAATTACTCAAGAAGCTTCTTAATAATTTTTCTCGAATTCTCAACAGCCTCTTCTCAATCCGTTTCTTTATTTCAAACCTCTTTTGATAATTTACTACTTTCTGCTGGGTTTCGGTGTGTAGCTTTATTTCTGCCATGATCGTGTACGGTTTGATTGTAATCGCTGAATCTTCTTCATATGGCAACATTTCTTCACTAAATTCGTTGAAAAACTTTACTCGTTCAGCTACAGCTATTGCAAAGAGAAGTGACAGTAGCTTCATTTTCTAGGCCATTGTCGCCTTTTTCAATTTGTTTTCAGCTACCATCATAAATCAATTTAATGACTTTTTTATCTGCACCTTATGTTGATTGATCATAACATCATAGGTCACGCTCATGAGTCGTTGGATAGATTGACAGATAATGTCATTGAAAAATAATATTTTAAAAGGATATTTTAATGTATGTAAGTAGTTTTAAGTCCTAAATTATCAAGGTTTGTCAAGATACTTTTAAAGTTATCTTGTAACGAAGATACTACTAATATTGTAAAGGCGAAAGTGCGGCGCACATTTTCGCCGTTGTTAGTGCCGTTTTGACGATGTTGGGCCGAAAACAACGCCAAAACGAATGAATGGATCGGGCTAAAATTATGCACACATCAAGATTTGGACCTAGAATATCATAGAGGCTTCTTAAATTGCAAAAAAAAAACGTGTGCGAAGCCGTGAGCAGATTATATGTATTTATAAACATGCATATGACAGTGGTAGATAGTGACGCATTGACATGACCATTACCTATCACTGCAACGATAGGTAGGTAGGTACCTACATACATGGCTAGTATCTTCCTTTTCATATATTATTATTATCATATAGGTATCTCATATAATTTAGATTATTTATTAGGGTCTATTCGCGCAGACGATTTCGCAAACGTTATTTGGTTATTATGTTGATTATTAGTAGGTAATAAATCTCCAAAAGTTCTAACTATGTTAAAATTACAGTAATACCCTTCTTTACGCAACCCCGTTAAGCGCGGTTTCACTATAACGCGAATTTCAAATTTCGCCCTCAAATGCCAAAAATGTATACAGGCTTGGACATATTGCAGAGTATAGACAAAATGATGACCGTGTGTCAATCAATTAAAACAGTGAGTTATGAACGTATTTTACAAAAAACAATAGATACGAGTATATTTATCTGTAAAAAAATAATTAATAGTATGTATCTATTGCATACAGTGTTCTTATAATTAAAGTGATCGATTAAAATGATTCGTATTTTTTTGTATTAAATTTTGACTATGTACCTATAATCATAAACCTCGATATACGCGAATTTCAACTAACGCGATTTTTTTCAGAACGTATCCCTCGCGTAAAGCGGGGTATTACTGTACATTTTTTTTTAAGAGTTATGAGGAAATACGTACGTTTCTACCCTGAATACTGCTGGTTGCGGCTATCGCAGCACCGAAGTGCCACACGAGTCTGGGTCCTAGTAATGGGTGATGTCAGGTTGCTGATGATAATGGTTTTCATCTACCGCTATTTTGGATATTTTCATGATAATATCTGGTTACAGAATCTGACGGAGGTCTAGTAACGAGCAAACATCTTGGAGAAAGATGCCTTCTGCCCATGGGAACCACTGCATCATTAGGAGAGCCAACAATGAATTTTAGCATCATATCCGGTTATTATAGATCATAACATAACCCTTCTTGTCCTCTGTCCATTCATCTTATTCTTTCATTCTAATCGGCTAACACCCTAAAAACCGTCGGCCATCTTGCAAAAAACTCCTTTGTCTCTGGTGTCGCAAAACTAAAGGATCAAGAACAGGCAATTTCCGGATAAAACCGGCTCAAAACTGGTTCCAACCGCCGGCAGATAATGCTTTGTTTATGGTAATTTGGCACTTTGTTGGGGTTTGTTTTTGCTATGGGATCGGGGATGCTGTGAATGAGATTAGCGGTCTTGTCGTGAAAAATTGCGTAAAACTGTTGATTTTTCTGGATCGATAGTCATTGGTCTCCATCCTGTTTAATTTTCTGGCACTCGCTATCGTCACTGATTATAAAGTAGGTCAAAACTGAGTTTCCAAGTTTATAATTACCTGGTAAAAAGACTAAGGTACCTAATGATCCAATGGTAAATAAAAAATTAGCATGGTCATGAGTTTTACATTATGATAAGCTTTATCTAATAATTGCGACTGTTTAAAACTTTTTTAGGGTTTAAGTTCTGACATAGGTATACTTTTAATATTATTTCGTTCATCATTTTCATAACTGTGTTTATCCATACAGAATTCTTTCAATGACCTTACCACATACCATCTTACTTTCCCCGTTTTTTCTCACAAACGGATCTCTGTTTACATTTCTTCTTAATCTTCCTGGCCTGTTAGACCACTCGCAATCAATCAGGAAGCATTGTGCTCCCCTCAGCGTTTATGCAAATATTAGCAATTAAAAATGGCAACGGTTTGCGAATTCTTTTGTTGGTTCGCAGCTGGACAGTCTTGAGAATAGGATGAGATGGGCTGGGATAACCCTTTCTTGGCTTTGTGTCAGTTTGGCTGTTGGTCATCACTAGCCAGCTTTTTAGCTGGCTAGTGCAAGGGTTATAGAGTGTCTTTTGAATGGTGTTTCTCATTTTCTTGATCAAAAATGGCAACGGTTTGCGAATCCTTTTGTTGGTTCGCAGCTGGACAGTCTTGAGAATAGGATGAGATGGGCTGGGATAACCCTTTCTTGGCTTTGTGTCAGTTTGGCTGTTGGTCATCACTAGCCAGCTTTTTAGCTGGCTAGTGCAACGGTTGTAGTGTCTCTTGAATAGTGTTTTCATTTTCTTGATCAAAAATGGCCACGGTTTGCGAATATTTTTGTTGGGCCCCAGCTGAACAGTCTTGAGAATACGATCTTGGGAATTTGGGATAGCCTTTTCTTGTCTTTGTGTCAGTTATGCTCTTGGTAAACACTGGCTAGCTCAATCTAGATTGTCAGATTGAAAGAAGTAATTTTCATTTTCTTGATCGAATTCATCATAACGACGAGAAAAACAATTTTTTAAATTAATTGAAATCTTATTGAGCCATTGAAAGCTGGATTGTTTGCATGATATTTATTACCCTATGTACGAGTTAACGATGCCAACGATTCTAAGTTGTCTGATAGATCTATCTGTATGTATCTATCTTGTGCAATAAGACCGCCCATTATCACTCATAAAGTTAATAATTGATTTTGTAAATTATTTTTTAACTCTTTCACTGCCCATATCGCATACGGCGCACCTTTTCGGATGCACCACAAAGACTGAGCAGTCAAAGGAATAAGCGACAAAGAATTTTCTATCTAGGCAAAATTTTGGGCTGTATGAACGGAGTACGGATGGCAATGATGCTACCTTGTCATTTAATTTGGTTGGTGAAGATAATAGTAGAGTTTACAGACACCTTCTACGTAGTATATAATTATGTATACGAATTCTCTGCCACTACAAATAAAAAAATAATGTTGGTCCGATTATCTTTAGTTTTTTCATACAATTATCGACGTCACAAATCCAGGCCTCCAGTATATAAAAAAAAACAAAAAGGGATCGCACCAGCTTTTAGAACGGCCTTTGGTTTTTATATGAATAGTTATCTTATGCGGTTTTTAAATTTTGTACTAAATGGCTTCTTCATTTACAACTCGTCTCAGATCTTCTGATTTAATTTTAGAAAATCAATAAAACAATTTATAACTACATACAAATTATTTACATCAGTTGGGCTACCTGTAGATTTATTGCAAAAAATCTACAGGTAGCCGGTCTGCGGTTAGTTCAATTATTGTTTCAATTGTAAATACTAGTTCTAATTTATATTATAACTAAGTAAGCTTTAACTTAGCTATCTAATTATTAACTTTCTAAGAAAAAGTCACCACAGAGATAAATCTCGGTCCACTACAGTGTGGGAAACAACCCGACCCAGCATCTCATGTTCTCTCAATACAGTACTTCTTGGAAAGCTATTGAGAGTAATGTTGTACTTACACTAGATTATGTTATCTACATCTATGTTACTCAACGCTAGTTCAGTAGGTAAGTAGGCTCATTAGTTTTAATAGTCGTTTTGAGATGAAATTACAAATTAGGTAGTAGTTCTGGTTACCTACAGCGGTGGTGGGTCGAAGAATTACAAATCTACAAGAATTACACTTACTCACCACGGTCGAACTCACGCGTTCCAACCCAAGGAGACTGTGCTGGGCTCTAAGCAGTTCTGTGGCATACCTAAAAGCTGTCAGAACCTCCGGATTCTGCTACGAAGAATCTTCCAAGCTCTGGAAGAACTCTGTCCTCGGCATGAGCCACTCAAAGTCATTGCCTTCGATAAATGGAACACCAACCGTATCCTAGCGCTAAGCAGAAGCAACCCTCATGACAAGAGCCCTAACTGGACACTGTCACCTTAACAAGAACATATTCAAACTGAGGCTAAGCGACACACCAACCTGTAGATTCTGTGAGGAGGCGGAGGAATCGCCTCTCCATCTTTTTTTTATTTTTTTTATCAGAAATAGACCTTCGTTTGACCGCAATCTCAATTGATGGAAAGCGAAGATGCGGCCGACGATGTATCACGAAGGTCTAAAAGATACTACTCCGGACCACATTCCGAAACACAACTGAGTTGCTTCACGGACTGGCCCAGTCCGGAGGGTGGTAACAAGCCACGACCGAAGCCTACCACCAGAGGGCTCTTAGCACCACCCAGAGGACACGTGTAGGGTATCGTAGGGCACGGTATATAGGGTATCTTCTAGGAGAGTGCGAAGCACTGATGCAAAAACGTAGCATCCATCTGGAAAAGCACCTACACAGCCTAGATGAGCTACTTAGACATCACCCTGAAGAAAATCCTACAGTTCCTAGCAATTGGATTGCAAGGATTTGCGGCGAACTATAAACGCCGCCGCTGCGAGGCTGAACACACGTGGCGATCACAATAGACCTATCATGGCTGTAGTGACACAAAAGCCACTTAAAATACCACGTAAATAAAAAAAAATACTCACCACATAAGGAGAACTCTAGAACACCCAGCTAAGAAGTTAATAATAAACGAATAAACTCAAAAACTATTGGACCGATTTCCAAAATTCTTTCACCATTAGAATGCTACATTATCCCTAACATATGCTATATTTAGATTTTAAAATATATTTATGTTAAAAAAAGAAACTGGCAGGCCATTAATTACATGGGTAGTTTTTACTAAATATAGAAAACAGTAAAATTTATTCTTCAAATGCACCTAAAACTTTAGATAGGTGTAAAAAACATTCTGTTCAACACTTCACAGTAAAATTAAGTCAACGACAGGAAAAATCGATTGTCTTCCATCTTCCGAGCGCACCGAGCCGTGCTGATAACTAAACCCGCCTGCGATAAGACCGTCAAACTTACTTCTACCAACGAACAAATAGAAACAGAACCTTATCTCAACGCAATAAAGACTTCCGCTCATGAAATACGTTTGGGACAACAAAGGTGGAGAGAAATTCAGAGTTTTAAAGCGACTTTATAATATGTCCGTTAAGGTTGCTTTTGCAATGTTTTTTAGATTATTAAGGGCAATCGTTTGCACCTTGTAACCCGTTATCAGTGACAAGAAAATGAGTGGGAGAAAAAGAGTAGGAAAAACGAATTGATATCAGTAATTGAAGGGTTTGAAATGTGCGTATCCAAAGGTACTCACAATTTCATGTTACTTACCTTCATGTTATGTTTTTGTTTTACGTTTGTTTATTTTTCAACCCTTTTGTGTACCTGTGTCCAAATGAATATTATTTCTATTCTATTCTATTCAACATGTTTTTATAGCCAAGTTTTATTTTTTAATTGGTATTTTGTTGATATATTCTAAAAGTAATCTAGTTGGAATCAAATTCTAATTCCAGTAGGAATTATTGTCTTGCAACTAGAAAAGTTTCAGCATAATTTTTAAATTCCCTGAATCTCAGAATTTGTTTCGAAAATTTCGGTAACTTAGTACATTTGTACTTATTGGTCCCTCAACTCAATTCATACGTTACCTACCGCGCATTTTAAAATCAATTGGGTGGCATAAAAATACCCGTTCAACGATATCATTAAAATAAAAATAATAAAGTAAACTTTTCCTCGACTAAAAATTACCCAGTTCACGTAAATGTTTCCTTTCGTATAACTTATATAAAATACTTACATTCACATAATGTACTTATAAATATAGTCATATTAATATTCTCTGTCCATCGCCCAGGGTTTACTTACAAGTTCAATAACAATCTCGCATTTCTCCAGCCACACATTACCGTCAACATAAACAAAACGCCAACAAATCTGTCCGTCTGTGCGCAACGCAACATCTCACGCTTTGTTCTCGCCAACTGATTTGCATAACCCTGCGATGGTAAGAAAAGGCAACAAAGGCCCACACTGTCTTCGGGTCTAACTGACCCATTTGCAAAATTTCTCACTGCCCATAACAAAGGTATCTATGACCACCCTTTTAGCGATATTTTAATGGGAATTTTCTATGCTCTATTTTTTGCATTGTCCATCCAACGGATTCGCCAATGGCTATGTATGCCTTTTTAATAATGTGGAGTACAAAAGATGGTCTTTGTAGTTCATGTGACCGTTATTCGTCATGTATTAGACGGACCTGGTCTTTTTGTTTAGATTCTTTTTGTATTTTGGCCGTTGCAAGATTTTGCTAGAGAACCGAACAGTTTTCAGCAGAGTTAAAAATTCCAAACCAAAATATATAACACGCCTACTTCTTACAGCGAATGCGAACTAGACTTAGATCATGAAAATAAGAGTAACTTCACTCAGAAGGTAGGTAGGTAGAACTCGGAAAGTTATAATTTTGTTTTCCATTCACGTTTAAAAAAGTCGTTAATAACAACAAAAGCCAGAATAAATAAGAAATCGTTTCAGTTGCTCTATCTTTTTCCAGTTTAAACTGGCTTCAGAGGAAATACATTCATTAAAAAACAAGTAACAACCCCAATATCATTTTAATTGCTACAAATAGCCGACGCAATAGCATCACTAAATCAACTGGAACCAGAGGTTATCGCGATTTTCCGAATTACAACCGTTGATGCACCGTTCTCGTTTTAATTGTCTGCATTCTTCGGGTCGCCCGGACCCGTCAGGTAGGTCTCCGTGACCTCGCCACAATACCAGGGTCACGACAACCCTTTACGACTTCTAAACACCCCGAAATCAGTGCACCGTGAGCGATGGGGTCATCCGATGACCTCACTGACCTGTCCACCCTTTTCTTACAAGGCATTATTTGTAATCCCTTTCGCGAATCTATTTTATTGTTCGTCACCTATTCAGTTCCTGTATTCTGGACGTTGTCTATTGGTGAAATTTTTGCGTGCGTGAGAACGTTCTAATTCTTTGCAAAAGTGTAACGTACGTAGGACAAAAGCTCGTCCTTTGGGAAAGTTTGTCCGCTAGACAAAGAAGTGGTCTCTTTTTAATGATTCGCTTTGTGCTAAGGAGGTATTGATACAATTTCGTGGGTCGTTTTGACCGTTGGCCAACGGATTTGGCGAATGTTTATAAGTCGTCGTTTGGACGGTTAGACGCCATTCGAGTGTCAACGCATGCGTGGTGCATGCTTGTGATGTTATGAATGCGAGTTGATTTTGTGATCCACCTTGAATATTTTTACATTCGTTAGAAATTTTGAATGAAATTTCGTTTGCATCGAAACGCGATAAGCGCGTCAATCCTGACATTACATTTAAATCCTTAATTTATGGCATTCACAGGTAAACTTAGGTAGAGCAAACATTTTTAAACATTTAGACAAGAAATATCAAAATTTAGTTACCGCTTGGAACAAGAAACACAACAATACGATATTGTTTGTACAAGAAATGGATTTGAAAAATGGGAATGACCGCAAGAAACTACTTTATCTTACATAATGTTACTATGATGTTGTTTATAGCTATTGTAGATTTTTTTATAGGAAGAACTTTATCTGCATGCCAAACTCCTAAACTTATCGGGGTGGTATAAATCTACATAAGATTAAAAAGCATGTAATTGCTAATCTTTTCAAGTAATTTCCATGGGGTCATTTGACGTATCTTGCAGTCGACTTTACCCTTAATATTTTTTGAATCAAGAAAATTGCAGGCGCCGCCGGCTTGATAAAATTACGAATCTTTATTTAGTTGATTCTAAGAATTTTTGAGAAATAAACGTAAAAACTGTTTCTCATAGCTTTAAAACACAACGACTGTTCACGTCGTCGGCCGTGCAATTGCAACAGATTGGTAGAGCCTCCATTCGGATGATTTTCCCATTCACGTCCCATTGATGGGACTAACGAAATTTGTCATTCATAATTATGTCATAGAGGAACGCAGGGGCACGTGCGTAGGCAGGTGCCCGGGACACGTACCCTGGAGTCTTGACATTGTGACGTCACTTAGAGTTCACGACAGTTCACGCTGGCTGCGCCACATCAAAGTAGAGCCTCATCTGCGCCGCGGCTGATCTTCCAACTTGTCCTATTGATGAGTAAAAAGAGACATCGTAGCATAGAGAGACTAGGATAGCACGTGCGTAGGCAGGTGCCTCTAGGCCACGCACCCTGGAGGCTTGAGGAGGTTGTGACGTCATCTACGGTTCACGACAGTTCACGCCGGCTGCGCCACAGATTAGTAGAGCCTCATCTGCGCCCCGGATGATCTTCCAAATTATCCTATTGATGGGACGAAAGAGAGATCCTGGTATAGAGAAACTAGGATAGCACGTGAGTAGGCAGGTGCCTCTAGACCAGACACCCTGGAGGCTTGAGGAGGTTGTGACGTCCTTTACCCGCCGGCTGCACAACAGCATAGTAGAGCCTCATCTACGCCCCGGATGATCTTCCAACTTGTCCCATTGATGGGTAAAAAGAGACATCGTAGTATAGAGAGACTAGGATAGCACGTGCGTAGGCAGGTGCCTCCAGGCCACGCACCCTGGAGGCTTGAGGGGGTTGTGACGTCACCTAGAGTTCACGACAGTTCACGCCGGCTGCGCCACAGATTAGTAGAGCCTCATCTGCGCCCCGGATGGAGGGACGCGGACAGTTGGCGCGTGCGCAGGGCAGGTGCGGCGGTCCAGGGCTGCGCAACATTCGTGAAGGCTTTTGAGGAGATTGAAGCAAGCTGAAATAATAATAAAAACTAGTGGCTTAGAAACTATATGGCTTAGAAAACGTGAAACCTCCAGCATCTTTACCAGAAGTAGACAGCTAAAGGTTGTTGATTACGACGTAAAACTCGCCATGCGCTATTATACTATTTTATGCATATTCTATTAATAAAAAGGATGGCACTTTCGCAATTAAGATAACATAGACTACAAACAATACTAGTATATTATCTTTCATATTCCTTCAACATAACTTAATATTAGCTTGGTACTCATTAAAAATAAAGTCTCCATGTAAATAAATGTTGTCAATCCCTTCCCGGTACTTCCTCTCAACGGTTGCCGCTGTCGGCTACTTGCGGGGTGTGTAGGTGCGTGTAGTGAGATCGTGGAATCTTGATACTTTATATCTTCACTGATTAGGACCCACAACGGAAATATCTTCCCTTTCCTATTTCGACTTCATTCTGTTTTGCGCTACCATGACCAGTGATTGCTTGAGATATATAACTTGTAGGGTTTATCATAGTTTTTAATTTGGAGAACTCTACCTTAATTATATCTAAGTTCTACCGACAAATAAATACGTGGAAGTTTTTTTTTGAGTGATCAATGATCATCCTTCAGCACATTTACGCTTGTACGTAAACTTACAATCAAAAAGCGAAGATATGTAGGTAGGTAGCTGCCACAAAATAATGTTGTTATTCCAAAAATACTTCGTTTATGACAGAGTATAGACACAATATAAACCTCGTTTCATGTGTAAAGATCAATCTAAAAGCTTTTAAGCATCATAGCATGGCATGCTGTGATGTCTACCTACCTAGGCAAATTTCGAACTCAGCGGCTCAGGCCAATTTCATCGGGGACTAGCCAGATGGACATGACATATTATAATACACAAATGTTTACGCAAACACAGGTGCATTCTCTATATATCACTCTCATAATCCATATGCAAGTATCAAGATATTTGTGCCGCTGCACACACAGGTGGTTGCGCGCACCCCTGCCCGCCGCTTCCTTTGTCCGCCGAGAGATCATGGACTTTTACCTTTTTACTGCAATAAAACTACAGCCCTGATAGCTCTGACCTGTGGGCGATTTTAATGTTTTAAGTTATTTGTTGGTAGATGATTGTTATAGCGTTAAATTCTTCTCTTTTTTTTTTGAAAGAAACAGAATGAATAGAAGAATTCATCGTTAGTGTGACAGTATGATGTGATATTAACCTATTTCCATCTTATGCATTCTTTCATTCCTTCCTACCTCTTGAGCACAGAAATCTAATATATTTATGTAATCTTGCGCAATCAGTTCAGTCATTTCTATATGAAAACCAAATCCAGTCTTTGTTAAGGCCCATACAGCAGCGAAAGTGGCGCCCTCAACTATTTTATCTTATTATTACGTTAAACGCAGGTATTTTTAAAAATCCTACGTTCAGTTTGTGGTATCTATTATAAGCTATTTATTAATGTCTCTGTAATAGTTTCATTTTGTAAAGCTTAGGAAGAGATACAAAGTTGCGCTTTTTGGCCACCAAACTCTATTTTCGCATCTCCTCCTAAACTATATGAGATAAAATTATGAAAGAGGTATTAAAAAATAGCTGTCAGATTGGCTCGGGTATGCGCCTGGCGCATACCCTAGCCAATCTGACAGCTATACCTATTTTATCATATTTTTACGTTTATCAAAGGAATTTTTAAAAATCCTACGTTCGGTTTGTGGTATCTATTATAAGCTATTTTTTAATACCTCTTTTATAATTTTATCTCATATAGTTTAGCGCCACTTTCGCTGGTGTATGGGCCTTAAAGTAAGTAGGCACTTCCGAACGTGTTGTCCTAACGAAACCAAATAAAATAAAAATGTCTTCAACAAATGGAAAGTTGTTGTTTTCAAAAAAAATTGCTAAACGGGTATTGTAAGTGGGCATTTTTAGAACTGTAAGATTTTCGAATCGGTCATTGTTAATAGTGGTCAATTCTTGTGGTCCTACCCGAAAGGGAAACAAAAAGGTCAATAAAAGGAGTGCGGTAAGTAGGTTCTCAGACGCAGCAGGCGTATCTCCCATGTCCGGTATTGTCCGGTCGGAAAGTAAGCTGAGACCGAAGCCCCACTGCGTCCTTCCTATACCCCACTTGATACTTACGTATTGTAGAGGTATACTACCGTCTGCGGCTTTACTTGCGGTTTTGGGGTAAATATAAATTGGGCCCCGCGGCTTCGCAGGCGTTGTTCCTATGAAAACGTTAAAAGGTGATTTTTATCCTACGGGATTTACGAGATAAAAAGTAGCCTATGTTTTATTCCAGTATTAGAATTACCTGTGAGAGATCTTTTCAGTAGTTTTGGCGTGAAGAGGTAACAAACATCCATCCATCCATCCATACATCCATTCAAACTTTCGCATTTATAATATTAGTGTGACTAGCTTTTTCGATTCCAGAAATAGTAGATTTAAAACGATGAGCCGATTGCAAACTGTTGAAAACAATGTTGAGGTAACTCCTTTAATATTAATAGCCATTCTTGAAAAACATGATCCACATATGTTGTAGATTGTAATAAGAAACTCTCTCACTTTTCATGAGACGATGAGAATAGAAAACGTCTCACGTGACACGTTGAGAATACTTTTCATGAGACGTTAGGAATAAGCACGTCTCATGTGAGACCTTGGTAATAACTCCATTAGACAGATGCACCTAGACGAGAATGATGTACTTCTAAAAAGGTATAATAAACTTAATAGATTTGGTAGTTTCTTATCGTAGTGAACTACATATATCCATACCGTATCCATTTAGAATAAAGCATGTTAGTAAACAAACTACGACACAAATAATAAAATCTCACTTGCTTGGCGTCCGTCTGTAGGTTTCAGATATAATTGTAAGCATTTTTTATTGAAGGGAGGATCTAAAAACGACAAGCGTAAATTACGTATAAAAGGACGCGCCAACCAAGTCAATTTTAGGTTAAGTATGGGCAGTTTGTTTACTAATATGCTTAGTTCAAAATGGACACGGTATAAGCTAGTATAGGTATAGGTTTTAGCTGGCTTTCACGATATGAGGTCATGAGACAGATGGGGGCACATCTGCCGATGCGCTCGGCTAGTTCTAACGTCTTCGCCCACTCCACGATAGCACCTTACAATGCTGGTACCCCTTGCCCCTCTCCCCCCCTCTCCCTAGTCAGGGGGAGATAAACGGTAGCGGCAGTTGGTGGCAACCGTCTTTGGTGTAAGTATTTCGAAAAAAGTCATATTTGTGTCAATAGTACATTTCTGACGTTTTTCTTGTACAGCTTTTTTAATCGACTTTGAAAAAGGAGAAGCTTCTCAATCGACTGTTCTTTTGACTGGGAGCTCCGATTTTGATGATTCTTTTTTATATGAAAGCTGGTGCCTTCCTTATGGTCCCATTTTATTAAATTTGGTTCAGTTTTGACAATGGGATCCATGAAAATCCGTGAAAACACTTTAAATAATGTCTATTATTTATTTATTTACTTTATTATAAAGGCTAGTGCCCTCATGCACCGTGTCAGAGTGTGGGTGCTCTCGTTACGTAACTAGCGGCCGCAGCTGGCGCCACCTGCGCACGTGCTGCCTTCTCGGCGAGATGTTCGATGGAATGGCGTTTTTTGTGAGCGATAAAACTTACACGCATCTTTTTGTTCATTTCCATAGATTTAAATCTATGTTCTTTTCTTTGATATTTACTTGTACCCATAATACTGTGGAAACTGTGTTAGTTAAGTTCTTGTAAAGTTAATAATACTTGTAGATAGATAGATAGATAGACTCTTTATTGGGTACACACACAAACAGCACAGGAAATTAACAAAAAAGAACAGCAACAAACATCAAAGGCATACATAATTAAGTACATAGGTACAGGTAAGCAGGTAGGTAGGTACCTAGTGAACATGAGGTAAAAAAAACGAAAATGAAAAACAAACAAAACCAAGTAATGCTTGCAAAAAACGTAATGTTTTCCAAATAAATAAAAATAAAAATAAAATAAATACAAGCGTTCTTTAGCTTTAGGCTTGATGATGCTGTCTGGATCATCCAGAATTATATTATAATTTTATTTTTGTTTCTGGCGTTTGAAAATTGTATGAAGATATGTCATTTATAAGTGCTTTTCTATGTATATTTAATTTTATATATAAAGAAATAAATCTACTGCGAAATAAAGTTCTTCATAGATCCATCGTGGATCTAGACTAGACAATGGATTTTATGGGAATCATAATTTTTAACGAGGCCAGCATAGGATAATCTAGACTTCAGGACCATTACATCCCATATGGGGAAGTGTATAAGTAAGTATCACAGAAATCGTAATAATAAGGTACGTAAGTTAAGTAAGTAAGTAAGTAAAAGGCGTTTATCTTGCAACCATTACACATAGACATAGAAAACACTGATAGGAAGAGTTAATTAATTAATCAAATCTCTCGAATATACATTGCATCACACTAATATTGGATGGATGGATGTTTGTTACCTCTTCACGCCAAAACTACTAAACGGATCTGGCTGAAATTTTGCATACAGGTAATTCGAATACTGGAATAAAACATAAGCTACTTTTTATCCCGTAAATCTGTTCCCGTGGGATAAAAATCACCTTTAAACGTTTCCATAGGAACAACGCGTGCGAAGCCGAGGGGCGCAGCTAGTATTAAATAAACGACACATCATGAAATCTGCTAAAAACTAGGACAAGACGAATTACAGGCTAGTAGCTAAGTTAGTATTATAAAAACCTAGCATTTTTGGTTAAGCCCAAGGTTAAATACAAAAATAAGAGAGTGAAAATGAGTAATTTAATAGACATACTTACGCTTGTCCAAAAAAACCCTTACTTTAACATGACGCGTAAAATAACGGCGTCCAACGTCTTAAGGACATGTCGTGTAGAGCCTGCCTTAAGGGTCATAATTTTTAGCATGGGGGCATGCTTACAAACAGTTCTTGAAAATTGAGCTATTATGTTTGCTACAAATCGATACTCCACGACGAGAAGGGAAGGAAGGAAACGTTTTTAGCATCTGCAGGCCTACTCGGAAAAGAAAAATCGATGTTTCGTTTTCGCTGTCGTGCAAAACCAACGCTTATGTCGCTTACATAAGATAAGCGTTTGCCCGAAAACAAATCAGAAACTTCGATTTTGTTTTTAAGAGTAAAGGCCCAGGGGGGTTATGCTCTATGACCAATTCAACGTCTTACACAGATACGTCAAGATATCGGCGGGGAATGGTATGTGGAATGGTGGAATTGGTTTTGTCCCATTCCCCGCTGATATCTTGACGGATCTGTGTAAGACGTTGAATTGGTCATGTAAACTAAAGTCATATACAACGGGATATATACCATGATTTGAGTTTTGAGCTTTCCAATATTTCGCCAGTTTCATGCGAGATCACGGAATAACTTAAAACTGATGTTATAGAGCACCCCCCTGATTTGTAATGATATAATGTAGTTTGTAGGTCCTATCTGGGGGATGATTCTCTATGAGCTAAAAGATTTCTTACCTAAATCGTGTGACGTCACAACGTGCTCTATACACAAACGTGATTCTTGACCGTACCGTGGTGAGATTTTGAAAAATTATATTCTGCATGCCACAAGACTAGTTGTCTATGCCCCGTTTTCAGTTTCACATGATTCGTTCAAAATCTTACATCCGTTTACAGTTATTAAATTGTTAAATAGTAAGTCTAATGAGAAAATTTCCTTGAGAGAAGTCAGTTTTCTCATTGGACGAAAGACTCTAAATGTTTTGTGGATAGTTTATATGTTTAAAGCCATGTAGAAAATAGAGGTATTAAATACGAAATATACCGTCGTATACGACTTCGGCCAGGTGGGATGACGACATTAGCTATGTCCAGCAATGGACTAATATTATGGGCTGATGAACCAGAGAAATATTAACAACTTGTTAATACACAATAATTGCTTCCGACTGGTATGTAATGTATAATGATCAGTTGAGGTACCAGTAGCTTGTTCACAACAGTCTGCAGTTAGCTCAATTGTTTCATTTGTAGATACTAGTTCTAATTTGTTTCTATTATTTAATTGTAATTTTCTCATTACACATAATATTATCTAGGTATACCTACATTCAATTCCAAGACGTTGCATTTGCTCAGTGGTGGACGAAAGAGGATAACAAAAAAAGATTCAGGTAAAACTAATCCTAAACTAATACATCTGCAGAAAATTTTTCCCTAATTAATTTGTGTCACAAGCCAGTAGATTAAGTAGATGAATAAAATAAAACAATCCTAAAATGCTAATGAAATTAACTAAAAACAACATTTTACAAAACTCTACCGTAATTTGCTCCTAATAAGACAATTTACCGACGGAACCACACCAATTAGCAATTTAAAATCACGACAGCATAAACCATTTTGTGTAGAACCCTGATTTTATAAAAATAACTTTAGAAAAGGAGTTCTGATTATAATGGACTATACCTCTGATCTTAGGGATCATTATCTCGACTTTAGTTCTCATAATGAGACCTTTTTTTTGATATTTTTTTTAGAGACTTAGAATTTTTTATTAAATAGTTTTTATAATAGATTTTGCATTTAAAGCGTTATCGATATCCGCAGGATGTTGGTTAGCATTCTAATTTAATTGAATTAATTTTATAATATAACTATTTATGGTCTGATTTTTAAATCGTCATTTCTTTGCGTCATTAACGGGAAGTTGATAATTTTATTCCAGAATAGGTAGGTAGTTGTTTTATTGATAAATCATTGAATTACGGTTATCCTCGCTAACTACATGCAGCGATTTCTAAGAAATATATGTGTTTAGAAATCCACAGCTGCAAAAAAATTACACCAATACCATATTTGGACATTGGGCTTAATATATTTAAAACGGCAAAATGTAACTACCACGAAATTAAATTGCACACGTGGCCTTTTGAGTGACACTTAAGGAGTGGCTGTTGTAAGAGGCGACTAAGGGATATCCACCGGGGGGCGGGAGGCAGCGCCCCCTGCAGAACAATTCTACCACCGAACTGCGATTCCCAACCCACATGTCCAGCGTGGGGATTATGGGCAATACCCCCTATTAGATAAACGCCAGCAAGGCGATTATCAGGGGGAGGCCTGCGTCCAGCAGTGGACCAATATAGACTGTTGGGGTTGAGGTTATAGGTGGCAAAAATTCTTTAAAAACAATTCAATGGTATGAGACACTGATCTATACTATACTATAATAATATTATATATAAAAACGAAACCCGTTTTCCGTTGTCACAACATAACATGAAAACGGCTTGACCGATTTGGCTGATTTTTTTTTGGAGTTTTCTAATACTCTGTACAAGGTTCTTACAGAAAAAAATATAAAGAAAATCTCTCAGAAAATCTCTCAAACAGGCGGTACGAATTCATTATGAATGTAAGCGGGTTAACTACGAACCTTGTTTGTGTTGGAAGAACACTAACCCGCTACGAAAGTTTCTAATAGTAAAAAAAAGGCGGTACGAAGTTCGCCGGGTCAGCTAGTAATATTATAAATAAGAAAGATATGATTGTTTGTTTGTTTGTATTGAGTAGGCTCCGAAACTACTGGACCGATAAAAAAAACACCATTCAGCTTACTTTTCACGGCATTGGCTATATTTTATCCCGGAATTCCCACGGGAATGGGAACTACGCGGATGAAACCGAGAGCTGCTGCTAGTTCTAAATAAAACAATGAATTAAAACCGGTAGTATGTAGTATGTATTTAAGGTATTTCAAAATATTAGACGGAAACTTCGTTATTTTACAAGACGTCATATGAATGAACCATAGTATGAACTATGGTTTATCCATTTTGAATGAAGCATGTTAGTAAAAAAAATACGACACAAATAACAAAATCTCACTTGCTTGGCGTCGAGTTTCAGATATAATTGTAAGGATTTTTATTGAATGGAGGTTCTAAAATCGACAAGTAATGTAAATTACGTATAAAAGGACGCACCAACAAAGTGAATTTTAGGTTAAGTATGGGTGGTTTGTTCACGTTTATGCTTCATTCAAAATGGACACGGTATAGGTCGTACCTTACATTCAATTTCATAGAATAATGTGTCCACCGATGACGGTGTCCCAATGTTAATTTTAATTTTAATTAAATGAAAGGGATTATTTAACACGACATATTACAACATCTAAATATTTATGGAAGAAAAACTTAACTTCATATTAATTTAAACCATGAATTAACACTAAGATAGGTGAAGTGTAAAAACGGTTAGCTACTTGGTGCTAACAAAAATCACCAAATTGTTGTAAAATATAATACAATAGTTTTATAACTATTAACAATTTTATAGTTTTTTTCATGAATTTTCATGGATCCCATTATCAGAACGGAACATAATTAAAATGGTACCACGCGGGAGGCACGCAAGCTTTCATATTAAAAATAATTATGAAAATCGGACCACCCAGTTTTTAACTGGGTGGTCCAAAAAGTAATTTGGTCCAGTTTTGACAAAAGGATCCATGAAAAAACTATAAATAATTAAAGTCGGTTTATAGTATTCATAAACAAAATCAATTATATTCATAAGTAACTATGTATTTGGTTAATTAAATCATAATAGCTGCTCATTAAATAAATACAGAAATAATAGACTCCCAAACTTGCTAACTTTGAACTATTTTCAATGCACCATCTCATCCATGAAAGTCTATCTACTGCTGAGGCCTTTTAGCTGTTAGCTATTTATTTATTTATTCAGTCAGGGCAACCAACTAGAGATAACACAAGGAATACAAATTATAAAACAAAATACTTAAAACTAATGCTCTCTAAATTACAGGTTAGCACCACACGTAAATAAGAACGCAACTCAACGAAACATCTTATTATGCTAAAGTAAACTTAAGGCAATATAATGTCTTATTTCATTAGAATAAGTTTAATACAGTTTTACTAATTAGATACAGGTAGGATATCTACAAGGACCGTAGGGTATAGGTACAAGTTACAAATATAATAATATAAGTAAAGAATGGATGTGAGTAGGTACTGATAGGTTTTAGATAGGTGGTATCGAGAGAGATATAGAGTAAGTTTTAAAGATCAAGATCGTCATTGGATAGCATAGATATAGCTGTTAGCTATAATGAGGGACATTATAGCTAACAGCTAACAGGCCCCAGAGACCGTGTCCGCGGTCTCGGTGGCGTCACAGTATGATCGAGAGAGATGGACCACACGTGTGATTTGTCGCCAAGTTCCGGACCAGCGCACCACTAAACACACACCGCTCCCAACGGACTGGCTAAATACTTACGCGGTTATTTTCTTTGACTGCATAAAAGAGCAACAAACATTGTACATACAGACATGTTTACAAACGTTAACGTTTATAATATGAGTTGGATGTTATATAGATATAGCATAAAGAAGATTATGATAGTTTGATATCATACCTTCTTTATGTTATATCTTTATACATCCTACTAATATTATAAACGCGAAAGTTTGTAAACATTTCTGTATCTATGTTTGTTGCTCTTTCACACAAAAACTACTGAACGGATTTGCTGAAATTTTACATACAGGCAGTTCTGGGCCTGGAATAACATATAGGCTAATAATATAATATTATACTTTTTATAATACTTTTTATCCCATAAATCAGTTCCCGTGGGATAAGCGTGCGAAGCCGCGGCGTAGCTAGTATTATATATAAATCCCGTTTTTCTTGGTCACGACATCACGCGTAGACGGTTGAACCTTGAACCGATTTCACTAATTATTTTATTGTTGTGTTTGTTATTGTCAGAAGAAGGGTCTTATGAAAAAAAATAGAAAGCTGTAAACATAATTTTCCACGGGGACGAAGCCGCGGGGCGCAGCTAGTAACTAATATAATTAACTTAAATAAATAAATAATGTTGGACAATTAGACTTCGCCTACCGCGCCACAGCGGCCGTCACTTGTTTCAAAAGGCGGATTCGCACGCGTTGTTTCTATGGAAAAGATTAGAACGAGGTAGGTTATGTTTTTAGTTATACTTTAGATTGTTCTGTGTCGGATGTGTTATCATCCGTGACGTCACCAAACGGCTGTGTCGGATGACCAGCGTTGGTTGTAACGTGTTTACAACCAGCTCGTCAGCACGAGCTGCTTATAATATTAGTGTGATGCGAAAGTTCAGATTTTTTAGTGTATGGATGTTTGTCTCTGACAGAGTTACACTTATATTATGAATGCGAAAGTTTGTATGTATGGATGGATGGATGGATGTTTGTTACCTCTTCACGCCAAAACTGGATGCCAAAAATGGATCGGGCTGAAATTTGTATACCGGTAATTCTAATCCTTTTTATTCTATAAATCAGTTCCCGTGGGACAGAAATCACCTTTAAACTTTTCCATAGTATCAACGCGTGCAAAACCTCGGGTAGCAGCTAGTTTATCATAAATGTATAAAAAAGTTAAGCGTTAAAGTACACAATGTTAACTAAGAGGTTCCTATAAAAGTCGGTGTACAATAACAAGTGATAACCCCCAAGGTCAGTGGTGTGGGAAAAACCCACCGGATGCATCTATCTGTACTCTAGACATGGAAGCTGCGGTGTGCCACTGGACTGTATCTTATCGCTCAGAGTACGCAAGAACTGCGAGAAACTGTGTGATTTTTGATAAGAGTATTGTTTACCTACTTTCATTGATTTATTAAAACGGAAAGATAGGTTACGTTCTCCCAGCGTTTACTCAAAAATTGGCATGTGTTACAGCAAACACACGCTCACAGTTATATTTCCAATCCTGTGCAATACAAAGAACAACAAAGACGGAAAGACGTATCTAAGACCGAAGTGAGACCGAGACAACAATATTTCACGCGAATCACTACCGCCCGTGCCGCCGGTCCGACGGTGACTGAGGTGGGAGCACACAATTTTACACAATATGAGGTTGTCACTTTCGAGAAACCAGTAACTCATCTTCCCTTTCAATGCCTACTTTATTCTGACTTCTGCCGGGGTATTTTAATTCATTCGATTTGTTTCCAAAGCGGAAACGTCAGATTCGAATTTGAATTATTTTCCGAGGGAACTTTAGAACGTTATTTTGATTTGTTAAAAGCTTACGATAGGTATCGAATCCGACGGCCTTTCCGACAAATTAAAATATACCTGCTGATAGGTACTTATACTCTTTTATGTAGTCTCCAAAGATGATGATGTAGGAAGAGCAAAAACACTCTTTTCGAGATGGGGGGACGAGAAGGTAATAACGACAAAAATGAATAGTTCCAATGTTAAATATTGTTATCTGGCGATGTGGAGTACCTTTTCGTCGCCCGATCGCGGAAAGAGTATTTTTGCTCTTCGATATCAGAGTGCAAAAGCCGTTTCTATCCGCTCAGCTAGAGGATAAATTTAATTGAATAAGAACATCGTGTGCACTAAGTTTGTGAATTCAAAACATCATTAAACCTATTTACTTCAACCTTCATATTGCCGGATTTATCATACAACCTTTTTTGCATTTAGTCATATATCCTCGCTGAGGTGGGAGGAAAAGTTAAGTGTTGCAATCGAGTGCAAAGATTTGTAACCTCGTGTTCTTTTGATTCTCTCGCTAACACTCAGGATTATAATGATATTAGTTAGTTTAGGTTTCTGCCGAGGCTTTAGTTGTTAAGGCCAATTTCACGGACAATAATAATAATAATAAATAATGTTGGATTATCCACACGGCATCATCTAGCCCCAAGCTAAGCAGAGCTTGTGTTATGGGTAGTCCATTTTGAATGAGCATGTTAGTAAACAAACTACGACACAAATAACAAAATCTCACTTGCTTTGCGTTGAGTTTCAGATATAATTGTAAGCCATTTATATTGAAGGGAGGATCTAAAATCGACAAGTAATGTAAATTACATTACAATTAAATTACTAACATGCGTCATTCAAAATGGACAAGGTATAGATGAACATAACTGATACACATAATACCATACATTACATAAATAGATATTTTGTATTATAGACAAGTACATAGAAAATGGCGAGAAGTGACACATTGTTTGTAAAAACTCTGTTCTATGAAGTAAAAATAATTTACTTTTTACTCATTCATGGTTTTGTGTTATTTATTCGGGAAATTACACCAAAAATTTCTTTGAATACACAAAACGCTTAGATGAATGTACAGTTTGTTTCTTCTTTATGTCAAACCTACTGAACGGTTTGGATGGATTTTGCACAGTTTTAGGACTAGAATAAGACATAATGGTACTTTTTATCCCATAAATCAATTCCCATAGGATAGAAAAATTCTTGAAACGTTCCCATAGAAACAACGCGTGCGAAACTGCGGTAAGAAAATTATTAAAAATAACATAGTCATACTAATATTATAAATGCAAAAGTTTGGACGGATGTTTATTATCATAATCATACATCATAAATCATTTATTCAGAAACAACCATACAATTGTGTTTGAACAGTAGGTACATCAAAATATCATGCAATGTAAAGATAATAATTTCAAATTCTTAGTTATAAAAAATTACACTTGTCCAATGAGCTAACTTAAGTTACATAAAGTCAATATAGTTTTATTTAATTGCTACGATTAAGGAACTCGTTGACCGTGTAAAAACACCCTTTCAGCAGGAGTTAGGTAAGTTCATTTTTTCATTAATTAGGTACCTACCTCTTTAAGCCAATACTACTAAACGGATCGGGCTGAAATTTTGCATACAGATAGATACCTAGTTCTAATCCTGGAATCAAACATAGGCTACTTTTTAACCGACTTCAAAAAAGGAAGAGGTTCACAATTCGACTGGATTTTTGTTACCTCAAAACATGTTCAGAACTATTGACTGGGTGATCTGTTTTCGAAAATTCTTTTTTGATTTGAAAGCTGGTGCTTCCCGTGTGGTCCCATTTTAAATTGTTCTAGTTCTAATTGAAGTATGTTTATAGTTCTTTAAAACCAACCCAATTATCTACATAGGTACTTACAGTGTCCTCGCATCGGCATTTTGCTAACGCTCTCATTCAAAGACAATGTCACAATTTTAAGGCCTAAGGGCATATAAATAACGTTTTAAATCTTTGGCTTTTATCATAAGGGCGGTAATGCCCATAATCCCCATAATAATAGGAAAAGATAAAATATAACCACAGTAGAATTTCCCACTTTAGCCTAAAAGGAAAGTTATAAAATGACCTAAATGGGTCATTTTATGACACGTAGTCTAGACTGAACGAAACAAAAAGTGCAAAACTGACTCATGCGCAGATTTATATAAAATATTGTGACGTACGGACAGCCTGAGTCATTGTAGCACAATGTAGTGATTCATTGCATTGTCTGCTGTATGGAGTGATCTTTGTTTTGAAGTTTCATAGGTCATGGATCCACTAGGCAGGTTTAGTAACAACCACGACACGGCACGGAAGTTGATCTTTGCTAAATAAAATCATGTTACTTAGAGAATTATTGCGATGCGTGACCCAAGAGCTGGTGAGTATCTGGCGCAGAGCAGCAGCATTGCCATACAGCGGGGCGATGCAGCCAGCGTGTTGGGTACGCTTCCGACTGGTATTGATATGGGTCAGTTGAGCTACCTGTAGATTGTTTGCAACAGTCTGCAGTTAGCTCAATTGTTTTAATTTATAAACACAGTTCTAATTTGTTTCTAATAATAAATAGATAATGTTTGTTTATCTGAAGTAAGTAATTAATGTACCTACCTGATTGTTTTGCTCAAAATCGTGCCAGTTACTTAATAAACTATAAAAAACAATTCCCATTTAAACAACCTTAAAATACATGGCTGTGTGCATAACTGTCATAGGTATTATGCGTTTATAAATGCAAAGGGAACGTAGGTACCTAGGATATTTAGTTTTTATTGACTCTACTTACTATAAAAAATGACAATCAGGCACGCAGACTTTTCAACATATGGACTGACAACACCGCCTGTGGCCCTAAGCTCAAAATCCCCATAAAAGCTCCCTCTAGGCGGGTCATTGCCCTCAAATCCCTATGGGCAGGTGGAAGGCGAGGCAGCTGGTCCCACCCTTGCAATCTACTCCACATCTATCCACGGAGGTTCCCTATACTCGGACATAGCTCAAAAGTCACGGATGCTTCACATAATGAAATGAAATAAAATGAAATGAAATATTTATTCATATAAAACTT
Organism: Eupithecia tripunctaria; assembly: GCA_955876795.1. Taxonomy (NCBI): domain Eukaryota; kingdom Metazoa; phylum Arthropoda; class Insecta; order Lepidoptera; family Geometridae; genus Eupithecia; species Eupithecia tripunctaria. The sequence goes on along the minus strand of OY041623.1, from coordinate 6,294,373 downwards.
TACACACTTACATACGTAACTAGTATTATTATGTAAGTTAAACTTACTAACTAACTTTATTTAAAATTAACCCAGAAATCTTAGACTAGTTACAATTAAGGATCAATTTTATAATAATGACATATGACTAGATACCAGAGACCGATACGATACTATGGTTTATCCATCCAGCATGGAGCATGTTAGTAAATAAATCACGATACAAATAACAAAAACTCACTTGCTTGGCGTCGAGTTTAAGATATAATTGTAAGCAATTTTTATTGAAGGGAGGATCTAAAATCGACAAGTAATGTAAATTACGTATGAGAGGACGCGCCAACAAAGTGAATTTTAGGTTAAGTAGGTATGGGCGGTTTGTATACGTTTATGCCTCATTCAAAATGGACACGGTATAGATAGAATAACACAAAATTGTGTGTTTATTTTGTGTAGAATGCGTTCATTTTTCTTGCGAATGATATTTATAGAAATGACTTGGATAATTAGATTTGTGCCAATTATCTTGATTTTTTAATACCTACGTTTGGTTTTTCATTAATTTATGATTTATAATCTACTCCACATCTATCCACGGAGGTTCCCTATACTCGGACATAGACATATTTCTTACAACCGTTTTAATTTAAATAAATAAATAAATAAATAGCTCAAAAGTCACGGATGCTTCACATAACACAAAAGTGTGTGTCTATTTTGTGTAGAATGCTTTAATTTTTCTTGCGAATGACATTTATAGAAATAACTTGGTTTATTAGATACTAGCTGCGCCCCGCGGCTTTTTTTTTAATGTTTCCATAGGAACAACGCGTGCGAAGCCGCGGGGCGCAGCTAGTTAGAAATAATAAAAAAAAACTCGGATTTGGAGACAAATAAAATAATAAATAAATAATGCTGGACAATTCACACAGCATTATCTAGCCCCAAGCTATGCAGAGCTTGGGTTATGGGTACTAGATAACTGATATTATACATAATACAATACACTATGTAGATAGATATTTTTTATTATACACCGTAAACATCCAGAACGCCCTGAACAAATATCTGCAGATCGTACACACTTTTGTCCCGAGGCGGGAATCGAACCCGCAACCTCCTGCGTCGCAGGCGGACCTTCGCCCACCGCGCCTCAGAGGTCGTCAAACATACAGCGTATCCATAGTTAAAATAAAACGTCTTACGTCAGTTACGGTAATGAGCTTATCACAGCTGCAATTACCGCACAATCGCATATCAATTACAACAAAAACAATGCGACAATGGCATTGGCAATGGTAATCTGGATGGAATCTTTCAAGGTGCGCGTGGTGCCACCTGCCGAGTCAATGCACTGACTATAGATTAATGCTTTTTATGTCTCGTAATGGGATAGTGGAGGTGAGCGGATAAATACTAACGTAAGTGGTTTTAAATAGCGAAATCTAGAGCTTTTTGTAACCTTTGGAATTATATCGTACTAGCTGCGCCCTGCGGCTTCGCACACGGTAACGGTTAGATTCTAGTAAGACATTTTTGGTCAACGACTTTTTTTGCCATAATAAGATAATGCGTAATAGCTTCTCCCGTTTTCACAACATTTGTAAAGACTTTGTTAAGTGTAAATTGTCCAATTTATTTATTTATTTTATAACTTATTTAGCTTTAACTTATTAGATTTCTGATTTAGATTATGACTAGCTGCGCCTAACGGCTTCGCACGCGTTGTTACTATGGAAACGTTTAAAGATGATTTCTATCCCACAGAAAGTGATTTATGGAATAAAAAGTAGCCTATATGTTATTCCAGGCCTACCTGTATGCAAAACTTTAGCCCGATTCGTTCAGTAGCGTGAACGAGTAACAAACATACATACAGACATGTTTACAAACTTTCGCGTTTATAATATTAGTAGGATTTGCTGTGGAGCCTTTGCTTCATGGAGGAGGAACTCTGCGCCGTGGGCCGTGAAAGTGTTAAGGAGAGTTTAATCGGATTTTTGGCGAGTATGTAGAAATATGGTGGCTCGAGAAAGATCAGCGCGGAAAAGATTGGAGGAGCAATCTTTTCCGCTCTAAAAAAATAGATTTACAGAAAAATTACAACTAGGATAAGTTAAATTTAATTATAATTAAGTTATAGGTACTTTTATTTTTTTATGATTAAACATGTTATTGTAGGTCTGAATAAAAGGCTTAATATAGTTTTTTCCTATTTTTTATTTATCGCTTTGGACAAATTAGGCTAAAGCCATTAGGGCCATACTGCCTGGTCTTTAGTCAAATAATTTTCATGTCAATCAGAAATACACGTCTTTATAGTTCATCCATTTTTTTCCTCTTCTAATTATTATTATGCAGAAATAATCACGGATTAGTGTCACAGACGACAATGCCCTCCTCCAAAGTGGTTTTTCTCATGAGTCAGACAATTTTTCGTTTGACGGTAGAATGCTTTTAATTTATCTTTCAAAGTTTTACAATAATAGAAATCAATATAAAAAATACCTACCTATTGATTAAGCGTTGAATAGAAGAAGATTAGGAATATAAAATCTATTTCCGTTAGGGTTCAAATGGTATTTGGTTTGCATTTTAACGAAATAATGGTTTCTACAACGGAAGCGAGATTTCAATCGGTGAAACGCTTTCAATTTGTAAAAAGTAAGGAACCTTACAAATTAACATGTTTTGTGTAAAGGTTTTTTATTCATTCCACCTACTTAAACATAATAAATAAATTATTGCAATTTTATTTCAGACACGAGAACTAAAATCTAGTGATGTACACATTAATTAAAATAATTAGTTTTTTTAGAAGTATTTAAAGCTGTTTGTCCCCCGAATAAAACAAAATATAAAAAAAGGACTTTCATCGATTAAATCCCACCATCTCAAAATACCTAACTACCTACCTTCTGTATGCACAAAAAAGGTTTTCCTCGAAACTTTACCGGTACCTTATAAATTAACTGTCTCATTTGCTAATCAACTCGTTCAAACGGTAACTAGTAATTTGAATACCATATTTATTTTTACATAACTCCAAAGCACAAATTAGGAGCCCTTAATTTCGGCACCTGTATGCAAGCACCTGTTGTTTTGCCAAAAATACAGTAAAGCGACCTACTGACCCGAATGTCAAAATAAAATGTGTTTTTTATAAAGAAATTGAGTTTTGGCAATAACCAAAACAGGTTTAAAAACAGCTGCTTAGCCGGTTTCAGTTTTGGCTTATAAATTACGTGCTTAATCTTACCAAATTATTTATGAATATAGATGGGTTAATTACTCACTAAAATTTATAAATTAATAAAATGTCACAAAATAATTAAATATTGCTTGACAATACAAACAGCCAAAGCCAATCTAGCCCTAAAATTAAAAAAAATACATAATATTTTGCAGATTTAGTTCGATAAACCGTATAAACCGTATCCATCGATCATGTAGAATGTTAGTAAACAAACAGCCCATACTTAACCTAAAATTCACTTTGTTTTCGCATCCATATATACGTAATTTACATTACTACTCGATTTGAGATCTTTCCTTCAGTAAATATTGCTTACAAATATAATTGTAACAAGTGAGTTTTTGCGATTTGTATAGTAGTTTTTTAACTAATATGCTACATGCTCGATGGATACGGTATTAGTGTAGGTATTTGAAAAAGTTTGTGAATAAATAGGTAGATATATGTGTGGTATACGTAAAGAACGTCAATAGATAGGTAGGTACTGAAATTTTGGACAACTACTACATAATTCAATACGTACTAGAAATCACATCACACTATCACACTAATATTATAAATGCGAAAGTTTGTATGGATGGATGTTTGTTACTTCTTCACGCCAAAACTACTGAACGGATCGTGCTGAAATTAAGCATACAGGTAATTCTAATCCTGGAGTCAAACAAAGCCTACTTTTTATCCCATAAATCAGTTCCCGTGGGATAGAAATCATCTTTAAACGTTTCCATAGTAACAACGCGTCCGAAGCCGCGGGGTGCAGCTAGTCTGAAATCTGAAATAAGTTATAAAATAAATAAATAAATTGGACAATTCACACTTAACTTAAAGGCTTTACTTATATGTTGTGAAAACGAGAGAAGCTTTTTATCCAACTAAAGCCACTTACGAGTGGTTTACCAAAAATGTCTTCCTAGAATCTAATCTAAGCGTTTTACACCAAATTCATTGCAATGCATGCAACATATTGATCAATGGCATGAAAATTACCTCAGTAAATATAAAAAAGCCTAAGAACTAAGCATTCCTTGGCATTTAGGAAACATTTGCGTTTAATTACACAATACAATTTAATTGTACCGTAATGAGAGTGCAATGTGCACGAGATGAAGAGCGGTCATTGGCGGCGTGACTCAGCGGCCGTTCACGTGGGGCAAGGCACAAGCGGTAGCGGTGTCGCATGGGCGGTAGCGGGCTGAGCATCGGCACTAGCGGGTTGAGGCGCGGGCGGTAGCGAGCAGGTAGCTTGTCCGACGTTACTGATTTTTTTACTTTTTCGATGTTTTTAACGCGTAGGTGAAGGCTTAACTCAATTACTGAACGGACCCGAGCTGTTTTAATTCTCCAACACGAAAATTAGTTTCATTGCGGTCAATCACTGTAACTTCTCTGATGCACCGAACTGTGTATTGTCATATTTCTTACCCTACAGAATTACCATATTATACTAGAGTACAGATTACCAATTCGTACAAAAAAGAGAATTAAAATGGCCTTCAGATCGTTACCTAAAAAAGTGAATAGCAGTAAATAAAAGAAAATAATAAAATATAAACACAAATAATCACATGTTAATCAGCTATAAGCTTTTTCCATTTCATTTAGTAGCTTTCGCACACCAAATCGCATGGGAACCTTGAACTCAAATAGCTGGACTTAATTTCATGTGTTCATGTTTCATCGGCTTTGAGTTTACGTAGACTATTCTAATATTTACATAGGTGCAGAAACTAAACCTAACTACAAATACAAATACAAACACAAATCGTTTATTGGTACCATGGACATTTTATAAATCTATAACATAATGCAACGATACTGACGCTAAAAGTTCACAACTTGTGGCGCGTTCAGTATCGCCCTCCTCTGAACAGGAAAAATTATTTACAAAAAGTACTCAATTACTATAAGTCATACTAAGTTTAAGTTTTTTAAAGTAGATTACCTAACATGCTCTTATTAGTGAAAGAGAGCATGTAGAGATAGGAACTACACAATTACACTTGGCATGAACTACCTGCTTTGTCGTCAACTTTTGCACAACTATTTGATACTCCGCTAATAAGGTTGCCCGCTGTCTCTCGTGCCTTGCGCCACATACAGCCTCACGCGCAGACGAGATGCGCACGCGCCGGCAGCTGACCGCGCCTCTTTCGACGAAATAATCTTGATACTTTGGACTTTTTTAATATAAAGTTTAATTTAAAGTAGGTAGTATTTTACGTAGGTAATAATTACAAATTCTTTCGGTTGGGATTGAGAAGATTGCCATTGCTGAGCTGTAAGTAAATGATTAAATTATAATTTCTTTACAAAACGAATTCTTAATATATTAATTAAACAAAATAATCAGAGTACCGGAATTTTGTTTTGAATTAAGTTAAGTGATTAAATTCTACACCTAGAACAACAACTAGAAAAAATATCTGCCCAAATGGACTATTTACTTAACTCTATCAAAACAATTAAAAATACAACCATTCCAGGTGGTGGTGGTGCCCTCCTAGTTGAATTTCAGCCACTGTGGATTATTTTTTGATATGAAAGCTAGCAGTACTTCCCGTGTGGTCCCATTTTAATTTGGTTCAGTTCAACGGGATCCATAAATATTCATGAAAAAACTATAAAAAATTAAGTCGGTTTATAGTTTTTTAAAACTCAATAACGCAAATACCAGTGCAAGTATCAAGACTGTTTACCCCGCGAGCTGCGCACGCGCGGCAGCTGCCACAGCATCTGTACTGCAACCTGTCCGAACAGCTGATCGCTACCTGCGCAGACGCCGCCGCCGCGCCGGCTTCTCAGAAGGATTTAAAGAGCATGGATTGTGAGGTTATGTAATGAACACGCGAGGGTTAATTGGTATTGTTTTGGATTGATTGGCTTTCTTGTTAGGGGTTTTTCCCAGTTGATCACGCGTGATATGATCACGTCGCATTTGATCACGGCCAAAAAGTTTCATTTGATCACGGCATACAAATTTTGCTTTATAATTTACGATTGTTAGCATAATGAGTAGTTTTTCATTATTAAATACTGCCGAATGTTATTCTTAGTAGGTATATGTTAATTATGATTCTGTGGTTACAAATTTAGTAATTAGAGGTATAGTAACTTAAGTTTGCACACGTTACTGAGGCAGAATGTACTATACCTATAAAATAAGCGTTAACCATAAGATATTTTGTACTCATACTTTCGTGCAAAATAAATAATATGATTCTTATTTGAATCATATTTGTAAGGATTGTTTCGGGTTATTTTTCGCGTAAATATGTATTTTTGAGACTTTCGTTAATTGGCATTGAAAAATGCTGGCCGAGTCTAATAGGGTATATGCATCGATTTTTTTTATTGTTTTAATCAATTCTTTAGGTCATTATTTAACCGAGGAATGATAAGACGCTCACTGAATTTCGCATTAACAAGGTAAAAAAAACAAATCAAAACTACAATCATTTTCGGGTGATAAAAACGCTGCCATATTGGCGCCATGTTTATGTGACGTCGACGTACACACTTCATTAAAACCTTTAGTGACGACCTCGGTAGTGATCATCTCAGAAAAGAGGTTTTCCGAAAAAACTGAAAATAATCGACAATACGAAATGTCAAATAGTGTCAAATCAAGGTGCAGCAAGCAGAATAAAAAAAGAAAAAATGTGTGATGTCACGTCCGCTCTAGTCGCGTTTTGAAATTTTGCGATTGAGATTTAAAATATCAATTAATTAATGGTTAAATTCTACAATAAAAACATCTCAAAATGCAAAAATAAATATGTAGATATGTTTCTATATCAATAGAGAATACGTATATATTTTTTTAGCCATTTTGGAATCACATGCATATACCCTATTAATACACGCTCAAAACAGCTCAGTAGGTATTTGTATTTTATTGTTTACACTTTATTAATCAAAACTTATTCTAATCTTTTTACTACGACATTTTAAAACTTATAAGGTTTGTAGCAAGCAAACTCTGTGGCTTATGATGATTGTTTTTTTTTGTATTTATCTTTGAAATTATTAAATGTAAAGGGGTTAACTATGAATCCAGTTTGTGTTGGAAGAACACCAACGTTTTATCCCTTAATGAGGGACTTCATCAGGAAGGCATTAATCTAGTTTTACTGTAGAGTAACCTCTAGGTAGAGCTGTTAATCGGTTTGACTCATTTAAACACAAAAAGATCTCAGAAAAACAGTCCTTATCAAATGCCATCCTGTCTCGTGCCCCTTTAGTTTTGTTCGTGTTTTTAAAGATTGATTGATTAAGATGAAGTTTTTATGGGGTAGAGCCTTCATCCTTGGTTCTGGAAGACTGATTGCTTCTCTGTTGCGGATTAGGATTTTTTTTATATTTAGATATGGACTTGATTTCAAAGCTTGTAGTCATATAATCCACAACCTTTTAAATGCAGCTGTGTGGTGCTGTGCTGCCTTGGAATTTGCACCACCCCATCTCTTCCCTTAATCCCCCATCTATTCCCTGTCGAAAGAGGCGACTAAGGGATATCCACCGGGGGCGGCAGAATTTAATTGAATTGTTCAGCAGCGCCTCTTGCTGAACAATTCTACCACCGAACTGCGATCCCCAAACCATGCCTAGCGTAAAATATGCCTAGCGTGGGTATTATGGACATTACTCCCCTTTAGATAAACGCCAACAAGGCACTTATTAGGGGGAGGCCTGCGTCCAGCAGTGGACCAATACAGGCTGTTGAGGTTGAAGTGAAATGAAGTCCTTCATCGTACCCTGTAACTTCGTTACTTCGTACCCTCATTAGAACTCCTCGGAAAACGTAAATCGAAGTTTAGTTTTTCGTTGTAGTTTACCAACGCTTATGTCACTTGCATAAGATGAGTGTTTGTACGCTGCAAACGAATCAGAAAATTCGATTTAGTATACAAAAAATTGATAAAAAATTGTTTTGAACATATGTATATTTTTGAATTTTGTGTTCTTAATTTGAATTTTGTGACGTATCCACTTTGATATTTCATATCATCTCAAAGTCTGCATGACCGCCTTCAATTCGATCCGCCAAAAGAAAGTATCGACACCATTAAAACGTATCAATATTCAAGACGGTGCGAGGGGCACGGGGTGCGGAGGGGCATATCCAACTGTTCTGCGCCTGCGTCGACTTCCGGTACAGGTAAGTGATAAAGATGTAACGGCTTTTTATGGAGACCTACTGAGAAAATATATTTGAGGGATTTTTTAAAGGGTTGCAGGACCCTTTACTCGTAGTCTACCTAGCTACTTTTCAAGCACAGAGAAATTTTACAAAGACCGTTTAGAAATCAAATCACACTAATATTATACATGCGAAAGTTTGTATGGATGGATGGATGTTTGTTCTCTTCACGCCAAAACTACTGAACGGATCTGGCTGAAATGCATACAGGTAATTATAATCCTGGAATCAAACATAGGCTACTTGTTATCCCATAAATCAGAAGCCGCGAGGCGCAGCTATGAATGCGAAGCGAGGCCTGTTGACACAATCATATATAATCTTTATAAAAGTCAGATATCCATGAAGGCCCGATACATATTGTATTCCTACAGGCAATTACACCTTTACCACCTGACTGTACCACTAGCAACAGCATCTGTCATCGCCTGTCTTTAATTCCTCGTAGTTTTTGCTCCATTGTTCTCTCTACAAGCGACAGGTAGCACGCTTCTTGACAGATCTTGTCTTTTTGTTGCCCGATTAGTCAAGGGGTTAAGTTAAGCGCTTAAGTATAATTTAGTACCTGCTTACAGACTCTACGTAACAGGTTAAGTTTAGCGCCCTATATCCAAAATCCAAATGTACTTAAAACGAATTAAGGATATTTTAGTCTACTCTACTGACTCTACCTTGTGCATTAATTTTAACAAACATTGCCACTTTTGAATTATTTATTTATTTGTATAAATTTTCTTTCCTATAGGGACGTAGGTACTTACCGAGCCGTATCTGGCTTAAACCGGATTTTACAAAAGATTGATTCAAAATTCGATTAAATGATGAGGGATAACCTAAACTAAAGGATGAGGTTTCAAACTTCGAAAAAAAGATATATGTTCATCGCTTTATTTGTCAATGATTGTGGAGCGATTTTAATAATAATAATCGAAGAACCTCGATCAACATTTCAAGAAACACTTGCTCGGAAGTTGGATCAACGAACAGCCAGATTAAAAAACGCGGTAGGTACTCCTGAGGGCTTAGCCAACCGTATTCGCTTTGAAGCGAATCGAAAACAATTAAAAGATTCGTAAAGAAAAATTCGAAACAGATCACGTGACATTATGTATCTAAGGCATATGTCAAACCCATACAATTTTGGATTTTTCTACTATCGCTTTCGACATCGATTGTTACATTGTCTAGGCCTGTCTAGGCCTGTCTAGGCCCTCTGGTCTCGGCCCGCATCGTTAGGAAGTTAGTCACCGACCGCTTGAGCCGAGCTTCGCGGCCGGTGATTCAACGTTTTTATATATATTTTTTACTGTAGAATAGTTTTATAATAATTTTTTTAGAAATATTTTACCGAGATTTATCAATAAACTAGCAGCGCCCCGCGGTTCCTTGAAAAGTAAGCTTTTTAGTGGTGAAAAATTGTATTAAATCCATTGATTTAAAAAGGGAAGATAGGTAACGTTCTCCCAGCGCTTACTCAAAAATTGGCATGTGTTACAACTACACGCAAACACATACGCTCACAGTTATATTTCCAGTCCTTATCAGTCATTTCCAGTACGTATATAGGACCGAAGTGAGACGGAGACAACAATATTCCACGCGAATCACGACCGCCCGTGCCGCCGGTCAGACGGTGACTGATGTGGGAGAACACAATTTTACACAATTTGAGGTTGCCACTTTCGAGCAACCAGTACCTCATCTTCGTTTTTAATAAATCAATGATTAAATCGGTCCATTAGTTTCGGAGCCTATTCAGTACAAACAAACAATCAAATCGTTCCTATTTATGATATTTATATTATTATATTATAAATATGAGTATAAAATCATAAATAATGCTGGACAATCCACATCGCATCATCTAGCCCCAAACTAAGCAGAGCTTGTGTTATGATGCGTAGGTACTTGTAGATGACTGATAAAGGTAATACCATACATTACATAGATATTGTTTTATTATACATAGAAAATATCGAGAATGTATTTAATATTTCCTTATAAAAATGATCCCAGGGTGTTTCCATATAGGTAGATAGCTTTTATTCATATTCCCGAGCCATTATAATAATGTCCTGCAAAACTTAAAAGACAGCGTAGGTACATAATACATAATTGCGTAAATAAGTATACCTCGACCATAGATAATAAAATACCTACTATACTAGCCTAGACCATGCTAAGTTTGCAATTCGCGTCTCGAATGACGCCTAAGCGTCATTCGAGACGCGAACTTTTTTTGCAGACGGTATACCTAAGTATACCGTCTGCAAAAAAAGGATTCGCTATGATTTTAGAAAAGTAAACAATGTTTTTTAGATTTTACTTTGCATATGGTTTGGAATATTATACTTAGGTAAATTAAAATATACACAAAAAAGCGAGATACAAACTTAGCTGGTGGTAACTAAGCTTACTGGGTGATCCGATTTTGATGGTTTTTTTCTATTTGAATGCTGGTGTTTCCCTTGTGGTCCGATTTCAATTTGGTCCATTTCTGACAGCGGTATCCATGAAAAAAACCATATAATTGAAGTCGGTTTATAGTTTTTAAAACAAACTCAATTATTCTATGACGACTCAATTATTCTTTATCGAATAAACTCAAAAACTATTAGACAGATTTTAAAACTTCTGAAAAATGCTACATTATCCCTGAGTAACATAATAGGCTATACATGTCATATAATTATGATTTTGGTTGTTATACTTTACACTGTGTAAAGGTAATTTCTTAGAAATAAAATGATATCCAAAAAAATCGTCCTGATATTATTATCATTAAGATATTATTTAGGATCTTATATTGATAGGTTTAAAAAAAAATCCGCTCGAGCGAAGCAGCGGCGGGCGTCTCTCTATATAAAAAGCGCGCCAAATCTTCATCTCAATCGATATCTCTACATAGCTCTATTTACATTCCCGCTCAAATCACAGTTCGCAGGCGAGATGTCACCACGATTGGATGCTGCGCGCCCCGCCTCTCCAGATCAGCCAATCACGGCGCGAGATCTAACCGGATTCTGGGGAGGGTGGGTATATTGCTTCTTGTAGGAATTCTGTTCTTATAGGGCGAGTATAAGAATGGGGTAGAGTTGAAATAAGAATTTTGTTAGAAGTAGGGTACGTGAAATCTTATATCGAAATAGAACAAGAGCTTTACTCGCTTATGTCTCCTAAATAATCCTCCTTGAAAACCTTCTCATAAATAAATAAGCTTTCGAGATAATTCTTTGTTGAAAAAGAAAATAACCAATAATTAAATAATAGACATAAATTAAGACAGTAGGTACCTATTTCAAATATTGAAACCATTCAGCTAACTCCAAACAATCTACAGGTACTGAGCGTCTGGTCGAAGCGACGCGTGACCCGAGAGCTGGTGAGTATCTGGCGCAGCGCATCAGCATTGCCATACAGCGGAGCAATGCAGCCAGCGTCTTGGGTACGCTTCCGACTTGTATTAGTAATGGATCAATCAGTTGAGCTACCAGAAAGCAATCTATTTTAGCTTTCGACTCCATGAGTTAACCAAAGTTCAGAGTTGGTGTGAGAGTGACACCGGAAGCTGGATAAGCGGACTCTATTTTGCAGAGAAGAGGTATGCTTTCGTTTTAGAGGCATTGAAATTAACCTGATTTACCGGGGCTTTGCCCCAGTTCGAGACTGCCTCAACAGTTAAGTTCAAGAGCCACAGCATGTCTTCTCTTTGTACCTGTATCTCATCCATATTCTTTGTAAATCAGTAGGTACCTACCTATTTTAATCTTACTTACGAAAACTTGTTTATGAGTTGAATATCATCAACTTAAAATACAGGAGAAAATCTTTAATTATTTAGTATGCTTACATAATGGTCCCAAAACATTTTTCAGTGAATTGCCAATTTACATGCAGTTTTGCATAATACTACTACTGTCATCTATTAGAGTTAGGTTTAACTTTTATAGTTATATTTTTTACAAACAGATGGCGTAGTTTGTTTTGTTCTGCTACTCTATACTAGATGGCGCTGTAAAAGGAAGTGACGTAAAATTCTAAATCTTTTTATTAATTTCATTCATTCAGTTAATGTCAAAATGAAAATTGAATCGGTCAAACATTCACTTCGAATTTCAAAAAGCGCAAAGCGCGGAAGATGTGAAAGTTTTCGTGAAGTTACGCGTATGAAAATTAGGATTATTTTTCTGAATTAAAATGACCACCGAAAGCCAGGGAATCTACCACTGGAAACTAGGAGATGTCGCACTTGCTAGAATGTGTAAAAAAGTGTATACAAAGGTTCGAGTAATCAAGGACGAGAAAGGGTTGTTTTTTGACGACAAAGGTTTGTATTTCAGTTGATTTGATTAATGTAATAATGTTCCTGGCCTTACCATGGCCATGTAAATAGTGAAAAGTACCACATGCTTGATTCACAATTTATAGAGTCATTTCTTGATAGCTCTGAGTAGATAGACTAGACACATTGGTTACCTACTTATAGTAACAAATAACTATTATACTTTTAACAATAGCAACTTAATACTGTAAATTATCAGTTCTAGGCATTTCCTGCAATGAAGACGGCAGTCTCAATATAACAGAAGAGCTTTGTTATTTCGTAGAAACATGTCGCACGAACGAAAAGCTCTGGCTACCATACACTTGCATGCACCTTGCTGAGCGGTCGAGGCCTTTTTATGGAACGGAAAAAGTATCTCCAGGCAAGGTGGAAACTGAGCCATCGGTAAAAAGATCTCCAGGCAAGGTGGACACTGAACCATCTCTTAACAGTACCCCGGAAAAGGCAAGCACCTATTCATACAAGATATTTTTTTGTCACTTTTATGTCCACAGCTTAAGATAAGTAAGGCTTATAATTATAAGATAAGCCAAGCCCTTAGAAGTGAATCTATTTTTAGTTTTGTTCAAATTTTGTTCAAATTTTATAACCTTGGATCAATTCTTACTTTATTAGCTTTTATCCCTCAAGGATTGCGATGCTATGCTGCACACAAACTGCATACTGTGCATGCACCGATGATGCATCAGAAAGCTAAGACTTCTCAAACTTCAAAACTTCTAAAATTATCCAACATGTAAGATACATAATAGATTCAGGCGTTACTTTGCAGAAATCCATTGTAAATATTTAGTAACTTTTTAATTCCGAAAAACCAAGGTTTTTTGCAGAATTGTTACTAAATAGAAGCAGAACAATTCTACCACTGAACTGTGATCCCCAACCTGCATGCCAAGCTTGGGGATATGGGCATTACCCCCATGAGGTAAACGCCAAAAAGATGCTTATCATGGGAGGCCTGCATCCAGCAGTTGACCAATACAGGCTGTTGAGGTTACTAAATAGTTATTTTCATTCTTATATCATATCTAACCTCTGCCAGCAGTCTTTAGCATATTGTCATCCCAACAGGTGCAAAAGGACATTTCTACCATTAAAAAGTTAAAACATCAACTCAATTTCAGAGAAATCCACAAGACGAGCACACCTTACCACTTGAAGTTAAACAAAACACCAACCAACAACCAGACTTAAACACTGCATTCGAAAGTCACCATGCTCCTCCAAAACCAGGCAAATATGCAAACTCCTTCAAAGAATTTGTCCGCCTAGGTAAGGACAAGCTCTTTGACCACTACTTTCGAGTCTTACAGATGAATGTTAGTACTCATATCCGTGATTTAAAGTTCCTTGTGAATGCAAATGTGTCAACTGAAGATAAGTTAGAGTTTGTGGTCAAAAAAACCGTTTTGGAGAAAGAGTTGGATAATTACTTGAAACAATGCTGGAGGTACAATTATGTGAAGTTGGAACTGGAGGAAGAAACTACGGAGTCTCAAATATTTCTTGAAACAGAAACAGTTCTTGAGACTCTATCTGATGTTTCTGTGAGTATTGAATGCACAACTATCTCTAGAACTATCAAACATTTACATTATTTTATTTAAATCAGATTTTACTATAAAACAACACAAAGCGGGCTAACTACATAGGAACCTAGGTTTCTAGGAAATTAACCTGCTTACACTAAATAAATAAGAAAATAAATAAATAATGCTGGACAATTCACACAGCATTATCTAGCCCCAAGCTAAGCAGAGCTTGTGTTATGTTATGGGTACTAGATAACTGATATACATAATACAATACACTACATAGATAGATTTTTTTTTATTATACATAGAAAAACATCCAGAACGCCCTGAACAATAAATGTCTGCAGATCGTACACACATTTGTCCCGAGGCGGGAATCGAACCCGCAACCTCCTGCGTCGCAGGCAGACCTTCGCCCACCGCGCCACAGAGGTCGTCATTAAATAATAAATTAGATGTATTTAATTTTAATCAGATTGTTAAGATATTTGCTTTGGCCTGTCTAGTTTTAAGGTCTATTTATGAAATGTGGGTTAAATTCTAAGGTTTAATTTACACAGCACTTATACCAACTACCCTCAGACTGTATCAGTGAATTATTTCTATCTAATATTATAACAAAGGAAAGATTTGATTGTTTGTTTGTATTGAATAGCCAAAACTACTGGACTGATTTAAAAAGTTCCTTCAGCATTAAAAAGCTTACTTTTCAAGGAGTGATAGGCTATAGCTATATTTTATCCCGGAATTCCCACGGGAACGGGAACTACGCGGGTGAAACCGCGAGGCGTACTAATAAAATTGAATTAGTGTTACTTTTGTAACATCAAAAGTTACTAGTATTGACAAATAATACTATTATTTCTAAAAAACAACATTTACCAACATTTTTACAAAGAGAAAAGCTTTGTATTTTTGTGTGTTTGTAATGAATAAGCTCAAAAACTACAGGACAGTTTTAAAAAATACTTGCACCATTAGAACGCTACATTATCTCTGATTAAAATAGGCTATACATATATTGGTATGTTTAAAAATAATTGTCCACCAGTGCGAAGCCGCTACAGACCACTAGTCTATCATAAATTTACACATATTTATTTAACTTTCAGGATAACGAAGAAACATCCCCAAATTCCTCACCACCACCTCCAAAGTTAGAAGTGACAGTGCATATCCCCTGGTGCCTGGTCTGTGGCAAACCTGAGGACCTGCAGGCTTGCACCAACTGCGCTGCTTCCTTCCATCAAGCTTGCAGGAAGGACTGGCTTAAAACTGTTGTTCGTAAGTATAGGGTGCGTAGTGTGCACCCCACAATCCTATCATCATCATCATCAGCCTATATTAGTCCACTGCTGGACATAGGCCTCCCCTAATGAGCGCCATAGCGCCTTGTCTTCAGCTTGACGCATCCAGCATCTACCTGCAGTCTTTCGCAGATCGTCATCCCACCTGGCCGGAGGGCGTCCTACACTACGTTTGCCGAGTCGCGGTCTCCACTCAAGAACTCGTTTACCCCAGCGGTTATCGGTCTTTCGCGAAATAGGGCCGGCCACTGCCACTTCAGTTTGCTAATTCTTTGGGCTATGTCGATAACTTTGGTTCTCTGTCGGTCGGCTGTCCACAATCCTATAAGTTGTTGGTACAGTTGTAAGTTAAAAGGGGTTGTTTAGTTTCACGGTTTAATCCTACGTTAGATTAAAGTTAATGTTCGCAAGTGTATGCCGTGATGTGTTTCCCTGAGGACAGTTGTTCAAAAGCTGTAATTCAAAATCAAAAATTCTTTATTTCCTTAAATACATAAATAATGGTAGTTAGCTGTTAATACACGTAACGTACACTGCTGAGGGAACATGCAGCGCTGTATGGTATGCAAACGGAACAGTAAGTTCTTCCCAAAGCCCACAGCTGGACATGGAACCTTAAATAAAATAACACACATCATCTAAGCAGAACTTGTGTTACAAGATAACTGAAACATTATGAATGCGAATGCTTGGATGGATGTTTGTTACCTCTTCACGCCAAAACTACTGAACGGATCGGGCTGAAATTAATTTTAACCCTGGATTCAAACATAGGCTACGTTTTATCTCATTAACCACTTTATATACCTACTAATATCAACAATTCGAAAGTAACTCTGTCGGTCTATTAATTCCAGACCGCAAGAGACCCGAGAGCACCATCAAACCCGTGGTGATGGTTAAGAAGATAATATCCAGCACGCGAACCATATCCTCCCTGGAGATTGAGGAGGAAGACCTAGGGCTTTGCCCCAGCTGCCAGTGGGGGCCTACAGTAGGGTAAGTGAGGACATACTTACTTAGGTATAAGCCATGAAGCTAGATTTCAAATTCAATTACATTTATATAGGTAAGTTATCGATATAGCTCAAAGAATTAGCAAGCTGAAGTGGTAGTGGGCTGGTCATATCTCGCGAAGAACCTACAACCTATGGGGTTCGATGCCTCTATAAGGCTCCTCAGTCCCGTCTTCAGTCTGGCCTCCTCTGTGGCCGTGCAGTGTACCACGTGTTCCACGGCCTCTTCCTTCTGGAAACAGCCACGTCACAGGCTGCTGTCTGTGGCTCCAGTCTTAACTAACTTCTTGTTCTTCTTGGGTTTGTTAAGTTTCACGGTTTAATTGTACGTATGTTTAAAGTTAATGGTCGCGAGTGTATGCCGTGCGTGATGTGTTGCCCTGAGGACAGTTGTTTGCGACTGGCTGAAATTAGCCGCTCAGCCATTGTGAGTTCTTGAGTGGAGACCGCGACTCGGCAAACCTAGTGGAGGACACCCTCCGGCCAGGTGGGATGACGATTTGCGAAAGACTGCAGGCAGATGCTGGATGCGTCAAGCTGAAGACAGGGCGCTATGGCGCTCTTATGGGGAGCAGTGGACTAATATAGGCTGTTGATGAAGTAATATGTATATGTATAAGATAATATACATATCAAAACGGTGTAGGTACATAATAATAATGGTACACAAGTTAACAAAATAAATCAAATTAAAAATACATACAAATAAATTCACAAATAACAAATTAATAATATAATAAAAAAATGACATAGGTACGTAAACCATTAGACACAAACACTCCTCCACTGTGTAGAAGGCTTGCTCGATAAGCCACTTTTTTAACCTTGATTATTGTATTTGCTGCTGCTGATCGTCATTGATGGCTGGTGTGCTGATGATTATGATGATACTTAATCCTCACTGTTGGCTGGATGTTGCGCTGCTTGTTGAAGGAATTGTGTTTAGGAATCCAGTCGTCGGGTTTCGGCAGGAATCGTTCGAGTTAGTCGACGGCTGACACGACGGAGGTCACCAGTTTGGGGGATAAAGATGTTATTCCCCCAAATAGGGACAGAGGGAGATTTCCTCTGACCGGGCATTCATATATGAGTTGGCGGCAGCGACACAAGCGTTTGCGCGATCTAGGATAGTTCGTCAGTTTGTCGCTAGAGGTTGCCTACATACTATGTAATGATTTACATTTATAATTCTATTCCAGGTATGAGGACGTGGTATGGCACAAGCTGGCTGGCTGTCCCTGGTGGCCCGCCCGCGTCCTGACTCCAGGCGAGGTGCCCGCGTGTCTGCGCGCTAAGGACCACTGTCCACAAGACTGGCCGCTCAGATACTACGGTAAATAAATATATTTATAAGTAACTATATACCTTATCCATCCTGCATAGAGCATGTTTACCAACAAAGCAACTGACAGTTCAATCAGCTGATGAAGGGGTAAAAAACATTTTATTATTTAGGTTAGCTCGTCTGCGGTATTATCTATAACATATTATGTAATTAGTGGCTATTTTGAGCTTTGATGGTGATCTAATGTCAATTTTAAATCATTTCCTATCTAGAATAGAATAAAAGCTAAAGAAAGATGAAATAAGTCTTAAAGGAAAATAAAGGAAATATTTATTTTTGTATAATTCCTTACATTAGACATCATTTTATTTTTCAATACACGTGTCTCTTTTCTGGGACAATCTACTCATAATAACTGTCACTGTATGAATAATGAAAGGTTGCGAGTGTTATCTTAAATTCGGAATCGTAAAATAAGTAACCAATTGTTTGCCACCCAGGACGTCAAAACTACGATTCGTTATGGTTGGCACTGCTATAAAGTCAAAAATTTCTGGTGAATTTAATCTTCTTGTTTCACCAGATATTGATGATTGTGTGAATTGAAATAATTGGATTTTGCATTAAATTGACGTAAATATTTAAAAAGTTACAATCTAATAGAATTTACGGGTGAAATCATTGTAATTCTGCTAGGCCTGCATCATTACGTAGTGATAACCCTAAAAAACAGCTGGTTTGTTTTATTAGTAAACATGCTCTATGCAGAATGGATACAGTATAGTTACTATGAGGACGTAGAAAAAATGGAGATAATGATACTCGCTCTCCAAACTATCTGCTAAGCACCATTGTCCCGCACGACGGCTCTCTCAGCTACATCAAGGTTATATAAATATCACCATCGTCAGTCTATGTGAATCGACTACAGGAATTAGAACTGTAACACAACTTATAAAATAAAATATAAAGAGATTCCTTGCGTCTACATCACAAGTTGCAAAACTTAGTTAGAGCAAGGAGTTGAACCAAATGGAAAAATACCTCTGAACACAATAATTAATACATAATAATAATAAATAAATAATGCTGGACAATTCACACAGCATTATCTAGCCCCAAGCTAATTATTTTACTAATAATTATAACTTTGTAAGGCCTTCAGAAATAAACGATTATTATTTATGTAATAACCAATAAGTAAGTTGCCGTGGCGGTCGTGGCGTAAGGCGCATACACGAGTGAAAGTGGCGCCTCCACCTATTTTATCGTATAATTACGTTTAAACGCAGTAAATTTCAAAAATAATCGTGCAGTTTGTGGTATCTAATAAACATAAGTTACGTTAGTATTAGAAGCTGCCCTTTTTGGCTACCAAACTCTATTTTCGCATCTCTACCTAAACTTTATAAGATAAAACTATTACAGAGGTATTAAAAACCACAAACTGTACGATGGATTTTTAAAATTTCCTGCGTTAAACGTAAAAATAAGATAAAATAGTTGGCGCTGTCCCTACTTATTTCCGACAAGATATAAATATTATTAATGACTAGCTGCGCCCCGCGGATTCGCACGCCTTTCCACAGGACCTGATTTATGGGATAAAAAGTAGGCTATGTGTTATTCCAGGCCTAGAACTATATACTAACAAACTATATACTTATAGGTACCTGTATGCAAAATTTCAGCCTTCTGTAGTTTTTGCGTGAAAGAGCAACAAACATACATACCGACATGTTTACAAACTTTCGCGTTCATAATATTATAATAGGATAAATAAATAAGATATATAACTAAAAAGTAGGTAATATCTACTATTGATGTTGCAGATATAGTTGTGACGATATTTCTGACCAAATTTATGGTAAGTTCTTTTTGATTAGGTGGTGGCACAGAATAACTATATACTTAGTACTAATTTAGTGGTGGTTTGGGTTTGAATACAAAGATTTAAATCGAGAGATACCCAAAAAAACTGTGGCATGGATGTCAATAGGGTATATGCATGTGATTTCAAAATGGCTAAAAAAATATATACGTATTCTCTATTGATATAGAAACATATCTACATATTTAGTTTAGCATTTTGAGACGTTTTTATTGTAGAATTTAACCATTGAAGAATTGATATTGTAAGTCTCAATCGCAAAATTTCAAAACGCTACGCCATTGACTAGAGCGGACGTGACATCGCTGTTCACATTTCTTCTTTTTTTATTCTGCTTGCTGCACCATGATTTGACACTATTCTGCCCACTTCACAATTCGTATTGTCGGTTATTTTCAGCTTTTTCGGAAAACATCTTTCCTGAGATGATCACTACCGAGGTCGTCACAAAAGGTTTTAATCGAGTGTGAACGTCGACGTCAAATAAACATGGCGCCAATATGGCAGCGTTTTTACCATTCGAAAATTATTGTAGTTTTGATTTGTTTTTTTTTTACCTTATTATTGCGAAATTCAGTAAGCGTCTTATAATTTTTCGGTTAAATAATGACCTAAAGAATCGATTAAAACAATAAAAAAAATCGATGCATATACCCTATTAAGATGCTGCCAAAACTAAACTAATTTGACATGACTAAAAATGTCGCCATCTCTTTCATAACGATCAAAATAATAAGGATGGCATCATTTTTTAGTTCTGTTAAATTAATTAAGTCTACTTTTGGCGACATCTGAAAAGATATCATATTGTCATGCCAGTTAGCCGATTTACACGAAAACGAAAAAGAAACTTCGCTTTTTGGTTTGTAGAGTAGACGCCCAGATGTCGCACTAACTTCGTTTGGCAAACAATCCGGCGCGGTGTTACTACGGAAAAGGATCTATCTAACGATTAAAATCTTTGTTTTATTTGGTTTCGATTTTGAATAAAATAAATAGTTTTAGTGTTGATGTAACTAACAGCTTTAAGGTAAATTATATTTGTAAAAAATCCTAGGTAGACTTTGATATAGTCTAGAAATTGTTGTCCACACTACCCAAAGGTTATCAGGTTCTCAAGGTGATAAGGACGTTGCCCCCCTTAATTATTAAAATTATTTATTTCAACTGTCTAGCTATTCGGTTCATGAGATACAGCCTGGTGACAGACGGACAGCGCGGAGGCTTTGTAATAGGGTCCCGTTTTACCCTTTTGGTACGGTCCTAGTACCCTAGAAATGAGATTTCTTCAGTTTACAAAATGTATAAAGAATAGGTAGATGTTTTATCGGGGTCGAGTCCCTATTAAAATACAGACTAACCCCCTTATTCATAATGGTCTGCTAATATAAAACAGCTGCTAATTAGTATTACTTCCCAGTCTGACTTATGTCTATAGAAGAAGACAGAGCGAGATTTAGCAGTGTGCTAAGTTAGCAGACTATTATGAATAAGGGGGTAAGTGTCCTCGCTCGCGGCATCAATTCGCATTGATGCTAAGTAGGTACTAGGTAGTATTTAAACTAAAGTCTAGGCTACTGTCTTAAAAAAATCAAATTATCATTTAGATGAGCATAATAAATTGGACACGTATACATATATCTTTTTACTTTTAAAATATTCTTATCAACTTAAAACAATGAATTTAGAGGAATCGTAATAAGCTTTTGAGGGTTCCGTATAGAGTAAAACGGGACCCTATTTCCAAAACTCCGCTATCCGTCTGTCACCAGGCTTTAATCTCATGAATCTTGATAGTAAGACAGTAAAAAAATTCACAGATGATGTCAAAGTAACAGAATAAAATAAATATTTCAGGGGCTCCCATACAACTAACATAATTTTTTCACCGTTTTTGTAGATTAAGGTACGGAACTCTACGTGCGCAAGTCCGACTAGCACTTGGCCGGTTTTATTTCATTCAGTCAAAGAAACTAAATGCGTGGCCTGTATAGTATAGTTACTTTGGTAAGACAGTTGAAATTTTTACAGGTGATGTCAACGAAACAGAATGAAACCATACAACAGACATGACTTTTTTCGCCGTTTTTGTAGATTATGGTACAGAACTCTTCCTACGCTAGTCCGACTAGCACTTGGCCGGTTTTATTACATTCAATTAAATATACTTACCCCCTTATTCATAATAGTCTCCTAACTTAGCACACTGCTAAATCTCGCTCTGTCTTCTTCTATTGACATAAGTCAGACTGAGAAATAACACTGTTTGTAGCAGCTGTTTTATGTTCACACTACGGCACGGCTAAGAATAGCGTTTGTGTTTAGAGCACGTTGTGACGTCATAGGGAATCATCCCCCTGTTTTATGTTAGTAGATCATTATGAATAAAGGGGTAAATGTGTGGACTGTATAGTATAGTTGCTTTGGTGGTGTATGATTTATGTCCTCTAGGTACCTTGAACCACGGGTGGGGCTCACCGAGCCGCATTTGTCTTTTCCTGCCAAGTCACACGGCACAGCTCGAAGCTACCGAGGAAGATCTAAAGGACGCCGTTATGGACGCCAGCGATGATTACATCTCCATTTATCTGACGTAGATTTGTCGTCCTAATCGACTTAACGATGCGATATCGTGGCGCGATCAAAATGCATAAAATAATAAATAAAAAAAATCAGTATCTTGCAGACAAAATACCTACCCATATCGAACAAAAACCATAGACGAATAAAACACAAGTGTTGTGTTGTAAAGTGTTGTGTATCTATGCACACAATATAATAAAAATACTATAGATTTAATAATGAAAAATCCAGATATAATATCGAAGATTTTGCAATAAAAAAACAGATGGAGTCTGTTCAAAAAGAGTCGTGGGAAGAGAGGGCGCTCGTGTGCCACAACTTGTTGCGTTGACAACACTGCTACGATGTAACATTATCATCTTAGATCAAATGTGTTACTTAAATACTAATATTGGCAAGGCACTCACTGGTTTTAATTTCTAATAATAGTAACATAATAGTTTCTACTTCCTAAGTAAGCTAAGTATCGAATTTATTTGTATTTTTTTTTTCGTTTTAACTGTATTGTAGAGTCAGTTTAAAAAGAGAAGAGTCGTGGCGTTCTGGTGAACTAACACTTTTTGTCGTACTGCAATGACAGAGTAGTGTTGTTAACGCAACAAAAGTTGTCAATTGGCACACGCGCGCCCTCAATTCCCACGACGCTTCTCTTTTTGACTCTAGCAGTAGTTTACAACTCTATTATCGGGTGCTTGCATGTGTTTTTTTGCATGTTTGTTGTTTACCTACTTTTTTTAATGGTTGTATTTTGTGTGTGTCATATTGGGTTGTGATTTTTATATATTATACTCGTCATGAGCATCCTTTATTTTATATAACCTCTAGTGAAATCTAGTAATTATGAGTACATTTGTTATTATACATTAATTATTGACTGGAAACTTTTGTCAACGATATTTTATTGATATTATTAATATTTAAGTCTCAGGTGAAACTGAAATGTCTGTGCTAGTATTATTAGATCTCTTTAATTAAGATAAGTAGCAATATTGGTATTTGTTATTTTACTATGTATTTTTGTTGAAAAGTAATTAGGTATTATGTAACTTTTGACTCGAATCTTGTATCTACTGACACCATCTATTTATTTATACTAAGACTGAAAACTTAGCTACTGTTGTTAGGTCTCATTTAATTATAAGAAATAGTTTTGTTACTTGTTGTATAAAATTATTATTCTTGTTGAAACTTAATATTTTGTAACTTGTTTACTGAAACCGCATCGATCTTATTATACTGAAACTGAAAACTAACCTGTTGTTAGATCCCAATTAATTATAAGAAATAATTTTGTTACTTGTTGTATAAAATTATTATTCTTGTTGAAACTTAATATTTTGTAACTTGTTTACTGAAACCGCATCGATCTTGTTATACTGATACTGAAAACTAACCAACTCTTGTTAGATCTCAATTAATTATAAGAAATAGTTTTGTAACTTCTTGTATAAAATTATTCTTTGTAAAACTTATTATTTTGTAACTTGTTTACTGAAACCGTCGATCTTATATACTGATACTGAAAACTAACCTACTGTTGTTATATCTCATTTAATTATAAGAAATAGTTTTGTTATTTCTTGTTGAAAATTATTATTATTGTTGAAACCTATTTTGTTTTCTATTTAATATTGTAACTTTTGACTGAAACCGAAAACTTTTATCTACTGTTTTTAGATATCGGTGTATTTTAATTTTTGGTGATTAGTGTGTTTACCTATTTTTAAACTGTTGTAATTACTTACATACCTCGTGTCGATCGATAGATATAAGTACATATTATCCATTTATTTTTTATCATACCGCTAATTGCAAAATTGTATTAAGGTTGATAGTTTCGTGTTGGGTTTAGTGAAAATGTAATTTGCCCCAAATCGTTACCTATTTTCTACGAACCTATATTCCACCAACTAGATTTAATTGAACTTTGAGAGCATTTAGGAATAGTTGTATTTTAGACAAAAATCTTTTTAAAATCCCATCCCTGCTAAAAACGTTTTTAACCTGCGCTATTTGTTATCATAATTATTGATTACTAGCAGCGCCTCTCGGTTACACTCTCGTAGTTCCCGTTCCCGTGGGAATTCCGGGATAAAATATAGCCTACCTATATCACTCCCTGAAAACTAAGCTTTCGAATGATGAAAGATTTTTTAAATCGGTCCTGTAATTTAGACGCCTATTCAAAACAAACAATCAAATCTTTCCTCTTTATAATAATACTAGCTGCGCCCCGCGGCTTCGCACGCGTTGTTCCTATGGAAATATTAAAAGGTGATTTTCATCCCACGGGAACAGATTTATGGGATAAAAAGTAGCCTATGTTTTATTCCAGGATTAGAATTATCCTTATGCAAAATTTCAACAAGATCCGTCCAGTAGTTTTGGCGTGAAGAAGTAACAAACATCCATCCATACATCCATCCAAACTTTCGCATTTATAATATTAGTGTGATGAGTAGGTAGGTATAGGTACCTATAGATTTATAGATTAATTATCGCGTACCTTTCTGCCTGTTATAAAATAAAATGCCAGTAAACCGAAGGATTAACAATTTATGGTTTTTAAATCTTCTGCAAATGGCATCGTCTTCATTTTATAACCTTATACCTATCCATTGTTTTTGTTTTGATCCATAATTAACGATTTATCGATATAAGTTTGCGGCAAATTACTTTACCGCTAGTATTTTTCCCTGAAGAATGCAGAAACGCTCTCTAAACCACAAAAAATAAACCCGCGCCAACACGAAACTATCCACTTTAACCATGGCCCATGATGCAAATGTCTCACCACGTTCCCGTGTAGCTGCGGCAGTGAATGCGTTATACTAATCTAAACTAAATTATACTACATACTATTTATACTACATAAATATATGATTGAGTGACGTTTATTCCATAGAAAAGCGTTACTCAAGCATAGATTGTTGACTGATTATTGATCACGCATTTATAATACGGACCTAAGTACTGAGGTACCTACTGACTGATAATATCCACGATCAAATCGTTTTTGTGACAAAAATATTATCTGTTTAACATTGATACCTACTTACTTAAATTAAATGGCATTGTAAAACAATCTATAAAATATATAGGTACAAAAAGACAACGTTTAAAAAACGATCCATCATTTTAACACCAGATTCTAAGATATCTTTAATTAGAATAAGTTGATCACTTTTATTATCAATAAACTATTTGGAAAATTTGACTGATAAATAGATAATAATCTGTATTTTGTTTAATTTATGACGATGTTGCCCTCTACCGCTTATCGGATCAAGCAAATACAATTGCGTGCCGTTCTATCATCATTATTATTATCATCAGCCTATAATAGTCCACTGCTGGACATAGGCCTCCCCTAATGAGCGCCCGTCTTCAGCTTGCCGCAGCCACCAAGGGGATGCAATATTTCAAACAATCTCATAAATAGTGATGTTAATTTGACGACAGTTTCGCCTATGTACTCGTACACGCGTTTTTTTCTTTGAATGAAATAATGCAATATGTAGGTATCTGCAAATAATAAAAAAAAACCTAATCTGACAGCTCGATAAAGAAGGATGGCAACACCCGCCCCTGCACGAATAAAAACAAACAAGGGCTGTGCAGACATGTAATAACTAATGACGGATAAATAATATTTTAAAAGATTTTTCTAACTATCATTTACATTTTTAGCTGTTGGGAGTCAAAATATATTTTTATTTTTATTTTGTGCGGCAAAGAAACGCTAGGTAGCCGACATAAAGCTTAGAACGTGACTTCTTTTGTGACTGTCAATGTCATCGTAAATCAAGTAACACAAATTGAAACAACGATATTGATGTCTGTCTATTCAGGGGTACGTTCCGATTCACGCTTAAGGAGCTGACGCGCGCATGAAGTCGTTTCGTTTCAACTTTCAGCGCGCTGATAGAACGCACGGCAACGCACACTTTGCCACGCCCCTTGAGCGCACGGGAGCGCATAAACTGCCTCACCTTTCGAGACAAGGCAGCTCGTGCGCCTCAACTTCTTTGTGAGTGCCGCCTGAGCGTTTCGTTTCAAAAATCGCGCCAACGCGCACCAACGCGCTCACATGAATCGGAACGGGGGGCTTCTTGCGCGCATAGCTCGTGCAGTGCGTCAGCGCTTTATGCATGAAACGGAACGTACCCCAGATGTTGCCAAAACTAAACTAAACTAATTTGACAGTTCTAAAAATGTCGATGTCCATGTCATAACGATAAAAATAATAAGGATGGCATCAACCAAAAAAAATTAAAATATGCAGCCAAAAAAAAAATATATTATATATATAATAATTATAGACAAAAAAGCATTTTTGCCTCAACCCAAGGACCTGTCAGATTAGTCTGAATAGACACCAATGTCTCCTGCGGGCTTAGCACGGGGTTTCTTCTCTAGGGTAGAATAGACTAAAAGTGACATAAAAATGACAGTTAAGTGTAGAGAGTAGAAAGTTTTCTTCGATCGCGAACATGGCGTTCGAAAGAATGAGCGGATAGAAATGTTTTCTATTCTACCCTAGAGATGAGTCTACCACTGCGAGCATGGCGTTCAATTTTACTCTACTTTTGACATTTGAGAATAGAAACAATTCTTCTAATATTGTCTACACCTCTCGAGACATAGAGAAGCGTTTCTTGTTTGCAATTTTCACTGGTTACGGATAAACAAGCATGAACGGTGGAAGAAATTGGGTTGTTAGCCAGCACGAAGAGAAGAACGATAGAAGAAACGAAAGAAATGCCGTTCGAGAGCTCACAGCAGCTCTTGATTTGCCGGAGGCCGAATTTCAGAGAAACTTTTTCGTTTCTAAGGGTATGGTACAATATTTGTGCCAAGAGCTGAAAGAAGAGCTGTCTCCTCGCACAACACAAGGGTACCCACCAATTGTAAAAGTAAGTACCTACCTACTATCTCCCTATGGGTACTATTACTACAGTAATGTAGGGATATTGCAAACCGTGTAGGTAAGGTTATGTTACCTAGTGTGTTGACAATTTTATTTTTACAGGTTCTTTGCTCCCTAAAAGTTTTGTTCTCTGGCCATTACCAGAGAGGTGTTGGCCAAGAACAAAACATAAGTATTGGGCAAACTACTGTAAGCAAGTTCCTCGAACAATTTGTGAGAGCTGTAAATAGCAAGTAGGTACCTATGTATTAAGTTCCTACCTTTTCATGTCAATCAAACCTAAGTACCTACCCTTACCGTAACCTTCTAATAAAAACCTCATTATTTCAGACTCAAGCCAAAATGGATAAACTTTCCGAACACAGATGCTGGCAGACAACAGGTGGCACGAAAATTTAGGGAAAAATTTAGGTTACCTAATATTTTGGGTTGCATTGACTGCACCCACATTAAATTGTTTCCGCCACCTAAGCCTGGCCAGATCCAGTATAAAAACCGCCATGGATTCACATCAATCAATGTACAGCTGGTAAGTAGTGATTGTAGATAATGGGCAACATATGAGTAGGTATTTTGGTAAGTGGGAATTTTGGGAATTGTGAATAAAGTAATTAGGACTCATGTACCGAAAGGCTAAATAGACACCTTATGTACTTAAAATAATATAGTTAACTTACTATCTACTTCCACAGATTGCAGATGCCGAATGCCGGATCCTTAATGTTAATGCGAACTACCCAGGCCGTGTGCATGACCAGTTCATATTTAATAATTCAGTAATTAAGACAGAGCTGCGAAGACTGCATACTGCCAGGATTGGAGATTACCATCTTCTGGGTAAGTAGATTTAAAAGTATAATTATTTTTCTAAACTAGCTAGGTACTCTTAATGTTTATGCAAGTACTTTTTATGTGTCAATCTTTATAAACCTAATATTTTTATTTTGTAGGAGATTCTGGATACGCCCTTGAGCCATGGCTGATGACTCCTATTGTTGATGCTCGGGCAGGAACCCCTGAAGAAAAATTCACCAAGTGGCATTGCAAGACAAGAAATGTAATTGAGCGTACCAATGGCTACCTCAAAGGCACTTTCAGGTCACTCGGCATAGACCGCAGCCTTCATTATGAACCGGAGAAGGCTTCAGCATTAATATATGCTAGTTGTACACTATACAACATTATGAAACACTATGGGTAAATTCTCATTGATACCTACTTTATCATTATTGATTACTTTATCCTAATCAATTAATCATTAGGTACTTACTTCAATTTGCAACTATTTTGGTACTAAAAAATACCTACAAAGAGTAATTAAATGTTGTACATTTATTTTACAATGTTGTACAACATAGGGGGCAGACTTGCATTATTGTTAGCTAGGTAATGAACACTATTTTTTCAGGTTACCAATGGAGCTAATACCCGATTTGGAGGCTGAAAGGGTAGTTGATCCCCATGATACTCTCAACAGTTTGTCTCTGGCACGGGGCAAAAGGCAGAGAATAGTGAGGGAATACTTCAGTCACTAGGTACCTATTTCTTTATAGACAGTCAAATGCAGATAATGTTATAA
The DNA here is from genome assembly GCA_955876795.1 of Eupithecia tripunctaria. Lineage (NCBI taxonomy): Eukaryota > Metazoa > Arthropoda > Insecta > Lepidoptera > Geometridae > Eupithecia > Eupithecia tripunctaria. The sequence goes on along the minus strand of OY041623.1, from coordinate 6,265,464 downwards.
AATTGTATTATTTATATTTTTAATATTAAGTAGTTAGTATTACAGTTTTATTATAAAGGTACACTTAATTTCCCAATTTTTTTATTGTTTCTCGGCGGCATTTGCGCAATCTGTAACAAAAAATTAGCAATTAATATGTAACTTCATTTTTCAGGTACAGAGGATAAGGAATGCCCACAAGATAGAAGCTGTTTATTTCTTTCTTCTTTGTTAACTTATGTTTTGTTTTTGTATTTAATTATAATTTAACCTTTCTGTAATGCTTCTCCTCATTTCAATCATTGTTAGGTCATTTTTTATTCTTAGGTTGTTGTTCATTTCCTGAAACAAGGAGTTAATAAGTACATAGAATGAAATAATAGGTATACTAAAATTACATTGAGGTGTATTTGGATAGGGACAATAACATCATCTTTATTTTACACACAGAAGTTGCCAGTGCTGTGTATAAACCTCTTACAATAGACTTCTTTTTGATAGCATATTGGAAGCACACACAGCCATCATAAAGAAATACATTAAATACCTACTCTTTAGTAAGTACATATTTTTCACAATAACTTACTTTCAAAACACTTCTGGTGCTCTCATCGGAGGCCAGAAATTCATTTTTTGCACTCCTTGGTGGCCTGCGTCTGGTGTTGGGAGTCTCGGAGGAGACTTGTGGAGTGAAAGTGGGTGAATCTACAATTAAGCTTAATGATGGCTGTGGTTGTGGGCTGATTAGTGGAGACAGGCATGGGCTGAGGCGGGGTGGACTTTGTGGTGGGCTTGTGGTGTGGTCAGGTGAGCTTTGATGTGGTGGCAGGCCCTCCTCAATCACAATGACAGGAAACTGAAAGAATTCAAATTATTTATACGAAACAAAATGAAATGAATAATTCTACTAATTAATTACATTAAAAGAAAGTACCTCGCCCAGTCCTGTTTCCTGCATTTGTCCTATTCCATAGGCACTCTCAGTGCCTATGATGTTCAGTATTTTTCTGCTGGTGCTTGGCACTGGTGGCACATGATCTGGCCTGTTGCCAGTTTTGTTCATGGCTTCATTGTGCCGAGCACCATCGATCCGGGCTTTTTTTTTTAGGTCCCTCCAAGTCTGAAAATTTCAATGGTAGAAGTCATGAGGTAGCCAATGAGAACAACCTACTAGCTTCTGGAAAATTCTTGGAAGCTATTAAGACAGTAGAAAATGAGATAGATATCAAATAGGTACAGTATTGATGGAAAAAAAATATAGTTTAATGAAGCCTTACAATTACAATGGATTCGGAACATAAAATTAGTATGTACAAACATTTTTCCACTGCTCGACAGTCTTGTCGGGCCCTAACTCCTTGAGTGCGCCTTGGAGACGCAGCCATTCTTCATTGTGGGCCCGACGACCCAGTGGCCCGGTAAATTCGCCGATTGCAAAAAAATTGTGGGTGGCCATGTAGTCCACCATATACCTGATTTGTTCAGGATTGCTTCGAAGACTGTAATTAAGTAGGTACGTAATTGTTAGTACATGAATAAAACGTATTTCGTAAAATGTTCAGTTTTATGATAGTTCTAAGTTTTGGCAAGACTTTCGATACTTCACGGCAAAGTTCCTGCTTTGAACACTTTGTCATAGTTTACATTATTTTACTGTTTACTAAAGGTCTTAAATAAAATAACGATACTTGAACCACTGACTTTTTACGCGAGACATTATTAGTCGGCAAAATCACTTGCGAGCTCGCCATTTTCTCCACTGAAATAACTTGTGAAAATTAAATTTTCGCGCGGAAGACCATGGGTTATGACATTGACATAAGCAATGATGTGACGTTAATGGTCGTAAATGTCAAAAGTAAAACGTTTCGTTTTACGTTTATACTGTATTTCTTGACACAAAATATCAACACGATGTTATTTTGTAGGTAATGAAACGTAACGAACGAACTTTTTAGAACATTTTATATTTAATCTGTGGTATCGTTCCCGTTGCTATAGAAAGCGCTTGTCTACGAAGAAACTGTTTTCTAGGGCTTGCTTCGAGAAACACCATGTTCGGGCAAAAGAAAGATTTCGAAGACAAGAAACTATCTTGTCTATTCTAGTGTAGAGTAGAGAAGGAAACGCCGTGCTAGGGGGGCTGGCGAGATAGATTTGACCTACTTACGACGAAAATCTTACAAATTGATACCACGGCATTCTCCTGGATAAATTGATTAGGTACCTAGATTACGTTACGATTGGACTGACTGAAGATCTGAAGATGTCTTTGCGATGTATTAATTGTCGGCTTCGGGTATCTCGTGTTAGAAGGCATTCTTTGGCGGATGAAAATGCAGCCTAACAGTCATGTAACCTAAAATAACTTTTTTCTCCCAACTTCTAAAAGGTTTATTCTATTGATTTCTGAATCCTTTAGGTACGTATTGTTTATTTTATAAGGCCGGAGTGATGCTCGTCGCCAAAAAAGTTGGGTCAGCAGATGTATGGAACCTTGCCATCCTTCTTTATAGAGCTTACCGATTAGATTTTTTTATTTTAAAATAAACTCGTGGACGAGTAAGTGCATAGACTATTTAGGTATAAACTTCTTCAAAGATTTCTCTACATAATACCTAAGTAGGTAGCTGATTTTAATTTCGTAAACTGGAACTACCTACAAGTATGCAAAATTTCATTCCGATTTAATCAGTAGTTTTGGCCTTGACTTGTCCAAGATCGGTGTGAGGGGAATTCAGGAGCGGTCGCCTTTACAAGAATCAACTCACGAAGAACAATTCAGATTGATCAAGGTCCGCCTTGATCAATCGGACGTGGATAAAGCTCACATGTCCGCGTCGCACGCGCCGAAGTCATCGCATTTTCAAATCTTTGTACTTATGAAATAGTGCGCAACCCCGCATCTATCCGCGTCTCATTTTACTAAAATCTTCTTGGTATACGGATTCCGCGGACGAGCGCACGGTCACCTTAAATCGGACATAGGTATCTACCTAAGTACGGTTGCGGGTATCACGTACATAAAAAACTTATCTAACACGGTGTCACGTAGTTATTTCCAATTTAGGTATGTAACACCTACTGAATCCGGTGTTTTTAATTAGATTACTATCTAGTCAGATTATCATCCTCAGATATCTACTGAGTCAGGTGCCATTTACGTAGGAATCTGCACTATGGACTTAGGTAACTGACAACTTTTGTTGCGTTGACAACACTGCTCTGTCATTGCAGTACGACTAAAAGTGTTCGTTTACAGTAAAGCCACGACTCTTCTCTCTTTTTGAACAAACTCTAGGAGCCCGGACTTAGAATGTTGGCAATGTTACACTCTCCAAGATGACGTTTAGCTGTTGTTCCTACGCCTGACCTCTCCCGGTCCCGTCCTTCTGCGACGCATCGTATTATTGTGTCCGTCAAGTTAGCAGGCCTGCAATGAAATTTGGTAGTTATGTCCCATAGTGCCTCTCGGCATCCTAAGCAAAAGAAATAGTGCTCCAGTAGGTAGGTACTTCGGGAGATATACATTTTTAGGAGTCTGTTCAAAAAAAGAAGCGTTGAAGGTGAACTAACACATAGTCGTACTGCAATGACAGAGCAGTGTTGTCAACCCAACAAAAGTTGTCAATTGGCACACGCCTCAATTCCCACAGCTCTTCTCTTCTTGAACAGACTAGTGCATCTGTGTTTGTCCTACACGCATAACTAGTCTACGTTGAGACTAGCTGCCGTGACCGAAATTAGACTAGGAAGACATAAATATCATCCAAATAAAACTGAACAATAAAAACTATTTACATTTATTATTTTTTACATAAAAATAATACTTTTTACATAACATTCAGCTAAGCGAGTTACATGATTCGCATTCATTAACTATAACAATTATTTATTTTCGTTATTTATTAAAACTTTATTCGACGGGCTGAAACAGACCTTTGTACTTACAGAGACGTTTTACACGTCGTCGTGAAACGGTTTCCGAACGAAAATGTAAAAAAGACCGTGCATCAATGTTCTATGTGTGTATGTGTACTGCCATACTGTTTACTAAAGACCGTTCATCGAAAGATGTTGTATAATATTTAAAAATATGTAAGTCAAACACTAGTGCATCTATAGTGGGTTTAGATAATGTTATGAAGTGGGGACGGTCTATACAAAGTTTGCGGTAGCTCTGTATGCCTATTAGCGATCTACAGTCGCTAACTCACGCAGGTTAGGTTAGCGACTGTAAGCGTGCGTAGTACGCTTATGTGACGCGTGGGGCGCGTAGATCGCTAATAGGCTTACTGTTTTCTATGAAAATGTGAAAGTTATCTAAACTTTCCGCTTGGAGCGCTGCGCTGTCACATTTCTATAGAAAATAAAACATAGTAAACAATATGGCAGTACCTACACACTTAGCACACCAATCTAAAAACTGAAAAAAGTATTCGAGGCTTTAGTACGAATGTTCTCTGATACTCGTGCGTTTTCACGAATTTCGTTGGAAGACAGCGCACTGGTTACAATTACAATCACAATGTGTATTGTTATATCTACTTGTATGTGGCTAAGTTTTATTATTTCAACAGTTACTTTTTAGGCTTTGGTGAAACCATCCAGTGTTCGGTCTAAACATAATTTGAAGATTAATCAGAAAGATTCTAAAACGTATCAAATTAAAATCAGTCGTAAAGTAAAAAAATAAACATTTCAAAGATACAAATAATTACATAATTTCAACATGTTTTTATTCTAAGACACATCCGGTTCTTAGACATTCCTTTTCATATATTACACTGTTAATTTTTGTCTACTTCTAAGAACTTCAAACTAATTGCATTAATTTAAAATATTCTAAGGCACCTAAGAATAAACCAAGCAGTTTATCCAGAAATAGAGTCTAGGGTGTGTGTGCATTGAAAGTATTTTATACCCCATAGTACCTACTCAACATAGCGTAAACAATTTATATAGAAAACCCAAAAGACAAAGACTCGGAGGCCCGTATTATGAAAGTTTGCTCAGTCATAGATTTATGCTTGAGTAACTCTTATGGCACAGAAAAAAGTTACTCAAACGCAGATCGATGACGAATAATACTAATAATTCTTTATTTCACAAAAAATATACTACATTACAAAAATAATGATGACTGAGTAAGCCAAGGGCCAGTGAGAAATGTTCACAGAGTGATCGAAAACGAAGAATATAATCGCAAACAGTTTGTTCTGTCAATTGCTTAAGTTTACCTAATTTTCATAATTTCTTTGTCATCAAGAGAAAGCTCATACGAAATTACCTAGAAACGTTCCCGCTCACTTTTATTTCTATTCGATTGCTTCTCGCCCATTAATCACATTAAGCATTTTATCAATGGTGTCAGTAATATGATGATCCAATTCAAATCCATACCTATACCGTATTCATCGAGCATGTAGAATGTGAGTAAACTAACCTCCCATAGGTAAAACCATAATATTGACATTGTTGGCGCATCCTTTTACACGTAAATTACATGACTTGTCGATTTGAGATCCTTCCTTCAATAAATATTGCTTACAATTAATTACATCTGAAATTCTACGCCAATCAAGTGAGTTTTTGTTATTTCTGTCGTGGTATGCTTACTATCATTCAACATGTTCGATGAATATGGTATACCTACGTTAAAACTCTTTAATTAATATTTCTTAAACAATAACAATAGGGTATATGCATGTGATTTCAAAATGGCTAAAAAAATATATATGTATTCTCTATTGATATAGAAACATATCTACATATTTATTTTTGCATTTTGAGATGTTTTTATTGTAGAATTTAACCATTGAAAAATTGATATTTTAAATCTCAATCGCAAAATTTCAAAACGCTACGCCATTGACTAGAGCGGACGTGACATCACTGTGCACATTTTTTCTTTTTTTATTCTGCTTGCTGCACCATGATTTGACACTATTCTGCCCACTTGACATTTCGTATTGTCGATTATTTTCAGTTTTTTCGGAAAACCTCTTTCCTGAGATGATCACTACCGAGGTCGTCACCAAAGGTTTTAATCAAGTGTGTACGTCGACGTCACATAAACATGGCGCCAATATGGCAGCGTTTTTATCACCCGAAAATGATTGTAGTTTTGATTTGTTTTTTTTACCTTGTTAATGCGAAATTCAGTGAGCGTCTTATCATTCCTCGGTTAAATAATGACCTAAAGAATCGATTAAAACAATAAAAAAAATCGATGCATATACCCTATTGTTTAAACAACTCGGCACAACTGTACTGGACAGCGTTAAACGTGTTACACAGCGAACGTTCTTGCAGTCAGTACGGGAATAAAAAGCAACGACATGGAAATTAGGGGTTATTCGATAGAGGTCACGTTCGGTTTTAGTTTAAGTCATATCTTTCTTTTTGGTTCTTTTTGTCCGTTTTTTTGTCTACTGTTCTTCTTCTTTTCTTATTTTTGGCTCTGCTGCGTCATGATTTGACATAATTCTTCCTATGTCAGTTATCAATTGCACAAAAATTAAGGAATAGGTATAAATTTTATGGAGGTTGCTCGCTACACAAATGACTGCTTATTTCAAAAATTACGGATCTTGTCAGGTACGCTTTTGCCACAACCCAAGGACTGAGGGGGTCGTCACCCATCGAGTTGAAGCCGGGGTAAAGAGGCCAAGCCTCGATGCCCCCCTCCGTGCCCCCACAAGGGCCGGAAAGAACGAAAATGTCAGGTCTGTCAGTTGACATAAGCTGCGGTTTTTGACATAAGCTGTCAGTGTTGTGAGCACGAAAAGTAAGTAGACAAAAAAACGCGTGATTACCAAAAAGCAGAAGAAAACTAAAACAGAACATGGCCTCCATCTAATACCCTGAATTCAGGACATAGTGTGAAGTATTATGCTCGCTGCGAGTGGTATAGTACGCCCCGTAACACGGACTTAATAAGCTTTTTATTGGTGTCGATTCTTTTGTTTTAGGATTAGCTAAAATTAGAATTTACGAAATTTCAAATAGACGAGAGCATTCTATGGCCCGTATTATGAAACCTTGCTCAGTCATCGATCTATGCTTGAGCAATGCTTTTCTATGGCATAAACGTCACTCAAGCATAGTTCTATGACTGCTTTTATAATACGGGCCTATGTTTGATAGATTAGATCGGTTTAAAATTAGGATGACAGACCTAAAACCACTGAACTTAGTTAAAATAGCAATAAGCCTATTCCTTGCATAACATTTAAGTTGACATGTTTGAAAAATTAAACTGACAGGCTCAAAATTAGATTGAAAGATCTAAAACAACTCAATTTAGTTAAAAGTAGCTTTAACCCTATTCTTTGCATATCGTTTTAGCTATGATTTGATACGTCTACCTAATTTTAGCAGGCATCTAATTAGGTCATTAATAAAATGTATCTATTTAAAACTGGTATCGTTTTGAATTCATGGATGATTTTTCTGTAAACGGATGAACTGTTTGACTCATGTAAAGAAGTATTTTGAAATAACACCCTAGAAAAAAGATATTTTGGTCACAGCAACACCTAACTACTCAACTCAGAGAGGTTTTGCGATATTCAAAAACGTTCTAATATAGGTATTTTTAGGATCTGTCTAGATAATACCATAATTGAGGTCAACCTAGCATAGCATTTAGAAATCCTAAAATTTAGATTAGGAATCCTATAACAACAGAATTAACACCATTATTGACTTTGCCTTATCCTTTAACTTCATCTGTGATGGGTAGTCGGCATAACTTTTAAATTGACAGACTTGGCTAAGTCCTATTGTAATTTTTGTCTGTGTTTTAAATAGTCAACATTAATATTAATCTAAAAGTGGAATCATCTTATGTTACTTATAATTAGGTGAACTACAACTTTTAACAGTAACTATTCTTTTAAGCTGTTCTATCTTATCACATTTCGAGTAATTTTATAGACAGAACTCTTATTCTAAAATAGACCGTGAAGGCCTTGTTTTAAAGTTTAATTTACAACTCAAGATCTATCTACTGTTTCCTATCCGCAGCTTTGCTTGTGCAGTACTTACAAAAATACATACAATTTCGTTTTATGCTGAGTACGAGTTTTTTTAATTGTCTATCACGATTGTTGCTGACGCGTAACCTCCCATTTTAAATGCCTGCTTTATTCAATAAATATATTTATCGTAAACCAGTATAAAAGTGGTAACCCAAGCTAATCGCCATTACTCCAAAAACAAAAAGTAAATTTAGATAAGAACACCGCCTGCAAACACGCTCCTGCCTTTAGATTGCAACGAACGTCGTAAAAAAACTCTTACTCAGCTCAAAATTCTACCAAAACTAACAAACATGCGTCCACCAAAGACTTCACAAAAGCACTAGGTATTCTTAGCATAAATGCACGTCTATACATAAAACAACAACTTAAGGCTACTCCCCTGGGCCAATGAAGAGGGCACTGATCGCGAAGAATAGGAACACCAGACCACCGATTATCGTCACTGGAAAGAAAATAATAAGTTGGTTATCATAGCTGAAAAAAATCTAAGGTTGGTGGATAAATTGAACTCTAAAACCACTAGCTCAAGTTGTGTGCGTCAAGTTAGCAGCCACTCCATGGAATTTGGTGGTTTTAACAAGTTTTATTTTCACATGTTACAGAATATTATAAGTGTTATATATTCCGATAGAGGATAAAATTCTCTATCCAATGGTATAAGTATTACTGTGATTGAAAATTTTGAATAACTAAGCACCATGCTAGGCTCCGCCGCCCTTGGTGAAAAATCTGTTGGTGCAATAAAAGTTTTTTTTCACATGTTACAGAATATTATAAGAGTTATATATTCCGATAGAGGATATAATTCTCTATCCAATGGCATAAGTTTTTCTGTGAATGAAAATTTTGAATAACTAAGCACCATGCGAGGTCTCGCTATAGTTTCGTCGAAATCAGTGGGGCTGCCAGCATGACGTCAAGGTAGCACAGCCACAGTGAAAGACCTAAATATCTCCTAAAGTACTGGGGCACTATTTATTTTACTTAGGCATCGAGAGGCACAATTTGATGGCACATTTATAGGCATAGTTGAAACCACCAAATTCCATGGTATGGCTGTTTGTACGTAAACAAATGTAAGTAGGTACCTACTTCGATTTAGTATTTCAGAGTACGAGCCACACAGTCTTCACTCTAAATCAAACTCTAAAACCACTGCCTCCAAGTTGGTTTTAGACTGAAAAGTGGTTGTACGTAAACAAATTGCAATTATTTAAGTCTCAGTACCTATTTATACTTCAATTATCAGTCTCGTTTATGTTGATAATAAAATGAGTAAATTGTAGGGATTTACCGTGATTGTGACTAAGTTTATTATTGTCATTATTGATAAACTGTTCTAAAATAACATCTTCAATATCATAGCTTTATGGATGGATACCGAAAAGTCTTATTTTATTTAATTTATATATTTAGTTTAAATGAAAAACTAAAAAAATGCAATTATTTTTTTAGCATACAAACCTGGCATTGGTGGCTAAAATCATTTCATTATAATATAATAGTAATACTTTAATATTATTAATTCAAAAGTAGTCTGTCTGTTAATTTTTCACGCGACGGATAAACGAATCTCAATAAAATTTGGCAGGGAGGTATCCTGTGGACGGTAATAGGCTTAATTTAATCCCGAAAAAGCGAGCCAAGCCGCAGACAACAGCTAGTAATAAATAAAACATCATCCATCGAGCCGCAATATATCTTTCGGTCCACTGCTGGACGCAAGCCTCCCCCTGATAAGTGCCTTGTTGTCGTTTAAGTAATGGGCATATTCCCCACGCTCGGCATGCGGGTTGGGGATCACAGTTCGGTGGTAGAATTGTTCTGCAGGGAGCGCTGCTGCCCGCCCCCAGTGGATATCCCTTAGTCGCCTCCTACAACACCCACGGGAAGAGATGGCGATTGTATGTACAAAACTTTTAATGTAATTCTGTTTTCTTTCTAAAATTAATTATGTTAGTTAAATGTTTATCTGAGTGTTTATTAATATTAATTTTACTGACATTCCATATTATGACAATTGTATGTACGAAACTTTTATTGTTATTCTGTTTTCTTTTAATAATAGATTCAGGCGTTACTTTGCGGAAATCCATTGTAAATATAAGAACGAAAAATATTTAGTAACAATTCCGCGAAAAAACCTTCTGCGATAAAATCTAACAAATTGTACATTTATACAAAATGAAAGAACATTTATCAAAGCAAGTCGTCAACTAGTTTCGTCTCTCCACGAGACATGATCAGGACACCACACCACTCGATCTTGACACTGAGAGCGCCAAACAACAACGACAGAGTCCCACCAGAGATGTTGTCACTTCGAGCTCCGCGTGCCAAGTGAGGCATCGCTCGCAAAACCGCCCCTTATATACAGTCAGGGTGACGCATCCCGCCCATTACCTGCGTCCGTGACATCACCGCTCGCGCAATTTCTAGAAAAAATCCGTAATAATGGCGATCGAGGCAAACCTGTACTTAGTTCATTCAACAATGTATTATTACTGTATTTTGTAATTTCTAAATTTTCTAAGACCGACAACCTAAATCCCTTATCACAAGTATGTAAAATTGAAAATGAGTGATTATCATTTAATGAATGACCCGATTCTAATAAATGTTTTGCAAAATTTGACTTTTCTGGATGATTGTTTCTATAAGCCGCTAAATGTTCTTTATACCTAACCTGAAAACTACGACCAGTTTGACCTACATAAACACCATTACATTCATCACAAACTAACTTATAAACACCAGATTTCTTATTGTTATCCAATCTATCTTTTCCGTTACAAATCTGTTTTAGTAAATTGTTTGTTTTGAACGCTACATGTACTTTATTTTTGGACAAAGCCCTTGAAACTCCCTCACTTAATGGACCTAAGTAAGTTAAACTTCCTACATATTTATTTATCCTATCTGGGGCAACAGGGTACAATAAAGAACGGACAATGTTACGTTGTTTACTCCTAATTAGACCATCAACTATATTCCTACTATATCCGTTTCTTTCTGCCATATGGTAAATAATAGATATCTCTTTATTAAAGTTCTCCCGTGATAGGGGTACTGACATCAATCTGTGGACAAAACTACGATAAGCTGCTAACTTATGTTGTAATGGATGACAAGAAGAATTCGGTATTGTAATGTCTGTATAAGTCGGTTTTCTGTAAATTTGGAAATCGTGCCTATTGTTTAACCTTGTTAAAGTCAAATCTAAAAAGTTCAGCGAGCCATTGGTTTCCAACGTAGCGTTCAAAACAAACAATTTATTAAAACAGATTTGTAACGGAAAAGATAGATTGGATAACAATAAGAAATCTGGTGTTTATAAGTTAGTTTATGATGAATGTAATGGTGTTTATGTAGGTCAAACTGGTCGTAGTTTTCAGGTTAGGTATAAAGAACATTTAGCGGCTTATAGAAACAATCATCCAGAAAAGTCAAATTTTGCAAAACATTTATTAGAATCGGGTCATTCATTAAATGATAATCACTCATTTTCAATTTTACATACTTGTGATAAGGGATTTAGGTTGTCGGTCTTAGAAAATTTAGAAATTACAAAATACAGTAATAATACATTGTTGAATGAACTAAGTACAGGTTTGCCTCGATCGCCATTATTACGGATTTTTTCTAGAAACGGCGCGAGCGGTGATGTCACGGACGCAGGTAATGGGCGGGATGCGTCACCATGACTGTATATAAGGGGCGGTTTTGCGAGCGATGCCTCACTTGGCACGCGGAGCTCGAAGTGACAACATCTCTGGTGGGACTCTGCCGTTGTTGTTTGGCGCTCTCAGTGTCAAGATCGAGTGGTGTGGTGTCCTGATGATGTCTCGTGGAGAGACGAAACTAGTTGACGACTTGCTTTGATAAATGTTCTTTCATTTTGTATAAATGTACAATTTGTTAGATTTTATCGCAGAAGGTTTTTTTCGCGGAATTGTTACTAAATATTTTTCGTTCTTATATTTACTGTTTTCTTTTAATTAATGTAATTGGTTTCTTACAACCGTTTTAATTTAAATAAATAAATAAATAAATGGGGTGGTGCAAGCTCCTGCATAAATTACACCAAACTTAAGAAAAAACTCACCAGTCCTAACAGAGATCTTCTGGGCGACCATCCGTCCCCCAATAACCGCTAGACCCGTACACAGCGCATGTCCCAACGACCCTCCAACCACGACGCCGATAGCGTCCTCCCTTGTCGCCAACACAACTGTTGCGAGCTGCGACCGATCTCCCCACTCAGCTAGGAATGTTAGCGACGCTGCTTGGAGCAAGACTTTTAGGACTGCGTTTCTTTTCCGCCGTTTGTTCTCTTGGCCTTGCTCGAGCATTGTCATTGTCGCTTCTTTTTCTTCCTGCAATGATGGGGTGGTGTCAGTAAGGTCGGAATATACGATCAGTTTAAATAAAATGTGCGGATAAAGAAGAAAATCTTAAAACGCAGCAGTTAATATTTTTTTATGATCATTAGATTTGTCGTAGAAAAATTTAATGATCATAAATGTCAACTCTTATCTGACCAGACATTACAATTAACAACAAAATTGACAATCTTCCAAAGGTTTCCTAGTTTTGAAAACATCTTGCAGAAGTTATAATTTTGTTATTGCTTAGTAGTTTTTGTCGATATTCGTATTTTCGATGTTATATTCGTCTTTCAAGCGAACGTATTTAAGAGCTAACACCTTCATGGCCCAAGACGCAGGTGCCAGTCTCTATCTGCGTGGAGCTGCGGCGCGCCCCTGCGGGTCGCACCGCAGAGCTGGGCAGTGAATGCGTTAAAGGGGTATAGGTAATTCAAATGGGATAATAATATGAAAATTAAAACGAATTCCTAATGAAACTGCACAAAATACATTATCATTACTCGAAGTGCTAAGCATGAGAATCAAATGCAAACGTTAAAAACAATGCGAACAAAATAATTATGGACTAAGCTAAAATAATGATTTAGGTACTGCAATTAACATTACAAGAGTTTTATCAATGGACAACCACATATTGTGTTTATGTAAGGAGTAGTTAGAAATATAATTATATCTAGGTATCCATACCCATACTATGACTGTATTGTGTGACTAAATAGTCATTTAGCTAGAAAATTAACTCATTGCCTTTGTTCATGAGAGATAAGTAAAGTACATCTTCATTCAGATAGCCTTAACTTATCTGAATAAATTTGTTAGGAAAGGATTCCCATTTTAAATGAAAGAGGAGTCAATATGCCCTACGAGGAATTTTATCAGAAGATTAAAAGAGCATTAAATCTCTCAGAAGGATTTTAAAATGTTCATATTGGTAAAAAACAAAGATGCGTAAAAATCTTGCAGTGCTTACGGATTGCAGAATGGTATTAAAACTGTGTTCCTACAAACTACATGCAATTTCAGCATTCAACTAAAAGTCAGCATTATTATACTTGAAATACATAATACTCATATACATAATCATGCCTAAAATGTAACTAAATGTTCAGTGAAACATTGATGCTTTCAAATGCTGAATTCCTTTGTACCAAAGCTGTCAGAAAGCTTATATCAAAATGATAATGAATCTGTGCGGAACAGAACGTAAAAAGCTAAGCTAAAAGAAAAATCTATGGTGTCATTCGTACTGCCAGGCATAATGACGCAAGTTCACCCTCAGCGGTTCAGATTGTGTTGAGGGGCCTGGTTGGGGCTCTTCTGGCGTCACCGGAGCGGTTGAGACGCGGGGCGAAGCCCCCGGGCTTTGAGACCTCGAAGGCACGGGCGAAGTTTCAGGAGAACTCCGCTCTTTTGGAATTTCACCCTGTATATTATTCCGAATATGAATTTGACAGTGATTATGGCAATGTCAATTCCCTTCCCTTTTTAGGTGGGCATAAATAACAGTGGCGTAATTTTTAACATTGCACTTGCACTGAAATTTTGCTGGCGATCAAAATATAGAGAGAAAGAAATTGGGGACTATAAATATCACATTAGAAATAAATAAGTTAAAGTCTATGAATTTTAATAAAAGAATAAGTCGTTCTAAAGTTTTCCATTGAAACCATTTCTGACGAATTAAAATACTTATGTAGAAAGATAAAATTTCACCTTCGAGTAAAATTCTAAGGACACCAACGCAATTCTATGTTTATTTAAAAATAATAAAAGGAATTCAACATTTGCAAATCTACAAAGACACTACAAACAATTAGCACGTTTCGAATCTTATCTTTTAAAAGTGGTGCGTTCGAGATCTTCAAACAAGGTTTCCGATATAATTTAGTTCAAGCCTGACTTACCTTATTTTAGCATACATAGCCTACTTTATAAGATATTGAGATCAAAACGAAGGTTTTCCCCAAGTTTATCTAAATCTAGTATTTGGGAAATTTGGACAGATAGATACATTTCAATGATGCTCGATCTGTTATTGATAATGATCAACTGTCTGTTTGATAAAAGTGGGTATCTCTCATCTTTTGGAATATCCAGATTCTAATTATAGAAAAAAGTGAATCTTGATCGATTGATATTTGATACCAATGGCAACAACAATTTGTGTAGGGACCAGTGCAGTGAATAACCCACATTTTATTCATTAAGTATTGGGGCTAGATAAATCCGAGTGGATTGTCCAGCATTATTAATTGATTTCGGCACCGTATACACATAAATATTTACAATTTAATTTAAAAGACTTCTACAAAACTATCAATAATACCTACATTAAAATTTATTATGAACTCGAGATGGTTCGTAAATTTTATTACATCCTTGAAATGACGCTAAATATTTAAATCGAATCTACCAATTTCATACCAATTAAATATTTGGTGCTTAATCATCCCACTATCTTTTTATCAGTAGGCTAGATTTAAAGTACTTACCCATTACTAAGCCCCTAAGATAAGTAGCCGCGTTGAATGGAAGACAGTGATTGCAGTACTGACATTACTTTATATTTTACATATTGTAAATACTAAAAAGGGAAGGAAATTTTGAAACCAACAAGCGTTTCCGACATTCAGAGTCTCACGGCGATTAAATACTAATTATACATAGAGTAGAAAAACGCTCATAGACTTACTATCTAGAGCACGAGAATTCTTTAGCCAGTGATACATATATACACTCGTTCGTTGAGGTGGTTTTCTGACGGATGTGTCTATTGACATCCAGTAAAACATTTATATCGAAAATATTTGCCAAGTCAATACAATGTTATATTTTATTGTATACTCGTCAAATATAACACGTGTATGTAGCATTGATATGATTAAAATCTACAAGACATATGCACACATATTCCTATAAGTATTGTCACTACGCCAAGAATTGATAGCTCTGCACCTACGACATATGCGGCTAATATTATTTTAAAAGATTTAATGAAGAGTTAAAAAGCAAAGACTCACCTGGTCTTCTCTTCTCTTCAATTCACTCTGGACTTCTTCCAATTCTTCCTGTCCTTCATTAGGGTCCATTTTCCACCCGTCCCTTAGCATTTTGAGTCCAAATATAGCGAACAACGCCGCGCTGATATAGTACGTATAGACTCTTGGTATGACCGTTGCTATCCAACCGAAGGCAGCAGATAGGATGGTCATGAAGACTAGAGCTGATATCGCTCCAGCAAAGACTATGATTCGAGGATGTTTCATTGCCATAATAGCGGCTATGAAGAAGGTCTTATCGCCCAGTTCTGATACGATGACGACTGATAGAGATGCGAGGAAGCCTTGGAGAAAACTGCCTTGGACTGCCGCTCTCTGAAAAAAAAATACTCTAATAATCTTTTGTTCATGAAGACAACTAAAAACTGAAGATTGATAAGTTTTCAAGTATTTATTTTGCCATTCTTTTACAATTTGTTAGAAAGCCGTATTTAATATAAGTAAATAAATAAAATCTTAGAGAAACGAAGGGTTTGCATCGAATGGACCTCCAAGATGTGTTCTGTGATATTTTTCTATTAAATTATTTTTTTATAATATTCATTTTTTTTTCAAGATAGAAGCTCCACAAATATTAATAATGTTTAACAGACTTGTGCGCAAAGAACTTCTATTTATGAAAAACGCATTTGTATAACTGCGTATATCAATAATACTCATTGATACATCATAATATTAAACTTAACATTGTTTCATTGATAAGTCTTACCTACATTGTATGCATTTTGATTTACCATGTTTGATAATACAAATTTATGGAACTTAAAACGTGACGAATTTTTGGTATTAACATCAAGTTTTGATGCATTGCCAATCTATCTAGGGGACAATGTTGATGGTTATACAAGGCTTGCAATGAGGGCCTTTCCTGTTGTTTCTTTATAAAGGTTAGATAAGAAAAATATATTTAAAGGTTTCTTTGAACCAAAAACTTTAAATTGTTACTGTTTTTACGAAGGAGGGTTATGTTTTTATTGTACTAATCGGAAGGAATAATAATAAATCATAACTGTACTTCGAGTTGTATTAATGTTCTACTTATAATTATTATTGCTTCGTGATTTGTATACACTTTGCATAAATCACTTTCCATACCTACATGTCTGATTGATTAAGGATCGCTTTGCTAGATGTGTGATTAATATTATGAATTCAAATGTTTGTTTAGAAAATGGACGCAAGGCCGTTATTTTATGCGAAGGATGCTCTCTGCTTGAATTGTTAATATACGGTAGTGTTGTGTATAATATTATGTTGGTGAATAACCTTGTTCGTTTAAAAAAAGACTCAAATGTTTCAACAATACAACATAAGGTCAAAATTTGGATGGAAGGGCAGCCAGCAAGAAGTTTTTGTAAATCTAACAGCTATCTGATTCCAAAGAAAAGGATTTATGTC
This sequence comes from Eupithecia tripunctaria, assembly GCA_955876795.1. Taxonomy (NCBI): domain Eukaryota; kingdom Metazoa; phylum Arthropoda; class Insecta; order Lepidoptera; family Geometridae; genus Eupithecia; species Eupithecia tripunctaria. Next base: position 6,248,592 of record OY041623.1, on the reverse strand, counting down.
TCTAACCAGAGCGCCACCGCTTTTTCTTTCTTATAATTACATTTATCAAAGGAAATTTCAAGAGTCCATTGTACATTTATATTATTATTTGTTATTGTACCTACAGGTTATGATACCAACTATAAGCTTTTTCGAATGCTTATGAAGTAGTTTTCTTTTATTTCCTTTATGCAGAATAGCGAAGTTGCTGGTGGTTTCTTTTTCACTTCTTCCGCTAGTGGACAAAAAATTTCAGTGAATTAGAGTCAATTGCACCTTATTTTTTGTTTGATAGTAATTACTAATTATCAAACTGTTTATATAGTATAAAAATGACTTGTCTAAGTGCTTATTTTGTAAGTCTAGAGAAATAAACGATCTGACTCTGACTCCGACGAGATGCGAAACTCTGTTTTCGCATCTCGTACGAAACTATACTATTTCAGAGGGATTAAATAAAGCGTCGGACAGGTATCAAACTGTACAATGGATATTTGAAAATTCTTGTGTTATGTAAATACTTATAAGTAAAAACAGGTGGCGGCGCTTGTGCGCGGCATAAAACCGCCTGAGCCTTCAGCTGTAAAGCAATGTAGCCTGTAAGCGTCAACCTAAATCAAGAACAAATGATTAATCTGTGGTTGGTCAGACAGAACTACTGGCAGACGGCAGGCCAAGGCTATTTATGTGTTACCGTGGGTGGGACAAACCTTGGCAGTGATATTGTTTATTTATTAAACAGTGGGTAACGTCATCAATGTTGACAAGCATGTAAAAACAGCTCCGTCGGTATAGCAAGAGCACCCTAGAATAGGGTATATGCATCGATTTTTTTTATTGTTTTAATCGATTCTTTAGGTCATTATTTAACCGAGGAATGATAAGACGCTCACTGAATTTCGCATTAACAAGGTAAAAAAAACAAATCAAAACTACAATCATTTTCGGGTGATAAAAACGCTGCCATATTGGCGCCATGTTTATGTGACGTCGACGTACACACTTGATTAAAACCTTTGGTGACGACCTCGGTAGTGATCATCTCAGGAAAGAGGTTTTCCGAAAAAAATTGAAAATAATCGACAATACGAAATGTCAAGTGGGCAGAATAGTGTCAAATCAAGGTGCAGCAGGCAGAATAAAAAAAGAAGAAATGTGTACAGTGATGTCACGTCCGCTCTAGTCAATGGCGTAGCGTTTTGAAATTTTGCGATTGAGATTTAAAATATCAATTTTTCAATGGTTAAATTCTACAATAAACACATCTCAAAACGCAAAAATAAATATGTAGATATGTTTCTATATCAATAGAGAATACGTATATATTTTTTTAGCCATTTTGAAATCACATGCATATACCCTATTAGTCTAGTTATTTTTTTTACAATACTCTGTATATTTTTTTGGACTAGTATAGATGTGCTGTGCTGGCTTAGAATTTGCACCACCCCAACTCTTCCCGCGGGTGTCGTAAGAAGCGACTAAGGCATAGCCACCGGGGGGAGGGCAGCAGCACCACCTCTAGAACAATTATACCACCAAACTGCGATCGACAACCTGCATGCCCAGCGTAGGGATTATGGGCATTACCCTCCATGCGATAAACGACAATGAGGCGATTATCAAGGAGGAGGCCTGCGTCCAGCAGTGGACCAATACAGGCTGTTGAGGTTGAGGTTGAGATAAGATGTGAATTGTCTAACATTTTAATTTTTACTGTAGTTACAGCAAGAATCAAAAATTACAGAAAACAAAAAACTAATAATAGGTTCACAAGGCATTAATTGAGGTAATTGCCATAAAATGTGTAAATAATTAAATTGAAGGAATTTACTTGAAAATTACAAAAAAGGTGTTACTAGAATTTGCCGCTGAAAAAATGAGGTATGGTCGTAAATTACCTTTGTCTAAGGTAGAATCTTCGACATATCGCTGTCTAGGATGATTATGCCCAGTGCGTTTTCTTACGGTCCGGTTGTCCGTACCGAGCGGCGCAGTGTATGGGCAGGGCATGTACGATGCCTTCAGAAATATCTACCGGCATAATTTAGAAATAGAAACGTTTATTTGTAACTCAAACACATACAATTTAAGATAAAAGGAACTTAAAACTTAAATTGTGGTGCCGGCTTAGAATTAGCACTACCCCAACTTTTCCCGGGGTGTCGTAAGACGGAATATCCACTGGGGGCGGCCAGCAGCACCCACTGCAGGACAATTTTACCATCGAACTGCGATTCCCAACCCGCATACCCATCGTGGGAATTATGGGTAATACCTCCCATGAGATGCCAATAAAGCGCTTATAAGGGGGAGACCTGCGTCCAGCAGGCCGCGGATATATACGTCCAGCAGTGGACCAATTATGCTGTTGATATAGTGAGAAGCAGAGTAAGCCGGCGTCATGTCCAGCAGTGGATTAATATAGGCTGGTGACGACGATGGAGCAGTAGGCTAGTGTCAATGCAAACTGGCCGGTCTGGCCGCTTCGTTAGAAGTTGACAAGTATACATAGTGCTTTAAGTAGCTTTAGGGGAAAACTTGTACACACATTCATGTTTTTTGTTGTTGTATAAGGTTGAGAAACTTGCGGTGTTGTGCCATGCGACACGAAATACGCAATAAATATTAAAACCTTAATAATCGCTGCTTTTAGGCCTTCTAGATGCGGTCTGCATAACTTACCTACTTTGGTATTGAAAGGATGTGAAAAAATTATGCAAGTATGTGCGCATTATAAATGTATGCAATACAACGAAGTACAGTTAGGTACTGAAGTTACATAGGTACGAAAGGAAATGAAGTGAGCATATTCGCGCATTGTCAGAAGAAAATGACAAGTACTCAAGTTATTACAAACATTTAAATATTGCTTAAGGCTCGAACCTAGTAAATTGTAAAAAAAAACTAGGTATATCAGTAATCACGAGATCCCCTTGGTAAAAAAAAAGAATTACATAAAGTTGAACATTTTTTCTTCGGTTCCTTGGTTGTGAAAACAAGATTTATTAAAAATACTACGATAAAAAAAACATGAAAGTGAAAACCCCGCGGTCTATAGATAAGAGTTTTGTTTTGATTTGTAGGTCATTATCATTACTAATTCTTTGGTTCTTTTGTTGGGTTTTTCCATAATTGGTGTAGTTTTCTTGTAAATATAAACATATTTTTGCGAATACGCTGTTCCAAAAACGTATGCTCTGTCTATCCTTTTCAATGGCGCGCAATGCGCCGTTCTTAAGCTGTATAAACCATCTACTATGGTAAAGTAACAAGGCCCAAATCTTTTTAAAAGGCGTGCCGTGTCTTACACTTGAGGAAAATAACTATTCTATGCAATAAAACCTCCTTTCTATGCCAGGGTTATACCTTGTTCTACACGAATATCATTAAATCGGTCAAAGTCGATCGAAAAAACATTTAAATAATTTTATCTAGTCTATCTGGCTTTTATCGATTGTCATTCGGTGGAGCATCCGATAAGCTAAACGGCATGTGATTGTAAAGCTAAGATAAGCTGCATATACCAACTCCAGGAATTTACTTTCTGTATGCACGACTATGAAGTTCGTTAATCGTTGACGGGCGAGTGAATAAAAACTCAATGACGGAAATAAGTATTTCATAGACACAGATAACTAAAGACACGAATCTATCGACTCGAAAAATATGGGGACTTTTTTAAATTTTCATCGAGTCGACAACGAAGAGCTTTTTCCTTGAAAAACAATTAAAATAGTATAATCAATTATAGTTTACCACAGTAACTCAATCGGTCTTACTTTTATAGAAAAACGCATGTAATGCCGCAAGCTAAAGCATGTTGCAAATAAAATATGTAATACTATTTTAGTCTATTGAATCTTCTGGTTCCAAAAATCAATTCGTTTAGACGCCTGAGTACCTATTTCTATTTATTATACGAGTATACAAAATGTTGAGCAAAACTAACAAATTCGATGAAGTCGGTACTCATTGTCACATTCTCGTGAAAAATCAATTTGTTATTATCATTAGGATAATGACTTTTTGATTGTTTGTCGAACAAAACAATATTTTTTTTCTTTCTTATAAGCAAGTAGGTACCTTTGTGCGACTGTCTTTCTTTACCTACCAAAATTAAGCAAAGGTATTACGTACTTACTTTTTGCTGTAATTCAAAGCAAAAAATGGCAAGGCAAATAATAAGATGTGGTAAGAGCAATGTTTGGCAATACAAATCTAAAAATAAACGCTTATGGTTACGGCAAAAACACAATAGTCATTTCAGAGAATGACATAATTGTGGATGTACCTTTATAAAAACTACCTTCGGTAAATTACTTTATCTACAAGAGTTCGTTCACATTTTAATAGGACCTACAAAAGAAGTTTTCCCGTAGAATTAGTATAATGTAACACAGAACTTAAAAAACAGTGTACGTTTTAAGGAATTTGAAGTAGGTTTTTCGTTTTTTATCAAATTATATTTTTGAATAGGTAAGCGCTGGGAGAACGTAACCTATCTTGACTTCAATTTTATGGTTTTCCTATAAAAATATTCCCTATAATATGATATTATGAATATAATATATTATATATACGCATTGATTTTTTTTTTTTTTTCAATTTTATGGTTTTGAGTTTTTTTTAAAACAAACCACAGACAATTGTATGAAGTCAATTAAAAATAACTTCGTCTTCGGTTTTTCCCTAATTTGCACTCAGTTTTTATCTCTTGACGAGTTTTTCGTTTAATTTACTTGTTACGTATGTATACTTAAATAATCCAGTTTGTTAAAAAAACTGTAAACCGACTTCAATTATATGGTTTCTTCAAGGATGCCTTTATTAGATACCAAATAGAAATGGGACCACACGGGAAGCACCAGCTTTCAAATACAAAAATAATCATCAAAATCGGATCACCAAGTCAAAAGATCTGAGGTAAAATGAAAATAAACAGTCAACTTGAGAACCGCCTCCTTTTCATTAAGTCAGTTAAAAATTAAGACCTGTGCAATACGTTTGTTTTGTTAAGTTTTTTGTATTTGCTTAGCTTAGGTATATTTTAGGGTTCTTTCCTTATGCGTTGTTAGTAAAGTTTGAGATCAACTTAAATCTTGAATCGTAAGCCCTACCAATTGATGCCGGTCCTATAAAAATAACTGGTTACACAAGCTCGATGTAAACATAGGTACATTCCATTTCCATACCGTTTTAGTACTTCATTCTAAGGCCTATATTTAAGTACATTATACTAACTCGAATACTAAACAAACGAACGTAAATGTAACATTGTAATTAAAGGATTATAAACCTTTGTCATATAAACATGCTGATGAGTAGGTTAGGTACTATGATGTTTATCATAGCAAACACCCTCTTGCGAGATCAAGACAAAGACACTGGTGATAATAAAAGAAAAACTACAAGAATTCGCAAAAGATAATTATTATCATTTTAAAATTTGATAGTTTTGAAAAAAACTACAAAGACTGATGGAAAACAAGGATTCAGTGACTCCCGAATCCTTTTTTTCAGTCTTTTAATAGTATTTAACGTTTTGCGGAGCAATTTTTTCATTGGGAAATGAAATTAAATTTATTGTAGAAACTATGTAAAACAAGATCATAAAGCTAGGTGTAAACAACAGTTTATCCATGAATTATGGACGTACAATATCTAACTTATATAACTAGGTAATTTATTAACTATATAAATCAAAAAGGTTTTTAAAAAAATCTATGAGCCACCTACGGAGTTCCGTTTTAAATTTACTAGAAGGCAGTTCTCTTATTTCTCTAGGAATTTCATATACCATGACAATTTAAGAATTTCATTCTTTTATTGTCATGGTAGAGCAATTTTTTTCGACTCAGTACAGGGACCACCTCGGGATTATCTTGTATAAGTACAATTGTAAAAGAATCAACCAAATCGGTCCACAATCAACGAACGTACATAAAAAAACTTCCTTCATTTTTCGAAGTTAGTTAAAAAGGATATTTCATAGCTGGGGCCAGAAAATAGCCCATAAGTACTACACAATGGACACAATAAGAGACCCTAGCGTGCGGTATCATTTATCATCTACACTGTATGCCTAGAGTTAGCGTTCTTATACACGAACTGTACGTCTCAAATACAGGGACGGCAAATAGCCGACTGCAAGGCCCGACTGCAGGCGACGGCAGTCGAGGAGCCTAGCAGTCGGCAACTCGCAGCCCGTGTATAGACTAATCTTTCCATTAACAACCATCACCCGAGTCAATGAACCGTTTCTAAATCAATACCTATGTCAGATTTATTAGTAAACAAACCGCGAGAACGATGTTAGTGAGCCATGTCCTCAGATCTGGTGCTGGCGTCGAAACTGGCATCATAGTAGAAGTAGTCCAAGTGGACTCAAAATCCAAGTACTCCGTTGTATTCATCTTGGCAGAGTTTAACACGAACACTTTGAAAATTATAAATAAAATTAGAAACCGCGCGCGGGAGTTTTCACCGGTCGCATCCTCGACTCGACAACGACTGATACCACGATAAAGAAAAGCTGTGTCATTTGTACATGTACATCTGATAACAATTCACTTCGACGCGTAATACGATTTTAAAACCCGAGTGTATTTAGTTTACACGTCCGTGCGATTCGTTTAGCGAGCGCACACTAAAGCTTGATCCAAATAATTATACTTCGAGCCAAGTAAGGTGCAGAGGTACAGGCATTATTTATGCCAAGATTAGGTTCTTTACTTTGTAAAAAAACGTTTTGAATCTTTGCCAATCCCGATATTATCCAGGATGTGACATGTTGAAGCACAGACGTCATAGGAAACCAAAATACAGTAAGGTCGGTGATCGAAGCGAATTTCCCAAGGGCGTTTAGTACAACATAGACATTCGGCGTGGGGCATGGGGCGAACTTAACAGGTTTGGTTGGCAAACTAGGACTAGATCTCAGTACCTACTCATGGGACCACGCACAGTGTGTTTTTTACCCTCATTTTGTGACATCTTAATTTTATTGATTAATCTAATAGAGAAATATATTATGAATGCAAGAGTAAAACTCCCAAAAGCCTAGCTATCATAGTTTTTGAAAAAATGCGTTTCGAGTTAAAGTTCCGGAATTTTATGTTTTTTTTTATTTTATTTTTATTTATTTTTGTACGAATGTTATACTTAATTTTGCACTGTTACCGTAAAGGCCTACCATAGGGCCAAATTATAAGCCATGCACGGGGAGGCTACGGCTTCGCAGTTTCAACATAATCGCAAATATGACAAAAACGTATTTATTTTTTTCTGACTAAAGTCTTTAGGATTAGCAATTTCTTTTTACTTTAAAACATAGATACATATATGGACTACTCCCACAAAAAAAATCGATTGCTAAAATCGTGGACTTTCGGAGATATTAATTTTTAAAAAAATACCGGAACAGTACCGGTTTTTGGTCAAACTTCTCAAGGTTACTTTTTAGCAATATCAAGTAGAGAAAGAGAAAAAGAAATACGGTTCTTTATTTATATTCTTTATATTAGGCTAAGGCTTGTAAGTACATATTTATAGAAGAAGACACAAATTGAATATACGACAAAATGCATCCAACGCATCCATGCAGCATGTAAGTAAAACACACCGACACTTACACATTAACATACCAACATAACTCTTTATCAAAGTACTTACAAGATTTACCTTAGCCTAATATAAAGAATATAAATAAAGAACCGTATTTCTTTTTCTCTTTCTCTACTTGATATTGCTAAAAAGTAACATTGAGAAGTTTGACCAAAAACCGGTACTGTTCCGGTATTTTTTTAAAAATTAATATCTCCGAAAGTCCACGATTTTAGCAATCGATTTTTTTTGTGGGAGTAGTCCATATATGTATCTATGTTTTAAAGTAAAAAGAAATTGCTAATACTAAAGACTTTAGTCAGAAAAAAATAAATACGTTTTTGTCATATTTGCGATTATGTTGAAACTGCGAAGTCGTAGCCTCCCCGTGCATGGCTTATAATTTGGCCCTATGGTAGGCCTTTACGGTAACAGTGCAAAATTAAGTATAACATTAATATAAAAATAAATAAAAATAAAATAAAAAAAAAACATAAAATTCCGGAATTTTAACTCGAAACGCATTTTTTCAAAAACTATGATAGCTAGGCTTGTGGGAGTTTTACTCTTGCCTTCATAATATATTTCTCTATTAGATTATTTAATAAAATTAGGATGTCACAAAATGAGGGTCAAAAACACACTGTGCACCGTAAAAAACTCGAATGAAGTAATAAAATTCAACATTTAACATCATTGGTTCATAGGAAACACGATTGAGAAACAAAAATCGGTAAAAATATAATGAAAGTGCACTGTTTCGCACATAATTTGGTTGAGATCTCTGGAACACCTCGGTCATGCCATGTTTTGATTCGTATGATTATTTCTAATTATTTGGTTCCCTGAACAAGTTTCTTTTCAAATTTTGCAGTTTTGTAGTTTTCTTGTACCTCCAGGTATAAGCAAAAACTTGATTTTTGTGAAATATTCCAACCAAGCCCAGTCGAAGTTTGTTTGACAAAATGATGGTATTTGTACGCAAAACAAAGACTAGAACCCATTTAATATGATAAATGTAAACATAACATGGGTGTTTTTTATAGGTTTTATAACTTCCTACCAAGATGTTACACAAAGCACTTGCATTCTACGAATCAAAAGATTTAATAGGTATCTAGACACAAAATATTGAACCTAGTTTTACACATCATCGTATCTTGCTTGATTGAGAACTTGATAGAAATTAGTTTTTTTAAAACGACAACATAAACTCACTAAGTAATCGCATTAGAAACTTATTATAAAAACTATCATATCAACGACGAATATATAAATAAATTAATAAATAATGCTGGACAATTCACACAGCATTATCTAGCCCCAAGTTAAGCAAAGCTCGTGTTATGGGTACTAGATAATTAATATACATAATACAATACACTACATAGATAGATATTTTTTATTATACATAGAAAACATCCAGAACGCCCTGAACAAATATCTGCAGATCGTACAAATATTTGCCCACAATAACGTTGGTGTTTTTCCAACACAAATAAGATTCGTAGTTAACCCGATTACATCATCCGTAATAAGTTCATATTCCTTAGTATTTTTAAATGTATCTGTTTTGCGGAAATAATACTAATCGTTCCGGAATCAAAATTTTATGGGACTACCTTGCGATCATTCTCCATACAATAGTGACAAATTTTCAAAATCAATGGACGAAGATATCGACGAACTTAGTACATACACAGCTGAACATAAAAACTCCTTTTATTAGGTTTTAAATAGAAATGGAGAATTCTTTCTGTTAATATGATTTAACCAATAAAGAAATAAATCGCTCAAGGGTTTTCATTACCTATTGGTTTCAGTAATCTACACAAGGACCTTCAAACAACCAGTTTCATTCAAAGAAAGATGATAAAAGTTTAACGTAAACTAAATATATAACAGAGAAAATACTGGCATTATTTCGTTAGAGCAATGATGCAGTAGATATTTTAAATAAATCTAGTTTTTATATTGGTACTTTGCGACGATTAAAAACATATTATGATACTATCAATTTAAATATCGACTATCAATTTTATCGACAAGTAACACTAACGGTGTATATGATGAAAGATTTTGGCTTTGTTTACTGTTTTTTTATTTTAATCTCTTTCATAAATGCTAGGCGATATCTTCACTGCTGACTGAGGTTCGGATCGGGACATTTATGTATAGGATCTTGGAACGCAGGTTTTTTATAGACAGATAGTTTAAAACAGAATTTCGATAATTCTGTTCTACGATATACCTGATTTAAACACACTTAAAAATCTGAACATGTTTTAAACAAATATACTTAGTGACAGTATTTCTTTTCACTTTTTTGTTGTATTATAATTTTTGACAATTTTAATTTTTAATTTTTATTCGAATTTTTGAACATTCGTTTGAGTGATGTGATGACATGGAAAGTTTGCAAAATTCAAGTTCATCATCAGCACATCGGCACACATTTATGTCTAAGTAGTCATGGGGTTTAACACAATTACCACGTTTGGCGGAGGCGGTTGCTGATTTGTAATAAATAACATGCGATAAATTAATAACTTAGATGCACACACACATTAAGTAGGTGAATTATATTTTCTGTCGGTTATTATTAGACCTAAATTATTAATTTATACTCGAAATGTTACTTAGATGATCCAAAGCATGCCAAAACTCCTGATCAGACATTCGTTACGAGAATTATAATAAAATTATAATTTACTTTTCAATTAAAAATATGATCATCGAAATCTGATGTCTAAAAGCGGAGATATTCTAAAGCCCCCTTTTGCCTCTTGGTGGAAGTAGGTATGACTTTAATCAAAAAACCCCGACGACAAATCAATTCTATAAAATCGTAGGTTACGAAATATCGTGTACAGATTGAAAGATATTTTGTAACAATCGGTTGTAAATTAAGAGTTTAAGACCTGTAGAGGAGTATGGACATACTGACTAAAACGCCAAAATGGCTAGTGAAGCAGAGACCTTGTTCACTTTGTTCACTTTGTCATTTACAGACTAGCTGACACAGCGAACTTCTTACCGCTGCTCTCAGCTTTTTAACCTTCCTTGGACTTCTACAAACACATCAAAATTAGACAAATTGATTAAGCCGTTCTAGAGTTTTTGTGAGACTAAGGGCCTCTTTCACCACCCTTAAGTAAAGTCTTGAGTAGGTTAACCACTAGATAAAGTCACCCGTAACTTCACATGCCAATTTCACGATGTTCGAGTAGCACTAATCATATGATTATCTGACCAGTAACTTACTCGTCACAACATCCGCCAATTAGCGTATTTACTTTACAGTTCAAAGCTGTAAGTTTTCATTTTGTGTCGATACTTATCAGATAATATCCAACGATTATTAAAAATATATTAATAAAAATGGATTTATTTGACCTAATTGATCATCAATTGGATGAATTAGAAGATTCTACGACGCAACGAGTACCTTGGATTCGTGTATTTAAATTCTGTGTTGATTATTTTACGGACCTAGATGAAACTGATTTTGTGCTAGATTTCGCCTATCAAAATATGCAGTAAATAAAGTGCTTATCTTAATAAAACACAAAATAATCCCTAAATCGCAAAGGTGAGTGGTTTTTTGTCATAATTCAAATGATTTTATTAAGGCGCATACCCGAGCCAATATGACAGCGATACCTATTTTATCATATTTTTACGTTTATCATGGGAATTTTTAAAAATCCTACGTTCAGTTTGTGGTATCTATTATAAGCTATTTTTAATACCTCTTTTATAATTTTATCTCTTATAGTTTAGGAGGAGATACAAAATTAGAGTTTGGTGGCCAAAAAGCGCAACTTCGTATCTCTTCCTAAGCTTTTCAAAATGAAACTATTACAGAGGCATTAATAAATAACTTATAATAGATACCACAAACTGAACGTAGGATTTTTAAAACTTGCTGCGTTTAACGTAATAATAAGATAAAATAGTTGGGGGCGCCACTTTCGCTGGTGTATGGGCCTTAATACCTAACCTATAAAATCTACTGACATTCGTCGAAGCATCGCTTTGTTTATTTTCCAGCACATCTTGGTATTTCTGCACAAGATGCACTAAAATATCCCTCTCATTAATAGAAAAGTTTGCACTTCTTTCCCTTTTAACTTTATCCATGAGAGAAAATAAAGAGAAATAATCATGCGCACTACACAACGCTTTTTAAAAACTCCCTCCAAAACACCAAAACAAAACAAATGACAAGACATTTGACAACGGCCAACGGCGTTTTTATTGAACGATGATTGAACGAATGGTAGGGTATGATTTTATACGTCATTCACTTAACCAGTAAGTTGTTACTCGAGGTTCAATTTTCGTTTGTGAAACAACACCACACATGCCAAAAGATAGTCGTGACTTTTACTTGCCAATTAACGTTATCTAAGATGTAACTACTCAACACTTTGCTTGGAGATCGTGAACGACGCCCTAACAAACGTAAATTCACTTTTATAAAATTTTATACATGAAATCGTCAATCTAAACGTATTTTTTCGAAAGAGTATGTGTCTATGTTTTTTATGTACATATGTTCGAAATATTTCTCTGTTAATTGTGGGCCGATTCGGATGATTCTTTTGCTCCATTATTATGAATGAAAGCGGGTTATCTACGAACCTAGTTTGTATCGGACCGAACTCGCCCTGAAGATGTCTCTTATTAAGGGATGAAACGTTGGTGTTTTTCCTACACAAAAAAGATGACAGGTGAGTTGGCATGTATTTAGGCCGCGCTCACTGATGACAAACAGTGTACTCTTAATTACTGGTCTTCATTGCTGGGTTTTTTTTTTTTATTTAAATCGTTAGATAGACCCTTTTCGTAGTGAGACGTGCAGTCTGAATATACGAGCCCTAAGTCGTATTAAATCCTCTGTGGCAGTGTGTGACCGTGAAAACTCTTGAATATACAATACTTAAAAGGCATTCTGCTGCGGTTTTCCTCGGTCGTGTGGTAAAGTACCTCATGGTACTTATATGTCTGTACTTCAACCATATCGACCTACTGCGTTGAACATTATTGTGTATTAACTACCTAGCTATTTGTAAGAAGATAAGGTAAAAAAATAACTGGTGTCTGGTTCGAGATAAAAAAAAATTAAGGGGCCTGAATAAAAAGAAAGTTGCAATGGATTTAAATTTATGAATACTTATATGATTGTCTATGTCTATAATTTTTGGACGGGGCAGTAACAAAGTCAAAAGTCAAAGTCAAAGTCAAATCGTTTATTTCTTTAGACTTACAAAATAAGTACTTAGACAAGTCAAATTTTTACTATACAAACAGCTTGATAAATAGTTATTACTATCAAACAAGAAATAAGGTGCAATTGACTCTGATTCACTTCAATTTTTTGTCGAGAGGAGAGAGGAGATAGCTGTGTGGTGTGGTGATGGCTTAGAATTTGCACCACCCCATCTCTTTTCGCGACTACGGGATATCCACTGGGGGCGGGTAGCCGCGCCCCCTGCAGGACAATTATACCACCAAACTGCGATCCCCAACCCGCATGCCCAGCGTGGGGATTATGGGCATGACTCTCCTGAGATAAACGCCAATAAGGTGCTTATCAGGGAGAGGGCTGCGTTCACCAGTGGACCAATAGGTACAGGTCGTTCATAGGAGCGGGATAGAGTAGAGCATACGTTTTTGAAACATAATATAATGTTGGATTCGTTCGAGTGAATTTTATGTGTCATTTGTTCCACGGGGTTCCCGTGTGTTCTAAGATCTAGGGCTAGTTAGATACCTCAACCTCAACAGCCTGTATTGGTCCACTGCTGGACGCAGGCCTCCCCCTGATAAGCGCATTGGCGTTTATCTCATGGGGGTAATGCCCATAATCCCCACGCTGGGCATGCGGGTTGGGGATCGCAGTTTCATGGTAGAATAGTTTTGCAGGAGGCGCTGCTGCCCGCCCCTCGGTGGATATCCCTTAGTCGCTTCTTACAACACCCACGGGAAGAGATGAGGTGGTGTAAATTATAAGCCAGCACCACACAGCTGATGATAGTTTGATAACTTAACTAGTTTTCATAAGGAGACACTTTATGAAATCCAAAAGAAATATTAGGTGGATATAAAGAACTAAACTTATTTACAACGGGATATTTACCATGATTTGAATTTTGAGTTTTCCAATATTTCGGCACAGTTTCATGCGCCATGATCACGGAATAACTGAATGGACTGGATATAAAGAAACTGTAATGTAGACCTGTGGTGTTACTGTAAAGATGAAAAGCGACAACGCCATCTATGTCATTCATGAGGAACTTCAAACAAACGAAATACGGCTTACATCGATCGAGATAATACTTACTTGAGTCGATACAACACTAGCCAAATTCGAACCTCATTCAATAAACCTTAAATTCACTCGGTTGCCACCTCTTTTTAAACGCAAATTACATTGCCTACTTGTCGATTTAAGATCCTTCACTAAATATCGCTTACAAGTAGGTATATACTGAAACTCAACGCCAAGCAAGAGAGTTTCAGTTATTTGTGTCGTGGTTTGTTTACGAACACTCTACATCGAGTTTGACTAGTCACACTAATATTATAAAGGATGGATGGATGGATGAATGGATGTTTGTTACTTCTTCACGCCAAAACTACTGGACGGATCTGGCCGAAATTTTGCATACCAGTAATTCTAATTTTGGAATCAAACATAGGGTACTTTTTATCCCATAAACCAGTTCCCGTGGGATGAAAATCACCTTTTAATGTTTCGTAGGAAAACGCGTGCGAAGTCGCGGGGCGCATCTAGTGTATTATAAAAGAATTTTGGTAAATAATAATATTCAATATTGATAATGGATAATCAAGGCAGAACAGCTGACATTGTAATTCAATCATCATCATTATACCATACCCATTGGATTTCCCTTCATATGGAGGAAAACAGAAAATGTAGCGGCTTCTTTCTATCATTGCATCTATAAACTATCATAAGAAATAAATAAATAAAATTCAATTACATTAGGCAAAAACCCGCATCACATAAAAAACATCACACAGCAACGTTACAAAGAATAGTAGAATTAAAATAATTTAATTTAAAAATAACACGTGTTGTTATTTTTATATTGGATTATTATAAATTCTACAGAACTACAAATTAATCCAATATAAAAACAAATTACATTTTGTGTACTGTGATCATGCCTTTTTAACAAGGGGTTTTTTTCACACTTGGAAGCCTACTGTACATCAGCGCATGTGTGCAAAATACACTGCTGCCTTTCCTCTTGTGGCCTGGTAGGTTCTAAAGTCGATCCTTACGAGATCCACCGGTTGAGTTCGGAGAGCCGATTCTCTTGCCTTGACGTTTTGATGGCAACTCTACATTTAAGCCTACAAGATCCTCCTTGAATATGACAGTTCTAAAATAAAATTAAAATACCTCCGTTGTTGCTTCCGAAGGCAAAGGTGGGAGTGGTTCGTGCCCCTGTGCTGAAGACAGCGCCCACGATGCAGCAAACATGCCTGCTGCTAGGCAGATGCTTCTTCTCTTCAGCATTTTGACTCTGAAACAAATTTATTCTATTATTTGTGCATTCTAAATATAATCAACTTTTTTTAAGGGTTCCGTATGCAAAGGGTAAAAAAGACCCTATTAGTAAGACTCCATTGTCTGTCCACCTGTCCATCTGTTACCAGGCTGTCATGAACCAAATGTATGATAGCTAGACAGTAGAAATATTCAGAGATGACGTAGTACGTATTTCTGTTGCCACTATAACAACAAATACAAATAATTTATTTGCTAATTGACTTCTCATTGATAATTATTAGATGTCTCAGACCTCTCAGATGTCGCGGCTATTTGTACGAAATGTCGCATATGTCGCAGCACTCACGGATGGCTTTGCGAAAAATCGGCGCGTCATATGAAAACACCGATATTTCTCAAATTTATTATAAGAGTTTTATATAAAAATTATGTCGTTGCAATGACAATGAAATATACTAACAGATTGTATACCAATTAGTATATAATTTACCATGTAATATTATGTAAAATCTAAATTGAAATTAGGAAAAGTGTTTTTTGCCCACTTTATTTTGCAAAAGTCGTTATTAAACTAAAATCATAATAAAAATTCACAGAAAAAATATTTTATCTACTTAAAAATACATTATTCTACAATAAAAAAGAAAAATACCAGACTTCTCAATATATTTTTTTACACCACAAGTATTTTACAGTACCTACTTACAGCCTTATTTCGGCTATCTGCTCGCCTAACAAAAGAAAGGGTAGGTATGTTTGTACTTTGATTCTAACGCCAACATAGCCCAAGTAGCTTCGAGAAATAGCATAAATTAATGATTAGTTCACGTACATTAAATACAAATTAGTTTTTATCTGAGTTTAATGTTTATTTAATAAAAATTAACCATCAAAACAAAGGATAACATACGTACTTGGTAGCCATATTGACTTCTTCTCATGTATGACAAACTTAGGTATTTTTGACAAAAATATCAACTAAATACGTAGATTAATTATTGAAATCTGTTTATTACATACCTATCCATGATATCCTTTTGTTTTTCTGTGATTTCAATACGTAAAACTGATATTATTTTCGTTTGTAAAATACACTTGCGGCAACAGTAAACAAATGAATGAGCGCGTCACATTAAACTTACACTAGCCCCTTATGACATTTTTTTAAGGTTGTCCTTTGATTTTATTTCCATCCTTGTTGTTCATTTTACTCTTTGTTAAAGTAAGAGCAGGATAAGTATATGTATTAAAAACGTCATAAAAACCATTTTTACAAGGCGCGGGACTAAGCGCCTCTAAAAGGAGGTGCAACAGATATGATTAAATGATACCGACCTTTTAAAGGATGCCTGACATATGAGAGGTTTAAATAATAAAAACAAGAGTCCTTTAACCTAAGCCTTGAAATGAAAGGAGCAGGCAGCTCTCGAATCTAGGAAGCTCAGAAAACCTTAAGCCTACCTAATTCAATCTGCACAGACATCTCGCATAGGACTGCATTGTGCATTATCCCCATGCCTAATGAGCCCAACTCCTTGAAGTACCGGAATAGGACTTTTGGTGACTAACAGCTTCGTTTCAGCTTATCTGTGGGTGTGGATGGGGTTGATGCCTTAACTGCAACCCCATTTTGTGTCTGTCCACCTCTGAGGCCGTGCAAAACCTTGAGCCTGCTTACACAATATTTCTTAATGATTTTAAATGAACATCAACCATTAATACTATTTGATATTATTATGTGTTGTTTATTTATTTCCATTATCTCTCTTCTTTATTCTATAAATAATTTGTATTAATAATATATCCTGCTAGGGATAAGTTCCGTTCATGTATCCTATTTTTATCTTTAAGTTTGAAGACCATTGTAAGTTCTACATGGAAAAAGAGGGTGAGGGCCCGATTCTTAGACAACCTCTGTGGCGCGGTGGGCGAAGGTCCGCCTGCGATGCAGAAGGTTGCAGGTTCAATTCCCACCTCAGGACACATGTGTGTACGATCTGCTGATATTTGTTCAGGGTGTTCCGGGTGTTCTGGATGTTTTTATGTTTAATAAAATATATCTTTAAATTATGTAGTGTAATTTAATGATTATTTATCAGGTATTTATCTTGTACCTTTGTTTTTATTATGTCAACAAATTGCAAAAGTTTAAAAAGTTTTATTATGTAGTGTATTGTATTATGTATATCAGTTATCTAGTACCCATAACACAAGCTCTGCTTAGCTTAGGGCTAGATAATGCAGTGTGAATTGTCCAAAATTATTTATTTATTCTTTTTAGGGGCCCTTGTCCACCTAGCTACGCCACAGACAGTAGTAGTTTGTCCCATCTTCCTTATAGTATAACTGCACAAAAATCACTTGAAGGGCCCCTCAGACCAACAAAAATAGTAATATTTAATATTTTTGTTGGTCTGAGGAAGGGCCCATGATTAAATTATGATAGTAGATAAGGCAGTAACTACAATATAAGTAAATACAGATAACACAAAGTACCTATTGTAATTGTAGCTGATGGTATCGTTGGAGAATAAGCGGCTAAATTAATTAGATTTTTGTGTAACAAGCCTTGATACGTCACCTAGCGGTGAATGTCAATGTGTACTTACTATTTAACTTGACCTGAGCGCTAGCAGGATAGAAGACGAGAGACCGATTTTATAATGCCGTTTGCAATATCATGAGTGTATTTCCATGCTTTTTACTATGAAAACTTCCATTCGAATTATAATTTCACGCAAAACAAAACGAACGACCAGCCAGACAGTGTATTGTATAGTTTGAAATTGTATTGTATGTCAACGTCAATCTAACGTCAAGCGACGTCAGTCAACTTCTTCTTTCCGGCCCTTGTGCGGGCACGGAGGGAGGCCTCGAGGCTTGGCCTCTTTACCCCGGCTTCAACGCTATGGGTGACGACCCCTCGGTCCTAGGGTTGAGGCAAAAAAAGAGCTCTTTTTGCCTATCTAAATTGTTTTTTTGGCTGCATATTTTTTTGTTTTAAGGTATCATTGGTTATTTTTTTTTTGTTAATATACAACCCAAGGACTCATGGTGGTTCCGGCGGCGGGGTAAGGTCCCGCTGAGCAAGTTTGTATGGATGTATGGTCCATCCAACCATCCATACAAACTTTCGCATTTATAATATTAGTGTGATAATTCCAGTCCACCTTAGGGGAGGGTGATAGACATCCTTCGTCAGTGGAGGGTGATTTCTTTCGTCCGTGAGCAAAATTTAATATAACTTTTGTTGTTGGGAGATGGTTGGGAGGCAATAATGTACGAGTACGAAAAAAGGCTTCCGATTATCGTGGTATTATATTATTATCTGTGTTGTGCTTAGAGAATTAAGCCAACGTGTTGTGGAGTACATTATAATAACCATTTATTCATTCTATTGCCCCGTTTTTAATAAATCAATTTATTGCCCGCGTTAATTATGTAGATATTGTAGGGATGTCGGAAGTGACGAAAAATATCGAAATATCGATATTTATACAACTTTCAATATCGACCTTGATATATCGAAAACAAATTAAATAATAAAATATCAGTTAATTTTTCATAGTAGGTATCTTGGTATTTTAAATTAAATATGTTTTACTTTTGGCCTAAGCTGTGCGGACGTCGCTGTCGCTCTCGTATCGGCCTTACTAGCCATTTGCGTAAGTGCCGAACCTCATAAACGGATGCTGTTTACATCATCTCAAAGAGGCCTCTGATGAATGTTTTATACAAATGCGCATTATTTTAATTTACGAAAATCTCAATAAAACAAGGGTATTTTTATCATCTTTTTATCATACAAAATAGGAAACTAAAATGTCAAAATGTTTGTTCACTTCACTTCTCTTGCTCGAATTTTTAATTACTGTATTTTAATATATAATTCTTTCTGAAATTTAATACAGACATTTGTATTATCGTGATGTATAAATTCAATTTTTTTATTTTCCGTTTACAAAGACCATAGTATAGATATAATCATTTGAATTAGATAAAATATAATTATTTTACGTGATAACGTCGTCATTTACTTGATCAATAGGGTATATGCATCGATTTTTTTTATTGTTTTAATCGATTCTTTAGGTCATTATTTAACCGAGAAATGATAAGAAGCTCACTGAATTTCGCATTAACAAGGTAAAAAAAAACAAATCAAAACTACAATAATTTTCGGGTGATAAAAACGCTGCCATATTGGCGCCATGTTTATTTGACGTCGACGTTCACACTTGATTAAAACCTTTTGTGACGACCTCGGTAGTGATCATCTCGGGAAAGAGGTTTTCCGAAAAAACTGAAAATAATCGACAATACGAAATGTCAAGTGGGCAGAATAGTGTCAAATCATGGTGCAGCAAGCAGAATAAAAAAAGAAAAAATGTGTACAGATGTCACGTCCGCTCTAGTCAATGGCGTAGCGTTTTGAAGTTTTGCGATTGAGATTTAAAATATAAATTTTTCAATGGTTAAATTCTACAATAAAAACATCTCAAAATGCAATAATAAATATGTAGATATGTTTCTTTATCAATAGAGAATACGTATACGTTTTTTTAGCCATTTTGAAATCACATGCATATACCCACCCTATGGAAAATCAATCAAAAGAAGCAAAATAGCAGGACGCAGATCATGAACATGCTACCCATGTTCGTCGATTTAATAGACGTTATCATGTCAAAAAATTTGCTGCGTTTTGCATACATTTTGTATCGATATATCTCGGCTAAAAACATCGAATTAGAAATATCAAATATCGATCGATATTTTTTCAACATCCCTAAGTTATTGTATCTCTTTGCGCGTCAACTCAAGTGAGTGAGGTTATGATTTATAAATAACAACACAATATTTTCCGAATATGCCACAGGATAATCGAAGATTCAATGGTCCGGAAGATAGTGTTTCCTATCTTAAATACACGAAGGACTACGTAAAGCCATATAAAGATCTTCATGCAGTGTTGTTGGACGACAAACAGCGGCGGAAAGATGGACGTGCGCTCGACGAAGGGCGAAGCGTGTGTATGTTTTGTATGTACCAAGTCTTGGGATAGCTGTGATCTGCATACTTCTGTGCTGCTAACAGAAAACAAACAAACTTCTTTGAATTAATAATTGAATCATTATAAGTCATGTTCTCTTCTACTGCATTTCAACAGTTTTCTGCGTTCTAAATTTAAATTTTCATAACTGTATCTACCTCTCTTGCGAAACAACCGCTTATTGCTTAGATTTCAATACCACAGGTCTTACATAACTTACTTACCCAACTCCTTGATTTTTCAGTTGCTTCAACAGATCTGGTGTCCCAAGCAAAGGGATCTGCATACCTAGAAATGAAGAAAACTAAAGTGGTGTGCTCAGTTTTTGATCCCCGAGAAATTCCTGGTCAGAACGAGTTTAGGTACCTATGCATTTTTGAAATATTTTAGCTCTACTTTTATCGTCTAACATTTGTCTAAGATTTAATGAATATGTGAAATGTCCAGAAATATGAAATGTATTTACTTTGCATGTTGCATAATTAAATTTATATTAAATTGATTTCTATAATTCCAGCCAAATGGGTGAAATATTCTGTGAAGTGAAATTTGCACCTTTCTCATGCTACGGTGAAAGAAGAAGCCCAGCCCCTGATGACGAAGAAAGAGCTTTGTCTGTTGCCCTTAGACAGGCTTTGGAGCCTACTGTATGCAGACACTTGTTTCCTAATTTTCAGGTAAATAAAGTTCAATATCCATCTTAACAACATTGTCCTATATTTGTTATGAGACCTTGTGCATATGTTCACAGATTGATGTCTTTGTTTACATTCTGGAAAATGACGGTTCCTGTCTTGCCGCAGCCATCAATGCAGCCGGCCTGGCCCTGGCCAATGCAGCAGTTCCAATGTACGACATCATCACATCCTGTTCCCTGGCTGTTATCGAAAACAAAATATTCATCGACCCCAACAGAGAGGAAGAAGCATTAGCATTAAGTAGCCCGGAAATAAACTCTAACCATGGAGTAATAACAATTTCAACACTGTCAGCAATAAAACAAATATCAGATTACAGACAAGTGGGTTCTATGGATGTTGAATGTGTAACAAATGCTTTGGATATTTTAGAAAAAGAATGTAAAAAGATTTTGCCATTGATACAGACGATTTTAGCCACCAATGTGGTAATGGGTTTAGAACAGAAAATTCAATTGGACAACGAAGCAAAGGAGAGACTGGAGAACTTAAATGCCAAGGTATCAGAATGGGAAAGGCTATTAAATGAAGGTTGATATTCGCTTTTCTTGTTTCAATTCACAAATCCTGAACTTGAAATTTGCCTTTCACACTTTGTCCATGACAACCAGCAAGTCTGGGCAAGTTTAACAAAAAACTTTATCCATGCAGTAAATACATACAGGACAACTATTTCGTACATACTAATGGGACTAAAAGATATAGTTCTCCCTTGTGGTACCATTACTGGAACCATGAAAAAAGGGCAAATTACCTGTGTCTGTGTGTCATTCATTGATTTTATATGACACTACCTACGAAAACTGGAGCTCATCATATACATGATGAATTGATGATGCTTTTCATGCTCTATTTATACATATATCATATATAATAAGAAAAGCTTGCTTTCTGTAGGAAGTATTTCGATTTTTAATGGGTACGCGGGCATAATGTGTTATCTGAATGTATTCTAAGGTCTTGTTCAATATCTCCGTTCCTATAAGAGCAATCATTATGAAATTTTGCATACCTCGTTTGGTATGGTTACTCTATGTGTATAAATTTTGTTGCTATAGTATAAGTAGTATTGAAGCATGGTCATGTGTACACCAGCTTGACATCAAGTGTACACACTAAGTATGGTCATAATTTCTTAAACAAAAGAGACTCTATTTATTTCACTTTTACACTCTGTTTTACCCTATTAATTGGCATATCAATAAACGTAATATTGCTTATGTGTCCGCTACCTTGACGGACACCCAATTTTGACCTACCAGCCTTATGATGGTCCCACTGGCTCCTAAGCAGCTTAGCGCTAGTACACTGATACAAATGAAAAAAAAAACCCTAAAGAACCAATATTGAATGGAGGACTATCAATACCAATTTGAAGAATTAAGATTGAATGACTTACATGTTTGGGTTGATTGGCAGAACATGCAGTTCACGTAGTGTCAGTGTTTACCAATAACTCTGTTTATATAACAATTTCAAAGTAAAGAAACCATGGTCACTTACATTAGTTTTATTACTTACAAGATGAATTAATACACACAAACATGTAATAACTTAGTCTTCCGGCTTTTCCGGTGGTGGACCGCAAGGTTGCAACATTTTTTCCATCAAATTGAACTTCACACGAGCTTTGGATTCGTTTTCAGCGATAGCAAAGTAGCTGAGTATGTCCGGGTGACCCATGTAGCTGCAACATGAATCCCTGTGTTGGTTCGTCAGCCAGTCGAATTTAGTACAGTCCGCGTGACCGGTGCCGATGTATTTACTCTGTAAATGCTCCAACTGGCTGTGAATGTTGTAACGTTCACCCATTTTACTGAAACAAAGTTGAGGTTACTATGATTTACTCAGAGACTTCCTTGCCATTATTGGGTTTCTCAAGAATATGGTATTTTAGTTAGCTTACCTTTCTGTAGTTTTGTCGCTACTTGAAAGAAATTTGAATTAATTTGATAATGAAAAATTGATTTGTTTACTTTTTGTAAGTAAGGAAAGGAATGAAATCGAAGTTATTGTATTCTCTTTGAATGAAATGAGGCTACGTTCCGATCATGCTTAAAGCGCTCACGCACTGCACGAGCTATGCGCGCGATTTTTCTGAGCGCGTTAATGCGCGTTGGCGTGATTTTTGAAACAAAACGCTCGGTAAGCGCCAAAGAGAATGTAGAAGCGCGCGCTCGTTTGAAAACAGAATAAAACTAATTACAAGAAGCTGATGTTGAACCTCGTACTTGGGTATTTCTTAATCCCAAAACTGAGATATATTCAAACAGGTAGGTTCCACTTTTAAAATTTCCTACTTACATCACGGCGCGGCGCGGTGGCACTCACAAAGATTTTAAAGGAACGCACGAGCTGCCTTGTCTCGAAAAGTGAGGCAGTTAGTTTAGTATAGAGAGGCTAGTAGAAGGATTTATAAGGGCTACCAATAGTACTCGAAGACAACAGTTGACAATAAATAAATATCTGATTCTGATTCTGACATTCATTAATTAGATATTAATTAGGCTACCTCGCTGCTGCAACAAAATGTTGTGATGTGATGAGACTCCGGTTCACTTACCAATTTGTGCTCTCTCGTATTGCTCTTGAGAGAGCATTAAAGTTATTCTCCGACCGTTGACTTCGTCATCTATATGAATTTCCATTACTCTTTAAAAAACTTGCAAACAAATAAATTTGTTGTTATCAAACAGACAAGATCAAGGAACATAAACCTTGCATTCCGAGTTGCGCCAATATCGATATTAGCGCGCTATCAAGCGTTCCGACTTACCATGAGCGCGACAACGATGTCTCGTGTGACGTCAGAGATGACGTCATTACATGCGCTATTTTGCGATATCAGTGACCATCCTACAAACAGAAATCACTGTGAGCGCGCTGTCAAAACTGACAGTTGGCATATATTTTCTTCGCCATCCTGTCCTCCTTCCACGAAGAGTATTTATTTATGTTCCTTGATATTGTCTGTTTGATAACAAAATTTATTTGTTTGCAAGTTTTTTAAAGAGAAATGGAAATTCATATAGATGACGAAGTCAACGGTCGGAGAATAACTTTAATGCTCTCTCAAGAGCAGTACGAGAGAGGGCACAAATTGGATTGGTTACTGTCCCACTCCTCAACCGAGTCATCGGAATCATTTGATAATTAACAAAAAGTTCGAATTTAGGCCGTTATTTTGACTAACAAGCATCTGACAAGCGATGAAGTGACACGTGACCGTGAGCACGTTCATTGAGGACAGAAGTTCAGTAGTATTGAGTGTTCCGAGATAGGATAGCACTCAACTGTCAATAATCGTGAGAACTAACTCGGAACGTCAAATATCGTTGAGATCGCTTACATCGATAATAGCTTATCTCGGAACGCACGGTACTCTCCAAGGAAGGAGGAGGACGGCGAAGAAAATAAATGCTAAATGTCAGTTTTGACAGCGCGCTCACAGTGATTTCTGTCTTTAGAATGGTCACTGATATCGCAAAATGGCGCATGTAATGACGTCATCTATGACGTCACACAAGACATTCGTTGTCGCTCTCACGGTAAGTCGGAACGCTTGATAGCGCGCTAATATCCAAAGTTATTGTACTCTCTTTGCTAATATCGAAATTAGCGCAACTCGGAATGCAAGGTAGCCTTGCATTCGGAGTTGCGCCAATATCGATATTTAAAAAAATAAATAAAAAAAAAAACGGTCGGAGAATAACTCTAATGCTCTCTCAAGAGCAGTACGAGAGGGCACAAATTGGATTGGTCGCTGTCCCACTCCTCAACCGAGTCATCGGAATCATTTGTTATTAAACAAAAAGTTCGAATTTCGGCCATTTTTACTGGATTTCGAATTATTGTGCTGTTTATATTTTTGACTAACAAGCATCTGACAAACGAAGAATCGACACGTGACCGTGAGCACGTTCATTGAGTATTCCGAGATGGATAGCACTCAACTGTCGATAATAGCTTATCTCGGAACGCACAAATGCGCACAAAGAGAATACATGGAGAATACCAAAGAGAATAAACATCACTGAATACAATAACTTCGTAGAGAATACAAGCACGGCTCAAAGAGAATTGAAGAGAATACAATTACTTCGCACGGCTATGCTTGTTTTCATCCCTTTTTTTGCTATTTATAAAAAAAGTTAATAAAAAAAGCCTCGCTCAGCTAAATGCTAATAATTCTATCCTAATAACTTTTGCGGAACTATAAACGATCAACGAAAATATACAATTGATAACGATGGCGGGATCCGGAGCACCCTGGCAGCTCGGGTTAGAGATGGTGGAGCAGAGATGTGGATATCTGCTTTCGTCGGGGCAATTGTCCGATTGCACCTTCGTGGTGGGCTCAGGGAGCAAACAGGATGTGGTTCTGGCACACAAGCTGATTCTGGCTATGGCATCTCCTGTCTTTGAGGTTATGTTATATGGGGAGCCATCGGACCTGGTTCTTTCCATCCCTGATGCTAAACCAGAGGCTTTCAAAGTTCTCCTTCAGTAAGTGTGCCACTTCTGAAATCCTATATTGATTTTTTAAAGGTTCCTTAGTGTCGGAATCTGCTGTATGTTTCTCAAACAATACAAATACATATTAGCGATTCTAATAACACACTTTTTTACAGATACATCTACACAGGTAACTTAAACTTAGAATCATTTGACATGGCCTTGGACCTGTGGCATGTGGCAGAGAAGTACAAGCTACCACACCTGGTAAAAGAATGTAATGGTTATATTGGTTCAGTTGTTTGCCCAAGCAACGTTTGTCGAGCTTATGAATTGGCTCAGGTCTTTGATGACAGAACACTCACTGATAAATGTTTAAAGGTAATTTTATAAAATATTCTGATAAATTTGGAATAAATAGATACCTTAACGAAATAAGTGCTTACCTATGTTTACCAGGCAGTGCACATCTATCGATATTTGGGGTTTGTTGGCGCCTCCTTCATTGTCTTGGGATTTTTTCCTTCCTTCAATATTGCCTACAATTACATCTGAAACTCTAATAATAATAAAAATAATAATAATAATCATTTATTGTTCTCTTCACACAATCAGCTTACATTTAGAACTAGAATTATGATGAATAACTATAGAGCAACTATAGTTATTCATCATAATTCTAGTCTCTACACCAAGCAAGTTTGTTTTTGTTATTTGTGCTGTGGTTTGTTTACTAGCATTCTACTAGTCTACATACCGAAGCGATCGAAATAAAAAATACCACTTTATTTCCATGTCAGTGTATTTTTTAATATGATTTGACCTTTTCTAAGTGTACATTTATTGTATTTATGGAAATAAAGCATTTTTGAGTTTGAGTTTGAGTCTACATGCTCTATGGATACGGTATAGTCACAAATAAGTTTCAAGCCCATACTTAACATAAATAAAATTACTACAAATTAAATGTTAATTATATATAATTGCAGATTATAAGTTCAAACACAAATGAGGTGCTCAACCACAGCAGTTTTGAGGAAGTGGAAATAAAGACATTGGTCACAGTGTGTTCCCTCAACCACCTCAATGTGGACAGCGACCTAGACCTGTTCAATGCAGTGGCCAGGTATGCAGAGGCGGAACAGAGGAGGCAGGAACAGACATTTTCAGAGAGCCTGTCTGCGCTGAGACTAGAACCTACGGCATCTGGAGAACAGGTAAGTTCTATGGTAACATTCATAATGACCACTATGACCCAGTGGGTGCAAGTCTGCCTGACACGCAGAAGGGTGCTTGTTTGATTACCACTGCAGAACAAACATTTGTATGATCTGCAAGTTTTTGTTTTAGGTCTGGGTACTTTATGAGTTCTTAATTCTTCATTATGTGTGCTTAACAAGTTAGATATATTAGGTACTAGGTTTGGTCACAAGCTCTGCTTACTTTGGGGATTATGCTGTGTGTAATGTCCAGCATTGTTATTATAATGGTGATATAAGTTCTGAGAACAGGGAACCAAAGCTATCGAGATAGCCCAAAGATAAACAAGCTGAAGTGGCAGTGGGCCGGCCATATCTTGTGAAGAACCTACAAAATTAATAATAATAAATAATGCTGGGTAATCCACACAGCATTATCGAACCCCAAGATAAGCTGAGCTTGTGTTATGGGTACTAGATAACTGATATACTTAATACAATACACTACATATACTCATATATGTATATTGTTATTACTTATACAAAGAAAACATCCAGAACACCCTAATATCTGCCAATCGTACAATAATTTGTCCTGGGGCGGGAATCAAAGGCTCTACCTCCTACAGTAAATGTATTCTCTCCACTCATGAGACTAGGCTAACATACCCATCCTTCAACCAGGTGCGATAACAACCTGTCCAGCAGTGGACTAATATAGGCTGATGATGAAGTGAGTTCTGATACTACCTATAACACGAAACTTTATTGCCTGTACTACGTAACAACCCAGTTTGTTTGTCATAGGTGTCGTTGCCGCGTGTTGAGAGTAGTTCTGGAACAAGTTCAGCAGCGGAGCTACATTCGAAGCCACCTACTGCTGACAAACACAATTTGAAAGAAGGTTAGTAATAAAATGTTAAATTTAATGAATAATAACGTTAGACAATTCACAGAGCATTATCTAGCCCCAAGCTAAGATAACTGATAAACTTATTACAATACAATACATTTCATTGATAGATATTTTTTAATATACATAAAAACCATTAAAAATACCCTGAACTGCAGAATCTGCAGATGGTAAACACATTTGTCCCGAGTGGCTGGGGATGGATCACTTGAGCTTGCTTGCAACAGTCTACAGTTAGTCCAATTGTTTAAAACGTAATACTAATATATGTATAATCTACGTAATATCTATAACTATACATATAATAAATCAGTAGAAACTTTGTGTCTGTACAAAAGTTCATTTTAGCCAAAATGGAGAAATATGGAAACCAGCCTACAAACCAGCAGTCTAAAAAAAAAAATAAGTTGAATATTTTTGTCTGTCTGTCTGTCTGTTCGGTAATCTCCGAAAGTACTGAACAGATTTACTTGAGCTTTAAATAATTAATTTTGTTTTAAAAAACTACGAGTATAAACCGACTTAAATTTTTATAGTTTTTTCATTTAACTTTCATGGATCCCACTGTCAGAACTGAACAAAATTAAAGTGAGACCACCGGGGAAGCACCAGCTTACATATAAAAAAAAATCATGAAAATCGGTTAAGTTGGTTCACGCTCTGAATAAGGCATAGATAGAATCGTGACTGTTGTTTCGAATATATAGGATCAATTTGAAATTTTTGTTATTTACTTATGTTTTCTGTTTTATGGAAGGAAAAATGGATGACGTCATGAAAGCGACTGCCAAGCTTAGATAATTAAACCCATAATAGTCTGATGCCTTGACAAAAGTTATAATCAATTTAAGAAATAAAAATGAGCTGGCCCGGCAAACTTCCTGAGAATCAGAGATGGCAGCTTTAGATTTGCTGCTACAAAATGCTGGAATGACCTTCCACCACTAGTAAAAAATTGTAAATAGACTAAAAAATTGATTAAAATATATCTGATAGATTCTCAAAAATATTATGCTAATATGGTAAGCAACCGTTCTTGGCCTTGACACAATCCGCTCATCACTTCTCTAACTAGTTCGTTTTTCCATTTAGTACCTACCTCTTTTCTAGGCCTCCTCTTAATGAGCGTCATAGCGCCCTGTCTTCAGCTTGACGTATCCAGCATCTGCCTGCAATATTTCGCAGATCGTCATCCCACCTGGCCGGAGGGCGCCTTACTCTACGTTTGCCGAGTCGTGGTCTCCACTCAAGAACTCGTTTACCCCATCGGTTTTCGGTTCTTCGCGAGATATGGCCGGCCCACTGCCACTTCAGCTTGCTAATTCTTTGAGCTATGTCGAAAGCTTTGGTTCTCTGTCGGATGTATTCATTACGAATCCAATCCTGCAAAGAGACTCCGAGCACAGCTCTTTCCATAGCTCGCAGAGCGACTTTGAGCTTGTGGATCAACCTACCTGTTTTAGGTACCTACTAATATTAAAATTTCCAATCATAGAAGTAGTTACTAGTGTACCTACACTCATTTTTGATTCTTTATGTGTTTATTTTAATTTGTTTGTTTGTCTTTTTTATTTGTGTGTTTGTATTTCTGTTTTATTTAGGTGTTTGTTTCTCTGTTTTACTTATGTCTGTGTATTTTCTCAACCATGTCTTTTTTTGTGTGAGTTGCGCCGTGACTCAGTCAGGTGTTTCATTATGGCCTCAACCAACGGAAGCGCTCTGGCAGGACACATCTTGACATAGAATTTGCTGAGTGTTGGCCATTTTTGTAAACCATATCTTGTACATAATATATGTGTATTGGTTGCAAAATAAACGCATTTTTACTTTTACTTTAGATGGCGTTGCATGTACTGGAAACAACTTTAGCTATATAATGTACGTACATCTTTAGGTACATTACAGCTGCTGTGTGAAGTCCTTACGTGTAAAAGATCATTTTGTTCGTTTTACTTTCTTTAGGTATATTTTTTAGTGTACCTATTGGTAGGGTGGTGTACCTACCAGACCCAGTCCCATACCAGTTAAGGACTTTTGACTTTGAAATGCTCCGAACTGGTTATGCAGTTGTAACGTAGAAATGTATATGACCTGTTGTTCATTGATTTATTGCGCTATTATCTGGATATTCCAAATACTTACTACATATATTTTTATGAAGGTATTAAGTTTGAACTGTGCGCTTTAATTAACACCTTCATGGCCCAAGACGCAGGTGCCTGTGTCCATCTGCGTGTAGCTGCGGCGCGCCCCTGCGGGTCGCATCGCAGAGCTGGGCAGTGAATGCGTTAATGACCACTTCTGCACCTATAGTCCACTAAAAACAAATGGAAAAAAGGAACAAATTAATAATAAAACACTTTTATGTTCCTTAAATTGACTTTGATTTGATAGATTTTTTAAATTGTTCCTAACGCACTCATTCGCTTAGCTGCTCTAGCATTATGTATGAGGAACGTCACTAGGTTCTAGGTTGTCACTAGATTGAGAATCATTACAGGTCTAGGTTTACTTTAATGCCAGACCACCTCTAACAGCACTTTACGCGGACCAACTCGCGGGCAACAGCTAGATTTCATAATAAATTAGTAAAAAGTAATGAGATATCTATCAACATAGTTGAAAACCGTTTCACAAATGTACGCACAATTGCAAACCAGCGCTGATAAATAACAGTAAAAGCATTTGTTCCAGAGGAGCCTACCATCCGAGCAGCTCTACAGAAGCTCCGGTTCCTGTCCCTGACTCCTACACAGTTCGCGAAGGGCCCGGGGTGCTCCGATCTGCTGACTGAGGCCGAGAGGCTCGCAGTGTTCATGAACATCGCCTCTGAGGACAGTCTCGCGCCCATGCCTGCTGGCTTCTCGGAGTGCCGGAAGCCGAGGCAGCCATGGATAGACTCGGTATGTACATGTACATATCTGCTAAGTCATCACATATACACTTCAGGATGAATGTTATAAGAACTACATCAACCAATCTCAGCATAAAATTAAAATAATTCCTAAGTTTTTCTGGTCCTTCTTTAAATCAAAGAGGAAAAACAAATCTGAAAACAATCACAAAGTTTAGATATTTCAAAGGGACCTGGAAGTGACAATATTATTTGACGTCAGATGCGCGGCCACTTGTGTACTCCAATTTCTTTAATTTTTAATCGTTGCCTTAAAGATTTCCTAACATCTGAAGGCAAGCTCATACAGTCCTTTTACAGGGTGTGGCAAATTTTTGGCCCCTTAGGGTAGCTACCGTTTTTTTTGTAGTTAGAAGGTTTTGTTCTAAGGAACTTTCTGTTTTATTTTGAAGAAAAAAATATTGCCATTTTTAGTTTTTTGAACTAATGTACGGTTCGCCCAAAAATGACATTTGTCAAAAAAAAAAACAAGTTGGTCTACTCTATTTCCAACCAGGAACACTTTTCCCAAAGGAACATACCAAATCAAATCGTAAGTTTTAGCAATAATTAAAAAAAACAATTCCCATACATTTTCTATGAAAAAACGAGTAAATGAAACAAGAATGTCACTCATTTTAAGTTGGTAGGCTAATTTTGAAGGCATCTCAGGAATTAAATTTTTTATTTTTATTATATTATATAGGTCGAAATGTTTGTTGCTATTTCACGCAAAAACTACTGATCGGATCAGGCTGAAATTTTGCATACAGGTAGTTCTAGGCCTGGAATAACGTATAGGTTACTTTTTATATCATAAATCAGTTCCCGTGGGATAGGCGTGCGAAGCCGCGGGGCGCAGCTAGTATAACATAATATCAGCAATATCCGGTAGCTATGTTTATTTTCATAATAACTCAGACGGCCTCTTCTGTATTCGGAACAATAATAAAAAAACGAACCACATGCGAATCGTACACGCATATTTATTACTACATTGGAGTTTACAATTAGAATTCACTCGGTGATTTTGAAGATTTTAATCGATTATTTTCCACGAAGGTTTAGTATAAAGCACTATGTACCACTCGGGAGAAAATGCAATTCCTACCTCGTGTGTTTAAAACGTTGAGGAACGAGGGCATCAGGTTCTGGCAAAAGCAGCGTACTGGCAAGAAATCATCAGCGAAGATGGTACGGCGCGACCTTCGGAGCTCCAACACACGCCTCATTGAAGAGGCAATAGAGCGAAACCGAGGCTTCAAAGTATTCACTCAGCAGCTTGGCAGGAGCCACCTGACGAAGCTTAACGCACGATGGGAGGACCGTATTGTCGAAGCCGGAAATATTCGCCGAGATAGAGGATGGCCGATTATACGCTGCACATGCGCCTCGTCCCCAACGAGACGACCACGATTCCAGAGCCACCCTGACACGCCACTATACCGACGCACTGCCAGACTTCAGTCAAGACGAGATCGTGTTAGCTCTGAGGCAGCTTAAAAACGGAAAGGCCCCCGGGGAGGACGGAATTACATCAGAGCTTTTGAAAGCCGGAGGAGCCCCTGTTATACAGGAGCTACAGAACCTCTTCAACGCCGTCCTTCACAGTGGGAGAACTCAAAAGGCGTGGAGCGGGAGTTTGATGGTGCTCTTTTTTAAGAAGGGAGATAAAAACCCTCCTTAAAAACTACAGACCCATCTCACTTCTAAGCCACGTCTATAAGCTGTCACGAGTGATCACGAACCGTCTCGCCAGGAGACTCGACGAGTTCCAGCCACCGGAACAGGCCGGGTTTCGCGGAGGATATGGCACCATAGACCACATACACACAGTGAGTCAGATTATACAGAAGTCCGAAGAGTATAATCAGCCCCTGTGTCTGGCCTTTGTGGACTATGAGAAGGCGTTTGACTCTGTCGAAACCTGGGCTGTTCTGGAATCCTTACAGCGATGCCAAGTAGACTTTCGTTATATCGAGGTGCTGAGATGTCTCTACGACGCCGCGACCATGAGTGTCCAAGTACAGGATCAGCAGTCCAAACCCATCCAACTGCGCAGAGGAGTGAGACAGGGGGATATTATCCCCGAAACTGTTTACGAGCGCGTTGGAAGATATGTTTAAGACACTGGACTGGAAAAGTAAGGGCATTAACATAAACGGCGATTACATCTCACACCTTCGATTCGCCGACATAGTC
Source organism: Eupithecia tripunctaria (assembly GCA_955876795.1). Classification (NCBI taxonomy): domain Eukaryota; kingdom Metazoa; phylum Arthropoda; class Insecta; order Lepidoptera; family Geometridae; genus Eupithecia; species Eupithecia tripunctaria. Next base: position 6,216,043 of record OY041623.1, on the reverse strand, counting down.
GAAATGGCGTAATCGCTATGGCACTCATAAGGGGAGGCCTATGTCCAGCTGTGGACTAATATAGGCTGATGATGATGATGATGATGATGATGTGTTTAAAATAAATAAAAAATCTTTACTTGTGTGACATGGATACACTAACATAGCATAATTACTACTAAAATTAAATTACGTCTAACACAAAAAGGTCACCGGCTCAGCATAATGCTGCTATGGTACAATTGTATCATAGCAAATGTTAGGGCCCTCGGCTGCGCCGCGCCTAGTGCTCAAATGACACAGTCCACTCGATAGCTGTTGGACCCTTTCTCAACTCTGTGTACAATGTACTATTGTTTGTTTTTGCACAGGGTCAAAGAGTCAGAGTCAAATCGTTTATTTCTTTAGACTTACAAAATAAGTACTTAGACAAGTCAAATTTTTACTATATAAACAGCTTGATAAATAGTTATTACTATCAAACAAGAAATAAGGTGCAATTGACTCTAATTCACTTAATTTTTTTGTCCACTAGCGGAAGAAGTGAAAAAGAAACCACTGGCAAGTTTATCGCTTAAGGGGCCGGAGAACACCGGGCAAAGATTCTATTCGAGTCGCGTACAAAACTCCGCTCCGAATATCGCTATCTCAGGTTAGCTGATGCAGGCGCGCGCGGGGCACGGGACGCGGTACTACAATACGTGAAGGGAACACACAACCATAGTGCCGTGCCGTCTTATGCGTGTGTGTGTGTGTGAGTAAATGTAGGTTGCTAGGTATCTATCTATACATCTGCCACTGATAACAATTTAAAGGCGGTAGCTACCTATTTCTTTAGGGATGTGTATTTATTGGTTAGCGCCTTATTGGTTTTTATCTCAGGGGTAGTGCCCATAATCCCCACGCTGGGAATGCAGTTCGGTGGTAGAATTGTTCTGCAGGCCGCCCACCAGTGGATATCTCTTGGTCGAGACGTGGTGGGTGGGACATCTGCGTCATGGGCCATGAAGGTGTTAGTATGTATAGTAATATACGCATTCAATGCCCAGTCCGCTACACGGGGAAAAGTTTCGACAGATAGATAGATAGATGTTTATTACTTCTTTACGTCAAAAAGAGGCAGAAATTTTGCCTAGATAGAAACTTACAACAAAAGTTCTGCTTTGCTGGAATTACAACACAACAAACTTTCGTTATAAATATCCATCAATTTATTTGTACCTACTTACCTAACTACCTACCTATAATTTGTGCAAGTGTGATTGAAGCAGGCATAAAATGCCCTGTACTTATTTTTTAGGAGTTTTGTGAGAATATTTATTTGTTGTGTAATGAATGAGTGATCTGATTACATTACAATATCATAGTAGGTAGATCATTTACAACTCAACCTTACCTACTTACACACAGGTACCTGAGTAGGTGCATGGTTTTTACAATTTATTATTAACTACGCACTTTATCTACAAATATAATTAATTAACCTACCTATCATCCTATAGTAATTCTAATAGATACCTACATAGGTAAGTAAGTAAATACTAAACTAGTAGCTAGGTAGGTAAATGTGAAACATTGCATTTAGTTACAACAGAGGTATAATTACCTAAACCTAGGTAAGGTAGGTCCCCCATCTCATACATAAAAACATCAAAATTCAAAAATCAAAAATGCTTTATTATCATAAATACAATAAATGTAAATGTACCTACACTTAGAAAAGGTCAAATCATATCAAAAAATACACTGACACATTTTTGATTTCAGTCGCTTCGGTATGACTAAAATTAATGAAACAACGAAGAAACCTTTAGACTGTTAGTTGTTATTATTTTTCGAGTTGACTCGAAGACAAATAAGTTACAAAAATAATTATAACGCCGCGACGCGACGTGGAGATTTGAACTCGGTTCTTCTCGCGTCTGAAGCAGGCAAGGTCCGCCTACGCCACGGAGCGGTTGCAATTAGTGACGAAAATAAGATTTGCACCATAAGTTCACCTTATGTGTACGTACCTAGGATGAAGTCACAGAAAATGTTTATTATAACCTACACCTACATTTACTTAGATTTTTTTAACAAACTCCTGGATTTTATAAAACATACAATTCCTACATTCGTGCCCGAAGTATCTACCTACTAGTTTGCTTATCCGTTTTTTTCCAAGTTTTTCTACAAGGCCTAATAGGTAGGTACGTAGGTACTTATATATATCTCAAGAAATCTACCAGGAAATGCCTATGTAGTAGTATGCAGTTACCTACCTATACTTCAAAAATTTTAAATATAATTCAAAGTTTGGATAGATAGATAGATGTTTGTTACTTCTTTACGTCAAAAAGAGGCAGAAATTTTACCTAGATAGAAACTTACAACAAAAGTTCTGCTTTGTTGGAATGACAACACAACAAACTTTCGTTGTAAATATGTTTGTACTTGTACCTGCATACCTACAATTTGTGCAAGTTTGATTGAAGCAGTAAAACAGCCACTAACGTATTTTTTAGGTGTTTTGTAAAAATATTTATTTGTTTGAGTAGGTAATGTAATGAATGAGTGATCGGACTACAATGTCATTGTAGATCCTTTACAACTACCTTACCTATGGTTTATCCATTTTGAATGAAGCATGTTAGTAAACAAACTACGACACAAATATCATAATCTCACTTGCTTGGCGTCGAGTTTCAGATATAATTGTAAAAAAAATTATTGAAGGGATGATCTAGAAGCTACAAGTAATGGAGATTACGTATAAAAGGACGCGCCAACAAAGTGAATTTTAGGTTAACTATGGACGGTTTGTTTACGTTTATGCTTCATTCAAAATGGACACGGTATAGGTACTTACACACAGGTTTATACAATTTACTATAATACGCACCTTATCTACAAATATAATTTATCTACCGACCTATCATCTTATAGTAATTCTAATAGACATCGACATAGGTAAGTAAATACTAAACTAGTAGCTAGGTAGGTAAATGTGAAACATTGCATTTAGTCATAACCACAACACATGTATTATTATTATTAAAAACTAAACGTAGGTAGGTACGCCAACACTACATAAAAACATCTCAATTACCTGAGTAGGTACTATACCACCTAACTAACCTTCCTATCCCAATCCAACTAATTATATACCTACTACTGTACTATACTCTATATATCTTTTTTATTATACATATAAAATACACAAATCACCCGATCTATAGAGAAATTTGTCCCGAGCCGCAAATCGAACCTGCGACCCCGTTGCGTTCCGGCGGAACCTCGCTTGCCCGCCGAGGTCTTCGTGAATAGTGAAAACAATGCACCTACTCATCCAACAAAACGCCTTACTGTTAGAAATTGATGACATGACATTTGATTGAAGCATGACATTGTCCCACCTCACAAAATAGAATGAGGCCCTCATACAAACTCGTTTTGAAACCATGTACCTACCCAACACTTGATTTAGTTTAGAAAATAGTAAATAAGAAGTACTCTTCCTTCTATTCTAACGTCCATCCATAGTAAGTACCTAATAAGGTGTCCCTGCGACAACGACCTCGGAGATCGTCGTTCGTTGTCGTCGTCGTCACACGGGGCTGAGCGGCGCGGCTGCGGCGGGCGCACCGTGTAAATACACGTTGCATTAGCGTGTGTGCGTGGCGTGCGTACCTGTCCGAGCGATCACACAACCGAAGTAATCCCGCCCCGTGCGTGCGCGATAGCAATAGTAGCCGTTCAAAAATGGTATGAATTTGGTTGTGTTCCGTAATACCAAAAATGATGAATGAAAACTTTTTGTATTCTTCACATAGTATTGTTATTCTGTAACTAGACAATATAAGCTATGTTCGACCGTTAAGAACGCGTAAGATATTATTGTTTTTAATACGAATCAAATAGGAAGAAAACTCGTCTATTTTGGCATAAAAATGTGCAAAATGCGATTGTCTATATTTCGTTTTAGGTAAGTATTTTGAAAAAAAAAAACAACGGAGGGACCTAGATAAATACGATTCAAATACAAATAATAGAATGGTATACTGCAAATATAGTTGAATTAGAAATCATTTTGGTATTGCGTTTGTATGGGCAATTCACCCTTCCCCGGCCTCTTAACAACTAATACAATCTTAGGATAACTAAGTCTAACTGGTCTTACATACTATTGTCTGTGTGGAACTGGGCTACATCCGGCCAACGTAGTCGTCTACGGAGTAATAGGCTTTCTTGATAAGATTTCGTTTTATGTACAGTTTAAATTTACGAATAGGGAGCTCAGTTGGTTCAGATGGAAGCTTATTATAGAATCTTACGCAATAGGGTATATGCATCGATTTTTTTTATTGTTTTAATCGATTCTTTAGGTCATTATTTAACCGAGGAATGATAAGACGCTCACTGAATTTCGCATTAACAAGGTAAAAAAAACAAATCAAAACTACAATCATTTTCGGTCGATAAAAACGCTGCTATATTGGCGCCATGTTTATGTGACTTCGACGTACACACTTGATTAAAACCTTTGGTGACGACCTCGGTAGTGATCATCTCAGAAAAGAGGTTTTCCGAAAAAACTGAAAATAATCGACAATACGAAATGTCAAGTGGGCAGAATAGTGTCAAATCAAGGTGCAGCAAGCAGAATAAAAAAAGAAGAAATGCGTACAGTGATGTCACGTCCGCTCTAGTCAATGGCGTGGCGTTTTGAAATTTTGCGATTGAGATTTAAAATATCAATTTTTCAATGGTAAAATTCTACAATAAAAACATCTCAAAATGCAAAAATAAATATGTAGATAAGTTTCTATATCAATAGAGAATACGTATATATTTTTTTAGCCATTTTGAAATCACGTGCATATCGTCGTTGCAAATTCAAAATCTCTCATGTGACATTTTTGGTGAAAATCACTTTTTCAACTTTTTGGTTGGCTACTTAAATGGGCCACCGTCTGCAAATACTCTTATGTTAATATCTTATTGTTTGAGTGAGATATGCTCTAAAGTTAATTTATCCCATGTGTCACCTAACATTTTATTGTCCATCAAAATCTATCATGTGCGCTGAATACACAATAATTGTTACACAAAAACTCTTATGTGGGGAGTTATCCCTGGCAGGTTTGATTTTTGACCCGTAAAAAAATTTAATGAATGGTTTTTAAGTTATCATTTAGTGTGCTAGTAACCTACAATAAATAATATAAACATAAGAAGTAGCCGGGGATACGGCTGTGGAATTTGGTGCTCAAACCTGAGTGTACTGCCAAAACGGGATCTTTGTTTCGAAAAATTCACTTTGCCCGTTGCCTGGTGTTTCAGTAAAACCTGGATCTACTATCAATATAGTAGATCCAGGTTTTACCACTGAAACACCAGGCAACGTTAATAATTGTATTGCACATGAACGAGTGTTTAGATCTCGAAACCAACTTTGTGTGAGAACAACGAGCTTTCTTCATTCTTTCAGGTTTCTCGGCACACTGCTGATATCGGTTATTTACTTTTTGTAGCCTAAATATGTCAAATGTGGTGGTGTCAAAAGTGAAGGTGACAACAGTACCAAATTATCTGTCTCAATCTCAAACATCTTCAGGCGATCTTCAGGCGTAATCAGGAAATGGTTTGGTTCTGGGGATTGTGAATTCGTTGACGCTAAATTGACATTTTCAGTGGGAGATACAGGTCCAGGTATAAAAACATCCGGTGTCGAGATAGGTGAATTCCTTGAAATTTCATCGTCGTATGTCAAAAATTCACTTTGCCCGTTGCCTGGTGTTTCAGTGGTAAAACCTGGATCTACTATATTGATAGTAGATCCAGATTACGATTGGAGTATTGGATCATATTCGCAAAAAAAAAAATAAGCTCGTTAAAGAAAAAAGGATGCTATTGATATGGCCAATGATAAAGTAGTTGTAATAACAGTGGATGTTACAGAGTGTTTTGCTTGCACCGAAGCTGTTGGCCAGCGCTTTATATTACAAGCTTAAATTACAGTGTCATAATTTCACAGTTTATGACTGTAGAACTAAGAAAGTAACTGTCTACTTTTGACACGAAGCTGATGACGGGGTCTCGGCAATCGAGTTTACTTATTGTTTGGTCGATAACGTATTAAATTTGCCACCAGAAACAGAAAGGGAAACTTATGGTTGTGGCCACCAAAATCGAAACAGGATTTTATCAAGCGCTTTGAGTGAGTGTCTCAGAGAACCAACACGATCATTGAGCAGTTGTACTTGGAAAAGGGTCACACTATGATGGAGGTTGACAGTGTGCATTCAACTATCGAACAGTAGGTACATTAAGCCTCCTATTTACACACCTAGCGACTACATAACACGAATGCAACAGGCTCGTCCGAGAAACCCTTACGATGTAGAATCCATTCACTGTGACTTCTTGAATTACGAATATATAAAATCGAACTTTAAGTTGATAAGACCGGGAAAAAATAAAGGAGATGCGGTTGTTGTAAATATTAAAGGCCTGAAATATTGTTCAGATGGATCTGTGCTCTACAAATTACGACACAACCACGAATACAGCCTTACATCCTTCCACAGCGAGGAGCTACTATTCATATCTCGCTGCCACAGCGTTTGTTTTTGGAAAATCTACACTACTGAAAGCATATACAAACATCTACAAGAGCTTAAAGCTGTCATCGACAAGGACTATCATCCGTTTTACGATGCGATCTCATTTGAACCTGGAACATAATCTTAAATTATTACTATTCTATGTAACTGAATTGAGAACATTGCCGTCCCTACCTTCCTAAAATTATATTTTTTTATTTGTATTTTCAACATAAAACTTGATATACGTAAGTGCCATATTCATTAATAAACTCTATCGTACCTATCTAACCATTTTGTTTAAATTATTCTTTCTACCTCTAACAAAAACTCTGATGTGGCAAAAAAACTTGCAATCAAAATGACGTATGTGTAATAATTTTCAAAAATGAGCGGATTATTATAAAACTATTAAGTATAGCTAAGCTTTTTTAATACCATAAAGTGTCACGTATTTTCTTGTTTGATTTCATCAAATTAATTACTAAGATTTCATTATAATAAAAAAAGTGGGTAGTTTTTATCGTTTCTTTCGGAAAGTTACATTTTACACATATGAGATATTAAATTTGCAACGACGATATACCCTATTGCCCACAAATGATTTCCCTACCTTTCGTATTTAATTTTTTCAGGACGACGAAGGTGCTAATGCTAAGCCGCGACTGATGCTGCGAACTGATTTTGGCATCGTGGTTACTGCTGCTTCCCTGAACAAGGCGGACCGGATCGTGCAAGGTAAGTCACATTTTATTGAATACTAGCTGCGCCCCGCGGCTTCGCGTGCGTTGTTCCTAAAGAAAAATATTAAAGGTGATTTCTATCCCATAGGAAAAGATTAATGGGTAAGATTAAAGTAGTCTATGTATGAGTCCAAGATCAGGAACTTGCGCCTTTATTTCTGCGAAGTAGAATAATATATTCACACACATATTTAATGTATATCATCCATGAGTCATATTTTATTATGTAAGGCATGTTAAAACAATAAAATATGCAATAAATCACTTGGTTGTCAAAGATTTACACATGCTATTATAATTATCAATTGCAGGTATCAATTTGAATAACCATTTATTTCTATTAAACTAACATTACACTTTTAAAACTGATTGTTTTAAGTTAGCTTTTGATCTTCTTACTTTTACAAAGTATCAAAACGCTAACACTTTAAAAGTGAGAAAAACACCAACTTTTGTATCATTTGTATCGCGGGTACAAACGAACAGTGTCCTCATAATTAATTTTGTTTTAATAAACTATAAACCGACTTAATTTTTTATAGATTTTTCATGGATTTTCATGGATCCCACTGTCAGAACTGAACCAAATTAAAATGGGACCACACGGGAAGCACCAGCTTTCATATAAAATAAAAGAATTATGAAAATCGGACAAACCAATCAAGAGTTCTGACATCGATCAAAAGTTTCGCCGGGGGAGGCCGCGAAATTTTTGATCGATGGGTAACAATCATAAAAATAAAATCAGTTGAATTGAGAACCTCATCCTCTTTTTGAAGTCGGTTACTAAAGTTGTTGAACCTTAGGGTTCAAAATAACAACAAGAACGTAATGTTTCTCAGCAGGTGAAACGAACATCAAACAGTCTTCGGTACCTAACAGTTATTTTGCGGTTTCTACCAATTCTTCGAATGGGAATATGTTTCCAGCGCGCCAAAACTTCAATTTAGACTTTCTACTTAGCAATGATTTATTTATTTATTTTATTAATTAGAACGGCGATTGCCAATTACACTAACTAATTAAGACCTAAAATTAACATTAAATTAAATTACATTAAAAATGATATTGATTGAATATGATAAAAAAAATTATGTGATTTACAAAAACAAAGGCTTGACTCGTTTTGACGATCTGTGACGCGGTGGGCGAAGGTTCGCCCGCGATGAAGGAGGTTGCGGGTTCGATTACCGAGGCGAGCCTCGGGAGAAATGTGTGTACGATCTGCAGATGTTTGTTAAGGGCGTTCTGGTCGGTTTGTATGTATAATAAAAATATATATATATATATATATGCAGTGTTTTGTATTAAGTAGGTATATCGATCTCTGCTTAGCTTGGGGCTAGATAATGCCGCGTGAATTGTCCAGCATTATTAATTATATTTATTTATCGTTTGTCAGGCCTCTCGTCGGGCGACCTCGAGACATGCGAGGCGGCCGCGCGCGCTGCCCGCCGCTTGCTGAGCAAGGATACAGAGACGAGCGCGCAGGTCGCCGCTCAGCTGGTCGCAGCGGGCTGCATTCCCCCGCTGCTGGCCGCGCTCTCTCACTCCTGGTATATGTATTGATATGCTGCCCGCCGCTTGCTGAGCAAGGATACAGAGACGAGCTCGCAGGTCGCCGCTCAGCTGGTCGCAGCGGGCTGCATTCCCCGCTGCTGGCCGCGCTCTCTCACTCGGGGTATTATATTTATTGATATGCTGCCCGCCGCTTGCTGAGCAAGGATACAGAGACGAGCGCGCAGGTCGCCGCTCAGCTGGTCGCAGCGGGCTGCATTCCCCGCTGCTGGCCGCGCTCTCTCACTCGGGGTATTATATTTATTGATATGCTGCCCGCCGCTTGCTGAGCAAGGATACAGAGACGAGCGCGCAGGTCGCCGCTCAGCTGGTCGCAGCGGGCTGCATTCCCCCGCTGCTGGCCGCGCTCTCTCACTCAGGGTATTATATGTATTGATATGCTGCCCGCCGCTTGCTGAGCAAGGATACAGAGACGAGCTCGCAGGTCGCCGCTCAGCTGGTCGCAGCGGGCGGCATTCCCCCGCTGCTGGCCGCGCTCTCTCACTCAGGGCATTATATGTATTGATATGCTGCCCGCCGCTTGCTGAGCAAGGATACAGAGACGAGCTCGCAGGTCGCTGCTCAGCTGGTCGCAGCGGGCTGCATTCCCCCGCTGCTGGCCGCGCTCTCTCACTCCGGGTATTATATATTGATATGCTGTCCGCCGCTTGCTGACCAAGGGAGAGTTCATGTATACATATCTGCGCAGCTGACTGTACATGTATGTATATACAATTCTACAGACATAAAAAGTTGATGGCATTATAAAAAGAGGAGAAATTATTATTTGTACATATTTATCTCAACCTCAACAGCCTATATTGGTTCACTGCTGGACGCAGGCCTCATCCTGAGAAGCGCCTTGTTGGCGTTTATCAGACAGGCGGGTTAGGGATCGCAGTTCGGTGGTAGAATGCTGCAGGGGGCGCTGCTGTGGATATCCCTTCGTCGCCTCTTACGACAACCACAGCAGCACACAGCACTTATTATATATTGTCTGCTCCAGGCCTTCAGTTCAGTTCGACGCGGCCTGCGCGCTCACTAACATCGCCTGCGTGGAAGCGCACGCGCTGGCTCTCATGCAAGTAAGTTCTACGACTGGGGGCCGCTTCATTCTATCGTTTCGTTTATTTAAGCCAGACATACCGTTGCATAATATACTATATACTACACTGCGATACATCTAGGACAGAGCTCCTGAAACTGTCGATCACCAGCAATATGCTTACTTATTATACCTTCTACCTACGCATTCATAATGTAATAGGTAACATTGAAAGGTACGCGGCAACCATCGAAGATAACTCACATATTAGGTAGGTAGTTTTTTTTTGTTTGAAACAAGGACAGTCAATCCACCTGTGCAAAATTTTATTTCTATGTGTATTTTTCAATTATGCTTTCTTTTGATAGTCACCGCAGTGCGTCGTATTCAATTACCGTGTGTCCTTTGGTGTTACAAAATGAGTGCGTCGAAAAAAAGCAAAACGTATTGTTACGTATCATTTTGATATTTCATTTATATTCTTATTACAATGCACAACATCTGTTGATCATGTTTTTCAAGAATGGTTATTAACAATAAAGCAGTTGAGCTAACTCAACATCGTTTATAGCAGTCTACAATCAGCTAAGCTTATTATTTTCTACTATAGTATAAGATTAGTTTGTGTCGAAGGTCTGTGGCCTTGCCTGAGCGCGGGAACTTGGTAAGACATTACGAAATTGTTAAATTCCTATATAACCTACCCACATTAGTAGTTTACTCGATCTCTTGCTTTAAAAAAAAATGATGAGCACCCCTGATATAGCTCTAGGACATCTACTTGCTATTGTAAAAGAAAATACTTAGGTGTCTAATTTAAGAAAACTTTGTACACAACATGGAATGCATTACTCCCAACGTCTCACGTTCTTATTAGGTTTATAGAAACTTTATTCTCAAAAGAATTACATAAGTATTCACTTATATGAGAACACAAAAGTTATACATAATACATATTACGTACAGCTAAACATTAAAGTATATTCTAAACAATTTTTTAACAAACATAGATGTGGGTAGTTTAACCTTAAATGACAAAAGAAAGTTGACATGGCATCGATACATTCTTCGGCACTGTTAATTTGACAATCTGAAATGTAATCTTACGGCTAACATCAGAAGGGTGAAATTTGTTCGTTCGTCAATCTCAACAAAGCCGTGTCCGAGTGGTAGCACCAAGGATTACGAAAAATAAACCAAGCAAATTTGGATGTGGCAGTTTAGTTAAGGAGCGTATTTTTAATCTATTGGTTTTTATTTTAAGGTGATTATTTTAAAGATATTTCCCTAAAATATGTAATTAATGATTATATATATTTATATTTTATTACTTATTACAATCTACAACATCTGTTGATCATGTTTTAATGTAGGTACTTATGGTTTTATGAATAAAGCAGTTGAGCTAACTCAAAATTGTCTGGAATCAGCTTAACTGTTTAACTTAACCTAATTAACTTTAAACCTACTAGTATTGGTACTATTATTGAAATTTGTTTTCATAACTATATATTTTAGTTTCAAATGCGCTTCAATGAATCTCCGCTGTAAGTAGATAGGTAAAAGTTCCAACATCTCGGACTGCAAAAGAGAAAACGAATTGTTGAGTGTACTTACTCACTTACAATGATATGTAGTTGGTAGATTTCCTCTTATTTTAATGATTTATTCGTAACTTCCCATAGTGCGATATTTTCTTGTCTTTTGAGTTTGATGACAGCGTAATGAATGAATGTAGAAAAGAATGAGTCCTTTGAACGAGTGAAGACTGGAGTGAATATTATTGATTTCCGCGTTTGGATATTTGTTGGCCTAAACAATTTCCAACCTCAACAGCCTTGGTCCACTGCTGGCCGCAGGTTCTGATGAGCGCCTCATTGGCGTTCATCTCATGGAGGGCAATCACCACGCTGGGCTGGCGGGTTGGGGATCGCAGTTTGGTGGCATGATGGTTCTGCAGGGGCGGTGCTGCCTCTTAGCTTAGAGTTGTCCTATTCAACAATTACATCCCCCATGTTGCCTTGCTTGTTCTATGAGAGCAGTTTCTATGGAGACGGCTGGGGTTTTCTTCTTGCAGATATGGGGCAGGCAGTAAGGTTAGAAGTCTTCTGATTAGGAAATGTTCGGGGTTCAAACGATTATCTAAAACGAACAATAAAGGAACGAGCGGCCTGGCATTACGTTATTTGTGAAGTTATGGCGACTGAATAGAATGTTTGATGCAGAGTGGTGCTGTCCCGGCGCTGGTGAGTCTCCTGAGGCGCGGCGGCAGCGCGCTGGCGGCGCAGGCGGCCTGGGCGCTGGGGAACATCGCCGGCGGCCAGCGTCCCGCCTGGTACGGTAATAGTAGACTGGTTTAATGCAGTGAGGCGCTGTCCCGGCGCTGGTGAGTCTCCTGAGGCGCGGCGGCGGCGCGCTGGCGGCGCAGGCGGCCTGGGCGCTGGGGAACATCGCCGGCGGCCAGCGTCCCGCCTGGTACGGTAATAGTAGACTGGTTTAATGCAGTGAGGCGCTGTCCCGGCGCTGGTGAGTCTCCTGAGGCGCGGCGGCGGCGCGCTGGCGGCGCAGGCAGCCTGGGCGCTGGGGAACATCGCCGGCGGCCAGCGTCCCGCCTGGTACGGTAATAGTAGACTGGTTTAATGCAGTGTGGCGCTGTCCCGGCGCTGGTGAGTCTCCTGAGGCGCGGCGGCGGCGCGCTGGCGGCGCAGGCAGCCTGGGCGCTGGGGAACATCGCCGGCGGCCAGCGTCCCGCCTGGTACGGTAATAGTAGACTGGTTTAATGCAGGGCGGCGCTGTCCCGGCGCTGGTGAGTCTCCTACGATACTGTGCAGTGTAATCCTTTATTTGGCATAAGATTTGTGTACTGTACAATGTACCGTTGTTGGATTCCTTAGAATGATAATGTTGGTTACAGCGACACAGTAGTGGGCGCCGGCGCCCTGCCCGCGCTGCTGGCGCTCATGCAGCCCGGCGCTCCCGCGTCGCAGCTCAGGAGCTACGTGCGCGCGTACAGGATCATATGCCAGTAAGTACTAGGGGAGATGTTGCTAATAACTTCAGCAACAATTCTAAGGAAAACTTAATTATTACTAACTAGCTGCATGGAAACATTAAATGGTGATTTTCATCCCACGGGAACAGATCTATGGGATAAAAAGTAGCCTATGTTTTATTCCAGGATTAGAATTACCTGTATGCAAAATTTCAGCCAGATCCGTCCAGTAGGTTAGGCCTGAAGAGGTAACAAACATCCATCCATACATCCATACATCCATCCAAACTTTCGCATTTATAATATTAGTGTGATTAAAATAATCGGTAGAGTTTGAATTGTTTAACGAAGAGCCCTCAGACTCGTTGTCAGCAGAGACTGAGGTCTAGAGTCGCGACCACCGCCGCAAGGTTGCTTGTCTCTCGATCTTTTATAGGATACATTTCGGAGAATGGTCACAGAACTGAATGACCTGATCCCACAGCCCCCTTCCACTCCAGGACAAGCAGACGCACAGCGAAAAGCTGTTTTATACTACACCTCAGAAAGTTGATTATTGCTTTTCCAAATATATGGTAGAAAGCCTGTTAATGGTAAAAGAATTTTAAAATCGGTCCAGTAGTTTCGGAGCCTATTCAATACAAACAATCAAATCTTTCCTTTTTATAATATTACTATAGTTTAATATACAGGGTGGAAAAAATATACGGGCCCTGGAGGGAAACTACCTTAAATCCTTTAGTTAGCTTATTTAACTGAAAGGAAACATTCCTTTTTTTTTAAAAGAAACAAAATCGCATTCAAAGATCTTCTAAAAATTGCTTGTCTCACCTGGGAATCGAACAACTAAAATTTAAAAAAAAAGAAACCCTCGCTATTTTATTATGCGAATCAGTAGGATGGTGCGGAATTAGAAGCAATATGATAGTTTTGGTGCAAATTTATGAAGGACATCTAAATACGGCAAAATACATTGAAATATTTGACCTTTTACATAATCAATCCTTCTGACGGAGGAAGAACGAAATAATATTATTTTTCAACAAGAAGGTGCACTCCAGGGCTTACCTTTACGAAAATTTCAATGTCTGGATAGGTACAAAAGGGATGATTAGATGGCCTGCGTGAAGTCCAGACATGACGCCTCTGGACTACTTTTTATGGGGTCATGTAATAAATGAAATTTACAAAACGAGTTATGCACAAGAACTACTGGTTGTGCCTTATTTATTTCTGAGACCAAATTTTTATTAGTCAAATTTTATCCTGAACAATAATTCTACTGATTCGCATAACAAAATAGTGCGGGTTTCTTTTTTTCATTTTTAGTTGGTTCGATTCCCAGGTGAGACAAGCAATTTTTAGATGTTTGAATACGATTTTGTTTCTTTTTAAAAATAAAGGATTGTTTCCTTTCAGTAAACTGAGTTAACTAAAGGATTTAAGGTAGTTTCCCTCCAGGGCCCATAGATTTTTTCCACCCTGTATAATTTTTATTTCGTATAACAACAATAAAATAATAACGACTAGTAGATATTTACACTTGTAACTATTTCTTAAAATACTTCCATAAAATATTGGCGTCCTCGTCCGTCTGGTTCTGCGACGCACGAGGTTGCGGGGTCGATTCCCGGCTTAGGACCACGATCTGCAGATATTTGTGTTAGGTGTTCTGTATGATTATTATTTATTGTTTACTAACTAAATTACAGCGCAGGTGACAAATATATAGTACTAGGCTGCGCCCCGCGGCTTCGCACGCGTTGTTCCTATGGAAACGTTAAAAGGTGATTTCCATCCCACGGGAACTGATTTATGGGATCAAAAGTAGCCTATGTTTGATTCCAGGATTAGAATTACCTGTATGCAAAATTTAAGCCAATTTAATCCATCCAGTAGTTTTGGCGTGAAGAAGTAACAAACATCCTTCCATCCATACAAACTTTCGCATTTATAATATTAGTGTGATACATATTGATATAATTAAGCCAACAAATATGTACACCTACAAATTACATATAATGCTAATGATTTTTATTTTTTTATAGAAGCTGCCGCTTGTCTGGCGTGGGGGTGGACCTGTTCCCTGCCCTGACGCACGTCTCAGACCTGCTTGTCTTGGTCGACGAACAAGTTCTTAGTAAGTACCTCAACCTCACCCTGTGTTGGTCCACAGCTGGACGCAGGCATCCCCCTGATAAGCGCCTTATTGACGTTTATCTCATGGGGGGTAGTGCCTATAAGCCCCTCGCTGGGCATGCTGTTTGGGACTCGCAGTCGGTGGTAGAATTGTTCAGCAGGGGGCGCTGCTGCCCGCCCTGGTTGATATCCTTTAGTCGCCTCTTACGACACCCACGGGAAGAGTTGGGGTGGTGCAAATTCTAAGCCAGCACCATATAGCTTTTGCTGTTTTAGTAAAGCTAATCGACAAAATAAAAAGTCGTGTCTAATATCATCAGATAATCTAACTGACGGAACTAATTAGATTGTTTTAGTCGTCGCACAGTGTGGTAACTATTTTTTTTTTTTGCAGAATTATATTTTTATAATTTTTACTACGCTAGTCTGTATAGTTGTTACTACCTACTTATACCTATCTGTTTTGAGTTGTAACTGTGTTGTTCAATAAATGTATCTCTCTATCTCTACTTGTCTTGCTGTCACTGACCACACCCTTCTACATATACATACATATCTATATTGTATAAGGGATATACAATATATATATATATATTTATATATGTATGGATATGTCCGTAAATATACTTAGGTAATATTACAATTTTAATCGGTATTTTTATTTTTTTCATTTTGTATTACCTAACTACATTATAATGCACATAGATCCCCATGTTCAATGTAACGATCCTATCCATCCAC
Organism: Eupithecia tripunctaria; assembly: GCA_955876795.1. Lineage (NCBI taxonomy): Eukaryota > Metazoa > Arthropoda > Insecta > Lepidoptera > Geometridae > Eupithecia > Eupithecia tripunctaria. Next base: position 6,200,260 of record OY041623.1, on the reverse strand, counting down.
AGTTGTCTGGTAGAGATCGCTCGTGGGCGACAAGATTGCCAATTGTCACATATTTAGTAATGGTTATTTTGTTTGTTAAATATTTTTAAGTGTGCAATACAAAAAATCTATCTTTTTTATCTAATCAATACAATATATATATATTTTTGGTCCATCCGTTGTAATTTAGTAAAATATTTCTCTTTATCTAAATAAATCTGGAATCAAATAAGTGTCAACCCTACCGAGACCAAAATCCGGTTACATAACTGGCCCTTCATTATTCCACGTGATTGGAATATGTTTTTTTTTATGAACGGTACTGAAAACAAAGGTCTTTATTTACATGTTAATAAATTGTGCGAAAAGTTAAGAAAAAAATAAAATCAAAAAACAGGAAAATATTTTTAGTTCATGTTTTAAAATAGTCACAAGGTTTTCAACAACTCTAAAACGTGAAACTTTAGATAGGCTTTTGAACTGTTATTGTCATATTATTATAGTATTTATACTTTAGGCGCAAGATTTTTTTAAAGTTTCACCCGGAAAAAAATATGCAAATCTCAAAAAATTATAACTTCTTAATTAAACACATTTGCCAATCGGAAGTTCTACTCTAACGTTTGAAATCATTTGATCTATCGGTTTTTGCCAAAGAAAGGTGATGTCCGAAAAATGGGCTCCATAACACACTGTGCGTCAGGCCTCGTTGAGAGCTCCAACTCAACATCTTTCGTCCTTCAAGTTTGAAGAGTTTTGGTGTCAAGTTCCGACGACGACGGTTGGCTGGGCCGCCCTGATTGCATCTAACGTACAATTTTATTTGAATTCTAGCTGCGCCCCGCTGCCTCGCACGCCACGGGAACTAATTTATGGGATAAAAACTATGTGTTATTCCAGGCCTAGAGCTACCAGTATTCAATTTTATTTTAAATATTTGCAGATCTTACACACATTTTTCCCGAGGCGGGAATCATCCTGCGTCGCAGGCCGACCTTCGCCCACCTCGCCACAGTGGTCGTCGATTATTTTAATTTCTATTGTAATTAGATAAGCTGATGGCAATCTGATATAATAGATAAACAAAAATTTTCAGCGGAAACTTGCTGGGTCCTGTATCACCTGATGGACGAGGAACTGATCACCGACTTGACTCTGATGCCAGGTGAGCTGAAGGCGCGCCTTGCCGCCATGCTGCGTCCCGCTGCCGCGCCGCAGCTCACCGTCGTCGCCGCGCTGGCGGCGACAGCGAATATGATGCGGTTATTTGAAACGGTACAGTATAATTTTTTTTTTTAAACTATAAACCGACTTAAATTTTTATAGTTTTTTCATTCATTTTCATGGATCCCATTGTCAGAACTGAACCAAATTGACCACATGGGAAGCACCAGCTTTCATAGAAAAAAATATTTAAGAAAATCGGACCACCCACCCAGTCAAAATTTCTGAGGTAACAAACATAAAAAAAAGAAATAAGTACAGTCGAATTGAGAACTTCCTCCTTTTTTTGAAGTCGGTTAACTAAATACAAAAACGTTTATTACCTAAAGCTTATAAAAACACCGCATATTTTTTTTCTTTTCTATACTGCTTCTTGGCGATCTGTTTGTGTAAACAATAATCCAATCTGTTCAATAAAATCCGCTTTTTGTAACGTTAGTAGAGTTGCTGGCTTAGAATTTGTACCACCCCAACTCTCCCTGTGGGTGTCGTAAGACTAAGGGATATACACCGGGAGGAGGGCAGATGCGCCCCGTACAGAACTTAGCAGATAAGTAACTACTGTTGCTAAGTGAACTTGAAATCACGTATAACACACACATTGTACCTTCTACAGATGTCTAGCTGGAGCTTATACTTTTTACTGAAGGCTTAAATGACCTGCTTTTTAGCTTGATATCTTTATAGGTACATGAACTGGTTACTCATGAGGTACCTATAATTAATAGTAGGTTACTCATGTAGCATGTTTCTTATTGTTTAGGTTTGAGGTTTTGTTAAGTTTTCATCGATGAATATCTTTGTTGGCATAAATTAGTTATCATTTTATTCATGTTGTGATTTATTTCAGACCAAACAAATATATCTCGCTGCGGACAGCATTGAACACATTATAAATTAGTTATCAATTTTATTCATCTTGTGATTTATTTCAGACCAATCAAATATATCTCGCTGAGAACAGCATTGAACACATTATAAATTAGTTATAAATTTTATTCATGTTGTGATTTATTTCAGACCAAACAAATATATCTCGCTGCGGACAGCATTGAACACATTATAAATTAGTTATCAATTTTATTCATCTTGTGATTTATTTCAGACCAATCAAATATATCTCGCTGAGAACAGCATTGAACACATTATAAATTAGTTATAAATTTTATTCATGTTGTGATTTATTTCAGACCAAACAAATATATCTCGCTGCGCACATCATTGAACACATTATAAATCAGTTATCATTTTATTCATGTTGTGATTTATTTCAAAACAAACAAATATATCTCGCCGCGCACATCATTGATCACATTATAAATTAGTTATCATTTTATTCATGTTGTGATTTATTTCAGACCAAACAAATATATCTCTCTGCGGACAGCATTGAACACATTATACATTTTCTCAAAAGCGAGAATCCTTCGATTGTCAAGGTACATAATAAACACTAAATATAAACAATAAATAAATTCTAATTAAAATATTATAAACTAGTTTCTATGGAAACTTTTAAAGGTGATTTCTAGTCCATGGGAACTGATTTATGGGATAAAAAGTAGCCTGTTAAATTCTCTAATCTCTACCTGTATGCTAAATTATAATTTGTTTTTTTTTCGAAACTACTGGACCAATTTAACAACATATTTAATCATAATAATATTTTATCCCAGATTTCCCACGGGAACGGGAACTACGCGGAAACCGCTCGGCCCTGCTATTCTATACTTATATTGTATAGAAAAAACATTTGATTGTTTGTTTGTATTGAATAGGATCGAAACTACTAGACCGATTAAAAAAAACGTAATAATTATATATTAAGCTTACTTTTCAGGGAACGGGAACTACGCAGGTGAAACCGCGGGGCGCTGCTAGTTATATATTTATACTAGCTGCGCCCCGCGGCTTCGCACACGTTGATTCTATGGAAACGTTTAAAGGTGATTTATATCCCACGGGAACTGATTTGTGGAATAAAAACTAGCCTTCGTTTGATTCCAAGATTATCTTTCCCATGTATACAAAATTTCAGCCCGATCCGTTGAGTAGTTTTGGCGTGAAGTGATAACAAACATCCATTCATCCATACATCCGTACAAACTTTGGCATTTATAATATTGGTGTGATTGTCTATTTTGCAGTACGCAGCATGGACCGCTGCCAGGATCCTGGGCGACAGGACGAACACCATGCAGGCGCTGCAGAAGCGGACGCTGGACCCGCTGGGGCAGCTCCTCATCCACGGTGACCCCGAGTGAGTCAGCTGTCCTGATCCTCAACAGCCTGTATCGGTCCACAGCTAGACGAGGGGCGCCCTGATAAGTGCCTTATTGGCTATTATCTCATGGGGTCATGGCCTAGAAGAAGGTTCTCAATTCGGCTGTATTTCATTTTAGACCGTGTAAAAAAAAAAGATTAATTAATCATCATCTTCATCAGTAGAATTATCTTCCTCTTCTGGCTCGAATTCATCCTCAGATTGCGAGTAGAGTGCAGGTAACCCTAAATTTTCGTAATTTTAGGTTAGAATAACTAAAAATTACCTTTTTTGAGCCTGCCTTTACGTAAAATCTAAGAAACTGTAATTTTTTTATCTTTTTATAGTCAAAAGAACGTGTACTTACGAGTAGAATGATGAATTCGGCATTTTTCCTCACCGTCCGATTTACACCCGAAAACACTTTACCGCATCATCGTTGGTTGAGAGGATATCCACTGCTAATCGGATCATTCTTCAATGGATCAAGGGACACAGCGGATCACTAGGAAACGTCGCCGCCGACGAACTGGCACGGAGGGGATCGGAAACAACCATAGAAGGTCCCGCACCTTTCCTGCCCCTGCCATTCTCACTACTCCAGACATGGATTCGGCTCAGAACCAAAGAAATGCACAACGAACGATGGTCAAGCCTGCTAGAGTGCAGACAAGCCAGAGCGGCGCTTCCATCAACCTCACCCAGGCTTACGAAACACCTACTCACCCTAAATAGAACGGACCTGCGTATCCTGGTAGGAACTTTAACAGGTCACTCACTGCCCTCTGAACAAACACTTATTCACCATCGGAGCAAACGGACAGCCCTCTCTGCAGAGGGTGCCTCAGCGACGACGAATCAGCTGCCCACGTAGTCCTGGAATGCGAGGGAGTAACAACGCAGCGAACAGAAATCCTCAACTTGCCGAGGTCACTCCGCGAGGCCTGTGAATATCCCAGGAAGATTCTGCGCTTCTGGACGGATTTAGGCTGGCTATGGCGCTCATTAGGGGAGGCCTATGTCCAGCAGTGGAATAATATAGGCTGATGATGATGATGATGAATACTTTTATTTTACGGTTACACATTCGTGGCATTATATTTATACCAAAAGTGATTTAAAAAATAAAATGAATATTGTATAATTTTAATTTTATTTATAAATCACCACTACAATTTTTTAAAGTGTTTAAATTATCATTTATAATATACATTAATGTTGCGTTTGTATGGCAGATGCAAGAGTATAGCGGTCCGCGCGCTGTCCAACCTGATCGCCACAGGCAGCCCGATGCAGCGAAGCGTACTGATGGCCAACGCCGCGCTGCAGCCCTTCTGCCGCCTGCTGGCCGAGAGCACCACCCGCTACGAAGTCTTGCGTGGGCTCACTAACTTGCTGAAGGTAAATCATAATCAAAAATATATTTATTTCATTTTATTTTTCTTTTTGCTGAAATTCATAGAAACAAAAAAAAGTCGCAAAGATAACTTCAACATTTCAACTATATACTAAGGTACTTATCGCAACGATACAAGAAACACGCGCGAGTAAGTACACGTCCGGGCAGCACGACGACTTGTAGCAGAATGAGGGTGCATATACAGAGCGTCCCACGGCCATGCCACATGGAGGGAAAGTACTTTAAATATTGTCCGTAGTTAACCCGCTTACATCCGTAATGAATCAATATACAACTTTGCGTTATGTTAGCGTTAAGTTAGCTTTTGATTGCTAAAATTATAGTTTATTTACAGAATCATTTCGAACTGCTTCTCTGGATGAAGCTGCGAGAATTTGGCGTGCCGGAGCTTCTAGAGACCTTGAAGGACGACCCATGGGTGAGGACGCACTTTTTAACCGACTTCAAAAAAGGAGGATGTTCTCAGTTCGACTATTTTTTTCTTTTCTTTTTTTTATGTTTGTTACCTCAAAACTTTTGGTTGGTGATTTTCATAATTATTTTTTCTTTTATATGAAAGCTGGTGCTTCCCGTGTGGTCCCATTTTAATTTGGTTCCGTTCTGACAATGGGATCCATGACAATTCATGAAAAAACTATAAAAATTGAAGTCGGTTTATAGTTTTTTAAAACAAAATTAATGATATGTTGTTTGTGTTTTAAGGCAGGGCTTTTGTGCCTGGTCTCCTTCGATCAGGTATTTTGCGGCCTCCCCCGTAGATACCTAAAACCTTAAAAAAAATGACACTCAAAATTGTCTATGTCTTGTTTGTTATGACGCAGACAGTTTTCGCAGGGCCTGACAAGTTTTATGAATTCGGAACATCAATCAAAAATTTCGCCGCCCCCCCCGATTCATAGATTCACAATGCGTGCTCTGAAACCGTCTCAAAAGCTTTCCTTTTCGGCAAGTATGGAAAGCATTTGAATTAGTGTCATTTGAGCGCTTGGATAGAAAGCATGCCTAGCAAAATTACAATAATCACACGTCCATGACACAGAACAGAAAACACGGGTTCCCTATATTCAGTAAAGTTTTAATACATTTTGTACCACTTTAATGTACAATTATTGCCCATACCTCAAGAAATCGGCGATAAAAATAGGGTATATGCATGTGACTTCAAAATGGCAAAAAAATACATACGTATTCTCTATTGCTATTGATATAGAAACATTTCCACATATCTATTTTTGCATTTTGAGAGGTTTTTATTGTAGAATTTAACCATTGAAAAATTGATATGTATTTTAAATCTCAATCACAAAATTTCAAAACGCTACGCCATTCGCTAGAGCGGACGTGACATCACTGTTCACATTTCTTCTTTTTTTTCTGTTTGTCGCTGCATCATGGTTTGACACTATTCAACCTACTTACTAACAACAATGACTGAAAGAGGTTTTATAAAACCGCAGTCAGATAGGTACATAATCGTATTTTTGCACAAGGAAACTAGGCAATATTTAAAAAAACCTTTTTCCATTGTACTCGTAGGCATAAAACTTGCGGGCAGGCGAGCAAATGTCACATATGAAACTGATCTGCCAAGTGACATTATTTGATTTCCTAAGAAAATCGCCCTTCCTTAGGGGTTACGCTATGGTAATTAAATTAAATTAAATAAATATACAAATTTAAGATTTCACACAAAAAACGTGATATTTTGGCTCTGTCAAGGCTGAATCTCTTGAACCACAATAGGTAGACCCAAGAAACTTTCTAAAAATAAGTAGCATTTTAAATGTAATAACAATAATTACTAAACATATCAGTAAGTTGAAAATATAAAGGGGTCACCGAACAAGAGAACATTTGATGTCCGTTGAATAAGCTGCCTGATTCTGAGGGTACGGAACCATTCATATGTGATTCGACTCGCAGTTGGCGGCTTATTAAATTGTTTTACGATTCGAAGATAATATTAAGTTTTATGAAATTGATAGGTGGAAAACCACTCTTGTTTTATACGTAATATATGCAGGGTGTCCGGTAATTAATGAATAACCCCGCAGGTGCTTGTGGGGGTGCAGGGGGGGGGGGGGGGCAACTCAGAAAAAAATCTATCTGCAACGGTCTAGTATTTTTTATTTTATTTTTTTAATTCCGAAATTTGATACCAATGTTCAAATTTTTGAACACTACGGCTACAAAGAAGGATGGCAACAACCGCCCCTGCACTAATAAAAACAAACAAGGGCTGTGCAGACATGTAATAAGTAATGAGTCATTACTTATTACATGTCTGCACAGCCTTTTTAAAAAATTATTAGCCCTTTTAAAAAATTATTTATCCGTCATTATTAATGACGGATAAATAATTTTTAAAAGATTTTTCTAACCATCATTTACAATTTTCGCTGCTGGGAGTCAAAATATACTTTTATTTTTATTTTGTGCGAGAAAGAAACGCTAGGTAGCCGACGTAAAGCTTAGAACGTGACTTCTTTTGTGACTGTCAATGTCATCGTAAATCAAGTAACACAAATTAAAAAAAAAGGCATTCTTTGGCGGATGAAACTGAAGAAATTATTGAGAGAGTGAGAAGATGGGTTTACCCACAAGATGTAAGTACCTTTACCTACTTGCTTAAGACAACCGTCGACCCGCATAAGGCCTATGGAGTCTACCCTCCTGAAGCTTGCCGGTAAAAAAATCGAGAGGGTCGGAAAATATAAACAAACGAACGCTTCGAACCCAAAACCCAACTAATTGTTTACCTAAAATACCTATACCTATCAACAAGGAGGTAAGTAAATATGTAGGTAGCTAAAATGTTTAATTTAATTTTGTAAGTAGGTACCTGAATATAATATACGCTGATTTTACAACAATCTGTAAATCATACCAATTTGATTTAAATACTAGGTAAAGTACTTATCACATTTCAATTAATTTCTTTCTTAATAATAACAATTAATAAAAATCTTTATTTCAGACAACAAATAATTTAGTATACAGGGTGGCCCAAATTTTTGGCCCCTTAAGGGTGGGTAGCTACCGTTGCTTTTGTAGTTAGACGGTTTTGTTCTTAGGAACTTTCTGTTTTATATTGAAGAAAAAAATATTGCAATTTTTAATCGTAAGATTTGCTATTGTTGTATGCGATATTGCCAAATCGATTTGATTTGGTACGTTACTTTGGGAAAAGTGTTCCTGGTTGGAAATAGAGTCGATTAAGACCAACTTGTTTTGTATGACAAATGTCATTTTTTGGGCGAACCGTACTTTTTTTTCAAAAAACTAAAAATGGCAATATTTTTTTCTTCAAAATAAAACAGAAAGTTCCTCAGAACAAAACCTTCTAACTACAAAAGAATCGGTAGCTACCCTTAAGGGGCCAAAAATTTGCCCCAACCTGTATAGTTAGTTATGATAAGCCACAGAACTGTTTCTGTGTTGACTACAAAGAATCAATACCTAACAAAAATAATGCAAAAAGAAAATTAAAATTCAAAATTAAAATCACTTCTACTATTTATTAAATGTTCGAATCAGTAATAATTGCAAACTAGTCATTTTATACAAAAAAATAAAAGAAAGTTCACATAAAATTAAAATTAATTTAAAAACGATAGCGTCTTTAAAACATAGTAAAAAAAATATCAATGCAGATTACTTGAGGTTAGTCCTTTATTAAGCTTATTATAATAGTAGAAAAGACTTTAACTGAAACTTGGAAATCCTGTCCATTTTTGTGTTTTGGGCGTGTGATTTTAAAATTTTGCTGGGCGTACTTTCTGTCCGACCTCTAAAATGACTCTAATTCAAATGCTTCCCATACATGCCAAAAAGGAAATCTTTTGATACAGACTGTTTCAGGACGCGCATGGTGTATCTAAGGGGCGCCGGCGAAAACTTCTTGTGTCAGATACAAGCTGCCGCTGAATATTTGTTTACTATAGAGCCAGTCTGAAATCATCGACTCCCTCATACGTGTGTCCAGTTGCTCATTGACGATCAAAAGTGTTCAGTGTGCTGTGTCAGAAACGAAAAGTGTCTACACGATGCTGTATCTCATGAATCGTGATTGTTAGACGTTAAAATTTTCACAGATGATGTATTTCTGTTGCCTCTAACAACAAATACTGAAAAACAGAATAAAATAAATATTTAAGGGGGCTCCCATACAACATTTTGTATTTTATACTTTATTCTTTACTTTAGCTACTGTGGGTTGGTTGGAATAAAAGAGTTATTATGTTGAACTGAATCTATTCAATACACATGACACACGTACATGAAATTACAATAAAATGATTATCTTCAATCCTTATTTAGGATATGACTACACAAATGGGGCTCTCTGAAGTGACCTTATAATAATCTGTAACCCATAACTAGGGTAGGTGTTTTCTGGGAGAGCTTGGTGGAATGACTGGCGAGACACGGCTTAGCTGCTGAAAAAGCTGAATTAGCGAAACGCGTTTGCGCCGCGTACTATAAGCTAAACTGTGTCACTACAAACAGATATGATTTTTTTGCCGTTTTTATAGTTAATGGTACGGGACACTCCGTGCGCGAGTCCGGCTCGCACTTGACCGGTTTTGTTTAACTTTTTTATGAACTTTCGTCGATTATTTTCCTGAATATTTTACTATTGTACAGAGAATGATCCCAAAGCGGTCCCATAATAATTGTATTCCCGATAGATTAGTATACAAGGTGGGGCAAATTTTTGGCCCCTTAAGGGTACCCTTTCTTTTGTAGTTAGAAGGTTTTGTTCTAAGGAACTTTCTGTTTTATTATGAAGAAAAAAAATATTGCCATTTTTAGTTTATTAAAAAAATTACGGTTCGCCCAAAAAATGATATTTGTTAAAAAAACAAGTTGGTCTTAATCGACTCTATTTCCAACCAGGAACACTTTCCCAAAGTAACATACTAAATCAAATCGTAAGTTTTGGCAATAATAAAAAAAAACAATTCCTTAAAAAAATTACGTTTCGCCCAAAAATGATATTTGTTAAAAAAACAAGTTGGTCTTAATCGACTCTATTTCCAACCAGGAACACTTTCCCAAAGTAACATACTAAATCAAATCGTAAGTTTTGGCAATAATTAAAAAAAACAATTCCCATACATTTTCTATGAAAAAACAATCACGCCAAATTATTAAATGTAAGAACATTGTGTGTAGAGTCGGTTCAAAAAGAGAAGCGTCGTGGGAATGAAGTCCGCTCGTGTGCCAATTGACAACTTTTGTTGCGTTGACAACACTGCTCTGTCATTGCAGTACGACTAAACGTGTTAGTTCACCGTAACGCCACGACTCTTCTCTTTTTGAACCTCAACTTCAACGACCTATATTGTTACACTGCTGGACGCAGGCCTCCCCGTGATACGCGCCTTATTGGCGTTTTTCTAAGGGAAGGTAATGCCCATAATCCCCACGCTGGGCATGCGGGTTGGGTGGGGATCGCAGTTCGGTGGGCAATAGGGTATATGCATGTGATTTCAAAATGGCTAAAAAAATATATACGTATTCTCTATTGATATAGAAACATATCTACATATTTATTTTTGCATTTTGAGATGTTTTTATTGTAGAATTTAACCATTGAAAAATTTATATTTTAAATCTCAATCGCAAAATTGACATTTCGTATTGTCGATTATTTTCAGTTTTTTCGGAAAACCTCTTTCCTGAGATGATCACTACCAAGGTCGTCACCAAAGGTTTTAATCAAGTGTGTAGGTCGACGTCACATAAACATGGCGCCAATATAGCAGCGTTTATATCACCCGAAAATGATTGTAGTTTTGATATGTTTTTTTTAACTTGTTAATGCGAAATTCAGTGAGCGTCTTATCATTCCTCGGTTAAATAATGACCTAAGGAATCGGTTAAAACAATAAAAAAAATCGATGCAAATACCCTATTATTCTGCAGGGGGCGCTGCTGCCCGCCCCCGGTGGATATAAGGGATATCCTCGCCTCTAACGACACCCACGTGTTGTGAGTTGGGGTGGTACAAATTCTAAGCCAGCACCACATAGCTTTTTGAACAGATTCTAGTGAACAAATAATCATGTATTTATTTATTAATATCTTCTTCCCAGTACCGCGAGGACGCTGCCGCACTCCTGACGAAATACTTCAGCAGCGACAAGTTCAAAGGAGCATTTTAATTTAGTTCGGTTCTGACAGCGGGCTCCATGAAAATTCATGAAAAACATAAGTCTTTAGTTTTTTAAAACAAAATTAATTATTTCTATGCCAATCCCTACGAATAAGATTATTCGTAGGCCAATCCTAATACAGTTTTGAGTTAAAGTTTATTTTAAGTCACACTATTTTAATATTATTTATCGCTTTTGTCATTTATTATAATATTTTTAGCAATCAAAAGCTAATTTATTTCAAAATAAACACATTTTCATAACCTACAAGGATTTTACTCAAACAAAGGAAAAATCAATTAACCAAGGTAATAATTTTCAACATTTCAACTACACAAGGTACTTATCGCAACGATACAACAAACAAGTGCGTGCACACGTCCGACCAGCACGACACCTTGTGGCGGAATGAGAGCACTCCCCTCGTTCCCTTGGGTTTTATATAGTAAAGTTTGTCCATAACCTCAGTCCACATTTATCAATATATTTTAAAGAGGAAAGATTTGATTGGTCGATCTTTCATTATTAAAAAGCTTACTCTTCAGGGAGTGACATAGGCTATATTTTAATCCCGGAACTCCCACGACTCCGAACTACGCGGGTGAAACCGCGAGGCGCTGCTAGTTTATGACAATATTAATCAATCGATAGAGATAGAACGATGGCCCAACTTCAACAGAGACAGAGGTTGGAACGTACCACCCACCTGGAAGCCGTGTCTCCATGGGAAGTCGAATAGCGGTATAGGTATAGTGATAAGCAGTCGACGGTGGAAAACCAGAAAATAATTACAAAACTGCATGAACTATTATTATTTTCATTAAAAAGTAGTTTTCAGCTTATTATTCGACATTTTAGTCATTATCTAACATATTCTTAATAACTTCCGGTACTGATTAAAGAAAATAAGTCAAGAAACTTGAAATATTCATAACTGTAGGGGACGGACGGGCAGGAAGGATATGCTATATGTTATAATATTGAACTAATATGTTGAACATTTATTTTTATTTAAATGATTTAAACATAGTAAGAAGGTATGAAGTTATAATTAGTTTCTGGTATTTTTTTTATTTATTGTTATTCTTAAAACACATTTGTTTATTTTCAGTACATATATTTCTTATATCTTGCACAGAGAGCTCCACTGATGGATACCCTCGACAAGTCCAACTCTCGTAACTACCTATGATCATCGAGATAGAATTATATGATCTATTTGTCAATTACTTAGCTGCTACTTATGTCAACCAAACCCAAAAACAGAGATTTGAGATAAATATATAGGTTGTAAGGTTGGCAAGCTAGCAGCGCCTCGCGGCTTCCTAACTGCATTCGTCAACGTAGAGCAACGTAGAGTCAAGTTGCTCTACGTTGATGATAACATTTATATTCCACCATTCGTCACCAATCGAACCAAGTCAACTTAACGTCGGATATATACATTCCCGAACTAGACCAAATCAACCACATAGTCAACGTGAAAATACCTAACTACTAAACTTACCAAGAGGGGAACCTGAACTCATCCTTTACGTGTTTAGGAGAGTCCATCAAAGAACTAAAGAATAGTAACACAGAAGTCGAAGAAGTATCTTACCATGACATCCACCATTACGCCATCAGCTACATCACTTTAGCGTAGTGAGCGCTATAATAGCATGGATGTGGAGGAGTGGACGTTGCCGCCGACGGGTACCCGCTGCGGGGCGCCGCGGCGAGGGTCGCTGCCCGCAGGACGCCGAGGCGGCGACCCCGCCGCCCTCCAGGCCTCGGCGTCGACGCGGAAGTCACCGTCAACAGGAGTTAGCTGAAACTTCCGCTCCGCCGAGGCCCACCAGTGCACCACCACCAGTTGAAATGATCAGTGCTAGTGAGTTAAACAGTGCCCAGAGGCCCTAGAAGTGCTCAGTGCTAATCGGTTGAATAAAAGAAGTGAAATCGGTTTTCAGCTCAACAGTTATACCAATCGTTGGCCGGACAGAGCGGTTAGGCGGGGTAGAACTGATAGAGGGCTAGATAATAACGGTTTTGAGGAAGAGACAACATTATAGTGATAAGGTTTAATTATGTTTATACTACAATACCATTTTACTTACTAAATTTTATTAAAAGATATCGCATGTTTCGTAAGAATCATTAGATTAAGACCATTGTGCTTTTTATTATTTGCTTTTTATACAATATTTTATACCAATTTGTAATTATCATTTTATAACACATTGATAACATTTATAAGATGTAGGTGTTATGTATCACCATCATTCACAGCATCCTCATCTCGTCGTCGGGAGTATGTTCGGGTAAACCGACCACGCAGCAGATATGCATTTAGCTGCGCTTGCAGTAGAATACGTATCCGCTCGCGTTTACCTAATTATACTCAGTTCGCGATTGACCGCCATCGTCGCGGGTTCAATTCAAACCAACATTACCATTCCAACCACAGATCACAGAAACTTAGAAGATATGAAAAGGGGGCGGGGCCGGTGTCGCAGTAATATGCTCAAAACGAGAACACATCGCTCACGGCCGTAATAGTGTCATTAAGTTGATGTTTGAACGTTGGCCACGACGGATATTCAAGTTTGAGGAAAATGCCGAGTTGTGCTATAGTTATCTGCCAAAATAGTAGTAAGTAATATTATGAACTTTAAGTCAAACGGAATCACATACCATCGGTAAGTACTGAAAATAATATGTTTTTCATACTAAAACTTTTAAAATAAATATAAGTTGATTGATGTCTTGATTTCGCAACGTCTTTATTATGATGACTGATAGCCAGTTGCGATATTGTTGTAAACTGTTTACAATGCTTGCTCTGTAACTAATGACTATTCGAACGTTGAGTTCCAATGCCGCAATGGATAATTAACATATTGAAGCTCACAGAATAAGTTCAACCGCGTGGTACGACCACTGCTCGTAGTAGTGAGTTAGTGCTGTGCCTCGAGTGGGTTCTTTGTCGATAAAGATTGTCAATTTTGATACCTATTATTTATTATATTGACGGTTTATCCTTACTCATTTGGATTTGACCTTTGTACAAAGGTAGGTCTAATATGTGTATAATATAAGTACTATTATTCCAAATCAGATCTATATCCAACTCTTCCCACGGGTGTCGTAAGAAGCGACTAAGAGATATCTACCGGGGGCACGCAGCAGCGCCTCCTGCAGAACATTTCTACCACCAAACTGCGATCCCCAACCCGCATGCCCAGCGTGGGGATTATAGACATATATTGGTCCACTGCTGGACGCAGGCCTCTCCCTGATAAGAACCTTTTTAGCTGTTATCTCACGGGGGATCCCCCATGAGATATAGGAGATATACTATAATCCCCACGCTGGTCATGCGGGTTGAGGATCGCCGATTGGTGGTAGAATTGTACTGCAGGAGGCGCTGCTGCCCGCCCCCGGTAGATATCCCTTAGGCCTCCCCCTGATAAGAACCTTTTTAGCTGTTATCTCATGGGGTTAATCCCTCATAAGATAACAGCTAATAAAGGTTCTTATCAGGGGGAGGCCTGCGTCCAGCAGTGGACCAATATAGGCTATTGAGGTTGAGGTTGAGATTCATATACTAATAATAGCGTAAAAACGATGACCAAGTCGTTTCACGTTTTATCGACAAGCAATCCCTATCGTAAACGCATATTTTGTGTCTATAGTGGTGCTGTACGAACGTCACTTGCAACCTAGTGTGCGAACGAATAGTTGCACTCTGGTTGGCTCTGCGCGGTTGTGTGCATGACACGCACACAACGCGAAGTATTGTTTTTATTTCGTTAACCGTGTGTGCGAGAGCTTGAGTGGGCGTGACTTGCGACAGTAGGTTTTGTACGCAACGCATAGGATTGCCATCTCTCTATATCTCTGTGATTCCAACCATTTCATACCATTTTACCATAAATAACTAGTATAACGTGTGTCTTGTGAATATAGTCCATACATACCATAACCAGTGACTTTCCTTGACCACCAACCAAATACGTATCAATCACAAAGGGCTGTTTGGGGAACAACCAGCACCATCTACCACAACCCCCAGACCAGACACAACCCTTTTCAACAAGCTCTGTTTAGGATGGTCTATTTCATTAATTATCTATGCCCGCATACGTACCCAAATTAAGTCCATTATATTCAGTTAGTACTAGAAAACGACTAGGTACACTAACGAGGTAAAAGGTTTGCTTGTTATAAACAGGATCATTAGGTCGTAGGTAGGCATTGATTTATTAAAAACGAAGATGAGGCACTGGTTGCTCGAAAGTGGCAACCTCAAATTGTGTAAAATTGTGTTCTCCCACATCAGTCACCGTCTGACCGGCGGCACGGGCGGTCGTGATTCAGGTGAAATATTGTTGTCTTAGTCTCACTTCGGTCCTAGATACGTCTTTCCGTCTTTGTTCTTCTTTGTATTGCACAGGACTGGAAATATAACTGTGAGCGTATGTGTTTGCGTGTAGTTGTAAGACATGCCAATTTTTGAGTAAGCGCTGGGAGAACGTAACCTATCTTCCCTTTTTAAATCAATGTAGGTAGGTAATAAAATAGGTTCCACCAGACTAAATAATTTATGCTTACAGGCTGTAACAAAAATATAAGTACCTTAAACCACCAATTATAACATTTCTATAATTATTCCTGTCTAGAAAGGTAGGTTCTAACTAGGGTACCTAGAAGTAGGGATAGGGAATTCTGAATTTGTATCTACAAATTTATGAACTGGAAAATTTCAAATCCAATCCAATCAGACGTGAAAAGAGGAACCTAAAATCGGGGAAATAAAATAGCATGGCAGCACCTTTTTCCCAACCACCTCGTATCTTGGTACTATTTTTGCATATCTATGCCTCGTATGGTCTTGCTCACCGGCTACACAATATACAATTCATCTATGGTATACTTTATTTATCTAGGTCTATCTAGGTACACCCACATTAATTCAGAGGCAGAGAGTTTATATAGTACTCTTCGACATTCGACTCTACCATGGAGTAACATGACTCTACGTTGCTCTACGTTGACGAATGCAGGTAGGAAGCGAACTCAAGTTCTTTCTTTCTGTTGTAATTAAAATCGATTCCTGTAAACGCTATTTTGTATAATCTGTGCCAGCGATGACATGACAGTTGCATGACAGATGTCATTCCTCTTCTTCACTTTTGGTTTTCTGTAAAACACAACCTCTATCTTCTGATTGATTTTCATCTAGCTTGATTAGCCTTGTATCTAAATGTAATCGTGAAATATTAGAGTTAGCATATGACCTAATTACATGCTGTTTATTGTGTAATAATAAATTGGCTGTAATCCATTTGTTGGACATCATATTTCTTATCGCCCACCTGTCTGACACACCACACCACTTAGCCGACAGCCCACACTTACTTTGCAACATTTCCGATATCTACGTTGTGGAAGACATTAACTCTTGGAGATGGTGAAATTGCTGCATCATTTACATTATAAATGATACTTTAATTTTTTCCTCTGATAAC
The DNA here is from genome assembly GCA_955876795.1 of Eupithecia tripunctaria. NCBI lineage: Eukaryota > Metazoa > Arthropoda > Insecta > Lepidoptera > Geometridae > Eupithecia > Eupithecia tripunctaria. The sequence continues at coordinate 6,183,700 of OY041623.1, read as the reverse complement.
CTACTACTTAGCATGCAGTGTCCACCTATAATTGGTTGTGCAATTAGATATCTCAATATTTTATGTGAATTTTATATATATGAATTATTGTAACACCCACTGGTAGAACAAATAAATAAAATAAAATAAATAAAAAAGACTTTCCTCTATGCGCCATTTGGGGAATTTCATCGTCGAGTGCAGGTAACCCTAAATTTTCGTAATTTTAGGTTAAAATAACCCAAAATTAACTTTTTGGAGCCTTTCCTTGAAGAAAACAATGAGTGGTAAGATATTTTAAATACCTTAGGTAGGTGCTCAAAATAATATGATGATTTGAACTGCGCCTATCAAATTGATTTTAAGTTTTTCAGATCATTTTGACTACCTTAGACGCCCATATCAATTTGACGCTGACTGTACTTATGCAAAATAAAAAAATCTTTGTTGTCTATTGTATTAATAATATCAGTAAGAGTCTGAACGAGAAGCGTCACGTGGGAATAGAGGGCGCGCGTGTGCCAATTGACATCTTTTGTTGGGTTGACAACACTGCTCTGTCATTGCTGTACGACTAAAAGTGTTAGTTCACCGAAGCGCCACGACGCTACTCTTTTTGAACAGACTATCTAGGTAGTACCTACCAATAACAAGTGTTCGCAAATCTAATCCAATCAGACGTGAAATAAGAAACCTAAAATCGGGGAAAGAAATAGAAAACGCCCCTTGCATATAAAATATAATTTTCAAAATACTGAACTAGAAAATGTAAACACCTATCCTCTTTTGGGAATGCACATAGATTCACATTTAAACTGGAAAGAACATATAAAACAAGTAACAACCAAATTGTCCAGGTTTACTTATGCACTATTTGAACTTAAGAGATCTACTGATATAAAAACCGCCACTACTGCATATGCGCATTCATGGTTACATTATGGAATTATTCTTTGGGGAAATAGCACGGACTCTAACAAACTAGGTATTTGTCTTACAAAAACGCTGCATTAGAATAATACACAACCTTGATCAAATGTCTAGCTGCAAACCATATTTCATAAAAGAACAGATCCTCACACTAACTTGCATTTATATATTAGAAATAAGTTTAAGTATTTGTTAAAAAGAACATAATTTTCTTCAAGCCATACCACCGACCACAACAGTTAAGACCCCAAAATCGTTTAAATATGCCGTTTTCAAAGTTACAACTCTTTCACTCTGGTCCACAAGCCATGTCAATAAAAATTTACAGATCCCCCAAGATATAAAGAAAGAAAATAATTTACCTAAATTTAAGCTACTTTTAAAAAAATATTTAATTAAAAACTGTTTTTACTGCTTGCAGGAGTTTTTGGATCTATAAATTTGTATTTAGTGTGTTTATTTGTTTATTATTCCATTTTTTTTACTAATTTAATTTATTATTTTTGTAATTTGTTTTATAAAAAAATATAGTAGCATTTAATTTTTTTTACTATGACATGTTAAATTTAAGTTTACAACTCCTTAATTCTAATTGGTACATAAGTACCTACTATGTATATTAATATTGAAGTGCCCTAACCGGGTCCATGTTTGAACTATTTGTACCTATTTCCTTCTTGTCTAACAGCATGGTCTCAATAAACATTTTGAATTTGAATTTGAATTTAGCATGGCAACACCTTTCCTCGTATACTCTGTCTTGCTCACCGGCCACACATGCTTGTCATCTTACTATAACTAAGTTCCATGATCATGAAGCAGCAAACAGCCGCTAATTAGTTAGCGCGTCTTGTAAAGCGCGATTCCTTACACACAGCGGCTTATTATTAAGCGCGATTTCGGCGGCGCGGCCGCCGCCGCCCCCTCCCCGCCTTACCGGCGCGGCGCAGCGCGATCGACGAAGGCCGTTCCGCCTTCGTCGTTCCTTTTGTTCGGATGCTAGCGCACCAAAATTGGCGGAAGGCGCGGGTTGCGGGGACTGAAACAAAGGCGTTGTGATTGGCTATTTCAAGGTCGCACTAATAATGAACTAAGGGTATACTCACCGTAGGGTTGGGAAAGTCGAACAGCAAATTAGAATTCATCGATAATTAGTTTGTAAATTTCGTATTAAGAGAAAATAAACAATTAATTTTCTATAGGATCATGAATTTATACAAACATTAAAACTAATATTTTAAACCTAAGTAAATGACAAAAACACTACTACTATTTAATTAAATAAAATAAAAAAAATTGTACACATTACACAATAATGATGAGAGATCATCTGTTTTGAATTCAATTAGGTATATAGTAAAGAAAAGTAAATTAAAAGTTTATTTCAATAATAAAATAGCACTATTTAAAGTTAAGAGTTACAAATGTAGTAGGTTATAGTAATTTTTGTATTTATCACAGTCTCTGTAGGTGTTGTTACCCGTAGTCGAGTGACTGTCCTCCGTACTAGTTAATACAATAATACCTACCTACCGAGAGTCCCGCTCATCTACTTCATCCACCATTTTTAACGATATCGACTAGACTCGAAATAAGTGAAATTCACAACACTAGCGTAATACGTGCTTTCGCCGAAAAGGACAACGAGTACAATAACAGCAATGCGGAAAAGAGACAAGTGACCGTCCTTACGTACCATTAGCCATTATAAGCTGACCTGTTCTATAAATGATAAAATTGTAATTATTTTACTTACCGATGAAATGTTATTCCGTCCTTTTGGTAGTTTGAATTTCTTGATGATTTTCCACACGATTTCACTGCACATGAAGTCATTTTATCCAATTTTCTATCACAAAACGAATTTTCATAAGCGTTAGAGCACAGAAACGTAGGGGTCTGACACTTGGTCGAAACTGAAGCCGTACTTCGAAGCGGCGATTTACATCTGTGCATTTGCATTGATGCGTGGTGCGCGGTCGTCGTCTTTCATGCGGAATCTATTGGGGGTAATCTGTGGGTCGTCCGGTCCGTCTCCATCTGCGATCTTCGTCTTCTTCTTTTTATGTTTGGCTCTGCTGCGTCGTGGTTTGACACAACTCTGCCATCTCCATATCTATAATACTATACATACCATATATATTGTACCATCATAATTGTAGTTGGCTTCACACTATCAATCAGATTGACAGTATAATTAATTCGTTCGAGATAAGCAAAATAAGATCCTACGCATAGAGTTTAATTTATATAGTACTAGCCATACGTAAGAAACGGCATTCATGTGTAGATGGAACTAATGATCAAAGAGAATACAATAACTCTAATGATTGTGTGTTTTGTACTGGAAGAGGTTGACTGCTGTGTAGCATTCACATAAAATGTTGGTACCATGGTAGTATTTTTCAATGATTGTTGGCAGCACTATCACTTCGTTTATGACCTGTGACAACATGACAACGCGCCATTTTTAAAAATAGTTTGATCAATTTTCCTTTGTGATAGACACAGTAAATAAAGCTAATCCCCATCTTTGATCGCCATTATACTTAGACAAAAATGTTGAATGTTTCGAAAATAGAAAACATTAAGGAATCTGAAGAACTTTTAAGAAAACAGGCCAAAAAGATTGTTAAACTGAAAAATACTGATGCTCTTAAACGACCAACCCATTTGTTTATGCACGAGAAAAGCCTTACAGAAATCGTAAGTTCAAAAAGAACTTTCATTATAGGTATTTTAGAGTCATGTTTATATATTATGTACTTTGCTTATACTTGCAGCCGAAACCCAAAGCTCCTACCCACATTATCTATGCGTATTACCACAATAATGCTATAACGAAGATACAAAATTTTGATCTCTTTTACAACTGCACTCATTTACACCTTCAATGGAATAGAATATCAAAGATAGAAGGACTCGAACTTATGTATAACTTGAAAAAACTTTATTTGGGATCCAATAAAATCAGCGTGGTGGAGAACCTCGATAGCCTGAAGTATTTGGAGGAACTTCACATTGACAAACAAAATCTAGATGGACTAGACGGGCTTTGCTTTGACCCTCGTACTATGCTCAACATTGGGGTAAGTGAATAATCGAGACGACTAGCGACTGTCCAGAAGGTAACCTCCCATCAATTTCGCCTAACAGTGCCACTTCTTATTATTATATTTCCTGTGTTAAACGTAATAATATGAAAAAATTGGTGGCAGTGCCACATTGCCCTAGCCAATGTTCATCCGCCTTAACAAACATTCCAATTAAAGCGTTTATGCACCTAGCGTGCTACACGACAGTAGTGTAGCAAAGTGAAAAATCACTCGTATCAAGTTTCAACCAATAGGCAGTGCGGGTGCGGGTGCAAGTCTGATTAAGTACAACCACAGACTTGCACCCGCACTTGCACTTAACAAAGTGTTTGTTAAGTGTAAGCGCGAGTGATAAGTGATTAGTTAACGTGTTTTTTGGTGTCAAGTGTTTGACTTCTCATCGCTTCACTTAAGGCGCATACCCGAGCCAATCTGACAACGATACCTATTTTATCATATTTTTACGTTTAGAATTATAGAATTTTTTTAAAATCCTACGTTCAGTTTGTGGTATCTATTATAATTATGAGCTATTTTTTAATACCTCTTTTATAATTTTATCTCATATAGTTTAGGAGGAGATGCAAAAATAGAGTTTGGTGGCCAAAAAGCGCAACTTCGTATATCTTCCAAAGCTTTATAAAATGAAACTATTACAGAGGCATTAATAAATAGCTTATAATAGATACCACAAACTGAACGTAGGATTTAAAAAAAATCCTGCGTTCAACGTAATAATAAGATATAATAGTTGGGGGCGCCACTTTCGCTGGTGTATGGGCCTTAAGTGTAAACCAGCTTTTAGCTCGTTAGTTAGGTAAAATATGTACCTACATCATTTATTATAACGAGCTAGACATTTACAGGCAACCCTAAGAGTACTAAATGTGTCTGAAAATAAAATTGCTGAAATGGGATGGGTAAAGCCACTACGTCGTTTAGAAGTTCTGGATGTAAAGAAAAATAAACTTGAAAATTTACAGGTAAGTAGGTAGAAGTACCTAGTTCAAATGTATATTGGGTTTATTCATAAATACGTACAAAACTAAACCACCTAAGTTCATAGCTCTAAAAATGATGCCATCTCGTTTATTTCCTTTTTTATGGCGGAATCATATTCAGTGCTCACTGTCCAATTAGATTAGGTAAAGTTTCGAGTTTGTGTCATCTGAATTGACTCTATTACCTACCTGTTAGTAAGGCTGAAATATTATATTTTCAAAGTATTTCTGGAGTAATATAAGTTGGTTAAATTCATTATACCTGATCTGGTTTTCTTAATACATCCTCTGCAGGTCTTTAAGATGATGTGTGAAAATGTATAGAAATTTAGGTACCTATACCTATTAATAAAATTCCAGTACTACCTAACTACTTTAGTCTATGTTTTAGGAAATAGGCGACGATCTGTGTACACTACATAGCTTGGTCGATATAAACTTATCGGGAAATCCAATGGCGAAGAAGCACCGATACAAGGAAACTATTATTGCTAGGTGCTCCCAATTACGTGAGTAAATAATTATGATTAGTAATGGTTAGTTATGTAATTAATATCAACTTTATAAATAATGATTTAAAGTAAGTATGTATATAACCGAGCTACCGGCGCTTATGGTGAGGCCTACGTCTAGATGTGAACGAGTATACGCTACAGGCTACAGATGACGACGATGTTACCAAAAAACGGACATTTCTGTTACCAATTTATTATAATATACTAATAATAATTTATTGTAGTAATAATCACATGCAAGAGTATATCATAGCTAAAATGGCTATACGTACGAGGCCATACGTAATTTATTAACCCCAAATAATAGTCAAAAAGGCTCAGACCAAGGAAAAAATCTTTTTTAAAAAATGATTTTTACTTGGTCTGAGCAAAAAGGTAAAACGATTATTTATCTTCTTATTTCAGGCGTCCTTGACGGTGCAGTAATCCACAACAACTCGAAGGTGTTCCTGCAAAGTTTCGACCGAGCGGTCCGGCTGCGCCAACTAAATGAGAAACATAAGCTATCCGTCAGCCAACAGGGTTTAGACGACTTCTTAGATTTGCATATGCTGCGAGGGCCTAGGGCTCGTAGTGCTTATTCTATTACTAATGAGTATGCTAATCAGAAGCGGGGAGCAGGTGAGTCCGTTTAATATTGTTTTATAAATCAATATTTTCCTAGAGAACTGGATTACTTTGTCATGCAATGCATGAAGCATGACGTATGAACAGAACAGGAGGTGAATTTTCCCGAGTTCCTAACAGCGTCGAAAAGTCAAAAGTAATTTTATTAAGTACCTAGTTTTGAATTACTTCGGGCTGAATTCACTAGTAACTAAGTTATTTTCCAAGTTGGTTCTACTCTTTCATCCTAAACTATAGGTAGGTAGATAATCCATTTATATAAGTAAATTTAGCTTTATATAATATTATACAAAACTCATCACAAATGCTGAGGCTGAGACCGCACCGAGTGGTCCGGCTGCGCCAACTAAACGAGAAACACAAACTATCCGTCAGCCAGCAGGGTTTAGACGACTTTTGACGACGATTTGCATAATATGCTGCGAGGGCCTAGGGCTCGAAGCGCTTATTCTATTACTAAACTTATCAGAAGCAGAGAGCAGGTGAGTCATTTAAAAAAAAACGCATTCACTGCTCAGCCTCACTGTTCGACATTTAAATTTTTCTGAACCACCTCTAATCCACGAAAACTCCGTACGAACATTTGAATATGACGGATCTTTGTTCGGAGTTTTAACTTCATATCGACGAAACCAATAGTGTTATGATGAATCGGTGAAACGTGACGTCACAGAATGCAAGGGTCAACATGGCACCGTTTTTATCACCCGTTTGTGCAGTTTTACTTTTTGTTTTTTACCTCAATAATTTAATATTGTGTGGGTGTAATATTTTTTTCGGTTATCTATTATAAGCTAAATAAAAGATAAAAAAAATTGCAAACTTTATATTTGAATCTGTGTGGTCCCATTTCAATTTGGTTCGAAAACCATATAATTGATGTCAGGTAATAGATTTTTAAAACAAACCCAATGATTTCCTGTCTTTTTTTCAGTAATGGCAGTTGATTCCACTTACACTTTCATGCCTCACACGGTCTGGCGAACGAAACCTCCGGCTCCAATAACACCTCGCGAAGAGAAGACGCCCCCGATGGACGCTCCGCCTATACCAAAGCAACCGATGCCCCTTAACATAGACGGACCACCGATCAAAGGGATACTGAAGAAACCTATGCCCATGAAATATTTTTAGTTACAAAAATTTTTATAGTTGTCTTTGCAATGTTTGTCCAGTTTTTGTATTCCGTATTATTATGAAATGTTTGTTTTAAATAAATTAAAGCCATAAAATAGTTGGAAACCTAAGGCGTAGCGTACCTTACCTACTCATTTAATAATCTCTCAGCTTACCTATTTATTTATTTTATTTTATTATTCAATTGAGGAAATGCCAACAAAACACAACATAAAACTTTTGACAGAGTGCTTACACCTATTTGAAATTATGATAATTACGGCTTCGGTGGCGCAGCGGGCGTAGGTCCGACTGCGACGCAGGTATTGGTGAGTCCGATTCCCACCTAGGGACAAATATTTGTACGATCTTCAGATATTTGTTCAGTGTATTCTGGATGTTTTTTATGTAGGGTAGGTCCCATTTGTTCTATGGAACATGACGTAGGTAATATAACAATTTGAGAAATTATTGTCCCTATTTGTACTATAGAATAGTTAGTAGTTTTTGTCTCAAATTGTTCCATAGAACAAACTAAGTAGGTACATAATAATAATATAGGTAATAAATACATAAACTTTTTGAAGTTATCTTGTAAAACTGCTGTTTTTCTTTTATTTTGCAAAAAATAAATTGTACCGAGTAGTTTTATTTTTTTGATTGATTGTGCCTGGGTATTAACGTCAGTGATTAATGTCAGTGATTAATGTCATTCACGTCTTCTAAATCTCATCATGGCAGAATTTGGGAAAGCAATTCCCATTTAATCCTGTGCATTCACAGACAAATAAAAACATTAGCAAAAGCTAGTACCTACGTAGTTCTATAGTACAAATAGGGACCATGTTTTCTCAAATTGTTATATTACGTCATGTTCCATGGAACAAATGGGACCTACCGGTGTATTATGTTATGTACCTATATTAGTTATCTAGGTAACACAAGCTGCTTAGCTTGGCGCTAGATAATGCTGTGTAAATTTGGACAATTCACACAGCATTAGTTATTTATTTACATCGCATGCCTCTTAACCATTTCTAGACAGAGTACAACACAGTCAGAAAACCATCGTTGCACAATCATAATATTCAGTTGCTTCACGTGTAGCTAACATCGCGCTCTAACATGAATGTTATGATCTCACTATAAATAACCCAATGTTTTTTTTTTTTGCAGATTACTTTACTATACTCTAGAATTCTAGAATTTATCTCGTTACGTGTTTTTTATTTTACCCGTGGGTTGTGGTTTTTTTTTCACTAGTGTTGTTTCGCCCGTCAAGGAATATTTTCACAAACGATTAGGTACTAGTGTTTGAAAATGAGAATATTTTGATTGAATTTCGTGTGTAAAAAAAAATATTGTTGCTGCTCTTGGTGTACATACATCAACCTCTTTAGAATAAACTTGGCTTGTTCATTCTTCCTGTTGTTTGTCATTTTGAGATGCATATCTGTCACTGCCACTCTCAGACCTGCCACTGAATCAATTTATTTATTTATTTATTTATTTATTCAATAAAGGTTCACCAACAGTATACATATAATAGCTTAATATAACTTAATTAATGGCAGTACTTATTGTTCTTATACATATACCTATAATAGGTGGACACAACATTCTTAAGAAATTAACTTAAAGATAATTACAATAAAAATTGTTGAGATCAATTTTAGACTTAAAAATAGAAGTTAAACAGGTTTCTTGAAAGGTAGTTTAAGACTGACTTAAAACAAATAAAAACGAACAAAAAAAATTAAAGACTAAGAGATATCTCGGTGATAACAACGAATAAAATTTCACCGAGTGCTCCTGGTTAACAATGTTAGTTCTCATCTAATGAGGACTGCTGAAAATGTTTCAGCAGCTTATTTTTAAAAAGAATGGGATTATCATAAAATATGTCTATGTCTTTTATTTTGGTATTTATAAAATTGTATTGATTACATAGTCTTACAGTAGGTGCCTGTAGACCAGTGTTACTGTTACAGAAAGGTGTGTGAAGTATTTTAGTTATAGTATGTCGAGGGTTTCTAGTGGGCACAGCTAGGCCGAATTTTTCAACAATAGAAATGCTGTCGATTTTACCATTTAATATTTTATGCAGAAAGGAAAGTTCAATTATTCTACGGCGGGAATATAGAGATTCAGTGCTGAAGTGCTTACATCTAATGTGATATGGAGATCTATGGGATATATCTGGAGAATGATATGCTAAGTGTTTTGTAAATGATCTTTGTATGCTTTCAATTCTTTGAGAGTGGATGCTGTAAGTCGGATTCCAGATAACGCATGCATATTCGAGTATACTCCTAACAAGTGTGTTAAATAAGAGGGTCTTAGTGCTGGATTTCTTAAAGTCTTTAGTATTACGCTTAATGAACCCCGACATTCGGGCAGCTTTTTTTATGATGTTGTTGTAATGTGCAGAGTATTTAAGTTGGTGATCTTATATGACCCCTAAGTCTCTTATTTCGGTAACTTTGCTTATTGAACTGTTGTTAATATGATATGTAGATTCTAAGGGTTTCTTTTTCTTGGAAAACTTTATGTGAAAACATTTATTTGGATTTAATAACATGCCATTTAAATTGCACCAATTAACAATGGAGTTAATGTCTTCCTGAACAGCATTTACATCTTCAATTGATTTAATTTCTTTATAAATTTTAAGATCATCGGCATACATAGAGAGTTTACAATTACTAATATTATTAGAGATGTCGTTGATGAAGATAACGAAAAGAATAGGTCCCAAGTGAGATCCTTGTGGTACACCAGATTTTGCATAGAATATCCTGGAATCATAGCCTTTAACTGATACCACTTGAGGTCGGTTCTCTAGGTATGAACTAAACCAACTCAACAATGAACCAAGAATACCATGAGAATTTAGTTTATGTAGAAGTGCGGTGTGATTAACTTTATCGAAGGCACTACTGAAGTCTGTATATATGACATCTGTCTCTGTTCGTTTATCTAAACTCAGACACAGATCTGAAACGAAAGTAGTGAGATTAGTGTCTACTGAGCGCCCTATTCTGAATCCATGCTGTGAGTCGGATAAAGCAGTTTTTGTGTGCCTGGCAAGGATTGGTGCAATTAATGATTCAAAAATTTTTGAAAAGCTAGAGAGGATTGATATTGGGCGATAGTTTGAGACGCAAGTGTGATCGCCTTTTTTATAAATTGGTACGACTCGAGCCCTCTTCCATTCTTCAGGAAAGACACCTTCGGCTAGAGAGCGATTTACAAGCAGGGTTGTTGGTAAAGCTAGAGCTTTTGCGCAACGTTTTATGAAAACTGGTGGTATGCCATCAGGGCCAGCGCCTTTTGATGAATCGAGGTTTTTGAGTCGGCAATGAACATCCTGAACAGTGAACTTTAATTTACCTAAACAATTAGAAGACGAGGAAAAATAAGAAGGGAGATTTATATTAGTATTCATGTTATATACCGAAGAAAATTGGTCAGCAAAAAGGTTGGCTATATCAGGACCATTATCAGCAGTAGAGGTAGATGATACCATAGTAGAGGGAATAATATTACTATTATTACGCTTGTTTTTAATATAGTTCCAGAATGATTTGGGATTTTTGTGTATGTTCTCTTCTGCTTTGTGTTTAAAATCACGATAAAGCTCTTTTAGATAGACATCACAGCGGTGCCTCAATAATTCATATTCAATTTTATCTCGTGGGTTACAGTACTGTTTATATTTTCTCCTTATTTTATTTTTCTCTTTTAACATTTTAACAAGCTTTTTGTTGAACCAAGGTGGATATTTGGTACATGAAGGTTTACGTTTAGGTACATGTTTGTCAATGGTAGTTCTCAATGTTTTATAGAATGTTGTTACCATGTCATCAATATTTAAAATACCATCATCAGTTAATATTTCAGTCCAGTTGGTGTTACCAAGTTCACAAATAATAGTATCATAATCAGCTTTGTAAAAATTATGGTCTACTCTAGGATTTGGAAGAAGGCTTTTTTTAAACTGTAGTGGGATAGTAATCAATATAGTAGGGTGTTTAGGGTCTAATTTACTAAGGGAAGGTTCACTAGTTACGCTTACAGTAGCTATATTGGACAGTACTAGGTCTAGGAGAGCATTATCACTGTTGTACAAAGAATTATATTGGTCTAAAGAGTTTGTTGACATAAAATCAATCAAGGAGTAACCTAGAGAACAGTCATAGTTACTTGGTGCTAACTGCGAGATGCCATCAGTCTGAGACCAATTAATGAAGCATGAAGAATGAAATTTATTGAAGGTTGTGTGGTGTGATGTGATGTGAACGTGTGTTTGAGGTTATGTTATAGTGCAAAAATTAAATAGGTCTCAAAATATAGTGCTTCCACCTATGAAATGCGCTTCTGGTCACTACCTACTGTTTTATTATAAAATGGGAAGCGTAGTACCAATTGTTTGATCCCATCTCATACACAACCTTCGTAATTTGCGACGCACCGCCAATTGCCTCTACGGAGCCGAAGCGAAAGCATGTCCGATCCAGGACGGACGCCCTCCCGAAAACCACCGGACCCACCTAACGTGGGCCCAGGATTAGAGACTGTACCCTCCACAGGGAACGAAACAGGACTCGACACTGGTGGAACTGAAGCTCCACCCAGCGCCGAACCCAACCGTTGCCCTGGCGAGCGATTCGTGCAGCCATGGCTCCGTGACTCCTTTGACGAGGAGCACGGACATGATGAGAAGCGGTTGAAACTAAAGCCAAGCTCCCCTCCATCACCACCACCATCACACATGGTCTCGTCCCAGCCACGGACGGGGATCCCGCTTCCTGTACACTCTGTGAGATCAGAGCCCAAGAGGACCTTAGGAGGGCAAGACGGTGAGCTAAGACAGCATTCACAACCGCGTTCGCCCTCCCCATCCACCCCCCCCATTGCCAGAAGGTGGAGGCGAAGACCTGGCCGACCAAGACTGTGAGTACGACTCCGAGCGTACAAACACCGTCTCGCCACCACCTGAGAGCCACGACTCCACATCCTACGTGGGAATCGAACCCGTGTCAGCAGCACCGACAATCCAACCCCCTACAATCCCAATGAATACCTACGCCTCGGTCGCTAATACAGCCGCCGCATTACCAAGAAACACTAGAGGAAATAGAGACACTGTAGACAACTTGCCTACCACGCAGGGAGCCTCTACCACGCAAGACACCAACAAAACTAAGCCTGGCCCCAAGGCATACCCGCCTATAGTAGTTGACAAACTACCTAACTGGACAAATCACTTCTCCACGCTGGCCCAAAAACTAGGCCACGCACCAAACGCTCGCCCCTTGGGAAAGGGAGTGCGATTCATTCCGCGCTCTCCCGAAGAGTACAGGATAATACAGAGACACCTCGAAGAAGCAATGAAAACAGAACCTGAACTGTCCTGGTACTGTTACAGCCTCACGACAGACCTACCTACAAAGATAGCTATCCGTGGACTACCAGCAGATACCCTTCCCAGTGACATCAGTGCAGCTCTTGAGGAGCGCGGCTTTACTGTCCGCTTTGTGAGACCTATCCCTCCGGTAAGAGGACGACCAGGATGTCTGTTTCACGCCCAACTTGACCACCTTAGCCAAGAAGAGTTAGCTAGAATGTACGGAATTAGGGAGCTGCTCTACATGCCTGGAGTTACCATAGAAGCCTGGCGGGGTGCAGCTGGTGGAGTAGCTCAATGCCACAGGTGCCAGGCATATGGTCACTCATCACAAAACTGCCACAGGCCTCAGCGCTGTGTGCGCTGTGGAGAACAACACCTGGCAGCTGAATGCCCAAGACCAGTGACCGAGAAACCTACGTGCGCCAACTGCGGTAAACAACATACCGCGAACGACCGCCGCTGCCCTATCTTCCGAAGGCAAGTTAGAAAGCGAGGAGCCAAGACCCCTGGACCCAGCTGTACTAACCGCAGCACCTGCCATACGACCAACCATAGTCCCCTTTAGAATGCGGGAAGCTTCTCCGCAACTACGTCCAGGAGCCCGGTCTACAGCACCTGAACGAGCCCCAATGACTAGCTCCACCCCAACGCCTGGCACAACTTTAGGCCCACCGGCAAACCCACCGACGGTGCGTGGAGCCCCTCTAAAGACCAGGGAGAGTCGAGGGAATAAAAGGAGGAAGCCAATGGCAATCTCAACGCCAAGACAGCCTACGCCAGCAGCTACTGAAGACCCAACACATCACGTTCATCCAGAACCAGAAAAGCACTGGGAACCTGCAATGGCACGCGCTGACCATGCACCGACGACGACCATTACATCCTCGGAAGTACTTCCAGCACAAAAGGTGCACTTTGCGCCCAACGCTCACTCTTCCACGGAGACATGGCCACAAGCGCCCCCTCGGGACCTCTCTATGATCGCACCGATACCGCGGGTGCTACAATACCACTCACATGCACCGGTCTTGACAGAGACCATGCAACAAGATGCCGCAAGAATGGCAAACAGCGTCAGAGACCCGATGCGGATCATGCTCGGGATACTGGCGGACCTGTTGATCGTCGCCGGAGGCAATCTCCAAGAGGCTGCGATAAGAGGACTGGCTGCAATAAACGCAAACCAGTATGGGTAGCCAAAACCATCTTCGGCTCCTATACTGGAATCCCGGAGGGGTCAGGGACAAAATTCCACCCCTCCGTCTACTGACCCAATCACAAAACGCGCATCTTGTCTTACTGGGCGAAACAAAGCTGCACAAGAGTTTCGAGCTCAGAATCCCTAATTACCACAGCTACCGAAGGGACGAGATCTCACCACGAGGCACATCATACCGAGGTACAGCAGTCCTGGTAAGGAGAGACTTGGTCCACGAAGAGCTAAAGCACCCACCATTCCTGGCATTGCGTTCGAATGGCGTCCTGATAAACGCAAATGGTCGGGAAATGAAAGTGTTCGCTGGCTACCGCCCACCAGGCTCCAACTACGTAAGACAAGACACTGCCAAAATATTTGAAGGTAATGTCCCAACGGTAATCGTGGGTGACCTCAATGCCAAACACAGAGCATGGGGTTCCAGGACCATAAATCCAGCCGGTCGACTGCTGCTCGAAGATGCAGAAGCTAATGACTTTGAAGTCCTGGGGCCTGATGCTCCGACGCACATTCCTACGTGCACACAGCATGCCGCAGATGTCCTAGATATAGTACTTTATAAATACCTACATTGTCCCATCCATATTGAAGTACTCTACGACATGGATACCCAGCACCTGCCGATACTGGTAACCCTAGCGTTGGATGCGAACTTTACGACTCCTAGGCCCCTCAAAGACCGTACCAACTGGATGGAATATGAGAAACTTTTAGATAGCTACTGCATAGGCAATCTTACTTCGGTAGAGGAAGTGGAAACTGCTGCTGTTCTCCTAATAGAGAGGATGAAAGAGGCAAAAGCAGCAGCCTCCAAACCAAGTCCTCCCAAACCACCTCGACGCGACGAGCTCCCCCATGCTATCAAACTCCAGCTGAGGAAAAAGCGATCCATATGCCGATTGTGGTCCCGATGCAGATGCCCGAGACTCAAGACCCAACTCAACAAACTGACTGCCGAAGTAGCAGAAGCAGTAGATTCCTGGCGTGGACAAACTTGGGAGGCGAGGATTGATGAAGCAGCAGAAAACGAGACCAACTTGCACGCGCTCAACCGACTGCTGACCAATACCCCCACCCCAACATACCCCCTTCTGAACGATCAAGGTCAGAGAAAATTCGCGCCAGCTGACCGGGCAGAAATCCTTGCAAGCCACCTGGAAACGCAATTTTCACCGCATCCGATCCCTACAGACGTTTCAGACGAGCTCATTGCCCATTATGCTGCAGTTAATAAAACCGTAGCTGACTTTTTCACGCGACCAATCCCGACACTTAGTGGAGATTAATTCATCTCACCAGCTGAAGTACGACGAACGATTCTTCGTCTACCTAAACGGAAGGCTCCAGGAGATGATGGCATTACAAATACTGCTCTTCGGCACCTACCCAGAAGAGGCGTGGCAGCCTTAGCCATGCTGTTCAATGCCATTTTACGAACTGGACACTTCCCCAACATCTGGAAAATAGGTAGAGTCATCGTACTTCCGAAACCCGGAAAGGACCGCCTGTACCCTTCCAGCTACCGACCAATAACTCTACTGGCAACGACAGCGAAACTGTTCGAGCGTCTTCTACTTCGCAGGTTGGTTGCGCACATAGAACCCAGGCCAGAACAGTTTGGCTTTCGCAGTCAGCACTCCACGACCCTCCAACTCACAAGGATTCTGCACCACCTTGCCTACAACCTGAACTGCAATCACTCTACAGTTGGAATCTTCCTCGATGTAGAAAAGGCGTTCGATCGAGTGTGGCACCCAGGCCTGATCCTCAAGCAGATAGCCTCTACTACACCAGCTGCCATCATCCAGGTGGTTGCATCTTTCCTACGAGGACGGAGCTTCTACGTTGCTGTCGAAGAAGCCAGATCACGAACTCGACCAATTAAAGCTGGAGTCCCGCAGGGGAGCTGTTTGTCTCCTGCACTGTATGCGCTATATACGGACGATATCCCTACGCTGGAAGACCAACTACTACCAGGAGAAAAAGACGTCACATTAGCGCTATTCGCAGATGATAGCGCCTACTTTGCATCCGCGACCAACGCAGTCACAGCTGCTAGCCAGATGCAGCGCATGCTGAACCTCCTACCAGCTTGGTTAGATAGATGGCGCATTGCAGCTAATGCTGGAAAGACGGCAGCTCTGCTTGTCACCCGTCAGCGCACTGTCTTACCACCCCTAGTACTACGAGGACAAGCCATTGATTGGCAATCCTCGGTTCGATACCTGGGTAACGACATAGACAGGTCAGTGACGATGAGCGCACAGGTGGAGCGTGCAATACGGCAAACACGCGCCGCCCGAGCCATGCTTAGACCAGTCCTAACATCCAAACTGCCTCTGAAAACTAAGATTGGGGTGTACAAGACCTACATTCGATCAAGGCTCACATACGCAACACCAGCATGGTATTCCCTGTGTTCAGCATCAAATCAGAAAAGAATCCAAGCCCAACAAAACATTGCCCTCAGAGTCTGTACAGGTGCCGGGCGCTATGTGCGAAATAGCGTCATCGCACGCGACCTGCAGCTAGACACAGTTAAGGAGTTTGTGGTCAAGCTGGCGCGCAGAACGTACGACCGTGCGGACAACTCTCGCCACGTACATCTCAACGGACTCACTCCTCTGCACACAAGACCGCCGGATGCAAAAACTCCGTGGCGGCCCCTTCCCCGGGAGCTCCTAGAGTTACCCGAAGCCATCCCCCAAGAACATCAGAACAGCCAACAGGCTAATGAACAGCTCTGGAGAAGCCAGCAAGGCTCTCTGAGCGACAAAACACATGACTCGAGGAAAGCTTTTCTCGACGCTGAATCCGGAAAAAAGAACTATAGTTCGTTTCCTGCCTGCATTAGACAACATAGAGTCGAATGTTGAAGACCACTCTACTAATTTATTGAATTGATGTCTGTCACAAATTTTAGGTTATGTTGTTGTTTACAATTTATCATAGGTACTCAAAAGTTATCTTAACCAATCTGAAATTAACCTATCCTGAAATCACAATGAGCATTAAATTAGACAAGGCATTTCAAATACTCAACGAGGAATCAGGAGGTGAATACATAATTTTGCTCTCAAACTCAAAAAAGTGCAAAATCTTGCCATGTCTTGAAACCAAACAATTTAAATGTTTTTAGCGCTGTATCTTGGTTCAAATATAGAAGAAAGGGTGTCAGTTGATCCCACAGAATTCTTAAGAGATTTTGTATCCAAGAATATCCCATTGATCATACGAGGAGAGTGTTCTACTTGGCCAGCGGTTCACAAATGGAATGCCCGGTATTTCAGGTTAGTTTTGCCTGCAGTTAAATTATCCCGCTTCTTTTATCTGAAACGAAAATATCCGTATTAAGGTTTCAAGGTAAACTCGAGTTCTAATACTTACAGAAGTAAGTACCTACTCTAGCCTACTACTAGAACTGGAGTTTACCTTGAGCTTGCCATAGCTGCTCCAATTCTTCCTGCAGTGTCGTAAGAAGCGATTTATCCACCAGGGGGCAGCAGCGCCTCATGCTGAACAATTCCTTCACTGATTATTGGGTACTATCCTTCATGAAATAAAAGACAATAAGGTGCTTATCAGCAGGAGGCTTATGCCTATGCTGAATATAGGCTGTTGAGGTTTGCCAACATACATAGTACATAATTTCAATTATGTAGATTGGTAGATGCTAGTGTGGTGTAGTATACCTATGTGTGAATGAACTCAATAAAGTGTTGTTGATTGACATATAAATAACAAAACAAATGTCACAATCCCACAATCTTCAGTCCTGATTTACCAAGTAAGACCATTTACACTAAGATACCTTTTATCTTTTCAGAGAAATAATACCAAATAAGAACATAACAGTAGCAGTAACCCCTAATGGTCTTGCGGACGGCATCACAAATGATAAAGGAGTGGACTTCTTTGTCATGCCATATGAACAGGAGATGAGTATGTCTGAGTTTCTGACAGCGTTGGAAAGTAAAAAGTAATTTTATTACCTAGTTTATAAGACTTGAGGCTGACTTTCATATAAGTATCATATTTTATTTATTTTGCTTGCATGTACAATTCATTCTGATGTAAGTTAATGGTTTATTATAACCGGGCACATGCATCCCCAAAGGGCACTGGATAGCTCAATTCAAATTTACACAACATTAAATAATGAAAAAAACTTACATAATTAAAATAATAAAATAAATTTCATACAGTAAAAATTAAGTTTCAAGTTCAAATAAATTTAGAAATATTAATATTAATAAATTGAATTTAGAATTACAATTCAGAAGCCAGAATTTTTGTCCGTTATTCATTATGAAAATAAAATAAAAATAAATAAAATAAGCCTTTAATCTTAAATCAATTGTTCTGGATTACAATTGATTTAAACTTTTATCCTTAACTCTATTTCTTCTTTTTTTTTCCAGTTTGTCCTCTAAGGCCTCCTCTCCTAGAGGCCTAGAGGAGGCCTATGTTATTCATTATGTACCTATAAGTTAATATCATTTTTGTTTCTCAGTAGCAAATTAGTGAACCAAATAATAACATTTTCTAATAATTTACTAGTAAATTAGTTATTTTCGAAGTTATTTCTTAATTGTATTTTCAAACATTCATAATCAGAGTAATTTCCTATCTTTTCTGCCTAATTAGGGCTGAGCTGACTTTTTTTGACATTGGTCTAGCGGCCACATGTTCAACCGCAACTAGAATAACATCGTTAAACAAATCATTTTCAAAATGAAGTGCACAGTTTGTGCTAATTGTAAGCTTTTAGGGTTTCATACCTACGAGTATATGGTGCTAACATGATGATCCTATAACCTCCTAAGACTGTCTGTCTGTCCATCTGTCCACAGGCTGTATCTTATGAACCATAAAATGTAGATATTATTTCTTTAGCAACTATAACCACAAAAAATAAAACAATTTGAGTATTTTAATTCATTCGATTCGTTTCCAAAGCAAAAACGTCAGAATTCGTATCCCGACGGAATTTTAGAACGCTATTTTGATTTGTCAAAAGTTTCCCATATCGATTCCGACGAATTAAAATACCCCTTCAGTTCTTCCCCATGCACCGTAAAAGGTAGGTAATATTTCTATAGCCGCATAATCACAAAACAATTTTCCAGCCCCTCAGAAGTCACATACATCCAACGTCAAAACTCCAACCTGACCCAAGACCTTCCGGAACTGTTGCCAGATGTGTTACCTGACGTGTGTTGGGCTACTGAGGCTTTCAATAAACAACCTGACGCTGTCAACTTCTGGATGGGGGATGAGAGAGCAGTGAGCTCTAGTAAGTACATCACATTAACAGCCCACCTTGTTGGACTTAGCGCGAATTTTCATCATCATCATCAGACTTATGTTAGTCGACTGCTGGAAATAAGCCTCCCATAATGAGCGCCCTTCTTAGTTCGACACATCCAGCATCTGCCTGCAGTCTTTCACAGATCGTCATCCCACCTGGCCAGAGGGCGTCCTACACTACGTTTGCAGAGTCGCGGTCTTCACGCAAGAACACGTTTTCCCCAGCGGTGGTCGGTTCTTCGCGAGATATGGCCCGCCCACTGCCACATGGCTTAAGGCAGGGCTATATTTATTAATGTAATATTTTGGAGTCATGAAGGTCATGAAACATGGTCATGTCATGATACATGGTCACACTGCAATCAGTCTTCTTTGTCAATTAAGGATTGATTTTCATGATTCTTTTGCAATTGCATATTAACGATGTAGTTGCATAACCTCCTGAGACCCTGAGTACTTAAACGATGACATAGACTTACAAAAAATATGGAGCTCACCTAAAAGCACTTATTTAAATTTGGTGCGGTCTACGATGTAGGCCAATAGAGCCAATATAAGAAAATAAATACTTTACTTGGTTTTTGAACGCATAGCTGTCATGGTGCTGAAGAAAGTGTAACGAAGAGGAGCCATCACGTCGCTGGGTGAGTTTAATCGATTTGAATCCATATATATTTACGTTATTTTTGTAGTTTTTTGTATAAAACCAATAGATGTATTATTTATCTACATTTCTAACCCATTATTTCAAGCAAAACATTAGTTTATTGTAAACGCCGTAACCCTTAAATGTAATGTCATCATTCGATGACACTAGTTCTCAATTCCAACTTTTAATGTCATCACTTGATGACATCAGTTTTCAATTTCGTAATTTTTTTATACGCGTGGAAGTGGATATTTTGGAATAGCTAGTCCATTATTGGATAAATCCGACAGTGAGGCATTTTCTGAGGAAGAGCATGAAGCATGAGCATGCGTCGAACACTATCGAAGGGGATTCCAGCTCAGATGACGAAGATAGCACCAGTGACACCTAGCCAAGACAGCCTGAAGAATACATATAATCACCGGGTCAATTGCCTTCTACCACTTTTAGTTGGCCGTGGTCGAGCAAGAGGTAGAGTAAGAACTATGACAAGAAGAGGAAGATAAAATTAGGGTAAGGAAGAAGCTCACAATCGATACGATCGACTCGGAGTATGTCGTGCGTCAACGCAGAGGTAATCGTGGTCGAGGTCTCGGTCGAGGTGTTCAGCAGCGTGGAAACCTGCAGTCAACCATATTTCCTTCATGTCTGACATCAACGATTTACAGCAACCAGCGTACCTGGTCCGTCGTGGCCGATTGTTATGGACTTCTATGGTATTCTTGCTGGAATATATGTATGGACGATGACATTTTGGAGAAAATGGTTATAGCTAGCAACAGGATAGCTGTATCTAGATTTTTTGTTTTGATAAAAGTCTAATAAATGATGAAACCTGTAACTACTTCTTTTATTCGACATATAATTGCAACACAATATAAATTGTATAGAATAGTTTATGTCATCATTCGAGGACTAACGCCGAGTGACCTCATATGAGCACATAACATAAAACGGGGAGGGGAGAGGGGGGATTTTTTTTACTATTTTTTTTTAAGTAACTACTTCATATAGCGTCATAAAAAAACATTAAATTAAACATAGTCTGAAAAAAGTAGTCCTGGGTCTCACGAGGATAAATTATTTATTCTTCAGGGGTATTTGTTACACAAAACTTTAAAAAAGAGAAAGTGTAAAATTAAGGGATTCGAAATCAAATTGGAAAACAATCCAATTATCCAATTAAAGGGAAGACCTAAATCCAGAAATAAAAAATACATAGAGACGTATACATTAGACAAGTACAATGGGCGACCTTATTACTCAGAGGCGAGCTCTTCCAGGCAACCTTTGGATGCAAATAATTATGTGAATTTAACAAAGGTGTACATAAGTATCAGCCGGGTGGGATGACAATCTGCAAGACTGGGAGCTATGGCGCTCATTAAGCGAGGCCTATGTCCAGCAGTGGACTTAAATAGGTTGATGATGATGATGATGTACTAAGGATATTGTAAAATAAATATTAACTTAGCATTATAATTACAAAAAATAATCACACTAATATTATAAGGCGAAAGTTTGTATGGATGTATGGATGGATGTTTGTTACCTCTTCACGCCAAAACTACTGAACGGATCTGGCTGAAATTTTGCATACAGGTAATTCTAATACTGGAATAAGACATAGGCTACTTTTTATCCCATAAATCTGTTCCCGTGGGATGAAAATCACCTTTTAATGTTTTCATAGGAACAACGCGTGCGAAGCCGCGGGTCCGTAGCTAGTAATAAATAAAGCCAATGGTGTCTATTCAGATGTCGCCAAAACTAAACTAAACTAATTTGACAGTACCTACTAAAATGTCGCTGTCCCTGTCATAGCGATCAAAATAATAAGGATGGTATAATTTTTAGTCCTGTCACATTAGTTTAATCTAGTTTTGGCGACATCTGAATAGACACCAATATCTACTTATTTAGGCGCATACACGAGTGAAAGTGGCGCCGCCACCTATTTTATCTTATTTATTTTTTATTTATTTATTTATTTTATTTATTTATTTATTTATTTAGTAACTAACACGATTTTTATAAAACCAATTACATCAGTCACTTAAGATTAATCTTAATTTAAAAATTCGAATTAAATTATCCATTAAATAAATTTTTTACACAATATATGATATGAATTAAAATAGAATTTTAAAAATTAAACATATTTAGATATAAGGCAAATAAATTCATTAACATAATAAATCAAATTGACATATTAATTAAAATAATATTCACTAAACAAACAAACATCCTTTCATTCATCACTCTCGCAAAACCTCAGGCATACCAACATTAAACACTTCCATTCATCTGTGAAGATATCACAGTCTGGATTGTGGTCTAGAAGTCTGTTAAGGGCGGCGAGGGTGCGAGGCAGTGGAGAGTTGGCACGAGCAACGGTTCGACTGAAGGGCACGGAGAAAAGTCTGTGGCGCCTGTTGCGAATATAATTATTAGGGAGGTAGAGCCGAAACAGAAGGTTGTGCAGATCAGGAACGTCGATCATACCACGAAGCACTTTGCACATTGTTGCTGTTTGATCGTACGCTCTTCTGGTCTGTAGGGAATTGTACCCAAGATACCCTTGGAGAAACCTAGTTGGGTACATATATGGGTAATACCCGAATTCTCGCTTGTACTGAGACCTGAGAAACGCTTTCTGTACCTTCTCCAGTAACAGCGCGTACGTACTTTCGTGCGGATTCCAGACGGAACTGCTTGACTCTAGCTTGCTCCGCACTAGAGCCCCGAACAGGAGCCGCACGACACTGTCACTGCGAAAACCTCGGGCGTTTCTCAGAACTTTTTATCCCATAAATCTGTTCCCGTGGGATGAAAATCACCTTTTAATGTTTTCATAGGAACAACGCGTGCGAAGCCGCGGGTCCGTAGCTAGTAATAAATAAAGCCAATGGTGTCTATTCAGATGTCGCCAAAACTAAACTAAACTAATTTGACAGTACCTACTAAAATGTCGCTGTCCCTGTCATAGCGATCAAAATAATAAGGATGGTATAATTTTTAGTCCTGTCACATTAGTTTAATCTAGTTTTGGCGACATCTGAATAGACACCAATATCTACTTATTTAGGCGCATACACGAGTGAAAGTGGCGCCGCCACCTATTTTATCTTATTTATTTTTTATTTATTTATTTATTTTATTTATTTATTTATTTATTTAGTAACTAACACGATTTTTATAAAACCAATTACATCAGTCACTTAAGATTAATCTTAATTTAAAAATTCGAATTAAATTATCCATTAAATAAATTTTTTACACAATATATGATATGAATTAAAATAGAATTTTAAAAATTAAACATATTTAGATATAAGGCAAATAAATTCATTAACATAATAAATCAAATTGACATATTAATTAAAATAATATTCACTAAACAAACAAACATCCTTTCATTCATCACTCTCGCAAAACCTCAGGCATACCAACATTAAACACTTCCATTCATCTGTGAAGATATCACAGTCTGGATTGTGGTCTAGAAGTCTGTTAAGGGCGGCGAGGGTGCGAGGCAGTGGAGAGTTGGCACGAGCAACGGTTCGACTGAAGGGCACGGAGAAAAGTCTGTGGCGCCTGTTGCGAATATAATTATTAGGGAGGTAGAGCCGAAACAGAAGGTTGTGCAGATCAGGAACGTCGATCATACCACGAAGCACTTTGCACATTGTTGCTGTTTGATCGTACGCTCTTCTGGTCTGTAGGGAATTGTACCCAAGATACCCTTGGAGAAACCTAGTTGGGTACATATATGGGTAATACCCGAATTCTCGCTTGTACTGAGACCTGAGAAACGCTTTCTGTACCTTCTCCAGTAACAGCGCGTACGTACTTTCGTGCGGATTCCAGACGGAACTGCTTGACTCTAGCTTGCTCCGCACTAGAGCCCCGAACAGGAGCCGCACGACACTGTCACTGCGAAAACCTCGGGCGTTTCTCAGAACAAAGCCAAGTCTTTGAAAAGATTGCTTGGCAACTGCTATGATGTGGTCATGAAACGTGAGTTTTTGGTCAAAAGTAACTCCTAAATCTTTGATTACCATTACTCTAGAGATCATGTTGCCGTGAATCGAGTAATCAAAGTATAACGGGTTTTTCTTTCGACCAAAAGTCATCACCGAGCATTTGGAAGGGTTAAACTCCATCTTGTTGTCAATACACCATTGACATACCGCGTTAACATCGACTTGAAGCGCTTCACAATCTGCCGTGGAACGTATGACAGTGTAGAGTTTCAAGTCGTCGGCAATAGACACTCCGCGTGCTCTACAACGTCCGGTAAGTCATTGATCATTAAAATAAAAAGCAAGGGACCTAAAATAGAGCCCTGACTTACTCCTGACCGCGTGTGATAGGGTGCGGACTCATAAATTCCAAGTTTAACATACTGCTGGCGATCGCGCAGATAGTCGGCGAGAAGTCTGAGTAGATCAGGCGCAAAGCCTATGGCACTTAGTTTCGCCAGCAGTATGTCGTTATTGACTCTATCAAACGCTTTTTGGATATCGAAGTAGAGCACGTCCACCTGCCAGCCAAGGTCTAAATTACTTGAAATGTATTCTACAAGTGTCAAAAGATTGGAGTTGACCGACCGCTTATCTCTAAAACCATGCTGGGCGTTGCATATGAAAGTCTTGACTTGTGCGTATATGATTCTGTGTAAGATGTTTTCAAGAACCTTAGCAGGAGAAGACAATATGGCGATCGGACGATACTCCTCTACCGCAAGTTTATTTGAGCTTTTTGGGATCGGTGTTACCCTTGACACCTTCCACTGTGCTGGATACCTACCTATCCGTAAAGCCAAATTAAAAATGTGATACAGTGGGGCCACCAAGCTTTTACCGACTGACTTTATAAGTGCCGGTGGTATGGCGTCCGGCCCTATAGAGCTTTTAGCTTTTAACTTTTTAATTCCGTAGAGAACATCTGTCGGCGTAAATTCTATAATATTAACATAGTTGCTGTTACAGCTCCGGTCACAGCGATTAATATTTTCAGCATCAAGCGCTGGAATATCGTCCAGAAAAATACTTCCAAAGAAACTGGCAAACGCTTCAGCTGCTGCAACACCCGAAAACAACTCTCCCCTGTAGGTAACATTGGCTTCAAACCCACCCTTAGCTCGCAAACTGGAGATATGCTGCCAGAAGTCACGCGGGTTTAGAGCAAGGTTATTTTCAATTTTTCTTAAGTACATATTATAAGCACTAGATGCCCTCGTTTTCAGAGACGCCCTTAATTCGGAAAATAACCTATAGTTCTCCTCTGATTTGGTTTTCTTCCAGCTGGCATGGAGTTTCCCCTTTCGCCTAGTATCCCTTATAATATCGGGGGTAAACCAGACGGGATAGCGCCTTGTACCAGACTTCTTGCGGCTCTTTGTAGGTAAACACTTATCAAAGATTTCATAGATAGTGGCATAGAAAGCCTTTGTGGCGGAGGTTATATCGACGGAAAGTAACACTTGATCCCAATGAGCGTTTGAGAGACAGTTGTGCAAAAGCTCAGTATCACAACGCTTAAAGTTCCAGTCTCTTGTTGGATTTATATTGCTCGGTTCAATGCGATCCGAACTACGTGTCATCTCTACCAATACCTCGATATCTAGAGCAGGGTGGTATGCATCCATGGGGACTATACCCTCCGTGCCAGAGACTAGTACCTCTCTTAACCCTTCACTCTCCCTAGCCAGAACAACATCTAGAATACCACCGTGAAAATTCAGCACTGCGTTATTTTCAATAACATTTGAAAAAGATAAAAAATAACAATAATAATTTTGAATATTTACAGAAGCACTATTTAAATTTATATCACCCATAATTATTACATATCCCTTTAAATCATTAATGAAACTCTCAGTCTTACTAAACCACCGCATGAAGTCTTGGTCGGTAGAACTAGGTTTTAAATAAACAACACATACATGAAAAGTGCGACCGCCCCAGGTAAAGCTCGCCCACAGGTCCTCGCCGACGTCTGTCTCGAGGTCCAGTCGCCGACGCAGGGAGATGGGCGCGCGCGCGGCCAGCAGCACTCCTCCGCATGGTGTTCCTCTATCCCGCCGCAAGACGGACCAGTCACCGCATGCTAATTCTGAGTCTTCCACAGAGATGTCCAGAAATGATTCCGTCACAGCTACTAAGTTATGCTCAAGTAGGGCAAGATTGTTACGCCACATGGAAAGCTTTGTCTTCAGGCCGCGGACATTCTGATAAAAAGCTCGAAAGCACATACTTTTATTGCAGCCTGATTTGGCCACGAAAGGACTGCCGCGCCGCGCCTATGGTGGCGTTCGGATCCGTTTCAGATTTTTTTAGACTGGCTGGTTTTCTGTAATTAATCCATGGTTTCAATCTAGCATTAACCGGCCACACGTTGACAGAGTAACACGTGTTATAATGTTCTTCAGGGACGCCTATTTTATACGACTTGTAACTCCCTTTTGGGGTTAACTTCTCCAAAGTGCAGGTTCCCGTTGGGCACAGTTGTTTGAGATACTCTTGAATTTCGTCGGCGCTAGATGCCATGTTCCACAAGTGGAGATATCTTACAGGCTCGACCGCTTTAAGTGTAGTTATCGCTGGTCCAGCAGTTCCGGAGAGAGATGTTGGTCCTCTACTTTTACGCCTCCTTACCTCAGTCCATTGTTGGCCTGGTTCGCGATCATGAACGACTTCCTCGGGCAAACGCGGGGTGCCGCCGCCTACAATATCACTTTCCTGTGCCTTTTTCTCTTTAGTGATTGTAGCTTTCAGCAAGTGAGATTGGGTGTGCAGTGGTGCAGCGCTACCTTGCTTAGGTACTTTCTATACCACAAACTGTACGATGGATTTTTAAAATTTCCTGTGTTAAACGTTAATATGATACAATTAATTTTGTTTTAAAAGACCATAAACCGACTTAAATTTTTGTAGTTTTTTCATGAATTTCCATGGATCCCACTGTCAGAATAAAACTAAAATGGGACAACATGGGAAGCACCAGCTTTCATATAAAAAAAGAATTAAGAAAATCGGACCACCCAGTCAAAAGTTCCGAGGTAATAAACTTAAAAAAAGTATACAGTCGAATGAGAACCTCCTCCTTTTTTTGAAGTCGGTTAAAAATAGGTGGCGCGCACTGTCATAATTGGCTCGGGTAACAAGCTCTCCCAAATCTCAGCGGCCGGCCCATGCGGATAATGTTGTTGTTTCACGTGGAATCGCATCGTGTTGTCCGTTTGGCGACGTTCGCTTATTTCGGAATTTCGACTCGCCGCAACTTACCGTCCGTGTATTACGTGCCTTTAAACGAGCCCTAACCCAAACCCCGAACTGATTGTACTGCAGTTTTTTTAATATTTAATTAAATTAATGTAAATCTTATTATTATTATTACTTTTCTTTTCTAATTCTATTAATATTAATATAATTTTATTTTGTGTACCTACTACCTGCTACGTTATTTTATTTAATTTATTCTTGAAATTGTAATTGTGTATTTTAATGTGTCTATGGACTTACGGTCTGAAATAATTGATTTTTATTTTATTTATTTATTATATTCAATTCAATTCAAATTTAAAAGTGTTTTATTAAATATAAATAGTAGAGTAAATTTCCAGTGTGAGTTTAAAGACCTAGAAACAATACTTCATAAAACATTTACAATTATTTTTAAGCTATTATGCTTTTTAAAACTTATGAGCAATTAACTTGTAATTAAGTTATTTAGTACATTTATAGGACTATCAAGAAGCTTTTACTTCCACAGTACTCTAGGGCTTATGTAATCCTTAAAACTAGATTACATTTTTAATTACAGTCTACATAAAGGGACATCATCGAAGTAGCGGATAAACTGAAGTTTTAACATTGAGCATAAGTATTACACAGGTGTTTTACATGAAATCATACAAAACGTAATTAGTGTTTTCCAAGATTTTTTTCGAGTAGAGCAACATGAGCACAAAGAACTGTGCCTAGCGTAGAGTTTATAGAGGATATCACAAGCGAGCCTGCCCGCAGGGAGAGCAGCGCACGGGACCTACGTCCTACATTCACTATACGAAGGTGCCAAAGTCGTACGCACCGCAGCGAACCGCGGTGAGCGCGACTGGCGACATCTATATTACAAGTTTTTCAAACACCACAATTTCTTCTTTTCAGTGCACAAAGATCCCTACGAGAATATCTACTGCGTGATCGATGGTCAGAAGGAATTCACGCTCATCCCACCAACGGACCTTCCCTACGTGCCTCACAGAAAGTATCCGCAGTCGCAGTTCCATAGAAAAGCAGAGGAGTGGCAGGTTGTACCATTAGCAAGCTCTGGTGATGCTGAACAGTTGCTGCCGTGGATTGCTATTGGTAAGTCTAGGAACTTATCTCAACCTCAACAGCCTGTATTGTTTTATTATAAAAAGTATCGTAGTTTGACGAATTCATTCCGGATGTAAGCGGGTTAACTACGAATTTACCCATTATTTTCGTGAATGTACTCTTCCAATGTTTACCAGCAATTCTTAGCGCTACCTTGCATTAATGGGAGGTAGCATCAAGCAGAGGTGGAACCCTTTGACCTGCATCGTTACAGCATTATAATTTTATGTTATTTACTACGCTAGTCTGTACAATTATTACTTCCTACTTATACCTGTTCTGTGTTGTAACTGTGTTGTTCAATAAATGTATATCTACCTGACGACCTCTGTGGCGCGGTGGGCGAAGGTCCGCATGCGACGCAGGAGGTTGCGCATTCGATTCCCGCCTCAGGACAAATGTGTGTACGATCTGCAGATATTTGTTCAGGGCGTTCTGGATGTTTTCTATAAAAAATATCTACCTATGTAGTGTCTTGTATTATGTATATCAGTTATCTAGTACCCATAACACAGGCTCT
The DNA here is from genome assembly GCA_955876795.1 of Eupithecia tripunctaria. Taxonomy (NCBI): domain Eukaryota; kingdom Metazoa; phylum Arthropoda; class Insecta; order Lepidoptera; family Geometridae; genus Eupithecia; species Eupithecia tripunctaria. The sequence continues at coordinate 6,154,942 of OY041623.1, read as the reverse complement.
GCTTAGCTAGATAATGCTGTGTGAATTGTCCAACATTTTTATTTTATTTTTATTTATTGTTATCTATCTTACTTCCAGACCCTCTAAACCCTGACCTGACGAAGTATCCTCAGTTCGCGAAGGCTCACAAATACACCGTGACATTAGAGAAAGGGGACTGTCTATACTTGCCGAGTCTATGGTTCCACCACGTACGGCAGAGCCATGGCTGCATAGCCGTTAACTACTGGTACGATATGGAGTTTGATATCAAGTACGCTTATTTTAAGATGCTAGAGAAGTTGTGTTGCGAATAACAAAGAAGTATTATAAGAGGCCCCTAATTGGAGACTCACAAGAGGGGAGGGTGTAGTAATATTCACGTGTATTTATTTCTTTGGCAAACGCGCGATACTGAACCAAAAAGCGGCGTTACGTGTATTAATTTTTTCGTCAAACGCTAACTAGGTACTAAAAAATAGGTAAGTACTACAAGTACACGCAAAATAGGTACTAAAAATTGTCTTGAACCTCACCATTTATCACCAAGGGGGAGGGGGGTTAAAAATTCTAAAAATAACATCACGTGATTAATACTGACGGGACTTGATAGGTGTACCTATGCTTATTTTGAAATTGAGTTGTGATTAGCTGAATATATACAGATATGTAAATGATATACGAGACATAACTCTATGATGTATATCAAACCATTGTGGCGCAGCCGGACGTGATTTAGTTCCCGCACAGGGCAAATGTTTGCATTTGCATGCTCTGCAAATATTTATTTACACTTATTACTAGTCTAGTCTAAATATAAGCTAATTAAAATGCTTGATTATAAAAACTAAAATGTGATATTATGGTTAATCATCAAAATATTTTGTTACGTTTCAATAAAAGCAATAATAATTTATCTTTAGTGTTTTATTTGTAAAATTCATAAGGTGACTGTAAGAATTGTGATTATTATGAAATGGTAAAGGTCCAACTTCTGTGATTCTGACGAGCTCTGGTGCGTTTTCTGAAGTTTCACGTGCTGGAACACAAATATACGGGTATAAGCATTGATTTATTAAAAAGGGAAGATGAGGTACTGGTTTCTCGAAAGTGGCAACCTCAAATTGTGTAAAATTGCGTGCTCCCACCTCAGTCACAAAACATTGGGGCTCAACCTTCGATCAGGGATGATCACACTAGAGTCTGTTCAAAAAGAGAAGTCGTGGGAATTGAGGGCGCTCGTGTGCCAATTGACAACTTTTGTTGGGTTGACAACACTGCTCTGTCATTGCAGTTTGACTTAATTAAAGTGTTAGTTCACCGTAACGCCACGAATCTTCTCTTTTTGAACAGTCTATTAAGACTTTTTTTGAGTAACCTCATGTTCATAATTTTCGCTTGACAAACATTTTTTTATCGAAATCGATGTTATTTTGTCAATCAATAAATTTTGTATAAAAAAGCACAAATTAGCGATACTTAAAAAAAAAGACGTGTGGCACTCGGGGACTGCCGCGGTAAAGCTATTGCATAGCATTTCGTATCAACTTATGCAATTATAATTTTATTTATTTATTTTATTCATGCAGTATTGCTTTTTCTTTGATATTAATTCAAGTTACACTTTTTGAGCGTGGTGATCGATAAGAATTTTACAAGTACAGCTATTCACTGTTGTACATAAATACCTATACACCTATATACTTTCTCATAAACAGCTGCCTATGTATTCGTCCGATTTCGGAGCAGCTCGTCTCGATTCGTGCGAGTTTCGTAGAGTCGTACAATACGTCTAATCGCACGCACACAACGCCGTGTCGAAGACTGCCGAACTGAAACGACGTTAGACGATGCACGGCCTTCAAGCCACACCTCCTTGCCCGGCGGAGTGGGGAGCGTGAGGTTTTTTCGTTACGGAATTTCTGGATTCGGTCCCCGCGCTCAAGGCCCGCGATAGAAGCTATGCAATAGCTTAATATACGTCTAAACAATGTCAATATAGTACATTATGTATGGTATCACGTATCCTTTATTAACAGATTTTTTTCTCGATGGGCTGAACACATTCGGATGCATTTTACATTAACGGCATCTGCAAGGGTATTTTAATTCGTCAGAAAGGCCGTCTGATGATATCAGAAACTTTTGACAAATAAAAATAGCGTTCTAAAGTTCCCTCGGAATATAAATCAAATTCGAACGCGACGTTTTCGCTTCAGAAACGAATCGAATTAATTAAAATACCTCTGCAGATGACAGATATATGTAGGTGTATATTATATAGGTCGCGTTTAAAGCTTTTTGGAAGCCATATTGTCACTATAAAATGTATTTGAAGCTCAAAAATGTCAAACATCTTCGGCGGTGCATGGAGCAGGCGATCACACGTCCGTCAGATCATCTTTTTTTCCATATAGATCAGAAGTTTGAAACTAGTGACGAAACAGCAATTCTCGTGATTCCTTGTCCGTCAGATATTAATATTTCGTGTTTTATGATAGTTACAAGGTTTTCTTGTTAGTTTTTTTTTCGTTATTATTGTTTCATAAATTTAGTTGCATTTTATTGAGCTCTGTACTGTCTGTGTCTTGTTAGTGTGATAGGTAGGTATATGATATTTAATGGTGGAAACTTTGCTGGTTTAAGTGTTATTTAAGTATTTTTTTTTGTTTAGTTTATAATAACTGTGTGTTTCCCTAATAAATAAAAAGACGTGTGGCACTCGGGGACTGCCGCGGTAAAGCTATTGCATAGCATTTTATACGTCTAATCGCACGCACACAACGCCGCCGTGTCGAAGACTGCCGAACTGAAACGACGTTAGACGATGCACGGCCTTCAAGCCACACCTCCTTGCCCGGCGGAGTAGGGAGCGTGAGGTTTTGTCGTTACGGAATTTCTGGATTCGGTCCCCGCGCTCAAGGCCCGCGATAGAAGCTATGCAATAGCTTAAAAATAAAATAAAATAAAGGTTTTCATCAGCTCTAAAACGTGAGGCGTAATAGGTAAAGGCTTTTGAACTGTTATTGTCATATTATTAAAGTATTTAAACTTTAGGCGCATGATTTTTTTGAAGTTTTATCCGGATAAAATCTAAACCTAATAACTTAACTTAACTCATTATTATAAATATTCACGGGTATTTATCGCGTTTATTTACCTATTTTTCCCAACGTTTCAACAGGTCAGTCATCCCGTGACCACGACAGAGTGTAAACCTGTTGAAACGTCGGGAAAAATAGGTAAATAAACGCGATAAATACCCGTGAATATTTATAATAATGTGTTCTGATCGCGTAAGTTTAAAAAACTTAACTTAACTCTTTACTATATGATGTTTGTGTTCTTTAAATAAATAAACTCCTTAACATTTGGCAATCGGGAGTTCTACTCACACGTTTGAAATCATTTGATCTATCTGTAAGGCTGATTGCCCCCCACGAAACAAACACTTGGCTCTATGTCTAGTTATGATTACGACTATGTACCATTATGTCCGGGTAGACGTTGGAGCGCGGGGTGTGCAACACCCGGGTGCAAATGCCTTGCATGGAGCACAGGCCGACCGCCCCCCGGGTCACACACACCTCGCCGCGGAGCCACGCGCGGACAACGATTTGACGACAGGTGTTCTTGGCGCAGATTTGGATCGTTTTGTTAGCTGGAAATGAAACTAGTTACAACCTTAGAACCTACGTTAGGTACCTTTTGCGTGAGGAAATCTTCCGTCCCCAGGTGGAAGATTATGTCAGACTCTTAGGCTACAAACGCACAGGCTTGCTTAGCGCCTAGAGCCTAGCGGCTTGTATTCTGGCTACCTGCTAAACCCAACACCTTGATTTACTTAGATAGACGCTAAGCGACTAACTAAGCGCGACCGATCCTAAACATTTTCGAACGTTCGTTTTACTAAGCTATTCGCTTGGTGTCTTGCTAGGCTCTAGGCGCTAAGCAAACCGCCTGCCTGTGCGTTTGTAGCCTAACTGACTAAAACCTTACGGTTTGCTCCGGGCACATTTGCTAGCTACCTCAACCTCAACAGCCGTATTTGTCCACTGCTAGTCGCAGGCCTCGCCCCGATAAGCGCCTTATTGGCGTTTATCTCATGAAGGGTAATGCCCATAATCGCCACGCTGGGCATGCGAGTTGGGGATCGCAGTTTGGTAGAATAATTGTTCTGCTGGGGGCGCTGCCAACAGCTCCCGGTGGTTATCCCTTAGTTACCTCTTACGACACCCGCGGGAAGAGTTTGGGTGGTGCAAATTCTAAGCCAGCACACCACAGCTGTTAGAGCCTGTCCAGATGAAGCGTTTGACGCGCGAGTTCATTCGCGCGTTTTGATTTGTATTGCGTCCAGATGCGGCGTATCACGCGCGTGCTCGCGCGCATGTGATGGAGACAGATTTAGGCAGTTATAAACATGGACTCGGATACAGCGGTTGTGTTGTGGCTTGCATACCGTCGATGGAGACGTCGTAAATAAAGAGAAATTCGACGATTTAACGTACATCCCATTCTACGTGCCAGAATGACTTATAGTATGTTTATAACGGCGTAAGGTAGGTCGAACAAAATACTGTTTTTTGTTATTTATTATTTATATTGTTATCTGTTTATTTATTAATCCAACCACATAAATCAACGTTGTGTGTACTGTACCTAGGTAGTACCTACTTTACTTTACTTTTAGGTAGTACCTACTTACTTCTTTTTAACATATATGTTTTGCATTTGACGCAACCGCGTAGTGTTTTATTTGATACAACACGTTCTTTCAAATCAGCGCAGCTTAGTTTATGTTGAAAAAAACACACAGTTCACTTTTCAGTCTCTATGCCACATTCCCAACCCAAGGCGGTTTCGTGCATTGGTCCATATATTCCCCATCACACTGAATATTCGCTCTACGAAGGCGTTCGACACGCGCGCGAATTTTGCGTTTGAGGATATCATATCCCTACTTTTGTAGGCGCTTCTGACCAGTAATACCGACTTTCCTCAAAATACCGGACATTGTTCTGTCCGGTATGACCATTAATTTTTTACCGGACAGGCCTCGAAAATACCGGACTGTACGCTTAAATACCGGACATCTGGCAACCCTACTCATAACTGATAGGTTTACTGAAATGTGGAATTGTTGAAACCCCGTCACAGTATACTTACGAGCCGTAATGCTGTCAATCCACTCAGTATCATTAACCTAAGAAGTAGATTTAAAATAAGTAGAGCAGCAAAAGACCTTGCCTCCCCGCGGCATCTGACAGAAAACTCCCCAACAAGTCCACAAGTAGATTGAGTTACTAACGTCTATAAATGTCGTTCGTATAGTAAATAAGATTGTCGAGCAGCGCTATATCCTTCATCGCCAGTTCAAAGGCCGCCTGCTCTATGCCCATGCACTTGGAAGCCTTGCGTCCCCGCGGCATCTGACAACACACGCCGCATAGGCTGAATGCGCGCAGGGTTCCATTCTGAAAGGCAAATTATCATTAGTGTAGCCTCATCATCATTATCCTCATCAGCCTATATTACTCCACGGTTGGACGTAGGCCTCCCCCAATGAGTACCATAGCGCCCTGTCATCAGCTTGACGCATCCAGCATCTGCTTCCAGTCTTTCGCTGATCGTCATCCCACCTGGCCAGAGGACGTCCTACACTACGTTTTGAGACGCGATCTCCACTCAAGAACTTGTTTACCCCATGGTATAATTACACCATGGTTTACGAGATATGGTGAGATATGGCCGGCCCACTGCCACTTCAGCTTGCTAATTCTTTGAGCTATGTCGATAACTTTGGTTCTCTGTCGGATGTATTCATTACGAATCCTATCCTACAGAGAGACTCCGACTATTACACACACACACAGTGATTAGTGAAGCCTACCTTTTATGTTTTCGTATAAAATTATAATTTTTATACAGGTTACGGTGCAACAAAGACAGCACTGGCCAGCATCCGAAGGGTACAGTGTTTTGAACTTTGAACTAGTCTAGGATCGTAGAGTACCTACCTATAATAGTCGATGGCATGAACTTAGGAAGCATAATTTATCCAGCACCTATGCAGGATCGAGCTTCCTCATACGTCTACTGGCCTCCTCCAAACAAGGAGGTTTTGCATGATCACGCTGGGCAGACTTGGTACTCAGTGGGAGTGTTAAAAATACACAGAAAGAAGCTACTGCCCGTTCTCAGTAAGGTTTCCTTTACCTTGGTCTCTTGATCCCTACATAGGCAGTACGCTGGGGTAAGAAAGCGTTATGCGATGCCGTCTAGTTTGCCGTATATTCCGTCGAAGTCTGCATCAGCGGGAAGGGGCAAGCGCGCTGTATCGAAGTATGCAACGTACTGCGTACCTAGTGATCAGGCTTTAAGGGCTTTAGTTGGCTATTACAACATCCACAGGCCGAGTTGAAGTGGACCAATTCTTACGCTGAAACCGCCACAGCGATGAAGACCGTTTCCAGGATCGCTTTAGCTACTCAAACAATAATCATCAGTAGGGGTAGGTACCTGTTTCTTCAAGCACTGGCATTCCCTAAGACCCAGCAAGGCGCACTCGGCCGCGTGGCAGCTCCCGTCGCCCAGACACCGGCCGCCGAGCCCACAGGTGCACACAGCGCTGTCGTGCGTGCACGAACAACCCTTGTCTTGATCGTGACAGTCCTGGGAAACCATCGGTCGAACTTAATAAGGTGATAGTGGTCTATACTATACTATAAGAAGCAATGGTACCTACCACCATCGCCAAACGTAATGCCTAACCAGTTTGAAACTATTTTGCTTTGCGTTAAAAACAAAAGATATCAAGTCGGGGTTGGCAATTATTCACTTCACAGAAAAATCACCTTAGTGGTGGTAAGGCGCAATTTTTGCTGACTACTTATACCTACCTATTTCCTAAGGCCTAACAGGAGGGCCCGCTAGCGCTTTGGCGTGCGCGACAGCCCTGTCTTGATCGTGATAATCCTGGAAAACCGTACCTAGGTATAGCTTGACTGGGAAGCCGAAGATATGTTAGAAAGAGCCGACGTATAAGTAATCATTAATCAATAAGGACGGCATATTTGTAAAGCTAGGATATGAGCCACAAGTACCCTTCTGTTTTGAAAGCAGTACAAACAAGTAGGTAGGGGAGGCAGGGGGAATGCCGATCACTTAAGGAAAAAATGCTATAACTGTTTTTAAAATGGGTTTATTTAAAAATAAAATACAAGAAACGTTGGTTAAACTATCCAGTAATCAACATGCATTACAACCTCTTATCTTTATCTCTTATAAAATTAGTAGGAACACTTACAAAAAAATATAGGTTTGACCGTCATTGCCCCTGAGCATGGGTAATGCCGGTCATGCAAAGGGGTAATGGCGATCAATTTTTTTTCTTTCATTAAAACAATCTAGATCTATTTTTACTAATAATAAACTATAGAGATCAACCTTACTTTGAAATACTAATATACTACTATGATAATTAAGCATAAATGACTAATTTGAGTTAAAAATCTAGAAATCTGTAATAATCTTAGGCACATAAATCACAGATGTATCCGTTTGCAGAATCCCATCCTGAGCACATTGCATGAGACCATTGGCCGCATGCAGTGCAACGATACCACATCTCATTGTTTCGTCCGAATTCTTTGCAAATGTTGCATTTGTTGTTATTTGCATCGTCAATATCATCCATATCATCATTGCTATCATCGATGCAAAGGTTAGGATGATTTTCTTCATCTTCCGATGAACTGTCTTGCAAAACTTTGCGTTTATGAGACTTCTTTCTTGTCATATTTTTATCAGATTTTTTTAGCTTTAGTTTTTACTATTTTCTTAGCTTCTTTCTCTTCTAATATTGCTTTTATAGGAGTGTCCGTTAATATGGTAGCGTGTTGTCTTTTCTTCCTTTGTACTAACTTTGAAGACTGTGGAATAGTTGGTGTGGAAGCTATATCAGCTAAAGCAACCGGAGTTTGTCCTTGTTCATCAAAAAGTTCATGGCTGTTCTTAGATGGACCAGGAAGAGGAGATCCAGGCGTAGAAGAGCATAGAATCTCGTTTGAGGGACCAGGTTCAGATTCCAAATTCAGTTGGAATCGCAGCTTTGGCATGCAATAAGTCCTCTTCAATCCAAGCCGCTTTAGCGGTTGTTCTTTTTCGATTTCTAGGCATATCTGTCGACAAAATAATAAAATATCATTTTGGGGTAATGGCGGTCACTTGACCGGTATAACCCCAAAAGACGGTTTTGCAATCAACTTGAATTTTAACAAAACACAGATTCAATTATTTAGAAGTGCTTACGATATCGTGTAATTTAATGTTTGGGCACAAAGAAAATGAATTACAATATTGAATTAGTGAAATAAATCTGTACTTACCGACTGTCGCACTCAGCCAAATATTAGATCCGCGCGGCCCGAAACAAACACACGCGCCTCACTTCCGGGTGCAGTGCAGCGAGCTGACTGAACAAACTTGTCGTTACCTGCTTTTGCGTCTCGCCCCCCGCCCTTTAGCCCGCGTACCGCGTTTCTATGCACCGTATTTTGTTAGTTATTAGGGTGACTGCCATTCCCCCATGACCGGCATAACCCCTGCTTACCCTACACCAGACATGCTGTTGATGAGACGATAGTTAAAAAAGAAAGACCAATAACTTATGGTCTCGCTTCGGGATCGGCTTACCTCAACTGCAACAGCTTATATTAACACAGGTAAATTACTTTACTTAAAAGGGGGTCTCAAACACTGTTATATAATGTATTTTAAGTTTCCGAATAAAGATTTTGTATTGTATTTTTGTATATTAGTCCACTGCTGGACACAGGCGTACCCCTGATAGACGCCTAATGGCTTTTATCTCATGTTGGTCGCAGTTTAGTGTTAGAATTGATCCGGAGGGGGCGCTGGCGGATATCGCCTCTACGACACCCGGGTGATGCAATAACCTGGCATCATACAGTATACGTACTACTCGTAAAGAAGTCGGTTACTAACCAAACCACTTAGGCTGAGGTCAGCATATTCACAGTTGGCCGTGCAGCACAGGCCCTGCGATGGATGGCAGATAGCTTTAGGAGCTACCGAGCAGCCTTCCTTGTGGAGTGCCCTGTTAATTATTCTTTAAAGTTACAAGGAACTTAGGCCAGTTTGATAATAACTAAATAAAAAATAAAAAGACGTGTGGCACTCGGGGACTGCCGCGGTAAAGCTATTGCAATGCCATCTAGAGGCGAGTTGCTGAACTAATGAGACAAACGTCAAGGTTTTTTCGTTACGGAATTTCTGGATTCGGTCCCCGCGCTCAAGGCCCGCGATAGAAGCTATGCAATAGCTTAATAAAATAGTTCAAAGTTCGAAAAAAAAGAAAAATCTTAGGAAGGAAGGTTAAAGAATAACACTCTGTAGCAGCTGTTTTAAGTTAGCGGACCATTATGAATAAGGGGGTTGATCTTAAAAGTAGGTAATTTGGCCATGGGGGTCTGACTGAGTAACAGATCTGGAGTAGGGGTCACTTGTCCAAAATAGTTTAGGGATCCCTATTTTAGAGGGTTAAAAATGCCGCCAAGCTTATTGCACTTGGATTCACCTATTTTCCATAAAGCAAACGTTGTGGCGAACAGCCTGTTTAATATATCTCTCCAATATCGACGAAGATGTACTTATAAAAATATTACCCGTCATCGTATATCAGAGCGCCGCCAGCTCTGGGCGTGCAGCAAGGGTCCATCTGTGTGCAGCGCGACGGTAGACCGCAGTCGCAGGTCTCACCCGTTTCTACTATACCTGTGAGAGACGAAACATAAGTTGAGAAACGTAAGATGTAGGTATACCTACCACACAAACCTATAATACAATGCAGAAGAAGATAAAGAGAATCAAGAAAGTACAAAGGGCGGCCTTATCGCTTTGAGATATCTCTTCCAGGCAGCCTTGGAGTGGACTGGAGATAAGGAAAGTTGAAGGCAACTTTGTTTTGGCAACTTTGTTTGGACTAATATTCACACTAGTATTATAAATGCGAAAGTTTGTATGGATGTATGGGTGGATGTTTGTTACCTCTTCTCGCCAAAACTACTGAACCGATCTGGCTGAAGGTAAATCTAATCCTGGAAACAAACATAGGCTACTTTTCATCCCATAAATAAGTTCCCGTGGGATAAAAATCACCTTTAAACGATTCCATAGGAACAACGCGCGCGAAGCCGCGGGGTGCAGCTAGTAATTACAATAAATATAATGACAGTACCAAGTCAATATATTTATGAAAACTTGTTATATACTCATAAAAATATCAATAGTTTCCCAAAAAATTGCGATATACATAATGTAAATACTAGAAATAAACATAAACTCGCTGTACCCACAACTAGGCTGCATAAAATTAATGTATCTTTTAAAGGGCAATGTATACCTACGCTTCTACAACAAAACCCCTACTGAGCTGCAAAAATTATCAGTAAATAAATTCAAACAAACTGTCAAAACTTTATTATGCAAAGAGGCTTACTATAAAATATCAGATTATCTAGAGGATAAAAAAGCTTGGGACGGATTTTGCTCCAACTCGAAAAATAACAACTAACAGGCTAAAGGTTTCTTCGTCGTTTCTTTACTTTGGTCTACATACCGAAGCGATCGAAATCAAAAATACCACTTTATTTCCGTGTCAGTGTATTTTATATTAAGATTTGACCTTTTCTAAGTGTACATTTATTGTATTTATGGAAATAAAGCATTTTTGAGTTTGAGTTTGAGTTTGAGAATAATATAAGCCTATAATCAAACTATTTACAGATTACAATATCTTTTACTTAATTCTATTCTTAAGATCTAAAAAGATAACGTACTTAAGTATAAGTTTAACTACGTGTCGTACCGTTCCCACAATAAGGCCTGTCGTCCTCCACCAGACAATAGCTCATGCTGCTCAGCGTTGTTGTAATCAGGCGTTTACTACACTTGGAGAACTCAAAGTTTTTGATGTTTTCAGCAGTAGAAGACTGGGATCCCATGAGGTAGCCTCGGCATTCCGGGTTGGGGAAGTTGTCGTCATGGTGGGCACCGAAACTGTGACCTAGGAAATAGCGAGATTTTTTTTTTAAGTACCTACCTACCCACCAACGTAGTTGTTGTTTCATAATCCCTACGCTGGGCATGCGGGTTGGGGATGTGCGTTCAATAACATTAAATTACAGTCGGAAAGAAACATGGCGATGCTCTCCATATTGTGGGATCGTCCGTACGAGCATTGGTAGATAGATAGATAAAAATACTTTATTGCACACTTTAAACTAAGAAACAATTTATAAATGAAATAATTAAAACTAAGTGACAATTGGCGGTCTTATCGCTCAAGAGCGATCTCTGTCAGACAACCTGGTATGGACGGAAACATCGGATATACATGGGGTCTGTGTGCTTGTAATAATTATGGTACTACTTAAAAAATAAATACTTTATACATACTAACAAAAGTACAATACATAGGTACTACAAATTTATAAATAATACATATCTACACATATATATATATTATAAAGATATTATATATACATATCATATACCTACATATATTATGGAAACAAGGGCATATATTCAGTGACAGGAGGACAAAAAGTGTTCCTTGACCATATTCTTGAAAATTGGTAGTGGCTTTGCACACCTTACAGTGGAGAGCTCATCGGTACCGGCCTCCCGGCTGCGCCAACAATAACTGAGCGAGTTACAGCGTGAAAGTATACTCACCCATTTCATGAGCGAGAGTCAGAGCGGCTATCCTCTCCGGGACCCGGTCCTTGATCTCCGTAGTGGTATGTGCGATGGCGAGCGTGTTGAAGGACCGTCCGTACGCGCGTCGGTCGCAAAGCCCGCCGGCTGCGCCACCCACGCCTCCTCCCAGGGATGTGAAACTGCCGATGTGAATTCCTATCGCTGTCTATGTCTTGTCTATACTAAATTTATTTTTTTGTAGAACCATTCTCTATATTATTAGTAAAGTAAAAAGTAAAGTAAAAATTAACAGTTTTTGGGATGAAATGATTAGAACATCTGAGTCGTAAATACCTCGCATTTTTATGGAAATTTTTGTTTTTATGCAATTGTTTATGACATAGTTGATATGGCATAGGGGTTCCGTCAAATATTCCGATGTCCAAAAGGGTTCCGTCGCTAAAAAGTTTGAGAGCCGGTGTTCTATAGAGCTCATCGTTCGTTGATTTCTCTGTTGATTATTGACCGATTTCAATTTTTTTGGTGTAAGCAACTCTACAACTTTAGGTCTATGATCACCTTAAGTTGTAGAGTTGTAATCTAACCTCAAACCTAGAGTCCTGTTATGGAAAGCTTGCCCAGAAAATGCGACGCCCAAACAGACTTCCGACAACCGCCGAAGCCTCGCAAACTTCATCAGGTACTCGCGTCCATCCACCGACTTCTCATTGCCGTTCATCAGGTTGCCGAAGACGCGGGTGTTGGTCTCGTTTGACGTCAGAACTAGGATGTACTTCACGGAGAAGCCTGGAAGGAATTACAGTCTTTTAAGCTGACTGTGCAAGTTTATTTATTATAAATAATAATAATAATAATTCTGGACATTTCATACAGCATTATCTAGCCCCAAGCTAAGCAGAGCTTGTATTATGGGTACAAGATAACTGATATACATAATACAATACACTACATAGATAGATATTTTTTTTATACATGCATAGAAAACATCCAGAACGCCCTGAACAAATGTCTGAAGATCGTACACACATTTGTTCCGAAGCGGGAATCGAACCCGCAACCTCCTGCGTCGCAGGCGGACCTTCGCCCACCGCGCCACAGAGGTCGCCACAGAGGTCGTCGTATTGCATTCATTTAATGTTTATTGCGTGAAGAGGTAACAAACATTCATCCATCCATATAAAAGTCCAAACTTTCGAGATAGATTAGTTTGATTACAATTTCTAACAGTTTCAATTTCTAATATGCTGTGTGACACAATGTAAATTTACTGCTAGGATCATAGCCACGATTACTACTCACCTAGTACCTAAATATTTTTAGCAAAAACAACCTCGGTCTGCCCCCGTTTCCTTGGGAATTCCGGGATAAAATATAGCCTATGTCACTCCCTGAAAAGTAAGCTTTCTAATGGTGAAAGATTTTTTAAATCGGTTTAGTAGTTCCGGAGCCTATTTAATACAACCAAACTATCAACTCTTTCCTCTTTATAATGTTAGTATAGAAGTACAGATTGAGTAATGAATATTGGAACTATTTGGAACACCACATTTAAACGAGTTTACTTTGGTGACTGAACAATATGGTTCGATTTTTCTTGATCACTAGTCAATTTAGCATGACTAGAAACTTAGGTAATCATTACAATAAAAGTAGGTACCTAATCATTACATCGTATCAAAATCTTTATATGATCTACAAGAGTACTTTCAGAGAGATAGTGACTTTGTTAGATAATAGAATACCAATACTATAAATTAATGTAATTTAAAACCTAGTATTTTATGTATTGACCTGTGTTAATTTTAGATTCTTTTCCCTTTTTCTTGTAGGGTATATCTTATGTGTAGGTACTTATGTTATGTGCTAACTACCTATGTTGTACTGTACGTCCCGTTGGACAAACTGTGAAACTTGTACCATTATTTTTGTAACACCAAATTGTACGAACAGTTTACAATAAAAATATTCTGTTTCTGATTCTGATGCTCAGTTTAACCATCTCCACTGATGGCTGACGTCTCCCCCAAAGCTCGCCACGCCACTATGACCCGGCTTTTTGTCAATCTTAATGACTGGTATTTTTCTTCAGAATTTTTTTATGCATGTGAAGGCTTCTCCTATTATTCTATTTTTGACACATTAACACTTGGTCTATTTAATTTTCAATCAACTTTTGAACCCTACCTGTCTAACTCTGCCTTTAGGTAACTGCAGCGGTAGCTGCTTTACCAATATTATCAGCGGCCCCTGCAGAATAATTCTGCCGAAGAACTGCGATCCCCAACCCGGATACCCAGCGTGGGGAGTATGGACATTACCCCTCATGATATAAAAGCCAATAAGGCGCTTAACAGGAGAGGCCTGCATCCAGCAGTGGTCCAATACAGGCTGTTGAGGTTAAGGTAACCATTATTGGTTTGCTTGACAACTTCGAAGAACCATATTAAGTAAGACTAAAGCTTCAGCAAAAATTGCGCCTTACCACCACTAGGGTGATTTCTCTGTGAAGTGAATACCTAGTTGCCAACCCCGGCTTGCTCGATATCTTTTGTTTTTAACGCAAAGCAAAATAGTTTCAAACTGGATAGGCATTACGTTTGGCGATGGTACCTACATACATACATGTTAAATTGACACTTTACGAGTGCCTAAGCCTCCGGTGTTCAATTTACCTATATTATCAGGAGTCCCATCCTCATTGAAGTCTGTATTCCGAAAGATGATGTCTGCCTGCGCCACTGCATGCATCATCCTCCTGACCGCGTGGTTCAGACTAGAGTTGGCATCCTTGTCGAAGAATGATTTGTCAGCTAGCAGCAGCAGGTCGCAGATCCTAGCTCGCGCGGTTCCATGCATGCTTTGCTTGTCTTCAATGTGGTATGGAAGCAATGGATGGTCGAGCAGCATGTTGACTGACTGAAAGAATAGTACATTGTTATCCATGGGATGAAAGCAACCTAAATGTTACTTTCACCCGAGGTAAACTGTGCTTTTCATTACGAATACAAGGAAAGTAAAAATAAAAATATGAATGACCTAAAGAAAATATTAGTAAATTTTATTTTGCATAAATCTACAATAGAGTTATTTATTTAAATTTAAAGTCAATGGTAAAATCAGAGCAAATATTAGTTAAAGATAGTGAAAGGTTTTTTCCAGGTACCTCTTGAGAAGTGAAAACTTTGGATTTTTTTGGTTAAATCCATCATTTTGCCTGTTGAGAAACGATGTTAGTCCCTCGAAATCCTTTAAATGTACATTGTGTTTAATACTTAATGTTGTCTTTCATAGAATACATGCTAGCTCCAAAATGTTAAAATATATTAACAAAACGTTTTCTTAGTAAAAATTTCACTATTTTCTCAGCGCGCCATTTCATAAAATCGTTGTACCTACGATTTTAGCTAGGTATATTCATTTTTAGTTAGGCGGTAAAAGGTTTTCCACTACTGCTTTAGCCTCTTCATTTAACAGACTTCAATACATAGAGGAGGTTCTCAACTAGCATGTATTTTTTTTAAATAAAATCAGGCGTTAAATTTATGTCTACCCATATCAATGTCGGAACTCATTGTAATAATCACACAAAACTACAACTCGAAAAATCAAATGAAGATAGGATTGACGTTTTTCCACTTTTTGTTCTTAGGCATAGTAAATCCTCTTTAGAGATGGCAGAATATAGCCATGCATGGTAGCTCTCGCTATTCTACCACGGTAGAATAGACATGGAAGAATACCGAGAACTATTCTACTTTTACAAATTTTTATCATTAAAAAATGGTAAATAATTTGCCGAATTCTGTTATTTTAAAGAAATTGTTGAAAGTAAGTATAATGTTTAACTTTTAAGTTATTTAAATTTTACATCACGTTGTAATAGGGTATATGCATCGATTTTTTTTATTGTTTTAATCGATTCTTTAGGTCATTATTTAACCGAGGAATGATAAGACGCTCCCTGAATTTCGCATTAACAAGGTAAAAAAAACAAATCAAAACTACAATCATTTTCGGGTGATAAAAACGCTGCCATATTGGCGCCATGTTTATGTGACGTCGACGTACACACTTGATTAAAACCTTTGGTGACGACCTCGGTAGTGATCATCTCAGGAAAGAGGTATTCCGAAAAAACTGAAAATAATCGACAATACGAAATGTCAAGAGGGCAGAATAGTGTCAAATCAAGGTGCAGCAAGCAGAATAAAAAAAGAAGAAATGTGTACAGTGATGTAACGTCCGCTGTAGTCAATGGCGTAGCGTTTTGAAATTTTGCGATTGAGATTTAAAATATCAATTTTTCAATGGTTAAATTCTACAATAAAAACATCTCAAAATGCAAAAATAAATATGTAGATATGTTTCTATATCAATCAATAGAGAATACGTATATATTTTTTTAGCCATTTTGAAATCATATGCATATACCCTATTGAGTGGCTGTATGCAGGGGCACATTTACCCTTGGCCAAAAGGGCCATGGTCCGGGGCAGCAGATGGGTAGATGGTAGATATTGGAAGATATTGCCCTCCAGAAGCTTGACAGTAAAAAGAGCCCAGAGAAGGCCGAGAGGGGCGGCAAATTTAAACAAACGAACGCTTCGAACCCAAAACCCAATTATTTACTGTTAGGTTAGGTACCATCGCCAAACGTAACGCTTTTCCAGTTTGAAACTATTTCGCTTTGCGTTAAAAACAAAAGATATCGAGCAAGCCGGGGTTGGCAATATTCACTTCACAGAAAAAACTATCCTAATGGTGGTGGAAATAAAAAATATTTTTTTGTTGATTAAAGAGTGAATAAACAATAAGTATAGGTACCATATTTGTTGCCTCACGACAAATTAAAAAAAACTACAATACTTGAAAAAAATATTTTTTAAATGAGTTTTTTTTTTGGATCATTCATTATGCACAAAATTACTGATTCTATTAAGTTTTTTCGTGAAAAACTTATTCCTATATGTTTTATCTAAGAAAGTATTTGCCTGCGAGTGTAAAACAAAATAAAGTAAAATCAAATTATAAAGAAATTCGGTGTAAAACAAAAAAAAGTAAAATCACAAAAAAAATATCATACATACATACATTCAGTTTTGTGACGAGATTTATCAGTGATTTTTTTACAGTAAAAATGTATTAATTGTTTATATATCGTATTGTATTGCGAGAATCCGAGCAGAGACTTGCACTTAAAAGTCATAACTAAAGAAATACGTGCTGTTCCTGAGATAAATAGCAAAATGTGCAAACATTATATTAAATTTAAAAAAAAAACTGTCGATAAAACTTTCACCAATCGTATATTCAAACTCGTACCTAACTCAAAATAAATGATTGAAGTAACATTTCCCTAAATATGAAGGCTTTCACATTCATAGATTCTGAGATAAATAATGATTTTGAAGTAAATTGCGTCTGGCACACTTGGGGAAGCTTTGCATAAATTTGCATTAAACGGGCCCAGACTTTTCCATCCATCCATCCACAGCCTGTATCGGTCCACTGCTGGACGCAGGCCTCCCCCTGATAAACGCCTTATTGGCGTTTAATTCATGGGGGGGTAATGCCCATAATCCCAACGCTGGGCATGCGGGTTGGGGATCGCAGTTTGGTGGAAGATTTGTTCTGCGGGGGGCGCTGCTGCCCGCCCCCCAGAAGATATCCCTTAGTCGCCTCTTACGACACCCACGGGAAGAATTGGGGTGGTGCAAATTCTATGCCGCCGGCACCACACGGCTAGACTTTTAAATCTCGATTATTAGCAGCCCAGTAGTTCCCCATTTTATAACTAGATGTCGCCACTAGAAAAATTAGCAGGCGCTATCGAATCGTTTCGGGTTCTTCTGCGCTACCTTTCATGACATCAGCTTTATCCAGCGTCGAAACGGTTGCTAGTTCTATTCTTTCGTATTTTTGAGTTGGCTATAAGTACGACAGTACATGCCAATGATATTAAAATGTATTATACGCTCCTTCCTATACTACACGTCATTACGTCATGTAAATTGTATAGTATATTGTAGCAAGTAATGATGATGATAGACAAGACAACTACCTTACTGTTACGTCATGAGGTTCACATTTCTTTTACAAACAAATTAGGCATGATTCAATCGAAAGACCCGAATGTTTTGATTTCCGATTGTTAGAAAGAACGTGTCTCGGTCTACAGAGGAGAGAAAAGTTCGAGGCTTGCTCTACTCGCCTATTTTATACATACCACGCCACGCCACACAGAGTATAAATAAATATAGGCGAGTTGAATTAGCCTCAATTTTTTTTACGATTTTTCTTGCACAAATTTCAAATTCAATTTCATTTACTAGGGTTTGTTTTTAGAAACTGTGTGTTTGGGCAAAATAAAGATTACAAAAACAAGAAACTGTCTTCTCCACCGATATCAGAAACTAAGAAGACCTCTGTGGTCTTCTCTATTCTAGGGTCGAGTAGAGATGGAAGCCCCGAGCTTGTCTCGCTGGATCGCTTTTATTGGCATCCTTTGAGACCTAAGTAAACATGTTTAACAGTGAGTAGTAATGTATGATGTGATGATGCACATCCAATTATCGTTTAGGGGGAAGGGAAAGCAATGAACGTATGGCGACACTGATAATGATAACGTATGTGATGTGATGATGGACGATCAGAACGAAACTCCTGAAATAAACTCTTCACCTGTTCACCTGATCAAAGTTTCTCCGTATCCGTGGTACAGTTATCACGTTGTCGTATTCGAATGCGCCGTAGAACTTCTTATGGTCATCCCTTCCGTACGGGTCGGCATGTAGTGTTCTGTTCCCTACGACGGAAATACACTTGATAATCTAAATATTGTACCAATAATCAATGTAAGCAGCTGTATTGTGGCTGCTGTAGGACCATATTATGTCCTTAAGAACGCATAACCATTGCAGTAAACCTTTTTTTGAGTAGAGACCGCGATTTGATAAACGTAGAAGCTCTTCACCTGTAACACAGCTACATTGTAGCTACCACAGGGAACAGAGCTCTAATTCTATTTGTACTAATATTTTGGAAAATAAACGATTTTGTATTTTTGTAGATGAGGACGCCTTGCGGTTGTGGCCAGGTTGGATGATAAAGTAATATTATGAAAATCCTGTCATGTTGTAATTTTTTTTCATTATAAATTGCCTAGCTAGTAGGACAGAGTAATATACAAGAAAAGGGAGAACTTTGCCCTGCAGTGGGAAAACGCGGGCTAAACTAAATAAGCAATCATCGAATACATGGCAATTTGGTTTTACTTAGCTTCCAGTGTGTCTACCAAGAGTTTTCACAATACATACTCGCTAGCGACTGTCGTTAAAAAAAATTGAAACTTCTAAAGCGCCTCTAGCGGATACTAAAATGCGCAGTATGAGTCGCGAAAATAAGTATCTGCGTAACTACGGTAGTAACGTTGTCGTAAACACATTGTTCTCTTTTTCGCTAGAGTAATCTCGGAATCTTCGAAATTTGGGTGAATTTTCATCATGGGCACGTGAAATATCTAGAATAAATCTGGGAAAAGTGCTCTATCGTTAACTAACGGTAACACATCTTATTGTACTTAATTTAGTGAGATGGTGGCCAAAATCTCAATCATTTTATAATCATTTTTTTACCTACTAAGTACCTCAAAACTATACTTAATCGAATAATACTAACTACGAGGACTAGACTTAAGCAATTGCAATATTTACTAAGAGAAAAATTACATCGCACCGTCATACATTGCGTAAATTATTGAAGTTGAAGGAATGGATTTAAAGCATTCTACACATTCGATGACAAAGTGACGTAATTTTTTTCTATTCTACCATATACAATAATCCCCGTGCATGGCCCACTGGACGATGTTGGCATCATCGGAGTCAGGGTCCAGGATCAGCGTGGACCACCACCATCAAACGACTTTCTTTTGGTGACGGCAGGATGGTTTAATTCTACTTGATCACTAGTCGCCAGCTTAATCTTTAGAATAGACTACCTAAGTATTTGCAATATTTACTAACTGAGATGCAGAACTCCGTAGAAATGATTATCGTCCCCAATATACCCCTCCGCGGAACCAGCCGAGGGCTCCTTCACGGGGAATCCATACGCCATCGTCATGGATGCTAGGGGAGGCCCCTGGACGATGTTCATGTCATCATCAGAGTCAGGGTCCAGGATCAGAGTGGAACGATGGGAGGTCAGAGTAGAGGCACCTGGGTGAAGATGGTAGCTGTTTTTTATGAAAGTAAGCAAGTTTTTTAGTAAAATAAGTGACGACCTCTGTGGCGCGGTGGGCGAAGGTCCGCCTGCGACGCAGGAGGTTGCGGGTTCGATTACCGCCTCGGGACAAATATTGTCCGATCTGTGAGATATTTGTTCAGGGCGTTCTGGACGTTTTCTATGTATAATAAAAAATATCTATCTATGTAGTGTATTGTATTATGTATAACAGTTATCTAGTACCCATAACACAAGCTCTGCTTAGCTTAACACCTTCATGGCCCAAGACGCAGGTGCCAGTCTGCAGCACGTTCAGCTGCGGCACGCCCCTGCGGGTCGCACCGCAGAGGCTGGGCAGTGAATACGTTATGGCTAGATAATGCTGTGTGAATTGTCCAGCATTATCTATTTATTTATTTTATTAAGCCGGTTAACTACGCATCTTGATTGTGTTGGAAGAACACCAACAAACGAATACCAAGATGACATGAAACTTGGTCTTGACCATACATAATTTTGGAGCAATGTTAACAAACATTATATCTTGAGTATTCAAGATATAATGTTTGTTAACATTGCATCAGATACTTGTAGTTTGAGCATGACAAACGTAACGTGATAAACGCCTCAGTGACTTTTCCTCAACCTGACCCCAGCAGCCTGTAATGGTCCACCGCTGGACTTAGGTCTCCCTATGATAAGTGCCTTATTGACTTTTATTTCATTGGGGGTAATATCCATAATCCCCCCACGCTGGGCATGCGGGTTGGCGATTGCAGTCTGGTGGTAGAATCGTTTTGCCGGGGGCGTTACTGCCGGCCCCTGATGGATATCCCTTAGTCGCCTCTTACGACATCCGCGGAGTTGGTGTGGTGCATATTCTCAGCTCTCACCACACAGCATTTCCTACCAATAAATAATTCTAATTCATATATCGATCAAAACAGGGCTCTACTCACCAATAGGCCTTTTCTTCAAGCATAGCAAATGCCTCTCCGATCCAAACCGGCCCCAAACAAGACTGTACCCGTAGTTACTGCATATCGTCTTCCCTTTGGCCTTTAAACTCATAGGCACGTTGATCCTCAATTCTTCATCCAGTCCATCCGACCGTCGATAAATCTGTAAATCGACTACCGCGATCAGGTGGAAAAACCATAATACTACCCGCACTGGAATAATTGGTAGTAGCATTACGCTACTGCAAGGGAAGCGAAATAAAACGAATGGCGGCTTGGGAAATAATTTGATAAATAAAGCGAATACTCTGGTTATTTTTGGCTAGCCTTATTGTATTTCTCTTTGGGCTAGCCAAAGACAAAGAGAATACAATAACTTCGTAAAGAGAATACAATATAACTGGGCTAGCTATATAAACTCTATGGGGCTAACCATATCAAAGAGAATACCGAAGAGTAATAACAGCCATGTGTCATTATGAAACAGAAGTGTCTGTTTGACATGCTTTGAAACCTCGAAGGAATCCTTGTTGGGAACCTTTTTAAAACGAATTGCTTGCAGAATCTAAGAAAACTTGCCAAGTGATTCAGTTACATTCGCGCTTTAAGGGTTCCGTACCATTGGAATAACATATTATTAAGGTTGAGCAAAAAGCTTTAGGTCCACACGTGTTGTAAAAGCGGCAGTAATGATGCGAAAGACGCACTGTGTGATGTTTTCACTGTCTACCTACCTACAATACAGCCCTAACAGACAATCGAACAGCACACTCTTTTTGGTTAGTAAAGGGGGCTGTCATCTTTTAGGTACAGAACCCTAAAAGCACATTTATTCAGCCATAAGCTCGATAAGCGTTTCATTAATTTCTCTAGCTAGAGTCTACTAAAAGCTATTTTCTACCGCTATTAGCATTATTCCTCGAATTCCGTCACTAAATATAAACTAATAGACGCACGCGCCGACTTCCTGAGAAGCCTGTGGCAGCAGTCACACCGAAAACTGGGGCCGTCTGTTAAACTAATCGCTTCACTGTGAAAATGTTAGCGTCGCAGAATCGCTACCAAAGATTGTTACTGTACTTATTCTACGTGAGGGTTCTGCAACGGCACCTATTCGTTGACTTTCATAACTAATTTTGAGGACGGTATTCTTCCAAAATGAATTAGATTTTTGACATACATTTTCTCTCGTCTCGGCATTCATGAAGAGCAAGTTTAAGTACCTACCTACTTGTTTGGACAATACTTTATTGAAAAACAAAATGACAATCAAATAGGTACTATCAGTCCTATTGAAGCAATGGACAATTAAAATGTATAAATAAGTCGGATTTCGTTAATGTCTTTTACGGCTACTATGCCCTAGTCTTAGGCCCGTTTTATGAAATAATGCTGAGTTATCGATTTATGCTTAAGTAACGCTTTCTTTAGCCAAAAAATATCGTTACTCAGCATAGATCGACAAATGAGCAAGCTTCTGTAACACAGTTTTTTAACTAGCTCACCTTAACCTCTACAACCTGGGTCTAGTAATATTTGTCCAAATGTATTATAAGAAAAAAATATGTACAAAACGAGTGTGAGCACCAATAAAAACCAACACTGGTTTAATGGTGCAAAAAAAATCTTACTTAAATATGTATACTGTTATAAATAAATAAATTAATAATAATAATAATAATAATAATAATAACTAGCACGGAGGGTGGGTCAGGAGCAAACTATGCATCACTTGTTTGCAATTATTGTTCTACCTCAATTATTATTTTTGCGTTCACCAGCTAAGAGGCCCTTTACTGTGATTTGAGGATGTCCCTTCTGGTGGTTATCTTGAGAAGTTCACTTAGGTATGTTCTCTTTCCTTTATTGTCATGACATGAATCATATTTTGCAGAAAATGTACGTTTATTTTTTATTGATATTATAATACGGGCCTTATTAGCTTTTCTGTTTTCTGTGTGATTGCGGCAGGCAGGAATCATGGGTGTAATGGCTGCATACGCCGCCGTGGGAGCTAAGTGGAGGTGCCAACAGATTAGAATTATACGTGCAGTGCTACACACTTGTCTGTGGCGTTCATAGCAGCGAGTAAAATACATCTAGAGTCAAAATAGGCCCAGGGTAGATAATAATCATGGTTTACAAAAAAACTAAAACGCCTATTTTTAACCGACTTCAAAAAAGGAGGATGTTATCAATTCATACCAGTGTATTATTCATCTCAGAACAGACTGGGTGGTCTAATTTTCATGATTCTTTTTTTATATGAAAGCTGGTGCTTTCCGTGTGGTCCCATTTTAATTTGGTTAAGTCCTGACAATGGGATCCATGAAAAACTATAAAAATTGAAGTCAGTTTATAATTTTTTAAAACTAAATCAATTATTTATCCAATGCACTCTACTTTTTAAGATTTTCTCTAATTTCGGACTCGTAAAATGGTACCAAAACATCCCTTCGATCATCGCACGATCACTGTAAAACTAAATCATCTAAATTTAATTTTAATTTACCTATGGCTTCTTTTAATGACAAACAATAAATGATTTTATTAATTTGTTTTGTAGAATTTAATATTAGCCCTTTAAGATACTCTAGGAAAAATCTCCATTAAAAAGCTCATTCAATGGCCAGACTCTATCTGCCTTCCTCACCTTAACCTCTACAACCTGGGTCTACCGCTAGACGCAGCCCTCATCCGATAAGCGCCCTATTGGCTTACATCTCATGGTGGGTAATGCCCAAAATCCCCACGCGCTGCAAGCGGGTTGAGGAGCACAGTTCGGTAGTAGAATGGTTCTACTGGGAGCGCTGCTGCCCGCTCCTGGACATCCGTTAGTCTTTTCTTACGACACCCGCGGTAAGAGCTGGGGTGGTGCAAATCATAAACCAGCACCACACAGCACACACTATAATATCATCTACCTTGCGTTTGAGCATTCGGCGATGAAATTCACATTTTCATGTGGAAGCTAGCAGGAAGCTACAGATAAGTGCTTGGCACTGCCGGCAGTGGCCCTTAATAAGCAATATCTAAAGATGTGAATGGAGTGTTCAGGTTACGACGCACGACTGACTAATGAGGACCGTTTAGTGCGCATGGTTACCGTTGTTTCGGACCTATGATTGGTTTTGGCGTTTGATTGTATTCGGGCTTCGATCAGGTATTTCGCGGTGGCGAAAACTTTGATAAATGTATTCGGTCGGGCCGCTTCTAAACGAGCCAATATGACAGCGCCACCTATTTTATCATATTATTACGTTTAACACAGGACATTTTAAAAAGCCACACACAAGTCGTACAGTTTGTGGTTTGTGTATTATAAGTTGTTTTATAACACTGTAATAGTTTTATCTTATTATAGTCTAGAAAGACATGCGAAAATAGAGTTTGGTGGCCAAAAAGCGCAACTTCGTCTGCCTAAGCTTTACAAAATGAAACTATTACAGAGGTAATAATAATAATAAATAATTCTGGACAATTCACACAGCATTATCTAAATAAATAACTTATAATAGATACCACAAACTGTACGATGGATTTTTAAAACCTCCTGTGTTTAACGAAATAATAAGATAAAATAGATAAAGCGCCAAGTTCACTCAGGTATGCGCCTTAAATTGTTTTAGGATTTTGGTTGTTTTGGGCCTTAGGTTATTTTGGGTTTGATTAAATTTATTGGAACTTGATTGTATCTTGACTTACTCATACATAATATAAATATATACTCATACTGTTTTGTGAAGATGTTAGGCTGATTACGACAACGCCAAAACTTGTTCTACTGATTAGATCAGTAGTTTTGGATATAAAATATAATAAATAAATTGTTTATTGTGAAACAAAAACAACGGTATCATGGATATAAAATGAAAACGATGTCTGCCTAAGTTTTAAAAACTGCATAAACTTTTAAAACGCCCTCCTCCGAAAGTATGTGGATAGATGGAAATTAATCTAGTAATTCAATGCTTACCTATAGACAACTTTTATTTTAACTAAACTTTGATCATTTACTTAATATCATCAAAGCGGGACAGCGCGAAAGTGGCGGTTATTTTCAGTCCCAATCTTTATCTACGCGACTCTTACCTTAGTAAAACACAGAAGAAGTATAATATTTTATAGCAGGTACTACGTAAACTGTGGCTTAGCAACCAACCATACATAATTTAAAACCGGCTTAGTTATGTTCTTGGGCAGGTTAAGAGTGATGACGTCATAATTAGCCTATAGCGTAGCCTAAATAAAGGTGCTGATCGGAGTTACTGGGCGTAATGTAACAGTACCTGGGTGACCGGTGAGTGTTTTTTATTATAGTAGTACTATTCGCCAATAGATGGCAGGAAGAATCAATTGAATACGATAAAATTAAATCTAATTATTGAAAACATAATCAAACTTATAAAACGACATCGAATTGAACCAAATGGCCGAAAAGGTCTAAAACACAACAATTATTTTACATATAATTTATAGAGTAATATTTTATTTTATCTCTAGACTTTTTCATACGATTTTTGTGTCGGGAACCGCATAGTGCAAAACGCAGCGTAGTGCGAAGTGATCAGCGGGCCTGACAATGTAACAATCGATTAGCGAAAGCGATAGTAGCATGGGTTTGACTGACATATACCTTAGATAGGTCTCGTGATCTATATTTAAAACTGGAACTGTAAAAAAATCATCAAAATCCGATCACCCAGTTAAATGCTCGCTACGAATGTTACATTACGCCTTTCCAATAGATTTTGCCAATATGTCCAGTCCATACCCTGCTTTAGAAGAATTACGGGTTGAAAAAAAAAAAATCTTTTAATAAATTATTCAAATCAAAGGTGACAAATCACCAGGCGAAATTTAAAGGTCATTAAGATTCAATATTTGGGTAGGTAGATTGTTTTTAATTTAATTATATACTAGCAGCGCCTCGCGGTTTCACCCGCGTAGTTCCCGTGCCCGTGGGAATTCCTATGTCGCTTCCTAAAAATAAGCTTTTTAATCATGAAATATTTTTTAAAATCGGTCCAGTAGTTTTGGATCCTATTCAAAACAACCAAACAAACAATCAAATATTTCCTCTTTATATTATTAGTATAGATAACAACAGTAAAAGAATAATAACAGAATAAAACAATTACAACAGTTACACTTATACTAACTTATAAACCTAAGGCCGTCCGCACATGGAGCTACTCAAAATTGACGTAACTAATCAGTAATTGTAATTACAAACTAGTTAGAAACTGTACCTCGCACACGACGCTATTCAAGTTGCAAGGTTTCAATCACTTCGGTTTTTTGATCGTTCATTTTTCACAACAAAATAACAGAAAAGTTGGTAACTAGTAGCGCGACGGCATGTCGCGTCACGCGTGATCAGTTGCTAACGCGTTATTAACTGGTTTTTGACTAGTAGCGTCGTGTGCGAACCTGTGCGGGAATGTATGGGCGGTGACGCTCTAGTAACTCCTTAGTAATTTGAGTTTGTAACTAGTTCTTTTTGAGTAGCTCCATGTGCGGACGGCCTAACACATCGGTTCTTTCTGTTCTAACGGCTAAACCAAATTATGCAAAACTTTATTAGTAGAGTCGTCTTTATGCAAAATCTAGTGGAATGTGATATATTTATTTTGAAGAGTAAATAACGTCTACGTGATATGCGCGTCTTTTTAAGTTCCTACCTAATGTATAGGTAACCAAACTGTTAATGCGTACCTGTAGGAATTTCACTTAAGAGTGTGCAATAACGCCGCTACGAGATGAATTTTGAGCGGGATGACAAGATATAGTTTATATATATATATAAACTATATCTTAACTATATATATATATCGCATATCTCTGCTCTGAAATACAGAGCAGAGATATGCGCTGAATTTTTTATGCGCCAAAACTGCTTTTACCTAATTACAAGTTTATGAAACAAGTAATCGGAAAATTACAAGACATAATAACTAACCAATATAATATAATACCAAAACAAAAACCGAAGAAAAAAGTATGCGCTGTTTTTGAGATAAATAGCAAAATCTGTGCAAAACATCTATTTGAGAAAACTTTCACCAATCGTGTTTATAAAACACAAATAATTCATGATAAAAGATCGAGGTAACGTTTCCTTAAATATGAAGGTAGTAGCTTTCATAGATTTAGAGATAATTAACGATTTTGAAGTACAATTTTGAAGTAAATTGCCTATAGCATTCTCTTAATTACCACGCTTATACGTATGAATTTTTACTTATTGTTTTTATTATGTACCTATTTTACTTATTTATTTTTATGCCCTAAAATATATTCTATAAATTATATTGTACTATGGTATATTTTTGACAATTTCAACGTGAGCGTGTGAGAATGGACTGTGAGCTTTTGCACAGCCTTATTACTGCAAATGTAATAAAATGCAATAAGTAATGCTTTCGTACTAGGAGTTATTTTGTCTAACAACTTACATAGAACTTGAACAAGTGCGGAGATATAGGCTCCGGCTTTATTAAAAAAAATTTGGTGCAACTATAAAAGATAAGATAAAAATTATTTTATTTTACCTAATACAATAGGAGTGATACATACAATAATTAAAAGGATAAATATAACTCATCAGTAGGTACTTAAGTCTAAAATATAATAATGCTGGACAATTCACACGCATTATCTATCTCACAAGCATTATCTAGCCTATCTATCTATTATATATCTGGCAATAGCGCCTAACTTACAAATAACTAATAAAATTAAATCGGCGTAATCAAATTAAAGGTACCCAACTTTTAAAAGAGAACATACAGGAAAAAGTAACAGCGAGCGAAGCGAGCCGCAATTTTATATGCCTAGTAAACTTCTTCGAAGCTAGCTAGTAAGTCACAATATGCACCTTTCATGAACAGTAAGAAATGAAAGGGGTTCCTACAAATGCTAAATGTGTCTAAAACACTTACGTAAATTGTGTAATTTTACGCATTCATTTCTTATCTTAAATTTTACTCGTATAAGCTATGCACCAATTCTTTTTCACAGATGCCTTATTTAGGTATACATACTTGCATTGCAAAGTAATTTGATATTTTCCTACTATAGGTAGCCGCGGTAGTTATGGCATTAAAGGAAAACTGAGGCAAGTAGGTAGTTTTTCTTAAATACGCAATATGGATCTACTTTATAACGTCTCGAAAAGCGAATTGTCTTACAATTTAAGGTAAATCGTTGAGAATCAGTAAAGAAATAACCAAGTAGGTAAATTCAAATACCTTTATTATACGTAAATCAATAAGTAATGCTGGACTGTTCACACAGCATTATACAAGGAATACTTTGGTACAAATGTGCTTACGTATCGCATTTTTTCATAATATCACATCCCAATTCCTCAGTGCGAGATTCGCACCCACACTGAACTTTCTGATATCTCAGAATATATCTTTATAGGACCTATACATAATAGAATACATTGCGTGATATCGCTATAGTCTACTCACTTTAGATTCGCTATAGATACTACTTTCTTAGAGTTCTATAGTAGTTTTATGGTCACCTTGCCTTCAGTACGGTGGTGGTCATTTACCAAGCGCGGTCGGGCGAGAGCGCACAGAGACTTTCTTTCTAATATCATCTGTGGGTGTCAGAAAAATGATGAAAAATACGGTGAAAAAATATTGTTCGCAGGGTAGCAGGATAAATCAAGTGCTTATTTCAGTTTTGAGTGAGTTTTTTTTTATTTTTTAGTAGCTATTAAAATCTGACAATGTTTTTGCAGTACGTTTTTATTTTTATAAGGGTTAATAGTAATTCGTGGTGAAAAAATCAGGGGTTAATAGAAAAAATTAAAAAAACTTTGTAAAGGCATTCCTTGCCTTTGTTAAGGCATTCCTTGACCAGAGACTAAAAATATTTTTTTTTTTGGGACTAAAAATAATACTAAAAAAACACTTTCTAGTTTTACTTTCCTACTCGGCTGGTTGTATTTGGTCATCCCAGCTAGCTACTTATTTTAAGTAAAATGTACAAAAACTTAACTCAAACTTTACGGGTAACAACCGCACAAAACAATAAGGTAACCACTTAATATACAAATAAATGAAATATAAATAATGAAAAATAAATAGGTAATAAATATAAATGCGACTTACTAAAACCGGAGATATAAATTTCAACATGGCACCTGCGCTTGATTCAGAATTCTAATTCGAAAACAGACTGATGAATAAAATGTGTCTAATCTAAACAAAAAACAAACCTAACTTCTCTTCTATATTTTGCACCATTTTTGGTTTTGTAACCCTTCGTTTATAAATAAAACGCCAAGTGCGATTTGGATCCGCGCACGGAGAGTTCCATATTATAAAACTTTTGTTTCTTGCCAAATATGATAAGAATAGGACCAACAATTTTAATGTGTGAATTAAAAACGACCCTTTGCACTCTAGCCAAATTTTGCAAACAAAATGATACTTTTTTCCTTTTGAAGTACGGAACCCTGAAAATATGTAGGTTTAGATCGATGTGTGTCCTTAGTACATGTTGCAATATTTTTCTTTAAATGTTGGTTGTATTGGTACTTTATTAAGTTCGCTCACTTTAAGCGAACCTAATAAAGAATTTCTTTTTCTCGCAATCGACGTGAAAAGTAGAGAGTGTTTTGTGTTTGACGACTATCGAGAGATATTTGCTTTGCATAAATTGGCATGTTTTAGTCCATTGTTCAAAACGTTCTATTATAATAAATATATTAGTTAGACGACATTAAGTGAGTGTGAAGCTTTTTCAAACAAAAGATTTAAACGCGCCCGTTTAAAACTTTAGTTCGAAAAAAAAGCTTTTGAAACATTAATCATAATGCTGGACAATTCACACGGCATCATCTAGCCCCAATACTAAGCAGAGTGTTATGAGTGCTAGATAACCGCTAAAGGGCTACTTCATTCATCTATATTTAGTTTTTTTAGCTAGAAAGCGTTCCGTTACAGATGGACTGCGTTTTAATTCAGTTGACTAGGATTTGTCACAAACATTTTGAAAAATCAAATAATTTTTATTACTATTTCAACGTATTAATTGAACTATATAATTTCAATACGATACTCAAATGGTCAAAAACTAAATTATAACTAGCCTTCACTCACACATAATTATAATTGATTTTGTTTTAAAAAACTTTAAAAACCAACTTCAATTCTATAGTTTTTTCATGGATCCCAGTGTCAGAACTGGACCAAATTAAAATAGGACTACACGGAAAGCACCAGCTTTTAAATAAAAAAAGAATCAAGAAAATCGGACCACCCAGTCAAAAGTTCTGAGGTCACAAACATAAAAAAGCAATAGAATTGAGAACCTCTTACTTTCCATTATGAATGTAAGCGGGGTAACTACGAACCTTGTTTGTGTTGGAAGAACACCAACGTTTCATCCCGAGTGCGGTTCTAGACGCAAACAAACAAACAAACAAGGTTCGTAGTTACCCCGCTTACATTCATAATGAATTCGTCAAACTACGAAAGTTTCTATACTAAAATACCTCTTACTTTTTAAAGTCGATTAAAAATAGAAAACACATTTTGTAAAATCAGAAATAATATATTTGCGTAGAGCGGAACGAAAAGAAATAGTGATGATGAAAATGAATAAAAATGAATCGTGAAAATCTAAAAATTGATTATTGCAAATTCAATTCATAATTTCTCTTCTTCTTCCGCTAGTGGACAAAAAAATCAAGTGAATGAAGTCAATTGCACCTTATTTCTTGTTTGATAGTAATTACTACATAATTATGTATTTATCAAGCTGTTTATACAGGATGGTGCAAATTTTTGCCCCCTTAAGCTAGCTTAAGGTAGCCTTAAGCTACCGTTTCTTTTGTAGTTAGAAGGTTCTGTTCTTAGGAACCTTCTGATTTATTTAAAAGAGGTTTTTTGAAAATACTACGGTTCTCGCAAAAAAATACATTTGACAAAAAAACAAGTTGGTCTTAATCGACTCTATTTCCAACCAGGATCACGTTTCCCAAAGTAACATACTATATAAAATCGTAAGTTTTGGCAATAATTAAAAAAAACAATTCCCATACATTTTCTATTAAAAAACGAGTAAGTGAAAACAACAATGTCACTCATTCGATGGTTTTTGATTTAAATTCGTATGTAACGACTTTTTTAAGTTGGTAGGCTAATATTGAAGGCCTATCCCTACCCATGTTATTATTATTGTTATTCAAGAAAAAACAGCTGAAATGTTGTGGAGGTCAATAAAAATTCAGTAATGTACGAATTTTTGTGTCTACTAGGATACCATACGTCCCTAATTGATATTAATTATTAATTTAGTTATTGTACTCGATTTTTATAAATTAATCAAATCACAAAAAATGGAATAAAATAATTTTGATTACACCTTAGGTCTTACAAAAACGTCACCGACTTGCTCGCTTTTTCGCTTTTTATGTGAATAATTAATTTTATTTAAAAAAAACTATAAAGCGACTTAAAAAAATAATATATATATATATACACTCTAATTGACGAGAGAACCTTCTCCTTTTTTTGAAGTCGGTTAACTAGACGAGTGTTTTAGAATTTTCTAGTAGGTACTTAACTGAATTGTAAATTAATGATAAAAGATTTGGATAAAAGTGAAAATATTTTCCTCAATTGTAAATAAGTGATAAAAAATGTTAATTATCTGAATACGGGTTAAACCTATCACACAATTTATTTAGTCAAATAATAAAGTCTAGACTAGTGGGTTATTTAAATAACTGAACAGACACGACCGACATCAATTTATAAAAAGAGATTTATCGTCATTAAAATACCATTTGCAATACAAATAAATAACTTCTTGGAGCTGGTTGAGTAAAAGCTTTCTTTCCGTGAATGCAGATTTGCAACCTATATCGTATCCATCGAGCATGTAGAATGTTAGTAAACAAACCGTCCATACTTAACCTAAAACTTACTTTGTTGGCGTCAAAAACTATCCAGAACACCGCGAACAAACAACATGCATGATCTAATCAATCATGATCGTACAAACATTTGTACCGAGGCGGGAATCGAAGCCGCAATCTCGCCCGCTGCGCCACATAGGTCGTCACGTCATTATATCTTACTTAAAAGACGATACCTTCTAAAACTCGTTATGAATGATTTTGTTCTCAATAAAAACTAGGGTTTTGGCTCAGCCAACGTAATTTGGGCTAACAATTGGGTAAATAAATACTCAGTGAGTAGGTAAATATCGGAATAATGGTTTCATCTGTTCAAATAATTTCGCGAAATCCTTTTGTTCAGAGATTGTCTTAAAATCAGCGTCATGTGATGTCTTCTATACTCAAATCTAAGATATTTTTTGTAAACAATAAAGTTCCAAAACTATAATATTACCATTGGAACAAATCGTGTACTCCTAGAAGACGTGACCGTGTTTATTACCAGTTTTTTAAAGCAAGGTAAGTAAGATGCCTACACCAACAATATAATCAAAATTTACTTTACTTACCTATGACAAAGACAATCACAAGTTTCAGTTTTAAGGAAACATAATAATATTAACCAGTATTTATTGAAGCTATTCAACTAACTGCAAAGTTAATTACGGATGTGTTAGCTTCATTAGAAACTAGCTGCTAGCTAATTTAGTTTTGCATTTATTTGCTTACATCCGTAATGAATTCGTCAAACTACGATATACAGTTTCCGTACCTTATGGGTAAAACTTGACTCTATTACTAAGACTCCGCGCTGTCTGTCTGTCCGTCTGTCACCAGGCGAACCTCGTGAACCGTGATACTTAGACAGTATTTTTTTTATTGATGATGATGTATTTCTAGAAAAAAGGAACATTTAAGGGGCGCCCATACAACAGACATGATTTTTTTTGCCATTTTATAGATAACTAGCTGCGCCTTGCGGCTTCACACGCGTTGTTCCTATGAAAACGTGATTTTTATCCCTCGGGAACAGATTTACGGGATAAAAAGTAGCCTATGTTTGATTCCAGTATTAGAATCACCTGTATGCAAAATTTCAAAACCAGATCTGTTCAGTAGTTTTGGCGTGAAGAGGTAACAAACATCCATCCATCCATCCATCCATACATCCATATATCCAAACAAACTTTCGCATTATAATATTAGTGTGATGGTACGGAACCATTCGTGCGCGAGTCCGACTAGCACTTGACCGATTTTATTTATTATAGTAAATTAATTGCAGAGTGCTGCAAATTGCAAACAATCTAAAGCTATCACTCAACTGATTCATAATATCAATGCCAATCGGAAGCTCGCCCAATACGCTGGCTGCATAATGAAGGTGCCCAATCTCAACCTCAACAGACTATATTTGTCCACTGCTGGACGCAGGTCTTCCCCTGATAAGCGCCTTATTATTTGCCTACCTCATGGGGGGTATTGCCTACAATCCCACGCATGCGGGTTGGGGATAACAGTCTGTTTGTAGAAAGATTCTGGAACGCTGCTGCCAGCCCTCCGATAGATATCTCTTAGTTGCCTACGACACCCGCTGGAAGAGTTGGGGTGGTGCAAATTCTATGCCGCCGGCACCACACGGCACACGTTTTATATAATAGTCGGTTAAAAATAGATAACTACCTACCTAACCTTCCTAAGTAGTACAGATTGAAGATATATTAACTACAATTCCATCAGCGCTGGACATTGCTTCCCTTCAATTGACCTGTAAATTAAAACCAGTCTTCGCTGACCCGGTATCCCTTTGTTTTATCTAGAATAGGTTCTGATGCAAGGATCTGGATGCACTGGTCAGTTTCAAGTTCAAGATTTGTAAACACGTGTAGAGTTCAATTGTTGCTAATGAAAGGGATTCATTTTAATTATGGACTCTACCTAACTTATATGCCTCTATTAGTTTGTACTTTGTAACGTTTAGTTTTATTCGTTTACTACCTACACACCATGTGGTGTCAACTTACCCCCATAGTCATAAAGGTCTGCTAACATAAAACAGCTGCTAAGTAGTGTTATTTCTCAGTCTGACTTTATGTCAATAGAAGAGCGAGATTTAGCAGTGTGCTAAGTTAGCAGACTATTATGAATAAGAGGGTTAGAATCTAGGTACCATAGATTTTTAAATCGTTAGATAAGCCCCGACACCAAAAATTGTGTCAATGTTTTAAATGTGTACCTACGTACTGAGGAAATAGTGTCATCTCTTACGGCAAACAATAATTCCTCTTTCGTGCACTCGCCATTTAAATATTTTATTACTAGCTGCGCCCCGCGGCTTCGCACGCGTTGTTCCTATGGAAATATTAAAAGGTGATTTTCATCCCGCGGGAACATATTTATGGGATAAAAAGTAGCCTATATTTTATTCCAGGATTAGAATTACCTGTATGCAAAATTTCAGCCAGATCCGTCCAGTAGTTTTGGCGTGAAGAAGTAACAAACATCCATCCATACATCCATCACAACTTTCGCATTTATAATATTAGTGTGACTAGCTGCGCCCCGCGGCTTCGCACGCGTTGTTCCTATGGAAACGTTAAAAGATGATTTTCATCCCACGGGAACTGGTTTATGGGATAAAAAGTTTTATTCCAGACCTGGGACTATGTCTATTTTAAATTTCAGCCAGATCCGTTCAGTAGTTTTGGCGTGAAGAAGTAACAAACATCCATACATCCATACAAATTTCGCATTTATAATATTTGTGTGATGTGATGTGATGGGATAGTCATTTGATGATAGACAATGCGGTTTAGCGGCATTATAGCTGTGTTCTGGCTTAGAATTTGTAACACCGAACTGCGATCCCCAACCCGCATGCCCAGTGTGGGGTTATGGGCATCACCCTCCATTAGCTCATCAGGGGGAGGCCTGAGTTCAGCAGTGGACCTATACAGGCTGTTGAGGTTGAGATAATGCGGAAGAAAAAATACAATATTTACGAGTGAAATGTTACTAACTTTATTTGTGTTTGCTGTACGCTCGACACACTAACGCATCATCGGTTTTTTTTTATTGCTGATGGATCAGCGTTTGGCTACCAACTCACTTTAAGAAAGCGAAGATGTAGCCTAAGATGGAGCACGCTTTTCCAGAAGGAACTTATTTACCCTAGATTTGAAGACTCCAAGATTGTACTCTACTGGGAAGACTGACGCAGGAAGATCGTTCCACTCTTTGGCTGTGGATATTATGAAAGTAGAGCAGAATTTTTTGGTTCGACACTGTGGTATGTCGACCAGGAATGGGTGGTATGAATTTGTGCGTCTGTTGGTCCTATGATAGAAGGGAGAAGACGGGATAAGGTCGTGCAATGCTTGCGCACAATCACCAAAGTGGTACTTGTAGAAAACTGTTGAATGTTTTCTCATATAATCGTCTGTTCGGCGTTAGGTACGCGACCGATAATACGCGACACATCTTCCGTCAGATGTGAACCGACGACGACGCTTAGTTTCTGGACGGCGGCGTAGGCGTAAAAATCAAGGTTTTGCTTTTAAACAAGAAAACTACACAATTTGAGTAATTTTGAAGAAACTGGTTCAAGGAATCAGGGCAAGAAAATCATTATGTTCCTCTTGTTTCCAGTGGTTATCCCAGTATTCTCATACGGCACCGCAGTAGGCTGGATGTCCCCTATGGGCCCCAAGCTGATGTCTGCCGAGACCCCCGCACCTGCACCCGTGCACCCCGACATTATATCCTGGATGGCCTCCGTGGTCTACCTGGTGGGAACCCCTACGGTGTTCCTCTTCGGGTATATTGTGGATAACTTTGGACGGAAGAAGGCGCTGATGCTGACTTCGGCTGCTATGGCGGTAAGTTCGATACAGTAGCGCTTGTGTTCTTTCTTCTTTCTAAATGTCTACCAATTAACCGCTAGATGGCTACTAAGTTTATTTTCCCTCTATTCATTCTAGTGTAGTCTAAAATTTGTATTTTAGCTGGTAGATCAAAGTATTATGTAATTTTTATATAAAAGAGTCCTGCAAGGCGAAATAAGTGTTTGTTAAATAAGTAATTTCATAGAATTTATACAATCCCAAAAATGAACCGTTTATTGCTCTTGGTCCAATAGCGAAGTACTATTGATAGAACTACGGGCAGTTTTTTACGTGTAGTTCTACCAGTAACCAGGCAAATCTATTGCACGTAGTTCAAATGACTATGGCAAGACTTGAACCTGCTACTCTTTACCCGAATGCACTGCCTTTTTACCGTCTTCAGGAGGAGGTTTTATTTTATACATCGTACATACCTCCGTTAAATATGAACTGATTAAAAAAAATTCTAATACTGTTGCATAGGCAATGGTTCCGAATTGATCTCATAAAAGTTTTATTCTCAAAGGATTACTCGTAGTATTTATCCCGTCAAGCTTAAAAAACAACAAAATACTTCAGAAAATTCACGACTAGTTACAACAATTTTGGTGATATCTGCGTCAATTAATTTCGCATCCAAGTTCGATGATTGTTTCTTTACTATCTAAAGGTTGAATTTGAGGTGGTACCATAAAAGCAAGATGCGTGCGCTTTATGTGTGCGCTGAAGTCGGTTTTTAGTTTTTTTTCAACATCCCAATTATTAAGGCTCTTAGTGCCGTTCCCCTCCTACAGTGAAAACATTAAACTTATCCATAATAAGGATCATATTATGATGAGAAATTTTGCATTGCTTTATGTAACTTAATTTGTTTTTAAAGTGTTACTCACTAAGGCTCCGCGCAAATGGGCCACCGACCACAGCCACCGGTGGCCAGCGACAGCCACTTAACATACTTTTTCATATATTTTGTATAGACGCACCGCATACGTGTAGCCGGTGGCGGCCACTGGCTACAGCAGTGCCCGCGACGCGGAGTAGCGCGCGACAACCACCGGTGGCTCTGGTTGGTGGCCCATTT
The DNA here is from genome assembly GCA_955876795.1 of Eupithecia tripunctaria. Taxonomy (NCBI): domain Eukaryota; kingdom Metazoa; phylum Arthropoda; class Insecta; order Lepidoptera; family Geometridae; genus Eupithecia; species Eupithecia tripunctaria. The sequence continues at coordinate 6,118,141 of OY041623.1, read as the reverse complement.
GCGCGGACCCTTACCATTTTGCGCAACAAAATGTCCGTCTCTCACATGACTGTGTATACCTTATCCAATATTCCAGGCATCCTGGGCCCTAAAGATCTACTCAACCGAAACCTGGGCGCTGATAACCGCGCGCGCGATTGTAGGCCTTGGTGTCAGCGGCTCCTACGTCGTAACTCCCTTGTACATCAAGGAAATCAGCGAGGATGCTGTGAGAGGGACCTTGGGCAGTCTGGTGGTGCTCGCACAGAACCTCGGGAACCTACTGGTTTATTTACTCGGTAGGTCGTCTTCTGGAAATTTCGTTTGGTGGTGGAATACTCCATTAATCTAGGTCTCCTTTTACACAGCTCGCGGATTACGTAGTTGATTTTAAAACTCATTAGAAAGGAAATTACAGGAGCACATAGTAACACAGTAGACAATAAGTACATCATTGAATGAAAACTATCAGCAGAATACGTCCACGGCTGACCGTACCTCTCCCAAAGAAGCGGGGTTTGGCCGTAATCCTCAGTTGTTTGGCAGACAGATTGTGGATTGCAGACCGCAGTAGAGCTGTTATACTAATACTAAAATACACCAGGAAGCTACAGCTCCTCTGGACTGAATACGATAGGGTTGGTTATCAATTAAAATACCTACGAGTATGTTGTACCTACTTCAAGCACTAAATTAACTTGTTCTCCTATATTTTATAATGCTAGACAAAGAAGCATCCGTTGATTCGTTGATTGCATTAGGCAGCGAACATACTTACCTACTGCTGGGTTGGCTTATGAACTCTTTTTATTACCATGTTGATTGCAAAAGGCATTGGATATACTTACTGCTGGGTTGGCTTATGAACTTTTTTAATTACCATGTAGGTACCACATGGGGCACTATGTTAATACTTTTCAGTTTAACAAAATATTTCTTTGTCCAGGCGAGTACCTGAGCTACCGCGCGACGCTCTGGGTGTGTCTCAGTGCACCAGTACTTCATCTACTGCTGTTCCTCACTATGCCAGAGACGCCGTCTTACCTGCTGAAGAGTGGGAGAGTCGAGGTGAGATTAAACGTTTCTTTGATTATTACCGTAGAGGCATTCATTCTTCATTCGTCAGAGACTTTGTTATGTTGTGTAGCTGTTCATAGCGTTGCATCGTAGCTCCCAGAGCAATGAACGTGCTTTTGTTTAAAAGGTGACTCGGCCTTGTTTACGGAGACGCGGGGCGTGCAGTGGCGCGGCCAGCACTAAATTCAAACATATGGCGTTGGTAGAGAGTGTTTACGGAGAAGCGTTTTATCACGCATTTGTTTGATTTGACGCGTAACACGCGGCGTCGCCCGCGGCGTGCCCTGCCACTTTGCACGCCCCGCCCATCCAAAAAAATTACTATACATTGCGGTATATTTGTGTTTACGCGCGCCGCCCGACGCGACGCTGCACGCCCCGCGTCTCCGTAAACAAGGCTTTACGAGAGCAGTAAAAATAAAACTAGACGTTCGATTTTAGGGTGTGCCTAGGTTAGGTTTTCGCTATTGATGAAATTTGCCTGGTAATCAGAATTACACATTATAAACTACAAGTGCTAGTGAGATAATTAAAATAAATCGATTTCTTCTTAGCACACCAAAGCTGTTTGATACGAATCCACATAATAATGTAAAGATAAAATGTATGTGTCATAAGAAAACGCCAAATGCGCTGAACTGATGGAGTTTTAAACCTATAGCTGAGTGATATACCTACGCTACGTTATTCCGTTGTGAAACCGAGGGGCAGAAGTTAGTAAAGAATCTTTGTGAATCTGTGTCCAACACGGATCAGCATTATTCTACTTTTAACCCGACTACCAACGGAGGAGGGTTATGAGGTTGACACCCTATAAAGTATGTGTGTTATGCTGATTTTTATGTACCCACGTAGCGCTGAACCTACTCGATCGAATTCAACAAAGGAGGTATCGATTGATTCGTCTCAATACCCCGGTGGTTATAGGGTAGGTATATGACGTCGGATGATATTATGGGTCTAAGTAAGGGTCGACAATTTCATTGCTAAAATAATTAGCACAATCGGTGCGCCGTAGTCAGGTTTCAGTTTATTTTATCTTGTCCATTTCACAGGAGGCCCGAGACGCCCTCGCCTGGCTGCGATGCCGCGACGTTTCAGAAGCAGCAGTGGAGAGCGAGCTACAATTACTACTGCTAGAGTTGGAAAACAGCAAGGCTGGGCGGCTCAGCTCTGCACTCAAGACCCTAGGTATGACTGAGACGTATTATGAAAGCTTGCTTAGTCATCGGTGTATGCTTGAGTAACGCTTTTTCATGAGCGCGCATGAGCTCTTATCCTCTGTAAATATCTTGCCAACAAAGACAGAGAGAGTAAAAAAAGTTACAGCTTGTTAGGCTAATGAAAAGTCGGAGGCCATTAGCCTATATTAGTCTACTGCGGGAGGCCTCCCCTAATGAGCGCCATAGCGCACCTGTCTCCAGCTTGACGCATCCAGCATCTGCCTGCAGTCTTTCGCAGGTCGTCATCCCACCTGGCCGGAAGGCGTCCTACACTACCTTTGCAGTGCTAGTCTGACTAGGATAAACAGTGATAAAAAACCACCCTCCTCTTATCTTCGCAGTTCGCAGATCAATATTAAAAACATATTGTATTGTATCATCGTAATTTAATGTAACCTACCGATGTCCCGTTTTTCTTCTATATTTTACAGGAAAAATATATCAAAGTCTGGCACGTATAGTTTTTGTTTAAGTATATGTATATAAAAACGTCCGAAACCTTACAACCACACTAGCACTTAACGTGTCTAGTTTTTCATAAGCTGCGAATACTACTAAAGTTCAAATTTTCATGTGCTCTGACCTTCCCTCGCATACCGCAAGAGATGGCAAACATTCAAGCAAGCACTGTCTAAGTACATACAGCTTCATAGTATAACAGTCATAATAAAACTTGTGATAATGCATTCTCTATCCCAGACCCAAGTGACGTTGATTAGAAGGAAAAATAACCAGCATATAAAGTAGATTATAGGAAATACCTAGATGACGGTGAATAGAAAAATATTCCTTGAACGTGAATTGTATTAGCAGAAGCAAAACATTGTGGTGTGTTGGTAGTAAAGCGATTACATATTTAATTAGCGACGGTTTTAACTATATATATAATGTAGTAAAAATGCTTATCAAAGATTCCACAACAAACTATAACAACTCAACATGCGATGTGATAGCGAATGAAGATATTCGCTATCACATGGAAATTTAAAAAGGACAACAAACAATGGGATATCGGCCTTTTCAAATTGGGAAATAGGACAAGGAATTTCATTTTCGAGAATGACTTTACTGATGAAGATACTGTTTATATTTTATTCGTGGTTTTGTTTATCTTCGCTTCAGTTGTTTCTCTGGTGACTTTAACCTACGGGTTAGTGACTTGGACAATGCTACCGAAATCACGAAATTTTCAAAATTTTGTGTTTATCAACATGGTACTCTCAGATGCCTTGAGCCTTTTATGTTCTAATTTGTATTTCGTGTGTGGGACATATATATGGGACTGGGAGACCTTAGAACGACGTAATACCTGCTAAAGCCTCTCCGGTGACCCCACGCTATTTTCGCCGAACCATTGTCTGGGGATAATCAAAGAGCAACCCTATTAATTTTCTGACACCCAGTTGTTTGCTTCCCATTTTTGTTACGAAACCTTCGTTACTTGTGTTGATAAACCTATATAAGTTGGTGTATTGGACTGGTTCAAGACTGTTTCCTACGAAACGATAACGATATGTCAACTAGGAGTAACGGTTCTTGGTCGAGCAAGACAAACAAATTAGTTAAGTTAACCAAAGGACATACTTTTACAAGTTAAACTGGTTTATCGGGTTAATCGGTTTAGAAACGCGTTGATTTTTGATAATCTATTAGTTTTCCGTCGGGCAAACATTTTTTCAATATGGTTTTTCCTTATTTATTTGGAGCATATGGGTACTTGAGAACGTGGTTTATAGTATTCAAAAGGCAGGCCTTATAATTAGAGATCAAGACGTTACGAATGCCTTAGACTTACTAAGGCATCTTGATCTCTAATTATAAGGCGGAGCTATGCTTTGCCTTTTCGCATAGAAAATACATAGGCATACCTACCAAATATTCTATTCCCCATTTCAGATACCTGAAAACTGTTGCAAAAAATCTAAAAGTTTGCAAATTATGCTTTGCTTGAACCGCTTGAACAATTTGTATATATAATTATTAAAAAAAAATGTGTTTTATGAAATTTATGCCGTGATCATGGGTAGGTAGGTGGGTTTTATTATAATTATAGACATTTTTAAAATTGCTATTTATTTGTATATTTTCAATTTAAACATAGAAATTGTAATACCGTGTTAATAAAAAAAACATTTACGAGCCTATGTAGATTGTACCTATATGTATTGGATAATATGTAGAATTAAACTGCACGTAGGTATTATTATTTTAAGATCTACCTACATTCATCAATCAGGTATTTCGTCGGCGAAAACTTTGATCGATGTCTACGTTGCGATTCTCGTAAATAAATATCTTTTGATTGATAATATAATACCATACTAGTAACTGTAGCATGTTTTTAGACGAAACTGGTATATTAATAACCAGTTTTCTATACTAATGCGTCCACACTAGTTCCCAAGGCAGTATTTGCTATTAATAACATGGACAAGGCGTAGGTGGGAGTTCATTCAATCTTCACAGTTACTTGTTAGATGGACCCGGTTGGGAATTGTGAGATTTATAGGGCAAGTATTTTTAGTTTCACTGATAAGTTGACATTAATTGGATTCTTATTAAGGCGCATACGCGAGGCAATATGACAGCGCCACTTATTTTATCATATTATTACGTTTAACATAGGAAATTTTAAAAATCCATCTTTCAGTATGTGGTATCTATTATAAGCTATCTTTTAATACGTCTGAAATAGTTTAGTGTTTGGTGGCCAAAAAGCACAACTTCGTATCTCTGCCTAAGCTTTACAAAATGAAAATATTACAGATGCATTAATAAATAGTGAATAGATCACAAATTATACGATGGATTTTTAAAATTTCCTGTGTTTAACGTAATATTAGGATAAAATAGGTGGGGGCGCTACTTTCACTGCTGTATGTGCCTTAAATAGTCAAGTGCGTGGGCAGTTGAGAAAGCATAGTTATTGGCACTTATTTAGTCAAGCTCGTGCACTGACCGGTGTTACGGGGCGTAATGTACGAGTACAATTCTCAGCGATCATGTTACGTTACGCCATTCGGTAAAAGCCGTGTCGTTGCTTGTTTCGCGATTCAGTATGTGCAAGGACGCTCGCTGTTTAACACGATACATTACCCTATGAAATGCAATGAAATTAAACGAAATATTTGTTCATATAAACTGTACAGACTAACGTAACTATATCGTATCCATTTTGAATGTAGCACAAACGTAAACAAACCGCCCATACTTAACCTAAAATTCACTTTGTTGGCGCGTCCTTTTATACGTAATTTACATTACTTGTCGATTTTAGATTCTCCCTTCAATTACATCTGAAACTCGACGCCAAGCAAGTGAGATTTTGTTATTTGTGTCGTACTTTGTTTATTAACATGCTTCATTCAAAATGGATAAACAATAGTTACTTACTAACTCTATTTAAAATTAACCTAGAAAGCTTAGACTAGTTACGAGGAGGTGAGGATCATAATGGGCAACAGGGCGCTATGGCGCTCATTAGGGGAGGCCTATGTCCAGCTGTGGACTTATATAGGCTGATGATGATGAAAGATCATAATGACATATGACTATGTCAGTAGGTATGTTTATTAGAATAGATAAGTTGTAAAATAAGGCCTTGTGACTTTCCTTCGTACGAGGAATACATTACGCTACATAAGAGTAAGGTATACCTAGTAAACTTGTTACCTAGTTGTGTATTGTATTATGTATAACAGTTATCTAGTACCCATATATCTAACACAAGCTCTGCTTAACTTGGGGCTAGATTATGCTGTGTTATTTGTCCAACATTATCTATTATTATTATTATTTTATATGATAAATGATAAGAGCTTCTAAGAAAAAATAATATTTAAAATAAACCTTCATGAGATAAAAGCCGGGAGATGGAAAGCTGGTAGTGCTAGGTAAATAAAATAATCCTAGGTACATAATCAGGCGGTCTTCTCTTTACGTCTCCATTAGACACTAATTGGTCGCAATCTTGCGTTGGAGACTAGAAGAGAGAATAGACCCTCTTCGAGGGATAATATAGAGAAGAATACCTGTTAAAAAGAAGGAAAATGGCGGGGCAAATGGATTTTCAGAAAATCAAAGATCGCAGGAAAACCACTGCATCAATCAAGATTCCATGACTGGAATGGGTTCTTCAATAGATTATTTATAAGATAAATTAATAACTGCATTCCGTATTGTACAATAAGTGCAATTTTATAGGGAAAATGGGATAAAATCGAGAAAATCGCTTTTCCTGTTAAGAATGCAACGAAACATGTGTACTAAGGTGAAATAGTGATTCTGAAACGCGGGGTATGAAATTTTACTCTTATATGTTTTTTAATTTGAACATTTTTTAATTTTCATTTTATAAATCTTATTACAATAATTAATTTTGTTTTAAGAAACTATAAACAGACTACAATTTTATAGTTTTTTCATGGATACCACCGGAACTGAACCGTCAGAACTGAACCAAATGGGATCACACGGGAAGCACCAGCTTTCATATAAAAATAATCATGAAAATAGGACCAGACCCAGTCAAAAGTTCTGAGGTAACAAAAAAACATACAGTCGAATTGAAAAACTCCTCCTTGTTTTGAAGTCGGTTAAAAACTATTATGATCAACTTGGTATATAGTTTTTGTAATAAATTCATGACAAAACACTGGTTTTCCAAAAAAATTACCAAAAATCATTTTGTTAAACATTTAATAATAAAAGAATACGATTGGAGGAAAAAATCGTTTAATGTAAGTTGATTCGCTTGGGGTCCTGAATCACCCCCTTACGGCCACACATGTTACGTTACGTGCACCCTGTATAATCTTAGGTAAGACGTTTTTATTAAGGCGCATACCCGAGCCAATCTGACAGCAATTCCTATTTTATCATATGTTTACGTTTATCAAAGGAATTTTTAAAAATCCTACGTTTAGTTTGTGGTATCTATTATAAGCTATTTTTTAAATACCTCTTTTATAATTTTATCTCATATAGTTTAGGAGGAGATGCAAAAATAGAGTTTGGTGGCCAAAAAGCGCAACTTCGTATCTCTTCCTAAGCTTTACAAAATGAAACTATTACAGAGGCATTAATAAATAGCTTATAATAGATACCACAAACTGAACGTAGGATTTTTAAAAATGCCTTCGTTAAACGTAATAATAAGATATAATAGTTGGGGGCGCCACTTTCGCTGGTGTATGGGCCTTAATACGACTGTTTTTTTTTTATTTTTCTTACATCAGAACTTTTGACTGGGTGAGGATTTTTATAAATTCCTATGATAAACGTAAAAATATGATAAAATAGGAATTGCTGTCAGATTGGCTCGGGTATGCGCCTTAAGTACTTCCTTTTTCTAAGTCTGTTAAAAAAGATCCTAGGTACTGTGTTCACCTTTAGAACCTGTTACCTCTATTCGTCAACACTACACCTTGGAGGTCTATAATATACAGTACACCTGGTACACCCTACCCTACACATGGTTTTTCTCAAGATTATTAATAGAAAAAAAAACTAGAGAACTAGATTCAGCCCGTAGTTTTGCATGCGCTTTGGAAATGTTAAAGGTTATTTATATTCCTCAAAAACTGATAAATGGATAAAGTAGCCTGTGTTTGAGTAAATTTTAGAGCTATACCCATGCAAAATTTCACCTTAATCTGTTTAATAAGAAAGAAAGAAAATGATTTATTAAACACTAACTACTACTACACTACAAATAAAATAAAATAAAAGACTAAGTACTTAACACAAACAAACACAGTTACCAATTATTGGAAAGCTAAAACTAACACAATTTTTAAGCTATTGCATAGCTTCTATCGCGGGCCTTGAGCGCGGGGACCGAATCCAGAAATTCCGTAACGAAAAAACCTTACGCTCCCCACTCCGACCGGAACAGCGGTGATACTTTTTAGTTTTGCCATCTATCGATGAACAGTAGAACTTTTAATGACTTTTTGAAATATGACGTTTGTCTCTTTAGTTCAGCAACTCGCCTCTAGATGGCATTGCAATAGCTTTACCGCGGCAGTCCCCGAGTGCCACACGTCTTTTTATTTTAAACTATAAAAAGACTACAATTTTTATAGTTTTTTTTTATGAAGTTTTAGTATGAAGGAGTAAGAAACATCCATCCATCCATACAAACTATCGTATTCGTAACACCTATAAGTTTATAATTCTTAATACATAGTATTTTTAATTATTTATATAACTTTATCTGCGACTCGCTTGGTATGCACGGCAATTTGCACGCATAAGTTCTACGTAAGTTGGTAGGTAAGGTACCTATTTATTCAATACATTTTTTTATGTGCTAGCCACGGTATTTGCACGCATATAAATAATAAATCAAAACGAATTATTAATCTATACTAATATCAGTTATAAACTAGTTTCGGCAATCGGCTTTGCCCCCGTTGTTTCTATGGAATAACAATAATAAATAGTTTATTTCTGAAGGTGTATAAATGTAACATATTTTTTTAATAAAATAAAAAAATATTTTGTCCACGTTTGGTTTAACTCCTTGCTAAGTTTTGAATCTTGTGATGTAGACACAGAAACGTTTAATATCCCATGGGAACTGATTTATGGGACAAAAAGTAGTAATTTGATTTTGATTTGTTTGATTCTAAGATTGGAATTGCGTGGATGCAAAGTTTCAACACGATCCGTTCAGTAGTTTTGGCGATAAGAGGTTACAAACATCCACAACGAACACAACATTAGTATGATTTCAAAGTAACTCTGTTATCTTTTCACGCCTAACTGTTGAACGAAAAATAATAAAATTTGGTAGGGACGTTATTGCTTTCCCGCAGGTTATTTTATTTCATTCGATTCGTTTCCGAAGCGAAAACGTTAGTTTCGAATTTAAATTTTATTCCGATGGAACTTTAGAACGCTATTTTCTTTTGTCAAAAGCTTCCGATATCGAATCCGACGGCCTTTCCGACGAATTGAAATGACGGCGGCTGGGAACGGATATAATTAATTTTGTTTTAAAAAACTATGAAAACTGACTTCAATTTTTACAGTTTTTTATGAATTTTCATGGATCCCACTGCCAGAACTAAACCAAATAAAAATTGAACAACACGGGAAGCACCAGCTTTCATATAAAAAAAGAATCATGAACATCGGACCACACAGTCAAAAGTTCTGAGGTAACATAAAAAATACGGTCGAATTGAGAATAGCTCCTCCTCCAAAACGCGCCTCGTGCGTAGCCGCGAGGATATGCTAGTAATATTATAATAGCGAAAGTAACTCTCTATAAGTAACCTTTTTTGCCTAAACCACTGAACAGATGTTAATGAAATTTGGAAGGGAGGTAAATGGTATCCCGGAAACGGACATAGGCTAATTGAAAAGTGGGTGCAAAGCCGCGGGCAGTAATTAGTTAGCACTTCCGATCCGGCCTTGACATTTTCACATAATTAATGCGTTATTGATATTACAATGGTTTGTATTAAGTACTTAGATAGTACATGGAATTAGGAAAACCAGTTTTCCTAATTTCACCGGGTTCCGTAGCCAAATGGTAACACGGGACCCTATACTAAGATTTCGCTGTCCGTCTGTCACCAGGTTTCTCATGAACCATGATAGGTAGACAGTTGACATTCAGGTGATGTATTTTTGTAGCCGCTATAACAACAAATACTAAAAGTAAATATTTGAGGGGGCTATATAAAAGACACAATTTTTGTGCCGTTTTTATTGACAATGGTAAGGAACTCTTCGTGCCGTGGTAGAGAGGTTCATAGGTGAGGTAACAAGTATAGTGGCGTTCATTATTAGCTGACGCCACTGTTGAAAATAAAATACCTATTAATTTTAATACATTACAAGCTAACAACAAAAATAGAAAAAAAGCTCTAGGCAGCTCTGTCTTCTGCTTTCGTTCATAAAAGCTGTGTTACAGAAGGCAGCGTCTTTCCCATTGAAGGGTACAGGGTTGTTTGTAGTTTTGGAAGGAGTAGAGTAACAAACATAGAAATAACACTTAGTCTATGTAGAAAAGGCTCGTGGTGCTCGTGCCAATCCTATCTTAGTTCAGGCCTCGAAGGCCTCAAAACCTCCACGAGCTTCGATGCCTTCGAGGCTGTGGATCTCATAAAAATCACCAGGTATATTGTGTGAGTTTATTCTCAAGATAAACTACATCACAGCACATTAATTTCTAATAAGTTAAGTACCCATAATCATACGATAAATTCGGGACACTTGGAAACCTCATGAGACAAGATGTTAATGCTATTGCGACAGAGAGTAAAACGGAATCGGTTACAATTTCTATGCATTCAGAGCCATTTTACAACTAGAATATTTTTGTGAAATAAAGACAGCAAGCATTTGTTTCAATAAGAAGTTTTCGATTTGCATTTTTATGAAGAAAAAAAATTGTACTTAATATCTCGATAGCTGGCAGGGAAGTTGATTGGCAACTTGAGTAGGTACGGGACATGCGGATTGGGGATCGTAGTTTGGTGGTAGAATTGTTCTCTAGGGGGCGCTGCTGCCCGCCCCCCGGTGGATATCCCTTAGCCGCCTCTCCTAAATCTCGACAGTGTAGCAAAAGAAAAACATAGAAATAATGGGTGAGTAAGTAGTACCTAAATCTGATAAATTTTAAACCGAGACTAAAATAATTAGTTGTGGTGGTTGTGGACATGGAAAACCTCAACTAATTCAATAACATGTCGAGTTATGAATCACATCTCGACTGTTAAATACTTTGACATTTTTATACGAATTATTAGCTGTGTGGAGCTGGCTTAGAAGTGCACCACCCCATCTCTTCCCGTGGGTGTCGTAAAAGGCGACTAAGGGATATCCATCGGGGGGCAGGTAGCAGCGACATAATAATTTTATTGTACCACCGCACTGCGATCCCAAACCTGCTCAGCATAGGGATTAGGGGCATTACCCCTCCCCCATTAGATTAACGCCATAAGGCGCTTATCAGGGGGAGGGCTGCGTCCAGCAGTGGACCGATACAGTAAACACTTGTGCGCTATTATATAATGTCCCTTGCCGTGTGGTGCCGGCGGCATAGAATTTGCACCACCCCAATTCTTCCCGTGGGTGTCGTAAGAGGCGACTAAGGGATATCTTCTGGGGGGCGGGCAGCAGCGCCCCCTGCAGAACAAATCTTCCACCAAACTGCGATCCCCAACCCATGCCCAGCGTGGGGATTATGGGCATTACCCCCCCCCCCCCCCCCCCCATGAGTTAAACACCAAAAAGGCGTTTATCAGGGGGAGGCCTGCGTCCAGCAGTGGACCGATACAGGCTGTGGATGTGGATGGATATAATGTCCCGCGAAACTGGCAAGTCTCCGTTGAGGGGCCGCTACGGTCGAAATTCGACCTAGGAGGACATCATCACACTAAATTATAAAAACAAAATCGAAGTTTATGCTCGGGGTCCGGTGTAGATCGAAATTAACAGTGGCTACTTTTTATCCCGAACGAACGCGGCCGAAGCCGCAAACAGAAGCTAGATCTATGTATTTCATAAAACATTTATTATCTAAGTATAAGTGCTAAAGAGGAAAGATTTGATTGTTTTGTTAGTTTGTGCCTATACTACAAGGGTGAAACCGCAAGGCACTGCTAGTTTATTATATACTTCAGCAGCGCCCTGCGGTTTCACCCGCATAGTTCCCATTCCCGTGGGAATTCCGGGATAAGATATAGCCTTTGTCACCCCCTAAAAAGTAAGCTTTTTAATGATGAAAGAATATTTGAAATCGGTCCTAGCTTCGGAGCCTATTCCATACAAACAAACAATCAGATATATCCTCTTGATAATATTTGTAGATAGGTATATGAGAAAACTTAAACCCAAATCGTACCTCTCTTATCCTTCCAGTATCAGACCGCAGCACCTTCCGCGCTTTTCGCATAACCCTTATCATAACCCTGGCCCGCGAGCTCTGCGGCTGCCTGGCTGTCATCCACTTCGCGTCTCACATCTTCAGCGCATCCGGCGAGGGTTGGTTATTGACGGCCAACCAGCAAGCGGCAGTGTTGGGGGCGGTGCAGTTAGTTGGATCCTGTACAGCATCTACTCTTGTGGAGAGAACTGGACGGAAGGTATGGTACCTACATAGAGCTGTATTTAAAAGTGTTTTAACAGTAATGACGTCACGTGCTGCAAGATCCATTAGAACCCTGGCCCAAGACAAGCTCTGCGGTTGCCTGGCAGTCATCCACTTTGTGTCTCAAATCATCGTCGCTTCAGCGTCAGTTGGATCCTGTACAGCATCTACTCTTGTGGAGAGAACTGGACGAAAGGTATGCGACATAGAGCTGTGCTTGCAAGTGTTATGAAGTACGTGGTGCAAGATCTATTAAAATCCTGGCCCACGAGCTCATGCGGCTGCCTGGCTGTCTTCGCGCCTCTTCAGCGCGTCCGCCGAAGGCTGGCTGTTGACAGCCAATCAGCAAGCGGTGCATTTAGTCTTGTGGAGAAGACTGGACGGATGGTACCTACATACCTACACGTTATGGTTGTGTTTTCAATAGTGTTCTGACGTGAAGCGGTAGGATATTAATCGTAATGTAACCTAGCATGAGAGTTCTGCGACTGCCTGTCATCCCAGTAGCGCCGAAGGCTGGCTGTTGACGGGTTGACCAACCAGGAAGCGGCGATGTTAGGGGCGGTGCAGATAGTTGGATCCTGTACAGCATCTACTCTTGTGGAGAGAACTGGACGGAAGGTATGGTACCTACATAGAGCTGTGTTTAAAAGTGTTTTGAACAGTAATGACGTCACGTGGTGCAAGATCCATTAGAACCCTGCCCCACGAGCTCTGCTGTTGCCTGGCTGTCATCCACTTTGTGTCTCAAATCATCGTCGCTTCAGCGTCAGTTGGATCCTGTACAGCATCTACTCTTGTGGAGAGAACTGGACGAAAGGTATGCGACATAGAGCTGTGCTTGCAAGTGTTATGAACAGTTATGATGTCACGTGGTGCAAGATCTATTAAAACCCTGGCCCACGAGCTCATGCGGCTGCCTGGCTGTCTTCGCGCCTCTTCAGCGCGTCCGCCGAAGGCTGGCTGTTGACAGCCAATCAGCAAGCGGTGCATTTAGTCTTGTGGAGAAGACTGGACGGATGGTACCTACATACCTACACGTTATGGTTGTGTTTTCAATAGTGTTCTGACGTGAAGCGGTAGGATATTAATCGTAATGTAACCTAGCATGAGAGTTCTGCGACTGCCTGTCATCCCAGTAGCGCCGAAGGCTGGCTGTTGACGGGTTGACCAACCAGGAAGCGTCTACTACTGCATCTACTCTTGTTGAGAGGACTGAGAGGAATTTTCGTTCGCGCGCGTGCAGCTACATTTGCTCACACGAAATTGTTCAGATCTAAGTGAATAAGTGGTTTTACATTTACAACGGAAATGCCGTCGTAAAACGTTGCGAAAGTGAATGTAATGATAATGAAATTAGTGACGTTGCCAATCATTGACACGGGTACATTACGTGGCAAGAGACAGTTAGAATACTGTTTGGAAATTTTGACATAGTATATTAAGTTTCCGTAGTGTAGCGGTTATCACGTGTGCTTCACACGCACAAGGCCCCCGGTTCGATCCCGGGCGGAAACAGTATAACTTTTTGCACATTTCAAATAATTCCGCTCACAATGACATTATTGGTTTAAAATTTCGAGATTATAATTAATCTCGAACATATTTACACACATACATATCTGTTTCGGACATATTTTCTCTTTTGGTGGAAACCGTCTTTATCTAGTTATGGTACGTAACCAAATCGTTTCGGTGTTATAAGGCCACAAATTAAAATGACTACTTTTAATTATGTCCTACTACTTACCATCCTACTACTTACAATGTCCCGTTCTAAACATAACCATTTCTACAATACCTTCGTCTGGTATTACCTACCTTTAAAAATCACCATTTCTGGAAATAAACACTTTTCTAAATGATACAATTTTAAAAGATCACCTACCTAAATGATCGTTTCGCTAATTGACTTACATCAACAACTTTCAATTACTTTTTATCAAGCTGTTTATATAGTAAAAAATTGACTTGTCTGTGTAAGTGCTTATTTTGTAAGTCAAAAGAAATAAACGATTTGACTCTAACATTTTTGTTCCAGCCACTCCTCGGCATGACATGCCTGTTGGAAACCCACAAATGACATTACATAATGTCAATGTCATAATTGTATTATAGAGAGCATCTACTCTATGGATATGTTTTAGTTCCGTTTCCGGTTATGTAAGAAATGACTTCCAAACTTCTAGTTATAAACTGTACACGTGCTCTGGTGCAATAAAATAATTATTCTATAAACTCAGTGTTTTGGTACCTAAAATAACACCCAAACAGGCCACCCACATTAACAAATGGTCCTTCGTGCCGGTCTACAACGGTTTGGGTAGTTATTTACCATCGTTGGTGTCGTGGTGAGGCCAGGCCTTACAAGCCTGCGATTCGCCTCTCGCAGCTCCTCCGAGCGTCAGCCTGCGATCTGCTTGCTGCGATCCGGTCTCTGCGATATAGGGTCATTCATTGAACCTACAGGGACACAGCAAGCACAGGTTACAAATCGACGAGAACACGTGAGTCCTTCAATACCTACCATCTCCAGCGATTCAGCACGCGATCCCGTACAGCGAGCTACATTATAACATTTCCAAGGAAGTCATCAGAATCGTCGAAGTTCGTCATCGAGTAAACGCTTGAGACGCGAAATACCTCGAATCAGATAGGTACAACTTCGACGCGATCCAGCTCACGATCCTGTATATCGAGCTGCAAAAATCATTTTCCTGAAGAAAAATCATTAAATTCGTCAAAGTTCGTCATCGAGAAAACGCTTGAGACGCGAAATATCTCGAAAAAGAGAGGTACAACTTCGACGTTTCTTCAAAAATTTGCCGCCAATTATAGCGTGACGCTATTTCAAATTTGCCGCCAAGTATTCGTGCCCAGATATCGACAGGATTGGACAATATTGTGCGCCACCTTCGCAAGCTGCACCATTGGCTGTCTCCTCAACTTTTGTCTATAACCAGCGTTAGCAGCGCCTCCAGCGGCAAGTAGCGACAACAACAGTGTTTTCGTTTTCTGTGAACTTCCTGTTTATGAACATTATTTTTATTCGTCGACCATTTTGACTTTTCGCTTTGACTGCAAAGTTGCGCCTACGCCGTAGATTTAAGTTTAGAGTTTTAGAGACAATAGTTTTATTTAAGGTATTCAGGTGTGTGCGTAATATAACAGTGTTTGTCCTAAAATGTCTGAGGACAAAGATTTAAAGGCTCTCAAAGCCTCTCGCGGCTACGCTAAAGCGGCATTGACACGGCTTTATAATTTTGCTACAAACCTCGAAGAGGTAAACTCGTCAACATTGTCGACATTACAAGCAAAACGAGAGAGAGTGTCCGAGACTTTCGGTAAGTACGAAAATTGTAACGAAAGTATTTTATGCCTAGATGACCAAGATTGCGAAAATGTAGAAGAAATTGAAACAAAATTCTATACAATCTTGTCTTCGTTGAACGAAGCGATACAGGCTAAAACAACCCCTATTTCTGAGGTTGTTAGTAATTCCTCTTTCAGAGCAAAATTGCCCAAAATAGAGATCAAACCATTCAATGGTAAATATAGCGAATATAATCCCTTCATAAATCTGTTCAATGCAATCATACACAAAGACAGGGCATTTGATAATATTCAAAGATTGTATTACCTGAGAACCTTCCTAGAAGGCGAACCCTTTGACCTCATAAAGAACCTTCCTCTGGAACCAGGTAGTTATGATGAAGCACTCAAACTTCTCAACGATAGGTACAATCATAAATTCAAAATTGTAAATGAGCACATAAATTCATTGCTCGATGTGAATGCTCTGTCTAAATCTACACCGTCAAACCTAAGGGAATTTATTTCTGTTGTAAAACAATGCCTGGCTAGCCTAAAAAACCTGCAGATAAACACAGACACTTGGGATCCTATCTTACTGTCTATTTTGTTCCGCAAATTAGATCTTTACACCCTGCGAGCATACCAACTTGAACGAAGCACCGACTCAGATCCAACGGTAGTTGACTTCTTGGGCTTTCTTGAGCGTAGAGCCTTAGCAATGGAGAATGCTGAGCCATCTCTGCGACCAGCTACGAGCCGACCCACTAGAGAGCAGAGAGCAGTGGTAAACATTACAACGACAGCCGGACCCAACACATGTGCCCATTGTAAGTCTGAACATAAATTATTTGCATGTAACGAATTTAAAGCCTTGCCTTATGCAGCCCGAATAAAGTTAGTTAAAGAAAAAAGTCTGTGCAATGTGTGCCTCAACAACCACAAGGGCAAATGCAAGTTCCACTTCAAATGCCACATTTGCAAGGAGGCTCACCACACAATTCTCCATGATGAATCATCATCATCATCGAGCCCAGTCACATTGATCTCAAACACACAGACAGATAGGGTATTATTACCAACTGTAAAAGTAAAGCTTTATTCTCAGAATGGAACTGAAGTACATGTGAAGGCGATTTTGGACTCTGCATCCCAGGTATCCCTAGTAACAAGTAAGGTGTTAGATGTGTTAGGAAAAATTCCAAATAAAGATGAAACAAATATTGTAGGAGTCAGCAATGCCAGCAATATTGTTAAATATTCTGTCCCCTTGGAAGTGTTTTCACTATCCACAAATTATAGGGTGACCATAAACTGTCATGTCTTGGATAAAATAACATGCAAAATTCCACAGTTCAAAGTAGACATGACAGAAATAAACATACCAAAAGAGATGATACTGGCTGATGATGATTTTTATGTCCCATCAGAGATCAATATGTTGATTGGAGCCGATGCATTCTTCCAGGCACTGCTGTCGGAGCAACGAGCTTCTACAGAGCAACGAGCTTCGCGATCTAATAAGCAGCAGCAGCCACGCTTCATCAACACGAGGTTTGGCCATGTCATCGCTGGGGCTTTACCACAGCACACACAAAGGAACTCAAGTAAGGTCTCGCTTCTATGCTTAGATAATTGTAAGGCGGATCTCGATAATACTTTGCAACAGTTCTTTGAAACTGAAAAGGTTCCTGAAACATTTTCTGAAAAAATATCAGAAAGCGATTTATGTGAAAATAATTTTAAAAGCACTACTGTGCACAACGATAACAAGTTTCAAGTTGACTTGCCCCTAAAATTACCATTGAACGAAATTAATGATTATCTTGGTAACTCATTCGAATATGCCTTCTATAGGTTCCTGAGTCTTGAAAGGAAGCTGCATAAAAGTCCTAACTTGCTTTCAGAGTACGAAAAATTCATTAATGAATATATTGATTTAGGACATGGGCAATATTTAGATTTCAATAAACTAGATTTTCAAAATGAGCCGCTGTATTTCATGCCTCACCATGCTGTCATAAATGAAAATAGTAAGAGTACAAAAACGCGCGTGGTTTTCGATGCTTCCATGCAGACTGATAAGAAGGTTTCACTGAATGATTTGTTGCTAAACGGGCCTCCCGTGCAAAAAGAGCTGTTTGACATAATGCTTTTGTTTCGCTTGGGTGAATATACTTTTTCTACCGACATACGTCGCATGTTCCGTTGCGTTGCGCTAAACCCGGCACACACCAGCTTGCAGAATATTTTGTGGAGGTCTGATGTTAACGATACTATCAAATGCATACGTTTAAAAACAGTAACATACGGTCAGAAGAGCAGTAGCTATCTTGCAACCCGCTGCTTACATGAGCTTGCGACAAAATACGAAACCGAATTTCCACTAGCTTCTTATATTTTAAGAAATTGCACCTATGTGGACGACGCTTGCTATGCACACTCTGACAAGCATGTGGTGATTGAGGCGAAACGGCAGCTGTGTGAACTACTCAAAAAGGGTAGCTTTTATACCCACAAGTGGGCTTCAAACTGCAGCGATATTTTAGTTGATATTCCTCTAGACAAACAGCAGTTTGACGATTTAGATTTACAAAAGAATGATTTATTCATAAAAACTTTAGGACTTACACTTAATGTTGCAAATGATTGCTTTGTGTTTTCATGTCCAGAACCATTTCAAATTGAAACACCAACCAAAAGGGAAATATTGAGCTACATCTCAAAGTTCTATGATCCGCTAGGTTTCATGGCGCCTGTCATAATGAAGGCAAAATCCTTTATGCAAAAGGTTTGGTGCGAAAAATGTGGCTGGGATCAGGTCCCGCCGCAACCCTTACTATCTGAATGGCTTTCTTTTGCCAAAAAATTAACTAATATGAAACCTTTCACAATTGAGCGAAATATTCAAATTCCTAGCAATGTCATTGCTGTACAACTTATTGGCTTTGCTGACGCTTCAAGCACGACTGGTTATGGTTGCTGTCTTTACCTTCGGGTGGTAGACGACTCAGGAAAAGCGACGACTTCTTTACTCTGCTCAAAGTCTCGAATCAACCCCCGCGATAATAAAGCTTTAACCATACCCCGATTAGAACTCAACGCAATGCTATTATTAACAAAGCTTACGAACCGAGTGTATGATACTCTTAAGCTAAAAATAACAATAAACGATGTGTATCTATTTTCTGATTCACAAATTGCTCTTGCATGGATAGCCACCGAATGTATAAAACTTAATGCCTATGTTGCAAACAGAGTAAAGTTGATCCGAGACTTGACCAATAGATGGCGCTGGTTGTACGTGTACACAAAGGAAAATCCTGCTGACTTAGTTAGCAGAGGAGCTGATCCGGACGAGCTGATTGACTGCGAGTTGTGGTGGTTAGGCCCCCAATTTTTAGGTGATAGTAAGTATGATTTTCAGTACACACCGCCACCCGCCACAGATGACTTGCCCGAGGTAAAAAACACCGCAGCACCTTCTACTGCCAAGGTTTCTCTTTTCACTCGTAAGGACGATTTTTTCAGCTTCAGAGATAGGTTTTCCGACCTCAATAAAATGACACGAACAATGGCATACATACTTAGGTTTTGCCACAATCTAAAAAACAAAACTGACCGAAAATCTGGTACAGCGCTATCGCCCTCGGAATTAACAACAGCATTAAATCGGCTATTACGATATGAGCAGAGCATTCATTTCACGAGCGAAATAAATTCATTAAAAAATGGCGAAAACGTCAATGGCTCACTGAAGCCACTGCACCCTTTCCTAGATGGTAAAGGTATTTTAAGAGTAGGTGGGAGAATCGAGAACTCTACTGTTAAATTCTCACAAAAACACCCAATCGTACTTCCGAAAGAATCTCGGATCACTGATCTCATTATAAACCATGAGCATCTTAGATTGCTTCATGCTGCACCTAGATTATTGTTATCTAGCCTTAACCAGAAATACTGGATTGTAAATGCATATAAACATGTAAAAAAGCTTGTTCATAAATGCTTACTTTGTTTTAGAATGAAAGCGGACTGCGCCAGACAGTTAATGGGATCTTTGCCGTCTGAAAGAATAACCGCCTGTCGAAGTTATCAGAAAGTGGGCATAGATTTCGCTGGTCCCTTTCAAATCAAGAATTCTTCCATAAGACGAGCAGTACAGAGTAAAGGATACGTTTGTGTATTCGTCTGCTTCGTCACAAAGGCGGTTCACTTGGAGCTGACCTCTGATATTAGTACAGCGAGTTTTCTTGCATGTTTTAAACGCTTTATAGCGCGACGTGGTTTGCCAACCGATATATTCTGCGACAATGGCGGTTGTTTCAGGGGAGCAAGGAACGAATTGACTCGTCTGTATGAACTTCAGGCTTCTCAGGCCCACCAAACACAGGTACAAAACTTTGCAACTCAACAAGGCATTGCTTTTCACTTCACACCTAGTTACTCACCTGTGTTTGCTGGACTTGCTGAAGCTGCTGTAAAAAGCATGAAGTTTCATCTGAAACGCATAATGCAAAACTATGTACTGACATACGAACAATTTAACACAGTTTTGTGTCAAATAGAAGCTGTATTAAACTCCAGGCCTCTTTTACCTGTAGCAGCTGATGATGTAAATGACTTCAGTTATTTAACGCCAGGCCACTGGCTAATAGGTACTGCATTGACTTCTTTCCCTGAGAGAAATGTGGTAGATCTACCTACCAATAGAATAAAATTCTGGAACCTATGTAACAAAATTAAAACACATTTTTGGAATGTTTGGCACAAATACTACCTTAATACTCTACAATGTAGACCAAAATGGCGCGACAGCATGCCAAATGTAAAAGAAGGTAGCTTAGTTATACTAAGAGAGCCTAACTCTCCACCTTTGTCATGGCCTATGGCCAGAATTGTTAAAGTATACCCAGGTAAGGACAACAAAGTCCGTGTTGTGGATGTAATTACTCCAAACAAGAAAATTTACAAAAGATCTTTAAGCAACATAAGTATTTTGCCATTAGAATAAGATAGCTTTTAAGAAACCTAATATTGTTATATTATAACTTATAATAGTAACACAATAAAATTAAAGCAAAATAAGTCTATAATAATAATATTTTCTTCATATTTTAAGATAATCAATGCCTGTACGCAAATATAGTTAAAACATAAAAATAGAGTGTAGTAAAACTTCGTTTATTTGTTCATACTATGATGTGCTAATAAATGGATGACTATAGCTGTAAATAAATCTAAGATGTAATTAATTTTGTAAACCAAGATGCTGGTTCTATCTCAGTTGAGTTAAAATTCATGTTTAAAATATAATTCTTAAAATTAATCAGTTATCTGGCTACCACCGCCGCCCCCAGCATGTTGGAAACCCACAAATGACATTACATAATGTCAATGTCATAATTGTATTATAGAGAGCATCTACTCTATGGATATGTTTTAGTTCCGTTTCCGGTTATGTAAGAAATGACTTCCAAACTTCTAGTTATAACCTGTACACGTGCTCTGGTGCAATAAAATAATTATTCTGTAAACTCAGTGTTTTGGTACCTAAAATAACACCCAAACAGGCCACCCACATTAACAATGCCTAGTATCAGGTATAGGCATGTGCGCCCTAGGAGCGTGGTTCTATGCCCAGTCCATAGGCGGAACCGGCGCGTCTTGGCTGCCCGTCGCCGCGCTCTGTCTCTGCATCTATTGTGACGCCGCTGGCCTGCAGCCGGTGCCGTTCGTCATCATGACTGAGATGTTCAGCTTCCAGGTAACTGACAGGAGTATCCTATAGTCTTGTGATGCCGCGGTGTGAGAAATTAACCCTTCTGGTAGGTGTTCCTTCTATGCAGGCACAAGCACCTCTCTGCCATAGATACGTGGTAAGTTAAGTTATGTAGTTATGATACCTGTTAAGGTATTTATGGCGCCAGTGTAGAATTTGCATCAACACAACTCGTCCCACGGGTGTCGTAAGAGACGACTAAGGGATATCGACCAGGGGCAGCAGTGCCTGCAGAGCAATTCTACCAACCAACTGCGATCAGCCGCATACCCACCGTGGGCAGGACTGTTATTATAATAACAGTCAACAAGGCGTTTATTATGGGCCTGCGTCCAGCAGTGGACCAGTACAAACTGTAGATGTACGGCGGCGTCCCATCGGAGACTAGTCAGATGCGCAGGTCATATTATAGCAACACTATCGTGACACTAACATCTAACCTCCTTTCAGCTCCGAGGCACTGTAACCTCCATAGTAATAGCCTTCGCATGCGCCCTCGTGTCCATCGAGCTCCGGTTCTTCCACCCACTGGCCACCGCCGCTGGTCTTCACACAGTCTTCTGGATGTTCTCAGCTGTTTGCATCGTGAGCACGCTGTATATAGCTCTGTTAGTGCCAGAGACAAGAATGAGGAGCATAGAGGAGATATACGCGGAGATTGGAGGGAAGGGGGGGAAGAAGGAAGAGGATTGTGAGTCTAGTGTTACCAAATTGTAGTCTGAGATCTTGAGAGGTTAGAATGAAATTTTTCAGTTTATCAGACGTCTCTTTCGTGTATAGAAGATGATGTAAGCGGTACAGTAGCCAGTGGTATAGATAAAGCTTCGGTCAAACCTGTGCGTCAAACTAGCGGGAAGTGAAGCGGGGGCGTCAGCAACGCGAAAAATAGTTTCAGCGTCTCGGTCGCGTAGAGTGTACCTATGGCTCTATTGAGACACCATTGTAGCGACCGCTGCACGGCTGACGATGCTGCCGCGTGTTTGATGCCCAAGTTCGGCCGAAGCTTTAGTCGTGTATGAAAAAGTTGGGATTGAAATCAAGGCCTCCCTTATTCCCTCTTGAATTTGATCAAAAAAGCGAGACAGCGTAAAATCATTAACGTCGCTTAGATCTTTTTGGTCAAATAATGATCTAAGCGACGTTAAAACGACAGCATGCGAGAGGCCTTGATTTTAATCCCAATCTTTATCCACGCGACTTATTAAAAACGGTACCTATAAGATGGGCTATGGTCAAATTCTTTTTAAAGAGATAACCCTGCTTTAATAGTAACACAAAATATTTATGAGAATTTCAGATGGTACTCGACAAATCGAATGGATATGTAGATTATGTTAGAGGGGTTTGAAGATTTTGGTCCCTAACATCGGCTACCCCACTGTTTTTTTTTTCAAAACCGCCGCGCACAATACAAGTTACACTATCCAATAATTATATTTGGATAGAGGACACATAACGCATTTCTATTGATAATAAATTATATTTCATATAAAAATGTCCCAAAACAATATATCCTAAAGCGTTAGTCACATAGCCTCACATAAATATTAGTCTTAATAGATTTTTAAAAGTGTTTTTTTTTTATAATACCTAATTAGTGTCCTGTACCTATTTTCACTGTGGGCAATAGTTTTGAAATAAAATACAACGTGGTTATTAGGGTTTCCTCCATACTAAAATATTCAATGCCTTATTTGAACGTATAGATATGTCTTATATCATCTCGACATTATTTCATAGATGATACTTTTTGTCGCACATAAAGTTTGTGCACTTGAGGAGGCTATTTATTTCTGGCTCGTACTTTTAGTTATATTCGATCACAACAGACTTTATTGTTAATTAATAGATATAAGTTTAGCATCGCTTGTAAAACTACTCGTAAGTTATGTAGAAATTAAATTATTTTTCAGTCAACCTGTCTTTTTAACCCCTAGAAATTATAAAGAACCCTATGTACTTATGTACCTTAAACTCGATAGAGGGCGCTGTAGCGCAGCGATGTTATGTGCCAAACGAAAGTAAACTGCCAATTTCGACTCTCCTCCGTAGACCGAGACATGTTCTCGGTGACCCCGTTGACCCACTCACCGCCGCTAACCCGGAGGTGACGTCAACCGATTCGTTACCGCACACTACACACACCGACCAAAAACCGACCCCGCCGGAAGCGGGGTCGAAGAATTCCCTCCTTCCGCCCGCAGGTGCATTCGTGCACCTAAGGCGTAACCTCCATGCCCTCTCGTAGTATCTGGCGACAGCCCAAGCCGAGGCTCGCAACTAAGTGGTGGCCCTTGTGCGTGTCGCCCCAACCTAAATTATACCGGCGAGGCGCCATCTGTGCCCGCCAAAAGTCCGGTAACGCTGTCATGGCCATCTGCGGTCAACAGCATCATAGTCCATTCGGAAAACAATAAAAAAAACTGCCAATTTCGATCAGACAGCACTGCCGCACAGCAGGAAGATGTGCATTCCAATATGTGCTTTAACTAGTAGTAATTAGATGCATTTTAAACTAACGGCATCAGATAACAGACAGCCCGCGGGCCGCAATCAGTGTATTGTGTGAATTTGTGTGTTTTTGTGTTCTTTCACAAAAGCTTGATTACACATTAAATGATTATATTACACTAACAGTCAAGTTTATTGACAAAAAACACGTTTTCTAACTATTTCTTGTGTGCGTGCATTGTTCGGCATTTTGTTAACGCACGCATTACCATATATTACCATATACCAATACCATTGGTTTCTGGGCGTACTCAACGAATTAAATCTACGCAAGTGCAATTTTTCAGTGTATGGTACATATACGTACTAATTACTATGATTTTTATGGAGGGATTTAATAAATTAAACAACAATATCACAAGCATGGAATGTTTAGTTTACAGTTGCAATGACAAATTCCTTAAAATATCTGGTTTAAGTACATACAATACAAGCATATTAGGGGGAAAAGTCTTAGAAATTTGATACAAGGAATTATGAAGCATCTTTTATTTTCGTTGAAATCACAACCTTCCACGTCTACAAATGAGGCGTTCCCAATAAAATAAAATACTTTAGAATTCAAGATGGCGTGGATCTTCTACGGACTTATAAATAAATAATGCTAGACAATTCGCACATCATCGTCTAGCCCCAAGCTTGTGTTATGGGTAACTTAGATGACTCATATACTTACCACAATACATTACATAGATAGATTTCGTTTTTACAGCGTGGGGATTATGGGCATTTCCCCCCCATGTTACAAAGATCAATAAGGTGTTTATCAGGGGGAGGTCTGCGTCCAGCAGTGGACCAGTATAGGCTGAAGATAGATATATATCGGGATGAAATGGAGGTTGTCATTGGAATGTCATGCCAAACATTGCATGGTTTCCTTCCTTTCTTCTTTTAATGGCGTCTACGTCTGGGTTGACATAATTTCGCCAATGTCCGTAATATTAGAGTAAAATTAAAATAAAAGCAACGTTGTTCGGTAATAAAGATAGATAAACGAAGTGAATTCTTCGATAAAATGTAAATCAAAAAGATATAAGAAAATTACAAAATTATGGGCAACGTTGTACGGTAAGGTTTGATCTGAAGATCTAAACCTGCATGGTTTAAGCAGGGTCCATGGTATTTGATTTGACAGGCCCAAAATTCCAGCGTCATCTTTTAAGCCTGGTCAAACTATTATTTTATCTTGTTGTTTTAAAGAAAACGCCTCAATTTTCCTACTAAATATCTTTCAATAAACAATTTGATGCTTGTCCATGAGTTGAAAACACAGTTATTGTACTTAGTAAAGGTTTAGGGACATTGGATTCGCTCATACTCATAATTGTTATACTGTAAAGTACATACGGAAAATAAATTTATAGTAACCCCTTATATTTTATCAAATAATATTAAGACTAAGTACATAACTTTCTTGGTTTAAAATATTACAAAGATAAAATTCATGGTAAGACTTTCCCCTATAATTGAAGTGATATTTTGTAGACAAATACAATATACTAGTCTAAAACATCATATATTTAATATAATATTACACAATATTCTTAATAAATAATGATTCCGGTTCTAAACGTATACGACACGAATAAAAATGGAAGTATATATTTTGTATTTATATAAAAGACGACCACGATACATAGAAAATGGGTGTTTATAGAAATTTGTGCTTTTTACCTACAGTATAGTATATTTAAATATATCTTAGTATATTAGACAACTACTAACCTTATTCTATTACAAAATCTATGGGTATAAAAGTTTTTTTATTTTTGTAGTTTTCTATTGCATTGCAAAATATTTATAGGCGTTACCCAAAAAAGAAAAACCTTTATTTACCGTTATATGGCGCGGATCTTTCGCGAAATAAATATAGATTGTCATTGGGACGTATGTCCAACTGTGCACGTTCTATGCCATTTATTATAAAAAACAAAGCAACCTCTTTTCGGTTTGGTCGAACTATTTTGACCATTTTCAAAGAAAACGCCGTATGTTTCATTGAACAAAAGTTACTAGCGACATCTAGAATTTAGTTTAGCGATTTAATATGATAAAAATTAAATTATCTCGCAATGCAACAGATCACGGAACTATGGGTACCCCTGATTAAATATCACGTGACGAATAAACCGTACAAAAGTAGGTCATTTCTATGCTTTCATCAAATCTACCTACCAGTGCACGGGTTTTTTGACTGCTATAACTTGTGTACATATATCTGAACAGAAGCACAACTTTGCAAATATATGTCCATGTGTATATATTTATGACAATTATTTTATGATTTTTTATAAATAATTAATTATTTCGGACTGAATGAAGAATAATGTGTTTTAACATGATTTCAAATTTAAGTAAGTACACATACAATTAATCTTTTATTAATTTAATTATTAAAACTAAACTTAAAACTACTACGCTTTGGATGCGAAATTTTAAACTTAAAATGTTGATATATCAAAGGTTTTAAAAATTAATCAAATGGATAAACATATTTTGCGAAAGCACAGATTTTTCTTTTTAGATTTTTCAATTTAGAAATATCCTTTCATAAAAAATAATATTTTATAAAAATATATAAAAATCACAAATTCGGCAAGACCAATCGACCAAATTCAACAATATTGCACTTTTCTTAAAATTAAACAAAATGATATGCATATACCTAACCTAACATATTAAAATAAAAATAAAAAAAACATTTATGAGCAATTTATTTTTGATTGGAATTTAGCTGCAAGTTATCTTAGTTTCAATGTTAGTTTAATAACAACAATGGATTTGGTATAGTTTTGGTATTTCCACGTTTTTAGGTGGTTTATTGACTTCAGTCTTGTATTATCTTAACAGATAATGAAAATTTGATTGTTTTGTGTCTAAAATTGCAAAGCAACAACGCGCTCTGTATTTTTGTTTGAGAAGAAGTCATACTTTTCAATCGTGCAATTTTTTGAGGATAATTTTTGTACACCAATTTTTGTGTAAAATTAGTTTGAGTGTACGACTAGCCGCATAAGATAATTAATGATAACGATAGTAGTTCTTTTTCATCACCTAAAAGTTACAGCACTTTACAACTTTGTGGGAACAGCAATTTGAGAGTTTTAAAGAACTGTAAAGAAAATGCAAATGTCACTATCAAGCAAGTTTTTAGGCGTATTGGGAAGTACTTTTCAATTGACATTTTTGTACGCGATGGAAGGAATTGACAAATTGGAAGACAGAAAGGAATATTGTTTCAAATAGACAAGAAAGTTTACCATTACAATTTACAAACAAGTGAATAGTTCGTATTTATTCTTCTTCTTCTTGATTATGATGTTCATCAAGGTGAATACAAAAAAACGACATTGATTTTGAATATTCGCACTAATACTTTCATGGCCCAAGACGCAGATGTCCATAGCTGGACAGTGAATGCGTTAAGTGTCATTTTATCAACACAATTAAACGAGTCCCAATATTTTAAACATTAGACTAAAATTTATTTCAGTTCAGTGCATTCAAATAAGCTGCATGGGGACTAGACAAAAAGCAAAACAAATTTAACATATATACTTATACAACTTATATAAACCTGATTAAGATTTTATAACACTTTACCGCAATTTACTATAAAAAGAAGTACGAGAATTTCATTGCGGATATAAGCGGGTTATCTTCGAAACTTATTTGTGTTGGAAGAACACTAACGTTTCATCCCTTTACGAGGGACTTTTCAGGGTGAGTTCGGTTCGTAGTTAACCCGCTTACAAATTATAATTAACTTCACCGCATTTTTTATATGAAAAATTGACAAAACGGACCACAATACAAACATGTACCTATATAAAGTAAGATAAGTAAGTACCTATGTTTATATTTTATCATTAGTTATGTTTCGATAGGAGGTATTTAAGTACATTTTATAGCTACTTAGATATACTTAGATAAGCATATATGTACCTACAGTTACCTGGTTCATTTTGTATTTTTACTAGAATTTCATAATATCCCATGTTTTAACTATGGCGTATTTTGTACTGTATTCTAATATTTGCTATCTACTGTATAAATATAACATGGTAGGTACCTTAATGTACAATGATTATACACTTTTACAATTCTGCATAGACTATGTTTCGTGAAAGCTATAATATACAAGGTGGCACGGAAGGCGTGAAAGCCGAAAGAGGGTGATTCTGGACTAGGAGGGAATTAACTTGTGAATAACGATTTTGAATTTCGTTATTTTTTCACTCACTCTTGTGCATTATTTAAATTTAACATTACAAATTATTTCACCAAACTTTTTGTTTATTAGTAAAAAATTGTTCATACCTAAGTTTTTTTAAACAATAATAATAGTGGAAGAACACGCAATAGAACACAAATATAAGAATAAACATAAAGTTAAAAAAAAGTATAGTATAGAGTGAAATTGAAAAAAATCGTATAATAAACTTTGACACCTTGATGTCCAGAAACACCCCCCGTGGCACCGTGTATAGATAACGGTGTCAATTGATATGTCACGATTCTCGATATCCTTAAGCAATGAATATGTCTCTTGCCGGGTGATAGCAAGCAAGCCCAAACGAGGGTCTTTGTTCGCCTTCGGTCGTGCTCCAGCGGCTATCGCTACATCAAAGATAAATGGAATGAACGTACCGATAGTCGAATCCCATTCTTTTGCATTCGCTCGATTTTGCGCGCTTGGTCAGTCTGTACGACATAATTTTGTTTTAAAAAACTATGAACGATCAATTTTTATAGTTTTGTCATGGATTTTAATGGATTCCATTGTCAGAATTGGACCACATTAAAATGGAATGACACGGGAAGCACTAGCTTTCATATCAAAAAATAATCGTGAAAATCGGACCACCCAGTCAAAAGTTCTGTGGTAGCAAACATAAAAAAAAATATAGTCGAATTGAGAACCTCCTCTTTTTTTTGAAGTCGGTTAGAAATCTGCAAGAGCGTAGTCGAGTTCCTACCCAAAGTTATCGGCACCAGAGACAAATCGGTGCTTTTCGATAACTGCGCTGCAGAATCGACAGCAATAGGGTATATGCATGTGACTTCAAAAAAGCTAATTTTTTTTTACGTATTCTCTAGTGATATAGAAATATATCTGTATGTTTTTGTATTTTATGATGCTTTTATTGTAAAACTTAATCATTGAAAAGTAGATATTTTAAGGCTCAACAGCAAAATCTCTAAACGCAACGCTATTGGCACGTGCATCGTGACGTCATACTTGAACATTTTTGTATGGGCATGAAGTTTTGACTTTGAGTTTATATATGGAACTCGATGATCCGTGACGTCATAAAATGCAATGGCTAACAAGGCAGCGTTTTTATCACCCGAAACTGAGTGTAGTTTTACTTTTAGTTTTTTACCTCAATAATTTAATTTTTTTTGGGTGTTATATTTTTTTTCTTTTATGTATTAACCTAAATAATCGATTAAAAAAATAAAAAAAATCCATGCATATACCCTATTACTTACTACGAAAGTACCCAAGATTTAAAACCTTTTCAGACGCGGTATTCATTACCCAGAGCCGCAACCAAAGCTGAGTATCCACTAAGCTTTGGGTACTCGCATATCCATGCCATGGCGGGCGTGATGATGCACGAAACTGAGTTTTTGTTTCGCTGCTGCTGTATATGTAGCGAATAACGCGTAGATCTGAAGGAGCTTTTACCTTTGTCAGCATAATACAAGATGAACCAGATCACAGTCGATAAGTATAAGTACATAATAAGTACATACGCTACTATGTGCGCGGGTAGAAATGACCTGTGCGAGCGGGGAGCGGGGGCGGCGTGTCCTGAAATGTGAAAAGTTTAGTTACTATTACCATAGACTAATTAAACACAATAAAATAATATAAATCAGTACGCAGTAACACAAGCTGGCAACGCCGCAGTGGCTGAAAAATTTAATGTTCTTTTCGTAGGAATTTACTACAACACGCCATCTCTTTGACGACCTCTGTGGCGCGGTGGGCGAAGGTCTACCTGCGACGCAGGAGGTTGCGGGTTCGATTCCCGCATCGGGACAAATTTGTGTACGATCTGCAGAAATTTGTTCAGGGCGTTCTGGATGTTTTTCTATGTATAATGAAAAATATCTATCTATGTAGTGTATTGTATTATGTATATCAGTTATCTAGTACTAGGTACTAGGGCTAGATAATGCTGTGTGAATTGTCCAGCATTATTTATTTATTATTTATTATCTCTTTATTTGCTGTCTAACTACAATAATAAGTAGTTAGCTAACCTACCGTTGCGAATATTTAATGCTTTTTACATTATAATGTAAAAATCGTTTAGAGAAGATTCAAAACACTGGGCGACATCTAGCGTCATTGTAGGCAATCATTTATCGATGTACGTTTTATTGTATGAGGTTATCGGTCTATCTAGTTTCAGCAGAATCAGAGTCAAATCGTTTATTTCTTTAGACTGACTGCTTGTAATATTTAATTTAATTTAATGTAATTCTTATTTTTTTCTGATTCTATTTTGTCTATTGTACCTATACCTACTACCTGCTATGTTATTTTATTTAATTTAATCTTGAAATTGTAATTGTATATTTTAAAGCTGTCTATGGACTTACGGGTCTGAAATAAATGTTTTTTTTTTTATTTATTGAGACTAACAAATTAAGCACTTAGAAAAGCCTGCGGCTTCGCAAGCGTTTTGACTCGGGATAAGAAGTGGCTTATTGTGGTAAGTGGTCTGTACTTCCTACCGTTACGTCCCTGCTACCTTAAGATCCGTTGAGCCGTTGGGGTTTGGTAATCGCAGTGGTGATGTTAAAAATATCGAAAGGAAGCTATTGCCCTTCCTCTGGTAGATTCAGTCAGCTCCTATGACATCCATGGGCTGAGTTGCAAGGATCGATTCTTACGCTGCGTTGCGACCACGGCAGAAGCCATATATTAATGTACCTAATAGACAATAAAAAATGGAGAAATAGGGTATTTCTGGCTGCTTAAATAAGTGGGAATATTGGCTGATGATGATGATGAAATAAGTCTGTACCTACTTGTAGATAGATCAACAAAAACGGCCTAATCTACTAAACTACTATGTATGGTATTGGCAAAAGAGGTTAAATAACTGAAAAATACAAAATATAGTTTTAATATAAAAAATTAAAAGTGATTTTTACCCCACGGGAACTGATTTATGGGATAAAAAGTAGCCTATGTTTGATTCCGAGATAAGAATTACCTGTGTGCAAAATTTCAGCCAGATCTGTTCAGTAGTTTTGGCGTGAAGACGTAACAAACATCCATCCATCCATACACCCATACAAACTTTTGCATTTATAATATTAGTGTGATGCTTTCCGAAAAAACTTATAAAAATAAAACAAAACTCAAACAAACCTTTAAAATAATGTGCTCAAGATTGAGTTACAACACTAGGTGCCATGCTCTGAAATAAAACAAAGCAAAACTAGAAAACTAAAAGTGATTAAACAAAATGAGCTTAAAACTAAGGGCATAAGCTTGAAATTATAATAAAACCAACCAAAAAGTCATGGAGCTGTATAGTAGTGAAAATTATAATAAAACAAACCAAAAAAGCCATGGAGCTGAATTAAAATTCGTGTTTTATTAGCTTAACCCTAACCCGTGTAAAGATAGCTCTTCAAAAGGATATATGCATGTTTTTTTTTAAATCGATTATTTAGGTTAATACATAAACAAAAAAATATAACACCCAAAAAAAATAAACTTTTGAGGTAAAAAACTAAAAGTTATACAACACTCAGTTTCGGATGACAAAAACGCTGCCATGTTAGACATTGCATTTTATGACGTCACGGATCATCGAGTGAGTGATGTATACTCAAAGTCAAAACTTCATGCCCATACAAAAATGTTCAAGTATGACGTCACGCTTCACGTGCCAATATCGTTGCGTTTACACATTTTGCTGTTGAGACTTAAAATATCTACTTTTCAATGGTTAAATTTCACAACAAAAACATCATAAAATACAAAAATAAATATACAGATATATTTCTATATCAATAGAGAATACGTAAAAAAATATTAGCTTTTTTGAAGTCACATGCATATACCCTATTGAATCTTGAAAATGATCAATTTTAAACCAATAGAGTCTCAAAAAGAGAAGAGTCGTGGGAATTGAGGGCGCTCGTGTGCCTATTGACAACTTTTGTTGCGTTGACAACACTGCTCTGTCATTGCAGTACGACTAAAAGTGTTAGTTCACCGTTACGCCACGACTCTTCTCTTTTTGAATAGACTCTGCGAATGACGATTTTTTCAATTGTCTCTGTAGACGATCATTTGGTTCAACAATGACGTAAAAATTTACAATTGCGAGTGACCGCTTCCAGGGCACTTAACATGAACCTAAAACTTAAACAGTTTTCGCAGGGATAGCAACTCTAAAGTGTAAGCTATAAGGTTCAAACCTGTACGTTGTTGTCGTGTAAATAGTGTCGAGGCGGCTGCGGTCTCGGCATTGGCTCATCGCTGTCTTCGTCTTCTTCAAAATCTGAAATTGAATTTTGAGTCTAAGTTTTTTTTCCAACCTTAACAAAACGTGTGTATGTATGTATAAGCATGTATTACGTTGGGTTCTTGAAGTCAGTAGAAATAAAGGTTTTATTTTTGTATTTCTTTAAGGACATTTTAGGATGTTTTTTAGTCTTTATAATAGGTGTGGATGGTAGGTCTAGGCATAGGTCTTTTGATAAAGATGAAAAGAATATTATTTAAAATAAAACTTTTAAACGCATTCACAATAATCATGCCATAAAACGTGCAATGCGATGATAGATATGAAATACGTCTAGTGTTATCTGTTCATTCCATAAAAACGTGTAAAAATGCACGACAATAACCATTTTTAATTATTTTGTAGATAAATTCTATCTATAGATTATAAAATATTTTTTCATACTTTTGTCAAAATACCCTAGCACCAAAGCTTGTATACTTAAATAGGTATCAGAAATAGTTATGATTAGAAACTTCCTTCGACGATCCTTTTCTCAGAGTTTAATTATATTATGGAAGAATTAGGTTCTATTCAAATCAGGATGCCGCGAACACTTCCAGCGATACCTGGTCTTAAATGTGTGTAAATAAAGTTTAAAATTATTTAACACAAGTTTAACACTGAAACTACTCGACCGCCGCGCCGCGTCACTACGATTCGGGTTTGAATTGAGTCTATGACTGAAGTAGTAGTATGGTCTACCCCAGCAGAACATTTTATAAATTAAATCAAATTAATTAAAACCTGCCCGCGTTCTTAAAGAATGGTATTTAGAATGAAGTCATCTCTCTTGCTGTCCCGCTCAGCTCTGACATTACGCATCCGGTCATAAATTTACATTCTAAAGTCATGGCTTTCGTAATTCGCAATTGAATGCAGAAGACGCGTTAAGGCCACGAACATGGCTTTAAAATGTCAATTATATGGTGGATGGTTTTTGCGTAATCGCACAGTTGATCAGATTCGAACAAAGCAAAACAACATGAGAGGTGAAGACATTCTTTAAGAACGCGGGTTATACAACCTGCACGCTTAACATAATAATAACCCTAGGCATGGTGGTGGCAATTACTTACTTCTCTGCTTCCTCGCATCAGCCTTAACAGTGTCTTCAGTGTCGGAACCCTCTGTAAACATTTACCAACGTAAAACATCTACATTCAAACCCATACAAATAACTCAAAAATGTGCATGGAAAATAAATGTATGGATGCGTGAGATTCCCTGGCGTTTTTCAAATATTATAGTGGCGTTTTTCAAATATTATAGTGGAGTCAATTAAGATGTGGTTAAAACTAAATTAATTGAATTAGACAGGATTAAAATGTTATCATCCCTATCATCAGCAACCTATATAAGTCCTAGTAATTTTCTTTTTCAATAAAGTTACACAAATTACGAGTCTTCAAGTCGTCAAAATTAAATGAAAAACGCCAGTACATCTTATTCACACAGATTTGTAAAATAAATCGAATGAGTTATAATAAAATTAGGACCATACATGCTCAATGCAACATACATAATAGAATAAGTTATAGGTAGAATAATATATGAGTACATACATAAATAGCATGCAAAAAATACTATTGGAAGATATTTTAGTTGTTATATGAATTGTTTAACCTGTGGAAGGCCGGACCGGGAAGAGAATTGCACCCATCGTGTGCCGCAAAATGGCGGAATCAGAGAGTGCACTCGACAGGGTTCGGAATTTATTGAATATTTTCAATAAATTGTTTGGTAGAAGGATATCTAATGATTATATTATAAAGTTAGATAATTACTGTACCTTATAATGTAACTTTTTACTGCTAAAACATTATTACGCTTTTATTTTTCACAGGTTATTGTACCCAATATCAAATTAACACACCGGCTGTAGAAATAATGATATTTTTAGTAAATTCTGTGAACATTTTTTAATTTAATTTATTACCCTCGTTAGTTCAATATCAAAGCAGTTTATTTATATGAAAAACACAATCTTTATAGCTAGAAATCATTTAAAAATACCATGTTGAAAATCACAATTCACACCGAAAAGTTTGCCATTTCACATGTGTTCAAACCACACTTTTATTATTTGATAATAACATTCTAGGTAAAATTTTCATGAAAGTAAGTACGCATGTTAGTGAAAAATATATTATTTGTTACTTGTTACGTGCTAAAAGTACATGTATTATAATAATAATCAATTTTTTCGATAAATAACCAAAACAGGTACGTGACTTGTCAAGGCATTTTTCATAAACAAATTTCATGTTCTTCTAAATCTCAATGCTCCATGGAAATGATTGTGAATGATTATAGACAAAATGAGCTTTTCATAGATAATAAACACTCATGAATGTCCAATACAAAATAATTTAGAATAATGTGGTAACATGTGAGGCATAGATTTCGATCATTGTTCATTCTAGTTCAATTATTGTTTGCATGTGTGCGTGTACAGAGAAAGTGACAACTGCCGTAGCACTTATCAGCGCTTATAAAGCGGTCCGTCAACGGCCTAAGCACTGATCAGGATCACTATACAGGTTGTTAATTTTGGAAACAGTGAATGAAAAAAATATCTTATAAACTAATATTATAGAGAGGAAAGATTTGCTTATTTGTTTGAATTGAATAGGCTCCGAAACTACTGGACCATTTAGAGTTTTTTTTTCACCATTAGAATCCTACAATATCTCTGATGAACATAGTCCATAGAATATACCCGTGCGAAGCCGGGGCGGACCGCTAGTATTTTATATTATTATATATACTAATTACAAAACTTCATGAGGTAATCACTTTTATTATAAAAAAAACACACGATGTAAAAAACACTGGTTTTATTCACATTACAAATTTAATATATTTACATAACTTTTATCTTACAAATTATTACAATACAAAATAAGAGCTATAAAACAATCAACAGGGGATATTGAGTCCTGTCAAAAAGGGGGTAAATAACTAAAACGTAATAACTGTGTCCAATGTTCATTATGCCATCGTTTACAGAACCTGAAAAAAGTACATGCTGTATAACGTCATTGGTGACTTCGTATATTTACACATCACATCGCCATTTTGTACTGTGTATGTGTGCGTGTATTTTCGTCAGATGCGTAATAAATAATGACTTTGCACAATTATTCCGCATTTATAACTCATTTTAGATATAATGATATATTCTCAATGAAATTACCATCTGAATGATATATCTATTTCAACAAAAACAATACGCGAAATGTATGAAATCATCAACGGAATAAGTTACGGACAGCCGTTACAAAGGGTACAGTACATTTGACGAAAGATATTTCAAAACTAGTTACATTTGATAACTATATTCAAGTAGATTACAGTTCTAAAATAGGTAAAGAATAATAAAATGTATACATAGCTTACCCTTCATGAAGTTTTTTCCACAAAAAATGACACTTTTCGACGCGCTATAAACATCCACACTTGCCTGCCGATGTTCAAATTTGAACTGCTTGTAATGACGGTTCTATGAACTTCACTGAATGAATGCAATGATTGTGGGTTCGTTCATTTCAGAGGTAAACAAATAAAACAATTTAGACTGTATTGCACTGTATTTAAATACCATAAACGAATAAATGGTATCGCTGGTTGCTAGCGCACTGATCAGATCTTAGGCCGACAAAGTTAGTAGGTACTGATCTGTGCTTA
This sequence comes from Eupithecia tripunctaria, assembly GCA_955876795.1. NCBI lineage: Eukaryota > Metazoa > Arthropoda > Insecta > Lepidoptera > Geometridae > Eupithecia > Eupithecia tripunctaria. Next base: position 6,081,916 of record OY041623.1, on the reverse strand, counting down.
GGCAAAGGAGAGGTTAAAATGGCCTCTTAAAGATCTTTACTTGATTTTTTAAATATCTGAAAATAAAAGAAACAGTCTCGCAGCACTCTACATAAAATTTACTTTCTTATTGATTTTAAACAAATTTTACAACAATTTTACTACTTGTCGATTGAGATTGATGCCCTCGTATCAGTAGGTTTGCGGGATTGAGATTTTGATGCGGGTGTGGATTCCCTGGCTAAAAGTGATTGTTTTGTGTAAACTAAAAACCCACCAAAATCCATTACACTGTTTTGTGATTGTTTTGTATAAACTTAAAAACCACTTGAAATCCATTATACAGTTTTGTGATTGTTATAGACTACAAACTGACCCGAAATCCATTATACTATTTAATGACTGTTTTGTATAAACTAAAAACCCACCCCGATATCCATTATTCGGATTTTTGATTGTTGTGTATACACTAAAAACTGACCCCGAAATCCATTATACTGTTTACTGACTGTTTTATAAAAACTATAAACTCACCCTAAAATCCATTATTCGGATTTGTGATTGTTGTGTATACACTAAAAACTCACCCTGAAATCCATTACTTATACCTACTGTTTTGTGATTGTTTTATATACACTAAAAACCCATCCCGAAATCCAATAATATGTTTTGTGATTGTTTTGTATAAACTAAAAACCGACCCCGATATCCATTAAACTGTTTTGTGATTGTTTTGTATAAACTAAAAACTCACGCCGAAATTCATTAAACTGTTTTTAGTTTTGCGGGAGAATAGTGTACGTACAGTAGGACAGGGGTGATTGAAGTGTGATATAGGAGTAAGTTTAAAAGAGACGCATTTATGATTGTTGTTGCGATTATGTGGCATAGGGACAGAGAGGTTTTATTCTATTATAATCAAAACACAACAGTTCAAGATTGGACGGAATAAAATGACATCTACTAGTTACAAACGAGATAGATTAACAAATCGGACAATAATCGGCCTTTCAAATTGTCGTGCATCGATTTCTTTGATGGCTAGTGTTAAGTTTAAATATAAGAATGAAAAATATTTAGTAACAATTCCGCGAAAAAACCTTCTGTGATAAAATCTGACAAATTATACAAAATTATACATTTATACAAAATGAAAGAACATTCTGGGAATCTGCCGTTGTTGTTTGGCGCTCTCAGTGTCAAGATCGAGTGGTGTGGTGTCCTGATGATGTCTCGTGGAGAGACGAAACTAGTTTATTTATTTATTTATTTATTTAAGGAAAACCAGCAGCACATACAAAAAAATCAAAATTCAAAAGATAGAAACAGAAGGCTATTAAGAGGTTTTCACGACTAAGAAGAATATTAGATACATACAGAGTGTGAACAAGCAAAGTAAACAGATATCCTACAACATAACAATTAACAAAATAGTTCGTTACATGCATAGCAAAAAAAATGTGATAATAGTACTAAGTCGTAGAAACAAAAATTTGGATCAATGATAAATTAATAATATAACATAACTATTACTCGCATCCCAAGATAGAGTCATCCTCATCATCCTCGCCGGATGATGAGAAAAAGTCAGAGCTCAACCGCCGTCTCACAGAGTTAACGCTGGAGCAGAAGAGGTCTAGGTCTATTTGCTTAGAGAGTTTATTAAATTGGTCGCCAATTTAATTTAATTTTTTTTTTTTAATTAGTTGACGACTTGCTTTGATAAATGTTCTTTCATTTTGTATAAATGTATAATTTTGTATAATTTGTTAGATTTTATCACAGAAGGTTTTTTCGCGGAATTGTTACTAAATATTTTTCATTCTTATATTTACAATGGATTTCCGCAAAGTAACGCCTGAATCTATTATTTATTTTAGTGTTAAGTTTGTCACATCACAGAACACCGCTAACCAGGTTTCATGTTTTTAACCAGCCCAAAAAAGGCTACGGCATTGTTATTAGTGTTTATTGAAATGTCGCCAAAACTAAACTAATTTGACAGGACTAATGATGTTGCCGTCCCTTTCATAACGATCGAAATAGAAAGGATGGCATCATTTTAGTGCTGTCGATCGGTTTAGTTTAAAACTATTTAAACTTTTGTTCACTCCCCTTAATTGATTAGTTTAATGTGAATGTTATTTTTTGTTTGTTTGCCCTGTATATTTAATCGCTACCGATAAAGCTTTTATAAACAGTTTTCCCGCGACACAGGCTTGCCTCGTCCGGGGGCGCCAGTAATGTGTATCTTAAGTAAATTGGCAAATAAATCATTTTGTATTGTATTTTCGCAGTTTGTGAACATAATTAATGATAATATCGAGTATTTATCGCTTCTGTTATTATTTCTTCTACGTTTCTATCGCGTTACAAAGATCGTGGTCACAGGGCGACTGGATGTATGTATATGGAGTTACACCCGATAATTTATTTATTTAAAGAACACAAACATCATATATATTAATTGATCGCTGTAACGCTGTAGAAACGAAATAGTTACAGAAGGTACGCAACAATTTGGCTACATCTGAATAGATACCATTATCGGGAATGGTATCTATTCAGATGTAGCCAAAACTAGACTAAACTAATTAGACAGGACTAAATATGATGTCATCCTTATTATTTTGATCGCTGCGACTGTGACGGCGACATTTTTAGTGCTGTCAAATTAGTTTAGTTTAGTTATAGCGACATGTGAATTGACACCATTATCAATATTAATATGGTTTAGTTAGTTTAGTTACCCTTCTATGTAATTGTCACAATTCGTGGACAACGGGGCTGATTTTACTTAGAGTAAGACTACTTAAGTTTAATTTTCTTAACTGTAAGATCTGAGTATAATTGTTTGTTGTCGTGAATAAATAAAAATAAAAACTTGGCGCGTGGAGCTCGAAGTGGCAACATCTCTGGTGGGACTCTGCCGTTGTTGTTTGGCGCTCTCAGTGTCAAGATCGAGTGGTGTGGTGTCCTGATGATGTCTCGTGGAGAGACGAAACTAGTTGACGACTTACTTTGATAAATGTTCTTTCATTTTGTATAAATGTATTATTTTGTATAATTTGTTAGATTTTATCACAGAAGGTTTTTTCGCGGAATTGTTACTAAATATTTTTCATTCTTATATAATAAAAATAAAATAAAATAGTTTAGTTCTGGCGACATTTGAATTGACATTTAAATTGACCATTATAGTGGTGGTCAATTTAAATGTCAATTCAAATGTCGCCAGAACTAAACTATTTTATTTTATTTTTATTATATAAGAATGAAAAATATTTAGTAACGCCACGAGACATCATCAGGACACCTTTACATTTAAGTAAAAATAAGTAAGTACCTACCTGAATTGAGTTCCCGCACAAGTGTGGACATGGCGTTAGTGACAGAATCAGCCGCGTAAAGAAGGTCGCTTCGAAGATTGCGATTGTCGATTCCCACTGTGATAGCGATAAAAATGTTTTAGGTATACAATAATTATAACATTCAGAAAATTACTATAGAAACTTTCGTAGTTTGACAAATTCATTATGAATGTAAACGGGTTAACTAAGAACCTTGCTTCCTTCCAACACAAACAAGGTTCGTAGTTAACCCGTTTACATTCATAATGAATTCAGAAAATTACTTCAGTGGAACCGGCGAATTTGCAGCACCCCATCTCTTCCCGTGGGTGTCGTAAGAGGCGACTAAGGGATATCCGGGGGGCGGGCAGCAGCGACCCCTGCAGAACAATTCTACCACCGAACTGCGATCTCCAACCCGCTTGCCCAGCGTGGGGATTATAGGCATTACCGTTAAAATTATGTAAACGCCAATAAGACGCTTTGCAGAGGGAGACCTGCGTCCAGCAGTGGACCAATACAGGTTGTTGAGGTAGAGGTTAAGGAACCGGCTAGCAAGGCCGTGCTTATGTTAATTTATGCCATTCATTGAGTACTAGTTTCTACCCGTGGCGTCGCCCGCGTTGTTTGTTAACGTTTCCATAACGTTTAGAAGTGATTTATATCCCACGGGAACTGATTTATGGGATAATAAAGTATCCTGTTTGATTCCATTAGAATTACCTACGTGCGAAAGTTTGTATGTATGGATGTTTGTTACCTCTCCACACCAACATTACTGAACGGATCGGGTGCTCTGAAATTTTGCATACAGGTAATTCTAATTCTAGAATCAAACTAAGGCTAATTATCATCCCATAAATTAGTTCTCTTGAGATTAAAATAACCTTTAAACGTTTCCATAGATGTTATGGTAACAAATTGCAGAAAATTTTTACTATATTAACTATTGTAGTTTGCCAAACTCACAATGGATATAACGTTGGTGTTCTTCCATCACAAATAAGGTTCGTAGTTAACCCGTTTACATCCGTAGTGAGTTTTGGAAAGTTTTACATACAAGCTTTTACTTAACATTTTGGATGGTAATAATTACTCACTGGTGGTAGGCCGTTGGTTTTGGTGGTATCCTCTATTATCGTTTCCCATGCTTTCCATACCTGAATATTATAATATAATTAATAATAATAGTAAATAATAATAATAAAAATCATTTATTCAGAACAGTTTACATGAGGCTAATAAATACGTTTTGAAACGGTGACACTACCGAAGCTTTACAAACTGTGTGGTAGTGTCAACTCTCAACTCCTAGATTTCTGATTAATAAAATTATTCCCCGCTGAGTGAAACGTAGTGACCTGTACCACAGGTTTCTAAAACCTATCACAGGCACCAGTTCTCTCACAAAACAGCTAATTAGTAGATAGTATGGTAATCAGGACTCAGGTGGACGTATTTCTACAAAAAGTTTGCAGTATATAGATAGATAGATACATTTATTGAGCAACACAGTTACAACACAGAACAGATAGGTATAAGTAGGTAGGTGTAACCATTATAGACTAGCGTAGTAGGTACATAATATAAAAAATGTAATGCTGTAACGATGCAGGTCAAAGGGTTCCACCTCAGCTTGATGCTACCTCGCATTAATGCAAGTTAGCGCTGGTTTTCAGATGGAACCTGTGAGGTGACCTCGCAACTGAGCGCCGATGCGACAGGGCATCTCTTTCTACACTATGCAAACTGAGCGAGACGTAAAAACCATTTAGTCAAATTCAGCCAGGAAGCGTTCCGTGACTGATGGACTGCTGTTCCATTTTAGGGTAGACTGCGTTTAATTTGTACCTAGGGTTTTGTAACATAAATGGTATAAACTTGTATCCGAACCGTCACCGAACGCTTCTTGTGAAAAAGCCTTTACAAGCCGTGCCCGCAAACTAATTGACACTGACAGTCCTTTGGAACTGAAGGAAGAAAGAAGGAAGTCAAGTCAAACAAATTACAAATACAAATAAAGTACATACAAGCGATATGTCGAGACAGTAAAAGCAGCGAAAAGGAGTTAATTTCTTTTACATTTCTAGTTTTCAAATTAATTTGTCTCATTCTGCAGCCAGTAAATATGAGTGAACGTGAATTTAAAGTGAAAGTGCCTCCAATATTGTGTCATGCTCCATGCAGCCTATTTGAGAATGACCAAGACATAAGTGTGTTAACCAGCCATGGACAGGACGCGTCCGAAGGGTAGTGCTGACTTGCAAATATTAAAACACACGATGTGAACCAGGATAAAGAAAGGTAAGAGTGTTATTGTATTCGTTTTTATATAGTATGATGTGAGTAGGATGAAGGAAGTTAAGGAAGAGTTTTATTGTATACATTTTTGAATCTCAAGTAGATGTTTTTTTACTTTACAACGAAAGGAATAAATACTTTTTATAGCTCTAAATGGAGGAGGTAAGTCGTTCCAACATTTCGAGGATGCGAATCGGAATGATCCTCTAAATGCAACAGTTCTATGTTGGGGGGTTTCAAAAACATTTGTGCACTCACGTCTTGGGTAGCGGGAGTTACTTTTGGCATATACCTAATTGTAAGCAATGTTTATTGAAGGGAGGATCTAAAATCGACAATGTAAATTACGTATAAAAGGACGCGCCAACAAAGTGAATTTTAGGTTAAGTATAGGCGGTTTGTTTAAGTTTATGCTCCATTCAAAATGTATATGATATAGGCCCCTAACTAGGTTCCTACTTGTGTCCCTTTTAGTTATAAGCACCTATTGCGAGAGACGAATAAATGCTTTATTATTATTATTATATCTGGGATTCTAGAACAGCGTTTTATAGTTCTTTTACTAGGTGGTGCAACTAGGTGTTTCTGTAACGAATTAGTGATATAAATTCTCCAAGAAATATAAAGAATTCTCTTGAATTGTAGAATCGAGTAAAGTCATAACACATATAGCACAAAACGTAGATTAAGGCCCATACACCAGCGAAAGTGGCGCCCGCAACTATTATATCTTATTATTACGTTGAACGCAGGAATTTTTAAAAATCCTACGTTCAGTTTGTGGTATCTATTATAAGCTATTTATGAATGCCTCTGTAATAGTTTCTTTTTTTAAAGCTTAGGAAGAGATACGAAGTTGCGCTTTTTGGCCACCAAACTCTATTTTTGCATCTCCTCTTAAACTATATGAGATAAAATTATAGAAGAGGTATTAAAAAATAGCTTATAATAGATACCACAAACTGAACGTAGGATTTTTAAAAATTCCTATGATAAACGTAAAAATATGATAAAATAGGAATTGCTGTCAGATTGGCTCGGGTATGCGCCTTAATATAATTTTGTTAATATGTGCGTAATGTGAAACTCACCCAGACTATGTGTCATGTCGATTCGTTCTCTCTCCCCTAGCGACGGAGTTTGCGGCGCGCTTCGTACCACACCACCGCGGCTTGGCTCCCTGCAAGACAATTAATAATTAATAGGGCATATGCATCGATTTTTTTGATTGTTTTAATCGATTCTTCAGGTCATTATTTAACCGAGGAATGATAAGACGCTCACTGAATTTCGCTAACAAGGTAAAAAAAACAAATCAAAACTACAATCATTTTCGGGTGATAAAAACGCTGCCATATTGGCGCCATGTTTATGTGACGTCGACGTACACACTCGATTAAAAATAATCGACAATACGAAATGTCAAGTGGGCAGAATAGTGTCAAATCAAGGTGCAGCAAGCAGAATAAAAAAAGAAGAAATGTGTACAGTGATGTCACGTCCGCTCTAGTCAATGGCGTAGCGTTTTGAAATTTTGCGATTGAGATTTAAAATATCAATTTTTCAATAGTTAAACTCTACAGTAAAAACATCTCAAAATGCAAAAATAAATATGTAGATATGTTTCTATATCAATAGAGAATATGTATATATTTTTTTAGCCATTTTGAAATCACATGCATATACCCTATTACCTAATTCGTGTCGATCCCGAACCGGCATGAGGTGGACATTATAGGCATTACTCCCCATGAGATAAAAGTCAAAAAGGTTTATTTTTTGACTTGTTGATCTCTTTTTTAGATGTTAAAAATAGTCGTAGTTAATTATCTTTTGTTGTCAATAATGAATGTTTTATAAGAAATGTAGAACATTTACGTAAGTTTAATTTTAATTTTAATCACACTACGCGTTAGGGCACAATATTTAGACTAAGTTTAAGTTTTAAGTTCTGAGAACTTAAAACTTAAACGAATTTTATGTAAGCGAATTTTGTAAATTCTTTTGAGAATAAAAATATCTAAAACCGTAAAAAGGTTCTAATCAGGGGGAGGCATGCGTCCAGCAGTGGACCAATAAAGGCTGTTGAGGTTATGGTTAAGGTAATTAGTGTAGGTGGCACCTCAACTAAAATTGCCATAGGACTTTTACAAATGTCAATAACGAACCTAGGTATTTTAAAACTAAGATCCATGAATTATGTTTATGTTTTTACCTATTTGACGACCACTGTGGCGCGATGGGCGAAGGTCGCGGGTTCGATTCCCGCCTCGGGACAAATATTTGTACGATCTGCAGATATTTGTTCAGAGCGTTCTGGATGTTTTCTATGTATAATAAAAAATATCTATCTATGTAGTGTATTGTATTATGTATAAGTTATCTAGTACCCATACATAACACAAGCTCTGCTTAGCTTGGGGCTAGATAATGCTGTGTGAACTGTCCAGCATTTTTTTTTTATTTGTTTTTCCAAAATACGTGCGCAAAGCCGAGGGTAGAAACTAGTATTTATGAAAGCTTAAAGTAAAAATGTAACTTAATCTTAAAAGGATGCTATTTGCACGTCTTATATGTTTGAATATCTACTCCATAAACAAGGCCTTAGAGATTGAAAATGACCTTCTTATTAAATCTTTGAAATCAGTATTACTAACTTTTAAAATAAAATAAAGTCTCCTTTCAGCAAAATATCATATCTACAATATTAAAGGTACTTTCCCTTCATATCGCATAGACTTGGGACGACGTATATGAGGCCAATAGTGCTTTAAATCTTACCGCTCCGGCGCTGAAGGCTGCGCCTGCGCCCCGGGCAACGGTGGACTCTTAGTAGACCGCGGTGAGGAATTCGGCGTCGACCTCGGCGATGATTGCTGCGTCTGAAATTAATTAACCTCTGTTTAGGACCGTCGGTGCTGAGTGGTGCTGGCTTAGAATTAGCACCACTCCATCTCTTCCTGTGGCTGCCGTAGAGGCGGCTAAGTGATATCCATTAGGGGCGGGTAGCAGCGCCCCCTGCAGAACAATTCTAGCACCGAACTGCGATCCCCAACCCACATTTCCAGCGTCGGTATTATGGGCATTACCCCCTATTAGATAAATGCCAACAAGGTGTTTATCAGGGGAAGGCCTGCGTCCAGCAGTGGACCAATACAGGCTGTTGAGGATGAGGTTAGGACCTTCTAGATTAAACATGTTTAACAGGATTAAGATATTAGGGAACGTCTCATACATCCGTACACACAAACATGCGCTTCTATTTAAGGGTATTGATATGGTAGGGTATTTTTATGGGCCTTGTCTTTGGTAACACATAACACGTGTACTAACAATGTAAACTATTAATTTTATCAAGATTTAAACACGTGGAGGAAATTCACATTTTTGTTACCATACCTATTAATGCTTAGGTTCGGCATATTATGTCGAATTTCTGGCATTATTTCCTTCGTTTTCGGTATAAAAATGGTGGTGTGATCCAATACATTTCAGTCATTTCAAACACTTAAGAAAAACACAATGAACATTCTTACTCAGGTTACTTTTGCCATTACTGTGGTTTGCGTAGCCACTGGTCCAACAGGAAGGGAGATTGGATTAGCCTGGCCTGGTCATTAATTTTTACCTTCTTTAACCACCTAAGGCCTTGTTTACGGAGACGCGGGGCGTCCAGCGGCGCGTGAAGCAGCCGAAACATATCGCAATGTACGGTAGTGTTTATGGATAGGCGGGGCGTGCAGAGTGGCGGTGCACGCCGCGTGTGACGCGTAAAATCAAACAAACGCGTGTAAAAACGCTTCTCCGTAAATACACTACCAACGCCATGTCTGGATTTAGTGCGGTCCGCGCCCCTGCGCGCCACTGCACGCCCCGGGGTCTCCGTAAACAAAGCCTTATGACGGAAAGTACGTCTCAAATACACTGACGGCAATTTCCCCGTTACCTGCAGCCGACTGCCAGTTATCTGACGACCTCTGTGGCGCGGTGGGCAAAGGTCCGCAGGACGCAGGAGGTTGCGGGTTCGATCGATATGTGTGTACGATCTATAGATGTTTGTTCAGGGCGTTCTAGATGTTTTCTATGTACAATAAAAAATATCTATCTATGTAGTGTATTGTATATATTGTATATGTCCAACATTATTTATTTATTTATCTGAAATCGCCTACAGTTGAGCCTTACTGTCAGCAACAACGTGCCGAACGTGTGTTTGAGCGCAAAAGAGAATTTAAAAAAATGTTTTATTATTTCATTTATATTGTTTGTTGCTACGAGTATTGTCTAATCAGAAACATTTTTTTCAGATGCTGCCGGGAGTCTCGACATTATTACAAAATGCTTAGAGGAAGCAGTGTCAGAGTTGCAGAAATGTTTTGCGTTTGAGCTTGACCTCGAAAGTTCATCCCAGGTTTCTGAAGAAACATTATCATGGGACATACCGGTACAGTGCCTGGTAAAGGAGGCAATTCAGATTATCAAATGTAGAGGTATAATCGAGTAACTCTTCAATATTTGACATTTCTTTCATAGCTGGATAAGAAAGTAATATATTCCTGAAAATGTATCATCTAATCAAGAAATGATTTAAAAATATTGTGTGATTTACTAATAAATGTAAATTTGATTTAAAATTAGTTTTTATTTATACCTACTTTATATTAGAAACGTAACATTAGGTTTGATTAGGTTATTATCATTATCCTACTGATATTAGAAATCTATACCACAGATAATATAATACTTCTATACTAATATTATAAAGAGCAAAGATTTGATTGTTTGGTTGTATGGAATAGTCTCCGAAACTACTAGGCTGATATATTCTTTCATCATTTTAAAAGCTTTCTTTTAAGAGCGTGACATAGGCTATATTTTAACCCGAAATTCCCACAGGAACGGGAACTACGCGGGTGAAACCGCGATGCGCTGCTAGTGTGCCATAAACTTAAGTATGCAGGTCACCAAAGTGCGCAGCAAAGGGTAGCCAACCCCTGTGTCTTGAATTAAAAGTACTTGACCAGTAACGTCGTCACCGTGTAGCCGAAACCGGCTGTGACACAAACGATCATCATCCTCAACCTCCTCTGGTGAGCGACATAGCGGCCTGTCCTCAGTTTGCCGCAACTAGCATCGGATTGCAGTCTTTCGCAGATCGTCATCCCACCTGCCTTCCCCTGCCCTACACCACATTCGCTTCAAGAACACGGTTACCACAGCAGTTGTCGGTTCTTTGCGAGATAGGTATGGCCGGCCCACTGCCACTTCAGTTCAATTTTTTTCAGCTGTGTCGATAATTTTGGAATCCTGAGAGACTCCGAGTATAGCCTTTTCCACAGCTCGCTGAGCGACCGAACTCGTGGCCCAGCCCTAACCGTAAATGATCTTCATAATCATCAATTCGAAAGTAACTCTGTCTGTTACCTTTTCCCGCCTTAACAGAACGGATCCTATGGGTGTGCAATAACGCCGGTACGAGATTTCGAGCGGGATGACAGGATATGATTTTCTCTGGATTGAGAAGTACAGAGCACCGAATTTTCTGTGCGCTAAAACTGTTTTTACCTAATAACAACTTAATGAAATAACCAATCGAATAATTAAAAGGCATAAATATAGAAATACTTCTAGGTTTCTTACCATACCGAAGAAAAAAAGTGTGCTGTTCCCGAGATAAATAGGAAAATGTGTGCAAAACATCAATATTTCAAAAAAATTTGGTATTTAGAAAACTTTCAAAAATCGTGTTTTAACAACACGTAATCAAGATAAAAGAGCAATTTTGAAGTAAATGGCTCTTAATAAAATTTTGGCAAGGTCTTCCCGGCTTTCCGGTGGAGCTAGTTTTTTATATATCTGATTCCTTAAAACTATTAGATTGACATCTACGAGAAAATATTGCAATAGTAACGGGAAAAGCCTACTCGGAAAATGTAAAGAATTCGATTCGCTTTCAAGCAAAAGCAACATCCACGGTTATGTTACTTGCATAAGATTTTTAATTGTCCCACATGACCAATTTTATTATAATTAGATAATTTTATATTTTACTAGCAGCGCCTTCGGTTTTACCCGCTTATTTTCCGTTCCCGTTGGAATTCCGGGATAAAATATAGCCTATGTCCCTAAAAAGTAAGCTTTTTTGATGGTGAAACGCATTCTCTGCAAGCGACTTATGCAAGCGACAACGAAACTTTGTATTCCTTTTCCGCGTAGGCCTCCAGTTACTACGTGATTCATTCCAATACCCCATAATAATCTTTAGCACAATGGACTGTTAACCTTCTTAAACTCTGTTGGGTTCAGGAGCCAGCGGCCGAGACCCTACACTATACACGTCACTATACCACATCATCATCATCATCATCAGCCTGTTAACGTCTACGAAAGATGATTCAGGTTTTTTATATTCTTTATTAAAAAAATTATAAAAATTTCTTACGCCTTTAGAACATATCCTAGAATATAGGTTTGTTTCTCATGTAAGTGAAGGAGAAATAATTGTCTTGAACCTGAAAATTACAATAGTAATAGAAATAAATTAGAAGTAGTATTTACACATTTTGATGCCATCGGTTTGATTGAGAATTAGCTGTACACCTCAGATAATTTTCTTATGAGGCGTACACCCATTCTTTCTGTCATTTTGACCGAATCTTTTCGAGAACTGATTCCCTCGTATGAATGAAAATTTGGTGTTCTTTCAACAGAGTCAGAGTCAAATCGTTTATTTCTTTAGAATTACAAAATAATTACTTAGACAAGTCAAATTTTTACTATATAAACAGCTTGATAAATAGTAATTACTATCAAATAAGAAATAAGGTGCAATTGTCTCTAATTCACTCACAAACAAGGTCGTAGATAACGCGCTTACATTCATATTATTTTCATACTCTTCACAGGCAGAAAATTTGTAAAACAAATTCTCATTAGATCCATTCTATATATTTATTTATAGAAATGGATCTTCTGAGAAATTAAGTAGTCGATAGATTCATCATGGATCTAAGACGCCCTGAACAAATATCTGCAGATCGTACACACGAACCCGCAACCTCCTGCGTCGCAGGCGGACCTTCGCCCACAGCGCAACTGAGGTCATCGCTGTGTCGTGATTGTAGGCCAATACAGAGTTCATGTGTTCATCCGTGTTTAATTATTGATATCCTTTGAAATACGCAATATAAACTTAAACACGTGTCAAATTACGGGATTCAAATTCGGTATATTTTTTAAACAGCCAAAAAGGACACACATAAACTGACACACTGCAATGACTGCACTACCAGCTACCAGCCACGCTATGATAGCATCAAGCTAAACATACTACGGTCTATGCCTGCCTTCGACCATGGTCATTACTACTGCTGCACGCGCTAAAAAGACCTACGATCAATCATCGTGGCCAGCATGCCAGCTGCCAGCCAACATTTGTTTTATTTGGGAAATATACAGCTCATAATACTTAAAATAATTTAATTTTGTTTTAAAAAATACTATAAACCTACTTCAATTTTAATAGTTTTTTAATAGATTTTCATGGATCCCATTGTCAGAACTAAACCAAATTATGGGACCACAAGGGAAGCACCAGCTTTTATATAAAAAAGAATCATGAAAATCGAATCGAAGAACCTCATCCTTTTTTTGAAGTCGGTTAAAAACTAAACGGATTAAGCTAAAATGTTGCATAAAGGTAATTCTAACCCTGGAATCAAACGTTACAAATCAAGTTTTGTTTTATATGGACGGCGAGCTCGCTTCTAGAAATTCTAGTTTATGCCCTATTAGACCAAGTATGTACTACTACAGCGTATTATTACTGTAGTACAACTCATGGTTTATGCCACGATAAGCTCGCTGTGTTATTGTCACGCGTTGTGCCGAGCGGCGAGCTTACGCATTGATTAAACTATTGCAAATTTGCATATTGATCGATATTCGAAATCCTCTGTCCTGTGCAATTCACATACACACGTGTAAAGTACAAATAGTTGGGAATTTGATTTAAAAAGTCTTTAAACACGTAAATATTAACATATTTCACATTTTATTGTCTTAATTTACGAAATTCTTGTCTTTATTTATTTTGGTTTTGGTATAAAAGAGGACGATATCAAGAAAGAAATTATCAATCAGTTGAAGCAAAGAAGAAAAACAAAATGAACAGTCTTACGGTGATATCTTTTGCCATTGTCGTGGCTTGCGTAGCCGCTGGTCCCATTGAGAGTGACGTTGAAACAACTGTACTCCAGTCAGGTCAGTATTTTTTTGAAACCCGATGAAAATTAGCGTGTTATATTATCGTGGTGTTTATATGTGCTAGTGTGCTCTCTCGCTCCAACTCAGCATGAGAGCAACCAATTCGCAGTGCGATTAAGCTCTTTAAACAAGTATTTTTAACCAACTTCAAAAAAGGAGTAGGTTCTCAATTCGACGCTTGTTTTTTTATGTTTTTACCTCAGATTTTTAACTGGGTGGTCCGATTTTTATGATTCTTTTTTTATTTGAATTTGTGGTCTCATTTTAATTTGGTCCAGTTGTGACAACGGGATCCATAAAACAACTATATAATTGAAGTCGGTTTTATAGTTTTTTAAGACGAAATCAATTATCAAAAACTTTTTGATTACAGAACTATAACCACTCTTTCTTATACACGGAGTTCACGTCTCAACGACGGCAATCTCAGGCGACGGCAGTCGTCGAATGCCGTCGCCTGCAGGGGTATTTTTAACCGACTTCAAAAAAAGGAGGAGGTTCTCAATTCGTCTGTATTTTTTTTTATGTTTGTTACCTCGGAACATTTGACTGGGTGGTCCGATTTGCATGATTCTTTTTTTTATATGAAAGCTGGTGCTTCCCGTGTGGTCCCATTTTAATTTTGTTCAGTTCTGACAATGGGATCTATGAAAATTCATGAAAAAACTGTAAAAATTGAAGTCGGTTTATAGTTTTTTTAAACAAAATTAATTATAATTGGTCCGAAATGCCATCGGATTCGATATCGGAAACTTTGACAAATCAAAATAGCGTTCTAAAGTTCCGTCGGAATAGAACTCAAATTCTAATCTCACATTTTCGCTTCGGAAACGAATCGAATGAATCAAAATACCCTCGCTGCAGTCGAGCCTTGCAGTCGGCAACTTGCCGTCTGTGTATCTAAGAATGAGCCCTAAGACTTAAAATAATATTATTATGTAGGTAAATAAACTGATTTCGAGGGGATAACGAGGCTGAATGTAACTTTAGTCTTTGAACAGAATTGTGCGGGGGGCGGGCAGCAGCGCCCCCTATAGAACAATTCTATCAGCAAACTGCGATCCCCAACCCGCTTGCCCTGTGGGCGCCTTATGGGCATTACCCCCCCCCCCCCCCCATTAGATAAATACTAATAAGGCGTTTATCAGGGGGAGGCCTGTGTCCAGCAGTGGACCAGGTGACCAGACAGGCTGAGGTGAAGTTGAGGATATGCTTCAATGTTTTCCCTGTACGTGGAGCTAATGACGTCAATAGTCCGAAAGATTTTCGGCTCGTCAGTCACTTAGCACTTGGCGCCATTCTTGTACCATCGCCAAACGTCCAGTTGAAACTATTTTGCTTTGCGTTAAAAACAAAAGATATCGAGCAAGCCGGGGTTGTAGTCCGGGAGCCGACTGCAAGAAACCCTACCTGATAAAAAAATAGAAAATACCTACTCTGTAGGGGTAGCTGACTTTTAGTACGTGCTACTGCTCTTGGTCGGCCGCGGCTTATCTTGGCAAATTTTGTGCAAATGGCAAAAAAGTGGTACCAAAATTCATCACAAAAAACGTCATCGAAAAATAGAATGAAACTTGTATAGTAGAATTCCTGCCTTGAAGGACAGTAAAAAAAAGTGGTCGGCCTAATCCTGTGTTGGCAGGTTCCTGTGTCCGACCGAATTTATGGTACCACGTGACAGCTGCATTTTACCTCATCGAAAAATGGAATGAAAAAAACGGATTATATTAGCTAAATTAAACCTGTTGACGTTTGTCTTGGTCGGCCTCACCTTAGCCTGGCAGTTTTTTCAGTCCGACCACATTTATAAAAAAATATTTTTTAATTTCAATATTGAAAATATGGTTTCTTCATTGCTTCAACTGAATAATAATGCTTATTTAAATAAAACTATCGCAATATACTGCCGTGCTTTTTTATAAGGCAGTCTTCTTCATACAATTTCAATACAATTTCATTTAAATTCAATTTTTAACTGCCTTTATAAGAATCGCGGCATAATCATCATAATAAGTCATACAAATCCATGCCCACATTGCCCACCGACCAGTATCTGCGAGGCCGCATGCGCGCTATTGCTATTTCAGTTTTCTAACTTGTGAGTGAAAGAGAAAGGAACAGACGCTCACCAAACCTTTGTTTCTATTCTGCGAAGGACACCGCGCGCGCCGCCCGTCAAGGACACTCATTTGTGTGCTACGCTGCCACCAAGCTCATTCTCGCTCGTCCTTTGTGATGTTATTGTGTAGTACGGGAAGGTGGGGATCATTCGTACACTTTTTAATCTAAGCCTTGTAAAAAAAACCTAATTGCAATTTCAAAATAAATTCAATGAGTTTAGATAGGTAACCTATATATCTGGCTAAAATAACAAGGTACATCCTTTTTGATATAATGCAATTTAGCCGACTAATGGCGGTTATTCCAAAAGATGGAAATCGTACGAATGCACCCCACACGTGGGGTAGATTCGTACATAGTGTGGGGCACATTCATACATGAGTGAGAGCCTTCGTACACAAGAAGAAAAAGTGCCATTTATACTTAAAAACATTTTTATTCAAATATGAAAACAAGTTTCTAATATTTATAAAAAAGTCTTTGTTATCGAGATCAAACTTCACTGATAATAAAAAAACCTTAAAAACAGTAGAGACTATTAAACGTTTCACACTAAAATATGGTAAAAATTAACATGTTAAAAATACACCTGAACAACCGTTAATCCATAGTGCAGCAGTCTGTGATGTACTTGTTGAAAACTTTCTCTTCTTCTATATTGAACACTTGGAACGACGTATATTTGGAAGTGAAAACACGTGCTGCTGGGATGTCTTCTGCTTCCAAAGCAACATTTTTATGGTACTTTGCGTGCTGCTGGGATGCCTTCAGCTTCCGAAGCAACATTTTTATGGTACTTTGCTAAACGACTTTCAAGCGTTGAAGGTTTGACGCCGTAATTGTTCTGCGGATTTCCGAATGGATAACTTCATCGCATACTCCATTGTGTCTTCGTCTACCCACCTCTCCAGATCTGGTACCCTTTTTTGCGTATTTCCGTGGCATGGTTCTGAAATAAGTAATGGTAGTCAATTCACACAGCATTATCTAACCCGAAAGATAATCATAGCTTGTGTTATGGGTAGGTACTAGATAACTGATATATTTACTAATTTTGTCCCGAGGCGGGAATCGAACCCGCAACCTCCTGCGTTGCAGGCGGGCGAAGCCGCCGCCCCTCAGAGGTTGTCAAATTTACCTACGTTAATAATTACCAATATTCTATTGGTAAATATACACTCATGAAATATCACTCACAATCCATAAGGGATACAGTACGAATCTACCCCAGTAGTGCTGTATGAAGGTACCCCAAACCCAAATATTTTACAAATTAATAAAAAATAAAAAAACGGTTAACTTCATATTAAAATAAATACGCACACCATAAACTAAGGCATCAGAACATCATTTACGATAAATTACTTTAACGATTTGAGTAAAACTTACTAGAACTAAACACTTTCAAAGGTGAATCCAAATATTACTTACGAGAAGCGAAAACACGTATCGACTTGCTGCACTTAAGCCGTTGGCCGCACTGCCCCACCTCGTCGCATGGTTACCTGCCGCGGTAGAGGGTAGGCACACACCAAGTATGAACGCGCTAACGTTTGTAATCGCGGAGTTATGATGAATGTACGAATGCTCCCGCTGTACGAATGGTGACGGTTTTCCCCACCTTCCCGTACTACACAATAACATCACAAAGGACGAGCGAGAATGAGCTTGGTGGCAGCGTAGCACACAAATGAGTGTCCCTGACGCGGGCGGCGCGCGCGGTGTCCTTCGCAGAATAGAAACAAAGGTTTGGTGAGCGTCTGTTCCTTTCTCTTTCACTCACAAGTTAGAAAACTGAAATAGCAATAGCGCGCATGCGGCCTCGCAGATACTGGTCGGTGGGCAATGTGGGCATGGATTTGTATGACTTATTATGATGATTATGCCGCGATTCTTATAAAGGCAGTTAAAAATTGAATTTAAATGAAATTGTATTGAAATTGTATGAAGAAGACTGCCTTATAAAAAAGCACGGCAGTATATTGCGATAGTTTTATTTAAATAAGCATTATTATTCAGTTGAAGCAATGAAGAAACCATATTTTCAATATTGAAATTAAAAAATATTTTTTTATAAATGTGGTCGGACTGAAAAAACTGCCAGGCTAAGGTGAGGCCGACCAAGACAAACGTCAACAGGTTTAATTTAGCTAATATAATCCGTTTTTTTCATTCCATTTTTCGATGAGGTAAAATGCAGCTGTCACGTGGTACCATAAATTCGGTCGGACACAGGAACCTGCCAACACAGGATTAGGCCGACCACTTTTTTTTACTGTCCTTCAAGGCAGGAATTCTACTATACAAGTTTCATTCTATTTTTCGATGACGTTTTTTGTGATGAATTTTGGTACCACTTTTTTGCCATTTGCACAAAATTTGCCAAGATAAGCCGCGGCCGACCAAGAGCAGTAGCACGTACTAAAAGTCAGCTACCCCTACAGAGTAGGTATTTTGTATTTTTTTTCAGGTAGGGTTTCTTGCAGTCGGCTCCCGGACTATTGGCAACTATTCACTTCACAGAAAATTCACCCTAGTGGTAAGGCGCAATTTTAGCCGACTACGTAGGGAAGGGTTCAAGTCTCATCGAAGTCTTTTTAGGGTTCCGTGCCCAAAGGGTAAAACGGGACCCTATTACTAAGTCTCCACTGTCCGTCTGTCCGTCTGTTACCAGGCATGTATCTCATGAACCGTGATAGCTAGATAGTTAAAATGTTTACAGATGATGTATTTCTGTTGCCGCTATAACAACAAATAATAATAACCGAGGTTAAGCAACGTCGGGCGCGTTCAGTATTTGGATGGGTGACCGCGTCACGTTGACTTTTTGTTTTTTATAGATGATACGGAACCCTTCGTGCGCGAGTCTACTCGCACTTGGCCGGTTTTATTAATAATTTTATTTAATTTCTTACAAATTACACAGCTTGCGAACTATAATCATAAAAAAACCTCAGAACTATACCAGTTTAAAATTTCTATTTATTTATTTTTCTTTACATGGTATACTTATTTATTAATTTATTTGAATGGAAAATCAACGGTTTAAACTAACTTAATACAATTTATTCAATAGCACCAGAGAGCCCATTAAAGAACCTCAAGCTCCTCACTTATACCGTGTCCATTTTGAATGAAGTATAAACGTAAACAAACCGCCCATACTTAACCTAAAATTCACTTTGTTGACGCGTCCTTTTATACGTAATTTACATAACTTGTCGATTTTAGATCCTCCCTTCAATGAAAATTGCTTACAATTATATCTGAAACTCTACGCCAAGCAAGTGAGATTTTGTTATTTGTGTGTGTCGAATTTTGTTGCTAACATGCTTCATTCAAAATGGATAAACCATAGGTGAACGTGGGCTGAAGTAAATTTTATTAACAGAAATGAAATTTTCAGATTCTGCCGAGGGTTTACCTGATGCTTAGAAAGAAAGAAAGAAAGAAAGAAAGAATTTATTCGTAGCCACACACCTTATAACAATAATAATAATAAAGGAAATACAAAATATACGTAACTAAGATAAATATAATAAACCTTTGGATTTAAATGTCGAAACCTATTCTAAGTGTGTAGTAGTCGAGTCCCAAGGGTATAAATAACTGGTCTTTCCCTATCTATGTGCGCGGCTAATCAGGTCCAGCCTCAGCTTGATGTCATTATCCACCGAGGTCGATAACGAAGCTGGTTTTCAGTCAGGACCTAAGTTGGGTGACGTCGCATCACGAGTAACAGTCCACAAATGATACGTAACAACACTCACAAAATAAAGGGGGGGTACAAGTACTTAAGTAAGGAATAAAAGAGTTGGGCAATAATCAATGCAAAAGGTAAAACAGTTACATGCGTACAATACTTAAATAGGGTATAAGATTTAAAAACAAGAAATATTGGGCTAGAATGTATTTAAGGGGAGGTGTATTTTCTTAGGAGGTTTTTTGGTTAGATAATAAAAGTTTTTTGAGATTAGCTTTAAATGTGTACAACGACTTGGTGTTGCGTACTGGAGGAGGCAAATCATTCCAGCACCGCGATGCCGCGAATCGAAATGAACCTCGGAAAGCTACAGTTCTATGTGTTTGTGTGAGTAGGATTAAATTGGAGCAGGCTCTACGTGGATATTTAGGGTTCCTCTCAGACGCCCATTGAAGCTTGTTGTACAAGTAGGGGGGAGATTTAAATTTGATGACGCCAAACAATAGAGTTGCCAAGTGTAAGTCACGGCGTGCTTTCATTTTCAGTAAGTCCGACGAGTTCAGGTAAGGCGTGACATGTGATCGAGGTGGGATGTTAAAGCAGAATCGTGCGCAAGCATTCTGAACTCTTTGGACCAGCTTCTCAGTGCGGCTGAGTAAACACGGTCCGAATACTACATCGCAATAATTAAGTTTGGATAGGATTAGTGATTCGCACAATGTGATGCGGACCGCCTCGCTCAGGTATGGCCGAATTTTGTATAGAGTTTTCAATCTATAGAAACAATTACGTACACTTTCCGCTACTTGACTTTCAAACTTGAGCTTTGCGTCAACAATTAGGCCCAAGCTTTTAGCTTCAGAAACGTATTTAATAAATTCACCGCCAACGATGACTTTTATATTATCTTTATCTAGTTTTAGCAGGTTGACTCTAGATCCAGTCAGGAGGAATTGTGATTTCTTTGGATTTAATACCAGCGAATTTGAGACGGACCACTGATATATATTTTCAAGATCAGTATTTATTTCATTAACTGCACTTAGATAGTCAGATGGAAGAAAAGAATGGTAGAGCTGCAAGTCATCCGCGTAAAGGTGAAATTGAGAATGAGAGATGCTCTTAATGATGTCGGCACTATATAGAATGAATAGAAGAGGACCCAGGATAGATCCCTGGGGAACACCCCGAGGAACAAGCTGAAGGGGTGACCTTAAAGTTTTCCCATCATTCATTCTTAGCTCCACACATTGCTGTCTTCCACTAAGATAGCTATCAAACCATTTGATCGCAATAGGATTTAGGCCGTAGAATGCCAGTTTTGATATGAGCAGTGATATATTAATAGAATCAAAAGCTCGTGAAAAGTCTAACAAGACCAATAGACTGCACATGCCTCGATCCTGAGAAAACAATAAATTGTCTACCACATCTAGGAGAGCTGTTGCAGTACTGTGACCTCTACGGAAACCTGATTGAGACTGTGGTAAAATATTGTGCTCGTCCAGATATTTAGTCAGCTGCAAACTAACCACTTTTTCGAGAACTTTAGACAAACAAGGCAGTAAGCTAATTGGTCTTAGGTCAGTGACAGATTCTGGGATTGGCTTTTTAGGTATTGGTTTGACTATCGCAACCTTCCAGCACTCTGGAAAAATGCCACTTGTTAGAGAAGCGTTGATAATAGCTGTTATAGCTTGCAAAGATTGAGGTAGAGTCAGGATAAGCATATCCAGACTTATACCATCAATGCCTTGAGCATTTGATTTTAGGTTTTGAATAATTTTCAAGACAGTCTGCTCATTTACAGGGTTCAAAGAAAAGGTTTCTGATTCCTTACAAAATCTATGGTACTCAAAATACGTTAATTTGGAAATACTGACAAAACCCTCACCCGGTACACTCAGGAAGTGAGTATTAATAATATTAGGATCAAAAAATTGTGGAGGAAGCTCCGCAGCATCTTTCTTATCAGGCAAAATATTAGATTTTAGGTTTTTCCACAATGTTTTTGAATTATTGACGTTACGATTGATTTGATTGGTGAAGAAAGCAGCCTTCTCACTACGAATCGCCGAGATAACGATATTTTTCATGTCTTTATAACACTGTTTAAGGATTTCCGAGTTCTGGGATCTGTAACTATTATGGTAATCATTTCTTATTTTAATCATATCCTTGACAGTGCTAGTTATCCACGGGTGTGGAGGTCCTTTAAACTTTCTGATATTAAGTGGCGCATGTACATCAAACAGTGTTCTGATGATATAGGTGAAGTCCGAGGTTAAAGTTTACATTTTAAAATGCCTAAAGGACGCCGTGCCAGAGTTAATTAAATGTTTTACATCTGTAATTGAACTCCAAAATACATCCCAGGTTTCTGAAGAAACATTGTCAGTGGACTTTCCTGTAGAATGCCTGGTGAAGGTAGCTATTCAGCTAATCACCTGTATAACTTCGTAATGTTTTTTTGTCATTTTTTTATAGCTGTTGAAAAACAATTGTAGTTCTGAAAATGTACATAATACGAAAAATCTAAAATATGTGTTACGTGTGATTTAATTCAATAAAATATGAATTTAAATGCAAGTGAGTTTTAATCTTATCTTCTTTATAATTAATGTATTTTTCAGATCTAAAACAATACTGTATTAGAATTTGATAACTTTAAAATAAGTAAAATCGACTTCGATTTTTTTTAAGTTTAGCGGGATCACCTAGGAATCTATGTTTGATTCCAGGGTTAGTTTACCTTTATGCAACATTTCAGCCTGATCCGTTTAGTTTTTAACTGACTTCAAAAAAAGGAGCAGATTCTCAATTCGTCTGTATTTTTTTATGGTTGTTACCTCAGAACTTTTGACTGGGTGGTCCGATTTTCATGATTCTTTTTTTATTTGAAAGCTGGTGCTTCCCGTGTGGTCCTATGTTAATTTAGTTCAGTTCTGACAATGGGATCCATATAATTGAATGTTTATACTTATTTTAAAACAAAATCAATTATTGCATAAAAGCGTAACACATCCATTTAAACAAACTTTCGCGTTTATAATATTATAGTAGGATGGACTATGGTTCTGAAATAAACGATTTATACTTATTCAATTATTTAATTTACTTGCATTGTTTTAATAAAGCACTATACGCCTTGGTACGCACGCAGCGTGCACCGCCACTCTTCACGCGACGCCTATCCATAAACATCACCGTACATTGCCATATGTTTGTGTTTGCGAGTGCAGCGGCTCCGTAAACAGTGCAAAACGACCATCTCGCCGCCCGACGCGACGCCGCTAACAAGCCCTTAGTCATCAATGCAGCCCTCGACCTTCGATATATCATTGTGGCCAGCGAGCCAGCCATTACAGAGGGCCTTTTTTTACTGTAAATAGACCTTTGTTTGACCGCAATCTCACCTGATGGAAAGCGAAGATGCAGCCGACGCGTCGGCTGCATCTTCGCTTTCCATGCGACGGTGTATCACAAAGGTCTAGACTAGAAGATACCTATTCACCCTTGTCTTGAAGAGACCCAGGTTGTAATTGGCTGGGAAAACAGAGGCAGGAAGCGAGTTCCATTCCTTTGCGGTGCGAATAATAAAGGTGGAGGAAAACCGCTTAGTGCGAGTGGAGGGTACGTCCACCAAGTATGGATGGTATTGCGCTGTGCGTCTGCTCGTTCTGGAGTGGAAGGGGGATGGTGGGATCAGGTCATGTAGTTCAAGTGAGCATTCTCCAAAATGTATCCTATAAAAGATCGAGAGACAAGCAACCTTGCGGCGGTCCAAAAATGTATGGATTTGATATATGCATAGGATATGTCACGTGATCTGATTCGAATTTTTCCCTACGAATCTTTCATTTGTTTTCGTTCAGAACAAATCTTCCACTAAACTGCGATCCCCAACCCGCATGCCCGGCGTGGGGATTATAGGCATTACCTTCCCATGAATTAAACACCAAAAAGGCGTTTATCAAGGGGAGGCCTACGTCCAGCAGTGGACCGATACAGGCTGTGGATGTGGATGATGGATTTGTTTGTAAATTATTTTTAAGTGTGCAATAGAGAATTAACTATCTATCTACGTATCTAAGCTCCCTCTCGTTATTGCCACGATAAGCGTTGTGCCGAGCTTACGCAATGATTGAACAATTACAATTTGCGTATTGATCGAAATTCGAAATCCCTGTCCTTGGCAATTTACATAAACACGTGTAAGTACAAACAGCTAGGAATTTATTTTATCAAGTCTATAAACATGTAAATATTAACATATTATTTCACATTTTACTGTCATAATTTACGGAATTCTTGACTTTATTTCTTTTGGTTTTGGTATAAAAGAGGACGATATCAAGAAAGAAATTATCAGTCAGTTGAAGCAACGAAGAAAAACAAAATGAACAGTCTTACGGTGATATCTTTTGCCATTGTCGTGGCTTGCGTAGCCGCTGGTCCCATTGAGAGTGACGTTGAAACAACTGTACTCCAGTCAGGTTAGTATTTTTTTAATCTATTAAAACTCAGGGGTGTTTTGTGTCGTTTGTATCTGTGTCAGTGTGCCAATCGCGGCGAGCGCATGTTAAATGACCATAATGAATGTTTAATATTATACTATACATATCTATACTTGACGACCTCTGTGGCGCGGTGGGCGAAGGTCCGCCTGCGACGCAGGAGGTTGCGGGTTCGATTCCCGCCTCGGGACAAATATTTGTACGATCTGCAGATATTTGTTCAGGGCGTTCTGGATGTTTTCTATGTATAATAAAAAATATTTATTTATGTAGTGTATTGTATTATGTATATCAGTTATCTAGTACCCATAACACAAGCTCTGCTTAACTTGGGGCTAGATAATGCTGTGTGAATTGTCCAGCATTTTTTTTTTTTTTTTTTTTAAACTTATATTATAAAGAGGAAATATTGTTTGTTTGCATGGAATAGGCTCCGAAACTACTAGACCGATTTAAAAAAAAATATTTTTGGGGGTGACATAGGTTATATTTTATACCGGAAATCCCAGGGGAACGCAAATGATCGGTAAAATAAATTTTTCATCGTAAAGAAAAAAACGGTGGTGGAACCAAATAGCTTGGTTTTGCAGCTAGCTATATGAATATGACAAATAGATCATAGCTGTATTATTGACATAAATGAAATTCATTACGGATGTAGACGGGTAAACTACGGACCTTAATTGTGTTGGAAGAACACCAATTTTTCATCCTTTAAACGAGGCATGAAATGTTGGTGTACGCGCGCGTCTAGAACCCCACTCACCCTGAAGATGTCCCTCGTAAAGGGATGAAACGTTGGTGTTCTTCCAACACAAATAAGGTTCGTAGTTAACCCGCTTACATCCATAATGAATACGTCAAACTATGATGGTTTTTACATTAAAATAAATGAAATTTTCAGGTTGTACTGATGATTTAGATGATACCGACATTTTACAGTGCATGAAGGAAGCAGTACCTGAGTTACTTAAATGTTTTAAATCTGACACTGAATCCCTAAATACTTCCGAGATGTTTCAAGAAGCGTTATCAGTGCACGTGCCTGTAGACTGCCTGGTAAAGGTGGTGGTAGTTCAGTTCATCACCTGTTTAACTGTGTAATTTTTTATCCTTGACATTTTTTCATACCTTGATAAGTCAACGATTGGATTTCGAAAAATGTATTTAATACAAATATCTAAGATAAAGTGTTATGTGTGAATTACTTCAATAAAATGAATTTCAATGCAAATTAGTTTTTACCTTCCTCACCGCAATAACAGCGCATAATGGTCTACTTCTGGACCTCCCCCTGATAAGTGCCTCATTGGCTAATATCTCATGTGGGGTAATACCCATAATCTCCACGCTGGGCATGCGGGTTGGGATCGCAACCTGGGGGGTTATGCTCTATGACCAATTCAACGTCTTACACAGATACGTCAAGATATCGGCGGGGAATGGGACAAAACTGTATTGGTTTTGTCCCATTCCCCGAGCATAACCCCCCAGGTGGTATAATTGGGAGCGGTTGCTTGCTACCGGTGTGTATACACATGCAGTGCGATTACTGCTCTGGAACACCCAGGGCAATCGAACATTTCTCCGTATTTGTGAACGTCTAACGAAATCTTATCAAGAAATCCTATTACTCCGTAGATGACTACATCAATGATGTTAATGCTTGGCCGGATGTAGTCCAGTTCCACACAGACAGTATGTAAGACCAGTTAGACTTAGTTATCCTAAGATTGTATTAGTTGATAAGCGATGAACTTGCTAGTGGTTTCTTTTTCACTTCTTCCGCTAGTGGATAAAAAAATGAAGTGAATTAGAGTCAATTTTACCTTATTTCTTGTATTGATAGTAATAACTATTTATCAAGCTGTTTATATAGTAAAAATTTGACTTGTCTAAGTACTTATTTTGTAAGTCTAAAGAAATAAACGATTTGACTCTGACACTGACTCTGACTCTGACTCTAACCTCGATAGGGGCCGACGGGGTAATAAGGAACCCCCATCAGGTGGAGGGCGAAGGGTGTCTATTTTGTATTTCGGTATTATTTTAGATCACGGGTAGCTTAAGAGGGCGCATTGCACGCCATTTTGTGAGAATGATAGTCATATGATTTGGCGTTCATAGGAGCGGGACAGAGCATACGTTTTTGGAACAGCGCAGGCGCAAAAATTATGTTTTTGTAAATTTACAAGAAAACTACACCACTTATAAAAAAAAGCGACCGAGGAACCAATGAATTAGTAATGACCTACGAATCAAAACAAATAAGCGTTTGCTCTCTTATAGCATATATTTGTAAGCTTTTCTATAGCGCTAACGCGATTTTTTTTTACCGTAATTTTTTAAAGAATCGTGTTTTCACAACCAAGGAACCGAAGAAAAAAATGTAGAATTTTATGAAATTCTTGTTTTTTACCACGGGATCCCGTGATTACTGAGATCTAGGCCTAGTTTTTTTTAACAAATCCACTACGTTCAAAACAAATGGCCTTAACAAATTTCACGTACTCAACTATGGCTGCGTCCCTAATACCCCCTATACGATTTTCCGTTGTCCCTTTAATGGCATACCTTCAGCATCCTCATGAGTCCTTCCAGCTGCTGCATGAGATGTTTCCTGGACTCCTGCAGCGAGGACAGGTGACCTTCCAGCTCGTCCTTCCTCTGACGCAGCGCGCGCAGTTCCGAGACCAGTGGAGGGGCGGAACCGCTGCTGCAGGCGCCACTGCTTGCTTCTGCTTCTTGTTGACGCCTAGAAGACATTAAATTACATCACCTCAACCTCAACCTCAACAGCCTGTATTGGTCCACTGCTGGACGCAGGCCTCCCCCTGAGAAGTGCGTTGGCGTTTATCATAGTTATCTAATGGGGGGGGGGGGGGGGGGTTAATGTCTATAATCCCCACGCATGCTGGTTGGGGATCGCAGTTCGGTGGTAGAATAGTTCTGCAGGAGGCGCTGCTGCCCGCCCACCGGTGGATATCCCTTAGTCGCCTCTTACGACACCCACGAGAAGATTTGGGATGGTGCAAACACTAATTCAGTATCACACAGCTTTACATCACAATGGAGTCGATTCTGTTGTTTTAGAATTTGCTAAAATTAGCTAAAATTAGGGTTTAGGAATGTCAAACGATACATTTCGATTCCTTAATCGATTCCCAACGATTCCTAAATCCTTATTTTAGCTAATTTTGATGTCAAATAGAAGATAACTATTCAATTTAAAAAGCTATAATATAATTGACATTCGTAAATCCTAATTTTATGTAATATATTTAAAAAAAAACCGGCCAAGTGCGAGTCGGACTCGCGCAGGAAGGCTTCCGTACCATCACACTAATATTATAAATGCGAAAGTTGGATGTATGGATGAATAGATGTATGGATGGATGTTTGTTACTTCTTCGGGGAAAAAACAAAATACTTCTATTGCACACTAAAACTAAAAAACTACTTACAATTGCAATAATTAGATTAGGAAGGGAAACTATAACGTACCTGAGCCTCGCAATCTCTCGCATGATTTCTCTGTTTTTTGCTTCAAGCTGCGTTATTAGCTCCCTCTGTTGTCTCGCCGCGTCAACTTCTGACCCTTCTGTCGATGATCGACCCTAAACATAAGGAAATAGGTTTCTTTTTTAATCGACTTCAAAAAAAGGAGGAGATTCTTCATTCGACTGTATTTTTTATGTTTGTTGCCTCAGAACTTTTGACAAGGTGGTCCGATTTTCATGATTCTTTTTTTATGTGAAAGCTGGTGCTTTCCGTGTGATCTATGAACATTCATGAAAAAAACTATAAAATTGAAGTCGGTTCATAGTTTTTGAAACAAAATTAATTATCATAATACTCATGCATCAACTAACAGTAGATTTAGTACTCCCAATTTTCAACCTTATTTCAATGAAAAAGTAATCTCTCGTATAACATAGTTTCATGCCATAGTGTAGTGTTGTATACACTGGCTGTAATTTCATAAGGTTTGTTGAATTATTTTAGATTTTAACGTAATTAGTTAAGGATCATATTGCAGTGATTCTGTGTACTTACACTTACTAGCTCTGGAGTTAGCGATGCTGATCTACCGGCTCTTGGCTAAAACAAATAAAAATAGATAAACAAAAAATTACCATAAGGTATTATACAAATGACGACCTCTGTGCGGTGGGCGAAGGTCCGGCTGAGAGGCAGTTGCGGGTTCGATTCCCGCGTCGTGACAAATGTGTGTACGATCTGCAGATATTTGTTCAGGATGTTTCTTATGTATAATAAAAAATATCTATATAGTGTATTGTATTAAGTACGAGTATATCAGTTATCTAGTACCAAAAACACAAGCTCTGCTTATCTTTGGGGCTAGATAATGCTGTGTGAACTGTACAGCATTATTTTTATACAATTAGCCGTGCGGTCGTGGCCTAAGAATGTACCCCTTCAACACGGCTCATAGATTACGACTAACGGCTTATATACACGGACGGCAAACATCGACTGCAATCAACTGCCGTCGCCTAGTCGAGCCTTGCAGTCGACAACTGCCGTCCGTGTATTTGAGACTTGCAGTCTTTTTAACCTACCAGAGGATATGTAGTAGCTTTCTTCTGTGTAATTTTTAACACTGTTGCACCAATTTGCCTGCCAAGTCAGTTGGTTGAATGGACACAGTATTTTTTATTTTATTTCATTTTGTTTCTGCCTTGTCCCATTTTAGCGATAGTTTTTATTTTTTACAGTAATCGCTGTGTTTGTGTTATATTTCCTTGTGATGTTTTTTGTTTGTATTAATTATCTTATCTGTATTATATTTTGTCTATGGTTATGTATGTAGCTGTACCTATATTGTATTGTTGTCACTCATAGGGACCCTAACTGAAAACCAGCGCAGTATTCGGCAAATGGTTTATACTGCAAAATGCTGAGCTAGGGTCCCTTTTTACTCAATGTACCTATTGTTAGATTTACTTATTCGTTTCATATAACCTGTTAATTTATGTATTGTACCACTCTTTTTGTCATGTACCTAAACAAACTTTTATCTTAAACTTTTATCTAATTGGTAAGTATGGCAAAACTCCCCCTCGTTTGGGAGAGGCATGCCCAGCAGTGGACGTAAGTGTGCTGATGAGGTTACTAAACTGGTGGTTAGATAGCCACAAGCACAGTACTTCAACAACTCAACAGCCTGGTCCACGGCTGGACGCAGGCCTCCCCCTGATAAGCACCTTTTTGGCGTCTATCTCATGGGGCGTAATGCCCATAATCCCCACAGGAATCACAGTTCGGTCGTATAATAACTTCGCAGGGGGCGCCACTGCCCGCCTTGGTGGATATCCCTTAGTCGCCTCTTACTACACCCACAAAAAGAGTTGGGGTGGTGCAACTTCTAAGCCAGTAAAAATTTAGAAAATTGAAACATTTTTATGTATATAATTTAGGTAAATAATTACAAACGTAGACTAATATCATATCTTACCATAGTTCTGTTTTCATGCGCCAATCTAGCGGCGTATCTCGCTATAAGTCTATGTTCGTCGTCCACGCCTCTCGATAAATGTTCTGCTATACCTAAAACATTGGTCATAAGATTAGGTAGGTACTATTGTTTTTTTAAGCTATTGCATAGCTTCTATCGCGGGCCTTGAGCGCGGGGACCGAATCCAGAAATTCCGTAACGAAAAAACCTTGACGTTTTATCTCTTTAGTTCAGCAACTCGCCTCTAGATGGCATTGCAATAGCTTTACCGCGGCAGTCCCCGAGTGCCACACGTCTTTTTTTTAAATTTTATATTTAGTCAAAACTTACTACCTCAACCTCAACAGCCTATATTGGTCCACTGCTGGACGCAGGCCTCCCCCTGATAAGCGCCTTTTTGACTATTATTACTACTATTACAGTGGATCAATAACCTACAAACATAACCTTTGTATTTATAAATATTGCTTAACCTTTGTGAGAGAGAAATAAATCTTCAGTGGTCAAATAAAGTTCGTAGATAACCTTCTTACATTCGTTATGAATTCGTCAAACTACTTATATTTTATATTTATTTTTATTATTGAGATAAACCACAGCGAACGTTACAATTGTTATATAAAAGGTATATTCACGGTTACAAATATTATTTCAAATATTATCAGACCGACTGAATAATTTCAAGGCTGGCTGCTGGAAGAAATAGCGATCAGCGATAAGGCCGCCTTTTGCACTATATTTATTAATTATTTAGGTATAAGACTTTCATGTATATTAATTATTATTAGTACAATAAAGTGTTCATTCATTCAATTTGACGAACTCTGTGGCGCGGTGGGCGAAGGTCCGCCTGCGACGCAGGAGGTTGCGGGTTCGATTCCCGCCTCGGGACAAATATTTGTACGATCTGCAGATATTTGTTCAGGGTGTTCTGGATGTTTTCTATGTATAATAAAAAATATCTATCTATGTAGTGTATTTGTATTATGTATACCAGTTATCTAGTACCCATAACACAAGCTCTGCTTAGCTTGGGGCTAGATAATGCTGTGTGAATTGTCCAGCATTATTTATATTAATTATATTTATATTTAATTTAATTTCTCGCAAATATTCAACCAAGTAGCAAGAGTATTGTGGAGTTTTTCTGAGAGTGAAGGTTTAGAATGTTTGTCAGCTCTTGTAGTGAAACTTACTGCGATGCGTAGATCTCGAGGAGCGTGAATCCAGAGAGCCGGTGTTGACATACCCGCCGACGTACTCTGGGAATCCATTGTGCGCCGGAACTGGTGATGGAGGACTGGAACAATAAATAAACTTGAACTTATCGCATGCCTTCTCACTAAGGACTTCCAGCATTGGTGTAAATAGGGCCGAGTTCCGAAAACACTTAAAGCGCTCAGGCGCTGCACGAGGTATAGGTAGAGATCTAGATCTAGGTATAGGAATTCATGCGCGCAACGCTTTATGCGTGAATCGGAACGCAACCTAAATGTCGCCAAAGTTAAACTGAACTTGTTCGTGGGCGACCTCTAGCGATATATAAGCCGAACTACGATGTCAACGAAATAGAGGCGTCAAAGAAAGTAACACAAAATCAAAA
This sequence comes from Eupithecia tripunctaria, assembly GCA_955876795.1. Lineage (NCBI taxonomy): Eukaryota > Metazoa > Arthropoda > Insecta > Lepidoptera > Geometridae > Eupithecia > Eupithecia tripunctaria. Next base: position 6,050,598 of record OY041623.1, on the reverse strand, counting down.
GATACTAAAAACCTACCTCAGCGCTTCAAGAAACATTCGCTAGATGTCGTTAAGACAAATTCCAACGTTATCGGTAGGGCTAAATGAGATAATACTAGGAAATAGACATGCAGATCGAAAAAAAAATTATAATTTACCAGATATTATGATACCTAACACTTTATCGACGAGCTAGGGAAAGCAACATGCGGATAATGGCGCCGACCTGCTTCGACCGATATTGCTGTAAACCTTTTGTTTGTATACTTACCCCCTTATTCATAATAGTCCGCTAACTTACTGCACACTGCTAAATCTCGCTCTGTCTTCTATGGCCATAAGTCAGACTGAGAAATAACACTACTTAGCAGCTGTTTTATGTTAGCAGACCATTATGCATAAGGGCTTTATTGTTTCTACTATATAATACTAACACTATATGACTGAGGTTGAGCGTCCGCTCGGGCTGGTCGGGGGTAGCGCGGCAGTGGCGCCCTCCCGCGCTCTGGAACGCAACGGAACGACTTGCGGAGAGTAGCGCCGATCTGCTTCGACGGAGATTTCTGGAAACAAATGCAGTTTGTATTACCATCTACCGACTCCTTCCATAGTAGTCCTGTTCAAAAAAAGAAAAGTCGTGGGAATTGAGGGCGCTTGTGTGGCAATTGACAACTTTTGTTGCGTTGACTGACAACACTGCTCTGTCTTGCAGTACGACTAAAAGTGTTAGTTCACCGTAACGCCACGACTCTTTTCTTTTTGAATAGACTCTAATAAGTATAATTTTGAATCCTCGACGCGTGAAGACGAATATTGTAAGTTAGCTGTCAACCTGTGTGTTTATCTGCCTCGCCAGAAGCATTCCTGGCATAGGGTGAAGTTGGCACAACGAACTATAGACTCTATAGTTACTCACATAAGCTGCATATTCCTTGACCTTATGCGCGTTTGTATGCGTGCCAGCGACCCTGCCTCACCAGAAACATTCCTGACATAGCGTGAAGTTGGCACAACGAAATATTGACTCTATAGTTACTCACTTAAGCTGCATATTCCTTGACCTTATGCGCGTTTGTATGCGTGCCAGCGACCCTGCCTTGCCAGAAGCATTCCTGGCATAGTGTGAAGTTGGTACAACGAACTATAGACTCTATAGTTACTCACATAAGCTGCATATTCCTTGACCTCGTGCTCGTTGGTATGCGTGCCAGCGACCCTGCCTCGCCAGAAACATTCCTGGCATAGTGTGAAGTTGGTAAAACGAACTATAGACTCTATAGTTACTCACATAATCTGCATATTCCTTGACCTCATGCGCGTTTGTATGCGTGCCAGCGACCCTGCCTCGCCAGAAACATTCCTGGCATAGTGTGAAGTTGGTACAACGAACTATAGACTCTATAGTTACTCACATAAGCTGCATATTCCTTGACCTCGTGCTCGTTGGTATGCGTGCCAGCGAGCCTGCCTCGCCAGAAACATTCCTGGCATAGTGTGAAGTTGGTAAAACGAACTATAGACTCTATAGTTACTCACATAATCTGCATATTCCTTGACCTCATGCGCGTTTGTATGCGTGCCAGCGACCCTGCCTCGCCAGAAACATTCCTGGCATAGTGTGAAGTTGGTACAACGAACTATAGACTCTATAGTTACTCACATAAGCTGCATATTCCTTGACCTCGTGCTCGTTGGTATGCGTGCCAGCGACCCTGCCTCGCCAGAAGCATTCCTGGCATAGTGTGAAGTTGGCACAGCGCGTACATCGGTATCGGAAACCTGTGACTGACCCGCGTCGACAAACGCTGCAGGCTAAAGGATGGACCACTGGAAAAGAGGAATATTTATGGTCATATTATACTATAAAACTAAACTATGTCGTTAACGTATTTGTATAATTTATATAGTCTAGTGATACTTGGGATTAAATATTTTGTACCAAAAATGCAGTTACCATCGATAGATGGAGACGGCTCAGGACAGCTATTTGTGGTATCGTATGGGGAGGCCTATTAGATTTATTCATTTATATGGCATAGACAGTAACACAGGACCAAGGTGAATGGCATAAACAAACATGGAGAGGCATATGTCCAGCAGTATGAATAGTAGAAATCGCCATTTGCTCTGAACATGGAGAGGCATATGTCCAGCAGTATGAATAGTAGAAATCGCCATTTGCTCTGTACAGTATCTAACTCAAAGATTTAAATCGTTAGATAGGCCCTTTCCATTGCGAGACCGCGCCGCGTTTGTTGCTTAAGGAAGTTTGTGAGCTCACAAACTTGTCTTTGTCATTTGGCATCAGAGAATTGTGTGTTATTTGTGGTGTGCTTATTCACAAAAGTTTGTCCTATGTTGCACAATAAAAATCAATAATAACAGTTGGGTTCATTGAAAAAAACACTAATTTTAACTATACTCATAGTGTGCGTGCGTAGTTTTTTTTTAAAGCACGCATTTAAAGAAAATGCCACAATATATGGGCGTAAGGACGCACTCATATCTAACGATTTGAACCATTGATTTAACTACAGAACCTATACGTATAGGAAAACATGATAAATGCGAGCTAAATAAGGCCCTCCTCTTAATACACATAAGGCCATGAATGTATTGGCTATTGTTGAAGTTATTGCTGTATTGAATTCGAGTCGGCTATGAGTCAGTATCTACAGAGATTCCATTATTTATGACAGGCACGGTACAATGCGCACTGTGCAATAATGTGCATCACACACATGAGTGACTTTGGCCGGTTGGCCTTGCACGGTGTAGGTACATTTAAGCGCAGTTTTGATTTGCACTGCTTGCTATAAGATTAACAAGATTCAGCCCGCCGCTTTGCACGCGTTTTTATTATTATTATTATTTATAGACGTTTAAAAAAAACACTACACTAGTTTAAACTCTTATATTTTTTTTTATTGTGTAAAATTAATGATGCTGGACAATTCACACAGCATTATCTAGCCCCAAGCTAAGCAGAGCTTGGGTTATGGGTACTAGATAACTGATATACATAATACAAATACACTACATAGATAGATATTTTATGGTGGTCAAATTGTGCGTTCATGTCCAAGGATGGTGGGGGACAAAAATTACATAACGTTTAATATGCGAAAACTTTGATAGATTATAATAATGTCAATATAAAAATGTGTCAACTATCCTTATTCATTGCACTACTTTACTCAATCACACTAATATTATAAATGCGAAAGTTGATGTATGGATGGTTGGATGGATGGATGGATGTTTGTTACTTCTTCACGACAAAACCACTGGACAGATTTGGCTGAAATTTCGCATACAGGTAATTCTAATCCTGGAATCATCACACTAATATTATAAATGCGAAAGTTGATGTATGGATGGATGGATGGATGGATGGATATTTGTTACTTCTTCACGACAAAACCACTGCACAGATTTGGCTGAAATTTCGCATATAGGTAATTCTAATCCTGTCAAACATAGACTACTTTTTATCCCATAAATCAGTTCCCGTGGGATGAAAATCACCTTAACGTTTCCATAGGAACAACGCGTGCGAAGCTAGTACATATGTAAATGAATTGCTGTTCGTTAGTCTCACTAAAACTCGAGAACGGCTGAACGGATTTATCTTATCTTGGTCTTGAAATGTTCGTGGAGGTCTAAGGAAGGATTAAAAGGTGAGAAAATCAACGCGTGCGAAGCCGCGGGGAGCAGCTAGTAAGTGTATTAAGATGGACTTTTCCTTCCGATCATTTACCGTTTAGTACAATAAGTCAAAAGTTGTTATGTTGGATCGGTTGAAGCCCGTAAATGCATGAGCAAAATGTTACCATTCTCAACACTGGCGAGGCGGTGTAGTAACGGAAGCCATACGAGACAAGGCGGGCCAGGGTCCGACATTAGTGTGTCCAGGAAATCGTTTACTGTTATTTTAGTGTTCTGGAAATAATAAGAATAATTATGGTTTATCCATTTTGAATGAAGCATGTTAGTAAACAAACTACGACACAAATAACAACATCTCACTTGCTTGGCGTCGAGTTTCAGATATAATTGTAAGCAATTTTATTGAAGGGAGAATCTAAAATCGACAAGTAATGTAGATTACGTATAAAAGGACGCGCCAACAAAGTGAATTTTAGGTTAAGTATGGGCAGTTTGTTTACTAACATGCTTCATTCAAAATGGACACGGTATAGGTAAATAGTTAACATTCTGAGACATTCTTTGTTCTGAGCAAATCAGACGTAGGAAGTCCAGGTCAACAAGCTTTTATCAAACAAAGGTAGAATCGTTTGTTTACAAAATGACTAATAATCATGTAAGGCTACGTAGTACCTCGTATCTACTTATAATATCTTATTTGTATAGGCACACAAAAGAGGAATAATTTGTCACTTAATATAACATCATAACCATAATGTATCTTAACGACCTCTGTGGCGCGGTAGGCAAAGGTCGCCGGTTGCTGGTGGGTTCGATTCCCGCCTCGGCACAAATGTTTGTACGATCTGCAGATATGTTCTCAAATCAGGTTGCTGACGTAAAGTGACCGGAATTTAAGTTGCTGGGCTGACTCTATGTTTGAACTCCGAAGCGTTGTTTACGGAGACGCGACGCTTGCAGTAGCGCGGCGCGCGCTATATTTAAACATATGGCATTGGTAGAGTGTGTTTACGGAGTGGCGTTTCTACACGCGTTTGTTTCACGTTGACGCGTCGCACGCGGCTTGCACCGCCTCTCTACCTCAACATTCAACCTCAACAGCCTATATTTGTCCACACACGCAGGCCTCCCCTTGATAAGCGCCTTTATTGGCTGTTATCTCATGGAGGGTAATGTCCATAATCCCCACGCTGGGCAAGCGTGTTGGGGATCGCAGTTTGGTGACAGAATTGTTCGGTAGAAGGCGTTGCTGCCCGCCTCCGTTAAGGTGGTGCAAATTCTATGCCGCCGGCACCACACGACCACCACATTGACTTACCTGGTTGAATATAGTAAGCGCCAGTGAATCCTCATAGCAGAAGGACGGTGATTCATACACAGCTGCTGGCAAAGCCAACACTTCTCTGAGGTAGTCGCCCAGCCTCTTCATCAGGAGGTGGCCGTTGCCATCGGATAGTTGAGAGAAGATATCTGTAAAATAAATAAATAAATAATGCTGGACAATTCACACAGCATTATCTAGCCCCAAGCTAAGCAGAGCTTGTGTTATGGGTACTAGATAACTGATATACATAATACAAATACACTACATAGATAGATATTTTTATCATACATAGAAAACATCCAGAACGCCCTGAACAAATATCTGCAGATCGTACAAATATTTGTCCCGAGGCGGGAATCGAACCCGCAACCTCCTGCGTCGCAGGCGGACCTTTGCCCACCGCGCCACAGAGGTCGTCTTAAAAGAATGGGGTTTGGCATTAACGCTGATCCTTAGCGTTCCCCACTGATCCCCAACCTGCATGCCCAGCGTGGGGATTATCGGCATTAACCTCCATGAGATAAAAGCCAATAAGGCTCTTATCAGGGGGCCTGCGTTCAGCAGTGGACCAAAGCAGCCTTTTGAAGTTACTGGTACCTCAACAGTACTCATTAAACCAAGAGAATAATAAAAATCGTCTAGCTATAGTATGAAAACAAATGAATAATGCTCTACTATTTTGTAACATGAATAATTGCTAAATTGGAATAAATGAGCCAATAAAGTTTTTTGCCGAAGTCTTCAATCAATTTAAAACTTTATGTTGATCAGAATTGGTCATAAACTATCATTAGTATTGTCACTTGAAACGGCTATCAAATTAATTGGTATTTTTATGAACGGAATCAACGGAATGTAGGCTTTTATTATTAGTTATGAACTTGTGTTCATTGTTGATACATGTTAATACATGATATCATGGACACAGTAGAGCTGGTGAGTATGTGGAGTAGGTATCTGGCAGTGCATCAGCATTGCCATACAGCGGGGCAATCCAGCATCTTGGGGATGTGATGACTGGTATTGATAAAGATCCAGCAATATTTTTTGATTTTATAAAACCTTTCTTTACCAAAAATTTATAGGATTCTAAAACAGAGTGTAGGGTCTTTTAGAGCAAAATAGTGAGTACTTAATGCTGACGACATATATTATTATGTATTTATTTTCCTCTCTATGTCAACTTAATAAAAAATTACGAGAAGCAGAGAACTCTAACCCAGAATGTTGCAACGCCCTTACAGGGTTCATGTAGATTCTACCTTAAAAAATTGTTATAACTTTTCATGGACATGAATGCAATAAATAAATAGTGTTAGTAGGAAATAAAGTGCTGTATACTTACACCTCAATTTATCAGTCAATTTTCCAGCACACATTGTAGCCAGTGCTACTTTTATTGAGAACACCCTGATTTTACCAACATTTTCTCTGAAACAAAATTGAATGGTCTTTATAATAAATTCTTGTGCTAAGCTCATTGATGAAAGAATTTATATATTCTTGTGGGTGTTGGAGCTTGTGTAATAACTATTACTATTGGTTTATTGTGAGTAGGTGTCCTGACATTATAAAAACCCACACACTTTAGGTATTCTTGGGCAACTACATAGCTGAAATGTTAAACTTATCATAAGCCAGTTTCTTTCCGCGGCTTTGCACGCATTGTTCGATGGAAACGTTTTTAAAGGTGATTGTTGATTCTAGGCCTAGAACCTGTAAACAAAGTTTTAGCCCAATCCGTTCAGTAGATTTGTCGTGAACAGTTATCAAACATCCATTCCCCCCTAAAAAGGCCCTAATAGTTGTAATATTATTATTATCTATACATATATTATAAAGAGGAAACATTTGATTGTTTGTTTGTATTGAATAGGCTCCAAAAGTACTGGACCAATAAAAAAAATAGTTTATCATTATAAAGTTTACTTTTCAGGGAGTGACTTAGGCTATATTTTATCCCGGAATTCCCACGGGAACGGGAACTAGGCGGGTGAAATCGCGAGGCGCTGCTAATTTTTATATAAATTGGCAACTCTTAAACCAATGTGTGTGGGTATATCTAAGGCCCATATTATGAAAGCTTCCTCAGTCATCGATATATGCTTGAGCAACGCTTTTCTATAGCATAAACATCACTCAAGCATAGCTCTATGACTGAGCAAGCTTTCATAATACGGGCCTAAGTCTTCATCAATGCACTACAATATTTGTCAAGCCTATTTTTTAAAGTTTACTAACCACTCCCTGTAAAATGCTTGTGATTTGGCAGTTAGGTTTAAACTGAAACTCTGTTGTGATTGTAATATTTAATAGCAAACTGTCCATAAGTACAGTGGTTATTTAATCAATACAATACAATGGTTAAGTTATTTATATAGTCAACAACATAGTTAATGTATATAGGTATGTTTTTAGAAATAGAACATTGTATTAACATTATGGAATAACTTAATTTAATAATTACTTACCCTGTACTATATGCAGCTAGCAACCAATTCAACAGCAACGCAGAACAGGCCTCGACAGAGACCTGGTGCACGGGCGGCAGTCTTTTGTTCAAGTTATGGTACAATGAGGATACAAGGGTTTCCAGACGGGTTACATTCACACATGCTGTTGGCTCCAGTGTGTTTAGTGCATTCTCACGGAATGCTTCTATTACATTCCATATGTCTATTACATGCACTGAAATGAGATCCTAGATTAGTATTAGGTAAACAAAGTATTTAATTTAAAATTTTCTGATTTTGCAACTCTACCTAATTCACTCTACTGTTGATATTTACGGCATGCAAAATAAATACATGTTTACACCCTTTTTATAAAGTCTTAGGCCTTGTTAACGGAAACGCGGGGCTTGCAGCGGCGCGTGCAGTGGCGCGGCCCGCACTAAATTCAAACATATGGCGTTGGTAGAGTGTGTTTACGGAGAAGCGTTTATACACGCGTTTGTTTGATATGACACGTCGTACGCTGCGTCGCACGCGGCGTGCACCGGCTCTCGACACGCCACGCTTATCCATAAACATCACCGTACACTGCAATGTGTTTGTTTACGCGTGCGATGATGGGGCCGCTGCACGCGTCGCTGCATGCCCCGCGTCTCCGTCAACAAGGCCTTAGACTTTTTTAGAAGAAGTTTCAGGAATTGAAGGTTTCTCTGAATTTATATAAGCATCCCCATTATTTATTTTATACAGATGAGCTGCTCAGATATGTTCTTACACAAGCCATAAAGTTAATGTAAATAGTGTGTTGTGTATAATGTTAGTCCTAATTTTATTAATTTGAATTGACAAGAAAATTAATGACACCTTATAATAATTTGTGGTATAAAAATTGACTTGTCCAAGTGTTTATTTTGTAAACTAAAAGAAATAAAGTTATTGAAATCTGAATCTTATCAGTTTATGTTTATTAGCAGTAAATAGTATCCAAGTTCATGGCTAATCTCAGATAACAGAACTATGCTTAAATTAATATTGTTTTTAAAACAATACAAAATAAGACCAGAAATGGATTGACTCAAAAGAGTAAGCCTTATGGCCTTGGCCTCTCGGCCTGAGCAGGTTGCACCAGGGAACAAGCCAACCAATGACTCAAGGAGGTGGGTTTCCTTCTTGATCAGTTACATAAAAAACACAACTCACAGTTACATTTCTTCTGAACATATCGCAGTTTGCATGCAGTTCTGTAAGTGGCAAACCGAATAACATCAAAGTTCTGTTCTCTCATCTCATTTATGAGCAGAGACCGTGGGTCTGAGGACCCGGCGACCAAGGCAGGGCCCATACCAGGGCCTAACCCCCCTAAACTAGGGGGTATTCCAACGCTGTCACGCTCCAAAGACATTGCGGTATCTACAAGAAAATGTACATTTAAAATACTGGCCACTTTTATGAAGATAGAATGAGCGTTTTTTTTCTTATGGTTGTGTGCATTTTCGGCGGAATTCTAGCTTCAGTTCTACACTGAATAATTATTAGGGTTTGAGGTAGTATAATTAAAAAATATTACATACCAAGTAAAGATATGAAACCAACAATATATAGGCTCACGAGTTTCTGTATGCAACCATCAACAATTTATTAATACAGAAACTTAAATCTTACTGCCTTTCGGTAGGTTTTTCTGGAGAAGCGTATAAAATCGACAATTTCAACAGAAAGGATATTGTGAAATTTTCCTACCTTGCTTCAGCGATGAGCTAATATCTTTGTTGACATAACGATAATGTATTCACGGTGAACACCAAATATTTCCATAAATTATATCGATTCCATGATAATTTCTTCAAAAACACGGAGTTTCTTACAAGATAGTAAAGTACACTGACACTACCTTCCTAGGCAAACTTCAGATCAAAATTGGGTAGATAAATTACAAAGAGATTTAGCTAAAGAATATCACAAGGAATATCTTACGAAACTAATTTCTTTTGAAATAAATTACAGAGAGTAGAAATCAACATGACAAAATCTCAAATCTGCCATTAAAATAATCCGTTCCATTCTATGACACCTTATCCAAAACTACATGTTATTTATTTCCAGTAGTATTCACAACTGCTTGGAACGGAACGTTATAGCAAATTCGTTCAAAAACATTTCAATATTCAACGGAGGGAGATTTTGTTCGTCCAAGCAAACAACCTCTAACATTATGACTCTATGAATAGGACACCATAAGAAACCGCGTTTCTTCTTGCATCCGAGCCATACATTAATACTAATCCGAGCTGCGCATTTTTTGTTGGTAATAAACTAATAATATAGAATTGGTTTGGTAAGCTTTTAGTCTCAAGTCAAAAGTCTGCAGCCATAATCAATCGTTATACCTATTTACCTACCTACCTACCTCATGAATACTCTTGTACCTATTATCAGGTTCTCATCCGTTCACCTGTATGCCGATGATGTCCAGCTTTACTTCAGCTTTGATCCCAGGGAGATAGATCATGGTATTGACACCATGACTAAAGACCTTAGTGCGATCCATCACTGGACCCAGAAGTTTGGGCTTCTCATAAACCCCAGTAAGACACAGGTTATGCTCGTGGGTAGTAACTACTACCTATCCTATCCAGATTAAACACCAACTTGTTGCCATCTGTAAAATACAACAGCGTTCCGCTACAGTACTTTCCAATAGTCAAAAATCTTGGTCTTTATATCACCAACAATCTATCCTGGTGCAATCTAACATGTTGCCCAGGTAAGCAAGAGAATGTATGGAAGCATGCATTCCCTAAAGCTTATGAAAAATTTTCTACCCCAATCCACTAGAAAGACACTAGTTAACGCGCTACTTTTCCCTATCCTGGATTATGCAGATGTGTGCTATCCCGACATCACAGAAGAGCTGCTGAACACGCTGGAAAGATTACAAAACCTTTGCATCCCGCTTCATCTTTGGACTGCGGAAATATGATCACGTGTCAGTCTTCCGCACTCAACTGAAGTGGGTCAGAATTAGGAAGCGTCGTGATTTGCACACATTATGCCTCTTATTTAAAACTCTTTCTGACCCACGGTCGCCAAGCTATCTGACCGAACTGTTTTCGCCACTTTACACCTCTGGACGCACCGCAAGACACTCAAAACGACTGCAGCTTAGAACACCAGATCACTGTACTGTGGGTTACCATAAAACCTTTGCCGTCCAGGCCACTCGTTTATGGAACAGTCTTCCAATGGAATACCGCGAGGTATCCTCTGTAAATATCTTCAGATCTAGAGTCATAAATCACTTTCTCTTTCAGGAATAATTCGGTACGTTATATACTTAATAAATTATATATTACAGGTATTTTAAGTATTTATGCGAGTAGGGAATACATATACATAATATGTATATATATGTATATATATTTATGTGTATTTATTTATGTTAGTGTTACGATTATTATTAGCTTTCTTCTTTGTTATGTTTATAGCAATACCTACTAAATTGTTGTTCACACTACCCAAAGGTTAGCAGGTAGAGAGTGCTATCTAGCATTATGTTCGCCTATGTACAACTGTTGTGCAATAAGGTATATTCTATCTATCTATCTATCTACCTACCTACAAATTATTGTACTGTGTAGGTAGGTAGGTACCTACCTACACAGTACAATACTTTTAAGAACCAATGTTTTAACAAACTTCGTCTAAGGTAACCCAGGTAGGTAAGGTGGTAGAGACTTACCTACCTACGTAGCTTACAGCCGGTTTCTCGAACGCTTGTCACATTGAATGGATAGTCAACGGTTGTGTTGTTATATACGCACTGCGGAATCTCACAGCGTGAATTTTAATCTCGCGGAATGTAACCTGCGTACTTAACTTAACTTACACGCACGACGAATAAAAATCCTTGCTATTTTAGCTACCTACAACTTTATAGTGCTCCAAAGTTTCATATTTTTCCGCTAGTGAACTTCCATTAAGTTACAGAATTCTGCAAAAAAAAACCACGCGAGTAATAAAAGCAGTGCGTGTACAGCCTGTCAAATTGTCAACAATTTGTCAAAATAATAAGCGTTCGAGAAACCGGCTGTTAGTGTAGTGGCACTTCCTCAACCTCAACCTGAACAGCCTGTATTGGTCCACCGCTGGACGAAGACCCCGCCTGATAAGCGCTTTATTGGCGTTTATCTAATGGGGGGGTAATGCCCATAATCCCCTCGCTGCGGGCAGTCCTTAATTTTTTAATTAGTTTTTTGTTTTAAGTCTGTCATAAACTGCTTTTCAAGATAACTCTTTAACTTCTATTTTAAGTAAGTATGTATAAAATTGATCTCAACAATTTATTATTGTAATTATCTTTAAGTTAATTTCTTAAGAATGTTGTGTCCACCTATTATTTCTTACAGAGTACCTGAACTAGAAAGTGACTGCGAAGACCTTTGGGTCTGTATTGAAAATAAGGTAGGAACCAAAACAGAACAAATTTTTATATGTGGTGTGTACTTACCATCCCCACTGTATTACAATGTTTTGGAGAGTTTTATTAACAGTGCTAGTAAAGTCCTAAACAAAAATGGCACTGTACTAATTTTGGGGGATTTTAACTTGTTCACAATAAAATGGTTGTATAATAGTGACTCAGATTTACTTTCACATACTTCACCAGAATGCCCCAACTCTGATATTAACGCACTATTTCTTGAGTTCATGTCACTACTGAATCTTGTACAGTGTAATGGTATTAAAAATGATAGTAAAGATAGGATACTTGATCTGATTTTAACTAATACAATAATTGAAAAACCTACACATGCTAATGATTGCTTGGTCAGTGAGGATAATCATCACCCTGCCCTTGAATTATTTTTTCCTTTGACTAATAATAATGAACTTCTTCCCCAGAGCTACACCTCTAGACCGGACTTTTTCAACGCTGATTATAGTAAAATTTTAGAATCACTTAACTCTGTGGACTGGGACAAACAATTTTGTAATTGTAAGTCTGTAAATGACATGGTCAAAATATTCTATATTGTTGTTAGTGACATAATAAGAATTTAATTCCAATAAAACAAAAAAAGTCCAACAAATATCCCATTTGGTATTCTGCAGAGCTTAAACGAATGCTGAAAGAAAAATATAAACATCATGTAAAATATAAAAAATATAAAAACCCCCTTGACAAAGAATACTTTGAAGAGCTTCGTGAGCAATGTGCCTCTGCAATAAAGGCATGTTATAAAAACTATTTGTCCAACGTAGAATTTGCATTAAACAAAAACCCTAAGTTTTTTTGGACCTACATAAAAACAAAAAGAAAAGGCTGTAGGTACTCAGTATCCATCTAAAATGATGTTATCAGACAGAATTGCTAATAATGGAACAGACATATGCAACTTATTTGCAGATAATTTTGAGCAGGTATTTAACCCATCAACTGATCCCGACTTAACCCCTTCAGCCAGTGATTCGGAATCGTATAGCTGTGTTTCTCAAAGTAAATTTATCTTTGACCTTGATGACGTTAAATCTAAATTATCACACTTGGACATTCATAAGGGTGCAGGTTATGATGGAATATCACCACACTTTATAAAAAAATGTGCACCGGCTCTCGCATTACCGCTCTGTCGCATATATAATAAATCTATTGATGAAGGCGTTTTTCCTGAGGTTTGGAAGGAGGCTTTAGTGGAACCCATTTTTAAGTCTGGAGCTAAAAATGAAGTTTCCAACTACAGACCTGTATTCATTCTTGCACTTTTTGCTAAAGTTTTAGAAAAATTAGTAGTTGATCAGCTGACATGGCATCTTAAGTCACATCTTACTGATCTCCAGCACGGTTTCATTAAATCTAGGTCAACAACAACTAACCTAGCTTGCTATACATCTCACATAGCCGAATCATTAGATGCACGAGTTCCAGTCGATGCTATTTATGCTGATTTTAGCAAAGCTTTTGATAAGGTAGATCATACTCTATTACTTAATAAACTGTGTCGTATTGGTGTCTCCGGAACATTACTTAATTGGTTTAGCTCCTATCTTTCGTCAAGACCTTCTCGAGTAGTAGTTGGTGGTTATTCTTCAAAGGCTTTTGTTGCCACATCGGGTGTTCCACAAGGCTCACATCTAGGTCCTATATTATTTAATATATTTATAAATGATATCACGCACTGTTTTAAAAGCTCTCACATGTATTTGTTTGCAGATGACCTCAAAATATTTAAAGCTATTAAAGAACCCACTGATGTTGTACGTCTGCAAGACGATTTATCAAGTTATAAATACATCAGATTTTTTTTTTTATATAAAATTTTACCCTAAGTAATAACTTGTATTAGATTAACTGTGTCACCGTTAGTTGTAACTTCCTTGTCAACTCTATTTAAAAAATGTTTTTCCATGTAACCGCCTATAATTAGTTGAGCACAAGCGCTCTAAACCTTACTCTATTCCATTGTGTAACTTTGCTGTGTATTAACTGTTGGTGGTTCAAATAATAATAAATAAATTATAGGTATATGTATAAGAACAATAAGGACTGCCATTACATTGAGTTATATTAAGCTATTATGTGTATACTTGTTGTTATTTTATTATTTATTGAATAAATAAAGGTTCCGAGGTAAGGAGATGTCTGTTTTTTCCATACAACTAACATCAGATAGACCCCTCTGTTCTAGAACTACCAACTTAAATGTCAAATCTTAGCCCGATAGAACCGATAGAACTTTCCATCCAAAAATCTATTCGTCCAAACTTTATAGCATTAAAGCATCGATCAAAAATTTCGCCGGCCCCCCCCCCCATAGATGCACAATGCTCGCTCTGAAACCGTCTGTATCAAAAGATTTCCTTTTTGGCATGAAAGGAAAGTAGTGTCATTTGAGCGCTTGGACAGAAAGCCTGCCTAGCTAAATTACAAAAATCACATGTCCAAGGCACAAAATTACGGGGTTTCCTATGTTCAGTAAAGTTTTAATGCATTTTTTATCACTATAATGTACAATTATTGCCCTTACGGTACCTCAAGAAATCGGCGTTGTAAATTATTTGTTAGATTGCATAAGTTACGATTTTTACTTTGTTCTACATTCATGAATAGAGAGGCTATTTTTCTTAATAGGTAGATTTTTATTTTATGTGTTCTTGCGTTTATTTTTTTTAATCTAAAAAGTCTACTTTTCATATAGGTAATACTGATTTATACATTTATAAAAAATGTTAGATTATTATTCTGATTTTGTTTTATTTATATTTTTGTTGCACTAACTCAGAAACAGTTCTGTGACTTCTCTTAACCATCTACTTACATAACTATTTGCTGTCCGAAATAAAAGATTTTAATATTATTTTAATAGTAATTGGAAGGAACCTACTGAATTTTAAAATGCTACTACAAGGCAACGGACTAACGGTATGATTAACAGATTGTTCCTGTAAAAACGCAGTTTTATTATTTTCAGTTACCTACCTACTTACAAAATAAATTAAATACGACTCCACTAATCTCTTGTTCCGTATGCAAAAAACTTGTCAGGCTCTGCGCAAACTGTCTGCGTCAAAACAAGTCGTAGACAATTTCATAGTCATTTTCGTAAGGTTCTAGGTATCTACGGGGGAGGCCGCGAAATTTTTGATCGATGCATTAGAGTGATGCTTGTGAAATGCCTTTACAGTTTTTTTATTATATGACATCGCCACCTAGTTTAACATAATATGCTTCTGTAAAAGTTTTATTTTTTAAAGCATAGGGAAAGGTACAAAGTTGCCCTTTTTGGCCACCAAACTCTATTTTCGCATTTCTGGTTTAACTATACAAGATAAAACTATTACAGAGGTATTAAAAACTAGCTTATAATAGATAGGTACCACAAACGTTAAGATGGATTATTAAAATGTCCTGTGTTAAATGTTATAATAAGATAAAATAGGTGGCGGCGTCACTTTCACTCGTGTATGCGTCTTATATTATAGGAAAACTATTTAAAAATACTGTTTTTGCAATTTATGGCATATCCTTCGATAGGGTTTGTTCTATAAAATATAAATAACAATAAATAAAAATAACAAAACACAACTTTACTAAGTACATTTATTTATAAACAAATGAACACAGTTTACAATTACATTGAAATCTGTTTCACTTCATAAAATTAACGTCAACAAAGCTGCTTTATTTATATAAGTGTCAACTGATCACGTGATCAGATGAGACGATTTTGTGTGATCTGATTGGTGAGATCGGTTGCGATAAGTAAGGTACCTTTAGTTGGTTATGTAAACTAAATCTGACACTCTAGCCAATCTCAATAAATAATGTAGGTAATGTGTGTACAATACAAAAATCCAAACTTCTCGTTTTGACGCCATATTTAATTGTCATTGTATAAGCGGTGAAATCGAGTAGCAGAGTATCAGAAATCAGAGTATGAGAAATCAAGTCAAAATCTGTCAAAAAATCAACAATACGAAAGTGATTTTTAGTTTAAGTATGGGCAAAAAGAGATAAAAGCAAATAAGGCGCATATCAGGGTAGGCTTGAATCCAGTAATGGAACAATATAGGCTGTGGAGGATGAGTAGGAGGCAAATATTTGTAAACATTGTATCTCGTTTTGGCCACACTGTAGGTGCGAACTGACAATCTCCAAAAAATAAATTCTGTAAAATCTTAGACTGACATTATCTTAAACACATCGATGATCGCAGTATTTCCTAAAACATCCATAACGCTACACGAATAACAATATTTTCACAATTAGTTACTATTTTTTTTTTGTTTTTACTCTCCCGGAGCAATGAATTGCTATTACACACGTTTCTATTTACTAAATATTTATAACTTGGTAATTATAGTAACATTTATATAATCTATTTACTTTAGAAGGATATTCACATTATCTAACACAAAAAATATGATGCACCTTTTTTTCCAATGGATATCGTAATGAAATGCAAAAAGTTGTTGGATAGTGTGAATACCCCCTTAGCTTAACAATTTATTACTTACATATTCGAACATTCTACGTAGCATTTAATAATGGAACACGCAACTATCTCGAATAGAGCAGCGTAGCACTTGCTACGTAAAGTGCTACGCCGTAGACTTGTGCTACGATTGCTACGTCGTAGCGTTATTCATTTTGACTACGAATTTTGGACTAAAATATTTTCACACTTAATATAGATAATCGAGTACGATTTATTAGATGAGATAGGTAGGTTTAGCGATCACTGTTTATACTTATTCTAAGAATATTATAAGATTAGAGCAATCGTAGTAGGCAAACTTTATTTATATAATCACTCGCTACCAATATTTTCTACGAACAAACACTAAATTTGAAGCATAGGCTGTACGTACATATAATGATTATAGAAATTAAGTATATGTCATCAAAATATACATGCTCGTATCTCTATGTGTACATCGATCAGGTATACGTATACAAAGAATAAATATTTCAAATCATTATGTACAAAATTATTGTTTATGTCACAGGTGTATCATATTCATAATGTTGGTCCAAAGGACGAATTAATGGAAGAATCTGAGATATATTCCAAGCTATTTACTTACGCGAAAACTACGGTATACATAATAAAGGCCGAATTTAGCTACATTATGCTCTAAAAACTACACGATGTCGTTTTAAATATAAGTTTTTTATACAATCTTTTCGACGCCATCTTGATACTTTAGCAACACACATGCGTTTACATTCAGCCACAATACCACCTAGCATTAAATACATTCTGCCATACTAAGTACATAACATTATACTTCTTTTCTTCCATTTCATAAAATTTAACCATATATCGGCCGAAAACTCTACATTTTATTCATATTGCCTCCAAAAACGTCGTTTTTAACAAGAGTGCGGTAATTCTCCATATCATTTATTATTTTACACGTAAAGCCAGTGTTCCCATGTGAAACGACTGACAGGACCACCGTTTCTTATAGCTTCATGCTCCGATTCTGGTGAAATGCAGCAAGCGATGCGCTGAAAAAAAATCAAATGTTATTATGTGATCTTACATGTTGCTCAAGGATAGTAAAAATCTTCTCTCTGTCGAACTTAGGTACCCTAGATGAAATAGTACTTATGTACAAGATATAAATAAGACTTCATTCTTCTGACTTTACGTTAAATAGCTACCTATTTATAGCAAGCTTATGATAGCTTGACGGATTTTCTCAGCTTGTATCAGCTTTTCTAAGAACCTATAATTTAATTTCGACTAGACATTATTTTTAAAGTAACAATGCAAAAAAGGAACATTAAAAAAATAAATAATAAAATTCATTTAAACCAGGCACACACTTAATACAAGGACCCATACATGTTAAGAATACCTCACCTAACATTAACAGCCTGTATTGGTCGCCTGCTGGATGCAGGCCTCCCCTTAATAAGCGCCTTATTATTATAAATATCACGGGTATTTATCGCGTTTATTTACCTATTTTTCCCGAAGTTTCAAAAGGTTTACACTCTGTCGTGGTCACGGGATGACTGGAGTTCTGGAGCAATAGTCGGGAAAAATAGGTAAATAAACGCGATAAATACCGGTGAATATTTATTATAATGTGTTCTGATCGCGTAAGTGTAAAAAACTTTGAGCGCTTTTTAGGCCTTTATCTCATAGAGGTATAATGCCTATAATCCCCAGCAGCAGCCACCGTGGGGATTGCAGTTTCGGTGGTATTGTACTGCAGAAGTACTGTAAACGTACCTCCCGAAAAGTCCCCGGCGTCGTCACCAGCTTATACACTGCCACGATCGGAATCATCAGAATGGAGGAGCAGGCCAGCCCCCAGCCAAGTACCACGGCCCAGGGTGGGTAGGTATACGTCTGGTACTGCAGAGGCTGCTGGTAGAGTAGCCCGAACACCACTACTCCCTGGAAATAAGGTTCAGAATGCAACTCATATGGAACAGACACAAATATGGAGATGGATAGACCAGACCAAAGACCGCTCCCTAAGAATAAGGTCGTATCAAGTCGTATGGTGACGTCAATGACATTTCCTTTTTTCATTTCTTCATGATTTAGAAAATTTACTAAGAGAAGAAGTGTGCACAGGTCATATCTTGTCGTTTATGCTTGAAGGTGTAGCTGGTGAGTAAATTTGAACTTAGTAGTTTTTGCCCGTGGCTTTGCACGCATTGTATCTATGGAATTATTAAGGTCATTTCTATTGCATGAAAACTTATTAAGGCGCATACCCGAGCCAATATGGCAGCGCCACCTATGATGTGAATGTTTGTAAGGATGTATGGATGGATGGATGTTTGTTATCTCTTCACGCCAAAACTACTGAACGGATAAAGCTGAATTTGAATTGCGTATAGGTAATACTAGTCCCGGAAATAAACATAGGTAACTTTTTATCCCATTGATCAGTTTCCGTGGGATAAAAATCACCATTAAACGTTTCCATAGGAACATCGCGTGCAAAGCCGCGGGGTGCAGCTAGTTTTATCATATTATTACGTTAAACACAGACAGATAGACAGACAGACGGACAACAAAGTGATCCTATAGGGGTTGTTTTTCCCTTTAAGGTATGGAACCCTAAAAGAATAAGCTTTAAACTTACAATAATGAAAGTCGGGCTGACGAACTTCCAGCATATCCTCCAGTAAAGTCCAGGCCTGAAGCCTAGCATCTCTTCCACGTCATCAGAAAAGCGCTTTAGACCTGTGAAATAATAGTAATAATAATAATAAATACATGTATTAACTCATTATTTCAGTTATGGAACGAGACACTTTTTTATCGATTTACGACTGTCGTTCTAGCAAAAATCTAACATCACGACAAAAAGTCGTGGACGACAGTAAACCGTGTTGTGCGAAATGTGAACAATAAAATACAAGCCACGAAGCTTTAAACTGCTATTTTCAAAATAGCTTATATTCGATAGGAGAGCCCTAAGTAAGTGTCATGTACTTTTTATGCACTAATTGTTTATTGCATATAAGTACAGTGTTTAATTTAATTTAATTTAATCTGCGTGAACTTTCTATCGCCACGACACAGCGGGAACGTGCTTTTATACGAGTATATTTTCATGGTAAGAATACGAGAACCAGTTTTCACAAGGTGGAATAACCCTTCATCTCGACCCGAACTAGACGAGTTGGTCGTCGAAGAAATCTAAAACCCAACCCTTTAACGCATTCACTGCCCAGCTCTGCGGTGCGACCCGCAGGGGCGCGCCGCAGCTCCACGCAGATAGAGACTGGCACCTGCGTCTTGGGCCATGAAGGTGTTAGTGTATAATGGATAACGCATTCACTGCCCAGCTCTGCGGTGCGACCCGCAGGGGCGCGCCGCAGCTCCACGCAGATAGAGACTGGCACCTGCGTCTTGGGCCATGAAGGTGTTAGTGTATAATGGATAACGCATTCACTGCCCAGCTCTGCGGTGCGACCCGCAGGGGCGCGCCGCAGCTCCACGCAGATAGAGACTGGCACCTGCGTCTTGGGCCATGAAGGTGTTAATGTGTTGGTTATGGAACAATTTACACAGCGCGTGTGATTCCTTTTTGCGGTTTTTACCTAGGTAGTTATAATTTTTAAATGGTTCTTGTAGCTAAGAAAATCTTAAAACCGCAGAAATAAATCTAATCACTAACACAATGTAAATTTAACACCCTTATCCTGAAACTCCATCTATAAGAAAACAAATTATGTGTAACTTACCATAGAACCAAGAAACTGCGACAGCTTCAAACAGCGCAGAACAAAGCAGTGAGATCCCAGCGGCATACGTGTCTAGAAGATGGAACATGTAGATTCCACCCTGATGACCAGAAAATATTACATCAGTATCTACATAGACCAGATGAGGTATCTTTAAAAGCTTTTCTGTTTGTTCTTTTTATATCAGATCGCAATAACATAAACAACAAAGAACATTATTAGGCATAAAAATCCAAAACCAGCTTTCGGCGTTTTCTTGAAACTAAAAAGAGGGCGCTTTTTCATGTGAAACTGCAAAATCAAGTGGCATGGAACGTTCTTAGCTTATTTCAACATGACATCCAATTGACACTATCCTATAAGTTGTTAGTTAAGTTTGTAACTTAAAAGGGTTAGTATAATCGTACGTGGGATTAGAGTAAAGTTTGGACAGTTTTTTTGCGTCTGTTTCTAATTAATCGTAACGAAGAAACACGTCATTTAAGAGTTAGTTAGAGTTACTTTAGTAACCTCCTGACCCGCGGTGACATGTAACGCTGTATGGTTAGCAAACTGTACAATATATTTATAAGATACTTATGAACAATTTGATTTGCACTATTACGGGTATTACCCCCATCACATAAAAGCCAATAAAGCGCTTATAAGGGTGGCCGGTTGAGTTCAGCAGTGGCCCATTATATTGCTTACAAAATATTAAATTAAAATATCTATTAATATCCCAAAAAAAAAATCACTTCGACGGGACTCAAACCCGCGTTCTCGCCTAGAAATTACCATAGTGTAAACTATTATTACCAGAAACTTTATAAAATTATAATTACCGGGGTAATATTGATGCAAGCGATGCAAAATGACACACATACGACGATCAGTGTGAAATGCTCGCGACGCAACCACTTGGCGCCGCTGGCTCTCGCCTGGTCTAGCAGGCCAGTGATCACGCACTCCAGGCCTCCCATCTAGAGAAAACAGAGAATATCACATCACATCACACTACCACACTTCACACTAATATTATAAAGGCGAAAGTTTGGATGTATGGATGTTTGTTACCTCTTCACGCATAAACTACTGAACGGATCTGGCTGAAATTTTGCATACAGGTAATTCTAATACTGGAATAAAACATAGGCTACTTTTTATCCCGTAAATCTGTTCCCGTGGGATAAAAATCACCTTTAAAATTTTTCGTTTCCATAGGAACAACGCGTGCGAAGCCGCGGGGCGCAGCTAGTAGGTCATTTGGTTGCTTGAAGTATTAATCTTTATCATCATCGACAAGCTAAGTCTCTTCCTATACTCAAACATATGGTCTACGATCACTTCCTTACATCGACATCAAACTGTTAATGTCAAATCAATAATTATTTACCTATTTACGCATACCCGAGCCAATATGACAGCGATACCTATTTTATCATATTTTTACGTATATCATAGGAATTTTTAAAAATCCTACGTTCAGTTTGTGGTATCTATTATAAGCTACTTTTTAGTACCTCTTTTATAATTTTATCTCATATAGTTTAGGAGGAGATACAAAAATAGAGTTTGGTGGCCAAAAAGCGCAACTTCGTATCTCTTCCTAAGCTTTACAAAATGAAACTATTACAGAGGCATTAATAAATAACTTATAATAGATACCACAAACTGAACGTAGTATTTTTAAAACTTGCTGCGTTTAAAGTAATAATAAGATAAAATAGTTGGGGCGCCACTTTCGCTGGTGTATGGGCCTTAACTGTCATATTTATGTTTGTATTTATATATCTGCCATATCTACATTGTATATCTAAGGCTACAGTTTTACGTATGTTTTACCCAAATACTATTCTGTATAACACGCCGCCGTCTACACTTATTCTACCACTTCCTGTCCATCCAAAGGTTGCCTGGAAGAGATCGCTCATAGCGATAAGGCAGCCCATTGTGCAATGTATTCTGTATTTGTCTATTCCAGTCCTGTGTTTCTGTTTTTATTTAGTGTGCAATAAAGAATATTTGTATTGTATTGTATCATCACCATCAGCCGCCCGATTTCACCCACTGCTTAGTATAGGCCTCCAAACTTTTGTGCCACTCCACTTGGCTTGAAGTGCTTGCTTGTTTGAACTAATGCTTGAAGTATTAGTTAGTATCATTTGTAGAATAAGCGTGTAAAAGAACACGCCAACGACGAACAATGTAAAATGCTCGCAGTTTAGCGACATGGCTTTCGCCTATAGTTTACCGTTTTAAAGAAGCTGATAAAATATGCTAAGAAATGTTTTTTTAATTATTCTTGATATAGAAAAAAAATATTTTAAAAGTTTGATACATACTTAGTAGGCCAGTGTAGTACGCATGCTCTACGATTGATGCTACGTCGCAACGACGTAACATAATGATTTTTTGGCGATTTCTAGCAGCACTTTTTATTATTATTACTTTATTTTTTTATAGGTGCCTAACACTATTGTAGACTATATTGAATCCTTATTAATAAAAAGGTAATCAACAAATGAATTTGAGGCTCTAAAGAAATATAGGGTTTGGAATATTTGTTAGTTTGGATCTTAGTACGTCGTAGCATAAATCGTATTTTTATTAGGTTTATATTTCTGATTTTTGTGAAACAACAACGATATATTTATTCAAGAGAGTATAATAAAACGCGTATCTCATGTGTACGCTTGACTTCACACATCATAAGCGCTACTCGATTTAATCCACATTCGAAACGACTTTCGTAAAGATACTCTTAAAACTGGCTCAAATAGCAATACAAAAACTAAATAACATGCTAAAATAATAGCTTGGATTACAATACATGCTGTTTAAATTAGAATATTTAGCCGTACAACAGTTGACCGGTGTTTGTATAGAGCGTTATGTACCATTCTGTGTGCTTAAGAGTGTGCCATAAGCAATTTTTCAATCTTGTACTTCGAAATCGTTATTTATCTCAGAATCTGTGATAACGATAACCTTCATGTTTAGGGAAATTTTACTTTGATCTTTTATCTTGAATTACGTGTTTTAATAAAAGTAATTTATAAATCGATATAACTTGACTCATATTTTGCTATTTATCTCTGGAACAGCACACTTTATATTCCTTTGGTTTTTATTTTACTAAGAAACCTAGATGTATTTCTTTAGTTCTGTCTTTTAATTTTTCGATTGGTTGTTTCATTAACTTGTAATAAGGTAAAAACAGTTTTGGCGCATCGAAAATACGGTGCATGTCTCTGCTCTGAAATTAGCGAGAAGAACATATCTTGTAATCCCGCTCGAAATCCATGTCGTAGCGGCGTTATTGCACACTCTTAAATCCGTCTCGTTGCTCGTTGCGCGCGCCGTCTTTCCCCGTACTGACCGCACGAACGATCGCTGTGTAACATTACCCCCAGTAACGTACCAGAAATGTGTAAGTCTAAAATTGGATATATACCTATATATAATAGTCTAGGAACATATAGAAATAAAAGTGATTGCATAAATTTTTCGATTTTATTCAGTTTACAATCTTACCCCGGAATCCAATCCAAGCATGATGAGCATGAAGAAGAACAACATCGCCCAGAGACTCGCCCCGGGGAGCGTTGCCACCGCCTCGGGGTACACTTGGAACACCAGGCCAGGACCTGTAGGATTGCACACACGGTCAACATCAAAACGGAAGTTCAAGTTTGGTAACTTTTGTTGAGGGCTTCACACAGCAGCTATAATAGGGTATATGCATCGATTTTTTTTATTGTTTTAATCGATTCTTCAGGTCATTATTTATCCGAGAAATGATAAGACGCTCACTGAATTTCGCATTAACAAGGTAAAAAATACAAATCAAAACTACAATCATTTTCGGGTGATAAAAACGCTGCCATATTGGCGCCATGTTTATTTGACGTCGACGTTCACACACAACCTTTTGTGACGACCTCAGTAGTGATCATCTCAGGAAAGAGGTTTTCCAAAAAATCTGAAAATAACCGACTATACGAAATGTGAAGTGGGCAGACTAGTGTCAAATCATAGTGCAGCAAGCAGAATAAAAAAAGAAGAAATGTGTACAGTGATGTCACATCCGCCCTAGCCAATGGCGTAGCGTTTTGAAATTTTGCGATTGAGATTTAAAATATCAATTTTTCAATGGTTAAATTCTACAATAAAAACATTTCAAAATGCTAAAATAAATATGTAGATAATAATATGTTTCTATATCAATAGAGAATACGTATATATTTTTTTAGCCATTTTGAAATCACATGCATATACCCTATTGTATACAACATATATAATAATATGTGACCGCAAGGGTGATCAGTTGAGGGGGGGAGATAATCAAAAAATCCTATTTTCTGTTTCCCATACTAAAAATAATAATTTCCGAGTGCCTAAATAAAGTGAGTACCCCTCTTCCGCCTCACGGAATGACTCATTTGGTAAAGTTTTTTAGTTAGCTGTAGTGGTTGCGGCTTAAGAATCGACCCTCGCAACTCAGCCCGCGGATGTCATAAAAGTCGACTAAGGGACTTCGCCAAAATAAAGGCAGCAGTTTCCTTCTGTGCTATTACCTATACCTTTTCTTCGATCACCAATCCCCTGCCAAGTGATTATGGCAATACCCGCCAGATGCAAAGCTTTGTCGAGTAGTCATCAATAGACAGTGTAGTCAGTCAGGTAGCTAGGTTATTAGATCAACACACAAGAAATTACAAACAGTTGGAAAAATACATGACTGTGTTATCAAACAAACAGTGTAAAGCTAGTTTATGTCACTCCACATCTGTGTCCATACTGAGGTCATTTTCCCAAGCCTTGAGGGTTGTCACTTCGTAAAAAATCAGCAGTCGATGTTGAAACTTTGTTGCAGATATTTTCAGAGATATCAATCGAAATTAAAAAAATCGTAGAACAAAAGGTGTTCCCCGGGGGTCGGAAATCCCCCCCCCCCCCCCCCCCCCCTTGGCATAGTACACATATTTCGATTGTATTAATGTAGGTACATTACATTCCTTAATATTTCATACATGCAAAAAAAATATGTTCATTTTAGCTACCGTGTGTGGACTCCTGACGATTTCTATGGAAAGGTGTAATGAGAAGTATAGTGCTATAATGTACATCTTTACAAGCTGCCGCTTATGAAGCTCTTTAGTGCACGCCAGAGTGTTTCTAATCTGTAAAATGTACCAAAACTCCGCTAAAAGAACTAACTAGGAAACTTTTGTACCTTGGCATAAGACAAAGTCAATAAGCTTCTGGATTGTTACCAAAGTCCGATGGTTTTATTCTACCCTAGTCTTAATTCTGTTCCAGAAATGTCTATGTCAATGTTCCATCTTTCGTAGAAGCTAAGAGGTCAATGGATGGATGGATGGATGAACATCAATGATGAACATTACCTTCAGTTGCGACCGCAGAGATGGGAACTCCTTGCTTGTGCGACATGAACCCGAGGTATGTGAAGATCACGAATCCAGAGAAAAATGACGTGAAGCAATTTACCAGAGTCGTGACCAGGCAATCTCTGAAAAATTATAAAAACTTACACCCTTATTCATAATGGTCTGCTAACATAAAACAGCTGATAAGAAGTGTTATATCTTAGTCTGACTTATGTCAATAGAAGAAGACAGAGCGAGATTTAGCAGTGTGCTAAGTTAGCAGACTATTATAAATAAGGGGGTAGTAGTAAGTTTCTTACTTTACATCGAAATTCAGTTGTACAGGTAGGTAAAGATAGATTAGAAAAAAATAGCCGATACCTTTTATAGCGCACTGAAATCGAATAAAAAACAATTATAGCAAAACTTCTAAACTAAGTGACAGTCTTATCGCAAAAGCGGATCTCTACCAGACAGCTAACAGTCATCTGATACCGCCAATATAAAATTCATCCTATAATTAAATGAAATGGTTCCCTACTCGTAGCGTCTCATTTCGTAGCGAGTTTTATTCCATACAATATTTTATATAAATCATTTCTGGCGTTAAGCGATTTTCTGTGAAGTACAGTTAAATGACTGACATACCTACCTTTGAATTGGTTCTATTTATTTATTTTCCCATTAACTTATTATTTTTCAGTAGCGACAAGTAACAATAAGGCGCTTCAGAGGGAGGCCTGCGTCCAGCTGTGGACGAATACAGGCTGTTGAGGTTGAGGTAGTCATTATTTATATTTAATTTTAGAATTTTTAATTCATGTCTGTCTGTTTTTTTTACTGTTGTACTTTATAGTGTTTCCTAAACCCAAGTTTGTATATAGGTATTGTTAATATAAATATAGTAAACTAGCAGTGCCTCGCAGTTTCACCCGCAGTTCTCCCCGTGGGAATTCGGGGATTTTTTTTAAATCAGTCCATTAGTTTCGGAGCATAGGTTCCAAAACTACTGGACTGATTTCAAAAAAGAGGAAAGGTTTCATTATTTGTTTGCATTGAATAGTCAATAATCAATAAAAATCAATAATCAATAATAAATCTTTCTTCTTTCTCATAGTATTATTACTTTTAGTATGGATTAACGACATCAGTGTAACATAAGTAAATACAAAATACAAATGCACATTTTTGTGCTGTGCTGCAGCGGTGCTTGCCAGGTGTGCAAAAAGCTTTAGCTGACTGACCTATAGCAGTTGTTGTGGAATGTGTTGTAGCTGGCATATGATAGGTGCACTCCGAATCCAGCCCCAACGGAGTAAAAGATCTGAACGGCCGCATCCACCCACACCTGAGGAAAAACCTTTTTTTACCATGTTTATTTATTACGACGCACAATATCTCAAGAATTTATTATGCGCCTGCCTGCGTCTGCGCAGTTCGCGTAAGGACGAGGCAGGTGCGACGCAATCCGCACTCACCCTGATGAAGTCCCTCGTAAAGGGATGAAACGTTGGTCCATCCCTTTACGTCTTCCTATCCAACACAAACCGATTCGTCGTTTACCCGCATACATTCATAATGATTCAAACTACGAAAGTTTTTATAGTAAAATATCTCAAGAAGCTCAAACACTGCTGAAATGGCAGCGGGCCAGCCATTCTAGCGAAGAACCGACAACTGCTGGAGTAAACGTGTTTTTTACTGAAAACCGCAGCGCGGCAAACGTGTAGGACGCCCTCGTGCCAGGTGGGATGACGACCTGCGACCTGCAAAAGACTGCACGCAGATGCGGCGAGCTGAAGACTGGGTGTTATTCCAACACAAACAAGGTTCTATTTACCTTTGTTCTTAAGATAATAGAATTTTTGAATAAATTAGTATTATTTTTATTATATAGGTAGGTGTAGATATAAAATTACTTGTGTATCCTTCAACCGGCTCAGCTCTGGCTGCAAATAGTAAGCGATGCCTCTGGTGGCACCAGGCAGCAGCAGCCCCCTGGCGAGTAGTATCGACAGCACCACGTACGGCATCGTCGCAGTCATCCACACCACTTTACCTGAGAAAGATCATCATTGGTGGTGAGTTAAGGGTGGATGAAACAAAATAATGGAGAAACACATTTAATCTTTACCCTATATTAGTCTGTATGTATAAAAAAATCGTTTCTTAGACACAACATTACAATGTTTCAGTAGGTATTGAATCCGTAGGATCCCGAACTAGCCTAGGCTGTATTTCAGGACCCAGGGCTTCTCATTTTAAGTTTTACATGCCTTCAAGTACAAAATTACATGAAACCAATATAAAATTTTTGAAGTGAAAATAAAAATAAAATACCATATCACAATATCACATAGTCTGTAAATGAAAAACCTCCTCGTATGATGTACGGTAATAATTTGAAAACATCGGTACAAGGTAAATTTAGCAATTGGCATTCTACCTCAGAAAAACAAATGTGAAATTAGATTA
Source organism: Eupithecia tripunctaria (assembly GCA_955876795.1). Lineage (NCBI taxonomy): Eukaryota > Metazoa > Arthropoda > Insecta > Lepidoptera > Geometridae > Eupithecia > Eupithecia tripunctaria. The sequence goes on along the minus strand of OY041623.1, from coordinate 6,022,605 downwards.
CCTACTTAAATAAAATTAAAAGAATATTCGTTAATTTATTTATATCGTTCGTTAAATATGTAGTCTAAAAATTTTGTTTTTAATACAATTCTACATTTCCCCTAAGATCTAATGATTTTTAATTCGTCGGAAAGGGCGTCGGATTTGATATCGTAAACTTTTGACAAATCAATATAATGTTCTAAGTTCCGTCTGTTGTCGTTTCGGGAACGAATCGAATGAATTAACGCATTGTCTGCCCAGTCTCGACGGTGCGACCCGCAGAGGCGCGCCGCCGCTACACGGGGACGGAGACTAGCACCTGCGTCTTGGGCCATGAAGGTGTTTAAAATACCCCTGCAGAGCGACTGAGACAACGTGTTTTCCACTTACTGTAAATAAGTATACTCTTTACTTTAAGAACACTGCCTTGAGGAATTAAAGCCATTTTTGTATCTATACCGTATCCATCCAGCATGGAGCATGTTAGTAAATAAACCACGATACAAATAACAAAAACTCACTTGCTTGGCGTCGAGTTTCAGATATAATTGTAAGCAATTTTTATTGAAGGGAGGATCTAAAATCGACAAGTAATGTAAATTACGTATAAAAGGACGCGCCAACTAAGTGAATTTTAGGTTAGGTATGGGCGTTTTTTATACGTTTATGCCTCATTCAAAATGGACACGGTATAGGTTGCTGTATTGGCCACGTTCCCAGGCAGAGTCGAAGTTGTATAAAATTTATTACTAAAACATTGAACTTTGTTGGACCGAATCGGTCCAATGACTCAAAACATTTATTTCTAAAGGGTGCCACGGAAAAGATATACTAACCCAAAAGAGTATTCGGTACCCCTGGAGACCTTACGATTTTTTTTTAAATATTGTTTGTAAAAATAAAGTTTTTATTTTATATGAGTGAGAAGTGCCCAAACCCCTCTCTTTGTAGAACAATATTCGCTCCTTCTAACCTTTTGATTCTAACTTCGACTTACCGGAGCTTTTAACACCTTTGAAGAGGGAGAGATAGAGAGTGACGTAAACGAGTCCCAGACACAAAGCAAGCTGCCACTTCGGGAAACCGAGGTCGTTGAGCCCTTCTGAATGCTGCATCTCAAGAACGGCGCGACTGTAAACAACAAATATAACGTCAACAAACTCATTAAATTACTCCACCTAAATTGGATGTGAAATGGAAAAGTCTACTCGACCGTCGAGTGAAATGGAATAGAGACCGTTGCGCTGGTATGTTGTACCTATGGTTTATCCATTTTGAAGCATGTTAGTAAACAAAGTACGACACAAATAACAAAATCTCACTTGCTTGGCGTCGAGTTTCAGATATAATTGTAAGCAATTTCTATTGAAGGGAGGATCTAAAATCGACAAGTAATGTAAATTACGTATAAAAGGACGCGCCAACAAAGTGAATTTTAGGTTAAGTATGGGCGGTTTGTTTACGTTTATGCTCCATTCAAAATGGCTACGATATAGATTAGTTTAGAGACCTACCGAGTATTTTTTTTTAAATTTCCCTCGTTTTATCTTCAAAAACATGCTATTCGTTACCTATGCCGTCGAAGCGGACCTGCAAAGAGCTGGTACGAAACTGCATCTGATACTAAGCATGGAGGCCAAGATACACTATAGATAGGTGAACCAACCACCACCAACCAGAACATTATGGCAGTCGTTTAATAGGGTATATACATGGATTTTTGAAATTTTTTATATTGATTATTTAGATGAATATATAAACAAAAAAAAATATAACACTCAAAAAAAATTTAATTGTTGAGGTAAAAAACTAAAAGTAAAACTACACTCAGTTTCGGGTGATAAAAATGCTGCCATGTTAGACATTGCATTTTATGACGTCACGGATCATCGAGTCCCATATGTAAACTCAAAGTCAAAACTTCATGCCCATACAAAAATGTTCAAGTATGACGTCACGCTTCACATGCCAATAGCGTTGCGTTTAGACATTTTGCTGTTGAGTGAGACTTAAAATATCTACTTTTCAATGATTAAATTTCACAATAAAAACATCATAAAATACAAAAATAAATTATACAGATATATTTCTATATCAATAGAGAATACGTAAAAAAAATATAAGCTTTTTTGAAGTCACATGCATATACCCTATTATGCAATCTTACTGAAAGAACTCCGAAGCAGGGGTGAAATGCGACAAAGGTCCCTGATACCGCACGTCGACGTCCGTCTTGTTGGTTGCGTTCTGATTGCCAGTGTCCCAGCACTGCTCCGTGTTCCAGGAGTTATCACAGTGCACCCAGGGGAGTTCTGAGCGAGCTGATGATACGAGGAAATAGAGCGCCCAGCCTGGAAGGAATACAGGTATTAGCTTATGCGGAAATTGAGAAATACTCTGATACTCCGCGGCTTCGCACGCATTGATCCTATGGAAAGGTTTAAAGGTCATTTACTATCCTACGGAAACTGATTAATGAGATAAAATTTGTCTATGTTTCATTTCAGGATGACGATTACCTGTATGCAAAATTTCCGTTCGATATGTTTTGTAGTTTTGGCGTGGAGAGGTCACACAATCATCCAACTATCAATACGTACATCCATTCCAAACTTTCGCATTTATAATATTAGTGTGATAGTGTGAATAGTAACTAAATAATTATATAAATTGAAGCATCTTTCGATAGTAAGGTAGGTTTTTATAGGCCAAAACTATAATCAAATAATACAAATAACTTAGAACAAGTATTTAGAAACAATTGAACTAACTACCGGTAGCTCAACTGAATCATATCAATACCAAGACGCTGGCTGCATTGCCCCTCTGTTTGGCAATACTGATCCAGATACTTACCACCTCTCGTCATACGCGGAGCTTCGACCAGACCCTCAAATATTTTTTTTAAAACTTTAAAAACATAAAGTACACGAGTAAATTTTCATGGGCGCATGTTTCCTCGAGTCAATTTACCTCTATATGACGTAGAAAAGCGCTGCATAGATTAACCGACTTCAATTATATAGTTTTTTCATGGAACTCATTGTCAAAACTGAACCAAATTAAAATGGGACCACATGGGAAGCATCAGCTTTCAATTATAACATAATCATAAAAATCGGACAACCCAGTCAAAAGATCTGAGGACTGAAAGGAGGTTCTGAAACTTAAAAAAATACAAAAAAAACATTCGAATTGAGAACCTCCTCCTTTTTTATGGAAGGTGAATTAAATGACATAAAAAAACTGATGCCGGCACCCTCAACCCTTGGAGATAGGTCCCTAATGAATAAAACACGTGAAAATTACAAGTTAACAGAGAGTCTAGTAATTGATTGTACTTTACTTTGTTAAAGATGTTACTTATCCTATATTATATTACCTGAGGATTTCAAAGAGGCAATAACTACCTACTTACATTGAGTGATTCTTCAAGATTCCTTCGTTAATCGCATGTGCTGTATCAAAATAAAAACTTGTGACTTGGTGTGCCAATTGCACGATATCTGATAAGTGCAAATTTAGCATAGTTTGCCAATATTACGTTTTGGATGACGTCCAACTGGGAAGGTGGTTGCTACGAGTTGTTTTACATTACTTTAAGGCCAGGTTACAGAATTCCTACAGTTTGATCAATGCTTTTTGGGCATGAATTAGCGGTACGAATAACTTGGCAATATAATATTGGTATACAACCAAAACTTACTAAAGTTGTTGTTGTGGATGTTTGCTAAAGTCTGCAATGAACTCGACTGTTGAAAATTTCTAATTTGTTTCTATCATTTGATCGCAATTTACTTTATTTTACTTTATTAATAAAGTTATGTACTTACCAATAATAACATTGTAGTAGAAGGAAACGTAGAAAGCCACCATTACCGCGCAAAAGCCGACACCTGTGAACACTTTTTTTGTTATATACATAATAATAACTTATTTTAGTTAAAGGGACCAATTCTCACGATCAAAACTAAGTAGACTGCATTAAGTATCAACTAACAAACTGCTTTACTTATTTCATAGAGACCACAAAAAAATCAAAATAGGTAGATACAAAAATAAAACTAAGAAATACACATTAAATACACTATCAGCAACACTCTTTTTAAGGGATTCAAAAAGTCTTTAAAACACTATAGCATATACCTTAAATAAATATATACTAGGTACTTCGAATTATTATAGTGACCGTAAGAGGAAAAACTGTTTTGTACTCTATGCAATCTTTGTAAAACGTAAGAGACAAATTAACAACCTTTGAAAAGCGGACAGATCTTCCAGAGAGTGATGGGTCCCTGCCGGTTGTACTGGCCCAGGATCAGCTCCATGTAGAACAGAGGAACTGCCCCAAAGATCAGCATCAAGGTGTATGGAATGAGGAAAGCACCTGAAGCAAAAGTTACACTTAAAAATAAGCGTAAGCTCTCCTCAACCTCAACAGCCTGTATTGGTCCACTGCTGGACGCAAGCCTCCCCTGATAAGTGACTTATTGGCATTTATCTCATGGGGGGTAGTGCCAATAATCCTCACGCTGGGCATGCGGGTTGGGGATAGCAGTTTGGTGGTTGAATTGTTCTGCAGGGGGCGCTGCTGCCACCGGATATCCTTTAGTCGTCTCTTACGACACCCATGTTAAGCTGTTAGACCCTTACCAACTCTTCGCGTGGGTGTCGTGCCTCAGGATAATTTCTAAGAAGTGGGATAACTTTTGATTTCATAAAATTATTTTTAATTCAACATCAGTAAAAAAGCTTTGGAACTATATATGTTTGGAGAAAACGTTCCTAACCTCCACCATTCCTGTAGCAAAGATAGGGGAACCTCCAGACGTTCGCCAGGTCCACCGCGAAGCCAATTATGGACAGCAGGAAATCTGCTCCGGTACCCCATGTCTCTCTGCCGTCGTCAGTTTCAGCTGTCAAAAAAGGTAGTCTATGTAGGTATACCTAATTATTTTTCCTAAATTGATTTTGTAACAAAGAAAAACATAAAAATTTACTTTTTGTGCATAGCTCGGTGTTTTACGAGTACAGATCGTATCCTCTAGGATTTGAGCATGGAGGGCACTGGGACGTGTACGCAGGGTTTGTTGGTCGGAAACAGCATCAGATAAAGAAAGACAAATAACAAGTTAAATGATGTTTAACTGTTTATTATTAGCATCTTTATTCAACTTTATTTACTTACTTTCTTAATATAATTCTAGATTAACTAGACTACTATGTTAACTCACTAACACCACCCCTCTACTGTAACTTGCAGATAACGGGGCTGGTCATACTTTTAGTACTTAGTTACTTTACTATTAACTGTTAATATTTAAGTATGATTATTTGTTATACCTAAGAGAAAAAAAATACTCATTTACATTTATTGATTAAAATAAATAGTTAAAACCATATTATTAAAATAAATTAGAACAATATACAAATAAATTAAATACTAGTATTTACTATTGAAACAATTGAGCTAACTACAGACTGTTTCAAACAATCTACAGTAGCTCAAATGAAAATAAATAAATAACAGAATAAAACATTTCAACTATGTATATTATTTACTTACACTTATAAATATTTCCTTCTGAGCCTAGAAGGCAAATTTCTAAAACCATTCCTCATTCTATCCATACTAATATTGTTATAAATCGCCATAAATTATAAATATAACTTTGTCGGTCTGTATGTTTGTTAGCTTTTTATGATTGGGGAAGACATAGGCTACTTATATCCAAGTGAAATATGTGAGAAGCCGAGGGCAGAATCTAGTTGCAAAAAAAACGAAAGACAGTAATACAACAATAAGTAAAAATTTAATTCCTGATATGCCTTCAAAATTAGCCTACTAAGTTTAAAAAGTAGTTACATACGAGTTTAAATTATGAACCATTGAATGAGTGACATCGTTGTTTTCACATACTGGTTTTTTCATAAAAACTGTTTAGGAATTGTTTTTTTTAAATATTGCCAAAACTTACGACTTGATTAAGTATGTTAATTTGGGAAAAGTGTTCCTGGTTAGAAATAGAGTCGATTAAGACCAACTTGTTTTTTTTGACAAATGTAATTTTTTGGGCGACCCGTACATTTTTTCAAAAAACTAAAAATGGCAATATTTTTTTCTTCAAAATAAAACAGAAGGTTCCTTAGAATAAAACCTTCTAACTACAAAAGAAACGGTAGCTACCCTTGAGGGGCCAACAATTTGCCCCACCCTGTATAAGCAGCGGTGGCGATAGTGGTCTAACTAAATACTAGTAATTTATGAGTGCATTTCCACTTTGACGCGCCGTGAGAAGATGATACCTAATGTAACGTCATTTTACTCACATAATTTTATACTATTCGCTCGTATTTTCTTTGCTGCTTCAGTGTAGAATTCTTCCTCTACTTGGATTTTAGGTTCTTCTGTAAAATTAAAACATAACACTATTATAACTGAGAGTTAAAAACTAGGTTACTGTAAAGAAAACATTGAGTACCTACGTATTACACAGATAGGTAAATTCAAATTCAAATTATTACTTTATACAAGATCATAACATGCTGATGCCTCCAAATCATTATACTATGAATGAAATTAATATGGCCATTCTATTTTTAAGGTGGTGGGGTGGTGGTGGTTATGGTCGACATTAATAAACAGTGATGATTTTATTATAAAAACTATCGTAGTTTGACGAATTAATTACGGATTTTAGCGGCGATTTTGGGGATTTTTGGGTGTGCGTCCATTTTAACCATTTTTTACTGTCTACATTAATTAGGGTCTTAGTTTTCTAAACATTGGCACACATACTACTCAATTAAAATTTAAAGACATAAGACAAACAAGACAGAAAAATAAACAAGTAACTTAAGAATTTATGTAAATAAGGTAGATTATTAAAATATATCAGCTGTAAATGGGCATCGTTTAAGTCAGTGCTTGTAATTTAAGCAGTCTAATATACCTAAGTTTGTTATTAAATCGTAAGTAAAAGTACGTAAAATATAGATAATTTACTTACTTTTATAACACGATAGAGTAACAACGGATCCTTTAGTTGATTTGTGATCTGAAACAACGATGGAATTAATGTTAAGTTTATTCTTTGACCCAGTTATGAGGTCACGGGCAGGACAATTGAATTCAGTTTTAAAATACCTATATCCTTTACCTTGAACTTCTTTTGGTGAAGAATTCATATTTTAATTCAGCGATATGTAAAAGAAAACATTTCTTAGATTTTTTTACTGTATGCTGCAATTATCAATCCAGCTTATCAACTATTAACCCATTATGAGCTAGAGGTGCCGTACGGCATCGCCTTAGCGTAGTTTGAATTTTCACGTCTATTTTGTTATTTGTGCAATTTAGGTAACCGACCCATTGCTTTTTTAATGCTAGACAGATTAGTTTATTGAAATTCAACTGAAATTAGCAACATATCGTCAAATAATTATTAGCTTGAACGATTCAAAGTTCAGGGTGAAAAAAATTGTGGCAAAATGGACGTGCGCTTCAAGTAAATAATTCATATTTATTTATTTTATTGTTTTACATGGTAGTTATTTGTGTAATAATATTCTCATTAGATGCAACAATTGTTATTTGAATAAAAACGCGCGATTTTTTTTTCGGATTCCGTGAAATATAGCGTAAAACTATGACGGTGCCACACGGCATCGCTAGCCCAATATCTTGTCTTTTCAAAATGTATTGCAGTAGTTCCCAAGATACGTATAGGTAAATCATCGAGCTCGATTTTGATACAAATTTTGTATTTCTTTTCCACATAGGGATTGTATGCTTCATGAAGCATTAGCAGCTCTCGAAGATGATGAAAGTTTGGAACCTTTGTCGGTGTTATTGTACCCCCTGACCCAACAATCCTTCCAGGCGTAGACTGCAGATGAGGAAGTCTTGTCAATAACCTCACTGGTCGACAACTTAATGCTGATTGTGAAGTAGTATTGGCTCCAAGATATTCACAGCAAGACGGCATAACAGCAGAGGACTCAATGTCCTCTGCTATATCCAGCAGAGTCATTGCCCTCGTCCAGCGTCATAACTATTCGTGGTCGTGGTCAAACTCGTCGACGTCGTACTCGTGGTAGTCGCCGTGGTGATCGTAGTTCTTGAATCATCTGTTGGTACCTACTACGCAGGATGGAAAACACCGGTGATGTGCCCTGGGGTCATGCAAGAGGCAAACCAAAACGGAGTGCCGTAAGTGTGATGTTGGCCCATGTGTTGCTTGCAACACATAAGTAGATAGAAGTAATAAAAAAAACATTTCTTTTTCGTTATTTTTGTGTTTTGTTGATAGAACATTTCTAATAATAATCTTTTAAAACCTTTTGTGTTGAGAGACCTGATTTAGCTAAGAAAAGTAAAAGAACACACAAGTGGCTAGCGATGCCATATGGCATCAGCCATTTTTTCAAAAACCTAAAGATATTTTTTTTTATTTTTTACTATTTTATGTTTAGGGGGTCCATATTTATATCATATGTAAAGCGCATAAATAAAAACGACCATAAATTAATTCAGCCCATAATGGGTTAAAGCAATTAAAACGAGTGTCCCTTCCGTCCCCCTGGTGGGCAATTGCCACCTCTCAGCTCTTGCAATTTTTTTGACCCTTTGCTAATTGACCTATTCCTTACTATTTATGTATCTAGTACCTACCCATAAACAAGCTCTGCTTCTGCTTCTGCAGTTCTAGCCAGATAATGCTGTGTGAATTATTTTTCATTATTATTATTACAAAGATAAAAGTCATCCCACCTCCCAGTCTAACATTTAAAATCGTGATCTTCTCTTCAAACCTTTCAAATGACTTTTAAATCACCCAACATCTGGTCGGACCATAAATACCTTCATTCTTTTCCTCACCCTAATAACCCCGGTATGCCACCGCTCATAATGGCATACCATGACATACCAACGTGGAGATATTCGCAATAAACCTGCGGGGTGCCAAGTGCCAACCCTGTTGGCATTCAAAAACGCCGAGGTATTTATTGGATGCCATGGGATCGGGAATTAAGTCGGTCAATGCATTTATTGGGTTGAAAAGTTATGGATAGGTTGGTTGTTGGTTAAATATTTTTCGATTACAAGGGTACGATGGATATTATAAAATTTGGATGTAGTGACATTTTGAAGTGTTTTTTTCTGGTAAACTTGTTTGTGCTGCGAAGGACTTTACTAAGAGTTTTTGTCGTTTGGACCATTGAAATAGCTTAGCTTAGTCAACCATTTCATCATCAGCCTATATTAGTCCACTGCTGGACATAGGCCTCCTTTAATGAGCGCCATAGCGCCCTGTCTTCAGCTTGACGCATCCAGCATCTGCCTGCAGTCTTTCGCAGATTCCACCTGGCCGGAGGGCGTCCTACACTACGTTTGCCGAGTCGCGGTCTCCACTCAAGAACTCGTTTACCCCAGCGGTTATCGGTTCTTCGCGAGATATGGCCGGCCCACTGCCACTTCAGTTTGCTAATTCTTTGAGCTATGTCGATAACTTTGGTTCTCTGTCGGATGTATTCGTTACGAATCCTATCCTTCAGAGAGACTCCGAGCATAGCTCTTTCCATAGCTCGCTGAGCGACTTTAAACTGGTGGACCAGCCCTATCGTGAGTGTCCACGTCTCAGCTCCGTAGGTCATGACGGGTAGGACGCACTGATTGAAAACTTTCGTTTTCAAGCATTGCGGTATGGATGACGAGAAGACTCGTCGTAGCTTTCCAAACGCTACCCAGCCTAGCTGAATCCTCCTCTTGGCCTCCTTCTCAAAATTGTTTTTACCCAACTGCAGAATTTGTCCAAGGTAAGTGTACTCGGAAACAATTTCGAGAGTCAACCATTTAAACGTAAGTTAAAGAGTAACGTTTAAGCTTCTCTAGTTTTAGTACTCAGATGATCGCATGAACAATAAAGTTATAAAAAGTAGGTAGGTAAAATAACCAAAACTTCTTTTAATTATTTTTCTCATCTAGTTTCAATTGTAACTCATAATCAAAATGTTTGACGTAGCAATGCCTGAAACGTATTACCGCAATTTTAAATGCCCATCTTATTAATTATTTAGCTGGCAGCCCTAAAGTAATTCAAATTCGTATTTACGGATGAAATTCGATGGTTGAGTTCTTATTTGCTTCACGCCAGAGGCGAGGATGGTTATGAGATTCAGATTTTTCCATGGCTTATTTACACGAATATAATTATAATATGAAATTTTAATGGCGAACGTTAGTGAAGTGGTGAAATATGATCTAGTTTGATATTCCTCTGAGATTTCTATTGATATTTACGAAATCACGACAAATCAAGACATTTTTGAATTCCTAAGATCTTCAAAACCGATCAAATCGAAATTTGACTAAGAATTACTCCTTCTTAGTCAAATTTCGTTTTGATCGGTTCTGGATTGAGGGAAGTTCAGTCTGGATTGATGATCTAATTATTGACAAGTGATTTTCAAATTCATAGTGGTGCATTATGCCAGAATAACGATCATTATTTGGATAGATTGCGATTTTCATAAGTAAACATTATTGTCAGTAGGGCGCGTATCACCTCTGAAACAACTATCCGGACTTTACCCTACTTAAATAATAAATAAATCCATTGTAAATATAAGAATGAAAATATTTACCCTACTTATTAAAAACTTAAAACTCCTTTCGGGAAGATCTCTTAGGTGTTCTCAGGTGCTAATCTTAGCTAAAGATTAATCCAATATTAAAACTTGAAGGGGCTGCAAAACCCTTAGTTTTATTGCCTCTTCAGTTTCTTCTCGCTGCAAGTTTTTTTCACTTGGTTCTGAAACTTTTGTTTATTAGTCAGACTGTAAAAGTTTCGTTTTTTAACCTAATTCAAACAAAGAGGTGGTTTTATGTTCGACTGTATGTACGTTTTTATTTATTTATGTCCCGATATTTCCTTCCAATGTGAACATTCTAATAATGCTTAAAACGTCGCAGTTTTTATTCCCGACGAATCAGTAACTGTCCCGAAAATTAAAAAAAAACAGTGTAAAAATTAAGGAATTTCAATGGTCCCTAAAAACTAAATAGTGTTTAAAAAGTTCCTAATATCATTTTTTCGACAAGACATGCGATGGTAATCTGTATATTCTGTATACCATGTGCAGTGAGCAAAATAAATATATTATCTAAAACTCTTATTAGGATAAAGTTAGTATTTTTTTTTATTGTTTCAGCCACCAAGTAGCATTAGTGCTATTGGATAAATTTATGGCACTAGATTGATCGCATACCTCACTTCTAACTACCCTTCTAAGTCATTCCTCTGTCAACGACCATCCATAGGTCTCATAGCCATCTCATAGCCATCATCCCGCACGCTGCGCCCACCCGATGTGCCACTAGCCCCGCGACTCAGCAGCGCGGGGCTCACTCGCTGCTCCTCGTACGACACTGCTGTGTTTGTAACTATACTATCCTGCCACTGCTTTAGGATGTAATAAGTGTACTAGGCATGTGTATAGGTTGTGACTGACCGAACGCACGTGGCGTGCTACTCGCGGAACAGTAGCCATCATCCCACACGCTGTGCCCACCCGGTGTGACACTAGCCCCGCGACTCAGCAGCGCGGGGCTCGCTCGCTGCTCCTCGTACGGCACTGCTGTGTTTGTAACTATACTACCCTGCCTCTGCTTTAGAATGTAATAAGTGTTCTAGGCATGTGTATAGGTTGTGACTGACCGAATGCGCGGGGCGTGCTACTCGCGGAGCAGTAGCCATCATCCCGCAGGCTGCGCCCGCCCGGTGTGCCCCTAGCCCCGTGACTCGGCAGCGCGGGGCTCACTCGCTGCTCCTCGTACGACACTGCTGTGTTTGTAACTATACTACCCTGCCTTTGCTTTAGAATGTAATAAGTATACTAGGCATGTGTATAGGTTGTGACTGACCGAATGCGCGAGGCGTGCTACTCGCGGAGCAGTAGCCATCATCCCGCACGCTGCGCCCGCCCGGTGTGCCACTAGCCCCGCGACTAAGCAGCGCGGGGCTCGCTCGCTGCTCCTCGTACGACGGTGCTGTGTGTGTCACTACCCCGCCACCGCTGAGGGAAGCCTGTGAAGGACATCAGCGTATATATTTTTAAAAAATAACAAAACCAAAGAAAATATGGCAATGTTGTTGAATTTCATTTTTTAATTTTGCTGCCAACACGGTATCAATTCCACGTCAGCAAGTTTTTTTCTATTTTGTAAATGGAAATCGATGCAGCAAATTGAAAAGATGTGGATTTCTAACACTGACAGGCAATTTCAGATAGGTGCTTCAATAACTGGCATGCTGTTGCAAGTTTGAAAAATAGCCGTTACGTTTTTATTCACACATAAGCACCAATCATCTGTTCTGTTTCAAAAAACAGTGCAATTGGAAGTGTAGTGAGAGCAAATTTTAGGAAAGTTTTCAAAGAAACTTTTCGCACGTGAAAATTGCAAAAATGCACCCAAAGGAAAATTGATCAAAGACAAACTATAAACTTTCACATTCACATAAGGAAGTCGTATTTCCTACACTTTATGAGCATTCCTTTGAGTTCGCAGTACCCGATGACGTTTGCAAATTGTTGAGCAATTTCAGAGATACAACAGGCTCTTTGATCATACCTATCTCTTATGACTTTAATAGGATTTTTAAATTCAGTTTTATAAGTTCAGCTGTGCGATTAATCGCCTTGAAAACCATTTCAATGGTCTTCGTCATACATTCGCGAATTACGAAGGCCATTCCAAGGACTTTTAAATGTGTGAGTGGTTTTTGCTTAATCGCAAAGCAGAATGTCAGAACTCGAATCGTGTAACTCAAACAAAGCGGGATTTATACTCGAACCAACCTTCCTCAACCTCAACCTCAACAGCCTGTATTGGTCCACTGCTGGACGTAGGCATTCCCCTGATAAGCGCCTTATTGGCGTTTATCACATGTAGGGTAATGCCCATAATCCCCACGCTGGGGATGCGGGTTGGGGATCGAAGTTTGGTGGTTTAAGAAGGACAGCATACCTTTTTTGTTTTGCTAAGAAATCTAAAAGCATATTTAGTTATGTCTTTTAATTTTTCGATTGGTTGTTTCACTAACTTGAAATTAGTTAAAAACAATTTTGGCGCATACAAAATACGGTGCACGTCTCTGCTCTGTACTCCTCACTCGCGAGAACACCATATCTAGTCATCCCGCTCAAAATCCACATCGTAGCGGCGTTATCGCATACTCTTAAATTATCCTTAATCTATGTACCATTGTGTGCACTTTTTCGGTGAACTCCCTTTCATAGCTGGTGGGGCGAGGTCTCGCAGGCGGCGGCGCGCTCTGCTCAGGTTTGGCGTCGCAAGTCTCCTGGTCCTTGGAAAAAGATATGGAATTCAAGGCTTTTCTCAAAACATACGGAATTCAAGGATTTCTCGTTTTTTTGTCAGGAACCATGGGTATTTTTTCAGAAAGCATATGACAAAAACCCTAGACTATGTAGAGAGAGACCCTAATAATAGATTAATTCTTAAAGAAATTCCACATTCTGCCATGTATACTGAAAGCTGAAAAAAGATATGGAATTCACCTATTTTATCATATAATTCATCTATAATAGTTTTATCCCATGGCCAAAAAATGCAAGTTGGTATCTCTGCTAAGCTTTACAAAAATGAAACTAAACTATTAAATGAAACTATTACAGGGGCATTAATAAGTAACTTACAATAATAAACTGTACGATGGATTTTTAAAACTTCCTGTGTTTAACGTAATAATAATATAATCTAGGCGGAGGCGCCACTTTCACTCGTGTATTAAACGCTTTTTTTTATATCAAACTAGCTGCGCCCCGCGGCTTCGCACGCGTTGTTTGCTATTAAACTCACGGAGCCCGAAACCTTTCCAACGAATGCATAACCGTGGAAATCGGTTCGTGCGTTCTGGAGTTATAGCGTCAGGAAGGAAAACCCGACTTATTTTTATATTATAGATTATAATTGTATTTGAATTTTTAAATCTTAAATTGTAGTGTCCCATCTTCTCCCTTTCATCATAGGACCAGCAGACGCACAAATCACACCACCCATATCATACCAAAACAAAACTAAACTACTTTAACAGGACTAAACATGTCGCTATCCCTATCATAACTATCAAAATAATAAGGATGGCATAATTTTTAGTCCTATCAAATTAGTTTAATCTAGTTTTGGCAACATCGAATAGACACCATTATCGTAGCTAGGTATTCTTATTGCTACGATTCTTGCGTTGTTGTTGCTTCAACTACGTCGTAGCAATAGCATCGGCTTAAAACCATTCCTTTTGGCAAATATTAATTGTAACAGCTGGTCTACCTCTAGATTGTATGAGTCAGCCTGCAGTTAGCTCAAATGAATTTGAAAGAAAAATTTTGAACTACATGACCTTATCCCACCATCCCCCTTCCACTCCAGGACAAGCAGACGCACAGCGCAATACCATCCATACTTGGTGGACGTACCCTCCACTCGCACTAAGTGGTTTTCCTCCACCTTTATTATTCGCACCGCAAAGGAATGGAACTCGCTCCCTGCCTCTGTTTTTCCGGCCAATTACAACCTGGGTCTCTTCAAGACAAGGGTGAATTTTTTTTTTTTTTTAAACCGAAATAGACCTTCGTTTGACCGCAATCGCACATGATGGAAAGCGATGTATCACGAAGGTCTAGAAGATGGCTACTCCGGACCACATTCCGAAACACAACAGAGTTGCTTCACGGACTGGCCCAGTCCGGAGGGTGGTGACAAGCCACGGCCGAAGCCTACCACCAGAGAGTACCGCTCTTAGCACCACCCAGAGGACACGTGTAGGGTATCAGAGGGTCAACACCTACGGACGTGAGCGATACTGTCCCCCTGAATAGGTATCTTCTAGACCTTCGTGATACACCGTCGGCCGCATCTTCGCTTTCCATCAATCGAGTGAGAAAAAAAATGATGAATTTGTAAATTTTATTTTCTATTCTCTATGGACGTATTTACAGATTTGGTTCACTATAATTTGAACGGGATTAAAACAGCGCATCTAGTGACCAAAATAGGAAACATGTTCAATTCCGCACTAGTTAACTTTGTCACGATCAAGTTGGTAAAATCTCGCACTCGGCACTCTGATCCGTACACTAAATTAATGACTAAATACAAAAAGCTTACGAAAAAGCCGCCTTAAGCTTGATTTTATACTTTAACTAACAAATCTTCGTACTTGAAGCTTTGGTAGGATTGATGTAAAAAATGCATATTTTTGTTAAAAAATTATTTTTAACAAACATTGTGCATAACAATGAAAAACTAAACAGTGTTTTGATCATGGTGTAAAATTATCTTAAATTTAAGTTGAGCTGTTTTTACAGTGTTTCAAAGTATTTGTAAGAAAACGAACTAGGCAGATACTTGTGTCGGTGTCTAATTGGGCTGAATCGCACTTACAAACCTGTGAAAACTGATCAGTGACAGTTTAAACTGCGGGCAACCTACTTAACTAACTTACTTCGAATGCACGATACGTCCGTACAGTATTTCTTTGTAACAGTAACACTAATATTATAAATGCGAAAGTTTGTATGGATGTATAATGTATGAATGGATGGATGTTTGTTACCTCTTAACGCCAAAACTACTGAACGGATCTGGCTGAAGTTTTGCATCCCCGAATCAAACATAGGCTACTTTTTGTGCCATAAATCAGTTCCCGTGGGATAAAAATCACGTTTCCATAGGAACAACGCGTGCGAAGCCGCGGGGCGCAGCTAGTTGTATATAAAACCTTCGTCATCTACTCACCAGAACCAGTGAAAGGCCTTTGCCCAGCAGTGGGAAACTTATTGTAATTGTAACTCTACTAACCGGGGCTCGATGTGGGGAGGAACCGCGACGGGAATCGCTGCTCGAGGACCTGTTGCTTGCTTCTGTTGGGACAACACAGATGAAAATTAGCACCTTTCAATACTCAATCATTCATTAATTAAAAAGGGAAGATAGGTTACGTTCTCCCAGCGCTTACTCAAAAATTGTCATGTGTTACGACTACACGCAAACACATACGCTCACAGTTATATTTCCAGTCCTGTGCAATAGAAGAACAAAGACGGAAAGACGTATCTAAGAACGAAGTGAGACCGAGACAACAATATTTCACGCGAATCACGACCGCCCGTGCCGCCGGTCAGACGGTGACTGAGGTGGGAGCACACAATATGAGGTTGCCATTTTCGAGAAACTAGTACCTCAGCTTCCCTTTTTAATTAATCAATGTACTCAATATATTTATTGTTGTCATCACATTGGTAGGCAGGTAATTATTATATACAGGGTGGGGCAAATTTTTGGCCCCTTCAGGGTAGCTACCGTTTCTTCTGTAGATTCAGATTAGATTCAGATTGTTGCCATTTTTAGTTTTTTAAAACTTACGACTTGATTTGGTATGTTACTTTGGAAAAAGTGTTCCTGGTTGGAAATAAAGTCGATTAAGATCAACTTATTTTTTTTGACAAATGTAATTTTTTGGGCGAACCGTACTTTTTTTTAAAAAACTAAAAATGGCAATATTTTTTTCTTCAAAATAAAATAGAAGGTTCCTTAGAACAAAACCTTCTAACTTAGAACAAAACCTTCTAACTTAGAACAAAACCTTCTAACTACAGAAGAATCGGTAGCTACCCTGAAGGGGCCAAAAATTTGCCCCACCCTGTATAGCTGAGTATCACAATGTTGGGCGTATCAACACGTCGCAGGCAGACCGAGGTTGTTTTTGGTAATATTATGTAGGTATTACTAAGGTGAGCAGTAGCTATTTGTCTAGTTACTAAAATAAACAATTTTAAAGTTGGTAAGTAAAACAGTAAGACGACACGTATAATTAAGAATTATGGTTAGGTATGTAGGTACGCAAGTTTAGTGAAAAACAATTAAATAATTTCAATAGGTACCTACTCAAATAATGTTAGTTTATCTAGTTTGTCATTTAAAAATTCATTTACGCCAAAATACCTTTATCTTGTCACATGGTAAATGGGCCTATCCCTATCCAAAGAAGATATCCTCCATTATAATTTTTTTTGATTGTTAACAAGAGATTTTCAAATACAGAATGAAGTATCATGAAGTATTTTATCACTATCTGTCAAAAAAAAGATTTTCTTTGAAATACTTAATTCTGAATTAAAAATCACTTGTCAACAATTAGAGAAATTCACGGTCCCTGCCCGTGCATAGTACACCTGACTGTAAAAGGGGTTTTTTTCTTTCCGTGATCCACCTCAATATAACTGGGTGTTCAATGGTTAATTTTATTTCCTAGTGTTGTATTATGCCAAAACAAGATACTTCTTTGGATAGGGTTAATGGTGGTCCTCCAGGTTTTGTTTAAACCATTAGATTTGCTTGGTTGTTTTTTTTAGCCCAGACAACCCAGCGAGACAATTGTTTTTCTGAGTCGATGATAATTTTGAATCAAGACCAGAATTACCAAACAGTTGTGTAGATGGAAATACAATTCCGTCCAGGGTAATGAAGGTAAGTTGTCTTCCCCGCGAAAAATTTCTTCCACGTAGACTACCACTTGTCTAATTTGGTTGTCTGAATGGAACAAACCCATTTAACAACCTACGACAAGACTAAGCAAGTGTAGGCTAGCCGCAACCCCCAGACCTTGCAAACCAGGTAACATGGGTTCATAGAAAATAAACCACGATTTTTTAAAAACGACTTTTCTGGTTTTTTTAATCCTTGCAAAACGAAGAAAGTATTGAATACAGCTTACATATTTGAATTTTGCGCGAATCTGTATTCGTTTTCGTGTTGAAGACTCGAAAACGAAGAATCTGAATAGAGTTCTGCAAGAGAGATGACGTCATTTTTAATCCTTTTCCACAAGTAGGTACACAGGTTCTACTGTAGCTTTCCACAAGCGAGAGTAAAGTGAAATCTGATAATCTGAATCTACAGTATAACGTAACCACCTATATACCTTATCCATCGAGCTTGTAAAATGTTAGTAAACAAACCACGCCCCAAAAAACTAAAACTCACTTGCTCGGCGTCGAGTTTCCGATGTAATTGTAAGCAATATTTATTGAAGAAAGGATCTCAAATCGACAATTGTAATTTACGTATAAAAGCGAGCGCCAACAAAATGAATTTTAGATTTAGTATGGGCGGTTTATTCACTAACATTCTACAAGCTCGATGGATAGGGTATAACTGTAGCCACTCAATACAAAAACCTGTAGCCTGTAATGAACTCGGTCGATGTTTACTTAGGACCACTCGTGGACTTGTGGGACTTGTTCCTTATTTTTTCGACTGTTTTACGAGAGAGTCGAGAGTTTTGTTGACGTACAAGTTATGTGGTTGAAGATCTTTGGGGAAATCTGTAGCCACCGGTAATTTGCGATTGAGTGGTTTAGATTTTTTCAATAGACGGTCTCGGACGTATAACCGTGTGTAGGTATGTATGTTTGTTACCTCGGTTGTCGCGCAGCTCGCCGGCGCCGACGCTGTTGCCGAGTATGGGCATTCCCGCCATTCCGTCTGCTACTCTCGCCACCTCATCGCTTTAAACCTGAAACAAATGTATCATTCAAATTATTTATTTATAGAAGACTAGCTGCGCCCCATGGCTTCGCACGCCTATCCCACAGGGACTGATTGTTGGGATAAAAAATAGCCTATGTGTTATTCCAGGCCTAGAACTACCTGTATGCTAAATTTGTGAAAGAGCAACAAATATACATACATGTTTACAAACTTTCGCCTTTAAATTCTAAAGATTCTTACAATGATTTATTCATTGACGACCTCTGTGGCGCAGCGACAAAAACTAACAGGTTAAAGGTTTCTTCGCCCTACATTAGTCTACAGCTTGAAGCCACAGAATAAAAAAATAAAACATTATTTCTATGTGTATTTTAATATAATATAATACCTCATTATGAATGTAAGCGGGTTAACTACGAACCTTGTTTGTGTTGGAAGAACACCAACGTTTCATCCCTTAACGAGGGACAATGAAGGATAATGAATTCGTCAAACTACGAAAGTTTCTATAGTAAAATAATATAATACCTATTCATAGAAATAAAGATATTTACCCATAACTTGACTCTAATTTAGATTTTCCTTTGATCTAGCTGTTGCTAAGTTTTTTATAATTAGTTAGTTAGTATATGTCTGACAGTCTGAATTGAAAAACTATTGAGACTAATCATAATTTTTAAAACGTACCATAGTTAAAATGTACCTACGTACTCAATTTCACAAGAATTGAATTTTTTCAACATATTTTACGCATAGTAGCGCGCATAAATACCCATCCCTATCCATTGCAGGTGTCAATTAGGTTCTCCTGTCTACGCTAGGCATTGGGAGGAACAGGCCATAGAGTCTCTAGTACTCATTGATAAATTAAAAAGGGAAGATAGGTTACGTTCTCCCAGCGCTTACTCAAAACATGGCATGTGTTACAACTACGCGCAAACACATACGCTCACAGTTATATTTCCAGTCCTATGCAATACAAAGAAGAACAAAGACGGAAAGACGTATCTAAGACCGAAGTGAGACCGAGACAACAATATTTCACGCGAATCACGACCGCCCGTGCCGCCGGTCCGACGGTGACTGAGGTGGGTGCACACAATTTTACACAATATGAGGTAGCCATTTTCGAGAAACTAGTACCTCATCTTCCCTTTTTAATTAATCAATGCTAGTACTACAATCTCTATAATCTATATCTATCTCTGTTTAAAGGTATAAGATATAAGATATGATGATGATCACAAGCTAGCCTGGTGAATATTTCATTCCACAAGTAGCATAGAAACTATGACCGTGAAACTCCACAAAAAAACACATAAAACAAGCATGACACGCGTCGCAAGGTAAAGGTATTCATATTTTTAATTCACTCAGTGAGTCCTTCGTCGTTATCATTGAGATTTCAACCTTATAGCATAAACTGAAGGTTTAAAACGTCTGATAAATGTGTAGCGACACGTGGTCGACTTGAGTGTCATAATTATGGATAGGGTTGGCACCTTTTTAATTCAAATTCTTTTTGAATATTAAAATTAATTGATTATTAGAAACTGAATTAAGGAGTACTTTATTGAAAAGAAAATTACAATAAAATAATAGATATATTTTAGAACTAGTATTTACAGAAATTGAGCTAACTGTAGACTATTGCAAAACAATGTACATATAGCTCAACTGAATCAAAAACTTGTTTGAGTTGGTTTGGTACATTACATTTAGCTTCGCGTTTTTTCAGGTAATTTTTTCTGCAATAACGTATTGTTAAACATAACAATCATAAAAATACTTTTAAGATTTTATAAGCTTTTGCTATTCGAGTTTGCTGTCAAAATAATAAATATTGGTACTTGTACCTACATACAACAAGGGTTCAATTGTTCGTATAGTAAAACCGTAGTATGGCCTTACTCGTCTAAATCTTGGTACAAAGTTCATTTACTGACTAAATGCATGAGTTCCAATACATAAACCACCGCGTAGGTAGATTGATTACGTGGGCTTGACAAATTACACGAGCGAACATCTATTTCTGCAGAAAAGCAATAAAAGGTGCAAAGTGATTGTTATTTTAATTTACTACTATCACAACTCATTATTTATATTGTTTCAACACCATCTTCACCAACAATGGATACTCATCCACTGACTGAACTATTTTATTTATATTTTACTAGCTGCACCCCGCGGCTTCGCACGCGTTGTTCCCATGAAAACGTTAAAAGGTGATTTTCATCCCACGGGAACAGATTTATAAGATAAAAAGTAGCCTATGTTTTATTCCAGGATTAGAATTACCTGTATGCAAAATTTCAGCCATTTCCGTCCAGTAGTTTTGGCGTGAAGAAGTAACAAACATCCATCCATACATCCATACAAACTTTCGCATTTATAATATGAGTGTGATGTGATTTTGTTGTATTCGGAGAGTACACACTTTATAATTAAACTAACATAAAAGTCGTAATCATTCACGTCTCCGTCCTCGCATGAAGAAGCTAAAATACTGCTTGCCTGCGGGAGGAATTGAAAAACAGTTCTGTAACTCTTTGGAAATTCCTCCATCAAATCGTAATTCACACAAAAAGACTCACAAACCATATAATATTATATATACCCCTGTAAAATATAAAAATTTAATTCCTGAGATGCCTTCAAAATTAGCCTACCAACTTAGAAAAGTAGTTACATACGAGTTTAAATTAAGAACCATTGAATGAGTGACATTGTTGTTTTCACTTACTCGTTTTTTCATAGAAAATGTATGGGAATTGTTTTTTTTTAATTTTTGCCTAAACTTACGATTTGATTTGATATGTTACTTTGGGAAAAGTGTTCAACAAAACCTTCTAACTACAAAAGAAACGGTAGCTACCCTGAAGGGGCCAAAAATTTGCCCCACCCTGTATATAGTTGTAATTTCATTATTCAGATATCTAGGAGTTGGGCGTTGACACTACTACCACACAGTTTGTAAAGCTTAGGTAGTGTCATCGTTTCTAATGTTATGTTATATTCTAAATAAATGTTTTTTTTGAATATATTTAAAGAATATTATTTATTGTAATTCATAAAAACTTAAATCTTATGCTTCTATTTGAAATTAATCAGTATCTGCAAACTGCTTTGTACGCGTTCCTTCTACGTAAGTTATTTATATCCTATATGGGAACTGAGGTGTAGGTTTATTTTACGTATTTGACAAGGCATGATCGTGACCTCTTTATTTTCATACGATTTAGTACAGTGCCTCTATCGTGCGGCCAAGGAACTACGCAAGTTCTATACTAAAAGTAGACGTCACGATCTTGTTACTAACATCAAATAGACTCGTCCCTCGCCGCCCTCGGGGGAGACAAGTAGCCTTGAATCACCCGGCCACTTGTATCCCCCTTCGCCGGCAGGGTGTGCACCACACCCTGCACATCCGGTAAAGCCAACCCAGCTGTCATTCATCTCCGTTCTCAAACCGGTTCATGCCGCTTATCCCATAAAATAATGCACCTATTTAAAATTCCTTGAAGTGGCAACCCTACGTCAGGTAGGGTGTGATCGTCGCTAATTAATTAGTAAGTGAGAGCGAGGGAAGGGCTTGCCTTTGATTCGGCCCTGAAGCGGAGCCCTGTGCCCTGTGCTACCTGTTTTTTTGACGTAAGTGCGTTCTTAAGAGCCGACACCTGATGACTGACCGCTTTGTCAATAAACAAAAGGAGAATTCTTCTCAATTCGGCGGTATGTTACCAGGAGAGCAGAAGTTGTTTGGAGTTACAGAGATGATGAAGTAACTACTTCCTTCACGTTTATGCTACCCTAGTACCTAGTTTTACTGAAGTAGGTACTAGGGTAAACGTGATCTTGAAGATACTGTGTGTCTACCATGAATTTTGACAATCTATGCTCGCTGTAGTTAAAAAAATGTGAGGAAACTTCTAAAACGCCTCTAGCGAGTAGTTGGGTACTAAAATGCGCTGTGGATATGCGTATTTACGTAACGTATGTAGTAACGTCAGGCGATTTAACTGTGACAACTAATGGTAGACACACTGGCTACCAGTTAAAAATCGGTTCCGAATTAAAGATTCACGAGTTCGCGTCTACTGCTATTTTTACTTTGACGCGCTTTTTTTTTAATCGACAAAAAAAACCGTGGTCAATATCTTCTGATTATTTATTTATTTTATTTAATCAAACTGACGAACTAAGGACACTAGCTTTTTGCGAATATTGACAGTTTTCAGAGAAAATAGACGTTTTTAAATGGACTAGGTGGTTTCTCGAAGCGGCGAACAAAAAACCTTTCGAAAACCCGCTCACGCTGCCACTGTCCACCACAAACACAGCCATATAGGTTTTATACCTTATTATAGTAAAATCTGATCCTAACTGCAAATAATGCGCTACTCGAGCGGAACATAAACATTTAACTGGGCAGCGGACTTGAAACGTGATAAAGGTAGGTTTACAACGAACATCTAGAGAACCCAATGTATTTTATGCGGAACCTTTATAGCCTTTTTGGTATTCCTCATGCAAAGTTAGGTAGTAGATCAATTCACTGCCATAGGAATAGAATCTGTTCAAAAAGAGAAGCGTCGTGGCGTTACGGTGACCTAACACTTTTAGTCGTACTGCAATGACAGAGCAGTGTTGTCAGCGCAACAAAAGTTGTCAATTGGCACACGAGCGTCCTCAATTCCTACGACTCTTCTCTTTGAAAAGACTACAAGGTTCGTAATCTAAAGTTCTTATTTACCCGCTTACATCCGTAATGAAATCATCAAACTACGATATTTTTATAGTTTTATAACCTATTCATTTTGCCAGACTCAGAGATAATCTTAAATATGATAAAGAGTTGCTTTGGCAGACCAGATCTTGCTGGCTGGTCTTCCGTGATGACCATGACCATGAAAATGTTTAATCAATAATATCATCTTAAATCATGTCAAATCAGTGATATCATCTGAGGGATTTTGTCAAATCCTGGGATAATTGGGATTTTTAAACGAATCTTTTTATTTTCTTTCATAACCTACTCAAAATAAATAAACAAAATAACGGTGGGCAACTCACACAGCATCATCAAGCCCCGAGCTGTATACTCGTAATATGCTATGCTATGCTTAAACGATACATTTATTTTGGAAATTTCCCTAAAAAATTACTATGATATGCACACATATCTTACGCCAAGATTTACCTTTCCTTTACTCAGAAAACCTTTTAGTATTTACTAATTGAGGAAGTCGTGGATGAGAACTCGTTTGTTCGCTTTGGTGTGAACCTACCTTAATACGAATCTGTCAATTTATAGTCATCTCATTGGTATCTCGGCAGTAAAATTGCACCTTGCTGCACAGATAATAAGATAGGTTATTAAATAATTCGTTACTTCAGATCAGCAACCTTTGTTAGAGTCTGTTCAGAATGAGACACGTAGGTTTCAATTCTCATAATACCATCCGTTTTGGTTTCTAATAGTATTTATAAATTTGTTGTTATTCAATAAAATGGCTAGCTATCTTTATAATACAAAAGAATATATTGAAATAGTTCTGTATTCATAGAAGTTGACCTCAAATGTAACAAAGCGGGTGGGGGGTCAGTTCGTTCTCGCCTTCTTTTACTTTTACCTTCTGTTAAAATAAAGTCTACGATGAACATCGATCAAAAATTTCGCCGGGGGAGGCCGCGAAATTTTTGATCACAACATTATCCAGCCCTAAGCTAAGCAGAGCTTGTGTTATGGGTACTAGCGATAACTGATATACTAAATACAAATACACTACAAATATAGTTATTTTTTATTCTACAACAAAACCCCTACTGAGCTGCAAAAATTATCAGTAAATAAATTCAAACAAATTGTCAAAACTTTATTATGCAAAAAGGCTTACTATAAAATATCAGATTATCTAGAGGATAAAAAAGCTTGGGCCGGTTTTGGTCCAACTCGAAAAATAACAACTTACAGGCTAAAGGTTTCTTCGTCGTTTCTTTACTTTAGTCTACATACCGAAGCGATCGAAATCAAAAATACCACTTTATTTCCGTGTCAGTGTATTTTTTACTATGATTTGACCTTTTCTAAGTGTACATTTATTGTATTTATGGAAATAAAGCATTTTTGAGTTTGAGTTTGAGTTTATTGTACATAGATGAACATCCAGAACAGCCTAAACAAATGTCTGCAGATCGTAAACATATTTGTCCCGCGGCGGCGGGAATCGAACCTAGCAACGTCCTGCGTCGCAGGCGGACCTTTGCCCACTTACCTACCTAACTAGCCCGTTTTGTATGACCACCATGTCGTGATTATGCTACGTCGTAGCACTAGGGCTACGAACGGCGTAGCACTGCTACGAACAGCATAGCACTGCTACGAACGGCGTAGCACTGCTACGAAGCTAAGAAGGCCTTCAGAAAATAAAACTTTAAAGCTCTGCTTTGGACGTCAATTTAGTTCCGACATTGGTGATTGGGTATCGGTTAATTAAAACTTACTTCCAGCTAAAGCCCCGACTCTAAAGCAAACTCTAGAGCATTAAAAAGTTTAAAAGAATTTACTTAATATTCTAGAGAATACCAACTACATTAGTGTCGTGCCTCAGAAAAGCTACTTGCCTACCTTATAGTCAGTCATTTTATTGGTAAAAAATTGTATAAGTCAGAAAAATAAATGAATGAGGTACGAACTAACAAATTAAATACAATTTTAAATACTTACTAAAATAATTATAAATTTTCATGTAACCAATATGGAAAAATAAATTCAATTCAATAAGCAATACAATGAGTGATAAAATAATTAACAATGATATTATATCCAAATAGATAATTTTTTGTCGAGAAAGCCCTTCACCTTGTATTGGCATTCATCTATAGGTAGATAATGAAATAAAGAATAAGCTTATTTTAAATAAATTATGTGCATACAAAGTCGCTGTAAGAAAATGTAAATACATTTCTAAGGATATTTGATTCGCTGCTTCACCCACTATACAAAAACAGAATTTTCCGAATTCATAACTGGGAGCAAAAACCGGTTGCCAGAATCAGGGTCCATTAAACTTATAGATTTTGTGTCGGATTTTCTTTTGCCTTTTTCAACGGCTCAAGCAAGCTGATCAAAGAAGTGTCCCACTAGTTAAAAGATTAAGGAAGTTTATTGGAAAGATTTTACCAAATAAAAATTGGAAGGACATCATTTTATGAACATCTCCAGGTTTTATAACAAGAGCAGCTGCTGTTTAATGGGTAATAAAATATCAGTGAGTCAGGAATATAATAATGAATACTTTTGTCAAAAGAGTAAGATGGAAAAAAAACATTGGTCAGACCTATCATATCAGCTTTCAATAAGTAATGACGGACAATCCACACAGCTTTATCTATGGTTTGTCCATTTTGAATGGAGCATGTTAGTAAACAAAATACGACACAAATATCAAAATCTCACTTGCTTGGCGTCGAGTTTCAAATATAATTGTAAGCAATTCTTATTGAAGGAAGGATCTAAAATCGACAAGTAATGTAAATTACGTATAAAAGGATGCGCCAACAAAGTGAATTTTAGGTTAAGTATGGGCGGTTTGTTTACGTTTATGCCTCATTCAAAATGGACACGGTATAGCTCTAAGCAAAGCAGAGCTTGTGTTATGACGGATATACTTAATACAATACATAAATTAACCAGAATACTCGAAAAAAACCATTTGTCCCAAGACGAGAGGCAGGCCTGCAACCTGAGTAGTTCCGAACTGATGACGCTGGATCTGATTACGGTACTTCACAGCGGACCTTCGTTCGCCACACCACAACAGACGTGTATGTCGTAATTAAGCTATTAAACGACCTATTTAATTATTTAAAAAACACCTATAGAAAACACCTATAAACGTTTCCATAGGAACAACGCATGCGAAGCCGTGGGGTAGTGGACCTGGCAATAACTAGAAAAAAAAACCATCCTTGAACTTCAACGAACATTTTAAAAAAATAATGGGCCAAATTGGTCCAGGGGTTATTGAGTTATGCGCTTACCAACACTTTAAGCGATTCATTTTTATATTATAGATGTTAAAAGTATAGATAAAGTATAAATAAATAATGCTGGATATTTCACACAGCATTATCTAGCCCCAAGCTAAGCAGAGCGTGTGTTATGGGTACTAGAATAAATACTCTCTTTAATTACTTTTGTTGAATCACGTTAGAGTGAGAGCCGTTAAGAAACTGTTGACAGATTCTTATAAGTTCTATGATTTTATTTAGCTTGGTTCCTACCTTAGTAAACTTCTAAATCTTTTCGAAATCGAAATTCGAAATCTTTTTGATTTCGAAAAGTAGGTCTATAATTCACGGAAAAATCGATGATCTTTCATAAAAAAAAAACGAATATAGAACCTTCTCCTTTTTAATAGTCGTTTAAAAACCATTGTAAAAAATAATTAAATATGTACATAAATGAGTTAGACCTACATACAACATAATTATGATACAAGCAAAACAGAAGATGTTGTCATTCCGAAACATACACTAGCGAAGTTAATTAAAAACTTTCTTCACCTATGTATAAAATATTATAATACCTTTAGGTACATCTAAGGAAACTTGATTTAAAGATTTTTTGTGTAACAATTAGAAGATTTTAACCATTTAAGTATTTATTTGAACTTCTAAATCTTTCTAAAATCGAAATTCGAAATCTTTTTGATTTCGGTAAAATATATAAATGAAATGAAATGAAATGAAATTTTTATTCAACTTTACAAACTTACTTACATCTAATAACGGATAACTAAAACTAAATAAAGTAGGTAGGCGACTTAACCTAACTTAGTTCTTACAAAAAAAAAAGGCAATACTTATTTTAAACTAATCATTAAATACGTTATAAATGGTAGGTGAGTTACAGTCCATTAAACATTCACGTGACTTTCCTCCGTACGAGTTCGCACTGTATGACGGCAGGGAGTCTCGCTCTTGCACTCATGGCTTTTGGCTTACTAACTGAATATGAATTTAAAAAGAAATATGAATTTAAATATATGTATTTATTGTAAAAATTATAGTGTTAAATAACGGAACAAACACATTACAACAGTAATTATACTAATTTTAGTAAGTGGGTATATTACATAACATAGTTACTATTATTATCATATCATATAATTATATCATCAGTATTGGACACCTTTTCTTTTAATTATGTGTGTGTGTGTGTATATGTGTGGTGTGTGTGTCGGTGTGTGCCAATGTCATTGTTGAGTGCCATGTTCACTAAGAGATGATTTTTAAAAGGGTTTCAGTTTGATCATAATCAAGAGATTTTAGATAATTATCAACTTTTTTATTGCAGGAGTAGGATGTGTCATTTTTTATATTTGTTTGTTTATTTATTTTATTGTAAATATATGGACCTAAGAAGTGCGAGAATCTGTGAGAGAAGCTCGTTCTGCATTTAGGGTTTTTATACACAAAATCACTTCTTCTCTTGCAGTAACGATTTGCATCACTTTTCATTTTATGTTGGTTTAATATGAGGGTCTTTATAAAAATTTGACGGACTGAGAGTACTCTAGCCTCTTGGAAGAGCTTGGTTGTGGGGTACAAGTATGGATTATATGGTGGTTATATGGTGGATGGTTTATGAAGATTCGGATTCATAGTCTTTCATGTCCATAAAAAAACTTTACACAAGGTTCTTAAAACAAAAAATCTATATTTATACAACTGGCTTTAAACTGTATGCGTAGATTCAGTCACGCTTATTATTGTATCAAAGAAGTATTTATGAACTACTAGCTGCGTCCCGCGACTTCGCACGCCTATCCCACGGGAACTGATTTATGGGATAAAAAGTAGACTATGTGTTATTCTAGGCCTAGAACTACCTGTATACAAAATCAGGCCGACCAGTTCATTAGTTTTTGTGTGAAAGAGCAACAAACATATTTACAAACTTTCGCGTTTATAATATTAGTATAGATGTACCTCAGAGAACATAGTTTACTATCTCATTTCAATTCACCGGCATGTATTTATTTGACGTCAGAGAAACGTGGTTACTGTCTGGATTTAGCAACGTGCAGAAGTGCATAATAGCGTAATCAGTCTGGTTTTGACATTCAAAATAAATAGGTACAGGGACGTTTGTACATCCGTTGTGAAGAGATACTGAACACAGCATAATAGGTAATGCGATTAGGAGCATGTAGGTAGGTTAAAATGATGTCCGGCTTAAACAAGGTTCAGTTCAGTTAATTTTTTTTTCCTTTTTGATACAATTACAAACACTCGAAAAGTCATAAATATTGTCATGATTACATTGACTACTTACTTTATTCATCGTAAGAGCTTCGTAACCAACAATATAAATATTTACATGGTTAAAATCTTCTAATTGTTACATAAAAAACCTTTAAATCAAGTTTCCTTAGATGTAAAGGTATTATAATATTTTATACATAGGTGAAGAAAGTTTTTAATTAACTTCGCTAGTCTATGTTTCGGAATGACAACATTTTCTGTTTTGCTTGTATCATAATTATGTTGTATGTAGGTCTAACTCATTTATGTACATATTTAATTATTTTTTACAATGGTTTTTAAACGACTACTAAAAAGGAGAAGGTTCTATATTCGTTTTTTTATGAAAGATCATCGATTTCTCCGTGAATTATGGACCAGTTTGTAAAAATATCTCTGAGATGTGGTTACGTAAAAATTGTATTCCCGAGTGACATATCCCGGAAAACCGTGTAAATACAGAGGAATTTGCAGTCGATTTTACGTTTTTTTTATAAACAATCAAATACAAAAGACCTCTTCGTAGCTTTGACACCTCACTTTGTGGCCTTAGCTGACCGGATTCACTTTTATAAAAAAAATCAATACGAATTATTTGTGGCCTGAGGAAAAGATATTCTGCCAGACCATGTTTCTCAAAATACAAGATAATGACGGTTGTATCACTTTTCATGTACAAAAGCCTCAAAGAAATATACAAAAATAGAAATAAGTACATACAACGAAAAATGGGACCACACGGGAAGCACCAGCTTTCAATAACAAAGAATCATCAAAATCGGTTCACCCTTTCGTAGGTTCGTTCATCCAGTCAAAAGTTCTGAGGTAAAAAGCATAAAAAATACAGTCGCATTGAGATCCTTCTCCTTTTTTGAAGTCGGTTTACAACCGTTCTTTTCAAATTTTATTCAGTCCAGAGACAAATTTGGTGCTTAGGAACTCATACTCGCTTTTTCTGTCGTCGTTCTTGTTAGGACTATGTGATATATTATAATGATGCGGAACGAAAATCTAGGAATTGACAAAAAAAAATGGTCCCGTCCCGTGAATACTTGCCTTAAAAATAAAAATGCTTCAGATAATTAATTAAGGACGTAAGCGGACTAGCTACGAACCTTGTTTGTGTTGGAAGAACAACGCCTCATACATTGACAAGGGAAATTTCTCCCTGTCATTTCTATGTCCATAGAAATATGTGGAAAATACTCTAAATACCCCCCGACCTAGGTTTAATTATAAAATGTAGTTCTACTAAAAACTCAATAAAACCTTTGCATAAGAGAATAGAAAAGCTCAACAAAGCTTAATGACTATACTTCAAGGTGAAACAACTAAGATTTCTACGGTATCTCATTAGTTACCGTCTACCCACAATCTGCTGTAACTCCACGACTTCTGTAGAATAGAGCTGTAGCTCTCTGCGAGATATGCTACTTCGCTGACTCTCTGAATCTAAGAAAGCAGTTTGTCTTTATCTTTGTTTTACTGTAATGTATCTATATATATATATATATATTATATATCTATATATATATATTATATATAGAATAGGATAATATATAAATGAATTGCTGTTCGTTAGTCTCGCTAAAACTCGAGAACGGCTGAACGGATTTATCTTATCTTGGTCCTGAAATGTTCGTGGAGGTTTCGGGTAGGTTTTAAAAGGTGAGATATTCACCGCGGGGCGCAGCTTTCGTTTTTTTTTTATAAAATGTGAATCCGTTATTGGCGGTAAGTGATATTCTCAAGTTAAGTTACTTTTATTTAAGAGAGCTGTGGATTTTTGTAATAAATAAAATAAGATATTTGCTAAAGTCATTTACAGCGAGATAATCACATCACACTAAATGCGAAAGTTTGTATGGATGTATGGATGGATGTTTGCTACCTCTTCACGCCAAAACTACTGAACGGATCGGGCTGAAATTTTCATACAGGTAATCCTAATTCTGGAATCAAACATAGGCTACTTTTTATACCATAAATCAGTTCCTGAGGGAAAGAAATCACCTTAAACATTTCCATAGGATCAAAGATCAAATGCGAAGTCTCGGGGCGCAGCTAGTATAAATATAAGGATGAAAATATTTATTAACAAATCCACGAAAAAACCTTTTGCGATAAAATAATTTATACAAAAAGAAAGAATATTCATCAAATTCGCCAACCAGTTTCGTCTCTCCACGAGACATCATCAGGACACCACAACACTAGATCTTGACACTGAGCGCCAAACAACAACGGCAGAGTCCCACCAGAGATGTTGCCACTCCGAGCTCCGTGGGATATATACTATGATGGATATCAAAGTTTTAACAGATTTGCTGTAAATATGGTCCAGATAAAATGGGGCTTTTATGTTACTAGCTTCTGTCTACGGCTTTACACGCGTTTTTCTGAACGAAAAATAGCCTATTTTATTATGTTAGGTCCTTTCCATGTATGCAAAATCCAAGACCAATTCTACAAGTGTTCTTTTGGACTTCTCCATTCCTCTCTCCGCGTTTATGGAAACCCGTCCTTACTCGTTGTGTCACAAGCTTTACCAATGCCGAGCAGAGTTCGTCACCGCATCTTTAGCAACTCGACAAAGGTGCTTCAACTGTGCTTATTGCCCGCTAATGTTGACGAAAACTTCACTCTACTTTAATTAAGCCTTGGTAGTAGTTAGTCAGGTGAAATCTTCTTCGTTGCATTGTTTAACTTTGTTGCCTGCAAAGGCAAATTGGAAAATTTTAACTGACGACCTTAGTGGCGTGGTGAGCGAAAGTCCACCTGTGGCGCAGGGGTTTGCGTTCAATCTCGGCATGGGACAAATGTTTGTATGATCTGCAAATATTTGTTCCGGATGTTCTGGGTATTTTCTATGTATAATAATAAATATCTACATATATAGTTATTGAATGTATTATATTTTGAATATCAGTCCTCTAGTACCAATAACACAAGCTCTGCTTAGCTTGGAACTATGTGATGATTATGCAGCATTATTTATTTACTCATAAATCTATATCTCGTACTCATTATCCGAAGCATCTGGCTGAAGTGTTTTAAATTAATAGATTATGTATTTTAATAGTTACTAAAAACCGTCTCCGAGACGCTGCGCTACGCCATATACCTACCAGTGCTGGTCACGTGTAGCTTCGACCTGACGCTCAAAATACTTGTCAGGAGGCTGTTATATTGTGAAGGCACGCATTTAGCGAAATAAGTGTAAGAGGAAAGACGAAGTCGGGTTGTTTACCGATTTTCAATTAATAACTTGTTCGTAAATTCGTAACTGGAGATCGACTTTATGACGCGAACAATGTATGTACATAAACAGTTTAGTTTCAGGCCAGCCAGAAGTAGGAAATTAGGGGGAAGCACGACTTTAGTATGTCGCCAATCGTTTCTCCCCATTAGCTATGATATGTGTTGTAAAACACACACAAGACACTGGTAACTTTGTAAAATTGCTATCGATTTACTGCTTTTGCCACTTACTTTCTTTACCACACCTACCATATACAATCTAGAAAAGTCAGCTGAGTGTGATATCATCTTTACCTAAACTCTGAATTAGAACAATTAGATTAAAACAGTTGAGTTGATTGCACACTGTTGTAAGCAATGTTGAGGTAGCTCAACTCTCAGTAATAACGGGATCACCGTGGTAAACAACAAAAATTACATAAAATTCCAAAAAAAATCTACGGTTACGAAAACGCGATTCATTAAAAAAATATTATGATTAGAATATATCATGAAAATGCACTGTTTTGCACCTTATTTGGTGTAGACCTCAGGACCCCCGCGGTCTATAGAAAATATTATTGTTTGATTCGTATGTCATTACTAATTCTTTGGTTCATCAGTTGGGTTTTTTCATAAGTGGTGTAGTTTTATTGTAAATATACAAAAACATCATTTTTGCGCCTGCGCTGTTCAAAAAAGTATGCTCTGTCCCACTCCTATGAACGCCAAATCATATGACTATCCTTTTCACAAAATGGCGCGCAACGCGCCCTCTTACTATGCATCGATTTTTTTTATTGTTTTATTTCTTTAGGTCATTATTTAACCGAGAAATGATAAGACGCTTACTGAATTTCGCATTAACAAGGTAAAAAAACCAATCAAAACTACAATCATTTTCGGGTGATAAAAACGCTGCCATATTGGCGCCATGTTTATTTGACGTCGACGTTCACACTCGATTAAAACCTTTTGTGACGACCTCGGTAGTGATGATCTCAGGAAAGAGGTTTTCCGAAAAAGCTGAAAATAACCGACAATACGAAATGTGAAGTGGGCAGAATAGTGTCAAATCATGGTGCAGCAAGCAGAATAAAAAAAGAAGAAATGTGAACAGTGATGTCACGTCCGCTCTGGTCAATGGCGTAGCGTTTTGAAATTTTGCGATTGAGATTTAAAATATCAATTTTTCGATGGTTAAATTCTACAATAAAAACATCTCAAAATGCTAAAATAAATATGTAGATATGTTTCTATATCAATAGAGAATACGTATATATTTTTTTAGCCATTTTGAAATCACATGCATATACCCTATTCAAGAAGAAACACGATATAACGATAAACGGAGTATTACGAAACGTAACAAAGTAGGTATATTATGTATATTATCCACCTCTAAAAGTTCATCAAATCTGTATTTTCCTTGTTCCGTTTCCTTTACTTGTTTAACGCTAATTTGATCACAATAAGCAGATAAAGCAGTTCAGTAAAAGCCAGGTAAACAATTTAACTGCACCTGTGACAATATTGCAGACAAATCGAATAGCCAACCGCATTAGAGGGCAAAGTGCTTTTATATTATCTTTATGAGTTTCTAATGGTTTAAGACATTCAGGAAACTTCAGTTGACTCAGTTTACTTTGTTGTTTAGTATTTTTCTGTTTACTGAAAAGGATTTATTGTTTTCTACTAATGATATCGAAGCTGTGGTGCGCTGGCTTAGAATTTGCACCACCTTAACTCTTCCCACGGGTGTCGTAAGAGGCGACTAAGAGATATCCACTGGGGTCGGGCAGCAGCGCCCCTGCAGAACAATTATACCACTAAACTGCGATCGCCAATCTGCATGCCCAGTGTGGGGATTACCCTCCATGAGATAGGCGCTTATCAGGGGGAGACCTACGTCCAGCTGTGGACCAATACAGGCTGTTGAGGTTGAGGTAATGATATCTAAAGCTCTACAAAAAAATCATGTTATGATTAAGCTGTGTTTGTTTTTGATCGTCGTTTTCCAACGAACTAAGTGAAGACAGGCATGTGCGTTATGGGCCAAAAACTTTAAAATGTAGATGCGTATAAGTGCTTTAAACTCCAGATATAATAAAATCCCAAAAAAAATGTGCATCGACGTGAATCGAACCCGTGTTTCCCCTGTAGGTAGCTCTGGGACTTCTAACGGTGCTATAAGTAAAAAGTCCCAGAGTTTTTCGGATCGATAGGTATCCGATATCGTGGTGGAGGTTATGACATCCCCGTACTGAGGCTAGGATGCGGGATCGATTCCCGTCGAAGCCGAAAATTTTTAGTATTTTATTTGAGTTCTTATAAATTACCCATAGTGTAAAACTATAATAACTAAAAATCTCAAGATATAAATGCTTGTAAACATACCTCATTACTTTAAATCATCCTTCTATATCAACAGTAGAGTAGAGTAAAAAACCCAACCCAATTAAATGTCAATCAAAGGAAAAACTCCGAAAGGATCCTAGATAAATATTGAGTTTTACAAAGATTATATCCCCATTCCCCTGAGTTTCTCAAACGTCAATTAATTACGTAGGTACCTGAATATTCAAGATCAACGTTGGATAATACGTATCAGCAGTTATGCCCACTGCTGGACCTCAACCTTAACAACCTGTATTG
Organism: Eupithecia tripunctaria; assembly: GCA_955876795.1. NCBI lineage: Eukaryota > Metazoa > Arthropoda > Insecta > Lepidoptera > Geometridae > Eupithecia > Eupithecia tripunctaria. Next base: position 5,987,840 of record OY041623.1, on the reverse strand, counting down.
GTCCACTGCTGGATACAGGCCTCCTGACAAGCACCTCATTGGCCTTTATCTCATGGAGGGTAATGCCCATAATCCCCACGCTGGGCATGAGGGTTGATGATCGCAGTTTGGTGGTATATGTTGACGTTGAGGAATGCTAAAGGTTTCTTCGTCGCTTCTTTATTTTAGTCTACGTTATAAATGACAGAAATAAAAAAATACCACTTAATTTCCGTGTCAGTCATCAATCAAGGTTTTCGCCGACACCTCGATCGAAGGTCAGTGTATAATTTGATATTTCTTCAAGTGTATTATTGTATTTCACACTATATCACACTAATATTATAAATGCGAAAGTTTGTATGGATAGATGGATGGATGGATGGATGTTTGTTACCTCTTCACGCCAAAAATTCTGAACGGATCGGACTGAATTTTTGCATTCAGGCTATTCTAGTTCTAGAATCAAACATAGGCTACTTTTTATCCCGTGAATCAGTTCCCGTGGGATAAAAAACACCTTTAAACGTTTCCATGGGAAAAACGCGTGCAAAGCCGCGGGGCGCAGGTAGTATGTAAATAAAGAGCTGATTTGGAGATTCTGAAAGCTCTCCAAATTCAGCTGTATTGTTGAAATTATATTCTATATATCTATATATATAAAAATAAAAACCGTTTTCCGTTGTCACGACATAACATGAAAACGGCTTGACCGATTTGGCTGATTTTTTTTTAAATGTTCGTTGAAGTTCAAGGCTGGTTTTTACGGCGAGAAAAAATCTAATAATTGCCGGGAAATTACCTATAAACGTTTCCATAGGAACAACGCGTGCGAAGCCGCGGGCAACAGCTAGTATATTATAAAGAGGAAAGATTTGTTTGTTTGTATTAGGCTCCGAAACTACAGGACCAATTTAAAAAATTCTTTCATCATTACAAAGCTTACTTTTTAGGGAGTGATATGGGCTATATTTTATCCCGGAATTCCCACGGGAACGGGAACTACGCGGGTGAAACCGCGAGGCATGCTAGTAATAAATAATGGCGTTAAATCCACGCTAAACAAATGAAATGAAAAAATGAAATGAAAAAATACTTTATTGTAGTAACAATTAATCTAACAGATATTTTCCTACGGTCTCCACACTAGGCTAAGCCTGTATCGTGGCGACCAGTAATTTGACTTAACTTAACAAACTTTCGGACTACTTACTAACAGAATTTGATAAAAAAATATTTTGTAAGGAAATATTAAAACATACTGTACCAGACTAAGTATAAGAAGAATACAGGATAAATTCGTATCTTATACATTAAACATACAAAGCAGAATACAGTCTAGTACTTACCTAACTAAATTACATTATGGTTTAAAAGCAAACAAATCAAATGAAAATAGTTCGAGAACAAGCATGAATTGTAAATAGCTAATAGCAAAAGCGCCTTTCAACATATAATTCGAAGTAATTCTTCGGTAGAGTCGTAGGAGAGGGTTTGTAGCCAATTGTTAATAGAGCGTTTGGCTTCTAAAAGTTTCTTATTTTTAATGTTACAATGCTTAGCAACTGTGTTATATATGAAAGTTTTTAAGCAGTCACCAACACGCAAAGTTAGTTTTAACTGACGGGCCAGGTATTTTATAAACTCTTCTACTACTTAATAAGTGGCGTAAATTATTATCAGAAGTGGTTACAATGGATTTATGAACAGAGACAGAGATTCTAGAAATAAAGAGCTGACGGACAGTTAATACACCACTCTCCCGATACAGTTCAAGCGTGGGGAATCTATATGGTTTATGGAGCATAACCTTGAGCACGGATCGTTGTGCTCTTTCAACTTGAAGTAGGTGCGTTTTGGCAGCACTTCCCCAGCAGGTTATGCAGTAAAGTAAGAGAGACTGACATAGCGCATAATACACAGACTTCAATAACGATGAAGAATAAGTACATAGGTAAATAACAGTAATAGTAATAATAGTTGTGTGGTGCTGGCTTAGAATTTGTACCACCCCATTTCTTCCCGCGGGTGTCGTAAGAGGCGACTGAGGGATATCCACGGGCGGGCAGCAGCGCCCCTGCAGAACAATTATACCACCAAACTGCGATCCCCAACCCGCATGCCCAGCGCGGGGATTCTGGCCATTACCCTCCATGAGATAAACGAAAATAAGGAATTTATCAGGAGTAGGCCTGCGTCCAGTAGTGGACCAAAACAGGCTGTTGAGAAGAGGTTGAGGAAATAATAGTGGTCAGAAAAAGTATTATTTCAGTATTTGGAAATCTTATATTGATTGGAGTGCAGGGTTACCAATCTCCGATGAAAATAGTCAATCAGATGTGTCTGCGATCCTGATAGATGCTGGAAACATTATCCTCGGAACCTATTTCATGACACGTAGGGACGGGCTACGTATCGATTACCTATTATCGATTACATCACCACATCGTCTGGTAGAGATAATTCTTGAGCGATAAAACGGCAAATTGTCACTTAGATTATAATGATTTCCTTTTTAAATTGTATTATAGTTATAAAAATATTTTCTATCTATCTATCGATTACTTATTTATGGATCGCCAGACCTCTTCCCGGTTGTACCTGTCTGCAGTCCTATCAAATTATAAGAGTGAGGGAATAGAGTGCATCTGTGTTCGCCCAGTCACTTGTGCACTATAAAATGTTGCTCATGGTTAGTCTCAGAAAAGTTATTGCGTTTTCATCCAGCTTAAACGGTTAAGGCTAAATATGTAGTTCAAAATTCGGAAAAAAGATGAAAAATCTTAAAAAAATTCTTAATAACTTGGTTCTACCTAACCCAGTTTCCATAGGACAAACGTTGTGCCAAATAGCCTGTATAATTAAATGAAGATGTTCTAAAAACAACTTGATGAAAGTACCTTTTAAAATTAAATTTAGGTAAGTACCTACTAAGATGAAAGCTATAAAAGGAGTTTCCTATAGGTGGAGCACTCAGTATATTAATAGAACAGAAATTATTTTTAGATTTCATTATTGTGATATATTTTCCGCTGTAAATTAATATAAAAGTCTTCATATCTTCAGCATTTTCATAGAATAAAACAGATAAAACATTTTTTTGGACACAAATAGATCAAATTTAGGCCTTTGATTGCTCCAACTCTTTTACGCATACTACTGGCACAAAATTACAAGCTTTTATTCAATCATTTGAATATCGAATTTGATCTGATTGGCGATGGAACGGCGAGTGGACCGGAAGTCATGTACCTTCCCTAACGACAGATATTGTCGCTACCGGTGAATAAAAATTGAATTATTGTGACAAACTAGAGTAGATTTATTACTACCACCGCTTCAAAGTGTAATGTGAACTATTTATCTTTATAATTTAACTTTTTGAAGATAGTTTCATGGAATTTGATAATATTTCTATAAATTGTATGAATTATTGAATATTTATTAACCTTCTTTAAGATAAGATATACCTTATTTGCAGCTGAAAAATATAGCATGAAAATTTACTATAACAAATAACTTTAGAAACATCATACAGAACAGGACATACCTAGAATTCCGATCCCAGAAGAATGTAATGGTTTTTTGAAGCCCTTGAAAGATTTTTAAGCTTAGATAGCTTTGAGATCGTTCAAAGGCTTTCTATTTTATTATTTGACTATCGATAACACCGAGTAATCGTTTGTCCCATCACTAGACATATTAGGCTATAGATGTCGCAGACACTTAGTGCTTTGAACACGGTCTACACTATCACACACACTCTATCAATGATTATGATCGCATATACACATGCGATGCGATTCGCATTCCGAGCTTGTGAATCCGACCATGCTAAGATTTATTTTATTTAGTTAAACTGTTAAAGAAAAGTCATACGTTTTTCGGTTAAGGCAAGAGAATGAACAGTACAATTTCTGGCGCCAAAGCTTTTTTTTTATATGCTTCACTTCCATTTCATTACAAAACACCTTGATAACATACTGCACTGATCGGCGCGTGATATTCATGACGTTTTTATTTTGTACTGAATAATTATTTCATCATCACACTTCACACTATCACATTATCATATCATACTGGTATAAATTCTGTTGTTTTAGGATTCCTAAACTAAATTTTAAGATTTCTAAATTTTCTATGCTAGGTTGATCTATAAATTATGTTATTCTCTATACAGGTCCTAAAAATACCTATATTAGAACGTTTTCAAAATCGCAAAACCTCTTTGAGTTGAGTTGTTGATTGTTGCTGTGAGCAAAATATGTTTTTTTTTTTAATGTTATTTCAAAATACTTCTTTATATGGGCAAACAGTTCATCCAAATGTATGAGAAATCATTTAGAAATTCAAATTGATACAAGTTTAAATCGATAAATTTTAATCATGACTTAGTACCTAAAATTAGGCAGACGTTCTAACCATAGCTAAAATGTAATGCAAAGAATAGGGTTAAAGCTACTTTTAACTAAGTTGAGTTGTTTTAGATCTATCAATCTAATTTTATAGCTGACATCCTATTTTTAAACCCGTTAGTTTAATTTTTCAAACAACTAACATGTTATGCAAGGAAAATGGTTATAGCCATTTTAACAGAATTGAGTTGTCAGTTGGTCTGTCAGCTTAATTTTAGAGATGATATCCTAATTTTAAATGTGTCAGTAAAATTTTTGGACCATAAAATCGATTTCATCTATTTGAAATTCCGAAATCCTAATTTTAGCTAATCCTAAAACAACAGAATCGACACCACTATCATACTAATATTATAAATGTGAAAGTTTGGATGGATGTATGAATGGATGGTTGTTTTGAACGGATCGGGCTGAAAATTTGCATACAGGTTATTCTAATCTTGGAATCCAACATAGGCTACTTTTAATCCCATAAATAAGTTCCCATTTAAAGGTTTCCATAGGCACAACACGTGCGAATTGCAGAGCGCAGTTAGTAAAGATTAAAAGGTTAAAGGTTATGGTATCACAATATCTAAATAATAAAAAAAGACGTGTGGCACTCAGGGACTGTCGCGGTAAAGTTATTGCATAGCATAAGTCATTAAAAGTTCTGCTATTCATCGATAGATGGCAAAACTAAAAAGTATCACCGCTGTGCCGGTCGGAGTGGGGGTTGTTAGGTTATTTTCGTTATGGAATTTCTGGATTCGGTCACCACGCTCAAGGCCCGCGATAAAAAAGAAAAAATTCGTTATGAAAGAAAATTACACCAAATGACACTAGTATTTACAATTCAAACAGTTGACCTATCCGCAGACAACTGCAAAAAATATAGAGAAATCACAAATGACTCCAGTAAATTGCATCAACCGTGCATTTATAACCGATACGTATAAACTTTAGTTTGACGAATACATTTCAGCACCTCAACAATGAATTCCGCATCGCAAAACCGTGCGATGCAAAACCGCACAGGTGTAAGCCGACCCTCAGTATTATCATAGCACCTTGTCCGATGTCTGTTACTAATGGTGTATGCACCGTCCTTGACATCGAGAATGCAGTACTTACCTACTATATAATCTACTTATAGCTATTTGAACACCTTGAAAATTGGGCTTTCAGTGATAGTAGGTTTTATAAGACTGCCGTCGAGCTTTCAAACCAATTATAGTAAGTTATAACATTATGTGATACTCTTTCTTGGCAAAGAAAATTACAAATCAAATAATTGAAATAAATTAAAACTAGTATTTAGAGTTGAAAAATTTACCTAACTGTTGACTGTTGTAAGCAATCTACAGGTAGCTCAACTGATCCATATCAATACCGAAAACTGCTCCGGTACTCCACGTTATTTATGAGTGGTTTTGTATATTTTTTTGTTTGTTGTGTAGCGTGTTACTTCACCGCAGTCACGTGATGCTGATCTAACATGTTAGATCAGCATCACGTGACCCTGACGCGAGTGTATCATTAATTACCGATACAAGAAAAAAGTACGCAACGCCGCTAAAAAGTTTTCACCTCAAAAAAAAAACAGTTGAATAGAAAACTTCCTCCTTTCTTTGCAGTTGGTTAAAAATAAAATGAAATAGCCTCCTATCTTAAACTTACCCTTCAGGTAAAAGAACGTTGCTGTATTCTGTAAGTGTTGGATTAGCTTGCACTTAGCGTTAAAATTTTTTTTATACTATTATGTCAACTAGTACCTATGACATAAGCTCTGCCTAGCTTGGGGCTAGATATGCTTTGAAGATTGTCCAACATTATTTATTTATTTAATATTACCAGTTAAGCACCTGAAAACAAAATTTAATCACCCGGATCAAACCTTGACAAACCCACACAACTCGCGGAAACTTACTATTAATTTTAAGTATTTTGTATCTCATTCTATGTGAATTTTGTTTTATGAGATCTTTAAACAGAACGTTAATTGAGGGCTATTTAATGATAGTAACGAGACGTGATCATGACGTCTCCATTTTGTATGGTATTTGTATAGTTATAGATGGTTAGTAAAAGAAATAAACATCGATAATAAATCATATAATTTAACTACATACCTATCGTACTTACTTATCTCACAATAATCGGATAACTTTTCAATCCTGAGTTTTTCCTTTTCAGAAATGGACTCATCTTGTAGACATGTTTATCTTGAAATCTTAAGAATCTTTATGAGCTTATGGGATTTAATAATTTCTAACGAAAAAATCTACTTGGAAAGATATGCCAGGTAACTTTGTCTAAAAGATTTCAGATTAAGTAAATGTCTTTAATAAAACTTTTTTGCGTTTCATTGGCAAATGAAATTTCAGTTTCGTCTCATCGAATTAACTTTTTAACCGACTTCAAAAAAGGAGGAGGTTCTCAATTCGTCTGTATATTTTTTACCTCGTAACTTTTGACTTTTGGTCCGATTTGCATGATTCCTTTTTTTTATATGAAAGCTAGCGCTTCCCGTGTGGTCCCATTTTAATTTTGTTCAGTTCTGACAATGGGATCCATGAAAATTCATGAAAAAACTGTAAAAATTTAAGTCGGTTTATAGTTTTTTAAAACAAAATTTATTAGTTGTGTCTCATTGACAAAACTTTGTCTTCGCCAAAACAATATTTAAAGAAACATGAAACAAACCACTTACTTTGGTTTTAATAGTTTCTAGCGAAAAATATTAATGAAATTACAAAAGGTTTGAGGCTCCATCAAAATAATTTATATATCCTTTATTATTAAATAATAATATGCTATAGCTATAATATAGCTTTATATTTTGTTCTATTAACTTCGATAGTTAAGCAAGAGTTAAAAAAAATGTGTTTTTGTTGTTTACAACAGTCTACTGTCAGATCAATTGTTCTAATTTGGTTCGATTAATTTATTGTAATTTTCTTTGTTAATAAAGTACTTTTAATTATTTGTTTTAATTTTGCCTCCCGCGTCGCAGGCGGAATTCGCTCGCTGGGTTCGATTCCCACCTTAGGAATTGGGTTTGTACGATCTGCTGATATTCTTTCCGGTTGTTAAAGGTGAAGAAAGTTCTATGAATATAAAAAAACTACGTTTTATATTGTCTTTGACGACCTCTGTGGCGCGGTGGGCGAAGGTCTGCCTGCGACGCAGGAGGATTCCCGCCGTTCGATTCCCGCCTCGGGACAAATTTGTGTACGATCTGCAGAAATTTGTTCAGGGCGTTCTGGATGTTTTTCTATGTATAATAAAAAATATCTATCTATGTAGTGTATTGTATTCTGTATATCAGTTATCTAGTACCCATAACACAAGCTCTGCTTAGCTTGGGGCTAGATAATGCTGTGTGAATTGTCCAGCATTATTTATTTATATTTATGTATATCATTCATTAAGTACCCATAACACAAGCTCTACTTAGCTTGGGGCTAGATGCTGTGTGGATTATCTAGTATATTTTATTTATTTATGTAATATAGTCAGCAAAAATGCGTCCTTACATGGTGAAGCCAAAATCAAAACTAAAAATCCAACTATCCTCCCCCATCTCGATGGCGGTAAAAGTTTACAATACAATCCCAGAAAACTTGAAAAAGTTTGGAAAAAATATCACTTTCATAACCAAACTGAACGAGATGCTCATAAAAAAAAGTTATAACGAACTTGACGACTTCTTCAATGATAATTGTAACGACTAAAATTAAAATTATAAATTAGTGTACCAAATACTAAGTTCATTAATAATATTAGGTCCTTACATATGAAATTGGCGTTTTGTATGGGAGGAACAAAAAGTCGAATATTTTTTAATATAATATATTTAATTAATCAAAGTATGAACCATTTTTTTCTATGCACTTTTGCGATCTTATAGGTAGTTCATTGATCCCTTTACTAAAAAAACCAGTCGGACGGGAATCAATAAAATCTTTGAAGGCGATTTGGACTGCCCCATCGGAGTTGAATTTTTTCCCTTGCAAGAAGTTATCCAAATTTCGAAAAAAATGGTAATCTGTTGGAGCAAGGTCCGGGGAGTACGGAGGATGTCTTAGACTTTCCAATTGAAGCTCTTCTAATTTAGTAGCCGTCTGTTGCGCAGTGTGTGGTCTAGCGTTGTCGTGAAGCAGCAGTGGCGTGGAGCGATTGACCAGCCTAGGTTGTTTAGCCGCTAGCTTTTCCATCATGGTTTGCAATTGCTGACAATAGACATCAGCCGTAATAGTCTGGCCAGATTTGAGAAAACTGTAATGAACAATACCGGCACTAGTCCACCAAACGCCTACAAGTAACTTTTTTGGGGTTAATTTTCGCTTGGGGCAGGATTTGGCTGGCTGGCCAGGATCCAACCATTGCGCTGAGCGCTTCCAATTATCGTAAAGAACCCATTTTTCATCACAGGTAATGATTCGGTTTAAAATACCTTCATTATTGTGCCGGTTTAGTAATGTAACGCAGCAGTCGACGCGCGTTTGCCGGTTTGCTTCAGTCAATTCGTGAGGTACCCACCTTTCAAGCTTTTTAATCTTCCCAATTTGCTTCAAGTGAATTAAAACAGTTTTATCACTAACATCGCAGCCTGCAGCTAACTCGGACGTGGTTTGCGATGGATCCGCTTCCACAATAGCCTTCAACTCTTCATTATCAACTTGAGTCTCAGGCCGTCCACGGGGCTTGTTCTGCAGGTCGAAATTTCCAGAACGCAAACGTTGGAACCAAAAACGAACTGTGTTTTCTTTTGCAACACGACCGCCATACACATCATTCACCCTTCGAGTTGTTTCCGCAGCACTAGTGCCACGGCGGAACTCGTACTCGTAAATAATGCGATATTTTAAGTTTTCCATTTTGTAAAATGAGTGACGCAAACAGAAAAAAACAGAAGAAAAAAAACAAATGAATGACGATCATCGAAGCACAAATACATGAGTCTATAGCTGTACAAATTTGAATTTGGAATTCCTTACCAAAGAGGAGAAATTTGTGATTAAAGTGTCAAGTACGAAAAACGCCAATTTCATATGTAAGGACCTAATATGTATATAGATACTGCGCGAAACCTGCCAGTTTTCCATTGCAACACCCATAATGGGTACAATCACTAAAACATGATTGTATGAATGCAATAAATACTGAATACAGTTAATCACCTAAAAAAATAAAATTTAATATCTCAGCTCAAATTGACAAATCCACAAAACCCGCGGAACTCAACTTACGATGTAGTAAGTTGTGGAGTGCGTACTCTAAAGCGACAACTACGCACAAAAAGATCAATATAAATAAGAGCTAGACGTAATTTTTATTAACAAACAATACGATTAGTAATTTAGTTCTATTCGTTTACAGCACCATAAGTTATTAATAAATATATTTTGAAGTGCGGAATAAGTTGACATAACAAAACCTGACTTGTTCAATCAAATTAATCAAAATCAAATATATGTAGTATAATTATATAATATCAGTATATTAAGTTAAGTTTACTTGTTAAGGTATTGTATATACTTGTAAAGTTTCGAAAGTGGATTATTTTTGTCACAAATTTTAATCAAAATAAATAACTAAAAATTTAACGAAACTTACCCGTCTCAAAGCTCCCCATAAAACTCGCGTATCTAACTTGAACCCGTATAGTAACTTGTAGATGCGCTAGAAGACGTGCGTTTTCGACCACGACACCCACGCAACTGACGGAGGCTTAAAGGGAGACACGGTCAAATGTACTCGCATGGAACGTAACGCGGGAAAACGCGTTTACGTAGTGAAAGTTACGGTTTATACGTGTGAACAAAATTTACATACTCATTAGCAATGAGAAAAAAAACATCTCCTTGCTTATGTCTAATGTATGTAGCGTCAATTGTTTTTTTAAAAAGAATATTGAATATTTTATTTTATGTCACTAGTAATTAGTTAAGATGTAGTTGTAGCCCTAAATGAAGCAATTTTTTTTTTGCAACTGTGATTGTAGTTTTCGGTTTCATCAGTTCAAGCAAACCTATGTTTTAGTAATTTATGATCAAAGCTGAAGCTGAAACATAAAAGTATGTACCTTTTCGAATAATCTAATTAATAATGAACTAAGTTCTACATAGACTAAAACCTCAAATTATACGACAAGATGCTTTAAAGCTTGTATAATTCGTACTATACATAGATAATTCGTAGTCTGTCTACGGCGTAGAGCTTCATAGCACTTCCTGTCTTCGTACACTAGAAGGTACTACGAAGTTCTACGCCGTAGAGGTGCTACGCGATTATAAAAATGTATAAGTAAAACTGATTGAAGCGAACTATAATCCGAAACAAACATCTGGATATTTTTTGTATACGAAGAGGTTAAAGGAACAACGTAAGGAATATTGTCGGAAAATATTTAACGACATTATTGGAAACTATTTTTTGATTTGAAAGCTTTCGTTCATCATTTAATTGACCGCTCTCCTATTTAAGAATTCAAATTTAAACATTTTTTGCAAAATTTGTAAGAATTGTGGTTTTCTGTTATTATTATTAACTGTACACAAAACGAAATCTTGTCAAGAAAGCCTATTACTCCATAGATGATTACATTAATGATGTTAATGTTTGGCCGGATGTCGTTTAGTTCCACACCGACAATAGTATGTAAGAACAGTCAGACTTAGTTATGCTAAGATTGTATTAGTTGATAAACGATAAACTTGCTAGTTGTTTCTTTTTCACTTCTTCCGCTAGTGGACAAAAAATTGAAGTAAATTAGAGTCAATTGCACCTTTTTTCTTACTTAACTATTTATCGAGCTGTTTATATAGTAAAAATTTGACTTATCTAAATGCTTATTTTGTAAGTCTAAAGAAATAAACGATTTGACTCTGACCCTGACATTATGAGATTTTGTCAAGTGTTTATAATGTACTTATATGATATTTTATGTCTCTGTTGACATGCAATTTTTCTTTTCGATTTGGATTCTTAAACGGAATATAGATTTAGAAATCAAATGATTTTTTTATTTACCCTGAGTGTGTGAGGGCATCAAAATCGGATCACACAGTCAAAAGTTCTCAGTTTCTGAGTTAAAAAACATAAAAAAAACGGTCGTATTGAGGCCTGCTTTCTTTTTCGGTTTAAAAAGATGTCACCAACAAACTGAATTCGCTATTCCATCCACAGCCTGTATCGGTCCACTGCTGGACGCAGGCCTCCCCTGATAAACGCCTTATTGGCGTTTCACTCATGGGGAGGGGGTAATGCCCATAATCCCCACGCTGGGCATGCGGGTTGGGGATCGCAGTTTGGTGGAAGATTTGTTCTGCAGGGGGCGCTGCTGCCCGCCCCCTAGAAGATATCCCTTAGTCGCCTCTTACGACACCCACGGGAAGAATTGGGGTGGTGCAAATTCTATGCCGCCGGCACCACACGGGACGGAATTCGCTATTATTATCGTAGTTCTTACTTATCTCCGCTTTAGTTCAAAATTACGGTAAACACGAAAAAATCACAAAAAGAACAAGTAACAAGAAAATAATCCACGCTATGAGAATGGAATAGGTCCTATTCGAACTGAAACTAAAACGGTCTTACATTTACTTTGAAGGAATTCCTCCTTTCCATTTTGTCAACGCGCGGATTGTATACATGTTACTTAGGTATTTATGAAAGCAAATCAAAACCACAACTATTTATTTCCTTATTGTTATAAAAGAGGTATCATCAATATTAACTTGGAAAATATCAAATTGTAACACAGACATGAAATAAAGTTGTTGTTAAATGTTTTTATTTCTATCACAACGGTATGTATTAGCTAAGTAAAGAAGCGACAAAGAAACCTTTAGCATGTAAGTTGTCGGAGCAAAACCCGTCCCAAGCTAATTTATCCTCTATATAATCGGATATTCTATAGTACCCTTTGCAGAGCAAGGTTATGACAGTTTGTTTGAGTTTATTTACTGATAATTTTAGCAACGGAGTTTTGATGTAGAAGCGTAAACATACAATGCCCGATACATATATTACCGATATTATAAAAAAGACGTGTGGCACTCGGGGACTGCCGCGGTAAAGCTATTGCAATGCCATCTAGAGGCGAGTTGCTGAACTAAAGAGACAAACGTCAAGGTTTTTTCGTTCCGGAATTTCTGGATTCGGTCCCCGCGCTCAAGGCCCGCGATAGAAGCTATGCAATAGCTTAATAATGTTTATTACTCTTTTAAGCAACCCGGTTTATAATAATAATAATAGCAATGCTGGACAATTCACTCGCTTTGTTATCTAGCCCCAAGCTAAGCAGAGCTTGTGTTATGGATGACCTGATAACTGATATACTGAATACAGCACACTTCGATACATACTTTTTATAATACAGAAAACATCCAGAACGCCCTCAACCAATATCTGCATCCATCATCATTTAGCTGTGTAGTACTGGAATATAATTTGCAGCCCCTTGCAGAACAATTCCACCAAACGTGCCCAGCGTGGGGATCATGGTCATTTCCCCCTTTGAGTACAACGCCAATAAGGCGCTTATGGGAAAAGGCCTGCGTCTAGCAGTGGACCAATACAGGCTGTGGAGGTTGAGGTTCATCATTTATAATTGAGGGTAGTCCTTTTTTAGAAATTTTGTTCGCTGACTGTACCTTTGATACCTATACGCGACACTTATCCGCCACAAATCCCCTGTGAGACACTCAGGCACTCTCGACAGGTCATCCTCGATCGCGTCCAATCGCCCTATCCACTCAGTGCGTCTGTCTGTCACTCATGATGTTTTATTATTATTTTACTTGACATGGATCAATTGAGAGCTACTTGTAGATTGTATGCAACAGTCGCAGTTAGCTCAATAGGGTGGCATGTGACTTCAAAAAAGCTAATATATTTTACTCTTTTGATATAGAAATATACAGAGTACACGTATTTTTGTATTTTATGATGTTTTTATTGTGAAATTTAATCATTGAAAAATAGATACTTTTGTCGTCTATTTTTCTTGACCTAAGTTATTTAGTAAATATATTTGGAAACTTGTAATTAGCCCTCAGAAGCATATCATGTATGTATCATGCATGTTATTTTAAGCAAATACCTTATTGTACAATCATAGCTGTAAGATTTCCTAAAATAATTAAAATAAAACATAAAAATAAAGAAATATTTTATATATCAACCGCAAAAATTCTAAACGCAACGCTACTGGCACCCGAATCCTGACGTCTTACTTAATTTTTTTTGTATGGGCGTGAAGTTTTGTCTTTGAGTTGACACAAGAGATCCGTTGAACCGTGACGTCACAAAATGCAAGAGCTAACATGGCATGGCCGTTTTTATCACCCGAAACTGAGTGAAGATTTACTTTTTGTTTTATACCTCAATAATTTAAAATTTATTGGCTGTTTGGTGATTTTTTCGTTGATGTATTAACCTAAATAATCGACAAAAATAAATAAAAAAATCCATGCATATACCCTGTTGTTACAATCAAGCTTTTTTCGGTAGGGATATTCTACTAAAACAAACGAAAAACCCCATTTATGTGCTAGAATTTTCACCACCCCAACTTTTCCGCGGGTGTCGTAAGAGGCGACTAAGGGATATCCGCCGAGGGCGGGGTACCTGCAGAACAATTCTAACAACGAATTGCGATCTCTAGCCCGCATGTCCAGTGTGGCGATAATGGGGATTACCCCTATAAGATACAGGCCAATAGGGCGCTTGTTTGGGGGATGCCTGCGTTCAGTGTGCACCAATACCTATGTATGTAGCTGCCATTGAGGTTAAGTTATGATATCACACTAATATTATAAATGCGAAAGTTTGTATGGATGTATGTTTGTTACCTCTTCACGCCAAAACTACTGAACGGATCGGGCTGAAATTTTGCATACAGGTAATCCTAATCCTGGAATCAAACATAGGCATACTTTTTATCCCATAAATCAGTTCCCGTGGGATATAAATCACCTTTAAACGTTTCCATAGAATCAACGCGTGCGAAGCCGCGGGGCGCAGCTAGTATATATTATACCCATATAGGTATATTTTGCCTATTGTAGATGATTTGCGTAACCCACTCGCTGTAAGGGACGTTACCGATGATCGCTATCATCATCATCAACCTCTGTATATTTGTCCACTGGTGGACATGACCATACCTGATGAGCGCCTAGCACCCTGTTTTCAGCTTGCCGCATCCAGCATCTGCTTGCAGTCTTCCGCAGATCGTCATCCCACCTGGCTAGGGGGCGTCCTACACTACGTTTGCCGAGTCACGGTATCCACTCAAGAATACGTTTAGCCCAGTGGTTGTCGGTTCTTTGCGAGACATGGCCGGCTCACTGCCACTTCAGCTTGCTAATTCTTTGAGATATGTTGATAACTTTGGTACTACATTTTAATGTAGTAATTATAAAAATATCGTAGTTTGACTTAAAACTATCGTAGTCTGAATTCATAACGCATGTAAGTGGGTTAAGGAGCATACACCAGTGAAAGTGGTTCCCCCACCTATTTTATTTTATTGTTACGTTTAACACAGGAAGTTTTAAAAATTCACCGTACAGTTTGTGGTATCTATTCAGTTATTTATTGATGCCTCTGTAATCGTTTTATTTTGTGAAGCTTAGGCAGAAATACGAAGTTGCGCTTTTTGGCCATCAAACTCTATTTTTGCATCTTTCCTAAACTTTAAAAGATAAAACGATTACAAGGTATTAATAAATAGCTTATAATAGACACCACAAACTGTACGATGGATTTAAAAAATTTCCTTTATTTCTTGCGGCTCGGGCATGCGCCTTAACGAGGGACATCTTCAGGGTGAGTGCGGTTCTAGACGCGTGGGTACCGCATCCCTTAAAGCACTGCGCATTAGCGCGCGTTGTGCCCAACACAACATACTCGTATAAGGAATAAGAGTCTTCCAACACAAATAAGATTCGTAGTTAACCCTCTTACATCCGTAATGAAGTAGTAATTATACCTCAAGAGTTTTTTTATTTACTCTAATGTATTATTACGAAGCTCGTAAGAAAAGTATTTTAATCAGACGTGAACGTGCTCAGATCTTCAATGCATGTATTTAATAAAATGCCTCTAATAAGTACATAATACCCTATAATTATAGACAGCTCGACACATATTGAATTTATCAAGAAAGTTACTGTATTATGCTTTCCTAACTACAGGAATATCAATAGTTAAGCTGTACTTATTGGTCTCATTCTGTCTGACGTATCATTTAATTTAAGGCGCATACCCGAGCCAATCTGACAGCAATTCCTATTTTATCATATTTTTACGTGGTTACTACGTAAGGAGATGCAAAAATAGAGTTTGGTGGCCAAAAAGCGCAACTTCGTATCTCTTCCTAAGCTTTACAAAATGAAACTATTACAGAGGCATTAATAAATACCTTATAATAGATACCACAAACTGAACGAAGGATTTTTAAAAATTCCTGCGTTCAACGTAATAATAAGATATAATAGTTGGGGGCGCCACTTTCGCTGGTGTATGGGTCTTAAGACGCAGTTCTACAAAATCCTACTTTTAACAAAACACAGTTGGTGTCGGACTGGACACCAACTGTGTTAGTATAGCTGTACTTATGGCCTCATTCTGTCTGATGCATCGTTTATTTTATGACGCAGTTATATACAAAATCCTACTTTTAACAAAACACTGTTGGTGTCGGACTGGACACCAACTGTGTTAGTATAGCTGTACTTATGGCCTCATTCTGTCTGATGCATCGTTTATTTTATGACGCTGTTATATACAAAATCCTGCTTTTAACAAAACACAGTTGGTGTCCACTCCTATAGTCGATTTTATTGATATCCACATAAAAAGACAATCTGATGTTTATATTTTTATGTTCTTATTCCTATTAACAAATTTAAATTATTAAACATAATCCCAATGGAAACCAAAGGAATTTTTGTTTTCGTACCCAGCCAATTATTTAAGTTGAACAAAACAATCGCCAATTTTCTCGAGAATTGGTCAGAGACAAAAGAGTTAGACGATTTATGTCGAGCATCAAGTCTTAACGGGTCCTTGAGTGAAAATGTTAAAGAGATGTTTTAATTGAACAAGTAATTGTGGAATTCTTAATAGGCGCCCGATTAAATGAACCACATTCTCATTGATGTCTGTGCCTATCTGATTAATTATATTGTAGCGACTTGGTGACACAGTTTTCTTTCTAGTTACTGTGATTTCATCGGAACTTTTGAAACGTTTTGTCTCACTGATCCCTATCTGTTTCCTAGCTGTGTGGTGAGCTTAGAATTTGCACCACCCCCATTTCTTCCAGTGGGTGTCGTAAGAGGCGACTAAGGGATATCCACCGGGGGGCGGGTGGCAGGGCCCCCTACAGAACAAATCTTCCACCAAACTGCGATCCCCAACCCACATGCCCAGCGTGGGGATTATAAGCACTACCCCCCATGTTAAACGCCAATAGGGCGTTCATCAGAGGGAGGCCTGCGTCCAGCAGTAACATATCTATCTATGTAGTGTATTCATATTATGTATATCAGTTATCTAGTACCCATAACACAAGTCCTGATTAGCTTGGGTAGATAATGCTGTGTGAATTGTCGAGTATTTTTTATTGGCTTATTCCCATTACATCCAAACCTATTGTTCTCTGGAAAGAAAACTTCCATACATTAGTTCCCCACCACATCCAACGAGCTTTTTAATAATATTTTCAAATGTTAGCAGCGCCTCACAGTTTCACCCGCGTAGTTCCCGTTCCAGTGAGAATTCCGGTATAAAATAATAACCTATGTCCCTGAAAAGTAAGCTTTTTAAAGATTTTTTAAATCGGTCCAGTAGTTACGGAGCCTATTCAATGCAAACAAACAAACAAATATATGTACAATAAAATCTTTCGCTTTATTATATTTGTATAGATTAGTTCCTATATCCGACAGTAAGTACTCAAGTTTATTGAAATTTTTGTTCATTTTTTATTGTGCATCGACCCTCCAATCAAATCAAATGGTCTCCTAGATTAATTTAATCATAGTAAACTCTACTGAATCCTAGCCTTAATCCTTTTAATCTTATCTTGGTCCATTGCAAGCAGCTTCACAATAAGAATTCTCACCCATTCAGCATTATTAATGAAATTAATTTGAAAAATACACTGAATGCCAATAAAATAAAAATGTAATAACGCTCGGCCTTGGAGGCGTGAATTTAAAGCTAGACGGTTCATTCCGCGCGCGCGCGTGATGTCCTTTGATCGGTTGATGGTAGCGAGCGGAGCGAGAAGAGGAAATTATAGTAATGGCGAGCGGAGCGAGAAAAGGAACCCTAATGAGAATAGCTTGTATTTTGTAGAAAGAGAACTTAAAGTTGACTAGACTTGTTTGTAGAAGTCGTGTTTTATTTGTAACATGAAGAGGTACGTGGAATGTATAATTTTTGAAGTGAAAACTTCTTTAGCGGCGTTGTGTACTTTTTTGCCATATGTAACTAATGGTAAACTCTCGTTAGATCAGCCTCACGTGACTGTGGTGACGTTAAATGCTTGCATTACTGAAATTTTAAATTGGTTCTACATTGTAAGCTAGCAGCCAACTTAGTTGAGCTTTCAAAAATCCAAAAGTTACAGCTACCTGTGTAAATAGTTTACTAAGTTGAATGAAGATGTCGCTACTTCCGGGAGCAACAAAAACCCACAGTGTCAGTTGAGATGACCTTACATAGTAAAGTCAAAGTCAAAGTCAAATCGTTTATTTCTTTAGACTTACAAAATAAGTACTTAGACAAGTCAAATTTTTACTATATAAACAGCTTGATAAATAGTTATTACTATCAACAAGAAATAAGGTGCAATTGACTTTAATTCACTTCAATTTTTTGTCCACTAGCGGAAGAAGTGAAAAAGAAACCACTAGAAAGTCCATCGCTTATCAACTAATACAATCTTAGGATAACTAAGTCTAACTGGTCTTACATACTATTGTCTGTATGGAACTGGGCGACATCCGGCCAAGCATTAATATCATTTACGTAGTCATCTACGGAGTAATAGGCTTTCTTGATAAGATTTCGTTTTATGTACAGTTTAAATTTACGAATAGGGAGCTCAGTTGCTTCAGATGGAAGCTTATTATAGAATCTTACGCAATTGCCCACAAATGATTTCCCTACCTTTCGTAATCTATATGATGGGATGTGTAATTTGTTCTTGTTTCTTGTATTTTTATTGTGAACATCACACCTTTTCATAAAGTTATCTCTGTTTTTGTGTGTATACATTAGATTTTCATAGATGTATTGCGATATTACTGTTAAAATATTTATTTCTTTAAATAATTCCCTCAACGAGTCACGTGGATTTAATTTATAAATAGCGCGTACCGCCCTTTTCTGAAGAACAAAGATAGTCTGGATGTCAGCTGCCTGTCCCCAAAGCAAAATACCATAAGACATAACACTATGGAAGTAACTGAAGTAAACTAACCTAGCTGTATCTTCATCGGTAATGTATCTAATTGTTCGAACCGCATACGCTGCTGAACTAAGTCTGTTTGCGAGAGCATCAATTTGCGGTCTCCATTGAAGAGAGGAATCAATATGTAACCCTAGGAAAACAGTTGAGTCTACAAGGTGAACAATCTCATCCTTTAGCATTATCTTAGTTGGGAGCTCTCTTACATTTGGTAACATGAATTTTATGCATTTGGTTTTTGAAGCATTGAGTAAGAGGTTATTGGCGGTGAACCAATCTAGTATTTGTGAAAGAGAATTATTTACATCGTCATAATTATGTTTATTTCTGTCAACTTTAAAAATCAATGAAGTATCATCAGCAAATAAGACTATATCACAGAGATCTTTTGCTAGAAATGGGAGATCATTTACATATACTAAAAATAGAAAAGGACCCAATATTGATCCTTGCGGGACTCCTAAATCGATTTTTGATCCCCTAGATCTTTCTTTACCAATATCTACTTTTTGGACTCTATCCGATAAATATGATTGCATAAGGTCCAGTGCCTTGTTTTGAATTCCATAATGTCTTAGTTTGTTTATTAATGTACCATGATCAACGCAATCAAAAGCTTTAGAAAGGTCACAAAATACACCAATAGCGTTTTTCGCTTTATCCCATGCATCCAATATGTGCTTTAATAGAACTGTACCAGCATCAGTTGTCGATCTACCCTTGGTGAAGCCAAATTGATTTTTATGTAACAACCTATTGAGGTTGAAGTGAGAGGACAACTGTGTGAGAATAATTTTTTCAAAAACTTTACTCATTGCAGGAAGTATTGAAATTGGCCTGTAATTGGCCGGATCAGTGTGGCTACCTGATTTATAAAGAGGAACCAGTTTACTATATTTCATGAGATCAGGGAAAACTCCTGCATCAACACAACTATTGAAAATGTAAGCCAAGTATGGAGCAACTTCCTTAATAATAGAACTCAGTACTTTGGTTGAAATACCCCAAAGATCCTCAGTATTTTTGATGTTAATAGACTTAAATGTTTTCACAATATAATTAGCGTTTACATGACTAAATATAAAAACCTCGGTACATTTATCTACAGATGATTCTAATAATTTAACCGCGATTGAAGGTGAGGAGTTTAGAGACCGGGTAACAACTTTAGGAATATCAGAAAAGAATGAATCAAAAGCATCGGCAATATCTTTATCGTGTGTAAGTATTAAATTATTAATTTTTAACCTTATCTCTCTTTTTCGTGACTTAGATTTACCAGTTTCGTTATTTATAAGTCTCCATGTTGCTTTGATTTTATCAGATGAGTTTACAATTTTTTTCCTCAAAAACAGGCATTTCGCTGTGTTACAGACTTTTTTAAATGTTTTTGAGTAGTTTGTTAAATACAAAAGAAACGCAGGATCATTTAACATAGCTTCTCTAGCACCATAAAGATCATATAGTCTATTCCTACTTCTATAAATACCGGGGGTGGCCCAATCAGTAAATCCGACCCTGTCCCTAACTGTGCATGTTTTATATTTAAATACTTCGCTGTGTTCTTTGTTTATAACACTTAAAAGTTTGGCAAAAAGATCATTAGGGTTATCGGAACAAGTTATATTAGCTACTGCTAGTTCCACTTGACTTTGAAAATTCTTAATACGGCTCTCTGTAATAGGCCTATAGGTATATTTCTCAACTTTGTTTTTATCGTTAAGATTATAACTAAAATTAACACTCTGACCATAGTGGTCTGATTTGAAATGTTTGATTACTGCTTTGTTGGTTGGAGATAGACTGCAATAAATATTATCTAAACAAGTGGCAGATGTTAGGGTTACCCTAGTAGGATCATGAAAAAGATGTCGTAAACTAAAGCATTTGAATAAATTAAGCAGCCTATCGGCGAGGGGATTCGCTAAAATATCTATATTAAAGTCGCCACAAACAATGAGATCCTTTCTACATGAAAATAATTTCAGCAAAACCTCTTCCATAGTACATTCAAAAGCTACTTGATTTGCGTCAGGAGGGCGGTACACGCACACTATGATGTGTCGCTCCAGTTCCACACAAGAAAGTTCAATAGTCCTCTCAATAGTGAGGTTTACAATATCTTTACGTTCTTTACATTTAAGACTATTTTTAACTATAATCAAAGAGCCACCACGTATTGCAGCTTTTCTTTTATAGGAACTTGCAAAACAATAGTTATTATAAAAGGGCAGTAACTGATTTTTTACAATCCAGTGTTCTGATAAGCACATAACATCTACATTCAAATAATTCAAAAATAATTCTAATTCTAGGATTTTGCTGGGTAAGCCTTGTATATTCTGATGGACTACATGAAATGAATTTTGCTTTCCCGTTGTCGATGTTGTCAGTTTAAATTTTTATTTGACACAATCGCATTAATGCCCTCATTAGTACTGCTACTAACTACATAGACAGGCTCGTCAGGTAACTGCGTTATACTATTTATAACGGGATCAAAAATATTATATGCTAACAATTTAGCAATGTTCAGTTTGTTTTTTTTGCTTAGGTACATTGTATCCTTATTAGTAGTAGAGAAGTGTCGCAGGCTAAGAGATGGCGCCTTAGTACATCGAAGGGTGTGCGTGCAGTTTTCACTTCTGCCGGCAGTGAGCCCGGAGTGCAACCCGTTGTTTCTTTTTACAAAATCAACTCTCACTTCTCACCCCTAAACCCACTCCCCAACAAAAATTCCTCTCATCGATGGCATCGCTAGGATGCTGCGGCGACACCAATCGACTCCGACAACTATTTCATAAGGTATAATTGAAATGGCGGCATACCTTGCTTCACCGGTGCCTTTTATTTATTTATTGGATGCTAAACCGTATTTGAACATATCTTCATACTAGCTTCTGGCCTTGGCTCCGTAGGCTTTTAGAAAAAGTAACAATAAGCCTGCTTAGATTCCTCTTGATCTTCGTACAATGACAGAAAGTACTTAACTTAATTAATGAATAACATGACAAAGAAAAAAGATAGACCCTTTTGGAGGATTGGTAAAATAAATTATGAAGTTTAATACAACATGCAAAAAATTACACCCAAGGAAAGTAACCTATTTAGTCCCGAGACGGGTTCTCGCGCCCGAGCGTAGCGAGGGCGCTAATAGTTCGAGGGACTAAATGTTACTTTCACCCGAGGTAAACACTGTACTTTTCATTGCGAATACAAGGAAAGTAAAAATAAAAATATGAATGAGCTAAAGAAAAAATAAGTATATTTATTTTACATAAATCAACAACTTAAGTGAGATACTTATTTAAAGTCTATGGTAAAATTGGAGCAATTATTACTTATAGATAGTAAAAGGTTTTTTCTAGGTACCTACCTCTTGTAAAGTGAAAACTTTGGATTTTTTTGTTAAATCATTTTGATCATTTTGCCTTTTGAGAAACGATGATAGTCTTTCGAAATCTTTTAAATGTACATTGTGTTTAGTACTAAGTCTTTGAGAATTTGTTAAATCGTTTTTTTATAACGATTTCACTATTTTCTCAGCGCGCAATTTCATAAAATTGTCATACGATTTTAGGTACTGATTTAGGTGGTAAGAGGTTTCCACTACTGCTTTAGCCTCTTCTTTTATAAAATCAGGCGTTAAATCTATGTCTTTAACAATGTCTGAACTGATTGATTGTAATAATTACACAAAAATCTACAACTCGAATAATCAAATGAAGATAGAATTGACGTTTTTCCACTTATTTTAGGCACAGAAAATCCTCTTTAGAGATGGCAAAATATAGCCAGGGTAGCTCACGCTATTCTACAATAGCCATGGTAAAATACCGAGAAACTATTCTACCATTATTTTTATCATTTAGAATGGTAAATAGTTTGTCGAAATCTATGTTATTTAAAAAAATGATGAAAGTAATTTATAGTATGATATCCTAAGTTATTTCAATTTTACGAGTACATCAAGCTGAAATTGAGTGGTTGCATGAATTGCGTCAAACCAGAAGCAGAAGCTATCACACAAGAAGTTGAAGTTGGCTGTATAGAAAGTTCATAATGCATGCTTCCATAGAAATGTGAGGTGCTACTTGAGGTAACTTGTCAATACTTTTCGTCCCTAGGAACGAAACTATTACTTTCATCCCGCTTCCCAGGCAACTTCCGAGCTACTTTCCGAGTATGAGTAATGAAAAGTAAATTCCACTCCCAACCAATTCAACTGCGTTTTAATTTGAGTCATTAATCTTAGAAATTACCACCACAAGGGGTGTTAGTTCATCAGGGGTGCATAAAGAGGTGTTCACTAATGACCACCCCCAGGTAAGGTTTGTTTAGTTTTATCCTCGAGGCGGTGCAATTGTTTTGTATTGATTAAAAACTCACAGAATAAACACAAATCCAATTTGTGGGGTTTAATTTGTTCTGGGTTTAGCAAGTATTAAGTACTTTGTGGCAGACTATTCGTCCAGTGTAGTGTAGTGGGCTATGGGCGTAATCTTCAATCTATGCTGAAGATTGATTACGACTTTTTTGGTAGTTTAGTTCCTTGCAGAAAGTTTGAATATTAAAAACCGCTAAAATTTTTGGTTTTGCCGCAAAACTGTGTCATATTCTTACTTATTCAGGATTGTTTTAGGCCAGGCTCCTCTAACCAGACGGCCATACTTTCGCTCATCTAGATTACATTTACCTAGGCTCTTCAATCTTGTACTAATTTGATGGGACCGCCGGAGTAACGCCACTAACTGGCTATTAAAATTAACCTCTTGATTACACCTAGACCACACCGCGCCAACAGTGGTGCCCACTGTTTGTTACGTCTTGTGTATCAACCATGAGTATACCCTTAGCTAGAAAGGAGGTCGTATAACGCCCAAGTGAAGCCTCTTTGGGAAAACCTCTATAATAAGCACAACCAAAAAGTATTAAACAAATAAATAATATTATTGTCACTCTTACGAAGTTATTGTATTCTCTTTGATTGTCACATTGACAAAATTTGAGTGCTCGTTTGAGGGCTTCTATTTTTTATGAATTCTGTGTAGTTATTTATGTTTCTATCAATTACAATTTTTGTATTATTTTGGGTTTATGCAACAATTTTTTATAACAGCATAAAACGATTACAGGTAAATTCAATTGTCTTTCAATCAATAATTAAGCATTACTATAGGATACAGCGAGTTTTTCCCATATACGTTTTTCCTTTGCATTTTATGGCATCCTTCTGATGTGAATACTTTGTTCGATACAAAGTTTTATCTCCAATGGCCTGGAGAGACGAATGATTCTTTCATTTGGCACCTGCAACATTAGTTATCCTTCTTATGCCTATACCGATCCACTGATGGACGCAGGCCCTGATAAGACTTATTGGCTTTCATCATAATGGGATAATGCCAAAATGGTTTGGCGCAAACGGACCACCTGCTGTGGTCGCAGCCGAGCGAGCGAGCGACAAGCTGTTTACAGGTTTTTTCATACTTGTACGAACTTGACATAAAAGGTTAATTAATCGGTTGCCTAGGCAATTTAAATCACATCACACTATCACACACAGTTTGTATAGATGTATGGATGGATGGATGGATGGATGGATATATGGATGGATGGATGGATCGGTGGATGTTTGTTATATCTTCATGCCAAAACTACTGAACGGATCTGCCGGAAATTTTGCATACAGGTAATTATAATCCTGGAATCAAAGAATAAGATACTTTTTATCCTATATTTTTGCCATGAACATGATGGCTACAGCCCCATGTTACAGTCGCCAACTGTTCAGGGCCCTTATTCGATATCATATTTTGCGAAAGTTCAATTCGTTCGGCACTGCTTTCACTGCGATATCTATATATCGCGAATATTTGGTTAGTTTTTTGGACTAAATCAGTTCCCGTGGGATATAAATCACCTTTAAACATTTCCCAAGGAGTCCTTATTTTACATATAAATAAAAACATGATTCTTATAGGTATTAGTATTTTATTTTTGACGCAATGGGGATTAATGAACTTTTTAGTTCACTACTCCCCATTACGAGTTCGCAGCGGCGTCAACGGTGAACAATGAACAATATGTTCACATATCCTCGTTAGCGGGATTGCCAACGGGAATTAGTGGAATAAGCCATACACGCGTCACCGGCGGCGGTAGCCACTCATCAGTCGACGGATCAACGCCTGCATTTGACGGGTGTAGTTGCCTTGCAGTCGGCACCTTACCGTCCGACGTGCAGTCCGTGTACAAGAGCCCTAAGTGCTTGGCGTCCTACGCATAAAATGTTCCGAACACCGATGGCTAACGTGCGCAAATATACTGCAATTATGCGGTAGCGCGCCACAGCCACCGGTGGCTGTGGTTGGTGGTCCGTTTGCGCCATGTCTAATCCCTACGCTTGGTTTGCAATTCAATCGCAGTTCAGCCTTCTGTCTTGGAAATTTCTAGCGTGTTCTAGCGTGTAGATTGTTTTTGTTTTTCATGTATTTAAGTTTTCATTACAGCCTGTAAGGGATGTAACGGATAAAAAATACAATAAATAGTAACATTAATTTGAAACTACCGTTTTTTACTGTTTTTCAGCTTAGCAATGGCCGACACAAAATGCACGTTCGGGACTCGAGCCCCCATCGATATTCACATGCTGAACGAAATCATCTACCGGGAAGTCAAAAACTTTCGGACATATAAGATTTACAGACCCAACTTTGGATGTAAGTATAGTAAAAATAAGGTTATGGAATTCTCTCCCACATGATAATCATGCAAGACCCTTTTCATTTTGTATTTTTCTTTTATTTTTATGTTAGTTAGAACTTTTGACTTGGTAGTTCGATTTTCATGATTTTTGTTTGAAAGCTGGTGCTTTAATTTGGTCCAGTTCTGACAATGGGTTCCATATAATTAAAGTCAGTTTATAGTTTTTTAAAACAAAATCAATTATCAGTCTCTGATGTATTTATATAATTACATACGCATATAAGGTAGGTATGTAATTAAAGTATTTGTTAGGTTATAGTATTTTATTATATTTTGTGTATATCATTTAATACCTCAACCTCAACCTCAACCTCAACAGCCTGTATTAGTCCACTGCTGGCCGCAGAGCTCCCCCTGATAAGCGCCACTGGGCATGCGGGCTGGGGATCGCAATTAGGTGGTAGAATCGTTCTGCAGGGAGACCTGCTGCTTGCCCTCGGTGGATATCCTTCAGTCGCCTCTAACGACACCCACGGCAAGAGTTGGGGTGGTGCCAATTCTATACCAGCACCACACTGCTAACAACCTTCAATATGCCGTGCCTCCTAATATAGTATATATTTTGTACCAAACATGGATCTCTGTCTGTAATTAAAACATTTTAATTTATTTTTTAACTAGTAGTCCTCGTGGTTATTGTAGCGTAGTTAATGTTCCCGTAGGAATTCCGGGATAAATATAGCCTATGCCACTGCCTGAAAAGTAAGCTTTTAAATGATGATTTTTTTTATCAGTCCAGTAGTTTTAGTAGGAATTCCGAGATAAATAATAGCCTATGCCGCTCCCTAAAAGTATGCTTTTTAACGATGAAATATTTTTTAATAATCGGTCCCGTACTTTCGGGGCCTATTTCCTACAAACAAACAATCAAACCTTTCCTCTTTATTACTATGGATACCTTACATTGACTTGGATCTTCCCAGCTGTACCGGTAACGGGGAAGTTCTACGCAGCTCATGACGTCACTCATGAGGGGACTGAGGAAGAGGAGACGAAGATAAACAACTACCAGCACTCTGTGACGCAGAGCCGGGCCTTGGGACCCCTCAGCAAGTATCCATGCCCGGCTACTGATAATATGGTGTACGTACTTACTTGCGTCCTTCCATCCATCCATCCACAGCCTGTATCGGTCCACTGCTGGACGCAGGCCTCCCCCTGATAAACGCCTTTTTGGTGTTTAACTCATGGGGGGTAATGCCCATAATCCCCACGCTGGGCATGCGGGTTGGGGATCGCAGTCTGGTGGAAGATTTGTTCTGTGGGGGGCGCTGCTGCCCGCCCCCCAGAAGATATCCCTTAGTCGCCTCTTACGACACCCACGGGAAGAATTGGGGTGGTGCATATTCTATGCCGCCGGCACCACACGACGGGTTGCGTCCTTGGCTTTCTTTATTTTATACAAACTTTATAAGAATAAGAATAAGAATATTTATTTGTACAAACTTATAAAACATTGTTTAAGTACTTACTGACTACATACAAAGTTGTTCATCGTCTACACATCATACAGCATTACATTAATTATAATTATTAACAAAATTTATTAATTACAATTAATTTGTAATAGGGTATCTAAATAGCAACACTAAATGAAAACTTTAGCATTTCAAAACGATGACTCCTAAGCCCGTATTATGAAAGCTTGCTCAGTCATCTATCTATGCTTGAGCAACGCTTTTCTATGGCATAAACATCACTCAAGCATAGCCCTATGGCTGAGCAAGCTTTCATAATACGGGTCCTAGTCTCAATACGTTCAAAAAGGCTTACGTCGATTGGGAGTCTCTCCATCGATTGGGGCCGCTAGGTAGTGGGACCGCGATCTCATTCACCGGATTGATTAAATTTTTAACCGACTTCAAAAAAAGGAGGTTCAAATAGACTGTATTTTTTTATGTTTGTTACTTTTGACTGGGTGGTCCGATTTTCATGATTCATTTATTTTTTGAAAGTTCCATTTTTAATTGGTTCAGTTCTGACAGTGGGTTCCTTGAAAAAAGTATATAATTGAAGTCGGTTTATATTTTTTTAAAACAAAAGCAATTATATAATTTTTCTTCCGGCAAATGGGACCACAAACCACGTGACGTAAATTGTACAGTCGTCGTCAGATACAGATCTGAAATAAATACGACAATGTTTATGTAAGTTGTAGTACCTTTTTCATAATATTTCTAGTTCTAGTTCTAGTCAATTTTTTTTGTGTGGTGTCCAGATTTGTATTGAAATTATGATTATTAAATAAGGTAACTTAAATATTAACTTGCACCTTAATAGACGTAGATTTATTCCATGCGTTTACTGTCAGCAACTTTCGAGAGCGAAGACCGCTTTCGAAATGATCGACTATTCGCCGGAAGAAAATTAATAAAATTTAATCAATCCAGCGAAGGATTTGTAAGATAAATAAAATTAGCTCAAAACTACCTGTATGTAAAATCTCAGCCCATTCTGCTTTAAAGTGAAAAGTTAATAAAACCTATCAGTCCATACATCCAAACATCAAAGTCATATTTTTCATTTTTGTGTGATTTTTAATTGAACGCAGGCGTCCTCCTGATCAGCGCCTTATTGGCGTTTATCTCATGAAGGGTAATGCCCATAATCCCCACGCTGGGCATGCGGGTAAGGGATCGCAGTCCGGTTGTAAACATTTTCTGCAGGAGATCGGCTGCCCTCATCTGGTGGATATCCTTTAATCGCCTCTTACGACGACACCCGCGGGTAGAGTTGGGCTAGTGGAAATTCTAAGCCAGCGTCACACGGTACAGTTACCTAAATAATGATTTCAGCAACAATCCAGCACTGCAAAAAAATTTTGCAATAGGTCATCATAACGTGAAAAGCATTAAAATTTGTTTGAATCAGTCCTGGTAGATTATAATATTACTAATTTTGATTCTTCTAGTTATGGCTGGTACCAAACGCCACTATTGAAGATGGATCGCAACGACAGTCGCTTCTACCACCCGAGGAGAGACAGCCAGCATACTAAGATCGAGGTCATCATTTACATGTCCAACCCGAAAAGAAAAATTTAAAGCTAACCCAGTCCACGAAATCAAAATTATGGCATAACCTGTCTTCTTGCGCAAATTTCCTTCGCGCAAGTGTCCATTTGCGCAAGTACCCAGTCGCGCTAATGTCCACTCCTGCAAACTTCCTTTGCGCAAGTGTGCTCAATAGATTCGGTTTATATTAAACTAGCTTCTGCCCGCGGTTTCGCAAACGCTTTTCTGGGATAAAAGGTAGCTCATTTACATACCTGCCAAATTTCATTTAGGCGTGAAAAGGTGCACAGACAGCCAGAGTAACTTTTTAATTTATAATATTAATAACTATATAAAATAAATACATAAATAAACAAATAAATAACTATGGAAGCATGAATGTGATCTCTACTGCTCCAATCTATTACATCAAACAAAAATGTGTTTAGGTTGGTACAGTTACCGTATAAAAGAGTGTAGCGGTTTTAAAAGTGGTGTTGTGTGGTTTCTATGGTTATGTATGTTCACCAGTGTACATAAATAACCAACGAAATCACACTTTTGAAGACTTCGTCTCTTCAACTATTTGGGCCGTATCAGATTACGGCTACGGGGTGGAACGGGCACGCAGCGAATTCGTCGCGGACGGTATGTTAAGGCCCTTCAAAGGCGGCTATTGTACATAAGAACGGTGAGGATACCTTAGCCCCCATACAAACATACTTTCCGCTTCATTTGGAAACTACGTCACCAATAGAATTGAAATTTCCATACATAATCGGATGAAAAATAGCTGTCTGTAGTGTTTTAGTTTTTTTAAAAACATCATGATCTGAGCGAAACTAATTTGCCATATTTTGACCACCAAATCGAATGATTTTCGAGCTATTTTTTAAGCATGATAGACACCTTTATTCGTAAATCTGTCGCGCTGAAAACATCCTAATTATATCCACCATTAGAAATAAACTAAAATATTTCTGAAAACAGTCGTTTATTCAAAATGAATCGAAAAAATATCAAAAATAGTAAAATTCCTTCTAGTTTCTGCAACCGCTCGCTCACACGCGGGGGGCGATGCGACACAAGGGGCAGAATTCCGAAATAAGGCGAACGCCTAAGCATCATCTTTTGTTGTATTTGTTTTCCTTTCATTTGACATTGGTATACTCAAATTGCCAATCATCGACGGCCCTGCCACCTATCGAGATACTTAGAACTAATTTTTATCTTCATAGAAATCCAATAGAAGAAACCCTTCATTAATTTTACGACTGTAAAGATGTGGCAATTTTGTATATGCCCGAGGTAGGTATGTATTAAATCAAGGGCCAACAACACCGGAGCCCTTTTCTAAAAGTAGATAACCCTAATTTATTATTGCTTAATCTTGATAATTTTGTTTAGTTTTTATGTTGTTTACTATTTTAAGAACCAACTTACCTAACAATAAACAATGTGAACAATTAAGTTTTTTACGTCACATTCTCACATACAGGATGTTTGATTGAACATTATCTGTTCAAATCAAAAATACTGCTCTGAGTAGGTAGGTATCCAAGTGCAATGTAATACTTACATAATTATCATGGGGATGATTTACTCCAGGTGAATTAAGTCTGCCGTCTCTTTATTGAAGGCTGTGCTTAGTTTACCTAGGTTGCACCAATACCCGAGTAGTTTCGTCTGGCCCATTATTTCCGCCCATTAAGGGTCCAAACGACACCACCCGCTATCACGCGTAGCACTTGATACACACCCAGGTGAATTAAGCCTAACCTCAATAGCCTGTATTGGTCCACTGCTAGACGCAGGCCTCCTCCTGCCTCCTGATAAACGCGTTTATCTCATGGAGGATAATGCCCATAATCGCCACGCTGGGCATGCGGGTTGAGGATCGCAATTTGGTGGTATAATTTTTATGCAGGTAGCTGCTGTACCCTGCATAGCGCTTAATGCACCCAGGTGATATCACCCGGGTGTATCAAGTCTGCCAGGCCTTTTTTTTAAAGTCGCATACCAGGCGACTGCTCAGTGAGCTAGTACTGTAACGTACAGCAAGAAAAAAAAATACTGCTCTGAGTAATCTCACGCTAAGGGCACTTGTAATGAACTTTTAAAACTGCTGCCGTAGCTGCTTGCTTTCTTTACCTACTAATACGAAGATCAAAACAGATCACGTGACATATCTAAGGCATATGTCAAACCCATACATTAACTGGGTTTGGCCGGCCTGCCCTAGAGGATCCTCGTGGTCTTACCGTAAATATCGACTGTTGGGTTGTTACATTACGAATGCTGTCGTTGAGGAAATGCCTTTACATCATTTTTACTGCGTGAAATTATAGCGAAGCCTTGCTTATGTAATATAGATTTGTTTAATGTACTGTTAACATTTATTCATCATAGTTTTTCTCCTTCGCTGCGTATTGGTTCCATCCTGTAACTGCCTTTTTATTGAAGTCCTTCTTCTTTAATGGCGTTAGGTGGGCGGCTGCTACGCGATCGCTGAAAATTTATAACTATTAGGTATTTGATGCAACTCACAACCTAGTTGATGAATTAGAAATGAAAGTAATAAAGGAAACGTTTTTTTTATTTATGTTTTCGAATGGACTCTTTGCAAGTCCATTCGGCTGTTGACCGCCGCCGATGGCCATGACAGCGTTACCAGACTTCTGGCGGGCGCAGAGGGCGCCTCGCCGGTAAAATTAGGTTGGGGCGTCACTTCTGATTTATTTATTTATTTTATTCATTAGAACGGGTTAGTATCATCTCGTCTAAAAAAGCAGCTGGTCTAATGAGCAAGTGGTCTAAAACGCAACTGGCACATGGTCTTTAACGCTTCTCGCCTACAACGCAACTGGTCTAAAAATACATCTCACCTAAAACGCAACTGGTCTATAATGCTACCCGTCAATAATTTAACTTGTCTAAAACGTTCTTTGTCTAAATCTCATCCCGTCAAAAATATATATATATAAAAAAAAATAGATATATATAAAAAACTAGCTACCTCAGACTTCTAGTACGCCGCTTTTTCAACATAAAATAAACTCCTACTGACACATGTGTTCTTATTTCTCAAAGAACATAAATGCAGTTCATTTAAATGAGAATAACAAAACTTGAACTTATATTTAAGTATCTACTTATATTTCTATTATAGCACGAGTTTTACTGACCAAACAACATTACGTACTTATTAAGTAAAAAAACAAAAATGAAAACAAATGTGGTAGAACATAAAACAACTAAAATGCTCCCTATATGGCCTTTCGTATTTTATACATAATGTAGCTATCGTTTGTGTATTTTAAATTCTTTTTAACTTCTGTTACTCTCTCCAAACAGTCAAATGGTGAAATCAAACCCTCTTCTAAAGCAATTAATAACTTACTATATTTAGTGTTGAATTTTATGTCAACCTTTTTTTTATTATTGACATTAAAAATCTTTTTAATTAGGTACTTTAATGTCCTGTATTTTTTATTCTAGAAGTATTTTTTGGAAAAAATGCACGAATGTGGGCTTTGGGGGCACTCGGCCATTCAAACTCCTATGCCATGCTTCAACACTGTTTGTAGTGCGATGTTTTTCACTGTTTGTTTACATACGTGTGGAATTTTTGCATTTCTTCCGTACCTATAAGGTGTAATTTGTAAAATATTCATCCAAGCGTCGTCGGCTATGTAAGTGGTTGGCAGTAATGGTATATTCGTATTATGATACTTAGACCAGCTGCATTTGAGATCACTTGCATTTTAGATCACTTGCTAATTAGACCAGCTGCATTTTAGACCACTTGCTAATTAGACCAGCTGCATTTTAGACCACTTGCTAATTAGACCAGCTGCACTTTAGACCACTTGCTAATTAGACCAGCTGTGCTTTAGACCAGTTTGTACTTAGACCAGCTGCTTTTTTAGACGAGATGATACTAACCCATTAGAACGGCGACTGCCAATTACACTCACTAATTAATTATAATTTATATACAAAGAATTAAACACCTTAGACTAAGGTCACGCACAAGGGCCACCACTTAGGTGCGAGCCTCGGCTTGGGCTGTCACCAGATGCTACGAGAGGGCATGGAGGTTAAGCCTTAGGTGCACGAATGCACCTGCGGGCGGAAGGAGGGAATTTTTCGAACCCGCTTCTGGCGGAGTTGGTTTTTGGTCGACTGTGTGTGTAGTGTGCGGTAGCGAATCGGTTGACGTCACCTCCGGGTTAGCGGCGGTGAGTGAGTCAACGGGGTCACCGAGAACGTGTCTCGGTCTACGGAGGAGAGAATAAAGAGAACGGCTGTAAACTGTTTGTATATAAGAGTTGGTGGAACAACCACAACAGTTTCAGTTGCAAGCAAGCACATTGCCTTTGTTGTAGGTATTATATTATACAACATTATTAACATTATTATTTATTTACCAGCTTCTGCCCGCCGCTTCGCATTCGCTTTTCCAGGATAAAAAGTAACCTATCTCCGTCCCCGGGATACTGACTACTCCCTGTCAAATTCATTAGAATCCGTTCAGCTGAGCTAGACAGAAGGAGATGCTCCGAATCCATACTTACCACACTTATATTATAAATGCGAAAGTTTGGATGGGTGGATGGATGAATGATTTTTATATCTTATTATATTTCCTGTATATATACATTTTTATGAATATAGAACTATAATAACCCTATTCAGAACACAGTGTCAGAATACAGTATCATACTAATATTATAAACTACGTCTTACCCGCGGCATCGCAGGCGTTGTTCCTATAATAATAATAATAATAATCATTTATTGTTCTCTTCACACAATGAGCTTACATTTAGAACTGGAATTATGATGAATAACTATAGAGCAACATTGCGCGAGACTGGTGCCTGCGTAAGGTTTGTAAAAACCTGTGTTACAGGTCACCAGGCTCAGAAGTGCAGTTAATACATATCTTATTATAGTAAACAACTAACAATTACGTAAATTGTACAACTCAAAGATCAAAACAATGATTACAAAAAAGAAAGCAAATAAAAATAAGAAAGAAACTTAACTTAGTTTGAAACGTGGAAACGTTTTAAGGTGATTTCTATCCCATGGAAACTGATTTATGGGATAAAAAGTTACCTTTGATTGGCAGGATTAAAAAGACCTGTATGCGAAATTTCAGCCCGATCCGTTAAGTAGTTTTAGCGTGAAGAGGTCACAAACATCCATCCATCCATACACGTTTACTTTCGCATTTATAATATTAGTGAGATTCGAAAGTAACTGTGTCTGTCTGTCTCTCTATCTCTGCCTGTCTGTCACCTTTACACGCCAAAGCGGCTGAACTGATGTTAATGAAATTTGGCAGGGAGGTAAACGGGATCCTGGGGACAGACATAAGTACGCTACATTATATCCATCTATAAAAAAGAGGGCGACGCCGCAGGCAGTTGCTCGTTTATAATATTAGTATGGATTTAAAGCGAGTCAAAAAAGTTACGACACTTACGCAAACTCCTCATAAGACTTGGCGGTCTGGATCGCATCACACTTCACGTCGTTGACTCTCCAGTACTTCCGGTCCTCTTCTACTGACGAGCGCAGCTGGTCTTCCATTGCTCTGATGTCATCCGAGCTCAGAGGTCTCACCATGGTGGCTGCAAGGAGGTTTAAAGTCTTAAAGTTACAGGATACCGTTGTCAGTCCTCACCTCCCATAAACAGCCTACCTTATATTGGTCTACTGCTGGACGCAGGGCTCACCCTGATTATTGGCTTATATCTTATGGGGGATAGCGAGTTGGGATCGCAGTTCCGTGGTAGAATTGTTCTGCAGAGGGCACTGCTGCCCGCCTCCCGGTGGATATTCCTTAGTCGGCTGTTATCACACCCGTGGGAAGAATGGGCCTTGACGACTTAAAAATTTTACTTAGACTGTCAGTTAGATTATCGGAAGATATTGAACGCTTTTTTTATTGTCAATCAAATAAAAAATTACAAAAATAAAGCGCGTCGAGTGAGGCTAGTGACGTCACTAGCCTCCACTCCAAAACTTTATACCTGGCTACAACTTCATCATTTTTAATTAATCGACATAAATATGTAGAAATTAATCGACAGATGAAAAAGTTCGTGTCTAATATAAATGACAAACTTATTAGAATTTTTGAGTCGTCAGGCCCATTGGGGTGGTGCGAATTCTTAGCCGCCGCTGACCATGGCTTTGTGTGTTCTCTGTGGTGTCCACACTGAACATTCACAGCCTTGTTCGGTCGCGGCATAGGCCCACACATAGATAAGCTATCGAAGAGACTTAGTTCTGCAGCATATGCAGTCAAAAAATCCGTGATCACAGACGTGGACACATCTAGACTGGTTTATTTCAGCTACTTCCATAGTATTATGTCTTATGGTATACTGCTTTGGATATTATTTATTATTATTATTTAGTATATTATTATTTATAGATATTATTTAGTACGCTGCAGATATTAACACCATATTTGTGCTGCAGAAGCGGGCTGTTCGTGCCATCTATAAAATGGGTCCCAGAGAATCCCTACGTGATAAATTCAAAGAAATAAATATAATGACAGTACCAAGTCAATATATTTATGAAAACTTATACAAATATCAATAGTTTCCCAAAAAATAGCGATATACATAGTGTAAATACTAGAAATAAACATAAACTGGCTGCATAAAATTAATGTATCTTTTAAAGGGCAATGTATACGCTTCTACAACAAAACCCCTACTGAGCTGCAAAAACTATCAGTAAATAAATTCAAACAAACTGTCAAAATTTTACTATGCAAAAAGGCTTACTATAAAATATCAGATTGTCTAGAGGATAAAAAAGCTTAGGTCGGATTTTGCTCCAACTCGAAAAATAACAACTAACAGGCTAAAGGTTTCTTCGTCGTTTCTTTACTTTAGTCTACATACCGAAGCGATCGAAATCAAAAATACCACCTTATTTCCGTGTCAGTGTATTTTTTAATATGATTTGACCTTTTCTAAGTGTACATTTATTGTATTTTATGGAAAAAAAGCGTTTTTTTGAGTTTGAATCGACTCGACCCCTCTAACTCAGCCCGTGCGATCACCAATCAGCCTTCCGACGTTCGGATCAGAGTCAGAGTCAAATCGCTTATTTCTTTAGACTTACAAAATAAGCACCTTGATGGATGGCGGGGTAATACTGAATAGTGTTTTGCTCTTTAAAATAAAAAATAAAATAAAAATCATTTATTTCAGACACAGAGTCCATATACACATTAAAATATACAATTACAATTTCAAGAGTTAATTAAATTAGGTACACAAAATAAAATTAAATAGAATTAGAAATAATAATAGGAATTACATTACATCTCTTTGAGCAAAGCTTTTCGCTTAGCTATTGCTTTTTTGATAGGCTGCAGCGCAAACACAAGTTTTCTAATCTGTATTTTTTAAATTGTTTACTATTATTTAATTGTTCTCGAGCTCCATCATCATCGAGTTACATCAATACTTTATTTTTCTCTGTACCTATACAGGGTGGGGCACATTTTTGACCCCTTAGGTAGCTACCGTTTCTTTTATAGTTAGAAGGTTTTGTTCTTAGGAACCTTCTATTTTATTTTGAAGAAAAAAATATAGCCATTTTTATTTTTTTGGAAAAAGGTTTTTAAATTCGTATGTAACTACTTTTTTAAGTTGGTAGACTAATTTTGAAGACTTATGTCCCTACCCATGTTCGCTCTAACGACGATGGTTTACACGTAAAAATGTCTCCAGACCAAAATAACAAAACATACTACCTAGTTACTTCTTAGTAGAAAAATACACCCATTTTATTGAGTTTAAATAAAAAAATGACTTGTTGGATAAGTTAATAACCTGCTTTTTAATAAAAAAAAAAATAAGTAAAAATTATATCTTGAGATGTTCAAAGTGTACCATCGTACACTTTGAACATCTCATTATAGCCAGAACTTACAATTTGAAATGGTATATTACTTTAGGAAAAGTGTTCCTGGTTGGAAATAGAGTCGATTAAGACCGACTTGTTTTTTCGACAAATGTTATTTTTTTGAAAAAAAATTACAATATTTTTTTATTCGAAATAAAATAGAAGTTTCCTGAGAACAAAACCTTCTAACTACAAAAGAAACAATAGCTACACTGAAGGGGCCAAAAATTTGGCCCACCTGTATACATAAGATGTGCCATAATCATTGTGACCTATGAACCATGTGCTGCAGTGTCGAATAAATCTTTTATCCATCTATCAATCTTTACCTTCTTGCACCCCTTTTGATACCAAACTCTTACCATATTCTAATGCGACCCGCAATAAAGGAATGCTACATGAACTGAAATCGCACACATGATGCAAATCAGAAAGCAAAAAAAGCTTGATAGAGAATACGGAAGTGGGTGAGTTCCTAAAAAATCAGCTAGAAAGAATGTCGTGAAAACAAGTGGGAACGAGGAAACTATGGAGGATATTATGTGAACTTAAGCTGGGCTGAGTAGATAGAAGTCCTATTAATTATCTCTTATCCTTGGGCGTGCAGGCAGCAATTTACACAAAAATATTGCAAACACTTGAAGCTTACCGACCGAGTAACGTTTTGTCTTTTCGGAACTTCGAAGAGGCACAGAATTGGCAAATCAATTTCGTTATGAAACGTAGTTATTGTATTTTCTGGTATTCTCTTTAGAAACGTGTGCGATTGATCGTTTATTTTGTCAATTGACGTTGTCAGGGAGACAGTCGTCGTTTCGTTACCACAGAAACATAAAAGGTTCAAGTGAAACTAATACAAACTCTTTGGTCGGTGGCTCAATTAAAAACTAAAGAGGTTTTGCGAAACTAAGTACCTATTATAGTATACCTTAGAGAATTAAGCTAATTCTCTAAGTAGTATACCTGCTGTAAGTGAAACGTATACAACCTCTATGAATGGAAAACAAAGGTTATATCTTCTTCATGTTTTATTTTGTAATCGGCCAGTACTTATTGTTATCATGCTTGATGAATTGATGATGGTGTGCCTAATTATTTCCAATAAGTTAAAAGTTGGGTTCCTTTCAAACTGAGCAACTTTAGTTATAGAAACTGTCTATCAAATCAAATCAAATCAAATCAAATCATCTGTGTCTATTTGTTAATATTTAACTACTATCGACTATAAGAACAACTTCATATGTAAACATTGTTGCGAGTTGCCTGTTGCCGCAATATTTGCTCCATATGCAGGCAGAGCGCCTGAAAGCCCTCGCTTCAGAGGGCCTGTACAGTTTACAGTCAAGTAGCAAATATCCAGTGACAATAGGCCTATGCTGTCCTTGCAATAGGACAGCCTCCACGACCCATATGTGCATTCGACAAAGCTACCATAGCTATTTCCAACCGCGGCTGCTGTTAAAAGATGCTACATACATACTTTTGTTTAAATTGGTGACGTTTATTGATCGACTTGTACTGTAATGTAAAATTGTAATAAAGATAAGCTATACTCATCATTGGATGAGATCCGATCGCATAATGATGATGATAAAAAAGCCTCTTTATCTATCTCGGAATAAAGAACTGGGTTTTGTCATTTGCGAAACAGTTTTAAACGTTACAACGTTACCTACTTATAAATCTGTGCTTCTGCAGATGTCATCGTTTCGATTTATATCCATGTATCCATTGTTCTTGATCCACAATAAACGATTATTATTATATTATTCGAATCTTGTTATGGCCCAACCTGTTAATACCTAGCCCATAATAATAATAAATAATAAAGCCTTTTATTTCCATAATAGAATTGAATTTACAAAATTAATTATGAATTGATTAATATTATATATGACACTTACACAAAAAAAAGATTAGAATAAAATTAAAATTAATAACTATTAAGGACCTCTCATCGAGTGAAGGCCTCCTCCATTTTACTCCATGCTTTTCTGTCTTTAGCTTTGATTAGCCAGTCTATGCCAGCTGATTTATTTATTTCGTCTATCCACCTCTCTTTCGGTCTGCCTCTGGTTCTTTTGTTCTGTGGACCTGGCCATGTAGTTATTTTTTTGATCCATTTGTTATCTTCCATGCGTGCGATATGACCAGCCCATTTCCATTTTAACTTTTTGCAGTGTTTCAAAGCATCAATGATATTTGTGGTTTGTCTTATAACTGTATTTCTTTTTCTGTCGCTTCTCTTTATATTAAGTATACTTCTTTCCATAGCTCTTTGGCATATCTGTATTTTATTTCTTGTGTAGTTATTATAAATCCAAGTTTGGCAGCCATAAGACAGACAAGGTAGTATACATGAATCTAGTATTTTCTTCTTGAGCTTTAATGAAAGTTTAGATTTGAGAAGAGCTTTGTTACTCCAGAATTTGTTCCATGATAGTGCTATTCGTCTATCGATTTCGTCAGTGTTTCGAGATTTCTTAAATGAAATTTCCTTTCCCAAATAAATGTAACTTGGTACGTATTCCAGTATAATATTATTGACTTGTATGGGAATATGTATGTTGTTTGTCATTATTTTAGTCTTTGTTGTGTTCAGTTCTAAGCCAATTTGACGACTTATTGTATCAAGTTCATTTATCATTTCCTCTAGTTGTTTCGGTGTTTCAGAAAAGAGCACTATGTCATCGGCGAACCTCAAATTGCTAAGAAATTCACCTCTGACCTTGATGCCTCTTGTCTCCCATCTCAAGTTCTTCATTATGCTTTCCAGTATTGTTATAAAAATTCTCGGCGAAAGCGGGTCCCCCTGTCTAACGCCTCTATATATATTTATTTCAGCACCTTTTGATTCCATTTTTACTCTACTTACACTTTTATGGTATATATCTTTAATAAGTTCGATTACTTCATCTGGTATGTTGCAGTCTTCTAATGCTTTCCACATGCTGTTATGGGAAATTGAATCGAAAGCTTTAGCATAGTCAATAAAAGCTAGGTAGAGCGGCCCTTTATGTTCTTCATATTTTTCTATGATCAAATCTATTGTGTGGATGTGTTCTGTAGTTGAATAGTTTTTCCTGAAACCCGCTTGTTCTGGTGGTTGGTACTTTTCAGTGTAAGCAGTAAGACGTTCTTCTAGGCAAGATGCGAACAACTTGTACATGTTCGATTGTAGGCTGATAGGTCTGTAGTTGGTTATGTCCGCTGGGCTTCCTTTTTTATAGAGTAGAATTATATCGGATTCTGCCCATTCTTTCGGTATTTTCCTGGAATCTAAAATCAAATTGAATAGAGCTGTTAAAGGTGGGGCGAGTAAAAATCTGCCTGTTTTTATTGCCTCAATGGGGATGCCATCTGGTCCAGTGCATTTATCTGTGTTGAGGCTCTCCATTTTTTTAATGATTTCTTCAGTAGAAAATCTTGCTAGAGTGGTAGAGTTGGGATTTTTAGTTGAATTTATTTCATATGATTCTCTCGTGGCATAAAGGTTTCTATAAAAAGTTGTAGCTGTTTCTATTATTTTTGGTCTTGAGTAAGTCTTTGTATTGGTAGAGCTTACTGTGAGACAGGGGATCCATTGTTTGGTTGTGTTAAGCATTTTATAACCTTTTTTCAAACTCCCTGATGATGAAAGATATTTTTCGATAATGTCGTAATTTATTTGTGATATTGCTTCTTTAAGTTCTAATAATCTTTCATTAGATAAAAGAGATCTTGCATTATAAGTACATATGTATAGTGATTGGAGTGGAGGGTTTTGGTCTTTCTTAGACTTGTGTAGTTCGCGAACGATTGAAGGAAATGAACTACTTCACTTCGCAAAATAAACTTATCTTTCATTCAGTAGTCATTCAAATAAATCTCTACTTCATTTAGTTCAATCTTTCGAAATCCTTCTTTGCACGAACTTATCATCGCCGCCCGCCGCCCCTCCCCGATCACTGCTGGGTCGGGCGGGTCGTACACGCCTGAATTATGTACTTTCTGCTATGACGTTAAAGTATTATTTCATGAAGGATTGTTGTTTTTCTATGTAGGGCATAAATCAGTTCCCGTGGGATAGAATTCACCTTTAAACGTTTCCATAAGAACAACGCATGCGAAGCCACGGGGCGCAGCTAGTTATTTATAGTTTTGCTTTCATTTCATTGTTGATAAGCCTGTCTGAACTCAAACTCAAGTTCAAACTCAAAAATGCTTTATTTCCATAAACACAATAAATGTACACTTAGAAAAGGTCAAATCATATTAAAAAAACAAAGAAGGAAGGAAAATCATGATTAGAATGAAAGTGAAATACAATACATAAGTTGTGTCATTCATTAGTCGTAACTCGAGCAACTCCTAGAGAGTGTGATAGGTACACTACGCGAGCTCCATATCTCTCTTTATGTCGTTCTGATATGCTGAACTAAATGAAGTAGTGAACTAAATGAGTGGACTACTTCGTTGAGCAAAAAGATATACTTCATTCATTTCTTTTCAATGACACATTTTGCTCAACGCTAGTCTTTCTCCCCCGCGGTGACCGGCCGTAGTGGGGGAAGGCCTAGCCCATAACATCGGAAATCTAAATTTGCGTAGATTTAAGGAAAGACTCTTAGTAGCAGGCTAGAGCATTTTATCGGCTATGTTACACTCTGTTTACAAAACAAAACTCGGGCTACTTCAATAACCCTACAGTTTGCTTTTTTGGTAGATTATAATAATAATAATAATAATAATAATAATTCTTTATTTCAGATAACTTAATCCATATTTTGTTAGTAGGTAGTTTCTTAAATTAAATGTTAGTCATACTTATCGCTAATATTAAAATTATCTTAGACAACTACCTAGTACATTTACACTAAAACTTATTTCACTTAATAGGATAATTATGCACGGCATCTTCTAGAATTGTTATTTTAATTCTCAGTGTAGGTTAAGATCAAAATAGGTCTTATCTTTCTACATCACAAATTAAATAAATAATAATAAGTTATTTTGGACAATTAACACGGCATCATCTATTCCCAAGCTAAGTAGAGCTTGTGTTATAACTGATATACATAAGACAATACACTGCATAGTTATATATGTTTTATTATACATAGAAAAATATCCATAGACCCCAGCAGAAAACCATAGCGCCTACACAAGCTGAGTTGGGATCATTTTGTAACTAGAACTAAGTTTCTCTTAAATTAAGTATAACTGTTCATTTTATTGTATATTTTTATGTTTTAGTTACAAATAAACGCTTTTTATTGATTGATTGACAGAAAACCCTGAAAAAATATCTGCAGATCGTACACACATTTGTGCCGAGGCGGAAACCTCCAGCGTCGCAGGCAGACCTTCGTCCACGCCACAGAGGTCGTCAAAAATATTGGATTATAGTATTAGTCGATAAAAAACGTCAAATTATAACATCGTCTGTAGATCCTACTAGATAAAGGTAATTATGCCAGTGAACAAGGTATCTACTAAATTGTGACTAGGCAGGTAGGGATTGCATTTAAGTATAAGCAAAACACTTTAGCAACATTAATTCTAACTGCAGTAAAGCATTAAGAAGGGTGGGGGCATCTTTATTTTCCTTCGGCATACTTACATACAGATTTTGAGTGTAAGCAAAACATTATAGAAAAAATAATTCTAACTGCAGTAAAGCGTTTAGAAGACCCTCTCCGGGTGGAATCTTTATTTTCTTTCGGCGTAATTACATACAAAAAGTTTTCTCAATGCTCGTCTAAATTTCCGAAACATGCGGTGAGACGTGGTAGTTCTGCAACCTAAATAGTCGAGTCGTGAGCGTGAAAGCGAGTGAAGGCTTATGCGTTAGTTCCTCAAAGTTATAACAAACATGAAGTTATTAGGTAAGTAGATACTGGTTTCGATTCTCTTGTTTTAGAATTCGATCTACTTCTATTCTTTTTTAAATGATTTTTTTTCTTAAATAATGAATGCCTTTTTGTCTTTTTTTGTCTTTTTTTGTCTTTATTTCTTTAAAATACAGGGTTTGTAATATGAATTAATTTCAAATTGAATATTTGAGTGCCATTTTCCGGCTTGTTCTCGTCCCAAAAAGATTGTTGTTAAGTTGGTTGGTGTAGGTGTACCACATAAATGTATCTAGATCTGTTTCTAGCAAACAACAGTACAAAATTCCTTGCTATTTTAGCTACCTACAACTTTAAAGTGCTCCAAACATTCATATTTTTCCGCTAGTGAACTTCCATTAAGTTGCAGAATTCTGCAAAAAAAACCACGCGAGTAATAAAAGCAGTGCGTGTACAGCCTGATAAATTGTCAACAATTTGTCAAAATATTAAGCGTTCGAGAAACCGGCTGACTTACCAGATAATTATGTCAAACCAAAAAAACGAATCAATCTCTCATCTAAGAAGACCCTAGCCTTCTTTTTCGATGCTGCGAGTTTTTTCTCTACGTGCTTGTTTTTTTCAGGTCTATCAACAATCTTATCGCTCAATCTCGCCTATTGTTCTTGCTACGTCGCCTACGAGATTTTCCAGGGTTTCGACCAGAAACTAAGCTCGCCAAGTTCCATCACGGAATTTGTAGGTACAGCAGCCAACGGACGGAAACTTTCGGATACGACTGATGGGACAGGAAATAATACAGCAACCGTCAGTTCTGCAAAAATTAAGGTTCGTTGCCCTATTCCACTCTGATCGACTTTGGTAGGTAATCCATTAATGGATCAATTTCCACTTTATTTTCCACTCCGATCTAGGCCGTGTGGATTAGTTTCCACTGCCTGGCAGATTTGGCAGAGGTTCGTACAATAGTTCTTAAATCTCATTCACAGATTAAAAGTCCATAAAATAATGTTGTTTTCACTACGTCGATTTCAATTTACCTAATCTAAAACACCTATTTAAACGTAAAAATTATCTCAAAAAAAAATCGACTTCGATCTTTAGAATATTATTTGATATTAAAAAAATACATAAGTACCCATTAGAGTGAGAGGTCTTCTCCTATCCTGCTAATATTATAAACGCGAAAGTTTGTCTCGATGTATGTCAACTACTGAACAGATTAGGCATTTTGTATAGCTAAAGGTAGTTCTAGGCCTGGAATAACACATAGGCACGTTTTATCCCATAAATCAGTTCCCTTGGTATATAAATAAACTTAAATCGTTTCAAAAAAGCCGCGGGCAGCAACTGTGCTCTACAATAACAAAAACCTTCGAATAACGGGTATCTTCCTCTTTTGTTTAAACAAAAAGACGGTGACTGTAGGGTATACCTATACATTCGTACAGAGTGTAGAACGCGGCCCCATGACACAAATACCAATGAGTCGCTTATTCCTTAGTTCTGCGTCCAGCTGTAGACCAAATACAGACTGTTGGGGTTGAGGTAGAACGCGGTATAAAAATCCCAGGTTCCCCTAGTGGGGGATATATGGATAGGTGGTGAACGACGGGATTAATCAAATTCCCAATATTTTTGTTGCCTTTGCCCCCAAGAGGTGAAAATGGCCCTATTTTATAAAATAAAAAACGTTTCTTGCATAGTCTTACTTATGTA
Source organism: Eupithecia tripunctaria (assembly GCA_955876795.1). NCBI lineage: Eukaryota > Metazoa > Arthropoda > Insecta > Lepidoptera > Geometridae > Eupithecia > Eupithecia tripunctaria. Next base: position 5,943,715 of record OY041623.1, on the reverse strand, counting down.
ATATAAGTAGGTAATAGGTATTCATTATAATTAACTAGCTGCGCCCCGCGACTTCGCACGCGTTGTACTTTTGTATTGTTCAGTAGTTTTGGCGTCAAGAGGTAACAAACATCCAACTATCCAAACTTTCGCATTTATAATATAAGTGTGATACACACCTTCACGAAAAATGCTTAACGAAATTTTTATATTCCAGCCCTTGAACGAAATACTCGAAGACACCACTCCGCATCCACCAGCAATAATTAACCCCAAGTTCCTGTGTCCTGAACACGAGAAGCCTGTGAACATTGGCGTGTATGAGGTCCCAACGCAACGAGACATCGTGTTCCAAGTCAGGACGACTTTGGCGAAACTGTTCAATAGTTACCATGAGAAGGCGCTCTACTTCCTCAAAGATATAAAGGAGGTAAGTTTATCAAAGTGCCTGACCTGTACATGAGAAGCCTGTGAACAATGTCGTGTACGAGGTCCCAACGCAACGAGACATAGTGTTCCAAGTCAAGACGGCTTTGGCTAGAATGTTCAATAATTACCATTACTTCCTCTAATATGAAGCTCCTTTGATACGAGTAGGTATTATGCGAAATATTTGTGAATGTTTGTTCCCACGTACCTATCTCCGTAACTACTAAACCCGATGGGATGAAATTCGGTATGTAGGTAGATAGTGTAGGTAGGTTTAGAAAAACACATAGACCATCTATGTAAATAAATAAAAAATAAAAAATAATTTATTTCTGTAACAGTTTTACAAATATTGTAGCCGTAGTAGAGACCTTCATTTAAGTAAAAGAACTCTATGTCGTGTAAACGGGTTAAAAAGGGTTGTATACTTTCTATGGAATAATATTATCCCTTGGTCCGGTTCACTTAAAACTCGGTAGATATTAATAAACTTATTTGTACAAAATTACTACTAAACCTGGGCTGTGCAGTAAATATCTGTAATTTCCAAACGGGATAAAGCCACATCTTATTATGGTACAGTGCAGAGCAGTGAGGATATATAATTATATAACATCAGTAGCGCAGTGAGAAAATATGCACCACATGACTTTGAACTGGGTTTCTTTATCTCTAGCTCCCACAATGTAACACAAGCTCTGCCTCTTTTCTTGATAAAATTTGCAGGTTATTAAAGTATAAAACACTTATTCAGGCAACAAAATCAACATCAGCTGTGGAGAAGAAATGCCACGGCTACGGCACGGACCGGCCGTCGTACAAGAAATGCGTGCTCCAGGTCAGCGCCAAGTGCGAGCTCATCACCAAGTCGCTGGTCAAGGCATTGGAGAGCCAGCGGCGGGACGTCGAGGCTTTTACCAATGTAAGGATCTAACCATAGTCAACTCCCCTACGATAATCTTCTGCGAAATTATCATACTTACTGCGTGATATCCCGACCTGTGTAAGTGTGAAGATATAGTAAATACTCTAGCTGGACTGTCTTCCATGACGTGATATAGTTTTACAAGGTCGGTGCCAAGTACGAGCATATCACCCAGCCGGTAAGTATTCAAGGCTTTTGAGAGCTGGCGGGGCGGCGGAGGGACGTCGTCGACGCCTTTACCAGTGTAAAGAGTAAGAGCATATAGAAGTACAAGCTGCGCCCCGCGGCTCCGCACGCGTTATCCCACGGGAACTGATTAATGGGATAAAAAGTTAAATTACAAAATTTCAGCTTGACACGTTCAGTCGTTTTTGCGTGAAAGTGTAACAATCATACCTACATACCTGCAACATGTTTACAAAATTTAGCGGTTATAAATAAATAAATATATTAATAAATAAATCATGTTGGACAGTTTTCCTAAATATTCCTAAAATGAAAGAAAATATGGATAGGTATAGGTATTCACGCAGTAGGTAAAGCTTTATAAGATATAGGTAGAGCAAACGCAGTCGGGTAAATAAACTAGGTAGGTATAATGCCGTTTAATCCTCGCTTTTATGCATCAACATTATTCATACAATTTCAGGGTACAGTTTGCAGTTTAAAAGGCTTGAAAGCCGATCCAATGACGCTGATCAAGACTCTGGCTATGGAAGAGGCTTCACTGGAGTTTGCTCTACCAGGGTACTTGCGGCTGCTTAGTGCTTGTGCTGTTTATTGCGAAAGGTGAGTTTCTACGATTTGCATCAAAATTAATTATAAATAATACAAAAATTGTATGAAAAACTGGAGTAGGTAGGTAAGTTAAGTTAGGTACACATAAATCGTAATAATAATTATTATGATTTCTGTTTAGATAGGTACCTACCTACCTACCTAGTTGTCTGACTCCAATTTTTCATACAAAAGATTTCAACGGGATCCATCAAACTTTGTATTTTCACAGAATGGAACCACAATATCGACCGAAAAAGCCTCTGCGACACATGACGGATCAAGATCTAGTGGTAAAACATTTCCTTACAAAGAAAAATTACATTCAACTATTGAAGGAATCCATATAAAAAAATCAAGCGACATTTTAAGCGCATTCTTCACATTCATTAGCAGTGAACGCATCCGGCCGAATCGATCGATCGAGCTTTGCGTGTTTCGCATTCCACTCGCTAGATGGCAGCACGGCACATGCAGTTGAACTTTTGACGTGAACTTGATTGTAACTTTACGAATAAATTTAACCAAAATAATCCTAGTTGTTGTGTGATGTGAATAGTGATAACTGTGGGAATACGTACACAAAACCCAAGGAATTAAAATACAATGCGTGAGAAATGATCGAGTTTGATTTGACCCTGTGCGAATAAAATCCTGTTTGGCACATCCTAAAGTTTTTGAAACTGTTTTTACTTGGTAAGTGCTGTGTTTTTAGTATATTATTTACAAATAATGATATTTCGGTTCAGAGGCTAACAGTATAACATAGAGCTTCTGTGGAATTCGAGGTATTTTATACAAAACTCCCACTACAAAGTTTCATGTCAGGCCACTTTCTATTTGTCAAAAGTTCACGAAACTTTTTCAAAACAAAGTTGGTCCTCAATCAATTTCTTCACTCGGCTGGAATGGAAATACCTTATATTTGTAACCGTTTTAACCAAATAATGTATGAAGGTATAGGAAAATAAGTTTAATTATTTTTTCAATGTGAAAGTAGGAAACCAAGGGCTATCTCTACTAGGAAGTTTCAAGAAATCTCTGTAAGTATGCAGTTCCAATTTCAATAATAAATCCTGCTATAAGTAAGCAAGGCTTTTGTTACGAGGTGTCGGATAACTACTATCATACACAGAAAGTAGAGAACACATAGATCAGGAATAAATGTAAAGATCATACAAATATCTGTCCCGTGCCTGTGTCAAATCTAAAGACTTGAGTGTCTATGTTCTGTAATTCATAACCCAAACATTGCGAGTTGCAACTTCATGCAAAAAATTGGTACCTACCATAAAGTTCTTACAGCTCCCTCTGTGAACAGCTTCAAAAACAGACTTGACCACTACTGGTTACGAACAACAATCTGAGCACTAGTGAACTATGAGAAACTAGTGTAGATTTATTTAAAAGCACTGAATTAGACGTGAGCATCTACCAGCTGTTCATCTGTAATTGAATAGTAATGATAGTAAAATGTATCACCTTGAAGATAAAATACTCACAAAATATGTCTTATGAATATTCAGGCTTCAATTTTAGATTTTTTTTTATAAATATATAAATAAAGCTGGATGTGATAATAATGATGTTTTGTATCTACCTGTACCATGAACATACCTAAACAATGTGCTAATATAAAATAAGACACATTAAACAGGTCTATCAGTAATTTATTTATTGAACTCTTTAGATAAATTTGATTATCAGACAGCCATAATTTAATAGTTTTACACAAATAATATTTCTAAAAGTAATTCCAATATCAAAATTGTTCGGGACTTGTCATCGTAAACCTAATGGAGACACAAGATACTTAAAAAACTGAGATTTCAAGTAAAGTCATGTGCATTTATTTGTAAGTAACTATTTTCTACTCTTTTTCTCTTTACGAGATTTCTTTGACTTCTTTGATTTTTTGCTTTTCTTGTGTTTTTTCCTTTTTTCTCTGTCTGATTCACTGCTATCTGATGAAGATGATGATGATGAGCTGCTGCTTGATGATGAACTCGAAGACCTGTAAAAAATATATAAAACTTATACCTTCAGCGCTCGGAGATTTATGTGATAAATTGGACATAACAATAATATTAGTCATTCACCTTAGAGTTGGCAGTTTATGAAATAAATAAATAATGCTGGAAAATCCACACAGCATCATCTAGCCCCAAGCTAAGCAGAGCTTGTGTTATGGGTACTAGATGACTCATACACATAATATAATACATTACATAGATAGATATTTTTATAATACATAGAAGACAACCAGAACCCCTTGAACAAATATATGCAGATCATACAAACATTTGTCCTAAGGTGCATCTAACCCGCAATCTCCTCTCATGGGTGATGACAAGTCATTAGTCACCTGGTAAACCGATACTAAGAGATGGATAAATAGAGATAAATGATACTGGGCATATTCACACAGCATTAACGCTTTTAGACGACCTCTGTGGCGCGGTGGGCGAAGGTCCGCCTCGGGACAAATGTATGTATGATCTGCAGACATTTGTTCAGGGTGTTCTGTATGTTTTTCTATGTATAATAAAAAATATCTATCTATGTAGTGTATCATATTATGTATATCAGTTATCTAGTACCCATAACACAAGCTCTGCTTAGCTTGGGGCTAGATAATGCTGTGTGAATTGTCCAGCATTTTTTTTTTTTTTTTTTTTTTCATGGCTCAAGATGTGCTTGTCTATCCCCATGTTGAAAAGGTTTTGCCTCTGCAGGTCTCACTGCTGACACTGGTCAGTGATACAGACAGTTTATCTTTACCTAGATCTCTTCCGTTTCTTATTTTTCATTTTCTCTTTAGCCTTCAGCATTTTTTCATGCAGTTTCTGGCGCAGCTCTGCTTCTCGTATAGTTTGTAATGGAGTTGCATATTCCTGTTCACTATCACTACTGGTACTGCTTACATCTAGTACTATCTCTTTATTTGGGTCAACCTGAAAAAATATAGAATAAGTATAGTAACAATTAGTAATCAGTGCTCCGTCAGTAAACACTTTCAAAAATAGGTTGAGCAAATATTAAAAGTGCATTGACAAAGACTCGCATATACAAGCATCAGCTCAAGAAATGCCTGTGTATCACAAATAATAATAATAGAGTAGGGGATAGAGTAAATTTTGTTACTAAAAACCTAGGAACATTATTTATGCACAGCAACACCCAAAATTTGTTGTAGTTCAAATGCAGAAAAATTAAACAAATGAAATTTTTATTATTTATTTATTATACAAAGAAAGCAGGATTATTTTTGAATGTAAGCCCAGACTAGAACGCTCACCCTGAAGAGGTCCATTGTTAAGGGATGACACATTGGTGTTCTTCCAACACAAACAAAGTTGGTAGCCTTTAATTCTAATCCTGAGTAGGGGAACTAAGATCTGCATGGACATCTCGCATAGGAGTGTATTGTGCATTATCCCCATGCCTAAGTAGGCCCTAACAAGCCCAGCTCCTTGAAGTATCAGAGCGGGTCTTTTGGTGACTGACAGCTTCGTTTTAGGTTTTCCAAGGGTGTGGATGGTGTTGATGCCTCAATGAGATACTTCAGCCCTGTTTTGTTTGTGTCTGGCCTCATTGGTAAGGTTCGTAGCTTACATTCATAATTAATTAGTCAAACTTCAACAGTTTTGACAGTCAAACAGAGCAAGATGTATTATCATTACAGATTAGTAATGCTCTCAGATAAAAAGGACCACGAAATAACTTACTTTGATGAAGTTTCTGCACTGGAAAGTTAGATGTCCCGCATAACCACATTTTTTACACGCAGATCGTGAAGAATCTTTATTTATTTTACTTATATCATAGTAAGACATTATTCTTTACTAGTTTTAATAGAAACTGCTAGAAATTACTTAGAAAATCTACAAAAACAGCCAAAGAAAATAAACAAGTTTTGCGAAGTGTCAACAACTTTTGAATAAGACGTTCCGTGCCACGCTCTTGTCTAGACACGTCTTATAATCTGACATCCATCTTCAAGTTCAATATAAATCTACTGGATAATGGAACGTAAATATAAAACGTTTCATTCCACGCAAAATCTTAATTTTACTCTTCCTCCACAGCTAAACTAATGAAGAAACGAAAATTATAAGAAAAGTTTGAGGGAAATGTACGGTGATGGCGGAGTTCCTGCCACTTTGCGATGTACTGTTCAACGTGATATCGTTAGCGGGATATTTCTGCGACGTCGTATTCGATGTAGTGATGGGCTACGCGCTCCTCGAGCGCGGTTATAAAGGCTCGTTTGCGGCTGCCATATCGATTGTCATCACTTCGCTGCTTATATCTCAGGTATAACATAAAAGAACCAAACAAAAAAAACAATATGAAACGAATAGTTCTAGTACTTCGCTGCGTAAATCGCAGCTATAAATGGAACGTTAAGTTCCGAACGCCCGCCATATTCAATTTTTATTGGCGGGATGTGAAGCGTTTTTTATTGGTTGCTTAATTGGCTTGGCCTCATACATTTGCGTACGCCGCCGTGCTTGAATAGACATTTATAGAATATTGCTTGAAATTTATCGTGTTTACCAGGTGCTATCCTTCCGCTGGTACCTCCACGTGTGGTGTTCCGGCGACGAGCGGAAGGGGCGCGCGCCATGGTTGCCGCTCGTGCTGCATTGTCTGCAATGCGGCGTGCTGTGGCGGTACGCGCGACTGCTAGTGCCGTTGGAACTGCGACGGGTGAAGCATCAAGTCAGAGATCTGTGTAAGTATACTCAGCAAAAATTGCGCCTTACCTACCACCATTAGGGTGATTTTTCTGTGAAGTGTTAAGTGACTAGTTGCCAACCCCGGCTTGCTCGATATCTTTTGTTTTTAAGACAAAGCAAAATAGTTTCAAACTGGATAGGCGTTATGTTTGCCGATTATTTATGCCTATTGCCTAGTTTTTAACCGACTTCAAAAAGAGGAGGAGTTTCTCAATTCGACTGTTTTTTATATATGTTAACAAACACACAAAAGCAGAACTTTTACTGGGTGGTCCAATTTTCATGATTCTTTTTTTATATGAAAGCTGGTGCTTCCCGTTTGGTCCGATTTCAATTTGGTCCTGTTCTGACAATGGAATCCATATAATTGAAGTCGGTTTATAGTTTTTTTTAAACAAAACCAATTATTCATTTAATCCCCCCACTCTTTACATATCTTGATCATCATCACCAGCCTATACTATGTCCACTGCTGGATACAGGCCTCCCTAATGAGCGCCACGACCTGTCTTCAGCTTGACGCATCCAGCATCTGCCTGCAGTCTTTCGCAGATCGTCATCCCACCTGGCCGGAGGGCGTTCTATCTAATCCGGCACCACACGGCGATTTATAACTCATCAAGATTATTTAATTTGCAGGTATGCTTCGCCTAGTCCACGCGTTCTGCGAGGCGGCACCGATGTTGCTACTCCAACTGCACATCCTGTTCAAAGATAGCCAAAGAGCGGCCGAGTCCGCCTCGGAACTGGGGGGAGAACCCAGCGTTGATGAACCTAATGGTAAGACCCCCTCAAGAAATTTTTATAAGTTAAAACGTGAAAGAGCGAAATCACCTATCACAAGTGTTTCCATAATATATAAAAGGTGTTGTCATTTATTAATATGACTATGTATCTTTTATAACGGAATTAAACATTATTATTATATTTATACATAGGTATCTATTTTTCCCAGAATGTTCTTATTATTATTATTAAACCGCAGTCGCCACTCAAGAAGTGTATTCTCCAACATACCTACCAACCTTCTGAAAATTTAAGTTGTTTAAGCATGGATTTTTTTGACTATTATTGAGGTTAATACATAAACGAAAAAAATATAACAGCTAATAAATTTTAAATTATTGAGGTAAAAAACAAAAAGTAAAACTACACTCAGTTTCAGGTGATAAAAACGCTGCCATGTTAGCCCTTGCATTTTGTGACGTCACGGATCATCGAGTCCCCTATGTCAACTCAAAGTCAAAACTTCATGCCCATACAAAAATGTACAAGTATGACGTCACGCTTCATGTGCCAATAGCGTTGCGTTTTGACATTTTGCGGTTGAAATTTAAAATATATACTTTTCAATGATTAAATTGCACAATAAAAGCGTCACAAAATACAAATATAAATATACAGATATATGTATTTCTTTAACAATAGAGAATACGTAAAAACAATATTAGCTTTTTTGGAGTCACATGCATCACACTATCACACTAATATTATAAAGGCGAAAGTTTGTGTGGATGTATGGATGGATGTTTGTTACTTCTTCACGCCAAAACTACTGGACAGATCTGGCTGAAATTTTGCATCCAGGTAATTCTAATCCTGGAATAAAACATAGGCTACTTTTTATCCCATAAATCTGTTCCCGTGGGATGCAAAAAAACCTTTTAATGTTTCCAGTATACCATATTCCTCATAGTTCACCATTTATTTAATTTCCTCCACAGCCAACAAAGCGTTTGCAGAGCTGAACGTGATATCCGCCTCTCTATCGCTGTTCTCCGTGTGCTGGGCGCTGGCCAGCTTCTCGAAGAACGTGCGGATGCAGAATGTGCACCGGCTGGTGCTCACATGGTGCGGAGTCATCTTTCAGGTTTGCACACCACTGTACTTGCTTCTAGACAATTTATCACATCACACTAATATTATAAATGCGAAAGTTTGTATGGATGTATGGATGTTTGTTACTTCTTCACGCCAAAACTACTGAACGGATCTGGCTGAAATTTAAAATAGACATAGTCCTAGGTCTGGAATAAAACATAGGCTACTTTTTATCCCATAAATCAGTTCCCGTGGGATGAAAATCATCTTTTAACGTTTCCATAGGTGCAACGCGTGCGAAGCCGCGGGGCGCAGCTAGTGTTTAATATATTAGGCGAGGCCTATGTCCAGTTGTGGACTAATATGGGCTAATGATGATGATGATGAGACGATTTAAAAGATGGGAAGATGATATATTTTCCTAATATCATCTTCCCATCTTTTAGCCGGTCCATTATGGATCCATAGTGGACCGCTAAAAGATGGGAAGAAGGCGTGGGCGTGGGCGTCGGCGTGGGCGTGGGCGTGACGCAGCAAAGGACCAGACTATAATGGAAATCGTTAGAGGAAGCCTATATCGGAGGATAAGCTGTTACAGAAAAACCAACATTTGCCGATGTAGACAATGCATAAATTAAAAATAATTAGTGTTATATAAACATAAAGCATACTTAAAAATACTCTTCGTAAATCAGCAATAACGGTTTATAATAAATTATTATTATACTTGGTTCTAGAACTCTCAGTATGCTGTGCTGCTCGATTTAATTGAAATTGAAATGAAATGTAATCTGCAGACATTTGTTCAGGGCGTTCTGGATGTTTTCTATGCATAATAAAAAATATCTATCTATGTTTGACGACCTCTGTGCGCGGTGGGCGATGGTCCGCCTGCGACGCAGGAGGTTGCGGGTTCTATTCCCGCCTCGGGACAAATATTTGTACGATCTGCAGGTTCAGGGCGTTCTGGATGTTTTCTATATATAATAAAAAAAAAATCTATCTATGTAGTGTATTGTATTATGTTTATCTAGTACCCATAACACAAGCTCTGCTTAGCTTGGGGCTAGATAATGCTGTGTGAATAGTCCAGCATTATTATTATTATTATTATTATTATGTAGTGTATTGTATTAAGTATATCAGATATCTAGTACCCATAACACAAGCTCTGCTTAGCTTGGGGCTAGATGATGCTGTGGGAATTGTCTAGTATTATTTATTTATTATTTATCGTAGAAACTGTGTACAAACGTACAACGTGTGTTGAGTTGTTATAAAAAACTATAAAACTACTTCAGTTATATGGTTTTCTCATGGGTGTCGGAACTGGACTTGATTTGAATTGGATACCACATGGGAAGCAAAGCACCAGCTATCAAATAAAAACATCAAAATCGGATCACCCAGTCAAAAGTTCTGATCCTATTTATATATAATACTAGCTGCGCCCCGCGGCTTCGCACGCGTTGTTCCTATGGAAACATTAAAAGGTCATTTTCATCCCACGGGAACAGATTTATGGGATAAAAAGTAGCCTATGTTTTATTCCAGGATTAGAATTACCTGTATGCAAAATTTCAGCCCGATCCGTTCAGTAGTTTTGGCGTGAAGAGGTAACAAACATCCATCCATACATCCATCCAAACTTTCGCATTTATAATATTAGTGTGATATAGTAATTTGTTAATAATTTAATTCAGTTCTGACAATGGGATCCATAAAAAAAACTATAAAATTGAAGTTTATAGTAAAAAAAATATATAATTTTTAAGTCAGCTATAAATGATTTTGATTGTATTTGTTTCAGTTCCTATGGCGGCTGGGAACTATATCTGCGCGTATCTGCGCACTCACCGTGTACGGTCTAGTCTACGAATACTGGGTTTTTTTAGTTATAGGTAAGACAATGCACTACAAAAATATTCATAAACGTCATTGACAAGCCAATATAAACCTTTCTTTAAGAAGTCAAAATATATCATCAGAAGGCGGGTTCGAGTCCGTCGAAGTCAAAAATTATTGGGATATTATTTTGATTTCTTAGAAATTACCCATAGTGTAAAACTATACAGGGTGTTTGTTACATCTCATTTCACATGCCCATACCAAAATTTGACTTGTCTATGAAATAAACGATTTGACTCTGACTCTGACTCTCATAGCGGCTTTATTTACCTAGATCTCACTTAATTATTGCTTTTATTACTAAGGGCTAATATGCTAGATGTAAATTTAAAAGATTGTAAATCATTTTATTTAGTAAAAATCAAGTTACGGTACTAAACAGTAAAATTATCGGAAATTCGAAAATTCAGGGTTAAAAATTCCACCTGTTGCATTTATGGTTTATCCATTCTGAATGAAGCATGTTAGTAAACAAACTACGACACAAATAACAAAATCTCACTTGCTTGGCATCGAGTTTCAGATATAATTGTAAGCAATTTTTATTGAAGGGAGGATCTAAAATCGACAAGTAATGTAAATTACGTATAAAAGCACGCGCCAACAAAGTGAATTTTAGGTTAAGTATGGTCGGTTTGTTTACTAACATGCTTCATTCAATATGTACACGGTATAGTTCCACATATCCCCCGTTTTTATATAAAAAGGCAAACAATGTATCAAACAACCTGTATAATAACCAAAAACCTTTCTTTACTAGAAACTATCCTAATTTGACAAACTGATTATGGATGTGATGTTTGCTGTATGGTGCGTGGACCTGGGCGACATCCGGCCAAGCTTAACATCATTAATGTTGATGAGATAAAGGTTACCTTAACTTAACAGACCGTGTTATTGAGGCACTGAGTGCACACCTGCTCTAAGCAATGTTGTGTAATGTTATTTCAATGTTATTTCCTTTTCTAACTGTGTAATTTATTGTAAAATGTACCGAAATGGACCATGCCGGTCTGAAATAAATGATTTTTATTTTATTTTATATTTTTATTGAGATATTATTCGTTACAGGTCTTCACTGGATCAGCATGTTCCTCTGGCTAGTTTCTCCCCGCAGTGTGTTCCACGGCGAGCGTTTATCGCGCGCGCGTAAAGCGGCGTTAGCTGCGCTCGTGGGGGCACTCTACGTCCTCGCTTACGTCAACTTACATCATCATCATCATGCACAGAAGATGGTAACTACTTAGTTCTATACCGTATCCATTCTACATGCTGTAGAATGTTAGTAGACAAACCGCCCATACAAACAATCTGAAAACAGCATAAAACTGAGATTGAGCATTTTGGACGCACCACGGCAGCGCAGAAACGCGTGGATATAGGGATATCCTACTAACTTCTAAAATACACAAGGAAATAATAATGTTGTGGTAAAATTAATAAAAGATATTTTGTTTTTTTAATCGACTTCAAAAAAGGAGGAGGTTCTCGATTCGACTGTATTTTTATTATTATTATTATTTTGTTTGTTATATGAAAGCTGGTGCTTCCCTTGTGGTCCCATTTTAATTTGGTCTAGTTCTGTCAATGGTATCCATGAGAAAACCTAATAATTGAAGTAGTTTTATAGTTCTTTTAAACAAACTCGATTATTGCTGAACAGCTTTTGATGGGTTTTAGTTTTGCGAGATGATAGATAGATAGACCGTCGAACATTTACGACAAAAAGGGGGCTGTTTTCAAGTTGTATATACAACAAAACCGGTCAAGTACGAGTATACTCGCACACGGAAGTCGTTTTATAGTTTTTAAAAACAAACTCAATTATTTTTTCTCTGATTGCATGGCATGTCAATTTGTGGGTGTCTCCCCGGGCGGTGCACGCGAATGCGAAATGCGAAGAAAAATATGCGAAAGAAGAGAAAAACGTTCTACAATGTAATTCGTTACAAAATTAAATTACTTGAAACGTTCTGCTCGGAATCGTTACCCAATATTTTTTATCCTAATATTTATCTATTATTTTAATATCTGTCCACGAACCACGAACGATAACAACCTATACAAGAAAATAAATAATGTGAGACAAATCACACAGCATTATCTAGCCCCAAGCTAAGCAGAGCTTGTGTTATGGGTACTAGATATCAGGTATACATTTAACAATACACTTCATAGATAGATATTTTTTATTATACATACAAAACATCCGGAACGCCCTGAACAAATAACTGCAGATCGTACACACATTTGTCCCGAGGCGGGAATTAAACCCGCAACCTCCAGACCTTCGCCCACCGCGCCACCAGAGGTCGTCATATTGTGTAAAACAAAAAAGCTCTCAGGCCGTTACTCGTAGACAGCATCCTTTATAATTATAGTGTGAAATGTGATAGTGTGATTCTAACCTTCTTATCCTTGCAGGTAATATTCTACATGGTGATGTGCATCGAGAACTCTTTGCTGGTGACTCTGTGGGCGTGGTCGGGCCGCGCGCGTCGCCCGCAAGCCACGGCTTTGTTCGCGGCGGGCTCCTTCCTAGCGGGGATCGCGTTTATGTTGCTCTATTATAGGTAACTATCTGTTTATAATATTCTACATGGTGATGTGTATCGAGAACTCTTTGCCGGTGACTCTGGACTCTGTTGCTCTATTATAGATAACCATCTGTTTATAATATTCTACATGGTGATGTGTATCGAGAACTCTTTGCCGGTGACTCTGGACTCTGTTGCTCTATTATAGATAACCATCTGTTTATAATATTCTACATGGTGATGTGTATCGAGAACTCTTTGCCGGTGACTCTGGACTCTGTTGCTCTATTATAAGTAACCATCTGTTTATAATATTCTACATGGTGATGTGTATCGAGAACTCTTTGCCGGTGACTCTGGACTCTGTTGCTCTATTATAGATAACCATCTGTTTATAATATTCTACATGGTGATGTGTATCGAGAACTCTTTGCCGGTGACTCTGGACTCTGTTGCTCTATTATAAGTAACCATCTGTTTATAATATTCTACATGGTGATGTGTAACGAGAACTCTTTGCCGGTGACTCTGGACTCTGTTGCTCTATTATAGGTAACCATCTGTTTATAATATTCTACATGGTGATGTGTATCGAGAACTCTTTGTTGGTGACTCTGTGGACTCTGTTGCTCTATTATAGGTAACTATACTGTGTCATATAAACGGCCTTTACGGGTCCACTTCTGGGCCTGAAATGCACCTTATTATAAATAAATTTATAATACTGGACAATTCACACAGCAGTATCTAGCCCCAAGCTAAGCAGAGCTTGTGTAAGAGCTGACAATGATAAACGTTACGGACTACATAATAATGACCTGTTGTATTTTAAACCGACTCTAAAAAAGCAGGAGGTTCTCTTAATTAGACTGTGTTTTTATGTTTTTACCTCAGTACTTTTGACTGGGTGGTCCGATTTTTATGATTCTTTTTTATATGACAGCTGGTGCTTCCCGTGTAGTCCCATTTTAATTTGGCCCCGTTCTGACAATTGAATAAATGAAAATCCATGAAAAAAACGATATAATTGAAGTCGGTTTATAGTTTTTTAAAACAAAATCAATTATCTTCTAGATATTTCCACGTGAGAAGACTCGGGTACATGCTGGGAGATAACCAGCAGGGCACTAATAGTACAAACGCATCCTCACAGAACAAAAACGGTAAGTACTTTAAGGCATATATTATGAAACAATACTCAGTAATCAATCTATGACTGAGTAACGCTTCTATCTATGCTAATATTATAAAAAGGAAAGATTTGGTTGTTTGTTTTGAATAGACTCCGAAACTACTGGACCTATTTAAAAAAATCTTTCACCATTTAAAAGCTTATTTTACAGGGACCGTCGTAGGCTATATTTTATCCCGGATTCCCACGGGAACGGGAACTACGTAAGACTATCAGCGCTATGCGGGTGAAACCGCGAAGCGCTGATAGTCTTCTATAAAGAACAAACATAGATCGATCCTCGATGTCTGAGCAGGCTTTTATAATACAGGTTTTACATTCCAGCTAGCCTGATACTTTGTTTTGACACTACAGTTAATAAGTAAAATTAGAAATAAGTACCTATATCGTATCCATTTTGAATGCAGCATAAACGTAAACAAACCGCCCATACTTAACCTAAAATTCACTTTGTTGGCGCGTCCTTTTATACGTAATTTACATTACTTGTCTATTTTAGATCCTCCCTTCAATAAAAATTGCTTACAATTATATCTGAAACTCGACGCCAAGCAAGCGAGATTTTGTTATTTGTGTCGTTCTTTGTTTACTAACATGCTTCATTGAAAATGGATAAACCATAAGTATGACTTTGTTCGTTGTTTTTTAGAAGTATTTTTTATTGCCACAAATTGAAACCTATTTTTTTGTTATTTCAGGTTCAAAATCAAATCAAACGGACAACGCAGCGATACCAGGAGTTTTTAACTGCCGATTCTCAAATCCAGTCAAGTAAATACATATTTTATATTTTATCCTTTGAAGTAAATATTTTTATCATCTAACTAGGTACGTAATTCTAAATGTATCCTGCATCCTCATCCTTAGCATTCGTATCCTCTTTATAACCGACTTCAGAAAACAGAGGAGGTTCTCTATTCGTCAGTTTTTTTTTATGTTTGCTCCCTCAGTTCTCTAAGTCAGTCTCAGTTATCTGATCCAGTCAAAAGTTCTGAAACTTTTGACTGGATGATCAGATATTGATGATTATTTTTTATTTGG
This sequence comes from Eupithecia tripunctaria, assembly GCA_955876795.1. Lineage (NCBI taxonomy): Eukaryota > Metazoa > Arthropoda > Insecta > Lepidoptera > Geometridae > Eupithecia > Eupithecia tripunctaria. The sequence goes on along the minus strand of OY041623.1, from coordinate 5,928,364 downwards.
AAGCTAGTGCTTCCCTTGTGGTCCCATTCTAAGGCATCCATGAGAAACCATATAGTTGAAGTTTGTTAAAACCAACTCAATTATTTTTATTCTCCGTTCACAATTATTTTTTAAGTTCATATTTGTTTACCTTAATCATCGCCTAACCCATACAACGTCCATTGAATAAGCCTCCCCAAAAAAGCTTACTCCGCTTGTTTGTACCTTATTTCATATATATCCTTCCTGCAGTGCAAACGCTCGCAAGAAGAAGAAGCCGACGACATTCGTACCGCCGCCCGCAGCCCCTGCGCCGGCCTTCTGGCGGCGCCCCGTGCCGGCTCATAACCATTATGTAAGTATCCGGGATGACTCTATTGAATAGGGTATATGCATGTGACTTAAAGTATTCTCTAGTGATATAGAAATATATCTGTATATTTATTTTTGCATTTTATGATGTTTTTATTGTAAAATTTAATCATTGAAAAGTAGTTTAAGTCTCAACAGCAAAATGTCAAACGCTATTGGCACGTGAAGCATGACGTCATACTTGAACATTTTTGAATGGGCATGAAGTTTTGACTTTGAGTTTACGTATGGGACTCTATGATCCGTGACGTCATAAAATGCAATGGCTAACATGGCAGCGTTTTAACTGAGTGTAGTTTTACTTTTAGTTTTTTACCTCAATATTTTTTTTTTGGGTGTGATATTTTTTTTCGTTTATGTATTAACCTAAATAATCGTTTAAAAAAATAAAAAAAATCCATGCATATACCCTATTGTCCACATTATTATACATATTATCTACTAGCTGCACCCTGCGGCTTCGCACGCGTTGTTCCTCTGGAAACGTTTAAAGGTGATTTCTATCCCATGGGAACTGAGTTATGGGATAAAAAGTAGCGTATGTTTGATTCCGGGGTTAGAATTACCAGTATGCAAAGCCAGATCGATTTCAGCCAGACCGTTCTGTAGTTATGGCGTGAAGAGGTAACAAACATCCATCCATACATCCATACAAACTTTCGCATTTATAATATTAGTGTGATACTAATATTCTAGGAGGAAAGATTTGATTGTTTGTTTGTATTGAATAGGCTCCGAAACTACTGGACGGATTAACAAAATTCTTTCATTATTAAAAAGCTTACTGTTCAGGGAGTGACATAGCCTATATTTTATCCCGGAATTCCCACGGGAACGGGAACTATGTGGGTGAAACCGCGAGGCGCTGCTAGTATAATATAATAATGTGGACAATCGTATTATATTACTAGCTGCGCCCCGCGGCTTCGCACGCGTTGTTCCTATGGAAACATTAAAAGGTGATTTTCATCCCACGGGATCAGATTTATGGGATAAAAAGTAGCCTATGTTTTATTCCAGGATTAGAATTACCTGTATGCAAAATTTCAGCCAGATCCGTTCAGTAGTTTTGGCGTGAAGAAGTAACAAACATCCATCCAAACTTTCGCCTTTATATTATTAGTGTGATTTGACGTTAGTAACGAGACGAGAGGTAAATTCACCAAATAACCTCTATACACGTTGGCGCTTGTATTCACTCGTCCAGCTAGGCGAGCGATACCGAGCGATGGCAAGGCAATACAAACGTGCCGTCTACACGTTGGTATTGCCTTTCACTCGGCAACGTTGGGCCAACATGTATTGGCTTGATATATTGAATATTCTTAGCTTAGACCGAATGTTGTTATTTCTCAACAAAATTTCAAGCCGGTCTGTTTTGTCCAAGGGGTCTTAAGGTGGCTATACGGCAAGGTAACGTATTGTCTGTTACTAGGAGTGACTTAGGAGACATGCTGTCCGTGTATAGGGAGCAGCAAAATTCAACCATAACCCTAATAAATAATAATGCTGGACAATTCACACAGCATTATCTAGCCCCAAGCTAAGCGAAGCTTGTGTTATGGGTACTCGATAACTGATATACTTGATACATAACACTACATAGATAGATATTTTTTATTAAACATAGGTATACATATGTTTAATTCAGGGTGTTCTGAACAAATTCCTGAACAAATATCTGCAGATCATACAAATATTTGTCCCGAGGCGGGAATCGAACTCGCAACCTTCTTCATCGCAGGCGGACCTTCGCCCACCGCGCCACAGAGTTCGTCATATATTGACTATTAATGGGGTGCGTAGTTATTTCCTGACAAAAAATAAAGCATATTTGTTTAAGAAACATCTAAATGAAACCATAACCTTAATATAAGTAAGTTTTCTGTTCAAACAGGGCGGCTCATCAGAAAACGAAGGCTCCAGCGTGGGTTCCCGCGTCAACATCCAGCAAAAACTCCAAGAGAAGAAACAGAAACAACTCGCAGAACTTCGCGTCATAGAAGAAGAAATCAAACAAGGAAAACTGGCCAAAACTACCCCAGTCGCCGCTGAGGAAATATACAGTAGTCTACAACGACAGCCCATCCCTCGGTCGAAAACCCACGCAGAACCCGCTTGGCCGAGCATAGAACTCACACACTCCTACCAAAACTACCCCATCCTACCCCACAACTGCAATTACCCCACCTACACGGAAATAAAACCGGAATTCTTCCCGGAACAGAAAACTCGCTTCGAAAACCGGACGTTTTACGAGAACCCAGCTAATATTAATAATACGAGAACGCCTGTGAGGTCGCCTAATTATTTAGAGAGGAATTACGAAGCGAACTGTTCGAGTCCTAGAAATGTTATAAGTACGACGCCGCAGTACGGAGACGCGAACTTTGAAGGTGACAAGCCTAGGATACAAAATGGGATGTACTCTGAAGGTAAAATACAATACTAACTTCAACTTGACTTGCTTGCTTATAGAAGAGTTTTTTTACGATACAACTTTTGTAGTTTACCAAATTCATTATGAATTAATAGATATATATTTTATTGTATCACATAAAAAACAAAACAGAAGGAAATGCTGAGAATCAAGGAAATACAAAGGGCGACTCTATCGCTTTTTTCGTCTGCTGTAAAACACTTTACTATTTATTTTATAGTAAACGAAATGGGGTCGCGAGTTCAATAAGTGTGAACTGCCACTGACCATATGTTATGTGCTACAAAGTTCAGTATGCAGAGTGTGAATTGCCATCAACTGCCATACTGTTTACTACAAAGTTTGCGTTACTTTATTTTATATGAAAATGTGCCAGCTGAGCGCTGGGTGGGACGTTTGTGCTAGACGTTTACATATTGTAGTAAACACCACGGCAGTACACATTCAGCATACAGGCCTCTAGGTTTAAATTTGTGTGGATAAACTGTATGAAAAAACAAGAGACCACTGCGCCAGGTTTTAAAATAAGAAGCAAACTTACAAGTCTGTAGAATTTCTATTGAGTGAGATACAGAGAGGACCAAAAGCATGCCCAATGGTTCGTGTAAAATCACCGCTTGCGTCGCCCATGTCTTTCTGAACTTGGCTAGCTTTACCGCGCGACTCGATACTAAGCAGCGAATACTCAAACGCAACTCAGCGTTCCTAAATCAGTTAGTATTTGGCGGTAAACTGTTTATTTATCTCAGGTCAAATCGCAGAATACTCAGCGTATTGCGAGAACAGCTATAAAGAAGAGTACCCACCGGCCTTGCAACACGCGCTGTCCACTGTCCCCAGTATGGACAACATCAGGAGTTACCACTGCCCGCTGTACACTCAGAACTGCGAGCGGTTTGCTTATCCAGGTATTAAAAAACGAAGAATGATAGTAAAATTATTTATTTAACACTAAACTACTATTATTAACCGACTTCAAAAAAAGGACGAGGTTCTCAATTCGACTGTTTTTTTATGTTTGTTACCTCAGAACTTTTGACTGGGTGGTCCGATCTTGATGATTCTTTTTTTAAATTAAAGCTGGTGCGTCCCGTGTGGTCCCATTTTAATTATGTTCAGTTCTGACAATGGGATCCATGAAAATTCATGAAAAAACTATAAAAATTGAAGTCGGTTTATAGTTTTTTTTTAAACAAAATTAATTATTTTATTATAATAATTTCTTCTCATGTAAACTGCCTAGCTTGGGAGCTAGATAACGCAGTTTGAATTGTCCAGTATTATTTATTTATTCATCTCAGGGTTAGGAGCTAAGAAGATGGAACAGATGCGAAAAATGCAGCGATGTCGGACGCCGGAGATATTACTGGCGCCGCATTACTTGGAGGGATGCAATCGACAAGTTTGCTGCCATTGGGGAGCGCCTTATCCGTAAGTGTATATCCCTGATAGAGCATTGAGCAATCAAATCTAAAATTCTTTAATTTGTTCAGGGCGTTTTGGATGTTTTCTATGTATAATAAAAATATATATCTTTGTAGTGTATTATGTATATCAGTTATCTATCTAGTACCCATAACACAAGCTCTGCTGAGCTTGGGGCTAGATAATGCTGTGTGAATTGTCCAGCATTTTTTTTTATTAAATACAATAAATGTACACTTCCTCAACCTCATTACGGATGTAAGCGGATTAAGTTAGCAGACCATTATGCATAAGGGGGTAAGTATAGGTTAACGATATTGTGTGGTTCAGGACTAAACGGAAAGAGGAGGGCGCTGTCGGCAGCAGTGGAGAGGAGTCCAACCCAGAGGTTGCTGCCAGGGAGACGCCGCGCCCGCCCAGCGATATCGATAGCCAGGTCAGTCCTAAAAACTAACATGTCGCTTTAGGTCGTCAAACACTTTGATGGCCTAAGATGTACTCGTAGTCTATCTCCAGTGCCTCGTGGTATTGAATGTGTTCACCATGCACTTTGTTTTTTTTTTATAAGACTAATATTGCTGTTGATCGCAGATGGCCATGACAGCGTTACCGGAACTAATGAACTAATCGGAAAAATAATTCCAATTAGTTCAACTCGTTGAACTTTTCGGAATAGAGGACTTTGGCGTGCGTAGAGGGCGCCTCGCCAGTAAAATTAGGTTGGGGCAACACTACAAGGGCTACTACTTAGGTGCGAGCCTCGGCTTGGGCTGTCGCCAAATGCTACGAGGGCATGGAGGTTAGGTCTTAGATGCACGAATGCAATGGGCGGAAGGGGGGAATTCTTCGACCCCGCTTTTGGCGGGGTTGGTTTTTAGTCGGCTGTGGAGTGTGTGGTAAAGAATCGGTTGACGTCCGGTAGCGGCGGTGAGTGGGTCAGCGGGGTCACCGAGAACGTGTCTCGGTCTACGGAGAAGAGAACTCGTGGGAGGGTTTGTTGGGGCGTGGGCTATGCCCCATGGGCTATGCACCACCAACAGTTAAGTTACACAAAGAGTTACATAATGGAATAAAGTTAAATTGGTTTAGAGCGCTTGGGCTACATAGAAAAACATTATTTAAATAAAGTTGACAAGGAAGTTACAACTAAATAATAATAATAATAATAAATCTTTATTTCAGACACGAGATCCATTTTACATAGGTACACATACACAGTAATGATAATAATAATTACACGTAATTTATGCACTAATACAAATATATACAGAAAAAAAGATAGATAAGTAGGTACCATGGGTACCTACGTCAAAAAAAAATGTAATAATATAAAAATATTCTAGGTGGCAATAGCCACCCACCGTTTGTACGTATCGGACAAAATCAGACGATCCGCCATACTCCTAATAATTGAGTTTTTACACATGTCAACTCTGGACATAAACGAGGCTATTCTCTTCCTCTGGATGGCATGGAAAGAGTCAACACGGGCTTCCGTGTACATTTCTGACGCGCTGCAGTAGCGCTTCAGTCCCATGAGGTGCCTGAAAACGTTGTTGTACGTGACTCTAATACCATCGTGCGATCTCTTGGTATACTCTGTCCAAAGTTGACATGTGTAGAAAGACTGACAATAGGACTTGAAAAGGGAGATTTTCACATCCGGCGAGCATTTAAAGAATTTTCTGGCTATCATGTTGCCGACGACACACAATGACCTACGCTGACGCTCTATATCAGTATCGTCTTTTAAGTTTGCTGTTACGATATGACCTAGGTATTTAAAGTTCTCTACTATTTTAATGGGTCGCCCTCCAATGCAGACCTCAGGAACGTTTTCCGGCCCTTTACCAGATCTAAATATAACCATTTCCGTCTTTTTGGCGTTGTAGATTAAATCGTGGTTCTTAGCATACTTCTCACAGATCGCGAGTAACTTTGTCAAACCTTTGATTGAAGGGCTGAGCAGAACCATATCATCGGCATAGCTCAGATTGTTGACATACCTGCCATCCAATCTGAGCCCCACCGGGGTACTGCTCAGCTCCTCAATCAAGGCATTAACGTACAGGTTAAACAGGTCTGGAGAAGACAGCCCCCCTTGTCTTACGCCGCAACTAAGCTGGTAGTTGTCCGATAGCTCAGCGCCCCACCTCACGCTGTTTGTCTGATTTTGGTACCAAAATTCAAGAAGACCAACAACGTCAGCCGGGACCTCCGAGCCATCTCGCAGCTTGCCCCAAAGACGGTTATGGTTCAAAGTGTTAAAGGCTCGGCTGAGGTCGAGGAATACAGCGTACATGGACGTTCCTCGCTGTGTGTAGTAACGTACTACTTGTTTCATGGAGAAGATAGCCATGTCTGTCGAAACTTGTGGACGAAATCCGAACTGACCATCATTGTAGGGCAGGACGCTAAGGTGGGACTGTATAATACGGTCAAGTACCTTGGCTACTATGGTAGCTATGGAGATGGGTCTGTAATTGGCCACGCTCGAGATATCACCAGTTTTATTTTTAGTTATCGGAACTACAATGGTACGGATAAGCTCCTGGGGAAGGTAACAGTTCCTCAGGCAGAGAGAGAAAAAACGCGCCAGCACCACACAGATATGTTGGCCTGCATACATTAAGTGCTCAATGCTTAATCCGTCATGTCCTGGAGACCTGCCACGGTTCATCTTTCTCAAAATTACCCCTATTTGTTCCGGTGTAATTATCACGTGATCGGTCTCCGGGACCTGACGAACGTTCTGATCACGGTTTTGATTATTTATGGTACTATTTGGATCTTGACTATTTACATTAAAATGCTTACGAAATATATTTGCAATTTTGTTTTGACACGTCTCTCCTTCAACATTAATCGGTAAAATATTTTTTCTATCCAGTTTTTTAACTTCTTTCCAGAATTCCACAAAGTTTCCAGCACTGCGATGCCGGGCCAACATATCCATTTTGATTTTATCTTGGTTATTTTGGACGTATTTCAGTGCGTTTTTAAAGTCTCTGCGTGAGGTGCTCATTTTATCATAGTAATATCCCGAGCGCGGTCTTCCATATTGAGCCCAAACTAAAAAGTTCTGCCTAGCATGAGCGTGAGCTTGCCGGACGTGAAAATTCCACCCTACCAATTTCCTTCGTTTTCTACCTAAAACTAACTTACTTTCATAGCTTTTTTCAGCCGCTTCCTGCAATATACCAACTATCTCTTGATACATTTTATCTATATATTTATAATTTGCAATCCCTTTAGTACATAACAATATTGATTCTTCAAAACAACTTAAATTATACTTATTAATTAAACCCTGTAACGACATTTCACATAAATTAGTATACATTCGTTTCTGATTTTCATCTCTATTACCCCACACATACTTATTTATTATTCTTTGGTTATTATCACAAATTACTTTTACTCTTACATTTTTAAAATTACATTTTAATTCAAGCGGAAAGTGGTCTGACCAATATGTACCGTATTTCACTTCTATGCCGGTTATTAAGCTAGCCGCCGCGTCCGTCGCGAGGCAGTGGTCCAGCCAGCGGCAAGCGCCGTTCATGTCACTTACATATGTGTACGTATCGGGTTTCAGCCTTTCAAGGTCCACACAGCGTAACAGTTGCTCACTACAGAAATCCTCCAGCTCTTTTCCAAAAAGACTGGTCGGATGCGCGTTGAAGTCCCCCAGGACCAAAACACTTTCAGTCTCAGAGCTCTCTATTACCGCACTAATCTGCGCAAGGCACTGTATAAATTCCGGCAAATTGTCCTCGTCATTCGTAGGCATATTCACACTAAAAACCAATAGGCTTCGATCGCCTTGCATTAATCGCACTGCAACTACGCGATCACTTTGACATTCTATGATTTCCGTGCTGGTAAAGAGGCTAGTTCTCCACATTAACGCCACACCTCCATAAGGTCGCCCACGAAGAACACCTGCCGATGTGTCAATGGAAGATTTAGCATAACATCCAAACTCCTTATCGATTTCGTTCACAAAACCCAAGGCGTATGGCATAAGCCATGTTTCTTGCAGTGCAATAACGTCGGAAATCTTACACAGATCTCGTATGTGCTGAACGGATCTTTTTACTCCTTGGCAGTTAAAAGTGACCAGTGTGCAATCTCCTTTAGGTTGTACTACCATATTTATTTTGTAGATTCAGCGGTATCGTTCCCGATGGAACGCGGTTGGCGATAACGCCGAAAAACCAAGCCCTCAGGCCAAAAATCTTTTTGTAAGAATTTAGTCAGTTTAGAAGTAAGTATTGTTAGTTTAAAAGAATTAAAATTGGTTTCTCGTGTCTGATTTAATAATTCTATTCCATAACAGTCTTCATTCATTTGATTTATATGTTCTTTTATGTCATTTTCCGTAATATTTTTCTTTGTACGCGACAAATATACGTAGGCATACGAGTCCGCCGCTTGTAACTTGCTATTAGAACTCTGTAAAGTGCCGCGTACATTCCTATATCTATATTTATATGAAGGTTTTTTTCGGGTAACCACTGTAAACCCATCGTTCTCTATACGCGATTCACTGGGAATCCTGTCCGCTACATCCCTGTACGTAGGTATGTACGGTGCGTCATTCGTTGCGCTCAGCCGTACAAAGGCCGGCTTGTCATTTAGTCTTCGCGCGGACGTCATCGCAGGCGCACGCGCAGGTAGGGGGACCGCCGCCGCTGCTGGTGCGGGAGTCGGTAGGCGCAGGTAGCTCGCGGGAACCGGACTAGCCGCCACTCGCTACCCTCGCACATACACCAACTGCGCCCGGTTTCTCGGGTTCAAGCTCAACAATACCGTCAATGGTACATGATGCACTATTTTGCGGGATGTTTCGAGTATTCTTATCATTATGATAAGACCTACGAAACAGGTCTTCTTTTTTGCTAGTATTGGAGGCTTCCCGAAGCTCCGCCAACATATTTTTAACGTCTTCAATCTCTTTTTTTATTGCGTCGATATCATTACCAGTGCTTATGCAGTTATTATCGGGCTTGGCTTTCAGACATGCTACTTCGTTCTTCAATATTGCCATTTCCTTTAAAAAGGACACGATGTCAATGTAGTCGAAGGATACACTCGGTAATTTATTTAAATTTTGTGCCACAAAAACAGGCAACCCGTCAGGTTGAAACTCTTTGATTATTTTTATAATCTCTTGAACGCTTTTCTGTTCTCCGCCTTCTTTTCTTCGTAAGTACTTTTTTGTGGGGGCCATCAGCTGGTAGGCAAGATATCTCGCGGTTTCTATCTCTTCAATAGTGTATGCACTAAGACAAATCTGGATAATTCCCGGCTCTGGAATCGTGTCGACTTTAATACTAACAAAAGCCAACATTTCATTAACTATAACTTTGCACTGGGAACATCGCTGATTATCCATAGGTGTGTTATTTGAGGTATTGCGTGATCCTACACTCGCGGGCGGAGATCGCGACAACGGCATGGCGGCGCGTGCGTCACGGTCAGAGACGGAGGTCAGACTAAAGGTTACATACAAACACAGTTAATCGAATAGGCTAGCTCGGCTACTTTTAAAATGCTACTTTTTGAGTGATCATCCTAAGTCTATAATGAACTCTACTTAGGCCCCGTATACACCACAAAACAATATTTCGTCTTAATTTATTGAGTTGAGCAAGCAGTTGCGCAAAAGAGAGCTCACGAACATGCTCCATGGCATGATCAACGGTCCATAAACTCGGTAAGTGATTTAGGCGAATTGTCTGTTAATTATTATAATTCGTTTCAGATCTCGCTGCCCCGTTCCTACACACTGCCCCGAGAGTTCCGCTACTGGCGGAGAAGGCCGCGGCTCAGAGACACCCATGTACCGAGCAATAACAGCAGTGATGGTATGTTCACCTTTATAATAAAACTACTTTGTCTGTAGTTACGAGGTAAAGCGATATACGCTTAAAACCAAGTAACTCTTTGACATTGATTATGTTGCAAAAAAATAATGTCAGTCGTCCCTATTTTACTTCGATCAGGTATTTGGGGCCGGCGAAAACTTTAATCGATGCTATTTCTTTAATCATTCACAAAAAACATCTACACTCTGTTCTCTGAACTTTGCCATTTATAACGTTTAAATTAATAACTATTCAATTTTATCAGCTACCTTTTCTGAAGTACAATTTTTTTTCAAGTTTCTGTATCCCTGGTACCTAAATGATAATCTAAAGTTTTATCCGAGTTGTAGTTGTAGTAACGTTCGTGATACCATGTTCTTTCCCAACAGGTGACGTAGACAGCGCAGACGATAACGAAAGCGACCGCCGCTCGAATTGCTCAGCGACCTCGCAGATCCAGGGGCCTACGTATGCAGAGTTCTCTTACCAACCCCGCCCCGATATAATGCCGAGGCAAGAACCACAGTACGACTATGATAGGCGACCGCGGAGAGGGTTTAGGAAGCCTGGGCCTAAGCCGGAAACTAAGCTATAGAAAGCTATCAATGAAGAAATAAATATTTAAGTATTATTATGGCAAAGTAATGGAAACAGCCTACTAATAAAATGACTTCATTCTGCCACTTATCAGGGCTTCTGTAATCTGATCGAGTCGTTTAACAGGGTCGTTGTATCGTATTCGTATTTATTCGGCGATGGTGGATATAGTTGTATGAGCGAGTTCACACACAGTATTCCAGATGCAGTGACACAGGCCTATTAAGTTAAACGATCTGCTGTGTGAACGTACCCACGACGAAGTCTGCGACTCAGCCCGGCGTGTTGGTGGAACATTTCAGTGGTTGAATATTGTAGGCAGCTGAAAGTGTTTTGTCGAATTGTTCCTCGCACGCAGATTCAACTTAGGGAGGCCAGCAGACTTCGGTGTGTGTAGACTCCAGAGTCCCGATTTCATGAATGCAGAATCCTGTTTATCTTGACGTGATAAACTTTTTGACAGCCTTTGGGCTTATTTCAATACTCTATGCGTGTAAATAAAGACTGTTTAGATTCTATTCTCCTACATTTGTATAAGGATGCAAGTGTCTTTAGCATTTGTACTTTGTACCTAGCTTATGGTGCATCCACATAACACGGCGGCACGAGCTAAGGGCCCTTGTGTGCCGGCGGTACCCTTGGGCTTTGCTTGTGATCAATCCGCCCCCGGGCTATGTGTATACACTAGAAAGTGACTTTCTAATGTAATCCGTCCACTAATTTATACTTGTAAGATTTGTATTGTACTTACTAATAAGTGAACTGTATAATAAATAACTGTATGATATTGTATATTATACACTAACAAGGTGGTAAAGACGAAAATAAAAAGCATAATTTCAAACTTTTATTTTATTATCTATATTCCAATTGTAAAAGGGGAACCATTCGCACTATCACTCCGTGTCACTACTTTTCTACAGATCTCGGTCATTTACACATTATAAAGAAACATCAACCGAAATAGTAATTCACAAATACACATTTAATGTTGATTACAGCTATCTTAAATTATTTGGGGTTTGCGCGTGCCGGGAGACAAGAAATTCACGGGTGAACTGAAAATAGGATAACCCTTTGCGGTAAAATATTTTATCCGAAAGAGCAGCACAATGCATCGCGAAATAGGGATTTTTATACATTATGATGGCCCTCTTCACACGCACGGCACTGCACGGCAGCAGTACTAAGTAGTTAATGTATTTGCGTCTGCCGTGTGTTGGCCCATACATTATTCATTACTTAGCACGACTGTGTTTTGCCTTGACGTGAGCATGTAGAAGGCCCAAGGTTTTTTTCACCAAAGCCAAGTAGCGTAGTTCTTAGGTGAAATGTATCGAACCCAACAAATATGCTCGTTCAATTGTTTGATATAACAACAGCTAAGGAACATATTGACTGTGATTGACCCATGTCGCCAGTTATCCACGCAGCATAAATCTGGTAGAAATTCACCTAACTTTCTCATACTTCAAAATGCATCGCCGTATCCCGGCAAGCTCAAACCCTGCCTAAAGTAACTCACCCGAAAAGTGATTTCGGCCACAATAAAAACAAATATCAAATGCTACAAAAGCACCTAAAAAATAAACAAGCCGGCGATCTATCAGAACTAAACTTATGATAAACATGTAACAGAAACTTGACCGTTGTAAGCTAAGCATGTAGTACAAAACATTGATATGGTGTGCAATAAATTGATTATATTTCTTCTAAGTGTCTCTCTATTATTATTGCACTTATTATAAGGAAGAAGAGTGAAGTTTATCGATATTGCCAAATAATTTATCATAGTGAACACTCTGAATGCTTAGAAGTAATGTGCCAACAAATCGATATTTTTGCGGGACTTTGTGTAACTCAACGAGATGCAGTTTTAATCAGATTTGATGCAACATGGAATGAATTTTTATTACCAAAATATGTATTAAAAGGAACATGCAACTGAAAAGTTACACAAAAACCCCACAGCGCTAATAGGCCTGACGACTAAAAAAGTTTAATATTTTTTGTTGATTAAACAAAAAATTATGAAGATGTACCCCAGTTAAAGTTGCACGTGACGTCACGGCGAAGTAAAAACTGTCTTACTTTTTACTAGCCGTGACGTCACTACCCCGACTCCTAAAGTTTGACGCGCTTTATTTTTGTTATTTTTTGTTTGATTGTCAAAAGAAAAAATACGTGTCCAACATTTACATTCAACTGACGGACTAATTGCAATTTTTTAGTCGTCAGGCCTATTCTGTGTATGTATTTACACATCTTAAAAGTACGCCTATCCTTATGTCGAGACTAACTGCGAGAATATATCCTTTACAATACAATCAAACTCCATATTTAAAATAAACTTACGATCCGATCAGAAATTCATTTCAAACCAATAAATAGACAAACTTTTAACTTATAAAACAAAGTCCCAACCTGCCAAATTTATACACACACCGAATTTCTTTGAATTTCTAAAAATACTGTAATTTACGGCATTATGCAACAAATCAAATTAAAAAATACAGTACAAAAATATTATTTTTCTTTAATTCAAACTCAATACAACTAAATAAATATGGATGAGATTTTTATTAGAAAATATTCAAGGTTTAAAAGGCCGCACAGTCATCCCAGAGATGCTCAAGAAGCGAAGAAAAATATATACTAAAACGAAGAGAATAACAAAATATACCTATTAGAGAAGAAATAAAAAACGTTTAAATCCTAGAGCTGTTTACTTGTATTATACTTATACTAGAGGGAACTATTTCTACAACATAAAATAATAATATCCCAGGCCGCGTCGCATTGATGAGAAATGAGAAAGGATGGACATCCACGCGTGTTGAAGTTGACCTTATTCTAAGGCAAATAAGCTCAAAGTCAAGCCTACCTTTAGCTTAAATGTTACAAGATTGTATAAAAATAGACTCTTGGCCAAGAAAATTTTATGCAAAACAAATTGTACACCATAGTACTTTGTCTCGAGCCCGATTAGTCATTAACTAAGTAATAAATTGCGTCAACATGAATCAAATAAAAACGTCGTGAAAAGTCTGATCATTGACTCAATGTCAATAAAATAAAAAAAACTGTCCATCCTTTCAGCTCCCAAATACATAAAAATGCGGAATATATTGGTGTTACAATGACGACGCGGGGGGGTACTTTAGACTAAGTTTAAAAATTGTGTAGCTTACTTGACTATGTGTTTTGCGGCCGAGCGATCACTGCTCACGATGATATGAGCTGAAAAAGAAAGTGTTTATTGTAATATTACGTTGGACAATGTTTTCGAGGTGCAGTGATAATATTTTTTTAAATATTTTTGTGATTTTCTGTTGTTTACGTTTGGTGGAACGATGTGGGGATTCAAAGAACTGATCAAGGGCACTCATGTCATCATTGTAAACCATATATGCTATTATGAAAAGTGTCATGGTTTTCATGTTATCATCAAAAGTTGTTTTTTTTTAGTACGCATTTTTTTTGTTTAGGCGATTGTAAAGTGATTATTGCACTAAGTCACAATAATACAATCTTTCTTCAGAATAAGCTATAACAATCATTGAGCACGAATCATAAACAAAACTTTTGATAATAACTTGAAAATCTTTACACTTTGATCAGTTCCATCGGGATTGATGGAACTGATTAAAGTGTAAAGATTTTCAAGTTACACCGTTCCACCAAACACCCTGTATAGGTTATAGATTCTTAAGTACATAGAATATCTAAGTACTGAAAGCAAATACCACACATAAAGGGCAAATAAAATAAATAACATGCAATAAGCAAAAAATATCTACCTTGTAAATGAAAGCGGGTGCTTATCCGTTCCGAAGTTTATTTTCATTATGTAATTAAATTTTTATTCCATAATATATTATTATTGTAATAATATATAACTATGTCCGTTTTATTACTATAGGTATACTATGCGTAGACATCTACACTCCTTCCTTAGCCTAACATTTTAAATACACTGCAACAAAAGAAAAAAAACGAATTAAAATAAATAAACATTATGCTGTCTACATAATTATGACTATTCATGCACAGTGTAGTAAATAGTTTGCGTTAAAATATGACAGCGCTCCAAGCGGGAAGTTTATATAACTTTGTCATTTCCATACACAATAAAGTTAACTCAAACTTTATAGTAAACAGTGTGGCGTTTACACTCAGCATACTGTTAATCTGTCCTTACCTAGGAAAACTAGTATGCCAAGTGTGAACTGCCACACTGTTTTTACTAAGTTTGCATTGAAAATGTGACACCGCTCCAAAGGGAAGTTATAGAGTAACGCAAACTTTGTAGATAACAATATGGCAGCTCACACTCAGCATTTACTGATAGTTGACTAGAGTCCACGACACGACTCAAGTCCTATAGACGCGGCGCTGCTATCGCAGATCTATACTCAATAAAACAAAATATTCGTTTTATTTACAACTAGCTGCGCCCCGCGGCTTCGCACGCGTTGATTTTCTCACTTTTTAATCCTTCCCTAGACCTCCACGAACATTTCAAGACCAAGATAAGATAAATCCGTTCAGTCGTTCTCGAGTTTTAGCGAGACTAACGAACAGCAATTCATTTTTATATATACAGGTACCAAATTTCGGACTTAAAATAAAAAATGCTAGACTGTTGGAGATAGATATTTTTTGATATTTTGATATTTAGAGTTGATAGCACCTGCAGGGTAGATATATATTTCAAATAAATAAGTACGACATGAAAATTGAAGTCACTTTAATCTTTATATCTTTAATTTTTAATCTTCATAGAGAATCATGATTTTTTTAATTAAATAAAATCTTTTTTTAAATCGATAACATTTTTCTTTCGTACTAACTTTAGATTTATAGCAACACGTTTTTTCATAACCTTTTATGATAATTATTTAAAATCAATTGCGAAGACAATAAGACAATAAAGCGCTAATTTAACAAATAAGGGAAAGGACCCGAAATCGACCTAGTCACCCGATCGCTTCAATCGTGGCGATTCGTTTAACGAGTGTGAGTGAAGCTGAGAAGATCGGGTATGTTCGACGCGACTATGTTCGGCCGAATCTCGACTATGCTCGGCCAAATCTCGACTGTGTTCGGCCGAATATTCGGTTTTAAGGTTGGCCGAATATTCGGTATCCGGAATCTGACCAATCCACGTTATATCTCTAACGCGATTGAATAGGCTGCGCTCCGCACAGCGACCTTTGTTCGCTCCGGACTGTATTCAATCGTGTGGTTGCTCATTATATTAGGCAGGGCGCAAACGTGGACACTTGAGTCTTGTGTCAGATACAAGAAATCGATGGATATTTGATTTCTATAGTCAGTATGAATTCATTCACTATGTCGTGCGAAGCGCGTGGTGCGCAAGTTTGCTCGTTTGGACAAAGCTTAAGTAAGAGTTTATTTCATTTCGTCAATAATTTACTTAAAAATCATTCAGCTTGTGCAAACAACAATTATCAATTTCGATTTAATCAGAATCATCTCAGCCCATAACGCACAAGGCCTCTTTTAATATTCTCCTCTGTTCTGTGTTTTCTGCCTCCCATGATTTTTTTGTCTTTCAGCTGTTGGTTGTACAAAATTACTGCTAAAATTGGCACTTAGAATGTGATCTTCCCTTGTGTTGTCCGTTGTTGGCTGTTTGTTTGAGCAAACTCATTTTTATTCAAAATTTATAAGTTTTCAGTTCGTAAAAAAGATCATATTTTATTTTAAAACTTTATTACACTGTTACACAGACACTGGCAGAGTTGTAGTAAAAAGCAAGCGGCGCCATTATTAAAGAAGTTGAAGTTTATCATCTTTTTGAAGAACATTATGCCTAATATTCTCTACTCTACTCACCGACTTGACTGTGGCCTTGATGAAGTCCTTCTTATGCGCGAGATCAAAGTCAGGGTAGTGGCTGTAGACCTGCTTGCAGACTGTCTTCATCGTGATCTGCTCCAGGTTGGCACCCTCCAGGATTTGTTTCACATACTTCTTGATCTCATCATCCTGTACAGATATTTCAAATCAGATATAGGACTTAGACTTACTAGAAATTGATAGTTGAGATGTGTTGAAATAGCAAAACGCATAAAATGATGAACATACACTGAAAACTTCAGGAACTACGACCAACAACTACTTACGCCTGAAAATATATGCGATGTTTGAAATAGTCGCTAAACCAAATCTCGAAGTTATTCCTGCGTGCAGCTGCACTATGGCGATTGATTCAAAAACAAAATTTGGGTTCGGTCAGGCCCCAAGTAACCAAGTAACATATAAGTTAAGACCTTGCACCTAGCTGCCCGTAGCAAGTTCCAGTAGACCATTATATGCCCCATCTACTATAAACTAAGGCCAGCTTGCTCAGCCATCAATATTTGCTTAAGTGACGCTTTTCTATGGCATACAAGTCTCTCAAACATAGGTTTATTACTGAGGGAGCTTCCCTAATCAGAAGCGAAGTCAGACGAATGTTACTCACTGTAGGCGGCTTCTTAACTTTCTTCTCCCCGTCGGAATCCTCACTTCCTTCCTCCTCCTCTTCACTTCCTCCCTCCTCCTCCTCTTCCTCGCTGCCTTCCTCTCCGGATTCCTCGTCTGAGGACCCCTTCTTTCCTTTCTTGGCCGGTCGCCCGGCAGCCTTGGCTGGCGCTCCCTTCTTTTTAGCTGTTGGAAGAAACAATATCAATCTATTTATAGTACAACCTGTGGTAGTATGTAAAATAATATACATTTATTTCAAGCAAAATTTATAGAAAGTTACGAGACAAGAGCTCAAAACTACTGGACTAACAAACTATTGGATAGCTAGACATGTATCGCTCATAGCACTGCAGTGCAGCAGTCCTATGGTGTGATAACAAAAATATACTCAAACATTTTTGTAATTATTATTCCATTCAGTCATCTTGAAAGCCTCGGCGCCACTTTGCAGAGCAATGGACATCAGTTCAAAAAGGTCTGTTCTCAATTAGTTTTTCACTGACACATGGGATGGCGTGTTAGTTTCACGAAGATCGATGTCAGTGTAATTACCTGGTGGCGATGGCGCTTTCCGCTTAGCTGGCGTGCTCTTTGGGGTAGCCTTAGGCGCGACAGCGCCTTTACGGCCCTTGGCGACAACAGCCGGCCGGCCTCGCTTGGATTTAGGTTCCTACGTGGAAAAAACATAAATAAAATGACATAGGCATTTAGGGATTGTGTGTTCAATAACTTTACAAAATATCTAAATCTCTCGACGTTGGTTTTATTTTGAACCAACACACAGTATAGTACCTAACCTACCTTAACTAACAAAAATAAAGTGCCACATACGTGTACCTACGGTATAAATAAATAAATACAAAAATACAAATGCATAATGATAGGTACGCATGTCCAGTTGCTACAAATCTAGACATACTTTTTTCAAAATAGGAGTGCTAGAACCAGCGTACATAATGAATGTCAAAATAAATGCTTTCTATAAAAAGTAGCCTATATTTGATTCCAGGATTAGAATTGAATGCAATTCCAGGCCGATCCGTTCAGTAGTTTAGGCGTGAAGAGGTAACAAACATCCATATATCCAATTTTTGCATCTATTGTGATTAATGTATACTGTATAATATACTTACGTCAGACTCCTCTCCTTCGCTGGCAGATTCAGCACCCTCGCTGTCGCTCTCTGACTTGTCACTCTCCTCCTCGCTGTCCGATCGTGCCCGCCGACCGCGTTTGGGTGTCTGCTAACAAACAGTATATTTTAATTTAATACCACTAACTTAAACAGCATTTTAATCAACGTACACTACGTAAAATCCACGGCCACAGTGCGAGTTGATCATTTCATCATCAAAACGACCTCTGTGGCGCGGCGGGCGAAGGTCCGCCTGCGACACAGGTTGCGGGTTTGATTCCCGCCTCGGGACAAATGTGTGTACGATCTGCAGATATTTCTATTGTTTAGGGTTTTCTGGATGTTTTATATGCATAATAAAAAATATCTACCTATGTAGTGTATTGTATTAAGCCCACGAATACAGGTGCTGTAATCATAGACTTTGACAGTGGGTTAATGTACCCTCGATGAAATAACACGAGACTGCAGGCTGATCCTCGATATTGCACAAGAGACAAAATAAGAGACAATTATGTTACGTTAATTAGAATTCAAGACAACACCTATTTACCAAACGGTAATGTTAATCCATTATAAATAAATGAAATGAACTGACAAAGACTATTGCAGTGTGACGAATCCATAACGAATAGAGTAAGCTGGTAAGCTGTCAGTTGGACCCGGCGTTCGCTCGCTCCTTGTCGAATAAAGTACTTGATTGAGATGAGTCCATACCTTAGTCTTCTTGCCACTGCCGCCTCCTTTCGCTTTCCGTCCCCGCTTGGTTGGCTTAGCAGACGACCGTCGCCGCGTGCCGCCGGTGGACTTGCGCTTGCGAGCCGGTCCCGGCGTGCCCTCGCCAGCCTCCGGGTCGAATTCTGAGTCCACTTCCGAGGCGCTGGGGTTGAATGAACCCTAAACGAATTCACGGGAAACCAGAATTATTTTATGAATGAGTAATGGAAATTACAATATGCAAGGTATATGCGAATTATATTCTTAGTACACGCCTGTTGTTTTGGACTTTAGTAATTAATCATAAAAAAGCTAAGCCCCTTGTAAGATCTTATTGTTGATTGGGTAAAATAAAACGAAACTAAAGATGAAATGGAATAATATTAACGCTAACAGCAGATGCTAGAAAAATACGAAATAGAAATAAGTAAATTGCTTACATCCGAATCTTCTGAGCCTTCTCCCTTTTCTGGTTTAGGTCCTTTGACTTTGGTCTCAGGGTCTGATTCATACTCCTCATCAGAATAGCCTGAAAACAAAGATTTAACAGATTATGCCTGCATTCATTTGTTCCATTATACAACCTCCTACTAGCCTAGATTACACCAAAATATAAACACAGCAGTCGTCTCGGCCATAGTTGCCATACGAGCGTGAACGTACAGGTCCTCCCTTGAGAGACATCCGACGCGACCGTCCGAATGCATATTGCCGCTATAATTTACTGTTTGAACATACCTCGGTTGTGAATCTTGACGGCTGCGGAGCGGCGCGGACGGCCGCCAGGGGTGGACAAGGGCGCGGCGGGTGCTGCCTTGGCGACGCCGCGTGCGTGCGGCGAGTTAGCCATCGGGTGCTGAAGGAATCCTACTAGCCGCGCGGCGAGGTCTGACGCCGAACCTGTACAATGGAAAAGTACTTTTGATTACTCAGGGCTTTAATTAAGTAAAGCTAGCTGGGAAGAGAGAATTAATTTTATCATTACCTTGAGTCTATAAATACATGAGCGTCAGTCTACGCTGTCCTAAGCTTATTGCAGCTTCTTGCTCTTGCCATCAACAGATTGTCACTCTACCTAGCCAGAGGGTGTCTTACAAAACGCACTAACTAGCGTGGTGTGTGAGAATAAAGTCTCCCTTTGAACTATTGTGGTGCTAAGAAGGCTATTACAGCTTATATGGCTTAATATAAATATCAATTTATTCAAAGATTTTAAAAGAGTTTGCCCTAACTACATGTGCATTTGAGATATTTTTTACAACGATAGGTTAGTATTAACTCGCGCCAAAAACGATTTTTGAGTTGCGAGTTGTCATTACATCTTGTGAATGGCTCAAGTACTTGACACCTTTAATTAACATTTTTTTTTAATATTACCTTTCTTCTCGAGATCCAGCATCTCGCACATGGTGCGTAGCTGTTTCATCTCCATCTTGGTGGTCTCCTCCAACTTGGCCTTGTAGTCCGATGAGCCGATCGCCCACTCGTAGCCTTTAAACTTCTTGATGTTACGCTTCACGTTCCGGTCGAGACATAGTTGCTGTGGAAAAGGTTTGTTTAATTTTAAAATAAAAATTTGGTCATGAAGTTAATTTTGTTGATGGTGGGGGTGGTGCAGGACCAGACAGAATGGCGAAGCTCAGAAGGGGGCGTTCTCACAGGGTGAATGGAAAGCTACATGTAAGTAAATGATTATACTCAGATTTCCTAAGAAATTGTCATAAAATACACTCGATTTAATTTCGTCGCGCAAGCGGCTTGTAAAAACAAGACCTATCTAAGCAAAAAAGGTGTTACAGGCTAGTTAGTTAAGTCTGACAAATGCGCCTTTCTATTTTCCATTATAATTTTTCGTTAAATTAAGTTTAATAAAAAATGAGTAAACATCTGCACATGAGCATAAGCCTACCGCAAACGACGACGCCATCAATGGTGGTCCTGAACCGCCTCCCCACATCGGCTCCCCGCAACCGTTACAATATCTTTCATCCATTGAGTGGGAATTCTTCCAACACTCTGTATCACAATGAAAATCAATCAAATTTTGACAACCTCTGTGGCGCAGAGGGCGAAGTTCTACCTGCTACAGAGGTTGCGGGTTCTATTCCCGCCTCGAAACAAATGTTTGTACGATCTGTTGATGTTTGTTTAGGGCGTTCTGGTTTTCTATAAGATGCCTAAGATAAATCTATACCTATGAAGTGTATTGTATTAACTTTATCAGTTATCTAGTACCACAAGCTCTGCCTATCTTGGGGCTAGATAATGCTGTGTGAATAGGGTATATGCATGGATTTTTTTATCGATTATTTAGGTTAATACATAACCGAACAAAAATATAACACCCAAAAAAAAATTTTATTGAGTTAAAAATCTAAAAATAAAACTACACTCAGTTTCGGGTGTTAAAAACGCTGCCATGTTGGCACTTGCATTTTATGACGTCACGGATCATCGAGGTAAACTCAAAATTCATGCCCATACAAAAATGTTCAAGTATGACGTCACGCTTCACGTGCCAATAGCGTTGCGTTTAGACATTTTGCTGTTGAGACGTAAAATATCTACTTTTCAATGATTAAATTTCACAATAAAACATCATAAAATAC
The DNA here is from genome assembly GCA_955876795.1 of Eupithecia tripunctaria. Lineage (NCBI taxonomy): Eukaryota > Metazoa > Arthropoda > Insecta > Lepidoptera > Geometridae > Eupithecia > Eupithecia tripunctaria. The sequence continues at coordinate 5,906,722 of OY041623.1, read as the reverse complement.
AAAAATAAATATACAGATATATAGGTAGAGGTAGGTATTACGTATTCTCTATATCAATAGAGAATACGTAAAAAAAAATAAGCTTTTTTGAAGTCATATGCACCCTATTGTCCAGCTTTATTATTATTATTTCCATCAATAACTCACCCCATACAAGTACTGGTGCAATATCTTCTGATCCTGAGTCTTGAACCGCGACAATGAAACTTCCACATTGCTGATGTGACCAAGTGGGATGCCTTTGCCAGCTGGCAGGGGCACTGGTGGTTCTGTAGGCTGTAGCAAATTAATGAAACCTGTTAATTTTACTTTAAACACAATTAGCCTACTACAAAAAGCCTCGTCTGGTGTAACAAGAGTTTTAACTCTCGTTTAAACTATGTCTATGCCGTGTTTACGTAAATCGCAGTTTAGTGGTAAGGTTTTCGTTAACACGCGCTCAACAGATTATGCAACTTTTTTGTAGGAAAACTGTTTTCTGGCCCTGGCTTATAAGTCAAGCTAGTAAATTGTACTTTCAACATAATAGAATTATTTTTCCGTAGACGTGTAAGTGTAAGTACGAAATATCTCTGTACCAGACCAATTTTCAAATTGTATAGGATTTCTGTGGACTTCTATTCTATACAAGTTAATAATTTATTGTATAGTCATACATATTACAAGAGCTCCTCATAAATATTACAAGAGCCAAGTGATAATGTGATCCTCTATCAAAGTGCTTTTACACACTCGAAAATATTTACTTATTGCGATCTATTCGGCCGTTTCTATTAGCGTGAAGAATTAAACAGTTATCTATACCGTATCCATCGAGCATGTAGAATGTTAGTAAACAAACCGCCCATACTTAACCTAAAACTTACTTTTTCGGCGCGTTCTTATATACGTAATTTACATAACTGATCGATTAGAGATCCTTCCTTCAATAAATATTGCTTCGTGGTTTGTTTAGTAACATTCTACATGCTCTATGGATATTAACCTTAAAACAGCTCTGTTTAGGTTGGGGAATACATATTAATCAGGGTTGTTAAAAATCAGGTTGATTTTTATAAATCAAAAAAGTTCTTATTCTATTAAGTTTTAAGGTTTTTATAGTACAAAAGATAGGTTCAAAGGCGTAATAGTAAACAATGTAAAAATGCCACACCACGCAACAGAATGATGAAGTATCATTATATAGAAACCTTCATTCTTAACAGATCCCGAGGAAGTCTTAACTACTATATCTAACCTTAAAGCCAATACCTGCCCCGGTGCGGATAATATCTCCACAACTGTAATTAAGACCAGTGCTCTACCATTAGCCGAACCCATTGCGTTCCTATGCAACATTAGTTTCTCAAGCGGAGTATTTCCACAAATTTTGAAAAACGCACTTGTGACGCCGATTTATAAGACGGGAGATAAAACATCTCCAGCTAATTACCGTCCTATCTCTCTTCTTACAGTAATTTAAAAAATAATAGAAAAGCTAGCCAACAAACGACTGATGTCATATCTGGAAACGCACAAGAAACTTGCCTGTAATCAGTATGGCTTTCGATCACGAAGTCTACTGATGATGCAGTGTTAGCACTGACGTCCTCCATCACCAAGCATCTCGATGGTAAAGAGAAATGTATCGGTGTCTTTTTGGACCTCCAAAAAGCATTTGATACAGTCTCAGTACCTATTCTGCTAGCGAGGCTTAACAAAATTGGAGTACGTGGGATAGTACACAGCTGGTTTGAGGACTATCTCACAAACCGAAATCAAAGAGTGCGAATCGGAAACCAAATGAGTCATAGTGCACCCTGTACCTATGGTGTACCACAGGGGAGTACACTAGGACCTCTCTCTTTTTGGTATACATCAACGAACTGTGTGCAATCAAGCTGGAGCACGGGAATGTTTTCATGTTTGCAGATGACACCGTACTACTTTTTCACGAAACTTCATGGATCAAACTTATCGATACTACTGAAAAGGGTTTGTCTAGAGTCATCGCATGGCTAGAGGATAATTTGCTGTCATTAAACACGTCGAAAAGCAAGTATCTGTGTTTCAAAAAAACAAAGACTGGCTCACCTCCCACCTCTCTCCGTATTGTGGCCCACTCCTACCCGTGTAATCGATCAACAGGAGGTATTAAGACACAAGCATGCAGATGCAACACCCTCTCATGCGTACAAACTATAAAATATCTTGGGGTAACTATCGACGATAGACTCACTTGGGTTCCTCACATTGACGTTGTTTCAAAGAGAATCAGGAGGCTAATTATTGTCTTTAAGAAACTTAGAGAAGTCACTAACCACAAACTTTTGATACAAACTTATAAATCCTTAGCAGAATGTGTAATAAGCTACTGTATTTGCACATGGGGTGGTGCTGCAAAGACACATCTCATAAAAGTAGAGCGAGCACAGCGCGCTCTGCTTAAAGTCGCGATGTCCCTCCCGTATAGATACCCAACAATTGATCTGTATAAAAAATGTAACGTTCTCTCGGTTAGAAAACTATTCGTTTTTAACTGTCTAAAGAGGTACCATTCAGAAACTGTCCCCACTCTACCTCCCTCCAACAAACGAATAGATAAGTGCCCTGTTCCCAGCTATGACTGCGAACTTGCAAGAAGGCACTATAACCGTCTTGCTCCGATTCTCTACAACAAAATTCATTTAAAATTGAAAATCAAATCCATAACTAAACAAAAGCTAAGGCAATGTGTTTTTGACTGGCTTAAAGGCTATGACTATGATGGTGTAGAGCAAATGTTTTTTAAAACGACTTAAAATCATGTAAATTCAAATCAACTCAACCTTAAAATATGATCCTCTAATCTAAATACTATTCAATCTATATACAACATATTTACACACAATGATATATAACACACCTAAACACAAATACAGGGTGTAATCGTTAAGTGTGCACAGGCGATTATTCCCTAACTATTGCAGATATCAAAAAACTTTAAACTGATATCGAAAGTACTTTACCTAATGAGTAAATTGACATTAATAACTTTTTTAAAATAAAACGAGAAATATCCAAAAAAATTACCTTAATCACTCCCATACATTTAGTATGAGATAGTAGAAAGGTTTTAGTTTCCTTATTTTAAGTGGAATAGTACCTACTCATTTTACCCTTGTCATTTTATAATTATGTACGATATGAAGGTATTAATGAATTTCAAGTAGATACACGTGTAGATTAATTATCTTACCACTTCAAATTTATAATAAACCTTGTTTCAATATTGTATTGATTTGAACTAGCTGAAAAGCAACATACTAAATAAAAACAAAAAGAAAGATACTCTTTGGTGTTCGTTCTAAATTCAAATTCTTTATCGCGGGTTCTCGTTCCCGCCAATTTATTGTATTTTTCAATTTGCGTTAATAATCGTGATTGTTGCATTTATTGATTGAAAAATGGCATATTCCAATACAGAAAAGAGGGACATGTTAAAAATGTACTACAAACATGATTGTAACAATAGGGCGGCCATTATCACCTACAGAAGAGAGTACCCAAATAGAGAAGTTCCTTCTGGTACGTATTTACGTAAGTTGGATAACAATTTGATAAATTATGGATCTTTTAACAGAAAAAAAGGTTCGAGAACAAGAGCTCCGGAATTTGATGACTTAGATAACAATATTATTAACTACGTAGTAGATAATCCACAAGAATCAACGCGTTCAGTGGCCCGATCATTTCCAGTGTCCCACAATTATGTACACAAGTTATTAAAAAAACACAACTTCAAAGCATTTAAGATAAAACCTACTCAAACGCTGCACAATGATGATCCTGCTCGTCGGCTGGTCTATTGCAATTGGCTAGTCAATAATTATGTCAATGTAAGGTCAATTTTATGGACCGATGAAAGTAATGTTTCAAACTGCGGCATTTACAATAGAAAAAACTCGCATTATTGGTCAATTGACAATCCTCGCTTAACTACTGAAGTTAGAGCTCAGGTGCGATTCTCAATTAATGTATGGTGTGGTATTCTTGGAGATCGGATCATTGGGCCATATTTTTACAGTGGAACCTTAAATGGACAGAGATATTTCTCCTTTGTACAAAATGATATGCCAAGTCTCTTAGAACCAATTCCAGACGATGAAAGAAGGTCGATAATTTTTCAACAAGATGGAGCACCTGCACATAATACAAAATGTTGTAATGAATTTCTTACGAAACAATTATAATGGCTTAATAGCCAATAATAGTGCAACCCCTTGGCCTGCCAGATCCCCGGATCTCACGCCTTGTGATTTCTTCCTATGGGGATTTGTCAAAGACCACGTGTACGCTGAGAGAGTACACAGCCTAGAAGAGTTACAGAATCGTGTACGTCGTGCAATTGCTTTAATTACTCCGCAAATGTTAAGGAAAGTTCATTTAGAAACTGTAAATAGAGCTCGTCATTGTATTGCACAAGGAGGACGTCACTTCGAACATATGCTTTGAACACAAAATTTTGTACTTACTAAGAAATAAAATGTATGGCAGTGATTAATGTAATTTTTTTGGATATTTCTCGTTTTATTTTTAAAAAGTTATTAATGTCATTTTACTCATTAGGTAAAGTACTTTCGATATCAGTTTAAAGTTTTTTGATATCTGCAATAGTTACGGAATAATCGCCTGTGCACACTTAACGATTACACCCTGTATATTTACTATTTCCCTAATACATGCACATACATACACAACACACCTATACACAAATGTATTACTATTTCTCTAAAATATGCAACTATCTATATACTACTACTTTTTATTGCTTTTGTTTTTTTTTTTTTTTTTCTCCCACTGTTTGTTTTTATGCGCAATATTATGCTCATCATGTCTATAAATAGTTACCCATTAAATATAATAAATATAAATAGTTACTCATTATATATCTAAGTTCATATTAAGATAAACAATGTAAAGTACATAAGGGAAGCAACTGCTCTCCTGTAACACAGCTATATCGTAGCTACCACAGGAGACAGTGCTCTAACCTAATTGTTCCACACATTTATGCAAATAAACGTTTTGTATTTTGTATTTTGTATTTTCACAGACAGATCTGCACTAAATTACAGGTTTTAGCTAACGTGATCTTACAAAGTATCTTTCAAAGTATGCCTCATGGGAAAAATGGTAATATCATTGCATTTTTCGTCTAATCATCAGCCTATTTTGAGATTTTTAAATCACTGATTTAAATTAAGAGATTTAAGGCATGATATTGTGTGAATTGTCCAGCGTTATTTATTGATATTAGACTACATTATATTATATTATACTAATAGACATTCTTTGGCTGATGTGTCTATCTAATAAAATAAAATCAAAATAAATTTTATTTTATTTTTTATCTATATCAATGTTAAGTATATTGTTGATTTATGTATTCCAAATTTTCACGTTGATAATTATTTTATTTTTCGCGTTTCGTTTGGAAAATAATGAGTGGCACGGTAGGCGGGCAGCAGCGCCCCCTGCAGAACAATTCTGTCACCAAACTGCGATCTTCAACCCGCATGCCCAGCGTAGGGATTACGGGCATTATGATGAGATAGACGCCAATAAAGCGTTTATCAGGGGAGGCCTGCGTCCAGCAGTGGATCAATACAGGCTATTGAGGTTGAATGAGTGGCATACCTCTTTCTTGGGTTTAGGTTTAGGCGCCTCCTCCTCCTCTTCCTCCTCCTCCTCCCCCTCCTCGTCACCTTCTTCATCTTCACCCTCTTCCTCGTCGCCCTCTTTAGCCTTCTTTGCTAGTTTCTTTACTCTGAGAAATTTTATAAATTAATTAACAGACTTTTTTTAACCTTTTGCGATTCACGTTAAATAATCATTAATGAGTTGACAGAGAACTAGACATGAACTTTTTAAATTTTGTAACAAGTGTGTATGTCCATAAGAACACACACCACAAATCTGCCCGAGTATGAAAAAATGTGTAATCAAATCAATAATAGAAAAAGCTACCACTTCCTATTTCCTAAAACTGCTTTGCATAATACAAGTAAAAAGAAATAATACAAAAGCAAGTTTAGTTTAAAAAAAAAGACTGAAGAAAAGACTGAAAGACTGCAGGCATATGCTGGATGCGTCAAGCTGAAGACAGGGCGCTATGGCGCTCATTAGGGGAGGCCTATGTCCAGCAGTGGACTAATATAGGCTGATGATGATGATGATGATGAAGTTTAGTTTACATATTTGTTGAATATGGCTCAGCCTTAAAATATCTGTAACACACTTAACTTACTTTTCTTTAGCCGGCTTCTTTTCTTTGGCGTCCTCTTCATCACCCTCTTCACCTTCCTCTTCATCCTCCTCCTCCTCTTCCTCTTCATCTTCATCCTCCTCCTCGGTGTCCTATAAGAATAATATGGATTGAACTCTGTTCAGGAAATGCCGAGAAATACAAAATGGATAGAGAATACTTTATTATTACAACAAAGACAGAAATTGTATAGAATACAAATCTATATACCTAACCTACTCCTCAATTGTAACTAACTCTATCTACCAACATCCTACTTATATTATAAATGCAAAAGTTTGTAAACATGTCTGTATGTATGTTTGTTGCTCTTTCACCTTAATACTACTGAACCGATAGGCGTAGACTAAAGCTATTCAATTATATTTTTTATTGCTACCCGTGAAAACTTTCGATAAGCTTACTGGTATTTATCAATTTGTAACTCTGTATATAAAAGCATCTGGTTTTTCTTGTATTAAATAAATAAATAATGGAAGTATGAAGGTGGACCTTATCGCTATGCGCGTTCTCTTCCAGATCAGGATAGATCAGGCTAGTGAGCTGGTAATGGAGTCGACACACCAAAGTCGGCGACACAGCCTGGTTGGCGGGTTAGTGCGACATTTTAGTGTCGGCGGGTCACCGAAAATCGAAAGTGCGAGAGCGCATGGGGACTGAAAGTTATCGTTACTCGGAAGTTGAACGCTGTGTCCTAAAAAATCTAATAAGTCCGTCAGTTATAGGTATTATCAGAAGATAAGTGACCCGTACCATCGCCAAACGTAACGCCTATTCAGTTTGGAACTATTTTGCTTTGCGTTAAAAACAAAAGATATCGAGCAAGCCGGGGTTGGCAACTATTCACTTCACGGGAAAATCATCCTAGTGGTAAGGCGCAATTTTTCCTGACTATACTTAATATTTTTTCGATTAAACAAAAGATATGAAAGTATAGCCCGTTTAAGTTCTGCGTGACGTCAAACCTTGCGACACTTTTTAGGTGTGTGGAGTCACTACTAGCCTTTACTCTCAAACTTCGGCGCGCTTTATTTTTGTAATTTTTTATGTGATTGACAATATAAACATACGTGTCCAATCTTCTAATAAACTAACTGACGTACTAAATAGAATAATATTTTTACCCACGACACTACCCTATTGTTCAAGTAGATAGTTGTAACATCTAAGACATAGGTACCTCTTTCTTGGCCTTCTTCTTAGGTGGCGCCTTCTTTGCTGCTTTGTCGTTGGCTTTTACGTCTTTTTCGTCCTCGTCGTCCTCATCATGCGTTTCACCATTTTCTTCCTGCAAAAATAAATTATTATAAATAAATAAATTATTACCTACATCCAAAAAACTAAAACAAAAAAAGACGTGGGGCACTCGGGGACTGCCGCGGTAAAGCTATTGCATAGCATTTTTTATCAACTTATGTGCCGGTCGGAGTGGGGGGTGTTAGGTTATTTTCGTTACGGAAGCTATGCAATAGCTTAAAACGTAACAGAATTCGACTTGCATGAATTTTATGTTACGTGCACGTGGATTGTTCGTTTTTTGCTGTTTATACGCCAGAAGTATCTCTCATTGTATTCGTTAGAATGTACGAATAATCCCGATCTTCCAAGTTCTACGAAAGGTCGCAGCGCAGACTGTGTGCGATTTGTCGTACGTATAGGTACGAATAGCGATATACTGCTTAGGACCTAACGTGTCTTAAGTAAGAATGACCTATGCCTTAGGACATTCTCACATGACCTACGCCCTTAGGTCATTCTCGTATTCGTGCGAATTAGACTCGTGCGGAACCGTTAGAACGCACGAATAATCCCGATCTTCCCAGGTCGCTCCCGCAGTATGTTGGAGCGTGCATACTGCGTGCGATAAGTCGAAATGGTCGATTGTAAACCTACGTTTAGTTACGGGCGTCCGAAAAGAATTCGAATTTGTTGGGTTACGGTCATTACTTTTGTGCGGTATACATAATAACTGTTTTTTTTTACTATAAACCGACTTAAATTATATAGTTTTTTCATGGAGTCCATAGCCAGAATCAAGGTGTGGTCAGAATCATCAAACACGGACCACCCAGTCAAAAATCCTGAGGTAACAAACATAAAAACAGTCGAATTGAGAATCTCCTCCTTTTTGGAAGTCGGTTAAAAAAATGGATGTAAGTTAATTAACTTGGTTTACGGCTAGTTTACGGACACAAATGTTGTCAAAGTGGGGGTCAACTCTGAGGCATAATATAAAACTTTCATAGTAAAACCATTTTGCGCACCCATTCCGTTCTACGAAAACGACGACACCATCACATAATCTCCGGTGTAGACGATCATTATCTAGATACAGATATCTTATCTTAATACAGATATCACCAGAGATTCTGCCTCCATGAACGTGATAATCACCGGGACAATCTTTGACGGTGTAAAACATATTTGGTGTGCACTTCGTTAGTACCAACAGTATTCATATGTTTACGTACGATACAAACTCGCATCCAAAGTGAACACGGCCAAACGAATGAGCTACGTCCTACTAATATTATAAACGCGAAAGTTTGTAAACATGTATGTATGTTTGTTGCTCTTTCACGCAAAAGCTACTGAACGGATCCGGCCGAAAGTTTGCATACAGGTAGTTCTAGGCCAGGGATAACAAAGGCACATACTTTTTATCCCATAAATCAGTCCCCGTGGAAGGAACGTACGTAGGAAGCCGCGGGGCGCAGCTAGTATGTTATAAATGTTGGTAAGTTTGTAACATTGTTAGTTGGGGGTAAAAATCCAGACCGCAATTAAAAAAATTATTTGATTATTATGCTCATTCCACGTTTTTATTTTCTGTTTGATAATTCGACTGACAATCAAAAATAACCATGTCATAATCTAATAATTATAAATGTTTGTCAGTGTGTCACTTTGTTGGTGGGGGGAAATCTTCATTTATTACGATTTTAAAAGTACTTCAATTATATGCTCAATCACGCTTTATTTTCTGTTTGGTACTATAACTGACAATCAAAAATAGTCCTGTCGGCCTTACTGATTCGATGTTACAAATAAATGAATCGATTATTGTGGAACAAAAATAACGGTAACATGGTTATAAAATGAAAACGATGTCATCTATGTTACAGAAGTTTTGAAAAACTGTGTCGCAGATGACAAAGCCCTCTTCCTATGTGGATAGAGTTTCAAGACAATAAAAAATTAGAGCAAGTTTTTTTATTGTAATCGAATTTTGTATTTTCGCTAAACATTTTGTACTACTTTACAAGCCAAACATAAAAAATAATTATAAAGTCTAAATGCTTATCTTGTTAAAGAAATAAAGAAAGAAATATAGAATAAAGAATAAGAAATATATGAAATCTGAAATGACATAGTTCAGGCTGACTTCATGAATATTCTGATTCCTAGAAATCTGAATATTCAATACAATAAATACCTATTACTGTTAGCTGTGTGGTGCTGGCTTAGAATACGCACCACCCCATCTCTTCCCGTGAGTATTGTGGCGACTAAGGGATATCCATCGGGGGCGGGCAGGAGCGCCCCCCGGAGAAGAGTTCTACCAGCAAACAGCGATCTCCAACTCGCATGCCCAGCATGCCCAGCATGGGTGTAAGTCTTGATATTCTTCCGATTCGCATCTATATTTATCGAAAGTAAGCTGTGCCTATGTAATATTTCATTCTGTCACTCAGTCTTTATTCACCTGGTAACGATAAAAGTACTTCATAGTCGTGCATATATAGCAACAGAAAATAAGGTCTTGGACGGACGACATTAAGGAAGGTAAAGGCTACGTTTTATTTGCGTGTAAACAAAGACGCGGGCATAGGTTAGTCCGTGATCAATGGAAGCAAAATCTGTCTAGACACGAGACTACGCCTAGCGTATAACGAACTCTGTGAACCTAGCCGTGTAGGCGATGTCATTTGACGCTTTTGATGAATCTATTTTCAGCATATTGATTTTCACCTTTCTCTAATAAATAGTTAAGACTCGATTGAAAGACGCGCTGTTAGACTTGTTGATGTCTCGCTTACAGTGTCTAGCCTACAAATCCTCGATCACAGGCGGCGCGTTGCCAGACTGTCAGTGTTCTACAAGTACCACTTTGGTGATTGTGCGCAAGCATGGCACGACGTTATCCCGTCTTCTCCCTTCCAACATAGGACAAGCAGACGCACAAAATCATAGCCCATTCCTGGTCGACACACCAGTACCATGAGTTAAACGCCAATAAGGCGTTTATCAGGGGGAGGCCTGCGTCCAGCAGTGGACCGATACAGGCTGTGGATGGATGGATACCAGTGTCGAACCAAAAAATTCTGCTCTACTTTCATAATATCCACAGCCAAGGAGTAGAATGACCTTCCTACGTCTGTCTTCCCATTAGAGTACAATCTTGGAGTCTTAAAATCTAGAGTAAATAAGTTCCTTCTGGAAAAGCCTGATCCATCTTAGGCTACATCTTCGCTTTCTTAAAGTGAGTTGCTAGCCAAACGCTAATCCATCAGCAATAAAAAAAGTGCAAAAGTCTGGGTGTGTCTGGAAAAGTGGATCGGTCCATAATATACATATTCTCGAATTTTTGAAGTCGGTTCGGTTAAAAATGACATCACAGATTGCGTCGTGTCAATTATTGAAGTTGAAGGGATTCATTTCAAATATTTTACGCATTCGATGATCATTCGACGTAATTTTTCTGTATTGTATTCTACCCTAGAGCGCTGTGCTAGGCGCCTTACTGATGGTTAATTATGGATGTCACACACATCCTAAGAATCGAGTTGACCAACAGTTGGTTTAATTTAAAACAGTTGTTTTGCAATTTTTAACAGGACGATGCTAATTGAACGATTATCTTTTGTTTTTTTTTTTATAATTATTTACAAAGTGTTTGTTCGCTAGAGCGAATAAGGCACCCTGATAATTAAATTAACTTAAATAAACCTCTAACTTAACTAATTACTGCTACTTAATCGCTTACTTACATCTTTTGTTACCAGCATAAATGCGTTTGTACAAAAATAGCATGGTTCATAAACGGATTAGATAAATTAAGGTGGGACTATTCGCTCGCTTTTTCATACAAACGTGGAAGGGTAACTACAAGGCTGTTTGATGTTGACCATCCAAAACTAAGGATGAAATCAATTTATACCGTCATAAACTATGTTTGTATACAACTATGTATATATCTATCTATGTAGTGTATTGTATTATGTATATCAGTTATCTAGAGTACCCATAACACAAGCTCTGCTTAGCTCGGGGCTAGATAATGCTGTGTGAATTGACCAGCCTAAAAAAAAAAAAAACAAACTAAAAAATACGAGCTTCTAAACTTTCGTATTTCATTCAACACGAATTTAGCTTAACTTTGGGCGAAAATAAATAACACACGGGGAAAGAGCAATCTAAAGTGAAGGGTTTACCGACATAGTTTAGTTATTAATAAGTTAAAATAAATTATTTTGAAGAGATACATTCAATAGTTTTTCTTGAATCTTCTAACCCTTGAGCTAAAGTCTGTTCGGCGGCATAAATCATTGTGCATTTCATTCTATCGCGCGGGTATGTCTATAATGACAGGTGAGATAGCATGCATTTAGGGCGCGCTCACTGATGTGATGCTCAGAAACAGTGTACTCTTATAGTTGTAAAATGGGGGCCTAAAAATCGAAACCAACTCTTACGCCACTCGCATACGATTACCGCAGGAATCAGAAACTTCGATCTAGGGCCCAGGGCTTCCAAGAATATATGACAACCCTCTAAAGTACTTCACACAGGGTAGCTATGTTTCCATAGAAATCGTCAGGTCTCCTGACGATTATAGAGATATACAGAGAGATTACATTGTATAGATAGAGATCCATAAGGGCTTCCCAGACGGCAGCTATAATGTATATTTTTACATAATATTAAATATGAATGAATGTAATGTACATTAATATACATTATAGCTGCCGTGTGTGAAGCCCTTATGGAACTCTCAAGGTATTGAAACTAGATCATACCTTTTTAGCGTTACCATCTTCTTTCACAGAGCTCTTTTCGTCCTTTTCATCAGCGCCCGTGTCATCCTTGCCGTTTGCCGTCGCGTCCTTTGAATCACCTGGCAAAAACAAAACGGTTGAACTCGTATAAGTTATAAAAAAGTTGAATCTATGTATATAAAACAAATTAACTTTTAAACTTTTACTTTTGGTCATCTAAAAACAGAAATATGAGAGCTTTTAAGAAATCTACAGTAAATTTATTGCAACAAAAAACCAGTTAAATGTTAAAGCCAAGTAAGTTCTAAGAATAACTTTCTTTGAAATTCGTATAAAACAAACAAACTTTGTTTTTTTTTATGAATAGAAATTTTCAAACAGAAATACGAAAAAGCTTCAGAAACATTATGTGACTTTGTTATTGACTCTTGAAGTAAATTTACGAGTAAAATAGATGTTAAATGATTATTAATTAAAGGCCTAAGTCATATCTTATCTGGATTAAATTTTTGTTTACAAGTTAATGGTCGAGTATAAACTATCGTACGAAAATAAACCAAGCCCTCGATGACGTCATAATTATAGTAGATCAATGAATGATTTATTATGTGCGTATCGTGCGTATGGAAATTGTGCGAAATGGTATCGAATCAAATGCGACTGGTCAAACCGGATCTCGCTTACTGGTTGCCACTGGGTCTTTGGTTCAAATGAAATGGCGTCGACACGGGCCTTTGTATATTGGTTTTGAAACGAACCCAGTGTTAACCGGTGTAAGCTGACCTGCGGCCTACGAGACGCCGGCATTTTTGCTTCCTATATTTTAGGCCGTACTTCGATCTTATCTTCAACAACATAAGATTGATTTTAAGGTTATGCTAAGTATAGATAATGTACAAAGTAATGAAGCGTGTGATCTTTTGGTTTTTCAGCATGATATCTTTTGTGTGATTTGTTAATCGTATCACCGCCATTTAGTGATTTTGATGAAGGGCGTTTTTAACAGCGAGAATTGCCATCTTATGTTCAGAAAGTCTTGACAAGTGAACTGTGATAAAAGACCGAGCCCAGATTCAGCTTTTTCTAATACCGCACCCACATTGCATCGTAGTTATCTGGCAACATACAAGGAGTTAGCCAAAGTATGTTAAAGCGATTTCTCGGGTTTACTCGTGTTAAATTATCGAACTTAGCGCGCAATGCTAATGAGAAGTGTTTTATGATGACAATGAGTCACTTGTAACTTTATTCGTCGCTCAACTCAAGGTTTTATTTTTGGCCAGTGATTTTAAGTTACTTATTGAGCATGTAGTCTAGACTGCCAGAGGCCCAAGCACAGAGCCGGATTTGAAATTAAAAGTTGGTCCAATATGTTGATCAAGTTAAATTTTAAATGCTTCTCAGAGAACATATTTATTTACGGATCATGGATAATATTATGGTAACTCCCGCGAACATGTGAACTTCATCTTCTTAAACGCATCTTAGGGGTGATATTTTTTTATAAAACTACTCGTAATATGAGTCTAATTTTTGCACGCATTTTTTTATTGTTATTCCATGGCACCTTCATCAAGGAATGTTGAGAACATTCCTTGATGATGGTGATGAACGATTAGGACAACATTCAATATTACACTATTGCATTAGGTGCCCCTGTAAAAAAATTACACTCCGCCAAGTTCGGAGCTCGAAGTGGCAACAACTCTGGTGGGACTCTGCTGTTGTTGTTTGGCGCTCTCAGTGTCAATATCCAGTGGTGTGGTGTCCTGGTGATGTCTCGTGGAGAGATGAAACTAGTTGACGACTTACTTTGCTAAATCTTCTTTCATTTTGTATAACTGTATAAATTTATATAATTTGTTAGATTTTATCGCAGAAGGGTTTTTTCGTGGAATTGTTACTAAATATTTTCATTCTTATATTTACAATGAAGTAACGCCTGACTCTATTAAATAAATAAACATCAATAATGCAAGTCGTCTTGCCAGTAGAGAAATTAATGCGTTTTTTTGGCCCGTACATGGCGTACATGAATCGTTTTGTCGGTGCTGCCCCGCGCGCCGGTTTATGGCGTACAATTATTAAGATGATACCTTACGCCTACTAGGTCCGTATTATAAAAGTTTGCTCGAGAGAACTTTATGCCAAGAGAAGTAGAAGAGCATTGCTCAAGCATAGATCAATGACTGAGCAAGCTTACATAATACGGGATTAAGTGAAAGAGCGTCTTATTAGTGTCCCTTGGGGCTCGCTCAGCACGGAAAATTGCCTTGCAGGCACCTGCACCCGTTGACAGCAGTTGACGGCTGCTGTCTACTGCGGTCGACTGCAGCCTACTGCGGTCCGCGACTGCCGTCGCCGCAGTCATCCGCAGTCGACGGGTGCAGTTGCCTTGCAGTCGGCAACTTGCCGCCATTGATTAATTAAAAGGGAAGATAGGTTACGTTCTACCAGCGCTTACTCAAAAATTGGCATGTGTTACAACTACACGCAAACACATACGCTCACAGTTATATTTCCAGTCGTGTGCAATACAAAGAAGAACAACGACGGAAAGACGTACCTAAGACCGAAGTGAGACCGAGACAACAATATTTCTCGCTAGTACGACCGCCCATGCCGCCGCGCCGGTCAGACGGTGACTGAGGTGGGAGCACACAATTTTAACACTTGAGGTTGCCACTTTCGAGAAACCAGTAACTCATCTTCCCTTTTTAATAAATCAATGCTTGCCGTCCGTGTATTTGAGACAAATGTAAATTACGTCTTATTGGTGAATTCGTAGTTTGTCTTACTTTCGTGTTGAATTTATGCCTGCATTTTGAGTAAAAACTGACATTTGTAATGAAAGTATACTAAACCTGAATGTTTGACTGAAAAAGCGGTGATTTGCCTGCATTGGTTAAGTAACAAACACACATGAACAAAACACGGAACACTCAACCAATAGGTAGTTTAACGCATTCACTGCCCAACCTCGGCGACACGGGGAGGTTTGCGCTGCCGGCACCGCCGCACGAAGCTGCTGATAGATGTGGTACATCTTGCGCCATGAAAGTGTTAAAAACCTTGCAGACTGATAATGATTTTTTAAAAACATGAAAATGAACTGTAACACAAAGTTAGGACTTGGGACATGTTCCAAAATTTAGATTTTTCTTATATTTATGAAATTATTTAATAATTACTTACTACAGGATTTTTCTGAGACTGAGAGAAATGACTTTGGAACACATCCCAAAACAATGGAGACAATGACACAAATAGCCCCCAAAAGGTTAGTTGCGATGTAGATGAACACTGATCGTGGTAACACGGACGGACATTTACTGGATTGCGGCTGACCTGCTGTTTCGTCTGTTTTTTCAGGGTTTTCCTCGGGTTTGGATTCTGGTACATCTACATCAGCGTTACCTTGGGCTTCTTGTGGCTTAGACTCAGTCTCTAGGGACTCACCCTTCGAGTCTTGAGAGGACTCGTCTTCTGTTGACTGTCCATCACCTGCTGTTGATTTCTTGTCTTCATCCTGCATAGAAAAACCTTGACTATAATAAATATTTTTATGCAGTAATTAGGCACTGTAGCCATTGAGCTGAAATTCCTACATTTAGTTTATTGGTGTTGTTAGTATGTTAGATTTCTATGTACACAGGAGATTAAGGAAGTTTGGCTTTTGATATGATTGGCTCTGTAGAAAAATACATTGTTCTTGGTGGGATTTATTTTATAATTACTTTTCTTAAAAAAATATGAAGAGAAATTGCTTTTCCCATGATTTGCAAGTTTCACAATACCAGTCTATTTGGCGTCGCTGTGCGCGCGCCATGAGCCTGATAAGATTGTAAACCTTATTCCTTCACACTTAAGACACAAATTTCAATAACTAGCCGCTCTCGTAGCACTATGCTCATAGAGCGGTAAGGCACATTGCTGATTTGCGAACATTGGACATAATGGAAAGCTACTCTATACATTTTTGTCCCATACACTTATTTACCGCGTAATGTTTTTGTACTTTGAAATAAATCAAAAAATCACTATTACAAAAAATAAAAGAGTACAGTAATAAAGGTCCCCCAAACCATATCCGTGTTTTATTTACATTGCTGGTCGAGTAGCGAGCGTAAATTATGAGTCGCGAAGTGACCGCTCATTGGAATAACAACATAACGCGCTGCCTCATAATGAATAATCGCAAAAAACGAAATATCAAGGTCATGCGGATTTCATATCAATGTCATATAACATCGTGCACAGTAACAAAGGCCCTGCAACGAAATGCAAAGGGGCGGGGGTGGCCAAAATATGCAAATTCCTGAAAATATCACATTTTATTCAGTTTCGGTAACTGATCAAGTTGGCATCAACCATTTTTATTGTGAAATAATGACCAATCTCACAACCCTCCGTGGCGTAGTTCCCGCTTTTAGCGGGAAGCGAACGTTCTGTCAGCCATGTTGAGACGCAGACAAACATTAGTGATATAACACGGAAATAACACCACTTCACTGCCGTAATTGCTCATATTAGACGCGCACTTATGTATAGAAAACTAATGTAACAGTATATTTCACAACAATACCTGATTATCACTGATTTTTGCTTTATCGGTATCACCCGACATTTTTCTTACGAAGAAATTGAAAGCGAATTCCAAGCGTCTTCAAACACCGGACAACACAAATGCACGCACCCAATAAACATAGAGAAAAAACTTTTGCGTTTGGTTCAAATGAAAAATGTCTATGTCACTGTCTTTTTTAAATTTGTTTATGCTTCTCAGCCAGAAAAAAGTCAAAAATCTGAGAGGTTAATAATTTTTGAATCAGATGACCCATTTATTTAAAATAAATAGCTTTTAACTGAAGAGAAAACGTAATGTTAAAAAATTAAATCCAGGCTACTATCATTCTACCCTTTAAGTATGTTAAACGAAACGCAAAACTGCCATATTTCCAGAAACATAGACAACTATTTTGACAGATAAACAAATTGCAAATCTGTCAAATGTTATTGAAAACATGTAAAAAAAGGCTAAAACTCCAAAAAGGGATCAAAAATTCAAAAGTAAATTGATTTAGAAGAAATTTTGAGCGGTTAGCTATATTTTCATAATTTATTTCGCCAAAAAGTGCCCATGTTGTCGTCGTGTCATTGTGGTGCCATTTTGCCTGCGAATATTTTTTGTTCCTCAAATTGTCTATGGGCCGCGTCTTTCTCGCTCGGCTTTCTCGCAATTTTGCGAGGCGAGACCATTTTTTCGTAATTTCGGGTCTTTTTGATCCGTTTTCATGGCTGCCCTTTAGTGCAATCAAAATTGTGGTCTAGTACAAACATGAGTGATTACTCTTCTATGGCTACGGTTCAAAATAATACCCCCAAGGGATTTGCGGCTGCTTTACAACGTGCCAGATTGGTAAGCATTCTCACAAAAGCAGTGTTCTTTTTGTTGTCACAAATATCACCCTCTGATGTATCCGCTTACCTTCACATTTCATCTAATATTCGCACATTATGTTGCAAATCCACCCTCATTTGTTCGTGTCCATCTCTGTTTTTGTCATTCGTTTCTGAACGTTACATTTACCTAACCTACTTATCGATTGTAATAATTACAAGCTGAGATAGTGATTCAAAATCTATTGTTGCGTGCATGGTTCAAACAAAGACTTGGTGAGCGCTGATCTTGTGTTGTATGTAGGAAAACGTATAGACGAAGATGGAAACCGCGCGAACAGTACTCCTACGCATTGCCGCCGTATGATGCCGTTCGTTTCTAACGAGTTATTCTCTTTGTACTTCACTCATAAATTGCTAATAGTGTAGGTTTTACACAAAATTCTTAAACACTTAAATATTTTGTAATGAATAAACTCTGAGTTCAACAAGACCCTACCCAAATTGTGTTTGTCTTATTTATTGATTACCTACCAATGCTCCCCTGATGACTTCAAGAATATCAAAATTTTAATAATTTTTCATACCTTTAAAGAATTTACTTTTATACCTACCCTATATTGTTATCTATGTAAAAATAATAAATTGCTATACCTATTTAACAGGGTGTATGTACCAACATCAGCTTTAACTGGAAACTAAGCTAGCTCTATGTACATATCGATGGCGGAAAACGGAAGTGGCATATCTCAAAGATTGGCCTAATTTACTGTTAGCTATATTAAATTAACAATATAGCTAAAAATCATTTAGCCCAATCTTTGAGATATGCCACTTCCGCTTTCTGTCAGCAATAAATGAATTTGACTATGACTTTACCCATACCTCTTTATCTTTTATTATTTGTCTTTTGCTTCATGGCTGTGCATGACTAAGATCAATGATCTAATACAGCTTGACGATCAGGTAGCTTACATTTTGATTGGTCTCATAAGAGTATGTTTTGCAGGTTGCTGCTAAGTTGGAAGGAAGCGGAAGTAAGAGACCATTAGAAGAAGGTAGTGAACCCAGTTCCAAGAAAATTGCATCCCAAGAGATCACTTATCAATCTCCAATGAAGTGAGTATGAAACTCAACTAGTGACCCTCCCTGGCTTCGCACAGGTGCAATACTGATGTATTATTGTGTGTGTGAATTGTCCAGCATTATTATTATTTTACCTATACCTTTCCTCTTGAATCACTCGATCTATAAAAAAAAAACACATCAAAAATCTGTTGTGTAGTCTAATCTTAGCATACATAAGGGCAGACAGAAAGAGGGAAGCAACTTTGTTTAATACTATGTAGTGATAATAATATAGAGAGGAAAGATTATGAATTGCACTTTGACAAGGCTGGGGAGAGTTGCTAGTTATAGACAAATAATTTGTTAAGTAATTGTACAATCTGTCACAAATGGCTCCCACTTCATCGGATTATGAGAGTGAAGGAATAGAAAGTGCATGGTGGCTTGTCTCCACCAGAGACTAACCACAGGCAGAAATTCAGTCAAGAAAACATCATGTACATAACACCACTATCACTAAAATGTAGGTATAACATGATATGCATCAGAAGCCTGTGCTTAGTCATGATACCATTGACCTACAATAAAGATGCGCGACTGTGAATGATTCCAGTCGAATTATTCGACTTCACAAATCATTCGAACGATTCGACTGGCTAGAGCAGATTAGTAACTAATTTGGTTAGTAACCACGAGTCGTTCGACTGTCCTAGTCGGTGAAGATTCGTTATTCACCATAGATAGAGTCAGTGTCATATAGTAACTAACTTGGTTAGTAATCGCGAGTCATTCGACAGTCCGAGTCGGTTTCGATTTGTTATTCGACGTGGATAATCTATCAAAAAAATGGCGGCAAATTAAAATATTATAAGTCAAAATTAGTATGATAAAATTCTAATAGAATATTTATTGATTTTAATTAGACTCACAGCTGGTTAGCCTTTTTTTCTTTATTATCCTTTTTTGAAGTCGGTTAAAAACTACCTACACCAATTTAATAGTAGTTGTAGATCATTCGACTAGTCAGATCATTCGAAGTCGCGGATATTAAAAAATAAATGACTTAACATCTTTAACCTACAATGCTTACCAATCAAAGTGTTATAGGTATGATATATGTCATATAGCTGCAAATGTCAACAGATCCCAATAACATAAATTCATATTATAAATATCTGAACAATATTTATTGAAGAAGTATCTCAAATCAGCAAGTACTTTTCCTTTGGATCAGTGACCGACTGATCCAAAGACTGTATGCCAAAAACATAATCTCTAAAGTTAACTAGCAAATAAAGCATTTTCTATTTGTAGGTATATTAGACAGATTTTCATGGAAAATTGACAAAAAATCGCAACTTAAGACATAAATAAAATATTTGAAGTTCATACAAATATGTATTTGCCTTACTGCGGAATCAAATCAAACCCATAACATTCTTCATCTCAGGGTGATTTTTTTACAGCACAAAGATCGCCAAACATTCTTGTTAGCCTAAAACTGGCTTCACCTTGAACTTTATGAGCATGCTTTGAACAATATCTTAATTCAACCCTCCACAGCAACTCCCAGTCAGCAGCAGCAGCGGCGGCGGCAGCGGCAGCGGCCGCGAGTGCGCGTCTGCAGGCCCCGGGCAGCGGCGGCCCGAGCGGACCCGGTGGACCTCCTGGCGGACCAGCCGGCATGATGTCAGACCAGATCAACGAATACATTCGCGTACCAGACAAGATGGTCGGACTGAGTAAGTACAGTAGTTGGTTTCTAAACTAAAGTGAGCGACGCGCGTCTACAACCCCCGGGCAGAAATGGGCCGAGCGTACCTCCTAGTGGACAACCCAACATCATGTCAGACCAGATCATTGTATATGTTCGCGTACCAGACAAGATGATTGGACTGAGTAAGAACAGTAGTGGTTTTCTAAACTAGAGTGAGCGTCTACAATCCCCAGGCGGCGGCGGCGGCAGGCCGAGTGGACCTCCTAGTGGACCACCCTACATGATGTCAGACCAGATCAACGAAAACATTCGCGTACCAGAGAAGATGGTTGGACTGAGTAAGCATAAGCACTATAGTGGTTTTCTATACTATCAGGCCGCCGCCGCCGCGAGTGCGTCTACAAGCCCTGGGCAGCTGCGGTGGCCCAAACGGACCTATCCAACATGATATCTGACCAGTCAAAGTCGAACTTCATGTGATCGGTCTGATGCGCGCTTTATGGCATCATTTCGATTTCACGATGACTGTACTTCGCAAATCGTTACGCGCCGAGAATGACTCGCATAAAAAATTGTATGGATTAAAATTCGCTAAGAAATGAGACGCTATCTAATCATAAATGAATTACACTTCACATCACACTATCACTCACACTAATATCATAAATGCGAAAGTTTGGATGGATGTTTGTTATGTCTTCACGCCAAAACTACTTCACGGATCGGGCAGAAATTTTGCGTAGAGGTTATTGTAATCCTGTAATCCTGAAAAAACGCGTGCGAAGCCGCGGGGCGCAGCTAGTGGTTTCATAAAGAACCATTCATTGATGATTAGATTACATTCGCGTACTGGACAACTTAGTTGGACTGAGAGCAGTTGATATTAAAATTAACGATTCGTTTGATACTCTATTTTGGTCAGATCAACAGAACTAATACAAAATAAATGTGTCTGAAAAGATGGTTGTAATCCGTGATCATTTAACTAAGTCAGAGTCAAAGAGACAGAGTCAAATCGTTTATTTCTTTAGACTTACAAAATAAGTACTTAGACAAGTCAAATTTTTACTATATAAACAGCTTGACAAATAGTTATTACTATCATAAGTAAAGAATTAAATATTGGTAAGGGCTCTTATACGCGGACTGCACGTCTCAAATACACGGATGGCAAATTGTCTGTCGCCTGCAGTCGACGGGTGTAGTTTCCTTGCAGTCGGCATCTCGAGCCCGTATATTAGAGTCCTAGCAAAGATTAACATGTAGACTAGAAATAATCAAGATATGATTGTACCAGAAACTAGACACTAGAAACTCTAGATGGACTCTAAGGGACTCCCCTCACTGCAAGAGTCAAGGCGGCGGCGGCGGCGCGTCTTATCCAATACAAAATTTGCACAAAATCGAGCCAGCGCCTCCGCCTCGACTCCTGCAGTGAGCGTCGAACTATGGGCTCCCATAGAAAACCTATAGGAGGCGTGCTTTTTTGTCGCCGCCACCGCGACGCCACCTTGACTCTCGTGCAGTGAGCGGCGTCCCTAAGAGGGGCAAAATTCTACTATTTTCAGTAATCGGCCGTGGCGGCGAGCAAATTACTCGGCTTCAGGCAGAGTCGGGCTGCAAGATACAAATGGCGCCGGATTCAGGCGGCCAGCCTGACCGTATGTGCACTCTTACGGGATCACGGGAGCAGATACAACTTGCAAAGTACGTATTATTACTCTACAATTTACTAATTTCTTTCCAACTCTTCTAGGAACCCCTGCTTGCACGTATTATTACTGTATACAGTCTACTGCTTATTTTAACACTTGGCATGAAAGGTGTTTGTATGTATGTAGCTGTGTGTCTGTGGAATTGAAGCTCGGATATTATCCGATTTCTATTTAGTTTTTTGTTTAAAAACGACATAAGCTGAGGCCAAACGAGCGTATTATTTGAGTCGCGTTGTTTCAACAGAAGCGACAACTATTTGTGTGGCTTAAACATAAAAAGTTGTCGTTTCTGTCATTTCTGTTGATAGGACTTTTGAAGGTAGTGTCTCATTTTACACCATTCACAATTCCAAAATTACGCTCGTCTGCCGGCAGCCTTTTTTTTAAGGTGTATTCATGCAGTGTGTTTAAAAAAATCGGCACAGCCGTATAAAAGTTATGATGATTCAAAGTAAAATATTTGTCATAATGCGTGTTTAGTATTGTCGAGAACAAGGTTTTTTGAGGATGTTTGGTGATAGTTGTAACATAGTTTGCAAATCAGAAGCATGAACTTTTTATTTGATTTTGCTTGAATAACATAAATATACATGTATTATTTTGCAATTTTGTACCGAGCGTCAAACACGCAGCGTGTGTTTACACTTTTTTTCGAACTCGAGTCACGCTTATAACATTAGCTAAGCAAAAGCTAAGTAGAATAATGTCAAGTCCAACAATATTATTGTTTGATGGTCATAGGATGTAAAGGCATGTTCAGTCAGCGATATTCGCTACCCACAATCTTAGCGAAAGCCGCGTATGCGGTTCCTACTACGGTTCAATTAAATACCTACTAAATTTACCGCTACCGCTCTGAATAGCGACTACCGCGGTCTGAACAGGTACACAATTTTGTTAAACTAGGCACTTCATTATGTCAATGGTTTCGTCACAGAATAAAACGCTTCGATATTCTACCTTAGATGAGGTATTCTACCTTTGCAGTGTCCTTTCAGGGTGCATGTACCCAGTTATAACTAAACATTCACTGAGACATAATAATGAATTGTACATGCAAGCAAAAAAAATGAAATATGAAAGAACTACCGGTGGGCTTCGCACGTCAATATTGTCAAGTTTGAAAACATTCTAACAATCTCTCCGTTCTTCTTTGTAAATTTATTGATGTAAATAAGATAAAATTGTGAATATCTTCTTTATCTTTTTAATTACGAAGATTGCCTTGGGGCTTAGATTGATTGTTATTTTCATTAAGTGTTTTTTTTTCTTCAAAGTTTTATTTGTGTTCATGGTAAAAAATCTCATTGGTGTTTTACTAAATTTACGCATATTATTATTGTAACCTCCACGCCTTCATTCCACGACTATGAAATTTCCACTGACATAAAATAGTCGACCAGAGTTATATTGCCAATATTATAGAAGTCAAGTCAAGCCGTACATATATCACCACGCGCTCTATTTTTAGTTTATATTATCTAAGGATACTACGACGATGCCATTGTTATAGTTAAGTGATTGGTTAGCAGAATTGACCCCAGGCCTAAAAGCTACTACTATTGGTTTCGTTAGATAGAATAATTCAAATGATGATCGGCAACCTAACTTGCACGCATAAACGCTTTTTGTTAACAAGCATGCTGCTTGCTTCTATGTCAAACTAGTGTACTTTTAGATATAAGCTAAGGTGGTTGACCGCGCGTAAATATCGTGTTGTTACATGTTACTATTATTTAGGTTCTCAAAGAAATTTTTATAGCAGTTAGAAGTTTTCCGCTCATTGCTATTAACCCACACAAAAACAAACAACAAACCAATTGGACTCTATGACATATAGGCCCGTATTATGAAACCTTACTCAGTCATAGAGCTATGCTTGAGCGACGTTTATGCCATAGAAAAGCGTTGCTCAAGCATAGTAGGATGACTGAGCAAGCTTTCATAATACGGGTCTAAGAGTGTGATTTGTGTGATACAATAAAGAGATATCTATCTATCTAAGAGTAAAAGACTCTAAAACTAGGTATTAGATTCATTTGGTAACGAATCTTTAACCTTATTGGTTAAAGATTAGTAGTAAATGGCTAACGCAAAACTTCTGTTCTACTATATAAGTTGTAGAGCCTAAAAAATAGTACAAACCCATTATTTTCTGTCCCTTTTCACAAGATTACCGTGCAATTGGCCCGGAGTAAATCAAAGTGTATTTGTTTTTTGTGCTAATGGTGAATAAAGTTACTTACAAGGCATGCTAAGAGAGAGTTCACTTCGCTTCTGGTTGCGGTAACATGTAAGGCTATGTTCATTTGAAGGAAATAATGCCAGGCCTCCTATGTAAAAGATAAGAGTTAGAAAATATTTTATTGAGGAATAGTTCATTAACTGTCATTCTAATCACCCCTGTAGCTGTAACTGTAGATAACACCTCTAACAATAGGGTATATGCATCGATTTTTTTTATTGTTTTAATCGATTCTTCATTATTTAACCGAGGAATAATAAGATGCTCACTGAATTTCGCATTAACAAGGTAAAAAGAACAAATCAAAACTACAATCATTTTCGGGTGATAAAAACGCTGCCATATTGGCGCCATGTTTATGTGACGTCGACGTACACACTTGATTAAAACCTTTGGTGACGACCTCGGTAGTGATCATCTCAGGAAAGAGGTTTTCCGAAAAAACTGAAAATAATCGACAATACGAAATGTCAAGTGGCAGAATAGTGTCAAATCATGGTGCAGCAAGCAGAATAAAAATAGAAAAAAAGTGCACAGTGATGTCACGTCCGCTCTAGTCAATGGCGTAGCGTTTTGAAATTTTGCGATTGAGATTTAAAATATCAATTTTTCAATGGTTAAATTCTACAACAAAAACATCTCAAAACGCAAAAATAAATATGTAGATATGTTTCTATATCAATAGAGAATACGTATATATTTTTTAGCTATTTTGAAATCACATGCATATACCCTATTGAATTATACGTTTGCAAGTAGATTTCTCTAACATATAGGTACCTAGCTTCCTTTCGTTATATTAGGCAGAGAGCTTTGTTTGCTGAAGAAACACACAAAATTACTAATTATAACTCGCAATGTATGTATCAAAGTAGTTTAGGTAGCTTCTGTACAAAAAATCACTTTAGAATAGCATAAACAAGTAATATTTTAGGTAAAACAGAGACCCGATTGCGTAGAATTAGCTTAGGTATTAAAACTGCTTCCTACAACCGCCATTTTGGATTTGTACCAATTGTTAGTCTTTACACGCATGTGGTGATCCAATCCAGACAAATCGACAACTAGCCAAAAATCACACTAATATGTATTATAAATTCGAAAGTTTGGATGTTTACATGTATGGGTGGATGTTTGTTAGCTGTTCACGACAATACTACTGCTGTTATTTTATATAGGTAGTTCTTGGCCTCGAATTAAAAATAGGGCTGCAGGTCTTTTAGGCTACAGCGATATCTATTTACACACCCCAAAATCACTATCCTCCATTATGAATATTTAACTTAACTACGAACCTTACTTGTTTTGTAAGAAAACCAACGATGAAACGTTGGTTAATCCTTAACTGAGAGGGCTAAATAATAATAATAAAGCCTTTATATAGGACATGTCTATAGTTATATAGAGGATAGAGATATTACTTACATAAGTTTAGAGCGGAATTATATATCAATAGTTTTTATTAACACTACCATTCTTCGCAGTCGGGCTTTCTTAATCCAAGTAGAGTAGCTCCCACATATCTCATCTGAACATAACCTTACCTGCATGATATTAACCCGCTTAAACAACCAAGCGTTTAATAAAAAGAGAAATTTTATTCATCAGGGAACTAGTTAATCAAATCGTGAATCACAGAGGTCGAGAGAACGCCCCCATGACGGAAATGGGCGGCAATGGCGGAGGCGGGGGGAACATGCCGCCGATGCAACGCGCCGGCCTGGGCGGGGGACTAGCAACCACCGTAAGTCTACCTTTACATGGGATTTACACTCCATAGATGTCCAAAGCTCTATGGTGCCGGATTAGAATTTTCACCACCGCCATTCTTCCTGTCGTAAGAGGCGACTAATGGATATACGTCAATGGCCGGCCCGGCAGCAGCGCCCTCTGAAGAAAAATTCTACCACCTAACTGCGATCCCCAACTCACACACAAAAAATTGAAAAATTGTCACCTCCGGACTAAGCCAGTCCGTGAAGCAACTCTGTTGTGTTTCGGAATGTGGTCCGGAGTAGCCATCTTCTAGACCTTCGTGATACATCGTCGGCCGCATCTTCGCTTTCCATCAGGTGAGATTGCGGTCAAAAGAAAGTCAATTTCAGATAAAAAAAATAAAAAAATGCCGGGATGGGGATTATGGGATGAGATAAACGCCAATAAGGCGCCTATCAGGGAGTCCTTCGTCTAGCCGCGGACCAATACAGGCTGTTGAAGTTGAGTTGTCCAATTTGCTGAATTCATTCGAACCTGCATCCACGGAAGGCGCCAAAGTAAGGCGCTAAGGTAAAAAACCTCAGTCTGGTAGCTATAGCAGCGGATTGGACAACATTTATGCAATAATAGGTACCTATGTAAGATGAGCAAGTTAGAAAAAACACATATAGGTTGATTGGTAGCTGAGTTCATAGCCTCAAGGAGAAGCTACCATTTAACAAGCATTTGACCCATGGTTGTCTATGACGAAGTCTATATCTAGTATTGTTTTTTTACGAATTCGTTTTGATTTTGGGGAGAAAACCCAACAGATGATATCTAATAATGGTCAGTTTAAACAATAAGTGGACTGCTCTTTTGATTATTTCTTATTAAAGTAATTTGTAATCAATCTAACAAAACATATCCTAGTTATTAGTGACTAAAGACATTTTTACAGTCATATAGAGTTCACAATAATTTTCATAGGTTTAAGAAAACCTTTTTTGGATGCCATTTTCAATATAAACTATAGTTTTTTTTTTGTTCTTGCCTTATGTATGGTTATTGCTCTATCTTTGAACAGTAAGTACATAAAAGTTCCTTCATGGGTGTGAAAGTCATAAATGTGATGATGATGGCAGGTGGTTTGTAAACCGTATCCTAGCTATTTGTGACTAAAGACATTTTTACAGTCATTAAGAGTTCACAATAATTTTCAAAGATATAAGAAAACCTTTTTTGGGATGCCATTTTAATATAAACTATCTTGTCTTATGACTGGTTCTTGTTCTATCTTTAAACAGTACATAAACCTTCCTTCATGGTATTTAAGGTCATAGATGTGATGATGATGGCAGGTGGATTGTAAACCGTCGAAATAGTACATTATTGTCGAGGTCTGTAATGACTGGCGTGCTGGCTGCGATGGCAGCCTACGTGGACAGTAAGCGCTGCAATGATGACCAACCTTGATGGCCGAGACCGTAGTTAGCTTAGCTTAGATAAAATAGAATAGAAAGAAATAGAAAAAACATTTATCTGGACCATTGATTTATTAAAAACGAAGATGAGGTACTGGTTGCTCGAAAGTGGCAAATTGTGTTCTCCCACATCAGTCACCATCTGACCGGCGGCACGGGCGGTCGTGATTCGCGTGAAATATTGTTGTCTCGGTCTCACTTCGGTCTTAGATACGTCTTTCCGTCTTTGTTCTTCTTTGTATTGTACAGGAATGGAAATATAACAGCGAGCGTATGTGTTTGCGTGTAGTTGTAACACATGCCAATTTTTGAGTAAGGGCTGGGAGAACGTAACCTATCTACCCTTTTTAAATCAATGATCTGGACACAGCATCGATCAGGTATTTCGCGGCCTCCCCCGTAGATATCTAGAACCATACAAAAATGACACTCAAAATTGACTACGACTTGTTTTGACGCAGACAGTTTGCGCAGTGCCTGACACGTTTTTTGCTTACGGAACAAGTGATTAGTGGAGTCGAATTTATTTTATTTTGTAAGTAGGTAACTGAAAATAATTAAACTGCTAAACTGATTTGTTTTACAGGAACAATCGGTAAATCATACCGTTACCTTGTACTTATCATATTTAAATTTATTTGGTTCTTTCTAATTACTCATAAATAAAATAATGTAATTCGTACTGCTAATAGTTAGGTATGTAGATGGTCACAGACCTGTTTCTGTGTAGTCAACACTTAATAAATATATTGCAACAAGAAAATTAAAAATTCTAAATCAAAATAATAATCTTATATTTTTTATAAATGTTTGAGTCAGTATTTTAAATAAACTTGTCACTTTAGATAAAAAAATAATAAACGCAAGACAAGAGCATATAAAATAAAAAAGCCTCTCTATTCATGAATTTAGAAGAAAGTATAAATCGTAACTTATGCAAACCAACAAATAATTTTTAACGTTGATTTGTTGAGGTAAGGGCAATAATTTGTAAGTTAAAGTGGTAAAAATGCACTAAAGCTTTACTGAAAATAAGAAACCCCGTGTTTTTTGTATCATGGTGTGATTTTTGTAATTTTGCTAGGCATGCTTTCTGTCCAAGCGCTCAAATGACACTAATTAAAATGCTTTCCATACATGCCAAAAAGAAAGCTTGTGATACAGACGGTTTCAGACCACTTATTGTGAATCTATGGGGGGGGGGGGGGGGGGGTGTATGTAGTGCTATACTCAAAAAATATGAGTATTTAATAAAATAATAGTTTATTTCAGCCCCAAAAAAAAGTTGAATATAATAAGTAGAACCAATTTCGTACATGAATACAGTAAGAATTTGCTCCTGAAACAAAAATTGGCAATGGATTACTGGTCTTTTCAAGTTGAAAAGCAGACTCGGGAAATGTTGAAATTGGTCCATATTTGTCAGAGAAATCGATGAACATACACTTAAAAAAACATACACCTATCCGCACATAGAGTAGAACCTCCACTATTTTACGAAGTAGATTTAAAATTATACCAAACCTCGTCTCGTAGCAAGCGCGGTTATTTTTACGCTTATATTTTTTGTTCTGATTTATTTAACCAAATGTACATACAGACAGACAGGTTTGACAAGTGCAACGAAACTAAGATCTCGACGATTTCATTACAATAAATAAAACCGGTCAAGCGCTAGTCGGACTTGCGCACAAAGAGTTCCGCACCATTTTCTATAAAAAGGAGCCTTCTAAAATCCTTTTTTATTCTGTATTTTAGGATTTGTTGTTGTAGCGGCCACAAAAATCATCATCTATGAAATTAATTTCAACTTTCTAAGTAGCGCGGTTTATGAGATAGCCTGGTGACAGACAGACGGACAGCGGAGTCTTAATGATAAGGTTCCGTTTTACCCTTTAGGTACGGAAACCTCAAAAACTACACTTGGGAGGCGGCTATGCTCACTAACACAGCAGCTAACATGTCCGGCATTATTTATGTTATAATATCTTCAGGAGGAGATCATGTTACCCGGCCCGAAAGTCGGCCTCATCATTGGCAAGAGTGGAAAAACTATCAAGCAACTGCAGGAGCAGTCAGGAGCCAAGATGGTGGTGATACAGGACGGGCCTAACACAGAATATGTGAGTACTTTGAAATTTGTAGCAAGGCTGTATGGTGATGGCTTAAATTTTCACCACTCCAACTCTTCCGGTGATACAGGACGCGCCTAACACAGAATATGTGAGTTCTTTGAATATTTGCATCGTGATGCAAGACTGTATGGCTTAGAATTTTCACCACTCTAACTCTTGTGGGTTATGTAAGTGACTAAGGGATATGTCCACTAAGAGGAGCCAGCAGTGTCCCCTGCAGAACTATTCTACCACCGAGCTGCGATCCCAACACGCATGCCTAGCGTGGGCATTATGGGCATTGCCCCCATGAGTGGTCCTGTCTAGGACGCATTTCATTAGCTCGCACCGGGCGCAAAAATGCTATTTACGGCATTGGTGTCTATTTAGATGTCGCCAAAACTAAACTAAACTAATTTGACAGTACTATAACTGTCGCTGTCCGTATCATAACGATGAAAATAAAAAAGATGGCATCATTTTTTGTCCTACCAGATTACTTTAGACTAGTTTTTGCAACATCTTAGACACCATTGTCTAGTGCTTAAAACACTAAAACCTTGCTTGGAGCTAGCTAGATAATGCTGCGCGAATACAGTCCAGCATTATTATTAGTATGTGATTCACATTTCCATGTTCTCTGGCCACATAGGCCCAGTCTCTTGGACCTTATATTATTATTCGCCTTTTATTTTTATTATTGGTTTCCCAGGAAAAACCCCTACGCATCTCCGGCGACCCTGCAAAAGTGGAGATTGCAAAGCAGTTGGTCTTTGAGTTACTAGCAGATAAGGATATGGGAGGCGGTGGACCGAGACCACCCTTCGACAACTTTCAAGGATCTGATGACGGGAATCTTGGTGCTTCCAACTCTACTGAGGTATTGATGCAAGAAGGTGGAGTTACACTATTGAAACGCCACGCGAACCGACAAAACGGGATATGTGTTCAGTTGTATTTTTTCTAAAAGGGGTGTAACACGTTTGTCATGTCGCGTTTTAGTAATTTGTTTGTGCATTTGAAAGTAGTCTTAAGCTCGCGTCGCGTCTCAAAATAAGGTCACCGGTTTTTCCCGGCGGCTTTGGTGTGCTTTAGTAGACTAGGCCCGTAATCACCGTAAAAACGCAATCGATGTTTCTGATTCGATTTCGTGCAAACGCTTATCTTATGCAAGAAACATATCAAGTTGGTTTTGCACGGAGAAGAATCTTTACTAAAGTAGACCCCCTGGTTTGCACTACTTTCGGTCGCTCAGTGCGTTCGCATATCATAGAGCTGTAAGACACTCTAAAAAGGTCGAATCTTAGTTTCAGCCTACATGCATTACTTGACACTTCTTTACAAACCAACAGCCCAACGACGTGATGATGCTTAACATTCATGTCCTATGACGCAAATGCCGTCCCCGTGTAGCCTCTGCGGGTGGCACCGCCGAGGCTCGACGATGAATTCATAAACCAAATCGCAAAATCAATTTATTCAAGTACAAATTCTCTCAACAGGTTCTAGTCCCCAAAGTGGCTGTGGGTGTGGTAATCGGCCGCGGCGGAGACATGATCAAGAAGATCCAAGCGGATACTGGCTGCAGGGTGCAGTTCCACCAAGAAAGAGATGACGGACCTGGTGATAAAAGGTTAGAAAGAGATAACAAGTATTCATTATACAAAATGGCGGGAATCAAATGGCCTTATTCTGTTTCAATAGTAAATTATGGTCTTACCTCCGACACTCTTACATCAGTGAAAGGCTTACTATAAGTTATCAGATTGTCTAGCTAGAGCAGTGGTTCTTAACCGGTGGTCCGCGGACCACTGGTGGTCCCTGGAAGCACTCGAAGTGGTCCGCGGAGCCACATTATTTTAGGTAGGTTTTTTCAAGAATCCCAATAATTTACGTGTAGGTACCCAATAATTGTCGCGATTTTTCAATATCTACTTTCATTTGACCAACTCTAAGTAGGTATGTTTCATACAGGTCTTTCTTTGACCCTTTTAATGTGCCTACGAGTACTTAGGTTACTAAGTAGCTTAGAATAATATAATTATTTTGTTGTTAGAAAAATGCCGCCGAAACGAAAGTATGACGGCGATTATATTAAACTAGGCTTTACTTCAATAGAAATAAATGGGGAGATTAGACCTCAATGCGTAATATGCACAACTGTTCTTGCCAATGATGCTTTAAAGCCGGCAAAGTTGGAACGTCATTTGAAAACCGTACATCCGAATTACTGTGACCGTCCGCGAGAATTCTTCGAAGGCAAACTGATAAATCTAAAAAATGAAACTCGGACCTAGTGGAACAAGTTATGCAACATCTGAAAAAACATTATCTGCATCGTTTGAAATTTCAAAATTGATTGCCAAATCCAAAAAAGCACACAAAATCGGTGAATCTCTAATAAAGCCTTGTATGCTTAAAGCTGCACAAGAGCTTTTAGGGCAGGAAGCTCAAAAGAAAATTCGTGATATACCCCTTTCAAACGACACAGCGAAGTCGCGTATTCAAAAAATGTCAAATGATATTGAAGAACAAGCTATTGACAAGATAAAATGTAGTCCTTATTTTGAGCTACAATGTGATGAATCTACCGACGTATCACAATGTTGTCAATTCCTTGTTTTTTTTAGATTTTTGAATGACAATAAAATGTTTGAAGAAGAGTTACTTTTTTCTTAAGAACTGGAAACGACGTCGAAAGGTGCAGATGTTATGGATACAATAAGTCAATATTTCGAAAAACATGGACTTATGTGGCAAAAGCTTGCGGGGTTTTGTACGGATGGTGCTCCTGCTATGCTTGGTTCCCGTTCTGGTCTAGCAGCATTGATAAAAACTAAAAATCCATCTGCAATTACGACGCACTGCGTAATTCATCGTCAAGCATTGGCCTCCAAAACACTCCCGGAATGCTTGGCTGTTACGATGACAACAGCTATAAAACTAGTTAACTTCATTAAAAAGAGTGCACTTAATACTCGTCTCTTCAAAAAATTGTGCTCTGATATGAACTTTGAACACGAAACTCTGCTTTTCCACACGGAAGTGCGTTGGCTTTCCAAAGGAAACATGTTGTCGAGGTTATACGAACTAAGGGAGGAAGTAAAAACATTCTTAACTGACAAGAACACAGAGTTGCTGGATCAGTTCTGCGATTCCCAATTTGAAATACGTTTTGCATATTTGGTTGATTTTTTCGCACAACTAAATAAGTTAAATCTTCAACTGCAAGGGTCAGGAAATTTGAAGTTGCAAGGCGCGGGCAGTATATTTGCATATGAAGATAAAATCAGTGCATTCATCGCTCAAATCGAGCTATGGATCGAAAAAGTCGAAACAGAAAACTTTTCTGCGTTTGATACGCTAAACCAAATTATTGACGGACAACGTGCTGAGATTAAAGGAGAAATAAAAAAGGACATGACACACCATTTAGAAAACTTAAAAAGCGAATTCAATCGCTATTTTCCTGACTGCGAGGACAAAGTTATTCGAAAACTGATCCGCAATCCTTTCATTGTCAAAGTTTTTGAGGTGCCTGATGAAATCCAAGAAGAACTTATTGAAATGCAACACGACAGTAACTTGAAAGATACATTCGAGGCAGGAATTAATCTTGAAGATTTTTGGAGCCAAAAAGCAATTTCTTTTCCAAAGACTCGAGCAACTGCTATACGTTACCTAACTCTGTTTTCATCAACATATCTATGCGAGCAGGGGTTCTCGGCGCTTCTAATAATTAAAAACAAGCACCGAAATCGGTTGGATGCTAGTGCCGATATGCGTTTGGCTTTGAGTAGCATTGAACCAAGGATTCAGAAGTTGGTAAAGAGTATGCAATCACAAAAATCACATTAAAATTATGTTTAATACCTCGGTAGTCAATGTTAAATTTCCGTCAAAAAATAAAATATTGTTGTCTTTGAATTAGTCTTTGAATTGTTTGTATGTTTTATTTATACAACAATCCTTTAATAATTTAAATATACTATATTTACCTCTAAATTTTTTGTCTCGCCAAGTGGTCCGTGGCAAGACAAAAAAAATGCAAATGGTCCCTCATCACAAAAAGGTTAAGAACCACTGAGCTAGAGGATAAAAAAAGTTTGGGACGGATGTTGCTCCAACTCGAAAATATCCCCAACCAACAGGCTAAAAGATTATTCGTCGTTTCTTTACTTTAGTCTACATAACGAGGCGACTGACATCAAAAATACCACTTTATTTCCACGTCATTTGACGTCGTCATTTTCGTGTGTACATGTTATTGTGAATAATTTTTGACTTTGATGGATGAATGTAGTGATAAGAGGTTAAAAGGAGGTGCACATATTTTAATAATCCTTTAAATCTCTCCATATAGGAATCAATGATGTCATCCTTTTTATTTCCATCGTTATGAAAAGGATAGCAACAATTTAGTTCTGTTAAATTAGTTTCGTTTTGGCTTCATCTATGTGCAAATATTTTATTAATTTATTTTTACAGATGTTACTTACAAGGCAAACCCGCCCAAGTTGACCAGGCAAGACAAATGATTGAAGATTTAATAAGCAGTGTAAATGTGAGTAAATTTTGACAACTCAACCTATAAACATTAACTGAATTAAGTTAGTGAACAGAAGTATTATTTTGTTCACACACTTCTTGTGTTCTATAATATCACCACACATGGCGTCGTTGGCACTGAAATTCGTTTAGAACAACATTACTACTTTTATATTGTTTTTATACGATAAGATGGTGTGCATGATCAAACAATAAAAGCAAAAACATAAACAAACAAGACTAAAATACTATCAAGTGTTACCAATGCAATTTTTGTTAGACAGTAACCATGATTCGTCACAGCTGATAAAGAAAGAGTTGAGTACGCGCGATTCAGCGTAACCAAACAGAGCGTGACGGTTCAGTCAGTTTTCTTTACTACACAAAGGGCTACTAAAAATGTTCACTCAATAAATTGTTAATTTTCTGTATCACTTTCAACCGCTAGTCTAGGTAGTCACAGCGATATAAATCTTATTTGTATGTTAACAGAGGCGTGAACAAGACAACAGAGGATGCAGACGACCTGGCGCAAGAAACGGTGAGCGCGGCGACTTCCAATGGACGGACCAGCCTGACATCAGAGTTATCTTCACAGTTAGCAATGTGAAGTGCGGCCTTATTATTGGTAGAGGTAAGTGGAACCATCTTTCCGTTTGAATATCTAAAGAATATAGGCCTGTAGAGAGACCTGTGCGTTACCCAGAATGGTAGCAGTAAGATTTGTTCATCATGTAAATTATGTCATTGTAAATTAGTCCACTGCTGGACATAGACCTCCCACAATGAGCGCCATAGCGCACTGTCTCCATGACTGAGCGACGCGGTCTACCTGCTCTCAAGAACTCGTTTACCCCAGCGGTTGTCGGTTCTTCGCGAGATAGCCCACTGCCACTTCAGCTTGCTAATTCATTGAGCTATGTCGATAACTTTGGTTCTCTGTCGAATGTATTCTCAGTAGGTACGAATCCTATCCTTCAGAGATACTCCAAG
The DNA here is from genome assembly GCA_955876795.1 of Eupithecia tripunctaria. NCBI lineage: Eukaryota > Metazoa > Arthropoda > Insecta > Lepidoptera > Geometridae > Eupithecia > Eupithecia tripunctaria. The sequence goes on along the minus strand of OY041623.1, from coordinate 5,871,458 downwards.
CATAGCTGAGCTACTTCGAACTGGTAGACCAGCCCTATCGTGAGTGTCCACGTCTCAGCTCCGTAGGTCATGACGGGTAGGACGCACTGATTGAAAACTTTGGTTTTCAAGCATTGCGGTATGGATAACGAGAAGACACGACGTAGTTTCCCAAATTAAACCCATACCTCCTTCGCTTAGCTTCCTTCTCAAAAACGTTTTTGCCTAACTGCAGAATATCAAATCAGTGGAATAATCGGCTGAATGTCACGAGATATCTGAGCCTGCCAAATTTATTTGACCCATAATAAATATTTATCGGTTAACAGTACAATTTCAACCATGTTCTACACAGGTGGTGAAGTAATAAAGCAGATCAACTCGCAATCCGGGGCACATTGCGAGCTGGACAGGCGAGCGCAGGGAGCCGACCGTTCTGGCAACAGGACATTCTACATCAGAGGGCATCCCGAGGCCGTAGAGCAGTGCAAGCGAATTATATGCGAGAAAGTTGGACAGGTAATATAGAAAGACAGATCGTTTGTTTGCAGACAACAGTGATTTGTTTTTGTTGTGTTTCTTATCCTCGTCACATAAAATCATACAATTTACAGGGTTATCTGTTATTTAATGACACTACGTGAATTGCAGATTCTGCCCATCACGTTTTTGTATTTCTTTATTAATCAAGACATATTCATATCAAGAGTTACAGCGTGTTGCCATATTACAGAGACAAACCACGTCTAAGTACGTCCAAGTCGGGCAGACGCCAAGTCGCCATTTGCATCTCGGGAAGAGGCGGAGAAGCCTTTACGCGGTGCACTCTCTTTAGTTGACAGTCCAGCCATATCTTGCGAGTAACTTAGCTACGTATGTTTAGTATAAGGCCAAGACAAGTTCAACAATATGGCTAAACGTTACTTAGACATCTAGTTGAATAAATCTAATTAGGTATACTCGTATCAAAAAAATAGCGTTTTGCAAGCTGTCTAGCTACAAAAGGCTGATTCTACTACCTGGTGGCGACAAATACATTTTTTTTTACCATACTCAACTTAATAATGCTCATCTCTCATCCAGCCCGTAAACTTCCTACCCGATAACAACGCTGGCAACCCTGTCGGTAACGGTAACGGCGGCAACGCTAACGGAGGTAACGGCGGCAGCGAATTCTACGGAGGCGGCGGCGGCGGCGGTGGCGGTGGTGGCGGCGGCCCTGGCGGTCCTCCTGCTTGGGGATACAATCCGCATTGGCATCAGCAGAATAATGGACCACAGCCCCAGGTAAACTCCTTAAAACAATACTCTCTAAATACATCTAATTGTCTCGCTACTGATTCTTAGAAGATGGGACACTATAACGTACAATCTTTACTTTTTTAGGACCTTTTGCTCGTATGGTACATCGGCCCCTATTCAAACGCACACAACATGGCTCCGTGCTTAGTAGTATTAAATGAGTCAGCCATGGGTTACTTAGGGTACATTCCGAGTTAGGTTAATATCGACATTCCAAATTAGATATCACGACATTGACAGCGATATTGAGTGCTATCATTAATTCGGAACAATGAACGCTGCTGATTTTATGAAAGGCTTCCTTATTGAGTCGCCATGTCGCAGCACCGTAAGTCATAGTTGGCTGGTTATAAAGACGTGTTTTCAGACACTGGAACGAGTGGAATGTGTATGGAAATAACCGTAAGTCATAGTTGGCTGGTTATAAAGACGTGTTTTCAGACACTGGAACGAGTGGAATGTGTATGGAAATAAAGATTTATTATTATTTTATATTACAAATATTACAATCCGTTTGTTTCTCCAACAGCAACAAGTCCAAATAAACCCTGCGACCGGTCAACCTGACTACTCACAGCAGTGGATCGACTACTACCGCTCGTTAGGGCTCATGCGGGAAGCGGAGGCAGTTGAGATGCAATCCAAGCAGCAAGGTATGGATGGTATGTACTAACACACTAATATTTGACGACCTCGGTGGCGCAGTGGGCGAAGGTCCGCCTGCGACGCAGAGGAGGTTGCTGGTTCAATTCTCTCCCCGGGACGAATGTTTGTACTATCTGCAGATATTTGTTCAGGGCGTTCTGGATGTTCTCTATATTTATTATAAAAAATATCTATGTCGTGTATTAAGTATATCAATTTATCTACTATTCATAACACAAGCTCTGCTTAGCTTGGGGCTAGATAATACTGCGTGAATTGTCCAGCACTATTTGTTACTTGTTATTTTTAAGCTAAGTTCATCAGTAGTGGTGCTAACAAACTAACATGTGTTGACAATACAATTTGGCCCCCCACTCATTTATTTTGTGTGTAATATAATTTATTGTGGTCTGAAATAAACAAAATATGGAATCCTACTAATATTATAAACGCGAAAGTTTGTAAATATGTATGTAGGTATGTAAACATGTATATTTGTTGCTCTTTTACGCAAAAACTACTGAACGGATCGGGCTGAAATTTTCCATACAGGTAGTTTTAGGCCTGGAATAACATTTAGGCTAGGACTTTTTATCCCGTAAATCAGTTCCCGTGGGATAGGCGTGCGAAGCCGCGGGGTGCAGCTAGTTTAAAATATTGCAAACACCATATCCTAAGACGGTCAACTGTTGAAAATAAATTCCATCTAGGTTTACGGAATTTATTGATAGGTATAGTTATAGATAGTACAGGTTGCAGGTCTTATGTATGTTTGCCTAATAAACCATAAAAAAGCTGCTGGGTTGATGGTACTTGCTCAAGAGCGAGTCGACTCGCGTACGAAGGGTTCCGTACCATTTAAAACACATAAAAACGGCCAAAACAATCGTGTGTTGTATGGGAGCGCCCTTAAATATTGTTTTTGTTCCGTTTTTTAGTATTTGTTGTTATAGCAGCAACAGAAATACATAATCTATGAAAAATTTCAACTGTCGAACTTTCACGGTTCAGATTCAGTTACATACGGACAGTCTTAGTAATAGGGTCCCGTTTTACCCTTTCGGTACGGAACCCTTATAAGACCCGCTCTGACTCTAATTAACCGACTTCAAAAAAGGAGGAGGTTCTCAATTCGACTGTAATTTTTTTTGTGTTTTATTTTTTGTTGAATGTTTATTACCTCAGAACTGGCTTGATGATCCGATTTTCACTATTTTTATATGAAAGCTGGTGCTTCCCGCATGGTTCCATTTTAATTTGATTCAGTTCTGACAATGGGATCCATGAAAATTTATGATAAAACTATAAGTTTGTTTATATTTTCTTAAAAGAAAATGAATTATTTAACAAATACGACTTGGATATCAAAGCCAGCGTGAACCTGGAAGGAGAATTTTAGTTTTAAAACCATTGTTTTTTGCTTAGGTGGCGGTGGCGGCGGCGGCGGCACCCCTGCGCCTTCAGGCAACAGCTCCGCCCCGGGCGGCGGCGCTGGCGGCCCTAGCGCATCGGGCGCTGACTACAGCGCGCAGTGGGCAGAGTACTACAGAAGCATGGGGAAAAATAAGGAGGCAGAGGCGATCGAGGCGCAGATGAAGGTTAAGGTAAAGCTAATGCAGATTAGCGTTTATAACTACTAGATTAATGTTTGTTACCTTTTCACGCGAAATTCACGCGCTTTGAAATTTTGCACACATTTAATTCTAATACCGGAATCAAACATATGCTACTTTTTATCCCATAAATCAGTTCCCGTGGGATAAAAATTACCTTTAAATGTTCCCATAGGAACAACCCGTGCGAAGCCGCGGGGCGCAGCTACTTATAAATAAATTCTCTAAATTCATGATACCGCCTTCGTCTCCGGCCCGGCCATGGTTTCTGTGTGTCGCGGCATTATTAGCCGCCACACACAGAACCTTGGCCGGTCCGGACGGTGTGTGTATGTCTCTCATTTCAACCGTCACTCCTTAGCATCTAGCTCGGCCATGGTTTCTGTGGCAGCTTTAATAACTTGCCCAATCTATTTCCTTCCAGAGCGGCGGCGGCCCCGGCGGTCCAGGAGGCCCAGGCGGCCCGTCCCCCAACCCTGGCAACTCCGGTGGCGCGCCTACCCCACCTTCGTCAACGCCCGTGCAGTACCAACAGCCTCAGTACGGCATGTACGGCGGTTATCAGCCGTACCAGCCTTACCCGCCGTACCCGGCCGGCCCAGGCGCTCCCGGCTCGCAGCCTATGCCTGATCATCAGCAGTGGTAAGTTAACGGGTTATGTCTCTTCCATACAGATATGCTCTGCGGCCGATAGTTGCTTGCAATTTGTGTGGGAGAGGTTTAAAGTGATTTAAAAGTAGGCTGGGTATTACACTGGGCTTGACGAGACAGCTCGGCGGGTTCGTTGTCGGCGCTTCACATCTGATGTGAATTGAATTGATGAAAAATTTAATTTTGGTCAGCTAAATTCAATAAGAAATGTTTGTAGACCAACCATAAGGAACAAAGGAAACTAAAATTTACCTACTTGGCGTTTAGTCTTAGATTCGACAAAATATATCTATTTCTTGTTAAGTAGGTACTTACCATACGTATTACATCAGTAAAGTGCACATAAAATTTCGCTGCTATCTACATAAATAAAATAATGCTGGAAAATCCACACAAGCAACAGTATACACTAGCCAAACTCGATGTAATTTTTTTTGTAAACCAACCACTTATTCGTACATTTTAATATATTATTTAAAAAAATATATGAAGAGAAAAACTCAACAATTAATGTAAATTGCGTATGAAAAGACGCAACGACAGAATTAATTTTAGGTTATGAGCGGTTTGTTTACAATGATTGTAAATCTAATTTGGCTGGAATATAGACGCTGACATCTATCCGCCGCCCTGTATCGTCGAGCCACTCCGTTCTGGTGTGTTAAACTAACTTTAGATAGCCAAATGTTATTCTTGGAGCCAAATTCTGTTAACTAATCGGTTTACTATGACAATCGTATCGTAGCAGAATCGTCTATAGATGAAAAAAAAACAGACAATGCGAGGGGTGCTCTTTGCACAGAGAGATTGATAGAATGCTTTCAACCTTGAGGTTAAGTACTTCTGGTTTGTTTATCTTTTGTGCAGGAATAAAAAAATTATAAATCCTGTATCAAAGGTGAAATGCCAAAATTTGTAAGTCTGATACCATTGTTAAATTGTAATCGTGAAGCAATTAATTAAGTGGACTAAAGTCTAACTACTGAAGTGAATGATGAATGAAGAAATAACAAACATCTATCCATACATAATTTGGAACAAAAGATAAGAAACAGCATGAAGAAGTACTTTAAAACGCTGCACAATCCATACAGCATCATTTAGCCCCAATCTCAACTTCTCTTGTGAAATGGTTTGTAGAATGAATGAATAGGATAGTTTGAAACCTGGAATAACATAGGACTATTTCAATAGAGGAAAAACGCGTGCAAAGAATCGGTTAGAAGTTAGTTGTAAACTGGTCACCCTGGCATCGAACACCTACAGTGCCTTATGTAATTTAAGATGATAAGAATGATAACTACCAAAAATATTAGTTTTGTGGTATGGAGAAAAACTGCTTGTTGCTTTTCTGTATTTTCTTTTATTTAAGGGTAATTTTGTTTTTTGAAATGCAAAGTCTGGTCATAAAAATATGAAGAGACCTCTATTGATATTTATGCCCTGTAAATTGTATTTTAGTGTTTGATTTATGTTTAATAGCAAGCACAAAATGTATTATTGTATTTATTTTACTGTGTATTACATACATACATATATATTGTCTTATTGGTTTTAGTTTCTTTCGTATTCTGGAAATATAATCCGGAGTAAACTTGAATATAACGAGTAAACTTGAATATAACCCGTTTTTTACAGGCATACTATTCATTAATAATGCTTGACATACATAATATACTCCTTTTCAGTTATTGCATGGTTTAATTTAGACTGTTTTCGTAGATATCTGGTCGCTCACATTATGTTCTGTGTGTAGTGTTGCAGATGTAGGTACGCGGGCGGTGCTGCCAGCAAGGATCGCGTTATTCTTGTAACAATGTTGCCATGTCCCTTTATCTGGTTACAGAGCTCGAGCCACGTCGATGTCAGCGCAGCGCTTCATAGATGATACATTTATATGAATAAGCAACGCGTTTCGTCAAATAAAACGGATATCAACACACTTACCACTGCGAGAAATAAACTCATACTGATCCATAAATAACGATGCAAGATGCCCGGATTTATTTCACGACTGATTCAACTATAACGCACTTTGTAGATTAAAAATGTTATAACGAAATTTTTATTTTATGGAATGTAATTTTTCAAGTAAAAGTTTATTTCTCGAAGCAACCAGCACATAAAATTGTCAATAATATAGTATTATGAGATTATTTATTCGATTTCAATCTTACTGCGGCTGTGTGGTCTATTCTCGTGTTAGATTTATATTACCTACTGAATCTCGATTGTATTGTGCCAATGTTTTATAACTGACATGCCAATCTGTCCAGGTTTTAATAGAACCACACTGCCGTTAACCTATCCGAATGCTTCGGCGTACGGCGAGCTAAGAGAGATTGCGATAATGCAAACACCATCGCACCCCCAAGGAACCGAGGTAAATTGAAATTGCACTGTATTAAGTGAATAGAACACATGTATTTTTCTCGTGTACTCTGATGATAGTTTATTGATTGATATTGAAACTACGAAGTATCCCTTCCGCTGTTTTTGTAATGCGCAGTTCACGTAAGATCTTCAAGACTGAAATCAAATAATACACGGAATGGATTACTTGTAATTTCTTATAATTCTCAGTTTCTTAAGTTACTCAGTTTTATGCTGAGAGTCCCAAAACTAGATCATACTAGACTTAAGTTAGATGTATTTGGTACTTACTCATTTCTCTCGAAAGCTCATAAGGTTGTCGTGGCGAAACATTATAGTTATATGTATCGATAGGTAACATGTAGGTATAGAATTTTTTCGAGTAAAAAGGTAATGTATAAGCTACATTCCTTTGGTAAATGTTCAATTATGATAAAACTCTCGACGAGTTAAATTTTCGCTTCATTAGGCCTTGAGCCGTCTTGTATTACTTTTAAGATATAAAGTGTATGTTGATTGATTTTTGTGTGTTCATTTTATTTATAATCGATGTTTTTCTCCACAGACCTTGAGGTAAGTCACCCTTTTGATGTTTCTTTCTATTCGCAATTAAAAGTAGGCTAAACTCCTAATTATTTTAAATTAAATTTTGATGATGAAGAAATTGTGTAATATTTCAATAATTTGATTTCAAATATGTATTAAAATGCTGAATAACGAGAAAAGATCGATATTTGTTTTTCTACTTCTTGCGAAAAGTAAGTAACGTTTACGTCTATGTGCTATATTTGAAATTCAATGATTTTATTACTTTTTACATGAATATTGGGAATAGATATTTTCGACTGGGTGATATACGTGATATAACTTTGATTTTGTGTATCATAATGTGTGCCTGCTCCATTATGTGATGTACATTCCACAGAATTGGCCACACCGTAATACCACATTGATACCTGCATGTATGCATAGATTTTGTACTCTACGCTACACATAGAGTGTAGAAATATAAAATTTAAATAACTAATGATATATTCTCGTAGTAATAAAATAGCACAAGCACATAATAGGCAAATAACGAGTTAGCTAATAGAATTGTATTAGTTATTTATTTTGTATGAAATAAATAAACTTACCTACACTTCGCTCCATTTACTCTGTTTCTTTGTGTACTACTGGGTACATATAGATTGATCTCCTCTATTGAATTTGTTCGGTATATATCATTAAAATTTATTTTTATAATATATACTAGAAGATCTGGCTTTTTGTTTTGTAATTTTTATCAGCTAGCTCGTTAATATGAAATATCGCCGTCGGCAAATAGGTAAAAACTATTCTACCATAAGAAAAGTAAATAACAAAGACTGATCCAAAACAAAAGGTGCCTATTTATAAATTATTTAGGGGCGATATACAATAGCGCTCATTTTATTCATTTAACCTGCCTCTAGCTCATCTTTTTTTTAATTTCATAAACCTATTTCGTTATTATTATCATCATCTGATTATTTGTTTCCCGTTTGTTTAATTTATTTTTCTGTTAACCCATTTCTTGTCATCTTTTCATCAGGTCCACATTTGGTTTTATATTTTCAACATATAAACTGTGTTATTTTTACTCTGCCGTTTTTATATGATTTTGTTGTATGACCCTTTATGACTGCCCATTTTACTGAAAATTCTCTATCTGATTTTTTTGTTGTATTTTATTCTGATGTGTATTTATCGTGTTCATCTTGTGATTATGTCACCCTGCCCTTTATGTTGTGGATCTGTTTAAAGGTCGGAGAAGCCTACTCGTTAAAAGGTACAAACATACAAAAAGACTTAATTTTCTCGGATACGACGACGATTTAAAATGGAAGATCCTGTTGGCGCAAGGAGAAAGGTAGTATTGGAAAATCGGTAAGTTCTCTTTCTGGATATCGTCGTATTAAAGCTGAAGGCAATATCTCTTCATTCTTAAATTCTAAGAAACCCGTCTTATTATCAACCTGGGAAGAAAGTGTAGAGGAGAAAGTCTCCACTATTATATGAATCCTTCACCATTAATACGACAAAAAATTTAGTGATGATAAAGATGCAATAACGAATTTATCGTAGCAAACTGTCCAAAATTATTTCATTACGTAGACTACGAAGAAGTAATTGTGTAGATACAATTATGATTAGTCTAGCAAATGATTTTTAACGCTCGTGAATTGCTGTAGATTTAAAGAAATAATAATAAAACTCGTGTAGGCTAAATTACAATAGGTAAGTAAATCAATAAAAAAATTGTAAAAGGAGCGGCTTATATGAAAACCATTCAACAAAGAAAATTACAGCGAAATAATAGTTAGGTATCTTATTTATTTAGAAGTATTATTTACAACATCAACAGTTGAGCTAACTGCATAGGTACTGTTGCAAATACAATCCATTAAACTCTCTTTGCCTAAGTAAAAATAAAAAACTTTTCGGTTGTAGGTATGTAATAAACCTACCCTATTTCTTGAATGTTCCTATACAACGCCCTGGATGGGACTGTACGTATATAGTGATCTGTGGATGGAACGCCATCGATTGCCGGAAACCATTTTGAATCAAAATGGCGACGCTTGGCGTAGGTATTGATCTGGCAATCTTATGTACAGTAGGTACGTAATGTAATGTAGCGTATCTTAGAACAAGGCTAAGCATTCGATAACTTGATAGGTCCTATAGATATATTTTCAAACAGGGTGTAATAACAGTATTACTGGACGTTGCGAACTGCTTCAACATCTATTTATCATTTTAAACTGGCCGCCATTATTACTAACAAATCTAACCAATGATTTTATCTTGCGTTCATGATTATGATTACATAATAGGTTTCAATAAATTGTTTTTCGAAATAATCGTTGTTTTATTTCATGATTAGCAGGACAGTATTTGCTTACTCCTAAATGTAACTTATTTTAGATCTTAGATTGTAGTTAGGTAGGTACCTACTAGCTAATCATTTTTGTTAATAGATTATATATGTAGATATAGGTAATATTATAAAGAACATCCTGAAAGCTTAGGGCTTGGCTGGCAGTGAAATTGTTTAACTGGTCTAATAGTGTAAGATCAAAACTTAGAAGTTACATTATTTAGGTAGGCATGCAGCATATTATGGCTGAATCTAGGTATTCCTCCCTTTGTCTATACAGTCGACTCTCGTTAATTCGAACCTCTCTATAATTCAAGGTTATCACGAGTTCCCTACAAAATCTCTTTATATTTCAAAGTAAATCAATACATTTTTAAGCCCTCCGCAAACAACCGCTAATTAGTTAGCGCGTCTTGTCCTACGTGGCACGTGTAACACGTGCCAATTTTTGAGTAAGCGCTGCTGGGAGAACGTAACCTATCTTCCCTTTTTAAATCAATGTTGCTAAGTAACCAAACGACGACGCGTTTATTCGAACTAATCGGGGCGTCCACCACTCGACAATTCGAAGTTGCAGAGAGAAAAAGGCGGAAAGATTTGTTTTTATTATGTTTCGTTTGACTATAAAGAATCGAATGAATTAAAATACCCCTGCTGATTGTAGAGTGAAATGTACTTAAAAATAATGACTTGGGTAGGTTAGGTAGAGTTTCATTGACACTTCCTTCCACTTCCAAACGAATTGATTTGTTTAGATATGTTTCAGTTAGGTACTGTTACTCTTTCGTTGGTATACAGAATAAAAGTTTATGTTAGTTAGGTATGAGCGCTAGAAAGTTTAAATGTTTGACGATTGCTGAACAGATGAAGTTAATCGAAAAAGTTGAGGAAGGTGAAAAGTGACCATTTTGATATTTCAATTACTCGATAATTCGTAATATTTTAAGAGTCCCTCGAGTTTCGAATTAACGAGAGTCGACTGTAGTTTATTTTGTTAGTGTATAATTCTAGCTGTGGTTCATAGTGAAATTTATAGGCAATAAATGTTTTTTTTATTATTACTATTGGCCAATAGATGTCAGGCAGGAAGAGTCTATAGATTACGATTTGAAGTTGATTATTGAAAATACGAATAAAACAACGACATTTTCTAAAAATGAATCGTACGTAGCTAGATTGATCTATCTATAAGATTACACGTCATCGACTGCAGTCGACGGGCAACTTGCCGTCCGTGTACGTATTTGAGATGTGCAGTTCGTGTAAACGAACCCTAAGGTTCCATCCACCATGAATTGGAACATGTTGGCTAGTATCTTTCTGGCGACTGTTCCACGGAGTTCTGCGAAGTGAGTGACGCGGTGGACGCGCTTGAAGACCGGATGAGCCTGGATAGACGCGAGAGTGGGGCAGTGGCCCACGGTTCTAGAGGGCTGCCGGGCTCCTTCGCTGGGGTTGGGGATATTCTGAAAAAGAAGTAAGCAATGTTCTTTACTCTGCGTGTCGGGTTCACCTTTCAATAAGAAATTTTAAAAAACTAGATAGGCATGTAGGTACCTATCCCTCTACCTAGGTACTTATGTGTTAGGTATTTAGTTGTTATAAAAAAGAGGGGGCATCAGGATCTTTTCGATTCGAACAGTTGTGTGTTCAAAATGGATACGATATAGGTACCTACCTACTATTTTCTTACCGATTCCGCCTACACCGCGCAGTTCTCGGTCGAAACTTTGGTTTCTGATGTTTCGTGTCCAGAGGTGCTGCACTGTCGACATCTGCGCCACTACCAGGACCTGGAAGAACGAGGCAATACAGTTTGTTTTCAGGATGGACTCCTAAAAAAATATATATAGGTAAAGTAGATAAATGGGATTAGATCTGTTGGTTCACCCTACCAGCAACGAAGAGAGAATGCTCCACCAATGGTTGAGTTCCTGTCGCGTGATCAACGCATAGTGGTCGAGCAGCTTTTATTCGAGCTATAGTCTCTGGCTCTCCTATTGCTCTGGAAATAAAGAAAATTGTAAGATTGGTATAATATTTTCGCTTAGGTAGGTAGGTACATACCTACATATAGAAACTAATAATAGAACTAGTCACACTAATATAAATGCGAGTTTGTATGAATGGATGTTTGTTATCTATTCACCTCGAAACTACTGAACGAATCGGCCTGATATTTTTGCATAAGTAGGTACAGGTAATTCTAATCCCGGGATCAAACATACTACTTTTATCCCATAAATCAGTTCCCCTGGGATCAAAATCACATTTTAAACGTTTCCATAGGTCCGTCACAATCTCAACGCGTGCGACGACGCCACGGGGCGCAGCTAGTTTTGATAATTTAGCTAACTACTGCAAACAATTTACAGTACCTTTAACATAAAACTGATCCTTATTGATATTACCTAGACCAATAAAAATTATATAGTACTAGCAAATATGGACATTAAAATCTCGTTTATACCAGTCTGAAGCGTCCCCAGACGCTGAAGCAAAAGAAAGAGCTGCATATTTTGCAGCAATAGGTGATTTCGTTCGTCCACGGAACTGATAGAACTCTACTCCACGCGCTCTTCTAGGATACGTTCCGATTCATGCAGTGCATGAGCTATGCGCGCACGAAGCCCAGCCGTTCCGATTCATCTAAGCGCGTTGGCGCGATTTTTGAAACGAAACGCTCTGGCGGCGGCACTCACAAAGAAGTTGCAGGAACGCACGAGCTGCCTTGTCTCGAAAGGTGAGGCAGTTCATGCGCTCCTCGCGCTCGAGGGGCGTGGCGAAGTGGGCGTCGTTGCCGTGCGCTCTGTCAGCGGGTGGAAAGTTGAAACGAAACGACTTCATGCGCGCGTCAGCGCATTAAGCGTGAATCGGAACGTACCCCTATTTTGTTTTGGGCAAATTATGTGCCACTGTCATGAATTTGTCCCTCTAAAATGTTACCAACAATTCAGAAAATGTTTTCTGAAAGGTTTATTTAGCTAATAATAAGGACATTGGCTAAGTATTTGAAAGCTGGATTTTGAATAAGGGATGTCATATAATTATCGCACTACACCTAGATCAAAACTAGGACAAATTAACAAAAATCATATGCTTCTTCAGGTCTTGATACCAATTATTATTATGGATCAGGAAAACTCTAACTAGAATGTTTGCAAAGGTCTGCAGTTAGCTCAATAGGGTACCTATACCTATGCATCGATTTTTTTTATTGTTTTAATCGATTCTTTAGGTCATTATTTAACCGAGGAATGATAAGACGCTCATTGAATTTCGCATTACCTAACAAGGTAAAAAAAACAAATCAAAACCACAATCATTTTAGGGTGATAAAAACGCTGCCATATTGGCGCCATGTTTATGTGACGTCGACGTACACACTTGATTAAAACCTTTGGTAACGACCTCGGTAGTGATCATCTCAGGAAAGAGGTTTTCCGAAAAAACTGAAAATAATCGACAATACGAAATGTCAAGAGGGCAGAATAGTATCAAATCAAGGTGCATCAAGCAGAATAAAAAAAGAAGAAATGTGTACAGTGATGTCACGTCCGCTCTAGTCAATGGCGGCGTAGCGTTTTGAAATTTTGCGATTGAGATTTAAAATATCAATTTTTCAATGGTTAAATTCTACAATAAAAACATCTCAAAACGCAAAAATAAATATGTAGATATGTTTTGTATATCAATAGAGAATACGTATATATTTTTTTAGCCATTTTGAAATCACATGCATTGTTACCCTATTGTTAATACTATTAGTAAAATGTCTTTCAACAAAGCCATATGAACCCAACAAAGCCATATGAAAAAGCAAGCGATTTTGTTTTCGTTGGTGTATTAGGCCTTTTTCAGTTGACATACATATTAAGTTTCCTTCTTACCTACCTTCTTTTAAGTCTTGATGAAATTAAATGAACCTCTGCTCACAGTTTTACCCGCGATGCGTTGGAAATACTGTCCAAAACATACATCTCTCTCTCTCACACACACGTTCGCTAGCGCGCGGAATGGAAGGAAATGACGCATGAATGACGTGACGCGCCGCCACGCGACATTTTGTTTTGGCTTGGCTTGGGCTTGGCTGGCTGATTTGGTTCAGCTTGGTCTTCAAGACTTCAATCAAATCAGTCGATCAATCAGTAAAGTAAATTCATCAGGCTTCCCAAAATGGCTTTGTTGTTCTCAGGCCATCATGTAAGTGCCGTGACGTCAATGGAACGGGAGTTTATAAAAAAATACGAGGAGTTGCAGCTTCTTTGGAAAAGAGACGATCCCAATTATGTTAACAAATTCAAAAGGAACTTGGCTTACGATAAACTTTTGGTAATACTCAGGAAGTTGCTGCCTTCAGCAAACCGCTACTCAGTGCGGCAAAAGATAAATATTCTTCGATCTGTTTATCGAAAGGAAGTGAAAAAGTTTTTATCATCTAAAACTATTACTTCTGAAGGAGAATTAATACACACGTACAAGCCAACCTCTTGGAAGTTTGAGGCGATGAAATTCTTACTGGATCAAGACGAATTAAACGAATACGAGAACGAAAATGATAGCAAAATGGAAATACCACAATCCGAAATAGAAGAAGAGACTGTTGAGGATGAAACACTTAATGATTTGGAGGTATTTCTTTACACAAAAATCAAAGCTTCTATACATATTTCTCAATAGTTGATTATAATAATAAAATGCCTATTTATTTAATTACCTAACTAATCTAATAAACTGTAACCTACCTACTATAAATATAACCAGATCATGAATTATTGAATTAATTGAATTATTGTATGTATTCAATAGAAGTAGCCTTGAAGATCTCACATTTTCTTCATCGATGTCCGAGGGTGTATTCTCATTTGTTTTTATTATTTTCAGGACACAGAACTAGTATTTATTCATGATGTAAATGAGGAAACAGAAAATGATGATACAGGAGATGCAGTAATTCCAGAGAACTCAATATCACCTATCTATGCGGTGCCAAAGAAACCAATTATTATCAGAAATGCACGGAAGCGTAGCAAATATGATAATGGACTTAATGCCAGTAAACTTAATCATACCTCTGAACAAGACATTATAGGTAAGTTAAATACTCTCAATAGGAAGTCTATCTATATATATTTAAATTTATATTGGTAAGTTATACTACTGCTTGAGGACAGTTCCGTCTGGTATTGATATGGATTTTTTGTTTATGTTTATGTACTGCTTGAAAGGGAATAGAAAGAAACCTATTACCTTCATTAGAACAAGTGCATGCATAATGCATTTTGAAGCATGCACTTTGTTAATGTGTGTTTCTTTTTAACTATCTGGTCTGATACATCTATACACACCTAAGCAACAACAAAAAAAAGATAGTCACTTCAAAATACATAGGGTTGACTTACTCAAGGATAAATTACACGGATAGAGTGGTCCAGCATTAACTGACTCTACTTATTACAGATCGGGAATGCAGTGCTGTAGGCTCAAATGTGACCTGTAAACTACAACGTATGAATGTGGAACAAAGGCTGTATGCAGAACAACTCATAAACAAAATCCTTGTGCGAGGTCTCCAAATGAGTTTATCAGACAATACGGACTTCACAGACACTGTACATTATTATCATAAGTCTGAGATGGGAGAGGAGGATTGTGACAATAGAACATTTTAGTAAAAAATGTAAGTAGTCAATTTAAAGTAGAAGCAGACAAGAAAATAACTATTTTAACAGTGTTGTCTTGACCCCCATAATGGTCACATAAACCTGTTGTAAAACTGGCTGTTCACACTAATGTCTAGTTCAGAACCTAAAAAGAGTGCATGGCTTAAAAAAGGCTCTTTTAGGGTAAGCAAATTTACAAGCTCATCAAAAATATGCAGGGAACCAAAATACTAGTTAAAACTGAAAATCGCTATATAAAAATTAACATTATTTACGAAACAAGATGACTTGCCCCCGGTTTCTCGAACGCTTGTCACATTGAATGGGTAGTCAACGGCTTGTTATATACGCACTGCGGAATCTCACAGCATGAATTTTAATCTCGCAGAATATAACCTGCGTGCTTAACGTAACTTACACGTACGACTAATAAAATTCCTTGCTATTTTAGCTACCTACAACTTTATAGTGCTCCAAACATTCATATTTTTTCGCTAGTGAACTTCCATTAAGTTACAGAATTCTGCAAAAAAAACCACGCGAGTAATAAAAGCAGTGCGTGTACAGCCTGACAAATTGTCAACAATTTGTCAAAATAATAAGCGTTCGAGAAACCGGGGGTAAGTCTCCTGCTAATTCTGGGAGGCCTACTCAGAAAAGGAAAATCAAAGTCTCATTTTTGTTGTTGTGCAAACCAGGGGTCTACTCAAAACTAGCTCATAATGTTAGTTGCATAAGATAAGCATTTGCACAAAAACAAATCAGAAACTTCAGTTTCTTTATTAAGAATACTGGCCTTGATTTTTGCTTTAAAGATGTTTTGTCTCTATTGTTATTTATTTATTGCGATCTATTCAATAGCTTCCATGATTTTATTATAAAAAGTTTCTATGGTAAAAAAAGATTTTATTATAGTCTTTAAAATTAAATGATCATGAAAGCTGTAGTTCCCTACTTATAAGTAGGTTAAGTATAGATAAGTTACTAGATTAAATAAATGACTAAGTTTTAAAGGATAATTTAATTGTTTAATTCATGTATGACGGGCCATCATTGTCTGTTGTGATTTTAAATTATGTTTAAAGAGGGGCCTTATCCAGTTGTGGGACAGCAACCGCTGCCTTTAGTGTATCATACTTATCCTAGTTGAAGATATTGTTGATCACATTTGGAGGATAGTCAAACTCAAATCCAGAATGTTACTAGGCAAAGGATATAGCAGCATCAAGAAACATAGTTTTTATTATGAATGTAAGCCGGTTAACTACGAACCTTGTTTGTGTTGAAAAAACACCAATGTACCGGTGGCGTGGCGAAAAAACAAAGTTTTCATAAAAGGAAGTAGGTATGTAGATGTTTGCAACTACAAAAAAGAGTTTGTGTATAGGTTAGGTAGGCAGGTACTTACGAATTATTCCCGGAGCTGGGCTGTTCATCCCAAGGGGCGTCGCTCTCTATGGCACTGCTCTCTGAGGCCACTAAGTACATTGACCTGTCAAAAATTACCCTTTAGCTATTTTCTAGAATTTACTATTATAACTTGTCGAAATGCATCTATCATTTGGAGCAAAATCGCAGAAGTTCTAAACAATTTATGGTTTCGAAAGCTTCGTTCGTCTTTCGTACGTTTTCGTGCGCGTTGTTAAAGCATTTAATTTTGTCTAGTGGTTATTTTTTTGTTGTCTGCTATGGTTATTACTTGTTCTCCACTGTGTAGGGTATCTCAAGGTGGTATGAAAGTTCCTATGTCATTTATTTTATACATGCTTACCGAGCAGGTACGTATAGATGTGGGGGCGGTGGCGCTGCCTTCCTCGACGCTGAGCGAGCTCTACGAGCCCGGGAAAGGCGTCCCAACAACACCGATTCTACAAGAAGAGGTGAGTTTAAATAGTGGGCTGTAGGTAAAGGGTATCGAACCACTCATAGCACCGACTCAATAGGGTAGATTACGTAAATTTGCACACCTATAAACAGCACCTTTAGAAACTATAATAAAAAAAAAAAAAAAAAAAAAAAAAAAAAAAAAAAAAAAACCATTTATTTTCCAACTCACAAAAGGCCTTATGAAATATTTATGACATACATAATATTTAGTTCTAGGATAACATCATTGACCTGTTTTGTGAGAGGCTGGTGCTTGAGGTAGGTTTAAAAAACCTGTATTACAAGTCACCAGTGCCCCCACTCCGCGGGTGTGATAATGGTGATTGGAAAGGATGAGTAAGCGAATTCAATAAACAGTGACAAATAAAATATTAAACAAAATAGAATCATAAAAAAAGAACAAAGAACAAAAAGAAATTTGTTGCTACGAACTATAGATAAAAACATAACAAACTTAATAATTAACAATGGAGAATAACCGATATAATAATGTTTAAGGAACTTGGCTGAAGGGGAAAGTAAAGTGAAGATCTTAGAGAGGGTTATGAGAGGGCTATTAATGATTTTTCAGTCTCCTCGTAAGTTAATGTTTTGAGCCAGTTTGTAACAGCTGTCTTACATTTGACTCTAGGTAATGAGTAGATTGACAGCTTAGTATTAATCATATTGTATAAAAAAGGCCCTAGAAAAAGTGAAAAATGCTTGGCATGATTAGTATGGAGTTGTAAAGCAGAACAGACTTTACCTTTTCTTCTTTTGTTTGCAATTTGATCTTTATTGAAAGTTAGCTCAGAGTGTTTGCTTAGCACTATTTGCAGCATGAAGTATTGCCTAACAGTCAGCACTTCCCACCTCTTGTAAAGATCAGCGGTAGGGTAGCGATAAGGTAGACCTGCGCCTACCTTCAAAATTGCCCTTTGCGCCCTCTCTAGCTTTATTACATGAGTTTTAGCGGCACCCCCCCAAGAGGAGATGCAGTATCCAATAACTGGCTGACATAAGGCTAGGTAGACCATTTTAACTACATTTCTGTCGGCAACACGCTTCAGGGCTCTGAAAATGTAGATAAGCTTTCTCAGCCGCGAGGATAAGGAGTTTATGTGGTGTTTAAAAGAAAGCGTTTGGTCCATGTAGACACCTAGATATTTGACGGTGCTAACGCGTTGCAAGGAAGGGCAGGTGCAAACATTGTTTTGGAGCAAGGACATATTGCAGTTATGGGCAACCAGTGAGTGATCATTTGGTGGAAGTTGACTGGATTTTAA
Organism: Eupithecia tripunctaria; assembly: GCA_955876795.1. Lineage (NCBI taxonomy): Eukaryota > Metazoa > Arthropoda > Insecta > Lepidoptera > Geometridae > Eupithecia > Eupithecia tripunctaria. The sequence goes on along the minus strand of OY041623.1, from coordinate 5,853,178 downwards.
TGCAAATGGCATGTAGTTGGACTTCGATACGTTTAGAGTTAGAACGTGCTTTTTTAGCCAGTTGCATACCCTACTGAAACCTACCTGTGCCCTAAAGAATACATCCTTCCAGGTGTCTCCATAGAAAAGGAGCGCGGTATCATCGGCAAACGTTATGATTCTACTATTATCAAGATGCATATTGCACAGTCCGTTGATATATATAAGGAATAATGTCGGTCCTAGAATGCTCCCCTGGGGTACACCAAAGTTTACGGGATGCTCTTCACTAATAAAGTGATTGATTTTTACACGCTGTGTCCTCTGACTCAGGTAGTCCCGAAAGAGAGTAAGAGGTAACCCTCTTACACCACAGGCTTCAAGCTTATCTACAAGAATAGGGACCGAGACCGTGTCAAAAGCTTTGGCCAGGTCCAAGAATATTGCTAAGCACTTTTTTCTTTGATCCATGTTAGTAATTATTGTATTAGTAAGCTCGCAAACTGCATCATTAGTTGACTTTTTAATGCGAAAGCCAAATTGGGAAGACGATAGAATTCGGTTTGCTTCAAGAAAGTTAGTCAATCTTTTATTCATGATTCGTTCCAGTATTTTTGACATAGTCGGCAGTATGGAGATTGGCCTAAAATTATTGACACGGTCACTATCACCACTCTTGTAGATAGGCCTGATAATAGCAGTTTTGAACGCTTTAGGGAAGACCCCACTGACGATAGCGAGGTTGCAGATGTGGGTTATGGGTCTAGTCAGAATAGATGCATACCTCTTGATGATTGTGCCAGAGATTAGGTCTAGACCTATAGCGCATTTGCTTTTTAGGCCTATAATTAGATGTAGTACCTCATTCTCATCAGTGGGAAGCATCACCAATGAGCTCACTGGAGGTGTATCCGGGTGCTCGTTGTCTTCTAAGGCAGCATTAGGAACAGGAGAATCAATAACACTATCGGCTAGCTGTTTACCAATGTTTGCGAAAAAATTATTGACCTCATTTATGCTCTCTACTTCATTATTTAGTGATAACAAATTAGAGGAGTGATCAGTACGTTTCTTTTGTCCGCTTATGTCTTTTATTACTTCCCAAAGTTTCTTTTTATTATCTTTAGCTTGCTCAATTTCTGTCTTTTCATAATTTCTTTTCGCTTTTTTCAAGAGGGCATTACAAAAATTTCTGTAGCGCCTATAAGTCGTCTTGATCACATCGTTCATGGGGTCCTTCTTAACCTTTTTATGGAGATTGTCCCTGTTGCGCATGCATCTGAATAACCCCTTAGTAATCCATGGTTTATAAATTCGTTGTCTCTTTGGAATTTTCAATAATTTAGTATTTTCGTTTATAGCTGTTTTAAGAAGGTCAGTGAGCATATCGGTAGCTTCGTTAACGTCGTGACAGTCCAAGATAGGGGCAAAATTTATATCACGCACAGTTTTGTCAAGGGTTTCATAACAAACGTTAGTTGAGGTTTTAACATCGTGATCCATTTTAGAGTCCAAAGCTAAAATTAAGGCCACACAGTCGTGATCGGTGATCGAAGCTTCAACAAGGAAACAACAAGCATTTACATTGGTTTTAATCATCATGTGGTCCAAACAAGTAAGACCGTGGGTAGGAAGAACCAGTCCCGGAAGAAGGCTCTGGGAAGCTAGCATACTTAGGTAGTTCTCGGAACGTTTGTCATCTGTGTCTACGGCAATGTCAATGTTTATATCCCCGCACAAGATAATGGTGTTAAATTTACGTAAACTGGTGAGTACAGAGTCGATGCTGTCAAGAAAGGCGGATGTATTCTGTTGAGCTGGTGGTCGGTAGATCCCTAGAATAGATATTTCATTGTTAATTTTTAGAAGTATGCAGTTGGCATCAGAAATTATAGGTTCTTCATACGTAAGCTTTAGTTGTTTCTTATAATATATAACTACACCTTCGTTCTGGGTTCTGTTCCTAGTCGTGAAAAAACTATTATAGCCATTTAACTCCGGTATGTAATTATTTGACGCGAGCCAGCATTCCGTGAGCACTATAACGTCCCAATCTATCTTAGAACGTAATATAAGAGAGATAAAGCTATCGAAGTTACAATTTATACTTCTTATATTTTGGGAAATTAATTTTAGTTTAGTTTTGTTGCACTTGGGTAGATTTTGCACTATTTCCTCTACATCACATTTAATAGTCCTAGCAGTCGCCAATGAGTCCAAGCCTTGGTTAATATACTCAATATTATTTACATCTATCATCTATACTGGTTTAAGTAAGTAAGATCCCTATTAATAAGGGATTTATGGTTGAGGTGATTGTAATATGAACCAAGGTTATGGATAAGGCAATGGTGCGTGGACGACGACATGAGAGTTAATGGACGTGAAGTGCGTTGCAGCCCGGAGTTTATAAGTCTAGGCCTAAACCGTTTTAGCTGAAGATCACTTACTACAGCGCGAGCAACGATGCCCGGTAGATTTTTTAAGTGCAAGCTCTCATAATTATGAATGTTTACACACATGCATGGCCGGGTAATGGTGAATAGGGAAGTTACTGGATGTTTGAGATGTTGAGCCAAGTCAAGCCTTACATATAGATATCGGTTATTCTGGGATATACAATAGCAAAAAGCACAGTAAGTATTAGAATTTAGTTTAAGACATAATAGAAACAAAAATATCCCGTAATGGGACTCGTAGGTATGTACGTGTAATATAGCTAGTCATTGTGTAATTTTTGACAAGTCGTCTTCTGTACCGACACATAACGGCGCCGATCCTTCTTCTCTCTTAACATATATCTTCCCGTGGGAGGTCCATGCAGCTATAAGTTTCTTATTTTTTACCGCTTCGCGGGCAAGGAAAAACAAGTGTCGGGCTTTACCGGTGAGCGACTCCGAAATGTAGATAGGGCGAGAGGGGCCTTGCATTTTAATATGCGATGTATTTAGCTGATCCTCCTTTTTTAGTCGCCTGGTTTTATTAAATTTCCTGTAGCCCAAGATAACATCCAGCTTCCTTTCCGAACCGGTGAAATTCACTACAATAGTGTCGCTTTTTAAGCGAAAGATATCTCTTACTTCTGTGCGCTGAAGGGCTGTGTCAAGTCCCAACGTCAAACTAATGTTTTCAACAATAGTGATCAAGTCGCGTTTGTTTTCTTGCTCTTGCTTAGGAATATTACGAATCTCGATGGAAGCACTTTGAGCTTGTCTTTCTAGATATTCCACTTTATTTTCAAGACTCGTGATACGGCTCTTATACTCGTTGTTTTCTTGGACTAACACATCAACTCTTGAAAGTAATTCACTATGCTGGGTATTCATAGTGGAGACTGATTTTTGTATCTCATTGTTCTGAGTGATAATTACAGTCAAGGCATTGCTCAGGGAATCAAACTTTTCATCGTGTTGCGATTTCATCACGTCGAACATGGACTTAATTCCTGATAATCCCAATGATGAGTCTTTGGAGAAGTCGGTAAAATTTCTTTTTTGGCGTTTGCTAACGTAATCCAAGATATCGCTATCCACCCCGATAGCCGAAGTGTTAAGAGCCGTGTCTGAGGAGCTATGAGACATCACGGGTGGTGTCTTCAAAAGCTGAGGCGTTTTGGTGGGTGAGCGTGAGAGTGGCATATTTAATCAGGCGATGTACGACAACCAGAAATCACAGGAAAACAGAAATAGCAGGCCGAACAGTAGTAGGATTTGCGGTTAAAATTGTCTTAGAAAGCGTAGCGGTTAACTATTCCGTGAGTCACTGCGTAGCTGCTTCGTAGCTCGTAGAGCCTACTGTCTACGCCGTAGAGGTCCGTAGCACTTGCTCTGCGCAAGCTGGTAGGTAATTTCGAGCGAGCCGCTCACTGAGTGAATGGTGTAGCGGCCGCGACACCCGACTGGAACTCGGCACGCCAGGTTCGAACCCGACTGATGCAACCAAATTATGCTTCTCACTCACAGCAAATTTCCGTTCGCCGCCGCCGCCAGTCAAAAAGTCCCCACGTCCGTCGTCGTCTGCTGCAATCGACCAGCAAAGCTGAGGAATATTGGCGAAGTCCTAGGGCGCGCGCGCGGGATACCTTTCACTATTTAATATTGATATTTAAATATTTAATACGAGCAACACGTCCGGTCCGTATGGTGACGCGGAGGGAAGGATATAATATTATGTTCTTGGTTATCTTTTTGCTGGGTTAATTAAGCTTTGTTGTTTTCAGCTTCTGTCTACTCAGCGGATTGAGTCAAGATCATGTCAGATTGCTAAATCAGTGACTTCATGAATTATTCAGGGGTGTATTGTATGCAGAGGTTCTTATTAGGCTTGTTGGATAAACTATCTAAAACTTCCTGTGTCATCAACTCGTCGAGGGATCTGTATGGGTTCATAACTTACGTTTCTTTTATAGCTAAGAGCTTTACTAGTTTATTAAATTGTATACTACCTGAAATAGGATCGCTGTCGCTGTTCTCCTGTCGCTCGCGTCGCCACGCCGAGTCGGCGGCGGGCGCAGCCGCTGCTACGCCAAAGAGACCTGATACTGTTCCTACCACTATTTTTCTGTTCGATTTGGCGGCGATCTGTGGGAAATTGTCCCTGATTAGTTGAAAGACTCGGTTTTGTAAGTTTTTTTCAGATAAGCAAGGTAGTTTTGAACACCAAATGTGTTAACTTTTAGATAACTGACGATTTATGTCATTCATTACCATAACTACCACCTTACAATTTTTGAAAACTTCTACCGAGAGTTACTAGTAACTACCCTTTTTCGAATCTGCGTAACAAACAAAAAACATCCATTAAAAATAAGAAGTCTCTCAAAGGGTCTTGTCCTCGTGATCATATTTGCTGTTACGTGAATGCAATAAGAGTTTGAGCCGACTACTTCTTACCAAAGCGTTTATGTCAATCTCAGGGACATTAGCTAAATCAGCAGCCTTTTCTGCCAGCGTTTTAATCTGCTGGTTGTTACAATCTGGCTTCTCCAATAAAATGATCAGCTCACGTAGATGGTCATCATAAGATTTTTCTGGGAGCACTGCGAAGATAACAATTGAATTTATAACATTGAAACGGAACGGTGAATCAAGGTCTTTGTTGAAGCGAATATATTATTCAAATTGCAGCAAAATGCAGGTTTCAGTACGCACCGTACTCACCGTAAGGAACGAAAACAGGAACGCCTTGCGCATTTATTTCAACAACATACTGTTCCATGGAGCTCTGGTGAGTAAGTGTGTTTGGTCCAGCATTCGCTGCCACTATCCCGGGCGTTTGAACCACCATACCAGCTGTTTGCGTCACTAATGGCATCCCAGCTGTTATAGCTACTGAACTCGGGACCATCCCTCCAGGAACTATATGCGTTCCACTTCCTGGCACAGCTTGTATACCAGCTGTTTGACCAGGTACCATCCCTTGAGCAGCTGGCATTCGAACTCCTTGCTGCAAAGGTCCAGCAGTTAAACCCCCAACTTGCGCTGTCCCAGTGATCTGCAATGGACCTCTTGGACCTGCTGGTATTGTACCAGGTACTGCCAAACCAGGAGTGATTCCAGTTTGCATGACCACTCCTCCGGGCATCATTGCAACTCCCTGTCCGCCTGGTATGATCATCTGTCCAGGTAGCATGCCTTGACTACCTAGCATCCCCATATTTTGTCCACCAGGTACCATACCTTGCATACCTGGCATCATCATTTGTCCACCAGGCACAATACCCTGACCACCTGGCATTATCATTTGTCCACTAGGCACCATACCTTGAGCACCTGGCATCCTCATATTTTGTCCACCAGGTACTATACCTTGCATACCTGGCATCATCATTTGTCCACAAGGCACCATACCTTGAGAACCTGGCCTCATTATTTGTCCACCAGGCATCATGCCTTGAGCACCTGGCATCATTACCTGAGCAGCTGGCATTCTCTGAATTCCTATTATACCCCCGGGTCCTTGCGTCATACCTTGTCCACTGACCATTCCAACATTTTGGACTCCTGTCATTCCGCCCTGAACACCTGGCATGACTCCTTGCATTCCACTTATTTGACCAGAAATCCCAGTAACTTGAGGCCCTATGAAACCTGGTCTAATGTCCAAGCCAGCTTTTCCTACAGGTGTGAACGTCGCCGCAGCTGGTATGTTCAGCTGGTTCGGATTAGTGACATGGATGGACGGTGGTGGGACGGAAGCTGGGACTCTTGGTACTGATTGTCCATTCACTAGGAGATCGGGAGTTTGATTTTGCATGCCTTGACCTACAACGGCTGGAACAATTAAATTATGAAACCACATTGAACAAGTGTTGCTTGACGGATTTAAGAGAAGAGTTCACAATACTCACTATTAGAGAGGTCCATTTCTTGAGTGTAAGCCATGACGTTAAGAGCCGATGAAAGCGCGGGTCCTACTCCGGTTCCGACTTGTGTTGCTAAAGCGTCTGTCGCAGCGACATCTGGCGGTGGAGCTGCGGTTCTTCGCCTAAAATTTCAACAATAAAGCAAAGCAGTACATTATAGGATCTGACTGTGAGTCCCTAAATTATTATTATCCTTACTAAAGCATGTAAGCAATCTTATCGTACCCCGGTACTTTGGTCGGTGTGGATATGGATACTCGACCCCACATAAGTCTTCTTAACTCTTCGCCGCTGATGCCTCTTCTTCTCAGCTCTGCTATGGTCACTTTTCCGACTCGCTGCCGAAAAAGTTGTGTTTTTTATTGCAAATCCATGACTGACTCTGTTTTCTTTTCGTTCTTCTAACTTTAATTCATGCAAATTCAATGCCATACAATCTCATCTCAAAAAACATATTTGATCTTTATAAAAACCCTCAAATACTCAATGGGATCCTTTTAGGTGCCTACAAACATTGCTTTATTCGTGTCATTTTCCTATATCACATCATTTATTTTCCTTACCTTCCAATTAGTTAGAGCTCCCTTCCTCTGCTTAGCTCTGGTCTTTGCCTTACTCTTGATAACCATCACAGCTCGCTGTTCGTACCTTGGATCGTCTGATGGACCAAGTCCTATGGAGTACTCTTGGAGGTACTTGTGAGCATCTTCTTGAGCTACTGACCGCTCTAAGGAGACGACGATTTTGGCCCACTGGAAGTTATCAATATGTTATACTTATGCCTATTGTTTATTTAATCGAATGGAAGTCGATATGTATAAATAAAGAGCGTGCATTATTGAAATACTTTGAAACTAGAATATGGAGCCATGCCCAAGATCCGTTCACTTACCTGTTTTACCCATTCCTTCTCAGATTGCTCGATAACATGAGCATAAGTATTGCCCATCATAGCAATCAACATGTTAAGCAGTAGAATTGGCACGAACACCATGAATACCGCAAACACTGTCTTTGAGAGATTCGGGTATGTTGTCATACCGAGGTCTGTGTACTGTGAACAGATGGTTTTTTTAACTTATCTATGGGATTGAAATAGTAGCGAAAAACAAAAGCTAACTCCTTGATCAAGAAACCTTGAGTGTGCGGAGAACTTATTTTTGAAACCAGATCGTTGATCGGAGGATCTAATAGACGAATGTTATACTTACGCTGTAATCGCCGAGAGTGATTTGGAATAGTGCCATCCATGTGCTTGGATAGCTTGAAAACAATGTAGACTGGACGTTGGGAAACCCTGAAACGAGATCAAACTTCATTTCACTGATTCCTCATGCTTCCTATTAATACAAACAGAAGTTTCGTTTTGGTTCCTTACCTTTGTAAAGAAAGTAGAAGGATTGTGAGAATCCAAAGAGCACGATGCAATAAATAATACCAAATGTGAACATGTCACCTGTGATCATGCTGTAGATCATCGTCACGAAGGGTCCTGTTAGTTTTACGGCGCTAAAACACGAAAATTATACACAGTATTTTATAGGCTACTGAAATAGTTTTTGACTGGTTCAGGAGCCTATGGACTTATTACTGTCTGTTACCAAAAATATAATATTATCTCAATAAAACAATTTTTACTAAAGTTGAGTATCAAATTCCCAAATCAGTCGTTATGCGTAGAGGGTACCAAAAACTTAGTTTTGTATCTATTATAAAACTAATCATACCCTGCAAAAAACATGAGTAGAAACCAGGACCCTGGTAGTAGGAATATCAGTAGAGCTTCCTCCAACATATCTAACTTCATCAGCCGTGCCGGGATGCAAACCAGCACTAGGATATTCGACGCCAGGAATATAAACTTTGCTGGCTCGCTGAGCTGCAAAGAAATACAGATCATTGTCACCTCGCACCTAGAACTTTCTAACAGAGTCGAGAATTATCTGAAATTCGCAACAGTCGAAACAATTTTTGGTGTCCTCTGTCGTGAACTCTTAAAAATCCCTACCAAAATTTACTCCTATCACTAAATTCTATGTCATATTATTTTGGCGTTCTATATTACTAAAAAATACTCATATTTACGTTTATAATAAGTACTATTTTCTCACCAGCTGTTTAAAATACGCCACTAGTCCTTGATTCTTGATCTCATCTCCTTGCTGCAGTATAATATAGCACAGCGTGCTGAGTATAGTGCCCAGTTCACTGGCCAACCTGACCCCGGTTTTCGCGTCTGTTACTTCCAGTCCCCAGTGAGGGTTAGCTTCGGCCTCCGCGCTGCTGTGCCGGAGGTAGACTGATACTGAGAGAAGCAGTAGATGGAGGAACAGGATGAGGAGGCGTTTAAGGAATTTCGTCTGCAAATTCATGTTTGTTTAGTTGTTTGTAGATTTGCTCCTGGCTTTCCCTACATAAATCATAACTAAAGACATGATTTTTTTCATAGATAACAAAATGGTCTAACAAAGGTCTTGTGGTTGTCCAATACAACAGCTTGTGCGTATCTGACTTAGCTTAGCGATGACCTTGAAACTAATTTATTATTTATGTCTCCTCTCTCTGCCTAATAACCTTTCTTTCTTAGATCTATCTCCTGTAGTTCCTCAGGCAGATAGGTAGGTACCTACCTATTTCACTAGAATGATAAGCTACCTACCATGAATACAAACCTCATCAAAGTAAGTATTTTTTACTTGACCACTGAGTAGGTATAGGTATGTATAGGAGAAATAGGTACTGACCCTTGCGAATGTCTTCCATTTCTCTTCTAGCAGCCTTTGGATGATGCCTCCATCCAACATGTTAAGATGCTCCTGTTTCGTTCCGTTCAGGATAATGAAGAGTGCTGAGTTCCAATCTGATGGATATGAATTCAGAAAAGGTTTAACCTCAAAAACAGCTAATTAGGTATGGTACAAGAAAGTAATTAACTGACTGCATGATGTTATTAAAGGTATCATTATCAGCTCTTATCCACAGCTGCTGGGCTTAAGCCAAGATGCATATTCCTGGTCCCAGTTCTGCGAACGCCAAAAATAAATATAATATGCAAAAATTTGTTCTTACTAGTTCTTCCATCAGGTAACAGAGTGTCCAGAGCATTCAGAGGATAAGCCGAGCAGGTGATATTGGAGTATCTCCAGAACTCCCTTGCTGAGAGTTCCAGCATCTCACGGAAGACAGACGCTCGGCCTAGCTGGCAGGCCAGGGTAAGGGGGGTGAAGCCAGCTCGGTTCATACGACCGTTGCTGGCTGGGACCTTCGGGTGACGAAGGGCGTAGCCAAACATGTCCTGTAAAATGTTACCTCTGTTTCGACTCATCGATTTATATTATACACGACACAAGATTACAGACGAACGCCAGTTGGCTAGGATTACTGATCAATTGCAAACTAAAACGTTACTGCGGTGCGTTACGCATAGATAGGTTCGGTTAGTCCAACCCAGCTAAGTTGATCTTGCAAGATCTTCGTTAAACTATCTGATCAATAGTGTACTAATCTACTGCCATTGGTTTCTGTTCTCTGGTTTTCTTCATTACAATCACGCTGACTTTTTCACATTGTTCGTAGCAAGCAATTTTTAAAATGTCTTAACAGCACTTACAAGTTTGTCAGTGACGACAACCATGTGTAGAATCATGTTCCCAAATGAGTCCTGCCGATCAGGATCGGCTCCTGAGTCCAATAGCAGGTTGTAAACTGCCTCATTCGCGCAGCAAGCCGTCCATGCTAGTGGGTACTCTCCTAAATACGCCAGACCCTCATAATTTGTCTGCCGGGCAGGCGGGTTCTTTTGCTGATCTCGCGGCAGAAAGAAACTGCCTGGAAAACAAGTAAAGGTTGAAGGAATCTGGAATTCTTGCGCTCAGGTACTTGGAGATGATAGATATATAATTGGCTGATGAGGAACATCTATTACAAAACTTCATCTCTCATGTTATCACCGTATGCTGGGAATATACCTTATGTAGGTACTTACTTCTGCAACTTGTCTGTCCCTTATGTCTGCAACTTTTTAAGCTTTAGAAGACACAGGCGCCTGGAATTTTAGTATTAACAATACCGATCAAACCAGTAGGTACAGGCTCAATGCTGGATAAAATATCTTCTCTGGATGCGCCTTTTCACACAAAGCTGGTTCAGTGCGTCATATAATGTAAGTAATTCTCACCAATAGCCCTTTGATGAACATCAGCGCCAGCTTCCACCAAGTCTTGCACCAGCTCATTGTTGCTGTAAGCTATGGCCAGGTGTAGGGAACTTGCTCCTAAAGACATACATAATCAATTAAACTTTATCACAAGACCAACACTAAGGAAGGATAAGATTAACGTTTCATTCTCACCTAGATATTCCTCGCCCTCCACCACATCCAAAGACAGTTTTGGAAAGCATTTCACCAATGTTCTTGCCAATCTCGTATGGATCTGTAAAAGTAAATTATAAAATTATTCTGCATCATCTAGCCGAGTCTTCTTCAATACTGTTAGGCGTGATCGGATCGCGATTATCAAACAATCACATCACACTATCACACATAAATTGTAAATTCGAAAGTTTGTATGGATGGATGGATATTTGTTACCATTTCACGCCAAAACTACTGAACGGATCTTGCTGAAATTTTATAAACAGGTAATTCTAATCCTGAAATCAAACATACTCTTTATCCCATAAATCAGTTCCCGTGCGATAAAAATCAGAGTAATTATCATTATAGGTAGGTACCTACTCGTCTCTTCTATTTGTTGATTTGACTCTTCCTTGGTAAAAGGAAACTAATATCGGCCTCTTTTTATTAAAAGAGTCCATTTAGTTTTCACTATTCTGCACATTTTAACACTTATGGCTTTCTCCTGCAGGTCACACCGACAAGGCTGGGCATAGAATGCGTTAGCCAGGTTCTTACATATGTACCTCTTCTACCTTACCTTAGTGTCGCATATAATAAGCACGTGAAGAAGAGACTCGCCGAGCGCTCCTCGGTAACACATCTGCCAGCAAGCTGTGTGGTCCTCCCATTTAGCGAGGGGGTCGTGCGGGGAGAGCGACGCCTCGATTGGTAGCACCACCTGGAGCAAATAGTTCGATTAATATGGGTCGGACCGGACACACGACGAATAAAACAGAGTCGCTACAGTCTGATCGATGATGCATGCAATGAAAAAGATCTCTTTCTATGTACATCGCCCAACGTAACGCCTATCCAGTTTGAAACTATTTTGCTTTGCGTTAAAAACAAAAGATATCGAGCAAGCCGGGGTTGGCAACTATTCACTTCACAGAAAAATCACCCTATAAATAGTGGTGGTAAGGCGCAATTTTTGCTGACTATACTTAGCGCGTAAAGAAAGATGAAGATTAAAAGAATGAGCGGTATGTTGATGTTTAGTACATATTTAATATTACCTCAACCTCAACAGCCTATATTTGGTAAACTGCAAGGCGAAGGCCTGCCTCTGATGAGCGCCTTATTGGCATTTATCTCATGGAGGGTAATGCCCATAATCCCCACGCTGGGCATGCGGGTTAGCGATCGCAGTTTAATGGTTTAATTGTTCTACAGGGGGCGCTGCTGCCCGCCCCCCGGTGGATATCCCTTAGTCGGCACTTACGACACCCGCGGGAAGAGTTGGGGGTGTACAAATTGTATGCCAGCACTCACTACACAGCTATAATGCCTGATGATGAACCCTACCTGTGCTTGGTCGCGGAACTTCCACCTCAGATACTCAGCGCGGTTGATACTCCTCCCCCGCCCCCCTGCGTACATGTACGCTACGAACTCCTCGCGTATCAGCTTCTCTGCAGCTATCATGCCGCCTCGCGCGTACGTTTCTAGGAGGAGACCGCCTGCGGATGAAGAAGAAAAGGATAATAGCTCTAACGTTGTTATGACGACCTCTGTGGCGCGGTGGGCGAAGGTCTGCCTGCGACGCAGGAGGTTGCGGGTTCGATTAGCGGATTGTTTACTAACATGCTTCATTCAAAATGGACACGGTATAGGTAGGTAACTAAAACACAGAAAGTATATACTTTATATATGTACTTAGTTACTTATATCGATGGGTATCAATATTTTATGGTATGTAATATTTTATGCAAGTAGTATATTTACCTTTTTTATAATTAGCGAGCTTGTAGAGCACAGTGTGGTCTTCACTGCTAGGTTGCGAGATGACCCTGTCGAGAACTGAACCAGCACCTTGCACTCCGCTGCCTGACAGTATTTTGCTCAGCCTTTCGCCCATATTCTACCATTGCTGAAACATTCAACTTCGGGAATGGAAGAGGTACATAATATGCCCCTATATGTAATAATAATAATAATATTGGTGGACAATTCACACAGCATTATCTAGCCCCAAGCTAAGCAGAGCTTGTATTATGGGTCCTAGATAACTGATATACATAATATAATACCTACACTACATAGATATTTTTTTATTATACACAGTAAACATCCAGAACGCCCCGAACAAATGTCTGCAGATCGTACACACATTTGTCCTGAGGTGGGAATCGAACCCGCAACCTCCTGCGTCGCAGGACCTTTGCCCACCGCGCCACAGAGTTCGTAATGTACCGTACATAACGTACAATTACAGAAATTATAATAATTATTATTACGATTTCTGTGCATACAATACAATACATAGATATCAGAAACTAGACCTCTGTGATACATACCTACCTACAGGGGCCCTACTCTTAGAAACGAAATTAATTTCCGATTCATTTTCGTTCGTGCAAACCCGAAGGCACCCCTAAGGCTGAGCACAGACTTGAGTTACGATAGTTTAAGGCCCGTACACCAGCGAAAGTGGCGCCCCCAACTATTATATCTTATTATTACGTTGAACGCGGGAATTTTTAAAAATCCTACGTTCAGTTTGTGGTATCTATTATGAGCTATTTATTAATGCCTCTGTAATAGTTTCATTTTGTAAAGCTTAGGAAGAGATACGAAGTTGCGCTATTTGGCCACCAAACTCTATTTTTGCATCTCCTCCTAAACTATCATCATCATCATCATCAGCCTATATTAGTCCACTGCTGGACATAGGCCTCCCCTAATGAGCGCCATAGCGCCCTGTCTTCAGCTTGACGCATCCAGCATCTGCCTGCAGTCTTTCGCAGATCATCATCCCACCTGGCCGGAGGGCGTCCTACACTACGTTTGCCGAGTCGCGGTCTCCACTCAAGAACTCGTTTACCCCAGCTAAACGATAAACTATATGAGATAAAATTATAAAAGAGGTATTAAAAAATAGCTTTTAATAGATACCACAAACTGAACGTAGGATTTTTAAAAATTCCTATGATAAACGTAAAAATATGATAAAATAGGAATTGCTGTCAGATTGGCTCGGGTATGCGCATCGAGGTATAAGGTCGATGGGTATGCGCCTTAAATGAGGAAAGACCATCAAACTCTATTCCTATGTCTTGTCTCTGCCGTGATTCAAGTCTACGGAGGCCTTTAGAAATTCTAAGTGATTTTTGTAAGTAAATTTATTCCATACTAGCTGCGCCCCGCGGCTTCGCACGCGTTGTTCCTATGAAAACATTAAAAGGTGATTTTCATCCCACGGGAACAGATTTATGGGAAAAAAGTAACCATGTTTTATTCCAGTATTAGAATTACCTGTATGCAAAATTTCAGCCAGATCCGTTCAGTAGTTTTGGCGTGAAGAGGTAACAAACATCCATCCATACATCCATCCAAACTTTCGCCTTTATAATATTAGTGTGACTTTTAATTTGGAACCCGGGTTCCTTAATACCAGCACCAGAGCTCCAAACACATTTTTTTCATTTTTTCAATAAAGCAAATTATTTCCTAGAATGGGTGGTTTTATTTTGATAATTCGTTCCTGAATGAAGGTTTAAAAGTTTTTAAGTAAATAAAGCCAGTTTTCGAGATAATTAATCGTTTTTAATTAGTTTTTTTTTTTGAAATACTCAAAAAACAAAGTAGGGTTCCAAATTACCACCCTTTCCCCCACCTAATGTAAGCTCCCAGAAACTTGTCACGTTGTTCGTCACGGATTAGGCTAAGTATAAATTATTAATATTATTATATTTATCTGTAATAATGCATTATTATTATTACAGAAGAGATATCGTAGGTAGGTAGGTACTTAAACTACGTAAGTAGATAGCTAGTTAAATAGGTACTTTGCAAGTGGGTCATAATTTTAGGTCAACAGCAGTGAATGAAGTTTAAAAAGAGATCAATCAATATGCACCTACCTACTTACCTAGGTTAAATTCTGTTTAGGCCTTCATACCGCAGCACTTACCAAATTAAATGTTAGGGTCTAGATTCTAGTCACTAAAGATAACTTTTATCACATCGTTTTCTTCTACTTCTACAGTTGTTAACGCTAAGCATTTTTTGGAAAGCAATTTGAAGCCCTTGCGAGGTAATAATAACAAAAGAGGAATAAACAAATTGTTGTTGCCATGGCAACTAAATCAGTAGAGTAGTAGTTATATGTACCTACCTAGCCAACATATTTTTATGGCCACAAAGATAACCTCAATTAAATAAAAAAAGGTTTTCTTATTGCATAAAAAGTACCAACATGCACGACATACATACATGACATGACACTTATTTCAATATTGATTGATACCTATGGTTTGTCCATTTTGAATGGAGCATGTTAGTAAACAAAATACGACACTAATAACAAAATCTCACTTGCTTGGCGTCGAGTTTCAGATATATACCTAATTGCAATAGATGATAATATCATTGCCTAATTGTAAGCAATTTTTATTGAAGGGAGGATCTAAAATTGACAAGTAATGTAAATTACGTATAAAAGGACGCGCCAACAAAGTGAATTTTAGGGTATGGGCGGTTTGTTTACGTTTATGCCTCATTCAAAATGGACACGGTATAGGTAGGTACCTACCTACCTAAGCTATTTTATTAATATAAGAACAGCTTGTGGTTTGGTAGTCATAGTGCTACCCCTTACCTACAATGCTAATGATAAGGTTCCCTTGGGATAAAAATACATTTCCATAGAAACAACGCGTGGGAAGCCCGTTAGATCCCCAATTTTGTCTGATGTCACCCATTTTTAATAAATCAATGGATGTCACCGAGCTTATAAGTTATAACCACCGGCATGATGAGACGAATCAAACCGATAGGTTATTTGTTGTAATCGGACTACCTAGCTAGTTAGTAGGTCATTCATAGTAGTTTCAGCGCTACGTGGGAACATAAAATCAGCCACATCCACATACAAATACAACGTGTCAACCTCTTAATCTTATCATAACCTCCTCCGTGTTGGTTGGTAGTCGGTCGAAAACTTGTCAGGCTCTGCGCAAACTGTCTGCGTCAAAACAAAACAAGACTTAGACAATTTTGAGTGTTATCTTTGTAAGGGTCAAGGTAAGGGTCTAGATATCTACGGGGGGGAGGCAGCGAAATACTGATCGAAGATAAGAAACTTTATTCAGACCGTTTCAAGATAGGTACCTACTAACTGGCTAGGTAGGGACATAGATTTAAATCTATGGGTATATAGGGAGGGAGCATACGTCCGCACATGGAGCTTCTCAAAAATGACGGAACTAATCAGTAATTGTAATTACAAACTAGTTAGAAACTGTACCTCGCACACGACGCTACTCAAGTTGCAAGGTTTCAGTCACTTCTGCTCACAAAACATGTCGAGTGGATCGAGAGAGGATGACGACGACGACATTGTATTGTACTATTATCATAATCATAACAGACGCCGAAGGAATCTTCGCAGGTTTTGGATTCACGCGTAGGTATATCCGAAATAATGTGAACTGCAGATTGTCAGTTGCAGCACAAGAGCTGCGTGAAACTGACAATAAATTTCTGGGAATCTATAGAATGTCGAAAGATAGCTATTTTAAATCTGATACAGTTATTATGTCCTGCTATTTGTATAATTAATTTTGTTTTAAAAAACTATAAACCGACTTCAATTTTTACGGTTTTTTCATGAATTTTCATGGATCCCATTGTCAGAACTGCACAAAATTAAAATGGGACCATATGGGTGTTAGTAAAGTAAAAGCGCAGGTTTGTTGATTGATATTATTATTTATTAATTAGAATTGATTACATGAAAATATAGGCCAGCCGTGCCGGGGTTGCAAGGAGAGAGAGGGAAGAAGAGTTCCGTCACACTCATACATAACATGACAAGTTAGGACTGTCAACCTGACTGACAGTGACAGTGACGTTCGTAATACTAATAACAACACTTCCCCTTAGTATTTTGAACGTCTCAAACAATTACATTTCACCAAAAGAAACAGTCTTCTTCGAGACAATAAAACTGAGAAAACACACATATTAAAGGCCTCACACTGTGAGAGGAAATACTACATTGCATTATGTACCATTAAGACCTAGTTCAGTACAGTATTTAGGTGTTTTTTTTTTTTTGAAGCTACTTTATATTTACATGAACATAAATCCAATTTACCTAAATCATTTAGGAATTACATTTAATTCAAAAGTAAACATTTTATGCTTACATCCACCTAACGATTTCGTTAGTACATCAGCTGTCATTTGTTCAGATGGCAAATACTTAACAATTAACACATTCTTCCTTATTAAGTCTTTAACATAGTGATAACGAAGATCGATGTGCTTCGTTCTCTTATGACAATATTCCTTACACTTTGATTGTCATTATACACTGTTATTGGAATACCTATAGTTACAATCTCTGATAGAAAGTTTTTAGTAAAACAAAGCTCTTTACAAACATCAGAAATAGATAGGTACTCAGCCTCTGTACTTGATAAAGCTACGCATCGTTGCTTACGCGACTCCCAGCTGATAGTATTGCTACCTAGCTTTACAACAAAACCTGTGTAAGATTTCCGGTCTGTGATATCATTTGCCCAGTCAGCATCTGTGAAGGCTGTGATACATAAATCATTAGATCTATGAAAATATAGACAATAATTTACTGTGCCTCCTAAATATCTAAGAATGCGTTTTAAGGCCTGCCAATGAGTCTTATCAAAATTGTTGCTAAACTGACTTAGGTTACTACATGCAAAAGCAATATCAGGCCTAGTGCACACAGATATATACATTAGGCTACCTAACAATTCTCTATAATCATATATACAATCATCCAAGTGTTCACTCTCATTCTTTTGTAGTTTGCAATTAGGCACCATGGGAGTGGACACAGGTTTACAATTTTGCATACCATACTTAATCAATAATCTAGTAATATATTCTGACTGGTCCAATTTAATAATATGCTTAGATCTATCTCTATACACATTTATGCCTAGACAGCTGGTAATTGAACCTAGGTTTCTAACACTAAAATTATTTTCCATTAATGTTAAAAGCTCATTGTTGTCAGTGCTATAAAATATGTAGAAGTCATCAACATAAAGTGCTATAATAATAATATCTTTACCTACTTTTTTAGTATATACACAAGGCTCACATTTGCTCTGCTTATAACTATTTTCACTAAGCAAGGAATGGACCTTTTCATTCCAGATTCTACTAGCCTGTTTTAGGCCATAGATACCTTTTAATAATTGACAAACTTGATTATTATTGTTATTTGTGAAACCTATAGGCTGCTCCATATAAATTGTCTCCTCTAATTTGCCATTCAAAAAAGCAGTAGTGACATCTACATGGTCTATATTTAAGTCCAGCTCATTGGCTAAACTAAATAAGATTCTCATAGTACTATGTCTAACTACAGGGGAGAAAGTTTCATGGTAATCTATGCCTTTAATTTGGGTAAAGCCCCTTGCTACTAGCCTAGCTTTAAACCTATCAAACTTTCCTGAGGCATCATGTTTACGTTTGAACACCCATTTGTTTTTGACTATATTAGTATGTTGAGGCCTATCAACCAATTTCCACACATTATTTGCAATGAGTGAGTCGTACTCACATTGCATAGCTGAATGCCAGTGCTGACTGTCAGCGCCAGACATTGCTTCCTCATATGTGTGTGGATCGCCAGGAAGTGTTTGTTGCGCCACGAGGGAAAAATCAGTTTCGTAATCCTCATACCTCAGTGGCGGTTTTGAGCGAGTAAGTCTGATAGGACGAGTAGTAGAGACTAGAGGCGAAGAGGGAAGGGGAGCTGCGGCTTCCCCTTGAGGTGCCACCAAACGCGGCGACGTCACTCTCACAGAGGATGCGACAGCGATCGGCGCACACGGCGACTCGGCCTCGGTCTCGCTGCCAGTGCAGTAGAACTCGTCCTCAGCATCTGAAGTCAACATATGATCTGTTTCAATATCTTCTGATATATTATTCCGATTAAGATGAGTTTGACCTGTACTCTGCTGACCATGATCCAGTTCAGCGTGACTAGAGTCTTGAATATTATGACTAGATTTAATATTATTATTCAATTCATAAATTATAAAATTGTCATTAAAATTCGAATTAGAATTAATATTATTGTCAGTCTTATAAAATTGGTTCTCTATAAATGCTACGTTCCTAGATATAGTTACCCTTTTAGGGTTTATTGGGTCTGCAAGCCTATAGCCCTTAGAGGTCTCACTATAGCCCACAAAAATACATTTCTTGCTTTTAGCACCCAACTTATTCCTACTATGTTCAGGGATCAGTGTGTAAGCAATGCAGCCAAAGACATGAAGGTGACTAAGATCTGGCCTTGATCCGGTCCACTTCTCATAAGGAGTAAGGCCAGACAAAGATGAAGTTGGGGATCGATTCTTCAAATAAATAGCAGTTTTGACTGCTTCGCCCCAAAAACGCCCATCTAGACCTGCCCCTTGAAGCATGCATCTTGCTTTTTCTAAAAGAGTCCTATTAAGGCGCTCAGATACACCATTGCCCTGAGGACAATATGGAATAGATGTCTGATGGATAATTCCTTCCTTTTTAAGGAAATCAGAAAAAGAGGTGCTGCAATATTCCCCACCATTATCGGAACGGAGGATTTTAATAGGACAACCTAACTGTTTTTCTACATGAGATTTAAAATCAAGAAAAGTAGAAAATACCTCATCCTTCCTTTGAAGCAGGTAGCCAAAGCTCATCCGTGTGTAGTCATCAGTATACGTTACCAGATATTTAGAGCCACCCCAACTAGCTACTGGCATGGGGCCACAGACATCGGAGTGAATGAGCTCTAATGGTGCACTTGCACAGTGGGTGCTTCTTGCCGGAAATGGTTTGGCTGCCATTTTGCCTTCCAGACATGGAACACAGCTCTCCAGCTCCACCTTTTTATTCTTCTGAAACAATACACCATTAGCAACACCATCCCTTAAGGCTATCAAACCTTTGATACAAAGATGGCCTAGCCTCCTGTGCCAAATATCAATCGGCACCTCAGCTACGTTTGCACTCTGTGCTGGCTCCTGCTCGGGCAGGAGAGCTGTAGAGTGCGCCACCACTGCACACTGAGATGACACACCACGAATATTATGCGGCCTACCTACCAATTTGTAGACGCCATTATTATTAAAAGCCTTACAAATGGAAGCCCCGTTTATAGCACATTTCTCATATATAAGGCAGCCCTTTCTGTTGAAGACCACAGTGTAACCTTTATCACACATTTTACTTACACTAAGTAAATTGACTGACAATTGAGGGACATAGGAAACATTTTGAATTTTTCTTACCAGATCATTCGTATCTAAAAACATGTCTCCAGAGCCTAGACATTCAATGTTTTCACCACTAGCTATTTTGATATTACTTGTATTGTCTATAAAGTTCATCAAATAATTTTTGTCATTGCACATATGCGTAGAACAGCCGGAGTCCACCACCCAGTCCTGCTTTTCTGCACAAAAAGCGGAGGCCACGAAGGTCTTTTCTGTGTCCTGATTATTTTTCTTCTGTTGACGATCTCGACGCAGTTTAAAACACTTATTCTTATAGTGCCCCTTTTTGTTGCAGTATGAGCACACTTTCAACGTTGTTGAAATGAAGGCTGATGATGATGTAGCAGTAGGAGGTTCAGACTTTCTGAACTCTTCTTGAAGTAGTCTGGTTCGTACTTGTTCACTTGACAGATTTCTTGTGAGACAGATTGTCTCAAGGCTGGAGACTAGATGATCATAATCTGATGGTAGTCCACTCAGGAGCAGCTCGGCAACTTCTCCATCCTCTATGTGTTTTCCAATGTCAGCTAATTTATGGACCAATGTCATAACTGCATCCATATATAATGTGACTGATGAGTATGATGCCAGTTCGATACGGTGTAGTTGTCGTAGAAGGAGCACTCGACGATACAGGCCCCTATCCTCGAACACGTTTGCCAAATTGGTCCAGGCTATTTTGCTAGTAGCGGCTGTTTGCACATATTGATAGCAATGAGGCTTCAAGGATAAGCAGATCCGAGCAAGAGCTCGCTGATCTTTATTCGGATCAAGTTCGTTTTCTTGAGTGCAGGTCCACAGGTTCTCGAGGGTCAGCGCCATTTTCATGCAGAACTTCCATGTTGCGTAATTGGAAATTCCTTCTAATTTTTCAACACTGTACCCATTTATTGAAGATGAAGTACTTGATCCGCTAGTGGTCATAATGGCAGCGGCAACTCCCGTAGATATCGGCGACGGCGACGACGCCATGATACGTTACGATGAGGTTAGCACGTGTAATCCACTCACCACGCGAGTCGAGAAAAAACAACTTTGCTTCTTTAGGTTTCTTCTTTCTGGGCCCATAACCTGTTAGTAAAGTAAAAGCGCAGGTTTGTTGATTGATATTATTATTTATTAATTAGAATTGATTACATGAAAATATAGGCCAGCCGTGCCGGGGTTGCAAGGAGAGAGAGGGAAGAAGAGTTCCGTCACACTCATACATAACATGACAAGTTAGGACTGTCAACCTGACTGACAGTGACAGTGACGTTCGTAATACTAATAACAACAATGGGAAGCACCAGCTTTCATATAAAAAGAATCATGAAGATCGGACTACCCAGTCTAGACTAGTTGTCAAAAGTTCTGAGGTAACAAACATAAAAAAAAAAAAAAAAAAAAAATGCAGACGAATTGAGAACCTCCTCCTATTTGAAGTCGGTTAAAAAAAATACTAACATGCGTGGGCACAGAAGAAAGAATTTTAATAACGTTGCGGTATGATAAGATTTTTTTTATTATTTAGAAATAAAGTAGGTAATATTGTTATGTTAAGTCCTTTTACAATCACAACTTTGTCAAAAAATAGTAAGTATTTTATTCATAAATGCACTTTTAATTCTGTTCTGCGTTATCATTGGCGGATCCAGGGGGGGGGCCATGGGGGCCATGGCCCCCCCCAAAAGGCCCAAGAGTTCCATACTTTCGACTCAATTTTACGATTAAATTCAGATGCACTTTTACACGGGCCACGGCATACCTACTCTTAGGTAGGTTATGTAGGTACCTACTTTAAATCAAAGTACAGAAATATATTTTTTAGGTAAGTCGGTACTTTACATACATCTACAAACTAAATTCAAGAGGTTAATTTCTTCTCAGTATTACCACGTCCATCGACACGTTCAACGACTTTGAAATGAACATAGGTAAATGATATCTATTTCTCTTCTTCCGCTAGTGAACACAAGTGAATTATAGCCAATTGCACCTCATTTCTTATTTGATTGTCAGTAATAACTATTTTTCAAGCTGTTTATATTGATAGAATGAGAACGCATCCGAATTAGTTTTTAGTTTGGTTTCCATTCCACCCCTCTAGTTGCGACACTGGACTTCCTTCTTACTTACGTCAACACGTAATGTGTGTGGATTGCTCGTATTTTTCTTTTAATAAAAACTTAGTTCTAAATTACAAAAACGCTCTTTATTTGACTAAAACCCACATTTATATTAAATAAAATTACTCGTCTAAGTATACCTCGGTATTGGATTTAACTTGAAAATATAAGTTAAGTAAAAGAAAAAGTAGTACAGTGTGCGCGCATGTTACTCGCGAGTACGCGAACTTGCGAAGAAAGAAACGTACGCGTTCCCGCTTTCGTTACATTCAATTCAAACAATTTAATACAGAGAGATGACAAAAATATCACTGCTTTTTGCATTTTAATTTGTTTTTTGCATTGAGGTGTTCTTGCCCTTTATTAGCAGAGCCCTTTTAAGAATACTTAGCTAAATAAGTACGTACGTTAGAGTTATACCGTACTCGTAACGTATCGAATATTTGTAGTTAGTTCAATGTAAAACTAACTAACAGATGTATCACCACGGGCGTGGCGAACATCTTTTGCCTCTCTCGACGTGACCTGGATCTGAACTAAAGCCTCCTTTCAGTTTTCAGTTCAGTTGCAAAATATCAAAATATCTAACAAAACGACAAAACAGCAAAAAAATTCGGTTACATTGTCCTCTGTTTCGTGGTCCATTTTTAATAATACATGGTCTCGATCTCACAATAAGATCATTTTGACTACTAACGCGAGAAATTAACAAAAAATATTTTGGTTTCGCGGCTTGCTCCGCTGGAGTACTGTCTCGTCTCTGGCTGTGCCCATGAAGGATCCCCTTATACTAAAATGGAAGTTTCTGATTCGTTTACGTGATAAGCTAATCTTACGCGAGCGAGAGTTCATTTTGTACGACAGCGAACACAACTTCGATATTCCTTTTCCAAGTAGACACCAGATTTTGATTTTCGTAGATTCTTTAGGGCAGGGCTCATCTATTTTGTTGTAAATCGTTAAAATTTTATTATTTTTCATAACTTACTATCATAGCTTTCGCGTCTTGCTAAGCATACCTCACCAATTTCAAAAAGACTGCGACTCACCGATATTCATTATGTATCTAACAATTCCTCCTAACAATTCAATCTCAGTCGCGCACTCTTTAAAATTTTCAGGGCTGTCTCTGCTTGCTGATTGTTTTTCATACTTATGTGTTTCTACCACTGCGCACTTACTTTTCCCTAAAACCCGGAAAAGTCCCTTAAAAATTCGCGGCTCGCTTCGCTCGCCGTGGTTAATTGTTAGTAGTGATGCGTGACTCAAATTCTTGGGCTACGACCTCGTCTTATGAAGGTACATTATGTATATTCTTTGTTTTTTTCACCTGACCCCCCTTTACAGAATCCTGGCTATTAGTCCAGTCATTTAAGCTTAAATTAGGTAAGAATCTCGGAATTTGAGATACCCAGCTGTAAGTCTGTAAATACTTGTATATCGACACCCTAAAAGTTAAATAATAGATTCAGGCGTTACTTTGCGGAAATCCATTGTAAATATAAGAATGAAAAATATTTAGTAACAATTCCGCGAAAAAACCTTCTCTCGTGGAGAGACGAAACTAGTTGACGACTTGCTGTCGTCATCGGTGTCGGTGCTATGAATTTATTTTGTGAACCATTGTTAACCCTGGCAACAATGATCTGTTTCCTCTTCTAAGTAGTTTTAGTGAAGGACGCGGGTTCAAGTCCCGTCAAAGTAAAAAAAAATGGGATATTATAAACCCCCCCCCCCCCCCCCTACCTGAGGCCTGCGTCCAACAGTGGACCAATACAGGCTGTGGAGGAAGAGGTTGTGATTTTTTTACCCTATATCTGAACATTGACAAAATGGCCCCCCCCAAAATAAAATCCTGGATCCGCCCCTGTGCGTTATTCGCAACATAATCACTGTTTGTATTAATTAGAAGCGGTACTGATTCATAATATGAAAAAATGGGATTATTTTATGCTGGTGTGACTTGCTGTTCATTTGATACAGGGAGTTATTGTGTAGAAAGAGAGATGACTTGTGTTTCAACATTATATGCTGGTGAGGCTCGCTGTGGTGGTGCCAAAGGATTCGGAGATTCTTCTAAAATTTCATCCACTAAGGCCAGCACTTTTCGCTTAAAGGTTCTCGTTTGAGTATCGGACATTGCTTTAATGTCTGGTAGTAAGCTTAGTAAAAACATTCGCTTAGGATCCTCTTTGTCTTCAGTTTTTTTTTCAAGTTTAGCCTTTCTGGCTATGAAGTAGTCCATAATACCATCATCGACAGTTGACAATGATTTTCCTTTACGACGATTAGAGCGGATGTCAGTACTGGAGGCAGTTGGTCTGGATGAAGGGCATGACATGGGTGAGGGGATGTTTTGGGATGGTGATGGGATGTTCTGTAATATGGTTTGCGACTCATTTGCTTCTTCGTTATCTTCCTGCTCCATCACTTCACTAACTGTTTCCTCAGGAAGGTTCCCTGATATGGTAGTGCCCAGAGCTTTTATGTATGGGATTGTGAAATGCATAACTTCGGCTAAATAATATGGCTTCTTATTTTTGGTGGAAGATCCACTTGGAGCAGGCTTTAGGTGCCGGACGAAAACCGCACGCAAATTCTTCCATTTATCTTTTGCTTGGCTTTCTGAAAAAAAAAAAAAAAAAATCTGTTTTTTGTAGGTACTTGGCTAGTGGCGATTCGTTTGTAAATATTGGATACTATTTTGCTAGAGGAGACATTACAGTTGCACAGATAATCGCTGAAACTAGTTATTATTTGGGATGCTCTAAACTTCTAAAGGATATGTTTATGCTAATTCAGAATGTGGCAGAAGAACTGGAGGAGGCCTTTACCCGAGAGGGGTCCTAACCTAACTATTGACGAAATAAAATTTTAATAAATAATAAACGATATACTTATCTAAATTAATGAATCAAAACTATGACATAAATTCTATTATATTTGACATAACTATTTTATAAATTAATTTATGAAATTATCAATATTATTTTAAGCATAGGTAATTGACTATTGTTATTTAAGGTTTATGGAATAAAAGGCTTTTTTATTTTTGTTTTTATTTAAGTACCTATTTATTTGATTCAGAATGTATCCCAATTGAAGAATATTGCAGAGCGCTATAGTTTGTTGTGGAATTTACCTAACTGCATCGGTTCTTTAGATGGGAAACATATCCGAATTGAGAAATTCCCTAATTCGGGATCAAGTCATTTTAACTATAAATCGTTTCATTCTGTCGTACGTATTAATGGCATGTAGTGATTAGGGTTGCCAGATGTCCGGTATTTAAGCGTACGGTCCGGTATTTTCGAGGCCTGTCCGGTAAAAAATTAATAGTCATAGGTACCGGACAGAAAAATGTCCGCTATTTTGAGGATAGTCGGTACTACTGGTCAGAAGCGCCTACAAAAGTAGCGCACGGGGAATATATGGACCAATGAAACCGCCTTGGTCTAAAGACTGTGTAAAGTGAACTGTGTGTTTTTTCAACATAAACTCGAGCTGCGATGATTTTAAAGAAAGTGTTGTATCAAATAAAACACTACCGTGAAAGTGGGTTACTTTGCCACTTTTTTGGGCTAAACAAAGTTCAAATTGAATTTTATAAAAATAATTGTAGGTATGACTCTACTGTGTTAAGTCTATTCCTAAATCTGGCATATTTAATTGGCATTGCTTTGATACTCGTGTATTTCCCATCTATTCATATGCAAGATTATTGTAAACATAAAACAAAAGAGGTAAAGTCAACTGCCGCTACTGGCAAGATTGCCAAATGAAAAAGAAAATGGAATATTATAATTGCACGCTAAATAAAGTGAGAAACGTGCTGTTCTACTTATATCCAGCAGAACAATGTCAAAAGAAAACGATATTTAGCAGTAGTAAAGAATTTCTCCATACAAGTGGCAATCTCGCCAATTTTTTAATAATTTTCCATACAAAATAGAAAAGTAGGTCAGGGTTGTCACAATACATTGTTGTTAAATAAATCATTAAAAAAATTTGATAAAAAAATTGTGCGATCAACACAAAATTGCTGAAAACACATATTTTTCTTATCTTATATTAAAACAACATTGCGCATGAAATAAAAACTTAGGAAAAAAGATTGTGCGTTCAACAAAAAATTGCTAAAAATGTACATATTGTATCTTATAGGTAGTAGAAACAACATTGAGCATACACTTAGGTGTTTGAATTACATTAAGTAGGTTTATGATATATTTGGGTAAATTAATATTTATATTTGCTCTGATTTTTATCTGTAACGTAAATTATAAAATCAGATAAAACTAGTTTCTTCCTGCGGCTTTGCACACCTTGTTTCTATAAGTTTCGTCGAGAAGCTGGCCTCTCGCCATAATGTGAGCTTCAATTCATTTATGGTGAGAGTTCCAACTAAATACCTCTCGACCTATTTAAGCGCCGAGTTTTGGCCGAAGGGTGTCAAGTTTCGAAGGTTCACTGGACGCCTGCAAGGGGATACCGCCGCCGTGCACCGTCGTCAGCTGACACCCTGAATACGTCATCTACACGTTCTCGCCATTATTATTTAAGTTTTATATTTTATGTATGTTAGTTTTAAGGTTTTTGCTATGGATTATAGAATAAGTTAAATAAGATCTGTAACTTTTCTATAATCTGAAATAAATGAATTATTATTATTATTATTATTATTATAAAAACGTAGACGAATTATTAAATCTTCATGTGACGTCACATAGCCGCGAATCCTTCTGTGACAACCCTTACTCCAACCAAAACATGGCAAACTCGACATCGCAACATTTTAATACGGGATGGTGACTTTTCCAAATCAATTTTTTGATTGAATACAGCTTCTACTCTAATAAAACAATAATTATTTACGAAAAGAATAATAGTATAACGAAATATCAATGATTCACGTAAGTTGACAGTGTATTTCCTACTTAAATTGTATGAAGTAACACAGCAATTTAAAACAACTGACTTCACTCCTGAAGTCCTGACTCAATACAAGCTCCGCAAAATCTTCAAGTAACTCCACTATCATTATAATGCTGCTTATAATCTCAGAGATACAAACTATTTTATAACACCACATGCAGCATTGCCGTGGCAATGGAAAATATTTTGTAATAAATATTAAAAAATACTTACCTACCTGTCAAATTAAAGATTTTTCCAACTGCACTCCAAGCTCTTTCTGTTACATCCTTTCGTGAATAATCTGTTAGTCTATAATTATATAAGCATGGATACTTTTCCACTTCCTGCACAAATTTTCTATTTAATTTTTGCTCGTTCATTTTTCACAACAAAAAAAAAGAAAAGTCGGTAACTAGTAGCGCGGCAACCAGCACGACGCGTCACGCGTGATCGGTTGCTAACGCGTTATTATCTGGTTTTTGACTAGTAGCGTCGTGTGCGAACCTGTGCGAGAATGTATGGGCGGTGACGCTCAAGTAATAATTTGAGTTTGTACTCGTAACATCTTTGCTCGTAACTAGTTCTTTTTGAGTAGCCCCATGTGCGGACTGCCTTATGTAAACCCAGGAATGATAATATTTTTTTTAATTCATTAGAAAAAATGCGATTATTTTAATTTAATCAGATTTTTTTGTTACAAACTCAAATTATTACTTGAGCGTCACCACCGCCTAACACGGCATCACCTACATACAGTAGGTGATGCCGTGGGCCGTCCGCACATGGAGCTACTCAAAAAGAACTAGTTACAAACTCAAATTATTACTTAGGCGTCACCGCCCATACTACATACAATACAATCATCGAGTTAGAATCCTACATACAAGTTCTTTGGTACAAGTGAACTGAGTTGAGTATGTACCTTCTGTAGCACAACAGAGATGGCGCTAGTCGTCTCGTTAAGTACGGCTAACTAAAGTATAGTACGTAGGCCTGTCTACTGTTTGTTATTCTGTGGAGTGACCTTATGAAAGTGTTCAATGCAGGTTCGATTACGTTCCGTCACACGCACGCAACAAACATTTAAATACCTACTTGTCGACAACGACAGTGAGTTGTTATAGGTACACAGCTTATTTTCTGATATCTGTGGTAGGTACCTACACTTGACCTACACACAATACGCTATACGCTAATAGGTACCTAGTAGTAGTAGTAGTAGTAGTAGGTAGGTAGGTAAGTACCTAATTCAATGGTCGACGAAAGATTTAAATCGTTGGAGACCTAGGTAGGCCCGGTTACCAATAAAATATTCTATCCATCTAGCTAGTAAGATAGGTATCAAGGGATATCTTTGGATTTCGAAATCATCAGTCCCGCGCCGCGACGACGCCATCCCCCCCAACCCAATCATCAATACGAACGGAGACTATACCGAGCGAGCACAATGACCTCAAAACGCAGTGGACGCTATGCACGACCGAGCGAGAGAGCAAAGTCTAGCGCGAGTTGAATTTCCCCGTATTTCCCTCTCTCCGCATCCTTGTCCCATGTAATGCGCCCCTCCCGTCCCCGCGCGGGCGACATTCGTTTGCTTGTCTTTGTCTTTCGGCAAAGATCGGCATACATTCGGCAACTGTCGGATACGCTGCTATCCGCCGGTGTCTCCCCCTTTCCCCTGTAAAACCCCCGCTACCCACCTGCAACGCGCGCCACGCACGCCACATGATCGAAATTCCCCCCGCGCCGTCTCACCCCTCAGTCAGTCTTTCGAAGTCGGTAGAAGAGGATTGCTATTATTTACGTGTGACGTTGGGATTTGATTTGAACTATACATTATTGTTTTTTCGAAGTGAAAAACGCTGCAAAATTTATGTGACAATGACAAAATGAGTCACTTCTATGTAGATGGCGGCGGCGGCGGCGACGGCAACGAAATGAATATCAACACAATTCAGTCAGGTCAGTTTTTACTATTGTTTGTACCGAACTCCAATCCGTGGGTTGGTCCTCGGTGACAATGAATAAAGCCCTCGTGAGCTGATTTTGTGTCTTGTTCTTGTCTTGACCTTGAGCACTGTTTCGAGTTTTGGTTTGGCCATCTCGTTGCCTGCTCGCTCACTGCCAAACTCTCTCGCTCGCACTCGTTCTAGTGCTACATCAATCCCCTACTACGAGGTTCAGTGTTTCTCGATTGTTCCTCCAAAATTTGTCCATAAAAATAGAATTACTATTATCTGCCTGCCTACCATTATTGTACCATTTTTTTACTGTTCTTACAGGATTTGTTTTAGATAGATATTTTTATAGCAGTAGATATTGTGGGAAAAATAAATCATTGGGATTCTGATAACACACCGACTCGACCTATATCTAGGTACCTACCATGATTAAATTAAACTAGGGATAGGTAGGTACAGACTGTTTTTTTTTCCGGGACAGACATGCCTAACCAGCCAGAGAAGGTAAGTTCAGTACAGTTTGGTACAGGATATTGAAAAATCTGCTCTTTTGGGAGAAAACTATTTTTGCACTAACATTTTTGGTCAAGGGCGAGAAGCGTCTAAGAAAAGTCATTTTGGTAAAAAAAATGTCGTTGACTCAGTTTCATGTAGGCTACGGATCATTTCATCCAGTAGACCTTAACCTTAGAATTACTATTGTAAACAATTGTAATGTTTTATTATTATTACTAGCTGCGACCCGCGGCTTCGCACACGTTGTTCCTATAAGAATAAGAATATTTTTACCGTAAAAATTGTTTACATCATACATAAGTAAGGGTCTTAAATCAAATTAAAGTAGGTATCAACAATCTTATCCATTTCGAACATACAATATTTTACAATTCAATTGTATTAGAATTGGATTGTTTTGGAATTACCTGCACCTATGCAAAATATCAGCCCAATTAAAAATAAGAATATTCATTCAAACTTTCGCATTTATAATATTTGTGTGATTTGTTACCTGGGCTGGGTTAGCAGGGTAGAGATAATTTAAATTAAATAATTTTATTGTATAATAAATCATGTAGCATAAATGTTGTTGTTTTTTCACTGCAATTAAATCTATAAGGAAGTGTCAAAAATGAGGCTCGGTGCTCACACGCGGTATTTAAGTACTTATCCCTGCTATGCTACCGTGATTGAGGATCCAGGGAATCTTCTGAAATTAATATTTGACCCTGTTATATTTGATACAGTAATGTAAACCCAGGAATGATATATTTTTTTAATTCATTAGAAAAAATGCGATTATTTTAATTTAATCAGATTTTTTGGTATTAAGGTACGTACGACATCTTTTGTGAACCTAATTAAATAAAGAATTTGTCAGACCAAGATATAAACATATTATTTTTTTTACCTGGATATTTTTCTTGAATTTAATGTATGAAAAGTGAGGGAATTTGTCAACATTTCCATAGGTACTCGTATATTGCGCGTGTGTGCGTGCACCAAAGCTTAATTTGGGCACTCATATAAATAGGTATTCGACTGCTTTATGTCATTATTGTGTAAAAAAATTATTGATATAAATATTTTAAATCACATGATTTATTGAAAAAAATAGTTAGATTAAAATAATGATATAGAACACTATTTTAAACCAAGTAATTTCAGTCACCTCAGCCCTTCCTGACTAAAACTTCTAAAAATTAATAGATTATGATGACAGAAAATAATTTGAATGATACGATACGACAATGGTAGGGGCTCCGTCGTTTGCGTCGTTCCTATACTTACTTACTTACTTACTTAGTGCGTGCGAGTATGGAGCGGTTGGTTCGTTCGTATTCCATTCTATCCTATTCAGATTTATATAGGGTGTCCCCGAATAACTGTATAGTGAACTTCACTTGATATAAAAAATGTGTCCCACTTTTCGTAATGTTTTTTTTAATAGGTAGGTATTATGATTTACATACCAATGTAAATGATTTAACTTGGTACTGTATTTTTAAAGTATCTTTAAATACCTATATTATAACCTACCTATGTTTCAATGACTACAAAATGCAGGAGCGTGGTCGGCGCGGCCGGCGGGCGGCGCAGCGGGGCGGCTTCTCTTATGCCGCGTACCTACACATCTGCGCACCGCACCTGCAATGCAACATAAATGCGCGGTTCGCTAAGTGTGGACGTGCTGCGCGCCCGAACCGAACATTATACCTACGAACATCATATACACGTATCTGTTTCCAGCGTGAACCAGTGTTGCCGTAGCGACTTTGCCGCTAGATTTAGGGGATTTTCATCTGCTTCGGCGATTGTTTTTAGATTTCAGAATAAGAATGGTGGAATTTTAAAATTGGTGTGGTTGAAACAGAGTTGTTAAACGTTTGGTAGGTAGGTACCTCTCATCTACATTTAAGGTAGGAACCTCCCTTGTCCCTACCTACATATCTAGGTAGGTACTTACTTACCTTTCGAAAAACCCTGTTCTACCTTTCCATCCCACAAAAAATAACTGTTCTGCCAAATTTTGTTGATAGAGAGGCTACTTACTTATTTTACCATTGACTGACATTATTTGTTTTTTTATAGTAATAAAACTGACCAAGTGCCATAATCTATAAAACAATAAGACCACGAAAAAACAGCTAAAAGAATTACAAAATAATACTAGGTAGGTACCTACTTAGTAATAAATTACATTTCTGACCTTACCAGACAATTCATCATAGATACCTATACCAACCTACTTACCTAGGTAGGTAAAGGTATTGATTTATCAGAACTAGGTATGTAATGTACCTACCAAATTTTTAACAACTTCGTTTCTGTTAATGTGTGGATTTGTTTGTGGAGTCAAAGAAACTTCAAACGAATTATGTATAAATATTTTAAAATTCCACCTTTCTTATTCGGAAATCTAAAAAAAATCGCCGATATAGATTAAAAAATTCTCTAGCTCTAGCGACCAAGTCACTACGGCAAAACTCGTTCCACGCCGGAAACAGGTGCGCGACGCGCGTAGGTATTTATAAGTTGTTCGTAGGTATATTTTATTATGTTCGGCTCGGGCGTGCAGCACGTCCACCCACACTCAACGAACCGCGCATTTATGTTGCATTGCATGCGCGGTGCGCAGATGTGTACGCGGCATCACGTACGCCTACTGCTCGAATACCCGACCTTATCTCGTCATTCAATATTTCAGTATTAGTTTTAATGATACAAATTGTAACGTTATTTCACTCTTGGAAATATTATCTATTGATTTTATCAATTGTATTCGATACATTTTTAAAAGTTTTGAAAAAAAATCTCGAAAGTTTTGTGAATATTAGGTTTGCGGGGGCGTGGGAGTGACAGTACGGCTCGTTCCGTTTGCCCTGCTGTCTCCTTAGTCCATTGATTTAAAAAGGGAAGATATGTTACGTTCTCCCAGCGCATACTCAAAAATTAGCACGTGTTACAACTACAAACACATACGCCCACAGTTATATTTCCAGTCCTGTGCAATACAAAGAAGAACAAAGTCGGAAAGACGTATCTAGGACCGAAGTGAGACTGAGACAAAATATTTCACGCATTGCGGCTCGTATCCATCGCCGTAATGCTCCTCCACAGCCTCCACAGGCCCCTCATAACCACTGTGAAAATAAAAATCTTTGAAGTCATTCCGCTTGAGAGATCTCAACGAGGGCTAAAAAAAAACTTCGATTATGCACAATAGTACCTACCTTAGTTATTTTTTTACACTTATGGTTGGTACTGATTAATACGCAAAAATAAGATAACGTAGGTGGCGGCGCCTCTTTCACTCGCGTAAACGTTTTAAGTAATTTCTAGCTAGGATAGGATAATTACCCCCTTATTCATAATAGTCTGCTAACTTAGTACACTGATAAATCTCACTGTCTTCTATTGACATAAGTTAGACTGATAAATAACACTACTTAGCAGCTGTTTTATGATAGCAGGCCATTATGAATAAGGGGATAAGTCTGTATTCAAAATTCAAATACACTTACAAAAATTCCGTAAAAAACAAAGACGGAACAAGAAAAATGGAAGGGGTTCCTTCCATTTTTCTTGTGGCTTACCGACAAAATAACCGATAAAATAAAATGACTGGAAAAGCTTGAAGGTGCTTGTGTGGAACTTGCATCCTGCGCAGTCACCTTCATTCATTATGGATGCATACAGGGTGTATATGACTAACTGTCAAGTAAGGGTGGCTAATTTATTGCAAACTCAGTTTCTCAACTACACATAAGAAAGAACCCACCACACCTACATCAAACGCAGATAAACAAAGTTCGTATAACGAGACCATATTTTTTTTTTCAGATATCCACTTATACCTTCAGCAAAGAGAAGATATTGTCCTCAAAAATGAAGTAGGAAATGATGACCTAGAATATGAAGATGATGAAACCAATAACATTGAAGAAGATGACAATATCATGGTCAACAATGAGGTCGCTCATGATGCCTTAGCTTCCGATGGTGCTCTAGCCAATACCATGGAAGACGATGATAGTATCTTTGTCAATAATGCTTCTGTTGATTCTGGTGATGATGAAACTAATAGCATTCCAAATAACCTGACGTGGTTACCAATAGTTTATACAACGAGGTTAGACGAAATGAATATATTTGATAAAATTGAAAAGTACACCCCAAATGAAGCTGCTGTACTGATACAAAATGAAAGCAAACCTCAATATAAACAGGTACTTCCCATCAAACGTGAACCTTGTAATTTTCATAGCTACTCATATATGAAATTATACAGTGACATTGAACAACTTAACCAAAAAGTTCAAACAGAAACAAAACTAAGGAATGAAGAGCTTATGAGCATGTGTAAACCACTAAAAATAGTTCTAAAAGATATAAATTGTGACAAAGTGGAAACAACCGATTCAGAGAGCAAGAACTTCGATCAAACTAACAAGAAACCGCGCAACACTCCGAGTACAAAGAAGAAATTAGCAAAGCCTAAAATAGCGGAAAAAGAAAAAGTAATGAGTGTTGCGAAGTTTCAAAAACGTATGTCTAGAAAAATTAGCAATTGTGATTCAGACTCATCAGAAGATATGCCACTTACAATGTTGAAGCCATGCGTTATTAATTCCACCGAAACACCGAGTAACACGACCTTTGCATTCATAGACAAAACATCCATGAAGGCAGATATTTATATTATAAATTTATCTAGAGATCTTCGCTGTTCTTACGAATACAATTCAGAAAAATTTAATTTATTTAAGAAACTGTATCCCACTAAAAACACAGTAATTTGCGATGTCTGTTGCTGGTTGAAAAGAGAAAATCAAATTAAATTATTTTCTCAAAGTAATATAGTCAACGAAAATGCCATAGCCTATATGAGAATACCACACGGTTGTTTACCAAAATTATGCACATGTTGTTGTCTTATAGAGGATCAAATGCCGATGCAGTCTTCTGTCAAATTTCAAAAAATGACAAAACACAAATCTGAAACAAACACTGAAGCAAGTAGATTAATACAAAAAGCATATTCGTATAGAACAAACTTACAAAGCTCTAAAAAATATGCTGTGGAACCTACAAATGTTTTGAAAAGCGCTGTAATAATGATGAAATACAAGGATATTATATTTTGTCAAAGTAATAACCTAGGTGAAAACTATGAAATTGGAATGGAAGGAGATGTTGACAACCATGTGAAACTCACAGAAAATCGTTCTTTGACCGAGGAGAAACAATTACAGGACAAGCGTGACAGAGAAAATAATATAAGTAGGCAATATTTCTCATACCTTATTTGCTGCTGGTTTAAGCGTGAAGAAATTATAGATAAAATGAGTAAAACCCACAATTTGTCACCAAGAGCATGTAAATTCCTCCGTTATCCGCATCTATGTAATAGCTGTAAATGTCAGTGTTGTTGTAAACAAGCTAAAATTGGTTTATTCGTTGATGAGAAGAATTATTCAACGCAACCACAAGGTAAAAAACAATGCAAGGGTATTATAGGAGACAAAAACAGGAAAAAAATTACTATGGATCGAAGTGAGGCTTCTAAAATCAAAAAGGTGTATATTGATGATAAGAAATACAAACCCAGGCTTACTGTCCCTTCTCTAAAAAACATTGCTAAAGAAGGAAAAAATAAACAAAATTCTGTAGCTGTAATGGTAAACCAACGTAAGCCTGAAACAGTACAAACTATCAGTCAATCAACTGTTGAGCCATCAATAGAAACACAACCAAATGTCGCAAAAACAGTTGAGCCATCCATGGTGCCAGCCGAACTAGTAACAAGCATTTTTGAAAAGTTTAAAGGTTTAAAACTCTCTGTTAACGCAAATGGCACACTTACGGCAAATATCAACACACCTCCTGAAAATTTATTGCCTGCTGAGATCAAGATTCTCGCTGATATCCTAGCCCGGGCTTCAAATCAAATGCACGAACTGGGAATACAACCTGAAGAATTCTGTCGCCGGGTGAATTTGAAACCGTTGGTAATAAATGCCGGCCCTAGTACGGGAATACCAAACATACCTGTGCTGCCGAAACTACCAATAACACAGCCTTCTTCATTTTTACCACAAGAATCAAGTTTTCCTCCACCATTATGTCCAATTGTCAAAAAGACAATAGAAAATACTAAAAACATTATCAAGCCGCCTCAGGCGTCTAAGCGACTTAAACAGGAATCCCATCCTTGCAAAACGAATCAATTCAGCTGCTGCTTTCCCAGAACCACAAACAGTAGTAAAGAAGCTAACGTATACTCAATGATGTCACATACAGGTTGGATAAGAAACCAATCCATGGTATCTGCTTACAATATTCATTTTGATTTAGAGATGGATGTGGAACCTGAACCAGAATTATTTTTGAGAAAAACTCAACTAACAGATGTAGAAGAACAAAACCTTCCAAAAATTGTAGATGTTCAATCGCTGGTTGATACTGCACCTAAACCAAAAAATAAACCTAATGGAGACAACCTACAAAAGCAAGCAGATGAACCGAAGTCCAAAGACGAGACTTGTAAAATACGCGTGTTACCCCCAGAACGAATAAGTGCGCTACCAACAAACACTCAATCGAACATGGCAGGTTCGGCTAATATGGCTGTTCTGATAAAAAATTTCGTGCAGCCTTTAGAACCAATCATAGGCCACAGTCAAGAAAATATGTTCGATATAAATAGTAGTTTATTTCCAATACAGAATGTCAACAGCGTCTTAGCGTCGCCTTTACAAAATGCAGGCAATAACTTTGTTCTAACTCAGGGAATAAACTCTATTGCTCCCACGATGCACATCCCTGATTCTGGTAAAATCTGGGCATATATTGAGGGCAAACTAGTTGAATTGCAACTCGCTCAGAAAGTTTTAACAAACGCAGCGAACCCAAATAATATTGCTTTTTATCAAAATAATGGCATCCCAAATACTGGGAATGTGTATCAGACACCAACATTAATGGTTAATAATGGAGTCCCGATGCAAGAAAGCTGTGTTTCTGCAGATACTCATATAGACGAAATAAGACCGCCAACAGAAAATGTTGAAACACAGGAGAGCGCGATGAATTCATTGTTACGTAACATGCTGTCAAAAGAATCTGCATTACCGAACTTACCACAACCAAAACTCAGATATGCGAATTCTCGTAAAAGGACCGTTGCTCCGTTAATACTAGCACAATCAAAAGGATTTGAGGTGAAGAAGAAGAGGAGGAAGAGAGCTCTGGATGATCCGGTTGTTTCCAAACCACCTTCAAAAGAAAATCTTGAGAATGATGATACAGGCATTACCATACAGATTATAGACTCTAATGATGAGGAAGAAAGCATCTTCGGCGTATAGGTACTAGGCACTACCTATACGGTATAGGTAAGGTTAGGAAATATTGAATTGTGAAATTTCGCTGATAAAATTAGCGGTAAGGTTTCAAGGATCTGTAGGTAACGACTCGCTTTCTATTTGTTTTTTTTTCTATTGGACGTACAGGCCGTACAGGTAATCTTATTAATTTACGTAGGCAGATAAACCTCATTCCTTTTAATTTTATTAACCAGTAGATTATTAACTTACCAAAAAGTATTTTAAGATGTCAATATTTCTTGTTTTAGAGGAAAATGGTAAAGTAAACCAACGCTAACAACGTAGTTACGAGTATGTTGTAGAACGTATAATAATTGTTGTTGTAAAAATAAAATTGGTAGGGTATATCCTCAGAACAACAAAAAGGTATTTCAAAGAATTATATACTCGTGGACATAGAATTCTAAATAATAAATAAAGCACTTGTGCCTTATCTATACTAATCTTAAATAGGAAAGATTTGATTGTTTGTTTGTATTAATTAGACACCGAAGCTGATTTAAAAAACGCGGGTGAAACGGCGAGGCGCTTCTAGTTATTTAAAATTCTGTGCTCGTGGATATTTTCCCAAAACAATTTGATGTTTTTACATAATAAATAGGATAGCGATTTATGGAGCAGCCTGCGTTTTATATTTTGATTGTAAAAATTTAATTTAATTGCTATGTATATTTGTATGTTTAAAGGTTATGAATAGATAAAAATATAAAAAAATGGATTCTACTAATGCTGACGGTGTCTGGGGGCCTATTTTAATTCTCCACCACGCAATTTCGTGTTTTGTTTCGGCCAATAGGTACACCGAATTAAAGCAATCGGACAATCGGTTGCGTATCTTTGAGAATTTTAATGTGCCCTGTGCCTTCATCTCAGTTGGTTTCAAAATCTTCTAGTAGGTTTAGGTATATTTTTAAAAGCTGGCGCATACGAAACACGAATGAAGATCGTGCCAGATTTTAAAGTTTTATCTATAGGTAAGGTACCCCAAAGTGTTTGTTCGCACAATCCAAGAAATAAAACCTGTTGATTTAATCATTCGTTTTTTTTCAAGCCAACAATACAACACAGTACTTAGCTAACCTAAGTAGATAGGTAGGTAGTTTTTCAAGTTCATAATCATAATAATAATGTTGGCCAATTCATAGCATTATCGGGCCCCAAGCTAAGCAGAGCTTGTATTATAGTACTACTGCTGATATCCCTACTTATTACAACAAACCACATACATACATATTTTTAATATACCTACTTAGAAAACATCCAGAACACCCTGAACAAAATATCTGCAGATCTTTAATTTAATAATTTTAATATTTAATAATAATAATTATTATTATTATTATTATCAAAACCATCAACATACTTAAAAAAGAACACCCTGTATTTTTAAGCTGTCCACGACTGATCGGGAGACCAAGCACCCGTCAGATTCCGTTAGCCAAGAGATTTTTTTAGTAAAATTTAAAAACTTTATTAGTAAAATATAGTAAAGCTGTGTGGTGCTGGCTTAGAATTTTCACCACCCCAACTCTTTCCGCGGGTGTCGGTGGGGCGAGCAGCAGCACCCCCTTCCAGGGCCGGATTTAGAGGTCCAGAGGCCTCGGGGCAACAAAGGAGCGGAGGCCCCCTCGCCCCAAATTATTTTCCAAATAAAATGATCAATTTTTTTCTGCCGAGTTTTTCAGTAAATAATTTAGTAGGTCTCTCCGTAAATTTTGAGATGATTTAGATTTGTTGCACCATGTTCGCAAGTTCGTAGCTTCTCAGACGCACGAGAATGTATCAAATTCTGGGATTCCCTGCTACAAGCACGCCACTCAGCGGACACTTGTCATCGCTGCGACGGGTCTTACACTCGTACAGAGTACAGACATAAAACGCAGGAAACAGGTACTGTCGTTGCAGTTGTATCTCGTATCGACACGCAAATACGAAAAATAGGCTGAATAGGCTTGTAGCAGAATATACTATAAATTCCCCATCTGAACTGGCAATTTTTATTCTATTGC
Organism: Eupithecia tripunctaria; assembly: GCA_955876795.1. Lineage (NCBI taxonomy): Eukaryota > Metazoa > Arthropoda > Insecta > Lepidoptera > Geometridae > Eupithecia > Eupithecia tripunctaria. The sequence continues at coordinate 5,814,295 of OY041623.1, read as the reverse complement.
GGATTCACATGGACAAAAAAAACTCACACTCGCTCGCTGGTTGAAGAAAATTATGCTTTTGGAAACATATAATAATAAAAGAATAGACAACTACATGAAGACGAAATAACGCACGGAAACTTCAATGGACACATTGTTTCCTCGATCATGACTCTCGACTCGATTGTTAATATTAGCGTTCGACTACTTGTCACGATGGGGTGGGGTTTGTATGACAATCAAATCGATATTCTTCAATAATTAATTTTACAAATACAAATGAATTATTATTGATCGACTATGTTTTTTTCAATTTCTTGCATGTAGTAAAGTTCGTGAATAATTGATGGCATTTAATTGTGCCACAATAATAATTATTTGCCTATCAAACTACAAACCTTGCTGCATAACGAAATATGAAAAAACTACCAATTAGTCAATAATAATTGATTTGTTTAAGAATTTAAGAGCACCAATTGTTCACATACTGCAATTAATTTATATGTTGTATTTTTGGCCCCTTAAGGGTAGCTACCGTTTGTTTTGTACTTAGAAGTTTTTGGTCTTAGAAACTTTAAGTTTTATTTTGAAGAAAAAATATTGCCATTTTTAGTTTTTTGAAAAAAAGTACGGTTCGCCCATAAAATGACATTTGTCAAAAAAAACAAGTTGGTTTTAATCGACTCTATTTCCAACCTGGGGGGTTATGCTCTATGACCAATTCAACGTCTTACACAGATACGTCAAGATATCGGCAAGGAATGGGAAAAAACTGTATTGGTTTTGTGTCATTCCCCGGAAATACTTCCCAGGAATACTTTTCCCAAAGTAACATACCGAATCAAATCGTAAGTTTGGCAATAATAAAAAAACAGTTCCCATACATTTTCTATGAAAAAGCTAGTTATTGTAGCTACCCTTAAGGGGTCAAAACTTCCCCCACCCTGTATATAAAAAATTGACGAGATACGGAATCGAATAATACCCAACCTCCGAGGTTGCGGGCAAGTACCACCCCACTCAGCCATTGAGCCATTGGGGTACTCCCACAAGATGGGTAGTAAATTAAAAAAAGACGTGTGGCACTCGGGGACTGCCGCGGTAAAGCTATTGCAATGCCATCTAGAGGCGAGTTGCTGAACTAAAGAGACAAACGTCAAGGTTTTTTCGTTACGGAATTTCTGGATTCGGTCCCCGCGCTCAAGGCCCGCGATAGAAGCTATGCAATAGCTTAAAAGGCTCATCAGGGCCATTTGAGATTTTGATTTGATATTTCACTGATTGCCTGATATTTAAGGTTAATTATAATCAAATAATCATGTATGTAATGTAGCAAAAATTAAAATATCAAAGGAAAAGATGTTTACTAGTGTTTACTAGTATGAATTTAAAAGATTTTTTTTTCCGAAGTCTCTATTGTGGGGGCCCCCTGCTTGTGGAGGCCTCGGGCTTTCGCCCCGGTTGCCCTCCCCTAAATCCGGCCCCGCCCCCTTCAGAAAAATTATCCCACCAAACTGCGGTCCCCAACCCGCATGCCCAGCGTGGGGATTATGGGCATTACCCTCATGAGATAAAAGCCAATATGGCGTTTATGAGGGGAGGCCAGCGTCCAGCGGTGAACCAACATGGCTGGTGAGGGAGGTGTGGCAACGACGAGACGATAGGTAAGCTCGGTAAGTAAGCATAACGTAGTTATAGAGTCAGAGTCAAACGTTTATTTCTTTAGACTTACATAATAAGCACTCAGACAAGTCAAATTTTTAATATATAAACAGCTTGATAAATAGTTATTACTATCAAACAAGAAATAAGGTGCAATTGACTCTAATTCACTTCAATTTGTATGTATAACAGATGTATAGTTTCTGATATCTGTGGTATACATACATATACCCATCTGTTATTGTCAGTTGTTTGTTTAACTTTATTATACCTACTTACTTAAATCCTGATTACCTATACTACTATGATAAGCTCACGAACACCACCCCTCTCTACTGTAACTTGCTGATAACGGGGCTGGTGGTACTGGCTTAGAATTTCCACCACCCCAACTCTTCCCGCGGGTGTCGTAAGAGGCGACTAAGGGATATCCACCGGGGGGCGGGCAGCAGCACCCCCTGCAGAACAACTATTACTACTAACCACCAACTGCGGTCCCCGACCCGCAAGCCCAGCGTGGGGATTATGGGCATTACCATCCATGAGATAAACGCCAATAAGGTGCTTAAAAGGAGGCCTACCGTCCAGTAGTGGACCAATACAGGCTTTGAGGAGGTTGAGAAGGTATTACTTAGCCATTTATTACTTACTTATTTATACTTTCCTTGTATTCGTGATGAAAAGCACAGTGCTTAGGCTTACCTCGGGAGAGACTAACTTATTTAGTCCCGAGACTAGCGAGGGCGCTAATAGTTCGAGGGACTTTAGTTAGGGAGTTACTTTCATCCCTTGGGTAACAATGTACTACATATTTACATAATTAAATTTCACGAAAAAAAATCAACGATAAAAACATAAAAAAATACAAAAATGAATAAGAATATATTTCTATATCAATAGAGAATACGTAAAATTTTTTTAGCTTGTTTGAAGTCACATGCATGTACCCTATTATTAGATGATTTAAGTAGGTACTGCTCAGATTTACTTTTAAAGAAAACTCATAGAGGTGGTACTTCGATCAAATATACCCGTATAATAGGGTATATTTGATCGAAGAGGTGGTACATTAAAAACTCTATGAGAAAACTGGATCAACCGCGCTCCATCTAGCGGGCCGCGAGCGTAACAGTTTGATGGAATGTGAAGCGCAATAAATACAAATATAAGAACTACTACAGCAAAGATGGCGCGCACTGCCGCGCCGCCGCCGCTATGCGCCAAACTTGGATTTATATTATAGACAACTAGCTGCGCCCCCATAGATATGTATGTGCGCCCCGCGGCTTCGCACGCGTGGGAACTGATTTATGGGATAAAAATGTAATATGGGTAGCCTATGTTTGATTCAGGGTTTAGAATTACCTGTGTGAAAAAATCAGCCAGAACCGTTCAGTAGTTTTGGCGTGAAGAGGTAACAAACATCCATCCATACATCCATACATCACCAGACCTCGCCCCTCTGGATTTTTTATGGGGTTATGTAAAAGGTTTTGTTTACAAGAAGCAGTATGAAAATGTGCAGGAGTTTCAAACTGAACTTAGGCGGATTTTAAACATATATAAACATAGATGATTTTTTCTTACTAAGAAAAAATCTATAAACAAACAGGTAGCGAAATTGTTAAAAGAGTGAGAATTTTTATACTTACAACATAATGGGACTATGGGACACATTTGAGCATTTGCTAAATTAGAAAAACGTAATTATTTTAAACAAAATGTAAAATTTCATGTTTCTCCTTTTATATAAGACTAGCTGCGCACCGCGGCTTCGCACGCGTTATTCACACTATTCAAACGTTTAAAGGTGATTTTTATCCCACGGGAACTGATTTATGGGATAAAAAGTAGCCTATGTTTGATTGCAGGATTAGAATCACCTGTATGCAAAATTTCAGCCCGATCCGTTCAGTAGTTTTTGCGTGAAGAGGTAACAAACATCCATCCATACATCCATACAAACTTTCGCATTTATAATATTAGTACCTATGATGCTAGTTACTTGGGGAAAAAATAATCCTTACGATTAAGCCTTTTGATTGGTAGGTATCGTAAAATTACGGATCATTTTTTTTCCATTTGGCGGGTTCGGTTCCCGATTCAGACAAAAGATTTTTCAAATATTTTTGAATGCAGTTTTAATTGTTTTTAAAATCAAAATGAAGTCTTTTTTCAGTAAAATGTTCTATCTTTAATATTCTAGGTACTTAACTAGGTACCTACTTTCCCTCCATGCATGTGGCATGGGATGGGACGCTCTGTTTAATTCGAGTGTATAATTACAGTGTTTCACTAGCGCGGGTGGTAGAGACTCTAACTTGTATGTTTAAAAATATCTGTCCTACCGCAAAAATTGCGAAGAAATTGTTAAACGTACCTACATTCTGTTATTTACCTCTTTGTTAAAAATAAGGTCTTTGTTCTTTTTTTGTATAGTTTTAAGTATACATTATTTTTAAGATGGCTTAATAAAGTAAATAAATAAATAATGCTGGACGATTCACACAGCATTATCTAGCCCCAAGCTAAGCAGAGCTTCTGTTATTGGGTACTAGATAACTGATATACATAATAGGTACAATATGATATACAAATACAAGTTATTTCTATTTCAATTCTATTTCTAACTACCTACCTACTTTCCCTCCATGCATGTGGCATGGGACGCTCTGTATAATTCGAGTGACTAAATAAATTAAGTTTATTTCACCTGAAGTAAACAAAACACTGTGCTCTTCATCACGAATACAAGGAAAGTAAAAATAAATAGGTAGGTACCTACTGTACCTACGTATTAAATAGCTAAGCAACAATAATTATAATAATATGGTACTTACCTACTTACTAAAAAAACGGATCTTTTAGTACCTACTTAGTCAATCAATACCAGTCGGAAGCGTAAACAATCTACAGGTAGTTCAACTGATCCATATCAATATCAGTCTGAAGCGTAAACAGTCTACAGGCAGCTAAACTGATTTACTTATATCAATACCAGCTCAAATTATCCATAATGATATCAATCTCAATTTAACCGTTTAGCAAAGCTGGTGGCATGACCGTGTGGGACGCTCTGTATAGTAGGTAGGTAGGTAGGTATATTGATGACGTAACGAGTTCGACAAAAACCGGCTAAGGCTATCAGTTGAGCCGAGAGGTCGAGCCAGACCGAAACACAGAATACGAGATAATACCACGACGACGTAACAAAAACCGTACTTACCTACTACCTACTAAGGTCTCGAACCTTCTCACTCGACTCGAAAGATACTCGATTCGTTATAAATGGGGTTGTATTGTTACCTAGTAGGCAGGTAAGTATTAATTGTTTTCTTAGACATAATATTTAGTCGACCTTATTAATTGTGTTGTTGGAACAGGTACTTAATGTACCTATAGTAAAAGGTATGTATTTATGTACCTACCCAGGTTTGTTAGGTTCGGTATCAGATAGATTCTATCTTCTGCTTTTCTGTAATTTGAATAATTTGAGTAATTTGCTTTTCCGTAAGTCAGAGCAGGTTAGTGGATAGGTAGGTACTATAAATAAACATTTACCTACCTTAGTACCTACCTACAGCTAAGAAAAATCAGCTCTTGTAAATGCGGAAAAACCTCATGTGAAAAACTCGCGCAATTGCGCTCCGTTCACACTCCGTGGTAGGGGTTAATTTTGCGTCGACTTATTGTTATTTTATGATAGTTACGTTTGTCGCTAGATTGAAGGGGTAGGGTAGCCTACCCCATCGTAGGTACCCCGGGTTAGCAATTCAAGCTCTACATAATAAATCTTAAATACAAAAAAAAATTTCAACTAGGTAGGTAGGTAACTTAACGGAGTAGTTTAATTAAGTAGGTAGCTATCTAGTTGGTTAAGAAGAAAGAAAACCTAATTATGTAGGAAGACCGACCAAACACGGTTAAGTTGTACGGTAGTATAATTATTTGCTAAATTTGAAAATACCTAGTAAGTATTTTCGTATTCTTTCTTTGGTCACCTTTCTTCTACGTGCGTATGTTTACGGACGGAGGATATTCACTCGCGCTGGTTGAAATTCGAACATCGCATAGTATTCCACGTCCGCCTATGAACAAATCTCCCGCTAAAATGAAAAATTCTTGACGTTGCCGCTCGAATATTTTCTGTCCCTCGCAGATTCACGCTCTATCGCGCATAATTCTCTCTCACTCGCACATAGCCAGGCAGCTCTTGGCTTGGATGGCGCAGCGCACCACGTTACGAAAAACGCCATTTTGTTTTGAAACTCCAAAGCGAACGGGACTGCTGACAAAATGCGCTGTGTGCCACGACTAGTGAGCTATTGTGTTATCAAAATCTTGTGAATATTCTTTGAATTGTTATGTGCTTAATCAAGTTTGATATTTCTTCGTCCAGATCGAGTAAGGTAATTGTGTTTGACGATATTTATATTTTTTGACGTGAATCAAGATTTTGGTTCATTCTTGTGGCGGATGCACACGCGCGCGGACGTGTCGGTTCGCCGCCCCGTCCCGCCGGCCGCCCCGCGCCGCCGCCGTCGCGTCGCATCATTGGTTGGCTTGATTAGATTAATTTCTAAAGCAAAGGTACTACCTACTTAGTTTAGGTTTCCACCTAGGTAGATAATTTAATTATCAATGATATACCTATGAAAATATGAATAGACCTAGTGGCTACCTAATAATCATAAAGCATCCACATAAGTAGTATCATTCTTATAAATTGCACGATAGTCGATAAGTAACGTAAATCTGCATTATTTTCGTCTGTGTAGATTAATTTCAACTATCAACTTCATTCCATAAACAATAAAGGTACCGTATGTAATGTAACCTTCTAAAATAGTATCAACAGCGTGTTTTTACTCTTTGGTCATATTCATTTAATAACATTCGAGAATAACCGTTTGACAAGTAATATTAATATCAGTATTACGCTCGATCACACCACCAGGCAGTAGGTTATTTTCTATTCTGCCAGCGCGGCCGCACCACGTCCGCTTCGTTGCTCAGTTACGTTCGTAATACAAATACCAAGGCTAGCTGGTACTGGTAGAGTCACGTCATTTATTTAATAATAAGACACGAGCGTCGCGTCGACCTGTTTTCGAATGAAAGCGATTGTTTAGTTTTTTGTTCATTCAATAATGTGCGCTATGTTTAACTTCAGGTAGTAAAATTTTAACATTTTTGTCCGTATTTTGCTTGTTACTAAGGCGAGACTTTCATTGCTGGATAGGTACCCAACTGTTTTTATAGTGGAAAACAGTCAGCTATTATATTAGAACAATTAAGGGTTCCGCGATGTATAAAATTAAAATGGAAGAAATCGTTAATTTTACTCATACAAAGCCACCACGGGTGCAGATAGTGTAGTATACAATGTAGGTACTTACAATGTAGGTATTGTTGATTTAATTAATTAGTTACATATGTACAAATAGGGAAATAGGTATCATCTATGTAGGTAGTTAATAAAATAAGTAAAATTTGTGACTTTGTTAGGTTTGATAAGAGCATGACGCCAGAGTACCGTTTTACCAGCGGGCCCTATAACTAGAATTTGTAATATTTTACCGTTACCATACCACACGTCCTCCCCCTAGCGAAGTCGGGATGGAAATAACAAACGGTTGCAGCTGCCAGCCGACTCGCCACCCCGCGTCGCATTGATCGAGGGATCTCGACTTTGGCTGCCATGTTTTATTTTACAAAATGGGTAAGGAAGGCATCCTTATTCAATTACCAATGCCATAGCAGAGCAGCTGCGTTATCGTTGAGTTTGTGGTATGACATAGAATAATCGTTAAGTTACCACTGACTATGACACAACGTACTGTGTGATTGTGTATTATGTGCCCCAGAATATTAATTCTAGTAATATCGGCCGGTAACGTCAGAAATGGTTAATTTTGATTGATTATGATTACGAAACACATTATCACGATTATTATAATTTACGATAGGTAAATTAAAATATTATACCTAATTCGTCTGTTTTGTTATATGATTTGTGAATGTATAATTTTCTTCTATATAAAATCACTACTACTACCTACCTATCCCTACATAATTAATAAGGTAGGTAACCCAACCGTCCTCAATGATTTACATTGCGCGGGAGATTTAGATTTATTTGTAAGTATGTGTACTTATGTAAGTATGTAGTTTATATTTTTTCTGTGCTTTACAAGGAATAAAACAAGTGGGAGCGCCGAAAACTATGAAACCGAGCCGTTACAAATTTCGATTCAATGGTACAAGTTAGAGCTAGTCGGTATCTATTTCCAAATGCCCCAAAAGCACCGTTTAATTGAAGTGGTATTAAAGTGGTTCACGTCCAAAAATTCCATCAATTCGACCACTGTTTCGTAAGTTTCATAGCATATAATTATTAGCTGCGATCATTTAGTGAATAATTATCAAATAGTGAATTTCAGGCTCTTATGTTGATGAGAAGAGGGTGCTCTACAAACGACTGTGATATGTAGAAATTTTAGGAAAAAAACCAGTAAAAAGAAGTTAATAAGCAAATTAAGTTATTTTATTAATTACGGATTATAAACTAAAATTAAATAATTACTTGATAAAATTCACATTTTTACAAAAGTTATGAGCATAAACATGTAAGCCATTTAAGACTTAGGCCCTTATTATGAAAGCTTCCCCAAGCATTATTTTACAGTCATTACGTGAGTTCTACTCAACTTTACGCAAGCTTAGAATCTCTTTCTGTTCAAGTAAATCTTTATTTTAAAACGTAACTCATTTTTTTGAGAAGAAAATTTGCGATCAGATACCCATACTGCATGTAGGGTACAGTATGGTTATGTGGGGTTGTCGAAGTGAAATCCCGACGACCCACTATTAATAAACCCCCGGTGGCCGGTCTCTACGCCTAATCAATGGGCCTGGGAACACCCTATGGTGGTCCATACAGCTCCAGGCCCATTTCGCATTGCCAAATAAGGCACGTCTTCGATCGGGGGCGTGTTCACAACTACCGCACCCAAGCTCCTGCAAAAATTACCATGGCACGTACCACCAGAACGTAACTCTGACGCTACTTAGCTGGTTGCACTAGCAAAATCTCTACTTGAGTGGGGGGAATGGGTTATGTCTATGGTCTACAGATTTATCTTGGCGAAAAATTTTCCTTTACGTTATCAAAGTTATCTGACTATTGCATTTTTTTCGAGCTTTTTTAAATAAATTTATCTACGTGCATGGGCGATTTATTTGAAAAAAAAGCTGTGGCGCGTAGAAATCCTCTCCAAGCTTTACTCAATCAAACTTGGTTACTCCACTTGAGTAAAGATGAGTTCAAAGAATCACTAGGCAGAGATACGAAAGTTTAAAGTCATTCTAAAACAGACCGTTACTCAAGTAATGCGTGGTAACCGTTCAATAATACGTAGGTAATAACGTGGTAAGAACGCATCGTTACTTGAGGGTTACATGAGTGAGTGTAGTATTTCTGTATTTCTGGTACAGTATAATAACCCCCCGGTGGCCGGCCTTTACGCATAATCAATGGGCCTGGGAACACCTATGGACTGCTCCAGGCCCATTTCGCATTACCAAATAAGGCACGTCTTCGGGGGCGCATGCCCTTGATGTCTAGAAAAATGTTTTTGCAATTTCCTTATGAGGTTACCTCACTAGGGTTTTTAAGTTAAAGTAAGTTTGCGCACAAGTAAGCCATTTATAAATCTTTTCTAAAAACTATCGAATCAATTGTAGTTTCAATTGTCTATCGATCGATATAACGATTTATCAAATGAAATAATTAAAACGCGTGTTTACTATTGAGCTAACTGCAGACTGTTGCAAACAATCTACAGGTAATCGACATAATTGAATTTTAGTTAAAAAAAGCGTCGCACTCAGAGACCTTAATGCTTTACTTTAACTCTCACTAGGTCAAGGTTTTTGGATTGAAATCTCTACTAAGTGCGAGTTTAAGTAACCGTTTTAAAATTGTAAAAGACCTGATTTTTCCGAGCCTCACTTAGTATCTTTAATAGGTAGGCATTATTTGAACGCAACAATAGGGTATACACATACCATATGCATGTGATTTCAAAATGGCTAAAAAAATATATACGTATTCTCTGTTGATATAGAAACATAATTATCTACATAAATATGTATAAATATTTTAGCATTTTGGGATGTTTTTATAGTAGAATTTAACCATTGAAAAATTGATATTTTAAATCTCAATCGCAAAATTTCAAAACGCTACGCCATATTGGTTAGAGCGGACGTGACATCACTGTTCACATTTCTTCTTTTTTATGTTTTGGCGCTGCATCATGATTTGACACTATTCTGCCCACTTCACATTTCGTATTGTCGGTTATTTTCAGATTTTTCGGAAAACCTCTTTCCTGAGATGATCACTACTGAAGTCGTCCCAAAAGGTTTTAATCGAGTGTGAACGTTGACGTCAAATAAACATGGCGCCAATATGGCAGCGTTTTTATCACCCGAAAATGATTGTAAATTTGATTTATTTTTTCTACCTTGTTAATGCGAAGTTCAGTGAGCGTCTTATCATTTTTCGGTTAAATAATGACCTAAAGAATCGAAAACAAAATCGGTGCATATACCCTAATGAACATTTTCTGAATTATGTGAGAGTCGGCTAAAATGCTGAAAGTACTCAATACTCAATACTCAATATATTTATTGCAACATGTTGAAGTATTTATGCAATAAATAAAAAAATACGATACCGTCGCGCCCCGTCCGTAACAGCAGCGGCCGCGGCGGCGGCGGCGGCGGCGGCGCGGCGCGGCGGCCAATACTAGTAATGTGTGTAACATCCCTTAGCTAGCATAGAGAATGCCGAACAAACTGAGTTATCTATGTGATGCTCGAGCGGAAATCTTTATGACCTCTGTGAGTGAACATAGCATTGAATGAGTCCTCTTTTCGGTTTTTTTTAACCCTGCCCCAATGATAAACAAACCCGTTACCTTTCTTGTTGACGATTTTTAAACATAATTACTTGAGAAGTATGTACTTGCTTATTTGAATGAATGAATGAACACTTTATTGTACTAATAAAAATCAATATCATTTGAGATACTTTCTCCAATAAATATTGTTCATTTATATTATCTTTATCCCGACTCTATGCATATTTATGTTATTGAAATCTATTGACTTTTTTTGAAGCTTTATGTTATGACAAATAGATCATAGAATTGGTACACTAATACCTACTGATGAGTGCATACTTAATCAATGTAAGTATGTAGGTAGGTACCTAAACCTACCTACCAACTTAGTCATTGTTTGACTCAGTCCTATAGTACTATGTAAATAAATAAATAATTATAAATAAATAATGCTGGACAATTCACACAGCATTATCTAGCCCCAAGCTAAGCAGAGCTTGTGTTATGGGTACTAGATAACTGATATACATAATACAATACACTACATAGATAGATATTTTTTATTATACATAGAAAAACATCCAGAACGCCCTGAACAAATTTCTGCAGATCGTACACAAATTTGTCCCGAGGCGGGAATCGAACCCGCAACCTCCTGCGTCGCAGGCAGACCTTCGCCCACAGCGCCACAAAGGTCGTCAATATATAAATTAACTAACTAGCTGATAAATAGAATAAGTACCCATCATAATTTTAATTAACCTAGCTACTATTAAAGTAACATCATAAAGTTTGTTAAACATAACTTTACGACACAGGATTTATCCTAGTGTAAAGTTTGCCTATGTATGAACAATAACTTAAATAAGCTACCTACACTTACCCTTATAAATAAGTATGTCTAAGCTGTTTGTGTCTCAAATAAATGATTTATTATTATTATTATTTATTATTATAAACTCTATGTTCCCTATAGAGAACAAAACGTTATATTTCTCAGAAAAAATATATTTCTTCTATAAGTTCTATACATATAAAAGGTTCTATGAGAACTATTTTGTCTCTATAGGTAACTTTTTGGCTAAACTAAACTCTATTTCTTGCAGACTAAGCGTGAAAATGCAGACAGACAACAGAAACAAGAAAGCCATAGAACTGGAGAAGTTCAAACGGCGCATGATCCGGTCTGTGGCGCGAAAAATCAAGGAGAAGAGACCTGAGGATGAAATGTGGAAGGAGATGAAAAAGGAGATCGGCAGTAATGGCAAGAAGCTATGGTGAGTTCAAACTCAAAGCCACGCTTGAGTAATGCTTGGAAAGGATTTCTACGCACAAAAGCTTTTTTTTTTTAAATAAAGCGCCAAAAATGTTTGAAATGGCTGCGTCTCGTCTCACAACAACTATCAAATCAACAAAAATTCATTGTGATAGTCAGGTTTAGAATCTAAACCTGACTATCAATGAATTTTTGTTGAATTCTAGATCCCTACTCACAATAAGCCGCTGTGTGTAATGTAAGCAAGCGCGCTGGAAAATCGCCGAAATCGCGCTTCACAAGACGCGCTAACTAATCATCGGCTGTATGCGGAGGGCATGTGTAGACGATAGACAAAAGACTACTCACTCAAGTACAGATTTTGATAGTGCAGCTAGCTAAGTAGCGTCAGAGTTACGTTCTATAATAAAGATTTACTTGAGCAGAGATTCAAAGCTTGAGTAGATCTCACGTAATGACTGCATAAGTAAGGCTTGAGGAAGCTTGAATAATACGGGCCTAAGGGTTCGTATACACGGACTGTACGACTGTACGTCTCAAATACACTGATGGCAATTTGCCCGTCGACTGTAGGCGACATCAGCGGCAGTCGGCTGCAAGACCGGCCGGACAGACTAACTACATTTATTAACGGACTATAAGTACCTATATTGTATCCATCGAGGATGTAGAATGTTAGTAAACAAACCACGACACAAATAACAAAAACTCACCGAGTTTCAGATACAAATCGACTAGTAATGTTAATAACGTATAAAAGGACGCGCCAACAAAGTGAATTTTAATAATTATGTTAATTAATTATGTTTTCAATAATTAATTTCATCGTAATCAATTGACTCTTCCTGACATCTATTGGCGAATTTCGTGTGTTCAATAATCAACTTTATCCTAATCAACTAAAAAACTAAACTGAAAAATATGATTCTTCTTGACGTCTATGTACCTATTGCCGAATAATAAAACAAAAATTTCTAAAAAACTAAATTAACCAAAAAAAACCGTTCATCCAGGTACTGTTTATACGAAGCTGATGTCCTACCGAAACCTAGTAAGTACGTACGTACTTACCGGGTAATCAGAATAAGTAATACAATTCACAATAATACATATTATTGTAAATAGTCCAGCATTACCATCCCCCTTCCACTCCAGGTCAAGCAGACGCACAGCGCAATACCACCATACTTGGTGGATGTACCCTCCACTCGCACTAAGCGGTTTTCCTGCACCTTTATTATTCGCACTGCAAAGGAATGGAACTCGCTCCCTGCCTCTATTTTTCCGGCCAATTACATCCTGGGTCTCTTCAAGACAAGGGTGAATAGGTATCTTCTAGACCTTCGTGATACACCATCGTCGGCCGCATCTTCGCTTTCCACCAGGTGAGATTGCGGTCAATCGAAGGTTTATTTACCGTAAAAAACAAAAATGGTGCAAGAAAATAGCTGTGTGGTGCTCGCTTAGAATTTGCACCACTCAACTCTAGCCGCGGATATCAGAAGAGGCGACTAAGGGATTTCTACCGAGGGCGGGCAGCAACGCCTACTGCAGAACAATTCTACCACCGACCTGCGATTCCTAACCCGCATGCCCAGCGTGGGGCATTACAATTTTCTATAAAAGCTTATTAGATAAAATAAAAGCCAATAAGGCGCCCCATTAGATAAAAGCCAATAAGGCGCTTATCAGGGGGAGGCCTGCGTCCAGCTGTGGACCAATACCGGCTTTGAGGTTGAGGTTGAGTGTAAGAAAATTACATCTAAGTACCCAATAGGAGATTAGCTGGGATATATAAAAAAAATTATATGTATATTATTATTAGGTATAACATAATATGTGTACTACCCCGAAGGGGGAGGTTTCAGACCATCATGGTGATCAGTTGTGGGGGGGAGATAATTAAAAAATCCTATTTTCAGTTTCCCATACAAAAAGTTTTAATTTCGTAGTGTGACAACCCTATCCGGGCAACCTATATCTACCTATACTTCCTCTACAGGTAGCTACAGCTATGGCGGGAGATTACTAGACGATTTAGTAAACGCGTATAATAATAAGATGCAAGTAGGTACCTATACCGTGTCCATTTTGAATGAGGCATAAACGTATACAAACCGCCCATACTTAACCTAAAATTCACTTTGTTGGCGCGTCCTTTTATACGTAATTTACATTACTTGTCGATTTTAGATCAATAAAAATTGCTTACAATTATATCTGAAACTCGACGCCAAGCAAGTGAGATTTTGTTATTTGTGTCGTATTTTGTATACTAACATGCTCCATTCAAAATGGATAAACCATAGGTACTAATGGGAAAATTGTAATAGCAAATAGTAATTTAATAAAACTTACTTGATACAGAATCTATTTAATTTCTTTCCAAGGTCTTGCGTATAATGTATTATTATTTTTATATTATTGTATGTTCCCAGGGAACGCATGCGAATGCTGACCCTCAAGAAGTTGAAGAGGCTCCTGGAAGCAGACGACAGGGTTCAGTTCATCGGGCCCGTGGCCAGGATGACGCTTACGGACTGGCTGCTTTTCGACCTGGTCATCGTGCACGAGAAAATAGACGTTATTGACAGGGTGAGAAGGGTGTTTATTGTATGGAACGCATGCGTGTGCTGAAACTTAATGCTGAAGTAGCTCCTGGAAGCATCATCTTATGGACTGGGTTTAGTTAATAATTAATTTTGTTTCAAAAAACTGTAAACCGACTTCAATTTTTATAGTTTTTTCATGAATGTTCATGGATCCCATTGTCAGAACTAAACAAAATTATAATGGGACCACATGGGAAGAACCAGCTTTCATATCAAAAAATAATCAGGGAAAACGGACTACCCAGTCAAAAGTTCTGAGGTAACAAAAATAAAACAAAATAAAATAATACCTACAGACGAATTGAGAACCTCCTCCTTTTTTGAAGTCGGTTCAAAAATAAAATGAAAATCGGACAACCTAGTCAAAAGTATTGAAGTAACATAAAAAAATACAATCGAATTGAAAACCTCCTTCTTTTTTGAAGTCAGTGAAAAAATAAAATGCTTCAAGTTACACGTAGTATGGATACGTTATTTTCCTAAGGGACAATTTCAATAGACTTCTCTATCATAAAATAAAAAAAATATGGCGGTTTTTGATTAGGTAATTAATTTCCATTTAATATTAAACTAGCGACCCGCCCTGGCTTCGCACGGGTGCAATTTATATTATAATATAAACCTTCCTCTTAAATCACTATCTTTAAAAGTAACCGCAGCAAAATCCGTTGCGTAGTTTTAAAGATCTGATCTGAACATTTCATCAAGACTTTGTTTTTAACCGACTTCAAAAAATGAGGAGGTTATCAATTCGACTGTTTTTTTATGCAACTATGTTATGTTACCTCAGAACTTTTGACTGGGTGATCCGATTTTGATGATTATTTTTATTTGAAAGCAGGTGCCCCTCGTGTGGTCCCATGTAAATGGCATCTATGAGTAAACCATAAAATAGAAGTCGGTTTATAGTCTTTGTAAAACAAACCCAATTATATATTATGTTATTTTATTATGTAGTGATGAATCCTACGAGGACAAATAAACGACATATCTTCTACGGTAGGTACTTGTTTTTGCATTATTTCCGTGTTACAAAGCACACTATTATTCTAATACTAGCTGCGCCCGCGGCTTCGCACGCGTTGTTCCTATGAAAACATTAAAAGGTGATTTTCATCCCACGGGAACAGATTTATGGGATAAAAAGTAGCCTATGTTTTATTCCAGTATTAGAATTACCTGTATGCAAAATTTCAACCAGATCCGTTCAGTAGTTTTGGCGTGAAGAGGTAACAAACATCCATCCATACATCCATCCAAACTTTCGCCTTTATAATATAGTGTGATAGTGTGATGTGATGTGATAGTGTGATAGTGTGAAGTGTGATGTGATGTGATAGTGTGAAGTGTGATGTGAAGTGTGAAGTGTGATTAGACATCACACTAATATTATAAACGCGAAAGTTTGTATGCATGGACTGATGTTTGTTACCTCTTCACGCCCAAACTACTGAACGGATCGGGCTGAAATTTTGCATACAAGTAATTGTAATGCTGGAATCAAACATAAGCTACTTTTTCTCCCATAGGTAAATAAAAACCCGTGGGATATAAATCACCTTTTAATGTTTTCATAGGAACAACGCGTGCGAAGCCGCGGGGCGCAGCTAGTATTATAAACGCGAAAGTTTGTATGGATGGACTGATGTTTGTTACCTCTTCACGCCCAAACTACTGAGCGGATCGGGCTGAAATTTTGCATATAAGTAATTCTAATCCTGGAATCAAACATAAGCTACGATTTCTCCCATAAAATTTTCCCGTGGGATATAAATCGCCTTTAAACGTTTCCATAGGAACACTCGAAGCCGCGGGGCGCAGCTAGTATTTTAATAAATAAATAAAACAGCCCTTTCCAACCCCCAGGAGCGTCTGAACGGTACATACGACAGCAAGGTGCTGTCCAACCTGTTCTCGCTGGTGCAGCGGTTCCAGATCGAAGGTCGGAAGGGAGAGGACCTGGCCGAGGCGTGGACGGCTGCCACTGTTTATTACAATTCCAAGTTAGTAATTCGTAGTAGATAGTAGGCGGCATAGAATTTGCACCACCCCAATTCTTCTCGTGGGTGTCGTAAGAGGCGACTAAGGGATATCTTCTGGGGGGCGGGCAGCAGCGCCGCCCGCAGAACAAATCTTCCACCAAACTGCGATCCCCAACCCGCATGCCCAGCGTGGGGATTATGGGCATTACCCTCATGAGTTAAACGCCAATAAGGCGTTTATCAGGCTGAGGCCTGCGTCCAGCAGTGGACCGATACAGGCTGTGGATGGTGGATGGAAGTTAGTAATTTACTATTGATTCCGCTTTATAAATATTAGTAGGATAATTTAGTGTATTGTATTATGTACTAGCTTTTCCCCGCGGCTTTGCACGCTTTATTCAAGAACCCTATGTCCGTCCCCGAGATACCGTTTACCTCCCTGCCAAATTTCATCAAGATTCGTTCAGCCGGGAACGGGATTAAAAGTATCCTATGTCCATCTCCTGGGTTCTAAGGTGGGGTACCTTACCCACCAATTTTCAGCCAAATCGGTTCAGCCGTTCTTGAGTTATAAATAGTTTAACTAACACGACTATCTTTTATAAATATAGATAGCAGTTATCTAGTACCAATAACACAAGTTCTACTTATCTTGGGGCTAGATGATGCTGTGTGAATTGTCAGAATTATTTATTTATTTATTTATATTGTGTTGGTGAATAAATGAAATGAAATGAAATGAAAGTAACAAGATTCAAACAAGTATCAATGTAGTGATTCTGTTCTGGAATCTGCAGATCGTACACACATTTGTCCCGAAGTGGGAATCGAACCCGCAACCTCCTGCATCGCATGCGACCTTTGCCCACCACGCCACAGAGGTCGTCAAGTATCAATGTATGGATTTATTTATTTTAGGAGAAACATCTGATTAATACAGTGCCGGAATAAGCCAGGCGCCAAATGTGAACTGCTGGGGACCTTTAAATTAAAATATTTATTCCCGTTGGGTTTTTTTTTGTGATATGATAAAGTAGGCTTAAGGCAAAAGTCAGCTATAAATGGTATCGGTAAGTGAAGCGAGCCGCGCAAAATTTACGTGTTTTTAACCGACTTTAAAAGGAGGAGGTTCTCAATTCGCCTGGTTTTTTTTTTGTTTGTTATTTCAGAACTTTTAACTGGGTGGTCCGATTTTCATGATTCTTTTTTATTTGAAAGCTGGTGTTTCCCGTGTGGTCCCATTTTAATTTGGTCCAGTTCTGACAATGGGATCCACGAAAATCCATGAAAAATCATAAAAAATTCAGTCGGTTTATAGTTTTTTAAAACAAAATTAATTATTACCCAGTGTATTGTGAGATTTAATTAATTATTAGTTTTATACATCCTTTTAATTATTGTATGTATAGTCAGCAACTACGAGTGATTTTTCTGTGAAGTGAATAGTTGCCAACCCCGGCTTGCTCGATATCTTTTGTTTTTAACGCAAAGCAAAATAGTTTCAAACTGGATAGGCGTTACGTTTGGCGATGGTACATACCATTCCTTTAGTTATTGGGTAAAATAAACAAATTTTATCTATATCTTTATTTATCTTTAAACAAACTTACCTATGGTTTATCCATCCAGCATGGAGCATGTTAGTAAATAAACCACGATACAAATAACAAAAACTCACGTGCTTGGCGTCGAGTTTCAGATAATAATTGTAAGCAATTTTTATTGAAGGGAGGATCTAAAATCGACAAGTAATGTAAATTACGTATAAAAAGACGCGCCAACAAAGTGAATTTTAGGTTAAGTATGGGCGGTTTGTTTACGTTTATGCCTCATTCAAAATGGACAATATATAATTATCCTACTCTAAATCCTAGGGTGATCAATAGGGGTACTCTAATCTGAGGGTGATCAATGAAGGAAAATACTTCCCGCATTGATTATCCTTATCACATCACAGTTGCCTGTCACGGTTCTCTATTATGTTTACTTTTCTTTTCTGTAATTTTCTCTTTTTATATTTTTGTGGTTGTGTTTGTCAAACGTGTTTTTGATGTATATTTTTGTCGTAAACCTATGGACTGTAATTGTCTGAAATAAAACGTTTTTATTTTATTATTTTTATTTTTATTTATTTATTTAAATCCGCAGAGGCCACCAATGCTCCCCCATGATGCTGCAACGGCGCTGGTACCAGATCAAAGAACTAACACGGCATAAGTTTTACAAGTTCTGGTACACCTACCGCGGCAACCAGCGGTCTCTGATCACCGCCAAGCAAGACTCGCCAGATGACTTGCAGAAGGCGATTGCACTCAAGTAAGTTTATCCATTACACAGATAATTATAATACTATCCCATTATAACTACCTATGCATCTATCTACATATACCGTGTCCATTCTACACACACGTACACTTTCGGGTTATGAAAATAGATGTAAACACTTCAAGATCGATTCCTTATCTAGTAGAAGAGATTATATTAACCTCATTTACCATCACAAAATTCTTCGTCAGTAGAAGTAGTAGTCAGTATAAACACAAAATACAGGTTCCGTTCTCCCGAAATTTTCTCAATAAGTGTATACTCTAGAACAAAATTGTAAAAATGCTTTGCTTATTCTTAATTTGATTGTTATCTGATTTGTGAATTAATAAATAAATAAATAAATTCTGAATGAAGCACTGACGACCACTGACCGGATTGTCCTACCCACTGCGCCAATTAAGGCGCATACCCGAGCCAATCTGACAGCAATTCCTATTTTATCATATTTTTACGTTAAATAGGCATTAATAAATACCTAGCTTATAATAGATACCACAAACTGAACGTAGGATTTTTAAAAATTCCTGCGTTCAACGTAATAATAGGATATAATAGTTGGGGGCGCCACTTTCGCTGGTGTAAGGAGCGACGCATGGGTTTCCCAGGGAAAAACCGATTTTGAAATAAAATTAAATAAATTTAATTAATTTCTTCAAAGGGTTTTCTAAATATCTAATTAACCTAAAATGGACTGGTTCGATGCGTGAACCGAATTGCCGAAGATGTAGCTCTCGCGGCAAGGCTGCGCGTAGTGTCGCAATCTCGCGAAGTCAGCGGATTCCGTAGCTGCCCAATGTGGGTCGTCGGATGGTCAGCGATTGGGGTTGACCGATAGGTATAACATGTTAGTAAACAAACCGCCCATACTTAACCTAAAATTCACTTTGTTGGCGCGTCCTTTTATACGAAATTTACATAAGTTGTCGATTTTAGATCACTTCAATAAAAATTGCTTACAATTATATCTGAAACTCGACGCCAAGCAAGTGAGATTCTGTTATTTGTGTCGTAGTTTGTTTACTAACATGCTTCATACAAAATGGACACGGTATAGACTAGTATACCTATACTAATCCAGAGAGATCTAGAGTTCGTCCGGACAAGAGATGGCAAGATTTGTGAAGCGAGCTGGTCCAAACTGGATGACAAAGGTCACCATCATTATCAGCCTATATTCGTTCACTGCTGGACATAGGCTTCCCTAATGAGCGCCATAACGCCCTGTCTTCATCTTGACGCATCCAGCATCTGCCTGCAGTCTTTCGCAGATCGTCATCCCACCTGGCCGGCTACTAAGTTCTGTACGACCAAAGCGACTGCCATACCTATCTAACTTCCGAGGAAACGACAACCGCTGGGGTTAACGTTGATAAGTGAAGACCGTGACTCAGCAAACGTAGTGTAAAAATTCATAGGAAAATTTAAATTTATAGTTATTTAATTGCTTCATTTCAGGTATCCGGAGGTGATCACGGAACATTTCCCCTCTTGGGAGGAAAGGATCGAGAGTCGACAGGTCATCTTGCCTGATGAACTGGTGAGTTTAGTTGATAAAGTGTTCTATTGTATAAGTAAAGAGTAATAATAATTATCTTATACCTTTAAACGAGCAATTCTTGTAAATATATGTATATAATCTGGATCTCTGAAACGGTTTCAACGATTTTCATGAAATTTAGTATACAGGGGGTTTCGGGGTAAAGCTATGATCGATCTAGCTAGGATTCATTTTCAGAAAATGACGTTTTATTAGTTTAATTGTGTATTCAATAATTAGATTTATCGTATTCAATTGATTCTTCCTGACATCTATTGGCGAATAGTAATACTATTTCAGTCTTGTTTTCAATAATGAACTTTATCCTAATCACTTTAGGAATTAAAGTGAAAAATATGACTCTTCCTGCCATCTATTGGCGAATAGTACAACTATAATTTCTAACAAGCACAATTTACAAAAAAAACCGAGCGAAGCTCGGTCACCCAGGTACTAATTATTAATCATAAAACAATCCATATCATATCATTATCATTAGACACAAAAAAAATGTTTAACATATCATGATATAAATAATTAAATAAAAGTTACACAATAAATTTGAAATTGGATAAAATAAAATCATGATAAAATTGATAATACTATTTTTTTAATAATAATAAATATACTGAAAAAAATATTTTGAAGCCATAACAACAAATAACTAGGTAGATAGGTACAAAAATAAGGAGGTCTCTAAACATTTGAATGCAGCATGTTTATTTACGTTAAAGTCATTTACAAAGGAATATTTACCATGATCTGAGATTTGAACTTTCCAATTTTTCAGCGCAGTTTCATGCGCCATGATCGCGAAATTCGTAATTTGTATTATAAAAAAAATATAGTAGCATTTAATTTTGTTGCTGTCATGTTAAATTTAAGTTTACAACTCTTTAATTCTAATTGGTACCTATGTACCTACTATGTTACTACTACTATGTTACTAATATTAATATTGTAGTGCCCTAACCGGGTCCATGTTTGAAACTATTTGTACCTATTTACTTCTTATCTAACCCACAACATGGTGTCCATAAACATTTTGAATTTGAATTTGAAATTACTGAATACAAGTGAGTTTTTGTTGGCCTTTATCGATCTACCCATGATCTACCCTCATTTTTGTCTTTTTACTATAAGAAAGTTAAAAACTAGAATCATGGTAATTATCCCGTTGTTAGGTCCCCCCTAGTCCCAATTTTATAGGGTCTCCAAAAATATAGTAGGTGTAACACAAATAAGGTTCGTAGTTAACCCGCTTACATCAGTAATGAGGTCTCCAAAAAGTTGGTGTTTTTAGAGTTTCGATTAAGAAATAGGTTTTAACGATAGAAAACCCATCGTGCGAGTGTGTGAGTATACTCGCACTTGGCTGGTTTATTTAAATTTTTGTGCTTTTAATTGATTTTATCTTAAAATGAGTATGAATGCCTTTAATGTAGCTAAGAACATTATAGGGTCTTTGACCCCTCGTTTATCAAAATTATATCAGCTGTTTTGTTGCTTTAAGGTAAGAAAGATAGAGAGAAAGGCGTCCTTATCGCTATGAGCGAT
Organism: Eupithecia tripunctaria; assembly: GCA_955876795.1. Lineage (NCBI taxonomy): Eukaryota > Metazoa > Arthropoda > Insecta > Lepidoptera > Geometridae > Eupithecia > Eupithecia tripunctaria. The sequence continues at coordinate 5,792,450 of OY041623.1, read as the reverse complement.
CTCTTTCAGGCAATCTTTTCTCTCGCCTCTTGGCCGAATCAAAAGTCACTCATGCTGAGAGAAGCAAGATTATTTTCTTCTGTGTTGTATCTCATCTCACATTGTGTAATTTTTTGTGTAGCTAATTTTATTTTATATTAATTGATGATATCACACTATCACATCACATCACACTAATATTATAAAGGTGAAAGTTTGTATGGATGTATGGATGTATGGATGGATGTTTGTTACTTCTTCACGCCAAAACTACTGGACGGATCTGGCTGAAATTTTGCATAATGACTATTTATCAAGCTGTTTATAGAGTAAAAAAAAATTACTTGTTTAAGTGCTTATTGTGTAAGTCTAAAGAAATAAACCATTTGACTATGGCTCTGACTTTGGTCTACTCTGAAGAAATATCTCTAAATGCTTTATTTTATTATCCTTTTTTGTTACAGGGCGTTAAGATGCGACAGCGGAATTTGATGAAAGCTAGCGATAGTAAGTACCCTCTTAACTACTTCTTTGAAATAATTCTGGACAATCCACACAGCTTCACCTAGCCCCAAGCTAAGCAGGGGCCTGATTCCACTAACACAATCGCCTCACTATGACAATATTATCGCGTAACAATCAGCGCCATTGACACCTTTTGGTATTCTACTAACACGATCTTTTTTTGTTTATATCTATGACTATTACGATTATGATTAGATATATGCCCCACCACATTATTGACACGATATTATAAGTCATAGAGATTGTAATCTTATGGTAATATAATACCAAATAAATTTACGACTAAATCTCTATCTTAATCGTATGGCACCATTATGGCGCCATTATAGCATTTTGTTTAAAAATAGTGGAATTAGGCCCCAGGACTTGTGTTATGGGAACTTGATGACTCTTCAACCTCAACCCTAACAGCCTGTATTACTATATACGTTTATAGCCATTTGTATGAATGACAGATATACTTGAATACAAAAAAAAATCGTCTGTCATTTACATTATCAGAAGATATTATCTTATACCTTTAAACGAGCAATTCTTGTGTATTGTATATATGTATATAATTCGGATCTCGGAAACGGCTCCAACGATTTTCATGAAATTTAGTATACAGGGGGTTTCGGGGGCGATAAATCGATCTAGCTAGGATTCATTTTCAGAAAATGTCGTTTTATTAATTTAATTATGTTTTTCAATATTAACTGTATCGTAATGAATTGACTCTTCCTGACATCTATTGGCGAATAGTAATACTATTTTATTCGTGTTTTCAATAATCAACTTTATTCTGATCAACTTAAGATATAACTGAAAAATATGACTCTTCCTGCCATCTATTGGCGAAAAGTACTACTATAATTTCTAATAGGCACAATTTACAAAAAAAACTAGGGCACCCAGGTACTATACATTTATAAGATATCTGTACCAGGCTGTATCTCATGCATGAATCATGTTTTATTTGTTTAATCGTCAAAAGAAAAAAAACCCATATCTACTGTGAATCTAACTAATGGACTTATTAGATTTTTTTTGTCGTCAGGCCTATTATTACATAGATAGATTTTTTTTGAGAGAGAGAGATATTTTTTTTTACCCAAAACCGCTTAAATTGGTAGGTACAATAGAGATGGTAACTTTAAACAAGCTTACTAACGAGGTATACCTACCTTTTAACACCCGTTAAATTATTTGCAGATTATAGGTACAAACTTTTATTCTACGGCGGCAATCAAACCCGCAACCTCCCTCCTCCTTTCTACTACTTACGAATAAATAAATAAATAATAATAATAATAATAAATAATACTGGAAAATACACATAAGCAAGCTAGGTGTTATGGGAACTAGATCACTGATAAACACAATACAATATAACTTTTTAATCACTCATTAACATATTAACACTAAAGTCTTTTGACAACATCGGGAGGAATGCAGGAGGTAGCGGGTTCGATTCCCGCCTAGGGATAAATGTTTGTACGGTCTGCAGATATTTGTTCAGGGCGTTCATAACACAACCCACAAAACAAACTCTGTTTAATTCCACGTTTGTTTAACTTTATTATACCTACTTGCTTAACATAAATCCTGATTACCTATACTACTATTTAAGCTCACTAGCACCACCCCTCTCTACTGTAACTTGCGGATAACAAGGCTGGTGGTGCTGGCTTAGAATTTCCACCACCCCAACTCTTCCCTAAGAGGCGACTAAGGGATATCTAGCAGCAGCGCCCCTTGTAGAACAATTATACTGAATTATCGAACTGCGACCCCGAACCCGCATGCCCAGCGTGGGGACTATGAGCATTATCCCCCATGAGATAATCGTCAATAAGGCGCTTATCAGGAGGAGGTCTGCGTCCAGCAGTGGACCAATACAGGCTGTTGAGGTTGAGGTGAGTATTTAGTTACTTTAACTGTTAATATTGTTTGATATATATACGACATCCTAGACTTATTCGCAAAGCTCAGGGATGACCAAGACGAAAAATTTTCTGCTATTTTGACATCCATAAACGATGTTAAAGTGTCAATGGACAACATGTCGCACAAACATGACGAGTTTTTAAAGAGAATAAGTATTCTTGAAGAGGAGAGAACAAGCCAGAATAGTAGGATTGAATTTCTTGAGAATAAAGTAGAGCTTCTAGAACGCCAATCCCGTTGTACGAGTGTAGAGATTCGAAATATCCCGCAGGCCACGAAGGAATCTAAGGAAGAACTCAAAACCATTCTGATACAAACTGCTGAAGTTCTCAATGTGCCACTGAACGTTTTGGAAATAAAGGACGTTTACAGATTTGGTAAAAACAATACCAACAAATCAGTGATAGCCGACTTTACCACGGTATTTACCAGGGACAAGTTCCTACGATCATTCAAGAACTTTAACAAAGCTCACCAAGAAGCTCGTTTGAGTACGGGATCCCTCAGTGCCACCAGCACCAACGGCCCGAACAAACCGATCTACATCTCGGAGAACCTGACACAAAGAGAAAGAAAACTCTATTTCCTAGCTAGAGAGTTTAAGAAACAGCACAACTACAATTTTTGCTGGACATCTTTTGGCAGGACTTTCCTCCGTGAATCAGAAGGCTCCGCACTGATACGAATCACGTGCGAAAGTGACTTGGAGAGATTGCGAAACAATAAGTAGAGTTGCCTAGGAACATACTTATTCTAAAATCTGCCTAGATTATAGATTAAATTGATTATTTCATATTTTCTTCTATTAATAAGTTTAGTTGTAGAACCTCAAACAATGGATAATCAAAGCATTCATTGTATTAATCTGGGCTTAGACTCGTTGTCGGTAGCGAACACGGTAAAATGTGACATAGAAAAAGTGAGAACATACATAAAACAGTTTAATTGCTCAAATTTTAACATTATCACTCAAAACATAAGAAGCATTAACTGCAATCTTAATAACTTTAGTACCTTGATATTAAGATCTAATACGGACTGGCAGGTAATAATTCTCACTGAGTGCTGGTTATCCAAAACTCCGCAAATTCCACACTTGCATGGTTACAACTCGATCTCAACCTCCCGCCACCACTCGCAGAATGAAGGTGTAGTAATATACTACAAAGATTATTTAACTATCTCGTTTGAGGAACCTGAAGTGAGCGATGCTAACTGCTTATTGATTAAAATCAATTCTCATACATGTATTCTAGGTTTATATCGGCCTCCTAGTAAATTGAATACTACAAATTTTGTACACTCCCTGGACACTTTGTTGGCCTCCCTTATCAGTTATAGAAACATTTACCTATGTGGTGACATTAACATAGACATATCGCCCAATACTTCTGACAAGCGTAGCTATGATTACTTAACTTGCCTTGCAGGGCATTGTCTTCTTCCAGCTCATGATCTACCGACACGAGGTACCTCATGCATCGATCACGCGATGGTAAAGAGCAGACTGGAAATACAGTGTTTTGTCATAGAATCCTCGATAACGGATCACGAATCTGTAGCGCTCTGCATAAATAAGGCTATAAAATATAGTAAGACAAATAAAACTAGAGTAAGTATTGATTATCCTTCGCTTGATCTTTCAGTTTCAAGTATAAATTTTCAAGATATATACGAAGCAAAAAATGTCGATGAAGCTACAGATCTCTTTGTTAATAAACTACAGAAGGCAATTACAGACAATTCTAAATTAATCAAAATTCCTTGTAGACAATTTTTTTACAAACCGTGGATAACGAAAGGCATCTTACGGTGTATGCAAAATAGAGATAACCTCAATAAAAAGCTAAAGAGGGAACCTACAAATGAGATTCTCCTAACTACCTATAAGAGGTACAGGAATTTTTGCACTTCTATTCTAAAGAAAGCTAAAATAAACTTTGAAAAACAAGAGATAGAATCTGCTAAAAATAACAAGAAAAGACTATGGGAAGTTATTAAAAACATTGGAGGTATTAAAAAGTCACAGGACCATGCATCACATCTTATCTCTGCGACTAGCCCGGAAGCAAGTGTTAATAAGGTAAATGCATTTTTTGCTAACGTTGGAAGAAAACTTGCTGAGCAAATCAATCTCAACCAAACTATTCTACCCCCCATAAACCCTTTGGCTAATTTGTCCCTTCCTACCACCGCAGTTACTGCTGCTCAAATTATGATAAAACCCCCCATACTACCTACCTCTAACCCTTCGTCTGACTACTCCCCTACTTCTACCTCAGTTACTACAACAAATAAACAAACTAATCCAAACTCGACTATTACATCTTTCCCTAATCCTATTAACTATTTTCTTTCCACTACCCCGATGTCTACCATGCAAACTAATCCAAATCCATCTATACTACCTCCCCCTTTAGGGGGAGGTAGTATAGGTAATATAGTAGGTTTACCTACTACTACTTTTAGACCCACTACCTCAGTGTCTACTGACACATGTTTGCCACCTCATCTTGACCCGTCGACCAGTTATTCAAAGACCTCAAAGACCACTACTCATGAAAAAAAATCTATGTTACCTCCCCCAAACCCTTCGCCCGATTTTACCCCACCTTCTAGCCTCGTAACTAGTGCTCAAACAAATCTGAGCTCATCTATGATATCTCTTACTGACTATTCCCTGCCTATGCTACTTCCCTCTACCTCTTCGATCGATTACTACCAGACCACTTACCCTATAAATGATGGACTAATTCATATTAACCCTTTGCTACCCTCCTCTCATCTCTTGACCCATAACTCGATAACCCTCAAATCCCCTTCCGTTAACCCAACGTCTGACACACCCACTTATACTGCGACATCTTATCCTACCTGTAACTCACTTGTACTTCTTCCCACGGACGAAAATGAGGTTAGCCTGCTCATAAAAGGGTTAAGAGATAGCTGTGCAGTAGGATTGGACCAAATATCAAGCAAAATTATTAAAAGATATTCTACCTTCCTGGCTAGACCTATTGCACATATATGCAACCTCGCCATTGAAACTTGTTCCTTTCCTAGGTCATTTAAAATTGCTTTGATTAAACCTATTTATAAGGCAGGCAAAAAAGACTGTGCCAACAATTATAGACCGATTTCTATCCTTCCAGCCTTATCGAAAATCTTAGAAAGGATAATGAATAACCAGCTTGTCAGCTTCCTGGAGAGTAACAACCTTCTTTCTTCATCCCAGTATGGTTTTCGTCGGGGTAAATCGACTAACGATGCAGTTCATGAACTTGTTGATTGTATCGTAACCAACATTGATGTAAAGAAGAAGTGCCTTGCCATATTCCTAGACTTAGCAAAAGCCTTTGATACAGTCTCAATTCCCCGTCTTATATCAAAGCTAGAAAACATCGGAGTCAGAGGTCTTCCTTTAAAACTCTTTGAAGATTATCTCTCTGAGAGAAAGCAGAGGGTCAAGATTGATCACTGGCTCAGTGACACAGAAGAAGTAGCGTACGGGGTCCCGCAGGGGAGTATACTCGGACCTACACTGTTTCTTGTTTACATCAATAGCTTGTGCAACCTGTCTATTGAGAATGGTAACATCTTCACCTTTGCAGATGATACGGCAATATTTTTCAAAGGCTCCAACTGGACTGAAGTCCACAAAACGGCTGAACTTGGGTTGCGTAATATTGCTGTCTGGCTTCAGGCTAACTCCTTAACCCTCAATGTAACTAAATCTAATTACATTGCGTTCGCTCACAGATCCAATCTTCTGCCGCCTCCTGCACTAACCATTAGGGCCCACTACTGTTCCCCTGCTGCTTCTGCCTGTTCCTGCCTTACCCTCGAAAATGCTAAGTCTGTGAAGTATTTAGGTATCACGATTGATCAGACTCTCACATTTAGGCCTCACATTGAAATCCTTGTCACCAGACTACGTAAGCTCATTTTCATTTTTAAAACATTAAGACATGTCTCTGACCGTAGAATTATTAAAATGGTCTATTACGCACTCTGCCAATCTGTTGTTGATTATTGCATAACCTCGTGGGGAGGTGCAGGAAAAACTCACCTTATTTTGTTAGAAAGGGCTCAGAGGGCCATCTTGAAAGTTAGTTCCGGCTACCCCTTTAGTTTTCCCACGTCCGATCTGTACAAGGAATGGAACCTTCTTACAGTCAGACAGTCGTTCCTTCTTCAAATCACTCTTATGAAGCATGCCCAGCTAAACTATGACCCAAATTTGGTAAAGGGCAAACGAAGAAAAGGCACTGTTTGTAAGGGTATCCAATGTCATTCTCGTCTTCCTCAAAATTTCTTCTTCTTTCTGGGACCTCACATTTACAATAAAATCAATACTTACCTATCAATTTACCCTCTTACACAACATAAATGTAAAACGTTGGTCTCCAATTGGCTTAAAATACTCAGCTATGAACAAACAGAAAACCTGCTGATCCCCCTAAAATGAAATACCTCTTGTTTCATTTTATCCATAGTTTTACGTATGTTCTTACGCAACTTTATGAACTCACTGATAGAGTTTCGGCGCACTCCTGTGCAGGTCGGTTTACTTCTTTGTGGATAGGTTCAATAAGGATGTTATTTTTATTTTTATTTTTATTACGTTTATACTACATACCTCATACCTCAAGTAGGATTTTACTTACCTTTTCACTGTTTCCTTTATTTTTATACTAGCAAGGTCTAATTAATTGTAACTTTTAGATTATGTAGCTCTACTGTGTAATTTTTATGTAGGTATCCCACTATATCTTGCGGAGGAGGGACCTGGTGACCCGTACCACAGGTTTTATAAACCTCTCTCGGGCATCAGTCTCTTGCAAAACAAGATAACTAGATTTAGACTATTTTTAATCCCTAAATTGTAAGCTATTATCTTTTGTAAGAGAAAAATAAATACATTAAATACAATACAATACAATATCCCTAAGCGATTAAAACTTTAGATCACGGTTTCTTTTCAGCATCCGCTCCTGATGTAGTGTTGGTCGAGCCACACATCGAAACAATCGATCTTGGGGCCAATTCAGACGAGGACGAAGAACTTTTAGAAACACCGCAAATAACTGAGCCCCCTTTGACCGTCAAGATAAAAAGCGAACCACTAGATACAGATATGGACGTCGATGAAAACCTGCAGCAATATGAAAACACGCTAGAGAAGAAAAGTGTCTTCGATGAAGAAATAGAAAGACTACAGATGGCCGAGGAAGATTTCGATAAATGTACGTTAGAGAATAATGACAAGGGAAAATCTATTGTCATTGAACCCATGCCTGCGGATGAAGAATCTGATAATGAAGTTAATGATCAAAATGAAACTGCCCTTGTAGATGAGGACGGCGCAATTGTTACTGATCTAAAAGAAAAAGACTTTGATTGTGATCCTATTATAATCGATGACGACGAAAATGATGACGAAGCTAGTCTTCAAGTCGACGCTTCTATAGAAGATTCTATAGTTCAGATTTTAAACGCCAGCAAAAAAGAGGAGAGTGTTGTTGCGAAAATGGGCAGTATAGCCGATTGTACAGATGATGTCATTATGTGTGCCCCAGTTAAGCAACAGAGTACCGACAATACTAGTGAACCGATTATAGCAACAATCTTGAGTGAAGAAGTCATGGCTGAGAACGACCTAGCCGATAGCGAATGTGCTATTGAAAACAATGTTTTAATGCAGAACAAAACTATCGATGAGACTAGAAATGTAGACCAAAAAGATGCAACTGAAGTTTTGCCTATTATATCAACCATTTCTAGTAACGGTGTTAAAGTAGAGATAGAAACTGTAACATCAGACGATAAACAATCTGGCAAACCATCAACAGAAAAAAATTTCACTGAAAATGACGTAATTTGCGAAGAAGACGATCAATCGCCAGAAGAAACGTCACAAGCTAATGTGGACGATTTTGATAATGTAGCCAGTAGCTCCAAGATCGCTGAAATATCTTCAGTAGCAAGCGCTGGTATCAAGGTAGAAAACGTTGATGATGTTCTAGAAAAAGCAGAAAGTGTTAACAACCAGATCGAGCAACTGTCAACAATTCCGAGTAAGGGGTTCGACTTTCAGAACGACCAAGCTGTTAACGAATCGCCGAATGAAGATGCTGGTGTAATATGGAATGAAGATCACAACGAAGTAACTGAATTTCTGCCTATTATATCGACTGTTTCAAGTAACGGTGTTAAAGTCGAGATGGAAACTGACAATTCTGACGATAAACTAACTGTCGTATCTCCAACAGAAGAAAATTCACAAGAAGATGATGTAATCCGTAAAGTAGAAGATGAATCGTCAAGAGAATCGTCTCAAGCTGACGTGGAAAATTTAATTTTTGACAGTGTACCTGTAAATATGAGCTTTGCTGACGAAGACATCGCTTTCGCTGATGATGGAATAGCTTATATTGATGATGATGAAGACGACATCATCAAAATAACAGGTAAAGATTAAACAACAGTGCATAAATAATTTCAAAATTAAATAAATGATTAATATCCCTACTTTATTGTTAATATCCTTGCAGATGTTCCACAATCCACAAGAAACGGATCTGACGAAGAATCAAAGGAGGCAACTCAAAGTGAATCTCAAGAGCAGTCGTCAATGGACGAAGCAGCTGAGGAAATAACTCCGAAGTTTGACCTCAAACTTCTAATGTGTCCGGTAGTGTATACAACTAAATTAGATGATATGAGTAATATTGATGAAATTACACAGTACGAACATGTAGAAGGTATAGAGAAAATAGATAAAATTTACACTTTAAGCAAGCCAATTAGCGATAAATCTACCACAGAAGTTCCCACTGAACCAGAAGTCGATACTTGCCAAGTAAAAATAGAAAAAGAAGAGGATATAAATAATCTTTCTCATGTAAGCGACGACGATCTATTCAGAGACGACAATAGAGGATCGTTGGATTCGGACAGCGAATCGGATAGCGATTTTATAGATGATAGTAAAAGAGTAAAAATGTCGAGTTACTTGCTTCGAAAACCAAGGAATCGTAGTTATAATCCAGTTGTTCTGTGCAAAAACCCAGATTTTAACACAAGACTGAAGAAATTGTCCGTCGGTTTCTTTATGTCAACTCGAAACAGAATGTTACTCCAAACTTGCATTCCTATGACGATCGACCTAACAAAAGCTTTTGAGAATAAAATGATCAATGGTATGCTATATCTCAAAGACGTACCGCAAGTTCCAAGGGTTAAAACTGAACCTGACATCGAAATAATTGATGACATACAGATTACATCAGCTGATTTGATCCAACCAACGGCTGTTCACCAAAGCATGATGAATATAAACGAACCTTTAGAGAGTGAGTTGAAGAAACGTATGGCAGAAAGAGTTAGACGTATCAATCTGCCCGACATATCGCAAGTACGTAGACTCAATCAGCATCTACTGACGGCAGAGGTAACTCCTCTTAAATTGGGTAATCAAACGTCACAAAATCCTCAACCGGACCCGACAAACTATGACCAAAATATTAAATCCGATATGAATAATTTACTGGCCCGCGAGAATGAAAAAGAAACACCAAATTACATAAGCGTAGACGTACCGCCCATTTCAATGGGAACAAATTTAGAGCCGAATCCGCCACCACTATTAGTAAATAATCCCCAATTGTGGTTGCAGCATAACTCACCAGCGTCAATTAGTCCAAAACTGCAATTTAACAAAAACCCAGTGTTAGAAGAGCGACCAACGCCCCCACCAATGGTTTCAATTGCCGATTCTCTTTTGGAAGGAATTATCAGTAATCCAACCGACCCAGAACGTGTCACGCCGTCTGTATCAAATATCAGTAGTGAACACACGCCCACTATGGCAAGTGCAAATACTGCTCCGAACGGCGGCGTTACAGCAAAGCGCAAGATGCGTAAGACGTATTACCCGACCCCAGCGTGGAATAAACCAAAAACAAATGTACCCAAACCGGAACAATACCATTCGGACGCTTTGTTGACTTTGGATACTCTGTACAAAATGCTGAGCGCCTTAGACCCGACAGACACGAATTTAAGCCAATTGCTTCCTAAAAAAAAAGTAAATAAGCCGAAACTTTGTCCAGAGAAGGAAGTCTGTAACCACAGCGCTGAAAATGATACGAAACAAGATTCAGTTATCGATATCACAGATGGGGATGATGAGATCGTTGTCCCTGCAAATAAATCAAGGCCAAGGAAACGATTCCGAAACAAGATTAGAGTCAAACAAAAGTTGTTCTGTTGTTTTTTTAGTTATAAACGTGCTTTGGACTCTGGTGAGTTAGATGGCATGTTTCTTCTAAGATGGCCTAGGCGTAAACATAGATGCATAACAGGTAAGTGCACTTGCTGCTGTAAGTCACTATACCCAGATAATCAATCCATAGCTGATATAGACCAGACTAAAAATTACGACGCTTGTGAAAAACAAGTTCAGACTGAACAGTTTGATTCTGAAGTTATTGAGAATGTATCTCATGAAATAAAACAATTACAACAAAAAAATATACCAGAGAAAGGAAGCAAGCCCCTATTAAACGACTTTGGTGAGCCTTTTTCAAATGAGGAAGGTTTGTCAATAGCTGATCATGTAAAAACGGCTGATGAAGTGCGAGGAGTAAAAATTTTTCCGATTCCCAAGGTTAGAGTTTACGCAGCAGATAGTGCGTCTGCGGCATATTTGAAGCCTACACACCACCTAGACTTGCCTTCTACCTCCCAAAGCATTTCGGATGACATGGCAGGAATTATAACTACAAACTGGAATGTGACTGATAGGGGTGTTGAACCAAGTCCTGAGATAACAGACAGGAATGTGAGTCAAACGATAGTTACACCTATTCGTAGGGTAGGTAGACCACGAAAAGTTACGGTCGTCCCATGTTTGTGCCGTCCAAACATAAGCAATGTGAAACAGGGAAAAATAGAAATTAGTGGTGGCAATGACTGCGTCTTACACTCATTAAAAGATAAAGTGAGAGAGAGTAGACTTCTGAAAAAAAATAAATTAAAAGAGAGTAAGATTATTCTGAACAAGAAGATTGTTACTGACGACACCCGGCCTTTTTTTGTCGGCAAGGGTAAAATACTACTAACAAACATCAAAATGCCCAGTAAAAATCCCCCGCCGCCACCTGTGCCGCAATTTATAAACGTCGGGTTACCTGAAGGTGTGCAAATAGTGCTGCTGCCAGACCAAACCTTAACATACGTTATCGCGCCCGGTGTGATCCTTACTCCTGAAGAATATGCATTAATTCCACAATTTTTAGTTGCGATACAGCAACAAATGACGAATATTGATGGGGCCACATTGCCTGGACCACAAAACAACCCTATTCAAATCATAGATTTGGATGGAAGTGATATAGCACAACCTGAGGTTCAAGAAAAACCTGTTGAAATCATAGATTTAGAACAAAATGATACACCTGAGATTTCTTTGCAAATTGAATGTATCGATAATACTGTAACTCAAGTCGCTAAAACCATAAATATTCCGGAATCAATAGAGCTTAAAATTGACAGTAAATTCAATGAATTAACAGTTGACTCTGAAAAAGATAAAGATTCTATTGCGGAAGAACATATGGAAATGGGCGGTGAAGATTCCGAAGCGAAAATAGATATACCTGAAGTGGAAAAGAAAAACAAACAAAAGACGGTTTCGACTTCAGGAGAAGAGGAAAGTGCAAGTGCGGTAAGTGGTGTGGATAAGCCAGAAAATAATAAATATAATACTGTGTCTGAAAAAGATTCTGAAACTAATGAAATGAATGAATCGGTGTCTAGTTATAACAAAGATGGTGTATCTGCTAATCAAGATACTGAATCTGATGAACCTAAATCTATAAACGAAAATGCAAACAAGAAGAGCTTGTTATCGGATTTGATGGAAATGTCAGGAATCATGGAAGAAGACTTGACCCCTCTTCCAGTTCAAGTTGAGACTCCTCAACAACCAATAATTTTAGATACATCTAACATGTTTTTACAGCAACAAGTACCCCTAGCACCCGTGTCAGAAGTATTAGATTCCCCACCGAAAGAATTTTTCAAAGCACAAAGCACGCAAGGCGCTGTCGAACTAATGGCAGTGACATCTTTTTACCAACTGAAATACGCAACCGACAAGAAAGGTAAATTTTTCAAACTGGATCTAGAAAATGGACAACTTACCTCGATCAATGTGTGCATACAAAAATTCAATCAACAAGAATCAGAATTAAAATCCAAGTCAGTGATTGATTTGACAGACGATCCGGATGTAAGTATAACCAAAGCTAAAGAGCCTAAAGAACCTATTTTTCTTATAGATAGTCAGGTACAGAAGTCGAAAAGACCGTCAATATTGACTGATATAAAACCACTGTCAAAAACTCCAGTGTTAATGACGACAATCTTAGAGAAAAAAAAGAGAATGATCAATCGTTTGTCGAATAATTTAAAACAAGCAAACATACCGCAGTCAAAAAAACAAGTCGATAGCATACTGAAAAGAAACACTAACCTCCTTCGTCCACCTCCACTTAGTTACTACACAAAATGGAAATATAAGAAAGCTACGGCTCAAATTAATTTAGTGGATTCAGACACGCCGATGGAAGAGGAATACCTGAACAGTGATTCGTCGGACGACGAGCCGCTGATTTATAAAGCCAAGAGAATGCGCTTAGATGAAACAGAGGGTACGCAAGAAACAAAAACTATAAATGAACCAGAACTCCAACAAATAAACACATCAGGTTTTCCAGATGAAACAAGTGAAGAAATAGAAATGATAGAAGACGTGGAAGAATCGTCCAACGATCAGCAGAATTCCCAAGAAGATCTGGCGCAAAACAATCAAGTGGAATTTAATAACGACGAGACAGTAGAACTAGATGATGAAATGGATGAGGTAGTAAACGATGAAGATTTCACAGAAGATAATTTAGAAGAAACAAAAGATGACGCAAGTCAACATTCTGCGACTTCTCCTGCGCCAGTCCCTACGAATTTACTTTTGTCTGGCGGGGCCTATAACGCGCATAGCATACCGTTAAATTACTCACAAAATGAGGATGATGCACAAGATGATGATTGCATTTTAGGGGTTTAGGGGGTTTAACTATAATAAAACTACTGAGCAAAATTGAATTCTGTAGTATAGAGTTATTTTGTGAAATTCAAGACAAATATTGGGAAACGCATTTCGTATGAGGAACTCATCTGAATTCTATCTTTTCTCATGCAACGTTTTGCTATACTATACCAACTTTTTCATAATTTTGGAATGCATCACACCGATCACACATAATTCTACCACTCAGTACGTAGGTATTTAATTTTTTTTTTTTTTTTACGAAGTTGGAGTAGCTAGGCCTCGATAGGATTAGTGTAATAGCTATTTAGGTGTTCTATCAAGCTAGTTTTCAATTATTTGTTTTTATAAGACAAGAACTAAATAGGTAGTAATATAGTTTGTGAATTTTATTAACGTTATTTATGATATTTGCTTTAGGTTTAAAAGTGTTCCGTAGATATTTTCGCATTTGTTATGTTATAATAAGTTAAGGAATAAAAGTACCTACTCTATTAGGTTACCATCCTCAACAGCCTGTATTCGTCCACTGCTGGACGCAGGCCTTTTCGTTTATTTTATCTTGTTTGTAATCGAAGTATTCCTAAATGCGGGTCAAATAGTGCTCATTAAGTTGTTCTATCATTTACTTACACTATAACCTAATCAGTAGATTTACTGACTAGGTATAAAGCCGTCGATGTACCGTACCATAACCTGTGTAAAATACCCTAACATAACCTTTGTTATATACACAGGTTATGTTAGGGTATTTTACACTAACATAAACTAATCTGTGCACCTGCACAGATTAGTTTATGCTAGTGTAAAATAAGGGTAAGGTGTTTTTCAGAAAGTTGCTGAAAGCTTCAGCTAAACCTGCGCGTCAAACACGCAAGATGCGAGAGCGTCAACAACGCGAAACTTCTACGCGTCTGGGCCGCGTAGGTGTGGTGTGCATGCAAGGCGTCATATTGAGGCGTCATATCCGCCACGCGGCTGACGCTTCACCTGTTTGACGCGCAGGCTTGGCCGAAGCTTTAATAATTTTAATATTCGACAGAAGTTTTCATACAATATGTATGTTATAATTATGATTGTTGTTTATGAGTTATGATTATGACTTATGTAACTTTAAGATTATATCGACCTCATTATGAATGTAAGTAACATAATATCGACCTGTTGATAAGGCGAGTGCACTAGTAGGTAGGTACGTACTCATTTTGTTTAAAATAGTATAGTATTTCTGTACTAAGTCAATAAATATATGAAAAAATTTTGTTCAAGTGATTTTTTTTTGTAAAACTTTGTACTACCTAATATGTGTACCTACCATAAATACTGTTACTGTTCTTTTGTTACTTTTTATGTCCTGTTTGTACCCAATAAAAACTATCTATAACTATCGGAAATTAAATTTTTCAGAACAACGCCATCACATGAAGTTTGTACGCTCAATACTTGTATTTTAAATACGCTTTTCAAATATTTATTTTGGTGTAAGTGCACCATTTCATGGTTAATTTGAATAAGTATTTTTGAGTAGGCTTTGGCCTTGTTTGTATAGTGCATTCAAATAGGTGGGTAATTGTTCCTCATGGTATACCATTTTGTACCAATTATATCTGGGCAGTGAATGCGTTGACAATTTTTATCTAATCTTTGTTTATAGATAGTATTTTTTTACATTGTTGTAGTAAATTAGATAGTAGGCTACTAGGATCTTTGCGAATAAGTGACAATAATGTAGGTACTTACCTGAAAAACTAAATGAGAGAATCCCAAACTGTAGTTTAGAATATCGTTGTTTGAGTTAATAGAAATGAATATTATTTTAAGTTTAGCCTCCCTTGTGTTCCTACTACGGCGGGGTGAGTGTATTTTGCGTTAATATGTACCTAACGAGACGCAATCGTGACTTCCCCGTTTTGTATGGGGATTTGAATAGTTCCCTGTTCGCACTATAGAGGCGCTGTGCTAAATTTTATGAAAAAAAGGACGACGTTTTGTTACTTACGTCAAAAAGTATACTTACCGTACGTACCTAACCTACATAAGTAGGTATCAATTGTATTTTTAATAATAAGACTTAGTATTTTAGTTTCTAAATTATTGTAGGAATTAAATTACTTTCTAGCTAGCCTGTGATGGTGTAAAATGATGTAGGGATTTTTTTATAATATGTTATGCATCAATAAAAGATTTTCCTTCATTAGCAACTTGATTTTTACTACTACCTGAACCTATGTAAGTATGTATAATATAATAATAGCATTATTAATAAGCATTATCTAGCCCCAAGCTAAGCTGAGCTTGTGTTATAGGTACCTATTAGATAACTGATATCACTACATAGATTGATATTTTTTTTATTATTATACATAGAAAACATCCAGAACACCCTGAACAAATATCTGCAGATCGTACACACATTTGCCCCGAGGCGGGTCCGAACCCGCAACCTCTTGCGTCGAAGGCGGACTTTCACCCGCCACGCCACAGAGGTCGTTAAATATTATAATAGCTTTGATAATTGACGCACGGGATTAAATAAAAAGTCATTTCATAAGTTAACTTTGTACTTATTTAAAATTACATAGTAAAATATATATTATTACATAGTAAAAAACATCTTATTGTAGATATTGTATGTGTTTTAGATATTTTCAGAAAGGATTTACGCCGCGCCGCCGCCGGCCTATGTAGTAGCCTGTGTAGAGTTCATAAAGTTTACTGACGGCGCGGCGGCGCGGCGACCTCCAACCCCACAGCTGAACAACACAATAATGAGCATTCAAATATAGGCCTCTTAACATCACACTAATATTATAATTGCGAAAGTTTGTATGGATGTTTGTTATATCTTCACGCCAAAACTACAAAACGAATCTAGCTGAAATTTTGCACACAGGTAATTCTAATCCCGCAACCAACCATGGGTAGGTTTCATCCCATAAATCAGTTCCCCGTGCGATAAAAATCACCTTTAAAAGAGTGCGAAGCCGCGGGGCGAAGCTAGTTTAGATATATTTTACAGTGAGACACTTGGTTATCACAAACTTTAAGCGAAAGACCCGCCCGCTGTTACTAGTTCAGTTTGTATACACGTTCACCGTCTATACGTGTAGGTACAACTGCTTCGTGTCCATCCCAAGGTTGTCTGGAAGAGATCGCTCTTAGCGATAAGGCCGCCCATTGTACAACTCTTTTATTTCTCTTTTCCTGTATTTTATTTAATTTGTATTTTTTTTGGTGTGCAATAGAGTGTATTGTATTATATTTGTGCCAACCTGGTAAAATGTATCCCTAGGTAGTAAAGTAACTACAACTCGACCAAGCAAAGTTTGCACCTCGCTTTTTTGTGTATATTTATATGTTAAAAACAATAAATTCAAAGTGAAGGTAACAAACATTAGTTTACTTTTTTAAAATCACGACCGACGTGAGGTAAAAATTAGCTTAGTCGGTGCAGTAACACTTTTAGTACAGCAATGACAGAGCAGTGTTGTCAACACAACAAAAGTTGTCAATTGGCACACGCGCCCTCAATTCTTAGGACGCTTATCTTTTTGAACAGACTAGAAGTGTGTATCTGCCTGTTACCGTTTCACACATAAACCGCTAAACGGATCTTAAAAAATTACAAAATTTGTACCAGGAAGGTAGACCGTATTCCAGGGACAGATATAGGCTACTTTCTATCTCGTTAAAGAACGTGGTAGCAGCTAGTCTGTACTAATATTATGTATAGAATAGAATAGAATAGAATCATTTATTCACAGAAAACATGTCAAATAGTACAATGCTGTTGTTGTATGAGTGGTATCAATGAAATACTACCAGTAGTTATGGACTGGTGTGTGAATTTTAAAAAACCTACCTACTAAATTAATAATAACGATTACAGAAAAAGATATATAAGATCAGATTTAAATTTAATACGATTTATTATTTGTTTTTTCTATGATTTTATTAATGAATTAAATTACATGTGTCTTGTCTGTTTAAAATTAAAATATTCCTCTACGCTATAAAAAAAACAATGAGTCAATAACCATTTATTAAGTCTTTTTTTAAGAGTAGTAGTTGTAGAGGATAGATTTGATTGATTGTTTGTTTGTATTGAATAGGCTCTGTAACTACTAGGCCGATTAAAAAAAAAAAATCATCATTAAAAAGCTTACTTTTCAGGAAGTGACATAAGCTATATTTTATCCCAGAACTGCCATGGGAACGGGAACTACGCGGGTGAAACTGCGAGCGTTGGTAGTCTACTAATATTTGTAAAGAGGAAAGATTTGATGTTTGTTTGTTTGTATTGCATAGGCTCCGAAACTACTGACCAATTTAAAAAATTCTATCATCATTAAAAGCTTATTTTTCAGGGAGTGACATAGGCTAATTTTATCACGGAAATCCCACAGGAATGGGAACTGCGCGTGTGACACCGAGAGGCGTTGCTAGTATGTTATAAATAAGTCTATATTTGACCCTTCGATCAAATAAACCCTAGATGCAACTTTCCGTACTGACACAACGCACAAAAACGGCTTGAGTTTACTATACCTTCCTACAATTGAGATATACATACATCTTAGGGATAATACTAAAAATCATCACAAAGCCATTTAAATATTTTATTAATAATAAACCTTATTGCAGCAATCTAAGGTTAGTTTTCAACAATTACACGAAATCCCATGTTGTTTTTCTCTTTGTAAGGGTGATTTTTGCACTTTTCACAGAACATTTCGGTATCGTTTCACTTGACAGTCGACGCGACACTGACGTCAAAACAGTCCTTAGTGAATCTAAGCACTGTTTAGTTTGGTTACTTTTGGTGCGCTTACGCGGAATCTAGAGTATATTTGATCGAAGATTTGACCAATCATTTTTGTGTTGTGCGCAAATGGTGTTGAACGTGTGAGCGCCAACCTCTACCTGGGCTGCGTCGGCAGTAGTCCAGTGACTAGGTTGTTGTTAGTTTCGTACTGTTTTATCGAATAACAATATTGAAAGCATTCACCGCTGCCTTTTCTATTTCCTTATGGATTTGGTTAACCTCTTCTTGTTTCAGTGTTCTTTCTAGGTGTCTATACACTATGCTGTAGCAGAGACTGTGCTTTCTTGTCTTAGGGTGGATGAATTTGTCTTTTAATTTTACCTGAAATAGAAAAAGAAGGTTTTAAAAATACAAGAATGATTTGTACACCGACAAAAATACACTTTCTAGGGTATTAGGACTGAATTTTCATAGGGATTCTATTAGAAGGGCATCAAGTAATCATGAGAACTGAAATGATTCGTTAATTAAATGAATCATGGAAGTAAATTAGATGAAATAATGCCAGACACAGCATCAACTATACAGGTTCCATCAAGCATGTAGAATGTTAGTAAACAAACAACGACACAAATAACAAACCTCACGTGATACGTTGGGAATAACTCATTGACAGAGCAGTGTTGTCAACGCGAGAAAAGTTGTCAATTGACACATGCGCGCCTTCAATTTCCACAATGTTTGAACAGGCTCTATAACTCTAAACCTCAACATCAACAGCCTGTATTGGTCCACTGCTGGATGCAAGCCTCCCCCTGATAAGCTTTATTGGCGTTTATCTAATGGGGGATAATGCCCATAATACCCACGGGAATGCGGGTTGGGGATCACAGTTTGGTGGTAGAATTGTTCTGCGGGGGGCACTGCTACCGCCCCCCATTAGATATTCCTTAGTCACCTCTTACGATAACGACACCCACGGCACGAGTCGGGGTGGTGCAAATTCTAAGCCAGCACCAGCAACTCTACAGAGACATTATTTTACTAACCTGCTCAATGATGTCCCCGCCAATATCTCTAACTAGATCATAAAAATCATTACACACGAATGTTTCCACAGTCAAATTCTCAGGCAGCCAAAATGAGATATCATTCACACATTGCGGATATGAAGACACTGGTTTATAAGTTATCACAGCATGTATATCATCTGTTTTGAATTGCGTTAGAAATCCAGAATCTTTACTCCACATAAGTCGTATATCTGGGATTTTGTACATGGCCATAGCTAGTCGTTCCAAACCGAGTCCAAAAGCGTATGCTATCGAGTTGGTTGATCCAGCATTGGCTAAGATTTCATGCCTCATGATCCCACAGCCTAGGATCTCCATCCATTTGCCTTCATAGAATATCTCGAGCTCCCAAGAAGGGTGTGTGAAAGGGAAGTACTCATCAACCCATCTGTATTCAATATTTTCGCCAAATAGTACTTTGATGAGGCCTGTAAGGTGGTTTTTCAGTTGAGCCTCCATAAGTTTAGTGGCTTCTAATGTGTGGCAGCTTTGTTTCATGGGATCTTCGATGGTGTTGGTGAATTTGTGGTAGTTTTCGGGGTCAAATGAAGGTTGAAATATGTCATACTGTGAATCTTCTGCAAATAGTTCTTGCCTGCGTTGCGATCTCACTGCATCAACCTGTAAAGGTATTATAAACATTTATTTGATTTTAATTGTAGTAGTATGTTTTTTATTAAAGTTTACCAAATAAAAATACGGATAAACTAGGCCATACAATGTGGCAGATGGCTAGGTGGGCACAGAGGTGGTCAAATTTGGAGGAGTCTTTTGTCCATAGGGGCATGCAGATGAATGTTAAGGCAGAAGATTTAGTTTAAGTAAAAGTAATGAGTATTATATTAGTCAGCAGTAGACTATTATAGGCTGATGATGATGATGATGATGATGAATAGGTATAATACCTACAAGCATAGCCTAGCATATTGTAACTACTGCCTAAATATTATTCTGCTAGTATTATTATTAATTTTATTTATTGTAGACAACCAGTAAAGCAAGAAGCAACTATTTTTTGGATGGTACTTTTTATCTACTTCCAAAAAGTAGTAATTTTTTTGTATGGTGCTGTTCTGTTTTATATTATCTTAGTTCCTGTACAGGCGAAGAAACCTAGAATTTTAAACCTTTTATTGATAGAATACTAACCTGATGGAACACCGGAAAATGTGTCGAATCAATTTCATCCCTTCTATATACATCTCCGATCATCAAGAAATTATCTAGCCCTGAGTTTAACAACTCACTCTGATGAGCAGTCATGTGTGCCCGAAGTAATGTCCCTTTATTAACGTAGTAACAGTCTGACTTCGCCCTGCTTGGGTGATCAGATGGGATCAGTAAATCATCAAAGTTCTGTTTCGTCGTAACAATAGGAGACAAGTTGTCGTACACACTGAATATAGGATTGCCGCATCGAGTAAACGATGAGTAAAAATATTTTACTATTCTTTGCCTTACGAGAGATAGGGGGTTATGTTTTTGAAGGTGCAAATTCTGGCCTAGATATGACGAAATCTTGGGCGTGATATTGGTAAAAGCATCTGTAACGAATTCTTCATCGCTTAATTTTACAGTTGATTCCGATTTCGGGACCGTGCTGTAATTATATCGAGGTATTATTGCCGAGATTAGTCGGCTTCTTGTGAGAAACAATTTAGCCATCTTTCTGATAGTTTGGCGATCTCGGTAGAAGATTAGAGTCGCATTCAATACCGCTTGCACTTTTTAACCCTTTTTCTATTTGCTGACTTCTTTGGTTTAGGAAAAAACATCAAAATTAGAAAAGAAGAATTTTCATGGATGCGTTGACATTTTATTGTTTTGATTTTGCTTGCTTTTCGTTCGTTCGCTGACGTCACATCACATCAGACAATGGTGATTACATTTTCGCACATTTCATTCTCTACAAGAAAGAGCAAGATAGTGCTACACAACTTTTTAATGCTAGAACGAGAGAAAAGATTGTCATTCATTCAATGGTTCTCAAGCATAACGTTGAATGAAAATGACAACTCGTAAAAATTGTGACAATCAGCTGTTTGCTTGAAGTAACCTCAAAGTTCAAAACAGACAGAAGAACAAATTGCTTTCGTTTGGTATGCTGATAGATTACAACCATATTTCCCTCGTAACTTGCCTTGTTTCTTTATCAAAGAGTACCATGTATCGGAAAAAGCTATTCCAATTGGCACAACTCGGTGCTGTAGGTTGCACCGGCTACTTTGTAGGGCTTTATAGCAGTAATAATGAAAATAATGCTGAAGGTTCAGTTATCGTGGATGGAAGGCGCTTGAAGAGCATGCCTGGACTACCTATCTTTGGTACAGTATCGGCAGCAACTCCCTACGCTGAATCGGGGCCTACAGACAGAGTAAGTACACCTCACATAAGTTTATACTGCTTTATATACTACCACATCATATCTAATAAAAGTGCAATTAAACAATGGTTTTCATTGGGTTTTCCAGCAATTTATGACTGAAAACAAGTCAATTATAAACCTTTTTTGCTTATATTAAAACAATACTTAAATATTCCAGATATCACAAATAATGAAATATGGTTTTCCTGGGCTGGACAATGTACGGTCTTATGATGACTATGTCTTGTCTTACGACAGACGAACTCGGGTCCCACATTGGGTATTCGAACATATAACAAAGGCCCATGTGTCTAAAAATGACCAGGTTGATAGGAGTAAATGTGATTTCAAACCGGATGAGAGCATACATCCATTTTTTAGGTAAGAAGCTGCATTCTTCAAGGCGGTTTTTTCAATAAACAAGATTTGGTTTAACTGTGTCTTCACACATGTTGTTTGGAATAAACAAAGCCTATAAGACATCTCAGATCTTTTATGTGTGCAAAAATTCAGCTTGATCCTTTTGATAGTTTTGGCATTGTCTTTGGCCAAACGCCTTGGCAACGTGTTGTGCCATGCTTTGTATAATTTGAGTTTTGAGAGAATCATTCATAATAATTATATAAAATTATTGATTTTGTTTTAAAAGCTATAAACCGATCTTAAATTATAGTTTTTTCAAGGATACCATCATCAGAACTGGACCAAATTAAAATGGGATCTACGCGGAAGCACCAGCTTTCAAATAAAAAAAGAATCATAAAAATCGGACCACCCAGTCAAAAGTTCTGTGGTAACAAACATGATTCTTGCTCTAGTCTGGTACATTAAAGGCACATTTTATGTGGTTGGGTGAGATTTTTATGTGCATACCCCTCATCTTATTAGACACCAATTCCTTAATTTCAGATCACTGAACACTGACTACAAAGGTTCAGGGTTCGACAGAGGTCACATGGCAGCAGCTGGCAACCACAGACTAGCACAGACTCATGTAGACCAGACCTTCTTCTTGACGAATATGGCACCTCAAGTAAGTTTGTTAAGTTAATTGGACTCAAGGAATAATGCAGGCTCATTCAGAGTCAGAGTCTGAGTCATATTATTTATTTATTTAGACTTACAAAATAAGCACTTAGACAAGTCAATTTTTTATAATTTTATTTTTATATATTATTATATTTAAAACACCTGTACCTACATGTATTTCATGCGATAAATGATACTTTACTTTACTTTATTTATTTACAATTGGATTTTTACCATGATTTGAGTTTTGAGCTGTTTAAACTGGTGGTAGTAGTAACATTTGTATCAAAAGACAAGAAATTAGGGTATATCGTTATATCTGCCAATATAAACTCACTTGCAGTGTCTTCAGTTATTCAGTGATCATGGCGCATAAAATTGGGTCGACATATTCACGACACTCAAAACTCAAATCATGGTAAATATCCCAATGTAAATAACTTTAGTATTAATAACCATGCTGTGTGGTGCTGGCTTAGAATTTGCGCCATCCCGTAGGCGTTGTAAGAGGCGACTAAGGGTTATCCACCGGGGGACTTGGTCTACCAATCCCCTCAGAGGATCCCCTACGAAGGGGATTTTTAGACTTTTTATCTGCAGCAGCGCTTTCTGCAAAACTATTCTTCCACCGAACTGCTATCCCCAACCCGCATGCCCAGCATGGGAATTATGGACATTACCCCCCAAGAGATAATCGCCAACGCGCTTATCAGGGGGAGTCCTGCGTCCAGCAGTGGACCAATACAGGCTGTTGAGGTTGAGGTAATAAACATGATTAATTTAAAAGGTTTAATGGTGTTCTATTATTTTCCAGGTGGGTGAAGGATTCAACAGGCATGCATGGAATGAGTTGGAGAAGCATGTAAGGAAACTAACAAAGGTCTACAACAATGTGTACTGCTGCACAGGACCTTTGTATCTTCCAAGGTATTATTTATTTATTTTTAGGGAAACCATCAGCACATTTTAGATAATATATGGGTGATACAATAGAAGTTGGTGGGCTATTGACAGGAATCCACTGATAGATACACATTATTTTTACTTGAAGGTGACTATGTTATGAAACAAGCCTTTACCTCTAACATATTATACAATATGTACCTAATGGTTGATAAATCGCAATCGTTACAACATTAGACTAAAAAAACAATACATAGAACAAAAGATTGAATAGGTAACACTCACATTCACCATGATACAGAATTCAACTTAGAATTATAAAATAAAAATAAAAACAAAAACTCATCATTCAAAACATTATGGCATATAGTTAAGATATACTAGGGCTACTATTTAATTATTTGACTATTATTTTACTAAATTATTTTTATTTTTGACATACATATTTGATTGTTTGTCTTATTATTATTGTACTCAATGCTCAAGTATTTTATTATTTTGCATGTTGAATAACTTAAACTATTTTTTGGAAGACTACTCTATTGTATTTGGTCTTACCTGTAAAGATGGATGTAATTTTTTTAAATAAATACTAAATGCCGTTCACTAGCAGCTGCACTGAGCTCCCACTCTTGCTCAGTTCAGTTCAGTTCAATTATATATTGAAAAAAAAGTTTGTTACAAGTCAATCACATCATTGATATACATATACTAAACAACTTATTGTGCATAATTAATTTTGTTTTAAAAAACTATAAACCGACTTAAAATTTTATGGTTTTTTCATGAATTTTCATGGATCCCAATGTCAGAACTGAACAAAATTAAAATATGAACTTCCCGTTTGGTCCCACCACACCGTAAGCTTCATATAAAAAAAGAATCAGGAAAATCGGACCACCTAGTCAAAACTTCTGAGGTAACAAACATAAAAAAAAATACAGTCGAATTGAGAAACTCCTCCTTTTTTAAAGTCGGTTAAAAATAGTTTACACTAGTCTCTGCATAAAATGTAAGCGTTGTGCTTTTTCGCCGTGTGGTTCCGGCGGCATAGAATTGCACCACCTAAACTCCGCGGGTGTCGTAAGAGGCGACTAAGGGATATTTACCGCAGGAGGGCAGCAGCGCCTCCAGCCGAACAATTCTGTCACTAAACTGCGATCCCCAAACCGCACGCTCAGCGTGGGGATTATGGGCATTACCCCCCATGAGATAACACCCAATAAAGGCGCTTTTCGGATCACCCTGTCATGGAAATTTCTAAATTGTCACATGTCTAAATTCTGAAAAGTTCTGAATGAATGAAAAATCAAAGAGTTTTCATTCATTAATGCCAAACCACAGAATAACCATACTAGTCATACTACTGAAATTAATGTTGGTTACTTACATCTTAGAT
This sequence comes from Eupithecia tripunctaria, assembly GCA_955876795.1. NCBI lineage: Eukaryota > Metazoa > Arthropoda > Insecta > Lepidoptera > Geometridae > Eupithecia > Eupithecia tripunctaria. The sequence goes on along the minus strand of OY041623.1, from coordinate 5,767,370 downwards.
CTTCAATAGATGCTACGACTCGGCAAACGTAATGTAGGACGCCCTCCGGCCAGGTGGGATGACGATCTGCGAAAGACTGCAGGCAGATGCTGGATGCGTCAAGCTTAAGACAGGGCGCTATGTCCCTCATTAGGGTAGGCCCATGTCCAGCAGTGGACTAGTATAGGCTGACGATGATTATAGTTTTATTTTTCAATAAAGGTGCTCATGCCATCAAATTTCCATGTCTAATATATGCTATGCGTGCTAATTATTAAGAAACTTCTATCATACCTAAATAATGAATCAATGGAAACTATTATATGAAATCGGATATTAATAAAACTGTTATTCTGATTTCTGATTTACTGCTTTAAAATTGATTAATAATAAGAAACTGTTTTAGTAGGCACTCAATTTCTTTTAAAGCATTAAGAAATGACGTACCTATGTTAAAAAAAAAAATAAAGCCATATGAATAATATGCCGATGTTGAAAATATTATAAAACCATATGTATGGTTATGGTATATTAAAGTTACACGGTATATTATGTTATAGTTAAACCTACCTATCTGTATTGTGTTTTTGGGTAAAATCACAGAAATTATTATTAAAAGTTCTGTGTGTATAATTAATTTTGTTTTAAAAAAATATAAACCGACTCCAATTTTTATAGTTTTTTCTTGAATTTTCATGGAATCCATTGTCAGAACTGAACCAAATTAAAATGGAACCACACGGAAAGCACCAGCTCTCATATAAAAAAAGAATCATTAAAATCGGACCACCCAGTCAAAAGTTCAGAGGTAACAAAAAAAAATACAGTCCAATTGAGAACCTCCTCCTTTTTTGAAGTCGGTTCAAATTAAATGATCTCTCTCTCATATGAATGACATGTTGAAAATTTCACAGAAAAGAAGCCGACGGCAAATCGTACGTTCGATACCAAGTAATAGGAGCTAACACCGTTGCTGTGCCGACACATTTCTACAAGGTCGTTGTGGGTGAATCTCCCGATGGCAGATTAGATATGGAGGCTTACGTGATGCCTAATCAGAAAATACCTAACGAGACCCCAGTGTCTTCTTTCAGGGTGAGTATATCATATCGCAAGTTGAAAACAAAAGTGACACTAAACGAAATTTGGCGGTATTGACATTTTTTGACAAACCTACCTGTTAATCTAATAAGAATAAACCAGATTCTGTTAAAATAATACCTGAACTATTATTTAAACCAACAACAGAAGATCTACTTCAATTCATAGATGAGTTATTGAAGTCATAAAAACAACAAAAACTTTAAACAGCTATACTGAACAATTGGATTTTTTGTTTAATATCACTTTTGTTTTCAATGTGCGATATATCATGGAGGCCTTTGCCGTAAGGCACACCGAAATAAGAGACATTTTAATGTAAGTGTTGCTTTTAATGTTAATTTAAGAAATCATTGTAAAATTTCGGAAATAAAGGCTATATTATTATTATATTATTATATCATATATCATACTGAGCCTTGGGCCGGCCATATCTCGCGAAGAACCGACAACCGCTGGGGTAAACGGGTTCTTGAGTGGAGACCGCGACTCGGAAAACGTGTAGTGTAGTGTAGGACGCCCTCCGGCAAGGTGGGATCTGCAAAAGACTGCAGGTAGACGCTGGATGCGTCAAGCTGAAGACGTCGCTATGGCGCTCATTAGGAGAGGCCTATGTCCAGCTGTGGACTAGTGTAGGCTGATGATGATGATGCTAGTTAATAACACTTATATTATTAATTAGCTGTGTGGTGCTGGCTTAGAATTTGCACCACCCCAACTCTTCCCGTGGGGTGTCGTAAGAGGCGACTAAGGGATATCCACCGGGGGGCGGGCAGCAGCGCCTCCTTTATAACAATTCTACCACCGAACTGCGATCCCCAACCCGCTTGCCCAGCGTGAAGATTATGGGCATAACCCTCCATGAGATAAACGCCAATAAGGCACTTATCAGGGCCTTCGTCCAGCAATGGACTAATACAGGCTGTTGAGGTTGAGGTTATTCTTTATGGAAAAGTGAAAATTATGTTAACCTGCTTGGATGGAGCCCTGCCATATCCATAGAAAATGGAGTAAGTTTTAGTTTGTTCAGCAACGTTTATATTGTTTTCAGGTACCTCCAGAGACGGTCGAGCGAGCCGCGGGGTTGTTATTCTTCGACAAAATACATAGAAGTAAATTAAGTATGATAAACGGTAAAAAAGTATGATAATTAATATTTTGTTATGAATTGTGTCGTCCCTACCTCATTATGAATCTATTTCTCATTTACGTAGTGCAATTTTATTTATTATAAGGCGTTTTATTTTTGAGAATGTTGCCTAGTTTTATTAGTGAACAATTGCTGTGAGTATTTTTAGTAAAATTATGAATTAGAATTGTTGTCGTTTTCTTTAATATCACACTAATATCACATTATAACACTATTATTAATATTATAAATGCGAAAGTTTGTATGGATGGATTGATGGATGTTTGTTAGCTCTTCACTCCTAGACTACTGCACGGATCGGGCTGAAATTTTGCATACAGGTAATACTAATCTCCGAATCAAACATAGGCATACTTTTTATCCCATAACTCAGTTCCCGTGGGATAGAAATCACCTTTAAACGTTTCCATAGGAACAACGCGTGCGAAGCCGCGGGACGCAGCTAGTAAATAATAAATTAATATTAGGTCTCGTTCAGGGTGAAACCGGCCCAGCAACCTCACAGACCACTAACCACACAGCGAGACCCACCGATGGCGCCCCATCCGGGGCCAGCTGCTTGCCCAACCCCGCAGCCTTTAACAAGTGCCGCCTCACCGCCTCCATCCCAACACCACACCGACCGCCCTGCCTCACCGGCAGCCCCAGCTTCGCGGGCAGAATCCCGGGCTTACCCTCCCATCGTAGTGGAGTGCCTGCCCTGGGCATTGCACTTCGCTGCGCTGAGGGTGAAGCTGGGATACGCCGCCAACGCACGCCCCCTGGCACAAGGGGTGCGCTTCACGCCCCGCAGCCCCGAAGAATACCGTACCGTGCAGCGACACCTGGTGGAGGCTATGGCGGATGGCCGGCGATTAGCTGGTTCAGTTACGCCGACCCCGCCGACCTGCCCACCAAGTGGCCATACGCGGTCTCCCGGCCAAATACGGAGGCCAACGAGGTAACCCTCGCCCTGACCGACCGGGGTTCCCAGTTCGGTTCGTTTAACGCATCCGTCCGAAGTAGGACCGCGCCGGCTGCCTGTTCCACGCCCAGCTGGACCTGACGTCCGCCCCGAAGTCATTGACTAAAAAATGACACAATTTTTTTATAATAAAAAACACAATAAACGAAAAAAAAAATACAAATAACAAATGCAGCCCAAAAAAAATTTATACCTGCGCAAATAGAGCTTTGCGCCTAGCCCATTGACCGAGGGGCTGTCGCCCCTTGAGATGCCGCCGGGGTAATGAGGCCGACGAGGCCCCTCTCTGTGTCCCCCCCCCCCCCCACCAGGGCCGGACTGAAGTTCATTGAAATACATATCTAATGCAATAATTGTTCGTCAATTGCTATAACCTACATTACATCTGAACAGAACATTCAGTCAGTACCTACCTACACTTAAATTATAATACAAGTAATAGCGAGCCCTTGAAAGAAAAAAGAAAGATGACGCGGTACACATATCATGCTAATGGCAGACATTACAGAGTACTGTTTTGCGCATGTCTAGAACGGAACATTATCATTTCTATTCTATTCTAGCGTCATCACCCCCGAAGGTGAGAAACACGCATCAAAAACTACATAAAGCAGATCCCTACTTTTACCAGTTAAGCCGTTTAAGACATAACTTACATTTAACCTACATACCAACACTGAAATTAAATTAAGGTTCCCTTCCCAGACCATCTTTCGGCCGGAACGCTTCGAAAGCGCCTTCTAATTTGTCTAGTGGCGACATCTTGTTATATTTTAGAGAACTACTCACTAAAGAAGTCTTCTTATTTAATATTTTAATTAATTTATTTACTTCGAATGATCTTAAACTATTAATTATAATGATCACTTAATATTTATTGATATATTTTATGAAACATTTAACAATTTTTACCCACAATAATTATCAAATTTTACAATATATTTTTTTTTTACTTAGGTTTTAAGAATCGTGTTAGTTATGTACTAGAAAACTAACAAAATTAAAACAATTGTAACTCGCGAAATTTAAATACATAGGTAATCAAATTCAGGTTTTTGAAGTCGGTTTTCTAGTATTTTTTTAAAACAAATAAATAATAATAATGTGACTCCTAGAGAAGGGTATTTTAGGGTGCTGAAATCAGTCAGCTGCAAAGTAGTAGTAATGGCTGAAACGTAGATTTTAGATTGTAGCCCATCGATCAAAAATTGGGAGGCCGCGAAATTTTTGATCGATGTTGTAGCCGTCCATCTCTCTCTACCGACCTGTTTTTTAATTTATTTATTTGTGGATCTCAGCACGATTCCTGGATAACGCAGTACATTGACAGAGATTCAGCTCTATAGTAATATATCATTATCATCAAAATGTACCTTAGGCAGCTCCTTGAAGCTTCGCTCCTCTAGGCCGTGCAGAGTAGCGCGTTGTCTGTAAAGGCACTGGCGCAGTGTGAACTCGGACTAGGTACTTGTTGTCTCTGCACTGCAGAGATTCAGGGGCTTTCTGTAACGAAGGTTTTAGAACTGTGAAATGTGATCAAATAAATGCCAACTATGTGGTTTTACAACTTCACATTAAAATTTGTCAATATAGCTCTCAAAAGAAACTGAATAAAAAAACCTTATTTTCCTCTACAGTGGAGAATTATCCATAACACCATCAAATGGGAACGGAAGACAAACATTGCCAGCTAGCTAGTCAGACACGAGGAAGGCAGTTTTTGACCGCTGCTGTTGTGTTGTGAATGGAACTTTAAATTTATTTTGTTTCTTTTTCTTAGCCTTTTGTAGGTCCAAGAACCTCTGATCATATCGCAGAGTCTTAAACACTCAAACGTCAACTGTTAAACACGCCACCCTATACGGGACCGGGTGGAAACGAACAAAACCTCAAACAAACGACGTTCCGCCATAATCAGCACACTGGGCAGGCTGGTGATGGCTGGTAAAGGTTTTCTCAATCGGCTTTTATGACATCCACGGGCTGCTGTGGAGAGTCGATTCTTGCATCGCGACCGCCACTTCCGCGGCGTTAGAATAATGCTTCTTTGGTGCTGTCTTCAGCTAAAAGTAGTTCGCCCAGTCGGGGGCAGTAGGTAGTGATCGAATTGCTGTACGCTCAAGATCTGCCCAGAGGTCTGCACGGCTTGCGAGCACCACTCGCAACTCATGGTAAATAAACACACAGTCACGCTACCAAGACCTGGAAAAACAAATGACTGTTTAAGAAATATAATAATTTAATTGAGAGTCATTCCCACTTCGGACCGCAAATCGCGATTTTTCAGAAAACCTCTTTCCTGGGATGATCACTAATGAGGTCGTCAGAAAAGGTTTTTAATCGAGTGTGATTGTCAGGAAAATAAATTAAACTTTCTTTTATTAGACATTTACATACATAATTTCTTTGTAGTCATGTCGGACTATTGTACCTAGGTTTTACCTATTTAATTATGCATGTCGACGCATACCGGAGGCAAATGTCACAAGGTTAATCTTAACCATTATAAAACGCACTCGTATTGTAACTTATGGTGCCGACACATTTAAGGTAATTGTTAAGAGAGTTATCAACAGACAACAATTTTTAGAATTCCTTACTTAAAAAGGAAAAAGGAACCCTTAAACATTGATTTATTAAAAACGAAGATGAGGCACTGGTTGCTCGAAAGTGGCAACCTCAAATTGTGTAAAATTGTGTTCTCCCACATCAGTCATCGTCTGACCGGGGCGGCACGGGCGGTCGTGATTCGCGTGAAATATTGTTGTCTCAGTCTCACTTCGGTCCTAGATACGTCTTTCCGTCTTTGTTCTTCTTTGTATTGCACAGGACTGGAAATATAACTGTGAGCGTATGTGTTTGCGTGTAGTTGTAACACATGCCATTTTTTGAGTAAGCGCTGGGAGAACGTAACCTATCTTCTCTTTTTAAATCAATGCCCTTAAAGGATGTCTTAGTTGTCTGTCTGTTAATCCGCTTTTCTCAGAATAGCATGAGAGGGAGGTATCGACTATCGAGTTAAAATAAACATCAATACTCACGTCCGTAAGGCAGTTGCCACACCGCCCCTTGCAAGTAAGCGATTATCGGCTATTTTCTCGCTCAAGAAACGTACAAGAGATATAATACATTCCGTGTAAACAAAAGAGATGCATATAATAGTTGATCGCTGACCCCTTCGACGGCGAAGACTCGATCTACTAGATCTACAGCTATCAAAGATAATACTCGCTCAGTCACTAAGCGATACTCGCTCAGCCATAGTATAGCCGAGCGACAAAACTATTGGAACTACGCACTCGCCTCCCGCTGCTTGTCCTTGTTCCCTTCGCTCATCATCGGCGGCGAGACAACTGTGTAAACTCTTGGAGTCATTATATAAATCAAACTTCTACGTCAACGCAATCAAAAGTTACAGCTATTTGTACCTAAATATAAAATTTTTCAAGGGAATCACATGTACCTAAAACCAATACAATACTTCCCGTTGACGCAGAATCATGTTAAGAAAAATATCTGAAAATAGGTTTGTACTTAGTTTATTCACAAAAAATATTCTCGTCATTTTCCAAGAAGCAAGGTGTTAATATATAATGTATACGGAACCCTTGGTGTGCGAGTCTGCTCTCGCACTTAACGTTTAATTTTTTTCTAGCTTTATGTGCTACCTTGAACTTCAACCTGAGAATAGGAACTGTCGCATTCTTATGTGGAGTGTATAAATAAACAATTTATTTTTTCATTACTCATACTCTGAAAGTAGGTCGGAAGTTGCCTGCGCAGCGGGATGAAAGTTATGTTTTTCGTCCCTAGGAACGAAAAGTAATGACAAGTATTCAAGTAGTGACAGCTGTCACCTCACATTTCTATTGAACCATGCATTCTACCTTTCTATACAGCCACTCAACTTCAACTTCTTGTGAGATGGCTTTTGCGTCTGGTTTGACGCAATTCATACGGCCATTCAATTACAGCGTTATGTAATATTGAAATAAATTAGAGGTGACTATATAATAATTAACTTTCAACTATATCTTTAAAATGACAGATTTCCGCAAAATATTTACCATTTTTTAAACGATGAAAATTAATGGTAGAATAGTTCTAGGTATTCTATACCATGTCTATTCAACCATGGTAGAATATCGAGAGCTACCGTGGCTATATTCTGCCACCTCTAAAGAGAATTTTCGATGCCTAAGAAAGTAATCTCGTACGTCAATCCTATCTTCGTATGATTTTTTGAGTTGTAGAATTTTGTGTGATTATTACAATAAGTTCAGACATTGATATAGACATAGATTTAACGCCTGATTTTATAAAAGAAGAGATTAAAGTAGTAGTGGAAAAACTTTGTCCACCTAAATCAAAATGAAGGAACCTAAAATCGTACAACGATTTTATGCGTGTATTCTATCTTAAAGACAACATACAATGTATATTTCAAGGATTTCGAGAGACTAACATCGTTTCTCAAAAGCAAAATGATAGATTTAACCAAAAAAATACAAAGTTTTCACTTCTCAAGAGGTACCTGGATAAAACCTTTCACTATCTATAACTTATAATTGCTCTCTACATACCATAGACTTTAAATAAATATTGCACCTAAGTTGTTGATTTATGTAAAATAAATTTTTCATTAAAATTTTCGTTAGCTCATTCATATTTTTATTTTACTTTCCTTGTATTCGTAATGAAAAGCACAATGTTTACCTCAGGTGAAAGTAACATTTAGTCCCTCGAACTATTAGCGCCCTCGCTACGCTCGCCAAACCCCGTCTCGGGACTAAATCAGTTACTTTCATCCCTTGGGTAACAATGTACTATTATGTTAGACAATGGACTCACTGGACAGTAGACCATTGAACCACAATTTTGCTATGGGTAGGTAAAAATAACGATTTTATGTACAATGCAGCTATAGTACTTAGCATATATCTAAGTACTATAGCTGCATTGCTATAGTACTTAGCATATAGCTAAGTACTATAGCTGCATTGTACAATATTGAGCAGTCAGACTATTAAGAAGATCCAGTTTCAGAATTCATAGCCGCACTCAAAGATTTTAATGATTTCAAAACAAAAATCTTTACATAATTATATTTAAGACGGAAGTAAACATTAACGTCTTTGAGTGCGGCTGTATGTCATAACTTTAACAGTCTTTTGAAGTCCAGTTTCCTCATGATTTCGTTTTTTTATATTTTTATTGTGACAGTTGCATTTGTAATTCATGGTCGTTACACAGATAAATGTTTTTACTAAACAATGATAACAAACATGTGTAAATGACAAGATAAAACAATAACTAGAGTCCGCGCCACGACTCAAGTCTTACGGCAAAAGGGGTGCAACTACATAATTCCCGATCACGTTAGGGAAATAACAGAAAGCTGCGACCGATTTTGACTGCGAAATGTCCAGGATAAGACCTCTCAGACCAGAAGAGCATAATTCATTGTAAATATATACGAAATATTTGTTTTATTTACTATAGTTCTGCGATAGCAGCGCCGCTTCTAAAGAACTTGAGTCGTGGCGCAAACTCTACGTACCTTATGTGTCGCTATAAGGCTTCACACTCGGCAGCTATAATGTAAAGATGTAGGTAAATTATAGCACCATACATCTCATTACATATTTTTACATGTATAAAATATGAACTTGACGACCTCTGTAGCGGGATGGGCGAAGGTCCGCCTGCGACGCAGGAGGTTGCTGGTTTGAATCTCGCCTCGGGGTAAATGTTTGTACGATCTACAGATATTTGTTCAGGGCGTTCTGGTTGTTTTCTATATAATAAAAATGTAGTATATTGCTTTATGTAATATCAGTTATCTAGTACCTAACCATAACACAAGCTCTGCTTAGTTTGGGATTAGATAATGCTGTGTGATTTGTCCCACATTATTTATTTGTTTATTTATTTATGAAGAAAAGTAAAGTACATCAATGTTCATTATAGCTGCCTAGTGTGAAGCCCTTATTGAATTCATCAAACTACGATAGTTTTTATAGTAAGATAAAACACAATGCGAACAAGACCCCAGGTACATCTATCGGTAATTTTGTGCATTGATGCGTAATTAGTTATCGACATAAATCAGTTCTAGAATGTGTGTGTAAAATAAATAATGGTAAACTCTGTCTAAGGAGATAACATTATTTATTTCATGTTGGTACTTTACACAATTCTTAAATTGAGTTTAATAGATTTTCGATAACGGGCTAAATGTATTAATATGCAGACATCGACGCCAACAAAACAGGGAAATTACAAGAGATCATCATTTTTCAAAACCTTCCATATCTACAACCAATAGTTATTATTAACCTTTCAACCACGCTCTTTAAACCAAATTTACGCTCACAATTTCAAAATTCACTTTTAGTAATCTTTAAACTTTTCTCCCAAACCATATCGATCAACTTTTCATCTCTAGCAGCATCAGATTCAGTTATCGTCGATCTCGCGCACTCATTATAGTAACCTCCCGTTTTCCCTTCCACTTCTTCTGACACTGCCAAGTGTATTATAGTCTGGGCACCTTCTTCAGCCGTTTTGAAAACCGCACCGATGAGATAAACGACAATTTCCCTTAAAACAGGAGGAATCTTGTTGAATATGTCTGTCTGAACGATTCCAGGGTGTAGAGCGTTCGCGGTTACTCCAACTGGAAGCTTCTTAGCCAGAGCTTTGGCCCAGAGTATGTTGCAAAGCTTGCTGTTAGCATAAGTTGTGAAGTAGTGATACTCATTCAGTCCTATTAGGTCCTCAAGGTCTAATCTCGCAACTTGGTGTGCGAGAGATGAAACCATGACGATACGGCTGGGTTTTGAAGCGATGAGCTTGTCTTTTAGCAGGTTGGTTAAAAGAAATGGCCCGAAGTAGTTGATCTGCATGACGACGCTGATTCCATCCTTGGTAACGTTATGTTTAAGTCCAGCGCAACCAGCGTTGTTCACCAATATGTCCAAGCGATCGAAAGATCTATTGAAATCCTCAGCGAAAGTTGTGATACTATAAAACTTAGCAAGATCCAAGTGTCTGTGTTCTACGTTCCTGTTTCCCGTCAGCTCGATGATTTTCTTCACAGCTTTTGCTGATTTCGCTTCGTCTCTTGAAGCGATGATGATGGTGGCTCCTCTCCTCGCCAAATCCTTCGCAGTTTCATATCCAAGTCCAGAGTTTCCTCCAGTGATTAAAACTACTTTTCCTTGTAATTTTGCGTCACTTTTACACAAAGTTTTTGTGAAAAATGTGACTATTTTAAAGCCTGATAGAATAACAAACGCTATTCCGATAAAACATGTGAATAAATTCAGTAAAATGTTCAGTAACAAAAGGAGAAACATGTTTATTGTGTGAACGCCTGTCGGCGAATGCTAATGATATCGCATCAAACATCGTAAATGTCTAGTTTGACCTTGATTATACGCCTTGTAGAGCCAGAGTCACGTAGTAGATTATAGTTATAGGGGACCTCGAAGAAAAAGATGCACCAAAATGTCCTTAAATAATTTAGGACGCCGCACACTGAAGTTGAGCTGCCGCGCCAAGAATTGATGAATAAATAAAACGTCCATCCGAAGGTATTAAAATATCTACCAATACTGTGTTTTAGAAATTAACCATTCTTGCAAAGATCTTCCGGAATCACCATCTGTTCCAGATAACCTTGGGACAGGAAACAGTTGTACGCTGTACGCATATCGACGTTGGCATGTTAATTAATTAAATACAATATTTTTTTTTTTTTTTTTTTTTTTTATCAGAAATAGTCCTTCGTTTGACCGCAATCTCACAATTCTCACATGATGGAAAGCGAAGATGCGGCCGACGATGTATCACGAAGGTCTAGAAGATGGCTACTCCGGACCACATTCCGAAACACAACAGAGTTGCTTCACGGACTGGCCCAGTCCGGAGGGTGGTGACAAGCCACGGCCGAAGCCTACCACCAGAGGGTATCGCTCTTAGCACCACCCAGAGGACACGTGTAGGGTATCAGACGGTCAACACCTACGGACGTGAGCGATACTGTCCCCCAAAAAATAGGTACTTTATTATACTTACATACTACAATAATAATTTACTGGGTTACAGGAAAAATCGTGCTAGATCCGTTGAGGGCGTGGAGTTCCCATCATTTCTGACTTATTTCACTATGATACACCCTAGGCGCAAGACGGTTAGAATAGAACTGCTACCTGGAGCGTCCCAACAATTTTTTTTTTCATCCCACCATCTCGGAAAGAGTATTTTTAATCTTCAATATCTGATTGGAAAAGCCGTTTTTATTCTCTAGAGGATAAAGTAAATTGAATTTAGAACATCGTGTGCACTAAGTTTGTGAATTAAAAAAAACATTAAACCTTTTTACTGCTACCTCTATGGTGCCAAATATATCATACAACTTTTTTTAATTTGTTAAAAACTCAGACTCAGAACCCTCTTGGTGTTCTTTTTTCAATTTGCTTTGTACGCGGTTCTTTACGCGGCATTTTTTCATTTAAATAACTGTAGCAACGTAACTTTAAAATTTTCTTAATTATACCTTAGTATTAGGTATTTTGTTATAATTTAAAGATTATTCTGTAATACTTACCTGTCATAATGTAGTAATTAATACCTAAACTGAAATAAAAGTGTACCTATCTTGTGATTGTAAACGTTTTTATTTGCATTTAGTCATTTCCTCGCTGAGGTGGAATGAAAAGTTACGTGTTGCACTCAAGTGCAAAGATTTTTCACCTCGTGCTCTTTTGATTCCCTCGCTAACGCTCAGGATTCTAATTTTGAAAATTTTAGAATCCTTCGCTTGCTCGGTCATCAAAATTGAACACGCGGTTAAAAAGCAACTTTGCACTCTTGTATAACAATAACTATTTCCACGAAATGTAATACAAACCCTAGATTATTGTACCTCGTTAGATAGCTGATGAAACGTAGATATTTTAAAAAATAAAGAAGCCCATGTAAATAATAATAATACAATATTTTGTATTATTATTATATAATTTTCATTTTTGGAATTCTACAACAAAGTATAGACGATTTATGTTCATCACTATAATTGACTAGGTAACCTTAATTAACCAAACAAAAAAGCTAAACTACAACGTCGTCATAATTGCTAATCGTACTACTTACTTTGTATTTAATTATACCATTTATTGAACTTTGTCTATTATGTAGGTAACTATTAGATATCTATAACTAAAAATAGCCAAACAGTTTTTGTAATCTACGAGAAATTGTCGAAAAATTAAGTATTTCAAATAGGCAGTTGTCTCGCCGCCAACGATGACCGAGAAGCGAGTAGAGTTAAAAACTAGAAACGTGTTGACAAACAGAAACAGCTGGGAAGCGAGTGTGTAGGTCCTATAGTTTTGGCGCTCGGCTACAAGCGAGTATGGCTGAGCGAGTATCGCTGATCGACTGAGCGAGTATTATCTTTGATATCTTTTGTCGCTTATATCGTATCCAATATGAATGGTGCATAAACGTAAACAAACCGCCCATACTTAACCTAAAATAGATGATTAAAAGAACTTAACAAGTGAAGTTCAATCGCTATTATATGAATAGTTCCATTAGTAGAAGATAATTTGTACCACGTAGTGCTTGTTCTGTTCGGTAACCAAACCTGCATGCTTTAGAGTCGATAAATTTTATCGATTACAACACTAAAACACCGTCCCACCCAGCCCTACCTCCTCGCCAGCAGAACGCCATTCTTTTTAGAGGATAGCAAAAGCAACCAAAAACTTGAGCTGGGATGTGGTGGGTGGGTTCTTGTGTCTTCTACTAATGGAACTATTCATATAATAGCGATTGAACTTCACTTGTTAAGTTCTTTTAATCATCTATTATATTTCATAGTTCCATTAGTAGAAGATAATTTGTACCACGTAGATGTTTAGAGCTTAACTATCTACTTAAGTTTTTGGTACTTTGGAGCAGTTACCTATTCTGCTTAATTCGTTGATTTTATACACACGGATAAAACAAATACGTGTTTTAGATCATTATCTTACGTGTATGTAGGTAACTATAAAACAAAATATATGAGAAACATAATAATGTATATTGTAGAAGTACTTTACTGTTTAGTCAGTGCATAGCAATTTCTTATGCGTAAAGTATATTAAAGTCTATTTCCATTGTATGTCTATGGTCTTGCAAAAATAATAAATAAAATCCAATAAAATTGTATCGTTATATTAAATAAGCCAAAGGCTTTTGTGTCCAGCCGGCTGCCTTGCTGACTAGGCCAGCAGCGTGGGCGCTCAGCGTATCGGCGTGGCGTGGCGCGTGGTTTGTGCGACGAAAGTTCCAACGCCGCGGCTTGCTCTCAACTGAGCAATAATTGGTGACTTTGCTTGCTCATGCGGTCCTTTATCGGTGATGAATAAATTACTTATTTCACTTTTTATGTTACTCGTGGCAGACATATCTATAACGATAAGATGGCTGGCAGATGTACCTAAGGCTTTAAGTATGATAATGGTATATTAAGTATACCTATAATAATACCTACTTCATAATTCGTTGCTGAGGTTCTTAATAATTTTTAATAATCAGCATAAAGTATATTTATACAATTTTATATAGTTAGCTTCGTAAATAATTTATCCAAATGTAATTCAATATTAGTATACCAATTTTATTGATGAAATCTAGAACTGCAATGTTTGCGGGTCACATATTTGTATTTATATTATTAAATAACACTGTATTATGGTAAACTCGACAGCTGCTAAAGTACGAGTACGTATATACTCCTTTTAAGGGGGAGGTAATGTGTTTAGCAGAACCGACTTTGTGCCATTAAAGGACCCGATCGGTGACTTTATACTAGGTGAACTATAAGAAGCTCTCATGTGGAGTTATTCTGTTAAATTATACTACCACTATGATATGATTGAGCTATGTTTGAAGCAATTTAACAAATGCATAATAATTTTAATGTAATGCTATAAGTGTTATAAGGTTCCTCCAAAAAAGGCATAATCGGGATATCTGTAAAAAATATCATATCCGGTTCCTCACCGAACCGGTCGCAGTAAAAACGCTTCCTGTAGACGACCGTAGCCCTCTGAGGGTAAGATCTGTCGGACGGTGTGCTATAATTAAAACGCAAAACTTTGTCTACGAAAATGAGTTCGGCTACATACCATCGAACTATTCAATAGATAAAGAAGGCTAGTTAGGAAATACAATGATTCCAGTTGAGTGCTTGTTATTCATTTTGGTAAACATTTTAGTATAATTGATGACGGTGAAACCAGTAAAGATACATACATAATTATGTTATGGTATATTTGTCAATAGAAGAGAAAACGGAATCAGGCCTCCATTACACAAAAGTGTCACAGTAGGCGTTAGCGAGATGCGAAACGATGAATGTAAGGTTGTCCAAAGTGATGTACCTACTGAGTGAACTACCAAAGTGGACACAGGTGAGTTAAGTTCTTATTTAGTGCCTGAAATAATTTTCTTATCTCCATTCTATTGGTTTGTTCCCGTCGTATTATCTGTGACCAATTATTATTCTATTTATCACGAGCAAACTCTTAGGACCTAAAAAGCTACTTGCTGTAGGTAAGTTATTAATGTGAAATTGAAGGCACATTCATTTCAATGTCTATTTGACTGCGCACATGACATTGCAAGCAGCAACTATTATTATGACTATGTATCTTTTATTACTGAATAAAACATTATTATTATTATTATTATTATAACCCATCCAGGACAAAGTCATCAGTGAATATTTTATGGATTTTTCAGGTAGGTAGGTGTTAGAAATTAAGGATTTCACCAGACCAGTATACATCGGGTTTTTTGTCTGTTATCATCAGTTGATTATTATTATTAATATTTTTATTATTTTTAGCGCATTATTTCTCCTAAAAAATACCTTTGTGCCAAGCTATATTTAACAGCCCAGCATGCTGCAAAACTATCTCGAATCGTGTAGGAATTTCAAATATTTATGTGACAACTGTTCATGTTTTTCTTCAGATAAGGCTTAACTCATAAGGTATGAAATGTAAAGCCTTAAAACTTGCAGGTCGGCTTAGGTTAAATGTATTTTGTTTATAATTATATATAATGCATTTTTCATAGATAGTTACTATGATCTAAATTTGAGACTGAGCAGTAGCTTTCAGTCGAAATCTTGAAACGTTTATGGTTTACGTGTCCATCACCTGATTGGACACGTAAACAGCGGCAGCGAATCTCGGCGATCCGAGAGGCGGCTGCGACCCGCCCCCGCGGGTCGCACCTCCGAGGCTGGGCAGTGAATGTGATAAACTAACAATTTCATGGCCCACGAATCACATTTCCATCTCCATCGTCGCCGTCAGGCGGCGGCGGCAGCGTGTGCCTGCGGGTTGCGCCGTCAAGACTGGTCAACTGGAATGCTATATATTATTATCTACTACGAGTAAAAACGTCGTTTTATAATTTTGATCAATTTTGATGAAACAGTAAATATAGGTCCAATCATATGGATCAATTGTTGTACGTACATATCTGTAACATAATAGCCTTGTTTTGATAATTACAAGCGGTCTCATGTTCTTCTAATCTGATTGTGTTCCTTAGGAACTTTCAAATGATTTTTAAAAAGTTAACTTTTGTTTACCGTTAGGCTTAGGTGTCAACAATGTTGTTGAATATGATTGTATTCTATGGTACATAACATACAATACGGTATTGCACCAATATGTAAAAATCTTCTCAACTCGAGTAGAAGTAGAATATTTTTAGGCATGTATGACTGAGTAATATTGCTAGTCAGCGAAATTCTGTAACCGTCTAAATCGGTGTCGAAAACAAAATTGTTTTGATAATAGAGCGAATAGTTATAATAATAATGACGTAATATGCCTTCATGTAGATGGATATCACGACTCTCGAAGTGGAGGATGTCGTTGGTTCGTATTCAGATAATGGTGTTAGATTCCCACTGGGGTATGTACTATGTACTCTGGGTGCGCCATGTACCTCCACCCCCCCCCCCCCCCCCCCCCTCCCCCTTGTTCGACGCGAATTAATGCGGAGGGCCTCCCGTTTGGAGCTTGCGGGGTGGGTTTTGGCGTAGGTACCTACCAAACCCTTGTTTTTCAATTGTTCTGGCAGTTTTAATTTTATCAGACTATGTTGAGCCAACATAGATTTTTTAATCAAGAATTGAATTAAATTGTATTGTATTACAATTTGTATTGAATTTTGAGTAAACAGTGAACAGGTATCATCTCGAATTTTGGCTCGAATCAGTTTCAGGAACGTTTCATCAACATTTGCTGTTATTGGCCCCACTGTGTGTTTTTATTGATTTGATCTATTGAATGAATATTCAGATCAGACAAAATTCGACAGCTTTCGTTTTGCTGGACGTGAGTGTATGTATATTCTCATCGTAAACACCTGGAATCTATTCAGTCGAGTCCCTAGTTTCTCGTTATCGGGTTTTCAATATCATTATTATTTTATACCTGCTTCATTAGCTACATAGCTATATATATAAGTAAATAAAGGTTCATTTCCGTAAAGGGGAACCCAAATCCATATTAACAATAATTTTGCAGGTAGTGCGAAATATTTTTCATCGCCACAATCTTACGAAATGTTGAGTTCTAGGAATATTAAATCCAATGATAGCAGAGTAGATGACTACCTTCCTGCTTTATGATTATGACCTTTGTGAACGACCTTTTTACTGATAATTTTTCGTCTTCGACACAATTTTATGGAATTGTTAGTTCTAGGCATGTAAAATCTAATGGTATGCCATGTTGATGACTACTTGCTTTATGGCCTTTATGACCTACACCGCTAGGTTTTCAATTATTTTTATGAGATGATGAGTTCTCGTGATGGTAAGAACCATTGATATGCGCAGTAGATAGATGTTTTTTTTTTTTTTTTTTTTTTCATTCTGTCTACCGTGTAGTACCCGCAGTAAATCCTCCAGGCAGATTTTTAGATGATACAGTATATTTGAATTGTAAAGAATATAACGTCTAGATTATTCTAGGAAGTTTGAACGAAGTATGAACCATTGATATGCAAAGTAGATAGATGTCTATTTGCTTTATAACCTTCGTGAGTGACCTTCAGTCAAACCCCCAGGTTTTGATCTCATCCTGTCTAGCCTTCGTGAAGTACCCGCAGTAAATCCCCCAGGCAGACTTTAAGATGGTATAGTAGGTATGGTTGAATTGTAAAGATTTACATCTAGATTATTCTAGGTAATCTACTTGCTTTAGAACCTCCGTGACTGAACTACAGCCAAACCCCCAGGTTTTTATCTCATCCTGTCTAGCCTTCGTGAAGTACCCGCAGTAAATCCCCCAGGCAGACTTTTAGATGGTATAGTAAGGTTGAATTGTAAAGATTTACATCTAGATTATTCTAGGTAATCTACTTGCTTTATAACCTCCGTGACTGATCTACAGTCAAACCCACATGTTTTTAACCCATCCTGTCTAGCCTTCGTGGAGTACCTACAGTAAACCCTCCAGGCAGACTTTAAGACGGTATGGTATGGTTAAATTAAAAAGATTTATAACAGATCCAAATCGATTCATGAAAACATAATAGAACTTACCTGCATTTTTCGAGAATTCAATAATTCGACAACTTTGACTGGCTTTTTTATTTTGTTCAAGCTTTGATTTCTGCTTGACAGGTACCGCTGAATTGTTTTGTTTTCACTTTTGGTAAATTCACTAAATATATTGTAAAAGTTCGTAAAAGAAATTTGTAACGTGCAGTGGCTACCGTGCACAGAAAAAGAATGGCGTTCTGCTGGCGAGGAGGTAGGGCTGGGTGGGACGGTGTTTTAGTGTTGTAATCGATAAAATTTATCGACTCTAAAGCATGCAGGTTTGGTTACCGAACAGAACAAGCACTACGTGGTACAAATTATCTTCTACTAATGGAACTATGAAATATAATTCACTTTGGCGCGTCCTTTTATACGTAATTTACATTACTTGTCGATTTTAGATCCTCCCTTCAATAAAAATTGCTTACAATTATATCTGTAACTCGACGCCAAGCAAGTGAGATTTTGTTATTTGTGTCGTACTTTGTTTACTAACATGCTTCATTCAAAATGGATAAACCACAAACTAATAAAGCGAGTCAGTGAACAGTCACAGATCAACTATTTATATATTAAGCATCTCTATTGTTTACACGGAATAAAGTTCAACAACAGTGAACTGTATGAATTTACCAAAAGTGAAAACAAAACAATTCAGCGGTACCTGTCAAGCAGAAATCAAAGCTTGAACAAAATAAAAAAGCCAGTCAAAGTTGTCGAATTATTGAATTCTCGAAAAATGCAGGTAAGTTCTATTATGTTTTCATGAATCGATTTGGATCTGTTATAAATCTTTTTAATTTAACCATACCATACCGTCTTAAAGTCTGCCTGGAGGGTTTACTGTAGGTACTCCACGAAGGCTAGACAGGATGGGTTAAAAACATGTGGGTTTGACTGTAGATCAGTCACGGAGGTTATAAAGCAAGTAGATTACCTAGAATAATCTAGATGTAAATCTTTACAATTCAACCTTACTATACCATCTAAAAGTCTGCCTGGGGGATTTACTGCGGGTACTTCACGAAGGCTAGACAGGATGAGATAAAAACCTGGGGGTTTGGCTGTAGTTCAGTCACGGAGGTTCTAAAGCAAGTAGATTACCTAGAATAATCTAGATGTAAATCTTTACAATTCAACCATACCTACTATACCATCTTAAAGTCTGCCTGGGGGATTTACTGCGGGTACTTCACGAAGGCTAGACAGGATGAGATCAAAACCTGGGGGTTTGACTGAAGGTCACTCACGAAGGTTATAAAGCAAATAGACATCTATCTACTTTGCATATCAATGGTTCATACTTCGTTCAAACTTCCTAGAATAATCTAGACGTTATATTCTTTACAATTCAAATATACTGTATCATCTAAAAATCTGCCTGGAGGATTTACTGCGGGTACTACACGGTAGACAGAATGAAAAAAAAAAAAAAAAAAAAAACATCTATCTACTGCGCATATCAATGGTTCTTACCATCACGAGAACTCATCATCTCATAAAAATAATTGAAAACCTAGCGGTGTAGGTCATAAAGGCCATAAAGCAAGTAGTCATCAACATGGCATACCATTAGATTTTACATGCCTAGAACTAACAATTCCATAAAATTGTGTCGAAGACGAAAAATTATCAGTAAAAAGGTCGTTCACAAAGGTCATAATCATAAAGCAGGAAGGTAGTCATCTACTCTGCTATCATTGGATTTAATATTCCTAGAACTCAACATTTCGTAAGATTGTGGCGATGAAAAATATTTCGCACTACCTGCAAAATTATTGTTAATATGGATTTGGGTTCCCCTTTACGGAAATGAACCTTTATTTACTTATATATATAGCTATGTAGCTAATGAAGCAGGTATAAAATAATAATGATATTGAAAACCCGATAACGAGAAACTAGGGACTCGACTGAATAGATTCCAGGTGTTTACGATGAGAATATACATACACTCACGTCCAGCAAAACGAAAGCTGTCGAATTTTGTCTGATCTGAATATTCATTCAATAGATCAAATCAATAAAAACACACAGTGGGGCCAATAACAGCAAATGTTGATGAAACGTTCCTGAAACTGATTCGAGCCAAAATTCGAGATGATACCTGTTCACTGTTTACTCAAAATTCAATACAAATTGTAATACAATACAATTTAATTCAATTCTTGATTAAAAAATCTATGTTGGCTCAACATAGTCTGATAAAATTAAAACTGCCAGAACAATTGAAAAACAAGGGTTTGGTAGGTACCTACGCCAAAACCCACCCCGCAAGCTCCAAACGGGAGGCCCTCCGCATTAATTCGCGTCGAACAAGGGGGAGGGGGGGGGGGGGGGGGGGGGGGTGGAGGTACATGGCGCACCCAGAGTACATACTACATACCCCAGTGGGAATCTAACACCATTATCTGAATACGAACCAACGACATCCTCCACTTCGAGAGTCGTGATATCCATCTACATGAAGGCATATTACGTCATTATTATTATAACTATTCGCTCTATTATCAAAACAATTTTGTTTTCGACACCGATTTAGACGGTTACAGAATTTCGCTGACTAGCAATATTACTCAGTCATACATGCCTAAAAATATTCTACTTCTACTCGAGTTGAGAAGATTTTTACATATTGGTGCAATACCGTATTGTATGTTATGTACCATAGAATACAATCATATTCAACAACATTGTTGACACCTAAGCCTAACGGTAAACAAAAGTTAACTTTTTAAAAATCATTTGAAAGTTCCTAAGGAACACAATCAGATTAGAAGAACATGAGACCGCTTGTAATTATCAAAACAAGGCTATTATGTTACAGATATGTACGTACAACAATTGATCCATATGATTGGACCTATATTTACTGTTTCATCAAAATTGATCAAAATTATAAAACGACGTTTTTACTCGTAGTAGATAATAATATATAGCATTCCAGTTGACCAGTCTTGACGGCGCAACCCGCAGGCACACGCTGCCGCCGCCGCCTGACGGCGACGATGGAGATGGAAATGTGATTCGTGGGCCATGAAATTGTTAGTTTATCACATTCACTGCCCAGCCTCGGAGGTGCGACCCGCGGGGGCGGGTCGCAGCCGCCTCTCGGATCGCCGAGATTCGCTGCCGCT
This sequence comes from Eupithecia tripunctaria, assembly GCA_955876795.1. NCBI lineage: Eukaryota > Metazoa > Arthropoda > Insecta > Lepidoptera > Geometridae > Eupithecia > Eupithecia tripunctaria. The sequence continues at coordinate 5,746,407 of OY041623.1, read as the reverse complement.
GTTTACGTGTCCAATCAGGTGATGGACACGTAAACCATAAACGTTTCAAGATTTCGACTGAAAGCTACTGCTCAGTCTCAAATTTAGATCATAGTAACTATCTATGAAAAATGCATTATATATAATTATAAACAAAATACACTTAACCTAAGCCGACCTGCAAGTTTTAAGGCTTTACATTTCATACCTTATGAGTTAAGCCTTATCTGAAGAAAAACATGAACAGTTGTCACATAAATATTTGAAATTCCTACACGATTCGAGATAGTTTTGCAGCATGCCGGGCTGTTAAATATAGCTTGGCACAAAGGTATTTTTTAGGAGAAATAATGCGCTAAAAATAATAAAAATATTAATAATAATAATCAACTGATGATAACAGACAAAAAACCCGATGTATACTGGTCTGGTGAAATCCTTAATTTCTAACACCTACCTACCTGAAAAATCCATAAAATATTCACTGATGACTTTGTCCTGGATGGGTTATAATAATAATAATAATAATAATGTTTTATTCAGTAATAAAAGATACATAGTCATAATAATAGTTGCTGCTTGCAATGTCATGTGCGCAGTCAAATAGACATTGAAATGAATGTGCCTTCAATTTCACATTAATAACTTACCTACAGCAAGTAGCTTTTTAGGTCCTAAGAGTTTGCTCGTGATAAATAGAATAATAATTGGTCACAGATAATACGACGGGAACAAACCAATAGAATGGAGATAAGAAAATTATTTCAGGCACTAAATAAGAACTTAACTCACCTGTGTCCACTTTGGTAGTTCACTCAGTAGGTACATCACTTTGGACAACCTTACATTCATCGTTTCGCATCTCGCTAACGCCTACTGTGACACTTTTGTGTAATGGAGGCCTGATTCCGTTTTCTCTTCTATTGACAAATATACCATAACATAATTATGTATGTATCTTTACTGGTTTCACCGTCATCAATTATACTAAAATGTTTACCAAAATGAATAACAAGCACTCAACTGGAATCATTGTATTTCCTAACTAGCCTTCTTTATCTATTGAATAGTTCGATGGTATGTAGCCGAACTCATTTTCGTAGACAAAGTTTTGCGTTTTAATTATAGCACACCGTCCGACAGATCTTACCCTCAGAGGGCTACGGTCGTCTACAGGAAGCGTTTTTACTGCGACCGGTTCGGTGAGGAACCGGATATGATATTTTTTACAGATATCCCGATTATGCCTTTTTTGGAGGAACCTTATAACACTTATAGCATTACATTAAAATTATTATGCATTTGTTAAATTGCTTCAAACATAGCTCAATCATATCATAGTGGTAGTATAATTTAACAGAATAACTCCACATGAGAGCTTCTTATAGTTCACCTAGTATAAAGTCACCGATCGGGTCCTTTAATGGCACAAAGTCGGTTCTGCTAAACACATTACCTCCCCCTTAAAAGGAGTATATACGTACTCGTACTTTAGCAGCTGTCGAGTTTACCATAATACAGTGTTATTTAATAATATAAATACAAATATGTGACCCGCAAACATTGCAGTTCTAGATTTCATCAATAAAATTGGTATACTAATATTGAATTACATTTGGATAAATTATTTACGAAGCTAACTATATAAAATTGTATAAATATACTTTATGCTGATTATTAAAAATTATTAAGAACCTCAGCAACGAATTATGAAGTAGGTATTATTATAGGTATACTTAATATACCATTATCATACTTAAAGCCTTAGGTACATCTGCCAGCCATCTTATCGTTATAGATATGTCTGCCACGAGTAACATAAAAAGTGAAATAAGTAATTTATTCATCACCGATAAAGGACCGCATGAGCAAGCAAAGTCACCAATTATTGCTCAGTTGAGAGCAAGCCGCGGCGTTGGAACTTTCGTCGCACAAACCACGCGCCACGCCACGCCGATACGCTGAGCGCCCACGCTGCTGGCCTAGTCAGCAAGGCAGCCGGCTGGACACAAAAGCCTTTGGCTTATTTAATATAACGATACAATTTTATTGGATTTTATTTATTATTTTTGCAAGACCATAGACATACAATGGAAATAGACTTTAATATACTTTACGCATAAGAAATTGCTATGCACTGACTAAACAGTAAAGTACTTCTACAATATACATTATTATGTTTCTCATATATTTTGTTTTATAGTTACCTACATACACGTAAGATAATGATCTAAAACACGTATTTGTTTTATCCGTGTGTATAAAATCAACGAATTAAGCAGAATAGGTAACTGCTCCAAAGTACCAAAAACTTAAGTAGATAGTTAAGCTCTAAACATCTACGTGGTACAAATTATCTTCTACTAATGGAACTATGAAATATAATAGATGATTAAAAGAACTTAACAAGTGAAGTTCAATCGCTATTATATGAATAGTTCCATTAGTAGAAGACACAAGAACCCACCCACCACATCCCAGCTCAAGTTTTTGGTTGCTTTTGCTATCCTCTAAAAAGAATGGCGTTCTGCTGGCGAGGAGGTAGGGCTGGGTGGGACGGTGTTTTAGTGTTGTAATCGATAAAATTTATCGACTCTAAAGCATGCAGGTTTGGTTACCGAACAGAACAAGCACTACGTGGTACAAATTATCTTCTATTAGTGGAACTATTCATATAATAGCGATTGAACTTCACTTGTTAAGTTCTTTTAATCATCTATTTTAGGTTAAGTATGGGCGGTTTGTTTACGTCTATGCTCCATTCAAAATGGATACGATATAGTTTGTCCAATGTAGCGCCATCTATCAGTACATCGATAAATCAAAAACTTTGGAATTCATCTGCTAGATGGCGTTTTGTGCAATACATTTTCGGCATAGAAATTTTATCCCGGGAAGATCTTCTATTTTTTATCCAAAAGACCACGTACCTAGCCTCTTGCATGCAGAACTCACTACAAAAATAAATAAAAGCCACGAGTATAGTTTATATAAAAATCGTATAATATATCCAGTAACATGTTGTATATACACGCAGCACTCAGTCCTCTTCCTCGTCCGAGGCACCGTTCTGTTGGGGCTCTTCGTTCAAGGCGCCGGCGTCGCCCATACCTGTAGACGTGGAAAATATACGTCAGTGATTTGAACAAGGCTTGCCAAATATTAGATCTATACCATATCCACTGTGAATGTAGCATGTAAGTAAACAAACTACGACACAAATAAAAAAATCTCATTGCTTGGCTTCGAGTTTCAGATATAATTAATTGTAAGCAATTTTTATTGAAGGGAGGATCTAAAATCGAGAAGTAATGTAAATTACGTATAAAAGGACGCGCCAACAAAGTGAATTTTAGGTTAAGTATGGGCGGTTTGTTTACTAACATGGTAATGTTCAAAATGGACACAGTATAGCAGAGATCGAAGGTAAAAAAGATTAGAACGGTTTTTGGTTCAACTCAAAAAATTTCAATTTTCCTTCTTATTTTGACAACCTCTGTGACGCTGCGGGCAAAGGTCCGCGGCGCAGAAGGTTGCGGGTTCGATACGCGCCTGGGGACAAATGTTTGTACGATCTGCAGAAATTCGTTCAGCGTGTTCTGGGTGCATAATAAAATTCTATAAAAAAAAATCTATTGATGTAGAACTCAAAACTTTAATCATGGTAAATATCCCGCTATGTATAACTTCAGTATCTATATAGTTTATTTAAATCTTCCGTGTGATTATATTTATTATTAACTAGCTGTGCCCCGCGACTTCGCACGCGTTGTTCCTATGGAAACGTTTAAAGGTGTTTTCCCGGCAGTTATTCGAATTTTTCTCGCCGTAAAAACCATCCTTGAACTTCAACGATCATTTAAAAAAAAACAGCCAAATCGGTCAAGCCGTTTTCATGTTATGTCGTGACAACGGAAAACGGGTTTCATTTTTATATAATTATATAGATAGATTCACAGAGCATCAGCTCTGATAATGTTAGTTGAAATTTTAAAGGTTACATTTGAATCTGATAAGAACTGACATAAGGTATAAAACTGCCACATCCAAATTTGCTTGGTTTATTTTTCGTAATCCTTGGTGCTACCACTCGGACACGGCTTTGTTATGATTGACGAACGAACAAATTTCACCCTTCTGATGTTAGACGTAAGATTACATTTCAGATTGTCAAATTAACAGTGCCGAAGAATGTATCGATGCCATGTCAACTTTCTTTTGTCATTTAAGGGTAAACTACCCACATCTATGTTTGTTAAAAAATTGTTTAGAATATACTTTAATGTTTAGCTGTACGTAATATGTATTATGTATAACTTTTGTGTTCTCCTATAAGTGAATACCTATGTAATTCTTTTGAGAATAAAGTTTCTATAAACCTATAAGGTATAAAAAGTATATGCAAAATTTTCGTAGAATGTTTGTGGCGTGAAGAGGTCACAATTTGTATCCTCTTACGCCACATCTAATTGCGAGAGTTTGAATGAGAATGCATCCAAACTTTCTCATGTATAATAGAGTGACGATATGATGTGATTAGAGATGTGTTTATGCCGGGCATTTACAGCGCGGATTGAGTAAATGCCTAATAAACGTCTTTTTATGCCTTATAAATGCCCGATGACAGGGAAACTACGCTTCTAGTATTTAAACATTTTGAATTTTTTTCAAGAATTTTCTTCAATTTAAAGTATTATAAGGTTTACTTCGTGATGTCTGAGAGTCAATATTTTATTATTATTAAGTAAGTATGAGTAAGTGGTACCTTGTAGCAATAAAAACCATTTACCTACTTAACGTCTTACGAATGAAACATTAATACGTAAGTACGTACGTGGCGTAGCTTGTAATACTTTAAATTGAAAAAAAAATCAAAATGTTTAAAAACTACAAGCATAGTTTCTGCCCTGTCATTTATTCAATCCGCCCTGTAAATGCCCGGCATAAACCCATCTCTAGATGTGATAGAGATATTTTCTTACCCTGGTCCTCATCTTCCTCTGCGGAGTCACCAGCTACCTCAGCATTTTCAGCTTCCGCACGCTCCATCTGTCTCGCCAGCTCGGCCTCATCTGTCGCCGTCACCACCTTAGGCTGTAAATATAAAGGAATAATAGTTAATTTTGTTTTAACAAACTACTAACCAACTTAATTTTTTATAGTTTTTTCATGGAGTTTCATGGATCCCACTGTTAGAACTGAACTAAATTAAAATGGGACCACACGGGAAGCACTAGATTTCATATAAAAAAATATCATGGAAATCGGACAACCCAGTCAAAAGTTCTAAGGTAACAAACATAAAAAAATAGTCGAATTGAGAACCACCTTTTTTGAAGTCGGTTAAAATGAGCCACCAATTATTGCGGTTTTTTGCGGTTGAACAGGTTCTGAAAATTATTTAACTTTCTAGTCCTGGCATATACATTGTTTTTAACTATAACTAGTTTCTGCCCTGTCTTCGCACGCGTTGTTTTGATAGAAACGTATAAAGGTGATTTCTATGCCACGGGAACTGATTTATAGGCGTGAAGAGGTAACAAACATCCTTCCATAAATGTAAACAGCGAAACTATCGCATTTAAAATATAATAATAGTGTGATGTGATTGATTACATACCGCCATCTGAATATTGAAGACACCGCCAGCAGTCGTGATGTTCTCTTTGATTTGGTCGATCGCGTCTTGCAGCGCTTTTAGGCCGTCCGTCTTTTCCGGCGTTGACGTTGTCATTACTGGAATTAAACATTTTTGTAAGTAGGTTAAGTAAATCATTTATTTATCACATAAAACCCACACCTACAATTTGTTAAGCTACTTGTTACAAAAGTTTGAACATTACTATTTGAGTTAAACAAGACTTAGGGTCTGTTTCATGTACTGATGAGGATATTCTTACCAAAGGGAAGGATTTGCTGAACACCGCCATGTGCCAGCTATATGGTAACTGGGGTTAGGTGCAACCATGTGCAATAGCTTGACGTCTTTTTTAAACTTTAAAAGCCTCTTGGCTATTTAAGATTTTTCAATTCTATTCTGTTATTTGAACTTTAACTTAAGTAGGAACTCTCAACTGATTTGCACAAAATAACTTAACATAGTTGAAATGGCTTCATTAGAATGGAGCATGCTTTCTGTTATGTATGCAACATGCGGGTACTTGTCTGTCTTATTTTTATAACAAGATTGACTAAGTTAGGGTAGCTGTATATTTTCTTGTGAAAACTTATGTTGAATTGCTACAAAGCTCAATACACATAATTTACCGTAAATATGGTGTTATAATGGACATAACACTTCACCAAACAATTAAAACTGAAGAAGATGTTCGACTTACCATACAAAGGAGGTGCAATAAGGTTGATCTTAATCGGTAGATCAATGGTAGACAGCGCAAGGCCAGCCTTCAGCGCAGATCTGACAGCATCAATCCCTTCGTAGCCGTAGCATGCACATTCAATGTCAGCGCGGATCTTGACCGCTTGAGATGTGAGTTTCCTCTTGATGTTTGATAGGAGCACCTCTTTGGTGTTCTCGTCTAGGCCTAGGTCATTCAGGACTGAGGGGTCTCTGGAAATAAAAAAAAAAGAAGATTTAGCTGAGTTTTCTGTATTTTTTATTGTAGTGTTCGATTTAGGATAGGTATTATGCTGTGCAGGGCTAAATGATGATGTGTGGATTATCCAGCATTATGCATTTGATAATTTAGCTTAATTTGTGAAAAGACTCTTTATTAACAATGAAAGTTACAGTCAAACAATAGAAACAAATTAGAAGTACAGTTGCATTCGTTTATTATGACTCCGCCTATATTGACCAACCGTTTATTATGACGTCATTACACTACAAAGTTTGGTTTTCATATAAAATTCTTTATAAAAAAGTCGGATATAATGACTTCCCTTACAGTGACATGTCACTTATTATGACCCATTTTTAATAAATTATGTCTGCTTAGAATGACCGACATGATTCTTTACACCTTCAGGTACTCGGTAATGTTCGTTGATTCCCGACGACGACGTTCGGCACGTGGCTCGTTTTTGTTTGAAGAGGAATTAAAAGCTGCAGAATTATTATCATGATTTGTTCATAGCAATATTAAAAATGATAATTTGACCAAAGCGATGTCTTCTATAAACAATAGTATTAGAGACTGTTTTTACAATAAAATGAAAAAACAAAAGCAGACAAAAATTACAGATTACTTAAATTAAAAAATATATATGTATGTGTATATGTAAGTACTTATTATGTACAATTTTTGTTTTGATTCAATATGTATGTATGCATATGTAGTTACTATGTTCCTCTATTAAAATACTTAAATACATACATATTTACATGTTTTTTTTTTTCACAAAACGCTTTGTATGACATCCGCTTATTATGACGTGTTTGTCAGTTCCTTTCAATGTCATTGTAAACGGATTCAACTGTAATATTAACAATTCAGCTAACTGCATACTCTTGCAAACAATCTACAGGTAGTTCAACTGATCCATATTGTCCAGTCGGAAACATTTCCAAGATGCTGGGTACTTAATGCTTTTTTATTGTAGAAAGTGTTGTGGAAAGGTCCTATGACAATCTCATAATGTAATTGTAGGAACAGTGGTTTTGCTGTAAGTTTTTATTATTTTCTTTGTTTAATAATTGAAAAAGTAGAACAGTACTAAAATCTGAAGACCTATAATAAAGTGTTAGCAGGAGTGCAAGAAACAAGTAGATAATTGATCTAGTATTTTGAAATCCAATAGAATATTAACTAGTTGTCTACTCTTCTACAGGACAAATGTGTGTACGATCTGCAGATATTTGTTCAGGGTGTTCTGGATGTTTTCAATGTATAATAAAAAATATATCTATCTGTGTAGTGTATTGTTTTATGTATATCAATTATGTAGTACCTATAACACAAGCTCTGCTTAGCTTGGGGCTAGATAATGCTGTGAGAATTGTCCAGCCTTATTTATTTATTTATTTATTAATCTTCCCAATGGATCATGCTTTCCTAGTAGGAACTTATTTACTCTGGATTCACATTAACACCTTCATGGCCCAAGACGCAGGTGCCAGTCTCTATCTGCGTGGAGCTGCGGCGCGCCCCTGCGGGTCGCACCGCAGAGCTGGGCAGTGAATGTGTTAAAGAGGCGACTTAGGGATATCCATTGGGGGCAAGCAGCACTGCAACCTGCAGAACAATTCTACTACACTAGTGCGATCCAAAATCCATATGTGTCAGGATTATAGGCAATCATCACATATCAAGGTGAGGCCTACGTCCGGCAGATAACCAACAGACGCTGTTGAGGTTAAGGTTGTAGAACAGTTCACCAGTAAAATGAAAAACTTACACAGCAGCTTGTTTGAAGAAATCATAAGCCGAAGCCTTCTTCTTGTACTTTTCCTCAAAATGCCAGGCGGTTCTCTGGTACAATTCTTCAAGCTGCTCCGAGCTCTCATAATGCAGCAGCTCAGCTACGTGTCGGAGAATGGAGTTCACTGCTTTGGCCTTGGCGTATCGCTCTGTGCATTTGTCTATGTCCTCGGCTGAGACTCGACGTTTTGACAAGTCTATGTAACCTGTAAGGGAATTGTATTATAATTATTTTAAGCACTTTCAGTTTCTGTAGCCAGGAAAATATAAATGAAAGACTATAGAATTACTTGATGTATGCCTGTTGAAAATATAGTTATCTGTATTATCAGGTTTTTACTCTAACCTATCATCGACAAGAATGTTTCAAGAGCAATGGAAATAGTTGATAGGATATTTTAATACCTAGTAAACAAAACCGCTTATGCTTGTTTCTACGGTAAAACTCAAATTACCTTTTTCTTTATCCACCCTGATGACGACCACAGGTTCCGTTTTGCCGACTCTGATAAGTTTGTTGATGGATCGGATACGTCTTCGAGACAATTCGGAGAGCAAGATCATGCCCTCAATATTGTTATATTCCAGTAGGTGGACGTACGCGCCCATCTCAGCTATCGACCTGACGTTCACCATGACCACATCTTCCACCTCAGGATACTTCTCCTGGTAAAATCGACACGACAACGGCATCTAAAACAGATTCACCAATTCATAACCTATTTGATACAAAAACTTTTCACCACAGCCCTAAAAACAGCTTGAAATGATTGTTTTAGTCACCTTGGTCTTTTATGTTCGCTTTTGTGCTGTAAATAATTAGAAGTAATTGAAAAAATGATGAAATAGCAAACTCGTTCACGTTGATGACCGAAAGACAACTTGAATAACGTTTCGTTATATTTTCAAAAATTCATAGAAAAGCTGTCATAAGATTTAGTAAAAATAAGGGCATTCTTTGCGTGAAACGAAACGGTGTAAGATTTTGTCAGTAGAAAAAATAGACACTGACAGTGACAGTTTTTAAACTCTTGGGGGACTAGTTCCAATCGAAACCACGTTGTTGTGGCGTGGTTTGGCGCTAGAATTTAAAACTTCGTAATCTACTTCTTACGATTAAAATCGGAGAACAAACAGTTTGATTTCTATACGAGTGTGTACAGTGTTGGTATAGGCTCAGCGGGTACCAGTGGAGGTATTAAGATAGTTGCACAGATCCGTATCATGAGAGACATTTTCGCGTGACCAATATCAAGCCAATTAAACCTAATGAAAACGTTAGATAGGTACTAAAGCTAATGCTAAAATATTCAACACGGAATAGATTACACTGAGTTCTGAGAACGTGTCCTATATTTGCTGCATTACGTGTCAGTTATGCGTTCACTAGAAACATGAGCTCAACTGACAAAAGACAATGCGACATTATTGGAGAGGAGTTGACAGTATTATGACTAAAATAAATGAGAACAGGAAGTAGATTATGATAGGTAGAAGTTAAATTACCTACCTACCTACGTGTTTTTCAAAAACCACGTATACATCTTTTAAGAAATTCTACTTTTGGTCTAAATAGTTCACCGTATGTATAGGTAGGTACCTCATCTTACCCCATATTTTTTTTAAATAGTCTGAACAGATAGTTAAGTCAAAAAAATCATAGGTATTCTACATTGATTTATTAAAAACGAAGATGAGGTACTGGGTGCTCGAAAGTGGCAACCTCAAATTGTGTAAAATTGTGTCCTCCCACATCAGTCACCGTCTGACCGGCGGCGGCGGCGGCGGCACGGGCGGTCGTGATTCGCGTGAAATATTGTTGTCTCAGTCTCACTTCGGTCCTAGATAGGTACGTCTTTCCGTCTTTGTTTTTCTCTGTATTGCACAGGACTGGAAATATAACTGTGAGCTTATGTGTTTGCGTGTAGTTGTAACACATGCCAATTTTTGAGTAGGCGCTGGGAGAACGTAACCTATCTTCCCATTTTAAATCAAAGGTATTCTACTCGTGGCTTCTCAGATACTTTTTAAATAGCATGTGTCCGTCCTCGGATTACTTTTACTCCTGTCAAAAGAATAAAATTGCAGACGCTTAAGCTTTTTAAGGGACAAATAAAATAAAATCGCACCTTTAACATCATCCAGCGCAAGTCGATTTGGGTTTCATTTGACCCACCATTGTTAAGATTTGGATTAGCCGTAACGTGGTATCTCTACTCTAATATGCCAAGGGCATATTTTTATAGGTAGATGGTTATTTTTAAAACCCTCCACAACGAAGTTTACCAATTTAACCCTTCCTCTCTTCTATTGCTAGAGCTGCTACTGTTCTTGTCTTGGTTGCGAGTAGGTACAAAGTATTTAACTACAACATTTATTAGTCTCAAAGATATGTGCAGTTCACTCTGCTCACCATTGTCATAGCTATTTATTTGCTGATTGCCTTACCCAAACTTCTTATAATTTTTACCGATCGCCTCGCTTGCCGTTTTTTGTGTTTTACCTACATTATTTAGCCGCAACAGGCTAGAAAAGTGTGCCTGCCTACAAGTCGTTTATCGTTTGCCGAATTTGCGGCTCGCTCCGCTCGCCGATAAGATGCTTCCTTTTTTTGCCAAAACCGTTAAAAGTCTTAAACATGTATGCAATTTTGCTTATCTAAGTCTGATACGAGTTTAGCTCGCTCCGATTGCTATTGTGTTGGTTTTATAAGCTTTTTGTCAACAACACACAAAATATTTAAAGTTTTTTACCTTAAATTTTTTGCGACCTTTGCGAGATATATAGATAGGTAATAGATAGATTACGTACAATTTATAACATTTTATTCCGCCTTTTGCCTCGAATCCGATCCCGTTTTAGTTCTTTCTTACCTACCTGCAGAACGTCACTTTTGTTCATGTTAGGTAGGGTAGGTACCTACCTAACAAGAACAAAAATGTAACGGTCCGCTTGGTACCAGAACTTGACTCTGGTTTAAAGTTACTTTGCCCACTAAACTTATTTACAACGGGATATTTACCATGATTTGAATTTTGAGTTTTCCAATATTTCGGCACAGTTTCATGCGCCATGATCACGGAATAACTGAATGTCTTGCGAGTGAGTTATTATTGGGAGATATATCGATCTACCCTCTTTTTTAGTCTTGCTACGAACGTTACCACTACCACCGGTTTCATTATCGAACGCTACTCGATCACGACACACGACACTAACGGTAATATCCCGTTTTAAATAAGTTTAGTATTAATAACCATGATGGATTTAAAAGTTTTACTTTGCCCACCGCACAAATCTTCATTATTGAATGAACGTTCATCCTAAATTTGGTACAGTAATAATTCAAGGGCCCCCAGTTCACATATGCTACGGGTCAATTTAATTATATTCAATTATATTTATTTTATTTGCAAATTAGAAGGCGTTATCGAAACCTTTTACGAAAATGACCGCTTCAGAACCATACATTTGCAAAACCATTCTCATCTGCCTATAACCCTATATAGAAAATGAAAGTAGGTACCTAGTATTAATATACCTACTTAGATTAAGAGCGATGGATCATTCCATCGAAGTCTTTTTACTTCTATCATATGTTCATACGATAAAAATAGTAACTTTATTAAAAAAAGACGTGTGGCACTCGGGGACTGCCGCGGTAAAGCTATTGCAATGCCATCTAGAGGCGAGTTGCTGAACTAAAGAGACAAACGTCAAGGTTTTTTCGTTACGGAATTTCTGGATTCGGTCCCCGCGCTCAAGGCCCGCGATAGAAGCTATGCAATGGCTTAAAAAGAAAACTACCATCAAATAATCGTATGTCGTCGTGCTCACATGGTAGGTAACAAACATTAAATGGTGGGCGGAGAGTTGCAGGAAATGATGAATGGCATATGGCATTCGTAAGTACTTTGATTTGAAATGCTTGAGCTTAACATCAATGAACTTGTTGATGTTATCTAGAAGTCATAAGATCGCAGCGGTCTCTTCAGTCAATTGAATTTCAAAGACCTACTCATTGCCGTAAATATTTTACAGCAGATGTGCACTTAGGGACCTACATTAAAGCTGACATGCACAATTGCACACATTTCCGCGGGGCACGCGCCAAAGTCATCGCACTTTCAAATATATTGTATGAAATGCTTATGTATATAATCTGAATCTCGGAAACGGCTCGAACGATTTTCGTGAAATTTAGTATACAGAGGATTCCGGGGATAAATTGATCTAGCTAGGATTCATTTTTGGAAAATGTCGTTTTATTCGTATTTTCTATAAACTTTATCGTAATCAATTGACTCTTACTGACATCTGTTGGCGAAAAGTAATATTATTGTATTTGTGTTTTCAATAATGAACTTTATAATCATCCACTTAAAGACTTAACTGAAAAATATGAATTTTCCGACATCTATTGGCGAATAATAAATTAATAAATAAAAATAAAATCCGTTTATTTCAGGCACAAGTAAATACCCATATACAAATCTTAAAGTTAACACAATATACAAAAAAATAAAAAGGAAAATACACAATGTAGATAATTAAATAGTTAGTCACCCAGAGCAAAATCAAGAGCAAAAACAAGATACTCTATTTTTTTACCGACTTCAAAAAAGGATGAGTTTATCAATTTGACTCCTGTTTTTTTTGTTTCTTACCTCAGAACTTTTGACTGGGTGGTGCGATTCTCATAAAAAGAAAGCTGGTGCTTTCCGTGTGGTCCCATTTTAATTTTGTTCAGTTCTGACAACGGAATCCATGAAAATTCATGATAAAAATTGAAGTCGGTTTATAGTTTTTATAAACAAAATTAATTATATGCTATATCTAAGCCGTGTTTATACCATCGTAATACGCAGTTTTGCGGTTACGCTTTTGTAAGACACGCGCCTAACAGAAGTCTAACATTTTTGTAATAAAACTCTTACACTGATACTACAAATCTACTACAATACTACAATCTGGTTTAAACTATGTCTATGCCATGTCTAACTGTAAACCTTCGTAAATCTCAGTTTTGTGGTACCTAACGCTTTTGTAAAACACGCGCTCAAAAGATGTCTAACATTTTGGTAGTACAGCCGTTAACGTTTCAAACTGTCAAAAACACCCTTGAGAGTCTTTAAACACGTCTCAAGATTATTGAGTATTCGGCAGTAAGTTCTTTCAGATCCAGACAACGCGTGTGGCCTGGCCTGGCCTACATTTTGCAAACCAATAAATTATCTCTTGCCAATAAGACAGATGGAAACAAATGGGTATAAGTTCGATTGGTTTTATTGCTCCAATATTTGCGGCGTAGATTCGACCCTACTAACAGACAAACAGCCCGCAATTGTATCTTAAAAACGTTGTCAAGAAACAAATTAATTGAAATATAGCTCACGGGTTGTGGTATGTAGACATACATACGTACCTACCTACAAATCTCGGTTGATTAGTTACATACATACTCTATTGTGCTTTATTTAGTGCTTGCGGCAGAATAAGACGTCTTGCCTTCGTCAAGTGAGACGCGTAAAATTAAAAAGTTGGTTTGGCGGGAAATAAAAATATGAGTTTTTTAGTTTAGTGATTTTGATTTTTAGCTTGTAAAATGAATTTTGCTACGTGGTAAGTGAATTTTATTTTATGTATTTTGTGATTTACTAGCTTCTGCTCGCGACTTTACACGCGTTGTTTCTATGGAAACGTTTAAAGGTGATTGGGAACTGATTTAAGATTAACTCCGTGAAGGCCCAAGACGCAGGTGTCAGCTTCCGTCCTCGTGTAGCGTCGCCGCTGCCGCGCCGCTACACGGATACTGGGCAGTGAATGCGTTAAGAGTGCCATAAGCATTTTGGAAATGTTGTACTTCGAAATCGTTATTCATCTCGGAATCTGTGAAATTTACTACCTTTAGGTATATTTAAGTAAATGTTACTTCGATCCTCAATTACGTTTTTTAAAAACACGATTGGTGAAAGTTTTCTCTATGTTTATTTTTTGAAAAATACATGTTTTGCACATATTTTGCTATTTATCTCAGGAACAGCACACATTTTTTCTTCGTTTTTTGTTTTGCTAGGAAACTTAGAAGTATTTTTTTAGTTCTGTCTTTTAATTCTTTTTCATTAACTTGTAATTATTAGGTAGAAACAATTTTGGCGCATAGAAAATTCGGTGCACTTCTCTGCTCTGTTCTTCTCACTCGCGAGAAAACTAGCGTATACCTAGGTATCTTGTCATCCCGCACAAAATCGATTCGTAGCGGCGTTATTGCGCACTCTTAAGGGACAATAATGAAGTTTGTTTTAAAAAAACTATGAACCGACTTCAATGACATATATTGTATATGGTTTCCTCACTGTCAGAACTGGACCATATTAAAATGAAATCATACGGGAAGCACCAGCTTTCAAATAAAAAAATCATCAAAATCTGATCACCCAGTCAAAATTTCTGAGGTAACAAACATAAAAAACAGTCGAATTGAGAACCTCCTCCTTTTTTGAAGTCGGTTAAAAAGAAGCCTATGTTTGATTTGGTACTTACCATCATCATCATCATCATCATCAGCCTATATTAGTCCACTGCTGGACATAGGCCTCCCCTAATGAGTGCCATAGCGCCCTGTCTTCAGCTTGACGCATCCAGCATCTGCCTGCAGTCTTTCGCAGATCGTCATCCCACCTGGCCGGAGGGCGTCCTACACTACGTTTGCCGAGTCGCGGTCTCCACTCAAGAACTCGTTTACCCCAGCGGTTATCGGTTCTTCGCGAAATATGGCCGGCCCACTGCCACTTCAGCTTGCTAATTCTTTGAGCTATATCGATAACTTTGGTTCTCTGTCGGATGTATTCGTTACGAATTCTATCCTTCAGAGAGACTCCGAGCATAGCTCTTTCCATAGCTCGCTGAGCGACTTTAAACTGGTGGACCAGCCCTATGGTGAGTGTCCACGTCTCAGCTCCGTAGGTCATGACGGGTAGGACGCACTGATTGAAAACTTTCGTTTTCAAGCATTGCGGTATGGATGACGAGAAGACTCGACGTAGCTTTCCAAACGCTGCCCAGCCTAGCTGGATCCTCCTCTTGGCTTCCTTCTCAAAATTGTTTTTCCCTAGCTGCAGGATTTGCCCAAGGTATGTGTACTCGGAAACAATTTCGAGAGGGTGTCCATGTACGACGACCGGCCCCGGATCAATGAGGCCATTGATCATGATTTTGGTTTTATCCAAATTCATGCCGAGACCGATGCATCGCGAGGCTAAAGCTAGGCCGTCCAGCATCTGGTTGAGCTCCTCCAGCGACTCCGCCATTACGACTATGTCATCAGCGAATCGGAGGTGTGAGATGTAATCGCCGTTTATGTTAATGCCCTTACCTTTCCAGTCCAGCGTCTTAAACATATCTTCCAACACGCTCGTGAACAGTTTCGGGGATATAACATCCCCCTGTCTCACTCCTCTGCGCAGTTGGATGGGTTTGGACTGCTGGTCCTGTACTTGGACACTCATGGTCGCGGCGTCGTAGAGACATCTCAGCACCTCGATATAACGATAGTCTACTTGGCATCGCTGTAAGGATTCCAGAACAGCCCAGGTTTCGACAGAGTCAAAGGCCTTCTCATAGTCCACAAAGGCCAGACACAGGGGCTGATTATACTCTTCGGACTTCTGTATAATCTGCCTCACTGTGTGTATGTGGTCTATGGTGCCATATCCTCCGCGAAACCCGGCCTGTTCGGGTGGCTGGAACTCGTCGAGTCTCCTGGCGAGACGGTTCGTGATCACTCGTGAAAACAGCTTATAGACGTGGCTCAGGAGTGAGATGGGTCTGTAGTTTTTAAGGAGGGTTTTATCTCCCTTCTTAAAAAAGAGCACCACCAAACTCCCGCTCCACGCCTTTGGAGTTCTCCCACTGTGAAGGACGGCGTTGAAGAGGTTCTGCAGTTCCTGTATAACAGGAGTTCCTCCGGCTTTCAAAAGCTCTGATGTTATGCCGTCCTCACCGGGGGCTTTTCCATTTCTAAGCTGCCTCAGAGCTAGCACGATCTCGTCTTGACTGATGTCTGGCAGTTCGTCGGTATAGTGGCGTGTCAGGGTGGCTCTTGAATCGTGGTTGAATCGTTGGTACTTACCACTTGTAGAATATCAATCAAATCAAATCAAATCAAATCGTTGTTTTGCAAGAATACAAAATTATACAATGTCAGATCTTATAACTAATTTGAGTAAATGTATTCAGCCTGCATGCAGGCGTGCAAATGTTATGCGAGTCATATTATTATAAGTAATTTTATATTAAATTTAATTATATTAGTCACAGTTCAAATTTCTAGATATTCGTTGACAGTATAAAAACATTTTTCAAGAAGCCATCCTCTTAACTAATTCCTAAATACATTTCCATTTAATTCTTTTAAATCTTCCGGTAATTTATTAAAAATTGTTATGCACATGATATAAGCATTTCTTTTATAAATATCTTTATGGCATTGGTGTTTATAGAGTAGATTTTGAAACTTCGGCCTTTTTCGCTACGTTTTTGAAAATATTTTGGATAAGATTTTACAAACATGCAAACTTCTCTTATATACATACATGCGAGAGGAAGGATCCTACAGTTCTTGAAGAGAGGCTTGCAACTATCAAGGAACCAAGACCTGTTTATTACTCTATAATGAATCTGAATATGGTACTTAGGTACCACCTGTGTGTGCTTATGCATAGTTTCAGCCCGATCCGTTCAGTAGTTTTGGAACATCAATCAATCCACAAATCTAAATATTCAAACATACTACTAGTAATGCCAATAATCCCCACGCTGGGCATGCGGGTTAGGAATCGTAGGTCCGTGGTAGAATTGTTCTGCAGGAGGCAAGCAACCTTGCGGCGGTGTTCGAGACTTTGAACCATAGTCTCTACATGGTGCTGCTCGTCAATGAGTCTAAAGCAAGGCTGGCCAATTAATTTTCCAGGCGAGCAAAATTTCTTAGACTGTGGCGGCGCCGGGCCACCACTACTATCATATCTATCCATAAGGAAATTAACGCATTCACTGCCCAGCTCTGCGGTGCGACCCGCAGGGGCGCGCCGCAGCTCCACGCAGATAGAGACTGGCACCTGCGTCTTGGGCCATGAAGGTGTTAGTGTATAACGCATTCACTGCCCAGCTCTGCGGTGCGACCCGCAGGGGCGCGCCGCAGCTCCACGCAGATAGAGACTGGCACCTGCGTCTTGGGCCATGAAGGTGTTAGAAAAACACAGAAATTACAAAATGTGCTTTAGTTTACTTTATTTCTAAATGAAATGAATAAACAGATAATTTAATTAATTATATATATTTTTTTAATGTGAGCTCTGAAGAGGTGTTTCTGAAATTTGTCGATATTTATTTTTAATGTTTTCTCACACATAGGTGGAACCAAACCTACTTAAAATTTGTATAGCAAGGTCGTGCAAAGTTGGAAAATCTTGACTAGAAACATTTTTCCAAAAGTTTGCAAAACTCTCTGTTAGCTGCTCTGAAGATACATTTTCGTTGAAAATTTGTTTAAGGGCAGTATGATTTTGAAGATTGTAACCTCGAGCTGAATGTTTGTTGAATATTTATGCAAGTCAGTAAAACTGATTGCAAAAGGATTCATAAACAGCAGAATATTTTCCTTGTCAGATTCAAAATCCTGGAATCTGTTTGCAAAAGACTCTTGTTAACATTTTATTTTTGAAAAGTACTTTGAGTTATCATTATCAGGGGCAGTGATCTTTAATCCTTATCTTACACTTGCAACTGCAAGTGTGTAAAAATGGTGGATTTTATTGATCTCTAAGTTTGCTGCAAACAAGTTCAACTTCGCTTTGAAACCATTGATAAAATTTAACATTGTCGGAAGAGAACAATCTTTTCCTTGCAATTTAAGGTTCAGAACATTAAGGTACCTACTTCATGATGTTTACTAAAAATGCAAGATCACACAGCCATAATGAATTTTTAAGCAGAGCTGTCTCTGCTGGCAATGCTTGTTTTTCTTCCAGAAAATCCAGAACCTGCTCCCTCAAATCATAAAAATGTTTTAACATTTCGCCTTTGGATAACCAGCGAACAGCGCAGTAGAGTTGTAATTCGCCGTATTCTTTTATTTCTTCTTCAAACAATATTTTGAATCGTCGGCGATTAAGTGCTCTGATGATAAGAAAATAATTGTCGATTGTGATTTTGCAGCAAAGCCACAGCGCCATTAGTTTTCTTCATCATCGCAGGTGCTACATCAGTGCAAACTGAATTGCATTTATCCCAGTTTACCCTCCGACCAATGTGATGGCGGGCAAATTCAAATACCTTGGCGGGCCACTTCGTGGCCCGCGGGCCTGGGTTTGGCCGGCCTTGGTCTAAAGGCTCTTCGTTCGATCAAGTCTAAGGCTGCAAGCTGGTACTTGGCCGAGCCGTCCCAAACATGGCAGCAATACTCCAAACCAGACCGGACCTGTGCTTGATAAAGGGATAGAAACTGTCCCGGTGTGAAGTATCGCTTAGCCTTATTTAGGGTCCCTAGCTTCATGGCTGCTGTTTTAGCCTTCGACTCGATGAATGTACCAAAGTTCGAAGTTAGTGTGAGAGACACCGAGGAGCTGCAGTTGATCCTTAATAGATACCGGTACATTCCGAATTTCATAATCGCCACATAGTTGCATTGCAATCCGACTACTAACAACCGGCAAAATAATTGTTCAAATGGCTGAATGAATCAATAAATTAATTGTCTTAATACATAGGTGCCATAAAAATTTGACCATTTGAGACAAGTTCTTTTTATATCCTCTATATGACTATGACTACAAACGACTCCAGATTGGAGGCAATCATAACCTGCTTTATAGCAGATTTGATGGTGGATCTTTTCGTTTTGGTGCGAGTTTTTTTTTTTTGCCTTTTGTAAACTTAAAAATAACAGGATTCGAATTCGACCAGTATATTAATTACTAGCTGCGCCCCGCGGCTTCGCACGCGTTGTTCCTATGGAAACGTTTAAAGGTGGTTTTTATCCCACGGGAACTGATTTATGGGATCACAAGTAGCCTATGATGGATTCCAGGATTAGAATTAAATGTGTGCAAAATTTCAGCCAGATCCGTTCAGTCGTTTTGGCGTGAAGAGGTAACAAACATCCATCCATCCATCCATCCATCCATACATCCATACAAACTTAGAGCCAGATCCGTTCTTGTTTTGGCGTGAAGAGGTAACAAACATCCATCCATCCATCCATCCATCCATACATCCATACAAACTTTCGCATTTATAATATTAATGTGCGCACGATAAAGGCGCTCTGTATCCATACCCATAGAAAAATTACACGTCACGATCACGTTTCGATACTATCGTCAAAATGAACTTAGGCATCTACGTTGGCGTTTCGACTACCATCATCATTATCATCAGCTAATGAAGATCCACGGCTGGACATAGGGCTTCACATGGGGATGAGCGCCACACGCGCCCTTGCCGCATCTAGCATCTGCCTGCTGGTCGTCATCTCTCTTGATTGAGGGCGTCCTACACTATGTTTGACTAGTCGTGGTCTCCACTCAAGAACACGTTTCAGCGATTATCGGTTCTTCGCGAGTTATGCCCAGTCCACTTCAGCTTGCTAATAGCTTGCACTTAAGGCTTTTCCCCAAAATCCCGAATAGACCATTCGAAGGGGAATTAAAAAAGTAACAAGCCAGTGTGTTGTAGTGGGCACAGCCAGTTGACGTTCGCCTGTGTATGTCCTGCTGTGACCCAATCGGGGGTGACGAAAGAAGGAAAGGTGACGGAAGAATGGGGTCGGCGAGTGTGTGGAATGGTGGGCTCGCCAGCCATGTAATGGAGGAAAAGGGGACGCAAGTCAGATCGCGGTACGTTAAAATGTTTCCGTGGTTTGGCGAAAATGGCGAAAGAGGGTCACCGAAGAGGTTTTAGTGGGTATTACGTCCTTCTCTCGTCAAGTCCCACATTATTCTGGTCCCCCCAGACCAGTCTATTCGTATACTAATCCCCGTTGACGGGGATTGTCAACGGGGATTAGTGGAATAAGCCATAATATAAGTGAACTTTTTATTCATTATTCCCCGTTGACGCCAAAGCGTACTCATAATGGGGATTAGTAAACTAAAAAGTTCATAGCTCCCCATTGCGTGAAAAATAAAATACTAATCAATCAAAAATCATGTTTTTATTTATTAAGCTATTGCATAGCTTCTATCGCGGGCCTTGAGCGCGGGGACCGAATCCAGAAATTCCGTAACGAAAAAACCTTGACGTTTGTCTCTTTAGTTCAGCAACTCGCCTCAAGATGGCATTGCAATAGCTTTACCGCAGCAGTCCCCGAGTGCCACACGTCTTTTTTTTTTTATAAGATAAGGACTCGCTTATTGACTATTTTTATAATCATATTAAATTTCCTAGGCAACTATTCATTAACCTTTTTAATAAAATCCGATTTCTGCCTATTTTTTTTTATGTTTCTTCAACGCCGCTTTGAGAAAGACGTAGTAACCCACTAAAACCTCTCCAATGACCCTCGCCAGCCTACCATCCTGCACTGCGGCCATACCCTCAAGGCTTCTAGGAAGCTATCCACATCATGATTGGCATAACTAGCTGATTGACGGTTGAAGGTCGACCACAAGTGGGTCGCGCGGCATTTGGTGGATCAATTATTTGTTGACCCTAGTTCTATTGGGATATGATACTCGTCTGATGGTTCAATTTGCGTGCATTTGTTTTCAATGTTAATAGAGTTGAGCTATTTGAATAAATTGTTATTTCTACCGAAGGTAAGCTGAGGAGCTTAGCGAAGAAAGAAGTCGACAAACAGCTTATGGGATAGATTTTCTAAAAAAATAGTTTTGTAATATCTTTGTTTTCTAAATATCTTGGACTTTAGAACCGAGTCTCTTTAAATGTCGCTTCTTGCCGCTAACTAGACTACGAAGTCTGTATTTTAAAAGGGTTAATCCTCAATGACCTATTGGTATTTATGGAATTTGTACCCAACTTTAATGATAAAATTCATTTATGTTTATTATTACTTCCGTGGAAAGGCCTCTTTCCTCTTTCTATTTATATATTTATTGACTATCAGTTCTGGCCACTCTTTGAGATACCTTTGTGTCCAGTTCGACCTTCCATCTATGCCTGGGCATTCCTCGCGGCCTTAATCTAAAACCCATAAATAAAAAATGGTTGTCCCTAAAGTCGGTTTAGAAACGATAATTTAACATAATAACGTCATTTACTTGATCTATTGAAAATCTTATCTCGTATATAGTTTATATAGGTACTGTTTTTGCCATTCTGGTGTTAGCTAGCTATCAACGCTATCTATAAGACGAATTTAGAACTTTAATCTTCAGTGCTTCAGTCGTCAGGACAACATCATCAACAACGAGACACTTTTTTGAACATGCTATTCATAGTTATCATATCACGTCAAAAAAGTAGGCATGAGCCCAGTTCTCCTTTCTCGACACTTATTTAATTAGGTAACATGGTTTTGGATTTGCTTATAAATCCCATGCCTCAGTTAATAATGAAAATGTTTTCTGAAATCACTAAGCCAATAATAATAGCGAATTATTCTATTGTTTCAGGTTTACTCTAGTCATTTTAGTTGCCAGTCATGAGGTCTTGGCACAAGGTAAGCGATTTATTTTGAAAACCCACTCAATAAAAACAAAGTATTTATTATTAAGTTTTTGTAACACTATGGGTCACTTCTAAGAAATCAAATAATACCGTAAGAAAATCTACTTGACGGGAATCCAACTGTGCCCTCCCCTTTTAAGTATTTATTACCTACCTAAAATGGTGTGTAAAATTAAATTTACCTGTATGAACTTAAGCGTATACTCTTAAGTACACAGACACACACACAATTTTATTTATTCTAATGGTAGAGTATACTCTACCATAAGAATAAATAAAATTGTCAATTCCTATGACTCTACCCTTAAACTATGGCGGTGAAAATGCATCGACTCTTCGCTTTTACACGCGGAGTAGTCAGCTGAAGCTCCCTAAAGGTACCATCTGTGATTGTGACTTCCAAACCATACCTAATTTTCGTAACACGTATAGTTCAGATGCTCACTTATAAATTGACTAGATCTTAAAGCTAAAACCACTTTTATACAAGCAGGCAGTATCAAATTATACCTTACTTAGTATACCTACACCTGTTAGGCCCGTATTATGAAAGCTTGCTCAGTCACAGGTCTATACTTGAGTGACGTTTGTGCCATAGAAAACCGTTACTCAAGCATAGTTCGATAAACTAACTTCACAATAAAGAAACACTTTACTTAGTGAATTATCGTCGACCCTATTGATTTTATAACACTGTGATCTCAATCGATGTCCTTATTCGAGACCGATAAGTACCAGGATAACATAACTAAAGAGGAGCAATCCTAACCACACATGGGATCTACTCTACATCTATATCTAAGGATTCATATACAGCACTTATACTGCAATTAGTTGACTGAAAGGCAACTGGACGGGATCCCTAAGATTTGAGCCCATAGGTAGATGAAAGTCCACGTGTCTTGCAGTCCGTGTGAGCCCTTAGTTTTTTTGTATAGTTTGACAATGGCTTCATACAAAATGTTGTAATATATATGATGTTTGTGTTCTTTAAATATGTAAATATAAAACAGCAGCATAATTTGACAAATCTTATATACAGTTAATTCATTTTTATTTATTTTTCTCTTGACTCATTAATATTTTTATATAAATTTTTATATTTTCTTTCATACAAATCTGTCTGTTCTTTTTTCCCTTTGTACCTTTGTTATGGTGTTTCATAAACCTAAACTTGTAATATAAATATAGTGTCTGAACTAACGACATCAAATGTAACAACATTAAGTGTACCTACGGTAAATAAATAAAACACAGATACTCAGTTCAAAACTTCAAATAACAGAACATTCTTCCGCTAGTGGACAAAAAATTGAAGTGAATTAGAGTCAATTGCACCTTATTTCTTATTTGATATAATAACTATTTATCAAGCTGACTATATAGTAAAAATTTGACTTGTCTTAGTGCTTATTTTGTAAGTCTAAGGAAATAAACGATTTGACTCATTCCAGAAAACACAACAATAGCTCCATTCACTTGGAACTCGCAATGCTCACCGCTCGACCCTGGTGACGTGGACTTCCAGACCTTGGATCTGATCGCGGTCTACCGACTGGACAAGCCTAAAGCGACTGGGGTTACGATGGTGCAGGGTTCTAGAGACCTGCAGCGGGCGTATAGGATAGGCGGTGGAGCGAATCTTACGATGGGGTTGGAGTAAGTGCAACCACACCAGTGAAAGTGGCGCCCCACCTATTTTATCTTATTATTGCGTCAAACACAGGAAGTTTTAAAAATCTAATAGGTATAAATAATTGATTAATGCCTCTGTAATATTTTCATTTTGTAAAGCTTAGGCAGAGATACGAAGTTGCGCTTTTTGGCCACCAAACTCTATTTTCGCACCTCTTCCATAACTTTATAAGATAAAACTATTACAGAGGTATCAGAAATAGCTTATAAATAGATACCACAAACTGTACGATGGATTTTTAAAATTTCCCATGTTAAAACGTAATAATATGATAAAATAGGTGACGCTGTCATATTGGCTCAGGTATGCGCCTGAACCTAGACTTTATTATAAAAAGAGCAGCATTTTTCAATTTACAAGCGCACGGATTTTGTAAGAATAACCCGGGTGAATTAACATGGCCTATACTCTACTAACAAAAACGTAACAAAAATCTTATAATAATTATAATAAACTAGCAAACCCGGCGAACTCCGTTTCGCCACCAGATGTGAATTTTCTTTGCCATAAACCTCACGGAGCCCGAGACCTTTCCAACGAATGCAAAACCGTGGAAATCGGTTCGTGCGTTCCGGAGTTATAGCGTCAGGAAGGAAAACCCGACTTATTTTTATATTATAGAGAAGATAACAACAGGAGAATATTTCATAAATTTATATAATAAATGTTGACTTTATTTGATCATGTTTATTTTCATTCTAGGAACGTCTTTCCGAACGGCATCCCCCACAGCTTCAGCGTAGTAGGCACCTTCAACTCACAAGGCCAACGGCGGCCCTGGAGCCTCATCAAGGCAAGGTCTACAGAGATGATGTTCTCTCTTACTCTTCTGCCTAAGGCTAAGACTCTAGCAGTGTTTTATAAGAAGAGCAGGCAGATGTTTAATACTTCGGAAGTAAGTGTTTTGAAATCAGTATAATAGTAATTTCGGCAAACGTAGTTTAGGACGGGCAGGTGGGATGACGATCTATGAAAGATGCTGGATGCGCCAAGCTGAAGACAGGGCGCTATGGCGCTCATTAGGGAAGGCCTATGTCCAGCAGTAGACTATCATAAGCTGGTGAATTGGTGATATCGATCAAAGTTTTCGCCGGAAGCCGCGTAATACCTGATCGATGGCTGGTGATGATGATGATAATAGTAATTGTTACTTTACATGTACTTAGGCTCAAGCTTTTATCAGAACTTTTTCCTTTTCCCGAAAATTGTTATCTATAAGTCGATCCCGTAGGGATCCAGAATTACCCCCTTTCTGCTTACAACACTACTATTGCCCTTTCCGTTACACCCCGCATCATTTTCGACTATGAACATCTCTCCTCCTCGCACACCTTGTCTCATCCTCCTCGGACACCATGTCTCCTCCTCGAACACCTTGATGACATGACATTTGCATTTTTTTTGCATCTAAAATCTCAGAGAACTATTATCTCGACAAAACACATAACGTTAATGTTATGTGTTGTGTCGAGATTCCGTGCGTCGGGCGGGATTGCGTTCACTTTTTGTTTTCTGTCGGGATAACGTGTGTCGAGATGCCATACACCCTTTAAAAATACAATAATAAATTTACGTCATTATTTTTTCAGTTATTTACATCAGGCTGGCACAAGTTGCATGTTGCCATTGACAACGGAACTATCCACGTGGCAGTCGACTGCAAAAAGGTATTTGCTCCTAAAATAATATTTATTTATGAGAACATTTATGAAATTTTCACGTTTGAGTCCTGGCTGATATAATAGAAAAAATATATTTATAGAAGTAATGTAGGAACGACGGTACTGTAAGTACATATTTGCTATCAAATAAAATTGTTGTAATTTTCTTTGTCAATAAACATTTACAACATTTTCTACCAAATTGCCTTGATGTGTAAATGAGTGGATCAGGCGATTTCTGGACCTCATGTCCACAAATCCCCCTGTGCGTCTTCTCTTTGAGCCGGCAGGGGATTTGAATAAGCCTTGATATATTTTCAACCCGTTGTGTATTTTGGCGTTTGAAACTAGACGGCGGTGTCATGGTCAGCGATTCTTTAATTTTATGTTTTGTTTTCTAGCTGCAATCAAAAGACATAGGAGTGACGGACTTCCAAAGCCTGAGACTGAATGAGACGAGATCGGTTACCGTCGTTTCTAATGATGACGGAACTCCTGCTCCTGTAAGTTTTATGAAATATAAAGGGTTTTCCATTAAGAAGGCTACGAACCTCTCCCAAATCTCAGCGTTCGGAATTTTGCTCCCTGTGTCGCATCGCCACCGCGTTTGAGCTCACTCAAGCTTGCAAAAAGGTTGCAGAAATTAGAAGGACTTTCACCATTTTTTATATTTTTTCGTACTTTGCGATTCATTTTGAATAAACGACTGATTTCCGAAATATTTTTGTTTATTTATAATGGTGAATATATTTAGAATGTTTGTAGTGTGTCAGATTTTCAAATAAAGGTGTCTAACATGTATAAAAAGAGCTTGTAAATGACTCGATTTGGTGGTCAAAATATGTCAAATTAGTTTCGCTCTCATTTAAAGATCATAATATTTTTTAAAAAACCAAAACACTACAAACATTTTTATACAGCATCCAATTTTGTATCTCAATACGATCGGGGATGTAGTTTCCAAATGAAGCGGAAAGTACGTTTGTATGGGGGCTAAGGTATCCGTACCGTTCTTAAGAGGTGTTATTTTGAATAGCCCGCTATTTCGGTAGATGTCACTTTTTATGCTGTAATTTTTGACATTTGACAAGTAGAAACTACGCCATTAATAAAAATGGTACGATACACGCTTCAACAACGCATTGAAATTATTAATTATTATTACTGATTGGGTCGTTGAAATGCATGAAAATGTTCCGGAATTCCATAAAATAGCTTGTAAGAAAATCGCGACTTTAATGGGTTAGGGTATATCTCGTCCGAATCTAAAGTCTCTGGCTTTAGATTTTGACGAGTTGCGTGAAAAGTGAATAGGACAACTCGTCCACGAGAAAATCGCCGTTACTTTTCAAGGGTTCCACACGTTTTTAGTATCCGATCCGATTCCGTTTAGTATTAAAGTTATCATTACGCTCTAAATTACAACCCAGCAAGGGGTTATGGGCATTACCCCCCATTATATAAACGCCAATAAGGTGCCTATTAGGGAGAAGGCATGCGTCCAGCAGTGGAGCAATACAGGCTGTTGAGGTTGAGATTGAAGTAACATGTGCTAAGTGCAACGTGTTTCCGACACGATATAGAAATAAATAAATGAAATATCAAATCAATGCAGTTTTTTTTGTCACAGTTTTATGGGATTTTCGTATTATATATAATATTACATGCATATATTACAGATTGATCTCCAATGGCTGTCACTGAGCTGCAATATTTACAACATCAATTCTGAGACATGTGAAGAACTTGTGAGTACTAAGGTTTCATATACACGGTTCATATTCAATTACACTCGTCGACTGCTCAAACTCAAACTCAAAAATGTTTTATTTCCATAAATACAATAAATGTACACTTAGAAAAGCTCAAATCACTGTCACGGAAAAATACACTGACACGGAAATAAAGTGGTATTTTTGATTTCGATCGCTTCGGTATGTAGACTAAAGTAAAGAAACGACGAAGAAACCATTTAGCCTGTTAGTTGTTATTTTTCGAGTTGAAGTAAAATCCGACCCAAGCTTTTTTATCCTCTATATAATCTGATATTTTATGAGAGTATTTTTGCATAGTAAAGTTTTGACAGTTCGTTTGAATTTATTTACTGATAATTTTTGCAGCTCAGTAGGGCAAGTCGGCTACTTGCATATCGTGTATAATAATCGACTGCATGTCAGCTACTTGCAGTCCGTGTATAATAAAATGAATGAGCCCTAACCAGACCAGACTAAGGCCCGTATTATGAAAGCTTGCTCAGTCATAGAGCTATGCTTGAGTGTCTAAGCCATAGAAAAGCGTTGCTCAAGTATAGATCGATGACTGAGCAAGCTTTCATAATACGGGCCTAAGTTTCCATCTTTTATTTGAAGTTATACTTTATTAGTCCACCGAGCCGGATCTTACTACGCTTAGGGTCTCTAAATTTATTTGGATATTGCAATACTAATTCCCAAGACTCTTCTCTTTTTGAATAGACTATAATTTATCAGTTATTTTTTTTGTGTATATGAGATTGTGTATAATTTGATACACAAATTATACACAAGTCTTCGACAGATAGAAGACTGTCGAATAATCGCGACTTAAGCCGTACTTAAATGTGAGTTGCGTTTGCGTTGTTTATTCGGCCGATACATACACACATAGTTTTTTTCATTATATAAATAAAATACTCAGAACGCACGGCACATATAGGTATATACAGAAATAACAATGTATTACAGAATTAATCCTATTCTAATAACCTGCATTGATACCAGTACAGTACGAAGTCTGGGTGGGTCTTTAACACATTCACGGCCCAAGACGCACGTGCCAGTCTCTGCCCCCCCCCCGGGCCGAGGCTGGGCAGTGAATACGTTATATTAATCTTTATAATATGTTTTTTTATTTTCAGCTAAATGTCGAATACCTCACTGCCACTTCGTCTCCTGTAAGTAATCATTAATTATTTTATTTACCGTCGATTAAATAATTGTTTATTATTTATTTTATTTATATAAGTTATCTAGTACCCATAACACAAGCTCTGCTTATATCAGGACTATACCTTATCCATCGAGCTTGTAGAATGTTAGTATATAAACCACTCATACTTAACCTAAAATTCACTTTGTTGGCGCGTCCTTTTATATAAGTAACTTACATTACTAGTCGATTTGAGATCCTTCCTTCAATAAATATTGCTTACGCCAAGCAAGTTAGTTTTAGTTATGTCGTGGTTTGTTTACTAACATTCTACAAGCGCGATGGATAAGGTATAGATACGAGTAGCTATGTGAATTGTCCACCATTTTTTTAATATATAATTTATACCTACATATTTTATATACCTCATTTTTGTTCTAGTTCGGAGTAGATGCATCTTTAACGCAACTACCCTCTTGCAACAGCTCTTCTTGTTTACCTGTGAGTTATAAGTATTTATTTATCGGCTGATATTGGGATGTCAAAATATACATCTAAGTTGATTTTTTCGCAAAAAATGTGAAAAATAGAGCTGTCATGGTCGTGGGGATTAAATCACTCTCGCACTCAGGATTCTAGTAGCTCCCTCGCTTCGCTCGTGGGTTATTTTAGATGCCTGAGTTGCGCTTGGGACTCCATGACGCCCGTGACGGCGCTGGCGCTCTAAGGCATTGTTTTTTACTCTCGGTGTATTATCTACCACCTTCGCCTATAATTTTTACCAATGACTGTACCAGGGCTCACTCAGTTAATATGTGAAATGAGATAATATTTTTGGTTTTTAACGTATTTTATTTCTAGGGCCCATCGGGACCCGCCGGACCAAAAGGAGAGTCGGGAGTGCGTGGCCCCACAGGGTTACCGGTAAGTACTTTTTTACCGACTGATTTGTTTATTTTTATTTAATTCGGTTTGCCATAAGCATAACTATAGAAATTAAAATAGTCACAGAAAGCTAATAATAGGCATTCACTAATAGAATCATCATAAACTATCTAAGTGAGAACACATAAAAATTTGTCGTCGACAATTACGTACCTAATTATATTAAATTATTTTAATTTACATATAAAAGAAACAATAGCTAATGATTAGGAAAAAATAATTACATCATGTGCAAAAGAAATAAATAAAAGTAGAGTACCTGAATGACCGAGCTTAGCTCGTTGTTTTTGGTAAATTTTATTTTTTAGCTATAGATGCCTGCCAATAGATGTCAGGAAGAGACATATTTTTCGGTTTAGTGTTTAAATTGTTTACAATAAAGTTCATTATTAAAAGCACGAATATTCACTTTGACCTGACATCTATTAACTATTCGCCAATAGATGTCAGGAGAGATAAAGTTGATGAAAGTTTATTGTAAACACGAATAAAACGACATTTTCTAAAAATTAATCCTAGCTAGATTGATTTATCGCCCCCGAAACCCCCTGATACTAAATTTCATGAAAATCGCTGAAGCCAATTCCGAAATTCAGATTAAATATATACATATATATAAATATACAAGAATAGAACGTAACCTATCTTCCCTTTAATTAATGTTTAAAGGTATAATATATACCACTGTCTATTTATATGGCACACTTAAATGATCATCTATAATATATTTTTAGGGTATCAGGGGCATTGAAGGACCAGAAGGACCAATCGGCCCAAAAGGGGACAAAGGGGAACCTGGACCACCCGGGCTTGTCAATGTAAGTTTAAAAGTTAAATTGTTTTTCTTTTAATTTAGATTTATATTGTTCTCGTATAATAGGTACTTACCCCCTTATTCGTAATGGTCTGCTAACATAAAACAGCTGCAAAGTAGTGTTATTTCTCAGTCTTACATATGTCAATAGAAGAAGACAGAGCGAGATTTAGCAGTGAGCTAAGTTAGAAGATTATTATGAATAAAGGGGGTTAGAATTTAATATCCCAAAATTTGATGACCTATGGTTTATCCATTTTGAATGAAGCATGTTAGTAAACAAAGTACGACACAAATAACAAAATCTCACTTGCTTGGCGTCGAGTTTCAGATATAATTGTAAGCAATTTTTATTGAAGGGAGGATCTAAAATCGACAAGTAATGTAAATTACGTTTAAAAGGACGCGCCAACAAAGTGAATTTTAGGTTAAGTATGGGCGGTTTGTTTACGTTTATGCTCCATTCAAAAAGGATACGATATAGACGAGACGTAAACCTGCAATTCTCCACTGAGTACGGGTATGTAAAAGGGTAGGTAAACGGCAATACTCACCCAGTAAGGTACGAGTAGATACTTGACGTTTTGACTTTTGCACGTGAGTGTAGTTACACTCGCGTGCAACTGAATCGATATAAAACATAATTAAAAAAAACCGCATTAGGAAAATCATTTCCCTGACGCATGTATCCTCGGCCTGTTCTGTCGTTACCATGGAAACACATTCTTGTCCGCCAGTAAACAGGACGGATCTCTATTGCTGAATGGAATTGAAATATTCTGTACTCGTGAAAAAGCAGACTCATGTTAAGTTCAGGAGCGACTTGTCATCATCCTAATATTATAAATGCGAAAGTTTGTATGGATGTATGGATGGATGTTTGTTGCCTCCTCACACCAAAACTACTGAACGGATTTGGCTAAAATTTTGCATACAGCTAATTCCAATTCTGGAATCAAACATACTTTTTATCCCATAAATCAGTTTCCGTGGGATAAAAATCACCTTAACCAAACAATATACACCCCCTTGTAAAACAACGAAAACTTGGGCTGCTTGTATGAAAATCAGAAAAAAACGATTCACGCAAAATCAGCAAATGTCGGCTTCGGAGTCGATTTAATTGCAAGCGAGTGTAGTTGAAAATATTTGGGACGGACTTAATTTTAGACGGATTTAATGTTTTATTTTACAGAACTCTAGTTCAACTATTCAAGGCCCACCAGGAGTACCCGGTAGACCCGGCCCTAAAGGAGAACGGGGTGAAACTGGTGAAAAAGGTTAAAAATCTAAGTTATTATCCTCGTAATCGCCATAAAACATAGAAAATATATAACACGCACTTCTGTACCCAAATGAAACTCCCGAAATCATCACATAACTTTTGTATGGGATAAGGCTTCAAGATGGACAATCGTTTAGCTCCAAGAATCAGAGTCGAATGAAATGAACTGTCAAAAAATAAACAAATGCCTGCACTAAACACAAACTGTCTTAGAGATTGCTCTTCACTATCATATAGGCGTAAACAACTACAAATGAATAAAGTTTTTTAAAATTACGCGATCAGAACACATTATTATAAGTCCAGTCATCCCGTGACCACGACAGAATGTAAACCTAATGAGACGTCAAATCACATCACACTAATATTATAAAGGCGAAAGTTAGTATGGATGTATGGATTTATGGATGTATGGATGGATGTTTGTTACTTCTTCACGCCAAAACTACTGGACGGATCTGGCTGAAATTTTGCATACAGGTAATTCTAATCCTGGAATAAAACAACTTTTTACTTTTTATCCCATAAATCTGTTCCCGTGGGATGAAAATCATCTTTTAATGTTTCCATAGGAACAACGCGTGCGAAGCCGCGGGGCGCAGCTAGTTGGTAAATAAACGCGATAACTACAAATTGAAATAGAGAAGTAATATGTTTATTTTATTTTAGGTGAACCAGGGCAGTTGGGCCCAACTGGCTTTCCAGGGATCCACGGAAGACATGGCGAAAAGGTGAGAGCTATCTAAAATATCCCACTAATATTATAAACGCGAAAGTTTGTAAACATGTTTGTTGCTCTTTCACGCAAAAACTACTGCAAGGATCAGTCTGAAATTTTGCATATAGGTAGTCTAGGCCTGGAATAAGACAGGCTCATTGATTTATTAAAAACGAAGACGAGGTACTGGTTGCTCGAAAGTGGCAACCTCAAATTGTGTAAAATTTTGTTCTCCCACATCAGTCACCGCCTGACCGGCGGCACGGGCGGTCGTGATTCGCGTGAAATATTGTTGTCTCAGTCTCACTTCGGTCCTAGATACGTCTTTCCGTCTTTGTTCTTCTTTGTATTGCACAGGACTGGAAATATAACTGTGAGCGTATGTGTTTGCGTGTAGTTGTAACACATACCAATTTTTGAGTAAGCGCTGGGAGAACGTAACCTATCTTCCCTTTTTAAATCAATGCATAGGCTACTTTTTATGCCATAAATCAGTTCCCGTGGGATAGGCGTTAAAAGCCGCGGGGCAGAGCTAGTCTTTTATATTTTTAATGTGGTACTTACATTATCTCATCTAACTTACATACATTTTATTGGTAAAACCATTTTACATGTCAGCTCACGTCTTACTCAAAACAACTCTTACCGGGAGGTATTCACAAGAGGGATATATTTATTAACTAGCTGCGCCCCACTGCTTCACACGCGTTGATCATATGGAAACATTTAAAGGTGATTTCTATCCCACGGGAACTGATTTATGGGATAAAAAGTAGCCTATGTTTGATTCCAGGATTAGAATAACCTGTATGCAAAATCTCAGCCCGATCCGTTCAGTAGTTTTGGCGTGAAGAGGTAACAAACATCCATCCATCCATACAAACTTTCGCATTTACAATATTAGTGTGAAGCAGACGCACAGCGCAATACCATCCATACTTGGTGGACGTACCCTCCACTCGCACTAAGCGGTTTTCCTCCACCTTTATTATTCGCACCGCAAAGGAATGGAACTCGCTCCCTGACTCTGTTTTTCCGGCCAATTACATCCTGGGTCTCTTCAAGACAAGGGTGAACAGGTATCTTCTAAACCTTCGTGATACACCGTCGGCCGCATCTTCGCTTTCCATCAGGTGAGATTGCGGTAAAGCAAAGGTCTATTTACCGTAGAAAAATGTTTTTGTAAAAACACAAATATAACATTTTGAACACCTTTAAAAGTAGATTGTAAATGGACATATTGAATTTTAAGTACTTTAGTACATACATTCTGGCAAATAAATGATTAAGATTATGGTGAACTCGCATGACCCCGCCAACTACATAGTATTGAATTATGCAGTAGGATAATTTGACTATAGAAATGCATTTCTTAAGGCGCATACCCGAGCCAATCTGACAGCGATACCTATTTTATCATATTTTTACGTTTATCATAGGAATTTTTAAAAATCCTACGTTCAGTTTGTGGTATCTATTATAAGCTATTTTTTGATACCTCTTTCATAATTTTATCTCATATAGTTTAGGAGGAGATGCGAAATTAGAGTTTGGTGGCCAAAAAGCGCAACTTCGTATCTCTTCCTAAGCTTTACAAAATGAAACTATTA
Source organism: Eupithecia tripunctaria (assembly GCA_955876795.1). Classification (NCBI taxonomy): domain Eukaryota; kingdom Metazoa; phylum Arthropoda; class Insecta; order Lepidoptera; family Geometridae; genus Eupithecia; species Eupithecia tripunctaria. Next base: position 5,712,725 of record OY041623.1, on the reverse strand, counting down.
CAGAGACATTAATAAATAGCTTATAATAGATACCACAAACTGAACGTAGGATTTTTAAAAATACCTGCGTTTAACGTTATAATAAGATAAAATAGTTGGGGGCGCCACTTTCGCTGCTGTATGGGCCTTAAGATATTTTGTTTAAAGATTTTATTTGTTTTTAGAATAGTAATAAATTAGTAAGTAAATAAAGTAACCTCTATTTATGATAATGGATTATGATAAAATAAAGAATTACGTAATTACATTGATTCTTTAAATAGGGTGAACCAGGCGAGCTTGGACTAACTGGACCAATGGGACCCCGCGGAGAAATTGGGCCGGTTGGTCTACCCGGAGCAGCTGCAAATATCAACGCTTCAATGATCACAGGTATTTTATGTTTAAATATTATAAACATTATCTAGTAATTTTCATAACACTAGTTAAGGGTAATCTGTATCTAATTTATTATTTGTACATATTCAAAACATTAAATATATTTTTTAATAGACCATTCCGCAAAATATATATTATATAAGTAAATGATAAAACCGGACAATTAAATCAAAATAAGCAAAATAACGAATAAATAGACACTATTTCCTATTTTCATTTCACATTTGTTGAAATAAATCATGTGCATAAATCATCGTCAAAGTGATCTATGCAACCTTCTTTTGTAAAATTTTAAGAGAGATCTAAACTTTTAATTTAAGATACTTACAAATTTAAATTTGGAATATTTAATATAATTATGTATGTTTAATAAGATAATGTAATATTGTAACAGGTTTAAAAGGAGATAAAGGTTCACCTGGACATCCGGGGAGAGATGGAAACCCGGGGCCAACAGGCGCTCCTGGGGTAGCTGGTACTCCGGTAAAAAAATGAAGTTTTTAACTTATGCGATTTTATCCTAAATATTGTTTATATACTCCAGAACAGACGTGAGGCCGTGCTGGCTTAGAATTTGCACCACATCAATTCTTCCCGCGGGTTTCGTAAGAGGCGATTAAGGGATATCCTGCAGAACCATTCTACCATCGAACTGCCCAGCGTTGGGATTATGGGCTTCCCCTCATAAGATAAAGGCACTTATCGGGGGAGGCCTGCGTCCAGCTGTGGACCAATATAGGCTGTTGAGGTTGAGGATACTAGAGAACAGAAAAAAAACCACAATCTATATTTATTTTAAATTCTTTGATATTTTAAGGGATCAGTCGGACCACCAGGCTTATCAGGCCAACCAGGTTTATCCGGGCGCGGGGGGGAGCGTGGGCCCCCAGGTCCAGGGGGAGAGAGGGGACCGGAAGGACCCCCGGGGCTAGAAGGACCCCCTGGAAGGCCGGGGCCTCCTGGACTTACGACGTCAGTGAATACTCCTATAGTTAGTGTGGAAGGACCGAAGGGGCCTCAAGGGGAACCTGGGCCGGTAAGTTACTTCGATATTATTTATTAGCGAGTAGTTCTTTTTTGTGGTGCCGGCGGCATAGAATTTGCACCCACACAACTCTTCCCGCGGGTGTCGTAAGAGGCGATTAAGGGATATTTACCGGAGGTGGGCAGCAGCGCCTCCTGCCGAACAATTCTGTCACAATACTGCGATACCAACTCGCATGCCCAGCGTGGGGATTATGGGCCCTACCCCCCATGAGATAACAGCCAATAAAGATTACACAGATAAGTTAATATTAATTCAGACAACAACAACAATCGTTTTATACAGTAAACTTTACAGAGTCCATTTTAGATAATTAAGTAGGTACTTAAATTAAATTATTATTATTAAGGTAAAAAAATACACAGGTGTTACACTGGTCATGAGAGTACAGTATAGTAAATATGTATACTAATAATAAATTGCGTCGGGGGTAATTAAAATCTGAACAAATAATGAAGCAATTATCCACCGGGGGGCGGGCAACAGCGCCCCCAGGAGAATAATTTTACCACAAAACGGCAACCCCCAACTCGCATGCCCCTCCTGGGGAATATGAACAATGCCCCCATGAGATAAAAACCCAATAAAGCGCTTATCAGGAGGAGGCCTGTGTCCAGCAGTGGACCAATATACGCTGTTGAGGATGACGATTGAGGAATAGATTGCTCAACCAACTTAATGCATTATACTACATTATTCAAAGAGCTCACAAGCCTGAAATTAGCAAAACAAAATATTATGTAGGTACTTGCAATGTATAAGTTTAAGTAACGAATTTGAACAAAAATATAATCTGTAATAATTATAATAATAACAATAATAGTTTATTTTCAGACAACATAGGATCCATATTTGGGTTAATCTATATCTAAGTCTTAAGTTTATGTTAGTTGTTTATTCATAGTTCATAGTATTTATTCATAACACAACATGTTACAGGTCAGATAATATAGATACCTACATCGGTACCTTAAACATAGTAATAACAATATCAACATATCTTGATATAATAATAATAAAATAAATTTAATAAATTAGCAAGTGTGTATAAATTATATCAAATAGTTACATTCTTACTTAATTACAAATCGACAATATTAACATTTGATATCCGTGAATTCACGGAAGTCATAAAAGGATTTTTTTACAAGCCATTGTTTGATTTTGGACTTAAAGGATTGTGTAGACGGTGCTTCGACAATTATATCTGGCAGGCGGTTGTACACTGTCGGCCCCATCACATGAACCAGCTTCGACGTTTTTGTGAGCTTACGAGATAGCGCTTGCAGTTTCCCAGCCTTCCGCGTTTGATATCGGTGTTCGTCCCCAAATCTCGCGTACTCACTCAAGTTTTTCCTTGCGTACATAGCAGCATGTAAGATGACTAGCGATGGAACAGTCAGTATTCTGTAGTATTGTCTGTCAGTATTGTGTAGGTACTTAGGTGTAGTTATATAATAAGTACAGCAATGCAGTGTCTGTATAGCGGGCCATTAATCCTGTCCGCTATCATTCTCAGGATGCTGTTGTAATGTGTAATGCATATCCCATTTATTTATTTAAAGAACACAAACATCATATATATATTATGTCTATATCTAACAAAATCTTAATGGTAATTCTAATACATATGACAATATTTTGCGTACATAACTTGTTTTATAACTTTGTATTATCCCATTATTAAATAAAGGAACTGAACTGAACTACTTAATTTCGTAGAAGGGAGAAGCAGGCGTCCAAGGTATGCCGGGGAGAGATGGGCTAAACGGTGTCCCCGGGCCTCCGGGCCCCCCGGGGCAACCGGGCCTCCCCGCTCCGCATAGCCAAGTTATACAGGTATGACGCTCTTATATTTTACTTGTAAGTCATAGGTATCAATTCAGTTGTTGCCAAAACTAAACTAATTTGGCAGGACTAAAAGTGATGCCATACTTTTTATTTCGATCTTAACAAAAGGGACGGCAACGTTTTTAGTGCTGTCAAGTTAGTTTAGTTTAGTTTTGGCGACATCTGAATAGACACTATTCGTGTCGATTCTGTTGTTTTTGAATTTGCAAAAATTAGATAAAATTAGGATTTACGAATGTCAATTATACGATAGATTTTCACATTGAATAGTTATCTTTTATTTGACATCAAAATTAGCTTAAATAAGGATTCAGGAATCGTTGGGAATCGATTAAGGAATCGAGATGTATTGTTTGACATTCCTAAATCCTAATTTTAGTTAATTTTAGCAAAATCTAAAACAACAAAACCGACACCATTATCAAACTAAAATTGTATGAGTAGATGTATGATTGATTGTCAGCTTTACGCCCAAACTGCTAATCAGATCAAGAAGGGGTCGAATTCAGCTAACTAATTGCGTTATTATGACATCGTCCAACACATATATTATGTACATACCTACATATATGCTAGATAGTGCGTGTGGTTGTAACTATTTATACGAAAAGATTGAATAGTTTCAATTCAACCTTGATGTCCGTTCATTGTCTAGCTTTTCTTTCGTCAAAGGTAAAATGCCAAAATATGTTATTCTTAGACCATTGCCATTGCTATAGAGAAACAATCAATTTAGTGGAATATATTTTAAGGGCTTCACACACGGTAGCTATAATGTATATTAATGTCTCCTGGAGCCCGATTTTGCCAAACAGAAAACGTCATAAAGATTTACTTACTCGCACCTAAATTGTGAAATCAAAAACTAAATTTTTAGTGATTTTAAACCAATATTAAACCATGCATTCTGTTTGTTGAAATAGGCTTCAGCCGTATCCTGAATTTGGGCGCTGAAAGGTGCAACACAGTTTTTAACTTATGCGCTTTCCAGTGTTCCACTGTATTTTAACTACATTGTGTATTTGTTCATAAATAAATAAATCTTGAATGTAGATACATTACATTCCTTCATATTTAATAAAAATAATAAAAATAATTTAGTAAAAATATAGATTATAGCTGTCGTGTCGTGTGTGGTCTCCTGACAATTTCTATGGAAAGATGTAATGTAATGTATCTTACATTATAGCTGCTGGGTGTGAAGCCTTTTAAAAGACCACTCTTATAAAATATAACCACAGACACGTGTATACCAATTTCGTCTTGCAACTTAATTCTATTACTGCTCTAGAAAAGTCTAGTGGCAGAGCAAAAGTAATTCCCAAGTGGACGGAATAATCTACTTTCACAGTAACATACGTCATGTTCTGAAACCCTAGCACGAGTAAACTAATGTAAGGAAACTTGTAAGTCACGAGAATTTCGCTTCTAATGAGGCATTTTCAATAAAGTACTTTGATGGGATCTTTTGCGGAAGAAAAGAGGCTGTTATTGGGATGTTTCTAACTGCACGGTTTATGAAGGGTCTATGTCATTTTAATTTGACAGATACAAACTTATGCTACCCTTTTTAGTCTTGTAGAAGTATTTTTGACCAAAACCTTTTTGGCCTCATTACGCGTCCAATCACGGAATAAAAGAAAAAGCTTCCAAGATTAATTCAATGGAAGGTGTTATCGAATACCTCAATAAAATCTTTGACAAATTGATCATCAATCTAGATCCGTTAGGTCGATGTCATTTTAAAAGTCATTAGGCACATCTTGATGCTAAAATAGGTACTTTAATTATAATGTTTTTTTTTTATAATACTGGACAATTCACACAGCATTATCTAGTGCCAAGCTAAGCAGAGCTAGTGTTAATATACTTTATCCAAAACACTACATAGATAGTTTTTTTATGTATATTGTGTTTTTATTCTACATATAGAAAACATCCAGAATGCCCTGAACAAATACCTGCGGATCATACACACATTTGTCCCGAGCCGGGAAACGAACCCGCAACGTCCTGCGTCGCAGACGGGCCTTCGCCCACCGCGCCACAGAGGGCGTTAAACTATGTGTACTATACGTGCGGGCAAGAATAAAGGAGTTCTTTACACTTGTTACACCTAGCACTAACATCAATATGGCTGCGCGGGGCGTTTCTTCTAATTTCAATGAATCTGCGACTAAAACATTGTTGTAGCAAAGCAATCGGTTAGCAGAATTAGACCCAGTGTTTTTAATGTAGTGGTATCAACCAAACTTTTGCATGTAAAATTATTGCGATTTTAAGAACAGACTTGGACAGGTGTATCTAACCAGGATGTATAGGTATATGTGAATATTGTGTTGGTTTTTTGGGACCCTTGAAACCATACGATAGTTTATTTATGATAAGGTCCTGAAACCAATAAAATGTAGGCGTTCTTTCTATTTTCAGTCGCAATCGATAACTGAGAGTGAAGTCAGGAATATTTGCGAAGACTTGATCAGAGGTAAGCATATTTATTTGATTTCTAGCTCTATTTCTGATCTACAACACACCACGTTTCCCGACCGTCGACCCTTAATGGGTGGAACAATACTTCTCAAAATAAAATACCCCCAGCCAGACATTAAGCCGCATAAACCAGTGAAAGTGGCGCCTTCACCTATTCTATATTATTAATACGTTGACACAGGAAGTTAAAAATCCATCGTACAGTTTGTGGTATCTATTATAAGTTATTTATTAATGCCTCTGTAATATTTTCATTTTGTAAAGCTTAGGCAGAGATAGGAAGTTGCGCTTCGTGGCCACCAAACTCTATATTCGCAATTCTTCCTAAACTATATAAGATAAAACTATTAAAGAGGTATTAAAAATAGCTTATAACAGATACCACAAACTGTACGATGGATTTTTAAAATTTTCTGTGTTTAACTTAATACCTCATATGATAAAATAGGTGCCGCTGCCGTATTGGCTCGTGTATGCGCCTTAATAAATAACACAAAAGTACAGTGCCAGTCTTATTGCTGAGAAGCGATTTCTTCCAAGCAACCTTTGGATGGATAGCATAATTAGTAATTTTAGTGTATAAGCTTTCATATGTTTTAACTGTGAAAATATGGTTTTTCTATAGTCAAACAGTGACTTTAAAAAAACACATTTTCAGGGCAATTCAAGTAGAAATATTATGGTAAAACATAAACTTTATACGTCGCTATTATAAAAGAAAAGTCCCATCATCAAATGAATATTCTAAGGCAATTACAATATTCAATTGAAATAAAAAGTAGTATTCATCCTCAAATAATTCAACTAGCTACATTTAGAATGTTAATTTACAGTCCGGCTAAGAGAATTAGCAGAGTCGCTGCCGATGACACAGCCATCATCAACAGTCGGAAGACGGGGCCCGCCGGGGAGACCAGGGCCTCCTGGGCCACAGGGTAACTATATATATATATATACATTTACTTACCCATTTACTTGTGTATTTCCCATTTAGGTATGTATTTTATAGACATTTATTAATGAATGGACACAATGTTCTTAAAATTAAATTAATAATAAATAATAATATATAATACTAATAATAATAATCTTAAAACAAAATAAAAAAGTTAACAGTATAAAGGCGGCCATATCGATGAGTTATTTCTCCCAGGCAACCTTGGGATGAAAATAAATATTTTTATCATCATTAAACAGACAGTGAACTTGAAAGGATATTCAGAAGAAGAAAGAACACAAGTCTATCAAATAAATTTGCTTACACAAATAACCTAGCGATTAACAAGAAATAAAAAAGAAACACAAGCATGATACAACTTTGTCCAACTTGTATTTTTTTTATTAATGATGGAATTTACACGGACATTTCCATGTAACTTCCATAATTTTCTATTTTCAGTCAGTTAAAGAATAATTACTAGTAAAAAGCTTATGGTAACGTTCAATCATAAACATAAATCAAGGCTTTCATGACATCGATGAGAGATTTTTGATGCGACATATTTTGTCTAATCTATATACACTTTTCAGGAAATGGATTGTATTTTAATCATTTTATTCGAATATTTTTGACAACTTTTTTCACCTTCCTTCCAGGAAATCCCGGAGACCCAGGGGAAACGGGGCCTCGAGGCGCTCCAGGAGAAGCAGGTGAACTCGGCAAACCAGGCGCGCCAGGGGAGAGAGGGGATAAAGGGGACAGGGGAGAACGAGGACCACAGGGCGTTGGATTGCCGGGCGCAGAAGGACAGAGAGGACCACCGGGTAAGTTTATCAAATAAACGTGACAATGAGGGTGATTATTGGACGAATTAAAATTTAAGACTTGGTTCCTTTATTCTTATACTGGCTGCGCGTCGCGTTGCTCCTATGGAAACGTTTAAAGGTGAACTGATTTATGGGACAAAAATTGCTTTTGTTTAATTTCAGGATAAGAATTACCTGTATGCAAAATTTCAATTTGATTCGATTAGTAGTTTTAGCGGGAAGAAGCAACAAACATCTATCTGTACATCCATCCATCCAAACTTTCGCATTTATGATATTAGTGTGATATGATTTCCTTATGCTGGCTGCTTTTCTTTTCTGTATAAAACATAGCCTATGTAACGATAAAGTGGTTTTCTGTTTGTGAAATAATTTTTAAAATCTGACCAGAAGTTCAGGAGTTTATTTGACTCACAAACAGACAAAACTTTTTTTGTCTTCCGGATTGTATCAGAGTAGAAGATCTACAACTTTTGTAGCCACTCCGTAAAAGGCCTACTAGTTTCGTAGCAATAACGTAGCAAGCCTACAACTTTCGTAGCAATACCGTAGTGAGCCTACAACTTTCGTAGCAATATCGTAGAGGGCCTACAACTTTCGTAGCAATACCGTAGCGAGCCTACAACTTTCGTAGCAATATCGTAGTGAGCCTACAACTTTCGTAGCAATATCGTAGAGGGCCTACAACTTTCGTAGCAATACCGTAGCAGGCCTACAACTTTCGTAGCAATATCGTAGAGGGCCTACAACTTTCGTAGCAATACCGTAGCGAGCCTACAACTTTCGTAGCAATATCGTAGAGGGCCTACAACTTTCGTAGCAATACCGTAGCAGGCCTACAACTTTCGTAGCAATATCGTAGTGATCCTACAACTTTCGTAGCAATATCGTAGAGGGCCTACAACTTTCGTCGCAATACCGTAGCAGGCCTACAACTTTCGTAGCAATATCGTAGTGAGCCTACAACTTTCGTAGCAATATCGTAGAGGGCCTACAGCTTTCGTAGCAATACTGTAGCGGGCCTACAACTTTCGTAGCAATACCGTAGCAGGCTTACAAGTTTTGTAGCAGAACCGTAGCAGGCTCACGTGTGTCATAGCAATACCGTAGCATGACTACAAGTTTGTTAGCAGTACCGTAGCAGGCCTACAATTTTCGTAAAAATGAGAAATGATACTACTGGTTCAAATTTACCCGACCATTATTAAAAAAAGGAAAGAGTAAAAGGAAATAAAATCTCTAGCTTTTAAGCTATTTTCCAACTAGAGCAAAAGTTTTGTTGGTTACCGTAGCAATGACCTGTCCTACCTTTTTACCCTGACAGAACAGAGATTGTACGTATATGCGAGAGATACTGTTTGTTTATTTGTGTATGAATGTTTTCCGCAACAAATGTTCGTATATTTAACATTTCCAGGTCCAATCGGCCACCCTGGCGCTGAGGGTCGCACTGGACCCCGTGGGGACCCTGGCAGAGAAGGGGGTATTGGCCCCAGAGGGGTCCCCGGACCAAGGGGGACTTGCGAGTGTCCCGTCGCAGCCTTCTATGGATATGGACCAACGGGATATGTAAAGGGACCATAGAGAATATAGGAAAGATAAATAATATTTTATTTTTGACCAATCGTTTTTAATTCTGTTTATCTGCTAATCTGTATTATTTATCGAATGATTCGCTGATACCTGCGACGCAGGAGGTTGCGAGTTCAATTCTCGTCTTACGACAAATGTTTGGGCGATCTGCAAATATTTGTTAGAAGTTATCTGGGTGATTTCTATGTATAGTAATGTATTAAGCATATCAGTTATCTAGTAGCACAGGCTTAACTTTTGGGCAAGAATATGATGCTGTGTAATTTGTATTTGTAATGGTCAAGCTGTGACCTGATTTCAGTAGGAATTAAAAAATCAAGGTAAATTAGTAGGAAACTTAGAGATTTTGTTATAGTTTATATACATCGTAAGTGTAATTACGTACTTAATTCAGATCAAAGTATTTATGTAAAAAGGAAAGGTCAAAATAAAATAAATATTGACGACGGCTAAAAGTTTTATTCAAAAAAATCTACGCATCGAAATAATTTTACGTTATACTAAGCATTCAATAAATTATTTTAAAAATTGATTTCAAATATTATAAATCATAATTAAATCTACAAATACTTAGTAAACCTTTTAAAAACTTCATTCTCTAACGAGGGCTTCTTCACCAGTAATGAACGGTGGTTTAAATCCGACAGTTTAATAATATCAATTATTAAACTGTCGAAAATTGTAAATGAGGCAAAGCTAGACTGTTTTCAGTGAGAATTACCCAATATCAGTTATTCGCTGGCTCTATCTCCCTCACCGAATCGATTTCAGCTTTGCAGAAGAAACATTGCTTGCTGTTGAGTAGGTGCTGCATTATACACGCCCTGGAATGAAACGACTTTTAGGGACTTGAAACCATGGCTACTAGTTCGTTAAAATGTATGGGATTTCGGTAAGAAGTACTTGTATGCGAAGCTCAAATTTGCAAATCCGAACTCCACAAGGCAGCTAAGAATCATAAGATCAGCGCTACTTGTATCGCGATCATACGGCGGCATTTATCGGCGGCTTCCGATATGCGGCGACGAAGTGCTGGAATAATATTCCCCCACTCCTAAAAAATCTTGTATCAAAATATACGTTAAACTCAAAATTTTAAATATATTTAGGTACTTTAAAACAAAAAACGGAATTTCAAGCACTTCGCATCGCTGACTAAAGGCTACACGTGAAACGATCCTTTTTCGGCGTAAAATAGTTTTACGTAGGTATTAAAGCACGGAATTTAAGTTCATATTTTGTTTATTTGCTGCATAGTTACGTGGCCCTCCAATGTTGCCCACACTCTTATGAGATTGTGATTCTCAGAGGAGAGTTCAACCATCTTATATCTTATAGTTATACATTTACAGTTAGTATGTTAATGTTCATTAGGTTATAGGTAAGTTAGTTTACAGGTGTGTAGTGAGGTAGATTTACTGACGGACGTGTAACGCTGGACGTCACGTCTCGTGGTAGCTCAAAATCAGTGTTCGCTCATGGTTAGCAATATTATCACTGAGCTATTATCCATTCACACCGATACACACACGTATTTTTGTTTAATTCAACAGTGCTTTGTACTGTAGGCAGTTAGGTACTTGGTGCTAAAGCCTTCATTGAACTAGGTACTGTAAAAACATGATAAGGTCGAAAACAATTAGTCATTTCATAGATAAATGTAGTTTTATTGGTCCATGGTTGTTTTTATACACCTAATTTTAAGGAACCTAACGGCTGGAGATAGCAATTTGGTGCCTCAAATTTATGTTTTTACTTAAATAAAATATATTTACGTTATTTTAAATTCTGCCTCTTTCTAAAACCCACACCAATTGTATGTGTCGTAAGAGGCGACTAAGGAATATCTGCCGCGGCGGGCAGCAGCGCCTCCTGTATAACAATTCTACCACCAAACTGCGATCCCCAAACCGCATCAGGCCCAGCGTGGGTACCCCCCCATGAGATAACAGCCAATAAGGCGCTTATCAGGGGAGGATTGCGTCCAGCTACACAACCAATATAGGTTGTTGAAGAAGGTGATGTTGAGTATGTTTCCTTATTGGTTGCTGCGTCATAGAGGTACCTAACTACTATATGTTATGCTATCTGCATAACATATAGTATCGTATGCATGAAGTCTAATAGAGCCCCGTCTATATGTTACCTTTTTATTACTGAGCCATATAGCCGTGTCCGCACGGGTAGAAGGCAGTGTCCGCAGGCCTGGCGTAGCAGATAGTACAGAGTAGGTCCGAGGCAGCGCCACATGAACCTGGCGCGCCCTTGGTTCAACCATTGCATGATGTCAGAATCCCGTCTATATGTTACCTTTTTATTACTGAGCCATATAGGTATCAGCGCCTAAGTACCATAAATGCTACCTGCAAGAATGGTGTACGCACGGGATGAAGGCAGTGTCCGCAGGCCTGGCGTAGCAGATAGCACAGAGTAGGTCCGAGGCAGCGCCACATGAACCTGGCGCGCCCTTGGTTCAACCATTGCATGATGTCAGAATCCCGTCTATATGTTACCTTTTTATTACTGAGCCATATAGGTATCAGCGCCTAAGTACCATAAATGCTACCTGCAAGAATGGTGTCCGCACGGGTTGAAGGCAGTGTCCGCAGGCCTGGCGTAGCAGATAGTACAGAGTAGGTCCGAGGCAGCGCCGCTTGAACCTGGTGAGCCTTTGGTCCGGAGCATCACGTCACGAGCGACTCGTAGTCGGTCCACCACCTCTTCTAACGCGTCTAGCTCTTTTTTTGTTACGTCTTCGGGAACTGCGGAAATGATTTTAGTTTATGAAATCAAATAATATCCCAAAATTTATCTAGACTTGACCGCGTTCTCCCCTCAGTACGGGGTTGATTGATAACTACACTACGAAGTAAGGTGCTGTAGATGTCAAAAATCTTTGAAGCTTTATACGGACTTTAACGCCGAAATTACCCATAGTATAAACTATAATGAGTAAAACCTTAAGATTTTACTTTAATTGGAAATACTCTAGAGAACACAGTTGATAGTATAGGCTGATAGGCAAGATAGGAATGGTACAAAACTTATAGTTTGAATTCGAAAGTAACTCTCGTCTGTCTGACAGTCTGTTATCTTTTCACAGCTAAGCGGCTGAACGGATCTTCTGGATATTTGTGTAGATTATTGGTAAGGTACAAAATAACCTACCAATAAAAAATCTTCTAAAAACCTATTAATATAAATTGAAGAGCTAGAACAACCCTTAGAGGATCGAGGTAAAGTTTCATTCAATTCAAGTATCTGAAAGTAGACTAACATTTGTAGAAGGAGAAGTGTTTGCTCCTGGGTTTGCTGAGCATGTACTCCAGGCCGTCCACTCGGAACAGTGGCTCCATCACCAGTGCCTTTGTTACTTTCTCCAAGTGCTGTGGAATTACAAAGTGTTGATTTACAGATACTGTACAACATTTTACGTTCATCGTTAGGTTAGGTTAGGTTAGTAAATTCAGTTAGGTTAATTATGGTTACGTTCGGTTAGTAAATTCGGTTAGGTTAATAAATTCAATTTAAAATTTAACTTAAAGGGAGTCAGTCAGAGTGTTAAGTTTAAAGTGAATTTATTCAATAAACGTTAGTCTTTGTAATGCATGGAATGGAACAGAAATTCTGTTCAGTATTATGTATTTCACAATCAAGTAATCTAGTACACAACACAAGCTCTACTATGTTTGGGGCGATATGATGGGTGAAAATGACTTCGTTTTGTGAACTCAAAAAAACCCAAATCCAAGACACCCTGGAATGTCTCATACATATCTCATAAATAATAGGCCTCGACTAAAAAGTGGTAATTAGTCTTTCAGTCAATTAGATTTTATCAGAAGATATTGGACTCGTATTTTTCTTTTGTCGATCAAACAAAACATGATAAAAATAAAGTGCGTCCAAATTAAGGAGCTTGTGACGTCACGGCTAAGTAAAAAGTTTGCTACTTTTTACTGAGCTGTGACGTCACGCGGAACTTCAACTGGCTACATCTTCATAATTTTTTGTTTAATCGAAAAAAGATAAAATCCCTACGTGTCCAATATTGACAGACTAATTAGAATCTTTTAGTCGTCAGACCTATTATGGTGCAAACAACGCTAATGCAGGTAATGCCTAATATCTAATAACCGTAAGTGATTCACGTAATAATGCACCCATTGTTGTTAGGGCTGGATTGGCAGAAATTTCTTGAAACTTTTCTAGACCTACGTCAGGCGGTAGCGACTTACATCAGGCGGTAGCTTATGTTTCTTTGAAACATTCAGATGTCTCATAGATATTATTATGCTGCAACCGGCGTTAATAATGGTAATAGACGTAGGTGAACTGTTCACGTAATAATGCATCCATTCTTATTAGGGCTGGGTCGACAGGAAGTTCTCGAAAATGTTCTAAGGTGACTGCGCACTCGTCCGCACTCGGATCCGTATACCTACCTAGAGGATTTTAGTAAATGCGGCTATCGGGGATTGCATACTATTTCATACAAAGATTTGTAAATGCGATGACTTCGGCACGCGTGGCGCGGACAAGTGCGCGTTCAGCTCTAAACTTACATCAGGCGGTAACTTGGTGTTCAGCATGCCTATAAGACAGCCGGCCACGGGCGCTAGTGCTACGTAGTAGTGCACGCGGTCTGTGTCTGGCAACCCTCGCGCCACCAGTCTGGAGAAGCCAGCGCCTCCGCCGCCGCGGATGCAGACCCTCGAGACTACAGCCATTAGGATCTGAAAGCAAAGTAAAATAGTTATATACACTTGTAAAACGTTTCGCGCCTTTGAAATCCCTCGCTAGCTCAGTAGTCTACTTTAGAGTCACGAGCGTAGCGAGTGGCAACTTCAAATCCGCAACTTCAAATCCCGAGCTAGCGAAGCAGCCTAGGCTGCTTCGCTAGCTCGGGATTTGAAGTTGGTCGGTACGTGCAACAAAAAACCGTGCATAAAAGAGATGAATAAACATTGTTAACAACAATTTGAGCAGCAAAGTTACTGTTTTCGAGCGAGAGAGCCTATGTTTGATTCCAGGATCTGGTTTACCTGTATGCAAAATTTCAGCCCGATCCGTTCAGTAGTTTTGGCGTGAAAAGTTAACAAATATCCATCCCTATCCATCCATCCATCCATACAAACTTTCACATTTATAATATTAGTGTGATAGCCATTCAGAGTCAGAGTCAGAGTCAAATCGTTTATTTCTTTAGACTTTTTTACTATTTAAACAGCTTGATATTCATAAAAATATATGATCCACAGATGTTGTAGATTGTAATAAGAAGCTCTCTAACTTTTCGTGAGACGATGAGAATGGGCACATCTTACGTGAGACGTTGGGAATAACCCTTATTCTAAATAAGGTGCGTATCAGGGGGTGGCTTGCGTCCAGCAGTCAGTGGGCCAAAATAGGCTGTGGAGATTGAGGTTAAAGAGTATACCTGACAAGTCCTGCCCAGCAGCAATTCATTCTGATTGTCGCACGCCTCTGGTTTGGTCAGCAACATTGGTGCTAGATGCATGGTCATCTCCAACGCTCGAGCCAGTCCGTGGTACAAATCGAAGCAGGTGGCACAGAGCTTGATCTGACGGGATTCCAGCTGGGCGTCTACTTGGACCCTGTCCATCTGTAGGGGGTATTGACCTTATTTTTGACCGACTTCAAAAAAAGGAGGTGGTTCTCAATTCGTCTGTTTTTTTATGTTTGTTACCTCAGAACTTTTGACTGGATGGTCCGATTTGCATGATTCTTTTTTTATATGAAAGCTCATGCTTCCCGTGTGGTCTCATTTTAATTTTCTTCAGTTCTGACACTGGGATTCATGAAAATTCATGAAAAAACTGTAAATTTTAAGTCGGTTTATAGTTTTTTAAAACAAAATTAAGTATGTATCACTAGATATTAATAACTGTGCACAGCTGTAAATATGTAGTGATATGTGTGACAGGTGTCAAAACACCTGTCTGTTCAAAAAGAGAAGAGTCTTGGGAAGTGAGGGCGCTCGTGTGCCAATTTGACAACTTTTGTTGCGTTGACAACACTGCTCTGTCATTGCAGTACGACTAAAAGTGTTACACCCGGTTTCTTGAACGCTTATTATTTTGTAAATTGTCAGGCTGTACACGCACTGCTTTTATTACTCGCGTGGTTTTTTTTGCAGAATTCTGTAACTTAATGGAAGTTCACTAGCGGAAAAATATGAATGTTTGGAGCACTATAAAGTTGTAGGTAGCTAAAATAGCAAGGAATTTTATTCGTCGTAGGTGTAAGTTATACCTATTCCGCGAGATTAAAATTCACGCTGTGAGATTCCGCAGTGCGTATATAACAAGCCGTTGACTATCCATTCAATGTGACAAGCGTTCGAGAAACCGGCTGTAAGTTGACCAGAACGCCACGAATCTTCTCTTTTTTAACAGACTCTAGATGATTGATTTGTAGATACGCGTTGCCATACAGAATATACTCTAGAATTTGAGCGTCTTTTATCATACTTTTCCCTAGAATTGGGGACTCGAAGCTTGATTATTTGCCTTACTCACTGGGGATGATGAAAATTTTCAAAATTGAAGAGAGTCTATTCTATTGTAAACTGAAGTTCAGATGATAATGATAATATTTTAAATTGAAATTGTAAAACAATTTCAACCCATCAAATGAAAGGTTGACCTAATAAAAGCGTATTAATAAAGACCGTTAAAAAATAATGCTATTTGATTCGGCGCACCCGATTTGGACTTCGCTCATTTAATATTTGATTAAATGAGCGAAGTCCAGTCCACTTGGGCGACTTTGACCCATAAACACAAATGAAATTGCCTTTACGGAAGTGTTAATTAATGTTTTACGACAAATTCTGCTGAAATTGATTCTGTCCTTTCTGTTTAACGGGAGGATCTTTGATGTACCTCCATCTATATGCACGAATAATAATGTGATGATATAGGAAGCTTAGATAACCTTTATTACATTAAAACTTTTTAATCCTTTATGGTTTGTACCACTACAAATTTATTAGGTCAATTAGGTACTCGTGCAGGTGTGTCATTAATTTTTATTATACACAGAAAACACCCAGAGCACTCGGAAAAAAAAATCTTGCAGATCGTGCAGAATCTATACTATTATTGTAAACGGAAAGATTTGTTCGTTTGTATGTTTGTACTTCATTACATTATTCAGCTACTGGTGAAAACTATAAGGGATTTTAAATATTATGAAGTCAGAACAGAATACAAGATTAGGGCAGGAACTATAACAGCTTCCAGTAATTATTATCAAAACAAATCCAATTATACCATTAACAATTTGGTAGGGCGATGTGGTAGCTAAGCAACAAAGTCCCTTTATTTGTAATAAATAATAATAAAAAAAACAATTTGGTAGTGCCCTTATTGTGCGGATCGGGAACTACACATTTCTCATAATAAAAAAAATAAAGCTGGACAATTCTCACAGCGTTATCTAGCCCCAAGCTAAGCAGAGCTTGTGATATGGGTACTAAATAACTGATATACATTTTACAATACACTACATACATAGATATTTTTTTATTATACATAGAAAACATCCAGAACACCCTGAATAAATATTTGCAGATCGTACACACATTTGTTCCGAAAAGAAGACGTAACGTTCACGTCTGGTTACTAATGTCAAATAGAATCGCTCCTCTGTACCTACTTCTAAAAACGAAAATCGAAGTTCCTGATTCGTTTTCGTGCAAACGCTTTTTTATGCAAGTGTCATACTAGTACGAGTTGGATTTGCCGAAACCGAATTAGAAACTCCGTTTTTCGTTTTCCGAGTTGATCCTTACCTCTTGCATCATAGTGATGAACTCTGAGAATGCCCAGTTGAGCTGACTGAGCAAGGAGTTGAGGAACGAAGCCGCTTCCTTCGGATGATCGCTGAGGTAGTCCCTGATGCGACCTTGTATTACTTCTGATGGACATGGACCTGAAAAACACAGTACTACCTAAGGAGATTTTTCTCTACCACAAAAATACGATACAAGTAGGTATAATATACTTTTTTTTATCAACTTGATTGTAATTTTGCCGATAGTTAACGTCTTTAATATATGCCATCAATTCACTATTTTATGACGACATGTTGTTTTTATTTATTGGTTTTGTATTGTTGAACAAAACCGTTGTCAATGTTTTTCATGAACGTTTTCATGTTTGTCTTTGTTTGTTCCTATTTTTTTTACTCCGTGACGTCACGAAACGGCTCAGTCGGAAGACCAGCGTTGGTTGCACGCAAATACAACCAACTCATGCTGAGACTGGGACCGTTGTGTTACTCTCAAACTGTATTAGTATCTTAGTTCTTTTTATTTTAAATTGTAGGTATGTGTTTGAGTTACAAATAAACGTTTCTATTCTATTATATTCTATTCTAAATAATATCTAGAGCACGACTGGTGTATTGTGGCATCTCATACATAAAACCAAATAGGCTGTACCTAAGTGAATGCCCAAAAATTACTATAACCAATTTGTAATTCCTCAAAAATCCGCGATCATCATTGAAATCGTTCTAGCAATTCTATAAATTGATTCTATGATCCAGTGGCGACATACATATAAATATAAAATATATATACCCTTAAAGTCAACATAAAACAAACATACCAAAGCACTGGCTCATAAGCCCCGCGTCGACCTTCGCACCGAGATTGTTTACCGTAGGCTCCCGGTCCCCGTATCTGCAAGGAAAGGTGGTTTACACCTTTATAACAACGTGTACGTGGGTGATTCTGACAGAGCTCAAAAATACATGTCCGGCTCCAAAAAGAAGTAAGTACAAAAAGTATCCCTAGCACTTTGTTTTCTTTTACATAGTAGATTACATAAAAAAACAGTAGTCGCGGCCAATTTCAGTTTTTAATTTTCTTGTTCAAAATGACAAAAAATAAATAAAATTCTTGGAAAGATTGAAGTGTGTGGTGCATCTCATGCTTCAGTGTTAATAGTTTTTTATGTTATTTCCGATAAATAATAGCACTTTTTTAGGAGTAACTAGTACTTTTATAAAATATCGCGTATGTGGTTGAAAAATCTGATTCAGCAATGAATACTAATTTCCGTGGACACCATATTGAAAACAATTTATAACTTTGCATTCATTAAGCCAGTAAAATGCCCTTCACTGCCAATAAATTTCAATTTAAAAGTAAATTCAGAATGATTTATCATTATGTGTAATTTCAATAAAAGAATTGTGCCACGAAAATCAACCAAAAAATGAGTTTCCGAAGTTAGTTCACGTACACGCGGTATATGGTGGTTTTTCTCGAGTGGCTGAAAATTCAAAGATTTTCCAAAGTTAGGGCCTATTAATATGTGTCTATAATTACAAAAAAACTGGTTATTCAGTTGGCAAATATATTTTTATGCCTCTTTAAGTGATAGGTAAGGATAGGTCTAGAATCTTAGATATTTTTGTTAATAAAGAAGTAACAAAACCAATGAAGTATTTAAGAAAAATACGACCATCGGAGCAAATTACAAAAGTTTACTTAAAAAATTGTTAACAAACGCGTCCTCTGTCTCCTGTATCAACAAAGACAGGTGTTAACAAATTGTGGCGTTTAGACTAGGGTTTGTAGACACGACTTAAACGGTTTATTCTGAGCCACGACGGTGGCAAGCACCCTTGTAAATTTGTACCTACGCATAAGCGATTTAGTTTTAAATTATTGGACAAAGTTGTTTATATGTAAATTAAAGTAGGTTAAATAGATGGGAACCCAGTGCCTAGATAAACCTAACCTTTAAAGCATTGCTAACCAACCTATGTAACAAAATTTTCATGAATAAATGATCTTTCTATCTATCTATAAGCAGGGAAAGATTACAAGCAACATTATGTAGGTAATGGTGTATTCAGATGTCGCCAAAACTAAACTAAACTAATTTGACAGAACTAAAAATATCGCCGTCCCTGTCAAAACGATCAAAATAATAAGGACGGCAACATTTTAGTGATGTCATATTAGTTTAGTCTAGTTTTGGGACGTCTGTGTGTGGCTACGAATAAATTCTTATTTCTTATTTCAAAATCTGAAAATCTTGGGATGCGTATAAGCTAGATAATCTTACAAATCTAGCCATATATATTTGCTACACTATTGTTACGTCACTTCACCACGTCTTCGCCAGATGCGAGTTGATAAATCGTTATGAAATGTCAACCTCACAGCACCATTTCTCCAACGTACTAATTACAGCCGGCAAATAAATGGATATTGCTCTGGTTATATATATCACTGACATCTGTTTTCCTTTTGTGCACAAAAATACATGTAACTTACTTATCAGGTATATTATTCATTTATATAATACTAGCTGCGCCCCGCGGCTTCGCACGCGTTGTTCTTATGGAAACATTAAAAGGTTTTTTCATCCCACGGTAACAGATTTATGGGATAAAAAGTAGCCTATGTTTTATTCCAGGATGAGAATTACCTGTATGCAAAATTTCAGCCAGATCCGTGAAGAAGTAACAAACATCCATCCATACATCCATACAAACTTTCGCCTTTATAATATTAGTGTGATTACTTATTTATTAGGTACTAGCTGCGTCCCGCGGCTTCGCACGCATATCTACTTACTAAACGTGTGTTCTTATATTACTTGTTTTTCAGCATTTTTTCGCTCCTACAAGGTCAAAAAACAAAACAATAAACTAGCGGTCAGGCTTTCAGGATTGTCTTGAAGACAGATAATGAGAGGTCGTTATTCGAAGGAGGCACTCCTTGTCTATGGAACGAATTTGATCTAATTTGTTGGTATAAGGGTGTGTGTTAATTTGTTCGAAATTTTTCAAGAAAACTAATAGTTAGGTTTGCATCATCACAAACACAGTCAAGAAGACGCTAAGTCTTCATTCTTCCTTCCAAAAATAGTTCTCTAGAGAGGTTATTTGAAACTAAACTTTAAAACGGCTCTGCCTGAATCAGCAGTGTAGGAGTGATTCGTTGGGTTCCGGACAAAAGTGATTTTTCACTTTAGTAAAAATTAAGAAATAAGAGCTTT
Source organism: Eupithecia tripunctaria (assembly GCA_955876795.1). NCBI lineage: Eukaryota > Metazoa > Arthropoda > Insecta > Lepidoptera > Geometridae > Eupithecia > Eupithecia tripunctaria. The sequence continues at coordinate 5,692,553 of OY041623.1, read as the reverse complement.
ACAAACGTGTTTGTGATAATGGGCAGAACCTGCAGTTCGCCTAGTCTGTGAAATACCAATAGCCATGTCTATTTAGGAAGGAATAATTTTATGAATGCATGAAAAAACAGCATATTTAGCTCCTCGTCAGTCATTACAATGTGACAATCCAAAAAATAAGCGCTACTGTGGATTGTCACGATGTGACAACAAATCGTATTATTTTCAGAGGGTCTATACTCCTAAACAAAGTATTTATATGAAATTGATAACTTCGATTTGTTATGTTGGTTTAGATCTTTCTATATATTAGATAACCTTGTAAATCAAGTTTTAAGATTTATATTATAATGTAATCTCTCCTGTGTAGACATTTGAAAAAAAATTCAGGGTAAAAATGTTTTGTTTTGCGCTGAAATGAATATTGATACATAATGTCTTTCAGTAGTTTACACTTTTGTTATTAATCAACAAAGTTTTCATTGGAAAATATGCATTCGGTTAATAAAAGTACACCGAAAATAGAACTCCGATTTTGTTTTATCTACAGAAGTTAATCTATTTAATATTTTTCCATACAATTAATGGAGTTAAGTAGATTATTTGATCAAAGCACTTTAATAAAACATAGGGCTTCTCATACAAAAATCATGATTTTTAGGGGAAACAGGGGGATCACACAGGGAAAACAGGGGATGTCAGTGGTTTGTCACAATGTGGCGCCAGAAACTTTCAAATTCAAGATGGTGGACGCCCATTGACGAGGGGTTAGACAGAAATTAACTTTAAAAAAGTCACAAAGCATTTCCTTCTATGCTTACCTTTAGCTGAAAAGCCTAATCAGATTAATAAACAAATAAATCCCTGTAAATTATTGCCAATATCTTACCTAATCACCATCAATGCTGAGAAATATTGCTTCATTCAATTCATTTCTCTGATGGAATAACGCCTTGGGATTGTTATTTATTTTCTTTTGAACTGACTTTATCCAATCACGACATTAATCAGAATCCTGAAATATGTGCGATTAAGGAAAGTAATTTAATTAAAATATGTTTTGTGTATCTATGCGATTTCTTTATAGCTTGATTCATATCAATGCAATATTTGAACTTTGTATAAGTATTAATGAAAGTATTGCTAAAAAGTCTTAGGCCCCGTATTATGAAGGCTGGCTCGGTCATCGATCTATGCTTGAGTAACGCATGGCACAAACCTCACCCAAGCATATAATCTATGACTAAGCAAGGTTTCATAATACGGGGTGGCTTAAACTCGGGTAAGTCCCACTACCGAAGACTTACGAATAATTGTAATAATTTATTATTTCTAGATATTTTCATCGTGTCACCTAAGGCTCGAACCTAGTGGATTTGGTAAAACAAACTAGGCCTAGATATCAGTAATCAGGGATTCCCGTGGTAAAAAACAACAATTACATAAAATTCATTGGTTGTGAAAACACGATTCAGTAAAATAATTACGATAAAAAAACATGACAGTGCACTTAATTTGCTCTAGATATCAGGAACCCCGCGGTCTATAGAAAAGATTTTTGATTTGATTCGTAGGTTATTTACCTACTACGAGTAGTTCTTTGGTTTCTTGGTTGGGTTTTTTTCATAAGTGGAGTAGTTTTCTTGTATATAATACAAAAACATCATTTTTGCGCCTATGCCGCTCCAAAAACGTATGCTCTATCCCGCTCCTATAAACGCCAAATCCTATGACTATCTTTTTCACAAAAAGGCGGGCTATGCGCCCTGTTAAACCCTTGACCTAGTAAAACAAATATTCTGGAACGTTTTAAATGTACAAAACATAGGTCTCAAGTTAAATTTTACAGCCCATAAGTTAGCTCTCTTACTTCGGCTTCGTTTCCCATATCTCACGTAAAGAATTTGCAAGCAAACATATTGGAGCCATCAGATTTCAGGGATACATCTGGGACCCTATCTTCTTGTCTCTGTGACGGATAGCGGCACTGAACGAGAATTCAATCACAGAAAACGTTCCTTCAATAAATTCTACCATTCGAACAAAAAATGGCCGGAGATAAAACGTCCCAGATATTCCAATAAGTCGTCCTGTTCCATCATCGTTATTGAAATTCAAGTACTTTTACCATTATGTAACATTATGTAAAAGCATTTTAGGCGTTTTCCGGTGAAATTATGTGTCGCTGAAAATGCTTTGTAATGACAGAATTTACTGAAAATTGCGGACGTAGAAATGAGACTGCGAAAATGTACAGCATTTAAAATTTTTACGTAAGGATAATTAAGTTGATACGTCATAATGTTACTAAAGTTATCATGAAAATTTTAAATAATCTACCGACTTATTTCTTGAGTCACACAAGCTAATACTTTCAACCGACTTAATTCTTAGGTTCTCAATTCGACTGTTTTGTTACCTCATAACTTTTGACTGGGTGGTCCGATTTTCATGTTTCTTTTTTATTTTGAAACATTGTGCTTCCCGTGTGGTTCCATTTTAATTTTGGTCTAATGGGATCTATAAAAAAACTATATAATTGAAGTTGTTTTTTTTAACAAAATCAATTATTGTATGTGTAACGGATTCGGGTAAAAAGCAAAAATGATTTCTGTTTATGGCCCGAAGTAATTTCGTAAGCTTGCTTAGGTCAATCTTTGCTTGAGTTACAATCTTCTATGGCAAAAGCATTACTGAAGCATAGGTCAATGACTGAGCAATTGAGCATACCTATGCAGTTTCATAATACGGGACTAACAGCCGGTTTCTCGAACGCTTATTATTTTGATAAATTGTTGACAATTGTCAGGCTTTACAGGGACTGCTTTTATTACTCGCGTGTTTTTTTTTGCAGAATTCAGTAACTTAATGGAAGTTCACTAGCGGAAAAATATGAATGTTTGGAGCACTATAAAGTTGTAGGAAGCTAAAATAGCAAGGAATTTTATTCGTCGTACGTGTAAGTTAACTTAAGTACGCAGGTTATATTCCGCGAGATTAAAATTCATGCTATGAGATTCCGCAGTGCGTATATAACAAGCCGTTGACTATCCATTCAATGTGACAAGCGTTCGAGAAACCGGCTGTAAATGTATAAGTGTGTTTGTGTGTACCAATTAGATTGAAATCTAGCTATCAAGTAATAGGCTCACTTTCCTAAAAAAACTCACTAGTCTGTCAGTTTGATTATCAAAAGTTAATAAACACGTACGTAGACCTAGTAAAGGTCGCGGGAAGTCGCTGGATGCAGGCAGCGCAAAATCGGTCATTGTGGAGATATTTAGGGGAGGCCTATGTACAGCAGTGGACGTCGATCGGCTGATATGATGATGATGATGATGATGAATAAACACGTACTTTTTCTTTTGTCGTTCAAATAAAAAGTGATGTAAATAAAGTTCCGCATGACGTCACACCTTGCAAAACTTTTAACAAGGTGCGACGTCAGTAACCCTCATTCGCAAACTTTGACGCACTTTATTTTTGTTTCATTTTATTGATAAAAAATATGATTAGAACATTTTCTGATAAAATCAAACTGAAGGACTAAATAGATTTTATTTTTTACTCAGGAGACTCCTTTATTAGGTAACTAAGAGGCTAACTATAATTATTTGAGTGAAGGAAAGAGATATTTTACCTATGATAAGTTCAAGCCATATTTAGTTGTATAACACCATCGCATTAATATTATAAACGCAAAAGTTTGATGGATGGAAAAAATGAAAAACAATGGAAAACAACTGAACGGATCAGGCTGAATTTTGCTTGCATACAGATAATTCAACCCTTTTGGAATGAAACATAGGCTAGCCAGAACGTGTGTAGGTGAATGTATGTGACTGCAGTTATTATAAAAACTATAGTATCGTAGTCTGACGAATTCATTACGGACGTAAGCGGGTGGAGACCGCGACTCGGCAAACGTAGTGTAGGGCGCCCTCCGGCCAGGTGGGATGACGATCTGCGAAAGACTACAGGCAGATGCGTCAAGCTGAAGACAGGGCGCTATGGCGCTCATTAAGGGAGGCCGTGTCCAGCAGTGGACTAATATAGGCTGATGATGATGATGATGTAAGCGGGTTAACTTTATTTGTGTTGGAAGAACACCAACGTTTCATCCCTTAACGAGGGATGAAACATCATCAGGGATGAAACTTCATCAGGGAAGAAACATCTTTTTGTTTTTTGTTTTTCTCTATCTATTAGTGCAACAAATACGTTCCATTTTATTTAAATTTGTGTGTTTGTATACCTATTTGATTTGTATATTATTGTTTCTTTTGTTAGTGTTTTTGGTTAAATTTTTAGTATTGTGAGTATTTTATCCGTAACGCCAACAAGTGGCTCTGCCGGAAGACCAGCGTTGGATGCTAGCTTGCCAGCCATTCAACTCATGCTGAGTCAGAGCCAATTTTGTAGACGGACCTAAGTACACTTTTTTTTTCCTTGCTCTAAAATGTATACCTACCTACTTATGTTCTGTCTATAAAATAAATATTTTTATTCTTATTCTTTTTCTTATCTTCAGGGTGAGTGGGGGTGGGATTACCGCATCCCTCCGAGCACTGTATTCGGAATGATGTACCTGGTTATTGTGCCCTTTTGTCGAATCCATAGGAAAACCGCGTGGAAAGCTGCAGGACGCAGCTAGTAGGACTAATGAGAATGATTACATGCAAAGGATTTTTGTTGCACTTAAATTTCTTTGAGTTATATATTAATCGTTAGGAACATATTCACGTAACTACTATATTTTGAAAGACCTGTAAGGGCTGTTAAAATGTAATACACTATAATGTAAACCTTAAATATATTGTACTGTTGGTCTTTAATAAATAAATAAATAAATAAATAAATTACCTGGCAGCTAGATGTGGCCATTGGCGGTGTCGGAAGCCAAAGCCAGAGCCGTGCCAGAATCGAACCAGAACCCAGTTGGACTGCGCCCACGCGCGGTTCTGGTAGGGACGCACCAGCTCCTCAACCATCGACATTTGTCTGAAACAACAAACATGTTCTTACACATGTAGGTTTGAATTTGAATGTAAAAAGCTTGTAACGCGCGTAAACGCTCTACAATACATTGATTTATTCAAAAGGGAATATAGGTTACGTTCTCCCAGCGCTTACTCAAAAATTGGCATGTGCTAGAACTACACGCAAACACATACGCTCACAGTTATATTTCCAGTCCTGTGCAATACAAAGAAGAACAAAGACGGAAAGACGTACCTAAGACCGAAGTAAGACCGAGACAACAATATTTCACGCCAATCACGACCGCCCGTGCCGCCAGTCCGACGGTGACTGAGGTGGGAGCACACAATTTTACACAATATGAGGTTGCCATTTTCGAGAAACTAGTACCTCATCTTCCCTTTTTAATTAATCAATGCTACAATACAACGTATCAGATGACCAGTACTAACGCGCGTTGCGAGTCACAACTTATGAAATGTTTTTAGGTAAATACAAATACTAAGAAGTCTACCAACATAGGCTTAAGACAATGTTGGATTCAGTTTCAGTTTGTTTATTCTCAAACAAATACATTTGTGTCGGAATATTTTACAATAAAAATGATATAAATAATTATAATGTAATATATACAAAATGTATGTCAGAGCAGAAACAGAGAGAAGTTTGTCTCGATTTAGTCCAGAAAGTTCCAAGTAAGTATTATAATTTTCATGAAAAAACCTTCAATTTGGCAACAGTAGTAAAAGTTAAATGGTGTGGTGCGTGCGATTCTGTAGTAATATCTGGCAACAGCAGTTATTTATGCTACAAATACAATATCTACGAGCTAATTAGAGATACGCATAAGTTTCTAAAAGTTAAAACCATAAAAGTATAACATTCTTTAATTTAGGGTTAAACTAACTGTTTTAACGGCACCCGTTCAATAGCCCGCATAGTGGCAGGCTGCGTGGCGAAGGAGGCTAGAGTCTGGACCAGGGACTCTCTGGTGCTGGCCAGCACGATGCGCTGGTCTGCAAACTCTGAGCATAGGAATGCTGCGCAGGATACCACGAGCTCTTCCCAATCTGATGAGAGTGTGCAAAAATGAAGCAAGCGGAACTAAATAATATGAATAGTTATTATCAATCATCATCATCATTGTATATTATGGACTAATATACTGCTGGATATCGGCTACCCCTAATGAGCGCCATAGTGCCTTGTCTTTAACTTGCCGCATCCAGCATCTGCCTGCAGTCTTTCGTAGATCAACAAATCTTTGTTTTCCGAGTCGCGGTCTCCACTCAAGAACATCTTTACCTTAGCGGTTGACGGTTCTTCGCGAGTAATGGCCGGCCCACTGCCACTTCTGTTTGCTTTTTGAGCTATGTCGTTAACTATGGTCTATCAATAGTTCGAAATAAATACGTTTATCTTCATGTGATTAGACCTCGTTGATTCACTGCTAGGGCTACGCCTAAGTTTCAAAACTGAGAACGTTATTGGTGGCAATCAAATAGACAAGAGATACCGAGCGATGGCAAGGCAATGCAAACGTGCTGTCTTCACGTTGGTAGATATTGACTTTCACTCTGCAACGTTGGGCTAGATTATTGGTGGCAAATCACGAGATAAAAATATCAAACAGTTGATATTTTTATCTCGTTTGCGAGGTATCATCCGCTCTGTGTGCTGGTTAGCCTTGCTTTTGATTGATTTATTCATTGAAACTTCATTGATATGGTCAAGAGAATGCAGTAGTACCATCTAAATAAAACTGAAATGTCTTTTCGGTAATTCAGACATTCATTTATTTGTTTGTGAATCAGGTAGATACAGTCAGCTATTAAGATTTAGTCCAGATCACTAGATTCTGCCATTAGAGCATACAAACATTCGTTAATACATGGATACATAGTATTGAGGAGAGGTGACAAGGAACTACCTGGTATCTGATGCAGCGGAACCGTAGGATGCATGTACAGGCGCAAGGTGTTGCAGAGCTCAAGCATCGTGTCCACGTGGTACTCCGGCACGAACGCGAATAGAGACTCGGTGAACTCCTCGGTCCCTGGATAATGGAGATAAGTCAATGAAGTGCGAGTAGTACTCGCGCGCAAAAGGGTTCCGTACCTATAAAAATGGCAAAAAAAAATCTGTTGTATAGGAGCTCCCTTTAATAATAATATTTATTTTATTCTATTGTAGTATTTGATGTTATAATAAAAGTAAAATAAAATAAAAAAAAAAAACATTTTAATCATGCTTATAAAAAGAACAGCTTGTAATTTTAATGAAAATGTAATTTTGAGCTGATTTCGCGTCCAAAAGTGCTCCTGAACACGTAGTTAAGGCTACAGCTACGTTTTCAGGAGCAATTTTTGAATACTACGTGCATCTTCCTTGTTATAAAGATATTCATAAAAGATAAGGTTATAAATCGAAAGATTATATTTTAATAAACGTTTTCCACGTGGTTTTAAGAAACAAAACGCTGCTTGAATCAATTCGAATACGAGTGATTGGCGATTTTTTCCCATAACGAAATATATGATAGATTTATCCACTTTCGCGCGAGTTTACGAACCTAATCAAGCCCTGTAACAGTGAGTTCCCTTTCTAACAGTGAGTTGTGCTGACCGCCATCATTGCTGTTATCTTGGATGGAAACCGTTTGCTGAGACCAGTTGAAAAGATTCCCTTGGGTCTATTGCTAACTACCCCGGGATAAGCAGCAATTTATTGAATAGAAACTTTATTAGCGCTGCGGTGATAATACCAATCTATGTCATTGTACCTACCCTTAATGTGCGAGGCATGGATTTTTGCACTCTATCAAAGAACATTTTAGTTAGTTATTTTTATATTCTTTGTGTAGTTATTTTTATGTTAATTGTACCTACCTTTTATTGTTTTTTTGTATTATGTGTTGCAGTTGCAAAGACAAGTTTTATCCATCTATCTTATTTAGTGCTAAACACCCTTAAGAGCGGCCAACTTGTCTTACTTTTCATCAAAACGTTCTTACGTGATTATGGCGTTGTAACAGATGTTTCTTTAAATTTTTATATATATTTTTTTATTTATTTGTTAGGTATCTTGTGCTCTATAATCTTTCTATCACAACCAAAACTCTAAATTTGTAGAAATACATTCAGTATAAACCTCCAAAAATCTGCTTTTTAGTACAAATTTTCCTAAACTTTTTCTGTTCATAATTTATTTCTTTATCTATATTAACGCGCTGTTCAGACAAAATACCTACCTACTTACTTCTGCCCTCTTGCCTAAGAACTTCCTAGAGGTCACATAATAAACCCCATTCCAAGAAAAACAGGAATAAATTCACGATCATCGACTAAGTTCGCCACACGCCGCCGCCGGTTTATGACAGCTGATTTGGTATTCCGGACTCAATTCCTGTGAAAATACTATCCATTTTTCTAGCCCCAAAGCGACAGGTCAGCTTTCTAGGCACTTTAGGGTCAATGTAAATTAATGCCAGTGTTTTTCTGATGCTGGCTCCATGCCAGGGTGAAGATCAGGAATTTGGACACCGCGTTAATGAGACCTTGAAAAAACACCGTGCTGCTGCTTATTGGTGGATGTTTTCTATGTAAAATATAATAATAAAGTCTTTTTAAGCTATTGCATAGCTTCTATCGCGGGCCTTGAGCGCGGGGACCGAATCCAGAAATTCCGTAACGAAAAAACCTTGACGTTTGTCCCTTTAGTTCAGCAACTCGCCTCTAGATGGCATTGCAATAGCTTTACCGCGGCAGTCCCCGAGTGCCACACGTCTTTTTTATTTATAATATAGGTAATAAAATTAAAATTACGAAACTACTTATGAGTTGAATTTATATGTGTAATTGTAATGAATGAGTTATTTAATTACTAAGGACCCTGATCGAGTGAAGGCCTCTTATATAAGTTTTTATAAGCATGTATGTTAGTCTCTAAGGTATTTATCATTTGAGCCCTAGTTAAGCTACTTTGTACTTGTCTTGTGATGCCTTGAGATAAATGATTATTATTATTATTATTATTATTATAAGTTTTCTATGTACCCATGGTATAAGGTATCCATCTTGTATTGTATTGTATTAAGTAGGTATTAAAGTTATCTAGTACCTACATATAACACAAGCTCTGCTTAGCTTGGGGCTAGATAATGCTGTCAGAATTGTCCAACATTGTTTATTTATATATAAGAAACATACACGATCTCTATATACACCGACCGATATAGGTTGTTGCGGATATACATAAAAAACATACTGAGATTTATTGTTTTAATTAAAACGATTGAACGATTGGCTAGTTGAGAACCAACTCTTTTTGCTTCTCGTCGGTTTAAAAAGGCTTTAAGGCTTTTTCACTAGAGCTTTCGTAAACCGTGCGACGTTTAGTATTTTTTTGCTCGTCTGTGGAATTCTATCCCCAAACGTACTCTGTGTAGACCGTTTTGCTAACCAATTACAAAGTACGTTATTTTTTATAAGTGCCAACTCTGTGTTCATAAAATTGCTATTTGGAAAGCCAGAGAAAAATATAATTTTTTGTCGACTTAAATGAGCTAAGCAATTCTTGCAATAACAATCTGTCACGAATCAAATATTTTATTAATTCTTGTTATAATTTTTTTCTATTATTTGATTGTAATCTTCTTTTTTTTAATGTTATAAAAACAATCGTCATTTGACGAACTTATTACGGATGTAAATACCTACGAACATTATTTTTGTTAGAAGAACACCAAATCATCCCTTTAACGCGTCATTCCAATCAGTGCTCGGAAGGATGTGGTACGTGCGCGCCTACAACCCCCTCACACTGAAGATGTTCCTCGTTAAGAGATGAAACGTTGGTGTTCTTCCAACACAAATAAGATTCGTAGTCCGTAACTCGCCGAATATTTTATGTTTTGAATAAATCTGATTCCAATATAATTTTTAACGCACTTCAAAATAGGCGGAGTTTCTGAATTCAACTGTATTTTTTATGTTTGTTAACTTTTTACTGGGTGGTCCGATTTACATGATTCTTTTTTTTATTTGAAAGCTGGAGCCCTCCATTTTAATTTGGTCCAGTTCTGACAGTGGAATTCACGAAAAAACGATATAATTGAAATCGGTTTATAGTATTTTAAAACAAAATCAATTATAAGTATATCAGTTTATCTAGTACCATAACACAAACTCTGCTTAGCTTGGGGATAGACAATGCTCCAACATTGTTTATTTATTTATTTTGTTATTTGTTTTGACTCTACGTTGCTTATGGCAAGGTACACAGAAGTCACTTACCAGACTCGGTGTGAGATTGTGAGCAGATTCTAGGCGTGGCAGCTCTGGACGTAGGACTTTGAGGACTGTAGGGATGAATAATATGTTTTTTTAATAGACTTTTTAGAATATGAAGGCTCTTGCACAATACCTACATATATTAGTTTTTTTTTAATTTCTGCACTAAAGATAAAAAAAACATACAGTACTTAACCTCAAATTAATATTTTTGATACTGATTACTGATTTTGATATTACAATTTTTAAACATCATGGGAAGTACTTGCTGATTTGATATCCTATCTTCAGTAAATATTGTTCAATTATATGTCTTTATCTCGACTCCAAGCATGTGAATTTTAATTTATGTTATTCAGATCTGTTGACATAATTTTGAGCTTTATGATAAATAGATATAGATATAGATCGTAAATAGAAGTTACTTTAATATCACACAAATATTATAAATGCGAAAGTTTGTATGTATGGATGGATTTTTGTTACCTCTTCACGCCAAAACTTCTTTTAATCCTGTAAATCCGCTCTCGTGGGATAGAAATCACCTTTAAACGATTACAAAGGACGCGTGCGAAGCCGAGGGGCGCAGCTAGTACGATAAGTAATTTGGTATAAATGTTTTAACCATGGGCTTTAAATTTTATTCTTAGAATAGACAAAATATAAAGGCCACATAGCTTCCCTCGCAATAATCTAAAGTGTTATACTAGCCTCTGTTACGGTTTCGCGCGCGTTTTTGGAATAAAAAGTAGCTGTAATTCCAAACCCAATCTTTGTGTGTGTAAAATTTTAGTGTTTCGGCCAAACTTCTTCACAATGATACAAACTTGCGCCTTTTCATTATTCGTAGGATGTGTGAAAGTTTAAATGTACATATCGATGGTTCATTTGAGAGTTCTATTTGGGTACGGGCTCCGTGCACGCTATCAATCTCTACTAAACAAATTGGGCTGGAATTTTGTGATGTAGTTCTAAACCTAGGCACATATGCTACACATATCCCAATTCATGACAAGCGTCATTTGTCTGTTTGAAAAGAGAAGCGTCGTGGGAATAAAGGGCGCGCGTGTGCCAATTGGCAACTTTTGTTGCGTTAACAAACAATGCTCTGTCATTGCAGTACGACTAACAGTGTTAGTTCACCGTAACGCCACAACGCTTCTCTTTTTGAACAGACTTTAACATGGTATTTACCTGCGAATTATATTTTTTCAACGCGTTTCTAATCCTTCGCTTACACTCATCGAGACCAGCACAAGAGGATGGACTCTTGTTGTGTGTGTCACGATGTCTATGGCTCGAAGGTTGAAATTCTGTTTTAAGGGAACTAGATCTATAAAACAGCTAGATCTATAAAACTATGAAACAAACCTTTGGTCAGAACTAGAGGTATATTCCAGCTGGAGGGAGGCGTAGCTCGTAGCTCCCAATAATGAACTCTTGCCGGGTAGGATCTCTTTGCTTGCCACCTTCAAAAAGAAAACATTTTGTATTTATTTTAAAGATAACGTTTGCTTCAAGATTCTCAAAATTGTAAGTATGTTAATCTCGTGACGTCAACATAACGGTTTTGTAATACAAAACCGGTTTTGTAATACAAAACCGTTCATTTTCAAGAATATGTTCTATAAATATGGTTGAAACTCTCTCTCCTGTGGTAGCTACAGCGTAGTTGTATTACATAAGATAACACAAGCTCTGCTTAGCTTGGGGCTAGACAATGCTGTGTGAATTGTCCAATATTATTTATTATTATTATTATTATTACAGGAGTACAGGTTCTTCCCTTAGAAAAGTGTTGAGCTGATAGTCACTTTCCCACAAGAAAGTGATACCGTTTATCAATTGCAGGTTGTCTGCAAATATTAATTCCCTATACTGGTGGATATCCCTTAATCGCATCTTCGACTCAACACCCGCGGGCAGAGTTGGGCAACTTCTAAGCCTCTCAGGGTCTTGTGACTAAAATGGTTTCGGCAAAATATCAGCACTTTTCTGCTCCTGAGTGGTAAGAGAGCCGAGACCATTTTGCCGTTGTAAAACACAAAGTCTCTTCTTTCTCGTATTATAAGTTAACTACTCGTATGTAATATTTTTAATCTGTTTTGTACTGTGTAAGTAGCAAATAAATGATTATCTATGTCTATGTCTAAGCCGGCACCACACAGATGTATGAATACTTCAACTTCAACTTCTTGTGTGTGGCTTCTGCGTCTGGGTTGCGCCATTTTGCCAATGTCCGTCTTATGACAGCATCGCAAGCTTTTTGGGAGTGTACAATAAACATTTTTTAAGTAGGTACATTATTATAAGAATTATTTACAATAAAGAAAAGCAATCAATCCGAACAACAACAAAAAAGATACTCTACAAAAAAAACTGGAAAGCAATTAAAATTACAAGTACATACATTTACATAAGGAAGATCCAAAGAACTACCAACCTAACAGCTACTACTAATTACAACTTTATATCATTATTATATATAAATTTAAATAGGGCATAGTTAATTTTAGGGGAAAAGCAGAGAGATAAAATACATGATGAATGAATACACTCAGAATGTGCTAAAACAAAACAATTATTCTAGTAACCTGTACACGTGCAACATAGTCTGGATCGGAAGCCAGTCTTAAAGAGTGTAGGGTTCCGCAGAAGTGCTTAGCAAGCTCGCGCTGCCGCTCCTTGGTCCAGATAGCGCCGATCACCCAGCCCATTTGAAGGGCTCCGATGTCCAGCTTCTCCTAAAAATGTAAAATCTGTAGATATGGTACTCAACTACTGTGTTACAACTACACGAAAACACTCGTTCACAGTTACGTTTTCAATCTTGTGCAATAATGAGAATGAAAAATACATTGCGGTAGTATCGTGCGTTTTTCTGTCCCCGGCGTTTATGTTGCGCGTATTTGCTTCAACGTACTTTAGTGTTATTTATTTACTTAACGGTAATAATTAACACTAAAGTACGACAGAAATACACACGATATGAAAGGCTGCGTAGCAAGTGCTACGAAACACGATGACACTAGCTACGGGAAGGTTGCGTAGCAAGCGCTACGAAACACGGTGACACTAGCTACGGGAAGGTTGCGTAGCAAGCGCTACGAAACACGGTGACACTAGCTACGGGAAGGTTGCGTAGCAAGCGCTACGAAACGCGGTGACACTAGCTACGATATGGCTGCGAAGCAAGTGCTACGAAACACGGTGACACTAGCTACGGGAAGGCTGCGTAGCAAGCGCTACGCAACACGGTGACACAAGCTACGATAAGGCGGCGAAGCAAGTGCTACGAAACACAGTGACACTACTTACGATAAGGCGGCGAAGCAAGTGCTACGAAACACAGTAACACTAGCTATGGGAAGGCTGCGTAGCAAGCGCTAAAACTCATCAAATTAGAAATATTGATTACCTAGTTAGTTCTGATTTATTTCAACTGTAAACACTAGTTCTAATTTATGACTTTATCTATCATTTAAATACTTATACCTATCAGATATGAAGAATTACAAATTACTGGCTGGTGTAAATGGTTTTCTACCTCATAAACTGATTTAGATCTTTCCAACTCCTTCAACACTTTCTCCGTAAGCTGCCGGTTGCTCTTCATCTGCTCCGTGGCATTTGGTCCTGAAACCAAATATAAACATTATTCATCGTTCATTACGGATGTAAGCGGGTTAACAACGAACCTTATTTGTGTCTCAATGACGTCTGGTTAACAACTCTGTAGTTAACCCGTCGCAGTCAAACTACGGTTGTTTTTATTATACATATTTTTTAAGGTATTTGATATTATAGATCGTAAGCTGACACACTTGGGGTAGTAATTGACGAACGTTGTGACGCGGTGGGCGCAGGTTCGCCTGTGAAGTAGAAGATTGCTGGTTCGATTCCCGCCCTGGGACAAATATTTCTTCGGGGCGTTCTGGGTATTTCCTTATAAAATATAAAAATATATCTATGTTATTTATTGTGCATATCAGTCATCTAGTACCCATATCTTAAGCTCTGCTTAGTTTGGGCCTGTATGATGCTGTGTGGATTGTCCACCTTTATTTATTTAAATTCAATCACTCCTTTTTCGATAACTTATCGTACGTAGTATCTTGCAAGTCTCGGAGACTTATCGCCGCAGAGTAACCCACATACATTTTGTATCGGTGCTCGCACACTACACTACTGGTATTGTACACGTCCGCGACAATTCATGTAAAATACCGTTATTATGCAGGAAAAATACCGGTATCAAAAATTCAATTTCAATACTGGTATTTTTAGACAAAGTACCGGTACTTTGGAGTACTGAATTACCGAAAATACCGGTATTACCGATATAGTACCGGTGCCAAACCTGACACTCAGTTCACTTAATCTAACTTTATTCCTGAATGCTATGCCAATTTTAATCAAGGTAAACAAAGTCACGGTACAAACCTACTTATAAATAATGTTGTTGAAACCTGAGGTTTGGCGGTCGTAGCGGTTCAAATTAATTAATATTTCAGTAGTTGAAAGCACGTAGCGGTCGCCCCGAGAGTTCAGGCTGGCTGGAGCTATAAGTGTATTTCACGGATCATAGTTTTTGAGGAATTTAATTTAATTTTGTTTTTGGTTCATTATTTTTTATAAAATATGTTCACTTTGTACAGTACACAACTTTTATGGCATTTTAGGTACCTCATAGAAAGAATATGGTATATGCATGGTTTTTTTTAATTATTGTTTTCGATTATTTAGGTTAATACATAAACGAAAAAAAAAATATAACAGCCAAAAAAGAATTTAATTATTGAGGTAAAAATCAAAAAGTAAAACTACACTCAGTTTCGGGTGATAAAAACGCTGCCATGTTAGCCCTTGCATTTTGTGACTTCACGGTGCCTCAACCCAAGGACCGAGGGGTCGTCACCCATCGAGTTGAAGCCGGGGTAAAGAGGCCAAGCCTCGAGGCCCCCCTCCGTGCCCCCACAAGGGCCGGAAAGAAGAAGTTGTTGTTCAACAGATCCCCTATGTCAACTCAAAAACTTCATGCCTTCAATTTTGTCCAATGGCATTCATGAGACAACCATTATAATTGAAGTCGGTTTTTGTTAAAATTTTATTAGGGTTACCTTGGCTAACAAACAATTCCTTTGACACCGCTGCCATTCTCTGTTCGATGTCGTGGAGGCAGTCAGCCATGTCCAGTTGGTTGTCTCGCAGTTCACACAGCTGAGGAAAAAAACCAAGCTTGAATCGGCGTCTCAGAGGAACTCTAAATATCCACGAAGAGCTTCCTCACCTAGCTTCCTGGTCCACTGCTGAACGCAGGACTCCTCTGGCTAAGTACGGGAGGAAAAAGGGACGCCAGTCAGATCGCTGAGTTTATATGCTCCCGTGGTTCGGCAAAAACGGCGAAAGAGGGTCACCGAAGAGGTTTTAGTGGGTATTACGTCCTGCTCAGGGCGGCGAGTCTCACATAATTCTGGTCCTCCCAGACCAGTAAAAAAAAGACCCCCCTTGATAAGCGCCTTACATAATTGGCTTTCATCTCATAGGGGTAATTCCCATAATCCCCACGCTCCCGCTAGCTGGGTTGGGGGCTAGCTCAGTTCGGTGGTAGAATTGTTGTGTTCGATGGATATCTCTTAGTCAAATCCCTTAGTAAAATCTTATTCATCAGCCTATGATAGTCCACTGATGGACATGGACATTAGGGGAGGCCTAATGAGCGCTATAGCATCAGCAGTCTTCAGCTTGCCGCATCCAGCATCTGCCAGCAGTCTTTCGCAGATCGCACACTACATTTGCTGAGTCGCAGTCTCTACTCAAGAGCACGTTTACTCCGGTGGTTGTCGGTTCTTCGCGAGATATGGCCGGCCCTCTCCCACTTCAGCTTGCTAAAATATATTATTGTGATATTGTGATTATGATGGAACAATGTTTGGTTCCTAATTGTAATCTTAGATGGTACAGAATAAAGGCACCTATAAGTCTATCGCCAGTAATTAAGAGCGCGCCGCATTAAGCTAGACCTCTTCAATGATCATCCTATGGTAATTGAATTCTGAAGAGAAATCTAGGGTTCCTACCGCTTACACTATTATTTTAATCATTTTAGAGTTTTGTTTCAAACATTGAATATCTTGATCGATGTGTTGGCCATAAAAGATATATACATATATATTTTAAGATAATACATTGAAGAACCATACTTATAAAATGGGAAGGGTCTTGGCTTGTCGGATAGAAATAGGAAGGTGGCCTAAATAAGTAGATAACCCTAGGTAACTAAATAGATGTTACTGAGCAGGGATGTTGATGCTGTGTGGTGCTGGCGGCTTAGAATTTGCACCATCCCATTTCTTCCCGTGGGTGGGCAGCAGCGCCCCCTGCAGAATAATTCTACCATTGAACTGAGATCCCCAACCCGCATGCCCATTATGAGCCCATTAGGGATTATGAGCAAAACCCCCCATAAGATAAACGCCAGCAAGGCGCTTATCAGGTCAGGGGAAGACCTGCGTCCAGCAGTGGACCAATATAGGCTATTGAGGTTGAGGTTGAGGAGCAGGGAACATATACATTCCCATTTCCCATTTTGGAAATTAAGATGTTGCCTGCTCTGTAACACTTATTTAGTTACCTAGTGGTTACCCACTTATTTAGTTACCTAGTGGTTACCCACTTATTTAGTTACCTAGTGGTTACCCACTTATTTAGTTACCTAGTGGTTACCCACTTATTTAGTTACCTAGTGGTTACTTACTTATTTAGTTACCTAGTGGTTACCCACTTATTTAGTTACCTAGTGGTTACCCACTTATTTAGTTACCTAGTGGTTACCCACTTATTTAGTTACCTAGTGGTTACCTACTTATTTAGGCCACCAGACTCTAGAACGTCCTTCTTGTTTCTACACGACAAGCTAAGTCCCTTCCCATTTCTAAAAGTATCCTTCATCAACACTACTTGTCCACTATTGATAAGTCTTCCTGATATTCTTTTTGTTATTTTGTTAATTACTTCTTTTATATAATTTTGTGTCATAAAAAAGCCACCGTCAGCTTCAATACGTACCGATCCTATGCATCTAAATGTTGACTGGAAGAGACCACTGTTAGCGATAAGGCCACCGATTGTGCCACACTAGATATAGGTAGTTGTATTTAGTTGTTTTTTGTACTGATGGTGTAATAAAGTTATTATAATCTATCTATCTTTCTATTTAATTTTAATTTTCAACAAATTTCAATTCTTTGTACTTAGTAAAATGTCTATGTCAATTTGTAGATAAATTTTGAATGTAACTTAATTTCATGTATCAATTCGAGCTCTAAAATTGTGTTTATTCCATGTTATTATTTATTAAGACAAGCTCCGTTTCTGATATTCTTGAATCCAAATCCTTGGCTTTAGAACTGACAACGAGGTGATAATTATGTTTTTATCAGCCCTAGCAAAAGAAAAGAGGAGAACACTGCAGACACAACAGCAATTTACTTTGAAACTGTTTTCTTTGATTCTAGGAAGGGGTGGTGACGCCTTTCTTGAACAAAACTGTGAATCACACTGCACTGGGCTAAGTCCAAGCACATATGGATCGATGATGCAGTTGAATGGATTGTATGTGAAATTTAATATTTTTTTAAACAACAATAATAGGTATTATCACCTATTATTGTTGGTTATTATTTATTATTGTTATTACCTATAATAGGTTTTAAAAAATAATTGTCAGTGAATATTACATTTCCTGCGAATTACAATCAAATTATTGAAACAAATTAGAGTATTTATAATTGAAACAATTAAGCTAACCACTAAAAACCATCGTAGTTTGACGAATTAATTACGTATGTAAGCAGGTTAACTACGTACCTCATTTGTGTCAATACAAATTCGTAGTTAACCCGCTTATATTTGATACTCAAAGTAACTCAACTGATCTATATCAATACCAGTCGGAAGTGTCCCCAAGACTCTGTCTGCATTGCTGTATGGCAAAGCTGATGCACTGTGCCACATATCAATAAACACAGCTGAAATATTATTTTTTTGACTACAAAACTTTATCCAAAATTACATATAACTTTAAACTTTAGGAATATATTGGTTTGCATAGATGTACAAATAAACAAGATCTCACGCTAACACTTAAACGTTTTGTCGTGGGAAAATAATCGAGTTTGTTGTAAATTAACTATAAACCGACTTGAATTTAGTATATGGTTGTCTTAAGAATACTATTATCAGAACTCGGCCAAATTGAAATGGGACCACACGGGAAGCGCCAGCTTTCTAATAGGACTGACATACTTTGTAAGTAAAAGTCCTTAAAACAAATGAGATTTAAAAAAAAGAATCATCAAAATCGGATGACTCAGTCAAAAAGTTCTGGGTGAACAAACAAATATCTAATCAAAAATCTAACAAGTCTAATCGAGAAAAAAAATAAAGGAAAAACGGCCTTTTATAAATGGTTAAAAATACTCTCTCGCGAAGTAACTATAAAGGGCGAAAATCTCTATCAATGTTTCGTAGAATAATATCACCACCACATTTGTAGGATGTATGAAATATTATGACAAAGTCAAGTCTTCTAACTTTGTCATAATCACTAATATTTCATACATCTCTTGAATCACGGGTAAAATTTATTTTCAAGAAAGGTGGCATTTTTTGCGACTAGGACTCTTTGCAGGACAAACAAACAGATTTGCGGCGAAGTTCCACCCAACTCTGTAAATGTGGCTAGCTATAGTTAATAATAAACTCAAGGCGAAGATCCTTGTTTTTGTCCATTACTTATTTGACTTTGACATGCTTTTTCGTTTCCACTAAATCACTTTGTCCTATGTCCGATAAACAAAGATGTGAAAACAAAATAGAGAAAGATTTATCTGTTCGTAAATACCTAATGTTGTAAGTCCCTAGTAAAAATATTTTGTGCCTAGCAAACCAATATCTGTCTTGTGGAAAAGTTAAATATAATCATTGATTTATTAAAAAGGGAAGATAGGTTACTTTCTCCAGCGCTTACTCAAAAATTGGCATGTGTTACAACTACATGTAAACACATACGCTCACAGTTATATTTCCAGTCCTGTGTAATACAAAGAACAACAAAGACGGAAAGACGTATCTAAGACCAAAGTGAGACCGAGACAACAATATTTCCACTATGTTAAAAACGAATTCGGGATTTCCCCGACACATACCTAATAAACGAACACGGGGCATTGTTGTAGTCTTTCAGTCAATAAATCACACAAAAGCACGTCGTGGTTGCCACTTTCGAGAAACCAGTACCTCATCTTCCCTTTTTAATAAATCAATGAATATAATGCCGTGTACACACCTATGAAACTCGTCTGCAATGTACTCGTAACTTGCAATGGCAAGGCAACATGGACGTAGCAAAATTCAATTGAAGGTGCGGTTCACGCGCGTGACGGATTTCAATAATTAAATCGAATATCACACTTCACACTATCACACTAATATTATAAACTAGCTGCGCCCCGCGGCTTCGCACGCGTTGTTCCTATGGAAACATTAAAAGGTGATTTTCATCCCACGGGAACAGATTTATGGGATAAAAAGTAGCCTATGTTTTATTCCAGTATTAGAATTACCTGTGTGCAACATCCATCCAAACTTTCGCCTTTATAATATTAGAGTGATGGATTTATGGATGTATGGATGTATGGATGGATGGATGAATGTTTGTTACTTCTTCACGCCAAAACTACTGGACGGATCTAGCTTAAATTTTGCAAACAGGTAATTCTAATCCTGGACTCAAACATTAGCATACGTTTTATCCCATAAATTAGTTCCCGGGGTGAAACTCACCTTTTAACGTTACCATAGGAACAACGCGTGCGAAGCCGCCGGGTGCAGCTAGTTTATTATAATGAACAGAATCATAATAATTAAGTTAACTGCCATCACCACAGGCCATCACCGTACTATAGCTTATAAGGGTAAAAGTTTAAGAATAGAGAACAGCTTTGCAAGCAGAGTTCACAGTTTAATATTCGGAAAATGTACCCCTCTGGAACCCCGGAACTCTGTTAATTTTAACACGCGCAAAGCGCACATAATATACGAATTACCGTGCATCATTGCATGTTACATTGCAAGCGCGGTTCGTAGATACATATGTACGTGGCATTAATTCATCGCTAGAATTCAGACTATTTAGGGCTTAGCAAAACATGGGTGTGAAAGGAATTTGATTAAATTTTGGGAAACCAGACCCTTTCTTTGAAAAGGCGGGCTGTGGTTTTGTGTTGTTTGTTATTAGACCTTTTGATCAACTTTGGCGCATCTGACCGGGTTTTGGAAACATTCCACTTATGGCTTATGAAAAACCCGTCGTAATGATAATTTCAGGACAAATTCCTTCAAAAGACGATCTACGATGTGTGTATTTTTTGGCTTGTTCGAACGAAATATTTTCTTCTTTAACTCCTTCATGGCCCAATACGCAGGTGCTCTTCTCCAGCCTCGTGGCAGTGTGGGCAGTGAATGAGTTAAGTGAATTACAAATAAGTAGCATAAAGAGGAAAAGGATCCCTACTCTACCTACTCGTTTTGAATTATTGATTGCTCTACTCTCTTAGTTTCTATAAATATCTTACGACTAAAGACGCATGATTCTGATGTCTAAATTAATGCTGATCATCAGCGGATGCTCATTTGCAACAAACAACCTCCAATCTAAAAATCCAAACATTCGCATTTATAATATTATGTTGGAGGTATAGAACAAGTGTTAAGTTCAACATAAGTTTGCATACATACATGATATTATAATGCTGATGAAGCAGTGTAATGAAGATGTAAGCTTCATTAAACTGCTTCATCAGCATTATAATATCGTTGTAAAATGTTAGGAAAACTTATGTTTACGCAATTTTATTATTAATGATTGTAGGTATTATGGTATGTAGTGTAAGCCTATGATCGCCCTCAGCGATAAGGCCGCCTGTTATACATCCTTTTTTTAAGTTTTCTGTATTAAGTTTCCTGTTCTGAGTGGTATAACAAAGTGTTAACTATCTACTTACAAAAAGTGACATCAGGAGTACCTTTTCAGCATGTTTGATAGCAGCTCCGTGGTACAAAGCCAGGAGTCCATCCACTAGTCTTAGATGAGCGAACCTGCAGTCGATGGAACCAGCTCCAGGCATCATGGATCTGGTGCCTTTCAGTGCCAGGGCGGTTTCACCTGTCGTCCTAGGTGGGAAGGATATAGGTTGAGTTCTTTGTATTGGAATTGGGGAAAGTTTGTTAGAACTTTTGCTTCCAGCAGCAGTCCTTTTTTGCGTTTATCTTTCGTAAGGAAAAGTGGAATTCCACTTTGCTACAGAATGCTCAAAACTCATAGCTTTGCAAGCGGCAAAATATGCAAAGCCTTACAAGGTTACAAATCAACCATTTCCCACCAAGAGTTTGGTGACACAGAATTTCTGAAACTGACTGATAGCAATTACAACAAAAATTGCAACATCAATCACATGTTAATTTCCCCATTGGTTATGCACTAACCTGTCTAATGTTTACTCTTCTGTATTAAATATTCAGCCATTAATCATCGTAGCGAAATGATGGAAAGGTCTACAAGTACTCAACAGTTGCTAAATCTGCAGCCTGGTACACCGATGGAGGCCTCCCTCTGATAAATACCTTGTTGGCTTTTATCACAAGGGAGTAGTGTCCATAATTCCCACGCGGGGTATGCGAAATGTGCCATGGTGAAGAAGGTGCTGCTGCCCGCCCCTCGGTGGATATCCCTTAGTCGCCTCTCATGATATGCGCTGGACTAGGGGTATACATTCGAATGGTGGGTACTGACTAAGCGAGCGAGAGCAAGTGAATATAAACAGTCGGATTTGACGATATCGGTACGTTCGTAATTTTTCTTTGATGTAGCGGCCGCCGAACCAGAGAGAGTGAGATAATTACTGAGATAATTAGTTTGTCCAAAAACACTAAAATTGGTAGGTACAATACAGATAGTAGGTAACTTAAAACAATCTTACTAACTAGGTACTTACTAAAAAGAAGGTGGTAAAGGGTAAAATGGGTCCCTGCCTCAGCATGTTGCAGTATCAGGTATTTGCCCAACACTGCGCTGGTTTTCAGGCAGGGCCCTTGAGGAGTGACGGGCATCTAACAACAACAAAGACCCTCGTTTGGGCTCGCTTTTACGTCCCACTCGTTCTTTTGGGTTGGTTCGTTAGCCTTTGCTTGCTCTTGATCGCTTGTCTGTACCTGGAATAAACTGGCTCGGCCAGCTGCTATGCTACGTGTGGCATAAACTCACCGGTTCGGCATAGGCGCCATAGCAGGATGCATGAATCTCGCCATCGAAGATATTACCTGTGGCAGAGTGGCCAGCCCCGGCGACCCGGCGGTCATATCACTCACACCTGCCAACACGTCACCCTCTATCACTGGCGTGGTCGACGCTAGACAGCGCATAATATCGCGGTTACTTCAAAATGTAGCTACGTGCAGCATTACTATGGGTGCCGGATCCGATCCGATAGTCGTTAACGCATTCACTGCCCGACCCGCAGGAGACATAAGCGCGACCCGGATCGAGAAGCAATTCTGCGTCTTGGGCCAGGAAAGTGTGTGCTGTCGGATCCACAGTATTACTGGATCCGGATCCGGTTTTGCGGATTGCAACGCCTAAGCTAACAATTTAACAATTTATCGTTTACTACTTGGGGCAAAGACCTTAGTCCATTGATTAATTAAAAAGGGAAGATAGGTTACGTTCTCCCAGCGCTTACTCGAAAATTGGCATGTGTTACAACTACACGCAAACACATACGCTCACAGTTATATTTCCAGTCCTGTGCAATACAAAGAAGAACAACGACGGAAAGTCTTATCTAAGACCGAAGTGAGACCGAGACAACAATATTTCACGCGAATTACGACCGCCCGTGCCGCCCGGTCCGACAGTGAGTGAGGTGGGAGCATACAATTTTACACAATATGAGGTTACCATTTTCGAGAAACTAGTACCCCATCTTCCCTTTTTAATTAATCAATGCCTTAGTCTAAATTTGTTTAAAATGTGAATAGGGTATGGAATTAGCGTGCACAATTAGATTCACGGTAGGTATTTTATAATTGTATTTTTATTTAGTATAGTAGTAAGTACATAAAAGGTACACATATGAGCCTGACAGCCGGGCAGTGAGAGGCGGTGTATGTTATACAGGCCTGTCCTCAACCTCAAGAGTTGCGCTTGCAGTTGAGGACAGGCCTGTATAACAGCCTCTATTGGTCCACTGCTGGACGCAGGCCTCCCCCTGATAAGCACGATGGCGTTTATCTCTAATCTCTAATACCCATAATCATGCCCATGCGGGTTGGGGATCGCAGTTCGGTGATAGAATAGTTCTGTAGGAGGCACTGCTGCCCGCCCCACGGTGGATATCCCTTACTCGCCTCTTACGTATGATATGGCAAAATTGTAATAAAATTAATATGTGCAAAAATATTACAGTTTTTGGCGTGGTTTGTTCACTGAATATTAATCTGTGCTAGCAGGTGAATGACCTCCTCAAGTTTGGTGCACTAAATAGATTGACACCTTATAAAGAGCCACATTAGCGCTCTATGCTAAAGTAATCTCTTTAAGCTATATAATTTATCTAACATGGCTTACCGGTGTCAATGCCCCCAGCCCTGTTATAATTCGGTTCAAAGCTCTGGATAAACGGATTGTCTTCTCCCAAAACGTTGACCAGGTCCTGACTGAAATGATAATTATGCTGAACAGAATAAAGTCTAGATTGCAATAAACGATTTTACGACGAGGGATTACGTCGAGGGTTTACAAAGTCCTGAAATTATACCTATAAGAAAGGAATAGAGTTGGAATTGCGATGAAGTTTTTTATGATGAGTCATTGTTATAGATAAGCGTTTTGATTGCTTGAGTTTGTCAGGGTTAAATTAAAAGGGATAATACTTCTCCAACTAAAAAAGTGCCATAACTTTCGCCTATGATTTCTCAAAATATTGTTAAGTAAACTATAATAAATTGTTAATATTTCAAAAGCTAGATAAACTTGCTACCTATTTATGTTGCTTTCTTTGAATAAAATCATAATATTATATCTTAAATTAATTGTTCCATAAAACGTTGCTTGTTTTTGCTATCCTTGTCTTCCATCTTTAAATTTTATACGAAAAAACGAGATGGCAACAGCTTATAGAGAAAATTAACCTAAAAACCTCAGCATAATTATTGTTCCAACCAACGTTGCTTGTAATTTGCTAGCCTTGTCTTCACTCTTAAATATTTCATACGAAAAAACGAGATAGCAACAGCTCATAGAGAAAACGAAACATAAATACATCAGGTATGCGACCGTGCCGCCCGGCGGCAGGCAGCGCTCAACGGAGTTTTAGGCCCGTATTATGAAAGGTTGCTCAGTCATCGATCTATGTTTGAGCACCGCTTTTCTATGGCATAAACGACACTCAAGCATAGCTCTATGACTGAGCAAGCTTTCATAATACGGGCCTCAGTACTTGCCGCCCGGCGGCAGACGGCGCTTGAGGGGTTATAAAATTGTTGTTTATTAAGGGTACCAATTTTATTTCGGAGTTAGTTTCGTTTGTTTCGAGTAAGGAGTAGCCGTGCGATAACGTACAATGTGTCACCCTCGTGACCATGATGTCTCGGAATGCCATACCTGCGCAAGTATGTCATTAAACCATTGTTTACCGTAAAGTCCGGACTAGGAATGGCAATACACCGCCCAATCGGTCCACGTTGTAGAAATCCAGCTCACCGTCAATGAAGGTCTTAGCTGGGATGTGAGGGGGCACTTGTCTAGAACAAATAATAGGGTAGTGCCCATAGAACAAGTATACAGTAGTGTTCATAGAACAAATAATAGGGCAGTGTCTTGGGTCCTTGGAGCTGTGTGGTATATTATTAATATAATTAATTTTGTTTTAAAAAACCAACTTCAATTTCTATAGGTTTTTCATGAATTTTCATGAGTCCCATTGTCAGAACTGAATAAAATGGGACCACACGGGAAGCACTAGCTTCTATATAAAAAATGAATCATGAAAATCGGATCACCCAGTCAAAAGTTCTGAGGTAACAAACATCAGATTTAGGTAACATTTTGAGATTCAGATTGAGGTAACAAAAAAAATACAGTCGAATTGAGACCCTGCTCATATTTTTTAAGTCAGTTAAAAGTCAATATGTTCATATCACTTTCACACATTCAGACATGCACCAGTTACATAATATAGAATTATTTACTATTTATTGAAATAAACTATTTACTATATTATATACCTAACACTACTTACTCTAACTGTAAGTACAGTCTCTCTTTTTGGTTAATATTTTGGGAAATTATTTTTTCTCGTAATATAAGTTTAACTATGTAATATTCTTGTCTGTTTTGTACTGTATAAGTAGCAAATAAATAATTGTCTATGTCTATATCTATGTGGTGTAAACTAAACCCGTACGGCGTTCAATCGGTGAGTAGTCGAGTTTTAGTTTATTACTTAATACTTTATCAATGAAAATTTACACCGTTACTTAGACCTCGCTATCTCGTTAGAACCTCAATATCGTCCGACGTCATAAATAACATAACCACTGGGGTATTGAGATGAATCAATCGATACCTCATTTGTTGAAATCGATCGAGTAGCTTCAGTGCAACGTGAGAACATAAAAATCGACTACATACAAACATAGGGTGTTAACCTCATAACACTCTTCCGTTGGTAGTCAGGTAATAAAAGCGTGGACAGATTCATCATCACCCTATGTTAGTCCACAGTGAACATAGGCCTCCCCTAATGAGCGCCATATATGGCGCTATAGCGTTCTCGTTTTTATAAAATCTCTTTTATAAAATCTTTATTATATTATACCTACTACCGATTTTGTGCCACCACTCCAGGACCTGTCCGAAAATCAGCGCCGTTACAGCTTCGGCTTGTAGTGGCATAATGCTGAGACAGGGACCCTTTTGGCCCCTTATATAACACTCTTTAACATGTTCCTGCTCTTTTACTTTTATATACGTTCTATACTATCCTTTGTCTCATTATTATGTAATTTGTTCCCTTATTTTCTTTACTGACTGTACACCTGTTATTTCTACATAATGTGTCGTGTTATATGTGTGTATGTAATGTTTCCAAATAAATGTATTTTCTTTCTTCTTCTTTCTTCTATAGCTTGATGCATCCAGAATCTGAATGAAGTCTCCCGCAGATCGTCATCGCACCTGGCTGTCAAGAACTCAGAGGTGTATACTTTTTGAGATATTATTTCATTTCTGTTTTTAAGTGTAGTTATATCCTGGCTCTATGTCTCCCCCAAAAAGTTTTAAAGAAAGATGATTAAGCTAAGCTAGCCTTTGTCATACCTTTTGCAGGTGTTTTCTATGTCTTTCTAGGTACAGGTACATGTTTTTTGCATAAGTGGACAGATTTAAATGGGTAGATTTCTGACAGATATCAAAAATAAAAATACTAACGGGTTGCCAACTGCGATTTCGTCCCACAGCTTCATGACAGCCGTGAGGAGGCGAGCATGGCAACACCAAGATATAGCGGGCGAGTTGCGGGATATGTTGAACAACCTCTGAAATCAAACATCATCATCGTCATCATCAGCCCACTGATACCACCCACTGCTGGGTAGAAGCAGTGCGATTAGAAGACGTGGACTAAAGGATCGGAAGAAAATTGATGTAGGTACTAGAGATCCTTCAGGCGGTCAGTGACCATTTCTTAACGTGACTTCATCTAGATATGACCAGATGTGGTGCTGAAGGCGTCTCTTAATTATTCCGTGGACCGTGCATCAGACTAACGTTTCAATGCTCGAAGAACTCCAAAGACGCTGGCTGCATTGCCCTGGCGGTATGGCAATGCGCGCTGCGTCAGAATATCACCAGCTCTCGGGTCACGCGCTGCTTCGACCAGACGCTTAGATTTTTTATATTATAGATATTTTACGGGAACTAATTTATGGTAGAAAAAGTAGATAAGTTTGATTTCAGGATTAGAATTACCTATATGTGCATTTCAGCCCAACCCGTTCAGTAGTTTTGGCGTGAAGAGTTAAAAAACATCCATCCATACATCCAAACTTTAGCATTTATAATATAAGTATTATTGCCAGTATATCTTCCAGGTTCTCTGGCAGAAATAGCTCTTGAGCGATACGACTGCCAATTGTCACTTAGTTTTAATTATTTTATTTGTAAATTGTTTCTTAGTTATAAGTGTGCAATAAAAGTATTTTCTATCTATCCATCTACATATTACCATGTCCAGGATGCAGTTGTCCATGATATACCGTCGAAACTTCTCCAGGAAGATCTTCCTCGTAGACGGCACCATGTTGGTTCCATCCGTGTTGTCTAGCAGCATTAGTAGAAATTCCAGCTGTTAAACAAATTACAATGGAGAAATGAAGTTAGTCTTGTCGTCTAGAGCTCTACTATCATGCCATTACTGTCTACAATAAATTACCTGATAGTTTTAAAGAAGTGCCTCTAAACCTGTAAAGTAAAGTAAAGTAAAGTATCATTTATTGCATGAAATACATGTAGGTACAGGTGTTTTTAGGTCTATATTATATGATTCAATGTATTCCTACCGGTTTTACGGTGTGCAATGTCTGTTTACAAGTATTAATAATCAAAACTGAAGTTATATTTGGGTTACAATAAAATTAAACAAAACTAAGCTGAATTTAAAACAACTTAAAAATAACGAATGTCATTCATGAAGCAGAAAAATCTTTGTCAGTTAAGTAATCATTTATAGAATAATAACATTTATTCGAAAGAATTATTTTCAACTTTCTCTGAAACTCCATACTCGGCAGAAGTCTTATAGACTGTGGTAATTTATTATATATGGAGGGTGCCATAGCAAAGATGCTTTTACTCATCATGGTAGTTTTTCTGCTTATATTGCAGACTTTATTGTTGTCACGCCTATTACGGATCACAAAATCCGACGGTCGACCGAAGAGATTTCGATTATTCTTGACAAACATAGCTGTCTCTAGAATATACAGTGATGGTAGAGTTAAAATTTTATACCTAAGAAAAAAGGGTTTACAAGTGTCGGTTACTTTTAGGTGAAACATGGTTCTAATGCATCGCTTCTGATATTTAAAAACTTTTAAAGTATCTGTCGAATTTCCCCAGAACATTATTGCATACCTTATATTAGATGCAATTATACCATGATACGCAATAAGTAAGGTATCTATGTCCACTATTGGTGCTAATTTGTATAGGAAATATGCTGAACTGTTGATTTTTTTACATAGAGCTTCTATGTGCGATTTCCAATTTAGTTTTCTATCAATATTTACCCCCAGAAATTTTGTACTCTCTACCTCTTCGATAATGTTATTGTTGTAATAAATGTCAGTTGTTTTTTCAGCAGCATTATCGCGTTGTCTAAAATGTATGATCTTTGTCTTATTTATATTTATTTTAAGGTTATTATTATTTAACCAGTCTATAATTGATGTCAAAGCTACATTAATGTCATATTTATAAGTGTCGGTGTTCTTACAAGCTACAGTAACCGTACTATCATCGGCGAAGAGCGATATTGGGTGTGTGGTCGCTCTTGGTAGATCATTTATATAAATAATAAATAGTAGAGGCCCTAGCACACTCCCCTGGGGGACGCCATATTTAACAATCCGTTCACGTGAGAGGTGGCTTTCTTCAGTTTTTGTTTTAGCGTTAATATTGGTAATTTTTGTAAACTGTTTCCTATTCTCTAAGTATGACTTGATCAGTTGTAGAGTATTACCTCTTACTCCGTACACTTCAAGTTTGGAGAGTAGAATGTCATGTCTGACATAATCAAAAGCTTGTGTCATATCACAAAAAATTGAACAGACGGGGGTTTTCATATCAACATTTCTTGTGACAGGATGTAGAAAATCGTAAATAGCCATGTTAATTGTTTTATTTTCTCTGAATCCTTTCTGTTCACTGCATAGAACTTGATTCGATTCCAAGTACTTATAAAGCGATTTATATATATGTTTTTCAAATATTTTAGAAATAACTGGTATCAAAGATATGGGTCTATAGTTACCCATGCATTCTTTGTTTTGTTTTTTATGTACGGGTTTAATAATTGATATTTTTAATAAGTCTGGGAATACACCCGTGCTAATACTTACATTTATAATATAGCTAATAGGCTTACATATAGTTCCAGCTACTGATTTTAGAATCTTCGTGGATATATCGTCATACCCTACACTGTTTGTGTTATTAAGGGACAATATTATTTTAAGGACATCAGTAGGTATGCAAGGCTGCAGGAACATAGAGTCTCTTTGGCTAGTTAGTTTTGAAGTTACGTTTATACCTGACGATTGGATTGGTACTATTTTATCTATAAAGAAGTCATTGAATGCATTTGCGATGTCAGTAGGTTTATGTATTATTATAGAGTCATTTGTACAAATTTTTTGTATTATATCTGAAGGTAAATTTCGTTTTGAATTGTTTATAATTCGCCATGTAGTTTTTGATTGGTTTTTAGATGTCCTTATTTTATGGTTATTTTGTGCTTTTTGCGTCAGTTTTATAATTTTATTGAGAACTTTAGAGTATTTTTTAAAGTCATCTCTACTTTTTTCCGAAGGTTTTTTTCTGTGTTCCCATAGAAGTTTTCTTTTATTTTTACAGCATAACCGAATGCCGCGAGATATCCAGCGCACTGGCTTAGTGGTCCTAATAGTAACAATTTTGAAAGGAAAACATAAGTCATAGAGCAGTTTAAAAATGTCAAAAAATATGTTATAAGCTAAGTTAGGGTCATTTTCACTGTATACTTCGGAAAAAGATATGTCTGCAAGAACATTCGAAAATTTATTTACATTTTCAATTGAGTAATCTCGTTTTTTTACCCGCCAATATTTAAGTAGGGAAGAGTTTTTGATAGGAAGTTTAATAAGTTGGGCCGTGTGATCGGATAATGCGAATTCTAGAACTTCAGTTGCACACGGTTTTTTGAAGTTATGGGCAAAATTATCAATGCATGTTTGACTCTTCAGCCGTGTTGGTTGTTTTAGAGCAAGTTTGAGATTGAAATTTAAAAGTAGGCACTGAAAATCAAGAGACACGTTCGTTTTCTTTAAGATGTCAATATTGAAATCACCTGCTACAATAATATTATCATAAGGTTTTTTAGAAATTTCATGTAATGCCTGTTGAAATTTAGTCATAAAAATGTCGAAATTAGTAGCTTTAGGTACTCTATATACACATAAGATAGCAATGTTATGTTGGTTTAATTCTACAGCACAACATTCGAACAATCCTTTCACAGATAGAGCCGCTATTTTCTTGAGATCTATCCATTTGTGCTCATTGCGGATCAGAATACAAGCTCCTCCTCTCTTGCTATCACTCCTACAGAAGCATGAGGCTAGCGTGTAGTTCGGGATCATCACATATTGTTCATAGCCCTGCATCATAAAGTGTTCCGTAATGCATATCACGTCGATATCATTATTCTTTTCCTTAAGCTCATTTAGACATATAGAGAGCTGATCCGATTTATTTAGGAGACCGGCAATGTTTTGGTGTAAAATAGTTAACTGTTTTTTAGACAAGAAAAAGCTGATTTTCGACTGATTTTTCCATAAATTCTTCATTAATCAGCTCCACTCCATACAAGTCTCTATGTGATGTGTGGTTCTGAATGGTTCCAATGAAGGACATAAGGTCTTGAAATATCGTACGTAATCCATAGTTATTTATTCTTCCTGACGCCTTATAAAACATGCTATAGTCATAATTTAGGTTGCTATTTGAGTCAACTAGGAAGGCGTATTTGTGTTTATTATTGTCTCGTAGCAGGAGGTTGTTAAAGTTCTGAATTGTTTTATTTATATAATCTTTGCTCAGTCCACATTGATAGATTGGTGTACACAATATAATATTAGTGTGCGTTATTTCTTGAAGAATTCCTCTAACGTATTTTATTAGTTCTAGATTATTATTATTTTCTTGATAGTCTAGGTCACCTATTAGTATAATGCAGTAGTCAGCCATTGTGTAGTCCTGAATTTTATTTTTCAGTCCGTTCAGAAGATGTTTAGTAGAACAATTGGGGGTCAGGTAGTGACAGGCTTCGAAACTGTTTCTTGTGGTATCTTGAGCAATTGATAGGACCTTATTGTTTTTGTTGTCACTGATTATACATAGTTTTGGTTTTCTTATAGCTGTTTTGGCCTGTGTTGAGGATTGTTGGGATTTCGCCAAGCCAGAGATCGACTTCTTAGTTTGTATTTTATTTTTTGATTGTATTCCATGTTTTACAGTAGTTATATTAGTTTGTGATTCTTTGTCTGTTGTTTGGGTACATGTTTTAATGATTTCAGTAGATGTTTGCGTTCCTCTGTTTGTTTTTTCGGGTAATTTTTCCTCTATTTCATTAGTTTGTGTAATTTTGTGTAGTCGTAATTTAGATTTAGATTCGCTCTTTGCGTTTTTAGGCGTAGATAATGTTGACGACATGAACTTAGCAGGGCTATTCCCAAGTTTTTTGTAAAGAACATTCTTTTTGGTCAAATCTTGATTATGTTTTGATAATTGTCTGTTCTCAAGTGATAATCGTTCTATTTCGGCGTCGGCGCTGTTCAGCTGTATCTGTAGTTCTTCAATTTTTTCTAGGAGAACTTTTACTCGTTCGGTATTAATGTCGCAAGATATATCTGGCAAGCTACCGGCAGACATCTAGCGTATCAATGCTCATATTATTTGTATCATTGTTGATCGAAATCGCTAACTGCGTGTTTGCTCGTCTGAAAGTTATATTGTTTTCCTGGTCCATGATTACTTATATCTATGCTTCTTCTTACTAGATGGCAAGCAAAAAAAAAAAAAAATAATAATAATTTTTGCAAAAAAATTCTGCTCGAGACGGATTCGATCCCGGTGATGTCTTCGTATAACCGCTAGGCCAATATGACTATAACAGCTCAGTCAAAATTACGCTTCGTATCAGGGGTGTCAAGTTATAGTAAAAAGTTCGTTAAATTGTGCAGTTCAATGAGTCATAGATTTTTTCGGAGCACCGTCAGTTTTGAGAATTGTAAACAAGAGTAGTATTTGTTGTTTACTCACTGGATTACTGCGAGATAGTCTTGGTAATGCACGGATACACAGTGCCTCTGATAATAATTCACAACAATTGAGAGTATTTTTCACTGAGTTTGACTCTTGCAAGAGTTCAATCACTTCTGCACTATTCTTCACTTTTCTCTTCAGATCTGAGTAAATTTTGTGAGAAAACACTGTCACATGAACTTTATGTGATTACTAATGATGTTGTATAGTATTTATTAAGATAGGTAGACTTTAGTTATTTTATTAAATTAAATTAACTTAGAGCCGATGTAAACATGACAGCAGCGCCATCTAGCGTCTAGCTATCTATATAGCTATTATGTTTAAAACTAAATTGAAACACTGGCTACTAGAAACTGTTTTTATAGTATTAAAGACTTCTTGAATTTAATGGTCTTTTAAACAGACTTCGAATAAAGGAGGAGGTTCTCAATTTGACTGTTTTTTTATGTTTTTTACCTCAGAACTTTTGACTGGGTGGTTCATGAAAAAACTATAAAAATTGAAGTCGGTAGGCGCAGGGCACTTTATCTAGGCACCAGAAAATTATAATTTTTTGTATAGGAAACTTAAAATAGGAATGTTTGTCTTTCTCCCACCCACAACTGACACCATTGTGGTCTGAAACCTCCCACATATTATGATACACGTTGCATAATTGAAGTCGGTTTATAGTTTTTTAAAACAAAATCAATTATTCAGCACAGATATCAAGCGGTTGGTTTCCCTCCATGTACTGTGTATCAAGATAATCAAAGTGGATGACATTCACAAGCACGTTTCAACACAAATTTTCCTTGGTCCTTATCAATCCCTTTACGCAAATTAGTTAACCCGCTTTCATCAAAAAGCGAAACTTTGTGTCTGTTGATCCGTTTCCAATCTGCTTCAAATGAACCAAGAATAGAGAATGCCTGTGTATTCTTATAGACATAAATGAATAAAAAGGAAAATATTCGAGAGAAAGTTAACAAGAAAAGCATGTTTTCTATTCGGTAAAGCATTAACAAAACAACTTTTCGTGTTGATCTGAATAGTTTATCAAGCGGGATTGATTAGAGGCAGCATCGGCACGAAACAAACAAAAAAGAAATAAACAATTCCACGGCTAGGGACCCGAGTCTTATTCACTACGAACCAAGAAGAAGAAGAAAGAAAGAAAGAAAATAATTTTATTAGAGTCAGAGTCAGAGTCAAATCGTTTATTTCTTTAGACTTACAAAATAAGCACTTAGACAAGTATTTTTTTAAATATATAAACAGCTTGATAAATAGTTATTACTATCAAACAAGAAATAAGGTGCAATTGACTCTAATTCACTTCAATTTTTTGTCCACTAGCGGAAGAAGTGAAAAAGAAACCACTAGCAAGTTTATCGCTTATCAACTAATACAATCTTCGCATAACTAAGTCTAACTGTTCTTACATACTATTGTCGGTGTGGAACTGGGCGACATCCGGCCAAGCATTAACATCATTAACGTAATCATCTAAGGAGTAATAGGCTTTCTTGATTTATGTACATATAATAATCCACATCCATCCATCCACAGCCTGTATCGGTCCACTGCTGGACGCAGGCCTCCCCCTGATAAACGCCTTTTTGGTTTTTAACTCATGAGGGTAATGCCCATAATCCCCACGCTGGGCATGCGGGTTGGGGATCGCAGTTTTATGGAAGATTTGTTCTGCGGGGGGCGCTGCTGCCCGCCCCCCAGAAGATATCCCTTAGTCGCCTCTTACGACACCCACGGGAAGAATTGGGGTGGTAAAAATTCTATGCCGCCGGCACCACACGCCGATACGGCACGGCACATTATATATACGTTATATATATTTAAAACTTTGATCATATAAATAATAAGTAGGTAGTCACTTATAACCAGCGTTTGGAATACCGGTATTTTCAAATACCGGCAGGTAAGGTACCAATGACCTTGAAGTAATACTGGTACTTCAAAGTACTAAAATACCGGTATTTAGTTGTATTTGTAAGCAATAAAAATTGGAGGAAATCGTGCACTTGTGAACTTGTGTTGTGTGGCATCACTTGTATGATTGTGCCATGAGAAAAGGTAGGTACTTTATATCCGGAAACGAAAACTAATTAGTAAATTAATTGTGAGATCTTGTGATCCGCGTGACGATATTGCGCGTTATTGGCACGGGATCACGAATAAGCTCCAGGTAGTATTATGAACATGCTCGATCTTTGTTAGGAATATCCCAGTGGTGGGAATTACTGGGTTTCCCGGCATCTTTATTTTAATCCACGTTATTTATAGAATAGGTTTAGCTGAGTTATATTCTCATGTTTTATTTGCGACAGAGCTGTTTGGAATTAATTGTATTCGTGGAAGTTGTGAACTCAAACTACCTTTAATAGGTAGGTACTTAAAAATAAACGCAACTCGCACATCACATGTATTAGTTTGAGTGGGTGTATGAGTGCGCACGCCTTGGTGATGAGCGCGCAGTTGCAGAGCAGTCTTTGCGCTACTGTGCTTCGCTTTATGCATCACTCATCAAGTCATCACTGACGGCAACAGCTCTCACAGCTCTGACAATACTAACTTATTCTATAGCTACTTCTGATGTATGTCAATACAATGCCCCGTCACCTGTATCTGTTCGAGCGGATGTATCGCATTGGTGATGAGCGCGCAGTCGGCGCGGTACTACGCCTCGCGTTAAGCATCACTCTTCAATGATGGTTAACAGCTTTGACAATACTAACTTATTCTATAGCTATTACTAAAGTTCACGTCATATACAATACCCCGTCACCTGTATCTGTTCTAGCGGATGTATCGCCTTGGTGATGAGCGCGCAGTCGGCGCGGTACTGCGCCTCGCGTTGAGCATCACTCTTCACTGACGACGGCAACAGCTTTGACAGTACTTAGTTATTCTATAGCTACTTAAACTTTACGATTTAAATAATATTATAAAAAAATGTACTGTATACCAATTTGCGGACGATACTTGCTTGATGGCAGCTGACAATGATTTGTTAGTCGCGCAAGCTAGCATTCAAGATGACTTTGACGCAATATGCAAATGGTCGCATGACTCTGGGTTTGTGTTGAATGCTGACAAAACCAAGATAATTCATGTGCATTCTAGCCACAATATTGGCGCAGGGGCGGATCCAGGATTTTATTTTGGGGGGGGCCATTTTGACAATGTTCAGATATAGGGTAAAAAAATCACAACCTCTTCCTCCACAGCCTGTATTGGTCCACTGTTGGACGCAGGCCTCAGGTAGGGGGGGGTTAATAATATCCCATTTTTTTTTACTTTGACGGGACTTGAACCCGCGTCCTTCACTAAAACTACTTAGAAGAGGAAACAGATCATTGTTGCCAGGGTTCACAATGGTTCACAAAATAAATTCATACATACAAATAGCAAGAAACCCATATGAAATGAGATATTTACAAAAAAAACTATTTTTCGTGACCTTGAAATGTAATAGTTGCGCACACCCTACTATATGTAGGTTTTGAGACAACTTTTAGGGTAAATATAAGAATGAAAAATATTTAGTAACAATTCCGCGAAAAAACC
Source organism: Eupithecia tripunctaria (assembly GCA_955876795.1). Lineage (NCBI taxonomy): Eukaryota > Metazoa > Arthropoda > Insecta > Lepidoptera > Geometridae > Eupithecia > Eupithecia tripunctaria. The sequence goes on along the minus strand of OY041623.1, from coordinate 5,656,532 downwards.
TTCTGCGATAAAATCTAACAAATTATACATTTATACAAAATGAAAGAACATTTATCAAAGCAAGTCGTCAACTAGTTTCGTCTCTCCACGAGAGAAGGTTTTTTCGCGGAATTGTTACTAAATATTTTTCATTCTTATATTTACAATGGATTTCCGCAAAGTAACGCCTGAATCTATTATTTAACTTTTAGGGTGTCGATATACAAGTATTTACAGACTTACAGCTGGGTATCTCAAATTCCGAGATTCTTACCTAATTTAAGCTTAAATGACTGGACTAATAGCCAGGATTCTGTAAAGAGGGGTCAGGTGAAAAAAACAAAGAATATACATAATGTACCTTCATAAGACGAGGTCGTAGCCCAAGAATTTGAGTCACGCATCACTACTAACAATTAACCACGGCGAGCGAAGCGAGCCGCGAATTTTTAAGGGACTTTTCCGGGTTTTAGGGAAAAGTAAGTGCGCAGTGGTAGAAACACATAAGCATGAAAAACAATCAGCAAGCAGAGACAGCCCTGAAAATTTTAAAGAGTGCGCGACTGAGATTGAATTGTTAGGAGGAATTGTTAGATACATAATGAATATCGGTGAGTCGCAGTCTTTTTGAAATTGGTGAGGTATGCTTAGCAAGACGCGAAAGCTATGATAGTAAGTTATGAAAAATAATAAAATTTTAACGATTTACAACAAAATAGATGAGCCCTGCCCTAAAGAATCTACGAAAATCAAAATCTGGTGTCTACTTGGAAAAGGAATATCGAAGTTGTGTTCGCTGTCGTACAAAATGAACTCTCGCTCGCGTAAGATTAGCTTATCACGTAAACGAATCAGAAACTTCCATTTCAGTATAAGGGGGGCCTTCATGGGCACAGCCAGAGACGAGACAGTACTCCAGCGGAGCAAGCCGCGAAACCAAAATATTTTTTGTTAATTTCTCGCGTTAGTAGTCAAAATGATCTTATTGTGAGATCGAGACCATGTATTATTAAAAATGGACCACGAAACAGAGGACAATGTAACCGAATTTTTTTGCTGTTTTGTCGTTTTGTTAGATATTTTGATATTTTGCAACTGAACTGAAAACTGAAAGGAGGCTTTAGTTCAGATCCAGGTCACGTCGAGAGAGGCAAAAGATGTTCGCCACGCCCGTGGTGATACATCTGTTAGTTAGTTTTACATTGAACTAACTACAAATATTCGATACGTTACGAGTACGGTATAACTCTAACGTACGTACTTATTTAGCTAAGTATTCTTAAAAGGGCTCTGCTAATAAAGGGCAAGAACACCTCAATGCAAAAAACAAATTAAAATGCAAAAAGCAGTGATATTTTTGTCATCTCTCTGTATTAAATTGTTTGAATTGAATGTTACGAAAGCGGGAACGCGTACGTTTCTTTCTTCGCAAGTTCGCGTACTCGCGAGTAACATGCGCGCACACTGTACTACTTTTTCTTTTACTTAACTTATATTTTCAAGTTAAATCCAATACCGAGGTATACTTAGACGAGTAATTTTATTTAATATAAATGTGGGTTTTAGTCAAATAAAGAGCGTTTTTGTAATTTAGAACTAAGTTTTTATTAAAAGAAAAATACGAGCAATCCACACACATTACGTGTTGACGTAAGTAAGAAGGAAGTCCAGTGTCGCAACCAGAGGGGTGGAATGGAAACCAAACTAAAAACTAATTCGGATGCGTTCTCATTCTATCAATATAAACAGCTTGAAAAATATTTATTACTGACAATCAAATAAGAAATGAGGTGCAATTGGCTATAATTCACTTGTGTTCACTAGCGGAAGAAGAGAAATAGATATCATTTACCTATGTTCATTTCAAAGTCGTTGAACGTGTCGATGGACGTGGTAATACTGAGAAGAAATTAACCTCTTGAATTTAGTTTGTAGATGTATGTAAAGTACCGACTTACCTAAAAAATATATTTCTGTACTTTGATTTAAAGTAGGTACCTACATAACCTACCTAAGAGTAGGTATGCCGTGGCCCGTGTAAAAGTGCATCTGAATTTAATCGTAAAATTGAGTCGAAAGTATGGAACTCTTGGGCCTTTTGGGGGGGGCCATGGCCCCCATGGCCCCCCCCCTGTATCCGCCAATGTATTGGCGCAGGTGCGGAAAACGTTAGAGTAGGTGCACATACTCATAATTGCTTGCATAGTAAAGTAGGATGTTACAGCACATGTCCTGAGATTGAGCAGGTAAATGAGCATACTTACCTTGGCTTCTTGATCGACAACAGATTTAACTGGTCAAAAAAAACACATAGATAGGACTTGTAGTAAATTAAGAGCTGTCATGACGAAATTCTTTATAATAAAATGTAAAGTTCCCTTGCATATACTATTAATGATGTATAAAGCTCTAGTAGAAAGCATATTGTTGTACGGTTTAACCAGCTATGGACGCAATTATAAAACATACCTAGATCAAATTTACAACATACAATACAGAATTTGAAAATTAATAGTCCGTGCCAAAATCAAAACTAAATATAATGACAACCCTGCCGACCTTTTCAACTTTTGTGGTATCATACCTATACATAAAAAAGTCCAACCTAATCTATTTATTGAACAATACTTCAACACTGTCATTCAAACCCCAATTAATCACTCAATAACAACTAGAAGCATGACTCAAAAAATGTTAACAAAACCCAAATTTAATAACCTCTACGGCAAAAGAACCTCATAATATCTAATTCCCCATCTCATTAACCACTTACCTTCAGAAATTAAAAACAAAATAAACAATAAAAATATTAAAAACATTCTCAAGAAATATTTCTTGGGAAAAACAGTTTAGCCTAAATGGAACATCCTGTTTATGGTGGACGCACGCACACACTTGCATTGCAGCCATTGCAAGCTGGGTTTACCCTCAGATATTTTTGTTGGTCTGAGCGTTTACTTGACTGACCGACGACTGACGACGCGCGACGCCTTGTAGCTAAGTTGCGTTGCAATAAGCGGCTTACCGATGTGCAACAATGCGTATTTGTTGTGTGAGTTATTATGCGTATGGCTATTTTGTTTCTATAATGATGAAAGTGTACCCATAATAAAGTTTAGTTTATACCTAAGCATTGATAGCTCATGTGAGATAAGCTTTCTGAACACTGTAAAGTCTAGTTTATAAGTACATACTTTTAATTAAAATATTATTTACCTCCTAATGGGCCAGGTGAGAACTCTGTGTCTAGATAAACCTAACATAGGCTTTAAGACACTACTAACCAAAATGTAACATTGTTTTCTTTTACCTAAATAAATTATTCTATTCTATTATATTCTATCCTACTACTAAAGTACACGTCATATACAATTCCCTATCACCTGTAATATCTGTTCAAACGATTGTATCGCCTTGGTGATGAGCATACATCAATAAATAAATAAAGCATGCAGTCGGCGTGGTACTGCGCCTCGCATTGAGCATCACTCTTCACTGACGGCAATAGCTCTGATCTCTGACAATACTAACTTATGACAACTAAAGCATATAACTAGGTACTACCACTACTACTAGGTACTACTAAAGTACACGTCATAATACAATGCCCCGTCACCTGTATCTGTTCTAGAGGATGTATCGCCTTGGTGATGAGCGCGCAGTCGGCGCGGTACTGCGCCTCGCGTTGAGCATCATTCTTCACTGACGGCAGTAGCTTTGACATCTTTGCTGAAGAGGTTTTAATTTGTTTTATCTTCAGTTAGAGCGGTTACGCACTGCTTCCGTGATGAGTCGTATATAAAAAACTTGGACTGAATTTGGATATTATAATGTAGCTTTTCGCAATGCATCCAATCCGAATGTGTTAAAATACGGATTAGAGGTAGGGGAAGCCCGGGCAAGACGCATAGTGTGGGTAAGATGCATATTCGATTTTATTAAAAAACAACAATAGATCGCACTACTGGACAAGCTCGTGTCGAAAAAGCGGGAGCTTAGCGGCGCCATGACAGTTCAACCAAAACAATAGATGCGATCATTTGCTGTGAAAATAAAATTACAAGTTTTTTGCTATTTCGTTACGATATTTGACAAGGTATGTGTATTGATTGATTATATTATGTATTAAGTGTTAACGAGTAGACTCTGTTTAATAGATTGCGTGTTTTTTTAAGTCTAATTTTTGTTTGCAACTTTTTATTCGTCGGTAGAAGTTTTGCGGTAGGATGATAAAACTTTTGAATATTAGTACTTTGGGCAAGATGGATATGGGCAAAACGGATAGCTGTCTATATAAGGCATAGTAGTTTGTAAGTAATTAGTGTCATGATTAGTATTACATTAAAACATGATTATTTGTTTTAGATACATATAAAGTCAGGAAACACGTCAAAGAAACTGGGTAGACAACGGTTTTTGTTTAGTATTTATAAGTATTTTAGGTCACATTACGCGACTCACACACACATACATACATTACTCTGTTTAAAATAATAGGTATGTATGTGTATATTTAGTTTTAATTGTCCCCTCTTATATTGTAATGGGAAGGGGATTCCGTTCGTCCAAGCGCAGCCTGTCATGCTTGGACGACAAACTGTCAAGCCGAGGGACTTCACCAGGTTGGAAACAAAAATTCGACCTGGCAACACTTGACTTGTGACAACAAGAACGAGCGGCGGTGTGTGTTCTCAAAAAACCCATCTAAAAACAAAATCTATAAACAATACGGTGATCTGTGCAAAATTCATCAAGGAGCTGCGCCAGGAATCCGGGGTGAGCTTAGATATATTATATTTTATGTATATTTTTATCATTCATCACATCTTACCCCAGCACATAAGACGAGTGGTAAACGAAGGAGACAGGTTCGGCGTCAGACCCCAGCGGTAATGTTTGCGATCTTCCTTTAAATCGTACATTTGGTCCTAATCGAGCGCGGATTGGTCTGACCCGAAGCCCTGTAGTTTTGCCTTCTCGTAGTGCTGGAACATCATACACGTGGTGTCTCCAAGTCGAAGTTCCTCTGGCGGATTACGAGTAGCTTCGACAAGGAAACTATACACCCAACTCCTCATTTGCGGCGGCTGTAAATAGGTACTTGGCGGTGAAAAGTACCTATTCAGTCTTATTTGTTTCGGAAGGTGGTGGCTAGGTACCGACCGGTCTGGGACCAGCCGACCATCAGAACACTGCACAGAGTAACTCAAATTATAAGATATTGCGGTAGGGCTACACATATATATAAGTAGTGTCCCCTAAATTCATTTATTTATTCAGAACAAACATTACACTAGCGGATTTTCTTGTGAACGCCATTTTGGGGTTGTAATTTTGTGTTCATATTTTGTTTGTTTCATTGGAAACCTAGTTTATTCTTGTCTAGCGGACCTAGACTAAGGGTAAGCCTATTTACTGTGTATATTCGGTGCTAGTGCGTAGCGGTCGCGCATTTGTTCATTTTGTTTGTGAATTAAAATTAGATTGGTGGTGCCGGAACAGCCTAGTCGGCGGCAACGATTTTCTGGCGGTTTCTGAAGGCATCCGGTTGCCTTGCGGTTTTCCTGGCTTGGGTTGAACTGTACTTCAAACCCAAGCAGTAATAAACCCTCCGGGGGGTTTAGTTTTTGTATAAATAAGGTTCTTATATTGTATATTGTTTGTGTTAAGATTTCTATGCTGAAAGAGTTTTTGTGTTAGTTATAAGTTAATTATAAACTCAAAATGCCTTCTAAGGCTCAGTTACAACTTTTAAAAGTGCGGAACAGTACTGCTGTACTGAATTTAGATATACTCTATGACTTATCAAAATCAGATTTTGGGTCCGAGCAGACAAAAAGTGAGTTTAGGCTTAGGTACGGGGACCTAGAAACTGCTTACTCTGAGTTCACAACTACAACGCAGGAACTCCAAGCAGCTTGCGAGGAAGGTGAAGGTTCAGATAGTGGCATGGACAAATATGTTGTTTACAACAAAAAATACTACGAAATAAAACGGAAGTATGTTGAGTTGTATCCGAGCCCTAGCGTTGCATCCTCGGTTTATGGGACTGCAAACTCATTTGAAGGGGCGGGTAGCAGCAAACGGGTGTTCCTACCCAGAGTGCAGTTGCCTACATTCTCAGGTAAAATAGAAGAGTTCTTGTCCTTCATGGACCTCTTTGAATCTTTAGTAGGCAAGGATTCAACGTTGAGTGCCACAGAAAAACTCTACTATTTGTTAGGTTCTTTGTCCGGGGAACCTAAGGTCATCACTCAGCATTTATCTGTCATCGGTGACAACTATTCAATAGCCATAGAGCTATTAAAAAATAGATATAATAATAAGCGGCTTCTTGCGGACAAGTTGTTACACAACTTATTAGGGACATCTCATGTCAACAAAAGTTTGAGCTCGCTCAAACCATTTCTGAACACCCTGCTAGAAAACACAAAGGCTTTGGAAAAAATGCAATTCCCTGTGGCAGAGTGGTCTTATCTACTCTTTTTTATAAATTTCCAAAAATTGGATAGTGGTCTTAAGAAACATTTTGAGGATAAATTGTCTGGAAAACAACTACCTAGCTTTTCAGATTTGCTTGGGTTTTTGGAAAATGAAGTTAGAATTTTGGAATCTAGCGGAGAGAGTGTAAATAACAAAGGTAATTCTACATCGCGAGCTCACCATGCCACAGCACAGTCTGACAGTGTTTGCAAAATGTGCAAAAAGGGGAAGCATTTTTTGGCAAAATGTGCGGAATTCCTGTCATTAAAACCTAGGCAACGCAAGGATAAGGTTAAGGAATTTAGGCTGTGTTTTAGATGTCTAGGGGAACATAGCTATAGCAAATGCTCATCGGGGTGGGCTTGCTATAAATGCAAGTCAACCAAACACCACCATCTCATCCACTTTGATTTACCACAGGGTGGTACTGAGGCTAGTTCGGGGGGGCCATCAGCGGGGGGTGGACCTCGAAACTCAGGGGCGGATTCAGGTCGGTCGGCACCCGGACCGGATAGGGAAGCTGCACCGACGAATAAGGTAGACGGGGGTAATTCGGACTACAATAGGGGAAACTCGGGTAATGCGGACACAGGGGCGGCTTTAACATCATGCAACCGATTAAAAAATTGTAACGAACAGCAAACAACCGTGTTGCTCGCGACTGCGATGGTGCGCGTCTTGGATGTCTGCGGGGACTACCAGGAGGTTCGCGCGCTGCTAGACGGAGGGTCGCAGAGCACCTTCGTAACAGAAGCTTGTGCAAGCAGGTTAGGTTTGCGGCGGTTTAAGTCGGAGATTGTTACGGTGACCGGATTAGGGGGGGTACCTGTCAGCGACTGTCGAGGGGGGGTAAATTTGACTATTAGTCCTAGGTACGCGGACCACCCTCGACTTGTTGCTACGGCCACTATCCTAAGTAACATAACGCACAGTCTTCCTGGTGCTACCCTGTCTTCCAGTATTGCCGATTGGTATAAAGGGATATTTTTGGCGGATGAGAACTTCTTTGTGAGCCGACCTATAGACTTACTTATTGGCGCGGATCTTATGGGTGAGATCATGATAGGCGGAGTAGTAAAGGTGAATAATTACCTACCATGCGCGATGAACACTGTTTTCGGGCACGTGCTCATGGGTCCGGTGACCCACGCGTCGCCCCATTCGACTTATGCGGCTCACTGCTCTCGCTCGGTTTTTTCGGCGCATGTCACCACCAACCAGATATTAGAGCGGTTCTGGGAAGTGGAAGACATACCGGACGCGGTAATATCTAACCCTAAAGATGCCGAATGCGAACAATTTTTTCATGACACTCATCAGCGGGATGAGTCGGGTAGGTATATAGTGCGGCTACCTTTTGTGAGTAGTAGGCCAGAGTTAGGCGACTCGGTTAGTGTGGCAAAAAGGCGGTTCCTGTCAATGGAAAGGCGTCTTTCCTCGAATGAGGCATTGCGGGAAAAATATATAAAGTTCATGCGGGAATATGAACAGATGGGTCATATGTCAGTCTGTGACCGGAACCAAACTGACTATGCCAACGGTAGGGGGTACGTCATACCACACCATGGGATTTTTAAGGCGGAATCCGACAAAATTCGAGTTGTTTTCGATGCCAGTTGCGGGACGACTGCGGGGACATCTCTCAACGATTTATTACATGCGGGGCCAAGGCTACAACGGGATGTTATGGAGATAATCTGTAGGTTTCGTATGTCCGAATACGTTTTCACCACGGATATTAAAATGATGTTTCGTCAAATCGTAACTCATGAAGATGACAGGCACTACCAGCTCATATTCTGGAGAGAGGCAGTCGACCTGCCTCTGCTCCTGTACACTCTCAACACGGTGACGTACGGTATGAAGTCTAGTCCATATTTGGCCATTAGGACGTTGAGACAGCTAGCTGATGATGGGGAGACCGATTTCCCTGCGGCAGCTAAGCTTTTGCGGTCATCTGTTTTTATGGATGACATTTTAGGCGGGGCCGATTCTGAGGATGAAGCCAAACAACTAAAGGAGGACCTAACGCGGTTGCTTCGCACTGGCGGCTTTGAGCTTAGCAAATGGGTCTCCAACAGTAAGCGGTTGTTAGAAAATATTCCTGCGGAGGATTTAGAAAAACCACGGACATTCGATAAAGATGGGCCTGGATTCTTTAAAATTTTGGGCGTAGAATGGGACCCAAATAGTGATGCTTTTTCATATCATTGCAAGTTAAAGGTTAATGAGGCATGCACTAAGCGGATAATTTTGTCAACTTTAGCGAGGACCTTTGACCCATTAGGGTGGATAGCACCGGTGCTTTTCCAGGGCAAGGTTCTCATGCAGCAGCTTTGGAGGTTGGATTTGTCGTGGGACGAGACTCCACCACCGGATGTAGTAGCGGAATGGAGTCAAATTGTTGCGGACTTGCCTCACATAGAGGATATAAAAATGACGCGTTTCGTACTAGGTGGGGATTCCAAGGTTTGCTCACTGCATGGTTTCTCTGATGCGTCTGAACGTGGGTACAGCGCAGTGGTCTACCTGAGAACCATGAACAGTGAAGGCCGGGTTAGGGTTTCGCTCATGATGGGGAAATCGAGGGTAGCGCCATCTAAAATGAAGATGACCATTCCCAAACTGGAACTGCTAGGCGCGACTTTGCTTACTCGGTTACTCAAGTATGTCGCACGGTCCCTTCAGGACATGGTGAAAATTGAAGAGATGATATGCTGGTCGGATAGCACAATCGTCCTCTCTTGGTTGCGGATGCCTCCACACACGTTGCAGGTTTTTGAGGGGAACCGGGTCTCCCAAATTGTAAATAGTGGTCTGAACTTAACGTGGCAGCACGTTCCTTCAGAGCTTAACCCTGCGGACGTTGCGAGCCGTGGTTGTAGAGCATCGGAACTAGTCGGGCATTCCCTGTGGTGGGAACCCCGATGGCTTCTAGGCGACGCGACCACGTGGCCCGAGGATAGGTTTAGGCAGGAACTGGACGTACCAGGCATGCGGAAGACGTCGGTTCAGGTCCAGGTCCATGTGGGTACTGCGGAACAGGACCCTATGTGTAGCTCTTTAGTAAATAGGTTTAGTTCTTTAGTTATGCTACAGTCGGTCGTAGCTTATTGTTTAAGATTTGTAAATAATATTAGGAACCCGGCTGCGAAAAACGTAGGCGTGTTAACGGTCAGGGAGCGCAAGGTAGCCATGGAACGGCTGGTGGTGATGACGCAGCAGGCGGAATTCGCTGCGGATTTAGATAGCCTGAATCGGAACAAGCAGTGCTCTACGCGGTTGAGACGGCTTCTCCCCTTTGTAGATGACGCGGGTCTCTTGAGAGTTGGGGGTCGTTTGGAGCACTCTAACCTCGCGTTTCAAATAAAACATCCGATAATATTACCCAAGGACCATCCGTTGACTACGTTGGTCATCGATCACGCACACCGGGTGCACTGTCACGTCGGTCCAACGGCCCTTCAGGCGATTCTACAAAAGGATTATTGGATACTCTCGGCTCGGCAAGCCATTCGAACGAGGGTTTTTAAGTGTATTTCTTGTTTTAGGACAAAGGCTAAGTCGGTAGAGCCTTTGATGTCTGCTTTGCCAAGGGACAGGGTAAACGCGACAGGTGTCTTCCACACGGTGCAAACGGACTTTGCAGGGCCATTCTCCGTCAAGGCGTCGCGGCTAAGAAATGCCAAGGTTTTGAAGGCGTACCTCTGCGTATTCATATGCTCTGCTTCCAAGGCGGTTCACTTGGAGGTCGTTAGCGACCTGTCGACAGAGGCGTTCACGGCGGCCTTATCGCGATTTGTAGCTCGGCGCGGTCTCCCTAGTGTTATACGGTCCGATAATGGCACCAATTACGTAGGGACAAATAGACATTTAAATGATGCGCAAAGGTATTTGGCAGGTAAGGACCAGGAGCAGACTCTGGGGGACGTTGCAGCTAAGAGCGGTATTACTTGGCTGTTTAACGTACCAGGGGCTCCTCACTTCGGGGGTCTTTTCGAAGCGGCTGTCAAATCTTCAAAAACTCTTCTGAAACGGATGATAGGAGAGCAGGTTTTAACGTACGAAGAACTTAGCACGGTATTCGCTAGAGTTGAAGCGGTACTCAACTCTCGGCCACTTTGCCCATTGACGCAAGACCCTCAGGATCTCGAAGTGCTGACGCCAGCACATTTCTTAGTAGGAAAATCACTGCTTGCGGTTCCAGAATACAATCTGGAAAATACACCTGATACGCGACTAGGTCGGTTTAAACTAGTGCAGGCCATCTCTCAAAGGTTTTGGAGGCAGTGGAGTGACCGGTACCTTCATTGTCTCCAACATCGGAATAAGTGGACCACACCTACTGATCCTCCAAAGATAGGGGATCTCGTGTTAATTAAGGAGGAAAATCTTCCAAGTCTCAAGTGGAGACGCGGTAGAGTGACTGAGTTACTGCCTGGGAAGGATGGGGTGATTAGGTCAGTGAGGTTGAAAACTCTTTCAGGTAGTTTATTGCGGCCAGTAGTAAAAATTTGTAGGTTGCCGTTGGACTAGGTTCGGTCACCACGAATCTCTTTCTGTTAGGTTAGTTTTGTATATTGCGGATTTCTTACATTTATTTTAAATTGCGGTTAATTTTTTATTAATTTGGTTCCTCAATGAGGATAAAGGCTTTTCAGCCTTTCTCGGGCGGGGGGATGTTTAGTATTTATAAGTATTTTAGGTCACATTACGCGACTCACACACACATACATACATTACTCTGTTTAAAATAATAGGTATGTATGTGTATATTTAGTTTTAATTGTCCCCTCTTATATTGTAATGGGAAGGGGATTCCGTTCGTCCAAGCGCAGCCTGTCATGCTTGGACGACAAACTGTCAAGCCGAGGGACTTCACCAGGTTGGAAACAAAAATTCGACCTGGCAACACTTGACTTGTGACAACAAGAACGAGCGGCGGTGTGTGTTCTCAAAAAACCCATCTAAAAACAAAATCTATAAACAATACGGTGATCTGTGCAAAATTCATCAAGGAGCTGCGCCAGGAATCCGGGGTGAGCTTAGATATATTATATTTTATGTATATTTTTATCATTCATCACATCTCACCCCAGCACATAAGACGAGTGGTAAACGAAGGAGACAGGTTCGGCGTCAGACCCCAGCGGTAATGTTTGCGATCTTCCTTTAAATCGTACAGTTTTTGTACACAACTTGTGTATGTTTAGTGTACTCAGAAGAATATATTGATCCACCTATCGAAGAATGGATTGAGTGTAACCAACCAATGCAAGAGGTGGGCACACGAGGACTGTACTTCTTATTCAGGGGTAGGCAGCTACTACTGTGATGAGTGCGTCGATTGAAACACGAATTGCTGTACCTATCCTTTTTGCCCGGGGGGGTCGGGCAAAACGGATCGAGGGCACTTTTTTGTGATCTCAAAAAATTATGTATAAGTTGTTTATGTTTCAAAGTTTTTACTAGCATTTTTCAAAGATGATTAACCAAAGTACAAATTAATATTAAAAAGACTGTTGTTGATTACACAATTGTGTGTTTTTTTGAGGCTTTCCCTTAACATATTCGTGCTGCCCGGGCTTCCCCTAGAGTTAAAAAAAGCTCTAACCGAATTCTGATGTTGCTTACGCACTTATCCATGTAGTGCGTAAACTACCATAAAAATTGTTCTACGACTATTTCGGAACGTATTTTCGCGGATTCGGACCGGAAGCAGTGCTTATATAACTTTCAAGATGGGCAAATGCCTACCTGCCTGAATAATATTTTTCTGCTGAAACCATACTAAACGATGCTGAAATAAATACCTGTAAGTTCAGGTGAACTGAATGGATTTTTTACCATCCCTTTCTCCGCCATCTCTGGAAAAAGAAAGGCAGATTAACCTTTTTACTTCAATATACTACGGTAAGTCTAAGTCTAGAACTACATCTATGGAAAAGTTAACCAGATGTTAACTTTTCCATAGATGTAGTTCTAGACTTGCAATTAGATACTTCCAGACATTCCAGAAAGGCTACTTTTATTCCAGATAAAATCGTGTGGGAAGAATGGCCGAAGGGCGGGAGGAATCTAGAAGATAATCGACGACCACTGTGGCGCGGTGGGCGAAGGTCCGCCTGCGACGTAGGAGGTTGCGGGTTCGATTCCCGCCTCGGGACAAATGTGTGTACGATCTGCAGATTCAGGGCGTCTGGATGTTTTCTATTTATAATAAAAAATATCTATCTATGTAGTGTATTGTATTATGTATATCAGTTATCTAGTACCCAAAACACAAGCTCTGCTTAGCTTGGGGCTAGATAATGCTGTGTGAATTTTCCAACATTATTAAATAAAAATAATAATAATAATAATACAGCATATTTCTATCGCGCTCGAAGGTGAGACGTTGCCACAAAGAGCTCTTTATCAATGTCTGGAGAAGCTGTTGTCAGGGCACTACTCCTTATCGAGAAAATTACTTTTTCTTTTATATATATGGATGATATGATAGTGTATTTTTAAAGTAGATTTTTTTAGCTGCTACAATAGGGTCCGTCTTTCCCTGCAGCTCTAGGGCATAAACGTCACTCAAGCATAGCTCTATGACTGAGCAAGCTTTCATAATACGGGCCTTAGTGCTTATTTTGTAAGTCTAAAGAAATAAACGATTTGACTTTGACTCTGACTCTTATCTTATCACTGTCCGGAGTACTCTCTTGTCTGTGCACTACTCTTAATTCAGGAAATGATTTTTTCTTTCATAAATTAGTACATATTAAGCCAATAATAATTATCTTATCTCTTAGCTTTATCAATGTCTGGAGTACTCTCTCGTCAGAACACTACTCTTAATCTTTATCTTTAACTTATCTTTACTCTTTATTCAAGAAATAACTATTTCTTTCATAAATTAGTAGATATTAGTGTATTATTAAAGAAGATTGGTTTTACCGGCTACAATAGGGTCCGTCTCTCCCTGCACAGACGTGGGTCGTTGCCACCAAGGGCTCTTTATCACTGTTCGGAGCACACTGTCGTCAGGGCACTTTATGTTCAGGAAGTTATCGAACCTTGGGGTAAATATACAATCACACTAGTATTATAAATTCTGAAAGTTTGTATGGATTTATGGATCAAAGTCAGAGTCAAATCGTTTATTTCTTTAGACTTACAAAATAAGTACTTAGACAAGTAAAATTTTTACTATATAAACAGCTTGATAAATAGTTATTACTATCAAACAAGAAATAAGGTGCAATTGACTCTAACTCACTTCAATTTTTTGTCCACTAGCGGAAGAAGTGAAAAAGAAACCACTAGCAAGTTTATCGCTTATAAACTAATACAATCTAAGGATAACTACGAGTAAGTAAGTCTAACTGGTCTTACATACTATTGTCGGTGTGGAACTGGGCGACATCCGGCCAAGCATTAACATTATTGACGTTAACATCATTGAATTAACATTCATCTACGGAGTAATAGGCTTTCTTGTTAAGATGGATGTTTGTTACCTCGGATCAGGCTGAAATTTTGCATACAGGTAATTCTAATCCTGGAATCAAACATAGGTTAGTATTTTTTCCATAAATCAGTTACCATGGGATAAAAATCATCTTTAAACGTTTCCATAGGAAAAACGCGTGCGAAGCCGCGGGGCGCAGCTAGTTTTTATAATAATTGTTTCATTCACCAAAAAATGTGTTCAATATCTTCTGATAATCTAACTGACTCATTTCTTTAGTATATTTTTTTTAACCAGTACACTACCCAATTATACACATTTATTATTATGTGAGAAGCAGGTGGTGGAGCTGTGTGGTGCTAGCTTAGAATTTGCACCACCTCATTCTTCCCGTGGGTGTCGCAGGAGGCGACTAAGAGATATCTACAGGCGGCGGGTAGCAGCGCCCCCTGCAGAACAATTCTATCAACGAACTTCGATCCCCAGCCCGCATGCCCAGCGTGGGGATTATGGGCACTACCCCCCATTACAACGCCAACAAGGCGCTTATCAGGGGGAGGCTTGCGTCCAGCAGTGGACAAATACAGGCTGTTGAGGGGAAGCAGGTATGTAACTCACGTGATTTTGCTGAAGAAGACGTATTTGACGAGATGATGCCTGGTCTCCCGATGCTGCATCAGACCACAGAGCACATACGCGCCCTCTTTTTGCTGCGTGAACTCCATATCCTAGGTGTATAGTAAAAAAAAGTTAAATAGAACGTTTAGATAAATCTCTTTCCGAGGCAGTTTCCGCTATGCTGCATCTCAGTGTTGGAATAATATCCCCCCTCCAATACGGAACCTGCAAAGTTTTTATGGTTTCAAGCTAAAACTACGCAATTTTATTTTTGAAGGTCAGAAAACGCAGGAGGGTCTTAAAAACGATACAAGTATCATATAATATGGATTATTATTATTATTTTTATTTCATTTGTTTTTATCAACTTGTATGTAACTTGTTTTGAATCTGAGCATAAAGCTGGTGTACTATCAATAATTATTTTTCTTTCATTGTTTTGTATTGTTTAACACAACCATTGCCAATGTTTTTCTTCAACATGTTTGTCTTTGTTTGTGTCTATTTTTTAGTCCGTGACGTCACGAAACGGCTCAGTCGGAAGACCAGCGTTGGTTGTACGCAAATACAACCAACTCATGCTGAGACTGGGACCGTTTTGTAACTCTAACAAATTGTATTAGTTTTTAGTTCCATTTATCTTAAATTGTATGTATTTGAGTTACAAATAAACGTTTCTATTTCTATATATTTCTATAACGAACGAATAGCTGCAAAACACCAATAACAATTAGAAATAAACCATTGAAATACACAGATCAATACATATACTTAGGTAAAACTATCAGTTTTGACAGAAAAAACAATGAAAAAGAAGTAGAAAAGAGAGTGCAACAAACGTGGAACAAATACTGGAGTCTCAAAGAAGTTTTCAAAAGTAATATGTCTATAAGTATAAAATCAAAGATAAACTCTAGCCTCATACCGTGTTTGACATATGGTTGTCAGACGTGGAAGTACACAACAAGAGTCAAACAAAAATCACGACCTGCCAGAGAGGACTGGAACGCAGCATGCTCAAGGTAAAGAAATTAGATAAAATAAGACACACAAAACTAAGATCAATAACAAAAGCCACTGATGCCCTGAGATATGCATTAAAGCTAAAGTGGAAATGGGCCGGACACGTAGCGCGACTTACAGACCACAGATGGACCATAAAAACACCCCTATGGAGAGGCCCGCAGGGTAAAAGAAGCAGAGGAAGACCACTGACACGATGGGAGGACGAGCTAAATGGAATCGCTGGGCCAAATTGGCACAAAACCGCACAAGACCGAAACGAATGGGCATCTTTGGAGGAGGCCTTCACCCAACTTGTTGTTCTTGCAGAAAAAAAAAAACTAATTTTTAATTTTTTACTAACTAAGAATAAATTATAATTTTAAGAAAACTAACCATTTCAAAAAATATCGTTTTGTATTTTTTGCAAGAAATAAAGGCTTTTTTATTTTTATCTTATTTTATTTTTATATTTTTATAAAATATATCCTACTACGAGTAATACTATAAACTCGAAAATTTGTAAACATGTCTAAATGTATGTTTGTTGCTCTTTCACGCAAAAACTACCGAACGGATCAGGCTGAAATTTTGCATACAGATAGTTCTAGGCGTGGAATAACACAGAGGCTACTTTTTATCCCATAAATCTGTTCACGTGTGAAGTCGCGGGGCGCAGCTAGTGTAATAAAAGAAGTGAGAAGTAGATTAATTTGTAGATTAGATTTGACGACCTCTGGTGACGCAGTGGGCGAAGGTCTGCTTGCGACGCAGGAGGTTGCGGGTTCGATTCCCGCCTCGACAAATTTGTGTACGATCTGCAGACGTTCAGGGCGTTCTGGATATTTTCTACGTATAATAAAAAAAAAACTATCTATGTAGTGTATTACATATATTTATTTATTATTTATTTTATTATATATATTTATCTAGTACCCATAACACAAGCTATGCTTAGCTTGGGGCTATATAATGCTCTGTGAATCGTCCAGTATTATTTAATTATTAAATACAAAACAAATGTGTCAAATTCTTACCGGTGACACTAAATCGAACAGCAAGCATTCTCTGACTATGCAATGTTCGAAGACGTCGCACAAGGCAGACTCATCCAAGAACGTCCACAGCAGATCCAGCATGGTGCAGAGCTTTGGCTGAGGCTGAGCCTGCATCTTCAGAGCTAGGTTCACCTGGAATGGACAAGTTAGTGTTACAAGGGCCAGAGTCAAGAGTCAGAGTCAAATCGTTTATTTCTTAAGACTTACAAAATAAGCACTCAGACAAGTCATTTTTAATTTATATTTATTATTATTTATCTTTTACAACAGCTTGATAAATAGTAATTAATATCAAATATGAAATAAGGTGCCATAGACTCTAAATCACTAAAAAAAATATCACTAGTGGAAGAAGTGAATAAGAGACCATTTCAGGGCACGATAAATAGAAAGAATAGTAAATTGTTATCCAAATGGGAATTTATTTCGTGCCGAGTAGCGAGCGCACTAATAGTTTGAGGGGTAAGTTACTTTCAACCCTTGGGTAACAATGTACTATTATGCCCACTTGAAACCAGAGAAAAAAAATCATTAATAATTATAACTGAGACAATTGATGGTCATAACTCTCAATAGCAAGCTCATAATCTCTGTCAGACAACCTGGTATGAATAGGATCGTCGCATATACATGGGGTAGATCTATAGGTAGTCGGATATACATGGGGTAGATGGTATCTCAGGGAGCACCCTAGATACAGATACAAGAAACTGCATAGTTTCTTATGAAACATCTGCTCCTTTTTAAAGAAAAACACAGAGAAACATCTTGACATTAAACAATTTTCTTACAGCGTGAGAGCGCCTTACGATCAAATTGGAAAATTTTAGAATAAATTGTGTCCCTGTTTCCTCTGGTCCCAGTTAAAAAAACACTCTTTATAGCATAAAACTAATATATATACATAAATTTAAAAAAACTTAATTAATAACACGTTATTTAGACTTGTAGATGACGCAATCAGGGTGTCAGCTGACAACGGTGCATGGCGGTCTCCCTTTGTAGCAATATTCTGCAAATAGCTAGTTTCCATTAGATTTGTACTAGATATCGTATGTTGTTAAACTTATTTATAAGCTTTAGTAAGTCATGAGTTCATGGCCCCTCGAACCAAAGGGTCTTTTGTTATTCATTAATCATACCTAGACACTTTGACGAGTGACATTATAGTCTGAAGGACATTTTAAATTGTCTGTTATCAAAGTTAGTACACTTAAAAGCTATTATTCGCTGACCCGTTATACATAATCTGTCAGCAATTAAGTTCACAACGTAAATAGAAACTACTTACCCCAGCGCGCCAGAAGAATGGGCTTACGCCCACACAATTCATAAAGATGTGCACAGACTTGTGAACATTTTGTTAATGTTAGAATATAATTGAAAAGAATGAGATTATTTGTATTAACCTCAACCTCAACAGCCTAATCGTCCACTGCTGGACGCAGGCCTCCCCCTGATAAGGGCCTTTATTGGTTGTTATCTCATGGGGGGCATGCGGGTTGGTTCGTTATCGCAGTTTGGTGGCAGAATTTTTCGGCAGGAGGCGCTGCCTCCGATAAATATCCCTTAGTCGCCTCTTACGACACCCTCGGGAAGAGTTGGGGTGGTGCAAATTCTATGCCGCCGGCACCACACTATTTGTATTCAATGTATTTTAAATTGTCACGTAAAGCTTTTGCTTTGCGTGACAATATAAAATACATAGACAATAAACCACCAATAAACGACACTAAAATCGTCGTCATAACCTAATACCAAAACTTTTAGTTATTTAATTTATAGTATTACTAACGCAATTAATGATTTTATTGGGTGTTTATCGCGTACATTCTGTTATTATTTATAAAATTATTAATTATGTTAACAAATCGCGAAAGTTTAAAAAGTTTTAGTACCTACTAACGCATTAAGAAAATACTGTAGAATATAAAATTGGTTCTAATGTAAGTGAATGTAATGTAAATATTATTTTTGAGCATTGATTTATTAAAAACGAAGATGAGGCACTGGTTGCTCGAAAGTGGCAACCTCAAATTGTGTAAAATTGTGTTCTCCCACCTCAGTCACCGTCTGACCGGCGGCACGGGCGGTCGTGATTCGCGTGAAATATTGTTGTCTCAGTCTCACTTCGATCCTAGATACGTCTTTCCGTCTTTGTTCTTCTTTGTATTGCACAGGACTGGAAATTAACTGTGAGCGTATGTGTTTGCGTGTAGTTGTAACACATGCCAATTTTTGAGTAAGCGCTGGGAGAACGTAACCTATCTTCCCTTTTAAAATCAATGTTTTTGAGACATAAATGTCTTAAACTTTTTTGCATGATACGTTAATCAACATGTGTTTATTGCATGAATTAGTGAGGCATTATTTCGATCCCTTATAGTAGTCTCTGTCTCTCTGTAGGTACCTACCAGAAGTAAAACCAATTTAAACTCCTACTACGATGATTAATGTACTCGTATATAGTAAAAGCACTTTATCATATTAAGCTATAACATGATATATATTAACATTAATCATCGTAGTAGGAGTTTAAATTGGTTTTACTTCTGGTAGGTACCTACAGAGAGACAGAGACTACTATAAGGGATCAATATATTGCCTCACTAATTCATGCAATAAACACATGTTGATTAACGTAACATGCAAAAAAGTTTAAGACATTTATGTCTCAAAAATAATATTTACATTACATTCACTTACCAATAATCATGTTATAGCTAATATGATAGAGTATATTATCATGTTAGCTATAACATGATATAACGATGTCAAAATAGTATTGTCAACACATCACCAGTTCTCGTACGCGAATTTAGGAGCTTTTTAAGGTTTTACCTTATAGTATTATGTTCCAGTTAGTTAAATAGATTAAACATTTATTTACAACTGCAACACAATTAGAAAACAAAAGACATTAATAAGGTAGGTGGAACAGAACATAAAAATAACTTGGGAACTTGCTTGAACATGCTTGAAAACAATTAGTCGATGCATAATTTTAAGAATTCAAAAAAGTACTGGATCTTAATCTGTGTGTACTGCAGCCTGACAATACATAAATAAATAAATAATGCTGGACAATTCATACAGCATTGTCTAGCACCAAGCTAAGCAGAGCTTGTGTTATGGGTACTAGATAACTGATATACATAATACAATACACTACATAGATAGATAGTTTTTTATTATACATAGAAAACATCCAGAACGCCCTGAACAAATATCTGCAGATCGTAAAAATATTTGTCCCGAGGCGGGAATCGAACCCGCAACCTCCTGCGTCGCAGGCGGACCTTCGCCCACCGCGCCACAGAGGTCGTCAGGCAATAAGGCAATACTCAACGCAAAGCTTTGCTCGGAGACCAAACACCGATTTTCATTATTAGATTACGATGTGAAGCAAAATTTTATATTTTTGATAATTTGAAATAAAAACGTGAAAAAAACAGGGGATCACACAGAGAATACAGGAGGTGTCAGTGGCTTGTCACAATGTGGTGCCACAGACTTTCACCCTCGACCACGCCCCTAGATACTGACGGTATTATCCTCTGAGGTGACCAGAACCAAACAACCAACAAAACAAATAATGAGTGTTGTTTGCACATGAGAGATATGGGTTCCATTTTTTTTCTCCAGTGTGTCGCGACCCTAACCAGCCTACGTCAGGGGTCAAAGGGCGCATCCCGATTTGGAACGAAAAAGCTTTCTGTGATGATGCGATTTACGACTTCTATTGAACAGAAAAACGAATTTTCGTTAACTTTTGGGGATAGAGATAAAAGCTCTAGAATATTTTTTGATGTACACCTAACAAGTTACTTTCTAAAAATAGCGTTTACAGCGGCAGATTTAATTTAGTTGCCCATAAAGGATACCTGTCATCATATTCAACAAAACAGTAATCACAAAGTACCTACCTACCGACCTAGTAAGATTAGGTATGTCTTCATCTGAATTCAAATATCATGCAGATTATGGTAGCCAACACATTCCTGTATTGAGGGAAGGATGCGGGGCTAAAGTCGCGTCAAATGTGAAATATTTTTGTGCTTTGATTTGATTTTCTTAAAAAATCATGAGTTTGCTTGCGCACTATAATGACAAAAACTATAGACGTGCGTCATAGGCACAGAGTGCTATTAGTGGTGACGACGTAAGCCGGCGGGTTATGCTCGCCATGCTTCTTATCGAGTTTCTTACGACGACGACGACGACGACCAAGCTCGGTTTCATATGCGAAGGCAAATGATAGTGGTTAGGGAGTTCAAGGGCTGCCATTCAATACAATGGGTTGCCATGGAGGGACATTAGGAAGGTTACTACAACAACAATTGGCCTAGCACGGGGCAATCCCCGTGCTAGGCCAATTGGTCAATTTGTTATTTTTCTCTATTTTTCTCTAGACAAATTGTTGTCTAGAAAAATAACATCGCATCGTCATACAATGCGTAAAATATTGAAGTTGAAGGCATGAATTTCGAACATTTTACGCATTCGATGTCAAAGTGACGTAATTTTATTCTATTCTACCCGAGACAACAATCCCTATGCTAAGGTCTACAGTAGTAATCAACAAGCGGTACTTACAAAGTGACCATCCTTGATCTTGGTGTAGAACTCGGCCGCCTGCGGGTCGGTGCTGAGCGCGCGAGTCTTCAGGCCGATGGCTCCGCGCATGCGTGGGAGCAACTCGTCTACCACCACGTATGACAGGCGCAGCGTGTTGCCTAACTCAACCACCACTATACGGGCTAGGGACATTAGGAACGCCTGTGGACAACATCATACTAATAATAAAAATGCGAAAGTTTGGATGTATGGATGAATGTATGTTTGTGACCTCTTTACCCCAAAGTGACTTATCTGATCGGGCTGAATTGCATAGAGGTAGCCCTAAGCCTGGAGTTAAACATTAGCTACTTTTTATTTCACTTAAGAGTGTCTATGGGAAAAAAAAACATTAAAGGTTTCCATAGATACTACACGTGCGAAACCGGAGGTAGAAACTAGTCATAAATAAATAATAAATTGTTTAACATTTTCCTATCCTATGGGATATCTACCGGGGGCCGGCAGCGCCTCTTGCAGAAAAATTCTTCCCCCGAACTGCGATACCAAACCTGTATTCTCAGCGTGGGGACTATGGGATATGCAGCGTTGGAAACACACAACAAATGACTTTATAATATAATGATAACTAAGGCTTTATTCGCGTGTGACGGATTTCAATAATTAAATCGAATATTTATTAATCATAATAATTAAGTTAACTGCCATCACCCTACTAAAGTGTATAAAGGCAAGAGATTACGAATAGAGAACAGCTTCGCAAGCAGAGTTCACAATTTAGTATTCCGAAAATGTAACAGATGGCGCTTTTAAATTCAATAAATCAAAACACTGTCTGGTTTCACTACAGGGAACCCTTCCAATTTTAACACGTACTCCACAGCCTATGTTGGTCCACTACTTGACGTAGGCCTACCCTGATATGTGTTTATATAATACAAATTTACTTGTCTAAGTGCTTATTTTGTTAGTCTAAAGAAATAAACGATTTGACCCTGACTGATAAGCGCTTTATTGGCTTTTATCTCACAGGGTTGCTGACGTTTACTCATCCAAGGGTCCGTTACCATTACCACCAATAGAACTGTTTAACCCTCTGTAGCATTGGAAATATACAAGTGCTTATTTAGCTTTTTATTTAGATTTATTAAGCTTGTTATTCAGCACCTAGCATCAGTACCTACTTCCCTAGACTAGTATACTACCTTCTTAGACATCTTCCGTATCTCAGCACTCTGGCTGTCTACTATAGAGTGGGGGGAAGCTCGGGGGGTATACACAGAGTTGGAGCTGGAGTGGATGCGCAGGGCCACCTCCTCCTCAGGGGCTTTTGATATATCGGACTTCGCCTAGCAAAGGAGAAATAATTATGTGAGCAACCAAGGTGATGCTGCCTCTCTGAAATAACGTTGAAAAAAGCTTACTAAAAAACGTAAAGGCAACTATACCTACGCAGGGAGCATCATCTCTGATTGCATGGCATGGCCTTTATGTGGAAAGCATTGAATATTATTTGCAGATCGGACAACACTGCTCAGTCCTTGCTAAAAGTAGTTAACCATAACGCCACGACGCTTCTCTTTTTAACCAACTTCAAAAAACTGAGGAGGTTCTCAATTCGACTGTTTTTTTTTACTTTTGTTTTCTCAGAACTTCTGACTGGGTGGTCCGATTTTCATGATTCGTTATTTTATATGAAAGGTGGTGCTTCCCGTATGGTACCATTTTAATTTGGTTCAGTTCTGACATTGGGATCCATGAGAATACATGAAAAAACTATAAAAATTGAAGTCGGTTTATAGTTTTTAAAACAAAATTAATTATTAAATAAGGCCATGAATAATATTTTGACACTCACGCGATATGAACACATTATTAATTAGTATTACTGTACGGGTATTTATAGCGTTCATTTACCTCTTTTTCCCGACTGTTCAACAGGTTTACACACTATCGTGGTCACGGGATGACTCTATCGTCATCCCGTGACCATCATCATCATAATCCGCAGCCAGACTTCGCCCACTGCTGGGTATCCAAATGGCCTTCCAAATTTGTACCACTTCACACGGTCCTGCGCCAATCTCATCCAGGTTCGACCCACAATGTTGGATCCCATCGTACTGCTGGACGTCCGACGCTTCTGTAACCAGTTCTTGGACGCCATTCAGTTAGCACCTTGCTCCATCAGTCGTCTTGTCTGCAAGTTGTCCTGCCCGGCTCATTTTAGTTCCGGTATGCGATTTCCAATCTCTTTCACCTTTGTTCGACTTCGGATCTGGACATCCCGTGAGCATGACAAGTATAAACTCGATAACTACCCGTTCAATAGTACTAATAATAATCATCATCATCATCAGCCTATATTAGTCCACTGCTGGATATAGGCCTCCCCTAATGAGCGCCATAGCGCCCTGTCTTTAGCTTGACGCATCCAGCATCTGCCTGCAGTCTTTCGCAGATCGTCATCCCACCTGGCTTGAGGGCGCCCTACACTACGTTTGCCGAGTCGCAGTCTCCACTCAAGAACTCGTTTACCCCATCGGTTGTCGGTTCTTCGCGAGATAAGGTCGTTCACTGCCACTTCACCTTGCTAATTCTTTGAGCTATGTCGATAACTTTGATTCTCTGTCGGATGTATTCGTTACGGATCCTATCTTTCAGAGAGACTCCGAGCATCGCTCGTATCGCTAATAATAATAGGGTATGAGAAATAATAAATAGAGATCGCAGACCTTACTGCTCTTAGCAGTGAGGGAAGCGTTCATATCCGTGAGGCGGGTGACCTCGTCGATCAAAGCGGCCAGTGATTTGAACAGTAGGGCGGCGCGCGTGCATTCCTTGGCAGGCGCTGCTTGCAGGGCAGCGAAACCTTCAACTGGGAACCTGTACATGCATAATAACTCTTATGGTTATTGATACTGCTACATGCTGCTGATGTGTACATGCATCTAATTCTAATTCTAATTCTAAGTGGGGGAACTAAGATCTGCACGGACGTCTCGCATAGGAGTGTATTGTGCATTATCCCCCTGCCTAAGCAGGCTCTAACCAGCCCAGCTCCATAAAGTACCGGAGCAGGACTTTTGGTGACTGACAACTTCGTTTCAGCTCCTGTAAATGTGGATGGGCTTAATGAAATTAAATTTATTTAATTATTCTCCATAGAATTAAATAAAATAAATAAAGCTGCCTGCCTATTCTCTGCTTGTATTGTGTCTATCTATGTAAATGTACCTACAAACCTACCTACCTACTTATAACTATTGTATATCATCAACAGTTTGGCAAACGTGTGTCCAATGTGTATCTTAGCTGTCCTTAGCTGGTTTAGAATTTGCACCACCCCATCACTTCCCGTGGGCGTCATAAGAGGCGACTAAGACGGGCGGGCAGCATCGCCCCCAATTCTACCACCGAACTGCGATCCCAACCCGCATGCCTAGCGTGGGGATTATGGGCACTACCTTCCATGAGATAAACGCCTATAAGGCGCTTATCGGGGGGAGGCCTGCGTCCAGCAATGGACCAATATTGTCTGTTGAGGTAGAGATGTATCTTTATCTTAACAATCTACTCTACTCACACGAAAGGCACGTGTCCGAAGTTGGCATACAAGTGCTCCTGCATAGCCAAGGAAACAGCGGGGAAGTATGCCAGCCCAGAACCATGAGTCACATTGTCAAAAGCCATGCCCATAGATACACCATTCCTGTAAAAAACGGCCCATAGTCATCGTCAGCATTACAGATCAAACGGCGCTCCTCTCTCTTCGTTCTTTAATACGTCTGTTCAATAATTAATTTAGATTAAAAAAAACTATAAACCGACTTCAATTTGTATAGTTTTTTCATTAATTTTCACGGATCCCATTAATAGAACTGAACTAATTTAAAATAAAACTAGGGGGTCTTCCACTTTCAGTCAAGGTATAATACATTATGGATCTAAGTGGGTGAACTGCGAACCTTGTTTGTGTTGTAAGAATACCAACGTTTCATCCTTTAACGAGGGACTTTATCAGGGTGAGTGCTGTTCGTGTCACGCTACGTCACGCCTACGTCACGCGCATTGCAACTTTATGCGCTCTGTACACCCGTAATGAATTCGTCAAACTACGATAGTTTTTATAGTAAAAAAAGGGTTAAATAAGTTATATGAGTATTAACAATTAGCTGCGCCCCGCGGCTTCGTATGCCTATCCCACGGGAACTATGAATTTATGGGATAAAATTAGCCTATCAAGGCCTAGTGTATGCAAAATTTCAGCCCGATCCGTTCAGTAGTTTTTGCGTGAAAGAGCAACAAACATACATACATGTTTACATACCTACATGTTTACAAAATTTCGCGTTTATAATATTAGTAGGATGCTAGCAAAAAAGCCCGTTTAATTAAAAACTACCATCAACTAACATGTATATGTAGAGGTACAAACATAGCTATAACCAGTAAGCATCATGTCCGACCGATTCAGAACACAACTCAAATATAAAAGCAATTTCGCCGTTCAAACCGGAACACATGCAAACATTGCATTGGAAATAGACGGTGATACGAGGAATTTGCAAAGCAAGGTCGCTACATGCTATTGTATTGTGTGTATTATGTGGGGATTATTGTGAGTTAAGTTAACTAAAAACTGAAACTCAAAGTTAAAAATGCTTTATTTCTATAGATACAATAAATGCACATTCAAAAAGGTCAAATTATATAAAAAAATTACACTGACATGGAAATAAAGTGCTATTTTTATTTCAGTTCAAAAAAGAAGGAAGGTCTATCGTTGGCTGTATGAATTAACTTTTTTAGTTATGCTTCTCAGCAGGTTGGAGATAAATCTATCAGTATGTACCTTGTGCTAGAAATAATTTACGTAATCTTAATTATGTTACGGTTGGACATGTTTACAGTACAAAATATATAACAAAATATCCGATGTCGTGACTAGGCAGCCAGGCCTGACCATAACGTAACGTGGCCAAATTCCACCGTCGTCTTCGTCGTTATGATTACGATTAGGCAGTGAGTTGTCATATATTTTTGTCTGGTGAATAATACTGCTGTCCATATACACCTGTAATACTTTAGCGCCCCTATATCCAGGTTTATATAGCACCCGACAACATCACTAGGTCAGGCTATAAGGAGGTGTGGCCACTTTCTACTATCTTATCCTTACGCAATAGGGTATATGCATGTGATTTCAAAATGGCAAAAAAAATATATACGTATTCTCTATTGATATAGAAACATATCTACATATTTATTTGTGCATTTTGAGATGTTAAAAACATCTCAAAATGCAAAAATAGATTGTAGAATTTAACCATTGAAAAATTGATATTTTAAATCTCAATCGCAAAATTTCAAAACGCTACGCCATTGACTAGAGCGGACGTGACATCACTGTTTTTGGGGGACAGTATCGCTCACGTCCGTAGGTGTTGACCCTCTGATACCCTACACGTGTCCTCTGGGTGGTGCTAAGAGCGATACCCTCTGGTGGTAGGCTTCGGCCGTGGCTTGTCACCACCCTCCGGACTGGGCCAGTCCGTGAAGCAACTCAGTTGTGTTTCGGAATGTGGTCCGGAGTAGCCATCTTCTAGACCTTCGTGATACATCGTCGGCCGCATCTTCGCTTTCCATCATGTGAGAATTGTGAGATTGCGGTCAAACGAAGGACTATTTCTGATAAAAAAAAAAAAAAAAAAAAAACTGTGCACATTTTTCTTTTTTTATTCTGCTTGCTGCACCATGATTTGACACTATTCTGCCCACTTGACATTTCGTATTGTCGATTATTTTCAGTTTTTTCGGAAAACCTCTTTCCTGAGATGATCACTACCGAGGTCGTCACCAAAGGTTTTAATCAAGTGTGTACGTCGACGTCACATAAACATAGCGCCAATATGGCAGCGTTTTTATCACCCGAAAATGATTGTAGTTTTGATTTGTTTTTTTTACCTTGTTAATGCGAAATTCAGTGAGCGTCTTATCATTCCTCGGTTAAATAATGACCTAAAGAATCGATTAAAACAATAAAAAAATCGATGCATATACCCTATTGTCGTGTGCGTACGAGTGGGCAGTGTCCCATTGAGTTGCCATTTGTTTTCGTCTGGTGTACATTAGTGTTGTCTATCTATACCTGTAATACTCCAGCGTCCCTATCCAAGTCTATGCAGAACCCGATGACGTCACCAGGTAGCCAGGACATGCCATAAGAAGACGTGGCCGCAATCGACCGTCGTTTACGTAAGAGTGGGCAGTTTCTCATTTAGTTGTCATTTGTTTTTGTCTGGTGTACAAATAATGTTATTCTTCCATACAAGCTGTCCATCGGGAGGCGAGCAGCAACGCCCCCTGCTGAACCGTTCCACCACCAAACTGCGATCCCAACCCGCATGCCCACGTGTGATTATGGATTGAAGCCAATAAGGCGCTTATCAGGTGGAGGCTGAGTCCAGCTGTGGACCATTATAGGCTGTTGAGCTAAGTGGTGCTGGCTTAGAATTCGCACCACCCCATCTCTACCCGTGGGTGTCGTAAGAGGCGACTAAGTGACATTCATCGAGGGCGGGCAGCAGCGCCCCCTGCAGAACAATTCTACCACCAAACTGCGATCCCCTGCCCGCATGCCCAGCGTGGAAATTATAGGCATTACTCCCCATGAGATATGCCAATCATGTGTTCTTCAGGGGGAGGCCTGCGTCCAGCAGTGGACCTATATAGGCTGTTGAGGTTGAGGAGCATGAAGATGAGGATCTATACCTGTAATACTCCAGTGTCCCTATATCCAGGTCTATGCAGCAACCGATGACGTCACCAGGTAGCCAGGCCAGGCCATAAGGAGACGTGGCCACATTCCACCGTCTTATCCGTCCACCGTCGTATGCGTACGAGTGGGCCGTGTCCCCCACTCCTGTGTCCATTGAGAATACACAGGAAGATGTACACCAGCCGATCTGAACAAGATATATACAATTATACAAAAATAAATCGATAAAATAAAATATTGATTATACAGGGTGTCCGGTAATTAATGGATTACCCCGCAGGTACTTGTGGGGGGGCAGGAGAGCAACTCAGAAAAATATCCAAAAAAATCCATCTGCAACGGTCTTACATTTTTTTTTTAGTTTGAATTTTGATACCTTTTCAAATTTTTGGACACTACGGCTACAAAATCAATAATAACGAATTGATTTTGTCTGGAAATAAACGTGGATAATTGGCCTACACAAAATATTCCTAACCACAACTGCTTGGTTTTTTTAAACACTTAAAAATAAAAATTTGTGTATTCGATTTTTTATGATAAAGTTTGAGCACCTGTGGTATAAAAAAAACGTATTGAGACCAGGGTGGCCCACAGCTTAAAAAACATAGGTACCTATTTCATGTAGTTTCTTAAATGGTATTACAATATTTTTTTTAATTGTCACATTACCGAGTTAAGGCTGTATGTTTCTCTAGCCCTATTTTTCTTATAACAAAAACCAACAAATAATTATTCCAAAATCAGTGAAAGTATATTTTAGGGTAGTTAGGGTGTTATCATTAATTGAAACTACAATTTAAAATAGGTACTCGTATAATAAATGTTCAAATTGTTTGCCACAGGCTCTACATCTTCTTATGAACGATATTTTCAATTAAAAGAAATAGTGTATAAAAAAACAATAGCACCAATACAGGAACTTCGTTGACGTGTTTTGGAAGCGGCTCGACAAATTGGACGCGCCTATGAAGCGAATCGAAAACATTGAAAGATTTGTAGGGAAAAATTCGTGATATATAAATAAATAAAATAAAATTCGTTTATTTCAGGCACACAATACAAAATTAGGGACCCATATCACAAAAAGAAATAACTAAAATACACACAAAAATTAATATACACAATAATTAGTATACACAATGTATGTTAACGTCAGAACCCGGCGCATAAAGCTACCGGGCGTCACTTCTTGTTCCCGCCCAAGTGGACGGATATCCAATGTTGGAATATTGGGTTATTAAAAACCGTGTCAGAGATAGCTCTCAGGACAAGCGCGGATCCAGGGGGGGGGGGTCATGGGGGTCATGACCCCCCCCTTTGGCTGGGCCTAGCTAGGGTTGCGAGGGGCGGCGAAGCCGCCCCTCGCAGTCTGCCCTCCAGAAGCTTGACAGTAAAAACATTCGAGAGAGTCGGCAAATATAAACAAACGAACGCTTCGAACCCAAAACCCAACTAATTGTTTACCTGAAATTCTACCTGTACTCATACCTACCAACAAGGAGGTAAGTACCTAAATATGTAGGTAGCTAAAATAACATCTGCGTTCAATAATTATTATCATTTATTTTAGTAAGGTTAGGTACGTTTATTGATAAAGTTTAAAATCAAATAATAGAAATAAAATAAAACTAGTATTTGCAGTTCAAACGGATGAGCTAATTGAGGACTGTTGAAAACAAACTGCACTTCTGTCGCCAAGTTGCCGTCCGTAACGTCAACTAATAGTAAGGTCCTTGGCTGAAAAACAGCGCTGAGCATATGTTCAGCATATGTTCAGCACACGCTGAGCCAACCCCTTTTTCGGCACAGGGACGTGGAGGCAGACCTATATATTTAATGTAAACTACCACCCACCCTTTCATGACACTTACCTCCATGTTATACTGTTTTTGTTTGTCATTTGTTTATTTTTGAAACTCTTTATGTACCTGTGTCCAAATAAATGTTTTTTCTATTCTATTCTATTCTATTCTACGTACGGCCTACCATACCTTACTAAAATAACTGTAGCATGACATGCTTGACTTTTGTCAACCCCAACTATGAACGCTTCAAAACCCAAACCCAACTCATTTGTTATCTTCTGTATCGTCAATACCTATACTTGGGCGTATTTTCTTAATCAAATATAGGTAATTATTTACGAAATAATAAATAATTTATTGTTGATGGAAGAGTGAATAAACCATATTACTTATAATTGTTGTCTCATGACAAATTAAAACATAAGTATCTACAGACAGTTTAATTTTAATTAGGTTGAAACGTTCAAGACGTTTCAACCTAATTAAAATTAAACTGTCTGTGTCACGCGAAAAATGCATGAGAACATAGAACATGGGATGACTGGGATACCGTTTACCTCCCTGCCAAATTTCATTAGGGCGGCCGGCTCGCTCCGCTCGCCATTATTTACTCGGG
This sequence comes from Eupithecia tripunctaria, assembly GCA_955876795.1. Classification (NCBI taxonomy): domain Eukaryota; kingdom Metazoa; phylum Arthropoda; class Insecta; order Lepidoptera; family Geometridae; genus Eupithecia; species Eupithecia tripunctaria. The sequence goes on along the minus strand of OY041623.1, from coordinate 5,626,153 downwards.
TTTTCCCGCCGCCGCCGCTAAAGCGTCAATAATTGTCGCATTTGCATCGCTTGCTCGTCAGCGCCGTTATATCGTATTTTCATCCTTATCTTTCACAAATAAAAAAAAACCAATCGTCTCTAAGTCGTTAATATTTTCGCGGCTCGCTTCGCTCGCCGTTTCGATATGGTCTTTGCTTCCATTTCGGTAGCAAATTTCCCAAACGTCGTTAAATCTTTGACAATTTCTAGGCTCGCTGCGCTCGCCGTTTTTATCTTCTTTTCTTTCATTACTCTTACAAATTTTGCAATCGTCGTTAAAAAGTCTTTAAAATGTTCGAGGCTTGCTTCACTCGCCGTTTTTTATTTTTTTCTTTGAAACAAACCAAAGTCGCTAAAAGTTTCTTTTAAATTTTGTAGGCTCGCTTCTATCTCCATTTTTTTATACATTTTGACAACGAACTTATTTAGTCAAATATTTCAATGTCCAAAAGGGACCCCCGTCGCTAAAAAAATGTGAGAACCACTGACCTAGTCAACAAATGATTTATTTTTAGTCGCTCTTCATAAATAAATGGGGCGGCAAAGCTAACTGGCCCAGGGCGACGAATCTTTAATACGTCTCCTATTGTTGTCTCGCGATAAATTAAAACAAATCTACAATACTTAAACGTCTCAACTTACGGTTTTCAACTAAATTAAAATTAACCTGTCTGTGTCACGCGACAAGGGATACCGCTTCCCTCAATGCCAAATTTCATGAGGACCCGTTTAGCCGATTAGGCATGAAAATGTAACAGACATATTTCATTTCATTTCATTTCATTTATTTATTCATAAAGTTTCAGGTTTATACACAGATCTTAAAATTATTCTTAAAGTAAGTACTACCAAAACCTGCCTTTACAGGCGTATGAATATTATATAAGAATTTAAATTATTATAGATTAAGTACATGTCAAAATACAATTAAAAAAAATTACAATAATAATAGCTACAGTCAATATAATACCAATTCACAATTAATAATATTACAGTTTATATTCAAAAAATTCATTAATACTATAAAAACATTTTTCAGTCAGCCATTTTGTCAAGTTAAATTTAAATTTAAGTAGTTCATAGTTCCTTAAGATATAATTGTATTGGTAAGAATACGTCCTTTTTCCCAAACAATGACGCAAAATTTTGCGGGCTCGCCGTTATTTACTCGGGTTTTCCCGCCACACGCCGCTAAAGCGTCAATAATTGTCGCATTCGCACGCGCTTGCTCGTCAGCGCCGTTATATCGTATTTTCATCATTATCTTTCACAAATAAAAAAAAACATCCCAATCGCCTCTAAACCGTTACAATTTTCGCGGCTCGCTCCGCTCGCTGTTTTTATATGGTCTTATCTTCAGTAACAAAATTCTCAAACGTCGTTAAATCTTTGACAATTTCTAGGCTCGCTCCGCTCGCCGTTTTTATATTCTTTTCTTTATTACAAATTTTGCAATAGTCGTTAAAAAATCTTTAGAAAGTTTGAGGCTTGCTCCACTCGCTGTTTTTCTGTGAAACAAATTTACCAAAAGTCGCTAAAATTTCTTTTAAATTTTGTAGGCTCGCTTCTATCTCAATTTTTTAATTATGGCAACGAACTTATTTAGTCAAATATTTCGATGACCAAAAGGATCCCTTTCTGGTCAACAAAATATTTGACGGCGGCGTAGGGCGTGACAGCAAGGCTCGCCTCGCTCGCCCTGCTATGCCCCGAAGTTGCATTGCTGCTCGTTACGCTCTCGCCACAGTCCTACCCCCGCGCGGGGTACAGGGGGGCTCTTGAGTCCGTCCTGTCTAGATCTTGACTGTATGACCCCCCCCTGACGTGACAGCTGGATCCGCCCTTGTCTCAGGATGCCATTACTAGAGCGACTTAGCCTCCTCCAGAACGACGCTACTCGAGATCGAATGATGGCAAAGAAGTCCGGAACTCCTGCCTCGGAGAACATGCTCGACGCACTGCAGTACCTCGGTAACCTCATAAGAGTCCGGTAAGCGTCATTGTACTGAACTCTTATGGTATTGAAAGCCTTTCGGGTAAAGTTAGTCCACAATTGGCACGTGTATAGACCCAGACAATATGCACGGAATAATGTGGTTTTGACTTCGGTACTGCAGTTGGTGAAGCGGCGCGCGAGCATGTTACTCCGTACAGCGAGGGCTCTCCGCTCACGCTCGATGTCATCATCGTCTCTCAGCGACTCTGTTAACCAGTGGCCCAAGTATTTAAACTGTTTTGTCACTTTTATGGTAGCGCCATTCATATTCACATCAGGTACCTTATCTGGACCTCGTCCCGATCTGAACACCATCATTTCTGTCTTGGTTACGTTATATTTTAGCCCATGAGAAATGGCATATCTCTCACAGACTAAAAGCAGTTTTTGAAGACCTTTGATTGAGGGGCTGAGAAGCACCATATCGTCGGCATAGCTCAGGTTGTTAACGCATACACCGCCTAGGTAACAACCAACCCTGGTACTTCTCAGCTCCTCAATCAACTTATTGATGTAAAGGTTGAACAGATCAGGAGAGGTCATCCCGCCTTGACGAACTCCGCACTCTAGTCTAAAGTCACTAGAGATCGTGTCGCCCCATCTAACTGTGTTCGTTTGGTTTTCGTACCAGTATCTCAACAGATTCCGGACAGAGCTCGGGACCTTCGCGTCTCTTAATTTGGCCCAGAGAATTTTATAATTCACCAGGTCAAACGCACGGCTCAGGTATATATATCTAAAGCATACGTCAAATCCATACATTTGACTTTTCTACTATCGCTTTCGGCATCGATTGTTACATTGTCTAGGCCCTCAGGATGACTATTCGTGGCGTCGTCGTTTGGGGAGGCCTCTGTTCAGCAGAGGACTTATACGAGCTGATGATAATGATGATGATGATCAGACATGAAAAATTACATAGGTATTATAGATAAGTTTATCCAAAAATATCGTTACATTCTTGGCATATGAGTATCAAAAATAATATACATATTTTATAAAGAATGTGCTAAATAAAGTTCCTAAACGTCGAAATACTACAAACAATAATTCTCGTTAGTAAAAGATTCAATGTCATTGAGCAAACGTTGCCAGAAATCAGATAAGTGTAAATCTCATAAATCCCTCTCATTATAAAATAATCCCAGGCTTACATGTTCATTTTACTTCATAAACCCTACTAAATTAATATTGCAGCACCCTGGCGACCCGCCAGGTTTGTATGATCGTTGAACTGAAGTTGAAATGCATGATTTATATGAAAACTTTATCTATTAACTTTTAAAAAGTCATGGAGCAGATTTTTTATCGTTGTTCGTGAGCTTTTGAACTTGCTTGAATTTTTAAAGTTGAACTAGACGATGAGGGAAGTCGAAAACAAGCTGAAATATCTCTCGTATCTTTATTTCAACACTATCATCAGCCTATGTCCACAGCTAGACATAGGGCTCCCTTTTTGAGCGCCATAGCGCCCTGTCTTCAGCTTGACGCATCTACAATCTGCCGTCAGATCTCCCGCGTATATTTACTAAATAGAATCCGCATTCAGCTTGGGGATATTTTCAGGCTGTAACTGGCAGAAAAAAGAGACGTGCAGCAAGTTCCAAACCTCAGCCGCACTAATGTACTTCTTTCTGTCGAATGTTCAACCTTTGTCTGGATTGTGCGTCTGTCATAGTGGTTTTATACCGTTACCGCGCGTTAGAGCACTGTTAAGTCTCATTCAGTTTGAATCTCATAGTGTAGAAAGAGATGCCCTCTATTTCAAATCAAAAAGACAGCTGTTAGAGCTCCGACTCCGACGGAAAGCCCAAGCTGAAATGAAGTTTATTGCGTTGAAGCTAGAATCTTAAATCTATTTTTTCCCGTCCCAGAAAGGTACACCAGAAGGACTAATGTATTGTGGCCTTTGGCCAGAAAGGAGGATGGTGTGAACCTCCTTTCCACACCAGGGCTAAAAGCCTGAAGTATACCTGCATGATCCCCTTGGTCCCTAGCTGGACCTCATACATCCACTTGCCGGAGTAGATGCAAGCCGTCGCCCTGATGGTGGCGAAACTGGAGAGTCCCTGCACACTGACCCTCTCGTCTCCAACCAGGACGAGTCTGCCAGTGCCTGGAGAAAGGAGTTTTTATTGTGCTTGATGTGCTAATACGTGCAGACCACTAGCACACTGGTCTAATAGTTATAAGATGTGGCCTTGATGGTGGCAAAACTGGCTAGTCCCTGCACGACTGACCCTTATCTCCAACGAGAACAAGGCAACCTGTGTCTGGAGAAAGGAGGTTTTATTATGCATAACGTGATATTACAGGCAGAATACTAGGATACATGGTCTAATAGTTAATAAATGCGGTCTTGATGGTAACAAAGCTGGATAGTTCCTGCACTGACACTTATCTCCAACGAGGACAAGACAGCTTGTGCCTGGAGAAAGGAGGTTTTATTGTACTAGCCGAAATTTAAACTATCCGATAGATCAATTTATAATATTAGTAGGTAAAATAAAAACTTCGATTTAATCAAATCAAGCGTTACTTGAAACATCTGTAATAGATCCGACAATAGGCCAGCTCAACATCAGGCCATGGCCATTTCTGGTGGATCCACACATAAGTGCATTGTAGTTTATCAACTTACCAGTCGATGCATCAAACACGACTATCTTGGGCCCGATTCGTCCAGTTCTCTCATCTGTAACCTCCGATGGCTGAAAAGAAAAATCCGATGACTGAAAAGGTTCTAAAGGACGTGATTGTTTTTGCCCAGAGAGCAAGGGAAGGTTTTAATCTAACATGTGCGTTATTTTTCATTGGACAGTAGCTTCTGACTGCAGCTTCGCTTAGAAATAACAAAAGACCTTGTTACTGTACCGTTACGTAGCGAGACGTTACTCGTACATCGCGAATTCCAATCTATTGTTATGCAATGCAAATTTTTTTATGGCTATGGCCATGTACTGACCGTGTTACGGGTCGTAATGTCACGTTACTCCCCGGTCCCACTTGTGGGGTGTCAGGCCCGACAGAAAATCGGGCATAACATTTCCGACAAGTGTGAATAACTTCATATAAAATGCTTTGCCACTAGAACATCCGATTCAAATCCGGCCCTTAATATCCGACAAGTGGGAACGGACTGTTCCACCGCGAGCGTTCGTTCAGTCAGTACGGGAAAGAAGGCGATTACAACGAGCAACGAGATGGATTTGCGATGTTCGGTCCGAATGATAACGAAGGATAAGATAGGCTATGGTTTTAGTCGATGGTCGAATAATAAAACAAATAATTAAATCCAACTAAAGATAACGAAGTGACTTATTTAACTAACTAATGGCTAGTTAGTGAGAGCCGAGAACTCAAATAAAATCCTCTGAAGAGCAAACTTACAAGAACCTTAGTCTACAAACAGTATCTAACTTCGAAAACTTTGTGCTCTAAACTTTTAGTTTAACCAATAAAGTGTAGAGTTTCCTTTACGTTAGAACTGGAAACTTTAGTTTCCTAGTTATCACGCTATAAGAAAATCTGGGACGAATTCACGGAGAAGACTGTACACTACACACTTAGTAGGTACTTTTATACAGATACCTACCGTGTTTCGTTTGCCTATTTAAGAAGTACCAATACCTACCACATGAGAACACGTCTAGCAACATGATAATAATAATGTTAAGTCCTAGCTATACTTATTTCCCTATTTGAACACCAGTTCGGTTAATCTTCTATAAATTAGATAACCTAACCTACAGTTAGGTTATCTAATTTATAGAAGATTAACCGATGTAGTGTTTCAGCAGTTTCAATCCGAATGGCGTTTTTTTCAGTCAAGCTTCTGAATCGAAAAAACAACTCGGGACGCTCATACATAGGTTATTGTTTTTTTTTCAGTCTTTGATATTTTTGTCGGCGGGATTAGTAGAGACCCTTGGATGGTAAGATTCGACCAAGCGAACCTTTTTTAACAGAAGGCAGGCGCTTTGTTCTGTCCATTTTTAACTCCTCTACCTATCTCGATCACCAATCCGCCAACCAAGCCTGGTGATGCTAAACTCCCTTTGATATGGGGCTGGACTTTCAGCAATGGACGTATTAGTAACTAGATGCGCCCCGCGGCTTCCCACGCCTATTCCACGGGAACTGGGATAAAAAGTAGCCTATTTGTTATTCCAGGCCTAGAACTACCTGTATGCAAATAACGATCCGTTCAGTAGTTTTTACGTGAAAGAGCCACAAGCATACAACATTATGTTTACATTACACACATTCAAGTTTACAAACTTTCGCGTTTGTGTAGGATGTTCTTTAAACATGGTCCCACCATGTTTAAAGAACATTAGCTAGACTAGAGTCTAGTCGGAGTAATCCTTTTTACCTCTGGCGTGATAGATGCATGTTTCTTTGTAGTCTTTCTATTGTTGACTGCTTTCGTTTCCAACGTTTTAGATAGGTTGTCGCGCACGTAGCTGACGTATTTACTTCGTCTGAAAAAATAAAAGGCCATAATTAGGGCCCTATCGGGGGTGCCACGGCGAGTCAGGGGCAATGCCGCTCAAATATATTTTTTTATAATGCTTTCCTACCAATAGTACGACAAAGATCTTTTTCGAGCTTTTGTTGTTTAATTGTTGATTAGTCATAATATTAGTTGATTCAAGTGTGCTATCAACTCTTTACTTACCTACTTATATCTATTGCTTAATAAGGTTGCCTGGAAGAAATTAAATTAAATTAAATTAAATTAATAATGTACGTTTTTTTTTCATTTGTATTATTTAGATGCAAGTTATTTTATTGAATATGTACAATAAAGTGTTCATTCATTCATTCATTCATTCATTCATTCATTCATTCATTCATTCATTCATTCATTCATTCATTCATTCATTCATTCATTCATTCATTCATTCATTCATTCATTCATTCATTCATTCATTCATTCATTCATTCATTCATTCATTCATTCATTCCTTCATTCATTCATTCATTCATTCATTCATTCATTCATTCATTCATTCATTCATTCATTCATTCATTCATTCATTCATTCATTCATTCATTCATTCATTCATTCATTCATTCATTCATTCATTCATTCATTCATTCATTCATTCATTCATTCATTCATTCATTCATTCATTCATTCATTTTAAATCGGACGACGACAAGGGTCGTCCGATTTTCATGATTCTTTTTTATTTGAAAACTGGTACTTCCCGTGTGGTCCCATTTTAATTTGGTCCAGTTCTGACAATGGAATCCATGAAAAAAACTATATAATTGAAGTTTATTTATAGTTTTTTAAAACAATATCAATTACTAGCTGCGCCCCGCGGCTTCGCACGCGTTGTTCCTTTGAAAATATTAAAAGGTGATTTTCATCCCACGGGAACAGATTTCTGGGATAAAAAGTAGCCTATGTTTTATTCCAGTATTAGAATTACCTGTATGCAAAATTTCAGCCAGATCCGTTCAGTAGTTTTGGCGTGAAGAGGTAACAAACATCCATCCATACATCCATCCAAACTTTCGCCTTTATAATATTAGTGTGATTCTTGCTAATAATCATCCGAACAACATTATTTCCGACTTGGGATTGGACCTGAGACCCGATTATCAGCGGCCACTAGAAGATAAAAAAGGGTATAATATGGTCCTTACTGGTTGTGTTTATCTGTATTGTCCTTCATCACCATTTCATTGCCGAAAATCCGTCTAATTGTGTCATGGACCTCCCCCTTTTCTGCAGAACTGCTACAAACCCCAAACATAGACCGCAAGACGTTCATCATCTAATTTATTTTATTTATATTGTAAACCACAAAGTTAAAAACAGTGAAAGCAAAGCAAAAAAAACCCCAAAACATCTGATCAGACTGTCAAAATGACATTGAAAACCAAAGAAGAACCAAGGAGGTTTCGAAAGATTTAAACTTTAAAAAAACAAAAAAGACAGCACCAAGACGTTACCAAAGAGGTAAATTAAGTTTATTTTGACTCTATGAGCTAGTTTATGAAACTGGAACTTCATCTTGATAAATCTTCGGTATTTTGTGTCCTCACCTTACAAAGAAGTCACTCAAAATAGTTTACTTATTTTTAATCAGACAAGTTTTGTGCCATCGCGATTTTATAGTACATAGAGCGCTTGTTCACCCATTGATCGAGTGGACACAAGTGTGAACATCATAGACTTGTCAAATGAATGCCAATTATTCATGTGAGAACCAGTTGTGTGAACAGTCGTTATTACAGATTTATTTTTCGTGGAAGAAAAATGGTATAGTACGCCATAAATCGTTGTAAAAGTGATAGCGGGACGAGGACTTAATTAAATTATCGCATCACATACCACCACCGGTTAGCAATTTTTACCATAAAATAATTAAATAAAAATTCGTTTCACGGGGGTGAAACAGGGACGGGACGCGGAACCACATAAACCCCTCGCACTCGATGTTTCCTAAGGAAGTTTAATATTTTATAAAATAACAAAAACTAACACTCCTACATTAGCCTACATCTTGAAGCCACAGAAGAAAGAAATAAAACATTATTTCTATGTGTATTTTAATTTAAAGTATTTTTTTATGTGTACATCTCTATTGTACCGTACCTATTCATAGAAATAAAGATATTTTACCCTTATCTTGACTTTAATTTAGATTTTCCTTTGATCTAGCTTTTGCTAACTACGTTTTTTTTTATAATTAGATAGTTAGTGTATGTCTGAAAGTCCGAATGGAAAAACTATTGAGACCAATTATAGTTTTTTAAGACTTACCATAGTTACCATGTATGTACTCAATTTCACAAGAATTGAATTTTAATCAACATATTTTACGCATGGTACCGCGCATAAAATCCCTATCCATTGCAGGTGTCAATTAGGTTCTCCTGTCTACGCTGGGCATTGGGAGGAACATGCCATAGAGTCTCTTTGTGGCTATATATCTCTATGTTTTGTGCATACGGAACAAGATTTTATTGGAGTCGATTTTTATTTATTTTGTAAATAGTTACATAAATACTTCGATCAGGTATTTCGCAGCTTTCCCCGTAGATACTAAGAACTCTAAGTTATATAAGTTACTCTATGCCTTGTCTACGTCGTATTTTGACGCAGACAGTTTGCGCAGAGCCTGACAAGCTTTGTGCATTAGTGGTGTCGAATTAATTTTATTTTTATTTTGCAAATAAAAAAAAATCAAAATAACATTGCTAATATTACTTTTTCATTGTTATTAATTTTGAAAAATAAACACTAGAACACATCAAATTCAAATAAATATAGAAACAATAAACTCTCTATTCATGAATTTAGAACATAGTAACATAGGCAAACCAAAAAAAAAGTTTCAGTACCGATTTTACAGAGTTAGACCAATAATAGGCACATTAAAGTGGCAAACTGCTTTAAAATTTTACTGGAAATAGGAATCACGTTCTTTTTTATGTCTTGGACGTGTGATTTTTGCGAAATTGCTAGCCATGTATTTATTTTTGTCCGAGCGCTAAAATGACATAAGGTAGTTGAAATGGTTGCATAACAAAACATGCCAAAAGGTTCTCTTTTATTAGGACCATTCCATAAATTATTTTGATACAGATGGTTTGAGGTTGCGCATTGTGAATCTATGGAGGGCCGGCGAAAACCTTGATGGATGCTAAAAATGGATCAAAAGGGCCCCATTCTCTCTGCTCCATTTGGCCACTGAACCCTAAACATCGCCTTAAAGATTATCCGAGTTGTACCTACTGTAATACCTCCATGCACGGAACTCACTTAACAACCGTAAATATTTCTTTCGTCCGTTTCCGTCATTACCAACCTTTTTATAACCGCTTCGTTAAAAACTCTGTCCAAAGCACAAAAAAAAACGAAATTCAAAATTGGAGTGTGCCTTATGGCTGTTTTATACGAGGTAAGTAACTGACGCCAGTGCCGAGACAGCGCTGGCGCCAAAAACTGTCGCCCACCGTTTACACGAGGCCAGTCGTCGAGGATATTTTGTTTGGTGCACACACGTTCGTAAAATGAATAATCGAAAACTACAAAAAACGAAAGTGAATAATTGTTTAAGAAAAATAACCTTTGTGATGATGCAAGAACTAATTGACATGTTAGAAGAAGATTTATCTAAACAGAAACGAATTTGGGTAAGGAAATGGATAGATGACAGAGATAAAACTGGAGGTTCTGCTCTGTTGTTAACCCAGTTGAGACTTGAAGATCCTCGGGAATACAAACTGGCCTTGAGAATGACGCCAAAAAACTTTGATGATTTGCTTATGTTATTATCAAGCTCCATTCAGCGTCAAGACACATTTATGAGAGACGCCTTGCCAGCCAAAGTAAAACTGGAAATTACGCTGACATATTTGGCTTCTGGAATGTCGTTTCGGAGTCTCAGTCACTTTTATCGTGTATCGATACCATCTATTTCTAATTTAATACCAGAAGTGTGTTGGGCAATATATGAATCATTAAAAACAGAGATTAAGGTAAGAAAGTTATTTATTTAGAAAATACTTAAAGTAGGCTATCAAAAAATTAACAATCACAAGTTATAATAATCTAGACAACAGTAGGTATTTAAGTAGGCTATCAAAAAATTAACAATCACAAGTTATAATAATCTAGACAACAGTAGGTATTTAAGTAGGCTATCAAAAAATTAACAATCACAAGTTATAATAATCTAGACAACAGTAGGTATTTGAGTAGGCTATCAAAAAATGACGATCACAAACCAAATCATAAAAATCTTGACAAAAGTTGGTATTAAGCTGTATCAAAAGCATACTTGATAACATCAGTTGCACTGTCGCTTTCACACTCCACATTATCATTAAGCTGAGTTATAGGGGCATTAGTGACGATCACCTGCCTGGGATCTACATATCTTGGACTTTGAGTTTGTGATGAAAGGTAATATCCCAGAGAACTGCTACTGGGGACAGCTATCTGTGTAGACTGGTTGGGATAAAATCCCAAAGAACTATTACTTGAGGTCGGCATCTGAGGTACATCGGGGGGGTAGAATCCTAAGGAACTACTGCTGCCGCTGTAGGTCGTAGAAGCCGGACTAGGAGTATAACGATTCTGGTGTTGCTGTGAACGACTAGTAGATGCCATAGAAAAGTGTGTATTTTGGTAAACATTCATGTTTCTTCTTCTATTTTCTATATCTGCCAGTCTACATTTAGCTAATATTTTTTGTATTTCCGCCTGTGCAATTATACATTGTTCCTCAGAGAGCTTTTTCAACTGAGAAGCCACATGCTTTCCGTAAATATCACAATCACTTTCTTCTTCGGGTGGCATATTGATACTATGTGCAACATTTTTTATATCTTTTATCATTTCCGACATCTGAGACAGTTTGCTACGTTTTGACCTCGGTCTTGGTGTGGTCAGCCCGGATTCTGAAGCTGGTGAATTCGCAGTGTTATTATTTTCAGCGTCGAATCTTGTCTCATCTTCATCATCATCACCAGAAACAGGAATATTGTTCGGTGTGTCAGAATTATCCTGAAAAAAAGTTTAATTAGTAATAATAACGAACAGCTAAATCGAATACAGGTTGTATATATAGCCATTTCAACATAATATCTACCTACATACACAGTAAACAAATAATAAATATGTAATACATACAGGAAAAAATTAAATGATTGTTTTAATCATTATTATTATTTTTCCTTTGCAGATTCCAGATGGAGAGGATGAATGGAAAATTATAGAAGAAGGATTTAACATCAGATGGAATTTCCCCTCGTGTTATGGAGCAATTGATGGAAAACATGTCGCTATCAAAGCTCCCCTAAGTAGTGGAAGTGATTTTTTCAACTATAAAAAAACAAATAGTATTGTTTTGATGGCTATTGCAGACCATAACTATTGTTTTTCATATATCGATGTTGGTGCGAATGGCAGGGCTTCTGATGGGGGAGTCTTTAAAAATTGTTCGATTTATCGCCGTTTAGAAGATGGATTACTGCCAGCGGATGGAATCATTGTTGGCGATGCAGCTTTTCCGTTAAAGACTTATTTATTAAAACCGTATCCAGGTTCGCAACTGTCTACTAGTGAAAAAATCTTCAATTACAGACTATCACGGGCGAGACGTATAGTGGAAAATGCTTTTGGAATTCTAGTTTCTAGATTCCGTGTCTTCGAAAAAGCAATTCCCACCAATTTGAACACAACTGATGCAATCGTCTGTGCCTCCTGTGCCCTTCATAATTGGTTGCGAAAAAAATCTTCTAACTACATAACACCTACTTGTGTAGACAGAGAGGACTCTGAAGGACAAATAATACCAGGTGCTTGGAGATCGGAAATAACTCCCTTAGAAAGTATAACTGATCAACTCAGAGGTAACCATGCCGCAAATGCGAAAGAGAGAAGAGATTTGTTGAAAAATTACTTTATGACGAACGGAAGTGTACCGTGGCAGTTTAACAGAATTTCTTAAAATTTATGTTTCAATTTAATACTAAAAACAAAGTTTACTACTATTTTTTTCATAATACTAATTTTAAAAACTATATTAAAAAATTTATAATAAAAATGTGGGTACTTACTGTTGTTTTTCTTTGTATAGATACATTTCTTATAAAAGCATCCATTTCTTCGAACCATCTCACTTTTGGAATATAGACATTTCCACCAGCGCCTGATCTTAAGGACTTTTTTATTTTTTCCAGTTCTAAGTTGTAAGTTGCCCTCAAACTTTTAATTTTATTTTTTACCTCGGAAGGGCCAATCTCTTCTATACTCAATTCTTGTGCAATACTCTGCAATGCGGTTGCACGCATATCCTTATTTCTATAATGTATAGATTTGTTATCCCACAGGCACTCATGTTCCCTGTATAGTTGTACGAGCTTTATGTTTTCGGCTTCGTTCAGTTTTTTCGTCATCGTATCGCGGAGCGATGCAGCGTAGTCACCATACAATACACCGACAGTGACTGACTTCGGCGTTTACACGAGAACAGTGGCGCTGGCGCGGGTCGCGGGGGGAGCGGACTTGCGCCGAAAAATATGAAGCGGGAATATTGAAGACAGCGCTGTCCGACAGTACTGCGCTGTCTTCAAAATCGATTTACACGATGGCAGTGGCAGGTCAGCGCTGACTTGTCTCGATTTCGGCGCCAGTTACTTACCTCGTATAAAACAGCCATTATGAATTAAAAACTTCAAAACCTCACTTTACAAATGATTTTTGTTTAGGACGCATGTATAAAAATTCAAAAAAATAAATATTTTCGGATAACGTAAAAAAATCTAAATTTTCAAGTGCATCCTAAGTAATACCACAAAATACCCAAAAAAAAACAAATATCCATCGAAATATCCAAGTACCTACAGATAACGTAGTCAAGATGCCTTGCTGTGGAGGTTGCGGGCCTTGTGGCGGTTGTGGTGGCTGCGGACCTTGCGGGGGCTGCGGCCCTTGCGGGGGCTGCGGCCCTTGCGGGGGCTGCGGACCTTGCGGGGGCTGCGGCCCTTGCGGGGGCTGCGGGCCTTGTGGAGGCTGTGGCTGCGGACCGTGTGGGGGTTGCTGCGGCGGTTGCGGGCCCTGTGGAGGATGCTGCAAACCATGCGGCGGTTGCGGACCATGCGGTGGTTGCGGACCATGCGGCGGTTGTGGACCCTGCGGGGGTTGCTGCGGACCCTGCGGAGGTTGCTGCGGGCCCTGCGGGGGTTGTGGAGGATGCTGCGGGCCCTGCTGAATGGCCTAGTGACGTCCTGTGTTATGTGCCTGCTAAATCACCTGGACGCGGTCTGCGTTGCTGCCAATCAGACCCGCGGGAAGGTGCTGTGTCTACGTTGTCTCCGTGAACTTAATTTAAGGAATAAATGTTGTCCGAAACCTTTATTATTCTTTTTTTGCTATAGGTAGAGGGTTCACTAAAGTTGATAGTACTGAACCAATATATCCGCCTGTTTATAATAAGTGTTTAGTGGCTGGTTTCAAGTAGTTTCGTCTCGCCAATTATTTCCGTAAACGACACTACCAAAAATGACTAGCGTTGTTTATATGAACGATTTAAAGTTAAATTTAGTACGCCCTCCATCCGTCATACCCACTAGTTCACCGTGGTCCAGTTCAGTTTACTGAACTAGTGAGAAATATCTCGATTCTCGTTTGTTCAATTGAAAATAAGACTACCTATTGCACCTTGTTACGGTACGTTCACACGGAGACACGATTTGCCGAATCTTATTTTCATCGGATCTGGAAAAACCGAATGTTGTATTCACACAGCACATCTTGCTTGGCCGTATCCGACGGCCTCGTATCGGAATCTCGTGTGAACTCACCATCCGGCTTTTATTAGCAAGAGCGCGCACAGTTCCTCACGTTGATTTGGAAGCGATGGACGTGAACAGTCTTGCTATACTATACTGGTATTATCGCCGTCAGCGTCGTAGAAAAAGATTGTGGTTAAACCCAATAGTACAAAGAAGATCAACAGTTGGTGCCTTTACAACTCTAATGCAGCAGTTAAGAAATGATCCACAAATTTTTTTTAACTACTTTAGAATGACTATACCTACATTTGATAATCTTTTGAAAAAAGTGGAAAAAGATTTGAAAAAGCGTGATACAAATATGAGGAAAAGCAAAAATTAGCGATATGTATAAGGTAAGATTGAAATACTGTATTTTATTCGGTTTCAAGATCCGACAAAAAACCGAATTTACCCCTGCGTGTATCGTATGAACGCATGTATTGAATGTCCTATACCACTGTATCGGATCTGCATTTTGCAGTATCGCCGGATCGGTTTGTAGTCGCAAAATCGGATGTCAACTTCAGCAAGATTCGGTTTTTTTGGTGTCTTGAAACCGAATGCATGTGTGAACTCCTTCATTGAAATACTTATGCCACTAAACCGAATCCTGCAAAAAACCGATTCGGTAGAGAAAGACTCGACGCCGTGTGAACGTACCGTTACGCGTGCGCCGACTGTCTCTAGTTAGTGGCCGACCATTCACTACACATGCTACTAATTATTTCTCAATAAAATCATGCTTTCGTACTAGTAATAAGCATGTGTAACAGTAGCTGTACTGCAAAACCGGTTCCAGTCGGCGACAGCGATAGTTCGCGGAGCGTAGTGCGAACTGATATTCGGTTTACTCATAATAGTTTGCTTGCGATACAATCTCAGTTTGCAGCTAACTAGAATATCAGCTAGCCACAAATTTGCAGTTCACTCAGTGGGCCGCTAACAGTTTGCCGTGGAAAAAAGAAAAGGTACAGCCAGGACAACTACGTATGGTGAAATGTTTTTTCCCCCGGAACACCCAGTTATCTAGCGTTGCGCAAAATGTGTCATTGAAAAGAAATGAATGAAGTATATCATTTTGCTCAACGAGGTAGTCCACTCATTTAGTTCACTATTTCATTTACAAGCGGCCACACTGGTCTTTCAAAAAGAGTTGCCAGTTTATAGTAAATTTTAGTTCCAAATTAATTAATTTCTACTCCTTCTGGTCGGACTGTAGTTCAGCATATCAGAACGACATAGAGAGATATGGAGCTCGCGTAGTGTACCTATCACACTCTCTAGGAGTTGCTCGAGTTACGTACGACTAATGAATGACAACACAACTTAGGTATTTCACTTTCATTCTAATCTTGATTTTCCTTGCTTCTTTGTTCAGACAGGCTTATCAACAATGAAATGAAAGCAAGCTTCGCACGCGTTGTTCTTATGGAAACTTTTAAAGGTGATTTCTATCCCACGGGAACTGATTTATGGGATAAAAAGTATGTGCCTATCTCGGTGTTCTGTGGGGTGATTAGTATGATGTGGTGTGATAATAGGTGTAAAGCTTGGCAAAAAAGTCTAGAAATGGCAATTCATTTTGTGTCTGATGGCACTATTGTCAAATTTTTATGTTACGTTCACGAATTCGTAATTTTTTGATTTTGAGTACCTATCCAGCGGTAACCAAAGAAGGTAAAAAGTTAAAAATAATAGGGAAATCCAACCGAAATGCTTGCCGCGAGGTTATTCGTAAAGTAGGTTAGTAGGTATAAGGTAGGTGATGTCTAGCGGAACATGAAGAATCGGATTTTGACAATGTTTTCCAAAAAAGCGCTGATATATCAGACAGTGCCTGTTCAAAAAGAGAAGTGTCGTGGCGTTACGGTGAACTAAAACTTTTAGCAACTTTTAGTCGTACAGCAATGACAGAGCAGTGTTGTCAACGCAACAAAAGTTGTCAATTGGCACACAAACGCCCTCAATTCCCAAGACTTTTTGAACCGACTCTATGTGAGTGAGAGTTTGTTAAAAATAAGTGTAAATTTTTGAACACAAAACTGTTGAATTGCTTGCATACGTAATAAGTGGACTAGGTAAGTAATGAAAAATTTAATTGAGCATAAAGGTTATTATTACGCAAGCATACTGCAGTACTCCAGTAGTATGGCGAATTGGAGACTCGCTGATTCTGAACGGTGTCTTCACTTAACTGATATGTGTGATCCACGTCTTTAAAATGTCATATTGTAACGGTCTACGGTCTATTCGATCAAGCCGAGGATCAAGGAATGTAAAATAAATGACACTGTTCGTCCATAGCATAGTCCATAGTCTAAACCTTGAACGAAAGAAATCTCTCCTATCTGGAACCAAAGAAATTTTAGGAGTCTGTTCAAAAAGAGAAGAGTCGTGGGAGGTGAGGGGGCTTGTGTGCCAATTTGACAACTTTTTTTGCGTTGACAACACTGCTCTGTCATTGCAGTACGACTATAAGTGTTAGTTTACCCAGATTCACCCTCAGTTTACCCCTGTTCACCGAAACGCCACAGCTCTTTTTTTTAACAGACCGGACGTACAGCTGTAAGTAGGTAGGTACAGTCCGACCAGAAAGAGTAGAAATTAATTAATATGGAACTAAAATTTACTATAAACTGGCAACTCTTTATGAAAGACCAGTGTGGCCGTTTAAGTGAGTTTGTGGCCAGATTAAGCTTTTCCTTGCAAAATTGAATTATGCACGTATTTTTTGATTAAGTATCGTCATGCTTAGATACTTACCTTCTCTTGCTTATATTTAAAAATCATGCTAAATTAAAAGAATCAAGCATTCAAAATGTTTCGTTGACATTTTAAATGCTTGAATGAAAAACATGGCGAATGACTAGGACAAAGCTACATATATTACATAAACTGCGATTATAATTAGACATAAACTGGAGGGGGCCAGTACTCAAAAGGGATCCAAACTAACATAAATATGTATCACAATTTTAATCGACGTTAAATTATAAATATTTATAACATGAATGCAATTGTAAAAACCCAGGTACAAAAGTATTTTAATTTTAATTGATAATTAAAATAAAGTAATTTAATAAAAATTACTCTAAATACCTAATAAAATTTAATCTTAATCACTGTAGTAAATGAAATGTTTAGTTGTATTTTTTTGAATTCATTTGATTTGACATTTATTGAATTTGTTTAGAAGCGAATATTTGTTTGACTAACCAGAATAATTTTCCGCTAGTGGAAACACTGCAACTTCGGTCGAGCGAGTATTCGAATTGTTTGTTTTGATTTGTTGTTGATGTTTTTATTTCTCTGTATAAGCAAATAAATCGAAAAATATTAGCAAAAGAATAAAACTATACGCAGTGGCGCTCGTGAATTTATTTACAAAGCGTTTATGAGATGTTTGGCTGAGTATCAAGCCAAACTGCTGCTGACTGAATTAGAAGACGTTTATAAATGAAAAGCAGATTTGACCGTAGTAGCTGGTTAAAAATAATAACAGTGGACGTACACTGTTATTATTTACTAAAAGAATCGTGTAAATCCATCCAAAATCCTTGTTTATCATACAAAATTGTCTTTGTTGATCTTTGTTCCATTGAGTCGTATTTTGTAGTGCATTCCTTTATTTTTGATACTTTACTTAGGTTTTGTTTCAGGAAAATCCGAAAGCACTGTTAGGAGGATTTTTAATGAAGGCAAAAAAAATAGTGGAAAATTTGGTACAAAGTGAAGATGAAAGTTATGGTATGGCAGGAACTTCTAATTATGTTCTACCACAATATTTTGATGAAGAATCGATGTCGGGTATTGAGTATCTTGACTTTGAGTTATTAGAGTGATTTATGTATAATTTAGTACCTATTGTATAATTATTCAACAAAATTGTTTATTATTGTGGTTTATTTTATCCTTTGAGTATACAAAATATGCTTGCTTTCTTTTTAGGTTGCATGCACTCACCATTGCTCTTATTATTATTCGTCTCGGTATCGGCGCGGTGGACAAACGGAGGCTTTGATTTCTTTAATGCATGTATATAATAAATACTTTTTTACTTTACTTTACTATAGCATAGTGGTTTTTATTCTTATTCAGGACAAACCTTTGTTGTAAAATTGTATAAAATAAGAACTGCAATGTGTTATAAATATATTTGAAAATATTAAGTATCAAAACGTAGTAGCCATAATATATGGTGATACCATGTAAATTGTAAACAATTGTGGCGCCCTCATTTATTTTCTACTCTTTCCGGTCGGACTGTACTTACCACGTTCCTGCCTGGAACATAGATAGCAAGAAACAATGACAGTACCTTATAAGAAGACTCATTAATCAGCTGCTAACCTCTTTTCAATTTATAACATGGACCATGTCCATCGAAAAAACTCAAATTCAAAATCGAATTCCTCAAAGAGAATACAATACGTTTTCCTCGCTATGTACGTCAATCAATCATCACATCACAATATTTTTTCTTATAAAATGTTTTTTGGATAACAAAAATATAAAAATAAATAAAAATAACAAAAGATCCACGTTGTTGGTAGTGTTCTCGAATCTTGCCATTAAAATGTACGCGCCTTGCGCATCGTGTCGCTGCGGGCCTTGCTGTGGAGGCAGCATCGGGCCTGGATCCTGTTATTGTGGTTTCCTGGGGGGCTGCTGCGGCGGGCCTAGCTGCGGCCCTGCGTGCATGCCCTGTGGCGGACCAACTTGTACCGACTGCTCGTGTTGCGGGCCTTACCCACCACAACCGTATTGTAGCCCATCGTGTCCGTTGCCACCGTGCGGGCCTGCTCCGCCAATAGGCCCCGCAGAGTAACCCTGCTGAAGGTTTCAAGCGGTGGTGCCAAAAAACAAGAAGTTGGATGACATCTGCCGATTGAACCTAGCAAGAGAACGTGCTGAGTTGAAGACCCATATAGATCTTACTTTTAACAATACCTTTAGATATTTTTATATTTTGCCATTGCAGCACGTTTATAAAATACCTAGGTTTGGTTGATTTGCCGTGGTTGTGTGTGCTCTGTGAATGATTATAAAAATAAATGTTGTCCGAAATCTATTTCTGCCTTTAAATGTTTCGTGGCCCTAAACAGTTCTTGCATACATTTCGGGGAATAGACGTACAGGTACAGTTAAATAGACGTTCCGGAAATAGACGTTCGGTGAATAAAACATTTGGAGAATGGACTTTCAGTGAAAAGACTTTCGGAGACTTGACATTCACGGAATTAGACCTCATTGGTTGACCGAACCGACTGCAATGACTTTAGCATCCCTACTCGCTACGTCGCTATAACTATAGTGCGCCCGGTCCAGATAAGCAACGTTGGTTTCCCAATCAATGACATATGTAATATCTTTGTTTCATCATATTTAAGGGTGATCATGTGTGCAGCCATGACCCGGAAGGAGTATTTCAGTACTCTTATAATATTCCGGACCCATGGCACCCCGGAAAGATACCCCTGGGGGTGCTATGGGGACTAAGATTTAGACCCGTGGCACCTCCAGGTTAATTAGGGCAGGGTTGACCAGAAATAAATGGATTTTATGAATATCTGTAATGGTGGCACTCCATACGGCTATTTGTGTTCGCTATAGGTGTTTTGTTGTATTTGACAAAATATATGACGTTCAGACGAACATGCAAAAAGAAGCAAATATGACCATCCACACATGGCACTCAAATATATTAATGTAATGGTGGGTACACACGTACGTACTTGCTCGATAAACTTGCTAGATCTCGACCAAGTACGAACGTGTGTACCATGCAAGTCTCAAGACAAATGCTCGAGGCCAACAAAAATGTTCGATTCGAACAAGATTCAAACGATTGCTCGAAGAGTTTCTACGCACATTAAACAGGTTCTTCGAGCAAGCTTTTGCGTGTAGACGCAGGGCCGAGCATGTTTGTAGATAGCCATGCCCGGATGAAACATGCTCATCGCGCAAGCACGTGTGTACCCACCATAAAGCTATAAATACATTTGTTATCCCACTGTGACGCAAAAGTTAGACCAAGGTTGCCGTGTCCTCTAACCTGGTTAGGCATTTTGGCGTAGGAACGGCGTGGCATTTGCGAGTCTCCTACAATCACTTAATTAAAGTTTTTAAAGGTACGTACATGTACGTCTTTACAATAAAAATAGAGCTTACTAATCCATGCCCCGAACTGCAAATAAATTATTTACAAACAATACAGCGGTTGACTTGTTTAGACTGTAACAGGAAGTTACATCAATGTTTGGATGTTTGTGACTGCCGAGCGTTGTAGAGGTCACCGAGAACTAAATATTATGTGTTCAGTATAGGTGTTGTTACTAGAAATATGGACAGTATTTCATAACTACTCGATTTACTCGATTTTAGAATTCAGGATATTATTCTTGTAAGCAAAGACAGCACCCTACACCACTAAGGTTCGGACCGCGTAACTAGGACTGCGATCGAACACGCATGGATCCGTGCGGTTTTGATTGCGCATCAAACTGGCGTGCTAATTGGAACACAACCGAAATCAAATCTTTCATATTTTGACAAAGGATCAGCTATGCGTGTGTTATAAATTTTAAAAGTTTTGCCTCAATATAAAACAAAATGGATATTCGTTTCGGGCTTCGACGACGATCCAAACCGGCAGTTCTGTATTTTGCGTTCACGCGTGATGCGAGACTGTGAAAAAAGAGCTCGCATCAAACTGCCAAATCGACTATCAGCGTCGCGGATCTCGTAGGTTTCGGAGCGCGGGATGGAACTGCGCGAGTGGTTTCCCGCGGCCGCTATTTACGAATGAAGACATAACAGAAACAGATAACATAAAACAACGCGGTAACTAGCGGTATATAGTAGCGGTATATTCGATTTATAAAAACGGCAAAAAAATCATGTCTGTTGTATGGGAGTTCAATATATATTTAATTCTGCTATTTTTTTTAACTGTCTAACTATCACGGTTCATGAGATACAGTCTTTTGACTGAGACTGACGGAGAGACAGACAGATGGACGGACAGCGTCCCGTTTTACCTCATGGGTACCTACGGTGAGATGTACGTGTACTTGAGACACAATACATCGGAATTTAGACGAGCTAACACCTTTCAGATGGTGCGACGACTTAGTACAGGTTGCTACAACAACATGGACCCGTCTGGCGAAAGATCGCAATGGGTGGAAATACATGGAGGAGGCCTACACCCAATCCTGGGTGTCCGATTAAATATTTATATAAAGAAATTTAATACTATAAATAGATGATATAATGTGAGAATCGT
This sequence comes from Eupithecia tripunctaria, assembly GCA_955876795.1. Lineage (NCBI taxonomy): Eukaryota > Metazoa > Arthropoda > Insecta > Lepidoptera > Geometridae > Eupithecia > Eupithecia tripunctaria. The sequence continues at coordinate 5,604,540 of OY041623.1, read as the reverse complement.
AAAGTGCAAATATGTTAAAAATGTAGAAATTGGAAATAAAGGCTTTATTTATTTATTTAACACCTTTCAGGGTCAAAGAGTCAAATCGTTTATTTATTTAGACTTACAAAATAAGCACTCAGACAAGTAATTTTTTTACTACTTATATAAACAGCTTGATAAATAGTAATTACTATCAAAAAAGAAATAAAGTGCAATTGACTCTAATTTACTTCAATTTTTTGTCCACTGGCGGAAGAAGTGAAAAAGAAACCACTAGCAAGTTTATCGCTTATCAACTAATACAATCTTTGCATAATATCAAAGTCTAACAGAACTAATTTATGTTCCTACATACTATTGTCGGTGTGGAACTGGGCGACATCCGGCCAAGCATTACCATCAGTTGAATTAATCGGGTTGTAATCATCTAATGGTTTATGTAGCGTTCGATTTTTGGCACTTACGTAGATGACTTGTTAGGGCTATACGGGAACGACAGATGCGGCCGCAGTATTGGCATCCGTGAACCCGGTAGATAATGGTGGGTCTGCGGCAGCCGCTGCAGCCAGTACCAAAAATCTAACACTACATAAACCATCCTTCGTGGATGTAAAGGCCATTGATGATGATGATGATGAATCATCTAATGGTAAAAGGTAAAAGGTTTTTTTGATAAGATTTCGTTTTATGTACAGTTTATATTTACGAATATTTTATTTGAGCGGCGTCACCGCGCGCTGCGTCACCGAACTTTATATGGCGACCCTGCCATGCCTGATATTTATTTAAATTCCTCCGTTACAGTAGGTATTTTCAGTGCTAAGTCAACCAGAAATTGTATGTACCAGCTACTTATTGTTCGGCGGCGCCCCTAAAGTGTGAATGGGCTATAATCCGCCCAACCAATCATCAATCATTGAATATTTTATATTGCGCGCTCCCAGCCTGCCGTTTTGGCCAGAATTTCTGAATGCACGCTTGTTCTGTTTTATTTGTTAGAGTTCGGTATTAACATTTTATAAAACTTGTGGTTCCTTCGGAATAATTATTTATTTATTTTTATAGACAGTATAACATAAAACACGATTAAGGCGATTATGTAAGTAGGTTATACAATAGTATAAGTAGGTACTAATCTAAATATTTGGTTCCAATGACTACCCGTGCTATTTGTAGAAGGTTTTGGCATTATTAAAATGAATAATAATTTATTTATAAAAATGTACATATATCCTTACGGATCCAATGCAATTGAGTACCTTATGTCTTTACCTACCGTCACATTAGAATATTTTAAAACAACAAAAAACCTACCTTACTGTCACATTAGAATATTTTAAGTCAACAAAAAGTGATTGTGGCTAATACATTGATTTAAAAAGGGAAGATAGGTTACGTTCTCCCAGCGCTTATTCAAAAATTGGCAAGTGTTACAACTACACGCAAACACATACGCTCACAGTTATATTTCCAGTCCTGTGCAATACAAAGAAGAACAAAGACGGAAAGACGTATCTAGGACCGAAGTGAGACTGAGACAACAATATTTCACGCGAATCACGACCGCCCGTGCCGCCGGTCAGACGGTGACTGATGTGGGAGAACACAATTTTACACAATTTGAGGTTGCCACTTTCGAGCAACCAGTACCTCATCTTCGTTTTTAATAAATCTATGGTCTAATACGATTTGGCTTGTGGTGAACCTTTGGTGCGTCTGTTTGTCTTATCTTTAATAATATTATAAAAAGGAAAGGTTTGTTAGTTTGTTTGTATTGAAAAGGAAAGGTTTATTTGTATGTTTGTATTGAATAAGCTCCGAAACTACAGGACCGATTTAAAAAAATCTTTACCACTAAAAAGCTTACTTTTCAGGAGTAATAGGCTATATTTTATCCCGGAATTCCCATGCAAACGGGAACTACGCTGGTGAAACCACGAGGCGCTGCTAGTATTCTATAAATTAATATATTTTTGGTACCTATATTGCTCTTGTTCCGTCTACATTGTTCTTTCATGTTCAGTCCTTCCCAAGGTTGCCTGGAAGTGATCGCTCAAAGCAATTAGTCCATTCTCGATACTTCCTCTCTTCTTAGCATACCTGTCAGTATTGTTTTCAGTCTTGTGGTGCTGGCTTAGAAATTGCACCACACCGACTCTTCCCACGGGTGTCGTACAAGGCGACTAAGAACCTCGAAAAAAAAAAAAACAACGTGACGCGGTCACCCATCCAAGTACTGACCGTACCCGACGTTGCTTTACCTCGGCGATCGGTTCTCAAGGTGATAAGGACGTTGCCCCCCTTAATTATTAAAATTATCGGCGACTATGGGATATTCACCCGGGGAGTGAACTGCAGAGCAGAACAATTCTAAGGCTGATCTGTTATTCCAACCCGCTGGGCCAGCGTGGGGTTTATGGGCACCCATATGACGAAAACCAAAAGGGTGCTTATCAGAGGGAGGCCTGCGCCCAGCAGTGGGCCAGTATAGGATGAGGATGATTCAGTAAAAGACTCGTAAAAAATAAAATCTTTTCTAATTCGTTATCGCGCAAACACAATCTTATGTAGGTGACATTAGAGTAGGTTTTGCTTAAAAACATATCATAAACTACGAAACCGCTTCTGTTTATTTTTTTTTCAGCAACACAGAAAAAGCTAGTCATAATTTGCCGCCCCAAAAAATCTACTGCCCTAGACTCCAGCCCAGTTTGCTGGTACCTAAATCCGCCACTGGGTTCCCCATGTGCAAATCTATAGGTAGAAGCTAACATGGAGTAAATAATAAAGAATTGTAACTCCGAAATTTATTACAATCATAAAATATTCGATGAAGATGTTTGTTTGTTCTCAGTGACATTGGATTCTTTCTAAGTCCATAAAATACGAGAAAAGTATAGGCTGTAATTTCCAGTCTAGAAAGTTGAAAGTACCTTTGGGTTTGTAGTTCAATGTCATAGGAAATATTTTCTTTTCGATATTATCTTCGTTTCAACATATTTAACTTTAAATGCCTAATTAATTTTGTTATAAAAAACTATAACCGACTTCAATTTTTATAGTTTTTTCATGAATTTTCATGGATCCCAGACCGGATGTCAGAACTGAACAAAATCTAAATCGGCGACACTTTAGACCACCTTGTCTAAAGTCCTGAGGTAACAAACATAAAAAAAAATACAGTCGAATTGAGAACCTCCTTTTTTTAAGTCGGTTAAAAAATTATCTACCGCAACCGACGCGGTCTTGCAACGGAGGGAAATACACCATATATAGGGTGTTTGGTACAACGTTTGCAATATGAAAACTGGAGGTAGGTGGAACCAAATGCAATAGCTTGGCGGGTTTTTTAATCCTCAAAAGATTCCCGCCGCGCTCACTGATGACAAACAGTTTACTCTTAAGACAACTAAACAATAAAAAGAATAAGGTACGTATGAATAAGAATAAGGCACACCTGTATACTTAAGTCGTAGATATACATAATATCCACGCACTGGATTCGTTTGTAAACAGCTACATCAAAGGGTCCCGGATCAAAGTCCGGGGCTATTCCCGTAGAGCCATCTGTTCGACGGCAGTTAAGTACCGTTGAGGAATCAACATCGACGCCTATGGCTGTTCTATTTAGGGTTCCGTGAGAGAATGGTATTAAATCGAGTTCTTTATAAATTTGGATGACCTGTGTCTGTCAAGATAGATACGATATACTCGAATGTTGTGCTCTCGCTTAGCTAGGAACAAATATCTCCAGATCGTACAAAATATTTCCCGAGGCGGAAATCGAACACGAAACCTTCTTCGTTGCAGACAGACCTTCACCCGCGCAGAGTTCATTTTAATATGAAATAAGACGTTAATAGCAAGAACAAATTGCTATGAAATTCCTCGCAAAAAATTTCCTCTACCTTAGTGTAGCTATTATTTTCCATAGTACTTTTCTCATTATATTACAGAATTAGCCATATATCTTCTAACTTTAAATGCGTATCACACCATCTTAGACACTGAGGCATTTAGTCATAACCCAAAGCAATATCGTCTCCATAGCTCAACGTTACGGCATAAAAGCAATTTCATTCCCATAGCACAAATGCCTACAATAGAATGTTAATAAACCTCATGTGACGATTATGGCGACACAGTTCTCCGAAAATCCCAAACAGCCCACCATCCCCTTTAATAAACAGTAACCCGACCGTAACAAAAACAACTCGCATATCTACGCATTTTCCGAAGCTTATCGACCTCCTTAAATCTCCTGGGTTATCCCCAGTCAGAATTCCGTAGAGTTTTCCATAACCCGTCCAAAGAGAAGTGTCACATTTTCATTCGTATTTCGAATTGTTTATTACGCTTTCCAATTGGTAGGTTTGCTTGGTCTGGATGCCCCACCCCTGTAGCTCCCTGTCCCTAGATTCATTCATTCGGGACCCAGCTACCGAGCAGGGCAGACGTGTTTCTAACACTCGCGGATTACGTGCGAAACCGATATAAACAATACTTTTCGTTTCAATACCGAGTTTTCTTCAGTAGGAGGAATAAGGTAAGAGATTTCATATTATTTTAAAGAAATTGTTTTAAAATAGTACAACGTTTTTGTTAAAAATAAGAGAAAACGCCGTTTTTTTGTACGTTTTTAAGGTTGAATGGGCCAGGCTTATGAAATCGTAAGTGAAAACGTGTTGCGGGATATTTTTATGGACTTCTCGTGGTTGAGATCTCATTCGTATTTATATAAAATGTAAAAGTATTTTCAATTTTCAGTAAGAGATACTTATTCCATTATTTCTAAGAATTTAAACGTACGTAGGTTGTTAGATTGTTTAGTTAGAATCAGTTATACATGAAATTGGTGGAGATATTATAATTCGTTTAAGGTACAATCGATGCTGTAACAAACATGCGTACTCACTTTAAAAATAAATACAAAATAGAAGGTGTAATTATTTTGTTGAATTTTTTGTGAATAAAAATATTGCCTACCTGGGGCAGTTTAGTAAAAAAAAAGGTAATTCATACTTTAACTAGTTTATTTACACTACATTTTAAGTAAATTGGGCGGAGGAAATATTATTTTCCATAAAAACTAAACACCCCTTTTAACATAGAGGCTATTTTTTAAATTAGATAAATTTACGTGTTACTTCCTATGCTAAAGACCTAGAGCCTTTAGCATCTATGTCTCATAGTTTTATATATTTTTATTCATATAGTTACATAGTTTTTTTTTAACATTCAGACAAACTATCATATTTATTACAATTAGTAGGACAAGTAACGTTATCGCTTTAAAAAAATGCTTTGCTACAAAACTGTTGTATTTTCAAAGCTACGACTGCTTTTATGAAAAAGAATAAAACATGATTTTGTTTACAACCTTAACTTTGTCGCAGTAATAATGTGTTAGTTTTTATGTGAGCAAGTTACAAAGTCGTTCAAATCAAGGTACATAGCTTAGTTAGACTACGAGTATATAAAAGTCTTATATTGTGATATTTATAGAAAAATGCAAGCAAAAAATAAAGATTGATTAATGACTGATGGACGACCTCTGTGGCGCAGTGGGCGACGCAGTAGGTTGCGGGTTAGATTCCCGCCTCGGGACAAATATGTGTACCTACGATCTGCAGATATTTGTTCAGAGCGTTTTGGATGTTTTGTAGTGTATTGTATTTATTATGTATATCAGTTACCTAGTACCCATAGCACAAGCTCTGCTTAGCTTGGGGCTAGATAATGCTGGGTGAATTGTCCAACATTATAAAAAAATTATAATATAAAGATCTTAAAAAATTACAACAGCAGAATAAAACAATTACAACTACTGTGTACTTTTGTCTATTTCCTAAAAATCTAAGTTATGAACAGAACGTGAAGTGCCCAGAATGTTGGTAGCATGCCACGTAGAATAGCAAGGTTAAGGCCCACACAACAGTGAAAGTGGCGCTCCGAACTATTTTATCTTATTATTACGTTAAGCACAGGAAGTTTTAAAAATCCATCGTACAGTTTGTGGTATTTATTATAAGTTATTCATTAATACTTCTGCAATAGTTTCATTTTTAAATGTTAGGCAGAGATACGAAGTTGCGCTTTTTGACCACCAAACTCTATTTTCGCATCTCTTCCTAAACTATTCGTTGACCGTAATAGAAGCAAGTATTTCAATCACCTGTGGACGCTATGGGGAGTTATGTAAGGTCTTAATACATATATGGCGTTTGCCCCAGGACCGCAAAGACTAAAGCTTTTGCACCCGAAAAGCCCATACACCAGTGAAAGTGGCGCCCCCAATTATTTTATTTTATTATTACGTTAAACCCAGCAAGTTTTAAAAATCGTCAGTTTGTGGTATCTATTATAAGTTATTTATAATGCCTCTGTCGCCATTTGAGGGACTCTGATAAGATTACTGCACAATTGATTCCTTAAAATAGGGTTTATACAGGGTTACAGGAAAAATAGTGCTAGATCCGTGAAGAGCGTGGAGTACCCATCATTTCTGACTTATTTCACTATGAAACACCCTGCCCTAAACTTAACCCTTTTCGAGTTAATCGACTTTTATTTTTTTTATTGAATATTGCCGATTTTTAGGCTACTAAATTTAATTTTGTTTATTTTGTGTATCTTATTATTATTATTTTTGCATTTTTACATGTGTAATAAGATGCTTTAGGACGTCAATTATTAAAATAGTGCATAAGCTAATTGAATAGACCGTAGTAGACAAGTGAAAGTAATGAAATAAAAACAAAAATTAGAAAGTTTATTTTTCTCTAAGGGATATCTAAAAAAAATATTATGGCAGTTGTTCGGCAGATGTGTTTTAAAATATCTACGTTTCATCAGCTATCTAACGAGGTATAATAATCTTGGGTAAAACCCAAATGCATTGAAAAAAATTAGTTTCATAGGCGACAGTGGGGAAGAAAATTTATACTTAGCCCTAAAAAGTAAAATAAAACAATAGGGTAAGCATGAAATGTCATTTATTAAATGTTTTCACACAACTTTTTCTTATTTTACAGTTCATGTTCAACATGGCCACCTCTATTTCTGATACATTGTCGCATCCTTCTACAGAGACCAGTCTTCACTACTCCAGTGGTCAACGTGGTCCTCATTTTATTTGCTGCATCCACAATCCTTTCTCTTAAGTCTTCCACAGACGAAACTGGATTTGGCTTGCTGTACACAAGAGTTTTCATGCACCCCCATGAAAATCCATGGGGGTTAGGTCCGGACTTCTTGCTGGCCATGGCAACGGCCCACCTCGTCCTATCCATTTGTTTGGGTAATTTGTGTCTAGCCAGTCTCTGACACTTCTCCTGAAATGGGCAGGGCAGCCATCGTGTTGGAACCACATGTCCCTGATCAGGTTGAGTGGCAAATCATCCAGCAAATCACTCAAGTCTGCTCTCAGGAACTTTTCGTAGCTTTCCCCATTTAGAATATCCGGGAGAAAGTAAGGTCCAATCAAATGATTGGAGATAATGCCCATCCACACATTCACGCTGAATCTTCGTTGGGACCCCGTCACTCTTTTCTTATTGGGATTCCTTAGTTCTTTTGGGGCCCAGTAATGGGCGTTGTGATAATTAGTTATGCCATCTTTATCAAATTTGGACTCATCCGTCCACAAGATATTTCTTAGAAAATCTGGGTCTTCTACGTCAGCATTTAGCATAAATCTGCAAAAGTCCAATCTTCTCGCGGGGTCTCCTTCTTCAATAACGTGTACCGGCGTGTAATGGTACGGGTATAGGCCAGCAGTATGCACTGTAAACCCTCCATTGCGAAAGTCCCAGATCACGGGCAACAATATTAGTGGAAGTAGTCGGATCCGCTCGAAAGCGTTGCACTATCTCATTGTCCTGTTCTTCGTCGTCAATTCGTGGTCTTCCCGTGTCTGTATTTCGTCTCAAAACAGAGCCAGTTTCTCGAAGTCTTCGATAAACTCACTCGACGACCGGGGTAGCGAGTTATGTATTCGTTGCGAGCTTGCGCAGACACACAATCGCAGTATCCGTAACAAATAAGCATATCAGCATATTCCTCAGGTGGACGTCATCTTCAACACTTCCGTATCACAGGTACAAATCAGAGTCCGGTTAACAAGCACAGTAGTCACAAATCAGAAGAAATAGTCCAGAATCACAGCCAAGTCGAGAAAAAGAGCAAAACGATATCACATCTACTATGTACGAAGCACAAAAGCAGACTGACAACCAAAACAATACCCCCTGTTGTATTCCCAGCCCTAACCGGTCTCTACACATTTTTTCTTTCATCCGCACCTACCTACATAAATCATCACTTGTCTCGCTCGCACGGTACGTCTTAACTTGAAGGACAATAGGCGCGGGACCGTTAGAACTGCTACCTGGAGCGTCCCAATTACTTTTTTCCACGAAATGTAATACAAACCCTAGATTATTATACCTCGTTAGATAGCTGATGAAACGTAGATATTTTAAAACACATCTGCCGAACAACTGCCATAATATTTTTTTTAGATATCCCTTAGAGAAAAATAAACTTTCTAATTTTCTTTTTTATTTCATTACTTTTACTTGTCTACTACGGTCTATTCAATTAGCTTATGCACTATTTTAATAATTGACGTCCTAAAGCATCTTATTACACATGTAAAAATGCAAAAATAATAATAATAAGATACACAAAATAAACAAAATTAAATTAAGTAGCCTAAAAATCGGCAATCTTCAATAAAAAAATTAAAAGTCGAATAACTCGAAAAGGGTTAAGTTTAGGGCAGGGTGTTTCATAGTGAAATAAGTCAGAAATGATGAGTACTCCACGCTCTTCACGGATCTAGCACCATTTTTCCTGTAACCCTGTATGTATACAGGGTGGGGCAAATTTTTGGCCCCTTAAAGATAGCTACCGTTTCTTTCGTAGTTAGAAGGTTTTGTTCTTAGGAACCTTCTGTTTTATTTTGAAGAAAAAAATATTGCCATTTTTAATTTTTTGAAAAGATGTATGGTTCGCCCAAAAATGCCATTTGTCAAAAAAAAACAAGTTGGTCTTAATCGACTCTATTTCCAACCAGGAACACTTTTCCCAAGTAACATACCAAATCAAATCGTAAGTTTTAGAAATAATTAAAAAAAACAATTCCCATACATTTTCTATGAAAAAACGAGCAAGTGAAAACAACAATGGTTCTTAATTTAAACTCGTATGTAACTACTTTTTTAAGTTGGTGGGCTAATTTGGAAGGCATATATATATCAATATATCAATATCTATATCAATTTGAATCTATATCAATTATATATATATCAATTTGGCATATATTTTTTTTACTAAAAATGAAGTAGGCTAATTTTGAAGGCCCCTGGCCATGTTCTCTCTAACGTCGATGGTTTATACGTAAAAGTTTCTTAAGATCAAAATAAGAAACATACCTACCTAACTAACTTTTTGACAAACGTCATTTTTATTGAGTTTAAAAAAAACTAAATTGTTTGGTTAGTAAATAACTTGATTTTTAATAAAAAAAATATTTCTGTTACGCCTTCAAAATTAGCCTACCAACTTAAAAAAGTAGTTACATACGAGTTTAAATTAAGAACCATTTAATGAGTGACATTGTTGTTTTCACTTACTCGTTTTTTCATAGAAAATGTATGGGAAGTGTTTTTTTTTAATTATTGCCCAAACTTACGATTTGATTTGGTATATTACTTTGGGAAAAGTGTTCCTGGTTGGAAATAGAGTCGATTAAGACCAACTTGTTTTTTTTTTGACAAATGGCATTTTTTGGGCGAACCATACATCTTTTCAAAAAACTAAAAATGGCAATAATTTTTTCATTAAAATATAACAGAAGGTTCCTAAGAACAAAACCTTCTAACTACAAAAGAAACGGCAGATACCCTTAAGGGGCCAAGAATTTGCCCCACCTGTATATAGTGTTCAGTAATTTTGTCTAAAAAAAAATCCGGAATTTATAAAAAATACCTTAAAAAAAATTAGGACGCCAGATAAGGCCTACCTGAGCCGATATGACAGACACCTATTTTATCATAAACCTTTAACACAAAAAAAATTAAGAATCCATGGTACAGTTTGTGGTATCTATTATAAGCTATTTTTTAATACTTCTGTAATAGTTTATCTTATGTAGTTTAGGCAGAGATGCGAAAATAGAGGTTGATGGCCAAAATGGCAACTTCGGATCTCTGCCTCAGCGTTACAAAGTAAAACTATTACAGAGGCATTAATAATTAACTTATAATAGATATCGCAAACTGTACGATGGATTTATAAAATTTACCTGTCTAAAACGTAATAATAAGATAAAATAGGTGGCGGTGCCGTTTTTACTCTTGTATGCGCCTTAAGAAGTCCAATTATCATAATTCTTTATTACTTACCACGACTAAAGCTGCGGGCAAACGACTATTCAATAATACAACACAAATGTGCTACGAAAACTCGTAGCAACTCTCGTAGCACTGCCATATTTGCTACGAGCTACGGCGTAGCACATCTACGACATAATATAATAAATATGTATATATAAATACAAAACAATCAAAAACGGGTGGGTGAGACCTTGTGAAAATAAATATCTGTTGCGGTTCGAAATTGAGTGGAGAACCAGTCAAAAAACCTTTCGAGTCCATGCACGTCGCATGGACTCGAAAGGATTTTTGACTGGTTCACTCGAAACCATTCTATAATACCTACTTTACCCATTCATTACGAATGTAAGCGGGTTAACTATGAACCTTATTTGTTAACCCGCTTGCATCCGTAACAAATCAATGTACGATATTTTTTATAGAAAAATAGGTACCTACCTAACCTAACTACACTCAACAAAGAAACCTATCTAAAAAGGGTTATTTATGGCTTATACGCTTTAGTGTATGGCTATTTAATTATACCTTTTTGTGTTAGAAATAAATATTGCTAGCCATTTTGACCGAGCATCTTTTTTATGGGTGGAACTGCTGGGCCAGGAAGGATTTTATTATGTTTACACAACCGTAAATTCTTAAAAAAAAGTCACAGTAATGTGAAAAATCAATGCTGAAACTACGGTGACTTCCAAAATCAATAATCAGGATTTGGTTTTCCGCTTTAAAAAAATATTCAAATTTTGCAATATAATTGATTTTAGCCACTAAAAATAAACAGTGCCAGCTTACAGAAAATAACAGTCACATTTGGTCTACCTTCCTAAATACAATGTTTCTAAATGGTTTCAAAACAAAGTATCAAGGGTGTCGGAATTTAAACAATTGAGATGAAAGCGGATAAAGGCGTACAAAAGGGCTCATTAAGGCAAACTTCCTGGGCTGACGCTCGAATAATTAGATCATGTCATTTATAAGGGGTTTTTAGATTTTTTTTAAAGTCATGTAAAATTTATTACCTGTGTCACAAAATTAAAAACTAAACATACGTACGTTACAACCGTGACATAAAAAACCGCCAAGCGGGAGTCGGACTCACGCACGAATGGTTCCGTACCGATGGTGTTTTTTCGATCACACTAATATTATATTGATGTTGTTACCTCTTCACGACAAAACTACTGAGTGGATCGGGCTGAAATTTTGCAAACAGGTAATTCTTATCCCGGAATCAAACATAGGCTGCTTTTTATTCCATAAATCAGTTCCCGTGTAAAAAAAAACACATTTAAACGTTTCCGTTAGGAACAACGCGTGCAAAGCCGCGGGGCGCAGTTAGTTATCTAAAAAGAAGGCAAAAAAATGTCTGTTGGGAGCCCCCTTAAATATTTACTTTATTCTCTTTTTTAGTATTTGTCTGGATGTAGACTTCCTCCATTTTCCATGTCTTCTAGACTCTTGTCTTGAGCCTCTTGAGTCCTCGACATCCAAATAAGGCGTGTGGCGGATGTCGTCAACCCATCTTTTTGGTGCCCTTCGCCGCAGTCTGGTGTAGGTACTGTCATGTTCTCCACTCCAGCCTTCGTGTCCATCGCTCTCTGTCCTCGTCTGTGGAATTTTCAGTAATTTTAAATAGGCCTTAGGAAGGAAAAACGCTTTTAATCAGATAAAGGCCTTAGAAATCAAATAAAGTCCCAAAAACTTTCGGCGTTGACGGGATTCGAATCCGCGTCCCCTCAGTACGGGGATGTCGTCGGTTTAAAGATTCCTTATTTTTCGAACATAAATACAGTTCACTTAAAAAGAAAAAACAAAACTTGTACTTAAATTTAAGTATCTACCTGCTTACATTTATATTTTAGCTCATGTGTGCCGTAACCGCTAGACTACGATGTCGGATAGCCATCGACCTGAAAACTCTGCGACATCTTACGGACTATAGCACCATTAGCTCCACCTACAGGGGAAACATTGAAGTTTACCAAATTCAAAGACTATAGTTAAGTTTTAGTTCGTTTGACGAGAGGTGTCGCTTTTGCCTAAATTCTAAATAAATTACCGTTAGTGTAAAACTATAATAACCAAAAATCTTTAGGCCTTAGAAAGTTTACAATGTAGGTACGACTAAATATTTTTCACCTCAACATATTACTATCTGTCATTCTTCCGATTCAGATTTTGATCAACAACAAGATAAAATAAACTAAAACCCGATTAAGGCGTTCACCGATTGCTTTTATTATTTTAAAAATGAAAATTTCGACCCTTACTTAGACTCCGCTCTCTAGTTAGACCCCCAACATCGTCAAACATAAACCCCTCCACCACCGGGGTATTGAGACGAATCAATCGAAACCTCATGTGTTGAAATCGGACGAGTAGTTTCAACGCTACGTGGAAACATCAAAATCGGCTACATACATACAAACCAACACAGGGTTCCAACCAACAGCCCTCCGTTCGTAATCTAATGAAAAACCAGTAATAAATATATTATCACGATGAGGTTTAAAAACCCTTCCTAAAACGAAGTATTGAAGAGAAAGCATACTTTTTATGTTGAAATAAACGTTTTAGTCCCTACCTAACATTTTTAATCCTGTTACCTCGTACCTTCGTGCGAATAACTCCAAATAAAATACCTTCCAAGGATATCTGACCTCGTTTAATGCGTCTATGCTACGTGGGAAATACGGGCAAGTTTACCTGAAGCCGTAGATGACCTCTTTGCCGCGGCCTTGGCGGTTTGAAGGCCACTAGGATATAGTAATTAACGTGGGGCCATATTCCACTTATTGCATTCACTTCCGAGCCGCGCCGGCAGCGCTACACGGAGACGGTGTTGAGCATCTGCGTTTTATTCCATAAATATGTTAGAATAGAATAGAATTATATATTTAGGTAAAAGAAACAATGTTACATTTTGGTTAGCTTTAAAGCCTATGTTAGGTTTATCTAGACACAGAGTCCTCACCTGGCTCATTGAGGTAAAAATTATTTTATTTTGCTCGCGTCACACTTTCTCGTATTTCAAATTGAATTCGTCAAACTGCGATAGTGTTTATAGTAAAATCTAACCTACTTTCTTTGGAAAGGCAAAGATTAGGTAATGCCAGTTATAAAGGGTTGATAACAAGAGTAGTACCTACTTATTTACGATGTCGTGTGTACAACGGCCAAGTTCAAGTCTCGCGTGTGCTCGGAGCCTTGACTCAATACTTTAGCCTCCAAAACATGACGTCGGGCTTTTCTTAGTGCTGGCTGCCTACCGGCTGTAGTGTAGGTACATACCTATAGGGTATATGCATGTGACTTCGAAATGGCTAAAAAAATATATACGTATTCTCTATTGATTTAGAAACATATCTGCATATTTATTTTTGCATTTTGGGAGGTTTTTATTATAGAATTTAACCATTGAAAAACTGATATTAGGTCCTTACATATGAAATTGGCGTTTTTCGTACTGGCCACTTTAATCACAAATTTCTCCTCTTTGGTAAGGAATTCCAAATTCAAATTTGTACAGCTATAGACTCATGTATTTGTGCTTCGATGATCGTCATTCATTTGTTTTTTTTCTTCTGTTTTTTTCTGTTTGCGTCACTCATTTTACAAAATGGAAAACTTAAAATATCGCATTATTTACGAGTACGAGTTCCGCCGTGGCACTAGTGCTGCGGAAACAACTCGAAGGGTGAATGATGTGTATGGCGGTCGTGTTGCAAAAGAAAACACAGTTCGTTTTTGGTTCCAACGTTTTCGTTCTGGAAATTTCGACCTGCAGAACAAGCCCCGTGGACGGCCTGAGACTCAAGTTGATAATGAAGAGTTGAAGGCTATTGTGGAAGCGGATCCATCGCAAACCACGTCCGAGTTAGCTGCAGGCTGCGATGTTAGTGATAAAACTGTTTTTATTCACTTGAAGCAAATTGGGAAGATTAAAAAGCTTGAAAGGTGGGTACCTCACGAATTGACTGAAGCAAACCGGCAAACGCGCGTCGACTGCTGCGTTACATTACTAAACCGGCACAATAATGAAGGTATTTTAAACCGAATCATTACCTGTGATGAAAAATGGGTTCTTTACGATAATCGGAAGCGCTCAGCGCAATGGTTGGATCCTGGCCAGCCAGCCAAATCCTGCCCCAAGCGAAAATTAACCCCAAAAAAGTTACTTGTAAGCGTTTGGTGGACTAGTGCCGGTATTGTTCATTACAGTTTTCTCAAATCTGGCCAGACTATTACGGCTGATGTCTATTGTCAGCAATTGCAAACCATGATGGAAAAGCTAGCGGCTAAACAACCTAGGCTGGTCAATCGCTCCACGCCACTGCTGCTTCACGACAACGCTAGACCACACACTGCGCAACAGACGGCTACTAAATTAGAAGAGCTTCAATTGGAAAGTCTAAGACATCCTCCGTACTCCCCGGACCTTGCTCCAACAGATTACCATTTTTTTCGAAATTTGGATAACTTCTTGCAAGGGAAAAAGTTCAACTCCGATGGGGCAGTCCAAATCGCCTTCAAAGATTTTATTGATTCCCGTCCGACTGGTTTTTTTAGTAAAGGGATCAATGAACTACCTATAAGATGGCAAAAGTGCATAGAAAATAATGGTTCATACTTTGATTAATTAAATATATTATATTAAAAAATATTCGACTTTTTGTTCCTCCCATACAAAACGCCAATTTAATATGTAAGGACCTAATATTTTAAATCTCAATCGCAAAATTTCAAAACGCTACGCCATTGACTAGAACGGACGTGACATCGCTGTTCACATTTCTTCTTTTTTTTTCTGCTTGCTGCACCATGATTTGACACTATTCTGCCCACTTCACATTTCATATTGTCGGTTATTTTCAGCTTTTTCGAAAAAGCTCTTTCCTGAGATGATCACTACCGAGGTCGTCACAAAAGGTTTTAATCGAGTGTGAACGACGACGTCAAATAAACATGGCGCCAATATGGCAGCGTTTTTATCACCCGAAAATGATTGTAGTTTTGATTTGTTTTTTTTACCTTATTATTGCGAAATTCAGTGAGCGTCTTATCATTTTTCGGTTAAATAATGACCTAAAGAATCGATTAAAACAATAAAAAAAATCGATGCATATACCCTATTGTAAGACGATTAACTCAATAAAGAATCAGTACAAAACCTACTACAGTCGTGTTATTTACTCCTCCAACCAACCATATTACACTGTAAAGTAGGCATGGGCATAATCAAACCACTCGTTAAGGTTTCAGTTCCAATTTCACCATTTCTTAAACCAGTTCAGTTTGCGTTCCAAAGGCGCTGAACAGGGTTAATCGTGTGCGTCAAGTTAGCAGCCCAGCCGTGGAGTTTGGTGGTTTGTATTATGCTAATAAATATGCCTTTAAATAGTGCTTCTGGGTGCCCAAGTTAAATAAATAGGGCCCCAGTACTTTAAGAGATATTTAGGTCTTTCACTGTGGTTGCTACCTTGACGTCAAACTTGCAGCCTCGCTGATTTCGACGAAACTATAGTGAGATAAGAATCGTGAACTATGCCAAATAACTGTGCCGTACGGTATCTAGTTCTCCTGCAAAGCTCAGAAATAGACGTTTTGTGGTTTAAGAGATATTTGATAAATAAAATCCGTTTATTTCTGGCACAAGTAAGGACCTATATACAAATCTTAAAGTTAACACAATATACACAAAATTAAAGCGATATTTATGCGATAGATTATGAGCTTTCAATCGGCAAAGTTGGGCCAACATGTATTGGAAGCTTTACATAACTGACCAAAATAAAACCTTAAAAACCATTTTAAAACATATCTAGATAGAACAAGAAGAGTGCAACCAAAAAGCAAACTCTCCGGTGAAATACCGGAGCATGTATTATGAATTCCGTTGGCGAATATACGAGTACCCATCTCGTGAATGCTAGATGAGCTTGCAAGTCGCAACTTGCAAGAATTTTTCATCAGAATTCTAAAGAAGCAACCTTTATGAAAACGTGAGACGGCATTCTGCATTCTCGGCTTGTGTTTACTGCAGCAGGAAAATTCTGATGTATTTATTTGTTAAGATTATTGATATAATGTGTGGATTTTGGTTGCACGTAGTAACGGTATCAAAAATCTCCAAGGAGAAGGGATCCATATTTGGGATCCATTTTTACTATTTATGAGCTTGAATTCATCTGAGAGTAGTTTTTATGTATAGAAATACGCTAGATAATTTTTTTTTCTTGTTGACCCACTAACACTCCCCTCCAAGTGGTGTAAGTAAAATTTTTATATCCAGACATTTTCATTCACGTGTGTACATCTAACTCAAATAATACTTTACTTTCTACCTTTTTTTTAAAGTTGAGTTGTTTGAGTTGACAAAGGAATATTAATAAAATTAAATGTTAAGTAAACTCATCCCGTGGGATGAGTTTAGAGCGGTCTCAGTTGACTAAAGAGCCAAGACAAACGATTGAGAACCACTGCAAACATAAAAACAACAAAACACCATTTTGTAAAAACAGTCACCTTTAACGTATCTCGACACAATTTTTAACACAGTTACGAAACATTTTATTGAGTTTTATTGCCAATAGATACAATTTGGATGAATTTGTTTAGTTCACATCAAATTACACGGTGGATTTCACATTGCAGAGTACTTTCACTCGATATGATGCTTTGTTTTCACAAAAAGTAAAACGAATTACTTCAAATAAAATTGACAAGGAGAATAAACGGAAAGAACGAATGAGTGATTAAATGTGCGATAGAAGTGAGCAGAAATACGTCGCGTTTTGTTGATACGGCGACGGCACAATGTGACTAAAAGTTACCTTTACAATTACCTATTCCCCACTTTTAGAAACGATGTCGCAGTACAGGTCGACACAACAACGTAATGCTACGGCACAATGTTCCAAATAATATCCGTTACGGCATAATAAACGTCGACCTATGTCGAAACCGCTACTTAAATTGCTGTATGGGTAAAAGATAGAGTAACGCAAATTTTGTAGTAAACAGTAGGTATGGCAGTACACACTTACCCCCCTTATTCATAATGGTTTGCTAACTTAGCACACTGCTAAATCTCGCTCTGTCTTCTTCTATTGACATAAGTCAGACTGAGAAATAACATTACTTAGCAGCTGTTTTTATATTATGAATAAGGGGGTTAGAATACAGTACCCACCCGGCTTAAGTTATCTTCTTCCAAACCTTGTTAATATCTTTAGGAACGAAGCGTCTCTGAAATATACTTTGACTCAATTTTATTTATAACGTTCCAACTGTTTCTTTAGATCGATATATGCAATAAATATGTTAGTATGGCGGCCCGTTTGACATTAATCAATTATGGAAGCACTGGTAAGTCCTTGAAAGCATTGAAAGGATAAACGGACATTGTGGTATCAAAATGAATTATTATACTCATAAATGACTCATTGCTGAATCCGCGGTCAAATAGAAGTTAACAAACAAATGAATGGCTTTCATAATCTATGTAATATCTGTAGATATGTATGCTACATTCCTCATCCGTGCGTAGTTTCCGTTCCTGTAAGAATTCCGGGATAAAATGTCACTCCTATGTCACTCCCTCAAAATAAGCTTTTTAATCGTGAAAGATTTTTCAAATCGGTTCAGTAGTTTCGGAGCCTATTTAGCAACAACAAAGGTTCTTGACTCACTTTTCGACCAATTCAATTTCTAAATTAACAACCATTGAATTCGATATTTTTACTCAGAGTTGAAGTCAAATTAAAACTAACAATGTGTACACAATTATTGGACCAGTCATGATATAAGAATGAAAAATATTTAGTAACAATTCCGCGAAAAAAACCTTCTGCGATAAAATCTAACAAATTTTACATTTATACAAAATGAAAGAACATTTATCAAAGCAAGTCGTCAACTAGTTTCGTCTCTCCACGAGACATCATCAGGACACCACACCACTCGATACTTCGACACTTCGCACACCACTTCACACTTCACACCACTCGACACTTCGAGCTCCGCGTGCCAAGTCTTGGCACGCGGAGCTCGAAGTGACAACATCTCTGGTGGGACTCTGCCGTTGTTGTTTGGCGCTCTCAGTGTCAAGATCGAGTGGTGTGGTGTCCTGATGATGTCTCGTGGAGAGACGAAACTAGTTGACGACTTGCTTTGATAAATGTTCTTTCATTTTGTATAAATGTACAATTTGTTAGATTTTATCGCAGAAGGTTTTTTTCGCGGAATTGTTACTAAATATTTTTCATTCTTATATTTACAATGGATTTCCGCAAAGTAACGCCTGAATCTATTATTTACCAGTCATGATTACGAACACCAACCTTTTCATTTGAAGTACTTCCGCTGCCTACTTCAAACACGCGACGCGTTAAATTGGCGGCAATCTTTCGAAAAGGTACTCAGGTACATATTTAAATCGTTAGATAGGCCCCCACACCGAAAACTGTGGCAAATGTTTTTGAATGTGTACGTACTGAGAAAATAGAGCCATCTCTGTTTTTCTCCCACATTAGTTGCAAACACTACTTTCTCTTTCGTGCACTCGGAACACTCGCTATATAAATTTATTATTTTAGTCATTTTAGACAATGCGGGAGAAACTTTTATTTGTGTTTCTAGAATTTTTGTTGCACTTTAGAAAGCCACACACACACTTAGGATGTCATTTTGTGACACTACACTGCTCGCAAACCTCATTTACAATACGTCCGGCTTACACTGTGTTTAGATGTACACTGAGTCCAGGTTTGTGAATTCACAAGGTTTCATTTGGGAACAACACGGCGGCGGCGCTACTACGTCTCACTGCAGTAAGGGCCTATCTAATGATTTAAATCTATGCTCAGGTATTAAAGTTTTGTTTTAGGTACCTATAGTCGCCTGCAATCAGAATGTGATCAAACCACTTCACATTGAAAGAAACCATACCACACTTAAGCTAGATTCGTGGTTAGGGTTGCCAGGTGAGTCGCGACAAAATACCGGACAACCCCTATGCTCACTTAAGGTCTGTATATAACTTTGATTGTATGTTTAACAAACATAATAGGAACTTCCAATTAACAAATAATAAAGTTTATCATTCTTCTAAAACGAATTTATGTATGTTGTAGTACTGTACCTAGGTACTTTTAGGTAGTACCTACTTACTTGTTTTTTACATATTTTGAATTTGACGCAACCGCTTTCAATAGTGTTTTATTTGATACAATACCTTCTGCTAGGCGCTTGTACCGACTTTCCTCAAAATACCGGACATTGTTCCGTCCGGTATGACAATTTATTTTTTACCGGACAGGCCTCGAAAATACCGGACTGTACGCTTAAATACCGGACATCTGGCAACCCTATTCGTGGTCTAACCGCATATTGAGCCACTAGTCGCGCCCACTAGACACTACGACAAGCTGCGGACGAGTTTTTTTTATATCATATACCTTTAAACGAGCAATTCTTGTATATTTATATATATATAATCCGGATCTCGGAAACGGCTTCAACGATTTTCATGAAATTTAGTATACGGGGGGTTTCGGGGGCGATAAATCGATCTAGCTAGGATTCATTTTCAGAAAAGGTTTACGATTTATTCGTTTAATTATGTTTTCAATACTTAGATTTATCGTAATCAATTGACTCTTCCTGACATCTTTTGGCGAATAGTAGTACTATTTTATTCATGTTTTCAATATTCAAATTTATCCCAATCAATTTAACAATTAAACTGAAAAATATGACTCTTCATGCCATCTCTTAGCGAATAGAAAAAAAAACGAAATTGTTTTTTCAAAAAAAAGGGCGAACCGTAATTTTTTTTCAAAAAACTAAAAATGTCAATATTTTTTTCTTCGAAATAAAACAGAAAGTTCCTTAGAACAAAACCTTCTAAACTACAAAAGAAACGGTAGCTACCCTTAAGGGGCCAAAAATTTGCCCCACCCTGTATATGTAATCTGAATCTCGGAAACGGCTCCAACGATTTTCATGAAATTTAGTATACAAGGGGTTTCGCAAGCGAAACATCTACATATCTAGCTAGGATTTATTTTTAGGAAATGTCGTTTTATTCGTGTTTTCAATAAAGTTTCATCAATTTTATCGTACTCAATTGACTCTTCCCGACATCTATCGGCGAATAATAATATGATTTTATTCGTGTGTTCAATAATCAAATTTATCTCAATCAATTTAAACACTTACTGAAAAATATGACTTTTCCTGACATCTATTGGCGAACAGTAATACTATTTTATTCGTGTTTTCATTAATCAACTTTATGCTAATCAACTTAAACACTAAACTGAAAAAATATGACTCTTCCTGACATCTATTGGTGTATAATACAACTAAACCTTCTAAAACAACGAAATTTACCAAAAAAAACCGGTCATCCAGGTACTATAAAGTAATACGCTGCAAGTTGAAGGACATTGATCTATGAGCGTGACAATGGACTTTTCTAAGCCACGAAAGTCAAACTAGAGCCATCACTCGCCACTTTTTGCGGTATTGCTTTGTTGCTGACGATAAAGTTCTGTAAGTATAGTTCTCTCGCTATTCCTTCTTAGGTTGGTGTTCTTTGAAATATAATAATTATCTATTCTACTGCCTATGTCTACAGCTACACGTAGCTGGAGACTGGCACCGCGTCTTGGGCCATGAAGGTGTTAATTAACTGTGAACTTATTATAAAAACATTCAAATATTACACAACATTCAAGCATGACCATCAATTGTATAACAATACAGAATAACTGAAATAATTTTAACTTTGATTAATATTTATGTATAACTGTTTGTCAAAAACAAACTGTTTTTGTAAGATATATCATATGTATAATGTATATCTATATATACTAATCAATCTTTTTGGAGTCAACTCGAGCATTTTTTTTGTCATTCTTTAGACATCAACATACAACTGTAAAACAAATCATTCAAACGGGTCATACACAAACATATAATATATAATACATACGAAACAGACTCCAGCTTTTTTCGGAGTATTTTTTGGTTCCTTGCTCTTACGAAATTTACTCCACGCTACTCCTGACATAATAATAAAATTCTAGACGTTTCGCCAATAAATCTAGCTATTCCCCCTTTAAGCTGCGAATAAAGTGGCTATAAATTACGGAGACAGCCATTGCAAACCCGTTATTATAACGAGTGTTGAAACGTTTCACACTCCGCTTTATTATTGTTTAATAGCTGGTATTACCGTTATTTACCGTTATTACACGTTATCTACAAATCTGAGGGAAGTTTTGTGCCTGGGTTGTAACAATGAAGCTATTGAAACTGATTATTCCCAACTGCCACCTTGATATTTCATCCTTTTAATTTTTTTATCGTATATTAAATAACCTTCATCATCATCATCATCATCAGCCTAAATTAGTCCACACCTGAGGCCTAATTCCACTATTTTTTAAACAAAATGCCATAATGGCGCGCGCCATACGATCGAGATAGAGATTTATTCGTAAATTTGTTTGGTATTCTCTTACCATAACATTACAATCTCTATGACTTATAAAAGCGTGTCAATAATGTGGTGGGGCATATAATCATAATCGTAATAGTCATAGATATGCCATAAACAAAAAAAGATCGTGTTAGTAGAATACCTAAAGGTGTCAAAGGCGGTGATTGTTACGCGATAATGAAGCGATAATAGTGTCATAGTGAGGCGATTGTGTTAATGGAATCAGGCCCCTGGACATAGGCCTCCCCTAATGAGCGCCATAGCGCCCTGTCTTCAGCTTGACGCATCCAGCATCTGCCTGCAGTCTTTCGCAGATCGTCATCCCACCTAGCCGGAGGGCGTCCTACACTACGTTTGCCTAGTCGCGGTCTCCACTCAAGAACTCGTTTACCCCAGCGGTTATCGGTTCTTCGCGAGATATGGCCGGCCCACTGCCACTTTAGTTTGCTAATTCTTTGAGCTATGTCGATAACTTTGGTTCTCTGTCGGATGTATTCGTTACGAATCCTATCCTTCAGATTGAAAACTTTCGTTTTCAATCAGTTTCAAACACTCGACGTAGCTTTCCAAAATAATAAATAATAATTAAATAACCTTATCGAGTCAATTAATATGTGCTCCCCTGTGACGGGGGGACACGGTTGAAACTCTGAGAAATACATTTTTTTACGTGCGAATAGCACTATACAATACATATGTATTATCTAAAGTTTATTTCAACTAAGGACTTTACGTGACGATTCTGTGACGATACCATTGCCATATTTTTAAGGCTAGCAGAATTGGACCCCTGTTTGTACCATCACGGCAATATCTTATCCGCACAATTCACAAAATCTCATTAATATCTTCCCACGTAGAGGAGAATTAAATTTTGGACTCATTTTCCTTTGACTTTGGAGTTCAGACACAAAATAAATAAGGTTCTAAGCGTTTATAAAGTTAGATTATAATTTAACTTTTCTAATTATAAAGCTTTCTTCTGCCAGTTGCTTATTAACGGTCTGCGTGAAATTTTAGGCGTATTTTTAAGGGTGTTTGTTACACTGTCAAAAGAAATCAAATCAAAAACACTTTATTTCCATAAATACAACGAATGTACACATACGGAAGGTATGTGTACATTCGTTGTATTTATGGCACACGTTGTATATATACACTGTCAAAAGAAATCAAATCAAAAACACTTTATTTCCATAAATACAACGAATGTACACATACCTTCCCTTGCACAACGAGAACTAACTGGCCTAATTATGATTAGTGAGATGTCAAACCACACAAATACGTCAAAGTAAATAAATATTTGATATTTATATATACGTTGTGCATGTGTAACTTAGAAAAGGTTAAATTATACACGACACGGAAATAAGGTGATAGTTTTGAACAAGCGTTCACCCTATTATTTTTATTTACTTACCCTTTCAATATGATATTCTGATTTAATGTTTTTTTGTATTGTCTCTCTTTTATCCAATCGTCTGATAGCACAAGCTTTTACCATAATAATAGACAAATATATTTTTATTAATTTATTCAGAGCGGAATGATGCTGAAATAAGTTTGTCAGCGACAATGTGATATTTAAGTTGACTGATAGAAATTTTTCGTTTAATAAAAGTCTCATCTGTCCCCCCGTGGCAAAAAGGATATTGCTACGCACTTTTTTCCCCCTTTGTCTCTCTAGTCTCTGGGGTGACAAATGGGGAAAAAAGTTCGATTTCCCATCTGACAAAAAGCACAGAGGGCGCTGGCAAGAATTGATGACCTTTAGGTACCTCATCAACACTCGTCCACTGCTGATCGTGCCTCCCACAAAATAAGGGGGATTTGCCAATAGGGTATATGCATGGATTTTTTTTATTTTTTTAAACGATTATTTAGGTTAATACATAAACAAAATAAATATAACACCCAAAAAATATTAAATTATTGAGGTAAAAAACTAAAAGTAAAACTACACTCAGTTTCGGGTGATAAAAACGCTGCCATGTTAGCCATTGCATTTTATGACGTCACGGATTAGGTATCGAGTCCCCTATGTAAACTCAAAGTCAAAACTTCATGCCCACTCAAAAATGTTCAAGTATGACGTCACGCTTCACATGCCAATAGCGTTGCGTTTAGACATTTTGCTGTTGAGACGTAAAATATCTCCTTTTCAATGATTAAATTTCACAATAAAAACATCATAAAATACAAAAATAAATATACAGATATATTAGGTCCTTACATATGAAATTGGCGTTTTTCGTACTGGCCACTTTAATCACAAATTTCTCCTCTTTGGTAAGGAATTCCAAATTCAAATTTGTACAGCTATAGACTCATGTATTTGTGCTTCGATGATCGTCATTCATTTGTTTTTTTTCTTCTGTTTTTTTCTGTTTGCGTCACTCATTTTACAAAATGGAAAACTTAAAATATCGCATTATTTACGAGTACGAGTTCCGCCGTGGCACTAGTGCTGCGGAAACAACTCGAAGGGTGAATGATGTGTATGGCGGTCGTGTTGCAAAAGAAAACACAGTTCGTTTTTGGTTCCAACGTTTTCGTTCTGGAAATTTCGACCTGCAGAACAAGCCCCGTGGACGGCCTGAGACTCAAGTTGATAATGAAGAGTTGAAGGCTATTGTGAAAGCGGATCCATCGCAAACCACGTCCGAGTTAGCTGCAGGCTGCGATGTTAGTGATAAAACTGTTTTAATTCACTTGACGCAAATTGGGAAGATTAAAAAGCTTGAAAGGTGGGTACCTCACGAATTGACTGAAGCAAACCGGCAAACGCGCGTCGACTGCTGCGTTACATTACTAAACCGGCACAATAATGAAGGTATTTTAAACCGAATCATTACCTGTGATGAAAAATGGGTTCTTTACGATAATCGGAAGCGTTTAGCGCAATGGTTGGATCCTGGCCAGCCAGCCATATCCTGCCCCAAGCGGAAATTAACCTAAAAAAAGTTACTTGTAAGCGTTTGGTGGACTAGTGCCGGTATTGTTCATTACAGTTTTCTCAAATCTGGCCAGACTATTACGGCTGATGTCTATTGTCAGCAATTGCAAACCATGATGGAAAAGCTAGCGGCTAAACAACCTAGGCTGGTCAATCGCTCCACGCCACTGCTGCTTCACGACAACGCTAGACCACACACTGCGCAACAGACGGCTACTAAATTAGAAGAGCTTCAATTGGAAAGTCTAAGACATCCTCCGTACTCCCCGGACCTTGCTCCAACAGATTACCATTTTTTTCGAAATTTGGATAACTTCTTGCAAGGGAAAAAATTCAACTCCGATGGGGCAGTCCAAATCGCCTTCAAAGATTTTATTGATTCCCGTCCGACTGGTTTTTTTAGTAAAGGGATCAATGAACTACCTATAAGATGGCAAAAGTGCATAGAAAATAATGGTTCATACTTTGATTAATTAAATATATTATATTAAAAAATATTCGACTTTTTGTGCCTCCCATACAAAACTCCAATTTCATATGTAAGAACCTAATATTTCTATATCAATAGAGAATGCGTAAAAAAATATTCGCTTTTTTGAAGTCACATGCATATACCCTATTATGGTGATTACACCACGCACGTGGGCAGATTTTGGATCCCAGTATGAAGATGTTTAAATATACAGAAAGAAGCTGCAACCTTTTGTCGACTGAGGACTCAAACAACATCCACGGGTTGAGTTGGAGTGGTCGATTCTTACGCTGCGACTGCTATCGGCCTAGCCCGGCCCGTGTATTGTTAAGAAAATTTACAATTAAAGTTTTAGGTATTATCCCCTAACTTATAAGGCCCAAGGAGATGTGTGGGGCTTAGAACTTTTACCACCCCAACTCTTCCCGTGGGTGTCGTAAGTGGCGACTAAGGGATATCCACCGCGGGGCGGGCAGCAGCGCCTTCTGCTATTATACCACCGAATTGCGATCCCCAACCCGCATGTCCAGCGTGAAATAAACGCCAACGCGCTTATCAGGGGGAGGCCTGCATCCAGCAGTGGGCCAATACAGGCTGTTGAGGTTATAAGGCCCAAATTATGATAAATTATCTGACCCTTGGAAAAATTCTACAGTTGGCTAAAAACAATTCTGGGAAGGAGACCAAGAGGAGGATCCAGCTAGGCGTCGAGTCTTCTCGTCATCCATACCGCAATGCTTGAAAACGAAAGTTTTCAATCAATCGTCATCAATATTTATCTCCAAAAAGGAGCTGATGTTTTAAACTCCTCCTGCATCTCCTCTAGTTATGGGTGCCCCGTACTGTCCCAGTTAAAAAAAGTGTGGCACTCGGGGACGGCCGCGGTAAAGCTATTGCATAGCATTTTTTATCAACCTGTGTGCCGGTCGGAGTGGGGGGTGTTAGGTTATTTTCGTTATGGAATTTCTGGATTCGGTCTCCACGCTCGAGGCCCGCGAAAGAAGCTATGCAATAGCTTAAAACATCGTATATCACTGTATATCAGGCCTTTGTTGATGATATGTGATATTTTCAGCCACGACTACCACGGAACCTGTTTTGTGTAACTGCCCCAATTCCAATATTTATTTTTAGCTTTGCAGGCCCTAAATAGCTCGTCTTAAATTGTCTTAAACGCTTCGGAGTGGAAAATTTATTGAGTGTCCATTATGAAACGTCAAAGAAGATCCAACTCCAATTACTTACTTTAAAAGCTTTTCATTTATCTTACAAGGTTTTTAAAGTCCTCTCTGAATGTACATATTAATTATTTGTGTCAAGTGAAGTTAGTTTATAGTAACATTAATTACATTTCAATTGAAAATAAAAAATGAAAATGTTTATTTTGGAACCACAATAACAAAGAACAAAGTCTTGGGCAGCTCTGTCTTCCGTTTTAGTTTTTAAAAACTGTGTTACAGAAGGCAGCGTATTCCCAATGCAAGTTACATTGTTTGTAGTTTCAGAAGGAAACGAGAATCATAATAGAACAAAATAACAGTTATGTTTAAACAAAAGAAACTAAACATAAAAAAGCATGCGTAAGTAAGTATACTGTAGTATAATTATACTGGTGGAAAGAAAATTTCATGGTGTCTGTATAGCTCATTTCCATAACAAGTTATTAACGTGAAAATTAAGTAACTTAGTTTTTATAACATAAAACAATAGTTTTATTTATCACATGCTTCCTATTATTTGAAAGAAATCTAAAAAAATATAAACGTATACATAGCCATCAATCATAACCGTATTTAATCACTTTTTTTGCCGAGTTTATAACCGACTTCAGTAGGTGTTATTTTCGCTTGAGTGTTGTTATGTATGTTCACCGATTTCGCTGCCAATTATAGACCGAATAAAAATATTATGCTGTTGTATAGAGAATGGTTTCAAATTGATCACACAAAAGTTTTACTCTCGAAGGATTAGTATTTACCCCGTCTAGCTTAAAAAACATGATAAATGATAAATGAATTTATTGTTGTTTAACTAGGTGGTAACATTACATTGGTCTTCATAATATATTGATGTATCTCTAATCTGCCGTGGTTAGGCTTACAACATTGAAGTCTAGAACAGTTAATATATGTATAGGTCTAGTTAAAAAAAACAACAAAATACATCATAAAATCACGACTAGATACAACAAATTATGGTGAAATCTTCGCCAATTCCCATCAAAGTTTGATAATTAATTCCTTACTGTCTAAAGGTTGAATTTGAGTTGGTAGGTGCTATAAAAGTAAGATTCACGAGAAACTTATGTGTGCACTAAAAGTATCTAAAAAACCTCTTTTGGGGGACAGTATCGCTCACGTCCGTAGGTGTTGACCCTCTGATACTCTACACGTGTCCTCTGGGTGGTGGTAAGAGCGGTACCCTCTGGCTTCGGCTGTGGCTTGCCACCACCCTCCGGACTGGGCCAGTCCGTGAAGCAACTATGTTGCGTTTCGGAATGTGGTCCGGAGTAGACTAGACCTTCGTGATACATCGTCAGCCGCATCTTCGCTTTCCATCAGGTGAACGAAGTCAAACGAAGGTCTATTTCTGATAAAAAAACCTCTTCTCTCCACCATTCGTTTCGAGAATAGCTGGTACGTTAGCGGTGACAAAGGCCGGATGATGTCGGTGGAGAGATATTTGACCAGCGGCCCCACGGTAGGTACTTGATAATCCGTGATGACCAAGCTGTTCGACGGCAGTACCGCACTGGCATTGATCAAGCACGTAACTGAAAACACTGACTAAAAACGTACTACACTGAAAATATTAGCTGGATAAACAACACCTACTGATGATTTTATTATTTGTTTTAAAAAACTATAACCGACTTAAATTTTTATGGTTTGATCATTAATTTTCATGGATCTCATTGTTACAACTGAATCAAATTAAAATGGGACACGGGAAGCACCAGCTTTCATATAAAAAAAGAATCATGAAAATCGGACCACACAGTCAAAAGTTCTGAGGTAACAAACATAAAAATAATAAAACAGTCGAATTGAGAACCTCCTCCTTTATTTGAAGTCGGTTCAAAATGTTTTTGATGCTAACTACTACATTTACCAAAGGTTATCGTGGCAAAGCTACATAAAGTAACCCTAGATCAAAGACCGTCCATACCACAGAATTCATTATTTGATGGCTGCCCTCGGTTATTGGAAATTGGATACGATCAAAATAAGTAGCCAAATTCCAGAGTTTATTGAAATTCGTGACATTATTCGATAGTCTGGTTCAAAGGAAACTTGGGCTTAATTTAATTATGTTTCCAAATTAAATTAAAGCATCATCATTATCATCATCTGCTGGACATAGGCCTCTCTGGGCGGAGGGCGTTGTACACTACGTTTGCCGAGTCGCGGTCTCCACTCAAGAACTCGTTTACCCCATCGGTTGTCGGTTCTTCGTGAGATATGGCCGGCCCACTGCCACTTCAGCTTGCTAATTCTCTGAGCTATGCCGATAAATTGTTTTCTTAGAAAACATCGATCTAGATTACTTTTTAATTAAAGTTTTTGACAGTACCCGAGCCAATATGACAGCGATACCTATTTTATCATATTTTTACGTTTATCATAGGATTTTTTAAAAATCCTACGTTCAGTTTGTGGTCTCTTATAAGCTGATCTATTATAAGCTATTTTTTAATACCTCCCGAACTTTAATCTTGAATTACGTGTTTTATAAATACGATTGGTGAAAGGTTTCTCGATAGTATTTTTTTAAAATAGATACTGTGCACACATTTTGCTAATTATCGCAGGAACAGCACACATTTTTTCACTTTTCAATTAGGTAAAAACAGTTTTGACTCATAGAAAATTCGGTGCACGTCTCTGCTCTCTACTTCTCACTCGCTAGGAAACCATATCTTGTCATCCCGCGAAAACCATCTTGTAGCGGCGTTACTGCACACGTTAAACGCTACTCAGATTTTATGCACGTCTCAAAAGACGTGATAATTTATGAGAGACTGCTGCCCGCGACTTCGCACACGTTGTTTCTATGGAAAGATTTAAAGGACATTACTATCCCACGGGACCCAATTTATGGGATAAAAAGCTAATGTGCTATTGCAGGCCACGAACTATCTGTATGCAAAGTTCATGCAAAAATATCAAGATATCGCGACTTTAGACGTGCCTAAATCTAAGTCGCGTCTGAATATCAGGTGTATAAGTTTCAAAATCACCCTTCCTACCTTAGTTCGCTGTTCGGTTCCAATGTAGAAAGATAGGTATTAAGTAGGTTCCTAAAAACTCCAAACACTATTATGAAGAACAGTTTTGGCGAGAAAGGATAGAAAAATTCTGAGAATGGACATTTTAGCGTCGGCCATGATTTTAGGCAGGCGACCCTTTTCCAAATTTTTGGAATTCATTACTTCGTAATATTTAAGTTCGTCGCACCAGCTTCAACCCACCAATTTACGATATTTTTATATTTTTCTTCTTTGCGCTGAAAAAAAACCTGAAGAAATTTTAATAACATCAATAATTCAGATTTTTCCTTACTTTATTAGGACGCGCCCGTCGTGCGTCGTCCTAATAAAATAAGTAAAAATTAGACTAGACAATTAATAAATTCTAATAAGTCCGAGTTTAATTATCAAAATATTTTGGACACATATTTCTTTTGTCAATCAAACAATAAATCACAAAAATTAAACGAGTCAGAGCTTGGAAGTGGGGGCTAGTGTAGTGACGTCACGCGGAACTCCAACTGGCTACATCTTCATAATTTTTGTTTAATCGTCAAAAGAAAAAATACGTTATCAATATCTTTTGATAATCTAATTGACAAACTAATTAGAACTTTTTAGTCATCTAGCCTAGTTTTCTGTTGGTCTCTTGGCTGTATACCTACTATTAGTAGGTACCAAATAACTGCCTAACCAAAAACAAAGATTTTTTTACCATAGCCACCACGTTGGTCAACCGGATTGGTGATCACAGTTGAGGTACCTATTAAAATACACAGCAGAACCAGCCATTCTTTAATAAAATTACCTTGACAATAACGCAGTGGAATAACAGTGGTAATAAAATAATACAACAGTAGACAGTTAGAAAAACAATTCCGCTCCCGCTTTGTATTGTCTATGGCATTGGTAATAGACCGGCCGGATATCCAAGGCAGTTGTCCCACTGCCGGCGAGAGGGTGACTAACTATAGGAACTACATTAGGCACATACATACATAGGGCTCATTCTTTTGAAGTAACTAATTAATGTGCACTATATAAAATCTAAGTGGGCTAGCTTACAAAGTAGTGTAATTTTTTTTTTAATTTCATTAATGCAAGCGAATTACGTCACCACAGTCACGTGAGGCTGATCTAAGATGTTAAATCAGCATCACGTGACGCGAGTTTACCATATTACCCATGCCAAAAAAATGCAGAAATCCGATAAAGGTTTCACTTAATAAAAACTAGCTCTATTCGCTCCGTTCTTGTTCATCGTCGGCGGTGGAACAACTGCCTGAAGCCGTATACAGAAAGAAAGCTGGAAACTTATAAGCGCTTACCGGCGCTTGACAACGCTGGTAACCCTCGCAGTAAAATATATGAACGCGCGCCGATAAGCACTGAACGGTGCCGACAAGTGCCGACAAGCTTCAACACGCGCTGGTCAGCGCTGGGCGCTGCCATCTAAAATTAATAAACAACTGCGACAACCAGCTTCCTTTGTGTAGAACGGACCAGCGCTGTCAAGCGCCGGTATAAGCGCTTACAAGTTTCCAGCTTTCTTTCTGTATACGGCCTAAGGCTGTAGCTACAAGTGTGATCATCCGGCTTTGGGTAGGGTGTATTGATTTAGGAGTGTATTGTGTCAGCGATTTGGAGGATAATCCGCCAGTCGTCGAGGTCGTCTTTCAGATCCGTTTGTTGAGTGTTCAACAAACGGTTCGAGACAGAGACAGACTTGGTGCGAAATTAACAGGATTTCTTTCAAATACATAATAATTGATTTTGTTTAAACAACTATAAACTGACTTCACTTTTAGTTTTTTCATGGATTCCACTGTCAGAACTGGACTAAATTGGGACCAAACTGGAAGCACCAGCTTTCGTATAAAAAAAATCATGCAAATCTGTTCACCCAGTCAAAATTTCTGAGGTAATCAAACATACAGTCGAAAAATACAGTCGAATTGAGAACCTCCTCATTTTTTTAAAGTCTGTTTAAAAATAAGTAAATAAAAATATTTAAATTATTATTTCATTTTGAACTCTGTGGCGCACCGGATGACGGTCTGCCTGCAATGTAGGAGATGGCTTGTTCGATTCCCACCTCGGAACAAATCTTTGTGCAATCTGCAGATATTTGGTCTGGATGTTTAATAAAACAAATATCTTTAATGAGTATATCAGTACCTAGAACACACGCTATTTCTTTGGGGCTAGATATTATAATGCGCCAATGCAATCGATTCTGTGAATGAATGAGATCGATTACATATTTATTAAATCGGGAAACGAGAAGATTTACACAAAAAAATATTTATGATATCGAGATAACAATGGCGCCTACTAAAATAATAATAGTTACTTGTACATTGTTTTTAATAGTCTGCAGTTAGGTCATTGTTTCAATTAATTATAATTTATTTCTATTTGATAGTAGTTTTCTGTCAATAAAGTTATAAGTAGGTAGTAAACATTTCTTAAACAATTCTTGAATTTATTTTACGACCGTCTTTCGCAAGCAAAACTCTTATGAAAAAACGTTTATTTCCTAACTTTCGTCAAGATCTCTTATGACAAGCGTTTTCCATTAGTAGCTTACTTAAGAAACATCTCAACAAAATAGGTAATTAGGTAATGTACACGTAATATCCATTATTCTGTGAACTCAAAGATTGCTGTTCGCAAACAGTTTAATATTTGCTCGCAAAATAATAGCTTTACATCTATGAATTTGCTTTGCGAAGATTTATTTATTTTACATTCGGAATTCTGAGTGAATTTTCTTTTAAAGCGAAATAAACTAGTGGTTTGTAACGAACTCAGTTGTTCGTCGAAAGTTATATTTCGATGTTTTCTATTGAAATAATGTCTAATATAGTTTGATATTTTAAATTGTTTTTATAGTTTAATAAGAAATAAATACTAATCCCTCGTGAATAAAACACTACAATATGTACATATATACCTACTTACATACAATATTTTAATATTTTTTTGGGGGGACAGTATCGCTCACGTCAGTAGGTGTTGACCCTCTGTTACCCTACACGTGTCCTCTGGGTGGTGCTAAGAGCGGTTCCCTCTGGTGGTAGGCTTCGGCCGTGGCTTGTCACCACACTCCGGACTGGGCCAGTCCGTGAAGCAACTCTGCTGTGTTTCGGAATGTGGTCCGGAGTAGCCATCTTCTAGACCTTCGTCGTGATACATCGTCGGCTGCATCTTCGCTTTCCTTCAGGTGAGATTGCGGTCAAACAAAAGTCTATTTCAAATAAAAAAATATATAAACACAAAAATATTTAAAATAAAATAGATATCATCCTGTATACCTACCAAAAATACATACAACACCACCTCACTTCAACAGCCTAAATTGGTCCACTGCTAGACGCAGAACTCCCCCTAATAGTATCCCAATGGCTTTTATGTCATGTAGGGTGAAGCCCATAATCCCCGCGCTGGGCATGCGTATTACAATACAAAACAATCAATACATTTTAAATGTCAGCTGCTCATGTGAAGCTAGCCCTTTCCGTGACACCCTGTATTATTATGTTATTATGTTGAACACAAAAAATAAGCACAAATCTGAACATCTATCTTCGAATGTGTGCTCTGCTCTATCTGTTTTCGAAGTCGTTTCATAATTGATGAAAAACTCCGTTATTTTTATCATCTCCCGTCTACCCTTTTTCCATGCCATGACATGTGATGTAGAAAATACGTCATGACATGTGAAGCATAATATGCCGTGACATGTGAGGTAGAAATATTCGGTACGAGGGTTTTATACGTACAGTCACCGCCTAAAACAGTTGCTGCAACCTCAACCTTAAAAGCCTATAATAATGGTACACTGCTGGACTCAGTCCTCCCCTGATACTTTGCCTATTATCTTATGAGGTTTAATGCCCATAATCCCCACGTTGGGCATGCGTTTCGGAGATAGAATTGTTCCGCTTGGGGCGCTGCTGCCCACCCCTTGGTAGATATCCCTACTATGGAGTTTTAGCGGCTTTAAGAATGGGGTGACGATCCAAAATGGCGCCGCACCGCCACCTATTTTATCATATAATTACGATTAACACACAAAATTTTAAAAATCCTTAGTACAATTTGTGATACCTATGTTAAGATTTTTTTTAAGACCTCTGCCATAGTTTAATTTTTTATATTTTAGTTATACAGAGATCCGAAAATAGAGTTTGGTGGCCACAAAGGGCTTCTACATACCTCTTCCAAAGCTTTACAAAACATGAAATAAATCAAAATAAAAATAATACAGAGGCATTAATAAATAGCTTTTAAAATAGGTATCACAAACAGCTCCATGGATTTTTGAAATTTCCTATAATAATTAGATAAACTAGGAGGTGGCCGGTGGCGCCACTTCGTCTCGGGTATGCGCCTTAAGTGATCTTTGGTTTCGGTTCAACGGTTTCTGTATTTTTCGTTTATCGGAAAACCCCGCAGTTTTCGATTCTTCATCGTATAGTTCTTTTAGGCGGTGACTGTCCGTCCTACTACGCCGCGTTTAATCTCAATAGCGGTTTCATCAACAGACTACCTTTTGTGCGATTTGTTCAACTTCTGATTATAATTAGCATCTCTGATATTAGTATTGAAATAAATCTCTTTGTTATTATAATTTACACGCTTGTGAGTTAAGCAGTATTCAATAAATAGGATTATATCGGTAGGTACCTAATAAAATGTCAGTAACTTACATTTTATATAATTGAGTTTGTTTTAAGAAACTATAAACCGAATTCACTGTCAAAACTGGAACAAATTTAAATCGGTTACTACTATTTTTTGATAAAAAAAATTGGAAGCTTTTAAAACATACAATAATTAATTTTGTTTTAAAAAACTATAAGCCGAACAACTTCAATTTGTATAGTTTTTTCATGGATTTTCATGGATCCCATTCGCAGAACTGAACTATATTAAAAAGAAACCACACGGGAAGCACCAGCTTTCATATAAAAAAAGAATCATGAAAATCGGACCAACCAGTCAAAAGTTCTGAGTAAAAAAAATACAGTCGAATTGAGAACCTCCTCCTTTTTTGAAGTCGGTTAAAAAACTAATATGACAAACTTTTTCTTTTTCTGTGGATCGTAGACAGTAGACATTTATTTAGTATAGGGTATATGCATGTGATTTCAAAATGGCTAAAAAAATATAAACGTATTCTCTATTGATATAGAAACATATCTACATATTTATTTTAGAATTTTGAGATTATTTTATCGTAGAATTTTACCAATGAAAAATTGATATTTTAAATCTCAATCGCAAAATTCAAAACGCTACGCCATTGACTAGAGCGGACGTGACATCGCTGTTCACATTTTTTCTTTATTTATTCTGCTTGCTGCACCATGATTTGACACTATTCTGCCCACTTCACATTTCGTATTGTAGGTTATTTTCAGATTTTTCGGAAAACCTCTTTTCTGAGATGATCACTACTGAGGTCGTCACATTCGAGTGTGAACGTGGACGTCAAATAAACATGGCGCCAATATGGCAGCGTTTTTACCACCCGAAAATGATTGTAGTTTTGATTTGTTTTTTTTACCTTGTTATTGCGAAATTCAGTGAGCGTCGGTTAAATAATGACTTAAAGAATCGATTAAAACAATAAAAAAAATCGATGCATATACCCTATTGCCAAAAACTTTCTTTCTACATAATTTTTGCAGTAGGTATGTAAGGGGTGTTTCCATAAACCAGCTGTTCTTTTCATGGCATCAAGCCAGGATATTTTACGACGACAACAAAAGGCGACAGTGAAAACGGAAACTACAACCACACAAATGCTACCAAGGTAGCTGAGAATTACGACATGTTTTTGATTTATCTTCTTTGAGTAGGGTATTTATTTACTTTATTTCTCTATGGTTATTAGCTGTCATCAAGAACGTAAAAGGTAAGAAGGTAATTTTTCTGTCCATTTAATTTCACTTTTTAACCGACTTCAAGAAAGGAGGAGATTCTCAATTCGCCTGTATTTTTTTATGTTTGCTACCTCCGAACTTTTGTGGTCCATTTTCATGATTCTTTTTTTATATGAAAGCTGGTGGCGTGTGGGCCCATTTTATTTGGTTTAGTATTGACAATGGGATCCAAAAATCTTTTATAAATTGAATTTAGTTTACAGTTTTTAAAACAAAACTAATTATATTTAATAACAAATGAAAATGATGCGGTGTAGGTAGGTAGGCCTCACAGAGCTATATCATGCATAATAGGTATCAAAAATGACAATCTTTATCAACAAAGAACACACTCAAGTCACATCACTAACTCACGACTACGAGCAGTGGTCTTACCACGCGGTTGAACGTATTCTGTGAGCTTAAATATGTTAATTATCCATTGCGGCATTGGAACTCAACGTTCGAATAGTCATTAGTACAGAGCAAGCATTGTAAACAGTTTACAACAATATCGCGACTGGCTATCAGTCATCATAATAAAGACGTTGCGAAATCAAGACATCAATCAACTTATAATTATTTTTAAAGTTTTAGTATGAAAAACATATTATTTTCAGTACTTACCGATGGTATGTGATTCCATTTGACTTAAAGTTCATAATATCACTTCTATTTTTGCAAATAACTATTGTACAATACGGCATTTCCCTCTAACTTGAATATCCGTCGTGGCCAACGTTCAAACTTCAACTAAATGACAATATTACTGCCGTGAGCGATGTGTTCTCGTTTTGAGCATATTATTGCGTCACCGGCCCCGCCCCCTTTTCATATCTTCTTAGTTTCTGTGATCTGTGGTAGGCCTACTTAAACAGTGGTAGGTACGCCTAATATACAAATATTTAAATTGATAGATAGGCCCTTTCGGTAGTGAAACCGCGCCGTGTTTGTTGCCAATCGCAGTTTGTGAGCTCGCTCACAAACTTTTCTTTGTCATTTGTAATCAGTGAATTCTCTGTTTTTGTGGTGTGCTTGTTCATAAAAGTTCGTGCTATGTGATTTTACAATAAAAAGCAATAATAACAGTTAGGTTTATTGAAAGAAACACTAATAATATCCATCATAGTGTGCGTGCGTCGGCATTTTGTTAATGCACCCATTCAAAGAAAATGCTAGTTTTTGGGCGTAAGGGCGTATCTAACTATTTAAATCTTTAGGTACCTACCTACTTACGTATTTTCATCTAGGAGAAGGTGTCATAAAATTGTCAACCGGGTCCATTACCTATGCATTATGCAGTACAAATTCCCCTGCAAAATAAAGTTTTCCATTCAAAATGCGCAGAGTTGCTCGCTCACAAATTTTATCCGTGTGAGATTGCGAAGGCTTCATGAGAATTTATTTACACGGATAGCGAAACCTTGAAATATTATATTAAATTTACAAAATGTTCGGAAATGTGAACCTAAAGCTGGTGTATTCCGATGTGTTTCCGATGTGTGTGTATCACTCACGCTTTCTTCATTTCCTTGGTTCATTTCTTTTGCTCATTATCTGTAATCAAATGCCGTCACTGAGTGGCGAAACAAGTCTGAGTGAAACCAAAATACTGAATAAATTAAACTTAGGTTAGGCTTAAGAAAATCACCTCAGTTTTAAGACTTATTTTTTCTCCTTTGTTTCAGATGAGAAGAACGCGTAAATGGCTCACAAAGAAAATAACTCAATAATAAAATCACTTAATACTGACAATAATACACGCCAAATCGTATAGTGATACTTATTTAAAATATATATTTTTCATATACACAAACACCAAATTATTTATCGAAATAGTAATATATATTTTTAAGACGGCAACATTTTAGACAACCTTAATCTTATTTTAATAAAAACTCCTTAGTCCGGGACATCAGTAAAACTTATTCTATATTTCGAACGTTACAAGCCCGCCAAAATTAACTTTTTAAAATTTAAAATGAGCATAGACTCAACCTCGTCTGCCAAAAGGCTGAACTTGGAGCGAGCCTCCAACTTCATGCGGCAGTTTCGTGACCCTGACTCCAGAGAACTGAAGAAGCTGTCAGCCAACCAGTTCATGGAAGTGTGGAGCCATTATGACAGAGATGGTATGTATTTTTGACACTTTGCACAGATCACCTGCTTTTGGCGGAATACTACCTGCTTGGCTCAGTCACATCACCATTTTCATCAGCCCTCGTTGGTCCACTGTTGGGCATGATAATGATAAATTACTTCTTCTTTCCACCCACAAATCTATGCTTTACACCAACTTTAGCGGTGTCATTTGAAATGACACATAAAAATAAACTAAATGAACAGTAAAACTAAATAGATTTCAATGTGAAAATCCTAAAGG
Source organism: Eupithecia tripunctaria (assembly GCA_955876795.1). Classification (NCBI taxonomy): domain Eukaryota; kingdom Metazoa; phylum Arthropoda; class Insecta; order Lepidoptera; family Geometridae; genus Eupithecia; species Eupithecia tripunctaria. The sequence continues at coordinate 5,566,656 of OY041623.1, read as the reverse complement.
CAGTAATGGTTGACCCAAATGGAATATAACCTTATTTTGGCAGACCGTAATATTATTCTCCGATTTGCTCCAACAGTAGATACGTAAATACGCACTTTTCAGACCTCGAAATAAAATATTCAAAAGATGAAGTAACTTCAGTCAAGCCTGTTTATTTTCCCCTCTTATCCCTTACAAAACGGCTTGTATTCAGTGAAATTGTCGCGTATTGTGTTTACGTCTCGAATGTAGGTCACATTCCGGCCAGACTTCCTTAAGCCGGCCTTCTATGAAAATAGTTACCTACATCGTGGATGTCAATAAAATCCGGAGAATATAAAATGTTGGTTGATTCATTATTTTTACAACATTAAATTATATTTAAATACGAATTAAAACTTTTAAAACTATCATGGTTTAATGATAATGTTAATACACGAGAGTCATTTACGTCGTGAGGTCACGTTAGGACACTTTTTACCTACGTATGACGTCACTATTCCACAGTCCCAATTTTTGACGAGCTTTAAACAATCCCATCATTTTCATGGTAGTTTACCTTCTACAGTTTTTTTTATACTAGAGATATAAAATTTCTATTTGTGTTTTGTACTGGACAAGTTTGTAGGTAGGTTTCATTTAAATAAATAATTAAATAAATCTTTATTATAAATTAATTTGTACTACCAGTCGAACTTACTACGTTTTAATTACAATTCAAAAAGTCGAGTAAAGTCGAGTGAATTTACTTGTTTTTGTTGTAGTAGTACTAGAGATACAAATTTGTCATTTGTACTACCAGTTGTACTTCTTAGTAAAACTACTGACACGCTTATTTTTGTCATTATTTTGTTTTATTGACAAAAGAAAATATATTGGTCCAATATCTGCTGAAATCTAACTGAAGGACTAAATAAAATTATTCTCTTTTTCTAAAAAGAAATACGTTGTTAAACCTACCTAACGAACAATCGCTTATCGATCTACAATATTCAATTAGAAATGTATAAACGCGATGCAAAACAAACCTTAAGTTGATTACTGTACAGTTGCAGCAACTTAAACGTATTTTACTTTCGTACCATGTTATTTTATTAGATTTCTACTTATAAAATTAGAATATGAAGGTAGAAAAGATTTTTGAAATAATGTTCAATATTGTGCATTAAAATAATAAAATTAGATAAGATAAGAGTGCACAGAGGTCTTTTAGATCTTCGTGATACATCGTCGGCCACATCGTCGTTTACAGGTGAGAATGTGATCAAACGATGGTACATTCTCGATAAAAAATACATGAGTATAAAAAAGTCAAAGTCAAAGTCAAAGTCAAATCGTTTATTTCTTTAGACTTACAAAATAAGTACTTAGACAAGTCAAATTTTTACTATATAAACAGCTTGATAAATAGTTATTACTATCAAACAAGAAATAAAGTGCAATTGACTCTGATTCACTTCAATTTTTTGTCCACTAGCGGAAGAAGTGAAAAAGAGTATATGTAATCCATCACAGTAATTAATACAAAAGTTATTTACAACGTGATATTTACCATGATTTGAGTTTAGAGCTTTCCAATATTTCGGCACAGTTTCATGCGCCATGATCACGAAGTAACTGAATGCCTTGCGACTGCGAGTGAGTTTCTATTGGCAGATATAACCATCTACCCTCATTTTTAGTCTTTGCTTCGAACTTAAACAAAATATTGGAAAGTCAAAACTCAACCATGGTAAATATCCCGTTGTAAATGACTTTAAGGTATAGTAGTTTCGATATGTTTTGATAGACTTACAACCACATTTAAACACCATGGTCTAAACAAAACATATTATTAAGCCGTAGGTAAATAATGTTTGTTTACACTAAAACCCGCTTTGAACGAGATGTTTACCGTGAATGATTTGTGGATTTCCAATATTGTAATAATCGTTATAATTCAACCATCACAGTTTGATGGTTACAAAAATAATCGTTTACGTAACTTACTTAATATATACTCGTTGTATAACTTTATAACGTTCGAACTGTGTCGTTAAAACTGGCTATCGATTTGTAGTTACTGAATTTTGTATAAGGGAGCTTAAGGTCGGTCTAAAGGACACAGTTCTTACATTATTGGGTTCTTAAGATTATTAAATGTAAAACCTTTTGGCGAGAGAAATACATAAAGAATACTAAAAATAGTGTGTTCAAAGCCAGCGTAAAGGCACTTCTAGGGGGATGGATGAGCCCCCAAGAAGGAGATTGTGTCAACTGTCCCCGTGTAGATGACAGATAAAATAATAATGTTGGACAATTCACACAGCATTATCTAGCCCCCAGCTAAGATGAGCTTGTGTTATGGATACTAGATAACTGATATACTTAATACAATACACTACATAGATATATATTTTAATTATACATAGAAAACATCGAGAACGCCCTCAACAAATATCTGCAGATCGTACACACATTTGTCCCGAGGTGGAAATCGAACCCGCAACCTCCTGCGTCGCAGATGACGGTTGAGACATTTAAAATAAAACTTTAGTCCCACCGTCGCGGTCGATAAGGGGATCGTCGAAAAATACTGAGGATCTTTGGGGTATTTCAACCAAAGTACTGAGTTCTATTATTAAGGAAGTTGCTCCATACTTGGCTTACATTTTCAATAGTTGTGTTGATGCAGGAGTTTTCCCTGATCTCATGAAATATAGTAAACTGGTTCCTCTTTATAAATCAGGTAGCCACACTGATCCGGCCAATTACAGGCCAATTTCAATACTTCCTGCAATGAGTAAAGTTTTTGAAAAAATTATTCTCACACAGTTGTCCTCTCACTTCAACCTCAATAGGTTGTTACATATAAATCAATTTGGCTTCACCAAGGGTAATTCGACAACTGATGCTGGTACAGTTCTATTAAAGCACATATTGGATGCATGGGATAAAGCGAAAAACGCTATTGGTGTATTTTGTGACCTTTCTAAAGCTTTTGATTGCGTTGATCATGGTACATTAATAAATAAACTAAGACATTATGGAATTCGAAACAAGGCACTGGACCTTATGCAAAAAGTAGATATTGGTAAAGAAAGGTCTAGGGGATCAAAAATCGATTTAGGAGTCCCGCAAGGATCAATATTGGGTCCTTTTCTATTTTTAGTATATGTAAATGATCTCCCATTTCTAGCAAAAGATCTCTGTGATATAGTCTTATTTGCTGATGATACTTCATTGATTTTTAAAGTTGACAGAAATAAACATAATTATGACGATGTAAATAATTCTCTTTCACAAATACTTGATTGGTTCACCGCCAATAACCTCTTACTCAATGCTTCAAAAACCAAATGCATAAAATTCATGTTACCAAATGTAATGCTAAAGGATGAGATTGTTCACCTTGTAGACTCAACTGTTTTCCTAGGGTTACATATTGATTCCTCTCTTCAATGGAGACCGCAAATTGATGCTCTCGCAAACAGACTTAGTTCAGCAGCGTATGCGGTTCGAACAATTAGATACATTACCGATGAAGATACAGCTAGGTTAGTTTACTTCAGTTACTTCCATAGTGTTATGTCTTATGGTATTTTGCATTGGGGACAGGCAGCTGACATCCAGACTATCTTTGTTCTTTAGAAAAGGGCGGTACGCGCTATTTATAAATTAAATCCACGTGACTCGTTGAGGGAATTATTTAAAGAAATAAATATTTTAACAGTAATATCGCAATACATCTATGAAAATCTAATGTATACACACAAAAACAGAGATAACTTTATGAAAAGGTGTGATGTTCAAAATAAAAATACAAGAAACAAGAACAAATTACACATCCCATCATATAGATTACGAAAGGTAGGGAAATCATTTGTGGGCAATTGCGTAAGATTCTATAATAAGCTTCCATCTGAAGCAACTGAGCTCCCTATTCGTAAATTTAAACTGTACATAAAACGAAATCTTATCAAGAAAGCCTATTACTCCGTAGATGACTACGTAAATGATGTTAATGCTTGGCCGGATGTCGCCCAGTTCCATACAGACAATAGTATGTAAGACCAGTTAGACTTAGTTACCCTAAGATTGTATTAGTTGATAAGCGATGGACTTGCTAGTGGTTTCTTTTTCACTTCTTCCGCTAGTGGACAAAAAATTGAAGTGAATTAAAGTCAATTGCACCTTATTTCTTGATGATAGTAATAACTATTTATCAAGCTGTTTATATATAGTAAAAATTTGACTTGTCTAAGTACTTATTTTGTAAGTCTAAAGAAATAAACGATTTGACTTTGACTTTGACTTTGACTTTGTTGGAACACCATTTTTTTACAAATTCCTTGAAATTGTAAAATAATTCAACAACCCGTGGTGATACCTACAATGCATGGTGTCAATTCACCTCATGATTGTTTGCCACCTTGATTGTATAAAAAAACATCTGAATAGTTGGGGACATTTTTCACCATCACTTACCTAGGGCTGTTATACATGGATGTCTCAAATACAACAAGGATGGGACCATTTCCAGTGCTGTCAAATTAGTATACAGGGTGGGGCAAATTTTTGGCCCCTTAAGGGTAGCTATCGTTTCTTTCGTAGTTTCTTAGGAACTTTCTGTTTTATTTTGAAGAAAAAAATATTGCCATTTTTAGTTTTTTGAAAACATGTAATGGTCGCCCAAAAAATGACATTTGTCAAAAAAAACAAGTTGGTCTTAATCGGCTCTATTTCCTACCAGAAACACTTTTCCCAAATTAACATACCAAATCAATCGTATCAATCGTGGTAAAAATGTAATTCCTGAGATGCCTTCAATATTAGCCTACCAACTTAAAAAAGTAGTTACATACGAATTTAAATTAAGAACCATTGAATGAGTGACATTGTTGTTTTCACTTACTCGTGTTTTCATAGAAAATGTATGGGAATTGTTTTTTTTAATTATTGCCAAAACTTACGATTTGATTTGGTATGTTACTTTGCGAAAAGTGTTCCTGGTTGGAAATAGAGTCGATTAAGACCAATTTTTGACAAATGTCATTTTTTGGGCGAACCGTCAGGGTCGGAAATAAAACAGTTTTTTTTTATATTTTATAAAACAAACTGTTCAAAATGTTTTAAACAAGTGTTTTTTTGTTTTATTTGTTTTTTTTTACTTTTTATTTATTTATTTATTTATTTATTTATTTATAAAAATGTACATCTATCCTTACGGGCACACCCAATGCAATAGAGTACCGTTTTAATCTATTCTTGTCTTTATATTCAAATTATATAATAATTAAAATAATCCTAAATAAATACTTATGTCAACATTAATATTAATTGCACAATAAAAAATCCTTTAAGGGTCTCAATGTCAATAAATAATCCTAATGATACTTAAATCTATATTAATTACACAGTAAAATCCCAATAAAAAGTCACAATGTCAATAATTAATTCTAAAGAAATCAAAAAACTACATTAAAAATACAATAAAATACGATTTAAATGTCCCAAGATAAATAATTAATAGTAAACAATTCTAAAAATTACTTGCTATAACATAAAATAAAAAACAAAGCCTTTTGGTATTCGCTCACGGAACAGTAAAATAGATCGATTCTCTCGGCAATCTGATTAAGCGTGCGTATGCTGCGCGTCAGAGGTGCTTTGTGCAGCAGGTTGGTTCGCGCTTTTGGTACTGCCAATAGGGCGGGACGCCTTCGTCTGTGCACAAAGTCGGTAGGCACATTCAGCCGTATTTCCACTAAAATACCTGGATGGGCGATCATCCCTCTCAACACCTTGAACAAATGCAGGGCAAGCGCTGCATCCCTCCTTACTTCTAGCTTGTTGTATCCAACCATGCCTATAACAAACAAGGTTGGATACATCAACGGGTAGAAGGGGTATATACCGTAGATCTTCAGGTATAAAAATCTAAGGAATTTATTTTGGATGCGCTCTATCATTTGGCTGTACTTGGCCTCGTGCGGAGCCCATATCGCTGCATTGAACTCCAAATGGCTTCTTACCAACGAATTATAGAGCGATTTAACTGCTTGCAGGTTTTTGAAGCTATTTGTCTGCCGGAGTACAAAGCCTAAAGTTCTAAATGCCTTCTTGCAGATGTTGACCACCTGCACCCGGAATTGTAATTTGTCGTCCAGACGAACCCCTAAATCCCTCACCGAGTCGACTCTCTTCAACTGTGTACCCCTCAACTGGTAGTCGTGGTAGATTGGGGTCCTAGCTCGACTAAAAATTTTACCTTTAAGAATCAATTTCAAATCAATTATAGCGAATAATAAAATATTTAATCCATTTCTAAACTATTTCCTAGTTCACAAAACGATAAATATTTACTTTTTGTTGCGTATCTCAGTGTATCTAATCTTATTATCAAAAAATATTATAACTATTCAATACAAAACACTTTACATACACCTTTTATGTAGAGTAGGTAGGTAGGTGGGTAGAGAATTAGAGAGAGAACGGGGAATACCCACTAGTCCAGTGAATTACTAGTTTTAAACCTTGTTTTTTCATCATGATACTCGTTTTAAACACTTAATAAAAAACATAGTTTTATTTCAAACTGTTTTAAACACTGTTTAAAACACGTGTTTTAAAACAACTTGTTTTAATCATGCCAACCCTGCGAACAGTACATGTTTTCAAAAAACTAAAAATGGCGATATTTTTTTCTTTAAAATAAAACAGAAGGTTCCTAAGAACAAAACCTTCTAACTACGAAAGTAACGGTAGCTACCCTTAAGGGGCCAAAAATTTGCCCCACCCTGTATACAGACGGCAAATTGCGGCAATTTGACAGAACTGAAAAAAATGGTGCCGTTCTTAGTTAAGAAAGAGACTGTCTGTCAAATAAGTTTAGTGTTGGCAACATCTGAATTGACACCATCACTAAACAATGTCACATTGTTAGTAGCACCTCCAAATGCAAATTGGAATAGCATTTGGGGGGAAACCTTCACTGCAATTTCCACCTATACACCCTCTCATCAAAGCTCAAAGTCCCTTACATAGCTGTATAGAATTGTCAGAAACTCGACGACTCTTCTGGCCTTTGAAAATAGAGTCCAAATTGTTCAGGCTTATTTGCAAATTCAAAGGTGTCTGAAACCAATGTCAGAAGCATAATGACTCTTCGGTCTTTTGAAGTAGAGTTCAAATTGTGTAGGTTTCTTTGCAAATTGGAGGGATTCTGCGGTTATTTATGAGTGGTAATAGACTGTCAGACGTAGCAGGATCAAGTTTAATTTCGAGATGGCAACTCATAATTACTAGCAGCGCCCTGTGGCTTCGACCGCGTCGTAATCATACAATTTTCTACATTTATACATCTTTATTACATACTCGTATTTTTTATTTTTACAAATGACCCCTAGGTCATTTGTAAAAATAAAAAATACGAGTCATTATTTATATTTACGTAATAACGTAAATATAAATAATGTATGTAAGTATAAAATAAAATAAAATTAAAATAAATTTTATTTCTACTTCTTATTTACCTACATGTATATCTATTTTCAAACATATATTTAAGTAAGTAGACGCCTTTTTTGGCGTAGGCCCAGTTCCTTCCACATTTTCCTATCTCCGGCCTTTGTCATCCAGTTAGGACCAGCTCTCTTCGTAAATATGTCTTGCCATCTCTTCTCCGGTTATCTATCAGTATAATTCCCATTTATTATCGCGACCATAATCACTTTTCCTCGCATGAGACACGCCTGTCGAGGTGAACCCTTGAACAAACAAAGAGAATATCACACGGAGGTCTTGTGTTGACGTGGCGACAGCGAGTGGACTATTCTTTAATTGAAGTGGTTGTGCTACCTTTATCACCTGCCTCTAACCTGCAGAATAACTATACAGGGTGTACGGCACAATGTTTGTCATAAAACTGGGCGTATAGGTGGAAGCAAGTGCAATAGCTTGGCTTTTTTTTAACCCTCAAAAACCTTCCGGATATTTAAATAAAGATTTCCTTAAAAAAAACGAAACCTGAATTATTTAGTTTCGTAACTTAATTTTTACTTAGTAACATGATTAACCATTTTTTATCACATCTGGCATACTTAGTAATAAAATCAATATTTACGTGAGTATCTATGTAAAAAAAGCTGCAGTGTTCCGAAGTGAAAATCTTAAACAGCGAGTCCAACTTTGGATTAAATTAAAAAAAAAACACCAATCTTATCTCGCAGATAGGCGTTGGTAAAACAAAGTTTAAGATATAATATAGCTCAGTTAGGAAACCTTCAAGTAGAACGTTCAGTTATATGACATAGTTCCGTAGGAAATAACTGTAATTTGAATTTTCATTTTTGATTGATTAAATATTTACTAACATTCATAAAAGAACGGAGACATTGTGTGTATCACAGACTGTCGGATTTGGCGTACGCCCACTTTAGTTAATTTTATACTTTATACAAATTATTTTAATTAACAGTTCATCTATTCAGGGTTAGGGCTCTTATTTATATTAGTAGAGTTGAAGTTGAGGTTAAAGCGTTTATACACGGTTAGGGCTCTTATACACGGACTGCACATCTCATACACACGAATGACGACTGCAGGCGACGGCAGTTGCCGACTGCAAAATTGATTAATAAAATATAATCTCCTCGCTCTGTAACTCAAAGAAAACGAAAATAAGGTCTGTTTCACAATGTCCGGATATATTCCAAATAAGCTATTTGTTGCTTACGTATCCGTGGGTCCGGATACATTTATAATAAGCTATTTGTTACTAAGGCATCCGTGTGTCCGGATATGTTCCAAATAAGCTATTTGTTTCTATAGTATCCGTGTGTCCGGATATGTTAATAAGGGAGGCCCCTAGTCTCAACACGTTCAAATCCAAACTAAAAGAAAACGCTAACTGGTCGAGCAGACATTTTACACCTTCAACGAGCTCACAAGCCTGAAAATTGTATAATGAAATATTATATACTTGCAAATGTAAAATTTTATAATAATATTACCTGTAATGAACATTCCATTATTAATTAAATGAACTGTTCCAAATAAGCTATTTGTTACTAAGGTATCCTATGTCTGTTTTTATAAAACTTCGTACCGACTCCGCGTACATTCGTTAAATGTAGGTAAGCTAGTATCTATTATAAAACTAGGTCAAATCATTCAATAGATAATAGCCCAATTTTACGTAAGTTGGGTATAATGTATTCGGCAATCGATAGTTTTCATTTTGGTTTATATTTATAACGTAAAACTGAATATAAACGAACTCGACCAAAATAATGATTTTCGTCGTAGAATTGAATAGGAAATAAGAAAAGTAAATGAAATCATAAAATTGTAGAACAAACACGTGATTCTGGACAACAAAGGGCAACAAAACAAACTGCCCTTTGTTTAGAATCGCTTTTTCAGATTAGTGCAGACATAGGCCTGCCTAGCGCTACCTATCCAGCATCTGCCTGCAGTCTTTCGCAAATTGTGATCCACTACCTGCATTGTAACAATAAATAATCTAATGAAGTGTGAATGGTACCTCAACTGTATTTTTAACTGTAACTGTATGTCTACCATGAGTTGTCACAGTTAGATCACTGACTTTACTACAGTAGTAATGTAAATACGCCTACGCGATTCGCATTTTAGTACCTTACTATCCACTAGAGGCGCTTTAGAAGTTTTCATACATAACTGCCGTCGCTACCGAGTATAGATTGTGAAAACTCATGGTACACACACTGATAATGATATTTACTGAGACTTCGTATGTTTATGTTTTTTTTTCTACAACTTGATGCCAAATGTGTTAAAAAACGAATTCCAACACGCTGTAACTGTCGACACTAGACAAACCTCGTAATGTATGATTTATAGTGTCGGAGTAATAAGATTAAAATTCTAATCCATATTGAAAAAGAAAATTACAAGCAAATAACAGAAATAAATTAAAACAAGTATTTACAATTGAAACAATTGAGCTAACTGCAGACTATTGCATATTAGATTAAAAAAATACAAATACAAAATACTTGACATGTGAGAGAGCGGTGGCGTGTGTGTGTGTGATTCAAGGGTACTTTAATGCCCCGTCTATTTTCAGGCAACGGCTACATAGAGGGAACGGAATTGGACGGGTTCCTGAAAGAATTCGTCTCCAGTGCCAACTTCAACGATTTCAGCCCAGATGTGAGTACCTATTATACCTAATCAACGTTTTTAATTTATCGCGCCGACTGTACTTTTGTTATTTAGGTCGTCAAACAAATTTACTTCAAGATGACTCGCTACGTAAAGGGAAAGTAAATCCTACTTTACTTAGCTAAACTAATATTTTGATTGAAGCATGTTAGTAAACAAACCGCCCACTTAACCTAAAATTCACTTTGTTGGCGCGTCCTTTTATACGTAATTTACATTACTTTATCGATTTTAGATCCTCCCTTCAATAAAAATAGCTTACAATTATATCTGAAACTCGACGCCAAGCAAGTGAGATTTTGTCATTTGTGTCGTATTTTGTTTACTAACATGCTTCATTCAAAATTGATAAACCATAGGAACATATTACATCCGTGTTTTCATAAAAAAAAAGTTTAAAATTACGTTATTTTATGATTTAATTAGAATAGAATAGAATATCTTTCATTTCGACACACACACACATAGGGTACAGAGGAAAAAAAACATACAGATCAAAACAAAAGAATTCCAATTACGTTCTTTAATTTTTTACTGTTTTTTGTGGTTATCATCATCATCAAAGGCCTTTCGGATATTAGCTATCCGAAGGGCCTTTGATGATGAAGCTAAGGGCTTCCCGAAACTCCCAAATTTAGTTATGTCCTCGTTAAACCAAAAAAATTGCTTTGTTTTCATAGGTATTTCCCCCATATAATTTACCAGCTAATGATAACACATAATCCATAATGAGACAAGCTATTTCCTTAAGTGTCCATCAATCGTTAAAAATACATTATTGACAGTAGCAACAAACATTCTTTTAACAACTTAATCATTCAATCATGACCACAGACAACAGTCGGGTGAAAAGCAATGGAGTTGCTACCGCTTTGCCTGTTGTTAGTGTTTAGTGAAACCTATTGTTTTTCTATAGAACACAGATTGAGAGAATTAGTAACTAACCGATGGCGTTATCAATTCGACGGAGATCGTCAAAATAATAATGTAGACAACAACAGACAAGTGAATTTTAATAATATTAACGGGAACTATCGCAATTTGAATGGACGTGACTATCCAAAATGGAATAACAATCCAATGTTTAATAACGTGGAAAGACATAGTGAAGTGAATAGAGTTAACAATTTACATAGGCTAAGAGATTTAACGTGGAAAAATAATTTTAACAGTAATGTAAACGAGGAGTTAAGTGAAAATGATGATTCGTTACCAAAAGTAGGCCCCTTTTCTGCCTTCAACGGTGATGAATGTCCTACAGGCATGCTGAAGTTCAACGTACGGTGTGTTGATATTGACTATTGATTAAATGATGATTCAATGATTAAACATATCTAAAGTGGTTGGAACAGCTCATTCTGATCAATATTATAATTTCCGCCAAACTACTACTCACACTACATAAACAAGCTTCCACTGATTTTTCGACCGGAGAGTTCAAGGGTTTTTTATTTTTTTACCTAATAAAACTTTTGTAAAAATTCCTTATCTTTATGGGCGAAGGGTTGAGTAGAAAAAAACTTCTAAAAACTATAAAACATATAAACTTTTTATAATACAAATTCCACACGTTAGCAGGGTTGATAAAAGGCACAAGGCTGCAACAAAAACAATTGTTTGGGTGCATGCGCATTTGTCTAGTTTTTTTTGTCGGCCAATATATAAAGGTAGTTTTTTAATGCAAGTGCTAAATAAATATTTCTTTTTCTTTTCAACAATACTTTCTATACAAAATAGGTTTCTCGTTTATCCGCTTATATGAATAATAGCGCCTATATTTATCAGTAATACGCAAAAATAAAACCAGATCTAGATGCTATTTGTTAGTGACTATGACTTCGTACTGTGGTTAAGGCCCATACACCAGCGAAAGTGGCGCCCCCAACTATTATATCTTATTATTACGTTGAACGCAGGAATTTTTAAAAATCCTACGTTCAGTTTGTGGTATCTATTATAAGCTATTTATTAATGCCTCTGTAATAGTTTCATTTTGTAAAGCTTAGGAAGAGATACGAAGTTGCGCTTTTTGGCCACCAAACTCTTTTTTTGCATCTCCTCCTAAACTATATGAGATAAAATTATAAAAGAGGTATTATAAAAGAGGTATTAAAAAATAGCTTATAATAGGTACCACAAACTGAACGTAGGATTTTTAAAAAATCCTATGATAAACGTAAAAATATGATAAAATAGGAATTTCTGTCAGATTGGCTCGGGTATGCGCCTTAAGTTCCTATTAGTTTTCTTTCGCACTGTGAACTGTCGTCATACTGGGGGGTGATTCACTATGACCAATTCAAACAATTACACAGATACGACAAGATGTCGGCGTGAAATCGGACCAAACCATAATTCATCTCTGATTACTACAAAGCTTGTGTTAGGTACTCTATTTTTTATGGAAATATGAAAGTTATGTAAACTTCCCGCTAAGAGTGTTGTCACGTCTTCATAGAAAATAGAGTACCTACCTAACAAAAACTTTGTAATAAACAGTATGCCAGTTCACACTTAGCATACTGAAGTGGACTTGAGTGCTCTAGACTAGGATAGATTCTAGACTTAAAACTCAAACGCTCACGACGTTATTGTTAAGAACTCAATAGTTTTATTCAAGGAAGAAAAGATAATTACGATGTTGAGGATGAAATTAATAACACTCAAAATAAATTTGAATAAGTAATTTAATTCCAAAATATTAATAATTTTATGAACAATTTGGTCCAGAAAGTGGTTAGTCGAGATTGCCTAAAAATCTAAGTCTAATAATATAATAATGGTCCAAAACGTAAGTATTCGATTGGTTGCAACCAACACTGTAAACTACTAGAATAAATATAGTTTCTTCGTTTAGGTTGCTATTGATGTTATTGAATTATTTTTAACAAGAAATGTAATATTACTTATGTCATCAATCTGAATAACAATCACAACAAAATAATCCTCAGAGCAGAGGTAGAGCGTTCGTCAGTTCACAAATATCTTAGGTCTACTTTAGCTTTTGTTTCGAGTTCTTAACGTCCCCAAATATCAAGCTGGTAGTAATACCCGTATCCCCTGTAACTTTGGAATCGCACAGTGACGTTGTTCCGACCCACACCACCCGCTATGATCCAGGCAGATGCGTATTGAGTTCCTCCAAGCTCGCTGGCTCGAACTGCTGTGATGCGGTTGGTTGCGTTGCCGCGCCATGAAACGTCTTCGTACTGAACTGAGTTGGCGATGGCATAGCGCTGGACATTGCGTCTGAAAGGCAAATTTTTAAAGATGAGGTGTTGGTGCAGACAGTGGTTATTAATTTATTTTATTCATTTATTTTAGGGGAAACATCGGTGAAATACTTTCTAAGTAAATACAGTGTTTAGCAATATGGTGACTATTAATTAGGTTCCGATAAATAGCCTACATATTAGACACAATAAGAGAACATAAGTTAGCTTAAAGTAAAGTAATACAAATCTAGGTACCTTAGTTAATTTATCGCTAGGAATGGATTACACAGTAACAGCGTTTACAGTGTTTTTGCTAGCATGGCGTTATACCCTTCTTATTGACTTAAGAACGCTACGAACCTCTCCCAAATCTCAGCGGCCGGCCCGAGCGAATTTTTTGTTGTTTCACGTAGAATTGCATCGTGTTGGCCATTCCGCGGCATTCGCCTTATTTTGGAATTGTGCTCCCTGTGTCGCATAGCCCCCGCGTTTGAGCGAGCGGTCGCAGAAATTTGAAGGAATTTCAAATTTTTTTATATTTTTTCGTACCTTGAGATTCATTTTGAATAAACGAGTGGCATATAGCTTAGCTTAATATTTACTAAGTAAAAGGCTTTATTCACGAACCTTAACAGAAGCCTGTCTCCATTGACGACGTTGCCGACAATCAGGTCGGCCCTAGGGCTGGCCTTGATGGCCGAGGAATCGCAAACCACGGCCACAGCGGCCAGGATCACGGCGAGAGCTAGTGTAGTCTTCATTCTGGAAGATAAAAAATATGTTATTACTATGGTCGTCATGAATGATTACGGTTTCCCCTTTTCCGAGTATTTATTTGGAGGTACTTCCACGGCCGTTGGACCAAAATATTTGGGGAAGCGATTTTATTATAAACAAAAGAGAACTGGATCTTCAATTTTTTACTACCTATTTTTAAAGTAGGTAAACAAAAGTCGGCAAAGGCAATAAATTCGCATAATTAATTAGCCGACGATAATCTAATCTAGAGTGACTTAACATAGATTACATAGATAGACTGCGTTTGAATTGGCTTTATTTGTCATCATTTCCTCTTTGATCTTACAAGGAGAGACCACTACGGTCCTTTTTAATCGTCTTCAAAAAAAGAGGAGGTTCTATGCACTTCTGAACCAATTTCTTCGATTCGAACGATTCTGTTGCTATTGTATGTTGGATGCCACCGTGATGTCCTCATATTTTTTTTTAATATTGCCGAGAGATATAAACTTATCCGGATCTTCAATTTTTTTACTACCTTCTTATAAAGTAGGTAGGTAAACAAAAGTCGGCAAAGGCAATAAAATAATTAAAACTACCGAGTGTTACGATAAAAAAAACTGGTAGTGGCATAGAATAATTATATAGGGTGCCTGGAAACATGTGGATTTAGATTTATTCTGACATTTCTTGAGAACAACTTGTAGCTTTATTTTTCTTCATATTTGTGTTCTTTTACATTATTACGACGACCTCTGTGGCGCGGTGGGCGAACGTCCGCCTGCGGCGCAGGAGGTTGCGGGTTCGATTCCCGCCTCGGGACAAATATTTGTACGATCTGCAGATATTTGTTCAGGGCGTTCTGGATGTTTTCTATGTATAATAAAAATAAAAAATATCTTTCTATGTAGTGTATTCTATTATGTATATCAGTTTTCTAGTACCCATAACACAAGCTCTGCTTAACTTGGGGCTAGATAATGTTGTGTGAATTGTCCAGCATTATTTTATATTTTTTTTTTATAATTATTGTTTTGAAGTTTCAAAGTATTAACATATATGTTTTTTTTAATATCATTACAAACACTGGGTTTGCTAAAATACGAACAAACACATTTTATAATCTTAAAAATTGCAAGATACAAATAGATTGGTATCAAAATAGGGCCTCCGTTGGCCTAAGACTTTAATTTTCAGAAATATTAATGAAACAGGTTCATCTTTAACCCAAAACTTTTTTTTCATACTAGGTCACAGGGCCTTTGTAGAACCATCTTTATTTGAATTTAGATTATTGAGAAATTCTTCTGCACTTTGAGTTCAATTCCCCCAGGGAAATTTCAAGCGAGAAAACTAGAATAAGACTCCTAGAAATACCTTTTATCAGATGACACAATACTTATAAGATGGTAAAAGAAATTGATAAAATTTACATAGATAAGATAACAAACATCTTCAAATCAGAATGTCTACTATGAATATACAAAAGAATACACAAATTGGAACCGAGGTAATAAAAGTCACAATAAAATAAACAAGTAATAAATAACTCACTTCGCTAGCTCAAAGTGGCACAACTAATACACTGAAAGTTATATATTATAGCACTGTCTAAAGAGTAATATTTATAGTGCAAACTTAGATAAGATAATGCTATCTATGAATCATCTCGAGAAAAACACGATAGATTTTCTGGAAACGGTTTAATGTTCCTTGCAATTACAAGAAAGTAGATTATACCTAAATATAATCATTTGAAGACTTCTATCATATCATTTTATAAGCAAGGAAAACCTATTTTAATTAATTAGCCGACGATAATCTAATCTAGAGTGACTTAACATAGATTACATAGATAGACTGCGTTTGAATTGGCTTTATTTGTCATCATTTCCTCTTTAATCCTCATATTTTTTTTAATATTGCCGAGAGATATAACAAACTTAAATAATACGACAAGCACGAGTCAGACTCGCGCATCAAGGGTTCTGTATAGACCTTTTCTTGCCAAATGTATATACTAGCTGCGCCCCGCGACTTTGCACGCCTATCCCACGGGAACTGATTTATGGGATAAAAAGTAGCCTATGTGTTATTCCAGGCCTAGAACTACCTGCCAAATTTCAGCCCGATCCGTTCAGTAGGTTTGCGAGAAAGAGCAACAAACATACATACAGACATGCTTACAAACATTCGCGTTTATAATATTAGTAGGATTTTTTTTTCAACGGAAACCAAATATAAATGTTTTTTGTGAATAAACTACAAATTAACGGTTTTCCTCTTTTGTCGTTTACTTTGGTTAAAAGATCTTGCCTCTTGCCAAATTTCATGATTCTATAGGTCTACGGGAAGTACCCTATATGCATGGGTTTTTTTTTATTAGCCGTTGTTGTCCCACTGCTGGGCAAAAGCCTCTCTTTTCTCCTTCCACTGCTGGCGATTTAACGCTGTTACAGGCCATGATGGATGATGTGCGTCAAGCTCGTGTCGCCATCTCATCCTAGGCCTTCCACGTCGCCTCCTAGCGTTGGGTGGGCTCCACTCTGTCGTGGTCTTTGCCCACAAGTCGCTGGACATTCAGCAGACGTATGTGTAACATACTTCTGCATGTGATTGAAAATATTAAAATATTCAGACATATACACTATGTACGGCTGTACATGTTAATTGCGTTGACTAAGAACTTTTATTTATATCACGACTCCAAGAAGTATTGATGTTTATTTCAACTCGATACCTCCACGCGTTTCTGAGTAAAGGGGGTAGACAGACGGACGGACGAAAGTGATCTTATAAGGGTTCCCTTTTTTCTTTTTGCGGTATGGAACCCTAAAACCAGTTCATACATTTCTACTTCACACGGCACGCCGTTCCTTAACCGTATGCATGTGAAAAGGGCCTTACATAGTTTGAATAGCGTCAGAACGGAAGGTCAAATTATACGTCTGCCAACATTGCCTACATTAGCAATGCTAACGAGATAGAACTCGATATATCAACAGGGAAACTTTGTCGTTCGCACAGCTGTGCCAGAACTTCGAGGATTCGGTAACACGTGACCACGATTGCATTAATTTTGGGAGCTTAGCTCTGTTGAGGAATATTCTAGGCAAAGAGAAATTAGTCTATAAAGGATTCCAAGGCTTTCCGTTTTACTTTTTGGTTAGATTAAGAGAATGCTAGAAAAATCTTTCCCACCATGGCTGGATGGTAGAATGTTAAAGCGTTGTGAATGAATTTTAAGATATGATCATAAAATTCATATATTCGTCATATCATAAAATTCGGATGAAAGTATTCAGTAACAATTCTGCGCAACAAATTTTCTGATAAGACACGTAATTATATTATGTTATGTCGTTCAGTGAGTGACTTAATATGTTTGCCACTTATTAATAATTTTCTTTGCGTACCTATATCATAATAAGCAGCGAAACCTTGTGGCTTAGAATTTGCACCATCCGAACTCATCCCGCGGGATTCGTAACTGTCGTAAGAGGCGACTTGGATACATCCTCCAGGGACGGGCAACCACGACTCCAGCAGTACAATCCACCACCGAACCGCGATCCCCATCCCGGATGCCCAGCGTGAGGATTATGGGAATTACCCCCTAAAGACATATGCCAATAATGCGATTACCAGTGGGAGGCCGACGTCCATCAATGGACTAGGCTGTAGATTAGCGGCGAAAACGTATGAGCGAGTCCTTTGCTGAATTTCATAGCTATATCATCCCTTTACGGCTTAGTAAACTTTTGTGGCACCCTGTAATACCCAATAATAAAAGGGAATTGGTAGAAATAGGAAACTAGAGTCATGGAAATCTGTAGATATATATATATATAGATAGATAGATAGATCTGTATAATCTGTATTATTTACAATCTGCACACAAGATAATCTGAAATATTATAAATCTGTAGTACCTATAGTTTTTGTTTTGTTTTTAAAGTTCTTTATTTACCATATAAGATCTACATACGTAGATAAACTAAACAATGTTTAGAACCTAACTAAGTTCAAGACCAATTAATAATAATAACTCGAAGGATAACGACGCCTTTAAAATGTTTTTGATAAAATTACTATTTATATTAAATAACACTTATTAAATCATGAACTAATAGTAGTACCTATTGGAATTATTTAGAGATAGATGGAAACAAACTTTTTTTACCTGACCACCAATGGAGGAGTTTTATTTATGACTAGCTTTTCCCCGCGGCTTCGCACGCTTTATTCTTTTAAATTTTGCAACATTGTTTCCAACAAAAAAGAATCAATTATATCGGACGTGTTGATGAATTACAACGAAGTACTACATTTTGACTTTAATCCCCCCTCCCAAGGGAACCGTAATGAATTCCGGGATAAAAAGTATCCTATGTCCTTCCTCGTAGTATGAAATCAAATCATGCCAAGTTTCATTTGATTCCATTCAGTAGTTACGGCGTGACGCGCGGCCATGATACAGACAGACAGACAGACATGAACGAAAAAAATTACTGTTTTGGCTTCAGTATCGATAATAGAGTGCATTCCAAAAAAAATTTTTAAAATATCTTCAATGTACAGAATTGGACCCGTTACAGTTTTATTATAAGTATAGATAGATGTCACTCTATGTTTGTATGTACATATGTATTTAATTACTACTATTTAGATGATTTAGATGTTCTCCACGCTGAAACTACGTGTTCGATTTCAACAAATGCGGTATCGATTGATTTGTCTCAATACCCCGGTGGTTCTAGGTCGTATTTGGACGCGTATTCGAGTTTTAGTTTATTAGTATCTTGTTATATCGGAGGAGGTATACCTACTCCTGCTAAGTGTTGTAACAGTACTCAATAAACGATCTTGAATCCTTGTATAAACAAAATAGCCAGGTGCCCAGGTTCAATTAACACAAGCACTGTTTACTTTGAGACTAATGTTGTGAGAAAATTCCAGCATTTTTATACGCTGTGTATCACGTACATGCGTAGACCATTATCATAAATCTATCTTTTAACGTAGTAATAAATATGGAAAGGGTTGTGTTACTCTTATTGTGCCAGTGAAACCTCGTGGTTGGTGGATCACACTATGCTGAAACTACTTGCTCGATAAGATACGGCTGTCTGGTAGTGATCGCTCTTGTCACTTAGTTTTTAAGCTGTTTTATTGTATAACTAAAGCTCAACCTCCTCAACATTGGTGCACTGCTGGCGGGACGCAGGCCTCTCCCTGATAAGCGCCTTATTGGCTGTTATCTCATAGGGGTTATTTGATATTTGATATTTATTTATTCTATACTATAATAACAATACACATTATGTGCGGAAACTTAAATTAAATTAAACTAAAAAAACATTATTTCCGAATACATAAATATTAATGCACATAATCCCCACGCTGGTCCCCATGCGTTGGTGTATCGAAGTTTTGCCACCCGCCTCCGGTACATATCCCTTAGTCGCCCCTTACGGCACCCGCGGGAATAGTTGGAGTGGTGCAAGTTCTAAGCTGACACGTCAAGGCATTAGTTTACTGCGGTAGTTTGAAATAAAAAACGCCAGCTATGTTTTTTGCGCTTATTCCCGTGATAAATTCCACCACAGCACATCGATTAAGAAATAGTCAGGTCGTCTAATTTTTACATATATTCGGGAAACTTGAAAATCTCACAGACTTGATGTAACCTCTAGGTTGGCGTTGGCCGATTCTGGAAAGGATGACAAACAGGATCGGATATGACGTAAGAGCTATGATGGTAACTTGTTATTCCGATTACCATCATCAAAATTTAGGGTCGATCAGCAACTGATGCTGGAACAGTTCTATTAAAGCACATATTGGATAGAAATAAACATAATTATGCCGATGTAAATTTTTCACAAATACTAGATTGGTTCACCGCCAATAACCTCTTACTCAATGCTTCAAAAACCAAATGCATAAAATTCATGTTACCAAATGTAAGAGAGCTCCCAACTAAGATAATGCTTAAGGATGAGATTGTTCACCTTGTCGACTCAAATGTTTTCCTAGGGCTACATATTGATTCCTCTCTTCAATGGAAATTGCAAATTGATGCTCTCGCAGGCAGACTTAGTTCAGCAGCGTATGCGGTTCGAACAGTTTGATATATTACCGATGAAGATACAGCTAGGTTAGTTTACTTCAGTTACTTCCATAGTGTAATTTCTCATGGCATTTTGCTTTGGGGACAGGCAGCTGACATCCAGACTATCTTTACTAAAAATACAAGAAACTAGAACAAATTACACATCCCATCATATAGATCAAGAAAGGTAGGGAAATCATTTGTGGGCAATTGAGTAAGATTCTATAATAAGCTTCCATCTGAAGCAACTGAGCTCCCTATTCGTAAATTTAAACTGTACATAAAACTAAATCTTATCAACACAAGCCTATTACTCCATGGATAGAGATTACATTATACATACATTAATGATGTTAATGGTGGCCGGGTCGCCCAGCTCCACACCGACAATAGTATGCATGATGGTAATCGGAATAACATAAATTAATTGTGTTAGACTTAGATATGCAAGGATTGTATTCGTTGATAAGCGATAAACTTGTTAGTGGTTTCTTTTTCACTTCTTCCGCTAGTGCACAAAAAATTTAAGTGAATTAGAGTTAATTGCACCTTATTTCTTCATCATCATCATCAGCCTATATTAGTCCACTGCTGGACATAGGCCTCCCCTAATGAGCGCCATAGCGCCCTGTCTTCAGCTTGACGCATCCAGCATCTGCCTGCAGCCTTTCGCAGATCGGCATCCCACCTGGCCGGAGGGCGCCCTACACTACGTTTGCCGAGTCGCGGCCTCCACTCAAGAACTCGTTTACCCCATCGTTTACCTTATTTCTTTTATGATAGTAATTACTATTCAAGTTCAAATTATATCAAGCTGTTTATATAGTAAAAAAAATGACAAAGTGCTTTTTTTACAAGTCTAAAGAAAAAAACGATTTGACTCTGACTCTGAAATAAAATCATCAGCCCTTAATAGCCCACTGCGGGACATAGGTGGCCTCCCCTAATGAACACCTAGCGCTCTTCACTATACCCCATCCAGCATCTGCCTGGCTTTCCAGTCTTTCACAGGCTTTCATGCCATCTGATCTAAAGGTGTCAGAAACAGTTTGATGGGGCGCAGTCTCAACTCAAGAACACAAAAAACTGACAACCGCAGGGTTACTGAACCCAGCGGTTGTCAGTTTTTCGCGGTTAGGCCCACTGCCACTCAGCTTGCTTAGTATTTGTGCTATGAAATCAAATAAAATCCCACAAATTTACCCATAGTGTGAAACTGTAATAACCTAAAATCTTTATATTTGTGTTATGTCGACATCTTAGGTCGTCTGTCGGATATATTTGTTACGAATTGATCATGTCCTTTATAGAAACTCCTAGCATAGATCTAAAAACAATAGTTATTCTACCTGTGACCCATGTAAAGTAAAAAACGAAAATCGCTAAACAAGATTACATTTTAGAATCACCTCAACCAACATCAAATGATTTTGTTTGCACACACAAACACACGGACATCCCCAAACATAACATTACTTAGAATTCATTACGGTTGTAAGCGGGTTAACTACGAACCTTATTTGTGTTGGAAGAACACCAACGTTTCATCCCTTAACGAGGGACATCTTCAGGGCGAATGCGGTTCTAGACGCGCGCGTTCCGCATCCCTTCGAGCACTGCGCGCGAGCGCGCGATGAGCGCGTGACGTGCCCGCCGGGGATGGGGGTGGTGGGGGGTGCGCCGCTTGTAGATGCTGCAGGGCGTGTGAGTCATCTACTGTGTCGGGTGTTGGTGTCCTCTGGGTACATGCGGAACTAACAGTATCTACACCCGGCTCTAAACTCATACGGCTGTTCGACTTCCCATGGAGACACGGCTTCCAGGCGGGTGGTAGGTTCCAACCCCTATCTCTGTTGAAGTTAGGCCATCTATCTATCTCTATCGCCTCGCGTATCTTGCGGGGAACGAAGAATTTTTCCCTAGACAAGACACGGGCTTTGTCGAAACGTACGTAATGAGATGGCCCTTCCTCAATACAGTGTTCTACCACCGCCGAGCTAGTGGTGTCCACATTTTTCACAGCGCGTATATGTTCCGAGAGCCTGGTGGATATGTTCCTCTTCGTCTCCCCTATATCAAATGCAATCCAAACAACTCTTCCGATATCCCGGCGGGCACGTCACGCGCTCATCGCGCGCTCGCGCGCAGTGCTCGAAGGGATGCGGAACGCGCGCGTCTAGAACCGCATTCGCCCTGAAGATGTCCCTCGTTAAGGGATGAAACGTTGGTGTTCTTCCAACACAAATAAGGTTCGTAGTTAACCCGCTTACAACCGTAATGAATTCGTCAAACTACGATAGTTTTTATAATTACTTAGAATGATGCACTGCAAACTCTAAAGATCAATAGTTAGAAAATCTAAAGCTCAACGCTTTTCTAAAGTTTTCCTTGCACAGGAGAAACTTGCCACACTCTAATAAAAGAGCACGAGGTTCGAATTCAATAAGGTGGAATAGCGACTAACGATAGGGGCTGGATACGTGCCAGGACAGGGCCGTAATCAGGGATCTCAATCTTAGATACCTACCTACTACCTAGCCTGTCTTGTCTACCTACATTGACCTTTGTTAAGTCTAGTATATGACGGGCTTTGTTGAATAGTGGTCTTTGAAAAGATAATCGGATTGATGACTATCACGATATTCCAGATTCTGCTGGTAGATTTTACTGAAATATATTATGAATATTTCTTATTTTTGTAGTTTTACAGCGGTAAGCGTCCTTAAAATTCAAAAACCTTCTAAAATTTTAAATAAAATCTTTATTTGACATTTATCCACGCTTGGTTCTGGAAATTGAAATTTAAAATTGATTCTTGTTGATAATACCTATAGTAGATCTCCTGTAAATATCAATGCCATCTGTGACAAGGAAAATAGGCCAGGAAGTGAATGGAACCTATTCTAATTGAAGCACATTTTCAATTGAGGGCGTTTCGCTCCCATGACAAATTGCGTTGCAAACGTTTTTCTCCTGAGAACCTTTTGCTCTAGTTAGAGCAGTTGCTCTAAAGATGAACCACTCCGTACTCCACTAAATTAGTCGTAGACAGGGCGTTTAGGGCCGTACGTAAAAATGAAAATCGAAAACACACAAAACGCATCAGCAACTTCGATTTTAAAATATAAGTATATTAAGCTACATTATTATTTTCATGTTCGTCCCCGAAACCGATTTCATCCGAATCAGAAACTTTGCTTTTCGTTTTCCGAGTAGGCCCCCAGATCACTGACTACATCTCTGGCTAGAGACAGCGTACCACGTCCGGATTTGACCTGCCAAATTGACCATCATATTGCATTGTCTGCGACCTGCGACTGTTCAACCAATTCCAACTATTTTTCTCCTCTAGTCAATTTTTGCATTTTGTCATCCGCGTATGAAACTAAAGCTGGATTTGTTCAACTTTTCCATTATATTTAAAGCTTTCTTTAATGCTCTTAGTTTATACAAGGAACAATCAGTTGTGCATACAATACAAAAATGCTTTTTAACCGACTTCAAAAAAGGAGGAGGTTCTCAATTCGTCTGATTTTTTTTATTTTTTTTATGTTTGTTACCTCAGATCTTTTGACTGGGTGGTCCGATTTGCGTGATTCTTTTTTTAAATGAAAGCTGGTGCTTCCCGTGTGGTCCCATTTTAATTTTGTTCAGTTCTGACTATGGGATCCATGAAAATTTATGAAAAAACTGTAAAAATTTAAGTCGGTTTTAGTTAATTAAAACAAAATTAATTATATTGTACACCAGGGACGTTATATAGATAGGCATATAGATTAGATATAGCCATATTAGATTAACATTGGCCGGTGATTCACCGTTTTGATGGTTTTTATGTGTCTATATTTTAAATAAAATTCACCTACGAAATCTCATCGAATTAATTAAATTATTGAAAAGTATGGTTGGAAAAGCTGACAAAATCCATCTGTCAAGTCTTCTAGTAGTTTCTTTAGTAAATATAAAGCCGGGTGTTGACCAGTATAAGGCCGTATACGGAAAGAAACCTGGAAACTTATAAGCGCTTACCGGGGCGCTTGACAGCGCTGGTCCGTTCTACACAAAGGAAGCTGGCTGTCGCAGGTGCTTATTAATTTTAGATGGCAGTGCCCAGCGCTGACCAGCGCGTGTTGAAGCTTGTCGGCACTTGTCGGCACCGTTCAGTGCTTATCGGCGCGCGTTCATATATTATTTTCCTTCGCGGCTTACCAGCGCTGTCAAGCGCCGGTAAGCGCTTATAAGTTTCCAGCGTTCTTTCTGTATATGGACTTACGCTGTGTGCATATCCGTCTCGTTACTTCTTTTTTGTAATCATTCCACGAACGCTCGCCGTGTATCACGTTACATTATGCCTGCTAACGCTGGTCAGCAGTAGCTACTTACCATAAGGCTCAGCGCAGTCTCAATCACGATAGTTTTAAGACAGACTATTGCTTTACAAAAATTATGAAGACGCGCAAACTTCAAACGAGGAAAGACTGTCTTGTCTGTGTCGTGACTAAGTCTGCGCTCAGCCTAAAACTTCATTGTCGGTATACACGGATGAAACGTGAAGTCCAAACGGCGGTGCGGGTGGTCAAATCTACTATCCGTAGACCTCCATTTTTATATTGAACCCATATCCTCTGGCGGACCGCATCTAAACGATGACGTAGTTGAAGCCGATCTCACCAGAAACCTTCAACGAGGGATACTGGTCGTTCCCATCTTGCCAAAGGCGGAAATTCTTGATGTTGAGGCCGCGCCACGTCTGAACGTGGATGTGAGCTTTGTTACTGACGGGGTAGCGGATGTATTGGCCACTGAAATCAATTTTCGAAGACACATATTACATATTTAAAGTCAAAGTCAATGTGAAAACTACATAACTACATACCACTACAGCTTTGGAATAAACAAATTTTACGGTATAGTAGGTGTAATTTTGGAGGATATAAGGTAAGTAAAAAAATTCAAACAAACTGTTAAAACCTTGCTGTGCAAAAAGTCTTACTATAAAATATATAATATAAAATATAATGCAAAAAGGTTTACTATAAAATATCTAGAGGATAAAAAGCTTGGGACGGATTTCGCTCTAACTCAAAAATTAACAACTAACAGGCTAAAGGTTTCTTCGTCGTTTCTTTACTTTAGTCTACATACCGAAGCGACCGACGTCAAAAATACCACTTTATTTCCGTGTCACTGTGTTTTTTGCATTTTTGCACATTTATTGTATTTATGGAAATAAAGAATTTATGACATTTGAAAGGAAAAAAGGAACACATGTATAGGAACCTATGTATATGATCACTTTGTTGTCTGTCAGTCCGTCTGACAGTCCTCTTTTCTCAGGAACCAGTGGAGGTATCGATTTGAAATTAATATCGAATACTCAAGTCTGTAACTTACCCGTGATATAAATCAAACTTCTAAGTCAACTCAAAATTTACAGCTGTCCATGGCCGAATATTTTAAAATTTCCAAGGAAATCACATGAACACAAAACCTACTCTAGGTCACGGGTTCTTCCCGTTGAGTTAATCATAAAATTTGGTAAGAAGCAAGGTTTTATATTATACAGAACCCTCGGTTCACCAGTCTGACTAGCACTTGACGAGCCTTACCTTTGCTTTTTGCGAGTTATTTTCTTCACTTGCCTATTGTCACCGAACGAGTGTGCAAATATTTATGATGATTGACAAAGTCCAGTGGTCTATTTATGCTAGAAAATGTTCATTTTAATGGGTAACTAGGAACTTATCAAATAAATTGCAAATACTAGTACTACTAAGTGTTAATTTCCTTTGTCAAAGATCATTTTCTGGTTATCTAGATATAGCAAAGATTTAAATCGTTAGATAGGCCCTTACGCCCAAAAAATGTTGCATTATCTTTGAATGCGTGTGTTATCAAAATGCCGATGCACGCACCTACCTTTAATCGACCAATTCTTGTAAGTTCCGGATCTCGGAAACGGCGGCTGTTTCGGGGGCGATAAATCGATCTAGCTAGGATTCAGAAAATATCGTTTTATTCGTTTAATTATGTTTTCAATAATTAGATTTATCGTATTTAATTGACTCTTCCTGACATTGGCGAATAGTAATACTATTTTATTCGTATTTTCATTAATGAACTTTATCCCAATCACCTTAGGATTTAAAATGAAAGATATGACTCTTCCTGCCAGCTATTGGCGAATACTGCTACTATAATTTCTAATAAGCACAATTTGCCAAAAAAACAACCGAGCGAAGCTCGGTCATCCAATTACTGAGTAGATAAAATGAGTATTTTGACAATAAACCTAACTGTTATTACTGATTTTTATTGTGCAATCACATAGTATAAACTTTTGTGAACAAGCACACCACAAAAACACACAATTCACTTATTCCAAATGACTAAGACAAGTTTGTGAGCTCTCAAACTTCGTCTGGCAACAAACACGGCGCGGTTTTACTAACTACTACTACTTACTAACGATTTTAATTTTATGATCTAATCGTCTAATCGTATCTGCAATTTGGAAATGTTCCTGAATCTATAAATAGACATAAACCCCTTCTCAAGCTATTTCATGTCACCCACTATCATACTTTTCGTTATTATCTTGAGATAATTTTATTGTTATTCTTTAAAAGCGAAGGGGTGTTTTTAGGGAGGAAACTTTTATTATATAAAAAAATCCATTTAATATTAGGATTTATAGACTTACATTTTTTTTATCTTCTTACTGTGGACCCTTTGCTGAGAAAACGATATAATTTTTGAACCAAGTGGTATATTGTATTAAAATAAAAACAGTAGGTAGGTACCTAATGCTTGATACAATATAAAAAATATAAAATACAGTCCAAAAATTATAAAAATGAGGGGCGTGTTATTTATAGACATCATCTAGAAAATCCGTCTACAAAAACTGGTTCTCTAAAAATGTATTTTTCTTTTCATGTGATTCTTTTATTTTTGTGATAATAAATTGTATTCCTTGCTGTTTTTATTTGAACACGATTTACCGCTTAGTTTGAAAATTATAACGTTGTCGTTGCAAAGGGTCTACGGTACCTAAGTAAAAATATAAGTTTAAGTCTAACGCCAAAAAAACTATAATTTTTTGTTTATTATTTTTCCTCCAAAAAAATTGCGTGTAGTTTCACCCGTTTTCATATGTGTACTTTATTAGAAATACCTAACTCTTTATGATGTTTAAAAAAACTTAAGATTTAACAACCTACCTTATAATGTGTAAGTAATTTTATAAGACGAAAGTATGAAAATTGCTTAATACTGTTTAATGTACCTATTGTAATAAAAGTTGATTGGGACAGTAACTGCCACAAAAATAAAAAGGATTTTTGTTGTATCATCAGCGAAAGTATAATATATGCTGGATTTTATCAACTTTTTCATGGCAATAGCGCTCGTTTTAATGGGTTTTGTTTATCTTTTTTGTTTACTAACTATTCTAGAAAAAATAGGTTAAGCTCAGCTTAAACAAGGTACCACGGATTGGGTGCACTAAATCGAGAGGAGGGTGATTTTGGACCACAGGGGGATTAATTTGTAAAAAACTATTTTATGTTGAGTTTTCTTTATACGCACCCTTCCATTATTTAACACATGGTTTATGCTTGATTTTTCAGAAAAAAACAGTGTTTTGTCATGAAATTATCAGACCAAAAAACCGCTGCAGACAGTTTTTTCCCCTGATTTTCCGCGTTGCCCACAAATTCCTGCGGAGTTATCCATTAATTACCGGACTTTGTTAGCCAGAATCACCAGCTCTCGGCTTAGTTACACCCTTTCGGTAACACCCTGTATAACAAGCTAGGTAGGTAGACCTATTACGGAGATGGTAAGCAGGTCAATTGCTTTTATGTCCCTAGATGGAAAAATATTCAAGTAAACAACTTCGATAGCTACTCTGCCATTATCTATATTCAGGTCCGTATATTTGTACTTTCTCTAGAATTTGCATAGAGATGGTATGAGGTATCTCAAAGAATACCTAACTATAAAGATCCGTTCGGGGAAAAATACATTTGGGGAACGACTTTCAGACAATAGACTTTCGGAGTCTGGACACTTAGGGAATTAGACCCAATAGACCAAACCTACTATATTATTATCTGTCTTGTCTAGGTAACATAAAAAAACGAATTAATTAAATAAACAGACAAAATCTTATTCAAACCTATTATCTGTATTGTCTAGGTAATATAAAAATAACTAATTAATTAAATAAACATGGAAAATCTTATTCTAACCAGCATTCTGTTACGCAGGGGAGGTCACTTAGTTGTGTTGTGACGCTGTCTGTACACCGTACAGTAAATTTTTAATGAAATAAAAAATATAAAAGATTCAGGGAAGTTTTTAAACCTCGGACCTAAGTTGTAGGACTCAAATTCGAATTTCCTCGGCTGCAAGTTAATGCCAGAGGTCAGCACGTAAGCTAAGCTGGATAATTAATTAGAGAGGACGTTTTTCCTACAAAAAGTCGAGGAAAACAACGTTTCTAACTAGTCTCTTCCTAAATAGTTTGAAAGAGTAAAACAACGTTTCTGGGCATTTCGAGCTAACCTCAATATTGTTGTGTGCCCAGCTTCAGTGCACAGCCAGTTAGAGTGGACTGGACTAGCAAAAGTATGTACTTTAGGTACCTAGTACTTTCATTTCGCTTTTAAAATAAAGACTACCATAGACGATACCACGCTTTTTTATCAAGTATATAAGTATACAAGCTGCGCCCCGCGGCTTCGCTCGCCTATGCCACGGGAACTGATTAATGGATTAAAAGATATGTCGATAACTTTGGTTCTCTATCGGATGTATTCGTTACGAATCCTATCCTTCAGAGAGACTATGCTCGGAGTACCATAGCTGGCTGAGTGACTATAACCTGGTGGACCAGCCCTATCGTGAGTGTCCACGTCTCAGCTCCGTAGGTCATGATGACGGGTAGGACGCACTGATTGAAAACTTTGGTTTTCAAGCATTGCGGTTTTGATGACGAGAAGACTCGACGTAGTTTTCCAAACACTGCCCAGCCGGGTCCTCCTTTTCACAATTGTTTTACCTAACTACAGAATTTGCCCAAAGCCCAAAGTAAATTCAATTCCGAGGTAGAGTAATCCGGACTATAGATACAGGACTGAACGTGCCTCGATTATAAGTGTTTCTATTGAAGTGCTAAGTAGCATTGCTAGTTGCATTTCAATTACCTCATTTGAATTCCATTTCTAAACAGCGCATACTCTGTTGTTACTTTGAATTTAAATGTTTTTCAGGGATTACTCTGTAGTACTGTACTTTTTATAGGAAGCCTATATTGGATACCTATCCCTTAATCGCCTCGTATGACACCCGCGAGTAGAGTACGGATGGTGCAAATTCTTAGCCGGCACCAACTAGACTTGAGTTGTTTAATAATAAAGTTGTAATTTTAGGCAATAAAAAACAGCTTCTTTTTACAAATGTGGCAGGTAGTTAGTACTCTTTGTTTCAGCATTAGATTCATTTCACGACCTTATCCCATCTTCTCCCTTCCATCATAGGACCAGCAGACGCACAAAATCATACCACCCACTGCTGGTCGACATACCACAGTGTCGAACCAAAAAAATAGCTCTACTTTCATAATATCCACAGCCAAAGAGTGGAATGAACTTCCTGCGTCTGTCTTCCCATTAGAGTACAATCTTGGAGTCTTCAAATCTAGGGTACCTAAATAAGTTCCTTCTGGAAAAGCTTAGCGTGCACCATTTTAGGCTACATCTTCGCTTTCTTTAAATGAGTTGGTAGCCAAACGCTTAACAATAAAAATGCAAACTTTTTTGCATTTATATTTATTAGTTTGAAGATATTTATTACAATCAAATAATACTGTTTCTCGCACTGTTTTAACTATTTTCGAAAAATTTTAGTGCTGACAATTTATAATTCAAACCGCCAAAACGAGACTTGAGTTTTACATAATTATTATGTACGTAGTAGGTCTAGGAGTTGTTTACAATCATTATTTCTTGAGAATGGCTCAAGAACAGGTATTAGTACTTTGATTCTCAAATAATTTCTAGGAAGAGTTTAACTACGGTACGGACTGTACCTGACATAAAACTTTCCCCAAATCTGTGCCAACCAAGTTCTAACAAAACTACCTTGCAGAAAATGCAGTTTCAAATTGAATTCAAGATTCAAATGTGATATTCTACGAAGACGACAAGCTACGTTCTGAGTTTAAAATTACTTCCTTTTCAACAGCCAACAATGGCGGGCAGAGCGGTCCGGAAACTTTTTGCCAAAACAAAAAGAGTTTTTATCTAAAGAGGTTTTACTTTCTTGCTATTTCTGAGAGCTGAAGATTGCTAGGTAGAATGTCTCCAATGTCTTGAGAAGGGTCGCTTAATTTCGTAAGGAAAGTTTAATACAGATCAAGCGAAATTGCGACCATTGTTTCCGCTTTTATTAGGTCATTTGCGACGGCACAGTTAATTTATTTCAACGTTCAAGGAAATTAGAATCTAAGCGCCTTTTTATGGTGTTTTAAAGTAGTTATGTATCCTTATGGTAATCTTAAAAGAAAATCAGCAAGAATAAAATAAAAATAAAATCATACGAACTTGTAACCTTTTTAGGAATACTTATTTCGAATAAAGAAGATTCTATGTATGTTCGGTTATAATATAGGTAGCTTCGCTGATTTCTCTGACCATTTTTGGCATTACCAACTGATGAATTGTTGATTTCCATAACAATTTTATCCATGAGGGATTATATTATAATAGAACTTAATTAAATTAATATATTATTAGTTTTATTGTAAGGAACTCGTTTTTTTTTTGTAAAAACATCAAAAAAATATATGAAAACATGGCTTACACCATCGATGCTTGCATCCAGTTATAGCATAATAAAAATTATCTATATGAGTAATTTATGCTGTATAATGTGTAAGCTGTGTGGTGCTGGTTTAGAATTGGCACCACCCCAACTCTTCCCGCGGGTGTTGTAAGAGGCGACTAAGGGATATCCACCGGGGGGCGGGCAGCAGCACCCCAGAACAATTCTACTACCGAACTGCGATCCCAACCCGCATTCCCAGTGTGGGGATTATGGGCATTACCCCTCATTAAATAAACGCTAATAAGGCGCTTATCAGGAAGAGGCCTGCGTCCAGCAGTGGACCAATACTGGGTGTTGAGGTTGAGGTTGAAGTATGTTATGTATTATATATACTACTAGCTGCACCCCGCGGCTTCGCCCCCGTGGAATTTATCTCACATCCCACGGGAACGGGATAAAAGGATCCTATGTCAGTCTCCTGGTTTTAAGCTACCTCCCGACCAATTTTCAGCCAAGTCGCTTCAGCCGTTCTTGAGTTATAAGTGTTGTAACAAACACGACTTTCTTTTATATATATAGAAGATGTGTATCCAGTTATCTAGTACCTATAACACAAGCTCTGCTTAGCTTGGAGCTAGATAATGCTGTGTGGATTATCCAGCATAATTTATTATTATTTATTTCTTTTTTCAGGCGGTATCTGATGATATGTTGGTGGAACTCAAAGCATGTTTCATGGAGGCCTACGATGACAACCAAGACGGGAAAATCGATATTCGAGAGGTAACGAAGTTATAAGTGTACTTAGCGAAGTACATTCTCTTTGATAACGAAGAAATTGAACATTAATTGATGATGAAACTTATTTTATTGTTTAGTAGCTGCGCCCCGCGGCTTCGCACGCGTTGTTCCTATAGAAACGTTGAACGGTGATTTTTATTACACGGGTACTGATTTATGGGATAAAAAGTAGCCTATGTTTGATTAGAATTACCTGTGTGCAAAATTTCAGCCAGATCCGTTCAGTAGTTTTGGCGTGAAGAGGTAACAAACATCCATTCATCCATCCATCCATCCATACATCCATACAAACTTTCGCATTTATAATATTAGTGTGACGTGATATTACGCCATTTTACATTATCTTATCGTTGTACAAAGCAAAATGATGTCTACATAGACACTATGTCAATATAGTTACGCTGTGACTGTGTATTTAACTCAAGTGTCCGACCCTACATTATAATGAAAATGTCGTAAGACCATTAAAAAAAGTCTTGGCTACAGCATGGTGGCGCAGACGATAAAAAACCAATGCCGATTATGAACTTGGTTTTCTGTGTGTCCGTCAAGTTAATAAAGTTGAAACCACCAGGGTTTTAACTGTATAATTGTAGGCCTCGAAATGTAAACACGTTTGCTCTCGTCTGTACCTTAAAATGAATGTAGATTTTCAGAGTCAAATATCTCTTGAACCGCAGTAAGTCTATTTCTGAGCCATGCAGAATTAATTGGCATAGTTCATATTCACACCCATTGATTAATTAAAAAGGGAAGATAGGTTACGTTCTCCCAGCGCTTACTCAAAAATTGGCATGTGTTACAACTACACGCAAACACATACGCTCACAGTTATATTTCCAGTCCTGTGCAATACAAAGAAGAACAAAGACGGAAAGACGTACCTAAGACTGAAGTGAGACCGAGACAACAATATTTCACGCGAATGACGACCGCCCGTGCCGCGGCCGGTCCGACGGTGACTGAGGTGGGAGCACACAATTTTACACAATTTAATTAATCAATGTTCTTACCTCGCTAAAGTTTCGTCGAAATCTGCGGGGCTGCCAGCTTTACATTAAGACAACAGGCACAGTGAAAGACCTAAATATATCCTAAATTACTGGGGCAACATTTATTTTACTTAGGTCACCGGGTTGCATTATTAATCCTACATTTATTGGCATAGTTCAAACCACCAAATTCCACAGTGGGTCTGCTAACTTGACGGACAATTTTCTGTATGCTATCTAAATCAAATAAAAGTACCTCAAAGCTCATAAAAGACGTGTGGCACTCGGGGACTGCCGCGGTAAAGCTATTGCAATGCCATCTAGAGGCGAGTTGCTGAACTAAAGAGACAAACGTCAAGGTTTTTTCGTTACGGAATTTCTGGATTCGGTCCCCGCGCTCAAGGCCCGCGATAGAAGCTATGCAATAGCTTAAAAAGACCTCCTGCGGTTCAAGAGATATTTAGCTCTGAAAATATACATTAATTTTAAAGTATAGAAGAATTAGGAACGAATCGTAAAACTGAACAATCATAATGAATGAATGGACGGGCCTGTTTGCAATCATTGGTTCTCTGGAATGCATCATCTATACTCTATACTAATTGATAAACAGGAAAGATTTGATTGTTTGTTTGTATTGAATATGCTCCGAAACTACTGGAACGATTTAAAAATATATTTCATCATTAAAAAGCTTACTTTTCAGGGAGTGATATAGGCTTTTTTTTATCCCGGAATTTCCACGAAAACGTGAACTACGCGGGTGAAACCGCGAGGCACTGCTTGTCGTCTAATCGGCGACGTTTGCTTGATGTCCGAAGATTACACGCGAACACGATCGCGTGAAGGGTTTATTCGCGTGTAGTCACCGATTATTGATATTATAGTATATTAGTGATTATAATGATATCAGCGATCGGTGACTTGAATAATATTGATAAATCTGTTAAACAAAAATAACTTACTTTCTCATCCATCAAAGCTTTCGCCGGTCCCCCCGATTCATAACGCTCACCCTGAAACTGTCTGAATGAAAAGATTTCCTTTTCAACTGACTTCAAAAAAGGAGGAGGTTCTCTATTGGCCTTTTTTTTATTTATTTTACGTTCGTTACCTTAAAACTTTTGGGTGAACCGATTTTGATGATTCTTTTTAATTTGAAAGTTGATTCTTCATTTGTGGTCCAATCTAAAGTTTGAATGCATTTTCTACCATAATGTTTATTGTCCTAACTTTTTCTAGTAACGATTTTGACTTTGTTCAAGGCAATTTTATATTTATTTTAATTTTAAGTTTTTGCCATTATTTATTTAGTATAAAAAGACTACCTAGTGTGCAATAATTATTCCGCATTAAAACAATTATTTAATAGTAGCAATAGCAATACCTAGTAATTTTGATTCTAATTTTTTAAAATATTTTCAAAATAAAATAAATCTATTTATATAATTAGGTAGGTAAGGTTCTACGTATTACGGGGGAGGCCGCGAAATACTTGATCAAAGACTTTTCTTATTAAAGGTACTTACATAAGATTTGTTTGCTAGGCTATATTGCGATAGTGCACTCTCGTTGGAATATTTACATTCCATGGAGCAGACGATTTCGTGCCTGATGTTATTGTTTTTACAACAAAAAACCATCTAGAAATCCATATATACAAAACAACCCGATCAGGCAGTATTTATAAACACCCAGTTATATAGCCGGGGTATATAACAGAACAATCGGAAAGCCTAATGAATCCGGATGAGAAAGGAAGGACCTGATGGCAATCATTGTTGCAGTTGGCGCAACTACTACCCATGGAGGAAAATTTCTTACTGCTGTTCCGGTTTGATAACCCGCTCGAGTCCAGCGTAGAATTTATGAAGGTAAACTCTCATAATAGATAGTTATAATAATAAGTAGCATAGAATAGAACTATTCCTTCAGGTAGAACTACATAACATTTCTGTTGATAAAGTGATTTGAAATCTGTTCTTTGGGATTGTTTGTGATGAAATGATTTTGATTTTTATAGATGCTGGTTTATTTGCGAATTTGTTTCGACTCGTGATAGGTTACAGGCGGCCATCACTATTTCGTTAGGGCAAATAGACGAACAAAGTCTATGTTAGACTTAACTAGAGACTGAGTTCTCATCTGGTTTATTAGGAGCTAATTAGTAGTTATATTAATTAAGAGTGTGCAATAACGCCGCTACGAGATGGATTCCCAGTGGGATGAAAAGATATGGTTTTCTCGCGAGTGAGAAGTAGGTACAGAGCAGAGACTTGTACCGAATTTTCTATGCGCCAAAACTGATTTTATCTAGTTAAACTTAAAGTGTATTGAATGTTAATAGCTGTGTGGTGCTGGCTTAGAATTAGCACCATCCCATCTCTTCCCGTGGGTGTCGTAAGAGGTGACTAAGGGATATACACCGGGGGCTGGCAGCAGAACAATTCTATCACCGAACTGCGATCGCCAACCCAGCGTGGGGATTGTGGGCATGACCCCCCCCCCCCCCCCATTAGATAAATGCCAACAAGGCGCTTATCAGGGGGAGGCCTGCGTCTAGCAGTGGACCAATACAGACTGTTGAGGTTGAGGTTGAGGTATTTAATGCACCTAGCTGAATAAGCTCATGTGAATTGAGTTTACGCATTTTTAAATTTTAATCTTTTTTAATAAATTTTCAATTTAAATTACAGATTTGGAGAGAATATGACACAGACGGCAGCGGGTACATAGAGGCAGACGAGTTAAAGGTATAAAAGAATAAATAATAAGTTTCCTGTGCAATAAACTAACATGTTCACAGTACACATACAGTACACATACAGAGACTTGTACAAGTAGGTACGTACATATATTATATGTATACGATACAATACATACATTATGAAATTATAGACAAACTATTTTGATATAATAATAATAATGTTGAACAATTCACACAGCATTATCTAGTCCCAAGCTTAGCAGAGCTTGTGTTATGGGTACTAGATAACTGATATACATAAAATAATATACCTAGGTACTACATAGATTTTTTTTTTTATTTACACCCTGATCTGCAGATCGTACACGGCGGGAATCGAACCCGCAACCTTCTGCGTCGCAGGCGGACCTTCGCCCACCGCGCCACAGAGGTCGTCAAATATATTAAATTTCTTTTTAATTTCTTGTGTACACTAAGTCAGCGACTTGTACTAATACGCCTCTTCCGGGTAAGTTATATATATCATATTTCATCAGTATAAAAGAGTACAAATTAATAGTATAAATTATTACGCTTTTTATTCCTCAAGTAATGCACAATACACTCCTATGCGAGACGTCTGTGCAGATCTTAGTTCCACCACTTAGAATTAGAATTAGAATTAGATTCCTCAAGAAGTATGTCACAATCAGGCCTTAATAATTCAATTCATTCGTAAATTAAATTAAAATCTTTTCCAGAATTTCTTACGGGACCTGTTAAGGGAAGCGAAGAAAATTAACGACGTTTCAGAAGATAAACTTATTGAATACACGGATACAATGGTTAGTAAATTAAGTCTAACTTGCAAGACGAAATTTCTATCGCAATGAGTCCTGGGGGCGAGTCTTTTTGATTTTAGTAACGAGATGTGTTCGTAACGTTTCCTTTTTAACGGACTTCAAAAAAGGAGGAGGTTTTCAATTCGACTGTTTTTTTTATGTTGGTTACCTCAGAACTATTGACTGGGTGATCCGATTTTGATGATTCTTTTTTTATTTGACATCCGGCGCTCCCCGTGAGTTCCCATCTGGTCCAGTTTTGACTATGGCATCCATGAGAAAACCATAATTGAAGCCGGTTTATAGTTTTTTAAAATAAACTCAATTATTTCATACAATTTGGTACAGCAGCGATTCTTTAATGTAGGCAAATCATAAACTAAAAAGAAACGTAACGATCACGTCTCTTTACTAACATCAAATAGACTTATTCCTCTGTTTTATTAACTCGTAGTCGACAGGGAAAATCTACAGAACTATAAGTGTTCTGTTGTGTGCTAAAATAAGTTGCGGGGTCAGTTTACATATCACAAATAAAAATAATCAAAATCCGTACATTACAAGAATAACACGTCATTATAAGTAGGTATATATACAAAGAAATACATTACATTTAAGTAGTAATTATAAATTAAAATACATACATACATGCTGCAGAGAAATAAATAAAAATTATAGAAAAGTTTGATTCTAATTGCCATATCCACAAACAGATATTAATGTAATGATTAATCACTTTTACAGGCTAAGAACTCATCGTTGCTGTAAAAACTGTTGTCAAGAAACCAGTGCTTCACCTTGTACATAAAAGTAGTAGGGCTTGTTGCCTTGTAACTAGAGATGGGTTGATGCCGGGCATTTACAGGGCGGATTGAGTAAATGCCTAATAAACGTCTTTTTATGCCCGATGTCAGGGCAGAAACTACGCTTCTAGTCTTTAAACTTTTTGAATTTTTTTTCAAGAATTTTCTTCAATTTAAAGTATTATAAGGTTTACTTCGTGATATCTGAGAGTCAATATTATATTATTATTAGGTCCTTACATATGAAATTGGCGTTTTGTATGGGAGGAACAAAAAGTCGAATATTTTTTAATATAATATATTTAATTAATCAAAGTATGAACCATTATTTTCTATGCACTTTTGCCATCTTATAGGTAGTTCATTGATCCCTTTACTAAAAAAACCAGTCGGACGGGAATCAATAAAATCTTTGAAGGCGATTTGGACTGCCCCATCGGAGTTGAATTTTTTCCCTTGCAAGAAGTTATCTAAATTTCGAAAAAAATGGTAATCTGTTGGAGCAAGGTCCGGGGAGTACGGAGGATGTCTTAGACTTTCCAATTGAAGCTCTTCTAATTTAGTAGCCGTCTGTTGCGCAGTGTGTGGTCTAGCGTTGTCGTGAAGCAGCAGTGGCGTGGAGCGATTGACCAGCCTAGGTTGTTTAGCCGCTAGCTTTTCCATCATGGTTTGCAATTGCTGACAATAGACATCAGCCGTAATAGTCTGGCCAGATTTGAGAAAACTGTAATGAACAATACCGGCACTAGTCCACCAAACGCTTACAAGTAACTTTTTTGGGGTTAATTTTCGCTTGGGGCAGGATTTGGCTGGCTGGCCAGGATCCAACCATTGCGCTGAGCGCTTCCGATTATCGTAAAGAACCCATTTTTCATCACAGGTAATGATTCGGTTTAAAATACCTTCATTATTGTGCCGGTTTAGTAATGTAACGCAGCAGTCGACGCGCGTTTGCCGGTTTGCTTCAGTCAATTCGTGAGGTACCCACCTTTCAAGCTTTTTAATCTTCCCAATTTGCTTCAAGTGAATTAAAACAGTTTTATCACTAACATCGCAGCCTGCAGCTAACTCGGACGTGGTTTGCGATGGATCCGCTTCCACAATAGCCTTCAACTCTTCATTATCAACTTGAGTCTCAGGCCGTCCACGGGGCTTGTTCTGCAGGTCGAAATTTCCAGAACGAAAACGTTGGAACCAAAAACGAACTGTGTTTTCTTTTGCAACACGACCGCCATACACATCATTCACCCTTCGAGTTGTTTCCGCAGCACTAGTGCCACGGCGGAACTCGTACTCGTAAATAATGCGATATTTTAAGTTTTCCATTTTGTAAAATGAGTGACGCAAACAGAAAAAAACAGAAGAAAAAAAACAAATGAATGACGATCATCGAAGCACAAATACATGAGTCTATAGCTGTACAAATTTGAATTTGGAATTCCTTACCAAAGAGGAGAAATTTGTGATTAAAGTGGCCAGTACGAAAAACGCCAATTTCATATGTAAGGACCTAATATTAAGTAAGTATGAATAAGTGGTACCTTGAAGCAATAAAAACCATGTACCTACTTAACGTCTTAAGAATAAAACATTAATACGTAAGTACGTACGTAGGGTAGCTTGTAATACTTTAAATTGAAAAAAGACGTGTGGCACTCGGGGACTGCCGCGGTAAAGCTATTGCAATGCCATCTAGAGGCGAGTTGCTGAACTAAAGAGACAAACGTCAAGGTTTTTTCGTTACGGAATTTCTGGATTCGGTCCCCGCGCTCAAGGCCCGCGATAGAAGCTATGCAATAGCTTAAAAATTCAAAATGTTTAAAACTACAAGCGTAGTTTCTGCCCTGTCAGTTATTCAATCCGCCCTGTTTATGCCCGGCATAAACCCATCTCTACTTGTAACATGTTTTGGTAGACTATTTATTGTACACTGTCTGTTGACTGTTGTCTATAATAATATTATTGGAAAGATTTGATTTTTTTGGTTAAAGGTTTGTTTGTTTGTATTGAATAGGCTGCGAAACCACTGAGCTGATTAAAAAAAATATTTCTACATTAAAAAGCTTACTTTTCAGGGATATAGACTTTAGAGGATATAGACTATATTTTATCCCGGAATTCCCACGGGAACGGGAACTACGCGGGTGAAACCACGAGGCGCTGCTAGTACAATACATATTTGGATAAAAAATTTATAACATAATATGTATACATATGTCAATATATATATAGATTTCTGAGATATTTACATACTAGCTGCACCCCGCGGCTTCGCGCGCGTTGTACCTATGGAAGCATTAAAAGGTGATTTTCATCCCACGGGAACAGATTCATTGGATAAAAAGTAGCCAATGTTTTATTCCAGGATTAAAATTACCTGTATGCAAAATTTCAACCAGATCCTTCCAGTATTTTTGGCGTGAAGAAGTAACGAACATCCATCCATCCATACAAACTTTCGCCTTTATAATATTAGGGTGATTAGTGTGATGTGATGTGATGAAGAATAAAATATCGTTATGTTCATCTGTGAATACCTCAGAAATCGATACTTCATCGATACTCACATTATTCAATAAATCATTTTTTTTAGGGTGTTCTGTCTATACTTACTTAACCTATTTTGTGCCCAGAGATTTAAAAACAAAACCAATGACCACACTCAATACAAAAATAGCCTTTGCATTTATCTTAAATAATGAACTTTCAATGTTTTATTTACCAAAAATTACCATAAGTGTTCATAGCCATTTTTGTGGTCTTGGTGATTACACTGCAACAGGGAACACATTGCACTTAGGCATTATACATTATGAATTCCTGTCTACTAATGCGATGATCATTATTAGAGTCAGGTTCAAAGTGTACAAGTACATAACGTTGAAATAGCCACTACCTTGACTTTTACACTAAGAGCAGAGTCATATAAAATTTATAACGTTACGACGTCGCATCGTAACTTTACACATCTCAGTTCTGAGTCCAAGCTAGTTGTAAAACTAAGTGCGATTTATTAGTTTTCATATAAAAGTTTTATTATTGGACTAAAGTATCGTGTGTTCACAGCTGCAAGTGTTTGACTCTAATAAAGATGGGAGATTGCAGCTATCGGAGATGGCGAAGTGAGTATTTTGAAATTATTTTTAAGGCCTTATATTAGGTATATAAGTAAAAATACAAAGTATAGCTCAAAGAATTTGCAAGTTGAAGTGGCAGTGGGCCGGCCATATCTCGCGAAGAATTGATGGGGTAAACGAGTTCTTGAGTGGAGACCGCGTCTCGGCAAACGTAGTTTAGGGCGCCCTCCGGTCAGGTGGGATGACGATCTGCGAAAGACTGCAGACAGATGTTGGATGCGTCAAGCTGAAGACAGGGCGCTATGGCGCTCATTAGGGGAGGTCTATGTCCACCAGTGCACTAATATAGGCTGATGATAATGATGATGATGATATACAAAGGTACTCGTATGTATGTATAACATTATATATGCATATCATACATTTGCAAACACAAGGAATTGCATAAAACCATCGCGCAGTAGCGATATTGCTTGCTTAACAAACGATGTACAAAAGTGATTGTACAAGGAATCTTCCTTTTTAACGAAAACTCACAAAAGAAGGCTCTATGTATATTCGGCTGTATTTTTTTTATTGTATGTTCGAATATTTCTCCGCCAAAAATGAACTGATTATGAAAATTCTTTCGCTATTGTACGAGTATAGATAGAGAATGATCCCGAAATGGCCCCATGTAAACCCCGCAAAAATTAAAAAACAGTGTACGTAAATATTAAGGAGTTAAGTCAGTTTTTCGTTTTTTTTTTATCAAATTATTTGTTGATTGATTTATCTTTTATTATATGCTCCCTTAAGTGTTAAGGCCTACATACAGGCAGTTTGAACTTCGGCACGGAGCACCTGTTTCATCATCATCTTTCGTCTGTTACAAATAATAAGTAATATTTCTAGTAATATTATTAGTTACTAATATATAATTAAATTCTTATAAGGACAAAACAAAGAAGTATCGAAAAATCGACGACCGAAAAACACTTATTTTCGGTACGGTACTTACTGAAATCTACAAAGCAATAAAGCCGCTGGGCCCAAACTTGAATTAAATACCCCAGGGCTTTGAAAAGTCGAAGGCCACGGCCGCACTGCAAGGTGGCTTTGATGGTAGATAGAAGATTTGAAAACTGACGTTGGGATATGTGTGAGACCTGCCTCGACGCATCTATTGCAAGTATTGCAACCATCCAATATTGCGACCATTTAACGCATCAATTGCAATGATTTTATATTCTCTAACAAAGATTTTTATGGGTATAAATGATATACTAAATAGCTGCAGATCGTGCAAACATTTGTCCCGAGGCGCGAATGAACCCGCAACCTCCTGCGTCAATGATCAATTTTATTTTCTTGTCCAGTAAACGTTAAAGTCGACAGTTGTCGAAACTCGGTCCCCGCGCTCAAGGCCCGCGATAGAAGCTATGCAATAGCTTAAAAATAAGGCGGAAACAAATTTGTCCGTTAATTACCGGCATACCTATGTACTTGTAATATCGATTGACAGTTACAACAGATTTGATTATTGATTAGTTCATTATAGAGATGATCGCCTTTAACCTACGCAATTATATAGCTAATTTCGATGCAACCCGCCTATCCAGGATAGGATGAATTAGTTCAAGTAAAACCTGAGCCTTTCTCAAAATGAGAGTGAATTGGTGACTTCTAGACCTTCGTACATCTTCGGTCACGTCGTCACTTACCATCAGGTGATATTGAGATTGAGGTCAAACGAAGGTCAATTATCCAAGAAGAAAAAAGCGTGCCACCTTAGGCCACGTCTTCATTTACATAAGTGAGATGGTGGCCAAACGCTTGACTATCATCAATAAATAAATAAAAAACCCGCTGTTGCGTCGAAGTAACCAGCTAAGCAACCGTCAAAGCAACCAGCTTAGCCGCGTACCATCTGACGGTGCAGCCGTAGCCTAAGCAAATTAGCGCGAAATCTAAATAAACATCACGTCCGAACGAACAGTCAAGGTCGATCGAGATTAAAATGGAAAATTCGATATTCGGAGCAACCCTTATCTCAAAGGGGATACCAAGCTTTAGAAATAACGTTGACGAATATCGAAATGGGTAAGTATAACTGGAAATAATTTAGGCGAAATCAATAATGAAATGGATGATGTTTAGCACAGAACTTTATTTTTATTGTTGACTAGATGACCAATGCCGTAAACTCAGTAAATTATTTTGTATCTTTTAGGGAAAGCTTTTATTTTTAATTTCTTTTCAACCACTTCTGTATTAGAGCAAAGAAACAAAAATTAATGTCAAATCAGTCAAAGCGTTTTTAATGTTTAGCGAGATTTCGCTAGTTTCTCTAACTAATATATCAAAACGCCGCCGTCGCATAAATTTGATTTTCATATGTAGATGTTCGAAAAAACGGCGAGGCAGGAATATAACCATTAATTTCGGGCACAAAGGGCGTCGAAATATATATTAAAACATAAAAAAACACATTTTAATATGTTGTATGTATAATAAATGTAATAAAAATCGAGCTTTTTATAAATATTTATACTGTTCATTAGGTTTCCGGGACCAATACTAAT
This sequence comes from Eupithecia tripunctaria, assembly GCA_955876795.1. Classification (NCBI taxonomy): domain Eukaryota; kingdom Metazoa; phylum Arthropoda; class Insecta; order Lepidoptera; family Geometridae; genus Eupithecia; species Eupithecia tripunctaria. The sequence goes on along the minus strand of OY041623.1, from coordinate 5,523,823 downwards.
GTATCAGGTATATAACTTTTATAGGCCCATTTACTGATTGTTTATACAAAAGCGAAACAAAACAATACCGGAGAACAATAATTTGGCGAAGATATCAATTGACTTACAAACATACATACATAAAATACAATCGAATTGGGGACCTCCTTTTATTTTTCGTCGGTTGATAAATTCTACGCCGCTCATAGACGCGGTACGTATTTTGCTACGAATTTTGTAACATTGCTACGCCGTAGCACGTCTACGATTATAGCCGTTTTATTTTGTTTTCTCCAAAGAGTTTTTAGTAGTTTCTCTTTTGATAGACGAAATGATGAAAGAAGGTTCTAATCAGGAGTTCCATGGATAAGCCTTTAAATATTATATTTGTTAGGTATTTGTGTTTTTTTGTCCTCTACTGACCTTTGAGTATAAAATAGGTAGGTAAGTAAAATAATAATAGGTCGATTACAGAGAGGAGGTGTTATTGGCTTGTTTACAAAACAAGCCAATAACACCTCCAGTTATGTTTTTAAATGATTTACAAGAAGAAATAAAAACAAAAGAAGTACCTAAGTATAAATAAAAGTAAGTACAAAAATACTTGCAACGAGAAGTAAGCGTTACCGATTAATTTTAATTCTGATAAATTTTCAGAATCATAATATGTTTTATTTTTAAGTTTTACATAAAGTTTATTTATTTTATACTTACATTCAATAATACATTATAACTGCATCATTTCCATTATAAATGATACTTTAATTTTTTCCTCTGATAACCTACTACTTAGCATGCAGTGTTCACCTATAATTGGTTGTGCAATTAGATATCTCAACATTTTGTGTGAATTTTATATATAAGAATTATTGTAACACCCACTGGTAGACCAAATAAATAAAATAAAATAAAAAATACATTCTACCTATATCATTCCACCGCTCGACCTAAAAATCCTCTAGGAGCTAATCAAAAAAGAAGAAAAAGAGTATTAAATTTCCTATCCATCTTCCCTCGGCAGCATAAAATATTTATATATGTAGATTGTAATGTATATTTTCATTCCAGATTATTGCCTGTCAAGGAGAATTTTCTCTGCAGACAGGTATTCAAGGTGAGTGAGTGACATTCAATTTCTCGCTACCCTAATCGATCGAACGTAGGTACTGTACGTAGATACGTAGGTATCTACGATGTGATTAGGTATCACCTACGTGCAAATATTCCCTAGCGTATACACTAGCCAAACTTGCTGTAAAATATTAGTTCACAAACCACACATAAAAGAACTACGAGTAAAACTCACTTGCTTAGTGTCGTTTTTACAAATGTCAGCAATATTTATTGTAAGAAGGAACTTATAACGATGAGTAATGTAAATTGTGGTTATAAAGTGAATTTAAGATTAATTATGGGCGGTTTGTTCACAAATATTCTACATAGAGTCTAGGTATAACTTCATAATATTTATCTTAATAGTTAATTAAACTAATATGAATATTGTTGAACAACGTTTCGAAACATCTAATACACAAGAAATACAGATAAAATACCTAGTTCAAGCAAAACGATTAGTTGAAAATATGGCTTTAATGAAACAAATATTGCTGAAAATAAGTTGTGGATCCATCTTTTTTTATTTCTACAATAATTCCAACTTTGGTTTTATCAAATGAATAATCCTTTATCGGATAAAACATAGTGATTATTTTCGACCAACTTTCCTTAAACATATTTCTGATTATTTTCTCCCAGAGTCAAAGGTAAGTTACCATTAAGTTAGTTACCTAAGCCACATTCCATTCCTAAACACATACCCACATTGAAATAATTAGGGGTTTTCGATTTGCATTAAAAAAAAATTAGTATCATATTCCTCGATAGATGGTAGTGTCTCGATTGGTTGATACCCATATCAAATTCTTGGATGGAGGAGGGGGTTCTGGGGAGGCCCAACGCCCCCACGTTGGGAATAGCAGGGAGTAACAGCACGGCTCGCTTCGCTCGCCGTGCTGTGTCCCGTGTTCCCGTAGACGCCGCTCGTGATGCCACACAGTGTAACAATGTTAAATGAAAGGAAAACTAACTTTTTCAAGTTTCTAGTTTGTGTTGCCAATTTAGCATCATTTTATGTTGTTTGTGTTTTCCTTTCATTTGACATCAATTTACTCAAATTGCCAATCGACGGCCCTGCCACCTATCAAGACGTTTAGTACTAATTTTTTTCTTCATAAAAATTAAAATCGAAAACCCCTCTTTATCTTCTTTCCTGGTTTTACGATACACGTGCCACTTTTTTATCAATAAATAGATTGATGTATATGAAACTACGTGCGAAATTATGTCGCGATGAAAAACTGCGTTAATTTGTGCATTTATTTGTTTGCTTTATATAACTCACGTGTCACAACGGCCAGGATATGATAGGGCTCTATTGTGATCGCCACATTGTGTGTTCCACCTCGAAGCAGCGGCGTTCATAATTCGCCTTGTAGCTATTAGGAACTGTAAGATTTTCTTCGGAGTAATGTTATGTAGCTCATCTGGGGGCCGGCATAATTCTCGAAAATACGCATTCAATTGTTACGTTTCGTTTTTTCCTGCTCATTGGTACTTTAATTCGGTGTATTAAGGTACACCAATAGGGTATATGCATGTGATTTCAAAAAGGCTACAAAAATATATACGTATTCTCTATTGATATAGAAACATATCTACATATTTATTTTTGCATTTTGAGATGTTTTTATTGTAGAATTTAACCATTGAAAAATTGATATTTTAAATCTCAATCGCAAAATTTCAAAACGCTACGCCATTGACTAGAGCGGACGTGACATCACTGTGCACATTTTTTCTTTTTTTATTCTGCTTGCTGCACCATGATTTGACACTATTCTGCCCACTTGACATTTCGTATTGTCGATTATTTTCACTCTTCTTCTCTTTCCTGAGATGATCACTACCGAGGTCGTCACCAAAGGTTTTGATCAAGTGTGTACGTCGACGTCACATAAACATGGCGCCAATATGGCAGCGTTTTTATCACCCGAAAATGATTGTAGTTTTGATTTGTTTTTTTTTACCTTGTTAATGCGAAATTCAGTGAGCGTCTTATCATTCCTCGGTTAAATAATGACCTAAAGAATCGATTAAAACAATAAAAAAAATCGATGCATATACCCTATTAGCTGAAACGAAACACAAATTGCGTGGTGAAGAACTAAAATAGGCTCCCTGGGCTGTGCAGGTGCTTGCCCATATGGATGCTACGTTTTTGCACCAGTGCTCCGCACTCTCTCAGTAAATGGAGAGGTATTTCTTCCACCTCCTCATTTTTTTTGTTATTTTGTACTAAAAGGGTAGCACAAAATAACGTGTTTTTGTTAATCCGCGTTAATCCGTGTCAAAATCGCGTAATGTAGTATAAATCACTTGCTCATTTTAGCGCGTGTATTGGATAGTCAGGACCCTAATAAAAATACTATACACCCTCGTGTAGATTGACCCTCACATCTTAAAACACACCCTCAGATGAAAGGTAACACCTAATTTCATTTGACACTATTGCACATTATTTCTGCTTTTATAGGACACAACATGTCGTTTCTCCATATTAGTTTGCTTCATTAGATTTTCATTTCATTATAATTGAAGGACTTACCACACGGCAGCTATAATGTATATTTTTGTATATATTATTGCCATGAAGTCCATAATAAGTGTTTTAGATATTAAGTTTTAGATATTGTAATTTGTGATGTCTTGTAAACAATTCATAAACTAAAATATATAAAAAATAATATAAATAAAAATATTGCAACAAAGTAATAACTAACGACTAAAAATATAAATAAAAGAGTAAATAACTAAGTAGGCATGTAAATATAGGTCCTATTTTTTTCTTATATAAGTATTTATCTACTTCAACGATAGTAAATAAATGTTTATCTTTAAGTTCTTTAAGCATGTCTTATCTCTTGTTTGCCTGTCTGTCTGTCTGTCCTAACACGATGCTTGTCTGCACTGCACACATAGGAGGGTATAGAGGTGAGTTTCTAAGTCACAAAATGATGATAAAAATGTCATAATAGGCTACTGTTCCAAAAACTTCATTAAGTCCTTAAGTTAAGTCTTAGATTAAGATCTATTGCCATACCCTAATAACAGGGTACATTAATACTTACAAAACTGTAATATTTTTTGTAATGTTTTTGTTTGCAATAAAGATACTGAAGACAGTTACATTATATCTTCAGGCTATATCTTCATATTTTTTGTTTAATCGACAAAATAAAAAATACGTGTCCAATATCTTCTGATAATCTAAGTGACGGATAAAATAGGTTAATATTTATTAATAATAATATATATATTTCTTCCTGGACACTACGCTATTTTGACATCATTTTGAGACTGAAATTTTTACAACATACCTAAAATAGACAACACTTACATACATAACACAACACAAAAACCTAGATTTTGTTTCTCTTTTGTGGTTTTGTAAATATAATATTTTTAGGTAATGTGAAAAACCTCGACAACGACCGTGTAATATCCAGATGACGATATTGTTATTTTAAGTGCCTATCTAACTTTTTTTTAACTGTATTAATATTAATTTAATGTCGCAGGGTGCGACAAAACTGACGAAGGATGACATCGAGAGGGTTTTCTCTTTATACGATAGGGTAAGTCTTTAGTTTTTTACTTTTAATAATTGTATGTAGAAGCAGGCACATCTCACCTCAAACTAATATTCTATTAAATACATATTAATATTAGTTTGAAGAATATCCTACTAATTATAAACGCGAAAGTTAGTAAACTTGTATGTAAACATGTTTGTTGCTCTTTCACGCAAAAACTACTCAACGGACCGAGCTGATATTTTGCATACAGGTCGTTCTAGGCTTAGAATAACCCATAGGCTACTTTTTATCCCTTAAATCAGTTCCCACGGGATAGGCATGTTAAGCGACGGGGCGCAGCTAGTAGTACCTAAATAACAATATCAAGCGAATGTAAACCAAATCTTCATCTGTTTCAGGATAACAACGGTTCCATAGAGAACGAAGAACTGAGAGGTTTCCTAAAGGATCTGCTAGAATTGGTGAAAAAGGTAAATATAACTTATGTGTGTGTTTTCAATTTATTAAGATTTGTATTGAAAAAGAAAATTACAATCCAATAATAGAAATATATAAACGATTAAGCTAACTGCCGATTGTTACAAACAATCTACAGATATCATTCATTAGGAATGGGTAAACTGCGAATCTTATTTGTGTTGGAAGAACACCAACGTTACCGTAATTAATTCTTCAAACTATGATATTTTCTATAGTAAAATCTACAGATAGCTCAATTGATCCATATCAATACCAGTCGGAAGCGTCCCCAAGACGTTGGCTGCATTGCCCCGCTGTATGGCAATGCTGATGCGCCGCGCCTGATTAACCAGCTCTCGGGTCACGGGTCGCTTCGACCTGACACGCTCAGATATTTTTTTGAGATCCTGATGAGACTCGGTACCCCACGGACCAAGGGACTTCAAGGGGAGCAAATGTGTACGCTCTATTCGACACCTGCATGTTTGCGCCTCTTGAGATCATCGGCCAAATCTGCCTCCGCACTGATTTGGCCGGTTTTGGTACTAAATTATACTTTTTAGGACCTAGACTATCTGTCTGCCGAGAACTCGGTAGGGTAGCTTATAAACACAGGGAAGGAATAGTAGGTAAAAAATTGCTTACACAACATATTTTAAAATCCTCTTTAGCTCTCATTATCAGCAATAACAACTGAAAATAATAAGTAGGTAATATAAGTTAATTAGGAACATTTATTTCAAACTACACAAAAGTTACAGATTTTACCTATACATTAAGGTATTTTTTATGTAGCTACTTATACACTAATAATACATAAAAAATAATTAAAATAATGCTAAATAATGCTGGACTATTCACACAGCATTATCTAGCCCCAAGCTAAGCAGAGCTTGTGTTATGGGTACTAGATAACTGATATACATAATACAACACACTACATAGATAGATATTTGTTTATATATAGAAAACATCCAGAACGCCCTGAACAAATACCTGCAGATCGTATAAATATTTGTCCTGATGCGGGAATCGAACCTGCATCCTCCTGCGTCGCAGGTAGACCTTCGCCCACCGCGCCACAGAGGTCGTCATATTTCAGTAACACAGTCAGGTTTTTTATAAATAAATAAAAACAAACAACTAAAGTGTATCTTTTGAATTCCAGGACTACGATGCACAAGACTTGCTTGAATTCGAAGAAACCATTCTTCAAGGAGTGGAGTACAGCAGCGAGGGCAAAATTAGCCGCAAGCAGCTGACCATGATCCTTCTCGCGCTCGCAAAACACCATCAAGAAGAAGAACCGGCCACCCCATAAGCACAACCTGGCAACCCTATGGCTTATTTTGTGGCTGTATCCGTGCAAACGTCACTCCGTCCCCTTCCCGATGTTTTATTCTGCGCGGGAAAAACTTACGTTGAAATAGTCGATTTGAAAATAGAAGCACGCCTACCATGACATGTGCTTTTTTTGAGATGAGTTGTTTGTTGGTCTACTGTTATAACACAATACATTAATCAGAGATTTAAATCGTTAGATTATAGGCCCTTTCCGAAGTGAAATTGCGCAGTGTTCTTTCCAAACGGAATGAGATAACTCGCTTATTTGGAAACAGTGTATTTGTGTTTTTTCTAAAGCTATATATAATTAGCTAAACACAAAAGATCTTGCAATATGGAACAGTTAGATTTGGTTAGTTAGGATTGGCATAAACAAACATCATTTGCACCCATTGATTAATTAAAAAAAAAACAAATTTAAAAAAATGTCACAGTTATTGTATTGGTGTCAGGATGTATCTAACGATTTAAATCTTTGATTCCACACTTAAGATAAATAAAATACTGGAATTACATTTAAGGCCCATACACCACCGAAAGTGGCGCCCCCAACTATTATATCTTATTATTACGTTGAACGCAGGAATTTTTAAAAATCCTACGTTCAGTTTGTGGTATCTATTATAAGCTATTTATTTATGCCTCTGTAATAGTTTCATTTTGTAAAGCTTAGGAAGAGATACAAAGTTGCGCTTTTTGGCCACCAAACTCTATTTTTGCATCTCCTCCTAAACTATATGAGATAAAATTATAAAAGAGGTATTAAAAAATAGCTTATAATAGATACCACAAACTGAACGTAGGATTTTTTAAAATTCCTATGATAAACGTAAAAATATGATAAAATAGGAATTGCTGTCAGTTTGGCTCGGGTATGCGCCTTAAGGCCAGAGTGACGGAAATATGCCAACAAGACCAGGATATTTCCGTCACTGGCCTGAAGCTCCAAGAAAAGACTCTTTCTAAAATAATTATTTTTTAAACGCACTGGTTTTGCACGATAAATTTCTAGTAGGATAGGCCATTCTTTTCAGACTTTTTTAAAGTTGTATTTCAACGCCTCTCGCTAAAGAGCAATAAACTGGTACAATTCTGTAAAGACGCGTTCATTTTAAGAATGGTTTAACCTAACCTACCTAGGAGAAATATTTTCGTCTTAGGTTCCTATTTTATTGACACTTTAAAATAAACAGAATGGCTGTGTTAGTTTTCATAAAAAAAACAAATGCTTACATAAAAATATTATAAATGTACCACCCGTAGACATTGTGAAAAGCCAAATGTAATGCCAAATATTAAACTTAAAAATCACAACTCATATAAAATTATTTTACAGTAATCTTGAAACTGTAAATCTTCAACGAAGATAAAATTGTTAATACATAGTTCGTAGGTAGTCCCGATAATTTTATGTGAATTTAAATTCATGCTTGAAATTTATAAAAACATGGCAAATATTTTCGTAAATTTTACGATGCACGATATCAATGCATGCATTATTATCTTATCTACATATCATTCCATTTTCACTACGACCACACTTTGTAAACGCACTAGTTTTCCTAAATCTTGTTGTTCTTAATATATATGATCTAATTTATGTAGGTATTTTGTATCTGTATCTATATTAATAAATGTCCCTTCGATTTATATCACATATTTCCGAATCTTTGCAATCTTCGTATCTAAATTCTGATGATGATTATTACAATAAATAAGAGGTTACATGTCTTCTTAAGAAATTCACACACGGCAGCTTTAATGTAAAGATGTATATTATAGCACAATACATCTCATTACATCTGTCAATAGAAATCGTAGACCACACAAGGCAGCTGTAATGTATAATTTTTACCTGTATGAAATAGTAAATGTAGTAGGCACCTACTACACCTACTATTTCATTACATATACATATTCACTATATTATAATATATTATAGCTGCTGTGTGAAGTTCTTAACTTAATAAAATATTATATATGATCAAATAGATACATACATAATTGGAAGGTATATATTTGATGAAAAAGCCCCGATCCCCGTTGACGAGCGAATCGAAACGTGATCTCGTTTTCCCGATATGGTAAACCTCTATCGTGAGTAAAGGGAACGTCTCGATACTAACTCGTCATTCGGACTCGGGGTCAGATCGTTCGTCATAGATACCTACCCATTTAAAAAGGTAGCTAGCATTTTACGAATAAATCGACTAGCGATGAATTGAGCTTTCAGTGTGATTTTTATAAAATATAAAAATTAAAATATTTGTCAGCATTGTAGAAATTTGCTTCAGATTAGGATTTTGATGTGCTCATGATAGATTTACTTGTATGTAAGTATTTTTTGTTTACCTGTAGATTGTTTGCAAAAGTCTGCAGTGAGCTCGTAGTTATTTTAAATTTTCTTTAGTGTCAATTCAGATGGCGCCTGTACTAAACTAAAATAATTTGACATTATTGAAAATGTCGCCGTCCCTGTCATAGCGATCAAAATAACAAGGATAGCATATTTTTTAGTCCTATCAAATTAGCTTAGTCTAGTTTTAGCGGCATCTTAATAGACACCTTTGTAAAAAAAATAAAAACCCATTTCATAGTCCCAGTTTTTTTTTTCAGTTTTCCGGGTCAAATACTAATCCCTCGAGAATACAATTTGTATATGACCATTTTGGAATCATACTGTATATTAGATAGAATAAATTAAAATTATAAAGAATCATTAAAATCGATCGCTGAAATCCGTCTCGATTCTCGTTGTGAGCGCCTTCTATAATAACTGCAAGAACGCTGTGTAACACGTTACATTACGCCGGGCATAGATTTAAATCGTTAGATAGCCCGACCACCAAAAACTGTAGCAATGTGTGTGAGACATGTCGCATCATGTCTAAAACATGTGCAATCTACACAAACAAAACAATTGTACTACATTACTTTCTCTTTCATGCACTCGCCATTTAAATTTGTTATTTTAGTCATTTTTGACAATGCGGACGATAGTATAAAAGTTATTTCATTAACTCGCAATACCTACGAGTAAAATGTTACACCTCTGGCTTTGTTTGTGTTTATAGAATTGCTTTCGAAAGGCTCACGTCATTTTGTGACGCTATAAACTGCTCGCAAACGTCCTTCACAACACGTCCGGCAAACACTGTGCTAAGATGTACACTGAGTCCAGGTTTATGCATGCATAAGGTTCGACTTGGACACAACACGGTGCGGTCTCACTGCGGTAAGGGCATATCTAACGATTTAAATCTATGACGCCGGGTCAGGATCTGTATAAACGAAAGTTTTGAACGAAGTTTTAGAATATACCTATTAGTAGTCTGTTCAAAAACGGTGAACTAACACTTTAAGTCGTAGGTACTGCAATGACAGATCAGTGTTGTCAACGCAACAAAAGTTGTCAATTGGCACACGCGCGCTCTCAATTCCCACGACTCGACATAACATTACCGTGACGCGACGCTTCTCTTTTTGAACAGACTCTAATATAATTGTAGCTATTTGTTATTACAGTGTTACCAATAAACTAGAAATCACATTACTATAAGAACACGTGGTACCAGTGTTGTAATTTGTAATAACTCTTCAATTAAATAAATACCTATGTCATTTATGAGTTAAGTAATATTCGTTGAAGAGGGTTCTTGTAGAATTTTATGATTGTAACAGCCCAGCGTCTTTTTATTTAATGTTGTTGATTGTGGCATCACTGTTACACAATTGTTTTTTATTATCTCTTTTATAGTTTGTTTGCATCAATATGGATTAGATTTGTTGTATACTTATGAAGGTTGAGGTTGCCAGTAATATTATTAAAAAAGAATGTATTTAGATGCAAGGGTAATAGATTTGTATAACTTTATACTTGTTTGTATTTAACCTAGCAACCCCTGTGAGTAGTGGCCTTTATTTTTATGTGGGTTAAAATGTGTTGTGGTTTAAATGTTTAGATACCTATTAAAAAATGTACCCATCTAGGATTCTGCCAAGGTTTTAAAAAAATACTAGGTACGGTATTGTAAGAATGGTGTTTTTTTTCAAATATGTATGTATATCATAGTAAATACATCCTTACCTAGATACTTTATGCATTAAGAAGGTTCTATACATAGTAATAATTATCTCTCTTACAGCATAAAAAGCGTGACTTTGAACGAATTCGTATTATTTTGTACTTATTTTATTTGTTTACCTTGTGATTATCCAATACCTACTTTTGCAAGATACAGCTATAACCAAAGATTTAAATCGTTTATAGCGGTACTCTTTCCGTAGTAAGACCGCACCGTTTCGTTGCCAAGCGAAATAAAATAACTCGCTGATTTGGAATTTTATTTACTTATTGTGTGTTTTTTTTCACGAAGGTTCGTGCAATATCTTTGCAGTTTGCACAATAAATGGTAATATAACTTAAGGTTACTGGCAAAAAACCTAGTGTGCGTGTGTCAACATTTTGTTATTTTTGTTATTTTTTTTTAAACAAAAAACGTATGTCAACGCACGCGGTCAGAGACAATTGCCACAGATTTTGGTGTCAGGGCGTATCTAGCGATTTAAATCTTTGTTTATATTTACGAGTATACAAACTGTTGCCACAAACATACCTACCATACCAACAAATTGTGTTCTATAAAAAAAAACGAATACTTACAAACACTTGAGGTTGTCGCAGATTAAGGCCGCACAGTTACCGCACTACTCTAAAATACTCGAAACATTAAGATGCATTTTATATTGTCAAAGTTGTGGTATGCCATTTCGTGACTGTAAAATGTATAAAATAAGCTTTGCTTAAGCGGTGTTGGGTTAATGTTCGGAGAGCTTTTATAATACAAAAATCTATTATTTACCATTATACACGTAAATACCGACCTACATAATTATTGTTAAAATGGTGTACCTACGATTATAAAATGTTTATATTTGTACGAATTGTTTAATTTCTAATAACATACCTACTAGCTCATTCATCTGAGCCTACTAGGTATCTAAATCCAATGGAAACCCGTACAATCATTGACAAAAACTGATGAAATGGTAATGGACTTTAGACAACCATTTTTTTAACAGATTGGTAGTCTTCAGTTAGGTCGCCCATCAACTTCTATGGCTCACTTATGGCAGGCCGATTAATGGTCGCAGTAAATGTGTTAAGAATATATAGAATAAAGCTGCCGAGCTTCCTGTAATAGATCCATTCAGAGCGCTTGAAATAGCGGTATTTTGAAATACCGGTTCGGCTAACCTTGACGTGTACCGATACATCTTTGGTATCGATATAAATTATACTTACAGAATGCCCACAGACATAATACTAGCTGATACAAGTTTTTTTCTTATTTAGGTAGGTATTTAGTGCGGTATCGGTAATTGCATCGGTAAAGGTAATAATAATAATAATTTGAGCCTTTTATTCAGACACTTTACAATATGCAGTAATAGGTAGGTAATACTTTAATTATTATTTGTCGGGTATTTATCGCGTACCTTGGTTTTTATTTCCCCTAAGTTACCAAGGTACGCGATAAATAATAATTAAATTATGTTAACAAATCGCGAAAGTTTAAAAAGGTAATAAGTACTTTATACACTAACCTAAACTAACTCCACTGCTTCGTCATCTGTCTATGTGCCTCTTTGGACAAAGGCCTTCCCCAATTTGACCTCTGTTACTAGCCAATCTAGACCATGTGCCACCTGCTGTGGCCTTTTTATCGTCGACCAATCTTCTCGATGGTCTACCTAGTTTCCTTCTATTGTTCCCTATGAACAAGTAGGTACATTAGGTATATTTTTTGTCAATTTTTCCCTGATTGTGTGCCCAGTCCATCTCCACTTCAGTTTTCTGATGGCTATTGATATATCTTTTGTTTTGTGAGTTTTTTATATTGGCCATTCCGATTCACTAGTTTATACCTATATCACAGAGTTTTATCCCCATCATACTCCTCCCCTACATTATATATATAAAGATATATAGATACTGCATAATGCGGAAGTGCTGTGTGCATCTTGGTCATTGTCGAAACTGGCTTTATATGAAAACGCTCTGCAAATGCAAGTACGCGCGCCCGCACTCGGACAGGAGACGCGACGTCGCGAAAACCGTTTTTTACAAAACAGCATGATATTTCAATGACCTGTCAAGTAAGTTTAGTTTAGTTTTAGCGACATCTGAATAGACACCAGAATGTACCTATCGTGCTATAAAGTGAAGCAATCCGCACACAGACGCAGAATTGAGAACCTCCTCCTTTTTTTGAAGGTTAAAAAAACCAAGTCGCAAAATCGCAGGACGCGGACACAAGTCGCGCTAAAAATTAGCGCTTGTGTTGTGTGAATAAAGCTCTATGCGATGTGAAGTGGCCAACAACACAAGGGGCGGACAAGAAATCATCGGATTGCTCTTATGTATTATGTAGTCTGTACGTAAACATCCGGCTCAAAAGCTGTGTAGTCAAGCCCAGGAACTGGAAAAAAAGTAAAAAAGACGCCATTTTTCTCTGTGGTAAAAAAGAAAAACCGCGTTGCGCTGCCGTGCTTGATTTTATTGAAGAATAATTAGATTAATTTGCGCTAAATAGTCTAATAACCATGGGTGTTACCGTTGACACTCTCTCGCCCGGAGATGGTAAGTTATCTAGATAAAATTTACTCTTTGATACATATTTGCCTTCATCCGGTAAAGGACTCCTTACCCCTCCTGATTTTCATTGCCCATCCTACTGTAAATGTGATCTAGTTCACCTACCAGCTACGTTATACTAGGATTTGAATGTAATAATTGCAAATTCTAGTTTTCAATCCATCTACCTATTAATAGAGCTATTTTTAGATAAACATTCCATGTGAGAAAGTGCAATCTTTTGATTTACTCAGTAATTAGAGTAGGCAATTGAGTCTTTAATAAATTCTGTTCGATTTTTGTACATTTCCGGTGCATGCATGGTTTGAAAACCACATCGACTATTTCTATTGGCAAATAATTATCAAGATAACGTTTTCTATAAATAGACAGGATACTTAAACTTAGGATTTAGGAATATCAAATGATACATTTTGATTCCATAATTGACTTCTAACGATACCTAAATCCTTATTTTAGCTAGTTTTGATGTCAATCATAAGATAACTATTCAATTTGAAAAGCTATCGTCTATTTGATTTTCGTAAAACCTAATTTTAGCCAATTCTAAAACAATTGAATCGACATCAATGTTTCATCAGCTAATTCTATAATAATAGAATAGACACCAGGAAATTAGGTATATTAATAAACCTGCGAAGTCAGTATTACAAATTTTGTTTCTAAGCTTATTATTTAAACACCCAATTATTTGTCAAGTGTACAAATGGGTTTTAGTACTTGTCAGTAGGTATTATGTTCAAGCTACAATAGAAAATATCATATTTCTTACATCATTGTTATGTAGAGAATGGTCTTGGTTCTGCTCTACATCCAAGCTTTATATATTGTGTGTACACACTACTTTGTGTGTACACTACATAAAGATAAAATACAAACAGGAAAAGGAAAATCGATGTTTCGTTTTTGTTGTGCAAAACCCACTCTGATATTGCTTGCATAAGATCAGCATTTGCACAAAAACAACTACCCAGGAACTTAGCTGAAATATGAAATAAGTACCTACTTATCTTACCACAGCAGTATTTTTTGTCTGACTACACAGAATAAATAATAGTATTGCCCAATCACATAGTAACACATAAAAAAAACACTGACATACACTGGCCAATACAATCTTTGGTGCCATAATTTTAAGAACTGATTTTGAGAGTACCATATTCACTTTTACTTCAAATACGCATTCGATTTTGTGTATCAACCCTAGTTTTTAAGTTATTTCACAAAAACAATTTATATGACAATATAATATTTTTTGTAATCAGAATTCAAAAAAGTTCTCTTGATTTTTTTTTTGCATATTTGGCATTTAGGTTGTCAGCGATCAAATCATGGGGATCGGTACCCTGGTACCAATCCCCCATGACTTCGGTGTATGGATCAAACCGCTTTGCTTGTTCTTCAGTTAAGTCACTGAGGTTTTGTGGGAGGCATTCCAAATCACTGTGTAGGTAATGAAATTTGATGCTCATATATCATATCCCAAGTTCTGAATATAAAAGCATATTTGGTTTACAAGTTAATTATGTTTCAACATTATACCAAAAAATTTGTTAAAAAGTTTCTCGACAAAGACAATTCATTACATTCAATCTGGATTCTGACGGTTTATCAGATCATTTATTGTCTTGAATAAACTAGAGGTTCGATTGCTTCGATTTTCACGACTTGTCAATCTCGGTAGATATAAGACAATAATGTAATAATGAATGTAATGTTTATTCATATTATCAGACATGGTAAATTCCATGAGTAAATAAGTTGATCCACATTATAATATCTTAGCGCCTACCTAGGTACTTAAAGTACCTAGTAAAGTCTCTAACCACCACCACTGCTACACTTAGTTATTAAACCAGTAAACAAGATGAAGCAAACTTCTAAAAAGTCCTACTGTGATTAATTATTATTAGAGTTATAATAGGTTACTAGCTGCGCCCCGCGGCTTCGCACGCGTTTTTCCTATGGAAACGTTCAAAGGTGATTTCTATCCCACGGGAACTGATTTATGGGATAAAAAGCCTATGTTTGTTCCAGGGTTATAATTACCTGTATGCAAAATTTCAGCCCGATCCGTTGAGTAATTTTGGCGTGAAGAGGACACAGGACAAACATCCATCCATACGAACTTTCGCATTTATATAATTAATATTAAGTCTGATTTTGCAGCTGAGAGATATTTCTATATCATAGCGCTTTTCTCTTAAGTTTTTCACTAAAGTTTGTCTCTTATGGTCAGATTGTGTATGCATAAGCAGTGGTCAAGTCTGATATTGAAGTTGTTAACCGAGGGATCTATTACAACTTCGCCAATTCCATTGTTAACCACTTGGTTAGTGTTAGTGATGTGATGACAACAATAAATTTATTGAGTATTGACTAAGTCCTATCTATTCCAGAATCCACATACCCCAAGTCTGGACAGACCGTGGTCGTCCACTACACAGGCACGTTGACAAATGGCAAGAAGTTCGACTCATCACGCGACCGCGGCAAACCTTTCAAGTTCCGCATCGGCAAGGGAGAGGTCATCAAAGGCTGGGATGAGGGTGTTGCCAAGGTAATGTATTTTATTTTAAATTAGCGACCCGCCCCGGCTTCGCTAGCGAAGGTTTTTTGTGATTCAAGAGGAAGGTTTATATATTACTAGCTGCGCCCCGCGGCTTCGCACTCGTTTTTCCTATGGAAAAGTTTAAAGGTGATTTTTATCACACGGGAACAGATGTACGGGATAAAAAAAGCCCATATTTTATTCCAGTATTAGAATTACCAGATCCGTTCAGTAGTTTTGGCGTGAAGAGGTAACAAACATCCATCCATCCATACAAACCTTCGCATTTATAATATTAGTGTGATAGTGTGATGTGATATAAACCTTCCTCTTGAATCACAATAAAAACTGCATCAAATCCGTTGCATAGTTTTAAAGATCTAAGCATATCATAGCATAGGGACAGGACAGTAGAAGTGACTTGGTTTTATACTATGTATATGTATAAGAGTATCACTATAATATAAATCTGTTCCATTGTTTCTCTATAGACTACTATAATTATGTGTAGTTAAATTATATAAAATGATTATCAAACTAACTAAAATACTGCTCAGCTGATTTATGTTGCCAGTTCTGGTTGCTTCTATAAGTGTGTCTGTCATGTCTCTATAGAATAAGTTTACATTAAATACAGACTTATATTAAGTTGTGATATAAATAACTATCTATCTAGCTATCTGTAAGAGAGCAGAAGTATGGAATGTATTTCAATGTGATAGGTCATCATGCCCTGTGGGCTGCATTTGGCTCCGGAGTAAGGTGCTTCAGGTGCATGACATAATCGTAAAGAAAACTGCCCAGCAGCAAGCAAGGGTGGATGTAGAGTCGATTATCACATTTATTATGAAATTGACAATAAGATTTGTCACTATGTCATTATTACACAAGATTTGTCACTATGTCATACTATATTACTGATAGTGTTGCAGCAAAAAGTCCTTTTTCCTCTACTTTGTTTTTTCATTCTAGTCCACTCCCGTTCCATTCCATATTTTCTAGACACCTATTATAAGATTGTATTTTCTAATTCCAGATGTCAGTGGGAGAGCGGGCCAAGCTGACATGCACCCCAGACTACGCTTACGGCCAGCAGGGACACCCTGGGGTCATCCCGCCCAACTCCACCCTTCTCTTTGACGTTGAGCTGATCCGTCTTGAATAAACACCTTGAATCACCTTACAGGTCCTTTGTGGGCCATTATTACTAAGATCACCATACCATTGTTTCAAACTTCAAATCTTTTGTTAATACCTAGGTCTATTAGATTAGAGGTTCTTGTAATAGGCTCTTTTGCATCTGTATTGATCTATTAGATTGTGAACATACATTAGCCAAACTAGTCTTGTTAAAAGTCACGTGTGCAGCCTCATTTTAAACTTTTATCTTAGTAGATACCTACTTAAATTGATTCTCTTTTTGATCATATGTCACTGATATTCTTAGCATGAATTGATATTTCATAGCAATGGTATATTGTGTAGGTAGAATCAGTTTTTTGTGTGAAGGCTACAAAACACCGCTTTATTGGTTTATTAGTAAATTTTTACTTGATGATGAAGTCGATTAGATAGGTCTCAGTTTTTGTTACTTATCTAGCAAATAATTTTATGTAGGTCAAATTTATTATAACCTAGAATCATACTGCCCCAATTATTCTGCATTTGTCTGACATTCCTTGAATATTTCATAGGTACACATAATTCTAGCACATTGCCAAAGTTCTTTACATTTAGAATATTATATTTCTTGGTC
Organism: Eupithecia tripunctaria; assembly: GCA_955876795.1. Lineage (NCBI taxonomy): Eukaryota > Metazoa > Arthropoda > Insecta > Lepidoptera > Geometridae > Eupithecia > Eupithecia tripunctaria. The sequence goes on along the minus strand of OY041623.1, from coordinate 5,506,421 downwards.
TTACTGCACAAATAAACAATGCTATTTTATGTATTACATACATGTACGTACCTAGGTCCCAGGTAATGGTGATTTCTCATTAAAGCTTTATCAAACTTAAGATAATAAACTTAATGTGAAACAAATAATGCTTTATTTATTCTCTTAAGCTGGTGTTCACCAAAAGATTAATCGTTAATTTAGGCAGCTTCATCAGTTAACTTTGACGTTTATGTATAAAAACTTGTGTCAAAAACTACAATTGTTTCAAATTTAACCAACTGTTGGTGGTCTTAAGTCTTATTATTAATATGAACAATTTGAGCATCGAATTTATCTCCACATTTGGCTGTTAGTTGTGGTCACGGAATAGTACCTATTGCATGAAGTATTGAGAACTAGTACATAAAATGGAGAACGCAGACCTATCTTTAGAAAATTAGATTAATATACCCTTCAGCTTAGATCTTTACAAGTGGACCGTCGTACCATTTAACACAAACTATGCTTAGCTTGGGGCTAGATGATGCTGTGTGGATTGTCCAGCATTATTTATTCATCTACTAGCTGCGTCCCGCGGCTTCACACGCGTTGTTCATATGGAAAAATTTAAAGGTGATTTTTATCCTACGGGAACTGATTTATGTAAAAGACAAAAAGTAGCCCTGTGTTTGATTCCAGAATTAGAATCACCTATATGCAATATTTCAGCCCGATCCGTTTGGTAGTTTTGGCGTGACAAGGTAACAAACATCCATACAAACTTTCGCATTTATATAAATAATGTGATTTACGCCATCTAGTCGGGAAACTTGGCAAATTGAAGCAACCTTGAGTTCAGGGGCAACAGTTTGGTGGTATAATTGTTCTGCAGGGGGCGCCCTGCAGAACAATTATACCACCAAACTGCGTCCCGCAACCCGCACGCCCATTGTTGGTGTTATGGGCATTACCCTCCATGGGATAAACTTTTTTCCGTACAGTTATGCACACAGAACGTACCTACTCTACCGAGGTCATACATAACTGCGCAGGCAAGACGGACCGTGTCTGGCCGGGCTAACTTTTCTCAGAAAGCGCATAAATGTGAAAAGGTGAAAGAACTATATGTTGGAGACCTGCCCTTCATAGATGGCGCTAAAGGTCTCATAAATATTTCAAGAGGTAAGAGCAAGTATTATTTCATTACATTACCGTAGGTAGGTACTAGAAATGAAGGCTACATAAGAAATAAGAATTTATTCATAGCCTTCCTTTATTCTTAGTATAAGGTGTGTAGTGTACCTTATACTAAGAATAAAGGAAATACAAAAATATACCTACATAACACGCAAAATATAAACGATTGGATTTAAACATTGATTAAACGGGAATACCTTAGTAAGTTATAGTGTGGTAAAAATGTTAGGCTTTGAATTAGACCCATTACTATTTTGGAAACATCATATTGATACAACATGCAAAAAAATGGCTCGAGGAGTTTATGCTCTAAAACAATTGAGACCTATTACATCCGAAAAATCACTTAAAGATATATATTATGCCTATATACATTCAATCATGTCATACGGGATTATATTATTCGGTAGCTCAACAGACTATGATATAAAATAATATATTCCTAGCCATGTGTGAGTAGAGTGCTGACAAGGGTACCTACTAGGTCCAACCTCAACTTTGTTATTCATTATCCACCGAAGTAGATAACGACGCTGGTTTTCAGTTAGGACCCTCGCGTCACCAAAGATTTAAATCGTTAGATAGGCCCTTTCCGTAGTGAGACCGCGCCGTGCTTGTTGCCAAACGAAGTTTGCGAGCTCACAAACTTGTCTACGTCATTTGGATTGGAATCAGTGAATTTTGTTTTTGTGGTGTGCTTGTTCACAAAACTTAGTGATATGTGAATGCACAATAAAATGCAATAATATAACAGTTAGGTTCATTGACAAAAACACGAATTTTGTCTAGTCATAGTGTGCGTGCGTCGGCTATTTTTTAACACAATTATTCAAAGAAGATGCCACAGTTTTTGGACGTGTAAGGGCGTGTCTAACGATCAATCAGTCTTATTGTACGGTGGCGGCGGCGGCGGTCAGGAGCAAAGTGCCGTGTTCTCGATGGCTCAGGCTGGATCGGCTCGGCTCGGTTGCAGGTTCGAATCGCGGCTTGGTCGAACGGAGGCTCGGCGTTTGGCGGAATTTGGCGCGCTTCGTTCATGTCCCTCGGTGATAGCGGGAAAAGCAACGAGAGCGACAATATTATATAGGCTAGTAGTAAAGTAAATAATTAACCCAATAGTTTACTACAGTGACGATAATCATCACTTACTATTCAACTATCTGTACCTACCTATAACCATGACAACCATCCGTTTTTTTTAAAGTACATACATTGTTACCCAAGGTATGAGTGTAACTTAATTAATCCCGAGACGGGGTTTAAAGCGCTAATAAGTTCGAGGGACTAAATGGTGGGAAATAGAGTCGATTAAGACCAACTTGTTTTTTTGAAAAATGACATTTTTTGGGCGAACCGTACATTTTTTCAAAAAACTGAAAATGGCAATATTTTTTTCTTCAAAATAAAACAGTAAGTTCCTAAGAACAAAACCTTTTAACTACAAAAGAAACGGTAGCTACCCTTAAGGAGCCAAAAATTTGCCCCATACCCCTGTATACCTACCCCCTTATTCATCTGCTAACTTAGCTCACTGCTAAACTTAGAGAATAAATCTCGCTGTCTTCTTCTATTGACATAAGTCAGACTGTGAAATAACACTAATAAGCAGCTGTTTTATGTTAGCAGACCATTATATGAATAAGGGGGCTATGTCTCCACATTTGTAATGCTAGTTACTACACTGCTGGTGTGATGTTCTACTTACATCCACCCAGGAACGTTATTATTGTCATAGATAAATGAACTATAAAGTCCTTGTTATTACTAAAATTAGTACCTACCTAATTATTAAATCATATTTTCAATAGGAAGGTCTCTTGAAATAAAAATTCAAGAATACTCCGATAGTAGGTATATCTTTATTCGTTAATCTCGCTTTAGATATTTATTATAATGTTTTCTTTTAATTATTTATGTACTTAACTAAATTATAAAAATTACAATAACACAATTCTTCTTATTTTAAGTTTACATACATTGAAAGTAGGTAACCATCTAAGGTTGCGTTGAATATTCACAAAGCTAGCAGTAAATAAAAAATATTATTATTTGTATCACACACAACCAAGTACAGTTAGCTGTGAAAATGTGTATACACTGTCAAGTTTTTAATTTGACTAAATAGTAAGTGTAGGTACCTACCTAACTTAGGTAGGTAATTGTGATAATTTTATATTCCGCCTTCTGCCAGTATATAGCTAAGCAACTTTGCACGATAAATGTCTGTCATTAATTTGAGAAGTTCCAATTAAGGACTCATTTACACGGACGGACTGCAATGCAAGTAGCCGATAGCAGTTGGCCCTGCAGTGGACCGCACTGAACTGCAGTCGGTAACTTGTCGTGTATTATGATGATGAGCCACAAAAGTGAAAACTTTGTTTATACAAATCTGAACAGCCGACTGTATCAACAAACTTTGATGTCCATTCAGATGGAACAAACGAAAAAGCTTATCAAGTTTTGTATTTATTGTATTGCTGGCAATAAGGTATTTTATTCTAACCGAGAAAACATCTTAAAATGTATTATTGAAAAATCAGTTGGAATATAGTTTTAGTTCTTAGAACAACTAAATAATTTATAAAATTCAATTCTAAGTTTTCCGTTTTTAAATCGGTGTTCTAACATTTAAAAATAGTAGCTGCCATGTTATAACGTCATACGGCTGTGTAAACACCTAGGTTATCTTGGTATCATATTCCATAAATATGGACCTATTTTGCTATTGGTGAAAGATATTTTAAATAGGTAGTTAGGTACTAGGTAGATAGGTACTGTACCGACATCAAAGTGATCTTCACAAAAGTACATACGATTTTTTTCAAATAGTTCGCGATCCTTTCTGAGCCACTTTCAAAATTATTTGACAGTGGTGTCTATTCAGATGTTGCCAAAACTAGACTAAACTAATTTTAGTTTAGTTTAGTTTTGGCAACATCTGAATAGACACCAGTACCTATTATAATTGCCATTCTTTGTATTTCGATAGACGAAAAAGGAACGCCAACATTTGAACTGTTAAATTATGTAGTTTCCGTTTTTGTGTCAAATGAATTTACACTTTCAGTATCTACGAAGTGTTGGCATAAAAAAGGAAACCGATATAATGAAGAGATATAAGATAAGGACAAAAGTGGAACAAGTTGTTCATTAAGAATACATTAAAATCTCATATCGTAGAACAAACTTGGGAGAAACTATACATTCGAGAAAGTTTTAATGTTGGGAAACAATATTCACAAAGAAATCATGCATGTCCTTATTACTTAGGTAATATCATTTATTATGATCCCGAAATCAAAAAGAATATTGAAACATAATTAATTATAGAATATTGAAACATGTATGATAAAAACGCTACTATTTTTTTTTATAATGTACCTAACCTAGGTACATAGGTCCTTGTTTAAATTTTTAGTTGAAACTTTAAGTATAAATCAGAATAGGTTATTTTACTGACATTTCAGTACCCGGAAGTAATATTGCAATAGGTGATAAAACATGTATGTACCTCTAAATGCTTGCGAATATTCGAAAATAATTATTTGTATTGTAAGAAACTATTCGACACAGACACTATAGACATCTATGGAAAAACACTCATTACACTTATCATTTAATTACATTCTAAAAGTAAGTACTTTCCTTATAGAAAAATATATTTACAATTTGTCAGTAGATACGTGTCTAATGTGTAATCGTTTATGTACAAAATCATCAGTGAGATGGTTCGATTCTTGTTGGCGCAAGATAATTTTTTTTACAGATTTTCTAATAGGAATTTTAGGCTAGTTTCGTTCCTTGTGAACGTAGATATTTAAAACCATAAAACAAAAATTAATCTCTTGCCAACGAATCAAAATATGTAAACCCAACAGTTAGTTACTAGTTACTACAAAGTAACAATTATTTTATTACATTACACTAACGTAAAATGTGTGTACTCTGAAAATCTAAAATCCTACGAATACTTCTTTTAGAAAACTATAAAGTAGCAGTTGCAAAACTCTCTTATACATAAGATATCCTATGTTCAAGATTTTTGTGACAATTCATCACATTAAATTTTTTATTATAATTTTCATTATTTTTAAAAAATAAGGTAACCAATATTGCGGATGGACCAAATAACTAAAAGTATTTTCTTCTTGCTCAGAAAAATTGAAAACAAATATCCTGCGCAGGGCTTTGGATGAAATCAAGAGTTTTCATTTATTACTTAACTACATACAAAATATTAGAAATCAGTTTTACAATTACGTACGTTTATGTCAAGCCTATCTTTAGGTGAGAACTGGAGACTATTGAAAATACCCTATTGCTAAAAACGCGATAAAAGCGCCAACTACCTTTTTTGGGAAATCTATGCCAATGGAAAAATATGTCTCTTTCAGACTTATAACTATTTTCGTATAAGTCACTCACGTCAAACCGCACACTATGTGTTCGGTAATTGTTTCAACGGCCCTAAACTCAAAACACCTTCCGCGCCAAGGGCATTCAAACTCTTAGTAATACCGTTTTGTGCGCTGTGAACTGAGATTATAGGCAGGCCGAAACACCCAGCACTGCCGTCCCTACCAGCTAGAGGGATAAAACTATAAATGCCCAAACTACTAAGCTTTCTCAAGTTATCTTCCTGGGACATGTCGACAACAGGCAACCCTAGCTCTCGGTTAGTGCCCACAACGTTGTGGAACACCCTCTTATGATGCTGTAGTTGTAATATTTTAGGGTATGTTGCAGGGCATTCTTCGCACCTGAACATAGGCAGCTTGCTTCCGGGATGCGCTGCAGATATGTGAGCATGTAGCGAGCTTTCGTTCATAAATATTTTACTGCAAACCTTACAGGAAAGCATCCTGCCGCCGACTTTCGCCTCTGGTATTGAAAAGCTGCTGGATTTGGACGTGTGTTTGATGCTCATCCCCGCGCCTAGATTCGGGATATGAGGAAGCGGTCGTTCAGGACTCGGTGTTCGACTTCTCTGCTTTTGTTTCACGCTAATTCCCCTAGTCGCTAGTATGTTAGCCATGGCGTTAGCCTCTTTGTTCACAACCTTCTTTGTTATTGAGATCTGACTGCCGAGATTCAGTTTATCTTTGGCACCTTGAACGCTTTGAATCAACGGCATGCCTTCGCGTTGTTTTTGCAGCGCCATCACTTGGCAGTCTTCGTTGTCGTGTTTTCCAGGTAAAAGTATGTTTGGTCGCTTCTTCATCTGCGGCCCTTGTCCACCGGGCCCACCAGGCATACCTGGCCTTTTCATCGGCATTCGCGGCTTACTACCCCGGATTTGTCCGTGCACCTGTATACCCGGTCTGACGGTCGGCCTCTGTCCCCTGACCCCGGGCATCCTGGGTCGCGGTCCATTGACATTCGCACCTGCAGCCATTCTGATCTGGCCAGGCGGCGGCATTTGGACATGACCTACTTGCTGACCGGCCAAAGGTTGCTGTTGCACGCCCGTAGAATCCTGACCTTGCATACCCACCATCTGACCTGGAGGGAATGTCTGGATATTCTGTATCCTGACAGCACTGCCTGATGTCATGGATGGTTTCATGCTCGGACTTGAAGTAGGAATGTATTGAGGAGGACCCATTTGTCCCATACTAGTTGGCGGCTGGCCATACGCCTGCTGCATGTTTTGCAAAGGCGACGCTGAAGAGAATGGTGAAGAGTCAAAAGAATTAGCGGGTACGGAACCAGGATATCCAGGTTTGGGCATTGAGCTTTGATACTGGCCGTAGCCTGACGGTCCCATGGTGGGTCCATAGCTAGATTGGTTAGGATATTGTCCGGGCTGAGAGCCGTACATATTCGGAGTCTGGCCGTACCCTGGCTGTTGTTGTCCATAAGCATTGTATACTCCTTGCTGTGGCATCACACCTCCAGCTCCTGAATAATTCTGGATGTTGATCAACACATTTTGCTGATGCCCAAAGCCAGGTCCTCCCATACCAGTCATTTTCCCAACTTGTTCGACCATTTGCTTGACAGGTAGCAAGCTTTGAAGAATGTTACTAGTTCCTGCCGGATTGTATGGGAGTATTGATGACGACGACGACGGAGTAACAAGTGCGGTCGAATGACCGGTCATTCTTCTATGATCATCTAAAAGCGATATACTTGTAAATCTAGTGTTGCAAACGTCACACGTATGCTGAGGTCCTAATGTATCTAAAGATATGTATTCATTAGCATCGGAAAATCCTTCTTTCTTAGTAGTACTTGAAAGAAGACTTTCGAAAATATCTTCTGCACTTTTTTCCAGCATATCAATTGGAGGTTTTGAGTCTGGTGCATTCCAATTAAAGGAGTGGTTCTTTTGCATTGACGAGTTTAGAGGCAGAGAATTGCCATAGGATGAAGTTATAGGATAGCTAGATTGAGGAGTAGTAGATGCCCAACTGGCGGCAGAAGTGGCGGGACTCGAGTAGGATGGGGGAGGATAATTTACTTGTTCTATTTTACTATCGGGCTCAATTTTAGGCTTTACATCAGCAGGAGTTGTTGAGACAACGCAACAATCGTCGTCCTCGTCATTTGAATCACCGTTTATTTCTATGATAGTACAACCGGTGTCTTCAGTCTTTACCGCAGAAGTCACCGCAGGTGTTGTTTGATGTTGATTGGAAAAGATTGGCTGTGAATTTTGCGTTGGTATGGGTCCAGATTCAGTTTTGATTGTCGCATTGGTGGGCTGGGCGGGTATTGCTCCTACTTCAGGAGGTGGTGAAGACCGCTCAGTTTTGATCTGGCCGGAGAACAGAGGTGCGTTTGAGGCCGATTGAGATTCAGGTGTTTCTAATTCTTTTTTCACTACAATATTGTCTTGTGATTGCCGTCTTTCTGGTGTCGAATTGTTTGATGAGACACTATTCGGGGTTATCACTTCTTGTATTCGAAGCCCTTCTTTGGGAGGCAATGGTAAGTTGGCACCTCTTTTTGGTGTTTGTTTCATGTTAGGTCGACTAACTGGTTTGGCAGGAGGGGCATCGTTTGATGGAGTACGGTGTATTACTATTGGTTTTACCGGTGATTGTGGTTCGGCTTTTGCGACTGTTTTACCTTGAAGATTTTTAAGAACATTTGCTATTTTCTGACTATCAATTTTATTGCTAGTCGTTTTGTTAACTTCTTCTTCGTTTTCATTTTCTGGCTCAGAGTCCTCTTGTCCTTGTTCTTCTGATTTATCAGGCTCTTCATCAGAATCGTCTTCTTGGTTTTCTTCACTTTTGTTGTTCTCACCATCTTCATTTTCCTCTTCATCTTCAGATTCCATCTTAAAGTCTCTCAGACCGTTAACTACTTTGAAACTATTTGAATTATTACCTTCACACTTAATTTTAAGTTTTAGTCCTCCTAATTTTTCCAATTTTTGCATAACGTCATCGGATTTATTTTTATCCGCATCTGGTTCATTTTTAATTGGAGTGTTGCTCTTTTTTATTGTGAAACCTAAACCGCTTAATTTGTCTAGCGCTTGAGTGTTTGTGCTTTTGGGAGGTTCCGTTTTTTTAAGGGATAGGCCGGTTTTTTTAAGAAGTTGAGATATTTCAATTTTTTGCGGTGTTCTTGGCGGAGGCGCTTCATCTTCTTCATCAGACCAGTCCTCATCGCCGGAAGGCGGAAGGTCTTCGTCGTCGGAAGGCAGCTTGTCGAGTACTATAGACGGTAGTGAGACGTGTGTGATGAGGTGTGTCTCTAGCTCTTCCCAATCGGGAAAATCCTCTTTGCAAGTGAAACAGTGGTTTTCTTGCTTAGGCTTCTTTAATACGGCTCCGCTAGATTGTAGTCGTTTTAGTATGTCAGCGACATTGTTATTTACGGGTTTTTTTAGTTGTACCTCTTTTATGGGAAGTTCTTCGTTATCCGGCTGCTCCTTCTCGTCTTCTGGTAAGTCGGCTATTGAATCACCATCTAAAAAAAAAATCTTTGTTTTATTTTGTGTATGGTAAAAAAATAAAGGGGCAGAACTTAAAAAAATATATCATTGAAACTGACATTTTAATTCCCGCTTCCGTGGTTAGTCAATCTTCATCATACTTGATACTTGGTAATTCAGAAATATTTGATTATAAATAATATTTATTGTTTTATTTTAAAAAAAAATCTTACTAAAATGCTACTTCAGGTAGGTATTCGATATTTTGAAACTGGTCTGATACAAAGTACCAAAAATGTATGCTGCTTTTGTTTTAATTTACTCATAGGTACACTTAATAAGCCATGCAAAAAGTTTTTAACCAGGCAGGTATCCATTATGATGATAGCACTTTATTAAGACCCAAATATTTAAATATAATGGTTGTCTTACCACATCATATATTTTTTTCCCCTGCGATTCTCAATACAGCGTTATTTTTATATTTGATAAAATACGGGATTTATTATTTCCTTACGCAACCCTCCTTACATTTCATAACAAATAAATAAATGAGATGAATGATGCCTTGCTTACCACACGCTTTATGCAAGCGGTAAGCAATTTTACGTGCTTACAAGTTACAACTCGTATTCTACACAGCGACAGTTTTTTTTATAAAGCTCTCGCAGCAGCGGTACTGCCGTTTGTCAGCGCAGAAACGAATGGTCAGCACGATTTAAGGAGCAGTGTGGAACAGTGTCGTGATAACGTGCAATGATTTTCCAAGCAAAATCATAAAATGAAATAAATATCAAACTACAAAAGCAATATGATTAAATAATTTAGAAAGTAGGAAACATTATCTATTAAATCAGGCATAGAGACAAAGAATTTGTGAACATATATTTAAAGCTTAGTCATATTTATGAAATTTTGATGAATCTTGCCTATTTAAAAGTTTGTTTTTATTTCATTTTGAAATGAATCATAATTAAGACAAACCTGACTCATCATTAGGTGGTGATGATGGAAATTCAGGTTCAAGCTTTGTAGCCATGTCTTACGTGACCTGGAAAACAAAAAGATTCTCTTAGCCCACTATTTTTCCCATGTTCACATATTTTCAGGAACTAATTGGGTGTATTGAGTCACAGACAACTATTAAATACCAATTTACATGAAATGAAGAAACTCAGTCACTGTTAACAAGCTCAAAGTTCACAAAAATGGAAAGAGACGGGAGGAAAAGACCGAACATTACTAAGGGCCTGGGTTCAGTTTGTTTATATGCTGGTAATTTAGTTGAGTAGCAAGTAAATTTAAGGTTTTACTAATTAAAATATTTAAATCAAAATGTGTTAAAAAAATATAGAGTTATCTCTTTTATTATTGTAAATGTAATTTATATTAAATTCATTGAATAATCGACTAAGTTATTAGCATACTATGAACTAGGCTTTCGTTAAATAAAACAGGCTTTACATTCGTTAAAATGTTTAACATACAACCCACACAACACAACAAGCTACAACACAATATGCATGCTTGTTCATAAAACGAACGGGAAAAGATGTATTAGTAGAAGTTTAGATAACGTATCTAAAATCGAAATAGAAATTGAAGAAACTTGATTTTATTGTAAATAAATTTTATAAACGGACTAAAAAAAAATTTTTTTTATTAAATCATACAGTAAAAGTATTACTGGGTAAGTAGGTTCTGCCTATAAAATAAAGATATTTTATTCTTTATTTGTTTTCTAATACCATTTGGTTGGATGGCTCAAATCAACAAGTCAATAACAGCATTAAACATCAATATTTTCTATTAATATGTTTATTTTGGACCTGCTGTATTAGTTTATTATATTATTAGGTTATTTTGTATTGTATGTAATTAAGTATGTATAATATGAGTTCTGTTTTCACTACTATACACTATCGACCCTTTTTCTTCTTCTTATATCTTTTATTATCATACCAAGGTTGCCTGGGAGAAATCGCTCTCAGCGATAAGGCCGCCTTTTGTACTACATTTATTTATTATTTAGATATAAGACTTTAATGTTTATTTATTACTATTAGTACAATAAAGTGTTCATTCATTCATTTATTCATTAAACTGTTTGTCATTTGTGGTCATTTAGTGAAAAAATATGCTATGGTATACTCAAAGCAAAAACAAAGTCACGAAAGGTGTATTATCTCAAGTAAATAAATTATAAATAGAATTGGCGCGAAATTAGTGGAGTTGGGGATTTCTTAGCATTAGGTATGCAACTATAGAAAACTCTTTTACATAGTGACTTTTTCAAAACTCACTCTCCTTAAGGTCAGCTGGGGTATTTTAAATATTTCAAATCATTTGATTCGATCCTGACGGATCTTTAGAAAGTTATTTTGAATTAAATGTTTTCGAATAGTTTAAAAAAGGGTCAGTTTAGTTCTTCATTAAAAGATTCCGATATACAATCGGAAGATCGATTAACAATCAGTGAAAATAATTATTGCAAGTATTGCCAGGACTTAGATGAAACCTTATAGGATTTAGTTACCTAATAAAATTTATTATGTGAATTGGTCTAAGAAGCTTTTTTCTGAGTGCCTAAAATAAGGATTTTAGGTACATCTTAGTGAGACATTGGTTAGACCAATCGATAGAAAAAAATAAAGTTAAAGATTACTTGAAACTGTCACTAAGTAAAGATTTCAATACAAAAACCTTTACTTAGTGACAGTTTAAGTAAGCAGTAACCTCTCTGAGTGTAGCACTTAGTAACTTTTTGACCTAACTATAGCCATCCAATTATTATGCTGTCATTTAAAAAAATAAAAATAAACTTTCTATAAAACATTTTATCCCTGAATACTCAAACACAACTCAGTTTTCATAGCATTCAAGGGTTTGTTAGGTGTGACCTCTTTGATAGAGAGTACTTAAAAATGCACAATGATTTCAGAAATGCATTGGTAAGTTAGAAATATTGAGTAATTTCTTAGTACCTATTGGTTTGGTTTGGTACCTACTCGCATTTAAAATTTGTAATGAAGGTATCTCGACTAACATTGTATTTAAAATGGTTAATTTGTCAATAAATCAGCCATCTTATCAACAATCTACAAACAAACAAATGATGGCTGCATGCTGCGGTTTATATCTAGGTGTATTCATATAAAAGAAACCATAAGGCAGGTAGTGAATTCAAATTCATGCATCAAACACACACCATTTTTGATAATTAGGTTGTTGACCAAATATTCCAAAACAAAAATATATCAAATATGATTGAAGTGAGCCAAGCAGATTAGGGTACTTACTACCTATATTAACAGTCACAATAAGCTACCTTGTTTTAATGTTTGTATGATTCAGGGTATTTTCAATGATAATAAAATATAAATATTCTAAGTATTATGTCAAGTCAACACCAGCAGTGCTTAGCATAAGGCGAGATGAGGCTATAGATGATGCTGTAATCCACACTTAGACTGTGTGGATTACAGAATCATCCAGACCGAAGATACTTATGCAGTATTTTTATTTACAAACAAATACATAACCAATTTGAACTTTTGTATAATGATCTCTGTTCAGGCACTGTTCAATTTGGATAACCGGAAATAGGTATTCGAGTAAGTATGTAAAACAGTGTGATATTCTGATATAAACAAGTTGGTAAATAGGAAACAAAACCATAATCAGGCACTGGCATCATACATCTAGCCTACATAATATCAGCTCCGTTTTAGAAAATAAGAGGCAAAATGCGTATCTTAAAAGAAGCTTACCTACATTTAACCAATTCGGAGGATAGAAAGCCGCCAAGGTGCAGTACGATTTAGAGTTTTCGCAACACGAGAAAACTTTCGACGCCGCTAATGTTTTTCTAGCAATTCGGTCACAAAGTCTTTATTGAAAACAATCCCAAATATAATCCACAATTCGCACTGATGAATTCGAATCACTATGTAAATCCAACACGGTTTTGTTTTTCGTATTTTCAGCAGTAACAAACAAAAACTTTATTTATTTTCCACAAGCGTCTTCATTCGTCCGTCGTCGGTGAAAATACAAAATGGCCGACTGTCGTTAAAAATAATCACAAAAAGACCGATTCACTGACTTGATCAATGACGAACGCGACTTTAAAGTTGTTGATAAACGATGACCTACATTGATTATGTATTATGTCCAATTGTTATTGTTGAATTGTACAACAATTCTACACAATAACTCCACTATCAGGATTTCGCAGATTAAACACGCAGGGCACGGGCGTTTACTCGCGGCACGGAGTCTGACCGATCGAAGCGCTTCGTTCGTACGGCGGACGGACGCGTCCAAGTCCAACCAAACCAACCAACCAGAATCCGTAGAACCCTCAGGTAGAACCGAGTCCTACCGAACTCGTCTAACTTCTGTTCCTTTCTCGCACAGGCAATAGCGGCATGGCAGCGCGTTGTGCCATGCCAAGTAAATTTTGCTGCCAGCACAGCAATGGTTGCCTTGCGCATTCCTAGCGCTTGACGCTGTTAACGATCACCTATCTCCTTCGCACTTCACACGTCAAGCATTCTCTATCTCAACTCTCGTGTATAATTTATTGAAATTACCCACTGCCGATAGCAATAACTGCTATAGCAACGAAATGGCCGCGGTCGCCCCTACCCGTTATTAAATAATGACCTTGTTATTTTATTTTCCTCGTTCGCATGAATGAACGACTCTCTCGACTTGAAGCGATTAGTGAAGCGGATTAACGCAGTCACTGCCCAGCTCTGCGGTGCGACCCGCAGGGGCGCGCCGCAGCCCCACGCAGATAGAGACTGGCACCTGCGTCTTGGGCCATGAAGGTGTTAGTGTATAACGCATTCACTGCCCAGCTCTGCGGTGCGACCCGCAGGGGCGCGCGGCAGCCCCACGCAGATAGAGACTGGCACTGCGTCTTGGGCCATGAAGGTGTTAAACAAGCCAAGCACAAAGGAATGTAATGTAATGTAATGGCATAAGAAAAGAGACTGATTAGATGGTCACTTCTTAGTCCGTCCCAAACGCCGCACATTAATATGAATATTAAATATTCAATATGATTGTACCTATATACTTAATATAATTATGTAAATGTGCGGCTACTTCAGGTTTTCCGTTCACTCTCTTCCGGCCTCTATTCTTATGGTAGTGGCGTAGGTAGGTATGTTTGTAGGTAGGTACTAGGTAGGTATGTTTGTAGGTAAGGTAGTAGGCATCCTTTGTTTGTTTGTGTTTTCCTTTGTATTATTAATATTATGGTAGGTCCTAAATGATATTACCAATACATTATTTTAGGTAGGTAGTAGGTATGTACCTACCTACCCAGTTAAAACCGTTACGTTAGTACCTACCTATAACTCATCACATCTATCTTAATGATGTATCTATAGTAGGTAGGTATAGGTACTAATCCAATATCATAAGAAAGTCAAGATAACCGGGGACAAACGTATTAAAATTTCAATCACATGCCTCTACCTGCGTGCCTCCGCAATCAGCCAACTCGCATTTCACTTCACAAGTGAGCTTGAGCCCCTACCTACGAAACAACGAACAAAGTCGATTGCGCAGAGAAGGAGAAAGAGAGGGAGCGAAACCAGTTTTGATCCCTCTCATTCTCGCTAGCCGACGAACTACGCGATGCTCGCTACCACCGCTACCTACGTTCGTTTATTATTAGTTAGGTATTGGTTAGGTACTTATGTTGGTACTAAAAGCTTGCCCAAAAATAATAAAAGAGTTGGAAATCATTTATAAACTTAAAGGAGTAAAATGGTAGGCAGGAGTGTGCAACACTCCGCCTGTCATTCGTCGCTCGCGGTTCACCGCCAAAACAAGAGATAAGTTTTACTAATTGATAAAAGTGTGGTTAAAAAAGGAATATAGCTCTTCTAAACGTAATAACCTGTTTTATTTCAGTACCCAACACAGTTGAGAATCTGTTAGCTTTCAGTCCGAAGAGGGATCGGCACGCCTACGGACGGTAGTTATGTGAAAAAGTCAATGAAAAAAAGTGAGTGATAGGTACATACACCTATGAAAAAACTCAAGGTTCGACGACAACAATGACAATGACTACACACCACAAATCGCCTGACTCCAAAAACAAACGCATATTTGAACCGGAGTGGCAAAGAGAATACAATATTGTAAGATGGAGTGGTTTGGTTTGACCTCTGATTTGGTACGTACAAGTTGCAATTATTAGGTATCCTGGCCAAAGTTTGGCAAGCGAAATAATAGATTGTATTGATTTGAAAGTCAAAAGTGAATAGTGAAGACTCAACAAGAGTTCGAAGAGTGATTTTCATTTCATCATCTTTTAACCTCCAATTGATAAACTTACTTTTTCTTTTATTTATGGTAAATGATTGCTAATAATGATATTGTGAACTGATCAGAACCAGTAAAATACATGTTTTTAATTAAACCTATTGTGAATCAAAGTAACCAACAAAGTGTACAAGTTTGCTCCATGTTTCATCGAGCAATCTTGCTACAAGTGATAATAATTAATTAGGATTGTAGAAATACCTTTACCATGCCACATTTAATTAATAGAAATGAATGTGTTATATAAATAAATTATTTTAGAGAGAACACACATAAATTATTTATACAAAGTTGTAATATTTGGATGGTTCTACTTGTTCACAATTTGTGCTAAAAACTAATATTCTGAATAGTGTTACTTGCATACTTGTTTATCTGATAAACTTTCTAAAATTTACAATGTGTAAAAACAAACAATAATGAATAATATGAAAGTTATTCTTTTTGTGAGAATTTGATACTTGTTATTACATTTTATAAAGACATTTACCTGAAGCGAATTGAAGGATGGGTTCTGTATGCAAGTTCTAAGAGTTATTGTTTACTTCAATGGTAATAATAATCATACTGTATTTTCAGAAAGGTAGGTATACTAATTGTTATGATGAGCGAGCAAACATTATTGAATATTTGAGCAAATTAATATGATAAGAATTTATCACTCTTATTGAGGCACAAATAATATGAAAATAATTTTAAGCACTATCCGAGTGCAGTACAATTGATAAATATAATAATATTACCTAGCCTGAGAAACGTTGGGTGACCAAGACATATTTCCTCTTGCTCTCAAAAATAACTTCCTAGTTGTATTTGAAAATAGTGATGTCAGTTGAGGAAGTAAATTAGTTATTACTAACTTTACTTTACCTACAAGCAGTGAATGAAATAGCTTCTTTTATAATAACTGGGTTGAACGATGATGATAATCTAAATACTTACTTGTTTCATTAATTCAAAATGATGCATTATTGTCATATTACTCATACCTATAAAGAATATCTTATTTCAACTATAAGCTTAAGAAAGGTCTTAGGTTTGTCATTACTTGATGGGTTAAAAAACACAAATAAGTAATTAACTTAATTAAATTTTAATTTAAATAATAAAATAGTGACACTGCTATTAGTAGATATACAATATAGCACTGCACACACTTTAATGCAGCTTCATGAAAAATAGTGACTTGATAAAGCCTTTTGTAAGGGTTAACCTTTAAATAGGCACCCACCGACTTACAGACACCGCTGATATTGAACCCCTTATTACTTACTCAAAGTCTCACACACACTAGTGATATTATTTGTTTGGAATAAGCTAAGTAGCTACAGAGGGTTGTAATAATGGGTGGTAATATTCAGTTACTAAGTTGCAAGTTAAAATATAAAAAAAAGAGACCAGATTGCTCAGTATTATTAATACTTACTTAGTTATTGGGTTAAATATTGTGACATAAATAATTCATTGCTGTTTGGATGCGGAGCAGAGCGCAAAAAGTTTAATATTATATTTTCTATGTTATTTATTTAGAATTACCAACAGAGATACAAGGTAATAGAAAACAAAGAACACAGAAGACCAGATGTGAAATCCAATAAAATTACAGGTTAAGTAGATACCAATTGAGAGCACATAAAATAATAGTAATAATAATTTCCAAGGTAAATTTTATACGAAGAGAGTCAAGAGTAGTATACAAAGAGCGTAATAATTATTATTTTGAAATGTTTCTGAAACAAAATGAACGAACAGTAAACACATTTTAAAATACAGGATTTCTTTTTGTGTGCTTCTTGCTATTGATCACATGATGAATGTTGATAAAGAGGAAGATTTGAGAAATATTTAGAGTGCATTTTATACAAGAAAATGTTGATATAAAATAAAACACTTCTAAAGCGAGAAAAAGAAACCACTTACTAGTTAATGTCTTTGAGATTGACAACTCAAAATTTAAGTATAAAGTTTAACTTTTACCTACGTACATATGATGTTGCATGATTATATATTTTATGCGAATTTCTAGTATATAAGATGGTTTCGCAAGAGTTTTTTCTTTGGTTGTTTGCTTTCTCTTGTGAATATGGCCTAGGAGCTGAACAACCGCATGACATATACGGTAAACCTGGATATGCCAAGCTAAATAATCCATTCCAGATGCGAATTAATAATTATTGAAACATAGCAAATAAAAGCAATTATTGGAAAATAAATAAATTATTAAAAAAATTACTCAATTAACTAAAGTATATCTTGAGAGAGATCTCCGGTAAGATGAAATGAAAAAGGGCATGCAAATTGTTTTTTTTTTGAAACAGATAAAGTGGTATCTATAAATTATGAGTAATCTATCCACAATATACAAAGGCACAATTGAAATATATATAAATAAAATAAACTCAACCTCAAGAGCAAGTAGTATTATACTAATGGTTCGATACAAAAACGATTATTATGTTGCTTGCGATAATATTGCTTTGTCGATTTTAATATTCTTATATTTAGTAATAGATGAATAAAAATGATAACTAATATAAATGAATACTGCTTTAAAATAAAATGTTTACTATGTTGCAAAGATTCCAAATTACAAACTAACAAAGGAAATCATGCAAACCGCTTAAAGATGCAAAACTCTGTTACGATCAGGAATGCCATTTGAGAAATAAATATGTTTGGATTTCTAAAACAAATAAATAATGTGACATTGTGCAATGTCACAAAGAGAACATCTGTATTGTAAAAGTCGAAGAAATTAGTCAAAAGGGAATCTGAATCTCATTCAGGAGTATGAACAATAATTAATACTTCAAAATGTTAGTCAAAAAAAAAAAAAAAAAAAAAAAGAAAAGTACAAGTAGTAGAACAATAATGATATAACTAAAAATATGATAATAAATAGCAAATTAACCCTAAATTGATATCAAGTAAATTTAGTACACAAATATGTAAGTACAATGGCAGAGAAAAATAACAATCGTTATTAGATGAATTCCTTGTGTTGTCCGAAAATTGTGTTGTGTCATTTAAAATAAATAGATTATTAATTTAAACGAAAAGGGAGAAAATATTATTTGTGAATTGAATGAATAATATGATAATTAAGTTCCCAATGTTTTGGTACAGTTGTTTTATTATGTAGATATTGAAAGATGACATAATACCGTGATTTAATATTAATTCTTATTTTCATTGATGTAAATATTAAAGAACAAAAAAAATATACAGTGAAATTTAATTGTTCCATGTGGAACAAATAAATTATGGAAGCATGTTAAGAGAATAAACAAATGATTCAAAAGACTAAAAATGTAAATAAATATAAATAATAAGATAAAAAAAGCGTTGTAAAGAAAAGCCAATACTTAGTGAGAATAAGTAGTGTGAAAAATTATTTAACAAAAAGAAAAACAAACAGTAAATAATATGAAAATGAAAGCGTGACTAGAGTGAAATAAAAAGAAAAATTAAATAAAATGAAATAAACACACAGTGACAAATAAAATCGACAAAAGAAAAAGTAAATAAACTGAATAGAGATAATTTAATTATCATAGTGAAGCGAGTACCGAAGTGTACATAGAAGAGTAAAAGAGAGATTATATTATTTTATTCAAAATGCTTAATAATATAACGTGAAATAAATAACAAAGATATGTAAATTAAGATAATGTATAACTAATGTAAGATATAAATAATGTTCAAAGAATAAGTTTTTGTATATTGTCATAATTTTGATTGATTACAATCTGTGATCATGATTATGCTTTAACATAAAAAAAAAAATATTGTGCTGGTAAACTAAAATATGAAATGTTGAGTGAAACAGATAACATAGATAACATCTATAGTTTATCTATACTAATTGATATTCAGAGAGATAATAATTTAACTAAAGAGATCGCTATTAAAAGCTAATTTGTAAATTATTGTACATAATATTGTAACCAAAGATGCAAATATCAAAAGCGAATTTGTGAATAAGTAATTGTTACAAGTAATAACTAAAAGTGATTGACATGACCTGTTGGACGCAACAAATAGAGAGATGATAATTTAAATGAACCGTGTTGGACGCAACAAATAGAGAGATAATAATCTAAATGATAAGTTGGACGCAACAAACAGAGATACGTTGATATATAGACTTCTGTTGGACGCAACAGAAAGAGTGATCCGTTGGATTGCAACGGTGTAAGTTGTTAGTTTAAGTTAAATGATCTGTTGGACGCAACAGTGATATATAGACTTCTGTTGGACGCAACAGAAAGAGTGATCCGTTGGATTGCAACGGTGTAAGTTGTTAGTTTAAGTTAAATGATCTGTTGGACGCAACAGTGATATATAGACTTCTGTTGGACGCAACAGAAAGAGTGATCCGTTGGATTGCAACGGTGTAAGTTGTTAGTTTAAGTTAAATGATCTGTTGGACGCAACAGTGATATATAGACTTCTGTTGGACGCAACAGAAAGAGTGATCCGTTGGATTGCAACGGTGTAAGTTGTTAGTTTAAGTTAAATGATCTGTTGGACGCAACAGTGATATATAGACTTCTGTTGGACGCAACAGAAAGAGTGATCCGTTGGATTGCAACGGTGTAAGTTGTTAGTTTAAGTTAAATGATCTGTTGGACGCAACAGTGATATATAGACTTCTGTTGGACGCAACAGAAAGAGTGATCCGTTGGATTGCAACGGTGTAAGTTGTTAGTTTAAGTTAAATGATCTGTTGGACGCGACAGTGATATATAGACTTCTGTTGGACGCAACAGAAACAGTGATCCGTTGGATTGCAACGGTGTAAGTTGTTAGTTTAAGTTAAATGATCTGTTGGACGCGACAGTGATATATAGACTTCTGTTGGACGCAACAGAAACAGTGATCCGTTGGATTGCAACGGTGTAAGTTGTAAAAATACTTAATAAGTCAATTATGTAATAAATTACAATTTAAAAATCAGTCGTTTGCTCAATGGAATCCAAAAACTGTATCTATTGATTATTTTTATAGTATAGCGATTTATCAAGGCTTATGAAAATATGTATTTCAATATTATAATATTAGAAACGTGTTTTGTGAATTACAAATTGTAACAGTAAGCAATTTACTTGCAATTTTACTCACATTCAAATATTTTGTTTGAATTAGCAAGCGCGATGTCGCGTATACTATCGATCAGTATAGTGGAGTAGAGCGGGCTAAAAAATATACTTATAATATAAAAAAAAAGGGAAATAATAAAGGAACAGTTTTTGTGATAACTTATGTACTGTATGTAACAAATTAAATAAAATGATCAATCTTATGTAAAATTGTGAAATAATGCAGTTATCAATTATGAATTATGTTATGCTAAGATGGACCTTAAATTCCCATTTCTGTTAATTAATACTTGAAGTATCTTTGTGAAAGTCATGGAAATTAATACTAAAACGATAACAAATGATATTGAAACCAAAACAAATGAAAGCGACACGACAGTAGTGTTAAGAAAGAGATATTGTAATGAGGTGATAGTGAGAGCGCTTATTGTTAGTAGTTGTATAATTGTGACAAGTCTAGTTTAAATTAAATGTAGTCAATTAATACTACGCATTATATTATACGCATACTAAAGCTTTGAGTATGGAATAATGTGAGAATAACCAGCGTTGGTTCTAATGTTATGTTTTCTCGTTATAAAATATTTTATGGACTAAGTTTTGTAAGAGTATGGTCAATGGTTATCGATGATTGTATACCAAATAGAAATGGTTATTTAAAATAATTTATCAAATGTAGAAATATTAAGAAGAATTCTGATAAATTTTAATAATTCTAACAATAATTATTGTATGTCCGATCGAAGCGAAAGTACAAACTGATAAACAATTTAGAAGCAGTTCGTAAGACGAACTGCCAAGAAGTAAAACAGTCGAAACAGTAAACGAATCTTATTCATATAATAATAACTGGTGCAAAAATACAAATATTCATTAAAAATATATACTGCCAACTTAATTCCGCGGGTAATTTAACTAAATGAAGATTAAATTTAACCTAAACTAAGAGCCAAGCGAGTCGCATGGCGTATATCGTCGAATGGCCGAGTAAAAGCTTGCCCAAAAATAATAAAAGAGTTGGAAATCATTTATAAACTTAAAGGAGTAAAATGGTAGGCAGGAGTGTGCAACACTCCGCCTGTCATTCGTCGCTCGCGGTTCACCGCCAAAACAAGAGATAAGTTTTACTAATTGATAAAAGTGTGGTTAAAAAAGGAATATAGCTCTTCTAAACGTAATAACCTGTTTTATTTCAGTACCCAACACAGTTGAGAATCTGTTAGCTTTCAGTACCTACTTGACTACATCGACCGATAGCCGCTTACACGTTTTAACTAGGTTTCTAATAACTATAATTATATTTATCTAAGTACCTACAATGATTGTAGGTATTACTTTACTTATCTAAGTACCTATTATACAACGATTGTAGGTAGTAGGTACTTAGATAAATATAATTATAGTTAGAAACCTAGATAAAAATATCTTTCATCTTTCTTTTACCTCAGATTGTACTGAGGTACAGGCTCAGATGAAAGAAGCTGGATGAAGACTCCAAAACCCCACCTAAGTAGGGAAGGAAGGTACACACAAAACCACAGGAGCGCTAAACCACGCCATTCCATATTATGCCCTTTGACTGACCAACCAAAAAAAAAACAACCCGCTCGACTGCAGAAAGCGATAAAGACTACAAAACCCCGTGTGCAGGTTTTTTACCTAGAGTCTTTATCTGTGAGTGTACCTACATACTAATAATAGAGATAAGTAGGTACGTACGTGAAGTAGGTAGCACTGTAGATAGATATGTAATTGGGTAGGGTACCTTCCTAACGACATTGTAGATAAGGATACATTACATACGTACCTACGTAGGTACCTAGGTAGGTATAGGTAGTTGTAACGAGGGACTCACTGTTGCGTTTTGTGTTGTGTGAACTTGTGTGTTTGCGTGTGTGTGGGATGTGAATTGCAACTATAACCGCGGTTATCGACCACGCGCCTTTCGCCGCCCCACCCCGCCGGCGGCGGCGGCGCGGCGGGGCGGCGGTGGACGTCTAAAATAGTCTAGCCTATATTAGATGGTATTTCGCCCGAATCTCTTCGCGAACGAGATTTAGATTCGGAATTTCGGACGAAACATAGTAGGTTAGGTACCCTACCTAACCCGTTGTCTAGGTAGGCCTAGGTACCATATATAATACTCCATATTATACCTACCTAAGTACCTACCTAAATTAAGTAGAGTCTAAGAATGTTTTTTTCGGCGTAGTACGTAGCGGTATAAGTAAGTACGCAATCTACCTACCTACGTACCTACGTAGATATATTATACACATAAGAGAATAAGTGTAAACTTTACCTATAGTTAATTCAGCACTTATGTATAGATAATTATTATTATTGCTACACAAAAGAGAACACAAACTGTACTCATTAGCATGCCATTTGAATTCTCTTCTCTCAGCAAATACAAGGCAATACAAGCAACAACGCGACGAAACGACGACGTCACTAGGCCAGTTACAAGGTTACGTCGTTTTTGCTGCTAAACAACCAACAAACGGTAACTCAAAAATCTACCTTTACTACATAAAAATAAGGTCGAGTATAAATCGTTTCAAAGTGTCATTGGTAATGTTAAACCGCCCGTGAATATCTGCGGTTAAAATACATAGCCCTATTGAATTTTAAGCTCTATCTTCACAAGGATAAGATTGTATTTTGTGAGGTTTGTGCGTTTTACTAACAATGTAAAACTCAGCGGGGGTGCTAAGGGTTTAGAGCTACGTTCGACCGACTCGAACAGAGAAATGGTTGGGTATTTGGGAGTTACCACCCTCTTCCTCTCACCCCATAATATGAAAGTAAGACTTGTTGTTCCCTTGGCAATAACTTACGTAGTAACTTACTTACCCATTTTATTGTTATATTCTGCTGGTTGGTATCATTTAAGTGCCGGTCACAGATTTACCTACCTACTTTCATCTACTGTGTGTGCCCGCGGTGCTCAGACCAAGTAAAAAATCTTTTTTACTTGGTCTGAGCCCCGGTGTGCATATTGGTTCTGTTTAATTCATCGCATCTTATCACTCATACTCTACTTTCTGAGTGTAATTATAAAATTGCCGAATAAGCGGGATGAAAGTAGGACTTTTTGTCCCTGGGGATGAAAAGTAAAGGCTTAAACTTAATTTACGCTTCCAACTGGTATTGCTATGGATCAGTTCAGCTACCTGTACATTGTTTACGCTTCCAACTGGTATTGCTATGGATCAGTTGAGCTACCTGTACATTCTTTACGCTTCCAACTGGTATTGCTATGGATTAGCTGAGCTACCTGTACATTGTTTACGCTTCCAACTGGTATTGCTATGGATCAGTTGAGCTACCTGTACATTCTTTACTCTTCCAACTGGTATTGCTATGGATTAGCTGAGCTACCTGTACATTGTTTACGCTACCAACTGGTATTGCTATGGATCAGTTGAGCTACCTGTACATTGTTTACGCTTCCAACTGGTATTGCTATGGATCAGTTGAGCTACCTGTACATTCTTTACTCTTCCAACTGGTATTGCTATGGATTAGCTGAGCTACCTGTACATTGTTTACGCTTCCAACTGGTATTGCTATGGATCAGTTGAGCTATCTGTAGATTGTCTAAGCTTCCGACTGGTATTATTTCAGATATGGATGCGTTTTTTTAAATTAATATTAGGTACCTATAATTATTTATTATTTAGCTATTTATTACTTATTTATTTTTACTTTCCTTGTATTCGTACTCGCAATGAAAATAATTATAATAATAATAATAAAAATATTTATTCACAGAGATGGGTTTACAAAGAAGGTACTTACCTACAATCTATTTCAACAATCTATAGATAAGATAACGGTCTAGCTGGTAGCTAGACCGTTATTGGTGTCGATTCTTTTGTTTTAGAATTTGCTAAAATTAGGTAAAATTAAGATTAAGGAATGTCAATTATACTATACGATAGCTTTTCAAATTGAATAGTTATCTTCTAATTGACATCAAAACTAGCTAAAATAAGGATTTAGAAGTCGTTGGGAATCGATTAAGAAATCGAAATGTATCGTTCGTTTGACATTCATACATCCTAATATTTTGCAAATTCTAAAACAACAGAAACGACACCATTGGTGGTTGATTCTGTTGTATGTAATATCTTGTGTAGGTTTATAATTGTCGCGTCGTCGTCGTCTCGGCTCGTCGTAGTAGGTTTCAACAACTATCATTATTATCCTACATTTTTAATTATCTATTGTAAGAATGATAGTTGTTGAAACCTATGACGCGACGACGACGACCGACGCGACGGTTATAAAAGTAGACCATAATAGATAATTTTCATTTTAATCTGACACCATAATTGATGATCAAAGTCTGACACTAAGAATGATATTGTTGAAATCTACGTAGAGGTAGAGTCGACAACGCGACGATTATATATGGAGACCATATTAAATAATTTAAATTTAAATCTTGAATAATTGTTGAAATCTACGAGTCGACGACGACGCGACGACCGACGACGCGACCGACGGTTATAAAGTCAAAGTCAAAGTCAAAGTCAAATCGTTTATTTCTTTAGACTTACAAAATAAGTACTTAGACAAGTCAAATTTTTACTATATAAACAGCTTGATAAATAGTTATTACTATCAACAAGAAATAAGGTGCAATTGACTTTAATTCACTTCAATTTTTTGTCCACTAGCGGAAGAAGTGAAAAAGAAACCACTAGCAAGTCCATCGCTTATCAACTAATACAATCTTAGGATAACTAAGTCTAACTGGTCTTACATACTATTGTCTGTATGGAACTAGGCGACATCCGGCCAAGCATTAACATCATTTACGTAGTCATCTACGGAGTAATAGGCTTTCTTGATAAGATTTCGTTTTATGTACAGTTTAAATTTACGAATAGGGAGCTCAGTTGCTTCAGATGGAAGCTTATTATAGAATCTTACGCAATTGCCCACAAATGATTTCCCTACCTTTCGTAATCTATATGATGGGATGTGTAATTTGTTCTTGTTTCTTGTATTTTTATTGTGAACATCACACCTTTTCATAAAGTTATCTCTGTTTTTGTGTGTGTAAACATTAGATTTTCATAGATGTATTGCGATATTACTGTTAAAATATTTATTTCTTTAAATAATTCCCTCAACGAGTCACGTGGATTTAATTTATAAATAGCGCGTACCGCCCTTTTCTGAAGAACAAAGATAGTCTGGATGTCAGCTGCCTGTCCCCGAAGCAAAATACCATAAGACATAACACTATGGAAGTAACTGAAGTAAACTAACCTTGCTGTATCTTCATCGGTAATGTATCTAATTGTTCGAACCGCATACGCTGCTGAACTAAGTCTGTTTGCGAGAGCATCAATTTGCGGTCTCCATTGAAGAGAGGAATCAATATGTAACCCTAGGAAAACAGTTGAGTCTACAAGGTGAACAATCTCATCCTTTAGCATTATCTTAGTTGGGAGCTCTCTTACATTTGGTAACATGAATTTTATGTATTTGGTTTTTGAAGCATTGAGTAAGAGGTTATTGGCGGTGAACCAATCTAGTATTTGTGAAAGAGAATTATTTACATCGTCATAATTATGTTTATTTCTGTCAACTTTAAAAATCAATGAAGTATCATCAGCAAATAAGACTATATCACAGAGATCTTTTGCTAGAAATGGGAGATCTTTACATATACTAAAAATAGAAAAGGACCCAATATTGATCCTTGCGGGACTCCTAAATCGATTTTTGATCCCCTAGATCTTTCTTTACCAATATCTACTTTTTGGACTCTATCAGATAAATATGATTGCATAAGGTCCAGTGCCTTGTTTTGAATTCCATAATGTCTTAGTTTATTTATTAATGTACCATGATCAACGCAATCAAAAGCTTTAGAAAGGTCACAAAATACACTAATAGCGTTTTTCGCTTTATCCCATGCATCCAATATGTGCTTTAATAGAACTGTACCAGCATCAGTTGTCGATCTACCTTGATTTTTATGTAACAACCTATTGAGGTTGAAGTGAGAGGACAACTGTGTGAGAATAATTTTTTCAAAAACTTTACTCATTGCAGGAAGTATTGAAATTGGCCTGTAATTGGCCGGATCAGTGTGGCTTCCAGATTTATAAAGAGGAACCAGTTTACTATATTTCATGAGATCAGGGAAAACTCCTGCATCAACACAACTATTGAAAATGTAAGCCAAGTATGGAGCAACTTCCTTAATAATAGTACTCAGTACTTTGGTTGAAATACCCCAAAGATCCTCAGTATTTTTGATGTTAATAGACTTAAATGTTTTCACAATATAATTAGCGTTTACATGACTAAATATAAAAACCTCGGTACATTTATCTACAGATGATTCTAATAATTTAACCGCGATTGAAGGTGAGGAGTTTAGAGACCGGGTAACAACTTTAGGAATATCAGAAAAGAATGAATCAAAAGCATCGGCAATATCTTTATCGTGTATAAGTATTGAATTATTAATTTTTAACCTTATTTCTCTTTTTCGTGACTTAGATTTACCAGTTTCGTTATTTATAAGTCTCCATGTTGCTTTGATTTTATCAGATGAGTTTACAATTTTTTTCCTCAAAAACAGGCATTTCGCTGTGTTACAGACTTTTTTAAATGTTTTTGAGTAGTTTGTTAAATACAAAAGAAACGCAGGATCATTTAACATAGCTTCTCTAGCACCATAAAGATCATATAGTCTATTCCTACTTCTATAAATACCGGGAGTGGCCCAATCGGTAAATCCGACCCTGTCCCTAACTGTGCATGTTTTAGTTTTATGACAAAACTGTCATTGTGGGTACAAAGACTTAATTGATTGTCCCAATGTAATCCCTACCATCTACCAGCTATCGGCGATCACTTTATTATTCTTATTAATAATGAAATTGCGCAGTAGTAATAAGTAATAACATACCTACCTAACTCTAAAAGTTATGGGCAATCGTTTTTCTACTGAATTTTACGAAGAAAACATTTGGATTATCCAACATGTTGTTAACTATGCGCGCCGAGAAGCTAGACTCTCTCTCGACGTATATTTTTTTCGAATGAACTTGTATTGCTGTTGACCGCAGATGGCCATGATAGCGTTAACGTACTTTTGGCGGGCGTAAAATTAGGTTGGAGCGACACGAACAAAGGGTGCCATCACCACTTAGGTGCGAGCCTCGGCTTGGGCTGTCGCCAGATGCTACGAGGTCAGTATTCAGTATCTTTATTGCATGGAGGTTACGCTACAGGTGAGGCGCAGAATGCACCTGTGGGCGGAAAGTGGTAATTCTTCGACCCGCTTCCGGCGGGGTCGGTTTTATTCGGCTGTGTAGTGTGCGGTAACGTATCGGTTGATGTCACCGGGTTAGCGGCGGGGAGTGGGTCAACGGGGTCACCGAGAACGTGTCTCAGTTTACGGAGACTCGACGATGTGAGCTTCAATTCATTATGGTGAGAGTTCCAAATAGTTCCAATTCAAGATCTCTCGACCTAAATAAGCGTAGAGTTTTAGCAGAACGGTGTCAAGTTTCGAAGGTTCACTGGCCTCCTTGCCAGGGGACTGACAACACCGCCGTGCACCGTCTCGTCAGCTGACACCCCGATTGCGTCATCTACACGCGCCGCCGCGCCGCCGTCGCTCGTTGTCTTATTAAATGTTATTTATTATATTTTTATCTATGTTTGTTTATTTTAATTATATTACTATGGACTGTAGAATAAGTCAAATAAGATTAATCATATTATTATTAAATCTAAGACGTAGGTTAGGTACTGAAATAAATTAATATAATTTATATTGTAAATTTATTGACAACTAAATTGGCTACATAGGTACATAAAAACAAATATAGGGTATCAAATCAATCTCATAACCCGTCTCCGTTGAGTGTCGGGTAAAAACACCAAACAACTGAAAAATAATACAAAAAGATATCCCGCCAAAGCTACATGATTCATGCACGAGTCATTAATAAAAAATATACCTACAATGAGACGTCACGATTCGCTTTTGCCAATGGCGTTGCGTTTAGAAAATAGAGATGAGATGGGAATTAAATCATCTACTTCTCATCTCATCCAGAACAAACAAGTCAAAATTAAATGTCACAAATTAAAACAACAAAAAAATACCTATAGGTACCTACAGATATATTTCGATATACGAGTATAATAGATATAGAATACGTAAAAAAATCATTAACTTTAGAAGTAATTCCTTAATGTCAATTATTTATATATTTAGCTCAGTTTGTATGGTAAAATAAAACCAAGGAACGCACGGGTGGCGTCGGGCATCGCGTCGCAAGCGGGACGGGGTGTCAGGGTGTCACGTGGGTTTAACAATCTACCCTCTTCCTCTAAGCCTCAACTCCCAGTCTCCCACCCTCCTAGGGTGGTATACTGATAATCCTGGGGGGCTCGAATACCCACCCTACCGGGTTGTGGCGTGGAGAGTGCCCCCGGCAAAATCTGTTCGTTCTAGTATGAAAGACTACCTGTGCCCGCGGCTCCCCCCGGGTTTTTTCGGGTTAAAAAGTAGCTTATAGGTCTCTACTTATAGAAAGGATTGAGGGTGACGTTATCTCTCTAGTTTATTTATTGGCGTTACTGTCCCATTGCTGGGCAAAAGCCTTTAACTAGATTTAGATACCTCCACAAAATTTCAGCCCGATCCCTTCTATAGTTTGCATGAAGAGGTAACAAACATCCATCAAAACTTTCCCTTTTATTTTAATCAGGGCCTGCTCTCATCTAAGTAGTATTCGCTACCCAGAGCGGTAGCGGTATTTACTCTTGGATTTCACTACCTCTCTTCGTAGCGAATACTACGTAACGTAGGTCTAAGCAGGCCTTAAGTTGTGATGTGACGCAAGTACGTAGCTTTGCAATGTTTTACCGTCGACTGTACCTTCATCTCTTCATGGGGCATCATCACAGCCTGGAGCGGCCGTCGCCTCCCAGTTGTAGGCTAGTTACATGGAGGGTGTGCCCCCGGCAAAATCTGTTCATTTTAGAGTATGAAAGACTAGCTGTGCCCTGGCTCCGTGCGCGATATTCAGGATAAAAAGTAGCGTGAAGGTATTACTTGTATTTATATAATGGGATTCAGAGTGACGTCATCTCTCATATATGCATCATACATGTTTATTTCAAACCGTTACTGTCCCACTCCTGGGCAAAAGCCTTATCTACATGTGGGTACGCAAAGTTTCAGCCCGGTCCGTTAAACAGTTTTTTCATATAGAGATAACAAACATTCATCCAAACTTTCCATTTTATAATAATTAGAGCATGTTCTTATTATTATAGGGTAAGTAGAAAATGTATATTGAAATAAACTAATTGAAATTAAATTGCTTAAATATCGCTTAGATTTAGGGCGCTCCGCTTTCGTCGAGTATTTTAGGGTCAGACAGTATTACCGCGTACCTACCATACACTCTTGAATTTCGCTATCTCTGGGTAGCGAATACTAGTAGTAGTAGTTCTAAGCAGGCCTTAAGTTGTGACCTACCCTAAAATGCAATGTTTTACCGTTGACTGTACCTTCTAATATATTTATGGATTGATTCCACAAAAATCTGAAGTACTTACGAGTTCCGTGGTGCATCCACACAGGCCTGGGGGGCAGCACGACCCCCGCCGCAGCCGGCCTCGAGGATTGACGCCGCCCATCGGGTCGTGTGCATGCGTTCCATAAGGTTCAACGTAGCAAGTAATACCAGGTGTAGAATCCTCTATTGCAATTTTATGCGAAGGCCAAAGAAACAGACAATTGGCCTTCAAGGTTATATATTCAAAAGGCTTTCAAATATGCTTTCAAATATAAGTATAGGTTGGGTGGTTTTGCGTAATAGCGCAAAGTAGCTCTGAATGCCTCTCATAAATACAAAAAAACTACACTTTTTACATATATTTCATCTGGCCCTTTCGTTTGTGTTTATCGATCTCTGGTAAACATACTTAATTAATTACATAAATGTACCTATATCGTATCCATTTTGAATGGAGCATAAACGTAAAAAAACCGCCCATACTTAACCTAAAATTCACTTTGTTGGCGCGTCCTTTTATACGTAATTTACATTACTTGTCGATTTTAGATCCTCCCTTCAATAAAAATTGCTAACAATTATATCTGAAACTCGACGCCAAGCAAGTGAGATTTTGTTGTTTGTGTCGTACTTTGTTTACTAACATGCTTCATTCAAAATGGATAAACGTTAGGTACTAGTTTTTAAACCAGACCCGGGACAAAAAGAAACGACTAAAGAATTTTTGTACTTGTATTAAATATGTTTAACAGCTTACTCACAGGTAATGTAACTTACAGAACAACCCGCAACTGCAGTTGACTGCAGTTGCTTACAGGTTTGCAGTCGGCCACTTGCCGTACATTAATATGAGACCTAACACTTTGTTTTGCGTTGCATCGCAGTCGCCACTCAAAAACCTTCATATGTCTTCACAGTTATTAAAAATTCCTAATCAAATAAACTCTCTTGAAAAGCCCGCTCATACTCCTTGTAAATTCTACCTTCGACCTTCCTCTGGTCCGAAATGTATTGTTTTACACCGTTATCTGACCATAAGTTAATGTTTTCTGTGCAAAGAGTCAGGGTTTTTTCAGTTTTGCGAAGGTTTAGAATGTTCTCGTTCAAACGTTTTTTGATCTTGTCGAGGGTTGATTGTTCATTTTCTATTGTTGAGGTTATATCTGTAAAAAAATGTTAGATTAGTGATGTTATTCCATCTGAGATTTACCACTACCTCTAGTTATTATAGTATAGTATAGTAAGCTGTGTGGTGCTGTCTTAGAATTTGCACCACCCCAACTCTTTCCGCAAGTGTCGTAAGAGGTGACTAAGAAATATAAATCACCCCCTGAAGAACAATTATACCACCAAACTGCGATCCCCAACCAGCATGTCCAGTGTGGGGATTATGAGCATTACCTTCTGTGAGATAAACGTTTCGGGCAAATCTCACGGACGCCGGACGTAATTATTTTTCCGCGAATTTTAGGAATTTGAGAACCACCAATACCACCTCATGTAATTTTTATAGCTGTAATGGTGCATTATGAAAAAACAATAAACCCGTGAAATTATGCTACATTATAATGTAATGCGAATTTCACGATATAATCATTATATTTTGTGAACAAAGAAAAAAAAATACCATAAAAGGTGTTTGAAGGTTTTTGGAAATAACATCGACCACCATTTTCTTAATTTTTATCAAAATAGCTACGAGGAATATTATTAATATTAGGTCCTTACATATGAAATTGGCGTTTTTCGTACTGGCCACTTTAATCACAAATTTCTCCTCTTTTTGGTAAGGAATTCCAAATTCAAATTTGTACAGCTATAGACTCATGTATTTGTGCTTCGATGATCGTCATTCATTTGTTTTTTTCTTCTGTTTTTTTCTGTTTGCGTCACTCATTTTACAAAATGGAAAACTTAAAATATCGCATTATTTACGAGTACGAGTTCCGCCGTGGCACTAGTGCTGCGGAAACAACTCGAAGGGTGAATGATGTGTATGGCGGTCGTGTTGCAAAAGAAAACACAGTTCGTTTTTGGTTCCAACGTTTTCGTTCTGGAAATTTCGACCTGCAGAACAAGCCCCGTGGACGGCCTGAGACTCAAGTTGATAATGAAGAGTTGAAGGCTATTGTGGAAGCGGATCCATCGCAAACCACGTCCGAGTTAGCTGCAGGCTGCGATGTTAGTGATAAAACTGTTTTAATTCACTTGAAAGATTAAAAAGCTTGAAAGGTGGGTACCTCACGAATTGACTGAAGCAAACCGGCAAACGCGCGTCGACTGCTGCGTTACATTACTAAACCGGCACAATAATGAAGGTATTTTAAACCGAATCATTACCTGTGATGAAAAATGGGTTCTTTACGATAATCGGAAGCGCTCAGCGCAATGGTTGGATCCTGGCCAGCCAGCCAAATCCTGCCCCAAGCGAAAATTAACCCCAAAAAAGTTACTTGTAAGCGTTTGGTGGACTAGTGCCGGTATTGTTCATTACAGTTTTCTCAAATCTGGCCAGACTATTACGGCTGATGTCTATTGTCAGCAATTGCAAACCATGATGGAAAAGCTAGCGGCTAAACAACCTAGGCTGGTCAATCGCTCCACGCCACTGCTGCTTCACGACAACGCTAGACCACACACTGCGCAACAGACGGCTACTAAATTAGAAGAGCTTCAATTGGAAAGTCTAAGACATCCTCCGTACTCCCCGGACCTTGCTCCAACAGATTACCATTTTTTTCGAAATTTGGATAACTTCTTGCAAGGGAAAAAATTCAACTCCGATGGGGCAGTCCAAATCGCCTTCAAAGATTTTATTGATTCCCGTCCGACTGGTTTTTTTAGTAAAGGGATCAATGAACTACCTATAAGATGGCAAAAGTGCATAGAAAATAATGGTTCATACTTTGATTAATTAAATATATTATATTAAAAAATATTCGACTTTTTGTTCCTCCCATACAAAACGCCAATTTCATATGTAAGGACCTAATATATTATCATAAAGGACACTAAAACAAATAAAATGTCCTCAAGCGTCAAGTTTCTGAGATATTCACCGAAAATAAATACATATTTTTACTACATTATGTGTTACTTATGTATCTCAGAAACCGGTCGCTTATGTTATAATTATACCATATTTTTTATTTATTGAAGCGTCCCCTCTATCTAAATACATACACTGCTTTTATTGTGAGCGGATATTAAAAAATAAATGTCATGGTCAACCTCTATAAAGAATTTTACTTCCAGCACCTTTCCAACCATCATCATTTTGCTAATTTGTGATCTATACCGACCGGCGGCATAGATACGTTTTTTACGTACCTATATCCAAATCAAGTTTCCTCTCTGCCTCCACAGCGCGAACTAAATCCTTTAGCTCATTTCTCCTTGCCACCTCGTGAGTTAGCCGAGCTAAGTTGTGAGCTAGACTGACAGACGGACAGAGAACTGAGGTTGTTATGTCAGTGTTCTGCCATTTAGAGTAAAGGCTGTTGAGGGCCGATTCGACGCTTTCGAAGATCCAGATCTTTTCACCGCTGAAAAATGATTAAAGTTTAGCGCCTTGGTGAAAATGATAGGATTCATTATAGGCATTGCTAGGAATTTTATTCAGGCGTCTCACAGAATATTCGTGAATACATAGTATACATTTTCATAAGTTTCTTCAGTGAGTAAAAACACAGCTGTAAGTACACTAATTATGCGGCGGCTGTTTTCAATCATTTATAAAAAAAAGTGACGAACAATTTATAAGAGACGATCTCTGTGGCGTAGCGGGTGAAGATCCGCCTGGGACGCAGGAGGTTGAGGGTTCGATTCCCGCCTCGGGATAAATGTTTGTATGGTTTGCAGATATTTCAGGGTATTCTGGATGTCTTTAACAAGTAATAAGTATGTTTTATTTTATATATTGTCATCATAACTAATGTTGCGTACCAAATTTCAGATCAATCCATTAACGGGAAGAGAGTCAAATTTGAATTACTAGATTTGACCCAAACAAACAGAGCAAACTAAATAAAACCGTTTAAAAATATATATCGATGTAGTTTCAGTATTATGTATATCTGTTAACTAGTACCCATAACACAAGCTCTGCTTATAGCTTGGGGATGGACAATGCAGTGTGGATTGTCACACATTTGTTAGTGTTTAATAAATCATGAGTTTAAGCTGTAAAAACATTAACGAACCTCTCCAATACCAATTTCCTATTCTTCTCCAAACTGAATTTCTTCAAGTAATATGCCAACTCGTCCGAGAACTTGGGACTTGTGTTTTCTGAAACAAATGTTATTTTTATTTTTACTGTATTAAAGTAAACTACCGATTGTGCTTATTATTTTAACAACGAAATTGTCGACCCTTTCTCAGACCCCGTTATCTCGTTAGACCCCCAATATCGTCTGATGTCATATAGGTACCCTATAACCACCGGAGTATTAAGACGAATCAATAGATACCTACCTCTTTTGTTGAATTCGAACAAGAAGTTTCAGCGCTACGTGGGCACATAAAATCGACTACATACAATACAAACCTACCTACACACGGACAAACATATTGACAATCTCATAACCCTCCCCGTTGGTAGTCGGGTAAAATACAATACAGAAGGTGATTGTATTGATCTACAGTCTCTACAATACACTAACTACAAAAATTGTAGTACCGTGATCGTGACGAGGTCTGACTGAAATAGGTTTCATCGGTTTCATTTATTTAGTATGGTTAGATTAGAAAATTTGAACTCATTTCATTACGGATGTATTAAGCGGGTTAACTACGAATCTTATTCGTGTTGGAAGAGCACCAACGCATCCCTCCGAGCACTTAGGTAAGTACATCTATAATGAATTCGTCAAATTACGATAGTTTTTATAATAAAACTAGCTACGCCCCACGGCTTCGCACGCGTTTATTTTCTCACCTTTTAATCCTTCCCTAGACCTCCACGAACATTTCAAGACCAAGATAAGATAAATCCGTTCAGCCGTTCTCGAGTTTTAGCGAGACTAACGAACAGCAATTCATTTTTAATATATACCCATTGATTAATTAAAAGAGATATACCTATAGATTTAGTACTGATTGCCACATAGATTTAAATTGTTAGATAGGCCCATTCCATAATGAGACCGCGCCGTTTGTTGCCAATAATGTGAACTCACTCATTTGGAATCAGAGAAATAATTGAAACTATTAGTTATTAATAGCTCTAACCATTATCCTAGTAGAGAGATCCAACCAAGTAAAAAATAAAACAAGGCAAATATAAGCCGAGACAGCCAACCCCCCAGGCAAACAACAAACACCCACACACATATAAGATCGAGTAATAATAGCAGGTAGAAAATGGCCGCACAATATCGATCCCACCCGAACTTACAACGAAGTTTGCCGAAGCAGCAAATAGAATGGCTATCAAACATTTGCCCTCGAAACGAATACATTCAAAAACCAACCTTATTTTCACAATCACAGCGTTTTATTTTATTCAACTGACGGAAGAACCACAAGGCAGAATAAAATCAACTCTACACGGATTACGATAAGGTTGATATTTTACTTGAACGTGAACGTATGACAAACAGGTTTGCAAATAACTACACACATGCAAGCAATCATCGGCAAACGGCTTGCTTTGCTTGCTTTAGTCGTGAACGAAACACCAAACCAGACTGATGTCATACAAAACTGTCAAAATAATTACATCTGTCATTCTTTTCTACATTTTCATAGTTTGTATTGATTAAAACCAGTGTTTGTTAATTTTTGTGGCCGTATAGGCAAATATTCGCGATGAATTGGACCAACAGCTCGATTCTATCGTTTCTGAGGCTTTACAAAGGGCATCCGTGCGTTTGGAATCCAAAACACACGCTCAATAAGGACAGACTTAGTGTCAACGAAGCATGGGCTGATATCCAAGATAGTATGCCGATTCCGTGTACGATACCGCAGTTGAAGAAGAAGAAGGAATCTTTAATGTCGGCCTATAGGTATACATATACATAATATAATAAGTAGATATTACTTAATAAGCCCTCCGGCCAGCATGGGTTATTTTGAACCTACTTCTAGGAAGTTCTAAATTCGACTGTGATTTTTTTATGTTTTACCTCAGAACTTTTGACTGGGTGGTCCGATTTTGTGTGACCACACGAGAAGCTGGTGCTTCTCGTGTGGTCACACTATAATTTGGTACAGTTCTGACAATGGGATCCATGGAAAAACTATAGAATTTAAGTTGGATTATATTGATTTATTTTTAAAATAAAGCCAATTTTAATTCGTTCCGACGAATTCGGATTCGATTTCGGAAACTTTTGATAAATCAAGAAAGCTTTCATAACTTCCGTCGGAATAGGATTCAAATTCGAATCTGACTTTTTAGCTTGAAACGAATCGAATTATAATATCCCTGCAGGTGGGATGATGATCTGCGAAAGACTGCTGACAGATGCTGGATGCGTCAAACTTAAGTCAGGGTGCTATGGCGCTCATTAGGGGGAGGCCTATGTCCAGCAGCGGAATAGGCTCATGACGATAATGAAGGTATAAATAAAAAACATGCTACGTACCGGGTAAAACGGGGTAATTGTAAGGAACTAATATAATTAATTTTGTTTTAAAAAACTATAAACCGACTTTAATTTTTATAGTGTTTTCATGAGTTTTCATAGATCCTATTGTCAGAACTGAACAAAATTAAAATGGGACCATACGGGAAGCACCAGCTTTCATATAAAAAAAGAATCATAAAAATCAGAGCACCCAGTCAAAAGTTCTGAGGCAACAAACAAAAAAAAAAACAGTCGAATTGAGAACCTCCTCCTTTTTTTGAAGTCGGTTAAAAATAACAATATCGGTTTATGAACGAACGAGTTTGTAAGCATCAATTTGTTATTTTTTACAAAGTTTCTAAAAGTTATTTTCGTAATGTTTACGTAGGGGCTCACGTTGCCTAGCTAATTTAAAGTAAAGCAAGAAACCTTTAAAATACACTTAAAAATACACTTACCTTTAAAATACACAGTTTTTCTACAAAATATTTCATTGTTTTAAAATGTTGTTAAAACGTGAGTTCTTTCGCAATGCTTGCTTACGTAGGATCTTACGATATCTAGAGGTAAAGGGCAAGCAGTCTCGACATAGATGGCGACCGTAAGTAAATCAATATGAATATTAGAAATAAAACCTTTTCTTTGGGTTAATCTACTGTATTTATGGAAATAAATAGTTATTGAATCATTTGAAACTTGATTCTTGTAAAGACAATCAAAATTCGTTAAAATATGACCGGTAAAACTTTGCGAACGATGTCGGTCAATCATGTCGAGACTGCTTGCCCACAAAGCAAGGATAAAGAAATTAAACCTATTCTTTAGGTTAACCTACTGTATTTATGGAAATAAATAGTTATTGAATCATTTGAAACTTGATTCTTCTAAAGACAATCAAAATTCGTTAAAATATGACCGGTAAAACTTTGCGAACGATGTCGGTCAATCATGTCGAGACTGCTTGCCCACAAAGCAAGGA
Source organism: Eupithecia tripunctaria (assembly GCA_955876795.1). NCBI lineage: Eukaryota > Metazoa > Arthropoda > Insecta > Lepidoptera > Geometridae > Eupithecia > Eupithecia tripunctaria. The sequence goes on along the minus strand of OY041623.1, from coordinate 5,468,793 downwards.
TAAAGAAATTAAACCTATTCTTTAGGTTAATCTACTGTATTTATGGAAATAAATAGTTATTGAATCATTTGAAACTTGATTCTTGTAAAGACAATCAAAATTCGTTAAAATATGACCGGTAAAACTTTGCGAACGATGTCGGTCAATCATGTCGAGACTGCTTGCCCACAAAGCAAGGATAAAGAAATTAAACCTATTCTTTAGGTTAACCTACTGTATTTATGGAAATAAATAGTTATTGAATCATTTGAAACTTGATTCTTCTAAAGACAATCAAAATTCGTTAAAATATGACCGGTAAAACTTTGCGAACGATGTCGGTCCATCATGTCGAGACTGCTTGCCCACAAAGCAAGGATAAAGAAATTAAACCTATTCTTTAGGTTAATCTACTGTATTTATGGAAATAAATAGTTATTGAATCATTTGAAACTTGATTCTTGTAAAGACAATCAAAATTCGTTAAAATATGACCGGTAAAACTTTGCGAACGATGTCGGTCAATCTATGTCGAGACTGCTTGCCCACAAAGCAAGGATAAAGGCGGCCTATATTAATTCTCCACGAACCTGGTAAAATGAGGTGAATAGAGACTCAAGAGTGAATAGAAATGGACAATCGACTGACACAGAAGAATGTGAGTCACGGACTAAGGATGCATCCACTGCTACCAAAGCCAAAGTCAAAGTCAAATTTATTGCAAGTATGTACATTGATAGGTAGCTAAAGTTCTAATTACAGCTGAAGTTGGTATATATGTCGCAGCCGGAACGTAGAATTAGCCCGTTTGTAAAACGGCTAGGGCGTTTACAAAACGGCGCCATTCAGCTAAATGCCTAGGCCGATTGTAGAACGATCGGTGAAATCAACGTTGTACAATATGGCTGATCATCTGAATTAGCCCGTTTAGGGAATGGCTAGGCAGTTCACCGTGCTTAGGCCGATCGTCAAATGAAGATAACTGTTTCTGGGTACGAGGCTCCGTCTGCGCGGAATTTACAGTTACCTACATATTATATTTTATTACCGGCTATGACATCAATTATCTGCCAAGGAAAATTGCTTAAAAATTGGGTTCGGAGGTTAGCTCAAACAGAGACAGCGATACCTAACTACCTACAGTAGAACACAATTTTAAAAGTTGGTCGTTTGGTACCTACCGTGCATACCATAACATGCATTTAAACAGCTGTTATTTTATCTTTACTACATCCTCAACCTCAACAACTTGAACTGCTAGACGCAGACTTCTCCTGATTAGCTCCTTATTGGCGTTTGTACCATGAGGGGTAATGACCATAAACTTCACGGCTGTGCTCCACGTTTGTCATTGGGATTAGGGATTGCAATTCGGTGGAAAATTGTTCAGCAGGGGCGCCGCTGCAAACCCTCGGTGGATATCCCTTGGGGTGGTGCAAATTCTAAGCCAGCACCACACGGCCACATTACTACATTACCTACCTACTTCAATTTTATTTAGGTATATTAAAGATTAGATTTTACAGAAGTTATATTTTGTGCACTGATTTTGATTATTATATAATATTATTAATAATCTAAGTCACTGTGACACTACTATGGGATTCAAATAAAATACGTTTTACTTATATCCCTTAAAATACATTTCTTTGGTACCTACACTACATTTCAGTGTTCTGAAGTTTGGTTAGGAAATATTTAGGCAGGTATTTCTCGCACCAAGCAAAACCGCGCGTCATTACTACTAATTAGTAATCCATGGTATAAAAAGTGACACTTATGTCATTTCCTTGCTTACAAAAAATATCCAGGTTTTTGAATCAGGATATAGCCGTTTTACAATCGGGCTAGGTTTGAGTCAGCCAAATCGTTGAACGTTGAGCGTTCTACAATTAGCCTAGGCATTTAGCTGAATGGCGCCGTTTTGTAAACGGCCTAGCCGTTTTACAAACGGGCTAATTCTACGTTCCGGCTACGACATATACACCATGTTAGATTGGTATAGCAATGTCTTCGTGTCTATCATCTTACAATATAGCTTACTGATTTACATATCTAATCTATACACTAGCAAAAGTCAATGTAGAATGTTTGTAATAAAACCACGACACATTTTTTTTCTTCTTTTAATGATTGGATACTATTATGGATAGGTGGATGGATGGATGTTTGTTATCCCTTATTTCGCGTTTATAGGAGCGGGACAGATCATATGTTTTTGGAACGGCGGCGTAAGCGAAAAAATTATGTTTTTGTATATTTACAATAAAAATACACTAATTATAAAGAAACCCACTACGAAACCAAACAATAAGTAATGTAATGAATTAAATACGAATCATAACAAAATCCTTTTCCCATTTAAACCACGGGACGCGTGATTCCTGAGATCTAGATCAAATTAAGTTCACTTTTTTACTCAATCGTGATTTTTCGAAAATTCTAGTAATTTTTATTTCTATTCCAAAGCCTCAATTAAGCTATTGAATTTCAGTACGCTGCTACTCAAATTATCATAAATTTTATTCTAATTAGCCTGTACACGTAATAAAAAATAGAAAAGACAAAATGAAAAAGACTAGGTGGAAATTTTGGACGTTCTGTCCAAAATTTCCACTTAGTCTTTAAGGGCAAGTAGCTTAAAACCGTTAAAGCTAGGTACATGAAAATGTTCTTAGGAAACTACCCATCTATTTTCATCAAAATGTTCTTTTGGATCAATAAAGGTATGAGTACAAGAGAAGCAAAAAAATCGCAAAATACCGTTCCCATGCATTTCGAAGAAAATCAGACCCCCTAATACTCAAACACAACTCAAATTTTAGCATGGGCGGTTTGTTTACCAACATTCCACATCGAGTTTGACTACTTCACTATACCGTGTCCATTTTGAATGTAGCATGTTAGTAAACAAACCGCCCATACTAAACCTAAAATTCACTTTGTTCAGCGCGTTCTTTTATACGTAATTTACATTACTTGTTTTAGATTTTAGATCCTCCCTTCATAAAAATTCCTTACAATTATATCTGAAACTCGACGCCAAGCAAGTGAGATTTTGTTATTTGTGTCGTAGTTTGTTTACTAACATGCTACATTCAAAGTGGATACAGTATAGGTACATGAAAATGTTCTTAGGAAACTACCCATCTTTTTTCATCGAGAAGTTGTTTGGGATCAATAAAAGTTAAATAAGTAACAAAATCGCAAAATACCTTTCCCATACATTTCGAAGAAAATCAGACCCCTGAATAATCAAACACAACTCAGATTTAAGCATGGGCGGTTTGTTTACCAACATTGCACATCGAGTTTTACTAGTTTACTTGTTTACGGTAAACTTGTTTACCTACAGGTGCTACAAGACCCGTATACGAACAAGTATGAACGAAAATGGAGAGACAACGTACAAGCCCAGTTGGTTTGCCTTCAAGACCATGGATTCCTTCTTGGCGTCGGTTTACGTACCGAGGTCTGAGGGAGAGGAAGGTACACCACCTGCTGTAGAGGAGGTAGGTCTTACCTCACCATTCCTTTTCATCATCAGCCTATACTAGTCCACTGCTGGACATAGGCCTCCCCTAATGAGCGCCATAGCGCCCTGTCTTCAGCTCGACGCATCCAGCATCTGCCTGCAGTCTATCGCAGATCGTCATTCAAATAATAAACACAATCAGTAAACGCCATAGTCGGGTTTTAGTTTATTTAAGAGTCTGTTCAAAAAGAGTAGAGTCGTTGGCGTTTTGGTGAACTAACACTTTTAGTCGTACTGCAATGACAGAGCAGTGTTGTCAACGCAACAAAAGTTGTCAAAATGGCACACGAGCGCCCTCACTTACCACGACTCTTCTCTTCTTGAACAGATTCCAGCTGTACGAAGATCTCGATAAAATTAAGTATGGTATCTTATTTAAGATTTGCTTTGAACAAAATCACACTAATATTATAAATATATAACTGCATAATATATAACTGCAACAAACTACTACCCCAAATGGCCGTGACGTGACCTGCCTTTGGCCTACACTGAAAACCAGCGCTGAGTAGACACACCAGGTCTACCCAGCACAATGCTGAGTGTGGGCCATATTTGCCTGCTACGCACAAAAAATAGTATAAGTTTAGCATTAATTTAGTGAAGTAAAATATAGTGTTGTGTAGTTTTTAGGTAAGTAAAATTATTTTCTTTCTTCTATCTTTCAAATGCGAAACTTTGGATGGATGTATGGATGTTTGTTACTTCTTCACGCCAAAACTACTGGACGGATCTGGCTGAAATTTTGCATACAGGTAATTCTAATACTGGAATAAAACATAGGCTACTTTTTATGCCGTTAATCTGTTCCCGTGGGATAAAAATCACCTTTTAACGTTTCCATAGGAACGACGCGTGCAAAGCCGCGGGGCGCAGCTAGTTTAATTATAAATCGTTTTAATTTCACAGATTGACGTAAAACCCGACGTAAGTATAACAACGCAAGAAAACGATGAAACCGACGAGGTCGACGATGAATGCGACGATGCAGAAGCTACACCGCCGAAACGACCGAAGAAAGGCCGATACGACTGCTTCACCATAGACAAACGAGAGCTAGACGAGATAGAGGTCATGACAAGAATATGGGGAAGGAAATTGAGGAAAATACCGCAGGAGAGAAGAGATTTCCTCATTTATAAGATAAATAATTTGATTTATAGTGATTATATGCCGCAGAATGTAAATGGTGGGGGTTATTCTGAGGATTATGCATCGGAGAGCGTTTTTGTTGAGCAGGGTAATGTATCCGATTAGATGAGAAACATTGGTGTCTATTCAGATGTCGCCAAAACTATACTAAACTATTTGTATTTGTATTTATTTATTTACCATTTATAACATAGGTCGTTATACAAGGCATGTCAGAAATTAAACAATTTGTAAATTAAAACGCAGTAACACAATTCATTATACAAAATTTAAAAACACCCAATTCACTTTACATAATCAAATAAGACAAATATCAATTAATTCGACAATACTAAAAATGTCACTGTATGTCATAGCGATCAAAATAAAAAGGATTGCATCATTTTAGTCCTGTTAGATTAGTTTGGTCTATACCGTGTCCATTTTGAATGTATCATGTTAGTAAACAAACCGCCCATACTTAAGCTAAAATTCACTTTGCTGGCGCGTCCGTTTATATACGTTACATTACTTGTCGATTTTAGATCCTCCCTTCAATAAAATTGCTTACAATTATATCTGAAACTCGACGCCAAACAGGTGAGATTTTGTTATTTGTGTCGTAGTTTGTTTACTAACATGCTACATTCAAAATGGATACGGTATAGTTTTGGCAAAATCTGAATAATCACCATTGTGTTTGATTTGCAACAAAGGGCTCATATAGAACGGCAAGTGACGACTGCAAGGCAACTGAAACAAGACAGCTGCCGTCGGCTGCAGTGGGACTGCAGACGATTGAGGCCGCCGACTGCACTACTGCAGTAGGCACTTGCCGTCCGTGTATATATGTATAAGTATGAACAATGAGAGACAAGATATTCCATAAGGATATATGGACGTACATAATGATAAGACTTTTTCTAAGAATTTTCTAAGAAGGTTAACTAAGTTATATTTGTTTTTTTAGTACATTACCTTTCTCGTCACCTCAAAGACAACGGCTTATATTGGTCCACTGCTGGACGCAGGCTTCCTCTGATATAGCTTTATTGGCTTTTATTTATCTCATGAATGGTTATGCCCATAATCCCTACGCTGGGCATGCGGGTTGGCGATCGCAGTTCGGTGGTAGAATAGTTCTGCAGGTGTTGCTGCCCGCGGTGGATAACGCTTTCTTATAGCGTTAGACATATTGTTGAATCACACTAATATTATAACGGCGAAAGTTTGTATGGATGTATGGATGGACGGATGTTTGTTACTTCTTCACGCCAAAACTACTGGACGGATCTGGCTGAAATTTTGCATACAGGTAATTCTACTTTTTAATCCATAAACCCGTGGGATGAAAATCACCTTTTAATGTTTCCATAGGAACAATGCGTGCGAATCCGCGGGGCGTACCTAGTAATATTATATTATTTATATATTTCAGGCAACATTCGAATAGTACAGATTCAGATTCACATACCTGTAAGTTCATACGAGCAGCCTTCCGAAACGTCCAGATTCATGCTGAGTTCGATCTTCTGACGTTTTTCGCGCTTTTCTTCGTAGAACTGACGCATGGTTGCTATAGAATCTTGTGGGTTGGAGTCGGACATTTGACCTGAGGAAATAGGATTTATATTACACTTGCTCAGAAAGTTACTCATTCCTTTTGCAAACATAAGGTAGAAAACTCGTCTTTGCTGGGGTACACAAAACGCGGGAGGAAAAACTCTATGGACTTCATTTCTCACGCGTTTAGCGGGAGGAAAAAGTGTATGGAAATACATCTGTAAAATGTATTATTTTTTTCAACTTCAATGTTTCCCCTTTAGGTGGAGTTAACGGTGCTATAGTCCGTAAAAAGACCAAGAGTTTTTCAGATCGATAGGTATCCGACATCGTGGTCTAGAGGTTATGATATCCCCGTACTGAGTGGAGGACGCGGATTAGATTCTCTCGAAATTTTTAAGTATTTAATTGATTTATTGAATTAGATACTTCATACTTATTTTGATATAATATTTCGTATATAATAGATACATACTAGCTTCAATCCGTTTAGTATCGTTGAGGCCGTTGAAGGTACAACCCGGTCACAATATCTGTGCACCTGACACTTAACAATAAATATTAAAAAACAAAACAACAACAAAGCGAAAATATCAAAATTATCGGGACGTGTATCGGCAACAAAGATGCTAACCGTACTGTCGCACCGGGGAGTGCGCGGGGAGGTGACAGGGGAAGCGGGAGAGGCGCCGCATTCCAGCGAGGTAGGTGCACAGATATTCTGACCGGGTTGTAGCTTTTTGATATAATATTTCGTATATAATAGATACATACTAGCTTCAATCCGTTTAGTATCGTTGAGGCTGTTGAAGGTAGCTGCGAGACTGTCCTTTACGTTCTGCGTCTTGCGTTCCACAGCCGCGGCGGAGACGATCAGGCGTTTCAGCTCATCGCGCTTTGATAACTGGTGACAAAAAATAGTTTTGCAGAAGTGGATTGTAATCATTTGTCGCTGATGACTACGCTATCTATATTTTCTGAAGAAAGCGCTTCCTTACAAGATGTGCTTACTACGCCCGGGGACAAAAAACATGCTTCTGTGTAAACAAAGTAAGCAGCAAACCCCCTTATTCATAATGGTCTGCTAACATAAAGCAAGTAAGTAGCTGCTAAGTAGTGTTATTTCTCTGATGTCAATATAAGAAGACAGAGCGAAATTTAGCAGTGTGCTAAGTTAGATTAGATCAGACTATTATGAATAAGGGGGTAAAAGTTTGCAGCAACGCTGCTACGAGATCGATTTCGAGTGGGATGATTACATATATGGTTATCTCGCGAGTGAGAAGTACAGAGCAGAGACGTGCACCGAATTTTCTATGCGCCAAAACTGTTTCTACCAAGTTAAAGAAACAACCAATCGAGAAATTAAAATATATAACTAAAGAAATACTTCTAGTTTTCATAGCAAAACAAAAACCGCAGAAAAACGTATGCTGTTCCTAAGATGAATTGCTAAATGTGTGCAAAATATCTATTTAAAAATAAAACTGTCAAGAAAACTTTCACCGATCGTGTTTTTAAAACACGTAATTCAAGATAAAAGATCGAAGTACAAACAACCACCGCGCGCGTAACACTAAAGGTCTACGCACATTACTCCCACGTCGCTACAGCACGCAACGACGATGTATTAAGGCGCATACCCGAGCCAATATGGCCACCTATTTTATCGTGGATTCCTGTCAATAGCCCACCAACTTCTATTGTATCACCCATATTTACTATGCGCCAAACCGTATAATGTGCTGATGGTTTCCCTAAATAAATAAATAAGTAACATTTTTTTTTTTAAATATAAAGGTGGTAGCTTTCACGCAATCTGAAATAAATAACGATTATGAAGTACAAAATTGCTTATGGCACACTCTTTGACATATTTATGAAACAGCTAAGAATAATCTACTCTCTGTCTAACCTTTAGATGACAGAACATACAGAAATAACAACACATTAAAACAAACTCATCCTGATTCAATTGTGTATGAGGCAATTTGCTCCGGAAGTATCCCTGCTTTATAAATAACCTTAAATGTTTATGGTAAATTCATTTTAGCTGTCAGGTCTATAATCCCAGCGGTATACCGCAGGGTTCGTTGCGCGGACCTCTCCTATTTTTAATCTTTGGAATTGAACTAGTACTTACAATAGCTTTATCCAGGGTATGAAGCGTAGCAGATCTCCCGTCGCTTTCTTCTACAGTTGTTGCGAACACTCCCTCTCTCTCTCGCACGTCAGCATAGAGTGATCGGAGTGAGTGAACGCGAGCGGCGCTGAGCGTATTTTCGCAGCGTAGGACTAGGTGCTCGCATGTTTCGCCGGTTAAGGCTTCCTGTAGTGTTAATATCATACAAAATATTATATTGGCATGGTATTTTTTTTGTCCATTTAAAAGTTTCTTGTATCGGACTATAAGTTCGGAACGCAAAAGGGTATTTTACTCCAACTGAGAAAAAAATCTAAAAATGTATTATTGAGATAGCCTACGTAAAAAGCAGTCGAAAATATTAGTTTTAGTTCTTAGAATAACAAAATAAATTTTAAAATTCAATTCAAAAGGCCGCCTTTTGTACTGTATTTATTTATTATTTAGATATAAGACTTCCATGTGTATTGATTTTAGTAGTACAATAAAGTGTTAATTCATTCATTCAAAGTTTTCAGTTCTTAAGCTTTTCTGATATTTTAAGTCGTTTGGCACTTGAATCTACAACTTGTCCAGTATTTTTACACTAGTATTCTTCCATACAGGAACCATACACCAACGATAAGTGGAATATAATAACGCATTTTCTGATTTGCAAATAAATACATAACTAATTTGTTTACACAGCCAACTGACGTCATGACCATAGAGTAATAATGGCGTCCACTGCGTCTAGCATTTTCGTCAAATTACGCGCAAAATTTGAAAAAGTATTTTTTTATGCATTTTTATGGAACTTTCTCGATCTTCTCACTCGATTGAATAAAAATTCAGTGTATATATTTTTGTAGCCCAATAAAATCTGATTGAGACACTTTTAAAAAATGGGCGAAATACCTTATTGAGCGGCGTGGACCGATGCAGCCCAATATTATTTCTATTATTTGCAATGGTTGTGCTCCTATTTAGAAAAGACAATCACAATAGTGACAAATCGGCAGTGTGCCCTCTTCTATTTGCACGCCAGTAATGGCAAAACATGTAGGTCATAAATTATTGATATTTTAACATAATTGCATGCTCACACCATGTTTATACTCATGTTTTGGCAAATAAATGATTCTTATTCTTATTCTAATGATTCTAACCGAATGACCAGAGGGAGCGGCGCTACAGATTTGAGTCCGAGACAAACAAACTAAGTCCCGCCGTGTGGTGCCGGGTTAGAATGTCTTTCCGCGGGTGTCTTAAAAGGCAAATAAGGGATATCAACTGGGGGCGGGCAGCAGCGCCCCCGGAAAACAATTCTACCAAAGAGCTTCAATCATCAACTCGTATGCCCAGCTTCGGGATTATGGGCATTACCGCCCATGAGATAAGAGCCATTAAGGCTATTATCAGGAGGCCTGCGTCCAGCAGTGGACCAATATAAGCTGTTTAGATGAGATAGATAGATAGTAGAAATACTTACATTAAGTTCACTGATGGCTGCCGCAAATCTATGCCTGATTTGTTCGTTTAGCACCCTATTCTTCACAGCTTCAAGGGCGAGATTGCAATGCAGCGCCGCTGTTTCAGCTAGGACCGATTGTAATGTACGTCTGTTGAATTAAATTAGGACTTTAGAAAAAAATTATAACATTTACATGCTCTATGGATACGGTATAGATTGTTAACTTACAATACGGAATATTTCTAAGAATGTTCTGGCATATTATTGAATTTCTTAGATACTTTCTTACTTGTTTTTATCATGTGAGTCGTTGTCGGCGCTCGCGGCTGCCATATTGCAGAGTCCGGATCGTCGCTCGAACAGTTGCTTGAATACGGCATCGCCTCTGCACTTTACTAGAGACGATATTTGTTCTTCTGCAAATAATAATAATAATTCATTATGAATATAAACACTGAGGGACAGGAAAACAAATGAATGGCTGAGACAAAATATCAAGCTGTTTGACATCAGTCAGAGAGTTGGGAGACTTAAGTGGGAGTGGGCAGGCCACATAGCCCGTAAAGAGACATCATAGTTTCATGAAAATCTGATCCACAGTTCTGATTTTACTGTAATATTAATCCATCAGTTTATCTTATTTAGATTAGGATCATTGATTGGTAGGTATCTTCGTAGGGAAACGTAGAGATTTTCTTTACAGAGACTGGTAAGTACATAATAAAGAGTTTCAATAAGAAAAGGTTCTAATAGTTTGTAGATAGTCAGAAGATAAAGATCGCGGACTATCCAAATGTGTAGATATCCAAACAAACATAGAACATTGTCACTTGAGAATCTTGCGATAGCAGGAAGCAATCAGGTCTACGAGATTTGGAGCAGTGAAAGTCTAGGTATGTCTAGGATATTAAAGCTTCCCTAGAATAAGGTACTGTCGGTGATATAAGTATTCGAAGACATAGCTAGGAATAGAGTCAAAGTCAAATTGTTTATTTCTGTAACTTACAAAATAAGCACTTAGACAACAATACACTGGTGCAAGAAACTCCTAGATTGGACACCATGGGGGAAACAAAGACCGGTGCGACGTCTACAAATAAGATGGAAGGATGACATCAAAAAGATAGCGGGCAGCAACTGGACATAAACTGCTTAAAGTAGAAAGAAATGGAAGAGTTTGAAGGAGGCCTGCATTAGTCTACTGGTCGACAAAGGCTAACAAAAAGAAGAAGAAGAAGAAGATGAATATAAACGGGTGAACTACGAACCTTGTTTGTGTTGGAAGAACACCAACATTTCATCCAAGTTCAAGGAATGCGGAACGCGCACGTCTAGAACCGCACTCACTCTGAAGAGTCCCTCGTTAAGGGATGAAACGTTGCAATACAAACAAGGTTCGTAGTTAACCCGCTTATATTCATAAGGAATTCGTCAAACTACGAAAGTTTCTATAATAAAATAATTATAATCTATACTAATATTATAAAGAGAAAAGATTTGATTGTTTGTTAGTTTCTTGTATTGATTATGCTCCGAAACTACGGACCAATTTAAAAAATAATTTCACCATTGGCAACCTTTTTTTTTCAGGGAGTGACATATGCTGTATTTTATCCCGGTATTCCCACGGAAACGGGATCTACGCCAGTGAAAAGTCCTGCTAGTAATAAATACTATATTTCTGTTGGAACCAACACCAATAAACCTAATCCGTAGTTAACTCGCTTACATCCGCAATGAATTCGTCAAACTACGATGGTTTTTATAGTAAAAACCTACTTTATTATAAATTTGAAAGTAGGTAACTCTGTGCGTCTATTATCTTTCGGGGGAAAGGGACGTAACTGCCCCGATGGATTTGCCTAAGGTGCCTCTTATGGCATTCGAAATTAGGCCAATGTCATCATCATCATCAAGGTAAATTAGTCGACTGCTGGAGGCCTACTCCGTAAGCCGAACATCAAAGTTTCCTTTTCATGCAAATCGTACTCTAACGCCCTAATACTCAAACACATCTCAGATATAAGAACGTCTCAAGTGACGAATTTTTGACAGATTTTCATTCAAAAGTGTCGGAAAACCGCGACTTAAGACGTGCTTAAAACTGAGATGCGTTTGAGTATTTATTTATTTATTTAATTGGAAAATCAACGGCCTAAACTAACTTAACATAATTTTCTTAATAGAACCAGAGAGCCAATTAAAGATTTTCACGTATAGAGACAAGAATAACTAATTACATGAGAACACAAAGTAAACAAAGTTACCTATGGAATAAAGAACAAACTACCTATATACATAAAATAACGTAAACCTAATTAACCCACAGCACTATTAAAGTAATCTCTGGTAAGTCAAGTAATTTGGGGGCAAGTGCCTACGTTTTTACTTTCAAATGTTATGAACGATCTGGTCACAGGCCTCTCCTAATGAGCGCCATAGCGTCCTGTCTTCAGCTTGCCGCATCCAACATCTGCAGTCTTTCCGAGTGAGCCTTGCCAAGACATACTTCGGTTCACTGAGCTGAGAAGTAAGTATAGCTACCTGCATCATAATCACTATTAGTTGAAGCAATCGACGAGCTGGCGCCCGGATTTGCGATAGACAGCAGCGACACGCCGGCGCGACTGTTTGTCGCCGTCGCTTGCGCTGGTCGCGATAACGCGGATAAGCACTTTTCTATTTTACTCTGAAATATTACACAGAATGTTAGGGTTTTGCGAGAAATATCGAAAAAAATAATAATAATATTATAAAGTGAGATATAAGCCTGTTCACCCTGTTCAGTCAGATCAACGGTTAAAGGGATTCACACGCAGCATCTATAATGTAAAGATGTAGGTACATTATAGCATGCTACATTTCATTTACATATCATAATAGCTAACTTTGAAACAACTACGGTCGATTCACCTACTGTTTAAAATACCTACAGATCGTTTCACAGAATTTCGTTTTAACTAATGATTGATATAGTCACGAGGCTGCGAGTGTGAAGACTTTAATTCGACACCGAGAGACCACCATTCCACACACTCACTGACCCCATTCTTCCAGCACCTTTCCTCCCCCAGGTAATTCACCTGAGATATAAATACCCTTCCGTAGAAACAATGCATGCAAAAGCTGCTGTGCTGTAGTATTTTAAATGCAAAAGTTTGAATTTGGATGGATTTTAGTTGCTTATTCAAGTCACAGCTACTGAATGGATTGTGTTATGGACTTACTTGGTAAATCAGGACTGGCGATTATGGGTAGTCGTCATAGCATCTTTATCCAAGTACCCACATATAGTTCGTTATTTAATTGTCAATCAACTACACTACACTGAGTGCATTCACACATATGTATAATACACCACATACCTTCCCCCATAGTCACTTTATCATTATTTAATCAATTGTCCATATTCCTAACTTTCATATTCTACTATTTACAAGACACTTGTTTATTTTAGCTACTGTCCTTGCAACAAGTCGCCTGAGCATGTTACTACAGCATGACTTGGTATGCCTAGCACATCACGGGTTTCATTGCAAGGACCAGGGACATCATCCGACTCCCGTCTCCGCAGCTGATTGACATGTCTGGTGACTATTGGTCCATCCTCCATCTTCACTAAGAATCGAACCGGACCTTTGATTCGGACGATTTCTCCTTTAACCCACTTTTGTCCTCTTGCATAGTTGCGCAGCCACACCTTATCCTTCAGTCTGAAAGTTCTCACCGGTACTTCCCTATTGCTTTCAATTTGTCTTTCAGAAATTGGCTTCGTTGATAATGGGTGTAGTATATCAAACCGTGTTCTAAATCGACGTTTATTAAGTATTTCTGCAGGGCTCTTCCCAGTAACTGAACTGGGTGATGATCTCAACCCGAAGAGAAGACGTGGTAGTATGATGTCCATGTCTGGCCCTGTCAAACTTTTTAATTTATTCTTGACGGTCTGCACAAACCTCTCAGCTTGGCCATTCGAAGATGGACTATAAGGCGGCGTTAATATGTGTCTAATGCCATTGCACTTCATAAAGTTCATGAATTCTTGTGATGTGAATGCCGTACCATTATCTGACAAAAGAGCTTCTGGTAGTCCTTGCTCCGCAAAAATTTCTCTCAATGCTTTAATTGCACACTCACTTGAAGTTGTTCGCACAATTTTTACTGCTGGCCACTTTGAGTATGGATCAACCACAATAAGGTACATCCTTCGGTCTACAGGACCTGCAAAATCGATGTGTAAGCGCTGCCATGGGTTGGACGGTGTAATCCACGAGTGTGCAGTACTCGCTGGCAAGTTCCTGTTTACTTGACAGCTATCACAGTTCGCTACTAGGGCTTCTATTTCATGGTCTAATCCTGGCCACCAAAAGTAGCTCCGCGCAATTGATTTCGAAATGACTATTCCATCATGGGTCTCGTGCAGAGCCTGCATCATGTGTTCTCGCATCGGCGGCGGTATAATCACTCGAGTACCCCATATTATGCAGTCATTGGTGATGGAAAGCTCTTTTCGTTTCATCCAATACTGTTTCAAGTTAGCATCCTGTACATTGTCTGGCCATCCATGTAAAATCCAAAATTTCACTTTCGTTAGAACATCGTCCCGTCCGGTTTGTTCTGCGATATCTTTCGCTGTATATTGAACCGCACTCGGTGTCTCTGACAGCAACAAAACATCTTCAATGTCTTCAGTGTTAGGCTTCCATTCTTCAGCCTCGATTGGCCATCTACTGAGTGCGTCGGCATTTCCAATGCTTATACCACTTTTATATTTTAGTTCATAGTCATGTGAATTCAGCTTCAAGGCCCATCGCATCATTCTTGGAGACAGCACTTTTGGTATAGCTTTATTAGGGCTAAATATACCGAGGAGCGGCTTATGATCAGTGTATATTAGGACATGCCTTCCATAAACATACTGATTGAATTTATCTAGACCAAACATGATCGCAGCCGCTTCCTTGTCTATCTGTGCATAGTTACGCTCTGCCTTACTTAATGTTCTGGATCCCATTGCAATAGCTTTTTCTGTTCCATCGTCCATTATATGTGAAAGCACTGCTCCCACCCCGTATTCTGAAGCATCACAAGTTAATGTTACACTCCTGTTATTGTCAAAGTGTATCAGGGTGTCACCGCATGATAGTACAGCTTTGGCCTTCTGGAACGTCTCTTGTTCTTTCTTTCCCCACACCCATATCGCATCTTTATCTAGCAGTCTATGTAGTGGTTCCAGCATTGAAGCTTTGTCTTTCACAAATCTGTCATAAAAGTTCAACAAACCCAAGAATGCTTGAAGTTCTTTTACACTTTTTGGACTATTAGCATTCTCTATTAATTTAATTTTCTGCTCACTTGGGTGAATTCCATTTTTGTCCACCACATAACCCAGAAATTCCACTTTATCTGTAGCTATTTCACATTTATTCCGGTTGAGTCTGAGTCCAACATTTTTCAGGCAAATTAAAACCTTTTCTAATCTATCTTTATGTTGTTTCTCATTTCCACTTATAAGTATGTCATCTAACAGTACTGTCACTCCTTTGATGCCAGCCAATGTGGTTGACATTACCCGTTGAAAAATACCCGGGCATGCCTTCAATCCATAGGGCAATCTTCTCATTTTGTACAATCCTTTTATTGTATTGATCGTTAGGAGCAGTCCTGTCTCGTCCGATACTCTTAGTTGCGTGTACGCCTCTTTTAAATCTAGCTTGGTGAAGATGACTCCACCTGCGACCTCAGACAGACTCTCATTGATAGTTGGTTGTGGATATGTATCAGTTTCGGTAGCAGAGTTCACGGTCAGTCGATAGTCTCCGCACAGTCGTATACTGCCGTTTTTTTTTATCACTGGCACCACAGGTGTGGCCCAGTTAGAGTATGCTACTGGCTCCAGTACTCTGGCTCTGACCAACCTGTCAATTTCATCACAAACCCTGTCTCTTATAGCAAAAGGTACTGGTCGACTTCTCATAAATATCGGCTGCACATCTTTTTTGCAACTTATCACTACTTCTGGTCCTTTGTACTCTCCAAGTCCTTCAAAAACTTCCTCATAATTTTTAAGCATTTCTATCAGAGATTCAGACATAGTTGGTTTCACAAAATTAATTCTATCGATACCTTCAACTGTGATCCCAAGCGGCTTAAACCAGTTCCTTCCTAGGAGGTTGCCTCGCCCTTGTCCAATCAGTATTTGCAGGTAACCTTTGAAGTTTTTATATTCAATAAAAACTTTGGTCCTGCCATGCACCTGCACCTTAGCATCAGTCCAGGTATGCAGATTTAGATGGCACTTTTCTAATTCAAGACCATTGGGCCAAATCTGTTCTGCATGTTCTCGCGACATGATGGTATAAGAGCAGCCGGAATCTACCTCAAACTTTACTGATTTATTGTTCAGTTGAATTTCCGTCCATATTGCAGGTTCCCGGTTTGTTCCACCCACACAATACAAACCATTCAAACATTCTTTGTCATTCTGTTCCTGAATCTCTTTGATTTCCCCAGTTTCATTCTTTTTCTTACACATTTTTGCTATGTGGCCTATTTTGCTGCACGCATTGCATTTAGCATGAACAAACTTACAATTGTGATACATGTGGCTTCCTCCGCATCTGTAGCAGTATAATTTTTTCTTCTTATCTTCTTTGACTATGTTTACCTCCATTGGTTCCCCTTCGTCATGTCCGTTACCACTCGCTGAGCTACCGCTTGGTCCTGCAGCATCTGGCAGTAACAGAATTTTGATATCTTCTGTACACTTTTCTGCTTGCAATGCCAATTGAACTGCCGTTTCGTACCTAAGGTTTGCCGTCTTCAGTAAACTTTCTTGTAATTTAGTGTCTTTCACCCCGCATACAATTCTGTCTCTTAGCGTCCTTTCTAAATCAACAAAATTGCAGAATCTACACATTTTTCTAAGAGCCGCAATGTAATCTTGCATCGATTCATTTTTACCCTGCTTCCGTGTGTGAAATTTAAATGATTCCACAATTTCATTAGGCCGCGGACTAAAGTGATCATTTAATTTTGTTTCAATTTCAACTAAAGTAGCCTCACTAACAGATTTTGGAAACACTAATGTTTTTGCTAAATTGTACAAATCACTGCCACATGATGCGAAAAAGATGGCTTTTTTGCTGACATCGTCAGTAACCCCCTGTGCTACTAAAAAGAATGCGAATCTTTCTTTATAAGATTCCCAGTCCGCATTTTTTAGGTCAAATGTTTCGAATCTCCTATCAGCCATTGTTCCACAAAGAATTCACTACTTATTCACTGGTTTTTCACTATATTTCGCGTAATTTACGTCGTCGCCAATGTTATGGACTTACTTGGTAAATCAGGACTGGCGATTATGGGTAGTCGTCATAGCATCTTTATCCAAGTACCCACATATAGTTCGTTATTTAATTGTCAATCAACTACACTACACTGAGTGCATTCACACATATGTATAATACACCACAGATTGGGTTGAACTTTTCTATAGACAATAGTAGGTGGTCAAGAAAGCCATTTGAATTACCTTCGGCAAACGATTTAAAATTACGAAGGCCATTTAAAAGGCTTTCAAGGCCATTGAAATGGCTTTGTCAATAATTGGATTATTGGTTCTTGCATAATTGCACAGCCGGTCTAGTCTAGACCTACTATTGTTTCTGTAACAATTCAACCCAATCCGTTGCTTGACAGCTGAAAAAACATATGATATACCTCAACATCTGGAGTCTCATCAACACTGCACAGCGAGCCGGCAATGGTCTTCGTTTCATGTAGCTTTTCCTTCATCTCCCTCAGTTCTGCAGCCTCCTGTTGGAGCAACCACAAGCGGCGCTGAGCATCTTGTAGCCTCTTCCGTGATAGGTTGCGCTGTGCCACTGTAATGATTTTTATTTTATTTTTATTTATTCACGACAACAAACAATTATACTCTGATCTTACAGTTAAGAAAATTAATCTTAAGGAGTCTTACTCTAAGTATAATCAGCCCCATTGTTTACGAATTGTGACAATTACATAGTAGGGCTAAAACGGTACTTAACAGATAGTTGATACATTTGTTGATACATGATTAATAATATTGTACACTCATTTATTCATAAATCTCGTTAAAACATATTTTTTTTACCATAGCAAAAAAAGATTATAAAACTATTCAGCATTGTCAGTCACCGAAAGTCCTGCTCTGATACTTCGAGGAGCTGGGCTAGTTAGGGCCTGCTTAGGCAGGGGGATAATGCACAATATACTCCTATGCGAGACGTCCATGCAGATCTTAGTTCCCCCACTTAGAAATAGAATTATTCAGCATTAAAAAAAAATATTAAAACAGTGAATCACCGGTCGCAAAGACAGTTCAGATGGCCAGTGACTAGGGCTGCATAGGAGGAACTTCTTGATGATGTTGGCATTTAAATATTATTATTATTATTTGTGATACACGGGCAGTTCTAAGCTGATGCATGTTTATCTGAGTCTTCATCAATGCACTTTAAATATTTGTCACATCCATTTTCGAAATCCCTGAGAAGTTAACTTAGCTTTCATTCTACATTACAAACTGCATCACATTAGTCTAACTACATAAATGTATGTTAATATATTTTTAAATACTTACGTAGGAATGTACCTTCATACTACCTACCAACTATTTATATTATAAACTACTCAAACTTCACTTTAGAGACTGAGGCTGATGGATAAACCGAAATGTGGTTGTTGTCAATTTTAAATAAAATAAGATAATAATGTGTAGCATAAATAAAGGAAAAACAAAAAATAATAATAATGACTTCAGTCTTTACATTTGCTAGAAACTTTGTCTTTGAGTTGGTGAAGCAGCTCCCTTTTCTCTGCGAGCCTAGCTTCAGCATCAGAGACTTGCTTTCTCAGTTCTGTTTGTTTCTGCCACAGGGACAGTTCCTTTGGCATGTTGACATCTAGCTGAAAATACACAAAGAAAAATTGTTACAAGTTTTATACATATATAGAAAAATTAAGCATGCTGAAGTGGCAGTGGGCCAGCCATATCTTGCTAAGAACCGACAGCCGCCTGGGTAAACATGTTCTTGAGTGGAGAATGTAACTCATCAAACAGATGGAATGATGATCTGCAAAATACTGCAGGCAGATGCTGGATGTGTTAAGCTAAAGATAGGGTGCTATGGCGCTCTTAAGGGGAAGCCGCTTTTATTGATAATGCCAAGTCTAGTACGTAGAGTAGAATAGTAAATAGTTATTTTATAAATATTGATAAGAAAATAACAGAGCTATTGAATTTCTCATTCCAGCTCTAGGTTAACTATTTGAAAGATATTTAAATTGTTATTACGCTTTGTATTCGCATTTTAAAACGAAAGTTACTTACCTCATTGAAAACATTTTTTTTCCGGCACTTTGTAATATCATCATTGAAAACCTGAAGGCGCTTGTTGTGGATTTTGTCCTTAGGCCCTACATGTTCCATCAGGCTTCGCCAGACCATGTAGTATTGCCCTCTGCACATCCTGAAAAGGAAATATCACAGTAAGCAATCTGAGGGTAAAATTTATCAGAGGATTTGAAGATTGAAGAAGAGAAGTTCTATTTTTTGGGACGTTTTTCACAATAGAAATATCTACTATTTTGTGGATGTTTTTAACGTATTTATGGAGACGAGGAAATAGAGCAATTAAAGCACTTACTCTTTTATTTTGTCGAGAGAAGGTACATCTTCGGGAGGACATCCCATGGCCAGCAACCATTCTGCGAACTTTGCAGGCACTTGTTCGCTACTCAATTTCTCTTCGCTCATTTTCACAACACTGATATTTCGACTTTAACTAATATAAATATTAGGTGGATCCAATTTAAATTAATAAACGATGAATCTAAGTGGAAAATCTACTGTAGCGAATTATTAAACTATTCAAGACATAAACAAAACGACAGCGACCAAATTTCAAAAATTCTGTTTCAAAACAAAATATACTTCATTTCATAAAACAAGCAAGTAAGCAAACAAACAAAGCAATTAACCAATAAATTGCTCATTCATGTCAAGCCTACTGGTTTGACAAATTGTTCGGCATGTTGTGAAGTCTGAAGGTGGATGGATGCTTGATGGATGCCAACTAAAATTTTAATACAGTTGTTGGCCACCCTTCTTATTCTATGTTGGTCACTATGCAAGGAACATAAAATACTCCGGAGAGGAGGAGCCACAATTCGACCAATGGCCAACTCTACCGTTGAACCTCAACCAGTCATAACGAAAGACCAGGTAGTATGGCCCTATTGGCTTTAGCCTAATTTGTCCAAAGCGAAAATTAAAAAAAAATAAAAATTAACCAACTGTCAATTTGACACACAATTTTATAGCTCATTCTGAAACTTCAAAAACCAATTCGTTTCGTTCATTCCATGTTCATTCTTTGAAAGTTTTGTAAACATACAAGTTTCTTTTTGGTTTCTTTTTTGAAGAAAATCCAACAAAAAATGCTGGGAAATCTGAAAGAATTCATATCTGTGATGCAAGACGGCATAGCGTCCAACAACAACATCAGACAAACTTTACTAGAAGTTCACAAAGTAACTAATATCTTCAATAAAGATAAGCCAGCAGACCTTCCCAGGACAGAAAGTCAGGTAAACTACGCAGCAGGAGGTGAATTACTGGAGAAATACCAAGAGCAATGGGTTGCTATTCACGACAACGCCGAAAAAAACGCCAAGGCAGCTGAGGAAGTCGACAAACTGATCATAGAAATTCACGAAGTTATAGAAAGGAGGTTGAACAGTGCGAAAGAGCTTGCACAGAATCTGGCCTTTATTCCTACCCTGACGGCTAAAGTAGCAGAGGTTATGGATAGTCTGAAGAATATACAGGGATTAATAAAGACTACGGAGGAAGAACTGGTGGAATTTGAGGATATAGTTGAGAGAAGTAAGATGGAGAATTGGAAACTCGATCATCAGTACCATTTGACACTGTATAAGGAGAAGAAAATGTGTAAGTTAGTTGTTATAAAGATCCTACAGAAGTCAAACACTATTTTCATTACTCGACACTGTCTTTGCTTTTGAAATCCTTTTTTTTTTATTAAGGTATTATAAAATGATAGTAATATAAAATCTTAAAACTGTCATGGTTGTTAACACTAAAGTGAATAATAATGGACATCCTAAGTTAACATCATAGTAAATATTCCTTGATTTGGTGATTATGGCATAATGGAAAAATGAGATATTAAAGTTTTTATTTTACTGTACATACTGTACTGTTGTGTACATTGCTCTCTTGTGTTAAAGGCCAACATCTAATTTTAGCTGCACTTGGCCCCAGGAGTAAATGTTGATAAATAAATGGTAAATAGGTTGTCTGGGAAAAATTGCATATAAGCTATATATAAGAAAACCAATACTTGCTTTTATTCCATATACATATATTCTTTGTGTGCAATAAAGTATTATTGATTCATTTAATAAAATATTATTGGTTTTCAGTGGCACTAGAAGAAGTTAGAAACAAGCTGGCATCAGAGCAGAGCATGGAAAGGGAGAAGAGACAGTTGGCCGAGCTCCAAGTTCGCAGAGAGAATAGTTCTGCAGCTTTCAATAATGATCTAGCCAGGTATCTGGCGAGTGGGAGTGTTCCAACAGGTTATTATTTTACTGTTCTAATAATACTACTACTACTTCAGAGGAGGTGGGATGATGACCTTAAACAAGTCACGGGAATCACAGGGGGGGGTAGAGTGGCCATAGAAAATGTCCCTTCCCCCAATTGGCACACAGACAGGACAGACACAGTTCAACATGAAGAGTTGAGCTGCCAGCAAATTGTTTGCAACAGTCTGCAGTTAGATGCAGTTAGATGTTTCAATTGTAAATACTAGTTGTAATTTATTTCCATTATTTGATTGTAAATTAATAACAAATGTATTCACTTTCCAGCTCCAAAAACCCCACCAAAAGTGACCTTAGAGCAGATTCAGCTGGACGTTGACAAGTCAGACCTTGAAAAGTTCCTGGACAGCTGATGAAGTCTTTGTCAGAGATTGATACAGTAAGTTAGATATATTCAGATTATTTTAATATATTGTTGTTGATTATTGATGAATTTTCATTTTATGATAGAGATTTTGGTTAAGAGCTAGGCTAGCCAGCTTCTTGGGGTCATTTTTTGTTCCGTTGAAGTCTGCATCAGTGGGGGGCCAGCGAACGCTTTCCGAACAGACAGTTTACGTTGCATCGTGACGCTACGTTTTGCCGCATACAGCAGCGTGGTGCGTTGCGAACAGGAGACCAAGGCTTTAGGTGGAAACAACCTAAGAAAGTATAGCTTTTTTATGTAAACGTAAACGTAACGGTTTTAGAGTCTCGTGTCGCATCAAGATACTCTACACGTTAGCATTTATTGTTTTCTAGGTTCGGAGAAACGAGTCTAAAAATAAAAACGATAAATAGGTATACAAATTATTTATGACTAGTAAAATAAGCACAGTGCTAAAACATTGCCTGATCGGAACACAGGCCGGTCGGGTCACTTCAATACACATCAATATCTCTTTGGGATCTCACAAAAACTATCAAAAAATCTCACTCTGACCACACAAAATCGGTGTTATCAAAATGTACACAAAACTCACAATTTGATTCAAGTCTTGTAACCGGAAAGGCAATCACCAGAGCGCGGATGTCAGTTTTCTATTGCATTTTATGGAAGTCTGTTCTGTTTTTACGTTTTTCTCATTATTGGATTTAAATCACCTCCGCCGTGGGCGGACAGTTTCATTTTCCCCGTCTTGCCCCTCGGACCGGCGTCTTTTATGGAGCCTGTCTCGTCATCAGACGAAAAATCCGACACGCAGACTGTTAGGTGGCGTTTCTTCGGCGACGCGACGTGTAGAGACCATCGCGTAGGACCTTTGTGAGTCTTCACTGCTGCTTCTTTCGCTTCGTAATCCGTGTCGGAAGCTGCACGCTGTGTCTCGGTCTTCAAACTCCTAGATTTTCCCTTTTTTTCCCCCCTCGGGGGGCCGTGGAAGTTTTTTAAATTCATAACACTTGATGTCTGTTTCGCGTTCAGATCGGGAAAGTTCTGGGAGTAGATAACGACGCTGTCCACGGGTTTTTCTTTATGAAATTTTGCTGGCTGCTTTTTTAAATCTTCCGGAGAGGTGGAACTGTTCGAAGGTTTCTTCTCAGCGGAGTTTCCGCTGCTGCAGCTCGTGTTGCTGTTGCTGTTGTTGTACTGCTCTTCAGCCTGCTTCTCAAGCTCTTGGAATTTGGTGTCTATGCTTTCGTCAGAGGCTTTATATTGCTCCAAGGCTTCCTTCTCCAACTCTTCAAACTTGTGATCGACATTCGGGCGTATTCTTGTTCCGGGAAGAACCATCTTCGGATTCAGCTTCAGAATGCCAGGCGCTAGTTTTTGGGCTAATCTGACGCAGCCGACTTGTGTTAAGCTTATTTGAGTCGGCGCGCTCATGCTCAAAACTGTGCTGTACAGGCGTTTCTTCCTTAGCCCTGATTCGATCGCCGCTGCGCTGGTAGATGGCATTTGTCCATCGACGATCACCTTCTCTTTGGGTCCTTCATTTTCATTATTTTCTTCTGTAGTCTGAGAAGTAGAAGCTTGCTGTTCCTCTGTTTCAGGGAGTTCTTCTTTCGCATCGCTTTCGTCTGTTTTCTCTTCTTTCGTTTGTATTGTAGGTGGTTTTGGTTTGGGTGTGTTTTGTGTGAGTTGGAACCGGTGGTCGAGGCGTGGGGGCGGGTGGTCGCGGGGCCACCAGATGTAGCGTCGGTCCTGGCAGCGGGCGGGACGCTGGCCGGTGGGGGCGTAGCGGCTGACGTTGGTGCCGCGGTAGGGAGGGCAGCGCGCGGTGGACGCGCGGATGGCCGCGGTTACGGTAGCGGTGAGACGGCCCATCGCTCGCTGGCAGTCAGCCAACTGTGGGGGTCTTGGTGCATCGAACTGGAACTGTAAACGGTGCCTATTTAAAAGCAGGTCGCACTGTGCGTACCTAGTCCTGGACCGCAAATCAGTTAAGGTTTAGGCATGTCGACATTCATTTTCATTCCGTGTCTTTATGAAAGTTTACTTACTTTATGAGCCACTCGCGACATGAGAAGCGATTTCTTGAATGTACCTAGTACCTACTACTGAAATCGCACTTGCTTTTTGTATTAGGGTGTTAATCAAGATTCGCCAGGATCTTAGAAAATGGGAGCAGCATTCTTAGTCTGAATAACCAGCGATAGAGATATCTCCTGAAACTTTTGGACGGGATACAAAGACTCTTACTTTACAAGTAGGGTCGCAGAACAGCTGTGCAGGCATCTCCAAGCAATAAGCCGGAGGGGGTGGGGCTATGGCCGTCAGTCGCCTCGGCTGACGCCTCCTAGCACGGATCTTGCGAGAGGTCGGTGGGGGGCTAGGCGCGCGGGGTGGGCTGCGGCGTGCGGGGGTGGCCCATAGCCCCCGCACGCTGCTCACGCGGGCCGCAAGTGTGGCCTCTTCGCCCTGCGCCCCGTTCGGGCCCCAGCGCTCGCTAGCTGCCGATCAGTGTCAATTATAGTCACTATTGGGAGAAGTTCACGCAAAAAGAAAATAAAAAAAGAAAAAATATTTATTTTTGCCTATAAACACAAAGACTTACCCCCCTATTCATAATGGTCTGCTAACATAAAACAGCTGCTAAGTAGTGTTATTTCTCAGTCTGACATATGTCAATAGAAGAAGACAGAGCAAGATTTAGCAGTGTGCTAAGTTAGCAGACTATTATGAATAAGGGGGTTACAGACTAGGTAGGTACTTTAAATCTAATATCAAAACTATGCAAGAAGAATAGAGAAGGACATAAACTTTGGGTAAATAATTGTATTTGTTTTAAAACACTATAAACCGCCTTCAATTATATGGTTTACTCGTGGATGCCATTGTCAGAACTGGACCAAATTGAAATGGGACCACACGGGAAGTTTCAAATAAAAAAAGAATCATCAAAATCGGATCACCCAGTAAAAAGTTCTGAGGTAATAAACATGAAAAATACAGTCGAATTGAGAAACTCCATCTTTTTTAACCGACTTCAAAAAAGGAGGAGGTTCTCAATTCGTCTGTTTTTTTATGTTTGTTACCTCAGAACTTTTGACTGGGTGTTCCGATTTGCATGATTCTTTTTTTATATGAAAGCTGGTGCTTCCCGTGTGGTCCCATTTTAATTTTGTTCAGTTCTGACAATGGGATCCATGAAAATTCATGAAAAAACTGTAAAATTTGAAGTCGGTTTATAGTTTTTTAAAACAAAATTAATTATTGAAATCGGTTAAAAAGGGTCTCCACCTCAGTATTCGTCTATGCCCAATGCTACGCCATTCAGGTAAATAACGGGAGACAGTATAACCAAATGGACCAACTAAGGCAGAGGCAGTCCAATGCGGAGAAAGTATGATACTACAACTACTTATAGGCAATATCATCTTTGTCAGTCAAGCATCGAGTTTGTATAGTACTATATAAACTCTATGTAGTCAAGTCACTGTGAGCGGAATCTCCTTGCTTGTAGGACCATTAGAATTCCAAACATGAAGGTATTGCATTAGAGATTTTTATTTAATTTAAATAAATTTAGCCATACTGGCCTAGCTTTTGGTATTACGAGTATACCACTTACGGGATCTTCGAGGTTAAAAACGCGATATACATAAAAAAAAACTGTGGTTCTTTAATTCGAAAATACGACTCCGAAAATCAAATCATGTATACAGCACTCATCATTTTCTTTATAGTTATTTTGCACCTAATTTGGTCAAAATTCGAAACCCTGCGGCCTATAGAAAAGTTTTTTGTTTTGTTTTGTAGGCTAACAATTATCATATCATATCATTCTTTGGTTCCATTATACAGTTTCTTCATAAGTTGTTTTCTTGTAAATAAGCTATAACATCATTTTCGCGCATACGTCATCGTTCCAAAAACGTATGCACAGAGCATACGTTTTTGGAACGACGACGTATGCGTCGTTCCTTCCACTCCTATGAATGAAGTAATATATCCTTATTACAAAATGGTGCGGAATGAAGGCTTTTAAAAATGAAACATTTACCTACACACTTCCCCAACCTCAACCTCAACAGCTGAGAAGTGATGAGACCTACACACTGGGCACTGTGATACTGAGACTTACCCTCTTATTCATAATGGTCTGCTCACTTTGTCTTCTTCTATTGACATAAGTGAGAGTGAGAACTAACACTGCTTAACAACTGTTTAAAGTTAAGAGACCATTATGAATAAGAGGGAAAGTGAGGGTATGACTAGAGCTTGTACGCACAAATCGTCATCAGGGAGTATACGGTACTGGCGCCGCCGTCTTGGAAGCAGGCACCGGTCCGAAGAGTCGTCTAGCAGCTTTCGGAACCAGTACTCTACCTGGGGACAGAAGATGACACTAGATCATCACATCACATCATCACATTGAGGGTCTGTTGCTTGAGGTAGTTTTATAAAACCCGATTACAAATCACTAGTGCCCTCAGTCCGCAGGTATAAGAATAAAAAAGTTTCTATCGTTACAATAGTTTTATCCTCAATTAAAGTCATTCCGAAACAGCTTTTCCAATCCACCTCTGTGGCGCGGTGGGCGAAGGTCCGCCTGCGACGCAGGAGGTTGCGGGTTCGATTCCCGCCTCGGGACAAATATTTGTACGATCTGCAGATATTTGTTCAGGGCGTTCTGGATGTTTTCTATGTATAATATAAAATATCTATCTATGTAGTGTATTGTATTATGTATATTAGTTATCTAGTACCCATAACACAAGCTCCGCTTAACTTGGGGCTAGATAATGCTGTGTGAATTGTCCAGCATTATTTATTTATTATTTATTTTTGATGAAACACCTACATACTAATGCAAAAGGGTGTCATTTTGAACACCTGTAGGATTGTCAGGAAATTCCTGCAAAATGAGCTTCCGCGCGCGAGCGATCTGGATTTAAACCGAGATTTTTTTACCGGTTTTAAACCGAGAAGATTAGATCTTAACGCAATAATAGTCATAATTATAAAAACGTGTATTTCTCTCTATCTATATATATATATATATATATATATGATACACTCTAATGTTAACCGGTTTTGTGAGAGACTGGTCCCTGAAAAGAGTTATGAAACCTATATGACAGGTCACGGATCTAAACAAAAAGTTTACAATTTATTAAGTTTAGAACAACAAATAGTTTACTAGTTCTAATTTGTTTTTAGTTAGCTCATTAATTGTTTTAACAATATGATTGCATAATAAATGGTAATAATAATCGTGGGGCTTATTGGCAAAAACTACTCATTAGTGTTACAAAGGCCTCCCTGATAATCGCACCAGTGGCTCCTATAATTAGGGGATAATGTCATAATCCCCACGCCGGGCATGCGGGTAAGGGATCGCAGGTTTGATTATACAGATGGAAGCTGCTGCCATTGCTCTGGTAGGTCCCTTGGTCGGCTCTTACGACATTCACTGGGTTAGTGGCTGCTGGACGGAGTGGGAGGGGTCGATTCTTACGCCGCGACCGCCTGGCAATAACAAAGGCTCATCTCTTCAGCTCTTACTACTGTCGTTACGTACGGCGATCGTCGCTCCCCAACCAGTATGCCCAGCATTAGGATTAAAAAGTCCAAAGAGCTTTACTTACACCTTACAGGACTGAAATCAGATCTTTACTCCGTCACTTACATGTTTCATTCAATCATTATAAGGTGACAAAATGCGGTCATTAGGGGGCCTAAGACCAGCCGTGGACTAGTATTAGCTGGTATAATAACGACGGGAATTCGTTGGTAAAGCCAAGTCATAGGAGAAAACAGCAGCTGTTTTCCCTCACAATATCTAGGAGTTATAAGCCAGCTCACCGTGACCGTCATATTATCGGCGGGTAAACTAAGGCTCAAGATGTCTCAAAGGAGGCTATTGGACTCAGTAAAACCTTCTTGCAAAATCCTGAACAGATTTACCTACCCTCTCCTGTATCCGATAGCCCTTGGAAAAACTCTCTCAAATTACCTCAGGTAGCATCCAGCACTCGGTCAAATCAGTGTTTTCGCTCCCATGTCCATTGGACCCGCGGAAATAAATCCGTTCGGTCGGATTCGAGTAGCATTTTTCTCTTAAAACAGAAAAGAGGTTTTATTAGACGTGAAAACAAAGATGGCGGTGAGGATTACGGAAAAATGGATTCTCGCGCGAAAACTAATGTCAGATTGATGAATCTGTTTGAGCGGGAAGTCAGTCAATAAAAATCGAGTTAAACGACAAGTAGTTTTACTAAAAAAAATATTGTAAGTATTAAATAACCGAATTGCGAACCTATGTTCGTCGTAATAAAAATTTCCATAGAATTGTGCTAGTCTTGATTCTGGTATAACGTCTTTTGCGCTTCTCCTGCCACTACTATTTCCATTCTCCTGGTTTTGGCCGAGTGTTGAACGTTTTTCTGCAAAGGTGGGAAGAGATCCAATCAGAAATATTCTTGAGAAAAAAATAAATAATTCTGGACACTACTTCTCTTTGCGTCCCAGATGGATTAGACTGGTAGTGGTAGAGCATATCCAAATTGTCTGCAGTATATAATATAGCATGGTGTGGTTATATTACCTGTCAAATCACATTGACCTGCGTGAGGATCTGATGTCGTTTCCTGCAGGACTTGCTGAAAACGACAGTGTTGTGCCCAAAGGCGCTGAAAAAGATAAACCTCAGTTAAAATATCCACTCTGAAGGTTAAAGAACATGGATAAGGATATTGATTATGATTTTATAGAATACTCCCTAAAGGATCTACCTGATGATGACGAGAAAGTTGTTAGAAGATTATGAATGAAGAAGTATGAAATTGTACTGAGAGGCGATAGTTGAAGAGGCCTACCTGATTTGCTATAATGAATTCATCAGGGGGTTCTGCAGCCCATGTGAGATCCGCACAAAGGGCGATATGTGCCCACGAAGCCTGGTCTACGTCGAAGCTCATTCAATGTGACATCTCACACATACAATTAACTATCTATATTTATAACGAACTAAATCATAAATCACTAGATGCCAACAGAAATATTAACGGTAAAACATGTATTAAAAACGACGACAATTTGTAAGACATTGGTCAAATCTACAATAACAAAATTTTACTCTTTTTTGATAGATTCATATTTTTTTTCTTTTTACATCAACTTCAAATGGCTTTTTGAATTTCGTACCAGATGGATCAAATGAAGTTGTCATCGCGATGGTCCGGCTGAGGTAAGGGTTTATTTGTCTTTATGGTTTACGCCTCTAAAAAGGTTCGACGTTTATATTCTCCATAGAGTTCCTCTTGGGGCTTGAACGTGGTTACATCATCCTTCGAATCTAAAGTTCTTTAAAATAAAGGCATCGTTTGCAATGGTTAGTTACTTAGTTCCCTAGTATGGGTGTAGAATGGCTTGTATCCAATTTTATGGTAGAAAATGAAAGCCGAAGCGTGGCAGCATTGAGGCTATTTTTTAGAAGCGGTATCACAGCTCGCCGCGCCGCGCCGCGCCGTCACTCGTTACGTCAGTTCGGCTTGCGCAGTCAAAGGCGTTGCTCGCGGCACACATGTACTTACGCCCAGCTGTTGGTTCCTCAATGAACGGAGAAATTCAATAAATTATAACAATTTATATAACAAAGTAATGTTATACAACTAATAAAATTAACAAACTTTGCCTTTTATCAACGACAGTGTATATGCCACAAGATTTTCGATCGTGAAACATAGTGCGAGACAATATAATTAATAAGAAAAAAATCGATCGTAAACGAGTGTTCTTTTTGATTATCTTTAGTTTTGCAACAAGTGCGAGTGGCCGGTGAATCGGAACTGGTTTTGTGTGACCGTTGTGTTTTTTGTGTTGTGTATATTTTGTTTGTGTTGTGGACGAGCACGTACCTACCTATACTTCGCGAGTGGCCCGTTATTGCTGCAATCCACTGCAGGTTCCAGTACCAATACTGACTACTTAGTCGGCATTTCTAGCAGGTAAGTGGATTCTTCGATGACCACTTGCAAAGTTATGCAAGATGTAATAAGATTGCTTTGAAACAGAATATAAGTACCTACACATTGTGTATTGTTTAGTATTTAATATGATACCTATTCAATATTTAGTATGAATTTCAGATGTTGTAGGTACCAATATCACTTAGGTAGGTATATCATTTTTCCAATTGTTCAGTGATTAAATAGATTTGGTATTAGGTAGGTAGGTACTAAAAACTCATAGTTTCTGAATTCTTCCATTCGTTAAACAAATATGATAATTGTTCCAATATGCGTCTATTTCTTTTACAAATCATAAAACTTCTCATCCTTAATTAGTTCACGAGCAGCACTTAATTGCTTGTCTGACTAATTGAACTTTTCCCCATCTACCTATGCAATTATTTTAATTAAACTTATTTTCCTTTTTACGTGATATAGAAAGCAGGAAAAAGGATGAGGCCTGCGTCCAGTAGTGGACCAATACGTACAGGGTGTTGAGAAGGTGATAAAGAATATAATAGGTAGGTAGGTAGGTATAAAAGATATAAATAAATGTTCAAATGTAAGCCACGAAAAAGCTTTCGCGTAGCGAAGCTTCGTAAAAACATAATAGGTATGTATTAGATACGGGATGTAAGTATAAGTACACACCTCCCTTCCTCCTTTTTATTATAAGAAAAATACCGACTTCTTGGTTCTTCCGAGGATCTTTGATATATTGAGACCGGATATAACCGGATGCGATCGCAGGAGACCGGAATAAAGGCGTGTTACGGTGTTAGCGCCTTTTCAGACGGCATGTAGGTACGTTATCCTTTACATGTACCCGCACACGGCACAAATTACACAGGTAGACTTAGCCGGCATCGATTATGTAAGTTCTGCATCGACTGCATCCCTGGTACATGCTATGAACATTACTGAGACTGTACAGGAATTGTACAATAATGTGTTTTTTTCTCTGACTGTACTTTTTCAAGCTTTTAGTTCACTTAGGCTCTTTTATAAATTTGTGGGTTGAAACGAAAATCTTAAAAACAGCCGGCGAGAAAAAACAATTATTATTACTTGTCTTGTGGTGCGAAAAAATTGGTGCGAAACAGCGCTACGCCGACTCTCCGTTGCCGGGTGGCAACGGGACGTCTTCTGACACACGTCTGAAAAGGTCCACCCATCAGTGAGAACCACCGCCACCTTGCTGAATTATGACCTTGATGCTTGTTTATTTTTTATCACAAAATAAATAATACAGGATCATCTAGCCCAGCGCTAAGCAAAGCTTGTGTTATGATTACTAAATGACTGATATAATAGGTAATTGTACCTACATTACATGATATTTTTACCCGCGACGGAACGGAGACGGTATATGCGTTTAGGGTGTGATGTTGTTTGTATGTATGTATGTATGTATGTATGTGCAATACGCAGTGGCGTAGCTAGGTGGACAAGGGCCCCGGTGCAGAGAATGAATCGGGCCCTCACCGAGGGCTTACTTATCCCTTTAGTAGGCTTCGCCGTCGATTAGAAATAAATGAGCATAAATAAAGAACGACGCACATGACAATCAGTGTTGCCAAGACCATTGAGTCGTAACCGTAAGTTACGTTTCGTTTACTGAAATGCTACATTATTGCTGTAAAAGAGGCAATAATCTTTTTGGAATTTATGTGTTTTTGGGTTCAAACTCTGGTGACCTTGTAAGCTAGCTAACCAAACATAACTTATTCTATTAGTAAGAACCAAAACTAGTGCTAGAAGGGCATAGCCAGGATTCTGTAGTCAGTTGAAGAAAAACAAAGAACACACCTATCCTTATCAACCACGGCGAGCGGAGCGAGCCTCTTATTTTTTTAATTTTCTGGATTTTGGGGAAAGTATGTTTTTTGGCAATTGTTTGCGAAGGTGGCTGAAATGATGTTATTGTGAGCCCAAGACCGACATCGACATGTATACCTAAAAATGCATCACCAAACACAACATGATGTTACCGGCGAGCGAAGCGAGCCGCGAAAATTTTATCCTTTCGTTACATATTTTTCAGTTTTTTGGCATGACTGAATTTAGCGGTTCAGCTTTAGACGACTAGAACTACTAATATTTGATACGTATAGAACCCCAACATACCTACTTGTTCAACCAAGTATTCTTAGAAGGGCTCGGCTAATAAAGGGCAAGAACGCCTCAATGCAAAAAGCAAAATACAAATGCAAAAAACCATAAAGACTCATTTATCTTCGATTATATTTTGACATCTTTCTTTATTATGTAATAAATTGTTTGTTCCCTGTTTGTTCCCATTGTTTCCGCTCTAAAGCACCGCTAAATTCCTTTTTTTAGCCGACTTCAAAAAAGGAGGACGTTCCGAATACGACTGTATTTTTTTATGTTTGTTACCTCAGAACTTTTGACTGGGTGGTCCGATTTTCATGTTTATTATTTTATATGAAAACTGGTGCTTCCCATGAGGGTCCCATTTTGTTCAGTTCTGACAATGGGAACCATGAAAATTTATTAAAAAAAACTATAAAAATTTAAGTCCGTTTATAGTTTTCAAACTCAAAATTTATTAACTTTCCATAATTATAAATTTTCAATAACTATTGTAAATTTAGAATTTCGCATACTTGGAGGTAGGTACTGAAATTTTCCTACTATGGTGTCAATGTTTTATGGATAACAGGAAGCTCAACAAACACAACAACAAAGCCGCTTGTTTGGTAATGATGCGTGCGGTAGAAAGTAAAGTTCGTTAGTAATCTTATCAATGTACTAATCATCACAGAATAATTCTGCCTAGAGAGTAATTCTGCGTTTCTTTGACCGGCGCAGCGCTAAAGGCCTAAAGGCGTGTGTAACGTCTTTGAGACTTAACGACAATTTTTTTATAAAGGAGTCTAAATCTCATTATTATCATAATTTATGATAGAACTACGTCTGTCAGCGTTTCAAAAGACATTTCGAATTTTAAAAGGGAATAAATATTTACCTAAATTAGGTACCTATCTAGTTCGAATAATTTGTTTTAGTCATTATTCGTTTATTTGGCATTTGCAAACTTACGTGTAGGTTTCTAACCTACACGTAAGTTTGCAAATGCCAAATAGACGTTTGCGCTAAAGCATAAAAAACGACATTTTATAGACGTGTTTGCCAACACACTCCGTTGCTAGACAACGCGGTGCGTTGCTAATTTAATAATAACATAATAATTAAAATAAAATAAATACAAAAAGGGAGTGCCTCTGTCGTCGATTATGAAATTGGCGTTTTGTATGGGAGGAACAAAAAGTCGAATATTTTTTAATATAATATATTTAATTAATCAAAGTATGAACCATTATTTTCTATGCACTTTTGCCATCTTATAGGTAGTTCATTGATCCCTTTACTAAAAAAACCAGTCGGACGGGAATCAATAAAATCTTTGAAGGCGATTTGGACTGCCCCATCGGAGTTGAATTTTTTCCCTTGCAAGAAGTTATCCAAATTTCGAAAAAAATGGTAATCTGTTGGAGCAAGGTCCGGGGAGTACGGAGGATGTCTTAGACTTTCCAATTGAAGCTCTTCTAATTTAGTAGCCGTCTGTTGCGCAGTGTGTGGTCTAGCGTTGTCGTGAAGCAGCAGTGGCGTGGAGCGATTGAACAGCCTCGGTTGTTTAGCCGCTAGCTTTTCCATCATGGTTTGCAATTGCTGACAATAGACATCAGCCGTAATAGTCTGGCCAGATTTGAGAAAACTGTAATGAACAATACCGGCACTAGTCCACCAAACGCTTACAAGTAACTTTTTTGGGGTTAATTTTCGCTTGGGGCAGGATTTGGCTGGCTGGCCAGGATCCAACCATTGCGCTGAGCGCTTCCGATTATCGTAAAGAACTCATTTTTCATCACAGGTAATGATTCGGTTTAAAATACCTTCATTATTGTGCCGGTTTAGTAATGTAACGCAGCAGTCGACGCGCGTTTGCCGGTTTGCTTCAGTCAATTCGTGAGGTACCTTTCAAGCTTTTTAATCTTCCCAATTTGCTTCAAGTGAATTAAAACAGTTTTATCACTAACATCGCAGCCTGCAGCTAACTCGGACGTGGTTTGCGATGGATCCGCTTCCACAATAGCCTTCAACTCTTCATTATCAACTTGAGTCTCAGGCCGTCCACGGGGCTTGTTCTGCAGGTCGAAATTTCCAGAACGAAAACGTTGGAACCAAAAACGAACTGTGTTTTCTTTTGCAACACGACCGCCATACACATCATTCACCCTTCGAGTTGTTTCCGCAGCACTAGTGCCACGGCGGAACTCGTACTCGTAAATAATGCGATATTTTAAGTTTTCCATTTTGTAAAATGAGTGACGCAAACAGAAAAAAACAGAAGAAAAAAACAAATGAATGACGATCATCGAAGCACAAATACATGAGTCTATAGCTGTACAAATTTGAATTTGGAATTCCTTACCAAAGAGGAGAAATTTGTGATTAAAGTGGCCAGTACGAAAAACGCCAATTTCATATGTAAGGACCTAATATAATGCAAGGTTCACTCAGATTGCTTTACTAAGGTCCGTATTGTATAGGCTTCCCCATGCTTTACTTATGCAGTCATTTCGTGAGTTCTACTCAAGCTTAGAATCTCTGCTCAAGTAAATCTTTATTAAAGAACGTAACTCTGACGCTACTTGGCTAGTTGCACTACCTAAATCTCTACTTATGTGAGTTGAATTTTGTCTATGGTCTACACAATTATCTAGGCGAAAAGCGTTCCCTTACCTTATCAACCTGACTATCAATTTTTCTTTTTTTGTTGTTTTGACGGTTATTGTGAAACGAAACGCAACGATTTCAAAACTTAACAAAAAGAAAGCCTATTTGACGATAGTAACGAGACATGATCGTAACGTCTCATATTTGTATGGGATTTACGTAGTTCCCTGTCCGCACGATACGGGGTGAGATGGGGCGCTGTACTAAAATGTATGGGAAACTGAGACGTCTCGATATTGTCGTCAAACTCGCCCCTCAGTTCAGTTTCCGAAAGTTATACTTCCGAGTATTCAAACGCAACTGAAAATCATGCACGTCTTACATCTCAAGTGTAGGATTTTTGTCAGTTTTTCATTTAAAACTGACAAAAACCATGACGTGTTTCTTTCTGACTTGTTAAAAATTAAATACACTTGATTAGAGACTTGACCATTGATTAATTAACGAAAAGGATGATCTGCGTTCGAAAAATCGGCTGTAAGTAAAGTAGAAAATCTCTAAAAAGTTTAAAATAAAATCAAAATAAAATTTTGAAAAACCCACGACGGATAAAATAGTATGTAATCGAACAAGGAAGATATAATTTTTGCCAAACCCCCGACTAAATGGAATTGAAAAAGACAGTTAAATTACCTTTAGTTACAATTATAACTTCCTAATTTTTTTCACCTATCCATTACTACAAAGCAAAAAAAATCCGTCGGGGGGGCTGCGTGCAGCCAACAGGTAATCTATACGTTTTTTCAATTGTAAATTCAACATATTATTATAGTTCAAATTTGTTTCTATTAATTGACTGTGAGATATAGGTAGGTAACTACATAGAAAATACCCAGAATACCCGATACAAATATTTGTTGATCAAACAAACATTAAAATTTGTCCCGAGGCTAATAGACATAGACAATTAGACATAATCATTGTGTGGATGTAATATATCGCTCACCTACATATAGTAGGCATTAAAAACTAGGACAAATCAAAATAAGTACCATATTTTTCCAGTAGAGTAAGTGTGTAGAGTCTGTTTAAAAAGAGAAAAGTCGGTGTAATGTAACACTTTTAGTCGTACTGCAATGACAGGAGCAGTGTTGTCAACGCAACAAAAGTTGTCAATTGGCACACGAACGAGCGCCCTCATTTGTCACGACGCTTCTCTTTTTGAACAGACTACGATTTTTATAGAAAATTACACAAATCATAATCATTGTCCTCTAACGATAGATGATTCAAGCAAGCACGGGATAGGTACTAGATATATAATGTGCACTGAATTTGTAAGTAGGTCTTTGATTATCTTATTATAATTTTATACTAGTCCATGCACAATACTATTGTTTGCTAATTTAGGTACTGCACTTGTCTAGATCTTGCCTGATAGATAAGGTTGATTAGTATATGGGTTAGCAGGTTATCTCATTGATGTATGACGATAACTTGGATCCTTTGTTTATTATATTACTGTGCTTATTATTGTCTCTAGGTCGTTTTATCTGTCTTATCTCTTTTGATTCATTAATTTTAGGGATTCTATGTTATCCTTTTTTCTATTTTCTCTGCTCGCCCTTCGTAGAGTCTGTTCAAAAAGAGAAGAATGGTGAGAATAGGGTATAGGCATCGATTTTTTTAATTGTTTTAATCGATTCTTTAGGTCATTATTTAACCGAGGAATGATAAGACGCTCACTGAATTTCGCATTAACAAGGTAAAAAAAACAAATCAAAACTACAATCATTTTCGGGTGATAAAAACGCTGCCATATTGGCGCCATGTTTATGTGACGTCGACGTACACACTTGATTAAAACCTTTGGTGACGACCTCGGTAGTGATCATCTCAGGAAAGAGGTTTTCCGAAAAAACTGAAAATAATCGACAATACGAAATGTCAAGTGGGCAGAATAGTGTCAAATCATGGTGCAGCAAGCAGAATAAAAAAAGAAAAAATGTGCACAGTGATGTCACGTCCGCTCTAGTCAATGGCGTAGCGTTTTGAAATTTTGCGATTGAGATTTAAAATATCAATTTTTCAATGGTTAAATTCTACAATAAAAACATCTCAAAATGCAAAAATATATATGTAGATATGTTTCTATATCAATAGAGAATACGTATATATTTTTTTAGCCATTTTGAAATCACATGCATATACCCTATTGAGGGCGCTCGTGTGCCAACTTCTGTTGCGTTGACAACACTTCTCTGTCATTGCAGGACTAAAAGTGTTAGTTCACCGTAACGCCACGACTCTTCCCTTTTTGACAGACTCTACACACTTACTCTACTGGAAAAATATGTTATTTTGATTTGTCCTACTTTTTTATCTAGGTTTGCGATATATTACATCCCATAATAAAAGGCCGGCTTTAATGAGGATGAATTAGGTCGTTTTCTCTGTCGTATATCTTTTGATTCATAAATTTTAGGGTGTCTATGTTATTCCCCTTACATTTTTTCTACTTTCCCTTCGTATTAAATACGAACTTACAATCCCTACACCTTCATACCGCCTATCAATGTCATGTTTGACATTGTTCTACATAGGTTGACCTGGCAAAACACCTGGCTGTACAATTTCATCGCTATTATCTTGCGCCGTCCTTGTATCAAAAAACGAATTGCCATGAGTTCTGTCATGAATTGATATAATGGATTCAGAATCGTCCATGGTTATTTATGGTTTATAAATGTTCATCATCGGCCTTTTTTACCTGACTACCAATGGAAGAGGGTTATGATATGAGTTTGGCACCCTATGTTTATTTGTATGTAAAATTTTATGTTCCCACGTAGCGCTGAAACTGTTCGTTCGATTTTAACAAATGCGGTATCGATTGATTCGTCTCAATACTTCGGTGGATAGGGTATATGACGTCAGACGATATTGGGGGTCTAACGAGATAGCAGGGTCTGAGAAATAGCACAATCGGTGAACGCCGTTGTTGGGTTTTAGTTTATTTTATCTATACTTATATATTAAAGAAGAAAAAGTTGATTGTTTGTATTGAATGGGCTCCAACATTACTGACCGATAAAATTTAATTATTTCATCATTAAAAAGCTTACTTTTCAGGGAGTGACAGAGGCTATATTTTATCCCGGAATTCCCACGGGAACGGGAACTACGCGGGTGAAACCTCGAGGCGCTGCTAGTTTTGTATTTCGCGAGAAATGACTTAAGGGGCATCAATCCATCTGGGA
Organism: Eupithecia tripunctaria; assembly: GCA_955876795.1. Taxonomy (NCBI): domain Eukaryota; kingdom Metazoa; phylum Arthropoda; class Insecta; order Lepidoptera; family Geometridae; genus Eupithecia; species Eupithecia tripunctaria. Next base: position 5,430,976 of record OY041623.1, on the reverse strand, counting down.
GTCAGCGCCAGTCAGCGGATCCGAGTACTGTCGTTAATACTATGGATTCCTATACCTCATGGTTCTCCATACCTACAGCCCATCACGATCATCATGACAGCCATACTTATATTATATACGACATGTAGTAACCTCATACCAATCTATAGCCCAGAAAATCCTTACGGATGGGATCAAAGAATACGCCTTACCTCTGGAATACCTTCACGAAAAGGTTTTTGTTTCCGTGAAACGCGTACAAATGCTATTTTACGTTAAATTTTCGCATTGACCCTGCGGGTTCCGTAGTGCCCTTGACCTATTTCTTACCAAAAAAGAGATCCCTAAGGAGTCTTGGAAAGAAAACCTTGATTTTTTTATTCATAGCGGAACTCACGTCCTTGCACGTAGTACGCTACCGGAGTTTTTAATGAATTTATAAACGTTATTATATATAACTATTGAATTACCGTATATAACGTATTCATTGTTTTACGTGAAAATAATCATTTAAACAGAACTTCATTTGAATATTAAATTACAACTTGCAAAATTGTTTTCAAGGTGCAATAAAAATAAACTTAAACCTACATTCAAAATAGCGAAAGAGTTTTGAATTAACTCAAAAATTTTCATGCATAGAAAAAATATTTTGATAAAGAGAATCATAAAATAAAAATACTTTATCAGAAACCGAGGGGACGAAATCCCCGCCTAAAATTAAACAACCAAAAGCAAACAGACAAATTCGTCATAACTAGTTCTTCTATCGTTAAATTTCAACCCTAAAAACGAGAAACATGTACTCCGTTACCCAAAACCAACAACCCTATCAACTAACTAAATAAGACTGGCAGTCACATCCAATTTCTTCCAAATTTTTGCCCGCCCCCGTCGCAGTAAGCCTAGAGGGATGTAACGACCTTGGCCCATTTCGCCCTCGCCCTTGCTACTGCGGGCCTGGATCTATTATGATCCTGTTAAGATAAATTCTATTTGACAGTACGATGTCCGCGTAGGCACGTGTTCCTTTATTAGTTTTTGCTGCTATGGAATTGGCTTCGTTATTTCGGAAAGGACGCTGTGACATAAGATATGAACCTACCTACCTACAATTTATGAGTTTGACGGTGTAGCTGTAGTTTTGATTTATGAAAAGGTTGAGATAAGTTAGGTACTTCTGTTTAAAGGTATGGGTATGGGTACCTCATGCATTGCGTTTTCAAATCAGCAGATTATAATATTAAAGATGCAATGTATTTTGAAACGACTTCAAAAAAGAAGGAGGCATTTCAATTCGACTGTTTTTTTTGTTGGTTACCTCAGAGCTTACCACTGGGTGAAACGATTTTGATGATTCCAATTCCTAAATTCCAACCAATTTGGTCCAGTTCTGACAATGGCATCCATGAGAAAAACAGGAAACTAATTTGGGTTGAAACGCCGATAAAATATTTTTCTATGTGGGTTGAAACTTGAAACGCAGACAGTTTTTGGTATGAAAGGGCAAAAAATAATTTTCATGAAAACCTGTGTTGTGGTCTTGTGGTGCGAAACAGCGCTGCACACATATAATTGAAGTCGAGTTATAGTTTAAAACAAATCCAATTAAGTATGTATTTCTTTACCTAGGTACTTATAAAAATCTTATAATAGTCTTATTCATAAAGTTCTATACCTAAACCAGAGAAGGTTAGTCTAGTGTCGCCAGTTCCAACTGTTTGGTCTATACCGTGTCCATTTTGAATGAGGCATAAACGTAAATAAACCGCCCATACCTTCCTTAAAATTCACTTTGTTGGCGCGTCCTTTTATACGTAATTTACATTACTTGTCGATTTTAGATCCTCCCTTCAATAAAAATTGCTTACAATTATATCTGAAACTCGACGCCAAGCAAGTGAGATTTTGTTATTTGTGTCGTATTTTGTTTACTAACATGCTCCATTTAACGTGGACAAACCATAGTGTAAACGTCATCTCCGTCCGTAGTCGACCTTTACTCAGCATGGCTTTACAGGTAACTGAGGTTTGTGCCATCTACCACGGTCCTGCTGGGATATTTTAATTCATTCGATTCGTTTCCGAAGTGAAAACGTCAGATTCGAATTTGAATTAGGTATATTCTTTGGAACACTATTTTGATTTGTCAAAAGTTTTCGATATCGATCGAACCCGACCCGACGGCCTTTCCGACGAATTAAAATACCCCTGAGGCCGTAGCCAACCGGCATTCGCTATGAAGCGAATCGTATAAAAATTGAAAGATTTGTAGGGAAAAATTCGAAACAGGTCACGTGACATATCTAAGGCATATTATTATGTCAAACCCATACATCTTTGGACTTTTCTACTATCGCTTTCGACATCGATTGTTACATTGTCTATGCCCTCTGTTAGGCTAGCTGTATTTAAAGATGGCGGATCGAAAATATTGCTGCTCCTGAATTTAATATAATTTAATTCCAAATATGATTAAAGGTAGTACCTAGACTAATTATATGTAAATGCCCATGTAGTAACACTAATATGACTTCTATGAAAAGCGTTTGTTAGCTGTTGGTGCTGGCTTAGATTTTGCACCACCCCAACTCTTCGCGCGGGTGTCGTAAGTGGCGACTAAGGGGCGGGCAGCAATGCTCCCTGAGATAAACGCCAATAAGGCGCTTATCGGGAGGTGGCCTACGTCCAGCAGTGGACTAATACAGGCTGTTGAGGTTGAGGACAAGCGTCTACACTTAAAAAGTAAAGTAAAAAGTAAAAAGACGTTTATTTTGCAACCATTACACGTAATTAAGACATGGAAAATAGATGGGTATACAAGATAAAGGTTACAAAAAATGACAAACACTCAGCAAATGCTATGACAAGATGTGTCCTGCCAGGACACATCATCGTTTTTTCATTCGGTACCTAAAAGGTACCTAAAAGAGGTACCGAATGAAAAAACGAACTAGTTAGAGAAGTGGTGAGCGGATTTCGACCTCTTTGCATCATCTCTTGCGAATGCACTATTCATCTGAGAGTTAAATGTTGTTTTCGAATCTATATCATCAGCAACTAAAACAGCATTGTTATTAAAAAGTGCTGTTATCCTTCGGTCGTTATATTTGTAAACATTATACCTAAACTTTTCAATGATTTGTAAATATATAACGTCTTTAGATCATCTATTTAATTCTTTATTTTCTCATCATCATCTTCATAGATTTTAGCCTAGGATCACGTCATTGCTAGATTTTACGATAAAAACTATCGTAGTTTGACGAATTCATTATGGATTTAATAGGGTTAACTACAAACCTTATTTCTGTAGGAAGAACACCACCCTTAACGAGGGACAGAAGACAGAATTAAGGGATGAAACGTTGGTTCCAACACAAATAAGGTTCACTGTTCGATATTTGCATCTAGTCGTTTCTGAAAGCCTCTCCATTCTGTGATCGCACCCAATTTGATAATAAAAATAATAAAATATTTATTTATCAGAACACATGCAATAAAAATACAGTAAAGTTCCAGCAGAACTCAAACAAAGCAAGATTGGATTTTATGACTTTTCCGATGTTTGAAGACAGCCGTTAACGCCATAACATGATCTTTACTTTTCTAATTCTAGATGCATAAAATCATACCCATGTTTGTAACTTGAGTTTTTGCATCTGATTTCTCTACCGCGTAGAATCTTTTCTTATAATTTCTTCTACTATCTCATAAGGCAGGCTTATGAAGTTATGACTTATGTTATAACAACACCATGGCATGGCACACGCCTTTTCCCTTATTAAACGAAAATACATCCCATGTTACCATGTTTGTTTTAGGCATCTGATTTTTATACTCCTAAGATTCTTTTAAATACAATTTGTATTGCTCTACATTTCTACATAGACAATCAATAGTCTTTGAGAAATTCTCAATACTAAAATAGGTTCTTTTCTAACTGTATTTCGCTCATCTGTTCAAAAAAGTTCATCAGCTAGAAATATTTAGGTACTTATCTACTTAACGGATGTAACGAATGCCATAAAATTAGTGGTCAGCTAGCTAATTCGCCTGTTTACTTGTGACCTCAATGTGCGTCCTATTTTTCATGTATTAACGTTTAGCCTGAGCTGTGCAATCCCAGCTCAGACAAAGCCCATCCACTTGGGCTATATTTTAGAGACATCTTTACTAATAGAAAAAATTTGTTTGTTTCTATTGAATAGGCTCCGAAACTACTGGACCAAAGAAAAAAATATTTTATCATAAAAAAGCTTACTTTTCAGGAAGTGACATAGGCTATATTTTATCCCAGAATTCCAACGGGAACGGGAACTACGCGGGTGAAACCACGAGGCACTGCTAGTAACTAAAAAAACTGTGTTTTTAGCACAAGGTGCATGATCTATACTTAAATTAAAGGTCGCAAAAAAAAATCGCTTTCTTTTCTGGTCAGTCGTAAATTTTGATTCACAGTGTATTTCGTTCAAATGTAGCCCCCTTCAGTCCTACTTTGTAGGCCACAACAGAACGATCTATTAATCTAATTTTTTGCAGGTTAGTATATTACTCTTTTTGCGGTTTTTCGCATTGTTTCTGGCAATCATCATTACCGCCACATTGTTGTTTGGTTCAATTGACTTGACACACTCTAATGGACTCAATGGAACCACTCTGAACATCTCTGACTCATTTGTCAGTTGGCTTTCATATATTAACAGTTCATGCCTTTTCACTTTGCTTAACCCATCCATTTGACGACCTCTGTGGCGCAGCGAGTGAAGGCCCGCCTGCGACGCAGGAGGTTGCGGTTCGTTTCCCGCCTCGGGAAGTCGGGACAAATGTTTGTACGATCTGCAGATTTGTTCAGGGCGTTCTGGATGTTTTCTATGTATAATGAATAATATCTATCTATGTAGTATATTGTATTTGTACTGTGTCTATTTTGAATGAAGCATAAACGTAAACAAACCGCCCATACTTAACCTAAAATTCACTTTGTTGGCGCGTCCTTTTATAAGTAATTTACATTACTTGTCGATTTTAGATCCTCCCTTCAATAAAAATTGCTTACAATTATATTTGTAACTCGACACCAAGCAAGTGAGATTTTGTTATTTGTGTCGTATTTTGTTTACTAACATGCTTCGTTCAAAATGGATAAACCATAGGTACCTAATGTTATTGTCTTTTACTTTTACTTTGCTAAAACGTTCTAAACTATCAGGGAAGGACACGAATTCCTCATCAGTAGGTACACATTAAGTTCACTGCTGAACATACCTCCCCGAACAAGGAAGGGGGTTCCCATAATCACCACGCTAGACGGGACCTTTTCTAAGTAGGTATACATTTACTGTATTTATGGAAATAAAGCATTTTTTAGTTTGAGTTTGAGTTCTCATCACCGTGGGGCATGAGGCACCTAGTCAATGTAACAACGATGCATGTCGAAAGCGATAGTAGAAAAGTTCAAAAATATGTCACGTGATCTGTTTAGATTTTTTTCCCTATGAATCTTTCAATGGTTTTCCATTCGCTCCATATTATTATTCATTTATTTCAGATAAAGTATCCATAACACATTAGTAAACTTAAAACTACACATTATAAAATAAAATAATACAAAAAATGTCACACATACATAGCGAATGCCGGTTGGCTACGCCCTCTGGTTCGCAGCGTGATCCCAACAAACGTATCTTTACTATGGTGATCAATTTGGGAACTGGGCAATTGGGCATGCTACACTTACTTATTTATAATTAACTTTTTTTAAGGCTGAACTAACACTTGCCAGTTTTTTATTTTCTTACTAACCTGATATGGATCCATCTTTATCCGAATTAAAGATATTTTATTTTATTATAAAACAACGAATATAATTAATTTAATATAACGACTTCTATTTTTATAGTTGTTACTATTGTCAGACTGAACCAAATTAAAACTTAGTGTAAACTATCTTTGTACAATAAGTTGTTTAGTATATATCTATAATGTGTTTGACTTGTAATATTTTCTTCTTATCAATAAATAACTGAACTGAACTGAACTGAAAATCGGACCACCCAGTCAAAAGTTCTGAGGCAATAAAACATTTAAAAATACAAATACAGTCGAATTGAGAACCTCCTCCGTTTTTTGAAGTCGATTAAAAAGAAGGCTTACTTTGAAACACGATACACGAAGTTTCGGCTGAATAATCGCATTCTGCATTTATGAGGTTCAGCATCGCTATAATAGTACACAAAATAAACAGACAAAACACAACTGCACTCAGACAGAGTTTGTTTACCCATTCGCTTTCTGTTTTATTAATAAAACCAGCAATAAGCCCAGTATTAATAGAACAAGGAACCCTTTGGCCTCACTCGCATCCAATTCTAGTGGTTTTATGTACATCCATCCATTAAATGTGGTAAGTTTAATGGGCAGGCCTTTTGGTGATAGTCTTATGGGCTAAGGGTCTGTGCAAACTAGTTATTCGGTAAGACCACCCTGTCAAAAAACATCTCACATCCATCCACAGCCTGTATCGGTCCACTGCTGGACGCAGGCCTTCCCCTGATAAACGCCTTATTGGCGTTTAACTCATGGGGGGGTAGTGCCCATAATCCCCACGCTAGGCATGCGGGTTGGGGATCGCAGTTTGGTGGAAGATTTGTTCTGCGGGGGGCGCTGCTGCCCGTCCCCCAGAAGATATCCCTTAGTCGCCTCTTACGACACCCACGGGAAGAATTGGGGAACCACCCCGTCAAAAAACATCTGTCACTACCATAATATTATGGACAATACATATTAAGCATGGTTTAAAACTTTGTATATTGATAACGCGAATTAGAAGTTAATAGTTCGTAGGTATATTTGATCCAATGAAAAGTATTCTAAGCCTGTTCGTGTGCTAATTCGGTTAAAAAAAAGGTTTCAATTTATTTTTTTGTCTTGTGTCGAAAAATTATACCTAATATTTTTTTTGCCAGAATTTTCATAATGGGTGGCTTTAAAAGCAAACTTATAGCTACAGGATTCATCAGATATTAGATTTAGAAGGCTAGTAGGATAGGAATTGTTGGTTCTTTTACGCCAACCTTTATAAACTTAGAGCCTTCAACTCTTTTGCTACCTTTGAAAGTTTACCTAAACTTAGTGAATGGCGCTTTAGAACGGCTCTCGGCTCGACGCTTTGATTCGCTTCCTAAGTGCCCAATGCATCGGTATCGGCTACTTAAAACTCCGGGTATCGAGTTACGTGTCTGCAATTACGAAAACTACCGTTTGATGGTCCTTCGACCCGGATCTTGTAGCTATCTGTCACTTCCGTTTGCATTGATAAAAGGCATGGTGTTGTAAAATGGGAGATTTGATAGTTGAGATAACGTAGGAAGTTGCATTCGATACGTGTTCCTATGTGTGTTATCTAGTGTTGCTTGCATCGTATTCTTTCGATTAATTTTATGAGCTATATTGATTTCACTCATCTTTCGTCTTTATGCATTTAAGTAAGGACTACTTACCTATGAATGTAAGCGGGTTAACTACGAACCTTGTTTGTGTTGGAAGAGCACCAACGTTTCATCCCTTAACGAGGGACATTTTCGTCAAAGCACGAAAGTTTCTATAGTAAAATAAAACTACTTACCTAATATATTATAGTCTTAGTGCAGATCTTAATCTACAGAAATCCGATTGCTAAAGGAACTTAATTCGATTACTTATTTGGGTCATTGAAGTACTACTAGCGTATTACAACTCACTGCGTCGGGTCCATATATTTTTAACCGACTTCAAAAAAGGAGGATGTTCTCAATTCGACTGTATTTGTTTTTTTATGTTTGTAACCTCAGAACTTTTGACTGGGTGGTCCGATTTTCATGATTCTTTTTTTATATGAAAGCTAGTGGTTCAGTGCTGACAAAAGGTTTATAGTTTTTTAAAACAAAATTAATTATAAGTTTTACGTAATAAATCATAAAAGTATCCCTCGGAAATAATTATGTGACCATTCGTATTATAATACGAGAGAAAATTCAAAGTTTGACGGAAAAATCTGAGGGAAAAATCGATGATCATACGTAAAAAAAGATACATATGTACATCCAAACATAGAACCTCTTCCTTTTTTCTAAGTCGGTTAAAAACAGTCTTCCAGAACCTATTTAGATAATTCTCAGTTGTCATATTCAGCCTACATAGCATTATGAGAATGCTAATAAAGAAGTGGTACTAAATTCGCTGTAATATTAAGTGGGCTATGGGAATCACATTCACGCGTGGGAGTGTGCCGGCAATCGGTATCGGGTTACTAAGCTGTTACTGTTATTAGAATTAACTGTTTTATTTTGTACTTGTCTGTATCTGTAGTCTATAAAACTAAGTTCGCAAAGATTTTTGTAACATTTTTTTCACGTTTTTCTATTCACATTTTCAAGCGATTCTTTAAACATGAAAAGCATTAAAGCTCGAAAGTGACTCGATTTGGTGGACAAAATATGTTTTTATCCGGGTATGGTTAGGTCATGGTATTCAGTTTTTTTTGAAACTAAAACCATACAAACTTTTCATTTATATCGGGTATAGAATAGAATAGAAAAAAGACGTGGCACTTGGGAACTGCCGCGGTAAAGCTATTGCACAGCATTTTTTATCAACTTATGTGCCGGTCGGAGTGGTGGTGCCGCCGGTGGATTCGGTCTCCACGCTCAAGGCCCGCGATAGAAGCTATGCAATAGCTTAAAAAATATTTATTTGTGTGACATGGATAAATTAACATTACATAATTACAACACGAAATAAATTACGTCTAACACAAAAAGGTCACCGACTCAGCGTAATGCTGCTATGTTACCATTGTATCATAGCAGCGCTGGTTTTCAGCGGTGCCGAGAGCTAAGCAGCGCTGCGCGCTACACCAATCACACGGACGGAAGCATATTACATAGTAAAAAACAAAATTACAAAAAGAAAAAATATTAGTGCATAAATTAAGTCTAATAGTATCTAAGTTTCCAAATAAATTGGAAAGTACGGTTGGTAGAAAATATTTACCTAATCAATTCGTAAGTTGGTTATTTGTTGAGCGCAAGGTCTCTACTACATCAGTAAATTTGCTTATATAACTAACTAGCGACCTGTCACGGCTTTGCACGGGTGCAATGGTGATGTTATACATATAAGCCTTTCTCTTGGATCACTCTATCTATTTAAAAAAAAAACGCATCAAAATCCGTTGCGTAGTTTTAAAGATCTAAGCATGCATAGGGACAGCGAGAAGCGACTTCGTTTTATAATGTAGTAAATCAATGGAGTTCGAGCAAATTGTTTTAGTAGGGTAGCAGCAGCATTATAAAAGCTTATCGAATAAAGATTGTTCAAAACTCGGAATTCTCTTTCAACCATAACTACAGCAATTACACAGCTTCATGCCAACACCGATAACCTAAAAGCGAACGCCATTGTTTATATTTGATTGGAGTTGATATTCAAATGTGAAGCGATGTTTGTATAGACTGATAATTTTCACTCAGGGCTCGGATCATAATATGGCTCCTCGCCACAACTACCTCGGCTTATGGTTGGATGACAAACTAACGTGGAAATCTCAGATCAATCACGTCAAGTCAAAATTAACGGCCTTATTAATATCATTACGCCAAATAGCACACTGTATTCCAACCAAAGCACGCTCAATTATTTATAACCCCTTAGTTAAATCGCACTTAAATTATCTTATCGAAATTTGGGGATCGGCCGCTAAAACAAATTTAAATCCTCTCCAAAGAACACAAAATAAAATTATAAAAACACTGCATTATAAATACCTAACACCAACTAAAGAAATATATAATAAAACAAATTTATTAAACCTTAGACAAATGTATACATACTCAACTTGCATCTTGATAAGAAACATTCATTCTAACTCAATAAAATCAAACCTACAACTACGAAAAAGGAATAACCCTTACACTTTTAGAAATAAATATAAACTAGAATTATCTAAAGCACGTACTGATTACGGCAAGAAAACAATTGTTTACGAGGGAGTGCAGTTATTCAATAGCTTGCCTAACGACATCAAGGAATGTGCTAGCATAAATATGTTCAAAACAAAATTAAAAAAATACGTTACGTACGCCTAACTTATACTTAAGGTATAATAATTAGCTAAAGCATTATTTAATATTATTTTTTGTATCTCATTGTAAGTGAACATTATTGTTTTTATGAGAAATAAACATCTTTAAACCGAAACCGAACTACAACAGCCTCTATTGGTCCACTGCTGGACGCAGGCTTTCCCTGACAAGCACTTTATTGGCTTTTAAGTTAAGGGGGGTAGAGCTCATAATCTCCACGGTGCACCATCGCAGAACGGACTAACCTGTACAATGACAAACAAAGAACGTAGTGCACATTTCGATTGTCCTTTATCTAAGTAAATCATGGTTATTAAAATTTTATCATCCGATGTTTTGACGAGTGTTTTAGCAGTTTAGGTTAAATTTAAATTACTTATTATTATTAGTCTTAGACTAGATTGTATTATTATGATGTATTTAATAGATAATTATGTACATTAAAAACAAAAAATCTGATGTTTTGATCCATGTTTTTGTCTCGTCTAAGACCTACCTAAACAAATCACAATAAATTATTACGTAGGTAACTGATGGTTTTTCTAGCTCTTTATTTTAAAGTTATATGATAGACATCAAAATATTAATTATTATTCAGATTAGAATGCTTAAAACCAACCATCGAAGTTGCCCTATGTGGCCACCAATCATTAAACTCTATTTTCTCATCTATCTCTGCCTAAACTATACAAAATTAAACTATTACAGTAGTTATCACAAACTGTACTATGGATTTTTGAAACTTGTGTTAAATTTCATAAATAAATAATAACTTAAATATTATAACGAGGAAAGATTTGACTGTTTGTTTGTTTAAATGGAATTTTCATGTACCCCATTGTCAGAACTGAACATAATTACAATGGGACCACATGTGAAGGACCAGCTTTCATATGAAAAAATAATCTTGAAAATCGGACCTCCTAGTCAAAAATTCTAAGGTAACTTTTTTTGAAGTTGGTTAAAGAATGCATTGAAATCCTCATGACAACTGTCATGGCCTCAATACGTCCATTACCATCTGTTACTTGGTCATTCAAATCCAAAACATCTGTGGTTGGGCGACTGTCTGGTTGTTATGAATAAGACCACATGTTGCATTGCCATTGTTTTAGCACGTTGGTTGTTCTATAACAATCTTGAGGGCAGACCACACATGCAAGTTGTGTTGGGGTCTTCAGGTAAATAGGGGCATTCTGTAATATAATGCGTTTAGAGTGCACTTTTAGGGATTTCCATAGAGTTCGTTCCACTTCTGGCACTAAAATATTGAGCATCAAATATTTATTTATTTATAAACATGTAATACCTACCTTTAATATTTGGAGCCCCAGATATGGGATTTCCACGAATAAGTAATATAAGTTTTTGATTTACAATTGTACGTTTATCGTAACGGGCACACCCAATGCATAAAATAGGTATCTTATATTTTAGTCTATTATATGAATACCGTAAAACATTTATCTATTATATAAAAATAAGTCGGGTTTTCCTTCCTGACGCTATAACTCCAAAACGCACGAACCGATTTCCACGGTTTTGCATTCGTTGGAAAGGTCTCGGGCTCCGTGAGGTTTATAGCATACGTTTCCATAGGAACAACGCGTGCGAAGCCGCGGGGCGCAGCTAGTAAAAACATAAATACAAGTTTGCTACCAAAATGTCACAGATACCATTTTTCATAAATGATGCAAATAAAACCTCAAAATATTAGGTGCTAATATCTGATACAAAAGCGTCTGATGACGCTTTTGTATCAGATGAGATACTTTACTAACTATAATACCACAAAGATTTATATGGTTTTAACCGACTTCAAAAAAAGAGGAGGTTCTCAATTCGAATGTATTTTTTTATGTTTGTTACCTCAGAACTTTTTTTATTTGAAAGCTGATTCTTCTCGTGTAGTCCCATTTAAATTTGGTCCAGTTCTGACAAATGCTTCGATACGAGACTTTTTATATTTTTTAAACAAACCCTATTATTGTATCAATGAGATACTTTAGCAACTATACCTCATTGTGATTTATTATTTTAACTTATTCATAACATTTAGCACTAAAATATCCTTACGTAAGCCAACCTTTGTCTGTCTCGTCTCAATGCAGTACAAAAGCCTCCCTTCAACATTTCACATTCCACCTTTCTTTATTTCTGGAAAAACTCCAGCCACTCACCCTTAAACAATCTTTCAGATAAAAATAATTATATAACCAGTCTAGCTAAAGGCCCAAAGGGCATCGTTTAAGGCGCATACCCGAGCCAATCTGACAGCAATTCCTATTTTATCATATTTTTACGTTTATCATAGGAATTTTTAAAAATCCTACGTTCAGTTTGTGGTATCTATTATAAGCTATTTTTTAATACCTCTTTTATAATTTTGTCTCATATAGTTTAGGAGGAGATGCAAAAATAGAGTTTGGTGGCCAAAAAGCGCAACTTCGTATCTCTTCCTAAGCATTACAAAATGAAACTATTACAGAGCCATTAATAAATAGCTTATAATAGATACCACAAACTGAACGTAGGATTTTTAAAAATTCCTGCGTTCAACGTAATAATAAGATTTAATAGTTGGGGGCGCCACTATCGCTGGTGTATGGGCCTTAACCTTTTCTAAATGCCAGCCTGACAGACAGACAGTTCAGCCCACGCGGAGCTTGCCATTTCTTCTATCTACCCTACCGCTTTGTACAAACCCACCAACGTCAATCATAATGAATATAGGGCATGGGGAGGCACCTACACCTACCTATGGATGGAGTAAATGGTATGGATGGTAGAAAGACGGTATTATGTGGGGCAATTGTGACGGCAGTGTACCAGTGTAAAGTGTGTTTGCTAAGGAGCTAAATCGTGCGGAAAGTGCTACTTTTCCGCACTAGTGCTTTTTACTTTTCAACTTCGCGTTCAGCCCTAAACAAAGTGCTCGTGAATAATATGCCACTCGTCGGAAATCATCTACGATTTCGCTACATAGCATGCTCACCTCAGGAACAACTTATATCGGTCCACTGCTGGACGGACCCTCTTAGATTTAAAAGATTCATAAATTGGATATGCATTATCACAACGAAGTTTTAGCTTTTTTGGTAATTGATAAGCGCCTTGTTGGCTTTTGTCTCATGAATGCTAATGGCCATAATCCCCACACTGGGAATGCGGGTCAGGGATGGGCTACGTATCATATCTATTAAGATGAAACAAATTTACCGTCGCGTCTGTCTGAACTGATAGAAACAAAACTTAACCGGAATACGAATTCGGGCTGGATTAGTATCCCGGATAAGTTTTGTTTCTATCGCAGATAAAGTTGCCCTTTTCGTTGGCTTTTCAATATTTTATGCAAATGCGAAGGACTTTCGGACTTTACAAGTGGACTTTACAATAAGGCCACTCAGAGTGAAGTTTCGGGAATATAGTTGCGGTACCTATTTATTGGAAAATGAGCAAGCTTTTGGCAGTTATAGTGTTGTTTGGATTTGAAGGGTCGTTATGTCTATTCGTTGTATAGGATCAAACCAGCGCTGATCCGCGCACACGAGTGGTTCAGCACAGAGCTGAGTTTGACCCGTTTTGGCCAACAGGGGCAACACAGTCGCCTATGTAAATGTAACTATACCGTGTCCACTTTGAATGGAGCATAAACGTATACAAACCGCCCATACTTAACCTAAAATTCACTTTGTTGGCGCGTCCTTTTATACGTAATTTACATTACTTGTCGATTTTAGATTCTCCCTTCAATAAAAATTGCTTACAATTATGTCTGACACTCGACGCCAAGCAAGTGAGATTTTGTTATTTGTGTCGTATTTTGTTTACTAACATGCTTCATTCAAAATGGATAAACCATAGGTTGTGACCTTCCTACTTATAGCTATTGTACCTATGTAGTCACCTGTTTTGGCCAAATAAATGTATCTTTATCTTTATCTTTATTTAGTTTTGATCACACCTCTCCAAGATGGGATGTAAACGTTTCACTGGTTTTCAAGGATCGGGATGAAATTTTGCATCGAATTAATTGTAGACCTTACTAACAATATTATAGGCTACTTCCTATCTCAGAAAATGAATGCGAAGCCGCTGACTGCTAGTCGGTACCTACTCTATAAATTTACTTCTAAACTTACAACAGACTTTTGCGTATCATATTTCAGACACGTGCATTGAAATTTCAATCAGAAGAATACACAGTAAGGAGATCTAACAACCTACATAATAAGTATGTTGAAATCGTTTGAACTAAGCAATTTTTACAATAGGTAGGTATGCTATATCTGCCTCCAAAAATGTTAACGCCAAAAACTGCTGAACTTTTTCTATTTTTAAAAACTCAAATGCCTCGTATGCACTTAATAATGCTTTTATTAGGTTAAGTCAGTTCAGCATTTCATAGTCGACAGTGTCTATTGTCTATGTAACATGGCGGTTGTGACATAGTTTGCTAGTTTTTACCCGCATGTGATGCCTATCTTATCGATCTAGCTGTGCCTACTCAGTTTTGTGGTGGTTCGTGTGTTGAACTTGGTATAAATAATTGATGTTGTTTAAAAAAACTATAAACCGACTTCAATTAGGTATATCGTTTTTTCATGTATCCCATTGTCAGAACTGGATCAAATTACTTAAAATGGGTCCACACGACCACGGAAGCACCAGATTTCTGATTAAAACATGAAATTCGGACCACCCAGTCAAAAGTTCTGAGGCAAGCATAAAAAAAATACAGTCGAATTGAGAACCTCCTCCTTTTTTTGAAGTCGGTTAAAAAGTACAAAACATGAAATTAATTTAGGTACCAATTAATATTTATTTACTTGGATTGGTACTTTATATGCCCTATTTTAATAACAGGACTTTAGTTACCTTACCTAATTAGTTGTTAGTTTTTAACCCGTTGATCGCTATTTTACAAAAAGTCTTCACCCCCGGCAATTGTACCTAATTATTATACATCACATCAGGGAAACGTAGTGTCTGGGCACCCTCCAGCCAAGATGGATGAGGATCTTACGAAAGACTGCAGGCAGATGCTGGATGCGGCAATTTGAAAACACGGCGATGGCGATCATAAAGGAAGCCTATGTCTTTCTATAGCTGTGGACTACTATAGGTTGATGATGATAATGAATAAACATCATACATAATATAACACACTGAGTTCTGTGGGCTGCACCGATTTTCATCATTGAATTTATACTAATACTAGCTGTGCACCGCGACTTCGGTCGCGTTATTCCTATGAAAACGTTTAAAGGTGTTTTCCCGGCAGTTATTCGAATTTTTCTCGCCGTAAAAACCATCCTTGAACTTCAAAGAACATTAAAAAAAAAGAATTGGCCAAATTGGTCCAGGCGTTATTGTGTTATGCGCTTACCAACACATTTAGCGATTCATTTTTATATTATAGAAGATTTTACATTTGAAAGTAACTCTTGTCAACGGCCTAAAGTTGGCACGGAGGTAAACGGTATCTCGGGAAAAAGGCAAATTGAAAAAGAGCATGCAAAGCCGTGGGCAGATGCTATTATAAAAAAGGACGCATATTATAAAGTCGCCTTTAAAATTAAAAACAAATAAACCCGATTATCTGTTTCCGGTTAACTCCACAGATCCAGGCCCTCGTAATGTTTTTTGTTTCCAAATCTGGGCATTGGCATAGGCGCACTTCCAAATTTCTCAGTGGTAATATAATAGGAAATTAAAAAAAAAACATGGTATTATTTTAAATTATTTCTCTCGCTTAACTTTATTTCTATCACCCATTTGTTGCGTTGGGGATTCAAAAGGGAAAATCTTTGGAGAACTTGCTCCTTTTTTTGCAGCTTCAGCATACTTAAATAAATAGATAATGCTCGATAATTATACGGTTACTGAAGCTATGTACAAGCCAGTATGACATATCCACATGATCGTCATACAAGCACATTGTTTTGACACACACCCATACAAACGCATTGTGATGACACACATCAATCAACAAGTAAGTCTCTCATCATCAGCAACGCACTTTTTAAAGAGAAACTATCTGAAAAACTACAATATACGAGTAAACTAGAATCCATAGTATTTGTGTTGCTTTCGAGTAGTTTTAAGTCGGCAGTTGGAGCAGAACAAAGCAATAGTTAAAGGTACAGTCAGCTGCAACTGTAACGTACACTTTTACCCCGGCCGAAGACGGAATGGCTTAGAGCTTTCTCTTGATTACCACCCAGTACTGCGTATTGAATCTTATGTTAATATACAATGTGTACCTATTGTCTAACCTTGATCAAACGAGATGTGCACATATGTGACATATATTTATCGATCAAAAGAAGTAAAAAATATATATAATATATGTAAGGTGTCTCAAAAACCCAGCCGTTTTTTTTTATGAAAACAACTTCGTTAGAACCAAGCGATATCCTGTTACGATATCAGCCATTTACTGTCCTCCTAGATACGCATTGAAAGTTGAGCAGTACAGGAGCTTTTTGAAAGAACTTGGCAACCGATTCTTATTGGGGGGTGACTTTAATGCAAAACACACCTTCTGGGGATCACGACTTGCCTCAACGAAAGGAAAAGAGCTACTTTGTGCTATCAATGAAGCTAAATGTGACGTTATATCAACAGGAAAGCCTACCTACTGGCCTACTGATGCCAAAAAAATACCTGATGTCATAGATTTTTTCATCATTAAAAATATAGCACCTGGACTCATTAATATAGAGGAAGGTTATGATATGAATTCAGACCACTCGCCAATAATACTTACACTTAGCGAGACCGTTATAACAAAAATAAGTAATCCTGCCCTAGTAAATAAAAACACAGATTGGGAGAATTTTACAAAGGAGTTAGACTCAGTTATTAAGCTGAATGTACCACTAAAGACCCCAGAGCAATTGGACACAGATGTAGAACAATTCATAAAAACAATCCAACAATGTGCGTGGAAAAATACACCAAAATTTAACATCAAAAGGAGAGGGAATACATATCCGAAATATATTATAGATCTTTTAGTAGGAAAAAGAAAACAAAGGCAAAAGTGGCACATGACTAGAGACCCGGAAGACAAAAAAGTACTTAATAATCTCACTAAGAAATTAAGCAGAGAAATAAAGAGTTTTAACAATGAAAATATGAATAATTATTTGACTCAACTAACCAGTGATAAAACTACAGATTATTCACTGTGGAAAATGACGAAAAACCTAAAGAAACCGATAATGCAGATTCCTCCTATAAGAAAAGAAAATGGTAGCTGGGCAGCCAGTAGTGAAGAAAAAGCTACACGCTTCGCTCAGCACTTAGAACTAACTTTTGAAGAAAATGAAATCAATGAAGGTACATATGACACTCTGCCTATAGAAAACCTCGATCTAGATACAGACATAAGACTAGTTACACCAAAAGAAGTGTACAGCGAAATCAAACATCTGAGTCGGAAAAAAACTCCTGGCTATGATCTTATTACTGGAGAAGTGTTGCAAAACCTCTCCCGAAAAGCCATAGTAAAACTCACCACCCTTATCAATGCTGCGTTTCGACTCCAGTACGTACCTGATATGTGGAAAGTTGCTGAGGTCATAATGATTCCCAAACCTGGTAAGCCATCCCATGAAGTAACATCATAGACCAATTTCACTGCTACCAATCATATCCAAATTATTTGAAAAACTCTTATTAAGGCGACTTAAGCCTATCATAGAAAGAAAAACCTTAATTCCAGATTATCAGTTCGGTTTTAGAGAAAAACACTCAACACTAGATCAGGTACACAGAATTACTAATACTATAGAAAAAGCTCTCGAGAAAGGAAAAGTTTGTTCTACAGTTTTTCTTGATGTTGCACAAGCACTCGATAAGGTATGGCATAAAGGCCTTATCCATAAGCTAAGAACCATGTTACCATACAAAATTGCAAATATTCTTGAGTCCTACATAACACACAGAATGTTTAGAGTAAGACAAGATGATGCATATTCAGTACTTAAGGAAATTAAATCTGGCGTGCCACAAGGGAGTGTACTTGGTCCGGTCCTCTACCTACTGTACACCTGTGACATCCCTAAGCTAGAAAAGACTACTATTGCGACCTTTGCAGATGACACAGCAATTATGGCTACAGGAGTCACTCATGAAGAAGCAACAGAAAAAGTACAAGCCGCTCTAAACACCTTCATTGATTGGACTAAGCGGTGGAGAATCAAATTAAATGAAAGTAAATCAGTCCATATTGACTTTACCAATAAAAAAGAGAACTACCATCCGGTGCATATAAATGGTGTTGCTATACCATATGAGAATACAGCGAAATACTTAGGGATGACATTGGATGCTAAGCTCCGCTGGAAAGCTCATGTCAAAAAGAAACAGAATGAACTGAACCTTCGGTACAAAAACATGTACTGGCTGCTCGGAAGACATTCATCACTATCAGTGTCCAATAAACTATTGATATACAAACAAGTCCTTATGCCGATCTGGACTTATGGTATACAGCTGTGGGGTTGTACCGCTCAGACGAACATTCAAATTATTCAGCGCTTTCAGAATAAAGTACTGAGGGGCATCGTTAATGCCCCCTGGTACATAAGAAACGACGACCTCCACAGGGACCTTAAAGTGGAACTTGTTGTTAGTGTTATTAAAAAGTTTGCCGAAGCTCACGAACGGAGACTTCTACACCACGTGAATGTCGAAGCTATCCAGCTCCTCGACAATACAGACATATTAAGACGACTGAAAAGGACAAAACCTTTTGAGTTGGTTTAGTGATGTGCAAGTGAAAAGTAGTGAGTGCTATAAAAAGAACACATGAACAACACAAGTGTCTTCGCCTTAAATAGAGACATTAAGAAACGTGTTAATGGACACATTCTTATTATTTGAGTATTTTAGCAGTTTAGGTCAAATTTAAATTACTTATTAGTCTTAGACTAGATTGTAATACTATGATGTACTTATTTATTTATAGATATTTACATTTAAAAAAAAAAAAAAAAAAAAAATGAAAACAACTTCATCTAGTCCTTTCTTCGTTTCTTTTTAAGTAAGCGGTGTATTTTTTTCAAAATAGTCTCATTTGAAGCTAGAAAGAGTTCACTTCTAAGCGATAAGACCGCCCACTACTTGTCTACTATACTTGTATGTAATCTGCCTCTGTTATGTTGTCCATTTGGTGTACAATAAAGCATTTTTGTATTGTTTTGTACTGCCCAGTACAGACTTCGACGAAACAAAATACCGTACTCGATAATCGTTCGACCCACCAAAAAGGTTTCATTCTATTCTTTACAAAGCCCCAAGACAATATACTTTAAAATATGAAGCTGACTGTATCTCTCAGACAATATAGAGTTGTAGGTTATGTTTATACCGTATCATTAGAAGCGATATAAGAAATTTATAATTTCATGCCACTTGGGGCGAGCGGTGATTGAGCCCACTTTGCAGCACGATTTTTATGATGAAAGCCATCTTGCACGAATTGGCTATCGGGTACCATCGACTTGATGTCATCATCATTGACTGATTGGAAATGATTGGAATCTTTTGTTTTCAATAATAAAACTGTTAAAAACTATCTCCGACTCGCGGCTTCGTTCGCGTTTAAATTTCAGAAATTTATTATTTATTGAAGACTAGCTGCGCCCCGCGGCTTCGTACGCGTTGTTCCTATGAAAACTTTAAAAGGTGATTTTTATTCCACGGGAACTGATTTATGGGATCTAAAGATGTGTGATTCAAGGATTTGAATTACCTGTATGCAAAATTTCAGCCTGATCCGTCCAGTAGGTTTGGCGTGAAGAAGTAACAAACATCCATCCATCCATACAAACTTTCGCATTTATAATATTAGTGTGATTGTTGATAGTTTAGGTTCTAAAACAACATAATAGGCTCATCTAATAAAATATAAGAGTAATTATAAATATATGAATGAAAAATGAATCGCGTATTTTTATTTTGAAAAATATTGAAAGCTGGTGCAGGAAGCACCTATTTCAATTTAGTCCAGTTCTGACAATGGCATCTATGTGAAAACCATATAATTGAAGTCGGTTTATAGTTTTTTATAACAAACTCGATTATTTATTGCAAAAAGATCCCGAAAGTGTGCCATAGTTATTTGAAGGCGCATCCTATTTTATAATATTAGTGTGATAAATGTGATAATATAGATAATAATATTAGTCTAAACTGATATCGATCAAGACTCTACCCTCCCGCTTACGTCACTTCGATCGGAAATTTCATTCTCACGTGCCATTAGACGGAAGACGATGCGATTATTTACGAGCTATCGATTGACTTTTAATTGATGCTTGTCTAAGAATCGAACCTGCGTTATGTAAGTAAACAGATGCGGATGTGATTGTGATGAAATTGGTTTTTGTTAAGAAGACACAGATTTCCTGACATCTGTGTTCGAAGATTTACTTATGATTATAAGTAAGTACCTAGCGAAGAGAATATTAAGAAATTAATTTTGAGCATTCATTGGATATGATTTGTTGTAACATTAAAAATAGGTTAAATTCTACATTTTATTCCTGCAATTCTTACTAGATCCTACCTAAATTCACATATTTTTGTGCATTGCATGTCTTGGAACTTAATCTAACACAAGAACCATGGTTATAATTTTTAGTACGAGTATAGAGTCCGCGCCATGACTCAAGTCTTACGGCAAAAGGGGTGCAACTACATAATTCCCGATCACGTTAGTGAAATAAAAGATACCTGCGACCGATTTTGACTGCAAAATGTCCGGAATAAGACCTCTCAGACCAGAAGAGCATAGTTTGTAGTAAAAAAAAGACGTGTGGCACTCGGGGACTGCCGCGGTAAAGCTATTGCAATGCCATCTAGAGGCGAGTTGCTGAACTAAAGAGACAAACGTCAAGGTTTTTTCGTTACGGAATTTCTGGATTCGGTCCCCGCGCTCAAGGCCCGCGATAGAAGCTATACAATAGCTTAAAATACGAAATAATTGTTTTATTTACTATAGTTCTGTGATAGCAGCGCCGCGTCTAAAGGACTTGAGTCGTGGCGCGAACTCTAGGTACTAATGTCATGATTCGATTGTCTTCCGTTTTTTATACGTAACAAAAAATAAATTAAATTCTTGATAAGTAGGTGGGTAGGTACTTATTAAAAATTTGACCCTAATTATAACCGATTATGAATGTATAATTATTATTAATATACTTACCTATGCCATGAATAGATTGTCTTCTGTTTTGTTGCATACCCGAGCCAATCTGACAGCAATTTCTATTTTAACATATTTTTACGTTTATCATAGGAATTTTTAAAAATCCTACGTTCAGTTTGTGGTATATATTATAAGCTATTTTTTAATACCTCTTTTATAATTTTATCTCATATAGTTTAGGGGGAGATGCAAAAATAGAGTTTGGTGGCCAAAAAACGCAACTTCGTATCTCTTCCTAAGCTTTACAAAATGAAACTATTACAGAGGCATTAATAAATAGCTTATAATAGATACCACAAACTGAACGTAGGATTTTTAAAAATTCCTGCGTTCAACGTAATAATAAGATATAATAGTTGGGGGCGCCACTTTCGCTGGTGTATGGGCCTTAAATGAAATTGTTGTTTAAAAATTGACCCCAATTCTACGGATTTAGGAAAGTTATAATTTTTATTATTCTCATACTCATGCCGTGATTCGATTGTTTTCTGTTTCGTATACCAATAAGAAAAATGGTTAAGTAGGTTTTTAAAAAATTGACCCCAATTCTAACTTTACTTATGAAATCGTAAATGATGCTCTCAATCAATGATTTGAATGTTAAAATCTGATTGGTTCCGCTATAAGGGCCAATAGATCTTTGGCAAAGGTTTCTTGATTACGAAACGTTACATAAACAAAGTTTATGAAACTTAATACAGATGCGAATAACTTTCAACGAATTAAAATACCTTAAAAGGGATAATCATTATCATCTACACAGTGTAAGATAGAAAGAAAGAAAGAAAAGAAAAAATATTTATAACCGACTTAAAAAAATTAGGAGGTTCTCAATTTTTTTTATGTTTGTTACTTCAGAGCTTTTGACTGGGTGGTCCGATTTTCATAATTTTTTTTATATGAAAGCTGGTGCTTCCTGTTTGGTCCCATTTTAATTTGGTTTAGTTCTGACAATGGGATCCTTAAAATACTATGAAAAAACTATATAAATTGAAGTCGGTTTACAGATTTTTAAGACAAAATTAATTAATAATTTGGGCCATCCTAATATTCGTCAAGGCACAGTTGAATATCCTTTGGAAATTTGGCAGTATTTGTGGCTGCATGTATATGATAGAGACCCTTGAAAACTAACGAAGAGAAATACAGATAAGTATACGATTTATTGGTAAAACCAATTTACATGAGATTCGGCCGAAAACGTCCCCTTCACTTTTGCATTGCGGTTCAACTCGTCCGAATTAAACCAAGAGATTTTTAGATTCGGACGAAATGTAGGTACCCTCTTTAAAAGTAAAGGGGACATTTCGCCCGAATCTCTTAGCGGGCGAGTTTTAGATTCGGGCGAAATACGTTTCCCAGGCATCATGCTCTTGGATATCCTTTGGAAATTTGGCAGTATTTGTGGCTGCATGTATATGATAGAGACCCTTGAAAAGTAACGAAGAGAAATACAGAAATACGATTTATTGGTAAAACGCATTTACATGAGATTCGGGCGAAAACGTCCCCTTCACTTTTGCATTGTAGATAAGAGCATGATGCCTGGGTTAGGGCGTACCCTAACCCAGGCATCATGCTCTTGGATATCTGAAGTTACCTGTAAGCATTGAGTTAAATGTCACTCAGTGATTTTAACTGCTTTATAACCACGATAGTTTAAAAAGTTTCGACGCATTGTCTTCTATAAATTGCTAAGATTAGTGTTTAAAAAGAAAAGCAGTTGCTCCAAAACAATGAGGATCTAGATTGCGTCATGCATTGCTCATCATCACAAAATGTGCTGGCTCTTGAAGTGTACGCCGCGGCGTTTGATGTGGCACTTTATACACATGCTTAAATGAGCGCGGGTTAACGGCTTTACGCACCTTAATAGTAAGTTTCTAATTATACGTACGGAGCATATAATTTTGTAGAGACCAAGTAGAGCCCTTCTTTAACTCTGCTAAAAAACTTACGTAAGTTTATAATGCTGCGCCCCGCGCCTTCGCAAACCTTTCCCACGGGAACTTATTTATGGAATAAAAAGTAATAATAAAAAGCCGGAACTATTTGTATGCAAAATTTCAGCCCGAGCCGTTCAGTAGTTTTTGCGTGAAAGAGCAACAAACATACGTATATGTTTACAAACTTTCGCGTTTATAATATTAGTAGGACCAACTAAGCTGAGGAATCTCTAGTCCAATTTAATTACTACTTTCACCAATAGCTACATATTGCCTAGGTGATATAATATTCTTCTAGGGACGTTTGTAAAGCCGCGCAAAAGATGCTAGTTAAAACATGAATCAATCAGAAATGTCAAACCGCAAAATCCTAGGGCTCTTGTTGCTATGTTAGCCAACGATGTCGGTGAATCAAGGATTAACAGGGATTAACCTTAAACAGGCTAAAGTTGTACTTTAGCCTGTTTAAGGTTAATCTCTCGTAGATAGAAGCATTCAATGTAGATGGAAGCGAGTTATCTACGAACCTTATTTGTGTTCTTCCGAATAAGGTTCTTAGTTAACCCGATTACTTCCGTAATGGAGTAAAAAAATCCTCAGAGTGCCACATTAACAGTCGCACACTGTACTAAGTAGGCAGCACAATATCTTACCGTCTGGTGGTCACCGCCGCGTGACGGTTGCACCACGGCTAGTTATTATAATTATAACGCAGGGTTGCCAGCTGTTTTCAAATTTCGGAATATCGAAAATGAAAAAACTTCTTTGAGAGTTTGAAATCATTCTTTGAACTAAGCCCTTATGTTTCACACATCCTATTAAATGAACGCTAAAGTTTGTATGTTTCTTACTCTTTCATGCAAAAACTATTGAACTGATCGGGCTGAAATTCTGCATACAGATGAATATAACGGAGAAACTCGTAAATAAATATAATTATGAGGGACAATTCACACAGGACAATTGGACAAATCACATTTTTATTAAAGCTATTATGATAGAGAATGATAATAACATAAGTCATAAAAATATGCAGTAATTATTGGCTTGATTTTAAGATTTTAAGAGATTATTGAAAAAACGGCATAAAATATGTACTAATTTTAAAACAAATATTAAACTGTAAGTCACAGTCGTTTGTGAGTAATTTGTTATCTTTTCGTCACTACCACATATTTAGTTGTTATTTTCATAAAATAGATACTTTTGAAGAATTGTGTTTTATTGTAAATGTAGTCGTTAGCTAGTAAAAAAAATTTCAATTCATCAAAAAAGTATTTACTTAATTCTTATAAATTTTTTCTATTTTTTTATAGATAATATTTGATCTAGTTTCACCCCCTTTTGGGGTCGCACTTTATTTTAGGACACACTATTCTATTAAATTGGACTTTGTCATAGTTTTTCTGTAAAATATTGTAAAATTACCAGCTTTTTTATGTATGCAATGAATACAAATGGTTTCTCATTCGAGGATGCAGC
The DNA here is from genome assembly GCA_955876795.1 of Eupithecia tripunctaria. Lineage (NCBI taxonomy): Eukaryota > Metazoa > Arthropoda > Insecta > Lepidoptera > Geometridae > Eupithecia > Eupithecia tripunctaria. The sequence continues at coordinate 5,406,221 of OY041623.1, read as the reverse complement.
AAAACAACTAGGCTAATTTAAGACAGCAGAACCGTAACTTGGCGTTTAATATTATAATTTATTTTAATTTTACAAAAGTATCTAGCCCAAAACTTATTTATCTTTTCTACAGCAATAAGATAATAATGCGCACCCTACTTTGCACGCTCTGATGATCTGGTCATAGCACCTGGCCTTCGACCATATGGAAATGAAAAGAGCCTTGGTTTTAACTTTAACGGCCTTTTCATAATCAAGAACAATGGAGCATTTTAGATTACACACCTAATATGTCACGTTGTGGATAGTGCGCTATGGCATAAGAATTGAGACTCACCCCCTTATTCATAACTAGCTGCGCCCCGCGGCTTCGCACGCGTTGTTCCTATGGAAACGTTAAAAGGTGATTTTCAGCCCACGGGAACTGATTTATGGGAACAAAGCATTTGTTTGATTCCAGGATTAGAATTACCTGTATGCAATTTCAGCCAGATGTGAAAATACATACATTTTAAAATTATTAAGAAAAAGCATGATAGTTTTTAATTTGTCTTCGTTTTTAATTTCTGTTAAATTACCTGTATAATATTTAAGCTACTTGGTTTCATATTGTGTACTGTTACATTGATTTATTAAAAACGTAGATGAGGTACTGGTTGCTCGAAAGTGGCAACCTCAAATTGTGTAAAATTGTGTTCTCCCACATCAGTCACCGTCTGACCGGCGCGCGGCGGCACGGGCGGTCGTGATTCGCGTGAAATATTATTGTCTCAGTCTCACTTCGGTCCTAGATACGTCTTTCCGTCTTGGTTCTTCTTTGTATTGCACAGGACTGGAAATATAACTGTGAGCGTATGTGTTTGCGTGTAGTTGTAACACATGCCAATTTTTGAGTAAGCGCTGGACGTAACCTATCTTCCCTTTTTAAATCAATGTAGTAGAATGTGTTATATCAGAATAAACGTATTTCATTTATTTATAGATATATGTCCATAGCAGTGGACTAATGTAGATGATGTTGATGACGACCTAAATGTCACGGGCACTAATAATTTTAGTGGCACTGGGAGTTCAGTGCCACTAAAATTATTAGTGCCCGTCCGCATCTGCTTCTAATCTAAATTTTCTAGGCATTTGCTCCCACCCCGGGTCAGTTTTTTTACAGTTTTCAATTAATTACTTGCTTGTATACCTTCTCGTAATCACTTTACGGGACATCCCATCTTCAATCGATTAAGGCCAATCACAGCCCGAGTGGTCTGTAAACAGCTGATCTCTGTCAACAAACGAGTCGTTCTGTCGACTTATCAAAATATTCTCTTTTTTTACTTTTTGTTTTTGTTTTAACTCGTAGTTTATCGAGTAGGTACTGGAACAAAAATAAGCGTTTACGAATATGACCCATCTGAATATACTTACAACCCACATAATGTTTATAATGTCTAGCCTCCAGCATTTATTTATTATTAGCTACGCCCCGCGGCTTCGCACACCTATCCCACAAGAACTGATTTATGCCTTAAAAAGTATCATAAATATGTGTTATTCCAGGCCTAGAACTACCTGTATGCAAAATTTCAGCCCGATCCGTTCAACATACATATATACATGTTTACACACATTGTTTACAAACTTTCACGTTTATAATTAATATTAGTAGGATTCAATACGTCGTCGAATATTGAAACCATAAAAAATACAAAATTCAACTAGTAATTTTGGCTTTTGGCTTATGCCCTATTCCACTATAATCCACTGGATTAATCCATTCATTTGTCTTTTTCTACCAAATCCATTAATTGATTAGATTCGATATCTTGTTACAGTCTTCTGTAGTTTTAGTTACACATAAGGGAACAGCCATGAATGAACCTATAATCTGTCAATCCATTCACATCCTACAAAATAACACAAACAGGCTTTAAACCGAGAGGCTATCCCAGACATGTACCTACGTAGGTAACTGGGCAGTGGCGTAGCTAGGCAAGGGCCCCGGTGCGTACAGAAAGAATCGGCCCTCACCCCTCTTCCCTTCAATGTAGCTTGAACTTATATTGGTCTTCAAACTTATAGATAGGAATAAAAATAAGATTCAGTGAGTTGAACTTATACTAGACTAGACTAACTTTACATAGATAAATTCATACGTCCTACGTCGTTCTTACGTAGGATAAATTCATACGTCAAATGTCTCTATGAGGGGTAGAATCTATAGAGATTCTATATAGATTACATTACACACATATGTGTGTGTGTAATGGGAACAAATAAACAACGATGCATATGATAATATTGAGGTGTAGGGTGTAGCACTGTTTCGCACAACAGGTTTTCATGTCAAATTATTTTTTGCCGTTTCATACCAAAAAGTGTCTGTGTTTCAACCCACATAAAAAAATTATGTTCGTAAAATCATTAAAATAATATCTTGTGGGCCGGCTCGAAGTTTTCTGACTTTGAGAGCTAGCTGCTCCTCTCTTTCGGCCCAGAGGCCCTTTAACCTAAGGTTCAAAAAGCTTAGGTTAAAGGGCCTCTGACCTCTTGGGCCCTGGTGCACTGCCCACCTAGCCCTACGATAGCAACGCCCCTGTATAATGGACCACGATCCCCCCCCCCCCTTTCCCATTCACTATTGATCGTCGGGTCAGTGAACTGTTAATCTGTTATATAATCGTGATTTGGACTGACAAAACTGACTGCTGATGGAAAACGTGATTTGATGCTGAAACTCGTTTATTTGCGCATGCTTTTTGTATGACAAAAGGCTTTTTATGTTCTGTTTTTGCTGATGGAGGTGAAAGCTGAGTTTTTGTGTTATTAACGGGATATTTTCCTGGTTCGAGGGATTTCGAGTTATTCAGTGGTTATTTTTATTTAATAATCTTCTTCATAGTCTAAGGAATTAATGATGTTGGGCGGGCACAGGTCTGCGGTTACGAAATCTAGAAAGATATTTTTTACATTATGTCTATGATTTGCACTTTTGACAATCTATATTGTCAAAAAAGGTCAACTATAAAAATTACCTCTAGAAAAGTGGCCCTGTCATTTTCCATCCTTAATTCCTTACTAACTGTTTATGACCTGTGATAAAGCGGAAACGAGCACAGATTGCTATCACGATTTAAAAATACGGACCAAAATACAAAATGGCGAACATTTTGGACAACTGCTTCGAATAAAATAAATACAAAGGTAAACAAGAAGACTGAAAACAATAGAGCTATAAATAGCTAACTATCTATACATGAAAGTATATATGTCAACAAGTAGGTCAATTGAGTCAACTGCGCCCTTGTCAATTGGTACAACAATCAGTAGCTCTTGTCTTGACAAGAGAATTGACCCCTCTAAATGAAACAATTGCAGGAGATGGTAATACGACCCTGCTATTGTTAAAGATTTGACAGTTCAATTACGGAAGATAGATAGGTACCTATTTGGATAAACGTTTTATTGTACAACGGTACCCGCATAAGACGAAGCAATAAAACAAGTAATTAAGAAAAAAACATGACTACGCAGATTTTACGATTAGGTAGGTACCAATTTTTTATAGGAGAATCATGTAGAAAATGTATTCGTAAAACAGCGATAATATTTGGATTATGTTGACGTTGTGTAAAGTCTTACCCCTCATTAGATAGACGCCAACATGGTGCTTATCTGGGGGAGTCCTGCGTCCAACAGTGGACCAATACAGACTGTTGAGGTTGAGGTGTAAAGTTTTAGATAATCCAATCCGAGCCTTAGCGAAAGCCTGACGATAATTCCCTACGTCACTCTCGTGATCCAGGCGAATCCAATGACCTCCTATCCGTCGAAGTCTATCCTATCCAGCTGTTAAGAGTGTGGCATAAGCGAGTTACTTCTAAATCGTTATTTATCTCAGAATCTGTGAAAGCTACCCTCATATTTAGGGAAATGTTACTTCGATCTTTTATCCTGAATTACTTTTTTAAAACACGTTGGTGAAAGTTTTCTCGATGGTTTATTTTTTTGAGAAATAAGTGTTTTGTACATATTTTTCTATTTATCTCAGGAACTTCACAGTTTTTTCTTAGGTTTTTGTTTTGTTAGGAAACCTAGAAGTATTTATTTAGTTATGTTTAAATTTTTCGATTGGTTGTTTCATTAACCTAACCGGTAAAAACTGTTTTGGCGCATAGAAAATTCGGTGCACGTCTCTGCTCTGTACTTCTCATTCGCGAGAAAACCATTATCATGTCATCCCGCTCGAAATCCATCCGTAGCGGCGTTATTGCACACTCTTAATTCCCACCAAGACAGCCACTGGAACTTCCATACATAGGCAGTATACATTAAACTAACACATTCATGGCCCAAAATGCAGCTGCCATTGTCCACCCCCTGCCTTTGTTCGGTGTAGGACAGATTCTGGATTAGACAGATTCGTAATTCGGCAGTTTCGTTACTCGACAGATCGTGAATTGGGCAGATTCTTGGATTCGACAGATAAGCTACTCGACAGAAGTACAGGTGTAAATAAAATAGCAATTGGAGTGGAACCAAAATATTTTATTTAGTTTTGAATATAACCACCTACTCGCAAACCTACATAGGTACATACTACATACCTTTCCAAAACGATTATCTTCCGCAGTTTAGCGAATTCTAACATAAAACTTTTGTGCCGGAACATGAAAGTGGCCTGCAAATGGGTAAAAATAAGATACGTAGATAAATGATTTAATTGTATCTAACCATTATAGTCACGCACGTTTCGACCGTGACATTGGTGCCATGATGTGGGCATCGTCTCGTGTGCAGTAATTTGCAGGGTGAGTGCGATTCTAGAATTCTTCTGGGTGAGTGCGGTTCTAGATGCGCGAGTGCCGCATCCCTCCGACTACCTCCGTAATGAATTCGTCGAACTACGATCGTGTTTATTGGTATTGATTGATTTATTTATTTTATGTCATTACTGTCTTATAGCTGGACAAAAACCTCCCTTTTCTATTTCAATGCCTTGCGCTCAAACGCGTCATCAAGCCATGGAAGAAGTGCGCAGACCTCGTCACTCCATCTCATACTGGGTCTTCCAAATCTGGTCACCAAAAGTACTCGAGTGTAAATGTATTATTCACTAAAATACACTCAATCATCATCAAGTAAATTACAATCAATTAAAATAAATAAATAAGAACTAAGTAGTATTTATTTACAATTAAAGCAATTGAGCTAACGGCAGACTGTTGCAAAGAATCTTCAGGTAGCTCCACTCAACCTCAACCTCAACAGCCTGTATTGGTCCACTGCTGGACGCAGGCCTCCTCCTGATAAGCGCCTCATTGGCGTTTATCTCATAGAGGGTCCATAATCCCCACGCTAGGCATGCGGGTTGGGGATCGCAGTTCGTAGGTATAATTGTTCTGCAGGGGGCGCTGCTGCCCGCCCCCCGGTGGATATTCCTCAGTCGCCTACGACACCCGCAGGTAACTCAACTGATCCCAATCAATACAAGTTGGAAGCGTCACCAAGACGCTGGCTGCATTGCCCCGCTGTGTGGCAATGCTGATGCGCTGTCCCAGATACTCACCAGCTCTCGGGTCACGCGTGGTTTCGACCAGAAACCCGAAGAGCCTCGGGTTTCTGGCACCCCACGAACCTAGGATCTCGACTCCTTTTGCACTTAAATTGTATTCAAGTCTACGCCTATAACATAAGTCTACCGTGAAGCCATGCGCTGTGCCAGTTTCAATTAGAATGAGATATCACTAAAAAACTTGAGCCAGTGATCCGTATAGTGCAAATCCAATCGAAATTGTTACAGCCATCGTGCCCAATCGTAATAGAGTTTGGGTCATGCACAAAAAATTGGTGAATGCGTAAACGTTTTTGCTTATTCTAAAACTATCTCTTTTTTATCTGTGGCTTTGATTAATGCTTTCAGTGCCCAGTGTACCTGTAGTCGCTGAAGAAGGCTTCGTTGGTACTCAAAGTGTTAAGATATAGACAAAATTGGACCTCAGTAACTAAAGGGTCGTTGAGTTACAACTTGCTCTATTTGTATTCGATTCGAATACAAATAGATCAAGTAACAAAACACTAATCACACTAAATGTATGGATGTATGGATGGATGTTTGTTACCTCTTCACGCCAAAACTACGGTACGCATCAGGCTGAAATTTTGCATACAGTTAATCCTAATCCTGGAATCAAACATAGGTTTTTTTATCTCATCAATCAGTTCCCGTGGGATAGAAATCACCTTTAAACGTTTCCATAGGTTCAAAGCGTGCGAAGCCGCGGAGCGCAGCTAGCAAATTATTTAAAATTACTATCTGGTTCTTAAAAATACTCATAATCAGTAATAGTAGGTACCTACGTGATCCGAGAGCTGGTGAGTATCTAGAGCTGCTGGCGCAGCGCATCAGCATTGCCATACAGCGGGGCAATGCAGCCAGCGTCTTAGGGACGACGACGCTTCCGAGAAGTAATATTAAGTTTATCTACCTATACATTATTTGCAACAGTTTGCAGTTAGCTCAATTGCGTCGTTTGTATGTACTAGTTCAAATTTGTTAATATTATTTGATTGTAATTTTCTTTGATAATAATGCTTGTAATAACAATGTAATAGTGCCCTAGTGTAGGACCTTAATAATACACTTTTAGAGAAAAGCTGGTTTCGAAAATCTAAATTAGATTAGAGGATATCCAAGCGTAACATTCTATATCTTCCCATTTTCATATTATATCCCAACCAAGATTGGACAAACCGAAAATACATTTTCTATTTATTTTCTTTGTGGGATACGTGGGCGTAGCATCCAATTTTTCTCAAGATAAAACCTTCTTTCTGTAACTTACAAAATCAATTTATCTGCTACGTTATTGAAACTATATTCGTTTCTATCCTTTTAAGAAAAAATATCTTAGTATTATAAATATAAATCAAAGGTATTTTCGGTGTCTTGTCGGTGTACATATACCTTATCCATTGAGCTTGTAGAATGTTAGTAAGTAAACAAACCACGACACAAATAACTAAAACTCACTTGCTTGGTGTTGAGTTCCAGATGTAATTGTAAGCAATATTTATTGAAGGATCTCAAATCGATTAGTAAAATATAAATTATGTTTATAAGGACGCGTAATAAAGCGATTTTAGGTTAAATGAAATGATATATTTATTGCATAAAACATGGTATACAATACAGGTGATTGGTGTTGTGAGTTTTGAGCTCATGTTTAACTATCCTATAGCATGCAATTTAATAACTTATGCCTAGGGCTAAGCTGTGTTAAATGTAATAATGAAATAAAATAGGTGTCGGCGCCACTTTCACTAGTGTATGCGCTATAATATAATATTCTTAGTTATTGAATGTTAGTAAGTAAGTACCTACCGGCTACCATTATTGCAAAATAAGTACTCTAGGTACTACCTACTATTAGTTTTGATTTGGGAGTTTTTAAATTATGTTTGGTGAATTATACTTTTTCTTTTCAAATGTAGGTACAACTTCTTCTTCATTCTGGCAAGCCTTATAACGACTTTATGTTATAAATGGGAAATAAATAAATACAAATACCTACTACTTACGAGCTTCCGCGGTCATAAGTCTATCGATCGAACATTTGAATCAAAACGATCCATAAATTAGACATTACAGTTAACTCGATGTGTGGTAGGTCAGCGACCGGAGTCTAACCACAGAGTATAGAGTAGGTAGAGTATAGGCTATTATGTATGTAGTGCCATAGACAATTAAGAGGGTGAATAGATAAGATTCATTCGAGTTCGCTTTTAAGCGGAAATGAGGGAGGGATGGAAAAGCGGGGTGCTTGCCTGCAATTCTTTTTAATTTTATTTGACAATGCTGTTTGCCACGTTTTTGTAGCGGAGCCCCACTGTGCTATCAATGAATTGTAAACAGAGTAATGTATTAAATCTGTTTTAAATAACGTTGTATATTAACAAAGCTATTTGAAACGATAATATTTTGTTTTGGGTAAAACTTTACAGTTATATACATACATATGTATAGGTAACTATTTACTTACAATAATAATTATAAAAAAATATTATTTAAGTACCCATTTAATTGTCCATGCGGCTCTCGGATATTTTTACATATTTATAATGTTTCTTCAAAAATGTTTGACATAATCTGACATCTTTTAACCCCTTTCCGCCATCGCTCAGAAACCCACTTGTCTATATACTCTTGAGATTTACGACGCAGCGTGTGGTTGAGATATTTAGCAGCAGCATTATCTTTTACGTCTCAAACTGTAATAAATAAAGAACATTCAATAAATAATAATAATTAGAACATATTTTATCCAGGAACCCCGTTTGTTCGTTAGGTTTTTTAAAGCGATGTTTTGGGTACTTTTGTTTAAGGCTACAGGACCATAAATTCAGCTACATTAGGCTACATCAGCCGCCTAGCACGGAACTGTAATAAATAAAAAAACATTCAATAAATAATAATTATTAGAACATATTTTATCTAGGAACTCTCTCTGTTCGTTGGGTTTTTTAAAGCGATGTTTCGGGTACTTTTGTTTAAGGCTACAGGACCATAAATTCAGCTACATCAGGCTACATAAGCGGCCTAGCACGGCGTTTCTTGTCTAGGGTAGAATAGAGAAAAATGACATTGCATCGTCATACATTGCGTAGATTATTGAAGTTGAAGGAATGAATTTACGTCTTCGTTGACAAAGTGACGTAATTTTTTTCTATTCTACCCTAGATAACATAAACATCCTAAGAAAATTTTCCCGACATCTTGCATTTATCACTCCAGGTATATTCCACAAATCACCTTATATTCAACGTCTTAACCACTTTAAACAAACCTCTCTTAAGAATCGCCGTACAATCAATGATCTGATTTTTCTCCATAAAATTATCAACGGGAAACGTGGATACAATAGCTTGATTAGTCGAATTTCCCTCACAGTTCCGTTTAACTATCCTAGAAAGCCAATATCTAAAATTTTCAGTATTCCCATTATTAGAACAAATCTTGGTCTTAACGCCCCGTTGATAAGAATCAGTAATGAGTACAGTTTTATATCACAGAAATTACGTGAACTTGACGTTTTCGGAGACTCTTTACCTGTCTATAAAAAAAACTTAACTCGTACTTTTCTGGTATCACGCATGTCCCACAGACAATAACTGTGGGAGGCTTTATGTATAATACATAGTTATCTCACAGTTTATACTGTAAATAATTTAGTTTTATTTTATCTAGTAATTTGTATTTTCAGTTTTTATTTGTTTTTGTTAGTTATTTTTTTATATTTTTTAACTCTCATCTGTATTTTTGCTATTGTTTGTGCACTTAATGCAAATGTTGTGCAAGCCTGTTATTAGGACACATTCTATAGTATAGTCTTGAAACTGTTTTTAAATAATGTATTATTATGTGTTTTGTTGGCATTGCCTTAATAAATAAATAAAAATAAAATAAAATAGACAACAATCCCCCTGCTGCCTAGCAGCATAAAGTTCTCGCGTCGTTGTTGGCATTATAAATAATCCAGGTTACGAAACCTCCGTACTAAGCAATAATAAATAAATAGGTAGGTAGGTAGGTATAGGTACTTACTGGATATATGTACCTAGTTAAGAGCCATTTGAAAGAAATTTTATGATTTCGTTTTACTCTACCTTTATTCTATTGTCCTTAATATTTTTATTAATAAATAAATACCTATCAACCAATTCTAATAAATAATATTGGAAATTTGACTAGCACAAGCTAGTGGAGCATATCCGTAATCTAGATGATTTCTAAATTAACCTAGCTACCTATACCGTGTCCATTTTGAATGTAGCATGTTAGTAAACAAACCGCCCATACTTAACCTAAAAATCACTTTGGCGCGTCCTTTTATACGTAATTTACATTTTTTTTATCTCCAACCATACGTTGGTGTTTTACCAACACAAACAAGGTTCGTAGTTAACCCTTACATTCATAATGAAGTGAGATTTGGTTATTTGTGTCGTAGTTTGTTTACTAACACGCTACATTCAAACTGGATACGGTATACCTAGGTACTCTACTAGCAGACCATAAATTCTTGTATTCTTGTTTTTTTATTCCTACGAATACAGAATAGGTACCTTATACTGTGTGCATTGTCCATAATTCATTTTCGTTATTTTTGTTTCAGGTACATTAATCAGAATATCTCGGATTTTCGATTCTTTATTAATTCGGTAAGTTTATTCTAGCTCTACATTAACCATTAGATAAAATTAAAATAAACCCAAAACCCAATTTCTATAGACGACCTCTGTGGCGCGGTGGGCGAAGGTCCGCCTGCGACGCAGGAGGTTGCGGATTCGATTCCCGCCTCGGGACAAATATGTGTACGATCTGCAGATATTTTGTTCAACGCGTTCTGGATGTTTTCTATGTATAATAAAATCTATGTAGCGTATTGTATTACGTATATCAGTTATCTAGTACCCATAAGACAAGCTCTGCTTAGCTTGGGGCTCAATGATATTATAACATCATTGTTGGGGCTAGATAATGCTGTGTGAATTGTCCAGCATTATTTATTCATACACTAGTTTCGCCGTCATCATTCACAAAATTAACCAACAGATAGTTTAAAATGTTGCCATTTAAAAACCCGTTTGCCGTATCTCGTCCGTTGCCATGGCAACCGCCGGTACTCGGTCGATACAGACTGTCCCTTGCAAATGACATGACGAGCGGTTAGCCGAGCAAATAAAATAGGAGTGGCGGTGAAGGGTTAAGCTAGAACTTGGGTAATAATCTGCGCTTAAAGTTATAAGTACCTACTCGTACATACAGGGTGAGCTAATATGCTTTCAATATGTAATATGCTAGCTATATATTGAATTAATAAATAAGCACCTATGCTAAAATAATTATTTTGTTTTAAAAAACTATAAACCGTTTTTATAGATTTTTCATTAATTTTCATGGATCTCATTGTCTCAACAAAATTAAAACGAGACCACATGGGAAGCACCAGCTTTCGTATAAAAAAAGAATCAGGAATATCGGACCACCCAGTCAAAAGTTCAGAGGCAACAAACACAAAAAAACTGTCGAATTGAGAACCTCCTCCTTTTTTAAAAGTCGGTTAAAAATATGAAGACCGATGTGGCACGGGGCGGCCGGTGATGGTCCACCTGCGACGCAGGAGGTTTGGATGGACAAAATCTTTGTACAATCCGCAGATATTTGTTCTGGATGTTTTTTTTGTGTTTGTTGCCTCTGAACTTTTGACTGGGTGGTCCGATATTCCTGATTCTTTTTTTATACGAAAGCTGGTATTATAATAAAAAATATCTATCTATGTAGTGTATTGTATTAAGTATATTAGTTATATAGTACCCATCACATAATGTCTGCTTAGCTTAATAAAATTAATAAATAGCATTATCTAGCCTCAGCTAGATAATGCTATTTATTAATTTTATTATAGCCTTTTTTATTCTACATATGGTTGCTCAATAAAAAACCAAAAGAGTTCAAATAGCCTACATAAATAAACAAAACACAAATGTTTAGTATGCTTTATCCGTAAACGGTGTTGAAATAATTCTAATCAATCCTAAAATAACGCCAAACTCGTCCATGGTTGGGTTATAGACAGAGTAGGAGGGTGTGGGCCGGCCTTTAGGCTTGGTTTACACTTACACATAAACTGACTATGACTGAATCCCACTTAATCGGTTTTTTTTTATTTAATTTGTGTCAAATTAGGCTAAAGCCATTAGGCCCATACTGTCTGGTCTTTCGTTAAACTATTTTCATATCAGAAATACACGTCTTTACAGTTCAGCCATTTTGTCTTTTCCCCCACTCAATCGCTCCACCATCATAACAAAAATGGTAGTTTCAATTTCAACTTCTTTGGCTTTTCGCTACGACTGCCAGTGTCAGAATGACACAAAATTCAACATAATGTAACACATTTTCTTTTCCTAGCAGCTAGCAAGTTCGCTTAGGCCGCAGGACTTTTCTTGTACTTAATTATGGGATAGGTATATATATAATTAATACAAGATATCTAAATGTATAAAAAGATATCTAGATACCTAAATATACCTAAATATATACCATACAATATGGGATGCGATCAAAGATTTAAATCGTTAGATGCATTGTCTTTGAATGCGTGCGTTAACAGAATGCCGTAGATAAAATTAAGTGTTTCTTATTGTAATTATATTTCAATAATAACATTGCACGAAATTTGTGGACAAGCACACGACAAAAACACACAACTCACCGATTCCTAATGAATGAGTGAGCTCACTCACGTCGCTAGACAACACGGTGCGGTCTCACTACGAAAAGAGCCTATCGAACTATTGTATATTTTCCTGGCGTTTTCTTTCCCTAGTTAGTTTCATACGTGCTGGATTAATATATCTCTGTTAAACAAAACTGGCCTTAGAAGCGGATTAAGGCAGCCGGTGCGTGGGCAGATAAAGGACCTGTAATTATCGTTGTTGGAATTGGGCAAGTGTGAAACAAGGCTGTTTTGTTGTGGGAGGAAATATCTGATCGATAGGATTGATTTAATGTTGAATAAATCAACATAAAACATAGACAAACCAGTAAATGAAAAATGTACATTATTGTGCAATTGTGCATGCTACGACGACGTCCTATATTGTTTACCGACTTGAAAAAAGGAGGAGGTTATCAATTCGACTGTTAATTTTTTTTAATGTTTGTTACCTCAGTACTTTTGACTGGGTGGTTAACAACAAACCTAAAATTCAGTTTGTTGGCGCGTCCTTCGCGATTGGGTGGTCCGATTATCATGATTCTTTTTTTATATGAAAGCTGGTGCTTCCCGTGTGGTCCCCATTTTAATTTTGTTCAGTTCTGACAATGGGATCCATAAAAAATCATGAAAAAACTATAAAAATTGAAGTTGGTTCATAGTTTTTTTAAGACAAAATTAATTATAGAGTGAAATAGGTATAAGTTATATATATATATATATATATATATATATATGTTATTTATATGTGTAATGTCCAATTTAACAAATAAAACAACGTACATAGATAATTCTGCCATCCGTGTGCTTATACCTAGTAACTTGTAGCATTTTATATCTTACGTGCATTGCATTACGTATTTATAACCAGTAAACATGGACGAGTGATGTTGAAAAGTGAAAGGAAAGTAGCCTCAACTAACTTGAATAAAATACATCGAAAAGCAAAACTTTATAGAACAAGTGTTTCTTAGGCTTTAACTGAAAATCGGATTCTTTTCTATCGGTTCAAGACACTGACTGCTGCAGGCATCTTCTTAACACGTCATTTTTCCGGCCCAATGCAATGTACAAACTTTTTACTGCAGTAGTTGATCTGTATGAAAATCCCAGCATCATCATCGTCATTCCTCCACACACGTCCATTGCTGGACATAGGCTCCCCCTTACGACGAGACGATGCCACAAAGAGCCGCCTCCATCCAACGACTCTCTACGACGACCGCTCATCTATATAGGTAGAAAAAAACCTAAACCTATAAATTAAGTAAATTGAGTAGTTCGTTTGTAATGTTCGCACCGCAAAGTAATGGAACTCGCTCCCTGCCTCTGTTTTTCCGGCCAATTACAACCTGGGTCTCTTCAAGACAAGGGTGAATAGGTATCTTCTAGACCTTCGTGATACACCGTCAGCCGCATCTTCGCTTTCTATCAGGTGAGATTGCGGTCAATCGAAGGTCTATTTACCGAAAAAAAAAAAAATTCCCTTCACCTCGGTGGGCGGCGGCGGCGGTGTACCCTTGCGGGTTGCAATTACACAACTATTTACTTGTGTAAATAATGAAGGCAATTCAGATTTCGCCAAAACTATTTTTTTTTAACTAATTTGACAGGGCTAAAAATGATGCCGTTTCTTTCATAACGATAAAAAGGATGGCACTATTCTTGCTGCTGTGAAATTAGTTTAGTTTTTAACCGACTTCAAAAAAAGAAGTTCTCAATTCGACTGTATATATATATTTTTTTTATGTTTGTTACCTCTACTACTGATCTAACTTTTGACTGGGTGGTCCGATTTTCCTGATACTTTTTTATATGAAAGCAGGCGCATCCCATTTAGTCCCATTTTAATTTTGTTCAGTTTCAGTTTAGACAATATCCATGAAAATTCACGAAAAAGTCGGTTAATAGTTTATTTAAATAAAATTAATTATGTTTTAGTGACATCTCAATTGTCACCAAAACCTACTCTACTAACTTAGCCTGGTGTAAATGTAAAGTGTTTAAACTGAAACTTTTGTTACGGCACTGAGAGCAGGTCTTGTACTTGGATAGGGCTAAAATGCAAACAGGTTGGACGAGATATCATATCGCTAGCGTGGGAACATGTACCCACGCTTTATTGCTTGGTAGAGGGTTTTTAGTATACTAAATAACCCTTCAAAAACCACAAAGTTGATGTGATAGGAATTGACCTACTCCCTATCACATCACACTAATATTATAAATGCGAAAGTTTGTATGGATGGATGGATGTAGGATGAATGTTTGTTATCTTTTCTCGCCAAAACTACTGAACGGATCAGGCTGAAAATTTGTATACAGGTAATTCTAATCCTGGAATCAATATACTTTTTATACCATAAATCAGTTCCCGTGGAATAAAATTCACCTTTAAAGGTTTCCATAGGGCGCAGCTAGTATTATATAACCCTTCAAAAACTACAAGAATCATTGACGTGTAATTTTTTTAGTTAATTTATTTATGACAGATACACCTTAAATTTCATATAACAAACAGGAAGAATAAGCTCTTTAACGGCTAGTGTTCCTAAAATAGATGGCTACTCGAAAAATTTGAGAGAGTTTATGTTAGCTTTGTTACATACAAAGGTTTGAAAATATTATGCTCTGTATTTTTTTCTGTCTTGTTTGTACACATACAATCCATTCACGCTCGTTTCATAAATTCTCTTCATATCCATAGGTTTGCTGTAAGAAAACTCTTTTAAGGTTAAGCTCGCCTTTGTACATGTCCTTTAATGTATGACATAACTTGTGTGTGATAAAGAATTTAAGAACGTCATAGTTCTTTATTGGGTGCAGTACCCTAAAAGTCATTAGTAATTATTTGTTTCTTGACCTTACTCATTCTTTGTGTTTCGTAATCATAATTAACGTGTCCATGAGTTCCTAACGTTACCGTGTTTGTGTGAGGATGTTAACAGGTGCTCATTCTTCCATGTTGAATCATAGTCCTCCTTTTTTAACATCCAGTATCTAGTGTAAGTATATGATTTTTTTATCATCTGCCAAAAAGATAAACAATCCCGCAGTAATTGTAAAACGAGTTGTAATTTGTTTGTATTATTTCAATTAACCTTCTTGATCTCATAGCTTCTTGCTAAAATACGTGTCGATTTGAGATCCTTTCTTCAGTAGGTAAATCATATTATTATAATAACAAATATATATTTTTATCGTCTCCAACCATGTTAATTTTAGTTTTTTTGGTTCGGATTTGGTGACATAGTTGGCAGCATTATCTGGCGCTTGTGGTATAGCATATGTCAACAAATCCGAAGGAATCCGATCCGAGCAGATGTTTAAAATCAACTAGTCGTTTTAGATAATTCGAATATCGACTGTACTTGATTTGACACATCTCTGCTTCAGCTCCTATTTTCAGCGATACCGGCCTGTTATATTATCTTTCTGGGTGTTTTATATGCATAATAAAAAAAATCTGTCTATGTAGTGTATTGTATTAAGTATGTCAGTTATCTACTCGTAGTACCCATAACACAAGCTCTGCTTAGCTTGGGGCTAGATAATGCTATGTGTGCATTATCCAGCATTATTATTACTATTATACCAGATCTTCTGGTCCCTAGGCAGCTTACCTACCTACTATTACCATACAGTCTTGGTTCTAGTGCAAAATTAGACACAGTCATTCTAATCTCTAGGTCTGGTGTGATGAGAGATGATCCCTATTCCACTCTGATGCACTAATCCAGTTCAATATCCACTTTTTTCCACTAGGTTGTGTGGATCAGTATCCACTGCTTAAATCTATTCCAGTCTGATCCATAGCTCGGGCGGATTAGATTTTGCATTTTTTCTCTAGTAGTTACGTTATGGCCATTCGGACTGTCGCAAACACTCGAACCGTAAAGCTATCGGGCGTTAAACTTTTTGTTTAACGATGAATGTGATAATGAACTGTCAAAATGACAGATTCTGTCAGAAAATGACCGTTATGGATGTATAATAGATAAGCGTAGACAGATAATCTAGGCGTACCTAGGGTAGACATGGTATTCACAAAACTGTATAGTTTTAAAAGTAAATATAGTTTAATGCCTACAAGAAATTTATTGCACTATAGCGAATATAAAACTGTAGCGTTTAGGGGAAGCTTTCGCTATCAAGCCACTAAATGTTGTATTGCGAAAGTGAGATGAAACATTATGTCAAACAAAAGGTGTATGTATGAGCAGGTCATAGCATAATATTTGTATCTATAATTGCGTATCGGTATTTAGATGTCTGCCATCAGACTTTGATGGGAGACAGTATATAATTTTTGGTGTAAGAAACTGTGTGTGCCATCTCCTACTGTTTACGCTGAGGACTGTCAGTCTAAGTAGTTAAGGTAGAGATACGTATGTCCAGTCTCGTGTGTTGAGCTAGTGAACAACCCGAGATACTTAACCATTTTAAAAAGTCACGCTCCTCGACAAACCGTCATACACGCGTGCATTTTTCGAATACTATGTAATTACGAAATAGTCAGTAATCTAGTTCCCATAAAAAACTCTAGCTTAGAGCATGCTGTAAGAAAATGCATTAATAATGATTTTTAATGTATCAATCCTTAAATTCCAAAGAACGATCACCAAATATGCAGGCATCCATGACAATAGGACGAAAGGTCGGCATCTCTGTAGGCAACATGTAAACAAGCTAAGACAAGTGTTACTGTACTGTACTTACTTAATATTCTATCACGGTGTGAACGAACTTAGTGCGTGAGCTGAATAAATAAAGAGGCGACACGACGACACTTATGCACAGAAACTTGCATTCATGAATGCTTCACTGTAGGAACGACATACACGGGAACATTTCTGTCGTGTCGCGCCATGCTTAAATAATGCCCCTCTACGTATTTTTTCAAATTCAAATTCTTTTATTTCAGATAAATTAATCCATAGTCTGTTAGTAGGTAGTTTCTTATATTAAATGTTAGTGACTAAGGTATAAGGTAACATACTTAACTCTCTAAAATAAATTAAATAAGTATTATAAAATTCATCTAAACAAGTTAAATATAGGCAATATTATGGACAGGTCATAGCCTCATCATATAATTTAAATAACATTAATAAGTATTATTTTTATTTGTATGATCTATGACAATAACCTATCTTGATCAAAAATGCGCTATGGGGGAAGAAATCGCCATGACTCTGAATCACAGACTCACGACAACAAAACGCAAACGCAACAAAAGGGTATATGCATGGATTTTTTTAATCGATTATTTATGTTAATACATAAACGAAAAAATATATAAAGCTATAAAATTTTAAATTATTGAGATAAAAAACAATGATTAAAACTACACTCACTTTCGAGTGATATAAACGCTGCCATGTTAGCCCTTGCATTTTGTGACGTCACGGTTCATCGGATCCCCTCTGTCAACTCAAAGTCAAAACTTCATGCCCATACAAAAATGTTCAAATATGACGTCACGGTTCGGGGCAATAGCGTAGAAATTTTGGGGTGGAGATCTAAAGTACCTATGTACTTTTCAATGATTGAATTTCACAATAAAAACTTAAAATATACAGTTATATTTCTATATCAATAGAGAATACGTAAAAAATATTAGTTTTTTTTAAAGTCACATGCATTATATTATACCCTATTATGTAGAGTGGGGCGAAGTGTTTCAGTTGCAAAATGCAGAGTCATTCAGGAAATATATTTAACCCAGAGCTGTGTACCTACTTTTTTGTCACTCGCATGCTGTATCATTGTCACGTCGTCGTCGGTCATCTCCGGTGGCGGCGTGGCGCGTGCCGAATGGCGCCGGCGGCGTCCTGTGGAATGGAGTGCCCATGTATGGGCGCACTTGTGCACAGAGACTTGCGCTCACGAACGCAACACTTATGTAGAGTGGGGCGAGGTGTTTCAGTTACAAGATGCAGAGTCATTCAGGAAAGATAGTCGTAGGAAGAATGTGTGTTTTTTAGTCGAACGTAACCTGCTTTTTTTAGATTCTTATTTTCTTTTATTTTCAGTACTTCAGGAGTTGTTAATGTCAACAGGCGATGACTTTAAAGAACTACAATCAAGAATTCAATCGATCTGTGATGAAAATTAGGGGTCTGAAAGCAAAATCAAAGAAAGAAAGTAAATTATTTATTATTTAGTTTCTGGTTTTAGTTTAGATCCTTCATTTTCATCAAAGATCTTCAAATTATCGTCATCGCTAGTTGACACTCACAGCTGAGTATAGCTTCCTCTAAAAATGTATATGCACAACCATGACCTATTAAAAGCAAGCCCTAAGCTAAGCAGAGCTTGTGTGCATTGAATTGACCCTGCTCAGGGTTGCCAGAAAATCGCCTTTTGGGTCCGTTTGGCCCAGGGCGTCAGGGGACCCCTTGACGATGGCGGCCCTGGGCTCGTGACGCGTGTGCCCTTATTGTAAGATGGCACTGCCTTCCAACCATTCTTATCGGTTTTTTTAGGTACTCGGGATCGGGACATCCGTATCAGGGATTGAAACGGCAGATGTCGATTTCTGATTATAAACTAATTTGAAACGACTGATTATTTTTTTCCGTCATTACGATCTACATAAAACGGAGAGCATCATTTTTAGTGATGTCAGTTGACATACATGGTTTCAATGACACCAATTTTAACAACTGACAGAATTTCCTAAACAAACTCTATGTTCTTGCTTTCTTAACTTATTCTGTTTAGTCTTCTTTTTTTAAAAGTTTTTAATTAAAATCAAATAATCAGAACTTCATTGAAAACCAAACTTAGGGTTAAATCTAGCATATCCATTTACCTATTTATTCCTTTTAGATGCAGCATAAAATCCCAGCTATAAAGCTGCTAAAATAACACTCCCCTGTTATTTTAATATCATTTTATACCCATAAATAAAACAAAATGTCACATGCTATTTAAGTTTACATCTGTGTATCCAGCGATGCGCAAGGGACAGAAATAGGACCATTAATGTGCTCGGATTCTGAGACCAATTTAGGAGATTTTAATCTTAAATTGAAGAGAATTTAAAGTAAGTACCTACTCTGACTTTTTCAACGGAGACGCGCCGCGTGCAGTGGCGCCGCCTGCACTAAATTCAAACATATAGCGTTGGTAGAGTGTGTTTACGGAGAAGCGATTTTACACGCGTTTGTTTGATTTGACGCGTCGCACGCGGCGTGCACCGCCACTCTTCACGCCCCGCCTATACGTTGACATCATCATACATTGCGATATGTTTGTGTCAATGTACGATTCTGTAAACAAGGCCTTACTTATAATGCCTGTAGCAGTAGGTTAAGAACGGTGCAGATACCTTAGCCCTCATACAAACGTACGTTCCGCTTCATTTGGAAACTACGCCCCCGATCGTATTGAAATATTCCATACATAATCGGATGAAAAATAGCTATGATTGTAGTGTTTTCGTTTTTTAAAAACACTACGATATCTTAAAATGAGAGCAAAACTAATTTGCCATATGATCACCAAATTGAGTAATTTAAAGCTTTTTTATGAGTCAGAGTCAAATCGTTTATTTCTTTAGACTTACAAAATAAGCACTTAGACAAGTCAAATTTTAGATAGACACCTTTATCCGAAAATCTGTCGCGCTGCAAACATCCTAAATATATATTTACCATTAGAAATAAACAAAAATATTTCTGAAATCAGTCGTTTATTCAAAATGAATCTGAAAGTACGAAAAACACAGGGAGCAAAATTCAGAAATAAGGCGAATGCCGCCGAATGGCCAACACGATGTGATTCTACGTGAAACAACAACAAATCCGCACGGGCCGGCCGCTGAGATTTGGGAGAGCTTCGTAGCCTTCTTAAGTTAATACTGGGGCAATGCAGCCAGGCAGCAGCGTCTTGGGTACACTTCCGACTGGTATTGAATGGATCAGTTGAGCTACCTGTATATTGTTTGCCTCGTCTCCGTTCTCCACATTCCGTCTCAGTCGTACAATAATTTACCCCAAGGCTGGAATCGAACCCGCAACCTCCTGCGTCGCAGGCGGACCTTCGCCCGTCGCTATACATCGTTCGTATGATTTTATTAAAATTGACCCGAATTTTCGAGTACATACAAGTACCTAATAGTACCTTCTAATTTTTATTTTCTTAAAACCAACCTTATCTTAACTACTCGAGATAATTTTGTGAGTACTTTCACTCGGTACGGCATTATTTTAAGTAAGAGCATTATTTTGTTGCAAACGTACATAACACTTTCTTTTGTTGCAATTAAGAGTTCCAATAATTGCTGCGAAATGAGAACAATCTTGGTTGAAGGTATCCACGGTTATCATAATTTTATCGCGCTTTAGTTAAAATCTAAATAAAACAAAGCTTTTAGAGCAGCTGTAGTGTTGTTTTGATACGATTAGGATTAGAAACAGGCTATTTAATTCCTTAATTTGATGTTTTACAAGAAAAACCTACGAATTCCTAATATTTTCACTGCTTTTTAAGTTTTCAACACAACAAATAGGGATTTTTTGGGGTTATTTTACGGTATATTCATAACTAGTTACTGCCCGCGGCTTGACACGCTATGTTTGTTTTCGCGGAAACTGATCTATGGGATCTATTATTTGTGATTATATAGGGACAATGGGAGGTCATAGAATGTCCTTCCCGTTCTCCCCATTGACGCTTTCCTGTTACGGGGACAACGGTAAGGACGCTGTCTCCACTCAAGAACACGTTTACCCCAGCAGCGGTTATCGGTTCGTCGCGAGATATGGCCGGCCCACTGCCACTTCAGCTGGCTAATTCTTTGAGCAATGTCATAATAACGTACAAGGCATCATAGATAGATAGATAGAAAATTCTTTATTACACACCTATTGAAAGAAACAATACAATAAGCAAATAGTAAATAAGGTTGCGGGTTCGATTCCCGCCTCGGTACAAATGTGTGTAAGATCTACAGATATTTGTTTAAGGCGTTTTGGATGTTTTCTATGTATATGTATAATAAAAAATATATATATATGTAATGTATTGTATTAAGTATACCTATCAGTTATCTAGTACCCATAACACAAGCTCTGCTTAGCTTGGGGCTAGATAATGCTGTGTGAATTGTCACACATTATTATTTTATTTTATTTTAATAAAATAGCTTTAAAACTAAGTGACAAGTGGCGGTCTTATCGCTCAAGAGCGATCTCTACGAGACAACCGTGAGTGATTGTCCTACTAATCAAATAAATTGTTGAATAGCCAGCTTTGCCTTGACTTTGAATGCTGTTTGTTTACTTTTTGCAACGCCCTCATAATGCGTAAATAGGTAAATTGACAGTTTCGGTCAGGGTTACCACAACTTTATTTAAAACTAGCGCGCCCGGCGGCGGCCCGATCCGATCAGTAGTTTTTGCGTGAAAGAGCAACAAACATGTTTACAAACATTTGCGTTTATGATATTAGTAGGATAAATGCTTATCATAAAAATAATTGAATTTGTTTTAGGTTTAAGGAGTTTTAAAAAACTGTAAACCGACTTTTTTTTAAAAAACTAAAAACCGACTTCAATTATATGGTTTTCTCGTGGATGCCACTGTCAGAACTGGACCTAATTGAAATGGGACCATACGGTAAGCACCAGTTTTCAAATAAAAAAGAAACATGAAAATCGGACAAAAATCAAAAATTCTAAGGTAACAAAAAAAAACACAGTTGAATTGAGAACCTCCTCCTTTTTTTGAAGTCGGTTAAAAAATAAAGGGCTGATAAAATAAAATGTTAAACATAGAACAGATAGAAAAGTGACAGCCCTACCCCCATAACTGTACTGATTGCGAAATGCAGGCGCGTAGGCACCGCTCATACTCATGAAGTGATGTGTCAATGTGAAATAAAACGTTATTGGCCATTTAGGCTAATATCGGCATCCACCTATTACCGACCGACAGTTTTCCATAGCGGGATGACACTTTGCCATATTATAAATAAATCCTACTAATATTATAAACGCGAAAGTTTGTAAACATGTCTGTATGTATGTTTGTTGCTCTTTTACACAAAAAACTACTGAACGGATCGGGCTGAAATTTTGCATACAGGTAGTTCTAGGCCTGGAATAGCACATAGGCTATTGTTTATTTCATAAATGAGTTTCCTTCCATGGGATAGGCGTGCGAAGCTGTGGGGCGCAAATAAATGATGCTGGTAGGTAGGCCTGACACTAAAAAGTTCTAATTACCGTCAGTCACCTATACCTACCTTTCCATAGACACACCTAGTAGTTTTTCCTTGAGTTTTTCCCTGCAGTTTTTATATAATGACGCCATAATAGCCCAAAAAGAATTAGATTTCGGATTAGACGCAATTGTCAGTGCGGAGCCAAATGCGCCACGAGATCAATTAGTTGCGTAGGAGTCGAAGAACTTTGAGACACCTTTCGGACTCTAGCGCCGCTTTCGCGTTCAAGGCCCATCGGAGTAGAATGTTTCTATGGATATGATTACTGTTAGAAATCAACCCCAAGTGTGAGGGCTTACCTACGCACTTCAAACGTGTGCAATAACGCAGCTACGAGATGGATTTCGAGCGGGTTGACAATGGTTTTCTCGCGAGTGAGAAGCACAGAGCAGAGACGTGCACTGAATTTTTCTATGCGCCAAAACTGTTTTTACCTAATTACAAGTAAACAATTAAATGAAACAACTGATCGAAAAATTAAATGACATAAGTAAAGAAATACTTCTAGGTTTCTTACCTTAACCAAAAACCGAAGGATTTTTTTTTGTGTTTCCTGAGATAAATAGGAAAATGTGTGCACAACATCTATTTTATTTTTAAATAACTATCGATAAAACTTTCACCAATCGTGTTTTTGAAACACGTAATTCAAGATAATAGATCGAAGTAACATTATCTAAATTATGAAGGTTTTAATTTTAATAAAGGTTTTTATTATTAAGCTGCTTTTACAGATCCTGCGATAAATAACGATTTTGAAGTATTTGAAGAATTTTGAAGAAATAATGGCAGTCTTAATAACGAAAGCCATAATATTACCTTATCACTGTGCCGCCTGTGGTATTAGCGTGGAGTAAGGGAAGTCGACACCCACTCGAATCAAGTTTTTACCGCGTTGTATATCCGTTCACTTTTCCGCTCGGTACATCCCTTTCCTAGGCAAAGTTCATTGATATCGATGAGCATCGATTTTTGAACTTCCTCGATATTCTATAAAATAAACGTTCCGTTATCTTCTTTTTTTAATAAAGCTGCTTTTTTATCTTCTTTTATTTTTAATGTAGGTAGTTTCATATTTTATATCTAGCGTAAGACCTGTGTAAGTCTATAAGCATGTTTCTCGTATGGTAAATATAAATCAAATTATTTCTTACTTACTATTGCTGTTTGTAATTGTGTTTTATTTTTGTTATAAAACAAGTATGTATCTGAATAACTTCTATGTTTCCTAGTAGTAATGTAATGTCCTACTGTAATATTTTATGCTTCTTTTAAGGAAAGAGTCCGAACTCTAAAAAGCATAATAAAAACCACAAAGCGAATTCACGAGTGCTCGACTACTTCGAACTATGTAAAATCAATCTAAACTTATCGAAGCATCACGTTTTGCCTCGGCCGAAAGTGCTTTGTGAACTCTTTTGTGAATGAACTTTTTTAATCTGTTGGAATTTTTAAAATTGGAACGGGTTTTTTCTACTTTTTAATGGCGGGAGTTCGGAAAGCGGATTTGAGCTCGTTATTTTTAATCTGTTTCAGTTTTCAATTCTGCACCGGTTTTAAATATTCATTTATAAGTAATGGAAATTTGCTTTTGGATGGCTTTTGGTTTTGCCACATACATTTAATTTTTTTTCTCAATACTTAGCTTTCTGTTTTGTATTGACTCTACTTTATACTGACTCTAATATAGTAGAGTCAAATAAATCTATGGTATAAGTTGAGTCAATGCACGTAAAAGAACAAGAATAGGAACAGAAAAATCTGAATTAAAAATAAAAACAAGTACCTACCTAGGTATAACTACACCACTGCATACACCTGCACAATTTACCAAGGTAAGAACATCTTCTCTATATATATTATATAAAAGAAAGTCGTGTTTGTTACAACACTTATAACTCGAGAACGGCTGAACCGATTTGGCTGAAAATTGGTGGGGAGGTAGCTTAGAACCAGGAAACGAACATAGGATAGTTTTTATTTCGTTCCCGGCTGAACGAATCTTGATGAAATTTGGCAGGGAGGTAAACGGTATCCCGGGGACGGACATAGCTACTTGAATAGAGCGTGCGAAGCCGCGGGGCGCAGCTTGTACTAAAAATAAATCACAATTAAAAAAATCTTAGAAACATTAACCCCCTCGATCTCTAGAATGACCCCCTTTTCGGCCGTACCTTACCTTCCGCCACAAAAAGGGTGTAGGTGGGTACTTTTCGTGGCACCCTATATAAGTAACATAATAATAAACAATAACTTTTGTTATTTAACATCCATAGTAATAATACCTAACCTAACAGAGCAAATTAGTAACGTCACAAGAGTAGAGTTACCGACACCTGATGCGTTTGCGCAACGCCTGTTTACTTTGTAAGCAATAAAATGTCTAGCATGCAAAGACGTGATCAATAAGAAGTTTGGCTTAGCCTCATTTCACTGTATAAATGCAGGACAATTCACACAGCATTATCTAGCCCCAAGCTAAGCAGAGCTTGTGTTATGGGTACTAGATAACTGATATACATAATACAATACACTACATAGATTTATATTTTTTACTATACATAAAAAAAACATCCAGAACGCCCTGAACAAATGTCTGCAGATCGTACACACATTTGTACCGAGGCGGGAATCGAACCCGCAACCTCCTGCGTCGCAGGCAGACCTTCGCCCACCGCGCCACAGAGGTCGTCAAACTGTATGCTTAGTCAGATATCATGGTATACGTAGCAATAGGTAAATACATATTATTCCATGATCTAAATAACAATAAACTAAACGTGCCTCGAAAAATTTGCTATATCTTTTTATAATTATTTTACAATGGCGTCTAATCGATTGAATAGGTACCTATTAAGCCTTGTAGATTAATTAGTACTTGTACTTGTAGATAAATAAGTAATTTATAATTTAATATAATTTAAATGGCATGCTTAATATTATGTAGCTTTTATATAATTTGATTAGTTACATTTTTTTTCCGTTATTTTATAAGATAGAAACCCTTTCGGATACAGGCATTCTCCTTAGATCTTTGTAGACTTCACGAATTAATCTTTCTCTTCGAATCGCATTTAGGTATTTCGTACCTAATTGATTTGTGGAATTTCATATTTAATGGTTTTTTCTTCAGTAGACAGTGGTCTTATGTGTTTAGATAAGTTCTTCTTCCCTCTCTCTCTATTTGGCTGGAGGGTTTATACCACAGATCGCAGAAGCTTAGGTTTATACTTAGAAGGTAATTAATTAGCTGCTGTGTGGCTTAGGATCCCCCCCCCCCCCCCCTCTTCCCGCGGGTGTCGTAAGAGGCGACTAAGGGATATCCACCGGGAAAGGGCGCAGCAGTACCTCCTGCAGAACAATTTTAAAATTGAACTGCGATCCCCAGCCCGCATGCCTAGCGTTGGGATTATGGGCATTTCTCTCGTGAGATAAAGCCAATAAGGCGCTTAACAGGGGAATCCTGCGTCCAGCAGTGGAACAATATAGGCAGGAGACGGTTACGGTTTCGGTTATTAATTATTATTGATGACAATTCAGATGTCGTCAAAACTAAACTTGCATCGAAATTTAAATCATTTTACTGTTTTGACAAAGACTAGCTCTCGGGAATAAAATTTAAAATTTGCCCCGAGCATATTACCCCTTGTAGTATTATTATAAAGGCAGAAGTTTGTATGTATGTATGTTTGTTACCGCTTCACACCAAAATTACTAAACAGATCAGGCTGAAATTTTGCATATAGGTCATTCTGATCCTGAAATTAGACTAGTTATACATTTTAGCCCATTTGCGAAGCCGCATTCTATTAAATAGCATAATAATCATCAAAATCGGCCTACAATTCCTCGGTCGATTACGCAAAAGTAACAGTGTACAGCCGAACGTAGAACCCTCTCCATATTTTGAAGTCTGTTAAAAAGTAAACCGCTTATTTGGAGCTTTAATAAGTTCTATTGTTAGACTATTTCTCATAATCATGCGCTCGCGTACCTATTAATCGCACGTAAATAAGGAAAAAACTTGTAAACGGGTGCCCAAGTAGTTACTTTCATTTTCCCGCGATTGAAACTTTCTACACGACGTGAATGAAAAGTTCATTTAATTGAACAAGCATTAAACGGATCAAATGACCAAGCTTCTGTCGAGATTATATTATGCGGTATTATTTATTTTAGAGCGGCCAACCCGTCTTACTTTTCATACAAATGCTCTTACGTGACAATAGGGTATATGCATCGATTTTTTTTATTGTTTTAATCGATTCTTTAGGTCATTATTTAACCGAGAAATGATAAGACGCTCACTGAATTTCGCATTAACAAGGTAAAAAAAAACAAATCAAAACTACAATCATTTTCGGACGATAAAAACGCTGCCATATTGGCGCCATGTTTATTTGACGTCGTCGTTCACACTCGATTAAAACCTTTTGTGACGACCTCGGTAGTGATCATCTCAGGAAAGAGGTTTTTCGAAAAAGCTGAAAATAACCGACAATACGAAATGTGAAGTGGGCAGAATAGTGTCAAATCATGGTGCAGCAAGCAGAATAAAAAAAGAAGAAATGTGAACAGCGATGTCACGTCCGCTCTAGGCAATGGCGTAGCGTTTTGTCATTTTGCGATTGAGATTTAAAATATCAGTTTTTCAATGGTTAAATTCTACAATAAAAACCTCCCAAAATGCAAAAATAAATATGCAGATATGTTTCTATATCAATAGAGAATACGTATATATTTTTTTAGCCATTTCGAAGTCACATGCATATACCCTATTGCGTTTGTAACAGATCTTTCTTTGAAACTTTTAACTAATAGGTATCTTGTGCACTACTGTAATCTAGGTTTCTAACACAACAAAAAATCTAAATTTGTAGAAACAAATTTAGTATAGCCTTCAAAAGCCTGCTTGCACAAATTTTACGTGAACTTTGGCCGTTCTTAATGTTCTCATAAATTGCAAAAGTAAAGAAAAGATTTAAATAGAAACGGCATGGTTTTATTTCACAAACGTTGACAAGTTTGTGCTTACTGAAATACACGTATGTTCTGGAACAAGTTTTATGAAATTCCCGCACACTATTCTTCCTAGGGCCGACTGAGCGACGAAAGTAACCGAATGCCAACCGAGTGATCAGGCATAGCATAGCTAATCTACCAGTTTTGGCCTTAGAAGAGATACATTTTGGCTGATAAAATCTAAAACTCTGCCCACGGTTTTATGTAGTTGTTTGAAATCCATCTCGTAGCGGAGTTATTGCACTCTCTTTACTTATCATGGCTTTTTAATTTGCTTTGATCCCTTCTGATTATAATGAGGTGGCTAATTAAGTCAGTAAACCAGCTGGTCATACCCACCTAATATATTAATGGCTTTTTATCATTAGCTTAATGAGCATCAATACTCATTAGTAAGGTATTGATGAATGATTTATAAGGTTGGGTATAGGACTCTACACTTCAGTTGCTACTAGATTCTGGATGAACCCAGATATAATTACTGCTATAGTTTATCATAAGTAGTTATTAAGTTCTTGTTCATATTCCTCAACAAGTATTCATGGGCATGCGTCGCGTATTTTTATCCGACTTCCAACGGAGGAGGGTTACGTAAGGTCAGTATAAGTAGCTGTGTGGTGCTGGCTTAGAACTTGCACCAACCCCATCTCTTCCCGCAGTTGTCGTAAGAGGCGACTCAGGGATGTCCGCCGGGGGCGGCGAGCAGCGCCCCCTGCAGAACGATTCTACCACCGAACTGCGATCCCCAACCCGCTTTCCCAGCGTGGGGATTATAGGCATTACCCCCTTCCCCCTATTAGATAAACGCCAATAAGGCGCTTATCAGAGGGAGCCATGCGTCCAGCAGTGGACCATTACATGCTGTTGAGGTTGAGGTAGGTCTATGTCAAGGAATTTGTATACTAACGTAAATTTCTTGGTATAGGAGCATTGATTTAAAAAGGGAAAAAAGGTTACTTTCTCTCAGCGCTTACTCAAAAATTGGCATGTGTTACAACTACGCTCACAGTTATATTTCCAGTCCTGTGCAATACAAAGAAGAACAAAGACGGAAAGACGTATCTAGGACCGAAGTGAGACTGAGACAACAATATTTCACGCGAATCACGACCGCCCGTGCCGCCGCCGGTCAGACGGTGACTGATGTGGGAGAACACAATTTTACACAATTTGAGGTTCCCACTTTCGAGCAACCAGTACCTCATCTTCGTTTTTAATAAATCAATGTATAGGAGTATTTTATTATCTGTGGTATAGGTAAGTATTTTTATGTGACAAAGAAATTACTTTATTTACTAACCTACTTTCTTTTTGGGGAACTTATTTATTTACTTTTGTATCCGTGTTGTTTATAACTTGCCAAGCCATCGCGAGAAAACAGCTGTTTAACCCGCCATTTGTGACCTATATGTCTGTGAGACCGGGTGGATCGAAAAAGTCGAATAACTTTTTTACCCGTTATCCAATTAGGTTGCGAATTCGTATACTCTCCTGATTTCACGTACCCCACCGTCAGTACACCCCGCATAGGCGAGGCAGGCGCACGTCTTTGAGTTTTGGCGCAAACCCGGTGCGTGGGACCGGGGTCACAGATTACGTAAGTAAAATTATTCAATGGTTTATAAGTAAATGTATCTATTTTTGGTTTAATTTTATAAAGTAGTTATTGTGATTGTTATTATTCTGTTAACTATTATCTTTTTGAATATGTTTATAAATATTTCACTCAGTTTGTAAGTGTTTTTTGTCTAATTTATAAATATTGTTTTAGCATGTCTTACGAACGTGAGAACCGTCGTTTGGAAGCTCTTCTGCAAGAGGAATTAATCTCCGATGAGGATATATCCCAAAAAACATCGGATAGTGAAGCTGAAAGTGACGGTGAACCAGAAAATCCACTTCCAGATCGCATACCAAACACAGACAGTGAAGGATTTGAGTGATCGGGAATCGTTAGAAAACAACAACAAAAGAATGATTTTTGAGTAGTTTTTTTTGTGATTTTGTTTTCAGTACGGGTACCTTTTTTATTTCTTCTTTTATAGTTCCTATTGTAATGAGACTAAGAAAGGATGATATAGTAAGAAAAATAATATTTTTGTTAAAAATTTGGATACTTTAAAAGAGCATAAGAAAAAACTTGGTTATTTCTAATGGTTTAACTATGTAAGCCTAAATATAAATAAACGATATGTGATTTAAGAAATACCATTGTATTATTATAAAAAGAACATACCTTTTTAATATTTGAATTAGTAAAAGTTCCACGGAGTAAAACTATTTAGGAAAATCTCATTTTGAAAAACCTGGTCCGTAAGACCGGCGTCACAAACTACGTAAGTCAAAGTCACGTCACAAATGGCGGGTTAAATAAATAGGAAAACAACATTACAATGAAATCATATAAATAAATTTAAATTTAATGTACAATTGACACAATAATTGAGCTAACTGCAGACTGAATATACAGCTACGAGTAGCTCAATCGATCCATATCAATACCAGTCGGAAGCGTACACAATATATAAGTAGGTAGGTACCTGCCCTTTTCCACCTAGTCACCTATGGTTTATCCATTTTGAATGAAGCATGTTAGTAAACAAAGTACGACACAAATAACAAAATCTCACTTGCTTGGCGTCGACTTTCAGATATAATTGTAAGCAATTTTTATTGAAGGGAGGATCTAAAATCGACAAGTAATGTAAATTACGTATAAAAGGACGCGCCAACAAAGTGAATTTTAGGTTAAGTATAGGCGGTTTGTTTACGTTTATGCTCCATTCAAAATGGATACGATATAGGTACTTTACTACACAAACACAATAACTTATACTATTACTACACAACCACAATAATTCTCTGCTCAGGTACCTATATACCTACACGTTGTCTGTTTGTACTCGTTCTGCTTGCTCTTAGGTTTTGGCTGAAAATCAGCGTTATTGCTTTTAAGCAAAAAAATTCGCTGAGCCATGGCCTATTTGATGTGCTGCAATGCAACACACACAAACTTTTCTACACTAAGTACTTACTCTTGTCTGAATTATTAAACCTGTTGTACTTTTGTTTGTATTGTATATGACTGAGTGCGTGTGTCTGTAGTACAAAAAAAATGTTATATCTTTTTTCCGACCCAAATTAGTATTAGACAAGCCGGTACACAGTTTACCCCGTACAATAAACATAATGGCATTTCATAATATCGCCGATCATCGGGCAAAACTTCGTAGATATAGGTACTTCGTAGATACATTAGAAAGTGCTTTTTTTACTATCAAATTATGTAATTTCAAGAGCTAAAAGAGATTATTGTTTGAAGTTGAGTTTCTACATGACTTAGCAGAATGATAAAATTAAATATCACTTTGAATTAATTAATATTGCAGTCAGGTATACACAAATGTACCGATTGGCTGTAGAACCTTTTCGCTTTAATTCCTATAGGTATCACAAAAAAGTTAATTTACGTACTTTTTTGCAACCGCCAAAAAATATTTTATAAAGTTCGAAGTTTTATGTGTGTAAGTACCTATGGTTTATCCATCCAGCATGGAGCATGTTAGTAAATAAACCACGATACAAATAACAAAAACTCACTTGCTTGGCGTCGAGTTTCAGATATAATTGTAAGAAATTTTTATTGAAGGGAGGATCTAAAATCGACAAGTAATGTAAATTACGTATAAAACGGACGCGCCAACAAAGTGAATTTTAGGTTAAGTATGGGCGGTTTGTATACGTTTATGCCTCATTCAAAATGGACACGGTATAGTAGTCTGTTCGTCTGTCTGTGGCACCATATAGGTCTCCTTACAAATTACAGTATAGTTTTTTTACATTTTTACTTGATTAGTAAATAAATCGAATATTAAAAATATTCTATAAGTTAGAGATTTTTCCATCCAAAGTAAAAACGTGGTGTTTGGATATTTTTCATAGTGCTTGACTAAAAAAAGTATCAGTTTTGGCATTGATTTATTAAAAACGAAGATGAGGTGACTGGTTGCTCGAAAGTGGCAACCTCAAATTGTGTAAAATTGTGTTCTCCCACATCAGTCACCGTCTGACCGGCGGCAAGGGCGGTCGTGATTCGCGTGGAATATTGTTGTCTCAGTCTCACTTCGGTCCTAGATACGTCTTTCCGTCTTTGTTCTTCTTTGTATTGCACAGGAATGGAAATATAACTGTGAGCGTATGTGTGTTTGCGTGTAGTTGTAACACGTGCCAGTTTTTTGAGTAAGCGCTGGGAGAACGTAACCTATCTTCCCTTTTTAAATCAATGAGTTTTGGTGTTACCCTTAGATATGTATACCTGAAGTGACATTAACCACTCACAAAATAAGGTCTAAATCCGTTTGTTTTGTTTCAGATAATCTACGCTGGGCGGGCGGGTAGTACTGGGCGGATGGTAAGGATGAGCGCGGTCCGCCCAAGGCTTCGGCGACATGGCTCTCTCTTGCTACCAGCCGTGTCGCGAGCACATCGCTCAGCCCGCTAGGTGAGAAATCACCTTTACCTATTCTAGATCTATGAAGGTGCAAATAAACGTTTCTAGTATAATTTTAAAATTTTCAATAACGTAGGTTTATCCGTATATTTTAACCGTGGTTTTGTGTGCGCATATACTGGACAAAGTGGGGCTTAAGATGTCTTAATATCTTTAGATTTTAATAAGGTCATCCGTTAGTCGCATGATCAATCTATTAAGTACCTTCTCACGACTAATGGCTGAACCGAGTAAGGTAGCAACTTTCGTATGTATATAGGAATCCTTCTGTATGTTTTTATTAATATTTATAGTAATTCACAATTACAGGTGCCTAGACGAAGAAGAGGAGAGGATATACGCAGCCACCCTCGCTCTTCGGAGGAGACAGTTCATCGAACGATGTCACGAGGCGCGCGCCAACCGCCTCCGCGACACTGTACCTGAGGTTAAGGTAACGCTACATCAGATATCTAAGAGGAGAGGATATATTATCGAACGAGGTGCGTGCCAAGCCTGCGCGAAACTGTACCTGAGGTTAAGGTAACGCTACATCACCATCATCGGTGATGGCTAACAGCTTTGAATGATAACAATGATGAGCATTGTGCATAAGCCTTCATACCCCATCACCAAACCATGTTCACCCTGGAGAAAATTCGGAAAAAACATACTAATAGCTTTTTTGTCAAACGTTCCCTTGATTTGCACCGGAATTATAGCCGTTTTCAGCCGCTAGAGTGATCTAACCAGCCTTCAGAATCACCATCGCAATCAAGTCCTTTTACCACTCACAGCAATATCTTGTTTTGCCTCTTATCAATGCTTAATTTGGCAGGTCTCAGTCCGCAAGACCCGTGAGGAGTTAACGAAGCATGCGTCACAAACAACGCCGCTGAGCCGGCGGCTGACTGTGGAGACGGGCTGGTCGAAGGTCGAGGAGGTCAGGAAGAAGTTTGAAGCAGCGGCCGCCGCGGCGTCCTACTCGAGGTCCTTTGAGTCCCCTCCTAGGTGAGCCTCTTACTGATATCATAGTGATAAAGTTCCTCCAGGTGTCATAAGCAACGCCGGCGGCTGGCCGTGGAGACTGGGTGGTCGATGATCGAAGAAGTCAGGAAGAAGTTCGAAGCAGGGCGGCCGCAGCGGCGTCATACTCGAGCTCCTTTGAGTCGCTCTAAGGCTCTTATACTCGGACTTTGGTCAGTCATAGATCTATGTTTGTGTGACGTCTATATCTTAGAAAAGCGTCAGTCAAGCATAGATCGATGACTGAGCAAGTTTCCATAATACGGGCCTTAGTCCGTTCAGTAGCCTCCTGAGTGAGTAACGACCTCATAAGCGGTGACTTCCGATCATTACTCGTAAGCGCCATGTGTAGAATAACCAGCATTGACTTAACTTACGGTCTTGTGAGATCTGCGAAAGAGTGCGGCAGATGGTAAATGCGAGCTGAAGAAAGATCGCTGTTGTGCTAATGTGGCTTGCAGCATTGATAGACATATGTAGGCTCCAGCAGCGGTCTGATAATAGAATAGATAATATTACTATAGTGGCACATTAGCTAGT
Source organism: Eupithecia tripunctaria (assembly GCA_955876795.1). Taxonomy (NCBI): domain Eukaryota; kingdom Metazoa; phylum Arthropoda; class Insecta; order Lepidoptera; family Geometridae; genus Eupithecia; species Eupithecia tripunctaria. The sequence goes on along the minus strand of OY041623.1, from coordinate 5,372,660 downwards.
ATAGTAATATTATCTGCTAGAGATATTCGTCAGCGGCAAGGTCACTGCTATTTTTTCTTTATATCGTGTAAAATTTCAGGAGCATTTAGACTATAATCCAAATATAATAAAAATCATCCATCGTTTATAGGCTAAATGTTGTGTTATCTTTACAGGCGTCGCTTAGCAGACTCCCTATTCGCAAGCTTCAAGCTTCCCCGAAAGAAGGACAGCATGGCGGCCCCGCGCTCTGCTCCGCAACACCAGCAGAAGAGGAAGTCTGCGGTGGAACTGCTGGCGGAGACCAAGGCATTCTATGTCAAGTCGGAGACGGTGCTGGACAGGAAGCAGGAGCTTCCACTGAGGGTATGTTAAGTGATCATGTTAAAACAGTTTCAGTACTCGTTATCTTTCACGTGATCAGACTCTTGTTTCCTACGTTTATAAACTACCGGAGCACCAGCTGGTTGCAGTCAGAAAACTGATGAACCAGAATCTTCAGAAAACTACCTAATTCTGAAGACCGAATGTGTGCGCTTTGTTCCTTAGACAGTTTTTCGATGTGTAAAGAGCGATGTATAAAGTAACTGTCTCTTAGTTTTTAAGTTGTCTTGTTGTGAATAGTTTCTTTTAGATTTAAGTGTGCTTCCTTTTGGTCTCTAGCTATCCTCCAGCTGGTCTTTGACTGTCTCCAACAAATTTCTACCGCAGTTAATGCTTCTTGATAAACACGTCTGGTCCCATTAAAAGTGCACAGTTTATATCCATATTTTCATTACCAGGTAAGCAGTGGTCTAAGTCAGGCGATAGCGGCTGGGGGTTGCCATCTCGTCAGCTCCGGCGCGCTCAACAACGAAAGCTGCTGTAACCCCTGTAAGTTATTTAATACGATGAACTTTTTGAAATCCTTTGAGTGTGTCCTACGCATCTTTTCTGACCAGCTGAAACCAATTTGCCCGGCCAGCCAACTAAGGTTCGCTTCCTCATCCTCATGCTCAACAGCCTATATCTCGACGGTGCTTTATAGCGCTGGCACACATGTGTAGGTCTAACATTAGTTTAGTCTGAACATTAAGTTGCTATATATACAGGGTGGGGCAAATTCTTGGACCCTTAAGGGTAGCTACCGTTTCTTTTGTAGTTAGAAGTTTTTGTTCTTAGGAACTCCTGTTTTATTTTGAAGAAAAACATATTGGCATTTTTAGTTTTTTGAAATAATTAACGGGTCGCCCAAAAAATGACATTTGTCAAAAAAAACAAGTTGGTCTTAATCGACTCTATTTCCAATTAGAAACACTTTTCTCAAAGTAACGTACCAAATCAAATCGTAAGTTTTGGCAGTAATTAAAAAAAACAATTCCCATACATTTTCTATGAAAAACGAGTAAGTGAAAACAACAATGTCCCTCGTTCAATGGTTCTTAATTTAAACTCGTATGTAACAACTTTTTTAAGTTAGTAGGCTTATTTTGAAGGCATATCAGGAATATTTTTTTTATTATAAATCAATTAATATACAGCATTAGTGCTCTGCGCTGGGCATGTGGGTTGTGGTTCGTAGTTTTGTAGTACAATAGTTCAGCAGGGGCGCTGTGAATTTATATTCATGATGATAGATCATAAACCTTTGCTATTATAGATGCCACCACAGGCCGTGTGAGTCGACGCCCGATATGCGGGGGCGAAGGCCTACAAGGCACACTGCGGCGTCTTCTAGAGCACGCAGACAGCAGAGAGAATGTCTACTCACCACCCTTCATCAGTAAGTTCCTACATAACAGGTTCTCACGCAAATGAAGGACATAGGCCCTAAACAATAAGCGATCCTGCGATTGCTACAAAGCGATCCTGCCAGGGGCAGTTGGAAACATTCCTAAGAGTCAAAATAACAATTGTAATGGTTTGGAATGGTTTTGGCAACTTGGGATCGGATAGAAAGATTGTAAATATGGGAACGGAACGGTGTTGGTTTGTAAATATTTAAAAAAGGAAAATCACTAGGACTTACCTTTTAAATTGTCGCTCAAAATGTACCTACGGACCAATTCTACGGTAAGTACTTAACCGAATTTATTTGGTTTGTTTGACAATTCTAATTATAAAGAAATTTTACCTAATAACCTAGGTACTAGGTACATGTTTTGAACATGTAAAAATATGTGTCCATCAAAGGCAATTTCATAGGCAAGACATATTACCTATAGTTTCGTTTGAATGGGGGTCGCACTTGTTTTTCACGGGCATGGGTGGGACTGTAAGATTTGATTGTGGAAGTGAACTGTACATTTATTTTGCGGGACATCCCCAAACTGTTATTTTACTACAATGACGTCACAAAAACGTCACACAAGGCCCTGACAACGAGCAACGATTTCAAAATTAAAGAACGTGAATCGAGCTCCGTGGTATCGAAATCGTTGCTCAAAGTCGGATAAATGTGCTTTTCACAGTAACGGGACTTCCCCCGATCATTTCCTACAAGCCAAATAACACATTAACACGTAACTGTAGGTACAAACTGTAGTGTGGTTAATAACACCACCGCTAGCCTGCTTCAGCACAGCTTTCCTTCCAGCGCACAAAGTGTACGACCGTCGTAAGGAATACTCTGATACGATACCTCGCTCCGCGCACAATTCCGGGACTTTCTCTGGAACCTCCTCATCAGGGACCTCAGGGTCTAAAGCTAAGGAGGAGCTGAAGAACAGACCCTTGAGCTTTGGAGACGCGAGGGTCTTCTTCCCGGAGTCGTTTGTGATTCCGCGGCAGAGGTGTGATCAGGACCGGGTGGTGATTAAAAGTGGTTATTCGATGCGTAAGTAATAGTGTATATTCCATCAGCCTCGTCTTTGAAGACTTTTTTTACAGTCACTAGCTTAGATTAGTTTAGTTTTTACAGTATGCTTGCACAAGGTGGCTGGGTTTGGGTTGTATTGGTGTGTTGGTGATTTTTTTGTTTAATAATCAACAATCAGTTGTTTAGAAGTAATCAGGTATTTCAATCATCAAAGCCACCAAAACTTGTACACCTTACCACTTATATAACTTATACAATATACATGTATATTAACGCTGCTAGAAAAACTGGCAGGATCTCTAAAGCCCCATCAGGGGATGAATCGTCACCTAGAATTATGGAAAAAGTTTAAATTCTTGTATCTCACTTATGTAGATCATCCATATAGACAAAAAGTAACCCACATCTAAAATTCGCCCTCATATTTACAGCGGCCAGCTCGCACTCCAGCCTAGACAACATGGAGCTTCCCGAGCCAGTGGTCAGCGGGTCTGGATCACCAGCAGACCCTATGGACGCCATCAGTCCGCCGGCGCAGTACGCACACTCCGCTCCTAGGTACATCAGGTCAGTTAGAGCCAGTGGTCAGCGGGTCTGGCTCACCAGCAGACCCTATGGACCCTATGAGTACGGCTCGCCTTGCTCGCCACGCTTTGTGAGCGCTAAATCATGGCTCAACGCACTGGAGAAATCGTGAAACTCTGTCAAACGCGACTGCTCCTTGTTGAATCGATCAAATGTATTGTTGAGTATTCATCATCAGCCCGTATACAACCACTGCTAATAAGCCTTCTCCATACGACCACAAATAGCAGTCTGGCTCCACCTCCATCTATCGCCCGCAAAAAGGTCGTCGACCAATCAAGTAGTGGTGCGAAACGCAGTATGGGAACACCTCGCGACTATTTCGCATACCATTGCGATCGCTACATCGTTCTCCCCATCTATTTAGCACCTATTTCTTCTATTAAAACTTTCATAACTAGAATTATCTGGTTAATTTCAGATCTAACTCGCACTCGCAGCCCAGCATGCGCGAAGACGACGGCAGTATCAATATCAACAGTCACAAATCGCTGCCGGATCTACACACGCAGGCTAGAAACTATACAGAGCAGTGAGTTTTAACTTATTACAACTTATCTGTTAGCCCTATTTAGCGCAATTTCGAAAGACTTTAACTGTGAATGTTGCCAGTGATATTTACGATAATTGGACAGCATACATACGTCTACTGCTGTACATGGCTCCCCTCTAACGACCCCCACGTTTGGGGTCTGCCATTATAACTACGATAGAGAAACGTGTTGGCTTCATATGAAAGCTTAAGATCTCAACTAGAGCTTAGGTTAAGAAAATCTGTTGATAAAGTTTTTATTTTGTTGTGCAAAATGCAACCATCCTTGTCATAAAATTCAAGTACCAACCTTAAAAAAACACATATCATGTTTTTTTTAATGTACTACGCCCATGACTCATACTTGGCGATTTCGTATTATCTTGCATTTGCATTTAATTTGCTTGAAATCGTCATGGCCCGTGATCCTTTTCAAGGCAAATTAAATGCAATGGTCTTATATTTGACTCAGAAAGTATATACATATGTATAATATGAACTAATATAATTCCAGCACCAGCACGGGTCACACAGAGACGATAGGCAGGTCCCCTCGACGCAGGCGTCACTCCTCGCACCAGAGGACGGCCTCCTGCTCATCCAAAGGAACCAGGTAACTACCTGATCAGAACTCGTTCTTCCACTGCCATGCCTCCTTTTTTATTGGCAGTATACCTTCGTTTGACCGTAATCTCACCTGATGAAAAGCGCTGTTGCTGACGGTGTAACACGAAGGTCTATAAGATACCTATTCACTCTTGTCGCGAAGAGGTCCAGGTTGTAATTAGCCGGAAAAACAGAAGCAGGAAGCGAGTTCCTTTCCTGAGTGGATTCCTCCTCCAAACGAGCAGGGTTTTAGCGTAACCACCCTTGGAGGTGGATTGCTCATCGCAGTCATCATCATTATTATTATGTTGGCCTTTTATGGATCCACTCCTCGCGATCTTGAGCCCTCGTTATATGGCCGGAGGACGGAGGCCAGGACTCTCCTGTGGTCCACCCAACGGTTCGGTGGTCGCCCTCATCTTCAAGTGTCTGCTTTGGGCCTCCATTTCAGGACTCTCCTGGATACGACAGGACTACCACAGATACGAAAAGATATCGGCGGGGAATGGGACAAAACCAATACAGTTTTGTCCCATTCCCCGCCGATATCTTGACGTATCTGTGTAAGACGTTGAATTGGTCATAGATCATAACCCCCCTGGTCCAACCTGATGAAAGCTTCAGGCTGGAGAGTCCTGAAATTTGGGCTATTATGTCCTGCCCAGCAGTAGGTCATCGCAGTAAGGTGTTTAGTACACAAAAGGAAGCTGCTTCCCTTCCTTATAAACTACCACACTTTCATATCACGTACCTCCAGGTCATACTGTTTTGGTTTTTCGCTTGTTTATTTTTTAACTCTTTGTGTAGGTACCTGTGTTCAAATAAATGTTTTTTTTATATACTACTAGCTGCGCCCCGCGGCTTCGCACGCGTTGTTCCTATGAAAACATTAAAAGGTGATTTTCATCCCACGGGAACAGATTTATGGGATAAAAAGTAGCCTTATTCCAGTATTACAATTACCTGTATGCAAAATTTCAGCCAGATCTGTTCAGTAGTTTTGGCGTGAAGAGGTAACAAACATCCATCCATACATGCATCCAAACTTTCGCCTTTATAATATTAGTGTGATAGTGTGATGTGATTCTATTCTTCCTTTGATAGGTTCGTTATGCGACTGTTACGACAATAGTGGGCCACCATTATACCGCAAGTTTACAAACATGGTGTGCTGTTTTTTATGTGAAGGTAGCTTCATATTTTCGTATTTTAATTTCAGATCGAACCACTCGTCTCTGATGTCTTCCTGTGACGCGTTCTCAGAGCATCCGTCGCCGGGAGAAGAGAATTACCAGTCTTATACTAGGTAAGTTATTTTTATTATTTTATGGCCTTTGGCTTTACAAACGAGCGTATTATTCGTTCTTTGGGGTATTGTTTTAAACCATACTTTACAAAGTATGTCAGTCCTATCATAACCTAAACTTATAAGGCGTTGATGATGCTAAATACCTACGTGATCAATGTATAGAACATCCTGTTTTATGTAATTTATAGTGTATCTGTCGTGGGTGGTTCAATAAAAAAATAAAGAGCAGAGTGGGAACTATTAGGAATTTTCCTTTTTTTGCGCGAATACTATGAAGTGAAGCAACCTTCATAGTATAAAATAAAGACGATTCCCGCTGTCTGTCTGTCCCTATTTATGCTTAGGTCTTAACGGATTTTGATGCGGTCTTTTTGTGAGGTAGATATATTTTATTCAAGAGGAAGGTTTATATGTATAATACATCAGCATTGCACCCGTGAAAAGCCGGGGCGGGTCGTTAGTCACATCACACTAATATTATAAAAACGAAAGTTTGTATGGATGGATGAATGGATGGATGACCTCTTCACGCCAAAACTACTGAAATATTGCATACAGGTAATCCTAATCATGGAATCAAACATAGGCTTTTTATCCCATAAATCAGTTCCAGTGGGATATTAATTACCTTAAAACGTTTCCATAGAACCAACGCGTGTGAAGCCGCGCAGCTAGTTTATAGTAAAACAAAAAGTATAATACGAGTGTGTTTGATGTATCTATCCCCAGTCGTTGCGGGTCGTCGTTCGCCCGCGACTCCGGCGGTTCCAGCGGGCACTACACACAGCGCAGCGCGCCGCCGCACGCGCAGCATGCACAGCACCAGCACAGGACCGACTCCGGCTCCTCCACGCAGCATGAGCATGCCAGGTCAGTTGGTCCTTCGAGCCGGATCAAAAAATGTTGGATTTGTCCTTCGAGCCGGATGGATACATCTCTATAGCGGAAGGCGCTGCGCCTTTTCAGTTGTGTCAACTCTAGATAAAAAAAGCTTTCTTTAGGAAACTTTCTGTCCTTTGAGCCGGATGGATACATCTCTATAGCGGATGGCCGCGCCTTTTCAGATCATGTGTCAAGTCAAGCTAGATCAATTAGGCATTCTTTAGGAGAATTTCGTTCTCAAGCAATGCCGCGGACAAGAGCTATAAATAATGAGCCTGTAAAAAGAAGGTTTTGCTCCTCTGTTTTGTTACTTTGACAGTGGCAGGTCTTTGTTTACATTATTTGCACGATTTGAAAAAACCGAGTACACGGGTGATATTTTTAGGCGACATGTTAATAACTTTAGTAAGAATGGGTCTTCAAGACAGATAAATATCCGATATCCTAATATAACCACATTTTCTGCCTATGCCTCCGCCGCTGCACGGGGCTGTAGGATCTAGATCCATGGGCCATGAAAGTGTTCATCAGAATCTGTGTTGAATAGTTTTTTAGCTGTTTAATTAATTACTAATATTGGCTGACCCACGCAGCAGGATCAATGGTCCCTCGCGAGACCTACGTACGTCTGTAACCAAGCTCGATGATTTACTTTAAATTTGTTGGTGTGTTCCTGCGAGCCTAATCAAATGAACTATCCAATATGACGTGTTCCAAATCCAATTTTCTTAGCACGACCTTTCTTTGAAAATTAAATTTTTGTTGCTTAGAGCTATAGTATAATAACATTAATAACTTTGTGTCTACAATATTTAATGACTATCCCTTCGTTGGACTTTTGACAGGATTTTTCTCATATTTCTTATTTTCATAATTTTATTTCCATGTTTTTTATTATGTAACCGTAGTAACGATGTCTTTCTTTTTATTTGCTGATGTTTGTCATAAAAAAAAATTATTTTACGAATTTTTAGTCCTGTTATGTTGTTGTAATTTTATTTTCACTAGCAAGTAGATTTCCTAGATGTAACGCATTGGAGTGTACTCTGTAATGTTATGTCTGGTTTTAAATAAAGAATTGAATTGAATTGAATTGAATTTTGAAGATTTTGGACGCACATAATCATAACACCAGTTTTTTAATATTTTCCTATTTTTGCCTTACAGTCGTTATAACTGCTACTACGGTGAGTGGGGCGCCCCGGAACTGGAGTGCTATGTGTCGGCGCCCCCGCAGTTCCAAGATGGCGCGCCGTCACCCCCCGCACCCCTGCCGCCGCAGCACTACCCGCCGCACCCGCCTGTGGGGATACACTTCCAGGTAACTGTAACTGTCAATAGCAAAATGTCAACCTGCTAGCCCATCCCCGGGTGCTCCCGCAGACCCTCGAAGTCATCTAACAAGAAGACCAGAACATCCAACAGCTTTTGAGAACCAACAAGGTTCTCTGAGCGACAGCCTTCTAAGGTTGTCGCTTCATGTCTCAAGCACATGACTTGAGAAAAACTTTTCTCGACGTAGAAACCGTAAAAAAAACTCAAGTTCATTTCATGCATTTGACAACGTAGAGCAACGTAGAATCGAATTTTGAAGACCACTGAAAGAACCGGCTCCCTTTAATCAGGGACGGTAAGGAATTAAGTTAGATAATCCATGAAATTAGTACGCTCGCGCCCTATTCCAGTCCAATCAATAGAAGTATTTGCTAGCTTGTTTTTAAATTAAAGGACTCATCTGAAGTAATTCCTTCAATTAATACATTGTTTTCATTTTTATCTACCTATCTTTGGCAGTTTTCAAACAACTCTCGACATTCCAGGCTAGCGCACCCCCGCCCCAGTTCCAAGACGAGCCTCCCCTGTACGACTACGGTGACTACGAATGCAGCTACAAGACCCCCTTGAAGTGCGTCAGTATGCCTCGCAAGGACTACACCGCTAGAGACTATACCAGGTAACTAACTTCACATTGTAAGACGAGACTCCCCAGTACGACAACGGTGACTACGAATACAGCTACAAGACCCCCGTGAAGTGCGTCAGTATGCCTCGCAAGGACTACACCGCTAGAGACTATACCAGGTAACTAACTTCACATTGTAAGACGAGACTCCCCAGTACGACAACGGTGACTACGAATGCAGCTACAAGACCCCCGTGAAGTGCGTCAGTATGCCTCGCAAGGATTACACTGCTAGAGACTATAACAGGTAATTAACTTCACACTGTAAGACGAGCCTCCCCAGTACGACAACGGTGACTACGAATGCAGCTACAAGACCCCCGTGAAGTGCGTCAGTATGCCTCGCAAGGATTACACTGCTAGAGACTATAACAGGTAAATAACTTCACACTGTAAGACGAGACTGCCTTGTATGACAACGGAGACTACGTATGAAATTAATTTCATCCTTAGTTTTGGATGGTCAACATGAAACAGCCTTGTAGTTAGTTACCCTTCCACGTTTGTATGAAAAAATGAGCGGCTAGTTCCACCTAAAGTCGAGCCTCCTCTGTACGACTTCAGAGAGAGATAAAAATACTAGAGAGATAGTAACAGGAGAGATTGACCATATATTTGTATTGTACTTCCAGGTACCACGAGCAAAGCCGGGAGGAGATCATAAAGCAGCAGCCGCAGTACGCTGAGGTGCGGAAGCGTCCGCCGCGGATAGACGATGGGAAGGAGTACGTCAATTCTGCACAGGTGACTATTGGTGTAACCTTATCGATAATAAAATAAATAAAGGAAGTTCCTCTCTCTGCAGTCCTAGTTATCGGCCGCTTGAGCCTAAGTCGTGGTCGGTTATTCACCATTTTGATATATTTTTACCCTAGTGTTTTTTTTTTACCACACTAGATTAATTAGCATTAGGTAAGTTATATTTTAGTTCTTCTTTGTATTGATGGTGCAATGAAGTTAATCTATCTATCTATCTATTTTCTATTGTAACAAATATATTTTATAATGAGGTTTACAAATAATTGAGTGTCAAACAAATAATAAATATTGCTGGACAATACATATAAGTACACTTCAATAATAAACACTACAAAGGTTCATAGATTTAAATAACCACCTACCTATATAGAATTTAACTTATTTACATTAAAGGTAGTTATTTGTTTTGTAAAACTGCTTTGTAAAACTAAAAGTCCTGCGAGGTAAGTATATAAAGTTTTTGATTAAGGTAATTTTTTGAAAAGGTTATTATGAAAAATCTGTTCAGTAAATGCTGCTGCTGCTTCGCACGCGTTGTTTCTACGGTTTGGAGGTTATTTCTTTCCGATATGAACTGTTTTACTGTTTTAAGCCCATGTTTGAGCTACATTGTACTACTTATGCAAAATTTCAGCTCGATCGGCTTAGTCGTCGTGGTGAAGAGTTGACAAGCATCCAGCCATCCATACATCTAAACATCCAAACTTTCGCGTTTATAATAATTGTGTGATGTGATTCTTCTTTTCAGATAAACTGTCCGACGGAAGAGGTGACGTCACCCCTTGGCACTTTCAAGCGACAGCGCTGCCTGCGGTACAAACAGCGTCGTCCCAGGCCTATACTGCGCTCCAAGTCCGATATCTCTGATAGGTTAGTCAAAAAGCTACTGTCCGACGGAAGATGTGACGTCATCCCTTGGTACTTTCAAGCGGCAGCGCCTGTGGTACAAACAGCGTCGTCCCAGGCCTATACTGCGCTCCAAGTCCGATATCTCTGATAGGTTAGTCAAAAAGCTACTGTTCGACGGAAGATGTGACGTCATCCCTTGGCATGTTCAAGCGGCAGCGCCTGTGGTACAAACAGCGCCGTCCCAGGCCTATATACTACGCTCCAATTCCGAAATCCCTCAGTTTTCAAGAATTTAAAATGTTAAAGTTTTAAAAGTTATTTGTTCTGCAGGAGACGCTGTTGCCCACCCCCCGTTGGATCTAGCCGTTAAAAGTAGTTAAAAACAAACGTTTGTTACTACTTTTCAAACTATGACAATTTATAAAGGCAAATGTGGTTTTAAATTTCACATTGGCACCCCTGATCAGCTTCTGCAATCGTTCCACTAAATACCCTGTATATTAATGTGGTGCGGATTCATCAAGAGCGAGAAGATATTCAGTGTGGCCACCATCTCAAAATATTTTGTTGTAGAAAGTAGCAATCATCGAAGAAATACAACGCATTTATTTATTAGAAGAATGTGAACACAGATGGCTATGTCTGTGTACTCACAATCTTGGCAGAAGGGAAAAATAATGTAGGTGTTTTGACTGCCCCTTGGTTATTTTCCATATCAAAACATAACATTTAATAATTTTCCAGAATGTGAACACAGATGGCTATGTCTATCGATAAGTCTAGTATCACAATCTTGGCTGGCAAGGGAAAAATAATGTAGGTATTTTGACTGTCCCTTGGTTGTTTTCCATATCAGAACGTAACATTTAATAATTTTCCAGGTACCGTCGTACAGATGGACGCAGCTCCGCCTCAGCGCCGTGCGACGGCGACGACTCACCCGATAGTCCGTCTGAGGACTCCAGCCGACTGCGCCAATTCTTCGAACGTCTAGGGCTCCAAGAGCGTCAGTACGAAGCCTTAGTCTCAGCCCCGCCCGACAGTCCTGTGTTTTTCTCATCTGCGTCCACTGTGGATTCTAATGCGCTGCCGGCTACAGCTGATTACACGGTAAGTGAAGATGGTGCTAGAAGCTCAGGAAATCCAATAGGCAGCGCCAGTTCTTCGAACTTTTAGGGCTCCAAGAGCGTTAGTACGAAGCTGAGATAGCCCTGTCTTCTCATCCGCGTCCACGGGATTCTAAAGGGCTGCCGGCTACAGCTGATTATAAGGCAAACCATAATGATGCTAGAAGCTTTCAGGAATCCAACAGGCTGCGCCAATTCTTCGAACTTCTCTTTAGAAGTTCGAAGAAATGGTTTAGTCACCTTATAATAATTGATCAGATGACACGGGGTAACTAATAATTGATTATACGGTAAGCCATGATTGTGCTAGAAGCTTTAAGGAATACAACAGGCTACGCCAGTTCTTCGAACGTCTACGGCTCCAAGAGCGTCAGTTTGAAGCCCTAGTTTCAGCGCCACCGGATAACTCTGTCTTCTCATCTGTGTCCACCGGATTCTAATGCGCTGTCGGCTACGCTAGTTAATTATAGTCCAGTATCCTATAAAATCCAATAGGTTGCGCCAGTTTCTCGAGTGCCTGGCTGTAAGGTTCCGTACCTCAATTGATTCTGATCGTTTGATCGAGGGTAGTATTATCGCTATGAGCTAGGGACCTCTTCCAGGCAATGTAACTTAACAAGGCTTACTATTATGTACGTAACTAATGTACCTACTTATAAGATTTCAGAAGAAAACTAAACTAAGCAATTGCTTTGATTTATGATTTTTAAAACAAGTCACTTCATCATCATCAGCTTATAATAGTCCACAACTGGCCGTAGGCCTCCCCTGCCACAGCGGCACGTCTTCAGCTTGCCGCATCAAGCATCTGACTGCAGTCTTGGGCAGATCGCCATCCCACCTGGCCGGAGGTCCTACACTAGGTTTGCAGAGTCACGGTCTCCACTCAAGAACACGTTTACCTTGTCGGTTCGTCGCGAGATATGGCCGGCCTACTGCTCTTTGAACTATATGTCGATAACTGTGGTCACTGACTCTATTATTTTTTTTCCAGGTCCAAGGTCCAGGGGGGGTCCAGAAGCAAATCTATCGGAACACAGAACCACCGAGCGTGGTGGAACGCAACGCTAGGATCATCAAGTGGCTTTGCCAGTGCCGTAAAACGCAGCTGCAGCCGCCCCAGTGAATATACCTACCCATCTGCACCTAGAGGTCACCAAAAACTATCATCTACAGTCTATATATACTGACCCACTGCTGAATGGAGGCCTCCCGCTGAATTGCCCCTGCTTGGCATGTATCATATGGGGGTGGGAGGGGGGAATATGCACATAAACCCCACGCTGAGCATCCGTGCTGGGAATCGCAGTTCGGTGGTAGAATTGTTACGCAGAAAACGCTGTTGACCCCCCCCCCCCCCCCCCCCTTGGATAGCATCTAGTCGTTAAAAGTAGTTAAAAAACAAACGTTTGTAACTACTTTTGAAACTATGACACTTTATAAAGGCAAATGTGCTTTTAAATTTCGCATTGGTACCACTGATCAGCTCCTACAAATACCCTGTATGTATAATATGTGGTGCGGATACATCAAGAGCGGGAAGATATTCAGTGTGGCCACCATCTCAAAATATTTAATTGTGGAAAGTGGCAATTATCGAAGAAATATAACGCATTTATTTATTTGAAGAATGTGAACACAGATGGCTATGTTCGATATGTTTGTATAACGATCTTGGCTGAAGGGAAAAATAATGTAGGTATTTTGAGTGCCCCTTGGTTGTTTTCTATATCAGATAACTTCAAAAATAAACTGGCACAGCCGTAGATCTAAGTGAAATAAAGATATGGTACGTTCTTCCTTTACTCGACAACTTTCCTGTGATATAACTATACGCTAACAACTCACAGTTACACTTCCAATATTTTGCAATAATTATAATTAACAAATACGATAATAATTATAATTAATTAGGGCACAGCTGTAGTCTTTTAATTAATAAATCTGACTAAAGTACCAAGTCGTTGCAAGCACGCGTAGATAACACGAACGCTGCCGGTTCGACTATGACAGGTGGCTAATTGCACCTAAGCCTATATCGAGAAGCTAGTACCTCGTGTCCCTTTTTAACCGACTTCAGAAAAGGAGGAGGTTCTCAAATGTTTGTTGCCTCAGAACTTTTGAGTGGGTGGTCCGATTTTCACAATTCTTTTTTTGAAAACTGGTGCTTCCCATGTGTTTCCATTATAATTTGGTCCAGTTCTGACAATGGGATCCATGAAAAAACTATATAATTGAAGTCGGTTTATAGTTTTTTTTAAATAAAATCATTGTTTTACTTAGATCTATGAGCATAGCGTACATGTTGGTTAAACATTCTAAGTACCTACGGTCATCTTAGGAAATAACTTGGGATTTCAATTGTTATTGGTATTTTACAAGGGGTAGTAAACTCGTTATTTATCCTTTGAAAATAAGGCGTCTACAAAACGCAACGATAGATAGATGTGGCACATTCTGAAAATATTGGCTTAAAAGGTTTGATAGGGTAAATTTCCCATTAATGGGTCACTGATGTTTGTCTTGCGTAGCTGTGTACACATGATATTACTTAGATCTTTTTAAAATTAAACTTACGAATTACTTCGCAATTATGAGAGAGAACCAAATAAAATTGCTCATAAATCGTAGTATCTATAACGTAAAATGTAGTTATGTCTTTGAAGTACGTAGAAATTAAAGTATTTGTTTGAAATCTAACCATACGTGGCAAGTAATTAAGTCTGAACCTAACTACCTACTTGTCTGATAACTTATTTGTACTTTAAAGATAAAATAAAAGTAGGTAGGAACAGGAGAAAAAAATACAGTACACGGCAACGGTGTATGTACCTACCTATTAGAATTGTCCTTAGAATTTTAGGCAAAATATTCTATGGACAAATTTAATAGGATAATTTGTCACAACTTCTAAGCCGAGATCTCCAAACATTATGTCGCAAACCAAAATAGTTGACGAATAATGTCAACATTATTTATTAGTGTATTTTTAAGAATAGTCATTATAATAAAAACATTTCATTATTTTTTTTAATTGTTAACCTTGTAGGTACAAGTTTCGAGCTTAGACGAAAAAAAAAATATTTTGAAAAATAATGTTTCGATAAAATTTATCTTTTTTTTTTAACAAATTGAGGCTTGTAATGTTACTATTTTAAATAGTTTGATTTGTTGTTTTTAAAGTTTGTTTAAAATTCTTGTGTTTAAAACGATAAAGATTATTGACTCATTAGGCGTAGCCAACATTGATACGTATAGGTAAGTATATAGCATGTGTATACCACTACCGAAAACAAAGGGGGTAATGCACCACCCCAATACAAACCCAATAAAAAATAACGGTGTTCTTTCGCTAAATATTTTCAAAATCATGGTGACATTGCAAACCCCCATTTTTCGGTAGTAGTCATGACACTGTATTTATAAATAGGTTCCTGTTATGGATTTGTCATTATAAAAAATATTTATTTTGTTTATCGTATTTAAATACATTATGTAAAGTTACGATTGATATGCTAGTTTATAAGTTTCCTTGATTTCAAAGCACAAAATGGATCAATTTTATACTACCACTGTATTTTTGTGCTAATGAAACTTGTCTAAGCTTACCGATTAATTTTTCAATTTTTGGGCCTAATTATATTCAAAATGATAACTTATAGGTAATAAAATAGGTAAGTTAAAGTTAATTCGTAAATTTCGAATTTATCGAAATAGTTATATCTGCGCTAAAAGTTATTTATATTACCTACTAAACGTATTCTTGATTCATATAAGGTAGGCATTAAATGTGTGGAAATAAAGACAATATTAAAAAAAAACGAAGTTTATGTTATTGTATTTTATTATAAACGGCGTGGTAATGATGACAATCGAAAAAATGGTTTCTACCTACGAAGAAGTAATTGTGATAATTACTTCTTTGTAGGTTTTTAATATTTTTAGGTCTTTTATGTAATTTAAATATCAGTAAGTTTGCGCACAAGTAAGCCATATAAAAATCTTTTTTAAAAAACTTTCGAATCAATTGTAGTTTCAATTGTCTATCGATCGATATAACATTTTTTATAAACGATTTATCAAATGAAATAATTAAAACGCGTGTTTAATATTGAGCTAACTGCAGACTGTTGCAAACAATCTACAGGTAATCGACATAATTGAATTTTAGTTAAAAAAAGCGTCCCACTCAGAGACCTGCTTTACTTAAACTCTCACTAGGTCAAGGTTTTTGGATTGAAATCTCTACTAAGTGAGAGTTTGAGTAACCGTTTGAAAATTGTAAAAGACTTGATTTTTTCGAGCGTCACTTAGTATCTTTAATAGGTAGGTACATCATTATTTGAACGCAACATTTTATGTTCTGTTTAGGTACTGTAAATTAAAATAAACAATCAAATAAGTACTACAATAAAATAAATAAAAATTCAATAGACTTATAAGACTGCTGTCTACTCTGTTTTATTTTTGTATTTTCTGTGATATAATAGGATTGGTATATCTTTGAGCATTATTCTAAATATTTGCTTTTGTAGAGTTTGCTGTACCTACTCTATAGATTTTATGAAAATATGCTCATCTAATGTTAAATAGCAGGCCAATGTCTCATACTAAGATAGTAGTATTTTGTAAAGGAACTTACTACCCACATTGTTACTTAATTATTGCGTATAACAATAAACAGACAGGCAACTATTATTCGCATTTAGTATGAAAAAAACGTATTAAATAGGTACATAGGTACCGAATTCCTATGCTTACGGTTTTATTAGCAATATACAGGTATTTCAGAAGAGTATCTGTTAATTTCAATGCTTCCTTTGTGTATATGTATAAAATTAATATTAATAATTCCTACGTTATAATTTTGAACAAGAAATTAAATTGTGGTCAAATGTGTTGTTGTTTTAATTAGGTACAAGCTATGCCCGCGTAGAATTTACTATTAAACTACTAGACCGTCACTGGAAGCTTTAATAATTAATATGAGAGCATATCCGTTTCCGTCAATTTTCAATACTTTTTATCAGTTTGTTTCATCTTCCGTGCTCCGTACTCGACATCATGGCAAGCTGTTTCAAAATGCCAATGTAAATAGTTATAAAACTTTGGGCCTACACATTTCCTCGACGCGTTTGCTTATTGTGGACGCGTTAGTGCGGGGTCGTAAGAGGCGACTAAAGGCTATCCACCGGGGGCGGGTGCCTCCTGCAGAACATCCACTGCCCAGCGATCCCCAACTCGAATGGCCAGCGTGGGGATTATGAGTTCTACCCCCCATGAGATAAAAGCCAATAGCGCTTGTCAGGAAGGCCTCCGTCCAGCTGTGGACCAATGGTAAGAATTTGAGGTGAGGTGAGGACGTTGCTATGACAAATGCTTTAGGTAGCACATTTCCCAATCAATACAATTCTCGTCACATTGGCTGATCGCACACGCTTTTGGCTCACAATATACAAAACTCCGAATTCCAAAATGAAGGCATTACAATCATGAAGTACTTAAATAGAAAATTTCATAAACCGACTATCGAGTGCGTTACTTTACTCCACCGCTATAGGTACCTCATTTTAGTTAAAATTTGTACAAACGGGGAATAAAGGAGTAGGCTGTTCCGAGGTTAGTCTCGAAGTAAATTTTAAGATCCTACCTACAAGTACATGTTGCAATAAATATATTGAGTAGGTACCTATCAAAGAGAATACAATAACTTTTGAATATTGAGACCATGTCCCTGAAGTCAATTCTGAAAACCAGAACAATTTATCAACATTTTTTTAAGAAGATGAAAACATAGACAACACCACAACTGACCCAGAGGCTAATGTGCCTATGTGTCATAGGACTCTTGGCTTGACTTGGCACAGAATCAGTAATTCAGCGAGACAAATCAAGAGTTTACCTAGTAGGTACCTGAAATTTAAAAAACCCAATTCAGAAAACCAGAACAATTTCTGAAGAAGATCAAAACATAGACAACAACACAACTGACCCAGAGGCCACATTGGGCTCTGGGTCACAGAACTCTTGGCTTGACTTGGCACACAATCAATCATTCAGCAAGACAAAATCAAGAGTTTAGTACGCAGGGGCGTATTTACCCTTAGGACGGCCCGGGGCGGCAGGCTGTGGGGCGTAGTTCGTAAATAATTATACTTGATTTCGAGGGACAGCCATAAAAGAGAAGAGTATACATTTTTGTGAAAACGCCCAATCGTCTTTGCATCACAAAGAAACAGTATATTCTGTGTCGATACCTTAGCGTAGCGTTCAAAGAGAGAAATACAATAACTACGGTAGCGTTTTAATTACCTACCTATCTTTGTCTTTATTTACCATTCTATAGTAGTTTTTATTTTTTATTAAATTAATCGCAAAGTTTGTGTGTAGTTTTCCTTGTGATGTTTATGTTTTGGTATACGGTAATAAAACTTTATTATTTTGTATTTGTATTTATTTATATACATATACTTATTGCTTTTTGTGGATTGATGAGTGAATTGTTAGATTTAAGTACCTATTAGTTTTTATATTCTTATGTGAGACCACCCTAATCGGCTCCCCTATTAGAAGGGCAGGCAGACACATGTTTAATAACAATACCTACCTGCCTACTAATCTCACCTATTTATTAATCTTCTATTAAAATCCTTCTTTAAAAATAAATTATCATAATAGGTACAAACATGTGTTTTTTTTACATTATCAGGCTTAATTTGTGTAAGAAAAAACACACACAAATTAAGTCTATTGTATTATGTATATCAGTTATCTAGTACTAACCCATATCATAAGCTCTGTTTAGCATGGCATAGTAAATTAATTTTATTCGGTTTAGATTATATATGTATAATCTAAACCGAGCTTGTGTTATGGGTAGCATAACAGATTATCTATTCTAATATTATATATAGAGAAAATATTTGCTTGTTTGTTTGTTTTTGTATTGAATAGGCTCAGAAACTACTGGACCGATTTAATAATGTTTCATCATTAAGAAGCTTACTTTTTAGGGAGTGACATTGGCTATATTTTATCCCAGAATTACCACGGGAACAGAAACAACGCGGGTGAAACCGCGAGGCACTGCTAGTACTTTTTATACAATAGATCAAATATTTTTTTATTCGTCATACCTACCTACATAGAAAACATCCAGAACACTCTGAACAGATATATATTGATCGAGGTGGGAATCGAACCCGCAAGCTCCTACAACGCAGACGGACTTTCACTCGCTGCACCGCCGCCGCCGCCGCCGCCACAGAGGTCGTCGGTCAGCAAACATTTAATTTAACCCTTTCCCCCCGGGGTAGTGATTTTTAACGAATTTCCGCTTTTGAACCTTATTAGCATAATAAGGTAGGTAAAAGGAAATGCACAGATTTTTTTGAGATTTTTATTATACCTAGAAGTACTATTTCCAAGACCTAGACTTAAAAGTACCGTCAGGAACTTCGTGTTATCACAATGTTAGGAACTTTGATAGAAACTACAAAAGTAATGAGATTCAACATTGACTTCGTAATAATTAAATTAATAGGTTTTTAATTACAGATTAACCTCGTGGTATTCAACAAAACAATTTTTCTTTTCATTTACACACAAAAACACGTTGCAATGCGAACATTTACTATGAGGCTTCGACTGAATCTTCTTCAAACTACAAACCTCGCACCTTCGTCTATTCTCTACGAACGTAGGCCAATGGATGCCTCTGTTACCCATGCGTCCGTCTTTTATAGTGGAATAGTCAGATTTGCGCCTTTTGGAAGGGCCTTTTGCCTTTCGCCGTATTATCAGTAGAAGTCTTTCTTTTCTGACCAGCATCTTTTATTGTCATCAAGCCTTGAGTAACAGAGCGTCGAAAATCTTTTACGGTAGTCTGTTCCATTATAAGTCCATGAATGACATATGAATTGAAATGCGATGTCTAGGAGACCCCAAAACAACCTGTGCCACCATTTCGGAGATTTGCGATCTATAGCAAATTAGTGCATTATTGAGGTCAAGTGCCGAGGAGTAATGGTCTCTCCACGCAGGACGAGTATTGTAACCCATAAAAAAAATCATACCTATAAATGATAAGAGTTCCACCTTTTTAGGTTCAATACCTTGCCTTTCTGAGTAGCATAATGGTTACTTTGGTATATGATATTGTCAATAATATCTTCAATCAAAAGGTACTAAAAATGTATCAGTTGGTGTGGTACAGTGAGCAAAACAGTCTTCTACTACTCCAGTATCTGCAATGTATTCCGGTAAAATTGTATCTAGGTCCCTCTTTTTCCAATTACGGTTTGGTTCGGGTAATCGCTGTTTAGTTCTGTGTGAAGACGTATTTACAGACGGTACATCAGTCTGAACACTAGATCCAGGTATTGGAGATGGGGGTACCTGATTTATAGGGCACTCCAATACATCTTCATTTGACGGCGAAGATGGCGGAAATTCGGCAAAAACATCTTCTAGAGCTCTTTCAAAAACCTCATCGAAACGTCTTGATGGGGGTAGGTGAAGATTTTCCACTTCATCATCGGACACACCTGCATCAGACTCTTCGTCGCAGTCCGGAAGTTCTTCTAATAACAGGGCTTCAATTAGAGCAGAATTCTTTGTAATATCCATCTCAACGGCTAAAACAATAAAAAAATTGGTCAGAACAATAATAAAAATAAAAAAACATTCGTTTTTGATAAAACAAAATACCCACTTCATCGAGTATGTTTACTATAAAAACCCATAATTTTTGAGACTAAAATCACCTGACGGTACTTTTAAGTCCTCACCAGTTTTTAGCAAATATTCATATAAAATAAAGTGATAATACATTAGAACAGCTTTTACAAATGTAGTCAAGGATATAAACAACGTAAAAAGTAAAAAATATAGCACTTACCTATGATATTCTATTTATAAAAAATTTCCAATTACACTGCACAGCGTCGTGACAAAATTTTCGACAGGTTGTTACTCGTTGTTCAAATTGTTCGGCAACATCACGCGGTAATTCAAATAACGCGCTGTGATTGGCTTACGGAAACGGTACTCTAAAGGATCGTGAGTTGTAGTGTTTAAAAAGTGTTTTCGTACTTAAGATATTAGACGAAAAATGTGGAGGTACTTCTAAGTACCGTAAGGAGGGAAAGGGTTAAGCATAGAAATAAAACAACGCCTAATAAAGTTTATTTTTTTAACAATAAAGGCAACGTTGTTCGGTCACAAAGGAAGTGAATTCTTCGATTAAATTTTAATCAAAAAGATACAAGAATTATATATATAAATTTAACGTTGTTCGGTGGGTTTGGATTTCGACCGGTCAGTGACTGTTTGACATTGACAGTGATATTTAGCTAAGTTTGTCATTTTTCGTCACGTCTCGTCTACGTCAATCCATGGGTCAATCATCTTACGTCAAGTCACGCTCACGCACTTTAATGACAGACGTTGTTGTGTTGTTGTTGTTTGTGTTGCAAAAAGGAAAATTATTTCTAATTCTAAAACCTTGATTTCTGGAGCAAACAAAAGGCTCTTAACAATCATTAAATCCTAACGATACGTGTCAAATAGAACAAAAGGTAAGTTGCGTAATAATCGATGATCATTTTATCGTAAACATTGCGTCATAGTTTCACTCAAAAACATCGCACATTATTAATCAAAACGATTTCTTTTCAGTTAAAACGCAACAGAAAGCTATTGCGACTCGATTAAGAGCATTACGTCAATGAGCCGCAATTCCTGTTGAAAGTCATATGATATTTGACGAAAGTATGCCACCAGCGAAACGTCCGAGAAAGGTTAGCAGTGCGGATGATGATGATGGTGAGGACTACAGGCGAAGAAGGGACAGGAATAATGAGGTAAATATTTAACTAACATCCTCAAACTCACCTCAATGGTCCACTGCTAGACCCCTGTTTATGCGCCTTATTGGCCTTATATTTCTATTATACCCATATAATCCCCACGCTGGGTATGCGGGTTGGGGATCGCGAGTCGCAGTCTGGTGGTAGAATGGTTCTGCAGAGGTAGCTGCTGCCCACCCCTAATATCTATCCTAGCCATGCGGTGGAGCTTAGAAATTGCACCATCCTACTTTAACTTAAGTGATGTAAGAGGGGACTAAGAGATATTTATCTAACATCTCTCCTTGTTAGTTAACTTTTGAGTCTGATGTTATGCTATTTACGGTAAAGTCTGATTATTTTCATGAAAGTGACACAATCTGACCTTAAGTAACAAACTGTACTTAGTGCAAAATTTATAAAAAAAAGCTCTGATATAGACATACCAGCTTTAAGCATTTATAAAAAAAAGCTCTGATATAGACATACCAGCTTTAAGCTGCTCGTCTTTTATCCAATAATAATAATAATAATAAGGGTAATGCCACCACAATTTATGTCTTATTATATTATGTTATTCAAAGGAATATCAAAGTTCTCACGACATCAAAGTTCTCTACGATGTTACATAATCTTTGCTATTTGAATGACAGTGACTATGAAAATGCAATAAAGTAAGAATAACATAGGGGTGTATAGAAACTCCAGGGTGAAGAGAAATGGATGAAATACTGAAACAAGACATCAAGTATATACTTCCACCTTAGTTTGTGACTGATCCCTCTGCATCAGTCGATCTGATCTCTGCAAAGGATGTTTTGCTTCAGTACTTCGTCCATTTCTGTTCACCCTTAATTCTCTATTCACCCCGTTTTACATATATTTAATAAGAAAATTTCTTTGTTGGTATAACAAATAAGTAGTGCCTACATTAAGGTTTTTTGGTCTGTTTTGTTTGTTAGCCTACCTAGATGGGGAAGGATTTTTGCATTACGCTCGATGCTCACCTATGTAAAAAAGCTTACCATATGTATTATAATTTCAGGCAGTAAAAAAGAGCAGATACAAAACAAAACAACGGACACAAGAAACATTCACGCGGGTCAGCAAACTTAAAGCAGAGAATCAGATGTTAGAAGAAAAAGTGAAGACATTAACAAAAGAATTGCAGTTTTTAAAAGAGCTCTTCTTAGCACATGCCTCTAACACACAAAACCCAAAATTTGACGGGATAGATCTTAATAAGCTTCTTGAAGAAGTCCCAGATGAAAAGGAAAGTAAAAAGTAGATATAGAATAAATAAATGCGGCCAGGTGGAATGTCAATCTGTGAAAGACTGCAGGCAGATGCTGTATGCGTCAAGCTGAAGACAGCTCATTCAGGCCTATGTCCAGCTGTGGACTAACATAGGCTGATGTTGATGATGATGATGTTACTTGATATGTAATAGAGTCTGCTTTCTAAAATCCCAGATATTTTTTTTCAAGTTTGCGACACTATCATCAAAGTAAATCACAGAAACTCTATATGATTTCCGGTTTAGACAGCTTTTATTATTAATTTCATTCGTCCCTCATCAATTTGTGAACCTGTTTCACCTGTGTTGTCTTGTGTTGTTGATGTTTTGACAGACATTTCAATTTTATTAAATTGTATAAATAGGTTGATATTCAATTAAACATTTTAATGTTTATTCAATAGAATCTTCAAATTAATTCTGTTTTAATGTGACATGTTTTAAGCCTTCAGGCCCGGAATGTTGAATTTGGCAAAATGTTGTATTCTTATAATGTTGAATATACCAAAACGTTGAGTCCTAAAATGTTGACATGGCAAAAAAGTTGAGTCCCAAAACGTTGAATTCTCATAATGTTGAAGTTACAATTCCTTTAATGTTGAATTTCCAAAATGTTGAGTCCCAAATTGTTGAATTTTCATAATGTTGTAAAGTTGAGCTCAGTGAGACGATATTTATTAATGAAGCAGAAAGCTATCATCATCATGTCTATAGAAAACAGCCTACCAACCACAGTATGTCTGTATGCATGGTCCACGACTCACGGATCGGAAGTCGACGTCACTGTCACACCAATGAGCTACCTATCATCGCATTACATAAGTGAAAACCAAATAATACTAAACCCAACTTAAATTTTTATTCAACTTCTTAAAAATTATCTAACTATCGTTAAATTATCTTAAAAGCCTAACTTAAGTCTTATGTACACTATCTTTTTTAAGAATTTCAGTGGAGTGATTTTCTGTTTATTCAGACGATTCAAAAGAGTTTTATATTTTATATCGAAAAGAGTATCCTGTGCTCTTCGGTTTTTTTTAAAAGGGAAAAACAATGATCTTGTTATTTTCCGATCATAATAATTGGCCTCCTTTAATAAACTTTTAAACACCAGAAATATATTAGGCGATTTCGGAAGTCTGGAGTTCAATTTTCGGTGATAGCCCTCACAGGAATTGGTGGTTCGGTGCACATCATTTGCACAGCTTATCAAATTGTGATCCATGTTATACCACTGGTTTTCAAAATATTCTAAAAACCTGTGCATATTTGGTGAATCGGGAGCTGCGTTGATAATAGCTTGCCAAGCTTGTTCCATATGAGTCGACGGAAGAAGCACAAAATAAGAGCAAATTCTTACAATACTTCTTCCAGATTTATAAAGTAAGTTGTTGCTGGATCTCTTCTTTGCTAATTCATAATCTTTGGCTTTTTTCCACACCGCTTTGTTAAAGTGCTGATAGCAGCCTGATACTTTTATATCCTCGTATGTGCTTCGTATTGCGTTAATTTGAGCAATTTCGTAATCGCATTTAAAAAATAATATGCGAGCTTGGAGCTTACCATAGTAGGAAATACTGCCGGTAGATTTTATTATTTCAATCATTTTCAAAGAACACATTACTATAATCTTTTCCTCATTTCCATCTTCTAAAATGAACATTTTCTTGGACAACCCTTTGGGAACCTTGAAATCTTCCGGCTTTTTGAACACTAGTTTATCCGATTCCAAAAATAGTTTTCTTGCCCTATACAAGGAACTTTTGACAGAGTTATACGTAGGTATATTATATGCAGGAAGGTCTGAGTTACGGTCTACAAATTCATTCAGCATACCTTCAAATATTTGTTCGATTGGATTAAGATTATAACATACTTCTTTCTTGATATCATTCAAAAGTTGCATAATTATTGTTTTATCTTCCCTTGTCACGCATTTATGAACAGATTCTCGTAGTATCTTGTTTTTATCTGCACTTAAAGTCACGGTGGCCGTACAAGAATCACGGTTTGTACACTTCCACCGCGTCGAACCATCTTTATTTGGTTTCCCATCTTTGCTTAGGGTATACTTTCCATTTATTATTAGCATATCATTGTTTTTCTGATTTTTAATAAACTCAAGAGCTTGAAACATTATATTTAAAATAACGTGACTTTATAATTGTAAACTCGACATTGACTGACAATCCGGGCCTGAAGAAATAAATCGATGACAATTTCAAGTGGCCAGTATCTTAGGTATTATATTCTTAACTAAAGAGGTTTCGTGGAAATAGTACCTACTCAGGAAACTGAAACTCTAGCGTGGGTACTTTCCTCTGAGTAGGTACTGAAACATTGAAACATTTTGCCATGTCAACATTTTAGGATTCAACGTTTGGTTATATTTAACGTTATGAGAATTCAACGTTTTGGGACTCAACTTTTTTGCCATGTCAACATTTTAGGACTCAACGTTTTGGTATATTCAACATTATAAGAATACAACATTTTGCCAAATTCAACATTCCGGGCCTGAAGGGTTTTAAGTAGTTTTAGAATTAAGATTGTTGTTTCATTATGAACAACTATTGTAAAATCTTCTTTTTGACAATTATTGTAAAATCTGTGGAATTCCAAGTGATTTAGTAAGAAATAACATCACATCAAGATAAAAGTTAATGTCTTCTTAAATTAAGTTAGACTTCATTAGGTGAGGAAAATATTATTTTTATAAAACTGGAATAAGCACAAAAATGTGTACAAAATCCTAATAATCAAAGTAGGTAATAGATATATGGAATTGTGTATTTTAATAATTTGATTATGAAGATAAATTAAAAATATAATTAGATCTTATGTAAATTAGTGTGATCAATTTTTAGATTATGATAAATATTTATAATTAAATACATAAATACATATATTATGTACAACTCGGTTATTTCATTTGACTTAAGTTTTGCGTACATTAATCCAACGGCACTGACGCAAAGCACAAACGTGTGGTTGTAGAATGAGATATAACTAATAAAACGACATTTTCTGAAAATGAATTCTAGCTAGATCGATTTATCGCCCCCGAAACCCCCTGTATACAAATTTTCATGAAAATCGTTGCAGCCGTTTCCGAGATCCGGATTATATATATACTTAATAATAATAATAATAATGTTGGACAATTCATACAGCATTATCTAGCACCTATATATACCTTATTGTTACTTTTAATGGCTTCCCACAAGCACAGAAGAATTATATATAAAGTACTCCACAAGCTTCAAACGAGTGGCCGCTGATGCCGTCAATAAGAAATGCATGGACGTAAATAAATACAAAATAGAAATAGGTAAACGTTCATGATGAAATAATGCATATCTATAGTATTGTATATATTATAAGTATTATATTACCTGTGTCTATGCCTAGTTTTGACAACGTTTTCAGAGGGATTAAAAAAGGTTCATTTTTAAGTTCTTGTGTAAACGTGGCGCAGCGGGCCTGCTAGGCAGGATTAAATTTTATCTAGATGTCGCTAGTAAGAGGTAGCGAGTTCTAGATCGCGCTGACGAGAACGCACGGCTTGTGTGTGTCTAAACTACTCTGGCAAAACAAATAAAACGGATATTTTTTTGAGTAAAGTTCTTGACACGGCATGATCCTAAGTATTATTTATTATACTTATATCATTAATACCATCATTATCAAATAAATTTGGCATGGGTGGGTAGGTAGGTATACTTACCTACTATAAAAAATAATCAAACTGCCCGCGCGTAAACGCTGACTCTATAAATATGCCGACATAAGATCTCAGGAGGTAGAAAACATCTTAAAATACCAAGCTGTGAGTTAAGTGGTAGGTACCTACCATCGCCAAACGTAACGCCTATCCAGTTTGAAACAATTTTGCTTTGCGTTAAAAACAAAAGATATCGAGCAAACCGGGATTGGCAACTATTCACTTCACAGAAAAATCACCCTAGTGGTGGTAAGGCGCAATTTTCGCTGACTATACTTGGTTGACAGGAATGATAGAGCTTCAATCGATGCTTCAATCGCTCGCCAACGTTTGCTTAGAATAGGCGAATGATTCTAACAATGTCTGTCAATTGCACAACAATAGTTGGTTTGAAGATTTTGAAGAGACGAGAGATAGAAGACGTTATAACAAATAAAAATCTCGTATAAAATATTGTCCTAAAGTGTCACCTTTCTGAGATATACAGATGAAAATAAAACTATATTTTACTAACTCGGCCCCGCGGCTTCGCACGCGTTGTTCATATGGAAACGTTAAAGGTGATTTATATCCCACGGGAACTGATTTATGAGATAAAATGTAGCCTATGTTTGATTCCAGGATTAGAATTACCTGTATGTAATTTTAGCCCGATCTGATCAGTAGTTTTTGCGTGGAGAGGTAACAAACATCCATCCATCCATCCATGCATCCATACAAACTTTCGCATTTATAATATTAGTGTGAAGTGTGATGGTAAAAGAAAAAGAATAATGCAACATATTTTTTTATATTAAAATAGAACTGTATCTTAAACAAAGTATATATTTTTAATGTTAAATAATACAATTAAAGAGTAAATATACACAATTTATATACAACTCAGTCGTTCCAATTGACTATATAACACTGGATTAACATTTCTAAGTACCTATATTTTAAACACAAATCACAGTTTGTTTTAAAAACAAATTTAAACAAAAAAATTACTTACCTACGTCAATATGTTCGAGAAATATTTAATACGATTGATAAGCCAATAACAACAGAAATAAAGGGACCTAAAATCATGGGGCCTACTCGAGAAATGATAACCGAAGTTTTGTTTGCGGTGTCCTGCGAAACCAACTCAATGTCGCTTGCATAAGATTAGCGTTTGCACGAAAGCAAATCTGATACTTCGATTTTCGATTTCTTTTTTAACAGTGCTGGCCCAGGATTTAGGTACCGGATAAAACGGGGTGAATAGAGACTTGGGCTAAGCGCAGACTTGAGAAATGATAGAGACAAGACAGTCTTTCCTTTGAAGTTTGCGCGTCTTTATAGTTTTTGTAAAACAATAGAGCGCTCAGCCCAAGTCAGGGATTAGAGGCCCGAAGAGGGCCAGCATACATTTTATAGCGTCAGGTATTACGAGACCCGCATTCGGGCTCCGACGCATAAGCAGCTTGTATGCAGCGGTGGCGCCACCTCCAATCCTTGAGGGATAAAAGATAAAATAAAGAAATAATCCCTTAGAGATTAAGAGTGAATATTATGGACAAAATACTGGCAAAATATCCTTTCGTGAGATCGACTGCCACAGAAGGTGAACATAGTCGCGGACTTAGGTTACTTCCTCTGTTACCAGCTAGGTAATGTCTTGTTCCATTCACCCTTTTTTATTACCGGCGAGGTAAATTCGTTTACGAATAGACTGGTCTGGGAGGACCAGAATTATGTGGGACTCGACGCCCTGAGAAGTACGTAATACTCACTAAAACATCTCCGGTGTCTATCTTTCGCCATTTTTGCCGAACCACCCCGTCCCCCCTTGCTCCCATACATGGCCGGCGAGACCACCATTCCACACACTCGCCGACCCCTTTCTTCGCCCCATACTACCAGGTGTGGGTCTCGCATATATATTAAAAAAAAAAACAGAATTGTTACGTTCGCGTATCTCGACCGTAGTGCGACAGAGACGCACGCGAAACACGAACGCAAGCGGCGCCGATCCGACTATTACTGAGTTGGGTGGAATTTGACCCCCCGTTCTAATTTCGAGAAGCTAATATATATTTAAATCGTTAGATACGCCCTGACACTACGAACTGTGGCATGGTCTTTGAATGCGTGCGTTAACTAAATTCCGACGCACGCACACTATGAGTAGTTAGAAATAGTGTTTTTTGCCAATAAACCTGTCTGTTATTATAACCATTTAATGTGCAATCATATTGCACAAACTTTTGTGGAAAGAAGAACATCACAAAAACACAATACACTGACTACAAGTGAGCGACCTATCTCATTTCGATAAGCAACAACACGACGCGGTCTAACAACGAAAGAGCCGAAAGAGCCTATCTAACGATTTAAATCTTTGATTATACCGTGTCCATTTTGAATGGAGCATAAACGTAAACAAACCGCCCATACTTAACCTAAAATTCACTTTGTTAGCGCGTCCTTTTATACGTAATTTACATTACTTGTCGATTTTAGAACCTCCCTTCAATAAAAATTGCTTACAATAATTATATCTGAAACTCTACGCAAGTGCAAGTGAGATTTTGTTATTTAATATTGCGTACTTTGTTTACTTACATGCTTCATTCAAAATGGATAAACCATAGTAACTAGTAGTAACTACTTTAGAACAAGGAATTTATTTCCAAACGTTTATAACCCCATCTGCGGAACCACTGACTAAGTAAGGCTTGGTGCCGTCAGCGATTGTCAATGCAGTGATAGGCGCGGTGTGGTAGAACGAACGGGATTCTACGCTGCTGTAGATATTATCCTCTATTGCCGGCGGGTTAGGATCCACTTTGCAGTGCTCTTGGATCACTGTGGTGCCGTCGATTATTCGGCTCCTGTGAACAAAATTTTAGGTTCAAAATCACAAAATACTGAATATAGTTTATGTAATTGTAATAAATCAAATAACATCCCTAAAATTTCGATTTTATGGGACACGAAACCAATTTTTAGAATTAGTATAACTTTTAATGTTCAAGTATGACGTCACGCTTCAGGTGTCAATCGCGTTGACATTTTGCGGTTGAGATTTAAAATATCTACTTTTCAATGATTAAATTTGCACTCATACTTGCAGATATATTTCTATATCAATAGAGAATAAGTAAAAAAAATATTAGCTTTTTTGAAGTCACATGCATATACCATAAAGACAACTTTTGATACGTTGACAACTGTTCTGTCATTGCAGTACGACCAGTGGCGTAGCTAGGTGGACAAGGGCCCCGGTGCAGAAAATGAATCGGGCCCTCACCGCTTATTTATCCCTTTAGAAGGCTTCGTTGTCGATAAGAAATACATGGGAATAAATAAAGAACGACGCACATGACAATCAGTGTTGCCAAGGCCCTTGAGTCGTAAGTTACGTTTCGTTTCCTGAAATGCTGCATTGTTGCTGTAAAAGTTACATTATTGTTTCTTTTGAATTTATGTGTTTTTTACGTTAGTTGAAGAAAAACAAAGGCGCGATCGCAGTCCAAGACTTTTAGGGGGGGTTGCTACGCACCACAGCGAACAACAAACCACGGCGAGCGGAGCGAGCCGCTTATTTTTTAGAGAATAGGGTATATGCATCGATTTTTTTTATTGTTTTAATCGATTCTTTAGGTCATTATTTAACCGAGCAATGATAAGACGCTCACTGAATTTCGCATTAACAAGGTAAAAAAAACAAATCAAAACTACTATCATTTTCGGGTGATAAAAACGCTGCCATATTGGCGCCATGTTTATGTGACGTCGACGTACACACTTGATTAAAACCTTTGGTGACGACCTCGGTAGTGATCATCTCAGGAAAGAGGTTTTCCGAAAAAACTGGAAATAATCGACAATACGAAATGTCAAGTGGGCAGAATAGTGTCAAATCAAGGTGCAGCAAGCAGAATAAAAAAAGAAGAAATGTGTACAGTGATGTCACGTCCGCTCTAGTCAATGGCGTAGTGTTTTGAAATTTTGCGATTGAGATTTAAAATATCAATTTTTCAATGGTTAAATTCTACAATAAAAACATCTCAAAATGCAAAAATAAATATGTAGATATGTTTCTATATCAATAGAGAATACGTATATATTTTTTTAGCCATTTTGAAATCACATGCATATACCCTATTTTCCGGATTTTGGGGAAAAGTAAGTGTGCAGTGTTAGAAAGCCATAAATAGGATCTTTTTTAAAGCTATGATAATGAGTTATGAATAATTATAAAAAAATTACAACAAAACAGTCCTAACCTACAGAATGTACGACATTTTTTACAACCCATTTGGAAAAGAAATATCGAAGTTTTGTGTTCGTTGTCGTACAAAGTAAACTCTTTATGTTGCTTGCATAAGATTAGCTTATCATGTAAACGAATCAGAAACTTCGATTTAGTTATTAAGAGTACAGGCCCTAGCTGTGCACATAAAGCCTCTCTTACGCAGCCGCCACACGGACCCCTTTTGTCATCAAATTTTTGGCGGAGGTGGCCGAAATTATGTTAGAGCTAGACGTATGAGCCCAAGACCGACATGTATTCTTAAAAATAGATTACGAAACAGGGCAAGATGTTGCCGGCGAGCGAAGCGAGCCGCGAAAATTTTATATTTTCGTTAGATATTTTTCAGTTTTTTGCATACTAAATTTAGCGGTTCAGCTCTAGACCACATCGAGAAAGCAACAGGTGTATGGTGGTACATCTGTTAGTTAGTTTTACACTGAACTAACTACTAATATTCGATACGTATAGAACTCCAACATACCTAATACCTACTTGTTTAACCAAGTATTCTTAGAAGGGCTCGGCTAATAAAGGGCATGAACGCCTCAATGCAAAAAGCAATAGACTTTCATTTATCTTTGATTATATTTTGGTAATTTCTCTTTATTGTGTAATAAATTGTTTGATCCTGACGTTTTTTCCGCTTTAAAGCACCGCTAAGTTCCTTTTTTCTTTCTATAATTCTTTAATCGTAAATTTATAAATTAGCATTACTTAGGTAGGTACCTACTGACATTTTCCTACATTGGATGTCAATGTTTTAAAGATAACAGGAAGCTCAACAAACACAACAACAAAGCAGCTTGTTTGGTAATGATGCGTGTGGTGGAAAGTAAAGTTCGTTAGTAATCTAATCAATGTATTCAGTATTCAGTATTTATTGCATTCATACAATCAGGTCTTAGTGATAAGTTGAGTTTAAGTTAAGATCACAGTATGTACCCATTTTGGGTGTTGCAATGGAGAACAGGCAGGTATAGCGTAGTATCTTAAAATTAATAATGATGAACTTAATATTATACTAATTTATAATTTAATTTGCGAGTCGCTAAAAGGATCATTGAAGAAATCGTCAAGTTTGTAATAGCATTTTTTTATGAGCATCTCTTTCAGTTTGCTTTCGAAAGTGTTATTTTTTTGTAGACATTTTAAGTTTTCTGGGATTTTATTGTAAATTTTTACCGCCATAGAGTTGGGGGAGGATTGGTGGATTTTTAGTTTTGATTCCGGCTTCACCAGGTTATGTTTATATCTAGTTTGGTATCGGCGGGGCTGGTCATTAATTTTTTGGAAAAAATTTGGATAATTTCTCACGAATTTGCCTATTTCTAAGATATATATATACTAACTAGGGTTAGGATTTTTAATTTAATAAAGTAGAATTACCTATAGTAAGTAAATGTACCTAATCATCACTGAATAATTCTGACTACAGAGTAATTCGGCGTTTCTTTAACCGGGGCGGCGCTAAAGGCCTAAATGACTACTTATTATGATAGAGCGACGTTGCTCAGCATTAAAATGATATTTCGGCTTTTGAAAAGGTATAAATATTTACCTAAATTACCCAATGATGTTTTACTAATATTTCTCCGGCTACAAAGGGCCCCCTGAGCCCTGGTGCACTGCACCGCCTTGCCCTATGATAGCTACGCCACTGAGTACGACTTAAGGTGTTAGTTCACCGTAACGCCACGACGCGATTTTTTAATTTTCTTTTCGGACTGACGTCTCTGGTCCAGTACAAAGCTAGTGAGTGACCTGTATTGGTGGTGCGCGTGCGGCTGGTGGTGCGCGGGCGGCGCGTGCAGCAGCACGTGGCTGGCGGGCGCGTGCTGCAGGTCCCAGTAGCGCACGCGCAGGTCCGACCCGCCGGTCAGGAGCACGCGCGCGCCGTCCACGCGCGCTAGGTACATGGCGTGCGTGTAGTGAGACGCCTGGAAACAACAGATTTTCCTGAATATTTATTTATTTATTCAATAAAGGTTCACCAACAGTATACATATAATAGCTTATATATAACTTAACGTAATGGCAGTACTTATTGTTCTTATACTGAATAATAATATAATTTCATTTCATTTGTTAAATCTCCCCTTCGCTGCGTGCGGCGTGAGGCAGGGTCCCACACGCCTGAGGAGTCGATTATACGCCGGACGCGCTGGAGCAATAGATACTCACGGGCGGTGTGTAGTGCAGCGGCTGCTGTGAGTTGGTGCAGGGCCACAGCGCGTGCGTGCGCTGCGTGGACTCGAGGCACCAGGCGCCGACGTCGCGGAATCCACCCGCCCACACGCGCGAGGACTCGCGACCGAACCCGATTATACGCCGGACTCGCTCCGCTGGAACAATTACGACCTTAATTTAGGGACTTGTTTGACATTGAGGACAAATAGAGGAACAAAAAATGGAATGGATTTCTTCTAAGGATTATAATGGTGTTATATGTTATATTACGATATTATTTTGACACCCAGTACGTTGTGTGACACGTGAACAAGCCCTGTTTCAGGTCACCTTGTACTCAAGTTAGTCACAGTGGGATGTCGGATCATGGTGATGGGCAGTTGGAAGCGCAGTATCCAGACACAGAGCGGGCCTTGTTTCGGGTCAACTTGTACTCAAGTTACTCACAGTTGGGATGTCGGACCATGGTAATGGGCAGTTGGAACTGTTGGAAGACACAGAGCGCGCCCTGTTTCGGGTCACCTTGTAGTCAAGTCACTCACAGTTGGGATGTCGGATCATGGTGATGGGCAGTTGGAAGCGCAGGTCCCAGACACAGAGCGCGCCCTGTTTCAGGTCACCTTGTAGTCAAGACACTCACAGTTGGGATGTCGGATCATGGTGATGGGCAGTTGGAAGCGCAGGTCCCAGACACAGAGCGCGCCCTGTTTTAGGTCACCTTGTAGTCAAGACACTCACAGTTGGGATGTCGGATCATGGTGATGGGCAGTTGGAAAAGCAGGTCCCAGACACAGATCGCGCCTTGTTTCGGGTCACCTTGTAGTCAAGTCACTCACAGTTGGGATGTCGGATCACGGTAATGGGCAGTTGGAAGCGTAGGTCCGAAACACTGAGCGCGCCTTGTTTTGGGTCACCTTTTAGTCAAGACACTCACAGTTGGGATGTCGGATCATGGTGATGGGCAGCTGGAAGCGCAGGTCCCAGACACAGAGCGCGCCCTGTTTCGGGTCACCTTGTAGTCAAGTTACTCACAGTTGGGATGTCGGACCATGTTAATGGGCAGTTGGAACTGTTGGAAGACACAGAGCGCGCCCTGTTTCGGGTCACCTTGTAGTCAAGTCACTCACGTTGGGATGTCGGACCATGGTAATGGGCTGTTGGAACTGTTGGAAGACACAGAGCGCGCCCTGTTTCGGGTCACCTTGTAGTCAAGACACTCACAGTTGGGATGTCGGATCATGGTGATGGGCAGCTGGAAGCGCAGGTCCCAGACACAGAGCGCGCCCTGTTTCGGGTCACCTTGTAGTCAAGTTACTCACAGTTGGGATGTCGAACCATGTTAATGGGCAGTTGGAACTGTTGGAAGACACAGAGCGCGCCCTGTTTCGGGTCACCTTGTAGTCAAGTCACTCACAGGTTGGGATGTCGGACCATGGTAATGGGCTGTTGGAACTGTTGGAAGACACAGAGCGCGCCCTGGTTTGGGTCACCTTGTAGTCAAGTTACTCACAGTTGGGATGTCGGATCATGGTGATGGGCAGCTGGAAGCGCAGGTCCCAGACACAGAGCGCGCCCTGTTTCGGGTCACCTTGTAGTCAAGTTACTCACAGTTGGGATGTCGGATCATGGTGATGGGCAGCTGGAAGCGCAGGTCCCAGACACAGAGCGCGCCCTGTTTCGGGTCACCTTGTAGTCAAGTTACTCACAGTTGGGATGTCGGATCATGGTGATGGGCAGCTGGAAGCGCAGGTCCCAGACACAGAGCGCGCCCTGTTTCGGGTCACCTTGTAGTCAAGTTACTCACAGTTGGGATGTCGGATCATGGTGATGGGCAGCTGGAAGCGCAGGTCCCAGACACAGAGCGCGCCGCTAGAGGTCCCCACGCACACGTAGCCGCTGCT
Organism: Eupithecia tripunctaria; assembly: GCA_955876795.1. Taxonomy (NCBI): domain Eukaryota; kingdom Metazoa; phylum Arthropoda; class Insecta; order Lepidoptera; family Geometridae; genus Eupithecia; species Eupithecia tripunctaria. Next base: position 5,338,030 of record OY041623.1, on the reverse strand, counting down.
GTTGGCGTACAGACACGTAAACACACCCTGTTTCAGGTCACCTTGTAGCTTCCACGCATTCCCTGAAACAAAATGGAAGGTGTTAAGTATTTAATACCTGTATCTATATTTATAATAATTAATTTTGTTTTAAAAACTATAAACCGACTTAAATTATTATAGTATTAATATGAATTTTCATTGTTCCCATTGTCAAAACTGAACAAAATTAAAATGGGACCACAGGGGAAGCACCAGCTTTCATATAAAAAGAATCATGATAGTCGGACCACCCAGTCAAACGTTCTGAGGTAACAAACATGAAAAAAAATTACAGCCTAATTGAGAACCTCCTCCTTTTTTGAAGTCGGTTAAAAATAAATCCCTATTTCCCTTGGTCACGGCAATCGGCTGGACCAATTTTGCTAATTTTTTTTATTGTGTTTGTTATTGTCAGGAAAGGTGTTTGTTATTGTTGTTTTAATCCTTGTAACTGACATTACCTAAATTTTCCGACTTCTGTTTGAAATAATAAATAGATTTTTATTTTATTTCCTTTTGTTATGATGTTTTCTATGTATTAAGTACCTACCTATGCCAGTAATCTAGAGTACCCATAACACAAGCTCTGCTTAGCTTGGGGCTAGATAATGCTGTGTGAATTGTCCAACATTATTATTATTATTTAATTTCACTCACCAGGGGCCCTTAAATCCCATCCATAGACAGTAGAGTGCAGCGTCGCGTACGATATAACGCCGGCGTGCACGCCGCCCGCGCTCGCGCACGCGACGCACCCGCCACGCGACAGTCCGCTCCCGTTCCCGCCTCGCTCCAGCTGCCGGCACTGGGAGAGAGTCATGCGGGATGATGCGCTGTCTAACCTGATAGAATAACATTATGTTGAAAATATGTTTGAAAAAATTCAAACAGGCTTGAAATTCTTAGTATACCTGCTACAAGACGACCTGACCACTGAAAAATTGCCATCAACTCCTGAACAAAAGCAGTTATATCGCACACAAGAATACCTTAAACCTTAAACCTTAAACCAGCCCACGTATGTCCACTGCTGGACATGCATCCTCAAAAGATTTGACATAATCACCACGCTTGCCAGCCGGATTGAAGATCACAGTGTGTGATACACAGAAAGAACCTGCTGCCTTTTTTCTAGTAGGTTCCTTTACCTGTACACTGTTTTTCATTTTCCGGGACAAATACTAACGAAATGTTTTATGGGACCTCCCCGGGAGATTATGTATAGAGTAGCGAAATAATTTTCCAGATCGATCCTGGAATCGAAAAGAATCGACGAACACACAAGAAAAAAATATACATTCAGACGAACATGATTTTTGATGATTTTCATGATTTTTTTGTGGCAGGTTTGTGTCAAACCTGCCTGTGAGAGATAAATAAATTTCAATTAGGTTTAGAAATCGAGAAATTTAAAAACGTTTGATGCTCAAATAATTTCTTTTTTGTCATTGAAAAAGAGCTAATAAATAACAGTTGTTCACTGATATAAACTAGATAAGTTAATAGAACACTACCGTTCTGGGTAAAAACATATTATGATAGTAAGATTATCAGAAGATATTGGATACATATTGTTTTCTTTGGTCAATCAAACAATAATTGACATAATTGATTTTGTTTTAAACCGACTTTAATTATATAGTTTTTTCATGGATTTTCATAGATCCATTGTCAGAACTGGACCAAATTGAAAATTGAACTGGAAAAAAATGGGAACACATGGAAAGCACCAGTTTTCGTATAAAAAAAGAATCATAAAAATCCGACTACCCAGTCAAAAGTTCTAAGGCAACAACATCGAGATAGAATTATAATTCTATCTCGATGGGCAACAAACATAAAAAATACAGGTGAATTCATAACCTCCTCCTTTTATGAAGTCGGTTAAAAAATAAAGTGCACCGAAAATTGGGAGTGGTAACGTCACACCTTGCTAAAAAGTGCCGCAAGGTGATGAAGTCACGCGGAACTTTAACTGGCTATATTTTCATCAGTTTTTGTTTTATCGACAAAATAAAAAATACTTGTACTATTATCTTCAGATAATCTAACTGACGGGCTAATTCGATTTTTATATGACACTAGTTAATTCTGAACCTTACCTCAGTACAAATATGGATCCTTCTTGCGTGGCAGCCACCAGGGATTGACCGCCCTCGCAGGCAGCTAGTGACACCACGGGGCCTGCGCTTCTGTTATACATCGATTTGGACCTAGAATAATAGATAATGAAATCACTCTCTTATTATAAACTAGCTGCACCCCGCGGCTTCGCACGCGTTATACCTAAGGAAACGTTTAAAGGTTTTCTATCCCACGGGAACTGATTTATGGGATAAATAGTAGCCTGTGTTTGATTCTAGGATTAGAATTACCTGTACCTATGCATTTCAGCCCTATCCGTTCGGTAGTTTTGGCGTGAAGACGTAACAAACATCCATCCAAACTTTCGTATTTATAATATTAGTGTGATGTGATGTGATAGTGTGATTATTTAATTCCCGCGAAAAACAAATACTTTTGAGTTAGAGTCTGTTCAAAAAGAGAAGAGTCGTGGCGTTTCAGTGAACTAACACTTTTAGTCGTACTGCAATGACAGAACAGTATTGTCAACGCATCAAAAGTTGTCAATTGGCACACGAGCGCCCTCAATTCCCACGTCATTTCTCTTTTTGAACAGACTATATGGTAACTCTATTTGTACTACAACGACGTACTAGGTAGATACTTGTGTAAGTATCTAATTGGGGTGAATCGGCATATTTGTATTAAGTATATCAGTTTTCTAGTACCCATAACACAAGCTCTGCTTAGCTGGGGGCTAGATGATGCTGTTGGAATTGTCCAGTTTTATTTATTTATTACATGCGCCCTTACTAACCAGTGCGACAATGACCGCGACGCGATACAAACCTACCAAAGATCGTTTACTTACCTACTTTGTATGTGTTTTTACCATTGATTTAAAAAGGGAAGATAGGTTACGTTCTCCCAGCGCTTACTCAAAAATTGGCATGTGTTACAACTACACGCAAACACATATTCTCACAGTTACATTTCCAGTCCTGTGCAATACAAACGAGAACAAAGACGGAAAGACGTATCTAGGACCGAAGTGAGACTGAGACAACAATATTTCACGCGAATCACGACCGCCCGTGCCGCCGGTCAGACGGTGACTGATGTGGGAGAACACAATTTTACACAATTTGAGGTTGCCACTTTCGAGCAACCAGTGCCTCATCTTCGTTTTAAATAAATCAATGGATTTTACGTATAACTTGTAACTTTAGGTACATTGACGTGTTAAGCCAATACACTGTTGAGTTACAGTGGCGTCTATTCTGATGTAGCCAAAACTAGACTAAACTAGTTAGACGGGACTGAAAATGATACCATCGAACTACTTATATTAATAATCTTTTGAAAAGAGATCATTAACAGTTTTAACTTTGCACTCAACCTAATTATCTAACTTACTTCTAATTTACGATATATCCATACACTATTTATTAACAAAGCTAAAGGTACCATCGCTAAACGTAATGCTTATCCAGTTTGAAACTATTTTGCTTTGCGTTAAAAACAAAAGATACCGACCAAGCCGGGATTGGCAACTATTCACTTCACAGAAAAATCACCCTAATGGTGGTAAGGCGCAATTTCTGCTGAATATACATGATTTACTTACCTGTTGATATGCGCATGCCCTTGCAACTTGGTAGCGTCCCATAGTCGCACCGTCCCGTCGTCAGAACACGATCCGAACAGATTACGATGGGCAGGCAATGTTATAACGTCGTTTACACACGCCCTGAAACAAATACTATACAATAACACAAGTAGAGAGTCCGCCAAGCCTGTGAAAACCCCAGGAAGATTCTGCGCTTCTGGACGGAGTTAGGCTGGTTAGACTGGCTAACAAACACGCACAATGGACCATCCCGAGCGCGGAATAAGAGTACACTCACCATAACCAATAACACGAGTAATTATTTAGATATATAACTTTTCTGTATTATAAATATTATTAGTACAATAAAGTGTACATTCATTCATATAAAAGCATCTCTATTACAAGGAAAACTCCTTGAAATAAATAAATAAATAATTAGCCTCTGTCTGCCCGCGCAATCGCTACTAATTTACCGGGATAAAATGTAGCGTATGTTTTGCGATTAGTAGCGATTGCGCGGGCAGACGCCCGCGCAATCGCTACTAATTTACCGTGATAAAAAGTAGCGTATGTTTTGCGATTAGTAGCGATTGCGCGGGCAGACGCCTGCGCAATCGCTACTAATTTACCGTGATAAAATGTAGCGTATGTTTGTCCTTCAGCCCGTAGTTATCGTTGGAGCGGACTAAGGAAATCTACAAAAGAAAGGACAGCAGCTTCTTGTCAGAGTCCAATCGTTTATTTCCTTAGACTTACAAAATAAGCACTAAGGCCCGTAAAATGAAAGCTTGCTCAGTCATAGAGCTATGCTTGAGTGACGTTTATGCCATAGAACAGCGTTGCTCAAGCATACATCGATGACTGAGCAAGCTTTCATAATACGGGCCTTAGACAAGTCAAATTTTTACTATACAACGTGTAACAATATATGGGTACTATCCGAAAAGGGGGCGATTGTCCACCCTCCGGGGAACAACTTTTGTTCAACGACTTTTCGAATTTCGATTTAAATCTCTGAAAAAAACTGCAACAAAGTTTCAACATGGATAGCTGATTTTGTACGAAGTGACAACCCTAAAGTCAGCTGTTTCTTGCACTTGGGACAATGACCTCAGTATGGTCACAGATGGAGTGACAGGTTCAAAGTTCGTAAAGAGAAAAACGCCTACAGCATCATAGAGACAAATTGTCGTAAGTTATGTCACAGAATTATGGGCTAGGATAACATTTCAATTTGAAGGTTGAAGTTACGTGAAGTTAAAAATACGAAATAAACTGTAAGCTCTTTGTTTGATAACACAGTCATGTAATTTTCAAACTGTTTGTTATTTCTTGTGTATTTATCTCATTGAAACATCCACGGGCTGAGTTGCAGGGGTCGATTCTTAAGCCGCGACCACTACAGCTAACTTACCTAAAACTTTACTAAATGATTCTTTCCGTTATTCAATATCGGTAGTTAGTCTGTTCTGTCTGTCCAGAAATCTCTGACACGTGCATTTAGTCAAAGGCATGCGCCTAAGCGCCTTGATTGGCTCGGACTTTGTTAAACAGTTTTTAATCGCCAATCATAGAACAGATTGTCCCTTTATGAAACACCCCCTTTCGCTAATTGGCTGACGGCATCTATCTAACAAAACGCGCGTTTTATGTCAAGCGTACGTAGCATACTTTTTTGACCACGGGTTCCGCAACTTTTTTTAAATACCATTTTTTTTTAATTCGTTCTTTCAAAAGCATAGCTTAATACTTTCCGTGTTTTACTTTTTGAACAGATGTTAAAATAAGAAAAATCGTGAATTGTTGTGACAAAGTAGGTACATGTACGTTTTAATGAAACATGAGTCACCGTCAAAGATGCAGGATTTTGTAGTAGGTATAGGTATAAAAACTACCTGAATTCACGCAAAGTGTATGTGTAGTTGTGAAATACCTACTTATTCATACAATTTTCCATCAGCTACTTAGGTAGATACTTACCTATTATTTCACGACTGTAATCCTAACACCTACCTACTTATGTTGCCATCTTGGGGTTTATTGAAATTGAAAATGAGCCCTAAAACGTTTCCATCTTTTCGGCGAAATCAAAAGGATGAACTAGTGATGTACTTACGCCACTACAATATGTCGCTTCGCTTTTGATCGTAATATCGATGAATAGTATTAACAGGCACGAAAATAAAAAAGTGATTAGGTGATACGTGATTTAGCAAGTTTGTGGTGAGTAGCTAGTTACTTGGTGTAGGTACTTATTTAAATATTAAAAAAATCCTTTTTCACAATAGTATGTTTGAGAGGCCTACAATTTTCTGGCACGGCCCAAATTCTAGAACTTATTTTCACTCAAGGACAAATCGAGACTAGCTCATTGTATTTTTTGTCAATTCTCATAGAAAACTATTAGGTATCAGTCTACTCTTGGATTTTGAGTCGCTTTCAATTAATTTTCATAGTAGGTAGTTAAGTGAGTACCTATCCTAATTGGGAAGGTCTAAAAAATAAAAAGAAAGTGTGCCTAAATAGTTAGGTATAGGTACACCTACCAACCTTACTCTTGTTTACAGATTCTCAAAGTGGAGTGGAGTGCTACGCACATAGCCGCTATTTTTAAGAGGGCGCATTACGCCTTTTTTCGTATTTTTTATTGAGTCCTGTTTTAACAACCAAGGAACCGAAGAAAAATATGAAACTTTATGTAATTCTTATTTTTTACCACGGGGATCCCGTGATTACTGAGATCTAGGCAAACAAAAGATCTGTTACAACCATTGATTAATTAAAAAGGGAAGATAGGTAACGTTCTCCCAACACTTACTCAAAACACATTACATTACAACTACACGCAAACAAATACGCTCACAGTTCTATTTCCAGTCCTGTGCAATACAAATAAGAACAAAGACGGAAAGACGTATCCAAGACCGAAGTGAGACCGAGACAACAATATTTCACGCGAATCACGACCGCCCGTGCCGCGCCGCGCCGGTGACTGAGGTGGGAGCACACAATTTTACACAATATGAGGTTGCCTTTTTCGAGAAACTAGTACCTCATCTTCCCTTTTTAATTAATCAATGGTTACAATGCCATAATCACGTAAGAGCGTTTGTATGAAAAGTAAGACGGGTTGGTGTGTGATTCGGTTTTTCCGAGCCGTTTCCGCGTCCTACAATTTTGATTGTTTTGAAGCTGCGATTTGGCTATTTTTACCCGACTACCAACGGAGGAGGTTTATGAGGTTGACAACCTATGTTTGTATGTATGTAGCCGATTTTATGTTCCCACGTAGCGCTGAAAATACTAGTCCGATTATAACAAATGACGTATCGTTTGATTCGTCTCAGCATGCCGGTGTTTGTAGGCTCGGTGAGGGCAGCTGCGCGGGGTGGCAGGACGGCTTAAAAATAAGCCGCCGTGTGTAAGGAATTGCGCTACAAAATCGCCGATATCGCGCTTCAGAATTAGCGGCTGTGTGCGTATGGCTTGAAACTGATTTTGTGGTTTAATTTTGATTTATGATCATTCCTTAAAATAAGTACCAAGCCTACTTAACTTTATTTAACTTAAACATGGAAAAGAAAAAAAAATCTCACGAATTTTTGCCCTTTCGAGGATTCATCACAATCATCAATCACAGATCATTACAGAGCGTGGATGTTTTTTAAGGATCACCGAATAGCTACGTCCTAAACAGGTAAGTTCCTATTCAAAATTAAACAGAATTTCGATGATGGGTATATCGATGATAATCTAAGTACCTAGGTACACATCACTAGCTATTCCTTCCTAGGTAGGTACTAACCGTAATTAGATTTTAGTTCCACTTTCTTCGTTGTGCGGTGAAGAGCTATAGTAGTTTTAAAATTCAATCAGTAGAACTTAAAAACAATGGTGAATTACAGCAATGCTGAATATTATAATATGATACTGTGTGTGGGTGCATCTCCGAATCACGAACTGATGGCTGCGCGGAGACTGTATGGTGATAGACACCCAGACGCGCCGCTACCCTCATACCGCTGCTTTCGTGAGCTTGTAGGAAGACTCCACTCTACGGGAACCTTCCACAGGAGTGACAGCGGAGGCCGTCCAAGTACTTTCTCGGCTCGCGACGAGGAGGCCATTCTTGATTTCTTCGATGAAGACCCTCGAAGGAGTACTCGTCGAGCAGCGGCTCAATTCGGCGTGCCTCACATGAGGGTATGGCGGGTCTTAAATGACGATGGCCAGCACCCGTACCACTACCGGAGGACCCAGGAACTCACTACTGGACGCGCGGTTCAATATGTGGATCGGCCGCGGAGGTACGATTGCCTGGCCACCGCGCTCCCCTGACCTCACCCCGCTTGACTTCTTTTTGTGGGGCTTCCTTAAGGGTGTGGTGTATACGTCCGAGTGTCACACACCTGAAGAGATGAGGAGTCGCATAGTGGAAGCGTGTGCCGCCCTTACTCCCATTAAGATAAGCAATGCCACAGCATCAGTAGTTGGCCGTGCTCGTCTGTGTTGCTCAGAAGAAGGGAGGCATATCAAGCCTTTCTTACAAGCATAAAATTCATAGGTAGGTTGGTATACCTACGTCGTTTTATTCCATCAACTTTTTATCTTGTGTAAATGTACCTGCCTACCTAACTAGTGCTAATTATGAGTGAATAATTTGTCTGTGATTGTGTACCTACGAGTGACCTACGAAAACATAAAATGTACCTACCTACCTAACTAGTGCTAAAGTGAGTGAGACCTGTTGATGCCTAAAAAGATACCTAGTTCTGAAGTGAGTGAAAAACTTGTTTGTGATTGTGTACCTACGAGTGACCTACGAAAACATACGGTTAAATCCGTTCGAAAGAAGCCGTCTAGACAGCTGACAAACGAGAAAATATGAGGTAGGTGTCTATGTACATACAACTTTCCTAACTCTTATCTAGCATTTTAAAATTTTCTCAATAGTAGCTAGTAGGTACCTTCCTACCTACTTGCATCCTATAATTATTACGCATTTACTAAATCGTCTAGTTATCTCCCGCCATACCTGAAATCTACGAAGATAAACCTACATACCTGCAGAGGTTAGTAGGTATAGGTTGCCCGGATAGGGTTGTCACTTTATTTATGCACTAGGAAATTAAAACTTTTTGTATGGGAAACTGAAAATAGGAATTTTTTAATATCTCCCCCCCACAACTGTTCACCATGATGGTCTGAAACCTCCCCTTTCGGGGTACTACATACATTATGTTACACCGTGTATAAACAGCTTGATAAATAGTCATTACTATCAAACAAGAAATAAGGTGCAATTGACTCTAATTCACTTCAATTTTTTGTCCACTAGCGGAAGTGAAAAAGAAACTACTAGCAAGTTTATCGCTTATTAACTAATTCAATCTTTGCTTAACTAAGACAGGGCGCTATGGCGGTATAGCGCTCATTAGGGGAGGCCTATGTCCAGCTGTGGACTAGTATAGGCTGATGATGATGATGATAACTAAGAACACTGTTCTTACATACCATTGTCGGTGTGGAATTGGGCGACATCCGGCCATCCGGTTCGATCACCTATCCGCGTGCCAAAGCTGCGCACCCGTCGCCGAAAAAAAAGAAGTACTAACTTGTGTTCATGTAGATACGCCAGCAGCTGGTTCCCGGGTCTCCAAGATGGTGAGGATTGAACGTCTTCGCCGTCGTTGCCGACGTCTTCGTGACTTCTGTAATGAACAGAAGCTTCTTTTGTAGTGTAGTGTAGTTATATAAATCAGTCGGTCCAAAGAAATGTAATAATCAGTTCAATTTAACAAAAAAATCGCTATATATACATGGGACCATTTGATATTGATGTGAACCTTCGAACACTTGGTGTTTTGTGTAAGATCACACTAATATTACAAAGGCGAAAGTTTGTATGGATGTTTGTTACTTCTTCACGCCAAAACTACTGAACGGAGCTGGCTGAAATTAATTTGGCATACAGGTAATTCTAATTCTGGAATCGAACATAGGCTACTTTTTATCCTATAAATCAGTTCACATGGCATGAAAATCACCTTTTAAAGTTTCCGTAGGTACAACGCGTGCGAAGCCGCGGGGCGCAGCTAGTTGACCATAAAAATGGAGTAAAGTTTAGTTAAAGTGTAGATAGGGTTATAATTCTAATGTACTAGCTGCGCCGTGCGGTGTCACCCGCGTAGTTCCCGTTCCCGTAGGAATTCCGGGATAAAATATAGCCTATGTCACTCCCTGAAAAGAAAGCTTTTTTTTAATCGGTCCAATAGTTTCCGAGCCTATTCAATACAAACAGACAATACGCGTTGTACCTATGGAAACGTTTAAGGATGATTTTTATCCCACGGGAACATATTTACGGGATAAAAAGTAGCCTATGTTTTATTCCAGTATTAGAATTACCTGTATGCAAATTTCGGCCTGATCCGTTCAGTATTTTTGGCGTGAAGAAGTAACAAACATCCATCCATACATCCATACAAACTTTCGCATTTATAATATTAGTGTGACTAATAAGTAGTTACCGTAAAGATTTCTGGAACTTCTGTTGCATTCTCGCTGTTAGATCCCTCAATTCCACGCGACATGGCGCCATGCTGTCTGCAAATAAATAATTTTATGGTTTAAATTCAAATTCAAATTAAATTCATATTATTTATTATTAAAAAAGACGATAACATTACGGTTGTCTCCAAATCGTTATGTCTAGTACACTAAATAATTAATTAAACAATCTTAAAAAATATCACAACTCACAAGTTTTTATCAAAGCTCGCTCGACTGCCATTGACTGCAGTGGAATCAACAGGGTCTGTAGGTAGCTCCCTATCCGTAAATTTAAACTGTACATAAAACGAAATCTTATCAAGAAAGCCTATTACTCCTTAGATGATTACGTTAATGATGTTAATGCTTGGCCGGATGTCGCCCAGTTCCACACCGGCAATAGTATGTAAGAACAGTTAGACTTAGTTATGCAAAGGTTGTATTAGTTGATAAGCGATAAACTTGCTAGTGGTTTCTTTTTCACTTCTTCCGCTAGTGGACAAAAAATTGAAGTGAATTAGAGTCAATTGCACCTTATTTCTTGTTTGATAGTAGTAACTATTTATCAAGCTGTTTATATATTAAAAAATTGACTTGTCTAAGTGCTTATTAAACTACTAGACCGTCACTGGAAGCTTTTATAATGAGGGAGTATATCCGTTTCCGTCGAATTTGACTACTTTTTATCAGTTTGTTGGCTAGTACATCCGGTTACAGCAGCGACACCTAGCGGCCGCGCGCGATTTTTAGCTTTCGCAAATTGGATAGCGCCATATTTTATCATTGGCGTTTCGTTTTCCGTCGAAGCAACTCGTGCTCAGCAGCTCTGGCTCTGTTAGAGTTGCACTACTACACCTACCTACAGAGATAAGTAATTATTCTAAGAGAATAATGGGTCGCAGAAAAAACTGTAAGTTTTTGAATTTATTCTTTCTTTGTTATAAAAAATTCTTGATAATTTTTATCGACCGTGTTCGTAAAATTATCTTTTTATTTTTGGATAAAGATACCCGTTTTTTATAAGCACGTGGTCTTTATTTTTAAACTTAACAAGTACAAATAAATGTACAACCCGTACATTTATTTTATTTTTATTTAAGTAATAATGTCCCACTACTGGACAAAGGCCAACGCACGTGGTATTTATTTTTAAGCTTAATCATAACAGGTAAAATTAAACGGATTTTTCCGTTCGGATCTTGTATTTTAAAGTAAGTACCTGATCATTTATCAAGTACCCGCACATTTATTTTAATAATTCAGTTTGTGTTTGGTATATTCGGATTTGCCGGTTTGGATCTCGGTATTTTAAAATAAATACCTGATCATTTCGATTCTTATCTTGTGTTTTTATAAGTACCCGCACATTTATTTTAATAATTTACCACACGAAGGTCGGTATGCTCGGTTACAGTTTGTAACTCTTATTTTGAAATTAGTACGTGATCTTGATTCGGTATTTTCGGAGGATCAGGGAATAATTTTTGTAAATAAAACTGCATTTTGTAATTACAGTTTATTATTGAAAACTTCAATTGGAACCTGCTGTGGATGCAGCCAGCCCGAGCGACGCGGCATGACCGCAAGCGGTGTAGTGCACAACGTGCTATGCGCTCCGATCCCACAGTAAGCAAAAACGTCGAGGAAATGGGTAAGCCCCAAAGTTTTAAAACTATTTACATTGCCATTTAGAAACTGCTTGCCATGATGGTGAGGTACCGATCTTTCTGTTCAGACGTTATTAATGCTTATACGAACAGAATGACGTCACTGACAATCAATGTCTTGACAAGACAAATATTTCGATTTCACTTTTAACCTCGAAATACGGCTGAAGGAACCACTGGTTCCGAAATCATGCAATATTTTTTAGAAAATTGCTAATTAAAATTCATTCACCGCTTAGGTAGAGACCCTCAAGGTCAGTGACAAAATATTCTGAGACTCGAGGATTAAACAACCACACTCCAGGTGTCCTAGACTTTGGTCTAAACGATCAACAGGGTGAACATGTAGGTATGAAACCTAACAGTACATGGCTACCTACCAACATAACCTTTTGTGTTGTCATGACCTTTCAGGGCTAAAGATGCAAGCTTTACCGACGACGACCTCTGTGGCGCGGTGGGCGAAGGTCTGCCTGCGACGCAGGAGGTTGCGGGTTCGATTCCCGCCTCGGGACAAATTTGTGTACGATCTGCAGAAATTTGTTCAGGGCGTTCTGGATGTTTTTCTATGTATAATAAAAAATATCTATCTATGTAGTGTATTGTATTATGTATATCAGTTATCTAGTACCCATAACACAAGCTCTGCTTAGCTTGGGGCTAGATAATGTGTGAATTGTCCAGCATTATTTATTTATTTATTTATTTATTTAATTTTAATAAATTGATGCCCTTTTTCGAAAAAAAGGTGATCAGTCTCTTTAGACTTTTCTTCAGACTTTATACAGTTAGGATGTGGCCATTGAGCCGAAAAATAATAACTAGACAAGCACGACCCTTTAGTAAAAGCTTGCTTAAAAAGTACCAATATGATCAAATTATTTAGTTTGAAATAAATAATTTGACTATCGCAGCTAATTAAATCAATGAACTCCTTATTCCTGTTTGATAATAATTTAATTTGATAAATTGCTATTTATTAGATAATAAATTAGTTAAAACTTTACTTGTGTATAAGCTTAATTTATAAGCGTTGTAATAAGTTGTTGATTTTGATTCTTCGATAAAGAAAAGGCTGGGTGGTACGTGATACTTGTACACTGTAAAACTTTTTTGGTCTGTGCAAACTTAGCCAGGCAAAATCTAGTTCGAGCCGCCCCTCGCGGGGGCAGAACTCACGCACACTAGTAGGTCCATCGAGTTGATCTCAGGGCTCCTTTAAGGATTCAAGGCAGAATAATTATGAATGGTAAATGGTATGCCTTGTTCACTTATTTGACCATTTTGTTGATTTTGTAGTCGAATCACAAGGGTCTTAAAACCGAATCAAGGTTTTAGCCGCCCCTCGCGGGGGCCGAGCTTACGAATGCCAACAGGACCTCAAGGTTCCTTTCTATTCTCACAATAACACACCCTCGCGGGGTGGATACCATAATAACCTCTAAAGTCAAATCACAAGGTCTTAAAACCGAATCAAGGTTTTAGCCGCCCCTCGCGGGGGCTGAGCTTACGAATGCCAACAGGACCTCAAGGTTCCTTTCTATTCTAACAATAACACACCCTCGCAGGGTGGATACCAAAATAACCTCTAAAGTCAAATCACAAGGTCTTAAAACCGAATCAAGGTTTTAGCCGCCCCTCGCGGGGGCTGAGCTTACGAATGCCAACAGGACTTCAAGGTTCCTTTCTATTCTAACAATAACACACCCTCGCGGGGTGGATACCATAATAACCTCTAAAGTCAAATCACAAGGTTTTAAAACCGAATCAAGGTTTTAGCCGCCCCTCGCGGGGGCTGAGCTTACGAATGCCAACAGGATCTCGAGGTTCCTTTCTATTCCAACAATGACACACCCTCGCGGGGTGGATACCATAATAACCTCTATAGAGGTCAGCCCAGTAGTGGCCAAAATAAAGCAAACTCACGAGGTTTCATTTACGACCGAGGCTCGCGGCCCGGCGGCTATAGACATGGTACAGGACGGTCCAATGCTCCTAGATGCTATGGGTAACAAATAAAGGAAACAAAAAGAATTTTTTTTTTAGAAATAATTTATTTATTTTAAATTTAATAATGTAACGGATCAGCCTCCCAAAATTTTCTCAAAGCTCTAAAACGAGTACCTTTGTAATGACTAAAACCCTTGATAAATATGTCCGTGCATCCCGGACTTTCTACAACCACAAAAATGGTTATGCAAAGTTAACCATTTCGCTGCCTACGTCATCACGGACGCTTTCTGCGCCTCGAGTTTTTAGAGTTTACGTGCCTCCCTCTTGGACTAAACTGAACACAGCAGTTAAATCCTTTTCTACTATACCGGATAAGGTGGCCCAAATACGACACCAAACTGGACTATGTAAATATACCTAAGTACATAATATACATACCTACATATTATCTCGACATTTCCTGTAGTAGTGCTTCGCGAGCACATAGTCTTGGTCCAAACACTTGGGTACCTACGTACCTAGGTGGGATCGTAAATATCGAGAAACTTGTTTTCAAACTGCAGAAAGACGTAATTTGTGTAGGTATATTTTGGAAAATTTCTATATTACAACTGTCGCAAAATAAATCTTACTCTAGTTGCTCAGACGATTTTAGTTTGGTTATAGGGTCAGATTCACGGAAAATAGTGTGACTTCTAAATGTCCCCTGTGTTGTCGTTGCTGGCTGTTGGGGCAGGCTTAAAAATAGTTACCTACCTTATGTTAATGAATTTGTGACTAAAAAGTTGGTCGAAGACCTACCCACTTTCTACACCATTCGTTAAATAACCTATTTTGCGGGATCAAAACTGTAAAGATATAATTACTAATAATTTTGCACCACCGACAAATTTCTGGTAACAGATGATTCAGACATCATGTCTGTAGGTAGTACAACAAACCGTTTCTGGCACTTGGTCACGATAAGAGTTACTCAACCTCAACAGCCTATATTGGTCCACTGCTGGACACAGGCCTCCCCATGATACGCGCCTTATTGGCGTTTATGTAATGGGGGGGGGGGGGGGGGGTAGTGCCCATAACCCCCACGCTGGGCATGCGGGTTGGAGATCGCAGTTTGGAGGTAGAATTATTCTGCAAGGGGTGCTGCTACCCGGCCCGGGTGGATATCCCTTAGTCGCCTCTTACGACACCCACGGGAAGAGTTGGGCTGGTACAAATTCTAAGCCAGCACCACACAGCTAAGAGTTACTGCTCCACCGCAATCAAAAATCATCGTAGAAAATTCATAGCACTGCAGTAGCTCCTCTGCGAAGAGGGGTACGAACAAGGTCATTACCGTTGACGGAAAGAAGTATTAAAATTTTAATTTGCGCAATCAACATCAAATTCAATGCAGTTTAATCTGCGCAATCAACATCAAATTCAATGCAGTTTAATTTGCGCAATCAACATCCAATTAAATGCAGTTTTTATGTAACTGGCATGTTCAACAATCACGAAAATCTTGTCTCGTTACCGTTTACTCCCAGAGTGGCATCTACCTACTGTCAGCATGTGTGAACAGTGTTTACCAAAGTAAGGAGCTTGGATATTTCGATGTTATTTATTTATTTGCCTCTAAGACCGCGCATGTTGTTTGTAATTAAGTAACTCGGGATCTGAAAAATTAAATTTCAAGACGCGTACAGTGTCACTTGGAATCGCCCAATAGCCTTGGCATTTTCATTCTAGAATAAGAACCACTTGACAGTGTGACAGTATTTATAACAACTATGAAATTTTATTTTGTGATGATTTGAGAGGTAGTTTGGAAACGTCAGACTTCATGGTCTGATGGTGATTAATGTCTGAACAAAAACCGTAACCAAAGGTACAGGTGCATCAATCTCCGTCTTTATCAGATTTATATTATGATGAAACTCAAATTTATATACAATACACATATCTGTTTTTTCAACATTATGTAACGCGGACACTCTAGTCATTTGAGTGATCATGTTTTTGTAAGCTCAAGTGCAGTGCTCAAAGGGATGCGGTACGCGCGCGTCTAGAACCGCACTCGCCCTGAAGATGTCCCTCGTTTAGGGATGAAACGTCTGTGTTCTTCCAACACAAACAAGGTTCATTTAACCCGATTACATTCATAATTAATGTTTCTGTAAACCATTTTTGAGACACTTAGTTTTTAGAAAACCTGAATATAACCAATCTTTTAGATATTAGTAAACGATTTTTTTTTTTAAATCTTTATTTAATGAGCTTAATCACATTGCGATTATGTCGCTCCATAGTAAACGATTTCATTCTGAACAATAATGTATCATTTTAACTATATCTTACAAGTATCTCGTCGTACTGCGATACTACTCTTACTCCGCTCAGGCAGAAGTATACACGACTTATCGTTACTAAACATAGATCCTAGACGTTGCATAAAGTCATGCATTAAGCCACGAAATGGTAGTAAATATTTTTAATTAGACTTGGTTCCAAACCTGACAGAGGTGGACTTTCAATAATTCTAAAATTCATGGTTGTTATACTAGCTTCGTTCGAAATACATAACATTTCTATGTCTAAGAAGCTGTGTTACAATAAGAGCGGCTAAGCCATCATCACGCAATATCATTGCCGGGTGGATCAAAACCCATTTGTAACATACAATCACTCTACGATATCTTGGGACGAGGGAATCGGAGGGCCGCCAACACTTTTCAAAAGTCACTTTTCTTGTTTTTTAGGCAAGCAATAATACCTATGTATATGTTACAAAATTGTTGAAATCAATTGATTTAATATCCGCTGAAATATTGATTTATTACTATGTAAGTTGCTTAATTCAAGTTACATATTATGGATATTTTTAAAGAAATTTAATTAAGAGTGACTCTAGTTATCAATAATCAAGGTGTCATACAAAACAGGAGAACATTATGTGTCCTTTCTAAACACATAATTATAAGATATTCTGTTATAAACTTATTATACATCACATTGGCGCTATTCCCTCAAAGTATACAAGCAGCGACACCAGGCGAAAACAAACAGATCTCATTATAAAAGCTTCCAGTGACGGTCTAGTAGTTTAATAGCAGCGTTTTACCTGAAATAAAACGCATATTAAAATACTTACCTCACTGGAAGCTTTACTTTTAATTCTGCCTGGTGAAACTTAGCCAATGATAAAATATGGCGCTATCCAATTTGCGAAAGCTAAAAATCGCGCGCGGCCGCTAGGTGTCGCTGCTGTAACCGGATGTACTAGCCAACAAACTGATAAAAAGTAGTCAAATTCGACGGAAACGGATATGCTCTCTCATTATAAAAGCTTCCAGTGAGGTAAGTATTTTAATATGCGTTTTATTTCAGGTAAAACGCTGCTATTTAAGTCTAAAGAAATAAACGATTTGACTCTAATTCTGGTGGACGACTGCCGTCGCCTGCAGTTGTCGCGTACAGTTGCTTTGCATTCGTTAACTTGCCATCCGTGCATATTAACCCTAAATCACCAATTAGCTAGTTATTCCGGTACCCGTTCCGGATTTCGGGTGGAAAAAATAGCATATCTAAACTACCGTGATTTTTAGGACATCGGGTCCATCGGGGAAATCTAGCGCATGACCCTCCCCCCACCACCCAAGAAATCCTGTCGGTCCATGTACCAATAACCCTGTATATTTATATAAATAAAGAAGGTCTATAGTCCATTAAAAAAAACTTACATTGCACGTAGCTCGCACTATGTCCCATCTGTGAATGTGTGGGCTGCACGGACGCCGTAGAAACTGCTGCGCTTGACTGTGACACGCCGGCTTGAGACGTCGCGTCGGGTGCTGGTGACAGTAAAAACAGTCTGTGAGACGAATGGTGGGCGGTTAAGGGTTAATAATCACACTAATATTATACACGAAAAAGTTTAGATGGATGGATGTTTGTTACATCTTCTCGCCAAAACTATTCAGCGGATCGGGCTGAAATTTTGCAAACAGGTAATTTCTAATCCTTGTTTATTTTATCCCATAAATCAGATTCCGTGGAAACTGTCAGTCCGTGTAGAAATCACCTTTTTTACCTAATCTTTCCACAGGAAAAACGCGTACGAAGCCGCGGGGCGCAGCTGGACAATTCAATAGATATTTTTTATTTAAATATATAAAGAGTGGTTAAATATATAAAGGAATTCACTTATAATAATAATTTAGGTTATTGATATGAATTTAAAATTTGGTTGTAACAAAATGCAAAGTTACCTCTAGACTGTTGTGCGTCTGAATGTCCAAACATGTGTTGCCATTCTGTGTTCATGTGAGCCTCTTGTGACCCTGACGTTTTGTGGGTTCTTCTGTAAAATATAAAATAACATTATTACATTGTTCACCGAGGCGATAAAGTAAGCGGTTTAAGGAGGGTGTCGTTTTTAAATAAATAAATTATGTTGGACAATTCACACATAATTATCTAGCCCCAAGTTAAGCAGAGTTTGTGTTATTTAACTGCTAGTTATTTTGGCGTAGAAATTCTTAGCTACAAAACAGTATTGGACAGTGTTGTAAGATTCTAGTATGTTAACTTACTTCTTTATAAACTTGATCTAAAAGCTTTACTAGATTTTTTTATATACTTGTTTTGCGCTGATGTTTACAGTTCTAGAACGCGAGATGCCAGTGTTGGTGATCACTAGTGGACCGACTACCTTCAGTAACTCAACACCTACATTATACTAGATATATTTACTTGTTCTGCGATGATGTATACAGTTTGTCGGTGATGTTGTGAGGTAGTGTTGAGTCGAGCTGCATAGATCAAGAGATGTCAGTGTTGCTGAACTGACTACCTTCAGTAACTCAACACCTACATTATACTAGACATTTTTACTTGTTCTGCGATGATGTATACAGTTTGTCGGTGATGTTGTGAGGTAGTGTTGAGTCGAGCTGCATAGATCAAGAGATGTCAGTGTTGCTGAACTGACTACCTTCAGTAACTCAACACCTACATTATACTAGATATTTTTACTTGTTCTGCGATGATGTATACAGTTTGTCGGTGATGTTGTGAGGTAGTGTTGAGTCGAGCTGCATAGATCAAGAGATGTCAGTGTTGCTGAACTGACTACCTTCAGTAACTCAACACCTACATTATACTAGATATTTTTACTTGTTCTGCGATGATGTATACAGTTTGTCGGTGATGTTGTGAGGTAGTGTTGAGTCGAGCTGCATAGATCAAGAGATGTCAGTGTTGCTGAACTGACTACCTTCAGTAACTCAACACCTACATTATACTAGATATATTTACTTGTTCTGCGATGATGTATACAGTTTGTCGGTGATGTTGTGAGGTAGTGTTGAGTCGAGCTGCATAGATCAAGAGATGTCAGTGTTGCTGAACTGACTACCTTCAGTAACTCAACACCTACATTATACTAGATATTTTTACTTGTTCTGCGATGATGTATACAGTTTGTCGGTGATGTTGTGAGGTAGTGTTGAGTCGAGCTGCATAGATCAAGAGATGTCAGTGTTGCTGAACTGACTACCTTCAGTAACTCAACACCTACATTATACTAGATATTTTTACTTGTTCTGCGATGATGTATACAGTTTGTCGGTGATGTTGTGAGGTAGTGTTGAGTCGAGCTGCATAGATCAAGAGATGTCAGTGTTGCTGAACTGACTACCTTCAGTAACTCAACACCTACATTATACTAGATATTTTTACTTGTTCTGCGATGATGTATACAGTTTGTCGGTGATGTTGTGAGGTAGTGTTGAGTCGAGCTGCATAGATCAAGAGATGTCAGTGTTGCTGAACTGACTACCTTCAGTAACTCAACACCTACATTATACTAGATATTTTTACTTGTTCTGCGATGATGTATACAGTTTGTCGGTGATGTTGTGAGGTAGTGTTGAGTCGAGCTGCATAGATCAAGAGATGTCAGTGTTGCTGAACTGACTACCTTCAGTAACTCAACACCTACATTATACTAGATATATTTACTTGTTCTGCGATGATGTATACAGTTTGTCGGTGATGTTGTGAGGTAGTGTTGAGTCGAGCTGCATAGATCAAGAGATGTCAGTGTTGCTGAACTGACTACCTTCAGTAACTCAACACCTACATTATACTAGATATTTTTACTTGTTCTGCGATGATGTATACAGTTTGTCGGTGATGTTGTGAGGTAGTGTTGAGTCGAGCTGCATAGATCAAGAGATGTCAGTGTTGCTGAACTGACTACCTTCAGTAACTCAACACCTACATTATACTAGATATTTTTACTTGTTCTGCGATGATGTATACAGTTTGTCGGTGATGTTGTGAGGTAGTGTTGAGTCGAGCTGCATAGATCAAGAGATGTCAGTGTTGCTGAACTGACTACCTTCAGTAACTCAACACCTACATTATACTAGATATTTTTACTTGTTCTGCGATGATGTATACAGTTTGTCGGTGATGTTGTGAGGTAGTGTTGAGTCGAGCTGCATAGATCAAGAGATGTCAGTGTTGCTGAACTGACTACCTTCAGTAACTCAACACCTACATTATACTAGATATATTTACTTGTTCTGCGATGATGTATACAGTTTGTCGGTGATGTTGTGAGGTAGTGTTGAGTCGAGCTGCATAGATCAAGAGATGTCAGTGTTGCTGAACTGACTACCTTCAGTAACTCAACACCTACATTATACTAGATATTTTTACTTGTTCTGCGATGATGTATACAGTTTGTCGGTGATGTTGTGAGGTAGTGTTGAGTCGAGCTGCATAGATCAAGAGATGTCAGTGTTGCTGAACTGACTACCTTCAGTAACTCAACACCTACATTATACTAGATATTTTTACTTGTTCTGCGATGATGTATACAGTTTGTCGGTGATGTTGTGAGGTAGTGTTGAGTCGAGCTGCATAGATCAAGAGATGTCAGTGTTGCTGAACTGACTACCTTCAGTAACTCAACACCTACATTATACTAGATATTTTTACTTGTTCTGCGATGATGTATACAGTTTGTCGGTGATGTTGTGAGGTAGTGTTGAGTCGAGCTGCATAGATCAAGAGATGTCAGTGTTGCTGAACTGACTACCTTCAGTAACTCAACACCTACATTATACTAGATATTTTTACTTGTTCTGCGATGATGTATACAGTTTGTCGGTGATGTTGTGAGGTAGTGTTGAGTGGAGCTTCATAAATCAAGAGATGCCAGTGTTGCTGAACTGACTACCTTCAGTAACTCAACACCTACATTATACTAGATATTTTTACTTGTTCTGCGATGATGTGTACAGTTTGTCGGTGATGTTGTGAGGTAGTGTTGAGTGGAGCTTCATAGATCAAGAGATGCCAGTGTTGCTGAACTGACTACCTTCAACAACTCAACACCTACATTATGCTAGATATATTTACTTGTTCTGCGCTGATGTATACAGTTTGTCGGTGATGTTGTGAGGTAGTGTTGAGTCGAGCTGTACAGATCGGGAGATGCCAGTGTTCGTGATCACTAGACGACCCGGTGCTTCAGTTATATGCTGTAAAAACAAGATTATCACATTGATATTACAAATGCGTACGATTGGATGTTTGTTACCTCTTCAAGGCGATGACTACTAAACGGATTGGGAAGAAATTTTGTATAGGGTCTAGAAATGGAATAGAGAGTTGTTCCCAAAGTCTCACGTGAGACAAGCTCATACCCCATGAAATTAAAGCCAATAAGGCACCTATCCGCCGTGTGGTGCCGGCGGCATAGAATTTGCATCACCCCTACTCTTCCCGCGGGTGTCGTAAGAGGCGACTAAGCGATATTTACCGGGGGGCGGGCAGCAGCGCCTCCTGCCGAACAATTCTGTCACCAAACTGCGATCCCCAACCCGCATGCCCAGCGTGGGGGTTATGGGCATTACCCCCCATGAGATAAAAGCTACTAAAGGCGCTTATCAGGGGGAGGCCTGCGTCCAGCAGTGGACCAATACAGACTGTTGAGGTTGAGGTTGAGGAAGGCACTTATCAGGCGGAGGCCTGATAAGTGAAGTAAATTAAAAAATGCTTTATTTCCATAATAAATACAATAAATGTACACTTGAAAAGTTGGTGAGGGCACTTACAAAAGAGGGTTTGGAGGGGAGGGAGGAGGGAGATTCTCATCATTATCAATCCCATTCTATAAGCACGCAAGTTATAAAAAATACGTTTACCTGTGTCGTAGAACTCTGAATCTTGATAAGATGAGCACTCATGGCCAACAGTTGGTTTTCCACATGCTCAGTCATTCCGTCCGAGGCCAGTCTCCTGAAGAGATTCCTCAGCTGTTGCCCCATCTCCGAGTATTGCGGCATGGTGCCTTGTTTCACCTGGAATATAAGAATAAGAATAAGAATTTATTTGTAGCCACACCTTATAACAATAAAGGAAATACAAAATAAACGTAACTAAGAAAAATATAAACCTTTGGATTTAAATGTCGAAACCTATTCTAAGCGTAGTAAAGTAGTAGTCGACTCCCAAGGGTATAAATAATTGGTCTTTCCCTATCTATGTGCGCGGCTAATCAGGTCCAGCCTCAGCTTGATGTCATTATCCACCGAGGTCGATAACGAAGCTGGTTTTCAGTCAGGACCTAAATTGGGTGACGTCGCATCACGAGTAACAGTCCACAGATGATACGTAGCAACACTCACAAAATAAAGGGTAATAACAAGCTATACCGTCCATTCTTAACCTAAAATTCGCTTCGTGGTTGTTTACTAACATTCTACAAGCTTTTTCGTTCTGGATGTTTTTCTATGTATAATAAAAAATATCTATCTATGTAGTGTATTGTATTATGTATATCAGTTATCTAGTACCCATAACACAAGCTCTGCTTAGCTTGGGGCTAGATAATGCTGTGTGAATTGTCCAGCATTATTTATTTGGCGGGTACGGTAATGCCCGTAATCCCCACGCTGCATACCCAGCGTGGGGATTACGGGCATTACCCCCATTAGATAAACGCCAATAAGGCGTTTATCAGGGGGAGGCTTGCGTCCAGCAGTGGACTAGAACACGCTGTTGAAAATGAGGTTGAGGTTAAATTTTCTAGAATATTCTAGTATTACCTTGAGTCTAGTCCTGAGTTCCCACAGAGTGTACACCAGTCTATCCACTTCGCCGTTTCTCAGCACCGCGTCTAGAATCTTCCTAGGTCAATACCTAGCAAGCTAATAGAAAGCCTAGCAGGCAGACCCAATGGTCTGCTAGGCTTTCTAGTAGTAACTCTGCTCTTAAGTCTAGATAATTCTAGAATATTCTAGTATTACCTTGAGTCTAGTATTACTGCGTTCCCTCAGAGTGTACACCAGTCTATCCACTTCGCCGTTTCTCAGCACCGCGTCTAGAATCTTCCTAGGTCAATACCTAGCAAGCTAATAGAAAGCCTAGCAGGCAGACCCAATGGTCTGCTAGGCTTTCTAGTAGTAACTCTGCTCTTAAGTCTAGATAATTCTAGAATATTCTAGTATTACCTTGAGTCTAGTATTCCTGCGTTCCCTCAGAGTGTACACCAGTCTATCCACGTCGCCGTGTCTCAGCACCGCGTCTAGAACCTTCCTAGGTATTGGGTCTGCTAGGCTTTCTAGTAGTAACTCTGCTCTTTCCACCTAATAAAAAAGAAGAAGTCTAGAGATTCTTATTTTTAATATAAACTATAAGAAGCATTTGTTTTATTTAAAAAAAAAAACTTTCGTAGTTTGACGAATTATGAAAGTAAGCGGGTTAACTACGAAGCTAATTTGTGTTGGAAGAACACCAACGTTTCATCCCTTAACGAGGGACATCTTAAGGGTGTGAGTGTTTAAGAAGCATCTTAAAATCTCGAGTCTATTCTAATAAAAGCTCATTTGTTTTTCTTTAGTCTATTCCGTCTAAATGCTGGGCAAAGGAATCCCTAAATATTTCCACTCCGTGCGATTTCCCACTAATGGGACTGCATGTTACCAAATACACCCGTCGACTGCAGTCAACAAAAAAACACGTTAACGGTGAGTTCAAGAAATATAAGTGAATAGGGAACAAGGTGGACACTTTTTACAATCTATCTACTTTTACAAAGGAATGAGAAAATTAATCAATTATTTTCGTCAAAACGTCGACTGCTCGCCTGCAGTCGACTACACTCAGACCACGTCCGTGTATATGAGAAGTGCAGTCCGTGTATAAGAACCCTTAGGTGGGTGCTGAGGTCGCCCTGTCAAAGATTTCGTGACCAACCGTGCGGCTTCCTAAACCCAACTCTTGAGGAGCTATAACTCTAAACAAGATAAAATAAACGAAAATCCGACATAGGTTACTTTTTATCCCATAAATCAGTTCCCGTGGGATGAAAATCATCTTTTAACGTTTCCATAGGAACAACGCTTGCGAAGCCGCGGGGCGCAGCTAGTACCCTATAACCACCTGGGTATCGAGACGAATCAATCGATACCTCATTTGTTGAAATCGAACAAGATATCGTCTGATGTCATTTCTTATGCTCGATAACCACCGAGGTATTGAGACGAATTAATCAATACCTGACCTTTTGTGGATAAAAAGGTTGGGTCGGATTTTGCTCCAACTCGAAAAATAACAACTAACCGGCTAAAGGTTTCTTCGTCGTTTCTTTACTTTAGTCTACGAACGAAATCAAAAACACCAATTTATTTCCGTGTCAGTGTATTTTTTAATATGATTTGACCTTATCTAAGTGTACATTTATTGTATTTATGGAAATAAAGCATTTTTGAGTTTGAGTTACTCGAACACGCAGTTTCAGCGCTACATGGTAACATAAAAATCGGCTACATACATACAAACAAACACAGGGTGCAAACCTCATAACCCACCACCGTTGGTAGTCGGGTAAAAAGTAAAAATTAAAATCGAGTCTCAGCTTCCTCACCTGAATAAGTTTATGCTTCAGATGCGGCCAGACCAGCGGCAGGATCTTGCAGTTCACGTCGATAGGGTTTAGAAGACTCGCCACGCACGATATTAAACCACATACTTCGTGTCTTATCTGGAAGAAACACATTTTAGTCAGTCGTAACCGGTTTCCGACGAAACGGAGGGGTGGTGAATTCAATCCAGCAACCAACAGCATCGTATCATAATTTAATGTTATTACAAAAATACAAACCTGTGGTGTAATATGGTGTGTATGCTCTATGCACAAGTACGTTAGTATACCTAGATTAAGATATAATTATAGCACTCTGCAGACAGTGAATTCGCAGATTTCTGTATATATTTTCACTGTGTTTTTAGGCTAGTATCAAAAATGTGTAAATAAAATAACTAATTATTTTTTTTACACATTTCACAAGTCAATTATTAATTAGATGAAGATATCGGACACGTATTTTTTTGTTTTATCGATTAAACAAAACTAAACTAATTAGTAATCTGGATACGAATAATATTTATATGGGACCACACCAAGATAATTTAACTGACTTCAAAGAAAGAGTATAACAATGGTTCTCAATTCGAATGTATTTTTATTTTATGTTTGTAACCTCAGAACTAATGACTGGGTGATCCGATTTTGATGATTTTTTTATTTGAAAGCTGGTGCTTTCCGTGTTGTCCCATTTTAATTTGTTCCAGTTCAGACAGTGGCATTCACGAGAAAACCATACAATTGAAGTCGGTTTATAGTTGTTTTTTAAACAAACCTTATTATCTATTTACCCCACAATACAGGTCGTCCAGACCTAGTGTGGGGAACAGAGTCCAGTTTAAGGTCGGCTATTGTGCCAAGGTGCCCGACTAATTTTAAGTAGATGTAGATGTACCTATGTATACCGCTTACTGAATAGTTTTTTTTTTAGTCGTATTGTATTTATTTGTATACAATACTGAATGAATATCATAAGATGCTATCCGCATTATAAAACAAAACACAAAAGTATTATTTTTAGAAAATGTAACATCAAATAACTTACATTCATTATGTAAGCTTCCTAGGTACTAACCTAACCTCTAAATGTATTTATTATTATGAACCCTATGTGTCATACATTTGACAAGAACTAGTATATAGCTTTCTTTTTGTTGGAAAAATCCTTCTTTGGGGAAGCACGTTCAGCAGTGGGAGTAACTTACCCACAAATTAGGATGCGCCAAGCACACTGCGCTCTCGGCCACCAGATCGCAGAGAGACTGCTTTGGTAGCAGCCCGAGCTCTGCTAGACTAGTGGTGGCACGGAGGGCTTTTGCTATTATCCACTCCGATTGGTCGGTTAGGCCCTGGAACAAAGTGATTGGAAGTTTTAAGTTATACAGACTTTTTAATGGCAACTTTTGAAAAATAAAACTAACACTACATATATTTGGACATCAAAATTCAAAAATAAATACAATAAATTTACACTTAGATAAGGTCAAAACATATAAAAAAAAATACTATTCGAGTTCCTCAGCGATTTTTTTTCTAGACTTTTAGAAGCGTCGTGGCGTTACGGTGAACTAATATTTTTAGTCGTACTGCAATGACAGAGCAGTGTTGTCAACGCAACAAAAGTCAATAGGGTACATGCATGTGATTTCAAAATGGCTAAAAAAATATATACGTATTCTCTATTGATATAGAAACATATTTACATATTTATTTTAGAATTTTGAGATGTTTTTATCGTAAAATTTTACCATTGAAAAATTGATATTTTAAGTCTCAATCGAAAAATTTCAAAACGCTACGTCATTGACTAGAGCGGACGTGACATCGCTGTTCACATTTCTTCTTTTTTTATTCTGCTTGCTGCACCATGATTTGACACTATTCTGCCCACTTCACATTTCGTAATGTAGGTTATTTTCAGATTTTTCGGAAAACCTCTTTTCTGAGATGATCACTACCGAGGTCGTCACAAAAGGTTATAATCGAGTGTGAACGTGGACGTCAAATAAACATGGCGCTAATATGGCAGCGTTTTAATCACCCGAAAAAGATTGTAGTTTTGATTAGATTTTTTTACCTTTTTATTGCGAAATTCAGTGAGCGTCTTATCATTTTTCGGTTAAATAATGACCTAAAGAATCGATAAAAACAATAAAGAAAATCGATGCATATACCCTATTGGCACACGAGCGTCCTCAATCCCACGACCCTTCTCTTTTTGATCAGACTCTACATAGGCAAAAACAGAGACAGATTCTATAGGTATTAGGAACGCCCGTAAGTATTTTGACCACTTTTGTGTATTCAGTGTCGTCAATGTATGTATGGAAAGTGGTTTTTATTTTATTTGTTCTTTCTTTATAACTATGGTTTATCCATTTTGAATGAAGCATGTTAGTAAACAAAGTACGACACAAATAACAAAATCTCACTTGCTTGGCGTCGAGTTTCAGATATAATTGTAAGCAATTTTTATTGAAGGGAGGATCTAAAATCGACAAGTAATGTAAATTACGTATAAAAGGACGCGCCAACAAAGTGAATTTTAGGTTAAGTATGGGCGATTTGTTTACGTTTATGCTCCATTCAAAATGGATACGATATAGGTTTAACTTACCTGTTGTAACAAAGGTACTAAAATAGGCGCCGCATGTTGTCCCACGTAGGATGCAACACCGACCACCCTTTCGAAGAAACACCCTCGTAACGCCACCTCCGTCTTATCATTCAGGAAGGTTACCATGTGGGATAGGATCACGTCGTTAGCTGCAAAGAATAATCAACTCTATAACGATGGTCTTAGGGTAGTGTTTACGTAAGTGGCGACGTGATCCACCCTTTCAAAGAAACATTTCTGTAACGCCACTTCCGTCTTATCATTCAGGAAGGTTACCATGTGGGATAGGATCACGTCGTTAGCTGCAAAGAATAATCAACTTTATAACAATATTCTTATACAAATACAATATTCTTTATTTGTAAACATGGGTCACATAGATGGAAGAGACGAAGTACGTAACGTAAGCACCATACATGTTTTGCCTAAATCCAAGGCATACAAATATTAATATATTTTAGTCTAATTACAGACAAAAATGGAATAAAGAAATGGTCAAGAGAAGTTAAAAATTACAAATACCAAAATAAGTTATAATTATAAGATTACTGGTCAGATAATAATACATTAATTAATAATTTAATAACACATGAATCAATATATTACGTTCTTATCTAATAAAAAGTCATTTATATTATAATAGCATTTTGATGTCAGTAATTTATTAAGTTTAATTTTAAATAATGTCAATGGTAGCAACTTTATAATGTTGGGAAGTTTGTTATAAATTTTTGGTGCCATGCCCCAAAAGCTTTTTTTGAAGTAATGCGGTTTTACCACTAGTGGGACACAGGCGTTGCTGGTCGCGTCTAGAAAAGTATTTAACGTAACGTAAAACTACTCTAGGAACACGACGACGTTTCGCGCGTAACGCCATATGTGATTAGGATCACGTCTGCAAAGAATAATCAACTCTATTTCAAACTCCGTAGAATATTTTCTTCTAGCACTAAGTGATCATTAGAAAATCAGTATAACTTAGCCGTAGATAAGTTATCGACATACCCCAAAAAATTAATTAAGTGGCAGTGAGCCGGCAATATTTTACAATAAACCCACAGTTGTGATAAACGTGTTCTTGAGTGGTGACTGTGACTAGGCAAACGTAGTGTCGGACGCCCTCCAGCCATATGGGTTGTCTGCAGGCTGGATGCGGCAAGCTGAAGACAGGGCGCTATGGCGCTCATTAGAGGCCTATGTCCAGCAGTGGACCTAAATATGTAGATGATGATGATGATAAGGAGTAAGATTAGTTATTTACCTTTCTGTTTCCCAAAGAATATGCAGAGCTTAGTGATGCCATTTTCAACAAGCGCTCGCTTCACGACAGCTTGTGAGTCTGTCAGTAGATATGAAACTGTTGAACGGACCTAGAAATATGTAATGTCATTATTAAAAAAAAAGACGTGTGGCACTCGGGGACTGCCGCGGTAAAGCTATTGCAATGCCATCTAGAGGCGAGTTGCTGAACTAAAGAGACAAACGTCATATTTCAAAAAGTCATTAAAAGTTCTACTATTCATCGATAGATGGCAAAACTAAAAAGTATCACCGCTGTTCCGGTCGGAGTGGGGAACGTGAGGTTTTTTCGTTACGGAATTTCTGGATTCGGTCCCCGCGCTCAAGGCCCGCGATAGAAGCTATGCAATAGCTTAAAAACAAACAATTCTGATTGACGATTCACGCTTCGGGACTTGTTGATTTTTTTATAATAATAATAATAAATCATTTATTTGAGACACAAACAGCTTAGACATACTTATATAAAAGGGGTGTAGGTAGCTTATTTAAGTTATTAGTTCATACATAGAATAATTTCTGTGTTCCTCACACTAGGATAAATCCTGTGTCGTCAAGTTATGTTTAACAAACTTTATAATGTTACTTTAATAGTAGCTAGGTTAATTAAAATTAAGATGGGTACTTATTCTATTTATCAGCTACTTAGTTAATTTATATAAACATCTATATAACAACTAAGTAAGTTAATTTAATTTATTCGCACTCGATGTAGGATGTAAATTTTCTACTATCTACAGTAAAATCACATGCCTTAATAACCAAGTAATAAATATTACGGAAGGTTGGGAAATCATTTGTGGGCAATTGCGTAAGATTCTATAATAAGCTTCCATCTGAAGCAACTGAGCTCCCTATTCGTAAATTTAAACTGTACATAAAACGAAATCTTATCTTATCAGCCTATTACTCCGTAGATGACTACGTCAATGATGTTAATGCTTGGCCGGATGTAGCCCAGTTCCACACAGACAATAGTATGTAAGTCTAGACTTAGTTATCCTTAGATTGTATTAGTTGATAAGCGATAAACTTGCTAGTGGTTTCTTTTTCACTTCTTCCGCTAGTGGACAAAAAATTGAAGTGAATTAGAGTAAATTGCACCTTATTTCTTGTTTGATCAAATATAAACGATTGACTCTGATTCTGACTCCAAAGGCATGTGAACTGAGGTGCATTTTTCAGGTTAACTCACAATTTGATCGTTTGCTCACACTTTGATCAGAGTTTAGTAAAATATAGTATACGAGTCAAATTCTTTTACCATTTCATGTAGTGCAGAAAGTTCAGTCTCGTAGTTGATATTGGCCGAGTCTTTGTCGACCATGTTCTGAGTCTGGTCTAGGAAACGCACTGCGGTCTCCGCTAATGTTGCTGTAACAAAAAATCGGCTGTGTTTCCTGGTGGCTGTGTCGTCTAGTTATAATTTTCTTAAGAGGTGAAGGAATGTCGCAGGTGTAAATCTAGAAACAGGGGTTAAATGGAAGACAATTTTGGATGGATAATTTACTGGTGTAGTTACTCGGAATAATTCTTTGTAAGAAGGGGTCTCTCAAGGCTCGATGCGGTGCCCTTTCCGTTCATTATTCACACCTCATACATTAAAATGAGTATACCTCAAGGCCCAACACTTCTAGAGTCTGTTCAAAAAGAGAAGAGTCGTGGGGGCACTCGTGTGCCAATTTGACAACTTTTGTTGCGTTAACAACACTGCTGTCATTGCAGTACGACTAATAGTCTTAATTCGTAACGCCACGACTCTTCTCTTTTTGAACCGACTTTACCCTTCCTCTCCTTCTTCTAGTCTGCAACCCGAGGAGCCAACTCCGGCAGGATCTATTCTGGGAAGACGTTACAGTCCTCTTTTGGAGGTTGCCTTCAAGAGAGGGCCGAGGTATAAACCTTACTCAAACCGTATTGTATCAGAAAGGGTGTTCCGAAAGGCTCGATACTACGGCTATTAATCTTCATTACACATACTTTTTATATGAAAAATGGGTATACCTTAAGGCTCAACATTCTTACCCTTTCTCTTCATCATACATACCTTGAACGTTGGCATATCGAGCCTTGTTGGACAGTTGTGGAACACCCATTCTGATACTATTGTGTACTAGTGCTCCGCAAGGCTCGCAAGGCTCGATACTACGACCATTTCTTCTTATTACACATACTTTTTATATAAAAAATGGGTATACCTCAAGGCTCAACACTCTTACCCTTTCTCTTCATCATACATACCTTGAACGTTGGCATACGCAATGCGCACAGGCACAGCCGAGTCCGCAGCCCTAGGGGCTAACTCTGGCAGGATGTATTCTGGGAACACGTTACAGTCGGCTCTGGGAGGACGACGCACAAGAGACACGCAGCGGGCGGTCGCGTGGACTGCGGCGGCGCGGACTCGGGATACAGGGTCGTGGGTTAGGTGGATCTGTGGAGATGTAATAGTAAGATGAATATGAGGTGATGGAACGTTACATCAAACAAAACATGCGACAAAGAGCTAGGTTCAGTAATTGAAAAGGTTATGAAAGTCTTGTTACCAAAGAGTTAAGTGCAAAAACAGCGTTAAAAAATCTTAGTTAAAGAGCGAATTGAAAAATATACTGTAGATACTTTAACTGACGAAAAAATTCATCAATAAAAAAACAAGACACACTTAAAGGATAGGTCACATACAGCGTCGGTCACATACAGCGTCAGCATTAGGTAAGTGCATCACTGAATGCAGGTTAAAATATTTTGGTTTATTCGTTCTGTTTTCATATTACCTTAATAAAAATATAATTTACTAGCAGCGCCCCGCGGCTTCGCACGCGTTATTTCTATGGAAACGTTTAAAGGCGATTTATATCCCACGGGGACTGATTTATGGGATAAAAAGTATGCCTATGTTTGATTCCAGGATTAGAATTACCTGTATGCAAATAATAATATTTAGTAATATTTCAGCCAGATCCGTTCAGTAGTTTTGGCGTGAAGAGGTAACATTATAAATGCGAAAGTTTGTATGGATGGATGTTATCCATCCATACAAACTTTCGCATTTATAATATTATTTAGTGTGATAGTGTGATTTTCGAAAACTCCTAGAATTAAAGTTTCGATTGAATCCGATTCTTTAATATTTTTATCTATTCGTCCTGTTTTTATGTTACCTCTGTAAAAATATAATTTATTTGCGACTTGTTAAACTCCTACAATTAAAGTTTCGATTTAAACCTGCATGTCCTCACGGACCTCAATCCTGACGGGTTTAGAGAATGTTAAAATGTAGATTACAATTCGTTATTATAAATATATAAAATACAATAGCGCCCTGCACACGTAAGGTTCGGACCGCGGGAAATTGCACGCGCCGTTCCATCCCGCGCTCCGAACCGTACGTGTAGATGCGCCAGGCTGACAGTCCGATCTGGCAGTTCGATGCGCGCTCTGATCTCACAGTTCTGTGCGCGCATCTCGTGTGGACGCAAACTACAGAACTGCCGGTTTGGAGCGTCGTCAAAGCTATTACGGATTTCATTCGTTTGATGATATAATACGAGTCACAATCTGCAGGTAGCTTAACTGATGCATATAAATACCAGTAGGAAGCGTAAACAATCTACAGGTTGCTCAACTGATCCATATAAATACCAGTAAGAAGCGTAAACAATCTACAGGTAGCTCAACTAATCCGTATCAATCACAATTACCTATTGTTATACCTAACTGTTAATTATCGTTTTAAGATAAAGCCTTGTTTATTCCTAGGGGTGAAAAGTATTACTTTCATCCCGCTTATCAGGCAACTTCAAACCTGCTTTCTGAATATGAGTTCTCATGAATTCCATTGTCAGAACTGAACCAAATTGAAATAAAAAAAGAATCATCAAAATCGGATCACCCAATTAAAAGTTTTGAGGTAACAAAAATAAAAAATCAGTCCAATTGAGAACCTCCTCCTTTTTTGAAGTCGGTTAAAAATAAATAATTTGACCACATTTGCCTTTTTTCAGTTGCTTGTACTAACTACAGATCGCTAACACGATGATTGGGTATCCATTCTGCTTGAGACTGAGGCAAAACTTTTGAAACTTTTAACGTTCCACGCGCCAGTCTAAACTGCAGTCAAAACTCTTGAAAATCTATTTACACGCACAGTTCGGATCGTTTGGAAAAATGTGAAAGATTTGCCCGCGTTCCAAACCGTGGAAACATTTTTACTCGCAATTAGCACGACAGTTCGATCCGCAGTCCAAACTGCACAGATCCATCCGCGGTTTAGACCGCAGTCCAGATGCGCGGTTCGAACCTTACGTGTGAAGGCCGCTAATGTGTTATGCAGGGGGTGTTTTATATCCGACCGGGGAGCAGACAGGGACATGCGTAAGGAAAGACGGCTTACTGCACACTGGTTTATCGAACTACCGCGAGGGGCGGCGCAGCCGCACCAACGCTACATGTATAGATAGACTTACATATCTAACAGGGGGGTTACTTATTACCAACGCTGGTACATACATACTAGTAGTTGTAATAAAAAGGCCATACTTAACTCAGCATAATGCTGGCTAAGCTCCCGTAAGAGGCCTACCAGCGATGGCGATGATCTTCCGTACAAAACTCCGAAACTTCCCGTGTGATAAATGGACCTTGATACCGTTTTATTTATCGACTAAGCTTGCAGGTCTTGCAACGAAATATGTTAAATGCGAATTTATTGATAACATTTCTAATAATATTACAATTGGCGTACGTAGTCCGTAAAAAACTTCAAATAACGTGTAAGGGTTTAACGTGCACGTCTCAAATACACGGACTGCAAGTGGGCGGCTGCAAGGCAACTGACAAACAACTGTAAAGACTTATCAATAGTGGACAGATAATGTCGGTGAACCATACTTTTGAAGTTGGGATAGCTAAAATGTATAGTTTCTAATACTCACAATATATGGTAAGATCCGATCCAAAATAGTTTCCGAGCTGGTACTCTCACACAACAGCAACAGTATCTCCAAACTGTACAACTTAGACGTACAATGATGCAGTCCTCTAATACACGACGTAACCAACGACGTAATCAAAATCAACCCTTCACTATCCGACCCAAGTTCCTTCTCCTCCAAACTAGTATCCATTTCATCTTCATCGAAGTTTATGGTGTTAACGTTTAGGACTTTAAAAGTATCTTTATGATTGTCGATGGTATCTGGTTTGTGTACAGTTGTGTCGTCAACTAAGTCTTTGTAGTTTTTCTCGTCGGAAGGTTGCGTGAAGATTTTTATGATGTTCCGAATGTCTTGGTGGATGCGGAGGATTTTCTCGTCGGGTGGTAGGATTGGTTGTGCGGAGAATATCAGCATGTACGATTGGAGGAATGAATAGAAGTATTCTGGGAATAATCTAGAACAAAAGATTATACTTTTAAAGCTTAACGGATTCACTGGCCGGGTGCTAAATATAGTTAACTGATGAACCTTATACCATACAGTACATAACTGTGTGGTGCCGGCTTAGAATTTGCATTACCCCAACTCTTCCAGTGGGTGTCGTAAGAGACGACTAAGGGATATCTATGGGGGGCGGGCAGCAGCGCCCCAATTCTACCTCCGAACTGCAATTCGCAACCCGCATGCACAGCGTGGGGATTATGGGAATAGGGTATATGCATGTGATTTCAAAATGGCTAAAAAAATATATAATTCTCTATTGATATAGAAACATATCTACATATTTATTTTTGCGTTTTGAGATGTTTTTATTGTAGAATTTAACCATTGAAAAATTGATATTTTAAATATCAATCGCAAAATTTCAAAACGCTACGCCATTGACTAGAGCGGACGTGACATCACTGTACACATTTCTTCTTTTTTTATTCTGCTTGCTGCACCTTGATTTGACACTATTCTGCCCACTTGACATTTCGTATTGTCGATTATTTTCCTGAGATGATCACTACCGAGGTCGTCACCAAAGGTTTTAATCAAGTGTGTACGTCGACGTCACATAAACATGGCGCCAATATGGCAGCGTTTTTATTACCCGAAAATGATTGTAGTTTTGATTTGTTTTTTTTTTACCTTGTTAATGCGAAATTCAGTGAGCGTCTTATCATTCCTCGGTTAAATAATGACCTAAAGAATCGATTAAAACAATAAAAAAATCGATGCATATACCCTATTACCCCAGTGAGATAAACGCCAATAAGTCGCTTATCAGGGGAAGGCCTGCGTCCGGCAGTGGACCAATACAGGCTGTTAAGGCGCATACCCGAGCCAATCTGACAGCGATACCTATTTTATCTTATTTTTACGTTTATCAAAGGATTTTTTAAAAATCCTAAGTTCAGTTTGTGGTATCTATTATAAGCTATTTTTAATACCTCTTTCACAATTTTATCTCATATAGTTTAGGAGGAAAATAGAGTTTGGTGGCCAAAAAGCGCAACTTCGTATCTCTGCCTAAGCTTTACAAAATGAAACTATTACAGAGGTATTAACAAATACTTGTGATAGATACTACAAACTGAACGTAGGATTTTTAAAACTTGCTGCGTTTAACGTAATAATAAGATAAAATAATTGGGGGCGCCACTTGCACTGGTGTATGGGCCTTAAGGTCGAGTTTTACACTACATAGGTACCTACATAATTTTTAATATACATAGAAAACATCCAGAACACCCTGAACAAATATCTGCAGATCACAACTGCAACCTCTCGCGTCTTAGGCGGAACTTTTCACGCAGCGCCACAGAGGTCGTCAAAATATTACTAGAGACCTAAAACAAAACTACCAAGTGTCCTGAGGTCCTGCCAAAACTAAAACTTTTTTCTGTCTGTCTTTTACTGTGTCCGGCTCTTTTCTTTTCAAGCCCTAAACCTTGGTCTCTTTGATCTCTCACAAGAAGAATTACGTGTCCAATATCTTCTTATAATCTAATTGGCGGACTTAGGGTACTAGCCTATTGTATTGTTATAGTAAGTAATACTGACTGCCCCCTAGCCTCGTCCAAGTATATCTCGGCGCTCCGACGCTCCCTCGGGCTCCGCTGCGTCATGGAATGCAGCAAGGCCCGCAGTCGCGGCTCGTAGGTGTCCCCCACTGTCATGGTGGACGGGCGCTCCTCCCCTTGTCTGTAAGCCAGCAGGCCGGATAGATCCAGGGCTGGGGTGCCATCGTTCCAGAGCTCTATAAGGGCACAGCTGTAAGGAAAAGATGATGATCTTTTTTGTTATATAAGATTTTTGTTATTAAGGCTTTTATACACGGACTGCAAGTTGCCGATTGTATGGTAACTGCACTTGACGGCAGCCGGAAGCCTGCACAGTAGGGTTATTTCTAAGAAACCAATTAATACCTCTTTATGAAAAAAAATATCTTGTCAAAGTAATTTGTTTTGGGATTTTATTTGATATCTATATCGTATCCATTTTGAATGGAGCATAAATGTAAACAAACCGCCCATACTTAACCTAAAATTCACTTTGTTGGCGCGTCCTTTTATACGTAATTTACATTACTTGGCGATTTTAGATCCTCCCTTCAATAAAAATTGCTTACAATTATATCTGAAACTCGACGCCAAGCGAGTGAGATTTTGTTATTTGTGTCGTACTTTGTTTACTAACATGCTTCATTCAAAATGGACAAACCATAAGTTGATATATTGTATCTAAAAAGGCATTCAATGATGTTGATTTAGACGGAAACTTTAACCTAAAATGTAACCTTTTCTTATCAATCGTGAAAAAAAATTCCACAGTCCAAGACCGACCTAATCTGATGAGCTCTGACCAAAGCAAAGTGCGAAGAAAATATAAACAAAGAGGCAATGGTGTCGATTCAGTTAACATAAAACCTACAGGCTCATTATACATATACTTTATACCTGTCTGAAATGAAATTAATTTGGAGTGCGTACCTATGTTTTACTGTTTCAATACATCATTTTTTTCATCTATATAAAGAGCTCTATCACAGTATGATTATGTCGCTCTAACTAAGTAAGAGAAAAGAAAAACAAACACTTAAAAAAACTAAACAGATTAGGTATACATATACATTTAAACTTTTTAATGTACAATTTCACTAGACTTTTAACTTCTTCCGAATTTGAGTTTGATAGGGCAATGTTACAGTACAGCTGTACAACTTATGCGATCAAAATACATTATTTATAACCTCATCAAAACTCACGTACACAT
This sequence comes from Eupithecia tripunctaria, assembly GCA_955876795.1. Lineage (NCBI taxonomy): Eukaryota > Metazoa > Arthropoda > Insecta > Lepidoptera > Geometridae > Eupithecia > Eupithecia tripunctaria. The sequence goes on along the minus strand of OY041623.1, from coordinate 5,301,120 downwards.
ATTTAATTTTTTGTATTTGTATTCCAGGCCTAGAACTAAGAATTGAGCCTGTTGCGTTCAGTAGTTTTTGCGTGAAAAAGTAACAGACATCCATACAAACTATTACGGTTATAATATTAGTATGAAGTGGATTAGTTGAAGGTGCTTACCCTGCTGAGAAGATGTCCATGCTAGGAACCAGCTCTCCAACCTTACACGGCGATTCGCTTAGCAGAAGACCCTTGTCATCCTAAAACATTTGGAGATTTGTAGAATACTAGCTTTTTCTCGCGGCTTGGCACGCTCTATTCAAGCCTATGTCCGTCTCCGACATACCGTATACCTCCCTCCCAAATTTTATCAAGATTAGTTTAGCCGGGAACGGGATAGAAGGTATAAATAATAAATAATGGTGGACAATATCACACAGCATTATCTAGCCCCAAGCTAAGCAGAGCTTGTGTTATGGGTACTAGATAACTGATATATGTAGTATACTATGTCCTTATGTCCTTCTCTTTGTTCTAAGCTACCTATTTTCAACCTAATCGGTTCAGCCGTTCTTGAGTTATGAATAGTGAAATTAACGTGACTTTATTTTATGTAAATAGATAATGTGTATTTAAAAAACTTCACTGTTACTGTTCCCAACTTCAATGGGAATAAAGAGGAACTGAAATAAGATAGATAAAGAGGACGGGAAATAATAAATAAATAATGTTGGGCAATAATTGTCTGCGTATTTATGTGTGCGTGCTCATTGGACAATAATTGACCAACATTATTTATTTATTATTTCCGTTCCTGTGAATTCACACAGCATTATCTAGCAAAAATTAAAAGAATTAAATGTTTATGTAAGCCCAAGCTAAGCAGAGCTTGTGTTGTGGGTACTAGATAACTGATATACTTTATACAATACACTACATAGATAGATATTTTTTATTATACATAGAAAACATCCAGAACACCCTGAACAAATATATGCAGATCGTACACACATTTGTTGAGGCGGGAATCGTGAAAATGTATAGAAAATGTATTCAGTATTTATTGCATTCATACAATCAGGTCTTAGTGATAAGGTGAGTTTAAGTTAAGATCACAGTATGAACCTACCCATTATGGGTGTTGCAATGGAGAACTGGCAGGTATCGCGCAGTATCTTAAAATTATTATTAATGAACTTAATATTTACACAAATATATAATTTAATTTGCGAAAATTGTGTTTGTACACTTCCTCTACCTATTCCATAACCTCTCCTATAACTAAGGTTTCGCTGGAAGAAAACTCTTTATCAGGGTTAAGCTCGCCTTTGTACATATCTTTTAATATAACTTCATTCTATGTATTTATCTGTGTACATTAAAGAATTACAGAATAACAGAAAATGTCTGAAAATTGAAGATTCTTACCGCGGTCCTATTACTAGGATCAGGCGCGCGTACAAATCTCTCCGGGGCGACATAGCACAGTCTTCTCCTGGAGGTATCGAAGAAGTAGCTGAAGTCAGCCGGATTGTCATCCGGTAGGAAGGTAGGCTTGAACGAGGCTATGTCTGTGAGCAGCACCCATAGCCATGAGGTCACCATTACGTTTTCCAGCTGTGGACGAAAAATACAATAGGGTATATGCATGTGATTTCAAAATGGCTAAAAAAATATATACGTATTCTCTATTGATATAGAAACATATCTACATAATTATTTTTGCATTTTGAGATGTTTTTATTGTAGAATTTAACCATTGAAAAATTGATATTTTAAATCTCAATCGCAAAATTTCAAAACGCTACGCCATTGACTAGAGCGGACGTGACATCACTGTGCACATTTTTTCTTTTTTTATTCTGCTTGCTGCACCATGATTTGACACTATTCTGCCCACTTGACATTTCGTATTGTCGATTATTTTCAGTTTTTTCGGAAAACCTCTTTCCTGAGATGATCACTACCGAGGTCGTCACCAAAGGTTTTAATCAAGTGTGTATGGGAGCGTTTTTATCACCCGAAAATGATTGTAGTTTTGATTTGTTTTTTTTACCTTGTTAATGCGAAATTCAGTGAGCGTCTTATCATTCCTCGGTTAAATAATGACCTAAAGAATCGATTAAAACAATAAAAAAAATCGATGCATATACCCTATTGAAAATTAACATTACAAAGGCTTAGGAAATTAATAGAAACTTCATTAAGGATGGGAAAAAAAGTACCTATACCCATAGATACACCTATAGAAACAGCCAATGAGGCGTTTATCAGGGGGAGGCCTGCGTCCAGCAGTGGACCATTATGGGCTGTTGAACTGAAGTGAGATAAGGACGCGTTTTAACTATGTCTTATCTGAATGCAAATTTGTGACAAAGGGGGCGTTTTCTATTCAACTTTCTGCTGAATATGTATCAATAGGTAGTAGGACTAAATATAAAGCTCAAATTATTAGATAATCTTCTTATTTTTAACCGACTTTCAAAAAAGGAGGAGGTTCTCAAATCGCCTGTTTTATTTTCTTATTTTTATGTTTGTTACCTCAGAACTATTGACTGGGTGATCTGATTTTGACGATTCTTTTTTTATTTGAAAGCTGGTGGTTTCCGTGTGGTCCCATTTCTTGTTCTACTTTGACCCAGTTCTGACAATGGTATCCATGAGATAACCATATAATTGAAGTCGGTTTATAGTTTTTTTAAACCAAATCAATTATTAAATCAATAATAGTACTTATTAAGATTGGCATAGCATGCAAATATAAATACCAGTTTAGTTAATATGAATAAATAATAGGTACTTACAACATTAGGTACTGCACGAGTGTTAAGAACAAAATGAATAAATAAATATAAATAATAAATCTAAGAAATGACATCTTTATTAAGGTACCAGCTTCGCACTCGTACTTTTGCCTGCGGCTTCACACGGGTTTTCGGGAACAGTAACTTGCCTAAACGTTATTCCAGGTCCATGTTAATAAATAACTTTATACAATCTAATTTTTAACTCTTTCCTTCCATTTATTTTGGCGTTGCCTTCAGCCAAACATCTTCACAATCACAACTGCAGAAACTTTCGCCTTTATAATATAAGTACGATACAATGTAATTGTGTTAGTGGAGAACGCAACTCGACAAACATAGTGTAGGACAAGTGGAAAGTCGTTCTGCGAAAGACTGCACTCAGATGCTGGATGCGTCAAGCTTTAGACAAGGCGCTATGGCGCTCATTAGGGGAGGTTTATCTCCAGAAGTGGACAGATATAGGCTGATGATGATTACAATGTGATTGTACCTTTATATCTCCATGACATATCCCAAGCTTGTGCATCCGATGCAAGGCATACAGCACTTGGAATGTTATCCACTTCTTCTCCAAGGTTGTGAGGAACGGCCGAGTAGACATGCGATCGTAAACACTGCATCTGCAGTATTCCCTCATGAGGAAGCCAGCTTTGTCTGTTAGCTGGAACAAAGATTTATAGCTGAGCTAAACTATTAGTGTTTTGGCAATTTTTATGTATAATAAAAAATATCTATTCTATTTGAAATAATGATGATGACTTAAATTCGAATGATCATGCTAAGGGAAAAAAAGGACAGGTGGACAAAGAAAAGAAGAGAATGGTATTTCCGAGGTAAATGAAGTAAAAGCCTGCAAAACTGAATGATGGAAAGATGATATTAAAAGGGTAGCTGGCCCAGAATGAACCCACATTTGGAATCTAGATACTAAAAATATGTTGAAGGGAGGAAAATACCTAAAGTGGGACATTAGTTGCTATAATACCCTATCCAAAGAAGTATCTTTGTTTGGGCATAATGCACCACTATAAATTTTTCTAATTGTTGTCAAGTCACAAGTGATTTTCTAAATACAGAATGAAGTATTTTTAAGCAGAAAGAGATGTGTTTATGAAGGGAAAAAGGCCTAAGTGAGAGGTCTAATATATGTATTGTTATAAAATTTGGATAAGTAATTATTGTTACATGAGTTATCGTATGAAAAGTTTTGTATTGTAATTGTATTCTTTCCCAATCATCATATTTACGTTTGCGTACAATTTTTTTGTTAATTAATTTTGTCAGTAAAATTACTTACACCTTTAGAAAATATTCTAGAATAACAAGATTGGTTCTGATTTAGTAAATGTAAATTTTCTTCTCAAACATTCTTCTTAATGCTTTAGCCAGAAGTAGGTTGTCTGTTTAAAAAGAGAAGAGTCATGGGACTTGTGTGCCAATTGACAACTTTTGTTACGCTGACAACACTGCTCTGTATTGCAGTACGACTAAAAGTGTTAGTTCACGCCAAGATTTAAAGGCTTTTATTCACAACCATAGATACTTACAATAACTCTTTGAAAAGGCAAGCAATTGAAAGCAGAGACCAGCTGTTCCTTTATCTTCAGAATTCTCTCCTTATGTTCTGCTAGTGGTAGTGATGGATCTTGGATCGCAAACACCTTCACAACTATCAGGCCTTCGCGAGACTTTGCCCTCGCTACTTTCAGGAATCTAGTCGAGCCGAGGCTGGAAAATAATTATTGTTGTTAACAGTTTATTATATTCACCTAATTTTTTTCTGATTACAATGCCTGTGTACAGTGTAGTAGTTGGGAAATAAAATAACAAATATTTATATGATTATAAAAAAAGATGAGTTATGCATGTCACTGCTCTACTGAGATTATAAAAGTTGTGTATTTTACTGGTCATTTTAGTAGATATTTGGTGCGTTATTGACCCTTTTGGTTTGGTATCTAATTAAATTATTAGAAAGATAGAAAGGTACATAACTTGGAATTGGATTTTAATATTGGATTATGCTTGTAACTAATTTAGGAAAGATTGTAGCTTATTTTACTATACCTCTGGTCAAAGGTGAGGTCTACATGATCACTTAAATAGTGCTCCACAGGGAATATCTGTGAAGGTGCCACTCCAACCAGCTGATTTCCCATAGTTTTTCACTTCACAATTTCACAACTTAACGCTCTGCACATAGCAAGTCGTAGACTACGAGGTAATAGCTTATAGCTATGAACTTTATTGTTAGGAACCAAAATGTGAAGAAGATCAATTAATTTTGATCATTCTCCGTAAAAGATTGCACTTGCAGTAAATATTATTTTATTATTTCCATGGTATAATAAAACAAGGTATTGCATTCCGAACGGTGGTTGTCACCAGCCATAGAGTATATCAACCATAGAGCCCAGCTTCTAAGAAGGTTACCAACTCCAAAACTAAATATCGGCTATACTAAAGGGCGCTCCACACTCACGAAAATCTCGCGAGAGTCGTCAGCCGTCAACTCGCCTCAGCCTCAATCTCCGATGCTGTCTACGCCTGCTCGGCGTGCTGAGATATAGATAGATAATAATTTTATTGAAAAAACCACATTAGAGTCAGAGTCAGAGTCAAATCGTTTATTTCTTTAGACTTACAAAATAAGCACTTAGATAAGTCAAATTTTTACTATATAAACAGCTTGATAAATAGTAATTACTACTAACAAACAAGAAATAAGGTGCAATTGACTCTAATTTACTTGAATTTTTTTTTTCCACTAGCGGAAAAAGTCTAATAAAGATACGTTTGCCAAAATCTTCAAAACTGATAAATAGAAAAAACCATATTGTATATCTAAAACTCAGATTACGTGCCTGGCATAAATTACAATATCTGTTATATAATCTAGGTACTGTTTATATTACAATACACAAACTTGGCTTTACAAAACACCATAGGGTACAAAGGGAAAAAAAGGACAGACAGACATAAATTAATTAGAAATTAAAAACCTTAATATGAGAGGTCAGTCTAGTCTAGTTAAACAAAACAAATAAATTAATAAAATAAAATAAAAGGTACTTACTTATGTCAAACTATGCTGCTGTAAAAGGGCATTGTCAAACTGTATTAAAATAATGTACAAAATTACATAATAATGTCATAAAATAATTTAGATTAAATTAACATGTACTTACATAAATAAAGCTGGTGTATAGGGGTATTGTTAAATAAAATAAAACAAAAATATAAAACCATATTGTATATCTAAAACTCAGATTACGTGCCTGGCATAAATTACAATATCTGTTATATAATCTAGGTACTGTTTATATTACAATACACAAACTTGGCTTTACAAAACACCATAGGGTACAAAGGGAAAAAAAGGACAGACAGACATAAATTAATTAGAAATTAAAAACCTTAATATGAGAGGTCAGTCTAGTCTAGTTAAACAAAACAAATAAATTAATAAAATAAAATAAAAGGTACTTACTTATGTCAAACTATGCTGCTGTAAAAGGGCATTGTCAAACTGTATTAAAATAATGTACAAAATTACATAATAATGTCATAAAATAATTTAGATTAAATTAACATGTACTTACATAAATAAAGCTGGTGTATAGGGGTATTGTTAAATAAAATAAAACAAAAATATAAAACCATATTGTATATCTAAAACTCAGATTACGTGCCTGGCATAAATTACAATATCTGTTATATAATCTAGGTACTGTTTATATTACAATACACAAACTTGGCTTTACAAAACACCATAGGGTACAAAGGGAAAAAAAGGACAGACAGACATAAATTAATTAGAAATTAAAAACCTTAATATGAGAGGTCAGTCTAGTCTAGTTAAACAAAACAAATAAATTAATAAAATAAAATAAAAGGTACTTACTTATGTCAAACTATGCTGCTGTAAAAGGGCATTGTCAAACTGTATTAAAATAATGTACAAAATTACATAATAATGTCATAAAATAATTTAGATTAAATTAACATGTACTTACATAAATAAAGCTGGTGTATAGGGGTATTGTTAAATAAAATAAAACAAAAATATAAGACCCTAAAGAATCTATTATGAAAGAAACAATAAAACAATGTCAGAGTAATACATAACCAAATTAATATTCGAATGTATAGTATTATGATATAGCTAAATCAGAAACCATCCGTTTGATACTCTGCAAACATCCCTGATGCACTGCAGAAGCGAGGCAGCCCCAACATCGTCATAAAATTAGATAAAATCAGAATTATATTATGACTGAGATATCTAAATGTATTTTACTTTTATTACGTTCATTCCATTCCAGTCAGGGGGAATTGCTCCCTCTGAAATGTTTAAAAAATAAACTTGTTTTATTGAATCTTCCCATACCATAAAATTCACTCTGTGGCCGATATTATTTTGTATAGATACCCTCTCTATTAGAAATCAATTATATTGTAGAAACAAAGTTATTTTAACGAAACGTGAAGATCATTAATAATATCATGGATAATTTTTTTGAACCTTCATTGAACATTTATTGAACCTTCCCGAACCCTTAAATTCACTCTGTTTTCTATATTATTGTGTATAGATACCCTCTCTAATTAAAATCAATTATATCTTATAAACAAAGTTTTATTTTAACGAAACGTGAAGCTCATTTATTTGGCTAATTATGGCAATTTTTTTGGAGTTGGTAATCTGGTGACAACTACGTCACCCTGATTTCCCGGAGTACCATACCTTGTTTCTTATACCATGATTATTTCCAATTCCAAAACAAAGAACGGATTGACACTTTTGAATGAATGAACGAATAACTGTCAAAAGCTGTGACTGTGCGGATTTCAGCTATTTCCACGTTATTTCAGTTGGCCAACTATTGGTTGGGTTCTTTTTCGTCGCAACTTTTGATTCATTTGATTGCCTTTTTTCGATTATTTTTGCTTGCAATATTCAACTAATGACAAAAATGACAGACACCTCATCAAAATCATCTGTCAATTTACTTGTCTATGATCTCTTCTTCAACAAACAAGCATTCCACTTCCACCCATTTTCGCTGTATTTCGTAAGATTTCAATAGTTTTATCACAAAAATGACTTCAAAAAATGAAAAGGATCGTGCCAAACAGATCCAGGATCGATGTCAGAACATATTGTTGCAGATGCTAAAAGATGAGGACAATAAATATTGTGTTGATTGTGATGCAAAGGGTAAGTTTTATCTATTGCTTTGTAATGGTATTCCCAGGCTTTTCCTTGGGGCTAGAAAGTAATCTAATAATTAAATACTATCTGGATTCTCGTCTCATCTTGCTATAGTGATCGTGACATTGGTCCTTGACCTCATATTATTGGTAAAAAATTATTGCAGTGAGTCACAAAATCTGGAGCTTTTAGATTCTTTTGGTGCACCTCTCACCTCTGTCTTTTCTATTCGTGCTCTTGGAACAGAGAAAATGATACTAATTTCTGATCTCCAAATAATCTGCCTTGTAATTGAAGCCTTGTTCAAAGAACCTTGGTTATGGTTCTCTGAGCACAATAATCATCCTCAAATTACCAATCATTTGATATCATTTGTTTTTACTATTCACTTATTCTTTATATGTAAATTTTCTTGCTATAAATACATTACAAATGCTTTATAAAAAAAATAAGTTCTGTTAGGTGGTTTTTAATCAATACAATAGTAATTTTGTTTCAATATTTTATTTACACAAAACAGCTGATTCGATTTTTAACCAACTTCAAAAAAGGAGGAAGGTTCTCAATTCTACTATACCTTTGTACTTTACTTTTAAAGATTTCATTGGATTTGTTATTTTAATATTCCTCCTAATTATGCTAACTTTCTGGGTGGTCCGATTTTCATGATTCTTTTTTCGCTTCGCATGTGGTTCTATTTTAATTTGGTTCATTTCTTACAATGGGATCCATGAAAAAACTATAAAAATTGATGTTTGTTTATAGTTTAATAAAACAAAATTGATTATTAAATTGTTTGTTTAGGAAAATTCAATAGGTATACTTATAAAAGTCCATAGTCTGTATTGCCTAAGTAGTTATAACCACCTTCGCTATAACTTTAAAATACACAGATTATTTAAAGTTATAGCCAAGGTGGTTATAATAAGTACCCATATTTGCTATAACTTTAAATATTACCTTTTTTCTAAATAATAATAACCCTGAAAACTAGGTGACAGCAAAAATATTATCAATAATAAAATGCGTAGTAATATTGATGTTTATTAAACAATGTAATGTTTGTGGATGGTTTGCTATTGTTGTGCTGGCTTGTTTATTTTTGGTTGACAATCATGTGCTGTGAGCATTCATATCAGATGAATCTGAATGACTTGCTCTTAAAAAATGCTATGGTAAAAATCTTTTTGCAACAAAGCCTGTTGGTACTTTAAATTCTAAATCATTATACCTATACTCTTTTTCACGTACAAGTGTTCCAAGTCAGATGGAGTATGTTTAATTTCAATTGACTAGGATTTTGATGCATAAATGTTATGAATTTTTTTTCTATTTCAAAGGCTCAATTGAGCTATTGAATTTCAGTACACCATTCAAATTATCAAAAACTTAATTCTAATTTGCCTCTACACGTAATAAAAAGTAGAAAGAGATTTGTTATGAACTTACTTGGTAAATCAGGACTGAAGATTGTGGGTAGTCATCATAGCATCTTTATCCAAGTACCCACATATATTTCGTTATTTAATTGTCAATCAACTACACTACACTGAGTGCACTCACACATAGGTATAATACACCACATACATTCCCCTATAGTCACTTTATCATTATTTAATCAATTGTCCATATTCCTAACTTTCAAATTCTACTATTTACAAAACTTATTTATTTTAGCTACTGTCCTTGTAACATGTCGCCTGCACATGTTACTACAGCATGACTAGGTATGCCTAGTACATCACGGGTTTCATTGCAAGGACCAGGAACCCCATCCGAATGCCGTCTTCGCAGCTGGTTGATATGCCTGGTGACTATCGGTCCATCCTCCATCTTTACTAAGAATCGAACCGGACCTTTGATTCGGACAATTTCTCCTTTAACCCACTTTTCTCCTCTTGCATAGTTGCGCAGCCACACCTTATCCTTCAGTCTGAAAGTTCTCACCGGTACTTCTCTATTGCTTTCAATTTGTCTCTCAGAAATTGGCTTCGTTGATAATGGGTGTAATATATCAAACCGTGTTCTAAATCGACGTTTATTTAGCATTTCTGCCGGACTCTTCCCAGTGACTGAACTGGGTGATGATCTCAACCCGAAGAGAAGACGTGGTAGTATGATGTCCATGTCTGGCCCTGTCAAACTTTTTAATTTATTCTTAACGGTCTGCACAAATCTTTCAGCTTGGCCATTCGACGATGGACTATAAGGCGGCGTGAATATATGTCTAATACCATTGCATTTCATAAAGTTCATGAATTCTTGTGATGTGAATGCTGTACCATTATCTGACACAAGAACTTCTGGTAGTCCTTGCTCCGCAAAAATTTCTCTCAATGCTTTAATTGCACACTCACTTGAAGTTGTTCGCACGATTTTTACTGCTGGCCACTTTGAGTATGGATCAACCACAATAAGGTACATCTTTCGGTCTACAGGGCCTGCAAAATCGATGTGTGAGCGCTGCCATGGGTTGGACGGTGTAATCCACGAGTGTGCAGTACTCGCTGGCATGTTCCTGTTTACTTGACAGCTATCACAGTTTGCTACTAGGGCTTCGATTTCATGGTCTAATCCTGGCCACCAAAAGTAGCTCCGCGCAATTGATTTCGAAATGACTCTTCCATCATGGGTCTCGTGCAGAGCCTGCAGCATGTGTTCTCGCATCGGTGGCGGTATAATCACTCGAGTACCCCATATTATGCAGTAATTGGTGATGGAAAGCTCTTTTCTTTTCATCCAATACTGTTTCAAGTTAGCATCCTGTACATTGTCTGGCCATCCATGTAAAATCCAAAATTTCACCTTCGTTAGAACATCGTCCCGGCTGGTTTGTTCTGCGATATCTTTCGCTGTATATTGAACCTCGCTCGGTGTCTCTGACAGCAACAAAACATCTTCAATGTCTTCAGTGTTGGGCTTCCATTCTTCAGCCTCAATTGGCCATCTACTGAGCGCGTCGGCATTACCAATACTTTTACCACTTTTATATTTTAGTTCATAGTCATGTGAATTCAGCTTCAAGGCCCATCGCATCATTCTTGGAGACAACACTTTTGGTATAGCTTTATTAGGGCTAAATATACCGAGGAGCGGCTTATGATCAGTGTATATTAGGACATGCCTTCCATAAACATACTGATTGAATTTATCTAGACCAAACATGATCGCAGCCGCTTCCTTGTCTATCTGTGCATAGTAACGCTCTGCTTTACTTAGTGTTCTGGATCCCATTGCAATAGCTTTTTCTGTTCCATCGTCCATCATATGTGAAAGCACTGCTCCCACCCCGTATTCTAAAGCATCACAAGTTAATGTTACACTCTTGTTATTGTCAAAGTGTATCAGGGTGTCATCGCATGATAGTACAGCTTTGGCCTTCTGGAATGTTTCTTGTTCTTTCTTTCCCCACACCCATATTGCATCTTTATCTAGCAGTCTATGTAGTGGTTCCAGCATTGAAGCTTTGTCTTTCACAAATCTGTCATAAAAGTTCAACAAACCCAAGAATGCTTGAAGTTCTTTAACACTCTTAGGACTATTAGCATTTTCTAATAATTTAATTTTCTGCTCACTTGGGTGAATTCCATTTTTGTCCACCACATAACCCAGAAATTCCACTTTATCTGTAGCTATTTCAAATTTATTCCGGTTGAGTCAGAGACCAACATTTTTCAGGCAAACTAAAACCTTTTCTAGTCTATCTTTGTGTTGTTCCTCATTTCCACTTATAAGTATGTCATCTAACAGTACTGTCACTCCTTTGATGCCAGCCAATGTGGTTGACATTACCCGTTGAAAAATACCCGGGCATGCCTTCAATCCATAGGGCAACCTTCTCATTTTGTACAATCCTTTTATTGTATTGATCGTCAGGAGCAGTCCTGTCTCGTCCGATACTCTAAGTTGCGTGTACGCCTCTTTCAAATCTAGCTTGGTGAAGATGACTCCACCTGCGATCTCAGACAGACTCTCATTGATGGTTGGTTGTGGATATGTATCAGTTTCGGTAGCAGAGTTTACGGTCAGACGATAGTCTCCACACAGTCGTATACTGCCGTTTTTTTTTACCACTGGCACCACAGGTGTGGCCCAGTTAGAGTATGCTACTGGCTCCATTACTCTGGCTCTGACCAACCTGTCAATTTCATCAGAAACCCTGTCTCTTATAGCAAAAGGTACTGGTCGGCTTCTCATAAATATCGGCTGTACATCTTTTTTGCAACTTATAACTACTTCTGGTCCTTTGTACTCTCCAAGTCCTTCAAAAACTTCCTCATAATTTTTTAGCATATCCATCAGAGATTCAGATATAGTAGTTGGTTTTACACAATTAATTTTATCAATACCTTCAACTGTGATCCCAAGCGGCTTAAACCAGTTCCTTCCTAGGAGGTTGCCTCGCCCTTGTCCAATCAGTATTTGCAGGTAACCTTTGAAGTTTTTATATTCAATAAAAACTTTGGTCCTGCCATGCACCTGCACCTTAGCATCAGTCCAGGTATGCAGATTTAGATGGCACTTTTCTAATTCAAGACCATTGGGCCAAATCTGTTCAGCATGTTCCCGCGACATGATGGTATAAGAGCAGCCGGAATCTACCTCAAACTTTACTGATTTCTTATTCAGTTGAATTTCTGTCCATATTGCAGGTTCCCGGTTTGTTCCACCCACGCAATACAAACCATTCAAACATTCTTTGTTATTCTGTTCCTGAATCTCTTTGATATCTCCAGTTTCATTATTTTTCTTACACATTTTTGCAATGTGGCCTATTTTGCTGCAAGCGTTGCATTTAGCATAAACAAACTTACAATTGTGATACATGTGGCTTCCTCCGCATCTGTAGCAGTATAATTTTTTCTTATCTTCTTTGACTATGTTTACCTCCATTGGTTCCCCTTCATCGTGTCTGTTACCACTCGCTGAGCTACCGCTTGGTCCTGCAGCATCTGGCAGTAACAGAATTTTGATATCTTCTGTACACTTTTCGGCTTGCAATGCCATTTGAACTGCCGTTTCGTACCTAAGGTTCGCCGTCTTCAGTAAACTTTCTTGTAGTTTAGTATCTTTCACTCCGCATACAATCCTGTCTCTCAGCGTCCTTTCTAAATCAACAAAATTGCAAAATCTACACATTTTTCTAAGAGCTGCAATGTAATCTTGCATTGATTCATTTCTACCCTGCTTCCGTGTGTGAAATTTATATGATTCTACAATTTCATTAGAACGCGGACTAAAGTGATCATTTAATTTTGTTTCTATTTCAACTAAAGTAGCCTCACTAACAGATTTTGGAAACACTAAAGTTTTTGCTAAATTGTACAAATCACTGCCACATGATGCGAAAAAGATGGCTTTTTTGCTGACATCGTCAGTAACCCCTTGTGCTACTAAAAAGAAAGCAAATCTTTCTTTATAAGATTCCCAGTCCGCATTTTTTAGGTCAAATGTTTCGAATCTCCTATCAGCCATTGTTCCACACACAATTCACTACTTTTTCACTATATTTCGCGTAATTTTCGTCGTCGCCAATGTTATGGACTTACTTGGTAAATCAGGACTGAAGATTGTGGGTAGTCATCATAGCATCTTTATCCAAGTACCCACATATATTTCGTTATTTAATTGTCAATCAACTACACTACACTGAGTGCACTCACACATAGGTATAATACACCACAAGATTATTTACATTAAATAAGATAGAATTAGTTTTGTTTAGAGCGGAACGGAACAGTGATGATCTTTTCAAAAATGAATCACAAAAATTTTATAATTGATATTGCAATCATACAATTGTACACAATCATCATGTTATAAGAAGTTTGCGTTTTATTAGCTATTATTATTTGTTATTCTTTTGCTTTACCTACCTATCTGCTTGTATTGGTGAAGTAAAGGCTTGTGGACTTACAGTTGAGCAATTATAAAAATAGTTTACGAAAAATAGATTTTTAATAAGTTAATCAAGTCACTCAAATCAAATCAAATTATTTCCATTAAATCTTGGGTCAAACCTATAATTGTCATACCGAAATGTCACCGAATGCTTCTTTCGTGAAAAATACTATAATTACCCAATTACATAGGCTGCTTGTCTGTCTGATCAGAACAAAACTTTATGTCAGTTAAGTTTTCAAATAAAAGCTCCGTTATTAACAAAAAATTAAATGTATGAGTATAGTGTGCACTATTACTATGCTGAAAAGTCTTCACTCAATGTTTTTAAAAAAGATTTTCCTCCAACCCCTCGCGTTTTATGAGGCGCTTAATAAAGGGAGGCGTGAGTCTTCTAAAAAGGAGCCATATTGACCTGGTCCTGACCTGAACTTGCCTTACGCTGTAGGTACAACAGGCAGGACTATATACTAGCCAAGCTCAATGTAGAATGTTTGTAAACAAACCGCTCATACTTAAATTTAAGAAGGTATAAACTCGGTTGCTGCCTCATTTACACAATTTACATTATTTGTCGAATCGAGATCCTTCCTTCAATAAATATTGCTTACAAATTATTATATCTGAAACTTTCAGCTAAGTAAGTTAGGGCTTCTATACCCGGGCATCACGTTGCGTCGGTATGGTAAGGCAAGCCGTGTATAGTGCCGTCCATTCCATGTATTTAGAAGCCCTTAGTTTTAGTTATTTGTGTCGTATTATTATTATTATTATCATTATTATTATTTTGTTTTTAAACATCGAGTTTGGCAAATGTACAGTATAGGCTAACAATGTGACCTCAACAGCCCATAATGGTCCACTACTGGACGCAGGCCTTCCCTGATAAGCGATTCATTGGCTTTTATCTTATGTGGAGTATTGCCCATAATACCCCACTCTTGGCATGCGGGTTGGGAATCGCAGTTCGGTGGTAAAATAATTCTGCAGGAGGCGCTGCTGCCCGCCCCCGGCGGATATCCCTTAGTCGTCTCTTACGACACCAGCGGGAAGAGTGGGGGTGCAAATTCTGCACCACACGGCACGATGTGATGTTGTAGCTTGTAATGTAAATGTATTGTCTCCAGGACCTCGTTGGGCATCATGGAACCTGGGCATATTCCTGTGCATCCGGTGCGCAGGCATTCACCGCAACCTCGGTGTTCATATCTCCAAGGTGAAGAGCGTTAATCTGGACTCTTGGACACCAGAACAAGTGGTAAGGACTAAGGATGATTGAAGCAAAAACATGAATTATTCTAAAGATTTAAATTGTAGGAGAGATAGGCCCTTCCCGTAGTGAGACCGCTTTGTGTTTGTTGAGAAGCGAAGTTTGAGAGCTCACAAACTTGTCTTAGTCATTTGGAATTAGTGAATTGTGTGTTTTTGTGGTGTGCTAGTTTACAAAAGTCAGTGCGAAATTGAAATGGCAATAATAACAGTTAGGTATATTGACAAAACCACTAATTTTATCTACTCAAAGTGTGCGTGCATCGGCATTTTGTTAAAGCACGCATTCATAGATGATGCTACGGTTTTTGGGCGTAGGGAGTCTAATTCTAAGTGAGGGAACTAAGATCTGCACGGACATCTCGCATAGCAGTGTATTGTGCATTATCCCCATGTCTAAGGCTAGGCCTAGGCCCTAACCAGCCCAGCTCCTTGAAGTATCGGAACAGGACTTTTGGTGACTGACTCGTTTCAGCTTTTCTGTGGGTGTGGATGGGGTAGAATATATATAGGTATGCCTCAATGAAACACTTCACCCGTTTTATGTATGACCTCCTCTGAGGCCGTGCAGTGTACCACAACGTGTTCCACAGTCTCTTCTCTTGGAAGCAGCCACGACATAAACTGCTGTCTGTGGTCCGGGCCTAGGGCGTATATATATACCTAACGATTTAAATCTTTGTTATATTCAATAACAATAGCACAAAGCACAAGTTTCGGCCCAGGCCTACCCAGTAGGGGTAAGTTCCAACTGATGATGACGTTTTATAATTGAAACCTACAAGCAAACGTATTTATGACTTTAGTTTACGAGGTATTAAATCTGTAATGAATCAGTTTATTTTGTTGATTATTGGCATGACAATCTCAATATTTAGTTGAGTCACAGATAATAATATAATACTCTACCTAAATACACTATCATTTTATTTTACCTTGTATACGCGAACGCAAGGTTTATTAAATACTAGATCGACAAGTAATGTAAATTACGTATAAAAGGACGCGCCAACAAAGTGAATTTTAGGTTAAGTATGGGCGGTTTGTATACGTTTATGGCTCATTCAAAATGGACACGGTATAAATATAAGGACGAAAATATTTAGTACCGAGAAAATCTCGATAAGATCTAACAAATGGTAGTCCGTTATTGAGTATTAAGATTGAGGTCCTATTTCATTTATCTAGTACCCATAACAAGCTCTGCTTAGCTTGTAACTAGGTAATCCTGTATAAATTGTACAGCATTATTATATATATTTTTTTCATTTTTTTTTTCCAGGTCTCACTACAACAAATGGGCAACTCACGCGCCCGTGCAGTCTACGAGGCGAACCTCCCTGACTCCTTCCGAAGGCCGCAGACTGACTCCTCGCTAGAAGCGTTCATCAGAGCGAAGTACGAGCAGAAAAAGTACATCGCTAAAGAGTGGGTGCCGCCTGCTAAGCCGAAAGTTAACTGGTATGGAAATATGACTTGATAATTTCAATTCACAGTGGACACTCACGGTAGTGCTGATATCGTTCAAAGTCAAGAAAGAGCTATGCTCGGAGTCTCTCAAAGGATAGGAATCGTAACGAATACATCCGACAGAGAACCAATGTTATCGACATAGCTCAAAGAATTAGCAAGCTGAATTGACAGTATGCCGGCCATATCTCGCGAAGAACCGATACCCGCTAGAGTAAAGGTGTCAGAGTTGTTTTGCAGGGGGTTCTGCTAACCGCCCCCCAGATAGATATCCCTTAGTCGCCCCTTACGACACCCAAGTGAAGAGTTGGGGTGGTGCAAATTCTAAGTCAGCACCACACACCTACACAGCGTTTTGAATCACTAGCTAGATAAATAAGGCTCGTCACACAATTTTGCACCAAGCTGAGTAAATTAAAAATGTTCATTGCCAGGATATATTCGTCATAGAATAACTTTTTCTTTCAGGGATAAAGAGATAGACGAAGAACTTGAGAAGCAGAAACGGAAAAAGAAGTCGTCTTCATCTTCAGGAGTCGGGCCGCTGCCAGCGCCCTCTGTCAATGATAAGAAGTACAATGTAAGTTGAACCTTGTTAACGTTGTTTAGGACCTTATTTCCACTGCCATACATACATGCCTCCCCCAAAGAAATGGGGTATGATAGAAGATAGATAGACAGAAAATTATTTATAGCACACTTATTGAAAGAAACAATACAATAGAACAGCTTTAAAACTAAGAGACAAGTGGCGGTCTTATCGCTCAAGAGCGATCTCTACCAGACAACCGTGGATGGATAGGATCATTGGATAGTACTAGGGGGATCTGTGTGCTCATGGTATGGCATAAGGTCCAGGTCATCATAGTTTTGACTTTTAGTTATAGTGTTCCTTTTGATTTATTTCAGAAGTCTGACGTCATCCCAAGCATACCAAAGCCCAAATCCTCAATTAGCCCCAAACTAGGCCGCAACACACCACCGACCGCAGTCGTCGAACAAAAGTCCAACGGCGCTGCTGATCTCCTCGGCTTAGACACGAGCAAAGCCGAAGCAAAACCGAGCGACGACATCTTCTCTAGCTTCTTCTCCGCACCACATGAGAAACCAGAACCACCGAAAGAGGAAACCAAACCGGACCTAAAGACTGAGGAAGAAAACTTCTTCAAACAATCTGCGCCGACGGAGAAGGAAAAATCTAAGCTTACTAAAGATAGTATTCTAGCTTTGTACAGTCAAACGCCGGCGACGAGTTTCCAAACACAGCCGTCAAGTTTCCAAGCACCTGCCACAAATATAAATAATCAGTTCAGTCAGCAGAATTTCAGCCAGTTTGGGTCATTCCAGCAGCAAGGGTTTAGCAACATACCGCAGAATCAACAAGGTTTCAGCAATCCTCAAAGTCAACAAGCGTTTAACAGTGCTCAACAAACGCAAGCGTTTAGCAATGCTCAGCAGGGGCAAGCGTTTAGCAATGCTCAGCAGGCGCAAGCGTTTAGCAATATACCAAGTCAACAGCCATTCAACAATGTACCTCAGCAAAACGGAATGCAATTCAATCAATTCCAAGGCAACCAGTTCCAGCAATTCGGGCAACCGCAGCAACAGAACCAGCAACAGCCGTTCCAGCAAAACTTCTTCAACCAGCAACCTCAGAATGTCGCCCAACAGTTTGGGAGTATGAGTTTAGGACAGAGTTTCCCGAACACGTTCCCTCAGAATAATGTGAGTAACACATGGCAGTAAAAAGTATTTACTTGATTGTTATTTTTTATGAGCGCACTTTTGTTGTTGTCCTGATTGTCAGAAAGAGTTGGTTTTGTACAGTCACGTTCGTAAGTGTTTTCGGATTTTGACGTCACACGTCAAAAACTTTACGGTTTAGTTTGTAACAATCGCGATAATTGCATTCTATTTTTATTTGCATCTAACCTGCTCATGAGTTAGAGCAATATATAAAATGTAAACATTAAAATAACTGTAATAAGAAATTTTAACATTGCATGCGCAACTGAACATAGGATTTTGTATTTACAGAGAATCAAACACTGTTTAATTTATTATACTTAATTAATTGATGGCCGCATTATATCGCGATAATCCTAGATAAAAATATTTATTTAACTTCACTGATATTCAATTTCGACAGGTTTAAAATAGTGCATTGTGATTTCGAACATAGTTATTTATATATTATTTTATTTTTTATGAAAATATGGATCAGTGGACTATTTCTGGAAACTATCTATCTATTTTTATTAACAAAACTACAGCTTTGGTGCTTTATTTTTAAATTCACTTTTTTTATTTTGTTTTTAAGCTCGTGATTTGTGTAGTTCAATCACTACTACATTGTCTTTTTAACACATTATTTTAATGCTATAATGCTGCACAGTTATTTAACGTTTATTTAGATATTGGAAAATAGGCGTAAACATTATTTATCTTAATAATTTATTATTTCATGTTCTTATATCAATACACAGATGAACAAAAAGATTTAATGACATTGTTTTCATTTTCTGTATTCCTAGTGTTGGATGAGTATTGAGTATGGATTATTTTAAATCTTGTTTTTGTATAAAAATTTACTTATGATATACTTATTATAATTAAATGTATATTTAAGTTTTATAAAACAACATGCAATTCATACAAATAAAAAGGACAATATCCATCCTTAAATATAATAGAATAAGTAGTTTAGAATTTATGTTTAAAATCTTCAGAAATTCTAGTATAAACAAGATACGATAAACTATGTATATTTTAGTCAAAAGACTGACCTATAAAAAATAAATGTTCTTTTAAACAGGGTCACGTCGTTTTTGATGTAATGATCAGTTATGTAGGAAATTATTTATTTTTTTCAAACATACCCTTGCTTGTATAGCTACTAGAAATTTTATAATGTAAGTTTATGAAATTAATCTAATATTATAATAGAATCAAAATGTTAAGTATTAATTAATGACGATGGCCCAGTTACTTGGACTTAGGTCCAATTTATATAAAAATCCTAGCAAGCATCGCCTCATAAAAATATAAATAAATATATGTAACTCTAGAAAGTCATGACTTTTGACAGAAGATGGAGCACCTAGTTTTTTAATTTGTCATCAGTATTATAAAGTACCTAGACTCATTTGTTCAGACCTTTAATTTAGTTTAAAAGGTTTATGTTACATTTAAATTTCCTTGGGACAGTTTTGTAGTACTAACATTCATGCCCTGTGCCTGTCAAAATCATGTCATTCTAACCAAACCAACCCGAAAAATATCTAGATATAATTTATGAAAAAAAAAGTAGTTGTGAGTGATGTTTTATTATAAATTTTGGTGTATATTAATAGGTCAGAAAATGTAATAAATTAATTGCTATACATACTTAATTGATTTAAGTATTTAATTATAATAATTTAATAATATGTATATAAGAGCTGTGTGTGATCATTTTGGCTAAGTAGCCATGCCTGAGATTGATCCTGTATTTCAGTTTACACAAATAAAATATGCCATTATTTTTCTTTGTTTATCTCATAACGTGGCTGAATGACAATTTAATGACTCAGTGGTCTTTGCGACTGTACAACCGTTACGTTGCTTGCTGCATTAATTTCGTATTTTTCTGAGAAACCTACATACCTACCACTAGGTAGGTAGGTAAATAAATAATACGGGCAAGTTATCACTTGGACCCCAAAGTAAGCAGAAAGTACCAAATGACTGATAACGGCAGTTCATACAATAGAATTATTTGTCCTCGCTTTCTTTGATTTGTCCCGCCCGCAAATCGAATCCACATCTTTTCGGGAGTTTGCACATCCTTTCGCCTACTGACCACAGACAGAACAACTATAATTATCATAGGAGCTATTCACCTGCATCATAGGGATGAATAGCGGGGATGCCTCCCTAATTGTGACGTGTGTAACAAGTAGCGGCATTGGCCCTGCAGCAGGGTGGCAGGAGCGCCAGAGCATCTTTGCCCCCTAGATTGGCCAGGTCAGGTGTTTGTGTAGCGCGATTGGCGCAATTTCTCAATCAGTTGGAAAGTATCACATGGCTGGAGCGTTTTTTTGATAGCGCCACAGAAAGAGCCAGGATTATACCGATCTTTTGATAATACTGATGCGTGTTCTCTACACGTCTTCTCAGCTCGATTTATACCGGGATACTGTAGGTACTGATCGGCAGGCGTGTGTGTAGAGACTATTCCGACAGCCCCACTGATTGGATTGCCCCTGCAGCAGGGTTGTGAGTAGCCGCTCTAAGGTAGCCATATAGGGCGCAGTGCACCACAAACATAAATACTCCAAACCCTTTAGGGGCTATCTCAAGTTGTCTGAGTACCTATCTACGTACCTGGTTTATAAGTTCGACAAAGAACACGACCTATTCCAATCCAAGTTTTCGTAATCAAAAAAACCAGGCGACGCGCGCAGCTCGGATGTGTCTGTGAAAATTCCACTTCTATTTCTGTCTGTATTTCAATGGATTTGATTATCTGCGTCAAAAGAAACGTATGATCAATCAAGCTATCAAGCAAACGTCAAGTCAAGTCAACAACTTTGTTTTGAAAACTTTGTACTTTTCTCAGATAGTTTCATCTGTTTCTATGTTAAATTAAAAGCTAAGTTGTAATTACAAAGATAATGGATTCTGGGTAAGTTTTCAAAGAAATCTTTATGTGTAAGCTTGGAACTTGAATCTTAGAACCTTATAATGATAACTGCTTCATTTTGGCGCCAGCCGAACTTCATTCAACGATCAGTCTGACAGACAGAGACGCCATGTTGCGCGAAACAGCTGTTTGGTGTCTTGCGTGCCCTCCGTTGTTTTCATTGTTTTTTTTGACAAAAAAATGATAATTTATACATAGGCGCGCTTCAAACATTTATAATTTTGTATAATTACTGAGTTGTGATATAAAAATCGCGATATAATAGTGCCGTCATGTTTAAAAACTAGTGTCTCGCAATGGCATGTGGAATGCATTCCTACGACGATGTTCCCGCGGAGGAACTGGAATACCAAGCGAAATGGGGCAAATTCTCGGATTGGCTGCACTGCATCTGTGTCGTCACCTTCGATTTGGAGCTGGGACAGGCGATGGAGAGCGTCTACCCGCCGGGAGTGAAGCTGACCGACCAAGAGAAATGCAATATCTGCTACCTAGCGTTCCCAGATTCTAATTCTGGATGCATGGGCGACACACAGTTCCATGTGCGGTTACGGTCACGGGCGCCGTTATCTCGCCAACAACTGATGTACAACGAGCAAAGCGTGCCTACTTTACGCGCTGATTCCTCGCACTACTGGGGCTTCGTCTATTTCCGTCAGGTCAAAGATCCCTCGCTGCCTCGTGGATATTTCCAGAAAAGTATAATCTTGCTAACGAGATTGCCCTTTATAAACTTGTTCTACAAGGTCATACAGCTCATCGCTCCTAAACACTTTGAGGAAGGAGAGAGAAGTCTTGAAGCTGCCTGCCATGATATAAACAGATGGCCCACGCTAGACGCTGGCCAGAATGTCCTGCTACCAGTCCTAGGAACAGTGTTTCAGTCTTACATTCCAAATCAACAGACTGGAAAAATCACAAGGTCAGATATTGCAAAACCACTGGATTCACATAATGTGCCTCATATCTTGGCATCCTTACAGGATGTTAATGTTTTTGATGCATTATCTACAGTGATTTCACACATACATTTGCTGTGGGAGTTAATTCTGACTGCTGAGCCTATTGTGGTCATGGCCAGCTCACCCACTGAGTGTTCAGCTTTAGTTCAAGCATTGACATGCCTGATTCAACCCTTGCCATTCTCTGCAGAATACCGTCCCTATTTCACAATACATGACAGTGAATTCAAAGAGTTCACTAGAAAGCAGTATAACCCACCTTGCGTCATACTTGGTGTAACAAATCCATTCTTTACAAAAACATTGCAACACTGGCCGCACACTATAAAACTAGGTGATGCTGCTACAATAAAAACGAAACTGAGGAAAGTTGGGAATATCAAGCTGTTAGATACTGCTCCTGGAGTCTACACCCAGTATAAACCCTTTTTAGAAAAAGACAAGACAATTATAAAGAAACTCCACAATGGAATCCGAACAGACCGTCCTTCCGAGGTTCAAACGGCAATGGTGAAACGCCATCTACTTGAACTGACTCAGAGCTTCATGATCCCTTTAGAAAGATACATGGCTTCACTTATGCCACTCCAGAAAAACATTTCACCATACAGAGCACCTCCAGTTCCTAACCCATTCAACCCAGAAGACTTCTTTGCTATGCTGCAGCAATCAGGACCTCAATTAACTACAGGAATAAAAGGAGACTGGATTGGACTGTACAGAAACTTCTTCAGAACACCCAACTTCAGTGCCTGGTTTCACGAAAGGCACAGCAATTTGACAAATAAGCTGCAAGCTCTACAGCTTGAAGCATTAGCGGAGAGTGACTTGAAGAAGTGGTCTATTGGTAAGAAGGAAGTTGAAATCGTAGATATGGTGCTAAAACTGAGAGAAGTGTTGAAAAGTAACCCTCCAGTGGCAGATAATACTCGGACATTGTTAGCAAGGAGGTTAGATGACCTCAACTGCGTTTTGCCTGATGATATGAAGACAATCTTGAATGCAGCTTCGTGACATAAAGCCTGCTGCGCCTCGCAACTGGGAGGCTGCAGCAATAACTGCAAAATTCAGTTCCCTATTGCATGTGCGTAAATAACATTATCTATGATTTTTATCTGGATTCTAAGCTGTAAAAGGGTTATTTGAGTAACCCATGATTAGAGGAGTTTACAAAGATCAATGTCAAGTAGATATAAACACTATCTGTTCTTTTTAGTGTAGATTTATACATTATCTGTTCTTAAAGTTTGGTTAATCATTTAAGTGTGGTCACAAACAAGATTGCAATAGGAAAACTGTTGGTTGTTTTGTTTATTTAATTTAGAAGCAATTTCCTTAAAACTAGCAAACAAATTAAATGTATTTTGGTTGAGAAACTTAATGTAGGGCTAATTAATTAATTAATACACTTAAGCTTGGAACCAAATTTAGTATTGTTTATTTTGTAGGTAGACTAATAAATATTTATCTTGCAGATAAGGCACTTGTGCTTTGCCCAGTTAAAGATAAAATAACTAATATCTACTGAAGTAGGATTTATCTTACTTGATTATATCCATATACACTAGCCAAACTTGATGTAGGATGTTTGTTAACAAACCACCCTATACTTAACCTGAAATTAGTCTTTTTATATGCAATTCAGTACTTGTGGATTTAAGATCCATCCTTCTTTCAATTAATATTGCTTTAGCTTACAATTTTATGTATCTGACACTCCTACATCGATTTTGGCTATTGTATTTGCATCTGACCTTGTTTTGTTCTACTGCTAATTAATAAGGGTTTATTGTCCAATAATCTGGCTAGAAACAAAAATCTACCATACCACATTTGGTGTTTGTAAACTGTGACTTATTGATATGATATTATTAGTAATTTCAAGTTGTTAAGTTTTATGTACCCTAATTATGTAGATTACTACAGAATAGGTACCTACTCTGTTTTGTACTACCTAAATTATCTCATAATCTTGTTACACAATGTAACAATTATTACACTGTACATAATGTTCATACATTTACTTTGTAACTAAAAATAAATATGACTGTAAATAGTTAGATATAAACATTTGCTTAAGTATGACAATACAACCTATTGACATGATCATCATCTCGAATCGTTCCAAGTGCAATGCAAGTTATTTATTTATAATCTTTGCATTAAACTTACCTCTCTTTACTCCTTATCTGTTAAATTGAAACTTTTACAATACATTTATACGCAAATTCACCAAGATAATCACTGCTACTATAATAACAAACCTGTATGTCAAAAATTATTTGAAGTTAATTTCCATGTTCATCAATAGGGTTGTATTGTCTACCAAGAATTATCGCATTTTGTTATATTAGCTAAGTATGCTGATAAGGATTAATGTATCCAGTCCAGTTATTCTTAAAACCTGTTAGTTAATCATAGGCACTTAGAATATAAAGATTTTTGTATGAAGTTTGTATGTCTCTATTTTATAATAAGTCACTGTTATGTGTTATCTGGTGTGTCTTCCATATCTGTTTGGCAATGATTGAATTTGCTTAAATGCTGGTTTGCCACAATTATCTCACATGTACTCCAGTTTAACAAACTAAGGTAGATTATATTCAAAATTGAGACATTGTTTTTACAACACTTGAGATCTAAACTTTTAATTTGTTCCCCACAGCTTACACAACTGTGGAGCAGCTGTTTGGCATTAATTATAAAAATTATTGTAAATTACGCCTAATATTATTAAAATTTGCAAACAACACTGTTGGTGCCAAAATTATATAAAAATATTTTTGGTACATAGCTTGTACTATGTCTTTTGCTCAATAATAATAAAATCTGCTGGTAACAACCAATAGTTTGAACCACATGTAAATAATGTACAAATGCACTGAATTTGTGAAATGAAATAAACATTATTTTTCAAATAATTTGTTTTTTTATTAACACTTATGTAAAGTTGTGCTATCCTTACCGATTGGGGAAAACAATATCGGTAAAAATTTGACAACAGCTACTTGCAAAATCTTACAGTGCTTAAGACATGGGAGTAATAAGTCTTTCACACTTGACAGATCCTTTGGTGATCATTTGAGCACCCTCCTCATTAACTTCACTATACATACTCAACAAGTAGCATCGAATAATGAAACTCATCTGATACCTTGATGGTTCAATTAATCATCTCTATAATGAATGAGTAGGATGCATCAATAACAAAATAAAATTTATAAATTAGACAGTCTATTCACGTAAAACTAGAGGCGGTTTGATCACAATCGGTTGTATTTTGCTTTGCTCCATATGTTGTCATTGTCTGTAACTAGTGTGTATACTCCGGCTAGGGTGAGGCCCACAGCTGCACCGAGGCCCATGGAGCGAAGGCCAGAGGTGCTCTTGTAGATTAGGCCAGTAGTGGCTGCAGCGATGAAGGTGTTGCTAGTGTCTTCCTTGTCTCTGAGCCAGGTGACACCGAGTGCTATGCAGGAGTAAAATGATGCAATGATCCCTAATGTGCAGCCTGTAGTTGTGCCTGAAATACCAAATATTAATGAGATTTTCTTGTAAAATCATGATACCAGATAAAATGTATATTTCAGGAATTTTGAGAGGAGTCACAATCATTCAAGGCACTAAGTTTCTTGAATGACTCAACACAATTATAATACATAATCAATTATGTAGTTCTTGCCAAATAATAAGGTTTACAAACCCTGTTTCATGACATAGTTGACTACTTGTGTCCTCCTAACTTTGCCAATTTGTCCAGCAAGTGTAGTTGCTCGCAAGCCTTTGTAGAAACCTGCAACTCCTCCAAGCCCTAAAAGGTTTTAAATTTTGTAGATTACTATAGTGTCTTATTGGGTTCTAACTGATTCCAAGGTCAATAACAACAGATCAGAGTCTAAACTTTGACTTATTTATGTCTAGCTAGCTAGCTTAGAGTTCAAGGTCCTATAAATTAGCGCCCAATAAATCAAGTTCACAAAGCTTTTCATTCAAGGTTAGAAACAAATACAAAAGTTGTTGGCGTTATGTAAAATTAGAGGTTAGAAGTTTCATCAGTTTCATTATTACCTGAGCCGGTCATGAAAGACATTCCGATGATAGGCAGGGCTACATTAGATCTCCGGGCAGTCGATGCCATGTGACTATCATCAGGGTACAAGAATTCTGGCTGGACTTTTGGTATGTAGGAAGGGTCAAAGTTGAGATAGGGAGACAGGTTTGCACTGCCCTGGACAGGCTTTTCCTCGCTTTTGGGCCCTAGGAGATCACTCAAGAGCGACATTTTTTCGTTTTGTTTATTCTAAACCACTAAATTTACACTACAAAACGTGTTTCGGTCGGTAATCACTTCGTGAATTTACAAGATTATTCGGCCGACAGACGAAATTGTCGGAAAACTGAAGGCACGGCACGTCATTGTCAAAATTTGACATCTGTCAGATTTTATAGATGTCAAATTAACGACCATAGACAACGTCATAGCTCGCAGCAAAGAAAAAAAGAGATCCCTCTGATCGATGTACCTACCGTAGAACTACGCGGAAAATTCAAACAATCAATCGTACAGTCAACTCAAGGGATCATAATCTTTTTTTCAGGGAGACAAGAACTCCGGAAGAGGTTAGGACTGTTATCAAAACTGCCAAGCTTCACGAGTCCGAGCTAACTGAGACCACCCAAATCCTGAGATTTCCTGAACCTACTAAACAAAACGATAATCTTAGGTTGATGCTACTCGATGATAACTTATTGAAACATATCGAGGCTGGGAATGAACTTATTTTCAAAGGTAGGTAAAAAATAGCTAACTGTTCTGTTATATCTATAAGGCATGCATGATTCAAATAGAGGTATTTTGATCTAGTGTGTGAACGAATTAAATTCTTAATATATTTTTTAAAGTGCCTTTTTGTACACTAACCTGTCCCTTCTGTCCAGCTAGACAAGCAAAATTCCGCACACCGCCTAAAATATTGAATGGAAATTATATAATGTTGTGTTTTGTTTTGTAGGTGACCCAGAAGAAAATGTAGTCCTTTGTACAAGCGATAAAACATACGACGTGAAAGAAGCAGAAACTTCCAACAGCTTACTTCTCGTACCAAACCTGTTATTTGCAGCCTCAACTGGCTTAGATGAGACCATACAAAACAATTCCATGGATGATTCTGACACTTCACTCGATAAATCAAACGCTAGTCTAAACAAATCTACCGAATCTGATGATGGGAGACCTCCCAGAAAGATAGAATATAAGGATATAGTCAACACTTTCTTCACCTATTACGAATTAAAACCTTGCAAGCCTAGGCTTTCCAAACTGGTTAAACTATTAGAACCGTCAAAATACCAAGGATCCGAGATTGAATACGCTATAGATAAATCGAAATTACTCACCTATGAATCTATATTAGATGAAATACAAGCGTCAAGGAAGGAGTTGGATGAAGAACTGTTAAAAATCCAAGCGATTAACATAGACGGATACTACCGCCTTCTAGAATTCGATTTTGAGTTTAGAGTTATTTCTTACATGCTGGATCTGATAGAAGAAAACTCCTGGCCTCTAGATAAAGTCTCTAAAGAAGATACCATACAAAGTTTGAAGGAATTAGTACCTGAAACTATTTTGGAGGCTGTTTTTGGATTTTATACATCGGAGAGTGTGATTGAAGACGATGTTCAGTATTACGAGTATAAGCAAGATAAAGTGTGCAAGTTTCTGGCGCGAGTTTTACTGAAAAGCGCTGGGAAGTTTAACTTGGCTGAGTTTCTGCAAGCGTGGCGGGATTCTGTGCCAGAGGGCATGATCACAGATGTGAGTTGAATCTCTGACTTGTCTATCTATTCATCCAGGCATGCTAAATCTGTACCCACTCTTTATCGATGGATGAGTTAATTTGAAAAAAGGTCTGCGTTTGAGAGCTTTTGAAAAGAGTGTTACTTTTTATTGGGATGCTATGCTATGAAAAACGATTGGTTGATTAATATTTGACTAATTGGAATCTTGATCAAAATCTTTATTTTAGGTTTGGAAAAACACAATAGTAATTATTCTATGGCCAAGCAATCGTCAAATTCCTGGTCAACTTACTCTATAGCATAATATTTTTCTTTCAGGAGTCACAGTTATCTGGGATAGCTCTGATAGACAAGTCAAGCACGCCGCAAGTTGTTTGGGGGTTCTCTGAAGAGGATCTGCCTGAGAACATCAACGACAGGTTCAAGATCCTGTTTCAGACCAAACCCAAGTGGACTGTTGACCAAATCTCGCCTTATATTGAGTGAGTTCAGTCGTCAAAACTTTCGTTAAAACTTTTCCGCATGTGTATTAGGGTTATCCCTAATGGCACAACCCTAGCACCGAACTGCGATTCCCAATCTGCGTGCCTAGCGTGGGGATTATGAGAATTACCCCCAAATGGAATAAAAGCCAATATGACGCTTATCCGGCAGTAGACAAATATAGGCTGAGATGAGTTGACGAGTCGTTATAACTACGATTGTTATCAATATCAAGGCAGAATACAATTTCTAAAGTAAACCGAAATACTAGCATTATGTTACCGGTTGTTTTATAATAATTATCTATGGGCAACGCAACGCTTACGCTTTACTTTACTTAAGAATGTCGCCGCTTGACGAAATTTTGACTGTACGGTCAAATAAAAACAGCGTTTTTTATGTTTATTTGAGGCATAATTCGGTTTAATTTGAGAAAAAAATGTTTTTGTTTGATAGCAGATTTGATGTGATGCGGCTCGAAGGACCAATCCCATTTCATCTTTGTTTCAGATGTTACGCTACAGAGAAATTAAACGTGAATGCGCTGTTAACTAAATACGCAAGAGCTTCTACTCAAGATGGTGTAAGAGTTTTTTCAGCAAAACATATGAAATGACCACTTGTTACGTGGTCCCGGTGGGTTGACCTGTTACCGGGTCCATAAGTAATTTAAATTAACCATGCATCAAGCTTAATAAGATTATTCCAATATGGGATATCTGCTACCCACCACACCCATAAGAACTTTTATACTTATTTTACACTGTGTGTATATCTAAGGATAAAATCCAATAAAAACAACACATAACATTTATGAGATTTTAATTTCTATTATTGTATAACGTAACATAATTTATTTATAGTTAAGTAAATATCCTTAAAATTACAATATTTGATTATTCCTATAAACACAGTCTTATTTCCAAAACGAAAATATAATCATTCCAATTTAAAACATTCTAAAATAACATTATCTTAAAATTACTTACAAAATATACGTACATCCGGAATGTCAGATTATTTTCATAAAATGTAGCTAGATCTCTTAATTAAAATGTAAAGTCTGGTTATAATATTTTTATCGGCATTGTAAAAGTAGCCATGAATCTTTGGTTTATGATTGTTTGATGTTGTGGCGTAGATTGTCGAGTTCTTCCCACATCGCCCGCGGCAAATCATCGCCTACCTCTTCTTTGAAATACTTTTCGATTGCGTCGGCCTGAAAGCGAAAATTTTACATTTTAAAAGAATAGAGGAAAGGTGTATAAGAAAATTAAGTGAAGAGGATTTTACACAACGGAAGCCTTGACCCTTATACCTATCCCGCTAATATTTTGAAACGTAGAGAAAAGTGAAAACAAATAAAATATAGAGTCTGTTCAAAAAGAGAAGCGTCGCGCGTCGTGGGAATTGAGGGAGCGCGTGTGCCAATTGACAACTTTTGTTGCGTTGACAACACTGCTCGTAATTGCAGTACCACTAAAAGTGTTAGTTCAACGCCATGACGCTTCTCTTTTTAAACAGACTCTAGCAGCAATTACAATTTTTCAACGATGAACATTCAAACAACGATCTTACTTGGTTATTTCAAGACTATAACCGTAATTCTGGAATCAAGAAGTGGAATAACAAATAGGCTACTACCTATTTTAATCCTAGAAATACGCGTGCAAAACCGCAGGAAAAAGCTCCTAAAATTTGTCCTGTTTAGAAAAGAAACAAACGAGTATCAAGTGAGGTCAGGTCCCGATTTTTGTTATAATTTATAAATTTTACATGTCCCCAATTCCCCTTACAATTGACAACCACTGAGGTATAGCGGGTCAAGATCGCCTGCGACGCAGAAGGTTGCAGGTCCGCACAAATGAATCTATAGCTAATTTTGTGTGCTAATATGTGATGTCTGAAATACCAACCTCTTTAAGCCAAAACTCCTTAGGAATACTGAACAGACTCTTCAAGTCCAAATCACCGAGGTTTTCCACATTCAGTGCGTTCTCAGCTGGTACATTGCCCAGCGCAGTCTCAGTGTAGCAGGGTTCATCATCACAGCGGCGCAGGATCCAGTCTAGGACTCGAGAGTTCTCGCCGTACCCGGGCCAAAGGAAGTTACCCTGAGGGTTTTTGGTAAAGTTAGAAAGTGCTACATTCATTGGGCATTCATGGGGCGATCCAGTATGAAGGGCACAGTTGCCGTTAAAATTAGATGATCTGATCAACTATGAGCATGCATCACGCACTATGAACTTTGACGGTTGCGCTGCGCCGTATAAAGGACATCCTCATCGTGTGTTTTTTGCGAGGTATAGCTTACATCAAGCACAACATCTGCATTATTTTGTCAAAAACGTACATAGGTTGATTTGTCTCCAAAATAATTTTTAAGTTACCTGATCATTCTTCCTAAACCAGTTAACGTGGAAGATCTTCGGCATTTGTCGTCCCGCCTGCGGCATCGACAGCCAGTGCTGGAGGTACTCGCCGAAGTTGTACCCGAAGAAGGGACGCATCGCGAACGGATCGTGCATCACCACTTTGCCCTGTTGAATCGTAATAATTGTATAAGATAACGTGTTCAAAGAATGACTACATAATACGTGTAAGGAAGCTTATGGCGTAAGGGCCGTAAGGCTGAATGGATGCTACTGTTCTGTCTTAGAAAAACGATTGCTATGTAGTTACTTGATGATTTATATTGAGAACAAAAGCATTTGTACCAATAACATCCGGAAGAAGAATGAGGGTAGGTAATTTACAAATTATATTTCACATTACAGATGGATACAGTCAGTAGTAAGACCAACAAAAACTATCATAAACTATCTTACGATTAAAAGAACGAAACTGTAAAAAATACTGGCAGTTGACGAAAACTACAATCTAGCTAGGAGACGTAGATACCTATTTATACATTTTGTTTTTCGTAACTGCCAGTATTTATCACTTCCTAACGCCATAAACTGCCATGCTACCACAATAACGAAGACAAAACTTCACCAAGAAGATAAGAATGTATAACTTACGCTAAATTCAGCCGCAGCAGTGGCCTCGGATCTCATAGCAGCTCCCATGAACACTCCATGCTGCCAATCTCTGGACTCCACCACCAGAGGGACTCCCTCAGGCCTGCGCCCTCCGAGCAAGATGGCTGAGATGGGAACCCCTTCAGCGCTCTCCCATTCGTCGTCTATGATCGGACACTGCTCTGCTGGGGTGCAGAATCTGAGAAAATAATGGGGTAAGTTAATTATTATATCAGTACATAAATAAAACATTTTTTTTTGTCAGATAAAATTTTCGAATCATATAAAGACAACAAAAAAAAAACAACGGAATCAATAAAATACCGACTACCTACACAATAATAGACAATTATTTATTATTATCATTAACTTTTTTAAATAAGGAAAGGCCAGAATTTATTCCACCCACAGTTTTAATTCCGTTATTTTAGTAGGTTCATAATTTTTTTATCTTACCTCGAATTTGGATGAGCAGCAGGGGTTTTGCTACCAGCAGTCCACGGTTGTCCCTTCCAATCGGTCAGACCTTCAGGCGCCTTGCCCATGCCTTCCCACCACACGCCGCCATCTTTCGTCTCCGCTACGTTGGTAAACACGGTGTTTTTGAAAATAGTGGACATTGCTATTGGGTTGGTAGATTCTGATGTTCCTGTAAAGATAATATAAATACAATATTAGCAATTTTTTCTACCGTTGTTCTGTAATTTTGGGGTTACTTGAAACTTTATTTAGATAGAACGCCCCTAATGGTAAGATTCAGTGAATCTAATCTACTTATTGATAGATCAGAGGTGCGATGCGAGTCTATTTGATGTTAGTAAGGATGACGATCATGACGATCGTGCCCTCTCCTTTTTAACCAACTTAAAAAAAAGAGGAGGTTCTCAATTCGACCGTTTATTTTTACGTTTATTTATTACGTACCTTAGAACTTATTTCTAGGTGATCCGATTTTGATGATTCATTTTTATTTGAAAGATAATGGCATCGATGAGAAAACCATAATGCCTAATTGAAATCGGTTTATAGTTCCTTCCTTAATACAAACTCAATTATTATTGTTACAATTTGGTACAGACCGTCTATCGTGCAGACAGAGAACTACGCAAATCCAATAAAATTCTAAATTCAATTAGTATTTATAGTCCTTCAGACCTATACGAGACCTATAGAGATATCTTCTTTTGAGTAACTTGAATTTGTAGAAAACAGAACAAATCCTACCTGGAGCAACTCCAAAGAATCCATTCTCCGGGTTAATAGCCCTCAGCACCCCATTCTTGTCAAACTTCATCCACGCGATGTCGTCTCCGACGCATTCCACCTTGTACCCCGGCAGCGAAGGTGTCATCATAGCGAGGTTGGTTTTGCCGCATGCAGATGGGAACGCGGCTGCGATGTAGCGTTTACGGCCGCGGGGGTCGGTAACGCCTACGATCTGGAAAGGGTTAAATGGATTTATAGTTTTGAAAAAGAACATTTTTAAACCTTTATCTCGTTTTGTCTCAAATACCTACCACAAAAATCTTCCACGTTAATTGGTTCAGGAAGAACGATGGTAACTTATGGACAAAGAGGTTTTTTTTCAGTTTTGAAATGCATAAGTTTGAAGAATATTTTTTTAACCCTTAATCTGGTTTTTTTCAAGAAGACTAGACTTAGTAACTTTTCTAAATGTCGTCTTTAGTAAAAATAGTACGTAAAGTTTAGTACTTATTCTAAAATAATTACCAAAGTTTAATTTGAGGTTTGTTATGTACTAGAAAAAATATGTTTAGTGTTCATTAATTGATTTTTCTATATCTGTTCTGTGGGTAGTTAAAGCCAGCTAAACTATTTTACTACTATGATTTGTGATTGTGAGTGAATGACTTTTCGTGACATAAATTTACCATTAGTAATTAATTTTAAAAAGGTATCCAAGTGTGTTATACCTATAATTTTAGTTTTGCGATTATTGCAAAAATAAAAAATAAGCCTTATCAGGAAAAACAATATAAAATCTTACCAGCATATGCTCAGCCAGCCACCCTTCTCGCCTCGCGATGACAGAACCAAGACGCAAAGCGAAGCATTTCTTGCCAAGCAGACTGTTTCCGCCATATCCACTGCCTGTGAATAAAATCGGTGTTATAAGATGCTTTGCGAAAATAGTGGTGACAAATCTTAAATCCTATCCTACTAATATTAAAAACACGAAAGTTTATTTGGATCAGGCTGCATAAAAGTAGTTCTAGGCCTGGAATAACACATAGTACGCTACTTTTTATAAATCAGTTGATTTATAGGATAGGTTGTTTTTATTAAAAAAGGAACTCCCTTTTAAAAAACAACGCGTGCAAAGCCGCAGGTAGTAACTAGTACGTTAGTGAATTTGGACAAGTGCTTGACGTTCAAGATTTCAAATATATTCTTTTAACCATTTCTTTACCTGCAATATAATACTGGCAACTCTGACAAGTCAAAATACGTAGCAATATAAAGGTACATATTTATGCATTGTGTATATCTCATTTATGTGGTGTATAAATATAATATAGGTATATTTTTTATTTTAGAAGATCTTTATTTATAAACATAACCTAACCCGTAGAAGCAATAGAAATAATCGAAGATATAGTAAAATCAAACCTGGTTAGAGTGTAAACTCCTTTACTAAAGCTAAAAACTTACCAAAGCTAATAATTTCATTTTCATTCGGCTTATGCAGTATGATGGTACGCTGCGGGTCACAGGGCCAGCCCGGAGTGCCTTTGGAACCTACTGCGTGGAGGCAGCGGACGAATTGCTCGTCCTGACGT
Organism: Eupithecia tripunctaria; assembly: GCA_955876795.1. Taxonomy (NCBI): domain Eukaryota; kingdom Metazoa; phylum Arthropoda; class Insecta; order Lepidoptera; family Geometridae; genus Eupithecia; species Eupithecia tripunctaria. The sequence continues at coordinate 5,266,734 of OY041623.1, read as the reverse complement.
AGAGCTTCCAGGACTTTAGCTCCTGAGGGGTTAAGGGTGTTGTTAGAAGACTTGTCAAACGGTTTGTCGAGTTGTTTGGTTTAGCAACTTGAAAATGTTAGAAAGTAAAAACTGGTAGAAACTAACAGCAGCGAGATTTTCTTACAAGTCCGCGCAAGTCACCTTGTGACACTCCCAATGGAAACAGATAGAGGGATGCTATAAGTTTATTGTGTGCATCAGTGTCTCAGGAATTATCAATTGATTTTTGTTTAAAAGGTCACTAAAAGATCGATAGTGACGTTAGAAGATAGAGACATTTAAAAAATCAGTGCAGTGGTAAAGTTCTGCTATGAAGGTATTCATGTTACTTGAATTAATGAACCAGTTCGAGGGGAAGCTACATAGATTATTTTATTAAATGTGCTTATTATAAGTTCTTATCCAAAAGAACTTACCCATCCTAGTCATGACGCGCATTGAGTAGACGACGTATGGAGAATCGGTGATCTCCACTCCGATCTTGGAAAGCGGGGAGCCGACAGGACCCATGGAAAATGGAATCACGTACATTGTGCGACCTGAAAATATATTATTTTTAAATCTTTTCTTGTGAGACTTTTCTAGTTTAAAAGTGCTGAAACTGTGATCCACTCAGATGTTAGATGGATAATACATAATACTCCCATAAGACATGTGTCCCATGGGAGCTGGAGGGAGATTAAGCATTATCCAGTTGCCTAACCGAAATGCCATGTCAACATCTGTGCATGGATAAACTTTAACACGTTTTGCCGAAAAAAAACCTCAATTTTTCATAAGGTTATGGTATGTGTACTCTTTTATCCGCACTGAGAATCGGGTTGATATCCATTGTGCGGGTTTAGTTTAGCTTGTGTAACCAGGAGCACAGAATCCTAGGATCTTCACAGGTTTTCGTATGTTTTTACCTCTCATGCATCCCGGGAAACGTTCACCCACCGCCTTCTCATAATCCGCGGCCGTGATGAAGTTGCCCAGAGCTGACTTCTGCCCAGCGCGCACTGAGGGGACCACGTCTCTCTCCCGCTCGGAACATATGAAGGTACGGGACTCCACGCGAGCCACGTCAGCTGGGTCGGTGCGAGTAAGCCAACTGATGGGAGAAAACCATTGTGATAAGACGTGTATGTATATGTAGTTTCTGTAGGGTATATATATTTTCTGTATGGTATATCGTCACCACCACAAGATGAGTACTGAGGTCCACCTAATGGTGAAATGCAAAGGACTCCTCCGCAAGAGGCCGCGGCAGAGGGCAGTAACTCTCGGCGTCCGGCGTCTGCCTGACTTACGACCTTGTGCCTCTCAGTGAGAAAGCTCAGAATGGACAAGACTAGAAAAACTTAGAAGAGGTCTCCTATACGCAAAAGTGGCCTAACTAAATGAGGCTATTGATTGTTAAAATGTCACCGTCATTGGCCTTTTAAACAGCGATAGATGAATAAGATGGTATCCGTTTGGATGGGAGTCGTCCGAGCGATTTCGCATACTCTTCAGTACAGGATGGTAGGTGGTATATAGAATTATGTTCTGCAGGAGGCGCTGCTGCCTGCCCCCCGATGGATATCCCTTAGTCGCCTCTTACGACACCCGCGGGATGAGTTTGGGAATTTTACTCACCAGTTGTCATACTTCGGCAGACGCTGCACCGATCCTTGCTCCTGCATCAGCCTGAGCAGAGCACTCGCCTCGGAGTCCGAGCCATCGCAAACGTGCACATGCTCAGGTTGGCAGAGGGCCGCACTGCGCTCCACGAACGCACGGACCTGAGTAAAGGCAAACGTGAGGTAATCCTGTCCTGATTCTAGTCTTCAAGGATATTGGTCTATTAAAATCAGAATAAAATGCTGTTGCTTGGTAAGCGCATCGCTTGTAAACTACTGTAGCTTTATACCTACCACTGATTTCAACATTTGTAGGTGAACGGCTTTCCAGAAATATTTGAAAACTTATCTCTGTCTGTCTCCGCTTTCGCTTGCTCAAGCAAGAGCCCGAGTAGGTTTTTAGGGAAGAATATAATATTTGCCCGGACTGCCCCGGAGGATTGGATTTTTCGGAGAAAACGAAAGGCTTTCATGTTTTTGGACAGGGAAACGTCTGTCGGGATCACTAATAGTTCAGAATTACGTAACAAAGGGTCTTTGTAGCACCTATGGGGCTTGAGTAAGAGCAGGGTTATTAAGAACTAGTAGCTCAAGTTTGTTAGGTACCTACCTTTGGAGTTAGAGCAGCTAGCTGAGGGCTAGGCTTGGTAGCCCCCCGAACAGCTGTCTGGTGCGCCGCGCGGCTGCATCCCAGAGCGATTTGGGCACATCTGTAGAAAGGAAAACTGGTTAATTTTCCGAAGAAATACTATAAGTACATGTTGAATATTTTAACCAAGTTTGTAGCTCGAGATGTGCAGCTGTCATCATCATCAGCCCGTATACGTCCACTACTAAACAGAGGCCTTCTTCAAACGACGTCGTGACGACTACGACGCCACGAATAGCCGTCCTAATTCAACAACGTCTCCATCCAACAACAACTCCCTGTGACTCCCTGTACAATGTTGTGCAGTGTGTCACACAACAATCTTCACCTTATAGGTGTGTATTTTATATATCTAGATACTCTTAATAAATCTTGAACCTTCTGACAAACAAAATGATCAGATTCATGTAGACGATAACAAAGAGTTTGAGAAGCTAATACCCTACCCGAGTACGTAGGTACATAATTTTTTAAGAACTGGGATCGTAATAGGAGCTGATTTGCCCTTTATTACTAAGCAAAATTTTGTGTCATATTCTAAGGGCGAATCCGATCGTTAATTGTAAAAGATACAATATATATATAACTGCCTTTGTTTTTCCCCTTTAACAAAAGAAATAGCATTGTTTCAATTACAAAATCTTGTGTAACTAAAGTTATTAGAGAGATAATGCGGTATGATATCGGGTGGCCTCAACTTGTCGAAGTATCTACTCAACTAGTTTCTTTGTTGTAATAAGTCGAAGACATTTTGTACTTTGATCGGGGCCGGTCACAGATGGCATTCAGTTTATATGGGAATTGATTTATAAATCCGCTTGTTTAGATTAGTAGGTACCTAGGTAGTTTTTATTACTAACCTTCATAATTTATCTTTTTATATGTTGTAAATGTTGTAATCTACATTACATACCCACATTGAGTAGGCCAGAGTTAGGCCATAGGTAAAGTCTAATAGATTCAAAGAAGCACCTTATCCTTTTTTGGCAGCACTATGAATTTCTCTAATTGTTGACAAGTGATTTTCAAATACAGAATGAGGTATTTCATAGATAGGCAAAGGTTCTTTTGACAAATGGAGATGAAATACTTTATACTCTTTGGACAGTAGTTATACTATGGTGGTTATACTCAGACCAACAAAAAATATTATAATATGTATATTATTTTTTGCTGGTAATCTAACTATTTATTTCATAAAACCACTCAGGGTTTTATGAAATAAATAGTTAGGTTATTTATTTCTTTTTGTTTGGCAAATCGTTTATCTCTGACATGGAAGAAGATACAAACCTGTGCTTGATCTTAGGATACAAAGAAAAACTGTGATCAATTGGCAGAGTATACAGAGAGTACAAAAAAGTGATACAGATTATATCAGATATAATATCAGGTACAATAGAAGAGAATAATACATAACAAGTGGCTAATGGGTACCAAAACCAAGTTCCAATAGGTACCAAAGTAAAGGATGGAAATGGTATCAATAAATGAAAAGTGATGAAGATCACTAATGGTAAAATGGTCAGTATTGGCCTGATGTAAAAAATTATTTAAAAACACTTACTGAGCCGCCTTCCTCACGTAGTCTTCAGGTACAGTTTTAAAGTGCAACATATTAAAAATAAATTGAATAATACTTTAATGTAAAAATTTCAAAAATCTAAGTTTTACTAAATTTTATCAAAATTACTAAAGCTGAACAAGAATATCAACCACCTATAAAATCCTATTTTATTAAGTCTATCACCCATTTAATAATGAGGTTGTATTGTAACTGGATAACCAAGGAAGAATGTTTGAATTTGTGCCTAGGAGTGCTTTATATCTCGAGGGAGTGTGCGCACGGCGCGTTCTGATTGGCCGAGAGCGCGGGTGTGTCGATTACGCGGCAAATTGCGTCACAGATTAGATCCCAGTTACTATGCGTCAAGAATCTAGATAGAAAACATCATGACGCCTGCCTGTGTATGCTTCGATTGCAAAATAACAATAATAATCATTAGCAAGATTTCCTGTTTTTGCAAAAATACATAATATGTAGGTACTAGTTATGATGCTGTGGAAAATATTTTGATTGGAAAAGTCATAAGGTTTCGTTTGGAAGTTGTAACATTGGGTTGGGTTTCATCAGCTCGGGTCCGTACAAAGCTCAAGGCGCGATTGCGTCAGACTTCGCACCGGACGATGCCCGACTAGACACGAGAAATGTGCCCTGCCTTCTAATATCGCAAGAGGCAAATCTTTACACAAATATGTAATCTTATACTCCGGCAACAAAATCTTCAAAATCCTAAATGACATCCAAAAGGTTAAAAGGACTTATCCTAAATAACCAATGAGGTTGGGCATGGGCGTAGACAACACTGCAGACCCACTGGTTATACCCCTGGGGGTATGGTGGGACGAAACCATACCACTATAGTAGTGTTGGGAACAAAACGTCCATGGTTGGGTTAGATTAGAGTACCGTAGGTAGGTACCTACTGTACTGTATAGTATCCATTTTGAATGGAGCATAAACGTAAACAAACCGCCCATACTTAACCTAAAATTCACTTTGTTGGCGCGTCTTTTTATACTTAATTTACATTACTTGTTGATTTTTGATCCTCCCTTCAATAAAAATTGCTTACAATTATAATATCTGAGACTCGCTCGACGCCAAGCAAGAGAGATTTTGTTAATTGTGTCGTAGGTACTTTGTTTACTAACATGCTTGGTTCAAAATGGATAAACCATAGGTACCTACGTAACCAACTTAGATACATTCCTATTTATTTAGGTTGTATTCTGATATTACCTAAGTCTGAGTATTTTTTTTATTCATGTTCTCGTAGAAGAACAAAAATACATTAAATAAGTCAATATAGGTATTGTAAATTTTAAATTAGTTTGTTCGGCAAGAAATATTATCAAAAAGATCACCACTGTCAAGTGTCATGGCCGCTGGCATCCGGGTTCCTATTTTAATTAGCAAAGTAACTGACATTTGCTATATTATCAAACAAATTAATAACCCTTATAATTGGTTCGTCTGCTAAAACGTAAATAAACAACGAAAACAAGTTTAATGAGTCGAGTGGTAAATAGAGTTTATGTAGGTAACTAGGTAGGTACGTAGGTACCTACTTACTAGGATTATTGTTTTAAGGTAAGGAATTATAAGGGTTTCGTGGTGTAAAAAAGAGAGCGTAAATAGGTGCTTATTAATTGTAATTTAGAGGAAGGGTATAAATATAATGTCGTCAGACGATATTGGGGGTTTAACGGGATAACGGGGTCTAAGTAAGGGTCGATTTTTTTTTTATAAAATAATAAGCACAATTGGTAAACGCCGCCGTAGTTTTAGTTTTATTTTATCTTGTTTTAAAATCATTTAAAATCATTCTCTAATTTGTATAATCATGTATGATAGGTACCTATTCTGTGTAACCTTTAATAATTATTATATTCTATTCTTTTTCTATTCTAGAGTACCTAGTATGTACTCTAGAGGTACTACCTACCTATCTAACTACCTAACTAGACATTGAGATTTTTCGACCCATGCGACCTTAAAACGTTTAAGGTCGCATGGGGTAAAATTATCAATCCACAAAGCGACCTGTGAAATTATTACGTAGTTAAAAAAACATGACGAAAAGGAATTGATGTCGGTAATATTTATTGTAGGCTTGATACTCTTAGCAGGTTCAAAAAATATTTCCGTACCTTTCGGGATCCATATTTGACAAATGTGAGTTTTATGTACAAAAACAGGTGCGATGTTCCGAGTATTGGTGACGTGTGGTTGTTTTTAAATTGCACTTGATAATCCATATCAACCCCCTGCAATGGCTGCAATTATCAAATAATCTAACTTAGCTTACCAAAAATAAAAAGTTCTTTATAAAATTTACAAAGCAAAATGTTTGTAAGAACTTCGCAAAAAGTTTGCCATTTCATTTTATGTTAACATTTTTTAGCGAGGAAGTTAAATCTATTTTTAATAAAATTTAGAAGTGAATTCGCTTTGCTGGCTTTATCTTTTTACTCCTAGATGAAGGCCAAGTAAGTACAGTCACTTGTGTTATGTAGCCATAGCTAGACACTATAGGTAGGTAGGCAGGTAACTGTCCACTTAAGTGAATGGTTATTGGTTCACTGACATTCAGGAAATTGCCTGGTTAGCTACCATCATCGTCTCCTTTGTCTTATACTTTTTATTGAACTTAAGGGCCCGGCCCCACTAAAGCGTAGTGGTGCCCAAATTTGTAGGATACCTTCCTATTTGTGACAAATATGAAGGTATCCATTGTTTATAGCAGTCACTGAAATGAGAGGATTTGATCCACAGATCTGATCCCTGAGTTTGGTTGACGATACGTGATCCTGACGTTTCCAATGGAAAAAATGGGGATTTCGTACAGCACAGCAGCGCCTCTATCGTCCGGACAGGGAACGAACAAAATGAAATGTCACGATCGTCTCGATACTATCTTCAACCGGATTCAAGGAAAGAAAGAAAGAAAGAAAGAAAATAATTTTATTTGCCTAATAACATGTCCTTAGGTGGTAAAGTGGAAACTGGGCCAGTTTTACGTTTTATTGTCATGGCGAATATTAATCTAACTACTATTTATCCATCCCTATTCCTCAGACGAAATAGATTTTTTATTTCGTCAGAGCCCTATTCCATGTCCCCCAAAACTCAGCCCTGAGTACAGTTTTACGATAGTATCGAGGCGAGACGTCATCGTGATTCGTGCGTGAGCATGACGTCTCATTTTTGTATGGGATTTGCGTAGTTCTGTGTCCACAGTCCGCACGCAAGAAGCGCTGTATCCATCCTATAATGAAATGAGACGTTACTATGACGTTTCGTTTCGACCTTGATACTAACAAATCAAAGCGAAACAGGTACCTACTTACTTGTTTTAATTCTCCAACACGAAATGTAGTTATTTGCGTTGTCGGTAAATTTGTACTCTAAGGAACACTAAATTAGCGTATCAATTTGTACAAAAATCGATACGAAACAATCGATTGCGTTTTGCGTACTTTGGAGAATTAAAATGACATAAACCTCCTGGTCTCTGGTAGGTAATTAGGGCCAGGCACAGCAGTAGACTTGGGCCCGTATTATGAAAGCTTACTCAGTCATCGGTCTATGCTTGAGTGACGCTTTTCTATGGCATAGTGCTGCGTGAATTGTCCAGCATTATTTATTTATTTGTTTATTTATACACGTCACTCAAGCATAAATATAATGACTGAGCAAGCTTTCATATAATACGGACTTTAGACTAGGTTGGGGATGATGATGACAACCCAGCTTGCATAAGGATAATTAACTGGTTAGGCTATCTATTTATGAAATAATAAAGTAAACAACATCCCTTGATTGTTTAGCAGCAAAAGGTAACTAAAGACTTGGAGTTGAACTTTGTGAAGGACAGCACAAAGTCCGTTGACTAACAAATAGAGGGTTAAGAGGCCTACCCTTTCCAAAGTTCCAAAGGTTAATGATAAAAGGATAAAAATACTTATTAATTGTTATTGTTCTGATAACATTTTATTGTTTTAAACCAGGATCTGCACACCCAACTATTGTGTTATGTTTAAATCAACAAAAGATTATTTTTGATCGTGTGTCACTGTCACCAACTTGATAAGGTGAGCAAAGTAGGTAGTACTTAAGATATTTTGCACACGTAAGTGTATGATGAGTTTACATTAGCTACTTACATAATCATAGTAAGTAGGTGCAGAATGTCTGTCGATACAAAATAGACGTTTTCTTTAACCTTTCTGGCTGTCAAGATACAGAGGAAAATGGCAGACAAAAATATATTTTCATGAATCGAGAAAACCACTGCTTCTATTAAAATTCCAAGACTGAAATTGATTTCTCAATAAATTTTCTATTAGTTAAGTAAGAACGGCATTCCGTCAGTGTAGTAAAATAAAAGCAAATAGTTCGATCGGACTAAAAAGAGGGCGTTGTAGCGTACTGTTCGTAGTACCGACTACAGACCAAGACCAAACGATGACGTATCAAACCTTTTTTGCCCTTCGAAGGTAGGTTGACGTGCTTTCGTTTGGCATGCACAATATGCACATACACGACTGACTGATATTGGTACTTTTTCGAAAACACCTTATTCTTTTACCTATGAGGTTAGAAGTAGGCACTATAGCCTTAACCGTAGAAGCATAATTACTTCTATGGTTCAGGCTATAGTGCAGTTCAGCCCTATAGTTTGGGCTGAACCATCGTAGATTTATTTATTTATCTTATTCAGCATAATTACCTACACCTAAATTGTCATTTCTGTTCTCTGACGGCGACCTTTTGAAACCGGTATACACACCTCCATTGGTGGAACAAGTTTTTAAGCTGGTTGTTTATTCATACGATATAGGTATGTACTCAAAGAAAATAATACTAAGCTAATAATACTAGCATCACCTTTTAGAAAAATCTAATCTAAACTATAAAAAACGAGAAGGATATAAAGGTTTTTTTCTTTGAATCTACTCGGGGTGGTAACAGTAATGTTAGTAGGCATGCCCGAGATAATGTCCAAAGGCATTCTCCTAGAAATTTTGCATCGTCGTAAATTTTCAATACAAGCAATATTTTCTTCGAACATTTTCCTCATTTCGTTAATGCTCTACCTAAGTATAATTATGTAAGATTGGTACTAGGTACTAAACGTAAGCTGTCCAATCCACCTAGAAATGCTCTACTTCTTGGGGTTTTTACGAGATTTCTTAAATTTTTGTTATCTACTTAATGGTCTGCCTAAATTTTATTTTGAGAACTGGGTAGGTAGGGTCATTGCGCCTGTTTGCGTCCAGTTAGCGGAGTTGTCCAATTCAGATATCGAAAAACAAATATTTTTGTGAGCTCTTAAGAATAAAACTGATTTCACCACATGACTAATATACTCTATTTTCACATGGAAAATAGACTTTCTTCTTAAATTTAACTGTTAATTTTAAAAAAATATTTTAATCCGAAATACCCCATTTTACCAGTTCTCGACCAAAAATTCCAGTTTGCGACCCTATGTTGCCTAGTTCTCGTCCACCATATATCTAATAGGAAACTTACTTATAATAATCATAATCGTCAGCCTGTTTTAGTCCTCTGCTGGACATAGGCCTCAGAGTTCTGAAATCTTGGTCTTGTGGTCTCGTCGTCGTTGGGAACGAGGGGTATGTGCAACGTATAATCTGCCATAGAATGTCCTGTCATCATGCATTTTAAGATTCGTCAGGTGGCTCCTGCCAAGCTCCTAAGTGAATACTTTGTACCCTCGGTTCGGATTTGTCTGACGAAGTCACTTATGTGGTTTCCCGTCTTTTTGCCATCAGCCCGAAAGGCTCATCAGAGAGTTTGGATTGCTTGCCAGTACGCTGCTCTTGGCAGAACTTGATGCCCTTGTGCCTCAACGTTTCAACCAGATTGTGTAGGGTCTCGTCAGCGTCATCAGTGGGATCCAAGGCAGCGAACCTATTCCCGAGAAGCTGCCGGAACTTCTCGGTGCCCGCAATGATTTCGATTGGATTAGGTCGAAGCGTGGATTTCATCAGATGGTTTCTTTCTAGCTTTAAGTTGATATCCAGAGAGCCTCGGAGCAGTCGGTGATCAGATCCGATACTAAACCTGTTGATCACTGAGTCATCTCTGAATATGTGCTTGCTATCCATCATGATCAGAAGTTGATCTCATTTTAAGTCACAGTGTCGGGGCTTCGCCACGTCCACTTACGAGCCTTATGGATGTTGTGTAAGGCTTTGGATGTCTTCATAAATATCCTCCACTTCATCATCCGATTGTGCCGAGGTCGGTGCGTAGACCTGACTTACTGTTCCCTGAATACCTGTCAACATACTGGAGATTTCTTGAATGTTGTTAGCGAGGGCATTATTGACGAGGTCACCTACGTACGTCACGCTGCGATGTTTTATCACCCTCGCGAAAGTAGAGAAGATGGCCCAAGTCTAGTGTTACGGTGTCCTCCCCCTCTCTACTACTACTCTACATAACCCCATAACATGCCATTTAACGTTCTCTAACTCCACTTACAACTGCACTAGGTGATGGTCAAACCTCAAAGTTCGGTGGGACTTCACCCGAGGATTCTTCGCACCCCTAACCCCAGGTCTGGCATGGCACCCGTCAACGCCAGCACAGCCGCTGGCTTCGCTGGGCACTTTGGACCTTTTTGTTGGCTATCTATCATTAATTGAGGGTTTGGGCCATGACCCACCACGCTGGTCCAGTGCGTGTTAGTGGGTTGTTTTGTCATTTCCTCGTTTGTTGGTTGGATTTAGGAATTAGGAAGCACCGCGGGCAGTTAAGGTTGGCTTGGTATGGTATGGTATGGTGAGTGTACTCTTTTTTCCGCTCTGAGACTCGGGATGGTCAGCCTAACTCCATCCAGAAGCACAGAATCTTCCTGGGATTTTCACAGGCTTCGCGGAGTGGCCTCGGATGGTCACGGATTTCGTGTTGCTGTGCTGTTACTCCCTCGCATTCCAGGACTACGTGGGCAGCTGATTCCTCGACACTGAGAACCCCCCTGCAGAGAGGGCTTCCTGTTACTCAGATGGTGTGGAGGTGTTTGTTTAGTGGGCAGTGTCCTGTGAGTGTTCTCACAAGGACGCGTAGGTCTCTTCTGGTCAGTTTCAGTAGCTTTGGTGATGAAGCCGGAGGTAAGGGAGGCCGCCTTACCTGGCGGCACTCCTGTAGGTGTGTCCATCGTTCGGCATGCGTTCCTCTGGTTTTTTGCCTTATCCATGTTCGGAATTGTGAGAATGCTAGGGGAGGAGTGGACGTGGGCCTCTCATATTCATCTCAGGTGTCTCTCCTCATATAGTTGTATCTGGTAGTGTTTCTCTTGTATAGGTTTGCTGGGCATTCTGTCACAGGGGGCGGCTTAGAGAGGTTCATAGGCTAAGGCTCTGTTTAAGATCTGAGTGTGAGGGCTTTCTATGCCCCCCCAGAATCCAATGTTTTGTATTCTCAAAGCCGATAAGGTCTCCTCTTGTTGTATATATAAGTCTAGTGGCACTATGTCTAGGATTACCTCCAGGGCAACGCCCGGTGTAGTTCTCATGCAGCCTGTTATTGCTGAGCACACCAGTCTTTGGAATCGTTGCAGTTTGGTTATTGAGGTTTATTGTATTGTATAGGTATTTTTGAAAGTAGTAGTGGCTATCACTAGCTACTAGTATACAAAAATACCTAATAAACATTTAACCTTTATTAGTATTCTATATTTAGGACTCTGATGACTGGCACTGTGTTTTATTATACGCAGATGGTCGATATCTGGTCTTATAGAGTAGTTCTCGACCACAATATTTAAAAAAAAAATTGCATATAGCTTATTTCAAATAAAGTGAAATTGAATGAAATATGTTAAATACACAAAACTGGATAACTCAATGACTTAATATACAAAATTCTATTACATTATTGTTAAGTTTACATAATCAATAAAGCTAAGGTCGAAATCAGGACGTCATTTAACCTTGTCCGATTCGCGACCACAAGAAATTTCATAACTCAGTATTTTATGGTTTGTTGCTCCGAGCCTGGACGAAATAAGGTTTGTAGATACCTTACGAGCATAAGGTTCAAATTTAATAAAATGTTTGAATAAATTTTAATACAATAATGCATACAAGAAATCACCTTATTGACACGATATGTCCAATTCGCGTCCAACCCGGTCTAAAATGGGACTTTCTTAAAATATCGTGGAACAGTTCTCGTCCACGCAATATTTCAATTTTATTGACAATAATTTAGATAGAATTACACAAATCCATATTTTTTAATCCAAAATGAAGTCAAACTAATAACCATCAACTCTGACATGCATAAAGACACTGTAAAACTTACCGTTGAATTCGCGACACGCTGCTATTTTTCGCGTTGATATAGACACTTTTTGTCTTGTTGACGGCGGACCACAAATTGATTAATTTATTTTACTTATAATTGCTGGTGCTTGTGATGTGTAGTTAGCTTGTATGCGTTGCTTACACATCCAGGTTGTTGATATAATTTAATGTCTTTGTGTGAGAGTGCAAATAAGGCTATTTTCGACAAAAAGTAACCAGTAGTGCCGCGAAAGGTCGTGAATGGGGCCTGGACGCATAACAGGCGCATCTACCCTACCTATTATATAAACCGTCGTTACACAAAAACATTACGTTTCTGGGCCTTGAAATATTTTAGATTCTCTGCATCGCAATTAATTGATTTCATCTTCTACCGACAGAGCACTATTAAACTAACAGCGGCCCTTCTGCGTTGAAATAGAGGGCATCTCTTTCTACAATATGCAAATTGAGCGAAACCCAGATTAACGCATTGCAAGTGTAAAACCACTATTAGGTAAGATTAGAATGCTGTTATTTCACGCCCATGAACTTCAGTCTAACTTGTTTTAATAATATATTATTACAATAATAATAAATGTTTACAACAACAGATGATGAAATGGGCGTGTGCAGTCGGGCCTCCTAAGCCACGCGGGGTTATCACAAACGGCCTGATAACGTTTAAATAACAAGCTGTAGGTACATTATTTTTACAATAATAAGACGGACTTTGCTATAAAACGAATTTGGTGATAAGGGATTTTTCCGTGACTGTTAAATCTGTAATCGAAGTGCTGTTTTCTAAGAATTTTAGAGAAGCCTTTCTTGTTACAAACATCATTGTGATGGATAAACGATTTCGGGCAAAAATGTCCGAAATATCCATCTAGTAAATAAAACGTTGAGCGAACAAATTTCAGTTTAAAAATGCTTTTCCTTGTTTGTCTGACGGTAGGTACTTTCTTTTACAAAGAAAAGTTCAAGGTACTTCTTTCAAAGGGTAGAGAATCTGAATCTCTTTTTAAATAACTCCGTAACTTGTAAATAGATGCTAGTACGTGTACTACACAATTTCACTGAATATTAGGCCATTTTGTAAATTGCACGTGTCTGATCAACTTGTTACTGCGGGACATGCATCGTGCATGACTATGAGATTCACGAGTAACCAAGTCCATGTTGATCTATTTATAAGTTAAAAAAATATCAATTTGATACATCTTTAAAATTCTGGCGAAGAATTCACTGCTAGAAATTTGCAGAGAAATAGCCAATAATAATAATAGGTACTGGACAATTCACACACCATTATCTAGCCCCAAAGAATAAATAAACAATTATTATTATTATTTATTTACAATTAATTAGACTAGACTTTAAAAAGTAGATAACGTCGCTTTCATTATGGCGATAACTTGAAAAATGACGCAATTACCCCGGTTGACCTTACTAAAGTTGCTTAGCCTGTTCATCTCAAGAAAAATCAAAATAGGTCGTGAAAGTGGTCGAATACTTGGACACAATTTTACACAATTTGAGGCAACCAGTATCTCATCTTCGTTTTTAATAAATCAATGTTTTGGCACGAATCAAGCACCGAGCCCAGTACCAAAATTATTATGTTGAAAAGGAAAAAACGCTGTTTGATTTGATCCCTTCAGTTTACTTCAAAGAGTTAAGTAATTTTCTAAAAGCATAGTTCATTGAGTTTTCTCGTGTATACAAAAACGATCCATGTAGCAAAATATCTTTCTTTTAAACCGACTTCAAAAAAAGCAGGAGGTTCTCTCTGTTACCACGGTCACGTGAAGCTGATCTGACATCTTGGATCAGCATCACGTGACCTTAACGCGAGTTAACCATTTTATTACCCATGCCAAATAAATGCACAACGCCGCTTTCACCTCAAAAATCACAAAGTATGTAGGTATTACGAGTATAAAAAAAAAATTTAATATATAAAAATAATGCTAGACATTTCACACAGCATTATCTAACCCCAAGCTAAGCAGAGCTTGTGCTATGGGTACTAGATAACTGATATACATAATACAATACACTACATAGATAGATATTTTTTATTATACATAGAAAAACATCCAGAACGCCCTGAACAAATGTCTGCAGATCGTACACACATTTGTCCCGAGGCGGGAATCGAACCCGCAACCTCCTGCGTCGCAGGCAGACCTTCGCCCACCGCGCCACAGAGGTCGTCGAGTATAAAGAACAACTAGAAAGAACTATTACACTATTACACTTACTTTTTAGATATTCTCGTCACGAAGAACACCATAATGAAGTTGTAAATTTTTCAGCCACGCTTTTTTCCTGAAAAAAAAAACGTTATCTGAGTTAAGACCACAGAATTAATTGTCAATTACAGTCAGTCAATCAATCAATACCGTAGGTACCTAATGTAGGTACCTATATCAGTCACCCATAGCACAAGCTTTATTTAGCTTGCGGCTAGATGATGTGTTGATTGTCCAGCATTATTTATTTATTTACAAGAAGCACCTACCTACTTATCTACCTAACATGTTTTCTCTCCTTATCAAAGACAAAGGTCTTCGTCCAAGTAGGTATTCTTTGTAATTACCTATTTCTTTATTGGTAAACAACCCACGCAATCTTCCACCATTATGGAATGTTAGTACAGTCAGCTGTATAATTTATTTTCACTTTAGTAGGTAGGTACCGTGATAATCTCTGCACTGTTAACCTATGGTAGAGCATTTTTAGGGTTGGGTAAACCGGGACCCTATTACTAAGACTCCGGGTCCGACTCGTATTTGGCCGGTATTTATAGATAATGGTATGTAGGTAACATACCATTATCTATAAATACCGGCCGACAGAAACAGGGTTCTGTTACTAATGAAGAAAAAATAAAGGCCTACCTAGGTTATTTGTTTTGGAAACTGTAATCCTTTACTAAAAAAGAAAATACATTCATAGAATATAAATAAATACGTTTATCATCTCGGAAACCTGACGTGATCTCTTTTCATTTGTTTTAGCGTCTATCCATTTTTTTTAAAGTCGCCAATATTTTGAAAAAATGGTGTCTGATGCTAGAGATCAAACAACCCCAAATTATGGCGTGAATAGTTAAGCGCTTTTATAATTATACAGGGTGGGGCAAATTTTTGGCCCCTTAAGGGTAGCTACCGTTTCTTTTGTAGTTAGAAGGTTTTGTTCGAAGGAACTTTCTGTTTTATTTTGAGCAAAAAAATATTGTCATTTTTAGTTTTTTGAAAAAATGTATGGTTCGCCCAAAAAATGACATTTGTCAAAAAAAACAAGTTGGCCTTAATCGACTCTATTTCCAACCAGGAACACTTTCCCAAAGAAACATACCAAATCAAATCGTAAGTTTTGGCAATAATTAAAAAAATCAAATCCCATACATTTTGTATGAAAAAACGAGTAAGTGAAAACAACAATGTCACTCATTCAATGGTTCTTAATTTAAACTCGTATGTAACTGCTTTTTTAAAATGGTAGGCTAATTTTGAAGGCATCTCAGGAATTAAATTTTTAACTACTTTTTAATTTTTATTAAAAATCAAGTTATTTACTTACCAAACTTTTTTTTAAAATTAAACTCAATTAAAAATGACCGTTGTCTAAAAATAGTTAGGTAGGTATTTTTCTTATTTTGGTGTGAAGACATTTTTGGGTGAATATACTTTTAAGGTACCCTTTTGACACCATTATGAATCAATAAAAATAAAAAATAAATTATCGAAATGTTATGAAAATATAATGTTTACATGTGCACAATTTATCATATTTTTAGGTTTTGCAACGTGGCACGACGTCTAAGCTAGTTTAAACGAGTTTTTGTAAAAAACCTGATGAGTGTGCCTAATAAATATCCATTGCGTTACTTATTTGTAAATACCAAAACATAAAATAAAACAACGAAATGGGAAAAATAAACATGATAGTTATTTATTATTAAGTTGATTCAGTCATTTTTACTTAATAACAATGTTTTTCATAACTAACATTTGAAAAAGAGACAATTCTAGCTCCACTGCGTTACTTTGCTTGTTTTTAAATGCCTAACTTTAGAATAAATCTTCACATAGGATAATCAGACCTACATTTCTTATACTACCAATAGACACGAGTCTTAGAGATTTTTAACCAAACATTTTTTTTAAATAGATTAAATATAATCAGAGTTATCTTCAAAAGACATAATAAAAATTAAGGGACATATGAGTAACGCCAGAGAAAAATAGTAACGCTTGAGAATTTTCAATCCTTCAAGATAGGTAACCGAGAACATGACCAGTTTAACTAACAATAATAAAGAACGATGTTGATGATTAAGTTTATTCTCATCATAAATTTCAATCGTCGGTCGTATCATTTCTTTTCTAAGACATCTACTGATTTTTTGACATGATAGTATGAACGATGTCCTTTCTTGCTAACTTCTGGTACTGGTTGTTTATGAATAATGTCATAATAATCCACGTAAGATATACAATATTATATTTCTCATCTAAACGGAATCACTTAGCGTTTTGGTGCACTACACGTAAAAACTTTCCCTTACTTCATCTTCAACGGCAGTCAGAGCTTTACACGCATAGGTGTATGATTTGTTCGTAGAAGAGTCCACATGCACCTTCACCAACAAAAATCTCCACATTGTATTTTAGATAGAAATTCTTCTTCCGATGAGGAGCAACCTTATATGTCTTCATATATCCTTTGGTGTCTATTAGTCATGTCTTGTAACTGTTTAACAATTTTCAGGTTACTTAATGGTTCATCGTCATCTTCAGATAGGTTATCTAAAATCTGGATGGTTGTTGTCAATAATTGAAGATTTTACTTTAGAAACTTTCGTAGTTTGACGAATTCATTATGAATATAAGCGGGTTAACTACGAACCTTGTTTGAGTTGGAAGAACACCAACGTCTCATCCCTTAACGAGGGACATCTTGAGGGTGAGTACGGTTCTAGACGCGTGCTCTCCGCACGCTCTCCTCGACCACTGCTCGAAATGATACGGAACGCGGTTGGTGTTCTTCCAACACAAACAAAGTTCGTAGTTAACCCGCTTATATTAATAATGAATTGAAGATAAGTTACCTCTAAGTTAGAATTGTATTGTTAGGAATGTGATCAATATCCTCTGGTGTTAAATCTTTTAACGGAGTATCATCATTCGTCAGATCAGGGATGCAATCAATATCCTATCGCTTGAATTTCGTATGCATCGCAGGAGATTCTGACACAGCAAGCTTTAGGTTCTAGACAAATGCAGAATCCTTGTACTCCAGCATTTCCAGTCTCACAAAAGCAGCTTTAATCCCTAAATTTAAGCTTTCCATAGGTGCTCGAAAACACTTGGTGAACTTTGGGGGTTCTTACCAGCAGCAGTTCAATACAGTTTGGTTTTGCTAATACCATTCATCTTTTCATACAATTGCAACACATCAGCAATATCTTCTCCATTAGCAACCATCGTGTCTGCAGTTCTCTTAAGGTAACCTCCAATTCCGTCAGCTGGGCCTTTTCCGTGACTGGCTTCAAAAAACTGACCACGTTATATATTAGTGAACCCATAATCAAAGAACCTAGTACACATTATATATAAATTTTGCTTTTGTTGGTACTGTACTGGGTGCTTGGGCCATCCGAGTAGATAGAAATGCATTCGGTTCTAGGCGTTTCAGGGGGTCTTTGTTCTCTCCAACAGCCAGTTTTTGTTTCTTTGACTGTCTTTTTCGTATTTCCCATTTAAAGTTTGCGTTATATTTTTCTTTTGATGTTAAACCTTTTACTAATCTTTTAGTTCTTTCTTTTGTTCTTTAGTATCTTTTACCGTAAGTATCGAATTCGGTGTTTTTTCTTCGCTTCTTCATACTTTTCTCTATTCATTTTAGTGTTTCTCTAACGAACTTAAAATAAATGAAACTATAGGTATTATTATAAAGTGTTTTTATTGATAGTTTAGAAACCTAAGTTTGACTTGTAGGATAACATGTACACCTTCTATGAATGCCAACTAGCAACGTTATTTAGTCTAACATTCTCTGGCGATACCGGTAACTCTAAAGAAAATTTCTCCAGCGTTATCGGTAACGCTAAGGAAAATTTGAATTAAAAAAATCATAAATAATTCCACTGTTTAAAGTAGGCAAATATTTTGACAGGACCTTGAAATTAGACATCTTATACAACATACTGACCTAATAAAACTCAAATATTTTAAAAACTTACCAAGATTCCCGCCGTAACGCTGTAGAGTGACAATAAACCCACGCGCACTAGTTGAAAGCTTACCGCAGACTGAGAGGCGGGTAAAGCGAGGTAGGCCTTGTCAGACCGTACCAACGAAATATTAGATCATAATCGCCTTTGATGACACCAAGTTAGACGCCATCTCTTGATTATTACCTAGAATTTTTATTGGTAACTCAGTATAGCTGATGATTTACTCTAAGTTTGGGACAACAATTGAGGTGCAAGTAAAATACATAATTTAAGTCATTTTTTAATAATTATTTACTTAAAACGTAAGCCTTACTTTTTTTGAATCGTAATAACGTGTGAAAATATAGTGTATTCATATATTTTTTTTAAGAAACATCGTCCATTGTTTCTTCACCTAGGCCTGGGGACACATATTTTTTGTATGGAGATTGCATAAGCTCCACTGAGTTACCAAAGGAAAATCAAAAAAATTGCTATAAACTATAAAAAACTATGAAACTACCATGTAAGCAGAGAATCTAAGTTAACGTTAACATTAAAACAATCATATTTTAAACTTATTTACAGATTGTATGGTTATTTCTATGACAGGGACACAAAAGGAGTGCCTTAAAAGTTGATTCACCCTTTTACCTATATCGTCGTTAGAGCGAACATGGCTATCAAAATTAGCCTACTTGATTTTTAATAAAAATAAAAAATAAGTAAAAAATTTAATTCCTGAGATGCCTTTAAAACACAAATGTCATTTTTTGGGCGAACCGTACATTTTTTCAAAAAACTAAAAATGGCAACACATATACAACAGCACTATAGGTAAATTTTTATGTAAATTACTTACTTTATATTTTAATTATACATTTATAGTTGACTTTAACGATGCCCAACGAGATAGGTAGTAGTAATGTAGTGAATTATTTAATTAATTTACCTTTTTATTCCCCAGTTCCTTGATTGTTTTCTTTTCTATCAGATCTGTTTTATGGCATTTAATTATAACATAATCTAAAGCATAATGCGTCAAGCTGAAGACAGGGCGCTATGGCGCTCATTAGGGGAGGCCTATGTCCAGCAGTGGACTAATATAGGCTGATTATGATGAATCTAAAGCACCTTTTATTGACACCTTTATTATAAACTAGCAGTGCCTTGCGGCTTCACCCGTGTAAGTCGTTCCCGTCCCCGAGAGAATTCCGGGATTAGATATAGCCTATGTCACTCCCTGAAAAGTAAGCTTTTTAATGATGAAAGATTTTTTAAATCGTACCAGTCGTTTCGGAGCCTATTCAATACAAACCAACAATCAAATCTTTCCTCTTTATATTATTATTATTATACATAGATTGACGATTGACAAATCCCAAAATCTAATTAGTTTTAATCTAATCACAAGTTCACAACAAAAGCTACGTCTCCTTTAATTATAACATTTGAGACAAGCTTTACCAAAAATTTGAGGGTAGTCTTAAATATTTTTTGACAGTTGGGGATCTGTCAAACTTAAAGTGTTTAAATTAATAGGTGGCAGACAACCGAAGTTCTCATTTTAGAGAGTAGTAAGCTACTTTATACCTTATAAAATCCCAAATTCCATTTGAGTTATTTTCCATTCCTCCAACTTCTACATAAATAATTATACTGAAACTTAGTTTATCAATATTCTAAGTATACAAAGCGCATGATTCATAATTATAGGGATAGATGGCGCTAATACATGCGCTAATCAGCATTCATATTTACCTACTTCTAACGTGTTATTGTTTACAGCAACACGGAATTATATAATTCTAATCGTATTGAATTTTATTTCCAATATTAATTAGGTATTTATAACAGTTAAATTGACTTACGTGAGTTTCCTGGTTTCCCGTTACTTATCGGCACACTGAACTACTTTCTACAAAACCCCTCGATACAAAAAACAACAAAACTCTTCAAGGTGACTACAACCCACAGTATAAAGATAAGTTAGTACCAAAAGTAAATATATCAAGATAAACAGCTGATTTCTGTATAAGTTTGAGTAAATAGGTAGAGGTTTTATGGGTAAACAGCTATAGCCGACGTGTTCTGTTGTTACGAAGCGGTCGCCTACTGGATCACTGGTGTAACTGGTATCTTTTCGTCCGAGATACTGTGCTATATGTCAAGTGCTTTCGAGATGAAATTATAAAAGGAGGTTGACATTTATAGTAATGTAATGAATGACGTTGCTGAGCCTTCTTCTTCAAAGGAGGTTGGCTAATTCGTTATAGGTGCCACTGCCATATCGTCACTTACCAACCATCAGGTGAGATTGTGGTCAAACAAAGTGGTATTTATGAATAAAACACTATAAAAATAGTGTTTTTGTCAAAAAACCCAACTGGTATTATTTCCATTCATTGTGGATTCACATTGCGCGAAATTTTGTGAATAAGAACACCATAAAAACGCACGTAGTAAAGAGCTCACAAACTTCGTTTGGCGATAATCACAGTGCGGTCTCACAGGTCTCACTATATGTAAGGGCCTATCTACCTATCTCATACGAGTTATTCCCAACCCAACGGATCATACAATCAGTAGTTCAGTAGGTACTTAGGTAGGTACGCATCAGGTGCCACTAGCAACCTGCCCCAGTTTTGCACGGGTGCAATGCTGATGCACCCGATATCTACTAAACATAAGTACACATTTCTCTTGAATCACTCTATCTATTAAAAAAAACCGCATCAAAATCCTCTGCGTAGTTTTAAAGATCTAAACATACATAGGGACTATTAGGGACAGACAGACAGCGAAAAGCGACTTTGATTTTAACCGACTTTAAAAAAGGAGGTCCGATTTTCATGTTTCAAACAAAATCAATGATTATCTATAGTCGGTAAGGTACCTATTGGCATAAGAATCTCTATTCTTATGGTATTGGTTGGATCAGTTGAGCTACCTGTAGATTTTTGGCACAGTCTGCAGTTGGGTCGTCCTCCTCAACAGTCTATAATGGTCCACAGCTGAACCCAGGTAGTAATACTAGTTCTAATTTGTTTCGATTACTTATTTGATTGTTATTTTCTTTGTAAGTTATTTCTTTAATAAATTGTTGAAACTCTCAAAATCAAAACTATCTCGCTTGCCAGTCAACTTGTTGTTTTATGTAAATAAGTCACGAATGGTAAGTATTTGTACGCAATCGTAATTAATTTGATAAGAGAAACTGTGACTTCATTATTATTGTAACTTTCCACGTTCTGGCGAATAACTGGAAATACTGACATTATAAACAGTTTTATCAGTTTTATTAATCCTGTTTCAAGTAAATAAAAAACCTACAAAAATCACACTATTATTTAATAAAAATGCAAAACTTTGAAAGTATATTCATGCGTTTGGATATTAGTGACATTTTAATCGAAGATTTACCTACTAATGCTTTGCACACCAAAACTACTGAACGGATCCGGCTGAAATTTTGCATACCTACGTGTTGTCCTAAAACCTGGATCTAAAACCCGAAAACATAGGCTTATGATCCCAAAAATCGAGTCTATTATCACCTCCCCACCTCACCTAAACAGCCTAAGCTGGTCCACGGCTGGACGCAGACCTTCCCCTGATCAGTGGCGGCGCAAGACCTAAACCTATAGTGGGCAAGGTACTTTTGAAGAGGCCCTCTGTGTGTCTACCATGAGTTTTGACAATACTCGCTAGCGACTGTAGTTAAAAAATGTATGGAAACTTCTAAAGCGCCTCTAGCGGATAGTTAAGTACTAAAATGCGCTGTGGATAATTATATGCGTATTTACGTAACTACTGTAGTTACGTCAGGCGATTTAACAATGACAACTCATGGTAGGTAGACACACTGATCGAAGATTCAAATCCTTAGGTACCTACCTACTAAATCCTGAAAGTTTTTCAGTATTTGCTCTTTTGTTTTTTTAACTTGTGTAAGTAATAAAAAAGATCAAAAAATGTTGATTCGAAGACAAATAGAAGAAATCTCGATTCCATGTTACGTAGCACAGAATCAATCATGCTAATTGTAAAAATCTGTTTTATACCTTTTAGCAGACTTTATAGATTGGTAGCTGCCTTCCTAATCTTTTCAATATCTTTAAGTTGAGAATTAATTCTTATGTATTTATTATAAGAAAAATCTTGTGGCTTGTAGGTACCTACTTTTGGATTTTCCATAGGTAATTTTTAAATTTATTTTCGGTTGTGAGGCGCGAGCCGCATGACCCGCATGCCCAGCGTGGGGATTATGGGCATAACCGCCACGAGATACGCCAATAAGGCGCACATCAGGAGGCCTGCGTCCAGCAGTGGACCAATATAGGCTGTCGAGGTGAAGTGAGGTGAGTTGAGTAGAGGCGTGAGGCCCTTTGCACCGCAAGGCCAGCCCTGGGCAGTGGCCCACACCGCCCAAGCCTTATGTCGCCTCTGCCCCCGATAAGTGGCTTTAATAATTAATTTAAATAAATTATGTTCTATTCAATAAAAAAAGATAAGTGCTTCGTATTTATAGATGAAATTACCTTTTAAGAATAATATTTAGGTACGTATAGATAGTCTCCTAACAACACTTTTCTCAATAATCTTCTGCCTTCTTATTTTACTTTGTCACGCATTTTTAAAATAGTTGATGAACAATGGGTGTGCGGATCATGGGACTTATTTTCAAAGAGAGATCGGATCAAAAGAAAGATGATCTGAGAAATATAACTATGTAGGTATTCGTAAATAAATATCTAACAATAAAGACCACTAGAATATCATTGATATCCTTTTACAGTAAACGGATCTTGGTGTGACACACCCAATTTACGTCATAAATAAAGCAACACCGTCATGCGACACGCATTCAACAAATTCGCACAACTGCCATATTAGTCTACGGCTGGACATAGGCCTCCTCTAATGAACGCCATCGCGCCCTGTCTTCAGCTCGACGCATCTAGCATCTGCCTGCAGTCGTTCGCAGATCATCATTCCACCTGGCCGGCGGACGTCCTACACTACATTTGCCGAGTCGCGGTCTCCACTCAAGAACACATTTACCCCAGCAGCAGTTAGAAGGAAAGGTTAAATTTCTAATATTCATATTGATTTACCATCGGAACTATTCGTTTTTGTCGCAAACTACCGTCAACTTTACGATTTCGGTGAACGTAACTGCGAGCAAATTAGACAGCCCGATAAGTTTGTAGCGATCGGTCAGTCGTTTGCGACAAATTGAATAGTTCCAATGGTAAATCAATAAGAATATTAGAAATTTAACCTTTTCTTTATGTTAATCTACTGTATTTATGGAAATGAATAGTTATTGAATCATTTGAAACTTGATTATTGTAAAGACAATCAAAATTCGTTAAAACATGACCGTTAAAACTTTGCGACCGATGTCGGTCGCCATCTATTTCGAGACTGCTTGCCCTGATCAAGTGCCATCAACTGCTCTGCCTATTTATGGTCAACACCAGCTGCCGGTTCTCAAGGCATCATTGTTGTCCTCTTGCAGAGCCGTACAAAGAACTTCATCCATCAAAGGAAAACTATTTCAATGACCAGCTTCTTTGAATGGAGGCTTATGGATTACCTATGGTAGGTACGTGTTTATCTAAGTTTGTATGAATTTGTCCTGGTATTAGTATTAGCCTTGGACGTGTGGTGACGGTTTAGAGTTTGCACCACCCCAACTCTTCGTGTTGTAGGCGACTGAGGGATATCCACTGGGCAGCAGCGCTTCCTGCAAAACCATTTTACTATCGAACCAAACTTTAAAAAAAAAATCCACCAAGCGAAGCCGGGACGCGCTTGTATAATATTTTTATGTTTATATAAAATAAAATAAAATAAAAAGCCTTTTATTTCTCGAAATTACATACATTATTTGAACCTATAATTATTAATAATCAACATGCAGTAAACAAAATATAATAATTACTGATATTATACATATGTTTAAGTAAAGAAATTAATTTAAATTGATATTAATTTATTTAATATTATTAATTTGCTATCATTATATGACTTCAATTTTATTATTATCTAGGTAAGTAGGAACTTAATTTTATTAAACAGTTTCTTTTTCGAGAACCCCTGTTAAGGTGAAGGCCTCCTCCAAAGTTTGCCATACATCTCTCTCCTGAGCCAGTTGCATCCAGTGCGGTCCTGCAATATTTTTGATATCGTCCTCCCATCGCGCATAAGGCCTTCCTCTTTGTCTTTAGCCTTGTGGCCCCTTCCAAGTTGTCACCTTTTTTGTCCACCTCTGATCTTCTATTCTTGCCACATGGCCAGCCCACTTCCATGTTTATATTATGTTCTTTATTCATATTATAATGTTATTTTTTTTTAAATATAACCGACTCCCACCCCACATGTACCAAAAAATACGCCAGGCTAGGTTTTAATTTTTGCCTATAAAATGAATAAATAAAGTGTGCGCTTAATAAGCACAGTGTTCTAACAAAGTACCTAGAGTCTGGTAGAGATCGCTATTGAGCGATACGACCGCCACTTGTAACTTAGTTTTTAAGATGTTCTATTGTATTGTTTCTTTTAATAAGTGCAATAAACAATTTTCTATCTATCTTAGAGGGATGTGAACTAATAGTTACACAGGGCGCTGAGCGTGTTAACTGGCGAAAAATAAAAAGTAATAATTAAAAAGGTTAGCTTTACATTTTAGAATGTCATTACATTTCCTTACGTCAGTTGGTAAATGGTGATAAATTTTGATGATGTCAGGAATAGTCATATTTTTCAGTTTAGTGTTTAAGTTGATAACTATAAAGTTGATATTGAAAACACGCATAAAAACTATTCGTTAATAGATGTCAGGCAGAGTCAATTGATTACGATAATAAAGTTGATGACAGTTTATTCAAATCACGAATAAAACGACATTTTATAAAAATGAATCCTAGCTAGATCAATTTATCGCCCCTGAAACCCCTGTATACTAAATTTCATTAAAATAGGTGGAGCCGTTTCCGAGATTCAGATTATATATCGACTGCAGCAATTAACATTGTCGGAAGTACATTTTTGCGATTTTCATTTTATTGCATAAAATGCCTTAGAATAATACCATAAATGCCCCTGTAAATTATTAAAAATTTAAAACCAACCAAACTCCGTTTTTCTAAGTGGAAAAAGTAGTATGTGTTTAGTGCGCGCAGTTAATATTGTCGCATAGTGCGTTGCGACGTTGGTTGCGGGGCGTGTGAGAGGAACAGACGCGCGGATCTGCCACTTCGGACAATGTTAGCGGGAGGAGTGCACCCGTCGGTTTGATTGTTCGACCCGTAAAATAATTTTCGCCAATTGTAATAGAAATTAAATATTCCTGCTATGCCGTGGTCAAGACAGATATAAGACTTATGGGGTTCATCAGTTCCGTCACAAAACGATCGAAGATTTGAATTAACGGACACTTTTGTAGAAATAGATACAAGTAGAAAGTGAAAAAGTAAGTAAGAAATCATTTATTTTAGTATCGCATCATACCTAGCCTGAAGATATTAATTTAAAAGGTTATGATTAGCTTAAATAATTCATACTTTTCTAGATAATGTTCAAAACTACTGTGAACGGACAATAATGTCATATATCCCAGATACATCAATGTTTATAGTTTTCTATTTAGTTTTCTGTGTTGGATCTGTCACATACTACATTATTGCTTGCTCGGATGTGGTCAAGTTTTGTCGGATATGGTACTACATACCTTGTCGCATGTTAATTTGATAAATAGTATTGTGGGTAGTACCACTTCCTACATTATTGCCTGCTGTGTGTTTGATTGTATCTTGTTGGATATGGCATTACTTTACCTTACTTGACTTTGTAATCTGTTCATTTCTCATTTTTTGGTGTCGGATGTACTACATTTGAACAACTATCTGTCTGTTCGTCCATCTGTCTGCCCGTGTGCTGTAACTCGTGAAACGCAATGTCCAAAGTTTCTATTTGCACTGGCTTACTTTGTTTGCTAACATACTTACAAATATTTAAGGAGAATATTCCTGCCTTCCTGCTGGATTTGAAGAGGAGCTTGTACAACTGCAAGATCTGATTGGAGACATTATAATGATAGCGAGAAAAGACTAGACGTTCTTGATGTCGACATAGTGAATCCGGTATAGTCTTTTTCAGTATTCTATCTCCTAAAGTTTCACGCAAACAATGCTTTGTCAACTATTCCTATTTAACGTACTACAATTTGGCCCGTACAAAAAGTTGTTTCAAAATATTTTAAGACTGATAAAGGAAAGAGACACCTTGCTCATAAAGAAAGGTGGCTTGTGGTTGTGGTACAAAGAAAACTGAACAAAAACAGCGATGAAGAATTTGTGAACAAAAAAGGGAAGGTAGTCGAAAGTAAAAAATTAAAAAAATACTGCAAAAGTGCCGATTGAAATGTACCCAAAAGATTTCTAATGATGATCGAAAGCGAGTCTTCAAATATTTTTGGCTTTTAGGCAAAAAGAAAAGGCACTGGGAATTCGTCATTAAATACACAAAAAATAGTCAAGCGACGCCAAACAACGGAAGCTACGAAGCACGATAGACAAAACACTTATCAGTACTTTTTTGCGAACGTAGAAAAGGAACCAGTGAAGGTATGCAAGACAATGTTTCTACAAACTATAGTGCTAAGTGAACGCGCGGTGAGCACGGCCTGGAATTTGATGGGAACATGGTGATAGAGGAAGACAAAAGGGGTCGTTATGAACATAAATGACTCGTTTATAACGATGACATAATTATATGGAGGAGGTTTATAATGATGAGAGTGTATGTGACCACGTAAAATATTTTCCAATGGTTGAAGCTCATTACGTCCGTCAAAATTTAAGCAAACTCTACCTAGAAGGCGTTGTAAGCACATCGCGAATGTTTAAGCTGTACTGTGAGTGGTTCGATATTTACAAATATTCCACAAAAACATCTACTAAAAGACATTACAAAAAATGAATCAACGTACACGTACGAACAAGTTTAAATCAGCGTACTTTACTACAAGAGACGGTTCACAAAATTGAATTTCACGGTCTATGATCTAACATCCAAGATGTAGCTCTATTGAAGTATCTAGTTGTCTACTCAACTTCATCGATTCCATGCAGAGCGTGGCGTCAAGGAATTTTGTTTTTGGTCTATTAACTGCGCAGGCCAAAATATAAATCGGACTTTGTTTAGTGACTCTACATGTTCGTAGCAAAAAAGCTCGGCGTAACTGTGGTCCATCGTTTTTTAGAAAAAAGGGAACAGACAAAATAAGGGAGACAGTGTGCACGTGGCAGTAGAACGATCAAGCAAACGCAAAACGGTTTGGGTTCCAGTAGAATGGTATTGCGTAGTCCGTTGGCCTAAATCTAAAGGTGACCCCCCTTTAGTCGTGACAGAAATAAGACAAGATGACGTTTTCAATTTCAAAGACTATCAGTAAATAAAAATTCAAGGATTTCACAGATCTCTGCAGAACGCTAATTATTTCTGAGCGCTACTATGACCATGACTTTTATTTAAAACTACCTCACACCAACAATGCTTCTAATCTTACTCGTGAAGAAAGTTATTCCGAAGACTATTAGGTTTATAACGAAGCAACTGTAGTACGTATAATAAGGTAGGTAAAACTTACCATGTACCATAAAAGGTTGTGAATTTAAATTTTGCTATGTTAATTAAAATAGGATCCAGTTAGGCTGGGCAGCGTTTGGAAAACTACGTCGAGTCTCCTCGTCATCCATACCACAATGCTTGAAAACGAAAGTTTTCAATCAGTGCATCCTACCCGTCATGATCTACGGAGCTGAGACATGGACACTCACGATAGGGTTGGTCCACCAGCTCAAAGTCGCTCAGCGAGCTATGGAAATAGCGATGCTCTGAGTCTCTCTGAAGGATAGGATCCGTAACGAATACATCCGGCAGAAAACCAAAGTTATCGACATAGCTCAATGAATTAGCAAGCTGAAGTAGCAGTGGGCCGGCCATATCTCGCGAAGAACCGACAACCGATGGGGTAAACGAGTTCTTGAGTGAGACCGCGGCTCGGAAAACGTAGTGTAGGACGCCCTCCGGCCAGGTGGGAAGACGATAATGTTAATTATTTTTGTAGATGAGAGATTTATTCCCTACCATCTTAAATATTTTATAATTATTCCTACTAAAATAAGTATTTGCTTTCTAATATATCATGTCTATAAATGTTATTTTTAAAGTAAGTAGATTAAAATATAGATATAGAATGACGCTGATCTCAAATATAACATAAGACTGTTTACATAATAACTCCATTTGTTTTGTGTTGATTCATAATCTAAGTTAGTTAGTTTTGGTCTTATGAAATGTTTAATATTTATTAAGTTTTCCAATATTTTGATTACCAATATCAACACAGTGACTTATTATTTTCTGGGCATATTAAAATCTTATCTATTCGAACGTGGTCAGGTAATGAGGCGTTTTTTGACAGCTGTTTTAAGGTGAAAAGACATTTCTCATCCACGAAATAATATTGTAAGTGGTATTTACACAATAAAAAATAGATATTTTACAAGCAATAACGTTTTAAGTGGGACATCCAACATAAACAAAATTTCAAAGTCCGGGCAATACTGTGGGTTGTGCCACATCTGACTGAAATCTGAAAATGTCATTCAGATAATAATGTTGGATCTACCATATCCGACAAAATAGTTTCATGGTCAAGTGGTTAACTATGTTGCATGTGCAGTTTCTTATATTTCCAATGCATTTTATATAAATTTGCATATACTACTACGTCAGGTCTATTAAATGTATATGCCATACCAAATTTGGTTAAGATAAATTGATTAATATTCACTTTATTCATATTTGAAACTTTGAACGGCTGTACTCTAAAGTAACGATTTTTCACATGCGACTATGTTAATTGCTACGGTCGATATTTATATATACAAAAATTGCTCGTTTTAAGCTATAAGATAAGTTAATTGAGTTTGTTTTAAAAACATTGATTTACAAAGGGAAGATAGGTTACGTTCTCCCAGCGCTTACTCAAAAATTGGCATGTGTTACAACTACACGCAAACACATATTCTCACAGTTATATTTCCAGTCCTGTGCAATACAAAGAAGAACACGGAACAACAGACGGAAAGACGCATCTAGGACCGAAGTGAGACTGAGACAACAATATTTCACGCGAATCACGACCGCCCGTGCCGCCGGTCAGACGGTGACTGATGTGGGAGAACACAATTTTACACAATTTGAGGTTGCCACTTTCGAGCAACCAGTGCCTCATCTTCGTTTTTAATAAATCAATGTTTAAAAACTTATAAACCGACTTCTATTAATTACTTACATGGTTATCAGAACCCATTCATGGCCATCGTCAGATCCTCAGAACTGTACCAAATCCACACAAGAAGCACCAGCTTCCAAACAAAAAAAGTATTTATTTATTTAATAAGGGCAACCAACTAGAAGTAACACAAGATATCACAAAATTATTACCGTAAAACTTAAAACTAGTGCAATCTAAATTACAGGTAGCCACAACAGTATCATCCAAATCGGATCACCCGTCAAAAGCTCTGAGGTAACAAACATAAACAATGTACAGTCGAATTGAGATCCTCATTCTGTTTTTGAAGTTGGTTAAAAATAAGAATCTTTCCTCTTTATAATATAACAGTGTATAAACGAGCTAAACGAGCCAGACTCTTGGTGAATATATTATTTTTAACTGCACCTTTAGGGCAATGATTTTCAATTTTCTAGCCGTAACCTTTAACGTAAGGTTACACGCAAGAAGGTATTCCACACCCTCACACCTCAGTTGACACAATAAAACCTTTATGGGCCCATTTACCAACCTACAATATCTGCGTATTGAATGGGAGCATATAAATCCTAGAAAATTATCTAACCCAGGATTCGGCTGAGCTACCTTTATATTGTTTGCAGTAGCCTACAGTTAGCTTAATTGTTTTAATTGTAAATAAATGCTGGAAAATCCACATGGCATCATCTAGCCCCAAGCTAAGCTGTGTTATGAAGGGGGAGGGTCTCTATTCGTTATTTTTATGGCTTCTCGTGTGGTCCCATTTTCTCAAATATTCTGAGTTAAGAAACATTAAAAAAGAAAAAAAATACAGTCGCATTGAGAACCTTCTCCTTTTTTTAAGTCGGTTAAAA
Source organism: Eupithecia tripunctaria (assembly GCA_955876795.1). Classification (NCBI taxonomy): domain Eukaryota; kingdom Metazoa; phylum Arthropoda; class Insecta; order Lepidoptera; family Geometridae; genus Eupithecia; species Eupithecia tripunctaria. The sequence continues at coordinate 5,236,139 of OY041623.1, read as the reverse complement.
GTCATTTATATCCAGTCTTTTAAAAAAAGGAGGACATTCTTTATCCGACTGTTTTTTTTATGTTTGCCCTCCCCATATAATTTTAGTCGGTTTATAGTTAAAAAAAAACAATTATAAAAAAACAACCAATGGTTCGTTCGATGCAATCTGCGAATTTACTAGCGACATCTAGTTTATGTAACATTCACATTATATGAGGTGACTAATAAATAAAATTAATTGATTGATTAATAATTAATTAATTAATTGATTCAGATGCGTTCTCACGCTAAAACTATGATATGTACGAGTATAAGGATGAAAATATTAAGTTACGATTCCGCGGAATTCTGATTTTGTGAATTAGGTACATTATTAGCTGTGTGGTGCTGGCTTAGAATTTGCACCACCCCAACTCTTCCCGTGGGTGTCGTAAGAGGCGACTAAGGGATATCCACCGGGGGGGTGGCCAGCAGCGCCTCCTGGACTATTCTACCACCGAACTGCGATCCCCAACCCACATGCCCAGCGTGGGTATTATGGGCATTAGCCTCCATTAGATAAACGCCAACAATGCTCTTATCAGGGGGAGGCCTGCGTCCAGCGGTGGACCAATAAAGGCTGTTGAGGAATTACATTATAGTTTTTGGGGCTAGATAACGCTGTGTGAATTGTCCAACATTATTATTATGATTTTTGTAAGACCTTGCCCGAGACTTCGACTAACCCTAAAAGTAACCAGGCTCGTAATACGTGGACATTTCCACGTAACACAAGTCGTTACCCAGCTTCACTTCAGGGTTAAGGGGCCATACCGCAGTTTATAGAACCTTAGGGACTTCTGTTGAGTAACTTCGACGCTTAAATAGCGTGAGAATACATCGAGGGTTTACTGCGAAAACCGACTAAGTGACAATTTTTCGAAAAATGAGTTAATGACACAGTGGTACATAATTTTTCGCGCTCTTTCGACTGGTAAAACCCATTTAATGATACGACAAGCCAAACAGAAGTTATTCAATGGCGAAACCGACTAAATGAAGCAAATGGACTAATACTCTATTGCTAAAATTGCATAAACGCTTTTATTATATCAATGTTCAAAAGATTATTCGTGAAAAATGAATCAAAAGCATTTATACGGAATTACTGGACTGTACTTTAACAATAACGCCATAGGAAAAGTACTGTGAAAACAGTATTTGTTGCAATAATCGTATATACTTGAACATAATAATTATATATGTTTTACTAATTGTTAACATGCAAAACCGACTAAACGACTCTTGTTAGTTTACGCAACATAATTTGTTCAGTTTTACGCTCAATTTATGTAATGCAAGTAAAGGAAATTAATTCAAAATCTTGAACAAAACAATAGATAACATTAAAAATTGACTGAAATAGTGAATAAACATTTTGAGTGAGCTTATTAAAAGGATTTGGTTGCTAATTCAACCATTAAAAAGGTGGTAAAATCTTGTTCCAAGCAATTAAACTTGTAATATGGATAAAAAAGACGAGCAGATGGTTTGCCTTACAAAACAAGAGCGAAAGTCAGATCAGATAAGGTTCCTAAAGCTATAGATTGCTCCACGTGTCAATTTAAGAGCTTAGACATTTTTAGTTTTATTCAATAGGTAACAGAAAATGTGTCTGAGGACTTAAATTGACACATAGATTTTGCAGAATTTTTCGGAATTTAGATTTCACACTAAGATATTTTATTTCGGCCACTATTCAACCACCAAAACGAGGCCTGGTTGTACGTAACCGACCAGCCAATCATTTTCAAATAAACGTTTTTTTTTCTAAACAAGATGAAAAAAACAAGTACTTTCGATTATGTCAGTTTTTTTTGCAAACGACACGCACAAAACGTATGTTTCGTCTTACGTACTGATGCAATTAAAAAACGTAATGAAGTGAACTTATTTGACGGAACTGACCACAGAAGAGGACACGAACCTGTGAATAAAACTACACCAGAAATTATTCAAAGAGAAAGAAAACACATCGAATTGTTTTCTTCTTTGGAATCTCATTGCACAAAAGACTGTACGATGAGCTGTAGAAAAGATACACAGCGAAAGTAGATCATCGTCATAAGGTTCGAAAAATGAATTCATTGTACAAAGGTAAATGTTTGAAAAATTGTTCTGAACCAGCGTCTGAGAAAACCTACCGGGGAACATTTGTGCGCGAATATAATCTAAGCTTTTTAGTACCAAGGAAAGATCAATGCTTACTGACTACTGTGTACTAAGTGTGCACAAATTTACACAGAAAATAAAAATGAAAACGCAGAAGCTTACTTAGCTTGACCACAATCAAAACTACAATCAGCTTGTTGCTGCCTTGCTCCTCTGGGCCATTCATTCAAAAGATCATTATCATAATCTGCCCTATATAATTTCACTGCTGGACAAAGGCCTCCCCGGGCGCTATAGCGCCCTGTCTTCAGCTTGACGCATCCAGCATCTGCCTGCAGTTTTTGGCAGACCGGAAGGCGTCCTACACTACATACGCCGCGTCTCCACTCAAGAACACGTTTACCCCAGCGGTTGTCGGTTCTTCGCGTGATATTGTATTAACACAATAATTACATAATAATTAGTGAACAATGTTAGTTGAGGATATTTTTGTGTTATAATTTATTTTATGCACCAGAGGTTAGGTAAAATATTGTTAAACCTGGATTAATTTTCTTATGTATCTCATTATAAGTAAACCCTGTGTTTGTATGAGAATAAAGTTCTTTAAACCTATATTGCCGGCTCATTGCCTCTTCAGCTTGCTAATTCTTTGAGCTATGTCGATAACTTTGGTTATCTGTCTGTCGAATGTATTTGTTACGAATCCTATCCTTCAGAGAGACTCCGGGCACAGCTCTTTCCATAGCTCGCTGAGCGACTTGAAACTGGCGGACCAGCCCTATCGTGAGTGTCCACGTCTCAGCTCCGTAGGTCATGACGGGTAGGACGCACTGATTCAAAACTTTAGTTTACAAACATTGCGGTATAGATGACGAGAAGACTCCGAAGTAGTTTTACAAACGCTGCCCAGCCTCACTGGATCCTTCTCTTGGCCTCCAGTTAACCATCAGTTTCCAAGCCAGCTACACTACTTTTACCCAGATCACCTGAAAGTGAAGCTAAAAATACAAGACCTCTTAAGTTTATATACCAAAGGCATATTACCAGAAGAGCTTCACGGCTGGTTTAGGAACTTCCAAAAGATGGGTTACCAGAGCCAGCAATTCGTGATGATACTACAATTGGGGATAACGAATAGCCATCAAAGTACGCACTACTACGTACGTTAGAAACGAAAATTGAAGTACGAGTAGGTCCTATCTGATTCGTTTCCGTGTAAATGCTATTTTATGTAGCAATCAAAGTAAGTTTTGAATGAAAACGAATCAGGAACTTCGTTAATCGTTTTCCGAGTAGACCCCTGATTAAAATGTGATTAAAAGTAACAATTAAACATAATTTTGCATTTAAATGTTTTTCATTTTTGGTACCACCGCTTCATAAAATTTGAAACAGTAACAGGCAAAACCTGCTAGATTTATTTCGTCGATGAATAAATCAATTAATTTAATCATTTAGCATCTCATTATAATGTAAAATGTAGTTATTTGTCATAAACTATATGTTTTATTTAATAAATCGTATCGAAAACTAATAGTTTTCGCTAAAACGGCATTTTACAAGTTAACAGGTAAAACATGGTAACTGCACGACCTTGCTCATAATTTTCCTAATTTAAGGAAATCTGGCTAATAGTTTTTCCTGAAACTATACAAAACATGATCATATTAGATGTATTGTTTCTTTTATATAATACAATACCAAATCTATTGATGAATTAGCAAGTGACATGGACTCAAACTTTAGAAATCAAATATCTCAAAACTCATGTCATTGCATCTAACTGGTTTTCGCAGTAAACCCTCGACATCTCCGTTTTTTGAATGTTCAGGAAACGAAAATCTTCGATATATTTTTCCTAGAAATTCTCACGACCATTTCCTAAGTTATCATTATTATCTATATTATAGAGGAAGGAATTGATTGTTTGGTGTATGGAATAGGCTCCGAAACTACCGATTAAATTTTTTTTTCATCCCACCATCTCGGAAAGAGTATTTTTAATCTTCAATATCTGAGTGGAAAAGCCGTTTTTATTCTCTAGAGGATAAAGTAAATTGAATTTAGAACATCGTGTGCACTAAGTTTGTGAATTAAAAAAAAACATTAAACCTATTTACTGCTGCTCTATGGTGCCGAATATATCATACAACTTTTTTTTAATTTGATAAAAACTCAGACTCGGAACCTTCTTGGTGTTCTTTTTTCAATTTGCTTTGTAGGTACGCGGTTCTTTACGCGGCTCACTCTTGTATATCAAATAACTATTTCACCATTAAAAAGCTTACTTTTCAGGGAGTGACATAGCCTATTGTTTTATCCCGGAATTCTCATGGGGAAGGGAAGTACGCGGGTGAAACCGCGAGGCACTGCTTGTACATTAAAAAGTTTAATAAAAACACTTTTTAACACAAATACATTAAAAACACTGCACCTAGTGCATAGTGAATTGTTAGATGCTTATACGTAATTTTTTTTAGTTTTGAAATGGATTCTAGTAAGTAGGTTAAAATTACAACCTTGGGAACGTTTCCGAGGATCAGTTGAGCTGCGCGTAGATTGATTGCAACAGTCTGCAATTCGTTCAATTTATTCACTTGTTCAGTCGACATACTCGTAATTTCTTTTTATATTTATTCATTGTCATTCTCTGTTTTGTTTTTTATACCTACACACAAATTGAAACAATTAAAATTATTCGCCCTCTTTCGCAATCGGGTAAAAAAATCGTCCAATTAATAGTTCTCTGTTAACAAAATGCTGTGATATATACAATAAATGTTCTTTTACACGCATGAAACCTCCACTGTCTAGACATAATTCAGATCAGACAATATAGATTTAATTTAAATAGGTGCCTTTACATTCTCCCTGGAGGTGTTTTGTAAAAAGATTTATAAATAGGTACACAGTCTTGATAAAATTTTACATTTTCTTCAATTGAAATGCAAACTCCTCAAGGGGATAATATAAGAATACACCTTTCTTAATACTACTGAGCATCTTGTAGGTGTTACAGATTCGATGAATAACAGGGAGTAGATACGAAACTCATAGGAAATTGCATGAATAACGCCGCAACACAGGGGAGAAGCCGGACCTGCTTCTTAGGCCATGAAAGTCTGGATGCAAGTACGCCGGACAATGTAGCGATTTTTCTATGTCCAGCTGCGGACGATGAGATGTTGGGAAAGTATGTAATAAATAACGACGAGAGTCAGAGTCAGAGTAAGATCATTCATTTCTTTAGACTTACAAAATAAGCACTTAGACAAGTCAAATTTTTACTATATAAACAGCTTGATAAATAGTAATTACTATCAAACAAGAAATAAGGTGCAATTGACTCTAATTCACTTCAATTTTTTTGTCTTACTTATTGAAGACAAGCTTCTGCCCGCGGTTTCGCATGTGTTCAAGTAGCCTACATATGTCCGTCCCCGGATATTGATTATCTCGCTACCAAATTTAATTACCATCCGTTCAGCTTTTGCGTGATAATGTAACATACAAACAGACAGAGTTACTTTTGAATTTATGATACTATAGCGACACACAACAACACAAGATCGAGAGAATAAATAGTGTGGGAAAAAGCACACAGCATTATCTAGCCCCAAGCTAAGCAGAGCTTAGCTAGAATGTTGAATGCTAGTTATACTTAGTTATCTCATTGAAAATAAAAAAAAATAATATCTGACGTGTTCAATGAAATTTTGCACCTTTGATACGCAACCGTATGGTTTTCCTTTCATTCGAGGGTTGTAACTTTTATGACCCAGTCAAGTTGTAGTGTCATAGCAGGGTCCATTGCATGGCAATTTTTTATGTAGCTGTAGCCATAATTGTCTCGCAATAAAGAATCCTGAATCTTGGAGTGCGGTAATATATACCTAATACATACTTTTAAAAAGGAAATTTAAATAAATAATATAAAACATATAAAAACGGTGAAAACTACCGACTATTGCAAATAATTTACAGGTCTGCTATGACTAATCCATATCAAAACCAGTACGAAGCGTCCGCAAGACGGGCTATCTCCGCCCGTTGATTGTCCAGCAATACATTTTGTATAATCAGTCATCTCATCTTGTACCTACCTACCCATAACACAAGCTCCGCTTAGCTTAGGGTTAGATGATACTGTATGAATTGTCCAGCATTAATTATTTACCTATTTATTATTTGAATATTGAATCTTGAGGCACAGTTAGTTTCAGTTCTACCCGTATTTAGCTACCCCATGCGCAGGTCTCCCTAGGATAACGGGTGGTATATAAAAGGTGGCCGCGCATTTTAAATTCATTTCGGGAAGAGTTTCCGGTGGAGAGAGTCTATTTATATATATATTATTTATTCTATAGGAGTGACGGTATCTGTGTTTCAATGGGAGCTGTGCGCGGCGGGTGAGTTAATTTATTTAATTTACTCACATTTACATGTTGAAAATGATAATAATAATAAATAATAAATCTTTATTTCGATAACTTATAAAATTGAACATACAGGGTTTGGAGTCCCCCTTTCAGCAATATGTTATACAGCTAAAGGTTTTGTAAAATTGTAAAATTATGTATACATTTAGGTAAAAAGGTACTAGATCTTATATACTACATTGAAAAAAAGGATTATATAGATGGTTAGGTATATTTATTCATATAGGTACATTTTGTGACATTTTCCGAATAAAAAACCCTTAAATCGTTCAACATAATTTTTGAGATGGAATCTTTGAGTGAAAAAAGTCGGGGATTGCTAAGTAAGGATATCGAGAGACAATGGCCCAAATCAGTAGATCTCCCGTTAAATCGGGAACTTTTGCAACACTAAAGTTGTTACAAATTTACAGTTTAAAGCGTCTTAAATCTCAAAACAAATTGCACCTAGCCAGTGGCACTCGGAATGTTGTTTATTTTATTTTAGGAAAACGTTAGGTAACTTTATAAAAATAGTGTCATACTAAAGCCTAATTATGAGTTTCCAATACGCCGTCTATTTCTTCCAAAATAAATAGACGGTTCAAACGCTATGTAAGAATTATTACGACACTCCAAATCTGTGAAAATGAGATGAAAATATCTGCCTGTGGAAAAATCTGTTTCGTGAAAATGCTTTTAAAAGTTGCGGCGAAATAAAGAAACTCGCATAACATCACACGGTGCAGCACGGTGTATTGTTTCAGGGTTCATGTAAGGTAAGGTAAGGTAGGCTATGTGGTGCTGGCTTAGAATTTGCACCACCCCATCTTTTTCCCTATGTGTCTTAAGAAGGGACTAAGGGATATCCACCGGGGGCGGGCAGCAGAGACCCCTGTAGGAAAATTCTACTACAGAATTGCGATCCCCAACCCGCATGCCCAGCGTGGGGATTTTGGGCATTACCCCCCATTAGTTAAGCGCCAACAAGGCTGGGCCTGCGTCCAGCTGTGGACCAATACAGGTTGTGGTTAAGGTAAAGTAAGTCATTATAATTTGTTATTCTGTGATGTAACATGAAACCTGAAAACACAACACTTCTTTTTGAACAGTTGTGTAAAGTATTCTATCTATGGTGTGGTACCGTGCTTATATTTTTTAAATCTAGCCCATTACTTTTGACGGTTTTATATAATAGACAATGCCACAGTTTTTAGTGTCAGGGCGTATCTAACCATTTAATATTTGCTCACCCGTTTTCTATATTTTGGTGAAAAGTAAGCTTTTTAATAATGAAAGATTATTTTTAAATCGGTCAGGTATTTTCGGAGCCTATTCAAAACAAACAAACAATCAAATCTTTCATCTATATAATATTAGTATACCTTATCAAGGTACAATTCGATTTTTAATCCTACTTCCATGGAGACTGTTATATTCATTATTTCATTATTCATTATTATTATATTTATTATACTCCGATTAAAAAACCTATTTTTTGTTTACAAAGTGATTTTGTAGATACAAGACCTAAAGAATATTGTAAGAAGATATTTAGAGGCATCTCCGTATAATCGAGGCTAAAGCACGAAGCTCAATTTTGTTTTGCGATTACGTATATTTATTTATCATATAATTGACCTCATTTCGTTTTAGAGTTGAAATTTATACCTTTTTCCTTGCACATTTGAGATTATGCGTTGTTTAAGTTAGTGTTTTAGTTTTAAGTCTTTGCCCTCTGTATCATACTGTAGGCTGTAGACAACATACCGATAATCTCCTTTATATTTGGTATGATTAATTTTATTTCGTTACAAAGCACTGTCCGTCGGAGCCTACAAACCAAAGTAACGACCTAGCACCACGAAAGTGCATAAGATCGCGTTATTTGATATAAAACAATATTAAACTTGCGTGTAAGTTTCGATTTCAAAAATTCGAAAAATATAGTTTTTGTGGATATTTAGCTGTGATTTTAGAAAAATGGGCTGGTAAGTGTATCAACTTTATTAAATAATATAAGTTTCAGTAAATTTACCAAAAGTTTGAGTTTTTTTTTTAATTTGCGTTTGTTGGTTGTCGACTACATTGACCGATAAGGGGTAGTTTGGTATTAGAACTTCATTTGTTTATTTCAGTTTTTACATGTTCCAGGAAGCCTCGTATGCGGACTCTAACTGATTATGACATTGAACTCGCGCTTTAGGATGGTGCAGACATTGAAGACGGTTTGGATTTCGACGACGATACCTCGAGGACCTTGAATTTATACCCTAATGAAAATATTCGATGGGGAAGCGGACCTTGACGTGGTGGATTCTATAAAAGAATCCTCAGAGGATGATCAGGAAACATATCTACCAGTACAGAAATGATCACATGAACCAAAACTGATCTTCAACCTTCTGCGGCTCAGAACAATTGATATACTTCACCACAAACACAAATAAATATAAATAAATAAATAAATAATGCTGGACAATTCACACAGCATTATCTAGCCCCAAGTTAAGCAGAGCTTGTGTTATGGGTACTAGATAACTGATATACATAATACAATAGACTACATAGATAGATATTTTTTATTATACATAGAAAAACATCCAGAACGCCCTGAACAAATGTCTGCAGATCGTACACACATTTATCCCGAGGCGGGAATCGAACCCGCAACCTCCTGCGTCGCAGGCAGACCTTCGCCCACCGCGCCACAGAGGTCGTCAAAGCCAAGAAAAAGCACGCACCTTTGAAATTACGCTGGAAAAATAAATAACTTTGAGCTGAATGCCGAACAGCTCGCGTTTACAAGTAACAAGACCTTGGATTCTGATGTTCTTGAGCTTGAGACTCCCATACAGGTTTTTTTTATCTCTTACCACAAGAAGTTGTCAAGAAAATTACAGAAGAGGCAAACTTATATCATGTGCAAAATAACACTAATAAATCTTTGTGTTTGACAGAAATGGATATCAGGCAATTCATAAGTGTGGTTGCTGTAATGTTCTTTATCCAATCGCCAAGAGTTACTTACTATTGAAGTTCAATCCTTGGTACAGCACTAATAAAGGAGGCTGTGGTAGATACTGAACTTTGAAAAGATTCGCCAGACATTGCATTTCAACAATAGCAAGAATGTTCCCAGGGACAACCCAGACCATGACTGAATATACAAAATAAGTCCAGTGCTGGACACCTTGAATGCTGCCTACAGTAAGATCCCAGTGGAAGAGCACATCTGTGTTGGTGATCACCTTTCAGGATCAGTCTTACCATCAGCAGATTTTCGTAGGGACGTTGCAATAACTCTTTGTAAAACGGGCAAAAAATCTGCTTTGCCTGGTTGGCACTCGCTGGAGAACGAAATCCAAGTCAAGAAGCATAAAGGACCAGCCCAACCAAACATGTCCCTCCGATGGCAGTTTGGCAAGACCAGATTGGGCACCAGCCGTAATGGTCTGCTAAATCAATCAGGTGCAAGTTCCCCAAGTGTCCTGAATTCACTCACAACTCACTCGCAACGTATGCAAGAAATGTGGAGCAGCGTTAAGCTACACAAAAACTAAGAATAATTTCAGAAACTTCCATCTTTCATAAAGTGAAGCCTTCCGAAAGAATTTGGAGTTAAGTAGGACGACAATGGTCTGATTGCTCAATGTTGGCTACAAACAACACTCCCTGTTTTCTAGAATATCTTCAAAAATAATGAAATATACGAAAAATCCAAAAATACGTGTCTCTTATTTTATTTTTAGTAACCTAAATACAAAAAATTGGAAAAATGTAAGTTCTTGAGTGATAGAGGGTTAACATAAAATATCTTCGATTCCGAATACGTATAGGTAGTATATTTCATGAGTTCAGTGTATTTATAAAGGACCTCAAGAAAGACCATAAGTTCCATGCTTTCAAAAATTTGCTTGTTTTTATACTGTTAGCTACGCCCCGCGGCTTCGCCCGCGTAGATATTTATGTTGCCAACTTTCTTAATTTTTATATCATACAATCTGATCAATAACAAACAACAAAAAAGAATTAGCGGAATTGGTCCAGCCGTTCACGCGTGATGTGACCAATGGAACGATGGATGGGTTTTTTTCATTGATTAATTAAAAAGGGAAGATGAGGTACTAGTTTCTCGAAAATGGATACCTCATATTATGTAAAATTGTGTGCTACCACCTCAGTCACCGTCGCTTCGGACCGGGCGGCGGCGGCGGTGGTGGCACGGGCGTTCGTGATTCGCGTGAAATATTGTTGTCTCGGTCTCACTTCGGTCTTAGATACGTCTTTCCGTGTTTGTTCTTCTTTGTATTGCACAGGACTGGAAAAATAACTGTCAGCGTATGTGTTTGCGTGTAGTTGTAACACAGGCCAATTTTTGAGTAAGCGCTGGGAGAACGTAACCTATCTTCCCTTTTTAAATAATCAATGGTTTTTTTAATTGTAATAATATAGTAAATAATAATAAAGATGAGAAAACACATAAGTACATAGGATAGAAAAACCCACGCGTGGGTAACCTTATGAAGATTGGATTGGATTGCTTGAAACAGTCTAGTCATCAATGTGCATTTTTCAAACAGTCATGTCACCGTAAACCCGGTTTAAAAGGGTAACGATTGGATTGGGTTTTTGATTAAAACGATTTATGGGTGCAAATAAAATTGATGGTTTCTGAACGCGTGACCTATTAGAATTGTGCATTACTTAAAAGCCAAATGATGGGGGTTTTTATTAATACCATAAAAGCAACATGAAGTAGAAAACTCGACGAGAAAAAAGATTATGGACAGAATATCTATATATGTTATGTGTTACCTCTACGTTAACCAAGAAATTACAATCAAATGATAGAAACAAATTAGAACTAGTATTTACAATTAAAACAATTGAGCTTATTGCAGACTGTTACAAGCAATCTACAGGAAGCTCAACTGATCCATAGCAATAAGTCGGAATTAGCGTTCCCAAGATTTGTGATCATTAGGGGAGGTGTTCAGCAGTGGACGAGCAGATATAGATGATGTATTCCTATTCTAGTCAGCGTGATACGCGCAGCGGTCATTGTGACGGTTTTAGGGGAGGCTAAGTTCAGCTGTGGAATTACGCTAAAACCACCTTTACCATATTAACATTTGAAAGCCTGAAAGTCCTTTGAACGGCATTCGTTATTTGCGATTGTATGGCGACGGCCATTGAAATGGCTTTCTGGGTGGGTGGTTTTTGCACAGCAGCTTAGGACGATGCTCGGCGGAGATGATAATGCTGTGGATCTAAGGTGTTGCTTGTTTCCAGGAGTATAACGATGGTATGGGTGTGTGCGCTAGCCTGCGCACTTGTCTCTGCGCAGATCACGTTCAGTCGAGACTGGACGGGAGGCAAGCGAGCGCCGCACCTTCCGTTAGACTGTCAGCAGTTTACGCGGCTCTGCCGGCATTTCGTAGTGAGTATACCGCGTGGTACCAGTGCACTCCACTGGACTGTATGCAAGCGAGATATATATCTCCTTCCGGGATCTCTGGGTCTCTTTAAAACAATAGAACCTAAATAGGTGTCTTCTAGGACTTCGTGAAAAAAGTCATAAGCCCCCAACTTACACATGAGCACGCCTCAGATCGCGAAAATCCGTCAAAAATTGTGGTCATTTGAGACGTGCTTAAGTAAATCTGAGTAGCGTTTGATTATTCGGGGGAAGTCAGACATAAGAGAGAATGATACATGGCGTCAAATATTATAGTAACCCTAGACGAGACTTTACTTTTCTGGAACTAGAAGAACTTACTATCTGGCTATCCAAATCCATGCTAAGCTAACATCTTCTTACTGAGTCATCATATCAATTCAGACATTCAGAATTCAGAAACAGTATAAAACATTATATCTCTGTTGGCAGCACGAGTTGAAACAAACATTGACCGCCGAGATGGAGGGCAAGAGACAACGCGAGGACCTGGACAAGAGCCCTCTATACGACGATGAGTGATGAGCCCCCCTAGATTGTGACGACTAATGACTGCCCCCTTTGAGCCCCCCGGATTGTGTCGATGCTGTTTTGAATCATAATTATGCTTATACGACAAGTATCTAGGTATTGAAAAGGCACTTTAAAGTGTAGCATTTTAAAGAATTTTCTTGTTATATCGTATTCTCACTTTTTAATTATCCCAGGTTCTTTTTACCTGTTTAAGTTCTTCTATTGTTAGTTATATTAATTCAAATAGTATAGTAGGTATTTGCATAGGAATGCCGTATGTTTTTCTAACTCATTTTTGAAATGCTACATTTTTTAGAATCTAGTTTAAGCAAGCAAGTATATTTAATTACGTGGGTATGAAGATTGTATAAACTATTTTGTAAATAATTTACGTATTATTCTAGCTTCTATTTTATCTTGAGACTGAGGAGTGACTGGATGTAATGCTGAACTTAATTTCGTAAATTCTATAGTTACAGTGTATTTACGCATTATACCCTGCAACTAAAAAAACCCTAGATATTCTTATTGGTTCTATTACCTACTCCTAGAATGGAAAATTTTAGATCCTAAATTAGTTACTAAGGTTCTTCGAAATGATAGTCGGGCAATTACATTCTAATAGGGTATATGCATGTGATTTAAAAATGGCTATAAAAATATATACGTATTCTCTATTGATATAGAAACATATCTACATATTTATTTTTGCATTTTGAGATGTTTTTATTGTAGAATTTAACCATTGAAAAATTGATATTTTAAATCTCAATCGCAAAATTTCAAAACGCTACGCCATTGACTAGAGCGGACGTGACATCACTGTACTCATTTCTTCTTTTTTTATTCTGCTTGCTGCACCTTGATTTGACACTATTCTGCCCACTTGACATTTCGTATTGTCGATTATTTTCAGTTTTTTCGGAAAACCTCTTTCCTGAGATGATCACCACCGAGGTCGTCACCAAAGGTTTTAATCAAGTGTGTACGTCGACGTCACATAAACATGGCGCCAATATGCCAGCGTTTTTATCACCCGAAAATGATTGTAGTTTTGATTTGTTTTTTTTACCTTGTTAATGCGAAATTCAGTGAGCGTCTTATCATTCCTGGGTTAAATAAAGACCTAAAGAATCAATTAAAACAATAAAAAAAATCGATGCATATACCCTATTGCCTAGAGTCGTAAACATAAGTGACGTTAAAATTAAACTATACTGATATTTTGCTGATTATATTTAAAAAAGTTCTCGAGGCTGGAACTAGGTAAATGCGCGGCAATCTTATATTTAGTCATGTGTAAGATATATTAGAATTAAGTAATTTATTTAAACGCTTAGATGTTGACTTGTATCTAAATTAATAATGCATTAAAATTCCAATTAATTTGTAGTTTATTTTTTCCTTTTATCTCAGACTAGCAGCGTCTCGCGGTTTCACCCGCGTAGTTCCTTTCCCCGTGAGAATTCCGGGATAAATATAGCCTATGTCACTCCCTGAAAAGTAAGCTTTTTAATGATGATTTTTTTTTTAAATCATTCCGTAGTTTCGGAGCCTATTCAATACTAACAATCAAAGATTTCCTCTTTATGATATAAGTATAGAAAACTCCTATAGGGCACTCTAACTCGGTCATTCTCAATGTTTCCACTGGTGACGAACGGGAATTATTATAGGTTCTAAATAATAAAAGAAATATTCCTTACAAACAAGTTTATTGTCATGAAATAAATCGATTTTATGTACAGTTTGGATATAATAATATACTACATTTATTATAGCTCATCATTTAAATTCAAATAATCTTTATAAAAGCTGCATACAACATACTAAATAGGTATAAAAATGCCAAGAACTGCGTTTAAAACATATAAGTAAGCTTTTATACAATCAACATATTTTTTTCTGAATATATATATATAAGGTATCATTGTCAAAAGTCTAGGTATATGTTATTATGGAATTTTTAAAACTTTAGCTAAAAAGATATGTGGAAAGGAATTTTACAATTTGAATGAACTAATGTTCCTTCATTTATAATTAAATAATTATCAAATTTAATGTTAAATTAGTTAGGTACACAAATTATCCTAAGTTAGTTGCAATTCCATACAAAATGTACTATGCGATTAAAGCTATAGAGCTCAGTCTAAGCCTAATGTGATACATATTCTTTAAAATACAATGTATTGTGTTAATAATTAATTAAATCAAATATATTTCTATTAAAATCGATTACATGCGTAATCAAAGGTTCAAACTAAATGCCACCAGGGGCCTACTCGGAAAAGAAAAACGAAGTTCAGTTTTCGTTGTCGTGTAAAACCATTTCATGAAAACGAACCCGAAACTTCGATTTCGTTTTTTAAGTGTACGGGCCCAGATTTCGATACATCCCGGTGAGCTAAGGTCTCATAAACTCGGACTGCACGTCTCAAATACACGGACGGGAGATTACCCATCACTGGCAAGCGACAGCAGTCAAATCAAATCGTTTATTTGAAAGAATATAAAATTATTATACAATGTCAGATCTTATAACTATGCCAGGAATGCCATACACCAGTGATAGTGGCGCCCCCATCTATTTTATCTTATTATAACGTTAAAACATAGGTACATAGTTTTAAAATCCATAGTACAGTTTGTGTTATCTATATTAATGCCTCTTTATTAGTTTCATTTTGTAAAGCTTAGGCAGAGATACGAAGATGCGCTTTTTGGACACCCTCTATTTTCGCATATTTTCCTAAACTATAATAAGATAAAACTATTACAGAGGTATTAAAAAAATCTTATACTAGATACCACAAACTGTACAATGGATTCATAAAATTTCCTATGTTAAACGTAATATGATAAAAAAGGTCGCGCTGTTATATTGGCTCGGGTATGCGCCTTAAGTAAATGTATTAAGCCTGCACGCAGGCGTGCAAATGTTATGCGAGTCATATTATTGTAATTATGTATTAAATTAAATTATATTAGTCATATAAATAACGACTGTCGCCTGCAGTCAACGGGTGCAGTTGCAGTCGGCAACTTGCCATCCGTGTATTTCAGACGCGCAGTCCGTGTATTAAAGCCCCTACTTAGACACTTCAATTGTTTCCGTTCGCGTATAAATATACGTAAAAATGCAAACTTTTTTTTTCATCTACCATTCTTTACGTCCGAAGCGTTACAGTAATTTCCGTCAATAGTCTATCGTTATGGCGCTGCCATTTATATCATAATTTAAGTACGAAAACTACTTAGGTTATCGACAATACCTGGCACAGTATATTATAGTAAAACTTTTGAGCATTAGGTTTGAATATTTCGTCAAAGTTATGCTCAAAGTCACTCCTCATTGCCAGTGTTACAGTGACCATACTCCAAGGGATGATGTTTCTAGTAAAAACAGTTTGTTTCATCTTGTCATGCCGTTATCTTCAATTACTTATCGCAAATCAAATCATTTTCTACGCTGTGTTAGTCAAGTCACACAATGGACCAACTAGAGTCTGAGTGCGGATAAAAGAGTTAACACCAAATTATTACGCGAACGCGATTAAAATCGTTCCACATTGTTTGAGCGCGATAACGACAGATATGGGAGTTGTAACGTCAATTTCACAGATCATTTACAGCGTGCATACTGCACAGAGACCATACTCGGTAGCATGGGCGTTGTGAGCGTTTGGATAGATGTCATAGATGTCGTCACATCTATGACGTTTCACTATCAACTGTAGATGCGCTATTGTTTTATTGGACCAGTGTTCACAGCACTCGAATCGATTTTGTTATTCAACGGAATGGAGGTACTGCGGTTTAGTCTAGTCATCCTCAAATGCTTTTGTTCTTGATGTCACTTCTGTAACACTACTCCCACGTTGTCATCTCAAGCTTTCTTCCTCCCATTCCTTCCTTATTGTCACTACCATAAAGTAGCCTATTCATCATCGGTGGTGCAGCAGCGTGCATACTCCAAAGCTGCGTTGAGCCGCTCGATCCACAGCTCCCTGTCCTGCGCAGTGTCAGCCGCGAGCAAGTGTCTCCGCACTATACCCGTCCCTCTCTTCACGTAGACTAGAGACCCGCCGTCGGGTACTATGAGACCGGCTGGGACGGAAGTTTCTAGAAGAATGGTGTGGGGGCGTGCGCAGAGATCGCGAGGCGCTTTAACTGCTTTGTCGGAGACGACGGTTGTTAGGTCTATGTCGCCGATTGGCATCTGTAATGAAGAATATTCTGTTAAAAGCGGAACTATCTTGCATTTGGCTAGGCACGAACGCAGTCCCTACGTACGTACACAACGAAAGCTCTGCTAAGTTTCAGGTGGACGATGATAAATAAATAAATAATGCTGAACAATTTACACAACATCATTCAGCCCCAAGCTAAGCAGAGCTTTTGTTACGGGTACTAGATAAATCATATACTAACATGTCTTACATAGATGATGTAAAATATAAAGGTTTGTTTTAAATAAATTATCTCATGTCAAAATCCTTTTAATGATCGATAGCTAAGCTAGATTTTCTCAAGTGCTATATTTTATAAGCTCCATCGGAGGACAGCCTACTATAATGTTTCTGTCAAATTAGGCAATTTGTGGTACCAGACCACAAACTGCTTCATTTGACAGAAACATGTTGGAATGTTTTGACATTTATTGCGAATGCAAAACCGGATGCGGTTGTCAAACCCATGCGTATATTCCCAACAACCCTGGCTGGTCTATACGTTGGATAACCAAACTACAACCGCCAGACCAGACCACAAACTGTCCAAATTGCCTATGGCTCAAATCGTGGCTCAGAGCCGTGTTTATCTAGAATAGATGAAGATATCTATTTAAATTTTTTATAAGGTCTAACGAGACCACAACAGGCTATAGTATCTACCTTCTTCTGCACATCATCAGGGTACTTCCAGTAAGCAAGACGCGGCGGCTGCAGTTTGAACCAGCGCCGGTGCCACGCGCCGAGTCCGCTGACGTCGTCGAACGCGGTCAGGAATGCGCAGTGAGGGGATGGTGCGCTCACGTGGACGCGCGCCTTTATGTCGATGTTTATTGAGCCTTCGAGTGGGCTTGCGGCTGGGACCTGGGGAAAAAATTATATAGTGATGAATTAGTAGTTTACTGTATTGAGGATGGTTTAATACAATAAATCACACTTGTTACCTCTTCACCCCAAAACTACTGAACGGATCAGGCTGAAATTTTGTATGAAGGTAATTCTTATTCTTTTTATCCCGTAAACATAAATCAGTGGGATAGAAATCACCTTTAAACGTTTCCATAGGAAAAACGCGCAAAAAGGGCGCATCTATACCGTTTCCATTTTGAATGAAGCATAAATGTAAACAAACCGCCCGTACTTAACCTAAAATTCACTTTGTTGGCGCGTCCTTTAATACTTAATTTACATTACTTGTCGATTTTAGATCCTCCCTTCAATAAAAATTGCTTACAATTATATCTGAAACTCGACGCCAAGCAAGTGAGATTTTGTTATTTGTGTCGTATTTTGTTTACTAACATGCTTCATTCAAAATGGATAAATCATAGTAAATCTTATATTTGAGTTTCTTTCAATAAGTGTGCAATAAAGAATTTCCTATCTATCGATCTATCTAGGACGTGAGCCCAACCTCTGAGTAATTACTCACGACAATGGGACTCTTGGTGGAAAAAAATGTCTGATAATATGCCACGCCACGCTAGGTCTTTAGGGTGGATGGATAAGCATGCACTACATTATACGCTATACTAACGCTACGCGGCAGAATGTTTCAAGCACCACAAATACTTTAACATTGCTCAGCTAGTTCGTAAATCTCTGCTGAACTTTAGAGTTATTCAGCTTTTTCTTCACTTTCTTTGTGAAATCATGACTGAATTCAACCATGAGGGTTGTCAAAGACTTCGTTTCTTGGTAATGGTATCCATGCTAGATGGACTCAAGTTAACCTTCATTAGAGTGAAGTTTCTGCTAGCTGAGGCAGTGCGGCAGTGCGGTCCGGTCGGACTTTGTATTGCGAGGGTTTTGAGGGAGGCATTCTTAGGAGTTATATTCTAGCTAGATGGACTAAACTGCGAAACCAACTGCGAAAAATCTTGTGCCGTGTAGGTACTTTTGGATTTCCATAGGTACTTTTAAATTTATTTCCGGCTGTAAGGCGTGAGCCGTATTACCTAATGAGTTTACGCCAATAAGGCGCTTATCAGGAGGCCTGCGTCCAGCAGTGGACCGATACAGGCTGCTGAGGTTGAGGTAGATGGACTCTATTCTAGTTTACCTTCATGAGAGTGAAATTCTTTCTGCTGGCCTGTGGCAGTGCGAATATACAGTAGCCGTACAACTGGAACTGCGGACTGCGGACGGCGTGCGGCCCGGCCGGATTTTGTACAGAGTCAGAGTCAAATCGTTTATTTCTTTAGACTTACAAAATAAGCACTTAGACAAGTGAATTTTACTATATACACAGCTTGATAAATAGTAATTACTATCAAATAAGAAATAATGTGCAATTGACTTTAACTTAGGTACTTAAATATTTTGTCCACTAGCGGAAGAAGTAAATCATAAATTTTGTTTTAAAAAACTATAAACCGACTTAAAGTTTTATAGTTTTTTTCATGAATTTTCATGGATTCCGTTGTCAGAACTGAACCAAATTAAAATGGGACCACACGGGAAGCACCAGCTTTTATATAAAAAAGAATCATGAAAATCGGATTACCCAGTCAAAAGTTCTGAGGTAACATACATTAAAAAAAAATACTGTCTAATTGAGAACCTCCGCTTTTTTTGAAGTCGGTTAAAAAGAAACCACTAGCAAGTTTATCGCTACGAGGGTTTTGAGGGAGGCATTCTTAGGAGTTATATTCTAGCTAGTTGGACTTCACTGTAGTTTACCTTCATGAGAGTGAAGTTCTTTCTGCTGGCCTGTGGCAGTGCGAATATACAGTAGCCGTACAGCTGGAACTGCGGACTGCGGACGGCGTGCGGCCCGGCCGGACTTTGTACTGCGGGGGTTTTGAGGGAGGCGTTCTTCTTCGGTGTTAGGTGTTTGGAACTTGACTGGAATAAACATGGTTATTTGTAGTTATGTTTCTTGTTCTAACTATAAATTTAACAGCTCTAAAAAGCTTAAATATCTTTATTGTACATACGTAAAACTATACACAAAAGTTGACAACATAAGGTCATGCACAAAGGCGAGCTTAGCCTTACAGAAGTTTTCCTACGGCAACCCTTTTGGGTATGGAAAAAGGTAGTGCAATGAATATGGATAGATAGTAGATCATGTGGCATTGTTTTTTAATACGACGACCTCGGTGGCGCGGTGGGCGAAGGTCCGCCTGCGATGCAGGAGGTTGAGGGTTCGATTCCCGCCTCGGGACAAATGTGTGTACGATCTGCAGATATTTGTCCAGGGCGTTCTGGATGTTTTCTATGTATAATAAAAAATATCTATCTATGTAGTATATTGTATTATGTATATCAGTTATCTAGTACCCATAACACAAGCTCTGCTTAGCTTGGGGCATCTAGCCCCAAGCTAAGCAGAGCTTGTGTAATGCTGTGTGAGTTGTCCAACATAATATAATATAATATGATATAATATATACTTACATATGCTAGACATTTTATACAGAATTATCCAACCCCAAAGTAGTGCTTCTTTTCTTTATTTTTATGGGTGTCAGTTAACGTACATTTTTGTTTGTGAGTAAGAATTAAAACCGCAACATTTTGCGTTTTAGGCGGATCAACAGACACAAAGCAAAAAGCTGAGAATAGTACAAAATAGGTAAAGGTCTGGCCTGGAATACCTTTTTGCTTGAAATATGGTATTTCACGTCGTGAGGCAGCATTTCTTTTGAAGCTTGGAGTAGATAGACTTCAACTGTCACCTGAAAAAAACGACAAGGTTCATATTGTTATAGCTTTACGAATAGGATGAACTAAGGTTTTCTTTTCATTTAATTTATCAAGTTTGTTAGAGAAATTTCATCCTTAATTATCCCTACCGGGATACAATACATGTACGTACGTACAGGGTGTAATTTTTAAAGATTTTAGGCGGTTCAATTCCCGGGCGTGGAATTTTCGAACATCTTGAATATCAGTTTTCTTTCTTTTCAATAATTAATTGATTTTGTTTAAAAAAACTATGAACCAACTTCTTTTGTATAGTTTTTTCATGGATCCCACTGTCAGAACGGAACCAAATCAAAATCAGACGTCCACTACTACCATCGCTAAACTATACGCACATCATTGCTATAGCCCAAACAACGCTCAATGTTTATGTCCCATAATTAAAAGCACATATCAGATAAAATACTTAGGTATAATTTTAGACGAAAATCTTTCATTTAAGCCCCACATAAAAACCTTATGTGGTAGAGTGCGAAAGTTAATATTTATATTTAAAAAGCTACGCCATATTGCAGATCATTATATAATTAGACAAGTTTACTTTGCACTATGTCAATCAATTTTAACTTATTGCATTACCACATGGGGTGGAGCGGGGAAAACATTGTTACTAACAGTAGAAAGAGCACAAAGAGCAATACTTAAAGTGGCAACTTCACGTCCTTTCATCTTTCCCACTAATCTCCTATATGAGTCCTGTGATGTGCTAACAGTCAGGCAGCTATTTATCATGAACACAGTTTTAAGACAGCACGCAGCCCTTCCCTACAGCACTGAATTTACTAATAAAAGACGGATTGCTAAAGTTTGCCCTCAACCAACAACCCTAAAATTCACCTTTGTAAATAAATTTTATCTATTCCTTGGTCCCTTTCTATACAATAGACTAAATTTAATGTCTAATATTTACGCACTTAACTATAATAATTGTAAAAAAACGATTAAATTAACACTTCAAAATCTATCCTACGATGATACAGAGAAGCTATATATTATCAAGTAAGTTATTATTATTACTTTTTACACATTAAGTTTAATCTAGTTATAATAGTGAATAATCTAGTTTTACACAGTGTAAGCTAAGTACCTTATTATATACATTATATAATAATATCCACAAATTGTTTGTTAACAACATTGTTTAGCTAAATGCCCTCAACGTAATAGTAAGTTATTATTGTATTTAATAATAAGCACACATATTGCCTGAAACACAGGATTACCTAGTTCAGGCGAAATTGTTATACTTAGCTATATTTAATAGTTTAATGTTCTCTATGTTTTATCTTTTTACGAGTTTTTTGAATAAATTTTATTTTTTTATTTATTTTAAAATGGGACCACATGGGAAGCACCAGCTTTCAAATATAAAAAGAATCATGAAAATCGGACCTAGTCAAAAGTTCTGAAGACATAAAAAAAAAAAAAAACAGTCGAACTGAGAACCTCCCCTTTTTTTTAAATCGGTTAAAAATAAAAGAATGTTTTATTTGAGTAAAATATTAAATCTACAGTATAAGGAGTACTTTCTCTCCAGGTGGCATTACAAAATTCCACCAAATTCCACCCTGTGTAATAAACAAGTACCTTGAAGTCACTAGTAAGTCCCAACATCTGTATCTCGTCAGGGAAGTGTAGCAGAGTGCCGGTGGGTTGTGTTTGTTGCATGCTAGTCGCTAATACACGGTCACGGCATTTGACTAGGCACACTGCGTGGTGACCAACAGCGCCATCTGGAAACAAATCGCAAATATTTACTGGGAGCTATGAATATGATACGGAGCTGAGACGTGCACATGGACACTCACGGTAAGGCTGGCCACCAGTTTAAAGTCGCTCAGCGAGCTATGGAAAGAGCTATGCTCGGAGTCTCTCTGAAGGATAGGATTCGTAACGAATACATCCGACAGAGAACCAAAGTTATCGACATAGCTAAAAGAATTAGCAAGCTCAAGTGGCAGTTGGACGGCTGTATCTCGCGAGGAACCGACAACCGCTGGGTACACGTGTTCTTGAGTGGAGTCCGCGACTCAGCAAACGTAGTGTTGGACGCCCGCCATCCGGCCAGGGGGTATGACGTTCTGCGAAAGACTGCAGGCAGATACTGGATGCGTCAAGCTAAAGACAGGTCGATATGGCGCTCCTTAGGGGAGGCTTATGCGTGCTGGCTCATTTTAGCTTTTCATTGGTACTTTTCAAGGTGATGAGTGGGTGAGGTTTAATAACACCAAGTTAATATAATTCTTGATGACCTAGATTACTAGGTTAACTCGCTTTTTTTACGTTAAATAGACCTTCGTTTGACCGCAATCTCACCTGATGGAAAGCGAAGATGCGGCCGACGGTGTATCACGAAGGTCTAGAACTGTCTAGAAGATACCTATTCACCCTTGTCTTGAAGAGACCCAGGTTGTAATTGGCCGGAAAAACAGAGGCAGGGATTTCCATTCCTTTACGGTGCGACTAATAAAGGTGGAGGAAAACAGCTTAGTGCAAGTGGAGGATACATCCACCAAGTATGAATGGTATTGCGCTGTGCGTCTGTTTGTCCTGGAGTGGAAGGGGGATGGTGGGATCAGGTCATCTATGTCACTACACCAACCACCCCTCTCTACTGTAACTTGCGGATAACGGGGCTGGTCATACTTTTAGTATTTAGTTACTTTACTATTAACTGTTAATATTTAAGTATGATTATTTGTTCCCTAAAAGATAAAATAAAATAAAATGACAGGCCTCGACATTATATGCGTGTACTGACCTGCGTTGAGTTGCCTGATATAGTCCCTCCGGAGCGGTATACTGAGGCTGTTGATGTGTAGAGACGCCATGCCCGCCGTGGCAGCGCACCCAGCGCCCTCTACTTGTAGTCTTTGCATCTCATGGACGCAGGCGCTTCTTCTGTGAGCTGGAAACATTCAAGAATAATAATAAAGTAAAACTGTTGGTAGGATATCTAGAAATCAAATAAAACGTCAAGCGCGAGGTGGACTCTTGCACCGAGGGACGTACATCTTGACAAATTTCATGATTCTTGGTCAACGGTACCTTGTAAGGCAAGACAAGGCTTTCCCTGGCAAGAAACTAAAAATTAAAATTTTTCGGATTTTTTGCTTTTCTATAGCAACCTTACCTTGCTTCTTGCAAAATTTCTTGGATTTAGATCAACGGGAACTTTCCTGTAGGTTTTGTGTGAATGTGAAAAGAAATTTCAAAATATACGGACATAAACGGCTCTAACTTTTGATTGCGTTGACAAAGAAGTCTGATTTTTATTCTAATTACGGCTCAAAGAGGTTTATACACTTGGAATTTGATATTAATTTCAACTCGACACCGTAAAGGGGGATTGGTTGAATAGACGGATGGATAACAGAGCGATACTATGTCGGTTCCTTTTTTAATTCTGAGATACCCTATTATGTGTGTTTAGTGAAATCTTAAAAGCTTCGATAAACGCGTTTCGGTAGGTAAAGCTGAGGTTACACGGGTAATCGACGACCTTATCATATTGTCGACCTCTGTGGCACGGTGAGCGGTCTGCCCGTGACGCAAGAGGTTGCGGGTTCAATTCCCGCCTCGGGGCAAATGTGTTTACGATCTGCAGACATTTGTTCAGGGCGTTCTGGATGTTTTCTATGTATAATAAAAAATATGTAGTGTATATCAGTTATCTAGTACCCATAACGCAAGCTCTGTTTAGCTTGGGACTAGATAATGCTGTATGAATGGCCCAGCATTATTTATTTATTTAATATTAGCTGCGCCCCGCGGCTTCGCACGCGTTTTTACTATGGAAACATTAAAAGGTTATTTTCATCCCACGGGAACTGATTTATAGGATAAAAAGCCTATGTTTAGTTCCAGGATTAGAGTTACATGTATACAAAATTTCAGCCAGAACCGTCCAGTAGTTTCGCGTGAAGAAGTAACAAACATCCATCTATACAAACTTTATAATATTAGTGTGATTCACGGAGGACCTATCATAAGTCAGATAGCTTCTTGTATTAAGTATTGTGGATGATGTTAGTCACTGTAAGACAGCAAAACACTTACTAGCTAGTAACAGCAACCTTTCGCCCTCAGCTTGCTCAGTAGAACCACTGAATTCAATAGTGGCAGCACACAAATTGAGGGCTTGACTAGCCTGAAAACAACAGAAGAATATTGCAGTTGTATTGAATTATCTGCTAGACGTGAAATTATTTATATAGATTTGTTACTATTTATTAAATTCTTTGACATATAATTTAATTTTAGAAGTATTGCCCTACGTTTCCATCGCGTTACAGCGATCGTTGTCACGGGGTGGGATATAAGCTAGCCCTACGCTGGGCATGCAGGTTGCCGATCGCAGGTCGGTGGTAGAATTTAATTGTTGTGCAGGAGGCTCTGCTGCCCGTCCCCGGTGGATATCCCTTAATCGTGTCTTACGATACCCGCGGAAAGAGTTGTGGTGGTGCAAATTCTAAGCCAGCGCCACTCGGCTACAGCGAGCATTAGAAAGTTTTAAAGTTCACCTGAGAGATAACAGTCTGCTGTTTGCTGATCTCGTTCTGCAGCTCCTTGATACGCTGTCGGACGGTGGTCACGTTGGCTGAGAGATCGTCGGGGGTGGATGGTACGTCGCGTTCGGGGGAGTGGTGACGAATCTGCTTGACGGGCGTGGAAGGTGTTGACGACTGAAATATAATAACAAGTCTTTGAGTATACATTTTTAACTATGAGGTTGCATAATTTTTCCCTTTGCTGTGACCAAATTTTTAAGGGACTATAATTGAGGTAAACACTTTTCTTAGAATAATCATGGAAATCGGAAAACGTGACTAAAAGTTGGCCAATAATGATAAAACGTTGATGTTCTTCCAACATAAAAAGTTTCGTAGTTAATCCGCTTACGTCCGTAATGAGTTGTTCATGGTTTAGCTTATCTCGCTCGCAGAGCTGACGATTTTCATACTATGGTTTATCCATTTTGAATGAAGCATGTTAGTAAACAGAGTACGACACAAATAACAAAATCTCACTTGCTTGGCGACGAGTTTCAGATATAATTGTAAGCAGTTTTTATTGAAGGGAGGATCTAAAATGTAAATTACGTATAAAAGGACAAAGTGAATTTTAAGTTAAGTATGGGCGGTTTGTTTACGTTTATGCTCCATTAAAAATGGATACGATATAGGTACATACATAGCTTAGTTTGCCTGATTTGCAGACTGCACTGTATGGAAAACTGTGTCAGCTATGCCACGTCAACAGCCTATATTGGTCAACTGTTATTGGTCAACGCCTTATTGACTGTTCTCTCATGGGGGTAATATAATACCTATAATCCACACGCTGGCCATGCGGGATGGCGATCGCAGTTTGGTGGTAGAATTGTTCCACAGGGGGCGCTGCTGCCCGCGCCCGGTAGATATCCCTTAGTCACCTCTTACGACACCCGCGGGAACGCCAAAACTAAAACTACGTTAGCTACTAAGACTACGTTAGAAAAGTCAAAACTACGTACGTTAGCTTAGCTTTCGGTAAACAACCTGCATTGCATAATCTAGGTTCATAGATAACTTTTGTAAAATAGCCGTTGTCTATCTTATAGTGTATGCTGCCTGCTACTGTCTGTAGGAAACGGCGGAAGATCAGCGCTACGTGTGTTCGGTTTACCAGCACACGCAGCATTCATGCTGAGCCGTTTCCTAATTCATAATTCTAGTTATAAGTGCTACTTACTACCTACTTATTATTCTATATGATTGTAGTTATAAATAAAATCATTTTCTTTCTTTCTTTCTTTTCTTTCTGTTATACTGGTGTATTAAAATAAGATACACTTACAGCATTCTGCATCCGCCTATAGAAGCTGACACTGTGTACAAGCTCGGAACCTTTGTCGCGGTGACTGGCCGGCGTTGTAGGTTGAACCTTGAGTGGTGATTTGAAGATTGCTTGTTGCTTGGCAGACTGCGGGGTCTCAGGCTGGTACACGAAGCTTGATGATGAGAGGCCATTCTGGAACGTACGAGTCATTTGAGAAAAACTAACAAAAGATGAACGATTGAAGGAGTAGTAAAGGGTTATGGTAGGTACTGACCGGAGTAACGGGACGTTATGTAATGCCAGGTACAGATTAAGCGAAGGAACAAGAGTTTTGTTAAACGGACGAACGCGAAAGTACCTGTATGGACGTCATTGCGAAAGAAAGCGAGCCCAAACGAGCCCCTTTCCTTCGTTCGCCTTCGGTCGTGTTCCGGCGGTTGTTGTTAGGTACATCAAAGAAAAATAGAACGAACGCACCGATCATCGAATCCCACTCGTTTGCATTCGGTCTCGCTCGTTTTTTCCGTACCCACCCTAACGTGTTACACAGCGAGCAACGACATGGATTTAAGCACATAGCGTAACGTATCATGCTTGCTGTGAATGGTATAGGTCACGACACGTAAAAAGAACGCTAGAAGCGTCTCGTAACACCGATCAGTTTATTTCTTAAGCCGGGCTTAAGAAATAAACTCGTTTTTTATTTCGGCTGCTATCAGCCATGTTTGTAGTAGAAAGCTGGGGGTCATGTCACGCGCTTAGGGCTGGGGACCATGTTACAACTATTGCTGCGTTCAATTTGTTATAGCAGTATGTAATAAAAAGTTTCACGGACCGCAACTTTTACATGAACGAATCATGAAAATACCCGTTAGCCTCCAGTACAGACATCTGGCGAGCAAAAAGCGGATTTATTTCTAAAACACCATTAATATTTAGCGCTACATAAAGATAGAACCTACGTAATGTAGTTACAACAAAATACGTGCTACTAACAAGTAATTGCTTAACCAACTAATAACCAAACAACATACCTATGTACCTGCCTACTATACTATTATTATAAGTACTATACCCAACTAGAGGATAAAATATAAACTAACAGGAATCGACAGCTGATGTCCGCTGGTCGAAGTTGTGGTTTGTTCTTTTGGCGGCCATTTCAGAAAAGTTGACGACGACAGGGGCGAAAATATTGGTGATAATGTAGTTTTCTGAAAACCGCCGTAATTGTCAACAGCCTGTTTTTGTAGAATAGGTATGACTACTGTTATTAAAATGAAACAGTTGTACAATGTTACTATGCTTTTCACAAGCGCAGCGTAAGATGTTTAAAACACGAGTTAAAACCGGACTACATAGGTAGTACTTATGTAGTCTTTCTTTCGTTCTCAAAGTTTTGATTAGTATTTATAATATTTCTTTCAGAACGAAAGAAACATATTTCCAACCTCTGGCATTTGCTCCGAATCTGATGATACAAGTGTCTTAAAATATTTTCCACTAAGTAATATAAACTACTTTATAACTCAACTCAAAGTTTAGCGAGAGAACCACAATTTAAGTTTAAGGAATACAATAATCATTGGACAAAAAAAGCTGCTGAAAAACGTAACGATACTAACAGAAAACAGTTCGCGCTTGATTGGTGCAACACTCAACCTCATTCGATCTTCGTACACGAAAATTGACCTCTTTACCATCTGTTCTTCATACACAAAGCTTGGTGGAACATTCTGGAAAGATATTTACGATGAAGAATATGAAGAAAGATATAAGTGGTTGAAACTATTCTATAATCTCTCCGTGCAAATAGCACCGCAAATCTAGAGTTTCTTTCATTTAAGTATTTTTACCCTGGTTAGCTAGTTGTAAACAAATAGGTCCGAAATCTCCTTTGATTAATCTGTTCTATTGTGTTGGTTATTGTAATAGCCATACGTTTGTAGGTAACAAGTGATATATACGTCATAACTTGTCATAAGTAGTGTGTGGAATGGTCTTAAATTTAACGTAATTATAGACCTGATATTAATTTTCTGGGGAAAGCTCAGACCCGAGATAAAAAAAAAAAAAAAAAAAAAATAAAAAAAATACTAGACTATTCACACAGCATTATCTAGCCCCAAGCTAAGCAGAGCTTGTGTTATGGGTACTAGATAATTGATATACATAATACAAATAGGGGAAACCCGTACAAAACCGTATACCGGGGTAAAACCGTATAGTAGGTCTATTCACGTTAATCATCCAAATTTCGCACGCCTAAGCCGCTCACTGGAGTCGACCAATCAGAGCGTGTTGTCAACAATCACTGATCGCGACAGCGTCACGCTTTACGAAAATATTTGAATTTATTGTTTTTTGGTGGTCTTGATGTAATATCTATTAAAATTCAAGCAATTGTTGTAAAGTTTACGTAAATTGCAGGTAAGTCGCTCATTAACTATATTATAGGTTGTCTATTTACACGTAATATGTGATACTTGTACCGGCAAATTTACCTTGTATGTATAATAAGTATGTGTGAAGTGTTGACAAACAGCTGTGGGTAAAAACCGTACGGGGTAAAACGGGCTATATACGATTATGACCCGAGTGGATGAAACTTTAATTTTGTTGAATTTTTTTCCTACATAAGCTACCTAAACCTAAACTTAATCTAAAAGTATCTGTTTAAAATAAAAAACAAAAAAAAGTTACCAATGATAACATAATGCTTGTACTGCCTTGAAGAATACGGTACAAGTCGTATAGATGAAGGTTGGGTGCAATGTATGATGTATGATGGTTGGAAAAAATGGGCTCACGAATGCTGTACAGGCTACAATTCAGAGGAGCTGGATGATTTTACATGCAGAGGATGTATTGCTAAAAGATAGCCTCGGGGGCAATATCGTATATATTATACGGTTTTACCCAGGTGCTGCACAGTGTTTCGTCTAGAACATGCTAGCTGGACAAAATTCAATCTCGCATTTCCCGGAAATTTGTTGCTAATCCCACAGATAAACCCCCTGAACCTCGGATTCCAAGAATTTTATTTTACCTGGGCGCACAAAAGGTGAGGGTAGTAGGTATAAATATAAGAAAAGGGTTGAGTGACGTAAACTTCATTAGCAATTTTGCTTTAGACACAAATACTTGTAACAGTGATTTTAAAAGTGATTTTAATATATTTTAGTGATGGATTTTGAAGTTAAAGGTATGTACTACTTTATTTAAAAATAATTCAACTTGTTATATAACCATTTTTTTTATATGAATTTTTTTATATCAATCAAACCATTTTTTTTACAATTTTCAATATATTTTGGACCCGGAAATACATGCCAAAGCGTGCCAAAGGTCTACAATTTATATATATGATAGCTTAGACTGTCCTCTTTCAAATAAATAAAATTTGGCCTGTGGAAAGCTGTGGAAGTAATTTTTTTTTTTTTTTTCTAGAGCACATCTTCACCATTTCGAGATTAATTCTGTTTGAGAACTGGGTTACACTGGACAAAGAAAATAGGAATAGCGGATTGTTTAGCTTTTTAAGGTGTCCTTGCGTCAGTTCTCGCACACACAGCCATCGACATCTACTGCACCTTCAACTGCTGGACGTCCAAGCAAGGAATTTGAAGAGTCCAGTGACAAAACAAAAAGGAGAAGAGTCGAGGATCTTCTCGGTACACGTGATACTAATCAGTTAGTGGCTGCAGCAGAATTCTCGGCGCGATTATCGGGTAATCGGAGCCTGGCTGCAGTGATTAGGGATGCTAGTGAAAGTCCTGATAAGTGCAAATTAATGAAAAATAGTGTTTGTGATACTGAAGGCAGCAATCAAAGATGCTTAACTAAGGAAGAAGGCTTGGCTTATTATGTTGACGCGAAATCTTCAAGCTACTCCTACAAGCAGACTCCGAAGTGGAGCATTAAGGCGGGTCATAAGGTATTTCCATCATTTTATAGTTTAAGACAAGCTAAGAGTGAATGTTTCCCTCCCGAGGAATACATATACATAGACGAGACTCGAGCAGAAATTAAACTTCAAGCTGTTTTAAATAAAACAGCTGAACGTTTAATTCATGCCCAGCAGGAAGTTATCAAGTCGACTTCTCTAAAGGAATCATTCACTCTCATAAGCAAGTGGGGTTGTGATGGCAGTTCAGGGCACAGCACTTACAAACAAAAATTCACCAGCACTGAAGCAACTGATGAATTTTTGTTTGTATTTTCATTTGTTCCGCTTCGGTTGTATGATGAAAGTGGTAACATCGCTTGGCAGAATCCTCGGCCATCTTCTACAATGTATTGCAGGCCAATTAAGTTTATTTTCTCCAAGGAAACTACCGACTTTACCGTTGCAGAAACAAACAAAGTCCAGGAGGAAATAAATCAATTGTTGCCGACAACATGTAAGTTAGAAGATAAAGAGATATCTGTCAAGCATGAATTACTTTTCACAATGATTGACGGAAAAGTATGTAATGCTGTAACCGAAACTACCTCTTCACAAAAGTGCTTCATTTGTGGAGCTACCCCTAAGCTTATGAACGATGAGTCTAGGGAATTTGTAGCGAATAAAAACAACCTTGGTTTTGGTTTATCTACTCTACATGCATGGATTCGTTGTTTTGAATGTTTGCTTCATATAAGCTATCGTTTAAACGTAAAGAAATGGCAGTTAAGAGATTCAGCTGATAAAGAGAGTATGAAGCAACGTTCTGCCAACATTCAGAGCCGCTTCAAAACTGAAATGGGCTTGATCGTAGATAAACCAAAACCAGGGTATGGAAATACTAATGATGGAAATACCGCCCGCAGGTTTTTCGGGAACCCTGAGCTAAGCTCCGATATTACAGGGATAGATGTGACCCTTATCAAAAAATTTGACACTCTTCTTCGAGCTTTAGCTTCCGGTTACGATATAAATACAAGTAAATTTAAATTATTAGCACAAGAAACAAGGCGTTTATATATAAATCTTTATCCGTGGTATTACATGCCTGCTACAGTGCACAAAATTCTTGTGCACAGTGCAGAAGTAATAGAATCGGCTCTGTTACCAATTGGACAGCTCTCTGAGGAAGCTCAGGAAGCTCGCAATAAAGATTGCAGAAGGTTCCGAGAGCATAACACAAGAAAACGGTCCCGTATAACCACGAATAAAGACTTACTTAATATGTTGTTAATCACATCTGACCCTATAATAAATGGCCTTAGAGAGGTTCCCAGAAGAAACACAGGTAGCCTTCCTTCCGAAGTGCTCGACTTATTAATACCTTCTTCTGCGAATGTAAAGCAACCAACACAAATTAGCCTTAATGTTAGCGAGCAGGAATATATTGTAACTGATTCGTCAGAGGAAGAATATAGCGATAATGAGGATTAGGATTTCTTTGTTATTATTGTTACTATTCGGTACTTTTCTATGTCACTTATGAATACCAATACCTAAGCCTTGTTATCGCAATCATTAGATAAGAAAAAACTTGTAAAAAAAGGTCTATCAGGTAGAAAGGGGCTTTTTTGCAAATTAATCCATAATATTTTGTATTTCATATCTGCTAGACCTTTTTGTCTTACGATCACTACCTGATGTACCCTAAAATTTGTTCTGTTTACCCTTATAATAATAGTTAGTTCGTAGGTAGTAGTTTATTGCGCTTTCTTGTTTAATTTTGTGTTTTTTTTATATAAATTTATTTTATAGTAAAAAAAAGCTTTTTTACCTATCGCCCCCCCTTTTTGCCCCCAAAATTGGTCTCTGGATCTTAAATCTGCATTAGATAGTTATAAACGACTTAATTGAAAAGCATAAGCCACAAAAATATGAAAAAATAATTTTGTCCAGCTAGCATGTTCTAGACGAAACACTGTGTGCTGGGGCAAAACCAAAAATAGTAGAAGTTTGATATTTTTCTGTTATTTTCTTTTTATATCTTATTATAAGTAATATGCGTATGTCATTGAGTACGTAGATAGATATTCTATTTAAAAATGTTGATTTCATACATTTGTGTTTAAAAATGAACGTTCTACGGACCTAAATCCTTAGCTATACGGCCTTGCCCCGGTCTCCCCTACACTACATAGATAGATATTTTTTATTATATATAGAAAACATCCAGAACGCCCTGAACAAATACCTGCAGATCGTACAAATATTTGTCCCGAGGCGGGAATCGAACCCGCAACCTCCTGCGTCGCAGGCGGACCTTCGCCCACCGCGCCACAGAGGTCGTCGAGATGCTTAAGTCTTGTGTCAAAAGCTATAAGTAATCAACAATACAATACAATATTTTATTAATAACGCCATGTTAATAAGTAATCAACAATACAATACAATATTTTATTAATAACGCCATGTTACTAGTCATAAAGCAATATAGTTTATAATACTGACCTTAACCTAAAGTTTAGTAAAGTTAAGTATTTAATATAATTACAATAATATACAAAAAGTATTATGTATAATTTTAACTCATTCCAAAAAAATTAAATAATGGGCATTGCGTAGAACTCGTCTACGGAATAAAATGATCTCTCTAGGAGCCATTTCTTGAGTTTATTTTTAAATATCATGGTGGAAGCAGAGTCCTTTTTAATAGCTTCCGGCAGCCTGTTGTAGACCGCAGGACCCATGATGTCCACGTAATACAATATGTAATTACTTCATTGACTCTCTTCTCTCACATGAATAGTCTTATATTAAATAGTACCGTATGCGTAAACGACGACGACTGTTAACGTACATTTATAGAATGGAGGCATTTAATTTCCAATAAAAGAATAAAAAAAAAATACACCCGTAATCTGTCAGCTCGATCATTATCGAAGCTCAGCGGAAGCGTCTCGAGAAGCACAGTTTATGAAATACATATTGCATTCTTTCATTCAGGCAAATTTTATTTGCTACATACATAGAATTCTGGCTTTTCCGGGGTCCACGATTTCCTCATTATGCACTCTGCCACTACATATCACAAACACTAAAACTGTTCACAAACTTTATTTTGCCGAGATTAAAACAAGTTCTAAATCATTGCAATAAAGCTAAGTTTAAAACTTTTCCACATCATGTTTTCTAAGACGTGCTATGGAGTACAAATAGTGAAGTTAATTAAAGGGACAACGATATTAATAGTTAAGGAAAAACGCGATGTGAACGCGCCAAGTAAATACTTCGATTACAATGGTTTGTTGTGGACCTACGCACCTACTAGACATACTTATGTGGTATGTGTGTGTACCCTTTGTGTGGCAAAGTGTATGTAGGTCATCATGGCCCGCCATTGAACGTTGAATGATTTTAATGTGAGATGGGATAATGCCGTTCCTGTTTTTAGTTTGTTTAGAATTATTATATTTGTTTTATTATGTGTATTGTTGGTATTGCCTTATATATAAATGAAATAGGAGATTTTTTTATTGATGATGGTCAAGCGTTTGGCTACACCAACTTACAATAATAAAGCGAACATGTACCTAGCCTAAGATGCAACAGGCTTTTACAGAAGGAACTTATTTAACCTATATTTAAAGACTCCAAGATTATAATGTATGGATATTAGCAAAACTCGATATAGAATGTTTGTAAAAACCACGACACAAATAACTTAAACTCACTTACTTGGTATAGAGTTTCAAATATAATTGAAAGCAATATTCATTGAAGGAACAGCGATCTCAAATCAAATGTAAATTCTGTTAAAAAATACGCGGCAACAGTGAATTTTAGGTTACGAATGGGCGTTTGTTTACAAGCATTCTACATCGAGCTATTGTATAGAATGGAAATAGGGGATACTGAACTTTGCTTTAAGTGGGTCGCACATAGGCTAAAAATAAGCTTCATTTGATAGCCGTAGTAGGTACCGACGTGACATTTGAGAATTTCCAGAAACCGATATAGGCTTGATACCTTCCTACTATGTGCTGAATGACGAGATATCACGTTTTAATCAAATCTCTTTGTACTGCGCTTTCGCTCACTTGTTGCTTAGATCAAATGTAGTCTGAACAGCATTCGGGATAGTGTAGCTATTTATCAGTAAAATATTTTTTTAAAACGGAACATTAATTTCCGATAAGATCCATTACAGACAACCTACAATATATTACGTCTTTAGATTATTCGATCTCTCGGCTTATCAGCCAAGGCCTCGTCCAGCATATCATCCAGCTCGCTGTCACACGCTCCCGAGCTGTCAGAGTCGCTCACAGCTTTCCTGCAGCTCGTGTTGTTAGTATAGATGTATTACCTTGTTGACTTTAGGCGGAGTAGGTCCCTCGCTCTCCTCTGCCAAGGCCTCGTTCAGCATATCATCCAGCTCGCTGTCACACGCTCCCGAGCTGTCAGAGTCGCTCTCCCTCACAGCTTTCCTGCAGCTCGTGTTGTTAGTATAGATGTATTACCTTGTTGACTTTAGGCGGAGTAGGTCCCTCGCTCTCCTCTGCCAAGGCCTCGTTCAGCATATCATCCAGCTCGCTGTCACACGCTCCCGAGCTGTCAGAGTCGCTCTCCCTCACAGCTTTCCTGCAGCTCGTGTTGTTAGTATAGATGTATTACCTTGTTGACTTTAGGCGGAGTAGGTCCCTCGCTCTCCTCAGCCAAGGCCTCGTCCAGCATATCATCCAGCTCGCTGTCACACGCTCCCGAGCTGTCAGAGTCGCTCTCCCTCACAGCTTTCCTGTAGCTCGTGTTGTTAGTATAGATGTATTACCTTGTTGACTTTAGGCGGAGTAGGTCCCTCGCTCTCCTCAGCCAAGGCCTCGTCCAGCATATCATCCAGCTCGCTGTCACACGCTCCCGAGCTGTCAGAGTCGCTCTCCCTCACAGCTTTTCTGTAGCTTGTGTTGTTTTTCTTAACCACCTGTCAATATTTTACCATTGTACACTTGCAGTGAAAAAATATCCTGATTTCATTAAAATATTTTTAATAGAATTCCCTCAGTTCTATTTTCAATGTTCAGCACATGCTGAACCAACCTATTTCGGCGCAGGGACGTGAAGGCAGAGCAACAAATTTATTACAAGCTACACCCATTCATGTCTTACCTCTAAGATTCACAGTTTTTGTTTTTCGTTTCTTTATTTTTTAACTCTATTTGTACCTGTGTCCAAATATATTTTTTTTCTCTATTAATTGCAATTGAAAAAATGAATTGATTTTTACTGATGCTTTTGTCATAGCAAACTGCATAAAACCTTGCAATGATTGCTATTTCAACAAAATCAGGCACTTACATTCATAACCTCTCGCCCGAAGGAAGTCTCAGCCCAATTATCAGACTTGTTCAAGTCTTGACGGACTTTGTCTGGAGTGTGTTCAATGCTGGAAGAAAATGAGTGAAATTTAGATAAAAGTTAAGTTTAGTTTTGAAGTGTAGTGTGTTTTATTCTCCTTGCTACTGTGAAAATGACAAATTGATAAAGTTTTTACACGATATAAGATTATTTTTTGTGTTACTTATTATGCTAAAATATAATAAAACCGAATATTGTGGTTGTTATCGGCTGGAATACAGTCGTATCGACATACCTACCAAATTAATAATAGCTTGGGTTCATAAACATGTTTTAAGTTGAACGCAAAAATTATTAAGAACAAACAGCAAACAAATTTGAAATTCGCACCAACACGACCGCTACGAGTACAATATTTAAATCTCGCGCCACAAAGCATTGAACTACCTCGAAATTGTTGCAAAGACATGCGCCGCCACTTTTTTTTGTGACCGACTGAGCTTGTTGCTGGATTCCGTTCATTCATATTGTCAAAGTCAGTGTCACGCGTCAAGCCAAGTAGTGACGTTTCTTTGTTTGATTGCCGGCCGTGTCGCTTTTTGTTTACTGTAACAGCCGCCGTGATTTATTTATTATTTACAATTAATAGAATGCATAAAAAAACCTTTGTGATTTCGCCTACCTATAACCATTGATTTAGGTTGTCCAACCTGTTGATTCTTACGTTTGACTATTATCTTTAAAGAACGTAAGCTTTATATTTTCAAAATGCCGAAAGGTATGGTGCTCAAAGGACAATCAAGAGAGCTTGTGTTGCGGCTTCGTGACTTTTTTGAAAAGGAAAATTTGAATGGGCGTCCTATTATACCCCTGTCGCAAGTTAGAGATCGTGTTTCAGCGGCATTATGTATAAGTGCTCCGACAGTGTCGAAAATAACTAAGGAAGCCTACGGTACAAGTGGCATGGAAAATAATAAGCTGTCATCACCCAAGAAAAAACGTAGTCATCCTCGTACAGTAACAGCAATTGACAATTTCGACACTGATGCTATTCGTTGTCACATAATCGAGTATTACCAGAGAAAAGAAACTCCAACTTTAAAAAAACTAGTAGAATCTCTTAAAAAGAAAGGATTGTTCCGAGGGCAAAAATCATCCTTGGCAATAGTGTTGAAAAGGATGGGGTTTGTTTATACAAAATGTGGGAAAGGAAAAATATTGACGGAACGCCATGATATAGCTCTGTCTCGGTGCCAATTTTTAAGAAATGCAAAGCAAATAGATGACTGGTCTTATGTTGTTTTTGTAAAGGAAACTTGGGTCGATGCAAATCACACACTATCAAAAACTTGGATCGATGATGCTGTGTGCACATCTGCAGTCCCAAAGGAGAAAGCAGAACGCATTATCATTTGCCATGCAGGGACTGACAGAGGATTTGTGTCAGAAGCTCTGTTAGCTTTCAAATGCAAAGGAACAGCAGACTATCACGAGGAGATAAATTCAAATGCATATGAAA
This sequence comes from Eupithecia tripunctaria, assembly GCA_955876795.1. NCBI lineage: Eukaryota > Metazoa > Arthropoda > Insecta > Lepidoptera > Geometridae > Eupithecia > Eupithecia tripunctaria. The sequence continues at coordinate 5,199,095 of OY041623.1, read as the reverse complement.
ACTGGTTCAGACAAATGCTGACATCGCTTGAAGAGCCATCAATAATATTTATCGAAAATGAACCCTATAATACTCGTCAAATAAACAAAATACCAACGCAGGCTAACAGAAGAGGTGAAATAGTAAACTGGCTCCGCCAAAATGGAGAGGATGTGGATGAATCCCTATTAAGAGTAGAGTTACTAAAACTAGTTAAATCAAAGAAGCAGACAAAACGATATGTCATTGACGAAATAGCAGCAGATAACGGGCATATTGTCCTCAGACTTCCTCCATATCACGGTACTTATAATGCCATTCAGATTATATGGACTCAAGTCAAAGAACTTGCCGCTGCAAGCAACTCAATTCCTTTTAGCTCAGATAAAATGTTAAAAATACTATGTTTAGCATGTGCGAGTGTGACTGCAAAAGACTGGGCAATAGCCGTTGAAAAAACAAAAATGAAGATATTGTCTGATTGGGACCGTGATGTAGCAATTGACAATCTGTGTACTGAGGATATAGTAAGCGTATCAAGTGATGATTCCAGTTCAGAAGAAGAATCAGATGAATCATCATAATAAAAATATGTTTCAGGACACATTTCAGTTATTTTATTTGTTACTAGCAGCGCCTCGCAGTTTCACCTGCGTAGTTTCCGTTCCCGTGGGAATTCCGGGATAAAATGTAGCACTACAATCGGTCTAGTAGTTTCAGAGGCTATTCAATACAAACCAACAATCAAATCTTTGCTCTTTAATATAAGTATAGATAGGTACCGGCACTAAACATTTTTTTATATGCCCTCTAATAACTATTAACCAATACAACCATGTAGGTACACATTTTATACTTGTACTTTATTACAAAGTCAGCTCAATGAATAATAATGTTAAAGAGTGCTCTGCCATTTTTAGAATTGTTAGTTAGCGTATATATTCTAGCAATTAATTCATATCAGATTTTTTTGTTTGTTTACTTTATCTAAAGTATTTGTCATTTTCACAGAAAGCAAGGAGAATAAAATACGAAACTCGCCTTCATATCTTTATTTACAAAATCAGAAAGTTCATGTTATTATCATTATCACAGACAACAAAATTATAAAATAAAAATAAATCTGAAATAAAAATTGATTAATAATACAATAAATTAATTATTTTATTATTTTTAGATGCTTATTACAATATTATTATTTATTTTAGTAGATAGCTTAAGTATTGAATAATGCACAGGATAACTACCAGTTAAAATAATCTATCAGCTGTATCTAATTCCTAAAAGGTGAACTCGATTTTGTAAACATTTTTTTTTGTAGAACCTAATAGTAGAGGTTGTTTTTAAAAGCTTGATCGATTATCTTTTGTTTTTCATAAAATTTACCACGCTGGACGTCACAAATCCAGACTTCCCGTATACGAAAAACAAAATCGAGATCGAAAAAGAAGATAATAGGTATAGATTTTTAAATGTTGGCCACATCTAAAATTCTATACTTATTATCTTTGTATAGGTATCTTCTTTATCTTTTACACCTTACAGGTATAATTACAGGGTTAATTAGAGGCCATAATTATATATTATGTATTTCGTAATATCTACCAATCTACTTGTACTTTGTGTAATAATTGCATCAACAATGTAGGTTAGGTACTTCTATGTACTTAATAAAACTGTTTAGGTAAGGCTGCCATACTAAAGTCTATGTAAAAAAGCTATTACATAAGTTTAGTCAGATTCAAATACGATCAATTATATTATGAAAGAAGAGTATTGGAGGTAAATTAGGAATTTTCAACATTAACATTTATACATACCTACCTACACGTTTTGTATTATAAAAGAACAATCGCCCAAAAGCGTTAGTTAGAAGTATGATTTCTAAAATACACTCTAAAAAACGAAAATCGAAGTTTCCGAGCAATTGCTATCTTAAATAGTTGATATAAAAGTAGGTTTTGAACGAAAACTAATCAGAAACTTCGATTTTCGTTTTCCGAGTAAGCCCTTCGACTTCGTTAGTTTTGGATTTGAATGCGTAACTGCGTAGGTAGGTATACCAAAACTGAACGCGACTCGACAAACGTGTAGTACTCCTGTCAGATAGGATGACGAGATAGTGCAGGCAGATGAGCGATGCGCCAAGCTGAAGGCGCTCATTAGGGTGAGCCTTTGTGCAGCAGTATACGCTGATAAAACTTTCAAATCTATCATAGTAATTAACACTAGTCATTTAGAACGGGATATTTACTATGATTTGAGTTTTTAGTAGTAATATCTTCGTAGCAAAGACAAATATGAGGGTGGATCGATATATCTGCCTATAAAAACTCACTCGCAGTGACTTCAGTCATTCCGTGATCATGGCGCATGAAACTTTGCTGAAAAATTGGAAAACTAAAAACTCAAATCAAGGTAAATATCTCGCTGTAAATGAATTAGGTACGAGTAAAAGCTGATCATGATACCAAATGTGTGTAGCTGTCATTTCATATGCATCTTCTTTGATATTCTAACAAAATAATTTACACTCCGACACAGAGCATATATAGCAAAAACAGCTGCATTTAACAGTAAATAAAAAATATTGATCGCGTGGATTATCCCTACACTATAATAACTAGCCTATCAATAAGGTAATAAATTATTTAGAAAAAGGTTACATGAACAACAAACATTAACTACATCTAAATAGGCAACGTACAGTCTTATATAAGTAGTTAATTGATATTCAAAATGGCAATAGTATGCAGTAAGTTCTCGAATTTATAACTAAACTGCCAGCAAAATACAAAATGCAATTATTGTCCAGAAAAATCTAAGTCAAAAAAGTTAAGTCTTTTACAATGGGTACATACATTTTTAAATACCCTTCATTAGTGTAAAACGCATGCAAATCACTGGCAATTAATTCAAGGTAGGTACCATTTACAGCCAGCTACAAAATGCAACTATTGTCCCGAAAAATCTAAGTCAAAAAAGTTAAGTCTTTTACAATGGGAACATACATTTTTAAATACCCTCATTAGTGTTAAACGCATGCAAATCACTGCCAGTCAATACCTACTGAAACTATGCCACCGCGGTGGTCCCACATACATATTCATACAAACTTGCGAAATGAACTAGAAAGTGAACGATTAGACATCATAATAGTAGCTAAGTAGACATATACTGGAGACATAATTTGTAAGAAAACGTAGTGTTTTTTTGTGGCTTGGGATGATTGTAAGATACAGGTAAAACCACCATGGTTAATTAGCACTAAAGTCAAATCATGGTAAATCAGCTTTAAATGATTTCAGGTATGGGTATCCGGCTGGCTAGCTTTGGTCTTGTAGCCGAATTCGAAAAATGGAGTAGATTCTATGTTCAAATGAAGTTTTTTCTATATACTCCGTCATTTATGTGCCGGTTTGGATGGTTATTTTGCTGTCGTATCAAGGATTATTCCAAGGTGTTTTTATATTTTTTTTATTCACATTAGTATTAATCCCAAAAAACTTAAAATAACGGTGTAAAACTACAAGTTTGTCGTCTGTTTTTAGTTTCGTAATACAATCAAATTGTTTAATGTTCAAGTCTTTTTTAAATAATGTTTCAATTTATGGTAATGTAAAATCTGTTACATACTTCGCAAGTTTAGTAAACAACAGATGGGAAAGTTCGGCGCATACTGTGCGTAATCAAACCGGTTTCAAAATCCGACTGTCAAGGTCCAAGGCAGACTTCCTTGTAATCTTTACCTTGTCTCATGAGGGGAGTCTGCTGGGTTAAAATCTTACAATAAGGCTGAGCGCAGGCTTGAGTCACGATAGTTTAAAGACGATGATTTAAGCTTGGCAGTTAATGGCAATTTGTGTTTGGACTTGAGATTTTCTGCAAACCAGAGTTTTGAAGTTTTGATATTATTTTATACGATATTTAGATATTTTTCCACTATCTTACTTCAATGAATAATGAAATAAAATGAACGAGTGAGATTCCAAAACATGCTAAAGCGGCCGCCTATTTGACCGATTTTTAATTTAGTTAAATTATAATGTAATTATTAGATAACTATATAGAAGTTGTTATAAAATACTTAATAGCAAGTAAAACTGGAAGATGGGATTCGCTATAATAAATACAACTAATCGTTCATTACCGCCACGTGTGACACCTAATAAAATTAATTTACTGATATGATCAACTGATAATATTACCTTACGTATGAATACTTCTTTACGTTTAGTATGCACACTGGTACAATCTCACTGTATCATTTCATATACTAAATCTAAGCACAACGAATTGTAACACATGTAACTTAGGCCATCAGGTATGTAAATAACAGCGATATCAATCTCACTGCTAGTACTCTAGTACCCAGTTATACAGGTGATTATAGCTAGGCAAGATTTAGCAGATCTATCTATATGATAAAAGCAACCATTGCCTTTAGCTGCAATAGCAACCGTATTCTTACATGATTAAAGTGTAAAATGTACTTATGTAAATTGCGTTTTGACCACCCTAAGCCCTGGTCTTAGGTTAACGACACAGCGTGCCCCGGATTTTAAATTTTGCTTTCTTGAAAGTTGGCGTCGCGATATTTCGCATTCATCGCTTACCTAAGACGTTATTCAACCGGAGAGTAAGTTTGTCTTAGTTATATGATACACTAGTACAGTCAACGACAACGCATATGACAAATCACGGCAAGATTTTGATGACAATTTCATAAATCACAGCAACTTTTCGCAATACGTGACTACGACGAAAGTTCTCGAGTTTCGTGCCGCAACATGCCTTAAAACTAGCCGGTTTCAAACTCTTCTTTTGTCAATTGCTTCGAACAGCTGCACCGCCGCCATCTTGGACGCCATTTTGGATACACCTGCAATTCAGATACAAAGAAAGAAGAATACACACTCAAGTGTGTAATGCCCGCACCTAGATCCTCCACAGTCTGAATATTCTTCTTGCGAGTTCGTGTTGTCAGTTTCTATGTCCGATAGATGGGGGTAGATTCGCGGCTGGTTTAGTACTGCGCCGTTCGTTTTGTTGTTTACTTTTATTCTCTTTACTTCTTCTACTACTGATAGCACTACTGGGGTGTCTTGGGAACCTGGAAAAGAAAGTTTTATAAGATAAGACAATATACAGAACAATAAATGTAATTGCCTTGGTACTATACTCATACTCATTGCTGCTTAAATTATAATTTAACATTTGAAGCCATAAAACAGACAAGACAGAAAAATAATCAAGTTAATAATTTGTACACATAAAAAAGATAAATTAATAAATAGATCAGCTGTAAATGGGCATCGTGGTTTGTCTGATAAGGATATTAGCGCATTAACAGTTGCAGGTCGAAGGTCGAGAGTTAAGTACACTACGTGCGTCATGGTATGGGCGTATGATGGTAGTTTGACCGGTGGCGAAAAGACATTTTAATTTATTTGTTAGATCTACTCTCTAGATTATTTATTATCATGATTTCAATAGCTTTATTTCTTCCGGCTTACAAAATAGCGCTTAAAAAATAAAATGTTATACTGTAAATTATTTGCAAATAAAATAAAATGTGTTATTGATTTTATCTTCACATTTTTTTTTGTCAACTAGTTGATTCGGAAATTGTCTATGGTGTCTTAGGCGCTGCGCAAATATAGACGGTATTTGTTGCCGACACACCGAACACTTTTTGATCGACAATGAGCATGTGTTAAGTGGAAGCAAAAGGATAAACGTTTGCGCAGTAGTCATACTTTTCATACTGGTTCTATAGAAATCAAATATTCATCGGTAGCTTGTGTCTAACACAAGACAAAAAAGTGTCCACGTTTGCACCCTGCCTTACATCCACGAAGGATTTATGTAGGTACCTACTGCGTACGTGTACGTGCGTATTGTGTAGTTTGTTTGGCGGCACTTATTTAAATATAAACCACCAATCATATTTTTTTTATGTTAAAGATATTTTTTTTTATTACGTGCGGCATTTCCTTTGTAATTTTTAGTTAGGTATAAGCCTGATCAGAATTTATGATGAAATTAACTGCTGCTATGAACATTGAAATTTCAACAATGGCTTTTCCTCAGCAAAGTATCGAAGAACAGCAAACAATAAAATTGCAAGCGCAACAATTTACGACTACTTTAAAAACTGCACGGCCATGGATGCCCAGAAAAAAGAAATGTATGACAAAACTGGTTTCTTTGTGAATCACTGTTTGAGCAATGTTTTGTAGAAGGAGTATGTTTTTTTTTTCTTTATCCTTTACCTAAGGTATTTAACGCAGGATGGGCAGGCAGGCAATATTTATGTTTCTGCGTAAAATAAACTGAAGACAAAGTAATTTCGAAACATACTCTTTTCTATAACCCAAGCTCTGGGACTTATCTTGGGGCTAGATTATAGGCTTGGTAGAGTGAATTATCTAACATAATTTACTCATTAATCACGTGAACGCGATTGTTGGGTACCATAGCTCTCCAAAACGTCTGAACAGATCAAAATGTTACTTTGCGTAGATATAGAACACACACCAAGTAAAATAACAGGCTTATTATCCCGGAACAGCGCGTGTGAAGCTAGTTATTTATACACTACGTCTTACGTCTACGTCTACGTCTTTTTGCAAAAGGTGTGTACTTGACACAAGTCTATGTCTTTATCTTTACACCGACAATTTTGTACAATTTACTATTACAGGAATTTACATATTATAATGGCCTTATTAAAGCCCCCATTAATATGAAAGCGATAGGCAGGTGTCAAACCGGACGGCGAATATCACCTGGTTTCCAGAACACTGACCGATTTCGTGTTGTGTATTCTTATCAATATTTGTGAATTAATCGTTTAGTCTACTTTCGGCGAATCTGAATAGACACAGATGTGATGATTAGTTTGATAGTAAAACTCACTTCTCCTCTTAACAGGTTGTGATCCGACCACTTTATCTTCCTCATGATGAAGAGCCGTCTCCGATTTGGTCTTCTCGAATGTGACTTTAGGAACATTAGCGACTATCTCCGGTTTCTTGGCGTTCAGGCTGGTGGTGCTCTTCATGAGAGGCGCCTGGTCTGAGGGTTCAGCGTCGCTTTGGTCGTCGTCCGAGTCATTGTTTAGTTGTTTTTGGGGTGGCTGAAATAGAAGGTACACTGTTAGTGGCTGGTATAGGAACGCAAATAAATAAGACTGCATGTCTCAAATACACCGAAGGCAAGTTGCTGACTGCAAGGCTCAACTGTAGGCGATTGCAGCCGACTGGCAACGTGCAAATTGCCTCTCTCAATAGTCAATATTCTCGATTGTTGGGAATTTGCAGGCGAGCGTGATTCGAAGGAAATGTTTGGGAGAAACTTTGCCGAACAGAGGGACGGTATATGTTATTTAAAAATATCCCTGTAGCTTTTGCAGCGTACGTCCGAATCGAACAATGAACATAATATTACACTAGTTAATACGACATGTTTGAAGATTTCGATAAATGGACTGCGAGAGATCGTCAGGTGAATAATCAGATCCCGAAAAACACTAAGCTCAACTGAGTTTCCAACAGAGTGTGATTGAAATATTTTTTAAACTTTAACTACTCGTAGTTTATCATGTCAGTAGTACTTAAGTATTCTTCATTGACTTTATTAGGAGGTTTTGGCCAGTGACAGTTTAATACCCTATCGATTTAACCGATTACAACATTGACAGCAATTTGTCCTACCTATAGTTATCATTAAAGCAACAGCTTTGCCCTACTTTTGATATTTTCCTTAACACGCACTGCTAAGAAAATTATCTACGGCCTATAATTATGTCCTTATTTAGCTACGGCAAGGTTTATAGTGAAAGTGGAAACCCTGTTAGGTAATGTCTTCTAAATTCTTCACGCAATTATCATGCTGTGTAAACATTCAAACATTTGTGGATACAGTATTTTTGTTAGGCATTCGTTACGCCAGAAACATATGTGCAGTTTTCTTGACTGTAGGTCAAGAAAACTGCACATATGTTTCTGGCGTGACGTGAAACTTGTGAACTCAGTTTTTGGATAACCGATTAACGCAGAAGTGTTGATAATTTATTAAAATTTTGAACGTAGCGTTGCATAGCACTCACAAAAATTTGTGGTTCGAAATTGTGTATGATGTAGAAGTGGTGTGTAAATAGATTTTTATCAGTGTAGTTCGATGGGTATGTATCTAAATGGATAGAAACAGCATAAAACTGCAAGGGCAAGAACAGCCATTTTATAAAAGAAGCCGACTACACCCTCAGGGTCGAATGTGGCCAACCAGAAGAATATCAAAATACCAGAGGTACCTAATTGAGCCTCTATAAAATGTTTGCCACTGCAGAAGGATCTCTCGATCTTAGGAAATGTTTCATGTGCAGATTTGATTAATTTTATCTATACAATATTAAAAAGACGAATGGTTTGTTTGTATGTATTGAATAGGCTCCGCTACTAAACCGATACAAAAAATATTTCATCATTAAAAAGCTTAATTTTCAGGGAGTGACATAGGCTATATTTTTCCCCACGGGAATGGGAACTACGCGGGTGAAACCGCGAGGTGCTGCTAGTGTAAACAAAAAGGATAAAAAAATCGACCCAATTTGAATCAGAGAAGAATTGGGTTATGATTTTAGCAGATTTTCCCAGACATGATAAAATCTATCGCTATAGCGATATAGTGATATTTTATCATACATTACCAAAAAATATCACATCTTCAAATATATATATTATAGTTTATTCAATAAACAGTGCATACGAAAGTGAAAGCCATCTGTCGAGCAGATGTTTGCCATCATAATTTGAGACTTTCGTATCGGATGCGTGGGTTCGGAGGGCTACAAAGTCGATTGCCCCATCGCTTTAGTCACATAACATTGTAACTATTCACATGGTGATTGGGCAGGATTGGGTGCGAGATAAGTTTCGGATGGAATTGATCGCCGATAAATGACATCGCTTTAGTAATTTTACAGTTTTTTTCGATATTGTGGCCCCTATAACGCTAATTTAAAGTCGTTTTTGCATACAGATATCGCAAGCGAATATTTTAGGATAAACTTATGTATGAGGTAACTTAAGTTATAAGCTCACACCACGACATACTCCACAACTTTTGAAACTGAAGTATTACCATGAATCCGTCACAGAGATAAAAACACAAGATACTCGCAATGAAAAATTAAACTCACCTTAAAATGAAATCTGTTCTGCAGCATTTCCATTTCCTTCTCTCTCTCCTGTTTGAACTTATTAGCTATCGTAGATTCACTGATAGTCTGTTCCTTGCTGAACAGCGCTTGTAGCTTCCCCTTTATGCCACCAGCGAAGGAGTTCTGGCTGATATTGTCATCAACTTCTTCTTTGGAGGTGCTTCGAGAGGAACTAGAGGTGGAAACAGTGGGGGTGCGCGTTGGCGTTCTTTGTTGGGTGGGCGTTCGTGGTGCAGCTGGTTTTGACTTGTCTGAAAAATGCTGGATTGTTAGTTTCTTTGTGTAATTTTCTAACTTTTTGTAGAGAAATTCAAAGCTACTAGTCTATTCTATTGTGATGATGACTCTATTTGTTAACTTAACTCGTTTATGATTATACCTACCCCGGTACCCCAATTTTATATTTTAAAATGATAGATAGTACGGAAAAATAGCTTCAATTGACTCTAAATAAAGTTTTTAAATTGGTAGGTCTTTGCCATTTGCGATCTTAAACTTTGTTCAAATAAAGCTATTCTGACATAGCTACAAAGGCTGTATTAAAATGCAAGCGTAATAGGACCATTATTCTTAAATTATTGATCTTAAATTCAACATATCAATCTATAGTTAAAGTAACATACAATACTTCATACAGTACACGATAAATCTTACGGGGGCCGAGGTCGAAGATACTAGGTGCCAACAAATGAGGGACTTTTTGTCCATAATCCGTGATGTATTAGCCAATACAGGTTTTATAAGTACAATCCATTGGAAAATTACACCTAGCGCTCGATGTTACCGTTTAAATTGCAATAACGATGTCTCAGGCTTAGTACGATGAGAACGTGTCAAGTACATTGATCGGACAAAAACTGATAAGGCGTGCTTAATGTAAGATTATTATGCTTGTTAAGAAGGCGAATGATTTAATCGACGTTAAGAAGTTCCGAGAAAATTATGGTGAAAGGAATCGAGATTTAGTACGAGAGCAAGTTATATTCGGAAGTTCTTCATTCCTATTGAATATACTTATACATACTTCCTACTATCCATTTGTTATAATAACAAATAACTAAAGTAACTAACTAACTTAAAAAAGTCGGAGAGGTTGGTCGATGTAGGTTATTTATTATGGGCCGCTAAGTGTATAATCGGCTGCCCATAATATGGAAATAATAATATTTTTACACATATTTTAATGGCATTTAATAATGGTACTATAAATAAAATATGTAAATACCTAGATAAAACTTTACAGTATACCTACTTTCAGTGGAATTTTACAGTTATGTATGTTTTATAGTGTTTTACAGTACATCGATACCACTCGATGCCGATATGTTTTAAAGCCGGCCGTCATTTTCCATCATAATCTAGGCTGATCAGTAGCAGCCAAACATTTATGTTAATGGGTGATTTCGTTTGTTTACAACTATTTGATGATGTCATTTGTACACAGTTCGTATTTATAAATAAATAATGCTGGACTATTCACACAGCATTATCTAGCCCCAAGCTAAGCAGAGCTTGTGTTATGGGTACTAGATAACTGATATACATAATACAATACACTACATAGATAGATATTTTTTATTATACATAGAAAAACATCCAGAACGCCCTGAACAAATTTCTGCAGATCGTACACAAATTTGTCCCGAGGCGGGAATCGAACCCGCAACCTCCTGCGTCGCAGGCAGACCTTCGCCCACCGCGCCACAGGGGTCGTCAAATTTGAAGAAGCCAAGTAATTTGTAGAGGCAGAATTAAAGATTCTTTAGCTTACTGATCGATCGTAACATGTTTATTGGGCAAACGGTCTTTACTTATCGCCACTTCAGTCAATCTCCGAAAGGTGTCTAGAACTTTCATTGCCCATTGGCTCCAAGCTGTTGATGTTGATGTTGTGCGTTATGGAATAATGCGTGGCGAATGAAGCACATTGACATTTCCAGGTACATTATGGAGCGACGAAGGTGCACCACTTCGAGTAGCACCACCGAGGCTAGGCAGTGAATGCATTATTAACACTTCCATTGCCGATGACGATCATGGATGTTTCTAGCTTCGCTGAGCGACGATGCAGGGAGTGACGATACAGACGATCATCGGGTCGCACCACCTAGCCTGGGCAGTGTCGTTGCCTGCCTGAGATAGGTAGGTACCTTCGACATCATCCACCTTTCGTCCATGACTTCTATATATGTACGATTGTAAACCGCGATTGACACTGGCAATAAGACTCCACTTGGGCATACTTTTTTACCGATATGTATGTAAATAGGGACGAAGATTAACATTAAGTTAAAGTAATAGAACAGTACTCGATCAAGATAATAGGGTATATGCATGTGATTTCAAAATGGCTAAAAAAATATATACGTATTCTCTATTGATATAGAAACATATCTACATATTTATTTTTGCATTTTGAGATGTTTTTATTGTAGAATTTAACCATTGAAAAATTGATATTTTAAATCTCAATCGCAAAATTTCAAAACGCTACGCCATTGACTAGAGCGGACGTGACATCACTGTACTCATTTCTTCTTTTTTTATTCTGCTTGCAGCACCTTGATTTGACACTATTCTGCCCACTTGACATTTCGTATTGTCGATTATTTTCAGTTTTTTCGGAAAACCTCTTTCCTGAGATGATCACTACCGAGGTCGTCACCAAAGGTTTTAATCAAGTGTGTACGTCGACGTCACATAAACATGGCGCCAATATGGCAGCGTTTTTATCACCCGAAAATGATTGTAGTTTTGACTTGTTTTTTTTACCTTGTTAATTCGAAATTCAGTGAGCGTCTTATCATTCCTCGGTTAAATAATGACCTAAAGAATCGATTAAAACAATAAAAAAAATCGTTGCATATACCCTATTGCAGTTGCAGCGTGAAATACGGACCCTGCCCCGTTTTACACCATCTATTCACAGCCATTCGGCTCCTGGTATCACAATAACGTCTACAGAAAAGAATGAAAATGCAGCAAGAACTTACTTACTACTTAACTTACTAACCCCGTTTTACGATTAAACATTTCAGAAGAAGAAAATCGACACCTAGTAACAGAACGCCGTCTACGAAAAATAAGACAAAATTCAACAGCCAAAGATTTCGAATTCAATTCGATTCACAAGCCACTTTTACTTTTCCATTTTATCGATTCATTGATACGACAGTGGGTTAATTGATTTGTTAACTAGTTTTGGATTCCGGGAAACATCTGTGTCAGAAGGTAGCAGTGTGCAGTGATTTTCGCATTTATTTCGACTCAATTAAATAATACAACTTTTCATACACATGTAAACTGTCAGATATCGAAGATTTCGCAAGTCTGTCTGTCAAGTATTATTCAGGATAGATATCGATGGATAAGCTTTACTATTCATAAAAAGAAGATTCTATGAATTATGGAATAGTCCAACACTATTTTTTTATTTTATTGTATTCTTTCATTCTGCTAAAGAAAATAGATGCGTGAACGCAGTAGGTACCTATATAGTTGATAAGTTTACGGCAATGGCTCATGACATGACTTAGTTTCTTCTTGCTACTGTTATGTTACAATATGATGATGAATAAACTTTTTAAGCTTACTAGAAGTGATTTGAAATAAAATTACAAAATTACATTTTTAACACATTGCAAATCCGGCCAGCTGAGGGATTTAGATCCCAGATTATCTTTGCTTAGTAAATTTACATATTTATTGAACTAATATGAGCAATTAATAAAAAAAAATGAAGCAATATGGAATTTAGGATTGCAAATGTTTTTATGTTTGCTGTTCTTGAGCCCCCATGATACGGTTGGAAATAGGCATTGCAAGTTCAACAAATGAGTTTTATGTCCTAGATAAGGGTTATTTTTCAGCGATTAAAAACCCGTTTGCAATGCGTTAAATTACGCATTGTTGCTAGGTTTATATGTACATAGGTACTGAAGTGTCAAAGTGCCGTGATGAGAACAATGTAATCTCATCGTACCTTTACGGTTTCCGCTATTATGAGATAAAATCCCTGTAAGGCACGATTATATTAAGTACCTATCTGTTAGATTATTCTTAATCCAACGCTGAATACGAACAAATGATAATTGAATGAATTTTGAATGAATTTTTACGGGAATTTAAAGTTGTGTTACGCGCTTATACTACAGATTTATGCAAAAGAACTTACTTTTTATTCACGAAATTCTTATTTTAAAGTTGAATAAAAACAAAAGAATTCAAAGAATACCTTCATGAGCTTAAAGTTGTGTAACGCGATAAAACTGTTATAAAGATTTATGAAAATAACTTACTTTTTATTTACGAAATTGAATATTACACTTTCCCATTACATTTAATTTGAGAAATCCATTAATATACTGATAAAAATCACTTATCCGTAACCAACAACCTCAAACACAACTTTTTATCAAACTACGAAACTTTCCAAAGTCGCGAAATATTTAAAATTTGAAATCACTAAAGGCTGTATGCCCGGACGCAGGCTGCGACAGAATGGCTATCGCACAAATCGACAAACATGGGTCCAGCGAGTTTACCTCCTAGCGGCCGATTACGTAAAATGACGATCTCGACAATAAATCAATGGGAATGGTTGTGATCGTGGGAGATTGAATGACATTTTAGTGAAACTCGATATCGATTCGAGGGCCAGGGTCCTAATTCCACTAAATAAATTAACAATGGTATTTGTCTCAGAATGACACATTTTGGCATTATAGGTACCTTACCTACCTGCCTCGCCTGTGGTTTTTTTTTTACGATGTATAAGCAATATTAACCACTAGGACACTTAGTTTGTAAACGCTAATTTTCGATGTGTGTTTATTGGATTTTTATAAGCTTAAGTTAACTAAAAAAGTGTTTTAGTTTAAGAAACGAGTTGACCATATTTTTAAAATACCTACGAAGAAATGTACCTCCATACTACAACCTAACTTTAGAGACTAACCCCCCTTATTCATAATGGTCTGCTAACTTAACACACTGCTAAATCTCGCTCTGTCTTCTTCTATTGACATAAGTCAGACTGAGAAATAACACTACTTAGGAGCTATTTTAAGATAGCAGACCATTATGAATAAGGGGGTAAGGCTGACGGACAAAAACGGACGGTTAAAATCATTCTATCAATCTCTCCGTGTAAATACTATAACACCGCACGCAATATCTAGCTAGATTTCCTTTTTTCTATGGTTGATTCTGCGACGGTAACATTGTCATAGTAAAGCAAATGCTTAGCTGAATACGTCCCCAGGTATTTAAATTAAGTTTATTCCAATTTCCAAGATAAGGGCTCGTTTACACGGAATGCTCGTTCCAAAATTAAATACACGGACGCCAAGTTGCCGACTGAAAGGCTCAACTGTAGGCAATGCAGCCGGCGACTGCCGTCGCCTGCAGTCGACGCGCAAATTGCCGTCCTTATATATATTTGACACGTGCAGTCCGTGTATGAACTATGGTTTATCCATTTTGAATGAAGCATGTTAGTAAACAAACTAAGACACAAATAACAAAATCTCACTTGCTTGGCGTCGAGTTTCAGATATAATTGTAAGCAATTTTTATCTTTGGATCTAAAATCGACAAGTAGGTAATATAAATTACGTATAAAAGGACGCGCCAACAAAGTGAATTTTAGGTGAAGTATGGGCGGTTTGTTTACTAACATGCTTCATTTAAAATGGACACGGTACGAACAAGTGCGAGCTATAATCACCAATTATATGATTTTCAATTTAATTATCCAAACCTATAATCACGCGCTGAACATAGCACGTCAAATAAATATTTTGTAATTTATAAAATACTAGCTGCGCCCCGCGGCTACGCACGCGTTGTTCTTATGGAAACGTTCAAAGGTGATTTCTATCCCACGGGGATTGATTTATGGGATAAAAAGTAGCCTATGTTTGATTCCAGAAAGAATTACCTGTATGCAAAATTTCAGTCGTATCCGTTCAGTAGTTTTGACGTGAAGATGTAACAAGCATCCATCCATCTATCCATACCTACATCCATACAAACTTTAGCATTTATAATATTAGTGTGATGTGAAGAATCGATTTATAGAACTCCAATAACCAGATAGCAACTCTGTCACCATGTAAAACACGTAATACGGGCCTAGCTTCCGAATCCCACGGCCGATATAATACTTTTGTATTTGTCACTATTACACGCCTCAATGGACATCGGTGGTTCCGCTCTCCAATAGAGTGTACGTTTCACTTTGACAGTTCATTGTTGTATTGTAATTAATTGGATGTTAACAGTGATGGTCAATTCCTGTAACGTTTAAATTTTAGATATACAAGAAGAAACGTTGCTATAGGCGGGACGACGAGCGACGATCGATGGATCAATGCGGATACCGAGTGGTAAAAGCAAGACTTCCTCGAGAGCTCGAGACAGACCACCTGTCAGATGGTCGGACAATATTGTCCGGGTTGCCGAGATTCTGTGGATTATATACACATACACAGTTACACACGTCAAAAGTGTCAAGGTGACGGTACGTGACAATACCATTGTCATAGTTAAGGG
The DNA here is from genome assembly GCA_955876795.1 of Eupithecia tripunctaria. NCBI lineage: Eukaryota > Metazoa > Arthropoda > Insecta > Lepidoptera > Geometridae > Eupithecia > Eupithecia tripunctaria. The sequence continues at coordinate 5,183,335 of OY041623.1, read as the reverse complement.
ATCGGTTAGCAGAATTGGATCCCAACCCAAGTGAGCTATTTCTTTTGATTCGAGTCGGGAACTACTCTAATCAGCTGCTTGTATGCTACACGGCAAGGTATACTTGGGTATACGATACCACATTATGATGATTGCATAGAACGAAATGTAATTTGTGAAGGAAAATAGTTTCGTTTGAAAGTGAAAACTTCCTAATGATGTGGTAACTTGACTAACGACATGGTGTAGATAGAGTATTATTTTGTGTAAATGTGGGACAATTCGGTCTGGTATGTCTAGATTTGTTTTGAATTATGGGCTCAAAAATGTAAGTATTTGAGTTTGAGTTTTTTCAATACCACATGTGGTCAAAAAGTTAATTGAACTTTAATCTGTAAATAAAGTTGTGTCTTGTGAAAAAAAAATTCAGTGCTTTGAGAGCACTGAATTTTTTTTTCTAGGAATACTGCTTTCAGGCAATGGATGGATAGCCCATTTCCTATCAATCCTTGCGAGACGAGGACATATCTGAGTTTTTTACTTATTCTTTGCAAAAGTACAGTACTTTCTCTGGCCTCTGAGTAACATTTGGAACAGTAGGCCAAGCATAGCGTGTTGTTTAGGGTGGAGTAGATAAAATTTACGTAAAAAACGTAAAATATTCGAATTTCATTTCCTTAACTTGAATAATTTACGTAATATTTAATGCGATGTCATTTTTGTCTTTACTACCCTAGTAGACATCAATTCCTGTGCTTGGCCTATCGATCGATATATTTTCAAAATGTTACTCAGACCCGTTATTTGGCTTCAGTGACGTGCCACGAGACGCATCACAGTTAGTGACAAATTGGGCTATCTGCGAGATTGCGAAATCACGCGGCATAACTGTTCGTTCAATGCGTCAAGCTGTAGACAGCGCTATGGCGCTCATTAGGGGAGGCCTATGGCCAGCAGTGGAATGATACAGGCTGGTGATAAACTGTTCAATGACTAAGTTCGGACGTAAGTTCGGGATTTCTGGAGCATGTGTGGGAAGTGCAAAGGGTAAAATCGTGGATTAAACTGAACAGTGGCATTTAAATAAGCTCGAAGGTGTATTGGATGGTTGTATGAACATGTAACCACGGCCGCACTGCATCTTGGATGACAGATGGAAGATGAGAAAACAAGATTAAATAAATAAATAAAATAAATAATACTGGACAATTCACACAGCATCATCTAGCCCCAAGATAAGCAGAGCTTGTGTTATGGGTTCTAGATAACTGATATACTTAATACAATACACTTCACACAGATAGATATTTTTTTTATTATACATAGAAAACATCCAGAACGCCCTGATGATTGTTGAAAATGTATGGGAATGGCCACTCTGAAAGCGTCTTCTATATCTGCTCGTTTTTAAAATCCAAGATATAAATGTAAACAAACATTTATGATAAAAAACTTCTATAGATAAACAACAAGGTAACAGGAAGGTTTGATCCTATAAATATAAAATACATCGAAATCAAAATATTACGAGTTAAAGCCCATATTTGAATACTTATCATTCCACTGTATGGCAGCGGTGTTGGATGCAAGTAGGGCTTGCATTCGAATATTAAATCATTTCGAATATTCGAATACTGAAATTGCATTATTCGAATATTCGATTTAAATAAAAAGTCAAAATTCTGATGTGGATAAAAGGCCACTTAAAAGTTCGCGCGGTTAATCCATACAAGACAATACAAGTTTACGTTGTTCAGGTAAAAGTTAAAGGGTTTGGAACACGGTTCGGAAACACTCGGGAGTAATCGGTAGTGCCGCGCGCGACTTCATAGTGCGTTCGCATATTTGACGATACTCTTCTGTCTATCCGTCTCTATTGCTCACGTGAATGTCCTTGTGTTAACGCAGAATTGTGCTAAGTTGTGTATTGCACGCGGTCATGGTGGTCATTTTTATTGTACGAAGTAACGCGAACCCAGAACAGGCCCGGTTTCGCGGAGGATATGGCACCATAGACCACATACACACAGTGAGGCAGATTATTCAAAAGTCCGAAGAGTATAATGAGCCCCTGTGTCTGGCCTTTGTGGACTATGAGAAGGCCTTTTACTCTGTCGAAACCTGGGCTGTTCTGGAATCCTTACAGCCATGCCAAGTAGATTTTCGTTATAACGAGGTGCCGAGATGTCTTTACGACGCCTTCACCACGAGTGTCCAAGTACAGGACCAGCAGTCCAAACCCATCCAACTGCGCAGAGGATTGAGGCAGGTGGATGTTATATCCCCGAAATTGTTCACGAGCGCGTTGGAATATATGTTTAAGACGCTAGACTGGAAAGCCCTTGCCTTTCATTAGCATAAACGGCGATTACATCTCACACCTGCGATTCACTGATGACGTAGTCTTAGAGACGGAGTCGCTGGAGGAGCTGAACCGGATGATGGACGGCCTAGCTTCAGCCTCGCGACGCATCGGTCTGAATTTGGATAAAACAAAGTCATAGGCAATGGCCTCATTGATCCGCGGCCGGTCGTCGTATATGGACACCTACCCTCTCGAAATTGTTTCCGAGTACACTTACTTTGGGCAAATTCTGCAGCTAAGAAAAAACAATTTAGGGAAGCAGGCCAAGAGGAGGATCCAGCTAGGCTGGGCAGCGTTTGAAAAACTACGTCTAGTCTTCTCGTCATCCATACCGCAATGCTTGAAAACCAAAGTTTTCAATCAGTGCATTCTACCCGTCATGACCTACGGAGCTGACACCCACGATAGGGTTGATTCACCTGTTCAAAGTCGCTCAGCGAGCTATGGAAAGAGCTATACTCGAAGTCTCTCTGCTGGATAGGATTCGTAACGAACACATCCGACAGAGAACCAAAGTTTTCGACATAGCTCAGAGAATTAGCGAGTTGAAGTGGCAGTGGACCAGCCATATCTCGCGCAGAACCGACAACCGATGGGGTAAACGAGTTTTAGAGTGGAGACCACGACTCGGCAAACGTAGTGTAGGGCGCCCTCCGGCCAGGTTGGATGAATATCTGCGAAAGACTCCAGGCAGATACTGGATGCGTCAAGCTGAAGACAAAACGGTGCTATGACGCTCATTAGGGGAGGCCTATGTCTAGCAGTGGACTAATATAGGCTGATGATGATGATGATAATGATACAAATAAGATAAATTTAGAGAGGAGTCATTGCTAATTTTATAATATGTGATTTAAAAGACCTTTATATGTTTTTGTACTTTAGTAAATACGTACTAGTACTTTATTTACTAACTTGCTTAATATAATTCTAGATTAACTAGACTACTATGTTAACTCACTAACACCACCCCTCTACTGTAACTTGCGGATAACGGGGCTGGTCATACTTTTAGTACTAAGTTTCTTTACTATTAACTGTTAATATTTAAGTATGATTGTTTGTTATCCCTAAGAGATAAAAATAAAATAAAATAAATAAGTACTAACGCGCTATCGTTACTTAACGTGTTTATTTACTTGTTATTGTGTAAAATTTTATGAAAATACCCTAGATTTTGAAGACTGTTTTAAAAATTTTTGGTTGATTGTGCGTGTAAATCGCCAATGTCTTGTCGTTACAGCGACACACATTTGACATTTAAAATTGTTCGTGGAAATAATACTTATTACAATAAAAGAATGTGATTTTAATAAAAAATTGTTTTTTTTCTATATAATATTCTATTATTCGAATAATATTCGAATAGTAGCCGAAAAATATTCGAATATCAAAAATTTTCGAATATTTGCAAGCCCTAGATGCAAGTGCTATGTATGACCCCTTACCCTTAGCGAGAAAATCACTCTAACGAAGATCATAGACAATACCTATTGGAGGCCATATCAGCGCATCATTTGATATTTATCGAGTTATACGCAGTATCACGGGATAAAATATCATGTGATAGATATCGAGTCTTCAATAATGCCATTATATGAATTTAAGGCATGATTGCTCGATCGGTGTAACTGAGTTTTCTCGCAAGTTCCGCCAAAAACTGCATTCTCGTGTGATTTATCGAAGAACTTATCGAAGAAAAGCCCTTGGTAAATGTCGAATTGCAGATTTTGAGAATACACATGATTGCTACAAAACAATTATTAAATAATATTCGATTTTTTGACGGGTCTTGCCATATTTATCAAGCAGATATATTTCCAGAATTGCCCTCCTGGATTGTTTACACAGAAATTGAGCCTATATAACCTAACAAAATAATGGTGTGAACTGTCTAGAGCTCGCAACAAGCCAATGTGGCGCTATGGCCCTATTCACAAGACAATGAGCAGCGATTACGGTCAACCTCATAAGGCAAACGTTACCATATTGAAATACAAATATAATAGTTGTTATTGTGTTTTGGATGAGTTAATTAAAAATACATAGTCAAGTAAATTTGTTCATTTTGCGAAATGCTTGAGCGAAAATGCTTTTGGTTTTTCACTTTAGCTTAAAATTGAGTATCATTACAACCTAGAGAAGTTTCGTCTCAGTAATTTGTTCTTACCTCCTCCTCCTCAACAGCCTGTACTGGTCCACTGCTGGACGCAGGCCTCCCCCTGATAAGCGCCTTATTGGCGTTTATCTCATGCCCATAATCCCCACGCTGGGCATGCGGGTTGTTGTTACATCTTGTTATAATGTTCTACTCCTAGTAGGTACCTAGTTTCTTCAACATTTAACAATGACGTTCTTCTATCTTTCTGTTCATAATTGCGTGACCCCGTTTTGTACTTCAAAAAATTACAAATGAAATACTGTATCTTGCGATATAAGAACATATTGAGACGAAAGCTTTCTAGATAGTACGTGAAGTCACATCAAGCTGCATAGACACTGTGACCCTTTTAGGGTCTGAAACTGGCAGAGCGACATTCCAAACGATACCTGAGCTGGTGTTTCAGATTGACATTGTGCTCGCGAAGGTCAATAACTCAGCTTGAACTTTGCGGATGTTGCGTCTAGCCATTAGACAGGTGTTGTATTGCAAACTATTTTAATTACTATTATTGACTGCTTATGATTAGTCTTGATTTTATTGTACGATTATTATAATTTTATTGTGAATTTTTAAATGTTGAATATTTTTAGCTACTGACAATTTATAATGTTTATTTTACAATATGACTGCATGTGATTTCAAATCTAATTAGTTATAAAATCTTTGTACGCTCGAAAGAGTAGATTGTGTAGACCGAAAATTATATTTAAGACCTGATGTATTACATACCACAATCACAATGAATAAATGGTTTCAATGGTTTCTAACTAATTTTTGGTTTATTTCACTCATGCACTCGCTGACCTTGGGAATATGCACATTTCCATCTGTCATGGTTAACTAACTTGGATAATCTCGAGTATTCCAGGAATGCAAAGCAATACCAGGATTATAAAATAACCATTTACGAAACTTTTGCAAAGTAAGCAATTTGAAAATATCGTGTCGAATAGGTACATAAGCAGGAAGTAGCAAGGTCATCCTTAGATAACAGATGCTCGTCCTTTCTTCCTATAAAATGTCGCAAAAATTCCATGATTTGTTGTAGTGTAGAATATGTTTGATAACAGTAACATCTCGAAATATATGTAATGGATTACGTATATCACTTATCTAGTACTAGTACCTATATAAAACCAGCTCTGCTTAGTTTGGCTCAACTTCAACTTCCACTTCTTGTGTGTGGCTTTGTTTGGGTCTACCTATATAAATGATGCTGTGTGGATTGTCCAGGATAATTAAAAAAAATATTAAACCTATATCAACTCAATGTTTTATGTTTCTGCAGCAAACTTCACATTACTTCACACCTATACTTAACAGGACTAGCAGTATGGAACTTATAATGTACCTAGCAAATCCTTATACGTTCTAAGAACTATCGGCTTGTTTTGCCTTAACATCTGTGACTGAGAGTCGTAAATGGCATTGGTAAATGTTCATAGAATGCAATCTATTCTAGGAAGTAAAGGTGAACTTTACATGGCAAAACATAAATAACATATCAGGTCTTGTTCTTCAAGAACAAGAACTTTGTTTTTGCCAGCATATTAATTATTAGTCTACAGGTCATACAAGTCTGGTGTTGGACACAGCCTTCTGAGCTAAAAGGTTAGGAAGTCTTCAATCAGGAAGCATTACACTATCGACACCAACTTATTGTATAGCTTAGCGTGGAGACTGACTTCGCAAAACAGCTCTGGTGATTGGCCTCAATTAAGTCTAGCGAGTCTCTTAAAATGAGTCTGAAGTCTTTGTAATACTGACCTCATAAACTTTCGTACTAAATTCTCCAAAAACATGTAAATTGCCTGAACTATGTAGACACTGAGTCATATGTAAATAAAGTGTGTTTAGTTACCTCAGTTCTGCGGTTAAAACCAGGTGACACAGTAAGTTCGCAATGATGCAAAAGTACAAGAATACCGTTAACGACCCGGACAGTTTTAGGAAGTGTGAAGTGAATAAATTTGTATTTGTATGTGTTACGCACGATTGGGAAGTTTAACTTTTACTAGATCCGTAACAACAAGTGGTGGTAACGGCATTAGAATTGCAGGGGTGGAAACTGATTTGATGGCCAAAAATTTACTGATTTTACATTCCTTTCAAATACTGACCAAATCTCTAGAATACCGACGATTGGATGATCAATATTATGTCAAAATACGAATGTAAATTGCCTTTTCCACCTGTAACTTACCTACAGGGTACAGTTAATAATTTATGAAAAATGTTTGAGAATAAAGAAGAAAGAGAAAAATAATTGAGACAACCAATGCAAAATTATTATAGGTATGTTGATGGAACTACTACCAGAAATAAGAGATTTTTAAGGGACTCTGTCTCTTACTCTAAACCGGCATTCTTCTCATCTCAATCTACTGAGACCGACCACTATTGTGCAAATGTAGCCCCTGATCCTCAAAATCCTGAGCATTTTTGAAAAAAAAAAACTGACTTCTTTACTGACCATTTTCCACCCCTGGAATTGACCTACTTACGTACGATCATCTCCGATCACCAGTCTGCCTGACAAGCGTGGTGATAATGCCCCCCCCCCTCTCCTCCTTGTGTTAGGAGAGGCACGTTCAACAGTGGACATAGACATGAATGTATGTTGAGGGAATATAACAAGTTGTCTAGTTTTAGGCTATTACTGCGTGAGACATTTAGGTAGCCCGCATCAGTGATACCTACAGTTCATGAGCGTAACTACAGGAAATGTCAGGCATTATAAATTTATTTTACTTGGAATGGAAATCGATTAATATGAAAAACCATTAAATTCAATTCTTAGTATGCAGGTGTTGAAGGCAAAATAAGAAATCAGGAAATGAGAAAAATTTACCTTTTTTAGTTTTGTAGATAGTATCAATGTAATAATTACGCTCTAGTCATATAATTTACTCAAATATACAACGTACAACCTGAAATTTTCGACGTAACGTAAGTTGTTTGAGAAATAAATGAATGAAATTAAACAATGACGTCCTCCTATCTCTTCATGCATATTGTTTGTCCAGCAGGCAGGGTCTATAGCCATGGTCGTCATATTGCGGCCCGTGGGCGTTATTTCTGCGGCCCGCGGCAAAGTAAATTGCATTTATAATAGTCAAGAGCACCGTGAAAAGCAGGAGTACAATGAATTTTGGAAAAATGCCCCTAGCAAGTATAAATCTTTGCAAGACTGTGCACAATTCGTTTTAACCATATTTTCTTCAACATATCTCTGTGAAGCTTCATTTTCGAAAATGAGCTTCTTAAAAAATAAATACCGTAATCGTCTTTCCACTCATTTAGAAGACACAATGAGGATCGCATGTAGTCCAAAAGATGCCAATATACAAGAAATAATTAAAAAAGTTCAACAATTCCTAATTATAAAACATAGGTATTTTTGATAACGATGTTGAACTTTTTAATAAATTTTAATCATTCCTTACTTATCTATGTTTATAAATAACCTTTTTCTAATAAATATAGTAATGAATATAATATATTTTATGAGTCTACTTTTTTGATATCAACTCCCACACGAACGGCGACGTCGCGCCGCCGCAGGCACAGCTAGAGCGAGGTGAATAATGAAATGAGCTGAATATATAGTATTCCTGGGATAAAAATTATCCTATGTCCTTTCCCGGAACTCAAACTATCCCCATACCAAATTTCATGTAAATCGGTCCAGTGGTTTAAGCGTAGAGAGATAACAAACAGACAGACAGACACACTTTCGCATTTATAAGATTAGTATGGACTAGTATGGATAAGTGTGCAAAGGCTCTTGAAGCGCCTTCACATACTCTGCGGCCCGGCCCTGGTTTTCACATTTTCATTTGTGGCCCTTGGCTAGTAAAGTGTGACGACCGCTGGTCTATAGCGATAGGTACTTAAACTACGATTCAGAATCAGAATCCAAGATATTTTATGTCAACAAAGACATTCATCATCTTAACAAAATCTCATAACAAAAGCAGTAAACAACAAGGTAATGGGAAGGTTATCACTAAAAACAAAAAAAATAACTTTAACACAAGTGCAGCTTAAAAAAAACGAAAGAGGTCAATTAAATAATGAATGAAAGCTATCAAATCCAAAAATTGTTTCGAGAACCAATGCCGTTAAATACTTTCCAACAATATTCGTTAGGTTTTGTAACCTCTTTGTATACAAAAAATATCCGTTTTTTGAATCGTAGTATAATTAGATAGATTATAAACACCTCCGTCTGTACACCTATACCTACCTCAACTACTGACTGGTATTAGGTGTTGTATTGCTTCACTTTGAAAATAGAAGAAATAGAAATAGAGTATACTCAGTGTGTAACACACTAAGTAGACAAAGGTATCTCGTGGCCATGGTAACAGCAGGGAACATAAAATGTGGACAAGATATTGACAAAAAATAAATTCCAAATTCTTACTATTTCTAAAATTCTAGCCTTAACTTGAATAAAAAAATAAAAATAAAGAAATTCCTGAAAGTAACAGTGTAACAGGTTTAGTACTTCAGGGAATTCGTCAAGCTTAGAGGTCTAAGAAAGATAACGACTTTCGACCGGTTCTTATTCCTGTTCAAGGAAATTCTCAGAAACCTAAAATGTGGGAATCGAAATTTGCTGACAAATTTCTTCATGCAAGTGGAACGGAAATCCTTTAGTTACACACTTTAACCGAATTTTTTTATGATAATCTTTTATCGCTTTTGTTAATTAAACTTGAACTATCATGGCAATAATTCTTAAAGACAGAAAAAGAACATGAACATGTTCAAATTAATCTCACAAATTACGAACAAGATCAAGCAACATGTAAGAGTACACAGCAAAAAAATTACATTATAACGAGGATCTTAGCTTCATACATAATTCATGATCCTATCTTTTTATTGGCAAATTGATTGCACGTCAAGATTTTAAGATACCTATTGTAATTTGTCTAGACAAAAACTGGTTGTTTTGAAGACTAATACATATTATTCTATAGTAGGTATGCAGGCCAGTGTTTATTGCGATCAAAGATTTTAATATTTTAAATGTCTAGTTCAGTTTTTATAAACTGGTTACCAGATTTAATTAGAGTAATTGCCGACAAAACCTTCATCTACTTCCTAACATTGATCAGCTAAATTACCAATATCATATTTTGTGACGCAAGACTTTGAAATCTCGATGACTACGCCGAAATTTGAGTACTTATTTCACACAGAAGGAAGTTAAAATCGTCATTGCAATTATTCGTATTTTAGAACGATTACAGTAATACCCCTCATTGTTGGCACTGTGAATAAAATAAAGGTAAATATGACTCAGACTTACCTTTGTTATCGCCGTAGAGCGTTTTAACGGAGGGTGCCTGTCCAAATGGAGCTTTGGGCACAATAGCAGCACCCTTGTTTTTTTCAAACAGGGCTTTGCGTTCCCTCAGAGACATTTCCGCCGGGTCCTTCGCTTTAGGGCTCCCGGACTCGAACATAGCCGCTTTGGATAGCACAGAGGTCCGATCCACATTTCCGTTTAATTTGGGCGCGATCCGTTTTATCACAGGGGATCCTTTATCCAGGATAGGTTTGGCGAGACCATCCGCCGGCTCCGGCTTTGTTTGTTTACAATCCACAGCGTCATTGTCACTCTGCGGTAAAGGCAACACATTGTTTTCTTTGTCTTTTTCACTTTCACACTCGTCGTCTGTCGACCCGTTGTTGTTGGGAGGCGTAGGAGCTTTGTATTTCTTGAGGGATGGTTTTTTGGTGACCGGTACGGCGGGACCGGTCGCAACCATTGTCGCCATGTTGGGGGCTGCTGCTGCACTGGGGGTTGTCGAGCTCGGCTTCTGTCGGGCGCGATCGGCTCGTTTCGGTGCGGCGAAGTCGTATACGAGCCGCGATTGGCTCGCGGAGACGCGACGGTACCCCGCGCCCTCCTACGATTGGACAAGGGGGGTTGACGCGGCGGGGTGAGCACGTGCGTAACGTCGATACAGTGACCAAGTTTACGTTGCAAGTAGGTTAGCGCTAAAAGGGACGGAGGCGAAGTTGCATCATATTTGCGTGTTTTCCGAGAGGTTTACTAATTAGCCGCTGGTAACAAAGGTGTTCATTGATTGCGGCGTATGTTTGGATCGCGTGTGGGCGCGTGGGCCACGGGAGGCGGCGTGCATACAACTGACGAACGGCCGCGGCAGGGACGCACGTGTTACAAACCGGACCAGCTGATAATTGTTGTAACGCACCACAATGTGTGATTATTCTAAATTATCGAGAATAAAATACCGTGTCAGACCATTATCATTATCACTGAATGGGAAATAAATAATTATCGCGGGTATCTCAGTATACGTATGCTATCAACTTCTGAATTAGACCGTGTATGAAGAAATTTATGTAATAGGAGTCTATGAAAAGGTCACAGTTTACCAGTTGACCCTATTAACCAATTCTCTCTCGTTAAAGTTTGTTTGGGTTACCCCGAAATTTTGATAGACGCTTCCTAGTTCAGTATGTGTGTGTCAATGACATCTACAAATTCATTTTGTGTGCAACGCAGGGCTGTTTAAGTTGTACCAGGCTAGATATTAAATCTAGACGTTTTCTACTACTAATAATTTAAAGGAATGTTTGTAGGTAGGAGGTAAATTACCTCCGGAACATTTTGTCCGATTTTCAAAATTCTTTCACAGGTCACACTATCACTGAAAACGTTTTTGACGGGTGCTGCGTGAGCTGGCATCTATTAGAGGCCAGTATTTTATACTTTTAACCGACTCAGAAAAAAGGAGGAGAATTATCGGCTGCATGTATTATACTTATACATTATTAACATTCTAATTCATGTTATTTTGCTGATGTTTGACTCTACCTACAAAGATATTTCTTTTTTTGTATTTGTATAACTTTAGCTTTCTAAAGTTTTTTCTCTTCTTCAGTTCTCATTTTGCATGTAACCACTGTTAACCTGACCACGGTAAACTAGAGATACTATAGATTGACATTACCACCAAAAATAAATTAATTTTATCATATATCATTCATTCTTTTTTATGTCCATCGATTTCTCCTTCAAATCATGGAACGTTTTTTTTTTTATAAAACAATGAAAGCAATAGTTTTCATTCGCAGGGATCTTTGGGAATTAAATTCGGAGAACCCAACTTGAAGAGTGTGCCATAACTATGCAATTTACTTTAAAAACGTTATTCATTTCAGAATCTGTAAAAGCTACCACATTAATATTTAGGGAAATGTTACTTCGATTTTTTTATCTTGAATTACGTGATTTAAAAACACGGCTGTTGAAAGTTTTCTTGATAGTTTATTTTTTTGATCAATAGATGTTTTGTACACTTTTTTTCTTCAGTTTTTGTTTTGCTTAGAAGCCTTGAATATTTCTTTAGTTACCTATGTCTTTTAATTTTTAGATTGGTTGTTTGTTTCATTTACTTGTTATTAGGTAAAAACAGATTTGGCGCATAGAAAATTCGTCGCACGTCTCTGCTCCGTACTTCTCACTCGCGAGAAAACCATATCTTGTCATCCCGCTCGAAATCCATCTCGTAGCGGCGTTATTGCACACTCTTAATGGGAATCCAACTTTCGGGGAATCTAACTGAATGAAAATCCAACTTAATGGTCCGGAAGGTTTGACTTTATTATATGCCTGTACAAAACGTAAACGGACAGTATTCCTGGGATATCTCAAAACAAAAGAAAGCACACATTACCCACGGCAGCTTAGATTCCAACTCCAGACAGTCTAAGCCTAAGCTTTGGCTCTTGGTTCGACGCACTCAAAGACAGTAACTATTCAGTCAACGCTAGTAAAAACCATGGATAGGTAGGTACAAGCTAACAAGCCTACGAACCGGTATAAAGAACGCAAAAACTTAGGTCAACAAACTATTACATTTACAGCTGATGGCAGGCAGGAAATAGTTTGATTTAGAGACTGAAGATGAACTAGCTTTGTCATGGTTGAGTTAGTTTTATGTTTCAGTTTTTGCTTTGTGATTTGAACATAAATGCATTCAGCAGCGCCACGTTTGATAGCTGCAGTTGGGGGAAGACAGATGTGCGTAATGGACAATGAAAGTGTTAACAACCTTTCTTTCCTTAAGAAAATGTGATGGAGGTGATGTTTCCTTCTGGTGGAATTCGGCCCCTTAGCTCTAAACCAGATTGATGCTAATTTTTTTAACCAACTTCAAAAAAAAGGGGGAGGTTCTCAATTCGACTGTTTTTTATGTTTCATGTTCATGTTTTTATGTTACCTCCGAACTTTTGACTATGTGATCCGATTTTGATTTTTTTGATTTCTGATTCTTTTTTATTTAAAAGCTAGTGCTCTTTGGTCCAGTTCTGAGAATGGCATCCACGAGAAAACCATTTAATTGAAGTCGGTTTATAGTTTATTAAAACAAACCCAATTATTTTAATACAGTTGATATAATTATCTATGGTTTATCCATTTCGAATGAAGCATGTTAGTAAACAAAATACGACATAAATAACGAAATCTCACTTGCTTGGCGTCGAGTTTCAGATTGGACAATGAAAGTGTTAACAACCTTTCTTTCCTTAAGAAAATGTGATGGAGGTGATGTTTCCTTCTGGTGGAATTCGGCCCCTTAGCTCTAAACCAGATTGATGCTAATTTTTTTAACCAACTTCAAAAAAAAGGGGGAGGTTCTCAATTCGACTGTTTTTTATGTTTCATGTTCATGTTTTTATGTTACCTCCGAACTTTTGACTATGTGATCCGATTTTGTTTTTTCTTTAAAAGCTAGTGCTCTTTGGTCCAGTTCTGAGAATGGCATCCACGAGAAAACCATTTAATTGAAGTCGGTTTATAGTTTATTAAAACAAACCCAATTATTTTAATACAGTTGATATAATTATCTATGGTTTATCCATTTCGAATGAAGCATGTTAGTAAACAAAATACGACATAAATAACGAAATCTCACTTGCTTGGCGTCGAGTTTCAGATATAATCAAAATGGACACGGTATACACTAATATTTTAGCGTAAAGATTTGTATTTTTGTAACCAATAAACTACAAAACTACTGAACCGATTTCGAAAATTACGCATGCATTTCGCACAGTTATTATATTAGTTACTAATCTTGAATGTCTCTTATGCTGTATGAATCACCTACAATGGAAGCCTACAAGGCCCAAGTATAGAGAATTTCAATGTATTACACAAGAACAGTCTCGATTCCCGACCGTTATTCGACATAAGAGAAGATGAGCAAAAACTCGATAAATCAACTGATGTAAGACAAGGAAATGCTCATTCTGAGAGAAGCATTGGCTGGCGCATATTATTGTAACGTGCGTGGTATAGTTGGATGCGGCGTAGTCTTCCTATACGAGCTACAAAATTGGGTAAACTAAACAGTGTGCTTCGCTGGGTGATTTCTACTGAAAATAGTTTCTATATTTCAAATTTTATTTTGTAGAATTTAGCGACGTCGTAGAGACCAATTGGTATCGCAAATGGGTTAATTTTTAAGCGACTTCAAAAAGGCCGAGGTTCTCAATTCGAAATGTAGGTATTTATTTTATTTTTTTGATGTTTTTTTTTCATTTGTCAGCAATGGTGCTTCTTCCAATTTGGTCCAGGTTTTGAAAATGGCATCAATGGCAAATAAAATTGAATTCTGTTCAATTTCTCGATATTGGAACAGAAATCGAGATAGAAACAACACATTCATAGACCCAGACACATCTGCCACTTTACCGTATCGCGGCGGGGCGGCGGCGGCGCACCCCTGCGCGGGTTCGAACCGAGGCTGGGCAGACAATGCGTTGAAGATGCGAGTAAAGAGTCCTTGTACTAAATAAGTTAACTACAGGCTATAACCTCTCATACGAATCAATGATCACTATTAACATTTACCAAAGTAACGTTATTCGTTTCCTTGCGGTTTACGCAGAACCTTACTCATTTTGAGTTTTCATTGTATTGTTGTGGCGTGCAGTTGCAAAATGCTATAAATCCAGCACGCTGTAAAACTGACAGATTACTTCGCACGTTCAGGCTTATTTGACGGGCTTGGATGCGCGGGAGTTGTGATTTATAGTTTATAGCTCCGTCTGGTCTGGTCAATGCATTTTGGTGGGATAGTGAACTAGTAGAAGCGTCCTATACATAGATATAAGATTTGCCCTCAGCTAGAGGCGTTTTTGAAACTGATTATTATTAACTAGCAGCGCCTTGTGGTTTTACCCGCGCTGTTTCCGTTCCCGTGGGAATTCCGGGATAAAATATAGCCTATGTCACTCCCTGAAAAGTAATATTTTTAATGATGAAAGAATTTTTTAAATCGGTCCAGTAGTTTCGGAGCCTTTATTCAATAAAAACAAACAATCTTTCCTCTTTATAATTATTAATAATATTAGCGTAGATTAACCTAGTTTCTGTTAACATAAACTTAAGTTTTCAGTTTAACTTTTTTTCTAGACGCAACAAACAAACTTAATAAAATACTACACAATTCACACAGAATCATCTAGTCTAAACTTGGCAGAGCTTGTGTTATGGGTACTAGATCACTGGTTTACTAAAACTTAAACTTTTCCCTGTTCGAGAAGCTAGACACGGCAACTTTAGATATTTTAAATACGTGATGAAAAACCTACATTAAAAGATCTTTGTTATTTCGGTTCTCACGGTGTTTGTTGACTCATTAGCGCGAAACTGAAGCAAACGATGCGACTTCAAGGACATCGCCACTGTACTGGTATGAATTTTCACAATGTAATGTAAAGCCTAGCGAGCCGTGAGAACTTAGCTGACTTCATTGCCCATGCCCAGACTCGGCGGTGCGATGGGGCGGGCAGTGCTTCACCAAGCAGATGGGCAATGGGCTGCGTGTCTTGGGCATTGAAAGTTTAAGAACTTCAGATTCAGACCTACAGTTACAGTTTTCAAGCAGTAACGGTAAGCTTCCTTTTGATTAAGCTCTTGGTAACTAGTTTATTAGTAGGTATTTTTATTTAAGCTCAATTGTATAATAATTCTTGTAATTTTTCGAACCTATCTCCTAAGTAGGCAGCTTGTGTAATTCATGCGAGTAATTTCTAGAAAGTTTTATCTTGCTTCGGTTCAGTTTACATGAAAAAGGCAAGTAAAAGTTTGCAGAAAAACGATAGAAATCGTTTTTCTGCAAACTTTTCCTTTTTGAATCTTAAAAAAATCTGATTGTCTTAGTAATTAGGTTTTTGAAACTGCTAAGATTTCAGGATTAAATACGTAACTAGGGATACCCCGGAATACATGAAGTCGTATAGGGGACACAGCAATGTCGGTCATTGATTTGGCAGTGCAAAACCGCAATTTATCCTTTAGATTGGATCTGACTCACGCCGAGTAAATTACGTGATAAATTCACGTTTTTTGGCAGAGTGCATTAGCCTTATAACAGTAGGTTCTTGCATCGGCACTTTGATAATACGTGGAATGAAATATAGTCTAAATTGCCAAGGAATACAATTTATAAACTCATCCGACCACGGCTGAACGTGCTTCTCCCAGACAAGAGGGGCTTTGCCTTGTCTCGCCTGTTCTATACGTTGTTGGTTGGATCTATTGTACAGTGGAAGGAGGCTTACAAACAAGTTCGCGGTGACACCCTTTGAGTAATGGGAACTCTAAAAAGAATTACTCGAACTTAATCTGTTAATGTTTACCTTTACCTTTTCATGTCATCTAGCAAGTTCACCAAATCGTAACACGATACTTTCTAAGCGATTGGACATTGGATAGAGGGATTAGTATTGTATTACAAATTCGGGTCAGCCATTATAGGGTTGATCAGGTGTTTATTACGATTCTAGGAACACGTGTCAGGTAAGTATTTTGGCTAGCCCACCCATGAATGTAGGAAAAACAGCTCGGTTAGGAATTTCGCTTACAACCTATTGTTTTAAATTTGTAGCTTCAACGTATATGTAGGTCTCTTCAAGACTAGGGTGAATAAGTCTTCTAGAACTTCGTTCTCCACATCTTGACTTTCCATCAGGTGAGATTGCAGTAAAAACGAAGGTCTTAAAAAAATTATGTAGGTTCTTTTATTCAGTCAAACTAACCAGACCCACCTTTCAAAAGCGTTTTAACTGTGATACAAGGCTAGCTCTTGTCGGTGCAATGAAGCAATTTCCTACACTTTTCTCTTTAGTGCGGTTTCTTTTACTGCTTTATACGATATGTCATGTTTGACGATGGTCATAGTTACTGTTCTAAACCCCAGTTTTGTATTTCAAACATTATAATTTTCTAGCTTCTGCTAGGGGCTTTAAGCTTTTACAGGATAAAAAGTAGCCTATGTCCTTCTCCGAAATATTATGTGCGGAATATTGTTTGGTAAAAACATTTAATAATATTGGTATCATCGAAGCTAAGCCAGAAGCTCGAATTTTTTTTTGGATTTGAAAGCTCATTCATCATTTAATTGACCTCTTTAGTTTGCGAATTCAAATTAAAACGTTTTTCGCTGCACATGAGAGCGCCTTTTGCGTTGTTGAAGTTAGTGTTTTAGTTTTTAGTGATAAGTAGGTAACCTTTTTAAATTTTCATTTATGAATATATCTTAGTTGAAATAAAACATCTTGGATTCTTAATCGGGATATAGTTTGATGAATCTGATGAACTAGCCCGCGGTTTCGTTTGTGTAAGTTTCAAAGTATTTTTTTTTTAGCGCGGAACTCTATTTATTATATACCAGTTTAGTATTCTTTAGTTACGGTCATGTAGAGTACAAAACTAAATTAAAATAGCTAATAAACATAAAATCCTGAGCGTGACGTTGAATATCTTGAAAGACTAAGGTTCAAAAGGGAACTATTCTCGGAAACATAAACACGGTCAGCTTCGTCAGTCGTCGTTTTTACGACTATTTTGAGCTTTACGGCTATACTTAAGCCCTGCCGTGTATGGGTGGCCGGGACAAAGGGACGGGGAAATGCGTTGGAATGATAAAATTATGCGACGAAGAGATATTTCGAAAAATATAACTATAAGTGCGACTGCAAGGCTCAACTGTAGGCGATTGCAGCCGACGGTAAGTCTTGTGTTTAAGACGTGCAGTCCGTGTATAAGAGCCTTAAAGCTCGAGAATTCTCAAAGAGGAGCGATATTTTTTTTAACCTTGTACCAAATAAAAAATGAGGTGAGGAGAAAGTACTTCACAAAATTAATGCCTACCAGTTTATTATTTATATTTAATAACGAGTCGCCCGTCTCGGCTTCGCACGAGTGGTAATTTTTTGGCTTAAATAAAGCTCAGGAAAATGTAGGATTCTAAGGTGAAAGAATTTTTGAAATCGGTTTAGTAATTTTTGAGTTTATTTGTATCAAACATAAGAATCTTTTCTCTGTATAATATTAGGAGGATTAAAGGCCCGATTACTACAAGGTAAATTTTGAATTCCAGTTGCGGATAATCCATAAGGCAGTGCTTAGGCGCAATTACTATTGATGGGTGCACTGTAATAATAATAAAAGGCTATCCTTATTATTGTGAATGCTTTCGAAAAACATTATATGGACCTTGAGTGAAAGAACTCAACACGTTAAAAACATGCATTTGTCTTTAAGTTTTTAAACACGTTTTACGACCCCACAAACAAAAACCCTTTCAGAATTCGGTATAGGTACTCAAAAAGTCTCGGAACAAAAGCTTGGGGCATTGGAGCACAAATAAACACACATTAGGGCTTCTATAATCTGAGCTGCAGGCACTTCACCTTAAGTTTTATGGCACGCATTTCTTCCGCGAATTTTGAAATCCGGTAAGGTATTTTAAAGTGGAAAGATGTACTTAGAAATGTACTTTTACTACTTGTTCACAGTATGGTTGGCTATAAATAAATTACTTTGCTACAGTCTGGACTCCTGAATGAGTAAGTATTAGTGTGTTTTTTAAGAGTGTGCCAAAAGTAATTTTGGCAATTTTGTACTTCAAAATCGTTATTTATCTCAGAATCTGTGATACTGATAACTGAAGAAAACTTTCACCAATCGTGATTATAAAACACGTAAGTCAAGATAAAAGATCGAAGTAATTAAGTACATTTCCCAAAATATGAAGGTGGTGGCCACATCTATTTAGGGAAATGACAAAAGATCTTGAAGTACTTGTTTTAAAAATACGATTGGTGATAGTTTTCTTGATAGATTTTTTTTAATAGATGTTTTCACATTTTGCTATTTATTATCTCAGGAACAGCACACTATTTTTCTTCGGTTTTTGGTAAGAAAACTATGAGTATTTCTGTCTTTAAATTTTTCCATTGGTTTTTTCAGTAATTAGTAATTCGGTAATACAAGTTTTTGCGCTCTTTACTTCTCACTCGCGAGAAAACCATATCTTGACATCCCGCTCGAAATCCATCTCGTAGCGGCGTTATTGCACTCTATAACACTTGAATACTGTAGTCGGGAAACAACTTTGTAAGCATGACAAAAGTTTTAAATATTATTAAAATATGAGCATTTGATTCGCAATGGCGATAAGTGTAATTATTGTTATTCACGCATGCGTGGAATATGCGATAGTGATGCTCCATGGGTTTCGCTTTCAAAATCATAATGCGTGGTGACAAGGACGCGATTTGGTGATATGTTTGCTTGCTAACTATATTTACTATTTATAATGGAGTTTGTGTCACAAAACTATAAACCGACTTCAATTATAGGGTTCTTTCATGGATGCCACTGTCAGAACTGGAATAAATTTGAATTTGACCACACGTGGAGCATCAGCTTTCAAAAAACATCAAAATCGGAATACCCAGTCAAAAGTTCTGAGAGAATAAACAAAAAAAAATTAGACTGGTTTTTTTTTAATAGAATTTTTGACTTTTGTCTTTAGGAGGAGAGTTCTCAGGAGAACCTACTAAAAATAGTGTATTTTAGACCAATTCACTCAAAAGTTTTCGTATGCGGAAATTATTTGATTTTGGTAAGGTTAGAAGGACAAATATCGAAAAAGAAAATCATGAATGCTCATCAGGCGTCCGTCAGTATCATATTTACTATTTTTAAATCAAGACTTTCGAAGCCTCAAACAATAAAAAAACTTTGCGTCTCGATTACATTGAAACTATCAACGCTGTGGTAGCGATTCAAATGTGGTTTATTTTACTAACAAAAAAAAAGTCAAACTTCAAAGCTTACGTTATTAATAACGGAATATTTACCATGTTGTTTGAATGTGCACAATATTTCTGCACATTCAAAGACGAATTTTAAAAGTTTAATCAAATTTTGATGCAAGATGCGAGCAAGTAAAATTGTGGATAGAATGTAGAATTACAAACTCCGGCATTTTGCTGGCAAATAAAATAAACAAAGACTGTGTCGGTGCATTTCTGTAAATCTACCGAGACAGTGTTCTAAAGATAGTTTGTTAAGCTGACGCATTCGTTCAAGACATGATACGAACTGGGCTTTATTTATTTAATTGGATGTTGGAACTTGAATGTCTTGATATAATGTATAATGTTTAGTGTAAAACAAGGATGAACTTCTGTCTGCGACTTAGCTACTTAGTAGAGCGCAAAAGAAAAAAGTGTAGCTGTAAAAGGTTTATAAATAGAATTAAATAGCAGAAGATAATAATAAAATTTACCAAATTTCTTCAAAGGCATAAGGTTCATAGAGAACGAAATTGTTTCCATCCACCAGATAAGGCAGTATGTGGCTCTGACGGAGGACCAGCGTTGGTTGATAGTTGCTCGTCAACCAACTGCTGAGGCAGGGCCAAAGTATCCATTTTTCTCTTAGTAGGTGTAAGTTTTGTAAGATTTTTATTTAAACTTTCATTTTGACATTTCTATGAAGCTAAAAAAGGCGAGATAGGAATATGCTATCAAAATATTCTAAAATTCTTTTCGATTCGCTTTCGGTTTTAGTTTGCAAAAAAAGATCTGGACAGTTAATACAGATTCAAATTAGGTTACTACGCCTTACAACACGTTGTGACGATCAGTCATGCAAATGTTCCGTAGATTTGATCAGATCGCCTACTTTGTATTCCATGCGGGTGGAGTGTTACCTTTACTAGGACAGGCATGGTGTGGAGTGGATAGATACCACAAAAATATACAGTGGAAAAATATAATGTTATATTTCTTTCAGAGGATCATTTGAATAATAATAGAAAGAAGATCACAAATATTGATTAGAATCGGTGGTTTTATATATTGTAGGATTTTCTTCGCTTCAAAAATCTTAAACAAAAACAGATCTAACTTCTAGCTACAGAACTTCGTAATTTGATCATGACTATTGTACATAAAAATTGATTCCTGTTGAAAGACGAATGTTTGAATGATAAGCAAACGTTGGCTCCGGTTCTAGGTGTTTTTTATTTACAACTAGCGATCCGCCCCGGATTCGCACGGGTGCAATGCTGATGCATTATACATATACTATACACTTTTTTCCTCTTGAATCACTTTATCTATTTAAAAAAATCCGCATTATAATTAGTTGCGTAGTTTTAAAGACCTTATCATACTTAGGGACAGAGAGACAGCGGGAAGCGACGTCGTTTTATACTATGTAGTGATATTAAATTAAATATTTTGAAAAAAAGGGACACTCTAACATCCATAGTCAATGTATGTATGAATTTACGAAAAACTATACCTACCCAGAACAAAAGCTCTGCCTGCTTACTTAGTGGGCATAATGTATGTACGAAACGTCTCGTAATATTTTAGGATCAAAAAATCTAGCTACGATTGCGTCTCTAAAGTTTTCCCTAATCCACTTCACAACTCGCCGACTCGTATGCAAATTCATCAGTTGAAGATCGTAATGGTTTTTATAGCGACCTCTCATGTGACGCCCGAAATAGATTCTTTGTTGTGTCATAGTGGTTCCCTCTTCCTGTTTTCCTGTTAGGGATACAAATAAAAGACACCTTAGTGTTTGTAGGTATAGTCCATTCGAAAAAAAATGTGTGTAGGTAAGCCATGAAATGTTTGTACTAAAACTAAATGGGAAACTGTAAAAAAGTTAAACAGGGTTTCTATTTTCCAAGATCAGAAAGCTATATTTAATATTTTCGTCGGCTGCTTACAATATATAAATCTGACAATTTTTAAGGTCATGTGGCCAAAGGCAAACCTTTGAATTTATGTATTCAATAGATTCATAGGTTGTTTTTAGATTGGTGTCTAAAGCAAAGAGAATGCACATTCTAAAAATGCAAACGTTTTAAATCCATGTAACGCAGACGGCCGAAGCACGACTTTTTGGACGCAACGCCGATTTTGGACGTACTTACATATATAATTTTGGTCAACACTGAGTTTTAAAATGATGCAACTTCGCCGATTTAGTACCATCACCAACATAATTTCACATAGGTAACGAACTAAAGTCCCTATTTTATTTACAAAACCACCACCCTTGTACCAATCGTAGGAAGCTGAAGGGTTAATTGCCTACAATACTTACTACTATTTATTTTTATTAGTCACAAAAAGATTATCGAAAAAAAACTGTTGATAAAAAGTGCTATTGGATTGCTAGTAATTTCATACACTGAAAAGTTTAATACTTACCATAAATTTATCAATTTTCTTTTCAGTTTTTTTCTCCTTTAGTATTTTAAACCACAGAACTATTCATGTAAAAAGGTTACGAAGGAAAATGTAGGCGCAATCGTGTAAGTGCTCTTATTTTAATAAATCTAAGACTAAAATCACAGGTCACTTTTGAGTTATCATAAACGCATATCAAAATATCATAGCAAACACTAGCAACAATTAAACTGCAGTAACTACTAATATTTTGTGGTAGTAAAAGGAGGGAGCGAGCAGAAAGCGTTGAAATAAAATTCGCCCACTCATCTCTCATTTCAAATTACTTATTGCAACCATATTGTACTAAATTATTAAAGTTAATCATCAATCAGTCTTAAATATGGACCCGGCTAGGCTACAGCAAGATAGGTACTAGTAGTTTAAATATAGCGTTGTAAGCTAACAGTCTCAATTTATTTTTTAATTTTCCGCTCGGAAAACCGGCTAAACGCTGGTTCTAGCTTCTAGCAGTTATGTTCCTACTATTTTTTGCTAGAACTCGAAATAACTGACAACATTGCACTATGCACTTACACGATTTTGACGCACAAACGCGATATTCAACGTCAACTTATTCTAGCACTCACCAGCTCAGCAACAATGTCTTTCTGCAGGCGCTGGCATTCATTGACGGGTTTCTTGAAGGTTTGAGTGTTCACTTTTGTGGTCTGGAAAAAAATAACAATGTTACCAAATATTGTATTGTGGAATATGAGAGAAATTATGGAGTGAAATGTTCTCCATTAGATAATCTTTTTTGAGTTCTCGTCTAGGAGTGGAACATTCTTATCTAGTAGTAGAGCAAAACACTACAACAATTGATGTCCTGTCCTATATAGTACATTTTTACCCATAGTGATCAGTTTAACGAATTAGTCAATTGCACCCAACATTTCATAGTATCATATTATATGCACTGCACTTGTGTGAGGAAACAAAGGAGCGCTCTCTATTCCTTTACTCTCATAATATGATGGCAGATGGGACGGCAGACCGAAATCGGGGAGAAATCAGACGCAAGACAAACGACGGCTTAACGTGCTTTCCGAGTCGTGAGGGTGTAGTAACATCGTGACAAGAAAAAATCATAGTATAGCAACCCGGATTGCTATATTATGATTTTTTTTGCCAGGAAATCCCTATGACAATTTTGGGCCGACACGGTTCACTTCATATAGTTAATTATCAGCGACACGTGACAATTAGGCCAACGAAGCAGTGATTGCTTGTTTACAATAATTTGATGGGAATCGAACTTGCACCCATCTGCGCCACAGAGGTCGTCCAATAGAAAGGTCTGTGAATTTTTTTTTGCTTGGTTTGAGATTACACTGCTAGTGCCAAAATACATACTTTTAACAGAAATGAGAACTTTTTTGTTATCATAAACATTACTAAGCGACTTATTTTACAAAGCTCACAACTAAAAAAATAACGCTCGTTTGGTCTTAGCCTTACAGAACATCTAAGGACCTAACTGTTGGTTACTAATAGGGTATATGCATCGATTTTTTTTATTGTTTTAATCGATTCTTTAGGTCATTATTTAACCGAGGAATGATAAGACGCTCACTGAATTTCGCATTAACAAGGTAAAAAAAACAAATCAAAACTACAATCATTTTCGGGTGATAAAAACGCTGCCATATTGGCGCCATGTTTATGTGACGTCGACGTACACACTTGATTAAAACCTTTGGTGACGACCTCGGTAGTGATCATCTCAGGAAAGAGGTTTTCCGAAAAAACTGAAAATAATCGACAATACGAAATGTCAAGTGGGCAGAATAGTGTCAAATCAAGGTGCAGCAAGCAGAATAAAAAAAGAAGAAATGAGTACAGTGATGTCACGTCCGCTCTAGTCAATGGCGTAGCGTTTTGAAATTTTGCGATTGAGATTTAAAATATCAATTTTTCAATGGTTAAATTCTACAATAAAAACATCTCAAAATGCAAAAATAAATATGTAGATATGTTTCTATATCAATAGAGAAAACGTATATATTTTTTTAGCCATTTTGAAATCACATGCATATACCCTATTGGTAACATTATTTATGAAAAGATGCATACTAGTAACCATTGCCACCTTTTCTCTGAAATACTAATCACATCACACTAAAAATATAAATGTGAATGTTTGGACGGATGGATGTTTGTTACCTCTTCACGCCAAAACTACAAAACGGATCTGACTGAAATTCTGCATAGAAGTAATTCTAATCGAACAAAGGCTACTTTCTACCGCATAAATCAGTTTCCGTGGGATAGAAATCACATTGAGAAGCCGCGATCAGGCGTTAGTAATAAAATAAAACCAACCAACCTGTTTAGACTTAGCTGTTGGTAACACCTTAGTAATATCGTTGAGGGAATGGATGGACACATCTAATGTGGATGATTCCAGCTTTTCTTGAGCCTTTGTGGTCTTTGTAGCTTTTGGTGCAGCTTTCTTTACCTGTTCTGGGTTCTGAAATCAATGATATAAAAATGTAGGGATAGTAAACTTAGCTAGCCTCAGTTTAATATTATTATGGCCATGACACGGGTAACAATTGGATCAATTATTGTAGCAGTTCATTTTTTTTTCTTAGTTTTATCTGCGATCAGTCTCTGTTTTGAACTATGAGCAGATTTTTTGTGTGGTGTATGTCGGGTAGAGTACTCTTCACACCGTAGGCAAGCACTCTTCATCTTGATAAGTCACACCACTCAGGTATGTTACTTCTTTTCTATTAAGCCTCTTTTTATAGGATGGTTCTGTTAGTTTCTGTGCCAGCTGATTTGGGTGATTCCTGAGTTTGGCCTGATAGGCTTCTGCTGCTGTTGACAGTTGTAGCAGTTCATAAAAATAAAATATTGATTACTATGTGCGCGAAAATCCTTGCGTGAACATAAGAGAATATTGTTAAATAAAATTATATTATTATTTTCGAGTTTCAGATTATTTTTCTTATATTTGAGAGAGTGGCAGTAAATAGAAATATTTTTGTGTTCTTTTTTATATATCCTGCTATCAGTGGTATAGCTAGCAATAAGGATTAGATAGACCAATCCGCATGCCCAGCAACATGCCAATATGGCGCTTATCAGGGGGAGGCCTGTGTCCAGTAGTGGACCAATACAGGCTGTTGAGGTTGAGGATTAGACATTGTCTAAAACAACATGTTTTAAGAAGTCATAATGTCAGTAGAAGAAGTCATTAATGACTTGGTGTGGATAATAAGAAACTTACAAAACTATGATGAGATAAATCATCTTCCCAGTTATTGATCTGGTCAGCCAATGCTGCCAGTCGTCCAAATTTCTTTTTGCCTCCTTGTGCGGCCTCATTCACAGGCTCTGGAGCTGGTGGGGTCTCCGAGTGGAACTCCTGTTCCGTTCTGTGTATCGGTGATGACAGGTTTGGGTTGTCTGGAATGGAATAATATTTATGAATTAAAAGCATATCACCCTTCTTCTTTACGGCTATAGGGTACTGTACTATAGTGGAGGGAGACACAATCGTAAATTGTTAGTCATGTAACAACCAATTGATAATGGGTAAAATGATGAAATTACCCAGCTACTACATTTTTTTAAGTAGGGTATTAATTTAATGACTTTGGAGTGTGTTTTATGTAAGTCAAGTCAATAATTGTACCTGAATACAGATTTCCAAGTCTGTCTAAGCGTGATTTGAAATGATTCCTTGGGTTCCTGTCCGATTTCAGTTCTTCGGTCTTCTCCATCTTGCTGGAAGCATCTGATAATGAACCTTCTGTAATACAAGGTTTTTTTATTTATTATATAACTATGTGTATGGATACATTTTTAAAAGAAGTCAATCACCCCTCTTTGGTTTTACTCTACAGGAGGCCTGGATTTGTGACTGCGACATGGAATATTGTATAAAAAACAGAAGACAATTGCACTAGCTTTAGAAAATGTATTTAAACTAACCTATCTATAATTTATATAAGATTTAATTCCTTATGTATATCCAAAGCTAATTCTTAAAAATTAGGATAACAAGTTAATACTCTGAGAACATCAAATCTACTAAGACAAAGCTTCCAGTTTGTTTACAAAGCTTTTTCCTTGAACTCAACTAATTAATTTCAAGTACTTTATCTCTGTGACTAATGTTTCTGTATTGTTTACAACATTAGTATAATGAACTTCAAGCAGGAAGGAATAAAACATCATCATCAGTAATACTTGCTATAAGTTATGCATGTAGGTAAGTATAGGTACATAACTTACACAGTAATTATAATAATAATGCTGTCTTTGGTCAGGCTTAAATTTATTAGTATTTTTATATAGTTTTTAAATGTAGAAAGGTTGTAGGTCTGATTGCACAAAGAAATCTATTTTATTCTTACTAATAATGCTGGACAATCCACATAGCATCATCTAACCCTAAGCTAAGCAGAGCTGGTCTGTCATGGGATGGGTAACTGGCGCTTTGTGAGATAAGAATAAGGATTATCAGATAGAAAAAAAAAAGAATAACTCACCTTCAATTTCCTTGATAACAACATTGCCTCCACGCTCCAGGGAGTCATAAACAACACTCATCGGAGCATCCCTCTCCTCAACCTGTACTTCAATCTGTATATTGTCCCGATGTGAAATATTTATCTCCACTGACACATCCGAGTTTCGTCTGCCCATACTTCCTCTTTTAGACGATTTGAACTCTTTTTTCGTCACAATCACGTCGTTGCGGGGGCGCTGGGGTGACGCTACTGCTAACTGATCAGATTTCTGTGTACTTGACCGTCGGTTATTAGATTTTGCTGGTGTGACTGCATTTGAAGTCTCAATAGGTTTTCGAGGTGATGAAATAGAACTTCTGGTGTTTTTAACAGGCGGTGAGGTCATGGAACTTCTAGGTGAAGTTACGGAGCTTTTGAATGACTTGGCAGGTGATTTAGAAGGACTTTCAGCCTTGATAATGTTTTCAGATAGCGGTTTACGTTTGGGAACACCTTGCCCTGTATTAGCTAGTTTCTGGTCTATTTTCTCTTGTCTGGCTCGCGCTCGCTCAAGCATACGCTGCAACGAAGCATGTTTTTATATGATTTAGTCATGCGTGAGGGTGTTGAGGGCATGAAACCCATAGAAATCACATCAAAACTTACCTGGGTGAAGGGATCCATTTTTGGTTCGATAAACTGTTTCACAACACGATACACATCACGTTATCACATAAAATGTTAATCTACACGTGTACCACGTAAAAAACAAGAATTATTTCATTAAATCCGGAAATTCCAACACGAAAACACAAATCCACCCGTTACAAGTTTGATTTGATTTTGTTTGACATTTTTTCATGCAAACGGAATTTTTGAATTTAGTTCCTCAAAAATCCAGTTGGCGTCGCTTTCAGTCACTCTGAACCATAGACAACCTCTGAAGCACACGTAATCTGTACATACAGCATCAAGATTATATTGTACTGTGAACACTACCATCTAGTGGAGAGTAGCCGAACTGTTTGACCAATTTAACGGAAATGACATCAAACAACCTCTGAAGCACACGTAATCTGTACATACAGCATCAAGATAATGTTGTACTGTGATCACTACCATCTAGCTAGTGGAGAGTAGAGTAGCCGAACTGTTTTAGGCTTGTGCAGAATGTGTCACTGAAATGAAAAGATATGTATACATAACTTTTCATTACAGTGAACTATATCTATCTTCTAGTTCAATAGTTCAGTCTACTTGCTCAACACTATCAAATGTTGCTGTCGTTCGGTTTTCTTTCACTAGTTCATCAAGAGATATTGAATAGGATATAAAATAACAGTTCAATCAATCATCTTATCGGTTCTTGTCTATCTATAGATAGGTACCTATACATTTTATTAACACACACAGTGTAATGTCAATTTTAATTTAATAAGACTCAAGAAAACAATGCTCTGTTGGCGCGTTTTTACTTCCTAAATGTTTATTTGAACTAATATTTTGCAAGAGCGGCAGATACTTTTGTGTTATTATTATTATTCTAATGAAAGAGATACGTAAATTGTTCTTTGACATAAAGCTCAAAAAATTATGTTGAAACGTGTCGCTTCTTTTTACGTTCAAACGTGTTTTTAACTGTACATTGCAATTTAGGTTGTTAGTTTAAAATTACCTTTTGTAAATAACATGCAATGTACATGCGATAAACATTATAATACTTCTAAAATCGTTCTGATACGAACGTAACCGAGCCAGTGAGTGAAACAGACAATCATTTCAGTACCTATATACCTACAACAGAGCGTGACAGCATAATCTATCTTAATCTATCTGCACGGGCTTTCGTTCATCGCGCGAAAGAAGACAACTGAACTGAAGTAGAGAGTTAGTGAGCTAGTTGAATAATAAGTGAACTAGAGAGTGAAGGACGGCGCACAACTGAAGTAGTCCATTTGAAGGATTCATTCGTGAACTACGCATGCCTAAACTGTTTGACCAATTTAACGGAAATGACATCAAATTAGGACTATCGTCGCTAGACAGCGCTACTCACGATATTTTTTGGAGGATGTGACATCTATTGAGAAGTGGCCAGAATAGCCAAGCGCTGTAATTATGCAATGGTTTTAAGATAGATGTCACTAGTTGTATTAGGCACAAACAAGCTTTTGAATCCTTTTATGTATTGTACATGGTATAATAATTTATAGATATTTCAAACATCCTTGGTGAGAAATTTTTGAATGTAATAATAATTCAAATATACCTACATAACTAAATAAATACCGTATCCATCCAGCATGGAGCATGTTAGTAAATAAACCACTACACAAATAACAAAAACTCACTTGCTTGGCGTCGAGTTCCAGATATAATTGTAAGCAATTTTTATTGAAGGGAGGATCTAAAATCGACAAGTAATGTAAATCACGTATAAAAGGACGCGCCAATAAAGTGACTTTTAGGTTAAGTATGGGCGGTTTGTATACCTACGTTTATGCCTCATTCAAAATGGACACGGTAGTTGATGACTGCGGCTTCGCACGCGTTCTCCAAGTAGGTAGGTACCTACTACCTAGCCACTCAGAAGGTATTTACTTTTTATTTACCTTCCTGTTACATTAAATTCCATTCAGCCGTTTGGGCGTGAAGGAGTAGGGCAGAGTTACTTTTTTACGACCTACGATAGGTACATTATATTGATAGGTAATTGTCAATTACTAACGCCATCGCTTGTATTTTTTTTAAGGGTATCACTTAGTCATCGAGGTTTGTGTAAATTAACAAAATAATATATAGAATTTAATTCATACATTTTACACAGACAGATAATATAATATTACTTTCGATGTACTCGGTGGTCGTTAGATGATCTTATTTTATTTCGTATAATAAATGATGAATAGTAAGCGCTACTCCTTGATAGATGGCGTCTCTGGTTTTTTAATTGAAAAGCGTTTAGTTTTTTATTGATTCATATTTTCTAACTATGGATTATGTAATATGAAATAACAAAATTTGTATTTGAATATTTTCTAAATATTTTATTTATTTATTAAGCTATTGCATAGCTTCTATCGCGGGCCTTGAGCGCGGGGACCGAATCCAGAAATTCCGTAACGAAAAAACCTCACGCTCCCCACTCCGCCGGGCAAGGAGGTGTGGCTTGTAGGCCGTGCATCGTCTAACGTCGTTTCAGTTCGGCAGTCTTAGACACGACACAACGGCGTTGTGTGCGTGCGATTAGACGTATTGTACGACTCTACGAAACTCGCACGAATCGAGACGAGCTGCTCCGAAATCGGACGAATACATAAGCAGCTGTTTATGAGAAAGTATATAGGTGTATAGGTATTTATGTACAACAGTGAATAGCTGTACTTGTAAAATTCTTAGCGGTCACCACGCTCAAAAAGTGTAACTTGAATTACCTAATATCAAAGAAAAAGCAATACTGCATGAATAAAATAAATAAATAAAATTATAATTGCATTAGTTGATACAAAATGCTATGCAATAGCTTTACCGCGGCAGTCCCAGAGTGCCACTCGTCTTTTTTATTTTATTTTATTATCTCTTTATATCAGATTAAAAATCCATATAACAAATTATTTAACACACACAAAATCACACATGAAATTACAACAAAAAGAAACGAAATGAGATCAAATAATTAAGAATTAAATAAATTAAAATAATAATTAACCTTATGAAAATTTAAACTAACAAACTAACTTAATGACCATTTAATTTAAAAAGAGATGGATTTTCATCATCGTTATTTTCATCCATTTAATATTTTGGATGGGACAGTCCAGGCGCGAAATAATCATTTGCAGGATGCTGTTGCTACTGGCTCGCGCACGCTGTTGCAGGGAAGCGACTTTTTTGCGAATGATCGCATGGAAGTCAAGGAAGAAGAATAGAAAATGGCTCCTCACAAGTGTGATTTTTTTCACATCTAGTGAATTCAACTCATTAACTGGTTGGTCCGCAATATCTCGCCCGAAGCGTGTTCCATTTTTTTTACTATGAGATGAGGCATCTGTATTAAGTAATACGAGTATATTATTATATTAAGTGCTAATAGGTAGGTACCTATAAATATCACTACCTATCTAATACTAAAAGTACTAATTAAAATTGTTACACACACACATGACCATAAAGAACCGGTAAGTAGGTTTATCTACCTATTACAGGTATCAAAACAAAACCTGTCGAAGTAATGAACATAAACGTTAGTACTTAATAAGTTTATTGTATAGTCCTATCGATATCTTTATTTAACTGTTCATTTACTTTATGAAGTTTATCACAAAAACTTTAAGGCCCATACACCAGTGAAAGTGGCGCCCCCACCTATTTTAACTGATAATTACATTAAACACCGGAAGTTTTAAAAATCTATCGTTCAGTTTGTGGTATCTATTGTAAGTTATTTATTAATGTCTCTGTAATAGTTTCATTTTGTAAAGCTTAGGCAGAGATACGAAGTTGCGCTTTTTGGCCACCAAACTCTATTTTCGCATCTCCTCCTAAACTACTAAAATAAAATTATTACAGAGGCATTCTAAATAGCTTATAATAGATACCACAAACTGTACATGGATTTTTAAAATTTCCTATGTTAAACATAATAATATGATAAAATAGGTCGCGCTGTCAGATTAGCTCCTGTATGCGCCTTAAGACTACGTTCCGATTCACGCATAAAGCGCTCACGCACTGCACTGCACGAGCTATGCGCGCACAAAACCTCGTTCCATTTCGTCTGAGCGGGTTGGTGCACCAACGTGAAACGGAACGGAAACGTTGAAACGGAACGCTCAGTAAGCGCACACAGAACTATACTACTCCAAGAAGTTGAAGTTGAACTTGAACACTTGGGTATTTCTATTCTCCCAAAAATTGTAATATATCAATAAAGTGGTGACTTCCATTTTTGAAATTATCCGTCTAAATGACGGCTCTCACAAAGAAGCTAAAGGAACGCACGAGCAGCCTTGTCTTGAAAGGTGCGGCAGTTCATGCGCTCTTGTGCGCTCGAGGGGCGTGGTTAAGTGCGCGTGCGGACTGTCAGTGCGCTGAAAGTGGAAACGGAAGGAAATCATGCGCGCGATATCGCTTTAAGCGTATATCGGAAGTATATCGCCATTATTCCCACGCTGGGCATGCGGGTTGGGGATCGTAGTTTGATGGTATAATTGTTCTGCGGGGGCGCTGCTGCCCGCCCCCAGTGGATATCCCTTAGTCGCCTCTTACGACACTCATGGGAAGAGTTGGGGTGGTACAAATTCGAAGCCAGCACCACACAGCTGGTACCTGTTCCCTAGCTGTGTCCATTTTGAGACTGTTACATGCTGTGTTTGCATTTTAGTTTAGTAAGAAACCAATACCTAGGCATTTTTTTTTCAATTCAATTCAATTCAATTCCATATTTAAAACCAGACATTAGATTACAGAATACACTCCAATGCGTTACATCTAGGACATCTACTTGCTAGTGAAAATAAAATTACAATAACATAACAGGACTAAAAATTCGTAAAAAAAAGACATCAGCAAATAAAAACAAAGACATCGTTACTACGGTTACATAATAAAAAAACATGGAAATAAAATGATGAAAAATTGGCTTGGGGAATTACCTACAGTTTATGTATCCATACTAATATTAGACATAAATTCTAAAGTAAATATGTCTGTCAGTCTGTCTGTTACATTTTCACGCATAGGGGAGGTAGTAGGTAAGTATAGCGCTCACCTGCGCCAATCCCGCTTACAAATTTGAAGACAGTAGAGAAGTAAGTAAGTTTACCTATTCCGAGATCCACAATGCGCCTCGCAGATCGAATGGGTGATATCTTATAGGTATTGTATAATTTTCTCTGAAACCTTGTGTAGGTACTACTATACTATACATACCTACACCTATAATATATTTATAGGTGTAGGTATGTATAAAGTATTTATTTTTAAGTATTACCATAATTATTACATGCACACAGACCCCATGTATATTCGATTTTTCTGTTCATACCAGGTTGTCTGGCAAAGATCGCTCTTGAGCGATAAGACCGCCAATTGTCACTTAGTTTTAATTATTTTATTTGTAAATTGTTTCTTAGTTTATAGTGTGCAATAAAGTATTTTCTATCTATCTATCTATCTTTTCTTCTCGCGGATCCCCCACAGAGTGGTACAGAGGCTCACATTAGGAATGGCTGATCTAAACCTAGGCGTAGGTTTAGATCAGCCATTCTCAAACCATCTATCTATGAGTAAACAATAACAATAACATCACTAATATTACAAATGCAAAAGTTTGTATGGATGGATGATTATTGGATTATTGGAAAATGATTATTACCTTGTATTGTTTTATTTTTGAATTTTCTTTTATAATTGTGTTGTTTTGACAAATCAGGAACTTCTCAACTGTTATTTTATGTAAGTATAATGTAAGGTAACATTTTCAAAATTCTGATCATTAAAAAGTAATATCGTTTTTTATGGAATTTTATTTAACCGTAGTTATGTGTGAAAACATTTGCTTTGTTCTATTCTACTTATTGTTTGATTTTTCTGCTGTCTCTACGGAAAAATCTATGTGACGAACTTACAACTTAATATAAATTAATAAAACTGAAGTGTGGAAAACTTACACATACTTACTTTTTTTCGTGACGAATTTACTTTGTGGCAAATGTACAACAACCCGATGTTTGTTACCTCTTCACGCCAAAATATTAGGTCCTTACATGAAATTGGCGTTTTTCGTACTGGCCACTTTAATCACAAATTTCTCCTCTTTGGTAAGGAATTCCAAATTCAAATTTGTACAGCTATAGACTCATGTATTTGTGCTTCGATGATCGTCATTCATTTGTTTTTTTTCTTCTGTTTTTTTCTGTTTGCGTCACTCATTTTACAAAATGGAAAACTTAAAATATCGCATTATTTACGAGTACGAGTTCCGCCGTGGCACTAGTGCTGCGGAAACAACTCGAAGGGTGAATGATGTGTATGGCGGTCGTGTTGCAAAAGAAAACACAGTTCGTTTTTGGTTCCAACGTTTTCGTTCTGGAAATTTCGACCTGCAGAACAAGCCCCGTGGACGGCCTGAGACTCAAGTTGATAATGAAGAGTTGAAGGCTATTGTGGAAGCGGATCCATCGCAAACCACGTCCGAGTTAGCTGCAGGCTGCGATGTTAGTGATAAAACTGTTTTAATTCACTTGAAGCGAATTGGGAAGATTAAAAAGCTTGAAAGGTGGGTACCTCACGAATTGACTGAAGCAAACCGGCAAACGCGCGTCGACTGCTGCGTTACATTACTAAACCGGCACAATAATGAAGGTATTTTAAACCGAATCATTACCTGTGATGAAAAATGGGTTCTTTGCGATAATCGGAAGCGCTCAGCGCAATGGTTGGATCCTGGCCAGCCAGCCAAATCCTGCCCCAAGCGAAAATTAACCCCAAAAAAGTTACTTGTAAGCGTTTGGTGGACTAGTGCCGGTATTGTTCATTACAGTTTTCTCAAATCTGGCCAGACTATTACGGCTGATGTCTATTGTCAGCAATTGCAAACCATGATGGAAAAGCTAGCGGCTAAACAACCTAGGCTGATCAATCGCTCCACGCCACTGCTGCTTCACGACAACGCTAGACCACACACTGCGCAACAGACGGCTACTAAATTAGAAGAGCTTCAATTGGAAAGTCTAAGACATCCTCCGTACTCCCCGGACCTTGCTCCAACAGATTACCATTTTTTTCGAAATTTGGATAACTTCTTGCAAGGGAAAAAATTCAACTCCGATGGGGCAGTCCAAATCGCCTTCAAAGATTTTATTGATTCCCGTCCGACTGGTTTTTTTAGTAAAGGGATCAATGAACTACCTATAAGATGGCAAAAGTGCATAGAAAATAATGGTTCATACTTTGATTAATTAAATATATTATATTAAAAAATATTCGACTTTTTGTTCCTCCCATACAAAACGCCAATTTCATATGTAAGGACCTAATATAAATTTTGCAGAAATTTTGCATACGGGTAATTCTAATCCCAGAATCAAACATAGGTTAACATACTTTTTATCTCATAAATCAGTTCCCGTGCAATAAAAAACATTTTTAAACGTTTCCATAGGAAAAACGCGTGCGAAGCCGCGGGGCGCAGCTAGTCACATTATATATTCCGTAATCTGAGGCAGTAAACCTGTAAACATAATAATACCGTTGCCCAGAAAGTTGCCGGCCAGACCAGCTGGAGCAGGCAGTCGCTAGCCAACCTCCGAGTGGGATAGACTACATAACAAGATGGGTAAGTTATTTTGATAAACATAGACTTTGTTTGTTTTAATATTATACGCTCAGATCAAGTAAAAAATCAAGACAGATTTTCGCCGGCCGACTCACTGACCGAAGCCGCGTGATAATAATAAAACTAAGCTGATATGAGTATTTTGATGTTTATGAATATGTTGTGATTAATTATTATGAATAAACAGTGGCATAAACATTGTGTTGTTAGTGTTTTTATGCGACGAACGTTAAAGACTGCACCAAAAGTTTACGTTAATTTTACTTGGTCTGAGATTAAACGTAATACTGTTAGGGACCGGTTTTGTTAGGTAAATAACAGTCCGTAGAGAGAGGGGTACACTTATGTGAAAATACTAGCGTTTGAATGTACTCTATTATGTATATCAGGCATCTAATACCCAACATAATAACACAAGCTATGCTGAGCTTGGGGTTATCTATAAGACTATATATATAGATATAAGACTATATATATAGATATATATAGTCTTATAGATGATGCTTTGTGGATTGTCCAGCATTAAATGTGGTGATATTATCTTAGGCATGTTTATATATAAATTTGGCAAAATTGTAGTTTTATGGAAGTTCAATAAGTTTGCGGAATAGCTTACCCTTAAACTTCAAACTTCTCGAGGGTCCGAAGTTTAAAAACAACCATAGTAAAATTAAATGGCTTTTATCAAAATCTTTGACCTACAAGAGTATTTTCAGAGAGATAGTGACTTTGTTAGATAAATAGATACCTATCGATACTTTCAATTTAATGTTAGTTATATTATAACCTAGTATTTTATGTTTTGACCTGTGTTAATTTAAGATTATTTTTCACTTTTTCTTTTAGGTATATGTTATGTATGTATTACTTATGTTATGTGCTAACCTATGTTGTATTATACGTTCCGTTAGACAAACTGTTAAACCTGTACCATTATTTTTAACCGACTTCAAAAAAAGGAGAAGGTTCTCAATTCGTTGTTTTTTTTATGTTTGTTACCTCAGATTTATTTTGACTGGGTGGTCCGATTTGCATGATTCTTTTTTTATATGAAAGCTGGTGCTTCCCGTGTGGTCCCATTTTAATTTTGTTCAGTTCTGACAGTTGGATCCATGAATATTCATGAAAAAACTGTAAAAATTGAAGTCGGTTTATAGTTTTTTAAAACAAAATTAATTACTGTAACACCAAATTATACCTCAGCACCAGATTGATTTCTGTTTGTCCATAGAGACGGCTCTTTCTTCTGGCCAAACTGAATAATAACAATGTGTGTTAACTTTTCCCCATACTAAAAATATTTTGTTTTCAATTTTAAGTCACAATTAACTAAAAAAACGAACCCGTTCAATTTCATGAATCGTTTTTATAAAACAATTTCTACTGAAGAAAGATGTTTAAAAAAATTAAACGAATGTGTGATTTGATTTGTGATTTATATGTAGAATTTCTACATCAGAGCGGTCAAGGCTGCGAGCTGAAGCCACAGCAATAATAAAATGAGATTATTACACTACAATGCACGCTTTATTGGCCATGCTGATAATAAGGTCAAGCAGAAATTGCGGATACCTACCATCATCCTGTTAGGTATTTAGTATTATTCCATTGTAGATACTGAGACGATATTATTGAAAACACCTCAGGGTCTTAAAAACGAAATCGAAGTCGAGACTTGATCATGCAATGACGTCTCTTTTTAACAGACTTCAAAAAAGGAGGAGGTTCTCAATTCGACAGTTTTTTTTTATGTTGTAACCTCAGAACTATTTGATGATTCTTTTAATTGAATTGAAAGCTGGTGCTTCCCGCGTGGTCCCACTTCAATTTGGTCCAGTTCTGACAGTGACATTCATGAGAAAACCATAGAAGTCGGTGGATAACTTTTAACACAAACTCAATTATTTCCATACAATTTGGTACTGCCTCTTTATCGCGCGTACAGGGAACTACGCAAATTCTATACAAAAAGGAGACTTCACGATCACATCTCGTTCCTCAATAACCTATATTTGTCCACTGCTGGACGTAGGCCGCTCCCTGATAAGCGCCTTTATTGGCTGTTATCTTATGGAGGGTTAGTGCCCGTAATCCCCACGCTGGGCATGCGGATTGGGGATCGCAGTCTGGTGATAGAATTGTTCGGCAGAAGGCACTGCTGCCCGCCTCCGGTTAATATCCCCTAGTCACCTATTACGACACCCGCGGGAAGAATTGGGGTGGTGCAAATTCTATGCCGCCGGCACCACACGGCAATACACATCTCGTTACTAACGTCAAATATACTCTCCCCCTAGATTCGCTTTCGTGCAAACACTAATCTAATGCAAGCGATATAAGAGTTGGTTCTTAACAACAACGACAAAGAAACTTCGCTTTTCCTTTTCCCAGTAGGCTCCCAGAGTTTGCCCAAACTTGGGAATCCAAATGGATCCAATGGTATGTACCACGTCGGAAATCGAACTTGCGATCGGAAGCGTCGCATTCGCATCGCAGACGACTATGCCATCACACCACGTACCTATAGTATAGTGCACTACTCTACCTACGCATTCAATCTCTACTAACTTTATTGATCGAATCTTAGATATGTATGATCTTACCTATTTAAACATTGGTAAAATCATGTTCAGAATATTAATGCTGGGGCGGTCCCCAGCACAAGTAGGTACCTACTTGGAAATTCAAAACCGATGTTTACTTTTCGTTGTCGTGCAAAACCAACTCGTAGGTCTGAGCAAAGATTATTTAAATCTTTGAATATGGGTATGCCTATGCTTCTCAATTTCCCGATATTATCATGATTTGAAGTTTGACAGTTGTCAACGGAAATGTTTGTAGATCTCGACGAGTAGGTACTATAATTTACCTTTGCCAAATTTCAAGCAACATTTGTAGCTGGATGTTAATGATAGAGACCATCGAAAAGTAACGAAGAGTTTCGGGTAGATTCACTTTTGCATTGGATTACAACTCCGAATCTAAAACCAAGAGATTTTAGATTCAGACGAAATGTACCCTCTAAGTGAAAGGGACATTAAGCTCGAATCTCTTCGCGGCCGAGTTTTAGATTCAGGCGAAACGTTTAACCCACGAAATGGCAGGCAATGCGCCCTCTTATGGTTTCAGTATTGGTACCATTGATTAATTAAAAAGAGAAGATGAGGTACTAGTTTCTCGAAAATGGCAACCTCATATTGTGTAAAGTTGTGTGCCCACCCCAGTCACCGTCGGACCGGCCGGTGCGGCGGCACGGGCGGTCGTGATTCGCGTGAAATATTCCTTGCATTCCGAGTTGCGCCAATATCGATATTAGCGCGCTATCAAGCGTTCCGACTTACCGTGAGCGCGACAACGATGTCTCGTGTGACGTCATAGATGACGTCATTACATGCGCCATTTTGCGATATCAGTGACCATCCTACATACAGAAATCACTGTGAGCGCGCTGTCAAAACTGACAGTTGGCATTTATTTTCTTCGCCATCCTGTCCTCCTTCCGCGGAGAGTATTTATTTACGTTCCTTGATCTTGTCTGTTTGATAAAAAATTATATTTGCTTGCAAGTTTTTTAAAGAGAAATGGAAATTCATTTAGATGACGATGTCAACAACGGTCGGAGAATAACTTTAATGCTCTCTCAAGAGCAGTACGAGAGGGAACAAATTGGATTGATCGCTGTCCCACTCCCCAACCGAGTCATCGGAATCATTTGAGAACAAAAAGTTCGAATTTCGGCCATTTTTACTGGATTTCGAATTGTTGTGCTGTTTATTTTTTTGACTAACAAGTATCTGACAGGCGAGGAAGCGACACGTGACCGTGAGCACGTTCATTGAGTGTTCCGAGATAGGATAGCACTCAACTGTCAATAATCGTGATAACTAACTCGGAACGTCAAATATCGTTGAGATCGCTAACATCGATAATAGCTCATCTCGGAACGCACGGATTGTTGTCTCAGCCTCACTTCGGTCTTAGATACGTCTTTCCGTCTTTGTTTTTCTTTGTATTGCACAGGTCTGGTCTGGAGATATAACTGTGAGCGTATGTGTTTGCGGGTAGTTGTAACACATGCCAATTTTTGAGTAAGCGCTGGGAGAACGTAACCTATCTTCCCTTTTTAATAAATCAATGATTGGTACCAACAAATAAATTACAAATCGATATGCATGCGTCGTTGGATTTCACACAAGTAGTTGCAAACTGTGGTTGCAAAACTTAAGTCAATGTCAAATCGGTTGCACGATTTGCAAGCAAAACCAGTTTGATTTTTAATAGTACTAGGTTCCTACAAGCTAATACAGGTAGGTACCTAATTACTTCGATAGTAGGTACCTAGAGGCATAATTATACCTACCTAGCGACATAGTGAGTAAACTTTGTTTATGGTCGTGATGAGGTCACTTTAATAACTAGGTACCTACCTACTTGCAAAGTTTTATTACTTAGCTATTTCCATAACAAATATGAATGCTGTTGTTATGGTAAAGATTTTGTTAAGTACATTAAATTACTCCAAGCATGATCTTTGTAAATAATTAAAAACAACTCTTCAACCTTAACAGCCTATATTGGTCCACCCACTCTCATGGGGGCTATTGCTTGTACCTAATCCCCACGCTGAGCATGCGGGATGAGGATCACAGTTCAGTGGTACTAGAATTGTTTTACAGGGGGCGCTGCTGCCCGCCTCAACGGATATCCCTTAGTCCCCTCTTACGACCCCCCCGTGGGAAGAGTTGGGGAGGTGAAAATTCTAAGGCGTCACACGGCAGAAAAACAACTCATTAGAGCGTAATAGCAAACCATACCGAAATGATTTGCACGGAAAACCCATGTAACTCTGAATTGGCGTCCACCTTACTTTTCCTTTAGTTTTGTTCACCATAAACCTCAAACTGATAGAATGTTTTCAGTGGCGGATTATCCACGTAGCAGGAGTAGGAAATGCTAGGGGCCCCCCACTAGAGGGGCCCCGCGATGTCTTAATCCGGCACTGAATGTATAGATGGTTCTTGTAAATTTTCCAGGTTCCCTGACATTGATGCTTGCTGTGCTGACCGTGGTGGTCACCATTTCCTACGTCGAAGCTAGTAAGTATCCGCTACTCATTACAAATTAGTTAAAACCTCAGGCCATTATTTAATCTCTATGCCTCCAGACCAACAAAAAAGACCTTTTTTTGTTGGTCTGAGTTTAGGAATAAATAAATAAAACACACATTGTTTTTCCAGACTATAAGTGCTCACATGTCCCAACATTTAGCTCTATGCACCACTAGGTATAATTTTATTTACACGTAAGAGTTTAAACAAAACTATACGGCTTTGGTGTGGTTTTAGGTATGTTGTTTCTTTTGCTAGAGAATGATATGAAAATATTCCCATAAACTTTATTGTAGAACATATAAACAGGGAACAGTATTTAAGTATTTTTCAAAACAATCAAATTAATTTAAAAATACTAAAACGAATATAAAATCAATCAAAATTTAAATCGTTTCTCGTTAAATAGGCCTTTCCGCAGTGAGACAGCGTCGTGTTTGTCGCCAAACGAAGTGAGTGAAACACGCAATTCACTGCAGACAGATTCTGTAAAATTTGAATTCGAACTCAAGTGAGCTCGCTCACTTCGAACGTCATTACCACGCTCGTCACTGAGGCGCTACAAGCATTATCGAGTTTTACAGAATACAAAACTTCAAACTCACTGCGGATTCAGCTTAGTGAGGTTCGAAATGAGTTTATAGAATGAGCCTGCTGATTCAAATGAGTGAGTCATTTGGAACAGTAAAATGCGTGTTTTAGTGGTCTGCTTGTTTACAAAAAATCGCACAATGTAATTGCACAATAAATTGCAATAATAGCAGCTGGGTTTATTGACAAAAACGCTAAATGAATCTACTAATAGTGTGCGTGCGTCGGATTCAAAGACAATGCTACAGTTTTTGGCCTACTTATCGAATTATAGCTTTGAAGTTAATAGACATAAAGCCGTCCATTGTACCTCTATCTTATGAATCGTATCTTTGTTATGAATTTTTGTTGGTGTAATCATAACATTCTTGTATATTTTTAACCGACTTCAAAAAAAAGGATATTCTCAATTCAACTGTAGGTATTTTTTTATGTTTGTAACCTCAGAACTTTTGACTGGGTTGTCCGATTTTCATGATCCTTTTTATATTAAAGCTGGTGCTTTCCGTGATTCTATTTTAGTCTAGTTTTGTCAATGAGATCTATGAAAATCCATGAATAACTATAAAAATATAGTCGGTTTATAGTTTTTTGAAACAAAATTAATTATTCCAGCGGGCACCTGCCCCCTACCGTCCAAGGTGTACAGCTGCAGTCCGAAATGTAAGGAGAACTATGAGTGCACCAACGGTCGTGTCTGCTGCCCCAACAGTTGCAACGCGAAGAGCTGCTCCGAGCCCGCCGCGTCCGGCACAGGGACTGGCAGCTCCAGCAAATATGGAAGTAAGGCAGTCACCTGGCTTTTTAACCGACTTCAAAAAAAGAGGAGGCTCTCAATTCGACTGTTTTTTTGGGTGGTCTGATTTTCATGATTATTTTTTTATATGAAAGCTGGTGCTTCCCGTGTGGTCCTATTTGTTCAGTTCTGACAATGGGATCTATGATAAAAATTTGAAGTCGGTTTATAGTTTTTTAGAACAATTTAAATAATATAATTCTGCCGAATTTCGGCCATGGCGACCAGTCTCAATGAAGACCAGCCAGGTGCGCAGGACATAATTATAGTGCACAAGTGTGCGCGCAAACACATGCACTCTCTGTTCCCTCACTCTCATAATCCAATGGGACGGCAGACCGACACAACCGGGGAGAGGTTAGGCGCAGGACCAACAGCTTAGCGTGCTTTCCGAGGCACGGGGGTGTGACACCGCCAACTTCCTGACTCCAGGCTGCTACTGTGAATTTTTCTTGCTAGAAAAACCCCAACAACAACTATTGGCTCGGCCCGGGATTTGAACCCAGGACCTCATAATCAGCGGTTGAACTTGCTGACCACTAGTCCAACGAGGCAGTCAAAAGTTATTTTTTAAATATGCTAGCAGATGAATGAAAGAATGCTTGTTTGTTTAATTAATATTATTATAATTTATTTCATATGACAATTTTATTAATTACTAGCTGCGCCCCGCGGCTTCGCACGCGTTGTTCCTATGGAAACGTTAAAAGGTGACATCCCACGGGAACTGATTTATGGGATAAAAAGTAGCCTATATTTGATTCCAGGATTAGAATTACCTGTATGCAAAATTTCAGTCAGATCCGTTCAGTAGTTTTGGCGTGAAGAAGTAACAAACATCCATCCATCCATCCATAGATCCATACAAGTTAGTGTGACTAGCAGGGCTTCGCGGTTTCACCCGCGTAGTTCCCGCTCTCGTTGAATTCCGGGATGAAATAGCCTATGTCACTCCCTGAAAAATAAGCTCTTTAATGATGAAAGAATTTTTTAAATCGGTCCAGTAGTTTCGGAGCCTACAAACAAACAAACAATCAAATATTCAAATCTTTCCTCCATAATTTTGTATGTATCAATATTTTTTTGCCTCATAATTTTGGAACGTAGACACTGGCACAAGGATTCAGAAGGATTCAGAGGAGTACCTAGGGATATGGTATCGAAACAAATGTATCGATACTATACTCATGAGTAGTATCCCATCAAAAATAATCGATACCGGTATCGTACTCGTATCAAAAGCATCGAGTTACTCAGGTATCGAGTACTTTTAATTTTTTGATAAATCTGAAAAAAAATAGTACTGAAGAGTGGTTCTTGGTTTATTTAATTAAAATTTTGTTTAGTACAATCTAAAGTCATCTCCCCAATGGAGTGCTTACCTCCTCCAAAATCTCGGTATCAAAATCAGAAAATCACAATTCGATTAATCAGTACGATTTATGGGATCGTTTTGAAACGTCTACTCTATCGCCTGTTTGGATTCGGAATAACAACCGACAGGCAAGAACTTCGGGGACGAGCTAGTTAGTGTTTTTTGATATTAAAGTTTTAATTTCTCTTATCTTCAAAGCACTCTTATTTAACAATTTTGGTACGGAAAAACGTAATAAGATTATTCAAAATAATAATTTGTTTCGAATGTACCTATTCTAAGTCTATTATAATAATGCGAAAGTTAAATTCCAAGATTAAAGCGTCGTCATTATCATCAATCTGAAATTTTGGAGGAGGTATTAAGTACATAAAACAGAGATAACTTTATGAAAAGGTGTGATGTTCACAATAAAAATACAAGAAACAAGAACAAATTACACATCCCTTCATATAGATTACGAAAGGTAGGGAAATCATTTGTGGGCAATTGCGTAAGATTCTATAATAAGCTTCCATCTGAAGCAACTGAGCTCCCTATTCGTAAATTTAAACTGTACATAAAACGAAATCTTAACAAGAAAGCCTATTACTCCGTAGATGACTAC
Source organism: Eupithecia tripunctaria (assembly GCA_955876795.1). Classification (NCBI taxonomy): domain Eukaryota; kingdom Metazoa; phylum Arthropoda; class Insecta; order Lepidoptera; family Geometridae; genus Eupithecia; species Eupithecia tripunctaria. The sequence goes on along the minus strand of OY041623.1, from coordinate 5,139,942 downwards.
GTCAATGATGTTAATGCTTGGCCGGATGTCGCCCAGTTTCACACAGACAATAGTATGTAAGACCGGTCTTAGTTATCCTAAGATTGTACATATTAGTTGATAAGCGATAAACTTGCTAGCGGTTCCTTTTTCACTTCTTCCGCTAGTGGACAAAAAATTGAATTGAATTAGAGTCAATTGCACCTTATTTCTTGTTCGATATAGTATATAGTAAAAATTTGACTTGTCTGAGTACTTATTTTGTAAGTCTAAAGAAATAAACGATTTGACTTTGACTCTCTGACTCATACTCTATGTTTCTTACACTCGCGAAGTTTCGGTATAATTTCGTGATTTAGGACGGGGACCTCCCCTGTCTGTAGCAGCATTAGCCATAGAGTCCATAAACAATAGTCAAGAAGAACGGTCTTTTACCAATCTTCTTGACCATTGTTTATGGATTCAATGAAAAAGTATCGAGTACGGTGAAAAGTATCGATTCTTACTCAGTATCGTAATATATTTATTACGATACTGAGTAAGAATCGATACTTTTTACGATACCGAGTAATTTAGTAGTCGATACTATTGTATCGACTACTAAATTACTCGGTATCGTAACCAAAGTATCGAGTATACTCAGGTATCGATACTTTTTGCGGGTCCCTAGGAGTACCTCTGAATCCTTCTGAATTCCCACAATCTTGTATATGTCAATATCCACAATCTTGCTTTAGTACTGCTAGGTTACTAACTAGATACCTATGGTTTATCCATTTTGAATAGAGCATGTTAGTAAACAAAATACGACACAAATATGAAAGTCTCACTTGCTTGTCGTCGAGTTACAGTTATAATTGTAAGCAATTTTTATTGAAGGGAGGATCTAAAATCGACAAGTAATGTAAATTACGTATAAAAGGACGCGCCAACAAAGTGAATTTTAGGTTAAGTATGGGCGGTTTGTTTACGTTTAAGCTTCATTCAAAATGGACACGGTATAGATGATAATAGGCGAACCTCATTCAAAACCTACTAATGTCATCGAAGACGAATCGAAAATTTTCGATTTGTTTTATGTCTGTCTGGACTGGAAGGTCTGTCTGTAGGTCTTAGTCGAGCTAATACAAAAAAACATTCTATAAAAATAATCGAGAACCATCGAAGCCTTCAATAACAAGTGTGTAGCCAAAAAATTGTGACAAATATGTACGTCTCATTTTACGAATACGAATGGAAAAACTAGACGTAGTTTTTTTATAAGTGTTGCAAAGCGCTAAATGTAAAGGAAGCACCCGAGGAGGAAAGACGGAAGTATTCGTAAATAATACGAACAAACCATACCCTTCTGTCTAGAATAATCCTGGCACAAGCTTGATGGGCTTCATTACCAGCCAAGTGAGAGTCGCGCACAGGACCTCAACGGCAAAAAATCATGTCATTTGTATGAGATCATATATATTTTATTCGGTTTTTTTAGTATTTGTTTTTAAAGCGGTAACAGATATACAATTTCATACTGTCTAGCTATCACGGTTAATGAGATACAGCCGGACAGACGGCCAGCGGAGTCTTAGGAACCAATAGGTTCCTCAAGCCCGTATTATAAAAGTCTGCTCGGTTATGGAACTATGCTTGAGTAACGCTTTTCTATGGTACAAACGTCACTCAACTATAGACCTGTGACTGAGCAAGCTTTCATAATACGGGCCAAAGACTCCGCTGGTTCCTAACCTAGGGTCCTGTTTCACCTTTTGGATACGGAACCCTAAAAATGACAGAATCACGCTACCTACCGCCCCGTCACAATAATGTTTCCTCTATTTCAGCCGGCGGCACTGCGGCCTACTGCGATAACGTGAAATGCAACTCTCACGAGGTCTGCAAGATGGATCCCAAGACAAAGAGGAACAAATGCAGTCGCGCCTAGGTTGCACGTGTTTTGGTCCCCTTCAATTCATTTTTAATCGACTTTGAAAAAGGAGTAAGTTCTCAATTCGACTGTATTTTTTCTTGATGTTTGTTACATGTTTGTTGTTGTACTGGGTGGTCCGATTTTCAGGATAATTTTTTTATTTGAAAGCTGGTGCTTTCCGTGTGGTTCCATTTCCCGGACGATATAATTGTTTTTTTTTTAAACTATAAACCGACTTTAATTTTATAGTTTTTTCATGAATCCCATTGTCAGAACTGGACCAAATTAAAATGGGACAACATGGGATAGGACAACACTTCACCCAGTCAAAAGTTCTGAGGGAACAAAAAAAAAATAGTCGAATTGTGAACCTCCTCCTGTTTTTGAAGTCGGTTAAAAAGGGTCGCCAGGAGTGACGCACGCGGACCTTTAACAGACTAAAATATTTATGCAAATCTTTACCTAATTATGTTTTTATTTTATTTTATTGTCTCTTATAAATAAGGCATATTATATTCAAGTGCTTGTACACCTAGACCTACATGAAATTGTACGTGATCGGTTTTATGTATAATTAAAAATAATGATTATTTATCAGGTATTTATCGAGTACCTACCTTTTTTATCATTACTTATGTTAACAAATCGCGAAAGTTTAAAAGTTTCAATAAAATAATTTTATATATTTGTGTTTAATTTTTTCCCTTGCGGTTAAGTAGATAAGTAGTACTAAGTTTAATATGGATTTCATTTTGTGGGATTGTTTGTGGCAATCACTGATCAATCGGGTAGGCACGTAGACTGACAAGTAATAGACCAGTCCTCAGCTTATACAGTAGAGTCTGTTCCAAAAGAGAAGCGTCGTGGGAATTGAAGGCGCGTGTGCCAATTGACAACTTTTGTTGCGTTGACAACACTGCTCTGTCATTGCAGTACCTACGCCTAAAAGTTTACCGTAACGCCACGACGCTTCACTTTTTGAACAGTGTATCTACCACGAGTTTTGACAATCTATACTCGCTAGCGACTGTAGTTAAAAAAATGTATGGAAACTTCTAAAGCGCCTCTAGCGGATAGTTGGGTACTAAAATGCGATGTGGATAACTATATGCGTATTTACGTAACTACTGTAGTAACGTCAGGCAATTTAACTGTGACAACTCATGGTAGAGACACAGACTCTAGGAGATCATACATACATACACACACATTACGTACACACACAAAAATAATTTACACACGAGACAAATAGTCTGCCATCAGACATGAAAATACCGATACACAATTATAGACAGAAAAACTATGCTATGATCTGCTCATATACACATTTTGACATATGTTTCATCTCACATTCGTAATAAATAGTATCATGTCTACCCTAAATTAGCCAATTGTGCATCGTAGTCTGTATTTCATTATGAATGTAAGCGGGTTAACTACGAACCTTGTTTTTGCGCGTACCGCACTCGCTATGAAGATGTCCCTCGTTAAGGGATGAAACGTTGGTGTTCTTCCAACACAAACAAGGTTCGTAGCTAACCCGCTTACATTCATAATAAATTCGTCAAACTACGATAGTTTCTTGAGTAAAATAGTCTGTATTTGTCTATTACTGTTATGTTTATAAGATTTTATTCAGTGTGCAATAATGAGTATTTAATAATAATAATAATAATAATAAATTAAAATTTGTATTTTATTGTATTGTATTATCGGTCTACGGGTAGACATAACAATGTGTCATAAATAGTCATGACTAATAAACCTTAGTAACCACAGATAAACGTCCAGTAATATCCCTGTCGGGTTTTAACCTCCATCATTCACATTCAACATACCTAATACGAGTACAAACAAAATATAAGAATTTTCCTCAGAGGAATTAGAAGTGACTAAGACGCTTGAGAGAACAGACCTAATTTCAGTTATTTGCCCTTTAGTGGAAACTAAATATGCGTAAGTAATTTATGTATTAACCCATTTTCTTATTGTTTTTAACTTTTTCTAGTGGCTTGTTTTCCTCCTAGCCGAAGTACGTTTGTATGGGGGCTAAGGTATCCGTTCTGTTCTTAAGTATCATTAATTAATTAGAGAGAAGCTACGAGTTTGTGCGCGGGGCATTATAAAAGCACAGTGTGTGCGAAGATAAAAGAGACAAAAGAACACTCTCTATTCCTTCACACTCTAAATCTGGTGGGGCAGTAAGCTGACACGACAGGATTAGGTCAGGCGCAGGACCAACGGATTTAAGTGCGTTCCAACGCGTTGGGGTGGTTTTGCACCGCCAACTTCCTGGCTCCGTGTTGCTTTGCTTTTGTGAAATTTTCTTGAAAGAAAATCCTAATAACAAATCTTGGGCAAACCTGCTACTTCATATACCTTTATCCCCTAGCGTCAGCGTTTGAACAAGCTACCAGTAGTATTCAATTGAGTATAATAATAATTCTGCATTTAATTTTTCATGTGTTTCTATGACAATAAAGATATTCTATTCTAATACTAAGTTTTTTCTTATTGTTATGCTAATATTTGTAAAACAATTTCTTTTGCAGATTTGTTGAAAAGTTGTGTGGCCGTCATCATGCTAGTAGCATTTGTTTGCTTCCAATCAAGTTATGGTTTTGGTAAGCAAAATTAAACAAGAAATACAACATTGTTTTTTGTTGTCAGTAATCAATAAATAGTTATGGGAAGGTACTATTTATTTGTTACACTTAATACAATACACTACATAGATAGATATTTTTTATTATACATAGAAAACCTCCAGAACGCCCTGAACACATATCTGCAGATCGTTCAAACATTTGTCTCGCGGCAGGAATCTAACCCGCACACTCCGCCACAAGCGGGCACTCGCCAGCTGCGTCACAATGGTCAATAGACAAGACACTAGTCATTAGACCGTCATTTGACCATATCTTCTAGACAATATCTTCTAGCTAGACCTTCGTGTGTTACGAAGGTCTAGAAGATATTCTTTTTTTTACATTTCACGGTGGACGTGTTAAGGGATTCTGTGGTTTTTAGTTTGTACATAACCAATCCTACCCTATTTCGAATCCTTAACCCGTTCACCTGAAATGTACGCGGCATCCGGCAATGAAAATCGTGGTGGCATTGAACGTGTTCACTTTACATTGTTTCCAAGTTTCTAAAACATGTGAAATATTCAGTCACACTGCAAAATTATTCAAGGGCTTTAACATGGGAGGAATGTGCAAAATGTTTTCGCATAAATCGAGGTGACTCCTTTCACAACTTTTCTCTCATGGTTACCGATTTGGCCATCTAAAAAAAGCTACCCTGTATAAAAGGTTAATTAATATCTAACATTATGAATGTAAGCGGGTTTACTACGAACCTTGTTTGTGTTGGAAGAACACCAACGTTTCATCTCTTAACGAGGGACATCTTTAGGGCAAGTGCGGTTCTAGACGCGCGTGTACCGCATCCCTTCGAGCACTGCGCATCCGTTCGTAGTTAACACGCTTACATTCATAATGAATTCATCAAACTACGAAAGTTTAGTAAAATAATATCTCACAATAAGTTAAAATTAGCTGTTTGGTGCTGGCTTAGAATTTGTACCACCCCAACTCTTCCCGTGGGTGTCGTAAAAGGTGACTAAGGGATATCTACCGAGGGCAGCAGTGCCCCCTGCAGAATCGTTCTACCACCGAACTGCGATCTCCAACCCGCATGCCCATCGTAGGGATTATGGGCACTAACCCCCTTTATATAAACGCCAATAAGGCGCGTATCATGGGGAGGCCTGCGTCCAGCAGTGGAACAATATAGGCTGTTGAGGTGAGGTTGAGTAATTTTATTAACATCGTCTGTATATTCACAGTGGCGGCGGGTGGTCGCTGCCCCCCACCATCCTGGGTCAAGCCCACAAGACTCGCCTGTCTGAACGACAGGGAGTGCTATCCAGGACTTTGCTGTCCCAGTTACCAGGGCACCAAGTCCTGTACCAAGGCACAATGAACTGTTGGTATGAAGATACAATAAACTTATAAAAAGTTAATGTCTTTTTTTCTGTCCCGAATACTATCGCAGGAAGTCCTGCGACAAGTCTCAATGAATCACTGTTTTTTTTATATTTGTGATGATACAATGAAGAAACTTTATCACCTTTTTTCACCTTGTCAGAGGTTTTTTTTAAATAAGACACACAAGACTGTCTGACGACAGGGAGTGCTATCCAGGACTTTGCTGTCCCAGCTACCAGGGCACCAAGTCCTGTACCAATGCACAATGAACTGTTGTTATGAAGATACAATAAACTTATAAAAAGTTAATGTTTTTTTTTTCTGTCCCGAATACTATCGCAGGAAGTCCTGCGACAAGTCTCAATGAATCACTTTTTTATATTTGTGATGGTACAATGAAGAAACTTTATCACCTTTTTTAACCCTGTCAGAGGTTTTTTTTAAATAAGACACACAAGACACACAAGACTGTCTGAACGACAGGGAGTGCTATCCCGGACTTTGCTGTCCCAGCTACCAGGGCACCAAGTCCTGTACCAAGGCACAATGAACTGTTGGTATGAAGATACAATAAACTTATAAAAAGTTAATGTCTTTTTTTCTGTCCCGAATACTATCGCAGGAAGTCCTGCGACAAGTCTCAATGAATCACTTTTTTTTTATATTTGTGATGATACAATGAAGAAACTTTATCACCTTTTTTAACCCTGTCAAAGGTTTTTTTTTTAAATAAGATGAGCCACAAGACACACAAGACTGTCTGAACGACACGGAGTGCTATCCAGGACTTTGCTGTCCCAGCTACCAGGACACCAAGTCCTGTACCAAGGCACAATGAACTGTTGTTATGAAGATACAATAAACTTATAAAAAGTTAATGTTTTTTTTTCTGTCCCGAATACTATCGCAGGAAGTCCTGCGACAAGTCTCAATGAATCACTTTTTTATATTTGTGATGATACAATGAAGAAACTTTATCACCTTTTTAACCCTGTCAAAGGTTTTTTTTTTTAAATAAGATGAGCCACAAGACACACAAGACTGTCTGAACGACAGGGAGTGCTATCCAGGACTTTGCTGTCCCAGCTACCAGGACACCAAGTCCTGTACCAAGGCACAATGAACTGTTGTTATGAAGATACAATAAACTTATAAAAAGTTAATGTCTTTTTTTCTGTCCCGAATACTATCGCAGGAAGTCCTGCAACAAGTCTCAGTTTTTTTTAATAAGATAAGTCACAAGACGCGAATGTCCGAATGACAGGGAGTACTATTCAGGACTTTGCTGTCCCAGTTACCAGGACACCAAGTCCTGTACCAAGGCACAATGAACTGTTGTTATGAAGCTGCAATAAACTTATAAAAAGTTAATGTTTTTTTTTCTGTCCCGAATACTATCGCAGGAAGTCCTGCAACAAGTCTCAGTTTTTTTTAATAAGATAAGTCACAAGACACGAATGTCTGAATGACAGGGAGTACTATCCAGGACTTTGCTGTCCCAGCTACCAGGACACCAAGTCCTGTACCAAGGCACAATGAACTGTTGTTATGAAGATACAATAAACTTATAAAAAGTTAATGTTTTTATTTGTGTCCCGAATACTATAACTATAGGTAACTAAACTTAGCTTTTAGACCGAGTTTTAGACATGGGTAGGTATTTATTGTGACTTTAACAATAGGAAATCTATATGAAATTTTTATGTAATTATTAATTTATGAATATTTATTATTTGACAAGATATCGATCGCATTTTACTGACTAGATAATGTTTGTTTTTAATAAAGCATTTCATTTCATTTATTAGGAAGTCCTGCGACGAGTCTCATTTTTGTTTTTTTTTATTTTTGTGATGATACAATTAACTAAAAAATAATAAATAGTTATAACGTCATGATAAGATCTCAGTACTATCGTCAAATGGACTCGGGGCTTTAGTATCAATAAGCGTGTCTTTGAATTTTTTTTTTTTTTTTATAATAAATCGTTTATTGTGGAACCAAAACAACTTTAACATGGTTAAAAAATGAAAACGATGTCAGAAGAAGTTTTAAAAACTGTGTCGCAGATGACAACGCCCCCCTCCGAAAGTATGTAAATACAGTTCCAAGACAATTAAAAATTATAGCAAATTTTTTATCTACTCCTAAGTAAGATCACATTAGGTGAAAAAAAAATGGTTTGCTCAAAAATGACATACGTCAAAAAAAAACAAGTGGTCTTAATCGACTCTATTTCCAACCGGTGACACTTTTCCCAAAGTAACATACATACCAAATCAAATTGTAATTTTTTGCAATAATCAAAAAAACAATGCCCATACATTTTCTGTGAAGAAAATAGTAAGTGAAAACAACAATGTCGCTCATTCAATGTTTCATAATTTAAATTCATATGTAACTACTTTTTTATGCTGTACTTTTGTAGGCTAATTTTCCTTAGCTGTGTGATGCTGGCTTAGAATTAGCACCACTCCAAACCTTCTCGTGGGTGGTCGTTACTTAAAAAGTTTTTGGGCATGCCACCAAAAATTTATAACAAACTTCCCAACAGCATAAAGTTGCTACTATTGACACATATTTAAAATTGAACTTAATAAATTACTGACATCAAAATGCTATTATAATATACATCAATTACTTTTATTAGATAAGAACGTAATATATTAATGTATGTGTTATTAAAGTATTAATTCATGTAGGTATTATTATTTGACCAGTAAAAAAAATCTTTTGCTGCAGTACCTTTTTTAACAACCATGATTTGATTAGGGAGCCTCCATTTAAGCAAACATTTGCTTGTAATCACTTTATTTTTTCCATATTTTTTTCTGTTTTAAGTTTTCATTTTCATTGCAGTGTTTGCGTAAATATGTAGGTATTGTTATAATGTATGTTTCCATTTTTATATATATGGACTCTGTAAGTTTTAAGTGTTTTTCGTTTTATTGTATGAGATATGTAACGGTTTAGGCTATGTTCCTGTTTGTTATGTTATACTATTATATCTAAGGTCTTTTTCACTTCCTCCGCAAGTGGACAAAAAAATTGAAGTGAATTAGAGTCATATCACCATATTTCTTGTTTGATAGTAATAAATATTTATCAAGCTGTTTATATAGTAAAAATTTGACTTGTCTAAGTGCTTATTTTGTAAGTCGAAAGAAATAAATGATTTGACTCTGACTCTAACTCTGAAATAAATAAGATTTGAACTTTAAATTATTTAATCACATGTGTCGCGCCGTAGGTGCTCAGTACCGTGCCTTGTTACATTGGATGTTATGATATTCTTTTGACACAGTAGTATTGGCCCCGGGAGTTGGGACAGCAAATCTCAGGGGCGCACATGTTGTGGTTATAACAGGGATCTTTGATCTTGACCCAGGATGGTGGGGGGCAGCGAGCGGCCACGGTGGGTGAGATTGTGGTCAAACAAAGGTGATTATATAAACAACGTTGATTTTCTAGTTTAATTTTGCTTACCAAAACCATAACTTGATTGGAAGCAAACAAATGCTACTAGCATGATGACGGCCACACAACTTTTCAACAAATCTGCAAAAGAATATAGAGTGTACCTGTGTCTTTTGTAATGTCCTGCGCACATGGCTACTTTTCATTGAGACTTGAGACTGTACGCCAAGCACAGAAGTTATTAATCTGAGGTAGGTAGGGTTATATTAATGTAGCCTACTGGTCGCCGAAATTCGGCTAGGAGGAGAACAAACAAATAGAAAAAGTTAAAACAATAAGAAAATGGATTGATAGGTACATAAAGTACTTACGCATATTTTGATTCCCACAAAAGGGCAAATAACTGAAATTAGGTATATTCGTTCAACAATCTTGAATCAGTTCTAAATCCTTTGAAGAAAAATCTTTTGTATTGTACAGATATGTTACGGATATGCTATTTCGGATGCGGTTACGGATACGGATATTAGAATAATATTTTATTGGTTTCGGTTACGGATAACAATATATGTCTAAAGGTAGTTCTGGTTTCAGACATTAGGTTTCTTAATAATATGATTATCGTTTTAAAAGTATATTATAATATTTTACGCTCGCGGTTTTGCACGCGTTGTCTGTGGACAGATTATAGGTTAATTTCCATCTTAGTTTCCAGACCTAGAACAACATTTAAGGGGCCGGAGAACACCGGGCAAAGATTCTATTCGAGTCGCGTACAAAACTCCGCTCCGAATATCGCTATCTCAGGTTAGCTGATGCAGGCGCGCGCGGGGCACGGGACGCGGTACTACAATACGTGAAGGGAACACACAACCATAGTGCCGTGCCGTCTTATGCGTGTGTGTGTGTGTGAGTAAATGTAGGTTGCTAGGTATCTATCTATACATCTGCCACTGATAACAATTTAAAGGCGGTAGCTACCTATTTCTTTAGGGATGTGTATTTATTGGTTAGCGCCTTATTGGTTTTTATCTCAGGGGTAGTGCCCATAATCCCCACGCTGGGAATGCAGGTTGGGTTGATCGCAGTTCGGTGGTAGAATTGTTCTGCAGGCCGCCCACCAGTGAATATCTCTTGGTCGAGACGTGGTGGGTGGGACATCTGCGTCATGGGCCATGAAGGTGTTAGTATGTATAGTAATATAGGGTCATTGCGCCTGTTTGCGTCCAGTTAGCGGAGTTGTCCAATTCAGATATCGAAAAAAATATATTTTTGTGAGCTCTTAAGAATAAAACTGATTTCACCACATGACTAATATACTCTATTTTCACATGGAAAATAGACTTTCTTCTTAAATTTAACTGTTAATTTTAAAAAAATATTTTAATCCAAAATACCCCATTTTACCAGTTCTCGACCAAAAATCCCAGTTTGCGACCCTATGTTGCCTAGTTCTCGTCCACCATATATCTAATAGGAAACTTACTTATAATAATCATAATCGTCAGCCTGTTTTAGTCCTCTGCTGGACATAGGCCTCAGAGTTCTGAAATCTTGGTCTTGTGGTCTCGTCGTCGTTGGGAACGAGGGGTATGTGCAACGTATAATCTGCCATAGAATGTCCTGTCATCATGCATTTTAAGATTCGTCAGGTGGCTCCTGCCAAGCTCCTAAGTGAATACTTTGTACCCTCGGTGGGATCCAAGGCAGCGAACCTATTCCCGAGAAGCTGCCGGAACTTCTCGGTGCCCGCAATGATTTCGATTGGATTAGGTCGGAGCGTGGATTTCATCAGATGGTTTCTTTCTAGCTTTAAGTTGATATCCAGAGAGCCTCGGAGCAGTCGGTGATCAGATCCGGTACTAAACCTGTTGATCACTGAGTCATCTCTGAATATGTGCTTGCTATCCATCATGATCAGAAGTTGATCTCATTTTAAGTCACAGTGTCGGGGCTTCGCCACGTCCACTTACGAGCCTTATGGATGTTGTGTAAGGCTTTGGATATGTCTTCATAAATATCCTCCACTTCATCATCCGATTGTGCCGAGGTCGGTGCGTAGACCTGACTTACTGTTCCCTGAATACCTGTCAACATACTGGAGATTTCTTGAATGTTGTTAGCGAGGGCATTATTGACGAGGTCACCTACGTACGTCACGCTGCGATGTTTTATCACCCTCGCGAAAGTAGAGAAGATGGCCCGAGTCTAGTGTTACGGTGTCCTCCCCCTCTCTACTACTACTCTACATAACCCCATAACATGCCATTTAATGTTCTCTAACTCCACTTACAACTGCACTAGGTGATGGTCAAACCTCAAAGTTCGGTGGGACTTCACCCGAGGATTCTTCGCACCCCTAAACCCAGGTCTGGCATGGCACCCGTCAACGCCAGCACAGCCACTGGCTTCGCTGGGCACTTTGGACCTTTTTGTTGGCTATCTATCATTAATTGAGGGTTTGGGCCATGACCCACCACGCTGGTCCAGTGCGTGTTAGTGGGTTGTTTTGTCATTTCCTTGTTTGTTGTTTGGATTTAGGAATTAGGAAGCACCGCGGGCAGTTAAGGTTGGCTTGGTATGGTATGGTATGGTGAGTGTACTCTTTTTTCCGCTCTGAGACTCGGGATGGTCAGCCTAACTCCATCCAGAAGCACAGAATCTTCCTGGGATTTTCACAGGCTTCGCGGAGTGGCCTCGGATGGTCACGGATTTCGTGTTGCTGTGCTGTTACTCCCTCGCATTCCAGGACTACGTGGGCAGCTGATTCCTCGACACTGAGAACCCCCCTGCAGAGAGGGCTTCCTGTTACTCAGATGGTGTGGAGGTGTTTGTTTAGTGGGCAGTGTCCTGTGAGTGTTCTCACAAGGACGCGTAGGTCTCTTCTGGTCAGTTTCAGTAGCTTTGGTGATGAAGCCGGAGGTAAGGGAGGCCGCCTTACCTGGCGGCACTCCTGTAGGTGTGTCCATCGTTCGGCATGCGTTCCTCTGGTTTTTTGCCTTATCCATGTTCGGAATTGTGAGAATGCTAGGGGAGGAGTGGACGTGGGCCTCTCATATTCATCTCAGGTGTCTCTCCTCATATAGTTGTATCTGGTAGTGTTTCTCTTGTATAGGTTTGCTGGGCATTCTGTCACAGGGGGCGGCTTAGAGAGGTTCATAGGCTAAGGCTCTGTTTAAGATCTGAGTGTGAGGGCTTTCTATGCCCCCCCAGAATCCAATGTTTTGTATTCTCAAAGCCGATAAGGTCTCCTCTAGTTGTATATATAAGTCTAGTGGCACTATGTCTAGGATTACCTCCAGGGCAACGCCCGGTGTAGTTCTCATGCAGCCTGTTATTGCTGAGCACACCAGTCTTTGGAATCGTTGCAGTTTGGTTATTGAGGTTTATTGTATTGTATAGGTATTTTTGAAAGTAGTAGTGGCTATCACTAGCTACTAGTATACAAAAATACCTAATAAACATTTAACCTTTATTAGTATTCTATATTTAGGACTCTGATGACTGGCACTGTGTTTTATTATACGCAGATGGTCGATATCTGGTCTTATAGAGTAGTTCTCGACCACAATATTTAAAAAAAAAATTGCATATAGCTTATTTCAAATAAAGTGAAATTGAATGAAATATGTTAAATACACAAAACTGGATAACTCAATGACTTAATATACAAAATTCTATTACATTATTGTTAAGTTTACGTAATCAATAAAGCTAAGGTCGAAATCAGGACGTCATTTAACCTTGTCCGATTCGCGACCACAAGAAATTTCATAACTCAGTATTTTATGGTTTGTTGCTCCGAGCCTGGACGAAATAAGGTTTGTAGATACCTTACGAGCATAAGGTTCAAATTTAATAAAATGTTTGAATAAATTTTAATACAATAATGCATACAAGAAATCACCTTATTGACACGATATGTCCAATTCGCGTCCAACCCGGTCTAAAATGGGACTTTCTTAAAATATCGTGGAACAGTTCTCGTCCACGCAATATTTCAATTTTATTGACAATAATTTAGATAGAATTACACAAATCCATATTTTTTAATCCAAAATGAAGTCAAACTAATAACCATCAACTCTGACATGCATAAAGACACTGTAAAACTTACCGTTGAATTCGCGACACGCTGCTATTTTTCGCGTTGATATAGACACTTTTTGTCTTGTTGACGGCGGACCACAAATTGATTAATTTATTTTACTTATAATTGCTGGTGCTTGTGATGTGTAGTTAGCTTGTATGCGTAGCTTACACATCCAGGTTGTTGATATAATTTAATGTCTTTGTGTGAGAGTGCAAATAAGGCTATTTTCGACAAAAAGTAACCAGTAGTGCCGCGAAAGGTCGTGAATGGGGCCTGGACGCATAACAGGCGCATCTACCCTACGCATTCAATGCCCAGTCCGCTACACGGGGAAAAGTTTCGACAGATAGATAGATAGATGTTTATTACTTCTTTACGTCAAAAATAGGCAGAAATTTTGCCTAGATAGAAACTTACAACAAAGTTCTGCTTTGCTGGAATTACAACACAACAAACTTTCGTTATAAATATCCATCAATTTGTTTGTACCTACTTACCTAACTACCTACCTATAATTTGTGCAAGTGTGATTGAAGCAGGCATAAAATGCCCTGTACTTATTTTTTAGGAGTTTTGTGAGAATATTTATTTGTTGTGTAATGAATGAGTGATCTGATTACATTACAATATCATAGTAGGTAGATCATTTACAACTCAACCTTACCTAGGTACTTACACACAGGTACCTGAGTAGGTGCATGGTTTTTACAATTTATTATTACTACGCACTTTATCTACAAATATAATTAATTAACCTACCTATCATCCTATAGTAATTCTAATAGATACCTACATAGGTAAGTAAGTAAATACTAAACTAGTAGCTAGGTAGGTAAATGTGAAACATTGCATTTACCTAGTTACAACAGAGGTATAATTACCTAAACCTAGGTAAGGTAGGTCCCCCATCTCATACATAAAAACATCAAAATTCAAAAATCAAAAATGCTTTATTATCATAAATACAATAAATGTAAATGTACCTACACTTAGAAAAGGTCAAATCATATCAAAAAATACACTGACACATTTTTGATTTCAGTCGCTTCGGTATGACTAAAATTAATGAAACAACGAAGAAACCTTTAGACTGTTAGTTGTTATTATTTTTCGAGTTGACTCGAAGACAAATAAGTTACAAGAAAAGAAAAATAATTATAACGCCGCGACGCGACGTGGAGATTTGAACTCGGTTCTTCTCGCGTCTGAAGCAGGCAAGGTCCGCCTTCGCCACGGAGCAGTTGCATTTAGTGACGAAAATAAGATTTGCACCACAAGTTCACCTTATGTGTACGTACCTAGGATGACGTCACAGAAAATGTTTATTATAACCTACACCTACATTTACTTAGATTTTTTTAACAAACTCCTGGATTTTATAAAACATACAATTCCTACATTCGTGCCCGAAGTATCTACCTACTAGTTTGCTTATCCGTTTTTTTTCCAAGTTTTTCTACAAGGCCTAATAGGTAGGTACGTAGGTACTTATATCTCAAGAAATCTACCAGGAAATGCCTATGTAGTAGTATGCAGTTACCTACCTATACTTCAAAAAATTAAAATATAATTCAAAGTTTGGATAGATAGATAGATGTTTGTTACTTCTTTACGTCAAAAAGAGGCAGAAATTTTACCTAGATAGAAACTTACAACAAAAGTTCTGCTTTGTTGGAATGACAACACAACAAACTTTCGTTGTAAATATGTTTGTACTTGTACCTGCATACCTACCTACAATTTGTGCAAGTTTGATTGAAGCAGTAAAACAGCCACTAACGTATTTTTTAGGTGTTTTGTAAAAATATTTATTTGTTTGAGTAGGTAATGTAATGAATGAGTGATCGGACTACAATGTCATTGTAGATCCTTTACAACTACCTTACCTATGGTTTATCCATTTTGAATGAAGCATGTTAGTAAACAAACTACGACACAAATATCATAATCTCACTTGCTTGGCGTCGAGTTTCAGATATAATTGTAAAAAAAATTATTGAAGGGATGATCTAAAAGCTACAAGTAATGGAGATTACGTATAAAAGGACGCGCCAACAAAGTGAATTTTAGGTTAACTATGGACAGTTTGTTTACGTTTATGCTTCATTCAAAATGGACACGGTATAGGTACTTACACACAGGTTTATAAAATTTACTATAATACGCACCTTATCTACAAATATAATTTATCTACCTACCTATCATCCTATAGTAATTCTAATAGACATCGACATAGGTAAGTAAATACTAAACTAGTAGCTAGGTAGGTAAATGTGAAACATTGCATTTAGTCATAACCACAACACATGTATTATTATTATTAAAAACTAAACGTAGGTAGGTACGCCAACACTACATAAAAACATCTCAATTACCTGAGTAGGTACTATACCACCTAACTAACCTTCCTATCCCAATCCAACTAATTATATACCTACTACTGTACTATACTCTATATATCTTTTTTATTATACATATAAAATACACAAATCACCCGATCTATAGAGAAATTTGTCCCGAGCCGCAAATCGAACCTGCGACCCCGTTGCGTTCCGGCGGAACCTCGCTTGCCCGCCGAGGTCTTCGTGAATAGTGAAAACAATGCACCTACTCATCCAACAAAACGCCTTACTGTTAGAAATTGATGACATGACATTTGATTGAAGCATGACATTGTCCCACCTCACAAAATAGAATGAGGCCCTCATACAAACTCGTTTTGAAACCATGTACCTACCCAACACTTGATTTAGTTTAGAAAATAGTAAATAAGAAGTACTCTTCCTTCTATTCTAACGTCCATCCATAGTAAGTACCTAATAAGGTGTCCCTGCGACAACGACCTCGGAGATCGTCGTTCGTTGTCGTCACGTCGGTCGTCACACGGGGCTGAGCGGCGCGGCTGCGGCGGGCGCACCGTGTAAATACACGTTGCATTGGCGTGTGTGCGTGGCGTGCGTACCTGTCCGAGCGATCACACAACCGAAGTAATCCCGCCCCGTGCGTGCGCGATAGCAATAGTAGCCGTTCAAAAATGGTATGAATTTGGTTGTGTTCCGTAATACCAAAAATGATGAATGAAAACTTTTTGTATTCTTCACATAGTATTGTTATTCTGTAACTAGACAATATAAGCTATGTTCGACCGTTAAGAACGCGTAAGATATTATTGTTTTTAATACGAATCAAATAGGAAGAAAACTGGTCTATTTTGGCATAAAAATGTGCAAAATGCGATTGTCTATATTTCGTTTTAGGTAAGTATTTTGAAAAAAAAAACAACGGCGGGACCTAGATAAATACGATTCAAATACAAATAATACAATGGTATACTGCAAATATGGTTGAATTAGAAATCATTTTGGTATTGCGTTTGTATGGGCAATTCACCCTTCCCCGGCCTCTTAAGCAAACATTCGTGTATGCATGAATGAGTAACAAACATCCATGTAGAAATCAAATATGCGTAAGTACTTTATGTATCAATCCATTTTCTTATGTTTTTAGCTCTTTCTATTGGCTTGTTCTCCTCCTGGCTGAATTTCGGCGACAATTGCTGTTTAAGGTAGAAAAGAAATTAAGTTAAAGTACCTAAGTAGGTACCTAATGAATTTTGAATATTTTACGCACGACGAGTGAACCTAGTTTAAATAAAGCGTAGCACGATACTCTATGGGCGATCTCGGTGTGCTTGTGCCAAGAGTTCGATTTAAATAAATAACACGATTTCAACAGTCGTGCCGGCCACGAGTTTAGGTACCTACCTACCCACCAGTACCTTAAATGTAAAATTTTGTAAACCTATAATTTTTATGTGTTTCACCTTCGACAATAAAGATATTCTATTCTAATACTTAGTTACTTCTAATTTATACGCCAAAATTTATAAAACAATTTTTTTACAGATTTGTTCAAAAGTTTTGTGGCCGTCATCATGCTAGTAGCATTTGATTTGTTCCAATCAAGTTATGGTTCTAGTAAGCAAAATTATACTTTGATTTTTTAGTCTATACACATATTTAAACCGTTAAATAGGTACGTCCTTAAAACTGTGCAAGATCACTATAACTAGATAAAGTTTGTGTTTTTGTCAATAAACCTAGCTCTTATTATTGCAAACACACCACAAAAACACACAATCCACTAATTCCGAGTGAGGTCACTTATTTCGCTTGGCAAGAAACACGGTGGGGTCTCACTACAGAAAGGGCCTATCTAACGATTTATATCTTTGACCTAGTCAGAGAGAGTCAGAGTCAAATTGTTATATATTTCTTTAGATTTACAAAATTTAGACAAGTAAATTTTTTACTTATAAACAGCTTGATATATATTCATTACTATCAAACAAGAAATAAGGTGCAATTGACTCTAACTCACTTCAATTTTGTGTTTACTAGCGGAAGAAGTGAAAAAGAAACCACTAGCAAGTTTATCGCTTGTTGATAAGCGATAAACTTGCTAGTGGTTTCTTTTAATACAATCTTTGCATATCTAAGTCTAAACATAATGCGACGTTGTCATATTTGTAAAGGCAAGTAAATCTATAATCTAACACAACTAATTTATGTTCTTACATACTATGTAATACCTTTGTTTAACCACAATCTCACCCACAGTTGGCAGTCGCTGCCCCCCATTATCCTGGGTCAAGCCCGGGCACCCCTGTACTAACAACGAGATGTGCTCCCCTGAGATCTGCTGTCCCGACATACGGCGCATGAAATCCTGTGTCAGGCCAATGTACTAGAAAAACTAAATATTACAAGGCACGGTACTGACCGCCTTTGGGAGGCAGCGCAACAGATGTGATTAAAATATTTTTAATTCATTATTATTAATTATTTCACCATAGAAATTATAATATAACAGGAACTTAGCCTGAACCATTACATTTCTCATAGGTACAATAAAAAGAACAACACTTTACAATAAAAATTACATTAACATTATTTATATAAAAATGGAAACACTAGTAATAACATTACAATACCTGAATCACAGATTACCCCCAATAGATACCGCATTACGATACTTTTGTTCGGATGCTAGCGCACCAAAATTGGCGGAAGGCGCGGGTTGCGGGGACTGAAACAAAGGCGTTGTGATTGGCTATTTCAAGGTAGCACTAATAATGAACTAAGAGTATACTCACCGTAGGGTTGGGAAAGTCGAACACCAAATTAGAATTCATCGATAATTCGTTTGTAAATTTCGTATTAAAAGAAAATAAACAATTAATTTTCTATAGGATCATGAATTTATACAGACATTAAAACTAATATTTTAAACCTAAGTAAATGACAAAAACACTACTACTATTTAATTAAATAAAATAAAAAAAATTGTACACATTACACAATAATGATGAGAGATCATCTGTTTTGAATTCAATTATAAAGTAAAGAAAAGTAAATTAAAAGTTTATTTCAATAATAAAATAGCACTATTTAAAGTTAAGAGTTACAAATGTAGTAGGTTATAGAAATTTTTGTATTTATCACAGTCTCTGTAGGTGTTGTTACCCGTAGTCGAGTAACTGTCCTCCGTACTAGTTAATACAATAATACCTACCTACCGAGAGTCCCGGTCATCTACATCATCCACCATTTTTAACGATATCGACTAGACTCGAAATAAGTGAAATTCACAACACTAGCGTGACACGTGCTTTCGCCGAAAAGGACAACGAGTACAATAACAGCAATGCGGAAAAGAGACAAGTGACCGTCATTACGTACCATTAGCCATTATAAGCTGACCTGTTCTATATATGATAAAATTGTAATTATTTTACTTACCGATGAAATGTTATTCCGTCCTTTTGGTAGTTTGAATTTCTTGATGATTTTCCACACGATTTCACTGCACATGAAGTCATTTTATCCAATTTTCTATCACAAAACCAATTTTCACAAGCGTTAGAGCACAGAAACGTAGGGGTCTGACACTTGGTCGAAACTGAAGCCGTACTTCGAAGCGGCGATTTACATCTGTGCATTTGCATTGATGCGTGGTGCGCGGTCGTCGTCTTTCATGCGGAATCTATTGGGGGTAATCTGTGAACTGAATACAATTTTTTCTCTAAATTATATATATATAGTTACCGGTGGCGCGGCGGGGCGGCGGCGGGGCGCTGCCATTGAACGATGAAGTCGCCATTGGCCCGCCATTGTGTTTGTACAAGTAGTGATGTGGTAAACGATATCGGTTGTATGTATCGATGTACGGAAGATTGGATGTGCTTGTTTTTCCGATTAACGAGACAAGTTAATTTTTTAACCGACTTCAAAAAAAAGAAGAAGGTTCTCAATTCGACTGCATTTTTTTTTACCTCAGGACTTTTGACTGCGTGGTCCGATTTTCATGATTATTTTTTATATGAAAGCTGGTGCTTCCCGTGCTGTCCAATTTTAATTTGGTTCAGTTCTTACAAAGGGATCTATAAAAAATCATGAAAAAACTATAAAAATTTAAGTCGGTTTATAGTTTTTTTCACACAAAATTAATTATTGTGGTCTACAATAAATAACTTTTGTATTGTATTGTATTGTATATTTGTTATATAATATAATCCCTCGGGAATATTTTTTTGTAGGACCACCTCGGGATCATTTCTAATGCAATAGCGAAAGAGTTTTCCTAATCGGTGAATAATTGACAGAGAAATCGACGAACATACAAAAAAAACAGTATAACATTATAGCCTCCTCCTTTTTTTATGTCGGTTAAAAACAACTTGTGTATATCAATCTTCTGTATAACATAAAAATTTGTAACACAAGTCTCACAAAGGTTTTCCCTCCTTCATTAGTCTGCGTTTAGTGCAGCACTTTATAACTAGATGTCGCTACTTACGGTGGCCGAGCTCAGGATCGCGGTGACGAAGCGTTTTGGGTTTGGAAAGTGGTTTGGTTAGAGCTAACCTCAGACGAAGTAAAAAAACAAGACAGAGTGACGCCGGCCGACAAACTGATGCCGGTTTCGTAAACATGTGCGCGTTTGATGAGTGTTGCCGTGTAGTAAAAACGAATTACCCCTAATATTTTATTGTATTAGCAGAATGAATGGATAAGTAAATAGTAGATAAGATGACATTTTTTCAAATTGGATATTTACCTCACTTAGAGGTAGTATATAAGTAGGTATTTTTTATTCCGACTAGAAAGGGGGACAATAAAACAACAGTAATATCAAACATTGGTTTTAATGGCCTTTATATTGCGTAAGTTTTCTGTAGAACTGTCATTTACTGTCCACCGTTCTGGAAATTGTTTCCAATTTCGAAATATGGTGGAAACGTATTAGGTACATACATATTTTTCGATGATGCATCGCTTATTTTATGCTCTTGGCCAGCATAACTGTGCTCAGTCTCCAAGTTAGAGAAAACGTTGTCTTTGCCAATAAATCGTTTTAAAATCTTTTTATCTACTGATTTATATTGCTTTTCACTAACTATCACTATGCTTTCATTACATTATTTACGCACAACAGTTTCACAATTTTTAGGCCAATTTTTGGTATTTTTACATAAAAGGAGTATACGACGGTAAGGGAGGCAACCTTTGTTTTGAATTTAATATTATTTTGCCTCTATTGGGGGGTGCAATCTCAAAAAGTCGGCATTTTCCTAAAATGTCCTTGTCTCTGCATGTCCTTAATGATATCCCTTAGTCGAGCATATTTACTAACATTTAACTTTTGGACCCACTTAGACCACGATATCTCGTTAGACCCCAATTTCGTCTGATGTTATTAATTATCCTATAACTACCGGAGCATCAAGACGAATCATTAGACTCCTCAGTTATTGAAATCGGACTTATAGTTTCAGCGCTACGTGAAGAAAATAAAATCGGCTACTTACAAAGATACAAACGAAGCCAACCTTATTTATCCATGCTCCGTTGGTAGTCGGGTAAAAAAAATAGGTACCTAAGTAAATTAATACATAACATTACGTTTTACGTCACATTAATAACTTCCTCAACAAACGGGAACTTTTGTGACGCTTAGTGTTGGCAGCACTTGTGGCGGTTTTGTGTTCCAAGTTGTCATGATAATTTATAAAGTTGATTTACTAAAAATATATGTTTTTAAGTTTACTTAAGTATGAAATGTGATTCCATCCTACTTCTTGTGTATTGAAGATTGGTTTTTACACGATTTTACAACACAATTTGACATTTGCGATCTTCAGTCCACAAGATACTTTTACACGGAGAAAATATTATGAAATATTTCGCAGTTTTTCCTATTGGACAGCTATCGGAAGATGCACAGGAGTCGCGCAACAAAAACTACAGAAACATGCGACTACATCATGCCAGAAAATGTTCTTGAACAGCTACAAATGATATCTTTATAACTCTACTAGCGTTTGCCCGCGGCTTTGTACGCTCTATTCAAGTAGCCTATGCCCGTTCCCGGGATACCGTTTACCTCGATGGTAAGATTCGTTCAGCCGGGAACGAAATAAAAACTATCCTTTGTCCGTCTCCTGGTTCTAATTCTAAGCTACCTCCCCACCAATTTTCAGCCAAATTGGTTCAGCCGTTCTTGAGTTATAAATAGTGTAACTAACACAACTTTCTTTTATATTATATATAGATTTAGATATAGATTGTATACGCCAGATCCGTATCTAACAAGTTTAAGAAAGAAAACCAAACGTAAAAAATATCAAACATCTTGAAGATGAGGCACTTAGTCTTCTAAAAGTGGCACAACTTACTACTGACCCTGAAATATGAGTAGAGTATGGTAAAGGTGATTTATTTTCCACTGTGAAACTCTTAAAAATCATTACTTTCCACTTTTTTACAGTAGACAGAAAATTTAAAGTTATTAGGTTGATGGATAAGTACCTACTAGTGATATTTACTTTAGAAAAAAAAAAAAATGGCAAGAATTTTTGTAACTTTAGTTTTAACTTTTTTGGTAATGAAAACGATGTATTTCACTTTAAAAAAAATATTTACTTATTTTTTTATGCTGTAATGTAATATATAATACGAGAAATCATTAAAATGTATATACCATTTGAATTTCTATACAATATTGCATATCTGTACCAAATTTCATCACAGTATGATAAAAAATCATTAAGTTAGTGATTTTTGACAAAAAATTTAAGTGAAT
Organism: Eupithecia tripunctaria; assembly: GCA_955876795.1. Lineage (NCBI taxonomy): Eukaryota > Metazoa > Arthropoda > Insecta > Lepidoptera > Geometridae > Eupithecia > Eupithecia tripunctaria. The sequence goes on along the minus strand of OY041623.1, from coordinate 5,117,399 downwards.
TAGAGTCAATTGCACCTTATTTCTTGTTTGATAGTAATAACTATTTATCAAGCTGTATAAATAGTAAAAATTTGACTTGTAGTACTTATTTTGTAAGTCTAAAGAAATAAAGGATTTGACTCTGACTCTGACTCTTTGATCCGAAACTGACTTCGATTTTCCATAGTGGCGCCGACCGGAGCTGGATCCGCCGAAACTGGCGCGGGCGGCGGCGCATGCCTACGGAACCGCAAAGCGCCCCGCCGCCGCCGCCGCCTTCCTCGTTGCCGATGCCACCTCCTCCGACACGATGCAGCCCCATTTGGTGCAAAGTGCGGACATCTCTCTCAAGGCCGCAGCCGGAGCTGTAAAACTTGAAAAACAAGTTGCTTTCGTCTATAAACAGTGTAGATACAGTGCTGGTTAAAAAGATTCCTAAACTCATTCCCATGGCAAATAATTTTGCATCAGATTTATTTCGAATTTTTTCACCTACCCAATACCACCAAGCCAAAATCCGTCATATCTTTAATAATACTGAAATTGATATGGCAGTAAGCTCCTCAGTATGGTTTAACGCATCATTATGAATGTGAGTTAATATAATTAATCACCATAACAGAATAATTTATGCAGTTAAATCAAATAAATTTAATACCTTATTTCGTGTTAATTATAACTTTTATCAATAGGGTATATTTTTTAAATCGATTATTTAGGTCAATACATGTGTAAGGGAAAAAAAATATAACAACCAAAATAAATTAAATTATTGAGGTAAAAAACGAAAAGTAAAACTACACTCAGTTTCTGGTGATCAAAACGCTGCTATGTTAGCAGCCATTGCATTTTATGACGTCACGGATCATCGAGCTTCTTAAGTAAACTCAAAGTCAAAACTTCATGCCCATACAAAAATGTTCAAGTATGACGTCACGCTTCACGTGCCAATAGCGTTGCGTTTAGACATTTCGCTGTTGAGACTTAAAATATCTACTTTTTAATGATTAAATTTCACAATAAAAACATCATAAGATACAAAAATAAATATACAGATATATTTCTATATCAATACAGAATACGTAAAAAAATATTAGCTTTTTTAAAGTCACATGCATATACCCTATTACGAGTATGATTAGAAATATAAACTTAGTTATTAATCTCACAGCAATTTTAAAACTTTGCATGTTAGACTTGTGTACTTAGTTTATATTTAAAGAAAGGGAGATGTAAAGTGTATTACTATTTTTATTCTTCAGTGGTAAAGTATAGACGTCTAGAGTCTACTTTGTGAACTGTCATTCGCCTCCATTCCTTTCATGTGTTTGCATCGCCATGCGTCATTCGCCTAGCGTTTATTTCAATTATGAATTTTAATTCATAAAATTACGTGTTCATAGGAACAACGCGTGCGAAGCCGCGAAAATAAAAGTTTATTATACGTTTACAATTTTATTCATATGAAATCTAATATCCGTTACCGTAACTATCCAAAACTACCGAATAATCAGAAATGTCCGTAACGAAACCAATATAATAGTATTCTAATATCCATATCCGTAACCGTATCCGAAATAGCATATCCGTAACCAATATATTATCCGTATCCAAAATAGCATGTCCGTAACATCCCTGAACAATATAAAAGACGACATTTTTCCCCAAAGGATTTAGAACTGACTTAGATTGTTGAGAAAATATACCTGATTTCAGTTATTTGTCGGAATCAAATATGAGTAAGTACTATTATGTATAAATCCATTTTCGTTTTTTTTATTTTTTTTGTAGCTTGTTCTCCTCCTAGCCGAATTTCGGCGACCAGTAGGCCAAGCACAGGATTATTGCCTAGGGTAGAAATGAAATTGCATCGTCATAGATTGCGGATAAATTAAGTTGAAGTACCGTAATGAATGTTGAATATATGACGCATTCGATTTGTCATCGACGTAATTTTTCTCTATTGTACTCTATCCGAGACTAATGATCCCTGTGCTTGGCGTACAGTCTCAAGTCTCAATGGATAGTAGCCATGTGCACAGGATATTACAAAAGTGCTCAGTGCGGAGACACAGGTACACTCTATGTTCTTTTGCAGATTTGTTGAAAAGTTTGGTAGCTGTCATTATGCTAGTAGCATGTGTTTGCTTCCAATCAAGTTATGGTTTGGGTAAGCAAAATTTAACTTAAAAATCAACGTTGTTTTTATAGTCACCTTTGTTTAACCACAATCTCACCCACAGTGGCTGCACGCTGCCCCCCACCGACCTTGGTCCCCAGATATCGCCCCTGTTCTAGCAACAGCATGTGCGCCCCTCAGATTTGCTGTCCCAGTACTGGGGGCAAGACTTACTGTGCCAGACCAGTAACATAACAACCAATGTAACAAGGCACGGTACTGAACACCTAACTAAGGCGCGACAGATGTGATTAAATTATTTAAAATTCAAATCTTATTTATTTCACCATAGATTATATAAGTATAACATAACAGGAACTTAGACATAGACATAGACATAGACATATCATTTATTTGCCACCACAATACACACAATATAAATGAACATTAAATACATAGTTACCAAATTAGAATACAGGAACAATATACAAAAAGGAATTAAATAGGTGACCAATGTGTGCTGCAGTAGCAAAATGGCCTAGACTCAGCATAATGCCAACTGTTGTGTACAGAAGGCGCTGTTATTCTGTCTAGACCAAAAACTAGAACAGTCACAGGACCCTGCAGTTACAAACCATCAAATAGAAGAAAAATATATATATATATACTCGCTCAGTTATTATTGCCTTTAGACGACAAAATCATAATAATGTGCATAGATAATAATAATATCTCAAGGAATATCAATAAATAAATATTTAAATATTACCTAGTAAGTACAGTACTCGTACTTACAATAAGAAAAATGATAATAATATAAATAACCAAAAACAATAATTATAGTAAAACCTAACATTTAAAAGGGACATCGGAATCAGTTAATCCAGACTTTTGTTGATCCAGAATAACACATTTTAGCCGTTTTCTAAAAGTGAATTTTGATTTTAACAACCTGAGAGGTGGTGGAATGTTATTCCAGCATTTTGTTGCTTGGTACCTGAAACTGCCACGAAACCTAGCTGTTTTGTGAGTAGAATAATGCAGCAAATTTCTATTTGGCCTAGAGCTATATTTAGTACGTGACTGGTCAAGTTTGGAGAACAGGTATATAGGGGTACCAAATAACAAAACACCGTGCACCAGTGTGGCCATATGCAAAGCTCGCCGCGAGGCCATGTTTAGCGTAGAAGAAGTGTTTAGGTATGGCGTGACGTGTGTTCGCGGCGGTATATGATAGCAGAATCTACAGCACGCATTTTGGATTCTTTGAATAAGGCGGCTAGTTTTGTATGTAAGACGCGGGCCGTATACTAAATCACCATAGTTAAGCTTTGATAGTATCAGAGTTTCACAGACTTTTACACGAATCTCTTCCTTGAGATAATGCCTGATTTTGTACAGCAACTTAAGTCTGAAGAAACAACTTTGCGCTAAATTCAAGATATGGCGCTTAGGAACTAAGGAACTAAGAAACTTCAACATAAAGACTAAACTGAAAAATATGACTCTTCCTGACATCTATTGGCGAATAATATTACTATACTTTCTAAAAAACAAAATTTACCAATAAAATAACTCAGCGAAGTTCGGTCATCCAGGTACATACTATTATATTAAATAAAGTACCTAGAGAATTTAGTTCTAGCGTACAAGAGCAATTATTAAGGATAATGTAAGTTTTATGCGAAGATAAACACAAAATTATATTTTTGTGTTTTGTGCACATAACAAAACAATAAAAAAACCTCCCGAGAGAATAATATGTGCGGCACAGGAGTCATGATGGACCACATTCCCGTATGAACTCTAAATCTTTTATTATTAAATATTTTAAGTTTATTTGTTAAGATCTAAACCTACCTTACATTTACGTTGTGATGTAGAAACGTGATTTGAACTGGACAATGATCGTCTAGTTATATAAAGGCTACGTAAAACGTTGGTTGTGTTGTAGAAACGTGATTTGAAGTGGCCAATAATCGGCTAGTTTAGTGCTCTTTAATGTGTCGTAGAAGCCCGAGTTCTTATAAGAAAGCTTAGACAAATGGAAAAAACCTTACCTATAACCATTGATTTATTAAAAACGAAGATGAGGCACTGGTTGCTCGAAAGTGGCAACCTCAAATTGTGTAAAATTGTGTTCTCCCACATCAGTCACCGTCTGACCGGCGGCACGGGCGGTCGTGATTCGCGTGAAATATTGTTGTCTCAGTCTCACTTCGGTCCTAGATACGTCTTTCCGTCTTTTTTCTTCTTTGTATTGCACAGGACTGGAAATATAACTGTGAGCGTATGTGTTTGCGTGTAGTTGTAACACATGCCAATTTTTGAGTAAGCGCTGGGAGAACGTAACCTATCTTCCCTTTTTAAATCAATGCCTATAACCATATAAGAATAAAACTAAAATGAAGTAAAATGTAATGTAAATATAGAAGAATGATGTTTTAAGAAGATTACGGGGTATATAATAATGTATAATGGTTCTATTATACTGGGTCCACAGTTCTTTCATACTCTTCCAGGGTTAGGACTGGCTAAATTAAACAATTAAAACCAAATAAGTGGTACGTTCTATGTAGATACGGACTCATACCTTTGTAGATCTGGTAGGTACGTATTATGTTTAATACGTTTTAAAGTTCAACTGACTTACATCAAGTTGTAGTAGCTAGGAAGCTTTTATTCACTTTTCATTGTTTGATGTAGGCGTATTTACCAAGTAGACCTTGACCGCCCGGTCGGCATATTGTAAGATAAGTCTTGATGAAGTAAATGTGTACCTGCTAGAGTAAAATTCAGTATAATCAAGCCAAAGGCTTCTTGTATATTAAACTAACTACTGCGAAGTAAAGAAAATACGATAGATTCAGTAGAATGTTAGAAGTAGAACGCTCATTATTAGTAATTTCCTACGGGCTGCAATCAGCAGTTGAAGTCTCGATACATACCCAGCATGCAAAGATACGAGATATCTTATAACTAACACTGGGAACCATTTAGAGCACAATAAATATTTGAACTCACTATTACTAATACATAATTCTACGAAGTTTATTTCTGCAGTCGGCTTCTCTCCAACATAGAAGCAAGTAGGTCCTACCTATACCTACCTAGGCAACACTAGATACACAAAGGTGTCTTCAGGAACTGTTTGGAACTCCAGAACTCCTCTGACATAAGCAACTCGACATTCTTGTTCCGCTTTACTATCTATGCCAGTTAACGACATTTCACTAACCTTGGTATTGCATGCTATACACAATACTAGACTCACAACTTGTGAGTCTAGTATTGTGTAAAATTGCACTCCTAATAATTTGTGTTAATTATTACAATGTAATTTATAAGAATATGAAAACTCTCTACGTTTCTTTTTATTGGATGTTTTTTTAATATCTAAAAAAGCTCTGCCGATAGCATGCCACAACTGGCTACAACTATGTACAGCCAATCCCTGTTAGATAAAACTAAGACACGCGCTGCTGCTGCAGACGCTGTGAGTCACACTCGCTAGTAGACCTGCAGTAGATCAGCAGCACCTGGCGCTCACAACCTGCAGAGGCGCGTGCCTCGCTATGCCCTCCACCCCGCGCCGCTGCTGCAGATGCTGTGAGTCATATGAGTGTGACGCGGGGCGGAAGGCTTGGCGGGACACGCATCTAAGTTTTATCCAACAGGGATTGTCTGGACCTAGTTCTAGCCGGAATGATATCACATAGACCTAGTTTTATCCAACAGGGAATGGCTGGACTTAGTTGTAGCCGGCATGATGAAGGCTAGACCTAGTTTTACCCGAAAACAATCGGCTCGTACTTGGTTTAACCAAGAGTAAGTGGCTACGCCTAGTTCTAACCGGCTAAAACTAGATGTAGCCGCACTTCGGGTATTAGCCGAAACATATATAATTAATAAATATATTTGTAAATAATAGTCTAGCCATTCTGGACCGTAGCAATGGGCTACTAGCCAACTTTTTCAGCTGCTCCTACGATTTGATATGGTAGAGCTACTGCCACTACTTGTCGCAGGTATACAAGGGTGCGTTTAAGAGTAGTGACATCATTCACACATCAATATTCACCTTGATTATTTATAACGTCTTAACCACAGATTAAAAAATTAGTACCACACCAGAAGTAGTTGCAATCACTACTTCTGGTGTGGTACTAATTTTTTCCAGCAGGGAAGACCCAAATTGAAGTGGCAGGACAACTGAATCTGAGCCGGTTCTCTGTCCGTCGAGTATGTCAGAGATCAAACCAAGCAGCACAAACCGGCATTATATCATATCACATTTAGTCCATATCGGTAACTTCAGCATTCAAGAAGACTTATTAGAGTACACTCGAACTCCAATTGCTACCACCTGATTTAATAACCTAAGACAACTGCGTCAAAGAAAAACCAAAGAAATAACGAGACAAGTCTATCGCAGTCCAACACGCAGTACCAGGGCCGTAGTCGGGATGCTGCTACAGATGTTCTTCCTTGCACAGCCGGCCGGGGTCTGGATAGCAGCGTCTTATGGTCCGAAGATCAGCATTCGCCATCAACGCACTCCGTCAAAGTCTATCGCAGTCCAAAGCGTAGTTAACAGGGCCGCAGCCAGGATGTCTTAGGGTCGTTCGTCAGAATTCGCTATCAAGGCACTCCGTCAAACACTCTGTTAAAAAAGTAGATCCACATATCTCGCCACATTACTGGCTTGTGAATATCAAAGCACCTACATTAAATTAATGTGCAAAATTATGCAATTATGTTCTGTAATTATAGGAAAGTAGTTTATATTCTGAGAAGATCTAACGAGTCGGAATTGATCATTTGCAAATATTGAAACATTTGGCGGATTTTAATATAAATAGTTAAATTATAATTATCGACTTAAAATCTCTTTATGTATCGATTTAAAGCCTCGTTATGATAGATCTCGCCTGAAAGACATAATATTCGAAGAATTCGTCTTAGTGAGGTGGTACTACAACATTTCATGCAGCGATTTATCGATCATTCGATGATGTGGTTAAAAACATTTTACGCTAAAGTTAGAATCTTTCAATATCTGTAAAAACTGATAGAAAATTCTGGAAGGTTATCGATGAAAGATATCAATGGGGGATTTGTCGACACTAAATTATTGAAAGGCGTATGGAAAATAAAAGAATTCAAAATTATCAGATTTTGGGTAGGGTGAAGAGGAAGGTTACGGGAGTTGAGAATTGGAGTTTCGAGAGGTCTGTCGAATTTCGGATATTTTACAGAGTTCTCTTAAAGATTTCCTGTGTGCTGCTCTGTGAGCAATAAAGTAATTCTGTTATGGTTTATTTGGCTACTGGGATAGTTGTGAATACCTATGGATAAGGAAAGTATTTCTACATGGGTTAGTCCAACAACATACTATTAGCCAGAGTCAGAGTCAGAGTCAAATCGTTTATTTCTTTAGACTTACAAAATAAGTACTTAGACTAGTCAAATTTTTACTATACAATGTGTCTGGCTACAGGTGTCGGAGACTTTGGGGGGGTGAAGTATGGTAAATTTTATCGACAAATCACTATCCCTATTTTTTTTTCTCGCTCCATGCTAAAATGGCAGCCATTTTGTTTTCTTTTGCCTCGAAGCACGGGTGCTTATATTGTTTTAGCTATAGCTACCCATGCAGAGGCCCTAGGAAGACGATAGAGGTCTCATTTGATAGCCAATAATGTAGGCAATACAGCAATGATAACATTGTTGCGTTTTCTATTTTATAATAGAGGAAAAGAGAATTTATAAAACAAAAATAAAGTTTTTATTCAACAATTTTTTTTAATTATTAGCTTTTTCATAAAATTGAAACTGTCAAGCTACATGTTTTTGGTTTTTGAACGATAGTACAGAATGTGTGCTTCAAAATAAGTCTTGCATCTTAGCCCTGAATAAGATAGTTTAGATGTTATGACGAATAGAATATGACCCATGAAGCTTAAATATCCCGCTAATAAGCAACTAGACTCACGGTTTCGAGGAATTGTGTTTCCATAGACAATTCTGTTCTTTGTTGTAGATAAGGGCGCGCTGAAACTGAAATGGCAAAGCTAAAAGTGAGTCTAGTTGCTTATTAGCGGGATATTTAAGCTTCAAGGGTCATATTCAATTCGTCATAACTTCTAAACTATCTTATTCAGGGCTAAGATGCAAGACTTATTCTGAAGCACACATTCTGTACTATCGTTCAAAAACCAGAAGCATGTAGCTTGACAGTTTCAATTTTATGAAAAAACTAATAATTTAAATTTTTTTGAATGAAAACTTTATTTTTGTTTTATAAATTCTCTTTTCCTCTATTATAAAATATAAAACGCAACAATGTTATCATTGCTGTATTGCCTACATTATTGGCTATCAAATGAGACCTCTATCGTCTTCCTAGGGCCTCTGCATGGGTAGCTATAGCTAAAACAATATAAGCACCCGTGCTTCGAGGCAAAAGAAAACAAAATGGCTGCCATTTTATCATGGAGCGAGAAAAAAAAATAGGGATAGTGATTTGTCGATAAAGTTTACCGTACTTCACCCCCCCAAAGTCACCGACACCGGTAGCCAGATACATTGTATAAACAGCTTGATAAATAGTTATTACTATCAAACAAGAAATAAGGTGCAATTCACTTCAATTTTTTGTGCACTAGCGGAAGAAGTGAAAAAGAAACCACTAGCAAGTTTATCGCTTATCAACTAAAACAATCTTAGGATAACTAAGTCTAACTGGTCTTACATACTATTGTCTGTGTGGAACTGGGCGACATCCGGCCAAGCATTAACATCACTGACGTAGTCATCTACGGAGTAATAGGCTTTCTTGATAAGATTTCGTTTTATGTACAGTTGAGCCTTAGATTTCAACTACTGTTTGCGGCCCGTAGGAATTTACTTAAAAAGCGTTCTACTCCTAAAACCCTACGGAATCGATCGTATTTTCTTACAGCTATTCTCGCAGTAGTTAATTCAACGTCATGCCATACTATCAGCCTTTGGCATGCAAAGGCTGAAAGTATGACGTTGAACTAACTAACAATTTTACTGAATTTTACTTCAAACCTTTTACTGTAACAAGACTTTATCTTGCTAGAGCCCGACTCTACCTAGGTCTACTGAAACCTTTTAAATCTCAGCTAATGAATTGAATAACCTTGAGTTGGTTATCTAAATAGTCAACCTCTGGATCTAAATTGCTAAAGTCTGCTGCTAAATTATATTAATTCTATTGAGAACCCGGCACCGGTGGACCCTGGTAAATGTAGGGCCAAAACCGGAGGCTCATGGGCCTCGTTGGGCTGGTTTCACCTGTAGATAAATTCTAGGAGGTGGAATCTGAGGCATTTACACGTATCTTTCGTTCCTTTCAGCAAGTTGAGGTACAATATATAATAAACTACCAATTATTGTCACAGACATTGTCAATTTTGAATATTTTAAACAAATAAATAAAATGTTCTTTGAAAGCCATGCATTTTATAGTATTAATGAATTTATGTATTATAGGTATCTCTGTTAACGACAGAGAAAAGAAATGAATTATGTGAATTATTATTAATGGAATATATTATATTCTGTATTATTAATATTATTATAGAAAGATTAGAATTTTCTTGAATGTGATTTGTACACCATGACTTGCCTTGTATAACTTCCAATGTTTTATAATATAAAACTGAATAACCTGAACTCGGGATCAAGTACGAGAAATCATGGAAGAAGTGTTGCTTAAGCACATGACTGAGTTTAAGAAGCAGTTCACGGCGGAGTTAGTATGTAACGGTCACAGATGAAATTAAAAACGTCAAGCAAGCTGTAGACTTCATGGATAGTCGTATCGTAGACATAGTCCAAGTACAAAACGAGACTCGAGGCCAAATCAAGACCTTACAAGACCGCGAAAGCCAGCTGCAGACTAAGATAATAGCTTTAGAAGCTAGGTTGAACGCAATGGAACAAAATGCTCGTTACAAAAACATTGAGATCCAATGTGCGCCGGAAAAGAAGAACGAGAATCTGATATCAATAGTAGAAGATCTCGGCGCCGCTATTGGATGCACAATCAAGGAGGAGAATATCCTGCGTATAACTAGAACGGCAAAACTGGACCCGAAAAGTAAGCGTCCGCGCTCGATAGTTGTGGAGTTCAACACGCAGTTGGTGCGCGATGAATTTTTGGCCTCTTCAATCCAGTATAATCGGCGACACCCAAATGATAAACTTAACAGCACCCACCTAGGCCATTCTGGACCTAAATTGCCTATCTACGTATCCGAGCACCTCTCTCCTTACAACAAAGCCCTACACGCCGCTGCTAGACGAGCGGCTAAGGAAAAAGGATACGAATTCGTTTGGACCCGCGGCGGCCGAGTCTTCATGAGAAAGGATGCTAACTCCCAGTACATCACTGTGAGGGACATGAGTACTATAGCTAATCTTAAGTAAAACATGGCTACGGTTCCTTCAATCACTGCAACGGACTCCATCAGTATTTACTATCAGAATACTCGAGGACTCCGTTCCAAAACACATATTTTCTATAGAGGCTTGGTACAGAGTGATTATGATGTCATAGTTCTGACAGAGACGTGGCTAAATGCTAGTGTGTTGGACGCAGAGTTATTCGATAACAAGTATACTGTTTTTAGAAGAGATAGATACACAACGGGTTTCGACACGGAAAAAGATGGCGGCGGCTGTCTCATCGCAGTTTCAAAAAGACTTACTGCTGTACGCAAGACTAACTGGGAAAGCTTATGCGAAGATTTATGGGTTGTAATCCAAATCCCTCAATTAGGGACCTTTCACGAACTTGCTCTTTGCGCTATTTACCTGCCTTGTCCTGTTAGCAGTAGAGAATTAGAGCATTATATCGATCACTGTAACTCTGTTTTTGACCAATATGATGGTGACATCTGTCTCATTGGTGATTTTAACTTAAGTAAAATTAATTGGAGCTCAATCGATAAAGATCAATATAACAATCAAATTTCTAAAATATGTAAAACTCTTATTGAATTTAGTTATCTAGCGAACCTTAAACAGTTTAACTTTGTAACGAATAGCCAGAACAAAATACTGGACCTTGTTTTTGCTAACAAACAATCCTGCGCTGTTCACTCTTGCTTGATTCCTCTTTGTACCGTCGACCCTTTACACCCTCCCCTGGATATTAATATTGACTTTAGAAATGTTATTAGTTTAAAGGCTAACCCTAACACTAGAAAACTTAACTTCCACAAAGCAGACTACGAAGCTATTAACAAATGTCTATCTAAAACTGACTGGTCTGCTCTTAATGAGGACACGGACGTAAATTCTATGGTTGATAATTTTTACATCATAGTCAATGAACTAATCAAAAAACATGTACCAGTCTCTAGAAATTATGCCAAAAAATATCCAGCGTGGTTTGATAAACGACTTATAGGGTTATTACGCGAGAAAAACAATTTACGTCTCAGGCTAAAGAAGTATAATAATCCTATGGACAAATTAGATTATCAAACTTTGAGTAAACGGTGCGATAAACTTGCATTAAATCTCTATAACATCTATGTAGAAGAAATTGAAACTAGAATTCGAAGTAACCCTAAATATTTTTGGTCCTTTATTAAATCAAAAAAAGGAAGTAAAACTAATTCTATACCAAATATAATGACTGATGGTTACACTACTAAATTAGATGGATATGATATATGCAACCTTTTCGCTTCCACATTTTCTCTAGTTTATGTTCCATCTGGTCCTGGAACATCTACAAACTTTCCAGCTACGAATACGCTCAACGCTGGTGACTCTAATTTAGCCAGATCACAGTCACTAGCGTTGACCCCTAACGCTAGTGGGTCTCTTCTGTGTAATGCAAAAATTCCCGTAGAGCTCATCACAAAGAAACTTAAAACCTTAAATACCAATAAAGGCTCTGGGCCAGATGGTATTCCACCTATCTTTTTTAGAAAATGCTCGGACAACTTAGCACTTCCACTATTTCTAATCTTTGAAAAATCACTGTCTTCCGGAATTTTTCCCACTAGATGGAAATCAGCAAGGGTCGTACCAATACACAAGTCGGGCGATCACAATCTTGTGACTAATTACCGACCGATCTCTATTCTTTCGACCATGGGTAAGATCTTCGAGTCCTTGATATGTCCACTGATTCAAAATCACTTTCACCAGTTTATAACTGATCATCAGCATGGATTTGTTCCGGCTAGATCAACAGCTACAAACCTAGTCACCTTCGTCGAGGGTCTTGCTGAGGCCATCGATAAACACCGAGAAGTTGATGTTATATATACTGACTTCAGCAAGGCCTTCGACCGAGTTTCCCATGCATTGCTTATTAGTAAGCTCGCGTCGTATGGATTAACAGGCAACCTAATTAAATGGGTCAACTCCTACTTAAGCGACCGTCTTTTCACTGTCGTTGTCAATGGATATGAATCCAATTCATTTAGAATAAGTTCTGGAGTACCGCAAGGGTCTCATTTGGGTCCAATACTATTCAATATATTTATTAATGATATCCCCGCCTGCTTTCATCACTCACTGCCGTTTATGTTTGCAGACGATCTTAAAATCTCACGAACAATTAACTCGGAGCTCGACACTGATTTACTTCAACGTGACCTCGATGGATTGCATCGATGGTGTTGTATGAACAAAATGCATATCAACACAGATAAATGCTACTTTATAAAATTTACTCGCAAGTTAAAACCCCTCGAGTCACATTATAATATAGGTGGAACTCCAATACGCGAAGTGGATGAGATCAGGGATCTAGGCGTCATCATAGATAAAAAATTAACTTTTATTCCACACATTGACAGTATCACAAAAAAGGCATCAAAAATGTTAGGATTTATTATTAGAAATGGCAAAATATTTAAAACATCGCACACCAAAGTCGTACTTTACAATACTCTGGTCCGCAGTATACTTGAATATTGCCCTACAGTATGGCGGCCACACTATGCTACGCATATTTTAAAAATTGAGCGCATTCAGAAACGCTTTACTAGGCATTTAGCCTACACGGCTAGAAAGGCTAAAATGCTTCCTACATACTCGGATCGCCTTAACTATTTTAAAATGGCATCTCTAGACAAACGGCGTAATCAGCTGGATCTCATATTTTTATATAAACTCCTTAACAACCAAATAAATTGCCCTCCACTCCTAAGTAAAATTCACTTTAAAGTCCCTCGTAGAATTCCCCGTAAACCGATCCCTACCCTCGATCCACCACACCGCTCAACAGTCCTCGGCAAAAACTCACCCATTCCTAGAATCAGCAGAGAACTTAATATTCATTGCGCCCAGATTGATATTTTCTCAATAAAGCTACTGATTTTCCGCAAGTTCCTATCTGAGAACTTGTCAAACAATTCCAAATAAGTCACTTAAACACACAAAATGTATTCAAAATGTATCCAAAATTCAAAAATATTTTACCTACTTAAATCAAGCTGTTAATTTTTAGACTTTATAATTTATTTATTTTTTAAGCGGCAGTTTCATCTATCTCCTATTTTATTCCAGCTCTAGCTTCAAGATTTATTTACAATTTAAGTCATTATTTCTATATTATTTTCTATAACAACACGACAAGTGACACCTATTATAAAACTAAGTACACGGAAATTAAGGCATTACATTAACTGAAATTAACTCTTGGAGATGGTGAAATTGCTGCATCATTTACATTATAAATAATACTTTAATTTTTTCCTCTGATAACCTACTACTTAGCATGCAGTGTCCACCTATAATTGGTTGTGCAATTAGATATCTCAATATTTTGTGTGAATTTTATATATAAGAATTATTGTAACACCCACTGGTAGACCAAATAAATAAAATAAAAAAACTTGCCGCACCGCGAGCAGGCCGCCGTCGTCACCGCCCCCCCCCGACGCTGGATCCGCCGCCGTAGCCGGCGCGGGCGCATGCCGGCGGAACCGCAAAGCGGCCTTTTCGTTGCCGCCTCCTTCGACAAGATACAGCCCCTTATTAGGTGCAAAGTGCGGATGCCTCGCTCAGGGCCGTTGAACTGTTAAACTTGAAAAACAAGTTGCTTTCGTCTATAAACAAACCCATAAAGAAAATTGTAAAGATACAGTGCTGGTTAATAAAAACAAAATAAAATTTTGCAAAACCCACGACGGATATAATAAATAGTATAATAGTATGTATTCGAAAAAGGAAGAAATATTTTTTGCAAAACCCCCCCGACTAAAAGGAATTGAAAAAGACAGTTAAATTACCTTGAGTTACAAGCTTCCTACATTTTTTCACCTATCCATTACAACAAAGCAAAAAAATCAGTCGGGGGGGCTGCCATTGCCAATTGCCATCTATTTTCTGAATTTTCCGGTACCCAGTGTGGCCCTCCACCTCCATCTCCTCCCGTGGGCGTCGCGTCGTAAGAGGCGACTAAGGGATATCCACCAATGGCGGGCAGCAGCGCCCCCTACAGAACGAAAAAAGAAAAAAAAGTGTCTCAATCGATCAAAACATTCTGGAGATAATTGGCAACATTGGTTTTCACAAAATACACGTATAACAGCGCCCCCGTGGTGAATGAAGACCATAACAAGCTAGCTAAAATCATCGCCACCAAATTATGAACCCGAAACTGAAAACCGCACCTTAATCGGTCAAGCCGTTTTGGAGATAATTGGGAATATTGCATATTGCACATCACACCCTAAGCGCATATATCGTCTCCGTTGGGTCGCGGGTAAAAAGATTCCTCCACTCATTCCCATGGCAAATAATTTTGCATCAGATTTATTTCGAATTTTTTCACCTACCCAATAGCACAAAGCCAAAATCCGTCATATCTTTAATAATACTGAAATTGATATGGCAGTAGGTTCCTCAATATGGTTTAACGCATCATAATGAATGTGAGTTGATATAATTAATCACCATAACCAAATAATTTATGCAGTTAAATCAAATAAATTTAATACCTTATTTCGTGGTAATTATAACTTTGATCAATTAGGATTAGAGTTATTTACATTGATTTAAAAAGGGAAGTTAAGTTACGTTCTCCTAGTGCTTACTCAAAAATTGGCATGTGTTACAACTACACGCAAACACATACGCTCACAGTTATATTTCCAGTCCTGTGCAATACAAAGAAGAACAAAGACGGAAAGACGTATCTAGGACCGAAGTGAGACTGAGACAACAATATTTCACGCGAATCACGACCGCCCGTGCCGCCGGTCAGACGGTGACTGATGTGGGAGAACACAATTTTACACAATTTGAGGTTGCCACTTTCGAGTAACCAGTACTTCATCTTCGTTTTTAATAAATCAATGGTTATTTACCTAGTTATTAATCTTACAGCAATTTTAAAATTTTACTGTACTAAATTGGAATACAATATTTTAAGTTTGCATGTTAGACTTGTAGATGTGTACTTAGTTTATATCTAGAGAAAGGGAGATGTTAAGTCTATTAATATTTTAATTCTTCAGTGGTAAGGTATATATATCTGGTGTCTACTTTGTGAACTGTCATTTATTAGCCTCACAGATTAGCTTCCTTCGCTTCATGTGTTTGCATCGCCATGCGTCATTCGACTAACGTTTATTTCAATTATGAACGTTTAATTCATAAAAATACGTGTTCGTTCATAGGAACAACGTGTGCGAAGCCGCGATGATCAACTAGTTTATTATACGTTTACAATTTTATTCATATGAAATCTAATATCCGTTACCGTAACTATCCAAACCTACCGAGTAATCAGAAATGTCCGTAACGAAATCAATATAATAGTATTCTAATATCCATATCCGTAACCGTATCCAAAATAGCATGTCCGTAACATCCCTGTACAATATAAAAGATGATATTTTTCCCCAAAGGATTTAGAACTGACTTAGATTGTTGAGAAAAAATACCTATTTTCAGTTATTTGTCGGAATCAAATATGCGTAAGTACTATTATGTATAAATACATTTTCTTCTTTCTATAGCTTGTTCTCCTCCTAGCCGAATTTCGGCGACCAGTAGGCCAAGCACAGGATTATTGTCTAGGGTAGAAATGACTTCGCATCGTCATAGATTGTGGATAAATGAATTTGAAGTACCGTAATGAATGTTGAATATATGACGCATTCGATGACAAGTGACGTAATTTTTCTCTATTTTGCTCTATCCGAGACTAATGATCCCTGTGCTTGGCGTACAGTCTCAAGTCTAATTAATTATTCAGTGTACTAGACGTAACAATTTGGAGACAACCGTAATCTTATCGTCTTTTTTAATAATAAATAATTTGAATTTGAATAATTTGAAGTCTCAATGGAAAGTAAACATGTGCACAGGACATTACAAAAGTGCACAGTGCGGAGACACAGGTACACTCTATGTTCTTTTGCAGATTTGTTGAAAAGTTTGGTAGCTGTCATCATGCTAGTAGCATGCGTTTGCTTCCAATCAAGTTATGGTTTGGGTAAGCAAAATTAAACTAGAAAATCAACGTTCTTTTTATAGTCACCTTTGTTTGATCACAATCTCTCCCACAGTGGCCGCGCGCTGCCCCCCAGAGACCTTGGTCCCCAGAGTTCGCCCCTGTTCTGGCAACAGCATGTGTACCCCTGATATTTGCTGTCCCAGTACTGGGGGCAAGACCTACTGTGCCAGACCAGTAACATAACAACCAATATAACAAGGCACGGTACTGAGCACCTACCTACGGCGCTACATATGTGATTAAAATATTTAAAATTCAAATCTTATTTATTTCACCATAGACATAAGTATAACATAACAGGAACTAAGAAACTTCAACATAAAGACTAAACTGAAAAATATGACTCTTCCTGACATCTATTGGCGAATGATATTACTATACTTTCTAAGAAACAAAATTTACCAATAAAATAACTCAGCGAAGTTCGGTCATCCAGGTACTACTATATTATATTAAATAAAGTAGGTACCTAGAGAATTTAGTTTACGCGTACAAGAGCAATTATTAAGGATAATGTAAGTTTTATGCGAAGATAAAGATAAAGATACATTTATATGTCCAAATCAGGTGACTATACATAGGTACAATAGCTTTAATTAAGGTCGGCTATACATAGATAGGTGCATACAGATGTTAATTTGGCGACTGTGCTGCCCCTGTTGGCCAAAAAGGGTCAAACTCAGCTCTGTGCTGAACCACTCGTGTGCGCGGATCAGCGCTAGAGATAAACACCAAAATTATATTTTTTGTTTTGTGCACATAACAAAACAATAAAAAAAACCTCCCGAGAGAATAATATATACGGCACAGGAGTCATGATGGACCCCATTCCCGTATGAACTTTAAATCTTTTATTATTAAATATTTTAAGAATATTTGTTAAGATTTAACATTAAATCTACCTTGCATTTACGTTGTGATGTAGAAACGAGATTTGAAGTGGTCAATAATCGTCTAGTTTAGTGGTAGGACTCTTTAATGTGTCGTAGAAGCCTGAGTTCTTTTAAGAAAGCTTAGACAAATGGAAAAAAACCTTACCTATATATAAGAATATACTATAATGAAGTAAAATGTAACCATATAGAAGAATGATGTTTTAAGAAGATTGAGGGGTATATAATAATGTATAATGGTTTTATTATACTGGGTCCACAGTTCTTTCATACTTTTCCAGGCTTAGGACTGGCTAAATTAAACAATTAAAACCAAATAAGTGGTATGTAGATACGGACTCATACGTTTGTAGATCTGGTAGGTAGGTATTATGTTTCACATAGATAATCTTTCATAACGTTTTAAAATTCAACTGACTTACATCAAGTGGTAGCTATAGCTAGGAAGCTTTTATTCACTTTTCATTGTTTGATGTAGGCGTACTTACCAAGTAGACCTAGTGGCGGTTTTGTGTTCCAAGTTGTCATGATAATTTATAAAGTTGATTTACTAAAAATATACGTTTTTATGTTTACTTAAGTATGAAATGTGATTCCATCCTACTTCTTGTGTATTGAAGATTGGTTTTTACACCATTTTACAACACAATTTGGCATTTTTTCTGTAAAAAATACGAAATATTATATCGTGACACTCCGCGCGCGCCGGCATAGCTCGACTGGCAAGGGATGGCTTAGTTTCGTAATATGCCTGTGCGTGTAACTGTGTAATGTGTATGTACACGGCTAGGCTTAGTTTTGCCTCCATCAGTGAATCAGCCGGCGAATTTTTTTGATATTTTTTTTTGGGCTGAGCTGTCAACAAGCGCTTTTTTGAAAATGATCCTACCGAAATTTCGTATGTTTCGATGTTTGTTCCTCTTTCACAAAAATCAATTGAACGGGTCGGCCTGAAATTTACCAAACCCATATTTAGTTCTAGGTCTGTAAAAAAACAAAGTGTTAGTTTTATCTCATAAATCAGTTCGGGTAGAAATTATACTTAAACGTGTCCATAGAAACAACGCGTGCGAAGCCGTGGGCGTAAACTAGTTTACCTATGGTTTATATTTTTGAAATTTTATTCATAAATAATCTTATATCCGTAACGGTAACTATCCAAAACAACCGAATAATCAGAAATAATTTAATGTCCGTATCGAAATCACCTCTCATAATGTCAGACCTCCTTTAAAAGGTCCGGTCGGTCTCATTTAAGTTATTGTTGCGCCTTTTCTAAAGGCGCTTAGTCCTGCGCTTTGTAAAAATGGTTTTTATGACATTTTTAATATACTTATCCTGCTCTTACTTTAACAAAGAGTAAAATGAACAACAAGGATGGAAATAAAATCAAAGGACAACCTTAAAAAAATAGTCATAAGGGGCTAGTGTAAGTTTAATGTGACGCGCTCATTCATTTGTTTAGGTACTGTTGCGGCAAGTGTATTTTACATACGAAAATAATTTGAATATTCAATTCTACGTATTGAAATCACAGAAAAACAAAAGGATATCATGGATAGGTATGTAATAAACAGATTTCAATTATTAATCTATGTACCTATTTAGTTGATATTTTTGTCAAAAATACCTAAGTTTATCATATAATATGGGAAGAAGTCAATATGGCTACCAAGGACGTGTGTTATCCTTTGTTTTGATGGTTAATTTTCATTAAATAAACATTAAACTCAGATTAAAACTTTGTTTTTAATGTACGTGAACTAAGCATTAATTTATGCTATTTCTAGAAGCTACTGGGGCTAGGTTGGCGTCAGAATCAAAGTACAAACATACCCTTTCTTTTGTAGGGCGAGTCTAATATCCGTGTCCGTAACCGCATCCAAAATAGCATATCCGTAACCAATATATTATTATCCATATCTATAACCGTATCCGATGTAACGTATCCGTAACATCAATGTACAATATAAAACAAGATATTTTTCCCCAAAGGATCTAGAACTGACTAAGACTGTTGAGATCATATACCTAATTTCAGTTATTTGTTCTTTTGTGGAAATCAAATATGCGTAAGTACTATATGTATCAATCCATTTTCTTATTGTTTTTAGCTTTTTATCCTCCCAGCCGAAATTCGGCGACGCCGAGTTTTGTTCTATTCCTCTTCAATGAGGCGCGTGTTGGAGCTCCGAAAGTGGCGTCGTACCATCTTCGACCTTTATGATGAAGTCGCTCAGGTGGTTTCCCGTCTTCCTGTCATCAGCCCTAGAGTCTCATCCGAGAGTTTAGCTTTTTGGCCAATGGGCTGCTTTTTGCAGAAATTGATGCCCTTATGCCTCGAATAATACAATAATAATAATATTCTATACAGCTTTTAACCTACTTCTTATTTCTACTTACCTAAATAATCTAGTAAAAATTAATTTTTCAGATTTCTTGAAAAGTATTGTGGCCGTCATCATGCTAGTAGCATTCGTTTGCTTCCAATCAAGTCATGGTTCTGGTAAGTATATATACTTAAAAAATAACGTTGCTTTTTGTAGTCACCTTTGTTTGTTTGACCACAATCTCACTTTCAGTGGCGGAGTTCGACCACTGTCCCGATCCATCCTACATCAGGCCCACTATTCCCTGTTCAGGCGACATGGAATGCCGCCACCTATTGTCTGCACTTTGCTGTCCCAACATGAAGGGCGAGAAGTACTGTGCTTTTCCATTATTATTCTACTGAAACAATAAATTTATGAAAAATAAAAGAACCTGAACACGATGGGGTGACGCCTTTTCGTTTAGAATTTCCTGTCACCATCATCAGAGGAGTTCGATGGTACCATGAAATTGCATTATCACCGAACTCACAGTGTTCGGTATTTCACATCTGTCAATGTCAATGTCATAAAGACCGGTCGAAGGATTCAACATGTCGACGTACAGGTACCACCCTAACCCCCCAGCCCCTCTCCGCTCCCTTTCACTCACTCTCACTCATTTCACAAAACTTTTCGGCCTCAAAATTTATCATCAACTTTCATCAAAAATCCAAATCCAATAATTATTGTGTGACACAGTATCCCGAGCCTCCAGCAAATATCCTGTAAGTACTTGTGCTGTTACATTTTTGATCCTTCGACACCGGATAAGACAGAAACATATTTTGTTGTATTTTACGTAAAATCGTCACCGCCATATGATTGTTGCCCCGCCATATGATTGTTGCCGTGTGAAAGTTTTTAATCGATAGCTTGCAAAGAAATCGATACCCATCATGTCAAATTCAAGTATTGTCGTTGAAATACGATTTCTTATGCGGAAAGGTAAATACTTTGTACAATACTGCCCAAAATTTGAACTTTTGTAAAGAAGAAGATGTGCGTAAATTCAAAATTCATTGTTCGCAAATTGACTCCATTCTGTTAGTAAAGTAAAAGCGCAGGTTTGTTGATTGATATTATTATTTATTAATTAGAATTGATTACATGAAAATATAGGCCAGCCGTGCCGGGGTTGCAAGGGGAGAGAGGGAAGAAGAGTTCCGTCACACTCATACATAACATGACAAGTTAGGACTGTCAACCTGACTGACAGTGACAGTGACGTTCGTAATACTAATAACAACACTTCCCCTTAGTATTTTGAACGTCTCAAACAATTACATTTCACCAAAAGAAACAGTCATCTTCGAGACAATAAAACTGAGAAAACACACATATTAAAGGCCTCACACTGTGAGAGGAAATACTACATTGCATTATGTACCATTAAGACCTAGTTCAGTACAGTATTTAGGTGTTTTTTTTTGAAGCTACTTTATATTTACATGAACATAAATCCAATTTACCTAAATCATTTAGGAATTACATTTAATTCAAAAGTAAACATTTTATGCTTACATCCACCTAACGATTTCGTTAGTACATCAGCTGTCATTTGTTCAGATGGCAAATACTTAACAATTAACACATTCTTCCTTATTAAGTCTTTAACATAGTGATAACGAAGATCGATGTGCTTCGTTCTCTTATGACAATATTCCTTACATTCTAGTAGCTTATGTGCACTTTGATTGTCATTATACACTGTTATTGGAATACCTATAGTTACAATCTCTGATAGAAAGTTTTTAGTAAAACAAAGCTCTTTACAAACATCAGAAATAGATAGGTACTCAGCCTCTGTACTTGATAAAGCTACGCATCGTTGCTTACGCGACTCCCAGCTGATAGTATTGCTACCTAGCTTTACAACAAAACCTGTGTAAGATTTCCGGTCTGTGATATCATTTGCCCAGTCAGCATCTGTGAAGGCTGTGATACATAAATCATTAGATCTATGAAAATATAGACAATAATTTACTGTGCCTCCTAAATATCTAAGAATGCGTTTTAAGGCCTGCCAATGAGTCTTATCAAAATTGTTGCTAAACTGACTTAGGTTACTACATGCAAAAGCAATATCAGGCCTAGTGCACACAGATATATACATTAGGCTACCTAACAATTCTCTATAATCATATATACAATCATCCAAGTGTTCACTCTCATTCTTTTGTAGTTTGCAATTAGGCACCATGGGAGTGGACACAGGTTTACAATTTTGCATACCATACTTAATCAATAATCTAGTAATATATTCTGACTGGTCCAATTTAATAATATGCTTAGATCTATCTCTATACACATTTATGCCTAGACAGCTAGTAATTGAACCTAGGTTTCTAACACTAAAATTATTTTCCATTAATGTTAAAAGCTCATTGTTGTCAGTGCTATAAAATATGTAGAAGTCATCAACATAAAGTGCTATAATAATAACATCTTTACCTACTTTTTTAGTATATACACAAGGCTCACATTTGCTCTGCTTATAACTATTTTCACTAAGCAAGGAATGGACCTTTTCATTCCAGATTCTACTAGCCTGTTTTAGGCCATAGATACCTTTTAATAATTGACAAACTTGATTATTATTGTTATTTGTGAAACCTATAGGCTGCTCCATATAAATTGTCTCCTCTAATTTGCCATTCAAAAATGCAGTAGTGACATCTACATGGTCTATATTTAAGTCCAGCTCATTGGCTAAACTAAATAAGATTCTCATAGTACTATGTCTAACTACAGGGGAGAAAGTTTCATGGTAATCTATGCCTTTAATTTGGGTAAAGCCCCTTGCTACTAGCCTAGCTTTAAACCTATCAAACTTTCCTGAGGCATCATGTTTACGTTTGAACACCCATTTGTTTTTGACTATATTAGTATGTTGAGGCCTATCAACCAATTTCCACACATTATTTGCAATGAGTGAGTCGTACTCACATTGCATAGCTGAATGCCAGTGCTGACTGTCAGCGCCAGACATTGCTTCCTCATATGTGTGTGGATCGCCAGGAAGTGTTTGTTGCGCCACGAGGGAAAAATCAGTTTCGTAATCCTCATACCTCAGTGGCGGTTTTGAGCGAGTAAGTCTGATAGGACGAGTAGTAGAGACTAGAGGCGAAGAGGGAAGGGGAGCTGCGGCTTCCCCTTGAGGTGCCACCAAACGCGGCGACGTCACTCTCACAGAGGATGCGACAGCGATCGGCGCACACGGCGACTCGGCCTCGGTCTCGCTGCCAGTGCAGTAGAACTCGTCCTCAGCATCTGAAGTCAACATATGATCTGTTTCAATATCTTCTGATATATTATTCCGATTAAGATGAGTTTGACCTGTACTCTGCTGACCATGATCCAGTTCAGCGTGACTAGAGTCTTGAATATTATGACTAGATTTAATATTATTATTCAATTCATAAATTATAAAATTGTCATTAAAATTTGAATTAGAATTAATATTATTGTCAGTCTTATAAAATTGGTTCTCTATAAATGCTACGTTCCTAGATATAGTTACCCTTTTAGGGTTTATTGGGTCTGCAAGCCTATAGCCCTTAGAGGTCTCACTATAGCCCACAAAAATACATTTCTTGCTTTTAGCACCCAACTTATTCCTACTATGTTCAGGGATCAGTGTGTAAGCAATGCAGCCAAAGACATGAAGGTGACTAAGATCTGGCCTTGATCCGGTCCACTTCTCATAAGGAGTAAGGCCAGACAAAGATGAAGTTGGGGATCGATTCTTCAAATAAATAGCAGTTTTGACTGCTTCGCCCCAAAAACGCCCATCTAGACCTGCCCCTTGAAGCATGCATCTTGCTTTTTCTAAAAGAGTCCTATTAAGGCGCTCAGATACACCATTGCCCTGAGGACAATATGGAATAGATGTCTGATGGATAATTCCTTCCTTTTTAAGGAAATCAGAAAAAGAGGTGCTGCAATATTCCCCACCATTATCGGAACGGAAGATTTTAATAGGACAACCTAACTGTTTTTCTACATGAGATTTAAAATCAAGAAAAGTAGAAAATACCTCATCCTTCCTTTGAAGCAGGTAGCCAAAGCTCATTCGTGTGTAGTCATCAGTATACGTTACCAGATATTTAGTGCCACCCCAACTAGCTACTGGCATGGGGCCACAGACATCGGAGTGAATGAGCTCTAATGGTGCACTTGCACAGTGGGTGCTTCTTGCCGGAAATGGTTTGGCTGCCATTTTGCCTTCCAGACATGGAACACAGCTCTCCAGCTCCACCTTTTTATTCTTCTGAAACAATACACCATTAGCAACACCATCCCTTAAGGCTATCAAACCTTTGATACAAAGATGGCCTAGCCTCCTGTGCCAAATATCAATCGGCACCTCAGCTACGTTTGCACTCTGTGCTGGCTCCTGCTCGGGCAGGAGAGCTGTAGAGTGCGCCACCACTGCACACTGAGATGACACACCACGAATATTATGCGGCCTACCTACCAATTTGTAGACGCCATTATTATTAAAAGCCTTACAAATGGAAGCCCCGTTTATAGCACATTTCTCATATATAAGGCAGCCCTTTCTGTTGAAGACCACAGTGTAACCTTTATCACACATTTTACTTACACTAAGTAAATTGACTGACAATTGAGGGACATAGGAAACATTTTGAATTTTTCTTACCAGATCATTCGTATCTAAAAACATGTCTCCAGAGCCTAGACATTCAATGTTTTCACCACTAGCTATTTTAATATTACTTGTATTGTCTATAAAGTTCATCAAATAATTTTTGTCATTGCACATATGCGTAGAACAGCCGGAGTCCACCACCCAGTCCTGCTTTTCTGCACAAAAAGCGGAGGCCACGAAGGTCTTTTCTGTGTCCTGATTATTTTTCTTCTGTTGACGATCTCGACGCAGTTTAAAACACTTATTCTTATAGTGCCCCTTTTTGTTGCAGTATGAGCACACTTTCAACGTTGTTGAAATGAAGGCTGATGATGATGTAGCAGTAGGAGGTTCAGACTTTCTGAACTCTTCTTGAAGTAGTCTGGTTCGTACTTGTTCACTTGACAGATTTCTTGTGAGACAGATTGTCTCAAGGCTGGAGACTAGATGATCATAATCTGATGGTGGTCCACTCAGGAGCAGCTCGGCAACTTCTCCATCCTCTATGTGTTTTCCAATGTCAGCTAATTTATGGACCAATGTCATAACTGCATCCATATATAATGTGACTGATGAGTATGATGCCAGTTCGATACGGTGTAGTTGTCGTAGAAGGAGCACTCGACGATACAGGCCCCTATCCTCGAACACGTTTGCCAAATTGGTCCAAGCTATTTTGCTAGTAGCGGCTGTTTGCACATATTGATAGCAATGAGGCTTCAAGGATAAGCAGATCCGAGCAAGAGCTCGCTGATCTTTATTCGGATCAAGTTCGTTTTCTTGAGTGCAGGTCCACAGGTTCTCGAGGGTCAGCGCCATTTTCATGCAGAACTTCCATGTTGCGTAATTGGAAATTCCTTCTAATTTTTCAACACTGTACCCATTTATTGAAGATGAAGTACTTGATCCGCTAGTGGTCATAATGGCAGCGGCAACTCCCGTAGATATCGGCGACGGCGACGACGCCATGATACGTTACGATGAGGTTAGCACGTGTAATCCACTCACCACGCGAGTCGAGAAAAACAACTTTGCTTCTTTAGGTTTCTTCTTTCTGGGCCCATAACCTGTTAGTAAAGTAAAAGCGCAGGTTTGTTGATTGATATTATTATTTATTAATTAGAATTGATTACATGAAAATATAGGCCAGCCGTGCCGGGGTTGCAAGGGGAGAGAGGGAAGAAGAGTTCCGTCACACTCATACATAACATGACAAGTTAGGACTGTCAACCTGACTGACAGTGACAGTGACGTTCGTAATACTAATAACAACACATTCGAGATGAAATTTTGGAATGTTATCTTATTATAAAATCAGGTAATAGAGATGAATATCAGTTAGAATCAATTGAACATAAGCTCAAATTGTCTGAGGAACAGTGCATACATATAAAATACGTACTTTCTACCATGACGTCATCAAAAGTAGACTTCACGGAATCTATTTAAAGAGACTTGCCGGACCATTGTTCCTCAAACAAAAAATCGAAAGAAACGCATTCTAAATTGCCCGATATTAGTTTGCCTCGATTCATGGATTATCAGGATTTTCCTAGTTTTCTAAGTATGTTTGACGAATTGGTTCACAAAAACGATCGATTGCGTTTGGTGCAGAAAAAGCATTATTTGTCGAGTTGTTTGTCGGGCGAACCTACTAATTTAATAAAACACCTTATGAGCATTCCGGATAATTATGAGGTGGCCCGCCGTTTACTTCTCGATAGGTACCACGACAAACGCATGAATTATTCTCGCGCTACCTACAGTTTCCGTCAAAAATGCGTCGCAATTACGAAGTTTTGTGAATGTTTTACAAGAAAACACAAGCCTGCTACTTAGTCTAGGATTCCCGGTAAAAGAGTGGTTATTACTTTTGCTTCACATCTTCACGAGAAAACTTGATAACGAGTTACGAGCTAGGTTTGAATTAGCCTACCAATAAGAGAAAATACCCACATTCGATAACTTATTGGCGTTCTTAGGCAGTTAATGGTGTCGATTCTGTGTTTTAGGATTCATAACCTAAATTTTAGGATTTCTAAATTTTCTATGCTAGCTAGACCTAAAAATTATTGTATTCTCTAATAAAGGTCCTAAAAATACCTATATTAGAACGTTTTTCAAAATCGCAAAACCTCTCTGAGTTGAGTGGTTGGGATTTTGCTGCAAGCAAAATGTTTTTTTTCTAAAATGTTATTTAAAAATACTTCTTTACATGGGTCAAACAGTTCATCCATTATTTGAGAAATCGTTTAGAAATTCTAATCGATACTATTTTCGATATGTTCATAATTATATATCACATACGACTTTAGGACGTTCTTATTACCCATGAAAACTATATTATGCGTGCAAAAGAGACAACTGAGAAGCAAAAATAAAAGGATTTAATTTCTTGAAATACTTATTTGGACATGTTAAGTAGATTATTTCGGATGTATATCACTGTACAGTACCCGGCAATAAATAATGCACATCGATCTGTGGAAAGAGACAATCGGTTAATTTTGGCTTCGTAGAGCGTTATCTCTGTCGCACACTACCTATACGACTGACGAAACATCACTGTCAGTCGTTGTTCAAGTGCGGTAGAGTGCGGTCGCGTCCAATTCAAAATATATATTGAGAGTTGTTAACACCCCCAAATTTAAATAATTTAAAGTTGTACTATGGCACCTTTAGGAAAAAGAGGGAAACCTTTTGAGATTTCTTTTGGATATGGATGATTTTGATTATGATGTTGTTCGAAGGATGGTGTATGATTTTCACTTACGATTTAATGAACTGCCAACAATAAAATAATTAAAAGCTAAATTATCTGAAGCTATTAATTACAATGGGTCTGAAAAGACGTTGAGAAAAAATACTTCATGAGATGGGATTTCGGTTCACTAAAATGGAAGATAATCGAAAAGTTCTAATGAAAAAGCACGATGTAAGTCTCAAACGAATGGAATAATTGGTGTATTTTATACAAAGAATAAAAAAATATCAAAAGAAGCAAATCACAATTGTTTTAACAGCTCCTAATAGATACCGGACTGTTTGTATTTCGTGCGACAGAGATAACGCTCTATGAAGCCGAAATTAGCCGATTGTCTCTTTCCAAAGGTCGATGTGCATTATTTATCGCCGGGTACTGTAAGTATTAGTAAAAAGTACAAAACTTGCCAAAAATACGAAATCCCATGTGGTTTTCTCTTTGTAAGGGTGATATTTTTGTAACTTTTCACAGGACACGTTCCACTTGACGACGGTTGGCGTGACACTAACGGCAAAACAGTGCTTATTATGAATCTAAGCACTGTTTAGTTTGGTTACTTTTGGCGCGCTTAGGCGGAATCTAGGTATATTTGATCGAAGCTCTAGATAATCTGATATTTTATAGTAAGCCTTTTTGCACAGTAAGGTGAAAAATTGTTTGAAATTATTTATTGATAATTTTTGCAGCTCATTAAGATCCACTCAGGTTTTGTTGTAGAAGCGTATAATTAGTATCGCTATTTTTAATATTATTATTTTTATAGTATTTTATAATATAATTTTAAAGGAACATAAATTATCGCTATTATAGCTGGGATGCTGATAAGGCTTATCACCCTCACTGCTGATCGAATAATAAAAGTCGCAATTATCATCAAAATCACTGTCATTAAAAAAGTACTGACCGTCGCCGCCGACGCCGGCGCGCTCGCATGTCAGTGGGACTACGAATCGCCACCGCCACCTCCTCCGACACGATGCAGCCTCACATCACGTGCGGAGTGCGGACTCCTCGCTAAGCCAGAGCTGTAAAACTTGAAAAACAGAAGTAGCTTTCGTCTATAAACAGGTGCTGGTTAAAAAAAATCCTACACTCCCATTCTCATGGCAAATAATTGCATCAGATTCATTTGAATGAAACTTATTTAGTATTCTGTGTCAGGTACTCTGGATATTAAGATTTTTAACAGCTAAAACGTCGGGTTACGCTTGTAAACCCCAGATGCCTATGAACATTTGCGATTCTCTGTAATATTGCACTTATAGATTCGTAAAATGATTTATAATATCAATGTATGAGGTTTTTGTTTACCAATTCCATGATATACGTAGAAGGTTTTCTGTACAATGTTTTCAGTTCCACATCTATCTCCCTTCTTATTTTCTTTATAATAGTCGCCTTCTTGTAACTTTCCGCTGAGAGCAGTATTTGAGGTAAATACTCCGAGGCCAACAACTGCAAATTCTTGCGAACCGTTATCAACAGCAGCAATTCTTAGCAAACCATCACTAGCAGCTGCAATTTCATGCAAACCGTCATCTGCTAGAAACCCGTCATCAAGTACTCCAATCATGTGCTGGAGTCAGACTCAGCTTTAAATTGGTAATTGCAGTAGGCTTCTTATTATAATGCATCTTAACGTATGACAGTATAATTAATCACCATTACAAAATAATTTGTGTAGTAAAATTAAAGAAATTTATTAGGTACTATATTTCATGGTAGGTAATTGTATTGTATTCATTTATTTCAGATAATAAAATCCATAGTACAATATTGAAATAAATATTAACATGTCAATAAAATTAAAATTAAATCAAAACTAAAATATAAGTTAAAATTAGAATTCAATCACATTAGCTAAAATTATATAACATTAAAACAATTAAGTTACAAAAAGCAGGACAATAATAAGGATAAAATAAAATCAATGGTTGTATCCACACACTGGAGCAACACATTGGACAAAGTGTGTCCATATGGGGGACATTACGACCTGCCACAGTCTGTAGGATGCTGTTGTAACTCGCTCTCGTCCTGCTCATCAGGGATGCTGTTTTCTTCCGAATAACGGCGTGAAAGCCGTCAGTTCGATTCAGAGCAAACATCTCTGAGGCACTACAAAAACGGGGGAGTCTCAACAGCATTCTAAAGGTGTTATTATACAGGACACGTAGGGCGTCCAGCGATTTTCGAGTGTAGTTAACCCATAGATTACCTACCCGTGTATAGGCTCTGACAGTACGCCTTGAAGAGCGTAACTTTCACTTCGTCAGAGCATCGGGAAAATCTACGGGCCAGCATGTTCCCCCTGACCGCCAGAGCCCTACGTTCTCTCTCTATTTCTACATTGTCTTTAAGATCATCGGTGAGGACATGCCCAAGGTACTTGAATTGAGTAACACGCTTGATCTTGACACCGTTTAGGGTCAAGTCACGAGCGTTATCTGGAGTCCCACCGGCGCTTTTAAAGACAATGTATTCACACTTTTTAACGTTATAGGTGAGGCCATGCGATGCAGCGTAGGAACCACATACCCTCAACATCTCCCCGATAGATCCCGCAGTCGGGCCCAACAAACAGCACCATGCCATCCGCATAGCTGATGTTTTTCACGCTCACACCGTCCACGCGGCACCCGACACGCATGCTGCTGAGCAATAAGAACAATGAGGTAATAAGAACCTTCATAAATTAAGATAAGAGTTATTTATTAACCTAGATCTTACTGCTATCTCAAAATTTAACTGTATTAAATTGTTATGCATATTGAGTCAACTTGTAAGTTTACAAGTTAAGCTTGTATACATAGTTATTTCATAGACTTAGTTTATTATTAGATTATTATTAGAGATGTAAATATAGACATCTAAACCTTATTCAAAATGGATAAACCATAGTGTCTACTTTGTGAACTGTCATTAACCTCCATTCCTTTCATACTCTGTGTTTGCATCGCCCCACGCACATAATCCTAATAAAATAACATATATTTTTTATTATCACAACGTTACAAGAGCCCTGACTCCGACTAACGATAGTGTTGAAAGATGATCGTGACGTCTCATTTTTGTTTGAGATTTGTGTAGTTCCCTGTCCGGACGATAGAGGCGTTGTACCAAATTCCACGGCAAAGAAGACGCCATGATCACATCTCAGTGTTACGGTGTCGACAAGCGCTTTTTTGAAACTGATCTTATCGAAATTTCGTATGTTTGGACGTTTGTTACTCTTTCACACAAAACTATTGAACGGGTCCGCCTGAAATCAACCAAACCCATATTTGGTTCTAGATCTGTAAAAAAACAAAGTGTAAGTTTTATCTCATAAATCAGTTCCCATGGGATGGAAATTATACTTCGACGTGAAAGTAGCGTCGTACCATCTTCGACATTTTTGACGAAGTCGCTTAGGTGGTTTCCCGTCTTCCTGTCATCAGCCCTATAGTCTCATCCGAGAGTTTGGCTTTTTGACCAGTGCGCTGCTTTCTGCAGAACTTGATTCCCTCATTCCTCCAGTAATACAATAATAATAATATTCTATACAACTTTTAAACTATTTCTTTTTCCAACTTACCTAAATAATCAAGTTAAAATTAATTTTTCAGACTTCTTGAAAAGTATTGTTGCCGTCATCATGCTAGTAGCATTCGTTTGCTTCCAATCAAGTCATGGTTATGGTAAGTATATATACTTAAAAAGTAACATTGCTTTTTGTAGTCACCTTTGTTTGTTTGACCACAATCTCACCCACAGTGGCGGCGCGCAACCGCTGTCCCTCTCCACCCGACGTCAAGCCCACTCGCCCCTGTTCAGGCGACATGGAGTGCCACCCTCTACGTTGCTGTCCCAACTTCAAGGGCAAGAAATACTGTGCTTAAACCATATAAACCATTATTTTTATACTGAAACAATAAACTTATGAAAAATAAATGGATTTTATTTGTGTGTCGAATACTAGCGCAGAAGATCCTGAAATTATAAAATAATAAATAAGCATTGAAATATTTTTTTGAAACAAGTTTTTATTAAAAATCCTAATAGATTGGCAAGACAAATCTAATGAACCTGAACTCGATGGCGTTACGCCGTTTCGTTTAGGATTTCCTGTCACCATCATCAGAGCAGTTCGATGGTACCATGACATTGCATTATCACCGAACTTACAGTAGTACAAGTATTGATAGAACTAGAACTTTTGCACTACGCTCAAGTACTGCCACTGTTGGTCTTGTACACCCTCACCTAAGTCTTTGAGTACAAGTATGCATTAAGCTACAATAATTAACGATTTGACCGGGTATTTATATATATAAAATCTAATAAATATACATAATAAAATTAATTATGGTAACAAATTGCGCAAGTTTTAAAAGTTTTATCGATTAGTATAAGTAGTTTTGTTGGAATAGAAAGGTTTTTTTTAACTATAGTGAATTTAACAGAAACTCAGCAGAAACCAGGTTAGAAATTGTAGTTAATAGACGATAATTTTACAAATACCAAGTATTCAACTGAAATATCTCAGCCATTATTCGCTTTAATAATTGAACTCTACCCAAACTCTAAGCACATTAATTTAAAATGTATAGATAAAAACGTATTAAAACTAACTAAAGAAAGAGATCGCATAGTTTCAGAATGGATTAAGGATACTAGTTATAAAGAACTAAGGTTAAGGTATAATAAATTGTTTAAGTTTTTTAATGAAGTTCATGTATTCAAAACAAAACTGAAATGCAAGGAATATTTGTAAACACGAAAATAAAACGCGGCTCAAAAATTTTCAATTTGGTTAGTTTGGCCCGTGAATCATAGTAAATACACGAATGCGAAATGTTAATTACATATTTCTACGATAGCTTATTTATTCTAGATTCTAAATCAGAAATTATCATGAAAATAGACACAGTAATTCTCGAGATATAAGCATTTTAGAGCTCAAGGTCGTAAATCCTTCCGCCCCTCCCCCCGCCGCGATCCTTGAAGTAGGTACAGGTTTCTATGCATCGAAACTCAAAGGGTTAAGAAATAAGATTACCTAATAAAATAATTTACAAAAATAAAAATAATTATATTAAAAATGAAATACACAATGCCGAAAATGACAACAAAAAGTTGTGGCAAATAAGAAATAATAGGACGGGGAAAACAAATAACTCATTAGATGAAATCATAACAAAAGCATTAAGCGACGAAAAAAGCTTAAAAAAATAATACGTAATAACTTTGCTAAACAGTTTCAATTTAATGTGAAATCAATAATTCCAAATTATACACGTAACCTCGATAAAATAGATTACTTTAGGTCAGTAGATAAGTCATTGTTTCCAGAAAAAAAAACATAAAATAATAAAGCGTACCAATCCGCATAAAGCTCTAGGACTAGACGGGATTTGAGGAGTGGACATTGCGAGGTTAGCTGACAAGATAGTCGATACGTACCACACTGTTATTATCTCGTTTTACTGATGATGATCAGTACCACTTTTACGCAAAACGACATGTCACACTTATCACTCATTGGTCGCTTGACCGATGCGCGTGATTGGCGGAGCGTACGTGTGCAACTGCATACCGCGCTATCTTGTAGAACCCAAGACGGTGATACCGTATTTATGTTCCTTGGTGATACCGCTGTGCCTGTGTACGTAACTGTCCTTATTATTGAGCGTTTTTAGAGAACCGTAGTGTCTTAGATAAACCTAATTTAGGATTTAAGACCCTTCTTTCCATATCATTACTAAATCAATAAAAGTATCTATCTAAATATCGTCGACCAGACTTAGTGTTATGGTGTCAACAAGCGCTTCTTTGAAAATAATCCTACTAAAATTTTGTATGTTTGGATGTTTGTTAATCTTTGACGAAAAACGTACTGAACGGATCGGCCTGAAGTTTTGCAAACGTTTAAGTAGTTCAAGTTTTGGAAAAAAACAAAAGCTACGTTTTATCATAAAAAACGTGCCCACAGAAACAACGCGTGCAAAGCCCCGAGCGTAAATTAGTAGGTATATAGTTTGTACTTAAATCTAAGATCCGTTACCGTAACTATCAAAACAAACTAATAATCAGAAATAATTTAATATCCGTAACAAAATCAATATAATATTATTCTAATATCCGTGTCCGTAACCGCATTCGAAATAGCATATCCGTAACCAATATACATACAGGGTGGGGCAAATTTTTGGCCCCATCAGGGTAGCTACCGTTTCTTTTCTAGTTGCATGTTCTTTTGTTTCAAGATCAAGTTGAAACGCTGGCTTGTCGAGCAAAACTTCTATTCGGTGAATGAACTACTTGAAAAATTAATTTATAATTATTTGTTGTTTAAATGCTGATATTTGTTAATTTTGATCACTTTATATGCGTTGTGTACATTGATTTAAAAAGGGAAGATAGGTTACGTTCTCCCAGCGCTTACTCAAAAATTGGCATGTGTTACAACTACACGCAAACACATACGCTCACAGTTATATTTCCAGTCCAGTGCAATACAAAGCAGAACAAAGACGGAAAGACGTACCTATCTAGGACAGAAGTGAGACAGACAACAATCCTTGCATTCCGAGTTGCGCCAATATCGATATTAGCGCGCTATCAAGCGTTCCGACTTACCGTGAGCGCGACAACGATGTCTCGTATGACGTCATAGATGACGTCATTACATGCGCCATTTTGTGATATCAGTGACTATCCTAAATACAGAAATCACTGTGAGCGCGCTGTCAAAACTGACAGTTGGCATTTATTTTCTTCGCCATCCTGTCCTCCTTCCGCGGAGAGTATTTATTTACGTTTCTTGATCTTGTCTGTTTGATAACAAATTTTATTTGTTTTCAAGTTTTTTAAAGAGAAATGGAAATTCATATAGATGACGAAGTCAACAACGGTCGGAGAATAACTTTAATGCTCTCTCAAGAGCAGTACGAGAGGGCACAAATTGGATTGGTCGCTATCCCACTCCCCAACCGAGTCATTGGAATCATTGAAATTTGATATTAAACAAAAAGTTCGAATTTTGGCCATTTTTACTGGATTTCGAATTATTG
Source organism: Eupithecia tripunctaria (assembly GCA_955876795.1). NCBI lineage: Eukaryota > Metazoa > Arthropoda > Insecta > Lepidoptera > Geometridae > Eupithecia > Eupithecia tripunctaria. The sequence continues at coordinate 5,083,042 of OY041623.1, read as the reverse complement.
CGCTGTTTATTTTTTTGACTAACTTGTATCTGACAGGCGATGAAGCGACACGTGACCGTGAGCACGTTCATTGAGTGTTCCGAGATAGGATAGCACTCAACTGTCAATAATCGTGATAACTAACTCGGAACGTCAAATATCGTTGAGATCGCTAACATCGATAATAGCTTATCTCGGAACGCACGGAATATTTTACGCAAATCACGACCGCCCGTGCCGCCGGTCAGACGGTGACTGATGTGGGAGAACACAATTTTACACAATTTGAGATTGCCACTTTCGAGCAACCAGTGCCTCATCTTTGTTTTTAATAAATCAATGGTTGTGTACCATATATTGTATTTCTGTATTTCAATAATGATACTCTTTTAATGGTTCTTCATTTAAATTCGCATATAACTACTTTTTTAGTTGGTAGGCCAATTTTGAAGTAAGTATTATGTCCCTACCCATGTTCGCTCTAACGACGATAGTACACTTTGAACATCTCAGTAATTAAATTTACACCCTGTATTATCCGAGTCCATAACCGTATCCGATATAACGTATCCGTAACATCCTTGTTCAATATAAAAGAAGATATTTTTCCCCAAAGGATTAAGAACTGACTAAGATTTTTGAGATAATATACCTAATTTCAGTTATTAATTCTTTTGTGGAAGTCAAAATATGCGTAAGTACTTTATGTATCAATCCATTTTCTTATTGTTTCGAGCTTTTAAGCTATTGCATAGCTTCTATCTTGAGGCAATGAGCGTGGAAACCGAATCCAGAATTTCCGTAACGAAAATAACCTAACACTCCAACCGGCACAGCTGTGATACTTTTTAGTTTTGCCATATATCAATGAATAGCAGAACTTTTAATTGCAATAGCTTTACCGCGGCAGTCCCCGAGTGCCACACCTCTTTTTTTTACCTCCTAGACAAAATTCGGCGACGCCGAGTTGTGCTCTAGTGCCCCTTCAATGAGGAGCTTCTTGGAGCTCCGAAAGTCGTATCATCTTCGCAATTTACTTGTTTTGCCCGACCTTTTTGACAAAGTCGCTTGGTCGGGTGGTTTCCCGTCTTCCTGTCATCAGCCCTAGAGTCTCATCCGAAAGTTTGGCTTTTTTTTATTCAATTATTTATTTATTGCAGTCATTTCCATTAAAAGTTGTTAACAATTTTTTAGGTAGAATCTACATGTAAAGGCGTTGCAACATTCTGGGTTAGAGTTCTTATTTATAAAAGTTAGTAATTTTATATTAAGTTGCGATACAGAGAAAAAGAAATATGTGTAGGGCTATTATAATTATTATGTCAGATATATAATATAAATAAATGGAAAATTTTAAAAACTAAAGTTTATGATAATGTCAATGGTAAATATAAAATTTCAAGATTCATGCTACGTGTTTTATTTACCTAAATAAATGTCATAAAATTGTGTATTTATTGATTTAGGCAAGTCGTTTATATAGATTAAAAATAGGTTACATCCGAGACTACCTTGGGGTATTGATGAATTGATAGTCATTATTTCGGAAGGTATATTTTTCAGTTCGTGTGATAATTTAACAAAGTGGTCTATTTGTACAATTTTTTTCTTGTCTCGAAGCTAGGACTATTTGTAAGCTATTCCCCTAACACCAATGAATGGCCTAGTTCTTAAAGTAACTAAGTCCATTTTAACGATTTTAGGGTAGGAGCGTTTTAGTGATAAATTTAATTAATTTAAGCTTAAATTGTTGTTTAAAAATTTGAATTAAAATGAAAAACGTAGCTCTAAGGACACTGTTTAATATACCGTACTTAAAAATATAACAACACTAATAGATTTTACACACATAATTTTTATAACGATGGACTTATCACAAAATCAATGGAGTTGGTTACTTTTTATCAAAATTCTTTGGATTTAGTCACATTTTTCAATAATCATCACTTTAGATACATTAATAATCAAATTAGTTTTATGTTTATAATGGCTTAAAATTAAGGAAATGCTTATATAACTAATAGTCTTATGTTGACATCTCATATTCTTCTTCTAACGAAATCAATTCTTTGTTCATGCTCCATCTCAGCAGATGTTTTGGCTGTTTCCAACTAATTTGAATAAAAGCTTCTTTTCGCAACAGGAACATATACGAGACGTTTTTTAATATCGCTAAGCTTTAATGGTTTTATGGGTATCATCCCTTGGTAACAGTCCTCCAGGTCATTGTTGATGATTCCACACATATTAACACAATAAAGTACCAAATACTTATAGTTTTGACCACTCATTGATGCAGACGATTCGGGGTGGTGGTCCTTTTGAAAATGTGCTTTGTGACACACAGATAATCCAGGTATTGAGGATTTCATATAAGCATCATACAAGCTCTTGTGGTTTTTAATTTTCAAGAAGGATCTCCAGCGATATCTTTGTTACGTAGGTTTTTTTTTTCAAAAAAAAACTACTTAATATTTGTCATTGATTCTCGAGCACACTTTTAAATCTACATAGAAGCCCGGTGTATAAACCTTTTTTGATCTGATGCATTTTCCTTCTATCAGAGCGTAAAAAATTTAAACTGTGAAAACAAAACAGTCCCTGGTGTAGCCAGGACATAGACAAAAAATTTAAGGACTTAGTTACTTTTAAAGAAAAAATAAGTTACTTAGTTACATTTTGCCCGAATGTACGCTCTGCTTTGGACTTCGTTACTTTAAGAACTAAACTGAATGGAGTTAGGGACTTTAGGAATTGGGAAAAACACACTTAGAGTTATGTTAGAGAAATAAGGATCAGATCAGACGATAGAGGAAAAAAAATAGAATATTTCCAACTGGTAATGTAAAAATGGCAAAATTTGGACTTAGTGACTTTAAGAACTAGGCCATCCAATTTCATAGGTACAGTTTTTGTAGCAATAGCTTATGATTTACCCTGTCGTAGGCTTTTGTATTATATTTTTTGAGTGTAGTTAGGTACAGACGGCAAGCGCGGTTGATCGGTTGTCCCTAAATCCAAACTGGTTATTGTCAAATAAGTCGTATTTTTCAAGAAATTTGTTTAGCCTTATAGCCATAGCTTTTTCAAATAACTTGGCCAAAGTGGGTAGTAACGCTATCGGTCTATACCTAACTGCTTGGGTTTTTCGCAGGTCCGCCTTCCTTATGTATTGGTCTTACTCTTCTTAATTTAGCTAATTTTAATAAATCTGGAGATTGGTTTATCAAGTCAGTAATTGGCTGAGTTAGATACGTAATGCAGTTTTTGATTAGTAGGTATTGGTGGTATCTCGTCCGCACCGTAGCTGTATTTTGAGCTCATCTTTCTTATCAGTTTGAACACTTCGCTATTGGAAACAGGTTCTAGGAACATGCTATTAGTCGAAGGTGAAGTCACGGGGCGGACTTTATAATATATTAAAATATATGGTATAGACAAACTTACTGTATAGAAGTAGGTTTGTGCGTAAGTATAAGCACGCTCCTGTGCAGCTGTTTTTAAAACTCGGGTCGGAGTGATTGTTGCCTATGGATGCAAAATACCTATTTAAATAATTAGCTACTGATTTTGGCGAGTTGGTAATGTTTGGTAAGTTTAATTCAATGTTTTTAGGACTTGGTCTACTCGGGTTGGTTGTATTGTTAATTTTAATTTTATTCGTCGACGCCTTTATTGATTTTATGTGGGATAGTTTCTTAGATTGTTTAACGCATTTTTTTAGTAGGCAGTCATAGAATTTGTAGTATTTTTAGAAAGCTGTATTTTTTAATTGATTCGACAAAATTCTAAGGTATCTTTTGTTAGTGCAAGACATATTTTTTATTCCTTTGGTGAGATAGGATTTGTTTACTTTAGTCTGTTGTTTTTTACGGGTTAGAGGAATGTGTTTGTTTTAAATGTTTTGAATAGTCGTATGAAATGAGGTGTAGTTGCCATTGATATTTGCATTACTTAATATAATTTTATGCCAATCAGTGTTTTTTAGCGATCATTTGAACTTTTCTTTATTTGAATTTGTAAATAGTCTTTTGCTGATAATAGTGTAATCAGTTCGATTTCGATTCAGTTAATTTTAGATTTAAATCACAGATAAGGCTATAATGATCCGATATTCCATTGTTTTTTACGGTTAGTGTTAAATCTATACAAGTTTGTGTCGTGTTGGTAACTCTGGTAGGTATTTTGACTAGGTAATTGAGTTAAGTTTAACTCTAACATGGTGTCACATAGTCTTTTGTATTCTTTTGAGCTAGAGAGCTTGTGTAAGTTAAAATCTCCAGTGATAATTATTTTCCTTTTAAAATATTTACCATTTATTAATGATATGACTTTTGGAGAAGATCGAAAAATATTTCTATGTCTCGGTTAGGCCTATAAATGTTTACAATAATTAAATTTTTCTTACTTATTTCAATGGCGTAACATTCACAAATTAGTTCCGTCGAAAGCTGGGCGAAGTCTGGTAATTCTTTGTAGTTTAGTCCAATTCTAGTTAGGATAGCTTTTTGGCCAGTGCGCTGCTTTTTGCAGAATTGATGCGGCCATAACTCCATTATTACAATAATAATAACATTCTATACAATACTCAACCTACTTACAGAAATAACCTAGTAGTAACAATTTATGTTTCAGATTTCTTGAAAAGTATTGTGGCCGTCATCATGCTGGTAGCATTCGTTTGCTTCCAATCAAGTCATGGTTATGGTGAGTGAAATTATACTTAAAAAGCAACGTTGCATTTTGTAGTCACAATAGGGTATACCTATGCATGTGATTTCAAAATGGCTAAAAAAATATATACGTATTCTGTATTGAGATAGAAACATATCTTCATATTTATTTTAGCATTTTGAGATGTTTTTATTGTAGAATTTAACCATTGAAAAATTGATATTTTAAATCTCAATCGCAAAATTTCAAAACGCTTCGCCATTGACTAGAGCGGACGTGACATCGCTGTTCACATTTCTTCTTTTTTTATTCTGCTTGCTGCACCATGATTTGACACTATTCTGCCCACTTCACATTTCGTATTGTCGGTTATTTTCAGCTTTTTCGGAAAACCTCTTTCCTGAGATGATCACTACCGAAGTACCGAGGTCGTGACAAAAGGTTTTAATCAAGTGTGAACGTCGACGTCAAATAAACATGGCGCCAATATGGCAGCGTTTTTATCACCCGAAAATGATTGTTGTTTTGATTTGTTTTTTTTACCTTGTTATTGCGAAATTCAGTGAGCGTCTTAACATTTCTCGGTTAAATAATGACCTAAAGAATCGATATTAACAATAAAAAAAAATCGATGCATATACCCTATGATAGTATACATATATTGACCACAATTTCACCCACAGTGACACACCACCACCGCCGCGGCCGCTGCCCCCCGCCATCGTCGATCCAGCCCTATTATCACCCCTGTAAACACGACAGAGAATGCCATGATCGTTGCTGTCCCGACTTCTGGGGCAAGACGCACTGTGCCCATACACTATAAATCATTATTTTATATTACAACAATAAACTTATAAAAACTAAATGGTTTTATTTGTGTCTCGAATACTAGCGCAGAAAGTCTTGTGTCGTATACCGATCAGCAGTTAAAACGAAATTCTGTGAAACTATCTGTAGGTATTTTAAACAGTAGGTGAATCGACCGTAGTTGTTTCAAAAATAGTTGAATCAAGTTATTAGCTGTTGTTATGATATGTTACCAAAATTATACTAGCGCAGAAAGTCCTGTGTCGTATACCGATCAGCAGTTAAAACGAAATTCTGTGAAACTATCTGTAGGTATTTTAAACAGTAGGTGAATCGACCGTAGTTGTTTCAAAAATAGTTGAATCAAGTTATTTGCTGTTGTTATGATATGTTACCAAAATTATACTAGCGCAGAAAGTCCTGTGTCGTATACCGATCAGCAGTTAAAACGAAATTCTGTGAAACTATCTGTAGGTATTTTAAACAGTAGGTGAATCGACCGTAGTTGTTTCAAAAATAGTTGAATCAAGTTATTTGCTGTTGTTATGATATGTTACCAAAATTATGCTTAAAAAGTAACGTTGCATTTTGTAGTCGCATTTGTTTGACCACAATCTCACCCACAGTGACGGCGCGCCACGGCTGCCCCGCGTTCGTCTTTCCCCGTCACCCCTATTCAGTTGACGTGGAGTGCCACCCACAGGTTTGCTGTCCCGACTCCCGGGGCAAGAAGTACTGTGTGCATATATGTATAACGAATTCGTTATTCGTTGAATGCGTTATTCGTTGATTCATTTCGAATGAATGTGTTATTCGTTCATAATTATAATGATCGCAAAATAAACGAATAAAAAATAAATAGTTTTATGTGTGTCTCGAATATTAGCGCAGAAAGTCATGTGAAAAGTCATAAGAAATAATTATTTCTATGAAGATACAACTAGTAGTTCTGGTAACAATACTTTCGTTCATGATTAGGTCATGGACATTAACTATGTTTTCAACAATTAAGAAATGAGAGAATCCTACTAATATTATAGTTCATAGTTCATTTATTAATAACAATTATGTTACATGTCACACACAAAAATATCTACAAATTACATTCATTATGTAAAGTTCAATCCTCAATGGTATATCTTTAAAATACGTGAATACAATGACATAAAATTAATTTATTAAATACATTTTACAGTTAGAAATTCATTAAAATCATATAAAGATTGAACGATCAGCCACTTTTTCAATCTATACTTGAAGGATGTTATGGACTGTGCTTTAAACGCGAAAGTTTGTAAACATGTATGTAGGTATGTTTGTTGCTCTAGCACGGAAAAACCACAAAAGGGATCGAGCTGAAATTTTGCATACAGGTGGTTCTAATAGGCAACTTTTTTCCATAAATCAGTTCCCGTGGGATAAGCGTGCGAAGCCGCGGGGCGCAGTTAGTTATTTTAATAAACACTACACACTTAAAGTAAAAGACATCGATGTTTATCTGCTAAAGAGATGTAGGTACAGTACACAAGATAGGTACGACCTTTTAATCTTATTTTTAATGCCAAATAAACACGTGTTTGCCTAATATGTAGTAAAAATAACGTATTTATTTACTGGGGGGGGGGGGGGGGGGGGGGGTGGGTTAATCGGTATTGATTAACAACTCAAGTTTTCTGTAGAAACTTTGTCAGTTTCCGATAATCGACGACTTTTGACCACATTTGAAGTTTCAAGTATTTTTTTTTAGTTTGCACCCGTTTGTACCTTCCGGTTTTGGATTTAATCACGTTGCCTGTTTCAAGGTCTATCATAATCAGCACACTTTTAGAACCTATAAGAGGATTTTCTTAAAAATGTTTACCAATTATCAAAAAACTGAATATTTTGCATAAGTTTTTAGTTATTAATTAATTTATTGTAGGTATCGGTTTAGATTTACAATTCAAGCATTCTAAAGAAATCTTGTCAGTTTCCGCAAATCGTCGACTTTTGACCAAACTCGAACTTTTTGTAAATACCTACCATCAGGGCCGCCGCGCGGTGACGTAACTTTATAGAAAAAAACTAGTGTTCATGAATTACGGGACAGTAAAGCGTAATTACTGGACACGGGACCACACGTGAAATTCCGGGACTTTCCCGGAATTCCCGGCCATCTGGCAACCCTAACCCCAACATTGTATATGCTATAGGTAGGCTCTTGGTGTACCTTTATTAAATAAATAAATAAACCTAAGTCCATGAGTACAAGTATGCATTTAGTTACATAACGATCAGTATACTCAACGATTTGATCGGGTATTTATCGCGTACCTTCTGATGTTATTTCCCGTACATTTTTACCGCGTAAGGCCGTATACAGATAGAAAGCTGGAAACTTATAAGCGCTTACCGGCGCTTGACAGCGTTCGTTATACACAAAGGAAGCTTTTAGGTTGTCGCAGTTGTTTATTAATTTTAGATGGCAGCGCCCAGCGCTGACCAGCGCGTGTTGAAGCTTGTCGGCACTTGTCGGCACCGTTCAGTTCTTATCGGCGCGCGTTCATATATTTTCCTTCGCGGCTTACCAGCGCTGTCAAGCGCCGGTAGGCGCCGGTAAGCGCTTATAAGTTTCCAGCGTTCTTTTTGTATACGGACTTACAGCGATCGTAGTCGCGGCGCGATACAGGATAGCAGAAGGAACGCGATAACATCAACCTCAACAGCCTGTATTGGTCCACTGGTGGACGCAGGCCTCCCCCTGATAAGCACCTTATTGTTGTTTATCTAATAGGGGGTAATGTCCATAATCTCTACGCTGGGCATGCGCGTTGGGGATTGCAGTTCGGTGGTAGAATTGTTCTGCAGGGGGCGCCGCTGCACGCCCGCCGGTGGAAATCCCTTAGTCGCCTTTAATCATAGTTAATTTAACGGAAACTCCGCAGAAACCAGGTTAGAAATAGGGTATATGCATCGATTTTTTTATTGTTTTAATTGAATCTTTAGGTCATTATTTAACCGAGAAATGATAAGACGCTCACTGAATCTCGCATTAACAAGGTAAAAAAAAACATCAAAACTACAATCATTTTCGGGTGATAAAAACGCTGCCATATTGGTGCCATGTTTATTCGACGTCGACGTTCACACTTGATTAAAACCTTTTGAGACGACCTCGGTAGTGATCATCTCAGAAAAGAGGTTTTCCGAAAATACTGAAAATAATCGACAGTACGAAATGTGAAGTGGGCAGACTAGTGTCAAATCATGGTGCAGCAAGCAGAATAAAAAAAGAAGAAATGTGTACAGTGATGTCACGTCCGCTCTAGTCAATGGCGTAGCGTTTTGAAATTTTGCAATTGAGATTTAAAATATCAATTTTTCGATTTAAAAAATATTTGAATAAATTTCTTATTTTCAAAAATAAAAACAAAAGCCGGATTTAGCTTCATATGCAATGACGTCTATGTATGATACTGTCATTTATGGCTTCCTATACACAACAAGTACTAACACTCATACAAGGTGAAATTCTCTAAAACAGTTTCTTTTCTCATTCAAGCAGAGAAAAACGTCACATTTCTCACATTTTATATGAGAACGCAAAGAATAATCATTTTGGCATAATTGACTACTAATGTACATGATCAATTTTATCAGAAAATTAATTTTTTTTTTTTTTTTTTTATTAAATTTAGAGGTAGGACTTGCGCTTTTGCCGCGATCTTTCGTGCCCTTTGCCGATGTGCAGGAGATCCATGTCCACCGGTAGGCGTACCAATTCTGCTTGAGGTAGGTGTACCACCTCTTGACGAGGTAGGTGTGCAGGGATTATATGTACTAGGACGGCCTCTTTTTCTTGAGATGCTCTTGCCAGCCTTGCAATAAAGTTCGGTAATGGCGAGTTTAAAATCAAATAGTGACATGTATACATCATTCTTGCGTCGCCATAATAACCAAGCATTTACTGCGCACATATCAATGAAGTGGAAAAATATTTTCTTGTACCATTGACGAGATCTTATTTTGATTCTATACAGACCTAACAAAGAATCAAGCAAATCAACTCCTCTCATGTGCCGGTTATACACATCAACGCATTGAGGCTATGTTATGTCCTTGTATTATTTAGGTATATTTTTTTAAATATCTAGTCTTACTAGAAATCGGTTCGCTGCCAACAAACGCAGACAGTAAACTCACTACTTTATTGTCATACTCGTACGTACCATAATACCAAGCTTAAAGTTACATCATCAACGGTATTATTATAGATTATTTTGTGTTGTAGTTAATTAAGTATGTATATTATAAGTTCTACTTTTACTAGTGTACACTATCGACCCTTTTTTTCTTCTTATATCTCTTTCCATACTAAGGTTGCCTGGGAGAAATCGCTCTCAGCGATAAGGCCGCCTTTTGTACTATATTTATTTATTATTTAGATATAAGACTTCCATGTATATTGATTTTTAGTAGTGCAATAAAGTGTTCATTCATTCATTCATTCATTCATTCAACGGTAGCAATTTTCTCAGTGATAGCACCGCGACCTATTTTCTTTAGGTCCTTTTTTAGGTCCTTTACGATTGTGCAAGCTTGAAAACGGGACGTCGTCGTGGCGTAAGCGTACTTCACCGTAAATACATACGAAGCCAAAAATGGCTCCCATATAAAATAGTGACAATAATGAACAAAAAACACATACTTAAAAAAATCTTTAACAGGCAATAAAAATAGAAGCTGTACAACATTATTTATATTTCTGAAAAGGAATTTTCTTACCTTTTCTATATAATTTCAACAACAAAACTGCAGTAAAATTCACTTGACCCAAGTTTGCGTACACGTCGGAGAAAAGTGAAGTTATACTGATAGGTGATAATTGCCATAGAAAATAAAAATTGCGTTCCGTTTCAGTTTGATCTACTTAACATTATTACAAAAAAAGTTGAAAACATTTATTTAAAATTAGGGTAGAAAAAAATACTAAAGTTAAGCTGCCAAAAACGGTTTTGTATGCAATAGAGGGTTAAAATATCAATTTTTCACTGGTTAAATTCTACAATAAAAACATCTCAAAATTGAAAAATAAAAATGTTCTATATCAATAGAGAATACGTATATATTTTTTTAGCCATTTTGAAATCACATGCATATACCCTATTGTAAGTTATTAAACGATGTGTAATTCAAATTGCAAATATTGCTTTTAACAATTAAACTCTTCCCAGATAGTGTAAAGTAGCTTGCTATAAAATTTCTAGATATTAATTAGTTAATAGATTATGTTATTTCTTAACCCCTTCTGTCTAAATATCTGTTCTAAACTTCACTACACGTCCGGCTGACACTGTTCTTAGATTGTACACTGAGTGCAGGTTTATGCAGGCGTAAGGTTCGACTTGGACACAAAACGGCGCGGTCTCATTGAGGTAAGGGCATATCTAACGATTCATATCTATGGTTCTAAATATGTTTGTTATTTTTAACCGACTTTAAATAAAACCGGCTCAGTGCGAGTGACACTCGCGCACGAAGGATTCCGTAACATAACTATCTATAAAAATCGAAACATACAAAACTTTCCTCGTAAAAAAAGGGACGCGGTCACCCATCCATGTACTGACCGAGCCCGATGTTGCCTAACCTCGGTGATCGGTTCTCAATGTGATAAGGACATTGCCCTCTTTCATTATTTATTTATTAACCCAAATTTATTTAACTTTTATGAGGTATTTGTAGCGGCAACAGAAATACCTACATCATCTGTGAAAATTTCAACGGAGTAGCTATCACGGTTAATGAGATACAGCCTGGTGACAGACGGACAGACAGACGGACAGCGGAGGCTTAGTAATAGGGTCCCGTTTTACCCTTTGGGTACGGAACTCTAATAGGAGGAGGTCCTCAATTCGTCACGAATGTTTTTTTTGATGTTTGTATGTTGTTTGATATCTTAGACCATGATTAACCGATTTTGCTGATTCTTTCACTATTGTATAGTCTCTATACTATAGATAATGATTCCGAGGTGGTCCCATAGAAATGTTATACCCGAAAGATTAGTATTTATCCCGTAAAACTTAAAAAGCTAATATTTATCTCATTTATTGGTAACTAATTATTGGTGTCCATGCCAACGGGCGTAAGCATGAGTACTATCCTAATGATATAATAAACGCGAAAGTTTGTATGGATGTATGGATGCTTGTTACTTTTTCGTGAAGGATCAAGCTCAAAATTTTGCATACAGTAGACCTGGAATAACACATAGGCTGATAGACTTTTTATGACATAAATCAGGATAGAAATAACCATGAGACCTTTCCATAGAAACAATGCGTGCGAAACCGCGGGCAGAAACTAGTAGTTTATTTATTTTCGAATTGTCAAAGATTTAGTAACATAGGAATTTTACGTACCTATATCGTATCCATTTTGAATGGAGCATAAACGTAAACAAACCGGCCATACTTAACCTAAAATTCTCTTTGTTGGCGCGTCCTTTTATACGTAATTTACATTACTTGTCGATTTTAGATCCTCCCTTCAATAAAAATTGCTTACAATTATATCTGAAACTCGACGCCAAGCAAGTCAGATTTTGTTATTTGTGTTGTACTTTATTTACTAACATGCTTCATTCAAAATGGATAAACCATAGTGAGACCGCTCCGTGTCTGTTGCTAAGCGGAGAGAGTGAGCTCACTCATTTGGAATCGTTGAATGTGTGTGTCTTTGTGGTGTGCTTGTTCACAAAACTTCGTGCAGAATAAAAGGCAATAATATCATTTAGGTTTATTGACATAAACACTAAATTTTATCTACTCATAGTGTGCGTGCCCGACATTTTGAGATAATACCAGTTTTTGGAAGTGAGGGCGTATCTAACGATTTAAATCTTTGCGAACGGCACATATATAATTTTTAGTCAAAACGTACTTATCCATTAAATCAATCAGCTTACCTCGAATTCTGCATCGTTGAAGGCAGTTATAATGTTAATAATGTACATTATAGCACGATAAATCTTCCATAAAAATTATCAGGAGACCGCACTACACTGTATTTTTTTACATGTATGAAATATGAAGGAATGTAATGTACATTAATATACATATGCGGTGTGTAAAGCCCTTTATTCACGAATTGAAAACAAAAACAAAGACATATTTTTGTTGCTGTCGTTACTTACTCTGTGTGTTCGATATTTTCTTCAGTAACTCTGTGGCTTCCGAGCAGTCCTTGCAAACGCGCGGAGCGAGGTTTTGAATTTCGAACTTTCTTTTTAAATCTTACGAACCTCTTTTGTGATTGTGACTGAAAAAAGTTTAGACCTATAAATACGCACCTTTTTTAGGTATTTATAATATAAGCGTATAAAAACTTCGTGTTAGTGTCAAAAAAGATTCCTAATGAAGATATTTTCAGTAATCTAAACTATATTGTGTCACGAAAAATTTATGAGAATTTAGTTCGAAGAAATAAAATAAAAAAATTAATTGCCTTTTGAGAAAAATGTTCTTTGTTAACACTTTGGAGATCAATCTCTCAAGAGTCACTTACAGATTTTAGATAGGTACGTATAACTTACTTTTGAAAATAATAATTATAATGCCAATTAAAGTTCTGTCAACTCTTTTTTTTTCAAATATCTTAATATCAGCCAACAATAGGGTATATGCATGTGATTTCAAAATGGCTAAAAAAATATATACGTATTCTCTATTGATATAGAAACAGATCTACATATTTATTTTTGCATTTTGAGATGTTTTTATTGTAGAATTTAACCATTGAAAAATTGATATTTTAAATCTCAATCGCAAAATTTCAAAACGCTACGCCGCCATTGACTAGAGCGGACGTGACATCACTGTACACATTTCTTCTTTTTTTATTCTGCTTGCAGCTTGCTTCTTTACAGTCTTTCAACATAAAAACTCTTTGTTAAGTATCTTACATAGCTTTAAGGTTTAAGTACCTACTCTACTACACTCTTTGACCATGGTTATATAGTGTTATATATATAGTGTTAGTTATTCTTTGCAAAGTTGCACGCAATGTCACATAAGTGTAGGCTGTAATCTCATCAATAATTTTGTTACTATAGACTTTCAGATCGATACTTCCGACTGTTTTCAGTGCAACGTAACCATAAGCGCCTGAAGCGATGGCTTACTTAAATATTCAATAACAAAATTGCTCGCCCTACCCAACGCTCTATTTTGCTTTTGAATAAACATTTTACTTGTAGGTTATGCATACATAAATTACCTACTTGGTAGATACCTACCTACGTTACAACCAGAGGGGTGAATCTATTTGACTTTTTTAACGATACGTGATCGTTACGTCTCCTATTTGTATGGGATTTGCATAGATGCCTTATACGGATGAGAGGCGCTGACTGAACCAAGTATGGAAAAAGAAAAAGTTAAGATCACGTCACGTTAATTACGTTAAAAAGACGTGAGTCTTTTTCGCCTCTGGTTTCGCAATATTTCATGCACTAATTAGAGTAGGCACCTAACTGAGTATCGAGTAACTCAGTCACTGCTTAGCCTTTGTAAAAGAGTATGTGCCTCGGTCTCAATGGTAAACAAAGAAAATCTTAATAAATAAACGTACGTCGAAAGTGTGAGAACGTAACTTTAAAATAACGTGCAATAGAATTTGTAACGTTCCAATGGTGAGATGATGACAGAAGATTCAGTGGACCAGTCCCGCTGCGCCCCCTGGAGACGGCTGGACTGGTCCCGCGGTGTGTGTGGGTGGTGCCGGCGGAGACGCGTCGAGCCTGCTAACGGGACTGCGAGTAGGTGAGTACAATGGAGGTGTTTTTGGAAGACCGGGGACCAGTCCTGGTGTCACGACATTGAAGTACTACTACTTTAAAACCCACTGTGCTGCTAATAGACGAGAATTTCAATGGAGATGATGCCAGAAGACGCAGTGCATCAGCCCAGCTTCGGTCGAAACATGTCGTAAGCAAACTCGCAGTAGGCTCCTTTTAATGTCCATTAAGTGGCGTCCAACGTGGGGCGCAGATAATGGGATAAATCAAGCAATACCAATTCCTCAATTTTCTGAGACGATGTTCTAAGGCTGAACTTTACTTAATAAGCTAGTGGTTGAGTTGTCAGGCTTCTTGAATTGTAAAGCTAAAAAATTGCCCTACGTTGGTCGCCACTTAAGAAAATCAACGTACTTATCTTCTTACTCTTTACATGGGACTTTGTAACAATTGCATTCTCATCCCAAGTCACCCTCTGTAAGCAGAATCAGTTAAAAATCTGACTCCATAGGATTCTGCTGCTGATACTTTAACTGGCGCCTAACGTGGGGTTTTTTTATAGCACTAATAGTAACTAAATGTATAATGCTGGAAGAAAATCTCTAGCTTTCCTTTATTCGAAACTAGAATAATATAAGTAGGCACAATAATGTTGTCGTGACAAAGCCTCGAAAGCCTACTCCATCATTTCCGATTCTTAAAACCATGCAGTGTTATTATTCTGTGGCTAGTCTTGCACGGCATATGACCACGCTACACTTGGAATAACACCCAGTATTTACTTTTTTATTGAGATTTGTTGCTGTAGCTATAAAACAAATGTCGTAACCACGATCGTTCGTAATGAGTGAAAAAGTGCCTAATCAGTTTGGTAGAGCAACATTAATTTACGTTTGCTCTCGAATTTCGATAAGGGTATTCTTGGGTTGAATAAAAACTAAAGAAGCAATGTTAGAATCATGTACAAAGAATTTCTCTAGTTAGAATGAACACTTGGAAATCACTGACGGACAAAGGTTTTTAGAACCCAGAAGCTCAAAGCTTTTGCATTTAGAAAACTTTGCTCTTGACTAGATTTTTTAAGCCAAACCTAATTAATGTGTCAGTATTTGAGTCTCCAGAACGGACTTAGCTTAAAGAACTCAAAAGTTCAATTCAAAGTAAAGCTCTAAGGTTCTTAGAAAGTTTCTTTTTTCGTCCAAACCTATCATCCCCTTCCCGATGCACCCGTGACCTATACAACGGGTCACGCAGCTGTGTCGCGTGATATACACCCACCTATTTTATGAGCTACGGAACACAGCTTTTACTGTACAAGCTTGGTCACTCTGAAAACCTCAACCTCAACAGCCTGTTTAGGTCCACTGCTGGACGCAGGACTCCTCCTGATAAGCGCCTTACTGGCGTTTATCTCATGGAGGGTAGTGCCCATAATCCCCATGGTGGGCATGCGGGTTGGGGTCGCAGTTCGGTTGGATAATTGTTCTCAAGGGGGCGCTGTTGCCCGCCCCCTTAGTCGCCTCTTACGTACGACACGCCTACCCCCACGCCTCCACCTATGGAAACTTCACCTCATCTCAAATTTCAAATTATATCCAATTTAAAGTTATTTCAAATGATTTATTTCAACAGCCTCAGCCGTTACATGTCCCATAATTATAATAAAAAGAACAACGCTTTCACCAGTTACAGATCATAAAGTCTTTATTGGTCCACAACTGGACGCAGCCTACCCAAACGCCTTATGGGCTTGCGCTGACACGTTCAGCAGTATACGTAATAGTGCTGATCGGTATGGAATGTATACAAATATGCTGATGAAAAAGACGATAACCTGACTAGCCTTTTCACAAATCCTTATGAAACTCTTGAATATTATATGTACCTTAGAAAAAATGCTGCGACGATACGCGATAATTTTTTATTTATCGCGTATCGTCGCCCAGTGACCACGATCGCGGAAAATATAACAAAAAGGCACGCGCTATATACCCGATATAATAAATTCATTGTGTTAACAAACTGCGAAGGTTAAATAAATACTTTTGTAATAAACGAATATATATTAATTATTAATAAATGTTAATATATATTAATTTATTCCACCGTAGGTGTATAATTTATTGAGTAATAAAACCTAACAATTATATATTTATTTTAAGTTTTTTTACACTATAATTTATCATTCGTGTACCATATTTGTCATTGTGTAGTATTATTAGAATGGTAGACTATTTGTGTTCTAAGTCAATAAATAAATAAATAAGACATTAGACGCAGATTAATAGAATAAAAACTACCTATAGCAAACACAGTAAATATTTACGTTAGCTTATAGAATAAACTAAACCAACCGTTTAAAATAAACTACTTTTTCACACGCACGTCGTATTTATAAAACAATAACTTGTGAAACACGCACGCTATAAATAGGTTAATGATCATTGTGAAGATAATTTTGATTTGAAGATTACGTGTATGACATTTTATGCTGTTGTAATAATAACAACAGCATAAAATGTCATACACGTAATCTATGTTATGTAGGTACCTATGAATTTTAATAGGATCTAAGATGCCTCCTTGTGGTGCCTGTGGCATAGAATTTGCACCACCCCAACTTTTCCCGCAGGTGTCGTAAGAAGCGACTAAGGGATATCTACCGGGAGCGGGCAGCAGCGTCTCCTGTAGAACAATTTTACCACCGAACTCGAACCCGAATGCCCAGCGTGGGGATTATGGGCATTAGCCCCCATGAGACCAATGCCAATAAGTTGTTTATCAGGGGGAGGGCTGTGGACCAATACAGACTTTTGAGGTTAAGGTTATAACTATAAGATAATTTAGACATAATGATCAGAAAATAACCAATTTCATTTCATTTCATTTCATTTATTCCACCATAGGTACATTCATATATACACTTGATATCGTTATAATCTAATTTTAAACATAATAAATAATAATTATTTTATTGTAAGAAGACAAAACAAACAAAATATTTTTGAAAACACCATAAGGGATTTTACGCAGGAGAGAGTAATATAAAGAATAAAATATATAAACAGACAGACGGTAATTTTGCATACCTACATACATAACATCTAATTATAAATTATAAATGGTTGTGTCAATAAGTGAATATCTCAGAAATCTGACGCGTTATTACATTATTTAATTTGTGCCATTTTTTTAGTATCCTCTATGCAAATACATAAATGTTTTATTGTTCGCGGTTATTTCTGATAAAAAAAGACGTGTGGCACTCGGGGACTGCCGCGGTAAAGCTATTGCAATGCCATCTAGAGGCGAGTTGCTGAACTAAAGAGACAAACGTCAAGGTTTTTTCGTTACGGAATTTCTGGATTCGGTCCCCGCGCTCAAGGCCCGCGATAGAAGCTATGCAATAGCTTAAAAATTGTGTCCGAGATTAGGGCCAAAAATCAAATCTCATTTTCCTCGTCGCGAGACAGCGCCATATTGGCTCGAATTACGGAGTAATGCCCCAATCCCCACGCTAATCTTCTGATTAGGGATTACAGGCATAGTTTCGCTGTTGTCCATCGCCAGATAAAAGATTTAGATAAATAAAGCGCGCTAGCGATAGAGAAAAGTGAGTGGGAAACATTGGAAAGAAAAGCCTTGTCAAATAATGAAGCGGTAAAAGTACTGGTAACAAACGATGTTCCTGCTGAAACGAAACTGAAAAGGGTGTTTCTACACGGTCAACGAGTTACTCAATTAAATAAAGCTATATTAACTTTATATAACTTAAGTTAGCTCATTGGACAAGTGTAATTTATTATAACTAAGAATTTGACATTATTCTCCGCACACTGCATGATATTTTAGTGTACCTACTGTTCAAACACAATCGTATGGTTGTTTCTAAATAAAATGATTATTTTTATGATTTATTCTTAACTAATTTTCCTCTAATACGGATCAGTTGAGCCACCAGTAGAATATTAGCATCAGTCTGCTGTAAGCTCAATTATTACAATCCTAAATACCTACTAGTTCTAATTTGTGTCTATTAATTATTGTAATTTTCTTTGTCAATAAATACATTATTTTCTTTTCAAATATCTAAGAAAACAACTGTCTTATTGTCCTAGAGGCATATTAAGTGTGCCATATCATTATTTCTTTGAAACTATAATAGGTTATGTACGTAATAATGTATCGTGTCGTGTGGCTTCAAGCAAATAGCTAAAGCGGTGGGGCTGGTCACATTAATGCTAGTTTTCCACTATAAGCGAGGCTTTAAAGAAATATTTTTCTAAAATACTAGGAATTTACTAGAAATAAAATAAAATCGAACCGGCGGCGGCGAACGTTTGTTTGTTTAGTACAAATGAGTGTAGCAAAGTAAATGCGTAGATCCGCCCCTGCGGATTCAATGTGTCATCTTCTTTTATAAATAAAAAATAACTATTCAATAAGAAAATCGTTTCATCAAAACAAAAGAGAGTAAAAAGGTAAGTCTTAATCCGTAGTAAGGCTCGAACCTAGTTGATTTGTTAAATAAATAGGCCTAGACCTCAGTAATCTCGGGATCCCAGTGGTAAAAACAAGGATTTCATAAAATACAAAATGTTTTCTTCGGTTCCTTGGTTGTAATATCATGATTCAGTAAGAAAATTACGATAAAAATAAAATATTTTGACAATGTCCAGAGGTCACAAGTAAACAAAAAATGAAGTTTTTATTCGCATTTTTAGATTTAGATATTTTTATTTATTTTGCGTAAGCAAATACCATGTACCATGTATACCATGTACATTTACATGTACATGGTATACAGCTTAGGTCTTAATGTAGGCTAAGGTCAATAGTACATGCACACAGGCACTACAAAAGAATTTATAGATATAAAATAGCAAAATTACAAAGGTATTAAATAATATCCCAATTTTTTTTTACTTGGATGGGACTTGTACCCGCCTACTACCCTCAGTACGGGAATGGGATAACCACAGACATAATACGAGTTGCACCTAAACATTTTTTTCAAAACTACTAGAAGAGGAAACAGACCAGTGTTGCCAGGGCCCTTGAGTCGTAAGTTACGTTTCGTTTCCTGAAATGTTAAATTTTTGCTCCAAAAGTTACATTATTGTATTTATTATGGACGTGTTTTGGGCGAAAGGAGCGAATTTTTCCGGATTTTGGGGAAAAGTAAGTGATAGAAAGCTATGAAAAACAATCAGCAAGCAGAGACAGCCCTAAATGCATGGCCCACCTTCCTGTATCCGCCAATGGTAGAGTCGCACAAGAGCTATAATGAGCATGAAGTAAGGTAGCGAATGATGATGATTTAAAAAATAAAAGATGATCATTTGAATGTTCATTTGTTTTGGTGCATCCGGAAACCGGTTGACTGTAATCTGTACCCAAAAAAGGAAGAAGTTCTCAATTCGACCGTTTTTTTTATGTTTGTTACCTCACAACTTTGACTGGGTGCTCCTATTTTCAGGTTTTTTTTTTATTTGAAACTTGGTGCTTTCTGTGTGGTCTTATTTTAAACTGTTTCAGTTCTGACAATGGGATCGATATCATTAAAGTCGGTTTATGGTTTGTTTTTTAACAAAATCAATTATCTATAATATTATCTATGACCTTGAAGTGAAACAGTCGATGAAACTGTAACAGGCCGTATCGTAACGATCCTGTTATTAGCGAGAATAATATTATTTGGCAGAATAAAACCCAATCAGTGGCAGAATACTTAGTTGAGTGAACTTATTAAAACAAAGAACAAATAAAATTGAAGAATAAATAAAATCAAAAGGAAAAATTAAAAATATAAATTGAATCAATAAGAAGGGCTGTCGGCACTTTGTCCGCGATATGTCCGTGAAATTTGTCTGTGAAATTTGTCTGCGAAATTTGTCCGTGAAATTTGTCCGTGAAATTTGTCCGTGGAATTGTCCGTGAAATTTGTCTGTGAAAATGTCCGCAAAAGAAGTCTGCGAAATATAATAAAAATCCATAGCACAAAATTGAAATAAATATAAACATGTCAGTAAAATTGAAGAATAAATAAAATCAAAAGGAAAAATTAAAAATATAAATTGAATCAATAAGAAGGGCTGTCGGCAATTTGTTGCGATTTGTCCGCGCTTTTGTCCGTGATTTGTCTGTGAAAAAATCGGCGAAATGACGTAGGATTGAGAAAGGTGGGGCATAAAATAGACAGTGTGAAATTGATACTTATGGCGTAGAAAATAAAGAATGGATTGGAATGTTGATAAAATCGGAAGACTTTTGTCTATATATAGAGGAACGCAACCTTACTCGTGATTACTCGTTGTTAGATTTTTGAAGAAGTAGGTCGTTACGCTGCTCAATTTGTTGTAGGGTTTCTAAGGTCCGGGTACCTTTTTGGAAGAGTGGTAGTTAAAATTAAAGAACGTAGTTGCTGGGATTGAATTAGGAAAAAGATTTGTGTTGTGAATTGTGTAACATTTGTTGGGGTAAAATTGTAGTGAATTAAAATTAAATTCTTGGGATTGTGAAGATTGTAATATAACCTAAAAACTTAGCTCGATAAATTCCCCTGTGCTTAGAAATCCAAAATTTATTTTGGTTGTGTGTTACGGCCTGATAAGTAGCCGTGAACACATACCCTCTTGATTATAGGTAGTCTAGGAATGGGATAACCTTTGAGACGGGCCCACTTCGACTTTACCCGTTCCCGGGGTCGAAGAAAGTCTTCCGACGACTTGTGAGATATTTCGTGGAGAGATGTCAGCAAGGGTGTCGGTCTTTTATTTATATATTTATAATATACATAGCCACATTATATGGTAGGCTGTCCATGGCACCCAGCTCGCGAGCTAGTCATTGGAAGCACCCACACAGTATTTAGGTTAGGACAAAATCGAGATTTACTACCTCGTACTCTACTCAAGGGCTAGTTAGAAGACTTGACATTGCACTCAGTCAAGTCTACATTACACACCACACGCTTAATATCCGGTAACTTCCTGACATGGATCTCATCCTATCTTCATGACAGGCGCCTTATAGTTACTGCAAGCGGTTATAAGTCCTCATCATTCCTGGCCACTTCTGGGGTACCCCAGGGGTCACATCTTGGACCAATCTTGTTTAACGTTTTTATAAATGATATCACTGATTGCTTTAAACACTCGAAAATTTACCTTTACGCAGATGACATGAAAATTGTTCACCCCATCCGCTCTCACTTAGACACCATAGCTTTACAAGAAGACTTAAATAGACTGTCTGTTTGGTCAGATAAAAATCGCATGCCACTGAACATCAGTAAATGCTTTCATGTCCACTTTAGCCGTAACAAAATTCAGATCCCAGCTAAGTACAATATTAAAAACATTACACTCTCCACTGTTGACGAAATTCGTGACCTTGGGGTAGTTTTCGATACATCTGTTAAATTTAACTCGCATATTTTAAAAACAACAACTAAGGGCTTTAAGACATTAGGATTTATAATAAGAAACACTAAAGACTTTAAACATTCATCCACAAAAATTAGATTATTTAACTCTATTGTAAGACCCATCCTTGAATACGGCAGCTTAATCTGGAACCCTTTCTATGAAATATATTCTAAACGCATCGAAAGCGTACAGAGGCGATTTCTGTATCACGTGGCTTACGGTGATTATCAGGCAAAAAAACTTTCTAGTTATGAAAGTAGATTAAAACATTACCACATGCACCCACTATCCGCACGACGATCTATGCTAGATCTTATTTTCTTACATAAGCTCTTCAATGGACACATTGATTGTTCTGAATTGATTAACAATCTTCTTATACACGCTCCATCTCGTCTACCCAGGAAAATTGCATATAATCTTTTCTCCTCAGAATTTTCAAGAACGAATTTAGGTAAATATGCATCTCTGCCAAGACTCTGTAGGATTTATAATTCGCTTTCTAAATCCGAGGATATCGACCTCACGGATTCGTTGTCTAAATTTAAGAAGAAAATCAGAAGTATTATTCTCTCTACCTCTTAATGTACGAACCTACCCATATGTTTCACTAGTGTTTAATTTGAAGTTTCATTCGTTAGTGTTTAATTCGAAATTATAAATATAACTATTACTATACTAGGAAAAAAGCAATATAATCTAGAAAAATATTGATGATCTCATTGTTATCTTAAATATAAATTTATATAAATTATATAATAGATCTCAAAAGTAATTTAAAAAATATTTTTACTTTTACTTTAAGTTTAAGTCATAGGAATTTATTATTTTACTTTTAATTATATCTTTGTAGCTACTTTGTCCGTTCAGTTAAAAAATAACACTGTTAATTTGTCATAATTATGTTTTTGTGCATGCTGAGACGTCCTAAATTATGGAGTCACATAGATTTAAGAACCATATTACTTGCTACTAATTACGTTGTGTGAACTCATGTTGGATGTCCTATCTAAATAAATAAATAAATAAATTAATGATAAAAATGAAGTTTTGACTTCTAAAATTGTGAACAATATATAGCCAGAAATAGGTTAGGATAGGTACTCATGTATGGAAATTAAATAGATAAAATAAACTCCAGTAAGCAGTAGAAACGGAATCAAATAACATTTACCTTTAATTCCTTGAAAAGAAACCTCCTAAACATCCATTTTACTCGGGTTAGATATAAAATAAAACATAAAACAAAGCCTATAATGTATTATCAAATCACAATAAAACTATATCTTAAATATTCATTATAATATACAAATAATTGAACTAAAACAACTAACTAAATACATAATTTCCTTCTAATTAAAATATGATATAATATTCAATAAAGCTCTTCATCGGATCATGCCATATTTACTTAACTAAGAGGAATGTTGTTCGTGGTCTAGGTACCTATAGGACCAAGTTTTGTATTTATTAATTGCATTAAAATTTAGCTATATTTCACCTTTTATGAGAAAACCTAATTATATTTGAACAAAATATCTTGGTTGATGGAAGAAATATTATTAATTATTAAAGATTTATTAACTAAATTATCAGTGAAACTTCATAGTGAAATGATCTGAGTTCAGGTTACTACCAAACCTGTTTTATATCTACAGCAGAGGAACTACCTCTATATTTTGATTAGTCTGACTATAGCTTGGTGCATAAGACACTAAATGTGGTAATTCTCTCAAAAGAAGGGAAGCCCATTTATGAGCTATGAGGCTGAGATTCTCAGTCAGATGAATCATTATACCAATATTCTATCTATACTTACTTATTGTAGATTTATCTACAAATAAACCTGAGACTTGGAAATGTTTCACTATTAAGAAGCTGGTAGTCTTCTAAACTCCCGTTTGTGGAGGTTTTGGTGGCTTGGGTAAAGGCACAATCTAATCTAATATGAGGAATATGTTTCTAGATATTTAATTAGAAATTTCATATCCAAGTAATGTTATAAATAAAGAAACTACAACCTTTATTAGCTCAGATTGTAGGGGCGGTAAATGGCGGCCTTACCTTAAACGATTTAAAATATCCCTTACAAAATAAACCATAATATTCTTTCATTAACAACCTAAAATAGTTAATAAACGGATAAGGTAGGGAAACTTCTACAGGAACTGAATTATATGATAGAAATAAAATAAACTATAGGTAATATTCTTTAATAATAATTAACAACCTAATATAGTTAATAAACGGATAAGATAGGGAACCTTCTACAGGAACTGAATTATATATAGTAATAAAATAACTATAATACTCTTTCTAAACAAACCAAAATAGATATAAGGATAAGGTAGTTAAATTCCTATAGGTTCAGAATCATATGATAGGAACTGCTTTAAGTAACATAAACATAATTAATAAGTAAATTAAGATACCAATCAATTCATAATAGGGTTAGAATGCTTTAGGTAACTTAAATATAACTAGGGATTCGTTTGTCTATGCTCTTAAAAGGATCTGAGTTGCTATTCACAATATAGGGTCCTACCATTAACTCAGACGATCACTGGCCAAATTACTTCATAGTAGCGATCATTAGGTTAAGACGGTTAGGTAGTTTAAGTTTTAGGGTTGAAAGGAGTTTTCTGAGGGGGGGCGTTACAATTTGAAAGGCCGTTACCAGGATATATAGAGGTATAGATTCAGATGGGAACTAGGTATCAATTCTGCTAAACATTTACAAAAACTACATTAGGATAGTGTTATTTTACAATAGATTTAGTTATATTCTAGATTTGTTATAGAACTTCATTTTGTTAAGATAATGGGGGACGTGGTTAGTTATAGCTTTAGAATAAGTTTAGTTATATTCTAGATTGCTAGAGAACTTCATTTGTTGAGATATTGGGGGACGTGGTTAGTTATAGCTTAAGAATAAGTTTAGTTATATGCTAGATTTGTTGGAGAACTTCATTTTGCTAAGATAATGGGGGACGTGGTTAGTTTAAAATCTATCAAGTAGACTAGGTTAGGTTAGGCTAGGATATATCTAGGATTCAGGGTGCGGACTCCGATGTTCGCACAATTTGCTGCCGTGGAATTGGAGAAGAGTATAAGACAGACGAAATAAAATACTTTAATAATTAGGGATATGTATATGGTTTTAATATAAGTAATAAGGTTAGGAAAGAATCGACCTAATAACTATAGAGAAATTAGGATTTAAGATTGGATTTCTATTAAACTTAAGATTCTCTAAAATGGGGACGAGGAAGGTTAGCTTAGAATATAATTTAGTATATAATGCTAGTCCTAGAATGCACTGAGGTGGATCTTGAGTCAGGCCGTAGACAGTGATCTTCAAACAGCATCTGAAATAAACATAGAATAAATTAGAGGTTATAATATGGCAGTAACTGAATAAACTTAACAATAGAAATAATGAGGTTATTTACTTTCAACAAGCCTGACATGGTATTCAAGTAGAAATTAATATTATCATAAGGGTAGTCTATGTTTAATTCCTGGGTGGGAATTGCCTGTATGCGGGATTTCAGCCTGATCGGTTCAGTGATTTTGGAGTAAGGAAGTGACAAGCGTCCATCCATCTATACATCCGTACAACTTTTGCATTTTTATTATTAGTGTATTACTGTTTTTGCTATAGAAAAGTCCTCATCAAGGCGCGCCGCTGAGAAGGAAACAAGTGCGGCCTAGACTAGACACTAGATAATCAATAAGTACCTCTCTTGTTAAGAAAAGTCCTCATCAAGGCGCGCCGCTGAGAAGGAAACAGTTGCGGCCTAGACTAGACACTAGATAATCAATAAGTACCTCTCTTGTTAAGAAAAGTCCTCATCAAGGCGCGCCGCAGAGAAGGAAACAGGTGCGGCTACATACTCAATAGAGCAGGAGACGTAATTCTTATTTTGGCAATCTGAAAAAAAAGAGAGGTTATGTTACACAAATAGAATTTTCCAAAAAGCGTTTTACAATATGGCTGTAGTTCTATAGAATAAACATTGAGAAAATGTGTAGAATTAATAGGTAATAGTGTACTCACGAGTAAGCAGTAAACAATTTGTAGAAGAAAACTTCACGTGTCCATTTGCCATTGATGAAATTAATAACACCCCGTCTTCCTGGGCTCACGTAACATTCAATGCGGGTTCAATTTATCTCATAGATTCGTGAGAATATGATTTATCACAAGGATTGAAAACGCACACAACATTTTAATTCATTTTATGGGATTGGAATAGGAAAACAAAATCAAACAAATAATTCTTCAACTTCTTTTTCTATTTATGGCTCCAGTAGTACTTGCTA
Organism: Eupithecia tripunctaria; assembly: GCA_955876795.1. Classification (NCBI taxonomy): domain Eukaryota; kingdom Metazoa; phylum Arthropoda; class Insecta; order Lepidoptera; family Geometridae; genus Eupithecia; species Eupithecia tripunctaria. Next base: position 5,057,044 of record OY041623.1, on the reverse strand, counting down.
AGATTATGTCAACTTCAACTTCATTGTCTGTCACTGCTTGCTTTTCGTTGCGGCGACTGACAGTGTCTGTGCCTTAGGCCTCGAAAACAGAATTATGATCGGTTTTACGAACTAAATATCTATAAATTATGCATCAAATTAAAAGCAAAAGAACAAAACTACAACTATGTCACTGTTACTACGGAGTGTATCGTAAATCTCTAGTCAAAACTTATGTGCTGTTTCCATTGTTCAAGCGGAGTTCAAATATTGGAATTTAAAGATATTAAGCAAAAGCGTCTACACATTGAGAAAACTAGGGCAAAAATTGAGTAACATCAGTAATAAGAAGCAAATATTTGAAGGGATGTTAAGCACGTTATTTTAGAATTCAGGTTCAGACAATAGGATTTCGTTCGTCCAAGGGGTCAACTCTACTCACGTAGCCTTAATTTTACGGTAGGCCTAATAATTAAGAGTTCTCACACATAACGTTATCTTGTAAATGCTAAAATTTTACTAACAATCGTAAAGTTGCCAATTATTATTATTTTTGTTGCTACTAGCTTCCCTTTCTAGTCACAAAACCTCAATAATTGCTGTCATATAACATACGTCTTCTTCTTCTTTTATTCTTTGGCTCTGCAGCGTCATGGTTTGATACAGCCCTGCCAATGTCAGTTATCAATTTACAAATACGAAGGAATGGAAATATAATTTAGGGATGTTAAGAAGAGAGGAAAAACAAAAAAAAAAAAAAAAAACACTGAAATAAATGAAAACTCTATGCAATAAAGAAAATTAAAATTCATAGACTGCGCATCTAAATTTTATCTTATACCTGTAAACGAACCATTATTGCAGATAAATATGATATATAATCTGAATTACGGAAACGGCTCTCTACGAATTTCATGGAATTAAGTATACGGGGGGGATCGGGGACGTTAAATCGATCTAGCTTGAATTCATTTGAAAAAAAAAATGTTTCGTTTTATTCGTGTTTAAATTATCAACTTTATCCTCTTCAACTTAGGGTTTTTCTGAAAACTATGACTCTTCCTGAAATCTATTGGCGAATATTATTACTGGAATTTCTAAAAAGCAAATTTTACCAATAAAATAACTGATTATAAGCGCAGCTCGGTCAACCATGTATTTATTTATTATTAAATAGGAAAAGTTAGAAAGTATAGGTGGAAACACTTTAACTAAAGGTGCGGTAGATACGTCAATTGTCAACTTTCTAGAGATTGTCAATGTCACAGCGTTCCGGTCGAAAAAAAAAAAAGAAGAGAAGAAAAACATTGGTTTGCAAAAACGATCGAAAAAACATTACACTTCCTAAACTAATTATGAATAGGATAGAACCTTTGTAAAAAAAAAAAAGATATAAGCTTTAGAAGAAAAGGAATCAACCAACAAATTCTGTAACATCCATTATTTCAAAATAATTAGTTATTTAACTGTCATTCAGTTTAGGGGTGATTGTGGGAAGAGCACAGGGGAGTGAGGGGAGATAGGAGAGAATGAAAAGATAAAAAATGATTTACAGATTTTCTTAAAATATAAGGAGAAAAACCGGGTTTACCTTGCAAATTTAAACTAAATTGTTATTCCATATAAAACTATCGTAATTTGAATTCATTTCGGGCAGAAACGGTCGAGTTCATTATGTCCAAAGTAAATAGGTAGTTTCTGAAAATCTCACCTGTTGAGAATGGTTAAAACTCTCAAATCAAATGAAATCAAATCTATTTATTTTGCGAAACATGGGTAACAGAGATGTTAGATTAAAATAAAATTAGTAAGACCATGATCAGCTTAAAACTTTCAAAGAAAATCAAATCAAATTCATTTATTTTACGAATCATGGGTAACAGAGATGTTAGATTAAAATAAAATGAGCAAAACCATGATCAGCTTTAAAGCATGCGATATCACAGTACATGTAGGGGAAGTGGGGGCAAAACCACATATGGGGGCAAAACCGTTTTCTACCATTTCGAGTGTTATTTTCTTAAATAGCAACATTTTTTTCGACATGGCCACACCTTATCAATGGCCGCTCTCTTGTCATGTTGTGGCAGTGTCGCTGGTTGTGCGAAGAAAAAGTTATTTGCATTTTTGTTAAATGTGGTGAGTTTCTTATAATCACGTTACAAGTTTAAAGATGTGATAGGTACACCGATTACTAGATTTACAATTGAGTGATTTACTGAACTTGCGAGCTCTTTATTTGCGCTTTGTTTACATCGTTTGATGGTAACCTAACCTCAAAATACCATGTACAGTGATCATATATTTTCAAAATGAGTATCTGGGGCAAAACCACATAGGGGCACAACTGCATAGGATGTGGTTATGCCCCTAAAATAGTGTGTGTACTATTTTTGTTGTACAATGCTTTAATTTTGTTTTCTAGGTACAAAAGCAGAGGATAGTATTTGATAATGGTACGGAACTATGTACGGCGTACAACGCGGCAGTCGTGGGACGAAAGTGCCATGAAAAATGCTGTTGAGGCTGTTATTAATAAGGAAATGGGCTTCAAAAAAGCGTCTAAGAATTTTAATGTGCCTGCTAGTACCCTTAGAGACAGAGTAAAAAAAGTTAAGGATGGGTTGAAGGATATTGAAAACAGTGGATCTAAAGGGCTTGGGAACTTCAAAACTGTTTTTACAAAAGAACAAGAAAAGGAAATGGTCGATCACATTTTGCAGCTGGAAAGCCGTCTGTTTCCTATTACTGTGAAAGATTTGCGGGAGATTGCTTTTAATTTAGCAGAAAAAAATAACATAAAACATGATTTTGATAAAGAAACTGGGATGGCTGGGTACACATGGGTCGAAAAATTTCTGAAAAGGAATCCAATCATAACCCTGCGTAAACCAGAAGGAACTTCAGGAGCTCGGGCAATGGGTTTCAACAGGGTATCAGTCGGTAATTTCTTTGCTTTGCTGACTGAAACAATGGATAAATATAAGTTATCCCCTGAGCAGATTTATAACGTTGATGAAACCGGAATTTCAACCGTACCAAAGAAATTATCAAAAGTCCTGGCCAGAAAAGGAAAAGCTCAGGTTGGCTCTCTTACATCGGCTGAACGTGGTAAGACAATCACGATTGAGATTTGTATGAGTGCATCAGGTCACTATATCCCACCTCTATTCGTTTTTCCAAGGGTCAGAGCACCCAAAAATCTCAACATTTTGGATAGGGCTCCACCAGGTTCCATTGCAACTTATCATCCAAGTGGTTGGATGCAAACAGACATATTTTTGACGTGGTTTGATCACTTTCTATCCCACACAAAACCAACAAAGGAAAAACCGATTTTATTATTATTAGATGGCCACTCCACGCATACAAAAAATTTAGCATTCATCAACAAGGCTCGAGAAAACCACGTCATTGTGATTTGTTTTCCGCCTCACTGTTCCCACAATATCCAGCCACTGGACGTTGGCTTTATGGCACCTCTAAGTCAATATTATTCTAATGAAGTAAAAAAATGGTTGCGCAAAAATTATCCAAGGATGGTGACAGAGCTTCAGGTCCCAGAACTATTTGGAATGGCATATATGCAAGCGGCAGTAATGTTGACGGCTGTCAACAGTTTTAGAGCGACAGGTATTTATCCTTTGAACGCTGACGTTTTTGAAGATTGGAGGTTTGAACCCGCAGAAACCACGAACAGGCCAGAGGCTTCTGTGCTACAAGCTACAGTAGAAAATGCGGCTATTTCAGAAACTTCTAGATTTCCCTTGGTAGAAGATAATCATGACAGTGATTCCCAGGATACAAATGCATCAGATTCGATCATGCCACCTTTAATTTTGGATAATTTGCCTACTTCATGTTCATCTCCTCCACATTCAAATCATCCTTTGAACGCTGACGTTTTTGAAGATTGGAGGTTTGAACCCGCAGAAACCACGAACAGGCCAGATGCTCCGGAGCTGCAAGCTACAGTAGAAAATGCTGTTGTCACTGAAACTTCTAGACTTGCCCAGGTAGAAGATAATCATGACAGTGATTCCCAGGATACAAATGCGTCAGATTCGATCGTGCCACCTTTCATTTCGGATAATTTGGCTGTTTCACAGGATGATGAAATAACCTGTGCATCTCCTCCACATTCAATTCAGACGGAACCAATCCCATCCGAGCATAATATTACATCATCACCACCCCATAGCGAACCAGTTCCACAATCAACGCAACATCATTCACCACAGCCATCATCATCAACATTTAAATTCACGTCTCCCAGAGACCTGTTTAAATTGCCTGATAGAGGAAGACCGGTAACATCTCGCCAAACTAAAAGAAAAGGAAAGACAGCAATTTTGACAGGTTCTCCGTATAAATTAGAACTGGAAGCTGCTTTTGCAGAGAAAGAATTTAAAACAAAGGCCCCAGGTGTTACGAAAGGCAAAGGAAAAGGCAAGAAGACCCCACTAACAACAAATAAATTGAAGGAAAAGAAGACGCTTGAAACTACTACAAATAAAATATTAAAGCGGAAGAAAACACAAGCAGTGAAAAAATCGATTAAGAAAGCTAAACGCGATAGTGAAGATGAAGATAAAGATGATGAAGATGAAGACAATGCATGTATATTTTGCTTGGAGATATACTCTACATCTAAGTCATCCGATGGTTGGATTAAATGCACAAAATGTCCAGGTTGGGCTCATGATGCCTGTGCAGGCATAGATGAAGACGATGACTTTGAATATGTCTGTGATTTTTGTCAATAACGGCCAAATCGGTTGTGCCCCCACTGAAAATTGCTGGGTCGGTTGTGCCCCACTGTAGGGGCAAAACCGTTTTTTTACATTAAAACAATTTTTAGTTTATTACCACGTTTTATGATGTTTTTTTGCGTAGATACTAATTCAAATGTGTGATCTAATAGTACTATTACATAATAAAGCCGTGAAAATGACTAAATTGCTTTAATATCATTATATTTTAATCATTTGGTTGTTATTGGGGCGATTTTGCCCCCACTTCCCCTATGTTATACAATGTTCTATTAAATACAGTGTTGAAATTAATATAATGTCTATCTCGTATCTAAAATTATTAATAACAAGTAAAAGAATTATCTTATTCTAGAATTTATCCATAAAATATTCATTAACACTATAATAAGCGTTATCAATTAATAATTGTTTTAATTTATGTTTAAAGATATCTATATAACTCTGTGTCACAGTTTCAAAAAGTAAATTGATGGCTTGCTTAGGCAGTTAAATGTGAGTGTGAAAAGATGAAATACTTGTTGTGTGATAAGAAAGAAGATTGAAGGGCCCATGTAAGCTAACTTTTTTCAGAAACTGGGACGGTCCGCTGAGTTTTGAATCACATATGCACCACAACAAAAAAATAATGTAGTTATAGTTCTGGAGTTAGGATACTTATATGGACTACAGCAAGGTCTGGCTACATTATTATTTATACTACACATGATAGGTTCTGATTAATTACACTACACACACTCCAGATTTAAAAATGGGATTCAATTTAACTTGGGTTTGGGAAAGAAATCAAAGTTGCATTATCAAACCATTTGATATACAGGTATGGACAATTCAATCAGGCTTTAGCTCGAGTTTCGTGTGAAAGCGCATAGAATTCTAAGAAATAGCTTGCTATTGTGCCACTAGGGCTGATCTTGCCTCACAACCAAGGTTCCGTTGTTGATTGTACATACCCTGTTAATGGCTTAGTAAAATAATTTTGATTTTGTCATCATCCTTATTGTAATCATGGTGCTAAACCATTTTGCATTTATTTTAGATCTGGTATAAATACACATTACAGTAACAAGTGTGTGGTTTCAAGATTCAACGGACTAAGAGTTCATCAAAAGAAATAATGTAAATAGTGAAAGAAAAATAATACTGAAGGGGTTTATGATCAAGGACATTAGAATCAATTACTAAATAATAATAATAGAATAATTATATACTTATTACTTATCAATCTTAAGAGTTAGTGGAAAATCTTTATTCCAGTTGACTTGCATAAATGATTTTGGGGACGATTGTAACAGGCCGTATCGTAACGATCCTGTTATTAGCGAGAATAATATTATTTGGCAGAATAAAACCCAATCAGTGGCAGAATACTTAGTTGAGTGAACTTATTAAAACAAAGAACAAATAAAATTGAAGAATAAATAAAATCAAAAGGAAAAATTAAAAATATAAATTGAATCAATAAGAAGGGCTGTCGGCACTTTGTCCGCGATATGTCCGTGAAATTTGTCTGTGAAATTTGTCTGCGAAATTTGTCCGTGAAATTTGTCCGTGGAATTTGTCCGTGAAATTTGTCTGTGAAATTTGTCTGAGAAATTTGTCCGTGAAATTTGTCCGTGAAATTTGTCCGTGAAATTTGTCCGTGGAATTGTCCGTGAAATTTGTCTGTGAAAATGTCCGCAAAAGAAGTCTGCGAAATATAATAAAAATCCATAGCACAAAATTGAAATAAATATAAACATGTCAGTAAAATTGAAGAATAAATAAAATCAAAAGGAAAAATTAAAAATATAAATTGAATCAATAAGAAGGGCTGTCGGCAATTTGTTGCGATTTGTCCGCGCTTTTGTCCGTGATTTGTCTGTGAAAAAATCGGCGAAATGACGTAGGATTGAGAAAGGTGGGGCATAAAATAGACAGTGTGAAATTGATACTTATGGCGTAGAAAATAAAGAATGGATTGGAATGTTGATAAAATCGGAAGACTTTTGTCTATATATAGAGGAACGCAACCTTACTCGTGATTACTCGTTGTTAGATTTTTGAAGAAGTAGGTCGTTACGCTGCTCAATTTGTTGTAGGGTTTCTAAGGTCCGGGTACCTTTTTGGAAGAGTGGTAGTTAAAATTAAAGAACGTAGTTGCTGGGATTGAATTAGGAAAAAGATTTGTGTTGTGAATTGTGTAACATTTGTTGGGGTAAAATTGTAGTGAATTAAAATTAAATTCTTGGGATTGTGAAGATTGTAATATAACCTAAAAACTTAGCTCGATAAATTCCCCTGTGCTTAGAAATCCAAAATTTATTTTGGTTGTGTGTTACGGCCTGATAAGTAGCCGTGAACACATACCCTCTTGATTATAGGTAGTCTAGGAATGGGATAACCTTTGAGACGGGCCCACTTCGACTTTACCCGTTCCCGGGGTCGAAGAAAGTCTTCCGACGACTTGTGAGATATTTCGTGGAGAGATGTCAGCAAGGGTGTCGGTCTTTTATTTATATATTTATAATATACATAGCCACATTATATGGTAGGCTGTCCATGGCACCCAGCTCGCGAGCTAGTCATTGGAAGCACCCACACAGTATTTAGGTTAGGACAAAATCGAGATTTACTACCTCGTACTCTACTCAAGGGCTAGTTAGAAGACTTGACATTGCACTCAGTCAAGTCTACATTACACACCACACGCTTAATATCCGGTAACTTCCTGACATGGATCTCATCCTATCTTCATGACAGGCGCCTTATAGTTACTGCAAGCGGTTATAAGTCCTCATCATTCCTGGCCACTTCTGGGGTACCCCAGGGGTCACATCTTGGACCAATCTTGTTTAACGTTTTTATAAATGATATCACTGATTGCTTTAAACACTCGAAAATTTACCTTTACGCAGATGACATGAAAATTGTTCACCCCATCCGCTCTCACTTAGACACCATAGCTTTACAAGAAGACTTAAATAGACTGTCTGTTTGGTCAGATAAAAATCGCATGCCACTGAACATCAGTAAATGCTTTCATGTCCACTTTAGCCGTAACAAAATTCAGATCCCAGCTAAGTACAATATTAAAAACATTACACTCTCCACTGTTGACGAAATTCGTGACCTTGGGGTAGTTTTCGATACATCTGTTAAATTTAACTCGCATATTTTAAAAACAACAACTAAGGGCTTTAAGACATTAGGATTTATAATAAGAAACACTAAAGACTTTAAACATTCATCCACAAAAATTAGATTATTTAACTCTATTGTAAGACCCATCCTTGAATACGGCAGCTTAATCTGGAACCCTTTCTATGAAATATATTCTAAACGCATCGAAAGCGTACAGAGGCGATTTCTGTATCACGTGGCTTACGGTGATTATCAGGCAAAAAAACTTTCTAGTTATGAAAGTAGATTAAAACATTACCACATGCACCCACTATCCGCACGACGATCTATGCTAGATCTTATTTTCTTACATAAGCTCTTCAATGGACACATTGATTGTTCTGAATTGATTAACAATCTTCTTATACACGCTCCATCTCGTCTACCCAGGAAAATTGCATATAATCTTTTCTCCTCAGAATTTTCAAGAACGAATTTAGGTAAATATGCATCTCTGCCAAGACTCTGTAGGATTTATAATTCGCTTTCTAAATCCGAGGATATCGACCTCACGGATTCGTTGTCTAAATTTAAGAAGAAAATCAGAAGTATTATTCTCTCTACCTCTTAATGTACGAACCTACCCATATGTTTCACTAGTGTTTAATTTGAAGTTTCATTCGTTAGTGTTTAATTCGAAATTATAAATATAACTATTACTATACTAGGAAAAAAGCAATATAATCTAGAAAAATATTGATGATCTCATTGTTATCTTAAATATAAATTTATATAAATTATATAATAGATCTCAAAAGTAATTTAAAAAATATTTTTACTTTTACTTTAAGTTTAAGTCATAGGAATTTATTATTTTACTTTTAATTATATCTTTGTAGCTACTTTGTCCGTTCAGTTAAAAAATAACACTGTTAATTTGTCATAATTATGTTTTTGTGCATGCTGAGACGTCCTAAATTATGGAGTCACATAGATTTAAGAACCATATTACTTGCTACTAATTACGTTGTGTGAACTCATGTTGGATGTCCTATCTAAATAAATAAATAAATAAATTAATGATAAAAATGAAGTTTTGACTTCTAAAATTGTGAACAATATATAGCCAGAAATAGGTTAGGATAGGTACTCATGTATGGAAATTAAATAGATAAAATAAACTCCAGTAAGCAGTAGAAACGGAATCAAATAACATTTACCTTTAATTCCTTGAAAAGAAACCTCCTAAACATCCATTTTACTCGGGTTAGATATAAAATAAAACATAAAACAAAGCCTATAATGTATTATCAAATCACAATAAAACTATATCTTAAATATTCATTATAATATACAAATAATTGAACTAAAACAACTAACTAAATACATAATTTCCTTCTAATTAAAATATGATATAATATTCAATAAAGCTCTTCATCGGATCATGCCATATTTACTTAACTAAGAGGAATGTTGTTCGTGGTCTAGGTACCTATAGGACCAAGTTTTGTATTTATTAATTGCATTAAAATTTAGCTATATTTCACCTTTTATGAGAAAACCTAATTATATTTGAACAAAATATCTTGGTTGATGGAAGAAATATTATTAATTATTAAAGATTTATTAACTAAATTATCAGTGAAACTTCATAGTGAAATGATCTGAGTTCAGGTTACTACCAAACCTGTTTTATATCTACAGCAGAGGAACTACCTCTATATTTTGATTAGTCTGACTATAGCTTGGAGCATAAGACACTAAATGTGGTAATTCTCTCAAAAGAAGGGAAGCCCATTTATGAGCTATGAGGCTGAGATTCTCAGTCAGATGAATCATTATACCAATATTCTATCTATACTTACTTATTGTAGATTTATCTACAAATAAACCTGAGACTTGGAAATGTTTCACTATTAAGAAGCTGGTAGTCTTCTAAACTCCCGTTTGTGGAGGTTTTGGTGGCTTGGGTAAAGGCACAATCTAATCTAATATGAGGAATATGTTTCTAGATATTTAATTAGAAATTTCATATCCAAGTAATGTTATAAATAAAGAAACTACAACCTTTATTAGCTCAGATTGTAGGGGCGGTAAATGGCGGCCTTACCTTAAACGATTTAAAATATCCCTTACAAAATAAACCATAATATTCTTTCATTAACAACCTAAAATAGTTAATAAACGGATAAGGTAGGGAAACTTCTACAGGAACTGAATTATATGATAGAAATAAAATAAACTATAGGTAATATTCTTTAATAATAATTAACAACCTAATATAGTTAATAAACGGATAAGATAGGGAACCTTCTACAGGAACTGAATTATATATAGTAATAAAATAACTATAATACTCTTTCTAAACAAACCAAAATAGATATAAGGATAAGGTAGTTAAATTCCTATAGGTTCAGAATCATATGATAGGAACTGCTTTAAGTAACATAAACATAATTAATAAGTAAATTAAGATACCAATCAATTCATAATAGGGTTAGAATGCTTTAGGTAACTTAAATATAACTAGGGATTCGTTTGTCTATGCTCTTAAAAGGATCTGAGTTGCTATTCACAATATAGGGTCCTACCATTAACTCAGACGATCACTGGCCAAATTACTTCATAGTAGCGATCATTAGGTTAAGACGGTTAGGTAGTTTAAGTTTTAGGGTTGAAAGGAGTTTTCTGAGGGGGGGCGTTACAAAACTAATCGAGGTTCATAGTCAAAAAACCTTTAACAGTGGAATACTGACCTACGGACAAAATTACTGTTATTATCAGTGGCTCTCTGGCTCTGGCCAGCCCTAATCGTGAAGCGTCATCAGTTTTGTTTGCTGGCACTTGTCCACTTTGTCCTTGGAAAGTGGATGGTTGGTAAAATAAATAGGATGATTTTTTTTATTTAGCACGACAAAAAACATGGGAATATTGCAACAAATGGGTAAAACTAAGCTAGGAATTAACGATTAATTTCAGAGAAATAAAACTTTTTAGCAAGTGAAAATCAAAATTTAACTAAGGCCTATGTTTAATTATGCAGTTAAAAAGGACCTAGCATTAGTACCTCCGCAAGCTGCTTGGCAAACCACCAAGTGTTACATTTTGACTCTACCATTTCCTCGCATTTATTACCTTTGACACATGGTTACTTATTTTTTTTTTGTATTGCTGATGGATTAGCGTTTGGCTATCAACTCGCTTTAAGAAAGAGAAGCTGTAGCCTAAAATGGAGCACGCTTCCAGAAGGAACTTATTTACCCTAGATTTGAAGACTCCAAGATACAAGATCGCAGTAACTCAGCCTGAGTTACTGCGATAAACTTACTTTGAAAAACGTGTGTATTGCTGCAGCCTCCAAAAAAAACACGGATTCAAAAATAAAGTCATTTAGATGGCTCAATAAGAAAATTACGAAAATCGACTAGAACTTCTTCAAAAACAAAATCGATTGTCATAAATAAATCGAATCGGTAAAGCATTAGTGCACATGACTACATTTGGTTATCATTAAAACTACAAAACAGAAAATGTATTCGTGGAATGAGCATAGGTTCTTACATAAGTAGGTACTATGGTCACAATATTTGATGTTCTAGAAAACTTTTCTTGAATCCGAAATTATGTGAATGTTTTGTCTAACCCTACATTGAATGTCCACCCACCCTTTCAGTCCATAAAACAACATTAAAAACAGCCGTAGTACGGAAAAAGTTTTCAAATAGCGTGCACGAATAATGTCTAAAGTAAAGTGTCAAAAGGAACGGCGGAAGTCAAGTATAAATTTCGAAAACTTTCGGAGATTTCACTTTTTGGATAAGTAAGAAAATATTTCTTACATAGTTATCCACCCACGTGATCTGTCATAACAATATATTGGAATTAAAAGTCTTTGTCCTGAGAAGAGCAAAGATTTCATCCCAATATTGCACTTGAAACATTTAATTTAAACAAATTTAAACCAATGATGCACGTCATTTTGGAACAATGTTACGACACTCAATAAATTGATGACCGGAGCTTAAAATAAGAATTAATTTTTATGAGTTAAGTCATTCATGAACCAAATTAAAATGAAAAACTCAAGAAAACAAAAAGAATTCATGATGAATCTCCAGCCAGATAAAAGTATTGATTGTCGTCCAACATGGTGCTAAAATAATGTGCACCACCACGGTGGGTGCCAAGAAGTCAATCATTTAAAAAAATATGGGTTTTTACAAGAATCCGTCTTATTTATTTAAATTATTGACATTAATGTTATGATTGGTATAGTTTGTCGTTAGTAAGTTTTAATATCCAATGCCATTTACTGGTCCAATTTAGGTAAATAATAATATATTTCTCTGGCAAACAATTTTTTTTTCTGAATGATATTAGGCTAGGTTTTATCAAGGGTACAAAACCGCTAATGAAATCTATTTTACTTTGAAACCATGCCCCACGTTGGACGCCAACTGTAAGAAGCCCCAGAGTTAGAAACCAAGCAAATGACATTTCTTTTATTCATTTGCAAACCAATGACATGAATTGACGAACTTTGGCCTACGTGGAGTCCATAGAATCCCCAGTGAAGACCTATCTGTATCCTCTTTAAGTTTAATTCAAAACAATGTCCCTTTTTGGACGCCCACAGTCTAAAGCTCTTTCCTAACCCTTATTTTACTATATTTATAGTAAATCCTTTCCATCCCTCCAGGACCCGAGAATCCAGACGACGCATCAACCACCCCCCTGCAGCTTTATACAGCGCCTTCGGCGAGAGACTCCGCACCAGTACACCATCAGCACTGCAATGTGCGCTGTTCTGTGGCGGCGCAAGGTGTCCTTACGAACGACCGCAGAGGAGGCTCAATGCTATACAAGGACTGTTTTCGGACTGGTGAGTCTTGAACATTAATTAGTAAAACATCAAGCTATTCTGCTGGATAGACATTAATTAACCAATGACCAATGATAATAGGCGTTATACAGCGCGTTTAACGAGAGAGGGTCTGTGTTGTGTTGCGCGAAGTGTCTTTACGAAAGACCACAGAGAAGGTTTAATGCTAACAAGGAATCTCTTAGGACTGGTGAGCCTGAGCATTGCGTGATGAGTGTATTTCTACTCTGGCTGGGACATGCTAGTACCTGTTTCTTGGATCCAGTTGATATCTAGTTAGCTTCGTTTGGTAGATGTGTCCTATCCTAAAACTTAATAGGTCTAGCTATATCGGGTAAAAGACAATTATAATGATATCGTCAAGGACAAATTCCAAAACATACAATTTAATTATGAGCCTTAAATTATTTCCTTCATAAATACCTACCTGGAAATAACATAAAATTTCTGTCGCATGTTACTAATTAACTTAACTCAACTGCAGTGGTCAGAATCAGTGCAAACGAGCGTCATAGATCGGCCAGCAACTTTTCAGTTCAGTTCAACTAGTGGTTAGGCGCTCAGTAAACAGCTAGACTTAGTTAGGATAGACTTGTCGAAATGCATATTGTGTAGGCCGACAGAAAAAAAATATTGGACCATTCACACAGCATTCCCCATCTAGCCCCAAGATTAGTAATGTCATTGAAATCTGAGAACAACCACGTACACAACTACCAAAGGACACTTTTTTTTTTTTTTATCAGAAATAGACCTTCGTTTGACCGCAATCTCACATGATGGAAAGCGAAGATGCGGCCGACGATGTATCACGAAGGTCTAGAAGATGGCTACTCCGGACCACATTCCGAAACACAACTGAGTTGCTTCACGGACTGACCCAGTCCGGAGGGTGGTGACAAGCCACGGCCGAAGCCTACCACCAGAGGGTACCGCTCTTAGCACCACCCAGAGGACACGTGTAGGGTATCAGAGGGTCAACACCTACGGACGTGAGCGATACTGTCCCCGTGTCCCACACGTGTGGAATTGTTATAAAATCTATTCAAATCATCAATATTCAAATGCTGCACTGCAACATTTGTGCTGTAAATTTCATTTTACACTGCAAATTGCAGACTCTACCTAACACAACAAGATAATAGAAAAATAAAATGGTTGTCTCTAAAGCCGGTTTAGAAACGATAATTTTGAACTTTAATTTTCTGTGCTTCTGTCGTCATGACAACCTCATCAACAACGTGACACTTTATTGAACATGCTACCACATGTTCATCGATTTAATAGACGTTATCACGTCGAAAACCCACCTAAGTCATAAGATGATAATGGCCTGTTTTTATATTTTGATTGTGGCACGTTTGCTGCAGGTAGGCCCAGTTAAAACTCCAGACATTAGTGGACTAACAGAGAAATATTATAATAATACTTAACATAAAGTGCCAGAGGTCACGCGACATTTGGTGTCCTGGCTTTATGGGCAAACTCAATGCCATTTGGAGTACTATTTTCATTACGTTACTAATTTATTACGGTTTTGTAGAGTCACGATGTAGAAAAGAGGTGAATAATTACTACTTAGGTAAAGTATAGCCTAGGTGATTATTGATGATATATTTTTATATTGCTCCGCCAGCGGGAAAAGTTATTTTCTTCTTCAGTTTTTCTCCCCCTGAAGAAAATGAAAATGACAATGGCTTACCGTAACAAATTATGTTTTTAAATTTTATTGGATTTTGAAAGCTAAAAAAGTACCAAGTATGTTCAAGCATGTGATACCTTTAATTATACAACTATGTGATTGTTCTTTTATTTAATAACGAGGTAGGCTGTTTTGAACCGTCTTCAAAAAAGGAGGACGTTCTCAATTATAATAGTTTTAATAGTTTGTTTGATACCTCAGAACTTTTTACTGGGTGATCCGATTTTGATGTTTCTCTTTTTATTTGAAAGCTGGTGCTTCCCGTGTGGTCCCATTTTAATTTTGTTCATTTCTGACATTGGCATCCATGAGAAAACCATAAAATTGACCACCCTGTCAAAAGTTCTGAGGTAACAAACATGAAAAATTTTAAAATAGTCGAATTAATAACCACCCACCTTTTTTTTAAGTCGGTTGAAAAGCTGGTGAAATCTGCATGGTCTTATGGTGTATGACATATTGTTGACAGCTAATTAATATTTCGCGTCTCGGAACGGACAAAAGTCCTATTATGAACTGTCACTGTAAGAAATCTGCTGTCGCTCCTAACCTACACACCGATGTTGGGGTAGAGCAGGAGCAAGCATAGAGTCTACACACCGAGGTCGGCGACACAGCACGGCGGGTTGGGGCGACATTTTTCAACAGCCGACAGTGTTAATAAATAAAAGAAGAAAATCGATCTAATTTAGATATGCCACAAAATTATACCAACTTAACACAGCCCATAAAACGAAAAAAAAACAGAACTGACGCGC
Source organism: Eupithecia tripunctaria (assembly GCA_955876795.1). Lineage (NCBI taxonomy): Eukaryota > Metazoa > Arthropoda > Insecta > Lepidoptera > Geometridae > Eupithecia > Eupithecia tripunctaria. Next base: position 5,041,849 of record OY041623.1, on the reverse strand, counting down.
TTGTCTCTTGTTTTTTTTCCATACATTATCCAAACAGAGGACGTCACAAATCCAAGCAGTTAGTAAACGAAAAACAAAAGATGAGCGCACCAAATTAAAAAAACGACTTTGAAGTATTTCATAGACAATGTTCTCTTGATTAATAGAGATGAAATACTTCATTCTGTATTTGAAAATCTCTTGTAAACAATTAGAGAAATTCATAGCAATGCATTATGCCAAGGAAGGATACTCCTTTTACAGGGTGCCACACAACTTGCCAGCGGTGCCTTTGATGGACGCTTTGGCTGTGTGAACTCCATTATTCCATCACATCAAATTTTAAACTGCCATTCTTGTCTTCAGGGTCACAGATGACATCCTGGCGATGGCACGGCCCAGCACGGCCGGCATAGCGGCTAGGAACATCGTTCAGCAGTTCCATAGGTAAGTCACTATCTGTTCCCATTACCTAAACCACGTAACCTAAGGCAACCGTACTTTGTATTTTAAAAACTAGTTGTGTGACTATGAATATTTTCGCACGAAATAATTGGATTTCTTTGAATATAGACTTAGACACGATTACACTGATAATTGTTAAATATTTTAACCTATATTATTCAATAAGACACCATTTTTCTTAATTTTTACAGACTAAATACAAAATGGAGAGCATTGTTAAATATTTTAACGTATATTATTCCATAAGACACCATTTTTCTTAATTTTTACAGATTAAATACAAAATGGAGGCCACATTACCGCCTTCTCCTCTACCTTTATCATTTTATTAACGATAATTAATTACTTTCAGTGATAGCTTGTAGTTGACAAAGAAAAATTAAAACATACATCTTTATTATAAATGCAAATTACAATCAAATGATAGTAATAAATTAGAACTACTCGTAGTATTTACAATTGAAGTAATTGAGCAACTGCGGACTGTTGCAATCAAGACAATCTACAAATAGCTCAACTGATTCATATCAATACGAGTACTTACCAGTTGGAAGCGTCCCCAAGACGCAGCGCATCAGCAACTTTTTGCCATAAAGTCAACACATCCGTCGGATGAGATTAGAGCAGCGGGATCAGCTAACTAGAGCCATAATTTTTTTGTAGATTGCTACGTTTTTTTTTTTCAATAACATTTTAATAGAAATGTAAATACTTCATTATTCAATTATAATCACAATAATAATCACCAAAATAATTTTAAATCACGCTTGGCAGGCAATAAAAATACACAGAAGAAAACTGTTGCACTTCCTCTGGTAGATTATTTTAAACGTTTCTACGGCTTCACGGATGAGTTGGAAGGCTTGATTCTTCAACCTATTCTATGCCACGCTGGTCTACCTTGATATGTGCGTCATGGCAATAAAAGTGTTCATATTGTTTTAGCTGGGGTATCCGAACAGTCATAAACCTCCAAACTCCGGGAGAGCACGCCAGCTGTGGCCCGCCACTGACCAAGTCCGGGTTCACGTACGATCCCAACATCTTTATGGCAAATGACAGTAAGTAAATATCGGCAAGGATTGTTTCAGACTGCAAAATTTTATTTCAATCTGCCAAATTCCTTCAGTCTGCTTGTTTCAGCCGGCTAAACTCGGTTTCAGAATGCATATTTGTGTTTCATTCTTCCATACAAAGTTTAAGTCTACAAAGCTTTAAATAATTACATTGGATTAGAACCATAAAATTAATTGAAACATATCAAAATAATTTTACATTTCAGGACTGGTTTATAAATTCTCAAGTAGGTATATGTCTATAGGAAGGAAATATTAAAGTATACTTCAAAATTGTAATCTTAAAGTACCTACTCACATTATATTTACACTTACACTGAAATAATTACTGAGCCTAGAAAGCAGGAAGCAGCGATTTTCAACACTGAAAAAATATGATTGTTAAATTTACTAAACTTGAGTAGTTTGAGGCTTTAACTAATAAAATCAACCTAATTCCTCGTTGGTTTTACAAAAACTCGTTGTTTATTTTACTAAACCACAAAGGTAAACATTAACCTATAAAATATAGTTAAAGTTACTAGAAAACTGTATGTTAAATACACTTATGTATGTTTCGTAAAATGTTTCTCGAGGGTATCGTCAAGTGACGTAAGCATTTTACTAAAGTTCTATGTAAAATTAACGATCTTGGATGTTGATTTTGCTAAACGCAATTCAACATCCTCGTTTTTGCATATTCAACTATAACTTGATGTTGAATTAGTAAACAATTTGACAGTGTACTTTCGTAAAACTTACGTTCTAGTTTTGTAAGAATGTTCCTAAAAATAAAGTTAGATGTCGCATACTTCGCTACTAAAGTTCTGTGTAAAATTAATGATCTAGGATGTTGATTTTGCCAAACTCAATTCAACATCCACGATTTAGTATATACAACTATAACTTGATATTCAATTAGTATAACAAATTTAACATTGTAATTTCGTAGAAACAACTTTCTAGTTTTGTAAGAAGGTTCCTAAATGTAATGTTAGATGGCGCATGCTTCGCTACTAAACTTCTACGTAAAAATAATGATCTTGGATGTTAATTTTGCTAAATGCAATTCAACCAAAATGATTTAATATATTCAACTATAACTTGATGTTGAACTAGTAAACAATTTGACAGTGTACTTTCGTAAAAAATACTATCTAGTTTTGTAAGAATGTACCTAAAAATAACGTGAGCTGGCGCGTGCTTCACTACTAAAGTTCTGTGTAAAATTAATGATCTGGGATGTTGCTTTTGCCAAACTCAATTTAACATAATACGATTTAGTATATTCAACTATAATTTGATGTTCAATTAATAAATAAACACTCGTCGCACGAACTCGCACGGTTTTTTCCCGTTTTGACTACAGATTGATTTCTAAAAATAACAGCTCCATCTAATGTGTAGGTTAGGTATAGCTTGTTAATAGCTTTCAGCCCAACTGGGTACAATGTTTTGCTAGTTGTCCGTCTATCTAAATAATTCACAAGAAATAACAAAAACTGATTGCGCTCTCGCTTACGTCACGCCACTATTGTGGCGTTGGAAATCAAGCTTTTTCGCTGCGAGCCACTTTTGTGGCTGTGGTCGGTTCAGTGGTTAGGGTGTGATTGAGCCACAAACATCCAAACTTGTAACATTTTAATTTTAAATAAATAATTTGATTTTGATGCACAGTTTACACAAAACTATAATAAAATCAACAATGTACTGTCGTAAAAATAACTTTCTAGTTTTGTAATAGGGTTCCTTAGAATAGGTACCTATCGTTAGCTGGCGTATTTTGCCCCCTCATCAGCACGTATCTCACCTTGGCTAGAGTGGAATTATTTCAAACTCTACAGAACTACAGAACTGAAACCAGTAAATCAAACTCCAACTCGAGGGGCTTAGAAGTAGCCAGGGAAGATTTCCACAATCCACCTCCTGGCTCTGTCCCCAGACCCTCGTTACCAAACTAATCGAATGAGCTCAAACTTGAGAGGTCTACTAGCCAGTGATGAGTTCGACTATCACCTCCTGCCCCTCCTGGCTCCATTATCAGACATTCGTTACCAAGCCCAATGTATCATACGAATCATAATGAGCCCAAACTCGAGGGAGTTACTTACTGGAAACAGTGAATCTAAACTACGAAGACGGTACCTACCTTATCTACTCAAAAGTCAAAGTGCTTTAAGTTACAGGACTCTTGGACACAAAATTTTAATAACTTATACCTAGTTAAACTAGGAAATAAGGTGATTACTTTGAATTTTTGATCACTTCAATCTCTACCTATCGAGCGAATCAGAAACCTTTACTTGGTTAGAATGTTAGTTTTTGAGTTGGAGCAAAACTTGTCCCAGGGTTTTTTATCCTCTATCTAGACAATCTGATATTTATTTTATACCTACTAGCCCCGTGGGAATTCCGGGATAAAATATAGCCTATGTCACTCCCTGAAAAGTAAGCTTCTTAATGGTGAAAGAATTTTTAAATCGGTCCAGTAGTTTCGAAGCCTATTCAATACAAACAAATAAACAAACAAACAATCAGATCTTTCCTTTATATATTAATTTTCCTTTTTAATATTAATATAGACGACACTTGCTCTCGAATACATATCAGGCAATTAGGTATGTCCCTAGGTATATTATAATAAGTAGGTACCTTCCTGCCTATGTATTTTCCATCTTCTATCTATATGTATGGTACCTACTATGCAGGCTTTTATAATACGGGCCTAAATCCTAAGCTGCTTAGGATTTAGGCCGGTATTATAAAAACCTGCTCAGTCATAGAGTTATGCTTGAGTAACGCTTTTCTATGGCATAAGTGTCACTCAAGCATAGGTCGATGACCGAGCATGCTTTCATAATACGGGCCTTAGAGTCTTGGGGGTGGAAGTGTCTATTGACGTAAATGGCGCAGGTAATAACTAGGAAAACCGAAGACCAGTCTTCTCTTGGTACCTAGACCCGAAAGAACCTTGCGTTGGTAAGTAGGTAGGTAGGTAAATTATGGACAGGCATAATAATTTACAAAAGTAGTTGTGTAGAATCAATACTGTGAGTGTTAATTTAACGTACCTTGTTTCGTATTAGAAAATTAATAACTGTAATAAGGGAGGGGGGTCGCGCTCACTTCGCTCAGTGGGACGCTAACGAGCGAAAGACGACGACTCCTGCTTTACGTGGTTATTGTATTTTATTTGGACTCCTGCTTCTTATATTAAAACGATTCTGTGTTCATATGGGTAAAACAGAATTATACTACCTACTTTCATTGAAAGTACGCAATAAAGTGCCTTTTTTCGAAACTGTGGAGGATGTTTCGTTAGCCATTTTGCTGAGCTTTGTCTGCCTGCCTGCCTGCCTGCCTGCCTGCCTGATCAATCATGGAAGAAAAGGAATACGATCCGAACGTACTTGATATTGATACTGATAATAATTTCGTGATTGAGCTGGATCCGTGGGGAGTCTCGGAAGACACTCGAAGAGTGTTCAAAGGTATGTAAAACCTATACCTACCTACCTAACTAATTGACTTGATGACATCGATAAACTGTAATAATCTCGATGTTTGGTTAACTGGGCATCTTTGCCTACCTAGGGTAACTACACAGAAATCGTAATAATAGTAGCCTATTATTACAATTTCTGTCTGTGAGTAGCTAGTAGTGAATTATAATAATCACTCATTAGGGGAGGGCTATGTCCAGCATAGGCTTACTGTAGCCTGATGATGTTAGGTAGTTTATCATTAGGCTGTTTATATAATCATTGTAGTCGGGGCTGCAGTGGCTTTTGAATGACGATGAGCAAAGAAACGATAGGTACTTTGCTCATCGTCATTCATAAACCACTGCAGTCCCAGTTATTTCATCATTGTTCCTACTTATTTCAAGACATTTTTAAATCATTTTTATATAATCTTTTCTAGAACACGATTTGGAGCTATTTCTGTGTTGAAAATATTACCGAGTCAGATATTAATGAACTCATACAATCAAATAAAATAAAAGATAGAATAAAGTTGAAGGCTGGACTATCTCGATTCGGAAATGAAAATAAAACATTGGTAAGCAAATAATATTATAGGTAGGTACCTACATGGATATGTGATGCTTTGTGAATGTACTTTAATGCACAATTATAATTTCTTAAAAAAAAATTACAAAGTAGTTAATATTTTCTTTGCACTTACTAAATAGTTTAATTTTTTTTTTCAGAGCACTTGTTCTATGGACTCCGAGTCTATTGCATCCAATGATCTTGATAAATTTAAAGTGGAATCAAATATCTCTGGGTTGAGTGGCAGTTTCAAAAGAAGTAAGTTTCTTTATTTACTACATCAAATATTGTAGTCTGTTTGCCATTGATTACAATTATAATTACACAATCAATAAAATACAAATTGTAATATAAAATAAAATCCATCTTATGTGTTAACTAGCTCTATTATCATACTTTGAGACTGTATGGGGTGGCGAGATAAAGAAGAGGCCTATACTCAGCAGTGGGTGTTACCGGCTGGTTATATAAATAAATAAATAATAAATAAATATTTTTCTGACAATTCACACAGCATTATCTTATGGGTACTAGATAACTGATATACTTAATACAATATACTACTTAATGTAGATAGATATTTTTTATTTTACTTCGAAAATATCTGCAGATCGTACAAATATTTGTCCCGAGGCGGGAATCGACCCCGCAACCTCTTGAATTCCTCCTCTTCTCCTAAAATTAAATTTGAAAAAAATTATGCTAAAATGTATATTAATACCTACTTACCAAAATTTAAATTATTTTCAGATTGAATCAGATTTTGACGTCCTGTTTTCGAACTGTGAGTTGAAGTTGTTTAAAAAGTGGCCGAATTTGATCAAAACAAGTTCTACCAAAAAAATTGCATAAGTTTAGTACGAACGAAGAAAACTACACCATAACCGTAAATACGGCGAGAAGATGTTTGACGGTTGTCAGCCCCTTAATTATGAATCTGGAGTTTCGAGATTGATAAAACCAGAAATGTTTATCATTATTTTGTAACTTTTTTTATGCCTGATGTGATTGAGATATTTCTTGTAGAATTCAGTTCGTACTTATTTATATAATGGTGGCAATTCTGTTACGTCTAGGTAAACTAAAATATGTAAAACGAGGGAACGAGCGTTTCCTACGTAATTTGTTGGTGTCATTTTGTGTTTGTTAGTAAAATAAAAAGTTCTTTTATTTTTTACATTTACTATTTTTTGAATCCTTATCCTTATTGTTATGTATAATATGATAATTCAATTGAGTGTAATGATTTTGATAATAATTTGTTTGCGTATAATGTCCTGTGTTATATACATATATTGTTGCTAAATTTGTACATTTCACGAATTTGTTTTGACTTATGCATTTGCTTTCGTTTATTTAATCTGCTTTGAAACTTTCTACTTGGACATTTTTTGTGAGTTTATAATACCCTTGACTTTTAGGTAAGTACGTATTGTTCTCCCATTATTTACTTGTTTGCGCTTTTTGGATTATTGATCATAGGTACCTACATGTTTAAGTTAGCTTCTTACAGCCATTCTCAATTATTCAATCCATCTGATTATTGGGAACGGCCGTAAGTAGCCAACTTAAAAACCCAGGTACCCTATAATATCAATAATAAAAAAAGCGTGGAATATACAAAAGATAATATGTAAATATTACGAAAGCAATACCTACTGTTAAAAGTCAAGCGTATTATATACCTATTCAATTTGTTTGTAGATTCAACCAAAGTAAAGTTGCAAAATATACGAAAGTAAATAAGTAAACAAATTTCGTAGAACGTACTATACAATAATGGTATTTTAGACGATACTTATTTAGCAAAAAATACATACATGACCCGTAAATTATACGAAACTGATTGAGTGAATATTACAATACCACTATCGTACATTTTACGTATATTAGGGGTAAAATATACAAAACAGGTTTAATGAAATTTACTAAACAAAATCCTTAAATTATACGAAACAGAAGGAGTAGATATTACATGAGTAGTATCGTATAGTCTACAAAAGCTGAGGGGTAAAATATACAAAACCGATTTAGTAGAAAATACTAAGTACAACTCGTTAAATCTACGAAACAGAATGAGTAGGTATTACAAAACTAGTATAGTACCTTTTAGGTAAATCATGGAGTAAAATATACTAAACAGGTTTACTAAAAAATACTAAACAAAATCCTTAAATTATACAAAACAGAATGAGTGAATATTGCATGACTGGTATTGTATAGTTTATAAAAGCTATGAGTCAGTAATACTAAACCAGTTTTGTAAAAGTTTAACCATTTGTGTTTAGTTAAATTAACAAAAAAGTGTGTAGGACCCATTTTTACACGTTGCTTTTGTGAAAAATACTGAGAATTTAGTAAATTTAACTATTATATTTTTTCAGTGAACGTAGCACACAAAACTCTGCTGCTAGCTCGATTTTACTGTACTTGTAAACAAGCGATTTTAATCAACATTTTATCATTATGAGTATATCAAATTAAACCATTCAGCTCACCAAACTTTGTTTCAGACTACCATACTCTGTTTCAGCTTACCAAATATGTTTCAGTCTACTACTACAACTTCGCGTGGCCAGACTATGGAGAAGCGAGCCTCAGCGGCCTCTTGGACATGGCCAAAGTAATGTCGTTCGCTCTTCAAGAGGGCAGGGTGGCTATTCATTGCCATGCAGGTAAAGTATAGCTAAGTATAATCTGCGCGTGATGAGAGTGGGTTCCTCCATTCTGTCAAAGTAAATATTTTGTCACGTTTCTGGAGGCCTATTATTATTAGTTCTCTCGCGTAATTTGTTGATTTTTTTGTGCGAACTCTGATGCGTTGAAGCCGCGAGCAAAAGCTAGTTTAAAATAAAAAAAAACGCAACATACATACATACATATGTATGTTGATTATTTATTATTATTTAAAAGTTATCTAGGTACCCATAACACAAGCTCTGCTTAGCTTGGGGCTAGATAATGCTGTGTGAATTGTCCAGCATTATTTATTATTTATTTATTTAATTTAGAACAAAGTTCAAATCGACCAACCAACAAATAATTTTCAACGTCGATTTCTTGAGGCTATAATTGTAAATCAAAGTGGTAAAAAATGCATTAAAACTTTACTGAAAATAGGAAACCCCCTCTTTTTTGTGTCTTGGACGTGTGATTTCTGTAATTATGCGAGGCATGCTTACTGTCCAAGCTCTCAAATAACACTAATTCAAATGCTTTCCATACATTCCGAAAAGGAAAGCTTTTGATACAGACGGTTTCAGAACGCGCATTGTGAATCTATGGGGGGCCAGCGAAAACTTTGATCGATGGTTGACGTAGAAGTTTCATTTATACGTTTATCACATATATATACATATACATTTATAAGACTTCAAGAATTTAGGCAGTTGTCTCACCACCGATGAACGAGTAGCGAGTAGAGCTAGAAACTAGAAACAGGGGCGAGCAGCGGAAGGCGAGTGCGTAGTTCCAATAGTTTTGTCGCTCGGCTAAAAGCGAATATGACTGAGCGAGGATCGCTTAGTAACTGGGCGAGTATTATCTTTTATAGCTGAAGATCTAGTAGGTCGAGTCTTCACCGGCGATGGGAACAGTCGGCGATCAACTATTATTATACGCATCTCTTTTCTTTACACGGAATGTATATCTATTGTACGTTTCTTGAGCGAGAAAAAGCCGATAATCGCTTTATTGCCGGGGCGGTGGGACAAATCACGGACATTCACATGGTTTTCTGAGAAAAGGGGATTAACAGACAGACAACAAAGTCATCCTATTACCTATGTATTGCTATTACCTTAGGTATACCTTTTTCCTTTTTAAGTAAGGAATCCTAAAAATTGTTGTCTGCAGATAACTCTCCTAGCAATCACCTTAAATGTGTCTGCACCATAAGTTACAATACGAATACATTTCTGGTTAGGATCAACATTGTGGTTTTTGCCTCCGGTATGCGTCGACATGCATAATTCAATAGTTAAAACCTATAATAACCGGTACAATAGTCAGACATGACTACAAATAAATTATGTGTGTACATAAATATCTAATTAATGAAATTTATTTATTTTCCTGACAATCGCCTATAAATTAAACATGAAACATATACGAGTATATTTTTAGAGATGAGAGTGTATTACCAAATTAGAAAATATGAGAGTTAGAGAAAAGTCATGTAAAGGCATGGACTCTTTGTCGTGGAAGGAGTAATTTTTTTTTTACTGAATTTCGTTATAATTTTTAAAATGCATTAAATTAAATTAAATAATCACACACCAGCACTTTTTCGAAAACACACAGATAATTAAAGAGGTAATACTAGCCAGTGTGCAAATAAAGGAAAAAAGGCACAAATGAATGGAACCTGGTCCCGGCACCAATCAAACTGATTGATATATCGTTGGAAAGCTATTTTTTTGAAGAATAAGATTAACTATGGCCCTAGTCCTGATTCGCAGTCCGTTTTGAGTAAACTCACTTTAAAAGTTGTTTATTTTTGATGAGTTTTCTGACACTTTAAGGTACTATCTAAAATGGTACATACCTACCTCAATAAAATATGTGCTTTTTTACAATTTAGCATTGTATTGTTTTAACAATATGACATCATCATCTATAGCCTATATTAGTAAATTTTTTCTTGGCGCGATTCAACTGTTTGCGGTCCGAAGTAAGAAGTCTTTTCTTAAACAGTCATTTGTTTCTTACAGGTCTAGGTAGAACAGGCGTGCTGATAGCCTGCTACCTGGTATACTCTCTCCGGGTGCGCGCCAATGACGCCATCCGTCTGGTGCGCAAGCGGCGCTCGCAGGCTGTTCAGACCTCGGGGCAGATCCTCTGCGTGCAGCAGTTTGAGCATTACCTTCTGCCCCAGACTGTGCTCTTTAGCTCCAAGTAAGCATCATCATAAACAGCCTGTACTAGAGACCGCTCCAACGACTTCATCCATCTGATGTGCAAGCGGTGCTCGCAAGCCGTGCAGACCTCTGGGCAGATCTTGAGCGTACAGCCATTTGAGCACTACCTACTGCCCCCGACTGGGCAAACTACTTAGCTGAAGACAGCACCAAAGAAGCATTATTCTAACGCCGCGGCAGTGGCGGTCGCGATGCAAGAATCGACTCTCCACAGCAGCCCGTGGATGTCATAAGAGCCGATTAAGGAAAGCTTTACCAGCCATCACCAGCCTGCCAAGTGTGCTGATTATAGCGGAACGTCCTTTGTTTGGGGTTTTGTTCGTTTCCACCCGGTCCCGTATGGGGTGGCGTGTTCAACAGTTGACGTTTCTGTGATCTTAAGGCTCCGCGATATGATCAGAGGTTCTTGGACCTACAAAAGGCTTAGAAAAGAAAGAAAATAAATTTAAAGTTCCATTCACAACAGCAGCGGTCAAAATCTGCCTTCCACGTGTCTGACTAGCTAGCTGGCAATGTTGGTCTTCCGTTCCGATTTGTTTCCATATTTATCCACTGTAGAGGAAAATAATATGCAACGGTTTTTTTTCAGTTTCGTAAGCGATTTTGAGAGGTATATCGACGAATTTTAAAGTGAAGTTGTAAAACCACATACTTAGGTATTTATTCGATCACGTTTCACAGTTTTAAAACCTTCGTTACAGAGAGCCCCTGAATCTCTGCAGAGACAACAAGTCGTCCGAGTTCACACTGCGCCAGTGCCTTTACAGACAACGCGCTACTCTGCACGGCCTAGAGGAGCGAAGCTTCAAGGAGCTGCCTAAGGTACATTTTGATTATAATGATCTATTACTACGAGTATATAGCTGAATCTCTGTAGAGACAACAAGTTAATAGAGTTTACATTGCGACGGGGTGCCTGTACAGACAACGCGGTACTTTACCCGGCCTCAAGGTATGATGATGATATCTTCAGAGCTGAATCTCTGCATTGTGAACCAGTCCGAGTTGAGACTGTGCCAGAATAGAACAAAATGAATACAATTATTTATTCACAGAAAACATGTCAAATATTAAAATGCTGTTGTTGTATGAGTGGTATCAATGTAATACTAACAGTAGTTATGAACTGGTTTTTGTTTAAAAAAAAAAGTGCCAGTGCCTGTACAGATAACGCGCTACTCTGAATGGCCTCGAGGAGCGAAGTTTTTAAGTGCTACACTTCTTATCATCTTCGACGAGTTTAGTTCAATTGCTACGCTTCGTAGACTCTTGCTACGCTGGAAGTGCTACGCTTCGTAGCATCTTTTGCGAGTTTAGTTCAATTGCTACGCTTCGTAGACTCTTGCTACGCTGGAAGTGCTACGCTTCGTAGCATCTTCTACGAGTTTAGTTCAATTGCTACGCTTCGTAGACTCTTGTTACGTTGGAAGTGCTACGCTTCGTAGCATCTTCTACGAGTTTAGTTCAAGTGCGTAGACTCTTGCTTCGCCGTAACCTAATGCTACGATTCGGGAGGGAATCTTCCTGTGTATACTGTCCATAATTATTTATTGTCCAAGCGACGAAGTGAGCGAAGCGTCGCGGCTTCATGCCGCGCCAAATTAGCGTTCCTGTCTGTATGTACCTGCTCCTCACACAGGTCTTTTACAACCAATCTGGACGAAAGTTGTTGCACTGTACATAGACTACAATTTTAAACCGACTTCAAAAAAGGAGGATGTTCTCAATTCGACTGTATTTTTAGGATTTTTCAGAACTTTTGACTCGGAGGTTCGATTTTCATGATTCTTTTTTTATTTAAAAACTGGTGCCTCCCGTGTGGTCCCTTTAATTGGTCCAGTTCTGATAATGGAATCCATATAATTGAAATCGGTTTATAGTTTATTAAAACAAAATTAATTATTTATTTTGACGTCATGGTTTATTGATTAAAGATGTTCTCGAAAAAGGTCAAAAAAAGGCTTTAGAATATAGCTGATATCATTATTCTAAAGGCCTTTTTGACCTTTTTTTATGTATGTATGTATGACACCTAATTTCGATGATTATATTTTTTACGACGACCTCAATGGCGCGGTCGACAAAGGTCCGCCTGCAACGCAGGAGGTAGCAGGTTCGATTCCCGCCTCGGGACAAATATGTGTACGATCTGTAGATAGTTCAGGGCGTTCTGGGTACTTATTATGTATAATAAAATAACACATATGTATAATAAATATCTATCAATGTAGTGTATTGTATAACGTATATCAGTTACCACCGGGTCTAGTACCCATAACACAAGCTCTGCTTAGCTTGGGGCTAGATAATGCTGTATCAATTGTCCAACTTTATTTATTTGTTTGTTATATTCTTCCTGTCCAGAGAAGAGCGATACTGAAGTTATAGTTATGTGAGGTTAAAGAAGCTTTATTTCTCATAAAAACTATACAAGTTCACTTATAATAAGAATAAGTAATTCGTAACAAATATTGTATACATTACATATTACCTCTAGGACTTACTTATAAATACGTAGATGTAGGTAATCTAAGCTCTTATATAATAGCGCTATTTAACATAATTTAGGATAGATAGGTATAAACACTTATAATAAATTTATACAAATAAAATGTAATACTAAATAAGTAATGTACTATGTTATAGTTTTATAAAATTTCCATGGTACCAATAAACGATTTGTATTTATATTTTATTTTTTCACTAAGATTTAAAAAGCGAGTTCTCCAATCTCCCAGATAGTGTACTGCATCTGCGAACGTCTCCTCAAGCTGTGCGGCTGCCAGCACAGCGGCGGGCTGGACTTCAGGGTCCGCAGCAGACCTTTCTACAAGAACTTCCTGGTCTACAAGCTGAGGGAGAGCAAGCCACCTGATCCTACCACCCCGGAAGAGGTGGATGAAGGTTATATAGTAGTCATTTATTTATTTATTTATTTATTTATTTATTACATGGAAAACCAGATGTTTTTATATACAGAGTTACAAATTAATAAATACCAGTAAGCTTATCAAAGGTTTTCACGGGTCGATCAGGATAGTGCAACAAATTAAGACTATGAACAATGTGACTAATTTACACGTATGTATCACCTATAGATAGTGTTTTTGAGTTACAATACAATATTTTAGACTAAGCAATTTTAATCATCATTATCGTCATTGACGCCAAAAAATCCTCCACCGAGCCGCCGTCCGGCCGCAGTGACACTTGTGCAAAATAGGTCAATGTCGAATTGCTTAAGTGGTTAAAATTGTTACTCGCTCGCCATAAGAAGGAATTTTGCCGGTAGTTAGTGCCAGCATGAGGAAGGGAGATAAGGGGGCTAAATCTAATAGATTTGAAGGGTACGTTGAGCTTAATTGTCATAATAATAATAATAGATATAATAATAATGACTTGTACAAGTGACTAGTAAAAAATATATTATGGTAGAGATAGATAGATAAACATTTATTGAACAACACAGAACAGATAGGTATAATATTAGGTAATAATTACACAGACTAGCGTAGTAAATAATATAAAAATATATTGCTGTAACGGTGCAGGTCAAAGGGTTCCACCTTAGCTTGATGCTACCTCACCTTTATGCAGGGTAGCGTTGGATTTTAACCGACTTCAAAAAAAGGAGGAAGTTCTCAATTCGTCTGTATATTTTTTTTATGTTTGTTACGCATTGATTTATTAAAAACGAAGATGAGGCACTGGTTGCTCGAAAGTGGCAACCTCAAATTGTGTAAAATTGTGTTCTCCCACATCAGTCACCGTCTGACCGGCGGCACGGGCGGTCGTGATTCGCGTTAAATATTGTTGTCTCAGTCTCACTTCGGTTCTAGATACGTCTTTCCGTCTTTGTTCTTCTTTGTATTGCACAGGACTGGAAATATAACTGTGAGCGTATGTGTTTGCGTGTAGTTGTAACACATGCCAATTTTTGAGTAAGCGCTGGGAGAACGTAACCTATCTTCCCTTTTTAAATCAATGTTGTTACGTCAGAACTTTTGACTGGGAGGTCCGATTAGCATGATTCTTTTATTATATGAAAAGCTGGTGCTTCCCGTGTGGATTCATTTTAATTTTGTTCAGTTCTGACAATGGGATCCATGAAAAATCATAAATAAACTGTAAAAATTTTAGTCGGTTTATAGTTTTTTCAAACAAAATTTATTATTAGATGGAACCTATATCTATTTCTAAAGATATTCATATATTTAATTCCAGCCGAGCACACAGCAGTGCCAACCCTGCCGATGGTGGAATGGCGGGACCCCATCGACGAAGACATCCAGCGAAACCTGGAGACAGTCAGCAGGATCACAGGCGCGTCCACCTCCAATGGAACCGTGCCCGCGCTGGATGTGCATGAGGTGAGAGCTCCTCCTTGCTTAGTGGTCTGACTACATGGACATATAGTTTCAGTTTCAGTTTATTTATTCAAGAACATTTTTTACATCTTCTATAATATAAAAATAAGTCGGATTTTCCTTCCTGACGCTATAACTCCAGAACGCACCGATTTCCACGGTTTTGCATTCGTTGGAAAGGTCTCGGGCTGCGTGAGGTTTATAGCAAAGAAAATTCAGGAACAACGCGTGCGAAGCCGCGGGGCGCAGCTAGTCGTGTATGAATATAAGGTAGGTACATAATTAAATTAAATTAAATTAATAGCATGCAACAATATATAATCTAATTCATCTTTGTTGCTAACATAATAATTACTTTCGTTTGATAAACTCGTCGACTGTGTTAAAACACCCCATCAGCAAAAGTTTTCTTAAATTATTCCTAAAAATGTTTGGATTGTCAATTGCTTTCATTTCAGTAGGAAGAACATTAAATAATTTGACTGCCTAATACCTACTGCCATGCCTCGGATGTACTTCATGCTCTAGGTCTTTTCTTCGTGTCATGAGCCTTTTTGTTCTGTTCTCTGCAGTTTCGTATTTGTGAGGATTTCGTATACCCAGCTTAAAGCATAAAACTTTTGTTAGAAGCTTATTATGACGAAATTCATAAATTCCAGCAGCTAAAGGTTGATGCTTACAGAACATAGCCACATTAAATCACCGAAACAAAAGACCTTTAGGATCAAACTTTTTAATTTTCGCGATTTGTTAACATAATTAAATGATTATTTATCGGGTATTTATCGCGTACCTTTGTTTTTATTTCCCTTACGTTTCTACCGCATTACTTATCTTAACATTAAATTATCTTTAGGATCGTCCAAATGTTGGACGCTTGCTCAGACAGAGGTTGAATAGGAAGTTTCAGTGATTAAATAAGCAAAATAGCAGTCTTTTATAAAACTCAAAGACCTGTACTAAATATCACACAATAACTGATGCAAATGTGCAATGTTAATTTTCCAAACGTGAATGATAGGAGCCACGGTAGGTGGATCTGTCTATAAAGTAAACCTTCGCCGGGACCCTTTTCTCAAAGCATCTCACTCGAGGCACTTTCCAACTATTTATCTTTATCGAAAATAAATATCTAATATCATAATATATAACAACATTATGTTTACCTATATTACCTGATTCCTGCGCCCATTTGACGTTAGTAACGAAACGAGACATGATCTTGGCGTCTTCTTTTTCCATACAATTTGATATAGTGCCTCTATCGTGTGGACGAGGAACAACGTCTCGATCGCTTTACGTTACTATCGTATAGATATGTTAAAATCCCTAGGAAAATGACAGATTTTGATATCTCTACTGTTGCCTCTTTTGGAAGCGGAGATACCATCAAGAACTGCAATGCTACCGACCCCAGAAATTTGGTTATCTACTAGACACCAAAGATCGGTTTTCTACTTATTTTCGTGCTTTGTACGTAGCCTAGGTATGAGTTTTATTGGTTGCAGGCGTTTGTATCGGATCACGAGTACCTTCCAGAAGAGAAGAAGAAGTATTTCAGACAGTTGCGCAGCGAGATCAATCAGAGAAGAGAGGGTTTTACGAAGATCGAGGAAGAGGTACAGTTTTATGAGGTTCTTCTTTTTGGGTAAGGAAAGTATATTTAGCGTTTTGTAATTTTTAGGCAACGTTTACTTTTTCCGTCTAGTCCGTTCTTCCAAAACTGCCAATAACGAGCTCCATGTGTCAGCCAATTATGCCATTATATCAGGGTTATCGGTAATTTATGGAACAGCGTGAACTGCGGGTTCTGTTCATCACCGAGAATACATTTGTGGAGACGCCAGGTCTTGATATTTTTTGTCAATCACTTCTGGTACAAAATGAAAAAAAGAATCTCCTCAACTCACTCCCAGACTGACGGGCAGAGCAGTTTCAAATAAAGCCTCTACGAACAATTATAAAAAAGGGTTCTCTTCTACTAATACTCCTCCGATATTTATCTACGTACATAATGAGTTGAAGTGTCGAATATATCCAGAAATTATTTCTCTGTTCCGAGGGATCAAAGCTTCCAAGCTTCTGTATTTCTAATATTAGTGTCATTGATTCCCAGGAAGACCCCATTATCCTGACTGGTCTACTCCTGGAATGGCTGGAGGGTCTGAAGCAGCCGGTGTTGGACCGCGAGGATGTCTGCACCATCGTCGGCAGAGCGCATAATGTGGAGGGCTGCATTCTGGCTATGCAAAGGGTAAGATATTCATCATACTGTTTGGTGCCTTAGAATTCCACCACCTAACTCTTCCCGCGGGTGTCGTCACGGTTTCTAAGGGATATCCACTTGGGGTGGGCAGCAGCGCCTCTTGCAGAACAATTCTCCCACGAAATTGCGATCCCTAACCCGCAAGTCCAGCGAATTATGTAATAACCTAACAATAAGCCAATAAGGTATAAGCACCTTATTGGCTTATTGGTAGGGGGAGGACTGCGTCCGTCCAGCAGTGGACCAATATTGGTTTTTGAGGTAAGGAAGGTGAGTGTAAGGGTCTACCTTCATAGGCTATACTGTCTGGCACAACAAGACTATCAACCGTGATGCACTGACACTAAGTTGGTCCATAGGGCCCATAGATAGGCCCTCCCCACACACATACTGACTTCAAATTGCTTTATTTAACTTTCTTTTTAGTGCGTGCACCAGAGCCCCTAGTCCCGTTGACGATTGTATCGAGATGTGATCGTGCGTCGTGCGTAACGTCTCATTTTAGTACAGTATGGGATTTGCGTAGTGTCCGAACGATGGAAGCAGTGTATAATATAATAAGCCATAGAAAAAGGAGATGTCACGATGATGCCTCGATAATAATCATCAACTAGACTTAGCCCTCTGGACCCTCCTAGAAGTTAAAGAGTTACTCCCTTATTCATACCTAATGGTCTGCTTACACAAAACAGCTGCTAAAAATGTTATTTCTTAGTCTTACTTGATTTAACAGTGTGATAAGTTAGCAGACTATTGTGAATAAGGTAGTATAAGATTGCTAAGGAATTTCTGTTATTTTGTAAAATTTCGATAAGAAACGTACACAACGATTAAAAATCCGATTGATCAATCCGTCCACAAAACAATACAGTGAAACCATACAATCTGAATCGAATCTAACGATCTTGGTACTCTTTCACAGGAAGACATAATGCTCATAGAATACCTACTCCACTTCATCACCCGACTCCGCCCGCTATCAGCAAGCAAGAAGGTCGACATCATCAAGCGACTCCTTGCATCCCTCACACAACAATGCGTTACCATCAACGCCAGAACTCTCCCTAACAAGGACCTGCCTAAGCTGCGCGATGGAACTTGCAGTCAGATCGTCAACTTTATGTTAAGGATGGTGGTGGAACTCCAGAAAGAAGTGGTGAAGCCAGGACGCGACGATGCTGATGTGGTGGTTCCGTATAAACGGAGAATAAAGGCTTGGAAGTAGTTTTGCGTTTGTATCTTCTTGTTATACCGCAACGCAATGTATGAGACGTCATTATCACGTTCACACATAAAAAAATGTGCGAGATTTGATACAGCGCTTCTACAGTGCGTACATGAAACTATACTCTCTAGAATCCAAGATATTTTATGACAGCAAAGATATTTATGAATG
This sequence comes from Eupithecia tripunctaria, assembly GCA_955876795.1. Taxonomy (NCBI): domain Eukaryota; kingdom Metazoa; phylum Arthropoda; class Insecta; order Lepidoptera; family Geometridae; genus Eupithecia; species Eupithecia tripunctaria. The sequence goes on along the minus strand of OY041623.1, from coordinate 5,023,347 downwards.
GAAACCAAAATTTGATATGATTGATATATTATTAGAAAATAACAGGAAGTTAATTAATTTATTACTCAAAACCTCAACACAAAATGTACAAACTTCAATAACGCATATTTGCATACACGCATCGAAAACGTTTGAATATGACTACAAAAACGGACGAAAGACAAAAGTTATGAATGTACTTATTCAAATCATACAAATATTTGACGAAGTAAAAAATTCAACAATATTGGTTATGCAAAAAATATCTTTAATGTAACCAGCGAAAAACTCTTACAAAAATAGGTCTCGCTAATATCGTGATTCCGAACTCAGGCTTCAGTTTTCAATAGATATTTGTATCGAATTATATTCAATAACAAAATTTCGTTCGCTTGTCCGATTCGGAACGGACAGATTTCTTGCAAGGTTTCATACAACAAATTCTAAAACTCATTAAGGATGTAGGCGGGTTAACTAAAAATCTTATTTGTATAGAAAGAACAGCAACGTTTCAAGAGTGAGTGTGGTTCCGCGCGCGCCTGTGTCTCCCTTTTATTTTTTTGGAAATTTGTTTACGAATAGACTGGTCTGGGCGGGACCAGAATTATGTGGGACTCGACGCCCTGAGAAGGACGTGGAATACCCACTAAAACCTCTCTGGTGACCCTCTCTCGCCATTATCTCCGAACCACGAGAACATTTTAACCTACCATGGTCCGACTGACGTCCCCTCTTCCTCCTATCTATAGGTACATGACGGGCTAGCCCACCATTCCACACACTCGCCGACCTCATTCTTTCATGACCTTTTCTCCCCCACGCGTCCGCCTCCCTGCCGATATGAGATGAGCTACTTGTTGATGCTGCAGGGCGTCAAAGTCATCTTCGCGTAGAGATCTTACTGTTCGGTGTTGTAATATTCTCTGGGTATACGGAGCCAACAGTATCTACAACCAACTCTATACGGCTATTCGACTTCTCATGGAGACACGGCTCCCAGGCGAGTGGTAGTTTCCAAACTATGTCTCTGTTATCGTTATATCTAAAGTTGGAGTTCTTTCAAATCCAAATAAGTTTCGTAGCTAACCCGCTTTCCTCAACCTTAACCTCAACAGCCTGTAATGGTCCACTGCTGGACGTAGGCCTCCTCCTGACAAGCGCCTTCTCGGCTTTTATCTCATGGTGGGTAATGCCTATAATCCCCACGCTAGGCATGCGGATTGGGGATCGCAGTTTGGTGGTAGAATTTTTCTGCAGGAATTGTTCTGCAAGGGAAAAAAATGAAACTAAACTCAATAAATGCCTCAAAGTATAATTCACTTTCTAGATGTCCTAAATCTTGGACCTTCCAAAATCAATTAAGCAATAATCCATTGCTTTCTTATCCATAGCTAGGTCTTCGCCGTAAGCACGTAAATAATCATTGCAAAATATGCTCATATCCTTTTCCCTACCGTCCTGTTGGTTTTTATTGCCAGTACCAAAATCATCTAGGTAATCATCATCCAACTCATCGTACCGGTTGTTGTTGCCATGCCCACTGCTCCCGACGTAAGAATCACCTTTATAATTTTCATCATAACTGCTTCCCCTATGCCCGCTTCCCTTAGCATTTCCGGCGCTATTTTTATCTGTATAACTTTTGCTATCGTCTGAATAACCCTGATTATTTTCTATATTACTGTTGCCCTCATACCACTTTCCATACCCAAGACTGGTTTTATCCTTAACATGTCTATTATTTCCGCCATACCACGTTCCACTTATTATAGACTTTTTATCGTAACTTTTGTTGCCGTTACTATAGCCCCTATAGGCGTCACCCTTAGCATTTACCGTTCCCCTGTCATACCCACCATTTTTGGCGTGTCCTTTACCTTTACCATATTCACCGAGTCCAATGTACTTACTGCCCTTGGAGCTATAATCTTCACCATATCCATAATCTAATCCGTGATTATCGCTATCGTCCTTGACGCTTACTTTATCGTATCTTACGTTGCCGCCCTTCTCTACAGTTGCTTGTGTGGCTTTGTTTCCGTTTATAATAAAAACCATATACATAGGTCTCTCCCCATTCTCAACTTCCTTCGATCCGGTAGACATATCTTCATATAAATCTTTAACAGAGCCATAATATATATCTTCCAAATCATTGTCATATCCATTCTTATCTTTCAAATAATTATCGGTACGACTATTTTTCCAATCAACAGCATCGAATCCTTCTCTATCCAGTCCCTTCCGTTGAAGTATATTATTATAGACTGAATACCTCATATTTTGGTATTGATCGCCACCATTGTCCATTGGTGTTTCTGTAATTATATGTTTTATTTAAGACCATCCACCGATATATACAGATAAGTATAGATATATATGTACGTACGTGGATTATTAGATTTCTGACCTTTTAATCCATAAGGTACGTAGCTATTATCGTATTGGTGCACACCAGGGTTGCAATTTGGGCTTCTGAATCCCCTGACCACGATGGAGTAGCTAAAAAAGTCAAGTTTTCTTTTATAAATACATGCTAAGACAAATGCGAGCATATAATATATTAAAGGTAAAATAGTATTTAATTTTCTCTATGCTAGGTAACCTGATCAGTTTTATATTTCTTCACTGCTGAACGAACATGCCTTCTCGAAACAAGGGGTGTTTTGCCATAATCAGCTTGGCAGGCGGATTACAATACAACTGCAATCACCAATCCGCCTACCAAGCTTATGGCAAAAGCCCCCTTGGTTCGAGGATCTGTTTATATATACCACAGCCGCCACTGCTGTTATAACATTTGGATTAGAGCTCAAAGCAACGAGCAACCGCGGTATCCATCCGCAAAACGTCCATCCTATACAAACCAAACTTTGGGTTAATTATCTCCCCTACAAAATGTAAATGCACGCTTGTGTTTTATATGAGCTAGAACCCAATTGACTGACCCTGAACCCAGACTTGTTTTTAAATTTAGTTTTAAATAAATCCTCCTCCTCGCACGCATTGTCAGTGAATCACACTATTATTGCGATAGTTTGTATGGCGCAGCCAGGCTGCGACATATGACGTTTTATAGGCTGCCGCAACCACGAATTTTCCGGCTGCGGCAGCCAATACAACGCGCCTGATTGCACGGCAGCCGGCTGGCTGCGAGCAGCCAGAACGTGTGTAGGCGAATGTATGTGACTGCGGTCAGCATCCGCGCACTAGTTGTAGTAGCCAGACGTATTTGCGTTCCGAACTTTAAAAAGATGACTTTCGATACAGAGAAACGACGGAAGGATGACTAGTTGTTGATTGGTTGCTATAACTGGCTGCGCAAATATTCTGGCTGCCGCAGCCTGGTTGCGTAGCCAGGCTGCCTAGTGCGCGGGAAGCCGAGTCCGGGCAACAGGAGCTGCCAGGGAATATAACATGTATGCGTGTGTCGACTTACTCAGATCCAGTGTATTGCAGCACCCTATAGATAATCGACACGATATTAAGACTCCTATCGAATTGAACTGACGGCGTGAATCCTAAGGTATTGGCGACCGTTACCCGTACATATTTCACTGACATACATGGTTGGATCTACAACATAAATCAATAATGATTAATTCACACATTAATAGGTAACACACAGAAATGAGTAAGGGAAAATAAGCCAGTATCTATGGTTATTTTCGTAATAGTTCAAACAACAATCTGGTTTTACTCACGAATACGCCATAATGATTTAACCTATTCCGTATTTGGAAAAATATTTAAAAAAGAACAATGTGTAAATCGCACTAGCGCGTAGGTCTTTATTTATTGCTACATTTGACTTTACAATTTGAATATACTAGTGATTTGCACTATCTATCTAGAAAACGCCGAAAACGCTCGAGAATAAATCTGCAATGGAATTCGCCCGCTGCCCACGCATCAGCATCGTTAGACAATGCAGCCAGTATCTAGTATTACTGCAGACTGTTGAGTTAGCTCAACTGAATTGAAAATTGAAGTTGTTATTATTAAATATATCAAGATGGGTACTAACCGGCGTTTCGGGTCCACCAGTACCATCGCAGCGAGCATGATACGATGTAATTTTTTGATGTAATATTGTCGATCAAACTAAATGAAATCAATATTACATTAACGTTAACTTACTGGTATTATCAGTCGAGTGTTGTAAGTAAAAGGTAGGATATGTCCATTAATTTGGTAGATATCTCTAAAATTCAGGTAATCCTGGCCAAACTCCCAAGAGTTGGCCCGTGCTTGTACGGCTAACAATAAGACCGCCACCAGCGTCCATTGAAGTTCCATTTTCAGTAATTAAGAATGCACTGTGGAAAACCCATTTATATGTTTTCTTGTCTAGGTTATTCAGGGTTCAGCATCAAATTTCACATCAACACAAACGTTCACGGCTGAGCATGAGCATGCCTCCCCAATCCCTTTCTGCCGCCATGGTATTTGTTGTGTTACCAGTGTTTCCCTAGAAGAAATCGTCATCTTATCTCGCAACCAAGTTACAATACAAACGAAGAAATTGTGTGGAAGTTTGCGAATATGAACGAACATGCTAGTTACGATTTCTAAACTGCTTAAGGCGCATACCGTACGTTACTTACGTTTAAGGCCCATACAGCAGCGAAAGTGGCGCCCCCAACTATTTTATCTTATTATTACGTTAAACGCAGGTATTTTTAAAAATCCTACGTTCAGTTTGTGGTATCTATTATAAGCTATTTATTAATGTCTCTGTAATAGTTTCATTTTGTAAAGCTTAGGAAGAGATACGAAGTTGCGCTTTTTGGCCACCAAACTCTAATTTCGCATCTCCTCCTAAACTATATGAGATAAAATCATGAAAGAGGTATTAAAAAATAGCTTATAATAGATACCACAAACTGAACGTAGGATTTTTTAAAATTCCTATGATAAACGTAAAAATATGATAAAATAGGTATCGCTGTCAGATTGGCTCGGGTATGCGCCTTAACATAGGAAATTAAAAAAATCCATAGTACAGTTTGTGGTATCTATTATAAGAAATTTTAACACCTCTTTAAAAGTTTTATCTTATAATAGTTAAGGAAGAGATGCGAAAATAGAGTTTGGAGGCCAAAAAGCGCAACTTCGTATCTCTGCTTAAGCTTTACAAAATGAAACTATTACAGAGGTATTTTAATAAATAACTTATATTATAATAGATACCACAAACTGTACGATGGATTTTTAAATCTTCCTGTGTTTAACGTAACAATAAGAAAAAATAATTGGGGGCGCCACTTTCATAGCTTTGGACGCCGACCGCGCCACAGTGGTCGTCTCCCATCTCACCTGGGCAGGTGAGATGACATGCGATAAATACTCCAGGATGCTGGATGCGGCAAGCTGAAAACAGGGCGCTGTGGTGCTCATTAGAGGAGGCTTATGTCCACCTGTGGACTAATATAGGTTAATGATGATAGAACACAATCTTACTTGAAACCAGGCAGAGATTCTGCTCTGTCCGGCAGAAGTCCGGATTTAAAGGGAGACGACCACTGTGGCGCGGTGGGCGAAGGTCCGCCTGCGACGCCGGAGGTTGTGGGTTCGATTCCTTCTTGGGACAAATATCAAAGCCATGAAATTGATATTTGAGTTTAGGGTGTTCTGGATATTTTCTATGCATGATAAAAATATATCTAACTATGTAGTGTATTGTATTAAGTAAGTATATCAGTTATCCAGTACTCAAGGTACCCATAACTCAAGTTCTGTTTAGCGCTAGATAACGCTGTGTCCAACATTATTACATTATTTAACTAGCTGCGCTTCGCTGCTTCGCACGGGTTGTTCCTATGGAAACGTTTAGCAGGTGATTTTTATCCCACGGGAACTGAATTAACTGTATGCAAAATTTCAGCCCGATCCGTTCAGTAGTTTTGGCGTGAAGAGGTCATTCCAACAACATCCATCCATCCATCCATACAAACTTTCGCATTTATAAAACCTATTAGTGTGATATAAGTTAAAAGATTTAAGAAGAACCTTTTTAAAAGGACTAGTAACAAGTGAGAAAGACATAAAAAAGGGAACCCAGATAATTCTTGTGCGCTAAAGTTAAGTACAACGGCCTCATAATTAAAACTCTTCTTTTCCATGTTCAATTTGTAAAATTAACTGGCTAGTAAAACCTCATTACTGAAAATAATTGCTCTTAGTGCCTAGAGAGGACTTAGATTAGGTGCCATGCTAAACATAAATTGGTAATTACTAACTAGCGTTCAAAAAGTTTCCGTAAATTATCTAATTAATTAGCATAAATATTCATTTAAATTTACAGCAATCAATCAAACCTTTCACTGTAAGTATCTACCTACGTATAGGCAGGGTTGAAAAAATAACATTTTGTATATAATATTATAAAACAAACAGTTCAAAATGCTTTAAACTATTGTTTTTTTTTTTAATTTTTACTTTTTGGGATCAATTTCAAACCAATTATAGCGAATAATAAAATAATCCATTTCCAAATTATTACCTAAACAAGTAATCGACATTTGGCGGCATCGGCGGTGTGAGCTGAGCTCTCATGTTCTCATCCGTACCTACTATAGTGCCTGTGGGTTGACGTCCACTTATTTTCTTGGATGCCTTCAGCCGCGCGTACCGGTTGTTGCAAAGGTGTCGTCGCTATGCGGGTTGTATTTGTATCTGGCAACCTTGTATCGGTAGGTTTCTGCGTCATCTTGTCCGGCTTAACCTCAACAGTGGTTTTCAACAAAGTTATCGCCAGTTCTTGCGCTTGTATAATCTGGTTCTGGAGAGATCTTGCCTTCCAGCGTGTCATTTTTTTTGCTAGATTGTTGATAACACTCTGTAGTTCTCGTACTGCATTTTCTAAGGCTTTTTGTGCCATTTTGGATTTTTAATAACCGAAAAACGGCGGACCGTCCTTACACTGAGTGAGATATTTCTGCAGATGTCGATGTATATAAGCTTGCGAAAAATTCTTCAATGACGGTTGTAATTTTAGCTCTGTCGGTAGTTAAATTATTATGCATACATGCTACCGATCATTACTTAAAAACTTGACCCTTGCTACGTTCAACGGACGCACTCTGAGGCTTGATCACTATCTAGCACAGTTGGAAGTAGAGTTAGAGAACATTAAATGGCATGTTCTAGGGTTATGTGAAGTCCGTAGAGAGGGGGAGGACACCGTAACCTTAGACTCGGGCCATCTTCTCTACTTTCGCGAGGGTGATAAAACATCCCAGGGTGGCGTAGGTTTCCTCGCCAACAAGGCCATCTCTAACAACGTTCGAGAAATCTCCAGTGCGTCGATCACGGTAGCGTACCTACCTGATCCTTCGGCTGTCCAAGCGGTACAGCTTGAAGGTAATTCAGCTCTCTCAAAATTGTTTCCGAGTACACATACCTACCTTGGGCAAATTCTGCAGCTAGGGAAAAACAATTTTGAGAAGGAGGCCAAGAGGAGTATCCAGCTAGGCTGGGCAGCGTTTGGAAAGCTATGTCGAGTCTTCTCGTCATCCATACCGCAATGCTTGAAAACGAAAGTTTTCAATCAGTGCGTTCTACCCGTCATGATCTACGGAGCTGACACGTGGACACTCACGATAGGGCTGGTCCACTAGTTTAAAATCGCTCATCGAGCTATGGAAAGAGCTATGCTCGGAGTCTCTCGGAAGGATAGGATAGGATTCGTAACGAATACATCCGACAGAGAACCAAAGTTATCGACATAGCTCAAAGAATTAGCAAACTGAAGTGGCAGTGGGCCGGCCATATCTCGCGAAGAACCGACAACCGCTGGGGTAAGCGAGTTTTAGAGCGTTCTTGACCGCGACTCGGTAAACGTAGTGTAGGACGCCCGCCGGCCAGGTGGGATGACAATCTGCGAAAGACTGCAGGCAGATGCTGGATGCGTCAAGCTGAAGACAGGGCGCTATGGCGCTCATTAGGGCAGGTCTAGTATAGGCGGTGATGATGATGAAAATGTATTTAACATTTAAAAAAACATGTTGAGCGTCATTACCCCGTACCCTGAGCGGCTTTACTCAAAGTCAAGGGCAATACTGCTCTAACATGGTTGTTTTTATATAAATAAGATAATTATATGCTTTTTTTGTTAAATTGTTGATTATTCGATAATTAGAGACTTAGATTAGATTACAGGGTAGTTCAGTAACTAAGTCCTTAATTATCGAATAAACGACAATTCTTAATTTTGATTTTAAGAAATAATTTAAAAATACACCATGTTTTCTATAAAGTGAACGCCATTCCCCCTTACTTACCTACGTTGTGTTGTGGAAACCCACAACACAACGTACCTAAGTAGGACTACGAAATCGAAGTCAACAAGACGATAGCTATTCAAGTTGTAGGTACGGTTTTACGGTTTACGGTTTTAGAAATGTATTTCTCAAAAGAATATACATTCACTTAAAGAGAAATAGGTACAGTATTATCTTAATTAAACATGCAGAGCGGACATGTTAGGTACTAAAACGGTGATGTATTTTTTGTTTTTAGTTGTAGGTATACTTATCCTTTATTTGATATCAAAAAAAGGAAATTTTTGGGGAATCGAAATGTAGGTGTAATGGAGGTATGGTTTGGCATCCCTAAATCCTAATTTTAGCTAATTCTAAAACAACAGAATCAACTTCAATGTGTACTTACCTACTACCTACGTAGGTATAGGTACCTACTACCTAAGAGAAAACCTGCGTTATTTGATATTGCCGGAATCTAGAAATAGTTATAGGTACCTACCAGAGATGGGCCGAACATGGGTTTCACCGAATACGAACATTCGGCCGAATATTCGGTAAAACTTTTACCGAACCGAATATTCGGCCGAATATTCGGTACATTTGATTCCGTTCCGTCGCACAAATGCAAGTCTAAACTGGTTTACGCAAAGCGCGCGGATTGCCGCCAGACCCGAAGAAAATAAATTCCGATTTCATCTTATGAGCAACATGGCTAAATGTTTCTTTCAGCTCCAGGAAGCTCAGTTTACAGTGATCGTTTGTTTTCCGAAGCAGGCAACGTTTATGAGCAAAAACGGAACAAACTATTGCCAAATAAAGCTGAGCAGCTTGTTTTTTTCAATCACAACTTGCCACTTGTGAATTTTAAATACTAAATCACACCAGGCTTATTTTCTATTTGTGTAATAAAACATTTGTTTACGTTTCTTTTTATTGTAGTTTCCAACACCGTTTAAGAACTATATTTTTTCTGTTGTAGGAACAATTCACATCTTCATTGACTTACACAAAAGTGTTTTGTTATAGATAAACAAAACACTTTTGTGTAAGTCAATGAAGATGTGAATTGTTATTTTTTAGGAATAATGTTCCTATATTATTATATTACATACATAAGTAATTAATGACATTTTGAATTGATCTTAAATAATTATATGAGATGTCATATTTGTCTTATATCTCAGTAGACTATAATTATGTTCCTTACGCTTAATGTGTAGATTAAGTGATTCATCTCTTAAATTACAACACAAAAAGAAATTACTTATTTTCTTCATAAAGAACTATATTGATTGAATAGGATAGGTTTAAACGTTTAATATCAATAAATATATTTTGCGACGCTATGCTGAGTAGAAACTAGAAAAAAATATTATTTATAATCTACTAAGGTGTTGTGATTTGATTCAGCTATTCTCTAACACACTAAAGACTGGCCGAAATAAATATCTTGTTTATTTTCCTTCAATTAAGGCCTGTATAATATATTATTCCAAAGAGTTAACACACAAGCCTAATCCCAAAACAGCTAGATACCTATATTTGGCATTAAGTTATTATGGATTCCTTGCCTATCCTGCAAGGGATCCGGCGTGAAGATATTGATTGAAGTTATTATCTTTTTAACAACCTACTTTCATTGAAAATAAAGCTTCACTGACGACAAAATCAGAAAGCTACACTCTAAAATACTTACTTCATTAGGTACACTGTACAGTACACTCAAATCTTGATTATACACGACCTTAACGACAAGGTCTTAACAGTAAAAACTTTGAGTATCACTTTGCCGAACATTAGGTGATTCAGCCGAATATTCGGCCGAATATGAATATTCGGTAAAGCTGCCGAATATGCCGAATACCGAATATAAAACGAATATTCGGCCCATCTCTAGTACCTACCTACCTATGGGTTATCCATTTTGAATGAAGCATGTTAGTAAACAAAGTACGACACAAATAACAAAATCTCACTTGCTTGGCGTCGAGTTTCAGATATACTTAATTGTAAGCAATTTTTATTGAAGGGAGGATCTAAAATCGACAAGTAATGTAAATTACGTATAAAAGGACGCGCCAACAAAGTGAATTTTAGGTTAAATATGGGCGGTTTGTTTACGTTTATGCTCCATTCAAAATGGATACGATATAAGTGTACCTAAATACTTTGTAGTTCTAATTGTTCTATTCTGTTAATATATATTTTTATGTAAAAAACTTTATAATATTATGAACCTCGGAAACTGAAAATTTCACGGCACTAAAATGGTAGCATAAATGGAATCCACGAAGTCTCATAATATTGTAAACAGTGTAAACAGCGTCATCTAGTATCTAGTACAGTGTAGAAGTGTGACATGGTGAAAGCTTGAAATTATTCTGCTACTTCTTTTTCTTCTTTTCTTCTTTTAATGGCGTCTACGTCTGGGTTGACATAATTTAGCCAATGTCGCGTAAAATATTAATCAAAAAGATATATTAAGAAAATTACAAAATTATGGGCAACGTTGTACGGTAAGGTTTGATCCGAAGATCATTTTTACATGATATTCACATCACAAATCAAAAACAAAGCTTTATTTTGTCCTCTTAGATTTGTCTTTTTTTTGACTTTTATTTAGCTTCCATTATTCTGCTACTCCCCACTAGAGTTCACTGTAATCTTAACTTCCGGTGTTGACATGCCACAGATGATAAATGGTAGAACGACATAGATTTCTCCTTCTACGTAGAACGATCATTTTTGACATTTGTCTATGCTCTGCCCTCCCTCCCCTCCCCATTCACCTCGCCGCGGCCGTGTTTTTGTACACGTTGTAACAATCACACAATCACAAAAAAAAAACATAAATTTTGCTTTAGCTACCCCGCTTGTTTTCTACAGTTTTGTGCACTACAATGTCGTCCACTGAAGATACAACTCAAAACAAACTAGCTGGACATCCCCCGGCAGGTAAGAAAACAAATAAAGATCCTTTGTTTTGGAATAAGTCACGCAATAAAAATCTAAAAAACAGGTTTGAAAACATTTAGTAGCTTGGACCTTTGTGGATGGAAAACCAAATATCATCCGATTATTTCCCATACATTCTTATTTTCTTTTCTTGTTAGCGTGTGGTAGGCGGTTGGGGTTGGGGAACCTTAGATAAAACAACCAAGCATATCGTGACGTCAGTTTTATATTTCCAAGGTGTTGTAGAAGTTGATTGAATGTTGTTAAACAAAGAATTCAAGGTTATTACTAGGTCAGATTGGTAGATAGTTTTTGATCGAACATTTTTATTGTTCCTGCATTCAGGTTCTATGTTCATACTTTCTAGGAATCCTGGAATAGGTAAATACCTATCATTATATCTATTATATAAAATTGATACCTACATCCTCAGACCTAATAATTTATTACTTGGTCTGAGCCTACATCATGCAAAATAGTTTTTTTTAGAAATAATAGGTACCTATTCCATCAATCTGTTAGTAGCTCTAAGGGTGAAATTCTAATAAATACAGCTATTATAGTCTATAACTAAATATTACACCCTACTACATACTTCTCCAAATCTTTAAGTTTTGCTAAGAACTCTTATTATTGCTTACACTCCTAATTTATTTCACTTTTGTACAACAGTAAAAGCTGGTGGCATGAGAATCACACAGCACAAAGTTCCTCACTCAAAAGACACCGGAAAAGAGCCCGCCAATGAAGACTATACTGGCCTTGCTGGCCCCAACCCGGTCCCTTCAAACCCGGTATCTATCGCTGGAGCACCGAACAGAGGTAACGCAGATTATACACCGGAGGCTGCACAGGTGGCTCACAGTCCTAAGCCTCCATCGTATGTAAACCACAATATCAAACCTAATATCCAACAACCTAGAAAGTAAACTGGAGTGTGTACTATTGGTGTAGATATGATTAGGTAAAAGTATCAAGTTATTCCCTTTCTAAACTTCAGTCAAATAAACATTTTTGAAATCATAAATAATCATCATTTGGCTATGGCCTCTTTGCTACATACGAGAAGTACAATATCTTCTCTGTGATAAATCATATCAAGCAGTAGGTAGGTATTTAATGTAAAATATCTTAAAAAAATTACTAGAAACTCAAAACCCAAGTACTCGTAAATAACTTGTGTATCACCTACTTGTTTTTCATTGTAGTACAATGTGACAACAAATCTTATCTACATTGATAACCTCCATTTTAATATTATTGTTTGAATAGAAGAAATGAACTTCCAAATTAATTTTAGGTCAAATCTACAATTTTTTCTACAATATTAGACTATTCCCAGTGTGATTTATCCTAATATCTATTCTACAACTTTATTAATGTATTATGGGGATAAATTATATGGCATTTGATGCCACATAATTTAGTGGCTGGTTTCACTGGTTATTTAAAAATAAGTTTTTTATTAGTAATTCATGTTTTGGTGTGTACCAAAAAAGAATTATAAAAAATAAATTTATAAATAACTATCAGTGAAGTTGCGCACATAGGCCATTCCGCTTCTCGCCTTCTCTGCACGACGTTTACTCGTCCTTATCTCGCAAAATGGATCCCACTTTGTCATAATACTTCTGAATAAAATAATATATGTATATTCGATAGCAGTCATAATATAACATCAAGTTATGATAATGTAATCAAGTAAGTAGATAGCATTCAAACACCTGTTTATACAGATTCTTATCTTTAGAAACCTACTGTGTTCATTATAATGAATAACATTTACTTAAGGTAGTTTTTTTTTTATAGATTTGATCAAGGTTTGGGTGTAATTTCTTTATAATGTATCTATGTAACAGAAATATGATTTTAAATAGACATTATAATTACTTTATATGAAAAAGTCCATGTTTTTGGCTATTTTAAGAATGGCTGCAAAGTCATGTGAAATCTTAGATAACATAAGCGAAAATAAAAATTTAGTCATAAGTTCATAATGCATACTATATAGCCTGTTTTATATAAATGTTTAATAATAATAAAATATATGATAGAATGCAAAATCTTAGAAAAAAAATTGTTGGTTTTCTGTACATTTTTAATATCAAAAATAGAAACAAATTAAAACTAGTACCTACAATTTATGATTGTTTGAGCATCAGTTGAGCTAACTGCAGACTCTTGCAAACAGTAGCTCAACTGATCAATATCAGTCAGAAGCGTACCCAAGATGCTGGCTGCATTGCTGTATGGAATACTCGTACTTATGTACTTAAATTGTTATAATCCTGAGTTCTCTAAGTTCGATAGTTAAAAAATTATTTAATACCGAATTTATAAAATTGTTTTTATTGGTTTTATGTTTGTTACAAAGTGGCTAAATGTGCCTATATTATTGTTTTAATGGTGCTAACCAAACTATCATAGATTTTACTTGCATTTTTTTTACATTCCTGTTTTGTTATTAAAACACCCTGTTAAGTTCCTCATTAAGGGATGAATCATTGGTGTTCTTCCAACACAAACTAGGTTCGTAGTTAACCCGCTTCCATTTATAATTAAATCCTGTTTTGATTGGTCTCTTACAAAATATTTTTTGGTCACAACCAAGCAATTAATGAAAGGAGGTGTTTTGGTCATTTTCATATTTGACAAGTGAACTTAGGTTATTTATGAAGAAAATCCTGTTTCCGGTGTTGTTTTACGCTCTTTTGTTACCATTTTTAAAGTGCACAGTTTATTAAAAGCGGTTAGTGTCTTAAATTTTTTTGTACGAAATCATGTCTGAACTTAACATCTATTTGATTATCATGTGACCACATTATTAACTATTCTTTTCATAATTTTAATAAAATATATATAAAATCTACAATTACTTGTTTCATTTAAACAAGTCATTCAGTTACAAAGTACCTATATTTTATTTTATTAGTATATTTCATTTTTAAAAATAAATAGATTCCAAAAATGTATTCCCGTCTTCTGAACATGTTTTTCAGGGCGAAATTATTCAATTTTATGAACCCTCTTTGGCTTTATTATCTCTTCAAATTAGCGATTTCCTCTTGCTGCAATCGTAGAACTCTTGTTCTTCAACAAGGATGTAGTGTATAACTGCAAAAAGAAGTAGTAATTGAAAACTGCCAGGATAAAGCTTAAATCCATCATGGTTGTTAAAAGTTATTATTCAATTCATTTCTCAAGTCATGGTAAATATTCTGCCTGTTGTAAATAACTTTATTACAGTATGCCATGAATTATCAAATCAATTGAAAAGATAGGAAGGTATCTATACCCTAAAAAATTATGATAGCAGCATCTACCTATCACCAATTTTAAACTGGTACCGCATAAGTGATCACACTAGCTAAACTCTTGTAGAATGTTGGTAAAAAACTGTCCAAAAATCCCTTCAAACGACCAATACTTGCCAATGGACAAAAATAAATTCATTGAGGAAGGAGAAATTTTTTGCTACTTAAACCAAATTTTAGGTTTAAGTAGCCATTTTTTAACCAATTTCGATAATCAGTTGCCGCGACTACGAGGACATGCAAAGTTGCACTTCGTGGCCACCAACCTCTGTTTTCGCATCTCCTTTTAAACTATACAAAAAAAACTATCACAGAGGTACCTATTAGAAGAAAGCTTGGTAGGTATCATAAAATGGCCTATCATTTTTTGAAAATACAGTGCAACCTGGATAAGTGAGAAACCTCTATTGTTGAGAGTTGCAATGCCCCAGTACTTTTTCATTGAATTACCTCTATTAATGGGACTTTTCGAACCTGGTTAAATGAGATTTGAATTCTAGGATTTAGTCGATGTTTACCTCTATAATTGGGACTCTGTAGCTCAATTCCCTGTATAAATGAGACAAATTAATCAGATTGGGACAGGTTTTGACACCTTTGCTTACAAACATTTGATTGTCTTTCGCATATGCTTTATTTGTCAGTACTATCTCAGGTAATGACCTAAAAACAAGGGAATAAAAGTGTACAAAATGTCCAAACGTAAATAAGTATAAAACGTTATCCGCATCTGAAAAATTACAACTTTTTTTTCTACGTAATACATAATGTATGTAATGTATACATTCATACCTACATTAAATTCATAACACCAAAAATACGCATTTTTATTAACATTTCCACCTCTTAAAATGGAATAACGGTACATTTCGACCTCTATAAGCGGGGCCTCTGTAAATGAGACAACTATAATTTTAAACCTGCCTAATTGAAAAACTGGATTTAATGGAAACCCTCAATAAATGGTACAAAATTCTTGGTCCCTTGAGATCCCAATTAACCAGGTTTCACTGTACATTTCTTCAACGTAAATAAAATAAAATAGGCGGCTGCGCTAGTGTGCTTCGGAGTACCGCCTTAATTTTGGAGTACCTACGCCTAAGCTGGCGTCTATAAACGTGTTTATGATGTGTCCATCATCATTAGAACCTTTACTTCACGCAATGTTAGTGAACTACCTTACTCTATTCATCACGAATATTTATCAATTGCTAATTAACCTCTGCAGAAGAATCGGACTCCAGCCGTTCCGGTATGTTGGATCCGCCAGCGCCATCTATGTGTCGGACTCCTGAAACAAAATTACAATTAGGCAAGTTTTTTATAAATAATTTGAACAGTGAACAATTATTAGGTCCAGATGAGGAGCAAGCTTTCCCAGAAATTGGTACCTAACTTTAGAAGCGGTTTGTGTTTCTGGCAGATAATTATTAGAATTTAATTTTGGAAACTTGGGAGAGGAAAGAAACGTTTCGTTTACGCACAATGTAGGACCATTGTCCGCCGAGGCTGGGCGGTGAATACGTTAAGTACCTAAGTAAGTACATAACGTATGTGTTTTTCTTTCTTACCTTTCGACCTAGGCTCCAATTTTTCAGGCTGTAACAAAGAAACAGGCTTATTGGTCTGGACAGATAATTTGACTGTTTTGAAAAAACTAAAGAGCGGTTCGAGTCCCTTTGTTTTAAACTGTTCCAAGTATTGCGGGATAATCCCTCGGAAATAAATTTATTTCCAATTCTCGCAGTAAGTAAGTACTACTAATAATAATAACATAAATAACTATGTATATACTTGCATTTAATTCTAATTATTTATCTTGGTAGTATATTATTACATTATTTTCTAATAATATAAGGGATGTATGTGACTCTTCAGACTAATATTTTCCCTTTATAATTTTTACAAACAGGCAAACCATTTCAAAATTCTCATGATTATTTAGATTTAGTTTAGCTTAATTTGTACCATTACTGTTTCTACACATTTAAGTTTTGTAAAGCTGTTTGTTTTCCACATATACATAAAAAAATGTAAGAAATAAATTTAATGGGATCGCCGCGCCGCGCAATCCGTAACGGAAGTGTCATAGCGGAAACAGAAGTAATAAGTCTATTTTAGCGGAACCGGAACGAATGCAGAAGCGGACGTGTAAATATAAATATGTTCTATGAAAAAGATTATTTTATTTTTATACATTATATGTATAATTTTTCATTAAAATAATACTTATTCAAAACTAATTAAAAAATAGTTTGGCCTTGCGCGCGGAACTTCTGCAGAAACAGAAATCGTTAGCAGAGCTCTGTTGCATCACTACTATATACCTAGAACTGCAGAAAAAAATCATTGTTTTCCCGCGATTCCACCACTTTGTACTTACCTACCCTCATTCATAACTGTACCTACAAATAACCCTGCGTCTTAGCTTATGTCGTGGCTCCTTCCAAGAAGAAGAGACTGTGGAACACGTGGTACACTGCACCACGGCCCAGAGGAGGCCAGAAACAAAACGGGGCTAAACTGTTTCATTGAGGAATCAACCCCATCCACACCCACAGAAAAGCTGAAACGAAGCTGTCAGTCACCTAAAGTCCTGCTCCGATACTTCAAGGAGCTGGGCTGGTTAGGGCCTGCTTAGGCAGGGGGATAATGCACAATACACTCCTATGCGAGACGTCCGTGCAGATCTTAGTTACGTGAAGAATTGGAACCCTGCGTCTAAAATCAATTTGAAATTCATAGATGAAAATAAAGTTACCAAGTCATCTAAGCTAGGTTTGTAGTAGGACTTTGCGCTGATGAGGTCCTTTTCGCTTCCAGGAGGCAGATTTGGCGTTGCTGTCGACAAAATTTCACGTTATTTTAACCAGTAAATAAAATAAAAATAAAAAAGCATTTATTTCTAAGGTTGCCTGGAAGAAATCGCACTTAGCGATAAGGCCGCCCATCGTGCAACTGTTTTTGTCTTTGTGTTTTTCTTTTCTGTATTTCTGTATCTTGGTGTGCAATAAAGAGTATTTGTATTGTATTTCTTGCAAAAATTCCAAATAATATTTTTTGGTAGGTTAGTTTTCTTAAACTCATGATTTATTCTATGTTAGGGAAAATTCAAGTTTTTTTTTTCTTCTGCAAGAACCCCGAGTTAGGTGAAGGCCTACTCCAAAGATGCCCATTCGTTTCGGTTTTGTGCCAATTAGAATCAAATAGTATCTTAGTTTAATACCCATCATAACACAAGCTCTGCTGAGCTTGGGTCTCAAATTTAGACCCGTAGCAGATGCATGCTATTCACATAGGTACCATTATGTCTGGCATTTACTAGAGTCTAGCTAGATAATGCCAGTCATCGTGGTAGATATGTAAATTCCCCAGCAATATATAAGGTTATTGTTTATCAGTGACAGTGCCTACGTGAACAGCTTGCGAGTTATCTTGTACCATAAGAATAGAGATAATTATTTTTGTACTATGGGAACACGCACCCTAACACAAAATTAGGTCTGTCTGTAAGTAGGTACTTCCTCTTTTTTTTGTTTACTTTTATTGTGTTTTTATTTCACAAATTTATTACCTAACCATAATAGATAATCAAAACAAAAGATCATCAAGTTAGTAGTTAAATGTTAGGATTAAGTTAAGTTTTCCTATCACGCTTGTAATATGTTACTTGTAAACATAGTTTTTAAACCACAGTCGCACACGATTAGTTTCACGACCCAATCTGAACCTTGTTGTATGTAATCCGTGGAGTGGGGGACCTGGAGACGTAGTTACAGGTTTTTTTCTAAAACCTATAGCAAGCTCCAGCCTCTCACAATACAGGTTCAAGATAACTAAATTTTAAGAAAAACCTATTGTGAAGAGGAAATAAACAGATATTATTATTATAGCTACAAGTAATTCTCACATGGCGTCGACTTCCCCCAGACAGACTCGCGGTAGTTAACCCGCCGCATGCGCCGGCGCTTGCCGCGCGGCGCGCGACGCGGCGCGTTGCGGTCGCTGGACAGTTTGCGAGCTATCTTATGGTATAGGCAGCGGGAAGATACGTTGGATATCTGTAACAAGATTTTCTATAATTTTACTATCTACCTTGATTTAAAAATTATCAAAATTTTATAAAGGCGAAATAGACATGTTTGCCAAGTTAACTTGTACCAAGTTATTGACCGAACCAGCTTTTAATCATAAAAAGGGTCATGGGCTTGGAATACAGAAACTGATATCCAATTTAATTAAAAAAAAGGCGAACGAAGCCGCAGGCAGAAACTAGTTTATGCGTACAAGCTACGGCAGTTCCTAAAATTCTTTCACAGATAGCGTTTGGTGCTACGTCATACTGTACGTATACTCAGATAATCAGAATTACGTACCTATATTTTATTATTGCCTTTGATGTGTTTTGTGTACTTAATAAACTAAATAAAACTAAAAGAATCTATACTAATATTATAAAGAGGAAAAATTTAATAGTTTGTTTGTATTGATTAGGCTCCAAAAACTACTGGACTGATTAAAAAAAATATAATGTAATTAAATCAGGTTGGTACTCAGATGTCGAAGACAAAAAATTTAGTATTCACACATAAGTAGTTTATTATTCTATTAGCAAATGCCTATTAATTTTCTGTAACTATTTTAAATTCTTTTGTTATTAATTAAGCTAATGGCAATCCGAAATAAATATTTTCTCAGCTGACTGTATCTACCTACTACGTGAGCGAAATCGCGGACAGAATTAAGTGTGTGTTTCATAAAATTATCCAACCAAATCTCTATTAAGTTACATACTTGTATGTAACTTAATACAGTTATTTAGACGGTTGTGCATACGGTCATAAGCCTTACAAGTTATCAAGGCAGAGTCTAATGCGTGACGAAATGAACGACGCAATATAATATTCTCATAATTATACCTAGGCATATAAGAACAGAACGGATACCTTAGCCCCATACAAACGTACTTTCCGCTTCATTTGGAAACTACGTCCCCGATCGTATTGAAATTTTACATACATAATCGGATGGAAAATAGGTATGTTTGACATTATGATCTTTAAATGAGAGCGAAACTAATTTGCCATATTTTGACCACCAAATCGAGTCATTTTTAGGAGGTTCTCAATTCGACTGTTTTTTTATGTTTGTTGAGTTCTGCCATTTTCATGATTCTTGTTTTACATGAAAGCTGGTGCTTCCCGTGTGGTCCAATTCTGACTATGGGATCCATGAAAATCCATAAAAAAACTATAAAAATTGAAGTCGTTTATAGTTTTTTAGTATCGTTTATAGTTTTTTAAAACAAAATGAAATTTTTGAAAAGGCAACACAGTGGCTTGTAGAATTTTAACCAACCCAACTCTTTCTGCGGGCGTCTTAAGAGGCGACTAAGGGATATCTACCGGGGGCGGGCAGCAGCACCTCTGCAGATCAAATTCACCACCGAATTGCGATCCCCTACCAGCATGCCTAGCGTGGGGATTATGGGCATTACCCCCATAAGATAAAAGCCAATAAGGCGCAAGCCAATATAACGCATTCACTGCCCAGTCTCTGCGGTCCTATGCCAGCACCACACAGCTATATAGGTATAGACATATAGATGTATATGACTATGTTCATACCAATTCGCACTGCGTGTCGTCCAGTTCGTCTTCCATTATGTCCATTTCGTCAGCATCCTTCGCAGGGACGATGAGGAGCTTCGTTTCAGGACAGGTGTTACTGACTACCAGTTGGGAGGATTTTGGGAATATCAGACGATGGGCTGTTCTGAAATTAGGGACAAGATTAGCTAGAAATAGGTCAAAACTTAATGAACGCAGCATGCTTCTTAAAAAATAAGGACAAAATAAGAATCTCTCATTTAAGGGAGACTACAAAACTAATTGCTATATCCGACAATGTAAGGCAGCTCAAATGGAGTTAAGCAAGTCATATAATAAGAGGTCCAGATAAATGGAGCAAAGAAACAACAACATGGTTGCCCCGAGAAGGGAAAAGGAATCAGGGCAGACCTTTCACTAGATGAGCCGATGAGCTTGTCAAAGGAGCGGGCAAGACGTGGACAAGGAGAACCCAAGACAGGGAGGAGTGGAGAGGGCTGGGGGAGGCCTGTGCCAAGTGGCAAACAGACTAGCGTTGTGTGTGTTATTAAGTACACTGTACTAGCTGCGCTATCTAAAGGTGATTTTTATCCCGCGGGAACTGATTTATGGGATAAAAGTAGCCTATGTTTGATTCCGGGATTAGAATAACCTGTGTGCAAAATTTCAGCCAAATCCGTTCTGTAGTTTTGGCGTGAACAGGTAGGTACATAAGAAACGTCCATACAAACTTTCGCATTTTTAATATTAGTGTGATAAATAATATATTGTAATCTGTAAATGATTTGAATAAAGGCTTATATTATTATTTATTTATTATTATTATTATATGTAGGTGTGAACAGAACCTTCGATTTCGTTTTCAAGACGAAATCAAAGTTTCTGATTCGTATTCGTGCAAACGCTAATCTAATTGTATTGTTATTTGTACTATTTAATTTTAATTAGTTAGTGTAAGTGGTTTTATGTGACCGTTCTAATTAAATAAATAAATTGAAATTGAAATTGTACGACATACGAGTAAAGGTTATATCTGTCGAACCAAGAAGCAGATTGTCACAGCATTATATCTAAAGATTTTTTGGCTATTATAGTTTTACATTATGGGTAATTTCTTAAGAAATCAAACAAAGTCCTTGCCCCCCCCCCCCCCCCCCCCCCTGTCATAACCGCTAGACGGCGACGGAATTGCGGTTATGACATCGTAATCCCGTCGATGCCGAAATTTTTGGACTTTATTTGATTTCTTAAGCATTACATCTGTCGAATGATGACCACAGTGTGCACCGAATTTTCTATGCGCAGCTGTTTTGGCGCATAGAAAATTCGGTGCACGTCTCTGCTCTGTACCTACTTCTCACCCGCTCGAAATCCATCTCGTCGCGGCGTTATTGCACACTCTTAACTAATAAAAATAATATCTGTTTATTTCCTCTTCACAATAGGTTTTTCTTAATATTTAGTTATCATAAGTAGGTACATTAGAACTTAATTGAACCTGTATTGTGAGAGGCTGGAGCTTGCTATAGGTTTTAGAAAAACCTGTAACTATAACTACAACTACTTAACTATTCTCAGGATATAAATATATGTATTTGTAAATGTACCTACCTGGGTATGTAACAAGGCGGTTGGAAGATCTCCCTCGTAGCCATGTCTTGGCAGACACCATCCAGCAAGACTATGTCTTCCATTAGCTCATTAACCACGAATACCTAAAAATACATAGATTCGTGACAATCGAAAAATAAATTTTAATTAAATTTTCTAGGTTCTTCTACAAGTAATTTAGAAAGCAGTTGCGCACAAGATAAGCCATTTCCTATCAACCCACGCTAAATAAACGTTAAACAGTTTCGGAGAATAGAATAGAATTATTTAAGTATTGAGTTTAAAAAACAATATTACGTTTGGTTAGTTATTACGTTTGGCCTTAAAGCTTATGTTAGGTTTATCTAGATACAGAGTCACATAGCCTTCTTCTTCTCACCCAGATGAGAACTCTGTGTCTAGAATCTAGTAACTGTAACTGTTTATAAGTACCTACTTTAATTAATATACTTATCTCATACTGAGCCCAGTAAGTATATTAATTAAAGAAGGTACTTAAAAACTAAACTTTATAATGTTCAAAGCTTATCTCACATGAGCTAACAATGCTTAGGTATTAGGGAGGTTAGGGAGTCAATTGGCATTCAAATATTTTTTACAAGCATGTGCTCGAAAAGTGCGTTTTCTAAGTAGCCAAATAGTGCGGACAGTGGCACTTTTCCGCCCTAGTGGTTTTTACTTTTGAACTTCGCCGTCAGCCCTAAACAAAGAGTATTCACTACGTGAGAAAAGTTCTTGGGCATCTTTGTTGTGTTTAAGAAATAATTAATTTTGTTTTAAAAAACTATAAACCGACTTCAATTTTATAGTTTTTTCATGAATTTTCATGGATCCCATAGTCAGAACTCTGTCAAAAGTTCTGAGGTAACAAACATAAAAAAACAGTCGAATTAAGAACCTACTCCTTTTTTGAAGTCGGTTAAAAAAAGACCGCTATTTGGCAAATTTCTCGTCAGTCACAATTAGTCTTGTTTAGTATGACTAGTTTTTTATTTACTCGCACAATGCATACTAAAACATTGTATGATACACGTGCGTAAAGATGATTTCCGACTCGTGTCGGTTTATACACTCGCTCGCTGCGCTCGCTCGTGAATAATGTGCCACTCGTCGGAAATCACCTACTTTCCGCCCTTGTTGCATAAAAAGCTTATGGGCATTACGCCAATAAAATGCTTATAAGAGGGAGGCCTGCGTCCAGCACTAGACCAAAACAGGCTGTTGAGATTGATGTTTACCTTGAAAGCCTTCAAACAAGGTACGAAAGCATGCTCTAATCTCATGCTAAGTTTCTCAGCGGGCCAGCCGTGGTAGGCTGGCACAGTGCCCAGAACTAACAGGGATAACTTGATACCAATCTCTCGCCACATCGCCGCTTCGAGACTGAAAACATATAGGTATTTCTGATGACCTGGTACTTTGGATGAGGAACTCTGCTACAATAATATTGTCGTTTTAGTTTATTTATCTGACTGCACAAATCCTCGTTTATCATGTACCCGGAGTTGACGACAAAATAATAGGTAAAATCTTAAGGTGCAAAAGCGCTGGCATCCGCGAGCGAAAAGATAGACTTATTCGTCAACTCGCGGACATGAACCGCGAGTTGACGAATAAGTATATATTTTGTTCTTATTATAGTTTATTGGTGTACAATAAAGTCTTTTGTATTGTATTGTTTATTTATTTATTTATTAAAAAGGAACGCCAACAGCGTATACATCAAGCATTTTGTTTTAACTTAGTATCTACATAGGCAGGTTTTAATATATACGCTTATAATAGGCGGACACAACATTGTTTGATAAATACTTTCTTAAATAGTTTATATAGTAAATTATATGCTAAATTAAAAAATAAGATCAAAGTTAAACATTATAAATAAAGGTAATAGAAGATATGGTTTAAGTTAAGAAACATTAATAAACTACTACATAACAAAAATATATTTATTTCTTTTATTAATTTTAAAAGATAAATAAAAAACAAACTAAAATTGTTAAATACATACAAGGTAAACTTACCCCACTATAGGATGAGGCGACAGATTGAACGCTTCTTTCAAGACTGGCATGGTGATGAAGTAAGCTTGTACAGCAGAATCGCAGCGGACTGTGTAGCTGTACGGACGATTTGTAAGCACCTATGGGATCATCATCATCATCATCATCATAATCAGCCTATTTTAGTCCACTGCTGGACATAGGCCTCCCCTAATGAGCGCCACAGCGCCCTGTCTTCAGCTTGACGCATCCAGCATCTGCCTGCAGTCTTTCGCAGATCGTCATCGCACCTGGCCGGAGGGCGCCCTACACTACGTTTGCCGAGTCGCGGTCTCCACTCAAGAACTCGTTTACCCCATCGGTTGTCAGTTCTTCGTGAAATATGGCCGGCCCACTGCCACTTCAGCTTGCAAATTCTCTGAGCTATGTCGATAACTTTGGTTTTCTGTCGGATGTATTCGTTACGAATCCTATCCTTCAGAGAGACCTATGGGATATAAAAAGGAAATCACCTTACCTCACCAGCTTATTTTCTGCTAATTTCGTTTTATTTTTTATATTTACTGTTTACCTACTTACTTAATTAATCAATTTGTACTACACGTCCTATAAATTATCTCTAACTTAAACCAAGCGCCTAGCCATTGTGAGGTATTGAGCTCTACCTTGCCGTAATACAGTTTTATAACTAGCACGGAAGGAACGAGACATGCAACACATAGAAGCCTTAAACTATGTACCTTTATAATATGTTTGTATTAAGTTAACTCATAAGCAGATTTATTAATTTAGTTATAAAAATAGCTATAAAAATAACTATAAGGCTAATCTGTAATTTTTTGAAATAAACATTCTTATTCTTATTTTTATTCTTATTCTTATTTTTATTCTTACTGTTGGACGCAGGCCTCCCTCTGATGAAGGACTTATTGGCTTTTATCTCATGACGGTAATTTCTATAATACCCACACTGGGCATACGGGTTGGAGACCGCAATTCATTGGTAGAATTATTGTGCAGGCGCGGAAAGAGTTGGGGTGGTGCAAATTCTAAGCCACACCGGTATAGAAATCAATAAGGTCCAATTTCGCCGCCAAAACTTTTTCGATGGCGATTTGTACTCCATCCTTTCCTGCCTCTAATAATTAATTTTGATTTAAAAACTATAAACCGACTTAAATTTTTACATGTTTTTCATGAATTTTCATGTATCCCAGTGTCAGAACTGACAAAATTAAAATGGAACCACACGAGAAGCACCAACTTTCACATAAAAAAAGAACCATGCTAATCGGACCACCCAGTCAAAGGTTCTGATGTAACAAACATAAAAAAACAGACGAATTGAGAACCTTCTCCTTTTTTTGAAGTCGGTTAAAAAGGACACAGATAGGACATAGGTATAGTGATTTATGTAAGTGTAAGACCTACCCCTAAAACCCCTACCGCGTCGGTTAAAAAGGACACAGATAGGACATAGGTATAGTGATTTATGTAAGTGTAAGACCTACCCCTCAAACCCCTACCGCGTCGGTTAAAAAGGACACAGATAGGACATAGGTATAGTGATTTATGTAAGTGTAAGACCTACCCCTAAAACCCCTACCGCGTCGGTTAAAAAGGACACAGATAGGACATAGGTATAGTGATTTATGTAAGTGTAAGACCTACCCCTAAAACCCCTACCGCGTTCCCCGACACGATATAATCGCAGCTTGGCTCGTGGTACTTCAGCTCTGTGAGGAACTCGTAGTTAGGGATGGCTTCATCCAGGTCGTCTTCCGGAGGGTAGTAGCTAGCCTCCAGCAGACCTGATACTAGGATGTACAGCCCTTTGGGTTCGTCACCTGGAGTAAGGAGTTCCATGAGTAATGGTACAATGTTAGTGACTAACGACGACCTCTGTGGCGCGGTGGGGTTCGATTCCCGCCTCGGGACAAATATGTGTACAATAAATAAATAATGCTGGACTATTCACACAGCATTATCTAGCCCCAAGCTAAGCAGAGCTTGTGTTATGGGTACTAGATAACTGATATACATAGGTAATACAATACACTACATAGATAGATATTTTTTTTATTATATACAGAAAACATCCAGAACGCTAAACAAATATTTGTCCACAAAATTTGTCCCGAGGCGGGAATCGAACCCGCAACCTCCTGCGTCACGCCAAAACTACTAATAAAACTACTGGACGGATCTGGCTGACATTTCACATCCACTTCTTCACGCCAAAACTACTGTAGAAAAACTACTAACAAAACTACTGGACGGATCTGGCTGAAATTTCACATTCATCCATCCATACAAACTTTCGCCTTTATAATATTAGTGTGATGTTACAGTGACATAACATCCTGCAAATAAAAACCATATTTTCTGCCTATATATTTGGTCACTGCAGTTTGCCCATATTTGATAACTTATTTTTATGGTGAGCGGAAGCGCTGGATTTAGATACGGCCAGTTTCAGTGACTGAAATATTGTCCACATTACCTATGTAATAAAATATTTTTAGACATTTCGATTACGTACCTCTAGAAATCAGTATGTTATTGTAGTTCAAGTTCTGTATCTCTGAGTTTTCAATAAAATAGTCGGCGACTCGCTCGTTGCCTTGCAGCCACGAGATGGCGCGGAGTTGAGTCTGAAACAAATACGAGATCATTAAATTTAATTGATTTGACTTATTAGCAAGGTGCTAGTTGGGTTAGTAGTTAGCTGTGTGGTTATATGGTTTAAGAAACTTTATTCTCATAAGAATTATAAATTCACTTAAAATGAGAACTTAGGGCTAGTTATTGCTATTTATGTTTATTACATTTGGGTGACGAGCGTGCTACATACACTAAAGGTAACAGAAATAGTACGTCACTGTGTCTAAATTAGTACCTATGGTTTATCCATTTTGAATGAAGCATGTTAGTAAACAAAATACGACACAAATAACAAAATCTCACTTGCTTGGCGTCGAGTTTCAGATATAATTGTTAGCAATTTTTATTGAAGGGAGGATCTAAAATCGCGAGTTATGTAAATTACGTATAAAAGGACGCGCAAACAAAGTGAATTTTAGGTTAACTATGGGCGGTTTGTTTACGTTTATGCTCCATTCAAAATGGATACGATATAGGTCAGGTACTTTGGTAACCAACACTGACTAAGTATTATACCTACATTCAAGCACTTTATACAAATAAACAAAATTATAGAGACAGAAAGAAAATTAAAAGTGGGTAGTTTCTAAATAAATGTTGACGAGACCGACACAATGCAACAGTCGACAGCATGTTCAGAACAATAAGCGGCTCGGGTTACATAGATCAGTAGCGACTGGATGTCTTAGAATCTGCACCACCGCAAATTCTGAGCACAAACTACGGGAGGCCTGTATACTCAGCAGTGGGTTTTTTTTAATGAAATAGAATAGAATAAAACAACGGGTTGTTAAGTGTGTGCCGGCAGAAGTGAAAACTACACGCACTCTCTTCCGATGTGCGCCATCTGTTAGCCAGCGGTGACACTTCTCTACTACTACGTAAGGTCATCTCAACTGACGCTGTGGGTTCTGTGTTGCTCGCGGAACTAGCGACATCTTCTTTCAACTAAGTGAACTATTTACACAGACCTTTGAACTTTTAAAGCTCATGTAACTAGGCTGCTAGCTTACAAAGTAGTACCAATTTAAAATTACAGTAATGCAAGGGTGTTACATCACCACGGTCACGTTAGGCTGATCGAACATGTTAGATCAGATATTAGGTCAGCATCACATGACCCTGACGCGAGTTTACCATTTATTACCTATGCTAAAGAAAGTGCACATCGCCGCTATAAGAAGTTTTCACTTCAATATACCTATTTATTTATTTAGATAGAATACATGTTGTAGAATACATGTTATAGAATACCATGTTGTAGGTACAATGTTTATCATATCAATGTTGCGCCATTAAATAAAAGCCTGGTTAATAGAAAGAGGTTTTTATGACATAAAAGAATATTTAGATTTTAAAACTTTTTGACACCTATTTTGAATTGTATAATTTTAGCTTATTAATATGATCAATCTTTGACAATATCTATAGAGGTATAAAGCCTAGTATTAAATTTTCGCACGCCTTGACAAGGCAGAATGTATTGGAGTTACCATTATTATTAAGAACTTTTGTACCTACATTCCTGCGAATAAATTATTGATTTGATTTTATTTGACATTAAACCACAGTAGATTTATGTTGGTGCTCACACTCGTAGAAGTCAGAATTATTAGATAAAATAGAACAATGCATTTGAATAACTTCTTATCATCTACGAGTAACTCGGTATTCCACAATCTAATACCTTCATTACGGATGTAAGCGGGTTAACTACGAACCTTATTTGTGAAGGAAGAACACCAACGTCACGCGCTCGCGCGCAGTGCTCGAATGGATGCGGAACGCGCGCGTCTAGTACCGCAAACGCCCTGAAGATGTTCCTCCGTAAGGGATGAAACGTTGGTGTTCTTCCAACACAAATAAGGTTCGTAGTTAACCCGCTTACATCCGTAATGAATTCGTCAAACTACTATAGTTTTTATAATAAAATCTAATACCTACAATACGATATTATACGTTTCACGTTACGAAACTTACCTCCGGCGAAGATGGCGCCACTAGAGTTCCCTTATGCCGACATTGTTGTATCTTTTCCTGGATCGCTTGAATTAGCAGTCGATATTCCATCTCATCAAGGAATCCTATAAAAATATATATGAACTTTATACAAAAAATCACAGTCAAAACCAAAAATCCTATTCGTGTAGTCAACTATTACAAAACTTTAAAATCTTGGGGGACTGAATCTGACTGTACAGCTATTTTTAATAATGTCCGAATCGACAGTAACTAAAATATTAAATCAAATTGTGTTCCAATATATTTTGTCCGAATCGACAGCAAGTCATAATTAAAGAAAAAATAAATAAACAACTTGTATAAAACAACTATGCTCCGATTCGAAAACCTGGTTATTTTTTGGATACAAAGTGGTTACAAAGTTAGTGTTTAAGGTGAGGATAACCGAGCTATTAACCTTGTTGTTTTCTGTTATTGTTATAAGATTTTGTTTCATTGATGAATGTCTGTTGACATACAATATCTTGGCTTCAGAATCGGAGTATATCTTCTCGAAAGTGGAAGGTTCAATTTCTGGTATAAAACTTTTGAATCGAACGTGGCGATTAATTAAAACTAAAGTCATAATAAAAGTCATAATAAAGTTCACTAAACAGACATAATAATTATGTGAATGACGTAGATACTTTTGGCGGTCATAAACACCCATCTCAAAACCTAAATTCAACAGCCTGGTATTAGTCCACTGCTGGACGCAGGCCTCCCCCTTATAAGCGCCTTATTGGCGTTTATCTAATAGGGGGTAATGCCCATAATTCCCACGCTGCGCATGCGGGTTGGGGATCGCAGATCGGCGGAATAATTGTTCTGCAGGGGGCGTTGCTGCCCGCCCCGGTGGATATCCCTTAGTCGCCTCTTACGACACCCGCGGGAAGAAATAGGGATGGATGGATAATGGGGAACATCTATCTATCTAACCAAATTTTCCGATTTTTATTATTAGAGTAAACTAGCTGCGCCCCGTGGCTTCGCACGAGTTGATTCTATGAAAACGTTTAAAGGTGATTTATATCCCACGGGAACTGATTCATGGGATAAAAAGTAGGCCTATGTTTGATTCCAGGATTAGAACTACCGGTATGCAAAAGCTCAGCCCGATCCGTTCAGTAGTTTTGGCGTGAAGAGGCAACAAACATCCATCCATCCATACATCCATACAAACTCTCTTCAACTCGTGTGTTGGTGTAATTACTTACCTTCCTCTTTAAGCTGCATGGCGTCGATCATCATTATATTCAACGTTGAGGTGGTTGCTTGCCGAGTCTTCACTGTAATGGCCGTCCAAGGCCTGTCGCGTTGCAGGAGCCCGAGTTGACGAGTAACTGCTAATCTGATAAGACAGTTGATTTAACATCATTGATTTATCCATTTTGAATGAAGCATTAGTTTATGGAGGTATATGTAAGTAATGTTATGTATGTAGTATATTTTAAGTGTTATTATATGTATATGTATATATAAAGTATTTTACTTATATAACCTTCATGAGCACACAGATACCCTAGTACTATCCAATTATCCTATCCATCCACGGTTGTCTGGTAGAGATCGCTCTTGAGCAATAAGACCGCCACTTGTCACTTAGTTTTTAAGCTGTTCTATTGTAATGTTTCTTTGAATAAGTGTGCAATAAAGAATTTTCTATCTATCTATCTAACCATGTTAGTAAACAAAGTACGACACAAATAACAAAATGTTACTTGCTTCGCGTCGAGTTTCAGATTTAATTGTAAGCAATTTTTATTGAAGGGAGGATCTGAAATCGACAAGTAATGTAAATTACGTATAAAAGGACGCGCCGACAAAGTGAATTTTAGGTTAAGTATGGGCGGTTTATATACGTTTATGCTGCATTCAAAATGGATACGATACCTACCTATAAACCTCTTTATAACTTTTTGTTTCTATTTAAGGCGCATACACGAGTCAAAGTATTACGCCTATTTTATCTTATTATTACGTTAAACACAGGAAATTTTAAAAATCCATCTTTTGTAAAGCTTAGGCAGAGATACGAAGTTGCCCTTTTTGGCCACTTCGGATATTAGAGTGCAAAGTTGCTCAATTTTGATGACCGAGCAAGCGAAGGATTCGGAATTAGAATCCTGAGCGTTAGCGAGGGAATGAGGTGAAAAATCTTTGCACTCGAGTGCAACACGTAACTTTTTATTCCACCTCAGCGAGGAAATGACTAAATGCAAAAACAAACTTCCTCGTCGCTAGAATCACTCATTTTAGTTTTTTCACTTGTTTTCAAGTTTCTTGTTTTTAATATATGGTTTAAAAATGACGTGAAAAAATGCTGCGTAAAGAACCGCGTACAAAGCAAATTGAAAAAAGAACACCAAGAAGGTTCCGAGTCTGAGTTTTTAACAAATTAAAAAAAAGTTGTATGATATATTCGGCACCATAGAGGTAGCAGTAAATAGGTTTAATGTTTTTTTTAAATTCACAAACTTAGTGCACACGATGTTCTAAATTCAATTTACTTTATCCTCTAGAGAATAAAAACGGCTTTTCCACTCAGATATTGAAGATTAAAAGAACTCTTTCCGAGATGGTGGGATGAAAAGGATATTTGTTACCTATCCGCCTCCAGTTTAGCATAAAGCTTTTCTTGTATGCTCTTGTTATCAACCAACTGCGGTAGAAGATTGCATACCTCTTGCTCCCCCGTTACGAAACCCTGAAACCATTGGAAATTATACAAGTAAATAAATAAAAAAATATAGATAACTGAGGGGTGTAATATCAAAAACCGTTATTTTTAATAATTATTTTAATTAACATTAATTTCGCAATATATCCATTTTCACAGACTAAAAATTTCTGTTTGACCTTGACCAGTTTGTCCTAGTTTTAGGTTTAACCGATTAGTCATTGACCACGCCACTAATTGGAACCTTTGCAACCAACCAAAACCAAGAATATAATTGATTTAAAAAAAAACTATAAACCGACTTCAATTATATGGATCCCACTGTCAGAATTGGACCAAATCAAATTGGGACCACACGGGAAGCACCAACTTTCAAATAAAAAAGAATCATGAAAATCGGAGCACCCAGTCAAAAGTGCTGAGGTAACAAACATAAAACAAATACAGTCGAATTGAGAACTTCCTTTTTTTGAAGTCGGTTAAAAACAGTGGGTGGATGGTGTTATGTCGGAGATAGGTAATTTATGCAGGCATGTTTTTTAAAATATTGGACCTTAGTAACGAGATGTTATCACGATGTCTCCTTTTTGTATGGGATCTGAGTAGTTCCCTGTCTGTACAATAGAGGCGCTATACCAAATCCCATATAAATATGAGACGTCACGACCACGCCTCGATATTATCGTCAACTAGACTCAGATCAGAGCTCAGTTTTCATTACCTTCCCAACGTCGTATCCAAAAGCCAGCTGAATGTCTATCATATGGTCGATATATGCCATTATTTTAGGGACGGAAACCCTGAAAATATAAATGGGGATACAACTATGAATATAGAACTGAATACATTTATGTGGTTATAACATGATGGTGGGATAAATTGTACTTATAAGAATGAAAATATGTAGTAACATTCCCAGTAAATAACGCAGGTTTTTTCGCGGAAGGAATAGACTTCATAGGTTTTTTTTTAACTAGCCAGCTTCGTCCAACAGCTAGGAAGCCGAATACGATTAAATAATAATAGGCTTACAGGTCGTATCACGAAGGTCTAGAAGATTTACCTTTGTCTTGAAGACACCCAGGTTGTAATTGGCTGGAAAAACAAAGGCAGGGAGCGAGTTCCATTCCTTTGCAATGCGAATAATAAAGGTGGAGGAAAACGGCTTAGTGCGAGTGGAGGGTACATACACCAAGTATGGATGGTATTGCGCTGTGCGTCTGCTTGCTACATCATCATTAAATCTATCTTTACTTAACTTTACCTGGCCAGTTTGCAAAGTCTTAGGAAGCGCAGCAACCGAAGCATCTTTGTGGCAGTGAGCACGCTTGAGTTGAGGTTGTTCCACTTATCCCAAGTTGTTACAGAGTCCAGAATGTCCAGAGCGAAATCTGAAACCAATAGGGTATATTGCATGGCTTCGAAGCCATCATCCGCAAAAAAACAGCATCCCTGATCCGCAGGGTGCGGGGCAGCGACAACAGCATCCTGAGAACCATAGCGGATTGGTTCACGTCGCCCTTGTGGGCAAATCTGGTTCGCAGAGTGATCCCGGCAAACGTATCTTTATTATGACGATCACTCTGGGAACCGGGCATGTTATACCTACCTAATTAAGTATTTTATTTTTAAGGTTGTACCTACGAACACTTTATTAAATTTTTATATTCTTTGTGTTCTAACTAACAAAATATGGATCTGTGGTAATACGAAATATTACTTATTAATTTATTTTATTATTTATTTATATGCATGGATTTTTTTTATTTTAAAAATAGATTTTTTAGGTTAACATAAACGAAAAAAATATAACAGCCAAAATAAAATAATTCAGGTAAAAAACAAAAAGTTAAACTACACTCCGTTTCGGGTGACGCTGCCATGTTAGCCCTTGCATTTTGTGACGTCACGGTTCATCGTATCCCCTATGTCAAATCAAAGTCATAACTTCAAGTCCATACAAAAATGTTTAAGTATGACGTCACGGTGCCAATAGCGTTGCGTTTAAAAAAATTGCGGTTGAGATTTAAAATATCTTCTTTTCAATGATTAAATTTCATTATAAAAATACCATAAAATGCAGAAATAAATACAGATATACTTAACCAGAATACGTAATAAAAATATTACCTTTTTTGATATACCCCATTGCGGTACTGGCCGAATATTTTAAAGGCGTTGGTGAGTGACCTAACTAAATTGGAGGTTGGAAAATGGATCGTAAGCCATTTGCTATGAACCCTCGAATCAATTGTCATTTTGGAATTTATTGACATTATGAGATTTATTAATAAAATCAACATGATGTTGATAGACTCAAAACTACAATTATTTCTAAGTTTGTTTTAGGAAAGATTCATGGCATTTGAATTTAGAATGAATATATCATTTTAACCAGGACTAAGACAGAACTGTTACAAATATGTGTTGGGAATTGAAATGATGGAAGTGACTTGGATGTTGGCAAAGTGCAAAAATAAGGAACCCTTTAAAGTAGGTACCTAAGAGAAATCAATACATATAAAAAACCGTCGAATAAATTGATTTATTTGTTTATTCAGTATAAATTTGTATATTTGTTATTGTAGGTAAAAATTACATTTGCTAACCATAGGAACGATGAGATATTACCTCCAGTGGCCATGACAATGATGCAGAAATCAAGCTTGTTCCAATGTGACTTGAAGTAGCCTAAGATTCCCAGACCCGCCATCTTGAGAATCATCTCTAACAAGTATATCATGTAGAAGAATCTGGAATTGGAAACTAAACTCTTTGGGTATCAACCTCACCTAACCTCAACAACCTATACCTGTTTACTGCTGGACGCAGGTCTCCCCCTGACAATCGCCTCGTTGACTTTTATCTCATGGGGGCAATGCACTCTCCACGCTGGGCAAGCGGGTAAGGGATCACAACTCGGTAGAATTGCTCTGCAGGGGGCGCTGCTACCCGCCCCTGGTGGATATCATTTAATAGCCTCTAACGACACCAACAGGGTTCGATCAGTATTTCCAAAATGAAGACTTCACTTTTCGAGTTCACAGTTCTGGTCGCTAGCTATAAGAGTTCGTAAATAGCTCAGAAGTTTACAGATACAAAACCTTGTCAATCATAATATGATGTACGATCAGGATTTCCAACATGAAGATATCACTTTTCGAAGTTCAAGACACCCGGGTCACTGAGCTATTTGGTAAGTAATCTCAGAAGGTACTAACAGATTCAAAGTCTTGATAATCAAAATCGCAGAAGATTCTTCAGTAACACCTAGCATAGTATAACCGGCGTTTTGCACAGTATGATCACATAGATGAAGTTGTCGAAGCACAGCTTGTGGATAATGCTAAGCTTTGTGGAGAAAAAACGCAAAAACTACTAACGCATCGGTTTGTAATTTTACCCTGGCGAAATTCTAGAACTGGACATCGTATCTGCGTAGGTATCCACACTGATATACAAACCTTTAGGCGACTCAAATGTTACTTACAGATTCAAAGTCTTGATAATCAAAATAGCAGTACGATCAGGATTCTTCAGTAACACCTCGCACAGTATAACTGGCGTGTTGCACAGTATTATCACGTAGATGAAGCTGTCGAACCACAACTTGTGGATGACGCTGTGGCACCAGCGGCGACAGGAGGTGTGGGGGGGCTGCGAGCTGCCAGTGTCTGGGGCTAGCATGCTCACCATTTTGTGGCGGAGCCAGACTGCGTGAGGCTGGAATAATAAGTTATAATTATAACTCTGTTTAAGCTACACTCACACTCTATTTTGGCACATAAACGGTGTGCTTCATCATTGGCTGGCCCGGCGGCATCGCGACACTGACACCGACATCGATGGACGCGTAATTCTTCCCGACACCATGGTGGCGTCGGCTCCGACATGTAGTGTAGATAGTCGCATCAAGTCTCCTTGTGTCGGGCTGGCCTCATAAAGTCATAATAACGTATGTGTACGTACCTACGCTATCTTCTATGAGGGCTTGCGTGCGAGATCTCTGTGGAATTATAAAGCCGTCGTGTCTTGTCAGTCAAATGAAGAATATAGCTGTCGGTGCAGTGTCGTTGACTACTGTCGGTGTCGGTATCGGCGAGGGGCCAGCTAATGTAGAAATACCCAACCCGATGTGGGTTTTTCTTGACTCCCAACCAAATAGATCGCTACCGGCTTCTATCTACATGGACTTGAAAAAAGGGGTGTGTAATTATGCTGGATATTTTCACCCAGCAGCATCTAGCCGCAAAGAATGTGGTGACGATCTTGTTTGGGTACCTAAACGTGATCAAAGGTGAGTCAGCGAGACAGCAGCGATTCGGTAACCATAGTGACGCGCTGTCGTCAGCTGGTGTGATGATGATTGGCAAAAGACTGTTGGCAAACGCTGGATGCGGTAATTTAAAAACAGCTTTCATGAAGAAGGTTTGGAACAGAACTGCCCCAAAAATAAGTACCCCATCCATACCTTAGGTTTCCACAAAGATCCAAGCTGGTCCAAGTTGATCTTCCCATCATCAGAGTCGGCGGCCACTTCTACCGCCTGAACTAGCAGTCTCACACCTTCCTACATAATCGAACAGTTCACTTGAAGATTATAGAACACCAGGAAATAATACGAAAAATCAAACACCTTCCATACTCGGAAAAGAAAAATCGAAGTTTCGTTTTCGTTGTGCAAAACCAACGCTATGTCGCTTACATAAGATTAGCGTTTGCACGAAAAGAAATCAGAAACTTCGATTTTGTTTTTAAGAGTAAGGCCCTGACAATTTTACTTGCCCATCGCAACGTTGAAACGGTGACATCAAACAAACAATCAAACATAGCTAAGATCAGTCTCGTTGAAGCTTTCCAACATTCAAAAAAACCTTTGAAAGCATATTGGTAAATCTATTGAGCCATAGTGACTTCATAGCACCTAAAAAGAAAAAAAAACATCGTCAGATTATCTTCTAATCTTATAATTGGGCAATGCTTACCTTGCTTACCTTCCCGTGTTCATACTGTCGCCAGTAAGAGATCTTCATAGCTTTGAGAACGCGCTGATTTGCTTCCCTGTAAAAAAAAAATATTGTGTTTTTATCAATTAGGCCAACTGTTGTTTCGGGAGTCGTAACGGGTCGGCAACGCGCGTGTAATGTCCCTAATATTGCAGGAGTCCATAGGCTACGGTAACCGTTTACTATCAGGCGTTTACTATCAAAAAACACTTGACGAATAGGAAGTCCATCTCCACGAACTCGACTCAACTAGTGAGAGGCAGCTCAGAACCGAAATGCTTGGAGAAGTCTTGTAACGATATTTTTTGGGTCGCTGACACGGGAGAACCTAAATGGGTGAGTATACCTCATCATCTCGGCTAACTCCTTCTTTGTAGGTTCATTGGGTATCTCCCGCTCACAATCCGGGCAGGTGGTGAACTGGTATCCCATGTAAGCTTCATCATCACTGTCTTCATCACGACCTGAGATCTGTAGCTGGTATGGGTGTTTTATTGTTGTTCCTTGGGAAACCAAAATGGATGAATTATCAGATTCATAAAACCTCTGAGAACATGTCAGAGGTTTTCCTATAAAAACTTTCGTAGTTTGACGAATTCATTATGAATGTCGCCGTGTGGTGCCGGCGGCATAGAATTTGCACCACCCGCCTCCTGCAGAACAAATCTTCCACCAAACTGCGATCCCCAACCCGCATGCCCAGCGTGGGGATTATGGGCATTACCCCCCCATGAGTTAAACGCCAATAAGGCGTTTATCAGGGGGAGGCCTGCGTCCAGCAGTGGACCGATACAGACTGTGGATGGATTATGAATGTGTGTGGTGTGATGTATTGCGGGTGTAATGTATCCGCACTCGCCCTGAAGATGTCCCTCGTTAAGGGATGAGACGTTGGTGTTCTTCCAACAAAAAAGATCCTTGGTTAACCCGCTTACATTCATAATGGTTGTTAAACCTTACAGCAGTGGTTTCAAAACTGCACTACGGGATGGTAGGTAGACAGTTAGGGTTCAATGGTAGCCAAGCGCGTGACTTACATACCTTACGCACTTTGGAATTAGGTGGAACGCGGGCAGCTGTCCGGTTGGCCGCAATCAAATTATTTTCAGAGATAAAGATTTTGTATGCAGTGCGTTGCGGCTGCCAACCTACCGCTCGCTCGGAGGGCTACGGCCTAGAGTAATAGTTAGTTAACCGTAATCGCAGCCGCATGTTAAGGACAACCGGACCGCTGACTGGATTCTGGCTAGTCTCATAGTGCGTAGGTACCCTTACGGTGTTACCACACCAATCGATCGATCGTCGGAAGGTGGAAGCACAGATATCAGGTGATCGGAAGCATCGTGGTAACACCCTTAGACAGTCTTAGCCTGTACACTGAAATTTTGTATATTTATCATTTTAATGTTTCACCTTTGACAATTAAGATTATTCTTATTCTATTAGAGTTCAACACCGATACTAAACTATGCTTCCCGCGTATCCTCACCGCACTCAACTCTCTCCTGAACATCAGCCCACACTGCGACCTATTCGCGGACCGTTTCGGAGAAATAATGTCGGAATGCTTGCGGTTTTGTGAGCGTGATGTATGATTGTGTGTCGGTATAAAATCTATTTAATATATATTTTTTTTTTATTATATAAATATTAATTAGGTAATTAATCAAATTGTGTATCTTTAATTAATGTAAGTGGTATTGTTACCGTTTAAATTAAAGTAAAATAAATAAATAAAATAAATACTTATAAATCTGTGCAAGTCGTCTTCTACCCATCTACACACATCAACATTGGCTAGGGATATTCCATTTCGAAATGATTTGCTTACAAAATATTTGCTTTTTAGAAAAAGTTTATACATGGAATTTTGTTCCCTTTTCGAAATTTGTAAATAGAATAAAAAAAGAACGCATTAAACAAAAGATAGAATGGGGACTCCGATCTAGATAAAACAACGTTAATTTTGTCCAAGATAAATTTACTTTTAATTTAATTAACAATAAAGTGCTATCTAAGTAATTTTTAATTTTAACGTATCTTGTGATATTTCTTATGTCATGGAACGTCGACATTTAA
The DNA here is from genome assembly GCA_955876795.1 of Eupithecia tripunctaria. NCBI lineage: Eukaryota > Metazoa > Arthropoda > Insecta > Lepidoptera > Geometridae > Eupithecia > Eupithecia tripunctaria. Next base: position 4,985,179 of record OY041623.1, on the reverse strand, counting down.
GCAGAAAGGAAATTATAAGAGCTATAGGCATGTTACAAGCCGGTGCTATCCAACGCGTGGTTGCCAATACCCTAAACACCAATCAAAACGTAATTTCTCGATTGTGGTCACATTTTCATATTACTGGGGATTCAAGAGAGCGCCACACTGGAAAAAACGAGTAACCACCCCTAGACAGGATCGTTTTCTCCAAAATTCCGCCAGGAGGGAACCCAATCTCACAGCAAAGCAGCTAGTGCAAAGGCTTCAGTTAGACCATCAGCTGTCAGTCAGCGACCAAACCGTCAGAAGAAGGCTACATGAAGTCGATCTTCATTCTCGTAGGCCGCTTCGTGTGCCAGCTCTACGACGAGGCAATCGCGGAAGGCGACTACTTTGGGCTCACGAACATTTGTTATGGAACAATGGCCAATGGACAATGGTTCTCTTACTGATGAGTCTCGGTTTGGATTCCACCCCGATTCACGAAGAACACGTGTTTTGAGAGTTCCAGGCAGAGAAAGTCGACTCCAGCAGCCACAAGAGGTCCATTCGTACCGAGGTGGGACAATCATGGTTTGGGCGGGAATTCGTATTGGAGCGCGAACCGAGCTCATTTGGATACGAGGCAGCATGACGGCACTAAAATACCAGAACGAGATCGTAGAACCTGTGATCATCCCTCATAGAGTTCAAATTAGCCAGGAATTCCAGCTCATGCAAGATAATGCCCCTCCACACACGGCGCGTTTAGTGTCAGCTGCCCTTCAGGAACATGATGTCGCGGTTTTAGACTGGCCTGCACAGTCACCCGACTTAAACCCAATTGAACACGCTTGGGACATGTTGCAGCGAAGGGCTTTCAGCAATTTGCCGTCGAATTTGACCACAGAAGACCAATTTTTTGCCATTTAAAAAGAACATGGTGATCGCATACCCCAGCGATACTTTGACTTGACGACCTCATTTTGAGTATGAATAACCGGTGCAGATTCATAACTTAAACGTCAGGGGAGGCAACACCGATTATTAAATTGTTAAAAGGTCATTTTGTAAAGTCTTGGCAACGTTAAAATAGTTTAAACACAATTTACCGAACTTAGTAAATTTTCTAATTTTTCAAATTTTGTTCCCACTTAAATTTTTACTAAAAATTTATATGAAACAGTTGTGTTTTATTATTAATAATAAACTACACAGAATAAAGATTCTTGCCATACCTCTTTTCTAAAGAAATTATTTTCAGTTTTTGTAAAAATCAACAAAATGTTGAATATAATAATAATAATAATAATAATGCTGGACAATTCACACAGCATTATCTAGCCCCAAGCTAAGCAGAGCTTGTGTTATGGGTACTAGATAACTGATATACATAATACAATATCCCTAGACAATGTTGATGTGTGTATACTCCGATTCAGAATCGAAGATATTTTATGTTGACATAAAAGACATTGAAAACTTAACAAAATCTTATAACAATAACATAAAATAACAAGGTAATAGGGCAAGGTTATCACTAAAACTCTAACTTCAACAACGCATAAATTCACGTGTGCAGCGAAAAATGTTCAAATTGACTTCGAAAACGAAAGAGAGGTCTAATTGACCTCTCTTTAATGATGAATGTAAACTTTTAAATCCAAAAATTGTTCCGAGCTTCTGTGTTTAGCTTCGATGCTACCAATGTCGTTAAATATTTTCCACTTTTCCATCAATATTCCTTAGGTTTCAGAGTCAGAGTCAGCCAAATCGTTCATTTATTTAGACTTACAAAATAAGCACTTAGACAAGTAGTCAAATTTTGTAACGCCTTTGTTATATACAAAAAATATCCAGATTTTTCAATCGGAGTATAGTACATAGAGTAGGTATACAATATACTGGGTACTATTACCCAGTATATTGTATACTCTATGTAGTTCCTTTACATTACTAAACAAACTAAAGAAATCTAACCTTCATGCACTAAATCCCAGTTAGCATCAGCCAGAAATTTGTCCATCTTTAGCATTGAGATACACCGATCCCGGGTAACCATGACTCGTTTGACGCAGTTCGTCATGTTGGCCTTCTTAGCCAGGGATATCTCTGCTAGGCCCAGGATTTTGAGGACTTTGCGCATGGTTGTGGCGTTTATTAGGAGAGAGAGGATCACTAGGCCAGACGTTTGGATTATGAAAACCTGTGGGATTTTGGGTGATACTAAAATTAACTAAAATTTCTGACTAAAGTTTTTGATATATTTTTTTCCTTAATGGGTGGAAGGGAATGTTATTAAATAACTAGCTTTTGCCCGCGGCTTCGCACGCTCTATTCAAGTAGCTATGTCCGTCCCCGTGATACCGTTTACCTCCCTGCCAAATTTCATCAAGATTCGTTCGGCCGGGAACGAAATAAAAATCTATCCTATGTCCGTCTCCTGGTTCTAAGCTCCCCACCAATTTTCAGCCAAATCTGTTCAGCCGTTCTTGAGTTATAAATAGTGTAACTATTATAACACAACTTTCTTTTATAAATATAGATTCCTCAGGCATAATCACACGGATATTATAAATGCTAAAGTTTGTATGGATGTATGGATGGATGTTTGTTACCTCTTCACGCCAAAACTACTGAACGGATCGGGCTGAAATTGCATACAGGTAATCATAATCCTGGAATTAAACATAGGCTACTTTTTATCCCATAAATCCGTTCCCGTGGGATAGAAATCACCTTTAAAAACGTTTCCATATGATCAACGCACGCGAACCCTCGGGGCGCAGCTAGTGCTGGATAACATAAAATTAGATCAATGATATACCTTAATACCTCAATACCTTACCTATGTGATTATAATTACCTTCTTATTCTGATTTAAATTACTTGACCTTATGTGTGAAATAATTACCTTATTATCTACCTATTCTCTCTAATTTTAAGTATGCCATTATAAATGTATAAATTAATAACTATGGTTTATCCATCCAGCATGGAGCATGTTAGTAAATAAACCACGATACAAATAACAAAAACTCACTTGCTTGGCGTCGAGTTTCAGATATAATTGTAAGCAATTTTTATTGCAGGGAGGATCTAAAATCGACAAGTAATGTAAATTACGTATAAAAGGACGCGCCAACAAAGTGAATTTTAGGTTAAGTATGGGCGGTTTGTATACGTTTATGCCTCATTCAAAATGGACACGGTATAGTTAAGAACTACTTTGAAATGTATAAATTCTTTTGCAGTGCCCTACAGGGTACATTACATGTACGATTTATCTAAGCATACATTAAGATCTAAGCTGTATACCATGTATGTATCTACATGCGAGCAAAATAAATAAATCTAAATCTAATATTTGCTGTATAAAACTAGTATTTTTCATTCAGTAACAGAGCCTGAGTTTGTTTTCTCGATACTATCGAGTCATCATCGAGACTATCGATTTTCGTACGGGATTTGGTAAGTATAGCGACTCTTTCGTGCGGTACTGGAACTACGCAAATCCCATACGAAAACGTAAGGTCTCGATGACGACTGCATAAACTTTTAATTCTTTGCATCTGTCTTTTAAGTTTTCATAACTACACGACTGAACTGACTAAATCCTATCCTCGAGACGGACTTTGGCCTATTCGTTTGACCGCAATCTCTCCTGATGGAAAGTGAAGATGTGGCCGACGGTGTTAACGAAAGTCTAGAAGACACCTATTCACTCTTGTCATAAAGAAAACTAGGTAGTCATATATCGTGTGACTTACCTCACCAGCCTCCGCGGTAGACGGCGTCTGCAGCACGATCAGAGCGAGACAGAGCGACAGCGGCCCTCTCAATCCCCCCCACACACAAGTCATGCAGTATTGCCATGTCATGCCGTAGCCGATTTGTCGGAGTAGCGGTGTCAGTGCCACGTATACCAAAACCCTGGAAAAAGAATGCCCTTTCAAAAACTTATAAACTCGAAAATTATAACCGTACAGTAGTCATGTAATACGATTAGAGCGAGACAGAGCGACAGCGACCCTCTCGGACCCCTCACGCTCAAGCCATGCAGTATTTATATATGTATTTTTTCCCTAACACAGGTATATCTCTCACAAGCTCTGCTTAGCTTGGGGCTAGATAATGATGTGTGATTGATTGATTGATTTGTTGATTTGTCCCGCATTATTATTATCTCTTACTAAAAAGGAAATCTCAAACACTATTATATTAATTTACTCAGAATTTTAAGTTTGTTATTTTTTGTTTTGTTAACATAAGTTCGGACAATTTATATTATGTGCTTTGTTTTTACTTTTTATTTTCTTTATTCTATCCTAATATTTACTTCGTAATGGTCTCAACGTTCCTTGAACTGATTCATAGTGATAGTCTATTTGTATATATATATTATAAATTTTACATAAAGTAAATCCTGTATTGGCCTTATGTTTAGTGAATAAGTATGTATGTCAATTTTAGTTCTTAAGGGCTGTGGATTTTGTTAAATAAATAAAATAAAATAAATAAATAAGATAATGTGGCATATACCTCAACAGCCTGTATTGGTTCACTGCTGGACCCAGGCCTCGACTGATAAGCGCCTTATTAGCGTGTATCTCATGGAGGGTAATGCTCATAACCCCCACGCTGGGCATGCGTATAATTGGTATAATTGTTCTACAGGGGCGATGCTGCCCACCCCCCAGTAGATATCCCTTAGCCGCCTCTTACGACACTCGCGAGTTGCGTTGGTTGAGAATGTGGAATTTGCAATTTTTTTAAATAGGTTCTCTGGACCCAAAATTAGGTGTAAAAATGTATACACACTTACAATTTTTTTTCTCTTTTTACGAGCAATACTAACACAAATATACAAGAATAGACAAAACTTACCTTGCAGCATAAACCGTCGTATAAGTAACAAACACCAACGAACACTGCCGTACACTGATAACACCGCTAACTTTCTCAAAAATCACCACACCGACCATTGTAAACACTAACGTATTCGCAATATGAGCCATAATCGTCCAGAAACTCGCCAAAACCGTCTCCACTTCCCCTGCCACTGTAGCTTTATTATTACTCACTATTACACCAGCTATAACTGTACCTAGCAACCCAGATACGTAAAGAAACTTCTCTCCTATGTAGTAAGTCAGGTACGCCCCAGCGAAAGTGAGGATAACAGCGCATAATAAGTCGTAATACGTCAATGATAGCAGCGTTCCCAGGATTTTTCCCATCACTATGCCGAGCAGGAGTCCACCTCCAGCGTACCTCAGCAGTAGTAACGATATCTGAGACGCATCGGTCACAGCCATAGACAAAAAACCGAATACAGTCGTAAACTCTATCATGACGGTCACGTCACCAATCAAACCTTCTCCTAAAAGAAGCACACTGATATATTTCCCTTTGCTCATCTCTTTGAGTTGCTGGACAACTTCTAAAGGGTAAATCGGGGAGCAAACGACACCGAACAGAAGCGCTGTAGGCAAATTCCATGAAACTTCGATCAGATAGTACGCCATGAACGCTGTCATCCACGCAGTTAAAATCGCCCCTGGTACAGCAACTAAGAAAATCTGAGGAAAACTCTTCCAAAACGCATGTGGGTCGACATTGTAAGACGTCGTGAAAATCAGCGTTGGTAAAGACATGATAAGTAGTACATCAACGTCGATATAGCAAACAGCTACGACTGGTTTGAATGTTGGATACACCGATGCGCAGTAACCCATTGTTCCCCCAACGGAAAACATTATAACCCGGTATGGTATGAAGTGTATGCCAGTCCAGAGCATTATGCCCCTGACTATGACACCGATGAGGAGGGTCCCGAATATGAAGATGAAGCCAAGGTACGTCGGGTATGCCTGGTTACTCGATGGGTCGTTGGTTGAAACCTCTGTAGGTTCGATTGAAGACGCATCGTTAACTGGTCTATTTGGTTTTTGGCAGGTCGCGATATTTATTATTAGGAAAAGTATTATTAAAGATGCCATTTTTATAAAGCATGGCCTACTAGAGCGAGATGATATTAGCGATTTTGTGGCGGATGTGTTTACGTTTCGTTATTTTACGAATTTTGATATTGTTTGATACAGTATGGTGTTCGCGTTTCTTTGTAAATGGGACTGAAACATCCCGCTTGGAGCGCTGTCATATTTCCATAGAATATAAAGTAACGCAAACTTGTAAACTGTAGTAAACAGTATGGCACCACTAATACAGCATACAGGAACGTAAAAGTATTGGGAAAAATACACAATTCGCCTTTTAGATTTATCAGTCAAGTTATTATATTCATAGAACAAAATTAATTTAAGGCACTTACAAAACATACTTAAATAATAATTAAATTCAACAGCTCTTAGTAAAATAAACAAGTCACTTACATAATCTGTCTCTTTCACTCAATGTTCATTCATAGTATTTCCTATCTCTTTCACAGCTCGCGATTTTATATAATCATAGTGGAAAAAGCAGTCTCACTCCATTGATTTTAGACGGACTTTTGTATGGAGAAAACTTTTGAGGAGTTTTCCTAGGCGAGCGTCTGGGCGTCATATGCTCTCTTTCTCTTTTCAGCTCTAGTCTTTCCTTAGATTCAATCTCTTTCAGCTCTTTGTAAGCTGCTTCTAACATGCGTCGTTTCCACTCGGCATAAGGTTCAATTTCGGGTTCTTTGGTTTCTTCTTTGTGAGTTATATCTACTTCCATTGCAACTGGTTCAGCTGGAAAGAAATGGTTGTTAGAGGGCGTCCATTAATTACGTGAGGCTTTTAGGGCGAAGGGGCTCGGCAAATCTCACACAATCTCACCCGGAATTTGAATCCAGGACCGCGTAATCAGCGGTTAAACTTGAGGGATAGTGTTTTAAGATATTTAGGTTTTATGAAAATAAGTATCTACAATAGTTTTTATGCTATTCGTCATCAATTTGATATAATTACATTATGATAGTAATTTAAGTACCTACTTAATTATATCAAATGGACTCTATAATTTAAGTTATATGGACTGTATATATAACGGTTGTTGTTGTCTAAAATAAATAATATCGTATCTTATCATTTCCATAATAGAGTTTTAAAGTAAAGTTGTAATAAATTTGCATGAACATTATTTTGATCTACATATTAACAGAACTTGATATATTATTTACTTCAAATGAAATAAGGACTTCTAGAAAGTGGTGGAGCAAAGTAAACTCTAAATCCTTACCAGTAGACTCAACATTCTTTGGCGGCCGTCCCCTCTTCTTTTTAGCAACTGAGAAATGAGCGTCAACAAATTTCGTCCAATCAGCGTCGAGTTTCGCCCATTGAGCTGGTTTCAGTCGAGACTTCTCTATCACTTTACTCTTTCCTAATTTCACTTTGTTGATTCTGCAAGCGTGGAAGACAGAGATGCAGACATATTGAGGTAGGTTAAGGTCCACTTCCTGGAAAGATGAGATTGAAAATGTTACATTTTGTTACATATTTAAAGTTACATTGACAACCTGTGGCGCGGCGGGCGAAGGTCCGCCTGCGGCGCAGAAGGTTTGCGGGATCGATTCCCGGATCCGCGGATCAGATATTCGTTCAGGGGGTTTTGGATGTCTTCTATGTATAATTAAAGTTGTCTATGTAGTGTTTTACACAAGCTCTGCTTAGCTTGGGCCTAGATAATGGTGTCAGAATTGTCCAACATTATTTATTTATTTAACTTTGTATGTTTGGCCGTGTGGAGTCTTAGAATTTACACTACCGCAACTCTTCCCACGGTGTTGTCAGAAGCGACTAAGGGATATCCATAAGGGGGGGGGGGGGGGGGGGCAGCAGCATTAATGATTCAACAGTCCGATCACGTCCATAAAAATAATTCTTAGAACGGATAAAGGTTGATAAAGGTTGGTTTAAACAATTAAAATAAAATACGTGACTTTCTTCAAACTCCAAATTGATACGACCAAGCATTGCTTCGTAACAATTTTGGGAAGAATGACAATCGTTTACGCAAATTTTCATGACCTTGAACTACTCAAGGGAATTTCGACCTACTCTACATAGATATAAGATTCGCAACACCTGTGCTGAGGTCTCTATATCTGTGCCTATGTGTAGTTTTTCCGGGAATGTGCAAAATGCAGTGTTGATATAGGGCAGGTGTTTCGAACTCAAATTGTATAAAAGGTGGTAAAACGATAGTAGTATTTACAAATAGCCATGGCGTCTATTGCCTGTAGTGTCTTCCTAGTTGTCTCGCTTATTACGGTAAGATCTCTAGCTTCATCTTAAGCCTGTACTACGATATACCACGAGCCAAAGATTTAAATTCTTAGATAATTTTTGTAAACAAGCACAGTACAAAACCACTATAAAAGAATGCGCGTCAAAGTTTGGGAGAGACTCAAAAATTTTGACGCGCTTTATTTTTGTAATTTTTTGTATAATTAACAAAAGAACAAATAATCCAATATCTTCTGATAATCTAACTGAATAATTATAATTTTTGAGTCATCAGGCCTATTCACTGATTCCAAATGAGTGAGCTCACTCACTCTGAAACAATACGGAAAGGGGCTATATAACGATTTAACGCCGATAAGCATAAAACTTACATATACTTTTTGTTATAGTTTTATACTCTGGACCTCTAACGGACTATACCACCACCAATATCTCCGCCACCTATAGTCCGTAAGATGTCGCTGAGTTTTTCGGGTCGATGGCTATCCGATATCGTAGTCTAGAGGTTATGACATCCTCGTACTGAGGGGAGGACGCGAGTTCGAATCCCGTCGATGCCGAATTAATTTTTGGGTCTTTATTTTATTCTTATTTTATTTAAAATCTGGTGCTTCCCGTGTGTGGTCCCATTTCAATTCCAAATGGTCGAGTTCTGACAATGTAATCCATGAGAAAACCATAAAATTTAAGTCGGTTTATAGGTTTTTTAAAACAAACCCCAATTATATTAGTTGACTGCAGTTAACCCTGACTGACAGTCGACGGTAGTCGACGAGTGCAGATACTTTGAAGTCGACAACTTGCAGTCCGTGTAGTCTGTTCAAAAAGAGAAGAGTGTTCCACGACTCTTCTCTTTTACACGGGAAGCACCGTTATTAGTCGTACTGCAATGACAGAGCAGTGTTGTCAACGCAACATAAGTTGTCAATTGGCACACGAGCGCCCTCAATTCCAACGACTCTTCTCTTTTTGATCAGACTCTATAAGAGGCCTTAGCGTACATGTACAACTTTTTTTTTCTTTGCAGATGGCAAACGCCTATTACCCAATGCACCAGAACCCACAGATGCCCTGCTACAGACCTCAGTATTCCACCCCATCCTGCCGCGAAAGCATCGAAGACCTGAAAGCCCTTATGGACCTCTCAGACTCTTTAAAAGACCAAAACACCTGCGAAACTTGCAGTAGGTCTTTTGGCGAAGCGGTGATTATAAAATTAATTGACGCGCTAGTTACTACGGCCACACGTAACTGCTACAAACAAGATGATGAAAAGAAAAATGCTACATGTTGCCACGAGAAAAATGGTTGTAGCAACACTGGCAACACACATACGGATGATGGTAAAACTGGGATAACGGCAAGAAGTAAGGATAACCATAGTGTCCATAAAAATGAGGAGGATGTGCTTACTATGGAAACCCTTGAAGCAGCTCTTATAAAACTCGGTGTACTAGATGTGGAGGGTGAAAAAAATAATAATAATTCAGTGAACTTGGACATAAACAACACTAATATAGGAGTTGATGTAGAAGAGACAACAGTTAGCAATTAATGTTTTTTTTTTTACTTTCAGCTGATTTTTGTACATATCTCTTATTTATAGTATTGTTTAACGGTATTTATGGCGTTATATTAATTATTTTTTACATATTTACGTATTTCCCCGACGTATTTACGTTTATATCGTACTCTATACAGTAGCTAAACTCGATGTAGAATGTCTGTAAACAAACTGCCCATACTAACTAAAAATCATCGATGTTACTCGATGCCTGTTACTTATTTTTCCCAACGTATTTACGTTAATATAGTATTCTATACACTGGCCAACCGCTTGTAGAATGTCTGTAAACAAACCGCCCATAACTAACTAAAAATCATCGATGTAACTCGATCCCTAAAATTCACTCGCCGCGGTATTTTATACGCAATTTTCATTACGATTTGAGATCCTTCCTTCAATAAATATTGCCAAATATCTGAAACTCGCCAAGGAAAATGTTTGTGTCGTGGTTTGTTTAAAAATATTACACATCGAGTTAGGCTAGAGTAGTATTAATAAGTGACTTAGCTCACTTGTAAACTTTTTAAAGACGACCTATGTATGTAACTGCTTATAATTTTTTTTTGTTTTACAATAATAGCCATAATGCATCTACTTATTTATTAAAAGTATAATAAACGCTCCATTTGAATTTGTTCACCTTTCCTTAAATAAACCACTCTTAAATAAGTATCTCCGCAGCACTCAGCAATATTTTTAGATAACTATGCAGTTAATAATTTAGTTGATAATCTAATTCCAACTCGAAAAATAACAACTAACAGGCTAAAGGTTTCTTCGTCGTTTCTTTACGTTAGTCTACATACATACCGAAGCGGCCGAAATCAAAAATACCACTTTATTCACTTCACTCTGCTTAGATTGGGGATAGACAATGCTGTGTGAATTGTCAAACATTATTTATTTATTTCCGTGTTAGTGTAATTTTTTTTATATGATTTGACCTTTTCTAAGTGTACATTTATTGTATTTAGGGAAATAAAGCATGTTTGAGTTTGTGTTTGAGTTTGAAATACAGCAAGCATTAAGCTATCATAGGTGTGTAGAGTAGAGTCTGTTCAAAAAGAGAAGATTCGTGGCGTTACGTAACACTTTTTGTCATCCTGCAATGACAGAGCAGTGTTGTCAACGCAACAAAAGTTTGCGACTTTTTTATGACTTCAAAAAAGCTATTTTTTTTACGTATTTTTATCTGTATATTTATTTTTGTATTTTATGATGTTTTATTGTAAAATTAAAAATCATTGAAAAGTAAATATTTTAAGTCTCAACAGCAACATCTCTAAACGCAACGCTATTAGCACGTGAAGCGTGACGTCATACTTGAACATTTATGTATGTGCATGAAGTTTTGACTTTGAGTTTACATATGGAACTCGATGATCCGTGACGTCATAAAATGCAATGGCTAACATGGCAGCGTTTTTATCACCCGAAACTGAGTGTAGTTTAACTTTTAGTTTTTTACCTCAATTATTTAATTTTTTTTTGGGTGTTATATTTTTTTTCGTTTATGTATTAACCTAAATAAACGATAAAAAAAAAAAATCCATGCGTATATATTAGCACACGCGCGCCCTCAATTCTCACGACTCTTCTCTTTTTGAACAGACTCTATTAACATGGCTTCTAAACAGTATTCTGCTGAGTGGGGTGCCTTTTTAGGAGTCACAGTAAGAATTTGGAGTCTGCAATATTTTGTGACCTAAAATAAATAGTCTCCAATGGTTCCGTCAGAAAGTATCTTGATTTAAAAATAAACTTAAACATGTGAATCAGACATTATTCATTATGAATGTGAGTGGGTGTACTATAATAAGAAAATAAACAATACTGGACAATCAACACAGCATCATACAGTGTTGAGTTGACAGAAACCATCTTGTCATCATACAACATCTGCCCGCTACTAGGGCTCAAATATTGATTCCAGTTGTTCTGGGTATTTTCTATATATTATTAAACATATCTATCTACGTAATGCATTCTATTAAGTTGATATACTTATGTCACCTAGTATCCTTAACACAAGCTCTGCTTATCTTGAGGCTACATGATGCTGTGTGCATCATCCATAGGGTTGTCATACGTCTCGTATATACGGGACTGTCACCGTATTTGGCCATCCCGTCCCGTATTATTACATGTCCCGTAATTGTCCCGTATTTTGACAAAATACGGAAATAGAGGTGAGTGGCCGGCGAAAAAATAAATACCTTAGTAATAATAAGATCACTATGTACACATACGTGCTATGTATGGTGTAGTAGAAAAGCCGCGTGCCGGCGTTGAATGTGTTTCGGGCATCGAATGGAAAATGTCCCATATTGGTTCCTAGAAGTTATGGCAACCCTAATTATCCAGCATTATTTATTTATTAATTCTTACAGGCACAGTCCGGTAGGTCCTGCTGTCCCACTGCATAACTGTTAATATACAAATACTTCTACAATTACCATTTTAGCCTGCTTCTGATACTCCTCCAGCATCTGTTCAGCCAGGACCTGGACCCCGCTACACTGCAGGGCTGCACAAAGCACCGCTGTTGTCAGCTTATCGGTGTCCAGCTCTAGAAGGTTCTGGATCACTTTCTTACTGTTTGTGTACATTGACGGCTTCAGGCCGGAGTATTTGATGGCTGTTTTCTGTAATAATGAGATATGATTATTTGTAATTTTGTTTTTAATCTCCTTGAGATAAATTTTAGGTGAGTGTGGTAGAAATTTACAGTTTTAATATAAAAACTATCGTAGTTTGACGAATTCATTACGGATGTAAGCGTGTTCCGCATCCCTTCAAGCACTGAAGGGACACAGTGCTCGAAGGGATGCGGGATGCGCGCGTCTAGAACCGCACTCGCCCTGAAGATGTCCCTCGTTAAGGGATGAAACGTTGGTGTTCTTCCAACACAAACAAGGTTCGTAGATAACCCGCTTACATCCGTAATTAAATTTACAGTTATATCGAGTATATTATAGCAAAGGAAGGAGCTAGACTGACTCCAACACAACAAAATGTAACTCTCCATAAATCCGCCCACAGTGGAAGTCAAAAAAAGACAACTTGGGACTTTGAACAAAAACTATGGGAGCGTTGCATAGACTGCAAGCATACTAAATCAATATTCCCCTCCAAAGACAGGAAAACCAAAGATGCTCATCATAGGTCACTGTGAACTAGAGTCACAGCAGTTTATGTTGTGGCTGCTTCCAAGAAGAAAAGACTAGAGAGAGAAACATGTAGGCCAGACACAAAACAGTGCTGAAGATTCTCATTGAGGCATCAACTCCATCCACATTCACAGAAAAGCTGACACAAAGCTGTCAGTCCAAAGGTCCTGCTCCGATACTTCAAGGAGCTGGGCTGGTTAGGGCCTGTTTAGGCATGGGGATAATGCACAATACACTCCTATGCGAGATGTCCATGCAGATCTTAGTTCCCCCACATAGAATTAGAAAAGTATATTTTATATATAATTAAGTGAAATCGCCTATAAAACTAACTCCACTCAATAAACATCAAAGTGTACTAATGTATTATAGGTAAAATTTTGTTTATTTGTAACTTTAGATAGTTCAATAGTTTACTTTAGGAAGCTGTTAAAACTTCAACAAAATAATAATATTCGTAAATTCATCCTTATTACTTATTTATTATTTTACTACTAGCGCGCCTCGCGGTTTCACCCGCGTAGTTCCCGTTCCCGTGGGAATTCCAGGATAAAATATAGCATAATGTCGCTCCATGAAAAGTAAGCTTTTTAATGGATACAGATTTTTTTGATTCGGTCCAGTAGTTTTGGAGTCTATTCAATACAAACAAACAAACAGTCAAATCTTTCCTCTATAAAATATAAGTATAGATTCAGTGTATACTCTTCAACATTGTGTGAGACATGTAGGTTGATACAAACTGTGTCTCCCGAGTCGAAAGAAAATTATTTGACTGATGATGATGAAACCTCTTAAAACTCTTAAAACTTTATTTTAGTGGAAAAGTTTTAATAGTAAGGAACTTAATCAATTTGAGTGAAAAGAATATCTATAGTTTATGCCTGTCAGTCATGTCATGATGCATTCACCAGCATCAGCTGCTGCTGGCTTTCCTGGAGGACACCTGGTGGATGATGGATAGATTAGCAGCCCTCCACCCAACATACAAAAAGGGCCCACAAGTGGCCCAGTTGCAGAAACCAGTCCAGAAACAAGTAACAAGAAAGTCTGCATGACTTCTAAAAGGTATATAATTAGTCAATCTATATTGTATGTTGCCTGTAAGTGGTAAATGGCTTAGAATTTGCACCACCCCATCTCTTTCCGTCTTCTTATCTATCTATCTTCTTCTACCCTGGGTGGGCAGCAGCACCCCATACAGAACAATTCTAGCACCGAACTGCGATCCCCAACCCGCATGCCCACCGTTGGGATTATAGGCATTACCCCCCATGAGATACACCAATAAAGCACTCTTCAGGAGGAGGCTTGCGTCCAACAGTGGACCAATATAGGCTGTTGAGGTTGAGGTATGTCGCCTTACCAAATCCAAGTCTGCACCAATTAGCCCAGCAGCCAAGTCCAAGCAAATAACCACCTTGCTTGTATCCGTCATGTTACTGCCCGCTATCGATTTAGTCTGTAGAAGTCTCTCAAATTCAGCTGCTTTACTGTAATGTAAACAATAATGGTATATGAGAGGTAGGTACACATACAGACATAACATAATGGGTTGAATAGTCTTCAGGGTGAATAAAAATGGACGAAACTCTGGATCAAAACATTACCTGGCTGGTAACAGTCGAGGCTTAGTCCAAACTGCGAACCACCTCAGGTCAGCACAAGAGGGGTCACGACTTTTACAAAGTGATGTAATGGCCACAAACAGAATACTCTAGAGACAAGCCATCCACTCCAGCACAATAGAGACAGCCTATGGTGATCACAATCTTCAGTCATGAAGTACCAACCACAGAGAGAGTCCGTGACTGTTCACCTTCGGTGTCAGTCGATTTGACCTCTGCAAAAGGATGGTTTGCTCCAATATTTTGACTGTTTCTATTCACCCATGTCTCTTCTCACCCCGTTTGAACCGGTACCTAAAGACGCAAACATTAAGTTTATGGACTTTTTTGGCCCAGCCTTGCTTGCTAGCTTAAACCTCAAACGAAATGCTTTTCAAAGTATTAGGTACATAGCAAATTCCTTTAAAAAATTGTTTATTTGTATTGTTTCTTACCTCAAAACTTTTTCCTCATCTCCAAGCCCGAGTTTAGAGGCTATTAGGCGTAATGTTTTATTGTGAGTCGCCATGATGTGTATAAATAAAATTTACTTTACTTTTCTCTATCTTTTGTGTCAATCAATGTGTAAATTTGGGTTTGATTTGAAAACTATTAGTTAGTAATGCTGAACAAAACAGAAAAAACGCGCGGGCCTGTTTTTTGTTGACGTTGATTGATTGAATGAATGAAATGATTGCCCGAAAGAGGAAGAGCGACCATTGGTAGAAGTGGCAGGAGAGAGAGGGGGAAGTGAATGATGGTGCAAAAGGGAGCTAGTATGTGATCCTACAACCAAAAGTGGTTTTTATAAAGACATGTTTTTTCGATATTTATTCATTACAATAACAATCACAGCATACAATTATATTTGTACCATAAAACCTTGTAAATTTTGTCTTGGTACTCACATTCGTCTTAAGAAGGCTACGAACCTTCTAAAAAATAAAAAAAAATAGCTTGAAAATGAGTCGATTTGGTAATCAAAATATGGCAAATTAGTTTCACTCTCATTCAAAGATGTTGATGTTTTTTAAAAAACGAAAACACTACAAACATAGCTATTTGTCATCCGATTATGTATGGAAAATTTCAATACGATTGGAAACGTAGTTTCCAAATGAAGCGGAAAGTACGTTTGTATGGGGACTAAGGTATCCGTTCCGTTCTTAACTTTACTTGTAATCTAAATGTCACAAATAAAAAAACCAGTCAGCGCTATTTATATCACCTATAATGTAAAAATCATGTTTCCTGAATGACGGAGTGAGACACAAATCTTCTATAATAGTAGGTACATATATTCAATAATAGTAAAACCAATAACATTTTGCAAATACCTATGTAGTTTTTAACAACAAAGCAAATTAAAATTCCTCACACCAAGCCTATATTGGGCCTCAGCAAGCCTCTCCCTCGAAAATTACAAACAAAGACATAAACTATGTAGTAGGTTGGTAGGTACTTAGTTACAACTGAAACAGTTCAGCTAACTGCAGACTGTTGCAAAGAAAATTGTTAATTTTGACTCTTCCTCACCGCGAGTCTGTTGTGTAAATATGTGTTAGTTAGTCTAATCTAACCAGATTTGATTTTGTATAGTCTGCAGAGTCTGCTATCAAATAACAAAGTTGTTATGGAATGTGATCCGATAGATCATCAAAAAAAAAAGTTGTACCTCCCTAAGCTATTCACTATTACCGTAAGAACTCCTTCCTGTTGAGCAGAGAGCCAGCCAGGCGATGAGTAGCCTAGCCTAGGCCTAGCTTTGGCTATGTCGATCCTTCACACAGCGGATGCACAGTGATGGAAGATAACCTAAGTTGGTGGATTGGAACTGGCGAGTGAAAATAAACGAACAGAATCACATAGCACAAAAGATATTATTGTCTAGTGAAAACAATTAGGAATGACATTATACGATTAACACTTAATTATTGGATACAGAAGATCAGCTTTATCTGTATAAAGCTGATTTTCTGTATCCAATAATTAATGTCTCTGTTCTGAAATAGCACAGCACACACAACATGTAGTACATGTTTGCTATTTCAGAACAGAGAGAGAGCGAGTCATCAGTACGTTGCTTGTTACGCGGAACAGATTTTAGAGTTGAGTTCTGTCAGTGTCAACGAGACGACATTGACAGATGTAAAGCATTGATTTAATCATAAATCCTTACTATAATCTCAGTCTCTTAAATAAGTTGAATGGTGTACCAATACATATTTCAACACTTCCTGCCCTGCACAATGCATACATACAATACACACTACTCGCAAGTTGATCCATTCAATACTAAACAAAACATTTCGAAGCACACAAGAACCAAAACCTTTTAAGCTATTGCATAGCTTCTAACGCGGGCCTTGAGCGCGGGGACCGAATCCAGAAATTCCGTAACGAAAAAACCTTACGCTCCCCACTCCGCCGGGCAAGGAGGTGTGGCTTGAAGGCCGTGCATCGTCTAACGTCGTTTCAGTTCGGCAGTCTTCGACAGTATTGTACGACTCTACGAAACTCGCACGAATCGAGACGAGCTGCTCCGAAATCGGACGAATACATAAGCAGCTGTTTATGAGAAAGTATATAGGTGTATAGGGTCACCACGTTCAAAAAGTGTAACTTGAATTAATATTAAAGAAAAAGCAATACTGCATGAATAAAATAAATAAATAAAATTATAATTGCATAAGTTGATACAAAATGCTATGCAATAGCTTTACCGCGGCAGTCCCCGAGTGCCACACGTCTTTTTTTCTAATTCACAGCAGTAAGTAAGTAAGTAATAATAATAATTATACATATAAACCACTATAAAAAAAATCCTTATCCATTTACATTAAAGTTAGTTTTTCTTTTCATAATCTATGGTATGTGTTTATGACTTTTCAGACTAATATGTTACTTTCAAATATGTCAAAAAGCAGGCTAACCATTTCAAACATTTCATTACTTGGTTCAAACTTTTTATGATTACATACCTAATTATATAAATTTAGTTCTACTTAAGTGAAAGCTGTTAAGCTTAAATTGTACAATTACTGCTTAAACTCATTAAATTTTTGTGTTTTTGCTTAAAGTTTGTTTTCCACATGCTTAAATAAATAAAAATAAAAGTGTAAACCCATAGGTACGCGTAGGTAAGTAGGTACGTACCTACCTACATCAATTTTGTCATAACTATACGCGAGTCGAAAATTGTGAAATTGCTACTAGGTATTGTAACGAGTAGGTAGTAGGTATTGTATTTAAAATACCTACAGTTCTTGCAGAAACAACTTGTTAATTATTATTGCAGAAAGTAGGTAATCTCTCAGCTATTAACAATAAGTCGAAAACCATATTTCGCATGAGGAGCTCACATTATGTTGCTGATAAAAATGAACGAATGACAGATAATACTGGGAGGAGGGGATGAAGTGGGCGGGGACAATAAAACAGCTGACATTTGACATTGACATTCATTTTTTACTCATACACACTGTCACTCAATCAATCACATCCGCCATAGACAATAGTATAGACAAGTTATAGGGATTTCATTAGTTTAGGAAAAAACATCGAACTCGGCCTTTGATATCGAGAGGAAAACGGAAACGATTCTGCTGTGGTTTTGATAGAAATGCAACAGCAAGCAAAATGTTTGTTATTTATATAATAAATACGCAATACACATTTATGCTCCTATTTATGTATACTTCGGTTTCTTGCTTTTATTTGCATACGGTACCTATATTATTAATAAAAACAATTGAGCTATTGAAGTACGTAGACATTTTTGTTTTACCAACACCAGCTATATGAGTTTGAAACAAAGATTTTTATGTAAGTTTTATACGTCTCACATACTACAAATACACTACTACTACACTACAAAACTCTTATGTCTATATTAATTAACCAGGGTCTTGATACCTAACATACATACATAACATATAATAACACACATACATAATAACATACCTGCTATTGTTACGAACTTACATTTAGCCATACCTTCCCTTCCCTCCCTCCCTCCCTCATTGACTTACCTCGAATTTTATTTTAATTTACATATCTTGTACAATCTGTGATTCACAGATACAATACTAGTGCCTATAAAAATATGTATAAATCACTTTGATTTAACCATTTATTATTAATTTACGATTAGCTGTTATTTATTTATTTATTTATTTATTTACTTATTTATTTATTTATTTATTTATTTATTTATTTATTTATATATTTATTTGACGGCGCATCAACAAGCTGAGTGCGCCATCTAGCAGAGATAGGGTGAACTGTGGGAGCATTCACCCTCACGTAACGTTGGGGGGGCATGGTAGCGACGGCGGCCATAGAGAGAAGAAGATGGACGCCGGTCGCACCAGCCAAACGCGACGGAACGTGTTTTCTCTATTTATTATTTAAATTTAAATGTTATATCTTTGTGTTGGTGTTCTGTATTAATTAATTATTAATTACTAACGTTTATTTGTGCGATGAAGTGATTGTGACACCAACTGTGAACGATACTTTGATTTGAACAAATACCGGTTCTTGCATTTTACCTACGTGACTTTACCTACTTGTGATTGTGTTATATCTACGTAATTAATGATAAACTAGGTGGACTTGATGATAATAAACATTAACCGTAATTATTATCCCAGTCGTTTTATATTATCGTAAAATATCGAATTCGATATGTCGAATTCGAGAACAAAAGTCAGAGATCACGCCCGCAAATGACAAGCTCGGAGCATGCGCCTTTATCAGAAGTGGGATTCAAGAACCACAGAATAATCCCAGCAGGGCACCCTCATCACCAGTAATCGGAATTAGGAGGGCTAAAATACCTAAAGTTCATAGAACAGAGATTCATGCCGATGCAAACGTTTTAACGAACATGGAGGGAGGCGTTACTAACAAGAGTACTAGCAATGTCACAACCACAGCAGACTTCTGAAAGCAATAGATGATTGGCGCCTGCGGACGGTCGTATGTCAGTCCGGCCGTGACGGCGCATCGGCGCATTGACAAGCTAAGTACACCATCTATTCGTTTAGCGCTTAGCGCATCGCATCGACAAGCTAAGTGCACCATCTATTCGTTTAGGCTGTGGTCGAAAGGACAGTGTAATCCGGGCCAAACCCATCTGTGTGGGTTGGTTGAGAGGATACACCCGTCCGGTCCACGTTGTGATCGAAAGGACAGTGTCGTCCGGTCCATGCTGTCTGAGCTGGTCGAAGGGACACACCCGTCCGGTTCACATAGGATGTGGTTCGAAGGGACAGTGTCGTCCGGTCCATGCCCGTTGGGCTGGTCGAAAGGACACACCCGTCCGGTCCACATGTAGGTTGTGGTTCGAAGGGACAGTGTCGTCCGGTCCATGCCCGTTGGGCTGGTCGAAAGGACACACCCGTCCGGTCCACATGTAGGTTGTGGTTCGAAAGGACAGTGTCATCCGGGCCAAACCCATCTTTGTGGGTTGGTCGAGAGGATACACCCGTCCGGTCCACGTTGTGATCGAAAGGACAGTGTCGTCCGGTCCATGCTTGCTGAGCTGGTCGAAGGGACACACCCGTCCGGTTCACATAGGATGTGGTTCGAAGGGACAGTGTCGTCCGGTCCACGCCCGTGGGGCTGGTCGAAAGGACACACCCGTCCGGTCCACATGGAGCTTGTGGTTCGCAAGGACAGTGCCGTCCGGTCCATGCCCGTTGGGCTGGTCGAAAGGACACACCCGTCCGGTCCACATTTGCGTTTGTATTGGTCGAAAGGACTGTGGCGTCCGGTCTGTGCCCGTGTGGCTGGTCGAAGGGACACACACGTCCGGTCCAATGTGCTGTTGCTCGGAGGAAGTATGTCATCCGGTCCGTAACTGAAGGTCGAAGGGATACATACAGTCTCGCAATTTTCTTGTGTGATACGTTGTTTTAAGTTACAGTAAAGATCTTATTGTTGAAAGCTATTTTCCTGGTCAGGATGTGGACGAGCGGAACAAGTGACGACAATGTGGCCTCTTTTGTTCTAGGAAAGCAATAGAAGATTGGCGCCCGTGGACGGTCGTATGTCAGTATGGCCGTGACGGCGCATCAACAAGCTGAGTGCGCCATCTAGCAGAGATAGGGTGAACTGTGGGAGCATTCACCCTCACGTAACGTTGGGGGGGCATGGTAGCGACGGCGGCCATAGAGAGAAGAAGATGGACGCCGGTCGCACCAGCCAAACGCGACGGAACGTGTTTTCTCTATTTATTATTTAAATTTAAATGTTATATCTTTGTGTTGGTGTTCTGTATTAATTAATTATTAATTACTAACGTTTATTTGTGCGATGAAGTGATTGTGACACCAACTGTGAACGATACTTTGATTTGAACAAATACCGGTTCTTGCATTTTACCTACGTGACTTTACCTACTTGTGATTGTGTTATATCTACGTAATTAATGATAAACTAGGTGGACTTGATGATAATAAACATTAACCGTAATTATTATCCCAGTCGTTTTATATTATCGTAAAATATCGAATTCGATATGTCGAATTCGAGAACAAAAGTCAGAGATCACGCCCGCAAATGACAAGCTCGGAGCATGCGCCTTTATATTTATTTATTTATTTATTTATTTATTTATTTATTTATTTATTTATTTATTTATTTATTTATTTATTTATTTATTTATTTTGTTTATTTATTTATTTATTTATTTATTTGACGGCGCATCAACAAGCTGAGTGCGCCATCTAGCAGAGATAGGGTGAAATGTGGGAGCATTCACCCTCACGTAACAACGATCATGCGCCTTTATATTTATTTATTTATTTATTTATTTATTAAATCTTGACTAACAGAATTATTAATTTCAGAATTTAGTTGAGTTGCCTTGTTTTTTGCGCATTTTGTGGCTACCTGTAATTTAGAGTGCACTAGTTTTAAGTTTTACGGTAATAATTTTGTGATATCTTCATCCTGCTATATATAAAGAACTTACATTTAACCCATACCTTCCCTTTCCTCTCTTCCCTCCCTTTCCTCATTGACTTACCTCCAATTTTATTTTAATTTACCTAACTTGTACAATCTGCGATTCACAGATACAATACTCGTGCCTATAAAAATATTAGGTCCTAACATATGAAATTGGCGTTTTTCGTACTGGCCACTTTAATCACAAATTTCTCCTCTTTGGTAAGGAATTCCAAATTCAAATTTGTACAGCTATAGACTCATGTATTTGTGCTTCGATGATCGTCATTCATTTGTTTTTTTTCTTCTGTTTTTTTCTGTTTGCGTCACTCATTTTACAAAATGGAAAACTTAAAATATCGCATTATTTACGAGTACGAGTTCCGCCGTGGCACTAGTGCTGCGGAAACAACTCGAAGGGTGAATGATGTGTATGGCGGTCGTGTTGCAAAAGAAAACACAGTTCGTTTTTGGTTCCAACGTTTTCGTTCTGGAAATTTCGACCTGCAGAACAAGCCCCGTGGACGGCCTGAGACTCAAGTTGATAATGAAGAGTTGAAGGCTATTGTGGAAGCGGATCCATCGCAAACCACGTCCGAGTTAGCTGCAGGCTGCGATGTTAGTGATAAAACTGTTTTAATTCACTTGAAGCAAATTGGGATGATTAAAAAGCTTGAAAGGTGGGTACCTCACGAATTGACTGAAGCAGACCGGCAAACGCGCGTCGACTGCTGCGTTACATTACTAAACCGGCACAATAATGAAGGTATTTTAAACCGAATCATTACCTGTGATGAAAAATGGGTTCTTTACGATAATCGGAAGCGCTCAGCGCAATGGTTGGATCCTGGCCAGCCAGCCAAATCCTGCCCCAAGCGAAAATTAACCCCAAAAAAGTTACTTGTAAGCGTTTGGTGGACTAGTGCCGGTATTGTTCATTACAGTTTTCTCAAATCTGGCCAGACTATTACGGCTGATGTCTATTGTCAGCAATTGCAAACCATGATGGAAAAGCTAGCGGCTAAACAACCTAGGCTGGTCAATCGCTCCACGCCACTGCTGCTTCACGACAACGCTAGACCACACACTGCGCAACAGACGGCTACTAAATTAGAAGAGCTTCAATTGGAAAGTCTAAGACATCCTCCGTACTCCCCGGACCTTGCTCCAACAGATTACCATTTTTTTCGAAATTTGGATAACTTCTTGCAAGGGAAAAAATTCAACTCCGATGGGGCAGTCCAAATCGCCTTCAAAGATTTTATTGATTCCCGTCCGACTGGTTTTTTTAGTAAAGGGATCAATGAACTACCTATAAGATGGCAAAAGTGCATAGAAAATAATGGTTCATACTTTGATTAATTAAATATATTATATTAAAAAATATTCGACTTTTTGTTCCTCCCATACAAAACGCCAATTTCATATGTAAGGACCTTATATGTATAAATCACTTTGATCTAACCATTTATTATTAATTTACGATAAGCTGTTTAGTTGAGTTGCCTTGTTTTTTGCGCATGTTGTGGCTACCTGTAATTTAGAGTGCACTAGTTTTAAGTTTTGCGGTATTTATTTCGTGATATCTTGTGTTACTTCTAGTTGGTTGCCCATATAAAATAAATAAATAAATAAAATATTACATACACTTTAGAATCGATTTGCCAAATCTCGAATCGAGTTGACCACGCCCCTTTATCTCGATTGTGAAGTGTCAATGAAAAAACACCTTGCAATATCACACACGAGAGGAGACATGTTGATTTTTTTCTGTAGGTTCTGTGAAGCCGATACGGATTCGCTGTCATTGCTACAAAATGTCTTTATAGTTATCAGGGTGTAGGTCATAAAATATAGTCTTACTACTAGTCCGTGCTAATTTTCATAAGCAAAACGTATTGAAAAGAAAAAGAAGAGGATCCTCTCCACCCGAACCAGGGGTGTGTAAGCAGTGACAGACCGATATAGATTTGTATCAAAATATTCCGAAGCTATTTATAAATATTATTTTCTCAGCTTTTACTTATGTTCAAACGTTAATAGTAACGTCTGGTCTATAATTAAACCGTGAAAGTTTATAAATATTACAGTATTTTATGGTGGAGTCGCGAGTGAGTTCAGTTCTCTCCTGCCAAAGGTTGCCATTTTTCAGTGGATTTTTGGCGTTGATATAGTGATATCGGGGCGTGATCTGGTGTGTGGGATGCTGTAGTGATCTCACTATCACCCGGAGATAGGAGTGGAAGTGCAGTGTGGTGCTCCAAGTAGATATGCAACTAGTGTCAGTGTGGTCAAGTTGAGTTGACAGAAGTGAGTGTGAAGATGCGGGTGCAGTGAGGTAGACAGCGTCACCACGGCTTCGTCTGTGGCGAGCGGCGCGCGGGGAGCAGAGTCTCCTTCGCAGGCCAACCAGGACACAGTGGATAACGCCCCACCCACTTGCTGGTGAGTATCTTGGCCATACCAAACACACAATGTTTGCAAATTACTGATCCCTAAACTTGACAGAACAATGTTACCATCCTCTTACACTAGTTGTTATCAAAAACGTAATTGAGGGAAATCCAGACCATAGATCAACAGTTGATTGATAATTTAGTTATGCATTTAGACCCTAAAGTTTGACCGCTCTGTTATCTCAAAACGAAAGATTATAAGTTTCATTCATGTTTGTAGCAAATTCATGTTTTTCTCAAAATGTAATGTTACATGTCAAAACAAGACAAACATTCTGTTATGTATCTGTACATAACGAAAACATTAAGACATTCTTAATCCTGAATAGGTATCTGAACCATACAGATGATGGAACTTTTAGTTATTATTGTATTTTAGTTGTTTATTTCTTAGGAACTTAGCCAAATTACTGTTGAGAAAGAAAAAACATTCAAAATTCATAAACAAAATCTGAGAAAATGCTGTTATCCAAACACAACAATATGATTTCATTGCTTGATGGTCAAAATCAATTTTATTGGATTTTGACAATCAAACAATGTTATCACTTTTTTTGTTGCCAAAATGAAGGATATTGCTTCAACTTTACTAAATTTCCTCCTATTATTCTCACTTAGTTATCCAGATTATAAAAATCAAACAATATTATCAGTTTTTTTGTTGCCAATATTGCTTGCAACTTTACCGAATTTCATCCTATTGTTCTCACATCCAGATTACCTAAAATATTCAAAGCAATCAAGCAAAGTGATCCACATTTTTTTGCCAAAATGATTATTGCTGTCGAATTTACGGGAGGCAAAGGTTTTTTCTCAATGTCAATGATCTCTCATTTTGCCTTGTAATTGCCTGTGTCTCGTAAACTTTACTCCAACCTTAATGAATGATAAGACTATGCTTCCTTCCTAAGCAAGAAGAATCTTGCTTTCCTTCATTATGCGAGAGCCCAGTGTCAATAGCAAACTTAGTGAAGTTGCTATTGACACTGGGCTCTCTAAGATATCCAATCTAAACAAATTTACTAAATCTGCCTAACAATAAATTCAAACAGTAACAACTAATGTCCAACAAATCAGAGAGATTTGTGCAATATGAAGATGTTTGGGTCAAAATAACACCGAAATTACTGTAAAAATTTAGTTCTACATTTATAGATGTAGTTATTCTAGAATAACTATAATAGGCTACTTTTAATCAACAATGGGAGTATAAACTAAACAAAGTATGTTATTGTTTGGTATCTATTTTCTGCCTGTGGCTGTGCTCACAAATATGATAATCTTATTTATATCCCATGGCAATTCATTTATGGGATAAAACATGCCTAGAGCAACATCAATGGAAAATTTGAACGTGATCCATTCAGTACTTGCATAAAGAAGGAACAAACAAACATCCATCCATCTATCTAGACATCCAAGCATTTAAGAAGATATAATATTATTGTGATTCAATAATGTAATCACAAACAAAAATAAAGTAAAAAGGTTTACTTTTTTAAATTTTACTAAATATATTCATAAAGTATTTTATTAAATGAGTCAATTTGTAAATACTAGTTTTAAGTAATATAATTTCTATATTTTCTGTTTCAAGTACCTAAGTCCTTAATAATTAAACAAATTAATATAAAAATCATAATTTTAGGATCTTCACAACATACCTACTCGCTTGGAAACAATACTATTTGATATATTAACTAAATTACCAGCGCTACAGTATGGCGACATGCGGGAGCATCACACTGAGCTATAGGCATTTCTTTGCCACAATAATGATGAATTACTCATATATATATCTTATAGTCATACTCATATTTTAGTTATTTTAATTTCCTTTGTTTCAGTGTTCAGCTTTAGCTCTAAGTGGTTTAATTTTTAATGTTTGGCTTTGTTGTGGTCAAGAAATAAATAAATTTCATTTCATTTCAAATTACTCCACATAACATTCTATTCATTTCCGCCATTCAGATTGACATAAACAGTTTATTGTAATGTGAATATCCACACATGTTTATTTGTAGGAGCTCAGTCGTAAAATCATGAGGTACAGTCAGGAGCATTATTTCTACTTTGTTAAAAACGTTTGATTATTAGCTTCTAAATACCTAGATAAAACTCTCATTCAACTTTTATAAATGTTTTTCTACAATGTTACCAGCAAAATTTATATATTAATCTATTTACTAGTTTTGAATAGTTTTGATACTTTTATGAAACTAGAAGTAACATTTATCTGAAGAGAAGAAGGATGAATAAAAGTATCTGATTTCTTCTGCTTTTGGCCAGATAATAAAATAACCTAAATTACGGCCCGGCGCCGATGCCGGCGACGAGACGGCCTGGAACCGTCACGGCCTGGAACCGTCACGGCCTGGAACCGGCATCGGTGCCGGTCTTCGTTTTTCCACTGAGCCGTTGTCGATGCCGGTTTGTCACTCCGCTCCGGGCACGCACACGCATACGTGTATAATTCATACTTTAGGCGCAAGAAGATGATACACAACACATGCTAGCTTAGAATTTGCATGCTGGCTTAGAATTTGCACCACCCCAACTTGGGTGTTATAAGAGACGACTAAGGGATATCCACCGGGGAGAAGGCAGCAGCGCCACCTTCATAACTATTTTACTACCGAACTGCGATCCCCAACCCGCATGCCCAGCGTGAGGATTATGGGCATTATTCCCCATGAGATAAACGTAATTAACTCGCTTATCAAGGGGAGGCCTGCGTCCAGCAGTGGACCGACAGGCAGTTGAGATTGAGACACATGCAGTTTTGCCGCTCTGGCGACGGTGCCAGTAGGTGCATACATTTTCATACATTTTTGCTTCACCGGCGGCGGCGCCAGCCGCCGCGGCCTGTCTCGGCTAATGGAAAAACGGCCGAACTCGTTATATTTCGTAGGTTCCGTTTAGTGTTTTTACACGCAATTAGTCCTTAAATTCCCCCCAAAGGCAAAGATATGATCCTTCAGTTGGGCCTACAATCTATAAATGGCATTCAGACTAAAGGTATTAAAGGCACATGATCACAAACACATCACATCATCGTGAAGTTTATGCATGAGATTTGGGATGTGAGATTAGTTTGTGATTTGATCCATGTCCGCACTGTACCAAATTCCATAGAAAAACTTGACTTCAAGATGTAATCTCGTTAGTAGGTATCGTCGAAGTCAAGTCTCAGGGACGAAAACGAAGTTTCTTATTCGTGCAAACGCTAATCTTATCCAAGACATAAGAGTTGGTTTTGCACGAAAACGATACTTCGATTGTCCTTTTCAGGCCTTCAGTACGACGCGCCATATTTTCCACTACTACTTATTTTAAATTTTCTTATTTTAAAAGTTAAGTAGGTAAGTAATTTTGCTGCTGATTGTACACAGGATTCATGATTGTCTGCTATATGTTTTGAATGTGATTCTGAAGTTTTAGCCTGTTCTACCTTAGTTTTAGAATTTTATTTCTGTTTGTGTAAAATTAAGTTAATAGCCTCTCTATTCATGAATTTAGAACAAAGTCAAAATCGTAACAATAAGCAAACAAAAAAAAAATCCACGTTGATTTCTTGAGGTTAGGCAATAATAATTATAATCGTAGAAAACATTCAACAGAACACAACAAACAAAATTGTAAATAACGTCCATTTTCGTGTCTTGACGTGTGAAATTTTATTATGATATGATAAAATATGTAATTTAGGAAAAAAATAAAAACCTCTTATTCTAATGCTTTCCATACATGCCAAAAAAGAAATCTTTTGAGATTAGAATAAGGCGCATACCCGAGCCAATCTGACAGCAATTCCTATTTTATCATATTTTTACGTTTATCATAGGAATTTTTAAAAATCCTACGTTCAGTTTGTGGTATCTATTATAAGCTATTTTTTTAATACCTCTTTTATAATTTTATCTCATATAGTTTAGGAGAAGATGCAAAAATAGAGTTTGGTGGCCAAAAAGCGCAACTTCGTATCTCTTCCTAAGCTTTACAAAATGAAACTATTACAGAGGCATTAATAAATAGCTTATAATAGATACCACAAACTGAACGTAGGATTTTTAAAAAATCCTGCGTTCAACGTAATAATAAGATATAATAGTTGGGGGCGCCACTTTCGCTGGTGTATGGGCCTTCAGGGCTCGCATTTTGGAACTAAGGGGGGCCGGCGAAAACTTTGATCGATGGCTGAAATTAACTTTATTGCATTGCTGATAAAATATAAAAAGTTATTTTTCAGGCCCATGACAAAACCTTACGTAAAATCTTTACGTACTATTCTGGCGACGATTATCCTCGAGATTACAATAGACAGTAAACTTTAAATAGAATGCATATACTTAACTTACAGTCTAAAAATAAATACTAGATATTATATAAGAGAACCGGATATGTACGATTATATCTTTTTACGTCATTAATGATTTTATATCTTTTTATCTAAAGTAGGTATATAAGTATATTATAAATGCCGTGTGGTTCCGGCTTAGAATTTGAACGAACCCAACTCAATGATTTCATCATCATCATCATTATTCATCAGCCTATATTAGTCCACTGCTGGACATAGGCCTCCCCTAATGAGCGCCATAGCGCCCTGTCTTCAGCTTGACGCATCCAGGATCTGCCTGCAGTCTTTCGCAGATCGTCATCCCACCTGGCCGGAGGGCGCCCTACACTACGTTTGCCGAGTCGCGGTCTCCACTCAAGAACTCGTTTACCCCTAACGTAACTCAATTATTTAGTCATCTTATTTTAATTTGGTAGGTACAAACAAACTCTTAACTCTCTTTTTTGAATGTTGTCTTGTCTCTGACCAGGTTTACAAAAACCCTATTTATACACACTGGACCTCCCTTCATATGGAGGAAAACAGAAAGGACGTGCGGCAGCTTTTTCACCGTGTTATTTATATTTTTAACCGACTTAAAAAAAAGGGGAAGGTTCTCAATTCGTCTGTTTGTTACCTCAGAACTTTTGACTGGGTGGTCCGATTTGCATGATTTTTTTTTATATGAAAGCTGGTGCTTCCCGTGTGGTCTTATTTTAATTTTGTTCAGCTCTGACAATGAGATCCATGAAAATTCATGAAAAAACTTAAAAATTTAAGTCGGTTTATAGTTTTTTAAAACAAAATTAATTATTGTTTATTTTAATTCATATTGTTCTTTGAGACTGTGTAATTTTTAATGTGATATGGGTATTTTGTCTGAAATAAACGAATTTTATTTTATTTATTTATTTATTCAACCATGGTATGATTATTAATTAAATAAATGCAATATCAGTGTTTTAAATTTACTCTGGTATTTTAGAACATTGAAATACGTGAATACAATGAAAACGTAAAAAGTCAGTAGGTACTTATTCTCGATTTCGTGGGTTGTGTTAGTACCGTTGCTTCCTAGTACACTTGTACCACATTGATATCGCTTTCGCTGTCGTACCAACCAAAATCAGAAGAACAATTATTATTTATCTCATCCGAAGGGTTTCTTTAATCGAAAAATGACTACTGACAGGCTAAAGGTTTCTACCTAGCTTCTCACTTTTTTTTCCTTGTCAGTTAGTTTGTTTAGCTAGTTCTATAATTTGACCTTTTCTAACCGTTCATTTATTGTTTTTATGGAAATAAATAATGTTTTCTCTAATAATTGTATTGGGTATTGTATTGTCATCAGAACTAAAAAATACAAGCTTCTAATGTTTCGTATTTCAACACGAATTTAAGGTTAACTTTGGGCGAAAATAAATAACACACGGGGAAAGAACACTTTAAAATGAAGGGTTTACCGACATAGTTCAGTTATTAATTAGTTAAAATAAATTTATTTTCAAGTGATACATTCAATAGTTTTTCTATGATAACCCTTGTGCTAAAGTCTGTTCGGCGGCATAAATCATTGTGCATTTCATTCTATCGCGCGGGTATGTCTATAATGACAGGTGAGATAGCATGCATTTAGGCCGCGCTTACTGATGACAAACAGTGTATTCTTAAGGTGCGTAGGTACCAAATTTCAGATAAATCCGTCAACAGGAAAACAGGAAAGAGGGTCTAATTTGAATATCTAGATTTGACCCAAATAAATATTTAAACAAACTGGACAAGATAAATAAAACCGTTTAATAATAACAACGAAAAAATCTATTCGAGCATTACCTTGTCAGATTTCGCGTTCACCATACCTGCGAATTCTGCATTGACGTACACGGGTTGTTTTGGCGTGACGAAAAACAAAAATTAATCTCATACATTCAAACTTTTTTAATGAATAATGTTACCCCCCTTATTCATAATGGTCTGCTAACATAAAACAGCAGACTATTATGAATAAGGGGGTTAGTGTGTGTGTATTTCCATTTTGCCGATAGCAAGGCTCGACAACAGTCGACGTCACCTGCAGTCGATAGGCAAATTCCGAGATAAATAAAATATAAATAATTAATGCTGGACAATTCACACAGAATTATCTAGCCCCAAGCTAAGCAGAGCTTGTGTTATGGGTACTAGATAACTGATATACAATATAATACAATACACTACATAGATACATATTTTTTATTATACATAGAAAAAATCCAGAACGCCCTGAACAAATATCTGTAGTACAAATATTTGTCCCGAGGCGGGAATCGAACCCACCACGCAACACGCAACCTCCTGCGTCGCAGGAGGCGATTGTGCGAACTGGGACACCTAAAGGCTCGTTTACACGGACTGCACAGTGCAGTTCGTGTAAACGAGCCTTTAGTGTATATGGAAAGCGACAGAAGAGCGTAGTTTTTAATGCATTTTGCAATTTCGTGTAGGAGGCAAACGGCCTGTATCTATAGTTATAATCACGAAACAGATCTGAGTTATATGGCTATAATTATGTCCCTATCATAACGGGATAACAAGTAGAAAGGAAATTCAATAAATTTAATACAGTTCCTACAAAATTAGCGGCCTATTACTTTCATGTGACGCGATTAAAATGGTTTACAGCTGGTTTCCTGTATTCACATCGAAAATAAATGTTTTTGATAAAGATGTAAATGCATAAAGATACGAGCGAAGCAATAACAATTTGCTTTTGACGACCTCTGCGGCGCGGTGGGCTAAGGTCCGCCTGCGACGCAGGAAGATGCGGGTTTGATTCCCGCCTCAGGACAAATGTGTGTACGATTTGCAGATTGTTCAGGGCGTTCTGGATGTTTTCTATGTGTAAAGAAAAATGTGTATCTATGTAGTAAGTTTATTGTATTATGTATATCAGTTATCTAGTACCCATAACACAAGCTCTGCTTAGCTTGGGGCTAGATAATGCTGTGTGAATTGTCCAACATTATTTTATTTTATTTTGACTGTACGATATTTTCTGGACAATTCACCAATCATCTTCCATTTTGAAAATAATTGACTTTGTTTTAAAAACTATAAATCGACTTCCGTTATATAGTTTTCATGGAAATCCTTCAACGCTTTCAAATAAAAAAATAATCATGAGAATCGGACCACCCAGTCAAAAGTTCTGAGGTAAAAAACATTTAAAAAAATAGTCGAATTGAGAACCTCCGCCTTTTTAGAAGTCGGTTAAATCTACATTTCTAGTGAAATGAAGACTATTTATTTAGCTATCGTGTGTGCGAGTTAACGACTGGAAAGCTAGTGCTTTCCAGTCGTGAATTCGTTCGCACGATAGCTGGATAAAACATAGATTATGCCATCCTGCCATCCATACGTCCGTTGCTCCTAGGCCTGACCTCTCCCCGGCCGTGTCGGTCTATCGTCCCATCGGATTATCAATGTGAGGGAATAGAGAATGCACCTGTGTTTGCGCACACACTAGTGCACTTATGTCCTGCGCATTTTTACATTACTTTAATCTGTGACATTTACTACATGCTCTTTTCTATGGATCTTTGAAATTACTAAATTCTTCTTTATTCTTCTGAATTAATAAATTAATTTAATTTAATTTAATTTGGCTAGTCTTCGATGAGACTGGCCGCCCTGTGGCCGAAAGTTGGATAGGAGGACATCAAATCAAATCGTTTATTTGCAAGAATACAAAAATATGATACAGGGTGTTTGGTACAACGTTTGCCATATGAAAACTAAGGGTAGGCGGAACCAAATGAAATATCTTGGCGGCTTTTTTAACCCTCAAAAGCCTCCTGCCTATTTTTAAGAATAAATAAAAATCGTCATTTTTCCGAAACTCATTAAAACCTTAACTTGATTTTTACTAAATAAAATGGTTTACAATCTTTTTAATTAAAATCTAGCATGTTAGCCCTTAAATACTACTACTTACTAAATACCAATAATTATGAGAGATCTAGGTAAATAAAGCCGCTATGGGCATGCAAAGTGTTAAAAAGAGAAAAAATTAAATTGAGAGTTCAACTTTGGATTGAATTTAAAAAAAACTTAGCACACCTGTGTTCTTATTCTTAGTATTCGTTTAAAAACATCTGCAATTCGTGGGCAATCTAATGACATGCCAAATGTGTGAAATAACCATAATAACATAGTAAAATAAGCGTTTATTTAAAGAATCTGTCATATTGAATAACCTAATAATTAATTTTGTTTTAAAAAACTAAAAACCGAATCCTATTTTTATAGTTTTTTCTTCCGATCCCTTTGTCAGAACTGAACAAAATTTAAATGGGACCACACTAAAAAAAGAATCATGAAAATCAGAACACCCAATCAAAAGTTATGAGGTAAAAAACAAAAAAAAACTTCAATAATTTGCGCAATGACATTTTCTGTATTTCCACCTAGCCAAACTGATCTTAGTTTGAGAATTTTCGTACTGCCTCCGTAGCATGGCACCTGCCATGCCTGGTCAGCCTGGGCAGTACGAAAATTCTCTAACTAAGATCAAAGTCTGTCGACCTAACAACCCTCCATTCCCAGATGTGGGAAAACAACGGCAAATCAATATAATGAATGCTATTTTTAGACCTACTCTAAGGACGTTACTTCTCACGGCTGCATTGTTGTTTTTACTCGTTGTAATCTCCTATAATAGGATTGAAATGGCAATTAATAGTCTTTTGCTAACTCGGAGCGCAAATTACAGGACTTGTTGCGTTTGATTAGAGGAAACATTTTGAATGATCTTAATTAGTGGGGCTGTCGTGTCCGCGTTATTTGCCTGCTAAATAATAAGAGAAAGGTTTAACATAACACAACAGCTAGGTGCTGGCTTAGAATTTGCACCACCCTAACTCTTCCCGTGGGTGTCGTAAGAGACGACTAAGGGATATCTATCGGCACCACACACAGCTATGGTATGGGTACAATATTTGTTTATTAAGCGTAGTAATTTGAATATTATGTTATTGAAAATTTATATTTAATTGCCTATGTTAGGTAGAATAAAACTGGACATTTATTATCCTAAAATCTACACTGTAACATACATTATATTCTGGTATAGAGCTACAATCTAGATTTGCATCCTACTTCCTACTAATATTATAAACGCGAAAGTTTGTAAACATGTATGTAAACATATACATAGCTATTTGGCGCTGGCTTAGAATTGTACCAACCTAACTCTAACCCGCAAGTGTCGTAAGAGGCGACTAAGGGATATTCATCGGGCGAGCGGGCAGCAGCGCCCCCGCAGAACCATTATATCACCAAACTGGGATCCCTAACCCGCATGCCAAGCGTGGGGATTATGGGTATTACCCTCCATGAAATAAACGCCAATAAGGAGCTTAGGAGCTTATCAGGAGGAGGCCTGCGTCCAGCAGTGGACCAATGTAGGCTGTTGAGGTTAAGATTGTGGTTAGGTAGAATAAAACTGGACATGTATGTATGTTATCTTAAACTCTACATTGTAACATAATATTCTGGCATAGAGCTACAATATAGATTGAAGCTAAATGTATTCTTGCAAATAAATATCTTTAATCTGTTTCAATATTTACTAGAAAACTGATGATGTGCGGATCGTGAAATGTAATTTTGAAAATGTGATCATGATCACTGATTGATTAATAATGCATGGTGAAAAAGATATAGTATGGCAAATGTGCTCAAATATTAAAATTACCAAATCTAAGTATGCAGGTAGTTTTAGGTCTGGAATTAACACTTTTATCACATAAATCAGTTCCCGTGGGATAGGCGTGCGAAGCCGCGGAGCGCAACTAGTGTGGTTATAATTTTGCATCAAAATTATATTGCTGAAACCAACTGACATAGGTAAAAGGACAACACAACATGAACATCACAATGATAAACGTAATAAATAACATACACAAATTACTCAATGATTCTTCTAATAATGCTCCAAAAACCTACAGTCATGCTGTCACATCGTCACATCCAAGAAATGGGTTCTCATCTTTGTAATCTGTGGTCACTCAGTAGTTTACTTAAGTATTTACTAACTGGCGGCGGCGGAACTCAATGTTTGACTTGGGGCGGGCACTAAAGTTTTATTACTTGGGGAATTATCAAAAGGTGAAATAGGTTTCGGATCGGAGGAAATGATTCCGTCGATGTGAGAAAGGATGAATATTTTATTTGTCTGGTCTTGCAAAAGTTCACTATGTTACAGTTGCTTGAAGTTTAATATGTCGTTATTGGTTTAATGTAACCGCCTCCATTAGCACAGGACCGTTGTGGATGACACAAGTAGGTAAACCCGGCTGTGGATGATGATGATAGAGAATAATAATACATTGTTAACGAGATTTATGAATAAATGAGTGTATAAAAATAATAAATGTAGTGGACGGGGCTTTTTAAACGTCAAGACCTTACACAGCCGTGAGGTATGCAATCTCAAAAATCAAGCCGAATAAAAGATGTATCGCGATGGTAGTTGATAAGACCCCTTGCCCCTCTCCTTGGCTAATGAGAACTGCCGCAGTATGTATTTTATAACGAGATGTACAAATAAATTAGTGTATATTAAAAAAATATAATAAAAGCCGTTATTCAGCCACTAACTTGAGAATATTCTTAAATTTTAGACATCGGCAATCTCGGTATCTGTTTGCGCGGTTTTAACTGCGTCCAAGAGTTTATTAGTTCTTTAAACGCCTGGATCAAAGGAGGGGTGTTTTGTTCTTGCAAAAGTTCAAAGTGTAACAATAACAATGGACCTATATGGGTAGTGTATGTAACGCTACCGCGGGTTTTTATTTTAAATTCACAAATTTTACTTACCAACTAGTTTAAGTTAATCTACTGATTTAAGTAAAAACTTTAAAAGTTTTGGCTAGTATTCGCATTTAACGAATTTTCTCAATCTAATGTCAGGTCATTAGGATTCATCAATGGTAGTTTTATTTTTTCAATACCGGCAACAATAAAAAAATAAAAACCTGTCAAATTGACAGCGCGCTGAATCCGCCAATCAAAAACAAATGTTTTCGTTTGTTGTTGCGTAAAAAATAACTTGGATAGTTTAACTTATTGTCATTGGTTGAAAAATCTTGGTTGGCAAGAGCTATTTACTCCTGGCTAAGATGTGTTTTTCATTTGAAATCATGTTTTTTATTCATGATACGGTTAACCCGTTACATTAAAGCCTTATCAGACTAATATTATAAATGCGAAAGTTTGTGTGGATGTATGGATGGATGGATGTTTGTTACCTCTTCACGCCAAAACTACTGAACCGATCTGGCTGAAATGTTGTATATAGGTAATTCTAATCCTGGAATCAAAAATAGGCTACTTTTTATCCCATAAAACAGTTCCCATGGGATTAAAATCACCTTTAACCGTTTCCATAGGAACAACGCGTGCGAAAATACGGGGCGCAGCTAGTCAATCATAATTCATAAATCTATGCTTGAATAACGCTTATGCCATAAAAACGCGATACAGCATAGACCAAGGACTAAGCAAGCACCGATTTCAATCAATGCAGTACTCAAGCATAGATAAATGACTGAGCAAGCACGTCCTTCTTCTATTTTGACCCTGGTTTTTACTAATAATAAAAGTAATGTTATAAAAAATATGTTTGCAAGAGATTGATTTGTGACTGTGAGCTAAAGCTTACTCAGTCATAAATTTATGTTTGAGCTTATACTATAGCAACGCAGTACTCAAGCATAGATCAATGACTGCACTTCCTTCTTCCAACTTGACCCTGATTTTAACTAATAATAAAAACAAGGTTATGAAAAAACCTTGGTTTGCAAGAGTTGGTTCTTTACTCCTGGCTAAGATAAGTTTTTCATTTGAAGCCTTAGGCCTGTATCATGAAAGCTTACTCAGTCATAAATCTATGCTTGAGTAAACCTTTTGCCATAAAACGCTGTACTGAGCACAGATTTATGACTGAGCAAGCACTGATTCTTATGCGGTGTTTTGGAAAGAAAGCTAATATTTCTACGAGTGTATCTGAAACTATGTTTACTGTAATTTGATGTAGCCGTTCTCAATTCATCATAATACTAATATATTATGTATTATAATGTTTCTCACCGCGGCAACGTCCGCATTGTTTTCTATTCCACAAGAAATAATTTATGGGATGAAAAGTATGTAGTAATATTTGATTCGAGCATTAGAATTATCTGTATGCAAAATATCGTAATAGTTTTAGCATGAAGAGTAACAAACATCACGTAGGATTCATCAATATGTAATTTTTTAAGCACAAGCTTAAAAATTGGCTTATTGACATGTGTTTTCACAATTTAAATGAATTGATTATAATGAAAATTCATTGATATATTGACATTCCGATTTGATTTATATACTTATAACTAAATTACTTA
This sequence comes from Eupithecia tripunctaria, assembly GCA_955876795.1. Classification (NCBI taxonomy): domain Eukaryota; kingdom Metazoa; phylum Arthropoda; class Insecta; order Lepidoptera; family Geometridae; genus Eupithecia; species Eupithecia tripunctaria. The sequence continues at coordinate 4,948,462 of OY041623.1, read as the reverse complement.
TATTGTGTAATATTTATGATTATCATTGATTATTCTTAGGTTTTTAGTAGCAAAATTTTTTATTGGTACTATTTTGATTTTACTACGTGCTACGATATAAAGTAAGGCGTATCACAAGACCCGTAACTTTGTTGCCGATAAAAAATCTGAATGTGAATCAACTCAGTTAGTTTAAAAGAAAATACCTAGAGCTAGGTCATATGTTTTTGTAAAATTATCATGTTAATGGATGCTGTTTTAATGTCTCTTTGATGATGTTCTCAGAATTACAAGTACTCAGGTGTTTTATTTCTCGCTTTATGAATATCCCCGTCTCTGAGACATAACACAAAAGATGACAGTTATAAATCCATTTACAAAGTGACTTTGATTTCATGCGCCGACGGTCTATTTTGGACTGATTGCTCTATTAATATCATCCTCGGTTTTTTCAACTTTACAGTTCACTGGTTCTTTGAGTTTAAAAAGTTTAGGTTTAACTCTGAGGTATATTTCATAATAGCAGTTTTATAAAATAAGGCTGGACATTTCGTATGGTGTCGTCTACCTCAACCTCATCCTCAACAGCCTGTATCGATCCACTGCTGGACGCAGGCCTCCCCCTGAGAAAAGAACTCTAAGCAATTCCTCGAGAGTTAGAAGAGGTAACTTTGTAAGAACGTTCTTAAATAGAACAAAACTACGAGGTAGCATGTCAGTACACGGTAGAATAAGTCAGTAATTGCTGAAATCTAAAAGAAGCGAATAGGCTTGCTTACATCTAATTAAATTCTGTTATATACCGAACGTAGGTCAAAAAGTATTTATTTCCATATATACAATAAATGTACACTTAGAAAAGGTCAAATTATAATAAAAAAATTACGCTGACACGGAAATAAAGTAGTATTTTTTATTTCGGTCGCTTCGGTATGTAGCTACAGTAAAAAACAACGAAGAAACCTTTAGCCTGTTAGTTGTTAATTTTCGAGTTGGAGCACAATCCGTCCCAAGCTTTTTTATCCCCTAGCTAGAGTCTAAACTCTTTGCACACCAAGGTTTTGACAGTTTGTTTGAATTTATTTACTGATAATTTTTGCAGCTCAATAGGGGTTTTGTTGTTAAAGCGTATACATTGCCCAACTATAGACGGATACGAATATAACCCTTATTACAATATAGTTCTCAGGACCAATCTCATCTCTAAAACCTTCACAATCTAATAATACGCTTTTTATCAGCAGCTCATTTGACATGGTTCTTCCAAATTGACCTTGGTTTTTACTAATAATAAAAACAATGTTATGGTTTACCGAACTGTTAAACGAGCTAGGCTAAATCAGTTTACTGTAAGGTCTGGTGCAATAATAAACCAGTGGCATGACGACCCCTGTTCGCTTCCCACACGTTTATGTTAAGGATGACTCACACCGTGCCGTGTCCGAGCCGAGTGTCGGCCGTAGCACGGTCAACTAATCACACTAATATTATAAATGCGAAAGTTTGTATGCATGTATGGATGGATGGATGGATGTTTGTTACCTCTTCACCCTAAACTACTGAACGAATTGGGCTGAAATTTACAACAAACAACATAGGCTACTTTTTATTCCATAAATCAGTTCCCGTGGGATAGGAATCACCTCTAAACGTATCCATAGGATTAAACCGTGCGAAGCCGTAGGGCGCAGCTAGTATAACATAATTGTTTTTTTATGGACACGATCACGCTATACCGAGCGGCAACCGAAACCGAGTGACGGCGCTGAGCAACGAATATCGCTCGGATCAACTCAATCCTACCTCGGCTCGGCCACGGCCCGTTGGATGAATACATACAGAATACATACACTGTTTAGACTTTTTTTTTATTATAGTAAGTAAAAAGTTTATGTCTAAGTTTAAGCACGCCGTTTTGTTGATTTTGACGTTGTGTGGTTGGCAAGTAGAAAATGCCATCACCATTTGTGTACTTTTTTTATAATTGTGTGCAATAAAGTATTAAAATAAAATAATACAGTTTCGCCGAGCTGCACCCGAGTCCGAGCATCACGGCGCAACGGTAAATTGCTCGGTCGAGGCCACTCGAGGCCCGTGAGAACAGACCGGCTCGGTGACCATGCTGCGGCCGACGACACTCGGCTCGGACCTGACACGGTCTAGGCACGGGATCGGCTCGGTGACCGAGCTACGGCCGACACTCGGCTAGGACGCGGCAGGGTGTAGTGTGAGACCTCCTTTATGCCCCGTTGCTGCCTACGCAATTTGTTATTATGAGAGACTAGCCAGAGACAAAAGACCCTCTGTTTTGCAGGTTTTTCCTAGACAAAATATAGTATAAGTCCTTCCTCTGGGTTTAATCTATCACTTTGATAATTTTAAGATCCTTAAGTTTTTGGTTATTATAGTTGACACCATGAGGAATTTCTAAGAAATCCAATAATATCCCAAAAAGAGCATCAAACATCGTTGGCATACCTACTAGTCCGATTTTGAAAAAAAAAAACGTGATTCGTCAGCCAGTGATGAAACGCATGTCAATCGACAGAGTAAATGATTACAAAGAAAAAGTGTTCTATGATCAAATCTCCTAAGTGATACGGTTTTACGGCTACGAAGTTTTTCTTCGTGGTTTAGTGCTTATCATATTCCCGTACTGCAGGCTCATTCTATAAACTCATTTCGAACCTCACTAAGCTGAATCCACAGTGAGTTTGTATTCTGTAAAACTCGATAATGCTTGTAGCGCCTCAGTGACGAGCGTGGTAATGACGTTCGAAGTGAGCTCGGTCGGTGAATTCGAGTACGAATTCAAACTTTTACAGAATGAGTCTGCTGATAGGAGGACGCGAGTTCGAGTCCCGTCGAAGTTGAAATTTTTTGGGAATATTATTTGATATTTTATTAAGATCCGTTCAGTTATGATTTATTTATTTAATACTTTATTGCACACAATTATAAAAAAAAGTACACAAATGGTGGGCATAATGCCGATGGCATTTTCTACCTGCCAACCACACCAGGTCAAAAACAACAAAAACGGCGTGCTTAAACTAAGACATTAACTTACTAATAATAAAATAATAATGAAGTCTAAACTATAAATAATTTTTTATATAAAAACAATATATTAAAATATCTACATATACCTACAAGAGATACCTACAAAAATCTAAAAGTGGAGTGAAAAGACGGTATAATTTAACTTTTATATATAATATAACTTTTAATATTTATTATAACTTTTATGATAATTCTATATCAAATTCTGACCCGAGAGCGACCCACTTTAATTTAATTCCGAGTTTCGTTTGAGTATCCATTATATGACTCATCTTCTCATGATATACTATGGGACCACCTCATTCTGAATAAAATAGCGAAATAATTTCCAAAATCGGTCCATAAAAATCGACGAAAATTCAAAAAAGAAAAAAATACAGCCGAACATACATAGAACCTCAACCCTTTTCGAAGTCTGTTAAAAACGTCATTATTCACACTGGAGTCGGAAAAATTCTGGCCCTGCTCCTCATTCAAGAGCTTTGGAAGCTGTGCTCCGTCTATTGGCAATTTCCTGACCGTGTCCGGGGGCCGAGTGTCGAGATACCAATCAAGTGCTCACCTTTAGGTACTACAATCTGTTGTACTTACTGAAGCCTGTTTCTAAATCTGGCTTAAAGACTAAAGCGCCCTTGCGATTGGCTTAAGTTAGGTCTTACGTCTAATCTTGATTAGGTAACTACTAACGTCTTCAGACACATAGACCGGATAGTGTATTTTGGAAAACGAATTATGAAGGTGACGGATAACGGATCACTCAAACCGAAGGAGGAACGATCTGTTCTTATTCTGATCTGGTTATGTAGAAAAAAAAATATTTCGCAGGGGTGCTCAAACGGTCGATCGCGAAAGCTTTTTGAGTCGATCACCGGCAATATACCCCAATACCTCTTATACCGTGTCATCATTCATAAAATAATAGGTCAACCTAAACAAACATAAAATCACTCAATATAATTTTACCACAGGCGATTTTAAGTCTGTTAGATTGACTACGGAAAAATATGATACCTAAATTATTACTGTCAGTTTCAGATTGTGCATTTTACACCACACATTGAATCAACATTTTTCAGGGATTTAACAAGAAAGGCATTACTTTTTTCTATATAAAATATAAAATATTTAAGAATTGTGTAAGTACTTATGTGTAAACTCATCTGACGATTCCATGTCTTTTTGATTGTACCAATTAGATTTTATAAGAACAATTTTGTGGTAGCTCCTTACATTAGACAATAAATAATATTTCTGAATATTATTCACAAAATCAATCTCTGAGTATTGGCCATTTTTGTAAGCTATATCTTATGCACCATTTATTATGTACTAGCTGCGCCCCGCAGCTTCGCTCGCGTTGTTCCTATGGAAACGTTTAAAGGTGATTTTTATCCCCCGGGAACAGATTTACGGAATAAAAAGTAGCCTATGTTTTATTCCAGTATTAGAATTACCTGTATGCATAATTTCAGCCAGATCTGTTCAGTAGTTTTGGCGTGAAGAGGTAACAAACATCCATCCATAATACATCCATACAAACTTTCGCATTTATAATATTAGTGTGATGTGATGTCATAATTATGTGTATTGGTTGCAAAATAAACGCATTTTTAATTTAATTTACATTTACTTTTGACTGTAGAAGAAGGAAAGAGTTGCCTTTGCTCTGCTATTCGTAGCTTGTGAACAGAAACAAATTGGACATATTACTTTAAACGCGTGCAAGTAGTCATTTAAAAGATTTGTAAACACCTCAACAACACAAACCATAAAGCGTGGTGTCAACTGATTAAAATTCCGCCTCCGAACAGTCACACAATGGGACTAGATGTCCGTCATGTACGATGAAAGTGTACCACTGGTGTAGTCACCGATTTAAGTGGCGTGGCAACATGGGTTTCGAGAAATATTGTTCATTTAATCTAGTTTAGAATGAATGAGCTTTTTATTGTAAACATAACCATAAGATACGTGGGATGGATGTTTGCTAATATCGATATTGCAGATTCCAAAGAGTATCGCTAAAATGTCATGTTCGACGATGACCGTAGGTAAGTATAAAGGTGTTACGGGGCGTAATGTCGTGTTACACAGCGAACGTTTGTGCAGTCAGTACGGGGAAGAAGGCGCTCGTAACGAACAACCAAACGGATTTTGGCATAAGGTGGCGAGCATACGGTGGCGTAACGCATCATACTCGCTGCTAATGTTACATTGCGCTCGTAAGAGCTCTTGGGCACAGATTTTTTTACGCCGTGAAAACCTGTGGTTTATTTGCCGTGTCTATGCACGGCGCCGTCAACAAACTTCCATTGTGATCTAAATACCACAGACGACCGTGCGTTTATTATCATTAACGCCCTAACACCGGTCAGTGTCCAGTCCACCTTAAGACTCATGGCCCAATACACACCATGCCACTTCACCCCGTGTCGCGATAGCAGGTCGCATGCACCTCTAAGGCTCGGCAATGCGTTAAGGACAAACTTCGGCAAAAAAGATCATCCACTAAAATATGCATGGCTTGGGAGTTAAAGCATACGGTAGTTACAGTCCATTAAAAGATTAACGGATAGAGCGTTAGTTAGCGACTTGTAATCCAATCTCCAAGGCTTTTGATGAGGCAGTGTCGAGTCTATTCCAAGAGGGAAGCTCGGAAGTTTACGACTGGATTATAGATCACTACACTAGTCTCTGCCAACGACTCGACTCGAACTCTGCGAGCGATTTATCAAAGAGACATGTCTTGTTGCACGTCATGTTTTCTGGTTAGTAGTGTTTTTTTGGTTGTCCACTGAAATAATTTAAACTTTAAATCAATTTTGTTACCAGTGGAAATTTATAAATAGCCCTTAGTTAAGGTACATGTAATTTTCATGTTAGTATTTGTATTAATATTTCATTATGTAATTAACTGTAAGTTTTCCAAAAAACTAAAAAAAAGTGTGTTATCCTAAATTAGATTTACCTATGTACTCACTGGGCTTTTTTAAAATTAACCTTACCGGAGGGTGAGCATTTTGGGCCCGTTTTGGAATTTTGTCCAATCAAGATGAATCATGTGTCGTTGCATAGCTCTTTTCAATAGGACAAAAAAATGATACCACGATAAAACTAAAACTAAAATTACCATTCTTCATCGCCGTCCGAGTTGGACGGCGATGAAGAATGGTAATTTTAGTTTTAGTTTTATCGTGGTTTCAGCATCATTTGATTCAGTGTCACTTTTTTTTTTTTTTTTTTTTTATTAGAAATAGTCCTTCGTTTGACCGCAATCTCACAATTCTCACATGATGGAAAGCGAAGATGCGGCCGACGATGTATCACGAAGGTCTAGAAGATGGCTACTCCTACTTGCGTTTGAACTTGAAACAACCGAAAAGATCCGCTTAGAAAACCACCGCGCCGCTCAGATATAGTTTACGAAAATCACTTTGCATAAGTTCGCGTCACAAAAAGCGTCCACATAATGAGCTATTAGCATATTTGTTGCATTACTGGCGCGTAAGCCGTCAGAATGGCCCTATACTAGAGCCACAGCGTGAAGGAAGACAGTAGATCTTCTGTCTAAGATTCTCAGTCCGTACTTGCCGCTTGCTATTATATGACTATCTTCTTCGGAGGGGAAGCGCTAGGACATCGTGTATCTCAGAAATACAAGCAAACTATCGAAGAAGATAACACAACACAATACATTTCTGCTGTGAGAGCTATACTTCTTATTTACTCAGCTCCAATCTTGTCCCCTTACCTATACATAATGGTCTGCTAACATAAAACAGCTGCTCAGTATTGTTATTTCTCAGTCTGACTTATGTCAATAGAAAAAGACAGAGCAAGATTTAGCAGTGTGCTAAGTTAGCAGACTATTATAAATAATGGGGTAAGTTTTTAATGTCGAACAGGAATCACACTTGATGCTGATCATTTTGATGCCGAGACTTGTATAGTTCACACATACAGACTTACATGAACTCAAAGTTACACCAACATCTATTCTTTCGTAGAGCCTTGACTTCGGTCGGTTATCCCCGAATACTCAAAACTTAAATCATATTTAAGCACGTCATAATCATACCTAGAAATTTTGACAGATTTTTATTGAAAACTGTCAAAAAATTGAGAACACTGCGGAATCTTACCGCGCGATTTTTAAGCAATATATTGCAACATGTGGAAATCGTATGAAGCTGAAAAAAAAACCGTATAATATATGACTCCGTACACGGATAATAATCCGGCAAAAAAACGCGCGCCTTACCTAATCCGCTATGTATTATTGTATACGCCTAAATGGTGAGTTAAGTTTGAGTATACGGGCGTTAGATTGATAACTGCCATGCTCGCTTGTGCCTGACAAAGGAGAATCTAATCAAATCAAATCTAAATGCTATTTACACTCTAGCTTTTGTCTTTTAAACGTTTGCATTGTAATGCCACCAATTTAGATTTAGCACAGATAATGGTCTCAATTCAGATGTCGCCAAAACTAAACCAAACTAATTTGACAGGACAGGACTAACTGTAAACTATACAAGTCTCGCCATCAAAGTGATATCAGCGAGCTATGGAAAGAGCTATGCTCGGAGTCTCTCTGAAGGATAGAATTCCTAACGAATACATCCGACAGAGAACCAAAGTTATCGACATAGCTCAAAGAATTAGCAAGCTGAAGTGGCAGTGGGCCGGCCATATTTCGCGAAGAACCGATAACCGCTGGGGTAAACGAGTTCTTGAGTGGAGACCGCGACTCGGCAAACGTAGTGTAGGACGCCCTCTGGCCAGGTGGGACGACGATCTGCGAAAGACTGCAGGCAGATGCTGTATGCGTCAAGCTGAAGACAGGGCTCTATGGCGCTCATTAGGGGAGGCCTATGTCCAGCAGTGGACTAATATAGGCTGATGACGATGATGAAAGTGATACAGTCCTTTTCATAAAGATCAGAATGGAAAGGATAACATCATTTTTAGTGCTGTCAAACTAGTTTAGATTAGACGATATCTGAATTGACACCCATATTATACCTACAGGCGTCTAAGTTGAAGTTGTCCGTAAACTAATCAGTTAATTTACACTGTGTCCGAGTCGATGTGAGCACTCGACAGACGTGTGAGGTCGTCGTTTCGGGGATATATTGTCTTTTAGCTGTTAGTCATTATGGATGCTTCGGCTAACATTCTGTTGAATATCAAATGTTGAGGGAAATGGAGGATTGTTTAATTTGTTTATAGTGGATTGTACATTTATTCGTAATGGACCAGGATGATGATTCCCCCGATTCGATGAGGTGAGAAAGTGTTTTGAAGTTCTTAAACTTGTTAAGTAAAATAGTGAAGTTAAAATCTTTAAAAACACTGTGATATAGACATATCTGTTCTCAGCTGCTCTATAAATCAATGATAATAATAACATTGAAGAGGTTAGTTTGTATGAAATCACTTGAAACGCGATTAAATCATGATTTTGAGGATCGGAATTTGCCAAGATTTGGAACAATTTGCACATGTCATGCAAGATCATCATGGATACACATAAAAGCAAAACACCGCTTGTTATGGCAGATTTCCCATTATTGGTGCAGCAATATCTATGTAGGTATTTCAATTATCTAGTGCCCATACATAACACAAGCTCTGCTTAGCTTGGGGCTAGATAATGCTGTGTGAATTGTCCAGCATTATTATTATTTATTTGCAGTGTTAATAATCACCATTGTAATTTAACAATGTTTCTTTCAATTTTCAATTGAATCTCAATTTCTTCTCTTTGTTTTTTTCAATAGTTGTACTCGTTGCAGTTGGTAAGCTTCACGCTGCCATTTTTAAGGTTTACACTCAAGTCTGAAATAACCGAAACAAAAATACGAAAACCAACGCGGGCCGAAAGTTGGTTTTATCAATTGGCTCATATTGTATATTAAAATAAAGCACACCGATGCATGATTTGTTTTTGCTAAATGAGTGGCAAAGGCCCACGGCGCGTTAAGACTAGTTTTTTAAACCTCGCTTTTTAAAAAGTGTATTGGCCACACGGCCTGACCTCTGCGCGTATGATTCCAAGTTATTAAAAAATTCCCTGATAGCCAAATATCAAGTAGGTAATACTTTATTTGTTAAGTATCAAATTATCTAACACTATCTTACTAGCAGCGCCTCGCGGTTTCACCCGCGTAGTTCCCGTTCCCGTGGGAATTTCGGGATATAGTATATATAATATTTAAAGAAAGATTTTTTTTTATCGGTCCAGTAGTTTCGGAGCCTATTCAATACAAATAAACAATCAAAGCTTACCTCTTTATAATATTAGTATAGACTAATAATGAGACGAATGTTTGTACCGTTGTTGGTATGAACATGAAATGAAGACAAGAAGAACCGAAGACAATGCCAAACCTACCGAATGAATAGGGCTGAAATTATGCACACATTAAGATCATTAAGATCTGGAACAACACATAGAATAATTTTTATTCCAAAAATGCTTGCGAAGCCGCAGACAGAAGCAAGTTTGATAATAATATATAGATAAATGGCCTTTGTAACTATAAATGAATAACAGCTATTAATTTCTGATTTCCAACCAAAAACAGAGGCCTTCGTCAGCTACTAATAAACAAGTTAGACACCTCTTGCTAACTTAATCCCCCGTTATTCCATTGTGAAATCGGCACATACTAATCAAGTTTCCGACAGGTGTAACGCGAGTCGTAACATCAGAAATAAAGACCTGTAACTTAATTCCTGATTGGCAGACTTTTAGCTCGCATTCACATGTCACTTTCTGATCAGCTGATCGAATGGGTTGTCAGTGCACTGACGTTGATTCAAATGTTTCGTCACGGTAGTTACACTGAGAAATAAAAATAAAACTAGGACTAGGAAATCGCACAAGGCTAGACTTTGGAGGCCAAGAGTGTGTGGCGTTGCTGTGGTGCCGGCTTAGAGTTTCCACCACTCCGACTCTTCCCGCGGGTGTCGTAAAAGGCGACTAAGGCCTTGTACGGGACGCGTGCAGCAGTTACCCCACGCGTAAACACAAACATATCGCAATGTACGGCGATGTTTATGGATAGGCGGGGCGTGAAGAGAGGAGTTTCTCGCCGCGTGCGACGCATCAAATCAAACAATCGCGTGTAAGAATGCTTCTCCGTAAACACACTAACGATGTTATAAGTTTGAATTTAGTGCGAGCCGCGCCACTGCACGCGCCGCTTCACGCCCCTCGTCTCTGTAAATAAGGCCTTAGGGATAACCGGGGGCGGGCAACAGCGCCCCCTGCTGAACAATTTTACCAGCGATCTGCGATCCCTAAACTGCATGCTCACTATGCTCAATATAGACGGTCGAGGTGTGAAGATAAGTTTCAGGTTATGAAGCTGATAAATGCTGAAAATGTTACTTAATAACATCTAGCCCCACATTAAGCACAGCTTATTTTATATGGCAATGTCATTCACTAAATTCAGTTCACATTTATTGCCATTTTCCACCGCTACAGGTCGGTAAAGAGCAGAACTCATTAGCCAGGTTAAATTATAATATCTTGACTTGTCCTAATCAGTGGAGCGATAAAACAGGTAAACTAAGTTTAGGCTTACTTTTTTTAGCGGAATAGCATTTTCCGGTATCGAGGCAGATTCGCCAATCACTCTTTCTCTCTCTAGGACTACTTTTCGGGACGAATATTGGTGTACAAATGAATTTGCCCCTTCCATTCAAAGGCATAAGTGCCAAAAGGTCTGGCAGATTCTAATTAGGCGGATAATTGTGGGAGGTCTGAAAATACCGCGTCACGTTTTTATTTCCGGCGATCCAGTCCAGACTGTTATGAATAAACGATTCAATTTCCAACCAAGTGCTAATTTCCAAATTAGAGGCATGGGCTGCTCCCAGGGTTTCCCGCTTTTTCGCAACATCTAATAAAAACAACACACAAATCACAAAGTACAGTCAACGCCGTATATAAATGAATAGATGAAGACTAAAACTCTGTGTATACAAAATTGTATTGTATAATGTTAGATCGCTCAGAACGTCCGTGAAATTAGCGTTCCTTGTCCTACCAATCGATAGCTAAGCGCTTTCTGGAGTCTCTAATTTGACAATGGTCTTATACAGCAGCATACTCTGACATACCTTTTATTTATTTATTAATTTGACTTTCACTTATTATTTTTATTTAATTTTTCAGTCATGTCTGTCTGTTTTTAACCGACTTCAAAAAAGGAGGAAGTTCTCAATTCGACTGTATTTTTTTATATATTTTTACCTCACAACTTTTGATTGGGTGATCCGATTTCCATGATTATTTTTTTATTTGATAGCTGGTGCTTCCCGTCTCGTCCGATTTTGTTTCAGTTCTGACAATGGGTCCATGAAAAAACTATATAATTGAAGTCGGTTTATAGTTTTTTAAAACAAAATCAATTATTTTACCTAAGTACCTTATATGGTGTTTCGTTTAGCGAAGTTTGTCTGTTATTTTTATAATAGAAATATTGAAAGTAACGACTTCAAATGTACCTATTTTAGAATAAATAAATGCAAATACGAGCTGCTTTAGCGGCTTGAGGGTGTTGATATGTCACTGTCACAATAACATAGATCTTTGACAGATGATTTTATAAAAAAGAGGTTGATATTTGGTACAACCTACTCTTCCGGCCATTAACACAAAGATGAATGTATATTCATTCGTTGTAGTTGCTGATTTTATAATTACTTATAAAATCAGCAAAAAACAGCGTTTGTTCAATTCAACCGCCCTAACCCAATAGAGAAATGTTTTAGGGATTGTAGTGGTTTTGTTTGTACAGGGGGTTTCGATTCTTAACATGTATAGCTCTTTTAGGCGGTAACTGTACCAGACAACATACGCACACATTACACCTTGCAGTAGAGTAAAGCTGAGTCACTGGCTCGCAATTCGTAAAACATTGTAAAACATCCGATGCAACGACAAAGTCCAGATACCTATTTCTACCGCGATTGAGTCACGGATCGATGTAGTATACAGTTTGCGTCGAAATAGAACCTGAGTAGCTGTGTACTTGAACCATTTTGACCCTTATTGCTGTCTGAATATGAGTCGTGCTTTGTTAGCTCAAGTTACTTGTGCTGGAGCGTACTGTACTCTCAGCCACGTGGTTTAAGGTCCTGTTAATTGTTAGGTAGGTAGGGTACTTACTTACTGGTACTGACCTAGGGTATTAGGGTATTGCCCTTCTTTGATATCTACTCAATGATGAATGAATTACTTAATACGCAAGGGAATAAGTTTTTATACACAGGCAAATTCTGAGTTAAAATTACGTGGTCGTCAGATACTTAGTTCTTTAGAGTAGACTAAGTATATTTGTTTTCAAAATTCACACTAGGCAGGTACATCTCAGATAGAGAAGACACCTCGATCGGTACCCCTACCGCTCGAGGAGTCTCTAACAAGCAATGCTGTGTGCTGAGTTCACTCTCGACTCAAAGTAGGTCTTTGGTTGACGAAAGGTGGGTAGCGTGATTGACAATGGGCTGGTTAGTTGCAGAAATTCAATACTTCTTAGAATCCTTGGTCTTGTAGCTTGTAGCACAGTAGATTATTAGATGTTATAAATAAAAACAAACCACTGACTTAGAGGCACTTAGATTGGCTCATTGGTGATCAATGGGCCAATCTAAGTGCCAATCACTAGTGACCAATCTCGGCACGTTTGAGTATTCGGGGGTAAAACAAGCAATGCTGTGTGCTGAGTTCACTCTCGACTCAAAAAATGTCTTTGGTTGACGGCAGGTGGGCAGCTTGGTCGGCAATGGGTTGTTTTTGACTCTCCCAGCGACATAAAAGTCTCCAAATACTATTATATATCTTAGAATCCTTAGTCCTGTAGTAGGGCAGTAGATCAGATTTTATAAAATCATACCATATCTCAGACTTATGGAAACGTAGATTGGCCTCACTACCGATCTAGGTGTTTTCTGCAGTTCACACTACTCCAAGGCTCTCATAAAAAGACACTTAGATCGGTTTCAGTACCGATCTGGGTGACTTTAACAAGCAATGCTGTGTGCTGAGTTCACTCTCGACTCAAAGAAGGTCTCTGGTTGACGGCAGGTGGGCAGCGTGGTCGGCAATGGGCTGCTTCGGCTCTCCGGGGGACAAGCGCGGCGCTGAGGGCGACGACATAAAGTCGCAGAAGCGCCGCAGCGATGCCATCACCCGACAATTGCAGAAAGATAAACAGGTAATAGAATTGCGAATTTTAAATCGAATAATAATAATAAAGAGAGATGCTTGCGCAAATCCATTGCGCAAGTGGGTCGCATCCCTGGTGGACCAACAGTCTGCTGACTACCGTGGCGCAGGACCTACGCTCCAGTATCATGGGCCACTGGATGTTGATGCTGAAACCAGTATGATCCTCGATCATTGAGCCAATGATCGATCTATCTAGGCCGCCGGCCACAGAGCTAGATTGTGGTTTCATTTTAGTTTATTTGATAGGATAGGTGGGAATAAATAAAATAACATTTATTTATTCCCACCCCAAGTCTTCCCGTGCCCACCCTAATTCTTCCCGTCGTAAGAGACGACTAAGGGATATCCAGCAGCGCCCGTGCAGAACAAATCTTCCACCAAACTGCGATCCCCAACCCGCAAGCCCAGCGTGGGGATTATGGGCATTACCCCCAATGAGTTAAACGCCAATAAGGCGTTTATCAGGGGGAGGCCTGCGTCCAGCAGTGGACCGATACAGGTTGAAGTTGAGTTTATTTTATTTAAATTTGAAATTGTAACTGTGTGTACTCGTATATCTATGGATCAACTTGAATCTGAAAATAAAGTTTGTTTTATTATAATAACTGGCCTCTGTCTGCGGCTTTGTGGTTTTCCGCTATAAAAAGCCTGTACTTAGATCTACATCTATGCAAAATTTCAGGCCCGATCTGCTTATTAGATTGAGCGGAACGAGGAAACGAATATCTAAACTTTTGATGACACAAATTTTATAAATGCGAAAGTTTGCATGTTTTGTTAGATGTTTGTTACCTCTTCATTCATGTCAAAACTACAAAACTGCTGAAATTTTGCATACAGGTAGTTCTAATCCTGAAATCAAACATAGGCTACTTTCTATCCCATAAATCAGTTCCCGTGGAATAAGTGTCATACGAGTATACCTTTCGTTGCCACCAAACTTCTTGACCTCTCACCTATGTTTCCAGCTATACCGCGCAACGCACCGCCTCCTACTCCTAGGAGCTGGTGAATCCGGCAAGTCGACCATCGTGAAGCAGATGCGTATCCTCCACGTCAATGGCTTCTCGGATAAGGAACGTCGGGAGAAGATCGAGGATATTAAGAAGAACATTCGAGACGCTATTCTTGTGAGTATACGATTAGTATAGCTTTCTAAGCTTACCGTGGCGGTAAGAGTTGAACACTCTAGCTCCGTGTATACAGGGTGGGGCAAATTTTTGGCCCCTTTAGGGTAGCTACCGTTTCTTTTGTAGTTCGAAGGTATATATTTTTCTTCAAAATAAAACAGACGGTTCCTAAGAACAGAACCTTCTAACTACAACAGAAACGGTAGCTACCCTTAAGGGGCCAAAAATTTGCCCCACTCTGTATAATAATCCATGGGCGGGGCGGGGCCCATGGATGTCGTAAAATCTTATATACACGGACGGCAATTTTCTCGTCGACTGCAATTGAGCTTTGCAGTCAGCAACTTGTCATCCGTGTATTTGAGAGTGCAGTCCATGTATAAGAGTGCTAAGAGAACTATGGGAACCTGCCCAAGCGGAAGGTAACTAATTCGCTTGTCAAGAGTGATTATTGTAGCATAATCCTCCTTTTTTTGGGATAGGCATGTTCAGCTGTGGACTTACGAGTATTTGTGCTGATGAAGATAGCCCGTAAACACTGGTGGATCTGGCAAGTCTACCATTTGCTTCATGATGCGTATCCTCCACATCAATGGCTTCTCAGGTAAGGAGAATCGGGAGAAGATCGAGGATTAAGAAGAACATTCGAGACCCTATTCTGCTGAGTATACGATTAGTATAGCTTCCTAAGCACACCCGCAGTGGGGGCGTAAGAATCGAGTTCTTCTACTGAGCTTGTGTATGTCGTAAGAGCCGACTAAGGGAATTTACCAGCGAAATTGCAGTAGACTTTCTCCTGAAATCTGCAATCCACATTTCAAGAGTGGTGGATATGGCTAAACACCACTTGTTTGGGGTAGCCATGTTCAGCAGTGGACGTACTATGTAAGCTGATGTGGAAAGCCTCCACAACTCTCAAAAATTCAAGATGTTCGTACGTCACGTTCAAAGAACATAAAAAAAAATCAGGAAATTTCAAGTTCTCATCTGATGGCTTCTGCATCTGGTTTGACGCAAAAACAGGGCAACTCCAAATTAAAGACTACTAAACACTTGCCAAAATTACTAAACATTAACGATTTAAAACTCGCAAAAATACCTTTTGAAATGTTGATCCTTCATTAATTTTTGGTGTAGATTTTGAAACACATGTGGCGAGCCCTTAGAAAAATAATTGTGAATACTTTCGTGGTCGACCTATAATGTACTTTTCCTTAATATAAAATATTGTTTTTTCTGTTTCAGACAATCACCGGAGCTATGAGTACCTTGACACCCCCCATACCACTGGAAAAACCGGAAAACAAGGCGCGCGTCGATTATATTCAGGTAAGCAGTGGTATACTAGGAAAAGGATGGTATACTTGGAAGGTTTTCGTAGTATGATGGACTCGAGTTGTCATATCTGGATTGCGCTTGTAGCCACAGCAATTAAATCAAACTATGTACATACTAGTCTAGTGTTATAATATCTGCGTCCAAAGTCCAAACTAAGTAATGTACTTTTGAATTAATTTCAAATCTGTTACTAGATCCAGTTTATCTCCGTTTGTATGAAGTTAGTCGATTAGTATAATGTAAGAGACGCTTAAATTTTATTTTACGGCTGTATTTCATGTGGACATCGGAAGCTTATTATGACAGTTTTTAAGCTGTCCAGCTGTCTTCTGGAAATCACACCCACAGATATTTCTTTGGTCAGTCAAGTGCTTAGTCACTTACTCCTGTGGCCAAGCAATCCAAAGTGAAACTTAGCCTTCGACACAAGACTTCTCCAGCCATCCTAGTTAATCAGAGACAAGTTCTGAACCATGTAACTAATATCAAGCCGTCTGTTTCAGGATGTGGCGTCCCAACCTGACTTTGACTACCCAATGGAGTTCTACGAACATACGGAGGCATTGTGGAAGGACCAGGGCGTGCAGCGTACATACGAGCGCAGCAATGAATACCAGCTCATCGACTGTGCCAAGTAGTGAGTATATTTACTGAACAATGGAGTTCTCTGGTACACTTTGACTACCCAATAGAGTTCTACGAACTCACGGAGGCATTGTGGAAGGACCAGGGCGTGCAGCGTACTTACGAGCGCAGCAATGAATACCAGCTCATCGACTGTGCCAAGTAGTGAGTATATTTACTGAACAATGGAGTTCTCTGGTACACTTTGACTACCCAATAGAGTTCTACGAACTCACGGAGGCATTGTGGAAGGACCAGGGCGTGCAGCGTACTTACGAGCGCAGCAATGAATACCAGCTCATCGACTGTGCCAAGTAGTGAGTATATTTACTGAACAATGGAGTTCTCTGGTACACTTTGACTACCCAATAGAGTTTCTACGAACTCACGGAGGCATTGTGGAAGGACCAGGGCGTGCAGCGTACTTACGAGCGCAGCAATGAATACCAGCTCATCGACTGTGCCAAGTAGTGAGTAGGTATATCGCACTTCAGAAGTGGGAAAAACCGGGTATGCTGCAATCAGGGACGCAGCTGCACTGGACTACGTCGTCTACTGTGTACTAGAGAGCACACAGCTCGCAACGCTGTGTGAAGGTTTGCGGCTCGCTTCGCTCGACGCACGGGTATGCAGTGGTCGTTATACTTTCGATGTCACAGTCGCGAATCCAGAAGCATCACACAAGCGCACAGTTACAGTGAGCTTCCCAGTGTTTCCAGCAACTATTACTGATCTCTTTTATAAGTTTTAAGATGACTTATGTTCACTACGAAAGAAACGATAAAAGGAAAATCCTTATTCAAAGAAGAACCAACTTTGTTCCTTATAAATGAACATCTTTCTTCCAGTTTCCTGGACCAAGTGCACACAATAAAGCAGTCCAACTACACGCCGAGCGAGCAGGACATCCTGCGCTGCCGTGTGCTCACCTCCGGCATCTTCGAGACGCAGTTCGTCGTCGACAAAGTCAATTTTCAGTGAGTACTTATCAGCTTTGTCGCAACCCGAACACTCGACCAGAACTTCATGCGAAAAATTGCGTAAGCTGTGTTAGGGACCGACCACAATTGAGTACGTGAAACGTCTTGAGCTTGCTACAGCGCAGTGTGAGAAGGTCAATCCATCACACTGTGTTCCACCTACCCCCAGTTTCCATAATGAGAAACATGCCGAACCCCTTGTATAGTATAAAAACTATCGTAGTTTGACGAATAACACTCGACCAGAACTTCAAGTGAAAAATTGCGTAAGCTGTGTTAGGGACCGAGCACAACTGAGTACGTGAAACGTCTTGAGCTTACTACAGCGCAGTGTGAGAAATTCTATCAATTACACTGTGTTCCACCTACCCCAGTTTCCATAATGAGAAACGTGCCGAACCCCTTGTATAGTATAAAAAACTATCGTAGTTTGACGAATAACACTCGACCAGAACTTCAAGTGAAAAATTGTGAAAAATTACACTGTGTTCCACCTACCCCCAGTTTCCGAACACCTTGTATAGTATAAAAACTATCGTAGTTTGATGAATTCGTTACGCATGTAACTACGAACCTGCGTGCATTAGACCGTAGTATTGCGAGTAAGGTACAGGCCCGACGCAAACAGTACTCACCCTGATGAAGTCCATCGTTAAAGGATGAACTGTTTGTGTTCTTCCAATACTAATAAGGTCCGTAGTCAACCCGCTTACATCCGTTATGAATAAACAAATACAAATACAAAATCGTTTATTTCCAAATAAAATATACAAAACAAGTGAAAGGTGTCCCTGGTTTCTGTTTTAGTTTATAAAAACTGTGTTACAGAAAACCAGTCTTCCCTCCAACACATGGTTTCTAAATTAAATTAAGAAATAAGGAGTAGGTAAATCATATCCTAAATAACAACTTTATACAATAGGTACTTACTCTCTAATATAAAAGTAAAATATAATTAAATTATCTCATATGTATTAACAAGAGAATATGCCTAAATAACTAAATATGTATGCGAACTCTATAATAATACCGACGAATAAAAAATACATATAAACCTTTATAATGTTCTACTGTATGTGTGTGTAGTTTCGGAAAGTACCCAAATTATAGCTTTCTCTAATATTTATCTATGTAAGTACTGGTTGTCTTCCAAATAAATAAAAAAAAATATATATAATATATATATTTTTTTTTATTTATTTGGAATGATGGAAAAGCTAGCGGCTAAACAACCTAGGCTGGTCAATCGCTCCACGCCACTGCTGCTTCACGACAACGCTAGACCACACACTGCGCAACAGACGGCTACTAAATTAGAAGAGCTTCAATTGGAAAGTCTAAGACATCCTCCGTACTCCCCGGACCTTGCTCCAACAGATTACCATTTTTTTCGAAATTTGGATAACTTCTTGCAAGGGAAAAAATTCAACTCCGATGGGGCAGTCCAAATCGCCTTCAAAGATTTTATTGATTCCCGTCCGACTGGTTTTTTTAGTAAAGGGATCAATGAACTACCTATAAGATGGCAAAAGTGCATAGAAAATAATGGTTCATACTTTGATTAATTAAATATATTATATTAGGTCCTTACATATGAAATTGGCGTTTTTCGTACTGGCCACTTTAATCACAAATTTCTCCTCTTTGGTAAGGAATTCCAAATTTAAATTTGTACAGCTATAGACTCATGTATTTGTGCTTCGATGATCGTCATTCATTTGTTTTTTTTCTTGTTTTTTTCTGTTTGCGTCACTCATTTTACAAAATGGAAAACTTAAAATATCGCATTATTTACGAGTACGAGTTCCGCCGTGGCACTAGTGCTGCGGAAACAACTCGAAGGGTGAATGATGTGTATGGCGGTCGTGTTGCAATAGAAAACACAGTTCGTTTTTGGTTCCAACGTTTTCGTTTTGGAAATTTCGACCTGCAGAACAAGCCCCGTGGACGGCCTGAGACTCAAGTTGATAATGAAGAGTTGAAGGCTATTGTGGAAGCGGATCCATCGCAAACCACGTCCGAGTTAGCTGCAGGCTGCGATGTTAGTGATAAAACTGTTTTAATTCACTTGAAGCAAATTGGGAAGATTAAAAAGCTTGAAAGGTGGGTACCTCACGAATTGACTGAAGCAAACCGGCAAACGCGCGTCGACTGCTGCGTTACATTACTAAACCGGCACAATAATGAAGGTATTTTAAACCGAATTAAAAAAACCGAAGAACCATTACCTGTGATGAAAAATGGGTTCTTTACGATAATCGGAAGCGCTCAGCGCAATGGTTGGATCCTGGCCAGCCAGCCAAATCCTGCCCCAAGCGAAAATTAACCCCAAAAAAGTTACTTGTAAGCGTTTGGTGGACTAGTGCCGGTATTGTTCATTACATTTTTCTCAAATCTGGCCAGACTATTACGGCTGATGTCTATTGTCAGCAATTGCAAACCATGATGGAAAAGCTAGCGGCTAAACAACCTAGGCTGGTCAATCGCTCCACGCCACTGCTGCTTCACGACAACGCTAGACCACACACTGCGCAACAGACGGCTACTAAATTAGAAGAGCTTCAATTGGAAAGTCTAAGACATCCTCCGTACTCCCCGGACCTTGCTCCAACAGATTACCATTTTTTTCGAAATTTGGATAACTTCTTGCAAGGGAAAAAATTCAACTCCGATGGGGCAGTCCAAATCGCCTTCAAAGATTTTATTGATTCCCGTCCGACTGGTTTTTTTAGTAAAGGGATCAATGAACTACCTATAAGATGGCAAAAGTGCATAGAAAATAATGGTTCATACTTTGATTAATTAAATATATTATATTAAAAAATATTCGACTTTTTGTTCCTCCCATACAAAACGCCAATTTCATATGTAAGGACCTAATATATCCTTCTTTCTTTTTCAGCATGTTCGACGTCGGCGGGCAGCGCGACGAGCGCCGCAAGTGGATCCAGTGCTTCAACGACGTCACTGCCATCATCTTCGTGACCGCTTGCTCCTCCTACAACATGGTGCTGCGTGAGGACCCCACGCAGAACCGGCTCAGGGAGTCGCTGGATCTCTTCAAGAGCATATGGAATAACAGGCGAGTAGCAAACATTGGGTTGGTGGTCGCTGCAATGGGTGGTGACTACGGCAAAAATCTCCTTGTTTCGGGATATTCAATAATAGACGTATGTGTACTCATTAGAGTTGCCGCAAATAGTTGTTATAGCGAATATTCTTATACCGATTAATCGCTATTCACTTTGGCGAATAGTCGAATAACTCGACATTACTATTCGACATAAATAAGGTAAATAAGGTACATAAAAAATATTTCTAACTTCTTCTAAGGTTGTGAGAAAAGAAAACAATTAAAGAAACATAAAGTTAAAGAAATCTGTTTCATGTATACATACCTAACCAGTGGCGAAGGGTGAAAATTCAGACAGGGAAGCCGGAATTAAAAAAAATTACCTCTACAGCTTCGTGCGATTTAGAGTAGCAGCTACTTGAACGTGCAGAAATAAATATTTTTTTGCACCACAATCTGCCTCTGCTCGGTTTTATATATTAATTAAAAAGCCTAACTAATTTAATTTCATGAATATGATAGGCACAAGCACATAATATTACAGATAATAATTTATAATGTGTATTATTTTATTATGGACATAAATAAAAATTGATTACTTTTAATTCATTAGTTTTTTGTTCGGATAAAGTTTTTTTTAGACGACTATTCGCCGAATGCCGAATAATAATTACTATTATTCGGTATTCGACGAATATCAAAAAAATGTCTGCCGAATGCCGAATACCGAACAATAGCGAGTATTCACGGCAACTCTAGTACTGTAGGCTCATTCTATAAACTCATTTCGAACCTCACTCAGCTTAATCCGCGGTGAGACTGAGATATTAGTTTTGTATTCTGTAAAACTCGACAATGCTTGTAGCGCCTCAGTGACGTGCGTGGTAATGAAATGAACTAAGTTGACTGAGATTTTGACATTTGTAAACTTCTACTTTTATTGTCATAATATTACGAAATACATTAATTTTCTTTCTTTTTATTGTATAAAACCCAAAAAAGATAAATCGATTTGTCGATTATTAGCTGTAACGCGTAGCTTCAATCCCTAACTCATTTCGATACTCACTTCACTTCACTTCACTTGTTCATCTAAATATATACAGAATATAAGGGATGTAATGGTTTGAATTAGCTTTACTTTCCGAATGCCGAATACCGAACAATAGCGAGTATTCGCGGCAACTCTAGTACTGATAAGGGATGTAAAGGTTTGAATTAGCTTTACTTTCCGAATGCCGAATACCGAACAATAGCGAGTATTCGCGGCAACTCTAGTACTGATAAGGGATGTAATGGTTTGAATTAGCTTTACTTTCCGAATGCCGAATACCGAACAATAGCGAGTATTCGCGGCAACTCTAGTACTGATAAGGGATGTAATGGTTTGAATTAGCTTTACTTTATTCTTCTTCGATAAGTGCACCAACACCACCCAAAGTTTTCCCTCGGGTGTCGTAGGAGATGACTAAGGGTATCCATCGGGGACCGACAACACGCCTCCTGCAAAACAATAGGGTATATGCATGGATTTTTTTTAATCGGTTATTTAGGTTAATACATTAACGAAAAAAAATATAACACCCAAAGAAAATTAAATTATTGAGGTAAAAAAATAAAAGTAAAACTACACTCAGTTTCGGGTGATAGAAACGCTGCCATGTTGGCCATTGCATTTTATGACGTCACGGATCATCGAGTTCCATATGTAAACTCAAAGTCAAAACTTCATGCCCATACAACAATGTTCAAGTATGACGTCACGCTTCACGTGCCAATAGCGTTGCGTTTAGAGATTTTGCTGTTGAGATTTAAAATATCTACTTTTCAATGATTAAATTTTAGAATAAAAACATCATAAAATATATAATAATAAATATACACATATCTTTCTACGAGTATATCACTAGACAATACGTAAAAAAAATAGCTTTTTTGAAGTCATATGCATATACCCTATTCTACCTCCGAACTGCGATCCCCAACCAGTGTGGAGATTATTAAAAGCCAAGCCGGGGATCATCAGGGGATCCAGCAAGGGCAGGCGTATTTTAAATTCGCTCTGCAAATTATATACCAAATTTCCTATTTCATGTAAAGTAAAGTAAAAGTAAAAGTAAAGTAAAAGTTAATTTATTGCTTGAAATACAATGTTATAAAGATCTTAAATATATTAAATTGGAATCATTGTTTTCTGCCTTTAGGCATGCAATCGTTTTATTACAATTAAATAACTAAATTAAATTAAAAATAACTCAAAATAATAAGCAAAATTAAAAATAAATGTCAATAAATCAAATCGTAAATTTAAAATCATTCTTAATTCTTTATTGCACTAAAAAAACATACATAGAAAACATACAGTAGAGAAGTAATGGCAAAGGCGAGCTTAACCCTAAAAAGAGTTCTCTTCCAGCAAACCTTATTGGGAGAGAGATATATTAGATATATTGAGAGATATACAATATTAAGTGGGTACGTGTGCATATTTTTGAGAAAAAGATGGCTTAATCTTTAATTAATTACTACATAACCAATAGACTACATACATACTATATATTACACTACTTAATATTTATCTAAGTCAATCATTCTCTATAATAAGCTGGGTCAAGTAAAATATGAAGTAATATTTTTATCATTAATAAATTCATTTACGGTGTAATAGGCGGTTCTTGATAAGAATGATCTTAACCTCCTATAAAATGTGTGTTAGGTTAAGTCTATCTGTCTTACATTTGTATTATTTTGCTGCAATAAAATATTTTTATTATTATTATTGTAGTTTATGTTTAGTTTTACTCCCGCGTCAGATTTTTGCTACATTTAAGCTCATATCATTTTCCATTCCAGATGGCTGCGCACGATATCCGTTATCCTCTTCCTCAACAAGCAAGATCTTCTCTCGGAGAAGGTCCTCGCCGGCAAGTCCCGTCTGGAGGAATACTTCGCGGAGTTCGCTCGATACAGCACGCCGCCAGACGCGGTCCCAGACACGAGGGACCATCCCGAGGTCGCGCGCGCCAAGTACTTTATACGCGACGAGTTCCTGGTACGTAGTCACACTAATAATATAATTGCGAAAGTTTGTATGGATGGATGTTTGTTACCTCTTCACGCCAAAACTACTGAACGGACCTTTTTTTGCATACAGGTAATTCTAATCCTGGAATCAAACATAGGCTACTTACCTGTTGATAAGGCGAGTGCACTGTTAGTAGGTCTTCTTTTTACCTGCAACCGACTTCAAAAAAGGAGAAGATTCTCAATTCGAACTTTTGACTGTGTGGTCCGATGTTCATGATTCTTTTTTATTTGAAAGCTGGTGCTTCCTGTGTGGTCCCATTTTAATTTTGTTCAGTTCTGACAATTGCATCCATGAAAATTCATGAAAAAACTATCAAAATTTAAGTCGGTTTATTTATGTTTGTTACCTCAGAACTTTTGACTGGGTGCTCCGATGTTCATGATTCCTTTTTTATATGAAAGCTGGTGCTTCCTGTGTAGTTCCATTTTAATTTTGTTCAGTTCTCAATCCATGAAAATCCATGAAAAACCTATAAAATTGAAGTCGGTTTACAGTTTCTTAAAACAAAATCAATTATCAATAATCGACTTCATCGTTATCACCTTAACCTGTTTAAATCGACAGTTTTTGCGAAAAAAAACTGCTTATCTCGACAAGTTTTTGCACGCGAATGCGGATTCGCACGCTCACGTCTTATAATCGATGTTGAAGGGTTAAACACTAAACTGAAAAATATGACTTTTCCTGACATCTATTGGCGAATTAGTAATACTATAATTTCTAACAAGCACAATTATACCAAAAATAAAACCGAACCAAGCGAAGCTCGGTCATCCAGGTACTGTAGATTACGACAGCAGATTTTCGATGGCCATTATCATTATTGTTTGAAATAAGTCTCAGGTTTACAGTACCTGGATGATCGGTTTTATTGTGACAGCTATGACAGCAGATTTTCGAGGGCCATTATCATTATTGTTTGAAATAAGTCTCAGGTTACAGTACCTGGATGATCGGTGTTATTGTGACAGCTATGACAGCAGATTTTCGAGGGCCATTATCATTATTGTTTGAAATAAGTCTCAGGTTACAGTACCTGGATGATCGGTTTTATTGTGACAGCTATGACAGCAGATTTTCGAGGGCCATTATCATTATTGTTTGAAATAAGTCTCAGGTTACAGTACCTGGATGATCGGTTTTATTGTGACAGCTATGACAGCAGATTTTCGAGGGCCATTATCATTATTGTTTGAAACAAGTCTCAGGTTACAGTACCTGGATGATCGGTTTTATTGTGACAGCTATGACAGCAGATTTTCGATGGCCATTATCATTATTGTTTGAAATAAGTCTCAGGTTACAGTACCTGGATGATCGGTTTTATTGTTACAGCTATGACAGCAGATTTTCGAGGGCCATTATCATTATTGTTTGAAATAAGTCTCAGGTTACAGTACCTGGATGATCGGTTTTATTGTGACAGCTATGACAGCAGCTTTTCGAGGACCATTATCATTATTGTTTGAAATAAGTCTCAGGTTACAGTACCTGGACCAGGTTTTATTGTGACAGCTATGACAGCAGCTTTTCGAGGACCATTATTGTTATGTCTTGAAGGAAACCATTAATTGATTAATAAGGATTTATTTTATCAAGAGCACTCACTGACAATTTGGGTGAAGGTTGGAAAGAGAGAGAGGCATCGGAGTGACAGGGTCAGTTGCACCACTGAGGTGTGTTCTGTACTGAGCTCGGATACCACACTCTTCCCCCCATAAACTATGTTTAACATTAACTTATATTATAAACACTTACTGATCTATTCTCACTATATGAGCAATAAAGTTCTTAACTTAAAACAAACTTATATTTCTAAACATTGTGAACAAGATAACATTTGATTTATGTGGCGTTTCCACTTTCGCCTTCTACATCAATAATATAACTAACACCCGCAATACTCTCCCCTACAATCAAACCTTGAATCCATGGCTTGGCTCCTTTCCTGTAGTCTTTTACCATAACTTTTTGACCAACCTCAAACCCTGTGACTCTGTACTCTAAATTGCACTCTTTCCAGTGTGGTGGACAGTGGTTTATCATATTTATTAGCCAACTTAGCACACAAATTTTTGAATGGCAGGTTTACCGGCTTGTCCGGCGTACACAAGCATGTCAGGCATTCAAATACCTTGGGTGATAGTCTTGTAATTAATAGGGGCGTTTGTTTTTCCTCCGCTATGTCGTTGATTATGATGAAGCATTCCAGTTGTTGTAGGAAAACTTGCCACCGGTCCCCATCAAATGGTTTTATGTCTCCACAGATTGACATTTTTAGTGCCGCCGCTGTTGATAATTTTGTTTTATTTTTGTAAAAATCACTCAACAATTTACGTAACGTGTCTATGCTTGCATCTTGGGAATATTGAACCTTTTCCTCCTCCAATATTTGTTTCAACTGTGGTTTATTGCATTTGTAAATGTAGGATCTCTTGCCCGACTTTACCAATTCGACAATCTCACTATCTTTTACTGTTTCCTCGGGTTCTGCCTCCGACATGAATCGATTGTAGAAGTAATACAGTAATGTGATCGAAATTTAGGATTACAAATTGCAAAACCAACCAAATAGACGAAAATGAAAAGGCGTTGCTTGATGATTTGATGGGTTTTTTGTTGTTGTTTGAGTTTGACAGTCAAGTCGGCAGGCGTGGCTTGATGCCTAAAATGATTGCAAATTCCAACCTTCGTGAATTTTATTTGTCCGATTATTTCGTGAAGTTGTTAATTTTCCAACAAAGTTTAACTATTATTTTGCACTAGGTAGGCTACTACTACACACTGATCGTCGCCAATTGTTATGTCTTGAAGGAAACCATTAATTGATTAATAAGGATTTATTTTATCAAGAGCACTCACTGACAATTTGGGTGAAGGTTGGAAAGAGAGAGAGGCATCGGAGTGACAGGGTCAGTTGCACCACTGAGGTGCGTTCTGTACTGAGCTCGGATACCACAATTATCATTATTGTTTGAAATAAGTCTCAGGTTACAGTACCTGGATGATCGGTTTTATTGTGACAGCTATGACAGCAGATTTTCGAGGACCATTATCATTATTGTTTGAAATAAGTCTAAGTAAAGGTGCTATTTACAGTTACTAACATTAGTTTTTTTGTTTACAGCGCATCAGCACAGCATCAGGCGACGGCAAACACTACTGCTACCCGCATTTCACGTGCGCCGTCGATACGGAAAACATCAAGCGCGTCTTCAACGACTGTCGCGACATCATACAGCGCATGCACTTGCGTCAATACGAGCTGCTCTAACGCACCACGCAAGTACGTATACATTGCACGTACATATACTTAGCTGTGTGGTGCTGGCTTAGAATTTCCACCATCTCTTCCCGTGGGTGTCGTAAGAGGCGACTAAGGGGGCAGGCAGCAGCGCCCATTGGAGAATGATTCTACCACCAAACTGCGATACCCCTCATTAGATAAATGCCAATAAGGCGTTTATCAGGGAGAGGCCTGTGTCCAGCAGTGGATCAATACAGGCTGTTGAGGTTGAGGTATACTTAGCTTCGGCCAAACCTGCGCGTCACACACGCGGGATGCGGGACGCAAAGCGGCAGTGTCAGACGCGCGGGCGCTGTTATGGCGAATGGCACATCTATAAAATAAATAAATCAAATTCTTTCATTTCAGATAAGTATGATCCATAATTTGTTAGTAGCAGAGATGACTCATAAAATTAAATGTTACGTACTCTTAGTCTACCTAGGTACTACAGCTATTAAATTCAAAGTGGATTTCCATCAAATCATCAAATTAAACAATATAAAATCAAATAAAATAAAATAAAAACGAATAAAACAAAATAATGAATAAATAAATTTCATAAAATTAAATTAAATCTATGCGACCGTGACGCGTGAACTTGTTAGTGGAAAAGTTTTGCATTGTTGACGCTCTTGCTTCTTTCGTGTTTGACGCGCAGCTTTAGCCGAAGCTTAAGATGTCAATCCAAAACGGGCACAAGTTAGTATGGCAGTTAGAATTAAGTGTCCCACTGCACAAATATTTAAGGATAACAAGAAAATTACAATGAAATAAATTAAAACTAGTATTTACAATTGAGCTAACTGTCGATTGTTGCAAACATTCTATAGCTAACTGAACTGATTACGATAACTTATTTAAAAGTTAATAAAATTTTGGATAAAAACAGGCTTCGCTTCGAACAGAAGTTAAATATCGACGACCTCTGTGGTGCGGTGGGCGAAGGTCCGCCTGCGACGCAGGGGGTTGCGGGTTCGATTCCCGACTCGGGACAATATTTGTACGATCTGCAGATATTTGTTCAGGGCGTTCTAGCTGTTTTCTATGTATAATAAATAATATATATTTATTTAGTGTATTGTATTATGTATATCAGTTATCTAGTACCCATAACACAAGCACTGCTTAGCCTGGGGCTAGATAATGCTGTGTGATTTGTCCCACATTATTTTTTTAACTAAAATTTATATATTATTACTAGCTTTTGCCCGCGGCTTCGCACGCTCTATTCAAGTAGCCTATGTCCGTTCCCGGGATACCGTTTACCTCCCTGCCAAATTTCATCAAGATTCGTTCAGCCGGGAACGAAATAAAAACTATTCTATGTCCGTCTCCTAGTTCTAAGCTACCTCCCCACCAATTTTCATCCAAATCTGTTCAGCTGTTCTTGAGTTATAAATAGTGTAACTAACACGACTTTCTTTTATATATATAGATTATATCAATAAAGCTTTTTGTAGCTCTATGTACATGTAATAATACAGTGTTGTTTATTTTCCAGAGCTACAATATGCTGCGCAGAGGGGCGGTGGTAACCGCATGTCCGGTACAGCAATACTTACTTATATTACTGTTGTAAACTGTGTCTCGTAGGTCCTTCCGCTGAGCTCAGCACGCGGCGATACTTTCCATGTCCCGTACAAATATTAATAGTCTTTATTTAACAATATTATAAAACACTAGCAGCGACTCGCGGTTTCACCCGCGTAGTTCCCGTTCCTGTGGGAATTCCGGGATAAAATATAGCTTATGTCACTCCCTGAAAAGAAAGAAAGAATTTTGTAATTGGTCCAGTAGTTTCAGAGCCTTTTCTATACAAACAAACAATAATCTTTCCTGTTTATAATATTAGTAATTTACATTACTTTACGATTTGAGATCATTCCTCCAATAAATATTGCTTACAACTACATCTGAAACTCGACGTCAAGCTAGTGAGTTTTTGTTATTTGTGTCGTGGTTTGTTTACTAACATTCTACATGCTCTATGGATACGATAAAAGATAGCAGACACACTTATAGTGTAAATCCACTGTTAGAAAACCCACTGACTTTACAGAATCGGTTTTCGTAAATCGAGTACTTAAATGAGATTTAAAGGAAAAATAGCAAATATTACAGATTATATACCATGAATTTGTTATATCAGGTATCATTATCAAGTAACTAAACTAATAAAGACACGACAAAATGGTGTCAATTCAGATGTTGCCTAAACTAAACTAACTAAACTAAATTTGACAGTACTAAAATTGACATCAAAAACAAAACTGAACTGATGTTTATTTTAGCAAAGATTCATGGTAAAAGCTTACAATTTCCGCAAAATTTCTTATCTGCTGTCTAAATTACTTGTAGAAGGTTAAATAGCAAAAAATACAATAGAATAAATCTTTTTAAACGTTTGTCGTTTTTTAACATAATTCATGATTTTACGGTATTATTTCCCCTACTAATAACAAAAGGTACGCGATAAATACCCAGTAAAATCATTAATTACAAAAGAATAGAACAGAATAAAACAATTTAAAGCACACTTAAATCTAAAAACTATTTACAAGGCAACTTAAAAACTAAGCGACAATTCGGGGATTTATCCCTCAAAAGCAATCTCTACTAGATAAGTTAACAAGAATATATGTAAAGTTTAGGGAGGTTTGTGTGGGAGAATATACAAAATGAACTATTTATTAATGCAACGTGAAAGTATCGCCCGCGTTGTCTATTGGTCCCGAGATCGCAACAGTTCTTAGTTCGTGTTTAAAACTTATTTCTGCGTTAAGATGGCTTAAAACCGTACTGTTATAGCCTGGTAGAGACCGAGCGAGAGAAAGCGTAAGCTAACTAACGAACGCAAAAGAACCAGTATGGCCGTTATTCCGAAAGCAAGCGAGCCCTAACGAAGGCCGTCACAAAATGGAACGAACGATCGTCGAATCCCACTTGTTTGCATTCGCTTGTTTGCTTTGTATCCACCATTAGGCTGACAATTGACGCGGAGCGAGACTGCGTAGCGGATATTTCAGGCAATAGAGTATATGCATGGATTGTTTTTATTGTTTTAATCCATTATTTAGGTTAATACATAAACGCAAAAAAATATAACAGCTAAAATATGTTAAATTATTGAGGTAAAAAACAAAACGTAAAACTACACGCAGTTTCGGGTGATAAAAACGCTGCCATGTTAGGCCTTGCATTTTGTGACGTCACGGATCATCAGATATAGAGAATACGTAAAAAGATATTAGCTTTTTTGAAGTCACATGCATACTCTATTTCATTGGTCCGCTGCCACGCTGATTAGCTTTGCTTCAATGGACAGGCAGCTTTAAGGCCCACTTTACTGTGGTAACTACTCAAAATCAATTTAAAATCTACAAGAAATTTCTGGATGAACGAATATAAATACATAGACCTTTAGGTCCACGGCCGATCTTCAAATCTCTAGGGCCGGGTTTCTTCGATGATGCTTTGTGGTACAGACCAAACGAGCGAAAGCTAACGAATGCAAAAGAACCAGTGTGGACTTTATTGTGAAAGCAAGCGAGCCCGAGAGCCTTCGTTCTCCTTTGGCCATGCTTCGGCAGCTGTTGCTATATTATCAAAGAAAAATGTAACGACCGCTTATGAAACTGGTCGTCGAAACACTCGATTGCATTCTGTCGTTCAAAGTCGGAATCTCTTATCGCCTCGCTACGTCCAGGCGATTCGAGAATCTTAGCGCTTGCAGTGATATTTATCAGATGTCTGATGTATGAATTCACATTGGATATAAACAACCCTACCTAGGCGTTTGCAGTACGGCGCCCTGGTCTTAGGTCTAGGTTTATTTCTACTTATAAAATTAATTAATTGAAATTTTAAAAATTTTTGTTCTACGGTTTTGACCATTCTTAGCGCAGTCAAATCTTACCTCAAACGTAACACCAAAAATCAACTTTGTCTTCTATGCAATAAGATTGAAAACGTTGCGATCTTTAGTGGAGATGCCAGTTATATAACTGTGATTCTAATTAATTATAACTAACTTCTTTCTTGAAAGAATCGATTTCGCTTTGCGAGTTACCAATCATTCGATTTCAAAATTGATGGTTTTAATCGAATATTTCTTACATTTAGTATCTAATATTACCAAAGCAATGAAATGAAGCAATCTATTCAAAAATTATTCCACCTTCACGTGTTATCGATAGCAAAAATCGATTTTGAAGCGAAATCGATAACTTCTCGTCGACAATGGTGTTTCCGAACGTTATCGAATCGAACCGCTGGCAACCGTCGATAGTTACTACACTACGAAAGCGTAGACAAGAAAATGTTATATGATTTTATATTTTTGAACATTGCTAAAACTGTAGTTAAATTATTAGGTACGAGAATAATGATTCGCCAAATAGGTTTAACTCAAACTGATTGAAAAAACAAATCGCCATATATTTTGGCGCCAAAGATTATAACAACACACTATCTGGTTACATAGCATTTATGTAGGTCGAATAGGTAGTGATGTGGTAGCCATTTCCGGGTTGTGACATTTCGGTTAAACATAATTTCAATTGTTGTCCTGTTATTCTTTATCGTGTATTGCTAGAGTCTGTTCAAAAAGAGAAGAGTCGTGGGAGTAAGGGCGCGCGTGTGCCAATTGACAACTTTTGTTGCGTCGATAACACTGCTCTGTCATTGCAGTACGACTAAAAGTGTTAGTTCACCGTAACGCCACGACTCTTCTCTTTTTGAACAGACTAGTGCTGGGATAGTGAGTGTTTTTATATCGATAATTCGATAGGATAGTGTCGCCGGGCGTGCGGTGTCGATACCATTTTATATTAAGGATCATGAGGCTAGTTCTAAGTATTCTCTATCTCACGTATCCGTAGAAAACACAAGCTTTTAATTTAGTATAGATTTTTCTGTTTTATTAATGCATATCACATTTTGTTATTGAGTGCATGTTATGCTCAAATTAGGCCAAAACCACGAACCACTTATTTATTTTAGTAGCCAGAATGTATTTACACACAAAGTAACATTACTAGATGAT
Source organism: Eupithecia tripunctaria (assembly GCA_955876795.1). Lineage (NCBI taxonomy): Eukaryota > Metazoa > Arthropoda > Insecta > Lepidoptera > Geometridae > Eupithecia > Eupithecia tripunctaria. The sequence continues at coordinate 4,916,605 of OY041623.1, read as the reverse complement.
ATACACTTTTTGTATAGTTTATTTTGTTTTAAAGTTTGACGTTTACTAATTTGAATTAATTGTTATGTCTGTATATTTTTGATTACAGAATTAATATTTTATTTTGATAGTGACCTTTACCTTTTGTCACATTATTGTTTTGATTCTTTTAAGATTTATTTGTATTTTTAATATTATAAATTGTATGTCTTACAATAATATTGTCTTTAATTTTGTATTAACATTTTGTTGTTTTAAACGTGGCAACAACTACGTTTAATTCTAGCACAATTTTTTACTAAAAATTTATCTTAACAAAAGGCAAATTGCTTCGCTTTAGTTTTTAACTTAGGTTATTTAGTATATTTCTTTAATATTGCGAGCTTTTAGTGTAATATAAGGTCCAAAGATGCAAGAAACGGGTCGTATTTGATGCGGCTATTGAAATAACGTAATTGTAGCAGTATTTTAATATCAAATACTTTCAAAGAATTAATTATTTGAATAGTAAGATTCTATTATTTTTTTCATTTGTTGTAAGAACACTTTTAGCCATAAGTACAAAACGTTGCTAACTTATTCGCCCTAACATTCAATTAAAATTAAAGCGTTATTATTTATGGAGAAATTGGATTATGTACTTACCCCTGTTCTATTTAAAGAAATGTTTATTAATATAAAAAATTAACTATTTCTATTTTTCCTATCTTGATGAATTTAAGATTTTTTTTGTTTTAGTGTATCTTTTGACTGTTTAGAGGTTGACAGAAAAATCCTCGATAGATTTCTGACACCTTAGACAGTTGAAATATATTTGTTACTGAATTATAATTTGAATATGGTCCTTAATATAAGAATGTTGAACGGTTATTTTGTAATGTGCCATAATAGTGTTGCCAGGCGGAAACACCATGTATCTAATGTTACCATACTTAAAATCAACAAATTTTGAGCAAGAAATTCCTTCCTTGTGTAATATAACGCTATTTTTGCTTTTTAATTGTAACAAAGTTATTTTTAATATACTATAATGTTTTTTTGTGATAACGTTAAGTTTCTTTGGATGTAAGTAGGAATGAAAATATACATGCGTATTGTAATTGAATTGTATTGTTTGTCATTAATTTACGGACCGTCAGCATTGTAAAAAAAACTACACAGACCGTATGCACACAAATCATCTACCTACCATGCCAAATTTTCAAGGAATATTCCTTAATCCTTATTCTAAATAAGGTCAAAATGGACTTTATGTACTTCTTGAATCTTTGTTGTCATAATAAACTAAACGAAAAACAAACATTGTCAGGAGGGAATTTAGGGATAAGTTTTTTTTCTATTTAGAACTTCTCGAAAAGACGCCGTACGGAGATTATTACCTCTGCATTATGTATCATATTCTCTGAAGTTAGGTACTAAATAAAGCTCAAAATATAATTTACGGTAATGACGGTCCTTATAAAAGAATCATCCCAAATATTCACTGTATTCTTGAATACAACATTTATTCTTAAACTAATATGTTCGGTAGCTATGTAAGTTAGAATGTCGGAAATGAACGAATGACAGTTGTAACTCTGATAAGTAATTTATGTTGATTGAAGAAATTCGTTCAGAGGTATATAAAAATAATTTTGGTAGCGGGTTGCACTTAATTTATGTCTATAAAGTATATAAATTGGCAACGCCATCTAGTTAGATGAAAAGTTAAGAGAAAGAGAACAAGTAACTTAATTTTGACTATAAATTGTAAAATAAGCACGAATTTTCATTGATCTGTCGCAGTAAGAATGGTAAGCATAAATATTCTTTTAGTTTAATTGAATCAAGGTTCTAATTGAAATATCTTTGCTAGCAAATTCATCACAGCCGATAAAAATGTTATATGCTGACAGAAATGGTGAATACAGAAATTTCATTTAAAAAAAGTTAAATTAGTTGAATTACTACAATCCGCCACCAAATCATTATTTCGCTGAATGGGTCGAACTCAATTTTGGTCTTATTAAGTTATCCGTGATATCTTCATTACATTACACAAAGAACACCAATCTAAAGGAAAAAAATTAGCTCTATTCGAAAGAAGTTTCAGCCTGATAGAAGCAAAATTAAGTCGTACGAATTTAGGCAACACGGAGAAATATGTAAGTTTGACATGTGTGAAGAAACTATATGACAATATATCTGGGCCCGCACTCGTAAAAACGAAATCGAATAGTTTTTGTGCAAATACTAATCTTATGCAAGCAACATAAGAGGTTGGTTTTGCATGAAAGCGAATCAATAACTTCGATTTTCCCTTTTCGAGTAGGTCTTTTTGTCTAACCATCCTTGGTCCTTAACTTATTTCTACACTCAGGCAAAATTTAGGTTTTCTCCATTCTCCTTTTCACATCATTATTTTATTTCCTACTCTACCTACTGTTCAGGCTAGACAGACTTGGTAAGTAATACAATCTGAAATTATAGTTAAGAATTTTACTATTAGGCCATTCATTAGATTGCAGAAAAAATAATATTTACCTATGTCTTGTCTTTTCATTTTATTCAAGCTTTGGTCAAATCGATTTTACATAATTTCTATATCAGGATTTTGTAAACACCATGGTAAATCTCGAATAGTTTTTTGTTTAACAGTTGTTGCGTTTAGAAGAATTAACCAGAAGGGTAACTTGCAATACTAACTAACCAATCTCTACTTGGTCAGCATTAGGATAGCAACAGAGTTGCTAATAGATAAGGGGTCCTGGCGACGAAAGCGGCCCGTTGCGAGGCAATGCCTCTGTTTGCCACAGGACACAGGGTCTTAACTCAAAGCTGCCTCTAACAGAGGCTAGCCTTTAAAATTGCCAACCGATTCAAAAACAAATCTAAAACTTAGTAGCTCAAAACAGAGTCCTATTTTCTAAAACGCTCATCTTTAACCTTTTGGTTGTTTACTTCAGAGACCTAAGAATACGTAAATAATTTTGTATATTGTATATATTTCTTCTCTTTCGCACACTTGCCTATAACGATAGAGAGCATGTCTAATACAAATTCACTTATTGTCATTTTTATGCAAATAACTAGGTGTAAATCTTTTTTTGTGTGTCATCCATCATTCTTTAAGGCTCTTTTTGTTATATAAATTGAGATATTTAGAATTAAAGGAATGTGGTAATTATGATTAAACTCGAATGGACGTGTTAGATTAGACTAAATGTATAGTTTACGCTTTATCAATTTATATTCCAAATGAGCCTTCGAAAATACACCAAACCCTTGTATAATAAATCCGCCCCCGCTCGTACAGAGCAAGTAAAACGCAATAATTCAAGTGAGTCGTGTATAAAGTAGCCTAGTTTGCATTTTACTATATTTTTTTCAATTTAGACGGAATACTGCCAGTGTCGTACTCGTAATGTAGATACGCCTTTCTTTGCGTAGTCGTGAGGCCACTACGGCTCGATCACGATCGGATTCTATAGTAGTTGTAACAACAGTTGCCAATAACCAAATAGTATTGATTCCTCTTTTTTATTATTCATTGTAGGTAGTAAGTACTTGCGCACAACGGGGTCTGTGTACCTCGGTCGAAATGCAGCCTCGAACTGCGAATATTTTTGGTAATTTTTACCTTGAGTGGGTCCGACAGTAAGCCCGCTCGCTGCAAACCTTAGATCTGTCTCGCTATAGTCATCATTGACGGCATTTATCTAGTGCTCATAGATTTCTTCCGTTGTAGCACAAAAGTATGTTTCTCTCAATTTTTCCGTAAGTAAACTTATTTTGGAATAGGTATACTAGCCTAGCGCGACACGTAGCGAGATCTAGCACTATCTCTTTCCCACGGGACGGATCACGGTGTAACTTATACTTACGTTTAAAATATATACTGAAAGTCTATATTTTTAACACATATAATTTTAATATAACCTAATTAATGAAATTCCTAACGATAAAGTGAAATTTTTAATATTATGTGTATAGTAGTGTGGAATGCAAGGTGATCTAATGACAAACGCTTATACTTTTAATTGTCTCCACAGATTCGTGCAAGAATATAATTTTACTGTCCATGAAATTAATTCTTTAACTGATGTGTACAAAAATCAGTATGTTTCAGGCATTTTGAATCCGACTTCATGTATGTAAAAATAAATGTTGTTTTAAAACTGTGATCTTTCATTTTAACCCTCATCTCATCTGACATTTTAAGTTGATACTTAAAACGTTATAAGGAAATTTAAGTTTCGTTAATTATGACAGAGATAAAAAGACAAATTTATAAAAATCAGTTTTATTGTTAAACCAAAGAACACATTTGTAACAGAGAAACTCGAAACGAAAAAGACATTTCAAAGTAGAATGCGTTCATGCAAATCTCAAAAGTATCATATCAAATACAATAAAAATTCTAATAAATATTATTTACTATGTATGGCAATACTAAGGTACCTTCTTTGGGTTGCCATATAGGAATAAAAGGCAAAGATAGACAAAATTGAACTGAAAGCAAGCGAGAAATACAGAAAAACAAATCAAAAACTCAATATTTTGGGAATGTCTACTTAACAATTACCATGTAGGTACTTCAAAAATTCAGATCGAAATATTACCAATTAAAAGTACTGGTAGAGTAAACAACCAAGGTTGCATGAAAAAATCATATCTAACTTACAACTAAACATTTTGGTCCATTTGGACCCGTATCAGCAAAATATCATAAATATAAGCGTAAACCTGACCATTCAGAGAGCTCTAGGTTAAGTTAATTTGAATAACTATACATTATCCATTGAGCTTGTAGAATGTTAGTAGACAAAGCACAATAAAAATAACTAATATAATACTCAATTGCTTTGCGTTGAGTTTCAGATGTAATTGTAAGCAATATTTATCGAACTAAGGATCTCAAATCGACTAGTAATGTAAATTACGTATAAAAGGAGGCACCAAAAAGTGAATTTTAGGTTAGGTATGGGTGGTTTGTTTACTAACATTCTACAAGCTCGATGAATAAGGTATATTATATTCTAATACAATATTCCGGAATACGGGGAATGATATAGGTCGAAAATAAATCGGCTTATAGCTTACAGAATGTGAAATCCTATATCGAAATCGCTTCTCCATAATGAGGTATCAAAGTACAATTAGACTAACAATTTAATCATCTAAAACCTTAAAAACTAAAATGAGGCACTTTCAAACATTGGCACTAGTTATTATTTAAAAAAAACGTCCTAAAAATATCTTAAATCAACGTTTAAAATCAATGAGCATTTTCTACTTTAAATTCAGTATCATAACATAACACATGTATCAAAAAACACCTTAAATTTAGTGTCTTAAAACGGGACTCTAGCCCTTTCGATGTAAATCGATAAATGCTTATAAATTTCACATTATCAAAACTTTAATTTCAAAAAAATCCTATAAAAATACCGCGGTCAAGATTGAAAGGATCGGTTTTCACCTAAGCTGAGCAGAAAAGTTAAAAACCACAAAAAAATAAATGTATTTCAATAGTTGTCATACAGCACACTAAATAAATGGTTACTGACTGAACAACGTTGGTGTTCTGCCAACACTAATAGGGTTCGTAGTTAACAGACCAGTTTACTCAGTGCTTAGTTTAGTTTGAAGCCATTGAAAACATATTTTGGCAACTTTGTTTCGCTGGAGACCGGCGGTACAACTTACGAAGTAGCATTACCTAATCCATGTCCTAACTTTGTTTACTGCTATCTCCCTTTGGAATAAAACATCAGAAATTTCAAAGGACAGATTTAAGCAAATCTCAAGTCGCGATTATTTGACAGTTTTCCATGAAAATCTGGTGGAATTGAATTTGAATTTGACAATCTGTAATTTGCAATACCTCTCTCCTTTTCCTCCTATCCAATCCATAACATGCACGGAATAGCGTCGTCACGCTCTGACGACACCCCCCAACGCATCGTCGAATTATCGATTTGAATGAGAATCATCAAACATCGGCCTCGTAATTTTCGTGTCGTGAACTTTATTAGAATATCAAATATATCGTCATTTGAAACCTGCTCAAATCTTTACCTAGAGTTTTCAGGCGAACCAAATACCTAACTCAGTCTAAATACACGTAAAAGTTCTCTGTCCCAGTGTACCGAGAAGCAAACGCTTTGCCAGCGGTGGTCGGCGCACTGAACGCTAGGTCCTCGACTCGCAACACTTGTCCGTAGAGGAAGGATGCTCTGGCGCTGTTCAGGAGGCGACGTGCGACGCCGTTGCGGCGGTGGTTGATATGCGTCCAAATTCGGGAGATACCACATCTGAAAAAAAATTGTTATTAATGTCTGATTGATAACTGGAGCTACCTGTAGATTTTTGCAATAGTATTTTTGTATCTATAGGAATTTTATACTAAACTTTTATAGTCATAATCATAATCGTAGATATAGCACGTTTTCCCAGCACTAAATCACTTGCTCTACAAATGGCTTGTGTTATTGTGTTGTGTAACAGCTAAATGAAAAGACCAATATTTTGCAATATACTTGCTAGCCAGCAGGGGTATTTTAATTCTTTGGAAAGGCCGTCGGATTCGTTATCGGAAAATTTTGACAAATCAAAATAGCATTCTAAAATTCCGTCGGAATAGAATTCAAGTTCGAATCTGATGTTTTCGCTTCGGAAACGAATCGAATGAATTAAACTACCTCTGCTGGTCTGACTATGGCTGATATAGGTGGAGCAAATTTTTTTTTGAGTGTTCCAATTTTGAGAAGGTATCCAATCGATGGTCATAATTGAGCAATTTTTCCTACTAAGTGCAGATAGAGATTTCTCTGCCATTTACTTAAACGGCGCGCTCCTGCTAAGACTTGGCAGTGAATGCGTTAACTTCTATTTATTGCTTGTAAAAATATCGGTACTTTACTTACTTGACTGGATAATCCTCAACACTGCAGCAGTCGGGATCGCCGGGAATCAGCTTGTACGCTTTCGTTTTCGTCTCGGCTATCAGGCAGCCCACGATTTGTTTCTTCACTATGCAGAGGAAGGCCTGGGAAGAATCACTATTATTAGTAAGGCCAACTAAACTTATTTTATTTGGGTTTTCTATCTACTTAACTCAATAAACTAAAGAACACGAAATCTTATAAGTACCTGGATGACCGATTCGCTCGGTTTTTTTTTAATTTAGTTTTTTAGAAATTATAGTATTATTATTCGCCAATAGATGGCAGGAATAGTCATATTTTTCAGTTTAATGTTTAAGATACGAAAGTTCATTATTGAAAACACGAATAAAATAGTATTACACTTTTCAGCTCTATTTGTTGGTGGCAAAAAGTATGGAGGTTACTTTAGCGAGCTAAAATGTGTCTACTGACCGTCATGCTGTGCACATCCTGGTTGGTCAGGGGTCCCTCGTACCCGAGGTGGGGATGCACCACTCGCCTCAGCAGCGTCTCCACGCGGCGCCAGTTCGACTCCCCGCCACGGACGCGGATACAGCGCCAGGTGTCTGTCTTCTCTATTACGCACTCATCTTTCCAACCCTGAGAAAAATGGAAAGTAAATTAGCTGTAATAATTATTGTATGTTAGGTTGGGCAAATGCCTTCCTTTGAAACTAGCAAGCTAATATAACTTTAACTTTGAAACTCCAGTTAGACAGAGATTTTAATAATAAATAAATTATGCTGAGTAATCCACACAGCATCATGTAGCCTCAAGTTCAGCAGAGCGAGAGATCTCACGACACCCGCGGGATGGGCTGGTGCAAATTCTGAGCACCAAACGGCAGATATGTAGCTTATGTTCTAATTTTTAGCTAAGTTCAGTACCGTAACCTTAATAAAACCGGCCAAGTACGGACAGCAGAGGCTTATAATAGGGTCGTTTAACCCTTTAGGTACGGAACCCTAAAAACTAGGTCTAAAACATATTACTTACATTAAACCTGAGAACGTCTGTGGCGTTGTGATGTACCAAATGATCGTGCTCGTCTTGTGGGTCGCCAATCTGCAAGAGAATGGATACAATTATATAAGGCTCTTCCAACTAACTAATATAAAACTTAAACCTGTGGCGCCATATAAATATTCCAGACAAATTGGTTATACAATGTCTGTATTAGCAAACTAAAAGGTTAAAATATGGGTACAGTCGGCATCAAATTGATAGAGCGTCGTCAAAATGATCTGAAAAACATGAAAGTAGTTTGATATACGCAGTTCAAATCATCATATTGTTTTGAGCACTCTCAAATAACATTGCAAGAATTCACTCGAAAGAGTTTGCTACCTTTGAGAGCTTTGTTTGCTAAGATAATTTTGATCGCTTTGACTGCTCATATAAATATGAAAAAAATGTGGAGTAAGATATTTTGAGCACCTTGGGTGCTTACAACAATATGATGTTTTCTTTCTTCTTCTTCTTTCAACGTTACCATAGCAACAACGCTTGTGAAGCCGAGGGCGCAGCGAGTTTAGAATAAAAATGCACGGCAACAGTGTTAGTTTATGAATGGGTAGTTTGTTTACTATTATTTCATATCGAATTTGGACTAAGAAATATGTGTGAAGATGAATGAAAGCTTAGATCCAGAAATGGACCCTCACCTCAACATTAACAGCCTGTATTGGTCCACTGCTGGACGCAGGCCTCCCCCTGATAAACTCCTTATTGGTATTTATCTCATGGGAGGTAATGCCCATAATCCTCACACTGGGCATGCGGGTTAGGGATTGCAGTTAAATGGCAGAATTGTTCTGCGGGGGGCGCTGCTGCCCGCCCCCGATGGATCCCTTAATCGTCTCTTACGGCACCCGCGGGAAGAGTTGGGGTGGTGCAAATTCTAAGCCAGCACCAAGCTGGAAATGGACCTGTGAAAGGTCACTACCGTTGTAAATAGCTTACTTGATAAATGGTCCCGCATTCAGCGCACTGCGTGGCTCCGAATTTCTTCTGCCCCGCGTCAATGACGTATTGGTCGGAACCTGTCTTGAGCAAGCCTTTCTTATTGCTTTTGTCACCTGAGAAAATATGATTATTAGTTAAATGAGCCTCCTCAATCTCAACAAACAATGCTGTAGACTGTGGCAAACAATCTACAGGTAGGTCAACTGATCTATATCAAAAGAAGCTGGCGTTGCGCCAGATACTCACTAGCTCTCGGGTCACGCGTAAGTGACTTCTGATTTCTACGAATACCGTGATCGATGCCTACAAGTACCTTCTGCAGGTTAACAAAAACTTTTAACCTGTGGAAGGCCGGACCGGGAAGAGAATTGCACCCATCGTGTGCCGCAAAATGGCGGAATCAGAGAGTGCACTCGACAGGGTTCGGAATTTATTGAATATTTTCAATAAATTGTTTGGTAGAAGGATATCTAATGATTATATTATAAAGTTAGATAATTACTGTACCTTATAATGTAACTTTTTACTGCTAAAACATTATTACGCTTTTATTTTTCACAGGTTATTGTACCCAATATCAAATTAACACACCGGCTGTAGAAATAATGATATTTTTAGTAAATTCTGTGAACATTTTTTAATTTAATTTATTACCCTCGTTAGTTCAATATCAAAGCAGTTTATTTATATGAAAAACACAATCTTTATAGCTAGAAATCATTTAAAAATACCATGTTGAAAATCACAATTCACACCGAAAAGTTTGCCATTTCACATGTGTTCAAACCACACTTTTATTATTTGATAATAACATTCTAGGTAAAATTTTCATGAAAGTAAGTACGCATGTTAGTGAAAAATATATTATTTGTTACTTGTTACGTGCTAAAAGTACATGTATTATAATAATAATCAATTTTTTCGATAAATAACCAAAACAGGTACGTGACTTGTCAAGGCATTTTTCATAAACAAATTTCATGTTCTTCTAAATCTCAATGCTCCATGGAAATGATTGTGAATGATTATAGACAAAATGAGCTTTTCATGGATAATAAACACTCATGAATGTCCAATACAAAATAATTTAGAATAATGTGGTAACATGTGAGGCATAGATTTCGATCATTGTTCATTCTAGTTCAATTATTGTTTGCATGTGTGCGTGTACAGAGAAAGTGACAACTGCCGTAGCACTTATCAGCGCTTATAAAGCGGTCCGTCAACGGCCTAAGCACTGATCAGGATCACTATACAGGTTGTTAATTTTGGAAACAGTGAATGAAAAAAATATCTTATAAACTAATATTATAGAGAGGAAAGATTTGCTTATTTGTTTGAATTGAATAGGCTCCGAAACTACTGGACCATTTAGAGTTTTTTTTTCACCATTAGAATCCTACAATATCTCTGATGAACATAGTCCATAGAATATACCCGTGCGAAGCCGGGGCGGACCGCTAGTATTTTATATTATTATATATACTAATTACAAAACTTCATGAGGTAATCACTTTTATTATAAAAAGAACACACGATGTAAAAAACACTGGTTTTATTCACATTACAAATTTAATATATTTACATAACTTTTATCTTACAAATTATTACAATACAAAATAAGAGCTATAAAACAATCAACAGGGGATATTGAGTCCTGTCAAAAAGGGGGTAAATAACTAAAACGTAATAACTGTGTCCAATGTTCATTATGCCATCGTTTACAGAACCTGAAAAAAGTACATGCTGTATAACGTCATTGGTGACTTCGTATATTTACACATCACATCGCCATTTTGTACTGTGTATGTGTGCGTGTATTTTCGTCAGATGCGTAATAAATAATGACTTTGCACAATTATTCCGCATTTATAACTCATTTTAGATATAATGATATATTCTCAATGAAATTACCATCTGAATGATATATCTATTTCAACAAAAACAATACGCGAAATGTATGAAATCATCAACGGAATAAGTTACGGACAGCCGTTACAAAGGGTACAGGACATTTGACGAAAGATATTTCAAAACTAGTTACATTTGATAACTATATTCATGTAGATTACAGTTCTAAAATAGGTAAAGAATAATAAAATGTATACATAGCTTACCCTTCATGAAGTTTTTTCCACAAAAAATGACACTTTTCGACGCGCTATAAACATCCACACTTGCCTGCCGATGTTCAAATTTGAACTGCTTGTAATGACGGTTCTATGAACTTCACTGAATGAATGCAATGATTGTGGGTTCGTTCATTTCAGAGGTAAACAAATAAAACATTTTAGACTGTATTGCACTGTATTTAAATACCATAAACGAATAAATGGTATCGCTGGTTGCTAGCGCACTGATCAGATCTTAGGCCGACAAAGTTAGTAGGTACTGATCTGTGCTTAGGCAAAGGAGAGGTTAAGGAAGAAGCGTATTGTAAAAGAGCACCATCTCTCTCTACAGTCATAGCAGATGTTATAAATATTTATGAGTGTATAGATATATATTTACCCCCTTATTCATAATGGATTATTTTTTTATGGAATATTTTATGGTATATTTTTTTGTTATCATTGTAAAATTTAAGACATTGAACGCCTAATAGGGCAGAATACATTGTGACATTCCATTATATTATAACAACTTTTATAACATGTATTTCACGCAATAAATTATTGATTGATTGGTCTGATAACATAAAACAGCTGCTCAGTAGTGTTATTTCTCAGTCTGACTTATGTCAATAGAAGAAGACAGAGCGAGATTTACCAGTGTGCTATGTTAGCAGACCATTATGAATAAGGGTTGAGTATGAGTAAGGGATTTCGTTTCTTTTAGTTTATGTTAGTTTTGTATGTAGGTTTTAAAATATTACTAGCTGTATAATTTCTTTCCGTTTTGTATGTACCTTAGTATGTACACTTATCTATCCACACTAGTTTCATTATTTCTATGTATATTCCTAGGTTTGCTGTTAGAAAACTCTTTTAGGGTTAAGCTTGCTTTTGTACCTGTCCAGTATTTGTAACTTTTATGTATGGCTTGTGTTGTGTATGTGCAATAAAGAATTTAAGAAACTTAAGAAGAAATAGTTGGTGTTACCTTTGGATGTGGGAGTAGTAACACCAGGATTCGGCTTACTGAATATCGGGAAAAGTCTTCCTTTATCTGTCGTAACTTGTGTTTCAGCCGCGGTATCTGAAAATGTTTAGTTTTATTAAATAGTGACTACCTAGCTACTAGTGTACAGACAGAAGATGTATAAAAACCGCCAAAGTGCCAGTCGGACTCGCGCACGGAAAGTTCCGTACCATTTTATCTATAAAAACGACAAAAAATAATCATGTCTGCTGTATGGGAACCTCTTTAAATATTGATTTTATTCTGTTTTTAAGTATTTGTTGTTATAGCGGAAACATAAATAGACAGCAAGACTAGAAAGGCTTACCTCCAACAGCCACCTCAGTAGACGCCAGCACTGCCTCGGCATTGATGTTGTTGGTTTCTGCCATCTGCATTATTTGTTCATCCAACATCTTAAGCTCACGCTCGATCGCGTCCAAGTCTGGGACACCCTCTTGTTCTGAAAAGACCAGATAAATCTTAGGCTTATACTTTTCTCTACGTGATATTATGCAGTGTCTGAAATTTTAGCTACGTCACCTTAATACAAAGTTGGGCACAATTTAACGAACCTCAGAGCAGTTACCTTTCAAAAAGGGTGCATATAATTATAGTATTTCGAGTTCATACGAGAGCGACATAGAGCATTTATATGTTTTTGGAACGGCGTAAGCGCAAAAATAATGTTTTGAAGAAAACTACACCACTTATGAAGAAACTGTAATAGGGAACCAAAGAATTAGTAAAACCGACGAATCAAGACATAAATATTTTCTATAGAACGCAGAGTTCCCGAGATCTCGACCACATTATGTGCTAAACAGTGCACTTTCATGATTTTTGATATCATATTCTTATTCGCAACGGTGTTTTCACTTTTGAGAAACCAAAGAAAACATGTCGAATTTTATATAATTCGAGTTTTTTACCACAGGGATCCCTTGTGTACTGAGATTTAGGCCTAGTTTGACAACCAAACCCGTTAGGGTTACTCTACTATCGAACAGGGTTCAAAGGCCCACCCTTTAGGGGATTATTGTTCTTATCTCATAGAAATTAAATAGAACAGGTGTTTTATACTTTGCAAAAACTTCAAATTTGATTGGTGAGTTAGGGAGTGGTGTTTCTAAAAAGAATTTATTACTTTCGTAAAAATCTTCTAGCTTGAAAAGAAAAGGTACACAGTTCGTACTATTTTGGCAACGCAAAAATGGTCTCAATCAAACGCATTTTCTAAAAACAATTTCAAACAATCTTCGATGTACAATAAAAACGCAGTTAAATCTACAAGACCGTCGGTCTTACCTGGCATTCCTTCTTCAGCAACTAAGACATAACCCCCCTCCACTGGTAGAAACTGGCCATTCTTCGCAGTACCATGGTCTGCTTCATGACTGTTCATATCTGACATCACCACATCTTGACTTCCCTCCGTGGTCGGACACAAAGTCATCACACTTTGCGATAGAGTCATCCCACTTTGCGATAGAGTCATCTCACTTTGCGATAGAGTCATCGCTTTAGGTATAACCATCCCACTATGGGAAATTATCTTGTCATTTCGCGTTACAGTTCCGTTCAGAGTCAAAATCGTCGGTTCTTGTGGCAATGTTGTTATTTGACTATTTTGTGGTAAATTGATAGTTTTTCCACCTAGTTCTACAAGCACAGAGCTGTTATCTTGAGGCATAGATGCGGAGGCGACTGGTATAGCTGTGATTGGTTGGAAGATCGAATTGGTTTCCTCTATGACTGTGCTATTGAAGCAAGGAAGCTCTTTGGGCTTAGAGTAGGTCAGTTCTGATTTGGGAATGTCCTCTTCATCCCATTGACTGAGTAAAGCTTGTATTGATTGATTCTCTTTGTCGAATAGGTCGAGTTTATCTGTAGAATTAAGGAAAGTAGTTTATCACACTAATATTATTAATGCTAAAGTTTCGATGGACGTTTGTTACATCTTCATGTCAAAACTACTGAACGGATCGCGCTGAAATTTTGCATACAGGTAATCCTAAACCTGGAATCAAATAAAGGCTATTTTTTATCCCATAAATACAACGCGTGCCTAGCCGCGGGACGCAGCTAGTCTATACTAATAATGTAAAGAGAAAATATTTGATTGTTTGTTTATTTGCAGGTATAGGCTCCGAAACTTCTGGACCGATAAAAAAATTCAATTATATAAATCATTTAAAAAAATTGGGCTGAAATTTTGCATACATGTAGTTCTAGATCTGGAATAACTTTTAGCCTTTTTTACATGCAGTAACGCCTGCGAAGCCGCAGGGATAAGCTAGCTAGTTTATAATAAGTGAATACTCACCATTTCCAAGCTCTTGAGAAGAGTTCTGGCTGGCCATAGTAGTATCGTTTGCCTTAGAAACAGTAGAGTTCATCGTTGAATTCATCATAGAACTGTCTACCAAACTATTATTGCCAGAATAGCTCTTGCCTGTGTACTTGATAATTTTACCCTTATGTTTAGGTTTTCTGATCCTATGTCTCACACCCAGATTTATTTGACCAGGTCTTCGCTTTCTTTTGCCTTGGATGTGGAATGCTTTTCTGTGCTGGTTGGTACTCGCTTCTAAAGCGTTAGAAATCTTAGCAGTCACAGTTGTGTTCAGTTCTGGGTTAGTTTTTCCGTAGAAGGACTTAGTTGAGAGAATTTCCTTTAGCCGGTCACTGTTGAATAAGGACAGTCTTGCTTTTGGCGCGTTTTCAAGTCGCGGGTATTTTGAAATCGGTCCATATTCTGTTAAGCTCTCGTTTCGCAGTCTTTTGTAGCTTTTTTCACTGTCGCAAGTAGATTCTGGGCTTTCGCTGATTTCTACGACAGACCGTCTATGGCTTAATTTCGGTGGGGAGTCTGTTTCAGTCGTGTTTTGTGGAGTCTTTTGCATTTGTGTAGGAGAAAGAATACTGTTCATATCCATTTTGGTTAAGCATACAACCGCTGTCTTCATCGGAGATATTCCTGTTGGTATGGGAGAGTAATTCTTTCTAGAACCAACGGGGCTGGCTTCATTCTTCTTCTGCTCGAGCAGTATACCCTTAAAGCTGCGTAGCTGAGGTGTTAGCTTCAATGTTCTATTAGATCGTCTAAGATTCTTCGTTGGGGTGTTTTCTTTGGAGTCAGTTCCAGAGTCGGTGTCAAAGTTGAGGTCTTTGAGGGAACTGCTGCATGATTCTGTGTCTGCGATGAGGCTGGCGAGGCTCTTGCGGGCACGGCTTGATGTGGATGAGGTGGTGTGGACGCTGGTGCAAGAGTGGGTTGATGAAGGGGTCCCAGGGTGGTTCTGGAGGTGTGGCGTCACGGGGGTGGATATGGAACCTGTAGAAACAAATGGAAATAAACATCTAACAGCGGTACTATAAAAAAATAACGAACGTTGGTCTAACAAGCCTTTCGCTGGACAGTGTCTGAACAGTTAGACATGGGTTTAACAGTTTAACATACTCTAGACAACTCTTACACATTAAACATAGTTTAAACTGTGTCTAAGCCGTGTCTAACTGTTGACTGTTAGTAAAACGCAGTTTTGTGGTAACGCTTTTTTAAACACGCTCTCAATAGATTTTCTATCCTATCTAAGTAACTTTTTCGTAGTACAGCTGTTCAAATCTAATTAAACACGTAAGTGTTATGGTAAGTGCTATAGTAAATGTTAAGGTACTGCATTTTTTTCACTATCTTCCCAATAGTTTTGCATACCGATTAACAGTCAAACATGATCCAAAAAATGTATTAACTTGTTAGCTACATAACACATGTTTTAAAAAATCTATATCGTATCCATTTTGAATGGACCACAAACGTAAACAAACCGCCCATACTTAAACTAAAATTGACTTTGTTGGCGCGGCCTGTTATACGTAATTTACATTACTTGTCGATTTTAGATCCTCTCTTCAATAAAAATTGCCTACAATTATATCTGAAACTCGACGTGCAAGTGAGATTTTGTTATTTGTGTCGTACTTTGTATACTAACATGCTTCATTCAAAATGGATAAACATTATATTCATAATTTTTTGTTTTAGAAGCTTGCCACCGATTAGACGTCCGTCGCGCAATATCAAAGGCTTTTGGCTGAAGAACAGCGCTGATCGACAATCGTTCAGCATATGCTGAGCCAACACCTATTTCGGCACAGGGTCATGGGGGCAAAACTCGATTTGATGCCCAGCATACTATGTTTAATGTAG
The DNA here is from genome assembly GCA_955876795.1 of Eupithecia tripunctaria. Taxonomy (NCBI): domain Eukaryota; kingdom Metazoa; phylum Arthropoda; class Insecta; order Lepidoptera; family Geometridae; genus Eupithecia; species Eupithecia tripunctaria. The sequence continues at coordinate 4,900,399 of OY041623.1, read as the reverse complement.
TACCGACCACCTTGTTCTTTGTTTTAGTTTTGTATGTTTTTTTCTTTGTAACTGTGTGGGTGTCGAAATAAAAGATATTCTATAGAGTTTAACACACTAGTTTTAAAGTTACCTGTACATCTTGGGTCAGGGTAAGAATGCCGGTTCTGGTATTTCTTCAACGTGAATGGAGATTTGATGAAGTTCTTCAAATCATTGTTCTCTTTAAGAAATTTTCGCGTTTGGCTTCTTGTATCATCTGCAAATAAATATCACACTAATATTATAAATGCGAAAGTTTGTACGGATATATGGATGGATGATTGTTACCACTTCACGCCAAAACTACTGAACGGATCTGGCTGAAATTTTGCATACAGGACAATACACATATAATTGATTTTGTTTTAAAAAAACGATGAACTGACTTCAATTATATGGATCCTATTGTCAGAACTGGACTAAATTAAAATGGGAGCAACACGGGAAGCACCAGCTTTCATATTAAAAAAAGAATCATGAAAATCGGACCACACAGTCAAAAGTTTTGAGGTAACCTCCTTTTTTGGAAGTCTGTTTAAAACCATAAGAAAATGTGTGTAGTTTTAGCGCTCTTATACACGGACTGCACGTCTGAAAAACACGGACGGCAACTTGCCTGTCGATTGCCGCTGACTGCCGTTGTCGTCACCTGCAGTCGACGGTTGTAGTTGCCTTGTAGATAGATAGATAGATAGATAGATAAATAATTTATTCATTAAAACTTTGTTACATATAAATTTCATTAATTTGTTAATTATGATTTTTATAACTATTGAAAAATTTAAAATATAAAAAATGTTGATATTTTTTTTTTTTTCAATTAATATTTAGCTATGAACGGTAATTAATTGAAAAAAAAAATTATCAACATTTTTTAGATTTTAAATTGATTGATTACAATAATTTACAACTAAAACACTTAATTACTTAATACATCTAAATCACAAACAATAAAAAAAAAACTTATAAAATATAAAGACACTCGTATGTTAAATGCATTTACTATTCATGTAGTCGGCCGTGTATTTGAGACGTGCATCCGTGATTATGAACCCGTAGAGTTTATTACGTATACGTAATAAACTCTACGGGTTCATACGTTTCATACGTTTAGGTATTTGGTGGGTATACCCACCAAATACTTAAACGCAAGTCAGATTTAAGTTCGTCTCAAGTATCGGTTTAATAAAAATCTGTCAAAAAAATTCACGTCGCGTCACGAGCTTAAAACCGAGTATTCGAGACAAACACGTTGGAATCTTTTCCATGAATTCTAACACAACTCAGATTTTTCTTTAACGACCTCAACAGCCTGTATTGGTCCACTGCTGGACGAAGGCCTCCCTGATAAGCGCCTATTGGCGTATATCTAATGGGGGCTAATGCCCATAATTCCCACGCTGGGCTTGGGGGTTGGGGATCGCAGTTCGGTAGTGGAAGAAACACGTCTGAAGTGACCAATTTGTGACAGATTTTCATTGAACACTGTCAAAAATAGCAAATTAAGACATGCTTAACTTTAAGTTGTGTTTGAATATTTGGGCATTGGTTTTGTAATAATGTATACTATACATTATGTACATGATTAAAACACAAGCTCTGCTTAGCTTGGGGCTAGATGGTGAATCATTTCATTTAAAATGATGGTTAATCTTTTATTCAGTTGTTCATGTTCTTACTGGTACATAGGTTGAAGGTGCTATAGTATCAAATATGCACCCTGTTGGGGCACTTCAAAAGTCCTTAATACTAGTTAAATATATACCGTGTCCATTTTGAATGAAACATAAACGTAAACAAACCGCCCATACTTAACCTAAAATTCACTTTGTTGGCGCGTCCGTTTATACGTAATTTACATTACTTGTCGATTTTAGATCCTCCCTTCAATAAAAATTGCTAACAATTATATCTGAAACTCGACGCCAAGCAAGTGAGATTTTGTTATGTGTCGTATTTTGTTTACTAACATGCTGCATTCAAAATGGTTAAACCATAGTTTTATTAATTTGTTTCTAAAAACTATAGTTTAATTTTAAGGTAAGGTGCTATGTTAATTGTCCGACATTATTTATTATTATTAACCTTTGTTTATTAAACATCAAGTTGGTTGCCAGTACAAACAAGGTTTGTCATTAGCTAACATTCTTAATGAAAATGTCTATTATTTTATGTCCTATCATAAACTAAGAAAAAAACAGTCCCCATAAAATAAAGAAAGACTTAAACAATGCAAGGTATTGTACTATTAATACTCAATTACAACTGTAAATTATATATCTTCTGACGTAATTAATGGGTGTATTGATGGAGACCAGTGATAAGTTACATCCAATTCTTTGAATAGGACAGTAATTATTTCCTAAAGGATTCAGTTTCATTGAGTAGGGCTGTTCTATAGGTGATGTGATGTGATGAAGTTTGTACAACTAGTAGGTACACCTACTACATTCAAATAAACACAGAAATATATAATTAACTAACTATATACCTAGGGTGTCCCATGGATATGCCACACGGAGGGTGAGCATCTTAAACATTGTTCCTACTTACAAAATATGACTGAAGGATACTTTATACTAAAACCATCTATATTGCAAAAATACTTGTTATTGTACAATACCGATCAAAGGGTCAATAAAGGATTTTTTCCAAATTACAGCATATAAACAAAAGGAAAACCATGAAATTTTACATATAATTAAATGATAATATCTATGGTCTACTCACCATAAACTAAAGTCAGCAGGCAGCAGGGACGTTGACAAAACAATACCACACAGGGCTGTGTTGCAGATTTTGGTCTATTGAGTCTAATAATAATAACACAAGACAAAAACTAGGATTTTACTATTGCATTTGAACGTCAGATAAACACAGTTTAGCACATTTTGCCAACATAAATTTGGCCAGAGTCAAGCGCTAAACTGAGTTCAAGAGCTTTCATTATCACACAATAGGTATTACAAATTTGAACTTGATCAAGCTGAATTTAGGTTTGTTATTTTTAGTTTTGGCAGCAAACAGTGAATTTGTACCTCAGGGCAGGGTTATAAAAGTATTTGTACTTTTATATAGTTTTTATTTAACCAGTTGTTTAAATAAAAACAGATGTTGCAAAACATCCTTTGAAAAAAAAATATTTTTATTGATACAAAAGTTTTTGAAACACAGTTAGAGACAATGAGAACAACGGTTCATATACTCCAATCCAAGATATTTTATGTCAACAAAGATATTGATCAATGAAAACTTAACAAAATCACAACAATAACAGAAAATAACAAGATGATCAAAATAGCAAGGTTATCTTATCACAAAAACCAAAACAATGCAATCTCACAAGTGCAGCATTTTTTTTTTATATGTATTCGATTCTGAAAGACAGGTCAATTAGATGATTAATGAAAGCTTTTAAATCCAAGCATCGTTCCGAGCTTCTGTGCATAGCTTCTATAATACCAATGTCCTCAAATATTTTCCAAAAATATTCCTCAGGTTTTGTAACCTCTTTGAATACAAAAATATCCATGTTCTAATCATAGTATAGAGGACATTGACATACCAATCATATCTGATCAGGGTGACCTAAAATATGATTGATAAATTGGCTGTTTTTGAAGCATAAGAAATGAGGTCATTCTAATAATAATGACCCCTGTAATCATAACCTAGCACTGTAGGCTGAATTGCCTATGATAATGCTAAAACTAAACTATTAATGTAGTTTAGTTTGTAATTAAACGAGGCTTTTTACTGTAGTTTAGTTTAAAATATGGTGGCTTCATTAAATTATAGAACTATGTATCAAGTTTTGTGTATGCAACAGGTAACTGATGATGATCATAAGTTTGAGGATATATAAAAGTTTTTTTAAAGTAGTTTTGTGCTAAAATGCAGATCGAAAGAAGTAGAATTGGCTTAGAGTTACTTAAATGCAACATACTACATAAACAATAGAACAGCTTCAGAATTGTGTTATTTACGCATTGTGCGCACAAAAAGGACAGCAGGCTACAGTGATTAGTTAACAAAGGCAGTTTGTTGCATCTGGTCTTCAGAAAGGTTCGCAACTATTATTTAATTGCATACAGGATTAATCTAAAACTAAGTAGAGAAGTTTTTATAAAAAGGTTAACTCACGCCAAAGTGATCTCTCAGGAGTCTTGGGTGTGCCGTGGTCGTTCTCATCAGAACTGGAGTCCAAGGTACTGATGATGCCTAGGTCGCAGTCTTCGCTATCACTTTCACTATCCACCACCGGCAGCTTTCGATGCTTCGTAAGTGACTCCCGTGAAGGCACAACCTCGCTCTGAAATAACCCCTTCTTTCTATCCGATAACTTCGGCGTATGAGTGTGGGGAATACGCGCAGATCGCCTTGGAGTTACCGCGGCCATTTCTCTGAAGCTGGGTTTGGTGTTCATGAGAAAAATCCTTGAAAATTACAACAAAATAGGATGCCACACAACGCAGCAAGCGCGGCAAGGTCTACTTTGACGAGTTTTTAACGACGTAATCGAAGAGGATGAAGACACATTTTTAATGAAAACAATAAATAATCACTTAGAGAAATACTCTCACGATACTAAAGGTGGTAGACAAGTGGAAAATAATCGAAAACGGAGTAAAGAAATGGTACAAAAAGCGTTAGCTGGCGGAGATAGACACCATTGTTGTTTGGCGCGTAAACACCTGTCACCAAGCAGAGTTACCAGCGATAAAAATAAAATATGCAGTTTATGCTTGGGGTAATGGCAACATTTTAGGATGCTTGACAGTGGCAGAGCCTATGGCGAATGCTACACGCTCGATATTTATCGTGATATTTGACGTGATATTTATCGAGTAATATTTTGGTATACTACACATACGATACGAATCGCGTCAGTACGACGGTAAATTTCATTTGTGCGTTTCATATTGTTCGTTTCGTATTTGGTCCAAATATTATAAACTATGAGTCATCATAATATAAATAAAGCTTGCGTTGCTATTATATTAGCGATAGCATTGAAAAAACGTTCAAAGCGAAAAAAATGGACGAAACATTGGTTTAGATTTCAATGAGTTAATCTTTGCAATTACGTCTTTAGTTGTTGCGCCTGGTTTAATTTTCTTAAAAATTTCAAGCAGCTGCTCATAGGCATTCGCCCTTTTCACTTTATAAGACTTATGTATTCATTTGAGCTGTCCCATACCTCAGGTAGTGTTTCTAACACAAGTATGAATTCTTTTAAGTGTTTTTGATCGTTCGTTAGAGGTACGGCGGCGGGCCCCGCCCCGCCTCAATATGCGCGTCCTCGTCCATCGCTGACAGAATGAATACTGACGCGATAAATATCGACTAGAGACTAGACGCTCGATATCTATCGACGATTCTTGATACAGATCGTGGATTTCTGGATTTCTAGAAATCCAGCGATCCGTACGATACGTGATACGCTTCTCTACACATTCGATAAATATCGTGATCCTGAATTACGATCCAAACATCACGATAAATATCGAGCGTGTAGCATTCGCCTATGGGCAGAGCGTATTTGAAGATATTTGACATCTCATCATCTATCGGTGTGTCCTTCTCTAAATAGCGCGGAATTCAAATAAATCAGCGGTTTTTTCGGTCTTTTTTCTGCAGAAAGGAAGTCACCTGCTCTGCTGTGAAGGAAAAGTATCTCAGTATCGGTAGTTAAGCAGGTAGGTAACCACAGATGAGATGACCATCAGGCTTGCGTCCAGCAGTGTTGTCAGCCATACAGGCTTCTGAGGTTTGAGATTGAAGAACAGTAACTCTGGGGCGCAAGTTCGGGCGAAGAAGGTCCGCCTGCGACGTAGGAGGCTACGGCTTCGATTTTTCGCCTCGGGACAAAATATGACTGTACGATTTGCTTATATTTGTTCCGGTGTTCTAGCTGTTTCTGTGTAGGTATATAGTAGGGTACCTACCCGTTAGTTAGGTAGGTAAGCTCTGCTTAACTTGGAGCTAGATGATGCTGAGTGGACTGTAAAGTATTATTTATTTTAATTAAAATTTTTACAGAATAATTTACATTTACATTTAGTTGGTGGATAGGTAGTTAACCATACGATCTTGCTTATTTAATCATTATGCTCAAATATGGCAACATTACTAAGTAAAAACTATGTTAAAGTGTGCGTATATAATAATATGCGATAGGTTCCGTAGGTTGTAGATAGGAGATCTCACTAGCCTGAGATGCGCCCATTCCTAACGTCTCCCAACGTCCTCCCAACGTAAAAAGTATCATATTCATATCATAATCATAATCATAAGTATCACATGAGTCAGAGGGTAAAGTTGTGTGATGTGACGGCATCACACTAATATTATAAATGCGAAAGTTTGGATGGTTGGATGGATGTATGGATGGATGTTTGTTACCTTTTCATGGCAAAATTACTGAACAGATCGGTCTGAAATTTTGCATGCAGATAATTTCAATCCTGGAATCAAACATAGGGCATTTTTTTATCCCATAAATACGCGTGCCAAGCCGCGGGCAGAAACTACTTAGTTATTAATAAAAGTGACATTATAAGGTAATCAGTAAAGTTATAAGTAGTTCATTCATCTTTAATCTGAGAGTACATCTTAATTTGCACCCATAAAAGGTGGTTTTGCTGGTTTTGCCTATACTGGGCATGCCTCCCGAAGTTTATCATCATCTTTCACGGATGCACATTTTATGACCTCTGTGGTGAAGGTCTGTTTTTACGTTCACTATATTTTTTCCGGGAGTTCTGGGTGTTTTCTTTGCATAGTAATAAAAATATCTACTTATGTATGTATTAAACATATATTTTGTACCTACCTATTTCAGTTAGGTATCATGTAGGTACTTATAAATATAAGCTCTGCTCAGCTTGGGGCTAGACATTGTTCTGTGAAAATGTCATGTATTTGGCTTCGTATTTAATTCAAACATTTTTTTCAGTTCAGATTCAGAGTCAGAGTTAAATCGTTTATTTCTTTAGACTTACAAAATAAGCACTTAGACAAGTCAATTTTTTAATATATAAACAGTTAATCATTAACTCCAAATATTTTTCGCTGTTTTCTCGTGGTGCTAATATTTTGTCCTACTAGTAGGACCACGAGGGAGAGCAGTTTCTCTTCGTCTTACTTTATAAAGTACTACCACCTGTAGATACATAGAAAACATTTTAATGTGCACCACACCACACATAAAACAATTACAAATAAACGTCACAAGACTAAAAATAACACTGGCAATTGGCATACAATAGGCGGCCTTTATCGCTGTGAGCGATTTCTTTCCAGTAAGTAATCAAAGTGATTCCATACGGAACCCTAAGTACGTGAGCCGTATCAAGCAGGAAGGGAGAACTGGTTAAGTCATGCATCGACGGTATTTTTTAATATTAATGCAGTACGCGTATGTTTGATATGAAAGGGCAAAGCATGAGAGAAAGGTACGCAACAAGTATTTTGTGAATGTTGCTCCAGATATATGTGACATTATAAGTAAAGGTGCATGCAAAGTGAAATTTTATACGATGATTATTCTAGTAGGTATCCTTGTAAAAAACACAACTAATAACTTAACCTATCCTTTTTTTACTAACTTTTAACATAAATAATTAAACCCATTGATAACCCTTTTCAATTAATCAATGATTAAACCTATCCTTTTTAATTCTAACTAGCTGCGCCCCGTGGCTTCGTACGCTTTGACCCTATGGAAACGTTTAGGTGATTTCTATCCCACGGGAACTGATTTATGGGATGAAAAGTACCCTAGACTGCGATCCCCAACCCGCTTGTCGTCGTGCTTGAAGCCTATTAGTATTATTTAATCCATCGAGCCGCTCGCGTGTAAAGTAGGTAAACCCACTTACGGCCTAGTTGGATTACTATTTTTACGAATCTATGCGTAAATATAATAATAATATGCGTCTATTAGTCAGTTCAATTTACTGACGCGGAGTGTGGAACTGTGCCTATAATTATTGGGTCTTAGAATACAAACCGGTGTTTGCCATTCACAAACATTAGCCTTGCTACTAGCTAGTCACCTGCTGTGGAAGAATTTAACGGTGAAGTGCGAGACATCTCACACACGGAGGGTTCCGTGCCATCTAAGTACTTATTTTATAAGTCTAGAGAAACAAACGATTTGACTCTGACTTTGACTCTCATCGTACAAAAGTATTACCTACGCAAAAGACACTCTAAAACGGGGTTTTTTATTGGATCGAAAATAGAGAAAGGCCATCATGAAGAACTGTTGCTTAACTTCTGAAGACAGACGGACATTACCTGCAGACATCGGAGGCTTATTACTTGTTGGCACGTCTTTTTAACCGACTTCAAAAAAGGAGGTTATCAATTCGATTGAATTTTTTTTGTTTGTTAGCTTTTGACTGGATGGTATGATTTTCATTTTTTTATATGAAGTCTGGTGCTTGGTCTGGTGTGTGGTCCTATTTTAATTTTGTTCAGTTCTGACAGTGGAATCCATGAAAATCCATCAGAAAACTATAAAAATTTAAGTCGGTTTATAGTTTTTAAAACAAAATTAATTATATTTTTTTCCAGTACTGACAATGGGGTCCATTAAAAAACTATGTTATTGAAGTCGGTTTTATAGTTTTTATAACACGCAATCAATTATTTTCAGTCCTAAAGGCGATACGCGGACGCCAAGTTGAAGAGTTCAAGGCTCGACTGCTGGCAACGGCAGTCGCCAGCTGCCGTCGAACAAACTACAGTCGTGGCTTGCAGTCGGTAACTTACCTACAGTCCGTGCATTTGAGACGTGCAATAAGAGCTCTTAGCTCATTCTTATTCAGATCTTGTTTAAATTCAAAATGTGAAAATGTCTATCATTTTAATTTTTTAAAGTTCCGCCCAATTGTTTATTCGTTGGTTAAGCTGGATTACTTTTACTGAGCTTCGCTCGGTAATTTTTTTTTGGTAAATTTCGTTTATTAGAAATTATAGTAATATCATTTGCCAATAGATGTCAGGAAGAGTCATATTTTTCAGTTTAGCGTTTAAGTTTATTAGGATAAAGTTAATTATTGAACACACGAATAAAATAGTATAACTATTCGCCAATAGATGTCAGGACGAGTCAATTGATTACGATAAAGTTGATGAAAGTTTATTGAAAACGACATTTTCTTTAAATGAATCCTAGCTAGATCGATTATATCGCCCCCGAAAACCCATGTATACTAAATTGCATGACATTCAGATTATATAAGTAGAACAAGAATTGCTCGTTTAAAGGTATAAGATACAGGGTGTTTCAAAATTAGTTATCCCAACGATTGGTTGCATGCGGGATTTAGTCTGCATCTAAAGACCCCCACCCAACCCCCATCTATTTCTGCTGTTATTTCGGTTTCGAAGTTAGAGCTATTAGGTATTTAGTCTATGGTTTTAGACCATTTAAAAAAAATAAAGAAGAGTATTTCGACAGCTTTCCTTTAACGTTTGGTTAGATTAGAGCACGAATGCTCACATTTTTGTCCTTTTCGAACATCTTTCGTTATTTATATTACTTGCAAGGTCTTTTATTGTAAGTTTATACTTTTTGGTAATCTAAGTACCAATATCTATAAATAAAGTTTTTCAGCTTTGATAACTAAAATACCTACTTTCGAAGATAATTATCTAGATTTATAGTAGGTACCTTACATAACTTATTACATAACTTTTGTTTTGACACGAAATACATACCTACCTAGTAAGAAATATGTATAATCTTTACATGACGACTCGACTGCATGCAGTTGATTCATGATTTATGACGGGGCGGTCGACAGCAACCGCCGGACAGTTAACTGCAGTCGAGCCTTGCAGATGCAAGGCTCGACTGCAGCAGTTCGGATATCTGGCAACTATCCGAGTATTTAAGACGTGCAATCTGTGTTTAAGTGCGCTAAGTCATTGCATTAACTACCTATCTGTCCATAGGTAAATAGGTCATGTAGTTCGGCTGGATCGTGTAACCTGACGACGCGGGCGGCGTCCATCTTGGATTTTATAATGAGCGCGCCAATAGCAAAAGAGGGCGGGCGCATGCGCTCTCGGCTGTTTAGACTGAAAATTATAAACATCCTTTCAGAGTGGGGTGATTATGAGAAGACACCGCTAAAACTGCTGAATGGATTGGGCTGAAATTTTGCACGGATGAAGGTATAACGTCCAGCAAAACATAGGTGTATGCAATGTATTATATTATACTGTAAAAAATAAACTGAAGGCAGTAGCAAGTTTTCTGCAAAGCGGCGATTTTTAGCTTGTAATAAAGTGATGTAGAAAAGTTACCTGAACAAGGGAAAAAACCTTTGCGTTTATGAAAACACTCGTTTCTGCTTCGCACGCGTCGTTTAACGTTTTTTATTTCATGGGATAAAAGTTCCCAATTTATGCTTTATTCCAAACATGTATGAAAAAAATCAGCCCGGTCGGTTCAGTCGTAATGGCGTGAAGAGGTAAAAAACATCCATCCAAACATCTAAACATCCAAATATATCCAAAGTGTTTATGCGATTTTTTTAGAAGGTCTTCATGTTTATCATTCATTACCTTTTCTTGGATTTCTAAACCAAGAATTTCTTAGTAATTCCGTCCCAATTTTTTGCAACTAGGTACCTATTGTTCTTCGTAGGTAGGTATGTATGTATATTTGCCTGACATAAATTCGTCAGTCTTGCTTTTTTTGAGCTCTAAGGTCAAATACAATGAGTTAATAATGTATCCGTGACTACTTCTCATCATTATTATAATTTGAGAGTAACTAGTGGTTTGTCTCGAACACCGATTTCATGATCTCCACTGCAACATCAGTTATTTTGAGAGGGACATAGCTAACTAAGTGGTACCGGCTTAGAATTTGCACCACCCCATCTCTTCCCGTGGGTGTCGTAAGAGGCGACTAAGGGATGTTGGGGGGGGGGGGGGGGCAGCAGCGTTTTCGCCGAACCATGGGAACATTTTAACCTACCGCGGTCCGACTGCCCCCTCTTCCATACATGGCCGGTGAGCCCACCATTCCACACTCTCGCCGACTCCATTCTTCCATCACCTTTCCTCCCCCGATTGTACTGAAAAGGAGATGCCACGATCACGTTTCATTACTTACGTCAAATGCCACCCAGTAATCACCCAGTATTATAAAAATATTTTAGTGTTTGCAGAATATATATCTTCTTATCTTCTCTATAATATAAAAATAAGTCGGGTTTTCCTTCCTGACGCTATAACTCCAGAACGCACGAACCGATTTCCACGGTTTTGCATTCGTTGGGAAGGTTTCGGGCTCCGTGAGGTTTATAGCAAACAACGCGTGCGAAGCCGCGGGGCGCAGCTAGTATAATATAAAAATGAATCGCTAAATGTGTTGGTAAGCGCATAACTCAATAACGCCTGGACCAATATGGCCTTTTTTTTAATATTCGTTGAAGTTCAAGGATGGTATTTACGTTTTTTTTCTAATAATTGCCTGGAAAACACCTATAAACATTTCCATAGGAACAACGCGTGCGAAGCCGTGGGGCACAGCTAGTTGGTTAATATAACCTACCTACGTGATAATGACGAGGATTGAATCTGAAACCAAAGTCCTTTCTCAAAGAGATAACATTTATCTAATCATCCAACTAATCTGTTGATACTTTTTAGGGTCCCGTACCCGAAGCGCGAAAACGGAACCCTCTACTAAGCCTCCGTTGTCCGTCTGTCCGTCTGTCCGTCTGTCAGACAGAGGGTTCTTTCTCATGAATCGTAAGAGGTTGGTAGACAGTAGACATTTCAAAGAACGGTTTCCGCTATAACAATAAAATAAATAATTAAAAATGACTGTAAAAAATTAAAATGATTTCTTGATAAAAAATAACGTGATTTTTTGGCTATTTTTGCTCTTCATTTGTCAAGGCTGTATCTCTTGAACTACAATAGAGAGACACATGAAAATTTCTATAAATAAGAAACACTTCAACTGTTAAAACAACAATAGATGTTCGTTGAAAAACTTGCCTGATTTTTTCGGTACGGAACCCTTCGTGTGCGAGTCGACTCACAATTGGCGGTTTATTTAATGATTAAAGTTTCATGATCTTTACATGATGTCATCCGATCCTAATAGGTCCTCATTATGTTTTACCCGGACCCTAGGTTTCATTTATAAATAAATAAATTATATACAGATAATTCACATAATTATAATGGCCCCAAGTTAAGCAGAGTTTGTGTTAAGGGTACTAGATAACTGATATATTTAATACAGTAGGTACCTTACCTTCACTAAATACATATTTGTAATTATACATAGAAAACACACAGGTAACCCTGAACAAATACGACAACCACTGTGGCGCGGTGGGCGAAAGCCCATCTGCGACGCAGGAGGTTGCGGGTTCGATTCCCGCCTCGGGACAAATGTGTGTACGATCTGCAGTCTGTTCAGGTTGTAATAAAAAATATCTATCTATGTAGTGTTTTGTATTATGTACCTATATCAGTTATCTAGTACCCATAACACAAACTCTGCTTAGCTTAAGGCTAGATAATGCTGTGTGAATCGTCCAACATTATTTATAAATATCTGCAGATTGTATAAACATTTGTCATGAGATGGGGTTCGAACCCGCAACCATCGCCACAGAGGTCGTCAATAAAAGAAAGAAGAGTGTTTCGAGAGATCATGCATCGCTCGATCACAAAGCTTGTTAGGTTTTGTTTTGATGGTCATAGTAAGTACGTACGTACCTACGGTGAGAAAAAGTTATTATATAAACGTAGCTTGGTAGGTAAGGTAAAGTAAGGTAGCTGTGTGGTGCTGGCCTAAGCCAAGAGAAGAGTTGGGGTGGTGCAAATTCTTAAATTTGCACCACTCCAACTCTTCCCGCGGGTGTCGTAAGAAGCGACTAAGGGATATCCACCGGGCAAGGCACTAATTCCACTGAATTAATTGCGTCATCACAAATAACCTATACGAATATGAAATCTCGAATGAAATTTCTCTATGAAATCTCTCTCGCTCGAAATCTATAGAGAAATATCTATAGAGGAATAATCTATATTAAAATTATTTTTTATTTTTGTTTTTTTTTATTTTTATTTACACACCCTTACATATAGAGGAAATATTTGATTGTTTTTATGGAACAGGCTCCGAAACTACTGGAACGATTTCAAAAATTCTTTCATTCTCAAAAAGCTTACTTTTCAGGGAGTGACATAGGCTATATTTTATCCCGGAAACCCACGGGAACGGGAACTACGCGGGTGAAACCGCGAGTCTCTGGTAGTCCGAAATAAATATTTATGGTGCCGCGATAATTAGGGCCCTCGCTACGACTCTGCCATAGCATAAGTAGGTATTATTCTTTACTAGCTGCGCCCCGTGGCTTCGCACGCGTTGTTCCTATGGAAACGTTAAAAGGTGATTTTTATCCCACGGTAACAGATTTACGGGATAGAAAGTATCCTATGTTTTATTCCAGTATTAGAATTACCTGTATGCAAAATTTCAGCCAGATCCGTCCATTAGTTTTGGCGTGAAGAAGTAACAAACATCCATACATCCATACATCCATCCAAACTTTCGCATTTATAATATTAGTGTGAAGTACTTACATGTTGTAACACGTTGGTTTTTTTTTGTTAAACTGTAAGGTTACATTATGATGATAAATAAATAAACTATAAACTACAAGTATAGCCCCGGTCAATGGACCAAGGCCGTAGCAATAAACACAAACAAAAAGTCTATGTTTACGAACAAAATAAAAAAAACAAACTAACAGGGAGCTAAAGTCAAACATTAACCTTGTGCAATTTGAAAGCGGGAAACAGGTAGTGTTACAAAGTGTCGCAGCATTGACCCCCTACGTAATAAAGAGGTGTCGGGGGTCAAACCTTACGTTGTTGGGTAAGATAGAGGTTGTTCAGTGCTGGGGGTTCTGTATATTTAAAGTTTAAACTAGCAGCGCCTCGCGGTTTCACCCACGTAGTTATCGTTCCCGTGGGAATTCCGGAATAAAATATAGCCTACTCCCTGAAAAGTAAGCTTTTTAATGATGAAAGAACTATTTTAATCGGTCCAGTAGTTTCGGAGCCTGTTCAATACAAACCAACAATCAAGTCTTTCCTATTTATAATATTACTAGCTGCGCCCCGCGGCTTCGCACGCGTTGTTCCCATGGAAACGTTTAAAGGTGATTTTTTTCCCACGGGAACAGATTTACGGGATAAAAAGTAGCCTATGTTTTATTCCAGGATTAGAATTACCTGTATGCAAAATTTCAGCCAGATCCGTTCAGTAGTTTTGGCGTGAAGAGGTAACAAACATCCATCCATACATCCATCCAAACTTTCGCCTTTATAATATTAATAATTATTAGTGTGATATATTAGTATTATTAGTATGATATATAATTATATATAGTGTGATTAGTGTGATTATTGTTAGATAACAAAAATATGTGATGATGCGTGACTATGACCCGAGAGCTGGCGCAGCGCATCAGCATTGCCATACAGCGGAACGCGGAACAATGCAGCCAGCATCTTGGGGACACATCCGACTGGTATGTTTTGGATCAGTTGAGCTACCTGTAGATTGCTTGCAACAGTCTCATGTTAGGTTAGTCTTTTCAATTGTAATTTGTAAATACTAAGAAATGAAATAAAATCCCAAAAAGTTTCGGCTTTGACGGGATTTGAACTCGCGTCCTGGTCAGTAAAGCGGGTTCGAATTCCGTCAATGGCGATTTTTTTTTGGATTTTATTTCATTTCTTAGAAATTACCCATAGTCTGAGGGATTACGCACTATAATACGAAAACCCTTGTTAATACTATGGTTTATCAATTTTGAATGAAGCATGTTAGTAAACAAAGTACGACACAAATAACAAAATCTCACTTGCTTGGCGTCGAGTTTCAGATATAATTATAAGCAATTTTTATTGAAGGGAGGATTTAAAATCGACAAGTGATGTAAATTACGTATAAAAGGACGCGCCACTAAAATGGATACGATATAGTTCTAAATTATATATATCCATTAAGGCGCATACCTGAGCCAATCTGACAGCGATACCTATTTTATCATATTTTTACGTTTATCATAGGAATTTTTAAAAATCCTACGTTCAGTTTGTGGTATCTATTATAAGCTATTTTTTAATACCTTTTTAATAATTTTATCTCATATAGTTTAGGAGGAGATGCAAAAATAGAGTTAGGTGGCCAAAAAACGCAACTTCGTATCTCTACCTAAGCTTTACAAAATGAAACTATTACTATTAGACATTCATAAATAGCTTATAATAGATGCCACAAACTGAACGTAGGTTTTTTAAAAAATCCTGCTTTTAACGTAATAATAAGATAAAATAGTTGGGGGCGCCACTTTCGCTTGTGTATGGGCCTTAAGTATATACAATATAATTTAGAACTACGAATAATAAAGTAATGAACTGTAACAAATATAAAAAAACGGATGTTTCTACTACAGTACAATAATTAACTAAGGTTAGCTGAGCTATAATTAATTATAACAATAATTATAAATAATTCTAGGAAACGTAACTTATTTTTTATTGTGTCTTTGATAATTCTTGTAAGAAATAATTATGAAATATTTTCTTTTTAAATAGATTCAGTCAAACCAGTAAACATTAACATGAACCAATTATACAAACATCTATCCCGCGGGAGTCGAACCCACAACCTCTCGAGAAGGCCGACCACTGTACCATTGTGGTTGCCGATCCCACTACACGAATACTTATTATAAACTAGCTGCTCCCCGCGGCTTTGCACGCTTTGTTTCTGTGGAAACGTTTAAAGGTTGATTTCTATCCCATGGGAACTGTTTTATGGGATAATAATTAATTTTGTTTTAAAAATTATAAACCGACTTCAAATTTTACAGTTTTTTCATGAATTTTCATGTATCCCATTGTTAGAACTGAACAAAATTAAAATGAAACTACACGGGAAGCACCAGCTTTCATATAAAAAAAGAATTATGCAAATCGGACCACCCAGTCAAAAGTTCTGAGGTAACAAATATAAAAAAAAAAAAATACAGACGAATTGAGAACCTCCTCCTTTTTTTGAAGTCGGTTAAAAAGTAGCCTAAGCTTTAAAAGATGCCTACAACTACCTCAACCTCAACAGCCTGTTTACCTCCACTGCTGGACGCAGGCCTTATTAACGCCTTATCGGCATTTAACTCATGGGGGGGTAATGCCCATAATCCCCACGTTGGGCATGCGGGTTGGGGATCGCAGTTTGGTGGAATATTTGTTCTGCATTTGCTCCTGCCCGCCCCCCGGTGCATGTCCCTTAGACGCCTCTTACGACACCCACGGGAAGAGTTGGGGTGGTGCAAATTCTAAGCCAGCACCACGCAGCTACTGCTACAACCTGTAAGCAAAATTTCCATCCATACATCCAAACTTTCGCTCTATGTATTATTTTTTATGGTAAGACTTTTTAACCGTCTTCAAAAAAGGAGGAGGTTCTCAATTCGACTGAACTTTTTTATGTTTGTTACATCAGAAACTTTTGACTAAGTGGTCCAATTTTCATGATTCTTTTATATGAAACCTGGTGCTTCCAGTGTGGTCCCATTTCATTTGGTTCTTCCCATTTCAATTTGGTTCTGACAATGGGATAGATGCAAATACTATAAAAATTGAAGTCGCTTTTAGTTTTCTAAAACAAAATTAGTTATTGCACAGCCAGATTTTAACAATTTGTTTGAATTAATGTACATTGTTAATTTTCGTAACGGGATTAGACGAACGGGTTTTGCTAGACTCGAAAATACCCACTAACAGGCTAAAGGTTACTTCGTCGCTTCTTTACTTTAGTATAAGGACTGGAGCAACATAAATCAAAAATATCACATTATGTCGTTGTAGTGTTTAATTTTATAACTTGACGTTTCTAAGTGTACGTTCCATGATCATGGCGTATGAAACTGTGCCGAAATATATTGGAAAGCTCAAGATTTAAATCATGGTAACTATCCCGTTGTAAATAACTTTAGTATTACTAACATGATGGATTTAAAAGTTGCCTAAATTTGATGTATTTATGATATAAAGCCTTTTAGAATTTTTTTGTTTGGAAACATTTTTTTCGAGAAATAGTGCATGTGAGTACCTACAAAGATAGCGATTTAACAGATCACAGTAGATACCTATTAAATACGCATACTACTTTTAAAGCCGAAAGTGTATGCAGATTGGAAAATATGAGCTTGTTTTTGCCATCAAACTAAAGATTTAAATGAT
Source organism: Eupithecia tripunctaria (assembly GCA_955876795.1). Taxonomy (NCBI): domain Eukaryota; kingdom Metazoa; phylum Arthropoda; class Insecta; order Lepidoptera; family Geometridae; genus Eupithecia; species Eupithecia tripunctaria. The sequence goes on along the minus strand of OY041623.1, from coordinate 4,883,068 downwards.
TTTTTTTGAGAGATTATAATTGATTTTTTTAACTATTATTTATTAACTTCTATTATTTTTATTTATTGAACTATTAAGTAACATAAATAATATATATAAGTAAAAAGTTCAGCAAAAGCAAAAAAAAAAATTATAATGTCGAAGAGTCGTATTGAGAACGTCCTTTTTTTTAAGGCGGTTAAAACTACACAAAAACTAGTGTAGCGCTCAATCGCCCTTAACTCTTGTATTACAGATGGACATAAATAGAGACAGACAACTTGAAACCTAAGTAGTTTCAGATTGCTTTAGCAGGCCTGTGAAAATAATTAGATAATAATTATAATATAATAATAATACTTCGAACTCGAAATGGGTAAGTTTTTTTCTCCATACAAAAGACATCAACGCCCGCCGCAACTATATAAATTGTTACCTTGATTTCTCAGCTTTTGTTCTATGTGTCCCCAACCCGCATGCCCAGCGAGGGGATAGTAGATATTACCCTACCCTCATGAGATAACAGTTAATATGGCGCTTATCAGGGGGAGGCTTGCGTTCAGCAGTGGACCAATATAACCTGGTAAGGAGATTCTAAGTGTAGTTTTTTACTGTTACTTATTGGCTTAGGTACTAGGTTCTATAATCTATGATACGAGACTGTTACAAACAATATATAGGTAGCTCAACTGATCCTTATCAATACCAGTCAGGCGTCACCAAGACGCTGCTGGTAGCATTGCTACGCTGTGTGTCGCGTGGCAATGCTGCCAGCATTGCCACGCGACACATTGATTAACACATTGATGAATTATGAATTATGAATTGATACGCTGAAATTCTCACCTCACCTTAACATCCTATATCGGTCCACAGCTGGACGCAGGCCTCCCCCTGATAAGCTCCTTATTGGCTGTTATCTTATGGGAGTAGTGCCCATAATCCCCACGTTGGGCATGCGGGTTGGGGATCGCAGTTCGGTGTAGATTGTTCTGTAGTGGGGGTTGCCCTCACCCGGTGGGATATCCATTAATCTCGACACCCGCGGCTGTTTTTATCTACTCTTATGCCATGCCCGCGAGAGTTGGGGTGGTGGTAATTTTATGCCACTCGGCAATCTATTTATCCTATCCTAATCTATATATCCTAACCTATAGTAATAGGGTATATGCATCGATTTTTTTTATTGTTTTAATCGATTCTTTAGGTCATTATTTAACCGAGAAATGATAAGACGCTCACTGAATTTCGCATTAACAAGGTAAAAAAAAAAACAAATCAAAAGTACAATCATTTTCAGGTGATAAAAACGCTGCCATATTGGCGCCATGTGTATTTGACGTCGACGTTCACACTTGAATAAAACCTTTTGTGACGACCTCGGTAGTGATCATCTCAGGAAAGAGGTTTTCCGAAAAAACATAAAATAATCGACAATACGAAATGTCAAGTGGGCAGAATAGTGTCAAATCATGGTGCAGCAAGCAGAATAAAAAAAGAAGAAATGTGTACAGTGATGTCACGTCCGCTCTAGTCAATGGCGTAGCGTTTTGAAATTTTGCGATTGAGATTTAAAATATCAATTTTTCAATGGTTAAATTCTACAATAAAAACATCTCAAAATGCAAAAATAAATATGTAGATATGTTTCTATATCAATAGAGAATACGTATATATTTTTTTAGCCATTTTGAAATCACATGCATATACCCTATTACTATAGATTAGGATAATCTATATATCTAGATAGATTGCCATTCGGCAATCTATCAATAATTTTATGCCGAGTGGCATAAAATTATTATGAAAGAGAAAAGATTTTATTGTTTGTTTGTTTGTATTGAATAGATTCCTAAATTACTGGACCGAATAAAAAAAATATTTTATCATTAAAAAGCTTACTTTTTATTGAGTGACATAGGCTATATTTTATCCCAGAATTCCCACGGGAACGGGAACTACGGGGTAAACCCGCGAGGCACTGCTATAATAATAATTCTTAAAGGATCCCTAACAAAGCTAACTAATTGCTATGCTAACTACGAGTTACGACATTGTTTTTGAGTAAGTGGCATATTTACACCAAAATTAAACATACGTCAAATACAACCTTAAAATGATAATAATCTTAAAAGTGAGCGGCCAAGGGGTAATTGCGGGGTCCTGTGACTGTTCTAGTTTTGGTCTAGGCAGAATAATAATAAAAAAATAAAAAAAAAATCTGACCGTAAGTCCATTAAAACAATTACAATTTCAAGAATAAATTAAATAAAATAACATAGCAGGTAGTCGGTACACAAAACAAAAATTATATTAATATTAATAGAATTAGAAAAGTAAAAATAATAATAACAAGAATTACATTAAATTAAATTAAATATTAAAAGTCAATCGTGTGGCCGGCGGCCCAGACAGTTCATTGAGCCACCAGCGATGATACGGGGTTCATCATCCAGTGGCCCATGATAGCGGAGCGGAGGTCCTGCGCCACGGGACGGCCAGGAGGCTGTTGGAGCTGCGGCGCATGCGGCCCACCAGGGATGCAACCCGCGCGCCCGCATGATTGCGTGGAACCCATCCAAGTGCGCGTATAACATCGAATAACATCGCCTGCTGGAGACAACAGTTGGCATTATGCTGAGTCTAGGCCATTTTGCAACTGCAGCACACGTTGGTCAGCTTTTTATTTTGTTAATTCCTTTTCAGTATATTGTTCCTGTGTTCTTATTTTGTAACTTATTTAATCTTTATATTTGTTCATTTATATTGTATTGTGTATTGTGGTGGCAAATAAATGATATGTCTATGTCTATGTCTAAGTCGACGTTAATATTAGTTGGGTGCTGGCCGCGGCTTTGCACGTTTTAGAAGTAAGCCCGTCCTCGGGACAGAGTCAGAGTCAGAGTCAGAGTCAGAGTCAGAGTCAGAGTCAGAGTCAGAGTCAGAGTCAAATCGTTTATTTCTTTTTTTACAAAATAAGCACTTAGACAAGTCAATTTTTAGTATATAAACATTTTGATTAAATGGTAATTACTATTCATCATCATCATCGATACTATTTCATCATCACCACATCAGCCTATATATTCCACGGCTCCAGCCGTACCTGTCTTACGACACCCGCGAGAAGAATTAGGGTACAAAAAAATATCGCCAACGCATGAGAATCGACCCCTGGAGGTAGACTAGTAGTTTTTTCTGTTTGGAACAGACTCTAGCAGGTTCGCTTTTATATTTTTTTCTAGTAACTCATCGGTCCTATTGGCCCCAGCAGAAAACCAGCGTAGGTTTTCTTTACGCCTACACAAACTGAGTTGGGGCCATTTTGTAACGAGAAGTAAGTTTCTCTTGAATTATGTTACTGTTTATTTTTATGTTTTAGTAACAAATAAATGTTTTTGGTTGATTGATTGATAAAACACACATACATACACAGTTACTTACGAATCACACTATCACTAAATGCATTATAAATGCGAAAGTTTTGTGTTGTAGTTGTATGAATGAATGGATGTATAGATGGATGTTTGTTACTTCTTCTGTTACGGCAAAACTACTTGGCGGATCTGGCTGAAAATTTGTATACAACATAGGCTACATTTTATTCTATAAATCAGTTCCCGTGTGATGAAAATCACCTTTTAACGTTTCCATAGGGACAACGCGTGCGAAGCCGCGGGGCGCAGCTAGTTTATAATATTAGTATGGTTAAAGGACTAACTTATATTGCAAACTATCAATAGGAACAATACAACTTAGTATAAGTATATACAGTAGTAACAAAACAGCTTAAAAACTAAGTGATAAGTGGCGGTCCGGTCCTATGGCTCAAGATCTGTAATCTCTACCAGACTCTAACTTACTCGAACTATGGTTTATCCATTTTGAATGAAGCATGTTAAACAAAGTACGACACAAATAACAAAATCTCACTTGCTTGGCGTCGAGTTTCGTATATAATTGTAAGCAATTTTTATTGAAGGGAGGATCTAAAATCGACAAGTAATGTAAATTACGTATAAAAGGACGCGCCAACAAAGTGAATTTTAGGTTAAGTATGGGCGGTTTGTTTACGTTTATGCTCCATTCAAAATGGATACGATATAGGTACCTAAATCTTGATTGAGAGATAGAGTAACACACAATTAGTAGGTAAGTAGGTACCTTACCTACCTAACTTGCTTTGCTATATCAATGTTTATTTTCTGTTTTCCCATTAGAGTATAATCTTGGAGTAACCTAGTCAAATTTAGGGAAAATAAGTTCCTTCTGGAAAAGCGTGCTCCGTCTTAGGCTACATCTTCACATTCTTAAAGTGAGTTGGTAACCAAACGCAAGTCCATAATCAATAAATAACAACAAAAATACTTTATTTACTTTTTTAACAGTTACTAAAGACCGAAAGATCTGTAAAGATATTAAAAAGAGTAAACCTAACCTCTACTCGTAATCTAGTCTCTAGATTTTACCAAACAACAGGTGCTTTAGTGAAACAATAAATAAACATGATGGCGGATGTAAATTCCTCATTTCACGACCAAAATAACAACAAAGTCAATAAAACCACTAAGGCTCCACAACTACAGACTCATTTAAGCAATTTCCTTGCTGACCCAGCAATGTATCTCTAAATCTATGGATCTATAAAATAGTCGAGAAATCGACCTTGTATGAATGAAGGTGAAATATCGCACAATTTGCTAACTATTACCTGCTAACTGCATACTTTCTCCAATTTGCTCTAATGAGGTCATCTAACCAACATGCTACACTCTGTCAATATAAAAAAAAACATGATGACTTAACATAAACAAACGAAATTCAAAATCTGTGCGCTGTTCATCGAAGGTTTGATTAGAATATTTGAATTTAGAATAGAGTGAACACAGCAGTTTACCTGGTGGCAACGGTGCGTGCTTCAGTGACGTGGTGCTATCTCATCATTGATAATGCCGGTTTGGCAACGTCGCGTCGCGCTCACCTGGCGCTACCTGCGCAGTGTCAGGGGGGCAAGCGGCAGTCGATCCAACGATCGGACAGACACGCTCGTGTCGATCTGTCTTTACTTATTTACTTACCTAAAAATATTCCATCATACCAGACGCTTCATAAAAACAGACAAGAGGTATATATACCTATCTACAATAAAACAACTCTAGTGCTTCAATACGGTGTCAGTGTTTCGGGACAAAAGAATTCGAATTTGGGAACGGTCGACGACGGCGGCATTGCTTTTTGACTGAACCCGTTTGTAGGCATCCGTGTAACCAATAATGTAAAGTTAATTCTAGATTTTCACCTACAGCGGAAACGGCTTACGTCGACGGCTAGCGGTAAAACCTCGGCCGCGCACGCGAGTTCTTTAGTTGAGTAACCGTCAAGTTTCTAAACTTCGAACGCGAAAGAAAACTCGAAAGAACCAAGCGAATTCGAGCATTCGGAGTTTGAATTTTAAGTTTTTGAAGTGAGCGTTGCAGCGCGGCCAAGTGGTTTTGGTACTTTACCGTTAGAAAGTTGTGAAAAACGGATGGACAGTGACAGTGAGTGAGTGAGTTTTGCTGGTGTGTGTTATTGTATGGCGCGATGATCAGCGGTGGCTGGGTGTGTGCATTGCACGTGCGCACGGCGGGCCTAGGCGGAGCCGCGCTCGGCTCTGATGAGGAGGAGATTGTGTATCTCGCCTATGTTGTTATCGACGTACTCACTAATCAGGTAAGATACATAGCTTCCTATCTAGTCAACACAATCAGGTGAAGGCGGCGAAGACTCCGAAGCATAGAGTTTTATAATTCGTATGAATCTCTCACTTAAGTGTCGTCCCTCTGTCGTTTTTAGAACATAAATCAAAAGCGTTTACTGGCAGTTAAATTAGATCCTACTGAAAATACTACTCGACAATCGATGTAAAGCCAGTCAAGCATAGCGCGACTCTAACTAAATAGGTGATTGCATTCTTGGTCTACTACCAAGCAGGTATTTAACATAATACCTATGTCTACCTGAAATAGGTCTTTCAGGTAGACATAACGTATATATATAGATATACGTTCAAAAGAAACATCAGCCAACATATTATGAAGTCTTTTAGTTGGTAACCTACGATTACTAAAAATTATTAAATTTTAAACCACTTCAAATAACGGTATATTGAGAGCCAATCCATGAGAGGCTGCTGTACAAAATTATGCAGTTAAATACGAAGAAAATAATTTGCATAAATCTGATAGACTAAGAACATTCGAATATTAATCAAAAACCCAAACGACTAAACAGGTACCTAGGTACCTACTTGACTCCAATTATGGTTTAGAAACTAAAACCATTAATAAGTATATAAGATAAGCATTTTTGGAAATATCTTGAAAGCAGAGACAATTATGTTGAACAACAAAAAGATTCAGTCTTATTCAGACAAAAAATAACATTACACATAATAACTTAGATATATTACAAGACAACATTGCATGTTGGCATTATATAACATAAAATCGTATGTCAAAATTCAAATAAAGTGAGCGGAAGAAAGACCTACCTGGCAATTGGCATATAAAAGTTAAATATTTGAAGAAGCCATAAAATATCGACGTGTTTGTAGTTTTTTTACAACCTGCAAGGAATCTTCCATAGTCTGAACCATTTTTTTATGACATGCTTACCAAGAAAGTAACGTAAGAAAAAGAACTAAAGAAGGATCAAGTGGTTGTAAAACTCTTTTTGGGTAGAACGTTCACAGAAATGCTACAAATATGCATAAATATATTTTTAAGGTCAATAATAATCACATTGCTTGCTTTGTTTTGGTTTAAAACAAAGCAATGCGAAGTAAAATAACAGGCGCATTATGTGTAGATTGTAATAGAACTAGATTAAGTTTAAGGTTATAATATAATTAAATATTTAAATACCTGAAAAATATAAAATTTTATTTAATTTTAGCTATTTTACTTTTGACATCATAATAAGTACTGTACCTACTTAGAAAATTGTGAGGCAAAAACTAACTGATAACCTAAACCTTAGTACTATTTGAATATATGTGTATAATTAATTGAACATAATTAACCGAAATTATAAAAGACAAATTTAATTGATGCGATGTTTGATTTTTTGCATAAGATCTCCTATTTTTTGTTTGTTTTGAAAAACTAAAATCCGCCTCATAAACTCCTCAATATTTACACGGTTTTTGTTAAGTTCGGACAAACCCTCAGAAATAAACATGATATGGGACCACCCCGAAATCACTACTCTATTCAATAGCGAAAGAATTTACAAAATTGGACCACGATTGACAGATTAATTTACTAACAAACATACTACAGCCGAACATAGGAAAGCCTCCTTTTGGTAGTTCGTTAAAATTATAGTAGTAAGAAATATCAGGGTATACCTCTATTCATAATATTAACGTTAGATATTAGTTCTGCCAAAACATAGTTGTTATGAAAAATAATTGTTTCTGGAAAGTTCTCTTCGGAGTAGATATTCCTATGCATTATATCATATATATTGTGATTTTTAGTTTTACTACATATCTATACTTAATTTTGTGTGTTTACATTCAAATATTTTGAACATTTAGAACTGGAATCCTTTTATCAATTCAAAGGATACATAAAATATAAATCGAAATGTCAATATTTATGATAACTATAAAATAGATAACAGTAATTCAATTACCAACGTAGGAAGACAAAAATTATTACGAAGATTAAATTATTTATATATATCTAATTAAATTGAACATAGTTCGCACAATTGATTCCATTATTTAACCTTTGTTTGAATAGAGATTTACCTACTGCATTTTAAAATAGGTAATAATGGTGTGGGAATTGTCCAACATTATTTATTTTAAAAAATATAAATGATCCTTCTAATTCATTATGAATGTAAGCGGGTTAACTACGAACCTTGTTTGTGTGAAGATGTCCCTGGATAAGGGATAAAACGTTGGTGTTCCTGGGTACACTACAAATTCATAATGCATTCGTCAAACTACGAAAGTTTCTGTAGTTAAAAAGATCCTTCTAATATTATCAAGCCGAAAGTTAGTGTTTTTTTTTGTTTAGGACTTCCAAAACTGAACAGATCAAGATCAGGAATTTTTGCGTACATTTAGAACACCAAATTTACTAAACTTACATAATTATACCGGAATACGAGTGCCAAGCCGCAAGCTCTAGTAAATCATATAATAATATGTATCTACATTTTATTCTTTGACTTACTATACATTTTGAAATTAAATTATCTGGAACTAGATTTATTCCTGGTAATAAACCTTAATTTTAATAGAGTATTCGTACCAAAATTTAAAATTTATGCCAATTGGTCATTAGTGTTTACATCCTTATCTATCTTGCTACTGATACGATATCTATCGATAAACACGTGAATACAACACTAAAAAGATTACCTATTATTATCTTTTTGTATCCTTGACGATTGGCAAATTCGTCGATGGAAAGTATTGCTAGAAGGAAGACACACTGAATGAATAAAAGCTATAATTTCTATGATAATTTAACATTCCATAAACTGGAAATTTCGTTTGACCATTCGTATTTTTGACAGTTTCTACTTCTTTGGTGACTGGTTTATTTTAAATTGCGTTTCGCCGCGGCAATGTTAATAATCTCATACTCACTAGTCTAATTATATATGTTTTATGTTTTTAAATCAAGTTAATGAGAATAATGAAGAAAAATTGCTAGTATAGACAATTATTAAGACAAATCATACAAACAAAAGAAGAAGCAGGAAGTCATCGTCTCATTGCGTGAAAAACATTAGTGTTTCGACACGAACAGTGACAAACTAGTTTTGTATTGCAAGCGGCTTATGAAGTCCGATGACTGTCATTTATGTTACGATGCAGTCATGCAATGGAACTTTGGCCTAGAAAGAAAGTGCGAGAAAAAAAACATTGTGTGCCTTCGCGCTCACATCTATAAGTATTTTCATATTGTTTCAAACTGTAGAAAGGGCTATTGGACAAATAAACCTATTTTATTCATTTTTTATTCTAAAGATTCATACGAAAGGATCAAAATGGATTCGTTGCACTATGAACTTTGTACCATAAAGGTTACCGCCCACCCGTCCTCGACGTATCCGTCGGAATCCGTATTATACCTAGAGGATTTAGTAAAATGAGGCGTGCGGCGCGGTCATGTGTGCATTTAGCTTAAGATATAAAGTTCATATTCGTTCCAGACCTACATAAATAATTAATTTCGTTTTAAAAAAATATGCTGACTGCAATTTTTATAGTTTTTTCATGGATTTTCATGGATCCCACTGTCAGAACTGAACCAAATTAAAATGGGACCACAAGGGAAGCACCAGCTTTCATATATAAAAAAAAGATTAATGAAAATCGGACCACCCAGTGAAAAGTTCTGAAGTAACAAACAAAAAAAACAGTCGAATTGAGAACCTCCTCCTTTTTTTAAATCGGTTAGTGTATAAAAAGCAGATGGCTTCAAGTTTGCACGTCGATGTTGAATATTAACAATTCAACAAATAAAATGAACCTCCAACAAAAACCAACGGCAATTAATCAATTAACACGATAAAAATCTATCAGAAATAAATAAAAGATTTTTGAATTGTGGACGGAAATCTTAGAATGAATAAAAGATATAGGTAATGTCAAAAGTTCGCCATTTAGTATTCGAACATGTCCGACAGCTTTTGAGGACCTGACGTAATTCCACGTCTATTTCTGTGTTGCCATGAGAGGTTCCTTACAGGTCATTGACATGACATAGCTAGGTTCCATCTGTAACAACTGGCAAAAGATTTATTCCCGTTGTCCGAATAATTGGGAGAGCCTCTGTGGGTACAGAGGCTGTCCCTATTATTCGGACATCGGGAAAAAAACAAAACCTTCCAGTTGTCTTCTTGACGCATTCGCCTTCCCGTTATGTTGTGTTTGTTTTGAACATACATAATTTTGTTTTAAAAAACTGTAAACCGACTTCTATTTTTATGGTTTTTTGTGAATTTTCATGGACCCTATTGTCAGAAATGAACAAAATTAAAATGGGTCAACAAGGGAAGCACCAGCTTTCATATTCAAAAAAGAATCATGAAAATCGGACCACCCAGTCAAAAGTTCTAAGCTAACAAACATAAAAAACAGTCGAATTGAGAACCTCCTCCTTTTTTAAAGTCGGTTAAAAACTCTAATAGATAAAAATAGGATAAGATAAATGCATTTGAAATAATGATAAAAGTGCATACAATAGCAATAGTGCTAGGAAAACTCAAATTTAATAAGTACCTACCTACTTAAATCGCATAATTTGCTATTGGTACATTGAATAGAATGGGTCCCTATCTCAGCATTTTGAAGTATTAATTAGGGATTTCTCCTAGCTGTGTGGTGCTGGCTTAGAATTTGCACCACCCCAAATCTTCCCGCGGCGGGTGTCGTAAGAAGCGACTAAGGGATATCCACGGGGGGCTGGCAGCAGCGGCCCCTGCTGAACGATTATACCTCAAACTGCGATCCCAAACCCGAATGCCCAGCGTGGGGATTATGTGCATTACCCTCCATGAGATAAACGCGAATAAGACGCTTATCAGGGGGAGGCCCGCGTCCAACAGTGGACCAATACCGGCTGTTAAGGTTGAGGTTTAGGCCAATACGCCCAATACTGCGCTGGTTTTCAGTTAATGCCCGGCGTAACGGGGTGACGGAACAGTTTTAATGTTTCCATAGGAACAACGCGTGCGAAGCCGCGGGACGCAACTAGTAAACTATAGTTCGACAAGGTTAGAAATCTTCAAACTCCGTGCAAGAATACACATAAACACGCCATCTTCAAACATCCAGACATTCGCGTTGTACCATTTCACCGGCAGTCTGTTGGTAGAAAACGTTAGCAGAGAAATTGTGCAAGCAAACATGGGGACAACGACCTGTCATATTCGCACATGGCTTGTCAACCATTGATATAGATAAGTAAACTCTGTAGATATGATACGTTCTCGCGGCAGAGGGGTTTTTCACTTACCTTGCTGGCCAAAAATAGCTCTAAATACGGTTTTTAGGTTTAGAATAAAGGAAATAAAGTAAGCAAAGTATACATGGACAAAAATATTTATTATTTTAAATCGCAAAAAATAGAAGAAGCATAAAATACGTTAGTTATGGTACTAAATTATAACACTAAATATACATTAGCTGCAAAAAGTATATACATATTTATGCTTAAATCACTTAATAAATTTTTTAAAATCAAATAGCCTGTGGTATTTTACAACTAAACTCAAAGACGCGCTATTTCCATGTTTTGCTAGTTTTTGCAATATACCTACCTAATGATTAATTAACAACAAAGATAAAAAAACGTACTTAGAGCGAAGTGCGACCGAGACAACAATACCCACGCAAAACACGAATGCCGGCGCCCCGCGGCGGTTTGACTGAGGTGGGTAGACCTAATTGAACCTAATTGGAGCGATACACTTTCAAGAAGCTAATACTCTATCTCTCGAATTTTACTGACATGGATGTTGTCAAGAATAACGGAGCACTGATAACGAAATATTACTTGACAATGATGAGCGTTGTGTATTTAGATAGGATAACGTTTTCATTATGAATTTATGAATGTAATGTGTTTAACTATGAACCTAGAATCTAGAACCGCACTCACCCTAAAGATGTACTCACCCGTTGGTGTTCTTCCAACACTAACAAGGTTCGTAGTTAACGTTAAAGTAGTATACATTTGAATCAATTAAATAAAGGGTCAACCATATAAAAATTGTGAATAAAAAACAAAATGAAAACAACATTAACTTTCTTGTTGATTCAAAATGGCCCGGTTAGTCCCGCTATGCTCTAGTTTCGCTATGCTCGACTCGTAAAATACCTACTAAAAAGTCTCGCTATGCACGAAATCACATTTGCGGGTAATGATGAAAAAAACTGTTACCGTGTAATATTTTATTTCACCTTTTAAAAAGTAAATTAAGAAAACCTAGTAGGTATGTTAATGTTATCCTATTCATAATCATCATTTAATATTTAAAACATGTCAAAACTTAGCACTTGTGATCAGAAACATGTGTCGAACTGGTTTTTTAGGGTACCTAACCATAACAATGAGTCCTTCCGCCAATCACCACCTGGTCCATCTCCTTTTCTTTCCCTATCATGTAAACAGGTAGAGACAAAATTACTGCATTTATTATTATTATTATTTTGCACCTGCAACTTACTGATAAGAGTAATTAGGTTAGTTGTCGGTTAGTTCCGTTTCGACGCACAGTACCAGAAACGCAAAATATCTTTTACGCGGATGACCATAATTTCATACGTAAAATACCTGATACGTGGATGACCTGAATTTCATGACGCAAATTACCAGTATTTAAAAATTACGCATAGTACCAGACACGCAAAATACCTTATACGCGGATGACCTGAATTCTATGAAAACTGCTGTTTTGGATGTGGTGTAAAAGGGGTGTTATAACTCATACAGTTAATATTCCTAATTACATTTATGGTTATAACTAGACCCCGTTGTTATCCTCGATGTACTGACGTCATGAAAAAGTAAGTTGGAGACTAAGTGGCACACTATATATTTTTTTTCAATAATGAAAGTGTTTTTATTTGACGACCTCCGTGGCAGAATGGTATAGCAACCGGAATGTCAAACCGGAGGTTGCAGGTTCGAATCCTGCTTGGGGCATTTGTTTGTATGATGATTACAAACATTTATACTTGAGTCACAAAATAAAAAAGAAAATTACTTTTTGACAAATCTACATGCCAAATCAATCCTTCCGACGATTTACATTTGAGCACTTTGGATGTTTCCTTATATATGACGCTGACTGTTCATACACAGGAAACACTTGATGCTAAGTGAGAGATTAAACACTCCTCAGTAAAACTAGGTGGTACTGGCCAGTAATTATTCCATTTATGGACTGATGTATTATTGACGTAAGCTTTCACACGAAAACATGTCAGAGGCATTAACAATTACTAAAAACCAATTTGGGAATTTCTTCTATGATAATGTCGGGTGCAGGTTGTTCAAGTGGTTCGGTTCAAAATTTTAAAATAATTGATAGTAGACGTGGGGGAAGAACTTTATTACATGCCGGGCACAAATATCTCAAGCTCCGCGAAAACAAAAAAACAATTATTTGGCATTGTATAAATAAAAGGAATAAAATTAAATGCACTGGTAAACTGATTCTGGACAGTAAAAGTTATGCAATAGTTCAAGAAAACAAACACAACTCTCAATGCGAACCAAATTTTGAAGACAATGAGGTTCAAATAGCCGTTAGTGAGTGCATGAAAGAAGTTAGTACAAATTATATATCGGTACAGAAAACTTTCGAAAAACATATGCGGAGATTAAGGGACATGGGCTACCATCTCTCAGGAAGTGTTCCCGACTACAAATCAGCTAAAAGTAAATTATATAGATACAGAAATAAATCACTGAAAGTTCAAAAAACACAATTCAACAACCCAGCTGAAGTCATAATACCGGAAGAATTTCGCAAATATCTGTTGAATGATTATTGTTGTGAAGGCGGGAACCGTATAATTATTTTTACTTCAACCGAAATTGGGCAGCACATAAAAGGTGTTACTCATTTCTTTGGAGATGGCACTTTCGACGGTTGCCCAACGCCATTTAAACAAGTGTATGTAATACATGGAGACATGGGAAGTACTGACATGAAAACGAATGTGGCACCTTTATTTTATGTACTTTTGTACAACAAAGAAAGTGAAACGTACGAAAAGATGTTCAAATTAATTAAAGAAGCTTTGCCTGAATTCGGCCCATCGAAATTCACGTTCGATTATGAAAAAGGAGCAATTAACGCAGCAGCGAGGGTTTTCTTGGGCATTGAAATCAATGGATGTAACATACATTTTCAGAAGAATGTTATTAAAAAAGCGAAATCTTTGAACATCATGGAACATGAAGAAACCAAGAAACACGTCAAGAAATGCATGAGCTTGGCATTTCTTCCAAAAGAAGACATTGAAGACGGGTGGCTTTATATAATGGAAACAAGGTACATACATTTAATGAAAATACAAGGTATCTTTGAAGATAAAAAATAAAAATAAGGTTTTATAATACCTATAGCTCGATTTAATAAGTTTTTTATTTTCAGTTTTAATGACGAACAAGTGACCAGTTTCAACGATTATTTTGTCACGCAGTGGATGGAATATCCAGACCTTATTTGGTGTTGCTATAATGAACGCCACAGAACAACTAACTTGGCTGAATCTTGGAATGGCAGATTTAACAAATCTATTGGAAGAAACCCTAGCTTTCTATTATTTCTGCAAACAATCGCAAATGACGCTTGCCACTATGATATAAAACAATCCAAGTAAGTTTTATTTTATACTTCTTTATGAAAAAAAAAAAATTATACCTTATTTGTAATGCGTTGTTAGTTTGCCTGCATGGCAGAAAGAGACCATAACTATAGACAATAATAATTTAATATGAATGTGAGCGGGGTACTACGAACCTTGTAATGTTGGAAGAACACAAACAGTTCGTTCCTTAACGAGGGACATCATCAGGGTGACAAGGACAGGTCACATTCATAATGAATTCTGCAAACTACGAAAATTTTATGGTAAAATAATAATTTAAATACAATTTTTTCTTACAGCTTCCGAGTCAAAAAACAAAATCTCAACACAAGAAAAAAATCAAGCATAGCTATAGATAACCAAATTCAAAACTTGACCAGATCTTACAAAAATAATGATATCTGCCTAAAAATGTTTTTGGACGCCATCTCCCAAATAACTTTTTTTTGGAAAGATAAATGAATAATAACCTTATTATATTATTAATATAACTATTACTATTACTATTACTTATTTATTATTATTATAACCTTATTTAATAGATATTTTATTTTAATAGTTGATTAGTGTAGTATTTTATTTGTGTAATTAATAAGACTGAAATGTAATGAATAAAGGTGATTTAACTTTAAGAACGGACTAATTATTTACGCTCTTTTGTATTTTACTAGTATTCTGCAGTTTCATCTATATGTTAATTCAGGACTTGAACTATATGTGTAAAAATAATCATCCCAATCCGTCCAAACACTTTTCTTTTCTACTGTACTTTCCATTGTTTACGCAGGCTTGAAGAATTTCGTGCATAGCGAAACTTTTTAGTAGGTATTTTCTGAGTCGAGCATAGCGAAACTAGAGCATAGCGGGACTAACCGAAATGGCCGCACATTTACGGTAACGTAACATATCTACTGTTATTAAAATTACATAATTCCGGTTGTGGTTACATATTTGTATGACAGTCACACTAATATCATAAATGCGAAAGTTTGTATGGATGTTTGGATGGTTGGATGTTGGTTACGTCTTGACGCCAAAACTACTGAACGGATCTGGCTGAAATTTTGCATTTGCATACAGGTAATTCTAATCCTGCAATCAAACATAGTTTACTTTTTATCTCATAAATCAGTTCCCGTGGGATAAAAATCACGTCAAACCTTTCCATAGGAACAACGCGTGCGAAGCCGCGGGGCGCAGCTAGTTGTTTATATAGTACAAAAAATTACTTTGTGCTTATTTTGTAAGTCTAAAGAAATAAAAGATTAAAAGATAAAGAAAGAAGAGATTGACTCTGGCTCTGACTCTGACTCTGTTGACTGCTAGTTTATTTAAATGATTCCGTACCTCGGAAAGCACGTAAAGCTGTTGGTCCTGCGCCTTACCGCTCCCCGGTCGTGTCAGTCTGCCGTCCCCACAGGCCGTCCCATTAAATTATGGGAGTGAGTAAATAGAGAGTGCATTTGTGTTTGCGCACACACTTGTGCACTATAATTATGTCCTGCGCATCTGGCTAGTCTTCGTTGAAGTCTGGCCGCCATGGCCGAAATTCGGCTAGGAGGGCATAATTATTATTATTATTAAAAAGAAAAAAACATTGCCTACTTGCTGCGTGTGGAGCAACACTTAGTATGCTATTCCTTATATAATGTAATGTGGGACAAATCACAAGGCATTATCTAGCCCCAAGCTAAGCAGAGCTTGTGTTATGGGTACTAGATAACTGATATACATAATACAATACACTACATAGATAGATATTTTTTATTATACATAGAAAACACCCAGAACGCCCTGAACAAATATCTGCAGATCGTACATACATTTGTCCCGAGGTGGGAATCGAACCCTCGAGGGCGGACCTCCGCCCACCGCGCCACAGATGTCGTCATGATTGAGTGATGATTGAGTATTGAGTATTGAGTATTCCTGAGCACTCGTTTACTGGACTATTAGTCTTAAAGTTGGACGGTTTGTTTGTTAAAGATTATGCGACATCTTATTTAAATCATATTCGGCGCCGAGAGAAGCAAACACAAATCCAGGTCCAGAACTGGTTTTATCCGGTTAAGTTTTTTGTACAGTTGCGTCAAACATATTCTCATAATAAACCTTTAAGTTTCAAGATTTTTTGTTTTTGTTTATTTTTGTTTACGTATAAATTTATATATGTATTCTTAATAGCACCAATCTGTAGAATGAATTAAGAGTTATTATTTCATATTTTTAGATAGAATATGAATATATTAAGAGGGCATATGTATTATGTAAAAAATCAGTTAATTCCTCAAACCAAGGTTTACGTAGGTATAAATGCAATTATTAAATAATCACTTAGATTAATTAAGACTCATGTAAACTTAGCAATGACCTCTGTTTAATCTGACAACTCATATATTTTAAAGCTATTAAACAAAATTTAGGAAAATAAAAAACCCCGACGATTTTTCACATAGTAGAATAAATTCATCTTTAAAAGTGTGTATGTACTTAAATGTTTTTTTTTATGAAAAGGCAATAAGTACATCAATTATGTACCATTATACCTTAATTATTAGGTACTAGCAGCGCCTAGCGGTTTTTCCCGTGTAGTTTCTGCTCCCGTGGGAATTCCGGGATAAAATTTAGCCTATGTCCCTCCCTGAAAAGTAAGCTTGATGTTTTTTTTATTTTAGCATAATCGGTCCAGTAGTTTCGGAGCCTATTCAATACAAACAAACAAACACGCATTTTGGAAGCTCCTGTTGCCCGAACTCTTAAGAGACCGGTGTCCTCAGGAGCACCAAGTGTCCAGGCACCACATACACATACACCACACACATACACACACACACACTCAAAGACTCACAAATAATATTATTATGTTGTAATTTCATTTAATTATTCAGTAATCTAGGAGTTGGGCGTTGACACTACCACACAGTTTGTAAAGCTTCGGCAGTATCATCGTTTCGATACGTATTTATGAAACTCCCTGTAAAATGTTCTGAATAAATGTTTTTTTTTTTATTTAAAAAAAAAACAATCTAATCTTTCCTCTTTATAAAAATTTGTATAGATATACCTTAAAGTGTTCTAATGTTATTTATTAGTAACATTAGAACTACTGCACCGATTATCATAAATCATTGTTTATGAAATTATTTGTTATTACTTAGTTCAGAACTCTCTCGTTCTATACTCAGTTCTAGAATCCAAGATATTTTAGAATAAGAATAAAATATATTTATTTTATAGACAGAACATAAGTAGGTATACATTTTAGAGCAAGGATAAAAAGTGTACTTAGGTCCGTCTACAAAATTGGCTCTGACTCAGCATGAGTTGAATGACTGGCAAGCTAGCATCCAACGCTGGTCTTCCGCCAGACCAGCGGCTTGTTGGCGTTACGTTTTATGTCAACTAAGGTATTTATGAATGAATTCTGCCTAAAAACTGATAACAATTATAAAAAACAACACTGTAGGAACCTAACGCCAATTTTATCACCAAAAACTAAATAAACTTCAATATCGCATAATGGTTTAGACACAGGTAGCACAAAGATTCTAAAAAAAAATCGACATAAAAATTGAAAGGCGCTTGCCTTCAGGTGTACAGGTGTCTTACCGGTGTAGCGAGCCAGAATCAAAATGGCTGCTGGGGGAGCCCCGGCCTCAGATTTTGGCAGACATCATGGTCTTCCTGTAATTTAACAAGCAATTATTGAACAAGTTTGCTAAATTTAAGTTAACAATTTCAATTTACTCGAGTAGTTGAAGATTCTAAAACGATGTTTTTCCTCGAATATGCTAAAAAGCACTATGTATTACTCGGGAGAAAGTGCAATTCCAACCTCATGTGTTTATTATAAGGCCCGAGGCGCAGCCCTCGATAGGAACTTGGCACTTTTCCGCCTAGGTGTACAATGTGCGAACGTTTTCATAGAAACAACGCATGCGGAGCCGTGGGCAACAAAAACTATAGTAATGATTCGATGTCCGGAATGAGCCCATGTCGGCTCACCCTTTCTGTGTCACCCTGTATAAAAACTTGTCAAAACTAAATGCCAAACCTTGTCGTGAAAGTTGTTTGTGTGGGCGAGCCCTTACGTGGCATCAACTTTGACTACTCAAGACAAATGTGAAGAGATTCTCTTCACTGATTGTGCCCAATGCTGGACTGTGTAGGTTCCTCATTGACATCATTTAAGCCCACGTTACGTCCACTGCTGAACACAGGCCACATAGACATAATGTGATGTTGATTTAAAAAAAATTGTAAATGTTTTTCACCAAATAAATAATAATTGATTTTGTTTAAAAAAGACTATAAATAGACTTCTATTACATAGATCGCATTGTCAGAACTGGACCAAATTAATATGGGACCACACGGGAACCACAAGCTATTTATTAAAAAAATAATCATGAATTTCGGACCACCCAGTAAAAAGTTCTGAGGTAACAAACCTAAAAAAAACAATCGAATTGAGAACTTCCTCCTTTTTTGAAGTCTGTTAAAAATAGAAAACCCGATTTTTTCGAGCGTCACACCACACACCACCTTTAAAGGGATTGAAATTGCAAGTTTCCTTGAAATAATAATAATAATAATAAAAATACCTGCAACCTACGTAAATCCTCGTCCCCACGCGTCACTGGTTGTTGGTTTACCTACATGTTAAGTTAAGGATGTTTTAATAACCTTGCAGTTTGTGCGTAGTTGAAGAACTTTAGTCGGGTATAAGATACCTCTATAGATACCTCCTATTTCGTACCTTGCGTTTTTAGGGTTCCGTTCTCGAAAGGAAAAAAACGGAACTCTTATATCACTTCGTTATCCGTCCGTCCGTCTGTCTGTCAAGATCGTTTTTCTCACGCGTAGAGGTATCAAGCTGGAATTTATGTCAAATAATCAGGTCCCTATAATCAGGTCTACTGTCCCTTGAAACTGTAAAAAAAATCTAACTTCTAAGCCAACGCAATGAAAAGATACAGCCGTTTGTGCCGCAGATTTTCGATACTCGCAAGGGAATCAAAACCTACAGGGTACTCCCGTGAACTCAGAATATTGAGATTTAATACGAAGCGTCTTATAGCACAGATAAAGGAAAAATTAAAAAAACCGTATTTTTTTAGTAACATCGTATAAACATTGTTTTTTAAGTTTTTAACATACTACCCCTTTCCTCGTGAACGCGTACCATTAATGGTACGGAACCCTTCGTGCCGCGTTCAACTCGCACTTGGCCGCTTTTTTTATTTCACCAACATTCATCGCGTTGAAGCGATCGTGGTCACGGAGCGATAAGATATTCTCTGTCGCCCCGTGACCACGTCATCTCAGTGTTACAGCAAAGAACCACAATATTCTATTATATATATTACTAGCTGCGACCCGCGGCTTCGCATGCGTTGTTCCATTGCTATAAACCTCACGAAGCCCGAGACCTTTCCAACGAATGCAATACCGTGGAAATCGTTTCTTGCGTTCTGGAGTTATAGAGTCAGGCAGGAAAACCCGACTTATTTTTATATTATAGAAGGTATCTATTATAACTATATAGTAAAATACATTTACTATATAATCGTAATATGTAATACCGTAATGTAAATATCGTAATTTGACGAATTCTAATGAATTCGGAAGGTTCGTAGTGTATCCTCTTACAACTTCAATCGGTTGTCGTTGGTAGTGGTAGTTTGGTGAACATCCCTTACTTGCCTCTTGCGACACTCAGTAGCTGACGATAATGATGACTTTGATTTGCAAGTAGGTAAGTGTAGGTACCTTTTATTTATTTATTAAAAAGGAACGCCAACAGCGTATACATAAAGCATTTTGTTTTAACTTACTATCTAGGCAGGTTCTAATATATACGCTTATAATAGGCGTACACAACATTGTAACACAATACTTTCTTAAAATTATTTAATTTATACTTAATTAATAAATGAGATCGATTACCTTATTTGATCTTTCTCCGTTCTTTTTCATCCCTTAACGAAGGAGCGGTTCTATAGACTCGCTGGTCCAAGCACTTCCCAAGTTACTCTTGTGAGTTCTTCCAACACAAATTTGCTTGTTTGTAGTTAACCCGCTTACATCCGTAATGAGCACACTAATATATATAAATACGAACGTTTGGTTGTTTGGATAGATGCTTGTTACCTACTTCTTCAAGCAATAACGACTGAACCAATCGGGCTGAAAGAAAATAAACTCTAACCTTGGAATCTAACATAAACTACTTTTTATCCCGTAAAACAGTTCCCATGGTGTAGAAATCAGAAATTAATTAATAGTTGATTTATGCAGAGAAGAGAGATGACTAGAGATGTACCTAATAACGTCTCGGCGTCATTGAATCTCGAGAGCAACTCGGAATTCTCGAATAACTCACGAGCGAAGCGAGGGTTGTGAAATTTTCTCAGATATATGTTGTTTTCTTCCATCGTATAGTTGATACTGCATTTATCTATAGGCTACAATATAACCTAGGTAAATGGTCTATTTAATTATTTAATTAACAAAGAAGATTGTAATTAAATATTGGAAACAGAATTGAGATAAAAACTTGTATTAAAATTATTAATGCCCTAACTAGTTAAGCCGAATTTAAAGGTTATGTGTTTCTGACCTCAGTGGCGCAGCGGACGAAGTTCGCCTGCGACGCAGGAGGTTGAAGGTTCGATTACCTGCCCGGGACAAATGTTTTTGTACGATCAGTAGATTTGTTACGTCAGGTGTTTTCGGTGATTTGTGTGTATAGTTAAAATAATAATAGATAAAGAAAATTACAATAAAATAATAGAAATAAATAAGAACTAGTAGGTATTTACAATTGAAACAATGAAGCTAACTTCAGACTATTGTGAACAATCTACAGGTAACTCAACTGTTATATTAATATACATGTTATATGGTATATTTATTAAAATTAAAGTTTTTGAAAAGTCGAATTCTGGGGAGTAATGTGGGTTTAAATTCAAATTTGCAAACGTAAGTAGGTACATTATTATATTGAAATTGTTTACTATGTCAATATTTTTGTATGGGTAACACGATTTGAAATATTTATTAACTAACATAATATTTATGTAATAGATCGCCGAATGGAATAGGTACCACTCAAATGCGAATACCTACCTATAAAGTGGTCTATGTTGCTACAGAGCGCTATACTTTTGCAAAGAAAACAAGGCGTTATGAAATTAGCTAATAAATATTTACCTACAAACATCTGTGTAAATTGAAAACAACTGACAGAATATTAAACGGGTACGTTGGCAGTTGGTATTTTGGCATCGAGAAAGTACTCGTAGTTGGCTAAATTCTTTAATAATTATTCACCATGCTTGGTAGGCTCAGTTTGGAACGTAATGGAGTTTTTTAACAGGGTGGACCGAACAGTGACGTCAAAAATGAATGCTATATCCCCGGAGTTACGTTTTTTTTTCTTATATTATGAATAATGACTCGGCTTAACAAAGAATATAAATTCTATTATATATTCTCTCTTTGTTAGATTTTATCGCAATTCTGCGATAAAATCTAACAAATTATACATTTATACAAAATGTTTTGAACATTTATCAAAGTAAGTCGTCAACTAGTTTCGTCTCTCCACGAGACACCATCAGGACACCACACCACTCGATCATGACACTGAGAGCCAAACAACAACGGCAGAGTCCCACCAGAGATGCCACTCCGAGCTCCGCGCGCCAATAAATTATTTAATAAAGAATCCAAATTACTAGACGTTTTTTTGAAAACACAAGCATTATCGATCTTAAGGCGAATACATTTTCACAATCAATTTCCTCTGCGTTAAGGACCGATTTCAGCAAATACGTCTAATGTAAATATTTCCATAATAACAATCAATGTACTAACACTTAGAAAAGCATAATATTAAGGTCTTGCAAAGTTTTTAAAATCACGCAGACACGAAGAACAACTTTTTTAATGTACCTATTTAATTTTAAGTTGAACATGATTATTTATCTATTAGAAAGCTGAATATTGTATGCAAGAGAACATACGTTTCACAGGGGCATAATATTACAAAAAGTTTAAGCCGATTTAAGAACCGAGAAATACAAAGTATCCCCTATGAAAATTCGGGAATTTCAGTAAAAATATTTTAGGATTTATACCTACTACCGAAATAACATATTACGGTATATTCCTCTACCTTATAAAGCATTTCGCATTATATCAAATCTTTATAAGCAATCAGATTCTATCTAAGTAAACTTATTTACTTTGGTAATTAAATTACAGGAAGTGTAGATGTATATTACACTAACCTAGATCCGTAGATTTCGCAAGATATACTTTGTTACTAATAAGTCTAATAAGTCTCTTAAACCTTAGTTATACTAATAACTAGAGTTTACAACCTATTTCTGTTTAACTACAGAGATTATGACAGAGTCAAGGAGCCTGGTGTCAGGTGTCAAGGCAATTAGTTACGATGAGTTAGCTATCTGGGGTATAGTAGTTATTAATATGTTATTAAAGTTAATGAACTATACCGTATCCATCGAGCATGTAGAATATTAGTAAACAAACCGCCCGTACTTAGGCTAAAATTCACTTTGTTGACGCATCATACGTAATTTACATTACTTGTTGATTGATTTGAGATCATTCGTTTCAATAAATATAAGTTACAATTACATCTGAAACTCGACTCCAAGCGAGAGAGTTTTTGTTTTTTGTGTCGTGGTTTGTTTACTCACAGCATACATGCCTAATGGATACGGTATGGATGGACGTCAATTTATTCCGGGTCTAGACTTTTGATTTGTACCAAATACTTTGTTTACAATGGAAATTACAATCAAATTTTTGAAACTTACGTGATCAGAACACATTTTATTAAATAGTCACGAGTAGGTATTTCCGCGTTTATTTACCTACCTATTTTTTGGGATACATACCACCACACTAATATCATGAATGTGAAAATTTGTATGGATGTATGGGTATGGAAGGATGTTTGTTACCTCTTCACGCCAAAATTTCTGAACGGATCTGGCTGAAATTTTGTGTACAGATAATTCTAATCCTGAAATTAAACATAGGCTACTTTTTATCCCATAAATCAGTTCCCGTGGAATATAAATCAATTTTAAACGTTTCCATAGGTATAACGCGTGCAAAGCCGCGGGGCGCAGCTAGTTTATACTAAAACTACTATCGAATATTTGCAATAAATAATAATATAATACATGCAATATTTGTTTTTTGCTCAATTAACTAGATAATTAGTTGGACATGTAAGTATGTATGTTCTTATGGTGTTATACTATGGGTATGTAATGTACCTAGAAAGAAGATAAAAAGGACTTTTTTCGCGTTTTTTTTGCGCTAAATATTTACAAAATCATGGTCTGATACACCCCCCATTTTTCGGGAGTACACTTGGCTCACCCTGTATACGCACATGAGTTTGTGAAACACTCGGCTTTATAATATTAGAGGGATAGTAAGATTCATTATGAATTAAGCGGGTAAACTACGAACCTTGTTTGTTGTTGGAAGCACTGTTATTATGAATGCACTGTTAGTTCATTATGAATGCACTGTTTTTGCATTCATAATGAATTCGTCAAACTACGAGAGTTTCTATAGTAGGATAGAAAGATCCATAGAGTCAGAGTCAGAGTCAGAGTCAGAGTCAAACCGTTTATTTCGTTAGGCTTATAAAATAAGCACTCAGACAAAACATTTTTTTTAGTATATAAATAGCTTGATAGATATTAATTAAAATCAAATGAGAAATAAGGTCCAATTGACTCTAATTCCCTTAATTTTTTTGTCCACTAGCGGAGAAGTCAATAATAATTGATTTTGTATTAAAAGAACTATAAACCGACTTTAATTATATGGATCTCATTGTCAGAATGGACCAAATTAAAATGGGACCCACACGGGAAGCACCAGCTTTCAAATAAAAAAGAATCATAAAAAACGGAACACCCAGTCAAAAGTTCTGAGGTAACAAACATAAAAAAATAAAAATAAAATACAGACGGTTTGACAACCTCCTTCCTTTTTTGGAGTCGGTTAAAAAGATACATACTTACTTACATACGAACGCAAAGAGAAGCGTACCTACAATTGTGTAGTACCTTTCACAAAAATCCAAGGACAGGAAGTCTCTGGCAAAACGTGCCTCACATCAAGAGGCATAGTTATACTAAAATATTCCAACCTGCATCCATTTTCCTCAAAAAATGTTGGACTTGATCAAAATCTGCGAAACCTTTATATTTTCATTCCCTCCCAATTAAACCAGACAAGTAAAGTAATCCATCAACATCTTGATTGCCATCTATGCCCATAAAATTTTGAAAAGGTAAACATTATGTAGGTGACAGTTCGACCGGTTCGCCGCCGAATTAAAGAGGTCATGTAAAGAGGCAATTGCTTGCCTTCAGAAACCCGTCTTGAAGTAATGCTCAATGCACACTGGGCTAGAATAGAACCTGCTAAAAACCTGTACATACGGCTTGCTTAGCATAGCGCTGTGTGTTATCGACGGGCAGCACAATAACGCCGCTACGAGATGGATTTAGGGCGGGATGACAAGATATGGTTTTCTCGCGAGTGAGAAGTACAGAGCTGAGACGTGCACCGAATTTTCTATGCGCCAAAACTGTTTTTACCTAAGTACAACTTAATGAAACAACCAAATAAAGGATTAACAACATAACTAAAGAAATACTTCTAGGTTACCAAAACAAAAACCGATGAAAAAAAGTGTGCTGTTCCTGAGATAAATAGGAAAATGTGTGCAAAACATCGTTTTCAAAAAATAAACTATCGAGATAACTTTCACCAATTTCAATCTCGTAATTCAAGATAAGATAAGATCGAAGTAATATGAAGGTGAAGGGGTTTCACAGATTCTTAGATAAATAGCGATTTTGAAGTAATTACTTATGACACACTCTTAAGACGTATTTTAACGGATAAGAAGAGCCAATAAAGTAATGTATTAATGAGTGAGAAAATGCAAAGGGAATTAGTATTTAAATAGCAAAATTTTAAAAACAGTGATTACAATATAGTTTTTGTTACTATTGTGCGTAGCGTAAGCCTAATGATAATAATTGCTTAATAATAATAATAATTTTATAATAATAATAATTTTATCCCGGACTGAGGAAATTGGGGGTCCCGTCGAAAACAAACATGTTTTGATATTATTTGTTTTTTAGTGAGAAAAACAGTGTTTAAAATTAAAAATAAAATATTATTTAATCGATTCGAAGTAAGTACTAAGTATAATAATATACATATATTTGTAAGAAAATTACAATCAAATAATATAAATAAATTAGAACTAATATTTATAATTGAGCTAACTGCAACCATCATCATTATTTTAATAAACTCTTCGCTTTCTCAAATAAATGCAACAACACGCATTTTAAAGATAAATCTTGTCGTTAACGAATGACGTAATACTTGATGACTTACGTCAAATCCGTTTGACACCTGGCCTTGCGTCATCCATGCTAATACTGGTTATTCCGACAATAAGGGTTGCTTTACACTATAGCTAAACTAAGCAATGCTTAAGCAGAGCCCAACTTTAACTTCTTGTTTTATGTTAAGCTGGGCTTGCTAAGATTAGAAGAGCGCCAAAGTGCGTGTGCCTGTGTGGCGTAGCAGGTGACTTGAAGATTTAACTTTTAAATCCATCATGGTTATTAATACTAAAGTTATTTACAACGGGATATTCACCATGTGCCGAAATATTGGAAAGCTCAAAATTCTAATCATGGTAAATATCCCGTTGTAAATAAATTTACACTTGAAGATTTGTCTCTCTGTTGCCAAAGCAATTGCAAGTTCAATTGTGAAAAAAATGTTTGTACATTTTTTGTTTCTATTTCAAGTTATCTTTGATAAGGCTTTGGGGTAGTTACTTTGGGGCTAAATGATGCTATAGACGGAGCATATTTTACATAGCATATTATACATATTTTGCCCCATCATCATCATCCGCAAATAAACCTCTTCGTCTCCCATTGCTGATTGCTGTTACACAGATTTTGCGTCTCTGGTAGGCTCTTTTCCACATACATCTGTTTTAAACGTATCAGTTTTATTTGGTTGTCATTGCCACGCATTACTACCTATTCGTTGCTGAATACTTTAGCTCTCGTGGGAAGGCGCCCTAAACATAGCCTATCTTTAAAACGTGTAAAGTGTGCAGTATCCATTTGCTAGCTCAATTAGTAACATTCCTGTGTTTTGTAAGTAACTTTATACTTCTGTAGTTGTAACTATATTTTGATACCTTCAGTTGATTACTTAAACCTTGTTTAATAACTACGTTTAACTTGATTTATATTTAGTTGATTTTCCCCCGGAAACAGAGTTTGTTACTAAGTCTACTTGCCCCCGGATACCACTTAGTAGCCTCTTACGACACCCACAGGAAGAATTGTGGTGGTGCAAATTCTAAGCCAGCACCAAACAGCTTGAGCTCATTCATTACAAGCAAAACAAACAAACAATCAAATATTTCCTCTTATATACACAAATATATATATGTAATTGCATAGTACATAATAACACAACACACAATCTCATCTGTGTACGATCTGCAGATATTTGTTCAGGGCGTTCTGGTTGTTTTCTAAGTATAACAAAAAATATCTATCTATGTAGTTTATTGTATTATGTATATCAGTAACCTAGTACAAACAGAAGCTCTGCTTAGCTTGGGGCTAGATAATGCTGTGTGAATTGTGTCAAACATTATTTATTTTATTATTTATTTATTTTATTCATCTCGTCTCATCGTCACCAGATAGCAGCTGTGTTTATTGACATATCATAGGAAGTCGCACCACGGTTAACATTTTTTAGCCCTGCTTCATGATTATTAGGTATTTTATTTACCTACTCTAAGCAGGATGTTCTTAATACAAACATAGGTATATTTTACTGACATTTACATTACAATTTCATTTATTTTGTCAGAATCGAATGTTTTATAAATTAATAATATTAATAATGTTTTATAAATCAATAATAACTATGTTAAACTGTAGGTATTTTACTCATAAAATATTGATTTAATATTGTGTTTATTTGATATGTCAAATAAACATTTACCATTAAACTAGTTTCTGTCCATAACTTCCACACGTGTTGCTTCTATAGAAACGTTAATAATAAGAATAATAATAATTAATCTTTATTTCACACTTAAGATCCATTTTACATAGATGTACCATCGCTAAACGTAATGCCTATCCAGTTTGAAACTATTTTGCTTTGCGTTAAAAACAAAAGATATCGAGCAAGCCGGGGTTGGCAACTAATCACTTCACAGAAAAATCACCCTAGTGGTGGTAAGGCGCAATTTTTGCTGACTATACACACAGTACACAGTAATAATAATAATTACAAGTATCTAAATATACTAATATTATAAAGAGGCATTTTGTTTGTTTGTTCGTTTGTTTGTATTGAATAGGCTCCGCAACTACTAAGCCGATTTAAAAAAATCTTTCATCATTATAAAGCTTACTTTTCAGGGATGAGATATGCCTATGTTATAGCTTCTGCTAGTTTTATATATTTCTCTTGAAAAATGGGAAATCTCTTACCATTTCTGGGTAATTTATTATTGACTAGCTGCGCCCCGATGCTTCGCACGCGTTGTTCCTATGGAAACGTTAAAAGTAGATTTTTATTCCACAGGAACTGATTTATGGGATAAAAAGTAGCCTATGTTTGATTCCAGGATTTGAATTACCTGTATGCAAAATTTCAGCCAGATCCGTCCAGTAGTTTTGGCGTGAAGAAGTAACAAACATCCGTCCATCCATCCATCCATATACAAACTTTCGCCTTTATAATATTAGCGTGATGTGATAGTGTGATGTGATAGTGTGATATAGTGTGATGTGATTTTTAGACGAGCAGCTGCGAGCTATGTCCATATGAAATGCTTTTATAGATTTTCGCTTCACTAGGTTTATCTCTTACAGTGGTTTACTAGTTTTAGTTTTACCATAAACAAATCTATCTAAAAATCTCCTTAATCTAAAAATCATACACCAAGACCAAACTTTTAAAGTAAATAAGTCTGCGTTTTGCTCACAAAGGAGTACTAAACTGGTATAATTTTGTGGAGGTTATTTTAAGAATGGTTTATCTTTAACTGTGTTTACATAAAATACCTTGCATTCTAGAACCTACTTACTTATACATACATAAATGATATCATAGACGTTAAACACGACGTTTCTAACCCTTTCAAGTGGTGTCTCGATGACCCTCCGTACACTTAGCCATTCAATGTTGAATCTACTCATTATTTGCTAAGCAATCTAACTTGTTGATATTGTGTTTTAGCTTATAACTACAATGTTACTCGTGCCAGTGTTAGATGATAAGTTTTATCGAAATAAGTTCTGCCGTATTTTGGAGTGTAGTATGCGATATGCTTCTGCGGTGATAATTTCTTCCTGACCGAATATTCGGTGCCGGCGCTTTATGCGCAAAACATTATCATAAACAAGCTGCGCCCCGCGGCTTTACTCGTTTCAAAATTATACAAATTTCAGAAATTTATTACACTCTAGGAGTAGTTTTGTAAAAATAAAAATACATGTTAGAAAATAATTGTTATCTGTTTACTTATACTATACTTCAATAAATAATAAGTACCTTTTTAAAAAATAATTGTTATCTGTATAATGTTTAATATGTTACTTGTTTTCATATTGTGGGGTTAGTATCATCTCGTCTAAAAGCAGCTGGTCTAATGAGCAAGTGGTCTAAAACGCAACTGGCACGCTTCTCGCCTACAACGCAACTGGTCTAAAAATACATCTCGCCTAAAACGCAACTGGTCTAAAATGCTACCCGTCAATAATTCAACTTGTCTAAAACGTTCTTTGTCTAAATCTCATCCCGTCAAATATTAATATATTAATATGTATTAATATAGTCTAGTTGTATAGGTACTGTTAAATCAGAAGAAAAGCGTATTTCATTTCTTATTAACTTTATAGATTACTAGCGACCCGCCCCGGCTTCGCACGGGTGCAATGCTGATGTATTCTACAAATAAACCTTCCTCTTGAATCACCCTATCTATTAAAAAAAAAAAAAAACATCATAATCCGTTGCGTAGTTTTAAGGATCCAAGTAACATATACAGCGGGAAGTGACTTTGTTTTAAAGCGTGACCATTGATTAATTAAAAAGGGAAGATAGGTTACGTTCTCCCAGCGCTTACTCAAAAATTGGCATGTGTTACAACTACACGCAAACACATACGCTCACAGTTATATTTCCAGTCCTGTGCAATACAAAGAAGAACAAAGACGGAAAGGCGTATCTTAGACCTAAGTGAGACCGGGACAACAATATTTCACGTGAATCACGACCGCCCATGCCGCCGCCGCGCCGGTCCTACGGTGACTGAGGTGGGAGCACACAATTTTACACAATATGAGGTTGCCATTTTCGAGAAACTAGTACCTCATCTTCCCTTTTTAATTAATCAATGGTAGTGACTATAGTGACTATAGCTGTCCGTATCGGCACATCCAAACATACAAATCTTGCCACTTTTAATATTAGTATAGCTTTTTATCGAGTTTTGAGTGAATCGAACCAAGGAATATTAATTTTCCATAGAAACTTTACTCCCCTTTTAAATCCCCTCAGCGGTTAATAAAAAAATACAATTAGCCCATGTGATATTATTGAACCTAAAGTATATAATTAATATAATTAATTTAATTTGAGTTGGTTAAGTTACTTAACCTACTTAAATTAATTTTACCATGTAAATTCTTTACGGAGATACGTAGTATAGTTACAAACACACAGACTTTCACATTTATTATATTTATACGATAAGTAAATAATGAATAATGAATATAAATAATCCTGGACAATCCACACCGCTTCATCTAGCCCCAAGCTAAACAAAGCTTGTGTTATGGGTACTAGATAACTGATATAAGCAAAGCTTGTGCTATGATGGGGTACTTACTAAATAACTGATACATCTCTTCAAATTAAATTCCCAAAGTTCTTTAGCCAAATGACGTTTCGTAGGAAAATTCTATAATTATCTACCAAATCTAAAAACCTAATAAAATAGTAGATAAGTATGTACTCGTACTTATTAAATTTAATGTTCTCAACTGACACTAACCATTTATTTATACGACCATACCACTGATGACTGCGTTTAACCATTTTGTGACGTAGTTGCTAGAGGGCTTACATGCGTCGTTTGTCTTTAATGTTTTTATTTGAACTAGCGTCTGCACATGGCTTCACACGTACTTTTCCGGAATGAAAAGAAGCCTATGTTTGTCCGCAATTTTATTAATGTCCGTTCAGTAGTTTAGGCGTTAAAAGGTACCAGACAGACAAACAGATAATCAGACAGACTGACAGATAGACTGTCTGATAGATAGACAGATAGACAAACCGACTGATAGCTAGACAGACAGATAGACTGACTTCCAAGACGGACAGACTGACAGATACACAGACAGACTGACAGATAGACAGACAGGCTGGCAGATAGACAAATATACCGATAGATAGACGGACAGACTGACAGATACACAGACAGACTGACAGATAGACAGACAGGCTGGCAGATAGACAAACATACCGATAGATAGACAAGACAGACAGAGTTACTTTCCATTTTAAATTATTTTTAGATAATAATGGTTAGAAGTATTCGTTTCAAGCCTTGGTAACAGAATAAGGAATTTTTGTATTGTATTGTAATAGGTATAATTACAGATGATTGCGCAAATGATATAATAAACCTATTAAATTTTTATAATCTATTGTTAATTTATAAAATAGAATATAATATGATCTATCCGTCATCAATTTTACCGCAGAATAGTAAGTAATTACACCATATCTAAGTAATATTACAAAATCCGAAAGCAATTATTATTATACCATTATTATTATGCCACCTGCAGGACAATTTTACCACCGAACTGAGATCCCCAACCCGCATGCCCAGCGTGGGGATTATGGCCATTACCTCCCATTAGATAAACCCCAACAAGGCGCGTATCAAGGGGAGGCCTGCGTCCAGCAGTGGACCAATACAGGCTGTTGAGGACAATTTACACAGCTCCAAGCAGAGGGACGAGTTTATTTGACGTTAGTAACGAGACGTGATCGTGACGTTCGCTTTTTCCATAAAATTCGGTACGGCGGCGCCTCTATCGTGTGGACAGGGAACTACGCAAATCCCGTACTAAAACGTCACGATCGCGTTTGTTAAAACATCAAAAAGACACAGAGGCAAATATTTATATCGAGATATGCCCTTTCCGCTAGACCGCGTCGTGTTTTTTGCCAAGCGAAGTTCGTGAGCTCACAAACTTTTCTTTGTTTTGTGGTGTTAGCTAAATGGTGCTGGCTCAGAATTTGTACCACCCTATCACTTCCCGCGGGTGTAAGAGGCGACTAAGGGATTCCCACCGCATGCCCAGCGTGGGGATAATGGGCATTACCCTCCATGAGATAAACTCCAATAAGGCGTTTATCAGGAGGAGGCCTGCGTCCAGCAGTGGAACAATACAGGCTGTTGAGGTTGAGGTTGAGGTGGTGTGTTCACAAAATTTCGAGTCAAATGTGATTGCCACAATAAAAAGCAAAAATAACAGTTACGTTTATTGTCAAAAAACACTCAGTAATTTTATCTACTCGTAATGTGTGTGCGTTGGCATTTTTTTCATTCAAATAAAATGCCAAAATTACTGGGCTTAACGAATAAAATCTTTGCACATAGCACTGGGACTGTCCCAAGAAGTTTTTTTTCAAAAGTAGGCCATAGTTCGGATGGTTATTTGGTTAACTTTTACTGGTTATCTGGTCGACTTTTGGGAGGATTATTTCGTTTCTTAAAATCGTTCCAGGTGAACTCAATATGAATGTAAGTGGGTTAAGAGTGTGTATAAGCAATTTTGGCAATTTTTTACATACTTTGAAATTGTTATTTATCTCAGAATCTATGAATCTACCACCTTCATATTTAGGGAAATGTTACTTCGATCTTTTATCTTGTGTATAGTAAAAGTTTTCTCAATAGTTTATTTCTTTGAACAAAATGATGTTATGCAAACATTTTGCTATTTATCTCAGGAACAGCACAGCACACTTTTTTTTGTTTTTGATAGTTCGATCATCTTAATTTAGAAACCAATCATATTTCGGTATAAATAGGTAGGTACCTACCAACTTTATTTTTAAGAAATCAATAATAACTCGATAGTTTAGTATTATTGATAATAAATCAATAATACTAAACTAATAAGTAAAAAACTCCAATAAAAACTTAAATAAAGTAAAGAAGGTATCATATTTATCATAACTTTAATCAAAATATATTTTTAATATCAATAGATTCAAACGAATACCTGATAAAAGTAATAATATAGTTGAAAAGCAAAAACTAATCTCCTAGGACCCAGGTCATTAAGATCAATGACCTGAATCTAGAAATTCATAAAGCACTTTACAAATCTGCCCATATTCATACATATTGAATATTAATATGGATGGATATATTTAATAGCCTGTCCGTACCACTTTCTTGCTTATTTTATCCATCCATCCATATTAAATACATCAATATTATAAACAGGTAAAGTTAGTTTGAATGAAGGAAATAATTTATAGAAAATTACAATCAAACAATAGAAAATTCCAGTTGTTTTTACTTGGACTTGCGCGAGTCAATTGGTTGTACTCATAAATTTGAATTAATTGAAACAATTGAGCTAACAACAGACTGTTGCAAATTATCTACAGGTTGCTCAATTGATCCAAATCAGTATTGATTTGGATAGAAAGCGGTAGAAAGCGTCCCCAAGACGTTGGCATTTGCACGTTGGTTGCATTTAGGAAGTATTAAAAGAACAAGTGTTTCGATATTGAAAATTAATTATGTACCTATAATAGATTTAAATTAGTGAAGCATACCTAAGTTAGAATACCTAAGTAAACGTTTTCTGTTTTTTGAAAGTCTTATCTTTGTCTATAATTATATACCTACTTACTGCTGCATAAATTAGCAAGCTAAAGTGGCAGTGGGCCGGATATATCTCGCGAAGAACCGACTACTGGGTAAACGAGTTCTTGAGTGGAGACCGCGACTCGGCAACAAAGTCTAGGACGGCCTATTGCCAGGGATGATGATCTGTAAAAGACTGCAGGCAGATGCTGGATGCGTCAAGAAGAAAGGGCGCTATGGCGCTCATGAGGGCAGGCCTATGACGAGCACTGGACTAATATAGGCTGATCATGATGATTATAAAATGCTAGACAATTCACACAGCTTCATCTATTCATCAAACAATGCTCAATGTATATGGTATAGCTCCAAAGTCCAAGCTTGTGTTATGGGTACTAGATAAATGTCTACATACGAGTATTTAATAATGAAATAAAAAATAAAATCCGTTTATTTCAGGCACAAGTAAAGACCCATATAGAAATCTTAAAGTTAACACATTATACACAAAAATAAAAAGGAAAATACACAATGTAGATAATTAAATAGTTAGTAACCCAAAGCAAAATGCTGTTGGGCCGTTATTCTCTATTACCGTCCATGGGTCTCTTCAAGGGTGAATAGGTATCTTCTAGACCTTCGTGATACACCGTCGGCCGCATCTTCGCTTTCCATCAGGTGAGATTGCGGTCAAACAAAGGTCTATTTATCGTATAAAATAATGTGGACGGATATCCAATATACATATATATATATGCAGACTTTCTATACAGAAAAGGTCAGAACATACACACATTTACACGCTTTTGTTTAATCGACATCTCCTGGTCTTGGAATGGTACATTGGTAGGTACTGCTTTTAATCCTTATACTAAGTGGGGAACTGAGATCTGCACTGTCATCTCGGAAAGTGTCTAAAGCTGGTTCTGTGACCCGAGAGGCCGAGAGGTGGTGAGTATCTGGCGCAGCGCATCAGCATGGCCATACAGCGGGGCAATGCAGCCAGCATCTTGGGGACGCTTCCGGTTTTTTTTTATAAAAATTACAAAAGAAGCCTTAAAGTAGGTAGGTCAACTATTCGAGGTGTATAATTCTAGCTATATTCTACATATTAATGTTGTTTTTCTATTTTTTGTCGTAGATTTATGATAGGTTATTAAGCAATAAATTAAAATCTATTCGATATTTCACAAGAAGCGGTTCTGAGATGCATATAACCAGTTCAAAGTGACCTTTTTATGTATTTGAGTCAAACATTATGTATAAAAAAAACAAATTGATTATGTTCCGGCATAATTTGGTGTATTTAATAACCTCGACAAACCTGTTCACTTAAATCTAGTATAACTTACGCCTTGATAAAAGCAATAAGAAAATAAACAAGCCTAAACTATAAATAAATAATAATCTATAATAAGTTCTAGAATGCAAGATGTTTTATGCCAATAAAGATATTATATGGCGAGCAGCACCGCCGCAGAACTATTCTACCATCGAACTGCGATCCCCAACCCGCATGCCCAGCGTGGAGAGTATGGGCATTAGAGGCCTGCGTCCAGCAGTGGACCAATATAATGAGGTTGAGGTTATGCCAACAAAGGCATTGCACTAATCAAATAATGAATAAAAGCTATCCAAGCCAAAAAAATTAAGAATAAAAAAATAAACATGAAAAACAATAATAAAATTTAACTTTCAAATTCGTAGCACAATCCTACGCGGCCCGTAGCTCTGGCGTAGCAGTCTACAGCGTAGCGTATGACTCGCGTACAAAAGACTTCAACGCGCTATTTTCTTCTTCTTCTTTCTTATCCGATTAAATACAAAATAAATAAATGCATGAAAAACAAGAACAATGGATTTTTCTTCTTGTTTTTCATGCATTTATTTATTGTATGTACAGTGCATTGTGAATGTCTACATACCGAAGCGATCGAAATCAAAAATACCACTTCATTTCCGTGTCAGTGTATTTTTTAATATGATTTGACCTTTTCTAAGTGTACATTTATTGTATTTATGGAAATAAAGCATTTTTTGAGTTTGAGTTTGAGTTATGTACAGTTTCAATTTTCGGTTTTCTATCTAACATTCATCAACGGCCGTTTATATCTACAATGTGTTTTGTCAAAGCTTGACCAAAAGTGATGTTCGTGCGGATACGCGATATATTATATCTAAAGATAAAAATCTGTAAAAAATACAGTCCTTTTTTTACTAGGTACCGAAGAAATAAATGTATGTACGTACACGTATATACATATACGTACGTTTTTGTATTATATTTTGCAACATTTTTTTACCTAGATAGATAATCTAGCTTTCAAATGAGACTAATTTGAATTAAATACACAAAGAAACGAAGAAAAAACCAAGTAATGTAGATTTGATTTAAATTACCTTGGTAGCATAGCTAACTTAAAAAACTTTCATAGTTTACCGAATATATATTTATTTATATATTATTTATTGAGGACGGACAAGCGTTTGGCTACCAACCAGAGCCAATTTGACAGCGATACCTATTTTATCATATTTTTACGTTTAAGGCTCATACCCGAGCCAATCTGACAGCAATTCCTAATTTATCACATTTTTAAGTTTATCATAGGAATTTTTAAAAATCCTACGTTCAGTTTGTGGCATCTATTATAAGCTATTTTTCAATACCTCTTTTATAATTTTATCTCATATAGTTTAGGAGGAGATGCAAAAATAGAGTTTGGTGGCCAAAAAGCGCAACTTCGTATCTCTTCCTAAGCTTTACAAAATGAAACGATTACAGAGGCATTAATTAATAGCTTATAATAGATACCACAAACTGAACGTAGGATTTTTAAAAATTCCTGCGTTCAACGTAATAATAAGATATAATCGTTGGGGGCGCCACTTTCGCTGGTGTATGGGCCTTAACATAGGGAATTTTAAAAATCCAAAAGTACAATTTGTGGTATCTAATAAAGGCTATTTTTTAATACCTCCAAAATAGTTTTATCTTATATAGTTTAGGAGGAGATGCGAAAATAGAGTTTAGTGGCCAAAAAGCGCAACTTCGTATCTCTGCCTAAGCTGTACAGAAACTATTACAGAGGCATTAATAATTAACGTATAATAGATACCACAAACTGAAAGATAGATTTTTAAAAATTACTGCGTTTAACGAACGTTTTACTGGTGTATTTTAAGAAAGCGAAGATGTGGCCTAAGATGGCGCACGCTATAATGTCGCGTAACCGCACATCTCGTTTGATCAAGGTTTGACAATACACATTATATACCATCAGAATCAGAGTCAGGGTCAAAACGTTTATTTCTTTAGACTTAGACAAGTACTTAGACAAGTCAAATTTTTAATATATAAACAGCTTGATAAATAGTTATTACTATCAAACAAGAAATAAGGTGCAATTGACTCTAATTCACTTCAATGTTTTGTCCACTAGCGGAAGAAGTGAAAAAGAAACCAGTAGCAAGTTTATCGCTTATCAACTAATACAATCTTAGGATAACTAAGTCTAGACTTACATACTATTGTCTGAGTGGAACTGGGCTACATCCGGCCAAGCATTAACATCATTGATGTAGTCATCTACGGAGTAATAGGCTTTCTTGATATGATTTCGTTTTATGTACCTACAGTTTAAATTTACGTCATCAGCCAAGAAGACCCTGGTCGACAGAACAGGGCCATGAGAACCAGGTGTGACAATGCCACGAAGACACGCCTCATGACAAAGGAAATGATTAGGTGGTTTCAACACGCGATCGAATAGTCACCAAGACTCGGTTATTAGTGAGACAGAACCGACCAAGCGAGCTAATATTAGTGGGACTCGACTATCGGTATGTCCATTCCATTTTTTAACCGACTTCAAAAAAAGGAGGTTCTCAGTTCGATTGTATTTTTAAACAAAATACACGCCTCATGGCAAAGGAAATGATTAGGTGGTTTCAACACGCGATCGAATAGTCACCAAGACTCGGTTATTAGTGGGACAGAACCGACCAAGCGGGCTAATGCTAGTGGGATTCGACTATCATCGGTATGTTCGTTCCATTTTTTAACCGACTTCAAAAAAAGGAGGAGGGTATCGATTCGACTCCATTTTTTTATGTTTGTTACCTCAGAACTTTTGACTGGGTGGTCCGATTTTCATGATTCTTTTTTTATATGAAAGCTGGTGCTTCCCGTGTGGTCCGCAGGAAGAGTTGAAGTGGTGCATATTCTAAGCCAGCACCACACAGATATAGTACGATACGAACAAGTTTAATTAAGAATAGGTCCTTAGGCCAAATTTTATATAAATAAATAATGCTGGACACAATTCACACAGCATTATCTAGCCCCAAACTAAGCAGAGCTTCTGTTATGGGTACTAGATAACTGATATACATAATACAATAGACTACATAGATAGATATTTTTAACGTAATAATAATTAAACGTATTATTAAATTTAAACTCCTACTGTAGGTACGTACTCAAAACACAACTGAAATCTTATTTAATGTTTTGATAATTGAATAGGTACCTATCCATTAGATTCTCATCACGTTTAATTATATTAAAATGAATATAATCAGACAATACATCCCACACTTTTCAACTTTAAACAATGCTAGGTCATGAAATATACAAGCTAATTTCAGAACATTAAACATGACACACAAATAATTTTAAATCTAGGGTTAAACAGATGAAGTGCTTTGTTTTTTTCACATGTAAATTTAACAATAACTAGCTGCGTCCTGCGGCTTCGCACGACTATCCCACGGGAACTGATTTATGGGATAAAAAGTAGCCTATGTGTTATTCCAGGCCTAAAACTACCTGTATGCATTTCAGCCCGATCCGTTTAATAGTTTTTACGTGAAAAAGCAACAAACATACATACAAACATGTTTACAAACTTTCGCGTTTATAATTTTAGTAGGATAGGTCGCCCCTGGACGCTATCAGTTAGATGGCAACACCATAAAGATACAAATTTGTTTAATCAGCAGGGGGTATTTTTAACCGACTTCAAAAAAGGAGGAGGTTCTTTCAATTCGACTGTATATTTTTTTGTTACCTCAGAAATGTTTACTGGGTGATCCGATTTTGACCATTTTTTTCTTATTTGAAAGCTGGTGCTTTTCTTGTGGTCCTATTCTAATTCGGTCTCGTTCTGACCATGCCATCCATTAGAAAAACATAAAATGAAGTCGACTTATAGTTTCTTAAAACAAATCCAAGTGTTATTTGTCGGAAGGGCCGTCGGGTTCGACATCTGATATTGACAATTCAAAATAGCGTTCTAAAGTTATAGTAGAATTCAAATTCGAACCTGACGTTTTCGTTTCGGAAACGAAACGAATGAAATAAATACCCAGTATTCAGTATTCAGTATCTTTATTGCAAACAAAAACATTACAAAAAAAAAATACATTTTTGTAAGTATTAATGTACCCTGTTATTAGGTATGGCAATAGATCTTCTCTCTAATATTTAATTATAATATATAATAAATATTAGAGTATAATTAAATATTAGAGAAAATATTATAATATAATAATAATTAATTCTATCTAAGACTTAAGGACTTAATTTTGTTACCCCTTCTGATCTTTGAATCACGTGCAGTTGCCTAACCAAACTAAACATCAATAAGTTTTATTATTTTAAAAATCTGTTTTCAAAACAAGAAAAGCTTCGTTTAGGAGTTCCTATGGCCACCTTCTGTCTCCATCATCAGATCATCTCGATGGTAACATGACATTGCATTGTCACCGAACTTACATGTGTATACCAAATTTAAGTTCAATCGTTTGAGGATCTGCTTCAAAATTGAGTTGCATGACTCCACCCGAAAAAACTACATACGTACATACATTGCACGTTAAATAAAAGCTTTTAAAAACGATGTATAATTATTTAACCTGTTAAATGCCTTCCAACTTTGTCGCAGTGTAAAGCTAGCATACGTCAGTTAGCCGTCGTCAGTGACTTTTGACCGCCGCATACGCAATACGTGTCGCGACCTTTATTTTACATACAATGAAGTAAAAATTCTACTCACATGGGTGTATTGTGAACAATTACATATGACTGCTTGTTAAGGCTTGTAATAATGTCGTTTATGAAATTTTGGGGGCCTTATTAAGAATGGCATTGTAATTTGGAAGTTTTGTATTACAATAAAAACTAAATTTGAAGGAGTTAGTTACTTAATTGTTTATGTACTAGTAGATATTACTATATTTTTTTTTTGGAACGAAGTTCCAAAGCCCCCTTTCACAACGCGCAATAGCGCGTTGTGAAAGGGGGCTAGACGGAAAAAATTCATACGAAAAGTTGTCACGACACTTTTTGCTATGTAAGCTGTGCGGCGTCGCATGTTTCTCTGTCTGTCTCTCTCTCTCTCTTATAGAAAGCAAGCCAGATATTTTCATTTCTATTTCGCATTGAACAGTGTGGTGTCGCGACGATTATTTTTGTTGAGTGTATACAGGTTTTTTGTAAATAATAAACCTACTGATTAAGTTTATATAACATTATATTTGTTAATAATAAAAAAAAAAATATTATAACTTAAAAAAAAATTTATTACAATTTCTTCACTAATTAATCGAAAGGAACTTCGTTCCATCCGGGTGTCGATTGACACCTCTCAAGTTTTTTTTTAAAATCAGGAATAGACTTTTGTTTGACCGCAATCTCACCTGATGGAAAGCGAAGATGCGGTCGACAATGTATCACGAAGGTTTAAGAGATGGCTACTCCGGACCACATTCCGAAACACAACAGAGTTGCTGGACTGGTGACAAGCCACGGCCGATTTATATTGCTGTGTGGTGCTGGCTTAGAATTTGCACCACCCCAAATCTTCCCGTGGGTGTCGTAAGAGGCGACTAAGGGGGAATCCCTCGGGGGCGGGCAGCAGCGCCCCCTGCAGAACAAATCTTCCACAAAACTGCGATCCCCAATCCGCATACCCAGCGTGGGGATTATGGGCATTACCCCCATGAGACAAATGCCAATAAGTAGCTTATCAGGGGGAGGCCTGCGTCCAACTGTGGACATGCTATTGATGTTGAGGTTGAGGTTTTAGACATCTTCAGGGGGAGGCCTGCGACCAAAATAGGCTGTTGAGGTTGAGGTTATTTTTTCTTTCATATAAACCTCAGAAGAATCTGACCATAACAAAAACAAAAAACAAGAATTATAGAAATTGGACAAGTCGTTCACGCGTGATGACCAAGGCAAATGGGGTTTCCTTTATATAATATTAAATATATATATCCAATTACCTATTTATGAAATAGCTATAGTCATTATTTAACAACAGGTAGCAAAACTAATTAATATCAAATATCAATGCTTTATGATCTGCAGATATTTGTTCAGGGCGTTCTGGATGTTTTCTATGTATAATAAAAAATATCTATCTATGTAGTGTATTGTATTATGTATATCAGTTATCTAGTACCCATAACACAAGCTCTGCTTAGCTTGGGGCTAGATAATGCTGTGTGAATTGTCCAGCATTATTTATTTATTTATTTATTTATTTATTTGCCATAGGTCATAAAATTCAAATTACGATTAAGTGAAGAAACTTTAAAATTAAAACAATTGAATAAGCACTTAAATAAGTAAAAAAACAACATAAATCTTTGTTGAATAATAAAACGGAATAATAACAAAACAATAGTTATATATTAATGACATAAATTACTAGGTAGTTAGGTAGAAAACGTACTTAATAGAACTGGTAATATTTTAAAAAATAATTACAATAATACTCGTACTTATATCGTATCCATTTTGAATAGAGCATAAACGTAAACAAACCGCCCATACTTAACCTAAAATTCACTTTGTTGGCGCGTCCTATACGTAATTTAAATTACTTATCGATTTTAGATCCTCCCTTCAATAAAAATTGCTTACAATTATATCTGAAACTCGACGCCAAGCGAGTGAGATTTTGTTATTTGTGTCGTACTTTGTTTACTAACATGCTTCATTCAAAATGGATAAACCATAGTACTTACAGACGCAGACGTACCTACTCTAATGAACCAGCAAACCCCAAAATAAAATATGTAAAAAACCGACAACGTGAAAATATTAAAATCCAAACGAAGTTTTTGTTTCATATTTTTTCAGCGTCAAGATTTGTTAGTCAATATGACTTGCGTTTCTTGTGTGCAATTTTTTGTCTATTGTTTATTATTTATCCATGTCATCGTCCAAGCGGTTCGCAAGATTTACCAAAACAATACGACCTTGTGAGGCCGATTCTTGTCGTGGAAACATATTTCAGATAATAAGGTAACTAGCTAAGTAGATATAATTTAATAATTGATTAAATTCGATTATTTTCTCTCTCTAAGAGCACCTTAAAACCGGAGCGAAAAACTTTTCACTTATATGTTACCTATGTATATTGTTTATTTTTATTTTTAGTCTCCTGTTTTTTTTATAAAATAATATTTACCAATATGCATACACTAATATAAAACAGATTTAATAATTTTAATATACATAGAAAAGAAGAAGATTTTTTTTTAGATAGTTTGAAAAGGCACATCAATTTAACCCATTTATTGTCCCAATCTTTCCCCGGCTCCGAGCTCTCCTCACTAGTGCGTCACGGACAATTATATAGTTAGTTACATCAATCCTTTCCCATGGGATAGAAATAACCTTAACATCTCCATAGAAACAATACGTACAAAGCCGCGAGCAGTTACTATGTAGTTTTTAATTTATAATTATTATTAATATATCTAATAAAATTATTAACCCCTCAGAGTATACATAAATAAATAAATGACTATTATTTATGTGTACTAATAAAACTTGAGAGGTTAACTAAGACCATCTATTTACTTAAAATAGCTCGTAAACTGTTACGAACATAGCTCAGGTTAAAAGTCAATCATAAACTGCCATTATGTTTACCTAATCATTCCGACCACCTGATTGGTTGATTCCCGCGCATGCCTAATCCTTTGTTCTCCTATTGGCTGATCGCAGAACGACCCAGTTTGAAATTAGAACCGTGTGGGCCGACTGGGAATACTGTGACGTATCCTTGCGATTTGTTAGAATAACAATGATTTCATTGATACGGAGTTTCTGATGACCTGTGATTATGGTTTTGTCTCTTTCTTTTGTATGGGTTAAGAGAGATGGAGTTATCTGTCAAGATGTCATTTAAATACATCACGCTTTTGTTCAAAGCTAGGTCTACTTACACAAAAAAACACGTATTGTATTACTTACCTACATTTTTACAATGCGGTATGTCAATTTTCTATGAACTCTATACCTATTATTACTTTAGTATCTTGGTTACGTCTCTGTATATAGTTGTTATAAATAAATGTATTTCTGTAGAAACCCGAATATAGTAAAGAATTAAGAAAAAAACCTATCATTGTAAATTTGAAACGTATGGAAAAACCATGGAAAGTCATGGAAAATGCGTTGGGTTCTGACCTTTTCTGAATGTGCATTTATTGTATTTATGGAAATAAATAATTTTTGACTTTTGACTTGACTAGCGCAAAATGGGTTAGGTATTTTTTACGTAAATGACAAAATAGACATAAGCAAAAGTCGACTTTTTTAAAATTCGATGTCTTGTCGCTATAATGCCGTAGATAATTTATACTACCTAACCACAATCTTTGCTAAGGCCAAAACTTTTAGATTCAACCATAGTTTCAAACCGTAAATTTTTCAACCGTATCCTGTCCGCATAAGGTCGATTTCAGCATAAATATATTGCAAACTTAACCCTCAACGACCTCGTACGACAAACTCGCTAGTTTGCGGCAAAGCATTCGACCATAATATTTAAGAAACCACATGCCATCAAAAACAAGAACAGTGGCATTTACAGCAATTCAAACCGTTTCTTCTTGGAATAAAGTCCAGTATGGTTTAACTGTGAGTCTGCGACTATAGAGGTTTGGTGTAAGTAGGTGAATTGGACAATTTGCGTTTGTAACGCTATAAAAGAGGCAATAAACATAAAGTTTTCATATATTTGTGTTTAAGTGAGGTATCACCTGAGTGTTAGTTTTAGCTGTTTTAATTAGAGAGTGACTTGGTCAGTATGTGGTATATATACCTAGGTACCTACCTACCTATGTAAGTACCACGTGTCAATCGTACATAATAATAACACAACCGCGTTGGTCTTTTGTTTTTCGTATACCTTTAGAATAGAATTGAATATCTTTATTGTCAAAAATTATAATTTACAAAATTTAATAATTGATTTTGTTATAAAC
The DNA here is from genome assembly GCA_955876795.1 of Eupithecia tripunctaria. NCBI lineage: Eukaryota > Metazoa > Arthropoda > Insecta > Lepidoptera > Geometridae > Eupithecia > Eupithecia tripunctaria. Next base: position 4,839,362 of record OY041623.1, on the reverse strand, counting down.
CGACTTCAATTATATAGTTTTTTCATGGATCCCAGCGTCAGAACTAGACCAAATTAAAATGCGACCACACGGGAAACACCAGCTTTCAAATAAAACAAGAACCATGAAAATCGGACCACCCAGTCAAAAGTTCTGAGGTAACAAACATAAAAAACAATAGGATTGAGAACCTCCTCCTTTTTTTGAAGTCGGTTTAAAACTACATTTCACTAGTCACCAAAAGTATCACTCAAAAAGTCATTTAGCTCCTAGCAGCGTAGTAGTTCGTAAGAAGTATGTAAAATCCTATATACCTACTTAATACTTATGATAAGTGGAAAATATTTAATAAATAAGTAGGTAGGCGAATACTAATAGGTAGGTTGTCTTTGAAAAGTTTTTGAATTAATTAACCTTACAAACAATTGCTTCCATACAAATGCATTCATTCATTGCACCTTAAGCATGACAATATAATTGTGTTTTCAAAATATGTTTTCAAAAGAAGTCAAAAGATCATTCGAATATTACAATAGCTACGATAAGGTGCTTATTGTAGGCATTGTATATGTTTTCATAATAACTAAGCCTTTAATAAAAATTTAAAATATAAAAAAAGAAGAAGACTTAGGCCCGTATTTAGAAAGCTTGCTCGGGCCTAGATCTATGCTTGAGTAACGCTTTTCTATGGCTTAAACTTCACTCAAGACTAGATTTATGACTGAGCAAGCTTTCATAATACGGGCCTAAGTATTTGTTTGCAAGAACTCTCCGAGTTTAAAGCGCTAAGAGCCAAAATAATCATATTATAGAATTTGTTGTATCGTATAAAAATCTAAAAAAAACACACGCACTTGTCCTTGTCCGGGCTCTCACAATATTATAAATTAACTGCGCCCTGCGGTTTCGCACGCGTTTTCTTTTTTTTTTTATTGCTGATGGATTAGCGTTTGGCTACCAACAAGATGTAGCCTAAGATGGAGCACGCTTTTCCAGAAGGAACTTATTTACCCTAGATTTGAAGACTCCAAGATAGTACTTTAATGGGAAGACAGATGCAGGAAGGTCATTCCACTCTTTGGCTGTGGATATTATGAAAGTAGAGCAGAATTTTTTGGTTCGACACTGTGGTATGTCGACCAGGAATGGGTGGTATGAATTTGTGCGTCTGCTGGTCCTATAATAGATGACGGGATAAGGTCGTGTTCCTATGGAACCGTATAAAGGTGATCTCTATCCCACGGGGACTGATTTATGGGATAAAGTAGCCTATGCTTCATCCCCCTCAAGAGGGAAAACTGTTTTTTTTAGTTTAGTTTAATAATAACCCAAAATATCAATATGTAATGTATGTAATGTTGTTTCAGATAATCGGCGAACGGGAATATGCAGTGCGACCTACGAGACGGCCGTCGGACGAACTGCAATCGGGACAGCCCTTAGATTTAGTTGTACAGCAGGTAAGAATAATAATAAATATCACACTAATATTATAAAGGCGAATGTTTGGATGGATGTATGAATGGATGTTTGTTACCTCTTCACGCCAAAACTACTGAACGGATCTGGCTGAAATTTTGCATACAGGTAATTCTAATACTGGAATAAAACATAGGCTACTTTTCATCCCATAAATCTGTTCCCGTGGGATGAAAATCACCTTTTAATGTTTTCATAGGAACAACGCGTTCGAAGCCGCGGGGCGCAGCTAGTTGAAGAATAATTTGATGCTTTAAGAAAACAAGATGGCGACGCCAATTTTTATATCTTTTCGTACAGTTTGTAGTATCATTATTAGTTACTTGCATACATTATTAGTTACTTATATACCTCAGTAATCGTTTTATTTTGTAAAGCTTAGGATAGAGCTCAGATGAATAAAAAAGCAAGATAGAGTTTCGCCGGCCGACTCACCGATGGCGGCAAAACTAAGCCTAGCCGTGTACATACACAGTTACACGCACAGACATAAAACGAAACTAAGCCATACCTTGTCAGTCGAGCTATGCCGGCGCGCGGAGTGTCACGATATAATATTTCGTATTTTTTACAGAAACAATGTCAAATTGTGTTGTAAAATGGTGTAAAAACCAATCATCAATACACAAGAAGTAGGATGGAATCACATTTCATACTTAAGTAAACTTAAAAACATATATTTTTAGTAAATCAACTTTATAAATTATCATGACAACTTGGAACACAAAACCGCCACAAGTGCTGCCAACACTAAGCGTCACAAAAGTTCCCGTTTGTTGAGGAAGTTATTAATGTGACGTGAAACGTAATTTTATGTATTAATATACTTAGGTACCTATTCTTTTTTACTTGAGCATGGATAAATAAGGTTGGTTTCGTTTGTATGTTTGTAAGTAGCCGATTTTATTTTCTCACGTAGCGCTGAAACTATAAGTCCGATTTCAATAAATGAGGAGTCTAATGATTCGTCTTGATGCCCCGGTAGTTATAGGATAATTAATAACATCAGACGAAATTGGGGTCTAACGAGATATCGTGGTCTAAGTGGGTCTCAAAGTTAAATGTTAGTAAATATGCTCGACTAAGGGATATCAGTAAGGACATGCAGAGACAAGGACATTTTTAGGAAAATGTATATCTCAGGCTTAAGGAAAATGCCGACTTTTTGAGATTTGAAAACCACTTTCCTCTCACCCCCTTTTTCTTAGCTTCCGTTGAGATCTCCCGAACGCAGTGACTTGAAAGATATTGCTATAGAGGAAAAATAATATTAAATTCAAAACAAAGGTTGCCTCCCTTACCGTCGTATACTCCTTTTATGTAAAAGTACCAAAAATTGGCCTAAAAATTGTGAAACTGTTGTGCGTAAATAATGTAATGAAAGCATAGTGATAGTTAGTGAAAAGCAATATAAAAGATTTTAAAGCGATTTATTGGCAAAGACAACGTTTTCTCTAACTTGGAGAGCACAGTTATGCTGGCCAAGAGCATAAAATAAGCGATGCATCATCGAAAAATATTTATGTACCTAATACGTTTCCACCATATTTCGAAATTGGAAACAATTTCCAGAACGGTGGACAGTAAATGACAGTTCTACAGAAAACTTACACAATATAAAGGCCATTAAAACCAATGTTTGATATTACTGTTGTTTTATTGTCCCCCTTTCTAGTCGGAATAAACATACCTACTTATATACTACCTCTAAGTGAGGTAAATATACAATTTGAAAAAATGTCATCTTATCTACTATTTACTTATCCATTCATTCTGCTAATACAATAAAATATTAGGGGTAATTCGTTTTTACTACACGGCAACACTCATCAAACGCGCACATGTTTACGAAACCGGCATCAGTTTGTCGGCCGGCGTCACTCTGTCTTGTTTTTTTACTTCGTCTGAGGGATAGAGATATAGATAGATACGTAGTTGCCCTTTTTGGCCACCAAACTCTATTTTCGCATCTCTACCTAAACCATTCAAGATAAAACTATTACAGAGTTATTAAAAATAGCTTAAAATAGATGCCACAAACTGTACGATGGATTTTTTAAATTTCCTATGTTAAACGTAATTAATAATATGATAAAATAGGTGGCGCTGTCATATTGGCTCGCGTATGCGCCTTAAGGCCCATACACCAGCGAAAGTGGCGCCCCCCAACTATTATATATTATTATTACGTTGAACGCAGGAATTTTTAAAAATCCTACGTTCAGTTTGTGGTATCTATTATAAGCTATTTATTAATGCCTCTGTAATAGTTTCATTTTTTAAAGCTTAGGAAGAGATACGAAGTTGCGCTTTTTGGCCACCAAACTCTATTTTTGCATCTCCTCCTAAACTATATGAGATAAAATTATAAAAGAGGTACTAAAAAATAGCTTATAATAGATACCACAAACTGAACGTAGGATTTTTAAAAAATCCTATGATAAACGTAAAAATATGATAAAGTAGGAATTGCTGTCAGATTGGCTCGGGTATGCGCCTTAAACAAAGTGAAAAACTTCAAACTCACTCACTTTAACACAGTTTTTATAGGAGTTGCGGTACAAATACTGAGTAATCCTTAAGCGATAAAATAGTAGATACATTTTGTTTTTGATAAATAAATTTAAAAAATTAAAGGGACCACGCGGGATTAATACAAAACGAAAACAGAGCAAAATAATCATCAAAATCAAAAAACAAATAATTTTCAACGCCGATTTCTTGAGGCAATAATTGTACATTAAAGTTTTTAAATCTATGATTAAAGTGGTAAAAATGCATTAAAACTTTACTGAAAATACATGCCAAAAAAGGAAATCCTTTGGACGGTTTCAGAGCGCGCATTGTGAATGTATGGGGGGCCGGCGAAAACTTTGATCGATATTTTTCATATATTATTAACTAGCTTTTAACAATGCATACCCGTATCCATAAAAGGTGGCAATAATAGGTGGTTAATACATACATATCTATCTACTATAATTACAAAGCCTGTGTAGGTAATTATGCAACTAGACTGAGACCACATAACAGAACCGGTCTAGATAATTTGGGTAAATTATGTAAATTATGTACATACCTGTAATAGGTACATAGTGCATTTTTTACTATGTATCAACAAAAACAGGGCCTATTAAAATATTTGTCTATCAAAAGTTATTTATAAACCATCTTGGTAAATAAACACTTAAGTAGTTTTTTTATCAGATAACCTCAACCTCAACAGCCTGTATGGGCCACTGCTGGACGCAGGCTTCTCCTGATGATAGCTGTGTGGTGCTTAGAATTTGCACCACCCTGTTCCCGCGGGTGTCGTAAGAGGCGACTAAGGGATATCGACCGGGGGGCAACAATTCTCCCACTGAACTGCGATCCCCAACCCGCATACCCAACGCGGGGATTACAGGCATTAACCCATGATATTATCTGATAAATTCAATATAATTAACTATTTTAATATTTTGCTTTGCCTCTGTAAGAGTTTTATTTTGCATAGTTTAGGCAAAGATGCGAATTTATAGTTTGGTGGCCACAAAGGGCAACTTCTTATCTCTGCCTAACCTTTACAAACTAAAACTATTACAGAGGCAATAATAAATATGCTTATAATAGGTATCACAAACTGTACGATTGACTTTTGATATTTCGTGTGTTTAAAGTAACAATAAGATGAAATAGGTGGCGGGGCACATTGACTCGGGTAGGAAAAGTAGGTACTTTTTTGCCATTTGTGACTTTTTTGATATCCTTAGTTGGTCCGATAGTCTGATATCAGTATGCTGAGTGTGAACTGCCATATTGTTTTACTACAAAGCTTACGTTATCTTTATTTTCTATGGAAATGTGAGAGTTATGTAAACTTCTGGCTTGCGCGCTGTCGATATCTTACATAGGAAATGAAATGAAATGAAATTTATTTATTTCTTGACCACAACAAAGCCAAACATTAAAAATAAAACCACTTAGAGCTAAAGCTGAACACTGAAACAAATGTGAAATTACAATAACTTAAATTTGAGTATGACTATAAAATATATATATGAGTAATTCTTCATTATTGTGGCAAAGAAATGGACTATACCTCAGCGTGATGCTCCAGCATTTCGCCATGCTATAGCGCTGGTATTCAGAGTCAGAGCCAGAGTCAAATCGTTTATTTCTTTAGACTCACAAAATAAGCACTTAGACAAGTCAATTTTTAAGCTATTGCATAGCTTCTATCGCGGGCCTTGAGCGCGGGGACCGAATCCAGAAATTCCGTAACGAAAAAACCTCACGCTCCCCACTCCGACCGGAACAGCGGTGATACTTTTTAGTTTTGCCATCTATCGATGAATAGTAGAACTTTTAATGACTTTTTGAAATATGACGTTTGTCTCTTTAGTTCAGTAACTCGCCTCTAGATGGCATTGCAATAGCTTTACCGCGGCAGTCCCCGAGTGCCACACGTCTTTTTTTATTATATATTCTGCTAGAGGCTTGCATTTAGGTCACGGACACCTTGAGAATAGGTACCCAATAAACATCATTGTACATACAATGTAAATTACGTGTACCTAGGTGACCCTAGAAAATAGTAAAAACCTGTTTTTTTCGAGTGTCACTAACAACCTTAACCAAAGAGTCGTCTTAATTACCAAATAACCAGATCTTAATCTATACGTCAATCAAAGTTAAAAGCGAAGGGTTTTTACAAGTTTAATGCGGAAAACCTTGGAAGAACTTGTTTCCGCAAAACAAGATGCAATATTTTAAGGTGGTCAAAGTAATTGCACAAAATAATTTCTGTGCTTTTGAGGTGTGATTTGAATTTTAATGTTTTCATTTAAGATGACGGGAGAGACGGTTTTATAAAAAAAATATTTGCCGTCATATTTGCATGTGCGATCTTAATCAAGAAAAAATATATATCGAAGTTTCGCTTACATTAAGATTACCGTTGGCGTTGTCTCGAATAATGATCAGAAAATTCGATTTCGTTTTTAAGAGTACCCTGTATGTTGTGCTGAGTGTAGCCATAAAATCAAAATCAAAAATTCTTTATTTCCGTAAATACAATAAATGTACACTTAGAAAAAGTCAAATTATTAAATTAAGCACTGACAAGGAAATAAAGTGATATTTTTTATTTATGTCGCTTCGGCACGTAGGCAAAAGTAAAGAAGCTAGTTATTTTTCTAGTTGGAGAAAAATCCGTCTCAAGCTTTTTTATCCTCTATCCTCTGATATTTTATAGTAGGTACCTACGCCTTTGTGCACAGCAAGGTTTTGACAATTGGTTTTAATTTATTTATTGATAACTTTTGTGTACTGTTTACTAAAAAGTTTTCGCTTGGAGCGCTTGCCGTGAGTTTGAAATCTCGATAGTATCAACACATTCCATTTTTCTCCATGATACATGGCCTCTAGCGTGCGATCATTTCATTATTAACATAATACTAGTCCACTGCTGGACATAGGCCTCCCCTAATGAGCGCCATAGCGTCTTCAGCTTGTCGCATCCAGCATCTGACTGCAGTCTTTCGCAGATCGTCATCCCACCTGGTCGGAGGGCGTACTACACTACGTTTGCCCAGTCACGGTCTCCACTCAAAAACACGTTTAACCCAGCGTTTGTCGGTTCTTCGCGAGATATGGCTAGCCCACTGCCACTTCAGCTTCCTAATTCTTCGATGACTAGTCGATGACTTTAGTTCTCTGTCGGATGTATTCGTTACGAATCCTATCCTTCAGAGAGACTCCGAGCATAGCTCTTTCCATAGCTCGCTGAGCGACTTTGGACCAACCCTACCGTGAGTGTCCATGTTTCAGCTACGTAAGTCATGACGGGTAGGACGAGCTGATTAAAAACTTTCGTTTTGAAGCATAGCCGGCTCTGCGATTATGGAGCTGCGCAAATCCAGTACAAAAATGAACTTATGTCTCGACAAACGACTCGGTATATTATCTAGACACTTTTGTATGCACTCTTTATTATATTTATTTGGTTATTTAATAAAACAATGTAGTCTCCCTCCACCTATGATAAGAAACATAAATATTAATTTATTGACTTTTGTAATTTATTATAGCTCGACGGTGAAATAATTATGGGTTGTACAGTTTATGTTTTACGTATTTATTCTAACTAGTACATTAAGGTACTTATTGGTAAATCAATAAAATGGCCGTGGCGGTTGCGACGTAAGAATCGACCCCACAAAAAAAGCCCGTGGATGTCGTAAGAGTCAATTAACGCATTCACTGCCCAGCTCTGCGGTGCGACCCGCAGGGGCGCGCCGCAGCTCCACGCAGATAGAGACTGGCACCTGCGTCTTGGGCCATGAAGGTTAGTGTATAATGTATAACGCATTCACTGCCCAGCTCTGCGGTGCGACCCGCAGGGGCGCGCCGCAGCTCCACGCAGATAGAGACTGGCAACTGCGTCTTGGGCCATGAAGGTGTTAAGAGTGTGCCACGAGCAACTTACTTCAAAATTGTATTTATTTATATCAGAATCTGTGAAAGTTACCACCTTCATATTTGGGGAAACGTTACTTCGATTTTTATCTTGAATTGCGTGTTTTAAATACACGACTGGTGAAAGTGTTCTCGATAGCTGATTTTTTTTAAAATACATGTTATGCACACATAATGAAATTTATCTCAGGAACAGCACTTTTATCTTCCGTTTTTGTTATGCTAAGAAACCTAGAAGTATTTCGTAAATTATTAATTGAAGAAAAAGCTATTATTTTTCATAAAGAGGTTTGATTTAAACTCCTCCTCCAATAGCTCCAATAAATATATTTAAAATAATACTTAAAATTAAAAAAAATATATTAAAATAATATGACAATAAAATTATGGGGGTAATTTTTGTTGTCTTTTAATTTTTCGAGTGGTTGTTTCATTAACTTGTAATTAGGTAAAAACATTTTGGCACATAGAAAATTTGGTGCACGTCTCAAAGTCAAAGTCAAAGTCAAATCGTTTATTTCTTTAGACTTACAAAATAAGTACTTAGACAAGTCAAATTTTTACTATATAAACAGCTTGATAAATAGTTATTACTATCAACAAGAAATAAGGTGCAATTGACTTTAATTCACTTCAATTTTTTGTCCACTAGCGGAAGAAGTGAAAAAGAAACCACTAGCAAGTCCATCGCTTATCAACTAATACAATCTTAGGATAACTAAGTCTAACTGGTCTTACATACTATTGTCTGTATGGAACTGGGCGACATCCGGCCAAGCGTTAACATCATTTACGTAGTCATCTACGGAGTAATAGGCTTTCTTGATAAGATTTCGTTTTATGTACAGTTTAAATTTACGAATAGGGAGCTCAGTTGCTTCAGATGGAAGCTTATTATAGAATCTTACGCAATTGCCCACAAATGATTTCCCTACCTTTCGTAATCTATATGATGGGATGTGTAATTTGTTCTTGTTTCTTGTATTTTTATTGTGAACATCACACCTTTTCATAAAGTTATCTCTGTTTTTGTGTGTATACATTAGATTTTCATAGATATATTGCGATATTACTGTTAAAATATTTATTTCTTTAAATAATTCCCTTAACGAGTCTCGTGGATTTAATTTATAAATAGCGCGTACCGCCCTTTTCTGAATAACAAAGATAGTCTGGATGTCAGCTGCCTGTCCCCAAAGCAAAATACCATAAGACATAACACTATGGAAGTAACTGAAGTAAACTAACCTAGCTGTATCTTCATCGGTAATGTATCTAATTGTTCGAACCGCATACGCTGCTGAACTAAGTCTGTTTGCGAGAGCATCAATTTGCGGTCTCCATTGAAGAGAGGAATCAATATGTAACCCTAGGAAAACAGTTGAGTCTACAAGGTGAACAATCTCATCCTTTAGCATTATCTTAGTTGGGAGCTCTCTTACATTTGGTAACATGAATTTTATGCATTTGGTTTTTGAAGCATTGAGTAAGAGGCTATTGGCGGTGAACCAATCTAGTATTTGTGAAAGAGAATTATTTACATCGTCATAATTATGTTTATTTCTGTCAACTTTAAAAATCAATGAAGTATCATCAGCAAATAAGACTATATCACAGAGATCTTTTGCTAGAAATGGGAGATCATTTACATATACTAAAAATAGAAAAGGACCCAATATTGATCCTTGCGGGACTCCTAAATCGATTTTTGATCCCCTAGATCTTTCTTTACCAATATCTACTTTTTGGACTCTATCAGATAAATATGATTGCATAAGGTCCAGTGCCTTGTTTTGAATTCCATAATGTCTTAGTTTATTTATTAATGTACCATGATCAACGCAATCAAAAGCTTTAGAAAGGTCACAAAATACACCAATAGCGTTTTTCGCTTTATCCCATGCATCCAATATGTGCTTTAATAGAACTGTACCAGCATCAGTTGTCGATCTACCCTTGGTGAAGCCAAATTGATTTTTATGTAACAACCTATTGAGGTTGAAGTGAGAGGACAACTGTGTGAGAATAATTTTTTCAAAAACTTTACTCATTGCAGGAAGTATTGAAATTGGCCTGTAATTGGCCGGATCAGTGTGGCTTCCAGATTTATAAAGAGGAACCAGTTTACTATATTTCATGAGATCAGGGAAAACTCCTGCATCAACACAACTATTGAAAATGTAAGCCAAGTATGGAGCAACTTCCTTAATAATAGAACTCAGTACTTTGGTTGAAATACCCCAAAGATCCTCAGTATTTTTGATGTTAATAGACTTAAATGTTTTCACAATATATCTCTATAATAATAGTTAATAGTCTCTCCTGCTCAATCACGAGATAACCATATCTTGTCATCCCGCTCGAAATTCATGGAGCCTACTAAAGGAAGTGCAGCAGCTGCCTTCTGTGTATTTTAACACCTCTACTGCGGTCTCCAATATGCCTGTCAAGTGTGGTGGGCGATGACGCGGCGGGCGAAGGTCCACTTGCGACGCAGGTTGCTCGTTCGATTCCCGCCTTTGGACAAAAGTTGATACGATCAGCATCAACAGGGTGTTCGTGTCGATTTCCGTCAAAAGTAAAAGGTTTAAAATATAACTAAACAATTCAAATTTCAAATTATTAATCCATATTAGTAGGTTGTTACTTATATTAAATGTTAGTGACTAAGGTATAAGGTAACATACTTATCACTCTAAAATAAATTAAATATTATAAAATTCATCTAATCAAATTAAATATAGGCAACAAATGTGCAGTTATTGTTTTCTTATAAATCGATAGCATGACTCCTTTCACGTCTTTTCTCTAACTCGCGTGGTTGTTATCCATGCATAATAAAAAATATATATCTATTTAGTGTATTGTATTAAGTATATCAGTTATCTAGTGCCCATAACACAAGCTCTGCTTAACTTGGGGCTAGATAATGCTTGGTGGATTTTCAAGCATTATCTATTACCTTATTATGGCGAACCGGATGGATTGGGGGAGGCATGTTCAGCTGTGGAAATTATGTGTCATAGAATACATTTAAATTGTAATTTAAAGTGTTGGTCTACATTTAAATTTAAAATGATAGTGCGAACTTTCTATGTATAGAGAAGGGCATAACTACTTCCGGAATTAAGCGTTCTACAATTTTAGGCGTCCCGACGTGCCATATGGCAAAACGGAACCCGATACGATTTTGTCATGACCATATGTCGTCACAGTTTTTAGCATGTATATATAGATATATATATATATATATATAAATATATATATGCTGTACTGTAGCGGTGCGGGTCAGATGAGCTACATCTTTAGGTATAGATATATATATATATATATATATAAATATATATACCTAAAGATGTAGCTCATCTGACCCGCACCGCTACAGTACAGCCCAAAAATGAGCATTAATATAAAGGACTTACACGTAATCTTTAGATACATTTGACAGTGACAAAATGGCTTATCGCAAGCTTCAAGTCTGCGAGTCATCTGTTATCAGATGCCGCTAATATTAAATGCACGTAAATATTACGAGTTTAAGCCCATATTTGAATATATTTTATGCATATTTTTAACGTGTGTAGGCAAACGGGTTAACTACCTTTAACCTTTAAAGAAGGACTCAAACACTATACACACACTCCTATAATTTTCCGTTACTTTCGTGATTAACTCAGAATTAATTAATTTTGTTTTAAAAAACTATAAACCGACTTCAATTTTTATAGTTTTTTCATGAATAGATCCCAGTGTCAACACGGGAAGCACCACAGCTTTCATATAAAATAATAATCATAAAAATCGGACCATCCAATTAAAAGTTCTGACGTACTGAACAAGCATAAAAAAATACAGTCGAATTGAGAACTTCCTCCTTTTTTTGAAGTCGGTTAAAAATACAAAAAACTAACACGAAACGATCCACCTTAACTACAAATAACTAAACTTATACATATATGTAAATAAACCTATGTTAATATGATAATGTAAATAAACCTATGTTAATGGTCAGTTTCCTAACTAAATACCGGCCATCCATATTCTGCGAAGCAAAACACCGTATCCAAGTCCTTTTACGATGGGGCCTATGACCACATTATTCTAAGCTCGGGTATAACACCGTCTAGGGAAACCTGCTATCTATGAACTGCTTTTAAATCCGTCATCAGGTTTATTTTTATTAACCTCTCATTTCAAAGAATAAATTATATTCTGTGCTGCCTTTTCATGGCTTGCTACCTTTGCATGGATTGGATTTTCCTTTGCGGTGCCTTTGAAATAAGAGGTAAATAAAAATAAACCTGATGACGGATTTAAAAGCAGTTCATAGATGGCAGGTTTGAATCCAAAGTGAAAATCAAATCCAATCCATGCAAAGGTAGGCCATGCATAGGCAGCACAGAATAACATTTATTCTGTGCTGCCTTTGCATGGATTGGATTATTGCAATTTCCTGCTAAAAACGTAATCTATACTATTATCATAAAGAGGAAAGATTTGATTGTTTGTTTGTTTGTAATGAACAGGCTCCGAAACTAATGAAAAGATTTAAAACACTTTCACTTTTAAAAAGCTTACCTTTCAGGGAGCGACATAGGCTATATTTTATCCCGAAATTCCCAGGGGAACAGGAACTACGCGGATGAAACCGCAAGGCGCTGCTAGTCTATGCTAATACTAATATACTTTATCTACATTAATATTATAAAGAGGAAAAAATTGATTGTTTGTTTGTTTGTAATAAATAGGCTCCCAAAAAAATTAAAAGATTTAAAAAAAATATTTCACTTTTAAAAAGCTTACTTTCCAGGGAGTGAAATAGGATATATTTGATCCCGCGGGTGAAACAGCAAAGCGCTGCTAGTGATAGGATAAAATAGGTGGCGGCGCTAGTGTGCGGCAAACAACCGCCTTAATGCGCTACGATTCAAGACGTGGCGATTAAGACTGACCTAATGATCTGTGTGTAATCACAGCTCCGTAGTCTTAAATTACTATTTAATTGGCGCTTGCGATGATCTTGTCACTCGAGGACAATCTGGGGTAGTATTAATATAGTTTTATTGCCTACTAGCAGCGCCTTGCGGTTTCACCCGCGTAGTTCCCGTTCCCGTGGGAATTCCGGGATAAAATATAGTATATGTCACTCCCTGAAAAGTAAGCTTTCTAACATCGATCAACTATATCACGGCCTCTCCGTAGATAGATACCTAGAACCTTACAAAAATGACATTCAAAATTGACTTGTTTTGACGCAGACAGTTTGCGCAGAGCCTGACAAGTTTTTTGCATACAGAACAAGATAATAGTGGAGTCGAATTTATTTTATTTTGTATGTAGGTAGGTAACTGAAAATAATATAACTGTGTCTATGGGGGGCCGGCGAAAACTTTGATCAATGCAAGATTTTTTTTGAATCGATCCAGTAGTTTCTGATCCTATTCAATACAAACAAACAAACAATCAAATCTTTCCTCTACAAACAATCTAATTTTAGTAAAGACAATATTAATCTAGATAAATTATTCAAGAACTGCATTCTACAGACTAAAAATGTTGTCTTAGAGATTTTCTACTTCTAAATCACTTGACTCGTGTAGTTGAGTAGCACATTCCCATACGGCAAGGATGCGGGGCTGTGTGGTGCTGGCTTAGAATTTCCACCGCGCCAACCCTTCCCGCGGGTGTCGTAAGACGGGACGAACGGTATCCACCGGGGGCAAGCACCAGCGCCCCTTGAAGAACAATTCAAAAATTTAACTGCGATCCCCAACCCGCATGCCTAGGCAGCGTGGGGATTATGGGCGTTACCCCCCATGAGATAAAAGTCAATGAAGTACTTATTAGGGGGAGGCCTGCGTCCAGCAGTGGACCAATACCAATAGTTGAGGTTGAGGAAGGAAGTCCCGTCGAATATTAGATAAAAAAAATCATACATTACCTACATTACCCTGAGTTTGTTTTTTGGGGTGGATCTTTTAGTGTAAAATCCGGCTCGAAGGACCATTGATGTTGGGGACATCAAAGAAAAAGAGTTTGATTTACATTGAATACGATTTATTGCAATACTTTAATAATAATTGATGGGAAAGATGTGTTAATGAGCCGCGATGTGAATGTGGACTGGCGCGGGGTCACTGCATGTCGCCCCGCGTCGGTGCAGCGTCAAATGCTGACTTAGCGTTCCCGTAGGTACTTATTGTACGAACTGTACAGCTTGATTGTTTTGTGTTTTTTCTACTTTTCTGTGTTCTGCAAGGAATGTGCGGAAAGTGCGCACGGCTTAAAGCTAATAAAAATAACGATTCAGTCGCCGAAAGTTGGAGCACGCCAAACCGGACTGTGTGAAAGCGAGCGATCCACTTTTCGGCCCCGTCATTACCTACCTCGTTTAATTTTATGTAACTGTAACTTACGCCTGGGGAATAAAAGGACTTGAGTTGATTTGGGACACTGGCAGATAACCGCATATAAGAAGAGAGAGAGAGCGAGAAACCGAAATGGTACGCAAAAAAATCTTTTTGTAACCGATTGCAAAAAAGGAGGAGTCGAAGAAATCGTAGTTTGACGATTACGGATGTAAGCGGTACGCGTGCGTCTAGAACCGCACTCGCCCTGAAGATGTCTCTCGTTAAGGGATGAAACGTTGGTGTTCTTCCAATACAAACAAGGTTCGTAGTTAACCCGCTTACATCCGTAATGAAGGAGGAGGTTCTCAATTCAACCTTATTTTATATGTTTGTTGCCTCAGAACTTCTTGGGTGATCCGATTTTGATGTTTTTTTGTTTAAAAGCTGGTGCTTCCCGTGTGGTCCCATTTCAATTCGGTCCAGTCCTGACTATGGTAACCATGAGAAAACCATGTAATTGAAGTCGGTTTATAATTTTTTAAAACAAACTCAATTATTCTTTTGACTCTATGTAAAGCTGTGATTTATCAATATACAAAATCATACGAATGTTATAACTTATAATTATAAACTACTGGATGTATCGAGCTGAAATTTTGCATACAGGTAATTTTAATCCTGGAATCAAAACGTTTTATTCCATAAATCAGTTTCCTTGCATAGTTATCACCTTTAAACGCTTCCATAGAAACAACGCATGCGAAGCCGCAAGCAGAAACTAGTATAAAAATTAAGAGCACTACCTGAGAGCTGATAATATATGGCTTCCGACTGCTATTGATTTGGATAAGTTGAGCTACCTGTAGATTGTTTGCATCAGTCTGCAGTTAGCTCAATTGCCCTAGTTGAGGGCCCTGCCTGAAAACCAGCGCAGTGTTGGGCAATTGCCTGATACTGCAACATGCTGAGGCAGGGACCCATTTACCCTTTACCACCCTGTATTTAGTGTAAGTACTTAGTTTGTAAAATTATTTTAAGCTATTTACCTCAAATCTGTATTGTACCTACCAATTTAAGTGCTTTTGGGTAAATAAATTATATATATATCTCTCTCTCTCTAGTTCTAATTTAATTTCCATAGATATTATCTCTAATTTAATTTCCATATAAATTATCTCTAATTTAATTTCCATAGGTATTATATTTGTTTTAACGCGATAATCGGTTTGAGCAGAGGACTTGCCCTTAGTTTCAAACAAGTTGCTTCGACCTTCCAAATGCATATGCAGTGAAGTAATTTGTACAGTTTTTTTGTGTTACATAATTATGCTTGTCCAAATAAGTTTTTCTTTCACTTTAGCTATTAACATAGGTACATGAGGTACCTACAAGGTCTTACCTATAAAGAAACCACAAAAAACGTATCGACTTCCTTTTATAGGTACACAAGCTCTGCTTAGCTTGGAGCTAGATAATGCTATGTGAATTGTCTAGTATTATTGATTTATTTATTTATCTCTATATACTACTTTAACATAACTACATTAAGTTACCTATTTAACTCAATACTTGTTGTTTTTAAGTATTTTTGTATCCATTTAATTTATGTTATTTCTAAAGTCGTCAAATTAATTTGTGATAAACTTTTTTTTTAAGTTTTCTGCGGAAACTTGTAATTAGCCGTCAACAAACATGTAACTTCTGGTCTATCCAGGCATGTTCTTCCAAAAAATTTAAAATAAAATAAAATACTTATTTAATATAATCCAAACATATAGTCAGCAAAAATTGCGCCTTACAACCATTAGGGTAATTTTTCTGTGCAGTGACTATATATAGTTGCCACCCCCGGCTTGCTCGATATCTTTTGTTTTTAACGCAAAGCAAAATAGTTTCAAACTGGATAGGCATTACGTTTTGGCGATGAAACATCAGAAGTTTACCCACATACAACTGCTAACTGTGAGGGACAGTTAAGAGTAAACGCATGGCGTTACCCTCGGGCATCGAACCCGCATACAGTTAGAACAGGTTCCCGGTAGTCTGACGGTATGTCTGCCGCTCCAAGGGAATGGGAAAACGATGGGAATAGACTTTATAGCTCACTTAGACCAAAGATGGCAGGTGGTTACGCATATGACCCCGTCATTTATTCTTAATACATTAATTCTTTAGAAAGTTACTAAATATCTTTATTAACAAAGAAAATTGCAATCAAATAAGAACTAGTAGGTATTTACGATTGAAACGATTGAGCTTACTGCAGAATGTTGTAAACAATATACTGGTAGCTCAACTGATCCAAATCGGATCGGGTGCCACAAAATGGGTGTACTAAGCGGAAAGGTTATTTTTTGTAAAAGATTATAAAAATCTTCATAAATATGTTATTTTACACCAACTTTTGCTTAACAAACGTTTTTCACAATGTTTTTTTTTATTTTAAGCAAAACCCTCAACCTCAACCTCAACAAACCGTATTGGTCCACTGCTGGACGCAGGTATCCCCCCTGATAGGCGCCTTATTGGACACGGCGTTTATCTAATGGGGGCCCATAATCATGGGCATGCGGGTTACAGATCACAGTTCGGTGGTAGAATTGTTCTGCAGGGGGCGCTGCTGCCCCGCACATATGCCCCGGTACATATCCCTTAGTCGCGTTTGACGACACCCACGGGAAGAGATGGGGTTGTCCAAATTCTATGCCAGCATCACACAGCAAAACCAGATGGTTATATATCCCTATCATGAAATTATAATAAAAAAATTGAAGTTAGTCGTTTCAAATTTCAAAACGCGAAAAATCAGAAAAAAGGTCTCCAAAATGATTCAAAAATATCGAAATTCGCAAAATCGGAGGGCAAATTTTAAACCCCCTCGATTTTCTGAACCGTCCCTTTCTGTGGCACCCTGTATATACATATGTATATACAAGCTGTGGATCTTGGCCTCCGACCTCAGATAATTTTTAACCACAAACACAACCTTCTGACATGAAAAGCTCTACAATGCAAATCTTACCGTTGTTGGTTAGTTACTAAAATTATCTAACTAATTGTTAAATAACGGAAGAGTTAAAAATAACGGAAGAGTTTAAAATTCAATGGTTAAAGTGAAGGCCAGTTACGTCAATAACTGCTGATTGCGCCGACAAATATTAATTTGATAGGCAGCCACATTACTCTAACTAATTATGTTTATTAAAAGTACAAATACAAATATTTACTTAAAGGCCGTTAGGTTTAAGTGCTTCCTTGTATGTACCACCTACGGGCCTACAATAGAAGTAATAAGATACGTGATATTTTTGTGTTTTACCCATAGATTTAAAAAGGGAAGATAGGTTACGTCCTCCCAGCGCTTACTCAAAAATTGGCATGTGTTACAACTACACGCAAACACATATGCTCACAGTTATATTTCCAGTCCTGTGCAATACAAAGAAGAACAAAGGCGGAAAGACGTATCTAGGACCGAAGTGAGACTGAGACAACAATATTTGCCGCCGGTCAGACGGTGACGGATGTGAACACAATTTTACACAATTTGAGGTTGCCACTTTCGAGCAACAAGCGCCTCATCTTGGTTTTTAATAAATCAATGGTTTTACCTAAATTTTAACCGAAAGAAATCGAAACCATACTGAGAGAGATGCTCATAAAAATATGTTATTACGAACTTGATGACTTCTTCAATGATCGTTTTAGCGACCCGCAAATTAAATTATAAATTAGTGTAAATATTAAGTTCATTAAGGTATTAATAATTTTAAGATACTGCGCGATCCTTGCCAGTTCTCCATTACAACACCCATAATGGGTACATACTGTGATCTTAACTTAAACTCACCTTATCACTAAGACCTGATTGTATGAATGCAATAAATACTGAATACTGAATAAAATTAGTTCCCATGGGATACCAATAAATAACCATTATAATATATATTCTTCCATAGAAACAACGCGTGCAAAGCTGCAGGTAAAAACTACCTCAACCTCAACAGCCTGTATCGGTCCACTGCTGGACGCAGGCCTACCCCAGATAAGCGTCTTATTCGCGTTTGTCTCATGGAGGTTAATGCCCATGATCCCCACGCTGGTCATGCGGGTTGGGGATCGCAGTTTGGTGGTATAATTGTTCTGCAGGGGGTGCTGCTGCTCCGCCCCCCGGTGAATATCCCTAAGTCGCCTGTTACGATACCCTCAGGAAGAGTTGGGGTGGTGCAAAAGCCAGCACTACACAGCTAAAAACTACATAGTAGTATAATGGGGTTTGTTTAAAAAAACCTATAAACCGTCTTCAATTAGGTATTTATGGTTTTCTCATGAATGCCATTGTCAGACCTGGACCAAATTGAGACCACATGGGAAACACCAGATTTCAAATAAAAAAAGAATCATCAAAATCTAATCACCTATTCAAAAGTTCTAAGGTAACATGCATAAAAATAAAAAATAAACAGAAACACAGAATTGAGAATCTCCTACTGTCGGTTAAATATATAAGTACATATCTTCTTGCGAAGCCATGGGCAGAAACGACTATTTTACAATACCAAATCTCGTTTGTCGAATTAATAAAGAACTTACCTTTGTGGGTTTTCCATGTTATCTATTTAGTAATGAAAAACATCAACAAATTCGTAGAAAAACGTGAACTATTACAAACCTTGCGGTTTCACTCATGTTTATTCTTTGCTAAATGTAACATTAACCATTAACAGAACGAGCTGCGCCCCGCGGCTTATATATATAATTTTTATCCCACGGGAACAGATTTACGGGATAAAAAGCCTATGTTTTATTCCAATATTAGAATTACCTGTATGCAGAATTTCAGCCAGATCCGTTCAGTAGTTTTGGCGTGAAGAGGTTACAAACATCCATCCATCCATCCATACATACAAACTTTCGCATTTATAATATTAGTGTGATTATGAAAACAAATCTAGCTCAAAATCAAAACAAGCTATAATCCGCGCGCGATTAGAATGAGATGCTACCATTTTAAACATAAACAAAAGCGATCGATCGGATATTTCCTTTGATATGGTTTCATTTCCATCCCATACGAATCGCGCGCGGGTTTACTATGGTTTTGCGCGAATAACGCATTACGAGTGTTAATTTATTCGAACTATGAGGCAAATTATATGACATAGGAATTTTTAAAAATTCTACGTTCAGTTTGTGGTATCTATTATAAGCTATTTTTTAATACCTTTTTAATAATTTTATCTCATATAGTTTAGGAGGAGATACGAAAATAGAGTTTGGTGGCCAAAAAGCCCAACTTCGTATCTCTGCCTAAGCTTTACAAAATGAAACTATTACAGAGGCATTAATAAATAACTTATAATGGTAACCACAAACTGAACGTAGGATTTTTAAAACTTGCTGCGTTTAACGTAATAATAAGATAAAATAGTTGGGGGCGCCACTTTCACTGGCTGCTTTAAACATCAGCATTGTTCCCGTACAAAGCCGGGGCGGGTCGGCTAGTCACACTAATATTATAAATGCGAAAGTTTGTATGGATGTATGGATGGATGTTTGTTACCCCTTCACTCCAAAACTACTTAACGGATCGGGCTGAAATTTTGCATACAGGTGATTCTAATCCTGGAATCAAACATGGCTACTTTTTATCCCATAAATCTAATCCCGTGGGATACACCTTTAAACGTTTCCATATAAACAACGCGTGATAAGCCGCGGGGCGTCTATAATAAAGTATTCTCGTAAATAAAATTGTGTTTTGTTTGTTTCAGTTTGACGACTTCGTAAGATCTCTACAAGTGGACCCCCACTCCCCCCTCTTCAGGCTGGTGACAGACGGACAGCCACCCCTTAGGTAATTATATCAGAGTACCTAGCATCAGTAGGTATTACAGTACAGTATACCTCAACCTCAACAGCCTGTATTGGTCCACTGATGGATGCAAGCCTCCTCCTAATAGGCGCCTTGCTGGCGTTTCTGTAATGGGGCAAATAATGCCCATAATCCCCACTCTGGGCATTCGTATGGGGAATCGCAGTTCGGTGGTAGAATCTGTAGGAGGTTCTGCAGGGGGCGCTGCTGCCCGCCCCCAGTGGATATCCCTTAGTCACCTATTACGACACCCACGGGAAGAGATGGGATGGTGCAAACTCAAACTCAAAAATGCTTTATTTCCATAAATACAATGAATGTACATACACTCAGAAAAGGTCAAATCATATTAAAAAATACACAGACACGGAAATAAAGTGCAAATTCTAAGCCAGCACCGCACAGTACAGTATGCTGAGTGTAAACTGCCATCGACTGTTTACTACAAAGTGAAAATGTGACAGCCCTCCAAGCGGGAAGTTTACATAACATTACAGCAGTTAACACTCAGCCTACTGACCGATGTTATGGGGCGTAATTTATTTATTTATTTCATTTATTTGACTATTTCTGGAAAACTAACAGCTAGGTAATAGGGTATATGCATGTGATTTCAAAATGGCTAAAAAAATATATACGTATTCTCTATTGATATAGAAACATATCTACATATTTATTTTTGCATTTTGAGATGTTTTTATTGTAGAATTTAACCATTGAAAAATTGATATTTTAAATCTCAATCGCAAAATTTCAAAACGCTACGCCATTGACTAGAGCGGATGTGACATCACTGTGCACATTTATTCTTTTTTTATTCTGCTTGCTGCACCATGATTTGACACTATTCTGCCCACTTGACATTTCGTATTGTCGATTATTTTCAGTTTTTTCGGAAAACCTCTTTCCTGAGATGATCACTACCGAGGTCGTCACATAAGGTTTTAATCAAGTGTGTACGTCGACGTCACATAAACATGGCGCCAATATGGCAGCGTTTTTATCACCCGAAAATGATTGTAGTTTTGATTTGTTTTTTTACCTTGTTAATGCGAAATTCAGTGAGCGTCTTATCATTCCTCGGTTAAATAATGACCTAAAGAATCGATTAAAACAATAAAAAAAATCGATGCATATACCCTATTATAACAGAAAAAAAGAGGTAAGTAACTAACATTGATTTATTAAAAACGAAGATGAGGAACCTCAAATTGTGTAAAATTGTGTTCTCCCACATCAGTCACCGTCTGACCGGCGGCACGGGCGGTCGTGATATATTGTTGTCTCAGTCTCACCTCGGTCCTAGATACGTCTTTCCGTCTTTGTTCTTCTTTGTATTGCACAGGACTGGAAATATAACTGTGAGCGTATGTGTTTGCGTGTAGTTGTAACACATGCCAATTTTTGAGTAAGCGCTGGGAGAACGTAACCTATCTTCCCTTTTTAAATCAATGGTAACTAAAGGCAAATTATAAGTTTCCACAGAAAAAAAAACTAAGTATTATACTAATGTAAGTACCTACCATTCGTAGCGAGCATTATACTGATACGTTACGCCAGCACAACGCAACCGTGTGCCAAAAAAAACCGTGTTGTTGTTTGTCGCGAGCGCCTTCTTATCTATACTAATATAATATAGAGGATAGATTTAGCTTGTTTGTATGGAATAGGCTCCAAACTACTGGGCCGACGACACAGACGTGACATGGGCTATATTTTATCCCGGAATTTCCACGGGAACGGGAACTACGCGGGTGAAACCGCAAGGCGCTGCTGTTTATTTATAAATTTCAAAGAGGGCATCCAACATGAAAATCACATATAGATTCTGCTCAGTTCCTATTATCTTTGCGTTTTAAAACTTGGGACACCGCAGCGTGCGTAAAATTTTAGGCCATTTTTTTTTCTTTCACATTCATACAGCTTTCTTTTACGTACTGATTGCACAGTACTGATTGCACGAACGCTGTGCAGTGAAGGAATGTGTTGAACACGTTACATTACGCCGCAGTACCCATCTTCAGTTTCGTATGGACCAATTCGCACACCGTTATCGTTTCACGTTTTCAGAAAACGCCAAATTTTCACGGTTTTCTTTTGATTGAATGGTTTTGTCGCCGAAATTTTGTATAGAAGCTATTCAAAATAAAAAAAAATCTCTTATAGAATCGCAGGTTTCGTTCGCATGCTGTTTTGACAACAGAATCGAGTTAACTTATTAGTCAAAACAAATTTTACCATCTATTGATGGTAAAATTTGTTTTGACTTTTATGACACAAATATTCATATCTATATTTGAATGGTAATTTTTTATTCAAGTTTTTTAGAGAGCACGAAAATATATACCTTCTACGGTTCCATTAAAGTCGGAACGTAAGGTACCTACTAAAAAAATACATTTTTCATTGAATATCTGTTGAAAAATCGGCTGCTCAAATTAAGTAGCGTTTGAGCATGTCTTTGTACATCTAAATATTTAAAGCATTATTTAAACTATTTAGTACGATACCGATCAATACGTCCGGTGTCGCGCGCATTATAACGTGGAATCGTTTCCATTGTGCAAGTGAGAACGACATCTAAAGTCAGACTTTAACATTCCTACTTAACTTACCACTTTATTATGGGACAAAAATAATATATATTTTTAATGATACATATATAATGTATGTTGAAATAAATTCATTAAAAAATAAAATTAATTAAATAATATTAAATAATTTAAAATTATTTACTTTTACAAATAAATAAATAATATTATATTATATTATTTATTAATATAATATAATATTATATTATTTATTTATAATATTTAAATAAATAAATAATATAATATTATACTATTTATTTATTTGTAAAAGAAAATAATTTAAACTAGCATTTACAATTCATACAATTAAGCTAGGTAGCTTGATGATCCGGATATTCCATTGAGTTAACTAAGCTAGCTAGCTTAATTGTATCAACTGTAAATGCTAGTTTTACCTGTGGGTTGTTTTCAACAGTCTATTATAGACTGTTGCAGGTAACTCAACTTATCCTATCCATGTCAATACCAGTCGGTTTATTTACTTTCGGAAAACCAGCAACACATAATGTATTTTACAAAAAAATATAGATCCGTCGTCTAATTATAACGTGATTAATTGTTGCATGACTAGCAGGCAACATAATACCTAATCAGGTAGACATAGTAAATAATAGAATTTAAAAAAAAAACAAATTACAAAGTCGCCATCACTAATAAGCACAAACGTTTTTACACTTTGTTAAGTGTCAAGTGAGAGTGAGAAGTGTAAGGGTTAAGTGTTACAAAAAACTGCGTGTAAACGGAAGTAGGTAATTAAGAAATTCGTTTGTAAATGTAAACGGACGTATTTAAAAACTGCTTACTTACTAAAAAAGTTTAACGAACCCACGTCGATATTTTGATGACACATTAAAATATCGTGTGGTAATGGACAAGAACCCCAGATTCGATCGCTTCATACATTATGTAATTTTAAATCGGAATATGGATAAGCGAGAGTTTAAAGTTCAATTTTGGCGTTTCGTTCCCATTTGTATTGAAGGAAATTATACAATCTAATGATCGGATATCCTGTGAGTTTTGTAAGTAAATTAGGATAGTTACTAAACTAATACATATACGAAGGTAAAGTTGGAATTAACAAATCCTTGTGTTAATTTCTAAAATCAAAGGAAATTAAGGTTCACCCTCAAAGTTAATATGTTGGTTTGAAAAAAATTATTAGGATAAGGTACTTCATGAAACAATAAAACTAATTATTTGCACAAATGAAACTATAGCAATTTAATTAATTGTATTAAAATATTGTTCGTTTCAGCCTGGTATTTAACAAAGTTTTATACTCAGTTTTAATAAATCGAGGTAGCTCGCACTCGATATTTACAAAGCGTGATGCGTGCAAGCTACAAGGCGCTATGGCGCTCTCAGGGGAGGCCTATGTCCAGCTGTGGATTAATATAGGCTAACGATGATGATGATAGCTGTGGTGCTGGCTTAGAATTTGCACCACCCCATCTCTTCCCGTAGGTGTCGTAAGAGGCGACTAAGGGATATCCACAGGGGCCGGGCAGCAGCGCCCCTGCAGAACAATTCTACCCCCGAACTGCAATCCCCAACCCGCATGCCTAGCGTGGGGATTATAGGCATTCCCCCCCACTAGATAAACTCCAACTAGGCGCGTATCAGGGGGAGGCCTGCGTCCAGCAGTGGACCAATACAGGCTGTTGAAGTTGAGGTTGAGGATGATGATGACGCTGAACTGTTAATAATTTACCATCTGCTGGTGAACTCGACTCTTTATTCACCAAATATCTCTGTTTCCAGACAATGCCTCCACCCGGAAGCGTGCAGTAAAGACATCCTCCTACCAACATACTACGCTCGCTTCCACGACGTGCGCAAGGAGTACGTACGTGCGTACACACTGCGAGCGGTCGCGCCGCCCCGCGTCGCCGCTCCGCCCGACATCCCGCAGAGTTTGCACGATATGTTGACTTGTATCCTTTTGGAAATAACGACGAAATTTGCCTGCCAGGCGTGGTGGCAAAAGCCTTCTTGTTTTGGGAGAGGCATATTAGAAATAGAAATAGAAATCAACCTATTTAATATTTAGGGTGTCTTACGGAACTTTGAGACTTTAAGGCGCTACCAGACACTTGCGCAGGGGCAATCTATGGACCAAGGATGGTCGGGCGCTCCAACCGCCCTGCCGCAGGAAAATTGTTTATTTATTTATTTACATAAAACACTATTGGCATTGGCACTATTGAAACATATACATATTTTCGGCTCAGACCGTGGAGGTCGTATCGTAATGAAAGGCAGCTGCTTCCATTTATGTATTTTAACACTTCCACTGAGATGACCAATCTCCTGCCAAGTGTGAAAATTTTTGACATCCTCAGTTGGCAACTGTTTGTCTCATCGTCAGGGTCTAGGCCTGCCTTGAGTTACTAACATGGCCCGAGCTGACGATTAGGTATTTTCAGAGCATTTTTAAAACACAAATACAAATCATAAATAAATACCACAATAATAACTTCGCGACGACGTGCAGAAGATGGCATAGGCTAGCTGCACCAGCTTGCCTATTTTTTTCTAATGACTTTCCTATACATGTACACAGATTTAGGAATAGCCCCGTACACAGGTGACAACTTCTACGCCGCGGAAGTAAAAGACATGGCTAGTGTTATACAAAGGATACTATCAGATGGTGAGTGCCTGACTAAAGCTGTTTAGCAAACTGAAAAGACAACTATCTACTTTCTGAAAGTGGCTTGCATATTTTATTTTATTTGGTATTTGACTAGGAAAACAATTTTTTTGTTCCATGGGCGAGAGTCTGGCGGTCATTTAATAGAAATTATCGCCGCGATATTTTAATAGTATTTTTAGCGATTCAGTGATTTACAGCAGTCAATAGATAGAATATATTCAAGCCAAATGATTAGAGTAGAATTGGCCTAAAATTACAATCTCTTAACAAGAATGTTGCATAATATTATATTTAACTTATTTAATATTGGGTGCATTTAAATATAGATAACCAGAACTTTTGAGGAAGACAACGTTTACATAAAGTCTCTGAAACAAAATTAGTGAGCTTATTTTGTTTCCTTAAATTTCAGGTTTCCGGTTAGAGATTCCAGAGACTGTCGACTTAGTTTTAGAAACTGGAATTTGGTGAGTATTTTTCATATCTTTAATTTAAGTGCTTGTTTACCGTTGCGCCATGCGCTGTGGCCCAAAACAAATGTGGCCTGATGCGACCTAAGATATTTCCAGGATATGTACCTACCTACTTCTGCTGTATTAATTGCGTATGCCCTTAAGATATGTATTTTGCTTTGTATTTTATAAAGTGTTCTGTCATTAATTTTTGGGCATTTTACTTAAAAATTTGCCAATCTCTTACAGTCATTATTACTTAATGATATCTGCGTTAGAGTTTTGGACGCCTTTCAGAAATGTGGCAGCAACTCTACTGAAGAATTTGCTCGTTTATGTGTAACCACCCTCTAACTAAACGATCGTTTACTTACATATACGAATTAGAGCGTCAATCGCGATTAAAAAAAATCTATTTCTCTAAAACCGTTCGTTATACTTAGTATCAATCTTTGCTACCTTGTAGATCTTTAGTGGTATTGGTATAATCAGAAATAAGTACCTATGTAGTTGAATTTTTGGTTACGCACGTTAGTTGTTTTACCAATCTTTCATTTTACCATCACACAATCATCTTTTATGGCCCTAGAGGCCTAGAGTCAATAAACTCTGGCCCTAGCATAATCACGTGAGTTCCATAGCGTATCGTATGTGTTTACCAAGACCGTAAGTATTTTTTTTATTTAAGGCGCTTGTAGGAGCCGATAACCTTGAGCGAATGGGTGTGGCTATCGTTTCGGCCCCGCACCTTCCGCGCAGCCCCCGCCGCCGCGCCGCCGCCTGGTAAATAGTTTTCGCGCGTAAGTGTTCCTTCGTGGCGGCGGCGGCGGCGCAGCGGCACGGCTGATACGCGAGAAATGCAAATTCGATTCCCACTACGAGATAAATTTTTACAATAACTGCAAATATTTGTTCCTGGTCTACGTTTTGTGGTACCATGATGGTAAGTATAAGTAACCTAATCATGGAACAGAACTCGGTAGGTACCTACTTTGAACCTATTTATGTCACTGTTGGTTTGGTTTTATTACGAGATACTTATTAAACGTACTAATAACGTAACGTGATGTAGGTAACTACTTCCTTCAAAAGTAGCCTATATTTCAATAATTCAAAAGTTTTATCCCTACACGTAGTAACAAACATTCAACTTCTTTAATTTTTAATGTTAGTAGGATATCAACGAATGTATAGGTAAAAGGTAAGGTAACAAACAGTAAATCTCTAAGCAAGAGGAAAAAGGGCATTAATGGACCAAGAGAAAAAATACGGTTTCATGGTATTTAGGTTTTTTACACCCATATAAAAATTAAACCAGAAATACAGATGGAATGAAACAATAAATTTCTTAGCTAGAGGAGAAACAGCATCCTGGAACAAGAGATAAAACTACTGTTACAGACTGGATTTTTATACCGTTACAAATGAAGACCCATATCAAAATTTCAAAAAGTTTAATTGCCTTTCGCGTAGTATTTGTGAGACTTCTATACGTGTTTCATTTCGCTGCCTCAGCTTTCAATGTTTCTGTTTTTGATTTGGTTTTTCTGTTTTATTTTTACTGTATATCCACGTCATTTGTGCTCCTATCGGTTCTTGTTCAATTAGTTCATCTATGTTTTTAGTTGTCACTGTTATTTCTTCTTCCATTTATTTCCTCTTCTATCATTTTATTTTCTTTTAATTGCTTTTTTTTGTATTCAATAGCTCCTAATATATAATTTGGGTCTCTTAATGGAATAGATCTAGAATGTCTTCGATTGTTTTTCTTAAATGATTAAGAAAAGTATTTTTTTCTCTTACATACATCAGGCGTCATGTCTGGCTTTATACATTTTCTCCCGTAATCTATGACCTGTCCATTTTGGAATGCTCTTTTATTTTTCCATAAATTTAGATTTCCTCAACCGTCTTTCTTCTAGAATATTAATCTTGCCTCTTGAAATATTTCTCACAATTGACAAAAACAACTGACGATACAGCTTTATGAGTATTAAACGACACAACTGCAGCTTGGCTCCGCGTTTAATAAGATCGTTTTCGACAAAAATTTATGCGTTTACCACCCACGAACTTTGCTACAATACTATAGGTGTAGACTGTGGTTCTGTAGAATCTGGCTGGAACAATGAACTATTAGATTAAACAGTCATTAATTTCAAGTAAATTACGGAAGAGAATGAAAGGGAAGGGAGGGGAAAAGAGGAAAAAAACATCCTAAAATATGAGTCAATAAGTTATTATAATAAATAAGGGAAGGGAGGGGAAAAGAGAGAAAAAATATGCTGAAATATGAGTCAATAAGTCATTATAATAAATAAATAAATAATGTTGGACAATTCACACAGCATTATCTAGCCCCAAGTTAAGCAGAATACACTACACTATTTTTTTATACATAGAAAAAGATCCAGAACACATATTTGCAACATTCTCGAGGCAGGAATTGAACCCGCAACCTCTTTTCGCCCACAGAGCCATGGAGGTCGTCACTAATTATCTCTACTTCGAATCCATCTTCAATTGGATCTGGTCTAAAATCCTGGTTAGATGTTTCTAGTGATCTTGGTGTCATTGGTTTTGGCTGTAACATACAAAATAATAGGCTATTTCTTTGTTATGTTCATTCAAAAGATTTCAGTCGTGCCCAGTTTACTAATTTGTCCCATGCTGGGATAAATAGGACGCACGGTCAAATTTTTTTTGGTAACAAATATTTTGAGGAAATGAATGGCAAAACTTATCAAAAATGTTTGACAAATAACTCGAACACTACAAGATGAAAAAAAGGCTATGTTCCGTTTTAACCAAATCTCCTTTTCATTTCGAAATGCATTACCATTTCAAACAGTAAACGTATTATAGAATTCACGCAATGTATTAATACTTTGTATTATATTAATATTATATTATTTGGGGCTAGATAAAGCTGTGTGAATTGTCCAGCATTATTTAACATTTACTGTTATTATAATAATATGTTTTCAATACCTCTGGGCTCAAAGGGCGTAAAGGACATTTGGTCGAAATTGACTATATAATGCAGTTTTACTCAGTTTTTAATAATCTATCGAACTGTATATTTAGTTACCTCAAATTCGAAAATAAATAACCTTTACGACCTTGCATTTCTGTCACACTAAACAATTTAATTATTGTGAAAAGAAGGATGTAAACACCAATCTTGAATGTAAAAAACAATTTAATACCAAAGCGCATCGCAGTGTTGTGCCGACATAGATGTGAAGTAGGCTGTGTAGTTCTACTATACATACTTGAATTATGCTATATTATATAGGGTGGTGCAATTTTTGGCCCCTTAAGGGTAGCTACCGTTTCTTTTATTGTTAGACGGTTTTGTTCTTTGGAACCTTCTGTTTTATTTTGAAGAGAAAAATATTGCTATTCTTAGTTTTTCGAAAAAAAAGTACGGTTCGCTCAAAAATTGACATTTGTCAAGAAAAACAAGTTGGTCTGTAACGACTCTATTTATAACCAGGAACACTTTTCCCAAAGTAATATACCAAATTACATCGTAAGTTTTGGCAATAATTAAAAAACAATTCCCATACATTTTCTATGAAAAAACGAGTAAGTGAAAACAACAATGTCACATGTTGGTAGGCTAATTTTGAAGGCCTTTTTATATATAGGAAGAGTGTTCCTGGTTGGAAATAGAGTCGATTAAGACCAACTTGTTTTTTTTTTGACAAATGTCATTTTTTGGACGAACCGTACTTTTTTTCAAAAAACTAAAAATGGCAATATTGTTTTCTTCAAAATAAAACACAAAGTTTTAAAGAATAAAACCGTCTAACTTTATAAGAATCGGTAGCTACCCTTAAGGGGCCAAAAATTTGCCCCACCCTGTATATTCTCAGATTTACTCTCTGTCGAAGTAACTGAATGACTAGAGTACTGGAACTGTAGTACTGAACTACCGCCGCCTGTGCGAAGCGGGATGAGAATTTTTTGTTTAAAAAAGCTGCCCCCACTTCGCAGAGCCGGTACCAGTACTACATTCATCCCGTGACCACGACAATGTAAATCTGTTGAAACGTTGAGAAAAAATTGTAGATAAATGCGATAAATACCAGTGAATATCTATTATATTGTGTTCTGATTGCTTAAATAATTAAAGTGCCTTTAAATGTAGAATAAACAGTTTTAATTTTATTTTAAGCTTTGTTTTATTTATATAGCAATGGCCTTTCATTGAAATTTTAGGATAAATTCAACAATAATGAATAGTAACAATTAATCTAACAGATATTTTCCTACGGTCTCCACACTAGGCTAAGCCTGTATCGTGGCGACCAGTAATTTGACTTAACTTAACAAACTTTCGGACTACTTACTAACAGAATTTGATAAAAAAAAAAAAAAATAGATATATATATATATATAATAATAACACAATACATAGAAAAAAAACATAATTTGTTAATAATTTTGCTTAATAATCAATCCTTCACGACTATATTAATATTAAATAAATATTAAATTTGTCAATTACGTCCTTAATTTGTACAGTTTTGAACAAAATTAGTAGTTTTACGCACTAAGGTGCTTGCATAGTTGGATTTTTTTGTAAAAGTCGTAAAAGTCATTTTTGTGTAATTTGACTGAAATTTGACTTGTCTAAGTACTTATTTTGTAAGTCTAAAGAAATAAACGATTTGACTCTGACTCTGGTCGTATAGGAAATTTATTTCAGTAAATATAACACTGGGACAGTTTATCAACGCAGTTTTAGAAAATAGCACAAATTATAAGAACTTTATTCCTAGGTTTTGTCTAAATAGCACCAAAAACAAAAAACTACAGTCAAAATAAATTTTTTGTTTTTGGTTTTTGCCTGTCCTGTAAAGTTGCCTTTTGTCCTTTACGCCCTTTGAGCCCAGAGGTATCGATATGTGTCTCTGAGCGTAGCTGCAGGTAGCTGTACAGTTCCTATTGTTGGCTCGGATTGGAGTAAACGGAGAGGTCCCCCACCTCTCAGTTTACTCCAATCAGTACCTAGACCATGTACCTAGTGCCTCACTTCGGAGAGACATGGAACAGGTGTGACTATGTATGGTAGGTATCCTATTAGATTTCAGTCTGCTCAGCTGTGTATTCACGAAGTGTACCTTACTAAAATTCTGATGATGATCATGAATCGGGTTAGAACGAATGTCATACCTACTTATATTATTTCGTCGCAGAATACATACCTAACATTACATAAGCATTGTGGATGTTTTACCTGTTGCATAGTAATTTTCACTATGTCAACTTGGCCGGTCACTATACATCTGTAAATAAATAATGATGGCAGAATATTTTCTCTCTCTTCCTCTCGACTTATTGCCCTTTCCTCGATCTCCTACAATAAATATACAAATAAGAAAAATGTAGGTACATAATATTGCTAATTAGTAACAATAGCATAAAATAAAATGTAGGTACCTAGGTAGCAAGTAGTTATACTTACATAATTTCTTCCAACTTTTGAGCTTACAGAGCTCTGGATTTCTTCAGCTTACTGATCTTCGGCATTTTCAATATTTTACAAACTATCTTACCCTAAATAAAGCGTTCATGCGCGGATATATCACACTTATATTATAAATGCGAAAGTTTGTGTGTATGGATAGATGGTTGTTTGTTACCTCTTCACTTCAATACTGCTGAACTTATCGGGCTGAAATTTTGCATACATATAATCCTAATCCTGAAATCAAACATAAGGGCTACTTTGACGACCTCTGTGGCGCGGTGGGCGAAGGTCCGCCTGCTACGCAGGTGGTTGCGGGTTCGATTGCCGCCTCGGGACAAATGTGTGTACGATCTGCAGATATTTGTTCAGGGCGTTCTGGATGTTTTCTATGTATAATAAAAAACATCTATCTATGTAGTGTATTGTATTATGTATATCAGTTATCTAGTACCCATAACACAAGCTCTGCTTAGCTTGGGGCTAGATAAGGCTGTGTGAATTGTCCAGCATTATTTATTAAATTTATTATTATTTATTTACTTTTTATCCCATAAATCAGTTCCATAAATCACCTTTAAACGATCCCATAAAATCAACGCGTGCGAAGCCGCGGGGCGCAGCTAGTGTATAATAAATAAATCTTCTGTGCGCCAATATAATTAATTATTATCGAAAAGCAAAGTAAAGCGAAAGCACGTAGGTGAGCGTGAGGCGGACGAACACAACCTCCCCGTACGACAGCCAGCGCGACACTGCCTCCCGTCGCCCGCGCGACCACCTCCAAAGGTAAGCGCCCACTAATTATACGGAAAAATGTAAAATAATTATTTTCTACGTGAAAAACCATCGCATCACAAAATCATACGTTCAACTTAAAGATAAAGTCTTTGCCGTCATGTAGGTGAAGAAAAAAGTACAAAATTCTTAGTCGTTTAGAAGTAGATACAAATTTTCAGTCCAAAACAGCTGCACTTTGTGAATTTTTTTCACATGGTAAATGAACAGGTAGAACTTTTTTGTACGTTCACTTTACAGATAAAAGGTTAATAAATAACATATATTTTTTTCAGCACATAACATTGACTTCTCTAGGAGGAGAAAGCCTCTAAATAACACCAAATAACACCTATCAGCTAGTGTATGGCCCTTAAGCCTCGTTAAGGTTAGATGAAAACATAAGAGCTTTAAAACTTATCGAATTTTTGCGATTTGTCAACAAAATTAATGTTTATAAATGTAGAGGAGGCGATTGAGATAAAAAAGCACCCGGGTTTTAATTGCGGATCTGGCTGAAATTTTGCATACAAGTAATTCTAATCCCGGAATCTTTTTATCCCATAAATCAGTTCCCGTGGGATAAAAATCACCTTTAAACGTTTCTATAGGAACAACGCGTGCGAAGCCGCGGGGCGCAGCTAGTACCCGATAAATAATCATTAATTATAAGAGTTCTATGCATCGATGCATAGGAAACTAACGACTCCTTTTTAGAATATAGTCATCATTATGCTCAAAAACCACCCACCCTGTATTGACATTTGGAAGCCCATTGAATGGTCTTCGTAAGGGCTCATATACACGGACTTAAAATACACGAACGGCAAGTTGCCGACTTCAGGCTCAACTGTAGGCGATTGCAGCCGACTGGCAGTCGACGGCTCCCGTCGTTGCCTGCAGTCGACGACGTACAAATTTCCGTGCGTGTATTTGAGACGTGCAGTCCGTGTATAAG
Source organism: Eupithecia tripunctaria (assembly GCA_955876795.1). Taxonomy (NCBI): domain Eukaryota; kingdom Metazoa; phylum Arthropoda; class Insecta; order Lepidoptera; family Geometridae; genus Eupithecia; species Eupithecia tripunctaria. Next base: position 4,806,304 of record OY041623.1, on the reverse strand, counting down.
AGCTCTAATTTGCAAATGTATGGCAAAGATTATTGTAATAGTATTTATAGGATGCGTGATTTTTGCTGATGTATCCAGCAATCGAGCTAAAATAATAATTTTTGTTTTAAAAAACTATAAACCGACTTAAATATTTATAGTTTTTTTTATGAATTTTCATGGATGACCCGTTGTCAGAACTGAAATTAAAATGGTACCACACGGGAAGCATCAGCTTTCATATAAAAAAAGAATCATGAAAATCGGACCACCCAGTCAAAAGTTCCGAGGTAACAAACATAATAAAAATAAAAATACAGACGAATTGAGAACCTCCTCCTTTTTTTAAGTCGGTTAATAAAATAGGGATGCGGATTCAAGCTCCGTCAAAAAAAATTGATATTTTCTGTTCTTAGAATAAAACACCTATGGTTTATCCATTTTGAATGGAGCATGTTAGTAAACAAAATACGACACAAATAACAAAATCTCACTTGCAATGTCGAGTTTCAGATATAATTGTAAGCAATTTTTATTGAAGGGAGGATCTAAAATCGACAAGTAATGTAAATTACGTATAAAAGGACGCGCCAACAAAGTGAATTTTAGGTTAAGTATGGGCGGTTTGTTTACGTTTATGCCTCATTCAAAATGGACACGGTAGATAATGACCCTTAGAGACTGGTGCATTTACTTCAAGGCAAAATAAAGTATAATGCTCAATGACTATGATATTTGTAGTAAAGATCTGCAGATGATCGGATAATGATGCTGTTAGACGGAATCTTTCCAAGGTCGCTCTGAGGACACGATACCATTATCAGATGAATACTAGCGAGGTGGACACAGCTGGTTTACTTTATACCTCAACCTCAACAGCCTGTATTGGTCCACTGCTGGACGCAGGCCTCCCCCTGATAAGACCCTTATTGGCGTTTATCTAATGGGGGGTAATGCCCATAATCCCATGCGGGTTGCGAGTTGGGGATCGTATATCTAGGACAGTTTAGTGGTAGGACTGTTCTCCAGGGGTCGCTGCTGCCCGCCCACCGGTGGATATCCTTAAGTGGCCTTTTACGACAAACTCTCAAACTCAAACTCAAACTCAAAAATTCTTTATTTCCATAAATACAATAAATGTACCCTTAGAAAAGCTCAAATCATATTAAAAAATACACCGACACGGAAATAAAGTGGTATTTTTGATTTCGATCGCTTCGCTATGTAGATTAAAGTATAGAAACGACGAAGAAACCTTTATCCTGGTAGTTGTTATTTTTCGAGTTGGAGCAAAATCCGACCCAAGCTTTTTTATCCTCTAGATAATCTGATATTTTATAGTACGCCTTTTTGCATAGTAAAATTTTGACAGTTTGTTTGAATTTATTTACTGATAATTTTTGCAGCTCAGTAGGGGTTTTGTTGTAGAAGCGTATACATTGCCCTTTAAAAGATACATTAATTTTATGCAGCCTAGTTGTGGGTACAGCGAGTTTATGTTTATTTCTAGTATTTACACCAACGGGAAGAGATGGGATGGTGCAAAGTCTAAGCCAGCACCACACAGCTTACTTTATACATAATTATTATAATACTCAATTTCGGGTGATAAAAACGCTGCCTTGTTAGCCATCGCATTTTATGACGTCACCGGATCATCGAGTTCCATATGTAAACTCAAAGTCAAAACTTCATGCCCATACAAAAATGTTGAAGTATGACGTCACGCTTCACGTGCCAATAGCGTTGCGTTTAGAGATTTTGCTGTTGAGACTTAAAATATCAACTTTTCAATGATAAAATTTTACAATAACAACATAATAAAATACAAAAATAAATATACAGATATATTTCTATATCACTAGAGAATGCGTAAAAAAAAATAGCTTTTTTGGAGTCGCATGCATATACCCTATAGTTCAGGATATTTATTAATTTATTACTAATATGGTAGCAGCAGCTTTAAACCAAAGATATAAATCGTTAGATATGCCCTTACCTCAGTGAGACCGCGCCGTTTTGTGGCCAAGTCGAACCTTACGCCTGCTTAAACCTGCACTCAGTGTACATCTACGCACAGTGTTAGCCGGACAAGTAGTGAAGGATGTTTGCGAGCAGTATTATAGTGATACAAAATGACGTGTGTCTTTCGAAAGTGCCACAAAAATTCAAGAAACACAAATAAAGCCAGAGGTGTAACATTTCACTCGTAGGTATTGCGAGTTAATGAAATAACTTTTATTTTATCGTCCGCATTGTCAAAAATGACTACAATAACAAATTTAAATGGCGAATGCACGAAAGAGAAAGTTGTGTTTGCACCTAACGTGTGAGAAAAAGAGATGACACTATTTTCTCAGTACGCTTGTTTTGTTTGTGTACATTGGTACAGTTTTTGGTGGTCGGGGCGTATCTAACGATTTATATCTATGCTTTAAACACGGACAATAGTATGGATGATTGCACGAACCACTTGCCGATGACAGACGATCATACGATAACGATCAACGTTAATAGTGTAGAGGGGGCATATTAAATTAGCGTGTTTGAACTCACAAAAGTAATGGAGTTTTTTTTTTACGGTAAATACTTAGACCTTTGTTTGACCGCAATCTCACCTGATGGAAAGTGAAGATGCGGCCGACGGTGTATCACGAAGGTCTAGAAGATACCTATTCACCCTTGTCTTGAAGAGACCCAGGTTGTAATTGGCCGGAAAAACAGAGGCAGGGAGCGAGTTCCATTCCTTTGCGGTGCGAATATTATGGGTGGAGGAAAACCGCTTAGTGCGAGTGGAGGGTACATCCACCAAGTATGGTGGTATTGCGCTGTGCGTCTGCTTGTCCTGGAGTGGAAGGGGGATGGTGGAATCAGGTCATGTAGTTCAAGTGAGCATTCTCCAAAATGAGAGAGTATATGAGAAGAGAAGTCACAACTGATATCGTTCATGCAATATTGTTTTAAACCCAATTAAATGAGTTTCGAATCCCAATGAATGTAGTCTGTTGAAGAAACTCGACTCAACTTAAGTTTTTAAAGACGATGGGTGTAGCGTAGGGCTTAACCAAGTTAACTTGAGTTTATATAGATTGCACCAGCTATTCTGCTAGGACATATTGATTTGTTTTGACTTTGTGCAAGACTAAGTATCAGTGTATTTTGTAAGATAACTTAAGTGGGTAAAATCTGTTGTTGAATGAAATGTTTACAATGTCATTAGTTCCTGAATGAAATAAGGAACTAAGGTTTAACACTTGCACTGCCGCTGACGTGTTTCATCATTCAGCCACATTGTCGTGTACTATCAGCTCCAGTTGGCATGGTAGTAAATGCGGTAACCTCTAGAGCGCAGTTTTGGGGGTCAACCCTTTAGCCACAAGGCGCATACACCAGTGAAAGTCACCGCACCTATTTTTAACCGACTTCAAAAGAAGGAGGAGTTTCTCAATTTGACTGTATTTTTTTTATGTTTGTTACTTCAGAACTTTTTACAGGGTGGTCCGATTTTCATGATTCTTTTTTTATATGAAAGCTGGTGCTTCCCGTGTGGTCCCGTTTTAATTTTGTTCAGTTCTGACAATGAGATCCATGAAAATACTATAAAAATTGAAGTCGGTTTATAGTTTTTTAAAACAAAATTAATTATTAAGCGACTTAAACCATCTCAGGGTAAAAATTAAGTTGCGGTAAATTATTTAAATGTCTAAATCCCTAAAGTTAAAAATATCTCACTCCAACTCAGCTCCTTAAATTTAACAGATGTTAACAATAATAAATTTAACTTTTGGCAGTAAGATCTCGATCTCTAAATTGTGACAAATCGGCAATCCCTTCCGGATAATGTCGCATAAATATTAGGTCCCTACATCGGGACATGCTGTGAACATGTGTTCCTTTTGCCATTGTTTAGAGTTGTGTTGTGACTTGTGACTAAAGCGAGTGCTACCGTTAACCTATTTGGATTGACACATTTTGGGCCATTCAGTCTACAGTGGGACATCGTGGGATTTTAGATGTTTTACACAGCATTGTCAATAATAAAGGCGTTAGTTCAGATGTTTAGATGATGTAGTGTTTGTGACGGTACGCCGTGACAAAAACTAGGTAGGTACTATATAGACATATAAAGACAGACATAGACATAGACATATTATTTATTTACCACCACAAAACACACAATATATTAGGTCCTTACATATGAAATTGGCGTTTTGTATGGGAGGAACAAAAAGTCGAATATTTTTTAATATAATATATTTAATTAATCAAAGTATGAACCATTATTTTCTATGCACTTTTGCCATCTTATAGGTAGTTCATTGATCCCTTTACTAAAAAAACCAGTCGGACGGGAATCAATAAAATCTTTGAAGGCGATTTGGACTGCCCCATCGGAGTTGATTTTTTTCCCTTGCAAGAAGTTATCCAAATTTCGAAAAAAATGGTAATCTGTTGGAGCAAGGTCCGGGGAGTACGGAGGATGTCTTAGACTTTCCAATTGAAGCTCTTCTAATTTAGTAGCCGTCTGTTGCGCAGTGTGTGGTCTAGCGTTGTCGTGAAGCAGCAGTGGCGTGGAGCGATTGACCAGCCTAGGTTGTTTAGCCGCTAGCTTTTCCATCATGGTTTGCAATTGCTGACAATAGACATCAGCCGTAATAGTCTGGCCAGATTTGAGAAAACTGTAATGAACAATACCGGCACTAGTCCACCAAACGCTTACAAGTAACTTTTTTGGGGTTAATTTTCGCTTGGGGCAGGATTTGGCTGGCTGGCCAGGATCCAACCATTGCGCTGAGCGCTTCCGATTATCGTAAAGAACCCATTTTTCATCACAGGTAATGATTCGGTTTAAAATACCTTCATTATTGTGCCGGTTTAGTAATGTAACGCAGCAGTCGACGCGCGTTTGCCGGTTTGCTTCAGTCAATTCGTGAGGTACCCACCTTTCAAGCTTTTTAATCTTCCCAATTTGCTTCAAGTGAATTAAAACAGTTTTATCACTAACATCGCAGCCTGCAGCTAACTCGGACGTGGTTTGCGATGGATCCGCTTCCACAATAGCCTTCAACTCTTCATTATCAACTTGAGTCTCAGGCCGTCCACGGGGCTTGTTCTGCAGGTCGAAATTTCCAGAACGAAAACGTTGGAACCAAAAACGAACTGTGTTTTGCAACACGACCGCCATACACATCATTCACCCTTCGATTTGTTTCCGCAGCACTAGTGCCACGGCGGAACTCGTACTCGTAAATAATGCGATATTTTAAGTTTTCCATTTTGTAAAATGAGTGACGCAAACAGAAAAAAACAGAAGAAAAAAAACAAATGAATGACGATCATCGAAGCACAAATACATGAGTCTATAGCTGTACAAATTTGAATTTGGAATTCCTTACCAAAGAGGAGAAATTTGTGATTAAAGTGGCCAGTACGAAAAACGCCAATTTCATATGTAAGGACCTAATATGTTAATGAAGAATTATGAAAATCAAATACCTACATAGAATGCAAAATACAGTAACAATACCTCAACCTCAACAGCCTGTATTGGTCCATTGCTGGACGCAGGCCTCCCCCTGATAAGCGTATTGTTAGCATTTATCTCATGGAGGGTAATGCCCATAATTCCCACGTTGGGCATGCGGGTTGGAGATCGCAGTTTGGTATAATTTCAGGAACTATTGTTCCTGAAATTATATCACCATACTTGAAAAGCAAATTATGGCTAAAATATTTTTTTTATGATACAGAAAAAAATATACACTTCGCACACAACGTTTGCCAGTATGGATACTAAGGGGTAGGTGGAACCAATTATCTTGGCGGTTTTTCTGAACAGGCTCATCTTGGCTCTATCTAGTTTAGTAGGCAGGTACTAGGTACCTATCCATTTTTTAAGATAAACCAGAAAAAATATGTTAACAGACCATGCATAAGTAAGTACCTACCTTACCTTATCTTTTCAATTTTAAACAAACTCAAAGAGATAAGGAAATACCTTCTGTGCGACAACGTTAGGAAAAATCAAATTAAACACCTTATTACAATTTTATTACTTACGTGTCTGAGTAATAAAATTGTAATATTCAATACCTACTTATTTCATGTAAGTACCTTGTTATATACGATAAAAAGTTTATCTATACAACAATCACGGTAGATTATGCAATATACCTACATTATACTTTGTTAATATCTATGTCAATTTATCTATTTCCAATTTAAAGAAAACTAATGTCGCTTCAGCAACTTTTGGCCTATGTTATTTATTTGGATGGTGTTCAACGAGATAACGGTAATATAAAAGAAGAAGAAGAAATTTTATTTAAAATAAATACAACAATTTGATTGATTTATTTATTTATATAATTCGGATTGCCATCAGCTTAACTAATTACAGTAAAATTCATGAAATTAAAATAATCACAGAAAGCTAATAATAGGCATTCGCTAATAGAATCATATTAAACCTTAGCGTGAACACTTAAATTTTTGTCGTTGATAATTGCGTACCTAATTATATTAAATTATTTTAATTCACATATAAAAGAAACAATAGCTAATGATTAAGAAAAAATAATTACATCATGTGCAAAAGAAGTAGAGAATCATGAGTCGCCTTGCCCTGTGAATGCTATAGTACCTATTGAAAGCAATTGAAAGGGTCAATGTTCAACATCCTTCTGAATTCATTTAAAATTCTACTTGCACGCACTATACAGGGAGTAACATAAGGGGTGGATCATCGGTGACTGGCGGGTGGGGGACCTCAGTACCTATCGATTCAACCCCCATGTATGTTCCGCGATATTCACTGGTTTTGACAATTTGTTTGAATTTATTTATTGATATTTTGTGCAAATCACTAGAAGTTTTGTTGTAGAAACGTAGGTATACTTTATCGTTTCTTAAAGGGTAGTTTTTTAAAGGGCATTTGTACGAGGCATTGGTTCACTAATGAAGTGCAGCTTCTAACTATTGTAATGGAAGAAAAAAAAGGTGATTTCTATTCTACAGGAACCGATTTATGGCATAAAAAGCCTATGTATGATAATAGGATTAGCATTACCTGTATGCAAATTTTCAGCCCGATCCGTTCAGTGGTTTTGGCATATAGATGTAACAAACATCCATCCATACAAACTTTCGCATTTATAATATTAAAGTGATAATTGTGATAAATGAGAAAATTACAAATACAAATTTCCTAGTTCATTATATATACATAAGTCCCGAGGCGGAAATCGAACCTGTACCTATTGTAGGCGCAGATCTTCACCCGCTTCACCACAGAAGTCGTCTAAATTAAGTATATCAAAAAGTCCTTAGGGCACGGACTGACGACGTCTTAAATACACAACGTGTATAAGAACGCTTAGTTACTTAGGGAAAAGTCAAAGAGGAACCCTCTTAAGGCGCATACACGTATTTTATCTTGTTATTACGTTAAACGTAGGAAGTTTTAAAAATCCATCGTACAGTTTGTGGTATCTATTTATTATTATTATTATTATTATCTATTAAACGTTCCTCTGTAATAGTTTCATTTTGTAAAGCTTCGCTTGCTTTAAAAAAGCGCAACTTCGTATTTCTGCTAATCATTTTCGCATCTCCTCCTAATCTATATAAGATAAAACTTTTATAGAGGTATGAAAAAATAGCTTATAGAGAAAAAATAGCTCGAGCTGTACGATGGATTTATAAAATTTCCTATGTTAAACATAACAATAAGATAAATTAGGTGATAATAAAACCACGAGCTGAACGATGGAATATTTAAATTTCCTATTTAAACGTAACAATATGATAAAATAGGTGGCGCTGTCATATTGCCTCCTGTATGCGCCTTAAACATAGACTCGAGGTGATAATAGGTATTTTGCTTGTTTACAGTTTCAAATAACAGATACCTAAATACTTAGGTATGTTATTGCTGAAATGGCTAACAAATAGTTACAATTCTGTGTAAAGTAAACATGCTTAAAAACAAAATTTGATACCATTTACCGACCGGATGGAAACGAACAGTCGGTCGACTGTAAAAGAAGAAGGTAGGTTGGTAGTACAGCTATTTTTAATCTGTGTTCTGTGCTGTCCTTGTGTGCTGAATAAAATATTTTCTATTCTATTCTATTTTCTAGTTACCTAGTTTATAGATTAACCTCCTTATTCATATTGGTCTACTAACAATGCCCTCCTAGCCGAATTTCCTCCATGGCGGCCAGTCTTCAACGAAGACTAGCCTGTTGCGCAGGACATTATTATAGCGCACAAGTGTGCGCGCAAACATGCACTCTCTGTTCTCTCACTCTCATAGTCCGATGGGACGGCAGACCGACACGACCGGGGAGAGGTAAGGCGCAGGACCAACAGCTTAGCGTGCTTTCCGAGACACGGGGGTATAACACCGTCAACTTCCTGACTCCGTGCTGCTACTCTGAAGTTTTCTTACTATAAAAACCCCAATAACAACAATTGGCTCGACCCGGGATTTGAACCCAAGACCTCATAATCAGCGGTTGAACATGCTCACCGCTAGACCAACGAGGCAGTCAACATAAAACAGTCTACTTACATAAAACAGCTGCTAAGTAGTAGTAGTTCTTCCAATACAAACAAGGCTCGTAGTTAACCCGCTTACATTGATAATGAATTCGTCAAACTACGGAAGTTTCTATAGTTAAATAGCTGCTAAGTAGTGTTATTTCTCAGTGTGACTTATGACAATAGAAGAAGACGGAGCGAGATTTAGCAGTGTGCTAAGTTAGCAGACCATTATGAATAAGGGGGTAAGGGTTATCCGAGGCTTAATTAATTTGAGATTTTTTTCTTGGTAGGTAGGGTACGGTAGGTACATCTTTGACACGACAGATGTGCGCAGTGTGTTTTGTCAAAGATTTGTTGATGATTATTGATCGAAGGACTCAGGTATTCCATTGAAAATTTTGACAGGACATAGCTTCACCAAGACAACATTATCACACAATTAAAAAACATAAATTAGGTCCTGCTGACGTGACCCACCCGATTAGCAATGTTTCTAACACATAATTAGATTGAACTTAAGAAGTTAGTTAGCGGTTTTGCCTTGGAAGGTAGGTACCTACCTACCTACGAGTAACCTACTCGTAGGGTCATTGCGCCTGTTTGCGTCCAGTTAGCGGAGTTGTCCAATTCAGATATCGAAAAAAAAATATTTTTGTGAGCTCTTAAGAATAAAACTGATTTCACCACATGACTAATATACTCTATTTTCACATGGAAAATAGACTTTCTTCTTAAATTTAACTGTTAATTTTAAAAAAATATTTTAATCCAAAATACCCCATTTTACCAGTTCTCGACCAAAAATCCCAGTTTGCGACCCTATGTTGCCTAGTTCTCGTCCACCATATATCTAATAGGAAACTTACTTATAATAATCATAATCGTCAGCCTGTTTTAGTCCTCTGCTGGACATAGGCCTCAGAGTTCTGAAATCTTGGTCTTGTGGTCTCGTCGTCGTTGGGAACGAGGGGTATGTGCAACGTATAATCTGCCATAGAATGTCCTGTCATCATGCATTTTAAGATTCGTCAGGTGGCTCCTGCCAAGCTCCTAAATGAATACTTTGTACCCTCGGTTCGGATTTGTCTGACGAAGTCACTTATGTGGTTTCCCGTCTTTTTGCCATCAGCCCGAAAGGCTCATCAGAAAGTTTGGATTGCTTGCCAGTACGCTGCTTTTGGCAGAACTTGATGCCCTTGTGCCTCAACGTTTCAACCAGATTGTGTAGGGTCTCGTCAGCGTCATCAGTGGGATCCAAGGCAGCGAACCTATTCCCGAGAAGCTGCCGGAACTTCTCGGTGCCCGCAATGATTTCGATTGGATTAGGTCGGAGCGTGGATTTCATCAGATGGTTTCTTTCTAGCTTTAAGTTGATATTCAGAGAGCCTCGGAGCAGTCGGTGATCAGATCCGGTACTAAACCTGTTGATCACTGAGTCATCTCTGAATATGTGCTTGCTATCCATCATGATCAGAAGTTGATCTCATTTTAAGTCACAGTGTCGGGGCTTCGCCACGTCCACTTACGAGCCTTATGGATGTTGTGTAAGGCTTTGGATATGTCTTCATAAATATCCTCCACTTCATCATCCGATTGTGCCGAGGTCGGTGCGTAGACCTGACTTACTGTTCCCTGAATACCTGTCAACATACTGGAGATTTCTTGAATGTTGTTAGCGAGGGCATTATTGACGAGGTCACCTACGTACGTCACGCTGCGATGTTTTATCACCCTCGCGAAAGTAGAGAAGATGGCCCGAGTCTAGTGTTACGGTGTCCTCCCCCTCTCTACTACTACTCTACATAACCCCATAACATGCCATTTAATGTTCTCTAACTCCACTTACAACTGCACTAGGTGATGGTCAAACCTCAAAGTTCGGTGGGACTTCACCCGAGGATTCTTCGCACCCCTAACCCCAGGTCTGGCATGGCACCCGTCAACGCCAGCACAGCCACTGGCTTCGCTGGGCACTTTGGACCTTTTTGTTGGCTATCTATCATTAATTGAGGGTTTGGGCCATGACCCACCACGCTGGTCCAGTGCGTGTTAGTGGGTTGTTTTGTCATTTCCTTGTTTGTTGGTTGGATTTAGGAATTAGGAAGCACCGCGGGCAGTTAAGGTTGGCTTGGTATGGTATGGTATGGTGAGTGTACTCGTTTTTCCGCTCTGAGACTCGGGATGGTCAGCCTAACTCCATCCAGAAGCACAGAATCTTCCTGGGATTTTCACAGGCTTCGCGGAGTGGCCTCGGATGGTCACGGATTTCGTGTTGCTGTGCTGTTACTCCCTCGCATTCCAGGACTACGTGAGCAGCTGATTCCTCGACACTGAGAACCCCCCTGCAGAGAGGGCTTCCTGTTACTCAGATGGTGTGGAGGTGTTTGTTTAGTGGGCAGTGTCCTGTGAGTGTTCTCACAAGGACGCGTAGGTCTCTTCTGGTCAGTTTCGGTAGCTTTGGTGATGAAGCCGGAGGTAAGGGAGGCCGCCTTACCTGGCGGCACTCCTGTAGGTGTGTCCATCGTTCGGCATGCGTTCCTCTGGTTTTTTGCCTTATCCATGTTCGGAATTGTGAGAATGCTAGGGGAGGAGTGGACGTGGGCCTTTCATATTCATCTCAGGTGTCTCTCCTCATATAGTTGTATCTGGTAGTGTTTCTCTTGTATAGGTTTGCTGGGCATTCTGTCACAGGGGGCGGCTTAGAGAGGTTCATAGGCTAAGGCTCTGTTTAAGATCTGAGTGTGAGGGCTTTCTATGCCCCCCCAGAATCCAATGTTTTGTATTCTCAAAGCCGATAAGGTCTCCTCTTGTTGTATATATAAGTCTAGTGGCACTATGTCTAGGATTACCTCCAGGGCAACGCCCGGTGTAGTTCTCATGCAGCCTGTTATTGCTGAGCACACCAGTCTTTGGAATCGTTGCAGTTTGGTTATTGAGGTTTATTGTATTGTATAGGTATTTTTGAAAGTAGTAGTGGCTATCACTAGCTACTAGTATACAAAAATACCTAATAAACATTTAACCTTTATTAGTATTCTATATTTAGGACTCTGATGACTGGCACTGTGTTTTATTATACGCAGATGGTCGATATCTGGTCTTATAGAGTAGTTCTCGACCACAATATTTAAAAAAAAAATTGCATATAGCTTATTTCAAATAAAGTGAAATTGAATGAAATATGTTAAATACACAAAACTGGATAACTCAATGACTTAATATACAAAATTCTATTACATTATTGTTAAGTTTACGTAATCAATAAAGCTAAGGTCGAAATCAGGACGTCATTTAACCTTGTCCGATTCGCGACCACAAGAAATTTCATAACTCAGTATTTTATGGTTTGTTGCTCCGAGCCTGGACGAAATAAGGTTTGTAGATACCTTACGAGCATAAGGTTCAAATTTAATAAAATGTTTGAATAAATTTTAATACAATAATGCATACAAGAAATCACCTTATTGACACGATATGTCCAATTCGCGTCCAACCCGGTCTAAAATGGGACTTTCTTAAAATATCGTGGAACAGTTCTCGTCCACGCAATATTTCAATTTTACTGACAATAATTTAGATAGAATTACACAAATCCATATTTTTTAATCCAAAATGAAGTCAAACTAATAACCATCAACTCTGACATGCATAAAGACACTGTAAAACTTACCGTTGAATTCGCGACACGCTGCTATTTTTCGCGTTGATATAGACACTTTTTGTCTTGTTGACGGCGGACCACAAATTGATTAATTTATTTTACTTATAATTGCTGGTGCTTGTGATGTGTAGTTAGCTTGTATGCGTAGCTTACACATCCAGGTTGTTGATATAATTTAATGTCTTTGTGTGAGAGTGCAAATAAGGCTATTTTCGACAAAAAGTAACCAGTAGTGCCGCGAAAGGTCGTGAATGGGGCCTGGACGCATAACAGGCGCATCTACCCTACCTACCTATACCTACCTCTAAAGGTCTCACTTATAGACCCATTGGTCAGTGCAATATCCAATCAGTTTCAATCTCATCCCAATTTCAATGTCACTAAGGAATCTTGAGACGAGCAAAAAGATTTTATATTTGTCGTATAAAAACTCCACCTAAATTCGATCTTAATCGTGCTCAAATTCTAAAAAATCGTGTTTAAAATTGAAATTAGACACTTTCTTGGTTATACGTATGGACAGGGACGTACCTACTCTGAATAAGGTCAATAGGGTATATGCATCGATTTTTTTTATTGTTTTAATCGATTCTTTAGGTCTTTATTTAACCCAGGAATGATAAGACGCTCGCTGAATTTCGCATTAACAAGGTAAAAAAAACAAATCAAAACTACAATCTTTTTCGGGTGATAAAAACGCTGCCATATTGGCGCCATGTTTATGTGACGTCGACGTACGCACTTGATTAAAACCTTTGGTGACGACCTCGGTAGTGATCATCTCAGGAAAGAGGTTTTCCGAAAAAACTGAAAATAATCGACAATACGAAATGTCAAGTGGGCAGAATAGTGTCAAATCAAGGTGCAGCAAGCAGAATAAAAAAAGAAGAAATGCGTACAGTGATGTCACGTCCGCTCTAGTCAATGTGAGTAGCGTTTCGAAATTTTGCGATTGAGATTTAAAATATCAATTTTTCAATGGTTAAATTCTACAATAAAAACATCTCAAAACGCAAAAATAAATATGCAGATATGTTTCTATATCAATAGAGAATACGTATATATTTTTATAGCCATTTTGAAATCACATGCATATACCCTATTAACGATAATTTGATACCCACCCAGCAGTAGCTATGGTAAGAATCAAACCCAACGTTCCCTGGTAATTAATAAAACAAAGGGTGACGTAAGGTTCAATAATATACAGCTAAAGTTACAAGTAGTTGCCCACTTTCAGCCGTCGTCACTTATTCCAACTTCAATCCAATATCCACAAAACCATAATCGATTCACAAAATCACAAACAAAACATGCGCTCGCGCGTCACCAAGGCGTCATTTCACCCCGCACCGCATTCCGCTGCCAACCACCGCGCGAGACCGACGCGTTTCCAACGAACTTTTGAAATTAAATAATAAAAATAAAAATCGGAGTGTAATAAAACGCGATAAGGGCTCCTGGCGCTGGTTGTGTTGAGCGTCTTGTGATAGTGTGCTTTTGGAAGTTAGTGCTTATCGGTTCCCGGCGACTTGAGATAAGGAGGTGAGTGCCGATAGCTTCGCGATAATTACTGCACGGTGATGTTATACGTCTTGGTTACTTCTAAGACGTTCGATAGAACATCGATTTTTGTCGAACGTTGTACTGCTATAACATCAGGAATCGCTTTGTTATTTTAAAGCGTTTGTTTCATATCATTATCGTTCCCAGCCCGTACTGTAGACACCTTCCATTGAGTTGAAAGTTGCTTGCCTGCGCTCCGTATCAATCCATGGTCAAGTCAACTGATATCCACGTAGGTACCTTTATTTTTTTTCTGTAAAATCTACTAGCCTCTCATTGCCCGCAGTTTGTCTCACATGGTTCCTGAATATAACTTGATATTTAGCACACTCCAGTTGGAGAAAACTGTAGAAACTTGTAGGGAAGGACCATTTTAATAGGTGCCGTATTGTACCTACCTACTAGTTTTAAAATAAAATATATATTCTGACTTCAGATTTCATTCAGGGATGCCTCGCTCAATGAAAAAAAACGATCTAATTCAATACGAGAGGAAAGATTTGTATTTTTGTGTGTTTGTATGTAACGAATAAACTCGAAAACTACTGGATCAATTACCAAAATTATTTTTTTATTAGAATGCTACATTATCCCTGATTGACAAAGGCTGCATAAACATGTTTAAAAAATAAATTTCCACCCGTGAGAATCTGTACGGTGCGTGTTGCGCTAGTAATGTAGCCTACCTATAGGATTTCAAACAAACCTAGTAAGTACTTTTACTCGTTGTTTCTTTAAATCAAAAGTAGGCCAAAGTTCTAAAGCCTTTTACATAAGAAGAAACACAAAAAGGCACATTATAATATTTAAGAAAAGGTTCGTCCATGGATTTCCAAATCAACTGCGATATTGCTTCAATCTGCATCGTAAGCCACATTCATACTAGGACGAAAACAAAGACAAACGTCTATAGGTGTTGGTATTTTATAGGTATCAAGGTATATCTAGGCCTACCCTATCAACACTATTATAGGTACCTACGTGTACCAAAAGACTCTTTTTAAATAGCTGAGTTACCCTTTGTAGCTTATTAAAAGTAGGCATTTCTTAATTGTAGGCCAAAATAAGATATGCTCATTAGTCTGCCAATAGGGGTTAATCCGCAGCCCCATCCAAAAGGGCCAGTTTTAATAAAAAAAATACGTGGATCCTATGTGTATGTAGATATACATCATCGTACATAATCGAAAATTTAAATATAAATAACTGATGCTGGTAAATTCTCACAGAATCATCTAGCCTAGCCCAAGTTAAGCAGAGTGAGCTTGGAGCTATCTAGCTCCAAGCTCACTCTCACTCTCAATATTTTGTGACAATTCACACAGTATCATCTGATACTGTGTGAATTGTCACAAAATATTGAATTAAATTAAATTAACTAGTTTTAACTATGTCGTTTCGTTACGAAGACACGAACCACCACCACACCCCACTCCACTTAAAAAAAAGTAAATTGCCAAAGATTTTACTCTACTTAATGTACACTTGTGGATATTGTAGGTTTGTGATAACTCTTGTTCTCACATGGAAACAACTTATTGGATTCTTATCGCTGTGTTATCGCTCTCTAAAAAACTTAAGTGTATGACAAGGGGCAAAAAATCTTCCCTTGTAACTTATGGGACTAAGCCCGAAGACTAACGAATATTGTTCCATTTAAAATATGGAAATGTTATTCGTCGTCCTAGTAAAACTGTAGCACCAAAAAATCTTTCGAAATCGACAAGTTCGAAAAAAAATATTATAATTAAAATTTTTAAATAAATAAATAGTGTTGGACAATTAACACAGCATTCCAGCTAAGCAGAGCTTGTGCCATGGGTACAATTACACTAAATACATAGATAGATGTTAATTAATTTAAGTTTTGATAGCTTTAACATTATTTCATTTGTTTCTAGTCCGAAGTGTACCTTTTTCGCTGTGCGTGTGCTATAATGTATAAATGTATGCCAGCGTTATAAAATGTTTTTCAACAATATTTGTTTGGTTTTGTTATCTCTTCATTTACAAAAAAATATCTAAGAATCATGCACTTGTTCCCAAGTGTGTACGCAAACACTATTCCTTTCCCTCAATCTAATAATCCGTTATGACGACAGAACGACCCGTCCTGGGTCTCCTGGGAGAGGTCAGGCACAGGACCAACGGCATTCACTTCATACCGCAACTTCATCAGTCAATGCTGGTGGTTGTGGTACCTACTAGATGGTAGTTTTGGAAAACATAACAAAAAGGACAAACCTGAATTTGTATCGAAATAATTAAAATAGTTGCGCATAGAAAATATCGTGATTCTGCAAAAACAAATTAATTCCTTGGGTACGCTTCTGACGGTACAGTTGAGGTAACTGCAGAATGTTTGCAACAGTCTGCAGTTAGCTACCTTCGTAAGAAATTAAAGTTGTTATTTGCGCAAAGAAAATAACGTGTTACTGCCAAAACTAATTAATTGCTTGGGTATGCTTGTGACTGGTATTGATATTCCACAGTCTGCAGTTAGCTCAATTTTTTCAATTGTACATACAAATTCCAATTTATTTATATGTTATTATTCTAACTTTCATTTTCAATAAAGTTTGTATCTTTTTAAATAGCCCCTAATTAATACGCACCTAATTATTTCCTAACCAGTTTTCATTGTTAATTATTTTCTTAGACTACCAGCAAATGAATTTTTTTTTCTGTGAAAGCCGCACTCAACACCCGAGAACATTGGTTCTAGTAGCCTATATTAGTTCACTGCTGGACGTAGGCCTCCCCTAATGAGCATCATAGCGCCCTATCTTTAGCTTGTCTTGTAATGTTATTTTTTGTACCTAAATTATGTATCGTTAAATTAGTAAACACTCTTTTTTTTTCTAACATGTACTTTTATATTAACTTTGTGTCAGGAGGCGGGCGAAGAGACTACACCGCAGCTAAAAACTGCTGTTAAAAACTTTTGTGGTCTCTTCGTTCACATGTAATCTAATATAACCGTGTACTTGTCCAAATAAATGATTTTTGTATTTGTATTTGTCGCGGTGCATGGGCATCATCTGCCTTCAGCTTTTCGGAGATGGTTATCCCATCTCGCCGGAGGGCTTCCTACACTACGTTTGCCGAGTCGCGGTCTCCACTCAAGAACACGTTTACCCTGTCGATTCTTCCCGATATTATGGCCGGCCCACTGCCACTTTAGCATGCTTGTTGTTACAATAATAAGGTCCCTCATAGTGTAGTTTTAGTCTTCATCGCAATGGGTAAAAAGGAAGACGAACTCAAATTAATTTGTTTGGTGTTGATACAAACCGGGCATACCTTGAATTATGATTTCGTCGTCGGTCGGTCGCATCGGTATCACATGTTAGTTGATTTATTTTAGGGTTCCGTAACCAACTCAACCCGTTCCTCACTTTGTTCAGCGACAATAAAAGCAAAACGCATCCAAGTAAATTGTTTTTTTCATTATTTATCCACTGCCAATCTTTTATTGTTTTTTTTTTCATTCAATTCAATCTTGTATTCTTTAATGACAAAAAACAAAAGCGAAAGGTAGGATTTTAGTATTAATTTTGGCGTTGAATTTACCTAGAAACTGTATGCTTGGGAAATAAAGAATTCTATGGATCTCCAATGGCTGACGTTAATTCAATAACTACAAGTTTTTTTTTATATCCAGTGCTTCTATAGCACCTTTCTTATTGTCTCTATATACATATGTATAAGATTTATGGGAAGACACTTTGTTCTTGTGTTCTTTAGTTTGTTGCACTTCATTTCTCTAGTATTAATTTGTTACACTACACTACACTAACTCAAAAGGTTTTTTCCTTTGAGCAAATAACTAAGTGCCGTTTTTAAGGTTCATAAGGTAGAATGAAATCGAAACCCTATTACTAAGCCTCCACTGTCCGCCTGTCGCTCTGTCTGCCAGAGGGTTATTTCTCATGAACCACAAGGTACACTATTTAAATTTTCAGAAAATGTGTCCTTTTTTCTCTTACAACTAATATCCAGAAAAAAATCCAATACAAAACACGTGTTTTGTTTGGCTATTTTTGCTCTTCGTTTGGTATTTCCGTATTTCAAACCACGATAAGTTAGACACATGAAACTTTTTATAATTTAAGCAATAGGTACTTTAACTGTTAAAACAACAAATACTAGAAAGATTAAACATTTGCAAATTTGAAAGGCTCTCCAAACAAGTGAAAGGATTGTCTTCGAAAAAGTTTCCTGATTTTTATAGTAACTACGGAACCCTTCGTGTGCGAGTCGACTCACACTTGGCGGCTTATTCTATCAAAGGCACCTAATGACTTGAGTCATTAAAGATTCGTGGCAACAAGAGCTATGAATGTTTTGAACAAGAATGTTATTAAGTAAATCAATCATTAATTTTAGTGTCAATTTTAGTCGTAAATTCTCAGTTATTTGTAGTCGTAAAATCTCAGTTACTTCGAACTTTGGACTATTAACTTAATAATCCAAAGTTCAATTCAAAGTATACGAGTATTATAGCACTACGAATCAAAACAATATAAGTCATTTCAATAGACTGCAGGGTTTCTGAGATCTCAGTGCACTTTAACGATTTTTCTCAATTGAGTTTTCAGTTTTTCACATTAGAGAAACTGTTTGCTGGCAAAACTAGGATCAGTTTAATCGAGTTCAAATGTTCTTTTTTAATCTCGGCTTTCTTCGGTATACCATAAAATACCTATTGTGTCATATGTCATATCTCCTGAACTCGGTTTAGCTGGGCTAACGGCTAAACAGCGAAAATCGGGCCAGGAGTTCAGTGTGTCTACCATGAGTTTTGACAATCTATCGCTAGCGAAGTAGCGACTGTAGTTAAAAAAATGTATAAAAACTGCTAAAGCGCCTCTAGCGGATAGTTGGGTACTAAAATGCGCTGTGGATAACTACATATATGCGTATTTACTTAACTACTGTAGTAACGTCAGGCGATTTAACTGTGACAACTCATGGTAGACACTCAGGTTGAAAAACTTTACGGAAATAAAAGCTTGTATAAAGCGCTAAACTAAACTCAATTTAGCGCCTGATTGATCTTGAATAAATTATTCAATTTTTTTCTTTAGGTACCTTTCTAATATTATTTGCATTCAATTGCAACGTTGAATTTGGACCTTAAAGTTGACAGATGTTTTAAAGTAAATATTAAGTAAGTAAGGTTAGGTACCTATGTAATTATTTTTGAGTATTTTTTTATTGAGTCTAATTCTTCTAGCCGCGTAAAAGTCCTTTATGAGCTGCATAGTCGGTGGTTTGTTTACTCCAAGCCTTAAAAGTGATTCTAAGAAATCGGTTCACAATTTACAGTCGCGTAACATGAAACCACATCCTACTCTTTCAAACAACACAAAAGGTTAGGCTCACTTTACATTAGGCATGGATTAAAACTCCAGCAAAATAAGATTATCAAATCTTTTAGTTCTAAGATTTCCAACAATTTGTTGACCTTTGTTTGTACTAAGCAGCGAACCGTTATTAGTATTAGTATTACAATTACAGTTGTGTCTTTACAATAAACAATTACAGAAACAAAAAACTTAGGTAGTACCTAAATTTTGTCTAAATGTATAACATTGAAAAGATTATAAGTAGCTATAAATTAAATATTGCCAGTTAGTTGATTCAACAATATCAAATCAATACTAGAACAACTAAAATTATCTCCAACAAAAATTGCAAATCACTTCAATTTTCTACAAAAAATTTTTCTTTAGGAGAAATAGTTTAAACAACCAAACTCAAACACGAGTCGTCCAAGTGTAAACTCCCTAAGGATATTATTGCAATTCTCTCACAAACTCGTTTTCCAGCTAATATTGTCCACAAGCAAAACGTCAGCAAATAAACTAAGGCCTGTTTAGACGGACGTGTTTTTCACTAATCATAATCATCACAATAGGGAATGGATTTTTTTATCGATTATTAAGGTTAATACATGAAAATGAAAAAAAATTGACACCCAACAAAAATTAAATTATTGACGTAAAAAACTAAAAGTAAAACTACACATAGTTTCGGGTGATAAAAACGCTGCCATGATGACGTCACGGATCATCGAGTTCCATGTGTAAACTCAAAGTCAAAACTTCATGCCCATACAAAAATGTTCGCAACGCAACGCTATTGGCACGCTTCACGTGCCAATAGCGTTGCGTTTAGACAGTTTGCTGTTGAGACTTAAAATATCTACTTTTCAATGATTAAATTTCACAATAAAAACATCATAAAATACAAAAATAAATATACAGATATATTTCTGTATCAATAGAGAATACGTAAAAAAACTATTAACTTTTTTGAAGTCACATGCATATACCCTATTCGCGTCGTAAACATTTGCCGTAGCCACTTATGGTAATTACTTGTAGATTATTTGATCAAATTTTGCAAATAATATTTATTTAGCACATAAAAAAATTACAATACCAGAATCAAACAATTACAATTACTAGCATTTAGTTTAGTATCTATTTCTTAAAATCTAAGCTGTTGTCACCAGAAGGCAGAGACCAGCATTGCCACGTTGAATGGCAATACTAATTCGAGACCGAAATGGAAACCAGCGTTCCGATCACCTGTGGACTCTTTAAGAAGTTTGGTACGATCTTTACAAGTTTATTTATTTGCACTGAAGTACAAAGGATACCTATATAATTATGTGCTTCTTATCAACTCGCATTTTCTTTTGTCCTCTAAATACTTGAACTCGATTCTAAAATCTAAGAAATGTGTATGTAGTAAACGGAGGCGTTTACGCGGAACCAGTAAAACAAAATCTTCAACAACGCATAGATACGTAACGAAAAACTTGCAATTTCGAATTCGAAAACCGGCGAGAGTCAAATAAAATTATAATAAAAGCTTTCAAGACCTATAATTGTTCAGCACTGTTAATTGCTCCAACGATTCTAGTGTTTTTACATAAAATATTTTTCACCTACTTCGAAAATCGGAATTGGTAGCGATTTTGAATTTTGGATCGATTTTGAAAACTATTACGCTACCTATATAGAGAATTATAACGAGCTGGGCCTATAAAAATGTACCTATTCAAGGAAGGATTCATTTTCTTCGTATGGGATACATACGAAGAAAATGCCAAACTTAAAAACATTGTACCTAAATTAAAGGATTTTAAGGTGGTTTTTTACGTTTGTTACCTCGGACCTTTTTACTGGGTGATCCGAATTTCATGATTCTTTTTTCATTCGAAAGCCGGTGCTTCCCGTGTGGTCCCATTTTAATCCATTTTGGTCCAGCTCTGACAATGTGATCCATATAATTGAATTCGGTTTATAGTTTTTTTTTAAACATAATCAATTATATTAATCTTCTGTCGTGATTCCTTCAATAAATTTTGTTTATATTGAAGACAGTTCAAGCAAACCCATGGCCTCCCTTGTTTAAACCGTCTTACCAGTACCACCGTGTGTATAATAAACAACTCATACGAACTGCGGTATGAATTAAAGGTATACTATACATACACATACCCACTACGTGTGAAGGTGCACAAACGATTGTCCGTTGTTTTGATACTCGCCGGACAGTGAGATTGTTCACGTGTTATTTATTGGCTAATTCATAATACCTAAGTGATTCATACGTAATAAATATCGGTTAGATAAGTAGGTATTAGCTTCTCCCTGTGGCTTCACAGTTCTTAAAGAATATGAACGATTTGGAGTACAATTTTTAAGAAAATTGCTTAAATTTACCTAAAAATTGTACTTCAAAATCGTTATTTATCTCAGAATCTGTAAAAGCTACCACCTTTATATTTAGGGAAATGTTACTTCGATCTTTTATCTTGAATTACGTTTTTTAAAAACATGATTGGTCAATCTTTTCTAGATAGTTATTTTTTTAAATAGATGTTTTGCACACATATTGCTATTTATCTTAGGAACAGCACACCATCTTTCTTAGGTTTTGTTTTGCTAAGGAACATAGAAGTATTACTTTAGTTGTCTTTTAATTTTTCGATTGGTTGTTTCTTTAACTTGGAATTAGGTAAAAACAGTTTTACGCACGTCTCTGCCCTGTACTTCTCACTCGCGAGAAAATCATATCTTGTCATCTCGCTCTAAAAACATTTCGTATCGCGTCGTTATTGCACACTCTTAACAAAATGTGTAAGATTTCAGTCCTAGTAGGCATCTAGTAGTTTTTCCGTGAAGAAGTATTTATCATCTATCTGAATTCCGCCCCGCGGTTTCGCACGCGTTGTTCCTATTTTCTTTGCTATAAACCTCACGGAGCCCGAGACCTTTCCAACGAATGCAAAACCGTGGAAATCGGTTCCTGCTTTCTGGAGTTATAGCGTCAGGAAGGAAAACCCGACTTATTTTTATATTATAGATATATACACCAGTTTGTCCAGTTATTTCGTAAGTAGTTTTACCTAGAAAGTATTCCGGCCGTATATAGGTAATTTTATAGATGTCGATTTTCTTCCCGAATTTCAACTTTGCAACCTCCCGTAGTTAGTGACGTTTTTATGGAAATAAGCAAAACTTGTTTTCTTGCGCTTACGCAGTTATAAAAGCGTTTGTTGTGTCTGTCGCACTCCTACGACACGAATTTATGCATTGCGCCTTATGTAGGCATTGTTAACTACGCTTCATCAAGGGACCTATACTGTATCAATCAAGCATGTAGAATGTTAGTAAAGCAACCGCCCATAAGTTACAATACTAGTAGATTTGAGATCCTTCTTCATCCTTTGTCAATATTATAATATTGCTTACTGAAACTTGACACCAAGCAAGTAGAATTTTGATAATTGTGTCGTGGTTTGTTTACTAACATTCTACATGCCCGATGGATACAGTATATTTCCTATGTGAGCGAAATCACTTGTGGTAACTAGTTTCAACAGATTCTGCAATCTTTTCAATTCAAAGAAGGAAGAGAAGTTACTTCCATAGATACCGCATGCAAGCAGGGTTCTAGGTCATGAACCGCTGATACCAACCAAGATAACTTAACTTATTTATATTTAACCGACTTAGTAGAATGCAAAGAATACCTATTCCTTGCAGTACTTACGCGTTTACTACTTATCTCCATAATTTTCCATTTTTATGCATTTTTATTCGACATAGTAGGTACCTTAGAATTAGCAAGCTAAAGTGACAGTCCACTTCAGCTTGCTAATTTTAGACCCGGCTATATCATATAACCGCGGAGTAAACATGTTGTTGAGTGGAGATAGCGACATGGCAAACGTAGCGTAGGACGCCCTCCAGCGGCTTCAGCCATGTAGAGTCTGTTCAAAAAGAGAAGTCGTGAAAATTAAGGGCGCGCGTGTGCCAATTGACAACCTTGCAACCAACCTTGCATATTTACATAAACAAAGGATAGCATACCTAATGGATGAATTGGACTTACAGGCCCCACATTGACACTAGATACTACCTACTACAATGTAAAAACTTCTTGCCCGGATCTTTGCGTAGTTCTTGTTTCTTTTACTTTTTTTAGTTTGTTAATTCTTTGGAACAATCGTAGTTTGAAATTTATATAAACATAGACAACCTTTTTCGTGGTTGTAACGTGTGAAGGAGTCGTTATTCTAAGGAGGTTGTAAGTAGCCTAGGTCCCTCCCTATAGCGTTAGGTAAACCTAACTGCACAGAAATATAACGCGTGCTTGGATGTCTGTGCCTAACTGTAATTTGAATAAAGGTTGACCAAGATGTTTAAAAAAAAATGTGTGCGCTAAGATGAACTTCCGACCTTTGTGATGGAAGTAGGAATCTCTTACCGAGACTTCGTAGTTTGTATTATGCCTACCTTAGGTCTTGAGTATCGAGAGATTCTTGGAAAAATGTGATTCGAAATCGCACAGCGATGATGACACATTGCACTTAAAACGAATGAGGTAGGTATTTCGCGGCTTCCCTGGCGAAAACTTTGATTGATGCACGAGCCTCGTGTTTTAGTATCTATGGTTCCCAAGATACTTCTACCTGCTTATACCTTTAGCACAATCTATATTTAGGTACCTATAGGATAATGCATGGATAATGTCAATGATTCTAAATAACTTTTCTTACGAATACTTTAATATGCTCCATGTACATACCTGCTAAACGCATTGAATCGACCGACGCGTCAACGCGTTTGAATTTCGATTGCACAAATTTGAATAAAACCATTTCGAACCTATTTTTTTTTAATTGTCTTTTTTATAGATGTACAAGTTAGACTTATGCCATTATGCCATACATACTACCACGTCTTTCGTATATTTGCTTTTTCTAGAAATCAACGTCTGATGTCCCGTAGACAAAGTACCTATTTCCCTTTGCTAAGTTTATCGACTTTATATAAACTCATAGTATAAACTGATTGACTATTGGTCTTTTTTCTTAATTTCCCTATAATTTTATAATATTTTTTTTACAAAAAAACCCTTTTGTCTCTATTTTCTGGTAAACAACACCTGTACAGGTACAATATCAACATAATCTTTTAGGAGAGTGCAGAGCACTGATACAAAAATGTAGCATCCACCTGTACAAGCACCTGCACAACCCAGATGAGCTACGATAAATCATTCCGAAGAAAATCCTAGAGTTTCTAACAGCTGCAATGGTTAGTGGCAAACTATGAACGTCGTCGCTGCTTCCAGGCTGAAGCGGCTGAACACACAAAGTGGCGAGCACAATAGGCCTATCACGCCACATAAACAATAGCAATAGAATTAGCTGGTTTTAACTTGTTTTTTCTTTGTTGCAGCTCAAAAGACGATGAGATCGACGGGAACTGCATAGTTCGAGCGAGAGGCCTGCCGTGGCAGTCTTCCGACCAGGATATTGCCAAGTTCTTCAGGGGACTCAATGTCTCAAAGTAAATACTCACCTCACTCTATTTCTCTTACTCACCATTAGGTACTCTCTTACACAACTTACATCTACTCTCTTACATACACGCTCTTACCCACCATCACTCTTTTCAAATTCAAAGTACAAAGCACACTTAACATTATAAATGCGATAGTTTGTATGGATTTATGGATGGATGGATGGACGTTTGTTACCTCTTCACGCCAAAGCTTCTGGCTTAAATTTTGCTTTACTTTTTATCCCGTAAATCAGTTCCGGTGGGATAAAAATCACCTTTAAATGTTTCCATGAGAACAACGCGTTCAACAACAATTCAAAACATATTAGGTCCTTACATATGAAATTGGCGTTTTGTATGGGAGGAACAAAAAGTCGAATATTTTTTAATATAATATATTTAATTAATCAAAGTATGAACCATTATTTTCTATGCACTTTTGCCATCTTATAGGTAGTTCATTGATCCCTTTAATAAAAAAACCAGTCGGACGGGAATCAATAAAATCTTTGAAGGCGATTTGGACTGCCCCATCGGAGTTGAATTTTTTCCCTTGCAAGAAGTCATCCAAATTTCGAAAAAAATGGTAATCTGTTGGAGCAAGGTCCGGGGAGTACGGAGGATGTCTTAGACTTTCCAATTGAAGCTCTTCTAATTTAGTAGCCGTCTGTTGCGCAGTGTGTGGTCTAGCGTTGTCGTGAAGCAGCAGTGGCGTGGAGCGATTGACCAGCCTAGGTTGTTTAGCCGCTAGCTTTTCCATCATGGTTTGCAATTGCTGACAATAGACATCAGCCGTAATAGTCTGGCCAGATTTGAGAAAACTGTAATGAACAATACCGGCACTAGTCCACCAAACGCTTACAAGTAACTTTTTTGGGGTTAATTTTCGCTTGGGGCAGGATTTGGCTGGCTGGCCAGGATCCAACCATTGCGCTGAGCGCTTCCGATTATCGTAAAGAACCCATTTTTCATCACAGGTAATGATTCGGTTTAAAATACCTTCATTATTGTGCCGGTTTAGTAATGTAACGCAGCAGTCGACGCGCGTTTGCCGGTTTGCTTCAGTCAATTCGTGAGGTACCCACCTTTCAAGCTTTTTAATCTTCCCAACGGAACCAAAAACGAACTGTGTTTTCTTTTGCAACACGACCGCCATACACATCATTCACCCTTCGAGTTGTTTCCGCAGCAGTAGTGCCACGGCGGAACTCGTACTCGTAAATAATGCGATATTTTAAGTTTTCCATTTTGTAAAATGAGGGACGCAAACAGAAAAAAACAGAAGAAAAAACACAAATGAATGACGATCATCGAAGCACAAATACATGAGTCTATAGCTGTACAAATTTGAATTTGGAATTCCTTACCAAAGAGGAGAAATTTGTGATTAAAGTGGCCAGTACGAAAAACGCCAATTTCATATGTAAGGACCTAATATTTTTACATGGTAAAAAAGTCATACTTCCCTCCCAGATAACAGTCTCAACCTCCTCAACCTATATTTGGCTTGAGACACGTCTCTCCCAGATAAGTGCCTTATTGGATTATAATCCCCACGCTGGCATTTGGTTTTGGGGGTTGGTGATCGAAGTTCGAGGGTAGAATGGTTCTGCATGAAGCGCTGGTGCCCGCCCCCGGTGAATATCAGGAAGGCTATGGCAGCGCTCATTAGGGGAGACCTTTGTCCAGCTGTGGACTAATATAGGCTGATGATGATGATGACACTTGCTACTTTTTAATTTAGCAATAACATAACACACTTTGCTACTGATACCTACGTGACATAAAATGCGAGAACGCTGAATATTATGATTATTTGTAATGACAGCAAAAATCATAAAATTGAGCACTTTGATATCTTTTGTATGAAAAACTTTACATACCTAACATTATTTTTAATTATTTTCGCTCATTATCCGAACCGAATGAAAGATGAATTCAAAACCATAAAATATATCGTAGGTTTACGATGTAACTTATCGGAATTTTGTATAGCAATCAAACGTCAAGTACATAGGTACTTTGAATAAGTAGGTACAGACCATCGATCAAAAGGGAGGCCGCGAAATTTTTGATCGATGGTACCGACCTATTTAAGTTTTTGTCATGTAATAGACTGGGCCTTTACTCTTAAAAACAAAATCGAAGTTTCTGATTTGTTTTCGTGCAATGCAAACGCTAATCTTATGTAAGCGACATAAGCGTTGGTTTTGCACGACAACGAAAACGAAACTCCGATTTTTCTTTTCCGAGTAGGCCTTCTGGTTTACAAACGTTTTTTTCTCCGTGAAAACCTACGAGCTATGACTTGAATTTCATGCAAAATTTAAATCCCTATAAAAGTAGTTTATCAAAAAACTTGTAGGCACAGAAAGTATAACACTAACGATGTTTTTTGTTCCAACAGAGGCGGAGTAGCATTGTGCTTGTCGCCGCAAGGAAGACGTAACGGGGAGGCGCTAGTACGGTTTATTACTCAAGAGCACCGCGACATGGCGCTTAAGAGACACAAGCATCACATCGGCCCGCGGTACATCGAGGTAAGTCAACGCGTTCACTACCCAGCGTAGGCGGTACGACCCGCATGATGAGTCAGAGTCAGAGTCAGAGTCAAATCGTTTATTTCTTTAGACTTACAAAATAAGTACTTAGACAAGTAAAATTTTTACTATATAAACAGATTGATAAATAGTTATTACTATCAAACAAGAAATAAGGTGCAATTGACTCTAATTCACTTAAATTTTTTGTCCACTAGCGGAAGAAGTGAAAAAGAAACCACTAGCAAGTTTATCGCTTATCAACTAATACAATCTTAGGATAACTAAGTCTAACTGGTCTTACATACCATTGTCTGTATGGAACTGGGCGACATCCGGCCAAGCATTAACATCATTGACGTAGTCATCTACAGTGTAACAGGCTTTCTTGTTAAGATTTCGTTTTATGTACAGTTTAAATTTACGAATAGATGAGATGCGCCGCCCTAGGGGTTGGAGACCGGCGTCTTTGGCGATGTAAGTGTTAACGATGTACTGTATGTTTAGCGAAGCCATCATCCGCAAAAAAACAGCATCCCTGATCCGCAGGGTGCGGGGCAGCGACAACAGCATCCTGAGAACCATAGCGGATTGGTTCACGTCGCCGTTGTGGGCAAGTCTGGTTCGCAGAGTGATCCCGGCAAACGTATCTTTATTATGACGATCACTCTGGGAACCGGGCATGTTATACCTACCTAATTAAGTATTTTATTTTTAAGGTTGTACCTACGAACACTTTATAAAATTTTTATATTCTTTGTGTTCTAACTAACAAAATATGGATCTGTGGTAATCCGAAATAAAGAGATTTTATTATTATTATTATTTAGCAGTCTCCGACCTTAAGGTCGGAGACACGGATCACGGATCACGCACACGATGAAGTTAACTTCATCGTGTGCGTGATCAAGGTTTAATTTGTTAAAATTTAGGAACCTATCTGATAATTGAATGTGCTTTACCGCATGCAGTATATAGCATGAGTGAGGTCGGACGGGGCAAAACAATTGGTTGCATTACTTTTTTAGTAATGCAATACTAAATTTTTAAGGTACTGCGTAGTGCTTTAGTCTCATACATACTGTAGTAACGTAAGTGACGAGCGAGAAAACTAGCAGCTCTTAACAACTTACGAAATACAAACTGGATTTCCTCGCGTGCATTTTTTTCCTAAACTAATTTACCAGCTAACCCCAGGTGTTTAATACAGTATGTTTGTGTTGGAAGAACACCAACGTTTCATCCCTTAACGAGGGACATCTTCAGGGCGGAGTGAGTGCTCGAAGGGATGCGGAACGCGTCAAGAACCGCACTCGCCCTGAAGATGGGATGAAACGTTGATGTTCTTCCAACACAAACAAGGTTCGTTAACCCGCTTACATTACACATACATAATGAAGTATTATTTTGCTTATCCCAGGTGTACAGAGCTAGCGGGGATGACTTTCTGTCAGTGGCAGGGGGCGCCACTTGCGAAGCGGCCGCTTTCCTGTCACGAGGCGCGCAGGTCATAGTGCGCATGCGTGGACTGCCCTACGACGCCACGCCTAAACAAGTGGTGAGTTACAGAACTATCAAAAATGCAGCCAGTTGTTAGCGGCCATTGAACAGAAGAGAAAGGGGTTGCAACAAAATGTTGCCTGCTTTGATAAATATAAAATTATTACCATTAACAACTAATTTGAGGCTATTACATACAGTCATGCCTAATTAGGCTCGGTTCAGACGATGTATATTAAGATTGGTCTAAACAGTGTTCATGGAACACGTGCGGCAATTACAGAACGAGCCTCTCTCAAAACAAATACGGGGGTTATGGCATAATATATACATAATATATTTTTTTAATTATGCATTTCTCATAGATGCCATTGTCAGAACTGGACCAAATTGAAATGGGAGCACACGGGAAGCACCAGCATCAATAAAAAAAGAATCATCAAAATCGTTTACCCAGTCGAAAGATCTGAGGTAACAAACATAAAAAAACCGTCCAATTAAGAACCTCATCCCGATCTGTGAAAGACTGCAGACTTATTTCAGAACACATTACTTGCAGATTACATAGGTATATATAATATATGTATATCATATCTTGAAGTAATTGTAATATCTTCTAATAATCTAACTAATTAGAATTAAAAATAATCAGGACTCTACCCAATTTTCTTCACTTCAAATAAAGGAGAGGGGTTCTCGATTCGACCTGTATTTTGCTGTTTGTTACCTAAGAACTTTTGACTGGGTTATCCGATTTTAATAATTCTTTGTATTTGAAAGCTGGTGCTTCCCGTGTGGTCCCATTTCAATTTGGTCCAGTTCTGATTATGGCATCCATGAGAATACCATATAATTGAAGTCGGTTTACAGTTTTTTAAAACTAACTCAATTATTTACCCATCACGCTACCCAATTATTTCTCTGATAACTTGATAAGGTAATATAATTCGACCTACGCAAACAAATAACGTACCTATATGTATGTTACCTGCCTACTAATCGTTTTCAGATTATTTCTTCGATAAATCCTTATCTTATAATGTTCCAGATAAGATTTTAGAATACAATCACTGTTATGATATTTTTGTTGTTTTATTTTCTTTGTTATCAATGATAGTAGTATATTCTTTTTTATGTCATTTTAGTAGAATAACGACTAATGTGGCGCGGCGGGCGAAGCATCCGCCTGCGACGTAGGAGGTTGCGGGTTCGATTCCCGCCTTGGTACAAATGTTTGTACGATCTGAAAGTTCATGTGACGCCGGAGTTTCCGCGCTCAATTTCGACAATGTTTGTAAGAACTGCAAATATTTGTCCCGGGTGTTTGAGTATTTTCTAAGTATTCATAAAAAAACATACCTTTATCTGTGTAATGTATTGTATTGTATATCATCATCATACCCAAAACACAAGATCTTCTAAACAATGTTTAGCTTTGCACTAGATTATGTTGAAAGGATTGTCAAGCATTATTTATTATTTATTTATAATATAATAATAATAACGTTTATTATAAAAGATTGAAGCTTAAAATTGTGACATCTTTGATCGCCAAACTTAGATAAACCTAATTACAGATGTAAACGAACCTTATTTGTGTGGGAAGAACACCACGTTTATGATAAACCTGTATCTTGGAGACTACCTTCCATGGGTTCTTAACATAAAAGTTATACAAAAAATATATTTAGAACAATGTATATGACACATCATATTCATAAGTTACGAACGAACGATGAGACAGCAAAAGTTTAAAACTGGGAGCTGATGCATCGCGCGGCCTCTTGACACAACATAAGTAAATAAATTATAGAAGTAGGTCAGATACATATTTAGTGATTTTACAGTTACCTAATTATAAAAATATAAAGGAAGAAATACAAAGTAAAATATATACTTACTTACTATGTATATAACTTCTAAATGTATTTATTTATTATTTATTTTACTTTAATTAAAACGGTAACAATACCAGTTACATTAATTAAAGATACACAATTTGATAATTTACCTAATTAATATTAAGTATATAATTCAAAAAAACAAAATTAATTAAATAGATTTTATACCGACACACAATCATACATCACGCTCACAAAACCGCAAGCATTCCGACATTATTTCTCCGAAACTGTCCGCGAATATGTCGCAGTGCGGGCTGATGTTCAGGAGAAAATAAAGTGAAGTATCTAAATAAATCAACCTAACGTTAACTTAAATTAAATTGATACCTAAACTAATTCTTTACAGCTGGATTTCTTCACTACCGGCGACGATCCAGTCCAAGTGCTGGATGGAACAGATGGTGTGTTATTCGTGAGAAGAGCTGATGGGAGAGCCACTGGGGACGCTTTCGTACTATTCTCTAAGGAGGACGATGCGCCCAAAGCTCTAGCGCGGCATAGGAAACTTATCGGAGCTCGATATATCGAGCTGTTTAGATCCACCACAGCAGAAGTTCAACAGGTATGTATCATCGCCAAACGGAATGCCTATCCAGGGGGGTTATGCTCTATGACCGTCAAGACTCGTCAAGATATCGGCGGGGAATGGGACAAAACCAATACAGTTTTGTCCCATTCCCCGCCGATATCTAGAGCATAACCCCCCTGTTTGAAACGATTTTGCTTTGCGTTAAAAACAAGAGAAATATAGCAAGCAGGTTGGCAACTATTCACTTCACAGAAAAATCACCCTAGTGGTGGTAAGGCGCAATTTTTGCTGACTATACATCACACTTACATTATAACTTATTCTATTACTAGCTGCGCCCCGCGGCTTCGCACGCGTTGTTATAATGAAACGTGATTTATGTGACGCGGGAACTGATTTATGGGATAAAAAGGCCTATGTTTGATCTCAGGATTTGAATTACCTGTATGCGAAATTTCAGTCCGATCCGTTCAGTAGTTTTGGCGTGATGAGGTAACAAACATTCATCTATCCATCCATACATTCATACAAACTTTCGCATTTATAATATTAGCGTGATGTGATATAGTATCCATTACCATTTTATCGTTAGCCGTGTCGTGCTGGCTTAGAATTTTCACCACACCAACTCTTACCGCGGGTGTCGTAAGAAACTTCACAATTCTCATTTGAAAATCTTCCTTACAATTTTATTTATTATATATTAACTCAAATAAACTGTTGTTTCATAGAAATGCGTAACTAAGAGTAGTTTTACAAAATGTGAAATAAACAGTAGATGTGGTATTGAAATAACAAAATGTGTCTGTCGCGTAACTAGAATGTTATCGCAGCCATAAAACGATTTTATTCACCGTTTGTTTCTGTAGATTCCATTTTTCTACGCTTGAGTATGCAAGGATTATGCAAGGTAATAAGTAATATACCTTGCCCATAGCCTGCCAAAGTAGCGTAAAGATAGTTTTATAATTTATAGTCCTCACTTTTTCTTGAATAGTTTTAATTTTAGTAATTTAAAGTAGCTACAGGGGCGGGCAGCAGCGCCCTCTGCAGAACAATCTACAACCGAACTGCGATCCTTAACCCGCTTAGAAAACCTATCTTTGCCAGCGTACCGAAATGGAGAAGAAAAACGGAGTATTCCCATATTCCGCACCTTTTTTCTCCGCACCTCAAACTCCGCACCTATTTTATTCCCATTTTCCGCACCCAGAATGAAGTAGTTGCTAGTGATGGGGGTCTTGATATAACTTTGATGTAACTAGTTGTTACTTTTGCAATCAGATCTAGATTCAAGATCAACATACACAGTTTTAGAACTAGGTACTAGGTAAAAGCACTTACTTAGGTGTTTATTTTTTATGAATAAGCTTTATTAAGGCCCAAGACGCAGATAACCACCTCCAAAACCGCACCAGGTAGCGGGCGGGCGGGGCGGCGCGGGGCGGCCGCGCTCCTGTGGGTCGCACCGCCGAGGCTGGGCAGTGAATGCTCTAATCAAGTAGTATAATACGTGTTTCATTATTTACCTAAAGGTTTATTTTTAACATGTTTTGAGTGAATGTGCGAACCAAGGAATTTCTTTTGTTCATACAAATTTCATATATTTATTGCGCACCCCCTAGGGGTAGTTTTGTATAAATACATAATACGTGTGTATCATTCATTATGTACTTTATTTATATTCGTTTTGAGTGAATCGAACCAAGGAATAAAAATTTTAGCTTACCTATGTGTTAATCTAGAACCACAACTACCTATCTAAATTTTTAATATTACTAAGAAGGATAAACGTTTACTGACTAACATTAAATTCAAAGGGTCGATGAAATTAAATCAAACGCCGCATAAAATTAGTCTTTATATATTTTCATAGATATTTCACGTAGATACATTGAATGTAACAAACAATCAAATTCTAATCAGTCTTAGTTTTTACTATAATTTTTATTTTTCTTATATTACATTAAATACTAAAAACAAATCACATTCTTATATTTTGATGAACCTTTCTCGTAGATACATTGTATGTAAATAATGTTATTCTAATCAGTCTCAGTTCCTAATTAGATTTTTTTTATTCTTATTTAACCTTTAATACTAAAAACAAATCACATTCTTATATTTTGATGGGCCTTTCTCTTATATACATTGTATATTCACAATAATGGTTTCTGATTAACAATAATTAGTTTGTACCTTATAATACTTTTTTCTTAATTAGCTAAACAATAAGGATTACCTATAAACAAATCACATTTAAACAAGCGCTAAAAAAGAAAATAAGACGTTCTTAAAAAAATTACATTAATTGTAAACAATTATGTCACAATAATTTGTACTTAGATCAAGGGGTTTGAAGATTTTTGTATGACAAATGACAGGTGGCCCTAAACTTTGTTTTTTTTTTCAAATTCGCGGCACACAATTAATTTTATATATTCGGATAGAAAACAGTAAAACAAATAAAACATGCATTAAAAATAATCTCCTAAAGCGTCAGGTTTCTGAGATATTCGCAGATAAAAATAATTATATTTTATCTTCATATGTAAATATCAATAACGCTTTCGGACATTATGTTATGTAATATTTTTTATTTGTTTTAGTGTCTTCTATTCCAATATACAACTTTCAAAGTGCGCCGCGATTTTGAAAAAAAAAGTTGTTACGATGACCCTTCATGCAAAAATCTCATAAAAGTTATATGTTTGGATAGAAGACACTAAAATAAATAAAAAACGTTCAGTAAAAAATTTCCTAGAGAAACACGTATATACTACTTGATTAAAGCATTCACTGCCCAGCCTCGGCGGTGCGACCCACAGGAGCGCGGCCGCCCCGCGCCGCCCCGCCCGCTACCTGGTGCGGTTTTGGAGGTGGTTATCTGCGTCTTGGGCCTTAATAAAGCTTATTCATAAAAAATAAACACCTAAGTAAGTGCTTTTACCTAGTACCTAGTTCTAAAACTGTGTATGTTGATCTTGAATCTAGATCTGATTGCAAAAGTAACAACTAGTTACATCAAAGTTATATCAAGACCCCCATCACTAGCAACTACTTCATTCTGGGTGCGGAAAATGGGAATAAAATAGGTGCGGAGTTTGAGGTGCGGAGAAAAAAGGTGCGGAATATGGGAATACTCCAGAAAAACTCTATTCTCACGCGCTTAGTGGGAATTAACCACTTTCTCAACTCGGTGCACAATGTACAATTTTTTCACGTTTGACCAACCACAAGCACAGAAAATAGTGGTAAAATTTTGATTCTTCAGAAATAAAATTAAAAGGCCTACACCCAATACTGGGTGTCCAATGAAATAGATTTACCTGATATAGTAGAAACTTAATTTATAAAATAAAATGCCCAATTAGCTAGGTATTTAGGTACTGAGAAAAGATTGTGAGAAATTGGAAATAAAGGTTTTATTTATAAATAAAAATTAGCGAAGAACAAACTGATTTTGAGATAAATAATTACCTATTTATCTAAAACATAACAACTAGCAAGTAGAAATTACAGCTTACCTTTTTTTAAATGAAAATAAAGCATGTTGCCATTCATAGACAATAGAAATTACGTTTTCTGCTCTGTGCACTTTATTTTCTAAGGTTTGTACTGTTCAATTGTTCTGAATTGAAAAATAATGGACTATAGTATAATTTTAAACGTCGATTGTTTTCTGGATTCAAAATTGATTCTCTATCGATAAATCCGATAAAAAATCTATAATCATAAACTAAATCTTTCAAAAGGGGGGATGTTTTTAAACCTTCAAGGACCGACGTGTGGTTTGACAGCCACAAAAACTTCTTTACCATCTTTCAGAGTAATTATTTTAAAATATAAATCAATTAGTATTTAATAAATATTACGGTAAAAGTCCCTTTTTTCTTCCAAAGAATATACGTCTGTGGTTTTAATGCTTGTAATTAGTAATTGTAAACGAGGATCATCGTGGAAATTATGGGCGTAAACCCCCATGAGAACGCCAAAGCGCTTGTCAGGGGGAGGCCAGCGTCCAACAGTGGCCCAATACCGGCTGTTGAGGTTTGAGGTTGAGGACTAAATAGTACAATTTTTTTTATTTAGGTCACTTCCCTATTGATTGATAGATCGTTTTACTTTTCTTACAAACACCTCATGATTCCAGGTTCTAAACCGGTCTCTGGAAACTCGGACGAGTCAGAACAGCACCCCTGCCGCCGCGCCGGCGCCCACCGAGGGGTTGCTACCAGTCGCGCTGGTGCCCCAACACGTCATCACCTCTGGAACCGCTAAGGACTGTGTGAGGCTTCGCGGACTGCCTTATGAGGCTCAGGTAAATGATCAAGTACACCGAAAAAAAAAAAAATCAGAAAATTTGTCTCCTGTCAGTAGTACTAAGAAGTAAAACTGGTAGTGCAAATGACACGCCTTTGCCCATTCATAAAATGAACGCGTTTCCACTATTATACCAGTTTATTACTAATTAGCGAGAGGCGTTGAAATATAACTTTAAAAAGTGTAGTTGCTTGGTAGAATACTACCAAGATCAAAAAAAAAAAGTCTGCTTTTTACTCGCAAAAGAGAAATAACCTGGTATAACTCTGTGGAGACATTTTATGAATGGTTTATCTCTAGGTACTAGTGATCTTGTGCGGAATTGATAGTAGGTACAAGTCATTTAGTAGTAGAGGAAAGAGTATCCCTAATTTGGAAATTAGTAACGATACAAATAAATATTTTCTTTACTTATCTTATCAAGTTATCACAATAATTTCAACATTTATAACTGTTTAATTTAAAGTATCCGGGCGGAGTAGAGTTCTTAAGTCCGATTTAAACCAGTTCAGCGAATGCGCATTCTATCCCCATTGTATCAAATGATTCACAAAGATTCTAAGAACTAAAGCTCAGCGAGCTATGGAAAAAGCTACGCTCGTAGTTTCTCTGATAGGATAGGATTCGTAACGAATACATTCGACTGAGAACCAAAGTTATCGACACAGCTCAAAGAATAAGCAAGCTGAAATTCGCGAGCGATGGGGCAAACGAGTTCTTGAGTGGAGACCGCGTAAAAAACGCAGTGTAGGGCGCCCTCCGGCCAGGTGCGATGACAATCTGCGAAAGACTGCAGGCAGATGCTGGATGCGTCAAGCTGAAGACAGGGTGCTATGGCGCTCATAAGGGGAGGCCTATGTCCAGCAGTGGACTAATCTAGGTTGATGATGATGATGATGATTCCAAGAACGCTCGCTCGCTTGATGTAAACGGCTCTAGAGCGTGCAAACATGCGTTCGTTTGACCGTTCTTGCATGTTCGGACGTACTCGTTTCCCGGAGCGATCTCTTAAAGCGTTCTTTTGTTCCAGCGAATCCTGAATCCTAGTTCTTGGTTCTCATATAGCTCGTTGCTTTTTTGGTGTAAACGCTGGAAACTAGATTGGAACGATTTTCGTGTAAACTAAAAGATCAAGAAAGAATGCTCTTGTTATTACTCTAGCTTTTTGTTTGTTTGGTCTTAACCCACCTCTACATACAGGTATTGTATCCGATTTAGCGTAACCAACCCGAGCGTGACGCTTAGTTTTAATTACTTATTCACTGTTCAGAAAAAGTGACCTAAAGAAGTTTTCAATTCTATAAACCCTCGAACTGGCAACACCAAAAACTTATTAACGATTATTATAATACCGTCAAACGTCCACAAAATAATATGCTCTCTTCAGGTGGAACACATCCTGACATTCCTGGACGAATTCGCAAAGAACATAGTCGTGCAAGGAGTCCACATGGTTTACAACGCACAGGGCCACCCTAGCGGTGAGGCGTTCATACAGATGGACAGCGAAGCCAGCGCTTTTTTGTGTGCGCAGCAGAAACACCACAGATATATGACGTTTGGGAAGAAGCAGAGATATATTGAGGTAAGATTATGTGCCGGTATTTTTTAGTAAGTTGGCCAACCTAGCGGCTAGGCGTATACAGATAAACAGTGAGGCCAGCGCCTTTTTGTTCGCACAGCAAAATAACCACAGTTAATGACGTTTGGAGAGAAGCAAATTGTTAAGGCAAGTTTTTCAAAGGTTTATAAACAAAAAATCTCTACTGTAGAACTAACACAGCTTGATACTCTTTTGTTTGTCGACGGTTCTCTATTTGAAAGCCACTTTGTATCATTTATTCTCGACGATATGCTGTTGTCTTTTTAGTAAGTTGGTACGAGTCAGTCGGAATCAGAAGGTTTTCGAACATAGTGCTCCAAGGAGTCCACATTGTTTACAATTACAACGCACAGGGCCACTCTAGCAGTGAGGCGTTCACTCGGACAGCAGTGACCCCTGCAGAACCATTCTACCATGGAACCAACCCGCGTGCCTATCGTGGGGATTATGGGCTTTACCCCCCATACCTATGACAAAAGCCAATAAGGCACTTATCAGGGGGAGGCCTGCGTCCAGCAGTGGACCAATAAAGCGCATTTCAGTGCGCGCAGCAGAAATGTTGAGTAATTTTATGTTGTGAGTTGCAAATAAGTACATACTTCGATGCTGCAACATCAATCTCTTTCAGGTGTTCCAATGCTCCGGTGAAGACATGAACCTCGTGCTAACCGGTGGCGTGACCCCCGCAACATCTCCAAAGGTTCTTTCCCCCGGTACGTTGATGTCCCCCCCACCTCAGGCGCCCGCGCCGCGTCTACTCGCCCAGCACATAGCTCACCAGAGCCTATTGGCTAGACAACACGAAAACCTTCTCCTAGCTTCATTACGACCTCCCATGCTCCCAATGATGCCAACTTATACCTCCCTACGCGCGCCGTCCCCTCAATACACTGTACCGCTACAAGTGTTGCCAACTAAACGGAGTTACGAACGCGCGTTTACGCCGGAAGCGTCGCCTGCGAAGCGTCAATATATTCCGCAGATGCAAGTCCCGCCGTCACTTCCGATGCTTTCGTACGGAACGTCAGCGCCGATATTTTCGTACGCTAATACGAGCCCTATGCTGTCGACTTACGCGAGTAGTTATTCGTTGGCGGGTGGAATGCCTACGGGGTTGCCAGCGGGGTATGGGGCGCTTTCGGCGGCTATGCCAGGTTCTATGGCGTCTATGGGAAGTCCTTTCCCGTTGTCTATGTTCCCAACTTATCCATACTACCCGGGAGTTTAGAGATTTCAGAAACAAATTTCGCACAAAAAATTTGATTGGTTAAAGATAACAATATTGATTTTCTCGATTTTTACATATAAACGTGATTTAAGGAAATATGCGTTAAATCAAGATTAAACCGCTATAAGATCATTAATCATTATAAAAATATCAATTTTTGGTAGAAGTAATTTTTTAAATTTGATGAGCTTACTACTTTGAATGAGCTACATATGTAAAACTAAACAACTTAATGTTAAATATCGTAGTAATAATAATATAGGTACTTATACAGGTACATATGGGCACATATTATGTGTAAACATTTTAACAACAGTAAAAGCGCTACTGCCAAGTAAGTACCTGTCAAAATAGCTTGCGAAACTTAAAGATTTATATGATATCAACAAACATATATATAAAATTAATAAATTTAAACAAACAAATTAATAAATTAGGTCAAACTCTAGGTTAGTTAATCGGCAGCTTGAAAACAGGGTAAAAATATGACAATAAGCTCAAAAGCAAAAAAACTACGTTGTGCCTTCTTTACACTTTAAATAGTAAGGTAGCTTATATACGAGTAGGTAAGATACCTACGTTTATATTCCATTTATGAATTTACTTACAAACAAATGTTTTATGATAAATCACTTATTAAATTAAAAAATCACTTTTTGAATTAAAATATCACTTTTAAGATTTATATAGAAATACTTTTTATGATGATTTAAAAAATCTTTAGATATTGTTATAGATACTGTAAATGAAAATGGCATCTATTTAGCAGCTTCCGATTGATAAGGATAACAAAAATCAAACTTATTGTTGAATTTATTGACTTAAATCGTTGTTACTCTCATATATTTCTAAATACATAAGTACGTGTTAGTGATCGAGTGGTTGTTAAGTTGTTAAGATAGGTTTAATGATTTTACGTTGTGATTTTTAATCATAGACATTCCATGTTGAAAGACAATGATTTACATTATTTTGCCGATTTCTAAGGCTGATTTACAAATACAAAACGGTTAAAGTACGTACAGTACTTTGTCAGTTTATCTAGATTGATCAGTACAATGCACTTATTGCTGTTAGGTATATTGTACACTTATGGCGTGTTGTTTTTTTTTTGCGTTATTGCACTTTATGAATTAATTAGGTTAGTTTTTTCATGTTGGCAACGTTTTCCTCTCCTTTTCCCTCCTACCTGACCCTGAAATCTGGTATAGTTAGTCGCCTAACAAACATATATCCACTTAGCTTAACTTCATCGATATTATTATCAACCTCACACCACATAATGTAGTTGTCTTCTATACTTAATATTAATATACAATTTTCAAAATATATTACCGATAAAATATGAAACTTTAGCTCAAAGCGTGTTTATACTTAATTTTGATGTTATTTTATTGGAAATATATTTTTTGAATTGGATGACCAGTTTATGGATAAGATAAATAAGTTTAACTTCATTTTTTTATGGTGTTGTCATCGTCTCAATATTTCACAACTAGGTTTATGGGGCTTCAGTCACAAAACACGGTGTTATGGCTAATCTTTGTTCTGTCATTCTGAATATTATTTTAACTGTTCTCGGTGTAATATTATGTTGAAAGCAGGTTTGAGATATACATAGCAATACTTGAGTTTGGAAAATAGTATTGAGCGTTTTATTAATTTGAACTTATAAATTTGACATTTATTACGACCATTTATTACAACTAACTTTTAATAAATAAACAGCTTTGAAGATTTGTGGAAAAGAGCAAGAAAAACAATATTTCTTAAAAATAACTACGGTTTTCTCAGCTGAAGTATTGCTTCCAACAAATTATTTTAGCCTTGTCCCAATTATAATTCAACAATCTTTTCAATTTTTGTTAACTATTTCAATAAGTTTTCGAATCAGTATGGTAAAATAATAATTGGGACAAAGAGCAAGCAATTTTCTCCTTTATGTTCTCAATGATTCGAAGATAAAATTGCTTTTCAACTGTTCTTATTTATATTGTTCAATAAACAATTGTAACGTGTATCCGAACGGGATTGTGTTTTGGAAAATTGCATGACTCAGCGGGTAATCGGTAAGTGCACAATAAATTTAAAACTCTTTGACTTGTGATTTGAATATCACTTTTGACGTAAAACTTTCGATTTAACCATTACGTATAACAATATAAAAGTATTTATAGAAACCTACCGTAAATAGCATGTGCTTTATCGAAGGAATTGTTGCATGAACTTTTTCGCTTGGTAAAATGGCGTTTTCCATAGCACAAACGCGCTCGGATACAGTTATTTTACTACTGTTCGGACGGTTAAACACTTCACTTTTGCACTTATCTAAACGTAACGTCATTGCTTTGATAAAAAAAGACTTATTACTAAACATTGATTAATTATAAAGGGAAGATGAGGTACTAGTTTCTCGAAAATGGCAACCTCATATTGTGTAAAATTGTGTGCTCCCACCTCAGTCACCGTCGGACCGGCGGGCGGCACGGGCGATCGTGATTTGCGTGAAATATTGTTGTCTCGGTCTCACTTCGGTCTTAGATACGTCTTTCAGTCTTTGTTGTTCTTTGTATTGCACAGGACCGGAAATATAACTGTGAGCGTAAGTGTTTGCGAGTAGTTGTAACACATGCCAATTTTTGAGTAAGCGCTGGGAGAACGTAACCCATCTTCCCTTTTTAATTAATCAATGTTACTAAACGATTTCTTTGATTCTGTAATATCATTTTCGGACAGTAGTTGTTTAGGGTTGTATCTACACTTGCGGAATAATGTTTTTAATATACACATTGTCTAAACCACTATGACATAGGTTATCTCCGGTCCAAAGCCTACCATATGTGAACTATTGTATCGTTTTCATTTGTATGTTTATCTACTAACAAAATAAGTAATACTTTTTTCACAAGTTTTATTGCTACATAAGCAATAGGGAAAATATTACTGTGAAATAATTATTATGGTAAGCTGGACGCTACTCTAGTTTTAATACGGAGGCTCTGCTCATAGCTTTCTTTTTTCTGCTCTTGACTTTTTATTTAGCTATCTTTAAGCTTTATATCAATGTCTCAAATCTTACTGGCATATAAATAATGGTAAAATAGAACAATAACAATCCAAAAATGGAGAAAATGTGCTTGATTTTATTAAAACATCAGAATATTTAGTTGGGATGTGGTGTGAGGGTGTCAAACATAATTAAGCGTTATTTCGGGTTACAGTAATAATATTGTTTTAATTAACTATTATTAGATACCTTTGTTTTTTCAACACATACAACGTTATGTTGAAACTTTTAATGATATATTTGGATAAGGATATGAACTGTTCATTTTTTTCTTTAGATTTACAGTTATATTAGTAAATATACTTACTTAAAATAAATCGGTAATTTACGTGTTAGAATAACATCGAGAGTTTTATATGGTCCATGGTTGTGCTATTGTATCTTTTTATATATTTGTAGAATATTTTAGATACTCGTGAAGGAGGGTGTACTAACTAATGCTTATTTCTACTGTATTGTCCGTATGTGTACTAACTCTATCATATAATTACATACATCTCTATGGGTGGTTGGGAACGGTATGCGAGGTAAGTTTGAATAAGTTTTATGTATACGTTTTTAAAATTGGATTAAAACAGCACAGGTCGTGAGAGATTTATGAGACATTGGATTAAGTAAAAAATACAAATTATGATGTTATATAACTTCTTGGAGAAACCAACACCGAGGTATCAAAATTTGTATGGTATGGTATGGCTAGCGCATACGTCATTTAACGCCTGTAGTATAAATATTATAGAACATAGACATTGAGTTTCGAAATCTAATTATTTGTTATTTTCGTATACCGACTGCAATGGCGATAAAAGCAGTGAACTTTTTTGAGCTCTATTACAAATTTTCAAAAGAATCTCACTAACTCATTATTAGTATAATTTCCTTCACAATGTAATAGGATACCTAGCACAATCATTCCTCCTCCTAACAGCTTTTAACCTAGGTCTCGTTAAATGTATGGGAATTGTATAAACTCATGACAAAGTGACGTCAAGCGGTACTTCAGCACTTAGCTTCGACTTAACAATGGTAGGGGCCACCACGAAAGTAATTCAAGATCTACTTACATTCTAATAACTAGTTCTTTATTTGAGGCGTATTTTTTAGTTTAACCACTCCGTAGATATCACTATCACTTTTTTCGTTATCGGGTATCACTTTTTTCGTTATATTATTATTGTAGGTTCCACTTTTTTGCAAACAAATGTTTTCACTTTTTACTTAAATACTGCTAAAGGTAAAATTACAGGTAAATTTTGGATTTTAGTTATAATCTTGATTTGCTTTCGTTTAAATCAAATTGGCCCCAGCCGTAGGTTCTACATATTTTCCGCTTTAAATGCATGGAAACTACAGGTGAAAGATAAAGTCTTATGGGACAGCTTAGTGTGTTGTAGACGAAACCAGATTTTTGTGCTTAATGACCGATCATGGGTGAAGTCTAAGGCCTATGGTGTTTGTTAGTGTCACCAACAATAACAACGTAAGTACCTATCTTCATTGTTGTGGGGTCACATAAATAAGGCTCTTCTTATTCTTGAATTTATCGCAATTTATTACCAACTGTTGCGCCCTCAACTCTACAGTATATGAAATTTAGCACAATAATTCGTTTCATATCTCGTGCAATATTTAACATTTCTTTACCTCTGTAGGTTTCATAATAGTACGATGTTTTTTTGATTGAGATAATTTTAGATTACTTTAGTTAAAAGAGAAACAATTTGGAATAAAAAATATAAAAAGCTTTTGAGGGCGCAACAACCGGTGCTAAAGTACTCAGGTTACTAGGCGAGCATAAGTTTGCTAGAGTCCGCAGCTTGGTGTTGGCGGCAGCGGCGACGTGTGTAACAGAGTATTGGTGTAAATGCACTGCTTTGGTGGACTGTTAATGCGTTCTGAGGCCCTGGTGAGTGTTCATCTTGTTTTTAATATTACACGGTGTTATAAGGCATGGGTTTTATTTATTTATTTATGGAGGAAACTTACCTTATTCTTGACACCCCAAAACTCTGCTTAAATTTCTGATTTATGGAAACAGTTGTTCTACTAGCAAGTGTTACCATGCAAAATAAAAAAAACATCGTTTACTTATTATTTTATTATTATTATCATCATAATCGACTAAAACCTTCCATCAGATCGATGACTAAAACTTTAAAGGATTCTGAATAAATAATTATTAGTAAAGGATCCCATGCCTTATAATTCGTCTTACATTTTTGTGTACGTCTCTTTCCTCTCGTATGTAATTAAGTGACAATATTGCACAATGTTCAGCTTCCCTATCACTATTTGAAGCTAGCTAGTATTTAATTGAAAACATTGGGTAGTATTACTAAATACCATGTTTCTAAAACATGCTAAAATGCATGACTTTGGTCATCATGGGTTGAGAACCCTGTATATTTTTATTTTACTTATATAGGGAGTTCTATCACAGTTGGAATAATATCATGATTATAAATCATTTTCGGGGGAAATGGGTACGTAATTATAATACAATTAAGTAGGTTTATAGGACCCAGACACTGACTTGCGGAGGGATAATATTCATAAAATTAAATAGAGTGACTAACAATATGCATGAAATGAATAAACTATATTTACAAATTAGAATAAAAAATTGTGCTTATTATAAAAAAAAAATATAAATCCATTCTGAAAATCAATAATTTCTCATATGTAAAAAACACTGTTTGATAATTTAGTTAAATAAGACTAGAACTAAAGATATTCTCTCTGATACAAAACTATACTAATGTACATTTAAATAGGTATCTAATGCACTTACCTAGTTTTAATTTCTAGCAATAATGTTCTGGCATGGTGTTTATTTTGATATTCTAACATGTTTTTAACCTCTAGGTCCCCTTACCTATTACTACCCCGCCATGGGACCGTCCTTGCCGCCTCCACTCGTGTACTGGGGATATCCGACTCCGCCCGTGTCGCCAGCACACTACTATCACCCTCAGCATCACGCACAGACTATTGTAAGTTTTTACTTTACTAGCTGTACCCCGCGACTTCGCACGCGTTGTTCCTATGGAAACGTTTAAAGGTGATGACGGAACTGATTTATGGGATATAAAGTAGCCGTTTGATTCCAGGATTGGAATTACCTGTGTGAGAAATTTCAGCCCGATCCGTTCAGTAGTTTTGGCGTGAAGAGGTAACAAACATCCATCCATCCATACAAACTTTCACATTTATAATATTAGTGTGACTAGCTGCCCTTCCCAGCTTCGCACGGGTGGATATTTATTTTTTAAACATATAATTAAAGCCTATGTGTACTCAGGGTTAATGTAGAATTCTAATGGTTAAGAATTTTTGAAATATCCTTTAATTTTCCGAGTTTATTTGTGACAAACATACAAATCTTCGTTATTCAAAAACATACCTACGTCGCCTGTAGGTATCACTTTTTCTGGTAAGATGAAAAGCAGATATCACTTTTTAACAAAAAAGTGATCACTTTTTACAAAAAAGTGATCACTTTTTAACTAACCAAATATATAAGAATAAGTATTTGTTGTCCTCAATAGTTACAATCTAGGTT
The DNA here is from genome assembly GCA_955876795.1 of Eupithecia tripunctaria. Taxonomy (NCBI): domain Eukaryota; kingdom Metazoa; phylum Arthropoda; class Insecta; order Lepidoptera; family Geometridae; genus Eupithecia; species Eupithecia tripunctaria. The sequence goes on along the minus strand of OY041623.1, from coordinate 4,761,421 downwards.
GGCTGAGTTATTTTGTCCTTTCAGGCAAATTATTTACGTAATTCTCAATTTTTCACAGATGCCAGAAGTTATGTCTGTGAACGGTGGGTCTCCTCTGCCGATACCACCTCCTGCGGCGTGCCCCGAATGGCCGATATTTATGGTCAATTAGCTCCAAACCATTATATCCAACATAAATTTACAATTGTTTATAATTAGTCCCATTGACGTAGGTACACAAAAAGGACACAAAAAACAAACCTAAAAATATGCCTGCCTTTTGATAGCTCTTGACACGTTCTTTAAAATAATACTTAGTAAGGATGATGAAGGATAAAATAATTTGTTATTGAAAATCCGGGCATGATAGCTATTTTTTAATTGAATTAAGTATTTACCTAAAATTTAAAAGCTACCCCACAATAACTTACTATGTACTTATAATTTAGTTCGTCTCCCATACACCAGCCAGACTGGATGTAGAATGTTTGTAAACAAGCCATACTTAACCTAAAATTCACTCTGTTGCCGTTGACGCCTGTTATTATACGCAATTTACATTACTAGTCGAATCTTTCCTTTAATAAATATGGCTTCCAATTATAACTGAAACTCGTCGTCAAACAAGTTTTCGTCTTTTGTTTACAAATATTCTATATCGAGTTTGACTGATGTATAGTTCTTAAATTTGTAGTAGGTACAGGTACGTGTAGTAGGTACATACATTACGTTATGTACCTAACTAAGTACATTGACTTCTAATCGGAGTTAGTTCGATTCGATTTGATGGATAGATAACCTAACCTAGTGTAAATTTATAAAATGATCATCACTACTAAAATACTAAACATGTATTTACATCTCAGATAATGTATTAGAGTAGAAAATTAAGATCCTAAATTTTGATATTGATGTTAAGTTTAAATATTTTTCTTAATTTATTTTAACCTTAAAAATTTAATTATGTTCCACATTATAGTTTCATTTTCTATTTTATGAAAAAATATTGAAAAAGTTATGAACGCATTCACTGCGCCGCCGCAGCCGCCGTTATAGGCACAGCAGGACCATGTGCGTCTTAAGCTAAGAAAGTGTAAAAGATTTAATAGATAAGTGTAAAGAACATCACTATTTTAATAATTTATGACTTGTTCATTTAAGATTTTATAATATTTTATTTAGATCGATGATCTAACACTTTTATTGAGCTAATGTCCTTATTTTGATAGCTGATATAAAGTTCTTTTTTCTTTTTTCATACTCCTACTTCGAATTTACTATCTTTATTCTCAGAAAATATATTTACCTAGTATAACAAAATGCTTGAAAATTCAAGCGTGCTCGAAAACATTTTCTATAAACACAACGAATACAATTTACAGTGATAAAATGGTGCTGTTGTTGATTTTTTGTAGTTGAACCAAATATATTAAAGTATTTTGCTTTTTAAGTGTAGTTTCATCGAAGCTCAATTAGTTTTACTAAACATAGCAAATTATTACTATTTTAGATGTAAAATATTATTAGGTACAGTCAGACATTTTGTTTAAGCTCCAATTTTTTAGATTAAATACCGAGCTTAAATAAACTCTGTCCGACTGTACAAAACACTTTAAGTAGATAATAACATGCCATAATGTAAGTTATATCAATTTCACATAGTGGACACTGTTTTTGTTATTTCTGCTTTTAAAAGTAGGCTATAATATGGCTACAATTTTACCCATTTGTTATGAACCCACAAACCAAGTTACAAATAAACTAACGTTTCGGAGTCGAGAGATTTATTATTAAAATCAAAATTATGTCTTGAGACTCCATCAAAATGATTCATAGCAAATTACTTAAATGTTCGCTAAACTGTTACCTAAATTCCTCGTAAAATATAAATAACCAGATTTTTCTTTCACGCGTGACAATATTCGTTATTTACCTACTTTTAGCCAATGTTAAATATATGAGAAAAATATTGAATCGCTCGTGCGTGTAATTTGCTCATTAATTTAACTACAAATATGCTTAGCCCGTTCCTAGATGATAAAATAATTTAATTATTAAATTAAGTTTCTTGCCCTTAAAAATGGCCAGTAGCAATTTGACAATACGGCCAAGTGTATAAGTTTTTTTTTATATCAAAAAATCAGTTGTATCTCAAAATATGGCAGAGATACTAACAGATTTCTTTTAAACTATCACTATTAAATTAACTTAAGGTTTCAGTTAAATACTTAAGGTGGCTCGAATGCTTTTAAAACTGTGACTATTCATTAGTAAACTAAATAGTAAAAACAAAATATCTATTTCTAATTAGACGTGTGCTACGTCTTATTATAATATTGTAGAATTTTATTGTTCGTGTGGCTCTAATAACAGTTATTCGCCGACATGTTCCTGTATTGACTTGCCACTGATTGTTTTTATGTATAAAACCACCATTAGCGAGATATTTAGCACAGTTTCACAATGTGTGCGACACAGTTTGCATTGAATCTATTACATATAATAATTAAATACATTCAAGTAAGTAAATTATCGATTTTCAAAGTCAAAGTCAAAGTCAAATCGTTTATTTCTTTAGACTTACAAAATAAGTACTTAGACAAGTCAAATTTTTACTATATAAACAGCTTGATAAATAGTTATTACTATCAACAAGAAACAAGGTGCAATTGACTTTAATTCACTTCAATTTTTTGTCCACTAGCGGAAGAAGTGAAAAAGAAACCACTAGCAAGTCCATCGCTTATCAACTAATACAATCTTAGGATAACTAAGTCTAACTGGTCTTACATACTATTGTCTGTATGGAACTGGGCGACATCCGGCCAAGCATTAACATCATTTACGTAGTCATCTACGGAGTAATAGGCTTTCTTGATAAGATTTCGTTTTATGTACAGTTTAAATTTACGAATAGGGAGCTCAGTTGCTTCAGATGGAAGCTTATTATAGAATCTTACGCAATTGCCCACATATGATTTCCCTACCTTTCGTAATCTATATGATGGGATGTGTAATTTGTTCTTGTTTCTTGTATTTTTATTGTGAACATCACACCTTTTCATAAAGTTATCTCTGTTTTTGTGTGTATACATTAGATTTTCATAGATGTATTGCGATATTACTGTTAAAATATTTATTTCTTTAAATAATTCCCTCAACGAGTCACGTGGATTTAATTTATAAATAGCGCGTACCGCCCTTTTCTGAAGAACAAAGATAGTCTGGATGTCAGCTGCCTGTCCCCAAAGCAAAATACCATAAGACATAACACTATGGAAGTAACTGAAGTAAACTAACCTAGCTGTATCTTCATCGGTAATGTATCTAATTGTTCGAACCGCATACGCTGCTGAACTAAGTCTGTTTGCGAGAGCATCAATTTGCGGTCTCCATTGAAGAGAGGAATCAATATGTAACCCTAGGAAAACAGTTGAGTCTACAAGGTGAACAATCTCATCCTTTAGCATTATCTTAGTTGGGAGCTCTCTTACATTTGGTAACATGAATTTTATGCATTTGGTTTTTGAAGCATTGAGTAAGAGGTTATTGGCGGTGAACCAATCTAGTATTTGTGAAAGAGAATTATTTACATCGTCATAATTATGTTTATTTCTGTCAACTTTAAAAATCAATGAAGTATCATCAGCAAATAAGACTATATCACAGAGATCTTTTGCTAGAAATGGGAGATCATTTACATATACTAAAAATAGAAAAGGACCCAATATTGATCCTTGTGGGACACCTAAATCGATTTTTGATCCCCTAGATCTTTCTTTACCAATATCTACTTTTTGGACTCTATCAGATAAATATGATTGCATAAGGTCCAGTGCCTTGTTTTGAATTCCATAATGTCTTAGTTTATTTATTAATGTACCATGATCAACGCAATCAAAAGCTTTAGAAAGGTCACAAAATACACCAATAGCGTTTTTCGCTTTATCCCATGCATCCAATATGTGCTTTAATAGAACTGTACCAGCATCAGTTGTCGATCTACCCTTGGTGAAGCCAAATTGATTTTTATGTAACAACCTATTGAGGTTGAAGTGAGAGGACAACTGTGTGAGAATAATTTTTTCATAAACTTTACTCATTGCAGGAAGTATTGAAATTGGCCTGTAATTGGCCGGATCAGTGTGGCTACCTGATTTATAAAGAGGAACCAGTTTACTATATTTCATGAGATCAGGGAAAACTCCTGCATCAACACAACTATTGAAAATGTAAGCCAAGTATGGAGCAACTTCCTTAATAATAGAACTCAGTACTTTGGTTGAAATACCCCAAAGATCCTCAGTATTTTTGATGTTAATAGACTTAAATGTTTTCACAATATAATTAGCGTTTACATGACTAAATATAAAAACCTCGGTACATTTATCTACAGATGATTCTAATAATTTAACCGCGATTGAAGGTGAGGAGTTTAGAGACCGGGTAACAACTTTAGGAATATCAGAAAAGAATGAATCAAAAGCATCGGCAATATCTTTATCGTGTGTAAGTATTAAATTATTAATTTTTAACCTTATCTCTCTTTTTCGTGACTTAGATTTACCAGTTTCGTTATTTATAAGTCTCCATGTTGCTTTGATTTTATCAGATGAGTTTACAATTTTTTTCCTCAAAAACAGGCATTTCGCTGTGTTACAGACTTTTTTAAATGTTTTTGAGTAGTTTGTTAAATACAAAAGAAACGCAGGATCATTTAACATAGCTTCTCTAGCACCATAAAGATCATATAGTCTATTCCTACTTCTATAAATACCGGGAGTGGCCCAATCAGTAAATCCGACCCTGTCCCTAACTGTGCATGTTTTATATTTAAATACTTCGCTGTGTTCTTTGTTTATAACACTTAAAAGTTTGGCAAAAAGATCATTAGGGTTATCGGAACAAGTTATATTAGCTACTGCTAGTTCCACTTGACTTTGAAAATTCTTAATACGGCTCTCTGTAATAGGCCTGTAGGTATATTTCTCAACTTTGTTTTTATCGTTAAGATTTGTTAATCATGACAAAAAGGTTTTGAAGCCCCTTGTATTACAGGAATATTAGCTATAAATTCATTGTCTTCTAAAAATATTAGTATATTATTTTACATAATATTATTTAAAGCTGTTTTAAAATTAAATGAATATAGTACTTTATATTAAAATAAATAAACAATAGAATATAAAATTAAAAACTAGAGGTAGTCAAATGTATTAATTAGGTGTCGATCATAATCATAAGCGATGATTTAAAACAACAAAATCGATATGTCTTCCATTATTCTAGATTCGTAAGCAAATTTTTATTAAATAAGCGAAAGTTTAAGTATAAATATTTATAAAGAGGCGAATCCGTGGTCAAAAGCTAAAACAAATATTTTTTTTTTGTTAAAATATACCTAAAGTATAATATGAAAAAAACGTCACAAATCAATATGACGTGTTAATAAGAAACTGTTAGGTTGTTTTTTTTTAAACAAAATATTTTTTATGACCATTATACTCGTAGTAGTGTGTTGTGTTAAAGTCTAATATAAATGTTGTTAAAAGCATAATTAGTTACTTATTGATTTTTTGTTTTGCTTGATTTTTACTAAGTATATAAATGTTAAATATATTATGTAGTATTTTTGATTTTGTTATGTATTAACCGAAGTTGTGTATTGAATAGAGTGTTAAAAGTTTGATTTAAAACCATGACATATAGAAGGAAGATATCACAAAATTTTAAAAATATGTTTATGTAAACTGTATTATGAGTAGATTTTATTTATCTTTTGTTACTTTTTTACTTCAAATTCTATACTTATTATCTCACGTATAGGTAGGTCTTAACTATCCAGTGATATTATTGTTTCAATGTTTAAAAGGACAGAATTGTGGTAGGTACTCATTATTATCGAATTCGAACCATGGGGTCCTGTTGACCTAGAATCATAATATAAGGCAAGGAGAAAGGTTTTATATACGGAACACTCCAAGGTGCGCGAGGCCGACTCCCACTTGACGTTTTATTTAATTTGGTAAGTGAGCGTCATGCGTAGGTAAATTTTTTTATGTTAACATAGCGTTACCTATGTCTCTACTTAAATAACGCTTACTACCCTACCAACACACTTTTCTGTCTAGTTAATCGTTCGTTTTATTTCATAGGTATGTAGTAATATTCTATAAGTACCTACTTATATAGATGTAGCGTAGAGTGTGCAATTTTAGCGTTAGAACTTAGATGTTAACGCCAAAATCAAATAGATAAAGGCATACAAATTTAGTGAATGTTCCGATTAATAAATACAATTAGATGAAAACTCTTCTTTTATTTCTAGTTTATCTTGTTTGTTATGGCGCATACTCTAGCCAATATGACAGCGCAGTGCCACCTACTTTATCATATTATTGTACAGTTTGTGGTATCTAATTTATAGTTAATTATCCTCTGTCATAATTTTATCTTAAGTTTAGGAAGAAATGCGAAAATAGAGTTTGGTGGCCAAAAAGCGCAACTTCGTATTTTTGCGCTTTACAAAATTAAAAGAAAAATTTAAAGAAACTATTAGAGAGGGATTAATAAATAACTTATAATAGATACCACAAACTGTACGATGGATTTTTAAAACTTTCTGTGTTTACTAAATAATAAGATGAAATAGGTGGGGGCGCCACTTTCACTGGTGTATGCGCCTTAAGTAAAAAGATTTGGGAGGTCGGCATGCGGCAAGCAAGACCTGCGCCGTCGCTGAGCATCGGTGCCGAAATGCAGCAACACCCGTTCGCTGGAACTGGAACCAGAGCTTGGTACCGGGTACCAATAATACGGGTGCTATTTATGAAAAGACACGAAAAAGGAGTAAAAAAAAAAAGGAGTAAAAAAAAGGCAAATATACATCATTTCGATTTATTCTTACGTCACCACAAATAGTATGACACATTTACAGGATGCAAATCTTAAATTTAAGATATAACTAAGAAAATTCATTGAATAAAGACGCTCTTAGATGCTCCAATGATTATTGTTAATACATTTATTACTAACAGGTTTCCTCTAGACTCCATACCAGGTGAACCATCGTATAATTATTTTGTGCGCTCATTCGTACTCACTTGAGGAATAGAACTTCGCTCAGCTTTTGTGGGCACTTAACTTTTTGTAAAGCTCCCTAGTTGTATTCAACAATTTTAGGCAGACCTTATAAGCTGATACTGTACTGTACAAGTAGGTAACATAACGTATACTACGTTTGTCCATTTTTATTCACTCTGGAGTCTCTAATCACCCCGTTTTACGGTTCTGGTACCAAACTAGAACTTACAAATAATATTCCTGTTAAACACATTTGAACAATTACAAATTACTCGTACACCCAACATACATAGTTCTTTGTAAAATAGAAATGAAATTGTATAATAAAACTATACAGATAGTAAAGTAAGGAAAATAAACAAGATGCATTTATACATCTTTGTGAATGTCAGCTAAGCATTTAAGAGCATCTAGAAATATACAAAAGTTCAGAGCAGGTATGACTCTCGTGATTTTATACATTATGATCGCCAAGTCACACATGATAAAATACAAAAATATAAATACAGCATTTGGGTTAGTTTGCATTGGTCGATCAAAACTTTTATACATGTCAGTGAGACCACGTAGCGGAATAATGAATTATATAATGGGATTGAAATTGAAGTTATCTTTCATGCTTTCTTCCTCAGTTCGAATCTTATCTGAAAGAAACAGTAAGATGACGCGATTTCAATCCCATTCCTTAATTACGCCGGTTATACGTCAACTTCACCATACGTAAAGTTTATACCTAAACTTAAACGAAAATGTGGTAATAATTATTAAATAAAACATTAAATGGATAAATCCACCGAAAAAAAGCAATATATGTACAGGAAAGCATTCTTCTCTATTAGTGTAGTCAACAAGTTCAAAAACGTGAAAAATAGAGATAAAGGTCCTAAAAATATGAGCGATGGCTCATTCGATTCGGGATCACCTCTAGAAAAATATTTTTGAAGGATTTTGGTACAGATTAAAAATTGCAATTGTTATTAACAAAATAAGATGAAAAAAAAATGATATTTCGTTCTTTGTTAATAACTCAAAAAATATTAACATTTAAGCAATTTTGAAAAAAGTTCGTTAAAGAGGAGGAAATTTCCAATAAAAAAGTCCTGACTCCCGGAATTCTATCTCCATTATTTATAATTTTAATTAGACGTTGAAAATAGGGCTCCGCGCGGCAGTTACGGCATGCGCGCGCCTTTGCTAAAGAGAGTTCAGCAATAAAAATATTTTTTTTATAACATAAAATGTGATTTTAAAAATTTGAAAAAATTCTAGTATCTTCTTAACACTTGAAAGAATCGAGCCCTGAAGAAAAAAAAGTTTAATCACCATTTTTCAAAAAGTAATTCAATTGTTAACTAACAAATTTTTTTCCACCAAAGATTATTAATTTGTTAATTATGATTTTTTATAACTATTGAAAAATTTCAAATCTAAAAAATTTTGATAATTTTTTTTTCAATTAATTACCGTTCATAGCTAAATATTAATTGAAAAAAAAAATTATCAACTTTTTTATATTTTAAATTTTTCAATAGTTATAAAAATCATAATTAACAAATTAATAAAATTTAATGAAAATAAACCGCAGGATCTTATAAAGTACATATATCAAAAGGGCTCCACGAAGTTTAAAATTTATAGGCCAATTATTTATACCTTTCATCCCATTGTTTATGCCCATGGAGATTGGGAAAAAATTGGTTAGTTAACAATTGAATAACTTTTTGAAAAATGGTGATTAAACTTTTTTTTCTTCAGGGCTCGATTCTTTCAAGTGTTAAGAATATACTAAATTTTTTTAAAATTTTTAAAATCACATTTTATGTTAAAAAAAATATTTTTATTGCTGAACTCTCTTTAGCGGCGGCGCGCGCATGCCGTAACTGCCGCGCGGATCCCTATTTTCAACGTCTAATTAAAATTATAAATAATGGAGATAGAATTCCGGGAGTCAGGACTTTTTTATTGGAAATTTCCTCTTCTTTAACGAGCTTTTTTCATAATTGCTTAAATGTTAATATTTTTTGAGTTATTAACAATAAACAAAATATCATTTTTTTTGATCTTATTTTGTTAATAACAATTGCAATTTTTAACCTGCACCAAAATCCTTCAAAAACATTTTTCTAGAGGTGATTCCGAATCGAATGAGCCAGCGCTCATATTTTTAGGACCTTTATCTCTATTTTTCACGTTTTTGAACTTGTTGACTAGACTATATCACTCAAGATATGATATACAGGGTTATTGATAAACTCACTGACACAGAGTGAAATAGTTCTACCCATCATCACTTTCGTATCCCTTCAAGTAACGCTTCAACCCCAACGCAAACTAACCCACAGAAGTTTGGCAGGAATTGATCGATAGGTATCATTAAAGCAAGTCCATCGGGTTCTAAGAGTAGACTTAAAAAAATAAAAAAGCATTCAAAAATCATGTAAACCTCTCTACCCCATCACAACCACCTAGTATGATCACAGCTTTACTTACAATGTTGCGTTACGTGCTAACCTTGAGTCTTACCAGAAGCGACTACTAGGTTAAAAATAAACAAGAAACATGGTTTAATTTTTCATGAACAAGTCGTTCAAGAAAAAGGAACCGGGACAAACCAAATCTTCGCAGAATATCTTTACATGACGAAATATCGTCTATATCAAATTTAAAACTTACAAAAGTAAGAAAGAATTATTACAACTAACATGGTTTAGAGGTAACTATTAAATGAAATAAAACCTATTTCACTTCTGGTAAAACACTCACACTTTTCTAGTCAATATAATAAAAAATAATGGATTTAAGTTAGTGACTGTTCTCTCTCAGTATATTTGATCACTAAACGACACAATTTTAAAATAAACAGTCAAGATAACTCAGTTGCATGATCACTTTAAATCTTAAAAACTAAGGTTCTTATGGCGTATAGTAAATACGTTCACTACCGATATTTTCAGAGGCAGCTTAGCATTTAATGATTTAAATAGTCATTAACACCTTCATGGCCCAAGACGCAGGTGCCATTCTCCACCTCGTTCAGCTGCGGCGCGCCCCTGCGGGTCGCACCGCAGAGGCTGGGCAGTGAATACGTTATACACTAACACCTTCATGGCCCAAGACGCAGGTGCCATTCTCCACCTCGTTCGGCTGCGGCGCAGAGGCTGGGCAGTGAATACGTTAATCACTAAAATCGTCTATTCCTACACTATTTTAGTGTGAAGTGAATAGTGTATTGAGAATTCATTGACACAGCGTGAACTGCAGTTTCTAACCACCATAACGAATGTTCTTTGGAGGCTTTATTTCAAACTTAACTTAATAACTCTCTGCCCTGAATTTACAGTGGATGTGGTGAAATTGATATAATCTAAAACTTTATTTCCACGTCCTATAAATACAAGTTTGGATGTTCGTTTCTCTTTCACAAGCGACGCTACGAAACCAAAACTAAGAAAATGATCAACGAATTGACCGGAAATATTGAAAACAATAGTTTTATATCTGGAATAGTAGCCAGTTTTATTTTTAAAGTGATTATGCAACTCGAAAAAATCCAGCACAGAGTAACGGTTACAAAAACTGGAAGCTTTAATCTTAACCTGAATATGACCTGGAATGCGTCTCATGTCAATGAGCGAATTTAGAATACGTTGAGCTATTTTCATGCATACAAAAAAAAAACATCTTTTGGCCACTTTCACTTTTCACGTACAAACTTCATTCGTAATAAATTTTTGGCATTATTTTTAATGCTATCAAATTAGTTTAGTTTAGTATTAGCGACATCTGAATTCACACCATTGAAGCGTATTCTTTATGAAAATTATTAGATCAAAAATTATTCGACCAGACCAAATCAAGAGTCTCGAAAGAATATGACTATCAAACCCTTAACTAACCCCGTCTGTCAAATGAAAATGGCGACCCTGCAAAGACCGTGCATAGGTAAAATATGGCTTCGCAATGACAACCATTTTTTTTGGCGAAAGGTCAATCTAGACTCTAGATAGTTGCACGAAAAAAATGATCTTTCGCCTAGATTCTAGGGGTATCTGCGTGCACCGCATGCACTATCTAGATTTTCTTTTATCTAGGGTTTTGTGACGATTTTGTATCGATACCATTGTCATAATTAAGCGATTGGATAGCGGAATTGGCCCCCTGAATGAATGTGTGTCCATTCAGGGTGTACATTAAGTTTGCATGAAAATAGCTCACGCAACTAAAAGACATTGGATTAGTAACAAAAATAAAAAGCTTACTATAATATTAATGTTTTATACAATGTCACACATTGCGTAGACCGTGATTATTTAGAGCTAATGTACTTATTTAGATATTTAAACATGTTTTAATTACAAATAGAACGGTGGTTTATCAAAATAATTTAAAAATAAATTTAACGTAAATTCGCCTGATGTTTTTTGTGGCTCCATCAAGTTCAGATTCGTATGACCATGGAATTCATTCGCGAAAATCTACCCAACATTATTCTCAGATTAAAAAATGTTACTATAAGTGAATTTTGCTAAACCACCGTAATGGTATACAGAAAACGTTACCTAAATGCAATTCAAGCTAAGTGAAGAAAGGAGCAGTCTGTTTTTAACATTGAGAATAAATTAAGCAATGGTCACTGAGTAAAATGTTCCTTACGATACCATAAGGGGTCGTCCATTTATCACATGAGGTTCCTCATGACAAATGAAAACAAAGTATGGGTGGTGTCCTGGGTAAAAAAACGACACCGGCACGTCAGATATTAGACAAATACTTTTTCTTTTGTCGATATAGAAAAAAAATACAAAAACAAAGTGCGTCAATGCTTTTCAGTTATGTCACACCTTGTAAAACGTGTCAGGCGAAACTTTAACAGACTATATCTTCATATGTTTTTGTATACTCCGCAAAATAAAAAATACTTATCCAATATCGCCAGATAATCTGAGGGACTAATTAGAATTTATTTAGGACACTACCATATTGAGCCTGGTTTCTCTTCGATTGTCTTTTATCTAGTATTTACCCAACTGTACAGTATAAAAAGGGTACTGTAACTGCTCCCAAGAATGTACAAGATGAATAGTGACTTACGTACGATTACGTATTGTGTAGTTATATTAAAGAATCAACTCATAAATGAAGGAAGGTAAATTACTGTTTTGATTGGCTAATACACATTTTCATTTGATAGTAAAACCAGAATCTTTGAGCCATGATTTTCCATTTAATGAAGTAAATGGTGATAGTTATAAACTAAACCTTCCTTTTTTTGGCATAGTGCACACTATGAATTTCTCTAATTATTGACAAGTGATTTCAATTACAGAATGAAGTATTTCATTTCTTTGTCTATGAAATACTTCATTTTGTATTTGACAATCACTTGTCAATAGAGTATAAGGCTTACAGTAAAATGGCTGTATTTTCTCTTTGGAATATACTAATCACCAATGAAAATTAAACCTTAATTCCATAGTATTCGATCTACATTTATATAAAATTTCATAGTAAATGGGAAATATGTGTAGTTTATCGCTTTACAATTGATTTTAAACATTATTTATAGGCACATAGAGATATAAATCAAAACAGTAGGTACCTTCATTGATGAGTCTTACAAAGGACAGCGTGGCAGGTGATTTACAATATAATAATTATTTAAAGAAGAATACTAACTCAAGCACCGGTAGAGGTAGAAGAGCGCAGGTTTGCGTATCTTTTTATGACACAAAAAATTTAAATAGTAAGATTTTTCATGATACAAATACAAAAAAATCTATAATGTGAAACGACCAGGAGGGCAATTCTTGCAATATAGAATTATAAGCATTGAAGGCTCTATAAATATGGAAAGAACTTTATAACTTCAGGCGTTATTTTGCGAAAATATAAGGATGAAAATATTTAGTAACAATTCCAATTCGCGCCAAGTTAAGTCACTTGGCGCGCGGAGCTCGGAGTGGCAACATCTTTGGTGGGACTCTGCCGTCGTTGTTTGGCGCTCTCAGTGTCAAGATCGAGTGTTGTGGTGTCCTGATGATGTCTCGTGGAGAGACGAAACTAGTTGACGACTTACTTTGATAAATGTTCTTTCATTTTGTATAATTGGTTAGATTTTATCGCAAGTTTTGTTCGCGGAATTGTTACTAAATATTTACTTAATCTAATCTAAACTTCATCCTTATATGGATTCTCAAACGATAAATATCGAGACTTTTTCTTCAATACTTTGCACGATAAGTGGCAGGAGAATGCAGTTTTTGGAGGAACTCTATACACGGTGTAATATAATATATGTAGTACCCCGAAAGGGGAGGTTTCAGACCATCATGGTGATCAGTTGTGGGGGGGAGATATTAAAAAATTCCTATTTTCAGTTTCCCATACAAAAAGTTTTAATTTCCTAGTGCCTAAATAAAGTGACAACCCTATCCGGGCAACCTATACCTACCTATACTACTTCTACAGGTAGCTACAGCTATGGCGTGAGATTACTAGACGATTTAGTAAATATGCGTAATAATAATAAGATGCAAGTTGGTACCTGGGAACTAATGAGAAAATTGTAATAGCTAATAGTAATTCAATAAAACTTACATGACCAAGGTCGTGATTTCGAGTCAAAATCGTGACACAATTTGCATCATATTTCACAATTGATATTCACTAAAACTAACACTTTTAGTAGGTAGCATAGGTATTTGTATTTACGCATAATTTACATGTATTCGCATCACTTTATAACACAATAATTACGACACAATACTGTTTACAAACTAAAACGAAACCCGGCCGCCCTTTGTGTGCCGCGCACCGCGCGCGCGTTCGCGTGGACTGGTCAATCACCTTGAAAAAGTTCATACAATGGCCGGTCATAGCTAGTGATGTGTACTTAGATTATCATCGATATACCCATCATCGATTTTATGTTTATTTTTAACCTTCAAAAAAAGGAGGAGGTCCTCAATTCGACGTTATTTTTTTACCAGTTTCGACGTTTTATAACGCACTAGCTGCGCCCCGCGGCTTCGCACGCGTTGTTCCTAAGGAAACATTAAAAGGTTATTTTCATCCCACAGGAACTGATTTATAGGATAAAAAGCAGCCTATGTTTGATTCCAGGATTAGAATTACCTGTATGTGCGTGAAGAAGTAACAAACATCCATTCACACATCCATACATCCATACAAACTTTCGCACGTTTTAGTGTGTGTGATTCACTGCCCAATACTCGAAAGTAAAAAAATCGTGAGTTTATTTCTTTTGTTTGTTTTACATATTTAAGTTAAATAATGTTAAGTAGGTTTAGTACTTAGTTTTATTTTAAGGAATGATAAATCTAAATTCAGCCACAATAGCAGTTTCAAGCCGCACGCACACAACCGCTAATTCTTATTTTTACCACCTAGCTACTTTCTAAAAAAGCATATTAAGTACTATTTATTCGTATCCTACACTGTAAGAAACGATTTTTTAATATTTAAATAAGTACCTACGCCAAGTAACCAGCTACTCATTACAAACTTGCTAAACTAAATCGCGTATCACTAAATCACTTTTTTATTTTCGTCCTTGTTAATACTATTCATCGATATTACGATCAAAAGTGATTTTGATCTGACACTATTTCGTCGCTAGACAAGAGACCACTGCGCGCGGTTTGTTTGCAAGATGCCGACCGATCAAAGATTTCTGGACAGACAGAACAGACTAACTACCTACATTGAATAACGGAAAATGAAGTTTTAGGTAAGTTAGCTGTAGTGGTCGCGGCTTAATAATCGACCCGTGCAACTCAACCCGCGGATGTTTTAATTAGATAAATACACAAAGAAAATTACAGAAAGTTTGAAAATGACACGACTGTGTTATCAAACAAACCGCGTAAAGTTTATTTCGTGTTTTTAATTTCACGTAACTTCAACCTTCAAATTGAAATGTTATCCTAGCCCATAATTCTGTGACATAACTTACGACAATTTGTCTCTATGATGCTGTAGGCTGTAGGTAGTTTTTCTCTTTTATAACTGGAACTGTCTCTCCTGTCTGTGACCATACTGAGGTCACGACAACCAACACAGCTGACTTTAGGGTTGTGACTTCGTACAAAATCAGCTATCCATGTTGAAACTTTGTTGCAGTTTTTTTCAGAGATTTTAATCGAAATTCGAAAAGTCGTTGAACAAAAGTTGTTCCCCGGGGGGTGGACAATCGCCCCCTTTTCGGATAGTACACATATATTGGTACACGTTGTATATTTGTGATATTTATCAAGAACTTAGCCAGTTTTAGTGTCATAACAAATCATATTGGCTAAGATATTTTATAAAAGAACGTTCGTATAAATGTCTATGTAAATTGATAATGCAAATAAAAAGATACGCAACGCTAAAACGCATAGTTTGTAGAGATATACGCAATAATATACGTTACGACAAAATGGCGGCGAAGGGTGTGGCCTAGCAAAGACAACTAATTTATGTTCTATTTTACTTTTACTTTCGTCACAAAGAGAGTATGTAATAAAATGAGTGTCGTTAGAAGTCGTTAGAACTCAATAAAGACTTGAGTCCATTATCCTATGCTAGTATACAGTTAGAGCCGCATCGGCAAGTCTTTCGGAGACTATGATGATTGGGGTACAAAACACGGAACTGTCTAATGTTCTGTTATTAAATACCCTTTAAATAACAATAATAATGTTTTCACATCGCGTAAGTTTGAAAATATTTACATTTTTAATAGTCAATTTTGTTAATTATTAAGTTAAATAATACAGCTGAGTCTAGTTCGAGATCCTGCGGACTCGATATTATATTAAATTTTATTGTGTTAGAAAAAAAAGATATGTATATCGTTAGGCCACGCCCCACCCCAATCTCACTCTATTATCTATGGCAACATTGTTACGTTACAGAACCTTAACTCGTAAATGACAAGATAACCGGATTCACCTGATTGTACCATCCCGCGGTTAATTCGTAATCGCTATCTATCCATCTCTTTCGCTCTCCTTGCAATCTGGAACATGAGTATGAATATTAGTCAATTGATTTCCACTGGTGGTTCTGCTTCCCCGGTGTCCGATTTTTAAGCTATTGCAAAGCTTCTATCGCGGGCCTTGAGCGCGGGGACCGAATCCAGAAATTCCGTAACGAAAAAACCTCACGCTCCCCACTCCGCCGGGCAAGGAGGTGTGGCTTGAAGGCCGTGCATCGTCTAACGTCGTTTCAGTTCGGCAGTCTTCGACACGGCGTTACGATTAGACGTATTGTACGACTCTACGAAACTCGCACGAATCGAGACGAGCTGCTCCGAAATCGGACGAATACATAAGCAGCTGTTTATGAGAAAGTATATAGGTGTATAGGGTCATCACGCTCAAAAAGTATAACTTGAATTAATATCAAAGAAAAAGCAATACTGCATGAATAAAATAAATAAATAAAATTATAATTGCATAAGTTGAACCAAAATGCTATGCAATAGCTTTACCGCGGCAGTCCCCGAGTGCCACACGTTTTTATGATTCTTTTTTATTTGAAAGCTGGTGCTTCCCATGTGGTCCCATATTAATTTGGTCCAGTTCTGACAGTGGGATCCATATACTTGAAGTAGGTTTATACTTTTTTTTTAAACAAAATCAATTATCTCGTACCTACTACATATTTCTGGTTGCCAACAAAACGGCTGAACGCGTTCCGATTAACGGAAAAGAGCACTACCTTAGGTTCCCAGATGATTTATAAAAGGGGGTAATCCTTTAGAGGTATGATAATTCTTTACTTACCGACGACCTCTGTGGCGCGGTGGGCGAAGGTCCGCCTGCGACGCAGGAGGTTGCGGGTTCGATTCCCGCCTCGGGACAAATATTTGTACGATCTGCAGATATTTGTTCAGGGCGTTCTGGATGTTTTCTATATATAATAAAAAAATATCTATCTATGTAGTGTATTGTATTATGTATATCAGTTATCTGGTACCCATAACACAAGCTCTACTTAGCTTGGGGCCAGATAATGCTGTGTGAATTGTCCAGCATTATTTATTAAGCTATTGCATAGCTTCTATCGCGGGCCTTGAGCGCGGGGACCGAATCCAGAAATTCCGTAACGAAAAAACCTCACGCTCCCCACTCCGACCGGAACAGCGGTGATACTTTTTAGTTTTGCCATCTATCGATGAATAGTAGAACTTTTAATGACTTTTTGACATATGACGTTTGTCTCTTTAGTTCAGCAACTCGCCTCTAGAAGGCATTGCAATAGCTTTACCGCGGCAGTCCCCGAGTGCCACACGTCTTTTTTATATTTATTTTACCTTGTGTAATATAATGTAGGTCGCTACTTGTGGAATATCTCGATACAAAGCTTGCAGGACCAGGAGCCTTCGGGCGGAGTCTCCAGCGGAGGCGCGAGACAGTACATGTGGTAACCGCGATCACAGTCGTCGCAGAATAGTAGCTGGTCCTGTGAACATACATCAGCATTGAACACTACTAGCTCAATCTCAACAGCCTATATTGGTCCACTGCTGGGCAGTCTCGACATAGATAACGAACGACATCAGTCGCAAAGTTTTACCGAATATATTTTATCGTATTTTGATTTTCTTTACAAGAATCAAGTTCCAAATGATTCAATAACTATTTATTTCCAAAAATACAGTAGATTAACATAAAGAGAAGGTTAAATTTGTAATATTCATATTGATTTACCATTGGATCTATTCATTTTTGTCAGCTGTTTTGTCAAGCGACCGCCATCTTTACGATTTTTGTCGCAAACTTTACGCGTTCGGTAAAGGTAATTGCGAGCAAATTAGACAGCCCGATGAGTTAGTAGCAATCCTTCACCGAAATCGTAAAGTTTGCGACAAAAATCGTAAAGATGGCGGTCCCTGGACGCAGGCCTCCCCCTGATAAGCGCCTTGTCGTTTATCTAATGAGGGGTAATGCCCATAATCCCCACGCTGGGGACACTCTACTTGTTGCACTTTAATCGTGACTTAGGGCTCTTATAGACGGACTGCACGTCTCAAAAATACAACAGCCTATATTGGTTCGCTGCTGGACGCAGGCCTCCTCTAAGCCCATTATTTGGCGGTTATCTCATAGGGGTAGTGCCCCGCTGTCTGTTCGTCACCAGGCAGGATGTATCTCATGAACCGCGATAGATCTAGACAGTTGAAATTTTTAACTGATGATGTATTTCTGTTGCCGCTATAACAACAAATTTATATTAAACTAGCTGCGCCCCGCGGCTTCGCACGCGTTGTTCCTATGGAAACATTAAAAGGTGATTTTCATCCCACGGGAACAGATTTATGGGATAAAAAGCCTATGTTTTATTCCAGGATTAGAATTACCTGTATGCAAAATTTCAGCTAGATTCGTCCAGTAGTTTTGGCGTGAAGAAGTAACAAACATCCATCCATACATCCATACAAACTTTCGCCTTTATAATATTAGTGTGATGTGAAGTTTAATAATTTTAATAATTAAGAGGGGCAACGTCCTTATCGCCTTGAGAACCGATCACTGAGGTTACGGAACGTCGGGCGCGGTCAGTACTTGGAAGGGTGACTGCGTCACCTTGACTTTTTGTATTTTATGAGGAAAGATTTGTATTTTTTTAGTTTTATAGATAATTGGTACCACGGAACCCTTCCTGCGCGAGTACGACTCGCACTTGGCCGGTTTCATTTTAAAATACTTACGTCATTATCACTGGTTCCACAGATGGAGCAACATTTACATTCGATGCACTGCCAGCGGTACTTGCGCACTGAGACTATCATATTGTCCGTGAACTGGAGGCATGTTGGGTGGCCTGCGCATACGAAAATACATTCTATTACAAAGTCAAAAAGTTGATTTTTAATTATTTTCAAATGAACTTGGATAAAATACTGTTCATTTATGTTTTGTTTTGCAAATGTATGGTTGAATAAGCATACAGCAATGTCAATTGGATAGAAATATTGAATTATAAATTATGTTGAAACTTAGTTAACGAATTATTTGATTCACGAATTGACGGCTTTATCAACTGGTAAGTTTAAAGACGAAAACAAGAAATATTCGACAGAGAAACTTTAGGAGGCACAGAAGATGTCAAGTGAACAATAGGCGGGTTGTGGAAAGTACAATGGTCAAGTTGTGAATCAAATTATTTGTTAGGTAGAATTATTTAATTACAAAATCGGTATTGTAAGGCACATAACATTCTTACCTTGAAAAATCTTCATAATTCTTCGTTTCACAACTAATCACAGGAAATAAATAAAGGGATAACAATGCTATGTGCCGAACAATAGTGAAAACAAAATAAAAAATAATACATCAGTTAAAATTCATACAATTATACCAAGTATCAGGCCCCCGATTCTCGCAACTCGAAGATTGCAACTTGACAAATTCAATGTCGAATATTCGACATATTTATCGAAGCAGCGAGAAGAGAGGGCCAGAATGTTGTAAGGAAGTGCCATTCACTATTCTTCAGCACAGCTAAATGAAACTAACTCATCGAATTACTCAGTTTAATGCTAAAAAACACTGTCGGCCTTTCAAACGGTACAAATATTTAACCATTATTGCAAATATTCTCGTCAATATGTAACAAAATCCAATTTGAGAAGTACTGGTTAAAAACAGCTGTCTCTTTCTAACATTACAAGTACCGTGGTTAACTGCTCTAAATGAAAGAGACAAACATACACAAATGTTTGATAGTGACAATAAATTCTATGTTAAATCATTTTCTGAAATTGGTGACATAATAAACTTTTTTTGAATTACAATAAAGACGAAAATAAACTAAAATTCAGTGTTTCAAAGGCCGAGTCATAGAAAACGAAATAAAAGCGATATTTGTCCTTATACTATTGGAATAACATACAACAGTTTCTTTGGGTTGCACTTCCAAACTTGCATTCTTAACTTTGGTTTTATATCAAAAGGTTTGACTCTTAGAACTAGGTTAAGTGTATAATAATGTACTTAGATATGTAATTTTAGACTCGTATACTGAAACTCTACAGATCAAACAAGATATCTGTGAAAAAATCGTTGTAACTGTCATTTTCTTCAGTAACCTAACTGCGGTTGACATATCAGCGTCTAATAATGTAACTAAATAAGTTAAACTTTTGTTAATTTCACAGACATATTGTTGGAACTAGAGTAACTCAAAATTGAAATAATATAATCGTTTTCGCTGGTGAATTTCATAGAACAAATATTTTGATCGGAGAAGTTTCAGTTTCTGTTCTATTTATCTATTATTCGATTATTTTGTAGATATTTAGAAGAGAGACCTAGGGTTGGTGGAACGTAGACAACTGTGATACAATTGCGAAAGTGAAAAATCATTTAAAATATGGTCCACTTTCGTGACATTGTTAGGTAGTATAAAGTGCAACATCTATTTTTCGACTCATACATTTTTAAAAGTATTTATACAAATCAATTTACCAAATAAATGCTAACACTAGATATAATAAGAGATTTATTTTGCATTTCTTTTGCAAATTTTGTCATTGCAAATTTTATTTTAAGGCACCAAACAAGTAGAATTGGGTAAGTACAAATAACAAGGATTTTATACTTATGTTAAATATATTTAAAGATACTCCTAATTTATTATAATTTGTCATATGCATAACATTTTAAAGATCAAAAATAAAATTAACGATATCAATTAATATTTTTAAACTAAAACAAATATTAAATTATAGGAATGATAGATTAATATTAAATAAAATAACAATGGGTTATTCCCATTAATATACATTATTTTTTAACATCTTTGGATTAATTAATATTTTTTTAAATTTATTATTTCTTTTAAAGGCTATTTAAAATAATTAACAAAACAGGTTTTATGTCTTTCAGAAAAAATATACATTTCTCATCTTCAAACAGGTATAAATCTAAAATCAATTAATAAATCAGTTTAGGAAATTAAATTTTTTCATACATGAAAATCAATACCCGAATGCTGGATCACAAAATTTTATTCAAATTTATCGGATAAATTTACACAGATTAACAAATGAAAATCAAAAAGGCACTAAATAAGCTCAGAATTCTACGAATATGACTTGTTCAATAAAAATATTGAAATCTATCTGTTAACGTTTTGACCGAGCTACTCGTCTAATGGCGATTATAGGTTCGTAATCCAAAGAACCTTGCTTGAAAAATATACGAAAACTTCGGTCAATAAGGTTCACTTTCAATCAATTTCATTGGTGTACTTAACACGTGCTTATAATACACATTGTATAATAATTAAAAATAGTGCTCAAGTTGTGTTGGCAACATTTTCAAGTTATATTGTTGAGCAATAGATATTCATAGTGAATATTGAGTGGAACGTTACATGACTCGATTTTATTGAATTGTGACTAGAAAACTAGGAATTGCTATTAAAATGGCATATTTTGATGGTTTTATAAAAGACATTGACAAGGCTTAAGAAAATCTTTGGCGCTTCTAGAATATTCAATGGTAAAACAAAATGGCAATGGCTGCCATGCTTTTACTAAATAAATTGGACCCATACAATGCGCCAAATTCAACAACTTTAATTTTCAAATAATTAAATTATGTCTTTTATGTGAGTTTTAGAAAAATTAAGGCACATTTGCATAAAAAAGATATCCACTAATTTAAATATTTAAATAATTTTTATGGGATTTTAGAACAAATTAAGGCACTTTTACATAAAAAAGGTAAACAAATCAAAACTTACATTAATTTGGCATCACATGAATATGGTAACACCAAGACTTAAATAACTCTTTGTCAAATAGATTAGACCTTCATACTAATACAATATGAACGTTCAAAAGCCGTATCTATTCGCCTTTGTTTAAAACTACTGTTGTTACAATACAACAACACACACGGTACACCTACACGGTACACCTACACGGTACACCTACACGGTACACCTAAACGATTTATTCGATTTTATAGTGACTGAGTATAACTAAACATCCAAAGAAGCATTCACCACGCTCATTACAATAAATAGAAGTGGTATTTATATCTATCCAAGACATGCAATAGAATTAAATCATTCATGATAAATTGTTAAGTGATACCTAACCATAAGAGGGTTGAAGATTTTAGTAAAGAATAGTCACCCCTAACATAGGCTACTACAAAGTATTTATAAAAAAAACCTCGCATAATTATAGTTAAATATTTGGATTGAGGTCACATAAATAAATAAAAAATTTGCTCTAACATAATTTCCTAAAACGTCAGGCTGATGTTAACATACATAGCTCTAATTATTTTAAATTTGATGTGAATTAAAATTTAGTGTAGGACATTAAGTAATGGGACATTTATGATTAGTATAAGTGCCCTCTATCCAAATATTATATAACATTTATCATGCTCGGAGATTTGAAAAAAAAACAGTGTGTCAGCTATGTTAGGGCTAAAATCTTCAATTCCCTTTATCATTTTATATTCTAAAAATATTTTTACTCCATACAGGCTTCTATAACTAATCAAAACGTCTTTTGACAACAGGCGAATTAAATTATCAATAAAAAAAATAATAAATCTATACTCAAATCAACGGTTATATAAAATACTGCCAATTTAAAAGACGAGTGTCATTTTTGGCCAATTTGTCATGCTAATATATTTTTTACTAAATAAGTACATACCTAAAATGAGATTGTAACATTTGTTATCTATCTGGAATGTCCAAAATGTAAGCTATGTAAATAACATCTATGATATATCTATATATAACTTTGGTAAAACGAAAATTAAATCACTTCACAATGTAACTCACGATTTTATACATACAATATAGGTATAAATATATGTATTGCAATAAAATATGTTCATATAACATAAAAGCGAAATTTTTGCTGAACCTACCCTAGGTTCATTATAGCAAAAATTTCGCTTAATAATATATATTTTATGTTATACCGAGAATTGGTAAAACTCACTCTTAAAAATTTTGGTCCTAGTCATCAGTTATTTTCTGTAAAATTATAGGACCACAATGTCATCGTCCAAAGTAACAAATATGCTAGCCGTATACACCGTAGTCATCGATTTTGCCAAAGAAAGAATAGAAAAAAATTACCCATACTTATATTTTAAATTTGCAAGAAACTCTGGCCTCTATTTTTTACTATCATACTGTAGGTAGTGGCATCGGATCGTAATGTAATTTCGTAGGGGGATAAGTATCCCGGGGACATAGGTTGCTTTTTATCCGGGAAAAGCGAGAAAAAGCTACTCCCAGACAAAACCGTGTCTGCTGATGCTATAAAGGATTGAATATAAAAAGCTACAGAAACTACAGCGTTGAACTTGGCCTAGACGGCGGCCACGCAGCATTCACGTTGTCTCACTGTATCTAGCAAGTGCATATGTCGTTCACAGATGAAGTTGTCGATCTTTCTCATTTATAATATTAGTACACATTGCTTTTACTCTATTCTTGCTTTGACAATATCTATGTATCATGCTAGAGGAAATTGGATGAGAAATTTACACAATCAAGTCGAACCTACAGCGTAGGACTTTGCCTAGACGGCGGCGACACAGCATTTACATAATCATCCTTCAGCAACTTTGTCTGCGTCGCAAACGTATCGAACGCATCCGCGGAGTAAGACATGGAGGTGAGAATTTCTACCACTCCGTTCAGTCTCACTGTATCTAGTAAGTGCCTGTGTCGTTCGCACACACGGTTGTCGCTGTGAAAGCAGTTACCTGAACGACCGCAGTCGGAACAGCTGACCAATTGTTCTGCTGTGCCGGTTTTTTTGTTCTCTCTGTCGTCGCCGAGGCAGAAGTCGCAGTATGGGGATGGTGGGGGCTGAAATAAGTCGCAAGTAAATGCTTATTTAGTATTTGTAAGGTCATTGTACTGTGATCTGACTGTAAGGTACAGAAAGCCTCGATAGTTGCGCGAGAAACTGTTGGCAAGTTGAAGCCAGGAATTCTACTCGGACGACCAACGCTTATGTCGCTTAATAAGATTAGCGTTTGCACGAACACAAATCAGTAACTTCTATTTTGTTTTTAAGAGTAAAGGCGCTATGCTTTAAAGGCCGACTAAAATAGGCCCTGTACGTTAGCTGGGTCGCCTCTCAGGTTTGTAAACAGGGGCTGAGTAATTCGAATATCCTTCTGTAGCTCAGATAGTTACAGAGAAGAATCTAATCTGGGTTATAGGTTATGGCCCAAAGGTATGTCTAGCAGTGGATGTAATGAACCTTGCTATGTCCTCGCAAGCCACTCGCCACCCAGGCCACTTGGTATCGGGCCGCCCTGGAGTAGTTTTTTATTTTATTGATGAACGTCAAGAGTTTAGTCAATCAACTCACTTTTGAAAGCGAAGATGAGGCCTCAGATGGGGCACGCTTTTCCAGAAGGACCTTACCCTGGATTTAAAGACTCATAGATTGTACTCTAATGGGGAAACAGACGCAGGAAGCTTTCCACTCTTTGGCTGTGGATATTATGAAAGCAGAGCATATTTTTTTGATTCGACACTGTGTTATGTCGACCATGTATGGGTAGTATGATGTTTGGAGGCAAGCGGGTTGCTAAGAGACTCGACAGTATCCTTGTAACCTTACAAGGATACTGTCGAGTCTCTTAGCAACCTGCTTGCCTCCTATCCTTGCGGAAGGTATGAGGTACCTATATGAGTGACCTAGTGTTTTCTTTGTTTTTGTCGAGTGAAGTGCAGAGCTAAGTTACCTTGCTAGCTCCCCCCAGCATTGGCCGCCCTTCAGGCTTCTCTACAGGCTTGTCCACGGGCGCTGCGACTGTCGTCGGCGCGGCAGGTGTCACTAGCGGCGCGTGGGCAGAGTCAGAGCTAGAAGTGTCGGCTGAGGCGGGCCGAGGGGGCGGGGACGGACGTCGCACCACTGCGGGGGGAGGGGCGCCGGCTGTTGAAGATAGGGAATGGTTACGCTTCGTTGAAGATGAGAGACATAATCTTGACTGGATGAGATGTAATTCGTGACTTGATAAAGAGCAAGTAGAAATTTTACTGGTCTGTTCACATTTTGGCCGAGTCATGGCGGGTTTAGGTTTATAAATGCTGTCTTGTCAACGCAAAGGATGAGTTGTCTGACTGGGCCAATATGTGGATGAACCATCAATGAAATTTTAGGCAGGTTGGGAGACTTAATTTATGAAAAACTGATGAAACTGAGTTCCAGAAGAACATTTACAAAAACTATTAGTAAGAAATTAAGAAGCAATACCTGATTTTGTAGCTCAGCAATTTAAGACGACATGACTCTATACTCCGGGACCTGATGCAGGTATGAGATTTGTGAAAACAAAGCAGTTAGTTTCGCTTACCTAGGTCGTTGCCACAACAGCTCCAGCCCAATGTAAATGAGTAGCAACCATCTCAGTACGAGAGAGTAAAGATGAGGCGATACGTCACAGTAAGTACTTCGTACTCACCGTTACTTGGCGCACCGGCCGGGTTATTCAAAAACGTGACGTAACTGTCTTGATACTCCGTAGCGGGGACTGTCACCGGTGGGGTGTGGGCACCTGCCCTGCTGTCTCGGGAATCCCCGTCGGAACCGGCGGCGGGGGCTGAACCGGCGGCGGCGGCCGCGGCCTCCTTGTGCGTGTGTGTGAAGTGGTACGTCAGGCCGGGACGGGTTTTGTACTTCGCGCCGCAAACTGTGGAGATACGGGCGTTAGGTGGTGCGGGGTTAAATATTTTGTGGTGGGGTGTGGGAAGGAACGAGTACACTTTTCATGTGAATGTAGGTCAGCGATTAAATTGCAGCTAGAATAAACTGTGCCATCCATACGCCTATTAGCAAACATGATTTCGCGAAATATTACTGAATGTTACATCTATTTTGTTTGGTGTTGTTACAAATAAATGACATTAAAAAACCTTATGTTATTTTTACTTGTTACTCATACTCATTATTAAAAATTTGTTAGAGGTGTAATTTTTTTTACTGTTTGTGAAAGGCCGATTTCAAAAGCGTTTTAAAAGTTATTTTTTGTATAATATTTTATTTCTGAGCTAAAAACCTAATTGAAGTTAATTTCCCATTTCTCGTTCCTTCCCACAGCAACAAAAGTAAATAAAACTTAACTCACCGTGATGCCTCCTCCTTGTTCACGCCTAACTAACGTTAAAGGGGTTTGGGGAGCCCGCGTCAACAGAACAGAGCAAGGAGGCACCACGAAGCAGCAGCCTTCCGGATTATCCGTCATCAATCAAATAGTTGTTACAACGAGTTTATACGAACAGAATGAGACTTTATTATCAGAAAATAAGAATTGAGATTCAAAGAGTTATGACATGAGATTGGATAGAAATGGCGAGCCAAGCGAATAAACCAGACATTTTGCAGCAAAAGTTAAGCAGCAAAGGTTAATTTTTGTTGAGAAGGAGAGATCTTGTCCACAGCAGTTTTATTGGAGCGAAAAATTGCGGCAGAGGCCGTTTTTTGACAGTTTTTAAGTAAATTTCCCAACAAG
The DNA here is from genome assembly GCA_955876795.1 of Eupithecia tripunctaria. Lineage (NCBI taxonomy): Eukaryota > Metazoa > Arthropoda > Insecta > Lepidoptera > Geometridae > Eupithecia > Eupithecia tripunctaria. Next base: position 4,734,833 of record OY041623.1, on the reverse strand, counting down.
AGATTTTCAGTAAAAACTATTAATCGATGAGCTCCGCCGTAGATTTAGAGGATAAAAAAGTGTGTGAACAAGATGAGGGTAGTTGCAAATAGTTCGTATAAACTCGTTTTAAAGCCGGTCATCGTGATGTCTGTTCGTTGAAAAGACGCGGGCTCCCCGGGGGCTAGTTTGATTGATGACTTCAAATCAATGGATCCCGCCCATACGGTACAAATAAATAAAATGAAGTTGTTTCGCTGTTTTGTCACACGGTGCTGACTTTTGCTACTGAATTTAGAGATTACTGAAGTTTGTAAACGAAAGAAAATTTGGTTAGTCTGTTGAAAAAGAGAAGAGTCGTGGGAAGTGAGGGTGCTCGTGTGCCAATTGACAACTTTTGTTGCGTTGACAACACTGCTCTGTCATTTGCAGTACGACTAACCGTGTAAGTTCACCAAAACGCCACGGCTCTTCTCTTTTTGAACAGACTCTATTTGTACAAAGAAATACAAAAGTTCAGCGATCTCCATATTCGGGATGCAAAGTCTCACGTGTCACAAAAAAGATCCAAACTTTGGAGTCAAATCAAAACATTTGAAAAGACAAATAAAAATTAATACATTGGATAATTTTATTCGTTTATCAACATAAATATTTCTTGTATAAATTCATAACAATCTTTGGGTGAAAGTAATACAATGACGAGCAAAAATATGTGTTTCAGAAAACGGTCATCAACAAGTACTATCAATTTTATACAAAACAACACCGTAAACTTTATCAAACACTACAAATATGTCCAAAAAGTTGAGATTTAAATAGTGGATTTTGCTCGCCAGTGTATTGAGGACCTTAGAGTAACATAGTCCAGTTATTTTACTGTTTTTTTTTAACAAACAGAAGGTAAACCGCGGTGACCTCTCTGCTTGTCGATGTATTTGTGTCTATTTTAATATTACATAGGACAATAAGGGCCACTAGGTGAAATCACACCAAAGATGAAATCAAACTCACAAATACTAAGTTTTTTCACACTTTACATCTTTGGTGCGGAATCTTTCAAAGGTGCTTAGATTATAACTACTTTGCGACCAAACTTTGCTACTTATGATATTTTCTAATACAGGAACTTTTGAACAACATTACTGTTAAAACAAAATCAACTCTAATCAGAGAGATCTAAGTCAATTTTGCTTCAATCAACAGCGAATGCGTCCTGTCTAAGATATTATTGCAATGGTCGGCAAAATCGAGGATCCCCTAGTCACTTTTTACCGTTCTGATTATTATAACACTAACATAAGAGCCTTAAATACATTAATTCATAAAATTTCTTACCATACACAAACAAGAAATCGCGTAACGTCCAAACATACATATTTTTATTAAATTTTGTGATAAAACAAAAGGAAAAAGGACATCTAAAAAGAAATCCTTGATCACAATGACTAAAATTTCACTATAATACTGAAATTTTGTGATGTATTCGAAAGCGTTTTTTCGTATGTCTTAATTTATTGAGAAGACTGTTTAGTTCTTGTGGAAGACGTATACATATTTGTTTTTCAAAAATAAATTATAACACAGAGAAGTTTGAAAATTGATGCGCTTCGTAGGGATATAAAAAAACACTACTAAAACCAATAAAAAGCTCAAAGCAGCAAAAGCTTTACATAAAAACAAGAAAACTTAAATCAAAGAAATAAAGTAAAATAAAACTGTCATTTTGAATGCCAAAATGAATGGTTTAGTCGGAAACTAAATATAAATGATTGATTGTTTGTGAATGTGTAGTCCAAAAAGGCAAAACTTTAGTCATTGCACAAAAAATTCCTAGGAGCATTAATGAAATAAATAAACTATCACAGAAACATGAGTCAAACATACAAACCAATCAGTGCTACATTAAAATACATAGTTGTGATTCATAAGATTCAGTTTAGAATAAGCATTGTGAGCCAGTTTTGGCTACATACAGCGTTGATCCACTTTAAGATATTAATAATTATTGCAATAAATACAACCTCTTAACCTCTTATATTATGAAAATTGTAATCGTGAGATTTTATTGCGTTTCAGGAAGCCTCCAGATTCTTGGGACCGCAAGAAGGCGGAAATTTTCACACAGGATCATCAAACAAGCATTATACGGGTTTGCAATTGGATTGTAAACTACAAAAAAATCGTTTGAGATTTTGAAAAAATCGTCGCATTTCCATAGAAAATAAAGTAACGTAATTTTTTCGACTGCCATTACTATATTTTATATGAAAATGTGACAGCGCTGTAATGTTACGTAAACTTCCCGCTTGGAGCGCCGCCGTCACACTGTCAGCGCGTCCAATAATCATGTTCTCGAGAATTCTTTCCGTTTTCGTACTGTGCAAACTTATACTAACCATAACAAATAAACATGTTTAACTTTATTTATTTATTTCTAAGACTGGCTCAGAAGCAGATCATTCATGAATGGGGGGGTAAATTTTAGTTTTTTCTATTAGCCTAGCCTAGTTTCTGAGTCAAAGGGAATCAACGCTCCGAATTAAAACTATAACTACCCTTAACTACACTACAGATTGGTACTGTGGCAGTGTTATAACTATTTTCTTACTAAAATTGGTGTCATACATTCATAAAATTTTGAACTTTTACGTAATTGACTGTAAGGTCAAATTTAAAATCTGTAGAAGCAAACAGTTGATGTCACTTTGCGGAGACGGCGCCGGAATTTGCAACCGAATCATGCGTTTCGTGAGTACTTGAGTACTATTCCCAAATATTTACATTTTTGCTTAGTGAACTATGGTTAAAAAACTGATATAAATTAGAAAAATTTTGCTATAAATTTCTTAAAACCTTTTACATAAAATCCCCGAACAAACCTACAATAAAACATGATTTTAAAACACTAAAAACACGTAAGCAACGAATCTAAATGCACAAACTTTTTGATAAATTAGATTAAATAATAAACAACTACAAATATTTCAAAAAATCTCTGAAACTTTTCATTTCAGCCTAAAATTTTACCTACAAATTACTCATTACTTTTTTGATGGTTTCTGTTATTCTTGTACAATAATAGAAACATTGTGATGTAAAAATATAGATACAGAGCCATTTTGTGTATCTGATCCGCTTTTGCAGTATTGGTCTCGAAAATTGCTGATATTTACACATTTAATAATAACTTAGTGTTCTTTTCCTTATCAACATTACTGTAGAATTTAACTTGTAAATGTGTAACACCATAAACAATTTGCACCAAAGAGCAATGCGAGAGTTGACCAAACACTTAAACTGACTTGTTTTACGCTTCATTCACGCATAGAACCCAGAACTCTTTTTCTTGGCAGCTAAAGACTATTTTCTTATTGCGCAACATTTCTGAAAGCTCGGCGTGGAACAAACACGAGATTCTTACCTAATCGAGTATTCACACTCATATACTATTACATACACAACATTAAAAGGCATATTTGCGACACTAACTGACAAACGCTTGAATAATGTGTGCTTGCAAAGCGCTGGAAACCATATTGTGGTTAAAAATGGAACTATAATTAAATACCTTCGTTTTCTGCTCCACTTTTCTGCGTCTCTGTGTTACCTAAGGCAGGGCGCACCGTGGACACCGTTGGCTCTCGTGTTAGATACAAGCTACCGATGAATATTTGATTTCTATGTTTCTATCTAGTAATTACTATTTATCAAGCTGTTTACATAGTAAAAATTTGACTTGTCTAAGTGCTTATTTTGTAAGTCTAAAGAAATAAACGATTTGACTCTGACTCTATGGAACCAGTATAAAATCATCCACTTCCTGTGCATACGTAAACATTATTTGTGTCCAGTTGCTCCCACGATCAAAAAGTACAGGAACAAAAAGTGTCTACGTTTGCGCAGCGCGCATGGTCTATACACCAAATCGCAGTTTCGTTTTCGTTCTCGTGCAAAACAACTCTTATTTCGCTTGCATAATATGCTGAAAATGTATCAGAAATTTAGATTTCGATTTAAGTTCACGGGCCCAGGTAATCAGAATATTCAGAATCAACGCACGGAGATTATAAAAACTCATTTAATTATATAAATTATTTACTTTGTTTCTAGAAAAGTCTGCCAGCACACATTATCAAGCGTACCAACAAAACACATCATCATTACAATCCTTCCAATGCTATTTAGATACTACAATAAGACCTACTCATTGGCCCTTCTATTAAACCATGTGATGTCTTAGTATAATGATATAGTTCGATTGTAGTTTAGTTTACAGACAGACTGACATTTATGTTTAGATTTTTATAGGGAAGAATTATGGAAGGTTTTTGGTTATATTTTTGAGTAACGGTTCAGTGATACTCTATTATTTAGTGGAATTATTAAGTATACATATTTTTTTATCCCAGCTGTATATGGAAGACTAAAATTCAATTATAATAATTATTTTATCGATCAGTCCGTCTGTAAACTAAATTTCCTAATAAATATGAAAGCTCAGGTCCTTCTATATCAAAACTATTGAGCAAATCCATTTCTATTGAATATTTTTCATCAGTTGACAACCCTCTACAAATATTATGGATGGACTTACAGGTTTTAAGGCATTCACTGCCCAGCGTTGCGCGTTCCATCGGACGTGGGTTGTGGGCACTTAAAGTGTTAAATCTTTTTACAGGGAATCAACTAAACATGGCCTCTGTGGAAAATTTTATGTAACAGTTTTGTATGACATTTTCATTAGACAAAAGTGCAAATAATGAAATTCAAGGAGATAACACATTTATTTAGTCATTTACTATTTTAAAAACTATAGATATTATTCATTTTATTTTTAATTGAGGGTCGACAACCGATCTAATCTATTTTAAAATAGAGGTATGCAAATCTACAGTAACCTTACAACGAAAATATATAAGTTACATTTATCATAGACAACTGTCAAAGATTCAAGGGAATTTTCTCATGCGCCGTCGATTTGACAGCTATCGAATCGAAACGTAACATTTTAGCGTTTTATTCCTGCTAGGTATACGTATTGCACTCACGGGAATGTAATTGCTATGCTATCTATGAGTATGTATTTATCTAATGCCATGCTTTCTTAAGATATTATTTAACGATATCTATGAGACAAGATTTTTGTATCCGATATTTTTGATAGTAAGATCAAGAGTGTGCAATAAGAGAAGGATCTTGAGCGTGATGACAAGATATGGTTTTCTCGTGAGTGAGTAGTACAGAGCGATAGACGCGCGCCGTATTTTCTGTGCCATAACTGTTTTTACCTTATTACAAATTAATGAAACAAGCAATCGAAAAATTAAGACATTTAAAGAAATACTTCTCTGTTTCTTATGAAAACAAAAACTCAACAAAAAAAGTGTACTGTTCCTGAGATAAATAATAAATATGTGCAAAACAGGTATTTAAAAAAAATATAATTATAAACATTTTCACTAATCGAGTTTGTAATACACATAATCCAAGGTAATGATAAGTTCGAAGTATCATTTCCTTAAATATGAAGGTGGTAGCTTTTGCAGATTCTAAGATAAATAACGATTTCGAACTACAAAATTGCGTATTGCACACTCTTAACTATACCAGAAGATTTTCTATACTCTGGCCATAGGTACTCAAGATATAATAATCGTCAAACTTCTTGTCCTCTGGCGAACCGCGTGACAAAGATGCACAGAACGCAATTCTTAGCCAAATTAGTGGGCGGTTACCTGAATAGTCGCTTTGATTATTATAATTTTGAGTTTTTGTTTCAAACAATGAATGAACGAGACAGAGTTATACGACTTCTCTTAAACCTACTGCGTTCTCTCTATCTCAAAAGGCAAGAACATCCCTGACAGTATTTCCTCAATTTCTAGGATCTTTCTAGAACAGTGAATTTGTAGCTAATATGATATATAGAAAGAAAGCACGGCTGTACATGGACCTGAGCTGAGTAGGATGTTAATGTTTCCGCCTGGACTTACGTTCACAGCCAAAAGGCTTTTCGTTGTCGCCAGGTACCTCGTACGGTAGCGTTCCTTGGCCGGCCCGCTTTCGCCCGCGACCCTGCAAAAACATGCAATCAAAATGTTATTATAAACGCAAAATTTATTTATTTATCTATAGTAATATTATAAAGGCTCCAAATATTTTACCATAAGAGCTTACTTTTCAGAGAGTGACATAGGCTTGTTATGGGTACTAGATAACTGAAATTTTAGATAGGTATTTTTTATTATTCATAGAAAAGGCTGGAACACCATGAACAAATATCTGCAGATCATGGACATATTTGTCCCGAGGCGGAATCGATTTTTTTGTTGTTGTTTGTTTCGTGTATCGGCACAGCCCGGACACTCGCCCATTTCTCAATACAAAAGTCGCGTCTCGGCACATAATGTGCAGCTGTGTTTGACGTACACTTCGGTGTATCAACAGACTGAAATGTGAGACCCTGTCCCTTGCGTCGATTGAATTATAAACCCTAATACAATAGACACAAGGAGACACATCACTCACACAGCGCGTCCCCTCTTGGCCAGTGTATCATCTGGCTGAGACTTCCGAGTACAACCCAATCTAGAAACGTGTCCAGTCGGCGTGGCTCCGTCGCGGCACTAACGCCCGTTAAATATAAACTATAACACAATAGACACAAGGAGACACATTACTCACAGCGCGTCCCCTCTTGGCCGGTGTGTCATCTGGCTGAGACTTCCGAGTACAACCCCCTCTAGAACCATGTTTATTCGGCGTGGCTCCGTCGCGGCACTAACGCCCGTTAAATATAAACTCTAATCCAATAGACACAAGGACACACATCACTCACACAGCGCGTCACCTCTTGGCCGGCGTGCCCGGAAGTCTCAGCCAGAGCTGAGACTTCCGGGACAACCCTCTCTAGAACCATGTCCAGTCGGCGTGGCTCCGTCGCGGCACTAACGCCCGTTAAATATAAACTCTAATACAATAGACACAAGGAGACACATTACTCACAGCGCGTCCCCTCTTGGCCGGCGTGTCATCTGGCTGAGACTTCCGAGTACGACCCCCTCTCGACCCCGGTCCAGTCGGTGTAGCCCCTCCACGACGCTTGCGTCGATTCGCGTACGTATCGTCATAATAGTCTTCATCTGATTCTGGGTCTGGTTCCTCCCCGGTTTCCATTTCTTCCATTGCTAGCTCGTCGTAGAACCATTCCTGTAAGCAATATGTTTGTAGGTTTAAGCTTTGTGTATTATAGCACTGAGATTGTGTGGAGTATTATCGCTTAGGCCTGATATGAAAGTGTTTAAATGCTTAGTGTTGACTTGTTGAGGGCATCACATGGTTAAAGATAAATCAATACTAGTTACCGTAGTTACGTTGATTACAGATTTTGTAGGAGGCATTATCATCTTTAAAGCAAGAAATGAAAGAAACCCACGTCTGGGCTTTATGGCATTATGATTCTTGGAGTTGTGTATGTTACGTTAATGTAATTTATGTAATGTCTCATCTGCACCCAGATCCAAACAGTTGGATAATTCACCATAATGTCTTTAGCTGCGGCAGTATCAAATATACAGTCTACAATTATCTTACCTTAGGGTCATCCTTAGCTGCAGTCTGTGAGCCGTCCCTACTGTCGTCTCCCCCGGGCACCTCACCCGGTACACCAGAGCTGTTCTCTCCGTCAACAGCATTGTCTGTGACATTCTCAGCTCCACTCCAACCCCAGCGGGTTGTTGACATTGTGAGGTATTGGCGGCGGGATTTGCGCCATCTGAAATATTATATTATATTTTTTAAGTTTTCTACCAATATTTTTAAAATCTATTAAACTAAAATAACAATTTCTTTGCCTGCTATGCACATGAACAACTTCCATCTGGTGCAGAGGCATGGCAGTGAATTGGTTTTTTGAGTAATTATTGTTTGTGATGTGTAGTTAACCCACATAGTCAAACTTTTTAGGCACAATACATGCACCCAACCAGTTCATATGCTATCTGCCATCCTACACTATGTTTGCAGATTGGTGGTGTTCACCCAAGAGATTTACCCCAGCGGTTGTCAGTTCTTTATAAGATATAGCCCTGCCACTTCAGCTTGCTAATTCTTAGAGCAAGTATAAATAAATAATGCGCATCATTGTCTAGGCCCAAGCTAAGCAGAGCTTGTGTTATGGGTACTAGATAACTGTATTATTATATTAATATTCACGGGTATTTATCGCGTTTAAAAAATAAATGTGATAAATACCCGTGAATATTTATAATAATGTGTTCTGATCGCGTAAGTTTAAAAAACTTTAGATAACTGTATACATAATACAATACACTATAGATATTTTTTATTATACATAGAAAACATCCAGAACACCCTGAACAAATATCTGCAGATTGTCCCGATGCGGGAATCGAACCCGCAACCTTCTGCGTCGCAGGCCGCCTGCGACGCAGGAGGTTGCGAGTTTGATAGACCACCATGCCACAGAGGTTGTCAAGGATGAAAATATTTAGTTACAATTCTTTGTATAACCTCTGATAAAATCTGACAAATTGTAGTCCACATTTTAGAAGACTACACCAAGTAAAAAATGAACATTGTCCTTATATTTACAATGTAAAGTAAAGTACGCAAGTACACAGAGTAATGCCTGAATCTATAATTAATTCTTAGAGCTTTAAATAGATCAATCATAATTAATGTTGAAGTATGATGTCATGGTTCGGGTGCCAATAGCGTTGCATTTAGAAAATTTGCAATGATTGTGTTGACGTTATTATTGTGAATTGAAGAAGTTGATGATGTTATTATTGTGAAATTTAATCATTGACAAGCACTGATTAAATTTCACAATAATAACATCATAAAGTACAAAAATAAATATACAGATATATTTCTATACCAATAGTGAATAGAGAATATGTAGAAAAATATTAGCTTCTTTGAAGTCACATGCATATACCCTATTAATCGATACCTGGAGTGTATTGCAGCCTACCCAATAACCATGTATTGACAGGGCATAATATTATAAGATATTGGTTTTGTTTGTTACCTTTGAGCTGGATATGTGTAAACCTGCCCTTCTTTCTGACCGGGCATGCGCTGTCGCTTCGTCATGAATAAGTTGCAGTGGTTTTGTGCAACTCCTAAAAAAATTGAGAAGGTAGTACAAATGTTCATTGTTTATTTCAGCTTCAAATTAGCATAAATGTTAGAGATCGACGCTAAATGAATATGATAGATAATGATCGTCCAAATAAATAGTTTAAATAGAATAACAAGAAAAAAAGTTATAAAATCAATAATAACTCCGCTAACTGGAGCAAGGACAAGCCGATAATCTAGGGCACTTTCATGTCGCTTCGTGAAACACGAATGCAGTACGGGTATGGTGAAGTCAACAAAATCGATAATTGTTTCTTACCAGTTTGCGTATCGATAAAGGGCATCCGCATCCTTCTTTCGGCACATAGTCGCGAGTTGAATGTCGACGAGTTCTCAATAATTTCCTTATAACTAGGATCATTGAGAAAACTGGAAAAATAAAATACAATAATACAGTTTCACTTCTGGTAAATAACGCCAAATACTCGGCACTTTTCAATTGCAACTGAATTTGTTTTTATTGTTGATATTTGACTGAATTGTAGTTTTAGAAGTTACTTGAACAGTCAATTTACCTTTCAATTTTAGCTAAATTCGACGGATTTACTATCTGAATCTCAGCCGCCGCCATTTTACTAACAAGCAAAGCAAGCAAGCGAGACAGACGCTTTTTGTATTTTGACATTTTGTTCCGCTATCAAATCGATGAATTCATTCATTTCATTCATTGTTTATGATACATGTATACTTCCGGTGCTGCAGACAAATGTACTTCAAAACCTACCAAAATATAAAAAGTAGGTAACATCATTCTGCGCATCAAGAGTGAATTTCAGTCCAAGATAACCATCCATTAAATCAATAATATATCGCAACTGCTATTTTTACTCAAATTCAGCTTCAAGTGGCCGCAGATAAAAACATTATTTCGCTAGATAAGCCTTGAGCTACAAATGATGGTAGTTTTTCTACGCAAGGATCAGAGTTGGAAGCCCCACAAACGTCAAGCTGTGACTGGTCATCGGTGGACGAATCGTGTGTCTGGCGCATTTCCAGTAATTGGTGATTGGAGATCTCCAAATATTACTCTGATTATTGGTTACCCTGCTTTAATAACTTTGTATCGCGGTTTTCTATAGTCTAAAATAGTAATTAATATATTTTGAGTAAATAACTGTGCATTTAAGCGTTACATTGAGGTCGTCGTGTCAAGGCATTGCAATTCAAGATGTCGGTGTGCTTCTTTGTGAATCAGTAAGTAGTAAACACGTCTTATCAATATTTAATTTAATAATAACTTCAAATTGATAGCCGGCTGCGCGGCAGGATTATACCTACTTACTTATAATTGTACCTCCCTAGAGACTGAAAAAAATATTGGTAACGTAAAGGGTGTACAGAAACAAGTTCCGATTTATTAATCTAAGTACTGCACCGGTAAAAACATTTTTAGTAACTTACACGGTGATCAGACACAAGTTCTCAATGATAATGATAAGACTATGTTGGTATCGCTAAGAAAAACTCAGTTGGTACCTAAGTTACAGGGTGAACAGAAACGACTTACCACATATTTTATATACTCTAATAAGTACCTACCACCCGTCTAGTTGTACCTACTGGTTCTACTAAAAAGGTTTCCTAACCTTTTGCAATTTCTTTAACAGACAGTTCCGCCCGTGGATTCGCACGCGCTTTTTGAAGGAGGAATCACAAATATAAATCGTTTAGTAATGTAAATTCCGTATGAAAAAAATGCCTCGGCATAATAAATTTTATATTTAGTTTGTTTTTACATGAACCATAATTAACTACTATGTACCTATATTGGTATTGCCAAATGTTATGTTACATTTGGCAGGGAATTAGGTAGGTATGGTATCTCGTGTATGCCCGTAAGACGAAAGAAATGGTACCTAATGACACAGAAAGCCGTACTTTCGCTTTATTAATAATAATAATCGTGGAACGGCTTGACAGGGAACAAGCCGGCTCGTCGAACGCGGAAGACATTGATGGCGATGGAGGCGAGATGTCGGCGGCGGAGTCAGCGCAGCAGACCTTGGAACAGTTCTGGGCTAAGGTCACCGCGGATGTCGTGAAGGTTTCTTCCGTAAGTGCTGAACACTAACCACCGTGAGCGAGCATCGCTCAATAACCGTGGATCGAGCATCGCTTACTACGCTCTCACCATTGATTAATTAAAAAGGGAACATGAGGTACTAGTTTCTCGAAAATGGCAACCTCATATTGTATAAAATTGTGTGCTCCCACTTCAGTCACCGTTGGACCGGCGCGGCGGCGGCACGGGCGGTCGTGATTCGCGTGAAATATTGTTGTCTCGGTCTCACTTCGGTTTTAGATACGTCTTTGCGTCTTTGTTCTTCTTTGTATTGCACAGGACTGGAAATATGACTGTGAGCGTATGTGTTTGCGTGTAGTTGTAACACATGCCAATTTTTGAGCAAGCGCTGGGAAAACGTAACCTTTCTTCCCTTTTTAATTAATCAATAGCTCTCACTCGCATTTTGGAAAATATTTTGCATGTAGTTTTTTTTTATTGAGGATGGTCAAGCGTTTGGCCGCCATCACACTATAAGTAAGTGAAAAGTAACCTAAGGTAGAGCACGGTTTCCCAAAAATAATTATTTGCCCTGGATTTGAAGACTCCAAGATTGTTTTCTACCAGGGAAAGCCGCAGGAAGCTCATTCCACTCTTTGGGTGTGGATGTTATGATATCACGCATATGGTAGGATAGGATATTGAACCCTCCATCCATTTTACCTACAATCGGGTACTTTACAAAACAAGAGAGAATAGGTGTCTTCTGGATCATAATCACTTTCCATCAGGTGAGATTGTGGTCAAACGTGAATTGACGTCTATCTATTTATTAAAAATGAATTGCTGTTCGTAAGTCTCGCTGAAACTCGAGAACGGCTGAACGGACTTATATTATCTTGGTCTTGAAATGTTCGTGTAGGTATAGGGAAGGTTAAAAGGTGAGAAAATCAACGCATGCGAAGCCGCGGGGCGCAACTGTGTGCCTTTTTTATAAACAACTGTTTATAAAAAAGGCACACATTTAAAATAGAATAAGTAAGTCATAGTGGTAAATAAACAATAATAATTAAAATAATTTAAGTTATTTAATTGACTGTATAAAACGATTGTTGTTGTTGTCTGAAATAACCAATCATCACCTTATCTTATCTGATCTAATATCTCGTTATAAGATTTAGTCTATTTGGATTATGTATATCCAGCAGTGGATGTTATGTGGGCTTGTCCGATGATGATGATGATGATAAATTGGTTATAACTATAACACCATAATCGTTTCAAGTTTTAAAGTCTACCTTAGTTATTTATTTATCGGGTAGTTATCGCGTCATCTTTACTCGATAAATACCCGATAAATAATCATTAATTATGTAAAAAAATCGCGAGAATATCGAGTCAAAGTCAGAGTCAAATCGTTTATTTCTTTAGATTTACAAAATAAGCACTTAGACAAGTCATTTTTTTTATATACGTATATAAACAGCTTGATAAATAGTTATTACTATCATATGAAAAGGTTTATGTTATTATAGGAGTATTATAGTATATAAAAAGGTCTATGTTATTATAGGAGGACTTCAAAACCCAAGCACTCCCGCTAGCACGTATAAAGAAGATAATGAAACTAGACGACGAAGTGAAAATGATATCAGCAGAGGCCCCCGTACTGTTCGCTAAGGCTGTGGAGATATTTATACACGAGCTCACGCTGAGAGCTTGGAGCCATACAGAAGATAACAAGCGGAGGACTCTTCAGGTAATTTACAGACCTACAGACAGGGTTTTGGATTAACTCATCAAAAAACTTTCTTTTTAAAGATGCTGTCTGCATTAGTCAACAGGAAGTGGACCCTGTATAATATTCCAGTGTTAACTCGTTGGTACCCCCAAAATAAAAAAAACAAAATCGCACATTGTTCTTTTGAACCGAGAGTCCTTAAAAACTTAAGTGTTATTTGCTAAATTTAAATAAATATTTTATTTTCCTTTCTCCTTTCTCATTCTACCTAGGCTTTGATTCTTACGCTTAGTTAAGCTTAGACTTTTAATTAGATGCAGGCTTAATGCATTTATGTTTATTTTTTTATGGAGTCCGTCCCCAGACTCCCTAAGCCACAGTGGGTACTGTGACGATTCGAGCCCATATTTCTGGATGCATGCGTCTCACATGCTCCAGAAAAACAAAAATAGAACCATTATTTTTTGTCTAATTAAACATTTTTCGCAGCGAAACGACATTGCAATGGCTATATCAAAGTCCGACCAATTCGACTTCTTAATCGATATCGTACCGAGACATGAAGTGAAGACCAACAAGCCCCGCTACGAGACTGTATGGACACACGCCAAGCCTACCCCCTCTGAAAATACCAGGACGCAGCAGGTAATTTGGTCCTTCGAGCCGGAATAACAGGTTCTTCGAAACCGTCCTATTAGACATAGTATCGAGTTATGAAGTTAAAACTTAGAGAATTAAGCCAATTCTCTAAGAGTTAAAACCGACAAGGCTCGCTACGAAACCGTATCGACACACGCCAAGCAAGCCTATCGCCTCTGAAAATACGAAGACGCAACAGGTAATTTGGGCCTGCGAGCCGGAATAACAAATACTTTGAAACCTTCCTAATAGAATAATTAATGATTATTTCTCGGATATTTATCGCGTACCTTTGTTTTTATTTCCCTTACGTTTCTACCGACCTAATATAAAAACAAACAAGCCCCGCTGCGAGACTGGTACGCGACGTGGACACACGCCAAGCCACTCCAGAATACACAAGAACGCTGCAGAGCCGGATTCGTAATAGACGGAAATATCTTTGAAAAATTAAAAAAAATGTATTTAAAAAAGAAATGGTAATATTTTTATCTCAACATATTTTGTGACACCTTGTACTTACTTGTACAAAAAAAACTATTTATGCAAAGGTGGTATAGCATAACAAATTGTTCTTATGAGTTCAAAGGAAAACGTAGTTTCTAAATCATAATTTATTGTAAACTTCTCCGAAATCTTTCTTATCACCATGAACAAATTTTATTTTTTAAATTTTCTTATAAACACAACGTTAGAAGATATATCCCGATCAATGAAATTCAATAGAAACGACGCTAAAGTAGTTAGTCTGTGTTTCTAAATAAAATATTTATTTTCTTTACCAACAGCCGTGTCTTCAGCAAAGCAATCACCAGCAGCAACAGCAACAGCAACAGCAACATCACGCGACGTTGCAGCAGTCGACGCAGCAACCGCAGATTGTGCTGCAACCTATGACGCAAGTTGTACAGGTACTTATGGGCGAAACGACACTACTTGACCTACCCATCTATTAAGCCTTTATAAAAAAATAAGTATAATATAATAATTATAATAATCATCAACGAGCTATGGAAAGAGCTATGCTCGGAGTCTGAAGGATAGGATTCGTAACGAATACATCCGACAGAGAACCAAAGTTATCGACATAGCTCAAAGAATTAGCAAGCTGAAGTGGCAGTGAGCCGTCCATATTTCGCGAAGAACCGACAAATGTTGGGGTAAACGTGTTCTTGAGTGGAGACCGCGACTCGGCAAATGTAGTGTAGGACGCCCTCCGGCTAGGTGGGATGACTGCGAAAGACTGCAGACAGATGCTGGATGCGTCAAGCTGAAGACAGGGCGCTTTGGCGCTCATTAGGGAAGGCCTATGTCCAGCAGTGGACTAGAATAATAAAAGAACAATTCTACCACCGAACTGCGATTCCCAACCTGCACGCCGAGCGTGGGAATTATGCGCATTACCCCCCATGAGATACGCCTATAAGGCGCTCTTCAGGGAAGGATTGCGTCCAGCAGTGGACCAATATAGGCTGTTGAGGCTGAGGAAGCTAAGCAGAGCCTGTTAATATCGATTGTTTCTTTAACTTGTAATTTAGGTAAAAACATTTCTGCGCATAGACAATTAGGTGCACGTTTCTGCTCTGTACTTCTCACTGGCGATCCTTGGAGGAGGCGTACACCGCCGAAAGCGGTCCATATCAATAAAAAACTGACATCGCATGACATACCTAATATGAAAATAATCCACCAGACATATACTCAACAATTAAAATTTGCATGACATTTGTTTAAATTAACTATTATTACTTTTATTCAAAATCTGATATGGAATAAAGCTCTTTTTATTTTATTTATTTATTTATTTTACTTCTCACTGGCGAGAAAACTATAATGTTGGCATCTGGCTCGAAAACCATCTCGTAGCGGCGTTATTGACATGAGTCCAAAAATAAATAACTACATAATAGCATAGAAAATTCAAACCTGACCGTTTTTATTTAAATGAATCAAAACGTTTTGTACAAATATTTCAGAATTCAAACACATCCTCCGGTTCAAACAACCCACACCCCGTAGCGCTGGTGCAATCCGTGCAGGCACACCAAGTCGTCTCCAACCAAGAGCTGCAGAACATACCGGTAAGGTGCCACTAATCTACAATTAATGAATGGATGAAAGAATTGAATGATTAACACTTTGAGTACAATTGACATGAGTACAACTTTGAATATTGTGTACAATAGTACATACAAAATAAAATAACTTATCAGGCTATCACTTACTTGGTCTGAGGCTATCACACTTCACACTAATATTATTATATGTACATAAATATATATGCATGTTTATTTTTGTTTCTTTTATGCATGTTTTTTTTAATGGATTATTTAGGTTAATACATAAAAGAAAACAAATATAACAGCCAAATTTTTTTTAATGATTGAGGTAAAAAAACACAAAGTTTACTTAGTTTCGGGTGATAAAAACGCTGCCTCTTGCATTTTGTGACGTCACGGATCATCGAGTCCCCTATGACAACTCAGAGTCAAAACTTCATGCCCAAACAAAAATGTTCAAGAATTACGTCACGCTTCAGGTGCCAATAGCGTTGCGTTTAGACATTTTGCTGTTGAGACTCAATGATTAAATTTCACAATAAAAACATCATAAAATATAAAAATGAAATACAGATATAGTTCTTTATCAATAGAGAATAGGTAATAAAATAAATGTAATATGCATAATACCATATTGCGAAAGTTTGGATGGATGTTTGTTACCTTTTCACGCCAAAACTACTGAACGGATCGGGCTGAAACTTTCCATACTAATTATTAGGTAATTCTAATCTGATTATATAAATTAGTATAAATTAGTAGTAGTACCTACATAAAGCAAATTAAATTAACAAAACACGTAATAGTTTTTTTAATTAATTTGGGTCTGTTCTGACAATGGGATCCATGAAAATCTATAAAAAAACTATAAAAATTAAAGTCTTTTTTAAACAAATTTAATTAAATTGATGTACTAAATGTTACTTAATTTGTTTTGTTTCTTACTTTCCCTGTGTTGTGTGTCCCATTGTGTGTGCTAAATAAATGTTTATTCTATTCTATTTATTTATTTCCAGTCCCAGATCCAGTTAACTCAAGCGCAGTTGAACATGATCCGTCTTCAAGTCCAGAACAACCCGAACCAACCGATAATTATACAAGCACAACCGCAGCAGTCGCCGCAAATTATACAGGTAAATCACACTTATATTATAAACTAGCTGCGCCCCGCGGCTTCGCACGCGTTGTTCCTATGGAAACGTTAAAAGGTGATTTTCATCCCGAGGAAACTCAGGATTAGAATTAAAGTAAATATAAAATTTCAGTCAGATCCGTCCAGTAGTTTTGGCGTGATGATAATCCAAGACCGTTGCAGATAGATTTTTTTTTCTAAGTTGCCCCTCTGCCTTCTTCCCCCGCACAAGTGCTGCGGGGTTATCCATTAATTACCGGACACCCTGTATATTTTACAGTGACAAAAGTTTTCTTGTTAAAAAGCAAAAACTTAAGATTTTTACGCTTTTGCCGCGCCTTACAATAACGTATGCTCTGTCCGAAATCCCATGTCCATCCTTTTCACAAAACGTCTCGCATTGCGCCTTTCAAATCACGTACAAGCAAACCTGTTTAGCTCTATGCTCTATTATCCACTAAAGTATTTTTTATTACTTCTTGTCCGCAATAATTAATTGATATCAATGTCCTTTTCAGGTGACATCCCAAGGACAACATCAACAGGGCCAGCAAGTTTACATAGCTCAAGTACAAACTTCGCAAGATGATTCATAGATATAACGTTAAAATTATTTTAAGAACTCTGTTACTAAAGGTTCACCCTGCGGTATTTTCTTTATACTACACTGCTTAGGAAGTTGCTTATTCCTTTGCCAAACATAAGGTAGAAAGCCCGTCTTTGCCGGGGTACGGGACACTACGGAATTTCATTTCTCAAGCGTTTAGTGGGAGGGAACAGTGTATGGAAATCCTTTTCTCACGTGTTTTTAAGCTATTGCATAGCTTCTATCGCGGGCCTTGAGCGCGGGGACCGAATCCAGAAATTCCGTAACGAAAAAACCTCACGCTCCCCACTCCGACCGGAACAGCGGTGATACTTTTTAGTTTTGCAATCTATCGATGAATAGTAGAACTTTTAATGACTTTTTGAGATATGACGTTTGTCTCTTTAGTTCAGCAACTCGCCTCTAGATGGCATTGCAATAGCTTTACCGCGGCAGTCCCCGAGTGCCACACGTCTTTTTATTTTTTCCTTAATATCAGCCGGTAGCTATGGTTATTTCATAATAGGTCAGACGTCAAAAAGTTTTTACTTAAACTCGCCTTATGATATTGGCCTCGTCCGTAACGGAACAATAATTGAAAAACAAAAAAGAACCATGAGCAAATCGTTCGGTGATTTTGATCTCCATTATCGGTGATTTTAAAAAATTTAAACAATGAGTTTCCTCGAAGTATACCTATTTATAGTATAAAGCATTATGTATGTATCTCGTAATACTCGGGAGAAAGTGCGATTCCTACCTCGGGCGCGCCTCGTACTTCAAATTACACACTATATGAATTGGGCCCTTTCTCAACTCGGTGTTCAATGTTCTATTTACGTGTGTTAGGTACCCGAAACCTACTAAAAGTAAAAGTAAATTTTAAACTCTGTATGACAGCACTTTACCTACGTAATTTTGTGTCAGGCGACTCAGGATATAATTTTTGTTTATTTGTCAAAAGAAAAAAAAAAATATCTTCTGATAATCAAATTGACAGACCAAATAGAATATTATTATTTTACCCAGGACACTACCTGACTCAAATAAATTTAGGCTCATAAACTTTATATTATACTTCCGTTGGTGACGCTAGAATATAACAATAGGACCATAAAAATGCTTTGATGTTAAGTGCTGTATATTTTTGTAAGACGATTATTATTAAGCTATATTACAATAGCCGACCTCGATGAGGAATATTTGTAAACAAACCAAGACAGAAAACCCTTGTTTGGCGTCGAGTTTAATTACTGAAGGATCTCAAGTCGACACGTAATATAAATTGCGTGTAAAAAGGCAACAGAGTAAATATTATATGGGTGGATTGTTTACAAACGTTCTAACATCTAGTTTGGCTAGTGTATATTTTTGTGTACCCTCTTATTGGGATGCACAAACAATGTAAAAAGTGTGTCTGGTGTAGATCTATGTTAATTTAATTTGTTAATTAGTCTTCTCAGACGAAGTAAAAAAACAAGACAGAGTGACGCCGGCCGACAAACTGATGCCGGTTTCGTAAACATATGCGCGTTTGATGAGTGTTGCCGTGTAGTAAAAACGAATTACCCCTAATATTTTATTGTATTAGCAGAATGAATGGATAAGTAAATAGTAGATAAGATGTCATTTTTTCAAATTGTATATTTACCTCACTTAGAGGTAGTATATAAGTAGGTATGTTTATTCCGACTAGAAAGGGGGACAATAAAACAACAGTAATATCAAACATTGGTTTTAATGGCCTTTATATTGCATAAGTTTTCTGTAGAACTGTCATTTACTGTCCACCGTTCTGGAAATTGTTTCCAATTTCGAAATAGGGTGGAAAAGTATTAGGTACATAAATATTTTTCGATGATGCATCGCTTATTTTATGCTCTTGGCCAGCATAACTGTGCTTAGTTGCTGTGCTCCAAGTTAGAGAAAACGTTGTCTTTGCCAATAAATCGTTTTAAAATCTTTTTATCAACTGATTTATATTGCTTTTCACTAACTATCACTATGCTTTCATTACATTATTTACGCACAACAGTTTCACAATTTTTAGGCCAATTTTTGGTATTTTTACATAAAAGGAGTATACGACGGTAAGGGAGGCAACCTTTGTTTTGAATTTAATATTATTTTTCCTCTATAGCAATATCTTTCAAGTCACTGCGTTCGGGAGATCTCAACGGAGGCTAAGAAAAAGGGGGTGAGAGGAAAGTGGGTTTTTTTTTATTTCGATGCAAAATAAGCCTCTAGTTCCCTGCAATCGAAAACCCTCAGTAGCACTTACAAAAGGGGAAGGAGGGCTGGGGGCAAGGTAATACGCCATAAATGTTGTTATCCAAATTAGTCTGTGGGCAAGATTTGTTCCGGGGGGGGGGATGGGGGGTGCAAATCTCAAGCCTGAGATATACATTTTCCTAAAAATGTCCTTGTCTCTGCATGTCCTTAATGATATCCCTTAGTCGAGCATATTTACTAACATTTAACTTTTAGACCCACTTAGACCACAATATCTCGTTTAATTATCCTATAACTACCGGGGCATCAAGACGAATCATTAGACTCCTCATTTATTGAAATCGGACTTATAGTTTCAGCGCTACGTGAGAAAATAAAATCGGCTACTTACAAACATACAAACGAAGCCAACCTTATTTATCCATGCTCCGTTGGTAGTCGGGTAAAAAAAATAGGTACCTAAGTAAATTAATACATAACATTACGTTTCACGTCACATTAATAACTTCCTCAACAAACGGGAACTTTTGTGACGCTTAGTGTTGGCAGCACTTGTGGCGGTTTTGTGTTCCAAGTTGTCATGATAATTTATAAATTTGATTTACTAAAATATATGTTTTTAAGTTGACTTAAGTATGAAATGTGATTCCATCCTACTTCTTGTGTATTGAAGATTGGTTTTTACACCATTTTACAACACAATTTGACATTGTTTCTGTAAAAAATACGAAATATTATATCGTGACACTCCGCGCGCCGGCATAGCTCGACTGACAAGGTATGGCTTAGTTTCGTTTTATGTCTGTGCGTGTAACTGTGTATGTACACGGCTAGGCTTAGTTTTGCCGCCATCGGTGAGTCGGCCGGCGAAACTCTATCTTGCTTTTTTATTCATCTGAGTTAGTCTTATACTTTATATGGGTGGATTGTTTACAAACATTCTACATCTAGATTGGCTGGTGTATATTTTTGTGTACCCTCTTATTGGGATGCACAAACAATGTAAAAAGTGTGACTGGTGTAGATCTATGTTAATTTAATTTGTTAATTAGTCTTATACTCTATTAAAGAAACATAAATTACCTGTATAGTTTTTTATTGACATACAACAGTATCATTTTTGCTTACAAACATAAAGTTTCTTCTAGTTAAATCCATTTAAAACAAAAAGACAAGAGGATCCTTAACCTTACAAATATGAACTTTACAGATACTACTACCTTTATTAATTAATATTACATTTATTGATACAGGCATAGAAAGCATAGTACAGAAATCAACAGACAAAGCCCTAGGTATTATAAGAACGTGCAACTAATGTATTATCCATGTCTTTTGCTGCAATAAATACTTTTTTAATTTTAACAGCAGGGCCAAACCCCAGCGTTAATCCGAACGACCTATACTGCAGCAGCATACGGAATCTTAACGCTGATTCGCGCGAAATTCAAGCGGTTTTTAATATATTCAGCCTTCTGCAAGGAATTTAACTACCAGAAAAGGAGTTTTCCACAAATCGACCACCATTTCCTATGAACCCACCCACGTACCTACAATAAATTTTGACATAGGTATATGAAAATTTAGGATTACATTGATTTTTAATATATCTCTTATATAATTAATTGGTCCAAAAGTAGAACTAAATCGATTTGTTATAAGTTTATAACATTGTTGAACATGCCTCATAAAAATAGTAAATTGAATAATGTTGGACAATTCACACAGCATTATCTAGCCCCAGGCTAAGCAGAGATATTCTGCATTTTGAGTTTCGTACAACCAACTTAAGATTTTAATCTTTAGATTATACACTTTGGGTAGTCGAACTATAGGGGCTGTGATGTGATACCGTTGTAGCTTCCCTAACTAAAATATTAACTAAGTCAACTAGGGTAATTGTACCTCGGGACATTTTCCGACGTAATTAAAAAAACATAAAAAATGAGACACTAGGTTTCTTTAAATTGAGAAATAGTAAGTGCCCAATCCTGCGGCCTTTATTCAACTAACATTATATGAAAAAAAAAACTAAACTACACACACGTTACACAAAATGAAATACTTAGACAGATCTTAGAAAATATGTACATAAATACTTAAGTGGTAGGTTACTAATTATTTTTATCTGGTTCCTAAACTACATAGGTTGATTCAGGATTCCCAGAAAATTACAATCTAACTAACGAATTGTAAAATTAGGACCATTTCTTCATATTTAGAAACAGTAACACGTAACAGTAAACGTGTTTACAGAGCAGCGGCGCCATCATCGCACGCGTAAATACAAACATACCGCTATGTATGGTGATGTTTACGTATAGGCAGGGCGTGAAGAGTGCCGGTACCCGACAAACGCATGTAAAAACGCTTCTCCGTAAACACACTCTACCAACGCCATATGTTTGAATTCAGTGCGAGCCGCGCCGCGTCTCCGTAAACAAGCACCAATTCTGGAGCTATTTTCCCCAGTATTTTCCGCCTACTTCTACTTATGTGAGAGTTACAAACAAAAACTTCGTAGGTCCTACCTGAGATCCATCTTATTTAACATTACCATATAGTTGGACTGACTTGTAAGCCAAGACTGGCAATCCTGTGTAAAAGCGTTTCAAAACCAGTGAGACTAGTATTGATCATAAGGAGAAATCAGTCTTCTTCCTCATTCATATGGTTCAAAACAGCTTGAACATCATCTCTAAGAAGTAGCACAACCGCCCGCCTTCGCTCGCAATCCTCGCGTGTTAGCTCCAATGCTTGCTGTTTGAACTTCTCTTTGAAGCTTTCGATCATGGCCAGCGATCTATAAAAAAAACAATTTAAGGATAATTAGTAAGCCCCGTGTCAGTAGTTCTAATAAGAATGACAACTAATTCTATTCTGTCAAATTAATAACAGACTGTGCTCAAAATTTGCACCACCCTAACGCTTCTCGCGGGTGTCGTAAGAGGCGACTAAGGGATTACCACCGGGGGGGCAGGCAGCAGCGGCCCCTGCAGAACAATTATACCACCAACCTGCGATCCCCAACCCGCATGACCAGCGTGAGGATTATGGCCACTACCCACCTTAATAAAAACGCCAATAAGGCGCTTATCAGGGGGAGGCCTGTGTCCAGCAGTGGACCAATACAGGCTGTCGAGGTTGAGGAGGTTGAGGGACGTCTGCTCAAAATTTGCACCACCGAACTGCAATCCCTAACCCTCAGGAGATAAAAGCGAATAAGGCGCTTATCAGGCGGAGTCCATTGTAACCAATATAACCAGCGCTACCCTGCATTAATGCGAGGTAGCATCAAGCTGAGGTGGAACCCTTTGATCTGCATCGTTACAGCATTATATTTTTATATTATTTACTACAATAATTATTAGATACCTACTACCTACTTATCTGTTCTGTGTTGTTCAATAAATGTATCTCTCTATCTCTATCAATATAGGCTGATAAGGATTGAGGAATAACATTTCGAGTTTTAAGAAATATATCTGTGCGTCTGGACTAAGCGACGCGTGACCCGAGAGCAGGGGCCTAATTCCACTATTTTCTAAACAAAATGCTATAATGGCACCATACGATTACGATAGAGATTTAGTCGTAAATTTATTTGGTATTCCAATACCATGAGATTACAATCTCTTTGACTTATAATATCGTGTCAATAATGTGGTGGGGCATATAATCATAAGCGTCATAGTCATAGATATGAAATAAACAAAAAAAGATCGTGTTAGTAGAATACCAAAAGGTGTCAATGGCGGTGATTATTACGCGATAATGAAGCGATAATAGTGTCATAGTGAGGCGATTGTGTTAGTGGAATCAGGCCCCTGGTGAGTATCTGGCGCAGCGCATCAGCATTGCCATACAGCAGCGGGGGAATGCAGCCAGCGTCTTGGGTACACGACGACTGGTATTGATATGGATCAGGTGACCTGCAGATTGTTTGCAAACGTCTGCAGTTAGCTTAATTGTTTCAATTGTAAGGACCTAGTAGTTTTAATTTATTTCTATTATTTGATTGTAATTTTCCTTTTATTTTTCAATAAAGATATGTTTATCTCTATACTCCATAGCTTTTAAGTTATAACTGAAGGATCCTATAGTAGATTGGTACAATAGGTACGACTAAAGCCTGATTTACACCTTGATAAGTATTTATTTATTTATTTATTTATTTATTTATTTAATTACATATTTACATTGCCATTACAGTTTATATCCAATGCGACAATGAAATATAAAAAAAAATACATTATACACATATGACCTAAAACATTACAATAATTACACTACAGCAGAAATCAACATTACTTTCCACAATTATTACCTAATACTTATACTTAAAATTAGCTATAAAATACTTTACATATTTAGATGCGACCTATCTAAAAATTTAAGTACCGCATCTCTGAATTTTGCCAAGGAAATATAAAATATGTCAACATCCTCCTCTGCACACAGACTATTAATAACGCGAAGGGCCCGTGTGAACGGGGACTTGCTCAGGAGGTTAGTTCTTGCCCTCGGAATCGCAAGTAGGCTAGGTCTTCGGCGCGCGTAAACATACTTGTTAGGTACGTAGAGTCCTACGTTCATTAAGACCAGAGGGTTGTGTGTCATGCCTCTAATCAGACTAAAAATGTAGGTTGTTAACATCATATCCCTTCTGATTTCAAGTTTATAGTACCCCACCATACCTAGAACGAATAAAGTGGGATACATTAGTGGAAAAAATGGGTAAACTCCGTATAACTTTAGGTATAAAAACCTTAGATATTTATTCTGCATTTTTTCCACCATACTGCTATACTTTTTTTCATGAGGGCTCCATATCATGGCTCCACATTCCAACCTACTTCTGACAAGCGCATTATACAGTACCTTAATAGTTCCAATATTGCGAAAGTCGCCAGATTGTCGTAATATAAATCCCAGATTTCTAAAAGCCTTTTTACATATATTGACTATATGACTTCGGAAATTTAATTCCGTGTCCATCTGAATGCCTAGGTCACGAACAGACTGCACTCGATCCATACTATCGGAACCCAGCGAATAGTCATATATAACAGGATTTTTTGCACGTCCGTAGGTAATAGTAGAGCACTTTGATGTATTAAAAAAGAGCCTGTTATCATGACCCCACTGGGAAACACGGTCTATGTCACGTTGCAAGCGCTCGCAGTCCGAGACCTTCTCTACCCGCATAAGCAGCTTTAGATCATCGGCAAACAATAGACAAACGGAGTCTTTGACGACACCAGGCAGGTCGTTTATCATTATTAGAAATTCAAGCGGGCCTAGGTTACTTCCTTGACTTACGCCTGAATTCGTGTAAAAAGGTTCTGAAAGGTGCCCACAGTAGTCCACGTATTGCATTCTACCTTTCATGTAGCTAGCAAAAAGTTTAAGTAGATCTAGAGTAAATCCTATCGATGCCAGTTTGGCCAGTAAGACGTCATTGTCAACCGTATCGAATGCTTTACGATAGTCGAAGTACGCCGTGTCCACCTGTTCCCCCGAGTCCACAGCTGGGACTGCATATGTCATGAAACATAGCATATTACTGTCCGTACTTCGACTCGGCCTAAACCCGTGCTGGGCATCCGACAGTTGACAATTTATCTGGCTGTAGATATATCGATGCATGATAGACTCCAAAATCTTTGCGCAGGATGAAAGTACAGCAATTGGTCGATAGCCTTCAACATCCGTACTCGCGCTACCTTTTGGTACTGGGATCACACGAGTTATTTTCCATTCCTCAGGGTACGTGCACGATTCTAGGCTGAGATTATACAGATGCAAGAGTGGATCTATAAACGCGTCTCTACAATCCTTAAACACAAAGGGGGGTATTCCGTCCGGGCCATAAGATAATTTAGGCTTAAGATTTTTAAGGGCTACTTTTACATCGAAGTAGGTAAACCTATTTATTGCCACTCGGTGCGACCCACTCGCTCCGGCCGTCTCCAAGGCTTCACTAACACTAAGTAGAGGCGGCTTGTCGTTATAGACTGAATGGAAATAATTAGAAAACTCTTTAGCGCAGTCTTTATGAGGGAGTTCTCTACCTTCCTTTGTAATGCAAGTACGGTTTATTTTTGTCTTCTTAGATTTTATGAAAGACCAAAAAGATTTAGGGTCACTAATGAAGCGATCCTGTAACCCCCTTTTATAATTGTCATAGGCATCTTTTATCAAAATTTTAATAAGCGATCTTTTTTCAGAAAACTCATTATAATAACTTTTACTTTTGCTTATTTTGTATTTTTTATGCAGCATAGCCTTTGTTTTTATTTCACACTTAATTTCAGTGGTATACCACTCTGGATAATGATAACGCTTACTATTACTGTTATGTATTTTACGCGGTATAGAGCTATCTATGACATTATTAATTACAGAATAAAAATAAGACACTGCCCTATCGACATCCATTATGTCATACAGCAACGACCAGTCTATAGTTCCTATATCCTGATAGAGACTCAGTAAGTCACCTTTTTTAAAATTCCACTGATTTCTATGTTGTTCCGATTCTGGAATACTATTGCCTTCTGAGCAAGAGCCCGTTCCCCAATCCCTAGGTTTACTATAATTGTGCTGTAAGTGAACAGTGAGTGGAGGATGTTGACTATCAATTGGTACTATTGGACTGTCGCAGACTTGGACACTTATATCATACTCGTCTAGGTTAGATAAAACCAAATCAAGGATGCGGTTGTTACAGTTGGTTGCGCTATTCATTTGACTGAACCCACAGTATGAACTAAAGTACTCAAAGTAGTTATTTACATCAGTAGAGGCCGAGTATAAATTAAAATCCCCACACACTAAAACTTCACTGTAACGAGAACATAATTTTTCGATTTCTTCAAACATCATCAGATATTGCTGATCTATGCTACCAGGAGGTATGTAAAGTACACAACAGACAAATAAATTCCTATCTCTATCAATTACTTTACAACAAACAAGTTCAAACACACACTTGTCAATATCTAAGGACAATCCGATACGATGCAGGTCTAAGCGGGAGGGTGACGCGGCCAGTAATACGCCTCCTTGCTTTCTCCCGTCAGCACGATCACAACGATGTACTTTATAGCCTTTAGGTATTAACTCGCCATCATGAAAAGAGTCATTTAAGCCTGTCTCCGTAATTGCATACAGGTCTTTTGAAGATGACAGAAGCCCTTGAGTAAACTCATCTAATTTTGTTCTTAACCCTCGTACATTTTGGTAGTATAAAGATTCAAAACGAGGCTTAACTCTAGTGGGACTATTACGTTTTAGTGGCACCATAATTTGCTGTGTTTTTCCGAAACCACAACCATTCTCCAAATTCGGCATTCACCGGCCAGACAGCGCCCGTTGATATTTCCTCGTATGCACTCTCCGGAACTCCGATTATGAAGGACGAGTAGTCTCGTTTACTCTTTGGCTTGATTTTATCAACTTTGACCTCCGACGTTTTACAGATTGACTTTACATAGTCAGTCAATGCTTCTACCGTAGTGTCAGGGTGAAGGAACCATACGTGAAGGTGTTTCTTTCTTTCTACAGCAAGAATAGACTTCATAGCTTTATTTTCGCCTTTTTTTACCCCAGACAGCCTATTTACCGTAGTCCAACCGTCCTTATTCTTTGACGCAACAGCTTCAATTTGACAGCTCTTTTGTAGTACAGGGGTATCTCCTAAAGGCGCACCCGCGTCATGCGGCCTCTGTACTGGTACTTGAGCAGATAGCGTGCTTGCCCGGGCTTTTTCCTGTTTTCGGGTCTGCGGTGATTTATTAGGTAGCTCCGGGAATAGTTCAGCAGGTCGAGCGGGAGGTTTTGGTGACAGGGAGGCAGTGACAGGTGTACTGTTACACGCGATAGAGCTCATAGCAGGCACTGTACAGCGGGTTTCAGCCTCGACTATTTTACTGTGAAGGACCTGTACATGGGTTGCGTAGGTTTCAAGCTTGGACTCATAGGACATAATAGTTTTTATAGCTAAGCTCAATTGCTCTTTGAGAAGCGAAATTTCCTGCCGCAGGCCATGGATGTCGCCTGATAGGTCGACCCGCTCTGCTGTCTGGACTTCCTCTTGCCTCGGCGTCAGGTTTTTCAAGCGGTACGTAACATTAGGATCTCGAGTCATTTTTTTTTTGCGCTACCGACTGGTGTGCCGCTATTATCACCACCTCGTTTGGCTGCACAACGACATTCAGGGCAGACCCATGATCCGGGAGAGTCGGGTAATTTATTCACCCCGGTGCATAGAAGATGATATAGCTTATTACACTCGCCATGCATACATAGAATGGACATGGACATCTCATCCGCTAGAACGGCAGTACTACAAGCGGCACAGCTCATTTTGCGCGATAGCAGTGAAAAGCAGAGCAAACTTACAGAGAGTCGCTCGTACAATTTGTGTAGGCGCAGTAGAAAGCAGTAGCGGTGAGCGATGCCAATCGGGCTCAGCGCGCGGGTTTGCTAGCCGCGGCAGTGAGGGCAACGACCTGATGACTCACCCGCGGCGTGCGCGCATTGACGATAACACAACTCGCAGTCAAAAATCCGGTTGTTAGCAAATAATTTTAAAATGTTAAAATGTTTTTGCTTGTATTCACCGTGTCTGTTGACCGATTTTTATAAGACTAACACCACTTTTAAGAATTTTTCACTGGCTACAAAATGTCACAATTTTATAGGTAGAGTTGCACTTTAAACTATTTTAACTATAAAGAGATTACGGAGCGCGTGAACAAAGCTGCTGCCTTGGAGGAGTTCGTACGACGATGTAAGTAGGTAGTTTTAGTGCTACTCGCACTTGCTACTTATCAAAGTCGGAAAAAGGTGTGTAAGTGTAAACAGCAGTGATTAGTAAAATACAATACACTACATAGATATATATTTTTGTTATACATAGAAAACATCCAAATACCCTGAACAAATATCTGCAGATCGTACAAACATTTGTACCGAGGCGGGAATCGAACTCGCAAGCTTCTGTGTCGCAGGAGGACCTTCGCCGCGCTACATAGGTCGTCAATATGGCTTATTTAACCTTCGTATGTATCCTGAAGCTTATACGACGACTGCAAAAAAAATATTTTTTTGATGTCGTCGTATAAGCTGCTTTACTTTTACTTACTTTGAAACATGCTCGGACATTACATCAAGTTTTGTTTGTGCTTCCACGAATAGGTTCACGAAACTGAAAGATTAAATATTAGTTTATCATCGGATATTACTGAACATTATATTACTCATTGTTTGAGTTACTAAACTAAATATGAACTACATATGTAAGAACCTTTTTTAAGTTAAAAATATGGGAAAAAGCCGTTCCCCTGTAACACAGCTACATTGCAGCTACCACAGGGGATAGAGCTCTAACTTTATTTGTAACAATATAAAATAAACGACTTTGTATTTGTATTTGATATACTACATACAATAAAGTATATAGATAAGTATTTATAATAATTAATTATATAAATATAACACTGCTGGAAAATCTATAAATCATCATCTAGTCAAAGATTTTAAATTGTTAGAAAGTCCTTTCCGTAGTAAGGACGCACCGTGTTGTAGCCAAGCGAAGTGAGTGAGCTCACTCAATAGTTCGTGAATTATGATTGCCAAATAATTGGTTATAGTAACAGTCAGGTTTATTGGCAAAAGCACATTATTACTCATAGTATGCGTGCGTCGCTATTCACAGGTTTCGATGTCAGGGCGTAGCTATTTAAATCTTTGCATTTATCTCCAAACTAGGGAAATCTTGTGTTATGGGCACTGGATAACTTAATCCGTCACAATATATTTAATAAATAGATTTTTCATCTCAAAAACGCGGGACAAGTATCTCACTTGCGAGGCGGGGATTGAACCCGCAACCTATTGCGTCGCAGGCGGACCTTCGCCCGCAGCGCCACAAATGTCGTATAGTGATATCTAAGTTTTCCGACCTTTTTTTCAGGGCTTGGAAAACAAACATTTTAGATTCTAAATGTTCATTTCAGCTTTTCCGTCAGAGCGCTAAATCACTAACAGCGGTTCTGCGTTGAAATAGAGAGTTTCTCTTTCTAAACTATGCACAGAGAGACTTCAGACTTAGAAAGATAGCCGACGCGCTGTAGTTTTAAATCACTATTACTTCTAAAACACTGGTTGAACACACCTGCTTATTTTTAATTAATTCCATGCATCAAAGTTAACAGATACTTACTTTCTACTTGTATTATGGTCGATTTCGACGAGTGTTGTATTCAGTCTTTCCATCACATTCTGTATTCTGTCTTTTAGCGACAATGTTGTACCTGAAAATAAACAAGTCAATAATTGTTTTTTTTTAGTCACAATGCGTCCTCAACCTCAACATCCTATATTGGTCTACTACTGGACGCAGGCTTTCCCCTAATAAGCAGCTCAGTTGCTTTTATCTCATGGGAGGTGTCGCCCATAATCCCCACGCTGGGCATAAGTTTAACACCTCTACTGCGATCGACAATCTGCCTTCTAAGCGTGGTTATTGTTGTTGGTTATTGTATGGCATGTTCAACAGTGGACGTATGAAAACCTATCATCATCATCAACAAAGTCATCAACCTATGAGTATATTAGTCAAATGCTAGACATAGGCCTATCCTGTTGAGCGCTATAGAACCCCCTTTCGGCTTGAAACATCCAGCATCTGCCAACCACCTGACTAGAGGGCGTACTACACTACGTTTGCCGAGTAGCGGTCTCCAAGTTTGTCAGTTCTTCGCAAGCTATGACCGACCAACTGCCACTTCAGCTTGCTTATTCTTTGAGCTATATCGATAACTTTGGTTCTCTGTCGGATGTGTTAGAAAACCTACGAGTAAGATTATTTAAAACAGGCTCACCTATTACAGCTGCGTCCGTTTTCTCGAACCAATAGGTCACACTGGACGAACTCGGTCCACTTCTAGGCAAAGTGTCATCTTCTAACACCTTCATCTTCTTTACTGTGTCATCAAACAGTCTTCTAGGCTCCTTTGTTATCGTTTTTGGCTTTTCGCTGGACTTTATCGTCTCAAAACTTCTTTGTGGTTCAACACTTTTCTTTTTAGGCACACTTAAAATAGGCGACTTGCATTTACGTTTACGTATTTCTGGTGTTTCTGGCTTCGATATTTCTCTTGATCGATTCGTATCTGCTTTCGATACATTGGTTTTTGTTTTGTGTTGCTGTGATTCTTTTGATTTTGAGAGGACGTTAGTGGTTCTTAAGTTGGTGAAATTTTCATCGGCTGAACTGTTCCCGGCGTCTAATATGGGCGTGAAATCTCCTAATAGTTTTATTGGAGATATTATTGATTTCCTTGCAGCTGGTTTAGGAGCTGGTTTAGTGTTTCTTTTAATTTGTTCCGTATTTTTTGGTTCTTTGGTTCTTGCTTGCTCCGTATTGCTATCGATCAATTCACGTTTTCGTGACCCTGATCTAGTTTTTATACGAGAAACAATTGTTTCAATAGTGTCAGTTTGAATAATTGTTTCTGCTGGTTTGTGAACTTCAGCGGTCTTTGCAATGGATTTTTCTTTTAGCTTTGTTACTATTTGTATTTCTTTGTCGTTTACTTTGGATTTAAATCTGCTTGGGTAAATAAGTTTCAAATCTCTCCCAGGTTTTTTAGGAGAACTTTGTTCTTCTTTAGAGATAGGTATTGGAGGAAACCATTTATTAAATTCCTCTAGATGTATCCTTCCTATTGTTGTCTTCTGTTTCACTAAATCAGCTGTAGGTGGTTTAGGACTTGCGATTTGGACTGGTTTAGAAGTATGTCTCCTTGTTTCAACACGTTTAGATACTTTAGCAGTTTTAACGCTTGGTGTGTTTTCGACGCTTGATTCA
Source organism: Eupithecia tripunctaria (assembly GCA_955876795.1). Classification (NCBI taxonomy): domain Eukaryota; kingdom Metazoa; phylum Arthropoda; class Insecta; order Lepidoptera; family Geometridae; genus Eupithecia; species Eupithecia tripunctaria. The sequence goes on along the minus strand of OY041623.1, from coordinate 4,703,410 downwards.
GCACTTGGTGTTTCGCTTATTTTTGTAGCTGATATTATTTTCGGGCTTGCTAGTGTACTGTCAGTGTCTGAAGTACGCCGTGACGGCATCCATTTGCTGATATCTTCTAGCGACAGCCGCTTTACTGAGACTACAGGGGATCTAGAACTAGTATTATAAGCGCTTGTTCTATTAGCTGATTTATTCGATTCTACAGAGGCTCTTGAAGAATCGTGTATCTCTCTTGTAAGTTTTGTGAAGAAGTCCTTCATTGGTTGACTCAAGTCTTGAAGTTCACGTGGTTCGAAGGTCTCTACGATGGATTCTGTAGCTGGAGGCAGTTCGTCTTCATCGCCGTGAGCTGTGATACCATCAGTGGCTATAGATTTGTCCGACTGTCTATCGCATTCTGAAATATTATCTTGTATTTCTATTATTTCATCTATTGCCGTCTCTATTTTCTTTATAGCGACTTTTTTGTTTAGTTTAGTTGGGAGAGCCTTTTTGTTTTGTTTTTTAGTTGTTTTGGCTACTCCTTTATCATAATCTGCGAAGGATATTTCATCTATGACGCTGTTATAGTTCTGCGCGCTGGAGTTAAATTTATCTGCATCAGAAAGCATATTCTGCGTGAGCACGGAATCATTCGCTTCAGGCCCATCTCGGAATACCTTTTTGAACTTCTGAAGCATATTTGTGTTCAAAGAATCATTGTTATCATCTTTGGACTTCGGCTTAGACTCTTCCACAAGTAAGCCAGGCAGCGGACTGCTGGTTCCGTCATCATCGTCAGGTACTACAATGGTTTTAACCTTCTTAGCAGCTTTTTCTTTTTTAACCGCCACGGCCTTATTTTTCTTCGTTCTTTTATTATCATTCTTCTTAGATAACATGGTATCATTGGATGCACTGTCATGCGTTTCTGGCTGTGTCTCGGCAATGATCTTGTTTGTCGAGGTATCATTTGATTTAGTGTTGTTGTTGCGTTCTGTTCTTTTGGTTCTTTTCTTCGTAATTACAGTATCGTTAGACTCGCTCTCTTGAATAAGTTCCATTTGAGGTGTTTGTTGTAAAATAGGTTCAAGTTCCACGGGTTCCAGGATTGCAGGAGGTTCAACTACAATAGATGTGTTTAATTTTTCCCTGACGGCTTCCCTCATTTTTTCATCAACAAGTGAGACCTTTACTAAATCAGCAACTGCATCTTTTTTTAAAGCATTCTGCCTAGTTGTACGTTTGGCAATGGTTTTACGTTTAACAGGCTTAGTTTTATTTGTATCCTCGTAAGAAGTATCAGACACTTTGCCTCGGCGGGTATTTTTACCTTTTGCCTTTGCTTCTGCACTTATACGTTTCTTAATTTCTATTTTCTTCTTTTTAAAATCTTCGTCTTCGCTGTCGCTTGAGAAATTGTACATATTGTCGCCTTTACTTGCTACCTTGATAGTTTCATTACTTTCGTTTGTTACTTTTAGGTTGTCAAACGCTGTGTTCATTTTGGCAGTGCGTGGCGAAGGCGGTTCTGCGATTTTACCTTTCGATCTTCGAGTTCTCGGAAGTCTAGTGTACTTTTTGCGTTCTTTTTCTATCTCTTTGTAGCACATCGCGGTCGATTGAGCCTTAGAACTATCTTTTTCTTTTATCTTTGAGGGTGGAACATCATCACTGGTTTTCTCTTCATTATACTGTACCACGTCTTTTTCGATTGCATCATCTTTTGGTGAGTATAGTTTTCTCTTCTTTCTAATCGGTTGAGTTTCTTTATTATTACTTCTGGGTGTTTCAGCTTTTTGAGGACTTATGATTATCGCAACTTCAACATCATCTTCCGATTTTAGGTTAATTTCCTCGTCTTTTTGTTCGATGATGGTTGACATCTTTTTTGTATTTTGCTTTAGAACCGCTTTTCTTTTCTTGGTAGCCCGTGGTTTGGCTTTCTTGGCAGGCTTGTATTTCATGCTTTTAGCTTTTGGTGTCTGCTTTGGTTTAGAAATATTTTCAACATTCGATATATCTGCATTATCTGGGTGACCAATGGTTGTCATAATGCCAGCAATATTTTCTTGTATTAGGTTATCCAAATCTATGCAAACTTTATCTATCATTTCATTCAGGCAATCAATAATTGTTGCATCATCGAAGATTCTTTGTTCTATATCAGTATGAATGTCTTCATTCAACAAGTCATTATCATCGAAGAAGTTATCACTTGTTTCAGAGCTGGTTTCGTTTATTTTCTTAGCAAGACGAGGACTTATTAGTATTTCACCTGTCTGACTTTCTGCTACGTGTTGCGAAAAGAACTCTTCAACCGTTTTCACGTCAAAGGTTTGTTTCTCTTCTATATTAGGAGTAGGCTTACGATTGCGTGCTGCGGACTTCTTATGGCTCACAATAGCCGGTGTTTCGCTTATAGCTTCGGTGTTGGATTCGTCATCAGTAGTGGAGATATTGCAATGTAGTTTTAGCTTATAAGGCTCTCGATTCCTAGCTTCTCTTATTTCATTCGGGGTGTCATCAATAGCTTCGCTTTCTTCTTGACTTTTCTTTACATCTGTATTTAAGCCACTATTGTATTTGGGTGGTATCGCTAGCATAGCCTCTCGGGAAAGTGCATCGACGATATTTTCGCCCATATAGTCTTTCGGTAGTGATTCTACAGTTTCGTTGATGACGGTGTAGTCAGGGCCAGCTGGGAGCATGGAATTATCATCGCTCACAACTGGGGACAGATTTCGTCTACCGCCTCTGTTCCTAGGCTTAGGAGTTTCACCGTCACTTCTGGATTTAGCCTCAGGTGGTAGTTTAGGGAAGACGTTACGTTGAAATGCGGATTTGACCCCGCAATTTTGGAACTCAGGGCACTCGGTGACGTTGGACAGTGATGGTTCAGCTACCACGCTTACTGGCTCTTTTTCAAAACGAGGGAATCGGGGTAGCGCAGCTAGTTTTTCTTTCAGCTGTAATAAAAAATAAGAAATAAATAATTATGGGCAATTTACACATCGTCTAGCTCCAAGATAAGCAAGCTTATGTCATGGATAGCTAGATTGCCGTGCCCTATCCGGGTGCATGTTTGATACCCTTTATCCTTAAGATCCTATGTACAACATGTTGCAATAAATATATTGAGTATTGAGTATTGAGATATCTGGGCGCGGCTGGTAAAAGACTACCTGTGTCTGCCCAGCGACACAGGAGGTTGCGGGTTCGATTCCCGCCCTGGCACAAATGTTTGAACGATCAGCAGATATTTGTAACAGGTGTTCTGGGTATTTTCTATGATCTATGTAATTTGTAAAAGTGTAAAATAGACAAATTTGTTTTGTTTGTGTTATTCAAGTTACCTACCATACAAATTTATTGAGTAGCTACGTAGCTAACGTAGCTACTCAATAAATTTGTATGACTAATTTATACGTGTTAACCTAGTTTTCATTTTATACGAAATTTAAATTATGTTTTATAAGATTTTTAATCATAAGTTATCAACATAATATAAATCGCATTAGTTTATCTGTAAATAATTACAATCACATCACACTAATATCATAAATGCGAAAGTTTGTATGGATCTGGCTGAAATTTTGCAAACGGCTAATTCTAATCCTGGAATCAAACATAAACTACTTTTTATCCCATAAATCAGTTCCCATGGGATAAAACTCACATTAAACTTTTCCATGGGAACAACACGTGCGAAGCCGCGGGGTGCAGCTAGTATTAAATATGCGAAAGTTTGGATGGATGTTTGTTACCACTTCACGACAAAACTACTAAACGGATCGGATTGAAATTTTGCATACAGTTAATTCTAATCCAGAAATCAAATATACATTCTAACGATATAAGATCATCCCCTAACGATACTCGTAGAAATCACCTTTAAACATTTCCATAGTAAAAACACGTGCTAAACCACAGGGCGCAGCTACCAACTATACGAAAATAAATATGTAAAATAACTTACATGGATGATAGAAGACGTGGACGCAGTTGACGGCGAGGCGAGGGCCTCCCCATATTTAGGTCTCACAATATACCCTGCAAGCAAATTTATTTTCATTTTAGTTTATTACGTTCGCAAAACATATGACAAGCAATAGTAGATTAACACATTAAAAATATTATCTGGCTTGAAATGTAACCTATGTGCATACAAAAATAATATTCTATCTATATTATAAACAGGAAAGATTTGATTGTTTGTATTGAATAGGCTCCGAAACTACTAGACCAAATAAAAAAATCTTTTATTATTAAAAAGCTTGCTTTTTAGGGAGTGGCATTGGCTATATTTTATCCCTAATTTCCACGGGAATGGGAAATACGCGGGTGAAATCGCTGCTGATCCATAATAAAATTGTAAATAAGTTATTTTTATATTAAAATAATATTATGCTTACTTAATTCTAGTTTGGATGGATGGATGTTTGTTACGTTTTCACGCCAAAACGGCGGAAATGTATTATTAATTATAATTTAATATGTAAGTATATTCATAGAGGTAATTCTAGTCCTGGGAACAAACATAGGCTACTTTTACCCCATGAATCAGTTCCCATGGGATAGAAAACGTTTCCAGCGAAACAGCGCGTGCAAAGCCGAGGGCATAAACTAATAAAATTACTTAATAAAATTCTAAGCAATTGTATATTTAATTTAAACTTTTGAAGAATAAGAACTATGATCAAGACAAAAAATAGGTATAAAACAAAGGAAAATAAATAGGTAGGTACTTACTGTAGTATTACAGGTACCTACTTATTTACTAACAAACCATTTATCTTAGCTTGTAGAATGTTAATAAACAAACTACAATACAAATAACTAAAACTAACTTGCTTGGCGTCGAGTTTCTGATGTAATTGTACGCAATTTACGATACTAGGTAGGTACCTTACAGAACTACGAAAGTAAAATTTTTTTTTGTTTTAATTAAATTGTTTTTATAATTTTGTCATCAGAAATAACGGTGCGTACCTACCAAATTTCAGATCAATCCGTCAACAGGAAGAGGGTCAAATTTGAACTCGTACTAGATTTGAACCAAAGAAAAAAACTCAGTTAGCTAAATCGCCAACAAAGTGAATTTTAGGTTAAGTATGTGCGGTTTGTTTACTAACATTCTATACAAGCTCAGTGTATAGGTTGTTGTTAACTTTTTACTAATTAATGAAGAATTAAGTCACTATGGGCGTGATGCCAATCCGAGCACCATCGCACTTGCTTTACTATAGATATAAACATTCAGAAGAAAACAATAATAAATTAACTTTTGCAAAACTAAGTCGATTTCTTGCACAGCCGGCAAAAATCCTACAATCCCACAATAGTAGGTAAATAAGCTGAAATAAACTGTCTTACTGTTGATTTTAAGCACAATTTAGTGTGTTTGTTGATTTGAGATCCATTCTTTATTCATCGTATTGTTTTCCAAATTTCTTGCACCATATCTAACAAAGTTTATCCTCAATGGAAAATCAGAGATTGACAGATAGACAGGGTTACCAGAATGTCTCAATAGAAAATCCTGACAAAAAGCCTGACCTAAATAAATATCCCCTGTTAATCTGTGAAATAGCCTGAATTGTTGACCCCAAACTAAAGTAGCAAAAATGAAACAGAGGGTTTAATTTGACCCCTTTTGCAAACGTAAACCTTGCCTCAATTAGTAAAAGCAGAAAGCAGGGCGCTGCTTCCCACTTCCCGGTGTATGTTCCATAAATCTCCTGTTGATTTTTTTCATTTGAAACATTACACGGTAATTTCCACGGTACACTTTAGCTGATGTACAGTAATTTTGTCTAAAAACACGCTAATTTTACCTATACATTTGGTTTGCTAGCATATAATGTAGAATATTTGTAAACAAACCGCCCATATTTAACCTAAAATTTACTCTGTTGCCCATTGTTTTTTAAAGGTTAAAGGTAGGTTAAAGGTTAGGTAAATTCAATAACAATTTACCTATATCTAAAACTGAACGCCAAGCAAACATTTACAAACATTGACCACATCTAATGTGGCTAGTGTATAGGTACATAGATATTGTATTTTTACCATACAGAATCTATCTACTCTAATTAGGTACCTACTTGGATATACCTCTAATAGTATGTTTTAAGGTATTCCAAATCCTAAATACGACAGAGATATAAGGCATGCATGATGGGATGTAATTTCTGTGCGCATTGTTTACTTCCTTTATGTACCTATTCTATGTTTACGATCTAACTACAAAATAAAATAAAAATATACCAGCGCGTTTATGTCTCTTCACTTCAACCGGATGAGAAAACCGAGAGTCATCCTCCTGAACAATGTAAGTTAATTTCACAGATCAGACATTTCAATATTGTCGATGACGCAAATAATAGCAAAACACGGCTCGATCTCGTTATTCCCCCCGCTGGCTGTCTAGCGCCGCGGGGATGGCGGCGGGGTAAACAGCCACGGGGCGCCCCCCCCCCCCCCCCCCCCCCTCGCCTCCTGTTGGCAGGGCTTAGCATGGGCTGAGCGATATTTTTTAATTTTTTATTTTTTGAGTAGGTAAGTACTTACATGTACTTTATTTTTATAGGCGCTTACCCAAAGATTCATCATCATCATCATCAGCCTATACTAGTCCACAGCTGGACATAGGCCTGCCCTAATGAGCGCCATAGCGCCCTGTCTTCAGCTTGACGCATCCAGCATCTGCCTGCAGTCTTTCGGAGATTATGGGCTGAATTAATTTATGTTAAGTAGTTTTTATTTGTGCGCTTTACAATTTACAACTATGATATATAGTAAAAAATTAAGAAATATATCTTTCCGTTTTTGAAAAAATGGCTGATGCCATAAAGCATCGCTAGCCACTTGTGTGTTCTTTTACTTTTATTAGCAAAATAAGGTCTCTCAACACAAAGTGTTTTAAAAGAATAATATTAGAAATGTTCTATCAATAAAACACAAAAATTACGAAATAGCAATTCTTCCTATTCCAAAAACTATCTACCTATGTATGGAATTGGTAGTTGCAAGCAACACATGGGTCTATGTGTTGTCAACAACTAGCCTAAATTTTCCTGCATTATTAGTAAGTAGATTACCTATTCAGGCGAAACTTATTTAAAAAAAATACTCACAGAGCAATTCCCTGCCTTGAGCTTGCTAGAGGAAACTTGGGGAGACTGCGAAACTTCTGTATCCAAATCCAGTAGCAGCTGCAAGGAAATTATTTAAAGTGTTGTAAAATATAATTTACCCGGTTTCGCACGGGTAGATATTTATTTTACAATGCATTTGCTGGAAATGTGCGTTTTATGAGGAGCCAAATCGTGCGGAAACTGCCACTTTTCCACATTAGTGCTTTTTACTTTTCAACAATTTTTAACTTCGCCGTCAGCCGTAAACAAAGAGTATTCACTACGTAAGAAAAGTTTTACAAATTTGTAAATAGTAAATTACCGGTTTTCATTCGTATAAAAGGCATAGAACTATAAAATCGACTAAGTATAATCGTTCATTGTGTAGTAATAATAAATACTATTAGATTTTTATTTTGTTCATTATAATTTTAAACATTCACTAAATATGATTGGCTGAACGCATATTCTGCTTGAGCGTCTTCGCGATACGACATGGCGGCTTCTGCACATGCGCAGTAGTAGATGCGTAAAGCGCGCATGTGTTTATACACTAACACCTTCATGGCCCAAGACGCAGGTGGCATTCTCCACCTCGTTCGGCTGGGCAGTGAATAGGTACGTTAAGAAAAGCCCGCCATTTGGCAAATTTCACGTCGGTCACAATTGGATGCAGTTAAGCATAGTGAGTCCAAGCGCCATTTTCAGTTTTGTGGGAAATGACATAGACTCGTTTTTGTTGACAGGAGATTAGCAATTGATTTTTCTGAATTTTTTCTATGTATATCGAAGCTTCTTATTGTAGTTTAGCATACTACAGAAAAAAAACACAAAATAAGTACCTATTTATTTTGGAAGATATAGCTAAAAATACACTTGGACTCTCGATAAATATGATGTTCTCATTTTGCAAAACGAGTCCAAGGGACATTTATGTCGTTTAGACTCCTCATGCGTTTCTAAATTAGAAAGAAAATATCGTTTCTAGCTACAATCTTAAAAAATCTTTAGATATGCAGCTACTCAGTATCTTAAACTAGGGGAAGATAGAGAGAATTGAGAAACGCGTTGGAAAAAACTATTTCACGTTTCATTTAAAATCGTTTTTTATTTATGTTTCTCATATCGGTAATTTTTAATTTCTAAAAATAATCTAATTAAAATAAAAAGAACTATCTTAGATGTTTCAGCATTCTTAGACAGACAGGCATACAGGGGCCTGATTCCACTAACAAAATCGCCTCACAATATTATCGCTTCATTATCGCTTAACAATCACCGCCATTGACACCTTTTGGTATTCTACTAACACGTTTTTTTTTGTTTATGCCCTAACTATGACTATAACGATTATGACAATTTGACCGTTCAATGGTGTGGTGGTGCAAGTGTTATGGCGCCATTATAGCATTTGTCTAAAAAATAGTGGAATTAGGCCCCAGATCGGCACACTCGGATGATGAAGTGGAGGATATGTACGAAGACATATCCAAAGCCTTACATAACACCACTAAGGCTCACTTCAACGTTGTTATGGGGGACTTTAACGGCAAGGTAGGAACTCGGACTAGCAACGAATCCCGAATAGGCTCGCATGGTTATGGAGTTAGGAATCACAGGGAGCAAATGCTTGTCAACTTCCTTGAGAAGGAGGGGCTGTTCTTAATGAACTCCTACTTTAAGAAACCGCCCCAGAGGAAGTGGACGTTGCTAAGCCCCGACACTGTGACTAAAAATGAGATCGACTTTATCATGACGGATAACAAGCACATATTCAGAGATGTCTCAGTGATTATCAGGTTTAATACCGGATCTGATCACAGACTGCTCCGACGCTCTCTGAATATCAATTTAAAGCTTGAAAGAAACCGTCTGATGAGGTCCACGCTCCGACCTAACCCAATCCAAATCATGGCGGGCACCGAGAAGTTCCAGCAGCTTCTCGGGAATAGATTCGTTGCCTTGGATCCCACTGATGACGCTGACGAGACCCTACACAATTTGGTTGAAATGTTGACGAACTGGTCTGTTCTGTAATCCTTACAGCGATGCCAAGTAGACTATCGTTATATCGAGGTGCTGAGATGTCTCTACGACGCCGCAACCATGAATGTCTAAGTACAGGACCAGCAGTCCAAACCCATCCAACTGTGCAGAGGAGTGAGGCAGGGGATGTTATATCCCCGAAACTGTTTACGAGCGTGTTGGAAGATTTGGCAAGGGCATTAACATAAACGGCAATTACATCTCACACCTGCGATTGACACCTGCTGATGACGAAGTCTTAATGGCGGAGTCGCTGGAGGAGCTGAACCAGATGCTGGACGGCCTAGCTTCAGCCTCGCGACGCATCGGTCTCTGCATGAATTTGGATAAAACCAAAGTCATGATCAACGCCCTCATTGATCCGGGGCCGGTCGTCGTACATAGCCGACCTCTCGAAATTGTCTCCGAGTATACTTACCTTGGGCAAATTCTGCAGTTGGGTAAAAGCAATTTTAAGAAGGAGGCCAAGAGGAGGATCCAGTTGAGCTGGGCAGCGTTTGGAAAACTACGTCGAGTCTTCTCGTCATCCACACCGCAATGCTTGAAAACGAAAGTTTTCAATCAGTGCGTCCTACCCGTCATGACCTACGGAGCTGAGACGTGGACACTCACGATAGGGCTGGTCCACCAGTTTAAAGTCGCTCAGCGAGCTATGGAAAGAGCTATACTTACTCGGAGTCTCTCTAAAAGATAGGATTCGTAACGAATACATCCGACAGAGAACCAAAGTTATCAACATAGCTCAGAGAATTAGCAAGCTGAAGTGGCAGTGGGCCGGCCATATTTCGCGAAGAACTGACAACCGATGGGGTAAAGGAGTTCTTGAGTGGAGACCGCGACTCGGCAAACGTAGTGTAGTTCGCCCTCCGGCCAGGTGGGATGACGATCTGCGAAAGACTGCAGGCAGATGCTGGATGCGTGAAGAATTGAAAAAAGGCCTCTAGGTGTGGCGGGGAGAGAAGTGAGTAGTTAACTTCAATTATTATTATGCATCACAAGTCTATGCGACAAATGTTTGATGCATCACAAGTCTATGCGACAAATGTTTGAAGTTCAGAACGAAACTCTTGTTTATTAGTTTTGCAAAGCCAGTCCAAGTAACAAAGAGCTGTCGCTTGGACTACTGATGCGTAACACTACGTCGTTTGGGCTTGTAATGTATAAATGGAAATGTGTTTTCTTGTTATGAACTTTCGCTGTTAGTTTTAGATTGGTTTTTGGACTTGTTTTGCGTATCAAAAAATATAGTTTGCCATAGATGGCGCTTGGACTGGGTATTAAAAAAAAGCACTTAGAGTGAAGCTGCTGCATGAGTGTTTTTTTTAATGGGTAAATTATGCCCTAGTGACTACGAAACTGCAAAAAAATCCAAAAATGAAATTTGGCGCTTGGACTCCTTATGCATAACTGTATCCAATTAGTCTTGTTTAGTGTGACAATTTTTTTATTTACTCGCACTATGCAATATGCATAGTCATACAATTTGTATGATACAGTGTAAAGATGATTTACGACTCGTGTCGGCTTAATTATGCCACTCGTCGGAAATCACCTACTTTCCGTACATGTTGCCTTATAGCCTATGTTCCTCAGGAATAATGCAGGTTTCTAACGGTGAAAGAGTTTCCGAAATCGGTTCTGTAGTTTTTCAGTTTATTCGTTACAAAAATCCTAAAATACAAAACTACTAATTTTCCTTTTTATAATATTAGTGTGGATTGGTTTAAGAGATATACATAAACTTAGTGTCTGTAAGGTCAAAACAATAAGGCAGGTATACAGAACTTATAACAAAACCAATATTTATTTTTTATGTTTGGTTTGTTATCTAAAGTCTTTACTGTTTTTACTAATTAATGAAACGGCTGCTGGGCCGATTTTGAACTGGATGTATTGCGGCTGCTTTAGGTCTAGCGATGTCGTGCGGGGTTGTATGATGTTCTACTATCTAACCTGATACTTGTCTCCAAACGTGGTCCGCATAGCGCGGTCCAACGCGCATAGATAGGTCCGTGAGCTGACTAGGACCGTGACTTGTTGGCCGTTGACGTTTGGGTCTGGTTGGACGTATACAGGATGGGGCAAATTTTTGGCCCCTTACGGGTAACTGCCGTTTCGTTTATAGTTAGAAGGTTTTGTTCTTAGGAACCTTCTGTTTTATTTTGAAGAAAATAATATTGACATTTTTAGTTTCTTTTTAAAAAGTACGGTTCGCCCAAAAAATGACATTTGTAAAAAAAAACAAGTTGGTCTTAATCGACTCTATTTCCAACTAGAAACACTTTTCCCAAAGTAACTTACCAAATTAAATCGTAAGTTTTGGCAATAATTAAAAAAAACAATTTCCATACATTTTCTATGAACAAAATGAGCATGTGAAAACAAGAATGTCACTCATTCAATGGTTCTTAATTTAAATTCGTATAAAACTACTTTCTTAAGTTGGTAGGCTAATTTTGAAGGGATATGTCTCTACCCATGTTCGCTCTCGACGATGATTTATCCGTAAAAATTTCTCCAAACCAAAATAAGAAACATAACTACCTAGTTACTTCTCGCAAAACACAACCATTTTATTGAGTTTAAATAAAAAAACACTTGTTTGGAAAGTAAAAATTTCATTCCTGTGATGTTCAAAATGTACTCGTACCGTCAAACCAAATCGTAAGTTTTGGCAATAATTAAAAAATACAATTCCTATACAGTTTGTCTGGGAATTGTATTTTTTATTGCTTTTAGGTCTAGAGATGAAATCGAAATCGTGAGGGGTTGTATGATGTGTTATCGGGTGTTACCTGATACTTGTCTCCAAATGTGGTCCGCATAGCGCGGTCCAACGCGCATAGATAGGTCCGTGAGCTGACTAGGACCGTGACTTGTTGGCCGTTGACGTTTGGGTCTCGGTTGGACGTATATATGACGACTGCTTTAGGTCTAGCGATGTCGTAAGGGGTTGTATGACGTTCTACAGTCTAACCTGATACTTGTCTCCAAAGTTGGTCCGCATAGCGCGGTCCAACGCGCGTAGATCGGTCCGTGAGCTGACTAGGACCGTGACTTGTTGGCCGTTGACGTTTTGTGTCTCGGTTGGACGTATATATGACGGCTGCTTTAGGTCTAGCGATGTCGTAAGGGGTTGTATGATGTTCTACAGTCTAACCTGATACTTGTCTCCAAACGTGGTCCGCATAGCGCGGTCCAACGCGCGTAGATCGGTCCGTGAACTGACCAAAGCCGTGACTTGTTGACCGTTGACGTTTGCGTTGTTCGGCCGAATGGATGGCGATCGGAGTAGGTCTAGCGATATTGTCAGGCCTAGGGATTCCCTGTAATGAAATAACATTATTGTGACTAGAAACGTCGGTAGGTACCGGCTTAGCATTAGCACCATCCCACGAGACCCTGCGGGTATCGACGTTGGTTTTGCAAGAAATTCAAAATAAACAAGTTTATGTCTCTATTGAAAAAAATCCAAATAAAAACAATTTTTTTTATTTATTGATAATGGACGAGCAGCCTGTGGCTGATGTGTCCATATCACACAGTGCTGAATTTAGTTATTGCGTCACTTTTTTTAGTTTGTTTTTGTTGTCTCGTAACCAGTTGTCTAGTTTATTCTTGAAGGCGTTTATTGATGTGGTTGATATAATGTCTTCTGGTAATAGGTTCCAGTTATGAACCACTCTATTGCTAATAAAATGGTGCGCTGTGAGGGCTTGAGGCCTTTATTCTCTACAAGAGTTTTTAGATTTCTTATTTCTTTGTTAAATTATATTCCTCATTAATACCTAATGAGGAAAGATAAAGCCTATATTACCTCTTAATATTATGTTTGTGCCCAGAATAACAATGAGAATAAGACATTAGATTAAGTAGTAATAATAAGCCACCTAGCTAAATATTGCCATGCCCTATCCGGGTGCATGTTTGATACCGTTTATCCTTAGGATCCTATGTAAAAAGTGTTGCAATAAATATATTGTAAGGTCTCTTACACCTTTAAAATGATAGATGTTATTAATTTATAAATGGATTTATTTCCAACAACTTACGAGCTAATGATAGATTCAAAGATTCAAAGATTCAAAATTTTATTGCGATCATGTTGTACAATAAGGTCTTAAAATTAGGTTCAAGCTTCAACATGAGCCCGGGTTGGGCACTGCATCTCGGAACATAGGTTCCTGTTACCTTAAAGTTCTTAAGATATAAAATTATATAACATTACATTACATACTATAAATTTAGAAACATACGCATTTGAGCTAGGTCTTCTACCTAGCTCTATCTAACTTATTTATATTGCTGTTTCAAAAAAATCCTGTAAGGCATAGAAACTGTTCTTAATCAGATAAGACTTTAACATCTTTTTGAATTTTAAAAAGTGTGATTCGTCTTTTATTCCTTGGGGAATGTTGTTGTAAATTTTAATTGACATAGAATGGGTTCCGTAATGAAAAATTTTAAGTTTAGATAAGGGGACGGCTAATTTTTTATGGGGGCGAAGATTTTGAGGGCGAGAGTATTCTTTGAAAAAGTTTAAGTTTTTTCTGACAAATATGCAAATTTCAAATATATAAATACCAATGAGTGTAAGGATATTTTCTTTAATAAAATAGGGTTTGCAGCTTTCCATTGTATCCAGGTTATGAATTATTCTAATACAACGTTTTTGGAGAATAAAGAGTTTTTGTGCATCAGTACTATTTCCCCATAGAATTATGCCATATTGGAGCCAGGCGTGGGCATAAGCGTAATAAGCACTTAGAGCTGTTTTTGTGTCCGTTGATTTTTTTAATTCATAGAGGGCGTAAGTGAATCTGGAAAGTTTAGTTACAATTTTATTGATATGCGTTTTCCAATTTAAGTTTGTGTCTATTGATATAAATGAGACACGCGACCGGTGTGATGGACTAACATGAACTGATGCGAGCGCGCGCCTTGACAATGCTACAATAAGGGAAAAATGCTGACACGATAGAATGATGCGGTTGCACCGTACATATATTGAGTATTGATACAACAAAAACTAAATTTCCTGTTACCTTTCCTAGCTTCACACACGGCAGTTATATAGATAGATAGATAGATCATTTATTTGCAACTGCAAGTACCTAGGTATATGTAAAGATGTACACTTTAGCACGATACATTTTATTACACCTTTCTATATAAATCGTCAAGAGACTGCACAAGACAGCTATAATGTTGTTTCTAGTTTGTTGTATGAAGAAATGTAGGTAATATACATTAATATGCATTTAGCTGCCTTAGGTAAAGCTAATGCTTGGCCGGATGTCGCCCAGTTCCACACAGACAATAGTATGTAAGACCAGTTAGACTTAGTTATCCTAAGATTGTATTAGTTGATAAGCAATAAACTTGCTAGTTGTTTCTTTTTCACTTCTTCCGCTAGTGGACGAAAAATTGAAGTGAATTAGAGTCAATTGCACCTTATTTCTTGTTTGATAGTAATAACCATTTATCAAGCTGTTTTATATAGTAAAAATTTGACTTGTCTAAGTACTAATTTTGTAAGTCTAAAGAAATAAACGATTTGACTCGGACTCTGACTCTACGATAAGTAACATACCTGCTCAAAACCGCAGTTTCAGTTATCTCATCATCAATCAGCAAGGCTTCGCAAGCTCTGTGCGCCGATATACCGAACACCTCCAACTCTCTTGGGTCCAACAGCACTGATACACACTTCACTGAGCTGTTGAAGTCCATCCAGGTGATCTGTCTCTCTGTACCCTGGGAACAGATGAATATCACACTAATATTATAAAGGCGAAAGTTTGTATGGATGTATGGATGGATGTTTGTTACTTCTTCACGCCAAAACTACTGGACAGATCTGGCTGAAATTTTGCATACAGGTAATTCTAATCCTGGAATAAATCATAGGCTACTTTTTATCCCATAAATCTGTTCCCGTGGGATGAAAATCACCTTTTATTGTTTCCATAGGAACGCGTGCGAAGCCGCGGGGCGCAGCTAGTAATGGATAAATGGTTCTGTGGAAGCTGAGTGTTGGTTTGGAGTTTATATTACTCCAATTCTTCCCGCAGATGTTGTAAGAGGCTAGGGATATCCACAGGGGGGAACGCGTTTACCGGGTGCGTTGCTGCCCTGTACAAAAATAAAGAAAGTACTATAACTTTATTTATTTTAAAGTACTACTACTAACTAGTAGATATACCAACATAAGTAATTGATTTTGTTTTTAAAAACTATAAACCGACTTCAATTATACTTATAGTTTTTTCGTGGATCCCATTGTCAGAACTGGACCAAAAAAAAATGGGACCACACGGAAGCAACAGCTTCCAAATAAAAAAATAACAATGAAAATCGGACCACCCCGTCAAAAGTTCCGAGTTAACAAACACAAAAAAATGCCGAATGGAGAACCTCCACCTTTTTTTGAAATCGGTTAAAAATGCATTGTTGATGTTCCAGTTTGAAGGGAATTTACTTAAAATCAGGCCATCTACTTGTTTCATCAGTGGTAGATAATTTAAAAAAAAAAACAGATTAAAAAATACAGATAATGCGTGATCTATCTGGGCCATCAGGGCATGTAAAGATAATGAATTGGTATTTGATAGCACTTGATATTGTTACAAACAATTGCGAATGACCCCCAGCTTATACCCATAATATGGTATTAAAATAGTATTAACATAGATAAACTAAAGTATTTCTCTATATTTTACTGTCACATTGGTTCTGTACTATAATGGCAATGTCTATACTAATATTATTTATTATTATTGTTTCATAAATTTAGTTGCATTTTTTTGAGCTCTGTACTGTCTGTGTCTTGTTATTGTAATATGTGATATTTAATGGTGGAAACTTGGCTGGTTTAAGTGTTATTTAAGTTTTTTTTTGTTTAGTTTATATTAGGTCCTTACATATGAAATTGGCGTTTTGTATGGGAGGAACAAAAAGTCGAATATTTTTTAATATAGGTAATATATTTTATTAATCAAAGTATGAACCATTATTTTCTATGCACTTTTATAATAATAATAATAATAATCATTTATTTCAGACAACATAAGATAAGTACATACAAAGTAACTTAACTAGGGCCCATATGATAAATACCTTAGAGACTAACATACATACTTATAAAGATAAAAACTTAATAAAGAAACGTGTCATTGGCACTGGGTCAATGACGAGCGCGCGGTGTCGCGTATCAGCCTTCCACGGAACTTCCTGAACACGACACCCTTCGGCCAAAATCCGCTATCCAAGAACATTGAAAGACGATCCGTCGGCACTCGCACCATATATGAAGCGAAGTTCACATTACGGCGCGACTCCAACTTTTCGACTCTCAAACTGAAGCCGGATTTTTGTCGCAGGTACTTTTCCACATCCACTTTTGCCATCTTATAGGTAGTTCATTGATCCCTTTACTAAAAAAACCAGTCGGACGGGAATCAATAAAATCTTTGAAGGCGATTTGGACTGCCCCATCGGAGTTGAATTTTTTCCCTTGCAAGAAGTTATCCAAATTTCGAAAAAAATGGTAATCTGTTGGAGCAAGGTCCGGGGAGTACGGAGGATGTCTTAGACTTTCCAATTGAAACTCTTCTAATTTAGTAGCCGTCTGTTGCGCAGTGTGTGGTCTAGCGTTGTCGTGAAGCAGCAGTGGCGTGGAGCGATTGACCAGCCTAGGTTGTTTAGCCGCTAGCTTTTCCATCATGGTTTGCAATTGCTGACAATAGACATCAGCCGTAATAGTCTGGCCAGATTTGAGAAAACTGTAATGAACAATACCGGCACTAGTCCACCAAACGCTTACAAGTAACTTTTTTGGGGTTAATTTTCGCTTGGGGCAGGATTTGGCTGGCTGGCCAGGATCCAACCATTGCGCTGAGCGCTTCCGATTATCGTAAAGAACCCATTTTTCATCACAGGTAATGATTCGGTTTAAAATACCTTCATTATTGTGCCGGTTTAGTAATGTAACGCAGCAGTCGACGCGCGTTTGCCGGTTTGCTTCAGTCAATTCGTGAGGTACCCACCTTTCAAGCTTTTTAATCTTCCCAATTTGCTTCAAGTGAATTAAAACAGTTTTATCACTAACATCGCAGCCTGCAGCTAACTCGGACGTGGTTTGCGATGGATCCGCTTCCACAATAGCCTTCAACTCTTCATTATCAACTTGAGTGTCAGGCCGTCCACGGGGCTTGTTCTGCAGGTCGAAATTTCCAGAACGAAAACGTTGGAACCAAAAACGAACTGTGTTTTCTTTTGCAACACGACCGCCATACACATCATTCACCCTTCGAGTTGTTTCCGCAGCACTAGTGCCACGGCGGAACTCGTACTCGTAAATAATGCGATATTTTAAGTTTTCCATTTTGTAAAATGAGTGACGCAAACAGAAAAAAACAGAAGAAAAAAAACAAATGAATGACGATCATCGAAGCACAAATACATGAGTCTATAGCTGTACAAATTTGAATTTGGAATTCCTTACCAAAGAGGATTTGTGATTAAAGTGGCCAGTACGAAAAACGCCAATTTCATATGTAAGGACCTAATATTAACTGTATGTTTCCCTAATAAATAAAAATAAAATAAAAATTATAAAGAGGAGAGATTTGATTGCTTGTTTGTATTGAATAGGCTCTTTATGAGATAAAACGTAGTCTTTTCCTTTATTCCAGAGCTAGAACTACATCTATGCTTACTTTCAGTCCGATCCGTTCAGTTGTTTTGGCGTGAAGAGGTAACAAACATTCATTCATCTAAACATCCAAACTTTCGCATTTAAAACTAGGTGCGCCCGCGGTTTCGCACTCGTTTTTTCTCTGGAAAAGTTGATTGCTATCCCACGGGAACTGATTTATGGGATAAAAAGTAGCCTATGTTTGATTACAAGCCTAGAACTACCTCATCTCGCCTCCCCCAGATAAGCTTATTGGCGTTGTATCATGGGGGTAATGCCCATAATCCCCATGCTGGGCATGCGGGTTGGGATCGCAGTTGGGTGATAGAATTGTTATGCAGGGGGCGCTCCCGGTAAATATCCCTTAGTTGCCTCATACGACACCCACGGAAAGAGCTCGGTTGGTACAAATTCTAAGCCAGCATCACACAGCTCTAGAACTACGTCTATTCAAAATTTCAGCCCGATCCGTTCAGTAGTTTTGACGTGAAGAGGTATCCAACATCCAGATATCTAAACATCCTAACTTTCGCATTTAAAATTTACAAGACCAGCGAGACCATTGGCGTTCGATCGGCCGGTGTGTATGCAGCATAAGCTGTAGATAATATGATAATAACTGGATGTAGGATGTACTTATTGTATTTGTACTTACATTAATTACCACAATCTGGCCGATGGTAAGATGTCTGCAGATAACAGACGTCAGCAATCCGTTGCCTTCATTGAGTGCGTTCAGAAACTCTCTTGCGTCCTGTGAAATAGAAAATTTCTAGTAGAAGACACATTAATTAATCCACAGCTCAACATGCCTCGCCAAGCGAAGAAGTTTTGCCATAATCATCATCACTGATGATGGTTATGGCAACATCTTCACTACTTTTTCACGTAACAAACATTATGTACCTACAGACAGCGTCAGAATTAGGTAACCCCCCTGCATATGTTATGCAGGAGGTAAATCCAAATGTGTTAATCGTAGGAGCTTTAAAAATCTAAAATAATTATACTTTTATTGAAGTCACACGAAAAAATCATATACTTATATTAAAAAATCAGGGTAGGCGCCTGATTTTTTAATTTTTATCTTTTTTCGTAAACGGAAAAAGAAAATCGTAGATTCGTTTACGTTATCGTGCAAAACCAATTCTTATGTCGCTTGCATATGATTAGCGTTTGCACGAAAACGAATCAGAAACTTCGATTTCTTTTTCAAGAGTATAGAGCCAGGTTCCAACCGGCATCGTGTTACGCAGGGGGGCTGCGTAACACGATGCCGCCGGTTAGAATCCATTCCGATTCGTATCGAAAGGACATTAAATCAGAACGTCCTAAAAGCAATACGGCATATTACAATAACGTGCTATTAGCCACACGACCTTTATGCCACACGACCTATTAGCAAATGGGACTGATATCAAAATGACACGTAGGTATATATGTAGATACAATTTTGTACACGAGAAGATGAACATAATACATCCAACCATGCATCCATTCATCCACGCACACTGTCTCATTTATGATATTAGTGTGATGTTATTAAATACCTGTAAGAAGTTCATCCAAGTGCTATTCAGGAACAGAGCCCTAGCAGCATCAGGGCAGAGGTCCCTCGGGAACCACTTGTCGAGTGCCAGCGCGCGCAGGCAGCGCTCTTGACGCGGCAGCAGCCAGCGCAGCAAGCATTCCAACGCACTGTACTGGTACGGGAGGAACCCTGACGTGGACATGCCGGAGGCTAGCTTTACACTGGGGAGGAAGGGTTATGGGGTTGTAGAGTCAAGGTCAGCAGTTTACACGAATGTACTGTGTTTAAGTTAGAATGTCTATCTGGAATAGATTACTGGCAGATGCTGGCTGTAAGATAATGACAGGACGCTATGACGCTCATTAGGGGGAGGTATGTCCATCCAGCAACAGCTTTACTTTTAGCGTCCATGACGCTGCAATGATGTGCTACTTCAGTGTCGAGGAAGCGAGCAGCGGCTGCGCTGTGATTGCCTCAGACTACATAGGCTGATGATAGTACCGCATCAGTGGCGACCTTTGCACGCTATATCAATCGGCATAAGGTTATTAGAAGGACTCTGATATTTCTAGAGTCCTGTTTCTAAACACCACTGAGATGAAACTCAGTTATCAGAACTGTGCTCTAGCTGTATCAGGGTAGAGGTCCTTTCTGAGTGCCAGCCAGCGCCCGCAGGCAGCCAACGCAGCAGGCATTCCAACCATAATAATGTAGTTGTAACCTAGCTAAATATCGTGTTAAACTAAGAATTTTATGGTCAACTGTTGCGTCTGACGACAAAATCTCAAACGTAAGAATCGATACTCTACTCGTGACCAAAATACCAAAAGCTCCACAGCGATGCTTGTCGTAAAACATGTTGCATGGAGCATTCGTGCGCTGGCCTAACCCTGACTTTAACTAGTTTACCGCCACTATTTATCGCGAACCCTACACGTGTACCTATAATCGCAATTTCGGATAAAGAACCTTTTTAATAGGTAGGTACTTGTCGTTTTGTTTTGTGTAGGTACTTTGTTGCTACATTGAAGCTCATTCGAAGGTCAAACACTATTTTCGCATCTCTGTCCAGACTTTACTAAATCAACATCAGTACCTTATTACCTACCACCCATTTGTATTGAATTAGAGCTTTTATTAGGCAACCCAACCTATAAGGTGAGTGGACTTTGAAGGGGTTCGGGGTGGGGTATGGTATTGATCGACGCGCGCACCCCTTTTAGAAGCCTCTATCCCCTTTAGATATTCCAAGCACGTAACAGGTCAATAAATCTCAGTCAAGATGGAGGTGTTTTCGGGCAAAGAGCGCGCGTTCTGCGTGAAGCAGTACTACCTCAACAGCGGGTCTATTGTGACTGTACAACATCTCTTCAGGGTTGATTTTAATCGCGCGGATTTGAAGGATTGCCCTTCCATGCTTCTTATCAAAGGATGGGTGAGGAAGTTTGAAGCCACTGGCTCTACTTAGAGCTAGATGTACTTACAACCCTTGCTTGTAGAATACGAGATTTTTCAATATGGCCTAATTTATTAAAAATGATTTTTGGTGTTTAAGTCGTGTAGAAATCCAGAAAAAACTTATAGAAATTGGAAATACGCTCTTTGGATCCAATCGAAGACATTTAAAAAGCAGCAAGCAAGGGTTTTTCCACCATCTTAATGAACAATGATTCAGAATATTTCTCAGCAAAATTAAAATTTTTAAAATTATGATGAATTTTGAAAAGAAAAAGAATTTCCATCAATATGACTGTGGTGTCAAAAACTGAAAAAGGAAATTATGCTCCCCAAGGAGACAATAATATTAAAGCCCTGTAGAAAAGGCGAACTTACTCTGCCATTTATGGAGTTAATTATACATAGGATGAGAAAATAGAAGAGGAAATGTAAAGAAGGAAGAATGAAGAAATGAAAGAGGGAAAATGGAGAAGTGAAAGACCAAGATGGAAACTAAAAGCTCAAAGTTTTACTAGAATAAGGAATGGTTGGTTACAGGAGAGAATTGTGTCAAATGGATTGATACTGGGAAATTACTATTGTATAATAGGTATCATTTTTATTGTGAAACCTTATACACAAAACATTTGGAATGACATATTTGGCGCCATTTTTAACTATGCTTTTGACTGTTTATTCTTACTGATATAATTATGGAGGAATAAATGATGGTGAAACCTAGATAATGTTGTTGTTATTTCTTCTCTATAGAATAAGCTATAGGTAATAAAATAATTTAAAATATGTATACTAAAAATAAGGAGTAAAATATTAAATTCCTACCATTATCTGCACTAAAATGTACCATGTAGGTAACTACTTTATGCCTTCTACATAGTCACAAATAAAGCCTTTATAAAATAGTTTTAATATCTTTATAATGAACTAGCAGCACCTTATGGTTTCACCCGCGTAGTTCCCGTTCCTGTGGGAAATCCGGGATAAAATATAGCCTATGTCTCCCTGAAAAGTAAACTTTCTAATGGTGAAAGAATTTTTTAAATCGGTCGTATCGGAGCCTATTACATACAATACTTACAAACAAAAAACTCTTTACAAATTTTATCATAATATTAGTTATGACTTAGCATAATCAGCTATTTACTTCTCATAACACAAGCTCTGCTTAGCTAAGGGCTAGTTGATGCTGTGTGAATGGGCAAACATAATTTATATATTTCAGTCAAAATACAAACTTCAAACCCAAGGGATTTTTTCTTCAGATCTTCAGTAAGTAGGGTACTTATTCAATATTTTTACTGCATGACAAAAATATTATACTGTTTTATAAGTACCTACCTAGGTATTCATGCACACTGTCCAGATGGATATTGATCATAATCTAATACATAAGATGTAGCATTGCGCTCAACTGAATGCCGAGACCTTTTTTACCCTACTTTTTTATCCTATTTTCAATTATTCTTGTAGTTTTAATGTAAGTATCTACCTAGTCTGTACGTTTGTCTGTTTAGTGAGTAAAAATATTTTTTTTCTTTTTTTTGTCTTGTGTCTTACATATTTAAGAATTTAAATTTATACAAAATTATACCTAGAGATCTTTCAGGACTCTCAGACACTGGTCGAGAAAGGTCCCTAGGTAGGCACCTTTGTATAGTATAGCCAACCATAGTAGTAATATTAATTTATTAGCAATACTTACAAGCAGTCTGCAAACTTGGTCATGAAAGCAAAACGGACCTCCCGGCTCGAAGCAGCACACACCATGTTGAGACAATGCAGGATCTCATGCCGTTGGTGCACATCAGGCTTTATACCTGTGGCCAGGTCAAATAAGCATTCTGCTGTGAACTCCACAAGCAGGTCAGGGATTGTAGAGTCTTTTAAATAGATATCCTGTAAAATAAATGGTACCATCAGATACGGTGACCATATATTAGCCTGTAGTTGCAATATCACTTTCATGGCCCACAACGGCTGAAAGGCATAGATTTAGGTATGGACTTGGAATAAGACGTTTAAACTACGTTTCAACAGAAACTACCCGTGCGAAGCCTCAGGCAGAAACTAACTAGTCATTATAAAAAAAAAAGTAATGATTTAGGATTTACGTATTCTACCTACCTTTATGGACTTTAATAAGAGACTCAAAAACATCCACCAGTGGGTGGTATGGTTGATCAAGTGCTTCCTGATAGCCTCCAGCCAGTACTGCAGAAGATGTATTAGCTCCTTAGCCAGTAACCCCCACACTTTTGATGGTGGTAAGCAGAGTAAGTTCTGTAGTACAGTGCAAGCTATACCATTTTCGTCTCGTTTGTTGAAGTACTGAAAAATGGAGTAGGTAGGTACAGGCATACATGAGACTCATCTGAGACTGCAAATCCGCAAATTGGGTGAGATAAGTTGGTATAAACTTTGTGTTCGTAGAAAACCTTACCTCGATTTCAAATGATCGAACTTTTTTCAGCGCTAGCACAGTAGCGGTATTTAATGGGACTTTCAGGTTCGTTTGTGACCTGTTAGCGTATTCTTCCGTTACCCCTACGTATCCGTTCAAGTTTTTAACGGCATAAATTGCGCTGAATAAATCCATTTTGTTTTTACAAATAGTGGCGCCAAGTGAACATGAAGAATGAACGAGAAATTGAAAAGTCTGCTTCGATCTTACTCTTCATTCGTTCTTTTAGTCTATGGCTAATTCAGAATGTTGGTATAATGTTTCCGGTCATTGACTTGCGTATTTCGAAAATGCTATTTTTCCGTGTGAAAATGCTTTATCATTCATTTCATTCACCAATGGCCTTTGACATTTAAAATTTATAAAGTTGGCAGCAGTGACCTCTGAAGTTAGGGGGCGTGTGTGTGTGCGATAATGTCGCTCATGATTTTCAGTTTTTTAATTTTGAAGAATTTCTAGTGCGGTGCGTCCTGCATAACCGGCCAAAAGCCTTTGTCACGATAAGGAGTACCTAATCTATAATGTTGAGTCATATCTCCGAGCGCACGGTCCTCGCGTCATTGCTGTCCGCTGAGACCGCGGTTTCGGCTTCAGTTGAGTGTTATGTTCGCATCATAGCGCACGGCCCTCGTCTCTCGTAAACCTGTCGATATTATGTGGCCCGAACGCGAGAACTTTAATAAATTACAATTATGATACCTATGGTGTACACCGTCTACGGTTTTGCCATATTTTTTATGGTAGCTTGGGTGGTTCTGTGGCTGATTCACCTGATGGCGATTTCGTACTCGAAGTGGATCCTACACCGGGCGGTGGACCGGTCGCCGCCCGAGCAGCCCTACCCGGGCGTTTCCATCCTGAAGCCGCTGACGGGCGTCGACCCCAACCTGTTCTCAAACCTCGAGACGTACTTCTCGCTGGAGTACCCGGTCTACGAGATCCTGTTCTGTGTGGAGAACGAGAACGACCCCGCCGTGATGCTAGTCAACAGTCTGCTAGCCAAGTATCCGCACATCGACGCGTGTCTCTTCGTGGGAGGCACAAAGGTCGGCGTCAACCCCAAAATCAACAACATGCAGCCGGCGTACCTCGCTGCCAAATACCCGATGGTGCTAATCAGCGATGCAGGGATTCGGATGCGAGAGGACACCCTCCTAGACATGGTGCAACATATGAGCGAAGGCGTCGCGATAGTGCATCAAATGCCGTTTGTTTGCGACGCTGAAGGCTTCGCAGCGGTATACGAGAAGGTTCACTTCGGTACTTCGCAGTCCAGGCTGTACCTGGAAGCTGATTTCCTCGGCATCAACTGTCATGTCGGCATGTCGTCGCTGGTGAGACGATGCGCGCTGGAGGAGACGGGAGGATTGGCAGCTTTCGCCGATTATCTAGCAGAGGATTACTTTATGGCGAAGGCGATATGCTCCCGCGGCTGGCGGATGCGGGTGGCGTCGCTGCCTGCGCTGCAGAACTGCGGGACGCGCTCCGTGAAGGGCCTGCAGTCGAGGCTGACGCGCTGGGCGCGGCTCCGGATAGCCATGATCCCGACCACGGCACTTCTCGAGCCCCTCAGCGAGTGCATGCCCCTAGGCGCCGGAGCAGCCTGGGCGGCCGGAGAACTCTTCGGAGCCGAGCCTCTAGCCTTCTTCCTCGTACACATCCTCATGTGGTTCCTATCAGACTGGCTATTGCTCCGTTCAGTTCAAAATGGCTCACCACCATTCACAAAAGTGCAATTTTTAGTTGCGTGGGTGTGGAGCGAGTGTTGTGCGCCGTTTATACTGGCAGTCGCGTTTTTGTGCCCTGAGATCTCGTGGCGGACTCGGACTTACCGGCTGGACTGGGGCGGGCGTGCCCATGAGCTCAACCCTAAGCTTAAGTTCTGAGCGGACTCTCCTTAAACCCAAAAGCTTTAATTTGAGTGACTGTGTGAATGTGTATGGTTTGTGTTTAGCGAGGTGGACTCAGGATGTTGATTCTTATTCAGCCCTAAGTTTAATGTAAATATATTGTCAAGAAAACATTAAGCCCGGCTTAAATTTAAACTTCTCTTGGTAATGGATGATTATTACTGATTGTGATGATGGAGAACTATCTTGCTATTTCTATTAAAATCTAAACAGATACCGATTGTCTTGTCAGTAATCAATATTATTCATTTTGCCTTGAGATAGAAATTCTGATTTGAGCATAGAATTTCATTCTAGCTAGTCAGTTTTATGAAAGTATAACTTCCTGATTCCATCTTGACTAATAATTTTAAGTTTTTTACTCGTCTGATTCATTTAAAAATGAATAATTTGTTACTTTTGTTTAGAAAGAAATGTGTATATTTTGTTTAATTATTTTTGGTAATTCATATAACTGCCAGCCAGTGATTTTATAGTATAATTTTGTATAGATATTGTAAATAGTTATTCTAATATGCCATCAATATCAGACATTGCTTTTATAAAGTAGCTATGGGCACATTTACCTTGCAAATTATTTTTTTTATAAACAAATGTAGGTAAGCTGATCATCTATTTACAAATTTTGTGATAGATATTTTGTAAATTTATAATCTGAGCCACACCTAAAATTTCCACGTAAATGTGTCCAAGCCTTCGGTTCTGGCATTTAATATAGAAAATCGTACAAACTTTCAATTTCTGTCTACCAGTGATAGCCCAAGTCTTAGTCTAAAGAAAATATGGTTAAAGTGAAATGTGACAGTGAAAAATTCTAATTTTTATTATTTTGTGATTCGGCTACAAGTTATTAAGCTAGCAGAGGAGTGGTTTTGTGACATTGCTATGAACCCAGGGCCTGTACTCTTGCAAACGCTAATCTTATGCAAGCGACATAAGAATTGGTTTAGAACAAACTTCGAATCGATTGTCGTTTTGTCTTAAGGCGAAGTGGGATCGGTTTTGCAAGACAAGGACGAGCGCACGTCGTCGTGTGGGTAAGACGAGAGCCGCGGAAGGGTATCCCCGTGCAATTTGACTGGTCCTTATTTACCTATAAATTTGTGTTTTGCTTCATGGGTGCATTCGTGCACTTAGGCGAAACCTCCATGTCCCATAGCATCGGGCGACAGCCCAAGCCAAGACTCGCACCTAAGTGGTGGCCCTTGTGCGTGTCGCCCCAACCTAATTTTACCGGCGAGGCGCCCTCTGCGCCCGCCGAAAGACCGGTAACGCTGTCATGGCCATCTGCGGTCAACAGCATTTTAATCAGTTCGAAAATATAGCTAAAATATTGTTTCTCTTTCGCAATAAAATAAAACCATATTTATTAACACGGAGACGAAATTCCCTTGAAATATAATAAATAACTAGAAAGGACTCTAAAAAATGTGGTAAACATTTCAAGTTAGAGGTAACTTACGATTTTATTGTATCTAATGGAGTTTTGTCAATCATGTTTCGACTCCCATAACTTACAACTAAAACCCTAAACTTTTGATGCTAATCATAAATAAAAAAAATTAGTTATTTTTAACTTAAAATTGATTTTTCGTGCAATCCAAACGTGGGTTTTGGGACTCAATTCACTGACATGCAAGTGATCTATTACTGAAATCAACAAATTGTGGATAGACTCCAAGATGACATTGATTCGAAGTTTATTTTAGCATGGATTCATAGCAAATACTTTACAATATGCGAAAACCTTCTATCTACAAGCTTAATCTTGTAGGACCTAAAAATAGTGAAACCTATTTTCCATATACCTACCGGTTATAAAGTTATGACAATTTCGTAAGAAATTGCGCGTAAGCTTTTCCGAGTCACACTTACCCAATTTATGAGGAGCTCCCTGATTTGTTTTCTTATACATTTTGAAAGAGAAAGTGAAATATGCCGTGCTAAAATATAATGGGATGATTACTGGCCTCATCTTTTATCATTGACGTATATATATATACGAAAAATTCTGTCAATTAAATGTAATCGTCCAATTATCTAACTACCAATGAAACTCAAGCTTGTCGCATTATAACGCGTTAGCTTCAGACTAGGCCGTCAGTTTATGTTCCTTTCTCATTTCGTCATTTCATTTTGTACGGAGTTGGTGGCTTTGTCAATTTATCATAACGAATACAGACATACCTAGACCAAAAAGCGCCAGTTCTGTCTAAGATACTTCCTCCACGGGCGTATGTATCGCACACGCTAGTATCCGCTTAAAACTGAGCGTTTACATTGTGTAATAATCGCGACATTTCTGTGATACACCCGCTTGTAGAGTTGTTTCCTCCAATAAGGTAAACTTTACTTACATACCTGTGAGCATTAAATCAACCAACTATGTAAACTTTTGTATTATTTTTAATCCTCATTTGAAAACAAGAAAAAAGGCAAACCAGGCAGAAACTCGTTCGAGTGCCAAATTATACCGTGAGAACTTAAAATAAAAATACCCACTCGAATAGCCTAGAGGCTGTTCGGAGCTAGTTTTGCTTAAATGCGTCCATTTTTTGTAGCCAGTTTGGAACTATAATAATCTATATCTAGGAAAGTAAGGCATGTTACAAGGTGACTCATCGCACCAATGTCGTTTCCCACTATCGCTCAGTAAACAAGGCCTGTAACTACTTTATATGAATAATTGAGTGAAAATTGGACTGAACGCTATTAAT
This sequence comes from Eupithecia tripunctaria, assembly GCA_955876795.1. NCBI lineage: Eukaryota > Metazoa > Arthropoda > Insecta > Lepidoptera > Geometridae > Eupithecia > Eupithecia tripunctaria. Next base: position 4,675,480 of record OY041623.1, on the reverse strand, counting down.
AAATGCTGCTAATTATCATCACAAACGTCAGAGCAGATGGCTGTTGACTCAATGGTTAACTATTTGAATATTCATGTCATTTTGTAGTGCATGCCAAAAACGCAAGCGGCATGATATAGGTGCAACATGCTATGTGTATCGCATTACATTCTAACAAGTGTCCTTTGGCCTAAGACCTCAATTTCATCATCATCAGACAAAGCTGGTTCACTCCATAAAAGGCTCATAGTGAGAGCCACAACGCCCTGTCTTCAGCTTACCGCATCCAGTATTTGTTTACGACCTTTGAAGATTGTGATTTCCAACTCGCATACCCAGCGTGGGGATTATGGGCATTACCCCCAAGAGATAGTAACCAATAAGGCGCTTGTCTGGGGTAGGCCTGCGTCCAGCAGTGGACCAAAATAGGCTATTACCTCTTCACGCCTCCGGATCGGGCTGAAATTTAACATATAGGTAATTCTAATCCTGGAATTAAAAGTTCCTATCGGGTAGAAATTACAATTAAAAACGTTTCAATAAAACAACGCGTGCAAAGCCGCGGGCAGACCACTAGTTCATATTATGTAGGAACCAACCGTTCCAGAAGAGGTCGCCTTTTCTTTATTTCGCGAAATATTTTTTTTTAAAAGATAAAAATGGTAGGTAAGTATCTTGCACGTAAGTATGTTTATTTTATAAAAAAAAACAATATAGGTAATTTCAGACCTTTGTCAACTCATTACACGTGCGTGAAATAAAGAAAGAGACCCATCATCAGGGAACGGTTTTCTATGGAAAACCGACTGTAAAAAATGGTAACGCATATAGCACAGAGGAGGTAGGTAATGTATTAAATGTACAAGTCGGATAAGTCCAGGAAATTCCATATAAAATATACAGGGAAGGATAAATTTATGTTTTTAACCCTTCACGCAACGCAAAATCGCGCATCATAAATTGACACGTATCAATATCACACACGCCGCGGCGCGCGCCTCTCAAAATTGCGTCACTCTTCAGATAAATGCTCATAAATAAAAAACTAGGCCACCTATCTAAGTTTTGTAAACGGTTTTAGCTTTCTTAATAATTTTTCTTTATGTCTTTACTATTTATGTAAGCTAATATTTACAAACCACCACACAAAAACAGAATAAATACGCGACTTTTTCAGAAGCATATTTTGACAACAAAACTAATCATGTTTTCATGGAAATATAAAAGAATGGAATGAATATAATCTATTTATAATATTCCATTGATAAACAAGAACTGTGCTTTGAAAAAATATTGAAATATTCTAAAATGAAAATTACCATTTTCTGTTTTGGTTCAGCGCCATGTTGTAGTGATGTGCTGCGTACCTGGGATCGAAATTTTATCGATAGTTTCTGTTTCGATGCAATTTTGTAACAAAATATTTTTATTTGTCCACAGCCTACCTACGTTATGTCATCATCATCATCATCGTGTTTTTGCATGCAAATTTATTGAATTTTATAATAAAAACACAATTTCAAGAAGTATTTTCTTTATTTACATACCTATATTTTACTATAGAAACTTTCGTAGTTTGACGAATTCATTATGAATGTAAGGGACTATGTACTAGGGATGAAACATTGGTGTTCTTCCAACACAAACAAAGCTATACTTACTAAGAGGCTATATTTATACTAGTCATAATAATTATTATTTCTGCTTAGGGTGGCCATAAAATCAGTTTGGTATTCTGTGATACTCTCTTGTTATATGCACATAAAATTTACTTTATGTAAAATAGCTTTCTATTATTTTGAACTAATAATAAAAACTTACATATATTTTATATATGTAATAAATACATTATTGCTGATGGCATACATTGGTTTTATACAGAGGTAAGTTTGATAACAATAATTAATGATATAATATTATCGGAGGAATCACCGAAACACATTTTTGCGTGATTTTTCATGTCACATCAATTACAAATTATTGTTTTATACAAATTTACAGTAAGATTACAAAAATGTTACGCTAAGGGTGACCATAAAATCAGTTCGGTATTCCATGATACTCTTTTGTTGTGTAGAGGCTATATTTATACTAGTCATAAATAAAAATAATATTTCTGCTTAGGGTGGCCATAAAATCAGTTTGGTATTCTGTGATACTCTCTTGTTATATGCACATAAAATTTACTTTATGTAAAATAGCTTTCTATTATTTTGAACTAATAATAAAAACTTACATATATTTTATATATGTAATAAATACATTATTGCTGATGGCATACATTGGTTTTATACAGAGATAAGTTTGATAACAATAATTAATGATATAATATTATCGGAGGAATCACCGAAACACATTTTTGCGTGATATTTTCATGTCACATCAATTACAAATTATTGTTATATACAAACTTACAGTAAGATTACAAAAATGTTACGCTAAGGGTGACCATAAAATCAGTTCGGTATTCCATGATACTCTTTTGTTGTGTGGGTATACATACAATTTACTTTATGTAAAAAAGGCTCTGCATTATTTTTAAAAATAATTAAAATTTACATATATTTTCAGGAATAACATTGATACAGATGTAGGTAAACTTTCAGATTCTAGTCAACTAAAAATTATTTTGGTTTTTATACGTTTGGTCACCCTAGCACAGTAATTTACAACACACACACTTACACTCAGATTCGAAATATCATTATCATACTACACCCATAATAATCCTGCATACAATCCATTCATTCATCCATTACAAATAGACAACTGGGCAGAATCAGCAAATAAAGCAAAGCACCGCCTAAAAAATTAAATGGATGTATGATATTTTTTGAAGCAGCTCTCTACACACAGTGGCACTTTACAGGACTCGCACATAAATGTCGTCCTTTGCATTTTCCGCCCTTCCTGGAGGCAAATGACGCATTTCTGTCGGCTGTGGCGGTTTGTCGCCGAAGCGGATTCGTTTTGCGGCAAACGAACGGGCCAGTGCAGGTGTTCGACTATGTGAGGGAAAGCTTGATTTCTACGATGAGATGATTGGGCTCTACGGTTTTTTGGTACTAATGAATGATGATGGTTCAGAATCGCATGCACTAGTTCTAAGCGGAATTTAAGGTTATCCTGCCGGGCCTTCAGGGAAGATTCCAACAGGATACGAGAGTTATGAATCGAAACATTAAGCAGACGCTTGAAAAGCTTAATATACCATTTGGCACCTCGCTTCCGCTCGAGCAGGTACGGTTCGAGCATTTGATCTTTGAGATCAACACCTCCCATCGACCGATTGTAGTCGAGGATCGACTGCGGCTTGAAGAGCTCCGGGCGTCGTGGTTGTTGTTCGAAAGAGGATACCCTGGGTAAGCCAGTGGCTGCCCAATGACATGTGGATATCATGGTTATCCTCTTTTTGTCCATCCAGGACAAGACGCAGACGTCCCCCGAATGCCTCGCTACTAGCTGGCCCTGCTTTAGCGGAGCGTGTGTTACCAATCTGGGTACGTCTACACGAGACGAACGTAGGGTACCAACACAGTCGGTACCGGAACGTTTGAGACAGCGAGCGAGGTACGGAGAATTGAACCAGTTGTCCATAAATAATCGATAACCTTTGTTTAGCAAGGGCTGAATCAACTTAAGAACTAAGGAGGTGCTTTTGACGAGTCCTGGGCTGATCGAGCTCTCTTTGCCTGTGTAAACCAGGAAAGACCAGAGGTATCCCGTCGCACTCTCGCATAGTTCGAAAGTTTTAATGCCAAACTTTGCAGCCTTCGTCCGAATGTACTGTTTCATATTTAGCCTGCCTTTCCAAAGCGTTAAACTCTCATCAATGCAAATGTCTTTTGATAAGACGTAATTAGACTGAAATTTACTATTTAGGTGATCAATAACAGGCCTCAAACGGTGCACTCGATCGGAGCTTGCGGCGTCATTAGCGGTTGGGTTCGCATTACCTGCAGGAGGTGTATCCACAAAATGGAGAGCCCTGTTGAGATTGGTGTACCTCTTCAACGTTGTTATGCGGGAAAAGACTTCCGTTTTCAACAACGAATTTGTAGAAAAGTAACTACAAATCGTTGGCATACGGATTACACCGGTCATCATCCAGAACGCGAAGAGGCACAACAACTCATCAGCATTCGTAGGATACCACTCTGCTTGAAAGGTGGCCGACGTAATTCGGCTAGCATACCGGTTAGTCTCGTCAACAATAATCTGTAATATGTCATCGCCCCAAAAAGAGCGAAAGGCATCATACGCATTAGTGTATACCGAAACCGAGCCAGTGTGCTCAGGAATAAAAGTCTCTTCGACACTTCGAAAAGTCTCCATTGGTGACCATTCGAAATGGAGATCCTCACCTTCCAATCGCGCATAATCCGTTCCGTCAATGGCGTCCTCAAATACGTCATCATCCTCACTCTCGCTATTTTCCCCTTCATTCAAATTTCTTGCGTGGGCCCTTCGCTGTCGTTCCAATTCCTCCACTCTCACCTGACGCCTCCTTACTACATCCCTCGCCATTTCACGCAGCTGGAGGGGAACATCGTCGTCGGTGATATAAATTTCTTCCAGAGGCTGGCCAGGCTGCCAGCCAGCCCGGTTACGACGTCCCCCCCCGCGACCTTGCCTAAATGTCCCACGGTTCGCATGCCCTCCTCGTCCACTCAACCCTCGTCGTACACCGCGCCCTCTACCTCTCACACTTCTTCCACGACCAGAACTATTCATCCCGTCATCTAATTCACCCCTCTCTGTCACACTTCTTCCACGACCAGAACCATTCATCCCGTCATCTATTTCACCCCTCTCTGTCTCACCAATCAAACCTATGCTCTCATCATACAGGGCATGCGAATCCGGGACTTCACTTAAATCTAATGGTACGCCCGCCTCGTCGTACAGTCGTAAGACGACACCAAGTCTGAAATAAATACACCATCGTTAGAACGTGTAGTCCTCAGATCTTGCCGTAACTAAAATTATAAATATAAATTATAAAGAATTAAAACTTACGGTTCCGGCGAGCGTACGGGCGAGCGGGACCTCCGCGCTCGCGGTGATGCTTCCAAATATCTGAAATAAATGAACCCGCGTTAGTACGTGTAGTCGTCAGATCGCTAGTATGCGTAGTCGTCAGATCTTGCCGTAACTAAAATTATAAAGAATTAAAACTTACGGTTCCGGCGAGCGTACGGGCGAGCGGGACCTCCGCGCTCGCGGGGATGCTGCCAAATATCTGAAATAAAAGAACCCGCGTTAGTACGTGTAGTCGTCAGATCGCTAGTATGCGTAGTCGTCAGATCTTGCCGTAACTAAAATTATAAAGAATAAATAAATAATTCAAAATAATTTATTATTAATTATATAATTTATTATTAATTATTAATTTATTTATATTTATTAAATAAATAATTCGATCTAATTACGTACATAAGTAGGTATGGAACTGAAATGGAAGTTTCGCACGTACATTATGAAACAACAAACCTTCTCTTTTCCTTCCTAATTCGAATAATAGGTTTTGGTTCAATACAATACAATAGAAGAAAAAAACAGGACTGAAAGTCGCACTCACGCACGAAGGGTTCTGTACTGTACCATTAATACCTCTTTGAGTGAGCTCACTCACTTCGCTTGGCAAAAAACACGGCGCGGTCTCAGTCTCACTATGAAAACGGCCTATCTAATGATTTTAATGTTTGATTTATAATTATAAGATCCGCTAGCGTGCGTGGTGGAAGATGGATACCGGAACAAGAAAAAAATGCATACCTACAGCAGCATTAGGTTTAACTGTCAATATTAACATAGGTGACCGTTGTTGCTAGTAAAGTAGGTTACCATGCTTCAGAGAGCAGATGGTGTGATGGATTGATGATTGATTCTGCCACTACTTCGTTACAGTAAAATTAAAATAATAGGTAAAGTTTATTTTTGAAACTTATAATTTATAACAGAACATAAGACAATGCGCGACGTCTAGACAATTAATAAATTCAAATTAGTTCAGTTAGATAGACACATTTTATTTCTTTTGTCAATCAAACTAAAATTAACAAAAGTAAAGCGCGAGTGGGGGCTAGTGACGTCACGCTCAGCTAAGACAATGACTGTCAGACTTAGCGGTGACGTCACGCGCGCGGACCTTTAGACAAGCAGTCTCGCTCGACATAGATGGCGACAGACCTAGGTCGCAAAGTTTTACCGGTCATATTTTAACGAATTTTGATTGTTTTTACAAGAACAAAGTTTCAAAAGATTCAATAACTATTTAGTTTCGTAAATACAGTAGATTAATATAAAGAAAAGGTTAAATTTCTAATATTCATATTGATTTACCATCGGAAATATTAATTTTTGTCGCAAACTTTACGATTTCGGTAAAGGTGTGCGAGCAAATTAGACAGCCCGATAAGTTTGTAGCGATCCTTCACCGAAATGGTAAAGATGGCGTTCGCTTTCGACATTTGTGAATAGTTCTGATGGTAAATCAATATGAATATTAGAAATTTAACTTTTTATTTATGTTGATCTACTGTATTTTATGGAAATAAATAGTTATTGAATCATTTGAAACTTGATTCTTGTAAAGACAATCAAAAATCATTAAAAGATGACCGGTAAAACTTCGCGACCGATGTCGATCGCCATCTATGTCGAGGCTGCTTGCCCATTGCATCTTCATCAATCATCATTTTCGTTGAATCGACAAAAGAAAAAAATACTTGTACGTTTCCAATATCTTCGGGCTAATTAGAACTTTTTAATCGTTTAGTTTATTCTATGCTAGGGCTCATAAACGAATAATTGATTTTGTTTAAAAAAAACTATAAACCGACTTTTATTATATGGATCCCATAGTTTTAAACTTTAAACTAACCCTTTCCTCATGAACGCGAAAATGACTTTCATCAACCCCAACTATGAACTTTTTTATCTTCTGTATCGTCAATACCTATACTTGGGCGTATTCTCTTAATCAAATATAATTATTTACGAAATAATAAATCATTTATTGTTGATGAAAGAGTGAATAAACAGTATTATTATAATTGTTATCTCATGACACATTAAAACAAATCTACAATACTTGAACGTTTCAACTTAATTAAAATTAAACTGTGTGTGTCACGCGACAAATGCATGAAAACATAAATCGCTCCGCTCGCCGTTATTTACTCGGGTTTTCCCGCCGCCGCCGCCGCTAAAGCGTCAATAATTGTCGCATTCGCATCGCTTGCTCGTCAGCGCCGTTATATCGTATTATCATCCTTATAAGTCGTTAAAATTTTCGCGGCTCGCTCCCCTCGCCGTTTCTATATGGTCTTTGCTTCCATTTCAGTAACAAATTAATTTCCCAAACGTCGTTAAATCTTTGACAATTTCTAGGCTCGCTCCGCTCGCCGTTTTTTTCTTCTTTTATTTCATTACTATTACAAATTTCGCAATAGTCGTCAAAAAATCTTTAAAAAGTTTGAGGCCTGCTCCACTCGCCGTTTATTTTTCTGTGAAACAAATTTAACAAGAGTCGCTAAAATTTCTTTTAAATTTTGTAGGCTCGCTCCATTTTTTTTAATTTTGGCAACGAACTTATTTAGTCAAATATTTTGATTACCAAAAGGGTCCCTTTTGGTAATAAAAATATTTGATGGCGTGTGACAGCAAGGCTCTCCTCGCTCGCCCTGCTATGCCCCGAAGTTACATTGCTGCTCGTTACGCTCGCCACAGTGCTATCTCCGCGCGGGGTACTACAGGTGGGCTCGTGAGCCCGTCCTGTCTAGATCTTGACTGTATGACCCCCTCCTGACGTGACAGCTGGATCCGCCCTTGCCTAGTAGGTACCTACACCTACGTAATTTGTTTCTCTTCGGCTAATTGGGTTACTCTAATTTAATTAGGTAGTTAGGTACTACAATTAATTAGCGAAAGTAGGTATTTTCGCAAAAAAACCTAAACGAAATACGCAACCGATTTAGACTAGATAAGTAAGAACTTACAAATTTTCACAAAAAATCTGAACGAAACACGCACGATTGCGTATTTTGGAGATAAAAAAAAAAAGACGTGTGGCACTCGGGGACTGCCGCGGTAAAGCTATTGCAATGCCATCTAGAGGCGAGTTGCTGAACTAAAGAGACAAACGTTAAGGTTTTTTCGTTACGGAATTTCTGGATTCGGTCCCCGCGCTCAAGGCCCGCGATAGAAGCTATGCAATAGCTTAATAGGTCTTGCTTTTTGTAACACCCTGTAGAAACGATTCAAAGAACTTAAGCCCGCCTACCACAAACAAAGTTTAGCTTCTTATAATTATGTATATAATATTAGATGATTGGATCAATAGTCTAATAGTTAGAATTTGGAGCTCTGCCCAACCCAATCAATAACTTACTGTTAGTGACGACGAAATGGTTTCATTGAAAGGAAACCTGATTTCTATAGAAAAAAATACTAACAAACTTGACTACGTTAGTGGCACAGCGGGTGAAAAGCCGCCTGCCTGGGTTCGATTCCCGCCGCGGGACCCACGTATTACCCATTGAATCACTACTACTCTAGCGTTCTGCGTAGCTATAGTAGTAGTTTAGTAACGTGTAACTAAACTACCTACTAGCGTGTATTACAAAATTCACTGGTATTACCCATTGATTTATTAAAAGGGAAGATGAGGTACTGGTATCTCGAAAGTGGCAACCTCAAATTGTGTAAAATTGTGTGCTTCCACCTCAGTCACCGTCGGACCGGCGGCACGGGCGGTCGTGATTCGCGTGAAATGTTGTTGTCTCGGTCTCACTTCGATCTTAGATACGTCTTTCCGTCTTTGTTCTTCTTTGTATTGCACAGGACTGGAAAAAAAGAAACTGTGAGCGTATGTGTTTGCGTGTAGTTGTAACACATGCCAATTTTTGAGTAAGCGCTGGGAGAACGTAACCTATCTTCCCTTTTAATAAATCTACGGTATTACCTCTTGTTTTTATTGAAAACTAGCAGTGCCTTGCGGTTTCACCCGCGTAGTTCCCGTTCCCGTGGGAATTCCGGGACAAAATATAGCCTATGTCACTCCCAGAAAAGTAAGCTGTCTAATGAATAAAGATTTTTTTAGATCTGTCCAGTAGTTTCGGAGCCTGTTCAATACAAACAAACAATCAAATCTTTCCTCCTTATAATATTACTAGCTGCGCCCCGCGGCTTCGCACGCGTTGTTCCTATGAAAACATTAAAAGGTGATTTTCATCCCACGGGAACAGATTTATGGGATAAAAAGTAGCCTATGTTTTATTCCAGTATTAGAATTACCTCTATGCAAAATTTCAGCCAGATCCGTTCAGTAGTTTTGCCGTGAAGAGGTAACAAACATCCATCCAAACTTTCGCCTTTATAATATTAGTGTGATGATTAATAGATTATGGTATTATTTTTTGGTGGTTATCATTTGATCGTTTACGAATCAAATCGTCACATCAATATTTGTTTAGCCTTAGTTATAAAGTACCTACCTACCTTGTTTAGGTAGGTATTTCCGGAGACTACCTAATCCTACGAATATTATAACGCGAAAGTTTGTAAACATGTATGTTTGTTGCTCTTTCACGCAAAAACTACTGAACGGATCGGGCTGAAATTTTGCATACAGGTAGTTCTAGGCCTGGAATAACACATAGGCTTTATCCCATAAATCAGTTCCCGTGGGATATGCGTGGGAAACCACGGGGCGCAGCTAGTTGTTGATAATAGTGAATAAACAATAATAGTTATTATCGATAAACAATATCCGTCATACAACACAAATAATTTCTAGGAAAGTTACTTACCTACGTTATTTATGATTCAGTCCTGAATAAAGCATTAGTTATCAAGCTGTTTATATATTAAAAAATTGACTTGTCTAAGTGCTTATTTTGTAGGTCTAAAGAAATAAACGATTTGACCATTGATTTAAAAAGGGAAGATAGGTTACGTTCTCCCAGCGCTTACTTAAAAATTGGCATGTGTTACAACTACACGCAAACACATACGCTCACAGTTATATTTCCAGTCATGTGCAATACAAAGAAGAACAAAGACGGAAAGACGTATCTAGGACCGAAGTGAGACTGAGACAACAATATTTCACGCGAATCACGACCGCCCGTGCCGCCCCGCCGCCCGGTCAGACGGTGACTGATGAGCTATCTATCTGTAGATTGTATTACCAGTTGGAAGCGTAAACAATCTACAGATAGCTCAACTGATCCATGTCCATCACAATTTACCCGTTAATTATCCTTTCATTTACTTTTCATCCATAGGGACGAAAAGTATTAATTTCACCGGCTTATCAGGCAACTTCGGACCTACTTTTCGAGTATGAGTTATGAAAAAACTTTTTGATGTCAATCGATACTGTTTCTTTACTGATTTTATTATAAAAGTCACAGTCTCTTTTCCCACAGTACATTCATTACTGAGTCAGAGTCAGGGTCAAATCCATTGATTTATTAAAAACGAAGATGAGGCACTGGTTGCTCGAAAGTGGCAACCTCAAATTGTGTAAAATTGTGTTCTCCCACATCAGTCACCGTCTGACCGGCGGCACGAGCGGTCGTGATTCGCGTGATATATTGTTGTCTCAGTCTCACTTCGGTCCTAGATACGTCTTTCCGTCTTTGTTCTTCTTTGTATTGCACAGGACTGGAAATATAACTGTGAGCGTATGTGTTTGCGTGTAGTTGTAACTTTTTAAATCAATGCAAATACCTATATTTCTATATCATTAGAATACGTAAAAAAAAATATTAGCTTTTTTGAAGTCACATGCATGTACCCACCACCCACCCTATTCCCACGGCGCATCTATTTTTGAACAGACTCTTATGGATACGTAGGATTAATCCATCAGGTCTGAGACAACTATACAAGGCTTATAAACGAATTCATGCATTTATTTACATAATACATGTCTTGTTTGTTGAAATTGATTTTGCGAATCGAACCGGTTGTGTTATAATAATAGCATTCAGGTTATGGAAGTGGCTGAATGAAATATAAAGTGGTGCATGGCGGCATTGATTTTTGTAGAGCCGAACTGGTTATTTTTACCAGCTTCGAAAAAAAGGAGGTATTTTTCGTTCGGCTGTTCGTATAATAAGAAATATCTATCTATGTATGTAGTGTCTAACACGTTTTTTGAGGGACAGTATCGCTCACGTCCGTAGGTGTTAACCCTCTGCTGGCTTCGGCCGAGGCTTGTCACCACCCTCCGGAATGGGCCAGTCCGTGAAGCAACTCTGTTGTGTTTCGGAATGTGGTCCAGAGTAGCCATCTCCTAGACTAGACCTTTGTGATCGTGATACATCGTCGGCCGCATCTTCGCTTTCCATCATGTGAGATAGCGGTCAAACGAAGGTCTATTTCTAATAGAAAAAAAACAATATAATAAATTTTATGTATTTTTGTAGAGTATCCTGTATGATATCAATTAAAGGTATCTCAGTCAATACATTTCAGAACAGTTATTGAAATTTTGCTTAGTTTCATACGTTTCGTACTTCTCATACGTAACATATTTTGAAAATTCTTCCGCTATCAAATATTGATATAACAAGTATTTACAATTGAAATAATTGAGCTAACTACAGACTGTTGCTATCAATCTAAACTAGATCAAATTAGCCATATCAATACCAGTCGAAGCGTACCCAAAAAATATATTCCCGAGGAATTAGTATTTGTCCAGAAAATCTTAAAAACAGTGTATCCATGTAAAATACTAAGGTACTTATTTGAAGTCGGTTTTTACTTTTTCAATTCGCACCACATCATCTCTTCCCGTGGGTGTCCATAAGAAGCGACTAAGGGATATATCCACCGGGGCGACAGCAGCGCCCCCTGCAGAACAATTCTAACACCGAACTGCGATCCCCGACCCCCATGCCCAGCGTGGGGATTATGGGCAATGCCGCCAACAAGGCGCTTATCAGGGAGAGGCCTGCGTGCAGCAGACAGCAGTGAACCAATATAGGCTGTTGAGGTTGAGGTTTGAGGCGACTAAGGGATATACATACATACATATATAGGGGAAGCCGGCAGCTGCGCCTACTGCCAAACAATTCTGTCACCAAACTGCGATTCCCAACCCTCATGCCCAGCGTGGAGAATAAGGCTATTATACCCATTGATTATTTTAAAAAGGGAAGATAGGTTACGTTCTCCCAGCGCTTGCTTAAAAATTGGCATGTGTTACATTACAACTACAGGCAAACACATACGCTCACAGTTATATTTCCAGTCCTGTGCAATACAAAGAAGAACGAAGACGGAAAGACGTATCTAGGACCGAAGAGAGACCGAGACAACAATATTTCACGCGAATCACGACCGCCCGTGCCTCCGGTCCGACGGTGACTGAGGTGGGAGCACACGATTTTACACAATATGAGGTTGCCATTTTCGAGAAACTAGTACCTGATCTTCCCTTTTTAATTAATCAATGATATACCCCATGAGATAACAGCCAATAAAGGCGCTTATCAGGGGGAGGCCTGCGTCCAGCTGTGGACCAATATAGGCTGTTGAAGAAGCCGGGCTGGTCGCTAGTATTTTACAAGTGATGAATAATCAATCTACTTACTACCTACTAATATTATAAACGCGAAAGTTTGTAAACATGTTTGTTGCTCTTTCACGCAAAAACGAACGGATCGGGCAGAAATTTTGCTTACAGGTAGTTCTAGGCCTGGAATAACACATATGCTACTTTTATCCCATATTCCCATGGAATAGACGTGCGAAGCCGCGGGGCGCAGCTAGTCATACTAATATACAATAAAATACAAAATACTTTATTGCACACCAACAAAAATACAGTACAAAAGAAAATTACATAAAACAATAGATAATATTAAAATAGATCAAATAGATAGTATTTTAAGAATTTAAGAAAGGCAGGGGTGTACCAAATATATCTCAGATAAATATTGTCGAAATTATAAATACATAAAAACAAGAGCAAGTAAATAAATATATAGAATAAATATCAGACTATAAGATAACAATATAATACCTAAATCACACTAATATTATAAAGGCGAAAGTTTGGATGGATGTATGGATGGATGTTTGTTACCTCTTCACGCAAAAACTACTGAACGGATCTGGCTGAAATTTTGCATAAAGGTAATTCTAATACGGGAATAAAACATAGGCTACTTTTTATCCCATAAATCTGTTCCCGTGGGATGAAAATCACCTTTTAATGTTTTCATAGGAACAACGCGTGCGAAGCCGCGGGGCACAGCTAGTAAGGTATAATATTAGTATGATTAGTATAGAAAACTTGTTATAAAGATTTCAGCCAGATCCGTTCAGTAGTTTTGGCGTGAAGAGGTAACAAACATCCATCCATACATCCATCCAAACTTTCGCCTTTATAATAGTGTGATACCTGTGATTATACCTAAAGAGGAAAGATTTCATTGTTTGTTTGTATGGAATAGGGGGAATAGGCTCCGAAACTACTGGAGCGATTTTTTTTAATCACTCCAGTAGTCTCCAGGGGCCCATTCTTTCATCATGAAAAAAAGACGTGCGGCACTCGGGGACTGCCGCGGTAAAGCTATTGCATAGCATAAGTCATTTAAGTTCTGCTATTCATCGATAGATGGCAAAACTAAAAAGTATCACCGCTGTGCCGGTCGGATTGGGGTTGTTAGGTTATTTTCGTTACGGAATTTCTGGATTCGGTCTCCATGCTCAAGGCCCGCGATAGAAGCTTGCGAATGAAGAATGGAGAATGCGTGCGTTAAACTCAGAATCTGAGGCGTTAAATGCCGAAGCACGCGCACACTATGAGTAGATAAAATTAGTGTTCTTGTCATTGATTTAAAAAAGGAAGATAGGTTACGTCCTCCCAGCGCTTACTCAAAAATTGGCATGTGTTACAACTACACGCAAACACATACGCTCACAGTTATATTTCCAGTCCTGTGAAATAAAAAGAAGAACAAAGACGGAAAGACGTACCTAGGACCGAAGTGAGACTGAGACAACAATATTTCACGCGAATCACGACCGCCCGTGCCGCCGCCGGTCAGACGGTGACTGATGTGGGAGAACACAATTTTACACAATTTGAGGTTGCCACTTTCGAGCAACCAGTACCTCATCTACGTTTTTAATAAATCAATGGTTCTTGTCTAACTGTTATTATTGCCATTTATTAACATTGCACGATCTTTTGTGAACAAGCACACCACAACACAATGCACTGACTCCAAATGAGCGAGCTCACTCACTTCATCATCATCATCAGCCTATAGGTAGGTACTAGTACACTGCTAGACATAGGCCTCCCCTAATGAGCGCCATAGCGCCCTGTCTTCGGCTTGACGCATCCAGCATCTGCCTGCACTCTTTCGCAGATCGTCATCCCACCTAGCCGGAGGGCGTCCTACACTACGTTTGCCGAGTCGCGGTCTCCACTCAAGAACTCGTTTACCCCAGCGGTTATCGGTTCTTCGCGAAATATGGCCGGCCCACTGCCACTTCAGCTTGCTAATTCTTTGAGCTATGTCGATAACTTTGCCTCTCTGTCGGATGCATTCGTTACGAATTCTATCCTTCAGAGAGACTCCGAGCATAGCTCTTTCCATAGCTCGCTGAGCGACTTTAAACTGGTGGACCAGCCCTATGGTGAGTGTCCACGTCTCAGCTCCGTAGGTCATGACGGGTAGGACGCACTGATTGAAAACTTTCGTTTTCAAGCATTGCGGTATGGATGACGAGAAGACTCGACGTAGCTTTCCAAACGCTGCCCAGCCTAGCTGGATATATATATATATATATATATATATATATATCCTCTTGGCCTCCTTCTCAAAATTGTTTTTACACTCACTTCGCTTGACAACAAATACGGCGCGGTGTCGCATGTCGATTCGACAGTCGAAGCGACAAACGTCCGTTTCGAATTTGAATTCTATTCCGATGGAACTTTAGAACGCTATTTTTATTTCTCAATAGTTTCCGATATCTAATCCGACGATATCATATCACCCCTGCAGAGGCTGCAGACCACGCACCCGCCGCCGCCGCGACGGAATCCGTAGGTAGGTAAGTATATAGCAGCGGCTCTCAACGTGGATAGTATATATTAATTTATTTTATTTATTATTTATTTATTTATTTATTATTTATTTTATTAATTAGAACGGCGATTGCCAATTACACTAACTAATTAATTATAATTTATGTACAAAGAACTAAAGACCTAAAATTAACATTAAATTAAATTACATTAAAAATGATATTGATTGAATAAATATTTTAAATTTAAGGTAAAATTATACATTGTAAAAAATTGTTAATTTTTCAATATAAGAATCATTATTTTAAATACAGGAAATCGGTCATTCACCCCTCTCACAATAGAGCAGACAGGTCAGATTAGGTTTATCCGATCGTCTGCAAATATGTCACAGTCTGGAAAAGCCCTAATTAACCCGTTCAGGGCGCCGAGAGCGTGAGGCAGCGTCGACTGATGGTGCCCTACAGTGCGGCAAGATGGTAGAGCGAGGAGCCTGTGACTTCTACCGCGAATATAGTTGTTCGGCACGTAGAGGCGAAACAACTCGTTGTGAAGATCAGGACTGTCAATAATGTTCCTAAAAATTTTGACAATGGTCGACGGCTGGTCATACACTCTCGTCTAGTTTTAAGCGAATTATACCCCAGACAGCCTTGCAGGAATTTCGTGGGATACATAAATGGATAATATCCACATACACGCTTGTAGAGGTGTCTTATAATAGATAATAGTTCAATATATAATAGATAATATAGTCTCAATTGAATTTGCAAGAACTTTCCTAATCCTCATTGTTACAATAAATATTTATTTGAATTCTAACAATAAATAGTTACTAAACATTGTTTAGGCGATTTTTATAGAACATCAATAACTGTGGTTTTTATTCCATTTAGTACCATTGGCACACCGCTGTTCAAGTAAACTATTCCTAGATCGTGCTGTTGAAAATGCACAGGTTCCAGTTTTAAGTTTGATGTGATTTTTAACCCGGAGGTCACGTCAACCAATTCGTTACCGCACACTACACAGCAAACTAAAAACCGACCCTGTCGGAACCGGGGTCGAAGAATTCCCTCCTTCCGCCCGCAGGTGCATTCGTGCACCTAAGGCGTAACCTCCATGCCCTCTCGTAGCATCTGGAGACAGCCCAATCCAAGGCTCGCACCTAAGTGGTGGCCCTTGTGCGTGTCGCCCCAACCTAAATTTACCGGCGAGACGCCCTCTGCGCCCGCCAAAAGACCAGTAACGCTGTCATGGACATCTGCCGTCAACAGCAATAAAGTCCATTCGAAAAATTATAAAAAAATGTTTTGTACCTATGTACAGACCGCTCACATAAAGAACGGTAAGGTGTCTTTGACTTCCAACACAGTACCTTTGAGATTTTCAAAGCACCGTTTTATTTGTTGTGGGTTCCATCAGTTAAAAAAATTATATTATAAAAATAACTTTGAAATAATTATTATTGTAAGTATTATGGTTCTATCAGTTACTATAACTATTTATCTATACCTACTCAGCAGTGGCCAAGGCAAATTGAATTTTTTAATGTTCAACCGCTGATAATGAGGTCAGGTCAAGCCGAAATTGTTATTGATTTTTTTTAAAGACAAAATAAGAATACATAAGTACTTACTTACGTAACTATATTGTAACCATTTTGAATGGAGCATAAACGTAAACAAACCGCCCATGCATAACCTAAAATTAACTTTGTTGGCGCGTCCTTTTATACGTAATTTACATTACTTGTCGATTTTAGATCCTCCCTTCAATAAAAATTGCTAACAATTATATCTGAAACTCGACGCCAAGCAAGTGAGATTTTGTTATTTGTGTCGTACTTTGTTTACTAACATGCTTCATACAAAATGGATAAACCATAGGTAAGGATATTGTCACACTAAAGTTCAATTTCACTGTTTAGCAAAACTAAGATCAACAAAACTAAGCTTACCTTGATCGAGTTCAAATTCGTAATCACAGGGGACTTCTTTCATCTGAGTTCGTAATACCTATTGTTTGACATCATGGCAGCTCTTGAACTCAGTTTAGCGCTTTTCACGAAACAACTTTATGTCGTCGGTAAAGTGCGTTTAAAGAGTGCGTCAATTGCAAAATGAACGCATCCAATTGCAATGGTGAAATTGGACCATTTAAAAAGGGAAGATAGGTTACGTTCACCCAGCGCTTACTCAAAAATTGGCATGTGTTACAACTACACGCAAACACATACGCTCACAGTTATATTTCCAGTCCTGTGCAATACAAAGAAGAACAAAGACGGAAAGACGTATCTAGGGCCGAAGTGAGACCGAGACAACAATATTTCACGCGAATCACGACCGTGCCGCTGGTCAGACGGTGACTGATGTGGGAGAACACAATTTTACACAATTTGAGGTTGCCACTTTCGAGAAACCAGTACCTCATCTTCGTTTATTAATAAATCAATGTCTAAGTTAGTTTCTTTACCGAGTCTGTAACAATGCATTGGCTTTGTATCACAAGAAATCGAGCGGTCCTCCCCTCACACATACTTTTTACCCGACTGCCAAGTTCGCACAATATGTTTGTTTGTAGCTGATTTTTAACCGACTTCCAAAAAAGGAGGTGGTTATCAATTCGACTGTTTTTTTACAGTATGTTTGTTACCTCAGAACTTTTGACTGTGTGGTCCGATTCTTATGATTCTTTTTTTATATGAATGCTGGTGCTTCCCGTGTGGTCCCATTTTAATTTTGTTCAGTTCTTACAACGGGATCCATAAAAATTCATGAAAAAACTATAAAAATTAAGGTCGGTTTATAGTTTTTTAAAACAAAATTAATTATTATGTTCCCACATAGCGCTATAACTACCACATGAGGTACCTATCGATCGATTGATACGTCCCAATATCCCGGTTGTAGGGCATATTATATGCATGCATACATATATGACGTCCACAGAAATCGTATTAATAAGATACCATTATTACGATTTCTGTGATGACGTCTGACAATGATACATAAATAATAATCATTGACGTCAGATGATATTGGGGGTCGAACGAGATAGCGGGTCGAAAATTTAATTGTTTAAATAATACCTGAGCACAATTGTTGAAGACGGGCTTTAGTTTGTTACTTGTAAACACGTGCGAACCCAGAAGTCTAATTTACTTACACCAAAATCAATGCTACAACAAAAAAGTTTCAACCTTTCTATCATTTCAGCTGACCTAAATCTAGCCTAGTTCATTGTGTCATGGCGTTGGGGCCTCGTGGGCAAGGCCAGGTTACCAGACAGGGTGTGGCTATAGGTAGGTACCTCTAGGGAGTAACCTACTGATTTATTGGGGTCTCGTGTAAATTGGATAGGACCGGTGCTGGTGTCTTTTAGGCAGAAGCCAAACGAGCGTGATTTTAGAGACAAGACGACTGCACATCTCAAATGAAGAAGAAGAAGAAGAAGAAAATGATTTATTAAACACTACACAACACTACAAATAAAATAAAATAAAAGACTTGTAACACGAACAAACACAGTTTACAATTATTCGAAAGCTAAAACTAACACAAGTAGGTACCTACCTATGGTTTATCCATTTTGAATGAAGCATGTTAGTAAACAAAGTACGACACAAAAAACAAAGTCTCACTTGCTTGGCGTCGAGTTTCAGATATAATTGTAAGCAATTTATATAGAAGGGAGAATCTAAAATCGACAAGTAATGTAAATTACGTATAAAAGGACGCGCCAACAAAGTGAATTTTAGGTTAGTATGGGCGGTTTGTTTACGTTTATGCTCCATTCAAAATGGATACGGTATACGTCCCTATTGGGTTGGTATGGTACCAAGTAGCCCCCTCAGCAGGCAAACGAGCGCGTGTGTGTAGGTTAACAGGTCCTGACTCAGCGAAATGTGTAGTTGCCTTGCAGTCTGCAACTTGCCATCCGTGTATTTGAAATGAAATTAAATGAAATAAAAAAAGTTTATTTAGCACGACACAAAACATGACTATGAAAGACTAAAGCAAGGAATAAGCGATTTAGTTTATGAGATTATGTACTAAAAATTAAACATATGATAAGGATGCAGGGTAAAATCAAAATCTACCCAAGGCCTATGCTCAAGAAGTAAAAAAACATCCTTTCATTAGTATCTACTATTTAAAATGTGCAGTGCAGCAGTCCGTTAAAAAGAAACCTAAAACGAGTCGCTTCCTAAGTGAAGCGACTTTTGTCATGCGACAACACTTTTAAACGTAAGCGACAATTTTACGCGACTCAACAGCATAGGGACTTTTCTACTGCTTAAGGCCCATACACCAGTGAAAGTGGCGCCCCCAACTATTTTATCTTATTATTACGTTAAACGCATCAAGTTTTATAAATCCATCGTTCAGTTTGTGGTATCTATTATATTATAAGTTATTTATTAATGGCTCTGTAATAGTTTCGTTTTGGAAAGCTTAGGCAGAGATACGAAGTTGCGCTTTTTGGCCACCAAACTCTATTTTCGCATCTCCTCCTAAACTAAATGAGATAAAATTATGACAGAGGTATTAAAAAATTGCTTATAATACATAGATACCACAAACTGAACGTAGGATTTTTGAAAATTTCTATGATAAACGTAAAAATATGATAAAATAGGTATCGCTGTCATATTGGCTCGGGTATCTATGCGCCTTAAATAATAGTGCCCACTTATGCTGTTTGTGCTTTTTGCAAGTGTTGTACCAGACGTTACGTAATCCTGTAACCGGAGATTCCGGAAATCCCCCGAGGCCGTCCCGCACGTGGGGGATTTCCGGAATTAACTCTTTCTTTCTGTAATCCTTCTCTCCGAAGTAGACATTGAACTAGACATACATAGCACAAGTTAAATAACTAGAAACTGCGCTTGTTGAGAGTAACTTGTCAATGTACATTATGTAGATTGAACAGTTTTTGAATAAGTTTAAAAAGACGCATTAGCCCCGTAGACGCATTTAACCTGCTTGACCTTACTTTACTTGGTATGCTATATTTTTATGCAGCCTTGTAGTCCCACTACGGCTGGGAAATTCCTCTTCCAAACACCCAGAAAACCGGGAACAAAGATTTGCAGATCTTACAAACATTTGTCCTGGGGCGGTAATCGAACAGTCCTGTCTCGGCGGACCTTCGCCCGCGGCACTGAGGTCGCCATAAGAGGCCTAGGGCATTGGTATTTAAAGGTGGCTATAAACTAGTTTATTTTTTAAACCCGAGTAAAAACAAAGAACCTGTAGGTATGTAAAGTGAACGAACAAAAGCGTGCTAACTGAGCTGTAAACAAGATATTATTTGATTGTTTCCTATGCTATGAAATTAATGTCTAACGAACAGTACGGTAATGTAATGTTTAGTGTGAGTACAGTCGGCAACGAACGTATTATAGATGGAATGACGATCTGCAAAAGAATAAAGGAAATGCACAGATGACAGAATTACCCATCTTTATTTTCAATATTTGCAGGCAGACGATTATTCTGACATCTGTGCGCAAATTCTGGATTCTGCAAGCAAGATAGAACAGAACGCTATTGCACTATTGAAGGCCTGTTAAAACGACTGGCGATTTGCAAGCGATTGGCGAGTGCGCAGCGAGCACTCCGCGACCGATGACGATGCCACCGCGCCGCCGCCGCCACGCGCACGCAGTGAGCTCGCCGCGATTGGCAATCGCAGCCAATGCTGGTGCTCGCTGCCTTAAAATCTATCGCAAATCGCCAGTGAGATAAGGCTCTATGTAAACCTGTGCTCGAGTTTGTGATAGCTAGCGCTGTATAATATTTTAACCATCTCAAACAAAACAGTGACAAGAATTTGACTTCCTTCTCAATTGATAGTGTGGTATATCCATGAGCTAACTGCAGACTGTTGCAACTTGCAACACTTACAGCTGCAAATAATACCAATGAAGTTTAATATCAAGTGATGATAGTAGCTGTGATCTCTTGGTATCCCTCCAATAAAATGTCAAACATCTTGATTCCTCAGAGGTTTATCTAATCTTTTCCGAAGGAAATTAGGTATAATATTTGCTAGAGAGACGTTTTAAAGCAAAGATATTTTTATTCTTAAATATAATAATTAAAAATAATTTAAAAATGATACCTCAGTAAAGGTCGTTTCATAACGGGGCAGCAGCGTGGCGGCGGCGGCGGGGCGGCGCGGCGGCGCGGCGGCGACGCAACGATCAAATAATAGAAATAAATTGGACTAGTAGTTTTAAAACTTTTGAATCCATCATGGTTATAAACAATAAATATAAAATTATAATAAAAAATTACAACAATAATGTAAATATCCTAATGTAAATGACAAGTAGCATTTTTAAGATAATATAAAGACACTTTTGGCCCTGATTATACCTGTACACAGCACAACACAATACCTACATTACATACTCAATTATTTAGGTAGTAAACGAAGGCCAGACACTCAATAGAGAGCGAGTTTTTGATAACTTCCAGTTGTTAAAACTAGTATGTTCTGTAGGTACGTATATGTAATGTACAGGTACGTACGTAGGTAGGTACCTTCTTGGCTGACCTGATGGCGTATTTGGCGAAAAAGGTCTTACAATATAACTATACGGAATCCTTTGTGCATGAGTGCGACCCACACTTGACGTTTTATTTTTAACCGACTTCAAAAAAAGAGGAGGTGCTCAATTCGTCTGTTTTTTTTTTTTTTTTTTTTATGTTGGTTACCTCAGAACTTTTGGGTTCGTGGCTTACGCCCCCGGTGTCTGACACCCCCGTGGTGGCCCTCCACCAGGTACCCGATTTTCAATTAAGTCATAACAGCCGATTTCATCTGAATAAAAGTTTTTTGTACCAGATACAGTCGACGAAAAACTTTTGACTGGGTGGTCCGATTTGCATGATTCTTTTTTATATGAAAGGTTCCCGTGTGGTCCCATTTAAATATTGTTCAGTTCTGACAATGGGATCCAAGAAAATTCATGAAAAAACTGTAAAAATTGAAGTCGGTTTATAGTTTTTTAAAACATTACTATAACCGCGAGTTTTTGATTCATAAAAATTCATGTGCGTTTTGCGACTAGGTTAGTCGGGTCGGTGCAATGACGTCGTTGACGGAAATAATTTCTTCAAGGTTACATAAATCGCATACAACACATAGCAACTAAAGACAAAATTATTTACTCTATCGTCTTCACGTGGATTCACACGCATTTTAACCGACTTCAAAAAAGAGGAAATTCTCAATTCGACTGTTTTTTATATTATACTAGCTGTGCCCCGCGGCTTCGCACGCGTTGTTCCTATGGAAACGTTTATAGGTGTTTTCCCGGCAATGATTAGAATTTTTCTCCACGTATCTAAACACTATCCTTGAACTTCAACGAACATTTGAAAAAAAGATTTGGCCAGATTGGTCCAGGCTTTATTGAGTTATGCGCTTACCAACACATTTAGCGATTCATTTTAATATTATAGATTTGTTACCTCAGAACTTTTGACTGGGTGGTCTGATTTTCATGATTCTTTTTTTATATTGATAATTTTATATCTACGTGCAATTATGCCAAGTCATGGATTCCACTGTCAGAACTGGACCAAATTGAAATGGGACCACACGGGAAGCATCAGCTTTCAAATAAAAAATGAATCATCACAATCGGATCACCCAGTGAAAAGTTCTGAGGTAACAAACATTAAGAAACAAATACAATCGACTTGAGAACCTCCTTTTTTGAAGTCGGTTAATAATTCTGAGTCTGAGTGACACCATCGAGTAGGATTCCCTGACACAAACACTTTTTTTTTGTTACGCGGGAAACCCACACAACACGGAAATTTCCAGGGAAACGTTTATTTTTACTTATTCCTTACCATAGTCTTATTTATTCCATGAATACGTGTTAACCCAGCCCTGGGTTTCGATATGGCGATACATGTGAACTGACAAATCTCTACTCCTTTATTTGCGTTATGTTCTTTGTTTTCTAGTATTCGTACCTAACTGAGCTTTTGATTTAACATTAACATTATTAAATTTTTGAGTAAGAGTCTCTTACTCAAAAATTGACATGTGTTACAACTACACGCAAACAAATACGCTCAAAGTTATATTTCCAGTCCTGTGCAATACAAAGAAGAACAAAGACGGAAAGACGTATCTAGGACCGAAGTGAGACTGAGACAACAATATTTCACGCGAATCACGACCGCCCGTGCCGCCGGTCAGACGGTGACTGATGTGGGAGAACACAATTTTACACAATTTGAGGTTGCCACTTTCGAGCAACCAGTGCCTCATCTTCGTTTTTAATAAATCAATGACTTGAGCCCATAAAGTTTAACTGTCAGGAGATTCCCGTGCTGACTGTACCTCAACGTATGCGTGGATGTGGGTGGAAACTATATTATTATTAAAAAGCTCGTTGGATGTGGTTGGGAACTAATGTATGGAAGTTTTCTTTTCCGAAAACAATGGTTTTGGATGTAATGGGAATAAGCCAAAACAAATACGAACATTCGGGCCACAGCCTACGCCTCTCTCGCAATCTTTCTAAGTACCTATGTTTACTTGTAAATTTGTCATTATAATAAGAGATAAGTTTACATAATTATACCACAGATCAAAGATTTAAATAGTAAGATACGCCCTTACGCTCGGCATTCATCTTTGAATGCTATGCGTGCGCTCAGACCAATAAAAAAGTTTTTTTTCGGACAGTGGTTTTTTTATTGAGTTTGTTATGGGGTGGTGCACCACCCCCTTTGTTTTCGGGAGATGTCTTGACAGATCCTTTAAGTAATTTGATTTTTTGCTATGGTAAACTTTTCTAAACATTTTTATATCAACAAAACAAATACACAAACTACGAACATTCGGGCCACAGCCTACGCCTCTCTCGCAATCTTTCTAAGTACCGAGCTATGTTTATTTGTAAATTTGTTAATATAATAAAAGATAATTTTACATATACCACAGATCAAAGATTTAAATAGTTAGATACGCCCTTACGCTCAAAAACTTGCATTCATCTTTGAATACTATGCGTGTGAGACCAATAAAAAAAGATTTTTTTTTCGGACAGTGGTTTTTTTTATTGGGTTAATTTGGGTTTGATATGGGGCGGTGCACCATCCCCCTTTGTTTTAGGGAGATGTCTTGACACATCCTGTATGTAATTAGATTTTTTGCTTTGGTAAACTTTTCTAAACATTTTTGGATCAATTTTCAGTTAGGTACCTACGTAGTATTATTATTATGTTCTATGACCATACTCCAAATTTCCTGGACGTGCTTATAATTATAGAGATAATCTTGAGAAGGATTCTGTCTTTCTCTACTCACTGATTTATGGGATAAAAAGTAACCTATGTGTTATTCCTGGCCTAAAACTACCTGTATTCATTTTCAGCCTGATCCGTTCAGTACTTTTTCCGTGAAAGAGTAACAAACACCCATATACATCCACACAAACTTTCGCGTTTATAATATTATAGTAGGATTGTAGAAGACTTGACCAAATTTGAATTGAATTCTATTAAATTATAACGAAGGTTTCTGTGGATGATTGTTTTGATACCACGAATCTTCAAACTTACTTCACAGATTAAGATGAAATTTGGTATGTAGATAGTTTAGGTTCTTATATAATTGATTTTGTTATAAGAAACTATAAACCGTAACTACAACCGATTTTTCATTGATCCCATTGTCAAAACTGGATCAAATTAAAATTTGACCACATGGGAAGCACCAGCTTTCAAATAAAAAAAGAATCATGAAAATCGGATCACCCAGTCAAAAGTTCTGAGGTCAAACATCACACACAAAGGTGATGATGTCATCACCTTTTCACAACTAAACAGCTAAACGGATTTTAATGTTATTTGGCAGGAAGATAGATGGTACTCGGGGACGGACATTGGCTACATTTTATCCCGGTAAAGTGCATACGTATTTACGGGCAGAACTTAGTTCTAAATATATATAATGTAGGTATGTATTAGAAATAGAAATAGAAATATAAATGTTTATTTGTAACTCAAACACATACAATTTAAGATAAAAAGAACTTAGAAACGAACACAATTTGTTATTACGTAAGTATGTATTATATTTCTCTGCGGTTTCCCCTATTTCTCTTACGTCATATCATATGATATTGCGGTGACTGTGGCCGACTCAGAAACCATCAGAAATGATTACTCTATCGTTCTTATATAATTAATAACATTTTAACCAACTTCAAAACAGGAGGAGGTTTTCAATTCGACTGTATTTTTAATGGGTGCTAAGATTTTCATGATTCTTTTATTATTTGAAAGCTGGTGCTTATACATATAATATGTTATAATTATAAATAATGCAAATAGGTATGTACCAATTAGGAGATGTGGTCTCTCTGCGACAAAGCCTTTTGTTGTGTGGTGTAAAATAAAAAAAACAAAAGCTATGTGGTCACATTCTAATTTGGTCCAGTTCTGACAGTGGAATTTATATAATTGAATTGAGGTTCATAGTTTTTATAAAACAAAATCAAATTTATGTATATAATTTACCTTTTCAGTGCGTCACGACACATCTTTGTGGTTAATACCAGACATAGCACCTACGTGAGTAATCTAGGTATAGGTAATAAGTAGTACTTGTTTACTATACTACCTATAGATAGCTGTATACCTATAAGTAGTAGGTACTTACTACCTATAGATAGCTCACGTGTTAAGTCTAAGTACTAATCTATTATTTCTAAACACAACTATTATGCGGCCTGTAGTAGGTATAGGTACACATTGGCCCAACAACGTGTAAAGACCTATGGTTTATTCATTGAATGAAGCATGTTAGTAAACAAAGTACGACACAAATAACATAATCTCACTTCATTATGAATGTAAGCGGGTTAACTACGAACCTTGTTTGTGTTGGAAGAACACCAACGTTTCCATTCATAATGAATTCGTCAAACTACGAAAGTTTCTATAGTAAAAATAATCTCACTTGCTTGGCGTTGAGTTTCAGATATAATTGTAAGCAATTTTTATTGGAGGGAGGATCTAAAATCGGCAAGTAATGTAAATTACGTAAAAAAGGACGCGCCAACAAAGTGCATTTTAGGTTAAGTATGGACGGTTTGTTTACGTTAATGCTCCATTCAAAATGGATACGATATAAGTATTTGTATTTATTTGTTCACCATATTAACAAACAAGGCATGTCAGAAATTTTACAATTTGTAAAAAAAACACAATAACGCAATATTAAAAAACACATTCCACTATACAAAATTAAAAAGACTAAAATCAAACAAACTTTAATGAATTCCAGATCATAAAATCCACTTCTACTTAGCGTATCTATCAATAATTAATTTTGTTTTAAAAAACTATAAATCGACTTCAATTTTTACAGTTTTTTCATGAATTTTCATGAATCCCATTGTCAGAACTAAATAAAATTAAAATGGGACCACACGGGAAGCACCAGCTTTCATATAAAAAAAGAATCACGCAAATCGGACCACCCAGTCTGAGGTAACAAACATAAAAAAAAATATAGACGAATTGAGAACCTCCTCCTTTTTTTGAAGTCAATTAAAAACGAGACTTAGGCCCGTATTATGAAAGCTTGCTCAGTCATAGAGCTATGCTTGAGTGACGTTTATGCCATAGAAAAGCGTTCCTCGAGCATTGATCGATGACTGAGCAAGCTTTCATAATACGGGCCTGAGATTTTCCTGTTTCAAGTTCCTGTAGTACACTCAGCATTTTTAGCTTGTAAATAAATATCGCGCGCTTGTAAATAAATTTCAGCTGAGTGTACGATATTAAGGACGAAAATATCCGGGAAAACCCAAGCGCGGCCCGCACTTCAAACATATGACGTTTGTAGAGAGTGTTTTTAGAGAGAAGAGAAGCGTTTTTACACGCGTTTGTTTGATTTGACGCGTCGCACGCGGCCCGCAACGCATCTCATCACGCCCCGCCGCCGCCGCCTATATAAACATCAACGTTATTGCGATATGTTTATGTTTTCGCGTGCGACAACGGCACACTGCATGACCCGCCTATCCGTACACATCACCGTATCCGTATTCACCGTACATTGCATTTACATTGACGACCTCTGTGGCGCGGTGGGCGAAGGTCTACCTGAGACGCAGGAGGTTGCGGGTTCGATTCCCGCCTCGGGACAAATGTGTGTACGATCTGCAGACATTTGTTCAGGGCGTTCTGGATGTTTACTATGTATAATAAAATATATATATTATGTATACTATACATTATGTAGTGTATTCTATTATGTATATCAGGTATTTAGTACCCATTAAAACAAGCTCTGCTTGCTTCGGGCTAGATAATGCTGTGTGAATTGTCCAGCATTATTTATTATTTATTTATTTATTATTGCTATATTATTATATTTGTGTTTCGCGTGCGATGTCGGGGCCGCTGCACGCGCCGCTGCACTCCCCGCGTCACTGTAAACAAGGCCTTAGTTTGCTTGAATCGTGGTTTCATGAAATTTGTGTCATGGCATTTGAATGGTTCCCTATGATTCCACGTAGCGTGTTATTTCGTAGCGAATTTTATTCCCGGCGCGTAGTGATAATATAATCAAAAATATCTATCTAGGTATGTATTTTTGAACTAGTGGACAAGCCTTATTGTGAGTGTCTATGTCTACGTCAAAGCTCCGTAGGTTTGAGGATAGGACGAGAAGACTCGACGTAGTTTCCCAAACGCTGTCCAGCCATGCTCCCCTTTTTGCCCAAGGTAAGCCTACTCGGAAACAATTTCGAGAGGGCATGTACGACGACCCGATCAATAAGGACATTGATCATGACTTAGGTTTTATCCAACATCACGCCGAGGCTGAAGCTAGGCCATTCAGCATTTGGTTCAGTTACCTTCGCTCTCCGACTCCCCTATTAGGACTATGTATGTCATCAGCGAATGTGGGTGGTGTATAATGTAGGTACCTAATCGTCGAAGCTTTCCAGTGAGATATAACATCCCCCTGACTCACAAAGTCAAAAATCACTTACCACTACCACGTTCTAATTTATATTCTAACTAAAGTACAGTCATGTGGTCAGCCGATCTCAAAGATATATATAATATATAATATGAACCATTCTGGTTTCTGCCCACCCATTGACGACGACGACGTAGCCCTGAGGCAGACGGGTACATGTTTAGGGACATGGTGACTGTACTATATAATCAGATAAGCGCTATGTATTGTTATCGATTCCAGGTGATAAAAATGAAAACAGAGCACTTTACGTGAAGTTCTTGTGAGTCAGACCGTGAATCATACTTGTATAATATGAACCATTTTGGTTAGGTACCTATAAGCAGTATTATTAGAAGATTTCCCAGAATATTATTATGTTACTTAAACATTATGCATTCCCCGAATACCTAGTATAAATAAGTTTACTGGTCACACTGTGTGACCTGTGCTTCCCGGACCGATGATGTGGATCATATCTCCTTTAAACGAGCAATACTTGTAGGTACATCACACTAATAACTAATAATTATAAATGCGAAAGTTTGAAGGGATGTAAGGATGGATGGATGGATGGATGTTTTTAACTTCTTTTCGTCAAAACTACTGGATCAGGCTAAAATTTTGCGTACAGGTAATTCTAATCCTGGAATCAAACATAGGCTACTTTTGATCCCATAATTCAGTTCCCGTGGGATAAAAATCGACTTTTAAAGTTTTCATAGGAACAACGCGTGCGAAGCCGCGGGGCGCAGCTAGTATATAACTAAATACAATCTGAATCTCGGAAACGGCTCCAACGATTTTCATGAATATTTGTATACAGGGGTTTCGGGGGCAATAAATCTATCTAGCTAGGATTCATTTAAAGAAAATGTTGTTTTATGCATGTTTTCAATAAACTTTCAACAACTTTATCTTAATCAAAAGACTCTTCCTGACATCTTTAGGCGAATAGTAATCCTATTTTACTCGTCTTTTCAATAATCAACTTTATCCTAATCAACTTAAACACTAAACTGAAAAAGATGACTCTCCCTGACATCTATTGGCGAATAATAATTCTAAAATATCTTATAACAAAATTCACCGAAAAAAACCGAGCGAAGCTCGGTCATCCAGATTCAATTAATAATTAAATTAAATTATTCAATTTGTGGCCATTCAAGACATGTGGCGCGCATGTGGCCGTAGCTGACCTAATTCCACTATTTTTTAAACAAAATGCCATAATGGCGCCATACGATTGAGATAGAGATTGAGTCGTAAATTTATTTGGTATTCTCTTACCATAAGATTACAATCTCTATGACTTAAAATAGAGTGTCAATAATGTGGTGGGGAATATAATTATATCATAGATATGGCATAAACAAAAAAAGATCGTGGTATTAGAATACCAAAAGGTGCCAATGGCGGTGATTGTTACGCGATAATGAAGCGATAATAGTGTCATAGTGAGGCGATTGTATTAGTGGAATCAGGGCCCAGCAGCATTGATTTAAAAAGGGAAGATAGGTTACGTTCTCCCAGCGCTTACTCAAAAATTGGCATGTGTTACAACTACACGCAAACACATACGCTCACAGTTATATTTCTAGTCCTGTGCAATACAAAGAAGAACAAAGACGGAAAGACGTATCTAGGACCGCAGTGAGATTGAGACAGCAATATTTTACGCGAATCACGACCGCCCGTGCCGCCGGTCGGACGGTGACTGATGTGGGAGAACACAATTTTACACAATTTGAGGTTGCCACTTTCGAGAAACCAGTACCTCATCTTCCCTTTTTAATAAATCAATGTAGGTAGGTATACATTTTAGAGCAAGGAAAAAAAATGTACTTAGGTAATTAACATCTTGCATTTGTGAACCGCAGTCATTTCTATTGAAGGACAGGCAGCTAAAACCTGCATTTTTAACTTAAACCTAATTGCCTCTGCATTCAGTTTCATGGTTGAACTTCATGGCCGTAGAAACTTTAGTCGATACCGACCCCAATCATAGCCAATCTGCATGTTATCTAGTATCATTATCATCATTATCAGCTGCTCAGACTTTTACGACGTCCACTGCTGGACATAGGCCGTAAAGATGGCCACACTGGTGATGCCCGCATTTAGCCGCTAAATGCGCGAAAAACCGCTAAATTTTAGCGGTTTTTCGCGACCATCCCAGGGGGTAATTGGGTACCTATACTCGGAAAACCAAAAACGAGTTTCTGTTTCGTCTTTGTGCCAAACCGACTCTTATGTCACTTTCTTAAAGTTAGCGTTTACACAAAAACCAATACGACACTTCGATTTCGGTTCAACCCGACTTCAAAAAAGGAGGAGGTTCTCATTTCGACCTGTATTTTTTGTTTATTTTTTTATTTTTTTTCTCAAACATCAGAACTTTTGACTCGGTGATCCGATTTTGATAATTCTTTTTTTATTTGAAAGCTTGTTCTTCCCGTGTGGCATTTCAACTTGGTCCAGCCAGTCATGACAATAATGGCATCCATTATACGATTATACCCACACCCTATAATTGAAGTCGGATTATAGTTAGTTTTTTAAAACAAACTCGATTATTTCGAGTAGGCCCGTAGACCTTTCTGACTCTATGAACTCTATGAACTGTTAATTTGTTCTGTTTTATGCAGCCTTCATTGTTGTGTTAGTGTAACTTTTTTGTTTTCTTTTAACTTTTAATTAATCTAATCATAGGTAGGTACTTACCGAAATGTGTTTTAGTATCATTCTACTCATGAACGTAGCATGATCTACAAGCCGAGCCAATATCGCCATCATAAAAGTTGAAACTATTGTACACTCTATTTGATTCTTAATGTATTTATTTTAGTTGTTTGTTTTTCTATTTGATTTGTTCAATTGTATTTCTGTTTAATTTATGTGTTTATTTCTCTGTTTTACTTAGGTTTGTGTATTTTATTTTTATTTTTAACATTGTATTATTTTTGTGTGAGTTGCGCCGTAACTCACGCGTTTTACTATGGCCTCCACGGAAGACCAGCGCTCTGGCAGGACACATCCTGCCATAGCATTTGCTGAGTGTTGGTCATTTTTTGTAACCTTTATCTTGTGTACCCATCTTTTTTCTATGTCTAATTATGTGTTATGGTTGCAAAATAAACGCCTTTTTACTTTACTTTACTTTTTACTATATGACAGCGTCACCTATTTTCTCATATTATTTATTACGTTTAACCTCAGACCAACTAATAATTACACATAATTATAAGTATTTGTTGGTCCGAGCGTTTAACACAGGAAATTTTATAAATATGTCGTACAGTCCATCTGTGAACGTAATTCGGCTGATATGATGCTGTGATTGATGGATGATATAGGATTTGGACATTTTGGACTCTATAGTAATGCAGATTGGCTGTGATTGCGGTGGGTATTGATTGAAGTTTCTACTATTATACCATGCATGAGATCGTTGTAAAAGAAAGCATGCTTTCATGTATTCTTTCGTAAACGTACCTATGTAGTAAGATTAAGACAATAGAATATCTAATGATGGGAGATGAGAAAATTCGTGATATATGTATGTACTAGCTGCGCCCCGCGGCTTCGCACGCCTATCCCACGGGAACTGATTTAGGGGAAAGAAAGCCGCCTATGTGTTATTCCAGGCCTAGAACTACCTGTATGCAAAATTTCAGCCCGATCCGTTCAGTAGTTTTTGCGTGAAAGAGCAACAAACACACATAATATGTATATGTACATGTTTATATCGTATCCATTTTGAATGGAGCATAAACGTAAAGAAACCGCGCATACTTAACCTAAAATTCACTTCGTTGGCGCGTCCTTTTATACGTAATTTACATTACTTGTCGATTTTAGATCCTCCCCCCTTCAATAAAGTTTGCTTAAAATTATATCAGAAACTCGACGCCAAGCAAGTGAGATTTTGTTATTTGTGTCGTACTTTGTTTACTAACATGCTTCATTAAAAATGGATAAACCATAGATACAACCATTGATTTATTTTTTTAAATCAATGGATACTACATGTTTACAAACTTTAGCGTTTATAATATTAGTATGATTCACAATATTACTGCATATTATTATACTTACAGAAAGGTGTACCTATTAATTCTTTGTTGCACAAAATAATACAAAATGGTAAAACATTTAAAAGAAAAACAATGGCAAAGGCTTAAGCTCGCCCTAATAAGAGTTCTCTTCCAGCAAACCTTATTGGGAGACCTATGATTACCTATGTAATTAATTATTGAAAATCATTGATTAATTAAAAAGGGATGATAAGTTACGTTCTCCCAGCGCTTACTCAAAAATTGACATGTGTTACAACTACACGCAAACAAATACGCTCACAGTTATATTGCCAGTCCTGTGCAATACAAAGAAGAACAAAGACGGAAAGACGTATCTAGACCGAAGTGAGACCGAGACAACAATATTTCTCGCTAGTACGACCGCCCATGCCGCCGCCGGCCGCGCCGGTCACACGGTGACTGAGGTGGGAGCACACAAATTGAGGTTGCCACTTTCGAGAAACCAGTAGGTACCTCATCTTCCCTTTTTAATAAATCAATGCCTACAATATACTTAATATTTTGACATAACGAAATTACCTAACACAGATAACTTCCAGAGAGTCATAAAAACGTATGGTTTGTTACTTATCAATACTCAAAGGTAGATAGGTACATATTTGAAGAGATAACAGATAACAATAACCAAGCGACGCCGACGTTATTGATATATATATTATATAGGCTATTCAAGGTAATCGAATAGTTATATAAGCGTACCTACACTGCCTACGGAGCTACAAAAGACGTGGTCAAAAGAATATTGGGCTCAAATAGAAACGGCAGGGGAGGGAGATTTCCTTCGGCCGTGAGCAGGGCACATTCAAAGAATAAACCTAACATGGTAGGTAGGTACCTAGTCACAAACTAGATATTTCTTGACCATATAAGAAAAAAACCAGCCAAGTGCGATTCGGACTCGCACATGAAGGGTTCCGTACCAATATAAAACCCCCAAAAAAATCATGTCTTTTGTATGGTAGCCACCATAGATATGTTTGATAAGCTGTTTTTTTAGTATTTGTTATAGCGGCAACGGAAATACATCATATGTGAAAATTTCAACTGTCTAACTTTCACGGTTCATGAGATATACGGGTGCCTGGTGACAGACGGTCAGACGGACGGACGGACAGCGGAGTCTTAGTAATGGGTATTGATTTAAAAAGGGAAGATAGGTTACGTTCTCCCAGCGCTTACTCAAAAATTGGCATGTGTTACAACTACACGCAAATTATACGCTCACAGTTATATTTCCAGTCCTGTGCAATACAAAGAACAACAAAGACGGAAAGACGTATCTAGGACCGAAGTGAGACTGAGACAACAATATTCCACGCGAATCACGACCGCCCGTGCCGCCGGTCAGACGGTGACTGATGTGGGAGAACACAATTTTACACAATTTGAGGTTGCCACTTTCGAACAACCAGTACCTCATCTTCGTTTTTAATAAATCAATGGTAATGGGTCCTGTTTAACGCTTTGGGTAAGGAACCCTAAAAAGGGATTCAAAAGATGGAATGACGGTAATCAACAAATTGGCTTGAAAAATAGGTACCTACTACTTATTACCCAGGAAAAGCGTGTAAAGTCGCGGGCAAAAGCAGTACTACCTACCTACTGCCTAGTGATATAATGGTGTCGATTCTGTTGTTTTAGAATTCGATAAAATAAGCTACAATTAGGATTTAGGTACCAATGTCAAATAGACGAGTTATCTTATATTTGACATCAAAACTACATAAATAAGAAATTAGGAATCGAAAAGTTTGTACTAGTACCCAGTACCTAATTCCTAAATCCTAATTTTAGCTAATTCTAAAACACCTACCTTGCAAGTATCAAAATCGAGTGATGTATATCACGAATTTCCACATTTTCCATCATTACATTACATTACATTCTATTATGTCAATCAATGCACACGTGTAGTGTAGGTGTAGACCTATTTACAGATGCAGAAAACATGACGTTTTCTTTTACGACCTCTATGGCTCGTCGACAAAGATAGCGAATCCATGGCGAATCCATCGCTGCGTGAGCGTGATATTTATTGTTTTGTTGGTTGGGTAGTTGGAGGCGGGAATCGAACCCGCAACCTCCTGCCTCGCAGGCGGACCTTCGCCCACCGCACCACAGAGAAATAATAAATATAATACCTATTCAAAACTATAATCACCCCTTACTAAACATTTAC
The DNA here is from genome assembly GCA_955876795.1 of Eupithecia tripunctaria. Taxonomy (NCBI): domain Eukaryota; kingdom Metazoa; phylum Arthropoda; class Insecta; order Lepidoptera; family Geometridae; genus Eupithecia; species Eupithecia tripunctaria. The sequence continues at coordinate 4,641,135 of OY041623.1, read as the reverse complement.
CTTACAACAAACTTACAAATAAACCCGCTGTATACTAAAAATCGTCAAATAAATAAATTTCAAGTTGGTTCCGCAGCGAAAAATAATATTGCTGTTAAAAGTAGCACAGGTCCGTTCAGCACAACGTCTCGTCCCGCACCGCCTAGTATTTATGTTCCTTGTCCCGCACTGATTGTAGGGCCGGCAGAGGGGCGGCTCACGAGTAACGTTGTATCGATTACGTAAAAATTCGTTAAAAATAAATAGATAATTTATTTGAAAAAGTGGGCGGAAGAGAGTCTCCGTAACTTTTTATTCTACATGGTGATAACTTTAAATAAATCTTGTGATTGATAGTTTAGGAGAAAAAGAGTTTTAACGGAGAAAATGGATGGTACTTTGCACTATTATTTCAGATACTTAAAATTGGAATTTCAAATTTTCGGCTTAAAGGTAAAATGCCTTGAATACCATAGATTATCATATATTTTTTTCAAACTTTTTTCTATAAAGAATAAGAAGAAAAACGGTAAAAACTTTACCCAAATTACGCCGATTCACATGTATCTACACCTTAAAATATTGGTATTAATATTAACCTAACAAGCGGAATATTTTGACGTGGCTATTGCCACAGCCACAGGTGTTGAGGAAAATGATTAGATTTTAATACCTTTATTTCACTAGGTTTACATAATTAGCACTGACACAAGTCGAATGAATTTATTATAGTTAAAGAAACCAAATCCTCCCTCGAGACTCCGATGGTTCGGGCATGTCCGAATGGGCAGTGCCGGATTAAACTAATTGGTCTTTTGTCTCAACTCAAGTTAACTTGAGACAAAAGACAGGCGCTATAAACTTTATCGGAGCGAGCCGCGCAAAATGTACGGGTTTTTTATTTGGTTGTTGACATAAAGCTTGTCAAACCAACCAACACAATGGCGAGCGGAGCGAGCTGCACTCATACCTAAGACTCTGTAAACTACACACGTTCCGGAATTTCGCAGCTCTTGGCAAAATAACACCGCTGTGTGGTGCGGGCTTAGAATTTGCACCACCCCATCTCTTCCCGTGGGTGTCGTGAGAGGCGACTAAGGGATATCCACCGGGGGGCGGGCAGCAGCGCCCCCTGGATTTTACCACCAAACTGCGATCCCCAACCCGCATGCCCAGCGTGGGGATTATGGACATTAACCCCATTAGATAAACGCCAATAAGGCGCTTATCAGGGGGAGGCCTGCGTTCAGCAGTGGACCAATCAATACAGGCTGTTGAGGTTGAGTTTGAGGTGCACCGAAATTTTGAAATTATATTATTTTGGCTACAAGCGTGGAGGCCCCCTGGGCGCGGGGCCCGTAGCTCTTGCTACTTCTGCTATATGGCTAATTCGGCACAAGGAATGGGGAGGATCGGTTTTTTTTTCGAATGGACTATAATGCTGTTGACCGCAAATGTCCATGACAGCGTTACCGGACTTTTGGCGGGCGCAGATGGCGCCTCGCCGGTAAAATTTAGGTTGGGGCGAAACGCACAAGGGCCACCACTTAGGTGCGAGCCTCGGCTTGGGCTGACGGCAGCCGGCAGAGTGTACTTACATGGGAAGCCCAAATGGCCAGAGGCTTGTTGGTCGTCCGAGGTACCGCTGCAGCGCTGGAGCGACGAAGTTCAGTAAGAAGAAGTTGAACTTCATGCAATCGACTTGAATGAAACTGTAAGGGACTGGTACCTTAGGTGTTATTGTGATTATACTGAAACTGTGATTTTTAATGATTAAGTCTATTTAGTATAAGATTGATATTATTCAACGTTCTTTTATAATTTTTGTGATTAAAGAAAGAGTCCTGATTTATCTATTCATTGTCTTTTATTTCTCGGAGAAACAAATATTTGCCCTATCATATCGAAGCTTTTATTGCTAACTGTACCAAACAATTTCATGGACCTGTTGGGAAGGAAATATTATTTATTTTAAAATGGCTTGGACCCGTTGGGAATCAAAGTATGAATGTAATATTTTTGAAAACAATGGAGTTGTGGGACCCCTGGAAATAAGCCCAACTGGCGACCTCTAAGTGTCGTGAGTAAGTTAAGTCTAATTTAAAACTATAAAATTATGATCAAATAGTTTTTTTTTATAAAACTTCAATTTTTTACTTACCTACTTTGCAAACAGGGGCAGATTATACGTAGGTATTGTTGGCGGTATTTTATTATATTAAGGATTTATTTTATTTATCCTGAATGAATAATCAATGTTTTGAAGTTTCACGTAAAACTTCGGAACACAAAGTCGATTTTAGTTTTTTCAAAACAATCAAATTCTTTGTCCACTACTCAGATAAGAGATGTACCTATTTAAATCTGTGGTCCCCTAGTAGAAGATGTAGAATAATTAAAAAACTATAAACAGACTTAAATTTTTACAGTTTTATTGAATTTTCATGGATCCCACTGTCAGAACTGAACAAAATTAAAATGGGACCACACGGGAAGCACAAGCTTTCATATAAAAAAGAATCATGCAAATCGGACCACCCAGTCAAAAGTTCTGAGATAACAAACATAAAAAAAAATACAGACGAATTGAGAACCTCCTCCTTTTTTTGCAGTCGGTTAAAAACAAAATACAAATACAAAATAATTTATTTAGAACAATGTAAAGTACATAATTCTACGTTACGAATGCACGATGAGACAGCAAAAGTAAAGCTGCCGCATTGCCCGCCTCTTTGACACAACATAAAAAAAAATATTATAATGTAGAGAAGTCGGTATAGGTATAGGTACATATTAAGAAGTAAGTATAGTAGAAGAGGTCTTTGGAGACTAGCTTTTGCGATATTTCCGTGGAGGAAATATCTGTAGATTCATCACCATTCATTGATTTTAAAAACCGTCGACCTACATGGTGTGATGTGATAAAATTGATAAGTCTTGTCTAATCAAGGTTCAGTTTTTCGTATTTTGTTATCTTATCTAAGCACCTATACCTACCAACCGATAGAGAAACGTGCCCTAAGCTAATATTTATACTTAGCTACCTATTTCATAGTTTCCTGTACTCATGTTCTTACACAATCGAGAACATAATATTTATTAGGTAGGTAGGTCTACCCACTTCGACAAATTAATAAATACCTGTATTTATATATCAGCGGATTAATCCACACAATAGAAGTTAGTAGGCTAATTGACAGGAATTCCTGACAATAGCCTACTAACTTCTATTGAATCACCCACTTATGTATCACACAATTTTTTTACAAGCAGCGCCTTGCAGTTTCACCCGAGTTGTTCCCGTACCGTGGGAATTCCGTCATAAAATATAGCCTATGTCACTCCCTGAAAAGTAAACTTTTTAATGATGAAAGATTTTTTTAAATCGGTCCTGTTTTTCCTGAGCCTATCTAATAATAAGCCTTATATAATAATAAGTAATATAATGTATTGTGTATTATATCTTATATTATCTTATACCTTTAAAGTTTAAACGAGCAATTCTTGTATATATACATAGATCTATATATAATCTGGATCTCGGAAACGGCTCCGACGATTTTCATGAAATTTTATATACAGGGGGTTTCGGACGCGATAAATCGATCTAGCTAAGGTTCATTTTCAGAAAATGTCGTTTTATTAGTTTAATTATGTTTTTAATAATTCACTTTATCGTAATCAATTGACTCTTCCTTTCTCCCCGCGGCTGCGCACGCCTTTTTTCTAGATAAAAAAACTAGCTGTAAGTTTATTAACAATAGTTACTAAAATAACCTACTCTAATATAATATAAAGCATAAAAGTAGCCAAAGATCTTCCCCGGAATACCATCTATCCTTCCGTTCAGCCGAATGTCACAAAATCACATTTTGTTTTTAAGGAAAACTGGCAATTCATAAAGTTATCAATTTCTAGTTTTGGAAAACTGGAATATAAGCCGAATTAACCACTTTGCGAACTTTATACGTCGCGTCGTCGTCGTTGCTTTCGTAGGTAGGTAGGTAGGTACCTATCGCAATGGACGACAAGATACTCATAAAAATGCAAAAAGCCTTATTTCCTTGTTTTTAGCTGTCGCAAACCTGCATCAAGGATTCTCTGCCTGTCTTGTCTAGGTCACTTACTGCAATACCTACCTATTGTCGCAGCCAGCAACACCTATACCGTGTCCATTTTGAATGTAGCATGTTAGTAAACAAACCGCCCATACTTAACCTAAAATGCACTTTGTTGGCGCGTCCTTTTATACGTAATTTACATTACTTGTCGATTTTAGATCCTCCCTTCAATAAAAATTGCTTACAATTATATTATCGGAAACTCGACGCCAAGCAAGTGAGATTTTGTTATTTGTGTCGTACTTTGTTTACTAACATGCTTCATTCAAAATGGATAAACCATAGGTAGGGGTTTATTTATTTAAAATTTTGTTGCACTGAAGTACAAAGGTAGGCTTGATGCCGCCGAGGCATTTTCTACCTGGGTTACCTACCGCTCTACAAGCGCTCTCTATACGATACGATGTAGGTACGCTGTGTGGTGCTGGCTTAGAATTTGCACAAAACCAACTCTTCCCGCGATTGTCGTAAGAGGCGACTAAGATAAATCTATCGGTGTAAAATTAAAAAGTATAATTTCCTATGTTTTGTTCTATAGATGAAATGGGTAACTATGTTCGAAATCCTCCGTGTTAGAGTTAACTGAGGAGTTAACTCACGTTATTAATGTTTACTTTTGTTTCTTTACCATGGTTAAATCAAAATAAGATATTTTAACTGGTATTTTAAGCTGCTAATTTGTTGTTGCAGTGATTTGGTATGCGATGATCATATATTTATAGGACTCTATAGTTTTTATTGCTTCCTTATACTGTTCCATAATCAGTAAGGTAGGAAGCTACAGGTACATAGCGCAGTATTATTATTAGTTCAAATTATGTACTGTACTAATTAATCCTGTAATTCTTTATTGTACTGTTGAATCAAACCCGCAACCTCCCTTGTCGCAGGCAGACCTTCGCCCACCACGCGACAGAGGTCGTCAAAAATGTTCAATAGTGGTTTTAAATAATGAAGTGCGTTAGCATCGCTCCGCGGTAGATTGCCTAATTCTGTGCTCACCGTTGTAAAGATTTTTCTTAGGCCCGTATTATGGAACCTTGCTCTGTCATCGGTCTATGCTTGAGTGACGCATATGCCATAGAAAAGTGTTACTCAAGCATAACTCTACTCAGCAGTTGTTATAATACGGGCCTTAGACTCTGAAAAAATCACTAAATAGGACCAATATCCGATCTAGACGATATCATTTCTTTCTAAATTACAATAATACATAATAAATATTAATAATAATAAAACAAAAAACAAACTCTTTTATGTACAGCGCATTGAGGAAAAATTGTAGCAAATTTAATATTTTTCCAAAACCTTATCCAAAAATTCCAAACTTATTGGTCATTATTGATAATGATTTCGTGATTCGTTTCAATACTTTAAATAAATGCGTTTGAGAAATATTTAAAACGGGTATTCAACATCAACGGGTATTCAACACGCAACGAGGAGCGCCCATCGATTGTGAATTAAGGATAATTTATTAAATAACACTGTTTTGGCATAATATTGGTAATTCATTGGTTAATAGGTATCTACCAATTATTATTATATTACTTATCATCAGCAGGTTGATTATGGCATTATTTTCCCTGTATGTATGATCGAAATATTGCCTGACTGGGGTTTTTGATTCGAGTAGGTCGGTAAGTGACTATAAATATTATAATTATAACCCACATAAAAGAGTAGATCCCGAATCCAATTACGGAACAATGGATTTATTTTATTTTCCTCTCTAAAAGCGTTTTACCTGATTTAGAAAACTGACAAGACACTATTTCATTCATCAAGTAAATCATTTTCTTTCCTTCTCTCTACTATTTCAGTATTCAGTATTTATTGCATTCATACAATTAGGTTTTAGTGATGAGGTGTGTTTAAGTTAAGATCACAGTATGTACCCATTGTGGGTGTTGCAATGGAGAACTGGCAGGAATAAATAATAATGAACTTAATATTTACACTAATTTATAATTAAATTTGCGAGTCGCTAAAAGGATCATTGAAGAAATCGTCAAGTTTGTAATAACATTTTTTATGAGCATCTCTTTCAGTTTGTTTAAACACATTTCTGTCGATGACTGTACTACCAACTATGGAATTCCTCAAGGGAAACTCAATTAACCTCTGTGCTGCTATTGTGTAACCCGACCCTACTCATTAGGATGATGTTGACTCACCAGTACCAACACAAGGGTCAATTGTATGGAATCTAGCTATTTAGGTCGATTAGGTGAGGTGGGTGCTAATGTTAAGACATCCGGCCTCAAAAGGGCCGGACTCTACCATGGCGGAGATGGACAAGAGATGTGTTTAAAATAACCAATAGAATATTGTTACTATTAGCGCAAACGAGATCTGTGAGATCTCGTTTTCGCTCGGTGATCCACTGAAGCTGGTATTCAATAGTCAGTGTTGGGTTTTAAAGAGTGAACATGTGGTAGTTTGCCATCACACATTGCCTCTCTACACTTAGTGCAAGTTGGAGCAGGAAAAGAATAGGTTAAGACATCCAAAATTCAAAAAAACTACGGCAGTAATATCTCACCAAAATCGCACAGCCGAAACGGACTGGACAAGTCCGCTCAACAGATGCGAAATTTTTGACATCGGACTTTTAAAATCCTCAGCCGGCATCTGTTTGTTGATCATCTGAGACATCTTCTGCTGTTGTATCACCTGACGCATTATAAAATATATGTACTCGTATATATCCCGGTCACAATATCTGTGCACCTGACACTTAAGGCGCATACCCGAGCCAATCTGACAGCGATACCTATTTTATCATATTTTTACGTTTATCATAGGAATTTTTAAAAATCCTACGTTCAGTTTGTGGTATCTAATATAAGCTATTTTTTAATACTTCTTTCATAATTTTATCTCATATAGTTTAGGAGGAGATGCGAAATTAGAGTTTGGTGGCCAAAAAGCGCAACTTCGTATCTCTTCCTAAGCTTTACAAAATGAAACTATTACAGAGACATTAATAAATAGCTTATAATAGATACCACAAACTGAACGTAGGATTTTTAAAAATACCTGCGTTTAACGTAATAATAAGATAAAATAGTTGGGGGCGCCACTTTCGCTGCTGTATGGGCCTTAACGGACGAAGGGGTATCGGAGATGTCATATTTGTATGTGGAGCGATCGCGTTTCTACCGGAGATGTGAGGCGCAGGCTGGCCGCCCCCGCTCCTATGAACGCCAAATCTATGCCTATCCCATTTACAGGTCATGGTTTACGCAAGTACCTATTACATAACATTATACCACAGCAAACTTTTTTCAATAGACTCCTTAATTTTTAACTTTTTAGCTTTTCAACTCAGGAATTCAGGAGTTGAATTGAAATGCTGATCATCGAATCTCAACTCCGGAACTGAACGAAAATTTCGTATACTCTTACTTCCTTTACCTGTTCTATTGATAGAACTACTGTTTGTCCGAGTTCCAAGCCCTACGTCATGCAGCGGAGACTAGCAAAGATGTGAGCATCCGACGACGCTCGCTGAAAGCAGCTCAGTTCCGCTCTAGCTAGCACACTTCTCCGCTTCAGGCCAGGCCTTCTAGCCAGTACGTCATTGCACAGCATCGGTCAACAACATCTCTTGCCGTACCAGCTTCTGTATTTCCGCACATCGCCGCTTTGGTGGTGATCAGGCGTCTAGCTTGCCTCTAATCTAATTAATTAACTAGTTAACCCTATCTAAGGACGTATTCCCACTGACGCAATTTATCATCGCTCATACGACCTATCTTGTTGGTTGTATCTACGCAAATACAATCATCTTCTTTTCTTTTAAATTGTATGTTCTTGAGTTACAATCAAACGTCTATATTTCCGTTTTTAATATTTTCTGGTTTTCCACAGATCGTTGATTTATTTTCTATGAATCCATGTTTAACAAATAAACTTGGGGTTTCCTTTCCTAAGGTCTAAAATAAAAATAAATAAATAAAAAAGGTATTTCTTTACTCAAGTAGTATTTACTAAAATAGTATTCACTAAAGTAGTATTTACCAAGGTAAGGTAATATGAAGTTCAAAAAACAGTGGTTTCGGTACGAAATCCTTTTATTGATTTTTTGGTATTTTTGAGACAATTTTTTTGTACCCACTTTAATAATTAAAAACAGGATTGCGGACAATTATTACCAATAACTAGTTACAATTTTCCTTATGAGTGGCCACAGCGATGGTTATAAAATGGCCATGAGTCCAAATTATGACCATTACTATCTCCAATTTAACAAAGTGATGGTTAATTTAAATTTTAACAAGACTAAAGAATGAACACATTTGAGATTTGCTAAGTTTTACTTCTATGAACAATTTAATTTTCTAGCTAGATCAAGCCTAATTACTGGGCCGGAATAAGGTATCAGCGAAGGGGGCAAGTTTATGAAAAATCACAAGTTAGTGCAACAATTTAACATAATGTTATATACATTTATTAATGGTTAGAACTATATTCCAACCTTTAATAAATGTATATAACATTATTGTCTCTAAATCGAATTTAAATGACATAGTTTAAAAATGTAAGGTTGCATCGGATGCAGTTAGTTTATTCAAAAATAGTGTGTTACCTAATCTTTGAATAAATAACTAGTTCTATTATGCTTGCCAATGAACAAACAGAAAAAAACAGTTAAATCACAATACAATATCATGTTAGCCCCCTATAAATTATAAAATAAATATTTTAACGGAATCTATGATCACAATTTTAAGCAAACACCCTTCGTTTAATGCCCAAATTATAACTAAAACATTTTGAATGAAATAGGAAAGAGTTGCCATATTAAGAAAAAATATTATCTACAGTCTATCAGAATATCTCGAAGCTTTACAGGGTAACTATTTGATCAGGTACTACTCAACGATTAAGTTAATGGATTTTTACTCAAATTCCTATTTATGTACATTTTACGAGGTCAGTTCTACTACAGACAGAATGGTACTTTACCTAAAAAACAGTTGAATGTATTATAAGTATATAAAATTTACGTATATCCGCCCAATATATTACAATTTTTTTTAAATTTAGGTATGGCAACTCTTACTTTGTCAATATTGTCTTTATTAAACTGTATGTTTTATTTATTTTCCAAATTAAATACCTAAACATTGGACATATTATTTTGAACTAATAAACCATTTTAGTGATCTATCTTGAGATCAAGTACAAAATCAACTAGGTATTTAGCTAAACAATAACAAAGTGATCTATGTATGTAACAATTTTTTTAACTTAGTTAAGCGTCCTGTTAAGGATTCTATCTTTTCCTTCTGGCAAAATCTGACGACCCTGTCAAATGACATCCTATGCAAACAGGTAAACAGTTGCTTTTAAAACTTATCGACACTATTTTACAGAATAAGTATTAAAAATAACTGATTTTTTTTTATTTTTTTATTAGGTTTATTATGCCTCTTGAAATTGTTACTACTTAAAATATACAAGTAACTAGAAAACATTAAAATGTAACAATACTTTCGAGCAGTAAAGCAGGGCCGTACTTAAATGGGCAAGGGGTCATCTTAATCGACTCCTTTTTTTGACAGCCATGTATTTCTGACGATAGCATATTACTTTTTAATGTTATCTTAATTACAGACCGTTTGAGAGTGGGTTCTCTATTCACTATCATAAAGTTTGTTATGTAACTTTAAATGCATAATATAACGCTACTAACACGTATATAATACAAGCTATGGTTATATTATACGATTCTTATTATGTCAGCCATTACTGAAATTAGTAATCTTTGAAACAAATGAACTTTTTCAAACATTAGCTTTTTTACCAGCAATAAAGCCTTTTTAATAACTATAACGTACGTCAAATAGCAACTTAAGCCTAAATCATCCTGCCCTTCTAAACGTGGAGGTAATTTATAGGCACACTATAATCAGTTAAAAGTCCAGATATGCATTATTTTGTATTGGAACAAGATATAATAAACTAGAACCCGACTATGGCGTAAACCGATTGCTCTAATTTAAAATATTACGCACAATAAAATAAGCTATGAAATTTTCCACCCTTACTTAGACCCCTCTATCTCGTTGACCCCCAATATCGTCTGACGTCATATTCTACTACCACCGGGGTATTTAGACGAATCAATCGATACCTCATTTGTTGAAATCGAACGAATAGTTTCAGCGTTACGTGGGGACATAAAAAATCGGCTACATACAGTCAAACATGTGTTCCAAGTTCCAACCTCATAATCATAACCCATCTCCATTGGTAATCGGGTAAAAGTACAAGATAAAGGCTGACATAAATACAAACAATCATTATGAGAAGGTGATTCACGCCGTGACGATACAGAGCACAGTGCTACAAAAGTATTCTAGTCATTATAAAAAATATAAGCTCGCTGTGTGTGCAAATATCTCATAGTCTAGTCAAAAGTTAATATTACACAGCAATATAGTTTTATGTAAAACCAATATCTGGTTGAACGTTGAACGTTCCAATCAAAAACAATTGTGCTACACAGCAATAAAACATTAATTTGTGTAAATAAATAAATCAAATCCTATTGTTCTTTTATCTACACAACTGTTTTAATAACATATTTGCACACCAACAACTTAGTTATGGCGTTACGCCACCTTACATTTAATACTTTTTTTATTACATTATTTGTCGAATTTTTTAATTTTTTTTTCGTTATATGGCACCACAGCCATTTTTTCACACGACAATCACACATACTGTGATTTTTGTGCATAATCAAACGTACTCATTTATTTTTTAACTATTTAAGATACAAATTAAAGTTAACGTCGTAACAAAAATTCATATAATAGATGACAACATGATTTTACTACCCTTAAAAATTAACTCTGTTAAAAGTGGTTAGATGTCGCCAGCGACAAGAATAAAAGAACTAAACTAGACCCAAATACACGTCCTTTATACGCCATAATTAGCTTTATTACTTTTACTGTTTTTTTTAAAGTATCGTAGACTAAACAGTTCAAAAGATCACTTTATTAGTTCTTAATGAAGCTACGTAGTGTCTTATTTTCTTACAGCATTTACACAGTTTTTTCACAACCCACCCCTAGCATGATGTTGAAACTCACATTTAAGCTCATTTTTGAAATTTTAGACGTGTAAAATGAGTCCAATTTCGCAAAACATTGGCACTTAGAAAGCAGTGTATTTTTATAATATTCGATAAAATAGTCTGATCACTGTCATATTTTTAAGTTGTGTTACTTAATGTATTTGTATACCATTAACCTTAGAAGAATCGATCCTATGGATAAAATTTCGAGTATAAAAATAGATTTTTTTGATAAACATACATGTTATCAATTAGTATCTAATAATTTTTAATAGTTTCAGCTTGACAGAAGCTAAACCTTTTTGAAAAACTGAGACAGTAATGACCATTTACTATAGCCAAATTTTGGACCAAAAATATGACAGTGATTCGATTATAATTTGTGTCAATTTTGTTTTAAAACAGCCATTTTGTGTCAGTGTTGAATAACAATTACATTCTCTCTCCATCTTACAACAAGCACACACAAGCCTACTTTACTACCTTATTATAAAGAATTGCGCTTTACTGAGCACTTTTTGTCAAATCAATAAAAAAAATTACAATTTATATTCAAATAAATTATTAATATCCAAACATTAGATAAAATAAACCACAGTTGTGATTTAAACTAACAATTCGACATTCAATTATACAATAAATATTTGGACCCCTAAATACCATTTACGAGACAAGGATGAATACAATAAAAAAAATGTTAAAAATAACAATTGTTATGATGTCAAAGTCATCAAACTAGATAGAAATCCAGCACCCTTTTCTTGTCCTAAGTTCGTCCCTGGCTGGTAGCCAAGCAAAAGTTTGTTTTAAACTTGAGAAGCCAATGATTGCAAAATCGTCAAAAAGTAAATACTATTTAGGAGCCAAGTCGATTAAAAATCATAATAAAACATCAAAATTCTAATTTTTAAACAGTGCCATTATGTAAAAAAAAATATTTTTCGCACGTTCACTAAACACACCCTTATAGTACCTAATCTACAGTTATTTTAGAAAAAATACATCAAAATTTCACAACATTCGAATATTCACATGCTATGTCTTAATTCTTGATTTTTAAAACGGCTACGTGTGGTTTATTTGGAGAAAACATGTGACAATAGACAGTATTTTTACCCACAAGGGACAGGTTTTGTGTTTTGTCATACTACGAAAAAAAAATCTAATTTCACTGCAAGGCGCTAAATGGGAAAGAAGCACACGAACAACTAACCTCTTTATTCATAATGCATTCGCTTACATAAAGCATTGCTATTTCTCAGTATGTCTTCTTCTATTGACATAAGTCAGAGTGAGAAATAACACTGCTGAGCAACTGTTCTTATAAGTTAGTAGATCATTATGAATAAAGGGGTAAGTTCACACTAACAGGCCGTTCCCACTTGTCGGATATAGGGCCCCGATTTTAATCGGATGTTTCAGAGGCAGAGCATTTTCTTTCTTTCTTTCATTTTATATGAAGCTATTCACACTTTTTCATTTATATTGTTGTCCGATTTTCTATCGCGCCCGACACCAATGGTAACAGTTATTTAGCTAGGACTGCAAAAAGTAAATTCATTTCAAATATATTTTCATGATTAATGGAAATGGTTCGTAGAAACCATCAACTCAACTAATATGCGATGCATTTGCTAGATAAACATCAAAAAGTCTAACTTTTTATGAAAATTAACGTCTGTTTGTTTGTAAATGTTTTTTAGTAATAATGATTGTTTTGAAAAAGTTAAGTCCCAACTTCAAATTTCTTAATAATTACACAGTTTTAATTAGTTTTATTAAAAAATACTGCCTGACTTGTCACAAATTTTACATAAATATTTTGTGGACCATATTAAAATTTACACTTATCTGTAATATTGAAATATTATTATGTATTTTTACATAAAAACGGTTATATAAACGCATCTATTCATATTCTTTCTACGCTTTGATATAGAGTGTTCAAAAAGAGAATAGTCGTGGGAATTGAGGGCCAATTGAGCCAATTGACAACTTGTGTTGCGTTGACTACACTGCACTGTCATTGCAGTACGACTAAAAGTGTTAGTTCTCTGAAACGCCACGACTATCCTGTTTTTGAACTGACTCTAATCAGATATTTTAACTTCTTATCTCAAAAAATATGAAGGGTTACATGAAGACAGAAGATCATATTTATATCTATCATTGCTAAAGAATAATTATGAAAAGATTAATCAATTTTTATAGCGTTTTTACGTAAACTTGTCAAGTTAGCCCCAATCTTCAAGTACCTTCACACCGGTCAAGAAAATTGGTACCAACTATACTAAATTTAATTACCTCGCACTCGGTCTGAGATCTATCACTCACTTGTAGAGTACTTTATAATTTTTTTCACAGTTTTTTTATCACAATTTTATTCAAATACTGTCATCTTAGGTGCTTGGTAAGATATGTAGCTCAGTATTTAGGTATTCGGATTTTGGAGAACCAGAATTTATGTGATGACGCTGAAGCCAACCTGGAAAAGAGCGAATTTTTAAAGATTTTATGGAGATTTTTTTAGTTTTTACAGTCTATCATCAAATTTCATTACATTCAGTTCATTACATAGTATACAGGGATGTATAGGGTGGCACATTTAAAACGGTCAGTATGAGAAAGTCTGAATCTATAAGACATACGAAGATGTCTCCTTAGGAACCATGTCATGGATTTTAGTAAAAAGAAGTACAGCATTTATAAATTTAAAAAAAAATTGTACTTGGCTCGGGAATCGAACTCGGACGTTTTAAAAAATTGATTGTGTAGGTCAAATGTTACCATGAAACATGATGTCTAAAATGAATAAAATGTATTGTTTTCATATCCTTTCATTTATTTTAGTAAGTTTTGGAAATAACCAATTTAAAGGCTAATTTCCTAAAAAAAAATTAACAAAAGATATTAGACACAAGAAAAAATATTCATTTAATAATTTCAGATAGTCTAACAGACGGTTTAAATCCTACTAATATTATAAACGCGAAAGTTTGTTTGGATGTGTGACTGTTTGTTACTCTTTCACGCAAAAACTACTGAACGGATCAGACTGAAATTTTGCCTACAGCTAGTTCTAGGCCTGGAATAACACATTATGCAAATTTTTATCCTATAAATCAGTTACCTTGGTAAATAAATAATCTTAAAACATTTCTATAGAAACAATTCGAGCAAAACCGCGGTCGGTTTGTCTACCATGAGTTTTGACAAAATATACTCGCTAGCGACTGTAGTTAAAAAAATGTATGGAAACTTCTAAAGCGCCTCTAGCGGATAGTTTGGTACTAAAATGCGTTGTGGATAACTACATATATGCGTATTTATGTAACTACTGTAGTAACGTCAGTCGATTTAACTGTGACAACTCATGGTAGTAATTTTTTTAAGCTATTGCACGGCTTCTATCACGGGCCTTGAGCGTGGAGACCGAATCCAGAAATTCCGTAACGAAAATGACCTAACACTCCCCACTCCGACCGGCACAGCGGTGATACTTTTTAGTTTTGCCATCTATCGATGAATAGCAGAACTTTTAATGACTTATGCTATGCAATAGACTGACTTATGCTATGCACTACCGCGATTCTGCAGTGCCTCAGCCATGTTCGCGCAGGCTCACATCGACACCTTCGATGCTATCTGGCGAAAGGAGTCAGCCTCACTACTCATCAGAACCCGCGGTAGCTGAAAAATTTGACTGTCCTGTTATAAACAAATTAGTCCAAAGGACTAAGTCATTAATTATGTTTAAGTACTAACCCCTAGTTAAAATAAGCCAACTAACACAATGGATTTTATTATCTAAATAAACGAATTTAATTATAATTATAATAGCTTTACCGCGGCAGTCCCCGAGTGCCACACGTCTTTTTTTACCTAGGACACTGCTCTGTTATGACAAAGATCATACCATATTTCGTCACGCGATCTCTCCGACCGTGTAGTTGGGCCGCGTGCCTTCCGGCTGGTAGAGAGTTATCGATGCGATGTAGTTGTTGGACATCACCTGGGTAAATTGTACATCACACTAAATTATATATGCGAAAGTTTGTATGGATGGATGGATGAATGTTTGTTACCTCTTCACGCCAAAACTACTGAACGGATCTGACTGAAATTGTGCATACAGGTAATTCTTATCCTGGAATTAAACATAGGCTACTTTTTATCCCATAAATTAGTTCCCGTGGGATAAAATCACCTTTAAACGTTTCGAAAGAAATAACGCGTGCGAAGCTGCATCAAATACACGGACGACAAATTGCCGACTGCAAGGCTTAATTGCAGTCGATGGGCAAATTGCCGTCCGTGTATTTGACACGTGCAGTACGTGTATAAGAACCCTAAGGGATATCCACGGGGGGCGGGCAGTAGCGCCCTCTGGGCAGCAATTCTAGTAGTTAACCAAACTGCGATTTCCAACCCACATGCCCAGCGTAGGGATTATGGGCCTAACCTCATGAGATAAAAGCCAACAAGGCGCTTATCAGCAGTCAGAGTCAGAGTCAAATCGTTTATTTCTTTAGACTTACATAATTAATATTGTTTTAAAAAACTATAAACCGACTTCAATTTTTAGTTTTTGCATGAATTTTCATAGATTCCTTTGTCAGAACTGTACCAAATTAAAATGGGACCACCACCTTTCATATAAAAAAATAATCATGACAATCGGACCACCCAGTCAAAAGTACTGAGGTAACAATGGTAAAAAAAAACAGTCGACTTGAGAACATTTTCTTTTTTTTTAAGTCGGTTAAAAATAATCACTTAGACAAGTCAGACCTGCGACCAGTAGTGAACCAATATAGGCAATTAAGGTAAAGAAAGCTGATGTAATGAGATGTGAAGACTTCTCACCTCAAAGATCATATCCTGGTACCCATAGCAGAAGGTGGATCCGAAGGGGTTGGTGGTGTTGGTGGAGGACGCGCGGTTGAGCACGACGGGCCGCTCACAGACGCGCAGCGCGCGTTGCACGCCCTCCCACTTGGAGTACGCGGTGATCTGTGCGACGCCGCGGCTTTCCACCAGGGAGTTTGATTCGCATCTGTGGGATTGAAGATATATTGATAGAATATAGATAGATAGATAAAACATTTATTTGCAACTGCAACACACAATACCAAAAAACACAATAAAAGGGAGGTACAAAGAACATAAAAATAACTTGGAAAATATATCGGTATCGGTACATAATTTCCTTTAACATTCAGACAATCAAGAACGAATACAGTATGTGTGCGCTGTAGCATGACAAAAAGGCAATACTCAGCACAAAGCTTTGACTCAGCACAAAGCACTGATTTTCCGTATTACCCTCTGAGGCGACCAGAGAAACGAGACACCTACAAACAAATAATGTGTGTTTGCATGTTCATTTATGGTACTAAAATCATAATGAATAATGGCTTAGCATATACTTTACTACCGTTTAAAGGTGATTTATATCCCACGGGAACTGATTTATTGGATAAAAAGTAGCCTATGTTTGATTCCAGGTCTAGAAATATGTTCATTTAAAATTTCAGCCCGATCCGTTCAGTAGTTTCGGCGTGAAGAGGTAACAAACATTCATCCATACAAACTTTCGCATTTATAATATTAGTGTGATGTCTGTTGAGGTTGAGGAGGCATTACTTCGATCAAATATAATCATAATCATATCATTTATTTTGCAGGAATGTAGGTATACAATGGTCTTTAAATTATTTATATTTATATACGATCGAAGAGGTATTACTATAATAATTAATTTTGTTTTAAAAAACTACAAACCGACTTCAATTTTTACAGTTTTGTCATGAATTTTCATGGATCCCAGTGTTAGAAATGAACAAAATTAAAATGGGACCACACGGAAAGCACCAGCTTTTATATAAAAAAAGAATTATGCAAATCGGACCACCCAGTCAAAAGTTCTGAGGTAACAAATATATAAAAAAAAAACAGACGAATTGAGAACCTCCTCCTTTTTTGAAGTCGGTTAAAAAGTATTAAGTACTCACTTATCAGGCTGCACCGTGAGTTCAAACTCACAGCGATGGTACATGTTGAAGTTATAATGCCCCGGGTAATTGGTGTGGAGCACGAACTTCTTTACTTGGTGCGTGCGAGCGTCGAACAATATGTCCTGGAACAAACGTTGCCTTGTTATACAGGGTGAACTAGAGAAATAACAACCGTTTAATACTGTTACTGTTCTTTTTGTTACTTCACTGTCAACTTCCTGTGCTGTTAGTGGGTTTACTTAATAAAAACTCTAACTATCTAACAGGATTAAGGTTTCTTCGTCGCTTCTTTATTTTGGTCTACTTAACGAAGCGACAGATATAAAAAATTACACTTTATTTCCTTGTCAGAGTTAATTTTATAATTTGACCTTTAATAAATGTACATTTATTGTATTTATGGAAATAAAGAAATTTTAATTTTTGTATTTTGATATAATCTAAGAGTGAGAGAATCTAAGAGTCAAACAAAGTTTCTCTTTGTCTTTTTCAGTTCAAAGAGTTTGAAATCATGAATGAAAAAGGTTAACGGCGAACTCTGAAATGTTGGGCATTTTAAAATGAATTTTTCAGGAGATAATTTCCGAGATCTATTTGCGTTAGACAATTCTTCAGTACTATGGATATTTGCCAATTAAGAGCAAGATTAATTAAAGATCTGATAATGACTCATCAGTCCCAGAGTAAAGTACTTGAAGTAATAGTCGCTAGCGGGCGGCGTCGGCGGCACGTCATTGTGCGACGATGGGTGCGCAATGCGCATATTATCGTCACTATTGTAGTCAGAAATAGTCGCTGACTCACCAGTCCCAGAGTAAAGTAGTTGAAGACATAGTCGCTGACTCACCAGTCCCAGAGTGAAGTAGTTGAAGAAATAGTCGCTGACTCACCAGTCCCAGAGTAAAGTAGTTGAAGAAATAGTCGCTGACTCACCAGTCCCAGAGTGAAGTAGTTGAAGAAATAGTCGCTGACTCACCAGTCCCAGAGTGAAGTAGTTGAAGAAATAGTCGCTGACTCACCAGTCCCAGAGTGAAGTAGTTGAAGAAATAGTCGCTGACTCACCAGTCCCAGAGTGAAGTAGTTGAAGAAATAGTCGCTGACTCACCAGTCCCAGAGTAAAGTAGTTGAAGACATAGTCGCTGACTCACCAGTCCCAGAGTGAAGTAGTTGAAGACATAGTCGCTGACTCACCAGTCCCAGAGTGAAGTAGTTGAAGAAATAGTCGCTGACTCACCAGTCCCAGAGTAAAGTAGTTGAAGACATAGTCGCTGACTCACCAGTCCCAGAGTGAAGTAGTTGAAGAAATAGTCGCTGACTCACCAGTCCCAGAGTGAAGTAGTTGAAGAAATAGTCGCTGACTCACCAGTCCCAGAGTGAAGTAGTTGAAGAAATAGTCGCTGACTCACCAGTCCCAGAGTGAAGTAGTTGAAGAAATAGTCGCTGACTCACCAGTCCCAGAGTGAAGTAGTTGAAGAAATAGTCGCTAGCCGGTATCGATCGGCAGCGCGTCATTGTGCGACGGTGGAAACCCATATTGTCGTCACTCTTGTAGTAAGAAATAGTCACTGACTCACCAGTCCCAGAGTGAAATAGTTGAAGAAATAGTCGCTAGCCGGCGGCGGTCGGCGGCGCGTCGGCGTGGGACGGTGGATGCGCATCTTGTCATCGCTTTTGTAATACAGACGTGCTGGTGCGCCCAATGCGCGAGCAACGTGTTGGCAGGAGTCTCCGAAGCGGATGACTCGGCAGATCGGAACTTGCAGTGGTTCTAGCGACCGGCTTGTGCCTGGAAGAGATACAAGTGTGAGTGAGAGAAAATTCTTTATTGCACACTTATTGAAAGAAACAAAACAGCTTAAAAACTAAGTGAGAAGTGGGGGTCTTATCGCTCTAGAGCGATCTTTTGAGATACATATTTCATTTCATTTATTCCACCATAGGTACATTTATATATTACTTTACATTTATACACTTGATATCGTTATACTCTAATTTTAAACATAATAAATAATAATTATTTTATTGTAAGAATACAAAACAAACAAAATATTTTTGGAAACACCATAAGGGATTTTACGCGGGAGTTAGTAAAATATAGAATAAAACATAAAAACAGACAGAAGGTAATTTTGCATACATTGGGGGGCTGACAATACATTGAAATATTAGGAGAGAACTAATTTCAACTTGAAACCTGGATTCTTCGATCAAATATACCCTAGACGCAACTTTCCGTACTGACACAACGCACAAAAACGGCTTGAGTTTACTATACCTTCCTACCAATTGAGATATACATACATACATCTTAGGGATAATACTAAAAATCATCACAAAGCCATTTAAATATTTTATTAATAATCAACCTTATTGCAGCAATCTAAAGTTTAGTTTTCAACAATTACCTAACGACCTTATGGCGTTTTGCTCCGCGGCATTGACGAAAACCCATAAAATGTTATTGCTGTCGCGGTGGCGTCTAGTGAAATTAAATTTTATGTTCATAATTCTAACGCTCAAAATTACTTATATCACATACGACTTTAGGACGTTCTTATTACCCGTGTAAACTCTATTATGCGTGCAAAAGAGACAACTGCGAAGCAAAAATAAAAGGATTTAATTTCTTGAAATACTAATTAGGACATGTTAACTAGATTATTTCGGATGTGTTCGGGTAAACCGACCACGCAGCAGATATGCATTTAGCTACGCTTGCAGTTGAATACGTATCCGCTCGCGTTTACCTAATTATACTCAGTTCGCGATCGACCTCCATCGTCGCGGGTTCAAACCAACATACCATTTCAACCATTTCATACCATTTTACCATAAATAACCAGTATAACGTGTGTCTTGTGAATATAGTCCATACATACCATAACCAGTGACTTTCCTTGACCACCAACCAACTACTTACCAATCACAAAGGGCTGTTTGGGGAACAACCAGCACCATCTACCACAACCCCCAGACACAACCCTTTTCATGGTCCTTCGACAAACCTACCAGCTCCTATCAAGTGATACAGTGAAGTGAAACCATACCATTGGATTACAGTGATTGATTATTGAGGACAGACGCAGGTTGCAGAAAAAAGGTCAGACCAAACCATTTTATTTTATTTTTATTGCTTTGTACTTTTTTTACACTATGGATAACTTGTTCATCAACCAAACTGAAATTTACGAAGCAATAAAAAAGCTGCTGGTTAATTTCAAAAAAGATGGAGCGGAAAGAAAGACGTTTGACTATTGTAAGCGTAAAAACGACCTTTTGGAGACCTATTGGTCCACGTACCTTGACAATCATTGTAAAATTAATAAATTAGCGGAACCTGACCATGTTTATAACACAAAAGGCTGTTACGAAACAGCCGAAGAAGTTTATCTGGCCGCTAAAACCCTTTTCAAAAAAACCATTGACCAGTTAGAGATACAAATTGTTCAACAAGGCCTACGCGTACCAGAAGCTGAGGCGAACCGACCAGGCACGTCAACTCGACCAACTACTCCTCAATCAAGCACTCCCCAACCAGTAGGGAGATCCTTGGCTGCAACGGGGAACACCAACAAGCTGGAAGAATTGATTAGGAAACAGAAAATAAATATGAGGGCCTTTATGAGGACCCTCAGCGGAATAAAAACTGACGAGTTAGAAAGGAAATGGGAATTTGAGGACGCCTTGAGGTCCCTAGAATCTCGTTGGTCCGCCATAGACAAATTGCATTGGGAAATAGAAGGAGAGAACGGCTGTGAGGATAGCCAGTACCAGGAGGATTTTACGGATTACGAGAGCATTTTTCTTCAAACTAAGAAAGCTATCAATACCAAAATGTGGTCCGTATCTCATCGCGAAAAATCCACCCCACAAATTGACATTCCCATCTTCAACGGAAATTACAAGGGCTGGGTATCCTTCAAAGATCTGTTTACAGAAGCTATCCACAACAACCCCTCCATGACCAGTGCCCAAAAAATGCAGTTTTTGAAGGGTAAGGTAACCGGTGAGGCCGACCGACTGATCCACCATCTACCGATCAGTTCGGAGAATTATGAAGCGTGTTGGGAACTTCTCAATCATCGTTATGGCAACAAGAAACTAATTTTTACTTCCCATATAAACATTCTTCTCGGACTTCCAACCATGCAACAGCAATCTTACGCCATGATAAAAAAGCTGCACGACGTTACTAAGGAATGTCTCCACGGCATACAAAATTTAGGTATCGACATAACCACCTGGGACCCGCTTCTAATTCACCTACTTGCACAGAAGCTGGATAACACGTCGTTTACAGAATACCTGGAATCGGTGAAGAAACCCAGGGATCTTCCCTCTTTACAGGAATTCCTGGGATTTTTAGAAACCAAGTTCACAGCCTTAGAAGCCGCCCGTCGCAAAAATGAGCCATCTACCCAAAAAACCAACCAACAAAATGCACCAACGGGCTCTAACCAAAAATCAAACCAACAAGGACAAAATTATCGATCCTTCAATGAATTAAAAAATAAATCGAATTTAAACGCCTTCCACGCATCTAGGTCAACGTCCTGCGGAGTGTGTAACCTCGATCATCGCACATGGCACTGTCAGCAATTCATAACGTCAACGCCCGAACAACGATTACAAAAAAATTATAAACTAAATTATTGTCCAAATTGTCTAATCAACCATTTTAATGAAAAATGTTCGTCGACGAAGCGATGTCGTAAGTGCTTAGGTACTCACAATACCTTACTTCATGACGCATTAACCAAACAAAATTTACCTTCGCAATCACGACCTACTTCTAAGCCCGCCAACAAAGAAAAAGATCAAGTTTTAGGATCTTCGCACGCATCATGGGAAGACACGACTGAGATACTTTTGGCGACTGCCATGGTCCATATCACAGGAGTCGACGGCACCAATCACACCATGAGAATATTGGTAGATGGGGGGAGTCAAGTCTCTCTCATAGATGAGCGCGCTGCTCAGATCTTGGGGTTGAAAAGAAAACAATGCAAGGGAACAATTTTTGGCGTCGGCAAAAACCAAAACAATGCGAAAGGAGTGATTAATATAGATGTATATTCATTATATGATCAATTTTCTTTCAATACCGACGTCATAATTATGAATAATTTGATTTTGAACTTACCAAATAGAACCTTACCCAAACCATCATGGGCACATATTCAGAACATAAGCTTAGCAGATCCTGAATTTAATATAAGTCGACCTGTAGACTTACTATTTGGTGCCGATGTTTACAGTAAGATTGTCTTAGGGGGCATATTAAAGGGTGAGTCAGACGAGCAACCAATCGCGCAGCAGACGAAGCTAGGATGGCTACTCTGCGGCACGGTAAGGCCCCACTATAACTGCAATGTCGTTCTGCATAACACAGATGATTTGCTCAAGTTTTGGGAACACGAAGACATAAACCAAATAAATAATCAAGAAGAAATGACAAGCGACGACCAGGAGTGCTTGCAGTACTTTCTTGATACCACCACCAGACTGGAGAACGGAAGATATGAAGTACGCCTACCATTTAAACCAGAACTCAAGGACAAGCTAGGCGCTACCAAACCACAAGCGCTAGCCCAGTTTCGCAGCATGGAGAAAAAATTGGAGAAAAATAGTCAACTAAAAACTGATTACAAAAAATTCATGTCGGAGTACCTTGAGCTAAACCATATGAAACCAGCAAACGGTAACCTACCTTCCGAGTGCTACCTACCACACCACGGCGTCATCAGGGCAGAGTCAACCACGACAAAGCTCAGAGTAGTCTTCAACGCATCGGCAAAATCTTCAACAGGCTTAAGTCTTAACGATGTGATGTACAGGGGCCCTAACCTACAACAGGACCTCCAGAGACTCATCTTAAAGTGGCGCCAATACCAGTTTGTCTACACCGCCGACATAGAAAAAATGTATCGGCAAATACTCGTGCACAAGGATGACCAAGCTTTCCAAAGAATTTACTGGAGATTTAGTCCAGACGAAAGTATCCAAACTTACCAATTAACCACATTAACCTACGGCACCAAACCAGCAGGGTGGCTAGCGATGATGTGCTTAAAGAAACTGGCTACAGATGGAAGGATACATTTCCCGGAAGCTGCGCGAGAGTTAGAAGAAAATTTCTACATGGATGACTACTGTGGCGGTAGTCATTCTATTGCGAAAGCCAACCAACTAAAAGCTGATCTCATACAATTACTAAGCACAGCAGGGTTAAACTTGAGAAAATGGTCCTCGAATAAAAAAGAGCTTTTATCAGGACTAGAAATAGACCAATGCAACCAACCTACTTACGAATTTAAACAAACTGACTCAACCAAAACCCTGGGCCTTGGCTGGAACCCGCAAATGGACATATTTATATTTGAATCAAAGATAGAACCAAAACCATCTTCTAAGGCTACGAAAAGATCGCTTCTTTCAGACATCTCCAAGCTTTTTGATCCATTAGGGTGGCTAACCCCAGTGAGTACCACCATGAAAATTTTATTCCAAAAAGTTTGGCTAGAAAAGCTAGATTGGGATGAAAAATTACCGAAAGAAATCGACACCGAGTGGACCAAGCTAAGCAGATAAAAATAAGCAGATGGCCATAGAACTACACGGGTTTTCCGACGCGTCAAACCTTGCGTACTCGTGCGTAATCTATTGCAAGGTTATTAAAGATAACAAAACCATAGTATCACTAGTAGCTGCAAAGGCCAGACTGACCCCACTTAACAAAACCTTAACTACGCCAAAACTTGAGTTGATGGGTTCTCAACTATTAACTCAACTGTTAGAAAAGGTCCAAAGCTGTTTAGTTGACTACCAAATAGAAATACACTGTTGGACTGACTCTACCGCAGTACTAGGGTGGATCCAGGGTGATCCCGCGAGATGGAAGCAGTTTGTAGCAAATCGCGTGAAAAAGATTACAAACATCGTACCAGCAGAAAGATGGCAATATGTAAAGTCAAATGATAACCCGGCGGATTGCGCAAGCCGTGGCCTTTATGTGCAACAACTTAAGGATCACGCACTTTGGTGGCAAGGTCCGTCGTGGCTACATACATATAAACACCAAAATAATAACCAAACCATTTACCAAACCAATTTAGAAGAGAAAAAATCGTTCCTGGGCCAAACCAATGCAATAGTCCTGGAACAAAACTCACCAACCATTACCAAAATAGTAAACCATTTGTTAAATAAATTTAGTTGCGTCACAAAAATAATACGTATTTTTGTATGGATACTACGTTTACCTAACAAGCAGAGAGTTCACCAACCTTACCTCGGGTTACACGAGCTGAAACGCGCAAAAATGCTGATTATAAAAACAATTCAATACGATGAATTTTATAACGACCTGGTTTATTTACACAAAAACGAAAAAGTGCACTCGAAGAGTAAAATTTTAAATCTAAATCCGATTATTGACGAAAATGGAATAATGAGAGTAGGGGGAAGACTAAGAACTGCACAGATAAGTCATGAGATGAAACACCCCATCATACTACCACATAACCACATAGCAACCACATTATTCATCAAACAAGCTCATGATCTGACCTTCCATGGAGGGGCGCGCTTAACTTTGGCGAATTTAAGGCGTAAATATTGGATAATCGGCGGCTACATGGCAACCAAAAAGTTTATTCGACAATGCGTAACGTGTAAGCGACATGATCCTGTAAAGCAGTACCAACTCCAAGGAGACCTTCCGGGACCAAGGGTAAATCCTGAAGATGCATTCTACCATTGTGGAGCAGACTATACAGGATTCGTAGAAGTAAAGGCCAACAAAGGACGAGGCGTCAAAACCACGAAGGGATACATAGCCATCTTCGTTTGTATGGTAACCAAAGCCGTACACATAGAGCTTGTATCTGATATGAGTAGCGCAGCGTTTATAGCGGCACTGCATAGAATGGCCGCAAGACGAGGAGCTCCACGACATGTCTACAGTGACAATGGCACCAACTTTGTGGGAGCAGATAGATTACTCCAGGAGGCATACAACCAGCTTCTTCAGGATGGCTTGAAAGAGATCACTGAAATGGGAATAGAATGGCATTTCAATGTGCCTAGTTGGCCAAATGCAGGGGGATTATGGGAAAGATCGGTCCGAAGCCTAAAACACCATTTAAAACGGGTCATCGGTCACCAAAAACTTACCTTCGAGGAATACAGCACGCTTTTAGCCAGAATAGAAGCGTGCCTTAACACTCGTCCTCTCTGCGCCCTAACAGAAGACCCAGATGATCTTGATTTTCTTACGCTAGCACACTTTTTGTCAGGACGACCAGGAATGACAATGATAGAAACCGAAGAAGATGCTAGAACCAGGTGGCACTTGACGTCCAAAATATTCCAAGATTTGTGGAAAAGGTGGAAAGTTGAGTACCTAACCCAGCTCTCCGCAAGAAACAAGTGGAAGGAAACCCAAAACAACATTACCATTGGGGACTTAGTAACCATTCACGACGACAATACACCAGCAGGAAGGTGGGCAATGGGCCGCGTTTTGAAACTCACCCAGGCGATGACGGTCTAGTGCGAGCCGTCACACTTAAAACCAAAAACGGATTGCTAAAACGGCCAATCGTCAAACTGTCGATCTTACCTGTTAACCAAAATGCTCGAAATTTACCAGAAAACGACCAAAAACAGGACAGCGAATCTGAAGAGGAACCAGCAACCAAACCAGAACCAAAACGAAGAAGACACCGACCAAAATTATTTACCATTGCTACAGCACTATTTTGTTTCATGACATTATTATCGCCAGCTCTCGGTCTATATAGTGTAAGAGAACTACCAAAAAACCAGACCCTCTATTTTGATCCCATATCGAAACTACAATTAATTCGAGATAAGTGGACTCTGATCGTATATCATGACATGGAACCCTATTGGACAGGAATAGACGCATATCAAAAAATATCAAACTATTTAGATAAGTTATGCGCTACTATTGAAAACCAATCCCATTGTAATATTATCCTACAACAAGCCGAACACGAATTCAAGGAACTGAAATACTACAATGATCTTTTGCTAACTCAACATTATAATATCCACGCTAGACGCCGCCGGCGCCGCGGCCTTGTTGACGGTGTCGGGTATCTAGCCAATGAATTATTTGGAGTACTAGATTCTCGGTTCGCAGACCAGTATACCAAGGACATTAAAACCATACAGCGTAACGAGAAATATCTATCTAGCCTCTGGAAAAACCAAACCTCTGTTATTGAAGCGGAATTCAATCTTATGAAGAAAATGGAGCTGACTGTCGATAAACAACACAAGTTAATAAATAAAAAACTTAACGACTTTCAAGAGAACACAAGCATTCTTCAGCGAGAACTGCAAAATGTTTCATACATTCAAGAGTTTACTCTAACTGCAATGGCGGGTAACACCTTACTACAGAGCTTACGAAGATTACAAGAAACGCTTATTGACACAATCACAGACATCTACCATGGTCAAATAAGTATGAACCTACTTACACCAACGCAATTGAAAAGTGAGCTTCAAACCATAAGCGGTCAAATGCCTACCGATCTCACTTTACCAATAAAAAATATCAATACCGATTTTCAATATATTTATAAGCTTCTTAAGGTCAAGGCCAGAGCTACCAAAGCTTACGTCATAATAGAAGTCACATTTCCGCTCATAGCCAGAGAAAGCTACCAACTTTATAAATTACTGTCCGTACCTCACCAAATAAATTCCAAAATGGTAAAAATATCACCTATATCTGAGTATGTCGCTGTCAACCTAAAAAGAGACTGCTACTTCACTGTAACCAATAATGAACTCATGGAATGCGTGCACCATGGACTAGCTTATTTATGTCCACAGCGCAAACCTATAAACAAGTTGGACAATGATAATAATTTCTGTAAAATAAATAAAGAAACCAACAAATGTAATGTAGATAGTTCAAACTGCGAAAACAATTGGGTCACCCTACGTTCATCATCTCAGCATTTTTATTTTTGTTGTAATACTTACACAATAAAGATAATATGCAACGATCAAGTTACCCTACGCCAGCTGAGTGGGAGCGGGGTCATTGCGACCAGCCAGGAGTGTATTCTCAAAGGCAATGACTTTACATTGTACACCATTCGTCACCAATCGAACCAAGTCAACTTAACGTCGGATATATACATTCCCGAACTAGACCAAATCAACCACATAGTCAACGTGAAAATACCTAACTACGAAACTAACCAAGAAGGGAGCCTGAACTCATCCTTTACGAGTTTAGGAGAGTCCATCAAAAAACTAAAGAATAGCAACACAGAAGTCGAAGAAGTATCTTACCATGACATCCACCACTACGCCATCAGCTACATCACTTTAGCGGGCGTAGTGAGCGCTATAATAGCATGGATGTGGAGGAGTGGACGTTGCCGCCGACGACGGGTACCTGCTGCGGGGCGCCGCGGCGAGGGTCGCTGCCCGCAGGACGCCGAGGCGGCGACCCCGCCGCCCTCCAGACCTCGGCGTCGACGCGGAAGTCACCGTCAACAGGAGTTAGCTGAAACTTCCGCTCCGCCGAGGCCCACCAGTGCACCACCACCAGTTGAAATGACTAATGCTAGTGAGTTAAACAGGCACCCAGAGGCCCTATAAGTGCTCAGTGCTAATCGGTTAAATAAAAGAAGTGAAATCGGTTTTCAGCTCAACAGTTATACCAATCGTTGGCCGGACAGAGCGGTTAGGCGGGGTAGAACGGACAGAGGGCTAGATAATAACGGTTTTGAGGAAGAGACAACATTTTAGTTTTATTTTTAAGGTTTAATTATGTTTAGTTTATACTACAATACCATTTTACTTACTACATTTTACTATAAGATATTGCATGTTTTGTAAGAATTATTAGATTAAGACCATTGTGCTTTTTATTATTTGCTTTTTATACAATATTTTATACCAATTTGTAATTATCAATTGATGACATTTATAAGATGTAGGTGTTATGTATCACCATCATTCACAGCATCCTCATCTCGTCGTCGGGAGTATGTTCGGGTAAACCGACCACGCAGCAGATATGCATTTAGCTACGCTTGCAGTTGAATACGTATCCGCTCGCGTTTACCTAATTATACTCAGTTCGCGATCGACCTCCATCGTCGCGGGTTCAAACCAACATACCATTTCAACCATTTCATACCATTTTACCATAAATAACCAGTATAACGTGTGTCTTGTGAATATAGTCCATACATACCATAACCAGTGACTTTCCTTGACCACCAACCAACTACTTACCAATCACAAAGGGCTGTTTGGGGAACAACCAGCACCATCTACCACAACCCCCAGACACAACCCTTTTCAGGATGTTTATCACTGTAAGTATTAGTAAAAAGTACAAAACTTGCCAAAAATACGAAATCCCATGTTGTTTTCTCTTTGTAAGGGTGATATTTTTGCAACTTTTCACAGAACACTTCGGCATCGTTCCACTTGACGGTCGGCGCGACACTAACGGCAAAACAGTGTTTATTATGAATCGAAGCACTGTTTAGTTTGGTTACTTTTGGCGCGCTTACGCGGAGTCTAGGTATATTTGATCGAAGCCTGGATTTTCCTAGCTGGAGTCTAAACCAAGAGATGATCTGGGGGGAGTGTTAGACATGGGGGGCTCACGTTACCTTCAGTGAAACAGTGCAGCCTCAGCCCCCTCGTCTGGCTCTGCGCGCGCAGCACCACGCAGCGCCGCAGGTGCAGCTGGTGTCGGTAGCACGAGAGAGGCAGCTCTGGTAACGGCCCGCTGACTGTCGTGCCGGTGGTCGTGTTATTGCTGGCCTGGAGATATAGAGAGTATAATATAAATAATGGTACAAACCGCGATTAAAAAGGGATGCGTGCGACCTTTTCAAACCCAAAAACACCACTTTGACGAGTTTGTAATTGTTATTTTATTTATTTCATTTATTTAAAATCTTTCTGTTTATGTGATATAAAATGACTCTTTAAAGACTGTGTTTGTAAACTGTGTTATGTCAGAAATAAATGTCATAATATTTGATTAGTCGTGTATTCAAATGGTACTGAAATAAGTACTGACTGAGTAGTATTTAAAAAGCATTTAAAACGGATCCTAACGGCAAAACATTTAAATTTTAAAATGTAAAACTTCATTATAGTAAGCGGTTAACCAGCGAACTTCGCTTGTGTTGGTTATGGTTACACATAGTAGTCAACTCTTTTGCTCTTTTACATTCATAATGAACTCGACAAAGTATGGTAGATATTATAGTAAAACTAGCTGCGCCCCGCGGCTTCGCACGCGTTGTTCCTATGGATACGTTTAAAGGTGATTTTAATCTCACGGGAACAGATTTACGGGATAAAAAGTAGCCTATGTTTTATTCCAGTATTAGAATTACCTGTATGCATAATTTCAGTCAGATCCGTTCAGTAGTTTTGGCGTGAAGAGGTAACAAACATCCATCCATCCATGCATCCATACATCCATACATCCATACATCCATACATCCATACATCCATACATCCATACATCCATACATCCATGCATCCATACATCCATACATCCATACATCCATACATCCATACATCCATACAAACTAGTGTGATAGGTACAAAAGAGACTAATGTTACCTGATGCTGAGATCCGTAGTAGATAGTTGTCCTGGACACGACGGGCGAGCCGCCGTTAGGAAACTGTAGGGAGCCGAGCCCGTGCGCGTAACCGGGCTAAAATATGGATAATAATGTAGTATTTTTTTTGTAATTATGACAAATACAAATATGCATTATTTTAATAAGTAGCGGTAAAATTAACAGATACATCCGAGCTGCGATGAATGCATTTTTGCTATTCTTTTCTCTCGGTAGAAGTAACTAACATATCCGAAGACAATGGTTATCTAAAACAGGGTTTTGTCCATGGTTAAATACAGAAAGAAATATTTACTATATTAATTTTTTTTAAACGCTGCAAAAATTATAAACAAACCCGCAGTACTTAACCAGAATTAACTTTCTTGATCACGACTTTTAAACATAATGGAAAGTACTTGCTGATTGGAGATCCTTTCTTCAATAAAAATAGTCTAATTATATCTCTTTATCTCGACTCCAAGCATGTAAATTTTAATTTATATTATTCGAATCTATTGACATAATTTGCAGCTTTATGACAAATAGATCGTAGTACATAGTACCTATAAAAAAATCTTTGATAGAATATTGCCTATTTACAAAGACTTTTTTCTATAATCCTCAAAATAAAAACTTTTTTATTTCCTAATCCAAGCAACGAAAAAGCTGAATGAAAGTAATTTTAGAGGTCGTTTACAAAGACGGCACGTCTCAAATTGCCCGTCGACTGCCGTCCGTGTATTTGAGACGTGCATTATTTATTGTATTAGCATTTTGTATTTTATATATTTATAAAAATCATATTCTAAAATTACATTTTAGCATACCTACTCTAAACCCAGGATTTGTGTAGCCTTTAGCAACATAGATTGTAAATTCATCAAATTCATGTACATAAACCGATGGACATAGAACAAACACGCAGAGCTTATCGAATGATTACCTGTGCTCTCCTTAGAGTAAATTTTGGTAATGTGAAATAGAGGATTATAATCAATTGACTTACAGACAATCATAATAAGTGATTAGTTCGATCGTTTTAGCAAACGGAAATGCGAAGTCCGTGTTTATGAGCCTTAAGGCCCATACACCAGCGAAAGTGGCGCCCCCAACTATTATATCTTATTATTACGTTGAACGCCGGAATTTTTAAAAATCCTACGTTCAGTTTTTGGTATCTATTATATGCTATTTATTAATACCTCTGTAATAGTTTCATTTTGTAAAGCTTAGGAAGAGATACGAAGTTGCGCTTTTTGGCCACCAAACTCTATTTTTGCATCTCCTCCTAAACTATATGAGATAAAATTATAAAAGAGGTATTAAAAAATAGCTTATAATAGATACCACAAACTGAAAACGTAAAAATATGATAAAATAGGAATTGCTGTCAGATTGGCTCGGGTATGCGCCTTAATGCAAATTTACCTCGAATTTGCTATCAACAGGAAAGTAGAACGAAAGCCCGCGGAAGTTCAGCGCGAACAGATGTCGCTGCGAATCGTACAGGCCGGGGTGCGTCGCGCCGAAGCAGTGCTCGATCTGCTCGATAGATGGCGTTATCTCGGGAGAGTTGAAGCACATACCACTGGAAATATAATTCATTTTGTTTTAAAAACCTATAAACCAACTTCACTTTTTATAGTTTTTTTCATGGTCAGAACTGAATCCTCCCTCCAATTAAAATTGGACCACAAGGAAAGCATCAGCTTTCATACAAAAAAGAATCATGAAAATCGGACCACCCAGTCAAAAGTTCTGAGGTAACAAACATATATACATATATATTTTTTAAGGACAGTCGAATTGAGGAACTCCGTTTTTTGAAGTCGGTTAAAAAATATTACGACTATTCACAAATCATTATCTAGCCCCCCGCTAAGCAAAGCTTGTGTTATGGGTACTAGATAACTGATATACTTAATACAATTCATCGATAGATTTTTTTTATTATTTAAAGAAGTTACTCAGAACGCCCTGAACAAATATCTGTAGATAGTACAAACATTTGTCCTGAGGCGATAATCGAACCTGGAATCTCCTGCGTCGCAGGCGGACCTTCGCCCGCCGCGCAACAGAGGTCGTCAATTAAATTTAATTTTTTAATGAGGTTACTTTTTATTTGCAAAAAAATCGTTCAGACAAGACTGTGTCAGAACTGGACCAAATTTAAATGGGACCACACGGGAAGCACCAGCTTTCAAATAAAAAAAGAAACATAAAAATCGGATCACCCAGTCAAAAGTTCTGAGGTACTAAAAATTAAAAAAAAATACAGTCGAATAGAGAACCTCTTTGGAAGTCGGTTAAAAAAAAGCGATATAATACGATTTTTTGTAGTCAAGCAGAACCCGTTGTTTCACGGGATTGAATTTTTGAATTTCGAATTGTATTCCTTAACTATGACCTAGAGTTTTAATAGCTTCGCTTCATCGATACGACCTAATGACATTTTAATGTCAATCGTATCGCGCCATTAAAGGTCGACTTTTACTTATTGTTTGTTTATTTACCTGTTTCTTGACCTTTTGGAAATAGGACACAAATAGAATGTTTATAGTAACATCGGCCAAGATATATTGAAGAATAACTCATATGGTGGGTACACACGTACGTATGAGCAATTTTTCATCCGAGCATGGCTATCTACAAACATGCTCGGCCCCACGTCTACACGCAAAATCTTGCTCGAGGACCATGTTTAATGTGCTATGAAACTCTTCGAGCAATCGTTTGAATCTTATTCGAATCGAACATTTTGGTTGGCTTCGAGCATTTGTCTTGAGACTTGCATTGTACACACGTTCGTACTTGGTCGAGATCGAGCAAGTTTATCGAGCAAGTACGTACGTGTGTACCTACCAATAGAGTCTGTTCAAAAAGAAGAAAAGAAGAGAATAGTCGTGGGAATTGAGGGCGCTCGTGTGCCTATTGACAACTTTTGATGCGTTGACCACACTGCGACCTATGACGATAATAGGTCTCCCTGAAACGACGACGCCACGAATAAAAATTTGACTTGTCTAAGTCCTTCTTTTGTAAATCTAAAGTAATAAACGATTTGACTCTGACTCTGACAAAGGGGTTGATTTTGAACCACTAAGGGCATCAACTTGTAAATTACGATTTTTATTCCGTTTTTTTCTACAATAACTTTTTCTGCTTCTACACGCTCTCTTGCATTATTAATATAACGAAATATTTCTTTTTTTTTATGTGTTTTGTCATGAAACTATTACAAAAAATTATGAAAGAAAATAATACATGCGTTTTGAAATTTCAACACCTAATAATAACTCATCATAAGTCGATATTCCAGCCAGAGGATAGCATTCCTGAGCCGCCTCCATCGACTCCCTGCGCTACAATATCGTCGGTCCATCGAGTGGGAGGTCTTCCTACACTCTACTTCACCATAGCAATGGTATTATCGTCTCAGAATTCAATATGACACATTTCAGCATTTTACCTCTTTGGGATCCCCGCCCTTTTTTCCGGGATCGGTTACCTTTTTGGTAAAATAAACTACAG
The DNA here is from genome assembly GCA_955876795.1 of Eupithecia tripunctaria. Taxonomy (NCBI): domain Eukaryota; kingdom Metazoa; phylum Arthropoda; class Insecta; order Lepidoptera; family Geometridae; genus Eupithecia; species Eupithecia tripunctaria. The sequence goes on along the minus strand of OY041623.1, from coordinate 4,607,740 downwards.
AAGCGTGTCAAAGTGTCAAGGTTGAAACCAATCTATTAATCTTCCGTGATAATGGCTATTTGCACGCACAATCTAGAGTTTCCATCATATATGGATGATTCTCCAACGATACCATTGTCATAGCAAAACGATTCGGTTCAGTTCGGTTAGCAGAATTGGACTCGTCTGTGTTGAGGAGTGAGTCTATTTGAAGTTACGTACAAGTAACGAGACGTGGTCGTGTTGTCTCCTTTTAGTAAGCATTATTGTAGTTCCCTATCGGCATGATAGAGGCGCTGCAACAAATTGTAAGGAAAAAGGAGACGTCACGATTACGTCTCGATACTAAAGTCAAAAAGACTTACCCCTCTGTTCGTATACGCCATTCAGCGCCTTAGCGCTCTTACACACGACTGCGCGTATTAACTCAAACCAACGCACCCGCCGACTGCAGTTGGCTGCAGTCGGCGTATGTAGTTCGTGTATATGACCCCTAACTCCGTCGATTATGGCAAACAAATAGTAGTAATAAGAAAATAGTACCTGGGTGACCGAGCTTCACACGGTTTATTTTTGGTAAATTGTGTTGAAATTATAGTAGTACTTACTATTCGCCAATAGATGGCAGGAAGAGTCATATTATTCACTTTAATTCCTAAGGTGATTGGAACTTCATTATTGAAAACACGAATAAAATAGTATTACTATTCGCCAATAGATGTCAGGAAGAGTCAATTGAATACGATAAATCTAATTTTTGAAAACATAATTAAACTATTAAAACGACATTTTCTGCAAATTAATCCTAGATAGATCGATTTATCGCCCCAAAACCCCCTGTATATAAAATTTCATGAAAATCGTTGGAGCCGTTTCCGAGATCCGGAAACAAGAATTGCTCGTATAGAGGTATAAGATAAGATACTCACCTATATCTTAGTTTAACTAATTTCATATTGTAAATTTCTATAATCTTCAGACGTTGTGCAACCGGGTCGAAAACTAACCGAATGCCGTCCTGGGGCATATTTATTACTAAGTCCACGTTCAGCGGATTCTGAAACAATATACAAAGTTAGGAACAGTAAAGTGTATAATACCACGGAAAACTTACTTACTTACTTAACTGAAAGGGGTTGATTCAGAACCACAAGGGGGATCAACTTGTAAGTACATAACTATTTAATTGCGTTTTTTTCTACAATAACTTTTTCTGCTTCTACACGCTCTCTTGCATTATTAATATAACGAAATATTTCCTTTTTAACAGTGTTTTGTCATAAAACTATTACAAAAAATTATGAAATAAAAAAATACATGCGTTTTGAAATTTCAACACCTAATAATAACTCATCATAATTAAGTCGATATTCCAGCCAGAGGAACATCCAACGGAGTATCATAACATACACCAATAAGATATACCTGATCTCTATACAGTCCTTAAACTCCTCTTTCAAAATAATAATAAAAATGCAACCACTCATAAGTCATTTACATAATCATAAGTCGATATTCCAGCCCTAATGGTGAAATAAGAGTCATTTAATATAATAAAAAATATCTATCTATGTAGTGTATTGTATTAAGTATATCAGTTATCTAGTACCCATAACACAAGCTCTGCTTAGCTTGGGGCTAGATAATGCTGTGTGAATTGTCCAGCATTATTTATTTTATTTTTTTATATAATCGTAAGTCGATATTCCGCCCTAATGGGCCCTAATGGTGAAAGAAGAGTCATTTACAAAATCATAAGTCGATATTCCAGCCCTAATAGTGAAATAAGAGTCATTTATATAATCGTAAGTCGATATACCAGCCACAGGAACATCCAACGGAGTATCATAAACCAATAATATTTACCTGATCACTATACAGTACTTGTACTCCTCTAATTGTGCCCACTTGACTCTGTATTATTGCAACTGACTGGGAGAAATGCATCCCTGGAACAAAATAATACTATTACTATTATATAACATTTATAAGGCAATTAAAAATAATGTTAATTTCTAAGTGTTATTATAGCCTAGACGATTTTTTTAATGATAAATTGTAGATAGTTTTTAACGCTGCATGCTGTCATCCCTTAATAATTTTTGCATGCCGCAAACGGTCAAGCATGTTGTTTCTTTATCACTATATATCACCTTTTTGTACACATGTATTTGCAAATAAATATCTTTATCTTATCTTTATTTATATCTAACTAGCAGCGCCTCGCGGTTTCACCCACGTAGTTCACCTTCCCGTTTGAATTCCGGGATAAAATTTAGCCTATGTCACTCCCTGAAAAGTAAGCTTTTTAATGATGAAAATTGGTCCAGTGTTTTCGGAGCCTATTCAATACAAACAAACTAACAAACAAATCTTTCTAGCGAGTCCAAAAAAAAAACAAATCTTTCCTCTTTAGCATTCACCCGCGTAGTCACTCCAGTAGTTTTGGCGTGAAGAAGTAACAAACATCCATCCATCCATCCATACAAACTTTCGTATTTATAATATTAGTTTGATTAGTATAGAATAGATGAAGGGATTGCTTTTATTCATAACACGTCCGACTGCCAAGCTTCAGTGATGCCACATGCAGGAGCCACTGGAGCGCTATGTACGTCAGTGGCTAGTATAGTATATAATATACTAGCTACGCCCCTATCCCAACTGATTTATGTAAAGTAAAGCCTATGTTAAAAAGTAATAAGTCTATGTGTTATTCCAGGCCTAGAACTACCTGTATGCAAAATGCAGCCCGATCTCTTCAGTAGTTTTTGCGTGAGAGAGCAACAAACATACCTACATGTTTACAAACTTTCACGTTTATAATATTAGTAGGATATATAGTCGACGACGGCACTTTTCGACTACAGTTGATCCAACGGCCGTTGTCTTTGTAGTCGGCAACTTGCCGTCCGTGTATATGAACCTTTAAACTCAAAGACAACATGTCATAATAATATTTTAATAAGCTTCGTTTCAAAGAAATAAATTAAAACACCTACATAATAACTATTTCTTACGAATTATAAGAAGTAACATTCTACGTAAGCCACTGTGACGCACGATTTCTACACGTGTTATGTTAAAACGTAAAAGACGTTTGAAAACTTTGAAATCATTAAATGACGTAACTAAATTCTTCCCATAGTTTACTGTGCTATGGAACGACGATAAAAATACGCGACGTAAACATGTTTTTGCGAATTGTTTGTTTTTATCGATAACGATCAAGGTTAATGGGTAAACTAAACTTGAATGATAAGAAAACTGGGCAGCATGGTACGGTGGATAGCCTTCGAACACAAATAACATAATTATGTTTACGAGTATTACGCTAAACTAGGCTATAATTTAGGGTACCTAAATAATAAATTTTGTTTTAAAAAACTACTTAAACCAAATTAAATTTTTATAGTTTTTTTCATGAATTTTCATGGTACCCATTATTGTCATAACTGAACCAAATTAAAATGGGGCACTATGGGAAGCACCAGCTTTCATATAAAAAAAGAATCATGAAAATCGGACCACCCAGTCAAAAGTTCTGAGGTAACAAACATAAACTAAAAATACAGTCGAATTAAGAACCTCCTCCTTTTTTGAAGTCGGTTAAAAACGTGAAAGTTTCAGAAGATGTAAAGGTTGGCTGAAACCGCATGAAAGCTGCTGATTAAATCTGCTTGAGAGGGGTTCCGATTAAAAAAGTTATTTTCATCTGTAAATATTTCAACCTGAACCCGAAACCAGACGCTTTAGTGTCCTAAAGCGTCAGGTTTCGGGTTATTATCTTCATCAGTTTTTTTTTCATTGTGCGCAAAAAAAAAACAATGTGATGGCTGAGCGCAGACTTGAGTCACGACATCAAAGACACAAGACAGTCTTTCCTCTCTTCGCACTTGGCCGGTTTTAATATCGACCGATCTTTCAAGTTCATCGTCAAGGTGCTTTACGCTTTAAAACAGTTTCAATACCAATTCTTTTACTCGATTTATTTTGTAAAATTTGGATTTTATAGATTTTGGCACTCCTGAATGTTATTCTGACGCACGAACAGGATCAGTTAATTAATTTGTGGTATTTTATAAACCGAAAATAAAATTGACTTTTGCTCGATTACTTTAAAAGGAATATCCGACCTTAAAGCATTTATAGTAAGAATGAATCAGAAACTAAAATGATGAAGACTGAAATAGTTGAAAAAAAATCTAACTATCCATATAGAGATATAGCTGTGTGGTGCTGGTTTAGAATTTGCACCACCCCAACTCTTCCCACGGGTATTGTAAGAAGCGACTGAGGGATATCTATCGAATATTAAGCGTATTAATATATAAGCGACATTGGCGTTTGTCTCATGGGGCTAATGCCCATTATCCCCACGCTGGGCATGCGGGTTGGGGATCGCAGTCTCGTGGTAGGATTGTTCTGCATGAGTCGCTTCTGCCCGCCCCCGGTACATATCCCTTACCTCCCTCTTGCACCCGCAGGAAGAGTGGGGGTGGTGCAAATTCTAAGCCAGCAGCAGCACACGGCTATATGTACAGTACACTACCTACCAGGTCTGTGGTAGAATAAACACCTGCTAGATAACCAACCTATAGATACCTAGTATATTATAGATATTATAGGCCTATTAACAATAATCAGATTCGTTGTCATTCGATGCCGTCGTGTTTAGATTTGCAAATTTTCCAATCATTATAATAATAATTGCTATCTGTTTAGCATAACGTTTGTGTCACTATGCTAACATAATAAGTATATATCTACGTTCCTATTGTGGCTGTTAGTCCTTGTTTAAAGAGACGCGGGGCGTTTAGCGGCGCGTGCGGCGTCGCATCGGGCGTTTTGCATCGTTTGCGGAAATGCGGGGCATACAGCGGCGCGTGCAACAGCCCTGTCTGTCATCGCACGCGTAAACACAAACATATCGCAATGTACGTTGATGTTTATGGATAGGCGGGGCGTGAAGAGTGGCGGTGGATGCCGCGTGCGAAGGCGTCAAATCAAGCAAACGCGTGTAAAATCGCTTCTTCGTAAACGCACTCTACTAACGCCATATTTTTGAATTCTGCACGCCGCGCGTCTCCGCAAACAAGGCCTTAGAGGTAACATAAGTAGTTCAAACAATAGATGCATCTATGAATTGCTAATTGTAACATAATAGGTGATTGTAAAGTTGTTATAACATGACTATTGTATAGGTACCGAAAGTTAAGGAACAACTAGTCTGGAAATCGAAGTTTCTGATTCGTTTTTACAAACTTCGTTTTTCCTTTTCCGAGTAGCTAGGCTCTTTTTCGAGTGGTCAGTGACCTTAGAGTGACCAAAACACTACCAGTGACTAGAGAGACTGTTATCTTGAGTTAAGATAAAAATTAAGATAAAGATAAAGATTTATTTGCAAAACCATGTGTACAAAAAGGTGAGGAAGTGAGAACCAGTGATAAAATTAAATCACGGTTTCATAGAAAATGAATGATATGCAGCAATATAATAAGAAAAGGACGCAAAAAAATCAATAAAAAGGAAAACAAATGCGATAAATACCCGTGAGTTTAATTATATGTAACATATAATAATATTATTTAAATACGCCGATTAAATGAATCGAAGAGGCTTTTTTTATAAAAAAAAATTAAGTAAGGTAGGAACAAAGTACATTTTGGTTCAACACTTGTTTCTGTTATAAGAAAAAGGTTACAATTTTAGGTCCTTCCTAGTATTCAATTAGGTAGGTACTTTTATTAACAGATTTTTATGTAAAAACACGTTTCCGCTTAGTTTTTGATGGATTATTGTTAAAAATTTAAGTAAAATCAAGTTTACACTTAGTTTTTGACAGATTAACCCTATTCAGACACTAGGTAGCTTAATGTATTTTATATTTATCCTGTAAAGTTTCCTCATACCTACCTCCTACCTTGTCAAATTGATTAAGAAGTAGCATAAAGAGGACAGGAAAATAGAATAAGATATTATTTGACACTGACATAAATTCCATGTACCTATCATTGAGGCCATTTTCTAGAAGCCACCTTGGTTCAGTGAAGTATGAGCAGATGATACAAATAAGGTGTATCCATCCACAGTGGAAGTTAGTTTTTACTGGCATCAGGTAAGGTTAGATAGAGAGTACCCCAGCTCTGGGTAAATAGGTAAGATTAGAGATGGGTTTATGCCGGGCATTTACAGGGCGGATTGAATAAATGACAGGGCAGAAACTATGCTTGTAGTTTTTAAACATTTTGTTTTTTTTTTCAATTTAAAGTATTACAAGCTACGCTACGTACGTATTAATGTTTCATTCTTAAGACGTTAAGTAGGTAAATGGTTTTTATTGCTTCAAGGTACCACTTATTCATACTTAATAATAATTATAATATTGACTCTCAGACATCACGAAGTAAACCTTATAATACTTTAAATTGAAGAAAATTCTTGAAAAAAAATTTCAAAATTTTTAGTACTAGAAGCGTAGTTTCTGCCCTGTCATCGGGCATTTATAAGGCATAAAAAGACGTTTATTAGGCATTTACTCAATCCGCCCTGTAAATGCCCGGCATAAACCCATCTCTACGTAAGATGCATTCACACAGTTGCTTTTCATTGAGCAATGTCTTGAAACATGATAATGAGCAATGTCTTAAGCATTGACTGCAGGCAGATGCTGGATGCGTCCAGCTGAGGACAGGGCGCTTTGGCGCTCATTGGAGGAGGCTTTATGTCCAGCAGTGGACTGGTAATGATGATACCATTTAGCAACAATGTGATATCTTAATAATGTTACAAGCAAAGGTTGATAATAAACCTCAAACAAAAATAGGGGTATTACGATTTTCACTTTTCACAAGTAAAGTGATAGCACATACCGGACTATCTATGGCGCAGTGGGCGAAGGTCCGGCTGTCATGCAGGAGGCTGCAGGTTCAATTCCCGCCTCGGGACAAATGTTTGTACAATCCAGAACATATATCTGCACATATGTCCCTTTACATATGTTCTGAATGTTTTCCATGTACTTATAAATATAATTAATAATAAATAAATAAATAATTCTGGACAATTCACACAGCATTACCTTGCCCCTTGGGGCTAGCTAAGTAGAGCTTGTGTTATGGGTACAACATAACTGATATAAAGTGAACAAATGTCTGCAGATCATACACACATTTTTCGAGGCGGGAATCAAACCCAAATATCTATATATGTAATGTAGGGCTAGATAATGCTGTGTGAATTGTCCAGCATTATTTATTATTATTTATTAACACCTTCATGGCCCAAGATGCGGATGTCTAACTGCCCCTGTGGGCCGCACCACCAAGACTGGGCAGTGATTGCGTTAACATGTAGTTTAGCAAAGATTCATAGAACACGGCTTACAATGTCCTTCATACAACTTCATATCTGCTATCTAAATTACTTGTAGTAGCTAGAAAACAGTAAAAACCAGATTCTTTTGTATTAGGTTCACCAACCATCTTTGCTTGTAGCATTATTAATATATCACATTGTTATATAAATGTTATAATGATGCAAGAGATTGCATTGAAAAGCCACTTTAGTGTAAATGCATCTTATCTATTCACCCAAAACTGAGTAGGCCTACTCTCTATTTATATAGAATAGATAGATATAATAAACTTTATTGCACAAAAGTTGGACATGGGTGTGCATAATGCTAGATAGCATTTCTCTACCTGCTAACCTTTGGGTAGTGTGGACATGAATTTAGCAGGTACTACAATGATACAATTACAAAATTTACGGAAAAACAAGCAAAATAATAATAATTTGATAACAATTTCACCATTATGATGTCATAATTAATTCAAATGATAAAAAATCAGAATTGTTCTATTGTAAATATAAATAAACAGTACAAAAAATGATACAATATGTTAACAGAGCCATTGTCCCTGACTGATAAGGAGTACAATTTTATCTTTGCAGTTATTTACTGAAGTAACAAACAATAATATAGCTGTTTTACTGATATTTGCATGTAAATGTAAATTTGTTTTGTGTTTTAAGTTTAATGACTTTTCTTTTGTTGTGGATTGGTGGTTTTAAGGGTTAACAGGGACCATAGATTTTAATTTTTCAGCAAAAGTCAGGCTACTACAAGAATAGTCGCTTTTGTTTAATAAATAAAACCTAATCTAACAGGCTTTTCATGTATTATACTTTAGTCTTTTCTAGCAAGCTGCTCTGCTTCATGTTCATTGTTGTGAATAAAGCAGCAATATGAGTAATAAGGTATAAGAGTGCACTAATTTTGGTTTGGAAAATTTAATTAGGAACCATCTCTTCTTTTGTGCTGGAAAAGGAGTCCATAACTTTGACCTCTTTTGTCTCACAAAAGTAGTCAATGACATTTTGATAGATCTTATGTAGATGGATATTTTTCAGATAAAAATGGGATGATTGCATTATAGCATTTTATTCTATGGCTTTTTGTAATGAAACGCGATGTCAAGGGAAAAATACTATGCGTAAAATTACATTAGGTACATACCTTTATACAAAAGTGTAAGAAAAACAAGATCATTAAAATAAACATTGTAAACATGAAAACAACAGCCAAGTGTTTTCACGGTCAAGATAAACGGATAAAAAAACCGTGTACTACCTATTCTACCTAGACAAAGGGCCAGGACTTAGCTCGGGAAAAATCAATTTTAGCTAATGTTTCGTTACTTATAGACCCAAATAACGCCAGAAACGTAAACTACGATGTATCAGCTACCAAAACACCATTGCGTAAGACGCTTCCCGCAAAAATAAAGCGCAAAATATTGACGTAAGATTATAAACAGAAGCTCTTGACTCACCCAAAACGAACTCCCAGGCTTCAGAGCCCAGGGAACGCTCCGGGACGATTTCCAAATCCAACATTTTGAACAAAACACTCAATACAAACTATACTAAATAACTTTCACTTAAATATACAGTTTTGCTAGCTAAAATACGCAATTACGCTGCCTTTTCTTTGTTTGCCAACTTTAGTTTTCAACCATTTTGTGTTTGTCAGAGGAACGAACTGTCATTACAAACAGCTGATTGTATTTTGACAGGGTAGCATTCAGGGGGGGCTTTGCTCCCCCGTTAGATCAAACATCCCGTGATACAGGGTAATCAATGAGTTGTTGACCACTACTTTATGGTTCATCATGGCCTAAACAAACTTTAAAATTGACAAGAAATCCCTTAGAATTCCAAAATATTTCATAATACAACGATAATATTCAGTATTTTTATTGCATTACAAAATTTTAGGGAGTTCAGTCATTGATTACCTAATTAAAAAGGGAAGACAGGTTACGTTCTCCCAGCGCTTACTCAAAAATTGGCATGTGTTACAACTACACGCAAACACATACGCTCACAGTTACATTTCCAGTCCTGTGCAATACAAAGTAGAACAAAGACGGAAAGACGTACCTAAGACCGAAGTGAGACCGAGACAACAATATTTCACACGAATCACGACCGCCCGTGCCACCGCGCCGGTCCGACGGTGACTGAGGTGGGAGCACACAATTTCACACAATATGAGGTTGCCATTTTCGAGAAACTAGTACCTCATCTTCCCTTTTTCAGCTATTGCATAGCTTCTATCGCGGGCCTTGAGCGCGGGGACCGAATCCAGAAATTCCGTAACGAAAAAACCTTGACGTTTGTCTCTTTAGTTCAGCAACTCGCCTCTAGATGGCATTGCAATAGCTTTACCGCGGCAGTCCCCGAGTGCCACACGTCTTTTTATTAATAAATAAATAAATAATAAATAAATAATGCTGGACAATTCACACAGCATTATCTAGCCCCAAGCTAAGCAGAGCTTGTGTTATGGGTACTAGATAACTGATATACATAATACAATACACTACATAGATAGATATTTTTTATTATACATAGAAAAACGTAGTTGTTTTATCAATAAACATCCAGAACGCCCTGAACAAATTTCTGCAGATCGTACACAAATTTGTCCCGAGGCGGGAATCGAACCCGCAACCTCCTGCGTCGCAGGCAGACCTTCGCCCACCGCGCCACAGAGGTCGTCAAAAATCAATCGAGTTCAGTAGAAGTTTAATCAGAAGAAGAAGCTATAAGTGCAAATGAAGTTAATTAGTTTGTCAAAAGTGCACGCAATAGTTTTTTTCCATAAAAATTGTAACAAAGCGTAAATGTGTGGCATGCTTGTGAATGGAATTCGAATAGAGTGACTGACTACGTCCCTGACTTTTTTCTGTGACGCATGCGTTCCCTATCTTGGCGCAAAGAACGTCAACATTATAGCTATCTCGCTTTTACTACAAAAAATATTATATCGCCTTCTCACTCGCATCAACAGTTTACCTTCGGACTCTTTCGCACTAACGACAACTGTATAGCGCAATCTCTTTCAGTTAAACTTATTATTGAACTAGCGATTGCGACATTTCTACGTGTTTTGTCCATTGTGCGTCTCTAAAGAGTATTTTGTTTGACTTCTCAAGTTCAAGAAGCAATGTACTTGAAAATGCAGCAGTAGTTTTTATGTGCATTTCCCTGAATTTCAGACTAGCCAGACTGCCAGTCTCCTGTCTAGACCTGAGTAATGTTCTAGAACAAATAGAATTGGCAATATTTGTGCATCATTTGTCTGTTTCTATGCAGGTTGCTTTCGCTTCGTTTCCCGCCATTCTCATTTGACCTTGAAGCTTGAAGAGGTCTTGACGCCCACTGGAAATACACACGTAATCGTGGGTAGGTAGGATGTTGTGTAATTTATTTAGTTTATTTACATCGACGAGATGTAGATGGATTCAATTGGGTCTATATTTATCCATGAATTCTATTTTCACTTTTACGTAGGAGAAGTACCTACCACAGAACAATATTATTTACTCACTCGCGTTAGGATATAGCTATTTATGCACCAAGTGCGGAAAGTAGGTGATTTCTGACGACTGACGAGTGGTTTATTATTCACGGGCGAGCGCAGCGAACGCGTATAAAGGCCTAAAACAAGTCGGAAATCATCTTTACGGACGTGTATGATATAAATATAATCTTATCTTATACCTTTAAACGAGCAATTCTTATAATATATTATATAATAATACGGATCACGGGAACGGTTCCAATGATTTTCATGAAATTTAATATACAGGGGGTTTCGGAGGAGATAAACCGATCGCGACATTTTCACTAGGATTCATTTTCAGAAAATGTCGTTTTATTAGTTTAATTATGTTTTCAATAATTAGATTTATCCCAATCAACTTAAGATGCCTGCCATCTATTGGCGAATAGTACTACTGTAATTTCTTATAGGTAAGCACATTTTACCAAAAAAATCCACCGTGTACTGTTCTACTATGCATTGTGCGAGTTAATAAAAAACTAGTCACACTAAACAAAACGAATTGTGACTGACGAGAAATTTGCCGTACGGCGGTCATTTTTCCTTAAACATATGCGCGCTTTACGTAGCTACTGTAGTAGTGTAGCAGTATCAACCATGGATGTCGTATCGCAGAGGCTTATGAACTTTTCTCACGTAGTGAGAAACTCTTTGTTTAGGGCTGACGGCGAAGTTGGAAAGTAAAAGCAAAGCACTGGTATGGAAAAGTGGCGCTTTCCGCCCGATTTGGCACCTAAGTATAGCCATAGAGACAATATGTATAGGACTCCTACTAAACCTCGATGCCCTTAGCGCTTTAACGAGCGCTTGTTCACCCTTTGATCGAGTAGACACAAGTGTGAGCATCATAGACTAATAACAATTATTCATGTTAGAACCACGAAGTTATTGTATTCTCTTTGAGAACCACCTGAGTGAACAGTCGTTAGTACAGATTAATTTTTCGTGACTGAAAAATGGTTAAATGCGCCATAAATCATAATAGCGGGACGAGCACATAATAAAATTACCCGGGGTGAAACAGGGGACGCGTCCCACCCCTTTTTCACCCCCGTGAAACGAATTTTTATTTAATTATTTTAGGGTAAACAATTGCTATTAAATATATAATAGATACCACCCCGGTGGGTGGTATGTGATGCGATAATTTAATTTAGTCCTCGTATCGCTATCATTTTCACATAGATTTATGGCGCATCTAGCCATTTTTCAGCCCCAAAAAATTAATCTGTAATAACGACTGTTCACACAGCTGGTTCTTACATTAATAATTGACAAATCGATGATGTTCACACTTGGTTCACACTTGTGAACTAGGACTCTAGTACTATAAAAACTCGATGTATAATACAGTCTCTCTCTAAAATCTCTATGGCTAAGGGTATCGCGTCTCATATAGAATTTTTCTCGATGTTTTATGATGATTGTTGTGCTTATCTGACATTGGCAGTCGCATCGCAGAAGAACCAAAAATAAAAAGAAGAAGAAGATTGTAGATTTTTCATCACATTGTATCCTTTGAAAACGGCAAAATAGCTATTGTTTACCTTACCTCAAAGAGAATACAATACCTACATACAACCAAAACCAACTGAAGAAGTGAAGATTGTTGTCCTCGAGTTGTCGGAATTTCAGATTATATTTGTAATTGTAACAATTTAATGGAAAATCCAATAGTCCTTTAAATCGCAAAATGAGTGATTCAGATGGTGAAGAAAATGTTATTCGTTACGGGACACCGCTTGAGCCCTACGAAGAAGGTAAACATACCATAATTATTTACATTACTGAAATAAACTTTTTGACTTGAAAAAGACCCATATTGAAACCGCGAGGTTTAAGAATGAATACATAATTAATTTCCTTGACAACAAAACAGACGAAGTACCGTCAAAGCGCAAGTTCCAAGAGCCGACAGACCAGTATGCAGTGGATGCCCATGGACGGAGGAGGTTTCACGGAGCGTTCACTGGGGGCTTCTCCGCCGGCTTTGGGAATACAGTTGGCAGCCAGGAGGGATGGACCCCGCAGACCTTCAAGAGTTCCCGACAAGAAAAGGCTGCAGTCTCTGTAAGATAACCTAATATCACCCAAGTCTGTATTTATCTTTGATTCATTGATTTATTTATTTATTTGATGAATAAATAAATGAATACAGACTCAACCACTGGCTACGAACGCACAATCTGAACCACAAGTGACAAACTGTAGTGAAAAATTTAGAAAAAAAGCACTATGATAAAGACATGCCAGCTTCAAGCTGCTTGTCTATTATCCAATAATAATAATAAAATAGACTAGCAGCCTATGGCTTATGTAGTAATAATATTAATATTAGTTTAGTTTCAAATGGGTTCTTTTTAAGCTACTGGTTTAAAAGTATCGGTACCAGAACATATATTATTATAAAATGAGCTTGAGCACTACCAACAGAGGAAACAAGCTATAAGCAAGATTTTGTAAAATGTAATTGTAAAAGAAGTTTATGCCGAGCTGGCAGGTGGTTGTTGTGAGCTGAGTTGATAGATAAATAAATAATGATGGAGAATTCACACAGCTAGCCGCAAGCTAAGAGCTTATGTTAGGTGCTAGATTACTGCTATATGAAATACAATGAGTACCAAATTCTAATTCTGAGTAGGGGAACTAAGATCTGCAAGGACATCTCGCATAGGAGTGTATTGTGCATTATCCCCAGGCCTAAGGCTAGGCCTAGGCCCTAACCAGCCCAGCTCCTTGAAGTATCGGAGCAGGACTTTTGGTGACTGACAGCTTCGTTTCAGCTTATCTGCGGGTGTGGATGGGATAGATGCCTCAATGAGACACTTCAGCCCCGTTTTATGTCTGGCCTCCTCTGTGGCCGTGCAGTGTAGGACAATGTGTTCCACCATCTCTTCTTCTTGGAAGCAGCCACAACAAAACTGCTGTCTGTGGCTCGAGTCCTAAAAGATGATGGATAAATTCACAGTGGCCTGTGATGATGCCCACCATCGTTCTTAGGTCCTCTCAACTCATCTTGAGCATCGTGTTGGTGGTTTTCCTGGCTTTAGAGGGGAATAATGATTTAGCATGCTTGCAGTCTGTCCGACGCTCCCATAGTTTTTGATGTTCTTTTTCAGAGTTAAGTTTTAGTCTGTTTCTGACTTTCGCTATGAAGTACTGTACTGTGTGTATGAGTACCAACATAGATAGATATTTTTTTATTATACTTACATAAACAACATCACAAGATGAGAATTGAACTGGCAACCTGCTATGTTGCAAGTCGACCCTCGCTCGCTACGCCACAGAGGTTGTCTAAAGAATAAAACTAGATGGAATCAATCTCCTTCACTGAGGGTTTTATTCATCATAATTTATGTTGATGTCTCATTCATCAAATAACTTACAGAAAAAAAAAACATACTTTTTTTTCTCAGGCACAAAGACCAGAAGACTTCATGGATGAAGAAGACCGCAGTGAGTTTGGAATAGCTCCAAAATACATGCAGACTAGCAGTGAGTTCTCTGGACAGAAGCGACAGAGACCACGGGGTTTTCACGATGGGCCTATACCAGGTGCGATAAACCTATTATCTCAGTTCAGAATTCACACACTATCTCTATCACTGTCTGTGGCCGCGGTTTAGCTCCCCTTTATCCTGGATGAAAGGAAGCCTATATCCTGCCCCAGGATACAGTTTAATTTCCCTGGCAGGATATAATCTGTATCAAAATACTGTTCATTTTCATTTAGGCAATATTATGCCAAGCTGTTTAGTCTTCAAAAGGTAAAGAAGAATGAAAGCCAGAGAACAGCACAAATTAGTACCATAATATACTAGGCCAGAGTTACTATTGAATTCATGCATTAGATAAATAAATAAATGATGCTGGATAATCCATACAGCATTATCTTATTAGTCCAAAGTACGATTGTATTATTGTACCAATTTGTATGTACCTACCAGTTACACCCCTCGGCCTTTCACGCCTATCCCACAGGAATTGAATTATGACATAAAAATAGGCCTATGTGCTATTCCAAGCCAAAAACTACCTGTAAGCAAAATTCGATTCTTTCAGTAGTTTTTGCGTGAAAGAGCAAACTTTCGCGTTTATAAGATTAGTAGGATGTAAGATTATTAGGTAAGACTTTCAGAACTTACCAATTTTATTATTATTTTATAATAACTCTGTTTTATTACAACCAGGTATACCAGTTCTAGACCAGATCCTCCAACCTGTGCACGAGACAGCAGCAGTGCATATGCTAAAAGCCATGGGCTGGCGAGCTGGGCAGGGAACGGGGCTGAGACAGAGCAGGCGGGAGAAGCAGCTAGCTGCCGGCCAGCATCGAGTGTACGGATGTTATATGCCGGAGGAACTGAGACCTGTAAGTTGACGACCTCTGTGGCAAGGTTGGCGAAGGTCCGCCTGCAACGCAAGAGGTTGCGGGTTCGATGACAAATGTGTGTACGATCTGCAGATATTTGTTCAGGGAGTTCTAGATGTTTTTTATGTTAAAAAATATCTATCTATGTAGTGTATCAATGTAGTGTTGAATTATGTATATCAGTTATCTAGTACACATAACACAAGCTCTGCTTAGCTTGGGGCTAGATAATGCTGTGTGAATTTGCCAGCATTATGTATTGGAATGGAGGAATCGCGGGAGGGAAAACTCTATGGAAATTTATTTCTCACGCGTATATCGGTTTTTTTGTGCCATTTTTTTTAAGCCTTCATATTACATACTAGGAGTGCCTCGCGGTTTCACTCGCGTAGTTAACGTTCCCGTGGGAATTCCGGGATAAAATATAGCCTATTTCACTCCCTGAGAAGTAAGCTCTTATTAAAAATTAAAGAGTATTTTAAATCGGTCCAGTTGTTTCGGAGCCTATTCAATACAAACAAACAAACAAACAAATCTTTCCTCTTTATAATACATATTAGCATAGATTTGCTTTTCAAATAGTTTTTTTTCGTCCACAGAAAGAAACCTCGGACCATTCTGACAGCTCAGACTCTGAAATCGACTATGACACACTATTCGCGCCAGACGACTATGAGCCTTATATCCTAAGCCAGAAGAACGATCGCTTCGGGCTGGGATACAAGGGCCTCAGTCGACACTCTGTGCTTGGGAATCTGGTGGGGGAGTACGGCGGTGAAGATCAGTCGAGTCGGCTGGTTATGAAGGAAAAAGGGAAGAAGGTATGTTTGAACATTATTCAAAATAATATAAAAATAAGTCGGGTTTTCCTTCCTGACGCTATAACTCCAGAACGCACGAACCGATTTCCACGGTTTTGCATTCGTTGGAAAGGTCTCGGGCTCCGTGAGGTTTATAGCAAAGAAAATAGGAACAACGCGTGCGAAGCCGCGGGGCGCAGCTTCATAAATAATGCTTCTTTATGCGCCATTGGAGCATCCCCACGCTGGGCATGCGTCCCTCAGCTTTTAGTCGCCTCTTACGACACCCACGGGAAGATATGGGGTGGTGCAAATTCTAAGCCAGCACCACACAGCCTAGCCCTACATATAAGAGCCTACAATATGGAGCTTAGCCATATTAGAGTGTGCAAGTATTTTGATATCTCATTTATCAAAATACCCCCAGTCGTTTTCATGCTTTGAGGTAGTAATAAAAATAAAGAGTATCAAATAAACTCAAAAAATTCTTAAACATCATATACCTTCGTTTATTACTATCCTTTGTCTAATTATATGTAATTCTTCTCTTATTAAGCTATTCCATAGCTTCTATCGCGGGCCTTGAGCGCGGGGACCGAATCCAGAAATTCCGTAACGAAAAAACCTCACGCTCCCCACTCCGACCGGAACAGCGGTGATACTTTTTAGTTTTACCATCTATCGATGAATAAGAACTTTTAATGACTTTTTGAAATATGACGATTGTCTCTTTAGTTCAGCAACTCGCCTCTAGATGGCATTGCAATAGCTTTACCGCGGCAGTCTCCGAGTGCCACACGTCTTTTTTTCTTTATTGACTGTATACCTGTATAATTTCTAAATAATGTGTCTTGTTATTTGTGTGTTATGTAATTGTTCCAAATAAATGTATTTTCTTTCTTCTTCTTTCAAACATAACCCAGGTATAAAACATTGATGGAAGTCTCCAATTATTTTCTATTTATTTTTATATTTAATTATTTGTGTATTGCTTCAGGTTTCGATCCGCGGTCAAGCATTCGGCGTGGGCGCATTCGAGGCTGATGATGATGATATCTACGCGACCGAGGATATGTCGCACTACGACTCTACTCTCGGGCCGTCTCAGGAGTTGATGAAGAAGCCAGCTGTGAAACAGGGAAATAATGTAAGTACCTATAGCTAAAATTATGTTTTTCTCTATTGTTAGATTATGTAATAAGAAAATTTGTACGCCAATGGCAGATCATAGTGCTCTAATTTATGTCTGAAGATCCATGTTAATACCTGTGTATCACAAATGAATAAATGGATAGAATTGAATTGCGGCCATTGGCTACAGGAGTGTCCGCGATGCGCCACTTGAAGCCGCCGCGCGCCACGCGAGACGCCGACTCTCGCCACTGCCGCGTCGACACCGCTAGGCGTCCTAACTGCCAAGCTTAAAAAAATCACAAAGGTTGTTTTAGTTATATCATAAAAAATATGAGTATGCCATTGATTAATTAAAAAGTAAAGATGAGGTACTGGTTTCTCGAAAATGGCAACCTCATATTGTGTAAAATTGTGTGCTTCCACCTCAGTCACCGTCGAACCGGCGGCGGCTCGGGCGGTCGTGATTCGCGTGAAATATTGTTTTCTCGGTCTCACTTCGGTCTTAGATACGTCTTTCCGTCTTTGTTCTTCTTTGTATTGCACAGGACTGGAAATATACCTGTGAGCGTATGTGTTTGCGTGTAGTTGTAACACATGCCACTTTTTGAGGAAGCGCTGGGAGAACGTAACCTATCTACCCTTTTTAATTAATCAATGGAGTATGCGGTTTGGGGATCCCAGTTCTTGGTATAGTTGTTATGCAGGGGGCGCTGCTGTCAGCATAACAGCCTGTATTGGTCCACTGCTGGACATAGGCCTCCCCCCTGATAAGCGCGTTGGCGTTTATCTCATGCCCATAATCCCCACGCTGGGCATGCGGGTTGGGGTTCGCAGTTCGGTTGTAGAATAGTTCTGGAATTTCACTGATTAGATTTATGAATATTCTTCTGTTCACAGGTCCTACAAGGATTCACCAGGTCCACTAAGCCAAACCCCTCGGTACCGTCGTACCCCGCCCCCGCGCTGCCCCGAGACTTCGCCCCCCTGCCGGCCGGCGCCAGACGCAGCAGGTTCCAGCCCACCGACGCTCCACAACGGGACCAAGGTACGACTTACTGGTTACAGGGTGACCTATTCATACCTATGGTTTATCCATCCAGCATGGAGCATGTTAGTAAATAAACCACGATACAAATAACAAAAACTCACTTGCTTGGCGTCGAGTTTCAGATATAATTGTAAGCAATTTTTATTGAAGGGAGGATCTAAAATCGACAAGTAATGTAAATTACGTATAAAAGGACGCGCCAACAAAGTGAATTTTAGGTTAAGTATGGGCGGTTTGTATACGTTTATGCCTCATTCAAAATGGACACGGTATATCATATCATATCATACTAATATTCTAAATGCGAAAGTTTGTATGGATGTATGGATGTTTGTTACTTCTTCACGCCAAAACTACTGAACGGATCTGGCTGAAATTTAAAATAGACATAGTCCTAGGTCTAGAATAAAACATAGGCTACTTTTTATCCCATAAATCAGTTCCCGTGGGATGAAAATCATCTTTTAACGTTTCCATAGGAACAACGCGTGCGAAACCGCGGGGCGCAGCTAGTACTTTTATAATCCCCTCGTCAGTGACCGTCCGCCATCTTGAATAAGCCCGTCTGTGGCGTCACATTGTGACAAGTCAAGACAAGGGGTTTTTACCCTCATTCATTAAAAAGCTTACTTTTCAGGGAGTGACATAGGCTATATTTTATCCCGGAATTCTCACGGGAACGGGAACTACGCGGGTGAAACCGCAAGGCGCTGCTAGTAATAAAATAAAGTAATACTTTACCCATCCACAGGTCTCGGCAGACACGATCTGACAGCCGAAGCGCGAGGCAAGCTATTAGGCGAAGAACCAACTCCTAAAACAAGGACCAGCCAACCAGAAAACACTCCAATACCATCCAAGAAAGACGAGTTACTAGCTAAAATCATGGGACGTAGCCTGGACTTCGTTTCTACAGATAGTGCCATAGAAAGTACAAATAGTGCCTTAGATGGACCAAATAGACCCTCAGATGGGCCAAATAGCGCCTCAGATGGGCCAAATAATCCCTCAGATGGGGCAAACATTGCCACAAATATCATCAAAATAACAGATATGACAGAAAAACCAAACACTGCATCAGATTTCATATCAATAAAGGACTCTGGTAAAGAACTTGTGAAAGTATTCAAGCCTTTTGCAACTAATCCTAAGAAGCAAGCTAGGTATGAGGCGTATTGTGCAAATGGTGTGTTCGAGAGAGACGGAGATATGGACAGGCTGTACGAGTGGGAAAGAGAGAGGGAATTAGTGGAGTTTGAGCAAGCGGCCAAGTTGTATAAGCCACTTACGGGGATTATGGGAGACAGGTTCGTGCTTTTATGTTTTATTTTTGCGTATTTTATTTTATCTTTTTAAACAAGGCCTTACGACTCTCGCGGGAGGAGTTGGTGTAGTGCAAATTCTAAGCCGGTACCACACGGCACTTTTGATGCTCAAAAGGGAATAAATAGTGTCCGCCAAAAAAAGAAAACTTGAAAATTTAACCCTTCGCGCCCATAGTATTGCTGTAACGCTTTTCTATACAAATTATAAGAAGGAAAGATGTGATTGTTTGTATTGAATAGGCTCCGAAACAACTGGACCGATGAAAAATATTATTTCATTATTAAAAAGCTTACTTTTCATGGAGTGATATATGCTATATTTTATCCCGGAATGCCCACGGGAACGGGAACTACGCGAGTGAAACCGCGAGGCGCTGCTAGTTAGATTATAAAGAGATGAAGAACAAACCATCAGTGTTAATTACCACCATTACCAATTTCCTAAATCATTCAATAGAAAACCATTGCCAAGTAAAAAAATACCTATACAACATCTTTCTTTCTTTTCTTCTTTCAATGGCGTCTACGTCTGGGTTGACATAATTTTGCCAATGTCCGTAATATAAGAGTAAAATAACAATAAAAGCAACGTTGTTCGGTAATAAAGATAGATAAAGGTAGTGAATTCTTCAATAAAATGTTGATCAAAAAGATATAAGAAATTACAAAATTATGGGCAACATTGTACGGTCCTATGCCAAATATCACCCCTGTCCAATATCTTCTGATAAGTAAACAAACTGACAAGCTAAAAATAAAAAAAGCCACTAACCTATTTCATCATCAACTTTAATCTTACAGATTCACCCACGCATCCCAACCAGATGACGCGGTTAACCCCCTCACTGCCGTCGCCAAAAGCGCGGCAAACTACGGCCTAGCGACCGCTGATCAGATTGACGCAGCTAAGAAAGGCGTGTACGGCATCATGACGCGGACAAGCCAGGGATGGAGGCCGGACAGTGTTGTCTGCAAGCGGTTTAACGTACCAGAGCCTAATGTTACCAGGTACTTATAGAATTTATAGAACTACTAGTTTATGAGCGCGGCTGCGTACGCGTTGTTTATGGAAACGTTTAAAGGTGATAGTTTGAAGGTGTGTAAAAAATATACCTCATGGGAACTGATTTATGGGATAAAAAGTAGTTTAATATAATAATAATAATAATTTCAGCCCAATCTGTTCAGTGTGTCTACCGTGTCTACCATGAATTGTCACAGTTAAATCACATGACGTTACTACAATACTTAAGTAAATACGCAGATCGTTAAATACGCGAATCATACTACGCATTTTAGTACCCAACTATCCGCTGGCGGCGCTTTAGAAATTTCCCTAATTTTTTTACTACAGTCGCTAGCGAGTATACATTGTGAAAACTCATGGTACACATGGACACACAGTACTTTCGAGCGCGAGTCCGACTCACATATGGGCGTATACAGAAAGAAAGCTGGAAACTTATAAGCGCTTACCGGCGCTTGAAAACGCTGGTAACACTCGCAGGAAAATATATGAACGCGCGCCGATATGCACTGAACGGTGCCGACAAGCTTCAACACGCGCTGGTCAGCGCTGGGCGCTGCCATCTAAAATTAATAAACAACTGCGACAACCAGCTTCCTTTGTGTAGAACGGACCAGCGCTGTCGGTAAGCGCTTATAAGTTTCCAGCTTTTTGCTTTTTGTATACGGCCTATGGGTGGTTTTATTTAAATATTATAACAACTGACGATAGAAGGTCCTCATATCAGCTGTCTTCGTATTCGGACATCTCGATTTCTATTTATATATATTTCTCGATTTTTGTTCTGTACGGCACGGAACCCTGTGACGTCGTTAGAGCCCAAAAATCTTTGTAAGCTAGTTTATCAAGCATCGATCTGGTCAGAAAGATCTAGCTGATAAATAAGAACCAATTTTCAATCATCCACTTTCTTTACAGATTGGAGCCGAAAAAAGATGATCGTCCAAAAATATCCTACTCAGTGTTCTCATACATGGAGTCATCTATCCACGATAAAAACAGCTTTACTAAAGAACAGGGACAATTCAGCGGCTCCAAATCGCACCGTGAAGACACAACTAGAAATGATCCAAGAATTCAAAATCAAACAAAAACTGCCGAAGAATCTACCTCAGTTCCTAATACAGTTCAAACCCAAGATAAAAATATCCATGTAGAAAAAATAAGTGAGCAAAATAATCCTTCGAATCGCCTTACAGTAGCAGAACTATTTATAAAGGAATCTGAGGCAAATAAAGAGCAAGGAAAAGAAGTCACAGAGACGATAGAAAGCTTTGACAAAATGGACTTGTATAAATCTATATTTCTCAGTGACAGCGAAGATGAAGTAGAAATTAAAGTGGAAAATGCAAATACAACAGATGTAGCTGATTTTGTAGAAGCTCCAAAGAATGTTGCTAGAAACACGTCCCCACCTCGTGGTATATTCGCAAATATTAACTTTGATGAACTTAATTCTTGGAAAAGAGATGATAAATCAAAGGAAACTAAAGAATCAGAAAAAGCTAATAATGAAAAAGATATAATAAAACCAGAAACTGAAGAAATGGAAGTAGAAACTTATGGCCCTAAGATACCGGATAGTCTGAAAAAGCGACTGGAGTCTGACAAATGTGAATCATATCAGAATACAAGTAAAGATTCAGATGTACAAGAGATTTCTTCAGATGACTCTTGGGTGGATGTGAAAGAGGTTAAAACTAAGAAACCTAAAAAGAAGAAAAAACATAAGTCGAAAGATAAGAAGAAATCCAAACATAAAAAGAAGGATAGATAGTGTTAAAGTGAAATAAAATTATAACTTTTATGTACTTCTAAGATAATGAGGTTTTTTTCTTCATATTCATATATTCCTCTTCATTAAACTTAATAGATTCAGGCGTTACTTTCCGGAAAGCCATTGAAAGTATAAATTTCATCCATAAATTTAATTAAACTTGCCTTCTTGCTATCCATACTTCGACGACGATTGAGAGTAGATTAGAGTAAAACACAAATTATCAAGTTCGATAGTTTAATAAAAATAAAAAACACTTCTCAAATATTATGTAAATCATTGACATAATCACAGTTAATAATAGGCCAAGGTTTCTCTGGTCGAAGATACAGTTTGAGCATTTGTGTAAGGAAGACCAAAGGCTCTTTAAATTTTATTCACATATTTGAAATATTTGCCATAGCAGTCTTATTAAACCACTTCTTATACAGATCAATGGAATATGGAATATTATACAAATTATGGGTAGTTTCTTCTAATTTAGAGCACAAGCCTAACTAATCTTGTTTAGTAGAGACATTTAAGCGTGATATTGACAAATTTGACAAACAGTGGTGTGGTACTTAATTAAATTGTGCCTTTTTAGGAATTTTTCAATGACTGACAAAAATTGTTCATAGTTACAGTAGCACAACTATAAAATACTTGCTGCTTTTTAAGGAGCCTATGTCCGTCCGCACTCCCCAGGATACCATTTACCTCTGTCAAATTTTATTGAGATCCATTCAGCCAGTTAGGCGTGAAAAGGTAACAAACAGACAGACAGACTGACTGACTGACGAGTGACTTTCGAATTAAAAATATTATTATGTATGTACTTATTATAATTTCATTATTTATTATGACTAGTAGGACTTTTATGATATTCGATGCTAGAGCTTCGTTAGTCCACATTCGAAACAAATGTTGCATAATCTCTCTTCAGTGTTTTATGTGTTTAAGTCAACCTAGCTAAATACATTATTCACAACACTGCTGTACAGCTAAAAATGTGCATTTAAATAAGGATATAGAATTCGTAATAATAGGATGCATTTACATCAGATAATAGACATCTCAGTTTTAATGTCGACATAATATTCAACAACAAACTATGTGTAATATTTCATTCATTCTTTTTAACCGACTTCAAAAAGGAGGAGGTTCAAAATTTGTCTGTTTTTTTTTTTTTTTTTTTTTTTTTTTTTTTATGTTTGTTACCTCAGAACTTTTGACTGGGTGGTCCGATCTTCATGATTCTTTTTTAATATGAAAGTTGGTGCTTCCCATGTGGTCCCATTTTAATTTTGTTCAGTTCTGACAATGGGATCCATGAAAATTCATGAAAAAACCCTAAAAATTGAAGTCGGTTTATAGTTTTTTAAAACAAAATTATTATAATAGGGGCTAGATAATGTCCAGCATTAGGTATTTATTTTATAATATAAGTAAAAACATGGATATACAGTAATAACATAAGATAGTGAGTGCTTTGGTTTTTAAAACTGTAAACTTCTACCTTTATGCTCATAATTTGAATGCTTTTTGTGTTGTACAGCAGTTTTGTTGGATGTGTAAGCGCCAGCTACATTTGAGACAGAAATGAATTTTTCTGAATTACTTTACGACAATACTGTGGTGCTACACGCCACATTTGAACTGGCATATTACATAGATAGATCATATCATTATTATGTATATTGTTTGCCAGGGTTGGACTATACACAAGCTAATGAGATAAATACACTGACTGTCAAGTTTGATCTGAAGCTGCATACAATATCCCATGTGTGCGTCAGCTTCGGCACTCTAGTTTTTATACAACATGCAATTTGCACTAAGAGAATATAAAGCTACTCTGGTGGTCTAGTGCCATACCCAACAACATTTTCATCCTCCAGCATAGTACCCATGACACTCAGCAGCTTGTGAACTGTTCTGAACCGATCATGACCTTGCAAGCAGTCAATTAACAAGCGGTCTAGATATGGCCTACTGTCGTTAATATGCTTTGGTATAGGGTACAGTAATGGGTTTTTATTATTAGCTAGAATGTGGCATGCTGCCCATATGTTGTGATCGCTCAAATGATGTTGGCATATCTGCTTTGTCTCAATACCAAATACTGTACTGAAAGGGGTTTCGTAACGCTTGTACCATTTAGGATAGTCTTTTTGTGGGTTTATATGCTTGTCGAGGATGATGAACTCTTCTAAGTCTATGAAGGTTATATCATCTTTTTCGTTGGCTACGATGTTGTCTGTTGACCAGTCCAGTAGGTAGAAGCGGTACCTGTAATAACAAAAACAGTTACAAAAAACTACTAACCACTGTGATAATTCCAAATGAAATTTATGCAGACAAAAAGCACAAATTTTTTGGTTCTCTTGCTAGCTGTTGGCCCTATTTCACCCTCAGTTAAGAGTTTCGAGTTCTTGAAAATACCTCTCATGCTTATATGTGAAGTCCATAGCTGCATCAAGGATCTTCTGGGCATACTTTAGTTTCCGATGCCAGTCCACATGCATCAGTGAGGATAACGGGGTCCCTTCATAGCCAACCAGCTCCAGCCTTCCACAAACTCCACCATATGCTGGGACTGGCCAGCCACGGGACTTAGGAATCACCTGAAATTTTTATAACATATGAGTAAGTAGGTACTCAATCTGCATGAAAAAACCTCCCTCGTTTGGGAGAGTGAAACAGTGGATCACGCACGGGCCACAGAGCTAGGCCTCAAGCAGCCAGTGACTAAGGCTGCAGAGAAAGGAACTTCAGAGCTGGTTTATCTTAATCACAGTGCCTTATTCTATTTTTGAAGCTGTTCACTGAGGGCTGTTACAACTTAACACTTATGCACCGCTTGGTTACTCGGGAAGTGATGGTATGGATATGGATTGATGGCTATGAATAAGAATCTCTTCTTCATAGATGGATGGTATATATATGATGGTGAATGTATTGTATAGTTTGGATTAACAGACGAAAGATAGAAGTTAGTCTATAGAAGAATACTCATTTATTAAAGTCCCTAAAACACGTTGCCTTGACCTGACCAATGAAGACCTCTGTGTTGCGTTGGGAGTAGTTCCACTTGAGACACAGGAGCATGCTGGATCTTATTCTGCTTTGATACAAATGTGTATACCATCTATATTTTGTTCAGAACACCCGATCTGGATGTTTTCTATGTATGATAAAAAATATCTATCTAGTGTATTGTAATATGTATATAAGTTATCTAGTACCTACTCAAGCACTGCTTAGCTTGGGGCTAGATAATGCTGTGTAAATTGTCCAACATTATTTATTTATAAATTATAACTTGATAACACATTCCAGATATTCTAGGAAGAGCAAAATAAAATGGTAAAATACCTGCAATATAATAGGTTCAGGATTAATTTTGAGCATTGTCCAAATATACATTCTATCAAACTTATTATTGGCTTTTACATTCAAAGCTGGTTGAACGAAATCATAAATACTGTATGCATACGGACACAAAATCAGCTTCTGCATGTCTCCTTCTAAACTTCTACTGGGATTTACATGCTGGACCAGCTTTACAATTTTTTCATCAATATTTGTAGCATTTGCCAAGTCCATAGGTTTGCAGGTCCGTGGTAAGTTCCATGACTGGCAGAGCTTTGAATCTAGCTCCTGCAGTTCCCAGTCATGAGCTAGCTTTTTCAAAACCACTCTTCGGTAAGAATTCGTGTAGCCATAAAATATATTCTTCACGTTGAAGAAACTAGACCACCCATTTTCATCTATCGTAATTTGGTTTGAATATAGCTCCGGGCAGACTGAGACGCCGTAGCAAGCTGGACAGCGGTCCAAGTCGGTGAGGCTCATCACCGATGGAGTCCTAAGTTCTCCAAAAATGAGCCTAGTCAAGAAAAACCAGAATATGAAACCAAAACTGAAGATACACATTCGTTTGCAAAATCTACGGCGTAGAAGCATTCTTCTGTACATTTTGTCTGTCATATTCGATTTAGTATTCCGTAAATAAGTTATTTTGTTTAAAATTTTTACTAAATTTACGATGAAAACAAAAAGCCAACATTTTTGACTCTGCTGCGGTAAAAATACTTCTTCTTCGTTTTTATCTTAACTTTTTGGCTCTGCATGCAATGCAATTGGGTATTTTATTGTATCCACCGATCTTCAACTTCTTATTGTTCTGTACACAGAACAGTAGTTCTGTGATGGTGGTGGGTGGGTGAAACAGAACCACTTCATGTGCGCGTTATATGCGTAGATCGGAACGCACCCATGGACGAACGAAATCATCCTCATCTGACACGAAAACATTGAAATCGCGAAATTTCTGCAAAATAGCAAGCAATCAACAAATCAATCCAATCACAAAGGCAGATAATTTTGCTGATATGCAAAAAATATGTAAACAAAGCGTTATTTGATCTTTCGATTCATCAAATGATTTGCTAAATTCTATAGATTTTGTCAAAATTTGGCCGGAAACTCAGTTTATGGACTTAAAGTGGAACTTTTAGTGATTAACTTTGAAGATGAGTTATCTATCTGATTTCATGGATAACTACACACCAAGCTTCTACGATATGATAGGTAAGCGTTTTTGTTATACCTTTCGTCAATATTGATGCGTAAGCACTGAATTTAAGGACTAAAAACCCACTTTTGCCGGAGGCTATGAAACTATATAAATCCAATGTGTTGATGGGTATTTAAATGTATATCATAATTTTTCCACAAAGAAATTGGTTTTTAACGACCTTAATGTATTTTTTGGGCTAAGATTAATGTCCAGAAACATATATGTGATTTATATATATGGCCAATAGAATCAAGGTCCTTTTTCTCTTGCTACTGCTGGTAATCTTGCTATTTTAAGAGTAAAAGGAGGAAGTTGCTCTTAAGTAGATTTATCATAAAACCAGTTTATGAATCATTTGATTTTAAAATATTTTCTCAAGACTTGCTCAATCAACTAAATGGAATATTAAAAAAAAAAACATTTAATAGAAGAAGACAGATCGAGATTAGCAGTTGCTAAGTTAGCAGACTATTATGAATAAGGGGGTTAGAATCTAGTGAGAGCCTACACTTTTCTAAATGCTACCTATTAAGGTTGTAGGAATCTTATATCTATGTTTGTATAGCTAAGCCTATTCTGCATGCACATTTTCCGCACTTATCATCAATTGGTCTCATCTTATTCCAATTATTTTACTCCATTGTCAAGATCTCTAATGATTATATACTATTACTTAGCTACATAACAATGATAGGAATCTTTTGAGAATCAACCTTTCAAAGACTGAAAAAAAAAATTACCTAAGGTTTTTGATATCAAAGTGTGTAAGACCCACTCAGGGCAATTATTTAATTTTTTATTATCATAGACAACAGACAAACAAAACACAAATTAGTCTATGTTATCATGTACCTGAATAAAAATATGAATACCATTGTATTCTCTTTGATGAATACCACCAGTTTGACGCAATAGCTGACATTGTTATCATATTATTATTTTATGGAACTTACCCTCGAATACTCAAATGCAACTCTGATTTAAGCACATCTCAAATGACCAATTAAAAAAAGAACCATATCTTGTGACATACTTAGATATAAGTTGTGTTTGAGTATTTGGGTGTTAAAAGATAAAAAGATAAAGATAAAGATATTTATTTGCAAAAACATGTGTACAAAAAGGTGACATAATATAGTGATATAGAAACAACATGCTTGACCATTTGCGGTATGCAAATTATTAAAAGATGACAGCATGCAGTACAGTTTAGGTAGTTTGTTAAATATCTTAGGAGCGAGACTAACAACACTTTTCTGCATTAATGCTGTTTTAACAGGATGTGTTTGTAATCTAGTGTTACTTTCAAGCCTCACAAGTTCCTAGGAACTAGCTATAAGCAAATCTGTAAATTATATATTTTAATCATGTTCACTGAAGACAAGAATCATTGTGTTGTGCTAATGTAATTATATACTATTTATAGAGTTGGACCTTTAACACCTTTTCACCTTTAACAATTTACCACCAGAAGTACTTCCTGATTGAGCCTAAGTAGGTAGTTAGGTACCATTATCATGGCTTCACCTATTCCATAGGTCACCTAAGTGAGCTACATGCTATAGGTAGGTCTTGTATCCATGTTTATGCACAGGTAGCCACGCGCAACACGGAGACCTCGCCTACGGAATGCACATTGCTCTGCGTAAAATTAAGGCGTTACTTTATTTACGACTATATAGCAACTTGCCCGTAACTTCGCTTGGTACATGGATTAAACTTGGCATAAGGACAGAAATGATGTTTTTTTATTGTAATGTTTGAAAACTATAAAAAACACTTGATTGTAGGCACTGCACTCTGTTTTTCCCTTTTAGTGCGAAATCAGAGGGCGTACAAAATTTTACTATGACAAGACATATTAAAAATCAGACGAGTATTTTTAATTTATAACGGATGTAATTATATACTCTATCTATACTAATACTAACAATATTATAAAGAGGAAGATTTGATTGCTTGTTTGTATTAAACAGGCTCCGAAACTACTAAATCGATTAAAAAAATATTTCATCAGTAAAAAGCTTACTTTTCAGGGAGTGACATAGGCTATATTTTATCCCGCAATTCCCACGGGGCGCTGCTTGTTTACCATACATACACATAATTTGAGTTTTGGGCTTTCCAATGTTTCGACGGATGAAACTTCATGGTTATCAGATGGAATAACACATGGAATAACAGTTGAACAGAAAATCTCTAGTTAGTAAAGAGTATCTGCCAAAAACATAACACGTGCTTGCGTGAAAAGTAGCTCAAAAGTCAGAAGTCACAAACTGTATTTCTACATTCTTTCAAAATCAGGACATAATATGTAGGTACACAAATTCTCATGGACTTCGTCCCGTGAGCGAAGTCGCTAGTGTTGAATACAATATTTTTTTTATAGAGTAACCAAATAGGATATAGGTACTGTTAAATCTGGAAGCATCATCATCTGCGTCATCGAACCAAGTAAGGAAACTAACGTTTTTTGCTATGATAATTTAATAAACTAGATAATGAGTCGTGGTAGTAGTTGACGAAATGAAAATCCGCTCATGTTTTAAAGCTTTATGTAGGGAGCCACGAAAAATGTGTCTTCAGCTGAAAGGCGGTGATTCTAGACTGCGAGGGGATCACTCTGTTGGTATAGTTTTTTTTTCTAAAACATCGGTTGGTTTACAGTTTTGAGTATTGGGTTGAAAATATAATAATTGAGTTTGTCAGATCTGAACCAAATTGAAGCGGGACGACACGGGAAGCACCAGCTTTCAAATTTAAAAATAATCATCAAAATCGGATCACCCAGGGAAAAGTTCTGAGGTAAGAGACATAAAAATAAAAATCAGTCGAATTGAGAACTTTCTCGTTTCTATGAAGTCGGTTGAAAACCATGTAGACGAGGATCTTTGCGCCGCGTAAATCAATATAGAGTTATTGGCTCCGCTAAATGTGCGAAGCCGGGGCAGGTTGCTAGTTAAAATAGATAAGATATTTATTATACATAGCTATAAATAGATAATACCTTCATCAAATACTTATAATTAAAAATGGCACAATCGGCGGCAAATATATTGTAAACTGCATAACATAATTTGACTGTCTGCTAAACTCGGACCGTAAATTTCCAAGTCTTGATAAATAATTGATCTACTGTATAGCTACTGTAGCCATAGGTCATCACATCGGCTGGAACTTTTAAGATGAGGTAATCAATTGAAACATCAAAAGACTCTAGAACTCTCTAAAAATGTTTATATTTGCGAAGTAAACAGATGCACACTTAGCGTACTTGACGTAAGTATTTATAAATTGCCGTCTCCACTATAAAACTAGATATCAGTCGTCCAAAATAAACTTATGGTCGAAGACTCCTGTCTTTTTTACCTAGGAAGGGTTCCCTGACGTAAGCACTTACAGGGACTGCGTTTCATTACAGTTAACTAGGATTTTGCCATTATTTACATTGATACGTTGAACGTATTAATTCACCTATAGAATTTCCGTACGCTATTCAAATTACCAAAAGCTAAATGTTAATTAGCTCCACACATATCTAATAAAAAATAGAAAACATTTATAAAATCAGAGGTACCTAATTAGTTTTTCGTGCAACGGAACGTAATATAGATAGCTAAGATAAAAATCGGTTATTGCAAATTAAATAATCGTAATTTACTGCATCATCATCATCTTACAAGAACCTTGCGTTTTATTTTATTGCCTATTATTATTTGTTATTCATTTTCTATTAGGTACTTAACTTGCCTATCTGCTTGTATTATTATTTAAGAAAAGGCTTGAACTTTTAGTAAAGGTCAATACAAATTCGGCACTGTACGAATTTTTAACCGACTTCAAAAAAGGAGGAGGTTCTCAATGTTTTTTTTATGTTGTTACCTCGGAACTTTTGACTGGGTGCTCCGATTTTCATGATTCTTATTTTATTTGAAAGCTGGTGCTTCCCGTGTGGTCCCATTTTAATTTGGCCCAGTTCTAAAACTATGATCCTTATAATTGAAGACGGTATAATTTTTATAACTATATAAGTTTTTTTAAACAAAATACATTAGATATATTGAAACTTATTTACTCCACCAGGATGTACCTATACCTACCTTATTGATATCACCTACTTTATTTATTCGAATCGAGTGAAATATAAAAAAAAACTACCTAATATAACTTTTCGATTACACCTTGGTGGGCTACTACTTTATTGTGGGTGTTGGGACTAAAATAACTGGGAATAAAGTAAGTGACCTAATGGCGCTTTTAAAACTGGTGCTCTAAAAAGGAATACTTCACTAGTTATTAATGAAGCTGTATTTTGATTACGAAAAAAAAACAAAGATATGGACCAATGAGCGGCGACAATAGTATGAGTGATACACTCAAAATACATCTTATGCCTGTTCCAAACCATACGATTGTGTATGCTGTAAGAGGTAGCGTAGCGAGAGCAAAGACAACTTAACGCATTCACTGCCCAGTCGGCTACACGGGGACGTAGTGGGACATCTGCGTCATGGGCCATGAAGGCGTTAGTTTAGTTTAATTTAATTTATTATAATATAATTTCAATGTGATAACATAAAAACTTATAAAAATGAGCTAAAATAATATGTACTGTACCTAGTACCTACACTCATTAATAAATAAATAAATAAATAATGCTGGACTATTCACACAGCATTATCTAGCCCCAAGCTAAGCAGAGCTTGTGTTATGGGTACTAGATAACTGATATACATAATACAATACACTACATAGATAGATATTTTTTATTATACATAGAAAAACATCCAGAACGCCCTGAACAAATTTCTGCAGATCGTACACAAATTTGTCCCGAGGCGGGAATCGAACCCGCAACCTCCTGCGTCGCAGGCAGACCTTCGCCCACCGCGCCACAGGGGTCGTCAATTCTCATTAGATAATGAGTTTCCAAAATGTCTCTTGTTCTCTGGTTACGTAAGTCACAAATATTTATTCTTTATTTACGTATAAGTCTCTGCCACTACAGCTACTTAATTTTTTTTTACCCTAGATCGCAGAGCTTACACAATATTCGTTTATAAGTACATATATACATTATACATATAAGTTATATCATATCTCATTCTTTATATATGAACTGCATAGTTTGTATGAGAAATGAGTTAATAAAACTTACCGCTCCACTTTGGTTAGCGAATATATGTAGATTAGATCTGAACAGGCCTCAAATCAACCAGCTGGGGAGGACTCGCTAATTAGCGAAGTAACAATACATTTGTTCACACCGTTCAAATCACCACCTAGTGACATGCTCTAAACTGCTGTGTCTCGACGAATAAGGACAGCAATATCACCTATTGTCTCAGTTCGGTGCCAAATACCTACTGTTCTCATAAAAAACACGAACAAAGGTTCGCGCCAGTGTGAAAAGTTTACACGCAATTTGTTTAATTTTACCGTTTTGTGTGTTTTGATTGTACTGCCTGAATTTTGGCCTGTAGGTATACTCGTACTATACATAATATAAAGTTTTCGCTATATTTTTTCAAGCTCATTTTAACTGAAAGGTAAAAACAAACGGAGTGTGGGAAGACCTCCCACTCGATGAACCGACGACATTGTAGCGGTTGCTGGGAGTCGATGGATGGAGGCGGCTCAGAGGGCCTGGACAATGTAACAATCGATGTCGAAAGCGATAGTAGAAAAGTCCAAAAATGTGTGGGTTTGACATATGCCTTAGATATGTCACGTGATTTGTTTCGAATTTTTCCGTAAGAATCTTTCAATTGTTTTCGATTCGCTTCATAGCGAATGCCCGTTGGCTACGCCCTTTGGACTGCTATTCGTGGCGTCGTCGTTTGGGAGACCTATGTTCAGCAGTGGACGTTTAGGGGCTGAAAGAATGATGGCTGATAATAATGAGTTGAATTTCGTTATAAAGTGGCGTGTAACAAATTCTAGTTTGGTTTTTAGAATTACTCATCTTGCAAACACACTCAACCGAGCTCTATCTGAAAACCAGCAGCGTAGCATTGGGCTTAGCCATTCTGATATCTGTGGGCTTAGCCGAATGCTATGCTACACATGCTGGGGTGGAGACCCTTTTTTACTCTACTTTTATATCCTACTAGCTTTTGCCCGCGGCTTCGCACGCTCTATTAGCACGGGATACTCCCTGCCAAATTTCATCAAGATTCGTTCAGCCGGGAACGAAATAAAAACTATACTATGTCCGTCTCCTGGTTCTAAGCTACCTCCCCACCAATTTTCAGCCAAATTGGTTCATCCGTTCTTGAGTTATAAATAGTGTAACTAATACAACTTTCTTTTATAGTATACTAACTGTGCCCCGCGGCTTCGCCCCCGTGGATTTTTTTTATTTCACGTCCCACGGGAACGGGATATCCTATGTCCGTCTCCTGGTTCTAAGCAGGGACTGATTTGGTTACCCTTTGAAGGGGTTTTCGATTGGGTTTTTCGATGAGGTTGTTTAAAAACCCTACCCGTTGGGGTTACCCTTTTCATGTGTTACCCGCTCGTAAGGGTAACCCTACCAAAACCCATTCGACTGGGTTACCCTATTGAGGGGTAACCCTTTTCAATACGGGTTTCGATCGTTTTGATAACCCCACCGTTTGGGGTTTTGTAACACACGGTAACCATGTATTGTAGAGAATTGTAATATGATCTCTTTTCCATTTGCGTAAGGTTGAAAATAATAAAATTAGTTCGAATTGCAATGAATCATTGCATTCATTGCATGTTACGCCGTTTCGTTAGGTACCTACCTAGCTACAAGCTGCTGGGTATACTAATTCGAAATAAGGAAATGTGCATTTACGGATAAGGCCCCGGTGACGATCGCTCGCAACTTCAATTCGAGGTGCGTACAAAATCCGCTCCGAATATCGATATCTCAGACTAGCTGATGCAGGCGCGCGCGGGGTGCGGGACGCGTTACTACGATACGTGAAGTGAAGGGAACGAAGACAACCATAGTGCCATCTTGTGCGTGTGAGTAGGTGTAGGTAGCTAAGTATGGGCGGTTTGTTTACGTTTATGCTTCATTCAAAATGGACACGGTATATGTATCTATACAGCTGCCATTGATAACAATTTGAAGGCGGTAGCTTAGCTACCTATTTCTTTAAGCATGTGTAATAAATGGACGCCCCCTAAAACATTCTGCAAAATAATTTAGCATGTTTTGAACTTTGAACCGACTTCATTATGTATTCTAAGTCTCGTGGGCTCGAACGAACGAAATCATACCTCTGTACTACTATCCCTGATAGAAGATCACATGCAAAAAAATGAGTTGAGGTAGGTACCTAAACTCATTTTTTTGCACGTGATCTTATCGAGAGTAGTTACTCTGGCGACATCTAGGTACCTAATTAGTTTGAAATTTTACAAACCTACCTATGTTTTAAGGCGCACATAGCAATTCTTCGAGAATCAAACATAGAGGGGACCACCTCAGACGAAATAGATTTTTAATGTCGTCTGAGGGGACCAACTCAAAATTGTTGTCAAAAAGTCGTGATTTTTCAAAAATATTATGTTGCTTTCGGGATAAATACTAATCCGTCGTCAAAAAATATTTAATGGTACTGTAATTATTGAAAACTTGTAATATTTGTCAGCAATCATTTTTTTATTACCTATATGTACGTAAATACGTTACGTAGGTTAGGTAGGTAAAAAAAATCTAAAAATATATAATGTTGGAGAATTCCCACAGAATTATCTAAGCCCCAAGCTAAGCAAACTGGTACTAGATATTATGTTACTGATATATACGTAATAAAATACACTACATATTATAGATATTTTTACTTTACATAGAACATATCCAGAACACCCTGAACAAATATCTACAGATCGTACATTACATACATTTGTCCCTTGCGGGAATCGAACCCACAACCACACGCTTACTCATCCATCACATTAAATAGTACAACTATTACATGTGACGACTAAACAAAAGTTCATTGTAAGCAGTTTTATTTATCCAACCACGTCAGTCAGCGGAAAAGATTCGCCGCTCCCAGTTCCAACACTGCTAACCAGACTGAGCGGTCGCGCGATAGAAATTTATTTCTTAACTTATACTTTTTAACTAACATAATAAGTATTTACGTTCAACTGCAGTTCAGAGGGTAACCTAGGGTTACACCCATAAACCCATACAAAATGATAACACTTTCAATCGCATAGCGCCACGAAAGGGTAACCCTATCGTTGCTAAAACCCTATGCAGAGGGTTACCCTTCGCTAGGGTTTTGCACGGGTAACCCGAGTTAATCGAAACCCTATCACTGCTAAAACCCAATGCACAGGGTTTCCCATTTTAAGGGCTTACCCAAAATCGGGGTTGTACGGTCCCTGGTTCTAAGCTACCTCCCCGCTAATTTTCAGCTTCATTTTATAAATAGTGTAGTTACACCAACCATTTATAACTCAAGAACGGCTGAACCGATTTGGTTTTGGTAATCTATATATATAAAAATGAAACCCGTTTTCCGTTGTCACGACGACATAACATGAAAACGGCTTGACCGATTTGGCTGGTTTTTTTTTAGTTTTCTAATACTCTGTACGTTCTCTGTAGGTTCTTACGGAAAAAAATATAAAGAAAATCTCTCAGAAAGATTGAAAAATATACATACAAAAATCACCTTGTAACGTTTCCATGGGACCAACGCGTGCGAAGCCGCGGGGCGCAGCTAGTATACAATATCTCGATGTATACAATCTATAATATATTTATAAAAGAAAGTCGTGTTAGTTAACACGACTTTCTTTTATAAATATATAGATTGTATATTACTAGCTGCGCCCCGCGGCTTCGCTCCCATAGAAATTTGTAAGTCACATCCCACGGGAACGGGATAAAAAGTATCATCTTGTCATGTCCGTCTCCTGGTTCTAAGCTACCTCTCCACCAATTTTTAGCGAAATCAGGGGCCTAATTCCACTATTTTTTAAACAAAATGCCATAATGGTGCCATACGATTAAGATAGAGATTTAGTCGTAAATTTATTTATTATTCCAATACCATAAGATTACAATCTCTAGGACTTATAATATCGTGTCAATAATGTGGTGGGGCATATAATCATAATCGTAATAGACATAGATAAGGCATAAACAAAAAAAGATCGTGTTAGTAGAATACCAAAAGGTGTCAATGGCGGTGATTGTAACGCGATAATGAAGCGATAATATTGTCTTAGTGAGGCGATTGTGTTAGTGGAATCAGGCCCCAGTTCAGCCGTTCTTGAGTTATAAATAGTGTAACTAACACAACTTTCATTTATAATATAGAATATAATAGATTTTTTTTAATAGATTATTCTTGTAAAGTTTTAATTTCAGATATAATAGTTTCTACCTAGTATATAAGTCGCGTAGTTCCCAACTGACCACGTTGCATCTGATCACGGCAAACTGCGCCAAAAAGTTTCATCTGATCACGCCATACAAATTGTATATCTATCTATCTGTATAATTGGTAAAAATAAGTATTTATTTTCTTTCTTTCTTTCCATAATTCTTTGGTGCGAGCTGGACTTCTTAAGATGACTGCACGACGGAATCTCTGTCACCTTTTTAACCCTGAAATCAGCTATTATATTTATATTAAATGGCCGTGCCTACTAATAAATTAAAGCTATTCTATAATTAAAATGGATCAGATATATTATAAAATCAAAATAGGCAGGTTACAACTTTCCTTTACCTCACTAGGTGGTACCTATATCGACAACAATAATAGAGGGAAGAATTCCGTAAAATTTTCCGTATATTACTTACGTCAACAACACAAACTCGATTGTAATGGACCTACCTATTGCGTAGGGTTTTCCGTTTTACTCTATTAATAAATACTATTTGTTTATGTATATGAATAGTCTAATACATATGTTTATAGATACTTATATTATGTTTGGTTAGGTTTATTTATATTTTCATATTATTTATAGGGTTACAGGAAAAATGGTGCTAGATCCGTGAAGAGCGTGGAGTACTCATCATTTCTGACTTATTACACTATGAAACACCCTGCCCTAAACTTAACCCTTTTCGAGTTATTCGACTTTTAATTTTTTTATTGAAGATTGCCGATTTTTAGGCTACTTAATTTAATTTTGTTTATTTTGTGTATCTTATTATTATTATTTTTGCATTTTTACATGTGTAATAAGATGCTTTGGGACGTCAATTATTAAAATAGTGCATAAGCTAATTGAATAGACCGTAGTAGACAAGTAAAAGTAATGAAATAAAAAAGAAAATTAGAAAGTTTATTTTTCTCTAAGGGATATCTAAAAAAAATATTATGGCAGTTGTTCGGCAGATGTGTTTTAAAATATCTACGTTTCATCAGCTATCTAACGAGGTATAATAATCTAGGGTTTGTATTACATTTCGTGGAAAAAAGTAGTTGGGACGCTCCAGGTAGCAGTTCTAACGGTCCCGCGCCTATTGTCCTTCAAGTTAAGACGTACCGTGCGAGCGAGACAAGTGATGATTTATGTAGGTGCGGATGAAAGAAAAAATGTGTAGAGACCGGCTAGGGCTGGGAATACAACAGGGGGTATTGTTTTGGTTGTCAGTCTGCTTTTGTGCTTCGTACATAGTAGATGTGATATCGTTTTGCTCTTTTTCTCGACTTGGCTGTGATTCTGGACTATTTCTTCTGATTTGTGACTACTGTGCTTGTTAACCGGACTCTGATTTGTACCTGTGATACGGAAGTGTTGAAGATGACGTCCTACACACCTGAGGAATATGCTGATATGCTTATTTGTTACGGATACTGCGATTGTGTGTCTGCGCAAGCTCGCAACGAATACATAACTCGCTACCCCCGGTCGTCGAGTGCCGGATGTGGCCGTTTTTGACAGAGTTTATCGAAGACTTCGAGAAACTGGCTCTGTTTTGAGACGAAATACAGACACGGGAAGACCACGAATTGACGACGAAGAACAGGACAATGAGATAGTGCAACGCTTTCGAGCGGATCCGACTACTTCCACTAATATTGTTGCCCGTGATCTGGGACTTTCGCAATGGAGGGTTTACAGTGCATACTGCTGGCCTATACCCGTACCATTACACGCCGGTACACGTTATTGAAGAAGGAGACCCCGCGAGAAGATTGGACTTTTGCAGATTTATGCTAAATGCTGACGTAGAAGACCCAGATTTTCTAAGAAATATCTTGTGGACGGATGAGTCCAAATTTGATAAAGATGGCATAACTAATTATCACAACGCCATTACTGGGCATTACTGGGCCCCAAAAGAACTAAGGAATCCCAATAAGAAAAGAGTGACGGGGTCCCAACGAAGATTCAGCGTGAATGTGTGGATGGGCATTATCTCCAATCATTTGATTGGACCTTACTTTCTCCCGGATATTCTAAATGGGGAAAGCTACGAAAAGTTCCTGAGAGCAGACTTGAGTGATTTGCTGGATGATTTGCCACTCAACCTGATCAGGGACATGTGGTTCCAACACGATGGCTGCCCTGCCCATTTCAGGAGAAGTGTCAGAGACTGGCTAGACACAAATTACCCAAACAAATGGATAGGACGAGGTGGGCCGTTGCCATGGCCAGCAAGAAGTCCGGACCTAACCCCCATGGATTTTCATGGGGGTGCATGAAAACTCTTGTGTACAGTAAGCCAAATCCAGTTTCGTCTGTGGAAGACTTAAGAGAAAGGATTGTGGATGCAGCAAATAAAATGAGGACCACGTTGACCACTGGAGTAGTGAAGACTGGTCTCTGTAGAAGGATGCGACAATGTATCAGAAATAGAGGTGGCCAAGTTGAACATGAACTGTAAAATAAGAAAGTTGTGTGAAAACATTTAATAAATGACATTTCATGCTTACCTATTGTTTTATTTTACTTTTTAGGGCTAAGTATAAATTTTCTTCCCCACTGTCGCCTATGAAACTAATTTTTTTCAATGCATTTGAATAAAACCCAAGATTATTATACCTCGTTAGATAGCTGATGAAACGTAGATATTTTAAAACACATCTGCCGAACAACTGCCATAATATTTTTTTTAGATATCCCTTAGAGAAAAATAAACTTTCTAATTTTTGTTTTTATTTCATTACTTTCACTTGTCTACTACGGTCTATATAAAATATAGCCTATGTTATTCCCTGAATGCCTAGCTTTTTAATGATGAAAGAATATTTTTAATCGGCCCAGTAGTTTCGGAGCCTATTGAATAGTAACAAACAATCAAATCTTTCCTCTTTATAATATAAGAATAGATAATGCTGGCCTATTCGATTAGCACTATCTACCTCAATTAGGTATTTGTTAATTATGTTTTGGGGTAAAAGATCGAAGTAACATTCCCTAAATATGAAGGTGTTAGCTTTTTTTATATATTTAGATAAAAGATCATTAAATCCATAAGGAAAGTGTGATTCAAATTGAAATAAGTATACTTACTTACAATGACAGTCAATATTGTGGTAGAGCCAAACATTATTTTAGATTCGCAACATAAATATTGGACATCGTCGTCATGATACAAAAAAATTAAACTAGAAAGAAGTCTTGCTTAGGTCGACTGTACTAAAATTTCGTGGATGTGAGTGGGAATAATATTTTTAATTTAAAAAATGCTGGTGGATGTGTTTGGGAATCTTTTTTGGATGTGATGGGAATAAGCCAAGTAAACGTAAGTAGAACTTTTGTGATGAGCACTAGATACTACAAAAAAATAGTTTTATCTTTTACACGTTTAATTCAGATAAGAAACTACCTAATAGCTAGGTTATTGCATGTTTGTAAATGTAACTATTCAAACACACCTGTCCCTTTCGCACGAAATCAATTTACACGATCAAAACAAGCTAAACTTTTTGTAAATTAATTAGGCTCTTATCATCTAGATATATTTATTTGTCCTTGTCGCATCCTTTGAAGTTTAAACTATAAGATAACTAGTAGTTAGCCCGTTACAATATCGTCGTGATCGTTTTATGTAGTTTCAAGTCTAGAGGCAAGTCTATCCTTGTCCAGAGCTCTCAGGTCCACTTCAGTACGAAAAAAACAATAGGAAGAGCCACAGTTTAGTAAAATCGTCGTCTCAGTTTACGTTATTAATAAAGACTTCACATACCTTGGTGCAAACTCGCTGCAATCAATTAAGATGATCTTTGATGTCATAGAATTTCTACCAAATGAGAAATCAATAAAATGGTCAAGAATTCGAATAAATATTTTCAAAACCCCGCTAGTAAAAAACCATTTTTAAATGTACTGAAATATGCGGTGCGGTATAAGTACTTTTCATATTTTTTGATTGATTGTCATGATTTAGTTGATTGATTTTACTCCCCTTTGAACCCCTTTGTCTCAAAAACCCCTCGACGTATTTGGCCCCACTAAGATACCAGTATATTCACATGTCTCAACTATCCACCTATCAAATTTCACGCAAATCGGATCAACGGTTGGACAGTTATGCTCGAAGTGAATATATACCATACGACCAAATCACCTAACCTATGCCATGCCACTGAAAACATCGTTTGCTCCGCTCACTCAGTTAAAAAAAATAATGTAAACAAATATCCGGTATTTATCACATGCCTGATAAAATGTTTGCAAGCTACTTAGGTACCATAAAAGTCAGACAGTGGCGTGGTGATTGACCGACAACACAGAAAATAAACCTGACCAAGAAAGGTTAAAGAAAAGTGAACGCTCTTTGATCGTTCACAGAAATGTATACTTAACAATTACCCATACTGTAATACTATTTCTGTCATACAGATCTGTGATCCATTTAAGATCAGATACCCCCCTTAGACTAGGAGATAACATAAATCGAATATAATATGTATAACATTATGTAATAATATGTTTAAGAAGCTGTTAGATAAGAATAAGTAGATATAAACAATATACATAATAATAATAGATGTTCATAATGAAATACAGTTACATCAAGTCTCTGGTTAAGTTAGAGTAACAAGAATAGGTATACCTATAATTAAAAAACAACGTGGTTATCTCTAACAAGCATATTCCAAAGCTTCCTAAAGGTGAACTGCGTGATAGCGCACCCGTTTACGCCTGAATCTGTACCTAGAGGATTTTACTAAAATGTAGCAGTAAGTTGCATAATATTTCATAGATATAGATTGAAAAAGTGATGGATTCGGCGCGTGCGGTGCGGACATGTGCGCGATTACCCTAAAGCCATATATGTATCAAATAGTTATCGAGGATAAATACAAGACGTTACCTGGTAGAAAAGAAAAGCCCATGTTTCTAGAAGGACCTAAGCTTGCTGCTAGGTCTGAAGTCAGGTTCCTAATGGCTTCAAACTTCAAAGTATCGCAAAAATTTGCATGCGCAGCCGCGTGCGTGTCGCTTGTGAACACAACCGGGGGATGTGCGCTCCCGACTCATTACTTGATTACGCCCCACATCAACCGAACGCGTTTAGTTATACATACAAACTTTTTCATTATTATATTTTTTTATAACTCGTGTAGATTATAAACGCATGCATTGAGTGTATGCATATAACGATAGGTATCTGGTGTCGTGGGTTATCGGGACCTTTTTATTTTAAGAGATATTTGGAGTTTTTGTGATGCGAGTGGCAGAGTGCGTCGCGCGGCCCCTGAAAACGTACATAATGAGTGATTTACTGAAGAAATTCGACCAGGACACCACGAATGATTTCGTGAAGATCGCTGTTGCTGTGGTCGGTTTCTATATGGGAATGTTCTATCGTATGTATTTCTTTATTTAATCTCTTATTTATTTTATTATTTTTGTATAGGTTAATGTATTAATGTTTCGTAACTGGTTTTATGTGGGTTTATCGTTTTTTTTTACTAGGGATTACAGAGTTTATGCACTGAATTATTTCAAATTGATTTGGAAAATATTCTAGGTCTGAATCTTCTGAAGTTCATTAATTTTTATTCTAGAACAATTCACTTCATAATTTTTAATTTGAATTGTTCGAACTTGCATTCTAATTGAACGAACGAACTTGTATGACGATATTCTTAATTGTGTCAAGTGTAGAGCTAATTTTTTTACCTAGCCTGACTCGTCCTACTTCTGGGCTTTTCTATTTTTGATTTAATCAAAAATAGAAACTCAAATCAAAATTGGTCCATCAGTTTTGGACGACGACGACGCTACGGCTACCACAAACCCCTAAGGTTACGTCGAGGGTTAAAACCGGTGATTTTCAGAACGAAATCGTGTTTATCATGAAAACGAATCTGTTTTCATTTTCGTCAGCACGTTGATCAACCGGTTCCACGGAGGTCAAGGAAAGGTTAACCTTGAAATGTTATCGACCTTACTAACTACATAATTAACTTGCTAAAAAAGGAACTTAACTTTCTTCGCAAGAAACCTGGACGCGGTGCACTTTCCTGCCTAATAATAAAAACTTTTGATTTTGTTTTAAAAAACTATAAACCGACTTATATAGGTTATTAAGGAGCCCATTGTCAGAACTGGAGCAAATTAAAATGGGACCACACGGGAAGCAACAGCTTTCAAATAAAAAATAATCATCAAAATCGGATCACTCAGTCAAAAGTTCTGAGGTAACAAACATAAAAAAAAAACAAACAAAAATACAGTCGAATTGAGAACCTTCTCCTTTTTAACCGATTTCAAAAAAGGAGGAGGGTCTCGATTCCACTGTATTTTTTTTTTAATGTCTGTTACCTCAGAACTTTTGACTGGGTGGTCCGATTTTCATGATTCCTTTTTATTTGAAAGCTGGTGCTTAACGTGTTTCCCATTTGGTCCAGTTTTGACAATGGCATCCAATCTAAGAGAAAACCATAAAATTTTAGTCGGTTTATAGTTTTTTTAAAACAAACCCAATTATTCTAACTATACACGTGAGTTGATACTACCTTTGGCCCGCGGATTCGCTCACAGTGCCTGGACGTGGTAAAAAACGTCGCTAGCATAGCACGCAAAATTAAAGAATAATAAATAAAAATTAATAATAGGCACGAGTAGATAGAATTTTGATGCTATTTGTAGTAAACAAATCCACTTCATTTTATGAAGTTTTCCTGCTAATTCGCCTTGAAATATAGTCAATCTTGGTGACTGCATAGTCTGGATAATTTTGCAGTGTATTTATAGTTTACAAAACAAATATATTTGTCTTATGAATATATTAAATCATTAGTAACTTGTATATTGAAGGAATATGGAATTAAAGCAAAATACACCATTCTTTTAATATGTTTTTATTTATAACTGTAATATAAGTGTGAGGTTTTGATGCTACAAAAACTGCTTTGGCAATATCTA
This sequence comes from Eupithecia tripunctaria, assembly GCA_955876795.1. NCBI lineage: Eukaryota > Metazoa > Arthropoda > Insecta > Lepidoptera > Geometridae > Eupithecia > Eupithecia tripunctaria. Next base: position 4,564,455 of record OY041623.1, on the reverse strand, counting down.
CTATGTAAAAATAATAAATAAATAATGCTGGTCTATCTACACAGCATCATCTAGCCCCAAGCTAAGCAGAGCTAGATAACTGATAATCATACAATTCATTACTCAGATATATATTTTATTATATATAGAAAATACCCGAAACTATGTTATTGTATAATTATAGAAAAATAACCAGAACACCCGGAGCAAATATTTACAGATCGTACAAACATTTGTCCCAGGGCGGGAATAGAACCCGAAGTGAAGTGGCGAAGTGTCTTAAATCTAAAGAGAGTGGAGACGTGATATTTATTAAACTTTAGTGATAAGTGTGATAACTTTTCACTGTGGCTATTGAGACATCTTATTTTCTTACTACCTACTTATTATTCTATATGATTGTAGTTATAAATAAAATCATTTTCTTTCTTTCTATTTTCTTATTTAACAGTAGTTTCTGCCCGCGCCTTCGCACGCGTTGTTTCTATGGAAACGTTTTCTATTATGATTCCAGGATTAGAAAAACCTGTATGCGAAATTTCGGCTTGATCTGTTCAGTAGTTTTGGCGTGAAGAGGTAACAAACATCCATCCATTCAAACTTTCGCACTTATAATATTAGTGTTATAGTGTGATTAACTGCTGCATATTTTTTTTTATCTACTTCTTATTGATATTATGTTTGTTTTTATTTAATTTAAGTGCTTTAAACTGACATAATATTGCATAATGCAATGAAATGATAATACATTATTTTACAATGCATGTGCTCGAAAAGTGCGATTTCTAAGGAGTCAAATCGTGCGGAAAGTGCCATTTTTCCGCACTAGTGCTTTTTACTTTTCATTTTTTTAATTTTTATCTTCGCCGGCAGCCCTAAACAAACAGTATTCACTACTGCACATGCGCAGTAGTAGATACGTAAAGCGCGCATGTGTTTAAGAAAAATAGCTTGCATTTGGCTATTTACTCGTCAGTCACAGTTAGTCTTGTTTAGTGTGACTAGTTTTTTATTTACTTGCACAATGCATAGTAAAACATTGTATGATCGTGCATAAAGAGGATTTCCGACTTGTGTCGGTTATACCCTCGCTCGCTGCGCTCGCTCGTGAATAGTATGCCACTCGGAAATCACCTACTTTCCGCACTTGTTGCGAAGCTGTGGGTATTATTACCTGATAGCAAAACATAGGCATAAATAGCTATTAAGTTCGTGTTCTGGACAGTTTGTTTTTAAAGTAATGAGAGATCTCCAGACGGTCTGATTTTGATAATTCTCTACCGGGATACAGTACCTAACCCTGGAAGCTCTAGGCTACTTTTTATATGTGTACAGTTAGTGTCAGATGTGCGTACATCGTTGCTATACATATAGAACTTCCATAAGTTTAATTTTATATAATATAGTTTAAGGATTTAAAGTGGTCTATGGTATGCACCGTAATTTGTGAATGATTGCGGGGAGGATTTAGAAAAAATGGTAAAGTTTGGTAAAAAATATAATAAAATTAAAATAAGTTCAAACTAGACCATCATCGATGTCAGATAAATGAATAAATAAATTATTTAATCAAAACAACCCGATCAAATGGGTTACATAAGAGTCGATAATATCCTATAATATTCTAAATCGGAAAGATTTGATTGTTTGTCTTGAATAGGCTCCGAAACTACAGGACCGATTTAAAAAATGACCTCTGAAGAGCCTTATTTGCGTATCTCTCGATAAAATAGATAGGAGCGCCACTTTCACAGGTGTATGCTCCTTAACACGTTCGGGTGCAATAATAATTTACATTCGACTCTAATAAAGCCAAGTCCAAAGTCCGCCTGGTAAACCACATCTACTCGTAATACAATCAATTTCCTCATTGTGTTATTTACCTGTCTTTAAGAGGACATAGTTTTATTACACAACAAATAATGCAATTAGGTCATAATTCAATGTCAGTATCGTCATTAGAAAAACCATTTTGTGAATTTTTCAGAGGCGCTGCTGCCCGCCCCCGATATATTATATTCCTCATATATATACTACGACACCAGCGGAAAAAGTTGCGTGGTGAAAATTCTATACCGGCATTACACGGCAATTCTGTAACATTTATTAGTATTTATTATTATTTTTACTAGAAAACGATCGCATTTTACCGACTAGGTAATGTTTGTATTAATGCCGTTCATTTTTAACAAAGCATTTATTTTCATTGGTAATTTTCGTCTACGATGGAGTCATTCATGTGTTTCTCAGGTACTGTTTTTCGTCTAACAATGAAAAAAAACCTTGTTTTTTTACGTTCACGATAATCAATGTCAGCAGTACATTGCCCGTTAATTTAATGATAAATAATAAAACTGAAAAAAAGGTTACGTACCCACTAAAAATTAATTTACCTAACTAAACAATTACCTAGCTAAAAAATTGTAGCAAGACAATAGAGTTAAATGAACCGTACATAGTGTTAGAGCAAGAGAATAGGTTTAATGGTCAAGGTAGGCGTAGATCGACATACCATAGAGTCTAATAAAAAAATCTACTCTATACTTTCATAGTATCCACAGCCAGAGTGGAATGAGCTTCTTCCGTCTGTTTTTCGATCGGAGTACAATCTTGGAGTCTTTAAATCCAGGATAAATAAGTTCATTCTGAAGAAAGGTGCAAAAAAGCGAAGATGTGGCCTCAGATGGAGGCCACATCTTCGCGTGTGAGTCAAAGGCCAAAGGCTTGACCACCATCAACAAAAAATATGATCTCAGTACTCACGGGCAAAAAACTTGAATTACCTACCTGTTCATAAAATTTAACATTATTTCATTGGATTATCTAAACACAATTGACAAATAAATACAATAAAAAAACATGAAATTGCACTTTGACAAATAATTTGGAGATCTGCGGTCTTTTGAAATGACTTATTTGATTCGTAGATTTTTCTACTAATTATTTGTTATTATTTTTAAGCCAGTTTCATACTAAGTTGCGTAGTTTTCTTAAGTAAATCATAGTTAGATTTTTGCGCTTACGCCTTTCCAAAAACGTATGCCCTGTCCCGCTCCTATGAACGCGAAATCCTATGCCAATCCTTTTCACAAAATGGCGCGCGTATATGTATCCTAATATGTTTATTATTATTGTCATTTTATTAAAATTAAAATGACAAACTAACATCATTTTAATCGTAAATACATAAATCACAAAATCATTTGCAGTGCCCTTACAGGATATATCTATGGATTTAGCTACCTATACCTAATTCTAAACTTATAAATGTATTGTATGCAAGGAAAATAAATGGGTTATGAAATCATCTGGAAAATACAATATATCACTACATAGTAACAAACAAAGTAGCTTTCGGCTGTCTGTGCTTAGAGCTTTAAAACTGCGCAACGGATTTTGATGCGGTTCTAATAGATAGAGTGATTCAAGAGGAAGATTTATATGTATAATACATCAGCATTGCACCGGTGCGTGTAAAATAGGGTTTATTTCATGGCCTCAATGTCAACAGTACAGTCGGCGCGATAAATGAAGAACGGTTTCAACAGTCGGTAACGAAAAGGGTTACTCAAGCATCGATTGATGTGATGCCTGACCAAACTTTCAGAATACCTTTTTTATATATTTATTCATTAAAAAAACAATCACAGTATACATTATATTTGTACCGTAAAACCTTGTAAGTCTCGGTACTCACATTCTCTTCATTCGTCTTAACTTTATTGGTAGTCTAAGTATAAGTAATAAAAAATACACTCAATTGAGAACCTCCTTACGGGGCTCAATCCTTATTTATTAAAATTATACACAAAATATGCAAAACCAGCAGCATACCCACCCATTATACATCGTTCGCAACGATCAATGTGGACACTTGAACTAGACTCGTCTCGTCAGGCAGGTGACAGACAGGTGTTCCTACATATTTTCATAATAATGCCCTCGGTCGATCTATGCCTGTGAAACAGGCCTGCGCATCTTGCAAAAAATGAGGTGTAACGGTGGCTTGATAATGTCAGGAATACTTTTCTATTTATGTAACTAGACTTAGGGAGAGCATTATAAAATATATATCTATCTAGTGTATTGTATTATGTATATCAGTGATCTAGACCCATAATACAAGCTCTGCTTGCAGCTTGGGGCTAGATAATGCTGTGTGAATTGTCCAGCATGATTTATTTTATTTTTCATGTTCATATTACATTTGGCGGTTTAAAAAAGGAAAATCTATGTAAAGAGGTGTTGTATCATTTAAATACACAGACATCTAAATAATAAGGCACAGATACCTTATTATATAGAGTACTTAATATTTAGAGTTTTACAGTACCTTATTGTTTTGATTTATGCGTCTAAGTTGCAAGAATGCAAGCAAGCAAGATGTTACAATTGACACTTGAATAATTTTTGGTTAAACTAAATAAAACGAAGTGGATCAAATGATTAATAAAAAACCTTAAAAACAACGTGTTTTATTTTTTAAGGTTTTTTAGCAAATGATTAATAAAAAACCTTAAAAACAAAAACTACGATTGATGAAAGTTTTCTCGATAGTTAATTTTTTTGAAAAATAGATGTTTTGCACGTATTTTGCTATTTATCTTAGGAGCACATTTTTTTCTTTGGTTTTTGTTTTGGTAACAACCTCGAAGTATTTATTTAGTCATGTTTTTTTTAATTTTCCGATCGGTTGTTTCATTAACTTACGTAATTAGGTAAAAACAGTATTGGCGCACTCGCGAGCAAGCTATATCTTGTCATCCCGCTCGAAATCCATCTCGTAGCAGCGTTATTGACTACTCTTAATTTAAAAAATAAGCCTATTTGAAGCTCAATTGAAGGCCAAATTCACTGACCGTAAATCAAAATACCCACTGCGGCAGATAGTCCTATCTGTGTGTTATCACATCCAAAACAATCGCTGTTACACAAACATACTTTCAAAGTCACGTAGCAATACGTGTAGGTTGTGTTTGTGTGTCTGTTAGTAAAAAACACATTAAAAAGCCAAAAATACCTATTTATACGTGTTTCACCTTATACCAGCCACATAGCAAAGGTTTTATTTTGTCTTACCTGAAAACGGGTTGCACTTGCAGGTAACGTTAAACTTTGTACAATTTGCATTTAATATACAATAGAACAGCTTGCTTCTCTTGAAAACTGTTTTATCAAATTTTAAATTGAGAATAGTACCTAAATCAATATATTGGTAATATTTAAGTATCTACCTCTATCTTAAATTCAACTTATATCACCCAATCGAACGCCTGGCCTAATTCTAGATAATCGAGCCACCCCTAAACAGGCATAACTTAGTAAGCAGCAGTGCAGCAGTAACTTATTCCCATCAGTCGGCCAAGCACAAGACAGCAAGGTTTCAGCAAAGCAGTAGATTGGACCTCTTAATATTTGATTTTATTAAAAAACTATAAACCGAACCTGATTCGTCTTTATGCAAACGTTAATCTTATGTAAGCGAAATAATATGTAGTTGGTTTTGCACAACGAAATTCAAAATTAAAAAATGCTATATTTCCATACATACAAAAATGTACACATAGAAAAGGACAAAAAAATAACTGTTTACGAAAACGAAACTTTGATTTTCCAATGCCTCGGCGTCATCGCCCAACAACCTACTTAGTTATTTGAATTACTGGCTTATTCCACTAATCCCCGTTGATAATCCCCGTCAACGGGGAAAAGTGAACTTTTTGTTCATTATTCCCCGTTGACGCCGCGCCGATGCGAACCAATAATGGGGATTACTACTACTAGCGCGTATTACAACTCTCTGCTTAGTCAGCCAATTTATTTTTTATTATGTAAAATATGTAGTTTTAAAACTTCAATACGTTCTACAACTTCTACATAAACGGAGTCGCGGTTTTCAACAATTAATTTATTATCACTTTCATTTGAGCTATTGTGCTAAATGATTATTATTATACAGGATGTTTGTTCATGGAACTACCTAAATCTGAAATGAATCTCCTGCTCCAAGTCTCGGCTTTGACGACTTTTGATAGAGACTTTTGACTTGTGAAATAGTTGCCGAACTGTTCAATTTATTTGCTTATTATTCATTGTTTAATTAAATCTTAAATTAAAATTGCAATAAGATCTATCGTAGTTTAACGAATTTATTAAATTACGGACGTAAACGTTGGTGTTCTTCCGTTGGCGTTGTTATATACATAAAAACCGACTTTAAATCAAAGTCATATGAACCGACATTCAGTGACGCCAACTGTTTGGTTACTGAATTAGACAACTCCACTGTTGTTATATCTATCTATAGGTCACCATCTTACCAGCAATGTGAAAGATTCTTAAAATCGCTGAATATTTTGCTTCGTTCACTAGATAAGCATAAAAACATTATCATTACAGGGGATATAAACATAAACATAACAGAAAGCTCTGTTCATCCCTTTGCCTCTGAATACCTCAACTTACTAGCTTTTCACGGATTATTGCCTGCTCACACCTTTCCAACCAGAGCTTTTAACTGCTTAGATCACTTTATCGTTAAAACGAATAGAAACGCCACAACACTTGTTATAGATAGCTCGGTTACGGATCATTACACAGTGTTACTGAATATTGACTTATCAACACCAAGAGTGCAAACGGATTCAACATATAAAAAAATAGACTATGCTTCAATCTCAAACGAACTAGCAAATACTTGTTTTAAAGATGTTTTAGCTACTACTGATGCAAACATTGCAGCGGAAAAGCTCGTCGAGTCCATCATGACCACCATTAAAAATCACACTTCCATAATTAAGCGATCGCGTCGAAAAACCCCCCTTAAACCTTGGATAACGGCAGGGCTAATACGCTGTATGAGACACCGAGATATTATGCATGCAAAACTTAGAAAACAAACTGATAATGACAATCTAAAAACGATGTACAAGCGTTATAGAAACTTTTGTAACTCTCTACTTCGTAAGCTCAAAGATGGCTATGAAAAATCCTTACTAGAGAAAGCTGATAAAAATATTAAGAAAACCTGGCAAATTATCAATGACATTACTCACTATAAACCCAAGAAAAACTTATCTTTGGAACTTGTTAACGGACATGACCCACTTACTAAACTTAACATAGTAAATGAATATTTTGTCAACGTCGGGAAAACCTTAGCTGAAAAAATCTCTACCGCTGATGTAAACCAATCTCTACCACGTTCTAGCACTTCTTGTCCACAAACAAATTCATTTGCCTTGTTTAATACCGACGAAAAAGAAATTATGCAACTGATAGATTCTTTGAAATCTAATTGTTCACCGGGGTGGGACGAAATCCCTTCTCGTATTATAAAAGAAAATAAATCGGTATTTACTACTGTCCTTACCCACTTGTGTAATATATGTTTTTCAACTCACGTTTTCCCAGACATTTTTAAAAAATCCCTGATCCTCCCTATTTACAAAAAAGGCGAAAAAATGAAACCCTCTAATTACAGGCCAATATCTATTTTGCCTGTTTTGTCTAAGATATTAGAAAAAGCTCTAAATAACCGGTTAGTGAACTATTTGGACAAGTTTAATTTAATCTCCAGTAATCAATTTGGATTTCGAAGAGGAAAGTCGACGGGAGATGCCGTATCGGAGCTGGACCAATTCGTGGCGTCTGCGCTTGACAATGGAGACAAATGTATAGCTATTTTCCTGGACCTTGCTAAAGCTTTCGATACGGTATCTATCCCAATACTGCTAGACAAACTGCAACTTTTGGGAATTCGTGGTTGCGAACTACAACTATTTAAAAATTACCTAACGAACCGAAAACAGAGAGTGAACATAAATAACCATCTTAGCAGTGAACTCATCCTAACACAATTTGGAATTCCTCAAGGTAGTATACTCAGACCGACACTCTTTCTAATCTACGTAAATCAAATTTGTAATCTAGAGCTCATAAACGGCAAGTTATTAGCTTTTGCCGACGATACCGCTCTTTTGTTCCGAGGTCGTAATTGGGACCTCGCTTTCAATTATGCGCAGGAGGGATTCAACCAGGTGTCCATCCTTTTAAATCAAAACCTACTTACACTAAACACGGATAAAACAAAATACCTGAAATTCACACTCCGCAATAATAAACCGCCGGACACACTGTTAACTATCAAGGCTCACTCAACAAACTGTCAACTTTTACAATCATCACCCTGCAAATGTCCCGCACTTGATACTTGTGAGTCGATTAAGTACCTAGGGATAATGATTGATAACAAATTAAATTATGTTAGTCATATCAAACAACTTACAGCTAGAGTTCGCAAACTCATTGCCGTTTTCCGCAAGGTTCGGCATGCTGCAAATGTACCACAAGTAAGACTATTGTACCAAACTCTCTGCCACTCCCTTCTTACCTATTGTGTACCGTCGTGGGGTGGGGCCGCAAAGTCTCACTTATTACCTCTAGAGAGAGCACAAAGGGCGGTCTTAAAAGTAGCTTTTTCTCTCCCATACAGATACTCGACGACACAGTTATATAGAGAATGCAAAATCCTCACCTGTAGACAAATCTTTACGCAACAGCTAATTTTAAAACAACATCTTCTACCAAAACTTAAAAACGAAAGTAAGCGTAGAGATAAAGCTTTCCAAACTCTTAGCTCTAGAACTACCTTTGCACAAAAGCATAGCTCTTTTCTAGCCCCATATATCTACAACAAAATAAATAAAACCATCTTTATAAAAGACCTGTCATATAACGATTGTAAATTAAAACTTAATGATTACCTTAAATCCCTAACCTATGACCAGACTGAGGACTTATTTCATAGAATATCCTGAATTACCATCCTAATCCCCTTTATCACATAATTATCCACCTAGTAACTTGTTGTGTTATTATATTAACATTAAGTGTTTTATAATTCCCACCCTTCTTCCATTTTTAGGCTAGGTGTTGTTGCTGTATAAATTAGATTTTTTGTATAATTAGTTTTTTTTTGTGTAATTAGAGATGCATATCCTTATTTTCTAAATTAATATTAAGAAAATAAAATTAATTTCCAAATATTTGCATTTTAGGCTAGGTGTTATTTCTGTATAAATTAGATTTTTGTAACTAGATTATGTATTTATTATTTTCTAAATTTAACTTAGGCACTATAAGACCTTGATATAAATATATGGCTATCACCGTTAGTACACTATTGTGAGAAAAAAACCTGAGTTAGCCAGAGCAGGAGCCCTTCGTTTCTTAATACAAGTTTCGACTTAGTAAGAACGAGGAACTCATTAGCGATGCCTAAATTGGGTCTTTTACACACATCTGGTACCAACTATCTGAATAATAAACTGTACCTACCTTTATTTGTAAATGTGTGATTTAAGACGAAATAAACATTTTATATCTTATATCTTTATATCTTCCAACACAAATAATGTTCGTAGTTAACCCGCTTACATCAGTTGTTGTCATTAGTTAACTTGTCCAAATCGAGTTGTAATTTATTCTGGCGTTTGGCGTTGCGTTTTTGGTAACCTCACATTCAATGTTCTGATGAGCAGACCCAGGTCGGCTATTGCCTTGGCAACTATTATAGAACACTCTGTATTGTTTCTTATCAATATTTTGTACCTACCAAAAAGTTGAAGTTGAAGGTCGCGTTGACAAAAAGTTGTGAATGAATCAGCTAAGGGGTAAGTGTTTGTTTCAGAATTGAGAAATATCAATTATTACCTAATGTTTTTTATGTTTATCATGTTTGGTTCCACTGCTCAGATAAATAATTATAGTAGGGTATTTTTTGGCTGGTTATTTGTTATCTTTCGCATCTATAATATTAGTGTGATGTGATATTAGTGTAGATATACTCCGGCAAAAAATGATGTGAAATGTTAGTAATGAGACTACAGCAACCAAATAAATAATAAGTGAAGTAAATATTTTAAATCGTCAAGGTATGTAAGTTATAAGCTTACATCGATCAAAGTTTTCGCGAAATACCTGATCGAAGGTTGCGTATATAATCATTGATTTTGTATTAAAAAACTATAAACTGACTTCAATTATATAGTTTTCTCATGGATCAAATTAAAATGGGACCACACGGGAATAACCAGCTTTCAAATAAAAAAAGAATCATGAAAATCGGACCACCCAGTCAAAAGTTCCGAGGTAGGGGACGGACGGGCAAGGAGGACATGTCGGGCAAGAAGAATAAAGCCGATAAATCGCTGCTTGATCGATAGAAAAAAACAGCGTTAGTACTGCTCGACGCGTATTTCAGACGCGCTAGCCGACAGTGTGCCACCTACGTTTTAGGAAGGTAACTGAGTATTTTGTGCGAGAAAATACAAATTTCAAGAAAAAATTAGAATAAAGCAGCTGTAAGTACATCGTCTTTGTTTTATAATAATCTTGGGTGGCTAAATTATGATATTTTAAGTAAAGTCTGTTAATATTAGACGAGACAAAAACGTACTTCCCGTTTGTTGATTGTATCATCTTTTATAATTATAGCTATAATCGGTAAATTATGTACCCTGCGGGCATAATGAAACCGGGCAAAGCGGATAGAATCCGTTTTGCCCGCTGTAGTCAAAGATCTTTTTAAATGAGATAGTGTTTCGAATTTTGTTTGCATGACTATTAATTTATTGATAGATTTTGTTACAGATAGTGTATAAGTATAAGAGGAAGACTGATCGGGCCAACTGGTCTGAAGAAACATTAAAGCCATGGTAGAAGCATAAAACACATCCAAACTGAATATAAGTAAAATGCATAGCATTCTCTATGCTCTACAAAGACACATCGAGAGCGGTTCTTCGCAAAAAAAATTAGGTCGCTTTAAAACGGTTTTTTCGGCGGAAGAAGAAAAAATCAATCAAATATATTTTAAAAGAAATCCGACCCATCCCTACGCCGTACAAAATAGAAACATGCCACGATGAAGACAACAAAAAGCAGAAATATTGACCAGTACCTACGCCCATAGAAAAACAGAAACAGGACGCTGCGCTGCTGCATCTGAAGATAAAGTTACATTTGATTTCCCTGGTCCATCCAATACTCAAAGAAAGTAGACAAGTTCCAAAAAAGCTCCCGTTGATAAAGAAAATAAAGACAGAGCATTTTTCTGCATCGTGTGCAAGGAAAAATACTGTCATCATATATGGGCCAAGGCATTTTTTTGCTATTATTGTTATGAATTTAATGTACTGTGTTCGTTTTGCCCGACCTATGTAACCATTTTGCCCGCCCTGGTCGGGCAAAACGGATAACGACTGATTTTTTTTCAAAAGGTTCTGAGTTGGAGAAGGCTCAATTTTTTATTTAGTTTGATCTAAAATAAAAAATTTAAATGTCCAAAGATTAAAACAATAAATATTTCATAAATATAACATATGCTAAAGTAGTTTTTCTTTTTATCCAAAGTTAGCATATCCTTCCTGCCCGTCCGTCCCCTATCAAACAAAAAAAAAAAATCCTGTTACAAAGACAATTTTTTTTTGAAGTCTCCAAAGTTAATTTTAGGTGAAGTACATGCGATTTGCTTACAATCATTTAACTTGAATGAACTATAGGCTCTAGGATTGCAAAATAGCACAGCTAATAATTAAAATAATATGAAACGGATATGTAGACGGAGGTCCTCTTTTTGCCAAGAAATGGGTGGTAGTGGTATGGTGACTAACAGGTGGTAAACAAGTACTTCGTCTACCGTTAACTTGATCTTTGATCCTTTGGTTGATTTCCGTTGAATTATTTACCTGAATAAATAGTGGAGTGAGGTTTGAGTTCAGGGACGTTGATTGTTATTTAATTGATTAATTAAATCAAACCAGCAAGCGTGCAACGCCAAGAGAGATGGTTTTATTTGTTCCTTGTTTCGATCTTTTCAAGAATATTTTTAGAATTTTTTTTTCTGGCTATGGTAATTGGAATTGAGTTGTGTGAGGCTTAGAATTTGCACCAACCCATCTCTTCCCGTTGGTGTCGTAAGAGGCGACTAAGGGACCGGTGGGCAGGCAGCAGCGCCCCCTGGATAACAATTCTACCACCGAACTGCGATCCCCAAGCCACATGCCCAGCGTGGGGATTATGGGTATTACCTCCATTAGATAAACGCCAGCAAGGTGCTTATCAGGGGGAGGCCTGCGTCCAGCAGTGGACCTATGCAGGCTGTTGAGGTTGAGGTTGATGGTAATTGAGCGTTTAGTTTAACTAAATAAAGGAAGGAGTCCAATTTTATCTGTTCTTTTCTGTTTTGGATTTAAAATATACGTCACAAAAATGAAAATTCTAAAAACTCTTTATTTCGATAAATACAATAAATGTACACTGAGAAAGGGTCAAATTATAAAATTAAACACTGACACGGAAATAAAGTGATATTTTTGATTTCTGTCGCTTCGGTATCAGTTGACAGGCTGTGACATTCATAGAAATATAATCTAGATTATTCAATACAAATCGATTTAGTATTTGCTTCTATCTCGATATATTTATGTGATAGAGTCCGTTCAAAATGAGAAGCGTCTCGTGGGAATTGAGGGACTGACAGAATCGAGGTGTGCCAATTGACAACTTTTGTTGCGTTGACAACAAACTGGTCTGTCATTGCAGTACGACTAAGAGTTTACTGAAACGCCACGACAACGCTTTTCTTTTTTGAACAGACTCTATACGTGTGAATTTTTGTCTCTATTATACTCTGTCCAAAGTAGTATCCTTTTTTCGGGATAATGCACCACTATGAATTTCCTTAATTGTTGACAAGAGATTTTCAAATAAAGAATGACTTATTTCATCTCTATCTGCCAAAAGAAGTTTGTCTGTGAAATACTTCCTTAGCAGCGCATTGCATTATCCAAAAAAAGGATAATATTTTCGATAGGATATACATTATGTAGGTGTATGAACGAGTTACAAAACGATGTCTAAAAACTAAAATAATAAGTCTAGAATATGAAAGTCAAACTTTCTAAAAAAATTTTAAGAAACGTGGGCTCAGTTTTGTAGAAACTTTGATAAAACATTGTATGTTACAATGTTTCCCGGATCTACTAGTAGTTATTTAATAGTAGTTCAGGATACCATTTCAAAACTTTCCATATCTATTGAATTGTGTAACATCATACCGGATTTCACTATAAGGAAGGTCCCCAAACCTTCGTTCTTTTTCTTTGTCGCAGGGCAATGCCCGTGAAACTCTCTGATATGTCAATGTCAAAATGAAATGAAAATAAACCTCTTTCTTGTACACGTGCGCCCTTGCTGAAAAGTTGTTGAAGTTCGTCTTTCAAAATTAATTTGCATTCTAAATGCTCAGACCAAGTAATATTTTTTTGTTGTCTAAATGTTAATAAAAATTTAATTGTGTGATAAAATAACGAAAAATCCTTTATTTTGCTGTAAAAAAAACAAATTTTGTTGGATTTGTAATAAATTGGCTGGCATCTTCACCATTACCAAGCTCTGGGCTCATTATACCAATTCTGTAATTCAAATTGGAATTAGTATAATTGACCTAAAACCGTTCTAATTACGTCAATAAATAAATAAAAAAATGCCGCTACCCCACAGCACAAAAACGTGCATTAAAATATGGGCTTCTACTCATTTTTTTATCAACCTTTGAGCTATCTGTCATCTGACGCCGTCAACATAAATCATCTAGAAGTCAAAGGCCCTATTTTAATGCAATTTTTCGATACGGTGCTGCAGCGGTGCTTTCTGGTGTGCGATAAGTTTTACGAAGTAGGTTTGGACAGTCCAGTACTGGACATAATCCTTATATTAATAAATATGACAGCAGCGAGTTTTTCTTCATGAATTTTGTATTCAGTTTAGTTAGTTACATTAGTTTAGTTACATCAATCACTAACAGCCGAACTCAGAAGATAATGATTGATAACTGTCACTTAGTAAATATTTCAATACAAAAACCTTTTATTAGAGACAGTTTAAGTAAGCATTACCGTCTCTGAGTGGGGGGGGGGGGGGGGGGGGGGAGTTGACTTCACTGAACTGCAGTCGCGCCTTGCAACCAGTAACTTGCAGTCCGTGTATAAGAGAGCTTAGATTTCACTAGATAACTGCGGTCAATGTAGGAAGTAATATGGACATAATATTGACATCATAAACGATGTAGGTAACCTAGATTAGTTGAGTATAAGTCACTTTCCACTACAGATGTAAAAACGAACACACAATCAATCACTATGATACGACAGCCTACGTATAAGTAATATTATGCAAACGGTCGTTCGACGTAGACATTTTTACAAGGCCCCCCGCACGAATGTCCTTTGAAAACCACGTGAAAATGGCTTCGTTGAACGACTGTATGCATATAACGTTTTTTATTGCCTTAATTTTTTCTTCTTGACTGCACATAAATTTGACAGACTGCGAAAAGATACACGATATAAATTTAATAGTCTACAAAATGCTACTGATTGCAAAAACATAACAAAAATCGGCACTATTAGTTGCGTAGGATTTTTTTAAAGTCGGCACTCTTCTAATACTTATATTGGATATCGCAAAAGTTGCCTAAGTACGAAAATCGGCACTCGGCGCCGACATGATAATGTAGGTAGGTAGGCTGTGAAGATCTTAGGCCCGAATCATGGAAGCTTACTCAATCATCAATCCATGATTAAGTAATGCTTTTCTATGACATGAACGTTGCTCAAGCATATATCTATGACTGAGCAAGCTTTCATAATACGGGCCTTAGTCCATTGGAAAAAAAACAAGGATTTTGACTGATGTGGCGCGGCGGGCGAAAAAATGTCCAACAGCGATGCAGAAGGTTGCGTGGTTTATCGAACGATTTAAATCATAATGAAATAAGTTATTTTGCTGTTTTAAAATCAGAGTATTGTTTGTTTTGCAAAAAAAAATCGTGCAATTTGATTTCACAATAAATAACTGTTATTATAACCATTTATTGTGCAATCATTCAGTTGGGTTTCGTCACAAAAATACAATTTTTAACTACTCATTAGTGTGCGTGCGTCAGCAATTCGTTTACGCACGCATTCAAAGACCTGATAGACCAGAATGGTATCTATTCAACTGTCGCCAAAACTAGACTAAACTAATTTGATATTACTAAAAATAATACTATTCTTATTATTTTGATCGTTTTGTCCCTGTCCCGGCGACAATTTTATTCCTGTCAAATTAGTTTAGTTTACTTTTGGCAGCATCTAAATAGACACCAATGCCACTGTTTTTGGTGTGGTGTGAGGGCGTAGGTACCTACCTAACGATATAAATCTTTGGTTGTATACGTAGGTTGCATCTCTTTGCACGTATCTAACATGCTAGGGTCAAAGGCTATCTTACGAGACTGCAATCTATATGTTTCATAACTATTTATCTTAAATACTTATTTTATCCGCTAATGGTTCCTGCATCATCCTCAGATAGCTATTTATATTTTTCAGATTGCATGGCGACATCTAGGTATTTTAATTACTCGGGGGTTTGAACATTTTAGCTCTAACACGCCACACATATTTTTCGCCGTACCTAGGTACCTATTTTTATGTTTAGATACCCTTTTGATAAAGGTCCTAAAAGAACACCGGATAATGGGGTATCTGATATGATAATAAATAAATTTTATATGCTTAGAGCTTCATTCTGTGTCTACCCCAAAGATTTAAATCGTTAGATACGGCTTAGGCCTTAAAGGCTTAGGCCTGAAAACTGTGGCATTGGTGTCTATTCAGATGTTGCCCTAACTAAACTAAACTAATTTGACAGTACTAAAAATGTTGCTGTCCCTGTCATAACGATCAAAGTAAAGGATGGCACCATTTTTAATCCAGTCAGATTCGTTTTGTCTAGTTTTGGCAACATCTGAATAGACAGACACCATTGTCTTTGAATGCGTGCGTTAACAAAACGCCGATTTACTCTTACCCACATCCATCACCATCAGTGAAACCACGAGTCGAACTTGGCTATATTTTCACATTTGTTTTTGATAGGGTAGTACGTAAAGCAAAAATTGCGCCTTACCACCACTATGGTGATTTTTCTGTGAAGTGAATAGTTACCAACCCCGGCTTGCTCGATAACTTTTGTTTTTAACGCAAAGCAAAATAGTTTCAAACTGAATAGGCATTACGTTTGGCGATGGTACCTACTTACTAAGACACACAAACCACTCCCATGGTCCCATGGAGCTGTAATAAAGGAATAGTAGTTCAATGCCCATGGTAGATACTGATAGTAAGGTACTTACTGACTGTACATTTATTAGTATCCGCTTATTCATTCTGCCGATAAACTAATTTACGATTCGTAAATTACGAACTATGAACTATTAGGCTTTTAAAGCCTGATAAAAGGGGAAGCCTCGCGTCTTACGCGTGATGCGTGATACACCTTCCCGCCAATCAGCCATCTTGAAAATGCCATTTTGTTTCATAAACTCTGTACCATAGAGTTGAAATTTTATTTCGATTTGTGCATGCTACAAGCTTTAATTTCTTAGTTCTTACTTCCTGGTAATAAGGTTGAATATGTGGTAGTGCGTCTGAACCTAAGTATGAACCCAGACGTGCGATAGACACAGATAACACCCGGATGCTGCAGCTGATTACGATATCGGTCAAGTGCGAGTTGGTAATTAGATCAAACGTTTTGAAACTTACAAACGTTACAAATAAATATTACAGAATTGTTTTTGAAAATCTTTCTTATTATTGAATATATTGGAACGAGATTTCAATTCGTCGGAGATTTTTCTATAATTCGTTTTTTTTCTATATTTTATAATTGTTTTGTGTTTGATAGATAATTCTAACAAATCTACCACGTACAAAACGATTAAAATCGTTTCTGGATTACCAATGTTAAATAGTAGTTCATTAATTAAGTTTCCTGCGTGCAAAGCCTCTCTTTGTCCTAAACATATTCAATCTGACGGTAGAGTGAGCTTATTTCATTTATAATTTTTAAGTATGAAATAATTAGGTTAAGTGTAGTTAGTTATACACCACGTAAGATGTGGCAAAAAAGTTGATCTCTACGTTGTCCAGGATCACCCTTTTTGTTTAGTAAACATCCTACATGGCATCCTGTTCCTGTATAGCTGAATAGTGCCTCGAGATGTTTCAAGAAAAGAGTTTCCAGTGGCGACGACAGTCCGTGTTTGAAACGTGCAATCTGTGTATAGGAGCCCTAATCGACTTAAGAGGGACACTCGTGGCCCTGACCTGACCGGCTTCTGACCTTATTGAACAAACTAAATTAATGACAAATACTTTTACCAAAAGGATATGAAGGGTGAAGGTCTTTTTATGATAATGCAGCGTCCTGTCAACAACTGTCTGGCCGAAGTCCGACTCAAAATACATTTTTATTTACTTACATAGATATCACTCACTTGTTTCCGGATGTAGATAGCTAGAAAGATAGAGATATAGAGAGAGTCTTTTTATTAAGTACACACACAAACAGGACTTGAAAAGTAACAAAAAAAAACAGTAACAGTATTTAAGGTACACGTTTTAGAAGTCTGTTCAAAAAGAGTAGAGTCGTAGCGATACGGTGAACTAACACTTTTAGTCGCACTGCAATGACAGAGCAGTGTTGTCAACGCAACAAAAGTTGTCAATTGGCACACGAGCACCTTCAATTCCCACGACTCTTCTCTTTTGAAGAAACCTAAACAGGTACACGATTATAAATTTATCACAGGAACAGCATGAGTATTAGATGAAAGTTAAAGTCACCCAAATACCTTTATCGAATATTTATTAGCAAGGCACCTATGATGATGTCGAACATTTTATTAGACTCTTAATAGTGAATAAGTTAGTTATTCGTGTATCATCTACACATTCGAAGGACCGTAGAATACCGCTTGTCTCTCTCTACTGCTGTGACAACACTTTTAATTTCACATGATAGGTTAACATTAATAATTATCTACGACTCTACGTTCGCAATAAAGACGTAATATTAAACTTGCAAAGTTATAATTCATAATCAATTTTGTTTTAAAAAACTATAAACCGACTTCAATTTTTATAGGTTTGTCATAGATTTTCATGGACTCTATTGTCAGATCCCAACCAAATTAATATAGGACCAGTCCATAATTCTGAGGTAACAAACATAAAAAGAAAAAATAATAATACAGTCGAATTGCGAACCTCCTCCTTTTTTTAAATCGGTTAAAAATAGTGCAACAAAGATTTTCGTTCTAAGAAAAAATATATAAAAAGAAATAGGGAGCCGCTCAAATAACCTAAGAAATTATGAATTCTACGCCAGTGAAGCGGGCACATCTAGTTAATTTCTCATCTCAACATAATTACCATTCCTATTTACTACATCAATGTCATATTATCATCCTCAAATATATTTTCTTTTTGTTTCAGTTGAATATGTGGACACAGAATACAGCCTATGGCTCACATGGTTTCTCACTCCCGTGATCGTTACCTTCCTACTACCAGCTATGCTGATCGTACTCATATACACCAGCAGCATCATATTCTACGTGTACAGGCTTTATAGGTGAGTCCATAGATAAATTGTAAGAGATTACGAATTTTAAGTTCAATGAAATACCAATTTTAATGTCATTCGTAAATAAAACAAGTAGCACCAGGCCAATAATGGAGCCTTGGGCGACTCCTGAACTGACATAGGTGCTTTTGCACTTATATTTTAGCCCACACGGAACGTTATTGGATACTATACCATCACAAAAATTTTGATCGTGCAATAGTTTGGATGTATGTATGCATTGATGTTTCTCATTTCTTTACGCCAAACTATTGAAATAATCAGGCTGAATTTTGCATAGACGTACGTAGATGTTATAAATGTTATAATATAACACAGGCACCTTATATCAACGCGTGCGCAGCTTCGGACAAAAAGTGCAGGAAAATTGAATGGAAAAGACAGACAAGAATAATTCCAAAGTAAGATTGGTCTGGTTGACAGGAGCCAATTCCGTTTACACTCAGAATAGGTATTGGGTAACTGTTACTTGTGTCCAAAGTCTACTGACAAGATAAATTAATTGAAAAACAAGTGATACAGTTATTATAGGTATTCACCGTTACCGGCAACCAAAGTCCACTAACAAGATAAATAAATAATAAATAATAAATACTAATGCTGGACTATTCACACAGCATTATCTAGTCAAAAGTTCTGAAAAAACAAACATAAAAAACAGATGAATTTAGAACCTCCTCCTTTTTTTGAAGTCGGTTTAAAACTAGATAACCAAGTGCGAGGTAGCGTACTAAAATCAACTTAATTTGGTCCAGTTCTGACAATGGGACCCATGAAAAACTACATAATTGAAGTTGGTTTATAGTTTTTTAAAACCAAATTAATTATAATTGCAGTGTACGACTTCGTTTACGTACCAGATATAAAACAGTCGTAGAACTTCGAAAGGTACGAGATAACTTTTAATTGGCACCACCTAATTGATTGTTCCAATTAAGAATTATCGTGTCTGAGCGATGTCTGGCTCTTGCCTCATTATTTGATAACCGTTTTGGAAAATTACTTGAGGTTTTTGACCTGATCTACCAGCTTCCTAAATATCAGCACGCTAGTTTTTCCTGATCCGTGTATTTCGGTTATTTCTCATAAAACAATAATGTTCACTTCAATGAGATACAAAAAATAATCTTAAATAATGCTTAAGCTAGTTATTGCCTTAAGTATAAGTTAGGCTATAAACGTATTTTTAAAATTTTGTTTTGAACATATTTATGCTAGCACATTCTTTGATGTCGTTAGGCAAGCTATTGAATAACTGCACTCCCTCGTAAACAAGTGGTTTTCCTGCCGTAATCAGTACGTGCTTTAGATAATTCTATTTATTTCTGAGACCATAGGTTTGGTAAATATCTATGAAAATGTGACAGAACTCCAAGCGGAAAGTTTACATAACATTACAGCGTTGTCACATTTTTCTATATAAAACTAACTGCGCCCTGCGGCTTCGCCCCCATGGAATTTTCATGTCAGGTCCCACGGGAATGTGTCCGTCTCCTGGTTCTAAGCTACCTCCCCGCTAATTTTCGGCCAAATCGGTTCAGCCGTTCTTGAGTTATAAATAGTGTAACTAACACGACTTTCTTTTATAAATATAGATATAATAGAGTAACGCAAACTTTTTAGTAAAAAGTGTGTCTACCATGAGTTTTCACAACCTATACTTGCTAGCGACTGTAGTAAAAAAATGTATCTATGAAAATGTGACAGAACTCCAAGCGGAAATTTTACATAACATTACAACGTTGTCACATTTTTCTATATAAAATATAATAGAGTAACGCAAACTTTTTAGTAAAAAGTGTGTCTATCATGAGTTTTCACAACCTATACTCGCTAGCGACTGTAGTAAAAAAATGTATGGAAACTTCTAAAGCGCCTCTAGCGGATAGTTGGGTACTAAAATGCGCTGTGGATAACTATATGTGTATTTACGTAACTACTGTAGTAACGTCAGGCGATTTAACTGTGACAACTCATGGTCGTGTCACAGTATGGCAGTCAATGGCAGTCAATGGCAGTTCACACTCAGCATACAGATATGAGAAATATATTAGGATAGGCCTCTTTGGTATAAAAAAACTACCCTCACAAACCTATCCTCAATCGTAAATATTCTACTGCTATAAATTATGTCCCTTAAAAGGCGCGGCGCATACACAAACCTATATGAAAGCGCCACTTATTTTATCATATTCATTTTAAAAATCCATCGTACATTTTGTGGTATCTATTATAAACTATTTTTTATACCTCTTTAATAGTTGTATCACACTAATGTTATAAATGCGAAAGTTTGTATGGATGGATGAATGTTTGTTACCTCTTCACGCCAAATTACTGAACGGATCGGGCTGAAATTTTGCATACAGGTAATTCCCCTCCCTAATCCTGGAATCAAGCAAAGGCTACTTTTTATCCCATAAATCAGTTCCCGTGGGATACAAATCCAACAAGCCAGGGCGCAGCTAGTCTTATATAGTTTAGGAAGAGATGCAAAAATAGAGTTTAGTGGCTAAAAAGCGCAACTTCGTATCTTTGCCTAAGCTTTACAAAATGAAACTATAACAGAGGCATAAATAGCTTATAATAGGTACCTAACACAAACTGTACGATTGATGTTTAAAACTTCCTGTTTTTAACGTCATAATAAGATTAAATAGGTAGGGGCGCCACTTTCACTCGTGTATGCGCCTTAAACAGAATTTACAACCCTTGTGTTCTTCCAGGTTAAGAGTAGTGGGTGGTGTGCAAACCGATTGGAAATCAGCAGCTCGAGTGGCAGTTTGCGCACTATGGGACGCACACGGATGGCTTTGGCATGGTGAGTTTCCTTTACCACTAGGAGACTAGACTGAAACCACAACGTCGCCTCAACAGCCTGTATTGATCCACTGCTGGACGCAGGCCTCTCCCAGATGAGCGGTTTATTGGCTTTTATTTCATGGAGGGTAGTCCCCATAATCCCCACGCTGGGCATGCGGATTGAAACCGCAGTTTGGTGGTATAATTTTTCTGCAGGGAGCGCTGCTGCCCGCTCCCCGGTGGATATACATTAGTCGCCTCTTACAAACTCAAAAATGCTTTATTTCCATAAATACAATAAATGTACACTTAGAAAAGGTCAAATCATAAAAAAAAATACACTAATACGGAAATAAAGTGGTATTTTTGATTTCGATCGCTTCGGTATGTAGACTAAAGTAAAGAAACGACGAAGAAACCTTTAGCCTGTTAGTTGTTATTTTTCGAGTTGGAGCAAAATCCGACCCAAGCTTTTTTATCCTCTAGATAATCTGATATTTTATAGTACCTAAGCCCTTTTGCAAAGTCGCGGGAAGTGATGGTGTGGTGCACATTCTAAGCCAGCACCACACAGCTAGCAGACTAAAACGATAGACGGCATTTACTGAACTGTTACTACTAGAGCAGACGATGATCACGGCATAGTTTCATGCGCCATGATCTCGGATGTTATCCCATGATCATGGCGCATGAAACTGTGCCGAAATATGGAAAGCTCAAAACTCAAATCATGGTAAATATTCGTTATAAATAACTTCAGTATTAATAACCATGATGAATTTTACAGTTTTATCTATTCATACATCCAAACTTTGACATTTACCCCCTTATTTAAGAAGGTCTGGTAACATAAATAATTAATTTTGCTTTAAAAAACTATAAACCGACTTCAATTTTTACAGATTTTTCATGAATTTTCATGGACCCATTGTCAGAACTCAACAAAATTAAAATAGGATTCTTTTTTTATATGAAAGCTGGTGCTTCCCGTGGAAGCACCAGCTTTCATATAAAAAAAGAATCATGCAAATCGGAAAACCCAGTCAAAAGTTCTGAGGTAACAAACATAAAAAAAATAAAAAAATACAGACGAATTGAGAACCCCCTCCTTTTTGATATCGGTTAAACAGCTGCTCAATAGTGTTGTGTCTCAGTCTGACTTATGTCAATAGAAGAAGACAGAGTGAGATTTAGCACAGTGCTAAGTTAGCCAGACTATTATGAATAAGGGGGTTATATATACTTTACCCGTCTTCTAGTTAACTTACCGTCTTTTCACTACACTTTTTGATTTTTGTAGGTATCTCTTGTATATGTAGATATTTTCATATATTGTTTTATATTAAAAAAAAATTATATATAGTTAAGTCTTAATTTTTTTATTATAGTAAGTATATGTCTTAGTTTAAGCACGCCGTTTTGTTGTTTTTGACCTTGTGTGGTTGGCAGGTAGAAAATGCCATCGGCATTATGCCCACCATTTGTGTACTTTTTTATAATTGTGTGTGAAGTATTAAAATAAATAAATTATATAAGTGTGTTGATACTTTTCCAGGCTACGAGATACGAGGCCTCGAGAACATTCCAGACGGGCCGTTCCTAGTTATCTACTACCACGGCGCGTTGCCTATAGACATGTACTATTTCACGGCTCGTATGTTACTCTTCAAGAGAAGACATATCCATACGGTGGCAGATAGACTGCTCTTTAAAATACCCGGTGAGTTGTAGTAGGTATTATTGTTGGCCTAGTACGGGGGTTGTCTAGTGTAGACGGGCAGAATATGAATAATTAAGTTTGTTTAAAAAAACTAAACTGACTTCAATTTTGTGGTTTTCTCGTGGATGCCATTGTCAGAACTGGACCACCGGGACCGGGAAGCACCGGCTTTCAAATAAAAAAAAACATCAAAATCAGATCACCCAGTCAAAAGTTCTGAGCGTAGACAGAGAGATAACAAACATAAAAAAAAATACAGTCTAGAGTTCGCGCCACGACTCAAGTCCTTTAGACGCCGCGCTGCTATCGCAGAACTATAGTAAATAAAACAAATATATCATATTTATTTACAATGAATTATGCTCTTCTGGTCTGAGAGGTCTTATCCCGGACATTTCGCAGTCAAAATCGGTCGCAGCTTTCTGTTATTTCCCTAACGTGATCGGGAATTATTTAGTTGCACCCCTTTTGCCGTAAGACTTGAGTCGTGGCGCGGACTCTAATTTGAAAACCACCTCATTTTTTGAAGTCGCTCAAAAAATTATGTCACTTTGTCATCGAATGCGTAAAATGTTAGAAATTCATTCCTTCAACTTCAATAATTTACGCAATGTTTGACGATGCGATGTCATTTTTCTCTATTCTACCAGAGACAACAATCACCGTGCTAGACCGGCTTGTTAACATCCTAAATAATGCTAACAGAGAATCAGGGAACATTCCAAATAAATAAAATAAATAATTCTGGACAATTCACACAGAATATCTAGCTCCAAGCTAAGCAGAGCTTGTTATGGGAACTAGATAACTGATTTAATACTATACACTACATAGCTATAGATATTTTTTATTAGGTATACATAGAAAACATCCAGAACACCCTGAACAAATATTTGCAGATCGTACACACATAATTTGTCCCGACGAATGAATCAAACCCGCAAGGTTTAGTGTGTCCTTTAAAAGCATCAACATTATTCAGGTAGTACGGTAGTAAGCGGGTTAACTACGAACATTATTTGTGTTGGAAGAAACGCGCACGCGTAGGAACGCAGTGCAGGCGCGATGCACCGCACTCACCCTGATGAAGTCCCTCGTTATGGGATGAAACGTTGGTATTCATCCAACACAAACTAAATTTCTTAGTTATTCCGCATCCCTCAACCACAACAGCCTGTGTTGGTCTATTGCTGTACGCAGGCCACCACTGAAGAGCATCTTATTGGCGTATCTCATGGTATTGCATTATGTTATTTAGGTTTTTTTATACTTAGCTGATTTCTAACCCACGGGAACTTATTTATGGGATAAAAAGTAACCTATGTTTGATTCTAGGAATAGAATAACCTGTATGCAAAATTTCAGCCCGATCCGTTCAGTAGTTTTGTCGTGAAGAGGTAACAAACATCCATCCATCCTTCCATACAAACTTTCGCATTTATAATATTAGTGTGATTCCCCTCTTCAGGTTGGTCAGCTCTCCTAGAAGGGTTATGCGTGATCCCAGGCACCATCCAGACCTGCGCAGGAGTGCTCAGAGCTGGCAACCCCCTGGCCATCTCCCCGGGGGGCGTGTTCGAGGCGCAGTTCTCTGATCACTGCTACAAGTTGAAGTGGAAGTCGCGTAAAGGATTCGCTAAAGTCGCACAAGAAGCTAATACTGTGAGTACATCTTAAATTTTAATTTATGGGTTTTCTTTTCTATCAAAGTCACGTAGAGTTTAGTATTTTTTATAACTTCTTGATCTTAGGAGTACACTGTTTGTCGCGAGGAACTCATCAGTGAACGAGCTTTTGACTTTTTAAAATAAATATATAAAAGTGTGTGTCTCTTCCATTCCAGCCCATAATCCCAATGTTCACTCAGAACGTGCGCGAGGCGTTCCGCACCGTGGGCTGGCTGCGCGGCGTGTGGCTGCGCGTGTACGCGGCCACGCGCATGCCATTGGCGCCCGTCTACGGGGGCTTCCCCGTCAAACTCATCACGCACCTCGGCAAGCCCATCTACCCGCATCCTGGTGAAGCTCCAGAGGATATACAGAAAAAGGTGCGCGCAATCCGTTAAACTATACTTTTCATCATCATCGTCAAACTGACTATTACCTATACATACATATATCTGTTTGATATACTTAAACTTAATCTGTAAAGTTTAAATACTTTTTATCATCATCGTTAAACTGACTATTATATATCTGTTTAATATACTTAAATTTAATCTGTAAAGTTTAAATAATCTGAGAGATTTTTTTTGTAAAAACATTGCTTTAAAATGATTTGATATCATTAAACAAAGTAAAAGTAAATTAAAAAAAATAGACATTTGCACTTAAACTTTGCGTTATTAGCACTTAATTGGAAAATGGTTTAAAATCGTAAAAGTTATCTAAAAAAAACAAGCAGACTTTGGTTAGGACGAATATGGGTCAAATTGTTCTAAATGGTCTGTACTGGCTTTGCATCGACCTTCCGGCCACCCTGTAGAATAGACAAAAATATTTATTTGGACACAGGTACAAAAATAAAAAAACAAAAACTAGGAGGTAAGTGAATTATATTAGTCCACAGCTGGACATAGGCCTCCCCTAATGAGCGACATAGCGCAATGTCTTCAGCTTGACGCATCCAACTTCTGCCTGCAGTCTTGTAAGGGCTTACATACACGGACTGATAGTTCGACTGCATTCAGGGTCAACTGCAGCCGAAGCCTGCATTTGCGCCTTGCAGTCGGCAACTTAGCGTCCGATCCTAAAAAAAGGATCATAGAATAACGTTAAATGTAATTTCATGTACCTACTCATGTCTTTGTGTATTGATTTAGACTCAGTATAACGTATAAACTCTTTTTTTCTATCCAACCCACTATAGCTAAAGTAGAGACGATTATAGTAAACTAGCTGCGCCCGCGGCTTCGCACGCGTAGTAAACTAGCTGCTGTTCCTATGGAAATGTTTAAAGGTGATTTTTATCCCACGGGACCAGATTGATGGGATAAAAAGTCTATGTTTGATTCCAGGATTAGAATTACCTGTATGCAAAATTCCAGCCAGATCCGTCCAGTAGTTTTGGCGTGAAGGAGTAACAAATATCCATCCATCCATACATCTATACAAACTTTCGCCTTTATAATATTAGTGTGAAGTGTGATACAAATGTTATTATTGCAGGTTGCCGTAGCCATCGAGGACTTGATAGAGGAGCATCAGCGAGTTCCCGGCAACATCCTTCTAGCTCTAATAGAGCGGGTGATAGAACTGCCCAAGAAAAAACAAGATAAATCGCCAGAAAAACACACGGAAACGAACGGGAAATGTCAAAACGGAGCCGTCAAAGTGACAGATGACGCGCTCAGTGACGGACGAAGCGAGTTAAAAGTGTCATAAGTGCTGATATGAGATGAGAGTGGTTTTTTATTATGCGTGTCAGTCGGCCATAACGGCATTTATCTAGAAACTATACACTAGCCAGACTTGATGTAGAATGTTTGGAAATAAACCACGACACATATAGCTAAGACTCACTTGCTTGGTTGAATTACAGATATAAATGTATGCAATATTTATTGATCTTAGCTACAAGTAATGTAAATTGCGTATAAAAATACGCAAATTTCATGATACGTATGGGTGGTTTGTCTAAAAACATTCAGCATCCAGTTTGGCTGGTATATACATTACATTTATTTATAACCGATTTCAAAAAAAGGAGGAGGACTTTAAAAAAAATACAGACGAATTGAGTACCTACAATTCGTCTGTATTTTTTTTAACAGTTTAAATGTACATAATATTATCATAAAGTTGTTCCCAATAAAATAATAAAAATCTCTTCGAAAATAATATATATCAAGATTTATTTACTTTGATATAAGTAATTATAATATTTAATGAACTTAGCCAACAAACCGTACTAAGTTGTAACAAACTTGATAGAGAATCTATACCAAAATAATGAGTTTAATAGTTGATATGTCATTTTGTATAATTATAGACTTTTATATAGTTTACTTTTACTCTAAGCTTATTTTTATTTATACAAATCATTCATAAATCATTTATAGACCTCACGATAAATGGTTTAGCTATGCTTTCGTGGGATTTTAAAACATGATTCAGCCATTGTTTAGGCTTAACTTATATATAACTTGATATATTTCATGGTCGACAAATACAAATGATTTTTGGCGTAATAGACGTGAGTTTCCAATATTGATAGATAGAGCAAAGTGAAAAAAAAGACAAGAAAAACGAGTCATCAGATTTCTAAGAAGTGCCAATAATTATAAAACTTATACATATACAGGTGGCACGTTTAGATCGGTCAGTATGGGAATGTCTGAAACAGTATGAGAAAGACATGCGAAAATCTCTTCTTAGACACCATGTCATCGATTATAGTAACAAGAAGAACTGCATCCATGCATTCAGTGAAACTTTTACTCTGCTCGGGAATTGAACCCGGACGCTTTGAAAAATACCTAAACATGTTGTAGAATAGGGTATAGGTATGAATGTGACTTCAAAAAAAACTAATATTTTTATTTTTATGTATTCTCTATTGACATAGAAATATATCTGTATATTTATTTTTGTATTTTAAGATGTTTTTATTGTGAAATTTAATCATTGAAAAGTCTCAACAGCAAAATGTCTTAACGCAACGCTATTGGCACCTGAAGCGTGACGTCATACTTGAACATTTTCGCATGGGCATGAAGTTTTGACTTTGAGTTGACATAGGGGTCCGTTGAACCGTGACGTCACAAAATGCAAGGGCCTAACATGGTAGCGTTTTTATCACCCGAAACTGAGTGTAGTTTTACTATTTGTTTTTTACCTAAATAATTATTTTTTTATGGCTGTTATATTTTTTTTCGTTTATGTATTAACCTAAATAATCGAAAAAAATAATAAAAAAAACCATGCACCCTATATGAATAGTGTAAGTTTTATTTTTAAAACGTCCAGGGCCAATTCCTGAGTTGAGTACAAGTTTTTTTTTTAATTTATGAATGCAGTTCTTCTATTTACTAAAATCATCGACGTCGTTCCTAATAAGAGATCTTCGTATGTCTTATAGTTTCAGACTTTCCCATACTGACCGTTCTAAATGTGCCACCCTGTATACTAGTTATACGTAATGTGAATGTATGAAAATTACTTCGTAAATGTTTAGGTTATTGTCAATGTTACGATTATGAACTGAATTTTATATAAGTATCTATTAATTCTGCGTTTCTTTACTATTTATTTTTATGTTAAGATGGGACGACACAAGTCAAATAAACAATCAAGTAATAATAATAATAATAATAATAATGCTGGACAATTCACACAGCATTATCTAGCCCCAAGCTAAGCAGAGCTTGTGTTATGGGTACTAGATAACTGATATACATAATACAATACACTACATAGATAGATATTTTTTATTATACATAGAAAAACATCCAGAACGCCCTGAACAAATTTCTGCAGATCGTACACAAATTTGTCCCGAGGCGGGAATCGAACCCGCAACCTCCTGCGTCAGAGGCAGACCTTCGCCCACCGCGCCACAGAGGTCGTCTAAAAGTTATTAAGAGTATGTTATATTTTACTAGGACCTCAGTGGCGCAGCGAGTACCCATAGCTCTGCTTAGCTTGGGGCTAGATAATGCCGTGCGAATTGACAAACATTATTTATTTTATTTTTTTATTTATTTATTTTGTAGGTTCTTTCTACAAATTATTAGAGATTATTCTTTCTACCAATTATTAAAGTTTTGTGCAAGTTATAAGCCATTTTCTATGCTAACTTTGAATAACATCAACAACACAACGAAAACCGGTAAATTTTAGAAATAGTCATGTTATCCTAAAAGTATTTATTCGTTTTTTTTTAAGTCACAATCGTGTCTATTCGAATGTTGCCAAAACTAAACTAAACAAATTTGACAGGACTTAAAATGATGCCACCCTGAAATGAATTCTTTGATCGTAATGACAGAGACAGAGCAATATTTTTAGTACCTAGTGTCAATTCATTAGTTTAGTTTAGTTTTGGCGACATCTGAATTGACTATATGTCATTTCAATGTAAGTAAATGGTAAGTAAATTTGGTACCTAAGTCAATTTAGGCCACCCTTTAATGTGTATGCATGCAAAGTAGGTTAAATAGTTGTGTCCGGATTAAGTAACGAAAAAAATACAGTTATTTAAAATGTTTTCTATTGTGGACATTTATTAATCAAAGAAGATAGAAGTTTACATTTAAAAAACCAAATCACTCACTATCTTATACTATTACCTACTATTAAATTTATATTACTTATAACTTAAATATATTAAAAGACTTTCGAAAATTAGATAAGTACATATATCTTGTCGAGGAATATGTCGACATGTTGGAACTCAGGCATGAACTCGTTCAGAAGTTGGGGTGCCCGAACCGTTCGTTGGTGCGTTGTTTCCGTACACATGTTAACACAAACTGCGGTTTTCCTCCAACTTCATTAGTTGCACCGCTAAGGAATGGCTGTTTTTCTGGCCAATTACAACCTGGGTCTCTTCAAGACAAGGGTGAATAGGTATCTTCTAGACCTTCGTGATACACCGTCGGCCGCATCTTCGCTTTCCATCAGGTGAGATTGCGGTCAAACAAAGATTTTGCCTATAAAAAAATAAAAATAAATGTTAGTTAATCTGGACGCACCTTTACATGATTTTTGCTATTTTGTCTCGAATTTAGTTTATTGTATTAGACATTCCTGTATAAGTGCGAAATTTACCTATATTTAATCAACATATCAATAGGTGATATCTAATTACGTTTTGCGAGGAAATACTATTAAAATGACAAAATTATTTCGGTAGGCTACTAAAGAGCAGCTTTGGTGGTCGATTGACATAATAAATAAAGTATATCATATGTATGTAATGTATTGTAATAAGTATATCAGTTATCTAGTACCCATAACATAAGCACTGCTTACCTTCGGGCTCGACGATACTGTATGTATATTGTCCGGCATTATTATTTATTGTTATTATTATATTAATGTATGCAAGGCAAACCTGTATTTTGTGTCCTGTAGATCCTTACGTATTTTGCGAGTTTTTTGTGAGATATATTCTTTTTTTTTCTTTACCATAGCTTTCTCTTTAAGGCGTTGTCCTAATTGGCGAAGATCGCACGATGACACGATGCGTTCTCGTCGTGCGATGAGTTCAAACATACAGAGAGTGTCCTAATTGAACCTAAGAAGTAATCGTGCGAGCACATAAAATGCTTAATAACGATCGTACGACGCCTTTGATCGTGCGATCATGTAATCAAAGTAACAGATCTCTTTTCAGTGTCCTAATCAGTTACCTAAGTGATGCGTTGACGCGCGAGGGGTGCGGGACGAAAGGAGATTTCTGGAGATTTCTTCGTAGATTTCTGGATCTGTAAAGTATTTTATGTTGTCTACTTTTCCTTTTTTCAATGTCATTTGCAATTTTAAAGCAATATTGCCCGACAGCAAAAACTGTGCATCTCTGTAAAGAGCCATCGTAACCATCGTTAAAGTGGCGTGAGCGCGATGCCAGCCATCGAGCGACGGCATCACATGATGGACATCGCGCGATCTATTAGGACACCTGTTAGGTCATCGCACGACCACTTTGATCGTGAGATGAAAAACGCATCGCACCATCGTACGATCGCTCTCAATTAGGACGACGCCTCAGGCAAAAAGTATGGACTGTTGTTTAGGCAAGAGTATGACATGTTTCGTGGATTTTAGAATACGGATGTGTTAAGGACATAAAGGCCCAACTCCACAGAAGTATCGCATTGTCTCTTGTCAAGTTTTTTTACAAAATTATAATTGATGATTCGTCGCTATATACTTGACCATGAAGTTTGTCCTTTATGTCTTATTTATTCAAAGAATATATTAATATTTAATGTTATATGTATATAGATAAGTAATAAATATAAAAAAGCATAGAATGCGAACTAAATACAAAATTATAAGCATTTGTTAGGTTTAAGAATTGTAAGTCCGGTGTACGAATTTAATTTAATTACTAATTATTAAAGATTAAATTCGCTTGTGTGTTCACAAAATCTATTTATTTTATTTGTCGCAAAATCTTCTGTATTTTAATAAATAAAGAGCTTACACTGTGCAAAAATTTACAATGAGAAATGTGAAATAAAACATAAGCTTATTTTTTTTTTCTTATACATATTTCTGAAAACATTCAAATTGTATAATTAATTGTACATGTTAGTAAATATCGTTATATAGGTTTAGGTATGTAGAAACAATAATTGATTGTGTGCCAGAACTATGAACGTAATGTTAATAAGAAATTATCTGCTAAAACCATTTGCTGGTTTTTTAACTAAGCCTTTCTAACTACTACATAATAAATCGAGAGTAGATTTACTATTAAATTACAAGTGAAATAATACTTAGGTAGGAATCTGTGATTTCTTTCTATCATAAGAAAATGTGTTGAACTTAATTTGCAAACAAATACTTAAATAAATTATGTAAAATATTTCGTTTGTTTCACTATAAATAGGCACCTACCTTCTCCTTATCGGTTCGTTTTCGAAGCTGTCCATCTACTCCCACTTCTACCGAAAATTAAGCTTACCGGTATAATACATATAGTCATTAAAACAGCTGGGGTACCGGCTTAGAACTTTCACCACCCCAAACTCTTCCCGCGGGCATCGTAAGAGGCGACTAAGAGATAACAGGAGGCGGGCATCAGCGCCTTCTGCAGAATTTTACCACCAAACTGCGATCCCCAACATGCATACCCAGCGTGGGGATTGTGGGCATTACCCCTCATTGAAACATGGGGGACCAATAAGGCCGGTAAAAGGTTGTAGATAAATTTAATTAAAACTATGATTTATTATCGAACTATGGTTTATCCATTCTGAATGAAGCATGTTAGTAAACAAAGTACGACATAAATAACAAAATCTCACTTGCTTGGCGTCGAGTTTCAGATAGAACTGTAAGCAATTTTTATTGAAGGGACCGATCTAAAATCGACAATTTATGTAAATTACGTATAAAAGGACGCGCCAACAAAGTGAATTTTAGGGTCAGTATGGGCGGTTTGTTTACGTGTTTGCTCCATTCAAAATGGATACGATATAGTTAATATAGGTTGACAATCTGCGAAAGACTCCAGGCAGATGCTAGATGCGTCAAGCTGAAGACAGGGCGTTATGGCGCTCATTGAGTTAGGCCTATGTCCAGCTGTGGACTAATATAGTCTGATGGTTATGAATCTAGGTTGAAAGTCTTGTATGACAAGTAGTTACGGGGTCATTTGAAATGGACGAAATACAGAAGCAAAAAATCCGTTTGCAGAGGTCAGATCGACTGACACAGGTCACGAAGTCACGAAGTCACGGACTAAGGATACTTCCACTCTTACCAGTCAGGTAATGTCTTGCTTCAGTATTTCTTCCTTATATCTATTCAGCCTGGAGTCTGTTCACTCCGTTTTACGTGTCCGTTAAGGTAGCTTCCACATACCTACGCGATATTACGTTTATTGATATGTCAATTAATAAAGTAGGCCATAAAGGTGTAAAGGCGAAATAAATAGCGTGTGTGTGTACATACAATGTAAAAATAGTGTAAAGGTGATATAAATAGCGCCTCTTTGATTTAAGAAATAATGAGCATACTTAGAGTGTGCGCTAGCTTGACGAATTGGCAAATCAATAAACGTAATATCGCTTATGTGTACGCTACCTTGACGGACACCGTTTTACGGTTTAAACACTTACGTGTGAATAGTGGTTGGTGAATCAGTGTTCTCACCCACTGTTCATACATACGTGTGTAGTGTCGCTGCAGCTGCGTTGTGGTAACTACAAAATGTCGATGTGGTTGCGTTAGTGTATAACGCTAGTAGTTCCGATATAGTCGGCGGCTAGTGCGAGGTGTGACTAGTGGTTGCGATGTGGTCGATACCGACCACAGTTAAATTTGACTGCAGAATGTGGTCCGTCTGAATTAAACCATTTTGATACAAATGAACACCCTAAGATTAGAGATAATAGATATTTAGATAGATTAGAGTAAGGTGTTGACTTGAAAAAGAACTAGGTCTATAAAAATACACTGTATCAATTCTGTACGTATTTGAAGACCTTCAGAAAGCTGGTTACACTACAGGGGAGGTAGAGGAATAAATAAAACAAAAAGAACCATTGACCAAAATATATTGAAGAAGCAATTTGCAACAAACAGGAAGACAAATTTACTATTACAAGAATGTTATTCACATAAGCCAAAACAAACTTTTGGCTAATATACATTATTGCTGTTTACTAATTAACTAATTATTGCTATTTTCAACCTGTGCGCCGTGCATCAAACCAAATAAAATGGTGAATGAAAGTGAATTTATGGGTGGTTATAATAAAGCTAGTAAATACATTAGGCAGTAGCAAACTAAGCGAAATATTTTAAAGTTATTGATAAAAGAAGTGAATACATACACACATTTTATAAACAGTTTAAATAGGTTGGTAATTGAAAACACAAAATCCAAATGAAAAAATAAAATGAAATTCATAGCGCACTTACAAATTTGATGATAGGATTTAGGATTGATATAATTTTACTAATACATACATAAATATTTTCATGTCACACAATACATAATACACAGTACATACAGTGTACATACATGATAAAAAATCGGACGCCTACGACACACCAAGCCAACGATATAGGTACATTCAAATCAAACCAATACAAGATTCATTAACATTATTTACTTATTAAATCACAAAAACATATAGAATTTGATATTTCTATGATTGATTTATGAATTCAAATACATGTTAACTAAAAAAATCCTTCCATACATGAAAATACATAATTCAACTAACAAAAATTATTTATAAATCAATACAGTATTATTATTGAATATTTTCGAGAAATAACACACATAAAGAAACTTATTGGCCTGGTGTACCTCCCACCTAACCCCGGCTCATCGAATCCAGTAGTCATTGCCTTTTCGTGCCCGAGTTCACCAATAGTTATATAAACTAGCAATCGGTTATTAACTGTCAGGTATTCGGTAATCGGTGTTAGTAAAATGAGTGCACCATACTCAAAGTCATTCACCTGCTACAAACCTACCACAAATTGGCTGATATGGTGCACTAATTTGACTAGCAGGGTAGATGTATAGTCAGCTGCTCAAATATGTATACACTCCAAAGATTTTCTTTTGTTTTACTAGGAACTTTCCAAATAAAACTCCACGCATATTTTTCGTAGAAAGTGTCGTGTCGAAAATCGTACTTGAAGAATGCGGTACTTTAATGATCACAATTACTTTAGTAATAGGAATAGCCTTGATTTTAGTCAACAATTTTACTATAGTACTATAGACTTACTCATTTAGTTCAATTGAAGACTTGGGAGTGTTTATATATTTTCGCAGCTGACTGTACGATACATGGTTCTTTGTCAAGATATCCGACGACTTATTTTAAGTTACATTAAAAGTCGTCTAAGAGGGAGTGAAACTAAGACTGGTTAAGACTAGTTAGGTCTAAGACACAGTATTTTAAGACGTATGAAAATTTGAATAAATGATGTTTAGTAGTATAATTCCATTAACTTTTGGTGAACAAAGGTCTAATTATGTTTTCGCCACATTTCTACGTTAAATTAGTCAAAGTCACAAAATACATAAGCACAATGCATTTATTAAAAAAGCAATTAACGAATTTTGTTAGTAATTATAATCAAAATAAAGGTTTTAATAATATTTTAGTAATCGATTTGATCAAAATATCCAATTAAAAAGAACAATTACCGTCACCAAATAAAAAAGTCGTAGCCAATGCATTATACATCTTATGACCGTGACTTCTGGTTTATTTTTACACTTTGTTATGTTTTGGTGCTTTTCTGGTAATGATAAAAATATTTTAAGTACTTAGTAATACAAGTAACTCTAGAAATATATTCAATTTCAAGAATCTTCTGGGTTATTAAAACATTGTGGCCCATCTGTTATAATAAGGAAACATGGTGATTCGTTACCTACTTCTGTTTTACCCAAAAAGGAAAATATCTGGTAAAAGCGCATTTTAGCGCCTGAAATTCAGCATTCCTATTGAGTTCCATAACATATGCGTAAAAACAAACCAACAAAATACGAAGAAGTCTGAAAAACCTAGCTTATTCAAACATCTTCAGTTATATCTCCGTATCCATCAAGAACAAGGTACATAACAAGCTAAAATATCACTATGGTCGGCTGCACAACAGTATAGTAGCTTGAATGGTACATGGGCAACCAAACGTAAATACACACACTGGTTACACTGCAAATGTCTGATATCTGCCAGACATCTGTACCCGCAAGCAACCATCGAAGTAACCATGACTCTGCATCCATATTCTTTTATGCGACATGTTCTGTTCTTAGTTTTTACATTATTTTGTACCATAGCTAGAGTCTGTTCAAAAATATAAGAGTCGTGGGAATTGAGGGCGCGCGTGTACCAATTGACAACTTTTGTTGCGTTGACAACACTGCTCTGTCATTGCAGTACGACTAAAAGTGTTAGTTCACCGTAACGCCACGACTCTTCTCTTTTTGAATAGACTCTAACAATAAGTTATTTTGAGTAGGTATCTAAGTGTTTGAAATGTAAGGAAACTTTCTTATTAAATAAGGTTAGCAGAATTGGTACGCAGCAATCATAGCCTCCTACTATTCTGCAGTGCGGCCGTTGCCAATGAATAGTCTCGAATAGTATATGAATTGTTCCTAGCCTGCAAAATTACTAGTATTTTGTATGAACTAAAATAATTCATTCTATTTATTTGGTCTACTTATAGTCCTGATACCCTGTGATGTTGATTTAACTACTTTGAGGTTTTTTTTCTAATTTTTGTCGGTAGTCGACCGACGCGAACCTTCAAGTTTTTCCTTTTACGTTTTCCTTTTACAATAATTTGCTTTTTTCTGTGCTTAAAAGAATAAGTTATACCTTATATTTTTTTAATTCAACATATACTAAACGGAAAAATAAAGTAAATCATCTACTCCTGTTCTGTCTGTTAGGCTAAGTTCACACGTAAAGCGCACGATGTTGAGTGTTAACGCACGATCAAATGTATTTTTTTTTTCCATGATTATGGTCAAGCGTTTGGCCCCCAACTCACTTTAAGAAAGCGAAGATGTAGCCTAAGATGGAGCAAGCTTTTCCAGAAGGAACTTATTTACCCTGGATTTGAAGACTCCAAGATTGTACTCTAATGGGACTTTTAACTGTGGATATTATGTAAGTAGCGCAGAATCTTTTGTTTCTTCTCTTGTAAATCGCTTAGAAATTGTAAATAAAGGAATGTGACATTACAAATGAATGCATGCAGTGAGGGAGCGCCCTTAGAAAGTATAACAGAACCAAAGTCAGCAAACGTTTATAAGTAAGTTATAAAAGGCAAAACTTATTAAGGTACGCGCCGGTCGTCCGTCATCTCAGAAACTTCAAGAACAACCAAACTGATATGAGCTCTACTACCAAGACTATACAACTGACATTAAGCTTGTCAAGTACCGTTACACGCGTTTCGTTTCATTTGAGTGCGCACTCGATGAAGACCCCCGGGTGCTCCATAGTCGGCGGGGGGGTCATTGGGGGCGATGCTGGGGGGGTCGAGATGGGCGACGGGTCGGTGCTCTGAGATGGGAGTGTCTGGGCCGGCTCGAAGACTGCTGATGTCAGCGGCAGCATGTCCTTGAGTGCAACCCTGTAATAATGCAAAAGCCGTTTGGATCAGAGAGCTTTGACTCTTCTACTTTATCTTCTTCAAAGAAAATAAAATATTTAACACATAGAACGTCTAGCTAGTTCAATTGTGTGGTACAGTTCTATTTCCTACTCGAGTCGTCGCTTCTTTACTTTGAAGTCCACCTTCCGAAGCGACAGAAATCAAGAAATGTTGGGGTTTGGCAACCCTAGCAACAGCTGTTCGCTTTGATGTTCCACCCTTCACTTCTTTACTTTAGTCTACACCTTACCCATCGAGCATGTAGAATGTTAGTAAACAAACCACGACATAAATAATTAAAACTATTTTGCTTGGCGTCGAGTTTCAGATATAATTGTAAGCAATATTTATTAAAGGAAGGATCTCAAATTGACAAGTAATGTAAATTACGTATAAAAGGACGCGTCAACGAAGTGAATTTTAGTTTCAGTATGGAGGGTTTGTTTACTAACATTCTACAAGCTCGATAGATAAGGTATACGTACCGAAGCGAAAAAAATATTTCCTTGTCCGTGTTTAATTATATAACTTGACCTTTTCCCTGTAAATTTTTAGTATCTATGGAACTAAAGAATTTTAGAATTTTGGAATCGAGTTTTAGCTTTTTCTACTCACCACGTCTTCTGATCCAGTACATAAGTGACCTCCGGGACGGGGAACCCGTTGAAGGGCGAGGCGACGGGCAGCGTGTAGGCGCCCATGTCCGGCCAGCGCAGCCAGGCGCCGGCGGCCAGGCGCGCCATCCGCGCCGCCGGCAGCACGCAGTCCAGCCCGTCGCACGACGGACCCCAGATGGAGCAGGGGAGCAACTTACCACCAGATGCCTGCAGGTACAACATATATTGGTTACCAAGAGGATAAAGCTAGGACGATTTAACTACCGGACGCGGGAGTCCCCCTGTTATGCGCTTTATTGGCATTTATCTAATGGGGTGGGTGGGTAGTGTCCATTTCTTATGGACACACAACGGCGGCGAACCAAAGTCAGAGTCAAATCGTTTATTTCTTTAGACAAGTCAATTTTTGTACTATATAAACAGCTTGATAAATATTAATTACTATCAAATAAGAAATAAGGTGTAATTGACTCTAATTCACTTCAATCTACACTAGCGGAAGAATATATTGTTCTATATAATAGAATATATACTTTATCGTTTGTCAACGAATACAATCTTTGCATGCCATGTCTAAATATAATGCGATTTAAGAGTAGACAGTTGTCATATTTGTAAAGTTAAGTAAATCTCATCTAACTAAATCTAAAATCTAACACAACTAGTTTATGTTCTTACATACTATTGTCGACGTGGAACTGGGCGACATCCGGCCTAGAATTCACATCATTAATGTAATCTATGAAGTAATAGGCTTTCTTAATAGTAATAATATAATAATAAATAATAATGCTGGACAATTCACACAGCATTATCTAGCCCCAAGCTAAGCAGAGCTTGTGGTATGGGTACTAGATAACTGATATACGTAATACTATATAGTACATAGATAGATATTTTTTATTATACATAGAAAACATCCAGAACGCCCTGAACAGATATCTGCGGATCGTACATATATTTGTCCCGAGGCGGGAATCGAACCCGCAACCTCTTGCGTCGCAGGCGAACCTTCGCCCACCGCGCCACAGAGGTCGCCCAAAGTTATATGTACAGTTTAAAACGAACAGGGAGCTCAGCTGGGATAATGTCCGGAAGAAGTGTGATGTTATTATATGTTCGTAGTTACCTGCAGCGGCATGGCGCGCACATGCTGGTGGTCGTACAGGATGCAGTTGAAGGAGCCGTAGACGCCGTCGTTGATGAAGTACATCGTGTGGTCTTCACCGTTCTCGGAAGCGACCTGGGAAATTACAACATAAATTGAATACATTATGATTAAGATTGTTTGTAAAGACAACTAAGCCTCGCTCTGGTACGATATGCCACGGCAGTGCGGTAAGCAAAGCTCGCACAATGTGGAGAGCGAAGCGAGCCCGCTTTATTACGATATGCACAGCTGTCTGTGAGCGAAGTTTCCCGCGCAACCTTAATCCTAGCCAAAACGCGGCGAGCAAAGCGAACCCTTCTTTGTTACGGGGCGTGCCACAGTCGTACAGTTGTACGCAATATGCCGAAATACTTACACGCGAGCAGGGCCTACTCGGAAATGGAAAAACGAAGTTTCGTTTTCATGGTCGTGCAAAACCAACTCTTATGTCGCTTGCATAAGATTAGCGTTTGCAAAAACGAATCAGAAACTTCGATTTCGTTTTTAAGAGTACGGGCCCAATAAATGCCTATCTGCATAGAACAGTGCCGGCACGTGCCGATCTGTAACGTATACATCAGTGTCAGTGAAAAATGATATTGTTGCATTGCACATTGCATTTTGTACGACGCTATCCGTACTCGTCAGTGACAGTGACGACATTTTTCACTGACACTGATGTATACGTTACTGATCGTTACTGCCGGCACTGTTGTGTGCGGATAGGCCTTAAAGCTCCTAAAAACTAGACAAAAATAGAATATAGTACATGTAGGGTCTGTTACCTCGCGCGTGGAGTGCACTTGCGTGGCGAGCGTGCAGCAGGCGGCCGCGAAGTAGCGGCCCGGCTCCGCGATGACGCGCACGCCGCTGCCGCTAGGGAAGTGCGTGGCGAGCGCAGCGTTGATCACTTGCGACACCTGCCGGTAACAACAAGGATTAGCGAGAGCACAGCGAGCCGCGCTTTGTAACGCACTATTGGGCTTGTCGTGTGTTGATAACTTTATCGTCTACCTTATTCTAAGTACACTGTGAGAATACAGTGAGAATCATTACCTTACCCATACAGTAACATAGTCATAAACTAGCACGGGATGAAAAGGCTTTGTCTGATTAAGTAACGTAATTTTCTCTTATCGAATGTTATTTAAATATTATTTATGGTGTCGACCAATTTACTTGGACAACTTTTTATGTACTATTAATAATGTTTTCTAAATTTATACAAATATATATATATATATATATATATATATATTATGGTTATGGTTATGATAAGTGTACTCTTATTTACACATTGAGACTCAGGATGGTCCATTGTGCGTGTTTGTTAGCCAGTCTAACCAGCCTAACTCCGTCCAGAAGCGCAGACTCTTCCTGAGGTTTTCACAGGCTTCGCAGAGTAATCTCGGGTGGTTAAGGATTTCGTGTCGCTGTGCTGATACTCCCTCACATCCCAGGACTACATGGGCAGCTGAGTCTTCTTCACTGAGACACCCCCTGCTGAGAGGGCTATCTGTTGCTTCGATGGTTTAGAGGTGTTTGTTTAGTGGGCAGTGTCCTGTGAGTGTTCCCTGTCAGATTCAGTAGGCGTTTAGTAAGCCTTGGTAATGCAGCCGGGAGCGCGGCTCTTGCCTGGCGGCACTCTTGTAAGTGTGTTCAGCGTTCGGCATGCGTTCGTCTGGTTTTTTGCCTTAAATATATATAATACTAGTTTTTGCCCGCGGCTTCGCACGCTCTATTCAAGTAGCTATGTCCGTCCCCGGGATACCGTTTACCTCCCTGCTAAATTTCATCACGATTCGTTCAGCCGGGAACGAAATAAAAACTATCCTATGTCCGTCTCCTGGTTCTAAGCTACCTCCCCGATAATTTTCAGCCAAATCGGTTCAGCCGTTCTTGAGTTATAAATAGTGTAACTAACACAACTTTCTTTTATATATAAAGATATTGTTAATATTGTACTAACCTCACATATGTCGGAGTCCTGGTTGCCTGGGTACCCGCCGCCCAGGTCCAGCAGACGCATGTTGTGTCCCAGCTTGTTCCCGCGAGTGAACAGCTGGCGACAGATGCCGATGGCTCGCGAGTACACTTCCGTCTCGCCGGCTCCAGAGCCCACGTGGAACGAGATTCCCATCACCTGTGAAGAGTCAGAGTCAGAGTCAAATCGTTTATTTCTTTAGACTTACAAAATACAACGGTCAACGAGTTCCTTAACCGTAGCAATTAAATAAAACTATATTGACTTTATGTAACTTAAGTTAGCTTATTGGACAAGTGTAATTTTTTTATAACTAAGAATTTGACATTATTCTCTTCACATTGCAAGATATTTTGATGTACCTACTGTTCAAACACAATTGTATGGTTATTCTGAATAAATGATTTATGATTTATGAATAAGCACTTAAACAAGTCAATGTTTTAGTATACAAACAGCTTGATAAATAGTAATTATCTATTGGGGTGGGTGGTTATGGTCCTCAGTGTCCATAAGACAACGGCGGCGGCGAACCACAGTCAGAGTCAAATCGTTTATTTCTTTAGACTTACAATATAAGCACTTAGACAAGTCAAATTTATTGTATATAAACAGCTTGATAAATAATAATTACTATCAAATAAGAAATAAGGTGCAATTGACTCTAATTCACTTCAATTTTTTGTCCACTATCGGATGAAGTGAAAAAGAAACCACTAGCAAATTTATCACCAACTAATACAATCTTTGCATAACTAAGTCTAACACAACTAATATATATTCTAACATACTATTGTCAGTGTGGAATTGGTGGTGTTATTGTAATCATATAAGGAGTAATAGGCATTCTTGATAAGATTTCGTTTTATGTACAGTTTAAATTTACGAATAGGGAGCTCAATTGATTCAGATGGAAGCTTGTTATAGAATCGTACGCAATTACCCACAAATGATTTCCCTACCTTTCGTCATTTATATGATGGGGTGCCAGATATTATCAATAAGCTGCGTATGGACCGACATTGCATTAGAGGTCGAATTGAACGCCTTTTAATTAGCTAACTTCACAGATATAAAGCGAGAACGCCCAAGACGTAGATGTAATATTAGAACAAACAAACGTAGCATCGATAAGTGAAAAGACTTTCATCAAATTGTAACTTCGACGACCTCTGTGGCGCGGTGGGCGAAGGTCCGCCTGCGACGCAGGAACTTGCGGGTTCGATTCCCACCGCAGGACAAATATTTGTACGATCTGCAGATATTTGTTCAGGTCGTTCTGGATGTTTTCTATGTATAATAAAAATATATATATCTACGTAGTGTATTGTATTATGTATATCAGTTATTTAGTACCCATAACACAAGCTCTGCTTAGCTTGGGGCTAGA
Source organism: Eupithecia tripunctaria (assembly GCA_955876795.1). NCBI lineage: Eukaryota > Metazoa > Arthropoda > Insecta > Lepidoptera > Geometridae > Eupithecia > Eupithecia tripunctaria. The sequence goes on along the minus strand of OY041623.1, from coordinate 4,522,453 downwards.
TAATGCATTATTTATTTATTTGATAGAACTCACGTTCAGCTGGTGTAGTGCTGCTATCTTCAGGAGGCGCGGTGCCTCGGTGACGGGGTTGCAGCCGAACTTCATGCCGAGCGGGCACTGCGCGCCGGTCGCGTCGCAGCGGATGCGCAGGACCAGCCTGCAATCATATGTACATTATAAATCTCTGATGGCATGTAGGTTTGTCCACCAGCTCAAAGTCTCTCAGCGAGCTATGGAAAGAGCTATGCTCGGAGTCTCTCTGAAGGATAGGATTCGTAACGAATACATCCGACAGAGAACCAAAGTTATCGACATAGCTCAAAGAATTAGCAAGTTGAAGTGGCAGTGGGCCGGTCATATCTCGCGAAGAACCGACATCCGATGCGGTAAACGAGTTCTTGAGTGGAGACCGCGACTCGGCAAGCGAGTAGGGCGCCCTCCGGTTAGGTGGGATGACGATTTGCGAAAGACTGCAGGCAGATGCTGGATGCGTCAAGCATACAGGCTGTTGAGGTATCTCCCTGCAGAGGTTCTCCTCATGGTCTTAGTATGATGGCCTAAGCACGCTCCTACATTCATAATGAATTCGTCAAAACTAAAGTTTATAGTAAAGTAGAGAATGTTTCCTCACTGTGCGGTCGGGTAGAACTGCTTGATCTTCATCAGCTCCGTCTCCGAGTCGAAGGTCATCATGTCGACTCCGAGCGCCGACGCGCGCAGGATGTGAGACTTCATCTTGGCTGGGTTCGCGAAGATGATGCGTCTGTGGAGAGGTATTTTATCAGCATCATATCATACTAATATTATAACTGCGAAAGTTTGTTTTTCTCTTCACGCCAGTACTACTGAACGGATCGGGTTGAAATTTCGCATACAGGTAATCCTAATCCTGGAATCAAACATTACATCCCATAAATCAGTTCCCGTAGAATAGAAATCACATACCGACGGATGATAATTGATTTTGTTTTAAAGAACTTTTGTTTTATAAACCGACTTCAATTATATAGTTTTGTCATGGACCTCATTGTCAGAACTGGACTAAATTAGAAGAAGCACCAGTTTTCAAATAAATAAGAATCAATAAATCGGACCACCCAGTCAAGAGTTCTGAGGTAACATACATAAAAAATAGTGATATTGAGACCCTCCGCCTTTTTTTAAAGTCGGTTTAAAATACCAGTACAACATACCGAACCTTATATATAATATATAATTAACAAACTGGCTATTAATGTGTTTAGCAAGTAGTGGTGTCCCTTAATGCGTGACCCACACCTGGTAATATGGGGCGACAGATATGCCCATCTGGGCACAGGAGTTGACATTCGCATGCAACTGTGTGTCCTGTTTGAGTCCTAATCGGGGTAGGAAAGGTGATGGAGAATGGTGGGCTCGCCGGCCATTTATGGGAGGAAGAGGGGACGCCAGTCGGAGCGAGGTAGGTTTTAATGTTCCCGTGGATCGGAGAAAATGGCGAGAGGGACACCGGAGAGGTATTAGTGGGTATTACGTCCTTCTCAGGGCGAGCAGTCTCGACATAGATAACGACCGACATCGGTCGCAAAGTTTTACCGAATATATTTTAACGTATTTTGATTTTCTTTGCAAGAATCAAGTTTCAAATGATACAATAACTATTTATTTCCATAAATACAGTAGATTAACATAAAGAAAAGGTTAAATTTCTAATATTCATATTGATTTACCATTGGAACTATTCATTTTTGTCAGCTGTTTTGGCAAGCGACCGCCATCTTTACGATTTTTGTCGCAAACTTTACGATTTCGGTGAAGGATTGCTACAAACTTATCAGGCTGTCTAATTTGCTCACAATTACCTTGATTCTTGTAAAGAAAATCAAAATACGATAAAATATATTCGGTAAAACTTTGCGACCGATGTCGTTCGTTATATATGTCGAGACTGCTCGCCCAGGGCGTCGAGTCCCACATAATTCTGATCCCCAATAGACCAGTTTATTCGTAAACGAATTCCCTCGCCGAATAAACAAAAAAAGATGAATGACCTCCAGTATATTGCACTAATTTGATTAACATCCTGTTTAAACTAAAAATATAATATGAACTCGATATTATGAATGTAAGTGTAGGGTTAACTACGGACCTTATTTGTGTTGGAAGAACACCAACGTTTCAACCCTTAACGAGGGACTTCATCAGGGTGAGTGCGGTTCTAGACGCGTGAGTACCGCATTCCTTCGAACACTTCGCACAAGGTTCGTAGTTAACCCGCTTACATTCATAATGAATTCCTCAAACTACGAATGTTTCTATAGTAAAATGAACATTTTATTGTCAATAGACCTACGTTCGACCACAATCTCACCTGATGGAAAACGACTGACGCATAAGCGTAAGAGAGTATTTTCAGTGGCCGGGCGTCCTTTCAGAGCGCACCACAGGCCGGGCAGTGAATGCGTTAATACTTACTCAGGCGCGACGCCCAGCCCGGTACATAGCTCAATCTCTGCCTTGGAAGCGCAGTCGAAGCCGGCTCCCAGGGCAGCGAGGGTGCTAACTAACACGCGGTCATCGTTGCATTTCACCGCTGCAAGAAAGAAAAAACTATTAAAGATTTTATATGGAATACTTTATCTAAATTATATTATAAAATTATTCATTTACAAGATACAGATAAGAATCAACTTCAAATAAACTTATTGCACTTTTACAATAATGTGAATATAGATAAATATTTTCTGTTGCATTAGATTTCTATTACCCTAAGGCGTAAAAGAAGGCCATTAACAAACACTGTTAAATTTATTAATGTAAAAGTTTTTTTTAAGATCAGCACGCCAATTCTTTATGGTACACATTATGGTTTTATGCCTTTAAAATTGAGTCGTCGCTATGACGTCTCGATACTATCGCCAAACGGACTCAAGGCAAGGATTGATGCGTGGGGTCCAGTAACCAGTAACTCACATCTACAATACCGGGGTCCTATTGAGCCCCATCGTACACAGTACAGATGGGATGACGATCTGCAAAAGACTGCAGGCAGTTGCTGGATGTGTCAAGCTGAAGACAGGGCGCTGTGGCGCTCATTAGGGGAGGCCAAAAATAGGCTGATTATGATGATGATACACCGTACATACCGTAGAAAGGCTCAACGGTAGGCATGAGCTCGGTCCAGCGTTGGTAGCGGGCCACGACCTCGCCTAGGTCCATCACATAAAAGGGGTCCTCCTGCACCCCACTGTCCACGATGTCCTGGATCACGGACGCTGGCGACCAGTCGCCTTGCATCACGCGGATGCTTGCGTTGTTCTCAGTTTGTGGTACCTAATTCAACAAGAAAGCTTTACAAAAACCGAAAACCACACAAAAAGATTTCAATTTGAACTATCATAAACTCATAACTTAAAGATCGCCAAGGACACCCTATAGGAAAAAGTCTCGTTTCTTATAATATAAAAATTGGTAATCAAAATGGTAAAGTTATTTACAACGGGATATTTACCATGATTTGAGTTTTGAGTTTTCCCTTTTCATGGTAAATATCCCGTTGTAAATAACTTTAGTATTAATAACCATGATGGATTTCAAAGTTTTAATCAAAAGTGCACACATTCGGGATCTCTTATCTGAGATGGGCATTTGGCTATTGTGAAACATATCGGTCTCAACCCTTTTGAACCTTGGAAAAAACAACGAACAGAGGGAAATCCTCGAACACCAGGTGTTTTTCCCAATGTAGCTTGTTCATATCAGGACAATAAAGAGGAAAAGTATAGTAAAATTAGACGATATAGTTGTCATACAGGATTATCCTTTAAGGCAACTGTCATACTTCTTCACCACCGTTTTCATACAACTTTTTACACATTTTAAAGACAGAAAACTGCAAAGAATATTTACCTTCATCTTGTCGTCAAATATGTTAATCACTGTAGTCAAAGCTGTTCAAGACTCGAAATTCTAGTCACTTTGTTAGTCCAATTCTTCACTTAGTCTAATCCAATTCTCCGAAATCCGTGTCACGTAAAAGTTCACCCAAAGAAAGATGTTAACTTTTCTTCTTCACCCGTAGGTAGCGTTACTGAACCCGAAGGTTTCCGAAGTTTCCCGAAGGGGCTTCACAACCCGAAGGCTGCGCAAGCGATGTTAGGTTCTGTCGGTAAAGGCCCGAGGCCCCGGCAGTGCCGAGGCGATTCGGGCGCTATGCCGCGAAAGGGTCAACGATCTGGGTAGATGAGCCGGTGTCAGGTGGGGGCGCCCAATGGTGGGGGCCCACAAGCGCTAGTCCACGGGTGTCAGCTGGAACAAGGTTGAGAATAAGTGACAATGATCACATTGCGGCCGCATTGCTGTCGTAAAAAGGTAAACCCTGAGAAAAGAGCTACGAAGAAAATAAAAGCAAGCAAGGTTCTGGGTTAACCCAGAACCTTGCTTGCTTTCATCGTCAAGGTGTTCTGGCATCTTCGACTCAGTTAGAGTTGAAAATTGACTCAGCTTTAATGTGCTATCAGCCAGCTGCAGATGTTATCAGCTGTATGGTTGAGGGGAGGTCGTTAGTGGAGTGAATGCAAAACGACTGGTCTTCTACAAGTGGTCTTTTTAGCATTATATCGACTAAACTCAGTGATGGATCCTAGTGTATTGTGTGAGAGATCTGGAAAAGTACTTGGGTCTCAGTAGGTTCTTTGGAAGAATTTCTGGATGGTCTGGTCTACTGATCTTCTCGAAGGCGTCGAGGGGCTAGCTAGAGGTTTTAGAAGGTGACTCACGTGTCGGGCGTGATGTGGCGTCAGCGGGGAGGCAGGCGGCGCCAGGGCGGGTCTACGTTGAGGGCTCGTCGCCAGCAGCGCGTAGCGGGGCGGGGTTCGCACGGACTGGATCGTCCGTCACGGCCGGCACTGAATGTCGCGCCGGACTCCTCCGGTGCTCCCTGGAACAATGGAGAAGGGTTTAGGGACAATTTCTTTCACACGGTCTTCGAAGAAGGCGAAGTTTTCCAAAACTGGGTAAGGGTTGCCATGTTTTCAACTGGCTTATCTTCTCCGTAACTTGTTAAGTTTCCTCGTAAAAATTGAAGGAGAATTTATGGGCCCGTTTGACCACGCCCTATTCATACCGATGTATATATATGCTATACTTGCAACTTTTTGGATAAAGAATGAAAGAAACCAGATCAATAGAGTTAAAGATGGAAGTCAAATCAGTCGACTAAGAGCGCATCGTGTACCTTACAAAAATTATTTGGAAGTTCAAAACAAGCTTGAGTTTGAACCGAAGACCTTGGGATATAAAAGAAGTGGATACCTTCTAGTACTTCCTCCATCAATCCATCACGGCAGAAGTTTCATACTAACACTGACACAAAATAAACTATCAATCAAGCATATAGCCGTAAGTCGGGCGAGCTTTAATCAACTGTAATTGTTTTGATTCGGCAATGTACTTCAATAATAAACAACAGTTGAACAACGGGTACCTATGTTGGTTAGTCAATACAATAACAGGCAGAATTTTTAAGAAATCATCTGAAGAAGATTAAGAAAACTTTATAAATTTTACAAATTCATTATGAATTTATGCAGGTTAACTACAAATCTAGTAGTGTGAGCACGGATGCAGACGGGAGTGACGCGAACCGCACTCACCCTAGCGACGTGCCTCGTTAAGGGGTGAAACGTTGGTGTTCTTTCAACACGACTAGGTTCGTATTTAACCCATTAAATTCTTATTAAAGACCAAGAAAAGAAAATCAAGGGTATGGAGACTAGTTTCTGGACGCACTCAGTACATTTGATATCGAAACTGTTGAATGTCGAAGACATTAATAAGCTATTCCTTTATTATTTACATTTGCTTAAAAACTGTCCTAAAATAGAATTAGTCAAATACAAACGCTTTCGATGATCGATTGTCAATTTTTATTGTTTCGTGCAGTACTTGTCGTTAATTCTTTGTTATTTTGAAAAAACATTTCGCAACATGTTTCTTGCAAAATGTTGCTCAACATTAAACAAATATATATAACAATAAGTTATTTCAATGTAGTTGATGCACCATGATCTAGGGTTTAGATATTTTATGGGATGATTTTGTGATTGTTAGTGATCTGACATTATTATTTATAATACATACCTATAAAATTAAAAATCGCCGTTTATTATTATTAAGTGTATCAAATCAGTGTATCAGTAACCAGCCACAAGTAGGTTAGGTAACTACCTAATGCAAAGATAAAATCACCGATATATTTAGGCTAGCCGCAAACGTCGTTTTCGCACGCAGAAATTGATATTTCTGTGTACCACACAGTACTTAATGTTTTATATTTGAATTCAAACAAACCTATCATATATGTATTCGTATCTTAGGCCTTGAACTGAAGTGGTGCTCTGATAAATTTTAGCAATTCCGATAACTTCGCTCAGCAACAGTTATCAGAACTTACATACCCAATGAACTAACAGGCAGGTACAATAAATTAATAACAGTATAAATAAATAATGCGTGACAATTCACTCAGCCCCATCCAACAGCAACTGTTATCGGAACTTAGATACAAAACGAAACTAACAGGCAGGTATAATAAAATAAATAAATAAATAATGCTAGACAATTCACACAGCATTATCTAGCCCCATAAGCAGGGCTTGTGTTGTGGGTTGGTACTAGATAACTGATTGTTCGATTAACGCTGTGTGAATTGGCCAGGAATTGGTCGATTACAGTGTGATATATTATATCCTAAAATTATGTAATGGATTCTGTTGATAAACGTAATCGAATCACATGTATTTTTACAATAGATTATTATCGATGATAAAATTTTGGTAAGTAGGCATTGAGTTGCATTGACAACTATTCACTTTTTTCTTGAAAAGACTCTTATATTTGGCCCTTGGCCGGGAAAAAACGCAGGCAGCGAGTTCCATTCCTAAGTGATGAGAATGATGGTGTAGGAAAACAGCTTATTGCGAGGAGGGTTTGACACCAGAAAAGATGGTTGTGTGTTAAGATTTGGACAATAAAAAGTTGCAAATGCGATTGTCAAAGAGTTTTGTTACAATCTTATCATCATAATGAGCGTTGCTCGAGATCACCCAGCCTGGGCATGCTTCTCTTTATCTAAGCATCCTCTCATCTAGGCGCAACAAGGGCTACAGAGTGTCACAGTGTCATATAAAAAAAAATTATACAATAGGGTATATGCATGTGACTTCAAAAAAGATAATATTTTTTTTACGTATTCTCTAGTGATATAGAAATATATCTGTATATTTATTTTTGTATTTTATGGTGTTTTTTTTATTGTGAAATTTAATCATTGAAAAGTAGATATTTTAAGTCTCAACAGCAAAATCTCTAAACGCAACGCTATTGGTACGTGAAGCGTGACGTCATACTTGAACATTTTTGTATGGGCATGAAGTTTTGACTTTGAGTTTACATATGGAACTCGATGATCCGTGACGTCATAAAATGCAATGGCTAACATGGCAGCGTTTTTATCACCCGAAACTGAGTGTAGTTTTACTTTTAATTTTTTACCTCAATAATTTTTTTTTTGGGTGTTATATTTTTTTCGTTTATGTATTAACCTAAATAATCGATTAAAAAATTTAAAAAAATCCATGCATATACCCTATACAGGCAGTCAGTTAAAATTTAAAGCAAACCGTGAGTTGTTATCTTGACCTAGCCTAGACGGTAAAAAATAATTTTAAGCCTATGTTATCAAAACACATAGAGAAAACTATATGAGCTTTATAAAACATTAAGTAGGTACCTACCTACATAAACTTAGTGGCACGATTTGAAACATACGTTTGATAAAATTATCCGAGAATTGTTTTACGTTTATCGAGGGAGGAGTTTTTGTACTGTATGAATAAGTGATGTAAAGGCGAGTATACGTCGTCGCTAAGTATACGTCTGGGCCTAATATTTGATGTCTTTTAAGGTTGAGGTTCGTTTGACTTCGTTCGCAATTAGGTATAACTAAATATTATTTTCTATGCCTATCTTCAGGACAGATAAAATAAAACAAAACAGTCAATAAAACAGGGAAATTATATATATCTCATTACAAAAGTTTTGGTGATAATTAAGTTACATAATATACGTTCAACGGTGAAGAGAAATCAATATAACCAAATGCTCCAACTAATAGTACCGTTCGAAAAACATGGGTTCAGTTTAGTCAGCTACATACGTAGAACAGACCAAACTAGGTTCGTAGTTAACCCGCTAACATTCGTAACGAAGACAGACCAAGTTATTTCCGCATAAAGATCGATGATATGTATGGCAAGGTGGCGGAAACTCATCATTGCCAAAAATACCAAGATGGTGAAACATTCTCTAAGTTAAGGCGCATACCCGAGCCAATCTGACAGCAATTCCTATTTTATCATATTTTTACGTTTATCATAGGAATTTTTAAAAATCCTACGTTCAGTTTGTGGTATCTATTATAAGCTATTTTTTAATACGTCTTTTATAATTTTATCTCATATAGTTTAGGAGGAGATGCAAAAATAGAGTTTGGTGGCCAAAAAGCGCAACTTCGTATCTCTTCCTAAGCTTTACAAAATGAAACTATTACAGAGGCATTAATAAATAGCTTATAATAGATACCACAAACTGAACGTAGGATTTTTAAAAATTCCTGCGTTCAACGTAATAATAAGATATAATAGTTGGGGGCGCCACTTTCGCTAGTGTATGGGCCTTAATATAAAATTCAACTAGACATCTTGCCAAATTTAGACTTCTCGGAAGAGCTTTATCGTGATTGAATAATCTTCAATCGTACTACGTGTAACAGATAAAATAAGAGAGATCAAGATATCGATTCTTGAAATACAAATACCTACCACTTCTGATAACAGAAGTGTGACGTTTCAATTGCGAGGCCCTCAATAAAATGTTTCGTGCTCGTGATTCAATGATTTATCTCGGTATGATCGAGATAAATTAGTTGGCGACATTTACAAGTGTGCCTTCCGCCCGCCTACCAATTGACACGGACTGTATGTGGGCGGGAGATGCATACCAAATTATACCTACTGTTTATTAGTCAGAGAAAGAGTAAGTCTTTGTGTTTACTAAAATTAATTATTATCTTATAGCCGATGGACGGAAACATGATGGTGGAAAAAAGCATGAAAATCGCTTTGAAATGATACGATACGCGGAATTTGAATTTAAATGTAAAAGGAATGGAAATTGAATACCTACCTGACTTTCAAACATTTCTGAATACATAACAATTTAATTTACTGTGTATCTTTTGTCGTTGGTTCAATAGGATCTAAAATGACTGAAGTTGGACATAGAATGACTAAAAGTGGGGAAAACCAGTGTGGATAAAAAAGAGTCAATGGTATAACAGTCAGGGCAAGCATGTATACAGGGCAGTGATGTTAGATGCCAACTCAGGAATTATGACATCGGTCTGTCAAAATTATGGTACACTAACAAAAATTATGGTACCTACCTTCGGTTTCTGAAAATCTTACACTGATGGTTGAGTTAAGGCTCGAACCTAGTAGATTTGCTAAAAAACCTAGGCCTAGATCTCAGTAATCACGGGATCCACGTGGTAATATTCAAAATTTTTTCTTCGGTTCCTTGGTTGTAAAAACACAAAAAATATGCACTGTTTTGCACCTAATTTGCTCTAAATCTCAAGAACTTTCATCATCATCATCATCATCATCAGCCTATATTAGTCCACTGCTGGACATAGGCCTCCCCTAATGAGCGCCATAGCGCCCTGTTTTCAGCTTGACGCATCCAGCATCTGCCTGCAGTCTTTCGCAGATCGTCATCCCACCTGGCCGGAGGGCGTCCTACACTACGTTTGCCGAGTCGCGGTCTCAAGAACTTTCGGCCTTTACAAAATATTTTTGTTGTAGGACTAATGCTTTGGTTCTTCGGTTGGGTTTTTTCATAAGTGGTGTAGTTTTCTTGTAAATATACTACACTAAGTGGTTTTACACTGCAAGCGCACTTTTTATCTTTTTGGGTCTGAAGTATTGCTCAGTTTGCAGAATGTGGAAAGCCCTCTATTTCAACCCAGAAGCATAAGCTCAAGCACAAAAGGCTCAAGGCACAAGCTGAATTAATACCTTTTTGCCTTGAAACTAGAACCTAGAATGTATTTTTATTCGGCCCAGAAAGCTAGGCCAGAAAACTTAAAGTATTTTGACTATGTTCTGGACCCACCCTAATGTATGTCACAAAAGTTTGGGATGATAGAAAATTATGGTACATAAGCGTACCATAATGGAAGTACTATGGTACATGGTACGAAGACCTGGATTATGGTACAAATACCATAATTATGGTACGTATAACATCCCTGATACAGGGTGTTTGGTGGAACGATGTAGGGATTAAAGGAGCCGATCAAGGGTACCCATGTAATCATTTTAAACCACATATGCTTTAATGAAAAGTGTCATGGTTTTTATGAACCAATGTAGTTTTTAAAGTTATCTGAGCGGCATAAGCAGCTCTAGTTTTTTTTAATGACAGTTAGAGTTTACATCACTTCATGAGAAATATTTTTTTTTCAAGTTTAAGTCATTTTTTCTTCAAAATTTCCTGCGCAATGATTGGTTTAGCTTATTGTGATGAAAGACTGTATTGTTGTGATTAATTAGAAGCCATAACAAAAGTGATTATTGCACTATTTGGTATTTTACTATCCTTTAAACGAAAAAAATCCCTACCGAAACTTTTGATAATAACTTAAAAACCATGAGACTTTTCATGATAGCATATGTGGTTTAAAATGATCACATGGGATCCCTTGATCGGCTCCTTCAATCCCTACATCGTTCCACCAAACACCCTGTATAATGAAATATATTTAGAACCAGACCTAAGGTTTCCATTTCTAGATTCTCGATAGAGAAGCTCAAATTTTGATGGTTTTTAGTTGCTATTATACAGTTTAGTTGTAGAAACTAAAACCAAGCATAAGGATAACAAAAGCGAGTACCTACTGGTTCAATACCCGCTGTGTGCAAAGCTGATATTTCGTGATCGTAATTCGTGATGCTCTACAATGTCCATTATCAATCATACGGCAAGTGACGTAACAAGATCCATGTTGATTCAGCGAGACCAAGGTCAATGTTAAATATTCCATAAAAGAAGGCTGGTTTCCCCGTGGCAACACCGTTTGATAGTTACATACCAATTGTTTTGCAGCCAACATTGAGTATAACAAACCCCTTCTAATAGAAATAGGACTTTTAAGTTATCAAAACCACAAATAAATTTTGCATAGATACGCATCCCATGGTAAAGTTAGGCAAGTTTCCCTGTGGTTACATTGTTTGATGGTTTGGTTGATTTAGGTGATATGTTACATATTTAATAGTTTTGCAGTACCTACTAAATAAGTGCCAAGTGCCTAAATACAGCTATGTTATCAAAATGTGATTGAATAAATGAGAGCAAAATTGGTCTGTTTTGCAGTATTATGTCAAAATATTAAGAAAACATTTGAAACAAGTTACAAAAATTATATGATTAGAGGAAGTCGGCTTAAGTTACGTTGCCTAGTGCAAACGTAACTTATGCCAACTTTCATGATTTCCTGCCAAGAAAATTCTGTTCCCTTTACAACAGAAACACGGAAAAAGCATTTTAACCCATTCACTGGACAGCCTCAGACAGAAAAAAAAACACACCGCACGCACCGGGTACATTTTCTGCACCATAGACTCCAGAAGCCTAACGCACAAGACATCAAAATCTGATATAGTATTATTTTAATGATGTCCTTACCTTTAATAGCGTAATTCTCGAAGCTTTTCAAATCCTCTAAGCAACAACCTTAGGTTGTTGCTAAATAAACCAAAACACAAAAACACGAAAGAACAATGGTAGAACACCGAGTCTCATAGATATCAACTGTCGTACGGAGCAGTTCAAGCTAGACTGATAACGATGGTCGAGGGCCGTGCTACTTATGTGCCGTGTTATCTCTTATCAGTGGGATGGCCCACTTATCAAATAGTAGTTAATGCTTAGCTAATATAATCCTGGGACTGTCGGTGAGAAAAGTCGCTGAACCTTGGGCTGATAGCATTATTTAATTAACAGGCTTCAAGGAGGAGGCTGTATGTATGTTTTTTTATGAATGTTCGTCAATTACTCCCGTCAATTGTGGAACAATTTGGACGATTTATTTACTGTTATTTCTGAGGGTTTATATAAGTATTTGTCTATCGCTTAAAAACCGGGTAAACATTTATTTATTTATTCAATAAAGGTTCACCAACAGTATACATATAATAGCTTAATATAACTTAATGTAATGGCAATACTTATTGTTCTTATACACATACCTATAATAGGATAACGTTAACCCCCTTATTAGTGTTATTTCTTAGTCTGACTTATGTCAATAGGAGAAGACAACGAGATTTAGCAGTGTGCTAAGTTAGTACACTATTATAAATAGGTAAGGGGGTAAGATTAAAAAATCAACATCTAGTCGGTTTTTAGTTTTTTCAAAACAATCAAATTTTGTCAGTCTTTTACCAAATAGCTTAGCAGTCCGCTCTCTATGAGGCGAGTTCTTTCTTATAATTCAAAAGTACATAGATTTAGGAAATTCAAGAGATCTTGCACAAAGTCTGCCAACAATTGGGAAACTTCTATTTTTGAGAGTGCGAGGACACTGATTGTTATTATAGAAGTGCGACCAAGACAACAATACTTACGCGAAAGACGAACGCAGATCCGAGAATGACTGAAGTGGGTGGATCTAAGTAGACCTAATTTGAGCCTTCCACTTTCTAGAAGTTAGTACCCATACCCAATCTCCCGAAATCTACTCGCATCAATGTTTAATTCATGTTCCTAGTTTCTGTGACATTTCTGTCGTAAACTGTACAGAAGTAATTAAGTTCTGCAGTAAACCGCTTTGGTCGTGTGACGAGCCACGACCACGAGTCTGGTGAGTGCCAACAGCGCCAAGTGCCATTTGTTTGTTTTCATTTACGATACGTCTCGAGTCTCGTGCGATAGGAGTTTAATTTAATTAATTCTTTTATTGCTTTTGATTATGAGATTTACTAACAACGGCTTATATGCAAGGATGCTGAGGTTACAGGTTGATGCTCTTCAGAAGTACCTACTTATAATTTTAAAACTATTCATTTATAGTTTAAAGTAAATAAATTTGTTTTTAAACTTTGTTTAATACTTTTGTTACAAACTTTCTGTCCTTTATGTTGTCAACTTTTGTGTAATGTTTTGTTTGTGTACAATAAGGATTTTAAGATTTATATTCTAAAAATCAGAATCGGACTACGATGATGAAATATTCATTTAACACTTCATCATCAATACAAAGATATCTCCAAGTCAATGTACCAAATACAATACAACGCAATATTAAACCAAACATCGTGTTTACGTTTACAAACTGTATTCTCAGGCACGTGCACAATATTTTCTTAGTTAAAATAATATAATTTAGATAACTTCCGAGAAATGATAACAGGGCATTTTGTAAATAAAGTTTGACGATAATCCGGCCTATCACGCACGAGAAGTAAACATCATTAAAAGTTTTGAGATGATACAGTAAGGTTGATTTTTAACCCTTGATTTGAACCTGCCCTCGATTCATTCACGTGGCATGCATGTGAGAATGATCCTCGAATACTCAAACGCAACTCAGATTTGAGGACGTCTCATCAAAGACAAATTTTTGAGAGATTTTCATTGAATCTCAATAAGTGTCAAAAAATTACGACTTGAGTCGTGCTTAAATAAAAGGGGGTAAGGGAGGCAATGTACTTTCTTATCTTAATATCAAAGAAGCCTAAATAACTAAAATGTCTTTATTTCGAATAACAATAAATTGAACGGTTTATTCACAGAATTAATAGATACACAAAAAAAAAAAAATAAACCTTAAAAAATATATTTGAAAGTTTCTTTGTTGCTTTCATACTCCGCCACAGAAAGAGTTTTCGACTCAAAACAAAATATTCTAATACATCATCCACATTTGCAACAAGTCCCGGATCGGAACGCGTCCGCTTGCGGCGTTCCGATCCGTTTGGTCTTGAGCGACCCTACCTACCCTCGAGGATACCCTGTTATTTAGCTCGGTCTTGCAGGGTTAACGCAAAGGACGCGTTAACCCTGCGTTACCCTCAAATACTGAAGCGTACCTCAAGCCCAAGCCCAAATGATAAAACTATCAAGGTGGTCCGGTGGAATGACCTTCATACGCAGTCGGGTTAGAATCCGTCCTATTGACTTAACACGTTCGTGGACGGTAATGTCATATTATTTTTGCTAGAAAAACAGTAGGTACAATTCCCGATGCATTTTATTCGAAGTACTGTGGCCGTACCGACTCCCAGTAGGAATATAAAACTATGCTGTACCTACAGCGGTACGTACGGTTTTGGCCGTATTACCGAATTCGTACTGCGCAATATACAAGTACAGCCTTTTCAGACCTACTAAATAAGGTGTCCTACAAATTTCCATACAAGCAACGTTGCGATTACTGTGCGTGTAAAACTCCTTGTAGTCTATAGATTGACAAGATATATCTGTTAGTAGGTTGTCAGTAAGAATGCTTTGTACGAAAGTCTCATAAAATTTTCTGCACTATGACCGTTGTAGTTTTGATAAGGGTTTAAAAATGTACGGTGCTAGCCGTACTGCCAATCGCTGAATTATTTATTCCGGTCATAGCCGCTACTGTCCACGAACGTGTTAAGCATCTAATTGGCGTTCCACGATTTAGGAGTTTTTCTGGCCAGTGTGATCAAATCCACGTTTTTATCAACAACCCGAACACTGTTGATAAGATAAGGGAAAGCCCGGATGTTATTGCTCGTAAGAGAGATATGTCATAAAAAATGTAGGAAGCGCAAGTCATAAACGAAGAAGCTATCAAAATACGTTTATTAGACCGCATTTCACTGTGCCCTTTCACGCTTTTGTGGTTTGACACGCATGGGTGATAAAAACATATGGGGCATAATTGGGTCTTGTGTGGGTGCGGTAGGTTTAGGTATATATAGGGTAGATTTTTAGATAATACGATGAAAGAGTTAGCTACCTACTTAAAGCGTCGTCGGCTTTTTCCGTCTGTTACGTTTTTAGGTAGGTAATGCTGTGATTTAAATTTGGCATTTACTTAACTTTTCTACACCTAGCTTATTCTAAAAGTGGATTTGATAATAACTTAACTATCGCGAAAAAACAACGAAGAGGCCCTGAGCTATCAAAAACAGTATTTTATCTTGATAAACGTCCAATCAAAAATTATATCATTATCAGAATTGGTCACGAGAAAAGCACTCTTTTCTAAGGTCGATGCCAACCAGCGAGAAAGTTTGTCTCTGGGATTTATTTATTGTAAAGGCAAATTATATCTTTACAAGAGAACTAACTGTAACTTATTAATATAGGCAAATACGATATCATCGGGATCCGCTGCATGTGAACGAGCTATCCGGCCGGGCCGATTATGATATTTTTTATTTGCTGGCAGGATTAAGGGCAGCATCTTCGATGTTGCACACGGTATCAAGAGATTTGTAACACTAAAATTACTAATAAATTAAATAAAAAATAATTAAAAATTACTCGAGATAGGGCGCAACATGTAATTGTTCAACCCCCTGAAAATCAATATGTTTTGTTGCAACCTACAAATACAACTGCCAACATGTGTTTCTTTGGCACTTACAAATACCACTGCCAACATCAACATGTGGCGTGTCTTTAGTTGTCACCACAAATATCACTGCCAACATACGTGTATGTGTTTTGATGCCATCTACAAATACCACTGCCAGCAGGATTCTTTGCCACTTACATATACCACTACCAACATGTGGAGTGTCTTTGGTGGTCACCTACATATACCACTGCCAACATACATGCGTGTGTTTCTTTGCTACTTACAGCAAATCAATGTTCTGTTACCACCTACAAATACCAGTGCCAACATGTGTGCTTATGTTTCTTTGCCACTTACAAATACCACTACTAACATGCGGCGTCTTTTGTTGTCACCTACAATTACCACTGCCAGCATGTGTTTTGTTGCCACCTACAAATACCACTGCCAACATGTGTTTCTTTGCCAATTACAAATACCACTGCCAATTGAGTGTACTGTGAAGCATTATTGGAAAAATAACTGTCAACGCATTCAGTGCGCAGCTACACGTGCTGGAGAATGGCACCTGCGTCTTAGGCCATGAAGTGTGTACGCTGCCACCTACAAATACTACTGCCAACATAGTGTCTACGTGATAATGTACAAAAATGCAAACAAGGAAAGTAACAAAAAATATATAAATAAAAACAGGGGTATAAAAATAGGTCCATCTATGCGGATAAATATTTACACGTAAAATATATTTAGAAAAAAAAATTGTTGAATTAAATAAATTTTTTCTTTAAGATTGAAATATTTATTTTGAATTTGAATACCCAATACAATGTAAAAAAAAAACAGTAATTAATGAATGGCCCACCTTTGTGCAAAGCTGGGCCGTCCTCTAGTCTTGTTCACAGAGGTCCGGTCTGGCAGATATAAAAATATACTTGTACTATTACTGGATCGCCTCGCCCCATCCCGGTCGCATTTAGGGGAGACGGGGGAGGCCCAGGGGTGTGGGGGAAGCTTATCGACCTGTGGACATACCATTCTACACTTGTGCATGACTGTGCATTAAATATTTCCTACTTTTTAGCCGACGAAATCAAAAGGAGGCAATTCGTTAGTGTTTTTATATATGTATGTACGATACGAATGTTTTTCGATTCTCCGTCAATTGTGGACCGATTTTAATGATTCTTTTGGGTTAATAATTTTATGGCATGACTATTGTTATTTATGAAAAGGACTACAAGACTTTTTTATTGTTATTTTATTTATATAGAGAACTTAGCTGCTGCCCGCGGCTTCCCACGCGCTTTTCAAGTAGCCTATGTCCGCCCCGGGATAACATTTGATCCGTGTCCTCATATAAATTCTATCGCCGAGGGATTACTATTTCTCCTACCAAACTAAAAACAAACTATATTCTAGCTCCTAAAACCGGTATTCCAGGTTCTTTCGGATCTGGGATAAACCGGTTCCAATGCCCTAGTTAGTAGATAACGACAACGACCTTGGATAGATGAGTTTGGGCGGAAATTATTTATTGCTCATGATCATGAAAGCGATCTCCAACCCGCATGCCCAGCGTGGGGATTATGACCATTAACCCCCATGAGTTAAACGATAATGAGGCGTTTATCAGGGGGAGGCCTGCGTCCAGCAGTGGACCAATACAGGCTGTTGAGAAGGTTGAGGATAATTAATGATGGTGAATAAAGGTGGGAATCGAACCCGCAACCAAGGTCTTCAAACGTCTGTCGTCAGTTAGAAGTTACCCACACAGAAAACAGACGTAGATTAGTTGGGTTGAGTTGCTAATGATTTTATTGCCCATAAAAGATAAGGTACATAAAATATGATGCAATCTCTTTGCAGTCTGTGTATTTATCATTGTTGATTCATCTGATAATTCCGAGGAGTCATAAAGAAAATCCTGAAACACTTGATCTGGAAAACTTTCCTCGTTTCGTGAGAGCAAATACCTGAACCGGTAGAATCTGGATGGAATTTGCATTAGATGGATTATTAGGAAAAACTAAAGAACTTAGCCAACAGCCAATATTATTTTTAGTGCTTATAGGGATTTCAAGGACGGGACGACCAAATGTATTTAAAATTGGATTGTTTTGTAGAATTTGAATTACTCTTTGCTTTTTAACAGCCACCTAGAGAGTTTTGTTTTGAACTTAATAGTAGGCAGTTCTCTTAGGCTTTGTGCACAGAGCCGCGGGGCGTGCAGCGGCGCGTTGGGCATTTTTCTGTTTACGGAGACACGGGGCGTCAGCGGCCTGGTCATAGCACGCGTAAAAACAAACATATTACAATGTACGGTGATGTTTATAGATGCTCACGTTTTTTTCTTGTGAAGGTTGGTACTTAACGTACAAAATAATCAATATGCTCACGTTTTTTTCTTGTGAAGGTTGGTACTTAACGTACAAAATAATCAATCCGCTATAAAGAAAATTACTCTGATCTAACACGTGATAATGGACCGTAGAAAAAAAGTCGAGTCACAAACACGATATTGACCGATTGATTACTGTTTTTAATTTTTAACAATAATAAATAACATTTAGATTTATTTATTGACACAAAAACACAATTTTGACTACACATAGTGTGCGTCCGGCATTTTGTTAACGCCGCATTCACAATGCCACAGTTTTAGGACGTAAGGGCGTATCTAACGATTTAAATTATAGCATGTTCCAAAAATCAGCTTAAAGCATCGCCCGGGTAAAATAATTGCCACATTATCTGTCTTTAGAATGCCACCGTCAGTACCACAGTAGTGGTTAGATCAGCCGTTAGAGAGTGCAGGTTTTACGATGACATTAGGTTTCGCGTTTCTCTTGACGATAAGGACTGTTAACAGGGACTTTGCTCTGCCATGTTGGAAGTATTAGATCATACAGCCCACCCAGACTGTACGAAGTAGAACTAGAATATATCGAAACTTGACACCTACCGACTATAGACAGTGTAGTAAAATAAGGAACAACCAAGCAGAAAGTATTACTAACGAAAATAAATTAATGAATAATAGAGTTTCCTCTATTTTATTCATCACAAATCACACAGCTTCATCTAGCGCTTAAGTAAACAGACCTTGTGTTAAGGGTGCTAGGAAAGACACATACTCGTACATAGTTTTTTAATATAGATTGAAAGCACTCAGAACAATAGGTATCTGCATCCCGTAGAAATATTTGTCCCGAGGCAGGAATCGAACCCACGACCACGCGTCGCAAGCGGACCTTTGCGCTGCGCCACGGAAGTCGTCACATCACGTAATATGACCTTGACAAATAGTTCAGGTTTGATTCGACTGAACAGAAACCTAGTTTAATATCCATTAAGCATACCTACTTCATTAATTGCCACAACCATACCAAATCAATCTACTGTTAATGTGTCTAATAACGTTAATGATAAATTATGGCCATGATCTTTAATTGGCTATCAGCCCATGGTTTCCTTCACGTTGTAAAATACTAACACTCAAAAATAAATACCTATTGGTTATTATTTTATCAAAATTCCACCTCAATATCTACTTGTACATAGTTTAGATATAGTGATATTTGTACTACACCTGCTCAGAAAGTTGCTTATTCTTTTTCCAAACATAAGGTAGAAAACCCGTCATTGCCGGCGGCGGCGTACCGAAACGCGGGAGGAAAATTATAGAATTTTTATTTAAGAAAAATGTATGGAATCCATTTCTAACGTGTTATTTTCCTTAATATAATATAAGCCGGTAGCTATGGTTTTTTCATAATAGGTCTGACGTATAAAGTGTTTTACTTAAAACTCTCCTTATGATATCGGCCTCTTCTTATTCGGAACAGTAATTCAAACAAAAGAATCAAAGAAAAGAACCATGTGCAAATCGAACGTGCGCGCATTTATTGATTACTGACAATTTGAATTTACTCTGTGCTGTGATTTTAAGGATTTTAAACGGTGATTTTCCTCGAAGGTTTAGTATACAGCACTATGTATCATTGGGGAGAAAATGCAATTGTGTTTTAACAAGGTCCTCGGCTGCGCCTCGTACCTCAAATGACACACTCGATAGAAATTGCCCACTTTCTCAACTCGGTGTACAATCTATTATCATATTAGTTAGAAATAAGATATATAGTAGACATAAAAAATGTTTTACGACACGCAGTGAACAATAAAACTCATCTACATATTTGTATTTACACTCATCTCAAAGGTAGTAAAGACACATTTGCGATTATCTGTCTGAGAGTAGGTATGTGTGTTTTTGGATGAAGCTGATAAAGTCTGTCGCAAGGTGATAAACTGATTAGGATAACACGTTAACATTTGAACTTATCAAGGTTTTTTAAAAAATACAGTTGATGTTCCGCTGTGTGTATTTGACGTTTTACTCCGCCATTTATAGACAGATTTTGATGATTCTTTTGCTTTTGTATAATAATGAAAACGAGATGGTCCCATACATGTGCGTGGGATTATCCTGCAAAACTTCATAAACTAGTATTTTTTAAACAATAATATATATATTTGATCTTTAACTGTAAAAAAATGGTGATTGCATCATTACAACGTTGCATGCTTGCTGTGTGATGCCGGCTTAGAATTCGCGCCACCCCAACTCTTCCCGCGAGTTTCATGAGGGGCGACTATAAAGGATATACACCGGAGGCCAGCAGCGCCCTCTGCAGAACAATTCTACCACCGAACTGCGATCCCAACTCGCATGCCCAGCGTGAGAATTTTGGGCATTACCTTCCATTAGATAAAAGCCAATAAAGCGCTTGTCAGAGAGACCTGCGTCCAGCACTGGACCAAAAAAGGAATGTTGCATGTATGATGCACCGGTTTCCGCAGTGTCCACAATCCACTATTGGCCAATGTCCAAGTACTCGTAGATTGCTACTGCGCTGGCCTACGTCAATCTTGCACAGATTGCGTCACTTGTAATTCAACAATAGGTACACAATACTGACGATTCAGGAAAGATGCGTCGGTTATAATACATAATGGTGGATATTTTCACAAAACATTACATAATTATCTAGCCCCAAAGATGAAATGGTAGTTTATTTGCGCGGTACATTATATACAACTTATTTATAAGGCGAACCTAAAAGGTTTGGTAAACTAGGACTAGATTTCGGATTTCTCTTGTGAAAAAATTGTTAGGGTTTGTTCAATATTAGTCGAAATTGTTGATGTCTACGATGAAATAGAATTTGTGTAAGCCTTGTTTATTGAAATAAGTATTTAAGCGGGATATTTCCATGAGTTACAACGGCTGAACTGAGTCACAGCGCAGCCCAGCCTGGGTGATTAGCGAAGCGGTCCGAGCCGAACCGACGTTTGTTTACGTAGGAAAGTTTCAACCCGAGTCCGGTGCCTATAAAATGCCAAGGAAAAACGGAACGGGTATTCATTCTGTTCTATTAGCAAAGTAAGATTGTGTTCTCTTGGAAAGATTTGTGAAACGAAGAATAAATTGCTGTTGTATCTAGAAGTATTTCTTATTTCCATCCTGTTGCTGTAGGCGAAGTCTTACATATCAGAAGTGCGATAAACCAACTTTAAAACGCGTAAGTACATGCCCAATTTTGCATTCTTTGTTTAAATAGTGATTTCTTTCGATTGAATGCGTGAGGTTTTTATTAAGAGAATAGATAAAAACGTGTTAAAAATGTGTTTTACTAATGAATAGTGTAAGCTCTTTATTAAAAGATCGCAGACAAAGCCGCTTGTTAATAAGTAACTTCATTTAAGATAAAGGTGAAACTGATATGAAGTTAAATCCTGTGATGGAGTGTACTTCGAAATTCAGATAATTCGGAATTGAATCGAACCTTATTTAACAAACTCCGAATATTTTATTAATCTTTTATCGCTCACAATTCATCCGATGGTGTACTCGTAGTAAGTGTCGTTTCACCAATTGAGGAACGTTTTTGAAATGTGTTTGCAATTATCCAAGTACTCATATTCTAAATCGAAAGTTCGAAACCAAAGATATTTCTCTACCTGCATATAACTTAATGAAACTTCTCGGTTTCATTGTTTGCATGATATTATGACACAACACAATATCTGAGACACTGGATGAATCGGAACGTCGAAGCCCAGATCAAAATCGGCTACGAGGAGGTCATCTTGCTGGAACAATTCTTGCGTGAAGTCACCCCACTACATATAGATTATACACGTTAGCTTAGTTTAGTTAGTTAATTAATGTATTGTAGGTACTGCCTACCTATTACAAATAGGAGTAGGTGGGTTTTCAACTTCGGTACGCAGTAGGGCTTGCAAATATTCGAAAATTTTTGATATTCGAATATTCGAATATTTTTCGGCTACTATTCGAATATTCGAATATTATTCGAATAATAGAATATTATATAGAAAATAACTATTTTTTTATGAAAATCACATCTTTTATTGTAATAAGTATTATTTCCATGAACAATTTTAAATATCAAATATGTGTCGCTGTAACGACAAGACATTGGCGATTTACACGCACAATCAACCAAAAATTTTTAAAACCGTCTTCAAAATCTAGGGTATTTTAATAAAATTTAACACAATAACAAGTAAATAAACACGTTAAGTAACGATAGCGCGTTAATATTTACGTAAGTACAAAAACAAAAACATATTTAAACATATTTAAAACGTCTTTTAAATCACAAATTATAAAATTAGCAATTGAAGATAAAAATAAGATAAAGTTATAGAGGAGCTATAACTTTATCTTATTTTTATCACCATCATCAGCCTATATTAGTCCACTGCTAGACATAGGCCTCCCCTAATGAGCGTCATAGCACCCTGTCCTGTATTCAGCTTGACGCATCCAGTATCTGCCTGGAATCTTTCGCAGATAGTCATCCAACCTGGCCGGAGGGCACCGAGTCGTGGTCTCCACTCTAGAACTCGTTTACCCCGGTTGTCGGTACTGCGCGAGATATGGCTGGTCCACTGCCACTTCAACTTGCTAATTCTCTGAGCTATGTCGAAAACTTCGGTTCTCTGTCGGATGTGTTCGTTACGAATCCTATCCTGCAGAGAGACTTCAAGTACAGCTCTTTCCATAACTCGCTGAGCGACTTTGAACTGGTGAATCAACCGTATCCTTATCCTAACCTATCGTAGGTGTCCGCGTCTCAGCTCCGTAGGTCATGACGGGTAGGCAC
The DNA here is from genome assembly GCA_955876795.1 of Eupithecia tripunctaria. Taxonomy (NCBI): domain Eukaryota; kingdom Metazoa; phylum Arthropoda; class Insecta; order Lepidoptera; family Geometridae; genus Eupithecia; species Eupithecia tripunctaria. The sequence goes on along the minus strand of OY041623.1, from coordinate 4,499,593 downwards.
TGCTTGAAAACTTTGGTTTTCAAGCATTGCGGTATGGATGACGACAAGAGTCGACGTAGTTTTCCAAACGCTGCCCAGCCTAGCTGGATCCTCCTCTTGGCCTCCTTCTCTAAATTGTTTTTTCTTAGCTGCAGAATTTGCCCAAAGTAAGTGTACTCGGAAACAATTTCGAGAGGGTGTCCATATACGACGACCGGCCCCGGATCAATGAGGCTATTGATCATGACTTTGTTTTACATAATTAAATGATTATTTATCGGGTATTTATCGCATACCTTTTATTTCCCCTACGTTTCTACCGCATTACAGCGATCGTGGTTACGGGGCGACTGAATGTAATTGGAGTTACAGCCGAGAATTGACGGCAGTATCCACGACTACCCTCAATTCGTCTTCAGAATCAGGAATGTCCAAGTTCACACTACGACACACTACACTAACCGTGTCCGACCGCGGTACATTCGGATTACGACGCACACACTTATTAAGTACAGGATCCCACGAGGAAGAGAGACGAAAACCATCTTCACGATTAAAATTCGGGTGTTTTTTGATCTCAATCGCCTCTCGAACCATCCTTTTGTAATAGTGGCGTTCACGGCATAGTACTTTAGGGTCATGTAGCTCAATCCAGTGGTTGCTACCTGAGTCTAGCAGGTGTTCCGCTATCGCCGACTTGTTCATTTGCCCATTCTTGACTGCTGCTATGTGCTCTTTCACCCGTTCGGCAATAGTTCTTTTAGTTTGCCCTATGTATGAGCGGCCCCAGCTACAGTCAACCTTGTAGACGCCTGGCATTTGAAGAGGTATGACATCCTTTGGTGTTCGTAGTTGCTGAGCAACTTTTGTGTGGGGGGTGAGAACCGACTTTATTGAGAACCTTTTCAGGATATTTTTAATTTTATCCGTCACCCCTTTCACATACGGCAAAAAGATGGGTTGTCTGCTGACCTCGGGCGTTCTTCGGCTTCTCCACTTTGTGTGTCTTGTGCTTACATATCCGTTTTGTTTGAGAACTATCTGTACATGGTTAAGCTCGTCCTCTAGATGTTCAGGATCACACAAAGCATGAGCTCTGTTTGTGAGTGATGACACAACGGACTGTAAGTGGTGCGGGTGATGATGTGGTTTCGACAGAGTCAAAGGCTTCCTCATAGTCCATGAAGGCCAGACACAGGGGCTGATTATACTCTTCGGACTTTTGAATAATCTGCCTCACTGTGTGTATGTGGTCTATGGTGCCATATACTCCGCGAAACCCGGCCTTTTCTGGGTTCGCGTTACTTCGTACAATAAAGATAACCACCACGACCGCGTGCAATACACAACTGAACATAATTCTGCGTTAACACAACGACATTCACGTGAGCACCAGAGACGCATGTTTGACGAGACTCTTCTGGTCTCGTCAAACATGCGAACGCACTATGCAGTCGCGCGTGGCACTCCCGATTACTCCCGAGTGTTTCCGAACCGTGTTCCAAACCCTTTAACTTTTACCTGAACAACGTAAACTTGTATTGTCTTGTATATATACTGTAAAAGTTCGCGCAGTATATTGTGGATATACTGCGCGAGGTTTTAAGTGGCCTTTTATCCACATCAGAATTTTGACTTTTTATTGAAATCGAATATTCGAATATAGCAATATCAGTATTCGAATATTCGAAATGATTTAATATTCGAATATTCGAATATTCGAATATTCGAATGCAAGCCCTAGTACGCAGTAAAGTAGGTACCGTACATACCTACCTATAATAAGGCTAATACACAAGGCAATCAAAAGATGTGTTGTGTAGGTATAGGTACCTACATCTACACACCTCAAATATTATTTGCATTATTACCTACTTCATTATCAGCCTTAGGTAGGTACTTTCCTAATTTATAAAAGACAATGTTTTTAATCTGTAAGTTATTTGTGTACCTACCTAGTAGTAAATCAGTCATCTAGTAGGTAGGTACTACCTATACTTACCTACTTAGCCGTAACATTTATGTTAGTGAGGTACCTACAGTAGGTAAGTCAGCGCCACTAGCTAGCTTTAAGTAGGTACCTACATGTACCTAAAGATGATGCTGCTGTGTGAAATGTCCAGCATTACTTATTTATTTAATTTATCTATGAAACAAGTAGGAATTTAATAGGTGAACGGTGAACAAACTAAAAATATGGTGGTACCTACCTACCTAGCACGCAGGTACGGGTCCACGTTTTTGGATTGTTCCTACCTATAGGTAGGTACCTACCGAACCGACCCCAGGCGGGGCGGGTCGCGTTTAGTTTTAAAAATTGCTTGCAGGTCCCTGACTTATTTATATATTATACATCTATCACAAAGATATAAATAGGTAGGTAGGTACCTATCTATCAAGGTAGGTCCTTCAGTGTGTTTATTAAGTAGTAGGTATGTAAAGCGCGGGTCGCAGATCACACCTGAGTGAAGGAACCGAGCAACTGAATATTATTTTTTATTAAATTTGAAATTACGGAATAATTGTTGGGACGCAACTACATACCGTACTATTACGTGACTATTACTGACGACCTCTGTGGCGCGGTGGGCGAAGGTCTGCCTGCGACGCAGGAGGTTGCGGGTTCGATTCCCGCCTCGGGACAAATGCGTGTACGATCTGCAGACATTTGTTCAGGGCGTTCTGGATGTTTTTCTATGTATAATAAAAATATCTATCTATGTAGTGTATTGTATTATGTATATCAGTTATCTAGTACCCATAACACAAGCTCTGCTTAGCTTGGGGCTAGATAATGCTGTGTGAATTGTCCAGCATTATTTATTTATTTATTTATTTACGTCATAAGGTTCACATTTCTTTTACAGGCTAATTAGGCAAGGCACGTTTTCAATCGAAAGACTAGATTGTTTTGAATGTCGCGGGTCACGAGTCTTTTTAGAGAAAAACTACCTTAACGTTCACAACATAAGGTTCACTGTTTTGACTATCATGCAGTCGATCATTCGTATTTGTCGGGGAAAAAACTACCTTAACCGTCACATCATAAGGTTTACTTTTGTTTGACGCCAGAATGATCGAATCGTTTTAAAATTAGGGATTCGATCGCGACCCGTACGGTCGCGATCGACTCTTTGTGATTCGATCGATCGCGATCGACCCAGGTCTAGTTGTAATTGTTGTATATTTATCAAGTTATTGTTTCTGTTTTTCTCTCATTGATGGAATGTTAATTTTATTGATATTCTGGCTGTATAATATTACTACATATTTAACCATACTAATTAATCTTTGTTTAAAGGTCGACATTCTAGGTTAATATGAATAAGGTTATTTTTAACAAGATTGTTTTATGGTCATTACTGATAAATTTTACTTCTTATTAATAGTCATTGTAAATGACATGCGAGACTGATAAATTTTCCCGATTGTTAGGGTTCCCACCTGGATCGTGTACGAGGGCGCACACGTTGTCAGGACGGACGATTGTTAGGGTTTGTTCAATATTAGTCGAAATTGTTGATGTCTACGATGAAATAGAATTTGTGTAAGCCTTGTTTATTGAAATAAGTATTTAAGCGGGATATTTCCATGAGTTACAACGGCTGAACTGAGTCACAGCGCAGCCCAGCCTGGGTGATTAGCGAAGCGGTCCGAGCCGAACCGACGTTTGTTTACGTAGGAAAGTTTCAACCCGAGTCCGGTGCCTATAAAATGCCAAGGAAAAACAGAACGGGTATTCATTCTGTTCTATTAGCAAAGTAAGATTGTGTTCTCTTGGAAAGATTTGTGAAACGAAGAATAAATTGCTGTTGTATCTAGAAGTATTTCTTATTTCCATCCTGTTGCTGTAGGCGAAGTCTTACAAAATGATTACGAAAAAAAATACGATCAAAAAACCATTATACTGCACTGTTTTGCTCATAATGTGGTCGAGAACTCAGAAACCAAAAACTTTAAATATTTTATATCTTTTGATTGTATTTACCTGAGTACCTACTATTTATTTGTTTCCCGAATACAGTTCTTAATTAGGTGTTGTTTTCTTGTAAAAACAATAATTTATTTTCATTAGTTTTCTCTTTCGAACCTCACTTGATTAATGGACGAACCCTAAAGATAATAAAGTAATATTCTCCCGCTCCTCGTTTCTTCGCACACGAATGAAGGTCACGTCTTGAATCAAAGGCTGTAAGGTGTAACCATTGACCTGAGTCGATGCTGATTGCTGATCCAGTTTGTCAGAGCATGACATGGCATTGTAACGAAGAATATGTTAACTACAGTGAGTTTTACGCTCGTAGTAGTACTTCAATGGTTAACTAACATACTATATCCAGTACTTCTCGATATTACTATTATTGTTTACAACGATTTGTTACGCTTCACTGGTTCACCGATTCAATGTCAAACGGGTTCTGTGCGTTGGGATAACGCCGTGAATATAAAGGGTGTTTGGTGGCAGATAAATGGCGTGTTGAGTTGACATTACTTTTCAGAGCCTAGAAAAAATACGTTTTAGATTGTAAATGCAAAGCAATAAAGTTCATTTCAGCTTGTACTTCCCCGTCAGAGCGCTAAATAACAAGCAGCTGTCCGTCTGCGTTGAAATAGAGGACTTCTCTTTTTACAGCGAGAGAGAGAGAGCAAATATAGCTATCGCGCTCGTAGAGTAGTAAAACCACTATAACGATTTAAAATTCGAATATTTCAAAAGGATAAAGCGGTCTGGGTGTGTGGGGGAGGGGTAGGCATTCGGGTCACAGATCGTGCGGATTCGTTCGTCAGTTACGATGTCACAGTGGTCGGCAGAACATCGCGCGTTCGCTCTCGAGGCGTATTTCAAGGGCAACAACTCTTATGTTACCGCTCGTCGAAAATTTTGCTCACGGTACAACATTCGACGTTTGACTGACGGACCGAGTGTAAGTTTGATTCGTACATGGGTGCAGAAATTTCGCAAAACTGGTGCGGTTTTGAACAAGCCCCGATTGGGACCTAGTCTGTCTTCAAGGACCCCCGAAAACATTGAACGCGTGGCAAATAGTTTAAGAGAAAACCCTCAACTTTCGATACGAAGAAGAGCTGCCTTACTGGACCTAACTAAATCAACCGTTTATGAAATTTTGAAAAACGACTTGAAGTCAACTTCACAAATTGAAATACCTAAGAAAAATGTCTGCAACACGCAACCGAACGATGAGGCAGAAATTCCAAAGACTGAATCCCAAACGCCAACAAACGATGATGCAGAGATTCCAGAATGTGAATCCCTTTTATTGGAGACAAGAAGTTCATACGTATTAATTTAAGCGGGCACGTCAACAACCGAAATTCCCGTTATTGGTTTCCGGGAACCCGCAAACTACGACTCAAGTCTGGTGCGCTTTGTTCACAAATGGCATTATATGACAAAAAATGTGAATAGCGCAAAATGAGCATGATAAAAACTTATCGAAGATATGAATAAACCTTATTCTTTCTCAAAATTCATTAATTTATCATCAGCTAGTAGTTTTGACTGGATGGAGCCTTCAATAACTTTGGAACGGGAAGCATTCAATAGAAAACTGATCATTATTTTGTAAACATCCTACGGCCACACCGAGGTTACCCGATAAAAACCCAGTTAATTTTTTATGGGACCATCTCAAAGATAAGATTTTACAAGAGAGTCCAAGAATTGTTGCGATCGTGGACCTTAAAAAATATTTGAGGCGTGATAAACAACATTTAACTGAAGTTATTGCAGCGACGCATTATTATATTTCTATGATGATATTGTTTTTAAGAATTTATTATTGTCCTTGCTATTAAGTAAAACTTTAAGCAAAGTAGTTGTTTTTTACATAGCTACATAATAGCTCACCACTCACCGTCACCAGCCTGTATGCATATAACTGCGAAAGTAAGTCAGTCCGTTTGTCACAGACAAATACCTCTTCATTATGTGACTGAACCAAGAAAAACCTGAGAATGAAGTAAAAAACTAAATCCCGACTAGGAGAGACTACCTTATGATATGACTAGACTATCTTAAACAAGCGGTTTACCGGTTAGCCTTATTAGCCTTATTTTCTTTACTAAGGTGTAGACCTTAGCCTTATTTTCTTTACTAAGGTCTACACCTTAGTAAAGAAAATAAGGCTAATAAGGCTAACCGGTAAACCGCTTGTTTAAGATAGTCTAGTCATATCATAAGGTAGTCTCTCCTAGTCGGGATTTTACCTGATTTTACCTGAGTGAGTAGTCACTCAGGTAGTCCGGAAGAACCCCTTTGTTCCAGCATGTATCCTGGGTTAGGGGTGCCGATATTTCTGTGGGTGCCCCGGATTACTTAAGGGTTACTTAACTATGAAAAGAAAATGATAAGGACAACCGATTAATTATTTTACGTACCTAGCCAGCCGGGTTTTAGTTTTCTGCTATATTTTCCACGATGCTGATTGCTTGAGAATAAGAAATTTCAAGAAACAGTTTTGAAAAGATTATAATAAATATTCACGGGTATTAATAGTTTCTATTTACCTATTTTTCCCGACATTTCAACAGGTTTGTATGTCGTTTTCAGTTTTGGCCTGATGTGATTACACGAGCATAAACTATTTTATCTTGTTAGACCCTAAATTTTCGTGGTGCCTCGGTAATTTGTGACGAAATCGTCTTATGTCACAACACAAATCACGAATTATTCCCGTTACGTAGCGAGACGTTACGTCGCGAATTTATTTGCCGGCCTCGAGCTCAACTGTTCAGCCTGCGCTAAACGAAGGAACGGTTTAGTGAGGCCGTATTCAATCTGTCTCCCATCGTTAAAATAAAAACAAACACCAAGTACATGGATTTAAAATAAGATTCAACGGGCCGGACGATGGGCTTATCGTTATTTAGAAATATAGAGTGCATGTTATTATGTTCCTATACCAGTTTATTGTGAACGTTTTGTTTATGTGAGTCACAACATTTTTGCAAAGTCAAGATTTACCTGCTTCACCCGTAATATATATATACGCGTATAGCTAGGCACTAGAGGCGGGTCATCCATCAGCATGTGCTGACACAACTGTGTCTATATACTTCAAATGAGGCCCTTCTTCACTTTTCCGAATCGTGGTACTACAAAAGAGGAGAGGCGCGAGGGCTAGCTATGATAAGTGAAAAAGTGTGGTGATATTTATCTTAAAAAGTTGTTTTCACGTAGGAAGCGGTCCCTCACAAAACGGACCGCGTGTGTCACATTTCAATAGGCTAAGATTTTGCCAATTAAATTGATGATGAAAGATGGCAACCGATGTCGTATCAATAGAAGAAATAAATGTGGTACTTTAGTTTGGCTTTGCACGAGATTTAAGTGTAATGCGACTATAAAGTTACATTAAAATGACATTGATAATATCAAAGAAAAAACCCATGTATGTTTTCCAGATCACAAAAGTGAAGAATATGAGAAAGTGTTCGTGAAATATAGAAAGACCGTTCAAATCAAACAAATGTAAGACCTATTCCGACATTGTATGAAGAAGAAATAACAGAACTAAAAAAAAATATGTTTATCTTAAATACCTACCCTCTGTAGGCATATGCTCTATATGACAAGATGGTAGAATATTGAAAATAGTAGATCTAATTCAATGTTTCTATCCCGTGATACTGAGTATTTAATTTATCCTGTGGTACTGCGTATCACCTAATACAATATCACGTCATACTGAGAAGTGAATGTACTGGACATATTAAATAGAAGTTATCTAGTCCAATCTCGTGAATGCTTTCATTAAATTCCAATCCGTATTTCATGTCCCATTCAAAGGTCAGCTGATTTTACTTTAAATAATCCTAATTACTAATCCCCAGCTTTCTGATTTGCCTTGCAGACAACTTCTTCTGAAGGTATATTTGCCGGAATAGGATCCTCAAAGTCCATCAATCTTTTAGCTTCTTCTCGTCGCCAAGCGTAAGTCGATGTACCTTGCATCTCTTTGCCGATTCGCAATTCTCTTTCTAAAAACGACATGTAAGGGGTTAAATGTAGTTTTTTCTGGTGGACTAAATAATAATAATAATAATATAATAAATAAAGTGAATTTTTGATCGGCATTTCGAGCCTGTTACTGACAAAAACGTTTCCCCTCAATTTCGATTTATTTCGCACTTTTAAACGGGAAAAAGCAAGGTAACTTTAGTTGTGTCCATAAAATATCGTAGAGAGCATCCGTCCAACTAACCTATAACAAGAACCTCATACTCACGTTCCTTATATTCTACAACACGACACTTGAGAGCGGCCCATTCGGTTGTGGATATATCTACCTCTAGATTATGTCCCGTAAAGCAGGTAACGCGCAATCTGTCTGTCCCATTGACCAATTCAAATCTTGACTTGATTCGTCCGACATGAACCCATGGATTTTATTAAATACGTTGTTCCTGTTTTAGAGAGGTAAAGAAAAAGATAAAAAAAAGTTAGATTTTCCAAGGATATAATATTTTATTTTAGATTTTTATTAATTATACTTTTTTCAAACAAGCACAAGTTTTTTTTCCAACAATTTTCAAAGTGCTGAGTCACTTTTCAAGGTCGCGTAACTTTTTTTTTAGCTACTACAAACGAAAAAATTCTCTCCAATCAACGATTATCTATTAAATATGAATCATTTTTAATTATTTTTTCAAAGTCGGTTGCCATATACACAAAGCTGGAAGGAGGGTTATTTTATGAGATTGGCTTTGCATTATGTATGTATGCATAATTGTACATTTTCCAGCCAATACTTCATATCCGTTTTCAACAAAATGAGATCTTATCAATTGATTCGCACAATGCCAATTCGAACAATGCCGTATAATTTGTTTTTCACTTGTTGCAATTTCGGTACCTACTCATATAATGATAAACATATTTTGTTTAGTTCTGTTATTTCCCTTTCATACAATGTCGGAATGTACTTATATTTGTTTGATTTGAGGGTAGGTATTTAAGAGGAACATTTTGATATTTTACATGCGACACTTAATAACGATCTAGTTGAACATATTTTTATCACTAGTGGTTACAATATTCCTGATATAAAGTGGACTCGCGCGCGTCCTACTGCTAACGATCCCGACCAACAGAGCCTTATTTTTTTGGGTTACTGTAAAAAGTCGGAGTATTGGGAATGCATAGGTGACATATTTACAACGCCCGGATTCCGCAGCCACATGTAGCTGAGGAGGGTTCAGCTGTTGAACTAGTGCCTGCACTTAACAGCTGCGATCTCGAAGCTTGGATGCTTCGGAGGCGAGACTTTTTAAAATCCAAACAGTACTCAACCATCTCGATAGTAAATTTTCCGATTTGTACAAATTGAAACAAAAGCCCTAGATGAGTCGCTCTTGCAGTGGACTGGTTAAGCATTAACCAATTTATTCCAAACAAGGCGGTTCACGTTGGACTGAAATCTTAGAGGAAGAAAGAAATTTGTGAATCGCAGACGGGCTATTTGTGGCGTTTTGAAATTAATGCACATCAGAGGGCACAGCACTACCTGCAACAGAAGACCCCATGACAACATACACCCCTGCACTGGTTTTGAGGCTGGTCCAAGGGCTAGAGCGTAAGGGGCACACCATCGGGATGGACAATTTTTCTAACAGCCCGTTCCTCGCTCGAAAGTTAGAAATCCTAGGGTTTGACTGCGTCGGAACGTTAGGAACCAATCGCAGCATGTACCGGTTGAGTTGACGAATCTGACCAAAAATAAAATGCGCCTCGGTGAATTAGCGGGCTACACCTCGTGGGACGTGGAATTTATGGTATGGAGAGATCAGAACCGTGTGGCGGCCACACAGACCTTTGACCCCACCGCCAGTTTGGAATCAATCTCATCCGCTCATTACTAGACCGACACCCCGAGCAACCCTCCACAAGTCACTTCTTCGAGGAGAAGACACACTACCCACCCACAACCCATTCGCACCGAGTCAGAGCCGCCGTCAACGCCGGTTGTGTGTGTGTGTAGTCTGCGCGCAACGCGTAACTACTCACTGTGTTGGTTGCGGCAACAAACCCGTATGCGCCTTCAGCTGTTTTAGATTAATTCATCTTTAGATAAAACTACAGACAGTGTGATCAGCACCTCCGTTACCCGTCCTCCGCCCATGGCCCTTCTGCGATTTACTAAATTCACTGCTAGTACAATACAATACAATACAAAAAAATACAAAAATACTTTATTGTACATAAAAATAACATTAGGTAAATGAATACATTACATAAAACAAGTACAATGGGCGGCCTTTCGCTTAGAAGCAATCTCTTCCAGGCTAGTGTTTAGTGGATAAAAATGTAAGGGATGAGAATTTCTAACACCTAATTTCCATTTGTATTCAGTTTAAAATTTTACTAGTCATTTTGTGAACAGTCATACAAATTCTAAACGGTAGGAGTTCACTCCAGCAGAGCTATATTTGTACAACAAGTTTATAAAGGAAGACGTTGGAAGCGTTAGCATCAACGCAAAGGGACAAAACCAATGCGACACATTGGTGAAGCAAATACCAAAATCGGGTGGCTCAAAACGCGTGGTTTATCTCTAATTCTCTACCAAGCTGTTTGTGGATCTCGTCAAAAGATATTGCCATTATTTCAATTGATATCCGAAAAACATGACACAAATACCTTAACATATTGGATTCGAGAATGGTTCTCTACTAAATGAGTCGAACGATAGTACCTATTACGTACCATCCTCCCTACCTTCTAGTAGGTATGTAACGAATACTATAAATACTTACTACTTCGCAGGTACTTATTCGCATTCGAATTCGCACATATCTAGGGTTGCCATCCGTACTCTAAAATAGAGTATTGTACTCTATATCATCTAGGCTTACTGTATAATCTATAACTTTTAGCGTACTCCTAACATACGATCAGAGAAGGGGGGAGGATCTTTATAATTCAAAATCTATTTATGTTAGACGGTGAGCATGATTTAATATAATAGCCACATTAAAATATATTTCACAAAACTATTAAATCTCTGAAAGGTAACTGTCACAATTGTAGATGTTTTTGGTATAACGGAAAATTTTCAATCAGAATTACTGCAAAGACAGAAAGACAACTTTTTTGGCTATATTCAAAACAGAAATTAAAGCCCATTGAACAATCAGCACCTGAGTTGTTAAGTAAAACTATCAAGAATTTTTAATTGTGTCTGACAAATGTCTGATTTATTTATACTGATAATAATGAGTAGGACTTCACTAAGTACAATATCTTGAGGAACTAATGTTGAATTTAATCATTTAGCACAAATAATAAAAGAAAAACTTAATTTACCAAGACTAAACATACACATGGGCAATTAATATTCAGAAGTATATAGAATAAGGCCTGTGGATTTTGTTAAATAAATAAAATAAAAACTAAAATAAATAAACAAAAGTTATAATTTTAAAAGAACTCCAAGGGGATTTGTTAAACAACGCAGACTTTATGCAAAAATCCACTGCAAAAAAATGGCAATTTATAAAAAAAAAAAATACTGAAGAATTTGATTATTTAAAAAAAAAGACGTGTGGCACTCGGGGACTGCCGCGGTAAAGCTATTGCAATGCCATCTAGAGGCGAGTTGCTGAACTAAAGAGACAAACGTCAAGGTTTTTTCGTTACGGAATTTCTGGATTCGGTCCCCGCGCTCAAGGCCCGCGATAGAAGCTATGCAATAGCTTAAAAATGTAAGCTTTATTCTCTCTGTTCCTGCCACAGCTTTTACCGAGAGAGTCTTTTCTGTCATGAATGTGACGTGGCGGGAAAAGAAAACAGGGCTTCATTATTGCACTCCTGATCTATGTCAGCTCAGAGTTAGAATGTTTAGAGTCATACAATTCTTTTAAAAATAATTAAAAATTGTTATGTGCCGTAAAAAGTACCAAAAATTTAAATAATTGATACTCTTTTTTAAAAGTCTGTACTCTGTATTACCTCGTTTGTAATCATACTCTATTTCTTCTTATAAAAGTTGGCAACCCTACACATATCTAACAAAAATTGGTACTTAACTATGCATTAATTTAATTTTTAGTACAATAAATAATAATAAATACCTAATAAGTACTGGACAATCCACACAACATCACCTAGCCCCAAACTACGCAGCCCAAGTAACATTTTGGGTTTTAGAAAAGTTTTGGTTTGAGAATTTTACTACAGAAATAATATTAGTCGACAGGCTCCAGGAATAAAAGATTATAAAACTGTGAGAGATCCCTGGCAAGAAAAAAAAAGGCAAAAGAGGCACATGATCGCAACGATCCGAGAAGCATATGAATTCTTTAAGGATAGCTATTCTGACATTAAAATTGGAAAATTCGCATTTTACAACTTTCGGTCGGTAGAAGTGCTTCCTGTTTCGTATACATCACATGTTGTGTACGTCTGTGCTCAGTAGACTCATTCTGTAAAAATCTCGACTTCGAACTCGAATTCACTCAAGTGACCGAACTCACCTCGAACGCAAAATCACTTCACCTTGAAATGGTATTCTGTGTTTATTAAGAAGAACAAGTGAAGTCAAGATGAGTATCGAAATGAGTTAGGGATTTAACCTACACGTTATAGCTATAATCGACAAATCGATTTATCCTTTTTTGTGTGTATACAATAAAACGAAAGAAAATTTATGTATTTCGTAATATTATGTCAATAAAAAGTCGAAGTCCACAAATGTCAAAATCGCACTCAACTTAGTTCATTTCATTACCACGCTCGTCACTGAGGCGCTACAAGCATTATCAAGTTTTACAGAATACAAAACTAATATCTCACCGCGGATTCAGCTGAGTGAGGTTCGAAATGAGTTTATAGAATGAGCCTACAGCACTCGAACATTCTTAGCAAGATTGAAAGTGTCGGTAAATGTCTGATGGGATTTCCAAAAACGCACAAGGAATTGATCAACACCATAACTTGCAGCTCCGAAATTAAAGCATGCAAGCTCAACTCCTGCCAAAACTGTCCGAAAGACTTCTAGACCAGATTTAAGGACGATGAGAACTTGAAGAAATCTATTGCTTGGAAAGAATGGACCAATTTCGCCAAAGTCGCCTTAAAGTAGAAACCAAGACCATGTCTCGCAAAGCAGTACTTAAAGAACTAAAAAGTAATATGGAAAAGTTCAAAATTCATTGCTTTGTAAAAAACACTACAGTCCGAGTGCTTCGAAGAATCAAAAACAAAATTGCGAGATGGTGAAGCAAGAGTTCAAATAGATTTTGCCGAAAATTATGCTCTTGTGAGCCAGGACGAAATCCAGCGAGCGCTCATTGGATCCATGATCAATTATCCATTTTCACTTGCTGTATCTGGCTGTCTAACGCTGCAGATATTAACACCATATTTGCGCTGCAGAAGAGGGCTGTTCGTGCCATCTATAAAATGGGCCCAGAGAATACCTACGTGATAAATTCAAAGAATTAAATATAATGACAGTACCAAGTCAATATATTTATGAAAACAAGTCTAAATACCGAAGCGGCTGAAATCAAAAATACCACTTTATTTCCGTCCCAGTGTATTTTTTAAATATGATTTGACCTTTTCTAAGTACATTACAATTACATTTATTGTATTTATAGAAATAAAGCATTGAGGAATTTTGAAATTTTGAATAAGGAAATAAAGCCATTTGTCATTGTGAGCGATGATACAGCTTATACTAAATATTTAGTGTGGACCTTGAACAGGATATTCGACTACTTGGAAGAGGTCAAGTCAGTAGGATGCGTTCTGCGAAGTTCCTTTTGTTAGGAAAGCAAACAAATTTTAAACTAAGTATACTAAGTAGGTACTTCGATTTGAGTAAATAAACAACCTATACAGACCGTAAGATGTCCCCGTGCTGTTGGTATTTAAAAATATGCAAGTAAAACATAAATCCGTGGTGGGTACATACAAGTTTAGATAATGTTGCCAGCCACCACCAATCACCGAGTGGGGTAAATGCTACATTATGGCTGTCAATACCGTAGGCAATTCTGCCAATTCACATCTTACGGTGAACGGTCGGTAGTCAAATCACGAGCACTTCTGCTGACTGAGGTATTTGACTATTGACATGTTAATCAAAGGTCGGTTTTGGTAGGTTATCTATCTGTTATCAGAAGGCGCCGGGACATGACTCGTTTTAAGCGGTCATTTCTTATCAAATTGTTAGGATTTACTGCGGTTTTCTCCATGTTGGTTTGAGTCTTAGGGCTCATACACACGGACTGCAAGGTGAAACTTCAGGCGACTGCAGCCTACCGCCTACGAATGCCAGTTGAGCTTCGCAGTAGGCAACTTACCGTCCGAGAATTGAGACATCCAGTCCGTGTCCGTGTATAAGAGAGCTTAAACGTATTGTCTTTTGGTGTACAATAAAGTAGCTTGTATTCTCGTATTGTATTGTAAATTCGGTTCATCCTTTTAGACGGTAGCGTCCAAACGGACCAACTCCGTTTGGACCTATCATTTCATACATGAAAGGCATTACTTTTTTCGACATAAATAGTTAGGTTAGGTATAAGAATAGTGTACTTTTATGTGTTAACTCATCTGACGAATACATTGTATTGTGGCGCGCATTATGTTAAGGAGGTCAATTTTGTGGTTGTAGCTCTTTACATTAGACAATAAATGATATTCTATTCTGTTCTATCCTTTAAGTATGTATACCGTGTTCATTTTGAATGAAGCATAAACGTAAACAAACCGCCCTTACTTAACCTAAAATTCACTTTGTTGGCGCGTTTGTTTATACGTAATTTACATTACTTGTCGATTTTAGATCCTCCCTTCAATAAAAATTGCTTACAAAAATTGCTTACAATATCTGAAACTCGACGCCAAACAAGTGAGTTTTTGTTATTTGTATCGTGGTTTGTTTACTAACATGCTCCATGCTGGATGGATACGATTTTTTATTTTGTTACTCGGACGTTACGTCACCAGATACCTTTACCTACAGACACACAAACATCAAACTGAGATTGCGAATTTACCGTAGGTAACCGAGAAATGACTATAATAGACACTTACAGAAACCCACAACGCTTTTGCATGAACCTTTAATTAATATACATTCGGCTCGAACCAAGTGGATTTGCTAAAAAAACTAGGCCTCAGTAATCGCGGGGTCCCCGTGTTAAAAAACAAGAATTACATAAAATTAAAAAAAAATATCTTCGGTAGGTACCTAGGTTGTGAAAACACGATTCGATAAATAAATATGTATATGTCTCCGAGGAGACGGGCCTCCATGGTAGAATTTCGGTTAGAGGACATCATCATCACATCTAAATCGACAAGCTGGTTTTTTAGTTCATTCATAAGACCTTGTTTACGGGGCGTGCAGCGGCGCGGCCCGCACTATATTCAAACATATGGCGTTGATAGAGTGTGTTTACAGAAGGGATTTTACAGGCGTTAGTTTGATTTACGCGTCGCACGCGGCGTGCACCGCCACTCTTCACGCACCGCCTACCCATAAACATCAACGTACATTGCTATATGTTTGTGTTTACGTTTGTGACGACAGGGCTGTTGCACGCGCCGCTGCTCGCCCCGCGTCATCGTAAACAGGGCCTAAGTGTTATAAGTCTAGTCTACATTTTGCCATTAACCTTCCAAGGGCACCTTGAAGGTTAATGGAATTAATTCGTATATAACGTTTTCTCGTGTATGCTGAGTTACTGCCATACTGTCATGGTTGTCTGGTAGAGATCGCTCTTGAGCGATAAGACCGCCAATTGTCACTTAGTTTTAACTTTTCTGGTTGTAAATAGTTCCTTTTTGATTTAAGTGTGCAATAAAGTATTATCTATATATCTATCTACTGTTTACTACTACTAAAGTTTGCGTTAACTTTATTTTCTATGAAAATGAAAAAGATATGTAAACTTCCCGCTTGGAGCGTTGTCACAATTCCATAGAAAATAGAGTAAAACAAACATTGTAGTACTTTGCAGGACCTACACAACTCTCTCACTCAGCATACTGATATCAAAATCCACTTTTCGTATCTCATAGCAGTAAGCCGAAACGTGTTATGTGTTACTGTTCGTTTACTCAGCTTTACAAAATAAGAATTTACGCGAGAGAGTGGACTGTATTATGCAAAAGAAGTTATGTATTTATTTTATGTATGAATCTAAGGGTGGTTAACGATAAAGTTACAAAGCAGTACAATGAATCTAGATGAGTGTGATGACGAGATGAGTGAGTTCGGGCAAAATAGGATTTCACTAACCTTCCTGTCCGATGCGATGCGACGAGTCGGTTCTGTATCCGGCACCTAGGTCCACTTATGCACTAACAAAATACCTAACAAGTTGTATACTCCCTGATCAGTAAATGTTGGCCAGTTTTCCAGGGTGTGACACAGTGTGAAGTCCCGTAGCCTTGATCACCAGCACCATCAATCACTCCCAATCCAAATAGTTGCACAATTAATAGGAAACGAGACGATAAAGACAATATTCCTTGAAAATAAAATATGTGCGCGAAAATATGTAAGTGCTCTGTTCGAGATCCAAAATTCGAATGACAAAATTATTAAATTCAAATATACGCGGGGGGAAAACCCTAACGGTCTTAAACGGTACGCAATGTCAGCTGTCAAAGTCACGTATCTAGATATGTCAAAGGCAGCTCGTATAGCCAATTCTGAACATTCCGACCACCAAAATACGCTATTTTCAGCAGGCGTATTTTTCCCACGAATATATACGAAATTCAAGATTAATTATAACGAGATATGAAACGATTTTGCACATAAAATAACGATTATTTTGACATTTAAAAAATATACATAATATACAAACAATAAACGAAAACAAAAAATTGCTTAATTACGATAAAGCCGTCCGTTGGAACTAGTTCGGTGGGGGGCTAGATTCGACATCCTGGGGTACCGGAAGTACACACAATTTGACGACAGGCCTTTTACATTCTCCAGACTGAGTCTTCAAGGTAACCACACGACAAACCTTATCAGTACCAGAGTGAAGTTGGGTTACCCGTCCTAACTTCCACTTCAGGGGGCTGCATTGCTCGTTGGATATAAGCACAAGAGCTCCGACGACAATGTTGTCTTGTGCATCTACCCATTTATGGCGTTGTTGCAACGTGTGTACGTATTCGAGATGCCATCTGGCCCAGAAGTCTTGATGCATCTTCTGGATGAGTCTCCATCGACGAACAGGAGTGACCTGAGTCTCCAGGATGGGAGCTTCGGGCAACAGCGTTAGCGGTTCAAGCGTGAGGAAATGGCCTGGAGTTAGCGCTACAAGATCATTAGGATCCGAACTCAAGGGGGACAAAGGGCGCGAATTCAATAAGGCTTCAATTTGAATCAGCAACGTGTTAAATTCCTCATATGTCAGGCGTTGCCCGCCGACAACGCGTGCAAGATGGGTTTTGACAGACTTAACTCCTGCCTCCACTAGCCCCGAAAAATGTGGGCTTCCAGGAGGATTGAATCTGAATTCCACCCTTTCAGTCTGGGTCGCTTGCGACATGAAATCCTTCAGCAGGTTACTGGCCCCGACGAAATTCGTCCCCTGGTCAGATACCAGTTGAGAGCAGCGCCCTCGACGTGCTATAAATCGCCGAAGGCAGGCCAAGTAGGCTTCGGAAGTTAACTCCGATGCGAGTTCCAAGTGAACCGCCTTGATAACCGTGCACACGAAAACACAGACGTACCCTTTGTAAGTCCTCACACCTCGACCGCGTCCGAGAGCGATATCAAAAGGGCCTGCGAAATCAACAGAAGATGATGAAAATGGTTTTATTTGATTAATGCGATAAGATGGTAAGTTCGCCATAAGCGGCGGTGAGGATAACCGAGGCTTTGCGCGAAAGCACTTGACACACGACGCCACTACGGACCGAATTGCTCGCTTAGCTGAGAGGATCCAGAAATCCCGCACTAATAGACTGTGCAATGTTTGCGGACCGGGATGCAGGAACCTTCGGTGATAATCCTCAATTAACATATGCGTCAAGCGGTGATCTCGAGGTAACAGCAGCGGATGTTTCTGGTTAAAGTTCAGATCACTATGAGACAGACGTCCACCTACTCTCAACAGCCCGTTCGTATCCACAAAAGGACATAGTTTGCGAAGCGCTTTTGGAAGCGAATTAGGGGTATTCTGGTTCAAGGCACGAAGTTCGGAAGCGAATGAAACCTCTTGTACATGTTTTACAAGAAAGTTCAAAGCTTCATTGGTTTCTATAGTGGATAGTGTACCAGTGGACTTTACAGGAAGCCTCAAATTACGAGAAAATCGAAAACAATAAGCAAGAATATTGACAAGACGGGAAAAAGACGAGAAGCGATTAAGGATTCCATCGACGAAACTAATGTTATTTTCTGTAAAAAAGGTGAATACTTTTCGAGTTCAGATTCATCTTTCAAGATAAGCGCTGTTTGCGGCCATTGTTCCGGCGGGTTTACCAACCAACTGGGACCCGACCACCATGACTGACACGGGATTAAATCGTCAGGAAGTAGACCACGCGAACCGTGATCAGCTGGGTTATCAGTGGTTGGAACATGACGCCAGCAATCAGGAGGGATGCCATCCTGAATTTCTGTCACGCGATTGGCGACAAATGTCTTCCATCGCGAGGGACAGGACTTAATCCAGGTTAGAGCAACGTTGGAATCAGACCACGCAACGATGTTTTCGAGCTGATGGAGGCCATGCAAAGCTACAGTCACAGATGACATCACTTCAGTCAGCAAGACAGCTGCCATCAACTCTAAACGAGGTATTGAACATTTGCGGAGCGGTGCTACCTTGGATTTGGCGCAGCACAACTGCACTTCAACTAATCCGCTACTCTGCGTCGCTCGACAGTAAACCGCGGCGCAATATCCACGCTCGGAGGCGTCACAGAATCCGTGGAATTGAAGTGAGGTGAACTCTGATACCATCCTTCGAGGCAAGGCAACAGAACTTAGTGAAGGCAATTGGGTTTTTACTTTAAACCACTCGACAGCAACGACTTGTGGAGCCTCTTCATCCCAATCCACACCATCCATCCACAACAGCTGCATAATGTACTTAGCCAAGAAAACCACTGGAGACACCAGACCCAAGGGATCGAAAATACGAGCTATATCCGACAAAATAGACCGCTTCGTACATCTGGTTTCGACTGATGCGGTTTTAAAGGTCAGCTGATCCATGGTGGGGATCCACAACATGCCAAGAATTTTTAACGATAAATCCTGAAGATCCTCAAAATTGCACATCTTCTCGGAATACAACTCTGAAGGGGGCAAGTCGCCTAGGAACTCTTCGGAATTAGAAGTCCATTTTCGTAGGTGAAGGCCAGCAGACGACAAAATTTCCGTTAGTTCTTGCCGAATACGGAGTGCTGTCCCAATAGACTCTGCCCCCGACACAACGTCGTCAACGTATGTATCCCGCTGGAGAATCGATGCGCCGATAGGGGCTTGAGCTGCAAATTCCGATGCTAACCGAGACATGCACCAGAGAGCCTGATACGGCGCGCACGATACACCATATGTGACCGTCAGCAACCGAAAGTCACGAATAGGTAAATCTGCATCATCGCGCCACAAGATTCGCTGGTAATCAGTGTCTTCAGGTGTCACTAAAAACTGACGATACATTTTCTTTATATCGCCAGTGAACACAATTTTATGCCAACGGAATCGAATAAGAATATCGAAAATACTCTTCTGAAGTTTGGGGCCTGGTGCCAACAAATCATTCAAAGACCTTCCTTCGACATCCTTGGCACTAGCATCAAACACGGTTCTGAGCGGAGTGGTGACTGACTCTGGGCGCAAAATTCCGTGGTGCGGGATATAAAAGAATGGACCAACACTAGCCGCAGGGGGATTCACTTCCTCCATATGTCCGCTCTCCAAGTAATCCCTCATGAATTCGACATACGCAGCCTTGAACTGCGCGTTGACTTTAAACTTATTCTCAAGATTTAAAAACCGCTTCAAGGCGATTTTCCGCGAATCCGAGAAGTTGGGTTTCTGATTAGGATCGATAAAGGTTAGCGGTACCACTAACCTCCCATCAGAATTCCGACGACAAGCATCTTCCATGTACCTACAAATAGCCGTTTCTGTTTTCGTCGAAACTGGATTGGACTTGGGTGGATTTATATTCTCCAATTCCCAAAACCTTTTTATCGAATCTTCTAACGACAAATTAGAAACGAAATAACAATCCTTTTTACCATTCCAGTCGGTGCGAAGGCAAGAGAAGTCAGTATCAATTGTGCACTCGCCCATCACTATCCACCCAAAGATAGTAGAGATAGCGATGGCCTGACCTGGTGCACCCTTCTTAAGACCAGGCTTTAATGCCGAAGATAAAACATTGACACTGACCAGCATATCGACTGGCCCTGGGGTGTTGAACTCAGGATCCGCAAGCTCTAAGCCCTTGAGGTGCTCCCACGATGAGATATCTATATATCCAGTTGGCATGTCTTGACATATGGTTTGGAGCACAGCAGCTTCTACAACTAAGCTACCTGAAGAACCCTGATTTCGAGGACCCAACTCACACTTGACCGATCCAGCTGTGTTGGTAGATACCCTACCAATCCCATGGATAGATTGGGCATGTGGACTCATTTTTAGTCCCAGACGATCTGCACATGACTGAGTTATAAAGCTGCAAGCGCTAGCACTGTCTAATAAAATCCTAACCTTAACCAATTTGTTATGATCATTTTTTACCATCACAACGGCAGTAGAAAACAAGGCATCTGCATTAGAGGAATAAGCTGCTAGTGCCACTGGGGCTGCTACCTTATGATCCTGGGAAATAGAGGCTGTAGGAGCTGATTCCTCAAAATGAAGTAATGTGTGATGGCGTTGATCACATTTCCCGCAAAAAACCTTGACCATGCATCGTTTTACAGAATGTGAAGGCTGCAAGCACAAGATACAAAGTCTTTTTTCCTTAACATACTTAAACCGTCCCGCAGGAGATAACTTCAGGAATGTTGGACATGCTTCCCCTATGTGACCATCATTTGCGCAAAACTCACAGCTTAATTGCGAAGGGACTATCAACGAAGTTTTGTTCTTTGATGTGACCTGTTTTGATGTATTATGGTATCCATAACAGTTTTCTAATGCCCGAGAGCGCTTTTCTAGGAACTCCATAATATCATCAAATAGAGGTACATCAACATCAGGACCAAGTTGCAATTCAAAGGCTTCTCGAGTAACAGCATCAAGCTTGGACCACACCATCTGAAAGAGCATAAAATCTTGGTTTGGGAGATCATACCTAGCCAAGATAGCCAAGTTCTCACTGAAGGTACGATGAATTCGCTCCAATTCAGAACCACTTTTGTTCCTAATCGAGTCACACTTAAGCAATTTTTCATAATAGGTAGTGGCAATGGTACGCTTCCTATCATAATATTTATGAAGAGCTATGTAGGCAGATTTGTAGCTACTACCGGTCAGTGGGAAATTTTTAATTATATCATATGCAGTTCCCTGAACACTGGACAATAAATAATGTAGCTTCTCTACTTCTGCCAGTTGCCTGTTATGAATAAGAGAGTCATACAACTCCTTGAATGATACCCAATTTTCCAGCTTTCCATCGAACGGCTTCATAGCAATCTTGGGCAGTTTAGCTAGTCCTTCAGTACAATTTTGGTTTGACGTAACATTATCTTTAGTTGCCTGCATTATTCTAGATTTCAGGTTTAAGAACTTTTGGTCAAAACTTATAGTGTGAGAAAACTCAGCACTTCGAGCTGTCTTTGGCATAGATCCTAGAACCCGCGTTTGCGCTACGTGAAAATCTCGCGATATTTCATTGAGATCTTCAATACAAATTCCAGTCAACACCGGAGATTCTAAAAACATTTCTATTCTCATATAACAATAGTCCCGGGTGACTCGGTATTGATCAGCTTGCATTGCGCGTTCGTCGAGGCTCTTATCTATATTATGACCTTCCATTATTAGCCGAAATTAACGATTAATCTATTCTAATATATTATTAATCATGCAATGCAATGCAACAAACAAAGCAGATGAATTGACCAATGTAAACAAATACCACAGATAAAGTTTTTTTTTTTTTTTACTCAAGTTATCTGTAGTGATGTTATGAGCAGATGAATGATTTGATACCACAAACAATAATTTCTTCCTTGGAAACTTGACAATTCGGTTTGACGTAAACGTAATACCAACCGCTCAAAAAATGTCAAGTTGCCAGAGTAGACAACCACTAAAAACAAAAAAAATACACTTATGTAGGTAGGCAAAGTTACCGTTAAAATATTGGTTTTTACGTTGAGACAATAGTTACTTACGAAACGAAACAAGTAAACTATTGTTGAAAAGGCAATAAAACGACAATTTACCTTTTCACAAGTAAAAATCAATATTAAACAGGAAATTATTAACAAAAAATGATACGAAAGAAAGCTAGTTTTAATCCGGCTCGAAGGACCAAATGTTCGTTTACTCAGCTTTACAAAATAAGAATTTACGCGAGAGAGTGGACTGTAATAAGCAAAAGAAGTTATGTATTTATTTTATGTATGAATCTAAGGGTGGTTAACGATAAAGTTACAAAGCAGTACAATGAATCTAGATGAGTGTGATGACGAGATGAGTGAGTTCGGGCAAAATAGGATTTCACTAACCTTCCTGTCCGATGCGATGCGACGAGTCGGTTCTGTATCCGGCACCTAGGTCCACTTATGCACTAACAAAATACCTAACAAGTTGTATACTCCCTGATCAGTAAATGTTGGCCAGTTTTCCAGGGTGTGACACAGTGTGAAGTCCCGTAGCCTTGATCACCAGCACCATCAATCACTCCCAATCCAAATAGTTGCACAATTAATAGGAAACGAGACGATAAAGACAATATTCCTTGAAAATAAAATATGTGCGCGAAAATATGTAAGTGCTCTGTTCGAGATCCAAAATTCGAATGACAAAATTATTAAATTCAAATATACGCGGGGGGAAAACCCTAACGGTCTTAAACGGTACGCAATGTCAGCTGTCAAAGTCACGTATCTAGATATGTCAAAGGCAGCTCGTATAGCCAATTCTGAACAGTTACACTAATGTTATGTATGAATTTGAGGCGCCATTTAACGATATCTCTTCGCGGTCACGCTATCAACTCTGGCACGCGCGTCTTATATTAGTTTGTTGCTAACGGGTATTTCTATTAAAAGCTTTTTGGCTAGTTGCCAGAATTCTAGGCAGATTTAGATGCTAGATTTACTCTAGAAAGCTAACAGCTTGTACAGTTAAGAGTGTGCAATAACGCCGCTACGAAATTGATTTCAAACGGGATGACAAGATATGGTTTTCTCGCAAGTGAGAAGTACAGAGCAGAGACGTGCACCGAATTTTCTATTCGCCAAAACTAGGACTTTTTTTTACATAATTACAAGTTAAAGAAACAACCAATCGAAAAATTAAAGACTAAAGAAAAAAAAGACCAAAAGAAGACTCGGTATAAGTATTTCTTTAGGAGAAGGACTCCTAAAGAAATACTTCTAGGTTTCTTAGCAAAACAAAAACCGAAGTAAAATGTGTGTTGTTCCTGAGATAATTAGCAAAATGTGTGTTAAACATCTATTTTTCAAAACAATAAACTAGTACGAAAACTTTCACCAATCGTGTTTTTAATTTAGTTAGTTTAGTTATCGTATTCGCTGCCCAGCTACACGAAGATGGACACAGGCACCTGCGTCTTGGGCCATGAAGGTGTTAACACGTAATTCAAGATAAAAGATCGAAGTAACATTTCCCTAAATATGAAGGTGGTAGCTTTCACAGATTCTGTAATTAATAACAATTTTGAAGTACAATTTTGAAGTAAATTGTTATGGCACACTCTTAAGATAGATTACTTGGCTTACATTTGGTTTTGGTCTTGGTTGATTGGTTCATTTTAACAACCAGGTTTAGGAATCAGATCTTTTAGAACTCATTTACAAAACAGCTATTTTAAAAAGTGGACTTCGGCTTTTAACTTCTACCCGGTGTGTTCATTCTTTATGCAAATTATAATAAGAAAAAAGAATGTGAAATAAATAAATAAATTTTTGAGAAATTAAATTTTGTAGTTTCAACACGCGCTGGTCAGCGCTGGGCGCTGGCGCTGTCATCTAAAATTAATAAACAACTGCGACAA
This sequence comes from Eupithecia tripunctaria, assembly GCA_955876795.1. NCBI lineage: Eukaryota > Metazoa > Arthropoda > Insecta > Lepidoptera > Geometridae > Eupithecia > Eupithecia tripunctaria. The sequence goes on along the minus strand of OY041623.1, from coordinate 4,475,395 downwards.
CCAGCTTCCTTTGTGTAGAACAGACCAGCGCTGTCAAGCGCCGGTAAGCGCTTATAAGTTTCCAGCTTTCTTTCTGTATGCGGCTTTAGGCTGTTTGATTCTACTCATAAATAAAATTTGTTAAATTTCTGATTTGCACTTGGCTTAGTGGGAGATAAATTGCTTACACAATATTTACTATACAAACTAGATAATAATGTCGAGATATAATAAAAGGGAAGGTGAAGATAATGTATTAGTCAGATAACTACAGCTTTAGCCAATAGTTGCATGAACACAGATGATGGTGAGATTAAACAAATTTTTTCCCAAATGGCTTAACCTTACATAATTATGTATTAATTGTTTGCTATTCATAAAGACAGCTCTTGAACATGAAAAATATCTAACAGCAGTATAAGAAAAAATATTTTATCAGTAAGCGAGACAGAAATGTTTACAGTACTATCAAACTTTAGTAAAATCAATTGGTTTGTTTACTAGAGAATTGCATACCTGGTTAAAGGACAGCAAAGTAGAAAGATTGAAGAATTAATTACTCACAATTTTCAATTCACAATTTATTAAACTTATGTAAGTACAGAATCAATACATCAGAACAACTGATTGAATCCAGAATGGTTCATAATCAACAGATCTATAAAAGCAACGTTATAAGTTCAAGACCATGGTAATTTAAGAGTGAAAAAGGTGAATCAAAGTACCTTATTGTACCTAAATAGTTAGTAGTTTAAATAACCATGGAATTGAGACACGGTGCAAGACATGTGCACATAACATGCGAGACTGATTAAAAGAAAGACTACTCAAACAATTCTGTGATAAGAGAAATTGACCAGGTATGGTTCAAAATTTAGCTAATTTAACTTAATTTTCTTCTAATAATGGGAGCCATATTATGATTATAGATTTACTGAGTAATAATGCAGATTTAAGTTTCTAGATAGATTTTAAATTCCTAATTGCATAGAATAAAAAATAGTTAAATAATAGATCATGAAATTGGATTAAAACTCTACATACTACTTTGACCCCTTCTGGATTCTCTCTAAAAGAAGCTCCATTCTTCCAGTCATCATCGGTTGGCCCTTCTTAGTTTTCTTGCTCAACTTCTTGTACCGTTCATGTTTGATCTTCTTATACTCTTGCAGTTTTTTGTTACGTTCCGTGGTTATCTTCTCCTGCTCTTCACGTTTCTTTGCTTTCTCTTCCTTAACTTTATTGTAATAATCTTTCGCTTTTTTCAAAGGATCTTTTTTGGCTTTAATGGTTACAATTTCTTCTTTTAATGCTTTGATGTTAACATTTTCTTTTTCAAGTATGTCTGGATGTCGGACATATTTTCCGAGAGTGTGGCCATCTGTAGTGTCCTCGTCAAAGGATTTAGGCTTGTAAGTGCCAGCAGCAGGCTCATTTTTAACATCTTTCTGATACTCACGGATGAGTTTCTTTTTTCTCTGCTCCTCCCATTGTTCAAGTTTATATTTCTTGCTGTATTTCTTCAGTCTGTACGCTTTCTTGTCGAAGGGTATTTTTTCTGGATTATCTGTCTTTTCAACATTTTTTATTTTGCGGCTCTTGTCGAAGGTGTCTTGGCGTTTAGTTTGCTCTTGGACTTTATCAGCCTTTTCATTTTTGTGCTTCTTATTAGCCAAGAAGAATGAGTCCCGTCTCCTTTCCATATTATCACAAAGATATTGTCAGACCTATAAAGAAATGAGAAAGCGTGTTTGATCATGGCAATTACAAAATACTTATTAGAGGCTAGTTCTTCAGAATATATTAAATTACGTTTACATGCATACATCATTTAAATTCTATTGAACAGAATAAAAAGTCAGGAAATACACGCTTTTTCATTTCTTTACAGAATAACAATAAGCCGAGAGAATTAGGCAGACAAAATCAATGAAAAAACAAATACCTACAAGTAGGCACTTGGAAAAATTATGCTGCTATTTTCAAAACCGACAAGTAGCCAGCAAGTAGTATCATCTCGAGAGCAAAGGTATGTTTTAAGTTTTCTACCAGATGGTATGATGGAATTATAGTGAATTATCTACGGCCTAAATAGTTGGCGGCTCAGATTTAAACACCAGAACAGTAAGACAGACATATTGTTCAGTGGCAAGGCAATCGTAACGTAGACAAAACGACATAAATAAAGAAATACCACGTTGTGACCTCTCGTAATGATCGTAGGATAAATAACGATATAGGCGTAATATTCGGTGCGTAGTTTTGGTTAACTACGTCGTGTCACGAGTATAAAAATATACAGAAGGCAATCATGCATGACTGGTAAAATGCTGAAATCATGAAATTGGCGACAATAGCTTGAAGACTCACCAAGACTAGCCACCCACTGGGTAGGCTTTTATTTATCGACGGAATCTTGACAGTTTAATTGCACTTGGCACTAAAAAAAATCGCGCGGGACGAATTTGTTTTGTGACTTGTGGAGCGAAACACTTTACAGACCATGCCCTTTTGTATTTTTACGAATTTTCACGAAGAACCAGATAGACGGTTCACAAAAACGTCACCAAAAGGGCAGAAACACGGATGACGGAAAACGATTTCGAGAAAAAGATAGGGGCGCCCTCTATGTGGCCTTCTATTGCAGCGGTACTACACCGTATCGGGCGAAGAATGAAACGTATGGAGCATGCGCGCTGAGGGCAAAATAATGTTTTCTTTTCATTAATTTTCTAATAAATAAAAAAAATAACCAGAAGTGTGTTATTTATGTGTGTAAGCTTACAATAAAATAGGAAAATACTTTTAAACCATAAATAAGTAATTTTACGAACACAAGTTATTTTAGAAACCTACGGGACGGTGCGGCGGCTGTGTAAGACGGAACGTTTTCAAGGATTTTTTTTAATACATAGGGAATTACGTAAGTATTTAAAAATGTCAAATTCACCTGTCTACGGTCATGGTTGTAAACACGGACGAAGGAAATCACTGGCTAGTACTATATAAACTTTATGGACACGTTGAATGTTGTTTTGTTATGTACATACTAGATGGCGTGACGTGAATTTATGAACCCGCACCGCGCGCTTCTTATATTATAATTTTATTCGAAAGATACACTTTCCTTGTGCTTGCTGTACTTGCAGTGCTTGCTTGCTGTAACTGTAACACCAATCACCACGCTTTGTAGGCAGATTAGTAATCGCCGTGGAGATACAGAAGAAAGTCCTTTAATTAGGTACGCCGTCCACGGTCTCAACTGTGAAGGGTCGATTCTTACGTTAGTCACGGCCAAATTACGTAGGTGAATACATTATTGCCTGCTTTTTGCTTATTGCTGCGACCACCCACCCACACAACCGGGAAATTAATTATCGATGTTGGACGTTGGTGTAGTGGGCACGACAACAATGCCGATTTTGTTAACTTTGACCGTTCAAGTGTGGCCATCGTCACACTTGACTTGAATGATCAAGTGTGGCCATCGTCACACTTGAATGATCAAGTTATAGCGTTTACGTTTATTACCGGGAGATTTATTGCGATGATGGGCATTGCCATTTTCCCATCTCCCGGTAGTGTATAGGCAGTATAGGACTGTAAATAGGTATTACTGGACAATTCACACAGCATCATCTAGCCCCAAGCAAGCAGAGCTTGTGTTATAGTATAGGAAGAAATCGCTCTTAGCGGTATTGTGCAACAGTCTCTGTGTTTTTCTGTTATTTTTTTTTCTATCTGATGGTGTGGAATAAAGAGTAAGTAGGTATTTGTATTGTAGGTTAAAATACACGTACCACCTGCCTATGAATAAATATGGTGTAATGTATGGTACATAGTATACCATACTATCTATTTATTCTCGCTAGTACATAGAAGAGGTAGAAGTAGATATTTTTTCACTAATAAAAAAAATGCGTAGGAAACTATAAAACCCGAAATACCTGCGCAGATCGCACAAACATTTGTTCAGGCGGGAATCGAACCCGCAACCTCCTGCGTTTCTTCGGCCGCTGCGCCATAGAGGTCGTCCAAGTGAAGTGGGTCTAAATAGGTCTTTCAATGGACCTAGGTTCGTCGAACGCTGTAATTCCAGACGACCGAGTTCGCCGCCGAGGTATCAAATTACGGAAAGTACACTCACTGACAGTTGCTCTTTCTTTTAAAAATATTAGGAAGTATTGCCATAAGAATAAATACCTAACTATTGTTATGGTTCTGTTTACCAATCTATGTTTGACTGGGACTTGGCGGTTTAAACGGTTCTAAATTAAACGACAGTTTTTTTTGTTGATGACGTTCGAGCGCAACCAACTCACTTTAAGAAAGGGAAGATGTAAGTATCCTAAGATGGAGCACGCTTTTTCAGAAGGAACTTATTAACCCGAGATTTAAAGTCTCCAAGTTTGTATACCTAATTGAATACGGTTCTTCAATTTTGTGAGCCAGTAAAATGACTTTCTTTCTTTCTTTTCCTTTCCATAGTTAACATTTTCTACTCCTCTGTACCCCACAGTACATTGATTAGGGTAGCGTACTAATAATCCCTACGAGGACGTCTCGTCGTCGGCCGGATACATCGCTTGTTTTATTCATTTTTGAAGACATTGGCTGACGAAAAAACAGCAACTTGTAAATTAAAACCAGTTTTGCATTTTCGATATAAAAAATATCAGTAATACCTAGGGACTGAATCTGTGAGGACTAAGATCTATGAGTGTGGGTTTAAGTGAACTATTTTATTGAGTGAGAAGTGTAAAGTGCATGCGGCTGTATAGGAAAGTTTATGCAAGTAATTTTATGTAATGATATACCTAGGCATGGCATTCAATTGAATTGAAATTGAAGATATAATGTATGTAGTGCCAACTTTTTCGATTCCTAAACTAACAATATGCATTCTTATTGCTGTTGGTTCTGTCAGATGTAATAAATATTTTCTATTCAAGGTGTAGGTACCTATCTATTAGGTACCTTGAATCCTACTTATATTATAAACGCGAAAGTTTGTAAATATGTATAAATGTAAGTATGTTTGTTGCTCTTTCACGCAAAAACTACTGATTACTGCACGGATCGGGCTAAAATTAGATAAATACAGATAGTTTTAGCCCCGGAATAGGCTATGCTATTAGGCTACTAGGCAAAGGCTATTTATCCCATAAATCAGTTCCCGTGGGCTAGGCGTGCCAAACCGCGGGGCGTAGCTAATAGAAAATATTTATTAAAAGACCTCAATAAATACAAACTTATATTATCAATTAATAAATAAGGAGTATTTACTCTATCTTTTAAGTCGAAATTAAATGCATATGATTGCTTCTTATTTAAGGATAAATTGAAAATCAATATTTTTTGAAAAATACGAAACTAATTCCGTCTGACCTTTTCACGTCTAGACGACTGAACGGATCTTCATGAAATTCGGCAGGGTCTCCCAGGCACGGACATAGGATACATTTTATCCGGGAAAAAAACATGCTAAACCGGTTGCAGAATCTAGTTACCTACCTACCTCAACCTTAACAGCCAATATTGGTCCACTGCTGGACGCAGGCCTCCCCTGATAGTGCTTTATTGGCTTTTACATCGTGCGGGTTGGAGATCGCAGTTCGATGGTAGAATGGAACTGCAGGAGACCCTGCTCCCGCCCGGGTGGATATGCCTTAGTCGCCTCTTACGCCTCTTACACCCACGGGATGAGTTGGGGATCTGTTACCTAGTAGATATATGACAAACTAGCTGCGCCCCGCGGCTTCGCACGCGTTGTTCCTATGGAAACATTTAAAGGTGATTTTCATCCCACGGGAACAGATTTATGGGATAAAAAGTAGCCTATGTTTTATTCGAGGATTAGAGTTACCTATATGAAAAATTTCAGCCAGATCCGTCCAGTAGTTTTGGCGTGACGAAGTAACAAACATCCATCCATACATCCATACAAACTTTCGCCTTTATAATATTAGTGTGATGTGATGTGATGTGATACCTAGGTTTTTGCAAAAAGGATAAGAATTTTATTATACCTACCTACCATGCAAAAAGTATAAGAATCATATATGACCTAGGTCAGGGGTCGGCAGACTTACCAACCAAATGAGCCAAATATCAAGTTCGTCGATTTTCCCATGCCTTCAAAAGAGCCGCAACAAAATTTTTATTAGTCTAATAATTAGAGTCTAATTTGCTTCATACTACAAAGCCTTGTAAAAATATAATGACACTGTTACAGTTTTAAAACATGCGGGAAATAAAAAAAATGTACTTAAAGACATTTATTAAAATAACACTCTTATTGGAACGATCCAATAAAACTAAAATATTCATAATATAATTAATAAGAGTGTTAATAAAGTCAAAGTCAAAGTCAAAGTCAAATCGTTTATTTCTTTAGACTTACAAAATAAGTACTTAGACAAGTGAAATTTTTACTATATAAACAGCTTGATAAATAGTTATTACTATCAACAAGAAATAAGGTGCAATTGACTTTAATTCACTTCAATTTTGTGTAATAAATATTTGATTTCTCTCACTCATACTCTTCCAAACAGCTTATAAGAGCTGTGAACTTACTGCTCCACTGTTCTTTGTTCTTGATATCAATGAGTTGCATCTGAAGTTCAGTAGAATCTGCATTGAACGGCGCCATGTTCATGTCACCGACATTTATATTTAGGGGGTATAAGATGAAGGATAACGTAGATTTATTTGATCTAAATTCTTGAAAGCGCTCCTCGAAACTTTTTAGAAGTTTTCTCAATATTGTACTGAAATAAACAGTATCAAGCGAGTATCAAGCACTTCCAGTTTGTTTTCAAAACTCTCCACTTCTTCTAACATTGTATTTGCGACATTTCCTTTGCCTTGTAGCTTGATATTCAAATCGTTCAGTTGAGATGTAAGGTCAACCATGAAATATAATTTTTGCAACCAGGAATCTTCTACCTCCTGGTGATTGAATACCTTTTTCAAAGAAAAACTATTTTATTTTTTCTAAACACGCCGCAAATCGCTGCAGTACGTTTCCACTGAAAAGCCGCACTTTATTAAGGAGCAGTAAATCTATGTAGTTAATCACTATCCGTTTCGTTGAAAAATTCACAATGCTGTTAGTTATCTTTACAATCAAGTTCCTTACGCGCAACTTGACGATGATTGTATGGGCCGGCTACACACTCCGTCTAGTTTTGGTAATTATTTAGGTGTTTTATTTGTGCTAAGGAGTGAGTGAGTTGTAAGAGCCATATAGTCTTATGGCAAGAGCCGCATGCGGATCGCGAGCCGCGGTCTGCCGACCCCTGACCTAGGTCAATGCTCTTACTAATCAATGGCGTCTTATTTTATAGTCATTGGTGTCTAAGGCAGAAGGATGCAGATAAAAAAAACTATAATAATAATAAAGCATTTATTCGTCTCTCACAATAGGTGCTTATAACTAAAAACTAAAAGGACACTAAAGTAGGAACCTAGTTAAGGGCCTAGTTAGGTATATAATGCAAACTTTTTGTAGAACTATATCCACCTGTGTGTACTAATAACCATACTATCTGCTAATTACCTGTTTTGTGAGAGAACTGGTGCCTGTGATAGGTTTTAGAAAAAAACCTGTGGTACAGGTCACCAGGCCCTTCACTCCGCGGGGAATAGGAGTTTGTTCATTAACTGTTTAATAACTATTATGGAGCGAGACGAGAAATTACAGTCCAGTAGTATCAAACAAAATAAAATAAAAATAAACTTATTTACTAAGAGCTTAACTTAAGATATTTGTACACACTACAAATATTTGTACGATCTGCAGATACTTGCTAAGGGCGCTCTGGATGTTTTCTATGTATACCTATGAATTTCCTACCTATATCGTATCCATTTTGAATGGTGCATAAACGTAAACAAACCGCCCATACTCAACCTAAAATTCACTTTGTTGGCGCGTCCTTTTATACGTAATTTACATTACTTTACTTGTCAAGTTTAGATACTCCCTTCAATATAATTGCTTACAATTATATCTGAAACGCCAATAAAGCGTTTATCAGGGGGAGGCCTGCGTCCAGCAGTGGACCGATACAGGCTGTGGATGGATGGATGGATATCTGAAACTCGACGCCAAGCAAGTGAGATTTTGTTATTTGTGTCGTACTTTGTTTACTAACATGCTCCATTCAAAATGGACAAACCATAGTAGATATACGACAAATACCTAAGTTTTTGCAAAAAGGATAAGAATTTTATTATACCTACCTACCATGCAAAAAGTATAAGAATCATATATGACCTAGGTCAATGCTCTTACTAATCAATGGCGTCTTATTTTATAGTCATTGGTGTCTAAGGCAGAAGGATGCAGATAAAAAAAAACGATCAACTCAATGTCTAATTACCTTCTTTATAAATTATAAATTATCTATCTCTCTCTCTCTCTCTCTTCTTTATTATCCGGTATCAATGATCAAAGGTAAACTGTAAACTGTTGCAAACAATCTACAGGTAGGTATTTTATTATAAAAACTATCGTAGTTTGACGAATTCATTATGGATGTAAACGGGTCTACGCATTACCTATTTGTGTTGGAAGAAGAATAAGGTTCGTAGTTAACCCGCTTCCATCCGTATGGAAATCTACAGGTAGCTCAACTGATCCATTTCAATACCAGTCGTCGAGTACCCAAGACGCTGGCTGCATTGCCCTGCTGTATGGCAATGCTGATGCGCTGCGCCTGATACTCACCAGCTCTCGGGACACGCGTAAATACTGGTTTTAATTTATTTCTATTATTTGATTGTCATTTTCTTTTTCAATAAACACATTTAATTAAAAATATTTTAATCATCAAATATAAATTTTTTTATAAGATAAATCGACGTCATGACTCCTGTCACGAATTTTTATAACTCCCGTTTCGGATATGGCCTTCCACCCCTATCTCAAAAAGCCACATTATGCACATATTATTCAGGTTGCGGGTTCAATTCCCGCCTCGGGACAAATGTTTGTACAATCTGTAATTTTTGTTCAGGATGTTCTAGTTTAGATGTTTTCTATGCATAATGAAAATATCTATCTATGGAATCTATCGAAAAATTGTATGGTAACGTATTCTTTTTTATATCAATTGTAATATTCAGAGAACAGGCAGGTATCGCGCAGTATCTTAAAATTAATAATAATGAACTTAATATTATATTAATTTATAATTTAATTTGCAAGTCGCTAAAATGATCATTGAAGAAATCGTCAAGATTGTAATAAAAAAAAATTATGAGCATCTCTTTCAGTTTGCTTTCGAAAGTGTTATTATAATAGTAGACTATCTAACTAATAAAATAAGACACGTTACTGTGCATCAAATTCGTTAATATACAGGTACCCATAAACCAAGCTCTGCTTAACTTAGTGCTAGATAATGATGTGAATTGTCCAACATTAAATATTAGGTCCTTACATATGAAATTGGCGTTTTTCGTACTGGCCACTTTAATCACAAATTTCTCCTCTTTGGTAAGGAATTCCAAATTCAAATTTGTACAGCTATAGACTCATGTATTTGTGCTTCGATGATCGTCATTCATTTGTTTTTTTTCTTCTGTTTTTTTCTGTTTGCGTCACTCATTTTACAAAATGGAAAACTTAAAATATCGCATTATTTACGAGTACGAGTTCCGCCGTGGCACTAGTGCTGCGGAAACAACTCGAAGGGTGAATGATGTGTATGGCGGTCGTGTTGCAAAAGAAAACACAGTTCGTTTTTGGTTCCAACGTTTTCGTTCTGGAAATTTCGACCTGCAGAACAAGCCCCGTGGACGGCCTGAGACTCAAGTTGATAATGAAGAGTTGAAGGCTATTGTGGAAGCGGATCCATCGCAAACCACGTCCGAGTTAGCTGCAGGCTGCGATGTTGGTGATAAAACTGTTTTAATTCACTTGAAGCAAATTGGGAAGATTAAAAAGCTTGAAAGGTGGGTACCTCACGAATTGACTGAAGCAAACCGGCAAACGCGCGTCGACTGCTGCGTTACATTACTAAACCGGCACAATAATGAAGGTATTTTAAACCGAATCATTACCTGTGATGAAAAATGGGTTCTTTACGATAATCGGAAGCGCTCAGCGCAATGGTTGGATCCTGGCCAGCCAGCCAAATCCTGCCCCAAGCGAAAATTAACCCCAAAAAAGTTACTTGTAAGCGTTTGGTGGACTAGTGCCGGTATTGTTCATTACAGTTTTCTCAAATCTGGCCAGACTATTACGGCTGATGTCTATTGTCAGCAATTGCAAACCATGATGGAAAAGCTAGCGGCTAAACAACCTAGGCTGGTCAATCGCTCCACGCCACTGCTGCTTCACGACAACGCTAGACCACACACTGCGCAACAGACGGCTACTAAATTAGAAGAGCTTCAATTGGAAAGTCTAAGACATCCTCCGTACTCCCCGGACCTTGCTCCAACAGATTACCATTTTTTTCGAAATTTGGATAACTTCTTGCAAGGGAAAAAATTCAACTCCGATGGGGCAGTCCAAATCGCCTTCAAAGATTTTATTGATTCCCGTCCGACTGGTTTTTTTAGTAAAGGGATCAATGAACTACCTATAAGATGGCAAAAGTGCATAGAAAATAATGGTTCATACTTTGATTAATTAAATATATTATATTAAAAAATATTCTACTTTTTGTTCCTCCCATACAAAACGCCAATTTCATATGTAAGGACCTAATATTTATTTATACATAAATATTGATAAATATGAATTTTAAATTAAGTAAGCGGGGCAATGCAGCCAGCGTCTTGGGTACGCTTCCGTATGGATCAGTTGAGCTACCCTGTCGATTGTTTGCAACACATTAGCTCAATCGTTTCAGTTGTAATTAGTACTTTTAATTTGAAATTTATAAGTAAAATAAGTAGTGGAACGTCGATTATCCGAACGTCGCTTAACCGAACGACCGCTTATCCGAACGCCCGCCCCACCCGCGCATGCCTCTCTCGCGCCTCCCGTGCTGCAGTGCTCGCGTACTTGTCGCAACTTGTTCATTGTAAATTGTATTCCTATGTCAATTCCAAGTAACCGCTCGTCAATAAACTAAATTTTGCCGCATGAAGTAAACTCTCGATTTAAAATGCCTAAACGTAAACGTGTTGTCCTTTCTATGAAAGATAAATACGAGATTAACAAACGGTTAGAGGAAGGCGAATCTGGAACCAAGTTATCCAATGAATACCAAGTTGGTAAGTCTACCATTACGGATATAAAAAAACAAAAGACGAGCATAAGTAACTTTATATCCCAGCTTGATTCTTCTGACGGATCCACGAGTCGTAAAACGATGAAACTTGCCTCAAACACGAATTTAGATGATGCTGTATATAAGTGGTTTACTCAAAAAAGATCCCAGGGAGAACCTATTTCTGGCCCAATTCTGTGTGAAAAAGCAGTTCAATTTAACAAAAAACTTGGAGGGCCGTCAAATTTTCAAGCAAGCACAGGCTGGTTAAAACGATTTAAGTCAAGACACGGCATTCGTGAGCTTCAAATACAAGGAGAAAAACTATCTGCTGATTCATCAGCGGCTGATTCATTTAAAATCAAACTAAGGGATATATTGAACGATGAAAATTACGCTCTCGAAAACGTTTACAATGCAGACGAAACCGGACTCAATTGGAAAGCTTTGCCACGAAAAACTCTTGCTTCACGTCGTGAATTAGCAGCACCTGGTCCTAAAATAAGTAAGGATCGTATCACTGCCTTAGCATGTGCTAATGCTACTGGCAGCCACCGATTGCCTATGCTTGTCATCGGTAAAAGCAAGAAACCACGTTGTTTCAAACATGTTAATATGTCTGCGATGCCTATCGTTTACACTTCGCAAAAGAGTGCTTGGATGGACAGTACAATTTTCATGGAATGGTTTACAGAAACTTTTATACCCTCTGTAAAAGCCCATCAATTAAAAAATGGTAAAAGAGAGAAAACATTATTGCTTCTTGATAACGCCCCAACTCATCCATCATGTGACATCTTAAATAAAAAAGACGAGTTTATAAAAGTCATGTTTCTTCCACCTAACGTGACTTCATTAATACAGCCCATGGATCAAGGCGTTATTGAAACTTTCAAACGGTATTATAGAAAAGAATTGTTACGTAAGTTACTTTTGGAAAAAGAAGAGGAGGGAGAAGAAAGCTTGATAAGAAACCATAAAAAGATTGATTTAAAAGACGCGTCCTACATGATCGGAGCTGCATGGGACAGTGTAAAAGAGCAGAACTTGAAAAAAGCGTGGAATAAAGTTTTGTGTATAACGGAAAATCCTCAAAGTGGATGTGTAAATGAGAAACAGGAAGATATTTCTGAAATTATAGATATTCTAAACAAGCTCGATTGCCATGAATGTGATGAAGAAGAGGTTCAACAATGGATGAATATCGACGATGAAGATCCCGGGTACCAAATTATGCAGGATAGCGAAATTTTAGACCTCATGACTAATAGGGCTGATGCCACCGCTAGCACCTCATCATCTACAAGTTCTGATAATGAAGATGACAACATAATTGGTGCTTCTGAAGCGTTTACTTGCTTAGATATTGCCTTGCGTTGGTTTGAAACACAGGCTGAAAGCGACCAGTATCAAATATCTGTCCTTAAAAAAATACGTGACTTAGCCGCTCGTAAGCGGGTAGGCTTGCTTCGGCAAACGAAGATTAAAGATTTTTTTAAACGTTAATTGTACCTAGCCTGGTACCTACATACATGTTTTACTACAAGATTGTCTGCAGTTGTTTTTGTTTAATTCCTATTTGTCATTAAATATATAAATGTAAATATGGTTTTCATTTACCTGTACGTAAATATGTATGGCAGAATCAATACATAGATAGTTCGATTATCCGAAAATATCGGTTTTCCGAACACCTACGTCCCCCAATTAGTTCGGATAATCGACGCTCTACTGTATTATGATTTACAGATGAGCTGAAACAATGAAGATCATCCGCCAGGACTACACCGAGATCGGAGATGGGGTCTCGAAAGCCCCGGGCCGCTCGAAGGGGGGTCTCAGCGTTATATTTGCGGTTATGTGCATCGTAGACCTGTTTGGGGTCTTTCCAATCATCGCTCTCCCGAAAAATGTTATTTCTTGTGGTAAGTCTCTGCAGGAACACATTAAATTGATTTTTCATCACTCATACTCGGAAAGTAGGTCGGAAGTTGCCTGGGAAGCGGAATGAAAGTAATACTTTTCGTCCCTAGGGAAGAAGAGTATTGACAAGTAGTCACGTCACATTTCTATTTAACATACATTCGAACTTACTAGATTCTATACAGAAACTTAACTACAACTTCTTGTGAGATGGCTTCTGCGTCTGGTTTCACTCAATTACAGCGCGATATAAAATTGAAATTACACGAAGTGAAGTAAATTACCATTATTATAATTTACTTTCAACTATTTCTTTAAAAAAACATACATTTCGGAAAAATATTTACTATTTATTCAATGACGAAAATTAATTTGTTTTAGATTTGTAGAGTTTGGTTTATACTTCCTCCGTATAGCAGAGATTTGTATTATATCACCTGAATCAGGATACGGATACGGATTTAACGTCTGATTTCACTCATCGTCTCATCTGTACTTTAAGCTAATTCATGTTATTATTCTTATGCTTCCGACCGGTATTGATATGGATCAGTTGAGCTGCCAGTAGATTATTTGAGCTTCCGACTGGTATTGATATGGATATTTTTTTTATAACCATATTTATAATCATATAGGTGTAACTAAGCCATTTATTACTTATTTATTGTTACTTTTCTTGTATTATCATCGTTATATCATTAATATCGTAATATCTCGTTTAAAGGTATAAGATATGCTGCGTTTTAACGCGTGCGGGGCCGGGGGTTTATTTAGTTGTTGATAAAGAAAAATATTTATATTCTTTTTTTATTATTTGCGTACACAAAACATAAAAGTGAAATGAGCCAAAGCGATAGCTTCCGGTCTAAATGTTGGAAGCATAGAGATGGCTAGTACTATAATATTTATGCTTGAAAGTTTCTGGGCGACAAGACTTTTAATAAGCTAGCGCCAAAAACTATTTCTAAAGGCTTCATTTCTGTAGACACCTTTAGAGATGAATCCTAGAAATAGTGCTTTTAATAAAAAATAGAACGTTTAAAGTAAATAGATTTTAAACACTTGCATGTGAAGACCGTGGAACTAAACGAATGCTACTAACCTTAGTATGCCTGTACAGAGTGCCCAATCCTCAAAAACTAAATGTATTTTACGAAATATTAGAAGAACTATTAAGGAAAATTTGTGATACAAAAAGTAACGTTATTTTATGCGGCGACTTTAAAATCGATATTTTAAAAAATAGTCGTTTATCCTTAGAGTTCGAAAACTTATTACTCTCTTATAATCTTAATTTAAAAATCAGAGTACCTACTCGGCTATCAAGTGGAAGCTGCATTGATAACTTTGCTATCAGCACTAAACGAAACTGTAAAGGCCAGGTATTAGATATCGGTCTATCAGACCATACTGCTCAACTTCTTACGTATCCGGTGCGTAGAGTCTGCAAGATCAATAGCTGGACCGTATTTAGAAGAGACCTTAGCTGTGAAAATATGACAAAATTTAAACAATGTATAGACAGTCTTTCTTTCTCGGAACTATATCAAGTTGAAAATACTAACTATGCATATAACTTGTTTTTTGATACATTTAAGCTTTTCTACGACCTATGTTTTACAACTATAAAAACCACTATAACAATAAAAAGGAAACCTAAATGGCTATCAAAAGGAATTAAGCTCTGTAGTAAAAAACAGAGAGAAATGCTTTGGGCTTATCGACGAAAATCAAGTACATCAAATAAAACAAGCCTTAAAAAGTACTCAATGAGACTCAAAAAAATCATTAAACTTACACAACTGTCACAGAATAACCACAGTGTAGAAAAATCCCAGAATAAATCTAAAACGATCTGGCAAATAATAAATAGTACCAAACAAAACCTACCTCGAGAAAACATAACAAGTATAATACTTGACAATAATGACTATAGTGACCCAAATGACATAGCCACAGTGTTTAACGACTTCTTCATAGACCAAATAAAGACATGTAAAAATAAATCCTCAGAACATATTAATAAATAAATTCAACTCCTAATTCAATTTTTATCCCTCCCACTGTTCCCCTTGAAGTAGATAAGATCATAAAATCTCTAAAGAATAAAAAAAGCACTGGATACGATGACATTTCTATTCCGGTACTTAAACTAGTTAGCAAATCTATATCTCCCCATCTAAGTCACGTTTTCAACCTTGGCATAGCAGACGGCGTTTTCCCTGAAGCCCTGAAACCTGTAGTTGTGAAGCCGCTCTTTAAGAATAAGGGCTCCAAGAATGATATAAAAAACTACCGCCCAATTGCACTCACTTCCGCATTTTCAAAAATTCACGAAAAAATTATATATGACGCATTAAACTCTTTTATGGAAAATAATAATATTTTAGCTAATGAACAAAACGGTTTCAGAAGAGGTAAATCTATAAATTTAGCAATATTTAATCTGTTAAGTGAAATCATTAGAGGAGTGGATGAACGGACGCCTATATGTGCCATATATATGGACATGACAAAGGCGTTCGACTATGTAGACCATACAATACTCCTAGAAAAACTATTTCGCTACGGCATCAGAGGGATAATCTAATATATCTATAATCTTTTAAAATCTTACCTAGAAAATAGAACTCAATTCACAGAGATAAGAAGAATTAGTACAAAAACCAAAGAAGAAATGAAGTTTATGTCTCAGGGTAAAATAATCAAATACGGCGTACCGCAGGGAAGTGTCCTAGGACCATTGCTATTTTTAAGCTATATTAACGACCTACCCTCAGCCACCAAACATCCCATGGTACTTTTCGCAGATGACAGCACTGTTATGATAAAATGTACATCCCCTGACACATATCAAACGGAAATAAATGATACTGTACATAAAATAATCGATTGGCTAGATGGTAACAATTTAAATGCTAACCTTGACAAAACAAAAATAATGCATTTTGCACAACGCACTCCGCTACCTAATATAACAGCCATGTACCAGAACCAGATAGTAGAAAAAACATCCACTACGAAATTTCTAGGTCTTACAATTGACAAACAATTAACCTGGAACTTACAAGTTGTAGAGGTATGTAACGCACTCAGTAAATATGCATACATGCTCTACAAACTTCGAAAAGTTGTTGGCCTAGATACACTTAAAACGGTCTATCACAGCTACGTTTCCTCTAAATTACGCTACGGCATTATGTTTTGGGGAAACTGCACTGAAAGGGAAAGAATCTTTAAGTCGCAAAAACGATGTATAAGAGCCATGTATGGTCTGAAGACCACCGATAGCTGCAAGCCCTACTTTTTGTCCTCAAATGTATTGACACTTCCGGCTCTCTACATTTATGAAATGGCGATTTTTGTAAAAATAAATAATAATCTATTTGACAAACCATTAAACACACGCAGTAGACGTGACCAGCATCGCTTGTGATCAGCTGAAGCAAATACAGCATTGCTAAAAAAAAGTTTTTGTGGCATGGCGCCAACAATCTTCAATAAATTGCCTAACAATGTGAAACTGCTTCCATTAGCCGTGTTCAAAAAAAAACTTTATAAATATTTAACGTCAAAATGCTATTACCATGTAAATGAATTTTTATCAGATAAGGACATCAAAATTAACTAACCAATAATAATTTTTCTCTCTATTGACTACTTTTGAATGTTTGTATAATGTAATATGATAAGGTGATGTTTAATTAATTATTTTTGTATGACTATTTGAGCTTTTCTTGTTTAATCTATAATGTACCTATACCTATTCAGTTAAATGTATAGTGACCCTATAAAACTAATTTGCATGCCTAGATTAAGGTAATACATGTACGGTACTCCTATTCGATAACCAAGACCATTGTGACCCATGTGTGCAAATAAATGATCTGTATTCTGTATTCTGTATTCTTACCTACTCCATCAATTTCGTCAAAAATCATTTTATTTCTATATTTCAGGTATCTACGGCATACCCATGGTGCTGGCAGTGATAGGGCTCCAACTCTACACGGCAGTGCTTCTTGGAAGATGCTGGCTTCTGGCGCAGGAGATCACGCCTCACATTAAGGAGAAAAATAGGTTTGGCACCTTTATTATTTTATGGCATGTGCCAGTGCCACGTCAGGACCTCAACCTCCTATATCTCAACAGCCTGTCCACTGTTGGACGCAAACCTTCCTCTGATAAGCGCCTTATTGGCATTTATCTCATGGAGGGTAATGCACATAATCCCCATGCTGGGCATGCGGGATGGGTATCGTAGTTTGATAGTATATTTGTTCTGCAAGGGGCGCTGCTGCCCGCCCCTGATATAACACATAGGTACACTATTCTTTTTCCCATAAATCAGTCCCCTTGGTAACTAATAGAAATACCAAAGAATATAAACATATGTGGATATCCCTTAGTTGCCTCTTACGACACCCACAGGAAGAGTTGGGGTGGTGGAAATTCTGAGCCACACAGCTACAAACTAGTCACGTTAGGACGAACTATGCTAATCTGAAATGAGATAAAGTTATACTGTTTACTACAAAGTTTACGTTACTTTATTTTATATGGAAATGTGAAAATATATAAACATCCCGATTGCACCGCTGTATTTTCTAGGAAAATGTAACAGCGCGCTGTCTGCTTTATTCCGTAAAGCTTTTGGCAGAGATATGAAGTAGAGGAAGTAGTACCTTGTGGCCCACAAACTCTAGTTATGCATCTCTGTCTAAAGTATACAAAATTACAGAGGCATTAGAAAAAGCTTATTACAAATACAAACCTAATGATGGATATTTGTCTCTTATGCGTAATAAAATAATATGATAAAATTGCCATAACTGCCATGTTGTTTACTGTTGTTAGTCGATGGCAGTTCACACTCAGCATACTGATTAACAATAGCATCGAGACGTCATCGAGAAGTCTCATTTTTTAACGAACAAGGTCCTGATTCCACACCTATATAGATGTAGGTTCATGAAGATACAGTTAAGGAGCATACACGAGTGAAAAGAGATTTTTGGCCACCAAACTTTATTTTCGTATCTCTGTTAAACTATACAAGACAAAACTATTACAGAGGTATTTATATATATCACATTATATTCCTTTTCACCTTCAAAAACCTTAAGATGTTTAAAAAAAGTTATACCGATTCATCTCAGTATTTGTTTTATTTACACCTATCTATATATCTACTATATCTATTCGCCAACCGAAAGAAAGCCAGTCAATCGACTAATAATTTAGTATAATTTAGATGTTACAATTTTACTAAAAGTAATATCTCAGACCTCTGTCTTTTGGGGACATCTATGTCCTTACGGTCCAGTAGTCGGGGCGTATTTCGGCTGGGATAACTATGTATTTATTTATTTATTTTTAGGATACTCAACAGAAAAATCAAAATACAAGAAATATTACATAACACGGTCTATCAATTTAAAATAAACAATTCAAAATATACAGACTAGTAAGTAGAACACATACTTGTATCATCATCATCATCATCATCATACTTGTATAGAAACTAAAACTAGGCAGGAAGGAACAAAACTGACAAATCTCTTGAAAATTAGATCAAGTAAGTACTAATTTTAACTATCTAAAGCAATTTTTGAGATTGGGATTATGTAGCTCTAGGAAACATAATTATATGAAGATTTTTTTTTAATGTTGGTAATTTATCAGTAGGTTGACGTCGTGCTTCTTTGATAGGGCGTATAACGATAGTGGCTTAAAGCTGTGTGTGTAGTGCTGGCTTAGAATTTGTACCGGGGTGGTACAATTCTAAGCCAGCACCACATAGCGTTTACTCTTCCCTCGAGTGTCGTAAGAGGCGACTAAGGGATCTACGGGGGAGCGGGCAGCAGCGCCCCCTGCAGAACAATTATACCACCAAACTGAAATCCCCAACCCGCATGCCCAGCGTGGAGATTATGGGTACATAAATGGCCAGCCCCGCCGTTACCAAACTAGATATAAACATAACCTGGTGAAGCCGGAATCAAAACTATAAATCCACCAATCCTCCCCCAACTCGGGGGCGGTAAAAATTTATAATAATAAAAGAAAGTCGTGTTAGTTACACTATTTATAACTCAAGAACGGCTGAACCGATTTGGCTAAAAATTTGCGGGGAGGTAGCTTAGAACCAGGAGACGGATATAGGATATCCAGTTCTCGTGGGACCTGACATAAAAAAAAACCACGGAGGCGAAGCTGCAGGGCGCAGCTAGTTTACAATAAAATCCCAGAAAACATAAAAAATAACGCTTTCAAAACCCAACTGAAAGAGATGCTCATAAAAAAAATGTTACCCTCTAGGAGATAAACGCCAATAAGGCGCTTATATATGCAGAGGCTCACTCACGGGCTCAAGTACAACGGCAAAAAGAGTAAGGTAATGCAGTTCAGGGCTGGGATTAAAACCTATGCTGTTACTCCTCTCCTGCTTGCTGGAACTCCCCTACTATGGGTAAAAAAGTTCAAGTACTTGGGTCACTGATGACCTGGATGATGGCCCTGATATTGAAAGGGAACGTAGGGCTCTGTCGGTTAGATGCAATATGCTGGCCCGTAGGTTTGCACGATGTTCCTCGGTCAAGTTGACTTTGTTTAAGGCGTTTTGTCAAAACTTTTATACGTGCAGCCCATGGTTACGATATACGCAGAAGTCCTACAGTGCACTACGGGTCCAATATAATAACGGGTTCAGGATGCTGATGGGTCTGCCGCGGTTCTGTAGCGCATCAGGTATGTTTACAGAGGCACATGTTGATGACATGAACACATGAACTCAATTATTCGCAAAAGGATCGCATCCCTGATGCGCCGCACCTGTGCCAGCTCCCACAGCTTACTTGCATTAGTAAGCGATAGTTTTGGTTTCGGTTCTCGCATCATGACTCACTGGGTTATATTATAAATCAACATCGGCCGTTCGCCCCACTAGTAACCCAATAACTGTTGACATTTTCAAATCTAAATTTATATATTAACCTCATGACATCAGAATTGAAAATAATAATTATTATTTTTGATTGATTGTTTATTGTTATTATTATTATTAGGTTTTCTGTCTCTTTTTGTAACTTACTAACCATTCTTAATTCTAATTATGTTACTAACAAAATGGATGTAAACGTCTGAATAAATCAATTTTTTATTTTTATTTCAAATTTAAGCAGTGGACCAATACAGGCGGTTGAGGTTGATAACGATAATGATAATTATTACAAGGACGACGATTCTGATAACTGTCCG
Source organism: Eupithecia tripunctaria (assembly GCA_955876795.1). NCBI lineage: Eukaryota > Metazoa > Arthropoda > Insecta > Lepidoptera > Geometridae > Eupithecia > Eupithecia tripunctaria. The sequence goes on along the minus strand of OY041623.1, from coordinate 4,454,999 downwards.
TACGACTAATGGGCCTATCCTTTCAGGTACCCCTATGCGGCGGTTGCAGAGCTTGCTTTCGGTCCATTAGGTAGAAGAACAGTGACCGTACTCCTTAACGCAGCGGTATTTGGCTCCGGAATACCTAACTTTATTCTAGGTAAGTTAGAATGGTTTTTCACTGCAGGCGCGTTAGCTATCTTTCTAAGTCTAAAGTCGGTCACTTTGGTTGGATAGTGTAGAAGAGATGCCCTCTATTTCAACGCAGAAAGACAGATAGTCATTTAGCGCACTGATGGAGAAGTATGAGCTTATTATGAACTTTATTCCGTTGCTTTTATGTATCTTATATGTATTTTTATCAGGCCCATAAATATAGACCAGATAATTGTAATTGTTTTAAAAAAAACTGTAAACCGACTTCAATTATGTAGTGTTTTTATGGATCCCATTGTCAGAACGGGACTAAATTTAAATGGGACCACACGGGAAGCACCAGCTTTCAGATAATAAATAAGATAATAAGAATAAACATAAAAAAAACGAATTGAGAACCTCCTTCTTTTTTGAAGTCGGTTAAAAATCTAATAAAACAGGCCATTGCTCGTCATAATGATTTTACATTGAGGAACTATAAAGTTGAAATGGAAATTGTTTATTAGACACGATTAGAAACAAAACTTTGAAAGTAAACCAAATGAAAAATTAATAGTTGCCTACTTAATTTCATGTTGGAGCTATCTACCGCAGACTACTTAGGTCTTTAAATTCAGAATATTTTTTATTAACATACAAATATGCTAAGCCTCAATCGTTGGCCTTGGCTTGGAAGCGTTACTAGGTAATTGTGCTAAAATATGCGATCTTATAAAAAAATATTCAGGCACTAAAATTAATTGCTTGCATAAACATTAGAACATTATCATATTGCTTTATTTAAAAAAAACTACTTCCCGAAACAAACAAGTTTTTAAAAGAGCTCAATGACAAATTTTGAAAAACTTGAATTGGGGCCTTCAAAAATGTTTTTTCTTCCTAGTTATTGTAGATATCTGATAAAAAATAACCGTTAGGTACCGTTTTTACGCCAATACCAACGGAGGATGGCGGATTTAAAATTTTATTGTATGGACATAATGGAGATTTACAGATTTGATTTTCGTTCCTACTGTGCAGCAAGCGGATATCGATTTAATTCTCTAGACTGGATCAAATTAAATTATAATACTTAAATTGTAAGCGCTGCCGTAGAGTCAAATTAAATTATATTATAATAGTTAAATTGCAGGCGCCGTACCTAAGTTTAAAAATAGATTTCTTTTACATTTTAGTTATTTATAGAATGCAAACATAATATAAATGAGGCATCATTTATAAAATATCTGTTTTTAGAAATTTAGCATAACTTGATTTATAAAAATAATATCAACTGATATCACGGAACAGAACACTGAAGGCACTTCGCTGCTCCGTGGATCTACCTAAACCAGTTGGCATTAACACTGAAAATAAACAAATCGCTACGAATAAAAACCTTATGTTGAACAATTGGACATGGCCTTACCCGTGTCTAAGCATTACAGGTCTCACAGACGCGGCCAGAGGTGGCGGTTTACGAAAAGTTGCTGTCAATTTGCACTGACCGCCACCCAAATATACTTCATTCATCTGATCCGGCCACCGTAGGTCGCGTCAGTCAAACTGACCCTCAATAAAATTACTTATCACGGATCAGCCATGTCTAATTGTCCTTTAACCAAAGCGTCCAGTTGAAAGCGAAACTTTTGACAGCATCTCTTTGTAGGGATAATGATAAGAAATACGGAAGGTACGCAATAATAATCATTATTTATAGCATTTATTTTGAATTGGACAATTCACACAGCATAATCTAGCCCCAAGCTAAGCAGAGCTTGGTGTTATGGGTACTAGATAACTGAAATACATAATATAATACACTACATAGATAGATATGTTTATTGTAAGTACATAGAAAACATCCAGAACGCCCTGAACAAATATCTGCAGATCGTCACTTTCACGTCACACATTTGTCCCTAGGCGGGAATCGAACCCGCAATCTCCTGCGTCGCAGGCAGACCTTCGCCTACCGCGCCAAAGAGGTCGTCCAATTTGAAAGATATCTTCTAAACTTCTAAATCACAAAAAATTAGGTGTAAAAAATAGAATAGAATAGAAAAGACATTTATTTAGCACACACATAGGGACACACAACACAGAAGGAAAGTAAAATACAGAACAAATAAAACTAGTACTTACTATGACTAAACTTAAAAGTTAAACAGCTCTATGAGACAGTCTGAAGAGAAAAATTGGTCTTTCCCTAATGCGCGGCTAAATAGGTCCAGCCTCAGCTTAATGCCGCTACCGCCCAAGGACGGAAACAACGCTGGTTTTCAGTCTGAACCCCTGGGTGACGTCACATTACGAGTTGCACAGTTGCACGTCATTCGTTTACAAAAACCAAAGAGCAACATAGGTACTAATGCAAAATACTCGTAGAAATAGTAATGCAAACCGTTATAATTAGGTATATAAACCTATGTTAGAATTTAAATAATATACTAGGTATAGAAGGAGGTATCATAAAATACTACGTGGTCCTACGAGTTAAATAAATAAGAGCATTCATAGTATGTAAGTAAATTTAAAGGATTTTTAGGAACTTTTTTGAATTATTAATAGTTTATTTTGTGTAACTAACGTGTAGAGATGTGAGATTGTGATACTAACTTGAAATTGTATTTGTAATTTGTCCAAAGCATCCCAAAGCCTGCAGCTGTTCTGGTGGAAGATAACGGGGGGTGGGGTGGGCGTCACCTACTGCGTTTGGATGCTGCTCCTCGCTCTACTGCTGTGCCCCATCATGTGGCTAGGATCGCCGAAGGATATGAAGTAAGAGTCATAGATTTTTCTTTCCCAAACTCACACAAGACAATATAAAAAATGTTAAACTAACTTATAATTTTAACAGTGAAATTTTCGACTCTTTCTCAGACCTTGCTATCTTGTTAGACTTCCAATATCGTCTGACGTCAGCCCTATAACCACAGGGGTATTGAGACGAATCAATCGATACCTCATTTAATTATGTTGAAATCTAAAGAGTAGTTTAATCGGCAACATACGTATAAACATACAACAAACATATAGGGTACCAACCTCATTAAAACATAACCCTCTTACGTAGGTAGTCGGATAAAACTAATTGAAGAATCTATAAGTTACCGTCAACTGTTGCATAAAAGCAAACACGTATTTAATATTTTTTTTGTATACATATAATTATGTAACATTTTGAAGATATAAAATATTAATCACACACCTACCATATTGGTCCACTGCTGGACGCAGGCCTCCCCTTGATAAGCGCCTTATTGGCTGTTATCTGGGGGGTAATGCCCATAATATTCACGCTGGGCATACGGATAGGGGATCGCAGTTTGATGGTAGAATTTATCTGCAGGAGGCAGGAGGCGCTGCTGCCCGCCCCCGGTAGATATCCCTTAGTCGCCTCTTACGACACTTGCAGGAAGTGCTGGGTGGTACGAACTCTACTCCAGCACCACACGGCGAATATTAATCAAAATAATTCAATTCACCTAGTTTGCAATGTTCGCACGTTTTGTCATCTGTTCACAACAAATAACTATAAATTCATCTCATTTATGATGGTGCTAGCAGCGCCTCGCGATTTCACCCGTAGTTCCCGTTCCCGTGGGAATTCCGGGATAAAATATAGCCTACGTCACTCCCTGAAAAGTAAGCTTTCTAATGGTGAAATGTTTTTTTTAATCAGTCCAGTAGTTTCGGAGCCTTTTCAATATAAACAAACAAACAAACATTCAAATCTTTCCTCTTTATAATATTGTTATATAATACCACTACCACCCATTCCTGGTTCACATACCACAATGTCGAACCAAAAAATTATAACAAACTTAAAATTATAACTTTCTTAACCACAGCCAAAGAGTGGAATGAACTTCCTGCGTCTGTTTTTTCATTAGAGTACAATCTTGGAGTCTTCAAATCTAGGATAAATAAGTTTATTAGAATAGATATAAATACCCTCTATTAAAATCGTACTTCACATGTTATCATCTGGGTTAGATATCAGAAAACAAGTTCTGCGAAGTCCTTGGTTAGGTCAGTGCTGTTTACCTGTTTTTTGCCTAATTTAAATAAACTGGCCGCATCACATCTCACTAATATTATTAACGCGAAAGTTTGGATGCATGGAAAGATGTTTGTTACCTCTTCAAACTGAAACTACTTTTGAAATTTTGCACGTAATTCTAATCCTAGAATCAAACAGAAGCTACTTTTTATCGAATAAATCAGTTCCCGTGGGATAGAAACGTGTCCATAGGAACAACGCGTGCGAAGCCGCGGGGCGCAGCTAGTTGAATATAAAGCTCGTATTATATGATATAAAGGTCTCTACCCTTTACACCGTATCATACCATGACCGTGCTATGAACGTGTCAGGCAAAAAAATATTCTTTGTATTGAAAAGTATGGGACTATGCTCACTAGACCGTTCCGTCACCAACCAACAACGTCGCGTGTCGTGCACGGAGCGACAACTATTCTCGGTACAGAACGCCGTCGATCCGTCCAGTGGGCAAGGTAGACCGTGTCGTATTAGTTTCGTGCCTGACACGTTCATAGCACGGTCATGGTATGATACGGTGTAATGGGTACAGACCTTTAAGGTTTTAACAAATTAAGTCTAGAAACAAATACCTAAAACAACTTGCAAATGTCTTTTTGCAACAAGGCAAGAGCGAAACCCCCTAACACAGGTATCTCTATACTTAAAAGGGGATTTCCAAAGCAATTAAAGATGTACCTATATCGATTATGTTAAAGAAATAAACAATTTTTTTATTTACAACTTTGTGCAAAAGCCGAGTGGACTGCCATGTTATTACTACAAAGTTTATGTTACTGTATTTTCTATGGAAATTACAGCGCTCCAAGTAGGAAGTTTACATAACTGTCACATTTTCACACTTAGCCTACTGTTAATTCGATTCAGGTATGGAAACACCTTTGGATTTTCTGAGATTTTATTTCCGAGTAGTTTCGTCTCGCCCATTAAGGGTCGAAACGACATTACCAAAAATTTATGTGGTAGAAGTAGTGGCCATAATTAACACTATGCCATTCTCATACATGAATCTAGCCATAGGGCCATGGCAGCCACGGTGTAAAAATTGACCCTCCAACTCCAACACAGCCTTGGAGGTTGTCAAATCCGACTAAGGTTTAATTCTGCGCACAAACCCCTCTAGACGACGGGTAGGGTATCAGATTCTATCTGCGTATTTTAACACCTCCACTGCGATTACCCCTTCGCCTGCCGAGCCTGGCAAAGGCATCTAATTCTAATTCTAATTCTGAGTAGGGGAACTAAGATCTGCACGGACATCTCGCATTGGAGTGTATTGTGCATTATCCCCCTGCCTAAGTAGGCCCTAACCAACCAGCCCAGCTCCTTGAAGTATCGGAGCAGAACTTTTCGTGACTGACAGCTTCGTTTCAGCTTTTCTGCGGGTGTGGATGGGATAGATGCCTCAATGAGACTCTGTGGCCGTGCAGTGTAGGACGACGTGTTCCACAGTCTCTTCTTCTTGGAAGCAGCCACGACATAAACTGCTGTCTGTGGCTCCAGTCTTTAAAAGATGATGGTTCAATTCAAAGTGGCCTGTGATGATGCCCACCATCGTTTTTAGGTCCTCTCGGCTCATCTTGAGCATCGTGTTGGTGGTTTTCCTGTCTTTAGAAGGGAATAATGATTTAGCATGCTTGCAGTCTGTCCGACGCTCCCATAGTTATAGCAAAGGCAGTCGAAGTTTAGCCGTCAACTATCCGTCTCATTACGGATGTAAGCGGGTCACTTATTTGTGTTCGAAGAACACCAACTATATGTAATATAGATATAGATAGATAACATCTATATTGTATCTGAGTAGATACACGGCCCGTAAGTAACGGGCCCGTAGCAAATGTGAACTGGGGAATTGTTTAATTGAACTGTTTCAAATTTAGGATGAAGATAAATTCAATATTGAAGATTTGTGCGGTAGGTAGTGAGCAAATTAAGGCGAATCCGCCACTGATTGTACTATCAAAAAGGAATAAATAACTTAGTCTAGTGTGGCGCGCTGGCTTAGAAGTTGCACCGCCCGTCTCTTCCCGTGGGTGTCGTAAGAGGCGACTAAGGGATATCCACCGGGGGCGGGCAGCAGCGCCCCCTGCAAAACAATTCTATCGCATAATCCAGCATGGGGATTATGGGTATTAACTCCACATTACATAAACGCCTGTAAGGCGCTTATCAGGGGGAGGCTTGCGTCCAGCAGTGGACCAATACAGGCTGTTAAGGTAGTTTATAAGGTTTGTAGTTAACCCGCTTACATCCTTAATAAATTCGTCAAACTACAATAGTTTGTATAATAAAATGTTTCATCTTATCCAGGCCTATAGCATTCGTATCAGTGCTGATAGTGTCAACAGTAGCCGTCGCGACGTGGAGCTCCATCTCGCTGGACGATGAGACTCCGGCCGGCCGCTCCGTGCTGGCCGCCAGTCCACAGCTGAAAGACTTCCTCAGCGCTTACGGCGTCCTGGCCTTTCAGGTAGGCCTTCCCATAGCTTCGCATTGTGCTGATAATGTCAACGGTAGCAATCGCCATGTCGAGCTTTATCTCGCTAAACAACCTGTCTCCGGTCATACGCGCTTCATGCTGGATGCCAGTCTATAGGATACTTAGATAGGTTAGGTATTGTACTAGGTACCTACGTGCAGTAAGCACCTACCTAATGATAATGGTAAGATCGTATACGAACGAATACGTAAGATATCAGATTTCAATGATATTTGATATTGGCCGCTTTGACGGATCGATATTTAAGTATTACATTCGAGTGAATATATCAGCTGTTTGAAAAGACCGGATGTCTTCCAGCCCGCATGCGACTGCAACTGCAACTAAACGGAAATAAATAAATAAATAATAATAAATAATGCTGGACAATTCACACATCATTATCTAGCCCCAAGCTAAGCAGAGCTTGTGTTATGGGTACTAGATAACTGATATACATAATACAATACACTACAGATAGATATTTTTTATTATACATAGAAAACATCCAGAACGCCCTGAACAAATGTTTGCAGATCGTACACACATTTGTCTCGAGGCGGGAATCGAACCCGCAACCTCCTGCGTCGCAGGCAGACCTTCGCCCACCGCGCCACAGAAGTCGTCAATAATAATGCTGGACAATCCACACAGAATCAACTAGCCCTTATGAGCAGCCAACCCGTCTTTCTTTTCATACAAACGCTCCACAGTGTGTTATGGAGCCCATTTTTCGGACATCACTCATCTATTTTTGCCAAAAACAGATGGATCAAATGATTTTAAACATTAGAGTAGAATTCCCGATTTAAAGTATTCTACTCTAACGTTTGAAATCGTTTGATCTGTCGGTTTTTGCCAAAAAAAGGCGATGTCCGAAAAATGGGCTCCATAACATACTGTGCGCTCGTATCGTACGTAATTATGACGTTGTAACAGATCTTTCTTTGTTACTTTTAACTACTTATTAGGTATCTTGTGCACTATATCTATAGGTATCTATCATAACAAAAAAAAACTAAATTTGGAGAAACAAATTCAGTATAAGCTTCCAAAAATTTGCTTTGTTGCACAAATTTTACCTGAACTCTGGGCGTTGTTCATAATGTACTCATAAATTGTAAAAGTAACGAAAATATTTAGATGAAACTTTGCAAATGTAATGGAGATTCCCAACGACAAAGTTTATTTCACAAACTTGTAAGGCTTACTGAAAAAACACGTATTTCCTGGAACAAGCTTTATGAAATTTCCGCACACTATTCTTTCTAGGGCCGACAACCCGCGAGTGAGCGGCGAAAGTAACCGAATGCCAACCGAGCGAGGCGTTTTCTCTCTTTTCGCTTTGCCTCTTCTAACATTGCACTGGATGAAACAACAAGCTTTTCAAATAAGTGACCACAATGTGCCTGTCTGAGAGCTGGTCAAACTGCTGAGCCTAAGCAGTGAATGCGTTAAATCAGCGTATGTTCTATATATATGTCCTCAGTTCGACATTCACCCAATGCTGTTAACTATCCAAGTGGACATGCGCGACGGACGGCAGATTAACAAGGCAGTGGCAGGCGGGTTCGCCGCCACCCTTACCTTGTTCACTGTGACCACGGTCCTTGCGGGGAATAGATACGGCGTCGATGTCCAGAATAATGTGCTGCAAGGTAAGTGGAGGATCTCGAATCGATGTCGTGACGTAATTTTGCCGCCATGCTATTGGCTCATCTCATCACATGCAAAGATTTAAATCGTTAGATAGGCCAAACTGAGGCATTTCCATTAAATGCGTGCGTAAACAAAATGCCGACGCACGCACACTATGAGTAGAGTACCTATCTAGATAAAATTAGTGATTTGTCAAATGTGATTAGGTATGTTAATATTGCAATTTATTGTGGCATTCACATTTGACTCGACTTGAACAAGCACACCACAAAAACACACTATTCACTGATTCCAAATGACAAAGACAAGTTTGTGAACTCACAAACGTCGCTTGGCAATAAACTCGGGGCGGTCTAACTATGGAAAGGGCATATTTATCGATTTAAATCTTTGTCTACATATTGTGATGGTTTTGTGTCACCAATCGCAATGTCCTTCATTCAGAAGTACCTACCGCTACTTCATTACAACTTAAGGCGCTAGTAGGAGCCGATGACCTTGCACGAATGGGTGTGGCTATCGTTTTGGCCCCGCACCTTCACACTAAATATAGCGTCCATACGAGGAGATATCACACTAATATTATAAATGCGAAAGTTTGTTTATATGTATGGTTGTTTGTTACCTCTTCACGTCAAAACTACTGAACTGATCGGGCTGAAATTTTGCAAACATATAACCCTAATCCTGGAATCAAATATAAGGGCTACTTTTTATCCCATAAATCAGTTTCAGTGGGATAAAAATCACCTTTCAACGTTTCCATAAAATCAACGCGTGCGAAGCCGTGTTCGCAGCTAGTGTATAATAAATAAATCGCCTGTGCGCCAATATCATTAATTATTATCGAAAAGCAAAGTAAAGCGAAAGCACGTAGGTGAGCGTGAGGCAGACGAACACAACCTCCACGTACGACAGCCAGCGCGACACTGCCTCCCGTCGCCCGCGCAGGGCCCTTCAAAGGTTAGCGCCCACTTATTATACGGAAAATCTAAAATAATAATTTTCTACGTGAAAAACCATCGCATCACAAAATCATACGTTCAACTTAAAGATAAAGTCTTTGCCGACATGTAGGTGAAGAAAAAAGTAAGTACAAAATTCTCAGTCGTTTAGAAGTAGATACAAGTTTTCAGTCCAAAACAGCTGAACTTTATGAATTTTTTTCACATGGTTAATGAACAGGTAGAACTTTTTTGTACGTTCTCTTTACAGATAAAAGGTCAATAAATAACATATATTTTTTTCAGCACATAACATTCACTCCTTTAGGAGGAGATAGCCTCCAAATAACACCTATCAGCTAGTGTATGGCCCTTAAATAAACCCTTTAACAATTTTACGTTCAGGTACCTAGGTGGTGTAGTACAAATGGTGTTGTTTTCACTTCTGCCGGCACTTCCGGAATGCAACCCGTTGTTTGTTTTTTCTTAGCTTATATAATACCAATGTAATTAAATATTTTCCTACAATATAAGCTTTACTAATAAGCTTTTACTATTAGCAAGTTACGGCATAATAAATTATAATTATAATACATGTTATAAAATATTTCAGGCATCCCACCATCAATACCGCTGTATGTGGTAGCGCTGCTGGTAACACTACAACTATGCCTGTCGTCTGCGGTTGGCAACTCCGTTCTGTTTCAGCAGATTGAAGACTTCTTCCGGATACCGAGAAGTAAGTTCGGAAAGAAATAGGCCACATTGGCAGGTGGTCAAAAGTCTGAGGGTCAAAAATTAGGCTCAAATTACAGTAACTGGACTAAAATTTTGCAGTCTCTTTTTACCAATGAAAATAAAAAGGTCAGCAGAACGTTTAGTACCTACATACTGGAGTCTATTCAGATGTCGCCAAAACTAGACTAAACTAATTTGATTATTAACTAATTTTGGCAAATTGTGTGGTGCTGGCTTAGAATTTGCACCAACTTAATTCTTCCTGTGGGTGTCGTAAGAAGTGACTAAGGGATATCCACCGAGGGGCAGGCAGCAGCACCTCCTGTAGAACAAATCCCAACCCGCATGCCTAGCGTGGGAATTATGGACACAACCCTCTATGAGTTTATTGGCATTTATCAGGGGGAGGCCTGCGTCCAGCAGTGGACCGATACAGGCTGTTGAGGTTGAAGTTGAGGAGGTACTTATGCACAGCATAATAAAATACCTAGAGTCTGTACAAAAAAAGAAGAGTCGTGGTGTTACAGCGAACTAACACTTTTAGTCTTACTGCAATGACAGAGCAGTGTTGTCAACGCAAGAAAAGTTGTCAATTGGCACACGAGCAACCTCAATTCCCACGACTCTTCTCTTTTTAAAAAGACTCTACCTATACATAAGAGCCTTCGCCTTCGCCGGCGATCTCCTGCCTGTTGACAGGTTAAAATTTAAAATGTTGTTTTTCAGACTTCTGCTGGCAACGCATTCTGATCCGTTCATCAATAGTGGCCCTTGCAGTCTTCCTAGCAGAATCCGTGCCCAGATTCGACTTAGTCATGGGCCTCGTCGGTTCCACCCTCACCGGCCCTCTAATGTTCATATTCCCCCCAATTTTCTTCCTTAAACTCTGCTACATAAAGTCGCAAATGGTAAAGAAAGATCCGCTGAAATTCGGCAGAAGAGTGACACCACAAAATGGCGTCCATATTGCAAATGGCGACGGCTTCCGTATCAGAAATAATGCAGATATAAATATTCCTAATGGCGAAGACGCTTTGCTAATTTTAGACGATAAATTGATTATCAACGGGTCTCTACAGAAGTATAAGACTTTTACGAATAAATATTATAGAAAGATATATGCTGACACGGACGATGATTATAGGATAAAATGGTACGACGTTATGTTTGCTACCATCGTTATGTCGCTAGGTATATGCGCTACGGTGGTTGCAACCTACTCCAGTTGGGCAACGAATATACAATACGCATCGTATTCCCCACCTTGTTTGGTAAATGCTACTATAGCTGCCAGAAGCTTCTTCAGTGACCTGTGATTTGTGAGTCATTCATCGAGATACGAGTACAAGAGCAAATTATTTGTAAGCGTATGGGGATGCGAATAGGAAAAAAACGACTATAGTGCAATTTAAAACAACAAACTAAAAAAATTTGAAGTTCCAATTAAGATAACCCAAAATTGAAGAAGGGTTTTGAAGCAAGGGGTTCAAAATCTCAGACTTATTTTGAGGCATTTTGTATTGTACAAAGTTATGAGATAACTAAGTAATATTTTCCCGCCTTCTGGGGGTTGCAAGTTAATCTATCATGTTATATAAAAGACTTTCTTTTATAGAAGTTGGGTAGTTTCTAAAACTTAGGATAGTTGCCATAGATTACAAAATAATGTTACTATGAAATGTTATTACAATTTAAGTTATTAATAAATTAGTTTCCTAATCTAAGAAATTAATGAACTGTTTCATATAACATAAACTGTATTCGATAAAATTATTAAAATACACAATTCTACTTACAATACATTGAATATTCATCACAAACGCTTCTCAGTCATACTTTAAAATATTTAATAATTCAGAAGGGTGAGTCTATTTAACGTAAGTAACGAGACGTGATCCTATCGTGACCCTATTTCGGCACAGGGACGTGGAGGCAGACCCACATATTTAGTGTAAACTACCACCCACCATTTCATGTCACTTACCTTTATGTGGTGCAAATTTTTCGCACCACAAGACAAAAGTAATGATAAATGTTTCTTGTGATGCGCAAAATTTATATTGTTTTTGTTTGTCGTTTGTTTATTTTTTGTTACTCTTTGTACCTGTGTCCAAAAATATTTTTTCTATTCTATTGTTCTGTACCAAATTGTATGGAAAAAGGGGACGTCACGATAACGTCTCGATACTAACGTCAAATATACTCACCGCTCTGTACACCTATTACACCATAACTTACTTGACTTGGTTAGATATTTTGCTAGAGTCTGTTCAAAAAGAGAAGCGTCGTGGTGTTACGGTGAACTAACACTTTTAGTTGTACTGCAATGATAGAGCAGTGTTGTCAACGCAACACAAGTTGTCAATTGGCACACGAGCGCCCTCAATTCCCACGACGCTTCTCTTTTTGAATAGAATCTACGTCTTTATTTGGTGTCCTTAAGCTTTATCTCACAGCCTTCTCACATTGGTGATTCGCGAGCGATTTGAAAGCGTGGCACGAGGCAAACGCAACTCGCTCGCTCGCCTTGAAAAATCTAATTCAAAAATTGTTTATTTCCATAAATACAATAAATGTACACTTAGAAAAGGTCAAATTATTAAATTAAGCACTGACAAGGAAATAAAGTGATATTTTGGATTTTTGTCGCTTAGGTGCCTACGTAGACTAAAATAAAGAATCGAAAAGAAATCTTTAGCCTGATATTAGTTATTTTTCGAGTGCAAGCAAAACCCGTCCAAAGCTTTTTTATCCTCTATATAAGCTAGCTAGATAATCTGATATTTTATAATAAGCCGTTTTTCACAGCAAGGTTTTGACAATTTGTTTAGAGTTTATTTATTCAAATCGCTCGCAAATCCTAGCAATAATAATAGCTGTGTGGTGCTGGCTTAGAATTTGCACCACCACAACTCTTCCCGTGGGTGTCGAAAGAGGCGACTGAATGTGACTGACTGAAAATGAACGGCGATCCCCAACCCCAATGCCCAATATGGGGATTATGGGCATTACCCCCGTGAGATCGGCGCCAATAAGGCGCTTATCAGAGGGGGGCCTTCGTCCAGCAGTGGACCAATACTGGCTGTTGAGGTGGAGGTTGAGGCTCGCAAATCGCCACGGTGATAAGGCTCGTATTATGAAAGCTTACTCAGTTATCGATCTATGCTTGAGTAACGCTTCTCTGTGACATAAACGTCACTCAAGTATAGACCTACTTCTGAGCAAACTTTTATAATGCTGGCCGTAGTTAGTCGGGATCCGGACTTACTTACCAATTCAAAAGATAATACATAATAAGATAACGATAAGTACAATATTTTACCATACATTTCAAAGATGCTTCAGACATTGTTACATGACATTTAGGATACACCACAGACATTTAGATTACACAAATGGCATATAGGATACACCAATGATATTGAGGATACACCAAAGACATTTAGGAGACATTAATGACATTTAGGATACACCAAAGACATTTTTTAGGAGACAATATTGACACATAGGATACACTAAATACATTTAGGAGACAATAATGACATTTGGGATACACCAATAACATTCAGGATACATTAATGACATTTAGAATACACCAAAAATATTTAGGATACACGAAAGACATTTAGGATACACCAATGACATTTAAGCATGTACCATTAATATAAACGAACATTAAAATTGATTTATTTTGACTTAGAAATGACTCGGACAATATAATGTACCTATGTAATGTTGTTTTTATGAAATTGTGTGTTCTTAAAGCTAAATAATTCTGCTAAGGTCATGACATGAGAATCAATCATGAAAAAGATACAACCAGTTATTTATAATTTATTAATTTGCGCCTAAAATATTACCTAATTTTCTAAGACAAAGAGTTTCAAAATAAAACCTCTTATTTTGAAACTCTTTGTGTTTCATTGCGTTGCGGTTCCTATGAGTGGGTCTTAAATTCTCATTTGAGTAAAACTAAAACATTCAAGTCAAACCTTTTTATCGCTGATATCAAGTATTGAGTCATCTTTAATTTCATTGTATCCATTAAAATTTACATTCAAATGATTACTATTAATATCAGGATCGTCCAACCCAGCCAAATTAACGTCATCAAGATCATCAGTTATGGAAGGAAATGAAGGTATATCATCAAATTCTTTACCTATCTCGGAAACTTCATCGAACTGGGCCATTTCATCTACTTCTTCACTTTGTAGATTTTCACGATAATTTAGCAAACTATATTGTAAATTATCATAATTTCTATCATAAAAGACATTTATATCATCATTATTAGGTCTATCGCTTATACAATCTTCTTTATAGAAATTCAAACCAAATCTTTCCATGTTCCTATGACATGCCATGCCCAGTTGAGTTTCTTCAAAAATATTTATTTGATCATCTCTCACATTTGAATCATACGTTTCATCATAATCAAGTATATTCTTTAGAATATCATCTATATCAGAAGCCGGAGCGACGGGAAAGTATTTCTTAGAGATTCGATTAACAATTGTGTGATCAACAAATTGATCCGGTATAACTCCTAAGTCACGTAAAGCGTTCAATCTAATCATATCACCAACAGCTACTTGATATGCGTCAACAAATTTATCTCCTTCACCAAACGTAATGTTATCTACACACTGATTTCGAACATCAACTGGATTCATAGTATCTTCTACAAACAGTCTAGTATCATGAGCTTGTGTAATTATATTTAAAAACTGATTTTTTCCACCAGCGTAATTCATAATGTCATTTTGATCACTATCTTGGTTTAAATCATCTAAAAACTGATTATAAACACTGTCTTGATTCAAAACGTCATCTGCAAACTGATTTATATCACTAGCTTGATTTAAATCATATAAAAATTGATTTTTATAACTTATATCTACAAATTGTCTCGTTATGTTGGGTAAAATATTATACTTGTTACTATCTAGGTAGGAAGCGCTAGGATCCGCCTCGACGCCGAATCCATACGACGCGGGCGGGTGTTAGAGGAAGTCATAGTTGTTAACATCTTCGAAGGGTTGGGTTTGCGATGGCGGACGAGCGGCGGTCGCGCCCGGCCTATATTGCGGCTGCTGGAACGGGTATTGTATTATATTAAACTAGTTACCGCCTGCAGCTTCGCACACTTCGTGTCTCTGTCTCTATTGAAACGTCATCATCATCAGCCTATACTAGACACACTACTGGACATATGCCTCCCCTAATGAGCGCAATAGCGTCCTGTCTTGAGCTTGACGCATCCAGCATCTGCCGTCTTTCGCAGATCGTCATC
The DNA here is from genome assembly GCA_955876795.1 of Eupithecia tripunctaria. Taxonomy (NCBI): domain Eukaryota; kingdom Metazoa; phylum Arthropoda; class Insecta; order Lepidoptera; family Geometridae; genus Eupithecia; species Eupithecia tripunctaria. The sequence continues at coordinate 4,439,706 of OY041623.1, read as the reverse complement.
CCATCTGGCCGGAGGGCGTTCTACACTACTATTGAAACATGTAAAGTAGTATTTATATCATGGGAACTTATTTACAGACCTAGAACGACATCTATGCAAAATTTCAGAACGATTTGCTTAGTGGTTTTGGCGTGAAGAAGTAACAAACATCCATCCATCCAAACTTTAGCATTTGTAATATTAGTGTGATGTTAGAAAGTAAGGAAATACATAGAGCAAAGAAATAATAAGCAAATACACAGTGAAAAATGATTGATTCAGCTAACATGATCCTGAATTTTTTTCGCAGGAACGTACCAACTGAATCTGTATTTTGTGTACTTAAGTCCAGTCGTGATATCGTGATCCCGTATGGCTTTGGTGTGCCTATTCATTTACATTTAAACGACATTACAGATATATAAACGGCAATTTTAAGAATAACTGCAAAGTCTGAAAATTCTTGGATTATATTGCTTAGTTGGTAATAACAATGACTCACGTAGTCTTCTTTGATCAGAATTTAATTTATGAAATAGTGATTTTATGGTAATACATATATTCCCCGCTTACACAACGATAATTAGGCTGCGTTTCGATATACGCTCAAAGCGCTCAGGCACTCTAGGACATGAATCTCGGAATCTCGCAATATCTTATAATAGCTATACGACTTGATACCCGCGTAAATCTGAACGCAGCTTTAACTGGCTTAATTATGATGAATACAAATACGTCAAATTTCAAAAATTTGACATTTAAAAATCGTTGTGCAAGTGTGACTAACTTTGCCTTCAAGAAAGTAAATAAAGAATCCATATATTAAAAATAATCCAAAAAATATAGAATCCATTACATTTTTTGCAGTTTTTAAGCAATGTTGTACCACGACTAGACTTGAGAAAGTGAGAATGTGAGTAAAGCATTACTTGTGCGAGTGAGATGAAGATGAGTTGAGTTGAAGATGAGGTGAAGGTGTGTTCACATGTGCGGGTTGTGCGGCCGGCCACCGCGCGGCGCTTGCTGCTGCTAGAAACAGTGGGTGGTGAGCTTTAGTAGGAGTAATGCTAGATATATTGTAGGCAATGAGATTTAGTAGGAAAACTGCTAGAAACGTAGAGTGAGTTTAGAAAAAACATAAAATGAGATGATTTAATAATATGAAACCGGGTAAGTCCGAGCTGACTCATAGGGGGTTTATTTTGAAACATAAACTATTTCGAAAAATAAACCTCAAAACGGTTTTTCTAATAGATTTGCGATCTTTTCTAAAAGCACAAAGCCTCCATGACGCAGCCACCAACCATCTAAGTACTGACCGCGCCCAACTTTGCCTGCAGCCCGCTGACAGACAGACAGACAGATAGCGGAGGCTTAGTAATAACCCTAGAAAGCGAGCTTTGTAGCTTTTATATACAGCCAGGAGCCCTCTGTACAGGGTGTAACAAAAAGACAGATCCAAACTTTCAGGGGTAGTTAAGACTTGGTTATTAAACCGAGAAAAGATATTTACAAAATTCCCGAGTAAATTAAACGGTTACTGTAGATTTACAGCGGTACTACAAAAACCAACGTAAACACTCATCTAACAAGCGTTTAGCTAAACAGGTAGACATAGGATAAACAAGACTCTAACACACGTTTAAACTATGTCTAAGCCGTGTCTAACTGTAAAAAGTCGTAAAGCACAGTTTTGTGAAAACAGACGTGTTTAACAAAAGGTTAAACACGTGCTCAACAGATGTCTAACGATTTGTAGTACCGCTGACTTTTCACGCTGTTAAGTTTTTGACATCTACACTACACACACACACACTAGGAATAATAATAAGTCAGGAAAGGCAACTTTAAAAAAATGCACGAGAAAAATCGTGTCCAAGTAGTCTTTTCAAAAAGAGAAGCGTCGTGGCGTTACGGTGAACTAACACTTTTAGTCGTACTGCAATGACAGAGCAGTGTTGTCAACGCAAATAAAGTTGTCAATTGGTACACTCACGCCCTCAATTCCCACAACGCTTCTCTTTTTGAACAGACTCTAGGCGGAGCTTATAAGTCGTGTCCAGCGCTTCATCCACTTATTGCATAATATCGTCCATGCCGAAACCTTTCGTTCTGAATTCTAATTTGGTATCGTTTTGTTTTGAAGTAGGGTCGACTTAGGCCCGTATTATAAAAGCCTGCTCAGTCATAGAGTTATGCTTGAGTAACGCTTTTCTATGGCATAAGTGTCACTCAAGCATAGACCGATGGCTGAGCAAGGTTCCATAATACGGGTCTATGACTTCCTGACTTATTATGTATTCGTAGCCTGTAGGCGACTAAGCGCTCTCGTTGCTGTAACAATCATCATCATCATCAGCCTATATTATAGAGGAGGCTAAGTCGCTCTAGTAATGGCATCCTGAGAGCTATCTCTGACACGGTTTTTAATAACCCAATATTCCAACATTGGATATCCGTCCACTTGGGCGGGAACAAGAAGTGACGCCCGGTAGCTTTATGCGCCGGGTTCTGACGTTAACATACATTGTGTATACTAATTATTGTGTATATTAATTTTTGTGTGTATTTTAGTTATTTCTTTTTGTGATATGGGTCCCTAATTTTGTATTGTGTGCCTGAAATAAACGAATTTTATTATTATTTATTATTTATATTAGTCCACTGCTGGACATAGGCCTCCCCTAATGAGCGCCATAGCGCCCTGTATTCAGCTTGACGCATCCAGCATCTGCCTGCAGTCTTTCGCAGATCGTCATCCCACCTGGCCGGAGGGCGCCCTACACTACGTTTGCCGAGTCGCGGTCTCCACTCAAGAACTCGTTTACCCTATCAGTTGTCAGTTCTTCGCGAAATATGGCCGGCCCACTGCCACTTCAGCTTGGTAATTCTTTGAGCTATGTCGATAACTTTGGTTCTCTGTCGGATGTATTCGTTACGAATCCCATCCTTCAGAGAGACTCCGAGCATAGCTCTTTCCATAGCTCGCTGAGCGACTTTAAACTGGTGGACCAGCCCTATCGTGAGTGTCCACGTCTCAGCTCCGTAGGTCATGACGGGTAGGACGCACTGATTGAAAACATTCGTTTTCAAGCATTGCTGTAACAATATATATACATAATGTTACCTGCTGCAACAGATGCCGCAGCCCCGGGTTGGAAGGCAGCATGGGTCGCATGACGCGCGGCGGATGTCCGCCAACGCCGACGCCGCTGCGCAACTGTTGTTGCAACTGTTGCTGCAACTGATGCTTGCGTTGTTGCTCCTGCAACGGAAAATATGAAGCGTTTTCATGAGTTTCTTGCCTGAAGAACTTTTATTTACTTATTACGCCCATTTTTCAGCATTCAAAAAAATGGGAATATGAATTTATCCGCCAAATGTGTGTTAGATAGTTCAACACTTTAACCGGACATTGCGGAACAGGCCTGTTAGGGGTAATAAGGATTGAAGTTAACGACCTCTGTGGCGCGGTGAGCGAAGGTCCGCCTGTGACGCAGAAGGTTGCGGGTTCGATTCCGCCTCAGGACAAATGTGTATACGATCTGCACATATTTGTTCAAAGCGTTCTGGATGTTTCCTATGTATAATAAAATATATATCTTGTCAAATATTAGGTCCTTACATATGAAATTGGCGTTTTTCGTACTGGCCACTTTAATCACAAATTTCTCCTCTTTGGTAAGGAATTCCAAATTCAAATTTGTACAGCTATAGACTCATGTATTTGTGCTTCGATGATCGTCATTCATTTGTTTTTTTTCTTCTGTTTTTTTCTGTTTGCGTCACTCATTTTACAAAATGGAAAACTTAAAATATCGCATTATTTACGAGTACGAGTTCCGCCGTGGCACTAGTGCTGCGGAAACAACTCGAAGGGTGAATGATGTGTATGGCGGTCGTGTTGCAAAAGAAAACACAGTTCGTTTTTGGTTCCAACGTTTTCGTTCTGGAAATTTCGACCTGCAGAACAAGCCCCGTGGACGGCCTGAGACTCAAGTTGATAATGAAGAGTTGAAGGCTATTGTGGAAGCGGATCCATCGCAAACCACGTCCGAGTTAGCTGCAGGCTGCGATGTTAGTGATAAAACTGTTTTAATTCACTTGAAGCAAATTGGGAAGATTAAAAAGCTTGAAAGGTGGGTACCTCACGAATTGACTGAAGCAAACCGGCAAACGCGCGTCGACTGCTGCGTTACATTACTAAACCGGCACAATAATGAAGGTATTTTAAACCGAATCATTACCTGTGATGAAAAATGGGTTCTTTACGATAATCGGAAGCGCTCAGCGCAATGGTTGGATCCTGGCCAGCCAGCCAAATCCTGCCCCAAGCGAAAATTAACCCCAAAAAAGTTACTTGTAAGCGTTTGGTGGACTAGTGCCGGTATTGTTCATTACAGTTTTCTCAAATCTGGCCAGACTATTACGGCTGATGTCTATTGTCAGCAATTGCAAACCATGATGGAAAAGCTAGCGGCTAAACAACCTAGGCTGGTCAATCGCTCCACGCCACTGCTGCTTCACGACAACGCTAGACCACACACTGCGCAACAGACGGCTACTAAATTAGAAGAGCTTCAATTGGAAAGTCTAAGACATCCTCCGTACTCCCCGGACCTTGCTCCAACAGATTACCATTTTTTTCGAAATTTGGATAACTTCTTGCAAGGGAAAAAATTCAACTCCGATGGGGCAGTCCAAATCGCCTTCAAAGATTTTATTGATTCCCGTCCGACTGGTTTTTTTAGTAAAGGGATCAATGAACTACCTATAAGATGGCAAAAGTGCATAGAAAATAATGGTTCATACTTTGATTAATTAAATATATTATATTAAAAAATATTCTACTTTTTGTTCCTCCCATACAAAACGCCAATTTCATATGTAAGGACCTAATATATATGAAGTGTATTGTATTATGTATATCTGTTATCTTAGTACCCATAACACAAGCTCTGCTTAGCTTTGGGCTATAAAATGCTGTGTGAATTGTCCAACTTTTTTTTTTTTTTTTTTACTTGAAACTATAACACGGAAGATAGGAGCCACGTTTGATACGTGACACATTCCTCACGTAGATATTGGTAAGCTGTAATAACATAGGAAGTTAGGAAACCTTGAGATGACACGCATAGTCCGAATAACACATTCTACTTTGTATTGTATATTGGCCTCTAGAAAAGGGAAAAACAGTATTATGTGTAAGAACTCCACCTTCCCATGGTCCTGCCTTGCGGTTATACGGACCGAATCGCGAGAAAAGAGTCACTCGGGTGACTCAAAACTCTACAAATCCTTCTGGAGCATGCCACATCACATCACAGACTTCATTGCCGGGCTGCTCGTCACCAGCTCGGTGCTGCTCCATGTTATTGATACAGACCCCATCTATATGACAGCCGACTTTGTTGCCACTGAGCTCCTCAATCAGGCTGTTCATTTACAGGTTGAAAAGACTTGTAGAAGAGACCCCCCCTGCCTCACTCCGCATTCCAGCCTGTACATGTCTGAGTATGACGACCTCTGTGACGCGGTGGGCGAAGGTGCGCCTGCGACGCAAGAGGTTGCGGGTTCGATTCCCGCCTCGGGACAAATGTGTGTACGATCTGCAGATATTTGTTCAGGGCGTTCTGGATGTCTTCTATGTATAATAAAAAATATATATCTATGTAGTGTATTGTATTATGTATATCAGTTATCGAGTACCCATAACACAAGCTCTGCTTAGCTTGGGGCTACGTAATGCTGTGTGAATTGTCCAACATTATTTAAAAAAAACATGTCTGAGTATGAGTCCTTACTTCACAATATTGGTTTGGTGACTGTACCAATACCGAAACAGTGACGCCAACTTACTTGAGAAGGTGTAAGGGTGCGTTTAAGCTTATTCAAGTTAACTACGTTACTCACTAGATCACCATGATGTATCGGTCCCTGAACTGTGTCACAAGTATCCAGATACAACTATAGGATTATTCCCTAATACTGAGCACTACATAGTACTTCGTACATGCCTCGGACTAGTGCCTCGTTACCTCGAGCTGCTTGTAATGCTGCTCCCTAATACTGAGCACTACATAGTACTTCGTACATGCCTCGGACTAGTGCCTCGTTACCTCGAGCTGCTTGTAATGCTGCTCCCTAATACTGAGCACTACATAGTACTTCGTACATGCCTCGGACTAGTGCCTCGTTACCTCGAGCTGCTTGTAATGCTGCTCCCTAATACTGAGCACTACATAGTACTTCGTACATGCCTCGGACTAGTGCCTCGTTACCTCGAGCTGCTTGTAATGCTGCTCCCTAATACTGAGCACTACATAGTACTTCGTACATGCCTCGGACTAGTGCCTCGTTACCTCGAGCTGCTTGTAATGCTGCTCCTGCTGCTGCGCCGCATGTAAATGTCCCATGATGTCCATCTGGCTCTTGAACTGCGCCTCCTGACGGGCAAAACAAACAGGTGATTAAAACATCTATTTCACAGAATTAATTTGTTTCAGAACAAATCTTCGACGTTGTTGGGATTATGGGCACTACCCCCCATGAGCTACGGTTACGGTTACACGGTTATTTTAAAATAAAATATGACTACTAGCACTAAAACCAAACAGATGGCCATACATAGTCACAAACTGGAGAGGAAGGGAGACCTTTCAAAAGATGGAACGACGACATCATACAAGTAGCGGGAAAAATGTGGTCACGGAAAGCCAGAGACCGAAACCACTGGAGATCCTTGGAGGAGGCGTACACCGCCGAAAGCGGTCCATATCAATGACATCAATCAACTGACATCGCATGACATTTGTTTAAATTAACTATTATTACTTTTATTCAAAATCTGATATGGAATAATTTTTTTTTGTTTTATTTTATTTATTTTATTTATCTGTCTGTATGCTCGTCGGTTACAGTTACATTGTTATTTAAGGTAACATGGTTATTTTTAAATAAAATATGGCTACTAGCACTCAGGCGGTCTTTGTTCTGACTGAAGACAGATCATTTTCGATTTTGATTTCATATTTCTTACGCCATAGGTCGTAAATATAACACTGACCTGTTGATGAGCAGCCTCTAAAGTCTGCTGCAACTGCTGTATCTTATGAAGGTTCTCCTGCCTCGCTGCTTCCAGTCCATCCAGCTGGTTGGCGCGAGGGCCTTTGCCTCCGCCCACGGAGCCCTGCATGCCGCCCTGGCTCTGCATACCGCCCTGACCTTGCATACCGCCCTGTCCTGGCATACCGCCCTGTCCTTGCATACCGCCCTGGCCTGGCATACCACCTTGAAAAAAAAGGTTATGGTTAGAAAACTATAAATAAATAATAATACTATTAATGCTGGACAATCCACACAGCATGTCTATATACAGGGTTACTTTTAAAAGACTGGCAACCTTCGGTGATCAACTTCCCAGCATCATCAGCAACAATGTTTGTTCTACGACTTTTGAAATAACTCAATAGGTACAATAATAGGAATTATTTAAGTTTTTATTGTCCTGTCGTGACTTTTGTAGATCTATGTAGTATTAAACACGACGACACTTGCGCGCGCTTTCACTGGTGATAATAATAACTACCTAACCCTCAGTTATTTACCTACCTACCTGGTTGATATTAATTACTCGCGATGTATAGCATATCCAAACTAAGCAGATATTGTGTTGTGTGTACTCGATAGGTGATATACTTAATTCAATACACTACACTAGATATATATTTTTTAAATGACTTAAAAAAATGAGGAGGTTCTCAATTAGACTGTTTTTTTATTTGCTACCCCAGAAGTTTTGACTGGGTGACTTTTTTTATTTGAAAGCTGGTGCTTCCCGTGTTGAGATTCATGGAAAACTATATAATTGAATTCGGTTTATAGTTTTTAAAACAAAATCATCATTATTATGCAGAGAAAATATACAGAACAAATTTCTGTAGATCGTACCCACATTTGTCATGAATCGAACCTGCGACGGCGCAGGCGGACCTTCGCCCACCGCGCCACAGAAGTCGTTAAAGAGAAAGATAGATTATGGTCAGAACACTAGGTTGATTAACTAAATAGATATAAAGTACTAAGTATTAAGTTCTTGTTCAATCGTTTTATGTGTTTATGGTGCAATAAAGAATAATCTATATATCTAACAAGCCTCAGTACCCGTAAGGGGCAGTAAATACCTTGTCCTTGCATTCCGCCCTGTCCCGGCATACCGCCTTGTCCTGGCATACCACCCTGTCCCGGCATACCACCTTGTCCTGGCATACCACCTTGTCCTGGCATACCACCTTGTCCTGGCATACCACCTTGTCCTGGCATACCGCCTTGTCCTGGCATTCCAGATTGACCCTGCATGCCGCCTTGACCTGGCATTCCAGATTGGCCTTGCATACCCCCAGATATCATCATGCCCTAGAAAATGATTAACAGGTTTAGTTCTTGCACTAGTCTATAATTACTTACTTTGATCGGGTCAAAATTAGAAAGGCCTTTTCAATACAGTATTTATTGATTTTTTCCTTATTATTTTTTGTTTGATTCATGGATTAAACCTTTTGCACTGGCAAGTGTTAGTAGCGACATCTGCATTGTTTTGCAAGGTACTCTTAATGATCTTAGGGACCTATCATTAAAGAGCGGACACGCAGTTAACATTCAAGCGGTCAGTTTTGCGTTCCTTGTATTCTATTGCGTTACATAGATATACTCACACAAGAGGGATTCTGATAGTCGACCGTTCAACAGCGGAGTTCGTGAGTAATTGCCCGCTCTAACGCAGAACGCGAAAATAAAGCTTGACCGCGTGACCGCTCTCAGTCTGATAGGTCCCTTAGGGTCAATTTCATCGCTTGCTGCCAAAACTACTAACAAAACTAACCAACTGGATGTCGGTTAACTGCGCTGTCTTTTGAAGATAAGCAGAGCTTTTGCACCTCTGTTGTATCTATAGTCTCATTTACTGTAAGAACACCTCTGCTCATATCTTTTGCACCTCTGTTGTCCAGAAGAGAGCATTCCATGGACGGATAGTTTGTACAATGAAGGATTTGTCATTCAAAGTAGTATATTTTACCTGATGCTGTTGCGACTGCATCTGGGGCTGCCCCATGCCCTGCTGGCCCATCTGCCCCATGCCCCCCATGCTGCCGGAGGGCATGCCCGAAGACCCTGGAAATTTATTTAATTGGTTAACGGTGTAGGGACTTTAGAACCTCAACCTCAACAGCCTGTATTGGTCCACATCCTAAATGCCCTCAACGTAATAGTAAGTGATTATTGTATTTAATAATTAGCACACATATTGCCTGAAATACAGGATTACCTATACCGTGTCCATTTTGAATGAGGCATAAACGTATACAAACCGCCCATACTTAACCTAAAATTCACTTTGTTGGCGCGTCCTTTTATACGTAATTTACATTACTTGTCAATTTTAGATCTACCCTTCAATAAAAATTGCTTACAATTATATCTGAAACTCGACGCCAAGCAAGTGAGTTTTTGTTATTTGTATCGTGGTTTATTTACTAACATGCTCTATGCTGGATGGATACGGTATAGTTCAGGCTAAACTGTTATACTTAGCTTTATTTAATAGTTTAATGTTCTCTATGTTTTGTCTTTTTACGAGAGAGTTTTTGAATAAATTTTATTTATTTATTTACAGCTGGACGCAGGCCTCCCCCCTGATAAGCGCGTTGGCGTTTATCTCCTGGGGGGGGGGGGGGGAGGGGGATAATCCCTACGCTGGGCATGCGGGTTGGGAATAGCAGTTCGGTGGTAGAATAGTTTGCAGGAGGCGCTGCTACCCGCCCCCTGGTGGATATCTCTTAGTCGCCTTTTACGACTTTTTAGACGGTCTTTAGAAAATCTATACTAATATTATAAAGAGTAAAGATTTGTTTGTTTGTTTGTATTGAACAGGCTCCGTAACTACTGGACCTATTAAAAATTATTGTAATAATTACTAAAACAATAAAGTTAACTGCAGGTTGTTGCAAACAAACTACAGGTAGCTCAACCATATCAATACCAGCCGGAAGCGTCCTCAAGACGCTGGCTGAATTTCCCCGCTGTTATTACTTATTCTTCCAAATATTATATTAATATTTTATTTAACGTAGGACAAATCACACAACATTATCTAGCCCCAAGCTAAGCAGAGCGTTATAGGTACTAGATAACTAATATACATAATACAATACACTACATAGATTTTTTTTTATTATACATAGAAAACATCCAGAACACCCTGAACAAATATCTGCATATCGTACAAACGTTTGTCCCGAGGCGGAAATCGAACCCGCAACCTCCTGCGTCATTTGTCGTTGTTATTACCTGCCATGGTAGACTGCGGCATGTTTGGGGGCATCCCCCCAGAGCCGCTGACAGCCGGCATCTGTTTGTTGATCATCTGAGACATCTTCTGCTGTTGTATCACCTGACGCATTATAAAATATATGTACTCGTATATATCCCGGTCACAATATCTGTGCACCTGACACTTAAGGCGCATACCCGAGCCAATCTGACAGCAATTCCTATTTTATCATATTTTTACGTTTATCATAGGAATTTTTAAAAATACTACGTTCAGTTTCTGGTATCTATTATAAGCTATTTTTTAATACCTCTTTTATAATTTTATCTCATATAGTTTGGGAGGAGATGCAAAAATAGAGTTTGGTGGCCAAAAAGAGCAACTTCGTATCTCTTCCTAAGCTTTACAAAATGAAACTATTACAGAGGCATTAATAAATAGCTTATAATAGATACCACAAACTGAACGTAGGATTTTTTAAAATTCCTGCGTTCAACGTAATAATAAGATATAATAGTTGGGGGCGCCACTTTAGCTGGTGTATGGGCCTTAACAATAAATATTAAAAAACAAAACAACAACAAAGCGAAAATATCCAAATTATCGGGACGTGTATCGGCAACGAAGATGCTAACCGTACTGTCGCACAGGGGAGTGCGCGGAGAGGGGACAGGGGAAGCGGGAGAGGCGCCGCATTCCAGCGAGGTACACAGATATTGTGACCGGGTTGTACTTAGTAACATTTCACGTCTTTCGGATAAAATCACCTGTGTGTCTACCATGAGTTTTGACAATCTGTACTCGCGACTGTAGTTACAAAAATGTATGGAAACTTCTAAAGCGCCTCTAGCGGATAGTTGGGTACTAAAATGCGCTGTGGATAACTATATGCGTATTTACGTAACTACACTACTGTAATAAAGTCAGGCGATTTAAGTATGACAACTCATGGTGGACACACAGGCATTCAAATCTACTGCTTGATTTTAAGTTATTAATTCATGTAGAATAAATTATCATTTGTGTTTTACTATTGACATTTCAGCAAAATCAGGGTATTGTCATGAAATTATAACTTTTTTGCAATTCCTTTGAAATTTCAAGACATTAATAATAATAATAATGTAAAAATACACTTAAAATAACACAATGAAAAATGACTATAATTTAAAAAATATAGGTACAATGTTATGAATAAAAAAAATCTTCGAAAAATCTTTGACTCCTGTACTATTATATATATGTCCAGAATAGAGAGAAGAAGGAAAGTTTTTTTATACAATTAACTCAATTAATTCTAGACTTTAGACGAATATTTTGTACGTAGCAGACAAATATAGCCCACAATCAGCGTTGTGCTGGGTAGATCTGCTGTTTTTATAGTGTAAACGAATACTTCAATTTTAAATATTAAGAAAATTAATAACTGATAATTGTATACCTAACTTATAATGACATATTTAATATTTGCACACCTGCTTGTAGGTCGAATACAATGACATTACATAGTTTTAAGATCGATTGATTCTGATTCTGTGTCCCAGCGCTGGTTTTCAGTGTAGGCCAAAGAGATCAAGTCACCCCCTGTATAAATACCTACCTACCCATTGTTCCTTATAATTTTCTTTTACCTTTGTCAGTCGATTGACGAAAGTAGCCTGGTTGTTGTGTATAAACCCGAGATCTTTGAATAAAGTTCAAATTATTTTCACCTCTCTCGCTCGAAAACAGTGACTTTGCTGCTCATTAACAGTGAGCAAAATTCGATTTTGCTACACGACAAGTGAAATAAAAGATATTATTTACAAAGTTGCAAAAAGTAATTTGAATTTAGAATGGTGTTACTGCATTTCAATGGTTTACTAGGCTCTAGAGGCTATTGATGCTCTACCCATTGTTCCTTATGATTTTTTTTACCTTTCTCAGTCGATCGACGAAGGTAGCCTGGTTGTTGGGTATAAACCCGAGGTAGGCCTTCTTATCGGGCGTGTACAGCAGAATCAGCACTTTGATATCGCATTGTGGAGGCGAGGACATCGGAGAGAAATGGACGCAGCCAGCCTGGGGACAAAATATTCACGAAATCAATCCTACTAATCACACTAATATTATAAATGCGAAAGTTTGGATGAAGTGTATTGTATTATGTATATCAGTTATCTAGTACCCATAACACAAGCTCTGCTTAGCTTGGGGCTAGAGAATGCTGTGTGAATTGTCCAGGATTATTTATTATTATTATTATTTATTATTTATGTATATCAGTTACCTAGTACCCATAACACAAGCTCCGCTTAGCTTGGGGCTAGATAATGCTGTGTGAATTGTCCAGCATTATTTATTTATTTATAATGGCAATTAAATTAAACAATAAACAATATAACTGCAAAACTTACAAATCCATTGACCATGACCTTGGTGAGTGCATCCAACGCTTCGCTCGGTTGCAGATGGAAGAGCACAGACTTGCTGTCCTTGAGGTATTGTCCGCCGATGCTGCTGATCAGCTGTTTCGGCATCAGCTGCATCAGTAGTTTGTTCGGCCATGTGTCTACTTTCAGCTCGGGCTCGATGTCTTTTGTGCTTGCTGATACCTGGAAAAAAGTTGATAAATTGATTAAAATATCCGATCCCCTCCTCAACCTCACCCTCAACAGACTATAATGCTGCTGCCCTCCTCCGGTAAATATCCCTTAGTCGCCTTTTACGACACCCGCGGGAAGAGTTGGGTGGTGCAAATTTTATGCCGCCGGCACAACACGGCGTAACCGAGCCCCAAATACGTCTTATGTAGCGAAGTAGACGCAGCGCCTTCTATTAGTTTTGGCGGAAATAAGTATCATGCTAAAACTACTGAACAGATAACAAAAAAATAAAATAATATTTAAAAAAAAAACCGGCCCAGTGCGCGTAGGACTCGCTGATGAGCACAGGTGTTTGAGCCCGACCCCCAACTATTTGTACTGATAAGGAATTTTAGAGAATAAATAACCTTGAACTTTTGGAGTAGACTGAATTTATTAATAGGCCTGACGACTCAAAATCTCTAATTAGTCCGTCAGTTAGATTAGCCCCACTCCCAAACTTTGAAGTGCTGTATTTATGTAATTTTCTGTTTGCATAGAGTTTATATAGTGTCTGTTTGATTGACAAAGGAAAAAATACGTGTCCAGTATCTTCTGATAATCTAAATGGCTGATTATTTAGATTTTTTTAGTCGTCAGGCCTATTCCAACAGAAACTATATATCACCAGACCGTGCGTTCTCGGTCTACTTTACTATAGACATCTAGTTTAATGCATAGGAACTAAAAACTTTTCGTCAGGTCAATTCACGTGACTATCAAATAGATCAAACAACAGGAAATTTCTAAAATCCATCATACAGTTTGTGATAGCTAATATTAGCTTTTATTTAAAGCCCCTGAAACAATTTTGTTTTGTATAGTATAAGCAGAGATACGAAAATAGAGTTTAATGGCCACAAAGAGCAAGTTCATAGGTACAAGTAACGTACCTGGCAAGGCAGGTGCTTCGTGGTCTTCTGCTGGTCTCCCGGAGACTTGCCCTTCTCCATCCACTCGATGACTCCGCTCCAGATGTAGCTGCGCTGCAGGCCGGCGGCGCCCGGCGCGCCGCCCGCCGCGGGGGCCGACGTCGACGGCTGCGCGGACACCATGCCCGGCATCCGTTGGTGTCCAGGCTAAGAACATGGTACATATTAAACATGTATTCAACTTCTTGTGCGTTGTTTCTGCGTCTGGTTAAAACGAAAATTTTCCAATGTCCGTGTCACAACAGCATCGCAATCTGAAGGAAATGACCTTATTGTCGCGAAGGCGAAGAAATATTTTGAGTAGGTACCTACCTAGGTTGTAGGTAGGTTGATAAAGATTTTAGCGGACTGGCCATAACCGGTCGAGGCGAAGCGGGCGCGCGCACAGCGCGGTCCTTCGGCGATGAACGGCCGACGATTCATTCTGTTACGAGACAGCAAGCGAGACACATCGGTGAGTGACTTTGAGTTCATTGGCGGATCCAGGGGGGGGGCCATGGGGGCCATGGCCCCCCCCAAAAGGCCCAAGAGTTCCATACTTTCGACTCAATTTTACGATTAAATTCAGATGCACTTTTACACGGGCCACGGCATACCTACTCTTAGGTAGGTTATGTAGGTACCTACTTTAAATCAAAGTACAGAAATATATTTTTTAGGTAAGTCGGTACTTTACATATATCTACAAACTAAATTCAAGAGGTTAATTTCTTCTCAGTATTACCACGTCCATCGACACGTTCAACGACTTTGAAATGAACATAGGTAAATGATATCTATTTCTCTTCTTCCGCTAGTGAACACAAGTGAATTAAAGCCAATTGCACCTCATTTCTTATTTGATTGTCAGTAATAACTATTTTTCAAGCTGTTTATATTGATAGAATGAGAACGCATCCGAATTAGTTTTTAGTTTGGTTTCCATTCCACCCCTCTGGTTGCGACACTGGACTTCCTTCTTACTTACGTCAACACGTAATGTGTGTGGATTGCTCGTATTTTTCTTTTAATAAAAACTTAGTTCTAAATTACAAAAACGCTCTTTATTTGACTAAAACCCACATTTATATTAAATAAAATTACTCGTCTAAGTATACCTCGGTATTGGATTTAACTTGAAAATATAAGTTAAGTAAAAGAAAAAGTAGTACAGTGTGCGCGCATGTTACTCGCGAGTACGCGAACTTGCGAAGAAAGAAACGTACGCGTTCCCGCTTTCGTAACATTCAATTCAAACAATTTAATACACAATACAGAGAGATGACAAAAATATCACTGCTTTTTGCATTTTAATTTGTTTTTTGCATTGAGGTGTTCTTGCCCTTTATTAGCAGAGCCCTTTTAAGAATACTTAGCTAAATAAGTACGTACGTTAGAGTTATACCGTACTCGTAACGTATCGAATATTTGTAGTTAGTTCAATGTAAAACTAACTAACAGATATATCACCACGGGCGTGGCGAACATCTTTTGCCTCTCTCGACGTGACCTGGATCTGAACTAAAGCCTCCTTTCAGTTTTCAGTTCAGTTGCAAAATATCAAAATATCTAACAAAACGACAAAACAGCAAAAAAATTCGGTTACATTGTCCTCTGTTTCGTGGTCCATTTTTAATAATACATGGTCTCGATCTCACAATAAGATCATTTTGACTACTAACGCGAGAAATTAACAAAAGATATTTTGGTTTCGCGGCTTGCTCCGCTGGAGTACTGTCTCGTCTCTGGCTGTGCCCATGAAGGCCCCCCTTATACTGAAATGGAAGTTTCTGATTCGTTTACGTGATAAGCTAATCTTACGCGAGCGAGAGTTCATTTTGTACGACAGCGAACACAACTTCGATATTCCTTTTCCAAGTAGACACCAGATTTTGATTTTCGTAGATTCTTTAGGGCAGGGCTCATCTATTTTGTTGTAAATCGTTAAAATTTTATTATTTTTCATAACTATCATAGCTTTCGCGTCTTGCTAAGCATACCTCACCAATTTCAAAAAGACTGCGACTCACCGATATTCATTATGTATCTAACAATCCTAACAATTCAATCTCAGTCGCGCACTCTTTAAAATTTTCAGGGCTGTCTCTGCTTGCTGATTGTTTTTCATACTTATGTGTTTCTACCACTGCGCACTTACTTTTCCCTAAAACCCGGAAAAGTCCTTTAAAAATTCGCGGCTCGCTTCGCTCGCCGTGGTTTATTGTTAGTAGTGATGCGTGACTCAAATTCTTGGGCTACGACCTCGTCTTATGAAGGTACATTATGTATATTCTTTGTTTTTTTCACCTGACCCCCCTTTACAGAATCCTGGCTATTAGTCCAGTCATTTAAGCTTAAATTAGGTAAGAATTTCGGAATTTGAGATACCCAGCTGTAAGTCTGTAAATACTTGTATATCGACACCCTAAAAGTTAAATAATAGATTCAGGCGTTACTTTGCGGAAATCCATTGTAAATATAAGAATGAAAAATATTTAGTAACAATTCCGCGAAAAAACCTTCTCTCGTGGAGAGACGAAACTAGTTGACGACTTGCTTTGATAAATGTTCTTTCATTTTGTATAAATGTATAATTTGTTAGATTTTATCGCAGAAGGTTTTTTCACGGAATTGTTACAAAATATTTTTCATTCTTATATTTACCCTAAAAGTTGTCTCAAAACCTACATATGGTAGGGTGTGCGCAACTATTACATTTCAAGGTCAAAGGTCACGAAAAATAGTTTTTTTTGTAAATATCTCATTTCCTATGGGTTTCTTGCTATTTGTATGTATGAATTTATTTTGTGAACCATTGTGAACCCTGGCAACAATGATCTGTTTCCTCTTCTAAGTAGTTTTAGTGAAGGACGCGGGTTCAAGTCCCGTCAAAGTAAAAAAAAATTGGGATATTATTAACCCCCCCCCCCCCTCCCCCCTACCTGAGGCCTGCGTCCAACAGTGGACCAATACAGGGTCTGGAGGAAGAGGTTGTGTTTTTTTTACCCTATATCTGAACATTGTCAAAATGGCCCCCCCCAAAATAAAATCCTGGATCCGCCCCTGTTTGAGTTACATTGTATGCAATTGAGATCTTTTGCCACCGATATTAGAAGCAGTTTCAGATTATAATTGTTGTGTGTATACCAATTCGTTGGTCTGTCTGCGGACAAGTAGATCAGAGATAAAGTGTGAGGAACGGGATGGCTATAGGGGAGGATGGAGGCCATAAGGGGAATTATCCCCATAACAGTAAGAATCAGTAACCAGAGCACAGGTGGAACAGCCATCATAGCTCACTGAACCAGAGCACAGGTGGAACAGCCATCATAGCTCGCTGAACCAGAGCACAGGTGGAACAGCCATCATAGCTCAATGAACAACAGTCCGATGGAACAACCATCACAGTCCGATGAATTAGTCATCACATCCAGATAGAACAGCTAAGTATCATGTCAAATGGCTTAGAACCTTAGAACCGGTGGAACAACCACCTCGTTGTTGCTTAACCTAATTTCAGCACTTCTTTAAATACTTTTTTAATGTTTACCACATACATACCTACATATAATATTCGTCATAATTCAGAGTATAGAGGTATTTGGCGACATGGTGGAGATGCAGGGATATATTATCTCAAACCTTAAAGTCTAAAAGAATCGGAACACAGTGAGTTATAAATTTATAATAGATACACTAGTACGCTAGTAGTAGTAATTCAATGTCCGTACATGATTTCGTAAAATGTCATGTGGGTAGTTTTACTAAAGGTGTTCGCCCGGTTCGACGGAGTAACTTAGTAAAATTCTATAATTAGATATTTGATATTTTACGACTTTGCTTATCTGCAAATTTGCGAAGTAGACCAAATTTTCAAGCATTTTACTACCGTTTGGTAGACCAGGTACCTACCATATTAGTAGGATATTATGCTGCATGACCGTTGCTTTCTTGCACTAAAGGAATTGTGTAGATTTTACACTTTGCCCGGGCGTAAAAGTTGGTTTTTATTTAGATGTAGTGTCGATTCGCCCATTAAGGATCATTTTCACAATTTCCTCATAGACTTCGCAAGGAGGATTATGCACATTAACTGTACAAAACAATACCAACAGGAACAACTTATGGTAGTTAAGAGTGTGCAATAACGCCGCTACGAGATGGATTTCGAGCGAGATCACAAGATATGGTTTTCTTGTGAGTGAGAAGTGCAGAGCATACGTGCACCGAATTTACTATTTGCCAAAACTGTTTTTACTTAATTACGGGTTGATGAAGCAACCAATCGAAAAATTAAAAGACACAACTAAAGAAATAAGACTAGGTTTTTTAGCAAAACAAAAACCGAAGAAGAAATGTGTGCTGTTCCTGAGATAAATAGCAAAATGTGTGAAAAACATATATTTTTCCTAATAATTAACTATTGAGAAAACTTTCACCAATCGTGTTTTTAAAACACGCAATTCAAGATAAAATATCGAAGTAACATTTCAATAAATATGAAGGTGGTAGCTTTCACAGATTCTGAGATAAATAACGATTTTAATGTGCAATTTTGAAGTAAATTGCTTATGCACACTCATAAAGAATTAAAACAAAGACTGAGGCCGTTGGCGCAATGGGCGGCCTTATTTGTTCCAGGCAACCTTTGTGCAAGATAATAAATCTACCTATGCACTAGACCCGCAGTAGGTATCTAGGGCGTTCTTACACTGTATGACACTTTGAGTTTATTAAAAGACCTACACCTAATGTGACTGACCTGTACCTAATGTGTTACAAATACAATATAATAGGCCTACCAAACAAGTTCGGGCATTGTATATTAATACATGACAAAGTAACGTATTTTTTTGTAAATTCAGGTAAAGTCTGTTTGTTAAAAAAGCTGTGTTATTTATTGATTGTGAGAGTCAATTTGCATTAAGTGCCTTACTGCTACAGCAGGTGAAAGGGGACCTTAGTCCACTGCTGGACATACAACTAAATAAGGTTGCAGTAGGTTAAAAGTCACTAATTACCTTCTAAATAAACCTAATGTCGAGAGGTTTTAGTAGAAACTTACGTTGATATGTACCTACTAAATTCCTTGGTACCCACGTAGACAGTAGATAGCAAGTCACAAATAAAAATCTTGCAACCTTGAAATAAAAATAAAGCTTCAAATACAGCCCTAATGCAAAAAGATGAGACGTTGTGAAGAGGCGGCGTCTCACATGAGACGTTGGGAAAAACCGCGTGTGAGATATTGAGAATAGCTCGTAATTGCTACCTATAGTACCTAAGAAACATAGGTAGGCAAGAACTTAATACAAGTAAGTTGCTAAATAAATTACAATGTTGTTGTAGATTTTACATAAGGACAAGATCTTTCGCTCATGGTCAGTTCAAATGAGGAACTGTACTTAAAATAAACAAAATAAGTATCGTCCTAACCCGTTTGAAATTATTGTACGAATCAGTACAATCGTGCATAAACTCTGCCCAGTGTGCCCTTAAGCAAATATCTGATGGTGAAGGTAACTAAAGAGAGTTAGAGTACCACGGAGCTAAACTTAAGAGTGCTACTCAGAGGTTTGTGGTAAAAATCCACATCTATTGTAAATAAGCTACAGAAACTGACACTGCTAAGATAACCGAGTACACGTTTATACAAATTCAGGCTGAAGATTTGGGAATATAATTAGATATTTGTATATAGCGCAATGATGAAAAACGTAGTGCAGCCACGATAAATGGCGGAAATCTTAATATTTCTGGTAAATTGACAAGAATGGAATTTACTTTTGATGGTGACATTCTCAAGTGACAGGTACCATATTTAGGACCAATTGTCATCAAATACTGACGGTAGAAGTATCAATGAAATAGAAGGATAAGATAAGACACAACTAACACAAATAATAGCATAGCTGTCCAAACTCTAAAGGAAAAGTTCGGTAAACCTGCGGCAATTATTGACGCACATTATGTGGCATTATACAGGATAAAACCAGTCAATAAAAATCAAATAAAATAATGCAGATATGTACTTAATGGAATAGAGAGACACCTACTCGTATTGAGCTCCCTAGGCGAAGACGTAAATCACGAGCATCTCGGACTGATGACAATGGAGAAATTCTCTAAATATCTAATCTAAGAAGTAAGAATGAAGATGATAGACGAAGAAGAAAAGTAGACGGTATCAGAAAATATCTAGAATACATAATATCTGCTATAGAGACCTCAAATAGACTAAAGACAGACACAATAGGTGTAAAGATTACAGAACCGGCAAATATAGAAGAGAAAGACATCACAGAAAAAATAACAATAGGAGCATTACATATAAAAGCTGTAGAAATAACGAACAATAGGCCACGTATAAATAATAATAATAGAAAAGACAAACACAAAAATGATAACAGACAATTCAGTAAAACACAATCAAAGAAAAGACAAAACGATGTCTCAGAAAGTTCAGAAGAGCCACCTAAGAGGAAATTTACGAGAAATGTATATGTTGTAGGCAAGATTATTTTAATGCCAAATGTACAAGGTACAAAAATGTTCACAACAGGAAAGCTCAACTAGGAAACCGTTGCTTTAACTGCTTTCAAGAAGGTCACAGGCACAATCTTAGTTTCGGATATCTGTGGTCACAGGGTAAGCACCTGTAGAAATAATCGCAAGTGTTAGTATTGCTCTGAATATGGTGCGTATAACCAGGCCATATTTTGTCCTAAAAAAATTGCACAGGATAGTAAATGAAGTCAGCTAAAACAGAGAGTTAGCATAATTATGAATATGGCTATAAACACCACGCTGTTTAAAAACCTTGCTTAGTCATAGTAAATAAGATCTGAGAAAGATTACGATTTCTCAGTTACGGCTGTTAGCGTTCGAGCATTGCCGAGTCAAATACCTATAGCCATAACTATAGCCTAAAGATGCTTGTTCATTACTGATTAAATAGACCTATAAGTATAAACTTTTTGGTGCGAAATCACCACCTGAAATGAATGAATTGAATGCCTTTTACGAGTAGATTGTAATATGCAGAAACAATGAATCAGGCAGTGATTAGATTGATAGTAATGAATTGACTATTATTTATCTTCGTTTTTCTCGAGGGAAAGGGTATTCATTATTTTTTGTTTGGTCAGGCAAAATCAGTGGCATTATAGAGTCGTAATTAGTTTAGTACACTGGCGTATTAACTATCTACGAAGTACATCCTGAATGATGTAATACATTCAATGGAAAGGGATCCTAAAATCCGTATCCAATCCGACTACCCCACAAAAGCATACAGAAGGAACTGCTTGCGTTCGTAAAGATGTAAAATTAAATAACGAAAGTTGTTAAAATGTAATTATTGCTATCATCCACAAAACTTAAGGGCCCTTCCCGGTCCTATTATCGTCAACGAGAGCGTGATTGAAAAGCTTGTTGTTTCAACCAGCGCAATATAAAAGAAAGAGGCAAAGCGACAAGAGAGAGGAAGCGCCTGGTCCCTCGTCGGCATTTGGTTAGTTTCGCCGTTCACTCGCGGGTAATCGGCCCTAGGAAAAACAGTGTTTAGAAATTTCATGAAACTTGCAACAGGGAAATAAGAGTTTTTTAGTAAGCCTTACAAGTTTGTGTGAAATGAAACTTTGTGTCGTTTAGAATCTCCATTAGATTTGCAAGGTTTCTATCTAAATATTGTGTTTACTTATACAATTTATGTATATAATATAATATACCTTTTAGTTCAAAGTTTCAAAGAAAGATGTATTACAACGCCATAATCACGTAAGAGCGTTTGTATGAAAAGTAAGACGGGTTGGCCGCTCTTAAATAAAGATAAAGATAAAGATAAAGATAAAGATAAAGATAAAGATAAAGATAAAGATAAAGATAAAGATAAAGATAAAGATAAAGATAAAGATAAAGATAAAGATAAAGATAAAGATAAAGATAAAGATAAAGATAAAGATAAAGATAAAGATAAAGATAAAGATAAAGATAAAGATAAAGATAAAGATAAAGATAAAGATAAAGATAAAGATAAAGATAAAGATAAAGATAAAGATAAAGATAAAGATAAAGATAAAGATAAAGATAAAGATAAAGATAAAGATAAAGATAAAGATAAAGATAAAGATAAAGATAAAGATAAAGATAAAGATAAAGATAAAGATAAAGATAAAGATAAAGATAAAGATAAAGATAAAGATAAAGATAAAGATAAAGATAAAGATAAAGATAAAGATAAAGATAAAGATAAAGATAAAGATAAAGATAAAGATAAAGATAAAGATAAAGATCATTTATTTGCTTAAACATGTGTAGATATAAGATTTTATAAACAGGTATGCAAGTATCAACATGTTTTACCGATTACGGTGTACAAATTATGAAAAATGCCATGCAACAGAGACAGAAGCTAAAATAATAATGAAGTTATTAAGGTGTGTATAAGTTTTAATTGTAAGTGCATTGTACAGACTCTTCAATGCAAGTGTACGCTGTAGTTGTTAATAAGCTCAGTTCTTTACACGCTAATATTAATGTTAATTTTGTTATTGGCAAGTCTACATTAGTGCCCTTAAGGGACTAAAATAACGTTCCGGCTCGTAGACGAGAATTGCTGGTAGTTCAGTTCTATTGTGATGTAGTTTGATAAATTATGTCACAGTTTTTGTATAGTAACCCACAGAGTTACTATTTTTGTAAAGACAACTGTATGATGCATGGGCCGATCGAGCCTTCGTGACTAAACGCCCGTGCCGGTTAAATAAAATCACTATTGCTTTGACTAATAGCAATCTAGTTTTGAGACGGTGTAAAGTAATTCTGCCATTTGTGCCGCGAATAATGATTTCTAAAATGAAACAGATTTAAGTCACTACAAATAACCTACCAACAAAACAATATCTGTCTGGTATAGATTGAGTACCAAGGCAGATAAATAGACTGGTAAAGGTATGCGACGCTGCGTTGCTTTGCAGCGAACTTGTATCGTGAGCGCCCAGGGCAGTCAAAATATTAAAGTTAAAATTCAGGTTGAGTTTCTGTCAAAAATCTTGCAGCGTCCAAACATCAACATTTTTAGACTAACTCCTTGGTTGAGGAGGGTCTTACGAATACTATTACTATAGATATTGTCGAAGAATGAAATGAAAGTAGAATCAAATATGCTAAGTCAACTACTCAGAAGCAACGCTAGGTTTGCCACATAGAGAGAGTAGTAAAAGAACTATATGTCGGAGAATGTTTTCTTTCCATAAGAACTATGTAGCAGTAGCAAATTGCCATAGTTGATTGTATCGGATAACGTCAAATAATTCAAACTTACAGCTACACATAGGAAGCAATTGACGCTGAAATGTATACTAGAATTAGCTCCATGGTATGGACTGAATGGAGGTTTGGACCGGAATGGTGTATACTATGAAGAGAGTATTGGACACACACACAATCAGTTGTGTACGAAAATAAAAGAGCTTGAAGCTATGATCACAACCGCTTACGACGACGGTAGTTGCTGAGCTGGAGTAGGTACGTGTTTACTCGTCAAGATTATCTGCGTGTCGATGATTTTGCAGAATAGATTGATGGTAACTAATCAATACAAGAAAGGTTTATCTACAGATAAAATCAGAGGCAAATAGGGCGCACTGGAGGGTTGGACGAATAGCAGAACTAGAAAACATTTTGGATTGGCAGGTAAAAGTTGCAAGAGACATTGAAAGAGACACAGATCTACTTAAACAGATTGAGTCCCAAATGATAATAGGTAAAATATATTTTTTATTGGCTCATAAAACAAGAAAGTATAATGATAAATAGAAGAAAATACACAGTTATAAAATACAGTATGAGACCAAAAGACTGCCACTCAAAGAAGAGAAAAAGAATGATGAAGAATAAAATGAAGAGCGCAGGTCTTCTGTAGCACCTGGCGTAAAGCGCATTAATTGAACAAAGAGCAAAGTGTAGTTTCAAATGTAGACCCAGTTCCACTGATCAGAGCTAAAGGTTCTGAGGAACATAGAATAAAGTCAGTACATCATGCTGCGGTGCAACCAGAATCAAAAACTGATACAGTAGAAATCAGTATGAGGCCTGATTGGCCTCATACTTCAGCTCGGGCTTCAGCGGTTAAAGTCAGAGAAAAGGTCAAGGAGTGGACCACTTACTTATTAATTGTTTCACCAGTAAATTCAGTTAATGTTCAAAGGCAGATTAAGTGATCGACATACAAATCCTTGTTTGATAAATAGTATTGATATTAATATCTTTATTTCTCATTCTTCCTTGAAGGGGGGGAATGTCGCGAAGGCGAAGAAATATTTTGAGTAGGTACCTACCTAGGTTGTAGGTAGGTTGATAAAGATTTTAGCGGACTGGCCATAACCGGTCGAGGCGAAGCGGGCGCGCGCACAGCGCGGTCCTTCGGCGATGAACGGCCGACGATTCATTCTGTTACGAGACAGCAAGCGAGACACATCGGTGAGTGACTTTGAGTTACATTGTATGCAATTGAGATCTTTTGCCACCGATATTAGAAGCAGTTTCAGATTATAATTGTTGTGTGTATACCAATTCGTTGGTCTGTCTGCGGACAAGTAGATCAGAGATAAAGTGTGAGGAACGGGATGGCTATAGGGGAGGATGGAGGCCATAAGGGGAATTATCCCCATAACAGTAAGAATCAGTAACCAGAGCACAGGTGGAACAGCCATCATAGCTCACTGAACCAGAGCACAGGTGGAACAGCCATCATAGCTCGCTGAACCAGAGCACAGGTGGAACAGCCATCATAGCTCAATGAACAACAGTCCGATGGAACAACCATCACAGTCCGATGAATTAGTCATCACATCCAGATAGAACAGCTAAGTATCATGTCAAATGGCTTAGAACCTTAGAACCGGTGGAACAACCACCTCGTTGTTGCTTAACCTAATTTCAGCACTTCTTTAAATACTTTTTTAATGTTTACCACATACATACCTACATATAATATTCGTCATAATTCAGAGTATAGAGGTATTTGGCGACACTTATGAAGGAAGCACAACATTTAGATCAGACGACTTAACAGGATAGAGAATCAAGATCTTATTATAAGAACACCAAAGAATTGGATATTTATTTTATTTGATTTTTATTTATTAGGGAAACATACAGTTATTATAAACTAAACAAAAAAAATACTTAAATTACACTTAAACCAAAGTATCCACCATTAAATATATATCATGCATGGTATATATAATATGCCGATGAGCATACATATACCATACATGATATAAAGGGTTGGTTCCACTCAATGCCAGATTTCTTCCCAGAGAATGCCACGAAATATTTTAATAAAAATGATGTACCTAAATTAGTTTCCAACCAATGCCATGACAAGCAAGTACAGTCAACGGTAATAATCATAGTAAGATCGAAGAAGAAATGCTAGAGCGAGATAGTAAATGTTTGAGCGAAACAGACTATGTATTGTTTTCTATTGTTTAACAAAAATGTTTATCGTCCTTCGCAAATACAAACTCTTATCAGTTAACCTTGGACCCTTGCAACGTACGCAATGTCTGTGCCGTGAATATCATTCGAATAGTGCAAAATGGGTGACAACCAAGATGACGGAGATGAAGTGAGCTCCAGTCATGTATCATCTACGAGTACACTAACATTCATAGACTGCCCGAGTAAGTACCTACCTACTTACTATTTAGCTTATACTTTATGTGATGCTTCTAAATAATAGGGTTGCTTTTCCCGATATAGGTTTGCTTTTCCCGATATAGGTATTGTTTTCGATCAATTAAGGGTGCTGATTACGAATATGACATTAATTTTAAAATCCAAGATGGCGGTTTTTTTTTTTCGAGCTGCGTGCTGCTTGCAGCTCGCGCACTTATACAACCTAGTCATAATATAAAACTAATTGAACAAAAATACAGAGAGAAAACTATAAGTATTATTGATGCTCTCAATCAATATAAAAATGTATAATGAGAAAACTTATATGTATGTACAAATGATTCCTAGAAGTTAGTTGACAATAAATGTGTATTAGATTTAATTATTAGTTGATGGTATGGTATGATATCAGAAACAAAGAAAAAAGAGAAGACGATTTTAAGATCTAAAACTTTTTACAATATACAATACATAATATAAATTTATTCTACTCTCTTTGTTTCTGCTACCATACTATGTCAAAATCATAAATGACTGCGATTATAATTATTTTAAGCAGTTACAAACGTAAATTTCTGTGATGATTAAAATATTTGGTAGATACTTATTTAAGTAATAACTTAGTTTAATTTGTGATATTTATAAACAGGTCGAAGATTACCAGTGTTTTCATAAAAGTTTTAAATATTAAGGTTGATTACTGTGATATTTATGAAAATAGATAGTAAATGTTTTTCTGAATAGTAAGATTATTTTAAACCAGTGTTTTCATAAAAAAATAAATATTAAGGTTGATTACTGTGATATTTATAAAAATAGATACCTAGTTTTTTTAAATAGTAAGGTATTCTATTTTATTATAAAAATAGATGTTAATAAAAATAGATAGGTAGTGTTTTCTGAAATATATATAAAAAAATATTGCAAGTTCATGTTCATTTGTTATTTCATTTGATAAACATCGGTCCCTGCTAGTAGTTTACATACATACATAGGAAAGTAAACCAAAAATTGTTGTCTTATGCTTTTTGCGTTAACTGTACCTGCCGAAAACTCCTGGCATTCACTGGGAAGGAAATAACTTTGTGTCAGTCGATTAAAAATGTCGTGGCATTGCTTGGGACTCAAAGTATGAAGTTTAAAATTCAGAGAACAATAGGTGTGGTGTGGCATTGGTGGGACTAACCCGATATAAATTGTTAAAAGTTAGTATCTAAGTTTATTCCTAAAGTGTGTAAAACTGTTTGTCCTCCGAATAAAGTAAAATAAAAATAAAATAAATGATATGGCTGGCAGCAAGAAGAATACAAAACTCTTAGCCCAATGCCCAAATGGACAGATAGTCGAAAAGAGAGATTTGCAAATCGGACGAACAAATACAAATACAAAATCTTTATTCGGAAACTTAAAATACATTATATAACAGTGCTTGAGACCCCCTTTTAAGTAAAGTAATTTACCTGTGTTAGGGGAATCTCGCTCTGCCGCAAACAATAGAATTTACGAATTAGAACGAACATTTGTCCCGAAACGGGAATCGAACGCAACCTTAATCAGTTATCTTAATATTCTGTAAATTATAATATTAAATAGGAAATAAGATTTTTATGCTCTAAAAAATTTGCTCTATTACCTGTATAGGATGATGTGAAGGTGGTGGATGGGAAGGCTGCGCCAGTTGCGTCAAGAGAGCAGAGTTGGTCGCGTACAGAGGTTGTCTCGGTGGCGGCGCCAGCCAGTTGCCTCTGACACCGCAGCCGGCGCGGGGGAACGCGCCCTGCCCGGGGCCGCCCACGGGTGGGCCCACGCCTGGAGGGGGGACGGTCGACATCGGCCGGGTGGGAACTGAACCGCCGCGTTGACTGTGATCATAATTGGTATTTTTCTATACTTCTATTTTTTCGCATAATAAACAAAAGCTAACATGTTTTTTTATTTGTGTTTTCTTTACGAGTGTGAAATGAAAGCCTGGACACTGCCGAAACAGTTTTTCGAGATTTGTAGTTAAATTAGCGAGATTTGTAATTTCAGTCTCATAGAAAAATAACAGGACCTGGCTTCTTAAAGAACCAGATTACAGCGGCATGACCAAAACTGAACACATGAATACATACCTATAGCCACCAATATTGGTGGACTTACTCTTTATGTTTAATATAAGCTAAAAATTACCCATTTTCTGAACCAATTACTTAAATAAAAACCTATATTATGTTTACTTTTAGTCCAGACCTTTATGAGATACATTATTAAAATAAACAAACTTACCCATAAACATCATTCTGTACATCAGGCGCCGGCGGCGGCGCAGGACTTGGCGGTCGTTCCTTCAGACTATATCCCCTCAGCAGCACCATATGACGCGGATCCTTCGCATAGTTCCGTTGCATGGCTGCATGGAACTCGCCGCCAGCGTGTTCGAAGAGGGCGTGGAGTGCTGGGACCCTCCTGGCCGCGGCGACTGAGACTTGGATGCCGCGCTCGCCGAGTAAGCGGGCTGCGCTTTCGATTGTGGCAGGGGCACCTGTGATGTTAAATTTGAATTAATGTTTTTTTTTATAAGGAATAGACCTTCGTTTGACCGCAATCTCACCTGATGCAAAGCGAAGATGCGGCCGACGACGATGTATCACGAAGGTCTAGAAGATGGCTACTCCGGACCACATTCCGAAACACAAAAGAGTTGCTTCACGGACTGGCCCAGTCCGGAGGGTGGTGACAAGCAACGGCCGAAGCCTACCACCAGAGGGTACCGCTCTTAGCACCACCCAGAGGACACGTGTAGGGTATCAGAGAGTCAACACCTACGGACGTTTTTCTTCTGTTTTATCATCACAGTTCATTATTACTATTATTTTTAGGCTTTCGTGTCACTGCGGCCATGATAGGCCTATTGTGATCGCCACTTTGTGTGTTCAGCCTGGAAGCAGCGACGTTCATAATAGGGTATATGCATAGATATAAATCGTTAGATACGCCCCGACCACCAAAAACTGTAGCAATGTACACAAACAAAACAAGCGTACTGAGAAAATAGTGTCATCTCTTTGTCTCACACGTTAGGTGCAAACACAACTTTCTCTTTCGTGCACTCGCCATTTAAATTTGTTATTGTAGTCATTTTTGACAATGCGGACGATAAAATAAAAGTTATTTCATTAACTCGCAATACCTACGAGTGAAATGTTACACCTCTGGCTTTTGTGTTTCTTGAATTTTTGTTGCCATTTCGAAAGGCACACGTCATTTTGTATCACTATAATACTGCTCGCAAACATCCTTCACTACATGTCCGGCTAACACTGTGCGTAGATGTACACTGAGTGCAGGTTTAAGCAGGCGTAAGGATCGACTTGGACACAAAACGGCGCGGTCTCACTGAGGTAAGGGCATATCTAACGATTTATATCTTTGGGTATATGCATGTGATTTCAAAATGGCTAAAAAAATATATATGTATTCTCTATTGATATAGAAACATATCTACATATTTATTTTTGCATTTTGAGATGTTTTTATTGTAGAATTTAACCATTGAAAAATTGATATTTTAAATCTCAATCGCAAAATTTCAAAACGCTACGCCATTGACTAGAGCGGACGTGACATCACTGTGCACATTTTTTCTTTTTTTATTTTGCTTGCTGCACCATGATTTGACACTATTCTGCCCACTTGACATTTCGTATTGTCGATTATTTTCAGTTTTTTCGGAAAACCTCTTTCCTGAGATGATCACTACCGAGGTCGTCACCAAAGGTTTTAATCAAGTGTGTACGTCGACGTCACATAAACATGGCGCCAATATGGCAGCGTTTTTATCACCCGAAAATGATTGTAGTTTTGATTTGTTTTTTTTACCTTGTTAATGCGAAATTCAGTGAGCGTCTTATCATTTCTCGGTTAAATAATGACCTAAAGAATCGATTAAAACAATAAAAAAAATGGATGCATATACCCTATTCGCCACTAACCCTTGCAGCTGATAGGAACTCTTATGTTTTTCTTTGGAGTGAGGTCTGGGCTGTGCAGGTGCTTGTCCAGATGGATGCTACGTGTTTGCATCAGTGCTCCGCACTCTCCTAGAAGATGGAGAGGCATTTCCTCACAGCTTACTCACAGAGTCTGCAGGTTAGTGAGTTAGCCTCAACTTGAACATGCGCTTGTCGAGTCACACTTCATTAAATACATAATATCATATCTAAATTTTGGTTTGAGTTGGTCGCGACGACGGCATTCAAGTGTCGAATAAGCATCTCCCAGACTGATGACTGCCTACTGCGACTTTCAGCTATTTCACTTTCACTTACCAAGAGAAAAAAACATTAAAAGGGATCCTTTGCCTGTTGAGTTATTTATTACAAATTGGTCTTGAACTTAGGTAGGTTCTAAAGAGTGTTTGGTTAATCTACGTTATAAAACTATTATGTAAAGAACTTGAAATACTTACCAGGAGGTACCAGGCCCCCACCATATGCGGAGTAAGGCGGCGAGCAGCACAGGATGATCACATGAGAGGACTCACTCCGGCCGAGCTCCTCTAAACATGCCAGCGCAGTTGCCATAGCTTCCGTTAAGCATGTCTTACTTTCTGCATGGCCGCCATGGAACCTATGGAAAATATTTAATACTTAGGCTAGGTTCCTAGGATATTCTACTGTACTTTTGTATAAAGTACAGTATATCACTGTATAGATGTATTACGTGAGAACGCGAAGTAGTACTTTAGGGTAATGTCTTAGAAACATATGTTATCACTTTGTCCTTCAACAGACAGTGGTGAGAGCGACCTCGGATTTTGACTGTGAATCAAAGAATTCGAATTCGGCTCGAAGAATGTTAGGGGTACTGAGTAATAAGTCCTCCAACAGTAAGATCGCAACTGATTTAGTACTGATGAGTAGAATATCCTAAGGGAGCGTTTAAGTATTACGTAACGCAATTTTTGAAGATTTTTGACTCCCCCCTCCCCCCACTGTAACGCTCCGTAACGTTTTTCTGTACCCCCCCTCCTTCCCTTTCTAAACGTTACGTAACACTCAAGTGATCATTTTTACTCTGAAGTCGCCAAAAGTTATGTTATAGTTTTTTATTCTTGGTGTAGTTTTAATTGCCTTTTAATAAAACTAAATAATGTTACGTAACGTGTTGTAAGAAAGATTCCCTCCCGCCCCTGTAACGCATCGTAACGTTTTACGAGAACCCCCCGCCCCCCCGAATTGCGTTACGTAATACTTGAACGCTCCCTAAGAACTTTAGCTTTAGCTTTAGATGATGTTTAAATCAATGTCTTATACCTATAATAAGCCTGACAACTCAGATTTTTGTAGATCTTTATATATTCTCCATTCTTATAAAGTTATAACAATTATGTGTTATACTATCGTATCCATTTTGAATGGAGCATAAACGTAAACAAACCGCCCATACATAACCTAAAACTCACTTAGTTGGCGCGTCCTGTTATAAGTAATTTACATTACTTGTCGATTTTAGATCCTCCCTTCAATAAAAATTGCTAACAATTATATCTGAAACTCGACGCCAAGCAAGTGAGATCTTGTTATTTTTGTCGTACTTTGTTTACCATGCTTCATTCAAAATGGATAAACCATAGGTAAGTCATTCACTTATTACATTTATTACATTGTACTCTCCGATAAGTAAGCTTTTTAATGAATAGATTTTTTTAAATCAGTCCAGAAGTTCTAGAGCCTATTCAATACATTTATACGAAATTTATCAAAGTACCTAAGCTATAAACTATTTACTTCCTACTTTGCTGTAGACAACTTACTTTGATAAATGTTCTTAAATCTATACTAATATTTTCAAGAGGAAGGACTTGTTTGTTTGTTTGTATTGAATAGGCTCTAAATCAACTGAACCCATTTAAAAATTCTTCATCATTTTCATTGACTGACATAGGCTATATTTTATCCTGAAACTCCCACAGGAACCGGAACTATGCGGGTGAAACCGCCAGGCCCTGCTAGTTTTGTATAAATGTATAATTTTGTTAATTTGTTAGATTTTATCGCAAAAGGTTTTTTAGCGTAATTGTTACTAAATATTTTTATCCATACATTATGAACGCAACATCAAAGTAAGCAGAGCTTGTATTAGGAGGCAGTGATTAGTGTCCCATCAGCTTACATTATGGGACTGAAAAGTACTAAAATGTAATGTATCAGCTCCAAGACTTACTCTTTATTCAATTCATGAATTATTAGTTATTTTTAATGTATAGCTGCACTGACTAATTATATACATACTGTATCTTATCAACAGCATCCAGCACAGCCTGAGGTGTCTGGAAAGGTCCATGAGCATCGATCGGCAGGCCAGGCAGGGAGTCTGCTGATCTGTAAGTGACAATGCAGTACACCGAGCCAGTGCCTCCTGCTTCCTCCAGTGCTCCTCCATGGAAGTATCTAGAAATTGTACTTCATTAGTGTTCATCATCGATGTAAATGGGGTGGGTTGGGAGGTGAAGAACTGGTTTATTCTTCAAGAAAGTGGCAGCCTCAAATGTAGGTATATTGCAAAAGAATGGACAAGAGCATCTTTGTGTTTAGTTCTAACACAAGCCATTTATTGAGTAGGCACTAAGTAGCATGTCTACAGAATTTTACATATATCTATGAGTTACATGGTTCTAATACTACTGAGAAGACAGGGAAATTAAGTAACTCTTGGCATGTATAATGAACTTACACAACCTGGATAAAAAAATATTTATTTAGAAAGTACCAAATCCAAAGCTATCTAAATAAATATTTACAATAGTAACAGGGCAGAGTACGGATGATTGAGAACGCGAAAACTTACTCAAGAGTTGGAATAATGTAATTTGTCTTCAATTCACTGATGTATGCTCCGTTAGCAGCAGTGGCTTCTATGGTAAATATAACTTGCGCCTGTACAGGCGAGTCTGGTGCGTTGACAACCATTTTTATTATTGAATTAAATCATGCTTTCGTTAGGATGCCTATTCGGTATTAATCATGGATTTAGAGCCAATGAGAATACAATTTATAGCCAAAGAGAATACAATAACTTCGTTTTATAGCATTGTAATAGCAAAACAAAACAAAACACCAGCCACGCACGGGAGGCAATAATGTACGACAAAATATAGTACGGCACAATAATTGGTGATAAAATTTGTACACCCTAATAATTCAAGTACATAGCTTCCGATTATCGTGGTGTACATTCGAATGACCATGTGGTGTGGTGACACATTTGGTGACACAGTTTAGCTAGCAGTACGTGGCGCAAACGCGATTCGCTAATTCAGCTTTTTTAGCAGCTAAGCCGTGTCTCGCCAGTCATTCCACCTCTCCCAGAGAACACCTACCCTAGTTAAGGGTTATAGATTATTATAACAGTCACTTCATAAAGCCAGTTGAGTAGTCATATCCTAACCTAATAAGGATTAATGATAATCATTTTACTGTAATTTTATGTACTCGTGTGTTGTTTATCGAATAGACTCAGTTCATCGTCTCAACTCTTTTATTACATCATCATCATCATCATCATCAGCCTATATTAGTCCACTGCTGGACATAGGCCTCCCCTAATGAGCGCCATAGCGACCTGTCTTCAGCTTGACGCATCCAGCATCTGCCTGCAGTCTTTCGCAGATCGTCATCCCATCTGGCCGGAGGACGTCCTACACTACGTTTGCCGAGTCGCGGTCTCCACTCAAGAACTCGTTTACCCCAGCGGTTATCGGTTCTTCGTGAAATATGGCCGGCCCACTGCCACTTCAGCTTGCTAATTCTTTGAGCTATATCGATAACTTTGGTTCTCTGTCGGATGTATTCGTTACGAATTCTATCCTTCAGAGAGACTCCGAGCATAGCTCAAGTTCAAGTTCAAGTTCAAGTTCATTTATTTGATAATGTGATGTGCATTACAGGTCATAAATGTTTAGCTTGTTATACAATGCAAGTACTCATAATATTTTATTTTACTAATTTCAGGCTTGTGAGCTCGTTGAAGGTGTAGAATGTCTGCTCGACAAGCCAGCGTTTTAGTTTGGATTTAAACGTGTTGAGACTAGGGGCCTCCCTTATTATTTTAGGCAACCGGTTGTATACCATTGGTCCCATGACATGTGTCAGTTTCTCGGACTTTGCCATGGTGCGTGGTACCGCGGCTAGCCGACCAGCGTGGCGCGTAGTGCCCCTGCGGTCTTCCCCAATGTTGCTGAAATCTTCCAGGTTTATCCTCACATATACGGCTACCTGAAAGATTACCAAGGATGGTAGAGTGAGTACGCCCAGTTCCTTGAAGAAAGGGCGGGCGGAGGTTTCGCGCGGCACGCGCACCACTGCTCGAACGGCCCGCTTTTGTAAGCGAAAGGCTCGCTCCCATTCAGCGGCGCGGCCCCAAAGCTCCGCTCCGTACTGGAGCACAGATTGTACCGTCGCAAAATAGCAAGAGCGTACGACCTGCCTTGGTAGAAAGTTCGATAGCCGCCACAGTGCAAAGCACGCTCCACCCAGTTTGCCACAGACGTTGTTAATATGGCTTTCCCAGGTGAGCGCGCGGTCTATCTCGAAACCCAGGAAGGTCGTACGCTCCACCTGCTTGATTTGCGCTCCCTCTGCCAGCACCACTAGTGGTCTCACGTGGCGGCCTGAAAGGCGGAAGTGCATAAAATGCGTCTTAGATAGATTTAGTGCCAGGCCGTTCACGCGGAACCAGCTAGCGAGTTGGTGAGCTGCTTCATTCAACCTTTCCTCGAGCCGGTCGACAGAAGTTGCTGTTACCACCGCGGCGACATCGTCAGCGTACATCATTATCTCGGCGGAGGCCACGGCACTCGGAAGGTCGTTAAGTAGCAGCGAGAACAGGATGTTCGAGACTGAGGACCCCTGTGCCACACCCATAGTTGTGGTCAGGGGGTCCGATCTCTCAGTACCTCCCGCTCCCACCACCACCTGTCGTCTGGCTCGCATCATACCGACTAGGAGCGCTAGTGGTATGTCCGCGATGCCGTAGTGGCGTAGCTTCATCTCGAGTACGGTATGATCGGCCACGTCGAATGCTTTCGAGAGGTCACAGCATATGACGGCCACGTGGTGCTTGCCCTCGCGAGCGCACATCACGCGGCGGATGACTTCGCGAGTGAGCGACGTGGTCGACCTGCCCTCGCGATATGCGTATTGGCGGTCCGATAGCGCCTGGGTGTCAGTCAGGTACTCCACGAGCCGAGTGCACAGCCCGTTCTCAAGTACTTTGGCCACCGCCGGGATGATGGATACTGGTCGGTATGAGTCAGCTCTTTCCATAGCGCTCTTTCCATAGCTCGCTGAGCGACTTTAAACTGGTGGACCAGCCCTATGGTGAGTGTCCACGTCTCAGCTCCGTAGGTCATGACGGGTAGGACGCACTGATTGAAAACTTTCGTTTTCAAGCATTGCGGTATGGATGACGAGAAGACTCGTCGTAGCTTTCCAAACGCTACCCAGCCTAGCTGGATCCTCCTCTTGGCCTCTTTCTCAAAATTATTTTTCCCTAGCTGCAGGATTTGCCCAAGGTATGTGTACTCGGAAACAATTTCGAGAGGGTGTCCATGTACGACGACCGGCCCCGGATCACTGAGGCCATTGATCATGATTTTGGTTTTATCCAAATTCATGCCGAGACCGATGCATCGCGAGGCTAAAGCTAGGCCGTCCCATCTGGTTGAGCTCCTCCAGCGACTCCGCCATTACGACTATGTCATCAGCGAACCGGAGGTGTGAGATGTAATCGCCGCTTATGTTAATGCCCTTACCTTTCCAGTCCAGCGTCTTAAACATATCTTCCAACACGCTCGTGAACAGTTTCGGGGATATAACATCCCCCTGTCTCACTTGGTCCTGTACTTGGACACTCATGGTCGCGGCGTCGTAAAGACATCTCAGCACCTCGATATAACGATAGTCTACTTGGTATCGCTGTAAGGATTCCAGAACAGCCCAGGTTTCGACAGAGTCAAAGGCCTTCTCATAGTCCACAAGGGCCAGACACAGGGGCTGATTATACTCTTCGGACTTCTGTATAATCTGCCTCACTGTGTGTATGTGGTGCCATATCCTCCGTGAAAACCAGCCTGTTCGGGTGGCTGGAACTCGTCGAGTCTCCTGGCGAGACGGTTCGTGATCACTCGTGAAAACAGCTTATAGACGTGGCTCAGGAGTGAGATGGGTCTGTAGTTTTTAAGGAGGGTTTTATCTCCCTTCTTAAAAAAGAGCACCACCAAACTCCCGCTCCACGCCTTTGCAGTTCTCCCACTGTGAAGGACGGCGTTGAAGAGGTTTTGTAGTTCCTGTATAACAGGAGTTCCTCCGGCTTTCAAAAGCTCTGATGTTATGCCGTCCTCACTGGGGGCTTTTCCATTTCTAAGCTGCCTCAGAGCTAGCACGATCTCGTCTTGACTGATGTCTGGCAGTTCGTCGGTATAGTGGCGTGTCAGGGTGGCTCTTGAATTGTGGTCGACTCATTGGGGACGAGGGGCATGTGCAATATAATAATATAAAGTGTGTAATATATGAGTGTGTAATATAATAATATAAATAATAAATATTTGGTTATATAAAAAAACTAAGAACCGACTTCAAATTCCTTAATATTAGGTCCTTACATATGAAATTGGCGTTTTGTATGGGAGGAACAAAAAGTCGAATATTTTTTAATATAATATAATATTTAATTATTCAAAGTATGAACCATTATTTTCTATGCACTTTTGCCATCTTATAGGTAGTTCATTGATCCCTTTACTAAAAAAACCAGTCGGACGGGAATCAATAAAATCTTTGAAGGCGATTTGGACTGCCCCATCGGAGTTGAATTTTTTCCCTTGCAAGAAGTTATCCAAATTTCGAAAAAAATGGTAATCTGTTGGAGCAAGGTCCGGGGAGTACGGAGGATGTCTTAGACTTTCCAATTGAAGCTCTTCTAATTTAGTAGCCGTCTGTTGCGCAGTGTGTGGTCTAGCGTTGTCGTGAAGCAGCAGTGGCGTGGAGCGATTGACCAGCCTAGGTTGTTTAGCCGCTAGCTTTTCCATCATGGTTTGCAATTGCTGACAATAGACATCAGCCGTAATAGTCTGGCCAGATTTGAGAAAACTGTAATGAACAATACCGGCACTAGTCCACCAAACGCTTACAAGTAACTTTTTTGGGGTTAATTTTCGCTTGGGGCAGGATTTGGCTGGCTGGCCAGGATCCAACCATTGCGCTGAGCGCTTCCGATTATCGTAAAGAACCCATTTTTCATCACAGGTAATGATTCGGTTTAAAATACCTTCATTATTGTGCCGGTTTAGTAATGTAACGCAGCAGTCGACGCGCGTTTGCCGGTTTGCTTCAGTCAATTCGTGAGGTACCCACCTTTCAAGCTTTTTAATCTTCCCAATTTACTTCAAGTGAATTAAAACAGTTTTATCACTAACATCGCAGCCTGCAGCTAACTCGGACGTGGTTTGCGATGGATCCGCTTCCACAATAGCCTTCAACTCTTCATTATCAACTTGAGTCTCAGGCCGTCCACGGGGCTTGTTCTGCAGGTCGAAATTTCCAGAACGAAAACGTTGGAACCAAAAACGAACTGTGTTTTCTTTTGCAACACGACCGCCATACACATCATTCACCCTTCGAGTTGTTTCCGCAGCACTAGTGCCACGGCGGAACTCGTACTCGTAAATGATGCGATATTTTAAGTTTTCCATTTTGTAAAATGAGTGACGCAAACAGAAAAAAACAGAAGAAAAAAAACAAATGAATGACGATCATCGAAGCACAAATACATGAGTCTGACGGCGCATCAACAAGCTGAGTGCGCCATCTAGCAGAGATAGGGTGAACTGTGGGAGCATTCACCCTCACGTAACGTTGGGGGGCATGGTAGCGACGGCGGCCATAGAGAGGAGGAAGATGGACGCCGGTCGCACCAGCCAAACGCGACGGAACGTGTTTTCTCGATTTATTATTATGATTTCAATGTTATATCTTCGTGTTGGTGTTCTGTATTAATTAATTACTAACGTTTATTTGTGTGATGAAGTGATTGTGACACCAACTGTGGACGATACTTTGATTTGAACAAATACTGGTTTCTTGCATTTTACCTACGTGACTTTACCTACTTGTGATTGTGTTATATCTACGTAATTAATGATAAACTAGGTGGACTTAATGATAATAAATATAAACCGTAATTATTATCGCAGTCGTTTTATACTATCGTAAAATATCGAATTCGATATGTCGAATTCGAGAACAAAAAGTCAGAGATCACGCCCGCAAATGACAAGCTCGGATCATGCGCCTTTATCAGAAGTGGGATTCAAGAACCACAGAATTATCCCAGCAGGGCAC
This sequence comes from Eupithecia tripunctaria, assembly GCA_955876795.1. NCBI lineage: Eukaryota > Metazoa > Arthropoda > Insecta > Lepidoptera > Geometridae > Eupithecia > Eupithecia tripunctaria. The sequence continues at coordinate 4,401,794 of OY041623.1, read as the reverse complement.
CCTCATCACCAGTGATCGGAATTAGGAGGGCTAAAATACCTAAAGTTCATAGAACAGAGATTCATGCAGATGCAAACGTTTTAACGAACATGGAAGGAGGCGTTACTAACAAGAGTACTAGCAATGTCACAACCACAGCAGACTTCTGAAAGCAATAGATGATTGGCGCCCGCGGACGGTCGTATGTCAGTCCGGCCGTGACGGCGCATCGGCGCATTGACAAGCTAAGTGCACCATCTATTCGTTTAGCGAATCGCATCGACAAGCTTAGTGCACCATTAGGGATTGCATTATCCGATCAATTTTCGTATCCGGATAATTCGGATAGTAGTGAGCCTTACTATTCGGATATCCGAATATTTCGGATAATTCGGATAATTAAATATATTAATGAAATTTTAATTAAAACAAGGCAATTTGGTTCTTAGAGGATCAGTATTTAGTAATTTATTCTCAAAAATGATGGAATAAGTAGGTACCTAATAAAGTTCTAAGGTTTTTGGTTACTATAGTTTACTCTTTGGGTTATTTCCAAGAAATAAAATAATATCCCAAGTAATAAAGTTCTACTAAAATAACAATAGCATTCACATAGAAACTGAACAACATAGAGAATAAAAATAAGAGTGTCGATCAAATGGGTTGAAAAACTAAAATATCTATGAAATAAAAACGGTTTACTCCTTTCCATCGAACTATTTTTTTTTTCAATTTTGATCATTAATCATAATTCAAAAATACAATAAATGTCTACTTAGAAAACGTCAAAACATTAAATAATACACTGACACGGAAATAAAGGGTCGCTTCGGTATGTACCTAGACTAAAGTAAAAAAATTGCGAAGAAAATTTTAGCCTGTTAGTTGTTATTTTTCGAGTTGGAGCAAAATCCGACCCAAGCTTTTTTATCCTCTAGATAATCTGATATTTTCTAGTAAGCCTTTTTGCATAGTAAAGTTTTGACAGTTTGTTTGAATTTCTTAATTCATAATTTTTGCAGCTCAGTAGGGGTTTCGTTGAAGAAGCGTATACATTGCCCTTTAAAAGATACATTAGGTTTATGTAGCCTAGTTGTGGGTACAGCGAGTTTATGTTTATTTCTAGTATTTAAATGATGTATATCGCTATTTTTGGGAAACTATTGGTATTTTTATGAGCATACAACAAGTTTTCATAAATACTTTGACTTGGTACTGTCATTATATTTATTTCTTTAAATTTATCACGTAGGGATTCTCTGGGACCCATTTTATAGATGGCACGAAAAGCCCTCTTCTGCAGCACAAATATGGTGTTAATATCTGCAGCGGTCCCCCACAGTAGTATACCATAATAAAATACTATAGAAGTAGCTGAAATAAACCAGTCTAGATGTGTCCACGTCTCTGGGACCCATTTTATAGATGGCACGAACAGCCCTCTTCTGCAGCACAAATATGGTGTTAATATCTGCAGCGGTCCCCCACAGCAGTATACCATAATACAATACTATGGAAGTAGCTGAAATAAACCAGTCTAGATGTGTCCACGTCTCTGGGACCCATTTTATAGATGGCACGAACAGCCCTCTTCTGCAGCACAAATATGGTGTTAATATCTGCAGCGTTCCCCCCCAGCAGTATACCATAAGACAATACTATGGAAGTAGCTGAAATAAACCAGTGTAGATGTGTCCACGTCTGTAAGATCACAGATTTTGACTGGATATGCTGCAGAATTAAGTCTCTTCGATAGCTTATCTGTGTGGGTGGACCCCATTGAAGTTTATTATCTAAGGTGATTCCTAAGAATACGGTTCTTTCTATAATTTCTAACGTTTCTCCTTTTACGTTTACATCAGCCTTAACTTGTTAAACATTAGGTAGAGTAAATCTAATACATTTAGTTTTTGTTTCGTTAAGCAAAAGATTGTTGACACTAAACCAATGAACTGTGTTTTGCCGTTTCATTTAAAAAATTAATGAGGTATCATTAGCAAACAATATAATCTTGTATTATAATAACGTATCCTTTCTAGTAATGTAAATCAAATTTCCACTTTTATTATCAGGTCTTTCTAATTAAGATGAGCGAGATGAGTAATTATGACCTCAAGAAACTTAGGGCATCTAAGGAGTCTGGTTTCATTTTTGTTCTTAAGTGATTACAAAGGTAACCTGAGGCAGAAAATACTCGCTCTGCCTCTACGCTTGTGAGTGGTATTCCCAGTTACCAACCCTACACGTTATAGGCCCTCTCCAAGACCTTGCTTCTTTGGCCTCCCTGATCATACAGCGCCATTTCAACCCGTATTATTGAAAACAAGTCGATTCTAACCAACCAGTGTCAACGCTTTCTAGCGATGCTATTCCACGCTAGTGTAGGTCTTGCTTGCATATAAGTTAAGAGACTTGCACGAATGATAACATTTAGGTATGTTTATAACTGTATAAAATATTGTATGCATAAAATATAACATTTCTAAAAGCTGGACGCTGTAGCGTTGTGAATTAGAAAAATCAACTAGGTATCCGTATTATTCGTATTATCCAGATAACGGTACTCCCATTATCCGGATATGAAAACTAGCGGATATCCGGATAATTCGGATATCCGGATATCCGGATTGCAATCCCTATGCACCATCTATTCGTTTAGCGCATCGACAAGCTGCGCATCGGCGCATTGACAAGCTAAGTGCACCATCTATTCGTTTAGCGCATCGCATCGACAAGCTAAGTGCACCATCTATTCGTTTAGCGCATCGACAAGCTGAGTGCACCATCTATTCGTTTAGGCTGTGGTCGACAGGACAGTGTCATCCGGGCCAAACCCATCTGTGTGGGTTGGTCGAGAGGATACACCCGTCCGGTCCACGTTGTGATCGAAAGGACAGTGTCGTCCGGTCCATGCTTGCTGAGCTGGTCGAAGGGACACACCCGTCCGGTTCACATAGGATGTGGTTCGAAGGGACAGTGTCGTCCGGTCCATGCCCGTTGGGCTGGTCGAAAGGACACACCCGTCCGGTCCACATGTAGGTTGTGGTTCGAAGGGACAGTGTCGTCCGGTCCATGCCCGTTGGGCTGGTCGAAAGGACACACCCGTCCGGTCCACATGTAGGTTGTGGTTCGAAAGGACAGTGTCATCCGGGCCAAACCCATCTTTGTGGGTTGGTCGAGAGGATACACCCGTCCGGTCCACGTTGTGATCGAAAGGACAGTGTCGTCCGGTCCATGCTTGCTGAGCTGGTCGAAGGGACACACCCGTCCGGTTCACATAGGATGTGGTTCGAAGGGACAGTGTCGCCCGGTCCATGCCCGTTGGGCTGGTCGAAAGGACACACCCGTCCGGTCCACATGGAGCTTGTGGTTCGCAAGGACAGTGCCGTCCGGTCGATGCCCATCGGGCTGGTCGAAAGGACACACTCGTCCGGTCCACATTTGCGTTTGTATTGGTCGAAAGGACTGTGGCGTCCGGTCTATGCCCGTGTGGCTGGTCGAAGGGACACACACGTCCGGTCCAATGTGCTGTTGCTCGGAGGAAGTATGTCATCCGGTCCGTAACTGAAGGTCGAAGGGATACATACAGTCTCGCAATTTTCTTGTGTGATATGTTGTTTTGAGTTACAGTAAAGATCTTATTGTAGAAAGCTATTTTCCTGGTCAGGATGTGGACGAGCGGAACAAGTGACGACAATGTGGCCTCTTTTGTTCTAGGAAAGCAATAGAAGATTGGCGCCCGTGGACGGTCGTATGTCAGTATGGCCGTGACGGCGCATCAACAAGCTGAGTGCGCCATCTAGCAGAGGGTGAACTGTGGGAGCATTCACCCTCACGTAACGTTGGGGGGCATGGTAGCGACGGCGGCCATAGAGAGGAGGAAGATGGACGCCGGTCGCACCAGCCAAACGCGACGGAACGTGTTTTCTCGATTTATTATTATGATTTCAATGTTATATCTTCGTGTTGGTGTTCTGTATTAATTAATTACTAACGTTTATTTGTGTGATGAAGTGATTGTGACACCAACTGTGGACGATACTTTGATTTGAACAAATACTGGTTTCTTGCATTTTACCTACGTGACTTTACCTACTTGTGATTGTGTTATATCTACGTAATTAATGATAAACTAGGTGGACTTAATGATAATAAATATAAACCGTAATTATTATCGCAGTCGTTTTATATTATCGTAAAATATCGAATTCGATATGTCGAATTCGAGAACAAAAAGTCAGAGATCACGCCCGCAAATGACAAGCTCGGATCATGCGCCTTTAAGTCTATAGCTGTACAAATTTGAATTTGGAATTCCTTACCAAAGAGGAGAAATTTGTGGTTAAAGTGGCCAGTACGAAAAACGCCAATTTCATATGTAAGGACCTAAAATTAGTATAGATCAGAGAAGAAAAGATCGTGTGAGTGCGATGGCATTTGCGCTAGTTCTATAGCCTTCTTATTTTAAGTGTACTTTATAATGATGATCCACCATCTGGATCTGATAATGCGTGGCCCGATATTGTACACGTTCCAATTTCTGGGAACCCTTGTTGTCATGGATTATCAAGGTGTACATTGTTCGGCTGAGCATTAGTGACCATAAAATTGCATGGTAGAATTTAACATAACATGACACTGTCACTGACAGTGACTTTATTATCAATCTTTCAAAATTATTGACGTTCCGTTTTCCAACTTATGGAATTATGACCAACACATTTTTATCATTGGGAAAATCAAATTGGGACTATAATCTACCTACACTAATTAATAAAAAACTTTTAAAACAATGTATGAAGCTTTCTTTTTGAGACACTAAATTCTACTTTTATTTATCGAAGTTAAATTAATCGTCATCTAATGTGTGCTTTTGTATACAAATGCAATACGATTCTTTATACGCAGTGCCGGTCAGCTGATTTATTTAATGTCATTCAAAAATAGCTGCCAAAATCGGCTTGCTTGGTGCGCAAAAATCTTGTCCTGTTCATTTGAAACATGTTTTATTTCTACTAAAATCTTATCAATTTACGATTCTATTGATAGCGTGTACTACTTTCAATAACCCAGCGAAGTTCAAAGGAAGGCTTATCTGCGTAGAAAAATATGGAAGTTTGTCGATCTATTCGAATTGTAAACCGGCTTTTGAGGAAACCTTTTGGTATTACTGCCTATAGAAATGTTACCGGCACTGCTGTGAAAGAGGAAGCCAGTACAGAGCTAGTGAATACCTACAATCGGGATATCAAGCTTGGTGAGTAACAAATTGACTCCATAAATATGACAATGATGAAACTTCCCAAGATTGTTGTGTGAGGAGTGTTACCTGGACTCGTGGTTTATTTTGATCTACACTATGTTATGAGCTTCTAAACGCTGTCGAGTTCTTTCTACATCTAAAGTAGTCTTCAATTTCTTAGGAAGACAATCTATCCTTGCCAAAATTCAATAGGATCCCCTGAATCAGAATCAGAATATTTTTATTGTAAACTGTTCGTACAATTTGGTGTTACAAAAATATTAACACTTTGACAGTGGATCACGTACTACGCATGTCACACTTTATTGCGTATTTTAAGGGATATGAATAACACGGATGAACACATGAACTCTAAATAAATAAATATTTAATAATTGCACATTCATTACATCCCTCCACCACTATTATTAAAATATACAAATTTAAAAACAAAATAACTAAATCTATTCAATACTTATAACTAAAAGGTTTCTTAGCCTTTCTAGTGGGATTCTGTCGGGTTGGTTCTTTCTCACAATCAGAAGGATTTCCTGTCCCGCGATCCCTGACATCTGAACTTGGTGAGCGTGCATCCAGAAACTCGTCATCAGACCCTTGAGACTCGTCTCCTACTTCCTCCAGCCCACCATCTCTCGCGGGAGATACGGGTGAGGTCGGAGCCGGTTCCGGTGGCGTCACATTCGGGTCCGGCGCTGTACCAACCTGCGGCTCGTTAGGTGGACCCGAAGGTTCAGTTAAACCTCCAAAATCGTCGTCAACTGGTTCCAATAACGAGTTCCCTTTGTTTACTAATATTTGATCCACATGTTTTCTTACATTCGAATTATCATCATAAATAAAAACATTATACATTCTTGAGCCCAAGCAATCTGTAACTATACCTTTTTTCCATGTATGTTTAGTACCATTATTAAAATAGTGCTTTGTCAAAACATTGTCGCCTACTTTGAAACAAACATTTCGTTTCCCTGCAAATTGTTTAGATTGATTCTCCTGCGCCCTAATTACATTGGCCTTGGCCTTGGCCGCGGTGGACGAGGACGGCGAGGAAGGTATATCAGGCTCAGCTGTGTTTCTTAACAAGTCAAGCCGGCAACGCAATGGACGACCAATCATTAACTGGGCTGGAGAAAATCCAGTAGACGAATGTATTGAATTCCTATAATCAAATAAAAACTTGTTTAAAGCTTTAGACATTATTTTAGGATTTGTGTGTCTATTTAAAATCGATTTTAACCCATTTTTGATTGTTTTAACGCTGTTCTCTGCCTGTCCGTTCGACATGGGATGATACGGAGCTCCCGTCATATGTTGAATTCCATTCAATAAACAAAACGTTTCAAATTCGTTGGAACAAAAATTGGTCGCATTATCTGAAACCAAAACGCGGACTAAACCGAATCGGCTAAACATTTCGCAAAGTTTACTTATAACTGATTCACTATCTGTTTTTTGATTATTAGGAAACATTCAACCCATTTAGAATGAGCGTCCACAGCGATAAGAAACTGCTTTCCATCCAACATAAACATATCTATGTGCACACGTTCCCAAGCGCGCTCGGGGTATGGCCACGCTGCAAGCGGAACCTTAGGCGGATTGCATCGGAGCGTGTTGCATATAAAGGGTGTCTCAGCGCCGATTTTAAACTTTAAATATTTATAAAAAAAAACAAATTGTATTAGAAATGTTATAATTGTTGTAAATTATAGTGTAATGTTGCGGATTTTATGTACGAAATATTACACCGTCAAGATGTCTTCCCTCACGGCGAATGCACTCTTCAAAGCGGACAAGCGAATTCGCAGAGACACGCCGTAAAACGTCAACTGATATGGCTCGCACTTCTGTAGTTATTTTGGCCTTTAACTGCTCCAAACTCGTAAGAGGGGTATCATATACTCTTCCTTTGAGATAACCCCATAAAAAAAAGTCAGCTGGGGTTAAGTCAGGAGATCTAGGTGGCCACAATACGTCTCCAAAGCGGCTAATGATTTTACCAGGAAAAAAAGCTTTTAGTGTGTCCATGGAGACCCTAGCAGTGTGGGCTGTGGCCCCATCTTGCTGAAACCACACATTTGACTTGTTAATAGCCCCATCTTGCAGCTGAGGTACAAAAAAATTATTGATCATGTTAATATACCGCTCGCTCGTCACTGTAACCGCTACACCTCGGTCATTCTCAAAGAAAAATGGGCCGATGATTTTCGTCGCCGATATTGCACACCATACAGTAACTTTCGGGCTGTGTAATGCTTTCTGATGTTTTTCTTTTGGGTTGCTTGATGACCAGTAACGGCAATTTTGACGATTTACGTAGCCTTCGAGGTGAAAATGTGACTCATCACTAAAGTAAACATTGTCGATCACATTTTCCTCTGAAAAAAATTCTAACATCTTCTGACAGTAAAATTTTCGCTTGTTGTAGTCTTCCGGTTTGATTTTTTGAACTATTTGGATTTTGTATGGATGTAATTTTAAGTCTAAAGCCAAAATTCGTTGAAGACTTGAACGGTGAAGGCTCAAAGAGGCAGCATGTTTCCTGACTGATCGTCGTGGATGCTCCGCGATCGCAGCGGCGACGCGGTCGATGTTTTCAATCGATCGCACAGGTCTATCTCGAGGGCGAATTGAATGGTTAAGCAAACATCCCGTTGCTCTAAACTTTTCTACCCACGACTTAATTAATTGAATACTCGGGGCGTCACTTATACGGCGGATTTCAAAGCGATTACAAAACTTGCGCTGTGCTTCACTCAACGAAAACTCATTGCAAAAGTAAGCCTCTACTGCGTACGCGCGATGCGCGCCAGACCACTGCGACATGGCGACTAACAAATCCGCACTTGTTACCAACCGAACGCTACCACTCCCCTCCCGCTAGCCCCGCAAACTTCTGAGAAATTCGTGTTTAAAGTTTAAAATCTGGGCTGAGACACCCTTTATTACATGACCCAATCTTTTCCTCTATATGTCTATCTATGTTAGGCCACCACATGCGCATTCTTGCTTCGGATTTGGTTTTAACCACACTAAATGCGAGTTGTGTAATTCGTCTAATAATCTTTCGCGAAAGCAAGAAGGAATGACTAGTTTGTGGCCGCGTAAAATACAGTTGTTTTCTACCGCTAGATCTAATCTACATAAGAAAAATGGCCGTAAAACAGGATTCTTCATTTTGGTTGGCCAACCGTTGTTAATAAAACCGATCACCTTTTGTAACACATCGTCTCGACCTGTACCAATACGTATGTCGTCAATAGTGATAGGCATACAAACACTTTCGCCTACAAAATTTATATACGACGACTGATCATCATTGCCGCCTTCACCGTCGTAAGTTGATACGGACCGAGAAAGAAAATCGGCCACGTTATTGTGACTTTTTACATATTCAATATTTAAATTATACGCTGATAGAAACAGTGCATACCTTTGAAGTCTGTTCGCCGCTAGAACGGGCACGCCCTTTTTATTGCCGAATATCGATAAGAGCGGTTTGTGGTCGGTGCGCAATACAAACGGTACTGTACGCCCGTACAAATAGTGATTAAACTTTTTAATTGCAAATACAATTGACGTAGCCTCCTTTTGAATTTGAGCATAATTTAATTCAGGTTTGAGCAATGATCGAGAAGCATACGCCACAACCCTCTCGGTGCCGTCCGGCTGGCGCTGCGCGAGCACGGCGGCGGCGCCCAGGCCGCTGGGACCGGCGGCGTCGCACGTCACTATGGTGGGGTACTCCGGGTGGTAGTGGGCTAGCACACGATCCGAACTAAGCTCCTGCTTTATTCTCGTAAATGCGTCAGAATGAACTTTTTCCCACGCCCACTTACAGCCTTTTTTCAGTAAATTATTAAGAGGACTCAACACCGACGATGTATTCGGTACAATACACCGATAGTAATTAACCATTCCTAAAAATGACTTCAATTCATTCACATTAGTAGGTGGGTTACAATTAACGATCGCTTCAATTTTATTGTTTGACTTGTGTAACCCCTCCTTGTCGATTACGTAGCCCAAGTACTCAATAGAACTTCTGAAAAACTCGCATTTCTCGCGTTTTACCCGTAATCCGGCTTCCTGTAACCTCTTCATAACCTGATCTAACCTCTCTAAATGCATTTTTCGGTTAGGTGCTGTGATTAAAATGTCGTCTAAATAAATGCATATACCATCTATGTCCCCCAATAACTGTTCCATTGTGCGTTGAAATATAAAAGGCGCGTTTGATAATCCGTAAATAAGGCGCTGAAAGGTATATAAACCCCTGTGCGTGTTTATACAACACCATTTCTTTGAATCATCAAGCTCTAATTGGAGATAAGCCAATTTTAAATCTAATTTGCTAAATTCTTCACCCCCATGTAATTTAGCGAACAAATCTTCAATCCGTGGAAGGGTAAAATTTTCCATGTATAAAGCTTTGTTTAATGTTACCGAGAAATCACCACAAATCCTTACCTTTCCGTCAGGCTTTAGAACTGGTACTAGGTATAGGCGTAGCAACGTCGGAATGGTCTACCTTTTCTATTATTCCTGCCGCTAACAAACGGTCCAACTCTTCTTCAATTTTAGGTTTCAAAGCTAACGGTACCGGTCTTGGTTTAAAAAACTTTAACTGTACATCTGATTTGAGTTTTAAGCTTACTTTATATTTATTAAACCTTCCTAATTCTTCAGAAAATAAGTGAGAATATTTTTTTATCAACCTTTCGCCTGCTGCGGCGGCGGCGGAGGTGTCGTGGTCACTCTTTATTGAAACGTTATTGCAATTTATCTTACTACACAGATGTAATTGGAACAACCTCTTAAAATCGCGTCCTAAAAGAGGCAAACGTTTCTCCTTTGTTTTGAGAACAAAGAAAACTAACTGTTCCGTCCGGCTTTCAAAACTTATTGGTACCGATACACAGCCCATGGGGGCTATTTTTACCCCTGTATAAAAGTTAAAACTTCTTTGCATGGATAAGACTGGTTATCGCTCCCGAACAGCTGTTGATAGATAACGGCCGGCAAGACAGAAACAGCGCTACCGCAATCAAGTTCACATTGAATTTCTTTGTTATTGATTATGGTTTTTCGCGAGATTGGTTCGTCCCTAATCGGCGAGCTTTTTAAATTAAATAAACTGTAAATACCTTCATCAGCGCCATCGTCGTCCGTTCCTATGAAATTGCTATCACTTAAGGCGCTACTAGGAGCCGATAACCTTGAGCGAATGGGTGTGGCTATCGTTTCGGCCCCGCACCTTCCGCGCAGCCCCCGCCGCGCCGCCGCCGCCGCGCCGCCGCCTAGTAAATAGTTTTCGCGCGTAAGTGTTCCTTCGTGGCGGCGGCGGCGGCGCAGCGGCACGGCTGATACGCGAGAAATGCAAATGCGATTCCCACTACGAGATAAATTTTTACAATAACTGCAAATATTTGTTCCTGGTCTAAGTTTTGTGGTACCATGATGGTAGGTATAAGTAACCTAATCAAGGAACAGAACTCGGTAGGTACCTACTTTGAACCTATTTATGTCACTGTTGGTTTGGTTTTATTACGAGATACTTATTAAACGTACTAATAACGTAACGTGATGTAGGTAACTACTTCCTTCAAAAGTAGCCTATATTTCAATAATTCAAAAGTTTTATCCCTACACGTAGTAACAAACATTCAACTTCTTTAATTTTTAATGTTAGTAGGATATCAACGAATGTATAGGTAAAAGGTAAGGTAACAAACAGTAAATCTCTGAGCAAGAGGAAAAAGGGCATTAATGGACCAAGAGAAAAAATACGGTTTCATGGTATTTAGGTTTTTTACACCCATATAAAAATTAAACCAGAAATACAGATGGAATGATTTGATAAAACAATAAATTTCTTAGCTAGAGGAGAAAGAGCATCCTGGAACAAGAGATAAAACTACTGTTACAGACTGGATTTTTTATACCGTTACAAATGAAGACCCATATCAAAATTTCAAAAAGTTTAATTGCCTTTCGCGTAGTATTTGTGAGACTTCTATACGTGTTTCATTTCGCTGCCTCAGCTTTCAATGTTTCTGTTTTTGATTTGGTTTTTCTGTTTTATTTTTACTGTATATCCACGTCATTTCTGCTCCTATCGGTTCCTGTTCAATTAGTTCATCTATGTTTTTAGTTGTCACTGTTATTTCTTCTTCCATTTTTTCCTCTTCTATCATTTTATTTTCTTTTAATTGCTTTTTTTTGTATTCAATAGCTCCTAATATATAATTTGGGTCTCTTAATGGAATAGATCTAGAATGTCTTCGATTGTTTTTCTTAAATTATTAAGAAAAGTATTTTTTTCTCTTACATACATATCAGGCGTCATGTCTGGCTTTACACATTTTCTCCTGTAATCTATGACCTGTCCATTTTGGAATGATCTTTTATTTTTCCATTAATTTAGATTTCCTCAACCGTCTTTCTTCTAGAATATTAATCTTGCCTCTTGAAATATTTCTCACAATTAACAAAAACAACTGACGATACAGCTTTATGAGTATTAAACGACACAACTGCAGCTTGGCTCTGCGTTTAATAAGATCGTTTTCGACAAATATTTATGCGGTTACCACCCACGAACTTTACTACAATACTATAGGTGTAGACTGTGGTTCTGTAGAATCTGGCTGGAACAATGAACTATTAGATTAAACAGTCATTAATTTCAAGTAAATTACGGAAGAGAATGAAAGGGAAGGGAGGGGAAAAGAGGAAAAAAAACATCCTAAAATATGAGTCAATAAGTTATTATAATAAATAAGGGAAGGGAGGGGAAAAGAGAGAAAAAATATGCTGAAATATGAGTCAATAAGTCATTATAATAAATAAATAAATTTTGTTGGACAATTCACACAGCATTATCTAGCCCCAAGTTAAGCAGAATACACTACACTATTTTTTATACATAGAAAAAGATCCAGAACACATATTTGCAACATTCTCGAGGCAGGAATTGAACCCGCAACCTCTTTTCGCCCACAGAGCCATGGAGGTCGTCACTAATTATCTCTACTTCGAATCCATCTTCAATTGGATCTGGTCTAAAATCCTGGTTAGATGATTCTAGTGATCTTGGTGTCATTGGTTTTGGCTGTAACATACAAAATAATAGGCTATTTCTTTGTTATGTTCATTCAAAAGATTTCAGTCGTGCCCAGTTTACTAATTTGTCCCATGCTGGGATAAATAGGACGCACGGTCAAATTTTTTTTGGTAACAAATATTTTGAGGAAATGAATGGCAAAACTTATCAAAAATGTTTGACAAATAACTCGAACACTATAAGATGAAAAAAAGGCTATGTCCCGTTTTAACCCAATCTCCTTTTCATTTCGAAATGCATTACCATTTCAAACAGTAAACGTATTATAGAATTCACGCAATGTATTAATACTTTGTATTATATTAATATTATATTATTTGGGGCTAGATAAAGCTGTGTGAATTGTCCAGCATTATTTAACATTTATTGTTATTATAATAATATGTTTTCAATACCTCTGGGCTCAAAGGGCGTAAAGGACATTTGGTCGAAATTGACTATATAATGCAGTTTTACTCAGTTTTTAATAATCTATCGAACTGTATATTTAGTTACCTCAAATTCGCATATAAAGAACCTTTACGACCTTGCATTTCTGTCACACTAAACACAATTTAATTATTGTGAAAGAAGGATGTAAACACAAATCTTGAATGTAAAAATTATTTAATACCAAAGCGCATCGCAGTATTGTGCCGACATAGATGTAAAGTAGGCTTTATAGTTCTACTATACATACTTGAATTATGCTATATTATATAGGGTGGGGCAATTTTTGGCCCCTTAAGGGTAGCTACCGTTTCTTTTATAGTTAGACGGTTTTGTTCTTTGGAACCTTCTGTTTTATTTTGAAGAGAAAAATATTGCTATTTTTAGTTTTTCGAAAAATAAGTACCTACGGTTCGCCCAAAAATTGACATTTGTCAAGAAAAACAAGTTGGTCTTGATCGACACTATTTATAACCAGGAACACTTTTCCCAAAGTAATATACCAAATTACATCGTAAGTTTTGGCAATAATTAAAAAACAATTCCCATACATTTTCTATGAAAAAACGAGTAAGTGAAAACAACAATGTCACAAGTTGGTAGGCTAATTTTGAAGGCCTTTTAATATATAGGAAGAGTGTTCCTGGTTGGAAATAGAGTCGATAGAGACCAACTTGTTTTTTTTTTGACAAAATATGTCATTTTTTGGACGAACCGTACTTTTTTTCAAAAAACTAAAAATGGCAACATTGTTTTCTTCAAAATAAAACAGAAAGTTTTAAAGAATAAAACCGTCTATCTATAAAAGAATCGGTAGCTACCCTTAAGGGGCCAAAAATTTGCCCCACCCTGTATATTCTCAGATTTACTCTCTGTCGAAGTAACTGAATGACTAGAGTACTGGAACTGTAGTACTGAACTACCGCCGCCTGCGCGAAGCGGGATGAGAATTTTTTGTTTAAAAAAGCTGCCCCCACTTCGCAGAGCCGGTACCAGTACTACATTCATCCCGTGACCACGACAATGTAAATCTGTTGAAACGTTGAGAAAAAATTGTAGATAAACGCGATAAATACCAGTGAATATCTATTATAATGTGTTCTGATTGCTTAAATAATTTAAGTGCCTTTAAATGTAGAATAAACAGTTTTAATTTTATTTTAAGCTTTGTTTTATTTATATAGCAATGGCCTTTCATTGAAATTTTAGGATAAATTCAACAATAATAACACAATGCATAGAAAAAAAACATAATTGGTTAATAATTATGCTTAATAATCAATCCTTCACGACTATATTAATATTAAATAAAAATTAAATTTGTCAATTACGTCCTTAATTTGTACAATTTTGAACAAAATTAGTAGCTTTACGCACTAAGGTGCTTGCATAGTTGGAATTTTTTGTAAAAGTCGTAAAAGTCATTTTTGTGTAATTTTATGGACTATTTATCAAGCTGTTTATATAGTAAAAATTAATTTGACTTGTCTTAGTACTTATTTTGTAAGTCTAAAGAAATAAACGATTTGACTCTGACTCTGGTCGTATAGGAAATTTATTTCAGTAAATATAACACTGGGACAGTTTATCAACGCAGTTTTAGAAAATAGCACAAATTCTAAGAACTTTATTCCTAGGTTTTGTCTAAATAGCACCAAAAACAAAAAACTACAGTCAAAATAAACTTTTTGTTTTTGGTTTTTGCCTGTCCTGTAAAGTCGCCTTTTGTCCTTTACGCTCTTTGAGCCCAGAGGTATCGATATGTGTCTCTGAGCGTAGCTGCAGGTAGCTATACAGTTCCTATTGCTGGCTCGGATTGGAGTAAACGGAGAGGTCCACCACCTCTCAGTTTACTCCAATCAGTACCTAGACCATGTACCTAGTGCCTCACTTCGGAGAGACATGGAACAGGTGTGACTATGTATGGTAGGTATCCTATTAGATTTCAGTCTGCTCGTCTGTGTATTCACGAAGTGTACCTTACTAAAGTTCTGATGATGATCATGAATCGGGTTAGAACGAATATCATACCTACTTATATTATTTCGTCGCAGAATACATACCTAACATTACATAAGCATTGTGGATGTTTTACCTGTTGCATAGTCATTTTCACTATGTCAACTTGGCCGGTCACTTTACATCTGTAAATAAATAATGATGGCAGAATATTTTCTCTCTCTTCCTCTCGACTTATTGCCCTTTCCTCGATCTCCTACAGTAAATATACAAATAAGAAAAATGTAGGTACATAATATTGCTAATTAGTAACAATAGCATAAAATAAAATGTACCAAGGTAGCAAGTAGTTATACTTACATAATTTCTTCCAACTTTTGAGCTTACAGAGCTCTGGATTTCTTCAGCTTACTGATCTTCGGCATTTTCAATATTTTACAAACTATCTTACCCTAAATAAAGCGTTCATGCGCGGATGTATCACACTAATATTATAAATGCGAAAGTTTGTGTGTATGGATAGATGGTTGTTTGTTACCTCTTCACGTCAATACTGCTGAACTTATCGGGCTGAAATTTTGCATACATATAATCCTAATCCTGAAATCAAACATAGGGCTACTTTGACGACCTCTGTGGCGCGGTGGGCGAAGGTCCGCTTGCTACGCAGGTGGTTGCGGGTTCGATTGCCGCCTCGGGACAAATGTGTGTACCTACGATCTGCAGATATTTGTTCAGGGCGTTCTGGATGTTTTCTATGTATAATAAAAAATATCTATCTATGTAGTGTATTGTATTATGTATATCAGTTATCTAGTACCCATAACACAAGCTCTGCTTAGCTTGAGGCTAGATAAGGCTGTGTGAATTGTCCAGCATTATTTATTATATTTATTATTATTTATTTACTTTTTATCCCATAAATCAGTTCCATAAATCACCTTTAAACGATCCCATAAAATCAACGCGTGCGAAGCCGCGGGGCGCAGCTAGTGTATAATAAATAATTCTTCTGTGCGCCAATATAATTAATTATTATCGAAAAGCAAAGTAAAGCGAAAGCTCGTAGGTGAGCGTGAGGCGGACGAACACAACCTCCCCGTACGACAGCCAGCGCGACACTGCCTCCCGTCGCCCGCGCGACCACCTCCAAAGGTAAGCGCCCACTAATTATACGGAAAAATGTAAAATAATTATTTTCTACGTGAAAAACCATCGCATCACAAAATCATACGTTCAACTTAAAGATAAAGTCTTTGCCGTCATGTAGGTGAAGAAAAAAGTACAAAATTCTTAGTCGTTTAGAAGTAGATACAAATTTTCAGTCCAAAACAGCTGCACTTTGTGAATTTTTTTCACATGGTAAATGAACAGGTAGAACTTTTTTGTACGTTCACTTTACAGATAAAAGGTCAATAAGTAACATATATTTTTTTCAGCACATAACATTGACTCCTCTAGGAGGAGAAAGCCTCTAAATAACACCAAATAACACCTATCAGCTAGTGTATGGCCCTTAAGTAGTTTAGATTTGCACAGAAAAACGGCACTGATCTTTGAGTGATTTTTATAACCGCACACCTCGCAACACTTCGACACTCGCGAATTATCTTTATCAGTAGAGGAAGAAGGCGCTCCTCGCTGCATCGCGAACACTGGCTGCGCTTGCATCAGCCCCGTCCGAGCCTCCAGCAGCGCCCGTGCCTGACGCCTCGGCCGCCGCGGCGTTCCCAGACCGCGCGGTCTGCAACGCCGCGCGAGCACACCTCACGCCCTGCGCCAACTCCAATGCCTTGTTGAATGTCAATGTTTCGATGCTTTCCGCAAACAACTTTTCTTTTTCTTTGAAATTTTCTAACCCTAGGACAAACCTGTCCCGTAAGGCCATTTCTAGTTCACTCTTGAACCCACACTATTGCGCCAAGTTACGCACTCGCGCCGCCCAATCAGATAGGTCTTCTCCCGGCCTTTGTTCAGCCTTATAAAACTTATAACGTTCTGCAAACGTACTTTTCTTCGACTGAAAATGATCGTTTAACTTTTCTCAAAGCACTGAGAACACGATGGTATCCAAGTCTTCGGGAAAAACCAAATCTCTTGCCACGCGGTAGGTATCCTCCGATAGTGCAGTGAGCAGCAGAGCTCGTTTCTTCAAGTCCGCCTTGTCGGTTTCCTCTTGAATATTGTTCGCCACACAGTACTGAGTAAACCGACTCTTGAAAATGCTCCATTCTTGCACCCGGTGATCAAATGAGAGACTGCCGCCTAAACTCATTGTTTGGTGTTCACTCGTTATAACAAACACTTGTTACAACGCCCCAATACAAATATAACACACGTAGATTACACTCGTCGCCAAGGATGAACACATGAACTCTGTATTGGCCTAAAATCAACTGAGGTGGCAACCTACCCTCATACATTTTATGTTGCACATTCATTACACGCTTATTTTATCCTAATTCCGCATACATAGTTAGCGTACCTACCATTCTGGGTGCGCCGGCACTTTTTGACCATTTTGTTACTTTTATAGTAAAAAGACTATAATAGTTGCGGCCATGGTTTTTTTTTCATTGTATGTAGGGTATCTTATATTATTATATAAAATAAGAAAAACATGTATAATTGTTTTTTTTTATTATAAAATCAACTTAGTAAGGCACGTTTACGAAAAAAAAAAAAACTCTTACATCTACATTTTTCAAATTTTATACCGTGTAGTCTTTTCTGGTGTGGTATTTTTTGAAGCACGGGTCATAGCACAAGGGTACGTTGCAATCTGGGCAAAAAAAATATCGTTTCCTTGCGACCTCGCTTACCAGTTTCCTTCTTTGTAGTGTCAGCGCAGACTTTGCAAACTCTTGCCACTTTCGTTTTCGATCCTGTCGCTGGTATCCTTTCCATGAAGTGTCTCCCTGTTAATCTGGACGTCATACCAGTATGATGTGGACCACGAGATGGGCCTGCATCATCGAAGAATGCATGCTGCACCAGTTCTTCACCACAAGTCATCAAAAACTGCGAAAATCGCAATTTATGACGCGTGTTGTTCCTACTTTTGTTGAAGATTACGAAAGAATTGACTAAAGCCCTCGCAACCAGATTGAAAAACATCTTCTTCCACCATTTCATTGTTTTGCGATTCAAAGAATAGTATGAAACATACTGATCGTTGAGATCCACGCCAATTTTGTGGTGATTGTAATCGACGATGCAATCAGGCTTCAGTTTTTTGACGACTCCAACTCCTTTGCGTTTAGCTGTTACCTCCGTCCAAGTAGCGGCGTGTTTTGTTGTAAGCATCAGCACGTCCCGCTTATCCTTCCACTTACAAGCGGTGAGATTGCCACGATGACAGAAGACCATTTCATTCACCTCTAAAGACTGATGTAGCCATTCCCCAGGCAAACCACGCCGATTAGCCATAACTGTTCCAACAGCACGGGTTTGTTTTTGCCAAAGCAAGTCAACAGTAGTTGGGCTGGTAAAAAACCTGTCCATGTAAATGGTGTGCCATTTTCCAAAGTATGGTTCGCACAATTCCATTATTATGCTCTGGGTAGTCTTTGAGTCGCCAACGTAAGGAACCATCTTCAATATATAGCCGGTTTTAGCATCGCAAAGCATATAAATTTTCATGCCGTATTTGTCGGGCTTATCTTTGTTATACACTCGAAAATGTCCTCTCCCTCTAAAGCCACATGTTCCTTCATCGATAGTTAGTTCTTCATCGGGAGAAAAGGTCATCTGACACAAATTCGAAAGCTCCTCAAAATATGACCGCAGTTTAAAAAAAGCGTCATAGCCTTCCTGGCCTCGTGGTATATACTTTGAGTTGTCATTTAGATGAAGGCAACTATATATATATGGCTCTAAAACGAGATCTAGTCATGATCTTTTTTGGGAATGGAGTTTGTATAATCTCTCTAGTGGACCAATATGAATCGAAACTTTCTTTCTCAACAAGCGTCACGTGGATTATGATGGCCAAAAAGTTCTTTATTTCACGCAGTGTAACAGGTTTCCAATTGTACAACATGCATCCTGGCTTTAGCACACCCTGTCTAGCTTGCTTTGCCTTCATTTGACTTGCATAGCGATTGGTTTCTTCTTTGAGAAGTTTCCAAAAAGAATCTGGGAAAAAGATTGAAAAGCAGTCTAATTCCGATGACTGTTCATCAACTGGAGGCATAACTATACATATATCTTGAAAGACAGGATTTTCAGGTAGATTTTCTACTGGTTTATATGACCATCCATTGGCTTCATCAATTTGTTGGACATTTTGTACTGTACATCTGCCGCGGCTGCGAGTGGAACGCGAACGCACTGACGAACGAACGTCGTGTTCGTTCGTTCGACCTGTTCTTCTAAACCTTGACCGTCCCCTTGTCCTTATCGGTGCTTGACCCCTCTCTCTTGGCTCTGGTATGTCCTCATCACTAAGATCTAATTGTTCTTGACCGGCTATAAACTCGTCAATTCCCTCTGAAAAACAAAACATGTGGATACTTACTCAAAACCAAAAGCTATTACAATCTTACAAAAACACAAGTAAATCGATAGCATACCTTCAGTTTCTACTGTCGTAGTGTCCTCCTCAATATCCGAATCCTCATCATTTTGCAAAATGTCAATAATATCTCTAGTTTCTCTTTCCGAATCCAGACGAAATCGTCGTCGCGAAGTCATTTCGCGCCAAAAAATTGTCACACGTCCCGATCCAAGGAACATAAATACTAGGCGTCCCGATCGCTTAGCTACGCTGCTGGGGCAACTGGCAACTGGCGCGCGAGAGTCGACCCGGCTCGGGCCGGGCGATCCTTTGTTCCCCGCACCCCACACACCGCAAGTATTTGAAGTGCGGTTGTGTGTGTAGCCTAAATATTTATCTAAGCATTGACGTGACGCGGATCACGTCTACAGGCCGTTGTTTTAAAGTAAACAGTATTGAAATTCACACACGTACGCAGTACGTGATCAGCGTCTCTAACAAAAAAAACTGTCACGGACAGGGGACGTGATCGGCTGTCAGAGATTGGAAATAAATAAAATGCTTGGCTGTCAAAGTGTTAATAACCTGAATTATTTTGTCTTGAAAATGCAACCATCAGAGTTTAGCTGGACAGCTGTTTATACAGTTAAGTTCACACTTTTTTTGTTGTTTCTTAGCTGAATCAACTTTAAAACTTTTAAATCTATCATGGTTATTAATACTAAAGTTATTTACAACAGGATATTTACCATGATTAGATTATAAATATCCTGTTGTAAATAACTTTGAATCAACTTTGTTATCCCGGACCCAGTATCTGTCCTTCACTGGGAATGCATAAGAGTAACAGCATTTAACAAACAGAAATCATCAACTTGCTAAGGTCACTCCTGGCTATGCTATCCAGCGAAACACACTGTCTGACAGCCACTGGGCCTATGAAAACTAGGAACTCTGGAATTTACCTTATTGGTATGAAAGAATTGGAATAAAATAATTATTATTTCAGGTGGCGTAGTCCCTGTATTTCGACGGGCTCTCCTCTTCCCGTCAAGAGTAGCTTTGCAAGATGAGTTTGGTATCTACACTTATGCTGGATTGTACCAGGCAGCATCCATGCTCAGCCAGGAGATTCAAGTCCAATTGGGTAAGTAGCAGAGCATCAGCCTATTAGGACTAACTCTGGAATCATCCTTATCAGCTGGCATACTACACCTGCGACTGCAGTTGTCTACAGGTGATGGCAGTCAACGAAAAATAATAACATGTTTACTGTGAATTCAATACATATTAGTAAATTAACAAGATGAACACTTTTCTACACTCTATCCAGGTTTACTATATCTTACTATATTCTCGTTACTATATCTAGGTTTACGAAGGAATGAAAAAAACTTTCAATTAGTTTTGTCAAAACATTGACTGCAATCTCTTACAGTCAACGTCTGTGTATATGAGATATGCATGTGATAGTATATGATACAAATATAACGTATAGCTGTGTATATGCTCCTGAATAAAATAAAGTAATGATACTGTGAAACATTAACCTACCTTTGGTTGTATTGTTTAGTTTTATATTTTAGTATTGTTTTGCAGATAAAACTGTATTGTTTACACTGTTTTGTCTGCAAAGTAATGTATTCATTCGAAGTTAATACTATTTATATAATTTAAGTGAAATTATAAGCAGAAAACCCCATTTTGTTAGATTTTGTTGTATTTTAGCCTTGTTTTGCAGATAAAACTGTATTGTTTACACTGTTTTGTCTGCAAAGTAATGTATTCATTCGAAGTTAATACTATCTATATAATTTGAAGTGAAATTATAAGCAGAAAACCACATTTTGTTAGATTTTGTTGTCGAATACCGCTGATGACGTAACGATCAGCTGAGGCGCAGGTGTTGTTTGCTCACTGGTATAAAAGGCTGTCGAACGGTCGACTAAGGGACAGTTATCGAGCAGCAGTCGTACCGAGCGGAGCTCCCCCCTCGTTGCAAAGTTAAGTAATTTAATTATTGTTTTACTGCTAGTTGGTTTTTTAACATTGAAATTGTCAGTCAAGATTATAATGTTTTATGTTTGTCTCTTCATAGAGATAGATAATGTATAAATTGTGGTTATATAGATAATGGATAATGCTGTGTGGATTGTCCACTATTATTTATTATTATTTGTTTTATGTTTTATTCTAAATATAACATGTACTAGACACCTAAGAGATTAAGTAAAATTGCTAGTGGTTTCTTGTTCACTTCTTCCACTAGTGGACAAAAGATTGAAGTGAACAGAATCTCAATAACACCTTATTTCTTATTTTTATAATAGTTTTTCGGTACCTAGGTCTAAAGAAATAAAGTTATTGACTTCTGACTTCCGATTTCATTATTTACAATTCCCAAAATGTTAGGATGCATTGTAAGGTAGGTAATTCCTTAATCCTATCAAAATTATATAATTCGACTAGGTACTTATAGGTCGAAAATCTCTTATCAGAAGTGGGATAGCCCGAAACTGTTTCAAAGTTCTAATATGTTCTTTCACAAGATTCAGGTTGGATCCCGCAGCAGACCTTCGTGGACGAAGGTCTTGCTCAAGCCGATTTCTGACTGATGCTTCCAATCCACGACGAGATGGTGGACGTGATGCTACCAATGCCCGATCCTACGACATACTTGCTATTTGTTGCAACTACATTGAGGTGCTGAGCAACGAAATTCGGACGAAGTCACGAAGGATCGGAAGGGTTCGTAAACTAGGTACGACGACGTAAAAACGTGACGCAAGACGGTCTTACACGATTTTGTTTTGGTAGCTATAAACTTGAACTGTATCATAATAAGAAACTTCAGGAATAAGTAGGCTTGCAATTCATAAAAACCTACAAAATTCTCAAGAATTACGATACAAAATTTGCAACTTCTAGTATTGCTCGATCGATGTTTTCATAATGTTCTGAAATTGTAGTGGTTGACATAGCATTGTCAATGCGAACTTATTTTTAACTACTGGCAGTTTATCATTTTGACAGCGTTTACTACTTTGGTTCAATTAGTGCCAACAATTTTTTTACTATTAGTTTCTTATGTTAATTCACTTAAAAAAAAATTTGGCCAAATACAAATGCTAGTGAAACAAAAAAGAAAAAAACCGAAATATACCGGTATTAACTTTTATCGATCTTGATAAAAGTTAATACATATATCTGTTATATTGATAAATTGCATTGGATGGTACATGTTCATAAATTTGACGACGTTGAGATCTAAATTATGTGCTTTGTTTATTGACCAAGAGTTTCAGATTGTTGGTTTGAGGACACCAGTCTAAAGATGGGGCTTGGTTGTTTTGGTGACTTTTTTAGTCAATGAAAATGAAGTCTGTTGGCTTGGTCCGCTATTAAATAAAAATAGTTATGTATGGTCATATCTTATGGACATGTACATCAGCAAAAGTTTAAAAAAAAGATATGTACAAGATTAGGTACATATTAAACAGAGAAAAAAAAAACGAATAAGGTCAGGTATAAAACATTTTTTTTATTAAATTCACATGTAAACAGAGTGGCTTTTATGGCCATTGTCAAATAAACGAAAACAAAAAATAAAGTGAAATAATAACAGAATCGGTATAAACTAAATGAATGGTAAATAAACACACAGTTTGTCACTTTTATAAAGCACACAAAATTTAAAGCAAAATAAAACACGTACTTAACAAAATTAGAAACACTTTATAGAGTTTGTTTAAAAAAAAAAGTGCTTACAAGGATTTCAAATGAATAAAATAGAAAAAAAAATTTAAAGCATTATTTTTTACTACAAAATATTACGCATAATATGACATAGTTTCATGAATTTATGGTATTTTAAATATTTTTGATAAATTATAACATCAAATATGATAAGCAAGACAGGTATTTGGTAGAAGTCTCCCACATTTCTCTCCATGGTTTTCTGTCTCTGGCTTGTCTCATCCATTTTGGTCCGATTTATTTTTTAAATACGCTTCCGTGGTCGCCCTTTGCTTCCTTTATTTTCTCGTGGTATCAATTCCGTCACTTTTTAACCGACTTCAAAAAAAGGAGGAAGGTGTCAATTTGACTGTATTTTTTATGTTTGTTATCTTAGGACTTTTGACTGAGTGATCCGACTTTGATCGTTTTTTTATATTTTATTTTTGGAAGCTGGTGCTTCTTTTATGATTCTATGTCAATGTTGCCCAGTTAGGACTTTGTCTATCTTAAAGAGTAAAAAAAATTGGTATATTGCATTTTATACCATGCTCAATTATAGGGTAGTAAAACCAAACTCCTTAAAAAAAAAAATCTTTTGTCAATTCAATACATTAGTGACAATTTAATATTTTTATCGGAATAGTTTTCCTTTTATGTTGTCAGCTTAGCCGAGCGATTAGTCGAAGGTTCAGTAATCAGTAAATATAATAATGTAAAAAGATTCTTTTGGCAATTCAATACATTAGTGAGAGCTTAATATTTTAATCTTATCGTTATAGTTTTCCTTTACCTAATGTAGTCAGCTTAGCCAAGCGATTAGTGAAAGGTTCAGTAATCAGTAAATATATTACACCCAATATATTATTTAGAATCTGATGGAGATAAACTAAGCAACAGCTTAGAATAGAATAGAATATGGGTCTGCCTCCACGTCCCTTTTAATTTTTATCAATAAAGAGCTCTGTATCAACAGATAAATTGATTAATAAATATAGGGATCAAAGTTTGAAAAAGGTTATAATATAATAAATAATTATATGATTGTGTTTGCTGCAAATATGTTTGAATGTTAATGTTATACAAAATAGTAAGAAAATAGATGAAACAAAAATTAGGCGCTTTATTAGTTTGTTATTCGTCGATCGTGAGGTAGTAAGTGTGTATGCTGTGAAATTTTAGTACTGTACAAAGATAAAGAATACTGTTGGAGTGAGCTTCCCGATACGCTTCAAAAACTAACTATGTAAACAAAAAAAAAAGAATGAGTGATGTTCCCATAAAAATGCATAGCTTAGAGCTTAGAGATAGTGCTGATCGTTATAAGAAGTTAAAATAACTTGCACAAAATAACAAAAGCTCAAGAAAAAAATTGCTGAGATGGCCAAGTGAATGGCTTAAACAGAATAATGACTTTGAAGAATCACTTTGATCAGTACCGTAATAGATTATTGTGTTACAAAGTAAAATAAATAATATATTATTAAGATATTGGTTCTGTTACAATAACATTATTGTATTAAAACATTTTTACGGTGTAAAGCTAATTTTAAATAGATTGTTTAATTAGTTACTGTATAAAGTTAATTGAATTATTTACACATAGACAACTCATGTTTGTGTACACTGGTCAATTTTTTGCTTTATGGTTATCTGAATGTCATGTGCAGTGGTGACAGGATCCTTGAAACGAGGCACTGAATTATAATTAAAACTGCGCATCTATGAGTTGGTATGTTTATATAGATATAATTGCCAGGAGCATACACATAGATGGGCTGGGATGACTAGGACACTGGTCTATTCTTTGCCTGATGTTGACCTGAATGTCATTTGCAGTGGTGACAGGGTCTTCATGTCAAGGCACTGAATATTAGACCAACTCATGAATGTGTTGGACACTGATCGATTCTTTGCTTTATGGTTATCTGAATGTCATGTGCAGGGGTGACAGGATCCTTAAAACAAGGCACTGAATTAAAATTAAAACTGTGCATCCATGGGTTGGTACTGCTGGTCGATTTCTGCCCTGATACTTCACTGGTATTCATGCTGCAGATGATAGGCGTTGTATGTCAAGGGCTACTTCACTGGTATTCATGCTGCAGATGATAGGTGTTGTATGTCAAGGGCAGGGACAGCAGGCTAATTTGGGGGTCAATTGTAGTTGGTACTTTGAGAACAAAGTACTTGTCAGTATGGCCGTGATAGTATATGATACAAATATAACGTATAGCTGTGTATATGCTCCTGAATAAAATAAAGTAATGATACTGTGAAACATTAACCTACCTTTGGTTGTATTGTTTAGTTTTATATTTTAGTATTGTTTTGCAGATAAAACTGTATTGTTTACACTGTTTTGTCTGCAAAGTAATGTATTCATTCGAAGTTAATACTATTTATATAATTTAAGTGAAATTATAAGCAGAAAACCCCATTTTGTTAGATTTTGTTGTATTTTAGCCTTGTTTTGCAGATAAAACTGTATTGTTTACACTGTTTTGTCTGCAAAGTAATGTATTCATTCGAAGTTAATACTATCTATATAATTTGAAGTGAAATTATAAGCAGAAAACCACATTTTGTTAGATTTTGTTGTCGAATACCGCTGATGACGTAACGATCAGCTGAGGCGCAGGTGTTGTTTGCTCACTGGTATAAAAGGCTGTCGAACGGTCGACTAAGGGACAGTTATCGAGCAGCAGTCGTACCGAGCGGAGCTCCCCCCTCGTTGCAAAGTTAAGTAATTTAATTATTGTTTTACTGCTAGTTGGTTTTTTAACATTGAAATTGTCAGTCAAGATTATAATGTTTTATGTTTGTCTCTTCATAGAGATAGATAATGTATAAATTGTGGTTATATAGATAATGGATAATGCTGTGTGGATTGTCCACTATTATTTATTATTATTTGTTTTATGTTTTATTCTAAATATAACATGTACTAGACACCTAAGAGATTAAGTAAAATTGCTAGTGGTTTCTTGTTCACTTCTTCCACTAGTGGACAAAAGATTGAAGTGAACAGAATCTCAATAACACCTTATTTCTTATTTTTATAATAGTTTTTCGGTACCTAGGTCTAAAGAAATAAAGTTATTGACTTCTGACTTCCGATTTCATTATTTACAATTCCCAAAATGTTAGGATGCATTGTAAGGTAGGTAATTCCTTAATCCTATCAAAATTATATAATTCGACTAGGTACTTATAGGTCGAAAATCTCTTACATGCAAGTCCATGGGGGTGAGGTCAAGAGACCTGGGTGGCCACACAATGTCACCTAGTGTTGGAAAAAAAACAGTTTTTTTTATATTATACAAAACAAAATGTTTGAAACTAGTGTTTTTTTGTTTTTCTTTTTCTTTTCTGTCAGGGATCAATTTCTAACCTATTTTCTAATTTACATTAGTAAAAATTAACATAACGATAAATATTTACTTTTGGTTGCGTATCTCAGTATCTCTTATCTAATTATTTAAAATTAATCAATACAAAACACATTACATTACATACACCTTGTATGTAGTGTAGTGTAAGTTAATTAATCCAGTGATTTACTTTCTTTCGACGGCCAACATCGGGATGATGCCTGCGGGACATTACTGGCGGGGAGTTACCTATGCAGTCTATAAATTGGCCAAAATAGGGACTTTCCACTTGTAAATTTATTTTAAGCTATTGAGAGTCCTACATATTTATTAGTATGGATTTATTTCCATTCATTTGCAATTGCATTAAACATTGTTTAAAACTTGTTTTAAACTATGTTTTGAAACACTTAATAAAAAACATAGTTTTATTTCAAACTGTCTTAAACACTGTTTTAAACACGTGTTTTAAAACAACTTGTTTTAATCATGCCAACCCTGATATCCCCAAAGCGAGTAATCACTTTTCTGGGGAATTGTTCACGGAGGAGGCTCATAGTGGCTCACGCCGTGTGAGGTGTGGCGCCATCTTGCTGGACCCACGTGTGCGTTGCGTACTGTACGCACTGTATCAATGTGTATCACTGTGCGCACTGTATGTATCCCATAAACCAGTTACCGTGGGATAGAATTCACTTTTAAACGTTTCCACAGGAACAACGCGTGCGAAGCCGCGGGGCGCAGCTAGTAGTTTATATTAGTAGATTAGTAGAATTAGTTTATAATTAGTTGTATATAATTTGTAACATTTCCATGCTTTTCCATAAATCCATGGTATAATAAAACAAGGTATTGCATTCCGAACGGTGGTTGTCACCAGCCATAGAGTATATCAACCATAGACACCAGCTTCTACAAAGGTTACCAACTCCAAAACTAAATATCGGCTATACTAAAGGGCGCTCCACACTCACTAAAATCTCGCGAGAGTCGTCATCAGCCGTCAGCTCGCCCCAGCCTCAATCTCCGTTGCTGTCTACGCCTGCTTGGCCTGGTGAGA
This sequence comes from Eupithecia tripunctaria, assembly GCA_955876795.1. Classification (NCBI taxonomy): domain Eukaryota; kingdom Metazoa; phylum Arthropoda; class Insecta; order Lepidoptera; family Geometridae; genus Eupithecia; species Eupithecia tripunctaria. Next base: position 4,374,371 of record OY041623.1, on the reverse strand, counting down.
TATAGATAGATAATAATTTTATTGAAAAAACCACATTAGAGTCAGAGTCAGAGTCAAATCGTTTATTTCTTTAGACTTACAAAATAAGCACTAAGACAAGTCAAATTTTTACTATATAAACAGCTTGATAAATAGTAATTACTAACAAACAAGAAATAAGGTGCAATTGACTCTAATTAACTTGATTTTTTTTTACTAGCGGAAAAAGTCTAATAAAGATACGTTTGCCAAAATCTTCGAAACTGATAAATAGATAAAACCATATTGTATCTATATCTAAAACTCAGATTACGTGCCTGGCATAAATTACAATCTTTGTTATATAATCTAGGTACTGTTTATATTACAATACACAAACTTGGCTTTACAAAACACCATAGGGTACAAAGGGAAAAAAAGGACAGACAGACATAAAATAATTAGAAATTAAAAACCTTAATATGAGAGGTCAGTCTAGTCTAGTTAAACAAAACAAATAAATTAATAAAATAAAATAAAAGGTACTTACTTATGTCAAAGTATGCTGCTGTAAAAGGGCATTGTCAAACTGTATTAAAATAATGTACAAAATTACATAATAATGTCATAAAATAATTTAGATTAAATTAACATGTACTTACATAAATAAAGCTGGTGTATAGGGGTATTGTTAAATAAAATGAACAATAAAACAATGTCAGAGTGTATTACTCTTCTTTTCGGTTTCTGATTTAGCTATATCATAATACTATACATCCGAATATTAATTTGGTTATGTATTATAACCAAATTAATATTCGGATGTATAGTATTATGATATAGCTAAATCAGAAACCATCCGTTTGATACTCTGCAAACATCCCTGATGCACTGCAGAAGCGAGGCAGCCCCAACATCGTCATAAAATTAGATAATATCAGAATTATATTATGACTGAGATATCTAAATGTATTTTACTTTTATTACGTTCATTCCATTCCAGTCAGGGGGAAATGCTCCCTCTGAAATGTTTAAAAAATAAACTTGTTTTATTGAATCTTCCCATACCATAAAATTCACTCTGTGGCCGATATTATTTTGTATAGATATCCTCTCTAATAAAAATCAATTATATTGTAGAAACAAAGTTATTTTAATGAAACGTGAAGATCATTAATAATATCATGGATAATTTTTTGAACCTTCATTGAACATTTATTGAACCTTCCCGAACCCTTAAATTCACTCTGTTTTCTATATTATTGTGTATAGATACCCTCTCTAATTAAAATCAATTATATCTTATAAACAAAGTTTTAGTTTAACGAAACGTGAAGCTCATTTATTTGGCTAATTATGGCAATTTTTTTGGAGTTGGTAATCTGGTGACAACTACGTCATCCTGATTTCCCGGAGTGTCATACCTTGTTTCTTATACCATGCATAAATCCAAGATCCAATTTGTTTGCAATATATGTGCATGCTATCATATCCCTGCTTACATAATAACTTTTCATGCAATTGAAGCCTGTTATTATTTTGATGCTGTAGCTTCTTAAGCATAACTTTAACATGTGTTTAATGTTGTGTTCCAGTTGGAGACACAGAGAGGACGATTACGTACATGGCCGGCAATGATGCATCACATATCATAATGCAGTGGGCCATCTGGATGTCCGGAAACATTGGTAAACTGTCACTAAACTTCAGACAGAAAATGTGTCTGAAAAATCTAATTCAGGCAACCTACCTGGTGTGATTGATTCTAAGCAAGCATTTCAGAAAATGTGCAAGTTTTTTTATCATCCTAGAAATATGCACCCTCTTGAAATAGCCATCTTTAGATGAAGGGCTCGATTTCCTGTCTATTGAAAATTCTTGTAATATTAATGTGTACACACTGAATTTAAAAGCACTAAATATAATAAAAACTCAGAAACTAAAAACAATAAATAACTTTGCAGCGGTGCCCTTGACTGCCATTCATCCTCCAGAAATGTTGAAGTATTTTATACAAGACAGTTTGGCAGACTTGGCGTTATGCACACAGGAACATGAGAAGGTACATTATGACTTGCACAACTCTACTACCTTAAGTTTTAATGCAACAGCTCAGATTTACGCAATATGCACACAGCTTTAAAAATGCTCAAACTTTACTATAATGTACCTATTTCTAAATGCTTTATATTATAGCTCATTTTAACAACATTTTATAATTTCAATATCCCTGAAATAAATAAGAAAATAAATCACCATCATTAAATTATAAACGCGAAAGTTTGGATGGACAGATGTAGGTATGTTTGTTACAATCAGAACTTGTAATTATTATTATGATTTCTGTGGTTACAATAGTTTTGTCATAAATGAAGAACACTCCTTAATTAGTAAACGGATCGGAATGAAATGCATATAAGTTGTCTATACTTGTAATAACACAGGCTACTTTTTATCCTTTATTTATAATCAATTATTTAGTGTACTAGACATAACGATTTGGAGACAACCGTAATGTTATCTAAAGATTTTTGGGACTTTATTTGATTTCGTAATGTTATCGTTTTTAATATAAACTAGCTGTGCCCGCGGCTTCGCACGCGTTGTTCCTATGGAAACGTTTATAGTTGTTTTCCCATTATTAGAATGTTTCTCGCCGTAAAAACCATCCTTGAACTTCAACGAACATTAAAAAAAAAGAATTGTCCAAATTGGTTCGAGTTATGCGCTTACCAACACATTTAGCGATTCATTTTTATATATAATAAATAATTTGAATGTATCCCCCTAAAACAGTTCCCTAGAAACATTGCTTGGAAGCGTCAAGCAAAAGCTATACCGTATCCATCGAGCATGTAGAATGTTAGTAAACAAACCACGACACAATTATCAAAAATACACTTGCTCGGCGGCGAGTTTCAGAGGTCATTGTAAGCAATATTTATTGAAAGAATGATCTCAAATCGACTAGGAATGTAAATTACATATAAAAGGACGCGCCAACAAAGTGAACTTTAGGTTAACTATGGACGGTTTGTTAAATTACATTCCTTTTTACCCAATGCAATGTATTGTTAGATTTATGTACCTACTTCATTGATTAATTAAAAAGGGAAGATAGGTTATGTTCTCCTAGCGCTTACTCAAAAACTGGCATAAAGAAGAACAAAGACGGAAAGACGTATCTAAGACCGAAGTGAGACCGAGACAACAATATTTCACGCGAATCACGAACGCCCGTGCCCCCGGTCCGACGGTGACTGAGGTGCACACAATTTTACACAATATGAAAATGAAAATAAAAATGTTTATTTTGGAACCAATATGAGGTTGCCATTTTCGAGAAACTAGTACCTCATCTTCCCTTTTTAATTAATCTGTGACCTACTTATCAGTTTTATATGTCCTGTTAATGTATGTATTGTACCACTATTTTTGTTATGTATTGGGTAAAATAAACAAATTTTTATCTTTATCTTTTATCTATATGCTAGATGGATACGGTATATAGTTTGAAATAATAAAATTTACACATATTTGCAGATCCTACGCCCCCTCACATTAGAGTTGAACAAGCCCCTCCTAGTAACAGGGCGGGACAAGGAGTTGACTGCACAACTGTACCAGCCTAACACAGACTTCATCAGCCACAAGGAACAAGGTCTGAGCGAGGTGGGGAAGCCTAACATGTGGTACGGGGATGCTGATGCACTCGTTATTTATACTAGTGGTGAGTTTCAAACGGTTTATATGAATGAATATTATTAAACATTTACGGTTTATATGTTTTTTTTTAATGAATACTTCGGATCGAACCGCGGAGGTAGAGCAGTGAATGCGATATTGTACTTACACAGTGCTGGTAGTGAATGCGTTAAAACCAGTTGCAATAATAATCAGTGTTGTTTATCACTTAAGTCAAGCTTGCTTAGAAACTGTTTTCATATAACAGATTATTATAAGAAAAAATAGGGTTTGTTTATAAAATTGATCGCTAATTAAACTATGTAGGTCTAGCAAACTTTCATTCAAATGGTCTTTTTACTACAATTGAGAGCTATTTCACTCGCAACCTAACCGCAACCGTCTATAATGGTTCACTGCTGGACGCAGGCCTCAGATAGACGCCTTATTGGCTGTTATCTCATGGGGAGCAATGCCCATAATCCCCACGCTGGACATGCGGGTTGAGGATCGCAGCTTGGTGGTAGAATTGTTCTGCAGGAGGCGCTGCCCGTCGACGGTAGGAATCATCATCATCATCATCATCAAAACCGTCACCACACGGATATTTCACCACTGTGATTTAATTTAAAAAAATAAACTACTAATGACAATAACACTTATCAAAGGAAAAAACTACTAAACGAGCGAGCAAGAGAAAAGGAGCTTTTATAGTGAGACATCACCGGCTGAAATAAAATATGCAAAAAAATAAAACCGCAATAGCGCTCTATATCTTTGCTTAGTCCTTAGTTTCTCCGTCTATCACAAAAGAATCCATAGAAGAAATATTTCCCAGGTACAACAAGCAAGCCTAAAGGCGTAGTATGGACACACAAAATGTTAGCTACGCAGATAAGTGCACTGCACGTCGCCTGGCAATATTCCTGCCAGGACGTCGTGTTGCACGCGCTACCGTTGCATCACATACATGGACAGCTCAACTCGATGCTGGCTTCACTGTCCGCTGGCGCAAGGTAAGGCTACCTTGTATAGAGATAAAAAATACAAAACACAAAATGATTTATTTGGACAAGTACATAGCTATAATAGATTACAAGTGAACGAAGAGACCACAAAGTTCAAAACTGCGGCGTAGTCTCTTCGCCCGCCGCATAGTTAATATGTAGTACTACATGTTAAAAAAAACAGTGTTTACTAATATATGGATACATAATTTAGGGGATAACAATAACATTGTAAGACAAGAGAGTGATTAAGTACTAGATAAAGATATTAATTAACAACAATTATTTAAGTATTCGGCTAATATTTTGAATACAAATAATAATAACGCCTTGCGGTTTCACCTGCGTAGTGCCCGTTCCCGTTCCTGTGGGAATTCAGGGATAAAATATAGCCTATGTCACTCCCTGAAATTAAGCTTTTTAATGATGAAATCATTTTTATTATCGGCTTAGTAGTTTTGGAGCCTATTCAATACAAACAAACAATCAAATCTTTCCTCTTTATTATATTAGTATAGATAAACAGTTCACAAATCATCATCTAGCCCCAAGCTAAGCGGAGCTAGACTATAAGGACTAGTGGTAATTTGATTGGTCATTCTTAAAACTGTTTATAGTAGTATTACTTAAATTTTAAGTCCAAACGTGTGTCACGTTTGGACTTAAAATTTAAGTAATACTCCGTAATGCCTGTTACATAAACAATGAATATGATAGTTCCCATTAAAGATCCTTGTAGTATCCCAGCTTGACAAGCATTCAGTTTGGTCCCTGCCCGTGGTCCACCTAGCTGCACTAGGGGCAATATTTTTTCCATTAAGATAACTGGATGTCCCAGGGGAAAAAAATATTTCCATGGTCTACCTTAGTTCGCCTGGCTGTACCAGGGGCAAATTTTTCTTTCCGTGGTCAACTGTATTTTGGACATGCAAACTTTTTACATTACCTACCTACTTATGAACTTGACGTCAAACTGTCATTGCTAAAAATAAATTTAAGGCATGTAAAATATCTTAAAACAGCTACTCCGGCTACTTCTACTTTCATCCGGTTAAATACCATTCGAAACCACATTCAAAGCTAGCAAAATCTAGAGAAACGCTATCAAAAGGCCCACTAAGATCCAGAAAATGTCCACAGAATCCGTATGATAGGTTCATTCGCCTCGCACACAGTCTGGGCTCGCCTACTCGGTCTAGGTGAGCGAGAAGAGGCGAGAGTGAGCGTGTTCCACGGAGTTCCAGCGATGTACGCGCGGTTGTTGGCAGACCATGAGCGAATGTTCGCGGATGCTAAGACGCAGCAGTATGTGAAGAGTGCTCTAGCAACCAGGTGAGTTTAGTTTAGACGTTTCCAGTGGGAAAACTATCAACCTAACAGGTAAGAGGTTTTTTTAGCTTCTTTACCTTAAAAGTTAAAAAGATTGAAGTGAAGTAAAAATCGAGTGATCTCTTTATTTACTAGTTTTTCTTATGTTATTTGAATTTTGTGACATGTCTAAAAAAAGTTCTTCGTCATTTCATTAATTAAAGATCTTTATTGATACAAAAAAAAACAACAAGTTTAGTATGAGTATACTTTGGTATCTAAGAATGAGTATTGAGTAGATATAGTAATCTTTTAAAGAATTTATTGTCTAATCAGCCGCCAACTAACACTATCTTGGATACCATTGCGAGCACCTGCGCCACTGTAAAGTTATCTATACTGTATTGTGACTCGGCCCTGTTCTTGAAATAATTACCTACAGCCGCGTCATCCGCTTGACGCGATAGGGCTGCCAACCGGTAGTTATTTTAATTTCATCTACCTACCTACTTGAATTTCCTTCTAGTTTGGAGAGAGATTGTATATTTTAATATAGATATAATTTGGTAATTATATATTTTGAAATTATATTTGAAAAAAACGTTCGGAATGAAATAGGTAGTGTTCAATAAAATACATGTGTGGTTTATGATTAGTAGATTTAATTAAAATCCACCCTTATAAGTTTAACACAGAAAAATATGTGCGTCTCATTGAGACGTACGAAAAGCTTTATTGTTAAATTGAATAGTATAAAAAAAATATTTATTAATCCAGGTATTTTACTCGGCGGAAAGAGCGAAATACTAAGGTAGGCACACCTATTAATAAATTTATTTTGTTTTAAAAAACTATAAACCGCGTTATTTTTTTATAGTTTTTTCATGAATTTTCATGGATCCCACTGTCAGAACTGTACAAATGGGACTACACGGGAAGCACCAGCTTTCATATAAAAAAAGAATCATGAAAATCGGACCACCCAGTCAAAAGTTCTGAGGTGTAACAAACATAAAAAAAATATATAAAAACAGCACAGTATAGTCTTTACTAGATATTGTTTTTCTCCATAGGTATTAATTTAGTATTTGTACATATTTCAATAAAATAAAAAAAAATTAAATCGCATGCTTACTGCGAAAAAAACCGCCGCCCCGAGATCGGGCGTCACTGCCAACCGCGACATGTCACGACTTGTTGTGTACCGAGAGTGTACCGAACACGAGGCGCGTAGGTATGACACACGTTCCGGCCATTTGTATGAAGATACAATACTGTATAGATAACTTTACCGTGCCTGCGCGCTAGGTTTGGTATCAACGAAATATGAATTCATCCGCCACTAGGCAGCGCACCTATTCACCCTTTTAACTAATCCAGCACTATGATCATAGCTCCTTCATAGAAAAATAGCTTTAATCATCAAAACTGACTTCTCTAACAATAAATAAATGCGAAACACTTTTCAGGATGCGACTTATGTGTGCCGGATCAGCGCCGCTGCCGCAGTCCTTAGCCGAGAAGTGGGAACAGGTTAGTTTTATCTCTCTCCTACAAAAAATATGGCGATAAGAGCTGTCAAATTGTTTTTGCTACACAAAGTTCGTAACACTTTTACTCAGGCTCCTCAAAACCGTCTAGAAAGCGAGGTGACCATCACTACTATTTCCTCTGTTTCAGATATCCGGTTTCCGACTCCTAGAACGCTACGGCATGTCTGAAGTAGGAATGGCCCTCAGCAACCCATACCGGCCGGTGGAGGGACGCACTGTAGGCTGCGTTGGAAATCCACTTCCGGGCGTCGAGGCGAGAATCGCGCGCGTCGAGGAAAGAGGGTCGAGTACCGAGATCACACCGCTAGTGACCGTGACCACTGAGGAACCTAACACTCAGGTAACGTAGCGGCCTGTGGAGTTACGTACTGTAGGCTGCGTCGGGAATCCACTGCCAGGCGTCGAGGCGAGAATCGCACGCGTCGAGGAAAGAAGTGTCGAGTACCGAGATCACACCGCTAGTGACCGTGACCACTAAATGACCCAACGCTCTGGTAAACATTAATTTAATTTGTTGGAAAATCAACACAGCTGAGCGCGTTAAATTTTGGCAGGAGGGGCCAATCAGGGGGCTGTTTAGATCGGGCCTTGCCAAAAAGTGTCGAAATTTGACGTCACGCGGTACTAAAACTGGCTTCATCATTTTTGTTTAATCGACAAAAGAAAAAATACGTCCTAATAATCTTAATCTCTTAATCTAATGATATCTAACTGAGGGATATGATTATTTTCGGAAACTAGCTAATGGACATTGAAAAATAAAATTCCTGACAGCGTGTCTCTTCCCCAGATATCCCTGGAACGCCTCGGGCTATTGACGAAGAGCCACGTGGAAGATGAGGCGTACGACTGGGCGCCGCCCTCCGTCACCAAGCACACCGCCGCATCGGACGCGCAGGGCGAGCTGCAGCTGAAGGGGGCCGGAGTCTTCTCCAGGTATACTTGAATACATAGATATCCCTGGCCTCTGGCTAGTCACGAAGCGCTACGTGGGAGATTGGGCGCCGCCCTGCATCACCAAGCAAACCGCCGCATTGGACGTTGTTAGCTCCACCTACCTACGTTATTTTTACTTTTAACGTCACGACAATTAAGATTTTTAGTAAAATCGGTTATAATTACCTTATTAAAATATAGTCCTTATTAAAATATATATTTTTTGTGAAAATATAATGATCGCACGCGTTGTGCCTATGGAAACGTTTAAAGGTGATTTCTATCGACGACGGGAACTAATTTATGGGATAAAAAGTAGCCCATGTTTGATTCCAGGATTAGAATTACCTGTATGCAAAATTTCAGTCCGATCCGTTCGGTAGTTTTGGCGTGAAGAGGTAACAAACATCCATCCATCCATACATCCATACAAACGTTCACATTTATAATATTAGTATAGTATGATATAAATTATGTGATGGGTCTCCTGATGACCGTTTATAAGACTGTTTGTATAGTAAAAAAATTGACTTGTCTAAGTGCTTATTTTGTAAGTGTAAAGAAATAAACGATTTGACTCTAACTCTGACTCGGACCCCGTCTTGTAAAAGACAATACTCCATGCATGCTTGTTTATAGTTTATTTTCAGTCATTATAATGCAACACCAGTAGGCTCATTCTATAAACTCATTTCGAACCTCACTCAGCTGAATCCGCGGTGAGATATTAGTTTTGTATTCTGTAAAACTCGATAATGCTTGTAGAGCCTCAGTGACGGGCGGGCGTGGAAATGAAATTAACTAAGTTGAGTGAGATTTTGACATTTGTAGACTTCGACTTTTTATTGACATAATATTACGAAATACATTAATTTTCTTTCGTTTTATTGTATAAAACCCAAAAAAAAGATAAATCGATTTGTCGATTATAGCTGTAACGGTTTAATCCCTAACTCATTTCGATACTCACTTACATCACTTGTTCATCTAAATACTTTTATTATACTTTTATTTTTTATTTCAAGGTGAAGTGATTTTGCGTTCGAAGTGAGTTCGGTCACTTGAGTGAATTCTAGATAGAAGTCGAGATTTTTACAGAATGAGTCTACAGTTCAAGAAAAAACAATGAGTTCCAAAAAAACATATACATATAGAATAATACCTACTTCGTAGGTTTATAACTAATAGGTATACAAAAATACATTTGTATGTGTATATTGTGTTGGCGTTTGTGTTATTTGTGCGTGTTTTTGTGATTGGTGCTCCTGAGGACACCGGTCTCTTCAGAGTCCGGGAGGAGACTCCAACGGGAGTCACCATTCGTGGGTGTTGCTACGATGCCACAGATAGAAAACAATTCTGTCCTGCGGCTGCCATCGATCCCGCAACCAGACACAAAACGGGGCTGAAAAGTCTCATTGAACCACATCCAATCCCACAGAAAACCTGAAACAAAGCTGTTAGTCACCAAAAGTCCCGCTCCGGTACTTCAAGGAGCTGGGCTGGTTAGGGCCTGTTTACGCAGGGGGATAATGCACAATACACCCCTATGTGAGATCTCCGTGCAGATCCTAGTCCACTCAGAATTAGAATTAGATCTCGCAACCTTTCCAGGGGAACCTTTACCCGCTGTTCTAGAGGCTGTCCACCTAACCCTAGTTAACGTTGCAGGTATTGGAACAGAATGCCGATGGTTGACACAGACTTCACTCGGGACGGATGGTTCCGTACAGGTAATTTATAGATCATTAATTTATTGTAAAAGTGTGCTCAATTCTAAATACTGGTTTTAATTTATTTTTATTATTTGATTGTAATGATGCTTTTAATTTTTAAAACTTCTTTAGCGGCTTTGTGCACATTTTGGCATGGGTAAACTCCGTCAGGGTCACGTGATGCTGATCTAACATGTAAGATCAGCCTCACAGGGCCGTGGTGAAGTAACACGCTTGCATTACTGTAATTTTTAATTGGTACTACATTGTAAGCTAGCAGCCTACTTGTATGAGCTTTAAAAAGTTCAAAAGTTACAACTACCTGTGTAATATAGTTCACTAAGTTGAAAGAAGATGCCGGTAGTTCCGGGAGCAACACAGAACCCACAGCGTCAGTTGAGATGACCTTACATAGTAGTAAAGAAGTGTCACCGCAGGCTAACAGATGGCGCCGTTCAAAGTATTTATTATCGCAAAGTGCAAAATTGCCACTTGTGGTGCCTTAGTACATCGGAAGAGTGTGCGTGTAGTTTTCACCTCTGTCGGCAGTCTCGGAATGCAACCCGTTGTTTTTTTATATACAAATTCCAATCAGTTTTTAATATTTAATCGTATTTTTTTTAATAGCCTTTTATTTTGTCCCCCTGCCATCAACCAAAATATTGCTCTAATACATGACAGCAATATAAGTGCTTTCAAATTAGTTCCGTTTTTGTGGTAATTGAATCGACACTATTAAAAAATAGCTTGGCCAAAAGCCAGTAAGTTGTTGTATTTATTTCACGTACATCCAGCGCCGCTACCGCACAAAAATAAGCATTCAAATATGGGTATGGGCTTAGATTCGGAATCTTTAAATACATTTTACAATGAAATATGATTTATCGCAAGCTTCAACCGCGGCGAGCTGTTATTTGATACCGACACTGCAAAATGCATCTAAATTTGACAAGTTAAAGCCCATATTTGAATGCACATTTTTCTGCTGTGTGACAATGGTCAAGATCTTTGCAACCTTTAATGTAAAACTTTGAATAATGTGTAGGCGACAGCGCGGCGTACGAGGACGGCAAGTTTAAGATCCTGGGACGGACTTCCATCGACATCATCAAGTCTGGAGGGTAAGAGCTTTAAGATGTTCAGTTATATATACCATAAGCCGATGATTATGATAATTATGAGTATAGGGATAATGCCTTAGTAAGAATTCCGAAAACAATGCTGAATGAAATGGAATTAATACATTTATAGTAAAAGATATTTATTTTTATTTCAGTATTCTTTTTTTTAAAGTGAAAACTTTAGCGATTTTGTGCACTTTTTTTTCTATTACATTGTAAACTTGCGTTAGTAGTTTTAAATATCTAAGCATAAATAGGGACAGATAAACTGCGGGAAGAGACTTTGTTTTATACTACTTTTGTAGTGATTTGCAAAGTTTTATGTTAAATCCATGTTATTGAATGGAAGAGCAGGACATCCTGGCACAAGCATAATTTCATACTTGAAAAGATGTCCTAACAACTGTAGGTATAGCCTGACAAATAAACAATTGTCAATAATATTTGTACCTAACCCGAGGAATGTAACATTCTGTACAAATCCTGACGGGTTTAGATTAAAGAATGTTAAAATGAAAGATTGCCTGCCTCTGTTTTTCCGGCCAATTACAACCTGGTCTCTTCAAGACAAGGGTGAATAGGTATCTTCTAGACCTTCGTGATACACCGTCGGCCGCATCTTCGCTTTCCATCAGGTGAGATTGCGGTCAAACGAAGGTCTATCACACTAATATTATAAAGGCGAAAGTTTGTATGGATGTGTGGATGTTTGTTACTTCTTCACGCCAAAACTACTGGACGGATCTGGCTGAAATTTTGCATACAGGTAATTCGTATCCTGGAATAAAACATAGGCTACTTTTTATCCCATAAATCTGTTCCCGTGGGATGAAAATCACCTTTTAATATTTCCATAAGAACAACGCGTGCGAAGCCGCGGGGCGCAGCTAGTTTACCATAAAAAAAAGATTAGAATAAGCTAGTTGTTTTTAGTAAATACAATACAATTTCAGGTACAAAATCAGCGCGCTGCAAGTAGAGTCGGCGCTTTTGGAACACCCCTCCGTCGCTGACGTGGCCGTGCTGGGCGTGGCAGACGACACTATGGGTACGTTTACTTATCTACCTAACTTGGATTTCTAAAGTTATTGGTTATTATAGTTTATACACTGGGTAATTTCTAAGGAATCAAACAATATCCCAAATATTACTTCTTTTTACGGGACATTATCCCGCTTCCTTCCTCCTCAATACGGGAATGTGTCCTGTCAAAAAATATTTTTTTAGAATCTGAATTTCGGAAACAACTCCAACGATTTTCATGAATTTTAGTATACGGGGGGCGAATAGTAATACCATTTAATTCGTGTTTTCAATAATCAACTTTATTCTCATCAGCTTAAAGTCTAAACTGAAAAATATTACTACTTACTTTTATCAGAAATGTAACTCTTAACTTTTATCCATTTCCAGGTGAAATTGTCTCAGCCGTGGTGGTGGTCAAAGACAAAACCCAGATAACACTACAAGACCTAAAAACCGAAGCCGGCAAGCGACTAGCTCCGTACCAGCTACCTAAAACTATGCTGGTGGTCGACACTATGCCTAGAAACGTGATGGGAAAACTCGATAAGAAGAAAATTAAGAAACTCTATGAGAAAAAGCTGACTTCGGAAAAAGCCTAATATATCATGCCAAAGATTATGTGTCATACGTGACAAAGTGACCTGCAATGCTTAAAATAAATATGGCCTCATGTAAGAGTTCTGCTCAGGGTTTCGCACTGCGTCCGTTCCGAATCCGTAAAAATATGAATAAAAACCACTCCGAATTCGGGTAACTATTGCTTTTCGCACTGCATCCCAAATGGGGAACCACGTATATGTCGGAAATCAGGGGCTAAATTCTACTTATCGTTTTACTATTACAATAGTATCGCCGCAGAATGTTCATAGATAAAAGAAACCATAGGCGGTGCTATTTGCACGGAGAATTGCTGCGGTCCGTTAAATTTAAACAAAATCGATTTGAGTGCTCACAGTGGTCCGTATATTCGTTAGGGCGTCTACAGTTGATAGCGAAACGCCATAGATGACGTCTTATCCGGCGTCATCTTTGCACCCATGCTCAAGAATATGGAACGACTTTGAATGCTTTAAGCGCTAATAGTCTTGTGAACTAAAAACGGACCGCAGCAATATAATTATTTCCACCTTGATACTTTTAACATTTCTGTAGATTCTTTCATCAAAGGTAAAATGCGATGATACTTTTATCATGGCGACTACCATACAATTAGTTAAACGACTACTTCGGAACGTAATTTCGGATCGGATCCAATGCGAAAACGCTTAACTTTGTAACTTAACGACTTATTTGAAATCGATTCTGTAAGACAGTATTGTTTTCAAAAAAAGAAATAACCCTGTCCATACTAATTTAAATAATAACATTAATAATTTAATATTATAAATTCGAAAGTAACTCTGAGTGATACCTTACAGGCCAGCAGAAAACTTACTGCCTATACATACGTAATACCAATTTTATTTCTAATTCAAGCATATTTTTACTATTATTTACGTTTGAACACTATGAATCCAGGTTCCTAGATAGTTTTATTTTCAAAATACTTACCTAATATGAAATGAAAGACAGTCGCATTTAGCATATTTTTAGACCAAAATGAACAAGTTCCTTTTTGTTTCTACTACAATATCTTACGTTATGAAGGAACAAAGCTTATTATTATAACAATACTATGTAAAAAAAAACAAAAAGTTGTGTTCCGTAATGCCTGAAATTATGACTGAATCATTTGGGGTATTAAAAACACAATCAATTTCATAGCATATTTTGAACTACTAATACGCCATCAGGTAAATAGAGATAGCAATAGTCTAAGCTATTTTTGCACGCGCCTTGAATTGACTGAACAAATCATAAATAAACTTCGCACGGAGATGCCCTGGAGACGGACATAGGCTTTTTTCTGTCCTAAAAAAAGTGCACGAAGTCGTAGGCAGCAGCTAGTTTGTTTGTGTAAAGCTATTGCATAGCATAAGTCATTAAAAGTTCTGCTATTCATCGATAGATGGCAAAACTAATAAGTATCACCGCTGTGCCGCCGGTCGGAGTGGGGGGGTATTAGGTTATTTTCGTTACGGAATTCCTGGATTCGATCTGCACGCTCAAGGCCCGCGATAGAAGCTATGCAATAGCTTAATACGTTACATAGATAGATCGTTTTGATTTGGTATACATAAAAATACCCAGAACACCCGGAACACATATTTGCAAATCCTGCAAAGCTTTGTCCTAAAGCGGGAATCGTACCCGCAAACAACCCGCAGCCTGTGATGCTGGAGTTTGTGCCTGCCACATCGGTCTTAGATTACAACTTAATACAATACATTTCAGAGATATTTTTTATATATAGACATACTCGTAACGAATATTTGATGATCGTTTCAGTCGTCCAGACGTTATTCTCAATCCCTTCCTTTATATACGCAGGTTATCCAACACAAAAGCTATCGATTTGCGTTTTGGTTAGACGTTAGTAAATTAAAAGCAGGTGTAGCCTACGGTGTAGCTCATAAAGCCTTTTTTAATTTTTCGTTGGGAAAATGTGCCCCCTTATACTCAAAACCTGCTTAGCAAAGATTTTTTAGGTCACGATTTTTAAAAATGTAGCAAAACTAAAATCTTAGCACTGTTTGAGTAAACGGGGAAGCCTAGGTAGTTAAAAGACTTTTCCAAAAATATGTCAGAAATGATACTTTGCCTTTATATTAGTCTGGCGTGCCTACAAGAGTTTCGGCTGTATAAAAGTAAGTAAGTCCATGCACTGAAGCTTATAATTTTGTACATGTCTAGATTATACAACCTGTCATTGAAGTAGTCCTAATGAAGTACTTACATCCATGGTTTTACAAGACTGACATCTCAAAGCATGATAAATACTTGAAAAGTCCTTTTTAAAAGCTTTTTAACTGTATGTTAATTTAGTAAATGTATGCTTTAGTCACAGTGTTACTTGAGTCACAAAAGTGCATAATGTTTTTAATAAATTTTAATGTTTGTCTTATCTTGTTAATTTATTATTTGTTAAATAAAGACTTTGGAAATACCAAATTTCATTATTTTATTTAGTAAAAACCTGCTTTAATAATGCTGGACAATTCATACAGCATCATCTAGCTAGGGCATGGTGTTATGGGTAGGTACTAGATGACTGATATACTTAACGCATTCACTGCCCAGCCTCGCGACACGGGTGTGAAGTGGTCGACGTGCGTCATGAAAATGTTAATACCATTCACTTCATAGATACTTACTTGCTTTGGTGTTAAGTGAGGTTGTAGAATAAAAGAAAGCTTTACAAATTCACATTTATTGATAGAAGAATGGGAGTACAATCATAGTGGTAAGGTCTGCTCAAAAAGAGAAGTGTGGCGTTACGGTGAACTAACACTTGAGTCGTACTGCAATGACGGAGCAGTAATTGTCAACGCAACAAACGTTGTCAATTGGCACATGAGCGCCCTCAATTCCCACGACTCTTCTCTTTTTGAACAGACTCTAGTTAGTCTAAGCAATAAAAAAGATTAACTCTGAGAATGTAACAATTTTAGAGACCACTAGTGTCATAAAACATAATCGCGTTAAGCTGAAAACAACGTTTCTAACCAAAGAATATAAAGTGCAGCCTAAACAATTTTAATAACAAAAGATTCATTATCACAATATAGTTAACAGAAAACAATTTATGAAATAAAAACAAGAAAAAAGCGGTCCTGACATTTATTACATTTAACTGCCCGTGAAGTATCGGGTATTAATCTCGTTCCTTTTGAAATGTAGCCAAATCGCAAGCGACATACATACATATACATGCTATACCTTACTTCAGTTAACAAATTGCGAAAGTTTAACTCTAGCACATCAAAAATAATATTCATCAGTCACTTTACGTTAATATCACATTCAAACTTATCTATCACTCTCAATATCATTCCATCAAATTTCCAATTGGCTTTCACTACAAGTTCTAAGTAATTCACATACTGCTCAGCTTAAAACTCACTGAGTTAAAAAAAATACATTTTGAGATGTTAAGGTTCAGTTTAATCAGCCTATTAGTATATCGCATTCACTGCTCTAGCGTGCCATGAACGTGTTAAATGATAGAGGTACAAAAACTATGTTATTACGTTTATGAATTATGACTTAGTTATCGACGCACATATCCTTGTAGAGTCTCTGCGGGTCGTACTGCAGAAGCTGGGCAGTGAATGTGTTAACGAGTAAACTACATTATAAACATACAGCTAAGGGTATAACCATACTCTTTTATGCTATGGTGTGTTGTGGCGTGTCAGTTACATAATCGGATTCATATATTTAGCATCGTTGATGTCACAGACCTTTTAACGAGATAGATTAGTTTCTAGCTAGATACATTTCTGTGGTCAAACAATAGGGTATATGCATGTGACTTCAAAAAAGCTAATATTTTTTTTACGTATTCTCTATTGATATAGAAATATATCTGTATATTTATTATTGTGTTTTATGATGTTTTTATTGTGAAATTTAATCATTGAAATGTAGATATTTTAAGTCTCAACAGCAAAATGTCTAAACGCAACGCTATTGGCATGTGCAGCGTGACGTCATACTTGAATATTTTTGTATGGGCATAAAGTTTTGACTGAGTTTACATATGGGACTTGATGATCCGTGACGTCATAAAATGCAATGTCTAACATGGCAGCGTTCTTATCACCCGAAACTGAGTGTAGTTTTACTTTTAGTTTCTTACCTCAATAATTTAATTTTTTGTGTGTAAAATTTTTTTTGTTTATGTATTAACCTAAATAATCGATTAAAAAAATAAAAAAAATCCAAGCATATACCCTATTATAACAGCAGACTGGATTATTGATTTGAAGATCAGATAGCCAAGCAGCAGCATATATAAGGAAAAAAAAATTATAACAGCTACAGAACACAGTAATGTCTCTATCAGAATAGTCATAAACTAAATAAGATCTGACGCGTCACACAACACATCACAACCTTAAACAATATAAAACACCGCGTTCATCCATTCATATAATGATAATTAGTTCATTCGATCATCTCATCATACCAGGTAGGTAGAACCTACATCACAGACATTCACTTTTATTATATTCTACGTTATCAGCAAATATGTTCGTTCTGGCACTCTTGACTTCTTTGTTGCGTAAACTATAGTTGGGCAGGGCTCGAATCTCGAAGCAGTTGTATCACGAAATCTAGAACAAAATTTATCATCAACAGATGTGCCTAAAATTATTTACCAATCTCGGTACTACAAAAAACCATTCAAGTTTCCACCCGCGAGGCAAGTTGTGAACCTAGTGCGGGGACTTACAGTAAACTGTATAAGCTTTTTTGTAGTAATAACTAAAAAACTTACAAAAAAAAAGTTTATTTACACTTTTTTTTAGTAAGTCGCTACCCCGACTCAAACTGGCGCCCCCACCCACCTTATTTATTATACGTTAAACAAAAGAATTTTCAAACAATGATAGGGCAGTTTATGATACCTGGCTTTTTTAATACCTCTGTAAGAGTTTTATTTTGTATAGTTAAGGAAATGCGAAGTTGCACTTGGTGGCGCCAAACTCTGTTTTTGCATTGGTACAATAGGTGGCGGCGCTAGTCTGCCTCGGGGTACCGCCTTAATAAACTCCGATACCCAAAGAAGACACAGTATTTTTTTCAGTTATTTAAAAAAAATCTTTTACAATACTTTTAATCGTCCAAAGAACAACAGAACTCACATACGTCCACTGCTGAATATAGAACCCCAAATGATGGTATTGCTGGGAGTGGGAGTGTCTATTTTATATATAAAAAAGAGACAGTGGAAAACCATTGTCTTTTCTTCCTGGAAGAAGCCACGAAACAGACTGCTGTCTATGGTAGATTGGTGATCGCAGTAGTGTTTAACATACACAGAAGCTGATGCCTTGCTTGCTACTGTTTTGATAGGTTCCCTTTGTTGCCTCTTATCTTACATACTCTTATCTTTGACGACCTCTGTGGCGCGGTGGGCGAAGGTCTGCCTGCGACGCAGGAGGTTGCGGGTTCGATTCCCGCCTCGGGACAAATTTGTGTACAATCTGCAGAAATTTGTTCAGGGCGTTCTGGATGTTTTTCTATGTATAATAAAAAATATCTATCTAAGTAGTGTATTGTATTATGTATATCAGTTATCTAGTACCCATAACACAAGCTCTGCTTAACTTGGGGCTAGATAATGCTGTGTGAATTGTCCAGCATTATTTATTTATTTACAACATCCAGCTAAGCTACAGCGCATTTACCTGCACTCTGTAGTTGGCGAGGTAGTTCTGCAGAGTTTCTCGGTACTGCTGGTCCAGTGCACAGACGCGCGGCGGGAGCAGCCCGGGACACGTGCGGGATAGGGCTCCGATGCACTCAGCTAGGTAGCGCTTCGGGTCGTCGATACCTGTAAGGGGATGAACGTTTATATTTAGATACTAGCTGCGCCGCGGCTTTGCAAGCGTTGTTTCTATGGAAACGTTTAAAGGTGATTTCTATCCCGCGGGGACTGATTTGTGGGATAAAAAGCAGCACTACGTGCATGCAAAATTTCTGCACGATCCGTTATGTACTTTTGGCGTGACGAGGTAATAAACATACATCTGAACTATCGCATTTATAACCTTTAGTGTGATCGACATCGAATTCTGGACAATTTGAAATAGTTCACGTTATAGCCAGTTTTATTAAAATATTACTAGTAGGCTGTATTAGAGTCTGTTCAAAAAGAGAAGCGTCGTAGCGTTTCGGTCAACTAACACTTTTAGTCGTACTGCAATGACAGAGCAGTGTTGTCAACGCAAAAAAAGTTGTCAATTGGCTTCTCTTTTTGGACAGACTCTTTTACTACTAACCGCTAGACTACGATTTCGGTTAGCCATCAACCCAAAAAACTGTGGGACTTCTTACGGATTATGATATCCCCGTACTGAGGGGAAGACGCGGGTTCGAATCCCGTCGGTGCCAAAATTTTTTGGGACTTTATTTGATTTCTTAAGTTATCAACATGGTTCAAAGAATGACCAAGCTTAACCGACCACATCTCACGAAGAACCGACTACTGGCGGAGTTGTTCTTGAGTTGAGACCGCGACTCGGCAATGCGCTCACCGCAGTCTTAACTTGCCACAGATTTATGCAAGTTAAAATTCCTAACCAGTTAACGACGTCCTCCTCTCTCCATACATATTGTGTGCTCAGCAGGGTCTATAGTGAAACCTAATTATATGAAAATGTAAATACCTCTGTACACCTATGGAATACAATAAATGATTGAGTATTGAGTATTGAGCAGATCTAAGGTAGACGTTACAGAGATACAAGTGTTACTAACTGGCCAGCGGGTCGCTCAGCTGGCCCTTAGCGCATGTGAGCTGTGAGTACTGCGCCTGGTACCCCGGCGCGTCGTCCACCTCTATGAAATGATCCTCCGGCAGAGATGTCCCGTCGACTGGCAGCTCGAAGAGCGAGATCAGGGCCTGGGGAGGTTTTATAAACATTAACTAGGAAGTCCTTTTTTTTCCTTTCTTCTTTTAATGGCGTCTACGTCTGGGTTGACATAATTTCGCCAATGTCCGTAATATTAGAGTAAAATTAAAATAAAAGCAATGTTGTTCGGTAATAAAGATAGATAAACGAAGTGAATTCTTCGATAAAATGTTAATCAAAAAGATATAAGAAAATTACAAAATTATGGGCAACGTAACTAGGAAGTCAGAAAGAAAAGATCATGCTCGTACGTCAAAAGAACTGCATAAACATAACGAGCTGTGCCAGTGCCGCACTGTGTATCGTAGTAAGCTAATACTAAGCTTATCTAAGCTTACTTTCTTTCCTGAACAAACCTAGAAAATTCAAATGAATTTGAACTAAAGATTTTTTTAAGCCTCAAAAATTTAAATAAATTTTATTGCTATTGCGAACGCATCGACCTATGATGAGATGTGTATAATAATACACAGCCGTGCTGTGTATTGCTTTCTAACACGCACGAGCCGCTTTCCGTACTCGATTGAAGCTTTGTCTCGAATACAGTAAATAATTATGTTCTAAATAACTACGAGTATAAGCAGACTTCAATTTTTATAGTTTTTTCATGAATCTTCATGGATCACATAGTCAGAACTGAACAAAATTAAAATGGGACCACACGGGAAGCACCAGCTTACATACTCGTATAAAAAAAGAATAATTAAAATCAGAGCACCCAGTCAAAAGTTCTGAGGTAACAAACATAAAAAAAATACAGTCCAATAGAGAACCTCCTCCTTTTTTTGAAGTCGGTTAAAAAATACACAAAAATCGGGTAGGTTTTTGTTTCAGCGCACTAAGCCTAACTACCATGAGAACTCTATAGGAATCATAGGCCCGTATTATGATAGCTTGCTCAGTCATGATCTATTCTTCAGCAACGCTTTTCTATGACATAAACGTCACTCAAGCATAGCTCTATTTGAGCAAGCTCTCGTAATACGAGCCGTAAAGTTGTGCTGATCGTGATAGTGACCTGCATGAGCGTAGGCCACCTCTGCGCCAGCACTCCGTCCCGGAAGGCCTGCGCCTCGCACAGCAGCTTGACGCAGCCGACGGCGGCCGCCTTGCGCTCCAGCGCGCCGGACACCTTCTGCAGGTCGGAGAGGAGAACGCGCTCCACGTACATTGAGAATAGGCTGGAACAATACATTACATATTAGATACAATATATTACAGTCAAAGCACATTTTTTACTTGCAATAGACCTGTTCGATACATCGATCACGTAGGTACTTAGCATCATCAGCTGTTTGACCTAAGTAGGTTACTCGTGCCGCGAGCGCGGACCGGGCGCCTACGGACGTCAGTGCATCAGCAGCAATCATCCAAACCGCACTCATTTACATCATAATTAGTCGTAGTTTTACACAATGGTGTCGATTCTGTTGTTTTAGGATTAGCTAAAATTAGGATTTTGGAATTTCAAATAGATAAAAACGATTCTATGGTTGTAAAATTTGGCTGACACGTTTAAAATTAGGATGACAGCTCTAACATGAAGCTGACGGACCTAAAACTACTCAATTTAGTTAAAATGGCTTTAACCATATTCCTTGAAAAATTAAACAAACGGGTTTAAAATTAGAATGACAGCTTAACTTAGTTATAAGTAGCTTTAACCCTATTATTTGCATTACATTTTAGCTATGGTTAGAAACGTCTACCTAATTTTAGCAGGCATCTAATTAGGTCATGATTAAAATTTATCGATTTTAAACTAGTATCGATTTGAATTTCTAAACGATTTCTCAAATAATGGATGAACTGTTTGACCCATGTAAAGAAGTATTTTAAAATAACATTTTAGAAAAAAAACGTATTTTGCTCGCAGCAAAATCCCAACCACTCAACTCAGAGAGGTTTTGCGACGACGAAAAACGTTCTAATATAGGAATTTATAGGACCTTTATAGAGAATACAATAATTTTTAGGTCTACCTAGCATAGACAATTTAGAAATCTTAAAATTTAGGTTAGGAATCCTAAAACACAGAATCGACACCAATATAGCGATTGATCCATATACTCGACTTTTTATATATCAGCATCCCGGGAAGAGCTAGCCGCGATTCCTACAAGACCTTCGTTTGACCGCAATCTCACCTGATGGAAAGCGAAGATGCGGCCGACGGTGTATCACGAAGGTCTACAAGATACCTATTCACCCTTGTCTTGAAGATACCCAGGTGAGATGAAATCGAAAAGTCCATCTTATAATTTTATTGTCATCATATCAGGCCACAAACGTCCACATTTAGAGATAGGCCTCTCCCATAGGACGCCACAAATAGCGCTTATCGAACATCCTACGACCGCCAAAATGACTCGAAAAACATAACATATTTATGGTCGGTAATTTTTTTCGAGTGCACCCTCCATACAAAACTCTTCAAACACCTCTCTGTGACTTAACACAAAAATATGTCAGTGTAGTTACTTGTCTTGCACGTCGTTCACTGCGTCCACCAACGCGTCCGCTCCGAAGTGAGCCGCGTAGAAGCCAAAGAAGGCGATCAGACCGCGTACGTATTTGGTCGTCTTTGAGGAACTTAGCCGTTGGAAGAGCAGCGTCATTATCTGCTTTATGTAGGGCTGCATTACGTTCCTGTGGATAAATAAATTAAATTATCATACTAAGATCGAGTTTTCATTGTCTAGAATTATTCAGAGATGCACGTATTAAAATTGGACTTTAAATCTGAAGACGGTGCTACTGCTCGCCCTAGGTGGATATTCCTTAATCGCCTCTTACGATACCCGCGGGAAGAGTTTGTGTGGTGAATATCCTGAGCCGGTACCACGCGCCAGATCAATAAAGTTATATTCTTTTTTAGTAAGGAAACGTTCCGTGACAGATGGAGTGCGTTTCATTTCAATTAAGCTATATTAAGAATTACAGTACGCCAATCAAATTTCAAATACTTAATTTTCAAAAACTTAATTTTAATTAGCCTCTTCAAACTAGTCTGTTCAAAAGGAGAAGAGTCGCTCGTGTGCCAATTTGTCAACTTTTATTGTGTTGAAAAAACAGAGCAGTGTCTGTCATGGCAGTACGACTAAAATCTTCTTTCACCAAAACGAAACGACTCTTCTCGTTTCAAACAGACTCTACTTACTAACGCTTCTTACGTGAAAAAGACTATGTATAATCATAATTTAAACTTACATGCCATATTTGAAGAGTATCGTCTGCATGAGATAGAATCCCTCGTGGTCGTTGGATTTAGACGCGATCAGCTTTTGGAACACTCCCAGAATTGCATTCTGAAACAACGAATTACAAAATAAGAACACAAATTGAATTTATCTTCAAAACTACGCTACGTAGTCTACAAATTACAACTAATTAGACGCTCACTCTTATAGCAAGAGAAGGTTTTGTGTACAAGATCCCAAGTTAGCGGCCTGATGCTTTTCTTAAACTATGATAGTGTACGGACGTATCGTAGATTAGAAGTAAATTAGTTAAATTGGTTGAGGAGAGCAAAGTTAAAACTGTCACTGATCACTTCAAACGTTTATTGAAATAAGTACGCACATACAAGGTAGGTAAGTAAACGATTCTTCGTAGGTTGTATGTATCGCGTCGCGGCCACTGGTTAGTATGGGCGCAAATGTGCCCCAAGCTAAGCAGAGCTTGTGTTATGGGTACTAGATAACTGATATACATAATACAATAAACTACATAGATATATTTTTTGTTATACATAGTAAACATCCAGAACACCCTGAACAAATACCTGCAGATTGTACAAAAATTTGTCCAGAGGCGGGAATCGAACCCGCAACCTCCTGCGTCGCAGGTGGTACGGTAATGACGAGGGAGTACTTACAAACTTGCCCCCATTCAGCACCAGGTCGGAGCTGACAGCCACGAAAGCGCAGAGCAGGCGTACGAGCGGGCGCACGTTAGCCGACCGCTCCCAGAGCGCCGGGGCCACCAGACACGGCAGCAGGGCTGCGTAGGCCTCCCCGCCGGGCCCGGGCACGCCGCCGCCCGGCGCGCCGCCCTGCGTGCCGCGGAGTTCCAGCAGGAGGGACAGCATTTGGAATACGTACGGCATGAATTCTGAAAAAGGTAATACGTTACAAAACTACTTACAGACTATGGAGTTTTCTGAAATAAAATAAATATATTTTAATAAGATTCACGTTTTGTGTTTACGGTATGAGAAAGTTTAGCGACTTTTGTATAAAAGTAATAAACTACCAACGTATATTTCGATACCTTGGTGGATAAGTGGAGAAGAGTGAAATTGTTGCCGAGGTCCGATAAAAAAATATAGCAAACTGGTGATGTTTGCTGTGTTCTTTGTTTACCCGCCTTCAAAAAAAGGAAGAGGTTCTCAATTAGACTGGTTTGTTACCTGAGAACTTTTGACTGGATTGTCATTTTCATGATTTTATATGAAAGCTGTTGCTTCCCATGTGGTCCTATTTTAATTTGGTTTAGTTCTGACAATGGGATCCACGAAAATCCATGAAAAAACTAAAAATTTAAGTCAGTTTATGTATACAGCCAATACGGCTCTTATCAGGGGGAGGCCTGCGTCCAGCAGTGAACCCATATAAGCTGTAGAGGATTGAGGAAGATATCTTCAAGTAGAACATTAATTAAATAAAATTTATTCAAAGAAACTCTGGTAAAAGACAGTACATACTCGTACTCGTAAGTGCATTAAACACACACACACAGCCATCTCTAAAAACGAATAAAATGATTTTTTAATTTTATGTTAACTCGGGCGTTGGGTTGGTTTATTGTTGCTCGCAAGCAGTTTTTTCAATAATTATCAGATTCGCAGTTTGTTGGAATTGTTCTGAAGGGGGCGCTCCTGCCCGCCCCCGGTGAATATCATGTGACACCCGCAGAATAAATTGGGGTGGTGTAAATTGTAATACAGTTGTCCTCTCACTTCAACCTCAATAGGCTGTTACATAAAAATCTATTTGGCTTCACAAGGTAGATCGACAACTGCTGGTACAGTTCTATTAAAAAGCACATTCTTGGATGCAAGGGATAAAGCGAAAAACGCTATTGGTATATTTTGTGACCTTTCTAAGGCTTTTGATTGCGTGGATCATGGTACATATAAATAAACTGAGACATTGGTGTCTATTCACATGTTGCCAAAACTAGACTAAACTAATCTGACAGGACAAAAAATGATTCCATCCATCCTTATTATTTTGATCGTTTTGACAAGGGCGGCGATATGTTTAGTCCTGTCAAATTAGTTTAGTTTAGTTTAGTTTTGGCAGCAACTGAATTGACACCATTATGGAATTAAAAACAAGGCCCCTTATACAATCCTATTTACCTGACCATTTATAGGGTAATGTTTACATACCTTGAATGTCGTTCTGCAGAATATCTTGGAATATAGGGAACAGGGCATCTTCGAACGCCGATATCGCTCCGGGATTAGCCTTGGTCACCAATCTGTTAATATTTATGTCAATATAAAAAATGTTGGACAATTCACACAGCATTATCTACTGCAACGCAGGAGGGTTCGATTCCGACCTCAACACCTATTTGTACGATTTGTTTATCTATGTATTAAATATATCAGTCATATAATACCTATAACACAAGCTGTTATGTTATGTTATGTTAGGAGTACACAGCTGTTATGTTATAATATATTATATTAATCGGCCCACTACTTTCGGAGCCCGTTCATATAAATAAACAAACAATCAAATGTTTCCTCTTTATAATTTAAATATTTTTTTTAATATCGATTAGTAGTATACTAATGTTTTACTAAAGAACCACTTGAAGGCACGCTAGTGTACTTACGAGACTGCGAGAGACAGCGTCTCAAACAGATAGTGGTTGAAGTGAGGTTTGGAAGGATTCTTGGCGACCACAGACAGGATATGCGCTAGTTTTGGCAGCGCCGAGCTGAGGTACGGCAACGCTGAGTCTTGCAGGCACGCCAGTGTACGCAGGATTGCTGTGGGAGATATTAATATTGACATAAGCTCTATACTATAGTCGAGATTAGGTAGTTGCAATCAATGGCAACAAATGAGTTAAAAAATCAAAACCAGGAAAGTTAATTTTGGGTTATGTACTGCAAGCTTGTTTATTCTGTTTGATGATTTAAAAGAAGGATTCTAAAGAGGTCTTTTATTGCTTACTCCCTAAAGGTCTCCCTAAAGCATCGCGGTCGCATATATGGTACGGGGTGTACCAAGGCGGTTACCAAAAGGCTCCCCTAATTTGCTGATATTGTGATCAATTAATAAAAATGACATGTTAGGGTCTGTAATTACTATCATATAGCCCTACTACTTTCACTTGTGGTGATGCTATCCTCATAGTGCGTAACGAAACACCATGTCACGTGCAACGCAGCGTGGCGAGCAAAGCGAGCAGCGTGTTACCACTGGCCCAAAATTGTTTTTTTTGGAAAAAGATAAGTTCGATCACACGTGGATTTCTTAGTTCGGGGTGTCTTGTGGCGAATCGCATTATCTTACGCTGCGTGACGTACGAAGCAAGCCGCGATGGTAGTACAGCGAGCGAAGCAAGCCGCATACAGTGTGGCGAGCCGCGCAGGGTAACGTTACGACGTACGTTGCGGCGAGCAAAGCGACCCGCACTCCTAGGAGTACACAGCATAATATTGAATTGCTTCAATAGGGTATATGCATGGATTTTTAAAATCCGATTATTGAGGTTAATATGCGCTTATTTAGGTTAATAAACAAACAAATATATAACAGCCAAATTTTTTTAAAAATTTTGAGGTTTAAAACAATGAGTGTCACACTCAGTGTTTATGTAAACTCAAAGTCAAACCTTCATGCCCATACAAAAATGATCAAGTATGGCGTCACGGTTCGGGTGCCAATAGCGTTGCGTTTAGAAATTCTGCAATAATATCTTTTTCAATGATTAAATTTCACAATAAAAACATCTACTTATATCAATAGAGAATACGTAAGCTGAGATTTTTTGAAGTCGCATGCATATTCCCTGTTAACATGATAGCATTGCGATGCGAAATATATATGCGAAACACACGCTAATCCCACTCACCCTTCATGACGTACTCGTTGTGCTCTGCGGCGGAGTGCTGCTGCTCCAGCGCGAGGAACAGCGTCTGCAGCAGCGGCGCGGCGTGCGGCATCAGCGCCGCCGGCGGGAGCATGCCGCCCACTATCAGCTTCTCTATGGCGCAGGCCGCGTATGTGCCCACCACGCCGCGGACTTGGATGTGCTCGATCTACGACAACATAAAATGTATTGTATTAAGTACTGGTACCGAGGAGGGCCTTCACCCAATATGGGGTTCCTACTATAGGTAACTAAATGATATTAGGATATATATGTAATACTATTTTAAATAACTTAATAGTTAAAGGATAAACGAGAAAAGTAGAAATGTAAACTAGATAAGCATAATTATTATAATCTTTTTTTACTCTAAAACAATGTAAGTGTTAGTAGGAAATAAAAGGCTTTTTATTTTATTTATTTATTTATTAAGTACTAGCTTTGACTCTGACTCTGACTCCTCAACAGCCTGTATTCGTCCACAGCTGGACGCAGACCTAAAGATAAGCACCTTATTGGCGTCTATCTCATGGAGGGTAATGCCCACGCTGGGCATGCGAGTTGGGGATCGCAGTTTGGTGCCAGTCCTGGAGCCTAATTCCACTATTTTTTAAACAAAATGCTATAATGGCGCCATAATGGTGCCATACGATTAAGATAGAGATTAAGTCGTAAATTTATTTGGTATTCTCTTACCATAAGATTACAATCTCTATGACTTATAATATCGTGTCAATAATGTGGTGGGGCATATAATCATAATCGTAATAGTCGTAGATATGGCATAAACAAAAAAAGATCGTGTTAGTAGAATACCAAAAGGTGTCAATGGCGGTGATTGTAACGCGATAATGAAGCGATAATAGTGTCATAGTGAGGCGATTGTGTTAGTGAATCAGGCCCCTGATCCTCGGCCCGTGCGAAAGGTTTGTACACATATTCAGTTATTCCGGTCTTATCGAGTTTATCCTCATCTATTACTAAAAATTGTGGTTCGTCCTGATTGGTTTGTTTGTCCAACACAACTTTCTTTTATATATAGATTAGCAGCGCCTTCGGTTTCACCCGCGTATTTCCCGTTCCCGTGGGAGTTTCGGGATAAAATATATTCCATGTCACTCCCTGCTGTGTGCTGGCGGCTTAGTATTTGCACCACCCCATCTCTTCCCGTGGGTGTCCGTTTGGGGCGGGCAGCAGCGCCCCCTGCAGAACAATTCTACCACTGAACTGCGATCCCTAACCCTATGTCTTACTTTGGACAATCGCCCATTTCTCCATACAAAAGTCACGTTTCGGCACCTACATACACGTGCGACTGCACCCCGTGACTGCGCCGTACGTCCCTTGCATTTACATATAGACCGCAATAAAACTCGCCTAGGGACCGGAGGGGTGAGGAAGGTGGGGCCATCAGGTGGGGGGCGAAGAGTGTCAATTCTTATTCTTATTGTCAGTTTTATTTATTACCTAATTCTTTGCTGGGCTGTCGCCGGGCTTTTCAAGTTCTATGGATTGCACCAATCGGGGTAACGGGTTTTTGTTTCAACGTCTTGTAGAAGCTTACTGCTAAGTTATACCTAGCCTAGAAGTTTGGAGAACACTCACCAGAAGTGGAACTGCCTGAACAGTCAGCTCCTTGGGCAGCAAGGATCGGAAGGTCATGATGTATTTTATAGCATCAGCCTTCAACACGGGTAGCTCAGACACTGAAAGTGGAGAATAAATTTATTAGAATACTGTTTCACTCTACGGCATCCTGTTTTTTTATGGAAAAAATGTACATAATATATCCTATGGGAACTAAATTATGGTATAAACAGTAGCCTGTTTAATTTCAGGCTGTATTTTATAAATTCTAACTCGATATGGGGATAAAACGGCAAGGAAGCTTCAACCGACTTGCAGCCATTCTATACATGACGTCACCAGGTAATAATGTCCTCCTAGCCGAATTTCGACCACGGCGGCCAGTCTCATCGGAGACTAGCCAGATGCGCAAGACATATTATAGTGCACAAGTGTGCGC
Organism: Eupithecia tripunctaria; assembly: GCA_955876795.1. Taxonomy (NCBI): domain Eukaryota; kingdom Metazoa; phylum Arthropoda; class Insecta; order Lepidoptera; family Geometridae; genus Eupithecia; species Eupithecia tripunctaria. The sequence continues at coordinate 4,345,398 of OY041623.1, read as the reverse complement.
GCAAACACAGGTGATCAACGGCTTAACGAGCTTTCCGATGCACTGTGAATGTTTCCAGCTAGAAAAAGCACAAAATCAACTATTGGCCCGACCCGGGATTTGAACCCAGGAGCTCATAATCAACGGTTGAACAAGCTGACCGCTAGACCAACGAGACGTTACCAGGTATATGCTATATTATGTATATAAATGTACCGGGTTGTCTCTGTAACTCTGGCAGGGCGTGCGCCTGCGCGAACTGCGTGAGGTCGACGAGCGGCGAGGCGCGCGTCACGCCGTGCGCCTGCGTGGCGCCGCGCGACGCCAGTGACGTCACCAGGTACATGGCGGCGTCCTTGCCGCGCCATGCACTGGCTCCCGCCTCAGTGTATTTTGCCAGCATCATCTGAAAAGAAGGAAATAGATGAGGCACGGTTTAATATAAACCAAATTCAAAACTGTTATGCAAGTGCTACCAAAGTGTATTGGAAAATAAAGCTACACCGTGCTGAGTTAATTTCAAATTCAAATATGCTTTATTTCTACATATAAATATAATAAATGTACACTCAGAATAGGTCAAATCATATTTAATAATCAATTTTGTTTTAAAAAAACTATAACCGACTTCAATTTTTATAGTTTTTTCATGATTTTTCATGGATCCCACTCAGAACTGAACCAAATAAAAATGGGAACACACGGGAAGCACCGGCTTTCATACAAAAAAAATAATCATGAGAATCGGACCACCCTGTCAAAATTTCTGAGGTAACAAACATAAAAAAAAATACAGTCAAATTGAAAACCTCCTACTCTTTTTGAAGTCGGTTAATAATAAGGCTGGCATCGTTTTTAGTCCTTTCAGATTAGTTTAGCATAGTTTTGGCGAACCAGTGACTAACTATCCTTGCCATTTCTCTTTACAACCGGATGGATGGACGTAACGCAAGGAAGAAGCCGATGGCACACCACAGCTATAATCTTACTTCTTCATGTTACATTCCTTCATATTTCATGTAAAACATAGAATATAGCTGTCGTGGTCACCTGACGATTTCTATAGAAATGTAATGGGATGTATCATGCAACGAGTATAATGTACATCTTTACATTATAGCACAGAATAAATATAATAGTACTACGACTATAATATTTGTTCAGGGCGTTCTGGATGTTTTCTATGTGTAATAAAAAAGATCTATCTATGTAGTGTATTGTATTATGTATATCAGTTGTCTAGTACCCATAACACAAGCTCTGCTTAGCTAAGGGCTAGACAATGTCATTTGTCTCACATTATTTATTTTTTTATTTAAAGCTGCCGTGTGATCTATCTATGTAGTGTATTGTATTATGTATATCAGTTGTCTAGTACCCATAACACAAGCTCTGCTTAGCTTGAGGCTAGATAATGCTGTGTGATTTGTCCTACATTATTTATTTATTTATAGCTGCCGTGTGAGAAGCCGTTATTTCTGAGTTGACGCGACGGGGAAGCGTGTTCATGTGTGGCAAAAGTCAATGACCTATACCGTGTCTATTTTGAATGAAGCATGTTAGTAAACAAACTACGACACACATAACAAAATCTCACTTTGCGTCGAATTTCAGATATAATTGTAAGCAAATGTTTATTGAAGGTAGAATCTAAAATCGACAAGTAATGTAAATTACGTATAAAAGAACACGCCAACAAAGGGAATTTAAGGTTAAGTATGGGCGGTTTGTTTACTAACATGCTTCATTCAAAATGGACACGGTATAGATTTGTATGTTTACCTGCACATATTGTCCGAAGATATGCATGATCTTATCCTCGTAGTTCAGCGCCAGTGTTTTGACGAGGTCGCAGGCGGCGCGGCGGCGGGTGTCCACGTCCGAGCCTTCGATGTCGCGACGCACGTACTCCTCGGGATTATCTTCGAATAGCTCCATGTCAGACTCTGTAATTCAAAACACCAAAAGTCAAGTCAAAAGCTAAAAATAATTTATTTCCTTAACTATAATAAGCTAGCTGCGCCCTGCAGCTTCACACGCGTTATTTCTATGGAAACGTTTAAAGGTGATTTCTATCCCACGGGTAATCATTTATGGGTTAAAAAGTAGCCTATGTTTGATTCCAGGATTAGAACTATCCTAATTTTCAGCCCGATCCGTTCAGTAGTTTTGGCGTGAAGAGGTAACAAACATCCATCCATCCATTCATAAAAACTTTCGCATGTGTGATTTGATTACACTAGTGTGATTATTATTATTATGATTCCGTATCGTCTACTTAAATTTGCAGTACCTACCTCGGAACTCCATGTTGGGTATGACAATTTTTTCGCAAATACTGCTAAGCGTTGCCGGATCTTCGAATAAGCTTTTGTAGTTATTCTTTTCTGCCACTTTAGCTAGGAACGTGAGAGCGTTTGACACCAACTGAAACAAATCGTTTGTTTTATTATTTTACTAGCAGCGCCTGAATTCAGGGATAAATATAATATAACCTATGTCACTCCCTGAAAAGGAAGCTTTTTAATTATGAAATATTTTATGCATAGGTCCAGTAGGTTCGGAGCCTATTCAATACAAGTAAACAAACAATCAAATCTTTGCTCTTTATAATATTAGTGTAGATAAGGCTTCACGAAAGTAAAGTACGTAGGTACCTTACGTGCGGCGAACTCTTCCCCGTTGTTAGAATATGTACTGTATTGCTACACTCACAGAGTCGTATTTAGTCTGCACAGTGGTATAGTCGGTGCCAAATAACGTGGCAAATAATGGTTGTAAATAAACCTGAACGATTTAAAAAACGTGTATATTTTACCCCTCCTTATAAAATGATTACGATACTTATTTTATTTTCTTAAACAATTCGATAGGTAAAGAATGCAGCCGAAAATGTTTGCAGCTCCTGCAATGTCTAGACCATTATAATACTACCGTACTACGAGACTCTCAGCGATACCCAGTTTTCGCTCGGTTTGTATGGTGAGCGACAGAATTAGCGATAAATTTATTGAATTCTAGGTTATCATAGTGAAGGTAGGTGAATGACCTCTTTTGCCACGTTATTTACTGTATTGCTACACTCACAGCGTCGTTTTTAGTCTGCACAGTGGTAGACAGCAACACGGTCCACACTGCAGTCACGAAGGCAGGCGCGTGCGGTGCGAACTCTTCCCCGTATTTAAAATAATATGTACTGTATTGCTACACTCACAGCGTCGTATTTAGTCTGCACAGTGGTAGACAGCAACACGGTCCACACTGCAGTCACGAAGGCAGGCGCGTGCGGTGCGAACTCTTCCCCGTATTTAAAATAATATGTACTGTATTGCTACACTCACAGCGTCGTATTTAGTCTGCACAGTGGTAGACAGCAACACGGTCCACACTGCAGTCACGAAGGCAGGCGCGTGCGGTGCGAACTCTTCCCCGTATTTCAGCGCGTAGAGAGCCGCACACTCGCAGATCTCTGTTCTCAGTTGTTCCATTACTCCAGGTTTATCTTCATCGTCCTAAGGACAAGTAACAACTAAATTATGTTTTGGTAGTTAAGTAGGCTGCCTAAGCCGCGTTATACCCATTTTAAAATGCTATATAATAAATCAGAAAATAAGGTTCAATTTATTACTTTGGCACAAATGATATTGGTTGAATCAAAAAATGCAAAACTTGAGCGAGCCACTTTAACTAAACATGTTATGTTTACAGAACTACTTTTTTCATAATTTTAACGTAAGTTCAATACAGAAATCGTGAATAGATCACAGACGTCCGAGCTGCGCCCGGTGGCATAGATAGACTTTCAGTTAGTTTAACTCACAGAAGTTTAACTGGTCAAATTACGCCTAGCTGTTAGGCATCATAACTCATTATCAAGAAAATAAAGATAAATGTATTTCAAATAGGGATATTGGTCTCACTCTTAAAAATCATTATTCTCAAGACAGACTCAAGAGTAGTCGTGAAGCGCTAATAAAATGAGCCGTATTCTTAGTAGGCTTTAACTGATTGAGCGCCGCACTCAGAGACGTAAATGCTTACTTAAACTGTCACTAAGTAATAGTTTTTGTATTGAAATCTTTACTAAGTGACAGTTTTAAGTAATTATTATCTAAACGTGGCTGTGAGCCTCTTTCGTCACTAAACTCAAATAAGTATATTACCCCAACTCGTTCCGCGTTTGTCGTAAGGGGCGACTAAGGGATATCTACCGAGGGCGGGCAGCAGGGCCTCCTTCAGAACAATAATTGTAAAACCAAACTGCGATCCCCAACCCGCACGCCAAGCGTGGAGTTTATGGGTACCCTCCATGAGAAAACAGCCAATAAAGCTCTCATCAGGGGAAGGCCTGCCTGTAGCAGTGGACCAAAATAAGAAAAATAAGCTGTTGAGGGAACAACATAGTAAATCGATAAAATACTCACATTATTCTCCAAACAAGGAACCTTAACCTGAAGAAGGTTCAACAGATTGGGCATCCACACCGGCATGTTATCCTCGAAGAACTCCGGGAGGTCCTGGCAGTTGAGCGAGTAGAACACCTTGCAGATCAGAACTAGAGAGCCGTAGATCACTGCCAGCGCTTGGGGATTGTTGGCGTGGACGGTGGTCAGTTCTATGGTAGCCTGGAATGTATTATACAAGATTATAGATAATTGGAATTAGCTGCTGGTGGCTTCGCACTTCTCCTCTTCATCAGCATCAGCCTATATTAGTCCACTACTGGACATAGGCCTCGCCTGATGAGCGCCATAGCGCCCTGTCTTCAGCTTGACGCATCCGCCAACTCGCCTGCAGTCTTTCGACAACGACGACGAGTCTTTTTAAATATTTTTTTATTAACTATTATTTTTTTATATTTCTATATCACACTAATATTATAAATGCGAAAGTTTGTACGGATGGATGTTTGTTACTTCTTCACGCCAAAACTACTGGACGGATCAGGCTAAAATTTTGCATACAGGTAATTCTTATCCTGGAATCAAACTTAAGCTACTTTTGATCCCATAAATCAGTTTCTGTGGGAGATTCCCATGGTAAAAATCACCTTTTAACGTTTCCATAGAAACAAAGCATGCGAAGCCGCGGAGTGCAGCTAGTTGCCAATAAAGAATCTGAATCGAACAATGACGTACCACAAATAAATCAGTTAAAGGTTTCGCTAAGGTGTCCAGTACATGTTTGATTTCCTCCCACAGTTTCTGCGCTTTGAACTCGTATCTATATCGCTTGAAGAGGGAGTGAGCAGTCCGTAGTACGCCATTTATCACGTGGAAATCACCTGAGAAACAAAAGGATTTCGTGAGCAATATTCCAACTTCAGACATTTACTGCAGTCCCTGGGGCCCAATACTGCTAACCGATAATATGACAATGGTATTATCACAGAAGCTGCATCACAAATGTAGAATCCTTTCATTAAAAGCTGCCACACACTGAAACTGTGGCCAGGCCGGAGGCAAATGTGTGTGTGTTGTATCATACCAATTTATATGTAAGACTGTGTGTGGCAGCTTTAAAGAAGCTGCTGATAGTGTTTGTGGTGTTTTTTGCATGAAGAGATTGATATAATGGTTTTAAACTTGACACTTTAGAATTGCTTAATTACACAGCCACACAGCTCTTCCTTCACCGTGCGTGCCACAAAGCTATGGAATGCTCTACCCACTACCATAAGACGCGCAAAGTCTCTCCCTGAACACCATCTCTCTTCAGTTATAAATTGTTAGTTTATATTTAGCATCTTTTTATGTAACTTGGTATGTATTATTTTTGTAGTAAGTATATTATGTATTTTTTAGTATACTATGTATTTTATAGTATGTATTTATTGTATTAAAACGCCACCGTCTATACGTATACAACTGCATTGTGTCCATCCCAAGGTTGTCTGGAAGAGATCGCTTTCAGCGATAAGGCCACCCATTGTGCAACTTTGTTATCTCTCTTTTCCTGTATTTGTGTATTTTATTTTTGGTGTGCAATAAAGTGTATTGTATTGTATGGTACTAATAACCTCTAGCTGTGACAATATCAATCACAGTTTAGACTGAGGGTCCCAAGACCTTTCTCAGAGGTAAATAAATCATGACTACCACACAGCTATGGCATTCCATTTCACCATTTCACTTTCAGTTTATTTACTCATAACATTTTGAGTTACATTACAGGTCAGTTCTCAAATATAATTTACAGCTGTATAGATATAATAGATATCGAAAAAAAAACTTATTGCTTAGAGTCTGTTCAAAAAGAGAAGAGTTGTGGTGATACTGTGAATTAACACTTTTAGTCATACTGCAATGACAGAGCAGTGTTGTCAACCCAACAAAAGTTGTCAATTGGCACACAAGCACCCCCAATTCCCAAAACTCTTCTCTTTTTGAACAGTCTTGTAAAAATCATGTTTAAGAAGACGAAAAATAATAACTATCCAGATAAAATTTAGCATGTTTATAGGACAATCTAACTTAGATAACATGATAATAACTAATAAAATATTAGATATAGATACTTTACCAAAATATGTGTGCACTGTGAAGCCAGAACTTTAGCCTCCTTAATGAATCGCTGGTGTACACACAGAAACAGCTAACAGCCTTTGTTTAATAATAAAGTAATGTTTTATCAATACCTGTAGCAAACTTCTCCACCATTTCAGGTATAAGACTGGGCCACTTCTCAGGGAAATCATATCGTCCGATGATAGAGATGGCATCACTGAACTGCCTCTGAATAGACTCCGGTGACTTCAGCATCAGTGAGACAATGAGAGTTTTGATGCTTATTCGATCTGAAGCATGGATTCTGTCAGCACCATCTTCTTCCTACAAATAAAATAGTTTTATCAGAAAAACAGAAATTATTAAAATATATAATAAATTATTAAAAGATATTGATAAAACCAATATACATCATTTTTCATACAGAATACACAATTGGGCTGTTATAATATTACAAATTAAAAAAAAACATAGACTCAAATAAATTAATAATAAAGTCATAAATATGAATATAATGTTTAGCTGTTTGTCTTAATTTCCTTTGCAGTGGAATAATCATTATCAATTCATTATTAAGAATAAAGATGGATATGTGGATCATCATATTAGAGTCATTCAGACCTTATGTAATTAATAGTTTGTATAATGATTATCAGTCAACTAGTACCTAGAACACAAGCTCTGCTTAGCTTGGATGATGCTGTGTGGATTGTAGAGCATCATATATTTATTATATGTGTCTAATTGATAGCTTTGGACAACATCATCCAAATATACAATAATTTTGATAAACACCAAGTGCAATAATTATAATCTTACCACTGGCCAATTCCGTTTCACATAATTCTTGAAAGCAATGGCAGCTGCTACTCTGATAGTCATGTCCACATTATCTTTATCAATCAAGTGAAGGAGCAGGATTGCATAATTTTGGTTTACCTCCACACCCTCCAAGAATTTTTCCGCTGCGGACATAAATTAAAAGATTTATTTCAAACTGTATTTGTGATAATTAGTCCTTAGCAACTTATTTAAATGGAAAAATATACCATAAACTATTTTTCATAACAGCACAGTTGCTAAACCATAAATTAATGCCCATCATTATGAAACTTTACCATTCTGCAAGTGCTAATCACAGATGTAGACCAACCTAAATAGGTTAGGGCTAGCTAGAGTAAAAACGAGTTTTGTTAAAGGGTTAAACAACTAAAGCGGTATGTAGATAGGTGAAATAACGAATTCTTAAAGATTTATATCATCATCAGCAGAGACCATTCAATAAAATCCATTCCACTGAAGTCGGAAACCATAGCTCGTTTAACGCCTTTCCTAGCAAACAATAAAACTTTTATAGCAATCAAATATGACCAAGAACATTACAAATATTTGATGTATCAATTACATGCAAGCAAAGTTATAATATCCATGTAATTATTTAAGAAACACATACCGGGCCTCCTTATGTTTGGATCAGGATTCAAAGTTTGTTGCAAGTAGTTCGCAAGTGTAACCAAGTTATCATCGGTAACTTCCATTATTTTGCGTGTAATAAAAAGACTATTTCTTCTTTAGTTTCTCAAAAACTTATCGCAAATATGAAATCACAAAGCATGTAATACTCTCACGTAGATATTGTATTTCTCTTTGTGTAATACAAGCTATGAATACAAGCAAGCACGCACCGCGCTTATGAAACTAACTAAGGGTACGTTCCAATTCAAGCTTAAAGCGCTAACGCACTGCACGAGCTATGCGCGCACGAAGCCCCGTTCCGATTCATCTGAGCGCGTTGGTGCGCGTTGGCGCGATTAATGAAACGAAACGCTCAGACGGCACTCACAAAGTAGTTGAAGGAACGCACGAGCTGCCTTGTCTCGAAAGGTGAGGCAGTTCATGCGCTCCCGTGCGCTCGAGGGGCGTGGCGAAGTGGGCGTTGCCGTGCGCTCTGTCAGCGCGCTGAAAGTTGAAAAGAAACGACTTCATGCGCGCGTCAGCGCATTAAGCGTGAATCGGAACGTAGCCTCAGTTCCAATTCAAGCTTAAAGCGCTAACGCACTGCACGAGCTATGCGCGCACGAAGCCCCGTTCCGATTCATCTGAGCGCGTTGGTGCGCGTTGGCGCGATTAATGAAACGAAACGCTCAGACGGCACTCACAAAGTAGTTGAAGGAACGCACGAGCTGCCTTGTCTCGAAAGGTGAGGCAGTTCATGCGCTCCCGTGCGCTCGAGGGGCGTGGCGAAGTGGGCGTTGCCGTGCGCTCTGTCAGCGCGCTGAAAGTTGAAAAGAAACGACTTCATGCGCGCGTCAGCGCATTAAGCGTGAATCGGAACGTAGCCTAAATTTAAAATACGCCGAACAACCAGTGCTGCCAACTGTTAATCTAGCTCTCCACTCCATCTGATTCAATATTCAAACTATAAAACCACCAGAGAACCACTAACAAAAATTCAAATGATTTTGGTTTGCAAAATAAAATCATCGTCGGTTTATCGTTTATACGATTTTTTTGTAGGTAATTGGTATTGTTTATCATTGCAGCATTTGCTTCTAATCTCAAACCAAAGCGTATTCATAATTTATAATATTATTTATTAATGACTGATAGAATGTAGACACTTGATGATGCTTTCACTGGGGACTCCCAGTGAAAGCATCATCAAGTGTCTACATTCTACAAAAAGGTTATGTCTTAAATATAAGTGTCCTCTCAGTTAGAGAGGGTAAAAAAATGTTAGCGACTATAAGTTAGTCAAACTATTCAATGATTAAACTGTTTGCTATGCTAGTTTCTTTTATTTTAATTTAACTGCTAAATAGTCTCTCTACCACGGCAGCAGAATGTGGTAGAATTATCACAAAAGTCGTTTATTTCTCAAATCTAGATTCCCTTGAGCAGAGTTCAGCCTTATTGAAATTCAATCCTTCATTTCAATTTTTTTTTTGTATCTTTGCTCTTATTTAATTCCAACAAGTGCATTTGTCGCCACTGATCATAAATTTTGGACATAAATTAATTAAAACCGAAACCACTACAAAATCCACAAGCCACTAAACGCAATATATGACCATTAAATCGAAGCTCGAAACCACCAGTTTTAGTGGAAAATTTACTAGGCTGGCAACACTGCAAACAACCAAAGAGAACAAGACTAATGTCATAAAGTCATCTGTCGAATACTTTAAATGTCCAAAGCTAGATCGTCGGAAGGCAATAGTCGGGACTGGCCGTGAGGGACTTCATATGGCATCAACATGGCCCTCGCCCAGCTGCCCCGCCGCGGAGTAACCGCTCTCGCCCGGCTCTACAATGGTATCCTCCGGACGGGCCACTTCCCAGAGGTCGGGCGGGTCATCATAGGGACCATCGACACCCGGCAAACTACCGCCCCATCACACTCCTGCCAACAGTGGCCAAATTCCTGGGACGCCTGCTCCTGGTGCGCCTGGCTTTAACCATCGAGCCGCACCCGGAGTAATTCGGCTTCAGGAGTGGCCACTCAACAACGCTGCAGCTCACCAGGGCCCTGCGCCACCTCGCAATCGAGCACAACGCCGGGCGCTGCACCGTTGGGGTCTTTCTCGACGTAGAGAAGGCCTTCGACCATGTCTGGCACCCCGGCGTTCTGTACAAGCTCCTGCAGACCCCAACGCCTCCAATCTTCATCAGGATAGTGGTATCCTTACTAGACGATCGGCGGTTCTTCGTCGCGGTTGAGGGTGCCACATCCACCTCCCGGACAATCTCAGCTGGTGTACCGCAGGGCAGCTGCCTATCGCCCGCGCTGTACGCGCTCTAGACCGATGACATCCCCACCCTGGAGGGCCACCTACGCCCCGGGGAAAGGGATGTGTCGCTAGCGCTGTTCACGGACGACAGCACCTACTTCGCGTCTTCCACCAGCCCCACCAGCGCAGCCAGCAGGATGCAGCGGCTGCTGAACATCTTGCCGCCATGGCTAGACAAATGGCGTATTGCCGTCAATGTAGGAAAGACGGCCGCGCTATTTGTCTCCCGCCGCATCCGATACCCTCCGCTCTTGACACTTAAGGGCCAGAACGTGGCACGGAGCCCGCACACTAGGTATCTCGGCATCAAGATCGACATGTCGTTGAGGATGCAGCCGCAAGTCGACCGCGCGCTACACCAAGCGCGCGTCGCCCGCGCGCTCCTCCGACCTGTACTGGGATCTCACCTGCCTCTGAGGACCAAAGTGCGGGTCTACAAAAGCTACGTCCGGTCCCGACTCACTTATGCAGCGCCGGCCTGGTACGCCCTCATCTCGCAGATCAACAGGGACCGGCTCCAGGCGCTGCAGAACGTCGCCCTGAGGATCTGCACGGGCGCGGGCCGATACGTCTGGAACGACGTCATCGCCCGCGACCTGCAGATCCAATCCATCGAAGAGTTCGTCGTGCAGTCGGCGCAGCGGATGTACGCCCGCGCCGACAACGGTCACCACCAGCTCCTCCACCACATCGCGCCTCCTTATATCCGGCCCCCAGACCATGACCGCCCGTGGCGAACAATGCGAATTATGCAGTCAAAAAATAAATATATTTAAGATAGGCAACCCAAGGACTGAGGCAGTTCTTGTATTCTCTTTGGACCGAAGGGTCGTAACCCCTCGTGATAAAGCCGGGGTAAAGAATCCATCAAAAAAGTGCCGAACTCGTAAGTACGAGTTCTTTTGACCATCTAAAGGTTATAAAATTACAATTTCATCGCTTTTACATACAGACATGGCTCAAAAACGATGTTTTAGGTGAATTTTCATTATTATAACCTAAAATTACGAAAATTTAGGGTTGCCTGCACTCGAAAATAAAATTCCCCAATAGTGCATTGAAATATTTTTGTCATGTAACTGCAAATTATGTCAACAGAACCCAACAACAAATTAAAATTCACATGCTTGGAGTCAAGCTCAATACATTTAGAAAAATCTCAAACCAGCAAGTACTTTTATTGTTTAAAAATCGTCAACGTCAACCGTCGTCAAGAAAGTTAATTTGAGATGTTAGTGCTGCGGGTTTGTTTATCTTTTGTGCCGGAATTAAATAAAATCGAATTTACACAATGAGCTGATGCGTATTGTAAAATGTTTTTATTTGTTACAGATTTCCCGAAAACAACATTGTCCGGTTGCTTTGGATAGAAGCCACCGGTCGCAAAGGATGCGAACCGAAGGCGTCATCCAAATTTGTAGCATGCAAAATCAAAGGATTTTGCCTCCATAGGAGCGGGACAGAGCATACATTTTTGAAAAGGCGTAAGCACCAATTTAAAAAATCGTCAATCGATTGATCGCACTTTTTTACTATTATAATGCTACTAATATAATAAAATGTTTGAATAAGTATTTCGGGATGCAGGTAATATTATTGTTTAGTGTAAAGTGACATTACATTTTGTTGTCTGCTCATTTCACCTGAAGTATAATTTCAAAAGTACCAATAAATTTCGTTTTACCTATAAGTTATCTTAGAAATATCCAAAGTTCAAGATTTAATTGAGTGAACGTTAGTGAACAAATGTCTTTGTTTCAATTAGGCATTTTTTATCTTTGTCGGTTTGTCCGCACTCCTCTTCAGGTCGTATTTTACAACCGATCGTTACGAAATCTCGTGTACAGATTCCAAGATTCTATAGATTTTTTTTATCGTCGGGGTTTTTTAATTAAAGGCGTACTTCCCCCAAATAAAGGAAAAATGGGGTCTTTAGAATAATATGTTGATAAAATAAAATAAAATAGATAAAAATATCTATAAAATCGTGGAATCTGTACACGAGATTTTAAACGTCTGCATTTTTATTATAATCGAAACGTAAAAAAAAATCATTATTCTCGTAAAAAAATGGTAAAAATCTGATCAGAATGTTTGGCATAAACTTTGTGTTAAATACAATAATTGTCTGATTTCGTAATTGTTAAATAATAGATTTTGTTTGTGCAAAAAACTATAAACAGACTTCAAATATGGATCCCACTGTCACAATTGGACCAGATTAAAATGGAACCACACAAGAAGCACCAACTTTAATATAAAAAAATAATCATGAAAATCGGAGCACCCAGACAAAAGTTCTGAGGTAACTAAGATAAAAAAAATACATTTGAATTCAGAACCTCCTCCTTTATTTAAAGTCGGTTAAAAAGTTAATGTTCGCGAGATCTATTGTTCGGAGAACTAGTTAATTTGCAAAAATGTGATTTTGAAGTCTGCTGTTAAAATTTAATTACTTACATAAATATTATTGGTATAACTACATTGTTTTTCTGTATTCTTAAAGTTATTTCTACTCGTATTTTGTAATTATTGCCTACACCATAATAAAAAAATATACCCACCTCACTAAAAGTTGTTTTAATTTTATGCTTACCTAAATTAAATGTTTTACCGACCTCTGTGGCGCAGCGGGCGAATAATGAACCTAAAATCAGGGAAAGAAAATAGCATGGCAACACCTTTAACCCCGCCCACTCGTATACTCGGTCTTGCTCACCGGTTACACATACAATCTATCCATATACTTCTATATCAATGATACCAATAGATAAATTGTATGCGTAGCCGGTGAGCAAGACCGAGTATACGAGTGGGCGGGGTTAAAGGTGTTGCCATGCTATTTTCTTTCCCTGATTGTAGGTTCCTTATTTCACGTCTGATTGGATTAAATTTGCGATTTTCCTGTTCATCAATTAGGAGATACATCTTCAGAACAGGCAATTCCACCAAACCTTCCTACACTGGTCACAGGTATAATAATAGGTCCATATCCATACTTTTTGTCACAGCCTTTATGTACAAATTCGACCTAATAATTCTGTTTTTCCGGGGGAGGGCAGCAGCGCCCCTCGCAGAACAATTTTAGCACCAAACTGCGATCCCCAACCCGCATGCCCAGCGTGGGGATTTGCATAACCCTCTATGAGATAAACGCTAATAAGGCGCTTATCAGCGGGAGGCCTGCGTCCAGCAGTGGAGGATACAGCTGTTGAGGATCCTAGTTTTAATAGTCTGTGCAAAAAGAGAAGCGTCCTAGGAATTGAGGGCGCGCGTGTGCCTATTGACAACTTTTGTTGCATAGACAACACTGCTCTGTCAGTGCAGTACGATTAATAAGTTCACCATTACTTATCGACACTTCTCTTTTTGCACAGACTGTATCCTTCCACCTTTAACATCTGCACTTAAATTTGGTATGAATGCGGGAATAGGTAAATCACACTATCACACTAATATAACAAATGCGAAAGTTTTTATGGATGTATGGATGGATGGATGTTTTTACCTCTTCACGCCAAAACTACTGAACGCATCTGCTAGGTGGAACGGACGGAAATTTTGCATACAGGTAATTCTTATCCTGGAATCAAACATAGGCAGTACTTTTTATCCCATAAATCAGTTCCCGTGGAATAAAAATCACCTTTAAACGTTGCCATAGGAACAACGCGTGCGAAGCCGCGGGTGCAGCAATAAATAATGCTGGACAATTCACACACCTATGTCACCTATCTAGCCCAAGGTAAGCAGAGCTTGTGTTATGGCGGTCAGCTTGTTCAACCGTTAATTCTGAGGTCCTGGGTTCGAATCCCAGGCTTGATATGGGATTTTTCTGAGAAAAATCACAGTCACTGCCCAGAGTCAGGAAGTTGGCGGTGTTACACCCTCGTGTATCGGAAAGCACGCTAAGCCGTTAGTACTGCGCCTGACCTCTCCCCGGTCAGTCGTGTTGATCTATCGTCCCACCGGATTATGAGAGTAAGGGAATAGAGAGTGCACCTGTGTGTGCGCACACTTAGCTTAGCTACCTCTAGCTCATCTCAGCTTACATTACTTACTGTTCAGTAAATTGCCTCAACACCCACAACCTCCTGCATCGCAGACGGACTTTCGCCCGCTGCGCCACAGTTAATTTAGGTAAGCATAAAATTAAAACAACTTTTAGTGAGGTGGGTATATTTCTTTATTATAGTGTAGGCAAATATTACAAAATACGAGTAGAAATAAGTTTTAGAATATAGAAAAACAATGTAGTTATAACAATAATATTTATGTAAATAAATTAATTTTAACAGCAGACTTCAAAATCCCATTTTTGCTAATTAACTAGTTCTCCGAACAATAGACTTCGCGAAAACTAACTTTTTAACCGAAAAATTTAAATAAAGGAGGAGGTTCTCAATTCAAATGTATTTTTTTTTATATTAGTTAGGTACCCCAGAACTTTTGACTGGGTGCTCTGATTTTCGTGTTTCTTTTTTAATATTAAAGCTGGTACTTCTCGTGTGGTTCCATTTTAATTTGGTCCAGTTGTGACCATTATTTGAAGTCTGTTTATAGTTTTTTTTACAAACAAGATCTATTCTCTAACAATTACGAAATGAGATAATTATTGTATTTAACACAACGTTATTGCCAAACATCCTGATAATATTTTTACTATATTTTTATGAGAATAATGATTATTTTTTACTTTTCGATTATAATAAAAATGCAAACGTCTAAAAGCGAAGATATTCTAAAGACCCCCTTTTTGCTTTATTTGGGGGAAGTACGCCCTTAATCAAAAAACACTGAATATAAAAAAAAACTATATAACGTGGAATCTGTACACGAGATTTCGTTACGATCGGTTGTAAAATACGACCTGTGAAAAAAACATTTGTTCACTAACGTTCACTCAATTTAAATCTCGAACTTTGGATATTGCAAAGATAACTTATAGGTAATACGAAATTTATTAGTACTTTTGAAATTATACTTCAGGTGAAAAGAGCAGAGACAACAAAGTTTAACGTCACTTTACACTTAACAATAATATTACCTACATCCCGACCATTTCATTCAAACATTTTATATCTGTAACAAACAAAAACATTTTACAATATGCATCAGCTCATTGTGTATATTCGATTTTATTTAATTCCTGCACAAAAGATAAACAAACCCGCAGCACTTACATCTCAAATTAACTTTGTTGTTGACGATTTTTAAACGAAAGTACTTGCTGATTTGAGATTTTTCTAAATGTATTGAGCTTGACTCCAAGCATGGGAATTTTGATTTGTTGTTGGGGTCTGTTGACATAATTTGCAGCTACATGACAAAAATGTTCAATGCACTATTGGGGAATTTTATTTTCGAGAGCAGGCAACCCTAAATTTTCGTAATTTTAGGTTAGATTAATGAAAATTCACCTAAAACATCATTTTTGAGCTATGTCTGTATGTAAAAGCTAAGAAATTGTAATTTTTTTAACCTTTAGATAGCCAAAAGAACTTGTACTTACGAGTGGAATGATATGTTCGGCTCTTTTGCCTCACCGTTACTTTTACATCCAAAAACACTACACCGCACCATCGTTGTGTTTCGCCTATAGGTTCAGTTCCTTTTTAATGACTTAAAAAGTTCACAACCACAATATTTTGCGAAGTCCGTTAGCATAGAATGAAAAAAACAAATAAAGTCGATCACTTCGGAAATTTGTTTAGCTCATCTAATACCTAGCTAAATATTGCAAAAAGCCGGCTACGCGGATGAGACACAAGACCAATCGTTCTATCACATTTCTTCATAAGCTTGCATCATAAGTCGTTCTCGCTTTAGTGCGAGTGAGATGGCATTTGTCAGCCTTCTATAGGTTTCTCCTTCTACGGGTAAAAGCATAGATAGAGACATTGATGTAGAAGTATATGGATAGATTGTATGTGTAACCGGTGAGCAAGACCGAGTATACGAGTGGGCGGGGTTAAAGGTGTTGCCATGCTATTTTCTTTCCCTGAAAATCAGGGAAAGAAAATATAGGTTCATTATTTCACGTCTGATTGGATTAGATTTGCGATTTTCCTGTTCATCAATTTGGAGATACATCTTCAGAACAGGCTATTCCACCAAACCTTTGTAGGTACGTAGTACAGTAAACTGCCTCAACACCTACAACCTCCTGCATCGCAGACGAACTTTCGCCCGCTGCGCCACAGAGGTCGGTAAAACATTGAATTTAGGTAAGCATAAAATTAAAACAACTTTTAGTAAGGTGGGTATATTTTTTTATTATAGTGTAGGCAATAATTACAAAATACGAGTAGAAATAAGTTTTAGAATACAGAAAAACAATGTAGTTATAACAATAATATTTATGTAAGTAATTAAATTTTAACAGCAGACTTCAAAATCACATTTTTGCAAATTAACTAGTTCTCCGAACAATAGAACTCGCGAACATTAACTTTTTAAGCGACTTTAAATAAAGGAGGAGGTTCTGAATTCAAATGTATTTTTTTATCTTAGTTACCTCAGAACTTTTGTCTGGGTGCTCCGATTTTCATGATTATTTTTTTATATTAAATTTGGTGCTTCTTGTGTGGTTCCATTTTAATCTGGTCCAATTGTGACAGTGGGATCCATATTTAAAGTCTGTTTATAGTTTTTTGTACAAACAAAATCTATTATTTAACAATTACGAAATCAGACAATTATTGTATTTAACACAAAGTTTATGCCAAACATTCTGATCAGATTTTTACAATTTTTTTACGAGAATAATGATTTGTTTTTACTTTTCGATTATAATAAAAATGCAGACGTTTAAAATCTCGTGTACAGATTCCACGATTTTATAGATATTTTTATCGATTTTATTTTATTTTATCAACATATTATTCTAAAGACCCCATTTTTGCTTTCTTTGGGGTAAGTACGCCTTTAATTAAAAAACCCCGACGATAAAAAAAATCTATAGAATCTTGGAAAGATAAAAATGCCTAATTGAAACAAAGACATTTGTTCACTGACGTTCACTCAATTAAATCTTGACCTTTGGATATTTCTAAGATAACTTATAGGTAAAACGAAATTTATTGGTACTTTTGAAATTATACTTCAGGTGAAATGAGCAGACAACAACATGTAATGTCACTTTACACTAAACAATAATATTAACTACATCCCGAAATACTTATTCAAACATTTTATTATATTAGTAGCATTATAATAGTAAAAAAGTGCGATCAACCGATTGACGATTTTTTAAATTGGTGCTTACTTACGCCTTATCAAAAATGTATGCTTTGTCCCGCTCCTATGAAGGCAAAATCCTTTGATTTTGCCTGCTACAAATTTGGATGACGCCTTCGGTTCGCATCCTTTGCGACCGGTGGCTTCTATCCAAAGCAACCGGACAATGTTGTTTTCGGGAAATCTGTAACAAATAAAAACATTTTATAATACGCTCATTGTGTAAATTCGATTTTATTTAATTCCTGCACAAAAGATAAACGAACCCGCAGCACTAACATCTCAAATTAACTTGACGACGGTTGACGTTGACGATTTTTAAACAATGAAAAGTACCTACTTGCTGATTTGAAATTTTTCTAAATGTATTGAGCTTGACTCCAAGCATGTGAATTTTGATTTGTTGTTGGGATCTGTTGACATAATTTGCAGCTACATGACAAAAATATTTGCACTATTGGGGAATTTTATTTTCGAGTGCAGGCAACCCTAAATTTTCGTAAGTTTAGGTTGTAATAATGAAAATTCACCTAAAACATCGTTTTTGAGCCATGTCTGTATGTAAAAGCGAAGAAATTGTAATTTTATAACCTTTATATAGTCAAAAGAACTTGTACTTACGAGTGGAATGATAATGTTCGGCACTTTTGCCTCACCGTACTTTTACATCCAAAAACACTACACCGAGCCATCATTGTGTTTCACTTAAAGGTTTAGTTCCTTTTTAAAGCCTTAAAAAGTTCACAACCACAATATTTTGCGAAGTCCGTTGGCATAGAATGAAAAAAAAACAACTATGGTCGATCACTACGCAAATTTGTTTAGCTCATCTAGTAGCTAAATATTGCAAAAATCCGGCTATGCGGTTGAGACACAAAACCAATCGTTCTATCTCATTTCTTCATAAGCTTAAATCATAAGTCGTTCTCGCTTTAGTGCGAGTGAGATGGCATTCGTCAGCGTTCTATAGGCTTCTCCTTCTACGGATAGAGAGTATAAATGGGTAGGTACTTATTAGTATCGACTATTAAATTACTCGGTATCGTAACCAAAGCATCGAGTATACTCAGATATCGATACTTTTTGCGGATCCCTACGCATGTTCATTCCATTCATTCCATCTATCTATCAAAAAAAAAGTAAAGTAAGTAAAGTTCTTTTTCAACATTGATAAAGAAGTATATGGATAGATTGTATGTGTAACCGGTGAGCAAGACCGAGTATACGAGTGGGCGGGGTTAAAGGTGTTGCCATGCTATTTTCTTTCCCTGATTTTAGGTTCATTATTTCACTTCTGATTGGATTAGATTTGCGATTTTCCTGTTCATCAATTTGGAGATACATCTTCAGAACAGGCTATTCCACCAAACCTTTGTAGGTACCTTTCTACACTGGTCACAGGTATAATAATAGGTCCATAGTTTTTGTCACAGCCTTTATGTACAAATTAGACCTAATGATTTTGTTTTTTCTAGAAGTCAACAAGTTTGATTTTATATTCATCCTGGAGATCAACCCTTGTCAGCTCGAAGCTATAGGGAAGCAACCCTTAGCTTCTACTTAGCTCATAGCTACCTCTAGCTCATCTCAGCTTACATTAGGAACTTACTGTTCAGTAAACTGCCTCAACACCTACAACCTCCTGCATCGCAGACGAACTTTCGCCCGCTGCGCCACAGAGGTCGGTAAAACTTTTAATTTAGGTAAGCATAAAATTAAAACAACTTTTAGTGAGCTGGGTATATTTTTTTATTATGGTGTAGGCAATAATTACAAAATACGAGTAGAAATAAGTTTTAGAATACAGAAAAACAATGTAGTTATAACAATAATATTTATGTAAGTAATTAAATTTTAACAGCAGACTTCAAAATCACATTTTTGCAAATTAACTAGTTCTCCGAACAATAGAACTCGCGAACATTAACTTTTTAACCGACTTTAAATAAAGGAGGAGGTTCTGAATTCAAATGTATTTTTTTTATCTTAGTTACCTCAGAACTTTTGTCTGGGTGCTCCGATTTTCATGATTATTTTTTTATATTAAAGTTGGTGCTTCTTGTGTGGTTCCATTTTAATCTGGTCTAATTGTGACAGTGGGATCCATATTTGAAGTCTGTTTATAGTTTTTTGTACAAACAAAATCTATTATTTAACAATTACGAAATCAGACAATTATTGTATTTAACACAAAGTTTATGCCAAACATTCTGATCAGATTTTTACCATTTTTTTACGAGAATAATGATTTTTTTTTACTTTTCGATTATAATAAAAATGCAGACGTTTAAAATCTCGTGTACAGATTCCACGATTTTATAGATATTTTTATCTATTTTATTTTATTTTATCAACATATTATTCTTAAGACCCCATTTTTGCTTTATTTGGGGGAAGTAAGCCTTTAATTAAAAAACCCCGACGATAAAAAAAATCCATAGAATCTTGGAATCTGTACACGAGATTTCGTAACGATCGGTTGTAAAATACGACCTGAAGAGGAGTGCGGACAAACCGACAAAGATAAAAAATGCCTAATTGAAACAAAGACATTTGTTCACTAACGTTCACTCAATTAAATCTTGAACTTTGGATATTTCTAAGATAACTTATAGGTAAAACGAAATTTATTGGTACTTTTGAAATTATACTTCAGGTGAAATGAGCAGACAACAAAATGTAATGTCACTTTACACTAAACAATAATATTACCTACATCCCGAAATACTTATTCAAACATTTTATTATATTAGTAGCATTATAATAGTAAAAAAGTGCGATCAATCGATTGACGATTTTTTAAATTGGTGCTTACGCCTTTTCAAAAATGTATGCTTTGTCCCGCTCCTATGAAGGCAAAATCCTTTGATTTTGCCTGCTACAAATTTGGATGACGCCTTCGGTTCGCATCCTTTGCGACCGGTGGCTTCTATCCAAAGCAACCGGACAATGTTGTTTTCGGGAAATCTGTAACAAATAAAAACATTTTACAATACGTATCAGCTCATTGTGTAAATTCGATTTTATTTAATTCCTGCACAAAAGATAAACAAACCCGCAGCACTAACATCTCAAATTAACTTTCTTGACGACGGTTGACGTTGACGATTTTTAAACAATGAAAAGTACTTGCTGATTTGAGATTTTTCTAAATGTATTGAGCTTGACTCCAAGCATGTGAATTTTGATTTGTTGTTGGGATCTGTTGACATAATTTGCAGCTACATGACAAAAATATTTCAATGCACTATTGGGGAATTTTATTTTCGAGTGCAGGCAACCCTAAATTTTCGTAATTTTAGGTTATAATAATGAAAATTCACCTGAAACATCGTTTTTGAACCATGTCTGTATGTAAAAGCGAAGAAATTGTAACCTTTAGATAGTCAAAAGAACTTGTACTTACGAGTGGAATGATAATGTTCGGCACTTTTGCCTCACCGTTACGTTTACATCCAAAAACACTACACCGAGCCATCATTGTGTTTCACTTAAAGGTTTAGTTCCTTTTTAAAGCCTTAAAAAGTTCACAACCACAATATTTTGCGAAGTCCGTTGGCATAGAATGAAAAAAACAACTATGGTCGATCACTACGCAAATTTGTTTAGCTCATCTAGTAGCTAAATATTGCAAAAATCCGGCTATGCGGTTGAGACACAAAACCAATCGTTCTATCTCATTTCTTCATAAGCTTAAATCATAAGTCGTTCTCGCTTTAGTGCGAGTGAGATGGCATTCGTCAGCGTTCTATAGGTTTCTCCTTCTACGTTTTTCAATGATCTATAGTTACAGTTAGTTCATTCATTCATTTTCGGCGGTCGGGTCACGGGTCACGGGCAGTGTTGCCAGAAGGTTACATTTCTTACATTTTTCGTAACTTTTGACCGCCTCGCGTAACATGTAAGTAATTTTTATATCTAAGGCGATTTTCGTAACTTTTGAGAAATTATGAGATTTTTAATACGTACTAGATTTTATTGCAAAAAGTTTACGAACTCATCCAAATTGAACGTAACAATCCAAAAATAGTCGTCTAAATAGTATTTTACTTCTTAACCCACTCAGAGATGGCATTCTTCCATGACAAAGTGAAACAACGTATTTCTGGATGGATTAAAACTTGATTTGAGCGTGTGCGCGCACGTTCTTGGTGAGAGCGCAAACTTGCGAAGACCGAATCGTATGCGTTCCGGGTTTTGTTACATTAAATTCAAACAATAATGAGAGATAACAAAATATCATTGAAAATGAAAGTCTATTGCTTTTTACATTGCGACGTTCTTCCTTTTATCGCAGAGCTCTTTTAAAAATAATTGGTTGAACAAGTAAGTAGGTACGTTAGAATTATATACGAACCGAATATTATTAGTTATTTCAGTGTATAACTAACAGATGCACCACCAAGAGCGTAGCGAACAGCTTTTGTATCCTCGATGTGGTCTGGAGCTGAACCCACGTTTAAGTTTGCATGCATGCAAAAACTACAAAATATCGAACAAAACGAAAAAAAATTCACGGCTCGCTTCGCTCGCCGGTAACTTCTTGTCGCGTTTCAGGTTCCATTTTTAATAATAAATAATAAAATAAAAATCATTTATTTCAGACCGGCATGGTCCATTTCGGTACATTTTACAATAAATTACACATTTAGAAAAGAAAATAACATTAACACAACATTGCTTACAGCTGCAGGTGTGCACTCAGTGCCAGGTGTAGGTTGCAAGCACTGAATGCACCCCTACCCAATGCCGCAGGAATCGGCCGTTCATGTCCTCAGCTACTGCTGCGAGGAGGCTGTTGCGGCTGGCGCGCAGGCGACACAGCGAGGCGGCGCAGCGGGCTCTTAGCACAGCTGGAAAGCTGTCCACGCCCGCGTCAGCAAACATGCCCGACGCACTGCACCAGCGCGGCAGCCGCAACAACGCCCGGAAGGAGTTATTGAATTGTACACGAAGGGCACTCATAGACCTTTTGGTGTAGTTAGTCCACAGACTACATGGTATAAAGTGATGTGCAAAATGCTTTAAATAATGTTATAATACATGGTCTCGGGCTCACAATAAGATCTTTGTGACCACCACCGCGAAAACTTGACAAAAAAGATTTTTTTGCGGCTCGCTCCGCTCGCCGATGACAAACGGCTCCGTGCCTGGCAGCGTAAGAGAGAGCCCTCTCTCTTACGCTGCCAGCCACATGGAGCCGTTCATGTACACAGCCAGGGCCCGTACTCTTAATAACGAAATCGAACTTTCTGATTCGATTACGTGATAAGCTAATCTTTTGTAGGGCAAGCGATATAGGAGTTGATTTTGGACGACAACGAACACAAAACTTAGATTTTCTTTTTCCGTTGTTAAAAATTGTCGTGGATTCTGCAGGGCAGAGCTGTTGCATACTCTTGGCTCTCTTCGCTTGAAGATTTTTTTTTTCATACCCTATACCAATGCACACTCATTATTCCACAAAATCTGGAAAAGTCTCTAAAACATTTGCATTTGCGACACCCCCCCAACAGAATCCTAGTTCAAACTAATTAATGATTTGTCGCCGAAGTTAGACCCCAAAAACATGTAACTTTTTCAGCTAAAATGTAACATTTCAGGTAACAAAACGTAACTTACGACTCAAGGGCCCTGGCAACACTGGTCACGGGTCGCCGCCAAAGAGAATACGTCATACCCATAGATATGTAAGAATAGATAGATAGGAATCGGACCAACCAAAGCCGTGGACGCTAATTATAGTTATGATTGCCAAGAGAAGATCGCTAGTGTGCTGTTAGAAAGAGATAGATATACCTCGCCCTGTCTCGCCTCTTGCCAGTGATGTACCTGAATATCCATAAAATATCGATATCGATATGCCTACATACCATTATTGTCGAAATAAAAAACGATAGATTTGATAATGTATTTATTATTTATCAGACATAATGAAACAATATTTTGATATAAATGCCAGAAGTGTCAGAAGTGTCCTACGTGCGCTGATAAATAGATAGGTAACGATATTCTTTGCTTAATGTCTGAGTTACAAAAAAAGCCTCCATCGTATGTGGAAATTAAACATAAGTTCACCTACCAAGCACAATAAAATAACAGATTTTATTCAGTACTAAAATAGAAAAGTTTTCGTTTCACATAAAACATAAATCATGTTACCCACGTAAAAAATATGAGTGAAATTGGCTGATATTCTGGCATTCCACTCAAGCGGTGCAAATTGTGAAATTGATGTATCCACAAGTTATTTTAAATCTTTTTTTAATTATGTTTAGAGTGAGAATTCTTCCAGTTCTTCTTTGTCTCTTGCATGGAGTCTCATGAGGTGTTGTTATTGTAGCGCAATTTTTCGTTTCTGAAATATAAACAAATCATTAATAATAATGTCTGCTCATAGTTGATAAAATAAAGTTAAAAACTACAACCCGACTACGTAAAAGTTATAAACAAGCTTTCAATGCTTTTCCACATAAATATTACCGATTGAAAGTTATCCATCATTGAATTTTTATGTTCAAGTAGTCGGAGGCCTTTGTAGGTACATACATAATTCATTAGGTTGGAGCCGGGGAGGCTCCATGAATAAAACAATCTGAATAATTATAATTTTCAATCGGTAATATTTATTTGGAACAGCATAGAACGCTTGTTTTAATTTTTACGTAGTTGGGTTGTAGTTTTTAATTTTATTTTATTTGCCTCAATTTTAATAATGTTTACTAAATTCTAAACCTGGAATCAGACATAGGCTACTTTTAATCCCATAAATACCCTTGGGATAAAAATAGAAATGACGCATGCAAAGCCGTAGGCAGAAACTAGTACTAAGTGTAAAGATGTTATTAACTGTACCTACCAGCTGCGCTCATTACAGCGATTTTTTTCTGTATTACTGACAAAAAAAATCGTTGTGACGTAGACTTATCCGGCGTAGGAGACGAATCAAGCGATACATTTGAACATTTATTGGCATCGGATCGGATCAGTAGTGTCAGCGCTACGTGGGAACATAAAATAGGCTACACATATACAGACAAACATAGGGTATCAACCTCATAACCCTCCTCCGTTGGTAAAAAATAATAATAGGTAAACCTGTATGTACACCATAGGTACCATAGGATATCAATTAAAATTTGAATGTATACTATGTATATTTTCATAGGTATATATTATATCCAAATACATACCTACATACTCCTTTAAAATATTACTCTCAGTAGTAAAGTTTTTGACAGTCGGGAAAAAGTGCCAAAATATCGATAACGAACTAAATAATAACTTGATGTTCCCCATCCCTATTTTTCTCATTGATTACACAATAATGATGATTTTATCAACTAAAATCTATATTTGGGACATTAATTGTCGATTTAAGAGATATATTTTATTCACTGGATATGAATAGGAAGCAAACTAACTTACTTTGTCCATTTATTGGAATCCCACTGTAGATTTCTGCCGCCGCGCTGCCGTAAATAGCTGGCCGCTCAATTTGGCTAACTAGGCGATCATTCTCGTAAAATCTCTCGCTGTTGGTTTCACAACTAGGAACACAAGATTTAGTTACACTTATTTCACACAGTTTCTCACTTTTATTTACACAACATCCACAGAATTTCAATTTGTCGTATCACCAAAGCCGCCATGTTGTATTTAGAACACGATAAAAATATCAATCAATTGGTAGTGGCTGCAGCTACCAACCAATTGAATGCTGTGCTACTAGCGCCGAAGTGTTGCCAAGCGTTCTATTTTTGATTATGAACTCTATGATTCTACAAATACGATCTAAAATTAACTGTAGATAGATAGTGTCCGTCGATTTTGTATGCGCGATTCCATAGCGTGGTCATACCGTCATTCTGTCTGCAATTCTGCGTTCTTGAAAATAATAATTAATTAGGCTATTTCGTTTCGTTGGTTACTGGTTACTTGAATTGGTTGATATTACAATATTTATTTGATTATTTG
Organism: Eupithecia tripunctaria; assembly: GCA_955876795.1. Classification (NCBI taxonomy): domain Eukaryota; kingdom Metazoa; phylum Arthropoda; class Insecta; order Lepidoptera; family Geometridae; genus Eupithecia; species Eupithecia tripunctaria. Next base: position 4,319,906 of record OY041623.1, on the reverse strand, counting down.
TTGTGGATAGTGGTCCTTAGCGACATGTTATTATTGGACGTAACGTAATTGGACCAAGACAAAACAAAAGCAACATCATTTGGCACAGTGGGCCACAGCAAAAATAACCGACGCGTCGTCTGCAAATTTATCGATTTTACAAAAGGCCAAGTCATGGCTAGCCGCCTATCCTGAAGTCTTTCATAAGGATAGGCGGCTAGCCATGACTCAGAAGGATGCATCTTCGTCGTCGTTGAGTAAGCCTGTTGTGAATTTACTGACTTACAACTGATTCTTCTTCATCTTTCACCACATTGAAGATGATCTTTCGAACGTTCCATTCATGTTGTTTTCCCAATCGTTTTCGAAATGCCATCAAAAAAGTATCATTGGATGAAAATTTTGTTCATTTTGTCAAAAAACAGAGTGCGTGAAACTTTTACCCTGTGCAATGATGTGTGCAATGAGCATAAAAATTCACCACTTTTTCCCCATAATTATTCTGACATCGTAAAATAGAAATAATAAGAAGATTTTGTTCTCTCAGTAAACATCTGTTGATTCTCTTTTGACTAATGTGGAGCACCTTTTCCCATAAGTATTAGACATAACATCTTAAAATGGTTGAAAATTTTGTTCTCTGTCAACATCTGTAGGTATCTAAGGTATCAGTCATTTAGCTCATTTAGCTCGCTAGATCAACAATTTAGTCTGGTTGAGTTTGAGTAGCTCATGAGTAAAAGATAATATTGTCACCTTTATGGCGAAGTAAAATAACAGGAAATAAACTGGTTAGTTTCTGTTTTTTTTTTTACATTGTGTTTTAACCCGTGACCTATGTAATACGCATATTGCTCACAGGTTAACAACAGCTTCCCTCTAACCCTTTAACTGAGGGGCTGAGGAGCACCATTTCTTATTTACCTAGTACCTATTTACCTAGTATCTCTTATTACTTAGTACCTATTTTGATTTTTTGTATCTATTTGTATATTCCATATATTTTATATTATTCCATTATATTGTATACTCTGTGAGTAGCTCAAGAGTAAAACATAATATTGTCACCTTTATAGCGAAGTAAAAAAACATAAAATAAACGCTAAAAATAAACTTTTTTTTCTGTTATTTTACTTTGCCCTAAAGGTGACAATATTATCATTTTGAAAAAACATGTCATGTTTTTTCATTTTCGAAATAGTTTGGTAATACCTATTTTGAATATATGTATATTAAATTGAAAGCATGATCAAATATATTATTCATTAATACACAATAATACTGTATTAGCCTTATAAAATAATGCAGATTCGTGACTTTACAACTACATAACGTAAAATTACATATTATGTGTCATATTCGCTACTTTGCACAGTAAAAATAGCTGTTCGTTCAAATATTATTAAAAACTGCAACCAAGTGAATCTGGTATAAAAAATGATTAAACAATTTGTAATTGCAATGAAAAGGTTTTATTTTATTTCTGAGGCAAATACTAGAATCTGTCTGTACAAGTATGTGTCAGGTTCGGTAGTTTTGTTATATTTATTTTATTTTTAACACATAATATTTTTCTGTCTTTAAGGCTGTTTTTACTTTTTAATTTTTCTCTACTTAATCTGTCATATTCCATGTCCGGCGGCACACGGTCTACTACTGTATGATTGATGACGCTTTGGAAATGGGCAATCTTTCAGAGTATATGGGTTTTGGAAGTATAGTATAGATAAACTTTTACCTTTTTTCAGTTTGAATTCGATGAAGCTTTCATTGTTGTACTTTGTTTTAATATAAAACTATTGGACTCTCTTTCCGATATTGTATCTGAAAGAGAACGGTGTAGTAAACAGCATCTTGGAACTTAATTTCTTTGTTGTTGTTTTGGGTCTTTTTTGGACTTCCATGGCAAACTAGAGCTATGAAGCGTTGAACTCTAAAATTTCATCATTTATAATTGTTGTAACATCAAAGAGGCGAGGTTTTGTTCGCGCCATCCGTCCACCCTCATTATTTGAGTCCATCCATCGGGTCTGTAAATAGGTGTGTTCTCGATCCATTCAAAAACATAGCAAAAACTTACATGTAAGTTTTTGCTATGTTTTTGAATGGATCGAGTCACATTCCGGCTGTGTGGCAGACTAAAAAAAAACATGTGGTCATGGTCAATGACCTTAACTACTGCATGGTTTTTCTCGCTAGTTTGCCGTTGTCAATTTAATGCCTACTATCAAGCATTATAACAAAAACACGAATAGTTCAATATTCGCTTGTTAGCAGTGGGCATTTTTTGGTTTAAAAAACACAGAAACTATGTAAAATGTCTCATCTACACTTACGAGACTAAACCATATATTAAGTCTGTACATACTGTACACCTAGCTCAGTTGCACAGAGACATTATAATGTCTCCGTTCAACTGACCTAGGTAGCGCTAGAGTGACTGATTAAAATAACTTAAGCATACTTTTATGTACTTTACAAAAATAAACAAAATTTCTTAAAAATTACTCAACAGTTAACATTCAAACTGATTACGATTACTTCCAAAACAATTGCAGTCACATATTTTTGCTTAATTATTATAGCCTATGGCAATGTATTCTAACTAATCAAGGGACAGGGATAAATGGAAAACCTTAGAGGACTCCTCTAAGGTTTTCCATTTATCCCTGTCTTTCGACATAGGCCTCCTCGAGGAGCCCTATGTCGAAGGACAAACTGGAAGAAAAAAGAAGAAATAGAGTTAAGAATAAAAGTTATAATCAATTTGTAATCCAGAAATAAAGGCTTATTTTATTTTATTTTTATTATGGCAATGTATTCTAATGAAGAATATGCTGATAGTGTCATGTGCTACGGATTTCGCCAGGATGTGTGTACTGCAGCCTAATCTGAATATGCGTTGCGATACCCAGGGCGTCGTCGGTCGGTTACCGGATTTAAGCGTGTTTGATGCAACTTATCGCCGCTTGAGAGAAACGGGCACTATCCGTAGACGCACGTCAGACCTGGGTAAACCCCAAGGGGTTACCTCATAGCAGTGTTGCAAAAGTTCCCGATTTATCGGGAGATCTACTGATTTTGGCCATGGTCTCCCGATATCCCGATTTAGCTATCCTATCTCCCGATTTTCAACTAATGTTAAATAAAAATGGTAATTCCAAAGTAAAAAATGGACAAAAATATTCTAAATACAGCAAAACTAATACAATTATATAACACAAAGTCGAGTCGAGTATCTGCTTTCATTTGAATTTTGACAGACTATAGTCAAAATTCAAATGAAAGCAGATACTCGATTTTTTTTCGTAACTTTTTATATGACAATTCTAATGAATGAATAAATAAAAGAATTTAATAGGTTAGTACGTCCATATTTTTTGACACTTTGTTCGAGTACATAGGTACGTTAATTATCTTTTTGCCTAAAAACTGTTTTGTTTATTTTCATCATCAGCCTATAATAGTCCACTGCTGGACATAGGCCTCCCTTAATGAGCGTCATAGCGCCCTGTCTTCAGCTTGACGCATCCAGCATCTGCCTGCAGTTTTTCGCAAATCGTCATCCCACCTGAGGCCGTAGCCAACCGGCATTCGCTATGAAGCGATTCGAAAACAATTGAAAGATTCGTAAGGAAAAATTGGAAACAGATCACGTGACATGTCTAAGGCATATGTCAAACCCATACATTTTTGGACTTTTCTACTATCGCTTTCGACATCGATTGTTACATTGTCTAGGCCCTCTGGTCGGAGGACTTCCTACACTGTTACAATTGTTTATTTTAATTCACATTAATTGTATGTTACTTATATATAACAGAAAATATAAAATTGGAGGATTGAAAATAATGTACAATCAAAATTCATTATATTTCGTTAAGAAGTTTATGCGAAACGAGTAACAAACATCTATACAAACAAACTTTTGTATTTCTAGGTATTATTGGTACGGACTATTGATAAATTAATTGCCACCTAAATATAGTACAAGTAAATAAATAAATTTATTACCATGTATCGAACCATGTTATAGTAATTTTGAAGTTGCCATACTGATATTTTTATTATTTTGCTGCGATTTTTCAGTAATTTTTTATTTGACAGATTTTATGTAAATTGTTAAATTCTTCGAACCACGTCTAATAATGCCCAGAAAAATGCTCGAAAAAAAATCTCCCGTTTTCTCCCGATTTTTAGCAGGCAAATTCAACGTTTTTTACTTTTACACTTTTGCAACACTGCCTCATAGTCACATTGGTTTCTACTGAACCCTACTATCACGTCCTGAAAGGATCGGGTCTACTTACCAATCGAATCTGGTCTTCTTACGTCCTGAAAGGATCGGGTCTACTTACCAATCGAATCTGGTCTTCTTACGTCCTGAAAGGATCGGGTCTACTTACCAATCGAATCTGGTCTTCTTACGTCCTGAAAGGATCGGGTCTACTTACCAATCGAATCGGGTCTTCTTACCAGTCACCCTGTATATCTTTTTTATCCCTCACTCATTCATGAGCTACCCAACTCCACTCCAACCCAAAGAGTCTTTTGGGTTGGAGTGGAGTTTACGGGACGCAGGCAATTACAGAGCGAAAAAGACTTCGAAAATTTGTTTTTCGATGTTAATTTTTATGTATGACTAACATAACATAGGTATATTTTTTATGTACCGTGTCGTTCAATTATAAGGAAAAAGACAGAAATTGACCTATGGGGTGCGACTTTTATTCGTTACCTTGACCGATTGAACTAGGTCAATAACCTTGTTAATACAATTTAGGGGAAACAAAATAAGGGAGCAATTTTCATTCATAATTTTCTTTGGCAGCGGCGTATTCTACCTACGGCATTTACGGCATCAGCAGTTATTAATCCTAATCCTTCTTATTTTGTATCCGGGATATACGCGATGTTTATCCCGGAGCAGGTGAAGGAACGCCGGCCGCATCTGAGGGGGGGACCTTTTTTAAAACGTTTTGCCGGTACATGTACTCCCACATGCACCATTTTAGACGGTGGCTGCTTTGGCTTGAGCGACAATGGCGTTTCAATTCCAGCCATTGTCGCTCGATTATGTTGGTGTGGACATGCACCCGCTCGGACCCTGTCACCGGTGTGCCTAACTTTGAGTCAGCCAGCGGGAAGTTTAAAGGGAAGGACAGTCCCGTAGAAAAATTCAACGCTGTGGTTTACGGTGGCGTGACCGCTCATCCCCAATCTCACGTCCACCCACCCCCTGGTAAGCCCGGTGCATGTCCGACAATAAAAATGTCCCGAGCTTAACATTTGATTCTATAATTAGGTCTAGGGCAGGGATGGGAATCTTTTTCCTTCGCCAATATTTACTAACGAAATAAATAGCGGGCTAAGTTGATGCATTTTTGGTTATATTATTTACTGATATCAAAATATTGATATGTATTTTCAGAATCATTATTTATCGTGCAATATTACAAAATAATTATTGTTATATGAAGACAATTTTTTCTAGTTTCATTATTGAAAACGTTTGTTCGCACAAATAGCTTGTACCAAACATAACCATTAATTTTTGGGCGTGGGCAACTACATACATATATTTGGGTATTGTGTCCTAGGTATGGACTTATAAAATTCGAATTTGCTGGTGTTAAGGAATAGTTGCTCCAAATGGGTATTGCATTGCATCTCAATTAGTTCAAGTTTGAGGTTAGCGGGTGTTTCATCGATGTTGATATTAAAAGGCATCGAAAAAATATTTAGTGACGGCTCAATTATTTTAAAATCTTGAAATCTCTTCTCAATTTCCTCGTGCAGTTTCTTCAGTTGTTGAGCGAACCTATTTAAGTTGTAAAGTGATATACTGATCAGTTTGGGAAAATGGCTAAGTTCATTTTTCTCAATACAACTACAAAACAATTTAGGCTGCAATTTAAAGGCTTCTAAATGTCCCCAAAGCTCATCTAAGAATTGATTCTTGCCCTGAAAGTATTTAATTTATTTAGGTGCGCGCGCGCTCGCGATACAATTGTTTTGAGCGAGTCGCGCGAAAACTTCACATGATATCTGTTTGATGTTCGCGGGCCAGATTTCTACGCTTCGCGGGCCGGAGATGGCCTGCGGGCCGTAGTTTCCCCATCCCTGGTCTAGGGTCTAGCGGGGGATTAGACGGGGATGAGCTCGACATGTACGATTTTTGTGAGCCCACTCATACACCCGAACGACCAGGATTGACGATGTAGAAGTTGACCGCGATGATATTCATTAGTATATAAATGCGTTTCATTGACTTCTACAACGACATTTGGTTCCCCAATTTGCTCACGGTACGACCGTGTGCCTCCGCCACCTCACATACCTCACTGAGGTAGGTCCATTTATGCGTGATCTACTGGGAATAACCATTTATCGTACCCTTTATCTATCTGTAGGTCCTTCGCAGCTTGCGACAACATACATATCTCCCCTAAAAAAAGTGATGTATGATGTAACTGCAAGGTCTGCATCATAAATAAGTGTGACTTCACGCCACCTAAAGCCACACTTACTATCACCTCGCTTTTCTGCAACGCGGAGTGCTGTCTGGAGCTGGCACTAAAAGCCACGATTGAGCTACTTTTACTGCCTTCTCCTCGGTGTCGATGATGCTGGTCGTACTGATGAGAATATTCTTTCAGCCTCGACGCAGTCAGTGGTATGGCTTTAAGGTAATTATGCGCCAGCGAAAGATTTGTACCACGAACAAAGAGCGACATTTCGATTTTCACCGTTGTGAAATAATCTTTTCGGTCGTTATGCCTGCTGCTGGTGTCACTCTGTACGGTTGTAGCTTTTATGATATCCAGATCTAATTCTTGTTTTTCCGTAAGCGGTATGGTTGGGGTTGGCATGACATGAGAACGACTCCAGCTCCATGTTGCTACATTTCGTTGTTTATATTAGGTCCTTACATATGAAATTGGCGTTTTGTATGGGAGGAACAAAAAGTCGAATATTTTTTAATATAATATATTTAATTAATCAAAGTATGAACCATTATTTTCTATGCACTTTTGCCATCTTATAGGTAGTTCATTGATCCCTTTACTAAAAAAACCAGTCGGACGGGAATCAATAAAATCTTTGTAGGCGATTTGGACTGCCCCATCGGAGTTGAATTTTTTCCCTTGCAAGAAGTTATCCAAATTTCGAAAAAAATGGTAAAATGGAATTCGTGAGGTACCCACCTTTCAAGCTTTTTAATCTTCCCAATTTGCTTCAAGTGAATTAAAACAGTTTTATCAGAATACAGATCATTTATTTGCACACATGGGTCAATGGTCTTGGTTATCGAATAGGAGTACCGTACATGTATTACCTTAATCTAGGCATGCAAATTAGTTTTATAGGGTCACTATACATTTAACCGAATAGGTATAGGTAGGTAGGGGAGCGGGGGGCATGTTGTAACAATTTTTAGTTTTTTTGATGGGGAAGTCAAGATAACAAGTGTTCTAATAAAAAAGTTATTTCATAGTAGAGGTAATATATCCATTTATCCATAAGAATAATGATTGTGCTGGATTTCGTAATAATTACTTCAAAAAAATTTTTTTTGCAAACATAGTCGCTTGTTACAATATACCCCGTTCCTGGGGCAAGTTGTAACTGGTGTGGGGCAGCTAGTAACAACATAATTTAAGCAACATATTCAGAGAATTTCAGGCATTTATTGTTTGGTAAACAGAATTAAACATAATTTTAATTACGCACATTAACACACATTTATTTAATGTTTGATACTTACTAATTAAAACATTATTTCTTACGAACTAATGGGGTAGCAAGTGTTTCTTTATTAATACTAATTCTTGCATTTTTTTTAAATTCTTTTGAAAATACTCCTTTACGTTATTCTGATTAAATGATATTGCTCTGCTTAGTTATGTAGCTTCTGGGGTCCTCAGTGATAGTCTTTGATTCCAATTAAAACAGTCTGTGCCTGTTATACTATTCTCGTGCCAAGTAGGCGGGATATTTTTCCATAAATAGCTATAACGCACTGTTAAGCCAACTTCTTTACTTCTGATGGCAGCAATCCGAAGTAGATAACTTCAAATTTGAGAAGATACGAGGAAATTTTCTCCTCTTCCTCTGGCGTAAACACTTATCTTTATTTGTTGTATCCAACAGAAAGAGGCTCATCCTTTTCATTTTTCTTAATGTATCTATAAAGTGACAAATGACAAATGTCAAATATTTTTGCTTGCCGAATTTTGGTACCATTTTCGGAAACTTTCCTTGCAGCTTGTTCGTAAACCCCTTGTCACTTAGCAGCCCGTCTTCTGCGTTCTGCAATATGTAGGAATTTTGCCCAGTTGTGGACTATTGTATAATTAGGTATTCAAAAAACTATTTATGAATGTGCATAACGACAAGCATAGGTACACACTTACGTTTAAAAACATGAAGGGGCAAGTTATAATATGTTACAACGTGCCCCGAGAAGTCGTTACAACTTGCCTCATGGCAATACTTTGGACATTTAGGTTTATTAAAATAAAATCGTATAATTTATAAAAAAGAAAATACTTACATAAGATAGCTTATTAATTTGACTACATACATCAATGGAAACTCACTTCGAAAAAACAATGCAGTAACCTAGAATCAAACTTTACGAACTTAAGTTTTTTACGTTACCTGTCATAACTGAAGGACCTGCACAGGATCACTCACTGCGCACTTCCGAATGATACTGAATGTGTTCACGTGGTAGGTCACCGTATAAGGACTTGATAAACGCAAATTCCAAAACAAAATATTTGATACCTGCTGAGTAATTAAGCTGTTAATACTTGCCCCCGTTACAACAAGCCCCCCGCTCCCCTACATTATAGATTAACTAAAAAAGCTCTAATAGTCATACAAAAATAATTAATTAAACATCATGTCAGCATCTTATCATATTACATTATACAAACATTCAAAAGTAGTCAATAGAGAGAAAAATTATTATTGGTTAGTTAATTTTGATGTCCTTGATCTGATAAAAATTCATTTACATGGTAATAGCATTTTGACGTTAAATATTTATAAAGTTTGTTTTTGAACACGGCTAATGGAAGCAGTTTCACATTGTTAGGCAATTTATTGAAGATTGTTGGCGCCATGCCACAAAAACTTTTTTTTAGCAATGCTGTATTTGCTTCAGCTGAACACAAGCGATGCTGGTCACGTCTACTGCGTGTGTTTATTGGTTTGTCAAATAGATTAATATTTATTTTTACAAAAATCGCCATTTCATAAATGTAGAGAGCCGGAAGTGTCAATACATTTGAGGACAAAAAGTAGGGCTTGCAGCTATCGGTGGTCTTCAGACCATACATGGCTCTTATACATCGTTTTTGCGACTTAAAGACTCTTTCCCTTTCAGTGCAGTTTCCCCAAAACATAATGCCGTAGCGTAATTTAGAGGAAACGTAGCTGTGATAGACCGTTTTAAGTGTATCTAGGCCAACAACTTTTCGAAGTTTGTAGAGCATGTATGCATATTTACTGAGTGCGTTACATACTTCTACAACTTGTAAGTTCCAAGTTAATTGTGTTATCACTAACATCGCAGCCTGCAGCTAACTCGGACGTGGTTTGCGATGGATCCGCTTCCACAATAGCCTTCAACTCTTCATTATCAACTTGAGTCTCAGGCCGTCCACGGGGCTTGTTCTGTAGGTCGAAATTTCCAGAACGAAAACGTTGGAACCAAAAACGAACTGTGTTTTCTTTTTTGCAACACGACCGCCATACACATCATTCACCCTTCGAGTTGTTTCCGCAGCACTAGTGCCACGGCGGAACTCGTACTCGTAAATAATGCGATATTTTAAGTTTTCCATTTTGTAAAATGAGTGACGCAAACAGAAAAAAACAGAAGAAAAAAAACAAATGAATGACGATCATCGAAGCACAAATACATGAGTCTATAGCTGTACAAATTTGAATTTGGAATTCCTTACCAAAGAGGAGAAATTTGTGATTAAAGTGGCCAGTACGAAAAACGCCAATTTCATATGTAAGGACCTAATATTATTATCGTTACTTGACAAAATCTAAGTGAGATTTACAATATTTCACATTTCTGCCAAATACGCTGTAAAACAGCTTCGTACTTCGTACGCCTCCTATTCTGCATCAAAGCTATATAAGGGTGAAAGTTGTGACCCTCAACAACAGAATGGATGGTAAGTACTTGGCAGGCGGGCATTCCTGCTGGCACAGTCAAGAATGTTCCATCTACTATCAAGCCACCAATCATGCTGTGGCATGATTGTAGACAGCTTGAAGAGCCCGGCATTATGATAAATAATAGCATGGGCACCCGCGAAGACCGTAGCCAACAGCATATCGCATCGCTATGGTTGCGGGTGCTCCGCGAGCGCTGCCCCCAAACTACTCAAACTCGTTGGAACAGGCGGCTGCGCGAATCTCCGCCATTTGCGAATCGACGAGCAAACCGACTCGAACAGCAGATGGGGCGCCGCATCTACCTGCAAACCATTATGTGTAGTAGTGATGCGAGTTGTTATTCTGGTTATTATAATAATGCGCATTTCATGATAAACCAATAAAATTCCATTTGCATTGTTGTTTGGTTTTACTCACCGGCTTGGAAGCCATGGTGATAGGTTGTGGTCATGCTCGCCAGCGACTGGTCCAGCCTGCCCGTTCCTGATAAGAAAACGGGTAGGAGCATTTGTTGCTGTGGCAGTGCACAGACGTGTTGGCATCTCTTGTGCGAGCAACAGTGGTCACTAAGCGAAAACCACTTGCTCCCCTCAAAAAAGTGATCCATTCGAAACACACTGAAAAATAATTGATAAATTAATGATGATAGATCCTTTTCCTATAGCACGTATGGTGTCTCCATCGGCTGTAGTCACATCAAAAGTTTTGAATGCCACGAATAGATATTTCTGTTGCTGGTCGCTCCGTTATCAATGAACCAGTTTTCTTTGTCACATTCAATAGCAAATGTTTGTGTATTCAGTGAGAGAATCTTGAAGTAGTATTATTGGTTCCATCCAGGTGGTTTTCCGTCTTGGATCCTTTACAAGGTTCAATGTGTTATTCAGGCTATGCAAGGCTACCTAACTTCCTATGTTATTATTACTTACTAATTTCTACGTGAGGAATGTGTCACGTATCAAACGTGACTTCTATCTTCCGTATTATACTTTCTTGTTAACTTTAATCCAATAAATAAATCAGTTGCGAACTAACTGTTTGAGGACTTATTACTCAGTACCCCTAACATTCTTCGAGCCGGATATGTTACACTCTTCTAGTGCTAATTTTATTATCATAATGGTTGAAAGAGTCCAAGCTTTTTGTCGCATCCCCTCGAATCCACCAATTTGGTCATAATGACAAAAGTCTCCTTCAAGAGGGCGTCCATCAAGTCCGATTTTAGGAGGTGTTAGTCGTGAACTCAGTAAGACCATACATCGATTAAACCAAAGGTGCGAATCAGAATATAAATTCTGCCTTCCATGGAGAGCATCGAGCTCATTGAACAAGTACTTATTGAGATCATGTCTTTGTAACTGATTCCATTTAGACAAGTCTAAATTGATGTTGTAATTTCCGTCTTTTGATATCGTTGAGGCAACTTTATCCATTCTTTTTGCAACCTCTAACTCAGTATTTGTCATCGTTTGTTCTCTTGTGAAGGGGAGGATGTTATCACTCAAGGATTTCTCTAAACATACTTGCATCAATCTCATCTCGTAAGTCTGTTTGCAAAACACTCGTCCATCTAGGTTCAGTTCTCTTTCTTTTCAACGGGATTGATTTTTTCCTGTAGGAAGACGAGAATCGCTAATACATGCCCTAAGTATGCTGTTCAGTTCACCTGTTATTATATGGGTGGGATAGTGACCACGTTTCTTATAGAAGCTAAAACTGTAGGTAGGTTTCCCTGAATTTTCAAAGGACCTTTTTAGCTAGACTATCATCTACTTCTATATGTTTCTTTGAGTTTTTTCTTAGTTTTCTGATCCCGTCTATTGGATTGAAAATAGGATGCCCATAGTTCTTACTCAGATTGGAGAAGTACAGAGCTAATTGGGAAGAGATGTCACGATTGTTCTCGTATCTCCAACAAGTTATTAGGCTGAGAAATTTTTCCAGATCTGATAGTCTGAAGTCATTCAGAAGTTCATTTCGGAGACTGTCTTCAAGTGTCTTAAAGCCCATGTCTCCTATATCATCGGATACTATATGTCCTATTACGTAAGCATCCCAGTTTTTCATTAAGTCAAAGAACTTGTTCTGGCCTTGCGGGGAGGTACACAATATAATCATGTAATTCATCATAATACAGACCTAAGTTAGGGATTTCTTCTTCAATTCCCTTTAGCTCTACATGTACCCGAAGGTAAAATCGAACTTGAAGGTTGTCAAGAATGCACATAAACATGGTTGTTGGAAATAGAAAGTATTCTTTCTTATGATAAAGAATAGTGAGTTCTTTTTCAACAAAGAAATTGTCTGAGAGAAAGTGGAAGTCACCAAGAGCTTGTTCTCTTTCAGTTAAGGTTGTTTTAATCTTTTCAACTTTGGTCTTGATTCTGAAAAGATCTTGGTTCTTAGAATGTCGCATAATGTCTTTAATAGAGGATAGTTTCTCTTTAATTTCCATATTAACTCCGTAATAAGCTTTATGGTGTATATCAGTGTTAAGAACAGCACCTTCAATTAAGTAAGAGAAGTCACTTGATTCATTTTTATGGGGGCTCCTTTAGTACCGCATTTCTGAGTGATTGTTCAAGAAGTTCCCACGGACATCCATGATATTCAGTGTAGCTTTTGATTCCTTTAAATTGTTCAAATAGGTTTTTCAGGCGTTTGTGGCAAAGACAAACAAAGTCATCATGTTGAAGGATAAAGTTGACTTCATCATCAACTATCGGAGAGTTTAAATGTCCTTCATAATGACATATCCGGCGAAACCATGGGACAGGGTGATAATCAAGTTATTCATATTAATTTGACAGAGGAGCAACAAACAGCTCCAAAGAGAAACATTACTTTTGGTGGTCTTATTGTTGGAGGACTTATTACTCGGTACCCCTAACAGATCCATTCTGCACAATCTCTTACACGTGACACCGTGTAACAGATTGTTCATAATGGATCTACCTCATGACAATAATTGCACTTCAATTTTTATACTTGTAAGTAAGGCTCGATATGCCTCCCTTCTTCTGAGCAACACAGACGAGCACGGCCAACCACTGATGCTGTGGCATTGCCTATCTTCATCGGAGTAAGAGCGGCACACGCTTCCACTATACGACTCCTCATCTCTTCAGCTGTGTGACACTCTGATGCAAACACCAAACCCTTAAGGTAGCCCCACTAAAAGAAGTCTAGCGGGGTGAGGTCAGGGGAGCGCGGTGGCCAGACAATCAGGTACCTCCGCGGCCGATCCACATTAAACCGCGCGTTCAGGTAGCTCCTCAGTGCACGTAAGTAGTGAGCTGATGCTCCGTCTAGCTGGAAGACGAGGTCCCGGTAGACTCGCAGCGTCAGCTCCTCTAGCAGGTCTTCTACCTGTTCAGACATGACCTGGAAATAGGTTTCCCCGTCTAAGCTGCTAGACAAAATATTGGACTGATATGACGGTCTCCAACAACGCCAGCCCAGACGTTGACGGTCCACCGATGTTGGAAAGAGGATTGGCTCGACGTGTGGTTTGACGTGCGCCCCGTTGTGATCGTTGTGGATGTTAGATATTCCGTTCCAGGTAAAAGTGGTCTCGTCACTCCACAGCACCGTGCTAATCCAGCTTCGGTCCGCCCCTGCCCTTTTACTACCCATCTGGAGAACTGAACGCGCAGGCCGTAGTCAGCTGCAATCAGTTCCTGGGCCCTCCGGTAGTGGTACGGGTGCTGGTCATTATCATTAAAAAAAAAGCCACGTTCGAGCGGCTTTTACTGCCTTCTCCTCGGTGTCGATGCTGGTCGTACTGATGAGAATATTCTCTCAGGCTCGACGCAGTACGCTTGTCAGTGGTATGGCTTTAAGGTAATTATGCGCCAGCGAAAGATTAGTACCACGAACAAAGAGCGACATTTCAATTTTCACCGTTGTGAAATAATCTTTTCGGTCGTTATGCCTGCTGCTGGTGTCAGTGTCACTCTGTACGGTTGTAGCTTTTATGATATCCAGATCTAATCCTTGTTTTTCCGTAAGCGGTGTGGTTGGGGTTGGCATGAAATGAGAACGACTTCAGCTCCATGTTGGTAAATTTTGTTGTTTATTATAGTGATAGTAGATTTACAATATTTCACATTCCTGTCAAATAAGCTGTAAAACAGCTGCGTACATCGTACGCCTCCTATTCTGCATCAAAGCTATATAAGGGTAAAAGTTGTTACCCTCAACAACACATTGGATGGTAAGTAGGCAGGCGGGCATTCCTGCTGGCACAGTCAAGAATGTGCCATCTACAATCATCTTCATCAAAGCTATACATATGTATAAGGGTGAAAGTTGTCACCCTCAACAACACAATGGATGGTAAGTACTTGGCAGTCGGGCATTTGCGATCAGCATGTGCCATCTACTATCAAGCCAACAATCATGCTGTGGCATGATTGTAGATAGCTTAAAGAGCCCGGCAATGATAAATAAAAGCATGGGCGCCGCCCGCGAAGACCGTAGCCAAAAGCATATCGCATCGCTATGGTTGCGGGTGCTCCGCGAGCGCTGTCCCCAAACCACTCAAACTCGTTGGAACAGGCGGCTGCGCGGATCTCCGCCATTTGCAAATCGACGAGCAAACCGACTCGAACAGCAGATGGGGCGCCGCATCTACCTGCAAACCATTATGTGTTGTAGTGATTCCAGTTGTTATTCTGGTTATTATAATAATGCGCATTTCATGATAAACGAATAAAATAATAAAAACATTATATGGGCACATACAATAATGATGCAAGAAGCTCACTGAATTAGGTAAGAGTGGTTTTAAATTCCATATGCATATTGTTGTTTGGTTTTACTTACCGGCTTGGAAGCCATGGCGATAGGTTGTGGTCATTATCGCCTGCGATTGGTCCAGCCTGCCCGTTCCTGATAAGAAAACGGGTCAGCACATCTGTTGCTGTGGCAGTGCACAGATGTGGTGGCACCTCTTGTGCGAGCAACCGTGGTCACTAAACGAGAACCACTTGCTCCCCTCAAAATAGGGATCTATTTCAACAGGTACATCGTAAAAACACTGAAAAACAATTGATTAATTAATGACACTGAATTTTATGCTCTAATTATAAGGGCAAATAAAGGGTGTCTCATATAACATATTATTTTTCGTTTTTAATACTTAAAAAGAAAATACCAAAATTCGTTCTAACTCTTATTTATTTCAACAGGTTGAATAAATTTGCTCATCGTTGTAAAGAGCAGCATCCACGCCTTTATACTTGCGGGTCTTCTTTCTCTTCGAACCCACATCTATGTAGGTAGCTTGTCCCGTGCCCGCCTTACCCCTCATCCACACACCGCTCGCGACCCACTCGTCGGCAGAGGGCAGATTGTCCGGCTCACTCCACTCCTCGCACATGTACCCGAACGCCTCCTTGTAGAGGTCATCCAAGTATTGAGCTTCGTCTAGGCGCTCGCCGTTATGCTTTGTACAAGTTAGCCAATCATCGACATCTCCCATCAACGTCTTCAATTCGACGGGTGCCACATACCCTGTACATGTCTCCCAGTAAGTGAGTAGCCGCCACTGGGGATGTATAAAGCGGCCTCCCAGTTTCAACCAACCCGTACATTCTTTAAGCAACTTACGCAGATTGTGCGGACATATGTCGCCTGTCATATCACGCAATATCCTGTATTCCGTGAGTATTTTGTCGGCACCCTTACCTGGGTGCAGTCTCATTAACAGGTGAAGTCCGTCTTCTATTGTCCCCTTGGGGAGGAGACACCCACCGCAGCTATGTTGTTTAGGCAAGCGGTATCTCTGTAAATTTGTGTTAAATTTAGAAAGTGGCGCGTTCCATCCTTTGTCCCCACAGCAGTGTTCAAGTCCGGCTATGAACTCCCTCTGTCTCACCCGGTACAATCCGGGCGTCCAATCCCAGTCCGGCAGCATTGTCTTAACGGGGGCTAGATCTACTGGGCGTCCTGGGCCGCCAGGTGGTCGGCGTTGTGCTCCGCCGCCACCTGTGAAGCCCCCGGCTTCGTGGTAGATGGTGCCAACGGCTGACCCACACTCGCCTGCGCCAAACCTACATTTTCTACAGCGAGCGAGGAGGTGTCGGGCGCGGGAGGAAAATCCTCACCGCTACCTCCCCGCCGCTTTGTTGCAGGCTTAGTGGGCGCCCTGGACATCGCTAGACTCTTGAAAAGATATTGAGCCCCCGTCCCCAGCGTTGTGATGGTACGGGCTGGGGTATGGCGCCCGCACAAGGCCGTAATGTCACTACTTTTTATAGTGGCCATTAGTGCAGTGTCTAAGGTGACAGTCAGGTAATCTTGTGCAATAAAGTCCCTCAATGTGCAACGTAGCCCCCATCCATAAGCCGGCGCCGTTTGCTGCACATTGGCAATTGGTCTGAAATTCCCCCGCCAACCAAGTGTGTGTCCTAGTATAGTCATGACTGCACTACTCAGCCGATAGCTGAGTGTGTCTACTCGTTGATTTTGAGGTTTCGTACAAAAGAGGACGTTGTCCTCCCCTAGTAGAGCGAGGTTGACTCGGTTGAGAGCATGCTCCAAGCTTCTCATGTCACTAACCCCCGACCCGGGCAATGCGTAGCGTGAACCCGAGCCACCCCCCGCCAACCGAAGATAGTAGTGTGATCCCATCCTCGTCGCCACTCAATGTTCCCCGTACCTGCATGCGGGATGAAGATGGCCATTTGGAGCCCGGTGGCTAACTCTATCTCATTAGTCCAGCAGCCCAGGCGAAGTGCCGGATGCTCATCAGCCTGCAGGCGGCTCAGGAAGACGTCTGTGTAGGTGACCGCGTCGTCATGGTAGTAGGTGTCGTGTATTTGTTCGATGGCCACAGCCCCTGGCAACCTCCCCGTGCCATACTGTATATGTACATACCCGGCAGGCAGGCGGTGAACATGATTATCGTTACCTACCCCCCTAACAACCTCAGGTTGCGGTATGAACCTCATACTTGCCCATGCCGCCAACTCGTCGACTGAATCCCAGGCCACCTGCGTTGTACCCAGCCTCTCCGTCAACCACGGTGTGAGTATCTGCTTTAAGGGGGCCGTTTGTGACAGGATGTTGTTACAAGCAGTCACGAACAGGTCCCGCGCGGGCTGGCTTTCAATGTTTCCCGCCTGACCACCCTGCATATCTGACACCTCCAACACCAGCCCATTGATGTTAATCGTGGCCGCTGTGCGCGAGTATACGAGGAGGAATTTGCGTCTGTAGTTCTCCATAGTAACGGCGCACTCGTTACGCCGCATGGCAGTCAGACGCAAGTCTTGTGCCCCCCCGGGCCCCGTCGTAATAAAGAACTCGTCCACATCCACCAGGGGGTAAGGTGCCGCTGTCATTAGCTGTAGGCACCACAGCGGTACGTGGTTACCTGTCGCGTGACCTAGCACGATCACTGCTACTTCTGGGTCATTTAGGGCCCAACCCCTTGGGGCGTTGGCGACAGGGACTACGCCGTTGTTGTTCATTATGACCCACTCAAGTAGCCTGGGTGTGACTACCGCTACCTCCCAATCGTCGTCGACGTCGGCAACCAGCTGCGCAATCCTTGGCACTGCCGCCGGCACCGGCAGGCCCCATTCGGTTCCCGTGGGGAACATGCAACTGACATTACGAAGATGATCGTAGAGACGTGTCTTGAGTAGTATCCCTGTGACGTCACCCTGTTGTGATAAGCAGCTTATTATCAACGTTGACAACAGCAGCGGCGCGTTCGACACATATCTCCAGATAGACATGGGATAGCGGCAGTTGACACGACCGTCCTTAGTGTCATAGGCATCTAGTTGCGTATGGAAGGACGTAGCCTCACTCGTCAATTGTAAGTCACCCCTGCGCTTACCCTGGGTCTCAGCAATTCCCAACCATGTTATGTCCCGCTCGTTGTCCCTCCCGACTACGTTCGCGTCAAATTCCACGGCCCTGTGTAGCGGTACCATTCCTGCCACCTCCCGCCCCAGCCTAGCCAGGTACTGTACGTGTTCGTTATACCTAGGTGTGCCCCGGTTGGTCAACCCTATCCCGCGCCACTGTCTCAACAGCTCCATACCACGCTGTTGTGCGCGCACGCCGACATCGACCACGATCCCCTCACCTGCAGCCTCGAAGACATCGTCCTCAATTTCATCCGACCCCGAAGCCTTCGCCCCCTCTCCCCCCGGTCCCGACCCTTTGGCGGGTACAGCAGTGACTGGTCCCGCGACTGGTAAGGTTGACACATACCATGCTGTTTGGTGGCGTGTCGGAGGCGTGCTAAGTAAGATATTACCCTGGCAGACCGATACCGCATATGTCAACGCCGGAAGCTCCTCCCCCGCGCATCTTATCTTGTCTATATCTGACTGGCCTATCACGGGTCTATGCTTAATGGCCTGGCTACCTTTATTCAGCGCATTAGACATAATGTCACACCTCTGCGTGTCATGCTCAGCAACGAAACTTATGTTGCCGTTTGCTGAGTGCATCTCCTTGTTGTGCGCACGGGCCAGGGCCTCAATGGCGCCATTGTTACCTACCTTCAACAATGAGACTAGCTCCTCTCCCTCCAACGTCTGCACATCCCCCTTACCTGCGCTAATATCAGCGAAGGGCACCCCGGCGAGTCGCTGGGCGAAGCAGAAGGCGCACACACCCCGCGCGGTGATGAGGGAAGCCAAAGCCTTGTTTCTCAAGAGGGCCTCACCACCAGCGCGGTACATGTCACCTTCTCCCGCCTCAACCAGAGTCTCGTACGCCCCCCCAGCCAATAACTCCATGCTTGACTTCCCCGCGGCGTCGCGCAGCCCCATCCCTGCATGCTTAGCAGATGCTGGACATGTATTGTACTGCTTCCTGGCTTCTCTTGGGGCTCACACAACACTTCACCGCTAACACGTCCGCCACGCTCGGCAAGCGGGTTCCGACTGACAGCGATATAAGGCCTGAGACCCAAGCCAATATGCTACATCCCTTCTTTGTTTTATTTAGTTAATTATTATTATTAGTTTTTGTCTCAACAACTTTTTTACCTTAGGATAATCCGATATATTTTTTCTTATGTTCCTGAATTCTTATTATTACTTACATATTAAAATTAAATTAGCATTTTAAACATTACTTTTATTTCTTATCAACCAATCGCCAATTGTTACAAGTAGGCTTTATTTAATTTTAACTAGTAACATAACTTTTATAGCCTTAGGGATCAATATTCATTTCATCAGTGGCATTATTATCGGTTTCATCTAGAACATCTTGCCCTTGGTGTACTTTCCACTCTCCTTGAATCTTTTTCAAGTGGACCACGTTTCTCCTACGTTTCTGTCCTGTTTCGTCATTTCGGACTCTAATATCTCCACCAACAGTTTGTTCTACAGTGTGTGTTATAGGTTCGTAGTTCAGACTTAGTTTATTATCTTTGTTCATATTTTTTATGTATACTTTATCTCCAGGCATCAAATCGCATTCTTCCGCTTTCCGTTTTCTATCCGCGTCTTCCTTCCCTTTTTCTTTTCTTTCTTAATCTCTATCCTTGACTTCGGCATCCGTTGACATTCCTTGAGATATGTCAGATAGTCAGATAGTCGCGGTTCTGTCGTTCGACTTCGCCGTTTTGTTGTGGCCAATAAGGTATAGTGTTGAAGAGGATGATGTTTCTTTCTACTAAAAATGACTTAAATTCCTCGCTTACAAATTGTTTACCATTATCAGCTGTTATAGAAGTCGGATTTCCTAGTCGACTGAATATTTCCTTTAATTGAGCCACCATCACCGCCGATGTTGTTTTCCGGCAAATCTTAACTTCTTTATATCTGCTGTAGTAGTCGACAACTACCAATAAATGGTCACCGCTAGGGAGAGGTCCCATTAGATCTATTGCAACATCAATCCAGGGTCCTTCTGGCAGTTCACGACGCTTTATCGGATTTGGTGGATTTGGAGCCGATACGAGAGTGCATCCTTTACACGATTTGACTATGCTTTCGGCATCTTTGTCGCACTTGGGCCACCAGACTTTTGTTCGGAGCCTTGCCTTCATTGCCACTATGCCCGGGTGTCCTTCGTGGGCGGCTTCCAAAACTCTCTTGCGGAGTTTAGTGGGAACCACAATTCTTGTTCCTCTTAACAATATACCTTCGTGGAAACAAAGCTCGTTTTGAAAGATTTTGTACAGTTTTACATCATTATTCCATATGTTGCGATAGACACCTTCCTTTACATCCAGAATTTCTTTATCTTCTGCCGAAGAATCTATTATTTCTCTAAGTGAAACAGCAATAGGCCTGGCTAGTTCAACAACTTGGCAAATGTGAAAGTCTTTTTGTTCTGTTGGAGATTTTTCGGCAGCCTTGCTCAATCTTGACAATGAATCTGCAATGTTGCTTTTACCAGGTTGGTAAACCTCTTTATAGTCATATGATTGTAAGCGCATAACCCATCTTTCAATCCTTGCGCAAGGTTTTGATTTGATGCCAAAAATAACCTCTAAGGGCTTATGGTCTGTAACTAACTCAAACTTTTTCCCATATAGGAATATATGAAAATGTTCTACTGCCCATACTAAAGCTAACGCCTCCTTTTCTGTCTGGCAGTAGCGACGTTCGCAATCATTAAAGTTTTATGACCATAAGCAATAATTCTGGCCTCTCCTTTATTGCTAATCTGGGCAAGAACCCCGCCCAAACCGACAGGACTGGCATCTGCTATGACTAATGTACGATCTCTGACATCATAATAGCCTAGGTTTGATATGTTTGTCAAAATACTCTTTAGGGATTCGAAGCACTGTTCTTGTTCTGTTCCCCATTGTTCCTGAATGTCTGATCTATCTCCAGTTTTATTACGTAGAAGTGCTTTCAGGGGTTCAGTTACTGTAGCATAGTCAGGGATCCATTTGCTCACATAGTTAACTAGTCCCAGGAAACTCTGTAGTTCTCCTGGGGGGTGATTCACTATGACCAAAGCCATTCCTTGCCCTAAACGTGATGACGTCACTCCGTGATCTAAACACAAACACGTTTTTATCGTGCCTTGGTGTGGAATTTAAAAATGGCATTCTGTACGCCACACGACTAGTTGTCTATGCCCCATGATTTGTTCTTCGATCATTTCACATGATTCGTTCAAAATTTTACATCCTGTATAATCGGAAAATTGTCGGTTTTATTGAAAAATATTTTTGTTATAGATTTTCAACTCAAGTAATAAATATCTTAATAATAAAAGCTTGTTCAACCATCAATTGTTGACCTTACAATATTTTAGTGTGATTTGAAAATTTAGAGCCCAAAAATAAATCATTCAAGTCACGCATGACTAGTTTCGGAACGAAAAGTTAGTAGTTTTGATGTTTTGTTTTCTTTAACATAACCTAAAAATTCAAGATATTGTATTCTCTTTGAACAATCTTGCACTTAGCAAAATCGAAATGGATATCATTCTTCGAAGAGAACGCGTAAGACGCTGGCGGCAACAAACGCTCAGCATCAACAGAAGGTTGCTCAGGGATTCTGCGGACCCTTTATCAATGGACCCTAAATTGTTCGTCCGATATTACAGAGTGTCTAAAGAATTGTATTCTTTTTTATGCGGAGTCCTCGCAAGCAGGATAGTGACTCCTCAAAGGTCTACAAGCATACCACCAGAACTCAAAGTAAGCATCAATAGAATTAGTAATAGGTACATAAGTATATGAGATAAAAACCGGTGCATATTAGAATGTACATACATACCTACCAACACTGTAAGAATCTTCTATTTTGAACCTACTTATTAATAGTTAGACTAAGTAAATAGATATAATACGCAATTATTTTATTTTTGTAGATACTAACAACACTCAATTTTCTGGCCACTGGTAGCTACCAAAAGCCAGTGGGGCAGGATTGGTTGGCACCCCTCAGCCAGGCATCTGTGAGTCGCATTGTGGAGGAAATTGTAAATGCCCTCAATGAACTGCTTCCCATATATGTCAAATTTCCAACAACTGAACAAGAGAGGACTGTCATCAAACAAGGGTATGATCTAATTCTACTACTTAATTATAATGCTGTGTGACTTGTTCAGTATTATTTGAATAAAATCTCCACAAGTGTTTTTTTTCAACATTTTGTTTCTCTGTTACAGATTCTATGAGAAATTTGGGATGCCAGGCATAATAGGTTGCATAGATGGGACGTTAGTAGCCATTGTTGCACCCAGAAACCACGCAAGTGAAGCAGCATTTTTCTGTCGCAAAGGATATCATGCCATTAATGCTGCTATAGTAAGTGTACATTGCATTTTAGTTTATCATGCCAGTATTTCTTGATGGGTGCATTTCCCTAATGATATCTGCACTCTGTCCATAAGTGGACCTATATTTCTATTTGATACAATTACAAAATTGCCTTGTTTCAGATATGTGACAGCAATATGAAAATTACTGGTGTGTGTGCAAAATTTGGAGGGGCCGCTCATGATAGCTATGTGTGGCGATCATGGTCATTGAGCCGGTTCGTTGAAGAAGAACACAATAGTGGTAAAATTGGGTGGCTTCTAGGTGACTCTGGTTATCCCCAAAAACCATGGTTGATGACGCCTGTGCTCCATGCAGCTGATCATACCCCAGAAGCGTACTATACTAATAAGCACGTTCATACACGGGTGTGTGTTGAACGATGCATAGGACTCCTGAAAGCTCGATGGCGATGTTTATTGCGTCATCGAGTTTTACATTATGAGCCCACAAAATGTGCAAGAATATTCAATGCCTGTGTTGTTCTTCACAATTTATGCCTGAACCATGGCACCGCAACAGACAATATTTCGGTTGATACAAGTGGATCAAGATCAGATGATGGTATTTCTGATGATCCACTTGTATCAATATCAATGGAATCTTTTGCGGGTGCACAGGCACGGCAGCAATACATAGAGTTATTGTGGAATAATAGAATTTAATGTGTTTAATGTAATTTTGTTTCTCTTGTTGTATCAGTAATTTTTGTGTCTCTTGTTGTCTGTTATTTTTGTGTCTCTTGTTCTCTGTAATTTGTGTCTCTTGTTCTCTGTAATTATTGTGTCTCTTGTATGTATACATTAAATAAAAGAAAAATTGTTTTATAAAATTTTATTTTTTGATTATTTTAATAATTTCCTCAACAGCTCCCACCAACCTGAAAAAAAAATCAAGCTTATTAATTTCTCAATAAAAGTGCCTACATGTAACATGCCATTATTTGATGTTAGCATCCACAATTATGCGTGTATTAATAAAGTACAAACACACACACCCAGAATTAGTTTTAGAAATATCCATAAGGATAATTTCTTTATAAAAGTGCCTACATGTAACATGCTGTTATTTGCTTTTAGCCTCCACCAATACATAAGGAAGTATTTATAACACACACAAACACAGAATTAGTTTTATATAATATCAAGGACACCCAACCAACATGCAAAAAAATTATCTAGCTTATTAATTTTTTTTCATGAAAGTGCCTACATGTAACATGCTGTTGGCCTCCACAAATATGCAAGTATTTATAAAATACAAAAACACACAGAACCAGAATTTGTGTATACTACCTGGTGCGATTGAATTTACAGATAAATTCCATCGCACCTACTCCTTGGTTAAGGTAGTTGATGATTCTCTCACTTTGGAGCCAGCAAGGCCCAGTCCAGCTTGAAACCAATAATTGATCGTTTTAAATGCCTGTAAACTTTATTATACATTGGAAATCCTTTTAAAGTGCTTAATAAAATAATGTTGCAAAATAAATACAATATTACCTATTCAGGATTAAATTTTTTTCGATTTTGGTCTGCAGTTTTTCCCTCTCTAATTGTAGAAGCTTTTCATCAAAGCTATCTGAAAATAGACAAAGCATGTTCTAAAACCTCTCATAGGGAGTTAATGACGCCTAATTCTGGTATGAATTTTATGAAGTATGTGTATAATGTTATCTTACCAATTTGAGGCGTAACGCGCCTACGCTTCCTCTTCGGTGGCTGTGCCACCACCTCTTCCACCCCAGCTTGCTCCAGCTCTGGCTCTGGCCCTGGCACCGGCTCCGGCACTGGCATCGGCTCCGGCACTGGCATCGGCTCCGGCACCAGCATGATGTTAGGCTAAAAAAAACAACATTTTCAGTGTTGTGCTTGCACTGTACACTCGTTAGAAATAATGTATTAACTTAATAACTACCTCGGTGCAGGCCACATCCTCTAACCCATAGACAGCCACAGGGCCCATAATGGATAAGACCTGCTCATCCACCTGGGAAAACTCATTGAGTGTGGATGGGCCATGGCCGGTGCTGTTGGGGCCGTACCCCCGGAGCTCACTGGTGTTGTGCGCTGCCCTTCTTTTTACGTTGTTACGCATGTCACGCCATGTCTGAAATGACAGGTATTCAATGACAAAAATTAGAATTATATATTAAACTTAGTACTTATTGTACTTACATATTTACCATGGTTTTTTAAAAGTAAACACTATTGGTAATGGACTATTATGTAGGTATCTACGTACCTGCTTCCATTTGGCCACAGTTTTTAGTGGGCCACCCATAGAATTTAGTTTGGCTGCGAGGCTTTTCCACGCAGTCTCAAGGTTGGCACGACCTTGAAGACTGCTGCTGATCCCCGCAGCCAAAGCTGGATGAGCCTGCATATGTTCGGCCATAGCAGCCAATTGGGCTGTGCTGGCCTTTCGAGTTCTTGTAGCTTGAATTCTGCAAATGAAACCGATAAATACATACGTTGTAGACACGACGAGTCAGCAAGTACATTACCTAAAAGTTAGCACATCAAAAACTTAAAACATTTTCGCCTAAACAAATGTGCGTCAGCGTTATGCGCGCGAGTCTATAGTAAAATTATTACCAATTACTTACCTTTCCATATTGTTTTTTTAAATGATTTTTACTTTTAGAGAAATATCCACAACACCCAATTCTTTCACGAGTTTCAAGAAGATGTAACATAACCTAAAAAAAAACGAACCAACCGTACTAACTATTGCAGGAACACGCTAATCTGTGCCCTAACACGCTTTGAACGAGCGCGTTTATTTGACAGTTCTTAGCGTGCCGTTATCGTGCCGTGTCGTGGTTGGGAATTACAAGTAGGGCATAGAGAATATGGTTTGGTCTGATTCCACGCCGATATCTTGTCGTATCGGGGTAAGACGTTTGAATTGGTCATAGTGAATCACCCCCCTGTTGTTGTAGGAGGTCTAAATCCTTTTATTGTTGAAATATATTTTTCTAGTGGCCTAACTCCATCCCCCGAGAGTTCGTGCCCTAGGAAACTTATTTTTCTCATCCTGAATGAGCATTTGTCATTCCTTATGGCAACATCATTTTCTTACAGAATTTTCATAACTTTTTCTAATCATGTGTCATGTTCTAAGAGATCTCTGCCATATATCAAAATATCGTCAATATAGTTTATTACCCCTTCACATCCTATCAGCATGCGCTCTAATGTTTTTTGGAAGATTTCCGGCGCGCATGATATTCCGAACATTAATCTTTTGTACCTTAGTAGTCCCCTACTGGAGATGAAGGTGGTTATTTTTCTTGATTCTGGGTGGATTTCAATTTGGTGAAATGCGTCTTTTATGTCTAATTTCGTAAAGATTTTAGCATTTCTTATTTTAGGTAAAAGTTTATCCATGGTTGGCAATGGATGGTTTTCACGAATAATGGCTTGATTAGCTCGTCGCATATCTATATATCTATACAAAGACGCACTTCCCCATTTTCTTTCAAAACGGGTACCACGGGCGAGACCCATTTTGAAGAGCCCTCTACTGGTTCTATTATGTCCTTTTCCAAAAGTTCTTCAATTTTCTTTTCGACTTTAGCTTCTAAAGGTATGGGTATCCTCCTAAAAATGACAGATACTGTTAGATTTGATCAACTTTATTATTTTACAACAATTATGTATGTACTGTCAATTAAACATTCAAAATTAAATTAACCTGTAAGGCTGAGATACCGGGGGCACAGAATCATCAATTGGTAAGTTAATCATCACACCCTTGAATTTAGGGAATTTTCCATTTTCCATTTGGTTAACTTCAGATTGGACTTTAGGTTGGATTTGATTGACTTCTGAATTCAATTCAATTCTAAGTACACCTAAGGACATTGCAGAGGTTTTCCCTAGTAGGTTTCTTGTTCCATCAACAACAACATAAAACGTCGAAATTTCAGACCGCCGTCCAATTTGAATCCTGGCATCGAATGCTCCTTTTATTTTAAGTGCTTGGGTACTACCGTAAGCTATGAATGTCACATTTGGGTTTGCAACTTGGTTGTATGACTTTACTTTATATTTTTTTAACATTTCCCAAGTCTTTTCGGTTACTAGGTTTTGTCTACAACCAGAATCGATAAGCATTTTTGTTTCTACTCCTCCTATAAAGCAGTTGATTTCAACGTCATCATCAATATGAAAAACATACTCAATGTCTTCCTTTTTCTCCTCATTACCAGATATTTGGTTAATTTCTGTCTTTTTTATGTTGTTGCATCTTTTCTTCTGTTCGATAGCTTGTTCTTTTTCTGCTTTTCTTTTAAAAGCTTGTTTTGTTTTACAAAATTGTCTAAAATGGCCTCTGAGGCCACATTTCAAACAGTCTTTGTCTCTAGCTGGACATTTAACATCTTGTGATGTATGTCTTGGGTTGCCACAACGTCCACATCCTGATGGCTTTGTATTTTGTTTATCAAATGGTTTTCTCTTCCTTTCAATTCTATTAACTTCCTCCTTCTCGTTTGTTCTAGTTGTGCTTTTGAATTCTTCCAATTGTTTATTTACTGATTCTAATGTATTGGCTTCCCTTATTACCATGTCAAGGGTTATTTCATCACCAATACAAAGAATTTTTTTTCCTTAATTCAGGTAAGTGGCATTTTTCTATAATTTGATCAATAATCCTTTCATCTCGATCACTAAATTGACACTTGTTGGCTTGTTGTCTCAATCTCACTACAAACTTTTCAAATTTTTCATCAGATTCTTGTTTGAGAAGTCTAAATATGTGTCGTTCATACACTTTGCTCTGCTTTGGGGCGAAATATGTATCAAGCTTGGATATTGCCACGTTGAATACGTCTACATCATCGGTTGGGTCAATATTGGCCCCTGGGATATTGTAAAAGACTTCTTGCAAACCGAGTCCGCCAAAATGTAAAAGGCTAGCTCGTTTCTTTAAATCATTGTTGATACTTGATGCTTTGGGGCGAAATATGTATCAAGCTTGGATATTGCCACGTTGAATACGTCTACATCATCGGTTGGGTCAATATTGGCCCCTGGGATATTGTAAAAGACTTCTTGCAAACCGAGTCCGCCAAAATGTAAAAGGCTAGCTCGTTTCTTTAAATCATTGTTGATACTTGATGCTTCCAGGTATACAAGCAAGGCTCTTTTCCAACGCTCCCATCTTGCTCCCACTGAGGTAGGCTCACCTTCGCTGTCGAACGTTTCCAATGTCAGTGACATCTTTGGGGCGACCTGGAATAATCAATTAAATGATTCAGATATGAAGGTTTATCTGCTGCTTTTTTTCGATTTTTTCATCAATTTAATGATTCAGATTTATTTATAAGCTGCTTTTGTAACATAGGTAGGTATGTCTCATTGAATCATCCAAACAGAACATAGGTACTGCATTCCCTGTTAGGGTGTAAGTATCAATTAAATGATCAGAGTACCTTACTGGCTCATCTGCTGTCATTATATTTTACCTATGTTTTAACTGAGTTATGTACATGTAACATCTTTGCTATTATCAATCTAATGATCAGAATATATAAACTGCTAGTTCAGTGAAGGCAATTCATACCTACACATATCAATTTAATGATCACTTAGTTATGCTTATTTCAGCTCTACCTTTGTAGATATAAAACACAATTTAACCCTTTCCTAACGGCTACTAGAAATATAATAAAATTACGAGATTTTGCATTTAAATCTCATTGAGGGACATAAAAGGAAACACATTATATTTTTTTTAGATTTTTATTAGTATTCTAAGTATTATTTTTAAAACCTGGACTTTTTGGTACCGTCAGGGACTTTGAACTTCCAAACAGTCTAGATTCTAATACAAACATAGATTCATTTTCAACTCTGAACTTTATAACTAAACCTAATCTAAACTTATTTCTATTCCATTTTATTCAATTTCTACGCCGTGATACTCTGAAAAACAGTTCTTTTTCTCATTCAAGCAAAGGTAAACATTGCAATGGGAGCATTTTGTATGGGGTTTCGACTGTATATTCTTCATGCTGCAAACTTCACATCGTCCTCTACTTTTATCAAAACGCGGCCAATGTATTCCTCTATTTCCCATCCTTACATCTTTCAGGGTAGAAAACCCTGATTTACGACGTTTTGATATGCTAGGACTTGGAATTTGCTCTCTTGACAATCTCTTTTTCTTAGACCCCGGAGGCCGGAGGGTCTTTCTGTGACATCAGGCCTTGTGCAACGGATCTTCTGAACTCTTTCACTGGCATTTTCTCATGTAGCAGTCCATGTACAATGTACGCATTTACAAATGCTATATCCAGCATGCCCCAGAATAATCTGTGCCACCACTTTGGAGACTTTCTGTCAACACAGTATAATGCTCTCAGACGATCTGCGGTATCAACTCCTCCCATAAATTGGTTGTAATCCTTCACAACGCTAGGGCAGGTAACAGCAGATCTCGTCCCATTCTTTTCTTTTCGCGAAACTGTGGCCTCCTCATTTCCGTGAAAGTTGGAGACAAAATGCACGACTTTATTGTCTTTCCACTTCCAAAATCCAATATCAAGGTTCGAAAACCTGTAGTCATAGTCTCCTCTTTTCAGTGTCTTGTCCGCTTTCATGTTATTAGGGAGCCCCTTTCGGTTAGACCTGATGGTTCCACAACCAAAAGTCCCTTCGGTCATCAATTTCTCCAGTAAGGACACAGATGAGAAGAAATTGTCAAAATATATGACTTTGTTCCTGTGCCATTCATTTTCGGTCAGCTCCAATACAACCCTTTCTCCCAGCGAATAATCAGCAAATTTAGCAGACATTTCTTCGTCTTTGCCTTGATAAATCATGAACTTCTTGATAAAACCTCTTTGATCTGCCAAACACCATAGTTTATATCCTCTCTTTATCGGTTTCATGGGTAGATATTGCTTCAGAACCGATCTGCCCTTGAATTTCACCATCGATTCATCAACACTCATTTCTCTGGTGCCATAATAACATTCCTGAAATTTTCGGTTCAGCTCTTCTAGCATTGGCCTTATCTTGAACAATTTGTCTTTACAGTTTCGGGGCAGCATTGAATTATCATTGCAATGCAAAGATGACAGTATTGCCGCAAATCGAGCCCTGGTCATTGTTTTGCATATGAGTCCATTATTCAAATCAGGGGCCGAGGAGTAGTGGTCTGTCCAGGCAGGTCTAGTATTGTAGCCCATATAAAAATTTATTCCTATGAAGGCTATTAGCTCTTCTTTCTTCAAATTGAGGATTTTATTTTTTGTGGTGGTATAAAGATTACTTTGATATACTATGTTGTCTAATATCGGATCAATGATGGCCAAAAAAGTTTCTGTTGGTGTATCACAATCTGAAAAATGAGATTCCACTGCTCCAGTTTCACCAAAATATTCGGGTAAGTTAGTTTGGCTATCGCATTTCTTCCACTTTCGGTTTACTTCAGGTCTGTTCCGTGAAGACGACGGTCTGATAGATATTGGTCTGTCCGGTACATCTGCATCTGGTTCATCAAGAATTGATGAACCAGACACTATTTCGTCTGGTACCGGCTGAGGATCATGCAGTAGCATTTCTACTCTTTCTCTTTCGAGCTCTCTTTCCAATGCTTCCTCAAAAATTTCATCAAAATCCCTCAATGGTGGTGGTTGAAGGGTATCATGATTCTCATCATCGGATACTTCAACATCCGATACTGCATTATAGACCTGGGTCGATCGCGATCGATCGAATCACAAAGAGTCGATCGCGACCGTACGGGTCGCGATCGAATCCCTAATTTTAAAACGATTCGATCATTCTGGCGTCAAACAAAAGTAAACCTTATGATGTGACGGTTAAGGTAGTTTTTTCCCCGACAAATACGAATGATCGACTGCATGATAGTCAAAACAGTGAACCTTATGTTGTGAATGTTAAGGTAGTTTTTCTCTAAAAAGACTCGTGACCCGCGACATTCAAAACAATCTAGTCTTTCGATTGAAAACTTGCCTAGCCTAATTAGCTTGTAAAAGAAATGTGAACCTTATGACGTAATAGTACGGTATGTAGTTGCGTCCCAACAATTATTCCGTAATTTCAAATTTAATAAAAAATAATATTCAGTTGCTCGGTTCCTTCACTCAGGTGTGATCTGCGACCCGCGCTTTACATACCTACTACTTAATAAACACACTGAAGGACCTACCTTGATAGATAGGTACCTACCTATTTATATCTTTGTGATAGATGTATAATATATAAATAAGTCAGGGACCTGCAAGCAATTTTTAAAACTATACGCGACCGCCCCGCCGCCTGGGGTCGGTTCGGTAGGTACCTACCTAGGTAGGAACAATCCAAAAACGTGGACCCGTACCTGCGTGCTAGGTAGGTAGGTACCACCTATATTCCTTTGTCTGAGGTACCACCATATTTTTAGTTTGTTCACCTATTAAATTCCTACTTGCTTCATAGATAAATTAAATAAATAAGTAATGCTGGACATTTTCACACAGCAGCATCATCTTTAGGTACATGTAGGTACCTACTTACAGCTAGCTAGTGGCGCTGACTTACCTACTGTAGGTACCTCACTAACATAAATGTTACGGTTAAGTAGGTAAGTATAGGTACCTACCTACTAGATGACTGATTTACTACTAGGTAGGTACACAAATAACTTACAGATTAAAAACATTAACTTTTATAAATTAGGAAAGTACCTACCTACCTAAGGCTGATGATGAAGTAGGTAATAATGCAAATAATATTTGAGGTGTGTAGATGTAGGTACCTATACCTACACAACACATCTTTTGATTGCCTTGTGTATTAGCCTTATTATAGGTAGGTATGTACGGTACCTACTTTACTGCGTACCGAAGTTGAAAAGTACCTACCTACTCCTATTTGTAATATTGTATTTGTAATAGGTAGGCAGTACCTACAATACATTAATTAACTAACTAAACTAAGCTAACGTGTTTAATCCTAACAAAACCAAATTATTATTCTAGGTAGGTACCTACCTACCTACCTGCTGGACTGCACGGCGCGCGGCAGTGGCAAGTCCTAGGTCTTCGCGACCCATGACCCGCGAAACGATCGAATCTTTTGAGAAGCACCCAAAACTGAACCTTATGGCGTGTTCGTTAAGGTAGTTGTTTCCCGGCAAACACTAACGATCGATCAAACGATCGATCGACTGCATGGCAGTGGCAAGTCATAGGTCTTCGCGACCCGCGACCCGCGAAACGATCGAATCTTTTGAGAAGCACCCAAAACTGAACCTTATGGCGTGTTCGTTAAGGTAGTTGTTTCCCGGCAAATACTAACGATCGATCAAACGATCGATCGACTGCATGGCAGTGGCAAGTCATAGGTCTTCGCGACCCGCGACCCGCGAAACGATCGAATCAATTGATTCGATCGTTCTGCAAGTTAGATCGCGATCGAACAGGTCTTGAAAAATGATCGATCGACACAGGTCTACTGCATTACAATCTGGAAGTTCTTCTAGGAGGCACGCTTCAATTAGTGCGCTATTTTTTGAAATATCCATCGCGATAAACCTAAAACAATGCCAAAAGAAGTTTGTAATTACTTGTGTGTAACAGTTATAATTTATTCAAAAAAGATACACTATGTCACTGACGGTACTTTGCAGTCCACGTCATATTTCCATGTTTTTCGAATATAAATTACTTCAAAAACGTGCATCACTTATAACAATAGTATTGTTGATGAAATTACGTAACTAATTCACAAAGAAAATACTCACTTACCATGCAAATTCTATTTATTAGATTTTTCTGAAATATTCGCACTTCACTTGTTTCACCGTCGTGGCAGGTCTCAATTTGCATGCTCCACTGCTTGGCTGTTATTTGCTATATTTCAAATAAAGCGTTCTGATTGGCTCAGGAAATGGTACTTCTAAGGATCGACAGTGCCCTTTGTACGTTGCGCGATCCGGTATTTAAAATATGAGGCGGGAAAGTAGACGGTACGAATTAGTACCGTCAGATAGGAAAGGGTTAATATCCCGGCATGGCATGCCTTTGCCCAGGTTTTGTACCTAAATAAACTCAACAATTGCCAGCTGCGGGGTTACAACCTGTTGATGCCACTATGTAGTGCACTGTGTTCTAACCTGGTTCCTGGATACTTGTTATCAAAATATCTAAGATGTTTTTTTTTTTTATATTGATTTTGTTTTGAGGAATGTGTTCTTTTGATACCTAATTGCTTAGGTAGGACATGAACAGTACCTAATCTGGCACATAAAGCAATAACCAATCACAAATAAGTTGGGGATACCAAAATATCTACACAACATTACTGGAGTTCACAAGGATCAACAAAATATAGTTTTTACCACTTGTTCAAAGTATACTAACATGAACTATGGATTAGTATGGATCAAAGAGAATACAATAACTGCTATGGATAGGTAAATTGCTGACGGATTGGATTTTATGACCGGCGCTAGTTTAGTTGTTGGTCTAGACCGCACGCAAATACAGTATTTACCTTCCATATTTTCTTCTGAAATACTATAATATAAGCCACAGATGCACTTCCCATAACAGTGGTATGTATTTCTTTGTCGTAAACACAAAAACAATGAGAATTATGAGAATACATTTTCCAAAACCCTAACGTATCGTAAGACCATATCTTCAACTTCTTGCTTTCGTTATGGCCTGCTAGTTTGGCATTATGGTAGGCATAGACAGACACATTTTTGCCATCAACAAAGAAGTGAAGTCATGACGAAGCGCATGGTTTCAAAATATATTTTTCCGTCCTTTTTCTTTTAAAATCATTAAATACTGTTTATACTCACTTTTGTCCTCGTCGCCACATGTATTGTACTGCTTCCTGGCTTCTCTTGGGGCTCACACAACACTTCACCGCTAACACGTCCGCCACGCTCGGCAAGCGGGTTCCGACTGACAGCGATATAAGGCCTGAGACCCAAGCCAATATGCTACAAATGACACTGAATTTTATGCTTTAATTATAAGGGTAAATAAAGGGTGTCTCATATTGTTTTTCGTTTTAATACTTAAAAAGAAAATATCAGAATTCGTTTAAACTGCTTTTATTTATTGTTAAATTAGAGAACAGGTTAAATAAAATTATTTATGAAAAACAATCGTTTGCAAATGAGCGCCATCCACTTCTTCACACTCATTTAGCCTGACACTAAAATTTTCAATAACTCGCTGGAGCATCGCTCTTGGAATGGCGTTGATTTCTTCAGTGATTCTTTGCTTTAAAACATTCAAGCTGGGTAGTAATGGGTTGTAAACTTTGCTTTTTAAGTAGCCCCATAGGAACAAATCAGCAGGCGTTAAATCTGGACTCCTCGGTGGCCAGTTGATGTCTCCTCGGCGACTTATTACTCTTTCAGGGAATAATTCGTGAAGAGCAGCTAGGAGTCATTTGTAACATGGGAAGTGGCTCCATCTTGTTGGAAAAATGAGTTGCGGTTGTATCCAGTCTGATTTCGCATTTCTGCAGCCAAAAAAGTCCTGATCATATTGCAATACCGATCGGAATTAACAGTCTGAGTGCGGCTGCGGCCATCTTCAAAAAAGTAAGGGCCGATAATTCCTTGACTTGTTATGGCAGCCCAAACGACAACTTTTGGCGAGTGAAATGGTTTTTGATGCAGTTCTAGCGGATTGTCGGGAGCCCAGTATCTGCAAGTTTGTTTATTCACGTGGCCGTTAATGTGAAAATTCGATTCATCGGAGAACCATATGTTATTGAAAGTTCTAAAACGATATTTCATCGTCCTACAGAATTCGACTCGTTTAGCAGGATCATCCGGCTTCATGTCTTGAACAATTACAATTTTGTAGAGATGAAAATGTAAATCTTTGCGAATAATGCGATGAACCGTAGATTTCATCAAATTCAGAGAAGCTGCACGCAATCGTAGTGACTGCCGTTGTTCGCTCATAACAGACTGGCGAACGCGGTCGACATTGACGCTCGTTCTCGATGTCCTTTTGCGCCCAGTAGACTTATCTGGCATTGTATTCCCAGTTTCTTCAAACTTGTGCACCTAATGCTTGATTAAAGTCGCACTTTTCTGCACATTTCTCATACCCGTTGAATCAAAATGTGTCCGGTAGAGACGTCGAACAATAGTCTACGAATCGTTGTTGTTATAAAAAGCTCGTACACAAAATGCGCGCTGCGATCCCGTAAAGCGATCCATTATTACAAAACTAAAAAGCCCGCCAAACGTTTGAGACTATTTCCCGCCCTCTACTATCTGTATTTGGCGCGTAATCGTCGAATCAAAAACGAAAACAATATGAGACACCCTTTACAATAATGATGCTGAATTAGGTAAGAGCGGTTTGAATTCAAGGTGTTGGGTTGTGGTCATGCTCGCCAGTGACTGGTCCAGCCTGTCCGTTCCTGATAAGAAAACGGGTAGGAGCATCTGTTGCTGTGGCAGTGCACAGACGTGTTGGCATCTCTTGTGCGAGCAACCGTGGTCACTAAGGCTGTGTCCTGCGTAGGCGAACTGACGCGAACGCGATTGCGAGGCGATCCGATGTGAACTTAATGCGGTGCGGAGCGACGCGACTACTCTGTCCTACGTGCGCGCGAACCGCCACCGGCCGGCGCGGCGGCCTTGCGCCCTACGCCGAGCCGAGTTCAGTTGGCATTACACATTTATCATGGACGGACGGAGGCTAATGTTGTTAGAAAATTCATATCTTAAATATGAGATATTAAAGAAGTGTGAACAGCAGAGAAGTGGAACTAAAACTATGTACTTAGAAAGGCATATTCATGGAGAATTTCATAATTTGTACGAGGATTTACGTACTCAACCCTTGTTGTTCAAGGAATATTGTCGAATGTTACCTACAACGTTTGACTATATTGTGCAAGCCATTGAACCTGTTCTGCAATTTACTACAACTAATTTTCAGAAACCTATTTCTGTAGAAGAACGCCTTATGGTGACTTTGAGGTAAGAAAACT
Organism: Eupithecia tripunctaria; assembly: GCA_955876795.1. Lineage (NCBI taxonomy): Eukaryota > Metazoa > Arthropoda > Insecta > Lepidoptera > Geometridae > Eupithecia > Eupithecia tripunctaria. The sequence goes on along the minus strand of OY041623.1, from coordinate 4,284,458 downwards.
ATGAAATAATAAACTTTAAAATAAATGTAAGAGATTATATTAAGTTTAATTAGTAAGTAGGTACATAATTGCAATAGTTTCACAAAGATGTGTAATATCCATGTTGGTGAGCACTGGATTGTGGTGGATTTAACTTTGATAGCTCCGTTAGTAGAAGCTCCTGCATCTGCGTTCTAAAATGTAATTTATTGAGTGATGGCAACTGTTTCATATAAGGTAATATTGATTTGAACCAAAGAAGGTCGTCGTCATTATTATCTGGTTGATCTTCGCGAAGAATTTTCATTTTTTCTCTTTCGATATCGAGGAATGCTTCGAGACTTGTATCTTTTCTTTTGCGTGTTTGTCTTGTGATGGCTGGCAACGAGGACGAAGGGGAAGGTACTGGCAACGAGGACGAAGGGGAAGGTACTGGCAACGAGGACGAAGGGGAAGGTACTGGCAACGATGGTGAAGGCGAAGGATCCTGTCGTAGGTTGATAAGCATATTCTGTGGTATTTCTCCTAAAATTGACTCAGATTCAGGGAGCTGGGGGTTGTCATTGTCAGATGCGTTCATGTTGATTATCTCTTCGGGACTAGCAGCGTTTGTATACATTGACAGATCTATAGAATCGCTTTCTGGATCTTGTGATATAAATAATATTCCCTTCTGTTTATCGGGGTTTCAGAACTACTTTTAAAAAAGACATGGCCTCAAAATGTGGCCATGTGCCTGTATACTTCGGCTCATTATCGGCGTCGGTCCCAGAACGTGGCTTGGGAATTTTTTTTAATTCTTTACTAAACGTGTCTCTCAAATTTTTCCATTTTTTCTTAGCCATTTCACCTAAAAAAAAAGAAAAGGAATTATAACTTAATATATTTTATTATTTCAGATATTTGGCCACAGGCATACAATTCCGGCAACTCGCATTCTCGTTCAGAATTTCAAAATCTGCTATTTCTACAATCGTACCACAAGTTTGCAAAGCTATATGGGCTCAATTAGTTGCTAAACACATGCCCGAACCGTCAGAAGATAACTTTAAAAACATAGCGCAATGTTTTTGGGACAGATGGCAGTTTCCTAATTGCATTGGATGTATTGACGGAAAGCACATTCGCATAATAAAACCAAAAAAGAGTGGTTCCATGTATTATAATTACAAATCTTTCTTTTCAATTGGATTGTTAGCAGTCACTGACGCAAATTATAAGTTTGTAATGATAAATGTGGGTTCCTATGGGAAAGACAACGATGCTGGTGTTTTTGATGAATGCCCCTTTCGAAGAGCAATAGAACAAGGAAGACTAAAAATACCTAAAGAACAAGTATTGCCGGGTTCTAATATCATAGCTCCGTATGTGCTCCTCGGAGATGCGGCGTTTCCTCTGAAGGAATACCTATTGCGACCTTTTCCAGAAAGGTCAACAGCTAAAGGGGACGCCAAAGATAATTATAACTATCGCTTATCTCGAGCTAGAATGGTAGTGGAATGTTCTTTTGGTTCAATAACTTCTAAATTCAGAATTCTACATAAATCTATCGAAACTAATGTTACAAATGCAGTTCATATCGTCAAAGCCATATGTTTACTACACAATATTATAAGGGATCTTGAATCAATAAATGAGAATGAGTTAATGTCTTTCCAAAAATCATATCAAAATATGACACAAACACAAAGACATAATTCTCAAAGAAGATACAATGCTACATCACGAGCAGCCGCACAGGCGAGGGAAAACTTTAAACTGTATTTTGAGCAACATCCTTTGTCAAGAATGCAATAATAAAGAAATATGTTGTACTTACTTGTAGTCCCAATTATTTTAGACACAGCCTCCCATTCGCGGTGCGATATTAACCGGTTGTGATAATTTTTATTCCTTTTGTCCCATAATATAGGACGTTCTTGGATAGCATTAATAAAAAGTTCAACTTCCGACATTACAATTTTTGCTTGAAAAAAATGGCGGGCAGGGCGACGCGTCCAGTTCGCGCGAACAATTCAAGCCAACTGATCGCGTTCGCTTTCGTTTCGCGCCGCGTCCGCCGTACCCCACGTGCGTTTGGTCACGTAGGCCACTTCAATAGGTATCGACTGTTTGTTGTGTTCGCGCCGCACCGCGCCGCTTCGCGTTCGCATCCAAATCGCTGACGCAGGACACAGCGTAAGCGAGAACCACTTGCTCCCCTTAAAATAGGGATCTATTTCAACAGGTTCCATCGTAAAAACACTGAATTAATGACACTGAATTTAATGCTTAAATTATATCGGTAAATACAATAATGTAATGATGCTGAAATAGGTAAGAGAGTATAGAAGATTTTACTACTCGTCAGATTTATCTTTAACTATTTCGATATTTCAAGCAAGTCACATGTCGAAACTGAAGAATATCTGGAACGATTTGTTCCAGATATTCTTCAGTTTGGACATGTGACTTGCTACGTCGTCCGATGGATCTCGTTTTGCTCCAAAGAATTTCATGCATAAATCATAGGACTTATCTTCAGAACTGCCGTCGAACTACCGGTGTAGTTCCTGCCAAACTTCTCGAGGTGTGTTGAATCTCATCACTTTCTTTTTAAGGTTTCGTCGTTCTTATTGGTGGTAAGGATCAACAGAGCGCTGCTTTCTGCCGTCATGAATTTCGCTAAATTCGATTCGTATGCAGAAATTTGTGCGTCACCTGCGCCTTTTAGCAACACGGGCTTGGTATATTTTCCATCTATTACCTCAATTGCACCCAATATAACTAACGGCCCATAACCTGATTTTGCAGAGAGCGTTTAGCGTTAATAAAACGTCTTACCTACCATCAGTCTAAGAAATAAAATATTTTATATACGAAATTAAGAAACGACTTTAACTAACCCATTTATGTTTCCTTCTGGTGTAGTATTGGTGACCACTATGAAGTAAAATAGTCCCATGTTTACTTTTTATGTACACAAGCACTGATTTATCTTGTTCCTTCATGACCGCATACTGAGTTACTGAGGCTAATCAAGAGCGTAAATATGATAAATAATAATTCATTTATTTTCTCTTCACAAAAAGGTTTTATAGCTAAGTACCTAGGTATAGATTAGAAAATTAGGTACCTGTTTGTGAGAGACTGGTGCCAGTGATAGGTTTTAAAACCTGTGTTACTAGTCACCAGTGCCCCCTCCACAGAGTTGGTTAAGTTAGTTGTTGTGCCTAAAATGTGTATAAATGAAAAGATAATATTGATAAACCAAGGACAATGAAAAATAACTAAAACTAATAATAAAAATTATAAACAGCTAAACTATATTAAAGAGTTGTAGAGCTACAGACAGCTTACTTATGTGTGAAAGTTATCTTTAGTATACTTGCAGGGCAGGCATGTGTGTGGTGCATGATGGGGTCTCCTGAGGACACCAGTCTCGTAAGAGTCTGGGCAACCGGAGGCCCCATGTGAGTGTGTGTGTGCTAGAGTTTGGAGTATATGTATTTGTGCATGTTATGAAGTGTTTGATGAGGGTCTTCTGAGGACACCAATCTCAAGCGTCTGGGCAACAAGAGACCTTCATGAGAGTGTGGGTAGTATGAGTGTTTGTGTGTAGGTATTGAATGTGTGGATGAGCGTAGTTAATGGTATAAAGATTAAGTATTTAGTAATAGCCCGCGGTATCACTTGCATTGCAGTAGGATATTGTCAACCGATGTAGCACGGTGGGCGAAGGTCCGCCTACGCCGCAGCTTGCGGGTTCGATTCCCGCCTTAGGACAACTGTTTGTATGATCAGCAAAAAAAGTTGTTCTGAGTGGTCAGGGTATTTTATTCCAACAATGTAAAAAATAAAAAAATATCTATCTATCTATTTGTACTATAATATGCTACTTTGAATATCAGTCATCTAGGGTCCGCTAGTTCGGGGCCAGTAATCAATTAATTGGCCTTAGCAACTCTTCGCCTTGTTGATAAGAAAGGTTCTTAAGCCATTTGGTCACCTCATGGCTTAAGAACCTTTCTTATCAACAAGGCGGTTCTTAAGCCATGAGGTGACCAAATAGCGAAATATGTTACTGCACGTACATATTTTTACATGTACGTACATATTTACGCTCTTTAAGATAAACCAGCTTATTAATCTTATTAACAAATATGTATGTCCAGTACAATATTTTTTAAAAATAGATTTCCCGAATCATGCAACAATACATCCTGTGGTGTTCTGATTGCCTAATTTAAAGGTCAAGATAGAGATTACGCAGACAGTCTTCAAATACTTGTTTGTCCATATCCTTAAAAAGTCATAAGCTTAATATATCAAAACATTATAAGATGTTATTGCATAGAGATATGGGTCATCTTTATCCAAGATAATTTTTTCAAGCATTGTATTATTTTCATTTTTTCAGATCTTCCTCATTTCCTTTAGATTTGGGGACTGTCTTCTCAGTTCCCTTATATTTTTTTTCAATCACTTAATTCGATAGCTTTATTCCAAATTGCTTGCGAAAAATGAAAAAAACACTCACATCTGGAAAGACAATCTTAACTGCATTGATAATGGCTAATCACATTTTAGATTTTTTATATTTACCTAATCCGAAATTTGTCTTCAAAATTAAAAATACTTTTTCATAAGTTATCTGTTTTTTATCTGGTTAATAGACAGTAAATACCGGTATAATCGTGGTATTTACCGATGTGCTTTGCAAATCAATATGTATTGAAAAAAGTTGCGTAAACGGGTCCTGAGAATGAAAAAGTTGTTTTCATCATCAGCCTTAAACAACAAGAAATCAGTCGTCAATATAGTTGGGAATACCACAAAAAATAAAATGTTCACTTGAAACTCTTGCGACAGTTATATAGGGCATCAATCTTCGAACGCTTATCGGGAATTTCCTGATTAGACTCAGAATCTGATGTATCAAGTTCGCTTTTTGAACTGTTCATACATTCCTCGTACATTTTACCGATTGGCTTGAATTCGCTCGGACACGTTTGTTGACAGAGAGCCGTATTAAGAATTTTCAAAGTCAAGTGGAACTAGCAGTAGCTAATATAACTTGTTCCGATAACCCTAATGATCTTTTTGCCAAACTTTTAAGTGTTATAAACAAAGAACACAGCGAAGTATTTAAATATAAAACATGCACAGTTAGGGACAGGGTCGGATTTACCGATTGGGCAACTCCCGGTATTTATAGAAGTAGGAATAGACTATATGATCTTTATGGTGCTAGAGAAGCTATGTTAAATGATCCTGCGTTTCTTTTGTATTTAACAAACTACTCAAAAACATTTAAAAAAGTCTGTAATACAGCGAAATGCCTGTTTTTGAGGAAAAAAATTGTAAACTCATCTGATAAAATCAAAGCAACATGGAGACTTATAAATAACGAAACTGGTAAATCTAAGTCACGAAAAAGAGAAATAAGGTTAAAAATTAATAATTCAATACTTATACACGATAAAGATATTGCCGATGCTTTTGATTCATTCTTTTCTGATATTCCTAAAGTTGTTACCCGGTCTCTAAACTCCTCACCTTCAATCGCGGTTAAATTATTAGAATCATCTGTAGATAAATGTACCGAGGTTTTTATATTTAGTCATGTAAACGCTAATTATATTGTGAAAACATTTAAGTCTATTAACATCAAAAATACTGAGGATCTTTGGGGTATTTCAACCAAAGTACTGAGTTCTATTATTAAGGAAGTTGCTCCATACTTGGCTTACATTTTCAATAGTTGTGTTGATGCAGGAGTTTTCCCTGATCTCATGAAATATAGTAAACTGGTTCCTCTTTATAAATCTGGAAGCCACACTGATCCGGCCAATTACAGGCCAATTTCAATACTTCCTGCAATGAGTAAAGTTTTTGAAAAAATTATTCTCACACAGTTGTCCTCTCACTTCAACCTCAATAGGTTGTTACATAAAAATCAATTTGGCTTCACCAAGGGTAGATCGACAACTGATGCTGGTACAGTTCTATTAAAGCACATATTGGATGCATGGGATAAAGCGAAAAACGCTATTGGTGTATTTTGTGACCTTTCTAAAGCTTTTGATTGCGTTGATCATGGTACATTAATAAACAAACTAAGACATTATGGAATTCAAAACAAGGCACTGGACCTTATGCAATCATATTTATCGGATAGAGTCCAAAAAGTAGATATTGGTAAAGAAAGATCTAGGGGATCAAAAATCGATTTAGGAGTCCCGCAAGGATCAATATTGGGTCCTTTTCTATTTTTAGTATATGTAAATGATCTCCCATTTCTAGCAAAAGATCTCTGTGATATAGTCTTATTTGCTGATGATACTTCATTGATTTTTAAAGTTGACAGAAATAAACATAATTATGACGATGTAAATAATTCTCTTTCACAAATACTAGATTGGTTCACCGCCAATAACCTCTTACTCAATGCTTCAAAAACCAAATGCATAAAATTCATGTTACCAAATGTAAGAGAGCTCCCAACTAAGATAATGCTAAAGGATGAGATTGTTCACCTTGTAGACTCAACTGTTTTCCTAGGGTTACATATTGATTCCTCTCTTCAATGGAGACCGCAAATTGATGCTCTCGCAAACAGACTTAGTTCAGCAGCGTATGCGGTTCGAACAATTAGATACATTACCGATGAAGATACAGCTAGGTTAGTTTACTTCAGTTACTTCCATAGTGTTATGTCTTATGGTATTTTGCTTTGGGGACAGGCAGCTGACATCCAGACTATCTTTGTTCTTCAGAAAAGGGCGGTACGCGCTATTTATAAATTAAATCCACGTGACTCGTTGAGGGAATTATTTAAAGAAATAAATATTTTAACAGTAATATCGCAATACATCTATGAAAATCTAATGTATACACACAAAAACAGAGATAACTTTATGAAAAGGTGTGATGTTCACAATAAAAATACAAGAAACAAGAACAAATTACACATCCCATCATATAGATTACGAAAGGTAGGGAAATCATTTGTGGGCAATTGCGTAAGATTCTATAATAAGCTTCCATCTGAAGCAACTGAGCTCCCTATTCGTAAATTTAAACTGTACATAAAACGAAATCTTATCAAGAAAGCCTATTACTCCGTAGATGACTACGTAAATGATATTAATGCTTGGCCGGATGTCGCCCAGTTCCATACAGACAAATAGTATGTAAGACCAGTTAGACTTAGTTATCCTAAGATTGTATTAGTTGATAAGCGATGGACTTGCTAGTGGTTTCTTTTTCACTTCTTCCGCTAGTGGACAAAAAATTGAAGTGAATTGAAGTCAATTGCACCTTATTTCTTGTTGATAGTAATAACTACTTATTTATCAAGCTGTTTATATAGTAAAAATTTGACTTGTCTAAGTACTTATTTTGTAAGTCTAAAGAAATAAACGATTTGACTTTGACTTTGACTTTGTTGCACAAATATAAGCACATCTCGACTTTGTTTATATGGTTGAATAAATGTTTTCCTTCTCTTATTATGCTATCCATTTTGGCATTCACTGTTATAGAACTATTACAAATACTTCTATTTACACACCTCCAAATAGTCGTTCCATTTGAATTTGTTAAATTTAAACAAAACTGATACCCCCCACGTAACAATTTCCTACGTCCTCTTTCCGTTTCAAGAAAATCGAAATTGCCTGCCATAGTTTATTGTTTGAACTTGTAGATGCCATAATACCCAAACAAAAAAATTTGAAAATAACAACATAAAATTATCACGAGAAATGAAAAATAATTTTACTAACTGATATTTGACTGACATTGTCATTATTGAAAAAGTAATAATTATTAAAATAGATCGTAATTGAAACACTTATTACCTAGGTTTTATCAAAGATGAAGCACTTTAGTGTTCGATCTCATCTCACAATGACTAGATAAATTACGTATTTGACGTGTATACGTTTTGACGGACAATTGAATTGACGAATCACGAAAATGATAAATTAAGCTATTGACTTAAGGCCCATACACCAGCGAAAGTGGCGCCCCCAACTATTATATCTTATTATTACGTTGAGCGCAGGAATTTTTAAAAATCCTACGTTCAGTTTGTGGTATCTATTATAAGCTATTTATTAACCCTATACTTGGCAGGCAATAAAAATCTTGATATGTAATTTTTTTTTAACTAAGTACGTTCCTAGGGCTCTATAGAAACTGTTTCAGGTAATAAAAAAAATCCTTTTGTTTTAATTATTTAATTATGAGTAGTATCCAAATGGATACACTGCCAGGTTTACCTGCAACTTAGTTTTTAAAATCATGTATCCAGAAGGATACACTGCCAAGTCTTATACATTAATAGAGATCACATATTTGGTAAAAATTATTACTAAAACTAATGAAATTACACTTGGAATTCTACCTAATATTACAACCATGCGTAGTAACATACATTTTTTTAATATAAAAATTATACGAGATCACATTTTTCCAATTAAAATACTAAAATTGTTACAAAATTTAAAACCTTGCTCATAAAACTCTACTTAGTAACACAGCCTTGTATTTTATAGAAAATTCCTAATTAAATTATATGGAATCTCTTCTTCGCTTCAGTCTATTTTCGAGGGGTTTGAGCAATTAGTTCTTCATATCATTTAGAATGATAAAGAAGGTAGCAGTTACGCTCTGGCACCAAACACAGTCGGAGTTTACATTTCTGGCAAGATATCCTTGTCTGTCCTTTACTACAAAATTTGCATCTCCCTTTGGGTGAGCAAACCGGCATATGACCAATCTGATCAAATCGGATTGCATCCGGTGGTCTGAGAACGTGGAATCCGGTGGTCTTGGTGGCACGGTTTGAGCAGTATTACTGGGTGTCCTCTCAAATTTCAGCAGGCCTTCATGTATCTGCATTCGGAACTTCTTCAGGCAGATTAGTTTTAGATCCTTCTGATGATCGCGTCGGTATAGAAGCCAGGCGTTGTTTATGCAAATGTCCATCATTTGCGAAAAGAGAGGTAAGTACCATCGGTGTCCGCGGAATGGTGTTCGATATAAAGCAATTAACATGTCAGCTAAGTCCACGCCTCCCATGTTGTAATTGTATTGCTTTATAATATTTGGGCAAGTCACGGGCACTTTGCGTCTCTCTTCTTTTTTGTATCTCATCACAACCTGAACCGGGCGGGAGTCCAGATAGGAGGTCGCAGCCGTAACACATTTGTTGTCAAACCATTTGACAACAGCAATTTTATTTTTGTTGCAGACGACTTGCGCGTGGGATCCTCGGCCTCTTTTCTTCAAGTTTTTATCCGTGGGTAACTTATTCTCCGCTCCTCGCAATCGGTTTTGTCTAATGGTTCCCACTGAAAATATGCCATAGACCTCCCGCAAACGGTGCAAAAGCTCAATCGATGTGAAGAAATTATCGAAACAGATAATTTTGCATGCTGGTTGGTGAATGGAGTGTGCCAAAGCCAAAACCACTTTTGCGCCCAATCCCATGCTGTTTTCTTGCTCAGAGAATGTATTGAAACGGAACGTGTCTTCTCCGCCATACACGAGGAAATCATTATACGATACCGGATACTCCAGCGCGAACAAATATTTTGAAACCCCATTTTTTGGGCTCGTTCTTTATGTACTGCTTACGACTGCCTGCTCTAGTACCTTTATGTGGAACCATCATTTCATCAACACTGAAACGTGTTTCTTCTTCCACTTTTAAGCAATTTGCTCGTACTATTTGGAGTAGTGGTCTGATTTTATAATATCTGTCTCCGTCGTCTCTCAAATTGTCATTGAAGTGTAAAAACTTCCTTATGGATTGAAATTTCTTCAACGTCATCACACCAGCCACTTTTTCGTATCTGCATTTTGTCGACCAGTAATCGGTGTAAGCAGGCATTTTCACAATCCCCATCAGTACTAATATCGCTAAAAAATCTTTGATATCATCTTCCGTAATATTTATAGGCGAACCTTTAATCTGTGTGCTGTATAGGTTAGTTTGTTGCACTAAGAGCGTGATAATGTCATCCGAGAAAAACAGTTTGAAATACTCAATAGGCGTAAATCCAATGTTTGCTTTGTCAAACCAGCCATCTTCGATTTCAGCTACACCGGTGAACTTTTTGCAGCTCCATTTTGGTTCTAGTCTTGTGGGCTTTATGACTGGTTTTTCATAACAACAACTTTAGCTTTTTTAGACCTAGTAGCAGGCTAGCAGCTGCAGGTGATGGTACGCTTAGCGGTGAGGGTACTTGTTCATAAGTTGCCAATGCAATGGGATGCGGTGATGGAAGAGGTTCGCTCAGTGGTGATGGCACCTGTTCATAGTGATTAAATTGGATTCGTGGTGATGGTACAGGCGATGATCTAGCCAACGGCAACGGGAAGATTGATTTAGATGCGGCGGAGACAGTTGAACAAGATTGAAAGGTTTGCAGTGAAGTTGACGCTAGAACAACCCCTAACTCTTCATCATCATCTGAATCCAAAATGTTAAGATTTATCAGCGATGATGGCAATGATGGTGGCGGAGAACTGCTATCCGATGCGTTTGTTCGAAACGCGCGATCATCGTGGTAATGTTGTAGCTCATCAGCTGATGAATCGCCATCATCTAAATCAGATTTGGCACCCACCCTCGGGACAAGAGCGATAATTCGGCGAGCTCTATTCTGCTGTTGTTGTTTTAGTGATGGTGCCTGCACCTAGTCAAAAAATACAACATTAGTAAGAAATTTTTTCTATTATTATTATGGTTTTTCCGTTAGTAATCAATAAATACATGGACAACACCAGGAAAACAATTATGTAATGTGTTTCTTGGCGGAAATTAAAAACCATAAAAATCACCTGCTGTGCCACATCGATGATCAAACACACGAACACGGTAAAAATAAAATGTTACAGAAAAAATAAATTAAATGTCAATAATTATCCATAAAAATCACTACTTCAATTTTCATACATATGTGGCAGTGTATCCATATGGATACATAACAAAAATAAACAATTATGTAGGCAAGCTAGCAGTGTATCCATATGGATACTATCATATGAACGTGTCTATAGCAAGAAAACTTGTTGTTTTTTCAGGTAAAAAACAGCTAAGATATACAGACAAATTCATAATCTGTTATGTCCACTACTTTTTTATACACAAAAAATCGATATTTCGAATAAAAATATTTTATCTTACCTTGCGAGAAGAAGACGCCTGCGCCCGGTCCACCATTTTGTGCACTACTGAGAAATTGGGGTTATTTTTCTACCAAAAGATACCAAAAATATTGCACTATTTTCAAAAGAAGTTTTTAAATATTTTTTTAAGAAACTGGTAGGAATTTTCTAAAGTGAGCGTATCCATATGTGCACAACGCCAAGTATAGGGTTAATGCCTCTGTAATAGTTTCATTTTGTAAAGCTTAGGAAGAGATACGAAGTTGCGCTTTTTGGCCACCAAACTCTATTTTTGCATCTCCTCCTAAACTATATGAGATAAAATTATAAAAGAGGTATTAAGAAATAGCTTATCATAGATACATCAAACTGAACGTAGGATTTTTAAAAATTCCTATGATATACGTAAAAATATGATAAAATAGGAATTGCTGTCAGATTGGCTCGGGTATGCGCCTCATGTAGGATATGGATGGACAAACAAGTATTAGGTCCTTACATATGAAATTGGCGTTTTTCGTACTGGCCACTTTAATCACAAATTTCTCCTCTTTGGTAAGGAATTCCAAATTCAAATTTGTACAGCTATAGACTCATGTATTTGTGCTTCGATGATCGTCATTCATTTGTTTTTTTTCTTCTGTTTTTTTCTGTTTGCGTCACTCATTTTACAAAATGGAAAACTTAAAATATCGCATTATTTACGAGTACGAGTTCCGCCGTGGCACTAGTGCTGCGGAAACAACTCGAAGGGTGAATGATGTTTATGGCGGTCGTGTTGCAAAAGAAAACACAGTTCGTTTTTGGTTCCAACGTTTTCGTTCTGGAAATTTCGACCTGCAGAACAAGCCCCGTGGACGGCCTGAGACTCAAGTTGATAATGAAGAGTTGAAGGCTATTGTGGAAGCGGATCCATCGCAAACCACGTCCGAGTTAGCTGCAGGCTGCGATGTTAGTGACAAAACTGTTTTAATTCACTTGAAGCAAATTGGAAAGATTAAAAAGCTTGAAAGGTGGGTACCTCACGAATTGACTGAAGCAAACCGGCAAACGCGCGTCGACTGCTGCGTTACATTACTAAACCGGCACAATAATGAAGGTATTTTAAACCGAATCATTACCTGTGATGAAAAATGGGTTCTTTACGATAATCGGAAGCGCTCAGCGCAATGGTTGGATCCTGGCCAGCCAGCCAAATCCTGCCCCAAGCGAAAATTAACCCCAAAAAAGTTACTTGTAAGCGTTTGGTGGACTAGTGCCGGTATTGTTCATTACAGTTTTCTCAAATCTGGCCAGACTATTACGGCTGATGTCTATTGTCAGCAATTGCAAACCATGATGGAAAAGCTAGCGGCTAAACAACCTAGGCTGGTCAATCGCTCCACGCCACTGCTGCTTCACGACAACGCTAGACCACACACTGCGCCACAGACGGCTACTAAATTAGAAGAGCTTCAATTGGAAAGTCTAAGACATCCTCCGTACTCCCCGGACCTTGCTCCAACAGATTACCATTTTTTTCGAAATTTGGATAACTTCTTGCCAGGGAAAAAAATCAACTCCGATGGGGCAGTCCAAATCGCCTTCAAAGATTTTATTGATTCCCGTCCGACTGGTTTTTTTAGTAAAGGGATCAACGAACTACCTATAAGATGGCAAAAGTGCATAGAAAATAATGGTTCATACTTTGATTAATTAAATATATTATATTAAAAAATATTCGACTTTTTGTTCCTCCCATACAAAACGCCAATTTCATATGTAAGGACCTAATATTTGACGACTGTCTGCGTAATCATGATAGATAATGCACTAGGGTAGGCTTGGGTGGTGTGCGTATCTATTGTTTTACCGGTGCGGCACCGCCATACTTACCTGCCATAAAAGTGAGTCGTTTTCAAGCCACCAAATTATCATTTACAAATTGAAAAACATTAACAACAATCTTAATTACTTATAGGGACTGTCTTAGTTCGATTTTTGCTTTGAAAGTGTAAAAATTTCAATAAAATCGTCTCTTTTAGAAAACGAAAAACATCTACACAATATGAAATAAAAAATTCTCATTTGTTCATAGCCAAAAAGGATATCAATCACTCGCCATACAAATTTTCCCCAGAACCAGTGCACACGTGGTTATGCATTCTGGGTTCTAAATAATAGACTAAATTAAAGTATATCTAATTAAATTTACGGTATCTTATTTGTTGCTGACTCTATTCCTAATGTGTATCAGTCACTCCTATCTACCTCATGACTTAATGAAAACCATCGTGGTTCCCATTGTGAAGGACAGAACCGGTGATATCTCGGATAAGGGGAATTACCGCCCTATCTCGTTAGCAACAACGATAGCTAAAGTACTGGATAGTTTGCTTAAGAGCGTTACTCCGCCACGTCGCGCCTTTAGGAAAATTTTCTTACACAGCTACACACACGGCGGCACGCACACACGCACGGCCATGTAGGAGCGACTATCAGTATCAGCTAGTGGTATACGCGGAATGAATGAGTTATCTTGATATTTTCGCTAGTTGAATCAGGTGAAGGTATTGCCGATTGTCGGGCAATAAAATCAGTTATGAAATTTCTGAGCTTACCCAATTCCTCCACGAGTTGGCTTACTGTGGAATTAGAGCGTCGAGCACGTTTCGCCTTCTTGTGGCGGCGGTTGCGGTGGTGGCGGCGCCGTTTTTTTTGGCAGACCTCTGCGATATACTAGAGCTGCTGCTCGAGGAACTACTGCTGCTGCTGCTCGACAGGCTCCAGGGATGTTCGCGAGCTACTTTAGTCGGGTTTGCTGCATCCACAGAAGCTTCCGGTTCATTTTCATCCATTATAAATGTAATTTTACATATTAGTTACTAAAAAAAATGCATTTACTAAGCTAGTCCTTGCCGTAAGTACCGGAAGTAAAAAAAATAAAATAAATGATCGTACCAAACCGAAAAGGCCGAATATATCGTACAAGGATATTTAAATGATCAGGTGCTTATTATAAGATATTGATTTACCATTGGAATTATTCATATTTGTCAGCTGTATTGGCAAGCGACCGCCATCTTTTACGATTTTTGTCGCAAACTTTACGCGTTCGGTAAGGGTAATTGCGAGCAAATGAGACAGCCCGATAAGTTTGTAGCAATCCTTCACCGAAATCGTAAAGTTTGCGACAAAAATCGTAAAGATGGCGGTCGCTACTATACGCTATAACGCTATTACAAATTTAACCTTTTCTTTATGTTAATCTACTGTATTTTTGGAAATAAATAGTTATTGAATCATTTGGAACTTAATTCTTGTAAAGAAAATCAAAATACGATTTGCTCCCGGAACTAGCGATATCTTCTTTTAACTTAACTTACGTAGGCTGCTAGATTACAATGTAGAATCAATTTAAAATTACAGTAATGCAAGCGTGTTACGTCACCACGGTCACGTGAGGCTGATCAAAATATATTCGGTAAAACTTTGTGACCGATGTCGTTCGTTATCTATGTCGAGACTGCTCGCCCAGTAAATTATTTAAATAAATGATTAGGTACTTAAATAAGTTTATCATACTTTATAAAAATACGAGATTAATAAAAAAACTGAAAGAACCGTTTTTTTTGACCACGTGATTTCTCAAAAAACACGTTTTGAGAAAACACGTGGTCGTAAATGAAAGATCGATTATCAAAAACATGTGGTCCTACCCTATTTTATTATTTTAACTTTACCGTAAAGTTAAATCATTATCTATGTGTGGAATTTATAGATATTATTCCGAACACAATCGTTCTCAAGATATTTTTAGGTGCTAGGAAATAAATAAATTTTAAAACATTACGGTTACCCTTGCGTTTGAATCTTCACTTTTAGGGTATAACACTGTAGGTATTCTAGGTATAGTGCAACAGTAACTGTGCCAGAGCTAGAGCTGCTGCGCATGAGGTACCGTTGAGTGCGCATGAGTCCCACGACGTTGCGTAGCTGTTTTTTTTTTTGCAAGGTGCTTGTCCGCCCACACCTAAAACATGAACATTGTTAGCTAAGAATTACTGTAATTGTGGTTAGGTAGATACGTTATGTATGGTATAGTAGCATTAAGTAGGTACCTACTGAATGTTACTCTCTACTTGGTATCGACAGATGTGCTTTGGTGGTATATTACTTGCTTACCTTACCATACAACCTTACTAGGTAGTCTTACATTTTGCCACTGCGGAACACTTTTAGCACTGTCGCCCAAGGCGGCCATCAGCGGACCGCAACAAGCCCCTTGCCAAGTCTCGGTGCTCACTTAAGAAGTCGAGTAGAGTTGTTAGCTGATCCGCGGAGCAGCTCGACATTAATAAAATATTGTGCCTGCGGCGGCTTCGGGGTGGCAGCGAAGTTCAAGAATAAATAGTTCTTCCACACAAAAACTTCCTTCCATAAAATCCAAACCGATTCAAATTCAAACTACCTACGTCAAACACAGCAAAGATGGAAATTTCTTTTTGTTCGTTGATCTGTCATTTCTGACAATGTCACCACAATTTTTCCACTAAGTAGGTAGGTAGGCATAATTTTTCTATTAAGGTTTGATTTACACGGTCAAGCGAAGGGATTGCACCCAAAAGCCACGGAGCCAAACATCGCGTACGGTTTTCATTCACGATGAAACGAAACTACGAACGACGGTCGAATATAGATACGAAGGTTTTTCCGAGTAAGGTATTTCCGTAATATACGCAGAAGTTCGTTCGTTTCGTTGCGTATATGTCGCTTATGGTTTGTAGAGTAGACGCCCTGGGTTATGTGAAAGACGTATGGCAGCCTCATTATCCACCTTCAGTGTGGGTATGCCTTCTAAGGCTAAAAACTCGTTGAAGCCATACTAGCTCTCGTGCGCCTTCATTTGTTGCAACAATCTCAGCTTCTAGTTGAGATTGCCACGGATGCTTGTCGTTGGCTTAGCCATGAAACGACTCCTCCGGCAAACAAACATGCAACTTCCGCAGTGGAGCGTCCGGTCTGGTCATCTCCAGCGTGATCTGCATCACTGTAGCCCTCTATTATGGCTCTTGTGCAATTCAAATGATATTTGATACCGCAGAATATTGTTCCCTTAAGATATCGGAATATCCTCGTGACTCTCAGCCAATCAACTTATGTTGGATTCTCTAACTTCCGTGATACTACCCCGACAGCATACGCTATGTCGCTTGTGCCGCGTTGCTGCCACGACGGTACTCGTATTCTATAATTACTCGAATTTTTTACGTATCCATGATGACTAGACATGTGTAGGTACTGTGAGTAATGCATTACGCGTAATATAGCACGACCGCGTACGGTACGCGTACGCAGTACCCGACAAAATTTAGCATGACACATGGCACTAAACATGGCATGGCTGGCGCCATGCTCTGCGATCGGCGCGGCCGTGTAATGATAATGCTCGGTCGAGTGTCCGTCGGTCAGTATCGTAAAGGTTCGAGTGCAAGCGAGGAGGGGTGTCGGCCGGACTCCGGACTAGATTCTTTCTCTGTCACACGCCGCGCCGTTTAGTAGAATCTATATAGTATTGCGTTCTGGATAAGGGTTACGTTTCTTTGGCACCGTCCCGTCTTATAAAATCAAAACTTGCATGATTTGTTTCATTACCATTACTCAGACATAGGTAGGTAGTAAGGTACCTATATAAAATATTTAGAAATAAATTAGTGCACAACTACGGAACAAACAAATCATCGTTATCGAATGTCGTCTAATTGCTATAGGTAGGTATAATTCGAAACTTATTATCCTATGTGTAGGTAGGACCTGGGTGACCGCGCTTTACTTGGTATTTTAATACAGATTAACATAATAAACGAAAAAATTCCGATGACCTTTTCCCGAGATACGTAAAATATATCTACCTACATACATATCTAATGCAATAATTGTTAGTTTAGCGGTATAACATACAGAATGTAATAAAATAATGAAAGGTGTGTAAATTGCTATAACCTACATTATATCTGAACAGAACATTCAGTCAGTACCTACACTTAAAAGTAATAGCGGGCCCTTCGCATTACTTACATAGCATAGAGCGACATGACGTCGGGTCATGTTTAGTGTACTGTGTACTGATAGCATGCTATATGGCGCGGTACGAAATGTCATGCTATATGGCATGACATTACAGAGTACTGTTTCGCGCATGTCTAATGATGACGAAAAAGATTAAAATGCGATGAAAATGTAACAATATATTAGGTCCTTACATATGAAATTGGCGTTTTGTATGGGAGGAACAACAAGTCGAATATTTTTTAATATAATATATTTAATTAATCAAAGTATGAACCATTCAGTGTTGCCAGGGCCCTTGAGTCGTAAGTTACGTTTCGTTACCTGCAGCGTTGCCATATATACGGATTTGTCCGTATTTGTACGGATTTTGGAACCCCAATACGGATGATTTAGACATACGGATTTTTAAACGGATTTATGCTACAGGCAGATTTAACTTTACACAGACTCTTCTAAGGCAGATGCAGTCGATGAAGAGCACATTTAGATGATGTTTTTATTATTTAAACCATAACTATCATATTTATTTAAAGTTGCGCATGTACCTACTGAGAAATATTGCCGTTGGCGCCACACCGTCAAATGTATGTATTTACAACCGCGACATCTATTGCTTTTGTAAATGAACTACGCCACCGATATCCGTTCTAAAGCTTTAGTAAGGAAGGTATTGAAATGCTTCAGGATATGACACAAAGATAGAGCTGCTAGCTATAATTTGATAATTCGTTTGACCAAGTTTTGGGTTGAAAGCTGTCCGCAAAACCTTTGTAACGTAAATAAGAAGTATTTAAGGTCCATACACCAGTGAAAGTGGCGCCCCCAACTATTTTATCTTATAATTACGTTAAACGCAGCAAGTTTTAAAAATTTCATCGTTCAGTTTGTGGCATTTATTATAAGTTATTTATTAATGCCTCTGTAATAGTTTCATTTTGTAAAGCTTAGGCAGAGATACGAAGTTGCGCTTTTTGGCCACCAAACTATATTTTCGCATCTCCTCCTAAACTATATGAGATAAAATTATTACAGAGGTATTAAAAAATAGCTTATAATAGATACCACAAACTGAACGTAGGATTTTTAAAAATTCCTATGATCAACGTAAAAATATGATAAAATAGGTATCGCTGTCATATTGGCTCGGGTATGCGCCTTAACAAGTTATAATAGTTAGTTGCCCCTGTCAAAAATGTAAAGCAGCACAATATCATGGTAACATAAAGCCGCTGCCTAGGGATGTTGAAAAAATATCGATATATCGATATTTCTGATTCGATATATCGATATTTTTTGCCGATATATTTTGATCCGATATATCGATACAAAATATTCAATATCGAAAATCGTATCAAAAACGATATATTTTTTAATTTCAAATCATCATAAAGTCAAAACGTTTCAATTCGTTCATAAAAGTGAAATATGAAACTAACGTTGGCTGGCAAAAAGAATTGTTTCAAACCAATTCTCGGACGAAGGAAATCACCTCCAATCCAACCAGCCAGATGAAGAGCCAAAAATAAGAAGAAGAATCAGTGTTACTCTACAGTATTATGCATGCATTATACATTTAAACCTTCCTATTGAATCACTCTATCTATTAAAAAAAACCGCTTCAAAATCCGTTGCGTAGTTTTAAAGATTTAAGCATACATAGGGACGGACAGACAGCGACAGCGACTTTGTTTTATACTTTGTGGTGATGTTTAATAAATGACAATAAAAATACCTTAGTTTTATTAAGATTTTCGAACGATATAATAATATGCATTTGTACAAAACATTTTAATTGAGTTAGGCTTGACGAGATACATTATTATTTTAAATTGCAAATTTATCTGAAAATTTGACCGATATATCGATATTTTTATATATCGAGGCCGATATTGATATTTTTATAAATATCGATATATCGATATATCGATATTTTTCTCCACTTCCGACATCCCTACCGCTGCCCTGCCGCCGCTGCGCACGAAGAGGTTACGTATGCATTCAACTCAGCATTGATGAGTTTGCCTCACTCGAGTGCGACGGTAGAGCGAATTTTCTCCGCCATAAATCTTCTAACAACAAAACAAAGAAATAAATTAAGCACAGATACAATGTCAGAGATACCTGCTGTGGCAAATGGCAACAGGCTTGTTACGTACCAAGCATTTTTTAGATAAATCACTCTGTTTTGATTTAAATATCGATGTAAATATATGTTAAAGATTATAAATAAAGATATGCATAAATAAAATTATTATAAGTAATTATTAGTAGTCATTTTTATACGGAATTCATACGGAATTTCACTCTGAATTGCAATACGGACTTTGTACGGACTTTTGGAACGAAATTACGGAATCCATTAGAGATGTGACTAATATATTCGTAATAGGTATAGGGAACAGGTATGAGGACTGTATATTCATAACAGGTATATGGATCTACAGTATTATGATTATTTTATATTTGTCAAATAATCATCTGTCTGACTAATACGATATATTATGATGGCGCGCTGCGGCGGCGCGTAATCCTATTAATTCAATGTTAGCTAGTATTATGTATTACCTATTACGACCGCTGCGTGGTGCAAGGTGGCGAGCGATTCTTTCTGTCAGACTAATACGATATTATATTATGATGCGCGCTGCGGCGCGGAGTTCCCGTGCCATAATCCTATTATTTCATAATAGCTAGTATTTTCTATTACATATTACTTAGTTAGTTAGTATACTTTCTGGTGTCAAGTAAAGCAGTTTACGCATTGCATTTACGTACATAATAGTGCTGCTTGTAGCAGATATAAATCACACCTCATGCATTACCTACTAAAAGTGATACCTACGTGATTTATTGTTTTTGTTAACGGTGGGTAGGTAGTAGTACCTATCTTCTAGGTTCACTAATATTAGACTAATATTTTATAATAGGTATGATAACATAATACCATCAAAGCGATATATTCAATAATATGATTATGAATAACTGACCCTAATACCACATCTCTAGAATCCATGTCTTATCCATATGGCAACACTGGTTACCTGAAATGTTACATTTTAGCTGAAAAAGTTACATGTTTTTGGGGTCTAACTCCGCCGACAAATTATTAATAAGTTTGAACTAGGATTCTGTAAAAAAGGGGGGGGGGGGGTTACGTAAGGAGCGGTCGCAGCCAGCAAGACTTTGGGCCTCGCCCCAAAGTCTTAGTCAAACCACGGTCATCAATAAACCACGGCGAGCGGAGCAAGCCGCAAATGTTTTAGAGACTTCCGGATTTTGTGGAATAATGAGTGTGCAGTGGTAGAAGGATATGAAAAAAAAAATTTGCAAGCGAAGAGAGCCCTGAAAATTTTAAAGAGTGTGACTGAGGGAATTGTTAAGAAATGAACATCGGTGCGTGGAGTGAGTCGCAGCCTTTTGCAATTGAGGTGAGGTATTCTTAGAACGACAACAAAGCTATATATAATAACTTTTTTACAATTAACAACAACAGCGCAGACAATTTTTAACATCTGGTGTACTCGGAAAAATAAAATCGAAGTTTTGTGTTTGTTGTCGTCCAAAATCAACTCTTATGTCGCTTGCCCCATAAGATTAGCTTATCACGTAATCGAATCAGAAAGTTCGATTTCTTTATTAAAAGTACGGGCCCTGGCTGTGTACATGAAAGCCCTCTCTCTTACGCAGCCAGCCACACGAAGGCGTTTGTCATAAAAAAAAACTTTTTCGTCATGTTTTGCGGTGATGATCAAAATGATCTTATTGTGAGCCCGAGACCATGTATTATTAAAAATGGAACCTGCAACAGGTTACCGGCGAGCGGAGCGAGCCGTAAAAATTTGGTCCTTTCGTTCGATATTTTGTAGTTTTTTGCATATTAAACTTGAACGTGGGTTCAGCTTCAGACAACAACGAGAACACAAAAGCTGTTCGCTACGCCCTTAGTGAAGCATCTGTTAATTATACACTGAAATAACTACTAATATTCGATACGTATATAACTCTAACGTACCTACCTACTAAATTGTTTCATCAATTATTTTCAAAAGGGCTCTGCCGATAAAAGGCAAGAACGCCTCAATGTAAAAAGCAACAGACTTTCATTTATCTTCGATGATATTTTGTCATCTGTCTTTATTGTTTGAATGTAACGAAACCCGGAACGCATACTTTTGCCTCTTCGCAAGTTCGCGCACTCACCAAGAACGTGCGCGCACACGCTCAAGCAAAATCAAGTTTTAATCCATCCAGAAAAACGATGTTTCACTTTGTCATGGAAAAATGCCATCTTGTGTTAAGATTGTGGGTTAAGGAGTAGACATGCGCGAAACAGTACTCTGTAATGTCATGCCATATAGCATGACATTTCGTACCGCGCCATATAGCATGCTATCAGTACACAGTACACTAAACATGACCCGACGTCATGTCGCTCTATGCTATGTAAGTAATGCGAAGGGCCCGCTATTACTTTTAAGTGTAGGTACTGACTGAATGTTCTGTTCAGATATAATGTAGGTTATAGCAATTTACACACCTTTCATTATTTTATTACATTCTGTATGTTATACCGCTAAACTAACAATTATTGCATTAGATATGTATGTAGGTAGATATATTTTACGTATCTCGGGAAAAGGTCATCGGAATTTTTTCGTTTATTATGTTAATCTGTATTAAAATACCAAGTAAAGCGCGGTCACCCAGGTCCTACCTACACATAGGATAATAAGTTTCGAATTATACCTATAGCAATTAGACGACATTCGATAACGATGATTTGTTTGTTCCGTAGATGTGCACTAATTTATTTCTAAATATTTTATATAGGAACCTTCCTACCTACCTATGTCTGAGTAATGGTAATGAAACAAATCATGCAAGTTTTGATTTTATAAGACGGGACGGTGCCAAAGAAACGTAACCCTTATCCAGAACGCAATACTATATAGATTCTACTAAACGGCGCGGCGTGTGACAGAGAAAGAATCTAGTCCGGCCGACACCCCTCCTCCTCCTCGCTTGCACTCGAACCTTTACGATACTGACCGACGGACACTCGACCGAGCATTATCATTACACGGCCGCGCCGATCGCAAAGCATGCCGCCAGCCATGCCATGTTTAGTGCCATGTGTCATGCTAAATTTTGTCGGGTACTGCGTACGCGTACCGTACGCGGTCGTGCTATATTACGCGTAATGCATTACTCACAGTACCTACACATGTCTATTAAGGAGTAAAATACTATTTAGACGACTAGTTCTGGAATGTTACTTTCAATTTGGATGCATCCGTAAACTTTTTGCAATAAAATCTAGTAAGTACGTATTAAAAATCTCGTAATTCTCAAAAGTTACGAAAATCGCCCTAAATATAAAAATTACTTACATGTTACGCGAGGAGGCCAAAAGTTACGAAAAATGTAAGAAATGTAACCTTCTGGCAACACTGGAACCATTATTTTCTATGCACTTTTGCCATCTTATAGGTAGTTCATTGATCCCTTTACTAAAAAAACCAGTCGGACGGGAATCAATAAAATCTTTGAAGGCGATTTGGACTGCCCCATCGGAGTTGAATTTTTTCCCTTGCAAGAAGTTATCCAAATTTCGAAAAAAATGGTAATCTGTTGGAGCAAGGTCCGGGGAGTACGGAGGATGTCTTAGACTTTCCAATTGTAGCTCTTCTAATTTAGTAGCCGTCTGTTGCGCAGTGTGTGGTCTAGCGTTGTCGTGAAGCAGCAGTGGCGTGGAGCGATTGACCAGCCTAGTTTGTTTAGCCGCTAGCTTTTCCATCATGGTTTGCAATTGCTGACAATAGACATCAGCCGTAATAGTCTGGCCAGATTTGAGAAAACTGTAATGAACAATACCGGCACTAGTCCACCAAACGCTTACAAGTAACTTTTTTGGGGTTAATTTTCGCTTGGGGCAGGATTTGGCTGGCTGGCCAGGATCCAACCATTGCGCTGAGCGCTTCCGATTATCGTAAAGAACCCATTTTTCATCACAGGTAATGATTCGGTTTAAAATACCTTCATTATTGTGCCGGTTTAGTAATGTAACGCAGCAGTCGACGCGCGTTTGCCGGTTTGCTTCAGTCAATTCGTGAGGTACCCACCTTTCAAGCTTTTTAATCTTCCCAATTTGCTTCAAGTGAATTAAAACAGTTTTATCACTAACATCGCAGCCTGCAGCTAACTTGGACGTGGTTTGCGATGGATCCGCTTCCACAATAGCCTTCAACTCTTCATTATCAACTTGAGTCTCAGGCCGTCCACGGGGCTTGTTCTGCAGGTCGAAATTTCCAGAACGAAAACGTTGGAACCAAAAACGAACTGTGTTTTCTTTTGCAACACGACCGCCATACACATCATTCCCCCTTCGAGTTGTTTCCGCAGCACTAGTGCCACGGCGGAACTCGTACTCGTAAATAATGCGATATTTTAAGTTTTCCATTTTGTAAAATGAGTGACGCAAACAGAAAAAAACAGAAGAAAAAAAACAAATGAATGACGATCATCGAAGCACAAATACATGAGTCTATAGCTGTACAAATTTGAATTTGGAATTCCTTACCAAAGAGGAGAAATTTGTGATTAAAGTGGCCAGTACGAAAAACGCCAATTTCATATGTAAGGACCTAATAATAATAAACAAATGACTACTTTTGGAAAAAGAATTCCATGTTTTCAATTTGTTATCACACTAATATTATAAAGGCGAAAGTTTGGATGAATGTATGGATGTTTGTTACCTCTTCACGCCAAAACTACTGAACGGAGCTGAAATTTTGCAAACAGGTAATTCTAATACTGGAATAAAACATAGGCTACTTTTTGTCCCATATATCTGTTCCCGTGGGATGAAAATCACCTTTTCCTGTTTTCTTAGGAACAACGCGTGCGAAGCCGCGGGGCGAAGCTAGTATTTTATAAATTTTGCCTTGATTGTCGCTCATCATAATCACAATGAAATTCATCTTTTATAGATACTTTTCAAATATAATGCTTTATCGTGGCCGTTTAAAATGTTCCTAGCAATATGCAAATGGAATAAAGAATGCACAACAGCATTTCTGATGATTGGGTTATGATACATGTTATTGGGCTAATTTTCGATGACGATTTCAAATCTATGACTTAAATTTCTGTATCAGCTCTAGTTACAAAGATATGACACATGGGTATTTGTACAATAAAACAGTATATATTTAGAGATAATCTTAATTTATTAAATTTTTAGGCTTAAAAAAACCATCTTTTATGTGATTTTCCTGCTGAAGCTGAAGGCAGGGAGCTATTCTGAATGCTCCAACAATAGTCAGCCATCATGTGTACATTCCAGTAGCCTTGATAGCGTTCCTCCATCATACGAAGGTCTTGGTGGAATCGCTTGCCCTGTTCTTCACTTAGATCCCCAAGATTGGCGGGAAAATAGTCCAGGTGGTTGTGAAGAAAGTGTAACTTGATGCTCATGTTACATCCAAGCCTTTGAAAGTGGCTCATTAGCTGTTCGACATGTTGAGGAAAGTCCGAACTTTTGTTATTCCCCAAAAAATTTTGAACAAGCCAAACAAACTCATTTCTTGCTTTTTTCTCAATCTCTGTCATAGTGTCCGTAAAATTTGTGTCTTTTATCAATGATCTTATTTGTGTCATAAATACCCGCTTTTATCTTTTTTGCACTCAGTTTTATAAGTCCTAGTTTTATATGTAACGGAGGCAAAATTATTCGATCCCTTGATACTAAAGGTGAGTTTATCACGTTGTGTTGTCCAATCTTTTTTTATCCAATGCTGGTTTTTAGCGGAGATTTTTTTCTCGTGTGCGGTAATAAGAAATTTTTGTATTTTTTGTTACTAAGTTTCTTTCTTTTAGCCTGGAAGCTAAAATTTCTGAAGCAGACTTTGACAGTCCCAGATCTCTGATAAGGTCGTTTAAATCATCTTGGTTGAATAGTTTTGGCGCTTTCAGGTCACCTTCAAAGTCACTATCACTACCGTTAGTTTTCGCCTTAAAATGCATAGGCTCCTCCTGTGAAGCATCAGCATGAGGCTCAGGTGATATTTTAGGGGTCAAAACACGTCTATGTGCTGACCGTATTGAAGGATATTCCCATTTGGCTCGATTTTTTCGGTTAATGCCGGTTATGTTTATCAAACAAAAATAACAGTCATCGTGGTGGTTCACGGGTTCATTCCAGATCATAGCGGTTTCGTACCGAAATCTATTCCTTTTCGTATTTGTCCACAAACGTAGAAACTCAACACACGTTTTGCATACCTTTTGCGGAATCCAAGGCTTATCTTTAATTTCCAGCGGGTGTCCAAAGTAATTTTTGTAACCCTCGATTACGAACGCTGTCACATTCAAACGGTATTCTTTAAACATATACTCTCCGCAAATAAAACAAAAATGATTCGGATCATTCACACTAACTCGTCTTGACGATGCCATATCAAATTATGCGTAGAAAACTTTATATTTTTTTAATTATTAGCTAATTAACACTGTAACACATCGAATTTTTAGTGAAAGCTATAACTCGTAAACAAGAGCTGTTACAAAAAAACTGAGGGTAGATTTAGAATCAGCGACGTCAAATTAGTAAACATCATTATGATAAAAGTCATTCATCAGGCAAAAGTTGCAATTTTGTATAGCGGTGTAATAGTACACATAAAGAATAATATTCAGAAATCGTGCAATACTTTCATTATGGGCCAATGATAGTTACAAAATGTAGATGCTTAGGCACGTAAGATTTAAACCTGTCCGGTAGGTTTTGGAATATTATATATAATAACTAGAGATGGGCCGAATATTCGTTTTATATTCGGTATTCGGCATATTCGGCAGCTTTACCGAATATTCATATTCGGCCGAATATTCGGCTGAATCACCTAATGTTCGGCAAAGTGATACTCAAAGTTTTTACTAGCGATGTGTCGTTCGATCATTCACAAAGATCGATATCAATCATGACCCGTTATGAAAATGACCCGGATACTAAGACCCGATCATTTGAATGATTGTTTTTGCCGGCGGCCTATCATCGCCTCACTTCGATTTTTCGTTTCATTTCGATCATGCATTTTGTGATTGATTGATCCGTGCGAGATCGGATCTTTGCGTTGCGTCGTCGTCATCGTCGTCGTTTCGTTACTGACTGATATGGTTCTCGCAAAAACTTTTCCAATACTCTGTCTATATCTATTTAGATCTTATTAGATCTCGAATGATGTAGAGATGATCAATAGATCATTTATGGTAGATATTTGACCAGAATTGAGATAGGTAGGTAGGTATAGGTACCTACCTACCTACTTTTACGTTTCAAGTGATAAGTATGGTTATGTACCTTACGGTAGATAGTCAGATACGAAGTACCTACCTACTTAACTTTTTTTTTAATTTAATATGCTTGATATTTTAATGAACCTGTGCTAAGCCGCCGAGCGGGCGGCTTTCCTTGTTGTTAAATACTTTACATAATAGGTAGTTCGTACAGTAGGTACCTACCTACAGACGATCTTATTGATCATTTATGGTAGATATTTGACGAGAATTGAGATAGGTAGGTACCTGCCTACCCTTGTTGTTAAATACTTTACATAGATGTAGGTACCTACCTACATACTTAGATATATTGAAGTACTTACATATAGGGAAGTACCTACTACTCAAAAGACAAGGGATTTAATACCTAAAGGACCGTAATGCGACAATAGACTATATGACTTATTAATTATTATTTTATTTATCAATTAGGCTGTGAGAAAATGAGACAGTCCGCAGAATGTGTCCTACTCGCACGCACCACTCACAGCCTCGCAAGAGCAAGACGCAGCGTCAGTCGATCTTTGCGTCAAGTCGCACGCGTCTCGGTCATTTTAACCAATGATCCGAACATTGAAATGATCGGGTCCATAGATATGTAAGAATAGTACTATCGGGTCATTTCGTTGAGACTGTTCGGATCAATCACGCGCGGTTCGTGATTGCAATCATATGAGCCGTTCGTTCATGATCGACACATTCCTAGTTTTTACCGTTAAGACCCGTGTATTATCATGATTTGAGTGTACAGTGTAATGAAGTAAGTATTTTAGAGTGTAGCTTTCTGATTTTGTCGTCAGTGAGCTTTATTTTCAATTAAAGTAGGTTGTTAAGAACATAATAAACTTCAGTCAATATCTTTACGCCGGATCCCTTGCAGGGTAGGCAAGGAATCCATAATAACTTAATGCCAAATATAGGTATCTAGCTGTTATGGGATTAGGCTTCTGTGTTAACTCTTTGGAATAATATATTATACAGGCCTTAATTGAAGGAAAATAAACAAGATATTTATTTCGGTCAGTCTTTAGTGTGTTAGAGAATAGCTGAATCAAATCACAACACCTTAGTAGATTATGAATAATATTTTTTCTAGTTTCTACTCAGCATAGCGTCGCAAAATATATTTATTGATATTAAACGTTTAAACCTATCCTATTCAACCAATATAGTTCTTTATGAAGAAAATAAGTAATTTGTTTGTACTTTTCGGGTTGTAATTTAAGAGATCAATCACTATAATAATAATAATAATAATAATAATAATGCTGTACAATTTATACAGCATTATCTAGCCCCAAGCTAAGCAGAGCTTGTGTTATGGGTACTAGATAACTGATATACATAATACAATACACTACATAGATAGATATTTTTTATTACACATAGAAAAACATCCAGAACGCCCTGAACAAATGTCTGCAGATCGTACACACATTTGTCCCGAGGCGGGAATCGAACCCGCAACCTCCTGCGTCGCAGGCAGACCTTCGCCCACCGCGCCACAGAGGTCGTCACTTAATCTACACATTAAGCGTTAGGAACTTAATTATAGTCTACTGAGATATAAGACAAAAATGACATCTCATATAATTATTTAAGATTAATTCAAAATGTCATTAATTACTTATGTATGTAATAAAATAATATAGGAACATTATTCCTAAAAAATCACAATTCACATCTTCATTGACTTACATAAAAGTGTTTTGTTTATCTATAAACAGAAAAAATATAGTTCTTAAACGGTGTTGGAAACTACAATAAAAAGAAACGTAAACACAAATGTTTTGTTACACAAATAGAAAATAAGCCTGGTGTGATTTAGTATTTCAAATTCACAAGTGGCAAGTTGTGGTGTAAAAAAACAAGCTGCTCAGCTTTATTTGGCAATAGTTTGTTCCGTTTTTGCGTAATAAACGTTGCCTGCTTCGGAAAACAAACGATCACTGTAGTAAACTGAGCTTCCTGGAGCTGAAAGAAACATTTTAGCCATGTTGCTCATAAGATGAAATCGGAATTTATTTTCTTCGGGTCTGGCGGCAATCCGCGCGCTTGGCGTAAACAAGTTTAGACTTGCATTTGTGCGACGGAACGGAATCAAATGTACCGAATATTCGGCCGAATATTCGGTTCGGTAAAAGTTTTACCGAATATTCGGCCGAATGTTCGTATTCGGTGAAACCCATGTTCGGCCCATCTCTGATAATAACTAGCTGCGCACCGCGGCTTCGCACGCGTTGTTCCTATGGAAACGTTAAAAGGTGATTTTCATCCCACGGGAACAGATTTACGGGATAAAAAGTAATTTGTTTTATTCCAGTATTAGAATTACCTGTATGCAATTTCAGCCAGATCCGTCCAGTAGTTTTGGCGTGAAGAAGTAACAAACATCCATCTATACATCCATCTAAACTTTCGCATTTATAATATTATTAGTGTGATTAGTGTATATATTATTTTTTATGTATAATTCATCAAAAAAATCTGGAAAAGTAATTAACTAGCTCTGTAAATTGATTAGTCATTAGTTACCCTTGCCTTCCTTACAGGCAAAACCATTATTGATTGTTATAGGACAGACAGTTTAGCAAACATCAATCATCTTTTTCGTGGGTTCAAATTTAATCACACTGCCATATTTTACTTACTGTGCTGTTGACGTAAGAGCTAATATTTCGTTGCGTTTGCAATTTATTCCTATGCTCTGTTTTAATATTTTTGAGGTGGCTAAATTCCCGTGAGAATAACAGCACCATTAGCAAGGTGATAACATTTTTAGATTTTGAAATCGCTCGTTCAATACATTTTTAAGTGAAAATATCGTTTTCCAAGTCTGCTGCGTTCAGGGTGTTAAATATGCCGAGCTCTTCAGTGTTAAGAAACGCGTGGTGGTGTCACCATTCGTTGAATAGCTCTTGTTCGTTGACATTATTTTTTAAGAACGGAAATTGTACCAAAAATCATTTTTTGCATATTTTTGAGCAATTGCAGGTGTAACTTTTCTATGGGTTTTAAATATGCCGAGCTCTTCAGTGTTAAGATACGCGTGGTGTCACCATTCGTTGAATAACTCTTGTTCGTTGACATTATTTTTTAAGAACGGAAATTGTACCAAAAATCAGTTTATTTATGCATATTTTTGAGCAATTGCAGGTGTAACTTTTTTATTATCTGTGTAATCAAATCTTTGCTTGATGTCCTTTTAAGATTTTATAACGATTTTTTTTTCTTTTAAAAGGCCCATTTATGCCATTATGGATGGAATATCACATCGTTCAAATGTCCGCCGCGGCTTCGTATGGTGGCACGAATCCGAGAGGTCCAATTTTTAAAGACTCTGCTGCATAGATCCGGCTGAATCCGAGCGATGGCCTGCGTTATGTTGGCTTTCAGGGCAACGGTCGAATGTGGTTTATTGGCATAGACCTGCGACTTCAGAAAACCCCACAAGAAAAAGTCTAGCTGAGTCAAATCACACGATCTTGGTGGCCACATGTCACCTTTGCGAGAGATAACTCTACCCTCAAACCGTTCATGTAGAATTTCGATTGTGTCGTTCGCTGTGTGGCAAGTAGCGCCATCTTGCTGGAACCACATGTCGTTCACGGCCATATTGTTAGCGCTCGCCGTTGACGGTGATGGCCTCGCCAACGTCGTTTTCGAAGATGTACGGACCAATGACGCCGCCACACCAAAATCCGCACCAATCAGTAACTTTTTGTGGATGCATTGCCACCTGGTGAACCTCATGAGGGTTGTGGTCATCCCATATACGGCAATTTTGCTTATTAACAAATACGGCAATTTTGCTTATTAACAAAACCATTCATCCAAAAATGTGCCTCGTCGCTAAAGATTAGTTTTCGGCCAAAATCGGGGTCCTCTTCCAAGGGTTCCGATGCCCATTCAGCGAACACACGGCGTTGTCATTAACTTTGAGCTCTTGGGTCAGTTGGATCTTGTACGAATGCAGACCCAAGTCCCGACGCAAAATTCTTTAAGTTGAGGTCTGCGTAAGGCCGAGTTCTTGAGCACGGCGAGAAATCGACTGCCTCGGAGTCTCCTGAACACTCTCACGTACAGCGGCAATGTTCTCGGCCGATCTGGCGTTCCTTTGACGTAAAGGCGTTGGTTGGTTGTTTACCGAACCGGTCGTCTCAAATTTAGTCACCAATCGTTGGAGAGTGGATTAGATCCTACACTGACATGTTTAGATTAAGATCTTCATTTACGATCTTGAAGTATTTATAAGAGGAAGCAAACCGGACAAAACTTTAGCTCTGTATGCTTCAAGAGACAATGTTTTGCCCGTGCCTGCTTTATAGAGAAAAAATGCATTTACAAACATCATTTGAAATATATGTATGCCAATTTTTTTGTACCACCGAATAGCTTTATGGTCGCAATGGTAGTATGCCAGCATTTGGTCGTTCTATCAACTCGTTTTTCTCTCCTCCTTTCCATAAACTTGTCATATTTTATTATTATTTCAGGTTTATTGACGATACGACATCTCCTATTGCGTACAAAAAGCAACATAGACTCGTCTATGGTGATTTCCTTCTCGGGGTATATGATAGACTTTATAAAATTATTAAATTAATTTATCAAATGGTCCACCTTGGCATACATATTTTCATTAGCATTGCTGTATTGAAAATAAAATATAATAAAATATAAATAGCTTTATTTTCTAAACACTTTGGTAGCACTTTCATAACAGTTTTGAATTTAAAGGTTTATAAAGGGTTAGTATAGTTGTCTTAATCCTAGTTGTTAGTAGTGTACGGACCGCCTTGTAGTCCTAGACCAGAGTTTTCCTGAATGAATCCACGACTAGTCCATATATATTACTGGTTTCTTATTAGCCCCTAGTGCGTCATTTTAACTTGTCTAAAATAGCGTATGCGCCATGCTTTTACGTTATCTCTTTCGATTAACACGCTTCTGTTTTAACGACACTTTTGGCGGATGCTAATATTTTGTTGAGGTTGGGCGCTTTGTGCACATCATAAATAGAGTTGACTATATTTCCGACTGCGCTGATATCGAAATTATCGACAGGAACACGTGTGTTATTCTGTCCACTTTCCTTTCTTAGGCGTCCGCATTTTCGTCGATGTTTGCTCATGTATCATGTTAAGCCTCTAATTGAAATAGAGGGCATCTCTACATATTCGTGCATCTTATACGCCGATAAAAGCTCCACGAAAGCAATTTCCATCTTTTGCGCCAAACACGAGATCACGACTGACTCTGATTGAAAAAAAGCATTCATAGTAGCTACTTTAGGCAATACCCACGAAAGTTAAAAAGCTTTACAAATGGATCAGAGAGCCAAACATATATAGATTCTGCCGCCACTATTCGCTCTTGGTTATGCCTCTCCGTGAAATAGAGACGAAGTGGTTCCCACTGCTGTAACATTCTTCTGCTACTGAGTTTAGTGTGAAAGCCACATTCAAAATATTTGGAATAGGGTTATGCTAGCTATTCGCTTTGAGCTGTGCTGCACGCAGTTGTGCTCGTTTCTAGCCAGATCTTCACAGCTTCTAGGCATGTGTAGTTCAAAAGCTTTGCTGGTTGCTAAACACATTGTAACGTTGCACGTACATAATGTACATGATTATTTATTTTCTGTAGTTATATTACATATTTACATTATTAATTACATTTTCTTAAATATATACGTCAATTTATTATTATTAGGGCAAATATACAAATTAAACAAATATACTATTTACAATTACACCTACGATAAATACATACCTACCTACCTTAATAGCTACCTAAATTAATTTTATGACGTTAACTTCATAGCAACAGCAAGGCGACATGATCGCCGCGCATTGGTATCAATATTGGTAAAATAATATAAGTATCATCTGCACCCCGATAGGGTTAGTTTTGAACATGGTTTTATGCTTTAAGTACGTAGGCAATCGTTAACTTTTAGAAAACATTCCTATGTAATTTTACGAATAATAATATCATGTGTTTTACTATTTTAAATAATGATCATTTTGCCACTTTAAACTGCAAACATTAATTGAAAACACACCTTCCTCAGCTGCTGGAGCGTTATCTTCGGAAAAATAAATATTATTACGTCAATTATGCTTTGTAGTAATAGGTACGTGAAAAAAATTTGCCACCTTGAGATAAAATGCATTATATGTGCATTGTGCAACATCAACACGGATTTGAATGAAACATCTAATGGTTTGTTGGCCACTAATTTCTTAAAGCAACTTTAAATGTATTTTTAACGTTTTGTCATTCAATTCTCTGCACACTGCGAAGAGAAGAGCTTTCGAGTAATCACATGTTACTCTTCTAGGTTTTGGGGCACACCTGCTCGCATGAATAGATGGATCATTATCATGTTGGTGTGCGCATCATGTTTCGCTGAAAGCATCTGCTGTACCGGTATTGTTGTTTTGTCAAAATTGATAACCATGCTGCAAAGAAAAATAGGGCCACATTGAGGGTCGTCTGTGACCACTTTTTAACCAAATTTCCTGTTGCATCAATGATGAGTGTGGTAGACTTTTAGAAAACAGAGATAAATCTGATCATATTGATACCATAACCACAGAATCATAATCAACATACACTAAGAATAACATTCGGCAGTATTTAATAATGAAAAACGACTTATTATGCTAACAATCGTAAATTATGAAGTTAGGCAAAATTTGTATGGCGTGATCAAATGAAACTTTTTGGCGCAGCTTGCCGTGATCAAATGCAACGTGATCATAATCAGCGTGATCAACTGGGAACAACCCGTTGTCCTGTTCCTAGTTTCATTGCAATATTCTTAACATGCATGTAGTTAACACGGAGTGCGATAAACAACCATGTAAGGTGAAGATGCAATAAACTTATTTTTTACAAGTCCAATTCTGACAATGGCATCCATGAAAAAACCATATAATTGAAGTCGGTGTATAGTTGTTTCATCACGCATTCAGAATGCAGGTTTGAAGTTGCCAGATAAGCGGGATGAAAGTACCGAATACATCCCTAGGGATAAACGGCAGGTAAGACGAGAATTATCGGTTAAATTGTGATCGAAATGGATCAGTTGAGCTACCTGTATATTGGTTAAGCTTCCGACTGGTATGGATCAGTTGAGCAACCTGTAGATTGTTTACGCTTCCAACTCGCATGCATATTTTTTTATCATTTTATTACCACACGAATGAAATCCGTAATAGCTTTGACGACGTTCTAAACCGTCAGTTCATTATTTTGCGTTCACACGAGATGCGCGCACAAAACTGAAATAGGAGCTCGCATCGAACTGTCAGCCTCGCGCATCCACACGTACTATCGCCAAAGCATTTGAGTAATCACATATTACTCTTCTAGGTTTTGAGGCACCTGCTCGCATGAATAGATGGATCATTATAATGTTAGTGTGCGCATCATGTTTCGCTGAAAGCATATGCTGTACCATAAATATTGCAAGAGGCCAACACTCGAAAAGAAATTATCAAAGGCCATATGACCAGAGTACCCATTTCTCAATAAAGGGTTCGCATAGTGATTTTACAACATTACTTCCCAGTCCTGTCTCTGTAGTATCAGCCTTGCCTGTGTAAACTTGAAATTGATACAGATACCCTGTATCACTGTCCATACTTTATACGCTCTTTTCACGGGTTTCATGGGCATATTTGGTTTTAGGCTAGAGCGACCTTTGAATTTTATCATGCACTCGTCTATTGACTGAGAGTTTGTTGTCGTCGCATTGTCTTGACATTGGTTGTTCAACCGATCGATAAGCGGCCGCAACTTACTATATAATCTATCGTAATTTTCATCAGTACGGCTCGGCATTGTCGTGTTGTCATTGACATGTAAATATTTCAATATCTTTTGGAACCTTTGCAATGTCATAGTTTCAGCTCTATGTCTACTACTAGTGCATCACTTGACCAGTCCTTGATGGTGGAAAGTACATGAATACCCATCTGTATTACGATGCCGAGAAATGCCATCAAATCCTTCAATTCGGTTACTGTAACAGGTTTCCAGTTTCGTGCATTTAGTTGATCTGCGTATTTATTTGTTTGTAACATTATATTGTTCATTACTTCTTCATCGAAAAATAGCTCAAAATATACTATTGGTCTTGTTCTGTTTGGTAGGTTTCTGCTAGAGCGTAAAGGTGGAGAATTGAAACATTCTAAGTTAGGACTTTGTTGCCAAGTTTGCTTTTTCCAATCTATCTCCTCAGCGTCTGATTCATCATCTGATGAAGAAGTAAAATCTGAAAGGTCAGGAAATTCCCTCTCTTCCGGTACAGGTACAGGTGACTGATATCTTTCAGTTTCCAACGGAGAATGGACTGGATCAAGAGCAGTGGATGTAGAAGGTTGCAAAGTATGTGAATGTGCTAAAACGGGACTCTCTCGTCTTTCTTCGGCTGCCGAGCTAAGCATAACATCGCCATCTACAAGTATAGAAAGCAAGTCTGAATTATTAGAGCCCTCGGCATCCGACTCTTCTTCGTCGTCTTCAAATATAGTGCCATCTAGTACACCGAACAGGTTTTCAAGCTCATCTTCTATTTCGCTGTCTGTCACTGGTAGTTTTCGCTTACTCATCGTCTAAAAATGGAGAAACAGTACAAATTGGATACCATGAAAATATAACAAAATAACAATAAAGTTTAGCGACATAAATACTGGTAAAAATAGCATATTTCAAAAAACTAATTACTATTTGTCGCTAAAATTGGCTTCAAAAATGGTGGCAATATATATATATATATATGCCATTACCGGTAAATCTTGGTGACTCGAACTGGTAATGGCATATATATTGCCACCATGTTTATAGCCAATTTTATCGACAATTAGTCATTCGTTTTTTGAAATATGTAATGTAACATTACTAGATTTACTAGCACATCATAGATTACGCAATAAAAACAAAATTTTACCGTGTCCCCGTCGCAATTTGAAGATTTTCTTAGATTTGAACAAAGATCATAAACTTACCAACAAATTAAAATCACCAGTCAGATGTGTCTATGGTTTTTTTTATGTGATCTATGATGCGTTCCGTTTCACGAGGGTGGTACTTTTTAAATCACAGTGCTATCAAACGAGAAAAAAAAAGTTGGTGGCACAGATATTGCCTCTACCAGTAAAAGGGACCCTTTTTTTTCTCGTTTGATAGCACTGTGATTTAAAAAGTACCACCACCATAACTATCGTCTCTGTAGAGAACGTATAATGTAGTTGAGAACGCCTTTGGCATATTGCACAGTAGATGGCGAGCTTACCGTCAACCACTTAAGTTTAAACTTGAACTGGTTGACAAAATAAGGTTGCTAACATAATTTGTAAAATCTGATAAGATGTTTTCGATATATGCGTCCATTTCTATGGTTTCTTGTTTTTTTCATAGATAGAGCCCTTTTGAATCAAAACTTCAAAATAATTTGATTCCTTTTGCAGAAGTGTTAAAAAATGTGCTATGCTTTGAGGTTTCCTATTGATTTTCTTATTAATTGTGGAGTGCCAATTTTCGACCATATTTGTTGTTCGGTGAAGCCGATTGTAGCAGCTCCATTTGTTGTAAAAAAATGATGTTTCATCAAGCCATGTGTTTAGAAAATACTCGTTAAATGTTTTTATATTGTCTCCTTTTGGACTGCGGCAAATAATATTACAGCCAACCATCTCCCATTGTACTTTGAGGCAAATGTGCCAATGCCGAGCATCGTCGTATGTGTTTTTTTACCAGTTTCGTTTTGTTAATTTTAAGTTCTTTAACTTTCCGCCATAAACACCTCATAAAATGAAAGTAGCATCCAGTTACAGGAACTCCCGAAAACACAGTGTTTATGGCCTGCATAGCTGCTATTTCAAAGTCAGGTATAAACGACTTTGGATGCCACTCGGGAATTTGCGATTTAATTAACCGCAGCATTGTTTCATATGTAAGTCTTGTTTTATTAGGTAGCAGGGCAATACGGGTACTATGTTATTGTGTGTTTTTGAACTACCTAAGTCAATGTGTAGAGAATACAACTGATAGAAGGGTTCCACGAAAAATTTAAAAGTTCCATCACATAAAACGGTGTACTGTGTATTGGTCAGTAAAGTTTTTACACTTTTGTTTGCTAATATTAAAATTCTGTTAACACTTTCAAAGTCTGCAAACAAAAAATCTTTGAATGCTGATGGAATGATCATTTCTATTACATTTTTGAAACATACTTTTGGGGTATCTAGTGACTTGTTTCTTTTCCGGTACAGCGTGTTTTTTATGTTTTTGAAGGTAGGTTTTAAATTGCTAACAGTTTCACGGTAAATGCTCGTGACTGGTAGTGTCACATCAGATGCAACTTTGTTTTTACACTGTTCCAAACACTTTTCAAGTTCATTTTGTGTAACGTTTGGCTGGCATTTGTGTTTGTCTTCTTTTTCATTAGGTTCAGACAAGTTAACACTAATAATGCACTACAAAGGGGTCTTTTAACGCACATCCAAAAGGATTCCCCTTTATTGTTTGTACGTTTTAAATTAAATTTATACCCTGCACGAAGTAGTTGCGGTTTCCCTCTTTGTGATGTAACAACATCATACTCCACAATTATCTCTTGATTTCGAAGGTCCTGGTCCGGACATTAGTGTCAGTACCTGTTACAATATTGAAGCTGTTATAGAAAATACAAAAACTTTGGAATCAATGTCTATTTAATATAAGACCTAGTTGGGTTATTATTAGGATAAACAAATTTTTAATATCTATGAACTTGTTTTTAGGGTATCTTAAAGCTTGATAGTTATTGGTCTTGGTGCCTGCTTAAGTACATACATACATGATAACTAAACGTAATGTACAAAGGTCTAAAGCGAAACATTGCACTCACCAAAACAGTTGATTGAATCCAATATGAATGTGGGTAGTAATATCACCCTACACTTCTACACACACACGGCACACACAAGAGTCTATAAGAAAATAATCTTTCAAAGTATGCAAATCGCGGAGCTCCTTACTGGATACAAGTAAACAGCAAAGTAATCGTTTTTAAAATATCATTCTGGATACTACTGGCTTTGCTTAACCTACCTGACCCATTTCCATTGTTTTAAGGGTCGTAAAAATATGTGCAAAATAGATTAGATCAAAAGAAAAGGCGGTGGGTAATCCTTTGAAGGTACCTTACATTGTTTTAAAGTGTGTTGTTAACTACCTTTTTACCGCCACATCTATTGTAAATTAAAACCAATAGATTATACTAACCAGTTAAGTTAAAGGGTTTTAAATAAATCTTGCGTCTGACATGCGGTAGTAGTCTGTTTTTTATTTTCAACTTATGGATCTCAAATGAAACAAAGAAGTTTACAAACAATGGTGGTAACAGAGCAATAAAAATTATTTGATCTTAGAATCCGCTGTTTTCGGTGACTGTACTCGTCGCATAAATTCAATGGAAACAAAGGGTGGTGTGAGTTGCAGAACGAAAATAATATTTTTTTTACGATTCGTCAACTCACACCAGTTGGGACAAGATTCATGGTGTGAGTTGACGGATGACTCGCGTCGTCTTGCCAAATTCAAGTGAATGACTGGCAACTGAGAAGCAAAGATAAAAACGACAACATAGCGCCACGTAAATGTGAGTGCTCACCAGTAGCAGACCGTCGGCGTTGCAGATTGGAGATAGGGGACAAAAAAAGCCAGTGAAACTTTTCGAAGATGTGATTTCTTTGCGAATTTTTTTGTTGATCTGTTGTTAACAAAAAAGTGCGGGAAAATATAATTTGAGGGGGGCAGCCAATTTGTTTCAAGCAATATAGCTCTTGTTGAATCATCAATATTTTTCCCTGCATACCATCCAATATCTGAGGAAAATTTCATATCGGCATGCATTGAACAGCATTACTACTAAAATCACTATTTTTTTCTTCATCTATGGTCAATATAGCTGTAGATATACTACTCGTAGAAGCAACGGCAGAACACCTATTATCAGCAGAATTAGTAAGCTATTTTCGGGTTATTATCAATATCAAGCAAGCCTCAGTCTCTTTGTAAAAAATGAGTCTATTTTTCGTATTGAACCACCACCATCACGTTTTATCCCACCATGACTTCGCCCTGGATCCGCGCTTGCGGCTACCACACGGCACTGCAGCTGCAGCCGTGTCAACTTTGTTTAAAATATAATTCTTAAAATTAATCAGTTATCTGGCTTCCACCGCCGCCCCCAGCATGGTTTTTTTATACCGGAAACGGAACCAATCCTATTTCCATAGAGTATTTACTCTATAATTTAATTACGACACTGACATAATATAATCAATGTCAGTTGTTTTGTGGGTTCCCATCAAACTTGACCACACGGCTATGTGCAGACATGGCTAAGCCAAGCTGAAAGACAAGTGAAAAGAACATCTTATGCCTCAAATGTAATACTGAATCGAATGTGGTACGACCCCAACGTAAATAATACCAAATCTTCATAGGTCAGTTGTGGGAAATCTTCAAAATCTGGACTATTCCCATCTAGGCTTACAAAAGCTACTCTTTGTCTGTTTAAGTTATTTTCAATCACATATGGTGCCAACTGATTATCTATGTTCATGTTGTTTGCTCGAAGACGAGAGAAAGAGACAGAGTATGTAATTAAAACCGTAGTCTTTTGCAAAATGCATACTTAACACAAGGTTTTTACTGCTTTTTTTTAAATATCAGTGATTTGATAAACAGCGGTACATTTTTTCACCCGTGTTTTTTTAATAAATTAACTGTATGAGGATAAGTAAGTGTAATCTCAATATTTTAAAACTATTTTGGTTGTTGTCCGCCACTTTTTGCAAAGCGGGTCAGATTTAAAGATGGGCGACTTCGAATAATCTGACTAGTCGAATGATCTACAACTACTAATTGATTCATTCGACTTGAATATTAGTAATATACTAATCTTCGAAGTCGAATGACAACTACTAATTAGTAGTTACTAATGCCTCTACGAATTGATCATTCATGGCTACGATTCGATTTGGTTAGTCGATCGATGGTGTTAAGTGAATGGAATTAATGAACTATTCGAAGGAAACAGATTTAGCAAGTAATTTTATCATTCTGGTGCGATTGTTAAATAGGTGTAGGTAGTTTTTAACCGACTTCAAAAAAAGGATAATAAAGATGAAAAGGCTAACCAGCTGTGAGTTTAATTAAAATCAATAAATATGTTATTAGAATTTTATCATCCTAATTTTGACTTATAATATTTTAATTTGCCGCCATTTTTCAGTCCCTGCATTTTTTTGATAGATTTATCACGTCGAATAACAAATCGAAACCAACTCGGACTGTCGAATGACTCGCGATTACTAACCAAGTTAGTTATTAGATGACACTGACTCTATCTATGGTGAATAACGAATCTACACCGACTCGGACAGTCGAACGACTCGCGTTTACTAACCAAATTAGTTACTAATCTGCTCTAGCCAGTCGAATCGTTCGAATGATTTGTGAAGTCGAATAATTCGACTGGAATCATTCACAGTCGCGCATCTTTAGTCAGATTACGCCCAATGACCTCTAATCCGTGTTATCGCTATATTCTTCCTCTGACGAATCAGTTACAATATATTCCTGCTCGCTAACATTATGGCTGGTTTGTGTTGGTTGCTTTTTATTCGCAGAAGAGGATATTAATAAGTCTCCACTCCACTTCCGAGTCTGCTTGTAGGAGTGGCTTGATGATTTCACGTCAACATCATAATAAGCCATGCTCTCTTCCTTAGTTAAGCATCTTTGATTGCTGCTTTCAGTATCACAAACACTATTTTTCATTGATTTGAGAAGTCAGCCACTAACTGATTCGTATCACGTGTACCGAAGTAGATCCTCGACTCCTTTTTGTTTTGTACTGGGCTCTTCAAATTCCTTGCTTGGACGTCCAGCAGTTGAAGATGCAGTAGAGTAGATGTCGATGGATGTGTGTGCGAGAACTGACACAAGGACACGTTAAACGTAAAATCTTTTGGAATCCACTCTCATTTTTTGCCAAAAAGACATCTCGGCACTTCTTACCTATTTAGGTACCATTTTTTCTCTTAAATGGAAGTAAATCCATTGATTTCAGATTTCTCGAAGAATCTTCGGTGATGCTAGTATTTTTTTTTCTTTTTTTTTCATTGATTTATGATACACATTATTAACTTGTTTGTTTTACAACTGACATAATCCACCAGTAATGCTAGAAATGTTAAATTTTGTTAGCAAAAAGCTAAACAATCCGCTAGTCCTATTTTCTTTGCCCAGTGTAACCCAGTTCTCAAACAGAATTTCGATAGTACGGCTCTCCGATCAGACAATCACACGAATAGTTACCTAAAAACACTATAAAAATGTAAAATACATTATAAATTACATTTATGGTTAGACATATTCTTAATAAAAAGTGTTACATTGAATACAATTATTTATTATGTATCATTAGTAACTAGGTACAGTTAATAAATGTGTACCTAAGTTAAAACGCGCAGAATACATAAATTATATAATCAATTAGTCGAAGACTAATCAATTAATGTATTTCATTTTGTAGGAGCTCCGGTATTATAACGTTTTTCGCGATGACTTTACCGTCTTTTAAAATTCGATCTTTGTGGAGCAAAAGTTTAATTAATATGCCGTTTTTCAGATACTCTACCTAGCGCAACGTATAATTACCCGTGGCTAAACATATCCGACCTGAGATCTACCCCTACGCGGCTTATCGTTTGTGTATTGTATTGTACCTTAACCTAAAAGCTAGTGATAACGTCCATAAAACTTCTTTCTTCAGTGTAACAATTCAATTTTCCCATTCCGTTTCAAGTTTAAACTAAAACCTCACGCGATTACCCCTTGATATTTATGTAATCTACTTAAACTGATACCTTGCGACGTGGATGGGGTCTTAGCTTTTGTGAATTGTCATTGCGTAACATAATTGTATAGGAAATCGACGGCAGCACATTTCAAAAGGGCTTTTAGTATCAATGGGGGCCTTAAACATTATTCGCGGAATTAAATATGGCTCGGTGATTTCCGAACGGTTATTAATCGCAGCGAAACATCGAGTCCGTCGGCAAAGCTAAGATTGCACATGATCATACAAATACATCCTATTTTCAGCCTGAAGTCGTGCTCAGGAAGACCTTTCGGCTACATTAATAAATCGTTAATTTCTGAAGGTCTTTAATGCATCGGGTCCTAGAAATAATATATGTGCATTATCGTTTTCAACTTGTAAAAGTAAAAGTGCAGCCAGGTAATCTTTCTAATATAATATTAGTTATTTCCCTAACGGCATCGTTGCGTGTAGTTAAAGTAGCTCTATGTAAACAAACTAGAGGCTCTACCAAAAAAGTGAAAACAAAGTTAATAATTTAGACACTAACAAGTCCTTGTTTATATAATTAGTGTACACACTTTTCTATCTACATGGTGAAATAAAATGAAATGAAATGAAAATATATTTATTCTGATAGGTACAAACTTAGATTATCTATACCATCTTCAATTCTTCATACCTAACTATTTGATGTCCGAAATAATAGTTATTTGTTATACAAGAGTGCAAAGTTGCTTTTTAACCGCGTGTTCAATTTTGATGACCGAGCAAGCGAAGGATTCTGCGCTCGTGATTCAAAATTAGCAAAAGAGCACCAGGTGAAAAATCGTTGCACTCGAGTGCAACACGTAACTTTTCATTCCACCTCAGCGAGGAAATTACTAAATCATAAATGCAAAAAAAAAACGTTTACAATCACAAGTTAGGTTATTTTCGTTACGGATTTTTTTATCTCAACGCCCGCGATAAAAGCTATGCATTAGCTTAAAAAGGTAACATTTAAAACATAATATTCCCATATATACCTAATAAAATCACAGAATGTTACAATAGGGTATATGCATGTGACTTCAAAATGGCTAAAAAATATATACGTATTCTCTATTGATATAGAAACATATCCACATATTTATTTTTGCATTTTGAGAGGTTTTTATTGTAGAATTTAACCATTGAAAAATTGATATTTTAAATCTCAATCGCAAAATTTCAAAACGCTACATCAATGTTTGCATCTCTTTTTTTATTCGGCTTGGTGCACCATAATTTGACACTATTCTGCCCACTTCACAGTTCGTATTGTCGGTTATTTTTAGCTTTTTCGGAAAACCTCTTTCCTTTGATCATCACTACTGAGGTGGTCACAAAGGTTTTAATCGAGTACGAACGTTGACGTCAAATGATCATGGCGCCAATATGGCAGCGTTTTTATCACCCGAATATGATTGTAGTTTTGATTAGTTGTTTTTACCTTGTTATTGCAAAAATCTGTCTGTGAGCGTTTTATCATTTTTCGGTTAAATAATGACCTAAAAAACCGATAAAAACAATAAAAAAAAACAATGCATAAACCCTATTATTAATTAAAAAAAAGACATGTGGCACTCGGGGACTGCCGCGGTAAAGCTATTGCAATGCCATCTAGAGGCGAGTTGCTGAACTAAAGAGACAAACGTCATATTTCAAAAAGTCATTAAAAGTTCTACTATTCATCGATAGATGGCAAAACTAAAAAGTATCACCGCTGTTCCGGTCGGAGTGGGGAGCGTGAGGTTTTTTCGTTACGGAATTTCTGGATTCGGTCCCCGCGCTCAAGGCCCGCGATAGAAGCTATGCAATAGCTTAATATAGCATTAAAAACATAACACTCTTAGTATACTTACTACTACTGCACTACTTATTATAAAATGCAATTTGGCCAGCAAAACCCACAAAACAAAATTTTACATAAAAAAATACGTGTTTATGATAAAAATATGTTGAACCACCTAAGTTTTTCTAAGAAGAGTAGAATCGTAATTTCGCCATTATTAAGTTCCATTTGGACCTCCTGTATGTGTTTGTCGCGATTTATGTTTTTTGTTGTTTTTTCTGAAATACTTTTACCTTCAGAAACCCGCAATGCAAGAATTTCATAATACGATGCATCTTCAACCAACACTGTGAGAAGCTTCATAATATTGTGTTTCTTTTTTAACACACGCTTTTTGATTTTGTTGTTCCATGCTTCGACTAAATTAGTAGTGCGATGGGTCTGGGCAAATGCACATCATATTTTAATAAAGTCGTCTTGTAACCATTGCCTGAGCATGTTATTTCTGAACTCCTTCCTGTTATCATCGTCGTCAGGGCTCAGAGAGGCAATATAAACCGACCATGGTATAAGAAAAAAGGTATGGCACTCCGGGAAATCAGGGTGACGTAGTTGTCACCAGATTACCAACTCCAAAAAAATTGCCATAATTAGCCAAATAAATGAGCTTCAAGTTTCGTTAAAATAAAACTTTGTCTAAAAAATATAATTGATTTTTATTACAAAATAAAAACAATAAGGGCCACAGAGTGAATTTGATGGTATGGGTAGATTCAATAAAACAAGTTTATTTTTTAAACTTTTCAGAGGGAGCATTTCCCCGTGACTGGAATTGGAATGAACGTAATAAAAGTAAAATACATTTCGATATCTCAGTCTTAATATAATTCCCAACTACCTCAAAGAAGATGTTGACATTGAAAGGGAAAGTAGGGCGCTGGTAGTTAGAGGTAATTTGCCGCAGGCTTTCCCGGTGTACAGGGCAAGTAAAAATAACTCTTTTTAAAGCCTACTGCCAAAATATGTACACAAGACGCTTGTGCCTATCATGCCAAAAACTCGTTAGTGACCCTACGTATCCAATATAATAATATTTTTATGATGATGTTGG
This sequence comes from Eupithecia tripunctaria, assembly GCA_955876795.1. Taxonomy (NCBI): domain Eukaryota; kingdom Metazoa; phylum Arthropoda; class Insecta; order Lepidoptera; family Geometridae; genus Eupithecia; species Eupithecia tripunctaria. Next base: position 4,240,109 of record OY041623.1, on the reverse strand, counting down.
GGCTGCCTCGCTTCTGCAGTGCATTAAGGATGTTTGCAGAGTATTAAACGGATGGTTTCTGATTTAGCTATATGCTAATAATATACATCCGAATATTAATTTGGTTATGTATTACTCTGACATTGTTTTATTGTTTCTTTCATAATAGATTCTTTAGGGTCTTATATTTTTGTTTGAGTTTATTTAACAATACCCCTATACACCAGCTTTATTTATGTAAGTACATGTTAATTTAATCTAAATTATTTTATGACATTATTATGTAATTTTGTACATTATTTTAATACAGTTTGACAATGCCCTTTTACAGCAGCATACTTTGACATAAGTACCTTTTATTTTATTTTATTAATTTATTTGTTTTATTTAACTAGACTAGACTGACCTCTCATATCAAGGTTTTTAATTTCTAATTAATTTATGTCTGTCTGTCCTTTTTTTCCCTTTGTACCCTATGGTGTTTTGTAAAGCCAAGTTTGTGTATTGTAATATAAATATAGTACCTAGATTATATAACGAAGAATGTAATTTATGCCAGGCACGTAATCTGAGTTTTAGCTATATAATATGGTTTTATCTATTTATCAGTTTCGAAGATTTTGGCAAACGTATCTTTAATAGACTTTTTCTGCTAGTGGACAAAAAATTTAAGTAAATTAGAGTCAATTGCACCTTATTTCTTGTTTGTTAGTAATTAATATTTATCAAGCTGTTTATATAGTAAAAATTTGACTTGTCTAAGTGCTTATTTTTTAAGTCTAAAGAAATAAACGATTTGACTCTGACTCTGACTCTAATGTGGTTTTTTCAATAAAATTATTTTCTATCTATATCTCACCAGGCCGAGCAGGCGTAGACAGCAACGGAGATTGAGGCTGGGGCGAGTTGACGGCTGACGACTCTCGCGAGATTTTCTTGAGTGTGAAGCGCCCTTTAGTATAGCCGATATTTAGTTTTGGAGTTAGTAACCTTTGTAGAAGCTGGTGTCTATGGTTGATATACTCTATGGCTGGTGACAACCACCGTTCGGAATGCTATACCTTGTTTTATTATACCATGAAACCGACAAACAAAAGATGACCAATCATGTACGAGCTGACAAGCCGCCGCCGCCGCCGCCGCCAAAAATGTGCGCCTTACAGTAATGTGTATCTTATTAGATAGTTCTGAGTTCGATATTCCCAAGCATAGTTAGAATGACTTCGTTGGTTCGGCTTCCGTTTTTCGGATGTTTCTATAATAAATAATCATAAAGTAGGTAATTTAAAAGTTGTTAAGTATTATTAGGAATGAAATTTTTAATTAATAACTGTAACAATCTGTGATTTTATTGGATAGTATATGAATGTTATCTTATCTTTTATCTTTAAGAATAAGAAAAAAGACTTTTCATGAAATTTGGTAAATACGGGGTTACGGGGGCGATAAATCGATATAGGATTTATCGATTTATCGCCCCCTTTTTAGAAAATGTCGTTTTATTCGTGTCTTCATCAACTTTATAACAATCAATTGACTCTTCCTGACATCTATTGGCGAATAATATTAGGTCCTTACATATGAAATTGGCGTTTTGTATGGGAGGAACAAAAAGTCGAATATTTTTTAATATAAAATATATAATTAATCAAAGTATGAACCATTATTTTCTATGCACTTTTGCCATCTTATAGGTAGTTCATTGATCCCTTTACTAAAAAAACCAGTCGGACGGGAATCAATAAAATCTTTGAAGGCGATTTGGACTGCCCCATCGGAGTTGATTTTTTTCCCTTGCAAGAAGTTATCCAAATTTCGAAAAAAATGGTAATCTGTTGGAGCAAGGTCCGGGGAGTACGGAGGATGTCTTAGACTTTCCAATTGAAGCTCTTCTAATTTAGTAGCCGTCTGTTGCGCAGTGTGTGGTCTAGCGTTGTCGTGAAGCAGCAGTGGCGTGGAGCGATTGACCAGCCTAGTTTGTTTAGCCGCTAGCTTTTCCATCATGGTTTGCAATTGCTGACAATAGACATCAGCCGTAATAGTCTGGCCAGATTTGAGAAAACTGTAATGAACAATACCGGCACTAGTCCACCAAACGCTTACAAGTAACTTTTTTGGGGTTAATTTTCGCTTGGGGCAGGATTTGGCTGGCTGGCCAGGATCCAACCATTGCGCTGAGCGCTTCCGATTATCGTAAAGAACCCATTTTTCATCACAGGTAATGATTCGGTTTAAAATACCTTCATTATTGTGCCGGTTTAGTAATGTAACGCAGCAGTCGACGCGCGTTTGCCGGTTTGCTTCAGTCAATTCGTGAGGTACCCACCTTTCAAGCTTTTTAATCTTCCCAATTTGCTTCAAGTGAATTAAAACAGTTTTATCACTAACATCGCAGCCTGCAGCTAACTTGGACGTGGTTTGCGATGGATCCGCTTCCACAATAGCCTTCAACTCTTCATTATCAACTTGAGTCTCAGGCCGTCCACGGGGCTTGTTCTGCAGGTCGAAATTTCCAGAACGAAAACGTTGGAACCAAAAACGAACTGTGTTTTCTTTTGCAACACGACCGCCATACACATCATTCACCCTTCGAGTTGTTTCCGCAGCACTAGTGCCACGGCGGAACTCGTACTCGTAAATAATGCGATATTTTAAGTTTTCCATTTTGTAAAATGAGTGACGCAAACAGAGAAAAACAGAAGAAAAAAAACAAATGAATGACGATCATCGAAGCACAAATACATGAGTCTATAGCTGTACAAATTTGAATTTGGAATTCCTTACCAAAGAGGAGAAATTTGTGATTAAAGTGGCCAGTACGAAAAACGCCAATTTCATATGTAAGGACCTAATATTTCTATAATTTCTAAAAATCTAAATTTAGGTACTATTTTTAATGGCAGAAATATATGGATTGTGTATAATGTAAAATAAATCAATAAACATATCAAAAAAGAAAGACCTGGTACTTATAAAATTTCAAAATCAGTCTTATAAAATCAACAAATAACCAAACACGGTCTCATACATTGAAAAATAATATAAAATATCTGTCTCATAATCAATAAAATAACAAAAATGGTCTCCTGCCTTGTAAAAATAATAAAAAATGTCTCACAATAAGAAACAGAGTGTAAATATTCTTAAAATCAAAAACAAAAATGGTCTCATACCTTGTAAAAATATATAAAAATCAGTCTTATAATTAATAAATAGCAGAGTGTTAAAAATTCTTAAAAACAATAAAAAATCGTCATCCATTGTTAAAAAATATAAAATCAGTCTCGTCAATTACAGCCAAAATTCGTAAAGCGTCGCATCAACAATTATCATCATTATCATCATCATCATCATCATCATCCTAAGTTAGTCCACTGCTGGACATACGCATGGTCAAAAAGATCATCATCTCAGCCACTGCTGATCATAGGCCAATAGGTGGATTATCCTATCACATCTTTTAGAGATAAAAGATGTGATAGGATATCCACCTATTGAAAAATGCCTACTTTACTTCAGCCGATCAATTTCAAACTTAACCTTGGATAGCTGGTATTTCAGCGCGATTTGCATCATCATGCTACTCTTCCAGAAAATCATCAAGAATGGCGCGTGCAGTGCGGTTGATTTTGAGTTACCGGTTCGTGGTTTTGCGCCAATCAATCTTCGCTGCTGTCTGCGCTATTTTAACCCATTAATGGTCAAACAAAAACTACATGGATTTAACCGAAACTTTGTTTATTTATTTATTCTATAGGTTACAAAAAAATATGAAAAAAGGAAAAAAGTTAGGTTTTTATGTTTTTCAGCATTTTGAGGGGGTGTGCCCAAATTGCCACAGTGGCCACTTATGAGTGATAATTTTCGAAACAAGGCTTTTCTATGCAGAGGGTTTTCTTGCATTTTTTGCAGCCCCAGCGGCTTCTATTATGGCAAATAACACAGCGTACTCGTTTCGGGAGCTTTTCAGGTACGTGGTCGGCGCCGTCCAGTTGCAAACCCTCGATATTTGATGATGATGAAGGACGAGAAACGCGTCTCTGGGGCGATTTCAGATATAATCTGGCTATGCTTCGTCGAAAAAGCAGTTGGTCCATGGCTTCTTCTCTAGATTGTACGTGCAATCGCCAAGCATTTGATATGGCCATATCAATCATGTAGGTGAATAATACCCACCACCATTTTTTACCATGGATGCTGATCCTGTACAGCGAAATTGATTGATCCATTTCATCTACTCCGCCCATACTTTTATTATAATTTTGAAATAAATGCGGGATCTTCATATCAACCTTTTGTTTCTTCTCTGCAGACCATCTTTTTACAGTTCCTAACGGCTCGTATGAATCGTAATTCGTTGCCATTGTGCAGATGCTGTTGTCTTTCCAGCGAACCAGCAAAACTTCATTATTTTTATCGAATCTGTAATCATATTCTCCTCTTGATTTTTTCTTCATCTCTTTAGCATTCGGTAATGGGCATTTCTTGGTGCGGTTCTCCCGAATGGTTCCTGAAGCACGATACCCTAATTGGCGTAAATCGTTTAGCAGATCATAGCTTGTGAAAAAGTTATCAAAGAAAACTCTGTGATTTGCAGGATCTGTTGTCATTTTATACAGCAACATTTTCACAACTCTAGTTCCTAGAGGCTCAGTACTAGAAATAGCAGATTTACCACAGTAAATATCGAAGCTGTAGCAATATCCTGAAGCACTGGCTGCTACCCAATTTTTATACCCAAATCGTACGGGTTTTCCTCTAATGAATTGTTTAGCCGAATGATGACCGAAATACTTCACCATGGATTCATCTATGGAAATATTTTCGTGGAAAGTATTCCATTGGTTGAATTTTCCCATAAGCATATCCGCCAGTTTTCGTACCTTGAACATTCTGTCGTTAGTATTTGGAGCTTCGTTGTTACAAGGTGTAAATTCCGTTTTATTTCTCTAAATCTGTTACAAGACATAGAGTTTGACACAGCGTGGACTCCAATATCTTCATCTGATGACCAATACATGCGTTCTCTAGGTAGTTTATGATAACCAGACAAGATAAGTATTCCGAAGAAAATCTTTAACTCTCCAGCACGGACCGTAAAATTGTGTCGATTATTTTGACTAGCGTACAAAATACTGAAGTCCGCAATCATGGCAAAAACTTCGTCGTCAAAAAATATTTCAAATATTTGAACAGGTGTTAGATCTTTCACTGCTTCTTTCATGCGACTTTCATTTAGTATTCGGCTGTCAGATTCTGTGTGGGAGGCGGTATAACTCGGGGTACACTTACGCCAAACTGGTGCATTTGATGTAGAAAGACTCTTTGGTCGACTAGTCGGATGTTCATCTGTTTGAGGTACATTGGTTCTAATTCGGGCTCTCTTGGTAGCTAGAGGCTCATCATCACTGCCATTTTCTGAATCCGAGAGAACGCCAACGTCACGGACAAATACCTCAATATTTCCGGGTACATCATTAGGCAAGTTAGGTACAGCATCGTTGTTGTCGAAACCTTCTTCTTCATCAGTGACGACACTGGGTTCTGGAGGAATTATCGCCAAGTCATACTCCCAGCCACCACTGTCTTCTTCTATGGAATTTATAGCCTCTTCTAAGCCTTGAAAGTTGTTACTAGCGCTAAATCTACGCCTATGACTCATTTTCAAACTCTGAAAAAAAATGGATAAACTTAGTACACTTGTGGCCACTGTACCCGAATTGGCACAGTAATGTTTTAAACATCACCAAACCATAAATTATCATAATATGTTACTGCAATATGCCACAAATCATCAATTATTTATTGTATTTTACATAATATAAGTAATCATGGTGATTATACTTATCAACTTAAAATAATATTTAAAAAACAATACTTACCTCGACACGTCTCTTGATATAAAAATTCAGCAAGAAATTATCAAAAAACCACTAATGATAGCAAAATCGTTTTAATGTTTATTCAATCACTGCACTTCCAACTACTCAAAACTGCAATAACATTACGACTGGTGTCAACACTTTTTTTTTCTACCCTCATTATTTAGGTGTTCCCAAATTGGTACGGCGACCATTAATGGGTTAAAATCAGCGTCTGCATATTCTGATTTTAAAATATCTATGGTGCGGTGCATGGTTGGACAATTGCCTCGAAAGAAAGAAAGAAAGAAAGAAATTAATAACAAAAAAACGATTTTTTGGTTAAACGTCGAAATTAGGCTGGGAGTTATAAACCATTGGTTTGACAGATATTCCTGGAAGACTGTCACAACCACCCCATCAAGTCTGGTGTGCATCGTGGCTCCGTGATGTAATTTGTAGGAAGATAGGCAAGTGCTGCACATTTCCGCAGAAATGTCTTCCCACCTGCCACTTCGGTGAGCCCTAATTGACCGGCTTTATTCCCAAGGGCTTTAGTGTAGTGAAAAAGACATCCGGACACGCGCGTCTGGGAACACTACTTTGATGGCGTTGATAGTAGCCATCTCAAAATCTACTTTAAAACTGGTCGTACAAAATCCTGGTATGGCACTTTTCAGTAGACGGAATAACCGTTCGTAGGTATTTTGGGTTTTGCGAAAGCGAATACGAGGGGTAAGACTACCTCGTTGACTCTGGTGCCATTGCTCAAATCTCCGTGAATCGTGTAAATTTGTTTTTTTTTGGACAGGAGTCAAAGGTACCATCAGCCAGGTAGTGGAACACTGATGCCGCCAGGGTCTCACGGCCCTTTGGCGAAACAAAACCCAAAATCCTCTTTTCTTGACCATCGTCGATGAGTAAGAAGTCAGTCCGTACAGACTCCACGACCTCGATATCTTGCATCGTCTGTAAGGTACTTGCTTTCCCGACACTGTGAAATTTGTTGAGACTCGCGTACATCCGGTGCGGTGTTTTATTTGTGAGAATGGAGGGACGTCATCAACAAATTTCCCAGACTTAAGCCTTTTCGTTTCGCTCTCATATAGATGCTAGAAATCGGCGACTCACACGACGATCACACGACTGCATTCCGCATCAAGTGTAAGCGACGCTTTACAAATCCTGGCTCTGCAGATCCAATTACAGGTCTTATTTTAATTTACTTTATTTCTACGCTGCCTACTGCTGCCCTCCACGAAGCTCTTGATTGCCCAACCTGCCCTACTAGAACCAGCAGTTAGTGGATCACCGGAGTCTGGAGCGCTGGACTGCATTGTGGTTGGTGGCACCGAAGAAGCCATAGAAGAAGGTTGCATTTCAAAAAAATATGCTATTTTAGCATATTTTTTGTGGTATAAGATAGTTCAATAATCCTACTTCATAAATACACTGAGAACAATTTAGAAATCTAACTTTTGTGAAAGTGATTTTTGAGACGATAATTACGCTGTTGACCCACCGCCGCCAAGTCTCTCAGCTGCTCCTGGTAGGATAGGGGAGGGTACGCCCTCACGCCGGTCCGCGGTGATGGCGTCGGCGACCTCGGCGCGCCGATAGAAGACGGCGATGGGCCACTGAAAAAAAAAATTGCGTTACCTTTTTTTATCTCCCCACATCATGTTTTAATAATGCACCTACTTAATACATAAACAAAAAAAATATAACACCCAAAAAAAAATATTAGTTTACACATTATGACATTATGCAAAGTAAAACCTAGTGAGTGTAGTAGAAATCTGTTGCGAAGTAATAATATTTGTCTATTTATTAGAAGAATATCTTTATAAACTAATTTTTTTACCTACTTATAGCTGATAGGTATGATTCAGTCAGAATAAGGATCCCGCAATATTAAAATTTTCCCTAATATTATGTAAGAGTAGGAAGATGTTGGCAACTCAAAAATATGTACTCCCTCATACTGCTTCCAGATAAAATATAGTTAAGACTTACCGAATACCTACGTAAAGAAAAGGTAAGTCTTTACTCTTCCTACATAATGGCGTAGCGTAGCTTGAAATAAAAGCAACAATATTTATGAAAAAGTTCATTTATTATGATGCGGGACCATTCTATTTAGAAATCGATCTAACTAGAATGGTCCCGCCTGCCTCCTTAAAAATACTCTAAATTCAATTGCTTCCTGCAGCTCCGCCCTGCGCTGGAAACCATCGCCCCTCCAGGGTATCTGAATAGGCGCAGAGGGTTGGTGGACGCATCGGAATAGTCGGCAACGGTGGCTGACTTTGCCATCCGAGCATCCACTTTTTTAATTCAATGACCGACCGCTCTGCGCCTATCCTGGAGAGCGAGTAGATGGAGCCTTTTCTTTCTGAAAAAAATAGTTCATAGAAATGAGGCATTTTGATTTAAATACTCATTCGCCTTGTATCTTACGCTTTTATTAGGTAGGTACCAAACGTTACAATTTTTGAACGATAAAGGTTGTCTACGCCCGACCATCCGACCATCCAAAGACAACTTCCACAACCAACTTCACACCGGACAATGACGTCGTTCAGCGGGGACTTCACGGCGCTCGCCGCTCACCTCTCTCTCTTCTGCCGGCGCCCGCGGCGCGCATCGCACGCGTCCATTCATAAAATAAGCAGTGCCAGTTCACATGTAAATTGTCTCCCACGATTAAAATCTTGTATACCTTAATCAAGTCTACATCATTCCGACGCAGCCGTCTACAACCCCTAGTTTGATACCCTACAAAGGTCATCAACCTCGCGGCGGTCCGGTCGCGCTCAAACGTTTGAGCTTCTGTCATAAGAATAGAGAAAACTGACTAGAATGGACTCTTCTTTGATCGAGTCTCAAACGCCGCTGACCTACTTCTCCCTTCATGTCGTTACGCCCCTCTGTCATCCAGGCGTGTTGCCAGAGTTGCTACAGTTTAATTTAGCTTAGGTACTTTCTGTGAGCCTACCTACTCTAGTGTACATATAGGTCTAGTGGGTAGTGTCTCGAGAATTCTCGAACTCAATTTCCCGGGTATTCTCGGGACATCGAGAAATTTTCATTTATTATAAAAAAGTAAAGAAAAACGTCGCTAGTACACATAATATTTATTAAAATTGGCCAATAATCAACAAAACCTCTGAGCAACATAAACGAATTACATTTTTTTTCCTTCTTAGAGAACTAAATAAAATAACATTTTTAAACTAGAACAGCTTTCTTGTCTGTGATCAACTCTGATTAAGTAAAAAAAATACTTTCATATAAACTAAGAAGGAACACCACTCGTTTAGGCTATGTCATAATATATAATAAATCTAAGTCAATCATCAAAGAACAAAAGTCTACCTAAAATTTTGATTCAAGACTGATATATTACGTTGTCGGATAGCCGGCTTCTTATTCTGCTGACAAGATTTCCCGACATGGAAAATACTCTTTCATTTTCCGTTGATGTTGGCCTTACTGAAATCAGTGCTTTGTATAATTGTTCCAGATTTGGAGACCGTTTGCCAGTTTTTTCAAACAGTAAAAACTCATTTTTAATGATGGATTTTGACGACCAGTAGGTACTGAAGAGAAAAATGCAAACATTTAATTTTGTTCCACCATTCGGGCTGACAAACTGTGTTGCGTTTACGGATTCCCGGTTTATTTTATATTATTGATAAAAGGGAAAGCAGTGAGGAAAAGCAAGTATTATATATTCATGGATTGTTATTGCTTTCTTTCGTTTCATTTTTTTTTTACCTACAGATGTACTCACCTGAGATGGTACCCCGTCGTCGCGAGTGCATTGAGGGGCACTGCCACAAGCGAAATTGTGGCTGGCAGCATTGCCGCGACAATATCTGGCAGTGCTGTAGTGGACACTGCCACAAGAAAGGCTGTCGCAGGGCGCACTGCCGCCGAGCCAGGCGCGACAAATATTTTGTATGGTGGAGAAAGCCAAGAAAAAACTAGGTAGATTATCTACTTGTTACTTGTTTCTGGGCTGGTTTCCGCAACTAGGCCGCAAGTGGGCCCTTTTTGCGTGTCGGGTGGGGGACTGTTGTTAGTCTAATCCAACCACCCGATGTCCTCCAGGAAAGCCAGCAGCTCGCTGACGCCGGTGCATGCCTCCCTAGGGGTCCTTGGTGTCCCGAGGCAGTGTAGTCGTTGAGAAGCTACGCTATCGCACTCTACAAGCACATGCGCGGCCGTCTCCTCTGCATTCATGCACCCTCTGCATAGGGGGCTGTCCGTGATACCCAGATTAAATAGGTGTTTGTTTAGCATGCAATGTCCTGTGACAATGCCGACAATTCGTCGGGAGTTTGTCACGCTTCAGATTGAGTAGCTTTCGGGAGTATCTCGGGTTTGGTAGATTATCTATATATGACTTATATTTTAATTTATTTTGTTTATCAATGGTCTTTTTTGTAATTAGGTCTACCTAATATCAACCTACCCTACCTATTTTGCAGGACATGATTCAATGTGTTAACTAATTTAACGTAAAGATAAACAAAATAAATTAAAATATAAGTAGTACATAATTATAATTATGTACATACACATGCACACAGTGCCATCGTCAGTTCCTGTGAGACAGTGCCTGTTGTATAGGTACCTATTATCTGTGTATATCACAAATGATAGCAAATGATTAGCAATCGAGCGAAATTTGGTGACTTGAAATTTCGAGACAATATGTTTGCATTGCTCGTCATACCATTTTTATTATCAAGCTACACTGGCAAGGCAATATCAAAAGGACATAGTCTGCGCGCGAAACTTAAAAATGGGTACCTATCTAAAGGTATATGTGAACCTACATATAATAACTTACATAGAGCCACACCACAGAAATATAATAAACTAAACTGACACTTTTATGGCCCTCGACACACACGTTCATCCGGAACTCTCGAGTAGCGGTGGCGCGCCTTTGCTCGGACTCTGACATCTGTTTTTGTCTACGCGATAAAGTCGGAGCGGGGCGGGGCGGCGGCACTGAGTAATTGCCTTACCTCTTACCTATGTTTATTACCCCTGTGTTGTGAAGGCGTTTTTACGGGGCCTAAGAGCATGCACCCAAATCTTGGGCTTGCTCGAAAACAATAGACGCACAGATGCGTCCGGGGCACTGCATGTACGCCGAGCGAAAACAATGGAACGCACATGTGCGTCGTGGGCATATAGTTTGTGTCTAAGAAACGCACAGACGCGTCATGGGCACTGAACGCGTAGGGTACTTTTAGATGCGTAGGCAGCGATCGTGCCCCCCATTATGCCCCCGAAAAGGCATCTGAAATCATTTATGCTTGTTGTATTGTATACAATATAATGAAGCATTTCGGGTAATTATTTATGCACAGCTTAAAACACTTAGGTTCACAGTTAATGACTATGATTTATGTTGGTTGGTACTACCTTGTACATAAGTAGATATTGTTTTACAAAATGAGTGCCATAAATGCACATACACTCGCATTTTTAACTGGAAATATTGTTTTACCAGGGTCCCACTAGAAGAAGGGGAAATGGGAGGCGAAGACTTAGATGCTGTGGAGCCGGCACCAATGTCCCACGCTGGTCTTCTCCGTCAACCCCACTGCGGCAACAAGATATTTTAAAATAATACACATTTATGTACATCTATATTATTTTATTTGCATAGGTTAATTTTATTTGTTTATGTTTTTATTGTTGGCTTGATGACCGTCTGAAACAAAGATAACATATTAGGTAGATACTCAATTACATAATGACGGTTAATTATTAAACATGCAACAACCCCGAGGTTCAGGGTCCAAATAAGTAGGTAAGTAATTTTATAGGTACATATGTAGGTACTTACATGAAAGATATGTGCTCCTCGCGTAGCTCGTTGCTACGGCGCACTACAGTATCAGCTCCTAAAATAGAAATCAATGTATAGGTAATAATAATAAACAACATGACACAGATTAGAATCCTTATTTATACACTAATTACTTTTTAAACCAAAATACGTAATTAGATAGGACCTACCCGATCTGCTAGGTAGGTACCTACCCAATGGACAGACAGTTGCTTCCACATTTTTATTAGTTTTAGTGTGATTCGGTTAGTATAATAGGTACCTAAATTTATAGCAGCGAAAATAATCACTTACTCATGGTCGTTCCTACGTCCATACCATACACTTACTTTTATAAGTTGGTTGAGCTTTAACTGGGCGTTGAGAAAATTCTCAATGGGCACCGCCAGCCGGACACGTCGCGTCGGTTTCGTCGAGGAACGGCAGGCGGCGGCGGCGGCGGCGCGGGCAGCGCCCTCTCATCTGCTTAAACCTCTAATGGCATCTGATACAAAAAAGAGGAAATTGTAGAAAATTCAAGGAATATATTTTAAGACCTGCCTACATAAGTACTTACCATTTGCTTTATTTAGGTAAGTGCCTACGTGACAAGATAAGGTAGGTACCTCATCCACACCCACAGAAAAGTTGAAACGAAGCTGTCAATTACCAAAAGTCCTGCTCCGATACATCAAGGAGCTGGGCTGGTTAGGGCCTACTTAGGCATGAAGATAATGCACAATACATTCCTTATCCTATGCGTGATGTCCGTGCAGATCTACGTTCCTTGTTTCATCTCACGAAGCATCATTTTTATTTTACGCAAGTCTAGTCTCCCCGCGGCTTCGCACGCGTTGTTTCTATTGAAACGTTTTATATTATATAGATTTAGGGATATAAAGTTGGCTATGTATTATTCGGGCCTAAAACTACATGTAATATGCAAAATTTCGGCCTGATTCGTTCAGTAGTTTTTATAAGAGGTAACAAAACAAACATACATTCATCTATACCTACATCCAAACTTTCACTGACGTAATTGGTAGGTACCTTGGCACTACCTACTAAGTATTAGTATGATGTGATGTGTGTAACACTTACACCAATTTCTGATTCGGCTGGACCCATTCCTACCGCCATTTCCTGTCCTATGGCACAGAGTAGGGATGAGACGTACTTGTAAAATCGAGTACCAAGTCTTCCAAGTACGTCCACGTATAAAAACCAGGGCCGAAAACCAGGGATAAAATACTTGCAAGTATTTTTGATACCTTGTGCGTACGGGGCGGCGGCGCGGCGCGTGGCGGGTCTAACTGCGCTACGCACCTTGAAAGTAAAATACTTGCATAGGAAATTGATGCGAGTGCGCATGAGAATAAAGCTTGTAATCGTGTTTGCAGAAAAAATACTTGCAAGCAAAAGCACACGGCTATGATGGGCTCAAGTTACTTTCATAGGTAATTGGTCCGCGCCTGCTTTGTTCTAAGGAATAAAATAATGTCAATTAAAATATACCTGAATAATTCCACCTTTAAAGTTAAATACTTGCATAGGCCGTTGATCCGAGTGCGCATGAGAATAAAGCTCGTAATCGTGTTTGCAGAAATAATACTTGCAAGCAAAAGCACACGGCTATGGGCTCAAAATATTTTAATAGGAAATTTGTCCGCGCTTGCTTTGTTATAAGGAATAAAATAGTGTCAACTAAAATATACCTGAATAATTTCAAGTAAGTACCTATAAACGCGCGGACTGGGTCCAACAGCGCCATGCACCTTCTTTCTCACTAAAATACCTGCATAGGAAATTGAACTTTGTGTCACTGTCGCTGTCAGAAGTCAGTCATTGAGTCCTCCGCCGCACGCCCCACATACCGAATACTTGCAAGACCTTCAAAGTATTTCGTACTAGTACCAGGTTTCCGCACTTGCAAGCAAATACCAGGTATAAAAACCTGGTCGAGTAAATACGTCCCATCCCTAGCACAGAGTACCAGTACCGAGTTGTCGGAGAGCTCTGGTACAGGTACATCGTTTCCGGTGGCATTCACGGCCCGTGAATGCTCACCCCCTTCCTGTCTTGGCTTGCGTTTTTGATCACGCCAACACTAAAAATAAAAATTAACTAGGTACCTACTCAGCATCAATAAGTTAGTTAGGTAGGTACCTAACCTACCTTACAAACGAGTAAAATAAGGCAAGACAGGAAGGGGGTGAGCATTCACGGCCCGTGAATGCTCACCCCCTTCCTGTCTTGCCTTGCGTTTTTGATCACGCCAACACTAAAAATAAAAATTAACTAGGTACCTACTCAGCATCAATAAGTTAGTTAGGTAGGTACCTAACCTACCTTACAAACGAGTAAAATAAGAGAAAACTGCTAGGTAAGTACATAAGTAGGTACGATATATTTTTTTAATTAGGTAGGTAATTAAAATACATAACTTTAGTAGGTACCTACCTAGGTAGGTATGGTATGCTAGGAACGTAGGTGGTACCTGCCTCACTAAACCTTTTATTTTTTGAGGTTATCAAGAGATACAAGATAGGTAGCACAGAACTAGTTTAGTAGTAGGTAGGTATTTAATAGAAAGAGAGTGTGTGTTAGAGATGTGTAGGTACTGTGAGTAATGCATTACGCGTAATATAGCACGACCGCGTACGGTACGCGTACGCAGTACCCGACAAAATTTAGCATGACACATGGCACTAAACATGGCATGGCTGGCGTCATGCTCTGCGATCGGCGCGGCCGTGTAATGATAATGCTCGGTCGAGTGTCCGTCGGTCAGTATCGTAAAGGTTCGAGTGCAAGCGAGTAGGGGTGTCGGCCGGACTAGATTCTTTCTCTGTCACATGCCGCGCCGTTTAGTAGAATCTATATAGTATTGCGTTCTGGATAAGGGTTACGTTTCTTTGGCACCGTCCCGTCTTATAAAATCAAAACTTGCATGATTTGTTTCATTCATTACCATTACTCAGACATAGGTAGGTAGGTAAGGTACCTATATAAAATATTAAGAAATAAATTAGTGCACAACTACGGAACAAACAAATCTTCGTTATCGAATGTCGTCTAATTGCTATAGGTATAATTCGAAACTTATTATCCTATGTGTAGGTAGGACCTGGGTGACCGCGCTTTACTTGGTATTTTAATACAGATTAACATAATAAACGAAAAAATTCCGATGACCTTTTCCCGAGATACGTAAAATATATCTACCTACATACATATCTAATGCAATAATTGTTAGTTTAACGGTATAACATACAGAATGTAATAAAATAATGAAAGGTGTGTAAATTGCTATACTACCTACATTATATCTGAACAGAACATTCAGTCAGTACCTACACTTAAAAGTAATAGCGGGCCTTTCGCATTACTTACATAGCATAGAGCGACATGACGTCGGGTCATGTTTAGTGTACTGGGTACTGATAGCATGCTATATGGCGCGGTACGAAATGTCATGCTATATGGCATGACGTTTTGCGCATGTCTAGTGTGTGTATGAGTAGGTACTCACGATCTTCTACTGCCCCACAGTTCGTTTTGGGCCCAGCTCGTCAAGGGCGTTTTTGGCGCCTTGCGGCGAGCGAAAATCACCGGCTGCAAAACTTTGGTTAACTGCCATATATTTTAATAAGTGGCCTACACATACTTCTTAGTCTGAAACATGAAAGATTTTTGTGGAAGTAGGTTAATATTACCAGTAGGTAGGTACATAACGTCCCCTTAGTAACACAAAAACGCATCTCGATATTGGTTAATTTGAGAAAACAATTAAAAACCGCGTGACACGATACAATAGTGAGAAATTCTCAAACTTTGAAAAGTAGTGATTATATTCTCACTGAGAATATAATGCCTTCGGCCGCGTATGATACCAGAGTTTGGTAACCAGTATCATACGAAGAAAAAATGATCGTCATAGGATACCGGTGTCCAATGAAGATGATTTTTTACTTTTCTGATTCCTTTCATATTTTTGGTAACCAGTATCAGGTAAGGAATGAAATATTCTGCCTATGAAACCAACTGTGTTAAGCAAGGTTAGTTCCCAACTCAACACTATGGTTGATGAGAACAATAAGGTTGATGAGAACCCTAACTGGTTATGTCATTATCCACTTCTGGTTATATTATTTTCTTCTTTCATCCGAGTAAAAGCCATTAGATCGCATTATGTCTCTACGCTTATTGTAAAACCCTCGCTTTTTTTAAAATATACAAGAAAACAAGGAAATAGTTAAACTGTGAAAAAAAACGCAAAACGTATCACATAAGTAATTTTCAATGTAAAAAACCCTTTTGCGTTGAGTGTTCGCAAAAGATGTGCATACATTTTCGTCAAAAATTGTAATTGTTTACCCATTGCAATTTTATAGAGAAAGTGATTTGATTGTGCCATTAATAGTTTTCTTTATTAGGTTATATATTAAAGTTACAAAAACTAAGAAGACTTTATAAGGTTTCACTTAAAGTTTCTTGTCAGATCTCAGATTTTATATAATGCCTAGATTTTGTACTCAAATGTTTATTGTTACAAAAGCATTGATTATTAATGTGTATAAGTTTATTTTTCAAAGTTTAATAACGTAATTAATAAGAATAATAATAAAGGTTACGATCTGTCTTTCATTTTTGTCATTATAATTATTATTTTCATATAAAAAATTAAAATAATAAGCGGTCACCCATGACCGCCGTTAGGTGGTAGTGTAACTCAAAAACACGTTAGGTGGCTAAGGGTATTGTGGCAAAGCCAAAAGGTAGAGTCGTTTGAGTAAGTTTTTTTCCTGTGGTACTTGCGCCCATCACGTAATAGTGCTCTTCCGTCCTCTCTTCGTAGAGATAAATTCAATTTCTTTACTCATTTGGATAACAGGCAACGCGGAAATTAATTCGTTGTAGATTAAAATCAAAGAGTTTATAAAGAGTATAATATAATGTCCTATATTAAAATCATGAAATGAATAACTTGTTATTCTAATACAATGACATTGACAACAATTGTTATACAAACTTCAGTTATCTAAAGTGCCAGTGCATTGATATCAAAATATATCAATGCACATGGCGTGCTTATCAGTTACATGCGAGGAAATGTTAAGTACTCCCTTGTAATTATTTGATATTTTCCTGAGTTGATACTCGGTATCAGAAAAGTAAAAAATCGTCTTCATTGGACACCGGTATCCTATGACGATCATTTTTTCTTCGTATGATACTGGTTACCAAACTCTGGTATCATACGCGGCCGAAGGCAATATAATCACTACTTTTCAAAGTTTTAACTAGACCTGGGTCGATCGCGATCGATCGAATTAGTGTTGGGTAGGACATAGTTTCAAAATGAGTTTGTATGAGGTACTCATTCTATTTCGTGAGGTGGGACAATGTCATGCCTCAAATGTCATGTCACGTCACGCCTCATCGAATGTCATGTTGCGAGGTACGAGTCGTTCAGGACATTTTGTCACATGAGATCAGGTGTCGTGATGAGTGTCCCGTTTTCATTTACTAAAAGTGAGACGTTTTGTTGGATGAGTAGGTGCATTGTCCTGCAAACTCGGCGGGCGAACGATACGGCGATACGGGCTATATGCATATATATAAGTATGGTACAGTAGTAGGTATGTAATTAGTAGGATTGGGATAGGTAGGTTAGTTATTTTAGGTAGTATAGTACCAACTCAGATAATTTTGATGTTTTTTTATGTAGTGATGGCGTACCTTACCTAAGTTTAGGTAATTATACCTCTCTGTTGTAGCTAGATACAAAATTTCGCATTTACCTACCTACCTACTAGTTTAGTATTTACTTACCTGTGTAGGTATCTATTAGGATTACTATAGGAGGATACGTAGGTAGATACATTATATATGTAGATAAAGTGCTTATTATAATAAATTGTAAGAAGCATAAGTACCTACTACCTGTGGGTAAGTAGGTAAGGTAGTTGTAAAGGATCTACAATGACATTGTAGTCAGATCAAGATCACTCATTCTTAAAACACTACGAGTATATTCTCAATATATAATAATATTCTCACAAAACACCTGAAAAAAATTTGTAAGTGGCTGTAATCATTGTAACGTGAGAGCTCGTAATCGCTCACTTCACACCTAACTTGCCTCATCACTCACTCCGCAAAACGAGACGCAGCATGATGACGCGACGTCACGTTCGAGCGCGAGCGTGACAACGCGAGGCGTCCTTTACTCAGACAGACTGGGACAAAAATAGTGAGGTGGGACAAGGATTGAAAATGAGGTGTGTGACATTTTTGAATGAATGAGTGGGACAAATGAGGTGCTTCATGTATGTCCTACTCAACACTAGATCGAATCACAAAGAGTCGATCGCGACCGTACGGGTCGCGATCGAATCCCTAATTTTTAAACGACTGTGAGTGTGATGGTTAAGGTAGTTTTTTCCCCGACAAATACGAATGATCGACTGCATGATAGTCAAAACAGTGAACCTTATGTTGTGAATATTAAGGTAGTTTTTCTCTCTTATACTCGTGACCCGCGACATTCAAAACAATCTAGTCTTTCGATTGAAAACTTTGTAGGTACCTATACCTACACAACACATCTTTTGTTTGCCTTGTGTATTAGCCTTATTATAGGTAGGTACGTACGGTACCTACTTTATTGCGTACCTAAGTTGAAAAGTACCTACCTACTCCTATTTGTAATAGGTAGGCAGTACCTACATTACATTAATTAACTAACTAAACTAAGCTAGCGTGTATAATCTTAACAAAACCAAATTATTATTCTAGGTAGGTACCTACCTACCTACCTGCTGGACTGCACGGCAGTGGCAAGTCATAGGTCTTCGCGACCCACGACCCGCGAAACGATCGAATCTTTTGAGAAGCAAACAAAACTGAACCATAGGGCGTGATCGTTAAGGTAGTTGTTTCCCGGCAAATACGAACGATCGATCAAACGA
Source organism: Eupithecia tripunctaria (assembly GCA_955876795.1). NCBI lineage: Eukaryota > Metazoa > Arthropoda > Insecta > Lepidoptera > Geometridae > Eupithecia > Eupithecia tripunctaria. The sequence goes on along the minus strand of OY041623.1, from coordinate 4,221,441 downwards.
TCGATCGACTGCATGGCAGTGGCAAGTCATAGGTCTTCGCGACCCGCGAAACGATCGAATCAATTGATTCGATCGTTCTGCAAGTTAGATCGCGATCGAACAGGTCTTGAAAAATGATCGATCGACACAGGTCTAGTTTTAACGTTTAAAGCTTGATGTACGTTTAAGACATTATTTAGGTTTGCAAAGAAAGTAATTGCTGGGGTAAAAAGGTTTTATTTCTATGTTTAAAATTCAATAGTTTGGAATAAGGTTCTAGATACGTTTTTGTGTTAGTAACGTTTTTGTAAAATATTACCTATTTAAATTAGATGCGTCAGGTTTTATTTTTCAAAGATATTTATTTTGGTATTAGGATTCAATATAACAAAACACAAGTGTATACAGAAGATACAAAATACTATATAGGTAGAACCTACTTCTGCTACACTACTACGTAAGACGACTCTAAATTTCGTACATCTTTAATCCGAAGATTCTGAATTTGTGTCTTGGATAGTGCCTACGTTCAACTCTGTACAGTACTTTGCAAGATGTGGTCTAAAGCACACGTTCAAAGCCGAAGCATTGAACCAAACATCCAGGCCAAAAAACAGAAGGGTCCAGCTCAATTCGTGCCACCGGCAGCTGTGCGCCAGGATCAAGTCGGCCACTGGCCACTATGGGTCGAAAAACGAATATGTTGTAAGCTCCCTAAATGTTCTGGCAAATCACAGACCATTTGTGAAGTGTGGAGTTGCATTATGCCACAACAAACAAAATAACTGTTTCAGAGCATTCCATACTTCCTAGAGGAACACATTCGTGCATTGTTCCCGTTATGGCACACTCCCTTTTTTTTGATGATTTTTTTGAAGTAAACAAACAACAAAACATAAAAATAAAAAGTACGTGTTTTTTTTTCTCTACAGGGTAGCTGTACTAGCGATGTGTCGTTCGATCATTCACAAAGATCGATATCAATCATGACCCGTTATGAAAATGACCCGGATCATATGACCCGTTCATTTGAATGATTGTTTTTGCCGGCGGCCTATCATCGCCTCACTTCGATTTTTCGTTTCATTTCGATCATGCATTTTGTGATTGATTGACCCGTGCCGTGTGAGATCGGATCTTTGCGTCGCGTCGTCGTTTCGTTACTGACTGATATGGTTCTCGCAAAAACTTTTCCAATACTCTGTCTATATCATTCGAGATCTTATTGATCATTTATAGTAGATATTTGACCAGAATTGAGATAGGTAGGTAGGTATAGGTACCTACCTACCTACCTACTTTTACGTTTCAAGTGATAAGTATGGTTATGTATCTTACAGTAGATAGTCAGATACGAAGTAGGTACTTAACTTTTTTTATTGATTTAATATGCTTGATATTTTAATGAACTTGTGATAGGCCGCCGAGCGGGCGGCTTTCCTTGTTGTTAAATACTTTACATAATAGGTAGTACGTACAGTAGGTACCTACCTACAGACGATCTTATTGATCATTTATGGTAGATATTTGACGAGAATTGAGATAGGTAGGTACCTGCCTACCCTGGTTGTTAAATACTTTACATAGATGTAGGTACCTACCTACATACTTAGATATATTTACGTATTACTCAAAAGACAAGGGCTTTAATACCTAAAGGACCGTAATGCGACAATAGACCATATGACTTATTATTTTATTTATCAATTAGGCTGTGAGAAAATGAGACAGTCCGCAGAATGTGTCCTACTTGCACGCACCACTCACAGCCTCGCAAGAGCAAGACGCAGCGTCAGTGGATTTTTGCGTCAAGTCGCACGCGTCTCGGTCATTTTAACCAATGATCCGAACATTGAAATGATCGGGTCATTTCGTTGAGACTGTTCGGATCAATCACGCGCGGTTCGTGATTGCAATCATATGAGCCGTTCGTTCATGATCGACACATTCCTAAGCTGTACCCTTAAAGCTTCTTTTGATTAAAAAATATTTCGTTGAGTTATGAAGGGTTAATATGATCTCGTTATTTAAGGGATTATGCCGGGGGTGTAAATACCATTCCTCCTTATCTCTGAAGTTTGCACTGCAAACCAGCTGAAATGTAGGTACCTAACGGTCCATTAATAGATGAGCAAGCAGATTTGAAGACGTACTTGCTTACATGTGTCCAGTATTCAGACCGACACACAGCAGAAAATCTGGCAACAGAATAAAAAAAGTTACTGGCGATTGGGACCTGACTATGAAGATTGTGGCGGTTACCTGCGATAATGACGCAAATAAAAAATCTGCTGTTCGCAAAAATAACTGGCAGGTGGTTCCATGCTTCGCCCTCACTATCAATCTCGTAGTACAGGCCGCTCTTAACTACAACAACAAAAGTTAAGAGTATTGTCGAGGTGTGCTTGCCACAGAAAGGCTAAGAAATATTCAAAAAAGATTAGGAGAGCGACACTAAAAGTAAAGCAGGACGTAGTGACGAGGTGGAATAGCACATGCGACATGTTCGAAAGAATCATTACGATTAAGAACAGCGTAATTTCAACTATAGCTATAGAATATCCTGAAACAGAAAATTTTACATCCGAAGACATAGAAATAATATATGCAGCCAGTGAAGTGCTGCAGGTGTTCAAGGATGTCACAGAGGAGATGAGCTCCGAGAGGAATGTTACCGTGTCAGAAGTAGGTTAAATATATGCATAAATATAGCACCTATGTATACCGTATCCATTTTGAATGAAGCATGTTAGTTAACAAACTACGACACAAATAACAAAATATCACTTGCTTGGCGTCGAGTGTTTATTTTGTAATAGATGAGAAAAGTTGAAAACCTGACGCCCAAATCTTCGATATCATCATCATCTGCACCACATTTACTATGGGAGAGCGTTGCGCCGTCGATGCGGAAGTGGCGCCGTGCTGTGCAACCAGCAGTGCCAAGGAATTTGACGGCCTATGCAGTGGCGTTGGCAGAACATCTGCGCACAGCGGTAACTTGCCACTGCCGTCATTTTGGCTGAAGAATGCTTTGCAAGGTGCCTGCGTGACAGCAACATCGTCATGGACGGGACCTTCTTAACTGTACCTGCTGATCTGCCTACAGCCCCAAACCTGACTGCATTGCGTCGTGCGAGGGCATTTTTTTCATCCTGTGATTGTCATCATGTAAAACAGAGGAAGGCCCTTGTACGGGGTGGTTATTATATTAGAAGGATCTGGGCAGCTGCCGGCCATCCCACTCCTCAGCACCTCGTAACTGATTATGAGCTTCCTTCAGGCTGCGCTCACATCCGTCACTGGTGTACAGGTAGAAGGTTGCCTTTTCCACGTACGACGTAGTGACGTCCAAGCCCTGCTGTGTCACGCTCGCCAAGTGGAAGGCCTACAAGTGGGGCGAAACTCTTCAGGGGGGCAGCTGGTGCAGCTCTACGGCGCGCTGGTATTGCTGCCGGCAGCGCAGGTGCCTCTAGCTGTGGCAGAGATACCGGGAATTGCACGGGAGCGCGATCTGCCTTTCAGCCACAACTTCCACGAGTATTTCAAAAGCCAGTGGATGTTTCGTGTAAGTAGTTGCTCTTATTTCAAATACTTCTACTACGTCAACAAAAAACAGTTTTTTAAAGTTGTAAATGTTTCTTTAACAAAAAAGTTTTATGCGATGGCACGCACGCAAGTTCACGCAACCACGGTAATGTTATCCGTGTCTATAGACAACATTACCATGACGCAACCCTTGTGTTCCAGTCTCGTCCCGGCACTCGAACGAGGTGATCGCTTACGCATTATTTATCGAACGTGTGCGCCGTCTGCGCTGCCACGCCGGTCCCCGGTATTATACTAGGGACTCGGCCGGCGTTGGAGACAATGGAGGAGATACCCGAGAGAATGTGTGAAGAGAGAAGCGGAATTATGGAAAGGAGTATTAGCGAAGAGGACATAATTGAGCAGGAATGTTTGACAGCGGAACAATACAATTTACAGGACAATCTTAAACGATATGATGAGCAGAAAAAAAGAGATAGAGAAGAAGACTCAAGCGGATCTTGGACATTTGTGCAAAGTAAAGAGAAGAAAAATAAGATACAACCTGAACAAAACTATAAATCTAACGCAAATATGGAAGATACATTCCAAGTATATATTTCGTCAAACGAAGAAATGCCCAAACAATTTGCATTAGCAAAATTATTTCAAAGAGAAGACATTGCAGCCAATATTGCGAAGATTAGGTACATAAACCCATTCAAAATAAGATTAGACGTGACCAATGAGAGCAGCGTAAAACAACTCGAAAGTTCCAGAACACTTATCGAAAAGGGATGGAGAATACAACCAGCAATGGAGGTCAATCTGACTTACGGGGTTATCAAAGACGTGGACATTGATTTATCTGACGAGGAAATTTTCAACAGCATCTCATGCCCAGATCCGGCCAGATTGGTTTCAGTAACCAGGCTAACTCGTCGAAAATCTGATGGTAGTGGTTGGGTACCCAGTGAATCAGTTAGGTTATGTTTCAAGGGATCTTTTCGACCAATAGGCGTGACCGTGAACGATTTAAAAATATTAGTTCAGCCCTACGTGTTCCCAGTTTCGCAGTGTTCCCGATGTTGGAAATTCGGCCACCCTACAAAAAGATGCCCTACGGTAAAAATAGTATGCCCAAAATGCAGTGAAAATCACGCTAACTGTGCCACCATGAACTACAAATGCCCTAACTGTGGAGGTCAGCATATGGCATTCTTGAGACGCTGCCCAACATACATTAAAGAAAGAACCATCAGACAGATAATGTCCGAATATAACTGTACATACCGACGCGCGCTAACTATGTATGTGCCTCCTGCCTACGAAGTGATACCATCTACGAAACCGAAGGAATCATTTAATTTTGAACCTTACAAGAAGCCAGATAATTTCCCCCCCATAATACCTACCAAAACATCTCCAAAAACACCTTCATTTACAGAAATTATTACGCAGGCAGTTGTACATACGGAACCCAAGCAAAAATCATCACATCGACCCCCTAAAGTACATCAACACCCGAAAGAAGAAGAACTATTTGTTTTTGGTAATAATATAACGAACAATAGTGATACAAGTGACCAGAATAATACAACGAAGAATGAGAAACAGGAAAGAGAAGTTAATTTTAGTGAACTATTGTCTAGACTGAAGGAGATAATTTTTTGTAACGGTGAAACAATATCAATGAAGGTGCATAATCTGATTAAGTGCTGTGTACAATGGGTAATTTTGGTGGTTGTTGAAAACATTTCGGATTGGCCGATATTGAAGCCAATATTAGACCTTTTAGGTCCGTAAATGGATTTTAGCAATCATCAAAGTTTTGTTACGATCAATATCATTCAATGGAATGCGCGTAGTGTTCAACCGAAATTAGAATCTCTTTGCCAACTACTACACCAACAAAAGATTCACATTGCTGCGCTCAGCGAGACGTGGTTGTCGCCCGATAATCAACTGAAGGTAAATGGTTATCGTGTTTATCGTAAAGACAGATCAGATACGCGTGGCGGGGGGGTAGCTTTATTAGTACATAATTCCATTCAATCGAGTTTAATTAATTACAATAGCATAAATACAGGCTTAGAAATTTTAGTAGTCAAAGTCTATAACTGTGACCATATCAATTTTGTAACCTCTTTGTATTGCGCTCCATCTTTACGCACGAATCAGATGGACTGGGAACATCTATTTAATTCAGTAGACAAAAAATCCATAATTTTAGGCGATTTTAACGGACATCATCCAATTTGGTCCCAAAGAAGTACTTCACGCGGTATTCAAATTCATAATGCTTTGTTAGAAAGTAGATTTATTTCCCTTAACGATAACAATATACCTACACGTTTCAGATTAGTTGATAATGTCCTTGAGCAGTCATCACCAGATATATCATTAGCTTCGTTCGATATTGCGATAAGGTTTAACTGGAGCACAATAAATGAGACTTTAGGTAGCGATCATATAGTTATAAAATTAAGCACGTCCTCGCAGAAAAATTTTAACTTCACACGTCAGCGCCGCAATTATAAAAAATCAGATTGGTGTTCGTATAAAGAATATTTAGAGATATTATTTTCTGACTTTAATACTAGTGATGATATCCCACAAAATATGTATGAAAACTTTATTCAATGTCTAAATTTAGCTGCCGATAAATACATTCCAAATATTAAAATTAACCGCAATCCTACGAGTAAATTCACTGCTAAGCCATATTGGAACTTAACGTTAAATAAAACTGTAGCTGAGAGACGTTTGGCCCTTACTTTATTCAGACGCAATCCTACACCTCATAATCTGAGCATTTTACAAGAAAAAGTGCGGGTTGCACAGAAACTAATACGAAATGCTCGGAATGATTCGTGGCATGAATTCTGTTCCTCACTGAATGGAACTATCTCACAAGGCGAAATGTGGCGTAAAATGAAATGGTTCAAAGGTCAGAGCGTCCCCCGTGCTCATGTACCTAAAGAACAGGCCAATAACCTACTGATTAGTTTGACACCTGATTACACTATTCCTTGTGAGCCTTGTTTTAATAATAACTGTACAAACTTAGATATACTATTTAGTAAACAAGAACTTGATCGCTGCCTACGATATAAGGATACGTCTCCAGGTAGTGACCAGATTTCATACTCTATGTTGTCTCATATGCCTGATAATGGCAAAACAATCTTATTGAATTTATATAATATGTTTTATTCACTTAGTTATGTCCCTCCGCAGTGGCGCGATATCACTGTTGTGCCTATACCTAAACCCGGGCGCGAGGCTGGCTCGCCTAACGCACTACGCCCGATAGCGTTAATATCTTGCTTATGCAAAATATTTCACTGCATGCTAATTAAAAGGTTGGAATGGCTTATTGAGAAAAATAAAATATTATCAGAAAATACTACAGGCTTTCGTCGATGTCGGTCAACTTTAAACAATTTATCATGTCTGGTGTCTACAATACAAACAGGTTTTTCACAAAATCAAATGACTATAGCAGCATTTATTGACATAGACAACGCGTATAATAACATCGACGTGAAGAGACTGATAGACACCATGCAACAACTAGGCATAAGCTCTAAACTATGCAAATATCTATGGAATTTTTTGAAACATAGGTCTTTGAAAATATATACAGATTCTGAATATATAAGTAGAAATACATGTCGAGGTTTAATTCAGGGGGACCCGATATCTCCTCTGCTTTTTAATATAGCAACCTATAATATATGCAGCAATATTCATAGTGTATATACGTCACAATACGCTGACGATTTTGTCCTATACGTTAACTGTAACAACTTAAATAATGGCAGAGATAAATTACAATCAGCATTGAACCAATTTGATCGATTATTATTTGATTTAGGTTTAGAAATTTCACCATCAAAAAGTAAAATTTGCATATTTAAAAGAGGTATTCTACGAGATCGGATTGATTTAAACATTAACGACAGGACATTAGAAATTGTTGATAACGTTAAATATTTAGGGCTATGGCTAGATAGATCCCTACGCTGGGCTAAACATATCAATCAGTTAAAAGAAAAAAGTTTGCAGTTACTTAATATTTTCAAAGCATTAGCTGGGTCAGGTTGGGGCATTCACCCTACCTACCTAAGACGTATTTATATAGCTACAATTCGTAGTAGGTTGGATTACGCAAGCCCTTTGTTTGGTAACAGCTGTAGGACACATTTAGGTAAACTTGACAAAATTCAAAACCAATGCATGCGTGTTATCGGAGGTTTTATTAAAAGTACTGCAATACATGTAATGGAAAATGAATTAAACTTACAACCATTACACATTCGTAGGTATTATTTGGCAGGCAAGTTTTGGCTCAAAAACAGATCGTTAGCTAGTAGTAAAATAATAGAAATTTTAGACATTTTAACCCCCTATTGTGACAATTCTTTTTGGAGACGTAAAAGCAAACCTTTACTAATTTTAGTTCACACTCAACTAAAAACTACGCCTATACATATCAGCAAGCAATTAGAAATGTTTTCACTCGACACCTGGGTCAGCAATGTGAATCTTTCGTCAATAGTATTCCCTAGTATTAGTACCATTACCCAAGCAAAACATAGTTATAAAAAGGATGATTTAAAAGCTATATGTATGGACTTTTTGGATAATAATTATTCGGATTTCTATCAAGTATACACAGATGGATCTAAGTTCATGAATGATGGATGTGGTTTGGCTATTTATGACCCTCAAATACGTAGTTCCATTCAGCTAAGATTAAATAATAATATTTCAATAATGTACACCGAGCTTATCGCTATTGCAGAGGCTATTTCGAGTGCTTACCCATTCGACCCACAATTTTTCTACCCAATATTATTTTTACCCACTCATCCCAAAACATATGCTCCGTTCGACCCACTCCAAAAATCTAAGTCACAGTGTATTCTAAACAGTAGGTACAGACACTGTTATATTGATGAAAAAATTAACTATATGTAATTATTAACCAGAGTAACTTGAAAACTTCTTTGTACCTACAATATCGAGGAGGTATATTTAAAGAATTATATTTAATTCCTGCAATTCCTAGAAATATAAGAAGGCGGACTTATTATAAAAAACATAATCCAATTTTTACTTTTGTATTTTTTTATCTGTATGTTTTTATTTTCTTTTGTACCTATGTGTGTGTCGAAATATAAGATATTCTATTCTATTATGTTCTATTCAATCAACAACGGGCCTATAAGAAAAACAATGGAAGGGATACCATTGTTTTTCTTATCTATTTGGGTAAGTTTATGCCTATCGTCTCTTTCATATATTTTATCTTACTTGTTACACATGTCAGTAGTTACTAGACCTTCTAACTTAAAGGTTCTCATTAATTATAGCGGAAACCAAAGAGAGCCCAAGTTCTAACAGTAATTTTATACAGTGAAACCGATGCGGAAAAATTTTGGTGCACCATGGACACAAGTTTTATAAAAAAAGAGCAAACAGTGGTGGAGATACATAGAGTGTGGCGATGTGTACAAGTACTACCCGGGTGTTTTGGTTGTGTGCATTTAAATGAACACCAAACAAGTGTTTTCAAGAAAACTGTTCACGTTTGCGAGCGAGTCAATGAAGCAGATACGCGATAATGCTAATATAAATAGACCAATGCGTGAGCAAAAACACAAATTATACAATGAACGCAATAAAAGTCAAGAAAACAAATTTTCATACGCTAGAAGAAGTCGAAATCCCAAAAGATTATGAAGATTTCGTACTGTGCGACTATCAAAGTGATGATGATAGAATAACAATATTTTCATCCCAATAAGCTCGTGAAATGATAGGTACGACAAAAACCTTTAGCGATGGAACTTTCAAACGCTGTGTAAAAAGAGAGAATAACCTCCAAGATTTTTAAATATGTAAGTAGGTATGCGTGTTAAATAATTAAGATAGTTTTTATTTATGTTAATCAAAATTAATGTTTTACCTCTGCTAAACGTTACCATTGATAAACCTCATATAGTTTATTTTGCATTGCTATTTATATTTTATTGAACCTGTATATGTTTTAAATATAAGATTTAAAAAAATAATCTTGCACGACTTATTGTATGTACCAAGATAACTCAGCAATATTTATTATAAAATTGTATTTATACCTACCAGACCTGAATCTAATCACTGTTGTGCTATTTTTATAATATGTCTATTTGATTATGTTTGGGACCTTAAAGTCTGATTAATGTTATTGTTAGATTAGTAAACATTTATTTTATTTGGCTGACTATTATCTCAACAAGACTGATTTTACAAATAAAAATATGTATACTAAGTATATACACCTTTTTTGTCTGATGAGCGAACCATTTCGATGTTTCACTGTGTCAGTTTTTTTAATTTAAACAATAGAAATTTGACATAAGTAGGTGTGGGTTGAAAGGGGAACTAAAATCCAACGTTTTGGGTCGAATGGCGCAAAATACCTATTGGGTTGAAAATTTTTGGGTTGAGCGGGTAAGCACTCGCTATTTCTTATCTGCATTCCTTTGAAACCGGGAAGTTTGTAATTCTGACGGATTCTAAAAGCGCTATTCTGCATTTGGCTCGATGTACCTCGACCGTTCGAGGAACACCGATTGCCTATGGCATTTTGGAATCACTATCTAAATTATCTAAAACTAACAAAATTGTAAAAATTCAATGGATCCCATCTCATATCGGCATACCGGGGAATGAAGAAGCCGATCGCCTAGCTAATAATGCATTTGATGACGGAATACCTTTTTATTGTTTACCATTGTTCACGGACCATCTGCACTTGGTCAGAGACAAGTGTACAGAAATGTGGAAAGAGTACTTTGACGAAAGATCTTTGACCAAGGGCATCTGGTACCGTACTATTCAACAAACATTGACGCGTTCGCCGTGGTTCGCTGGGTCGTACCTATCTAGATCAGATATTGTGATTGCTTTGCGACTTCGGTCCGGGCACATCCCGCTCAACAAATTTGCGTTTCTCATGAATAAAACTAACTCACCAAATTGCGAAGAGTGTGGTGTTTTGGAAGATGCTTATCATGTCTTAGTAGAATGTGTCCGGAACGAAGCCGAAAGAATAAATTTATTACAAATGGGAATTGATTTGCACGAGTTTGGAAAATGTAATAGCATTTTGGCCTATCCTCTCTCAGAGGAGGCCAAACTGTTATATAAATTAGTAAAATTATATATGAAACATAGAATATAAGTTAGTTAGTTATTGTATACTATGAGGGTGACATGATCACTTAGATCAAACCCTCCATAATAAATAAAGATATAAAAAAAAAAAAACCCTTGTGTTCGAGTTGACTTGGTCAATTTTATTGGAAAACTAGCTGCGCCCCGCGGCTTCGCACGCCTATCCCACGGGAACTGATTTATGGGATAAAAAGTACTAAAAACTACTAACGTACGCCAAATTTTAGCCCGATATCCGTTCAGTAGTTTTTGCGTGAAACAGCAATACACAAACATACAGACATGTTTACAAACCGTCGCGTTTATAATATTAGTAGGATTAACTTAGTTTAATCTGTCTGATAATGTCCTATCTCGTGATTGTTATTAACCGAAATTGATGTAGCTTGTTTATTAAAAAATAATATTACAGTCCAATAATAAAACTAGTATACAAAACTATGCTTTCCACTACACGAATACAAGGAAATATAAATAAGCAAATAATTATATGTTCAATATGTTCAAAACAATCTACAGGTACTTTGGACGGAGTAGAATAGGGCGCCTAATTAAATTAATAAATAAATAATAAAGTCAACAGAAAAAAAGTCTTCGTCAATTAATTTAATTAGGCGCACTATTCTACTCCGTCCGATCTACTTTGCATAAGCACTCTGGTATTCATATGGATCATTCAGTAGAGCTACCTGACTACCTGTAGATTGTTTTGAACAGTCTGCAGTTAGCTCAATTGTAATTGGTACTTATTAATTTCTTTGTTAAAAAATGTATTCTAAAATATAAGCATTATTAATTTCAGGTGGGACCGGCCAGCTTCAGTGTGCACGGACGTGCGCACCACACCTCCAATGTGGCAGAAAGTTTTCACGCCACGTAACGCCGGTCTCTCGGCCCTTCACCAAATATCTGGAGATTCACAGGTAAACTATACCTAGGTACTTACAATAAAACTACCCATAACTGACTTGTTTGACTGAGTTTGACTGTTACCATTTTTCCAAACTTAATAAACCTATCACCGGTATCATCGGTATTATAATCTTCTTACCGACTGTGTGTATGGCACCGTACTCCTCCTTAACGGCTGAACCAAATTTGATAATATTAATTTTATATGTTTGAGTAAGTGTCTCCAATTCTTCAATTCTCCAATTCTCCCCAATTCTTCCCTTGGGTGTCGTAAGAGGCGACTAAGGGATATCTTCTGAACAAATCTTCCACCAAACTGCGATCCCCAACCCGCATGCCCAGCGTGGGGATTATGGGCATATGCAGTGGACCGATACAGGCTGTGGATGGATGTGAGTAAGTGTCTGAAAGTTTACATTTTAACTCAACTGACGGACTCATAGTGGCGCTGCACTCCATGTTTTGTTGTATTAAGTGGCATCCACGCCTAGACTACTACTCGAACAACCAGTCTATTAAGTACTAACGATATTCAAATCCGGCTGATCAATAATTATATATTCTGCTAGCTTATACTTTAATTTTGCTAATTAAACAGCTATTTATTTACTGATCAAAAATGATTTGTGTGACGATCAAGTATGCTGCAGCCGGTTATGATGTATGTTTTCAGCTTATTTTCTACAAAATACATTAAAAAAAATTACTTCTGAACTTAAATTTTAGAATATCGTAATCAAACTGCACACATCTTGTCTGGTACGTACCAAGTACCAACCAAGTTTCCAGGTTCTTTGACCATTTAGAATCATTCACTAACATGTTTACATGTTATCTATAATTGTTTATTTAAATTTCAAAGTAGGCATTCTTGGAGGTTGTAATAGCATTTTTCTAGTAAAAGGGTAAGGCCGCCAAAATTGTCAATTTTTTTGTGTCACTTTTTTGTCTTTTTTCGGGGTATTAACTTCGAGTATTCATATTTCGAAAGTTTCTTATACAAACTGTTAGTATTATGACTTTAACATAAGAACAATATATCAACCAGCATATAATTAGTGTAACTACTAGCAAACAAACAAAAAAACTAGTTTTTTACATCGTTTCAAAACAAAAAAAGTCACATACTTTTGTCTCACTATTTATTTGTGTTACGAATATTTACCTGATTTCTACTAGCAGTAGGGCTGATCGGCAAAAATACATTTAGGAAATGGCAACACCATCAACCATAAAGCATTAAAAAAGAAAACCGCCATTTTGTTGCGTCAGACGGAGTTGTCAAAAGTGGCTGGCGCGTACAGTGCTCATGGTGAAAAAACAATTAAATTGATTTTTATGAGGTAAGTGACTAAAAATTTTATATTCCCGTGCTGTATACTTTGGCGGCAGTATTTGATTTGCTACTTAAACTATTCATAAATGCCATATTTATGTAATTAAAGGAATTATAACCTAAAAATATTTTTCAAATAATCCTTTTGTGTTGCATTTGTCTTACTTTTGTAATACTTTTGTGATACTTTTGTGTTACAATAACACAACATGTTTGTGTTACGTAACACAATAGCTCTATAAAGCCACATTCATAATGGTCATACCAGCAATTAAGGAAAAAATAGGTAGGTGGAATTTTTGAAAAGAATTTGCCAACATTGTTAATAATCTTTATTTGTCAAGACAAATATTATTAATTAATTAACATTGTTTAATTTTGAATGATCATTGGTACACTAGAAGAATGATTTTGGCCACGTTTGTATAGGTTGATACTATTGTGGCCACTGTGTGTGTGCACAAATGAGATATCTAACTTGCTGTCTTCTCTCTACGCCTATAGTAACACTATAGAGCTATAACGCTCTGTTTGAATGTTGCTTTGCAGAGCTTATACTAAGTTCTTATCTGATTTCAACATAAATATAAGGTGCCCCACAAATACCTGCTATCCCTTTAAAGGTAGATTCAGACCATCAAACTGAGCACCAACTTGGAAATAGCAAAAAAAAAAAATCCGCTTTTTCATAAATTTTGTCTGAGTAGGAATGACACAATTGTATGAAACAGCTGATGGAGCATGATGAAAGTTGTTTAGTTTGATGGTCTGAATGTACCTACTCTTAAAGGAATAGGATATATTTTTGGGCACCTTATATGAGGATGAAGGCTGCTTACTAACACGTCCTTCTGCGGTCGCGGGTCTCCCGGTAATACTTAGGCACTTATTTCTGTTTTAGAAAATGGCGCCATTAACTGCAGCAGAACGGCAAAAACGGTACCGAGAAAAATTGAAAGTGACAAATCCTGAAAAGTTTAAAATTCAGAAGAAGAAAAACAGTGAAAGAACTTTACATAAATATAGTATATATAATAGATACAGTAAAAAGTTTGTTTTTTTTTGTTTTCAGAAGACAATATTTTTTGTTACTTACTAGTTTTAAGTTAATCTAAGTGTAAAGAAGAGAAGAAGTGCCTTGCCTACTAACTGTTTGTATTTAAATTTGAGTTGATTTCTTTTTTTAATTTACATAGAGAAGTATTAAACGTTACCCACTTACCTACGAAATCATTTGTTTTTATTTTAATGAACCTAGAACCATCGAGAATCCTATCAAATTAAGTAAGATAACGCTCCCAAGGGTGAGCTTTTGGGGTTTTTTTAGAAGGTACTAATAGTATTTTGTGTAGATAGGTATCGCCAATATGAAACGACCTTTACCCAAAAAATGTGTTACTTTTGGGTTACTTTTGGGTAACGATAACACAAAATGACGTTGGGTTACTTTTGTGATACATTTGACAATTTTGGCGGCCTTACCCAAATATTCTTTTAGTTTTTTTGGAAAAGGATAAACCTGCCTCTATTGTTTTTACTAACCATCAACCATGTTGCTTATTTTTTTTCAGACGTAATCGCGAAAGTTTCTGTGACCGCCTCGCGCTTAAGTGCCCGAATCCGAGGGATTGAGACGAAACAGAGACACATCATACATACGGGACACTATACAGCGCAATAATGAAAGAGCTCTCGAACGGGGAGTAATTATCCTTCGGGAGTTCTTAGATGCTACCAGCCGGTGGTTGGATGTTTGTGTTGGGCCTGTCATTGACGACGCCGACATCCCTGTGGTTGGGGAAGAAGTCGAGTTTGAGCCTGTGTCTCCATCCAGACCGCTGACACCCCAATCAGCCAATCACCAGAATCACACCAGCCGCGGTGTCGGGTCTGTCTTGACAATGACACCTCATTAGCCCTGTGGCCACATGGTCTGTGGTCGGCCTAATGTGATGAAATGTCCCTTTTACAGAAGTGCTATTGATAATGTACAAAGATTTTCCGTTTCGTAAGAACGAAAAGTCTTAGTTCATAATTAGATGACCTAGGCATAGAGTTAGTACTGCGTATGTAGACCAAGAGTACTTACCGGATTTGTGCACTGAGAGGGAACGAAAAAACTACTGAACGGATCGGGCTGATGTGTTGTGTAGGTACAGGTAGTTCTAGGCCTGGAATAACACATAGGCTACTTTTATCCTATAAATCAGTTGCCGTGGGATAGTAGGCGTGCGAAGCCGCGGGGAGTATAATATAATATTTTCCGCTGGCAAGACGCCGAATTCTGGCTTGTCTTTATGGATGTTTGTATACTGAAGCAACAGGTACTTACAATTAAAATCTATATTTTAAGGTAGCTAGGAATAAGTCACTATCTCTGTATGAAATACGAAATAAACTGTAAACTACGAACTAAATGTACCTACTTAGAATTTAAGTTTTATCTATTTTGAGGATTCAACTAACTTTTTTTTTATAAGCCTCGGAATGTTTTATGTTGTTAAGGTATTTTTTTTTATTTGATATTCAAGCCGTGCTTCAAAGGGACGTAGTCGCTTAGCGACCACATTGCCCTAAAGATGTGGCAAAGTCGTAAGGTCTAGGTTCAAGGCTCGTTTAAAGTCAGTGTCTAAAACACAGTAAAAAATATGACCAAACCAGTTTATCATAATTACATTTTTGGTGCAAGTGCAAATATAATGTAGATTCCGTCTGTGATCTGTATCTATCTATGTAAAAATCTAATTTTACCCCTATAATCGCTTTGAAAAACAGGTTCGGTTATGGCCGAAACTGACACCGAGGCCAAAGGTTTTACTAATTTTAAATGAAATTTTGTATACTAACCTAGATTTATTTCACGAGTTAAAAAAATATAATTATTAATGCTCAAACCCTTTCATTTTTATCCTGAAAACCTAGCTACCCTACCTCACTATACCACCGAATGACTAGTGTAGTTTTAAGTAAGTACAGGTATTGGCAAATGTAAGGACCTACCTATAGTGTAGGTTAGGCATTGAATCATCTAGCTTACGCTATGGAATCGCGCATACAAAATCGTCGGACACTATCTATCTACAGTTACTTTAGATCGTATTACTTTGGAAATAGGTTTCATATTCGAAAAATAGAATTATGTTATCACTTGCCATCACTTCGGCGCTAGTGCTCAATGCAATGAAGGCAGCTGCAAGCATGATTGCAGCACAGCATTGCATGGGTAGGTACCTGCAGCTACTTTCATTATTTTTATCGTGTTCTAAATCCACCATGGCGGCTTTGATGATACGACAAATTGAAATTCTGTGGATGTTGTGTAAATAAAAGTGAGAAACTGTGTGAAATAGGTGTAACTAAATCTTGTGTTCCTAGTTATGAAACCAACAGCGGTAGTGGTATCCAAATACACTGTTTTCCACAATCACCCAAACATACAGACAAAGTTTGTGGCTCAGACAAAATAAACTGTACCTACTACTACCTAAATGTTTGAATTTACACAGTAGTCAGCAATTATTGAGTAAACGAGTTTGTGCCAAACATTTTGAGCGTAGATTTTACGAGAATGATTGCCTAGTTAGCCAAATTGCGCGGCCAACTGTTTACGGCGGCGGCGGCGCGGCGGCAGAGATCTACAGTGGGATTCCAATAAATGGACAAAGTAAGTAGTTTGCTTCATATACAAATCCAGAAAAAAAAATATGTCTAAAATCGACAATTAATGTCCCAAATATAGATTTTAGTTGATAAAATCATCATAATTGTGTAATCAATGAGAAAAATAGGGATGGGCAACATCAAGTTATTATTTTGTTCGTTATCGATATTTTGGCACTTTTTCCCGACTGCCAGAAAGTTTACTACTGAGAGTAATATTTTAAAGGAGTATGTAGGTATGTATTTGGGTATAATATATACCTATGAAAATATACATAGTATACATTCAAATTTTAATTGATATCCTATGGTACCTATGGTGTAGGTACATACAGGTATACCTATTATTATTTTTGAGGAGGGTTATGAGGTTGATACTCTATGTTTGTATATATGTGTAGTCTATTTTATGTTCCCACGTAGCGCTGACACTACTGATCCGATACCAATAAATGTTCAAATGTATCGCTTGATTCGTCTCCTACGCCGGATAAGTCTAGGTCACAACGATTTTTTTTGTCAGTAATACAGAAAAAAAATCGCCGGAATGAGCGCAGCTGGTAGGTACAGTTAATCACACCTTTACACTTATTACTAGTTACTGCCTACGGCTTTGCTCGCGTTATTTCTATTTTTATCCAAGGGTATTTATGGGATTAAAAGTAGCCTATGTGTGATTCCAGGTTTAGTTTTAGTAAACATTATTAAAATTGAGGCAAATAAAATAAAATTAAAAACTACAACATTAAAACAAGCGCTCAATGCTGTTCCAAATAAATATTACCGATTGTAAATTATAATTATTCAAATTGTTTTATTCATGGAGCCTCCGGCTCCAACCTTATGAATTATGTATGTACCTACAAAGGCCTCCGACTACTTGAACATAAAAATTCAATGATGGATAACTTTCAATCGGTAATTCATCAATATTTATGTGGAAAAGTATTGAAAGAATGTTTATAACTTTTACGTAGTCGGGTTGTAGTTTTTAACTTTATTTTATCAACTATGAGCAGACATTATTAATGATTTGTTTATATTTCAGAAACAAAAAATTTCGCTACAATAACAACACCTCATGAGACTCCATGCAAGAGAGAAAGAAGAACTGGAAGAATTCTCACTCCAAACTTAATTTTAAAAGATTTAAAATAACTTGTGGATATGTCGCAGCCGGAACGTAGAATTAGCCCGTTTGTAAAACGGCTAGGCCGTTTACAAAACGGCGCCATTCAGCTAAATGCCTAGGCCGATTGTAGAACGATCGGTGAAATCAACGTTCTACAATATGGCTGATCATCTGAATTAGCCCCTTTAGGGAATGGCTAGGCAGTTCACCGTGCTTAGGCCGATCGTCAAATGAAGATAACTGTTTCTGTGTACGAGGCTCCGTCTGCGCAGAATCTACAGTTACCTACATATTATATTTTATTACCGGCTATGACATCAATTATCTGCCAAGGAAAGTTGCTTAAAAATTGGGTTCGGAGGTTAGCTCAAACAGAGACAGCGATACCTAACTACCTACAGTAGAACACAATTTTAAAAGTTGGTCGTTTGGTACCTACCGTGCATACCATAACATGCATTTAAACAGCTGTTATTTTATCTTTACTACATCCTCAACCTCAACAACTTGTACTGCTAGACGCAGACTTCCCCCGATTAGCTCCTTATTGGCGTTTGTACCATGGGGGGTAATGACCATAAACTTCACGCCTGTGCTCCACGCTTGGCAAAGGGATTAAGGATTGCAGTTCGGTGGAAAATTGTTCAGCAGGGGCGCTGCTGCAAACCCACGGTGGATATCCCTTGGGGTGGTGCAAATTCTAAGCCAGCACCACACGGCCACATTATTACATTACCTACCTACTTCAATTTTATTGAGGTATATTAAAGATTAGATTTTAAAGAAGTTAAATTTTATGCACTGATTTTGATTATTATATAATATTATTAATAATCTGAGGCACCGTGACACTACTATGGGATTCAAATAAAATACGTTTTACTTTAATCCCATCAAATACATTTCTTTGGTACCTACATTTCAGTGTTCTGAAGTTTGGTTAGGAAATTTATTTAGGCAGGTAACCTCACACAAGCAAAACCACGCGCCATTACTACTAGTTAGTAATCCATGGTATAAAAGATATAGCCGTTTTACAATCGGGCTAGGTTTGAGTCAGCCAAATCGTTGAACGTTGAGCTTTTTACAATTGGCCTAGCCATTTAGCTGAATGGCGCCGTTTTGTAAACGGCCTAGCCGTTTACAAACGGGCTAATTCTACGTTCCGGCTGCGACAGATACATCAATTTCACAGTTTGCACCGCTTGAGTGGAATGCCAGAATATCAACCATTTTCACTCATATTTTTTACGTGAGTAACATGATTTATGTTTTATGTGAAACGAAAACTTTTCTATTTTGGTACTGTATAAAATCTGTTATTCTATTGTGCTTGGTAGGTGAACTTATGTATAATTTCCACATACGATGAAGGCATTTTTTGTAACTCGGACATTAAGCAGAGGATATCGTTACCTATCTATTTATCAGCGCACGTAGGACACTTCTGACACTTCTGACACGGGCATTTGTATAAAAATAAAAATATTGTTTCATTATGTCTGATAAATAATTAATACATTATCAAATCTATCGTTTATTTCAACAATAATGGTATGTAGGCATATCGATATTTTATGGATATTCAGGTACATCACTGGCAAGAGGCGGGATAGAGCGAGGTATATCTATCTCTTTCTAACTGCACACTAGCGATCTTCTCTTGGCAAACATAACTGTAATTAACTATAATGAATGGCCAGATGTACAGTGTACAAAGTTTGATGTGTGCCACACTTGTGCCAACTTAGTGGTAATTTTAAATAACATTACACGAGACTGGCATACCACGAACAAAATTACCCCGTTGTGTTGTCAGTGACAATGCATCCAACATGACGAGTGCAATGACAATTGGAAAATGGCTGGCGATGTATTGGATGTTATGCGCATTCTGTATAGGTATTTGATTGTGCAAAGTGGGATGAAAATTATATTGACGCATCCAGGAAGTGCCAGATCTAAACCACAACCAATGGATCAAGCGGGATTTACATCAGTCACCTGAGGTGTGGACAGTTCCTTAACCACGACCGGTACATAATTTTTTTCGGTCAAGAGTTGGCAAAATACATCGTGGCGTTGATTGACTCGATGCCAACATTAAAATATATCGCACTGCTATTCGAGGTAAGAAGTGGTACCCGTCCATCCTGACATGGCTGGTTGATGTTATAGTGAACAACTCAGCTCTGCTGGCTAGATCAATTGGAGCCTGAATTTTACCCTGGAATTTCTAAGGTCTATAACAAGAAGTTTGCTATTGAAGTATGGAACATGTAAAGAACTGAACACAATGATGGAAAAGCTGGCACATCTCCAACCAGCATTGGTCAATCGCTCGTCTCCGCTGCATCTGCACGACAACGCGCGACCTCATACTGCACAACAGACGGTCTCCAAGTTGCAAGAACTGGGCTTGGAAGCTCTCCATCATCCGCCCTACTCACCAAACTTTGCACCTACAGACTTCTAATTTTTTCAGAATTTGGATAACTTCTTGGGTGGAAAAAAATTCAATACCTGAGTGAGAGGCAGTACAAAATGAACCTCAGAAGAATTTGTTGCCTCCCGTCCAGCAGATTTCTTGAGGAAGGGCATCAAATAAGATATTTTATAAACATAGACGCATTGCAAAACTAATGGGATTATAGGCGGAGATGAGTAGGTGTTATAGGCGACGGTGACCATTTACCATCAGGGTCTGCTTGCTTGCTCACTTTCGTAGTATAAAAACTTAAGAATAGCGAATAAACATTTTTTATTACGAAATTTTATTGAAGAGCTTCCTTCTTCAAATTGAAAACAAAATTCAAACGTTGGCCACTAATATGATATGAAAAAACAATTGTGTAGTCTTTGTTTTGTCATGATTGTTGACAACAATCATACAACAATTTGTTGTCAATGTTGTCCATGACTAGCATCATATTTTCTTGGTAATTTAATAAAAATGGATAAAAGAAAATTTAAATTTATAGAAAACAAAAGAGGCAAAAGATCATTATTGCATAAAAGGCATCAATATAATTTAAGGGTGAAAAATAATAACGGAACAAGTCGATGGAGATGTTTCGAGAGGAACGACTGTACATTAAATAAGCAGAAAAACTCATATATCAGAAAATCGAAGCACACGTGTTCATCAAGTGAGTTTAAAAATAAGGTTTTATTGACACTCAATGCATGCAAAATTGAAGTAGGCATCAACTTGGAACCAATTCCAAGTATTATAGCATTATTTATTTATTATTATTATAATTCCAAAAATATTTGAGAGAAATTTTGATATATTAAAACAAGATTGTTCATCTTCTGATGACGTTAAAGTCCTCGGTCAAAGACGGTCTTTATACACAAAGAAAGAAAGACTTTTTAAATTCGGATTAATTAAACTTCCGTAAAATTGAAGACGTTCATGTGCCACAAGGTTTTTGCGATTATTTTTTTGTTAACGATATAATTTTTTGGTCAAAATTAGCAAGATCACCGATTATAAATCATTCAAAAAAAGATTACTTCGGCGATGGAACATTTTCTTGCTTGTCCCTCTTGTGTTTTACCAATTATATACACTGCACCTGGATTTATTTTCAAACAAAAAGATACAAATTGTTTTACATTATTCCAGTGATTTACGCATTATTACCGGACAAGACAAAGGAGAAAAACCAACATTCTTCGCGTTTGTTTTCAATTTGAAGAAGGAAGCTACTGATAGTACTTTTTTTTTGTAAACTGTACCAAGGGTGGACGTATAAAAAAGTGGTCAAATCCAGATATGGTCTTCAATAGAACTGGGGCGTACAAAATGTGGTCGAATCCAGAATAGATCGTATCTATCCATCGGGAAAGTCAGTCGGAATGACATACAGGTGCAGAGAGAAGACATGCTGCAGCGCTTGAACTTAACTCATAAGGCAGTCTCAGACTGGGGCAAAGCCAATCGGGTTAACTTCAATGCCTCTAAAACGCAAGCATGTCTCTGATCTGCAAAAAAGAGTCCGCTTGTCCAGCTTCCCGTTTTCCGGAATGTACCGGTACCTATAAAGGATCAACTGGAGCTCCTCGGTGTCACTCTCACACCAACTTTGAACTTTGGCACATTCATCGAGTCGAAGGCCAAAACAGCACCCATGAAGCTAGGGATCCTAAATAAGGTTAACACATCCGCGGACAGTATCGGCGACAGACTTTCAAGAAAACAAAGCAATACGACAGCACGCCTCTGGCCGTTCGAAATGTTATGGTTGTTTAAGGACAGAACGTTGGACGGCGTCTGATTACTGTACTATACTATGAAGATTGGACTTTACTGTCACCGCAGAAATATTTTTGAGCCGCGTACTGTCACGCTATAGGCTTCAAAATTGCAAATGAAATAAAGACCTTCACTCGCACTTTGACATTTTTTGATGTACTCACACATATACAGTACGCCTGTCGACGTCTATTTCTCGTACATTCAGTCGTCCACTGCGCCCGCGGGGGGCACACGCGTGGTGCACAAGCAGATTTCGCGCGTAAACTTTTACCAACGGTAAGAAATTTTAAAAAATACTTGTAATAGTTATCTTGCTTTAGATAATATGTTTTAGTGTACTAAGAATGAGCAAATGTAAGTGTTCGATGCATGATAATGATTTTTATACAATGTTTTTAGATGGCGTCAAAAGATTCATACGAAGCAAGCAATTTTTTTAGATGGCGTCAAAAGATTCATACGAAGCAAGGGAAAAACGTATCCAAGATTTGTTCAACGAAGCGTCTACGCCTGAATCCAGTCAGGATCCGTATGCTGATGATGAAGGGGATTTTGGTTCTGACCAAAATTATGAACCTTCCGGCAACGAATCTATACGTCCAAAGGCGATGTGTCACGTAGCGTATGAAAACTCTGATGCTAGGTGGCAGAACGCCTGTGGGCAATGTATGAAAATGTTGAGTGTCAGAACGCCATCAAGATCTCTCGAGGTACCGCCCGCGAACGTGTTAAGCGATACTTCTCACCGGGACAGCTTCTATCCCTTTATCAAGCACAGGTCCGGTCTGGTTTGGAGTATTGCTGCCATGTTTGGGACGGCTCGGCCAAGTATCAGCTTGCAGCCTTAGACTCGATCGAACGAAGAGCTTTCAGACTCATTGACGAGCAGTACCTTGCAGAGACTAAGGTTCAAAGTCTCGACCACCGCCGCAAGGTTGCTTGTTTCTTGATCTTTTATAGGATACATTTTGGAGAATGCTCACTTGAACTACATGACCTGATCCCACCATCCCCCTTCCACTCCAGGACAAGCAGACGCACAGCGCAATACCATCCATACTTGGTGGACGTACCCTCCACTCGCACTAAGCGGTTTTCCTCCACCTTTATTATTCGCACCGCAAATGAATGGAACTCGCTCCCTGACTCTGTTTTTCCGGCCAATTACAACCTGGGTCTCTTCAAGACAAGGGTGAATAGGTATCTTCTAGACCTTCGTGATATACCGTCGGCCGCATCTTCACTTTCCATCAGGTGAGATCGCGGTCAAACAAAGGTCTATTTACCGTAACTTACGAGCTGTGCCAATATTGCACAGCCCATAAAATTACAACCATGGAAAGTTCTGCCAGAAGAAGGCAGAAAATTCCGGGGTTGTATTTTCATAGGCTGTGTTTTACGACGCTGTAAAATATTTGAACGTACCTAGCTCTTACAACCAAAGAAGTTACAGCCTTGGAAAGTGATGCCAATATGGCGTCCTATCCTATGCTGCGTTTACAATCACTAGCTTAGTAAAAGCGGTCAATTTGGAGAGCATCGCATGATAATGTCACTGTCAATGTGTCAGTTTGAATAATAAAATAAATTGCACCGAGACCTACCAACTTCTTTCGGAATCTTTCGTAATAAAATGGAAAATATTGGATCTGAGTCAGAGTCAAATCGTTTATTTCTTAAAGCTGCATACAGAAAGAACGCTGGAAACTTATAAGCGCTTACCGGCGCTTGACAGCGTTGGTAAGCCGCGCAGGAAAATATATGAACGCGCGCCGATAAGCACTGAACGGTCCTGACAAGTTGCCGACAAGCTTCAAGACGCGCTGGTCAGCGCTAGGCGCTGCCATCTAAAATTAATAAACAACTGCGACAACCAGCTTCCTTTGTGTAGAACGGACCAGCGCTGGCAAGCGCCGGTAAGCGCTTATAAGTAGTTTCCAGCTTTCTTTCTGTATACGGCCTTAGACTTACAACATAAGCACTTAGACAAGTCAAATTTTACTATATAAACAGCTTGATAAATAGTTATTACTATCAAACAAGAAATAAATTGCAATTGACTCTAATTCACTTCAATTTTTTGTCCACTAGCTGAAGAAGTGAAAAAGAAACCACTAGCAAGTTTACCGCTTATTAACTAATACAATCTTAGCATAACTAAGTCTTACTGTTCTTACATACTATTGTCGGTGTGGAACTGGCGACATACGGCCAGATCTAATTCTTTGTTCTGCAAACAAAACGAAAGTAAAACTAAGAAATTCGCGTAGAAGTATAGGTACAGAAATTAGTTATGGACATTGGCAGGAAGACGGAGAATTGTATCAGGATATTATTATATATTGTTGTGTTTGGCAAAGGCATTTCTCTCGCAACCAAGAAGCTCCTCTCTATATAACACCGCAAACGTGAATTGGGCCTTAGAAATGAAGTGGTTAATGTGCTTGTCTACAGCATTATTCAAACTAATGAAAAAGTTCAGTCGGTTTCTGCCACGTCGGATCATCCGCACTCTGACGGAGGCCCTGCTCTCTGCCACGATGCACGGGAGTGACGAGATCAGCTAGCAATTTTCCGTGCTTTGGAGATGAAACGATGTGTTATATATAGTACCTATAAAAAGTATGTAACAAGAGAACTTGAAGAACTACCTACATAAAGAAGGAAACACTTGAAGAAACGCCT
This sequence comes from Eupithecia tripunctaria, assembly GCA_955876795.1. NCBI lineage: Eukaryota > Metazoa > Arthropoda > Insecta > Lepidoptera > Geometridae > Eupithecia > Eupithecia tripunctaria. The sequence continues at coordinate 4,196,715 of OY041623.1, read as the reverse complement.
TTATGCCTCTGCACTTACCAACAATCAACGTACATATAATGTAGTCTGTTACAATATTATTGTATTGCAGTGCTTTAACTGGGTTCATGTTTGGAACTGACTTAACTAACCAACAAACAACATGGTGGTATCAATAAAAAAATATTATTTTTAAATTGAAATGAAATGTTAATTGAAAGTTTTACATAATTTTGTTTATCTACGGTTATTAGTAGGTATATCGGCTGCTGTACATATGCCTTCCGATGAATGCCACAAATTATTAGTAAACGTGTTTATTCATTAAATTATTTGTACTTATCTACATTCTGAGCACTCGTGCCTTGATGATGAACACAGTAGAAATATTATGTGATGGCTTAGATTTTTTGGAAATAGATATTACCTAGGTAGGTAGGCAAGTGTAAATACTTGTATTTTGAGGGTTTTGTACCTCACCCCTGCGTAAACAATGTACTATAAATGCTCCCGTACCAAAAAATAGACTATTTGAAACATTAGGATTGTGGGTTTAACAGAATAACTCAGTCGGCCTGTTACGTACGACCTGCGAAATCGCACGCGCTTTTGCATTTTTGTGTTAACAAATTAGGAACCTACAAAATGGCGCCATATATATCCCTTAGTCGCCTCTTACGACTCCCACGGGAAGAGATGGGGTGGTGCAAATTCTAAGTCAGCACCACACGGCTGATGCCTAAAACAACAAAAAACGGACACAATGGGGACGTTAAGACTAAACCGTGAATTCGTGCCTAACTCACTAAAAACGGCGAAATCGCAGTTGCGTCTAGGAGAGGTGGCATTCTCCCAAACCACCGGTATGTAGATGCCAACATAGTATCAATGATATCAACTTATCATAACGTCCAAGTGGGGGGTAAAGAGAAATTCGGCCGGTATTACTACAAACCGCAGGTGGTCCTAGATTATAACCGATCCATGGGGGGGGTTCAAAAAATTATTCAGGCGGATGCTAAATGTATCCATTATGCACGCCTGGATAATTTTTTGTACCCACAACACCACCATGACGGCACGTAGGTAGCGGCAAAATTTAGCCCACGAAATATTAGCGGGCGCGCGTGTTCGTTGGAGCGGTTATGGAACCATCACGCTTTATGACAGGAACCACTGGGGTACCATAATCGCTTCTATCTACCTTGAAAATCACCTAGTTCGCGCTGTAAGCGTTCTAGCTCTTTTTCAACAGGGTCTCTTAAGGCTAGTGGCAGTGTTCTGGCTTTACAGAATATTGGCGTGTCATCTTTTAAAAAAACTTCAATTTGGTTTTACAGCTACGAAGCCCTGATTTAAAATCTTCCGGAAAGTCTGATTTTAATTTTTCAATATCTGAATCATTTCTAGCCAAGTGATGCAAACTGATTGAGTTTAAATGTAACTTTCGCAATCAACGACGGCTCATTAGCGGAGGCCCATCATTGTTTATTATAAAAAGTGGCAATGATTACTTGTTTATCCCATACTGCACATTTACAGAACAACGTCCGAGTGGGACAATTGCTACACCTGTGTATGAATGGAATCTATGTGTATCTTTATCAATGAGTAGGTGGGACAGGTATTTATCGTAAAATGACTTACTGACCGCCGAGATCCTGCTGCCTGTATCTATTTCAAAAGAAACCTTCAAACCTTCGACCAACAAAGTGTGTTGATAGGGTCCATCTTTAGGGTCACTTTTGACTGAGACAACCTGATATAAACCATCACTTGAATCACCTTCTGAACTTGAATGAATATAATTCTGGTACCTAGACTTTTCCGAGTGTTTTTGTCCATCTTTCTTGGTATTAGTGCACATTGCCGACAGATGACCCTTTGTACTGCTATTGTCGAAAACATACAACTTGTATCTACACTTATTAGGCGCATGACGTCCCTTGCCACAGCGCCAGCGAGCGCCCTTCGGCTCGCCTGAAGCCGGCGCAGCGTTCGGCGTCTGCGCCACCCGATGCAAGCCAGCCGCGGCCACGGCGGCGCCCTGCCCGAGTCCCGAGCTGCTGACGGTTGCCGACAGCGCAGCGCCGGCCGCGGCTTCCGCCGCGTGCCGCTCCGCCGCCTCCAGCGCGAGCGCCAGCTCCACTGCTTTCTTGTAGTCCAGCGATGACTCGGCAAACAGGCGTGAACGCATGTCCTCACTGCGCAGCCCAGAGACGAACTGGTCGCGGAGATTTACCTCCAGTTGCGATGCGAAGTTGCAGTGGGTTGCGAGGTGCTTCAGGTTTTGAAGGAATGCGGTTATTGATTCGCCTTCAGCCTGGCGTCGCAGACGATATGTGTGTCTCTCCGCATCTTTGAACGCGCGTTTCAGGTGGTCCGTTACGAGTTTGACCAGCTCGTTGAAGGTCTTGGTCTCCGGGTCGCTAGGAGAACACAGGTCGCACATCAACTGGTAGGTGCGCGCTCCCACGTGCGTAACCAAAGTGGCCTTTATTTCGTTGAGTAGAATGAATTGCTTCACTAATCGGACGTACGAAGTTCAGTTCTTGTCCTCTTCGAGATCAAACTCACTTAATTTGCCGAAAGGCATGGTAAAAATCCCTTATTCGTCGCCAATGTAATGTTTGGGTGCGGAATGAAAACTCCATTTATATGAGACTGACATTTATTGACACCTGTCACTTTGACAGATGCTTGGCTCCAAGTAATACACTACATTAAACAAGTGTAAGGACTGTATTTCCAACCTCACTGTGAGTGGTGAAGAAAATGATACCCATAAGTGGATAACTCAAAGAGAGTACAGTTCTTTACGACGAAGAAAACTGACCTATCCAGCTGAGTACCTATGTAGTGAGAAAGTTCGGAAAATTATTGAAGAGACAACTAATTTCTTAGAAACCCTCACAAACCGAATATTTCAAAAGAAATTAAAAGATAAATTTTAGAAAAGGATGAATTAGATAATATAGGGGGTGTGAAATTCATAAATGTTCGGTCCGAAACGCTTTCCTTCAAATTTCTGTAAAATTGGCTGTACATAATTGAACGAATATTATAAATAAAATATTAAGAGGAACAGACGTTATCCGATTAGAGACGAGATGTAACTTGCCACCTATGCAGAAAAAGGCTCTTATTAAATTTAAGAAACGATTGAAAAAGAAATAAACGCTTTTTGACAAATTATGATTCATTTATTTCTCTTCCTAAAACCTTTGAAATAAACTCAGAAAAGGGGTAGGCACGTAAAGGTCTGCATTTTGAGAATAGAATGAAGCCAGTAGCTAGAACTACGACCATAATAAAAAAAAAGAAATATCACTCATCATTTTCACCTAGCCAATCAGAAGCGACTTCTGCGGCTCGACCAATTAGTGAGGGAGATGTCCGTCTGATACGTAGTATCCCTATATAGTTTGTGGCAGCACCATATCATCGGCATAGCTTAAGTTATTGACTATAACACCATCAATGGAGCAGCAGATCCCAGTGCCGCTGAGCCCACGAATCAGGAGTTCACCCCGCCCTGCCGCACCCCACATTCCAGCCTGTACTCGTCCGATAGTGATCCCGCCCACTTCACATAGTTGCTCTGGTTGCCATACCAGTGTTTGAGGAGTGATATGAGCTCACGGGGAAGATCGGTATCCTGTGTCAGCTTCTGCCACAACCTATCGTACGCCACTAGATCAAAAGCTTTCGATAAGTCGAGAAAGCAGGCTATAAGGTGTCCTTCTGCTGGTGTACTGGACGGTGTGTTTGAGGCATAGTACTGCATTTTCAGTGGACAGCCCAGCTCTAAATCCGAACTGGGCGTCATATAGGTTCACATGTTTTGTAAGATGCATGAGGAGTGGTCGAACAGAAAGTCTCTTTTCCACTTTTTCAAATTATACAAAAATTAAAAAAAATCTGTAGCGTTCCAGATTTGTATCAGAAAACAAGTATTAAGTTTTTAGCATCAAATTAGATAAAAAATAAACCAATCGAATGTCCTTTTTAATTTTTTAATATGTTGTACAGTTCCAAAGTTATTTCCCAAATACATTTGCAGAAGTTACGTTTTGTTGGGTAATAAAGAAAAATGCCTTTTTGTTGGACTACTTTTTGGAAAAGTGATCTTTTGATAGGGATGCCTAAGGAAATGTGACATGTGATAAATAAATAAAACGAATTTATATACGAAACAACTTTAATTAAAATTAAGATAGGTAGGTACACGTATTTTGTATGTGAACAGGACAGTGTTCAAGGTCGACACATTCGCAAGATTCTTGCATCTCCTCATCCCCGTCACCTGCTTCTCCACAATTTCTTTCGTCTAATATTTCTTTGTACCATGTGAGGTCCTCATTAGCCTTCGACTTATCACCGTATATTTTTGTCAAAAGAGCGAACATTACGTCATTCTTTTTGGCAGTATTAATGACACGCCCAATTCGCAGTTTTTAAATAAAAGTTCTGAAAAGATTTGCGTCGTTTTAGCAAATTTATTGTCGGCTCGACCCCTCAGCTGAAACGATAGTTTTCGTAGCATGTTATTCTGCCTTCTATAGTGCCGTTTGAACTGATATATTTTTTTATCGAGTTACTTTTAAAGTTTTGTATTCTTTCAATTCTCTTAGAAGTATTTTCAAATCCTTTGACATCACACAAGTCCCAATCTCTTCCCATGACGTGTACTTGTCCAAATTTAGAATAATACCCGGCATACTCTTCTTTTGTGGTAATAGTTGGATGCACCTTCAATTATTTTTCAACACGCCCTAATACCCGATCTGCAGGTAGGAACGAATGCCCACGAACCAGGTACGTTATCAGGATTTCCTCGATGTGCTGCGGGCTTGATTTGGTGAGCCAGTACAAAAGAATATGGATTATATGGGAGTTTTTGTTTTGCCCCCCACAGCCATCGCAGAAAAGCCTCAAAACTTTGATTCCTGGGCTTATGAGCAAAGTTTTCATCAAATAGGAATACACCGCTGCAATTTATATCGGAAAGATTGCGATTTGTGAGCACTAAATTGTATCAAAGCTCATTTTGTACTGGAAAAATAGCTTTTTGAAAATCAAAGAGTGAAAGGCCGTAACTAACATGAAATATTTAAAAAAAAAGTGTCGTTTTGAAGTGACCATTGTATTTTGAAGTCGATTTTCTTCAAGAAATAATGCTTTTTGGCCAGGTTTCAGGGTTGCCATGCCAATAAGAATAAAGAAAAAAAATCAAATCTCCGAAAAATGGAAGTGACTTTCTGTTCGCCCACTCCTCCAGGGATGTTATACGTACCATAATTATGGTATTTGTACCATAATCCAGGTCTTCGTATCATGTACCATAGTACTTCCATTATGGTACGCTTATGTACCATAATTTTCTATCATAAACTTTTCTGACGTACGTTAGGGTGGGTCCAGACCATACTCAAAATACTTTAAGTTTTCTGGCCTAGCTTTCTGGGCCGGATAAAAATACATTCTAGATTCTAGTTTCAAGGCAAAATGTGTTAATTCAGTTTCATTCAGCTTGTGCCTAATAGGCACAAGCCCTCTATTTCAACGCAGAAGCATAGGCACTGCCTATGCTTCTGCGTTGAAATAGAGGGCATCTCTTTCTGCATTCTGCAAACTGAGCGAGACTTCAGACCCAAAAAGGTAAAAAGTGCGCTTGCAGTGTAAAACCACTTAATGTACTATATTTACCTACAAGAAAACTACAGCACTTATGAAAAAACTCAACCGAGGAACCAAAGAATTAGTCCTATGAATCATAATAAAAATATTTTCTATAGACCGCAAGGTTCTTGAGATTTAGAGCAAATTAGGTGCAAACAGTGCATGCCTCATGTTTTTTATCGTGTTTTTACAACCAAGTAACCGAGGAAAAAATGTTTAATTTTATGTTATTCTTGTTTTTTACCACGGGGATCTCGTGATTACTGAGGTCTAAACCTAGTTTTTTAGCAAATCTTCTAGGTTCGAGCCATAACTCAACCATCAGTGTAAGATTTATAGAAATCGAAGGTAGGTACCATAATTTTTGTACCATTATTTTGACAGGCCGATATCATAATTCCTGAGTTGGCATCTAACATCACTGCACTCCTCGCATATCAAATCAATCACACCGTCTAGTACCTTTGCTATCACAGTAGCCAGGGATATATGTAGGTCTGTAGTTGCCTATGCTGGAAGCGTCTCCAGTCTTGTTTTAACAATTGTTACAACTGCAGTCCTTAACATATCCCCTGGTAAATGCGAATGGCTGACGCAGAGGGTGAAGAACCTATATATAATCCCATATATCAGTTCCCGTGGGATGAAAATCACCTTTAAACGTTTGCATGAACAAAGCGAGAACTAGAGGGGGGGGATTTTCACCGCAGATACTGCACAGCATCTGAACCGGAAGTGGCTCTGGGTTAAGAGCAACTTCTGGTTCAGGCGCTGAAGGTAAAAGAGCAGGAATGTTCAACCCTAACCCAACCGGAATATGTTGTCGAAGAAGCACTTCAGGTAGATCATGATCTTCCTCATGCTCTTCGACACCAACTCCTGGCTCCAGAGCGTCACCGAGGACTTCTTCAGCGACGGCCTCCAGAGCAGCATCGAGGGCTATTTCCTCGCCGACTGGCTCTAGAGCGTCGCCGAGTACTATTTCATCGGCCACTTCTGTTACATCGTCAACGACGGTTCCAACTTCTACATCCAACTGACCACTAGTTGCTACAAGGAACTTTTTGAGGGTGATTATCCCCCTTACGAGAGCCCTTTCGTTATTATGAAGGGACTTACCCTAACGTACGACCTCACCCTGGACCTGACGGGCGGATGGGCGCCGGCGAGCAACGCAGCCAGGCGCGACGCGCTGACGGCGAACTTCTTCGCTATCACATCTGTAATAACATTATATTTCATGCAACTATTTACTGATTTATAAACTTTATAAGCTTTCATTTAATACAGCAGGTTATAATAAGAAAATAATGACATACATAACCTATACAGGTATTAGCACAATTTTGCGGGTCGGTCAAGATATGTATATACCTATCATGGTATGGGGTATGGTATAGATACTGTGGCACGAGCACTTAATACACGCAATTTGTGGTAATTTTGCTTTAAGATGGCTAAAATCGGAGTTGTTTTGCCCAACCATAGAGTTTTTAGTGTCGGATGCGAACCCAACCAAATTTTCCGAACCCGACCGTATAAGTATATAGCTATTCCATTGTCAACTTCATACAGTTCGAAAAAAATTGTATTTACTTTATTCTTTTCTTTGTCAAAATATATTACTGCCATAGCACATTGCTTTGTGATGGTGATGTCTGTGGTTTCGTCTATAACCACACTAAAATACGATCCGTATTTTATGAGTCCTCAGTTTATCAGAAAGCCTCTCTTTTATTTTAATTGAGGTCCTAGAACTTGTGTTACAATGGCCTGTGCCTTAGTCCGACTCAATGTTATTTTCTTTGCAATTTCAGAGTCTGGAAATATGTCAGGTAGGAGCCGGGACTAGAGTTTCAAGCACATTGAATGATCAATTTTTGGTTGCAATTTATGTATGTTGCCAGTTTAAGTTCTGCTCATTTTGATTTTTCTTCCATAGGAGATGGCCTTAAAAGGTCTGGAATGGACTTGTTTCCTGAGATTTCTTTTAAAATAAGCTTGTGTTTGGATGTTTTGGTATGTGTTGTGAGTATTGATCGATGAGGGGTTAACTGACGGGAGATAGAGGGGTGGGGCTAACTCAGACACGTACTAGGTATGTCTTCTAGTCAGTTTTGTTTTTTGCCAAGAGGTAGTTAAACTTCGAACTAGTTCAAACATTCGAAAAGAGAAATTGAAAAAACTCACGTCCACCATTTCAATCTCCGTGAAAGAAAAGTTATAGATATAGACAAGACAGAAGAAGCCATAATGTAACCATAGACGTAGAGCACATGTTTCTAGTTTTTAATGAATGTGTTCTACGCATAGAGTTAATATAGTTCTACGGGACATGCTCTAAGCCTTATTGAGCCATACTGCCTTTTCGTAGGTACCAATTATTACATTATGATTATTCTTTCAAATGTTGAGGTGGCTCAACATTTGAAAGAATAATCATATCATCGCGGCTTGGATAGACATTTTGGTCCGAAAAGATCCGCAAAGAGTCATGGTCCGCAAAAGATCCGCGGACGCAGAAAAAAGTCACAAACGGACCAAAAAGGTCCGCACCGGCAACGCTGCGCCAGCACGGAGAGTTGCGGCCCACTTGCAGACCCATCGAGCGCGCGCGCCGCAGCAGAGCCTGGACAAAGTGGAAAAGGCAGCCTTGAACGTGCACTCCAGCTACAAACTCGAGCGCAACTCGAAATCTGTGATAACCCGTTCTGGGTGTGGATGTCCTGCCGCCTGCCAAATCCGGTATAAAACAGCTTCTGCTAATGCCGATATGTATCGAACGCGACCGAATCGCGAGAAGAGTCACTCTGGTGACTAAACTACAAAAACTACGCACTGTGTCCCGTACACTCTCCCCTTTCTGAGGCATGCCACATCACATCCAGACTTCATTGCCGGGCTGCTCCTCCCCAGCTCGGTGCTGCTTTGTGCTGGTCCTAATCCGCCTGTGGACCTGCTTGGGCTGGCCGTCAGACTCTATCAGTCTGCGTCCCGCTCGGGCCAGCAGCAAATCAGCCGGCAGAGCCCCCGCCAGAACGGCAAGCGCCGCAGTGCTGCACAACCTGTACGCCTTCGATAGTAGGACTAACGAGGGTCTATTCCTGCTGGCACAGTCAAGAATGTGCCATCTAGCTTTAATCGTCCTCTCAGCTTGCACTATGTATAACATGTTCTTGAACACATTTGGTAAGGTACATAAAATGATGGTTTGACTCATTTAGCTTACATGCCATGTACTGACTCCAAATACTGTTTAAGGACGCAGATGAAGAATTATCAAGTGATGATAGTCCTCCGGACTCGGAAGATGTTCAAGATCTTGTAAATAGATTTTTTTAAATGTAGCCCGTCTCATCAGACCACCTAATAAATTAAAGTTTTTTGTATTATTTTTTCAAGTTTTGCATATACATATAAAATACTAGCTTTTGCCCATGGCTTCGCACACATGCCACATGCTACCTAGATATAGTATATATGTGTTACATTACAAGGATAACACTGTAAGAGTCCTTTACATTAGCAGTTATTTTGAAATACCTACATTTATCACTCAAATTAAGAAAGTAAGCGGGTTAACTACAAACCCAGTCTCTGTTAGTAGGTCAGAATTGATGGAAAGTAGGGTAGTTAACTTATGATGGCTTTCTAGCTAAATATAATTATCAAGGTTAGTTAGAGGCATAATTGAAATACTAGTCTGTTTTTGGATTATATTTACTGTAAATTATTCGGTTGGATTGGTACAGCCAGTGCTTGAATAGCAGTTGCCAATATCCTTCCACAATTGAATCCGCCAAACGGCGGCTGTTGGCATTCAGTGCCTCCACCAGCTGAGCGTTTGCTGATGAGCGGGGCCGGGCAGATCTCTGCGTCCTGCGCCGGCGGGTCCTGATGGGCCCGGGTGCTGGAGATGCTGGCTCTTCGGTATCTCCAGCGTCTAGGGATCCGCAAAAAGTATCGATACCTGAGTATACTCGATACTTTGGTTACGATACCGAGTAATTTAGTAATCGATACTATTTATTACGATACTGAGTAAGAATCGATACTTTTCACCGTACTCGATACTTTTTCATTGAATCCTAGTACCGTTCTTCTTGACTATTGTTTAGTTAACTATTGTTTAGTCCATAAATTACGTGAGGTGTTTTTTTATTTTCTGTCCCTCTCTCCTCCGGTAGTGAGATATCGTGAGATTTTATTCAACCCCCTCCCCCATCCCCCAATCTCACGTGAGATTTTTCAAAATGTGGGTTTCTTACGTAAACGCGTTGGCTCGTTATTGTAAAAAGAAAAAGAAAGAAATTGCTTCGTTCTTTTATTTACGACTAGTTAGACTAGTAATCAAAATATAAATCAAAATATTGTAAATCAAAAAAATTTAAATCAATGTATAGATTAAATTGAGCTATTTGGTATAAAATAAACAAATATGGTGGTTTGACAGTCAGTAGATGTACTTCGTACGTATAACGTCGAAGTATGAATGAAATTATTTTCATTCGAACGAATTAGTCAATGATCTTAATCGTATTACGATTACGCTTAAGATTAAATGTTATGTTTTGGTCCATCTGAATTAAATGGACCAAAATAGTATATTTTTTTTTTGTTTCAATCAGAAAAAAAATTGCATTATATTTGCCGAGGTCCCCTAAATCACGGAATTCTACCGAAACTTCGAGAATTTAAGTAACATAGAGTACTTAGAATAGGTTCATTCGAAACAAATTATTATTTTAAATAATCATAATACGTCTTTCCGTACCAAAATTGTTAAATAAGAGTGCTATGAAGATATGAGAAATTAAAACTTTATAATCAAACAATAATAATGACTAGCCCGACCCGAAGTTCGGGCTAGTCATTATTGCCTGTCTTAACGTGTGCTGGTCGCTATTCCGAACAGGGCGGTAGAGTAGACGTTTCAAAACTTACTGACTATACGAATTGTGATTTTCTGATTTTGATACCGAGACAATATAACGAATTGTGATTTTGATACCGATTTTGGAAGAGTTATTATGTACTTTATGAGGGAGATGACTTTGATTTGTAATAAACATAATTTTAATTTAATAAACCACTCTTAAGTACAATTTTTTTTCAAATTTATCAAAAATTTAAAAGTACTCGATACCTGAGTAACTCGATGCTTTTGATACGAGTACGATACCGGTATCGATTACTTTTGTTGCGATACTACTCATGAGTATAGTATCGATACATTTGTTTCGATACCATATCCCTACAGCGTCCAAAACCAACACCGTAGCCGCAGGCTGTTCAGCTGTGATTGTTTGTAAGCCCTAAAACGAAACATACAGTATACTTATACATAGTCAGAGTCAGACTCAAATCGTTTATTTCTTTAAAATGTACAAAGTAAGCACTTAGACAAGTAATTTTTTTTCTATAGAAACAGCTTGATAAAATAGTAATTACTATCAAATAAGAAATAAGGTGCAATTGACTCTAATTCACTTAATTTTTTTATAATAAAAATAAATTTATATTAGGCACCTACATACATTTTGTTGACTCGTTTATACTTGTTTTTTTATGTGAACTGTACCAAGGGTGGACATATAAGAAAGCGGTCAAATCCAGACATGGTCTCTTTTAGAACTGGTGCGTACAAAATGTGGTTGAATCCAGAAAAGGTCATATCTGATGAAGTCACATTAAGAAATGGTCACTGACCGCCTCAAGGACTTAAAGGACCTCTCAAACCAGAGTAGCATACATGCTCTTTATAGATATGATAAAAGTAGCTTTTCTCTATATGAAACTGAAACTTATCCATGCATTTTACAACATTTCCTCAGTTGTGCAAAAATAATAGACACAATAATAGACCTACTTAGTAGGTACAGTTGCATAATCTATCAATTATCGTTATGCAACTGTACCTACTAAGTAGGTACCTAAATAAATTTTGTATCTGTGTCTATTATTTTTGCACAACTGAGGAAATGTTGTAAAATGCATGGATAAGTTTCAGTTTCATATAGAGAAAAGCTTATGCTATAAGCTTTATGTAATAAATGTAGGTTGTAACTCGCAGCTTCTAAGGCAGCGAAACCATGAACGGAAGCAGAACCGACGACGTCTAGGATTTTATTATCTAGATCACCGATGGTCCGGCCGTCTGATGGTCCACCTCCGGTCGCCGTCAACGCTGGGCTTATTTCACTGGCCTTTCTCTTCATCTTCATTTGAGCGACCATGACTGACACCACAAATATGTCAACATACAAAGATTTCAAAAATTGCTTTTGAAATCTTTGTATGTTAAAGAGGTTAGGTAAGGTACTAAGGCAATACTTTAATTTAAGTACATTAGTAATATTTTTACCAAGAGAAAAATCTGTGTATTCTCAACCTCAACAGCAATATAGGCTGTCCACTGCTGGACGCAGACCTGCCCCTGATAAGCGCTTTTATTGGCTGTTATCTCATGGGTGGTAGTGATAATCCCTATCCCTATCCCTAGATAATCCCTATGCTGGGCATGCGGGTTGGGGATCGCAGTTTGGTGACATAATTATTCGGCAGGAGGCGCAGCTGGCCCGCCTCCCGGTAAATATTCCTTAGTCGCCTCTGACGACACCCGCGGAAATAGTGGTGCAAATTCTATGCCGCCGGCACGACACGGCGAGCCGGCCTACCTACTTATCTGTCATTATTTATGTAAATACTCCTTAAGTATTACAGAGACACCTACTTATCTGTCATTATTTATGTAGATACCCCTTAAGTATTACAGAGACTTACATATTGCTACTCTTTCGCGGACCTGCTGCAGCCATATGTATTGAGCTGCTCACTGAGCGCGCGCCCACAAGTCATTAAATTCTGTAGAGGCTTGATTTCCTATAGGACATAAAGAGCATCAGAAAATACATGGGTAGAAAATAAAAAAAACGCACATCATTATAAACTTACCCCTTATCACCTCCTTATAAACGTGGATTCGCTCAAGTAGCAACTCCTGCTGTTTTTTATTAATCCGTTTTCTCTTCGAAACAGCCATTTTTCTTTTTCTGGAGGTGCAGTAGAAAAACCATTTGCCCGCGACATAAATTTCCCGCGCTAACCGTGCATGCCCACGGATAATAAAAGTCGGTCATTTAATTGGCTTTTTCCCATTACATCCAAATCCATTGTTCTCGGAATAGAAAACTTCCATACATTATAGTTCCCAACCACATCCAACGAGGTTTTTAATAATAATGTTTAAAAATATTTTCGTTCATACATTAATTAGTCACATCCACGCATAAGTTGAGGGAACAGTCAGCACGAGAATCTCCTGATAGTTTATGGGCTCAAGAAGTTAGTAAGGTACGAATACTAGAAAACAAAGAACATAACGCAAATAAAGGAGTAGAGGTTTGTCTTCGCATTTAGATATATTGTCATAGGTACTTACAATATAGTTGTTTGATGTTAGAAGTAGATACGAGGCTACCTACTTTAATTCTATTATTATAACTAGATGGCGCTGCTAATTTTGACCGAGCGCTGAATCTCGCTGACGAGAACGCATGGGTTAGAACAACCTGATTTAATAATTTTCTAATAAATTAACTTCTACTGAGTCGGTTGTTTTATTACGCCACCTATCCTCTAAATCAATCGGAGTTTGGCACTGTGTTGTTCAATAGTATAATAGAAAAAAACAGTTAGGAAATAACAGATAATGAATGAACATTGTTAATTGAAAACCCCTTATTCATTTAAAATCTTTAAACAACAGGAGCTCGAGAATTAAGAAACAAATAATCAACCATAAGCTGTTTAATACAAATTAAGCTATGCGTTTAAATCAACTTGGCATTGAAAATGCTTAGTGATTGATTTTTGTAATCACTTTTAAATATTTTTATTGAATTTAGACTTGTGTTCGGTTTGGTAGCGTGTAATTTTTAGAATAATCCTATTGCGCAATATGTATGAGTTCGAAGAGCCGCGGTTTATTTTTTAATTCTCCGTTTAGTGTCTTATGGCATGCCTCTACCAGATTGGTGGTGCGATGTCGTTCACCGTTGCAGTTCTCAATCTCATTAAGTAGATTGGTGTTGTTGAGCCAGGTGTCTACAAAGTAGGTTGTTGTTAAAAATATATTTATCCTGATCACCTATTGCAGATGTGGATGATGTGGACTCACAAGAAAATGAAGATGGGGAAGACATAGAACCAGCTGAGGATGAAAAAAGGCTAGATGTTCTTACAGAAGCAAGGGCACTCCGCCAAATAATTATTAGAAATCACTTTACTTAATCAAATGAAATTAGAATTTGGATTTCAAAAGTTGTATTTTTATTAAAGTAGGTATATATTAAAACTATCAGTCTAATTTTTTCTTTTCTCATCAACTTATACAATAATCAAACTTACATGCTAGAAATAAAAAATATTCACAAAACAATCAGACTTACATGCTAGATATAAAATACAAATAAAATCAAGGATAACAAGGAATTATCAAAATAATCAACAATAGAACTTATGGTGGTAAAAGGATTGGGGGACATTGGTGGACCAGCGGGTTTTGATAAGCCTGATCGTAACTTTAGGCGAGAAAATGGCTTTATTCTTCTGTGGGCTCAATGACTACTGGCAGAACAGCAGTAGTAATTGCTGCTGCTATAATTTCAGCAGCCCTTACTATGCTTTCTGCCAGAAGCCTGCCATTCTCGCTTAAAGTTTCAATCAGGCTTTGATTAAACGGAGTCCGAGAAGGCCTGTTTCTGCGTCTGGGACGTGGTGGGCTTGTTGCGACCCTCCGGCTAGGTGGTCTTGTTGGAGAGACACAATGGCTCCTTGGCTCATTTGGCAGCAAATAGGGTGGTGATGGAGGCACCGGTGGTGGCAAAGAGACCAGACCCTGTGACCCAGAAGTATGTCAAATAATTTCAAAATTTGCTTATACTTACAAGCTATCATCTTTCTATGTATGTAAGTAAATAAGAAACAAAACAACTTACCACCTCAAGGTTGCTAAAACCATCTACTGAGGCAGACCCAATGATTTCGAGGACTTTGTTATGAAGTCCTCATGACTGAGGTCTGGCCCAGCAGGTCCACCTCCCGTGCCATTGATCGTGGATCTGGCCCTCCTTGTCTTTGCCTTCGTTTTTATCACCCAGTTGTTCCATATCTATGAAGTAAAATAGGTAGACCGTTAAAATACAATAATGCTGTGTGCAGCTGTGCTGTGTATCTACAAAGGCAATGACTGAAGGCAAGTGAACAACATTCGTTTTTACATTACACCAAGAGTTACTTACATGCTGCCATTGCTGATTTGCTGAGCAGTTCGTTCGTACCCCAGACTGTTGAGCTCCTCCGCCAAAGTCGCCTAAAATTCTACCACCACAGGGTCCGCTTGATTTTCTGAAAAAATATTTTGAATTTGAATCTGTGTCGTTGAAATTTAGGTATTTTTAAGATCTGTAATAGAATACCATAATGTAGTGTAGGTACATACCTATTGTAAGACGTCACTCAATGACGAGGATTAGCAGATAAGGAAAATAGATTTCTATCTTCCCAAATACCAAACATATCAGATTACTCTAAACAAAGATAAGAAAATAGAATATCATTTTATTAAATAAACATGCATATCGAATTACAAGATAAGCGATTAATTTATAATAAAATTAGAGATAGAACTTTTGTATAAAAAGCCTTGTTTTAACTCAATAAACAATCAGTACAGAACCTACTATAGTCGTGATAAATACTCCTCCCTCCAACCTTCATTACAATATTTTTTAGGTCTACCTAACTTGGGAAATTTAGAAATCGTAAAATTTAAATTAGGAATCCTAAAACAACAGAATCGACACCAATATCAATCTAAACTAAAACTATCATTATGATTGTTATGTTTTATTTCCGGAAAGTAATTTCCGCGGAATAAAGACATCCACGTGTATTTTATTAATAAAATATTTTGTAAGATATCTGAAAAAAAAACACAAAGAATATCACCTCATCATCATCATCATCATCAGCCTATACTAGTCCACTGCTGGACATAGGCCTCTCCTAATGAGCCCCTTATTTGCAGCCAAAGACTGAACAGCCCGGGAAATTACGACCATGGAATTTACAGGACTACGCAGCTTGTTAATTTGTATGAAGACGTGGTCTGAAGCTAGTTAATAATATACGAAAGATAGATTTATAGATAATACTTTATTGCACACTTAAATCTAAAAGGAACTATTTACAACAAGAAAAGGTAAAACTAAGCGACAACTGGCGGTCTTATCGATCAAGAGCGATCTCTGCCTGACAACCATGGATGGATAGGATCATGGGACATTACACGGCGATATGTGTGCTTCTGTAGGTTTTATACCATATAAATCTTATAAAAATAAATAACTAATAAAATAATACATAGACATAAATACATAGTTATCGTTAAATATATTTACATTTATTACTTTATATATGTAGTGTACTTTATATATGTAGTGTACTTCTTCCGCTAGTGGACAAAAAATTTAAGTGAATTAGAGTCAATTGCACCTTATTTCTTGTTTGATAGTAGTAATATAAAAAAATTGTCTTGTTTAAGTGCATATTTTGTAAGTCTAAAGTAATAAACGATTTGACTCTGACTCTGACTCATGTACAGACGTGGTCAAATAATAAGGGACATTCAAGATATCGAAAGCCCTTTCGTTATTATGAAGGGTACTTACCCTAACGTACTAACCCTGGACCTGACCGGCGGCGCAGCCAGGCGCTGACCGCGAACTTCTCCACGGTGACATCTGTAATTACATTACATTTCATGCAACTATTTACGGATTTATAAACTTTACATGCTTTCATTTAATACAGCAGGCTATGATAAGAAAATAATAACATACCTATTGATCCGGTTAAAGAAATTAAAAAAAGAAAATAAATTACCAATTTGTAAGACCGATTATTAAAACATAGGTTGATTTGTTTGTAATGAATGAAATTAATAGTGAGCTAGGTATTATGGCATTAACACAATTTTGCTAAATGTCAAAATATGTTTATACCTATCACGGTAAAGAGTTTATAATGTATCGAAGCTAAAACGTACTTTCCGTATGTTCCTTGTCTTCGGACTCCCAGCGCTTCTGCCTCATCAATCGTCTCCGCATCAACTCTGGTCCTAAGCCGCCTGTGGACCTCCTTGGGCTGCCCTTCAGACTCTACCGCCTTCGTTAGTAGGACTTACGCGGGTATATTCCTGCTGGCACAGTCAAGAATGTGCTGACAGCTTGAAGAGTCCGGCATATGATTAATAATAGCATGGGCGCCGCCCGCGGACCGTAGTCAACAGCATATCGCTAGGGCGAGGGTGTTCCTCGACCGCTGCCCCCAAACCACTCAAACTCGTTGGAACAGGCGGCTTAGCGGATCTCCGCCATTTGCAAATCGACGAGCAAACCGACTCGAACAGCAGATGGGGCGCCACATCTGGATACCTGCAAATCATTATGTGTAGTAGTGATGCGAGTTGTTTTCCTAAGTAGTAGTGTATTATGATAATGTGTATTTTATGATACTATTAAGCAAGTATCTCCCTGACTATAGATAGGTACTGAAATTTTGGGCGGAATATAATGATTGTTTATTGATCTCGTGAGAGCTAGGCACCTGCTGTATGCAAGCGGTTACGGAACTTTTGGTTCCTCATTCTTCAAAGTCAAAGTCAAATCGTTTATTTCTTTAGACTTACAAAATAAGTACTTAGACAAGTCAAATTTTTAATATATAAACAGCTTGATAAATAGTTATTACTATCAAACAAGAAATAAGGTGCAATTGACTCTGATTCACTTCAATTTTTTGTCCACTAGCGGAAGAAGTGAAAAAGAAACCACTAGCAAGTTTGTCGCTTATCAACTAATACAATCTTAGGATAACTTAGTCTAACTGGTCTTACATACTATTGTCTATGTGGAACTGGGCGACATCCGGCCAAGCATTAACATCATTGACGTAGTCATCTACGGAGTAATAGGCTTTCTTCACTCTGCACAAGAACACATAATAAAGGTAAAAGGTATTTAAAATTTAAAAAAGGTACCTGGCTACCTACTCTTCGTATATTGCATTCAATGCAATACTCTCCTCCCATTTAGTCCTCCTTTTGAGGGCTTGGAACATGGCATTCCTGTAAAAAATTACAAACAAAGCTTATACGGAGGAACATCTTTTTTAAAACCTAGGTACTGTTTGATAGGAAGTTAGTCTTTATTCTAGCATCTTGCATGTGTGCACACATACAATAATAATGATGCAATTGCAAGAGCTCACAGAAATATGCATATTTGTTGTTTGGTTTTACTCACCGGTTTGGAATCCATGGTTTGGGGTCGTGGTCATGCTCGCCAGTGACCGGCCCAGCCTGCCCGTTCCTGATAAAAAAAGCGGACAGGGCATCTGTCATTGTGGAAGTGCACAGACGTGGTGGCACCTCTTGTGCGAGTAACCGCATATTAGTAGCCACTAACTGAGAACCACTTGCTGCCCTAAAAATAGGGATCTATTCCAACATTTCTATCGGAAACACACTGAAAAACAATTGATTAGTTAATATGACTCTGCATTTTATGTTAAAATCATATAACCTACTTGCTTATACCTCTCCTACCTAAACCAGGCATCCCTCGTATATTATTTACGAACTTTAGGCGGCGTCTTCGCACGCGTTTTCTGAAATTAAAAGTAGGTAGGACCCAGCTAGATACAGCCCAGGAAACCTCTGCCATCTGTATACTATAACAAGCTGCGTAGTACAGTCTGCAAGTAAATTCCATGGTCGTAATATCCCGGGCTGTTCATTCTTTAGCTGCAAATTAACCGGACCCGTTGAATGAATGAAGGAAGTAGATACATAGAACACAAAAAAACTCCGGAGAATAAAGTGGTAAGGCACTATCTATTACGACAGATCTTAAAGATCATTACGATTTTATGCGTAAAAATAATTGTATTCTGTATACTGAATTGGCAAATCAGGCACCAAGAAAATCATGAAAAATCATGTCGTGCCAGGAGAAGCCGTTGAGTAAAAATATATTGATGTACCTATTTATCGTTAACGTAACTATCTACTTATGGACGACCTCTGTAGCGTGGTGAGCAAAGGTTCGCCTGCGACTACGGAGGGTTGCGGAGACTGGAGGTTGCGGGCTCGATTCCCGCCTTAATAATAATAATAATAATGCTGGAACAATTCACACAGCATTATCTAGCCCCAAGCTAAGCAGAGCTTGTCTTATGGGTACTAGATAACTGATATACATAATACAATACACTACATAGATAGATATTTTTTTTATACCTAGAAAACATCCAGAACGCCCTGAACAAAACAAATATCTGCAGATGGTACAAATATTTGTCCCGAGGCGGGAATCGAACCCGCAACCTCCTGCGTCGCAGGCGGACCTTCGTCCACCGCGCCACAGTGGTCGTCGCCTTGGAACAAACAAATATTTGTACGATCTCCAGATATTTGTTCAGGGTGTTTGTCCAGGTATTTTCTATGTATAATAAAAAATACCTATTGTTTTGATGTGCGTGTGGTCTGAGAGCTCACTTTTGAAATTCTTGGAAATCGACTTGAAAAAATATTGTTAAACATGAAGCTAAGGTCCATTAATTTGTTAAACTTAAGGCAAAGCTGGTATGACCCTAGAGCAGTCTCTCAGTCCACACGTTTAAAAAATAGACATAGCATTTATCTCAGAAATTATTACGTCTATGTTTTTAATTTTATTTTTGGGTCCAGTTACGAATGATCTAAAGCCATTCAAAAGTTTCCAACTCGCTAGAAAACGCTGTTATAGAGGTTCAAGTAGAGCTCTCAGATCATTAAAAAAAGGTCAAAACATACTAGTTTAGAAGTTATAGAGAATTTAATTTGAAATCTGAGAGCTCCATGTTTTCTTCGTCTGTATTGGCTAGGTTCAACGTCCAATGATAAATCAAGCTAGGTCAATGTTTTTAACTATTTCTTAACTAAATGTCAACGTCATCGCAATCGCCCATCGTTCTTCATGCGATACTTTAGGAGAAAACACAACATTTTTGTATGGAAGCAAATAATGTAGGGTGGATATGATTTTATTTCGGACTCGCCTGTAACGCGGGTTGTCTCTACTCGTATATTTTTTACTACTTAGTGACAAAATAGGTTTGGCATGGCGGTATTGGACTTTTGACATTACCAGTATTAATATTAACAAAACCGGGATCCCGGTATTTCACTATAAATATTAAAATAGTAGAAAAATACATTTTCCACTTATTGGTATTACCGAAAATTACGGTGATTAGGCACTTCCGAAAACCAGTGTTGAAATAGCAAATACCGGTTTTTCGGTATTAAATTAAAACGTTTCAATGAATGAAAAAATATCATAAGAAGACTCTACAAATACCAAGCATGAGACAACTTATTTTACTACATGATTGTAAAATTTATGAGTAGTCTACGTCCTGAAACTGAATAATAATAATAACTGACCGTAGAGGAGTGAAGACTGTTTAATTTAAAGTTATATCTTTACTTCTAGACACATACATAAAAAAATATTAAACATTTATGCTAAAATAAGGCCAAACAAAGGGTTACACAGGAAAAGTTAAAATATAGAATAGAAGCTGATAAGTTAAAAGAACAATATTAACATAAGAAAAAGGTAGCACAAAGTATTGTTCCTATCATTTCTTGGAAAAAACATATGAGGGGGAGGCCTGCGTCCAGCAGTGGGCCAAATACAGGCTGTTGAGGTGAAATTGAGGTAATGTAATAGGTTTCTTACAACCATTATAAATAAATAAATACATACAAATATTGATTTGATCCGGTCAGTTACGGCCACTTCTTTGGACGGTCGCCACTTAAATTACATGTTCAGTCAGATATCGCATGTCGGTGGTTATCGAGCCTATAACCACCGACATGCTGAGACGAATCAAACGATACGTGATTTGTTGTAATCGGATTAGTAGTTTTCAGCTACGCGGGAACATAAAATCGGCTACATACATACAAACATAAGATATCAATCTCATCTCCTCCGTTCGTTGGTAGTCGGGTAAAAATAGCCAACTCAAAATTACACGACGCGGAAAAGCCGAATCACACTTAAGAGAGGCCAACCCGTCTTACTTTACATACAAACGCTCTTACGTGATTATGGCGTTGTAACAGGTCTTTTGTTTGAAACTTTTAACTAATAGGTATCTTGTGCACTATAATCTAGGTTTCTATCATAACAAAACTCTTAAAAAAATTCAGTATAGGCCTCCTGAAATCTGCTTTTTTACACAAATTTTACCTGAACTTTGGGCGTTCATAATGTACCCATAAATAGTAAAAGTATAGAAAATATTTTGATAGAAACCTTGAAAATGTAGACTACAGAAACGGAGTCGGGAATGCTTAAAAACTGGTTTTTAGGACAAGAGTTGCAGATATCTAATGAAGATTATAAGGATGAAATTTCAGATGCCCCTATATCCATGAGAGAAGTTGTAGCGAACCTTTCCATATTTGGTGGGCAAGGTTTTCAAAAGTGCTCATGCAAACCAGCTCAAAAACAATGCTGTACCAGACGTTGTGCATGTTTTAAAAAATAGGTTTTGTGTGGATCTATGTGCCATAATAGCTTAAAACGGGATAAGAGAAGCAATAGGCATTTGAAACTAAGACTAAGGCTAGATTACTGATTACCATAAATCTCATTATAAGTGAACTAATGTAAGTTTTTTATAAGAATAAATTCTTTAAACCGAGATTAATGACTGAGCAAGCTTTTATAATATGGGCCTGAGATCTGTATAATAAAAGCTTGCCCAGTCATCACTTTGCTTGAGTACGCTTATACTATACAAATACCTTACTCCAGCTATAAAATCGAATCTAATATACCTAAAAAACAATTAAAGTAGGTAGGTCATGCAGTCAAGTGGCTGTGTGGTGCTGGCTTAGAATTTGCCTTACCCCAACTCTTCCTGCGGGTGTCATAAGAGGTGACTAAGAGATTCCACCGAGGGTGGGCAGCAGCGCCCCTGCTGAACAATTCTGCTGCGATCCCCAACCCGCATGCCAAGCGTGGAGCGCTTATGGGCATTACCTCTCATGGTACAAATGTCAAAAAGCTAATCAGGGGGTGGTCTGCGTCCAGCAGTGGACCAATACCTACAGGCTGTTGAGGTTGAGGAAGTAGTGAAGATCAAATAACAGCTGTTGTAGTATGCAAGGTAGGTAATAAGCGACAACTTTTAAAATTTTGGTCTACTAAAGTATGTCTGTCTATTGTTTGAGCTAACCTCCGTCGATTTTGAAGCAACTTTCCTTGGCAGATAATTGATTTTATAGCTGGTTATATATGTAGGTAATTCTAGTTTCTGCGCAGGCGGAGCCTCGGTTCCCACATAGAAACTGTAGTCTTCATTTGACAATAGGCCTAGGCATTTAGCTGAATGGCGCCGTTTTACAAACGGGCTAATTCAGACGATCAGCCATATTGTAGAACATTGATTTCACCGATCGTTCAACAATCGGCCTAGGCAGTTAGCTGAATGGCGCCGCACAGTGGTTTGTCTCCATACAAGAGGTTGGACATAGGATAATAAAAAAAACCAAAGTCGTTATTTCAAAAAACTAAATATGCCATCACATTTGTCTATCATACAGCAACAAATCATACGATATTATTTTTTTCAATTGGACTTGATAGCGTAGTAAAACTGTTTTTCTTGTATGAAAAGCAACTTATAAATGTAAATATCTTCCCATTTTGGCCCATTTTCGTTTTGAGATTTATACTCATAATCTAACTGTGCTAAGCTATATTTTCTCCAAAGACATATGCTGCTACTTTTGTGCACTTTTTGAGATATAACGAAAAACAGTTAAATATAAAATTTGGTTTAACGGTATGTTTTGAAAGGAAGAAAATGTATCATAATAAGTTACAAGCCTTGTTAAAAAACACTAGAGGTGGTAAAAAGCGTTATTTTCTTATCACCGTGACTGTCGTTCCAGTTCCATATAAGTAACAGTGATTAATAACCGTGACTTTGTCACGTCGGTCACGTCTATCACTCTCATGATCATCACATCACGATATACCTACGATTTGGTACGATAGGTTTGATAATAACTTACTTGAAGAAACAGACACACACAGCAGAAACACTAGTACCTAGTTGATCTGAAATAACCTTCACACTTTTACAGGCTTAGGACTGTCGCACAATTTTTAAAATATGTACAGAAGCATAATACAGTAGGCCGATACAAGTAATTACTAAAAGCTTATGTATAAACATATCTTTTTAATCTAATTTTAGTAAGTAAGAATTACTAACATTTATTATAAGATCATTACTAACAAATTATGGATCATGGTAGTCTGAAATAAAGAAATTTAAATTTAAATTTAAATTTTTAATTTAATATATAAATTAATAATATTGTGAAGTTTTCTTCCGCCACTTCTAGTAATTATACGCTCTGTGTAATAGATCGCGAAAGAACAGGCCAGAAATAGCGATAAACTCATTCTCTCCCACTCACACTCAAGCCGAGGATACACGATTAATACACGAACGCGGACTCGTATGGTACGATGTCACCTAGGAACAATAACTATTAATGTTCCTAGGAGGATGTCATGTCACTGCGATTGCAGCTTCGTTCAATAGAAAGAGGTAAAAGCTCGAAGTGATATCTAAGGAGTAGGAATGTGTCGATCATGAACGAACGGCTCATATGATTGCAATCACGAACCGCGCGTGATTGATCCGAACAGTCTCAACGAAATGACCCGATCATTTCAATGTTCGGATCATTGGTTAAAATGACCGAGACGCGTGCGACTTGACGCAAAAATCCACTGACGCTGCGTCTTGCTCTTGCGAGGCTGTGAGTGGTGCGTGCAAGTAGGACACATTCTGCGGACTGTCTCATTTTCTCACAGCCTAATTGATAAATAAAATAATAAGTCATATAGTCTATTGTCGCATTACGGTCCTTTAGGTATTAAAGCCCTTGTCTTTTGAGTAATACGTAAATATATCTAAGTATGTAGGTAGGTACCTACATCTATGTAAAGTATTTAACAACCAGGGTAGGCAGGTACCTACCTATCTCAATTCTCGTCAAATATCTACCATAAATGATCAATAAGATCGTCTGTAGGTAGGTACCTACTGTACGTACTACCTATTATGTAAAGTATTTAACAACAAGGAAAGCCGCCCGCTCGGCGGCCTATCACAGGTTCATTAAAATATCAAGCATATTAAATCAATAAAAAAAGTTAAGTAGGTACTTCGTATCTGACTATCTACTGTAAGATACATAACCATACTTATCACTTGAAACGTAAAAGTAGGTAGGTAGGTAGGTACCTATACCTACCTACCTATCTCAATTCTGGTCAAATATCTACTATAAATGATCAATAAGATCTCGAATGATATAGACAGAGTATTGGAAAAGTTTTTGCGAGAACCATATCAGTCAGTAACGAAACGACGATGACGACGACGCGACGCAAAGATCCGATCTCACACGGCACGGGTCAATCAATCACAAAATGCATGATCGAAATGAAACGAAAAATCGAAATGAGGCGATGATAGGCCGCCGGCAAAAACAATCATTCAAATGAACGGGTCATATGATCCGGGTCATTTTCATAACGGGTCATGATTGATATCGATCTTTGTGAATGATCGAACGACACATCGCTACTAAGGAGTAACGCTGAACGGAGATAACAATATAGGTGATATTGGAACGTTGTTATTTGTTTTACAGTCACGGCGATACTCAAAGTAGGTAAATCACAGTGACTTTTTCATCGTGACGTTATTTATCACTCACCTCTAAAAAACACTAAACTGTATGTAAAAAGCGAGTATTATTATAAGCATTTTTTTATCAAAACAGTTAAAAAGTCAGTATTTTTATTTAGCTATAGGTACTTCGACTATCTACACAGGAATGTTTTCTTATCAAATACCACTTTAAATATTTAACTACCTGACCGGGATTTTTTATGATACCTTGCAAAAAGCATTTAGGTATCCATTGTTCAACTATAGGAACCTATTAATGGTTGATGATGTCACTATACCTAGCTACCTGTCTTAATTATCTACCTGATAAGGGTTGTTAGTGTAATACCTGCTATTTTCAAATCTAGCTTGTAATTTGCTAAGTGACAATTGCAACTTGTATATAAATAGCCGTAGGTAGGGTATCATCTCAGTTATAGTTTCAACCCTCTAAGCGTTGTCATTATGTCTTTCGGGAGTTTTGTAACGAATTTAGATCTCTATGTTACTTTACGTCAGCATAACGATCTCCATGACTTTAATCATTTGTTTAGTATTTTAAAGTCAAATTGTAGTGTTCAACTATGTGAAAGTGCAGAGAAAGACCTGAAGAACTGGTGTCGTCAATTTTGTTACCGCATTAATGTCAAATGGAATAATTGCAGAACAATAGTTGACAAATTTACAAAGAAGTATTCTGAGTTGCTAGACTCTGATATAATTTGGCCAGAATGTTTCAAAGAGAATATGGACCGTTGTTCGGAAGAAACTGTTGAGGTAATGTCGAATGAGTTAGTGAGCCCGGGAAAATCAGATGCGTCAACTTCAATGGTGAAGACATCTAGAAAATCTTTTGAAGATTAGTCAAACGACAAAAAAGAAGACGCACCGAAGAATCTCGTGCAAATTCTACTGAAAACGAGTTAGTATATTCAACGGAATGTGCCCTGAAGTCTGCTGGAAGAGGTGATGTGGTAAAAGTACTAAAGTACTTACTTGAAAATCCTCAAGAAGTTTCCAGGGCACTTAAAGTGATAGGTGACAAGAGCATAACACTACTTGAAGTTTCTCCCCAGAAAGCTCTTGTTCTATATATAACTATGCGTTTATCTAAATGGCGCTACATAACATTACGAGAATTTAGTCTCAAAGAAGGTCAGATGAAGTATCCCAGCTACTATATGCTACTGAAGGAAAAAACAGAATGCATCCAAAAAAAGAAGACGTAACAGTGACCGATGTTTCAGCAAAGATAAAGTTGCAGTCACTTCTAGATTTGACAGTGAGAAGACTTGTCAAGTCACTGAATAGGAGCTTTGTTGCAGGTGAGCACTTTTGTTACATAGCAAATGGGGATTCGATGGAGCATCAAGTCAGAGCATTTACCATCAAAAGACTACGGTAAGTGAACAAGATTTGTCGACGGTGTTCATGGCAAGCCTCGTGCCTTTGAAGCTGGTTAAACAATCGTCTGGAGATATTGTGTGGCAAAACGAACGGCCTTCATCAACAGTATATTGTCGTCCAATCTCCTTCAAATTCATAAAAGAGACAGAGGCTAATGTGAAGACGGAGTTGGCTGCCTTTGAATCGGAGATTGCGTTACTAGCACCTACCGATTGTGGAAATGCCATGATCACACACAACTTAATGTTGACCATGATAGATGGAAAAGTGCATTCATACATTTCTGAAACATCAGCTGCTGTTTTTGATTTATGTAAAGCTCGACCTAGTGAAATGAACCAATTAGATGTTGTTAGGTTAAGAACAGTGCAAGAAGATTTGTTTAAATATGGGCTAAGTTCTCTGCATGCTTGGATCCGGTCTATGGAATGCTTATTGCACCTTACATACAAACTCGAAACTAAGTCATGGCAGGCGAAAGGAGAAGAAATGAAGCAAAAAGTCAGAGAAAGGAAAGACGCTATACAGGAAGCTTTTCGCAGAGAAACTGGACTACTACTAGATGTAGTTAGGCAAGGAAGTGGCACTACAAACACAGGAAACGCAGCCAGGCGGTTTTTTTCCGATCCAGAAACGACAGCCCGTATTACAGGAATAGATATTCTCTTGATTAGACGAATCGCAGTAGTGCTCCAATGTATTTCTTCAGGGGAGACGATCAACGTACAAAAAATTAGTCAGTACTGTAATGCCACTGCCATTACAGTACTGACTAAATTTTTGTTGTGTGTGTGTTAAACTTTATCCATGGTATTACATGCCTTCTAGCCTTCATAAATTGTTAGTGCACGGAGCTGAAATAGTAGGACATCTTTCGGTGGTGCCTATAGGTTTCTTATCCGAAGAAGCTTCAGAAGCTAGGAATAAAGACTTCCGCAAATACAGGGAAAATCATACGCGAAAACATAACAACATCGCGACAAATGAAGACATTCTTCACAACCTTCTACTGTCTTCGGATCCACTGCTTACCAGCATACGACCTAAGCTAAACAATAAAATTAAAGTGTCTTCATTTAAAGAAGTTGAAGATTTACTTATAAGTAATAAGAATGAAATCGAGTTTGTTGATGTCTCAACAGTTATTAAATGTAGACTCTAGTGTTATTGATGACGATGAATCCGATGATAGTAGCAGCGATGTTGACGAAGACCAAGATGATAATAGTTAGAATTTAAGAACCTTAGAATATGTAGCTAAACATTAAAATTTTGTGATCGTTTAAATTTTATTTATGTGATAATATATTATTTCATTGCCATGTTTTTGTATTCAATTGCTTGTATTTAATTAGGTGATTTATAAAATAGCTTGACCAAACATCCAGTTAATAACGATACTACGATTGGAATGTAAATATTCTAGCATTTAACCTGTGTACCTTATCATAATAAATCTGATTGTAATATCTAAGCGACAAGCTATTAATGATGGTTTTGTCAGTTCCTTTTCTAATATTATATTATTTTGTAGATGTATTTTTTGATTATTTTGTTATTAAAACATAACATTAAATATACTTTTTATTTTTTTTACTTTTCCGATATCAGGGCGTACCTAGATAGAAAACATTAAAAATGTCTCGGGATAGTCGCATCACGCATGGCTAGAAATTTGCATTTTACTTCACAAACTTCAGAAATTTGAAATAGCAGGTATTACACTAACAACCCTTATCAGGTAGATATTAATACAGGTAGCTAGGTATAGTGACATCATCAACCATTAATAGGTTCCTATAGTTGAACAATGGATACCTAAATGCTTTTTGCAAGGTATTATAAACAATCCCGATCAGGTAGGTAAATATTAAAAGTGGTTTGATAAGAAAACATTCCCCTATAGATAGTCGAAGTATAGCTAAATAAAAATGCTGACTATTTAACTGTTTTGATAAAAAAATACTTAATCACTTCGCTTTTTACAAATAAGTGTGTTCTCCTTTTTATGTCTGCTAAAGATGTTTAGTGTTTTTTAACAAGGCTTGTAACTTATTATGATACATTGTCTTCTTTTCAAAACATACCGTTAAACCAAATTTTTTATTTAACTTTTTTCGTTATATCTCAAAAAGTGCACAAAAGTAGCAGCATATGTCTTTGGAGAAAATATAGCTTAACACAGTTAGATTATGAGTATAATATTTCCTTCCCAAAATGGGAAGATATTTACATTTATAAGTTGCTTTTCATACAAGAAAAACAGTTTTACTACGCTATCTCCTAGACTATAAGTCCAATTGAAAAAATGAATATCGTATGATTTGTTGCTGTATGATAGACAAATGTGATGGCATATTTAGTTTTGTGAAATAATGACTTTGGTTTTTTTATTATCCTATGTCCAACCTCTTCTATGGAGACAAACCACTGTGCGCACGAACGAAAAAACGAGCTAATTCTACGTTTCGGCTGCGACATATCGATGAAGATCCTCTTCCGGCTCTGACTGTAATGGTGTAATGTCTTTGGTATGTGAAATAAATGCCTATAAAATCATAAAACCAGTGTGTGTTGCTTACTTCTGCTATAATATAACCCCATACGCCCTGCGCCCGCGTTGAAATTATACACATTTCGGAAATTTATTAAACCACCCCTCGATTGAAGGAAATGAACTACTTCACTTCGCAAAATAAACTTATCTTTCATTCAGTAGTCATTCAAATATGTCTCTACTTCATTTAGTTCAATCTTTCAAAATCTTTCTTTGCACGAACTTAACTTGGCGCTCAGCGAAGAGCGCACTCACTCACTCACACACATCCATCGCATCACTCGTATACATTCGTCTATCATCGCCGCCCGCCGCCTGCCCGATCACTGCCGGGTCGGGCGGGTCGTACAGGCCTGAATTATGTACTTTCTGCTATCACGTTAAAGTATTATTTCATGAAGGATTGTTGTTTTTCTATGTTTATATTATTCCTCGAAGGATCGGCAATCCGCCTAAGTAGCATTGCAAGAGCAATCAAAACTGAGCTTTTTTATAGTGAAAGATAAAGCGCATGTTCGCTAAGTTTATTTTTTAACCTTATCCTTATTTTGAATTTAAAATATTATATTCTTATTGGAGTATTTTCGGTGACAGACGCTGAATTATTTGGTTACAATGTTAAATGGGTAAAGCCAAAATTTTATTACACTTTTAGATTTTTATTTGCGTCTAAAGATAAATAAAGAAACATATTGAGTAATATGACGAGTTTTTGTTTCCGATTGTAACATTGATGTATTTACTAGTTATGTAAATATCAATTTCAAACGTATACGTTTATTTTATTTACAAAAATTTAAAGACAAATTAACAACAACAAAAAATTTCATACAAAAAGAAATGACCTTTTTTGCTACCCAAATATGTCGAGTAGTGAAATTTCTATAGCATTTATACTTATTTTTCTGATTCATAATTTAGTGCGAGGTTACTGGAATGTCGATTTTATTACATAAACTTTAAGATTCAAAGTAAATGAGCATTTTTTTAGGTTTTATTGTGTTGTCTTTGATTTTCGCGCTTTTACGTTACCCTATTTACGTTACTAAATTTCTATAAAATTTCTGAACGAATCGTAGTAGTTATTAATTTTTTTACACTAGCAACACTTATAGCATCTGTCGCTGTCAGAATTCTAGCCGTCAACCATTTTGTTTTGTTTGTCATAGAACAAGTGAACTTGTACCTGCGATTTACAAAGTAAGTTCAAGTTATTTTTCTACTTGTTTATGTAAGATTAACGTTTGAGAACGTAAGATTTGTGCGAACAGAGCCGCAGCTAACAATTCCTCGCCATTTTCTTATAAATTATTGTAAGGCTGTAGACAGAAGCTTTTTCTGTTACCTTTTCGTTGCTTTTCTGTTACTTTTCTGTTACTCCTACGTTACCCCTTTTAGAAGTTTATGTTACGTGACGTAAAAGCATTATAAAGGTAGGTGTATACTTTTAAAGGTGAACTTTCGATTCAAGAGTCAGCGTCGGTGTAGGTGTCGCTGCGTCAGTAACGCCGCGACGCTGACTCTGTTACAGTGCATTATTTAAGTTAGGATTGAGTATACTATAGCTAAACATTTTATATTTTTTAGTAAGATTAATATGTTTATTTTTTTGTTTCGTTTGATGAGATATATAACAAAGATTATTAATCTATGCTTAACTCAATCCCACACTACTTATCCCTTCTCCCGAAGACTGCCGCATTTTATTAAATTATTTATTATTCAATGATTTTCTGCATATTTATTGCAGATGCCATTAACTGCAGCTGAGAAACAAAGAAAGTATAGAGAGAAATAAAAAAATGAAGATCCAGATAAATACAATGAAATGAAAAAAAAAGATTGCGAAAGAGCTTTGAAACATTATAGAGCAAAAAGAAGTAAATATACAGAGACAAAAAAACCAAAATGAAGACCTTGAAAAGAAAAGGCAAAAGATTATGCAGAAACATCGGAGGAGAAATAATAGACTTAAGATTGAGAATGAAAGATTGTGTTGTGAAACAAAAATCTTAAAGAAGAAGCTACAAGCTATGCAGAAATAACTTTACAGACACAAGAAGAAGTTTGCTGAGTTGAATGAAAAATATAATAATGCCATAAAACATATTGAAGAAATTAATAGTGCTGCTACTAGTACTAATCCAAACAATTATGAAACACCAAGAAAAAAAGCACAGACATTTGTAGATAAAAGTTTACCAGAAGTTACCACTCCCTGCAAAAAAATAGTAAAGAAACAAATATAAGAGTTAAATGTGTTGAAAGAAGCTTTGAAGGATGAATTTGTAACATCTAAATCAAACGAACAAAGAAGGATATTGAAGAATATTGTTAACAACGACATAGTAAAGAAATATAACCTCAAAGGTAAGATGACAGCAACTATTGGACTAAAAACGAATATGAGAAAATACAAAGATAAAAAATTCAAGAAAACGGTATTGATGCACAAAGTAAGAGCATTTTATGAAAGAGATGACGTAAGTCGAGCATCTGCTGGAAAAAAGGAATGCAAAACTTTTAAAAAGGAAAAGAAACAATAAAGGTACCTGCTAGACTCAATGAAAAACCTACATAAAAAGTATGTGCAAGAGGTTGGAAAAATATCTTTGAGTGCTTTCAAAATGTTCAGACCATTCTATGTTGTTGCGCCGAAACTAGAAAATCGTGACACTTGTGCTTGCTTGAAACATTCTAATATGAAATTCATGGTACAAAAACTAAAATCTTTAGGATACCTTGACAACGATGATTTAAACTCCATAGTGTCCGAATTAGTATGTGATCCTAAATCAAAGGATTGTATGTATAGTAGGTGCTCGACTTGTTCGGAAAACAAATTTCAAGGAAACGAGGATCGGGTGAAATTGATGGAAAAAATTAAATGGCCTGTTTGGACTGTAGAAAAGCACGAGTATAATAAAGATGATAAAGTTATATATACAAACAGAATGACTAAAACGGAAATGGAAGGCACAGTACAAGATCTTGTGAAAATTGTCAATAATCAAATGCCGATATTCAAAAAACATATATATAACATATATCGTCAATACCAAGAGTACAAAACATGCATAACGAATTTAGAAAACAACGAAGCTGCTATCCACATCGATTTCTCCGAAAATTACCAATGCAAACATTATGAAGAAGTTCAATCGATGCATTTCGGTTCGGCCAAAGCTCAAATCACATTACATACTGGTGTCCTGTATATGAAAGCTGAAAAGGCTATATCTTTTTGTTCCATTTCACCAAGCAATTTACACAACCCAGAATCGATATGGGCACATCTGGATCCAGTATTAAAGTTTTTGAGATCTAAGTATCCCAATATAACTGTTGTTCACTTTTTCTCTGATGGCCCGACTACACAATACCACCAAAAAAAAAAATTCTATCTCTTTAGTACCAAAATTTATGAGTATGGTTTTGAACATTCTACATGGAGCTTTTTTGAAGCTGCTCATGGGAAGGGAGCCGCTGATGGCATCGGTGGGGCCATCAAACGGACACTAGATGACAAAGTGGCTCACGGTACAGACATACCTAACGCAAATATAGCCTTTGAGGTACTCTCTACTTCAGATACAACCATAAGACTATTTTATATTCCACCTGAAACAATACATCTTATTGATAGTGACATTGTTAAAAATCTGATTCCGTGTCCCAACACGAT
Source organism: Eupithecia tripunctaria (assembly GCA_955876795.1). Lineage (NCBI taxonomy): Eukaryota > Metazoa > Arthropoda > Insecta > Lepidoptera > Geometridae > Eupithecia > Eupithecia tripunctaria. Next base: position 4,164,544 of record OY041623.1, on the reverse strand, counting down.
GCAAATCCACCAATTGATAACAAACCAAAAACATATAATTAAATATCGAGAAGTAAGTTGTTTCTGCAATAATAAGAGTTGGATGTGTGATTGTGATAACCCAAAAATACATAACTTACTTAAAAACTGTGACCAACCAACAACCTCAAGGAAAAGACGGTCAACTAACCGAAAAATAAAAAAACAAACGCTACCAAAAAAAAGCAAAAAAGAAAACTCATTTGACACTGACAGTGACACTAGTATTGATAGTAATATTAGTTACGCAGAAACGGATGATAGTAATACTTGGCCGGAAGAGAATCACGAAGATGATGATGAACATTTAGAAACAGAAGGAATACAAATTAACACACACAGCGTTAACCTAAACAGTATGGAAGAGAAAGAATTGAAGCTGGAAGAAAGGAAAATAGAAAAACTAAACGTAGACGATAAAAAGATAAATGAGATAGAAAAGCTAGACACAGACTATAAAGAGAAAATGGTGGTAGAAAAACTAGAAGATGATGAAAAATAGCTAGACACAGACTATGAAGAGAAAATGGAGGTAGAAAGGCTAGAAAATGCTGAAGAAAAGCTAGACACACACTATGAAGAGAAAATGGAGGTAGAAAGGCTAGAAGAAGATAATGAAGAAAAGCTAGACACATGCTATGAAGGGAAAAATGGAGGTAGAAAAGCTAGACGTAGGTGATGAAGAGAGAGTAGAAACAGAAAAGTTACACTCAGGCGATAGCACATTTTTGGTACCAGAAAAAGAACATAAGTCAAAAGTATCAATAATATCAAATGAGAGTGTCTCAATGGTACTGGATGAAGAAACTGGATTATTCAAGCTTAATAAACCTAAGAATGATGGCAAATTGTTAGAAGATTGTGTTGAAGAAGTAGGGAAGTATATCTTGGCGAATTTTTATACTAAAAAAGGAAAACGTACTTACCGATACGTATGCTTAATCCAAGAAGTTGACAAATTTAAAAAAAAACTGGTTGTGCAAGGTTTTAAATCATTGAAAGGAGACAAAAAAAAATTTAAATTAGTAGAAAATGATATATCCATTATTTCTAAAGAAGATATTGTGATGTTCTTACCTTACGCAGATGCAGATTGTAATGGGTATGTTACTTTCCCAAATGAGGTGAATGTTAAAGAAATTAACTAATTTCCTTCAGCTTATTTAACATCCAGTTTATTTGGGATAGTAAATATTAGGTCCTTACATATGAAATTGGCGTTTTTCGTACTGGCCACTTTAATCACAAATTTCTCCTCTTTGGTAAGGAATTCCAAATTCAAATTTGTACAGCTATAGACTCATGTATTTGTGCTTCGATGATCGTCATTCATTTGTTTTTTCTGTTTGCGTGGAAAACTTAAAATATCGCATTATTTACGAGTACGAGTTCCGCCGTGGCACTAGTGCTGCGGAAACAACTCGAAGGGTGAATGATGTGTATGGCGGTCGTGTTGCAAAAGAAAACACAGTTTGTTTTTGGTTCCAACGTTTTCGTTCTGGAAATTTCGAACTGCAGAACAAGCCCCGTGGACGGCCTGAGACTCAAGTTGATAATGAAGAGTTGAAGGCTATTGTGGAAGCGGATCCATCGCAAACCACGTCCGAGTTAGCTGCAGGCTGCGATGTTAGTGATAAAACTGTTTTAATTCACTTGAAGCAAATTGGGAAGATTAAAAAGCTTGAAAGGTGGGTACCTCACGAATTGACTGAAGCAAACCGGCAAACGCGCGTCGACTGCTGCGTTACATTACTAAACCGGCACAATAATGAAGGTATTTTAAACCGAATCATTACCTGTGTGTGATGAAAAATGGGTTCTTTACGATAATCGGAAGCGCTCAGCGCAATGGTTGGATCCTGGCCAGCCAGCCAAATCCTGCCCCAAGCGAAAATTAACCCCAAAAAAGTTACTTGTAAGCGTTTGGTGGACTAGTGCCGGTATTGTTCATTACAGTTTTCTCAAATCTGGCCAGACTATTACGGCTGATGTCTATTGTCAGCAATTGCAAACCATGATGGAAAAGCTAGCGGCTAAACAACCTAGGCTGGTCAATCGCTCCACGCCACTGCTGCTTCACGACAACGCTAGACCACACACTGCGCAACAGACGGCTACTAAATTAGAAGAGCTTCAATTGGAAAGTCTAAGACATCCTCCGTACTCCCCGGACCTTGCTCCAACAGCATTTTTTGCATTTTTTTCGAAATTTGGATAACTTCTTGCAAGGGAAAAAATTCAACTCCGATGGGGCAGTCCAAATCGCCTTCAAATATTTTATTGATTCCCGTCCGACTGGTTTTTTTAGTAAAGGGATCAATGAACTACCTATAAGATGGCAAAAGTGCATAGAAAATAATAGTTCATACTTTGATTAATTAAATATATTATATTAAAAAATATTCGACTTTTTGTTCCTCCCATACAAAACGCCAATTTCATATGTAAGGACCTAATATAAGTAAAAGTTAATTTCATTAAACCTCTGAATGATACATTCTACTTAGTTTTATTTTAACTAATAACAATAGCCTGCCATTTGCATAATCTCATTAATGAGGGTTAACGCGTGTGAATTCGCCGCTAGAGGCGCTGCTGTATAGTGAGGTCATCAAAACCTCAAATTACATGCATTTTTGTAAGCTACACTCTTTATTTTTAAAATAAATAAAGTGTTGTAAACGGTAGCCCTCATTGTGCTGTGCATGCAGCCTTATAACACTTTTACGTTACTTTTACGTTACGGTAACGTAAAAGTATTAACGTTACTATTCTGTTACTTTTATGTTACTAGTGATAAAATTTTGGCTTTACCCAAATGTGATTTGAAGTTGCAGTGGGAACGGTATCAGAATGCACCTGTGCGTGACCCATGCGTGTGCAATTGTTCATGTAGCTTTAATTTAAATGTCGTTGTCGCAAAAAAATCTTAAATAATAACAATAGAAGGTGTCTAATTGTTTTAAATTATAGAAGTAGGTATCTATACAACGTGTAAATTGTATAAACGTCTGTATTTTCTTGTAAATTTATTACTTTTATTAAATTTATTACTTTTGTACCTACCTATTTTGAAAATAGAAAAAAGTGTTTTGTGGTTAAACTGTTTTGTTTATCTTTAATGGAGACTGTAAATAGAAAGAAAAGCGCAGTATGGAGTCATTTTACGGAAAATGGACCTAAAAAGGCAAAATGTTCTTATTGTTCTAAAGAATTATCTGTGTCTGGTGGTAATGTTGGAAACCTTAACAGGCACTTAAAAACAATACACCCCACGGTAAAGTTGGTTGAGGATAGGCAACAGACTATTGAATCTGCGAACCCAGAGCCCCACATACCCGCAGGCAGATGTGACTCCAGATATACCAAGGACGGCTTGTTCTAGTCAGGGTCAGCCATCAATAAAAATATATACACAGAGCACGAAGCCGATACCACCACGGCGTGCCCAATAAATCGATGAGCAGCTTATAAAAATGATTGCTAAGGGGCACTACCCCTTACGTATGGTCAAAGATGTGGAATTTAGAAAATTGATTTCCATGCTTAACTCACAGTACGCACCTCCAACTCGGAAAACCTGATCAGAAAGTATTTTGCCCAAACTTTATAATACGTGCCTAGAAAACGTCAAACGTGAGGTCCAAGAAGGAAAAGCTTTCTGCTTAACAACTGATGGTTGGACCTCTATTAACAAAGATAGTTTCCTAGCCCTGACTATACACTATATTAGCGTCACATCGGATGAAACTAAATTGAAGACTCATTAAATAGGATGTATTGAATATAACGAACGACACACAAGCAACAATTTAACAGCCTTTCTACGCGACAAAATGGCAGAATGGAATATTGCAGGCTATACAACAGCTATTGCGAGTGACAATGCAGTCAACATTACTGCTGCAATAAGATATACCTCTAGATGGCATATACCATGCTTTGCTCATTCGATTAACTTGTGTGTGCAAGCCGCTCTAACGCCCCTATCAGAAACTTTAGGAAATGTAAAAAGTATCGTCGAGTTCTTTAAAAGAAGCTCTCACGCTCCATTTAAGCTACACGAAATGCAAAAACAGCTGAACCTTGCCCAACTAAAATTAAAACAAGATGTCCCGACGAGGTGGAACTCAACCTATGACTTGCTATCAGCTAAAGATGCCGTAATCGCCACGATTGCTATAATGCGACATGATGTGGCGCTCTATAACGACGATTGGGGAATCGATAATCGAATCGATATTAGAAAGTGCAGCGCCAATTTTAAAGCTTTTTTACGATGTCACCTCAGTCTCGTCAGTCTCACATCCTCGTTTGATAAAGAGGTGGCAAAATTAACACCTACATATTCTTTGGCTGCTGGTATTGTTGAGGTAGATATATCTCTCGGAACCACTTCTACACCGTAAGGAGGACCCTCTACGCTGGTGGCACGAGCGTCGATCGATCTACCCGATTCTTTTTAAATACGCCTTAAAAAAACTGCATCTGGTAGCGACTTCTGTCCCGTGCGATTTTCTAAAGCCGGGCATATACTCAATGAAAGAAGGATACGACTCACAACCAAAAAACTGTCAGAATTGTTATTCATAAGTAATAATTGTAAATAAACAGGAATAACGAACAAATTTTAGTTTTATTTCATCACACTAATATTATAAATGCGAAAGTTTGGATGTATGGTTGGAAGATGTATGGATTGGATGGATGTTTGTTACCTCTGCACGCCAAAACTACTTACTGAACGGATCGGGCTGAAATTTTGCATACAGGTAATTCTAAGCCTGGAATCAAACATAGGCTTCTTTTTATTGAAACAACGCGTGCGAAGCCGCGGGCACAATTTAGTCAGTACTTTTTATCCCATAAATCAGTTCCCGTGGGATAGAAATCACCTTTAAACGTTTCCATAAGAACAACGCGTGCGAAGCCACGGGGCGCAGCTAGTCATTTAGTTGTTATTTTTGCTTTCATTTCATTGTTGATAAGCCTGTCTGAACAAAGAAGGAAGGAAAACGGAAAAGGATGAAAGTGAAATACCTAAGTTGTGTCATTGGCACTCGCCACTGGGCGAGCTAAAGGCCGCCCCGTTATAAACCCAACACAAAATACAATGTACCTTAGTCCTGTTACAAACGATGAAGTACACAAAATTATAAAAAACTTAAAAAATAAAAATAGTTTCGGTATTGACGAGTTACCACCTACATTGCTTAGAGCGTGTGCAGATGAACTTTCATTACCATTCACAACAATCATAAACCAGTCATTCGAGGGAGGAATGTTTCCTACATTACAAAAAAAAGCGATAGTCAAACCTATTCACAAAAAACAATCCAAAACCGACCCTAGCAATTACCGCCCTATCGCTCTATTACCAACTGCTTCAAAAATTATAGAAAAGGCTATGTGTGACAGAGTCTACAAATTCTGCTAAAAATATAATATTTTCTATAATAGTCAAAATGGTTTTCGCAAACCGATCTACAACATTGGCTTCCTACAATTTCATGCAGGAAGTGTACAAACAAATAAACAACAGGAAATATGTAGTAGGAATACTACTAGATATGACCAAAGCTTATGAAAAAGTTCAGTTTGGTATACTACTTAAAAAGCTTTACGGTGTAGGAATTCGCGGAATGGCATACAATTGGTTCATATCTTACCTCCGCGATAGAGAACAATATGTAGAAATAGAATACTACCAACACCAGTACATGCGAGATGACTAACGTACGCTCAGATAAAAAAATAATAAATGCGTCAATACCCCAAGGCAGCGTTATTGGATGCCTCCTATTTCTGACTTACATAAACGACCTCCCAAAAATAATGGACGAGCCATGCGTCCTATTCGCCGACGATATATCTGTACAAACAACATGTAATTGCGAGGAAAATGCATCCGATAAACTTGACGATATACTAAATAATATAACAGACTGGATGAACGACCACAACTTAGAAATAAACTTCCTAAAGACTAAAATAATGACATTCCACCCATACCAAAAACCCGCATTAAAAATCAACTACACTTATAAAATAGACCTCTAGAAACTTTAAATCAATTTAGCTTGCTAGGCCTAACAATCGACACTCACCTAAACTGGAAATCACATACACAAAAAATCAAAACAAAACTATCCAGCTTGACATACGCCCTCCGCGAGGTTAAGAAAACAACTGATTTAAAAAGCTCCCTTGCAATTTATTACGCAAGTGCTCATAGCCACAACAAGGGAAAAAACCTTCCCCTCTCGTTCCCTAAGATATAAAAACAAACTTTTATGACCTGACTCCAAACTGAAACTACACTCATAGAGCCCCTAATATGTAATGACTATTAAAATATATAATAAACTGCCTGACGCGTTGATAAACGAAAATAACGACAATGTTTTTATAAAACAACTAAAGACTTTATTAACCACAAAAGCTTACTACACGATTGACGAATATTTGAACTAAAAATAATACTATTTATACGAGTAAAAATTCCTAACCAGTTAAAAACGTCCTCCTCTCTCTCTCCATACATATTGTGTTCCCAGCAGGGTCTATAGTGAAACCTAATCATATGAAAATGTAACTAACTCTGTACACCTATGGAATACAATAAATGATTGAGTATTGAGTGACCTACAAAAACATACGGTTAAATCCGTTCGTAAGAACCCGTCTAGACAGCTGACAAACAAGAAAATAGGAGGTAGGTGCCTATGTACTTTAAGATGCAAGTAGGTAGGAAGATAATAATAGTAAATAGATAGAAAAAAAAAAACAAATGAATTTTATTAAAATATTCTCAATAGTACCTAGGTATCTTATTAATACGCATTTACTGAATCGTCTAGTAATTGCCCGCCATAGCTGAAATCATTGAAACGTGCCGAAAACTTGAAATATTATAACAATGTTATGATTAAATTAACACGAAATAGGTTTTTTAGGAGGGTTCTTACTCCAGAAAGTGCATTTATAGTTAATTTTCCACAATACTTTATAAAATAAGTTTGTCGTGTGCGTAATGGTGTTAAAATTCATTGTGCGTATTAAATTCCCGATAAATCTTTATCAGTGTCACAGCAATGATGCTCATGGTGATGATGATAATGGGATGGGCATTTTGGAAAATAGGAAGGTATATTTTAGTGTATTATGTATTTAGGTATTAAGTAAGTCTTAACCTTTATTATGTAAAAAGTTGTAACATTTGAGGCATTTTGATTTTGCCTACTTGGGTACGTACCCAAGTAGTCCAAAATCAAAATGCCTCCACATGACATCCACACCAAGAACGGATTATCACAGATTTCGAGCCTGCCGTTCAGGCAGCATTCGAGTCTGTAGCTGGAGTGCACGGCTGCCTTTTCCACTTTGTCCAGGCTCTGCTGCGGCGCGCGCGCTCGATGGGTCTGCATGTGGGCCGCAACTCTCCGGGCTGGCGGCTTGTCCAGCTGAACGGTGCGCTTTCACTGTTGCCGGCGGTCAGGGTGCCCCTGGCTCTGGCCGAGGTCCCGCACATTGCGGAGGCCGAAGGCCTCCCCTACAGCGAGGTCTTCAATAACTACTTTGTTTCGCACTGGATGAGTCTTCACTGTGCATGGTATCCCCCACCAGACTTCCAACGTGGCGGAGGCTTGGCTCCATGGCTCCCTGCGGCGCTCTCTTGGCGTCGCCGTACCAAATATTTGACGTTTTTCAGGAAACTTACTATCCACCTCCGAACCAAACAACTTACATATGTGATCGCGGAGAAGTTCGCCGTCAGCGCGTCGTGCCTGGCTGCCGGCGCCCATACGCCTCGGTCAGGTCCAGGGTGAGGTCGTACGTTAGGGTAAGTGCTCTTCATAATAACGAAAGGGGGATAATCGACCTGAGAGAGTTCCTTGTAGCAACTAGTCGCCAGTTGGATGTAGGATTTGGCATCGTCGTTGACGATGAAAAAGAAGTGGTCGAGGAAATAGTACTCTTACTCTGCGACGCTCTAGAGCCGGTCAGCGAGGAAATAGCTCTCGATGCTGCTCTGAAGGCCGTCGCTTGGGGGGGCTATTCAATACCTTTTGAAGGTTAATCGACGTATTCAGACAAATAATTGAACTATTATTTTTTGGAAGTTCTATAGGACATTCTAACTTTTTCTTTGACGCATCGTACTCTTCCAAATGCTCCTTCATTTTTTAATTCTCAGTTATATGTATATTTGCCGTCAAAACGTAAAAATTTAAGGCATTAGTCTTTTTAGGAATTGAACTCATCAGTAAAAAAAATCACGGAAAATCCTCTCTCTCACCTAAGCAATCAACCCCTTTGCTGGCTTAATAAGTCTTAAAGTGTAACTGCCACTTTATGTAGCTTAGATGTTTGTAGCTGTAGTTAAACATTACGAGATTTCTTTTAATAATATTTTATTGTGTGGATAATCTGGTATAGGTATAATATTTGTAGCTTAGTTAAATTTAGCTTGTTCCATACTCTACTCTGTAGTTGTCCCATCCAGTGTAGTCACTAATGAGAAGCTAAGTGAGCAGACATTGAAAGGTTAACCCGTCATCAATAAAAGGTTAGTGGGTAGCCTCTAGAAGGTAATAATTAGATCATTATATAAGTGTGTTTTATTAAACATACGGAAAGTACGTTTTAGCTTCGATACATCATTAACTCTTTACCATGATAGGTATCTAATATCAACACTGATAATTTAGGCAAGCCAATCCGGTTTCACTAAAAAAAAGACGTCGGTCGTCGTGGACACGAGAATATTGTACGGGTTAACTTTAAGTTTTCAGTGAGTTGAGAAAAAGTGTTGAAATTAGCGATGTGTCGTTCGATCATTCACAAAGATCGATATCAATCATGACCCGTTATGAAAATGACCCGGATCATATGACCCGTTCATTTGAATGATTGTTTTTGCCGGCGGCGGCCTATCATCGCCTCACTTCGATTTTTCGTTTCATTTCGATCATGCATTTTGTGATTGATTGACCCGTGCCGTGTGAGATCGGATCTTTGCGTCGCGTCGTCGTCATCGTCGTTTCGTTACTGACTGATATGGTTCTCGCAAAAACTTTTCCAATACTCTGTCTATATCATTCGAGATCTTATTGATCATTTATAGTAGATATTTGACCAGAATTGAGATAGGTAGGTAGGTATAGGTACCTACCTACCTACCTACTTTTACGTTTCAAGTGATAAGTATGGTTATGTATCTTACAGTAGATAGTCAGATACGAAGTACCTACTTAACTTTTTTTATTGATTTAATATGCTTGATATTTTAATGAACCTGTGATAGGCCGCCGAGCGGGCGGCTTTCCTTGTTGTTAAATACTTTACATAATAGGTAGTACGTACAGTAGGTACCTACCTACAGACGATCTTATTGATCATTTATGGTAGATATTTGACGAGAATTGAGATAGGTAGGTACCTGCCTACCCTGGTTGTTAAATACTTTACATAGATGTAGGTACCTACCTACATACTTAGATATATTTACGTATTACTCAAAAGACAAGGGCTTTAATACCTAAAGGACCGTAATGCGACAATAGACTATATGACTTATTATTTTATTTATCAATTAGGCTGTGAGAAAATGAGACAGTCCGCAGAATGTGTCCTACTTGCACGCACCACTCACAGCCTCGCAAGAGCAAGACGCAGCGTCAGTGGATTTTTGCGTCAAGTCGCACGCGTCTCGGTCATTTTAACCAATGATCCGAACATTGAAATGATCGGGTCATTTCGTTGAGACTGTTCGGATCAATCACGCGCGGTTCGTGATTGCAATCATATGAGCCGTTCGTTCATGATCGACACATTCCTAGTTGAAATCGATACAATCTTGATAATAATATTGAATTGCTGTTTGAAGAAACAAAAGGGTAAGTAAATAGTTGCGTAATTTTAATAGAAATCTTAGTTTTAGTCGAACACTCGTATGTAGATAATTTTGGAAATAATTGGAACGCGACAGGGGGAAATTGGAACATGAACAGGTATAAATGGAACAACGCGGGGTTTACTTGGTTTGAATAAGAGGTAAATTGGAATTCCTTAATAGCGTTGTCGAAACTCCAAACATATGTAAAGTAGGTAAGTAGTTGATGAAAGGGGTTCGAAGATATGGCCTAATATCGGTCACCATTTTGGTTTTTTTTTTTCAATATCGCCGCGCATGATTTAAATTTTATATTTGAATAGAAGACAAGACACCAAAACAAATAAAAAATATTCTATAATATAAGTGTGTGAGTTTTGAAATCTGACGCTTGCATTAAGTTATGAAATAGTTTCATTTGTTTTAGTGTCCTCTATCCAAATATATAACTACTTTACGTACTTTAAAAGCTCTGGACAAGATAGCTTCAAAAAATATGATCTTATGTGCTGTATGTAGCTGAGAAGTATAATATAGCAAAATCAGTACTATGCCGCATCTGCGGCAATTGAGGCTACCCGTTAGATACAACACAGACCCTTTAATATATTATAAAAATGTATCTAGAATCAATAAATATTAAGGACAGCATATTTAAACAAATATTTAATAACTTTCCCGGCATTGACGATTCAATGGGTTTTAAGCACCTTATTGGATCACAATTCGGTGGTAGGCTGCCCGTCCCCAGTGGATATCCCTTAGTCGCTATCGCCTCTCACGACACCCACGGGAAGAGATAGGGTGGTGCAAATTCTAAGCCAGCACCACACGGCTAATAAATGACAGCCCTAGATAAATGGAATCATTCCTATCATTCAGACTCCTTCAAAGTCGATTCCTGCCACGTCGAGTCTCGTTTCGTTGAAGTCTTTCTAAGGCGAGCGTTGTAACAACGCGCTTTACCGGGTCGACTGCAGGACGGCGAGCCAACTACGTGATTATCCTAGCTGTTTTCACGAAGTACAGTTGAAAAAAAGGGTTTTGGGATCAGAATTCAAGTTTCAGTTGAAAATGGCGGCTGAACTCTTACGTATACCCGTGTGTACGAGGAGATGCACGCGAGGGCTGGATAGTCTTTGTCCTAGACTTTGTTTTAATTAAATTCGGACAAATATATATATATATATATATATATATATATATATTTGTCCGAATTATATAATATACATAAAATTAATATATATATATATATATTTATATATTAATTTTATGTGTTTTAGAATTGTCTTATTTTTTTTATACTTCCGTATAGCAGCAAGATAGAACCTTCCTCCAGCATAGATAAAAGATAAGACGACCTAAGCTTTATCAAGCCATGGTGCTTTGAAGAAAAACAACCAGTCGCAAACGCATCGCAAGACGTCACGTAAGTCCTTTTTGTGTTACTTTTGCAAATGAATAAGATAAACTTAGAATAACTTACGAAACAACATAGATATTCTAAATGAGCGATAAATAAGCCTTTTATTTAAAAAATTATTAATTGGATGAGCAGATAAGTATAATATGTTTTGAGAAAAGACGCTGTCATAGGTGTGATTTGTGTTCCTATCCCAACCACTTTGGTCCTAGGAGATATAAGTTTTATTATTTAATTACAGGCATGACAGAAACTATTTACCGCATTACCGACAAAACTCACATGTTCAGTGCTCAAGTTTGCAGCATTCTTCTTGTTTATGATTCAAACATCAGAAGTAAGTATGTTTTCAAAACATAATTGGACTGTCGCGAAGGCGAAGAAATATCTTGAGTACCTACCTAGGTTGTAGGTAGGTTGATAAAGATTTTATCTGATCGGCCATAACCGGTCGAGGCGAAGCGGACGCGCGCGCAGCGCGGTCCTTCGGCGACGAACGGCCGACGATTGATTCTGTTACGTTACGAGACAATGAGCGAGACACATCGGTGAGTGACTTTGAGTTACATTATACCTATGCAATTGAGATCTTTTGTCACCGATATTAGAAACAGTTTCAGATTATAATTGTTGTGTATATACCAAGTCGTTGGTCTGTCTGCGGACAAGTAGATCAGAGATAAAGTGTGAGGTACGGGATGGCTAGAGGGGAGGTTGGAGGCCATAAAGGGAATTATCCCCATAATAGTAAGAATCAGTAACCCGAGCACAGGTGGAACAGCCATCATAGCTCGCTGAACTAGAGCACAGGTGGAACAGCCGTCATAGCTCGCTGAACCAGAGCACAGGTGGAACAGCCATCATAGCTCGCTGAACCTGAGCACAGGTGGAACAGCCATCATAGCTCGCTGAACCTAAACCACAGTCCGATGGAACAACCATCACGGTCCGATGAATTAGTCATCACATCCAGATAGAACAGCTAAATATCATGTCAGATGAATTAGCATTAGAACCGGTGGAACCACCACGTCGTTGTTGCTTAACCTAGTTTCAGCACTTCTTTAATTACTTTTTTAATGTTTACCACATACATACCTATATATTAGGTCCTTACATATGAAATTGGCGTTTTTCGTACTGGCCACTTTAATCACAAATTTCTCCTCTTTGGTAAGGAATTCCAAATTCAAATTTGTACAGCTATAGACTCATGTATTTGTGCTTCGATGATCGTCATTCATTTGTTTTTTTTCTTCTGTTTTTTTCTGTTTGCGTCACTCATTTTACAAAATGGAAAACTTAAAATATCGCATTATTTACGAGTACGAGTTCCGCCGTGGCACTAGTGCTGCGGAAACAACTCGAAGGGTGAATGATGTGTATGGCGGTCGTGTTGCAAAAGAAAACACAGTTCGTTTTTGGTTCCAACGTTTTCGTTCTGGAAATTTCGACCTGCAGAACAAGCCCCGTGGACGGCCTGAGACTCAAGTTGATAATGAAGAGTTGAAGGCTATTGTGGAAGCGGATCCATCGCAAACCACGTCCGAGTTAGCTGCAGGCTGCGATGTTAGTGATAAAACTGTTTTAATTCACTTGAAGCAAATTGGGAAGATTAAAAAGCTTGAAAGGTGGGTACCTCACGAATTGACTGAAGCAAACCGGCAAACGCGCGTCGACCTCTGCGTTACATTACTAAACCGGCACAATAATGAAGGTATTTTAAACCGAATCATTACCTGTGATGAAAAATGGGTTCTTTACGATAATCGGAAGCGCTCAGCGCAATGGTTGGATCCTGGCCAGCCAGCCAAATCCTGCCCCAAGCGAAAATTAACCCCAAAAAAGTTACTTGTAAGCGTTTGGTGGACTAGTGCCGGTATTGTTCATTACAGTTTTCTCAAATCTGGCCAGACTATTACGGCTGATGTCTATTGTCAGCAATTGCAAACCATGATGGAAAAGCTAGCGGCTAAACAACCTAGGCTGGTCAATCGCTCCACGCCACTGCTGCTTCACGACAACGCTAGACCACACACTGCGCAACAGACGGCTACTAAATTAGAAGAGCTTCAATTGGAAAGTCTAAGACATCCTCCGTACTCCCCGGACCTTGCTCCAACAGATTACCATTTTTTTCGAAATTTGGATAACTTCTTGCAAGGGAAAAAATTCAACTCCGATGGGGCAGTCCAAATCGCCTTCAAAGATTTTATTGATTCCCGTCCGACTGGTTTTTTTAGTAAAGGGATCAATGAACTACCTATAAGATGGCAAAAGTGCATAGAAAATAATGGTTCCTACTTTGATTAATTAAATATATTATATTAAAAAATATTCGACTTTTTGTTCCTCCCATACAAAACGCCAATTTCATATGTAAGGACCTAATATAATATTCGTCATTCATAATTCAGAGTATAGAGGTATTTGGCGACCTGTTGGAGATGCTGGGATATCTCAAACCTTGCAGTCTAAAAATAGAATCTGAACACAGTGAGTTGTCATAGATTACTAGTAGTAGTAATTCAATGTCCGTACATGATATCGTAAAATGTCATGTGGGTAGTTTTACTGGTGTTCGCCCGGTTCGACGGAGTAACTTAGTAAAATTCTATAATTAGAAGGTAAAATATTTTACGACTTTGTTTTTCTGCAAATTTGCGAAGTAGACAAAATTTTCAAGCATTTAACTACTGTGTAGTAGAACAGGTATTAGAGTCAGTCAAGCGAAAGAAGGCACTCGATTTTTTACGTAACTTTTTACATGGCAATACTAATGTGTTTCCACCTACGGACATTATGTTCTCTAAAGGGATAAAGTCAGGGTGGCATAAAATAATAATTGTTAATAACGAATTATAACGCAAGTTTTCTTTCTTACTGTCAAACTCACGCATGTCACTCACGGAGCTGTCAAAGGTTCGCGGTTAATTTGTAACTTTGTTTGTTTTGTTTTGTTTGCGAGAGCGGAGAAACAACTTTTGTACATGTTTTTTGATAAAAAAGATTATTTTCAAAGTAAGTACTGATGTTACTACATCACTATACAAGTTACTACCGATTTTATGCATTACAAAAGTTACCAAGTGTGATGTTATAAAACAGTGTGTTAATATGATATTATGGCTTTTTCAGAATGCCTGGAAGCTAAGCCGCCTATATCAGGCAGTTAAGAGATGCTTGTTTCGTTCATGGAAGAGAACAGGAGTTTCGGCCCACGGGTGAAACAACAAGATGAACCTCTTTGAGAGGAGCTGACAACAAATCTCATGAACTTCTTCATCACTTGAACAAGAGCCAAGTGGAGGGATGTAAGTACTGTTAATTTGAATATGTGTCACTAATGCTAATAAATAATCTAATTTTATAGCTTTTGCGCTTCCTCTTTTTATGTTGATATTGGAATGAAAAAAGAGGAGGAAGAGAATGAGGTGCAGAGGAAGGTGATGGAGCTGATAACTGAGGAATAATAAATTAATGTATTTTACTCAAGTATGAGTGTTGAGATAATTATTACTTACTTCTGAGATATGAAATATTATTTATTTATACCTTCAAACACAATTTTCGTACATATTTGGATACAAAATAGAGATTTGACCGAAACACTTTTTCAAACAAGATTCCAATGAGCTCCCTGCTTCATTTGACGTTTCTCATGGGCTTGAACTTGTTAGTGAAACCCATTTTGGCGTTACACAATACCGATATCTGCAAAAATACGAACTTTCATTCATTCACTGGGTTTGAATTTCGCTGGTAATGGTGTTGCATCTGTCAGTTAGTTACACAATACGAAAATGACTATTGAAGCTCAGGCTAGGTTTCAAATGTCAAAAAACGAAGCCGATGTCGATTACCAGTTCACTTAGACAATAGGGCCGCTGTACCTAATGTGTTTCAAATACAATATATAATAGGCCTACCAAACAAGTTCGGGCATTGTAATTAATAATAGGCCTACCAAACAAGTTCGGGCATTGTATATTAATTAATTTAAGATATTAATTCAGTTCCACTGATCAGAGCTAAAGGTTCCGAGGAACATAGAAAAAAGTCAATACATCATGCTGCTGTGCAGTAGAAATCAGTATGAGGCCAACCAGGGCATCAGCGGTTAAACCCTTTGACGACCACGGGGACACCGGTGTCCCAAATATAAATAATACAATAAAACAGTAATTAAGAAACTTATTTTATTTTTTTGTTAATAATATGGTTTCTGAACGAACGTTTTTCATTTTAAATGCTAGCAACACAAAAAAAAAACGTTCTTTGTCTATGACCAGCGTTGCCATATATACGGATTTGTCCGTATTTGTACGGATTTTGGAAGCCCAATACGGATGATTCACACATACGGATTTTTAAACGGATTTATGCTACAGGCAGATTCAACTTTACACAGACTCTTCTAAGGCAGATGCAGTCGATGGAGAGAACATTTAGATGATGTTTTCATTATTTAAACCATAACTATCATATTTATTTAAAGTCTCGCATGTTCTCTACTAAGAAATATTTCCGTTGGCGCCACACCGTCAAATGTATGTATTTTCAACCACGACATCTATTGCTTTTGTAAAGGAACTACGCCACCGATATCCGTTCTAAAGCTTTAGTAAGAAAGGTAATGAAATGCGATATGACACAAAGATAGAGCTGCTAGCGATAATTTGATAATTTGTTTGACCAAGTTTTGGGTTGAAAGCGGACAGCCTTCAACCCAAAACTTAGTTGGCAAAACCTTTGCAAATGTGTGCATTGTGCCTAATCAAAACTAACGTAACGTAAATAAGAAGTATTTTACATGTTATAATAATTAGTTGCCCCTGTAAAAAGTGTAAAGCAGCACAATATCATGGCAACATAAAGCCACTGCCCCATCGCCGCGCCGCCGCTGCGCTCGGAGAGGTTACCTATGTATTCAACTCAGCGTTGATTAGTTTGCCTCACTCGAGTGCGGCGGTAGAGCGAATTTTCTACGCCGTAAAACTTTTAAAAGCTATATCGTATCCATTTTGAATGGAGCATAAACGTAAACAAATCGCCCATACTTAACCTAAAATTCACTTTGTTGGCGCGTCTTTTTGTACGTTATTTACATTACTTGTAGATTTCAATAAAAATTGCTTACAATTATATCTGAAAGTCGACGCCAAGCAAGTGAGATTTTGTTATTTGTGTCGTATTTTGTTTACTAACATGCTTCTTTCAAAATGGATAAACCATAGGTTTGTTACACAGATACAATAACAGGTTTGTTACATACCAAAAAACTGTTATGTAAATCACCCTGTTTTGATTTAAATATCGATGTAAATATGTTAAAGATGATAAATAAAGATATGTTTAAATAAAATTCTTATAAGTAATTATTAGTTGTTTAATTTTTTATACGGAATTCATACGGAATTTCACTCAGAATTGTGATACGGATTTTGTACGGACTTTTTGAACGAAAATACGGAATCTATGTCTTATCCATATGGCAACACTGTCTATGACTATTGAAAACTGACACTTCGTAAAGCGCGCGAATCGTGTATTTTGCAAAAGTGCATAAAAGGTGTAAAACTATTTTTAAGTATTTATAGTGTGAAATAATCATTGCCTGGTAAGTACATTATTATTTTATGTTTATAAAACTATTATCTATGTTGTGTATTACGAAAAGTCATTATTATTTATAATGACTTTTCGTTATACACAACATAAAGGGTCACCGATGTCCCTATGGTCGAAGAGAGATACTATTTATGACGAATAAAATTATGTTGTCGTACTGATGTTTTTCGTCAATTGTCCTCATTTTCTTATTCGTGTCGTTACAGATTATGTTTCGCAAAGGACGCGGCCTTTTCGAACTTAGAGAAAATTAAATACAACAGATTTTGATTGCTGATAACAGTGACGAAGAGGACGATTTACTGCTTGACGAAGAGGATCAGAGGCTTTTGACACAGGATGATGATCAAGGTATTATTGACGTGGAGATTGACGGTACGATAAATGATTATAGTGATTCAACAAGACCTGAGCCTTCCACATCAGCACCTGTAACACAGCATCAACCGGTCTTCAAGTGGAGTTCGAGAACATACGCAGCGGTAAAGTGAAAATCTGTCAAGAAGATGAAAATGTACTATTGACTCCCTTTGATATATTTTGTTCAGCGACAAATTTTGATAATTTAGTGCAATATATAGTATCGGAGTCAATACGATATGCTCATCAAAATGGAAGGGAGTTTACTATTGGTCTCGAAGAAATGAAAGCATTTCTTGGTATGAATTTGGTCATGGGATATCATATCTTGCCATCATTGAGGGACTACTGGTCTACAGAACCAGACATGGCAGTACCATTCATATGCGCAAGCGAGTAGAGAGAAGCCTGATGTCCACCTTGCAGTTCAGACAGGTAGTCGCCAGGAGTTTGGTAAACGGCTACAGTACAAGACAACGTGGAGTCCCTTCTACAAAAAACAGTGCAGTAAGCAAATATGTGAAGCGGAAATTATCGATGCACCCCATGGAAAAATCCTCCACCAGAAAGAGGTGTGCAAATTGTGCGAAATATAAAAAAGAAAATCGA
This sequence comes from Eupithecia tripunctaria, assembly GCA_955876795.1. NCBI lineage: Eukaryota > Metazoa > Arthropoda > Insecta > Lepidoptera > Geometridae > Eupithecia > Eupithecia tripunctaria. The sequence continues at coordinate 4,146,608 of OY041623.1, read as the reverse complement.
ACAAACAATATGTGTGCTCTATGTAATGTTCACCTATGTTATACTAATGAGAGAAATTGTTTCGCTGATTATCATAACTAATAAACAGTATTTCTACAATATCAACTTATTTATTAACATTTTACTTACCCCATTCCCACAAGCAAAATTAATAAAAGTAAAATTGAGCTTTTTTTGGTTAAACGTATCTCTTATCGACCATAGGGACATCGTTGTCCCAAAAAAACTGTAATATTTTAATGTGTTTTGATTTGAAAATTTATTTTTTATACACCTAATGAGTCAATATAAATAGCTAAAATACTTGAATAAGGTCTCATAACCTTATGGTCCTGAAAGGGTTAAAGTCAGAGAAAAGGTCAAGGAGTGGACCACTATTAATTCAATTGTTTCACCAGTAAATTCAGTTCATGTTCAGAGGCAGATTAAGTAATTTACATATAAATCCTCGTTAAGTAAATAGTATTGATATTGAATAATCTTTATTTCTCATTCTTCCTCGAAGGGGGGAAATGTCGCGAAGGCGAAGAAATATCTTAAGTACCTACCTAGGTTGTAGGTAGGTTGATAAAGATTTTAGCTGATCGGCCATAACCGGTCGAGGCGAAGCGGGCGCGCGCGCAGCACGGTCCTTCGGCGACGAACGGCCGACGATTGATTCTGTTACGAGACAATGAGCGAGACACATCGGTGAGTGACTTTGAGTTACATTGTACCTATGCAATTGAGATCTTTTGCCACCGATATTAGAAAGTTTCAGATTATAATTGTTGTGAGTATACCAACCAAGTCGTTGGTCTGCCTGCGGACAAGTAGATCAGAGATAAAGTGTGAGGTACGGGATGGCTATAGGGGAGGTTGGAGGCCATAAGGGGAAATATCCCCATAATAGTAAGAATCAGTAACCCGAGCACAGGTGGAACAGCCATCATAGCTCGCTGAACTAGAGCACAGGTGGAACAGCCAGCCATCATAGCTCGCTGAACCAGAGCATATATATAATATTCGTCATAATTCAGAGTATAGAGGTATTTGGCGACATGGACTGTGTTATGCCAAACCGATCCAAACCACAAGGTGGCCAAAATTGAGTTGAGTATACCGATAACGACCGACCTAACGATCCAAAATAAACCCTATTTTCATTTAGCAAAGACACAAACTCAAATAACTGTACCACAGACAGAACTAGACCACACTATACCAACCCACATATAGGGGGGTCATTGTTTGACCCGCCGCCGTTGTGGGTTGATCAACTTTACGCAAAATGATTTCTGCCTGCTTTTGCTAATAGCAAGTACTTACTTCTTGGTATCTAAATATTCCTTGATAAATTACCTACACTTGATACCAGTCAACGTGGTAAATAATGCATTTGAACTTTAGTTCGTATTTATTGTAAACTAAGTACCTACTAATAGGTTTATTTAGAACATTTCAATGAAAGCATTAGTTAGGCTTATGGTACGATGTTTTTGACTTCAAGTAGGTAGGTACTAATAGAACGCATCCAAATTTGTTAACACAGATTTTTCAAAAATTGAGACGAGACTAAGGTTGTCCAAAAACTTGTACAATGTGACGTCAATCCAATGTTCTTCAATTTGATGTATGGATAATTATCATAGTAGAAGTGGAATAATGAAAAGAAATACGTTTTAACCTTCATCAATTAATAAGTATCTCAGTTTGGCTTAGCTGTGGGTTGAATAATTTTGGCATAAAACACGGTCTAATTGATTAAATAAATGATCTAGGTTTTACTTATTGTCTTTGTGAGTACTTGTACTAAATATTTAAATCCTTGTAGTGGATCTCGATGAACTGATTGCTGTACTTGGGGCAGTTGTAGACAAAAACATCCCATTTCCTGTCCGAGAGACTGAAAATTTTAAAGGGACGACTCAAGAAATTGGACCGAGCAATGAATGCACCCTACCGAGTGAGAGCGAGTCGTCTGTCCCCGCGGCGAGTATCAGCAGCTGTTCTCAACCGCCACCGCCGTTGACTTTCATTGACTTCTAAAATCTGGGCACAGGTTGCCCGGAATAAGATTATCCAAAATGGTTCTACCATTTGGGCGTGCACCAGTGGTTTTTGTAAGTCTGCGGTGTCTTTGAATGACACGCAAACCCTGGTGTTACGGGAGAAACCTCATACCTGCTTGCCAGATTTTAAAGGTGAAGATGTTTCCATCGTCATAGACAAATGTAATAAGCGCGTCCGAACGGATCCTGATCCAATTCCATTCATTTTTGAAAGCGAGTGTAAAAAAACTCAAAACCGACGAGTTTGACGAGACACCCGCTTTCAAAAATGTAAAAGGTCAGTTATATCGCAGCAGAAATGCCTTCCATAAAGTTACAAAGACTAGCTATTTTAAGACTGCTAGCGATATTGAACTGGCCGAGTCCGTTCGGAACGATTTCCTGCTTCTAGACGATGGATGCGAGGAGCGCGTTTTAAGGTTTGCGTCTCAAAGTGGCCGAGAAGCGTTAAAGTACGTCAGGTACTTTCTCGTTGGTGTTACCTTTGACTCATGCCCCGTACCGTGTAAGCAAATATACACGATACACGCAGACCTGAGCAACGGTACCAAAAAAAACGATATAGTGCCTGTCGTATTTTGCTTGTTGCCTAATAAAACGCAGCAGACCTACGAACGCCTCTTTCGCTCTCTTAAAGATGCCGTCCCAGAATTTCAGCCAACTGATTTTTAATTGGCTGCTATCAATGCGTTGCGCCACGTTTTCCCGGAAGTGCACATCTCTGAGTGCTTTTTCCACTTTTCCAAGACCCTTTGGAAGAAAGCCGGTGATCTTGAGCTCACCAAAGTGGTCGGTGGAAAAAAATACCTAAGAGAGTGTGCGGCGCTCGCGTTTCTCCCTGTTGCGAATATTCCGGAAGCGTGGCTCACCAAAGTGGTCGGTGGAAAAAAATACCTAAGAGAGTGTGCGGCGCTCGCGTTTCTCCCTGTTGCGAATATTCCGGAAGCGTGGCTGGATCTCATGCACAACCGTCTCAATGGTGACGCACTGACAGCCTTCCAAGCGTATAATGTCCCACCCCCACTGGCTGGGAAAAAATGTCACCCTCATTTCCAGCCACAGTGAGCTTAATTAACAGGACAACAAACGCAGCCGAAGGCTGGCACAACCTTCTTAACGAATCATTCCTATTATTCCGACTCCTTCAAAGTCGATTCCTGCCACGTCGAGGTTTGACGAGGCCTTTGACTGTGCGCTCTTGTAAGTTACAAAACATAATGATTATATGAGCCGGTTACGTTGTTTATGCCTTGTACTTATTTAAAAAGTTTAACAATATACTATAAATAAACATAATACTATCGCCTACGCTCCTTATTTGTTGCATAAAATCTTTATTTCATTGCGTTATACACATAATGATATTTATGTCTGGTAAATAAAATTCAGAAACGGTGAGGCGCTGAGGTATGCTGGCTGCCCTTATAATAAACAGCGTGTGTGCAACAAGTGCATCGTGGCATATTTCGAGAAAATTGCACCTAAAGTTTTTTAACGAAAAACAGATAAATACAATACACCGCAAAAGAACTTGGAACAGCAAAAAAAGAACAAGCAACTGGACAAACAGTAGAAGCAGTACAGAATAATACAGAAGAGGATCAGGACAGCACGTCCAGTCAAGAAACGGAACATCAAATGATAGAAGAGGACACCAATGAAACTGAGCAAAGGGTTGGCGAAAGGGAAAGAAAAGCCGAAGAGAATCGGGTACAAAATCTATCTTACAGGAAGAAACTAAGTAAGGTGTTGGTGAAAGGAAAAGAACAGACCAGGTACAAAATCAAATTATCATACCGGAAGAAACTGAGCAAATTGTTGGCGAAAGGGAAGGAACAGACAAAGAGAATCAGGTACAAAATCAAATTATTTTACAGGAAGAAGCTACAACTATAAGTTTGAAATCCGGAGAACCAAGAAAGAGAAAATTGTACGAGAATCTATAGAAGAAAAGTAAAGAAGAAAAGAGTAGAAGAAATAAAATATTCGCTAAAAGATCCATGCAACATCCTAACATGCAAAAAAATGCACCCCATAATATTACCGAAGAGCAGAGAAAAAAAAACGTAAATTCATGTACATGCTAATTTAAATTTTGAAGCAAAAGAATTTTTTATCAAATGCTCGATAGACACAACAGCCAGTACAAAGAAGTCAAGCGCTTGTCAAGCAAAGAAAATAGAACAATTATTTAAAATAGAACAAGTATTACATGAAGGCAAGTGATTTACAAAATACTGAAGTCTACAAGGCATTGTTTTTGATAACTCTAAGGGCTAAAAATTATCGTAAATATAATCGTGTAGATAAACAGAAAAAATTGCGTGGAAACTATGAAAGAGTTGAAAAAAATTACAAAGAAATTATTAAGACCACATCAAACAATTTAATACTTGTGTTTCCCATTAAAGACGTGAGCACGCTCCCTACCTACCGGGTGACCTTTTAGTTACAGCGATGCATCCACAATTTATAGAACAAAATGCGGAATCTAAGATTTCATTAGAGGGTTACGTAGCATAGTTCGACCGTAGTTGTTTCTAAAATAGTTGAATCAAGTTTAGTTTAGTTATTATGATACGTAACCCATTAGAGTCACAAGAACGATGAATGTCACAAAATCTTAAAATTTTAGTTAGCACCGTCATTCGGTTTATTTAAAAGGGTATTTTGTTCTCTTGTTTTCAAACTTGACAATATCGCTTGCAGTCCCGAGAAAAAAGCATTTTAGATAATCGGCTACACTGCTATAACCCTGCATGTCACAGGTGTACACTGCAATAATGATCTATGTCCAATGAGCGCCAATTATCTATCAAACCAGCGGCGATCTCCCTAACAACTCAACGCACAAATACAAAAAAAAAGAAAGGAGACAGGCAGAATGAGTGATGTGCCAAAGAGACTTCGACTCCCGGGGACATGAAATTGACGATGACTGCAAATGTGACCGTTGAAAATGCTTTGAAATGATAAGTGAAGACCAGAGGATGAAAATAATAAAGCAATTTAATAGTTTTGCCAACAGGTATAATCAGGATAGTTATTTATGCGGGCTTATAACCGTATCTAATGTCCGACGTCGTCGTCAACGAGTAGAGGAAGAAAATGCGAATTTACAGAATAAATCATACTCTTACAAGATTCGTATGATTGGGGATGATACTTACGAGCTACCGGTATGTAAAACAAGCTTTTTTTATCCTTACATGGTATCACTGGAAGAAGACTACAGTTTCTTCAAAGGTCACTGATAGATCATGGCGTGTTGTACAGGAAGATAAGCGGGGGAAACATGTTAAAACGAAAATTTCTACTGAAACCACGGATTTGATGTACAAACTTTTTTTTTTCTGTGAGTAATGTAATTGTTGCTACTAAACTAAGATATAGTTAAGTAGCAATTACATTACTTACAGAAAAAAATATGAAGAGTGTCGTTCCGAGTACCAAAATGATGTACAGACTGCAGCCAGAGGTAACAACTGACGTATTTTACTCTATTGATTTACAGAAAGTCTGTGGTTGCTTAAGATTTTTTTTTTTGTAAATTATCTTTGCGATGTATGAAGATACGAGGCAAGAACATCGTATATTTACTTCCCTAGTAATAATGAGCGTAGTTGTTCATTTACGTAGTCAAAAACATCGCAACTGCTGCACATGAAATGTTTATGTTTAGTATTTAAAATACATAAGTGAAATTACATTTTACTAATCATGAATAGTTTTTATTTTATAATAATACAAATATATCTTATATTTGTCAATTTCTCTGAAAAATGTATACAGATAAATGTAGAGGACCTTGGTTTTTCAGACCATAAAGCAATTACATAAAATCTAGACATAACCCCAATCAAAACCAGTAAGCCTTGGAAAGTAGAAAAACGCTTTTTTAATACAGAAAATATAAAGAAATTCAAGACTGAACTAAAAAAATACAGATTGGACAAAAATTATACATAAGGACAGCGACATAAATACAAACTACGAATCATTTAACAAAGTTCTAAAAAAATACCTAAACCAATGCATTCCTAAAAAAACTATAATGTTAAAACCTAAAATAAATAAGCAATGGTTGACTCCCGGGCTAAAAATATCTTGTTAAAATAAACGATTAATCAGCATACATACTAAATATTCAAAAAACGGTATCCTAAACTATTACTACAAAAGGTACAAAAAAACACTCAAACATGCAGTAAACCGAGCAAAAAAATTACATTACATAGAAAGAATGAAAAAATCAGACAATATTATACGAAGCATGTGGAAAATTATTAGAGAAAAGACAAATAAAAATACTATCAAGGATAAAAAAAATATATAAAATTAATTATAAATTCTGAAAAAATTATTGATCCGGAAAAAATCGCAAACAGTTTTAATAATTTCTTCGCATCAGTAGGCCAATCTTCATCATCATATCACTCACAGTCACAAAGCAATTTTTCTGTTCCTACCCAGTCGGAAAAAAGCATGTTCCTAGACCCCGTGACGCCAAAAGAAATAAATATAATAATTCGAGGCTTAAAAAATAAGCTAAGCTGCGGAATAGACGAAATACCTCCAAAGCTTATTAAATCATGCATTGACGAATTAACTTTGCCCTATTTCTTACTTACAAACCAATCATTCACAGAAGGTGTTTTTCCTGACTTGCTAAAAATATCCCTAATAAAACCTATTCACAAGAAAAACTCAACAACCGATCCAAATAACTACCGGCCCATATCACTACTGCCCACTTCATCAAAAATATTCGAGAAAGTAATGTGTAACCGAGTTTATTGTTATTGTGAAAAATTTAATCCATTTGACGAAGCACAATGCGGATTTAGAAAAAATCACTCGACTATCTTAGCGGTTTATAAATACGTAGAAAAAGTTTTAGGTATCCTTGACAATAAACAATATGCAATAGGTCTATTACTAGATATGTCTAAAGCCTACGACAAAGTACAGTTCGACTTGTTACGGAAACTGTATTCAATAGGTATAAGAGGAACGGTTCACGAATGGTTTAAGTCTTACCTAAACAATCGGCTACAATACGTAGAAATAGAACATTTCGACTCCAACTCTGGAACTATTCGGAATATAAGATCCAAAACACATCACGTCACAAGGTCGATCCCACAGGGCAGTGTCCTAGGATGTTTGTTATTTTTGATTTTTATAAACGACCTGCCAAAACACTTAAAAACACCATGTGTTTTATTCGCGGACGATATTTCTTTGATAATGCCATGCACTAGTACCGAAAACGTAAATGATACCACGCGACACGCTCTCACAGAAGTAGTTAATTGGACGGCGGACAACGGCTTACTAATCAATTACGAAAAAACACAAGTTATGGAATTTAGACCCTTCCAAAAAAAATCGCTAAATATTAAATTTAAGTTTAACAACACTTTTTTGGAATGCGTAAACAGTTTTTCACTACTCGGCATCACGATAGACACTCACTTAAACTTCAAAGAACATGTTAAAAAAATCAAATCAAAATTATCTAGTTTCAAGTACGCGTTAAGAGAACTTATCACGACTACTGACCTTCCGACAGCGCTAAATGCTTACTATGCACATACACACAGCCACTTGTCACGAAGTGTGCTTCTGTGGGGCAATAGCACAGATGTACAAGACCTGTTTATTATGCAGAAGAAATGTGTGCGTATCCTAGCAAATATAAAAAGAACGGACAGCTGCAAACCTTTTTTCAATAAGTTTAAAATTTTGACCTTGCCATCAATTTATATATTAGAACTATGTAAGTTTGTTCGAAAATACCCAACTTTCTACAAAACACTCGAAGAACTTCCCAGAAAATACCCTCTTAGACCAGGCAGAAATAAAGTCATACAACCTTCATCAAACCTGTGTATGCACAGTACCGGCCCTTATAAAATGTCTATAAAAATCTATAACAAGTTACCAAAAATATTAAAAGACATCCAATCCAATTCCCTATTCATAAATAAATTAAAGCAATTTTTAATTGACCAATGCTATTATGACATAAATGAATTTTTAAATGACAAACTAGATAAACTGACTTGATAAAAATGACTTAAATTTATTTGAGTAGGTACCTATTGACATTATTTAATTGTTTTTTTTTAACTAAACTTGCGTACCTACATACCTAACCATAATTCTTAGTTATACGTGTCGTCTTACTGTTTTACTTGCCAACTTTAAAATTGTTTAATTTAGTAACTAGACAAGTAGGTACTGCTCACCTTAGTACCTACATAATATTACCAAAAACAACCTCGGTCTGCCTTCCACTTGTTGATACGCCCAACAGGGTATACATTGTGATACTTAGCTATATATAATAATTACCAGCCTACCAATGTGATGACAACAATAAATATATTGAGTATTGATATAAAAGAGAAAACAGATATATATGCAAGTAATTATAAAATACACCCTTCAACCCACAATTAAATTTAACAATTATGATAATAATATAATTAGTGTAGTCGTGACACCAAAAATACGAATAAAAACTATAGGCGCGATTATCTCGAAATATGCCGCGATGCACTTACGCTGTTTTTCATAAGAAGGGCAGAATAGGTATGTCATTATTTTCTTATAATAACCTGCTGTATTAAATGAAAGCTTGTAACGTTTATAAATCCGTAAATAGTTGGATGAAATATAATGTAATTACAGTTCAGATGTGATCGCGGAGAAGTTCGCCGCCAGCGCGTCGCGCCTGGCTGCGTTGCGCGGCGCCCATCCGCCCGTCAGTCAGGTCCAGGGTGAGGTCGTACGTTAGGGTAAGTACTCTTCATAATAACGAAAGGGCTCCCGAAAGGGGGATAATCACCCTCAAAGAGTTCCTTGTAGCAACTAGTCGCCAGTTGGATGTAGGAGTTGGCATCGTCGTTGACGATGTAACAGAAGTGGCAGAGGAAATAGTACTCGGTGACGATATTATATTTGATAGCTAATACTGTAGACCAGCGGTTCCCGAATGGTGGTCCGCGGAACCTTGGGGTTCCGTGGAAGGGCCACAAGGGTTCCGTAAAATTTTTTTTCACACGAGCGGTGACCAACGTTGTTCGCGCGCACCGACCTGTATGTATACGCGCGAAAGAGAGGCAGGGCGTGCTGGGGGAGTAGTACATCGCGCACAGCACTCTCCGCCCCGCGCGCCCGCGCCCATATTGCAGCGCCGCGCCGTCGCGTCGGTTACGGCGGCGGGCGGGGCGGAACATACCGGTCCCGACCGCGATCAGAGCGCACGTATTTCAATAATTAAATTACTTAGTTGGTCACTTACTGTTAGTGAATAGCTTTAGTAAAGAAATATTTATAGTTGGGTACCTATTGATCTAGAATTTTCGATGTTTACGGGTAAGTCACAATGTTTTGTTTATTTGTAGATACGTTTTCGAAATAAAATACGAACGATTTATTCACGTGTTATTTTTATTGTAGGTACCTAGGTCAAAATGGAAAGATGGCTCAAAATGGGGTGCCTCACAAGTGGCAAAAGTGTTTCGGATTCTTCAATAGATCCAGAGCCACCAGCAGTGTGTACTGAAAATATTTCAGAAAATGTTCCTGGTTCGTCGGTAAGAAAATTATGCATAAGTTTTTTTTACAATTTATATATTCACTCTTGACCGCAGTCACGCCTCCGATAACGCGATGACGAGGTCGATGATGGAACGAGATCACCCAAAAGGTACCTGTTAACTATTTCCTTATTAATATATATTTTTACCTGACTGCGCCAGAAGGAGGGTTATGTTTTTCGAGAGTATATATGTATGTATGGTCATTTATTGTTATACAAGTTATTTACTAATTTTATTTATTGTCAATTGTACGTATTGCTACGGTTGTTATCATTGTTTGTCAATTCATTTCAGGGTTTGCTAAATACAGAAGACCCTAGTACCGGACAGAATCTACAACATACACTCACCAATAAAAGAGTTGCAACTCAGGAGAAAACTTCTTCAAAAAAGAGAAGATACGACGAATCCTACTTGTCTTTTGGATTTGTTCCTGTGGGAATGACTGAGAACCCGGATGGACTATGCGTTATTTGCAACAAACTAATGAGTAATAGCTCACTGGTACCTGCAAAGCTTAAACGACATCTTGACACCAACCACCCAGAACTGAAAGATAAAAGCCTCAGCTTTTTTGAAAGACACAAAGAAGTACGTAGAACTAGTGCAGCTGCTATACAAAAATTTGTAAAGACGGATAATCAAAATACAACAGAGGCATCATTCCTGCTAAGTTACAAAATCGCTCGTGCTGGTAAACCACACACGATTGCAGAAGATTTAATAAAACCATGTATGACAGAAATTGTCACCTGTGTACTTGGAGAAGAAGCAGCGAAGAAAGTGTCAGCGGTTCAGTGTTCAAATAACGTCATTTCTGATCGAATTCACAAGATTTCAGACCATATTCAAGATGAATTAATTAGTAGATTGAAGACCAGCGAGATGTTTGCAATGCAACTTGACGAAAGTACAGATGTCGCCGGGTTATCCATACTGATTGTTTTTGTGAGATATCCCTTTGAAGGATCTATTGAAGAGAATTTGTTTCTTTGTACTCCATTAGAAACCAACACAACCGGAGAAGAAATTTTTAAAGTTATTGATAGTTACATGACTAAGCACCATATTGATTGGAACAAATGCATTGACGTGTGTAGTGATGGAGCGGCAGCTATGGTTGGCAAAATAAAAGGCACTGTAACAAGAATCAAGGAGGTTGCACCTAAATGTAATAGCAGTCACTGCGTTTTACATCGCTATGCCCTTGTCGCAAAAAAAATGCCATACGAGCTCAAGACAGTTCTCGACCAAGCAGTACTAATTGTAAACGACGTTAAATCACGTCCACTCCAATCGAGGCTTTTTAAAAAAGCATGTGAGGATATAGGAAGTCAGCATAAATCACTTCTTCTTCACACGGAAGTAAGATGGCTTTCAAGAGGAAGAGTTCTTTTAAGGCTGTTTGAATTGCGCGACGAGCTTAAGATATTCTTTACCAAACAACCTGTTTCTGCACACGTTAATAAGCTTGTTGTACTGCTGCATGATGAGCAATGGTTGATACAATTGGCTTATTTAGCTGATATATTCGATAAACTCAACGTAATCTGCAAGTCATTACAGGGACAAGCTACAACAAAATTTACAGTAAATGATAAAATGTCTTCACTGAAAAACAAACTTGCGTTCTGGATTGAATGTGTTGAAAAACATAATTACGAATGTTTCACAATATTAAATGACTTTCTAAAAGAAAATGAGCTGCGGGTGTATCTTCAGACGAGGAAAAGAATATACGTGAGCATTTGACAAGCCTTACAAAATCTTTGCATGAGTATTTTCCGGAGCAGTTGCAGGACATGGACTGGGTGCAGAATCCGTTTGTAAATCACACCAAACCTTCGATGCTGTCGGTATCAGAGTATGAGAATTTGATTGACATCAAATGTTCATCAACGCTAAAACAAAAATTTGAAGGAGGAACTTTTGATTTAAACGAATTTTGGATTGGACTCAAAGATGAATACCCAGAAATTGTTAATAGAGCCATCACATTACTGCTACCGTTTGTGACGACTTACCGATGCGAAACTGGTTTATCCGCATATGCTTACTCCAAAAGCAAGTACAGAAATAGACTGGATGCAGCTCCAGATCTTCGCATTCAGCTGTCGGACATTAAGCCTAATTTTAATGCTATTTTACGAAAATATGTAAAAAAGTTTCATTCGTCCCATTAAATTCATAAAAAACACGTTTGTTTGTTTGTACGTTTTATTACTTTATGTGTAAAAAAGTAATTTCATAAATACTTAATTGTTTTTCATTTATAAGTTATAAATTAAGGTTATCAAAGTAGGGTTCCGCTAGGAAAAATTTAATCAATTAGGGTTCCTTGGCAAAAAGAAATTGGGAACCCCTGCTGTAGACAATAAATAAATGATAACATTGTTGCAATTTCCATTATATAAAAATAAACAACCTGTATAAAGATGGTTAATATATTTGTGGTACCAATTTTTGTTGTTGTAAGCGACTTTTTTTAGTATGTGTTTATTTTGTTAACAGGTTCCTCTGGAGTGAAGTTTATGACTCGAAATGAGTTGTATGGTATACCCTCATGCAAAACTCAAATGAGTCAACATTTGATAGAAAGCTTCAATTTATGGAATGGTGGCACTTCACATGGCTATTTGTATTTGTGTATTTGGCATATTTGGCAAACAATTACCATGTGTGGACAGTTTACTTGACAAAGTGTACGTTTATTTGCCTATTTGACAAATAAGGCCAATACCAAATACGCGTTACCGTGCGCTTGTCGGTTTCTCGAGGCACATCAAAGCAGTCAAATAGGCTGATTTTTATGCACTCATGGACAAATTTAGAGGAACGCAACTTAATAAAGACAAATTAGCAAAATAATCGTTGTGTCTGTGTTTATTTGACTTTCAATAGGGTTCGATCAATAAAATGAACATTTTTAAACAAAACTAAATCTCGATAAAATAAAATAAAACATTTAGTGACAATGCAGTAGTTGTAAGGAAAAGTGACGGCTCTAGAGACTTGAACCACGCAAAAATACAAACGCGGGGAAATTTTCTTGCAGTACAAATCAATGAAATTAACACAAAGCCGAAAAAAAAACAAACTATGCAACTCTGAAACAAAAGACGATAAAACCCCTACAAATTTCAAATTACATGCACCTGTATATTATGTATAATGGCCAGTGCGTGATATGAACATAACAAAACAAAAATCTTGCGTTCCACTAAATTTGTCTCCGAGTGTATATTTGAGTGCCATGTGTGGATGGTCGTATTGCCTCTTTTTGCATGTTCGTCTGAACGTCATATATTTTGCCAAATACAACAAACAGCCAAAGCGAACACAAATAGCCATGTGAAGTGCCACCATAAGAAGTTTTAAAATTAATATTAGAAAGTGATATAACAAATGTTAATATAATTGATGAGAGTAGTGCTGATGAATAAATGGTTGAACATCTAAATAAGTCTTAACTTTACCCTTCTTACTCGAGTTTTCAAATAAAACGTAGATATGTAGCTGTTAAGAGATATAAAATAGTTTTGGCCAGGTTTTGGGTCCAAATACTGTGCAGCAGCGGTGGAAACGTGTATGAATTCTTGTTTTATTATTAGATATTATGCTCATGCTCATCTCATGTATCATGCTTGGGTTGCCTTAGGTACAATAACGGTTTTCTTTTATATTCTTACTGGGCGAACTTGAAATTCAAAGTAAAAAATAGGCCGCGACTAGAAGACGCGAAGCTTCTGGCACTGGTGGTGGGCCAGCTACCCTCGACGGAAACGGACCGAAAAATCCTAGCCATTATTGGCGAGGGTGTTGTGTATGTGTATGGTGACACTCGCCTGCGTTTGTAAGCTATACTTTCATTTTCCTACTTTTAATTTAACACTGAATTTTCCTAATACATTCTAAATCATTTTATTTAGTATAAGTGTGTGTGCGACTCAATGAATTAAAAAAATCTGTTTTTTTCAGCCATCACAAACTCAGCCAAGTCAAAGTACAAGTACTATGAGTACAGGTACTTTGGAGATTGATACTATAAATATTGATTACCATGATGAAGTGGTAGTTAATACAACAGGTAAAACATCATATTTATATTCATAGTTATTGTAATCACTGTAGTAAAGTAAATATTAGTTATTCTCTAGTTCACTGTCCATCGTCTGTTGCTTTCCTAATCTTGTAATTCTTTATCTCATTTAGAATCACCACCAACAGCAACGTTCCAGTCTCCATCTAGCAGAGGGCATACCAGTAGAGTTCGTAAGTAGATCTTCTAACTTTTATAACTTATTTCATGTGTTCATAATGATGATTGACCCTAATATTTATATTTTATAATATTCAGATACAACGGATAGTACTACCACTGTAGCAGCTCGAGACTGCCTACACCTGTAACACCTTGGTGAATGCTTCGTGGGTTACAAGAATAACTAATTAAATAATATTTATTTAAAAAAAATTGTTGTTGTTTCCCGAAAGCCCAGTTTCTCGACAACCTCGGGGGTCCTTTATTTCAGTATAATATTCTCATGAAAATGACTATTGTTGTCATCAACAAATGTCCTAATTTGTGTAACCATTTTATAGGCCAAGGAGTTGGACCATCGTGGGTGGTTGAATTGGAGCAGAGACGAGTTGATGCAGAGGGCAAGCTGGCTGAAGCAGCCGTTATAACAGCAGAGGCGGCGCGAACCCAAGCTGAAGCCGCGCGCACCCAAGCTGAAGCCGCGCGCCTTCAGGCGGAGGCATCTCTCTCTGTTGCACAGGCACTGCACGAGCACACAGTAATGCTGAATAAAATAATTGACGTAATGTCAAAAACATAAAACTGGTGTTTTAGTTACCAACTAATATATTTTAGACAGATATACATTTATTTACTAAGAATCACACAGACAATTTAACTTCTTAAAAAAACAGTAATATTATAAATGTTTGTTTGGATGTTTGTTACTCCTTCATGTCAAAACTAACAAACAGAGCTAAAATGAAAATAATAATAGAAAATGAATACAGGGAATATGCTACTTTTTGGTAAGACTGTTTGTGCTTGTTTTGGGTGTTCTGGGTAAGAATGAATTAAAGAAGACATGAAGAACCCTTAATTAATGCCACAACTATAAGAAACAATCTAGTGTAGTAAAATACTTTAAGACATTATCAGCTCTCAGATGCTTGTCCATAATTCAATAGAAATAATCAATAGCCATGCAGGGCTAGGTCTTGTTATTTCACAACCTCTGGACAATGATGGCAACTTACTCACTTTACGGATTTACCAACCAAACGACTTTGCTGGTAAAGCTGTGCTTTTAGCTTCTTCGATGCATCACAGCGAAGCAGTTGATGACAGAACAGGAAAGCCTGAAATGATTGTATATTACAATTCTACCAAGGGAGGAGTGGACGATATTGATAAAAAATGCTCAATCTACACCTGCAGTCGCTGTACACGAAGATGGCCCATGGTGATCTTTTATCGCATGCTGGACATAAGTACAGTGAACGCGCATGTTTTGTATCAATCTGACGGAGGCAGAACCATTGAGAGAGGGGTTTTCATCAAAACTTTAGCCAGAGGTATGGTTTTGCAGCGCAGAGTTTATAACACACGAATGCCACTTGAAATAAGGTCGAACATTAGACGAATTTTGGGCTCAGGAGCAGAGCGGTGATTGAGCGGAAAATGTTGACGCTAAAGTTTAGAAGCCGGCTGGCTCTGGAAGACAATAGCTCTGCGTCCACCACCCTCTGAGCCAATAGCTATTCCCAGGAGAGTCAAAAGACATTTTGGAAGGTGGTAGGCGGGGCCATGTTAGATAGGTAGTTATTGCCTATATATACCTAATCACCCGAACTAGGACTTGGACTCCGGAACTCCGGTTTTGGTGTAACTCCAGAGTTTCGAAAGATTTCAGCATCGTTTGCAAAACCGGAGTTATTGGAACAAAGACAGGAGTTTCGATTTTGAGAATGGAGTTCATGAAGAAGAGAAAAGTGTGGAACAACAATTACAAGGCGCCATAAAAAGAAGGCTAATTAAGAGTAAGGCAAAAAGTAGCAGCAATATGGACATCGCAAGCTTAGTGAGGGACGAAATGGCTTTTGGAAAATGGCGGTGACAGAAGTCAAAACTCAACAAAATGTTTCCAATTAGGCATGGGAAAACTGAATCAGAGTTCGGAATCGTTCGGGTGATGTCGGGCGATTTCCGTATCACAGAATACTCCTCTCTCACTTAGAAAATAAATAAATACATGAAAAAAAGATTGTGCCTCTTAGCGACATCAGTTGCCCTGCGAAAGGATATTCTCAAAGGCAAGGCAGAAGGCATTTTGACAGAAAAAAGATCACGGATAACACCATCGAAGGTCAACCAAATCTTATTTTTAAATCATAACATTGTATGTAGATGATTTTTTTTTATTGTATTTTATAGCTGGACAATTCACACAGCATTATCTAGCCCCAAGCTAAGCAGAGCTTGTGTTATGGGTACTAGATAACTGATATACATAATACTACACTAAATAGATAGATATTTTTTTATTATACATATTAAACATCCAGAACGCCCTGAACAAATGTCTGCAGATCGTACACACATTTGTCCCGAGGCGGGAATCGAACCCGCAACCTACTGCGTCGCAGGCAGACCTTCGCCCACCGCGCCACAGAGGTCGTCGAATGATGATTATTATAGATGCCAAATTACTGTAAATACATATATTGATTTTTCAATCATACGTATTTTATTTTACTACAGTTTGATTGACAGCCCTAAGCATGTTTACCGTATTACTATTTAGTTTAGTCTGTTGGAAATGTTAATGACCACTTGTACCTGCTAAATATAATTATAAATTTCTGTTAATTGTAATAAAGTATATTTGGTCTGTTGTGATTGAATTACTGACTATATTTTAAAGCAGTTAAATACAAAGTAATCCCTAAATCAGACCACATTTCAGAATCGCTAAGGAGTATTATTAAATCTCATTTAGCGAGTCAGCGTCAGCGACTAAATACTTTAAATCTGAATTATAACACAAGCGATTAGTGAATAGTTATGATGAATAGAGAATACTTAAGGTGAATTAATTCAGTCTAGTGAATCAGACTCAATGAATCGTTTCGGAAAACTGAATCAAGATTACCCATGTCTACTTCCAATATTTGATGATTGACGATTACACCGACAAGTGTTGAAGCAGAGCGAGAGTTTTCAGCCGTTAAATATATTATGCAATCGCGTGAGAAGCTCTCTCTTTCTGACGACAGCCTCGATGCGTTAAATTTTCTCAGGTCCTTTTACCAAAAAAAATAATTAAAAATAAAAAAACAGTTTGGTTAGTTTTATTTCCTACATAACAAACAAGAACATTCATTTCGACACATTATAATCAGAAAGTACAATACTGGAGTTTTGTGGGATCGAGATGGTGGACGGCTTAACAGTGCCGGACCCACTGGCGGAGGTTAATAAACTTATTGTTTTACAATCTCCCTGTCTTTTTATTATCTATAACATATTATAAACAGAGAAAGCACTATCATGTTTATTTAGTAGGTATATTTATAATACTTCTGTTACAGTAGAGAGAGTACATTACTCGTAGATAGGAGTATGTGTTTATGCTTACCGTCTGTCTGTTTTTATTATTATTTAATTTATTTTTTTCTCTTTTCTGCGTAAAATCCCTTATAGTGTTTCCTTAAAAAAAATCTTGTTTGTTTTGTATAATATAATAATATTTATTAATTATGTTTAAAATTAGATTACAACGATACCAAGTGTATGTATAAATGTACCTATGGTAGAATAAATGAAATGAAAGTCTGCACCACCTATTCCCACTGGTGACTGCTGACGATGTAGGTGTTGAAGTAAAGAGAGAGCTCAACGAAACGAAACAAAAAGAAATATCCACAGTTCGCAGCTGAGACGAAGAACTATTTATTATTCTTCATTTCAAGCTACGAGATATGTCGAACCCCTTCAACAACCCCAACTTCCAATCTGTGTATCGTTTTACACCGACAATAGCTCTGGGGTTGATTGAGGAGTTGAGGTATTTTTATAGTAAGACAAATGACTCGAATGCAATGCCTGTAGTGCTAAAAGTAACACCTAACTAATATCTTTAAACAATTCTTTAACTAATCCTTCACTCTCACTTGTCCGAGGTTTTCCCGAGCATTCCTCCGAATCAGACTCTAGTTCGTATGCTTAGTCGATAATTTGGTTCAATCTCAACTTTACTCGAAAAAGGTTGAATCGAGTCAGTGCGTCATCATTACGCCATCATCAGTTCGTGATTTTTTTTATAAAACGTGCATCAAGCTCATACATCTGTTATGCCTAATAATATAACGTCCAAAGTGAACAGTTGACAGTTCTATGTGAATACGAGCCCCGATGCAAAATAGTTCGTCTAGTACGAAAAACGTAGGGAAAGATTTTTTCCAACTTAATTATTTTTGTCAAGTTACGTAAACAGAAAAACTATTCTACCATCTCATGTTCGGTTACTTATGCAGTATTTAATGTTGAAGCAATAAAATATTTCAGCCTTTTAAATTAACAGATATCCTGCTTTTAAGTCGAGTAAATCGCAAGCAAAATAGTTCATCTAGTTGTTAATCGATGCAAAAGAGTTCGTCTATCATTAAGATAAATACTTTTTGACCTTTTTAAAAAAAATTAAAACATTTAAGTTTGGAAAAGTAATTCGGAGTCATTTTGACAAGTAAGATAGTATAAATTCTGAAAAATTCTGTTAATTTCTTCAGTTTTCAAGTAAAAATGTGTCGTGGCAAACCAGTGGGTGAAGAACTTCGAAAGCGAATAGTTTGTGGGATTGAGGCGGGCAAATCAAGTTACAAAATTTCGAAAGACTTGACACTGCCCAGATCTACAGTGCAATCCATCATTCAGCACTATAAAAAGAATGGAAATACTTCTTGCTTGAAGAAAACTGGCCGACCCCGTATCACCAGTGAAGCAGAAAACAGAATCCTTAAGAAAATTGTCAAAAAAAATCGTCGTGCTCGAGCTGGAGAACTAGCAATGGAGAGACATGATTGACAAAGATGTCTCAGTTGATACCTGCAAAAGAGTGTTGAAAACAATGGGCTACGGATTTTACACCGCTAAGGAGAAACCACTATTGACTGCCTTACAAAAGAAAAAGAGATTGAAGTTTGCTCGTGATCACTTAAATTGGACTTCTGATCAGCGGCGTAGTATCATATGGAGTGACGAGTCCAAATTTGAAGTCACAGTCGGCGATGAAAGAAAAAGAGTGGTTCGAACTAAACATGAAGCATTTCATACTGATTGCATTAAACGAAAAGTTAAGTTTCCAGCGTCTCTTATGATATGGGGCAGCATGTCTGCTCAAGGTGTTGGTGGGATGCAGTTTGTGGATAGTTCCATCAATGCAACAAGATATCAAAAAATTTTGGAAGAAAGTCTACTGCCCTCCATTCCGTCACTCAAACATCAAGGTTCTTTCATTTTTCAACAAGACGGTGCTTCCTGCCATACTGCAAGGACAACAAAGATATGGCTGCTGTCAAAGAGCATCCCAACCATCGAATGGCCATCTAACAGAACTTGACTTGACTTATCGCCGATTGAGACACTATGGTGGAAAATGAAGAAAGTCCTTCGCAAAAATCCATCAAGATCGAAGAGCGACTTGAAGGCTAAACTCCTGGCTGTGTGGGAGTCCATTACGACCGACGAGTGTGCAGCGTTGGTTGCTCTTCGCATTAAAGCTTTAATTGAAAGGCGACACAACTAAGTGGTAGACGAACTCTTTTGCATCGATTAACAACTAGATGAACTATTTTGCTAGCGATTTGCTCGACTTAAAAGCAGGATATCTCTTAATTTAAAAGGCTGAAATATTTTATTGCTTCAACATTAAATACTGCATAAGTAACCGAACATGAGATGGTAGAATAGTTTTTCTGTTTACGTAACTTGACAAAAATAATTAAGTTGGAAAAAATCTTTCTCCACGTTTTTCGTACTAGACGAACTTTTTGCATCGGGGCTCGTAATTGTTTAATTTGATTCTGCTTGAGCTCGTGTAATTTTCTTGCGTTGCGTGCGTCTCTTGTTTTTAGCTGGTGAATTGAGTGTACTCGTAGTGTGTGTTTCGGACTTCCTTGATTAAATTCGCAACCCTGTTTGTATTTTGGATAACGATTGATTGCTATAATATTGACCCGGCTTTGTTTTATGGATTTGCATTCTGCGTGTGATTCGGACTCCGTCGTGTTATTTGGACTACAACCACAGCTTTATTGGCAGGTTTGCTCATCATGTATTTACTATCATAATTTGTGAATTTTAGTGCTGTATTAACTATCATAGTTTGTGAATTTTATTGCTGTATTTACCCAACTTTGCATCCCGTAAAGTTAAGTATAGCAAAGAGGTGTAGACGTCTACAACCAGAGCGAGCGAAGCAACACGTATAAACTAGCCTCTTTAAAAACAAAGTGGTATCATGAAAATATTTAAGAGTAAATTATTGTCTTTTCAGTTTACATCACAATGGCAGCAAGAAATGTATTCAGTGAAGGTGAAAATACTTGTTTGATGGAGCTTATAATAAAATAGCTGCAGTTAAAATGTTAAGAATGTTCTGTGGCAGCGCCTCACACAAGAATTTAATTCAATAAAGGCAAAATATCAATTAAGGTATGTCTGAGAATGTTGCCTGAATTTTATTATTGTTAACAAAACATAAGTTCAGTCTGTAGGTGTCACCACAAAGAATAAGACGTTTCCTATATGCAGCAGTGGACTACAACAGGCTGTGATAATGATTTTGAATACCGTTTACTTTATTTCTGAGGTGATGTATTAAAAAATAAGTGGTAGGCATTAATTAAGGTATATTATTTATTCACACAGACACAAAAGTGTTCTCACTCAAGAAAAGATGGAGCGGATGAGAACAGGCCATATCATGCAAACGAGCCACAGCCAAGAACAAGCGAGGATTTACTAGTCGCTGAGGGTCTAGAGGGAAATACAGGGTGTCTTTGACAGTGACACCATAAATGATGCTGAAGGTAAGTTTTTTTACAATTATTTACTATATCGAAAGATTGAATGGATGGATGTTTGTTACTTCTTCACGGCAAAACTACAGAATGGATTGAAGGGCTGAAATTTTGTATACATTGGTTTAGTTCAAGCCGTGAATAAAGCATAGGCCATGTAGAATTACTCAAAGGGAATTGATTTATGGGATAAACCAATAACCTATTCTCTTAGAGTTATGAAAACACCAACCAATAAAAAAAATAAAAAAAGAACTGTTTATTGCGTCTTAAGTCACACATTTATAAATATAGGTAGTACTACACTACACCTAGGTAATGATAACTTGGGTTTTTCATTTTATTAAAATATTATTTTTTAATTTAGATGCCGTAGTGGTGGAAATGGTGGAAACTGCAGAATCCCAGTATTTGGAGATACGTTGTGATACTCTATCAACCCCACCACTACGAGACACACCACCAATCCCACCCATCACCCATCGTGACACTCCACTACCCCCACCACGTGGTGATACACAACCACGTCCAGCCACCCCACCACACCGTCCAATGTCCCAGCAAACTGACTTTGGTGCCCATTACGAGGTAAGTTTTAATTATAATACCCTGTAGTTTAACAGTTACTTATATTAACTAATAATGTAGGTTTAGTTGTTTGGTCTTAAACAATATTTTTTTATCTACTTTTAGGACCAAGTGAGGTTATGTGAGATCGAGGGTGATTGAGGAAGAATTTTCGGTAAGGCAGCAGGCCTATGAAAAAAAAGAGAAGAGGAATGATTTGCCTTTCAAAATAAGGAAAGGGAGTTTCTATTGATGGCAGCCGAGCAGTCATATTTGGCAGCGAAGGAGTTGTGTTCCGAAGCTATCGCTAAAAAAGAAGCTGCTCAAGAGTTAGTCCGCTACAACAAGGCCAAGAGGGAGTTGGCAGAATACGAGTTCAAATTCAAGAAAGATTATTGATCGACATACTTCGATTAACCTAAAAAACTTTTTGCTAAGTGTAGCTGAAAAATGGAAAATCGGCTACAAAGTTACAGGAATTGTAACAGATGGTGCGCCTAATATTGTGTTAGCCGTGAACGGAGCAAAGTGGCGACATATCCTATGCGTCGCACACAATTTAAAATTAGCGGTCCAACAACAGCCTTCATCATTACAAGGAGTGTTGGATCAAATTAGGCGATCGTGCAATATTTGAAACACAGTTCCTCCGTGTATAACAGATTGCACTCTATGCAGGCGCTACTCAACTTATCTCCCCTCAAATTGAAGCAGAGTGTAATATTTGAAACACAGTTCCGCCGTGTATAACAGATTGCACTCTATGCAGGCGCAACTCAACTTATCTCCCCTCAAATTGAAGCAGAGTGTAATATTTGAAACACTGTTCCTCCGTGTATAACAGATTGCACTCTATGCAGGCGCAACTCAACTTATCTCCCCTCAAATTGAAGCAGAGTGCAATATTTGAAACACAGTTCCGCCGTGTATAACAGATTGCACTCTATGCAGGCGCAACTCAACTTATCTCCCCTCAAATTGAAGCAGAGTGTAATATTTGAAACACAGTTCCTCCGTGTATAACAGATTGCACTCTATGCAGGCGCAACTCAACTTATCTCCCCTCAAATTGAAGCAGAGTGTAATATTTGAAACACAGTTCCTCCGTGTATAACAGATTGCACTCTATGCAGGCGCAACTCAACTTATCTCCCCTCAAATTAACAAGGTAGCTATTTATTCATCCGGAATTCGAATACACGGCCAAATCATCACACCTCGGCAGGCATGCTACGCGGTCGACCGTACTGTGGAATAGCCTTGTTTTTGTTTAATAGGTACGTGTTATTTAACTTTATTTTCTCTTAAATTAAATGAAACGTTCTTCCGCAAATGAGCAAATAGCAGTGAAGCGCGCCATGGTTGGAACTCCATCGCCAGGCGAAGTTGACGAAGCGGTATCGTGTATCCTCTCTGGTAAGTTGAATTCAATGTCTAACCTTACTGAAAATCAGATAATGCAAAGCGTCCCTATTTTTGCCTAAAAACTAACCAACGAACAAAATTGATCGAACATTCGATTCAGTGTCGGTAATCAGCTGTGTAAGCAATCGTATCGCAGCGGTGCAATTCGAAATACAAAACCGCTTTTTCTTAGTGTTAAGTGTATACATGCCCACACAGGCCAGGCCATGGATATCTTGCCGGAATACACGGAGTGCCTTAGTGAGATTAGTGCGGTTATTAATAATAGTGATGTGGAAACTGCTTATGGTCCTGGGGTGGGTGACTTTAATGCGCATCCTTTCGAGCTCTTTCTGACTTTCTGACAGCAATGAGCTCATAAGTTTCTGTGAAGAACAAGCGTGGTGTTGTGCGGACATAAGAAAACTACAGCGGTGGAAATGGAAACGTGTATGAATTCTTGTTTTACTTTTAGATCTTACGCTCCCGCTCATCTCATGTTTGGGTTGCCTTAGGTACAATAACAGTTTTTTTTTTACTCTTAGAGCCTGTCCAGATAAAGCGTTTTACGCGCGAGTTCACTCGCGCGTTGACACTCGCGCGTAACCGAGGTACTAGAGCTACATACATCCCGCCCGTCCAGATGCCTACGCGCGTTTCCTCACTCGCGCGTAAAACGCGTGCAATGAGCGCGACTCTCGACTCGCGCGTCCCATGCGCGAGCGCCGCGCGAGTCGAGATACTCGGGCGCCTGTGCTGCGTTCAGTACTACGCGCGTGTCCTTGGCGAGTGGACGTATTTGGTTTAAAATGGAGCGTGATAACTTCGACACGGAACTTTTTATCGACGAAATTGAGACATGGAATCATCAGATTATTCTAATAGAATAATTAAACGTAGGAACTGGGAAGAAATAGTATAATTTTTTTGTGACATGGAGTTAAATCTTCTTTGATAATTATTATTATAATTATATAATTATATGTAACTGCCTAAAGCTGTCTCCATCACATGCGCGCGAGAACGCGCGTGATACGCCGCATCTGGACGCAATACAAATCAAAACGCGCGAATGAACTCGCGCGTCAAACGCTTCATCTGGACAGGCTCTTAGTACTAGACGGACTTGAAGTTCAATGTTAAAAATAGGCTCGCGACTAGAAGACACGAAGCTTCTGGCACTGGTGGTGGGCCAGTTACCCTCGACCTATTATCGAAAGATCGTAGCTTTAATTGGCGAGGACTCTGTGTACACCCCCCAGCACAGGGTGCCTGCATTTGTAAGCTTAATTTATTTTCCTACTTTTAATAACACTAAATTTCATAATACATTCTAAATTACCTAATTTAGTATGTAATGTAATGTACTATGTACAATGTAATGTAGTATGTTTATTGTAATTGTGTAATTAAAAAATCTGTCTATTTCAGCCATCTCAAACTCAGCCAACTCAAAGTACAAGTAGAGGGTGGACCAAAACTCCGTTTATATTTGAATCGGTTGCAGCGTCTGTTCGTGACCAGCCTGGGCTTTTAACTCGAAAGCGGTCTAGTGTAGGGTTGTATATCAAATATATACCTAAGTATATATTTGGTATATTGAATAAAAACACTGTTTTTTACGACTTGATCGCAGGTACATATTTATGTGTACCTGCGTAATATTAAGCCTGTAAAAGCATTATAAAAATTTAAAAAGCAATCTAAATAAACTTATAGGTTGCTTTTTAATTTTTTATAATGCTTTTACAGGCTGTATAATAAATAAATTCTGTCTCAATCATAAAAATGCATAACAACTGACTGTATATATTTTCTTTTTTAAAATTTAGTCCCAAATTTTCAGCCATTTATAGTATTTGGTGTACTGCCAAGGCCAATGCTCAGAAAATACTGAAAAGTTATACCACAGAGCATCGTGTCTAGTCACCGGTCCCTCGACCTCAAAAAGTAACAAAAATAGACAAGCTCTTAGACTTCAAATTGAGTGCCATAAGGAAAAAGGTACTCACATTAATTATTTTTCAAAAATGAAATCCCGATATTGGACAAAGTGTTGAATTCGGTTAATGAAGACGATGACCTACCGAATTTCAAAAGAAGTACATTCCATAAGCAGTTAAAAAAGCTAAAATTTAAATACCTAAAACGGTCACGTAAGAGTAGTCTAATAGAAAAACATGAAATAGTGAGATGGAGGCCCAATTATCTACTAAGAATTACCAAAATGAGAGAAGAAGGGCGCAAGATCTATTATACTGATGAGACACGAATGAATGAAGGTTATTATTTAAGTACTAAATAGTGAGATGGAGGCCCAATTATCTACTAAGAATTACCAAAATGAGAGAAGAAGGGCGCAAGATCTATTATACTGATGAGACACGAATGAATGAAGGTTATTATTTAAGTACTAAATAGTGAGATGGAGGCCCAATTATCTACTAAGAATTACCAAAATGAGAGAAGAAGGGCGCAAGATCTATTATACTGATGAGACACGAATGAATGAAGGTTATTATTTAAGTGCTGGGTGTCTCAAAAGAAAGTTCACATTTGTTTTGGTTATTGCGTGAACGCAACTATTCTGAGGGGCGCGGGGGGAGTGTCAGTCGGTAGCCTGGCTCTTGGGAATTTAGTCGCGATGGAGCGTTTCTCGGGAGCGGACCGTGCGTTGTGCGTACGCGAGTTTTATAAAAGCGGTAATTCGGCGACTGTAGCGCGTAGAAAATTCTGCAGCATTCGACATATTCGTCACTTGAATGATGCGCCAACCACTCGACTCATTGCAAAATGGGTCGAGAAGTTTGAAGAGACCGGTTCAACACTGGAAAAACCAAAATCCGGGCGTCCAAGATCTTCGAGAACGGTCGAAAACGTAGACAGTGTCGCCCAGTCTATTCGGGACGATCCGAACCTTTCAATTCGGAAGCGTGCTGTGGCCTTAAACGTGCACAGATCGTCATTATGCCGCATTTTACATAAAGATTTAAAACTGCACCCGTACAAAATTCAGTTGGTGCAAGAATTAAAGCCTCAGGATGCTGGTCAGAGGCTTGACTACGTAAACCAGATGATTGAGCGCTTTCCAACGTTTACCAACATCTTCTTTTCGGATGAAGCCCATTTTCATCTTACTGGATATGTTAACAAGCAAAATTGCCGCTACTGGAGTGCAACCAATCCAAAACAAAAACATCAGACACCCCTACATTCGCCTAAAGTCACCGTATGGGCCGCAATGCCGGCGCGAGGAATTATCGGCCCTTACTTTTTTGAAGATGGAAGGGGACGCACAGTTACAGTGAATTCAGAGCGTTATGTGGAGATGTTAGACGTTTTCTTCGTGCCTGAGCTGCAGCACTTTCCTTGTTATAACCAAAGAACATGGTTCCAGCAGGACGGAGCCACTTCACACACGTCCAACAGGTCTCTGCCAAGAGTTCGCGAAATTTTTCCTGGCAAATTGATCTCCAGGAGAGGTGACATAAGTTGGCCTCCACGCAGTCCCGATTTGACACCTATGGACTTTTTCCTGTGGGGTTATCTCAAATCCAAAGTTTACGCCAACAAACCGACTTCCCTGGCACAATTAAAAGAAAATATCCGTCACGAAATCGCAGCCATCTCGGAGAATACCTGCAGAGCCGTCATAGCAAATTTTAGTGCTCGAATAAACGAATGCCGTGAACGCAACGGTTTACATTTGGACGATGTCATTTTTAAAAAATAAATTCCCAAACAGTGTATTTTAATATGTAATAAACATTTTTTCAATAAAAATCTTACTTTTTTTTAATCGATTTTTTAAATGTGAACTTTTTTTGAGACATCCTGTATTTTAACACTTACACAAATTTTTAATCTTTCTCAGTAAGTAAATAAATACATGAAAATATTACAAAACATACGAAACATAATGCAATTTTTTTAGTTCGCTATTGTATCATTCATCTTGATCTACAGGATCATTCTCTGAATTATTGCAATTATACAATGTTAAATTGTTGTTAATGTTGTTTCTTGTTTGTGTAGATCATACAAATACGAAGGTGTTTTAAAAGATCTTTTAAAACTTATTCAAAGAACGAAACAGGCACACTTAGGCCTCGGTCTTGAATTTTGCGGGCAGCGGGGCGGCGGCGGCGGCGGCGCGGGAGAGGGGCGGGCAACGCATACCTGTTCTCGAAACCAGCGGGCAGATCGCGCGGCACTGTAGCGGTGTAGTGTTGTGTTCGTGGTTGTGTTGTCGACATTCGCAAACGAAATGTCTGAAAATCGGCGACAACATCTTTTTGATTCAAATGTATTCCTAACGCTCGATTTATTGTGGGCAAAAGAAGAAGTGGATCCCTACTATAGGGCAAGGAAAATAAATGGCGAGTTTTATCGAAATTATGAAGAACAGAGACAAAATCCCGATAAATTCTACGACTACACCAGACAGAATCAGTGTAGAATCTTTTACTAGAAACTTTACTAGACTATATTCTAGAAACTATCAAGAGTGATTTAGAGTCTGGAATTAATCCAAAAAGTTTTAGAGGTAGGTATATCTCCAGCAGAAAAATTATACATAACGCTTGGGTAAGTAAAACAACGAAATTGTTGTTTTACTTACCCAAGCGCATGCTGTTCCATATGGGTCTCCTCTCAAAGATTGCCGAAATAATTTGCTCTTGCACGTCCGAGGACATTTTGATACGTCACAAAAAAAAAGTACAACACTAATAGGTACTACAATGCAGACGCGCAACGCGGGACGGTCACCGCTCGACTGGAGTGCACCGCTCGTTGCCCGCCCCCGCGCCGCTCCCGCGCCGCTTTTTTCGAGACCCGGTCCATTTGACGATACGCATAAGATCCTGCCGCTCCCGCGCCGCCGCCGCCGCCGCCCCGCTGCCCGCAAAATTCGAGACCGAGGCCTTAGGCCTTTCTACGGGACTCAAACGGCCTGTAAAATGAAAGCGCCTTATTTGTAGCGTTGGTAGGTTATCTTTTAAATTTTTATGAATCCATATATCCTCTTCTTATATCTTATATTCGAGTTTTTGACTGGAGGAAAATTAATATTTGAAACCAAAAGTAACAGGTATATGAATCTACAGTATTATAATTATTTGATATTAGTCAAATCATCATAATAATCCTCTTCACGCGGTGTTCAAGGTGGCGAGCGATTCTTTCTGTCTGACTAATACGATATTATTATGATGCGCGCTGCGGCGCGGAGTTCCCGTGCCGTAATCCTATTATTTCATAATAGCTAGTATTTTCTATTACATATTACTTAGTAAGTTATAATATACTTTCTGGGGTCAAGTTAAGCGGTTTACGCATTGCATTTACGTACATAATAGTAGATATGAGAGCCGCGCCGGCGGCGGCGCGCCGCCACAGAAAAGAAACGGCGCGCTGACTGAGTGACAAATTCTATCAGTGCGCACGAGCTCGTTGTTGTGTTAGGACGTTTTGCGTTTAAATAACAATGGCGGCGCCTGCGTTGTTGAAACTCAGGGTACAACTAAAGTATCATTCTTGAAAAATATATTCATGTAACAGCAGTTATCCAGAAGCCTGATGCAGCAGTTACTTCAACGATAGAACCAGGTCCAACCTCAGCATCTGCAGTATCTACTACATTTTTAGCAGATTTGGCACGTAGACATACTAGCAGCCAACAAGCTAAAGAAAGCGTAGTTGAAAATGAATAATGGAAGTACTTCAGTTCTGTAAGTGCTGTAGATTTAGAACCGTACAGTGGGAATATTTTGCTTTATTTGAAAAGACAGACAGAAGAACTTAGTTTCCGTACTTAACAGCACTTGCTAGCGGTACTCGCTGCTGGGATGAACAACGTGCGGTGTTGTTCATCCCAGCAGCGAGTACCGCAAGCGAAAGGGTATTATTATAGTATATTTTCTGCTGCAGGACAAGTAGTTACAGAAAAGCGGCAGCGAAAAACATGACAATTACCATCATTGTAAAAACAAAGATACGAAGAATTATGAATAATGATTTAGTTTACACAATTATTACTCACCTACAGATTAGAATATCTAATTTCCAAATGTGATTTGATTTTGCATGATCTCACGGAGCCAAGAATTATTAAACGGCTTTAGCTATACTTTTAAAGACTACTGTCAGTACAGTGTTAGGGTATTAAGATTTTATAATAATATTTTATTTTGTTATTGCATTCAAAGTGCCAAAAATGTTTAAGTTTTAATTTTGTCTCGTAAAAAGTATTTCTGACCGAGAAACTATTTATTCATATTGTATCCTGTCATAAAGTGCAAAAAAATAATTTGATGGTCACGCCGCGCCGCCGAAAGCGCCCAATAAGTCGGCGGCGTGCCGCAGCCGGTCTTTAAGCCTTTTACCCATCGGCGCTCATATACATAACAGTGCTGCTTGTAGCAGAAATAAATCGCGCCTCATGCCTTACCTACTAAAAGTGATACATACGTGATTTATTGTTTTTGTTAACCGTAGGTAGGTAGTACCTACATACTTGGGTTCGCTAATATTAGACTAGTATAAACTAATATTTTATAATAGGTATGATAACATAACACCATCAAAGCGATATATTCAATATTATGATTATGAATAACTGACCCTAATACCACATCTCTATGATGGAGATTATCACAAGGAAATGAATGCAGAAGTATTTTAAAATTGGTTCCAAAGTTGCCATTGGGGCCCATTTCGCTTTTGATAATGAGTTAGGGATCAAATTAGAAACGATCCTGTTGGGTTGCATAAAATTTAGCGACATAGAGTTTTGTGATTTCTTTAATGCCATAATTGATGATCGGAATATCACAAAATAAAATCTTTTCCATTCAAACGATGGCTTCTCTTAATTAAGCACATGTTATCAAAGTTATTAAAGATATTCTAAAATCTTTGTCTGATAAGACGCTGATAATGCTAACGACAGAGAATAAAAATAAAATTCTGGCAATATGTAGATAGACGGTTCCCAATTAACACTTTGATCGACCCTCGTTTCATCAATCGATCAGGTTTAGATCGACTCCTACCTAGCTAGATAGAATGCAAACATTTAACCAGTACAATTATCATTTAATTTTAAAAGAGCAACTGCTCTGCGAGAAATGAATATTTTTTTAGTTGAAAAATAATGGTTGCATATCATCGGATACAGCACCTGCTGCAGTGAACTCGTCTACAGAATCGACCAACCTGTCGAAAAAACATTGCAGTGGCGGCGCTAGCTTTGTTTACGGATCCACACACAGTGGAACAAGAGTGCTGGAGGTTCCTGGCAGCCGCAACTACAGAAAATCCCTTAGGAGCTGATATTCTCAAGTACTGAAGAGTAAAAAAAAAAACATTTGTATGTATTTCCAATGCTAAGGGCTATGCTAGCTATTTCAGCTACTAGCACGCCAAGCAAGCGAGTTTTTTCGGTAGCGGAATTAGTCTTCAATGCTAAACAATCACGCCTGTACCCAACCTCCAATTGTTATTACGACAACAATAATTTATGTGAAAAATACCGAATATTACATTAGTGATCTGTTTTCTAATAAGTTTTATTGAATTGAAGCTTGGCCATCCATCCATCCATCTATCTATCTATCCATCCATCCATCCATCCATCCATCCATCCATCCATCCATGGATACATTCATCAATTATATTTTACTAATATTATAAATGCGAAAGTTTGATGGATGTATGTTTGATACCTCTATACGACAAAACTACTGAACGGGAATTCAGCATACATGTAATTCTAATACTGGAATCCTATTTGGTAGTTCTCGAATACATCATCACATCACACTGTGTCATGATGTATTGAGCAATTATGCCATGAGACCTTCGCGACTGAAACGATATTTGTAATTCCTCCCGATCCGTTCAGTAGTTTTGGCGTGAAGAGGTATCAAACATCCATCCATCCATCCATCCATCCATGGATACATTCATCAATTATTATTATATACATATATTATTTTACTATACTGTATTGAGAAATTGTGCCATAAGAACCTTCGCGTCTGGACGGTACATTTGTAATTGTATACAAAACACAGCTTAAAAAGACAAAACGAAGGAGTTTTTTGCGTCAAAATCGGAAAGTTTGAAGTCATAATAATGTGAAAGAGCTCGAAGCTTCATATGAATAGTCACTACTTATGCAGAGGTAAAAACAGCCATACTATCGGAGAAACACAAACCCTGCTTATTGAACGTTTTGGCAGAAGGGTTTTTCGCGGAATTGTTACTAAATATTTTCATCCTTACATTTAAGAAGGTTAGGTATAATTCTTCCGTGCAGATCACAAAAACCAGAGACAATTGAATAAACTAAACGGGTGTTCGTGTCAGTGTCTGTCACTATGCAAGAAGGACGGACTACTCGACAACGAGTATTATATCTCTCGTGGTCATCCTAGAGTAAACGAGAAAACAACCGTAGACGACGAAAATGGTCTTTCGGGACACGCAGCTTAGGCCTACAGATGAGGAATTCAGAAGAGACAAAGGTAGCAAAAAAGCAGCAGAAGTACACCATACGATGCTAGTTACGATAGTCGACGGCTAAGCTCGCACTTCAGTAACGCAATCTAAATCGACTACGAGTTGTTACATTTGTAAGGCAACTTCCAAGGAAAATAAATAATTTAGTAGCAACACAAAAACTTAGTGAACTTAGACAATCTTAAGTTTGGATTATCTGTGTTACACGCAAGTGAAAGGTTTTTTGAAACATTACTCCTGTCCTACAAGATACCTATACAGAAATGGCAGAAATGCATGCAAATACGAGAATAGCCTGACAAAGAAATTGTGAAAGATAGAAAAAAAGGAATTCAGATTGATCGAAAGATTTGCTACCATATTAGAAGTTATTTCCCAAAAGTGAAGAGATGTGGGACGTATTTACTCGACCAGGTTTTATACCTGGTATTAGCTTGCAGGTACGGAAACCTGGTATGGTATGAGTACGAAATACTTTAAGGTCTTGCAAGTATTCGGTATTTGGGGCGTGCGCAGCGTTGCCATAAGTACGGTAATTACCGTTTCATACGGTAATTAGGCCTCCAAATTGCACAATGTACGGTATACGGTCAAAATCAAGTCATCAAAAAAAAGTATCATTGTCATTTTCTTCTTATAATGGCGTCTACGTCTGGCTGGGTCGACATAATTTTGCCAATGTCTGTAATATTCGAATAAAATAATAGTTCTCAATTCGACTGTATTTTTTTTTGTTTCTTATCTCAGAACTTTTGACTGGGTGGTCCGAATTTCATGATTCTTATTTTATTTGAAAACTGGTGCTTGCCGTGTGGTCTCATTTTTATTTGGTCCAGTTCTGACACTTCCATGAAAAAACCATATAATTAAAGTCGGCAACTGAGCTCCCTATTCGTAAATTTAAACTGTACATAAAATTAAATCTTATCAAGAAAGCCTATAACTCCATAGATGATTACATTAATGATGTTAATGCTTGGCCGGATGTCGCCCAGTTCCACACCGACAATAGAATGCAAGAACAGTTAGACTTAGTTATGCTAACATTGTATTAGTTGATAAGCGATAAACTTGCTAGTGGTTTCTTTTTCACTTCTTGCACAAGTGGACAAAAAATTGAAGTGAATTACAGCCAATTGCACCTTATTTGTTATTTGATAGTAATTACTATTCATCAAGCTGTTTATATAGTAAAAATTTGACTTGTCTAAGTGCTTATTTTGTAAGTTTAAAGAAATAAACAATTTGGCTCTGACTCTGGTTTATAGTTTTTTTTAAACAAAATCAATTATTTCTTTTTACTTCACAAAGCTTATTTACAGTGAGAAGTAACACAGCTTAACTGTAGTTCTAAGTGAACAGTTTTTAACAATAAAGGGGCAGGTACAGGTTTTCAGACAGAATGAAAAGTAAACTTTGTACCAAAACACCCCAAAAACACCCCAAGTCAGCACTTTTTACAGTGAGAAGTCTAGAACAGTATAGCAATGCCCTCCAAGCCGAATTTCTGCCATGGCGGTCAGTCTCAACGAAGACTAGCCAGGTGCGCAGGACATACACAAATGCACTCTCTATTCCCTCACACTCATAATCAGATTGGACGGCAGACAAACATGACCAGGGACCTCTCCCTGGTCATGTTGGTCTGCCGTCAGCCGTTAGGCACAGGACCAACAGCTTAACATGGTTTCCAAGGGTGTAACACCTCCGGGCTACTATTGTGAATTTTTCTTGATAGAAAAATCCCATTAACAACTAATGGTCCGACCCGGGATTAGAACCCAGGACCTCATGATCAGCGGTTGAACATGCTGACCGCTAAACCAACAAGGCAGTCAAACAAGTGAGAAGTCTAGAACAGTGGCGAAGCAGTAAGCACTTACACTGTTTAGCAGCACTTACACTGTTTAGCACCTGTTCTAAACTACTAAATAAAGATATTCTGTTCTTATTCTAAGGTAAAGTTTAAATACGTAAGCAGGATAACTAAGTCCCCCTTACATCTGCAATAAATTCATCAAACTACAAGTTTTTATGGTAAAAGAAAATGTTTTCAGGCAGAATGAAAACATTACAATAATAACACCAAACCCCTAAGCTGTATACAAAGCATTTTTTACAGACTCTGCACTCACCATGGCAGCATAATACTTTAGGTGTTTTAGATAGCATTTTTTACTGTGTCTCCATGGTGGCATTGTACCTTCGGTGTAGTGAGATGCAGCCATGGAGATTAACAGAGCTTCCAGTCCACACAAAGATGAAAATACTGAATACATATATTTTTCTTTTTATTGTTCAGACATAATCGACAATCCTTTTACAAAGTGATATGAATTGATAATGTAACATGTAGACGACCACCATTTTAAGGTTAATTTTGTAATAACACATTTCTGTGAATACTTACACAGTAGTAGAAAAGAGCATGCAGAGCATGGTAGTATTTCTGGACCAGGCTATGTCCTGACACTGAATAAACTGAGGAACAAACAACCTTTGTCCCTGATCCCAGGGAATTCAACACAAAAGACCGGCGCAATGCCCGTGTAACTTGTACTTGTACTTGAAGTCTACAAGATAGAAACAATTCGTAAACCGAGACCATGGACGTAGTTTTAAAAAAGGCAATAAGCCTGGTAGAACTTCAATGACAGTGAAAACAACGTGAACCCTAAACCAATTTGTATCATGAACTCATTTTGTGGTGTTAGAAACCACTATTGTCAAGGGTTTGTTTTTAAACGAAATGAAACAATGGCGTTTATCTTACTTGAGTTGAGATTGGACTGAGACAGAGATAAAGCCACATTTGACGAATTTCTCATGGCGAGGACACAACAAACAAACGACTAACGACATATTTTGTTTGATATTCACTTTGTATCTACTAAAACTTCGTTTCGTAAGCTTTATTTAACATAACATACAAATTTTAAGCCTTGCTTCCGTTCCTCCGTTACAAAAAAGACGTTGTAATAAAATAGAAAGACAATGTAAATCTAACACATGTCTAACACGCCCGGCAAAACAGCATTTTGTTTTTTTTAGACAAATCAAATATGGCGGTTAAGGTGATATCAGACGGTTCATTTTTTGTTCATTTTCGTCTTTCATTTTGCATCTTTCACTCCAAGTGACGCATCTAAACACAAAATGAAACATTAGTGCCGAATGAATTCATTAGTGAACCGATCCAACAGTGTTGGATATTTTCATTCGCATCTTTCACTCCGACTTCGAATGAACGAAAAATGAACAATCTGAATACAGAGTGAATGTTCACTCGCATTCGTTCATTTTATCTTAAACTAATAATTTAACTAAGTCCAAGACAAACGACTTCATTTGATGAAATCTTGAATGAAAAAAGGAGGTGAATGTTCTTTTCTAAGTCATTCCAGCTAAGCCGTGTGAACATAAAATGAAAGAAGAATGAAGCATTCACTCGAGTGAATAATCATTCGAGTGACCCGTCTGATATCACCTTTAGCGCGGAATGCGGAAGGAAGGGCAGTCGTTAGCGAGGTATGAAAGAATCGATATTCTTAGTTCGATATATCGATATCATTAGCCGATGTACTTTGATCCGATATAATGATAAACATGTACAAAATACCGAAACCGAAAATCGTATCCAAGAAAGAAAACCATTTTCTTTCAACTTTTATTTATTAACACCATTGATTTATTAAAAACGAAGATGAGGCACTGGTTGCTCGAAAGTGGCAACCTCAAATTGTGTAAAATTGTGTTCTCCCACATCAGTCACCGTCTGACCGGCGGCACGGGCGGTCGTGATTCGCGTGAAATATTGTTGTCTCAGTCTCACTTCGGTCCTAGATACGTCTTTCCGTCTTTGTTCTTCTTTGTATTGCACAGGACTGGAAATATAACTGTGAGCGTATGTGTTTGCGTGTAGTTGTAACACATGCCAATTTTTGAGTAAGCGCTGGGAGAACGTAACCTATCTTCCCTTTTTAAATCAATGATTAACACCAACCTATAATTTAAATAAGTCATTAGTATGAAAAAAAAAATTAAATGAAAGTACGAAAAAGTCAAGTTTTTACATCAGAGAATTCTCTGATCTTTTATTTAGTCCATCCATCCTTAGAGCATAATCTATACTAATATTAGGTCCTTACATAATAATTATGTCAAATTAATTCGTCAAACTAACATTTTGCATACAGTAAGCATGAAATAAGACCAAATAAGAATAGTCAAACTGGCAGATTGGGTAATTGACCAAAGTGGTTATAATTTTTTCTATAGTTTATCCCATGGTAAAGTGATCAATCTGCCACATAGAACAGTTGGCAATAGTCTTAAGTAAATTTCACGCAGATAGCTGAAAAAGAAATGATTCATAACTTTGTCATTTTTTAAGCTACAGGTCTGATTCTTTGACACATTGTGCGTTTGGTCTAACCATTACTACTACTAAAAAGTGAAAAACGCCAAAATGTTAGTTTGGCGAGTTGACTATTGGATCGACGATATGAAATTGGCGTTTTTCGTACTGGCCACTTTAATCACAAATTTCTCCTCTTTGGTAAGGAATTCCAAATTCAAATTTGTACAGCTATAGACTCATGTATTTGTGCTTCGATGATCGTCATTCATTTGTTTTTTTTCTTCTGTTTTTTTCTGTTTGCATGGAAAACTTAAAATATCGCATTATTTACGAGTACGAGTTCCGCCGTGGCACTAGTGCTGCGGAAACAACCGAAGGGTGAATGATGTGTATGGCGGTCGTGTTGCAAAAGAAAACACAGTTCGTTTTTGGTTCCAACGTTTTCGTTCTGGAAATTTCGACCTGCAGAACAAGCCCCGTGGACGGCCTGAGACTCAAGTTGATAATGAAGAGTTGAAGGCTATTGTGGAAGCGGATCCATCGCAAACCACGTCCGAGTTAGCTGCAGGCTGCGATGTTAGTGATAAAACTGTTTTAATTCACTTGAAGCAAATTGGGAAGATTAAAAAGCTTGAAAGGTGAGTACCTCACGAATTGACTGAAGCAAACCGGCAAACGCGCGTCGACTGCTGCGTTACATTACTAAACCGGCACAATAATGAAGGTATTTTAAACCGAATCATTACCTGTGATGAAAAATGGGTTCTTTACGATAATCGGAAGCGCTCAGCGCAATGGTTGGATCCTGGCCAGCCAGCCAAATCCTGCCCCAAGCGAAAATTAACCCCAAAAAAGTTACTTGTAAGCGTTTGGTGGACTAGTGCCGGTATTGTTCATTACAGTTTTCTCAAATCTGGCCAGACTTTTACGGCTGATGTCTATTGTCAGCAATTGCAAACCATGATGGAAAAGCTAGCGGCTAAACAACCTAGGCTGGTCAATCGCTCCACGCCACTGCTGCTTCACGACAACGCTAGACCACACACTGCGCAACAGACGGCTACTAAATTAGAAGAGCTTCAATTGGAAAGTCTAAGACATCCTCCGTACTCCCCGGACCTTGCTCCAACAGATTACCATTTTTTTCGAAATTTGGATAACTTCTTGCAAGGGAAAAAATTCAACTCCGATGGGGCAGTCCAAATCGCCTTCAAAGATTTTATTGATTCCCATCCGACTGGTTTTTTTAGTAAAGGGATCAATGAACTACCTATAAGATGGCAAAAGTGCATAGAAAATAATGGTTCATACCTTGATTAATTAAATATATTATATTAAAAAATATTCGACTTTTTGTTCCTCCCATACAAAACGCCAATTTCATATGTAAGGACCTAATATTATAAAGCTGAAGAGTTTGTTTGAACGTGCTAATCTCAGGAAGTACGTACTTACTGGTTCGAATTGAAAAATAATTTGTGTGTTGGTTAGTCTATTTATCGAGGAAGGCTTTAAGCTATATAACATCACGCTGGCTGCGACCAATAGGAGCGAAGAATACATGGCCACCTGTGCGAAGCCGGGACGGGCTAGTTATTTTATGAAATTAAATTATTGGTTAATTAAGGAGAGAAGTAAGTAAGTAAGTAAGTATTATTTATTGGACACCAAAGGAAAGGAACTTATTTGGTTAAGGGGAATCCTGACCTTTGTAGATCGAAATTATATCTTTCTTGAGGTTTCTCGCGATTTACGGCTTTAATTCTAATCCTCATGTGTGGAAACTGAATTCCCGGCAATCGGACATTATTAAGTCCAATATAATTTAGCACATTCTTTCCTAAAAAAATATACTGTAATTCGTAGAAAATAATGTCCGATTGCCGGGAAATTAGTTTCCAAGCATGAGAATTAGAATTGAAGCCGTAAATCACGAAAAACCGCAAAAATAAATTGATTTCGCGCCACAGTTTTTTGCATTATATCCTATGAGGATCTACCTACGTCATGTTTTTTGGTCACCCTAATGAAAGGGGCAGAGGGCTCTCTCGAAGCTATCTCCCTCGGACCACGCATCGGCAGCTTGTGCACATTCCACGTTGGCTATAAGTTCCTTGGTTCGAGTACATACGTTTATCGTCTTTTGACCTAAAAACTGTTTTGTTAATTTTAATTTACATTAATTGTATGTTACCTATAACT
Source organism: Eupithecia tripunctaria (assembly GCA_955876795.1). Lineage (NCBI taxonomy): Eukaryota > Metazoa > Arthropoda > Insecta > Lepidoptera > Geometridae > Eupithecia > Eupithecia tripunctaria. Next base: position 4,108,785 of record OY041623.1, on the reverse strand, counting down.
GAAAATATAACATTGCATTATTGAAAATAATGTGCAATCAACATTTCATTTCGTTTAGAAAATTATGCGGAATGAGTAACAAACATCTAAAAAAACAAACTTCAACTAATAATTAATTACCAAGTGAATTATAATGAATTATAAGTTTATGAGTGGAAATATTTTCTACCATAGCAATAGTAGAAATTTATCTTTTCGATCAGGCAACCCTATAACCAATGTCAAGTTCATTATAATATGAACTTGACATTGGTTATAGGGTTGCCCTCAAGAAGAAAACAAATTTTGTTTCCTTTTTGAGGGTATATCCAAACAGGTTTCGTGTCAGACGACATTTAAAAATACAGTGATTTTAACGTGATTTTGAGGGCTGTCGCCAACCTACGTCCAGCTCCCAAGTTTATGAAGTAAGTGTAAACAACCAATAAAAGTAGAGTCACGTTGCGATAGGAACATGGTATAAGAAAGTTGATGATTGTATCATTAAAATGAGACAATGGGTCTGACAAACGATTTTTACTTTACATGCCAAATAAATCTACAAAAAATTACGAGAAAACCTGTGTTTTTACTTTTTTCATATCTTAAGAAATGGCTGAGATATTTACGATTGAAGTGCGGTATTTCTGGCCGAAGGTTTTTAAAAACGCGGGCGGCGGCTCACACGCAGATGACGTCACAACCTCGCTCATTCGACAGGCGCGCTCTCGTACGCACGCCGCTGCGCAGAAAAATAAGGTTTTCTCGTGGAAAATGCCTAGAAAATACTGTATTGTGCCTCAGTGCTTTAATTCAACAGTTAAAGCACCCGATAAACTCTTTTTTATGTGCCTGAAATAATAATTATTCATGAACTCAAGCACACTCTGAAAACGAAGACGATTGAAAAGAGACGCACGGCACGTAATCACCTGACCGAATAGTGCCGCGAGCCTCGCTGTGTCTGGTTGTGACGTCACATCATAAGCCCGCGTAATTTCAGAAATATAAAAAAGGGCTTAAACTTCTCGTCGTTATAACTTCGGAAATACTGCATGTATTGAAGTGAAATAAAAACCAATGTAATGTACATGATCTTCGCTCCCATATTAGGTGTATTTGATAGTAATATTTTGACCCTTTTGACATCTCCATTATAGCAAAATAGTAAGGCCTCATTATGCTTAGATTTTTTATGATAACTTCGGTTAAATGTTGATTTAACCGAAGTTATCTCACTATTATCTTCGGTTTGTAACAGTTTCTATTAATAAAAGTAAAGTCTGGAGAGTAAAAAATAAATCAATTTTTATTTGATCTTAAAAAAATTATACTCGGTCATTTCGAATAGCCAAAAGTGTGTATTTTTTTTATTGGTTACAGTTACAAATATCACCTTTTATGTTAAATTCAAAACTTTTATTATATTTAGCGAAAAAGCATGGCGTATCCACCAATTTCCAAATAGCCATAATGAAGCGATATTTGGAACAGCATGTAAAAAATAGATAAAAAAATATCTATGTAAGGTAGAGGTATATTAGGTAAACGATTATGTAGGTCTAAACGGGATTTATCCATTAAAAATACAAAATGTGTGGTTACCTTATTGAAATCTAAGTTATTGTAACTTTTGTCAAAAATTTGTTCCAAATAACCCCAATATACTATACGGTAGTAATTTTGATGTTGCCATACTGATAATACACTTTTAATTTGCCGCGATTTTTCACTTTGATTTGAAAGACTCTATGCATGGCGACTTCTTTAAATTCTTCGAACCACGTTTAATTATGCCCAGCATATTGCCTGAAAAAATTTCCCGACTTCTCCCGATTTTTAGCTGGCAAATTCAACGTTTTTTACTTGTACACTTTTGCAACACTGATCGATCATCTGTTAAAATATTTTGATCTTGATTTTTCACATCACAACACATAATTTTGTAAGGCATTGCTACTACATTTCTGAAGATGTCTCAAGCTCGACTAGCATCCTGCATACCCTTGCCTATTGATTCAAAGGTTTTGGTAAATGTGATTGAGAAGGCGAAAGACTGGGCGCTGATGCACGGAGTAGGGATGAGAGACAGAAAGAACTTCAACAAGGATGCTATACAGGTATTCCGCTTCACTTATTTATTGAGCATAGCAGAATTATTATGTAGACCAAGAGGAATAATTTTATTGTAAATACCTCCATGTATCCATACTTCTAATAATTTATACATAATTTTATTGAACTAAAAACACAAACTTTCATTATGATAATGATGTTTACATTTGGTATTATCTTAACTCAATATTAATTTAATAATTTAGTTTTATGTCAGCATCTACTGCGTTACAGTACCTGATAGGATGCTTGAATACATTCTTATGAAACTCTTTAATATTTTTGTCTTTGATACATTACCTCTTCATGCTAATACTATTTATTTATTTATTTGAACCACCAACAGTTAATACACAGCAAAACTACACAATGGAATAGAGTAAGATTGGTTTAGAGTGCTTGTGCTCAATACTACTCAACGGATCAGGCTTAAATAGATATAGGTAGTTCTAGGCCTTGATTAAAACATTGGCAAATTTTTATCCCATAAATATTGTATCCCATTGAGAGATGAGTATGGATTTGTTAAAGTATTTTGTCAGAATTCTGTTGTTTTTAACAGATCGCGCCATTTGTCTTGCTGCCATCACCATTTCCGAAGACGGAGTTTGAGAAAGCAGTTGAACTGCAACCAATTCTCAATGAGCTAATGCATAAGGTATTCTAATATTTCTTTTTATAACAGTCATATTAAAACAATGCATGTGATACAGTATAAGATAAGAGTTATTTAAATTTTTAATAAAAAATTGTAATTGCATCTAAATAATAATTTTAAGTTAGTTTATTTGTCATATACCTACATTATATAATCTCTACTACATAAATCTACATTATAAATTCTCAATGAGCTAATGCATAGGGTATTCTTATATTTCTTTTTATATCAGTCATATTAAAAAACAATGCTTGTGATACAGTATAAGATAAGAGTTATTTATATATTTAATAAAAAATTGTATTTGCATCTAAATAATAATTTTAACTTAGTTTATTTGTCATATACATTTTATACTCTCTCATACTCTTAATCATCTACATAGTTTATTTGTTATTTGCATAATTAATCATTAATAGTAATAATTTAGTTAATATAATATCCATGTAAATAAATGGAAGAGCAGGACATTCTGGCAGGACACACTTGCACTCCTAAAGGAAAATATAAATGCTTTTTGCAATGATTTTGGATGCCCAAAACAATCAAATCCATGTGAGTTACAGAAAAATCATGGGTTTATTTTAGAAAAAAAACTGCATTATTGCATTTATGTAAAGTTTTGTTTATTGATGTCTCAAATTAATTTCTCCGATTGTGTACAGACAGATCTGACCATCTCATCCATATAAAAGCAAAAAAAAAATATGTTTAAAATGAAATGCAATTTTCCAGGTTGCTCATGATGATGCATTCTTGGAGCGAACCCTTCAGAATGCTCTGGAAGTGGACGAGTTCACAGCCAGCTTGTACTCTATTTGGGTGCAAGTCCGTAAAGAAGGAATAAAACAGGTATCATCTTTAAATCCTTCTTGTACCATCAGCTCCTTTAGAATTTAGCCTTTATAAATAATAATTACATACAAATATTAAAAATAAATTATGAAATAATATTTTACTGGGTCCCATGGAAAGGGGGTGGGTAATTTTGGACATTGAGGGTCAATGTTTGTTCTATCAGTTAGAGACAATATCTTTCATATTCATGTATTTTAAATTATTATTAGGTATTATTTTACAAATAAAATTCTAAAAGGATTACATTTTTTTAAATTAATTTCACTTGAAAATACACTTATTTGCTGAAAAAAAAGAGCAAATAAACATTTGTGAAATATTTTGTAAAGCAAGAGTGTGTGTAAAAGAACACAAATAGAAAGATATAAATTTACTTATTTCTTTATTGCTCTGAAAATAAAATAATATTTAGGCGAATTAAAAACTTTGTTGTTTGCAAGTTGATGCCCTCGGAGTCCAGAATCACTCCCTTTCAGTTTAACACCTTTTACGTGGCGCCCTGTATAACAAAATACAAGTTACAATAGTATCCTACTCTTGCAAACAATCTAAAGGATAACTGAAGAAAACAATTCAGTGAAATAATTTAATTAAGTGTGCTGTAAATTCTAATAATTCTAATAACAACATTGTTCTAATGCATTGTACTTAAATGTAAATCTTGCAATAATAGGTACCTACATGAATTCATCAAAATTAAACCTCACAAGCATGATTTGCCAAATGATAACAACCATAGAATTTTCAAGGTACATTGAAAATCATAAAATCATGACATGCTACTATCATATCAAAAATCAGCACTGTCATTCTATACACATATACAAAGTCCGTAACATTTTATGATATGTGTAATATGTTTATGCTTCCGAGGCTCAAGTGACTAAAAGATATATCACCGTCTTTCATGAAAGACTTAAGACTCAAAAACTCACATGTGTGGTGTGATATTTTGGTGTAACCTGCTACCTAACCAACCACATACTACTACGATTAAGAAAAAAATTATATACCTACCTACATACTACTACGATTAAGAAAAAAATAAAGATACAGCATGTTTAGATAGGTGGTGCAAGTTAGATGGGTGATTCAGGACCCTGACGAGGGGCCACCATAGAGTCGTTTTATTAAAAATTAAAATGTTTAGTTTTGATCCACAAATAAACATTATTTTCACTTTAGGATGAACATTGTAGTAGTTATAATAATTCAATTGAGTATACGTATTTAAATTGAAACACTATTCTATATTTTTATATCAGCTTATTTATTTATAAGAATTAGTTTACTTTACATAATAAGTATTACAACGTTTTTTTTTTACCTTTATAAGAAGGCACGTGATAATTATGTTCGATTCGTCATTTTTAGATGTATATTTTAATTTTTAATGTAAAAATAGTAATCTTGCTCATTGATCTAGGTAGGTATTTTAACTTCTTAGTAAAGTTACACACATACATACCCTCTTAATCATAATGGTCTACTAACTTAGCACACTGCTAAACTTCGCTCTGGTTCTTCTATTGACATTAGTCACTAAGGAATAACACTACTTAGCAGCTGTTTTATGTTATCAGACCATTATGAATAAGTGGCTTAGTGTGTAACTTTACTAACTACCATAACATGAAATGTAGGAGGAAAGAAGGGAGAGACGGAGTCTTTATATAATAACCTAGTATGTAATCATTTGTGATAATTATTCACTTGTTACTTAAAATATCTAATTTAATATTCCTGGTTGGGTTATATTACATAGGTAACCATATGTTTGTATACTCGCTTGCCTGCGTAATTAATACTGTTGTATTTTGTATCGGGTCACGATGACAAGCATACGGCTCTAATTGCGAATTCCGATAAATTAATCGCTCTACCATAGCAATGCTGTCGTCTCAGAATGACTCATTATGGCATTTTACCTCTGATGAAAGCAACTACAGATGGAGGGATGCGTGTCAAAGTCAACCATTATATCAATATCTAATCTATATAAATATCAAATAGCACCGCACGCTGCGAAGATACCATTGTCATAGTAAAGCGATGATTATCAGAATTCGTGTATCCCCAGTAAGTGTGTCCGTGTATTCACTCAGACTGACTCTACTGTTTGTTAAAACCACGTCCACGTTTTAAGATATTTCTTTAACTGTTTTAGTTTGTTCTACTTAGTCAGTTGAAACATGTTGAAAACCAATACTAATATGAATAGCTAAAGGACTGAATTGGGTTGGATAAGTTTCTTATATATGTTATAATTAAGTATTTTGATGACAAAATAAAAAAATAACCATTTTTAATCTAGTGCGTCTTGAGGAAATGTCTTAAAATACGGACAATAATGTCTGAAAACGCGATGCGCGTGTCTTGACAGTACCCTAGCGCCTAAGTGAGTGTTCTCCCGTAGCCTATCTCGCTAGGCATGCTGCGCTCAGACATCATGCTGGAGACTCAGTGCCCTCACACGGAGAACCAATGCGCCAAGCACACGCCTTACTGCTCCTGGAAGCAAGTGGAGATCAACAGCATTGCATCGGGATTCGGCCACCTCGGACCCGTCTCCAGAGAGATTCAGAGGTAGCGTTCAAAACATGGCCAGTCTTTGAACGAATTAGTTATTGTGAAAAAAAATTGGATATAAGTTATCTTATTGTTATTGAATCTTGAGGTAAATTAGAACGGGCTTTTATGGCCGGAAATTACTTTCAGAGCTCAGACAAAATTCATAATCGGATTCACAATACCCGAAAAACAATTAAACAATCAAGTTTATTGAAAACTGAGTTGACAGACCGGGCGTTCTGAATGCTTTTAAAACATTTTGTGAGTAGTTATGATTGCAGTGCAGCGTTAATGGTTCTTATGGCATGTTACCTAATTAGATGTAGATTGAAATATTTAATCCTTTGTATTGTGTTAAGGCCCGTTGTCAACGCAATCTAAAAATTATATTAAGGTAGGTTATTTATGATGTTTGTAAATAATCAATTGAAAGGCTGAGTAGTTAACACAGTGGAAGGAAGGCCCTTTTGTGGAGATAAGTTCTGTATTTTACTGCTTTGTAAAAATCATAAATAACTTAATAGTAGAGTACGCATCAATATCGCTACATATAAAGTAACCTAAGTTATTGGTAATAAATAAGTACTATCGGACGTTATTACACTTGACGGAAGTGATGTTTGTTCAGTTAATATGTTACAATTCATTATTTCCAATATTGAAATCAATCACCTTTACACCATGTAGGTAAATATAATTTATTTACCTAATCATACTGCTCAAAATGCTGAAATAATATTTGACTTAATATCTCAACAATGAATGGACGACACAAAAATAATAACAGAGCATGTTAACATTATCAACTTTGATTTGTACGAGTCAATTATTAACCGAGTTTATTGCAAAACCTTTTAATTCCGTTTCCAGCTTGCCAACTTGTATAAATCATTATCAAAATCAAATCTCTGACCATTACAGGAATTAACTGTCGTTTTTTGGTAATAATAATGATTTTTGATAAGATAAACTTATCAATAATAATTATTGTCCATAATAGACCTATAATAAATGTATTACATATAATTTTTGTTTATATAATACTGCTACGAACTACGATAGTTATTTCCTTGGGCCTAAGATATCTCCGTTAGTATCTGAACACGTTTTTTGACACAAATAAATATGATTTCCAGTCTGTCAGCCTCGGACTCTTCCGTTCGGATTACCTGATGCAGCAGCCAGATAACAAGATAAAACAAGTGGAGATTAACACGGTCGCGTCGAGTTTTGGCGCCATTACTACGCATCTACCTCCTATGTCTCGGTACCGACAGCTGAGCGCGCAACCTTCACCTTGGATATTTTACATAACATAATGCATGGGATTGTAACAGGGAGCTACCTAAATTTTGAAATATGGTACATGGTCAATGTAACATATCCAGGACGAAGCTCTGCGTTTTTCAGCAGAACAAATCAGTCGACATCTCTCATGTGACTGCTATCTCTTTCCTATCTGCACGCTACATTCATCTCACTCTCGCATAATGCTTGTATTATTTTTATTTTTTGTACACACTGACTGCTTGCAGTTTCCTGTCGGTGACGGTGTCAAAATTTATGTAAAATAAAATAATCATGAAACAGTTTTTTTTTGTTTGATGTTTGTTTGCTTATATATTTTTTACCTGTTTCATAGTGGTTTAGATAAAAACACCGATTTTTGAGTTTGCGTGCACGTATTTATAGAATGCATTTAGTAGGCTTGGTAGCATATCGCTTGAGAGATGTTACCTGATGCCTATCTATTGTCGGTTAAAGCGCGAAATGGTGCTAATTCGTTTTCAGTGTTGTTTGTGTCTGTCCAATCATTGCTGGGTACGGCTAGGGTACACATCTTTCAAATTCTTTTGCGCTTTTTTCATAAGTAGGTACAGTATCAACTACGATTAATGCTTGGATTGGTCAATGATGTGCATTTTGGTTTTGATACACTTCTGGCACTTAACACATACGTTCTCTGTACTGGTTAGAAATACAAGTTTGAATGGATGTTCAACATTGAACACATTGAGATCGGAGTGGATGGTCAAATTCGACACCATGAAACTTAGAGAAAAGTCGTGAAAAGAGAACTCGATTTAAGAAAACTGCAAACTTCGATTTTTATTCTTTTTGCAGGAAATCAAACCGATTGATTTTTCAAAAAAATTTAACACTGTACTTTTGCACCAAGAAATTCTGTTGCTGGTAATCAATCTTTGCAGAAAATGCATCATAGATTTGACAAGGAAAGGCAATGGAGGTTACAGTTATTTGAAAATTCACCATAATAAAAGCATCAATGTGAAAATTTTAAATAAGTAAGTCGTTTGAAAAGACATTCCGCTAGCCAGGATATTTATCCCTTATTTTAATAATCGTCGATAACACATTTTAATGAATTTAATAAACCTTAATAAAAAAATCCACAAAAAGAAGTTTATAAAGTAAGAATGCATATTTTATGTGCTCATAAGTTGAGCCCATGCTCATTTCACGATTTTTTCTAATTCTCGAAGTTTTGGATTTAGCCAATGCCATTTCAAAAAGCCAACCTGTATAATTAGCATGGCTTAACACAGCTATGAAAGGAAATTAATAAAAAATAATTTAGTAAGTACAAGTGAAATCCTATCTGATGTCTTTATTACAATTCGCACCAAAAATAAAAATGAACGTAATATACCAAAGCCTTTGAATCTCATGGCAGTTTATTATTTACGAAATGTTTCCTCGTATATGAAAGGAAATGAATTATATGACGAATGCTTTGACAATGGGTCGTTTGTAAACAATAGTAAAGTAGTATTTAGTTACTTCCTTCGAAAGAGAACAACACGGCCTGGCATGAAAAGAAAATGTCTTCTTAAAAAAAAAAACCAAAATTCCTGAAGCTAAATGAGTATTATAAGTTAAGATATATGATGCGCATCCACTGGGTAGCATTTGAGCGTACGCAGCTTACGAGCTGTCGGTATTTACAACATACCGATGCATCGGCAATATACTTCGGCGCTTTCAAAAGTTTCAAAAATTTAGGTTTAAGTGATTAAACCTCAATAAACTTATAAATATTTGAAAGCTCAAAACTGATATCACGGCTAATTTCCCGTTGTAAATAACTAGTGCTAATAACCATGATAAATTATTGTCTAAATCAACTTCTACTTTATTTTCTAAGAAGTTGGTGATGTAGTACTAGGGATGTTATTCTATGCCCCACCTCGTTCACTGAGTCCCGCCCTGTTGTTCTCGTAATAATGCTTTTTAGTGTTGCATGTATGTACGTGTTATTTGTATTGATTTACCCTCGCCTTTAAAATCTAACTCAATTGTAATATCTGAATTTTATCTGTCCTATCTGCGAGAGAAAAAAAAGTAAATTTATTACTGCATTGCATTTTGATGATCGATTTTTTATAAGAAAATAATTATCTTCATTCACTTTCAGTACATACTTAATTTTTTAAAGATTTGAGTTAGGAACCTAACATATAATCTATTAATTAAAGCAGTATCTAGATTTGGATATTAAAAACATAACAGTAATGTAGCTCATTGTTAACATTTTGTAGGCAATATAAATATAAATAATGTTAGACAATTCAGAAAATTTATAGGGTACTAATTCACTGGCATTGCGTGAACTGCAGGTTTTGTCCACCATCGAGATACTATAACAAGTCAGTTTTTATTTTAGATTACAAGTCTTTTAGTTTTCGTTTAGAAAAAAGGCAGGTTTGATGCCTCTATAATAGCTTTTCCGTGAATCAAAATCTTATGAATGGTGCGGTCATGGGGTGCCATTGATATTTCTGCACGTACTTTTGAGCTAAATCATGACAAAACTATATAAAATATTTTTTGTGACTGCCCTGATGGACGAAATTTTTGAAATGTTTTTAAAATTGTTTTCTTCCGAATTCCATGAGATAAGCGAGTAATCATTTTGTTATAAACAGTGTATACCAAGAGCTTTCGATTGATAAAAAAAAACAGATGCTAATACTGCAGAATTCCGAAGAAAAAAAATAAAATATAAAATTCAGAAAAATATTAATTAGGTAAATATAAAAATTAATTAAATATTAATAAATGTAGTTTCTTAAGTGCTAGAAGGCCACTAACACTAGCAATGGATGCGCCTTTATAATCCTATCGAATAATTATTGGGTGATTTTTCTGTATCTAAAGTATTTTTTGGAATATAATTTTTTTTCGGAATTTCGGCCAATAAAATTTGTCAACTTTGAAAATATTTTTAGCTTGAACTAATCATAATTGGCACTTGGGTGTTCTACTCTTGCATTCTAAATAGTAACTACCCTCGGTTTCTGTGCGAAAACGAGGATGTCCATTTTTTGGGCTCCATAACACACTGTGCCTTGCTCTAACTAAATTCGAGAGCTGAAACTAAGACTAAGAAACTAGGCTTAACTAAACACTACTATTACTGTTGAGACCTTTTGAAACAAAGTTTTGTTATTATTATACTCACATTTATTCATAAATCTCGTTAAAAAAATCATTTTTACCATAGAAAATAAAATATTAATTAACTACTCTACAATAAAACATGTATCAAAACGATGAATCACCGGCTGCAAAGAAAGGTATTTTCCTGACGATGCGCGCCGAATCCCGTTTTTAGAATCTGGTCTCTTTAGGTCCTGATTCCAACTTCCTTAGATACCTATCCAACTTATTATTATTGTATAGTTCAGTTCAGTTATTTATTGATAATATTTTTTTTTTACATCTCGAAATACAATATATTTATTATACAAACACGTTTGTGAATACGCCAGGTCTTAATTCTACGAACGTGTTCGTGATAGGCAGGACCTGCAATTCACGCAGCCAGTGAATTACAAATAACCCTGTATAGCTAATAAAAAGTTTCTTTAGTGGCTTCCTATTTATTAATTTACTTTTGTTTCTCTGCCAGCTTACTTGTTATTGTATGTAAGTTTGCATTGTATTGTACCTGTGTTTGCAGTGTTGCTTTAGGGTGGTGTTCAGTTTTCACCAAAGATAATCGGACAATTAGCAGTTGCGTCAGTTAACACTTTTGTCGAAAACTCCAATTTAAGTTTGGTTTTCCAGCAGAACCTATTGCTAGAGCTCTCTGCACTTTTGTGATTCTTAAAATCATCTGAGACCTTCGATCAAATATAACTTTATCGAAGTCCGAGACCTAGAAAATTCTGTTAAAAATTCTGAAAAAAATATTAATATTCCTTAAGGATCTAGTCTAGCTAGTCAAAGTTGCATTCAGTGACAGGAGCTTAACTTCACTCGTTATAAAAAAATCCCAAAATCTACCAATTTTTTAAATTATAATAATAATAATAAAATCATTTATAACAGACTACAGGGTTATATCCATATCGTACCTAAATAAAATTGACATAATAATCGAATAACACAAAAATGTACAAAAACAATAATCACATTTCAAAACAAAACAATCATTAAAAAGAAATACTAATGGATTTAATAAATGATTTCGAAAACTTATACATTTTTGTTAATATTATTTGTAAAAACGTGCATTTTCGAGTAGTACGTATAAGTAGGAGTAACATTATAGGTATAAATAAATGCAGTCAAACCTATTGGCGAACTTACTAGTGTACTTGTACTAAATACACTAAATATCTCCATTCGCAGAGTAAGATTAAATGATTTTTGTATCACTATGTATAAATTCCTACAAAATTCGTGCGGGGCGATCAGTCGCGCGCTGGTGCCTACGCCTAGCTTCTGCAGAAATACCTTTGACACTTTCATAGACCAAAATGCACTTGGTCCATCTTCAGGTCAGTGAATGCATTAAAATCGTCCTATCATCTTTATACAGAACGTATGCCTTTAGTGTAGTGTCTTTGTAACCGTTGTTTTTGTATGTTGTTATTATTGCCTGCTGGATCTAGTAATTCACTCGTATGTATACTTATAAGCAAAGTATTCTAACTTTGTGGGAACAATTTCTGAAGAAATTTAAAATTTTTGGGGGTTTCATTCCACAATCTGGCCCATATTTGCTATGACTATACTGTACTATATATACACTTGCCAAACTCGTTGTAGAATGTAAACAGTTATCATAAATATTCACGGGTATTTATCGCGTTTATTTACCAATTTTTCACGACATTTTAACAGGTTTACACTCTGTCGTGGTCACGGGATAACTAAGTACTGGAGCTACCTCCTTTGCGAAAACCTAAAAACCCGTAAACACGTTTATAATAATGTGTTCTGATCGCGTTAGTTTGTAAACAAACCAAAACAGAAATAACTAAAACCACACTTGCTTGGCGTTAAGTTTCAGAGATAATTGTAAGCAATATTCGAAGGATCTCAAATCGACAAGTAGGGGAGAATCAGGTAATGGCGGTCAGTTAAGCAATTTTTAAAACTCAAAATATTAATCACAGCTTTATTAGGAACATAACATACCAATTCTACATTCAAGAACTATTATAATTTGAGATCAAAGTAATCATATTTGGAGTATCCATCTAAGAGGCACCAAAATAAAAAATAATGGCTTTGACCACCATTGTCCGCACGTGAGGGCAATGGTGGTCATGATGTTGATAATGGTGGTCAAATACTTTTAACACATGTCACATACGGATCCTGTAGCGGAATCCCAACCAGTGCAAGCAGAGTGATCCCACAGGCCACTGGAAGTGCACCGGTACCATACCTCGTTATTTTGGCCGAATTCTCCGCTTAAAAGACAATTATTTTCTGAGTCCTCATTATCATCAGCAGCATCTACGCAGAGGCCCTCAAAATCTACGTCAGTCGATGATATGATAAGTCATTGTCTTCCTGAAGAACTTTCCGTTCAGCCTTTTTCATACCTTCCCTGTTCTCATTGGTTTATTCCCCTTCTTTGCCTTTTTGTTTTCCTTTTCCTCTTAAGATTTATTTTATTATTCTGTTAAAATTGTGTGGCAATTTTAAGCTTTCTGCTTATTCATAAGCCAGTGTTGTTACTTGAATAGCTGTGCAAACGTAAAATAATTTAACCATTTTCTTCAACAATCTCTTTTTCAACCTGCAGAAAATACAGCTTTTCGCCCTAGAGATGGGTTTTAAAACAATTGCTTCTTGTTGGAAATGGAATTCCAGTTTGATTGGCGACTTTTCTTATAGATGTTCCATTAGCCTCAGAGCCTTGTCCAACATCTCCGAAGACCATACACCCGGCATTGAAAAACAAAGTATTAGATTTAGTTACCATACTACACTCATAATAACATTGCGTGCAATTATGGTCAGTTGACCACGATAACCCGCAACGGACTTCGAAGAAAATATTCTTTCTAACACAAACAAATAAATATTTTGATTTAAATTGAGCAGTACAACATAATGACAATGAACATACTCAAATAATAAGACAGCGATTACGTGAATTAAGGAATATTTCACGGCTTAACTCGTTAATTCGTTGAGACGAAAACTTACATAAGTTTGGCGCAAAAACAACAAACGCTCGCCTTGCAGGTAGGTCGCGCGCGGAATGACGGCACAGGGTGCTGAACGGTCGCAGGAGGTGAGTAGAGTAACGTAATACACTTCACACGCGTAGAGGACTGTTCATGATTTAGTTATGTGCTTGACCATCATTGCCTGCTGACCGCCATTACCTGATTCTCCCCTAATGTAAATTGCGTATAAAAAAATCCGGTAACATACAGTAGAATAACAAATCACCGAGACCTAACCTAAAATGTACATTTAAGGTTAGCTATCGTTGATTTGTCTACAAACATCCGACATCGAGTTTGGCTAGTGTATAGTGTCACCAAGTTTTGCGTGAGGAGTGAACATCTCGGTTTTTAAATCCTAGATATTTATAGTAATAGTTAAAAACTCTGTAGAATATACTTTTTTTCCTCCAAAGAAGAATATCCCCTTGGGGTCAAGAATCACCCCCTTTCTTCTTGGTTTAGAACACATGTTTCGTGACACCATGTATGATGCTTCGCGCTTTTCAAGTAGCATAATTATATTGTATCCGTCCTGGGGCTAATGTTTACCTCCCTTACTTTATTAGCATCAGTTCAGCCGTTTGGGCTTGAAAATTAACAGACAGAGAGACAGATTCACTTTCGCTTTTATAATATTAAAGTATGGATTGGCTTGGAATAGCAAATACGGGCCATGCTGTAAAATTCATATAATCCTGAGAAATTTTAAATTGTATTGTTTTATTTTTCAGCTACATTCTTCAGCAATTAGGACATGGCCATCTGACAGCTAATGTGAGTTTATTTATAGTAACGACAGTTTCTTTTATATTCAAGTGATAATTCAGAGGCGCAAATATGCAGGTTTCGACAGAACCTGTAGATTTGCTCCTGGAATCGAGAGTCGAGTGAGCGGTGTCTGAGGGTCTTCGGGAAAAAATTAAAAACTATCTGAGCGTCTTGTTAAAGTGACGCGAGACCTGAAAGCAGGTGAGTATCTGGCGCAGTACATCAGCCATTTGCCATACAGCAAACGTATGTTTTTCAGGGCTTGCTCCGCTCGTCGATTAAATGTCGAACGTTTAATGATTAACTTTGGGTAAAAACATGGTTGCGTTCGTGGACAGGGGAGAAGCGGCTTTGCCAGCTTGCACTCCTACACATCTACAGACATTATAGACAAAATAGGTTTGCCAAAAAAGGCACAAGGCGCATCAACTTTATTTTATTAAAATGCTAATACATTTTCCCCCTTCCTATGAAATCCTGGATCCGCCCCTGTATTCGATCCTTTTCTAAGTAGACCGTACTGATCATTGATTAAAAAGGGAAGATAGGTTACGTTCTCCCAGCGCTTTCTCAAAAATTGGCATGTGTTACAACTACACGCAAACACATACGCTCACAGTTATATTTCCAGTCCTGTGCAATACAAAGAAAAACAAAGACGGAAAGACGTATCTAAGACCGAAAGGGGACCGAGACAACAATATTTCACGCGAATCACGACCGCCCGTGCCGCCGGTCCGACGGTGACTAAGGTAAGGGGAGCACACAATTTTACACAATATGAGGTTGTCATTTTTGAGAAACTAGTACCTCATCTTCCCTTTTTATTTAATCAATGGTACTGATCAATAAGTTCTATAGGATCAACTGAACTGAGGTTGGAAAATGTACAAAAAAGTCCTCCAAAGGCTAATACTAATCCGTTGTCCCCCAGATGCCCCCAAACAAGGCTCTCTCAGGCCTCTGCGCGGGGATCACGGAGGCCTACGACCTGTTTGGAATCCCTGGCGCCTTCGTGCTGTTCGTGGTCGAGGAAGTGTCATATAACATCTGTGATCAGAGGTTCCATGAGTTCCAAATATCGGAGACTAGGCCGGATATCAAGGTACAATCTAAATTAATCGACTCCAAAAATAGGAGAAGGCATAGCAAATACATTAAAAATACACAACCGCAGGTAGAATTTCGATTTAAATGCGGTTCAAACGGTTTCTGAATTTGGTTAAATTTAAATTTCCATTATTAAATGAGACTATGAGACGGTGTGAAAGTAAATTTTTAGCTTTTCCTAGTCATTGTGATTTGATAAATTATTAGGATGGATTTTTTCAGGTTACTAGAAAGACTTTGACTGAAATTTATCAAGAGGCATCATTAGACAACAAGAATCAACTTATCCTGTGAGTTTTAACTTGAAAATTAAAAACAAGCTATTTCTTGATTTAATCTTAAATAAAATGTCTATATTTAGCAATACTTTACATAATAAATGAAAACTTATAGTATAAGTCGCCTCTTGTCATCTAGTGTTGTCTTTTCATAAATTTCGTTACAAATTTCCTACAGAAAAAATAACCATGTTTGTAAACTAATTTTTATAAAAAAACCCTAGACTTTCAGTCAATATTTAACAATCATTATTTTTTATAGAGTACCTATTTTAAATTGTAAATTTTTGCGTTAAGCTAAAACATGGATTTTTTTCAGGTTGCAAGAAGAACGTTGAATGAAATTTATGAAGAGACAAGGTTAAATGATAAGGGGCAACTTATATTGTGAGTTTTAATGATTTATTGTAATGGCCCTACGGAGTTGTTGTCCGTGTCCAGTTCCAAGTCGCTCAGCGAGCTATTCAATTAAATTCATTTATTAATTCGTTATTATTGTTTAGTTGTGTTATAGTATTTGTTAACCCTAACACTGTAACAAGTTCTTTGGTAACAAATTGAAATCAAAATAAATTCCTTCATCCCAAAAACTGAGTTCGTTTGTTAGTTACAAAGATAAAGCTGTGTGTGCTAAAGTGGAACACATGGTGTTTGTGAGGAAATATTAATTAAATCTAACCTTCTTTATTTACAGCGAAGGACATCCAGTGGCGGTTGTGTACTACAGGTCTGGCTACGAGCCAGATCAGTACCCGTCCCAGAGGGAGTGGGACGCCAGGCTCACAGTCGAGAGATCCACGTACGTACTGTGTGTGTAGCGAGTGACAGGTGTGTTTGTAGCGACAGACAGCCAGTGGCAGTTGTGTACTACAGGTCTGGCTACGAGCCATCTCAGTACCCATCCCAGAGGGAGTGGGACGCCAGGCTCACAGTCAAGAGATCCACGTACGACTGTGTGTGTAGCGAGTGACATGTGTGTTTGTAGCGATAGGCAGCCAGTGGCAGTTGTGTACTACAGGTCTGACCACGAGCCAGCTCAGATCAGACGGCACACATCATTCCAATTTATAAAGGCGGCGACAAATCTCGGTGTGATAACTATCAGCCTATAAGCTTATTATCGTGTTTTGCGAAATTGTTCGAATCCCTAGTATATACACAACTCTTTAACCACATACAGCCTATTTTATCTGATAAACAACATGGTTTCGTTAAAATCAGGTCGACAATTAGCAATTTACTTGAATACAAACATTTTCTTTGTCAGGCTTTTGCCAAGGGCGGTCAAGTCGACTCAGTATTTATATACTGATTTTTCAAAAGCTTTTGATAAAGTTAGTCATCATTTACTATGTATTAAACTGCGTCGATACGGCTTTCACGGAAATCTATATCGATGGCTTTGTTCGTACCTGAGTAATAGAAGTCAGCTGGTCGCCTTGCAAGGCTATGTATCCACACCAGTGGTGATTACCTCAGGCGTCCCCCAAGGTTCGCACTTAGGGCCCCTCTTTTTTGTAATATTCATCAATGACCTTGTTTCCCACTTATCATGCAACTGCCTCTTGTACGCCGACGATTTAAAAATATTTAATTTAATTAACGACCGAAGTGATTGCATCGCTTTGCAAAATGACCTGAACACTGTTTCACTTTGGTGTAAACATAACAAAATGAACCTTTATGCTGGCAAACGTTTCTTCATCACTTTTAGCAATAAACGAAACAGAGTAACTTTTGATTACATTATCAGTCATAAACTCAACCGCTGCCCCGTTGCAAAGGATCTTGGTATATATTTCGATGATAAGCTTACATTTCGGTATATCATAGATGGAGCTAACCAATTAGTAGGCTTTGTCTTAAGATCTACTAAGGGCTTTAAAAACTATCGCAGCTTAATTTACCTTTTTAACTCTATAGTGCGAAGCGTCGTGGAGTACGGAAGCCCTATTTGGTCTACTAACTACAAAGTTCATAGTTACAACATCGAACGGATTCAAAGAAAATGCCTGAGGCTCCTATGTTATCGTCTCAAACCCGGGCGTGCCTGTCTCTGAATTACGAGAGGCTCCATAAATTCACCGTCAGTTCATTAGAAACCCGTCGTATTTATTTTGACTTAACTTATTTCTACAAATTAGTTCACTAAGAAGATCAGAAGATTCAGAAGCAGTGGACCAATATGTAATAACTATAATGAATTTAAAAGTTGAAGCCTATATTCCTCCTATAACAGTATCCGACATATATTTCAGCGCAATAAAATGCCCATCGATCCAGTACCAGCTAGCGGGCACTAAGAAGGTCCAACAAGCGCTGGCCTCCCCGGGCGCGCTGGAGGCCCTCATGGGCAGTGGAGGCAACGCCGGCCGAGTGCGGGACATCTTCACTGGCCTCTACTCGCTCGACTTCGACGAGAGCGGCGAGCGCGCCGTGGAGATGGCACTGGCTGATGCGGAGAGGTATGTTCCATGCTGTAAGGAGGTCCAATAAGCGCTGGCCTCCCGAGCGCGCTGGAGGCCTTCATGGGAAGCGGAGACACCAAAGGCCAATAGGACTTAGTTCCTGGCCCATCAGCAGGGTCCAAGATGGGCCAGGTGGCCGCTATACAGTATTTTATTGTAGACAGTTCAACAGGCGCCTATAAACCCCGTTCAACAGGCGCCTATAAGTCCCGGCGTTCTTCTTCAAAGTAGTTAGTTCTTAAGTAAGTCGACGACCTCTGAGGCAGGCGCAGGAGGTTGCGGGTTCCCGCTTCGGAACAAATATTTGTACGATCTGCAGATAATTGTTCAGGGAGTTCTGGATGTTTTCTTTGTATAATAAAAAATATCTTTCTATGTAGTGTATTGTATTTTGTAAATCAGTTATCTAGTTGGTACCCATTATACTCCGCATAGTACTCTGCTTAGTTTGGGGCTAGTTAATGCTGTGTGAATTGTCCAGCATTATTAATGTATTTATTAAGTTAATCATTTATTTGTCACATAATACACACATACAAATTAGTAGAATTTAAACCTAACAACAACTTATTTAGATACTTATAAAAGTTAAAACAAATAGTAGAGGCCGCTAGGTTCCTTTTAATTAGGTCCATACATCAACTGTTACATATAGATGTGCATGCCATACTCTTATTTTTGCATACCGATATAAATTGGTCAAACATGTTGTGTCATTCATTAATTACTAACCACCTCTGTTAACACGTTTTTGCAAATAAATTATCTTTATCAAAACAATTTAACGTTTCCTGTTATGACGATTTTACAAGGAAACTGGACGCTAAGTACCTACAATATAAAACAAAAATACGTATGCAAAGCAGTGGCGGGTTAAAATGTTTTTTTTTTAAAGTTCTCTATTAAAATAAAAGCTTTACATCGCAGATAAACTAAACACTGTTTAGAACCTAACTAAGTACAGGACCAATTAATAATTCCCCATTTTAATTTGTTCTGATCTGACAATGGTATCCATGAAAATTCGGTTTATAGTTTTTTAAAATAAAATTATTTATTTTTGTTTCAGATTCGTACTGAAACCTCAGCGCGAAGGCGGCGGCAACAACATATACGGCGCAGAGGTGAAAGAGGCGCTGCTCAAAATGAGAAACAGTCGGGAGCGCGCTGCCTACATCCTCATGGAAAGGATAACGCCACCTATTGTGAGTTTCTTAGTTAACCCGCTTCACGGGTAAAATAGTTGAGTTGGTTGTAAAAAAAACTATAAACCGACTTCACACTATCACTCTATATAATATTATAAATGTGAGAGTTTGGATATATGGATGGATGGATGGATGTTTGTTACTTCTTCACACCAAAACTACTGGACGGATCTGGATGAAATTTCGCACACAGGTTATTCTAACCCCGGAATCAAACATAAGCTTTTATCCCATAAATCAGTTCCCGTGTGATATAAATCCCCTATCAACGTTTTCATAGGAACAACGCGCGCGAACACGCGGGGCGCAGCTAGTCAGTTATAATGGTTTTCTTAGGATGCAACTGTCAGATACATCGTCGGCCGCATCTTCGCTTTCCATCATGTGAGATTGCGGTCAAACGAAGGGCTATTTCTGATAAAAAACGGATAGGTGTTTGTGTTCATCGGCGTCTATGATGCAAGCTACAGGATTTCATGGTAGAAACATGCTAGTTTTTTCATTGTTTTAGAGCACGTTCTAGGAGCACGTGTCTGGAAGGAGGAATTGGGCATTAACGACACGAAGTGGAGTACAATGCCCAATTCCTCCCTACTAAACGGTTCTATATTTATACCAGCTGCGCCCCGCGGCTTCGCGCGCCTTGATCTAATGGAAACGTTTAAAAGTGATTTCTATCCTACGGGAACTGATTTATGGGATAAAAAGTAGCCTTGTTTGATTTCATTTCATTTATTTATTCACAAACAATTGTTAAATTGTGTCGGAAATTTTCCTTAAATTAGGTACACTAACATTAACATAGTAGGTATGATACAATAATATATAAGCGACTAACATTAACATAGTATGATACAAAATATTTAAAATAAAATAACAAAAACAATTAGATGTCAAACATAACATTTTAAAATTAGTGTACAATAAGCAGAATGTCAAAAATACAGAATAAATAAATGTCAAAAATAAACCACTATTAAGATTTTGAATAAATAAAATGTCAAAAAAAACAGAATAAATAAAATGTCAAAAGTAAAACTATATCAGGATAATTGAATAAATAAGTAAAATGTCAAAAATACAGAATAATTAAATGTCATAAGTAAAAACTATATTGAGATATTGAATAAATGAGTAAAATGTCCGAAAATAATTATAAAATAATATCTATCACAGATCTCCAGTGTCAGATTTATCAACACAGAATTCCTCTACAGAGTAGTAACACTTCTTTAACAAGAGTTCTTTGAGTTTATTTTTAAAGATGTTTGGTTTATATATATTTTTATAAGATACAGGTAATTTATTGTACAGCTTTATAGCCTGGTGCCTTACACTGTGTTCCGAAATATTCAGTCTCGGTGTAAATTCCTTTACTATATCCCTTCTTCTAGTGGTTTCTCTTAGTGTCCTTGCTTCAGGGGTTTCGAACGAATTCAAGTGTTTTACTAGGTGAGTAAGTAAAACTAGGAGATATAGGCAGGGCACAGTTAGTATGCGTAAACTTATAAAGTGTTCCCTACATGATTCCCTTTGAGAAATGCGTAACATTGTCCTAATTGCTCTTTTTTGCATAATAAATGCTGAATTAACATTATAGTTATAACTGTTACCCCAAAATAATATGCTATATCGAAGTTTTGACTCAACTAGAGCAAAATAAACTACTTTTAACTGCTTTAGTGTCACCTCATCTCTAAGACTTCTTATGGCATAGCACGCAGAGCTTATATAATTGTCAATACATTTTAATTCAGTTTTCCAATTTAAAAGCATGTCAATATTTATACCTAGAAATTTAACTATGTCAATTGATTTAATCATTGTGTCATTAAAGTTAACAAGAAGCTTCTCCTCATTTCTGGAAGTGTTTTTAAATAACATTATATTAGTCTTATTCATATTCAAAATTAGATTATTTAGTTGAAACCATCTATCGAAGGCAACAAGAGCTTTGTTTAGCTTCACTGTAAGCTCCGAGATTGTGCCAGCTGAAATAATTGCGTTTGTATCGTCAGCAAAAACAACCAAATTGAGATCAGCTAATTGATGTTGCATGTACTGTATAAGATCATTTGTAAATATTATGAATAAGATTGGTCCTAATATAGATCCCTGTGGTACCCCCCTAGCAATTTTAGTCAAGGCTGATTTGTAAATAACTTCTTTGCTACCGTTTACTGCTCTTATCTCTATATATTGATGTCGATTCCTTAGGTACGAGTCGAATAAATTTAACTGTTTCCCTCTTATTCCGTAATGTTTAAGTTTTTCAAGTAAGATAACATGATCTACTGTATCGAACGCTGATTCCAGGTTTAGGATTACCTTTATGCAAAATTTTACCCCGATCCGTTCTGTAGTTTTGGCGTGAAGAGGTACAAAACATCCATCCATACATACAATGGAGGATGTGGAGAAATACCAGCGACAAAAATCCGGATTCAGTTTGAGAGTTGAGAAGTTGGAGTCGCGTCGTAATGTGAACTTCGCTTCATTATATGGTGCGAGTGCCGACGGATCGACTTTCAATGTTTTTGGATAGCGGATTTTGGCCGAGGGTTTCGTGTTCAGGAAGTTCCGTGGAAGGCTGATACGCGACACCGTGCGCTCGTCATTGATCCAGTGCCAATGACACATACTTTTTTAAGTTTTTATAAGTATGTATGTATGTTAGTCTTTAAGGTATTTATATGAGCTAGTTAAGTTACTTTGTACTTGTCTTGTGATGCCTTGAAATAAATTATTATTATTATTATAAACTAGCTGCGCCCCGCGGCTTCGCACGCGTTGTTCCTATGGAAACATTAAATGGTGATTTTCATCCCACGGGAACTGATTTATGGGATAAAAAGTAGCCTATGTTTGCTTCCAGGATTAGAATTACCTGTATGCCAATTATAATAAAATATTTCAGCCAGATCCGTCCAGTAGTTTTGGCGTGAAGAAGTAACAAACATCCATCTATACATCCATACAAACTTTCGCCTTTATAATATTAGTGCGATACATCCATACAAACTTTCGCTTTTATAATATGAGTGTGATTTAATTGTCGTTTTGTGCGTAGGTACAGGGCTACGTAGTGAGGCCGGGGGCTCCAGTGCCGCCGCCCCCGTGCGACCTCGTGTCTGAACTGGGCATCTTCGGAGTTATCATCGGGTGAGTGCAATAATCTAACACGCCCATACACCAGTGAAAGTGGCGCCCCCAACTATTATATCTTATTATTACGTTAAACGAAGGAATTTTTAAAAATCCTACTATCAGTTTGTGGTATCTATTATAAGTTATTTATTAATGCCTCTGTAATAGTTTTATTTTGTAAAGCTTAGGCAGAGATACGAAGTTGCGCTTTTTGGCCACCAAACTCTATTTTCGCATCTCCTCCTAAACTATATGAGATAAAATTATTAAAGAGGTATTAAAAAATAGCTTATAATAGATGCCACATACTGAACGTAGGATTTTTAAAAATTCAGTAAAGGTAACAAACATCCATCCATCCATCCATCCATACAAACTTTCGCATTTATAATATTAGTGTGTCTATTTATTATTCGACAAGAAATCTATCGCATTTCTACCGACTAGTTAATATTTGTATTAATGCTATGCTTTTTTAATGAAGCATTTCATTTCATATTATTATTTTTGTTTACAGAACAAAAGAAAAAATCTACAGCAACAAGCAAGTTGGCCACATGTTAAGGACCAAGGTAGCCGACGCCAACGAGGGCGGAGTCGCCGCCGGACTGGGAGCCCTGGACTCCCCTTACCTACTGGACTTGTAGCTCGTACTAAATCAACTGCCGGTAAAACTAGAGGTTAACACACAGGTTGAACATTAGAATGGGTCCCTACAGGACTAAAGCGGGGTTTCCACCGCAATTGGAGCGGACTCATTTTAACTCGCTAGAGTAAACAGCATTATACTCTGATTCTGAATAAATATATTAGGTTAATAAAGACATTCATCATTGAAAACTTTACAAAATCTCATAACAATAACAGAAAACAACAAGGTTATGATTAATAATCAATTTTGTTTTTTATAAACTATAAACTGACTTAAATTTTTATAGTTTTTTCATGGATCCCATTGTCAGAACTGAACAAAATTAAAATGGGACCACACAGGAAGCACCAGCTTTTATATAAAAAAATAATCATGAAAATCGGATCACCCAGTCAAAAGATCTTAGGTGACAAACATAAAAAAACAGTCGAATTAGAATCTCCTCCTTTTTTGAAGTCGGTTAAAAAGATGGGAGAGAGCGAGACAAAAGCGTTAAAATTAACTCTGCCCGCTCATCTCTTATTTCCCACCCATGATGACTCTTTGCGGTGGAGTCCCTGTTTAAAAATATCAACTAATACTTCGTTGAGTATCAAAGATTTAAAACTATAATGTCGCATAAGTTCTGCATATGTTCCAAATAAGTTATATGTGTATTTTACTATAAAAACTTATGAATGAAAGCGGTTAACTACGAACCTTGTTTGTGATGGAAGAACACTAACGTTTCATCCCTTAACGATGGACATCAGTGTAAACCTGTTAGAAACGTTGGAAAAAATGGGTAGGTACTTGCATAAAAAGAACTAAAAGAAAAAAATTGCAAAACCAAAAATTAATAAATAAAATGCAATGGAACTATTTTTGTAGAAATCATTAAAGTAAAGAAGGTAGTTACACTGGTCGAAATATTTGTGTAAAATTTATTTTATTGCTGTTATTTATTTTTAAATCTTTTTTGTTTCCGGACTCTATTGTATATGTTTATTATTTTCTTCGTAATTTTGCCATATACGTATAATAGACATTCCACGAATTTAATTAATGTAAAATAAAATAGGTTATAATTATAGCTTGACATACCACTTTCAAATATAATTTTAAATAATTGTTACTTTTATTTAATGTATCAGAATATAAAAATACATTCGTGATAAAGATAAACAATTATGCTCTGAGAACTATTATAGGCGTTATTTTTAAATTGTTATTATTAGGGGTATTTACTATTTATGCAGAAAATCAAGTGGTGCTGCAATATTTTATACTGAATTTACTATGGTAATACGTAATGTACTTATTTATAAATATTGTATACTAACTAATCTATCGTTTTTAATTCAACTTCTATTTAGTACCTATAGTTCGTGTAATGCAGGGGTATTTTAATTCATTCGATTCGATTCGAATTCTATTCCGACGAATCTACAAAACGCTATTTTGATTGCGCCTCGGACTGATGATCGAATGTTTCCGAAACGAATCCGCGGGTTGGTAGAAAATATGAATTTACGGAGACAGTTTTGAAATGGTAGAAAATAGTAGAAATGCTTATATGGAATATTATTAAGTAATTTTACATTCAATTTATATCTTATAAGCATCTTTTAAGTATCTATCTTGGGCATAAAAGTGAAGAGCTGCTAGAAACTATAAAAAAGAAGTAAATAATTATGTAGGCAGGTTGATCTCATCATGACACTTACTTTCCATAAGTTATACCTAGTAGGTGGCCTAACCTTCCTCAATACAATTATTAGAGACTTACTTTTAGCTCTACAGGCATTTCATTTGAGTATTTTGTCTCACTATAAGAGCCCCTCAACTCTTCAATCAACCCTAGAGCTATTGTCTTGTCGGTGTAAAATAGAGGTAGTTAGCTCATGAGTGAGTTGGATGGGGTTCGACATATCTCGCAGCGAACGATGAAGAATAATAGTTCTTCGTCTCTGCTGCGAACTGTGGATGTTTCGTTGAGCTCTCTCTCTCTCTTACAAGTATATGCACCATCTAGGTATTCAAGAGCAAAATATGGTATGAAACAAGTTATTGTTTACTCAATTTGTAAATAACCTAAAAAATAAATAGTTGCAGAAAATCCTCGATTGAATAGGTACCTATATAGGTAAAACTTCTCTCGTTTCGATCAAGATATTATTCCTATGCTCACGTTGTTAATAAAATGAGTTTTCCTTGAATCTAAATCCTTTAGGTAATTATTATCAACATTAACAAAGAATGAAATACTCTGACGGAATCGTTTCCGACACTGAATGGCTGTCGGGAACTATGCTATGATGGATCCGAATTCGAATGTCAAAAGTTTTCGAATCCGACAGTTTAAAATAGCGATCTTCGTAAAGATCCGAATCCGACGGCCTTTCCGACGAATTAAAATACCCCTGCTGCAGGTTCTATGGGCAATTAACAGCTTCCTTCCCTTCAAATCACCAGGACTGGATAAGATATTCCCAGGTATGCTCAGATGGTGCAGTGGCATACTAGCCGACCACCTGGTCAGGATTTTTAGAGCGTGTATCGCCAACAAGTACATACCGCACAAATGGAGGGAAGTGAAGGTGGTATTCATACCAAAACCAGGAAGAAGCGACTATACACAACCAAAATCCTTCAGGCCCATAAGCCTAACATCATTTCTTCTAAAAACACTTGAAAGACTTTGTGACAGAGAAATAAGAGATAATACACTCTCTCACAATCCGCTACATCCTCAACAACATGCCTATAGCAAGGGAAAATCAACAGAATCCGCCCTGCACAGCGTAGTCTCACGAATAGGAGGCGGATTAACGTCGAAACAGCCAACACTGGCGGCCTTCATAGATATAGAAGGAGCATTCGACAAAACCAGATTCACCAGCATACACAGAGCACTCACCAGATATGGTGTCGCGCCGACGTTGGCTGAGTGGATAAACAATATGCTCAAGAACAGAGCAATACAGGTCACCATCAATGAAACCACAAGAGGTGTAGTAGT
This sequence comes from Eupithecia tripunctaria, assembly GCA_955876795.1. Lineage (NCBI taxonomy): Eukaryota > Metazoa > Arthropoda > Insecta > Lepidoptera > Geometridae > Eupithecia > Eupithecia tripunctaria. The sequence goes on along the minus strand of OY041623.1, from coordinate 4,082,473 downwards.
AAGGGGTTGCCCCCAAGGTGGCGTCCTATCGCCTCTACTGTGGAACATAGTTGTAGACGAACTAATCCGCAAGCTCAACGGCCGCGGACTAGTTACGGTAGGATATGCGGATGACCTCGCTATCCTAGCGACTGGATGTTTTGAGAATACACTATGTGACCAGATCAAACTCGCCTTTAAAATCATTGAAACATGGTGCAACGACCACGAACTCTCAGTTAACCCCACAAAAACGGAACTAATAATGTTCACAAATAAGCGAACTATAGGAAAACTAAAACTCCCAACACTTTTTAAGACAGAAATTCAGTTAAAAACGGAAGTCAAGTACCTAGGGGTCATACTAGACAGCAAATTGCTATGGAACAAACATCTTGACTACAAACTACAGCGTGCTACCGCTACCTTCTACCAATGCAGCAGAATGCTAGGAAAGACATGGGGACTTTCACCAAAAATAACCATGTGGCTCTACACTGCTATTATAAGACCAACTTTAACGTATGGAGTGATAGTCTGGTGGACTAGAACCGAGCTAAGCACCGTGATAACCAAACTACAACGCTTCCAAAGAATGGCATGCTCAGCTATTACAGGGTGCATGAGAACCACACCCGGTGCTGCCCTGAATATAATTCTAGACCTAGCACCTTTAGACCTGTACATACAACAGGAGGCGACAATTTCGGCGCTAAGGCTGCACAACATGGGGCTCTGGGGAGTCACAAGCAGCCCATATGCTCAGATATTTGACAGGGCCATATCATACGAGCCGCTCTTAGCCGCCCCCTGCGACAGAATGCCCAGCAAACCAATACCAGATAAACACTACCAAATACAACTCTATGAGGATAAGAAAGACCAATCAGGCGCCCACGAAGTAAGAATTTACACAGATGGATCTAAAACAGACACTGGTACGGGCGCCGGGGTTCACTCAATGGACCTCAACATCAACATATCGATAACGCTAGGAAAACACAGCTCCATATTCCAATGCGAATGCGCAGCAATAACCCACGCAGCTACAGCAATACACAAGAGAGTTATAAATGGTCAACATGTACGCATTCTCTCTGACAGCGCTGCCACACTCAAGGCTCTGGAGAGCAACAGCTGTAACTCCAGGCTCGTATACGAATGTCACTTGGCACTAGAGAGGATATCCACTGCTAATCGGATCATTCTTCAATGGATCAAGGGACATAGCGGTTCACTAGGAAACGACGCCGCCGACGAACTGGCACGGAGGGGATCGGAAACAACCATAGAAGGTCCCGCACCTTTCCTGCCCCTGCCATTCTCACTAATCCAGACATGGATTCGGCTCAAAACCAAAGAAACGCACAACGAACGATGGTCAAGCCTGCTGGAGTGCAGACAAGCCAGAGCGGCGCTCCCATCAACTTCACCCAGGCTTACGAAACACCTATTCAACCTAAATAGAACGGACCTGCGTATCCTGGTAGGAACCATAACAGGTCACTGCCCTCTGAACAAACACTTATTCACCATCGGAGCAACGGACAGCCCTCTCTGCAGAGGGTGCCTCAGCGACGACGAATCAGCTGCCCACGTAGTCCTGGAATGCGAGGGAGTAACAGCGCAACGAACAGAAATCCTCAACTTGCCGAGGTCACTCCGCGAGGCCTGTGAAGATCCCAGGAAAATTCTGCGCTTCTGGACGGAGTTAGGCTGGCTATGCTAGCGTAACGCATAATGGACCTAATGAGAGTCAAAATGCGGAAATAGGAGTACTTCCACCTTAACCTTAACCTTTAACCCCTGCTGCTGGACAAAAAGATAGTAGAGTTGTGGGAATTGAGGGCGCTCGTGTGCCAATTGACAACTTGACTTTTGTTGCGTTGACAACACTGCTCTGTCATTGCAGTAGGTACGACTTAAGTGCGAGGACAAGGGCCGTATTATGAAAGCTTCCTCAGTCATCGATATATGCTTATGCAACGCTTTTCTATAGCATAAACGTCACTCAAGCATAGCTCTATGACTGAGCAAGTTTTCATAAAACGGGCCTTAGTGTTAGTTCACCGTAACGCCACGAGACGCTTTTCTTTTTGAAGACTCTAGCAGCCTACATGCTGTGTTTATCAAATGAGCTTGCGCCGCAGGAGGTTGCGTGTTCGATTCCCGCCTCGGGACAAAGTGAATGTAACGCTACGCAACTCAGGACAAATGTTTGTATGATCTGCAGAAATTTGTTCAGGGCGTTCTGGATGTTTTCTATGTATAATAAAAAATATATCTATCTGTGTAGTGTAGTATTATATATCAGTCAACTATAACACGAGAGAGAAAATATAATACTACCGATTTAAGTCCTTTGTAGACCACTTAATTTATGTTTACGACTTTTTTTAGGGTTCCGTACCCTAATGGTACCTGTTTTACCATTAGGCCACCCTATTAGTAAGACTCCGCTGTCTGTTATAGTTATAAAACAGAATAAAATTAATATTTAAGGCTCCTTCTAGGACTCCCATACAAAAGACATGTAAACAACATGTCTTTTGTATGTTGCTGTTCTTATAAATAAATGATACGGAACCTTTCGTGCGCGACTCGAGTCACACTTAGCTGTTATTTAGTTAGCTAAGCTCTGCTTAGCTTGGGGCTAGATAATGCTGTGTGAATTGTCCAGCATTATTTATTATTATTATTAGTATTTTTAATTCTCACTCTTACTTGGAGATCCCAAGTAAGAGTGAGAATTAAAAATACTCTAATTGGGAAGGCCTAATTCCACTATTTTTTAAACAAATTGCTATAATGGCGCCATACGATTAAGATAGAGATTGAGTCGTAAATTTAGTTGGTATTCTATTAGCATAACACTTGCCCCATCACACCATTGAACGGTCAAATTGTCAAACCGTTGTCATAATCGTAATAGTCATAGCTATGGTAAACAATAGAAATCGTGTTAGTAGAATACCAAAAGGTATCAATGGAGGTGATTGAAACGCGATAATGAAGCGATAATATTGTCATAGTGAGGCGATTGTGTTAGTGGAATCAGGCCCCTGTAAAGTAACGCCCTCTGCTGATTGACACTGGTATATAGGTATAGGCCTTTTCTATTGCATCATTATGTCCGCTCCTAATCCACCCCAATCCGGGGAGCATTATAGGATACCCTATAATGCTCCCCGGATTGATAATCAAATAATATAATGCTCCCAGGATACCCTAGTGCACAGTCTACCCCGCATAGCATTTAATGCACCCAGGTGATTTACTCTTAAGGGGCCGGAGAACACCGGGCAAAGATTCTATTCGAGTCGCGTACAAAACTCCGCTCCGAATATCGCTATCTCAGGTTAGCTGATGCAGGCGCGCGCGGGGCACGGGACGCGGTACTACAATAAGTGAAGGGAACACACAACCATAGTGCCATGCCGTCTTATGCGTGTGTGTGTGTGTGTGAGTAAATGTAGGTTGCTTGCTAGGTATCTATCTATACATCTGCCACTGATAACAATTTAAAGGCGGTAGCTACCTATTTCTTTAGGGATGTGTATTTATTGGTTAGCGCCTTTTTGGTTTTTATCTCAGGGGTAGTGCCCATAATCCCCACGCTGGGAATGCAGGTTGGGTTGATCGCAGTTCGGTGGTAGAATTGTTCTGCAGGCCGCCCACCAGTGGATATCTCTTGGTCGAGACGTGGTGGGTGGGACATCTGCGTCATGGGCCATGAAGGTGTTAGTATGTATAGTAATATACGCATTCAATGCCCAGTCCGCTACACGGGGAAAAGTTTCGACAGATAGATAGATACCTAGATGTTTATTACTTCTTTACGTCAAAAAGAGGCAGAAATTTTGCCTAGATAGAAACTTACAACAAAAGTTCTGCTTTGCTGGAATTACAACACAACAAACTTTCGTTATAAATATCCATCAATTTGTTTGTACCTACTTACCTAACTACCTACCTATAATTTGTGCAAGTGTGATTGAAGCAGGCATAAAATGCCCTGTACTTATTTTTTAGGAGTTTTGTGAGAATATTTATTTGTTGTGTAATGAATGAGTGATCTGATTACATTACAATATCATAGTAGGTAGATCATTTACAACTCAACCTTACCTACTTACACACAGGTACCTGAGTAGGTGCATGGTTTTTACAATTTATTATTACTACGCACTTTATCTACAAATATAATTAATTAACCTACCTATCATCCTATAGTAATTCTAATAGATACCTACATAGGTAAGTAAGTAAATACTAAACTAGTAGCTAGGTAGGTAAATGTGAAACATTGCATTTAGTTACAACAGAGGTATAATTACCTAAACCTAGGTAAGGTAGGTCCCCCATCTCATACATAAAAACATCAAAATTCAAAAATCAAAAATGCTTTATTATCATAAATACAATAAATGTAAATGTACCTACACTTAGAAAAGGTCAAATCATATCAAAAAATACACTGACACATTTTTTATTTCAGTCGCTTCGGTATGACTAAAATTAATGAAACAACGAAGAAACCTTTAGACTGCTAGTTGTTATTATTTTTCGAGTTGACTCGAAGACAAATAGGTTACAAGAAATGAAAAATAATTATAACGCCGCGACGCGACGTGGAGATTTGAACTCGGTTCTTCTCGCGTCTGAAGCAGGCAAGGTCCGCCTACGCCACGGAGCGGTTGCAATTAGTGACGAAAATAAGATTTGCACCATAAGTTCACCTTATGTGTACGTTACGTACCTAGGATGACGTCACAGAAAATGTTTATTATAACCTACACCTACATTTACTTAGATTTTTTTAACAAACTCCTGGATTTTATAAAACATATAATTCCTACATTCGTGCCCGAAGTATCTACCTACTAGTTTGCTTATCCGTTTTTTTCCAAGTTTTTCTACAAGGCCTAATAGGTAGGTACGTAGGTACTTATATCTCAAGAAATCTACCAGGAAATGCCTATGTAGTAGTATGCAGTTACCTACCTATACTTCAAAAAATTAAAATATAATTCAAAGTTTGGATAGATAGATGTTTGTTACTTCTTTACGTCAAAAAGAGGCAGAAATTTTACCTAGATAGAAACTTACAACAAAAGTTCTGCTTTGTTGGAATGACAACACAACAAACTTTCGTTGTAAATATGTTTGTACTTGTACCTGCATACCTACAATTTGTGCAAGTTTGATTGAAGCAGTAAAACAGCCACTAACGTATTTTTTAGGTGTTTTGTAAAAATATTTATTTGTTTGAGTAGGTAATGTAATGAATGAGTTATCGGACTACAATGTCATTGTAGATCCTTTACAACTACCTTACCTATGGTTTATCCATTTTGAATGAAGCATGTTAGTAAACAAACTACGACACAAATATCATAATCTCACTTGCTTGGCGTCGAGTTTCAGATATAATTGTAAAAAAAAATTATTGAAGGGATGATCTAAAAGCTACAAGTAATGGAGATTACGTATAAAAGGACGCACCAACAAAGTGAATTTTAGGTTAACTATGGACGGTTTGTTTACGTTTATGCTTCATTCAAAATGGACACGGTATAGGTACCTACTTGCACACAGGTTTATAAAATTTACTATAATACGCACCTTATCTACAAATATAATTTATCTACCGACCTATCATCTTATAGTAATTCTAATAGACATCGACATAGGTAAGTAAATACTAAACTAGTAGCTAGGTAGGTAAATGTGAAACATTGTATTTAGTCATAACCACAACACATGTATTATTATTATTAAAAACTAAACGTAGGTAGGTACGCCAACACTACATAAAAACATCTCAATTACCTGAGTAGGTACTATACCACCTAACTAACCTTCCTATCCCAATCCAACTAATTATATACCTACTACTGTACTATACTCTATATATCTTTTTTATTATACATATAAAATACACAAATCACCCGATCTATAGAGAAATTTGTCCCGAGCCGCAAATCGAACCTGCGACCCCGTTGCGTTCCGGCGGAACCTCGCTTGCCCGCCGAGGTCTTCGTGAATAGTGAAAACAATGCACCTACTCATCCAACAAAACGCCTTACTGTTAGAAATTGATGACATGACATTTGATTGAAGCATGACATTGTCCCACCTCACAAAATAGAATGAGGCCCTCATACAAACTCGTTTTGAAACCATGTACCTACCCAACACTTGATTTAGTTTAGAAAATAGTAAATAAGAAGTACTCTTCCTTCTATTCTAACGTCCATCCATAGTAAGTACCTAATAAGGTGTCCCTGCGACAACGACCTCGGAGATCGTCGTTCGTTGTCGTCGTCGTCACACGGGGCTGAGCGGCGCGGCTGCGGCGGGCGCACCGTGTAAATACACGTTGCATTAGCGTGTGTGCGTGGCGTTCGTACCTGTCCGAGCGATCACACCACCGAAGTAATCCCGCCCCGTGCGTGCGCGATAGCAATAGTAGCCGTTCAAAAATGGTATGAATTTGGTTGTGTTCCGTAATACCAAAAATGATGAATGAAAACTTTTTGTATTCTTCACATAGTATTGTTATTCTGTAACTAGACAATATAAGCTATGTTCGACCGTTAAGAACGCGTAAGATATTATTGTTTTTAATACGAATCAAATAGGAAGAAAACTGGTCTATTTTGGCATAAAAATGTGCAAAATGCGATTGTCTATATTTCGTTTTAGGTAAGTATTTTGAAAAGAAAAACAACGGAGGGACCTAGATAAATACGATTCAAATACAAATAATACAATGGTACCTATACTGCAAATATGGTTGAATTAGAAATCATTTTGGTATTGCGTTTGTATGGGCAATTCACCCTTCCCCGGCCTCTTAAGTCAATGAAGTCTCTGAATTACTCAAAGTTCTATTTTAGGCTAGATATTCCCGCAGCTGATTATTGTTACTTATTGGTTAAGGAATGAAAGGCTTTTTTATTTTTATTTATTTTATTATTCCTGCAGCAGTAGGCGTACCGCCGTCTGGTGCCGGCTTAGAATTTGCACCATCTGAACTCTTCTTGCGGGTGTCAAGAGGCAACTAAGAGATATCCACAAGGGGGGCGTGCATCAGCGCGTCCTGCAGAACTTCTACCACCGAACTGCGATCCCCAACCCGCATACTCAGCGTTTGGATTATGGGCATTACCCATGAGGTTTAGGGTCGATTCACATCTGACGGAAGATGCGTCGAGCGTACCTATTATCGGTCGCGTCTATTCAGTCAAATAGGGAGTTTTCATATGTGACGGAAGATGCGTTAGGCGTAACTTCGTTTTGCCACATTATTACGCGTCTATTCAGTTTCTGCATTCAGCATCTACAGAGCACACCGATAATGCGTTGACGGAAACGGAACAGACGCTGTACGCTCGACACACTAACGCATCATCTGTTAGGTAAGTGTGAAGGGTTTAATGTTTTCTCATATAAATGTCTGCTGTACCTACTGTGCGTGTACCGACCCTAAAGCCAATAAGGCACTTATTAGGGGAGGGCTGCGTCCAGCAGTGGACCGAATATAGGCTGTCGAGGTTGAGACGTAAGCGCATGACTGATCGCGCCTGCCAAGCGCCGCTTATACGTACATAGTGAATAAAGCCTCGTGAATAAACTAGTGTTTATATCTAGATGTTTCATCTTGCTCTCTACTCTTTTGTTTCATCACCCTTGTTTATTAACTGTTTACAGAGATGATGAAACATTGTTTATAAACAGTATTTTTTAACAAACTAGCTGCGCGAAACGTTTAAAGGTGATTTCTAATAATTTCTATCCCACAGGAACTAATTTATGGGATAAAAAGTAGCCTAAGTTTGATTCCAGGATTAAAATTAAGTACCTGTTTGTACAATTTCAGCCCGATCCGTTCAGTAGTTTTGGCGTGAAGAAGTAACAAACATCCATCCATACAAACTTTCGCATTTATAATATTAGTGTGATGTGATGTCATTTTATCAAATCAACAATCAATCTACTCAGGTACCGAAAATAAAACTAAAGCACGTTCAAACAATTACATTATATTTTTTACTCCAACTACACGATGATGTCCAATGATAAATTACGAGATGTGTTCGGTGTACTTCGGCATCTTAGTTTTGAACAGCAGTCCGCCGAATTCCTTCGTGTAGCCGACTTCGTACGCGAAGCTGGGGTCAGCGTCGATGACCTGCAAAAACAAAGCGTGTTTTCTTAAGAGGGCCTTGAAAAGCTTGTTGTTTCTTCCAGCGCAATGTTAGAAAAAAAGGCAAAACGAAAAGAGAGAAAGCGCCTGCTCGCTCGGTTGACATTCGGTTACTTTCGCCGCTCACTCGCGGGTAGTCGGCCCTAGGAAGAATAGTGTGCGGAAATTTCATGAAACATGTTCCAGGAAATACGTGTTTTTCAATAAGCCAGGGGGACAGTATCGCTCACGTCCGTAGGTGTTGACCCTCTGTTACCCTACACGTGTACTCTGGGTGGTGCTAAGAGCGGTACCCTCTGATGGTCCGGACTCGGACGCCACTCCGTGAAGCAACTCTGGTTGTGTTTCGGAATGTGGTCCGGAGTAGCCATCTTCTAGATCTTTGTGATACATCGTCGGGTGAAATAAAATTTTGTTGTTTAGAATCTCCATTACATTTTCAAGGTTTCAATCAAAATATTTTCTTTACTTTTACAATTTATGAGTACATTATGAACGCCCAAATTCGGGAAAAAATTGTGCAAAAAAGCGTATTTTGTTTCTACAAATTTTGATTTTTTGTTGTGATAGAAACCTAGATTATATTGCACAAGATACCTATTAGTTAAAAGTTTCAAAGATAGATCTGTTACAACGCCATAATCACGTGAAAGAGTTTGTATGAAAAGTAAGACGGGCTGGCCGCTCTTAACGCAGTCACTGCTACGGCATCAGGACGAACTCGTATCCCATGGGCACTGAAGGTGTTATACAAGGCATTCACTGTCTAGCTTCTGTAGTACGCCGCATGAGGGTCGTGGACACTAACCCCCTTATTCATAATGGTCTGCTAACATAAAACAGCTGTGTTATTTCTCAGTCTGACTTATGTCAATAGAAGAAGACAGAGCGTGATTTAGCAGTGTGCTAAGTTAGCAGACTATTATGAATAAGGGGGTTAAAGTGTTATTCAAATAATAATAACAATTAATTTTATTATCCTCATCAGTTTATACTGAAGTGATATTGGTACATCATTCCGAGTGTATGTATTTGGACATTATCGGTCCCACTGCTGGGAAAAGACATCCCTAGTGATTTCCATCATAACAGAGATTCTTGCAAATTTATATAATAATATACCTTACTTATATATATAATAATACCTTACGTACTTAATGATTTTTATAAATTCTGCTTTCCAATATTTTGGTACAGTTTTATACGTCAATGATCACAGAATGAATTAACTCTTGGTAAATGACTTTAACACATTGACTGCCCAGTCTTGGCCTTGGTGCCGCCACCGCAACGGAGGTGCCTCGGACCTACATGTGCATCTTTTGCTATGAAAGTTGTTTACGGAGACAGGCGCGTGCAGCGGTCCCGTCATCACACGCGTAAACACAAATGTATAATATATATATAGGGTGTTTATGGATAGGCGGGACATCAAGAGTGGCGGTGCGCGCCGCGTGCGACGCTTAAAATAGCTTCTCCGTAAAAAAACTACTAAAGCCATATGTTTGAATTAAGTGCGGGCCGCGCCGCAGCACGCGGCGTCGTAAACAAGCAGTTAATTTTAGTTTGCATCCATACCTGCTCCCTGGCAAAAGCATCGTCAGCGCTGGTGATCAGCTCCGGCACATCCAGGATAGGCACACAAAGCAGGTTCAACAGCCAGGCCTTCCCGTTGGTGTAGAGCATGCGCTTGTCTGCCCAATCCATCTCTTTGGGCAGCCGCCAGTCCTTCAGCTTGGGGTCCTCGCGGTGAACATGCTTCTCGAAGTCTATGCGTTCAATGTCTTCAACCACCTGTGGGATAAGATATTAATATTATCACTGTTCCGTTTTTCCAGCCAATTAAACCTAGGTCTTTTTAAGACTAGAGTTAATGGTAAAGAGAAGAGAGGGTAAAATTAGATGATCACAGACAAGGTCTTCCAGCCATACCATCGTGATACACCGTTGGCAAGATCTTCACTTTCTTTAAGTCTTTTTTGTTGGTAATAGACCTTCATTCGACTATAAAAAGTCAGTAAAAATCCTCAACCATTGCAAACTATATTTGTCCACTTTTGGATGCAGTCCTCCCCTGATAAGTGTCCAAAAGTGGACCAATGAGTGTGAGTGCACTCATTGTAGTGTAGTCGATTGACAATTAAATAATAACGAAATATATGTGGGTACTTGGATAAAGATGCTATGATGACTACCCACAATCTTCAGTCCTGATTTACCAAGTAAGTCCATAACAGTAATGAATATAATGCCCACGCTGGGTATGGGCATTGGGAATCACAGTTTGGTGGTGGGGTTGGTCTGCAGGAGTTGCTGCTACCTGCCCCTGGTGTGGATATACCATAGACACCCATTGGAAGAGTTGTGAGGGTGGTGTAAATACTAAGCCGGCACCAAATGATTTAAGAAATAGTAACTTACAACTTCAGCATCGCCGCCTCCAGTCCAGTCATAGACCAGCAGCTCAGCATGAGTGGAGATGTCCCGCAGATACTTGTTCTTGTACTGGCGCTCCACCTCTGTCAGGAACGCAGGAGTCAGGGCTTTGCCGTTTACCTCATGGGGCAGGTTACGGGTTTTGATTAACTCTGGCACCTGAAGATTGAGGAATAGGTAAGTCATTAAGTCGGTTACTAGAATCTACCCTCTGTGATAATCTTACATTATTAAAAACTTATTTCTGCCAGCAGCTTCGCATGCATTGTTTCTATGGAAATGTTTTATAGTTATTACTGTACCATGGAAACATATTTTTGGGATAAAAAGTAGTTCATATCTTATTCCAGACCTGTGCAAAATTTTAGCGAGTTTTGTTCAGTTGTTTATGATGATGTAATTAATCCTACTCACAGTAACTTATACTAATTGTTTAAATAAAACCTGTTGCCATAAATAATGAAAGCAAAACTTACAGACTTGGCAGGTACATCCAAGTAGATAACCAAATGAGGGCGCATCAGCTCCTCAATAGTGTTATTTCTCAGCTGGTAGTACACAGACCTAACCTCCTTTCTGATGTACTTCTGGGAAACCATCGCCTCCATGAATACAAAGTCAGAGAATGGACTCCTTTCCAACACGACTCCCTGGCCGGTGTTAAAGAGATGCGCCAATGCATCAATGTACTGAGCAAATCGAGCGGTGTACTGCATAATCTGGAAGTTCGCGGCCAGGCGATGATTGGGAGTTAGGTTGAAGTTCTTATGGTCGAAGGTTCTAGTGTCTTCCGGTATCAACTTATCGAACTTTCGCAAATCTTGGCCGTTGGGCCGGATATAATGATAGTCCATGTTCGCCTCGGGGAAATGCTTCATGCCCAAGTCATCAGCGATAGTCTTCGCAAAATCAGTCTTCCCGCAGGCCGGAGGGCCTTCCACGACTACAACCTTCGTGTTCTCATCGAAACGGTGAGTTGTGCGGTCCCTCAGACTGCGAAACCAAGTGTAGTCTTTATTCACGTAATCGAAGGGGGCAGGCTTTGGAGGTGGACACGGTAGAGATTCCCTGAGCGCTCTTCCGTTGATACTGCGGTTCTGCACGACCATGCAGGAAGCTATATGAGATCCTTGCGGATTCATCACCTTCACGAAGGCAGACGTTCTTACAAGGCTCGCCATAGTGACTTGAGGTAACCCCTAAGGTTTTTGACCTGGAGAAAATCAGAACAATATTATGAGATTGAATATAGTTGATAATCAACAAATAGCTGCTTTTTCTTACCCCAAATCAATTCACAAATTTTTCAAAACAAGAATCTCAGCGATTTTGTGACATAACATTCGCTGCGCGAACCAGCCTGTCGCAACCAGCCTGTCGCAACACAATTGCCAAAAATTTAACCATGAAATTTACTAGTCTATGGTTGTAATGTAATGAAATTTAGCCAACTTTTGAAGCCAAATCTTATTTTTCTCAAGTTGGCACCGGAAATGACTATTTTATGCCTTATGGTTAGTTCTACTCAATGATTTTATTGTCAATGGCGGTCTTTGATGGCGTTTTTGTCAGATTTTATTTTTTTTACATTTTTTACAAAATTTGAGATTGATTCGATCGAAAATACAAACTGTTGATTATTATCAAATATTTCGCTGCTAGAGTGACTTAAATGGATTTGTGTTATAATTTGCGTGTTTCCTGTTATAGTTTTATATCGGATTGTTGAGATAAACAACAATTTTGGATCAGACTAACAATTCTGAAAATTCAAGTATTTCAGCAGATAACTACCGTGAAAACTTCAGTAACATGGATAGTCGGCGTAACAGGAAGTGTGGTAAACGAAAGGTAACCAAGATGGTCATGCTTCTTTCAAGTTTTCCACTAGACCCTGATCGGTAAGTACCTACATACTTCTCCAATTTTACATGGTTATTATTGTGAAGCTGAATTCGATACTCCTACACGTGGGAAGGTAGACAGGCCTTTCAACTACCACTGTTCTACTTCACGTCACTACTTCCTTTCAATATTGGGGTCGAGTGGGTACCTGGACAACGTAGCAATGTACGTCACTCTTTCTGTGCAACATAATTTGTAAATCATACCAGTAGTTCCATAGCTCCTCCTCATAAACAAATTGTATTTATTTATATAATATTCAGGTGAAAAAAACACATGTTATCTGTTTAATTTTGATACCTAGTACATACTGCTTTTAATTTTTTTCAGATGTCGATTGTGGGTGAAAGCATCGGGCGTAGAATATTTGATTTATGTACCTACCTATTGAAAAACTGCACCAGCGTATGCAGGATGACCTGGTAATTGAGTTTCCTCTGCATGTGACATGGCATCATCATTTATGATGAAAGAAATTCAGGTAAGAAAACATAAAATTTGTATCGGTAGTAATTTGTGTCCCTGTTTGGCGGAGTGGACGTACGAGCATGAGTTATTCCCAGCGTCTCACGTGAGACCTACTCATTCCCAACGTCTCACGAAAAAATACTGGTGATAGTAATTTATTATGTGTCAATTAAAAGGTGATGACGAAAAATCCATCTTTAATGACAGCTGTCAAACTGAAAACGGTCATATCTCGGAAACTACTCGTCTCAGACCACTAGTTTGTATGGAGAAGTGACAGGTCTCGTTAAGATCTTCATTTTAGATGACAGCTTTCAAACTTAAAACGGTCATATCTCCGAAACTATTGATCCTAGACCATTAGTTTGTATGGAGATGTGACAGGTCTCGGTGAGATCTTCATTTTGGATGACAGCTGTCAAACTGAAAACGGTCATATCTCCGAAACTATTGATCCTAGACCATTAGTTTGTATGGAGATGTGACAGGTCTCGGTGAGATCTTCATTTTGGATGACAGCTGTCAAACTGAAAACGGTCATATCTTCGAAACTATTGATCCTAGACCATTAGTTTGTATGGAGAAGTGACAGGTCTCGATGAGATCTTCATTTTGGATGACAGCTGTCAAACTGAAAACGGTCATATCTCGGAAACTACTGATCCTAGACCACTGGTATGTATGGAGATATGACAGGTCTCGATGAGATCTTCATTTTGGATGACAGCTGTCAAACTGAAAACGGTCATATCTCGGAAACTACTGATCCTAGACCACTGGTATGTATGGAGATATGACAGGTATCGGTGAGATCTTCATTTTGGATGACAGCTGTCAAACTGAAAACGGTCATATCTCGGAAACTACTGATCCTAGACCACTGGTATGTATGGAGATATGACAGGTATCGGTGAGATCTTCATTTTGGATGACAGCTGTCAAACTAAAAATGGTCATATCTCGGAAACTACTCGTCTCAGACCACTAGTTTGTATGGAGAAGTGACAGGTCTCGATGAGATCTTCATTTTGGATGACAGCTGTCAAACTAAAAATGGTCATATCTTCGAAACTATTGATCCTAGACCATTAGTTTGTATCGAGATGTGACAGGTCTCGGTGAGATCTTCATTTTGGATGACAGCTGTCAAACTAAAAATGGTCATATCTCGGAAACTACTCGTCTCAGACCACTAGTTTGTATGGAGAAGTGACAGGTCTCGTTAAGATCTTCATTTTGGATGACAGCTGTCAAACTAAAAATGGTCATATCTCGGAAACTACTCGTCTCAGACCACTAGTTTGTATGGAGAAGTGACAGGTCTCGATGAGATCTTCATTTTGGATGACAGCTGTCAAACTAAAAATGATCATATCTCGGAAACTACTCGGCTCAGACCACTAGTTTGTATGGAGAAGTGACAGGTCTCGTTAAGATCTTCATTTTGGATGACAGCTGTCAAACTGAAAACGGTCATATCTTCGAAACTATTGATCCTAGACCATTAGTTTGTATGGAGATGTGACAGGTCTCGGTGAGATCTTCATTTTGGATGACAGCTGTCAAACTGAAAACGGTCATATCTCGGAAACTACTGATCCTAGACCACTGGTATGTATGGAGATATGACAGGTATCGGTGAGATCTTCATTTTGGATGACAGCTGTCAAACTAAAAATGGTCATATCTCGGAAACTACTCGTCTCAGACCACTAGTTTGTATGGAGAAGTGACAGGTCTCGATGAGATCTTCATTTTGGATGACAGCTGTCAAACTAAAAATGGTCATATCTCGGAAACTACTCGTCTCAGACCATTAGTTTGTATGGAGATGTGACAGGTCTCGGTGAGATCTTCATTTTGGATGACAGCTGTCAAACTGAAAACGGTCATATCTTCGAAACTATTGATCCTAGACCATTAGTTTGTATGGAGATGTGACAGGTCTCGGTGAGATCTTCATTTTGGATTACAGCTGTCAAACTTAAAACGGTCATAATATCTCGGAAACTGCTCATCTCAGACTGAGGATCAACAATTTTATCGAAAAAAGTGTTGATTAACAATATTGATTATCTTGCCCAAAACAAAGCAGAGCTGGTAATAAGGGCAAGTAGCTGTGCCCCGCGGCTTCGGACGCGTTTATTCTATGGAAACGTTTAAAGGTGATTTATATCCCACGGGAACCGATTTATGGGTTAATATAAGTAAAAAAAGTAAAAGTAAAGTAAAAGTTCATTTATTGCTTGAAATACAATGTTATAAAGATCTTAAATATATTAAATTGGAATCATTGTTTTCTGCCTTTAGGCATGCAATCGTTTTAATACAATTATATAACTAAATTAAATTAAAAATAACACAAAATAATAAGCTTAATTAAAAATAAATGTCTGTAAATCAAACCGTAAATTTAAAATCATGTCAATCATTCTGTATAAGCTGGGTCAAGTAAAATATGAAGTAACATTTTTATCAATAATAAATTCATTTACGGTGTAATAGGCGGTTCTTGATAAGAATGATCTTAACCTCCTATAAAACAACAAACAAGGGAGCTTTCGCAGTGACTCTGGGAGTTTATTATATAAATAAGGAGCGGTGTAGAAGACGCTTTTGCGCATATAAGTAGTTTTACAGTCAGGGACACATACTTTATTATTGTCTCGTCTATTCCGTACAACGACGTCGGATAGTCTACAAAATAAATCAGCATTATTTTTTACCAGCATAGCCGTTTCCAGAATATACAACGAAGGAATAGTAAGGATATTGTGTTCTATGAAATAAGGTTTACAGGTATCTAGCACGTTAAGGTTGAACATCGCCCTAATACATCGTTTTTGATGTTTAAATACCCTTTCAACGTCGGTAGAGTTCCCCCAAAAAATCAATCCATATCTGACGCGAGATGCTATTAGACCATGATATGCTATAAGAAGTGTTTTTACGTTAACTGTTGGGGATAATTTATACAGAACATACGCAGTACTATTAATTTTCTTACATAAGAGCTCTATGTGCGATTTCCAGTTTAATTTTTTATCAATATTTAATCCTAAAAATTTCGTCGAGGTAACTTGTTCTATTATTGTATTATTGTATTTAATTTTCTTACATAAGAGCTCTATGTGCGATTTCCAGTTTAATTTTTTATCAATATTTAATCCTAAAAATTTCGTCGAGGTAACTTGTTCTATTATTGTATTATTGTATTTAATGTCAAAGTTTCTAGAATCAGCAGGGTCACGTTGTCGAAAATGAATAATTTTAGTTTTAGAGAGATTAATTTTTAAGTTATTGTCATCTAGCCAGGCTATTATATCACATAGGGCTACATTGATGTCACTTTTATATGTCGCAATATTTTTACATGTTATGGTCACTGTACTATCATCTGCAAACAAAGTCATGGGTTGTGTGGTGGCTTTTGGCAGATCGTTAATATATATTATAAACAAAAGAGGGCCTAGAACACTACCCTGTGGCACCCCGTACTTCATTATCCACTTTTTAGATGTAAAAGATTCTTCAGTCTTGGTTCTAGTATTAATATTGGTTATTTCTGTCATTTGTATTCTATTTTCTAAGTAAGATTTAATAAGTAACAAAACATTTCCTCTTAGTCCATAGAGTTCAAGTTTGCTTAGCAATATGTCATGTCTAATATAGTCAAAGGCTTGGGTCATGTCACAAAAAATCGAGCACGTTGGTATTCTTTTATCCATATTGTATGATACTCTATAAAGAAAGTCATATAAGGCCATATTAATTGTTTTATTTTTTCTGAAACCTGTTTGTTCTTTACAAAGTATATGACGAGCTTCAAAATAACTATTGATAGCATTGTAGATATATTTTTCAAAAATTTTTGAGATTACCGGTATAAGTGAGATTGGTCGGTAATTTTCCATGCTTTCTTTAGACTGTTTTTTATGTAAAGGTTTTAATACGGATACTTTAAGCGCATCAGGATAAACACCTTGCGTAATACTTAAGTTCAGCAGGTGACAAATTGGACCACATAAAGATTTAGATACATGTTTTAGAATTTTTGTTGCGATTCCGTCATATCCAACGCTATTGGTATTATTCAATGAGGCAATTATTTTTAAGATGTCATTTGGTATACAAGGTTGTATAAATAAAGAGTCTTTTTGGCTTGTTATCAATTTAGTGGGCTGTTTTTTAGAATCAGTAATGGGCGTAATCTTATCGATGAAAAAGTTATTAAAAGCATTAGAAATTTCACTTGGATTCGTAATAATTGTATCATTAATTTTAATTTTAGTAATTGGGTCCTTTGGCGTGTTTCTTTTAGAGCTATTTATAATGCTCCAAGATGTTTTTGACTTGTTCTTGGAAGAGTTTATTTTATAATTATTTTGTGCCTTTTGCGTAAGTTTGATAATTTTTTTCAACAATTTACTGTATTTATGATATTCTTTTTTATTATTTTCATTCGGCACTCTCCTATAATTCCAAAGCATTTTCCTTTTCTTTTTACAACTTAACTTAATACCACGTGATATCCATTGAACTGGTCTGGTTGTCTTAATAGTGATTAATTTAAGAGGGAAACACAGATCATAAAACAGTTTAAATGTTTTTATGAACTCATTATAAGCGGCATTACAGTCCTCTTCGTTGTATATTTCGGAAAAGGAAATGCCTTCTAAGATGCGTGTAAATTTCCTTATATTGTCGACTGAATAATCCCGTCTGATAACTTTCCAATACTTCATGATACTATAATTATGTATTGGACAAGTAATAAGTTGAGCGGTGTGATCCGATAACGCGAACTCTATAACTTCAGTTACACATGATTTTTTGAAACTATGCGCAAAATTATCAATGCACGTTTGGCTCCTTATTCGTGTAGGTTGCTTCAAAGCCAGCTTAAGATTATAATTTAAAAGCAGACATTCAAAGTCAAGCGTTACGTTATTCTTTTTTAATATATTAATATTAAAGTCACCAGCTACAAGAATATTCTGATAACTCTTTCGTGATAGTTCTTGCAATGTTTTCTCAAAAGTTTTCATAAACAAATCTAAGTTTTCAATTTTAGGTATTCTATACACACAAAGGATAACAATGTTGAAGTCTATAAGTTCCACTGCACAGCATTCAAAGGTACCAGCTACAGAAAAATTTGAGATTTTCTTTAAATTGTTCCATTTGTATCCATTTCTTACTAAGATGCATGTTCCTCCTCTTTTGCTATCTTTGCGACAAAAGATAGAGGTTAGAGTGTAGTTAGGGATTGTCAAATACTGTTCATATCCTTCCATCATGAAATGTTCCGTGATGCATACGACGTCAACTGTTTTCTCTTTTTCGGTCAATTCATCCAGGCATATATCTAAAAGATCCGATTTATTCAGCAGTCCAGCAATGTTTTGGTGTAGAATATTCAATTTATTGCTCAAGAAAAAACTGATTTTGTACTTCGTATTCTTCATTTTCTACATCTTTTATATATGATTCTCTTTGCTCTACATATTTCTTTAAGTTACATAAGATACATCTAGGATGAGTAGCTTCCGAGATATGACCGTTTTAAGTTTGACAGCTGTCATCCAAAATGAAGATCTCACCGAGACCTGTCACATCTCCATACAAACTAATGGTCTAGGATCAATAGTTTCGGAGATATGACCGTTTTCAGTTTGACAGCTGTCATCCAAAATGAAGATCTCACCGAGACCTGTTACTTCTCCATACAAACTAGTGGTCTGAGACGAGTAGTTTCCGAGATATGAACATTTTTAATTTGACAGCTGTCATCCAAAATGAAGATCTTAACGAGACCTGTCACTTCTCCATACAAACTAGTGGTCTGAGACGAGAAGCTTTCGAGATATGATCATTTTTAGTTTGACAGCTGTCATCCAAAATGAAGATCTCATCGAGACCTGTCACTTCTCCATACAAACTAGTGGTCTGAGACGAGTAGTTTCCGAGATATGACCATTTTTAGTTTGACAGCTGTCATCCAAAATGAAGATCTCACCGAGACCTGTCACATCTCCATACAAACTAATGGTCTAGGATCAATAGTTTCGAAGATATGATCGTTTTCAGTTTGACAGCTGTCATCCAAAATGAAGATCTCACCGAGACCTGTCACATCTCCATACAAACTAATGGTCTAGGATCAATAGTTTCGAAGATATGACCGTTTTCAGTTTGACAGCTGTCATCCAAAATGAAGATCTCACCGAGACCTGTCACATCTCCATACAAACTAATGGTCTAGGATCAATAGTTTCGAAGATATGACCGTTTTAAGTTTGACAGCTGTCATCCAAAATGAAGATCTCACCGAGACCTGTTACTTCTCCATACAAACTAGTGGTCTGAGACGAGTAGTTTCCGAGATATGAACATTTTTAATTTGACAGCTGTCATCCAAAATGAAGATCTCATCGAGACCTGTCACTTCTCCATACAAACTAGTGGTCTGAGACGAGTAGTTTCCGAGATATGACCATTTTTAGTTTGACAGCTGTCATCCAAAATGAAGATCTCATCGAGACCTATCACTTCTCCATACAAACTAGTGGTCTGAGACGAGTAGTTTCCGAGATATGACCATTTTTAGTTTGACAGCTGTCACCCGAAATGATGATCTAACCGAGAGCTGTCACTTCTCCATACAAACTAGTGGTCTAGGATGAGTAGCTTCCGAGATATGACCGTTTTAAGTTTGACAGCTGTCATCCAAAATGAAGATCTCACCGAGACCTGTCACATCTCCATACAAACTAATGGTCTAGGATCAATAGTTTCGGAGATATGACCGTTTTCAGTTTGACAGCTGTCATCCAAAATGAAGATCTCACCGAGACCTGTTACTTCTCCATACAAACTAGTGGTCTGAGACGAGTAGTTTCCGAGATATGAACATTTTTAATTTGACAGCTGTCATCCAAAATGAAGATCTCATCGAGACCTGTCACTTCTCCATACAAACTAGTGGTCTGAGACGAGTAGTTTCCGAGATATGACCATTTTTAGTTTGACAGCTGTCATCCAAAATGAAGATCCTCATCGAGACCTATCACTTCTCCATACAAACTAGTGGTCTGAGACGAGTAGTTTCCGAAATATGACCATTTTTAGTTTGACAGCTGTCACCCGAAATGATGATCTAACCGAGAGCTGTCACTTCTCCATACAAACTAGTGGTCTAGGATCAGTAGCTTCCGAGATATGACCGTTTTAAGTTTGACAGCTGTCATCCAAAATGAAGATCTCACCGAGACCTGTCACATCTCCATACAAACTAATGGTCTAGGATCAATAGTTTCGGAGATATGACCGTTTTCAGTTTGACAGCTGTCATCCAAAATGAAGATCTCACCGAGACCTGTCACATCTCCATACAAACTAATGGTCTAGGATCAATAGTTTCGAAGATATGACCGTTTTCAGTTTGACAGCTGTCATCCAAAATGAAGATCTTAACGAGACCTGTCACTTCTCCATACAAACTAGTGGTCTGAGACGAGTAGTTTCCGAGATATGACCATTTTTAGTTTGACAGCTGTCATCCAAAATGAAGATCTCGTCGAGACCTGTCACTTCTCCATACAAACTAGTGGTCTAGGATCAGTAGTTTCCGAGATATGACCGTTTTCAGTTTGACAGCTGTCATCCAAAATGAAGATCTCACCGAGAGCTGTCACATCTCCACAAATCGCTCGATTTCTTTGGGGCAGGCAGGGCCAAAGAGTTGGTCTACAATGAAGACATAATGAATAAATTCAAAAATGTATATTGCAATTTCAGTTAAATTACACATAATTTATATACATTTTATTATACACAGGGTGTCCTACAACCATGCCACATGGAGCGGAAGTACTTAAATATTGTAGATAGAGTATTGTACTGAAAGAAGACTTCATTTTGATTTTAAAAACAATTACACATTATTCAAAGATTTTTGAAAAATCGCCCATCTAAATCACTAAAACCCGTAAAATTGTGATAAAACACCTTTTATTTTACTATTTCGATTTAAAGGCTCAATCGTATTATTTTATTCCAGATAACAATCATCATCATCAGCATATATTAGTCCACTGCTGGACATTGGCCTAATGAGCGCCATAGCGCCCTGTCTTCAGCTTGACGCATCCAGCATCTGCCTCCAGTCTTTCGCAAATCGTCATCCCAAGGTAACAATCATATCAAATAAAAGGAAGACCATGAAATTTTACATGTTATATAAAATAGTTACTGACCAACGGGACCAATTAGATAACCGCCGAGATCACTGGACCTCGCCCCGCTGATTTTTTTAATAGGTTATGTGAAAAAATTACCTTACTTTTATTCATAATTGTGGGCTAACATAAAACAGCTGCTAAATACTGTTATATCTCAGACTGACTTATGTCAATAGAAGAAGACAGAGCGAGATTGAGCAGTGTGCTGAGTTAGCATACTATTATGAATAAGGGGGTTAGTTTACAATAAGCAGTATGAAAATGTGCAGGAGTTACAAACTAAACTTGGTCCTGTAGTAACTCCTGCAAAAAAAACTGAACACCTTAAAAAGATAAATAAATCAACTGGTAACGAAATTATTAAATGAGTTAGAATTGGTATACAACAGAATGAATGGGCGGGACTTATTATTTTGAGCATTTGCTAAATTAGATTACCTGTAAGGAAAACGTAATTATTTTAATAGAATCTAAAATTTCATGGTCTTCTTTTATTTTAGATGCTTTGTTAAATGGAAAAACTAATCCATGCAATTGAGCCCTTACATGTCTGAAATCTTAAAGTTAACGGTGTTTTTCTTACAAATTTTCGGGTTCAATTCCCGGTTTAGGTGGATACAGGCGATTTTTCAAAAATCTTTGAATGCAGTTTTTAAAATCAAATTGAAATCTTCTTTCAATAAAATGTTATATAAATATAATAATATAAAATTTTATGTGGCCGTATAAATAAATTACTAGGGATATGTAATTTATTTATACTACTGTAGTAGCTGTCATACATTATTTTGTCATTTATATTTTATGTATTTATCAAACTATCAATTTACTTTGCTGCCAATGCCGATAAATACATATAACTATAGTGATAACTATAACTAATATTATAAAGGCGAAAGTTTGTACGGATGTATGGATGGATGGATGTTTGTTACTTCTTCACGCCAAAACTACTGGACGGATCTGGCTGAAATTTTGCATACAGGTAATTCTAATCCTGGAATAAAACATAGGCATACTTTTTATCCCATAAATCTGTTCCCGCGGGATGAAAATCACATTAAAATGTTTCCATAGGAACAACGCGTGCGAAGCCGCGGGGCGCAGCTAGTATAAAATACGCGTTTTCATCTGATATCTTATTAACTGACGGTACTTATCTATTTCAGATTACCTGTTGAACAATTCCACCGCCAACTGCGATCCCCAACTCACCCAGCGTGAGGATTAGTACTCAATATTTTAGAAAAATACTCAATATTTTTATTGAAGTTTTGTAAGTATTCATGCACCCTGCCTGTCAGATAGATTATGGCAGTGATCGTAATCTTAATCTATTAAGTAAGATTAATACTTAATCAGTAGGTATTTTATACAAAATTACAGCGAACTCTTGGGATATAAATAATAACATAACATAAGTTGTAAGTATTTACATTTCTAGATGAACTGTTTATAAAATCATGCAAGTAAATATTTCTGTATATTAAAAATAGTAAAAATAAATTCTTAATAGTAAGTACGTACAGCCGTTTTTTCATGGACCTACTATTTTCTCCTATTAGTAGGACCACGAGGGAGACCTTTTTCTGTCTGTCCTATTCTAGGGTGAATCAAAAATCTACCTCCTGTATAAGTTTCTCGTTACTCAGATGATAATGTACGTAATTAACAAAACTTTGTATAAATTTGACTAGGTTAAACTTAACATAAATAAATGTAACATTGGTACCCATCATGATCTAAAATTCACTTCGAAACTCGTTATAATTATCGTGCTTGGGTACCGATTTAAGGCATGTTGGTGGTTTATTATAATTATATTTTAAGGAACATGTAATCGTCGTGTATGCTTCGGATTATGTCACTACCTCATGCTTCGGATTTGATTAGTGTAATAAATTTGTAATGGTAAACGGTGTTTTTATTTTAGTCAACTGAGCCAAAATAACAAAGGGTATAATTATAATAGAATATAAATATTTTTCGAAAACTGTAGGTAGTAAATTTATAAGGGCAGCTAAAAATATCGATATCGATGAATGTGGTTTAGGGGTCACCCCTAAATCGCATTTATCGATATCGATATCGATGAATAAGCCGCAGCAGCACATCACTATTATTATTATTTTTTGTGTTGGTAGCCATGAATGTCTTTGTGACATGTGTCGTCTGCGCATGTCCAAATTGAAGTGGATAGGTTGGTTTTTCGCGATACATTCATAGACAGTGACGTTTGGTAGACTCATTTTATTCTAAGGAGGTCCCGTCTCTTCTTACGAAGTTATTGTATTCTCTTTGGCGCGAACTGCGAGCGGGCGAGCGAACGAAACGAACCATAGATATGTAAGAATAGTACTAAAAAACGAACAAACACTACTCTGTTGATCGAAGCGAAAACCCTGCAAAATCAAGCAAATTTCGATTCGATTCTTTCAAAAAAGCACAACACTACTTGACACTTCTGTTTCTTTCTGTGACTTTTGGTTTGTTTTGTTATGTCCATGTCAAGATAAACTTGTCGTGTCTTTTTAAACTGTGGTGTTACAAAAACCATGTGTTGATATTTATTTATATCAAAAAATCTGGATTTAATCGTACTTTTTCCTAAACACACGCCCAGAAAACCACTATTTTTGAAAAATGGAAACGGAAAACATTAACATCGACGAGTTTCTACCAGCCAAACGGCCTATAAAGCTCAAAAATATCAAACGAAGAGCAGTGTCCGAATCTGGTGATGGAATGGACGTTGAAGAGCATAATGGTATTCAGGGAAAGCCAAAACACGCCCGCTCGAAGGCTAAAAAGCACAAGAAGAATGCAGAACCCAACGAGAGCAAGGAAAATATGAGGAAAGTCGCCGTACCATCACACAGGTACATAACCTAAAATTCTACTACCAAGCAACAACAGACTTCTTCACTTACAATGTAAATAAAAATTTCATCTGATCACCAACTATTTAAATAACTTATTTATAAAAATGCGCGATACTAAGTGCTCGTAACGTTAAAATTTTATGTTAATTTAGTTTTATATAATTTATTAGTTCATGAGTTCATGATATATTAAGTGTTAGAGTAATTTTATCAAAAAACTTTTAACGGCGCCCTTAGCCTGTTGAGTTATTATTATTAACTTGTACTTAGTTAGGTTCTAAACAGTGTTTAGTTTATCTACATATGTAAAACTTATCTATTTAAATGTTTCAGATACACACCTCTCAAAGAGAATTGGCTAAAGATCTTCACTCCGATTGTAGAACACTTGCTTCTACAGGTCAGATTCAATACAAAAACACGAAATGTTGAAATTAAAGTTGGCCCAGAGACGAAAGATATAGCAAATTTGCAGAAAGCAGCCGACTTTGTTAGGGTATGTATTAGTCAATGGTTATTAGTAACTACAGTTTATTGTTAATACTAGCTGCACCCTGCGGCTTCACATGCCTATCCCATGATAAATGTGTTATTCCAGGCCTAGAACTAACTTTATGCTAAATTTCAGCCAATCCATTCAGTAGATTTTTGTGAAAAGCTACAAACATACATACAGACATGTTTATAATATTGATAGGACTATAATAGTCAATACTTTTTGTATGTACCTAAACAACAAAGTATCTGGCACTGTGCTTCAGCATTACCATACATATCTGTGTAACCTGGTGTAACCCACCTTCCTACTTTATATACATACTCATGTACTTATTTTGAGCAATATGTATATGTTTAGCTCCCTCGGAATGTGTTCACTGGTGACCTGTGCTACAGGCTTTTTATAATCCTATAACAGGCACCAGTCTCTCACAGTTCAGGTTGTTGAGCAGCTTAACACTTTCACTGACCAGCCTCTGCGGGGAACCCGAAGGGGTGTGCCGTATGTGGCATTGGCAGTGAAAGTGTTAAGTCATTCTTTGTAAGTAATTCATGTTTCTAACCCACCACCTACCACATAAGCTTAAGCATAAGTTAACTAAACTAACTTTTGTTGTACCTTTGTGAGAGAAGTAAATATTTTTATTATTATTATTATTAATATGGATTAGTTGATCTTCTTACAATCAAATATCAATAGTATTAAGAACAGTTAAAGTCAATTGCACCTTATTTCTTGTTTGATAGTAATTACTATTTATCAAGCTGTTTTTATAGTAAAAATTTTAATTGTCTAAGTGCTTATTTTGTACCTGTGTCTAAAGAAATAAACGATTTGACTCTGACTCTGACTCTGAAAAACCTAATGAAAAAATTAGAACTAGTATTTACAATTGAAACAATTAAGCTAAATGCAGACTGTTGCAAACAATGTACAGGTAGATTTGTTGGATATTTTTTCTTTGTCAAGTAAAAGTAAAGTTGTACATACATATGTATTTAAATGCAAAAACAAAGTAATGTATACTTTCTCTCTAACTTTCCATCATTGTCCCTAAATCATTGTTCCCTAAATATAATTCAACAATTTCTCTTTGGTTTATGTAATAATATTGATGTTTTGTTGCAGGCATTCATATTTGGTTTTGATGTGGATGATGCACTAGCTCTCCTCCGACTTGATGACTTATTTGTTGAATCATTTGAAATAAAGGATGTTAAGACACTGAACGGAGACCATTTAGGCCGGGCTATCGGCCGATTGGCAGGCAAAGCAGGACGGACGAAGTTCACAATTGAAAATGTCACCAAAACTAGGATAGTACTAGCAGACTCCAAGATACACATCCTAGGGAGTTATCAAAACATTGCGTTGGCCCGGAGAGCGATATGCAACCTGATTATGGGATCACCTCCTTCTAAAGTCTATGGAAATCTAAGGAATGTTGCGAATAGAGTTGCAGAAAGATTTTAGCTGTAATAAATAGTATTTATGTAAAAATAATTTTATTTATTTAACCTATAGTTCAGCTAGAAATCTTCATTTGTAACTCAACATCTCAGCATGGTTTGGTTGGAGTCTAATTATAATACGAAGTGGAGGAACTAAGATTGGTGTTCATTATCCCCCTGCCTAAATAGGCCGTAACCTCCTCAGTGTATCGGAGCAGGACTTTTGGTGACTGACAGCTTTTCTGTGTGGTTTGAAATGAATGAGATGCTTCAGCCCCTTTTTGTGTCTGACGTCCTCAGTGGCTGTGCAGGGTAATAAAATGAGAGCAGCCACAACACACACTGTCTGGCTCCAGGCTTGAAAAGATGATGGTTCAGTTTACAGTAACCTGTGATGATACCCACCATTGTTGTTAGGTCTTCGCGGCTCATGTTGAGCATATGTTTGTAGTATTCCTGTCTGGAGTGGTATAGTGGACAGTGGACTTGATGGTAAGAGATAAAATAAAATGGTCAATAAATAAGTATATAATAAATTAAACTAGAATGTGTCTACAAGACCTACAAGAGCAAGTTTATATGTATTTGAAATGTCCTGGTGGTTAGAAATAAAATATCAGTTAAATAAATAATGCTGGACAATTCACACAGCATTATCTAGCCGCTACGGAGCTGAGACGTGGACACTCACGATAGGGCTGGTCCACCAGTTTAAAGTCGCTCAGCGAGCTATGGAAAGAGCTATGCTCGGAGTCTCTCTGAAGGATAGGATTCGTAACGAATACATCCGACAGAGAACCAAAGTTATCGACATAGCTCAGAGAATTAGCAAGCTGAAGTGGCAGTGGGCCGGCCATATTTCGTGAAGAACTGACAACCGATGGGGTAAACGAGTTCTTGAGTGGAGACCGCGATTCGGCAAACGTAGTGTAGGGCGCCCTCCGCCCAGGTGGGATGACGATCTGCGAAAGACTGCAGGCAGATGCTGGATGCGTCAAGCTGAAGACAGGGCGCTATGTCGCTCATTAGGGGAGGCCTATGTCCAGCAGTGGACTAATATAGGCTGATGATGATGATATCGAGCACCAAGCTAAGCAGAGCTTGTGTTATGGGTACTAGATAACTGATATACATAATACAATACACTACATAGATAGATATTTTTTATAAAACATAGAAAAACATCCAGAACGCCCTGAACAAATGTCTACAGATCGTATACACACACTTGTCCCGAGGCGGGAATCGAACCCGCAACCTCCTGCGTCGCAGGCAGACCTTCGCCCACCGCGCCATTGAGTTGATAAATATGCATTATAATAAAATAATTGATTTTGTTAAAAAAAAACTAAAAACCGACTTCAATTATATGGATTCCATTGTCAGAACTGGACCATTATTAAAGTGGGACCACACGGGAAGCACCCAGTAAAAACTTCTGAAGTAACAAACATAAAAAAAACACAATCGAATTGAGAACTACTTTTTGAAGTCGGTTAATTAAACGGGAATGTGTCTATACGAGTAGTTTATATTTGAAATGTCTGGGTTTTAGAAACAAAACAACAGTTGATAAATATGCATTATAATAAAAAAATAATCTAATCTAAACGGGAATGTGTCTATAAGAGCAGTTTGTATTTGAAATGTCTGGGTTTTAGAAACAAAACAACAGTTGATAAATATGCATTATAATAAAATTAATCTAATCTAAACGGGAATGTGTCTATAAGAGCAGTTTGTATTTGAAATGTCTGGGTTTTAGAAACAAAACAACAGTTGATAAATATGCATTATAATAAAAAAATAATCTAATCTAAACGGGAATGTGTCTATAAGAGCAGTTTGTATTTGAAATGTCTGGGTTTTAGAAACAAAACAACAGTTGATAAATATGCATTATAATAAAAAAATAATCTAATCTAAACGGGAATGTGTCTATAAGAGCAGTTTGTATTTGAAATGTCTGGGTTTTAGAAACAAAACAACAGTTGATAAATATGCATTATAATAAAATTAATCTAAACTAAACGGGAATGTGTCTATAAGAGCAGTTTGTATTTGAAATGTCGGGGTACCCTGGAAAGCACCAGCCGTGCGTCGTAGCTGAGCGAGGCGAAGGTCCAGGGCTCCGCGGCGGACCACTCCGCGCAGTACACGGAGTCTTCATGTTGCTCGTACGACTGCAGGACGCCGTCCTCTACACTGGAAGGAAAATTAACTTATTATAAACTAGTTGTATTATGTATATCAGTTATCTAGTACCCATAACACAAGCTCTGCTTAGCTTGGGGCTAGATAATGCTGTGTGAATTGTCCAGCATTATTTATTTATTGCACACGGCTTCGCACGCTTCAAGGTGATTTATATCCCATGCGGGAACTTATGGGATAAAAGGTAATTCCGTCCATGATTTTGTAATTTTCTTATATCTTTTTGATTAACATTTTATCGAAGAATTCACTTCCTTTATTTATCTTTATTACCGAACAACGTTGCTTTTATTTTTATTTTACTCTAATAATACGGACATTGGCGAAATTATGTCAACCCAGACGTAGACGCCATTAAAAGAAGAAAGAAGAAGATAATTCCATAATCTAATCACCTAATTAGAGTCAATTGCACCTTATTTCTTGTTTGATAGTAATAACTATTTATCAAGCTGTTTATATGGTAAAAATTGTACTTGTCTAAATGCTTATTTTGTAAGTCTAAACTGGTCCTCGAAATTGGTTCACGTGATGGGTCCGACGGTCTACAATCGCCTCCCGACAACGATTACGAGTGCGAAGTCAACGCAATCCTTTAAAAATAAATTAAAGAACTGGCTGATCGAACAATCCTTCTACAGGATTAACGAATTCGTGCAATAAAATAGGACGTTGCTATCTTTAATTATTTTATTCTAATGATACAATTATTATTGATTAATTGTAATTGATTTATTTGTAATTTTTAATTGACTTATTTATAATTTATATGATTTTATTTATAATTTCAATTGATTATTTTTTTAATGTAGGTAATTGATTTATTATTTTTATTGAAATATATACTTAATTGAATTGTTATAATTGGATGCACCTACCATCGATATACTTCAGTATATTTTAAGATGTGCTTTGTGCACCTACTGTTTGACGTGTAATGATATATTTTACCAATAAATGAACCATTGAACCATATGGAAAATTTCAGCCTGATCCGTTCAGTAGTTTTGGCGTTGGATTATAATAAAAAATAGTAGAAAATCCACACATCATCTAGCCTGAAGCTAAGCAGAGCTTGTGTTATGGGTAGGTAGGTACTAGATAACTGATGTAGATAATACAATACACTACATAGATATATATTATTTATTATACATAGAAAACATCCAGAACACCCTGATCAAATATCTGCAGATTGTACACACATTTGTCCCGGGGCGGAATCGAATCCACAACCTGCGTCGCGAGCGGACCTTCGCCCACCGCGCCACAGAGGTCGTCTGATGCAAGACAAGAGTGAATAGGTATCTTAAAGACCATGATAAATCTTCGGCCACATCGTCTCTTTCAACCAGATGAGATAGTGGTCAAACAAAGGTCTATAGACGATAAAAATGAACTTTTTTAAACTTACGCAACCAGAATACATTAATAAAAATAGGAATACCAGGGAAAAATAGGTAAGTTAACGCGATAAATACCCGTGAATATTTATAATAACGATAAAAATGCATTCAAAATTCAAAATCATATAATAATTACATGGTTCATGAGCCTACTAGGCTCAGTCTAGTGACCGACGGACAGCCAGACAGACAGACAGACAGCGGAGTCTTAGTAATTAGGGTCCCGTTTTACCCTTTGTGTGCGGAGCCCTATAAAAAGCCTAATGAATCTCTAGCATTTATAATACCTATTAGCATAATAGTACTCACACAGGCTTAGTAGACTCGTCATCATCATCAACACAGATGCTGGCGGCGGCGGTGAGCAGCGCGCGGGCATCCGAGCTGCCCGTCAGCAGCAGTTGCTCGTGGTAACTGTTGTACCGAACTGTCCATACCCTGTAAAGAGAACTCATTAATAGAACGTGTCTACGCCTGTATGAAAGTGCAGGCATTTGTATATTTTTTGACAGTTCATTACATTCGACTCTGACTCTTGGAGCTAAACGATTGTCCATCTTAAACCCTTATCCCAAAACACTGTAAAGTTATTAATACAAGTTATCTGATCGTTTCGGGAGTTTCATTTGGGTACACAAGTGCCTCAACAGAACGTATTTATTTATTAAGGTACTGAAGTGCCCCGGCCATTTGCCAATGGATCATCGTTTTATTGCTCACCAGTTGGCGCCACTGTTGACTAAGGTCCAGGTATAGCTGCCAAGGGCGGCTTTAGATCGGTGCCGAAACAAAGTTATTAATCTTGAAACTCATTAAGTTTAATTATACATAACTATCATCATATTGAGTAGCTATGCCGCGTTGCTCCGTTCCGTTTTGTTCGGAAAAAAAGGAAGACTATCAAAGCGTTCACATCCATTTCCAAATAGGTAATCCATATTTGCGATAATTTCACGATGGAGATCACTTTTCAACAAGTAAATTAAAGAAATTATAATTTATGTCACGAAGCCCGCCAAAACCAGTGAAAATTGAAGGCGCACGAAGTGCACATTGATTAGTTACTTCTAAAGAATGTGCCCTAGTATGATAACAATCTAGCCACAACGTGGGCTAATGAGTAATTTGAATGTAACTTAAATTGCTAGCATAGCATATTCTAAGAACGTGTTCATTAACACCTTTCTTATTGTCTCTATATATGTATAAGATTTATGGGAAGACACTTTGTTCTTGTGTTCTTTAGTTTGTTGCACTTCATATCACTACCTAGTATTAATTTAATTATGAATATGAACATCTCGTTTGAACCAGTAAAACTAACCAGTGTGAATGATCAGTCC
This sequence comes from Eupithecia tripunctaria, assembly GCA_955876795.1. Classification (NCBI taxonomy): domain Eukaryota; kingdom Metazoa; phylum Arthropoda; class Insecta; order Lepidoptera; family Geometridae; genus Eupithecia; species Eupithecia tripunctaria. Next base: position 4,051,435 of record OY041623.1, on the reverse strand, counting down.
TGCTGAAGATGGGTTCCTTGCCATTCCTGTAGTCCCAGATGTTCAGGGCTGCGTCGTCGCCGCAGGACGCCACGTGGAATTGTCTACACAGAGAGAAATCACACTGATATTATAAATGCGAAAGTTTCGATGGATGGATGTTTGTTCTCTATTCACGCCAAAACTACTGAATGTATGCGTCTGAAATCTTGCATACAGGTAATTCTTGGCCTGGAATCAAACATAGGCTACTTTTTATCCCATAAATCAGTTCCCATGGGATATAAATCACCGTTAAATGTGTGTTTTTTTAAATTTATTTACGATAACAAACAATTATACTCAGATCTTAAGAAAATTAAACTTAAGTACCTAGTCATACTCTAATTATAATCAGCCCCGTTGTCCACGAATTGTGACAATTACATAGTAGGGCAAAAACTGTACTTAACAGATAGTTGATACCTAATGCCATACTCCGATTCAGAATCGAAGATATTTTTTATTATTGGTTATGTATTTTTTTTACATTTCTATAGGAACAATGCGTGCGAAGCCGCGTGGCGTAGCTAGTACAGTTTAAACTAACTTCGGTCGCAAATGGAAGGTAGGTAAATTTTTCATAAGCTTGCAGGAGCGGGTAGCGGGTTCGATTCTTGCCTCGGGACAAATGTTTGTATAATCTGGAGATGTTCGTTATGGTTGTTTTCTATTATAGTAAAAAAAAATTGTTGCCATGTGAGTAGGTAGATTACTGATATTATAATTATAATATCTACCTACCTAATTGATACCAATTGTATAATTATCAGTTATCTAGTACAACACAAGGTCTGTTAAGCTAGTGTTCAGCATATTTATTTATAAATGAATAATTAACTCAACCTCAACCTCAATAGCCAGTATCCGTCCACTGCTGGACGCAGGCCTCCCTCTCTGATAAACGCTTTACTGGCATTTAACTCATGGGGGGTAATGCCCATAATCCCCATGATGGGCATGCGGGTTGGGGATCGCAGTTTGGTTGATGATTTTTTCTGCAGGGGGCGCTGCTGCCCGCCCGCCGGTGGATATCCCTTAGTCGCCACTTACGACAACTGCCGGAAGAATTGGGGTGGTGGAATAATTACATAGGCCATTAACTTAGACCTCCCCTAATGAGCGCCATAGCGTCCTGCCTTCAGTTTGTCGCATCCATCAGCTGGCTGCAGTCGTTCACAGATCGGCGGGCATCCGACACTACGTTCACCGTCGCGGTCTCCACTCAAGAACCCGTTGAAGAAGTTACCAAGAAGTTACCTCAGTTATTGATTCTCGAGATAACGCCTCACCTATTCGGATTGAAGTCTAGGTCCCGCACGAGTTGTCTATGCGCGTTGTCTATGCACCAAGCCGGCTTGCCGCCCGTTCTAGTGTCGTAGCACTTTATGTGCATATCTTGTAGCACAGCGAACTGGAAATTAAACGTAAGGCCCGTATTATGAAAGCTTGCTCAGTCATAGAGCTATGCTTGAGTGACGTTTATTCTATAGAAAAGCGTTGCTCAAGCATATATCTATGACTGAGGAAGCTTTCATAAATAATAAGGGCCTAAGAGTTAATACATTGAGTGCCCACCCAAACATATGACAATTCTAGCATCGAACTGCAATCCCCGAGATAAGAAATAAGGACACGGTAATTTAATTACTTTTAATATAATCCTCGAGTAAAAAAGTAACAAAAAAATATTTTCTGAAAGGTTTGTATACAGGACGTGCCACGTCCATGTTACATGGAGGGAAAGTATCTTAAATATTGAAGATAGAACATTTTACTGAAAGAAGACTTTATTTTTATTTTAAAAACAATAAAGACTGCATTCAAAGATTTTTGAATAATTGCCTGTCTTTGCCGCCAAGTTATTGCACTTGCATGTACCTATGTTGCAAGCCTAAACGGCAAACTAGAGATTCTATAATATTATTTATATGACCTATATTCATTTAATGTTACTTAGTTTACAACAAAAAAAAAACTTTATTATCTTTACTAGTTGCGCCCTGCGGCTTCGCACGCGTTGTTCCTATGGAAACGTTTAAAAGTGATTGTTATCCCACGGGAACTGATTTATGGGATAAAAAGTAGCCTATGTTTGATTCCAGGATTAGAATTACCTGTATGCAAAATTTCAGCCTAATCCGTTTACTAGTTTTGGCGTGCAGTGGTAACAAACATCCATCCCATACATCCATACAAACTTTCGCATTTTTAATATTAGTGTAATGTAAAAGTGTAATGTAATAGTGTGATAGTGTGATTTGGACTCGTTGAGGGAATTATTGAAAGAAATAAATATTTTAACAGTAACATCGCAATACATTTATGAAAATCTAATGTATACACACAAAAGCATAGATAATTTTATGAAAAGGTGTGATGTTCACGAACAAATTACACATCCCATCATATAGATTACGAAAGGTAGGGAAATCATTTGTGGGAAATTGCGTAAGATTCTATAATAAGCTTCCATCTGAAGCAACTGAGCTCCCTATTCGTAAATTTAAACTGTACATAAAACTAAATCTTATCAAGAAAGCCTATTACTCCTTACATAGATGATTACGTTAATGATGTTAATGCTTGGCCGGATGTCGCCCAGTTCCACACCGACAATAGTATGTAAGAACAGTTAGACTTAGTTATCCTAAGATTGTATTAGTTGATAAGCGATAAACTTGCTAGTGGTTTCTTTTTCACTTCTTCCGCTAGTGGACAAAAAATTGAAGTGAATCAGAGTCAATTGCACCTTATTTTTTGTTTGATAGTAATAACTATATATCAAGCTGTTTATATAGTAAAAAATTGACTTGTCCAAGTACTTATTTTGTAAGTCTAAAGAAATAAACGATTTGACTTTGACTTTGACTTTTGATCCATCCCATACATCCATACAAACTTTCGCATTTTTAATATTAGTGTAATTAGTGTAATGTAATAGTGTTTAATGTAATAATTTTGGTTCACCTGCCCCCAGGTTTCGTATAGAAAACGTTGTACCAAACACCCTGTATATTATCATCTTACCTGAGCATGTCCTCTATGCGGCTCCCACTTCCCGTTGGTGAACTTGAGCCGAGCTTTGCCCTCGGGCGCCGCCCCCGCCGTCGGCGCCCCCGTACTAACGTCGTACACGCAGAGCCCGCTCTCTGTCACAACGCCGAGTTTCGTCGCGTCTGTCGGGTGGAACTCCGAGCAACGGATCTCTTCTTCGGCTTTCTAAACAAATAAATTAATTACTTGATTGACACTGCACCTAAAGAAATTATAAAGTATAAAAATAATTTATTGCCAAAACAATTCTAAGTTTATGTACATATAAAAACCTGCATGTGTAAATTATGTAAAATTCATGAATGCAGTTATTTTTACTAAAATCGATGACTGTTTCTAAGAAGAGATGTCGTATGTCTTATAGTTTCAGACTTTCCTATACTGACCGATCTAAATGTGCCACCGTGTATTTATATTTATTATACATAGAAAATACCCAGAACACCCGAAATTCTACCCAGCGCGTTGATTATGGGCATTACCCTCCATGAGATAAACGCCAGCAAGGAGCTTATCAGGAGGAGGCCTGCGTCCAGCAGTGGACCAATACAGGCTGTTAAGGTGAGGAGTACTGATTGAGGAGCTAACATGATAGATCAGCATCACGTGACCCTGAAGCGAGTTTACCATGCCAAAAAAAGTGCACAACGCCGCCAAAGAAGCTTTAAGTAAAAAAAACCTCGACTGCGGCTAGTATTGGGTTGTGGCTAGTCCGGGGTAGTAGGTATTAGAGTTTGGATTTCAAAATTGCCCTGGGACTTACTTCTGGCGTGATTGTGAGAAGGTGTTCCATCTCTTCAGCATTCCGGCTCTGCATTGCACTCAGGTCGTCCATATCTTTTGGTATTACCTGCAAAACAACATCTTTGTATAACTGAGTATATATTATTATTATTATTATAGTATATATGTATTTTATAGTATGTGTGGTGACCCAGTTTAGCTAGCAGTACGCGTTTCGCTTATTCAGCTTTTTCTGTAGCTAAGCCGCGTCTCGCCAGTCATTCCACCAAGCTCTCATAGAGAACACCTACCCTAGCTATGGGTTACAGATAATATTAAAGTCACTTCGTAGAGCCCCCTTTGAGTAGTCATATCCTAATTAAGGATTAAAGATAAGCATTCTATTGTAATTTAATGTACGAGTGTTCTGTGTAATCAATAGACTCAGTTAAAATTAATAACTCTTTTATTCCAACCAACCCACAATAGGTAAAGTAAAGACTAAAGTAATATAATACAAAATATGTATTATATGTATTTATTGTATCAACACGCCACCGTCTATACGTGTACAACTGCTTCGTGTCCATCCCAAGGTTGTCTGGAAGAGATCGCTCTTAGCGATAAGGCCGCCCATTGTACAATTCTTTTATTTCTCTCTATCTGTATGTTATTTTATTTGTATTTTTTTTTGGTGTGCAATAAAGTGTGTGCAATAAATTGTATTGTATTAAATAACAATGTAAAAACAGAAACTTATTAGATGAGATACATACTCTGCGACTTCTTCGCTTTCCATCAGTTGAAATTCCGGTCAACCTTAACAGTTGGTCCACAGCTGGACGCAGGCCTCCCCCTGATAAGTGCCTTGCTGGCGTTTATCGAATGGGGGTAAAGCCCATAATCCTTACGCTGGGCATGCGGGTTAGGGATCGCAGTTCGGTGGTAGAATTGTTCTGCAGGGGGCGCTGCTGCGATTGCGGTCAAACGACGGTCAATTGAGGCTGAGTTTCTTTTATAACAATAATAATAATCATTTACTGTCGTCTTCAACATGAGCTTACTTTTAGAACTGGATTATGATGAATGACTATAGAACAACATTGCGCGAGACTGGTGCCTGCGCTAGGTTTGTAAAAAACCTGTGTTACAGGTCCCAATTACCTCGACTGTGGGTAGGCGGTAGAGCGACACTGCCATACGACACTGCATCGTCTGCGGCGAGTGCGCGCTGTGTGTCGTCGCAAGTGTCGCGCTGTCGTGCGGCGAGCAGCGAAGGTGCCAGATCTCGCCGATTTCATGTTTGTACACCTGGAATTGAGCCAACACATTTTGGGTTCATATGGGAACTGAAAAAGACGGGCTGTAGACTTGACATGTCGATGACTTAAATTTTTTACGAAATTAACTTTTTTACATGAAAAAAATCACCACGTCTTAGCATTGTTAGCTTGTAATCCACTAAAATATCACACGAACATTTTTTTCCAGAGTTGACACCCCATAGTTTCATGTAGGTATCAAACTTTTCACACTTACAAGGCTGATACGATTTGTCAATGCTAACTAATAACGTTTAAGTTATTCTAGTGTTCAGTTGAATTAGCAAGCTGACTGGCAGTGCCCCACTGTTTCTAATTAGTCAGCTTGCTAATTAAGCTGCATTTACAATAAAATGCTGGATGAGATGAGATATGCCGAAGCTCGTTAAAAGAGGACTGTGTCTATCATTAGAAAAGGTTGGTGAAGATCCTGGTAGAGATGCATCTACTGCAAGTGACGTAAATAGCCAAATTTGTGCGTTCTGCAGCTTAAATGGTAAAGCTTAAGTAGTAGTAATCATATAACTTTTTTCCTCGCTTGCTTGGGGGGGTGCATCAAGTGAGTAAAGATGAGGTTGTCCCTCACACAGCAGACACTGTAAGTTTTATAACGAAGGATTCTTGTCTGCGCCCCCCTCCACTGGACCTACGTAGTTTAAGGTACAGTTTGTTGGCACATAGGTATCACCAGTACAAACTGGAGTATTATGTATGAGATGTACGTGTAGGTACTTGAGACACAATAAATCTGAGTTTAGACGAGCTAACACCTTTCATTTGAGCGTCTCCGCGCGTTGTATCACCGAACCTTATATGACGACCTTGCCAGGCGCGATCGGGTTCGCGCTACATACCGTGCCGAATATCAAATAAAAACAATAATTACGTGAGTATGACAGCGTCCTCCTGGTCATTTCGGCGCCACCCTCAGGTTCACGCCCTGTGTCTGAGCACCGCTTTCACCACCTTATTTACAGCACTACCTATGACCCTATAAAAGTACAAATAAAATACAATACAAAAGCTACAAGTACGTAGTATGGAAATGACCTTAGTATGAAGTGCTCCGGTGTCCTCCTCAAGTTCCACAACGTGCACCTGGTTGGACATGGGCTTCAGGCTCTGCGTGCCGATAAGGAAGCGGATCGCATCACTCTCTCCATACTGAGGGGACAGTGCTCTCGTCTGAAACACATAGGTGCTATCGTAGAAGGCTGTAGGTAAGCGTTTAGTAAGTTAGAATTACATATTTCATGTAAATAATGTTGGACAATTTACACAGCATCATCACTAGATGATGCTTCAACCCAAGCTCTGCTTAGCTTGGGACTACCCAAGCTAAGCAGAGCTTGGGTTAAAGTGAAATTTACGGAATGCAGGCAATTTCAAGCTGAAACTTTCGTAATAATAAGTTATTATTACGATTTCTGTGAACATATCTTCTACTATATAAAAATAAGTCGGGTTTTCCTTCCTGACGCTATAACTCCAGAACGCACAAACCGTTTTCCACGGTTTTGCATTCGATGGAAAGGTCTCGGACTCCGTGAGGTTTATCGCAAAGAAAATTCACCTTTTAACGTTTCCATAGAAATAACGCGTGCGAAGCCGCGGGGCGCAGCTAGTCTAACATATAAATTGGCTTTAAATTGGTCCGTGACTCTACTCAAGCCCTTGCAGCACACCATTTAATTAGCAATAGAGTGGTTTATACTTGGAACCTATTACCAGAAGTCATTATAACAGCCACATCAATAAACAACTTCAAGAATAAACTTGACAACTGGTTACGAGACAACAAAAACAAACAAAAGAAAGAGACGCAATTACTTAATTCAGCACTGTGTGATATGGACACATCAGCCACGGGCATCTATTATCAATAAATAAATAAAACCTGGTAGCAAGCAGGGTGCCCCGCAGGGATCAGTCCTCGCTCCCCAGCTGTTCTGAATATTCATTACTGACCTAGTAACCTTCCCTACTTCGCCGTGTGGTGCCGGCGGCATAGAATTTGCACCAACCCTACTCTTCCCGCGAGTGTCGTAAGAGGCGACTCAGGGATATTTACCGGGGGCGGGCAGCAGCGCCTCCTGACGAACAATTCTGTCACCAAACTGCGATCGCCAACCCGCATGCCCAGCGTGGGGATTATGGTAATTACCCCCCCATGAGAAAACAGTCAATAAAGGTGCTTATCAGGGGGAGGCCTGCGTCCAGCAGTGGACCAATACAGGCTGTTGAGGACCTAGTAGAGCCCCTTGAATCCCAATTTACCTCTCTGCGGATGATGGAAAGGTTTTTGCTAATCCCATAATTGACTCAGGAAAACTTCAAAGTGACCTTAATCATATACAATGTTTGACCAAAGATTGGGTAATAAAGTTGATCACAGAAAAATGCAACATTTTCCACCTAGACCTATTAATAGAGTGGACATTCAAATGGATCTTGGAGTCACAATATCTAGCAATTTAAAGTGGGAACTACACATCAGCACTGTAGCCAAGAAAGCAAAGCAACCAAGAACAGCTACCAAGGTTCCAACGGCCCTACGATGGAAATCCTTTGAAGATAGATTACACACCTCACTACTCTAGAGGAACAACGTCTTCAAGATGACCTCATCGACACCTACAAAATTCTTACTCACAAATACAACCTGCCAATCTACAAAGAAAGAAGAATGTTCAACACATGGACACCATGACTCTACTTAAGCCCTTGCTGCGCACCATTTTATAAGCAATACAGTGGTTCATAATTAGAACCTATTACCAGAAGTCATTATAACAGCCATATCAATAAACACCTTCAAGAATAAACTGGACAACTGAGTACGAGATTACAAAAACAAACTAAAAAAGAGACTCAATGACTAAATTCAACACTGTGTGCTCATCAGCCACAGGCTGCTCGTCTAATAAATAAATATTTTTCTTGTGGAATCTTGTAGGGGGCTGTTAGGGGTGCAACTGCTAAGGGTCAAAATGTAAAAGTCAAGAGCTTGTATTATAGGTACCAGATAACTAATATTGGTACTTAAAGGAAACATCTAGAACACCCTGAACAAATGTCTGCAGATCGTACACACATTTTTCCCGAGGCGGGAATCGAACCCGGACGCAGGCACTTCTTCACCCGCAGCGCCACAGATGTGCTCATAATAACTGTAATGTAATGTAATAACGGTTCTAGGCGTAATTGGCTGGTTAGTCAGATAAATATTGGGAGAAAAAGTACCCGATACAATAATAACTTATTTTGGCGAGAAATCTGGTTCTAAGTGTTACCTGATGTTCAAGACCGTATATAATTGAATTCCCGTCATCCATTGTCAACAAATTTTCAGTTTATAACAACGATTCAATCAGAAACTTGCAGTAAATTGTTTTTTGCAAAGAATTTAACATAACATTCAACTCAACTTCTTGTTTCATGGCTTGCTGTGTCTTTGCTGTCACAACTCTGCCAGTGTCCATGTCAAAAGAGTCATAAACTCTAATAGAGAAAAAAAAAACATAAAAATATAATTACTAAACAAAAAACCAAACAATACCTCTTTTTGAATAGTACCATTGAAGTAACTAAAACAAAAAAAAAACAACACAATGTTAGTAGATGTTTGCACAAACACAAAGGGTTAAACAGATACATTTACAAATTAGGAATAATATTTACAGCTTAATCTTATTTGAATTTAAAAATTTACATAGGAGAAAGTTTATAGGAGGGGAAAAAATAAAGGATAGTAAACATTTGAGGGAAGTAGGACGAGGAATATTAGGGGGGAGTATGTCATATAGGGAAAAGTGTAATTTAGGGCAATTGAAAAATATGTGGTCAATGGTTCCTTCTTCCAAACCGCACTCACACATAGAGTGATCTCTTATCCTAAGTTTAGCCAAAAAAACTGGAGAACAGCAGTGACCTAGCCTTAACCTGCATAAAGTAGAAGTAGTAAATTTATTTGATTTTTGAAATTTAAAAAACCAGGGTACTGAAGGTATCTCTGGCTGAATATCAGCATAATGTTTGCCTTTGATTTGTTTTGAAGAGTTCCAATTATCAGTCCAGGATTTCTCAAGTAGCCTTTTAGAAAGAAGACAAAGGTCATGTGAGAAGGTTTTGAAATGTTCAAGGGAACCTATTTGAATAGCAGACTTTGCATGATTGTCAGCTGAGTCATTGCCTGGAATCCCAGAATGACCAGTAAAAATCATTATGAATGAATTTGGAATCGATCAACATTATTTCGAGACATCGTTCGTTCGGATGTACAAACGAAACGCACTGACGACCTTCACATAACATTGAATGAAATGAAATGTCAAAAGCCTTATCAGCGCAGCGCAGCGGTGTTGATAGCAGGTTCAAGCCGCAGATTTTCAAGTTTTTCCACTCGTTTATTTACTTTAAAAACCATGGAGCCCAAGATAAGCCTAAAACAGGATCCTGCCTACCAGAAACTGCAAGAATATTACAACGGTAACGGAGGAAAAATTAATATTCAGCAATTATTTGCTCAGGACTCAGACCGATTCAATAAGTTCAGGTATTTTTGGATTTTTTGTGCTTATTCTAGAGAAAATATATTATTTTATATTTTTATACACAGTCTTGTCCTCATAGATCATATTCCTACAAGTTTTACGTGTTAAACAAGTTGTTTCGCAAAGTTATATCACATTTTTCGAAAGTTCGAGGTAAAGGTCAGCAACAATGACACTTTCAGATAAATGGGTAATGCTCAATTAATTATCTCTATAGGGTGCCACAAAACATATGCACTAAGCCGAAAAGGGGTGATTCTTAGTTCTATGATTTTTTAGTTTTGATCATTTACTCATATGAAAAAAATACAATACACTTCATAGAACACCATGGAAATACAGGAAAAGAGTAAGAGAGTTGTGAAATCATTTATTTCATAATAAAATATACAATGCAAGTGGCAGGTGTCCCTGGGTTCTGCTTTAGTTTAGTATTAAACTGTATTATAGAATACCCGTCTTACCACCTACACCTGGATTCTAATAAATAGGAAATAACACCAAATGTATCTTAATAACAACACTATTAAACTATATCTAAAATAAAAGCTTAAAGTATTGTTATATTACCTTATGTGAATATGTTAAGACTTGGACTAAATACATGTTTAAAGGTAGATTATAGTGTAGAGACTTCTTTTGGTAATCATTTTTGTTTAGAGCATAATAATCTAACAAAAAGTTCTTCTGTTTGGTTGAGCGTTTTTTACGATTATACAATTATATTACGTTAATATTTATTTACTTTAAGCTTAGTCCATTAAAATTAAATTAATTTGTTGTCGTCACTTTCTGACCACATCCTGATACCACTATTGTGCAATCAAAGGAACTGGTTGACCGCACAAGCCACAAAAATACAGATAGGACTATTATTGCTTCCTCCTGCTTACCAGATATTATCAATAGCAATACTTACATTGTATACTATCTATCTATCTTACTAAGTATAATATTTGTCTATGTTCAATCCAATGATCCTATCCATAAACATTTGTCTGGTAGAGATCACTCTTAACCAATAAGGCCATTGATTGTCACATATGTAATTTTTTTATTTTGTTTGTAAATTATGTTTAAGTGTGCAAATAAAGAATTTTTATCCATCTAATATTTGCCAACATTTTAATTTTTAGCCTTCGGGTGCCAACCCCCAGTGATGGCGAGATACTCCTGGATTACTCCAAGAACCGTGTGGATGACGAGACCCTGAGACTACTCCTTAATCTGGCTAAAAGCAGGAATGTGGAGCAAGCCAGAGATGCCATGTTTTCAGGTAAAATCTTTAAGTTTGCCTGGATTTGTATGATATTCCAACACTCCTTGGGCTAAACAGACACTTAAGTTTTTTAATTTTAAAGTTAAAAACTTACTTTTATTTTATTGGCTCATACCACCATTAGACAATAAGTTATTCACTACCTCGACACACAAGACCGGACACAAGTGTGTCCAGTTAGTGAAAAAATATAAGTAATTTAACTTAAGTTTCACTATGGGGACACACATAAAACCTTGGCATGTCCAGATGATGCAATAATAAGTAATACTAGTTTTGAGTTTCATCAACTGGACACATAATGTGTCCAGTCACGTGTGTCGAGTAAGTGAATGATCCAGTCAAACTATCAAATTTTACCATGTGTATGGAGAACTAAAAAGCCCATAAAAATTATGAATGCCAGGTGAAAAGATCAACTTCACGGAAGACCGCGCCGTCCTGCACATAGCGCTCCGCAACCGTCAGAACAAACCTATCCAGGTGGCTGGCAAGGACGTGACTCCAGATGTGAATGCTGTACTCCAGCATATGAAGGAGTTCTGTGGGCAGGTGATTGACGGGCAGTGGAAGGGGTAAGAATCTGTTGTTCTCTTTTTTCGTAGCGAACGCGGCGTAAAAATCGACCTCTATAACTCGACCTGTGGATGCCATAAAGCTGATTAAGAGCCAGAGTCCGAGTTCCATCGTTTATTTCTTTAGACTTACATAATAAGCACTTAGACAAGTCAAATTTTTACTATATAAACAGCTTGAGAAATAGAAATTACTATCTAATAAGAATTAAGGTGCAATGGGCAGCAGCTTGCTTCTGTGTATTTTAACCACTCCAATGCATTCACCAATCTGCCTGCCAATTGATTATGGCAATATTTGATTTCTTAGAAATCACGTTATTTATGGCAATTGATCTTGAGTTTAGCTGGAGTAAACGTAGTAGTAGGGCGCCCTCCGGCCAGGAAGGATGACGATCTGCGAAAAACTGCAGACAGATGCTGGATGCGTCAAGCTGAAGACAGGGCCCTATGGCGCTCATTAGGGGAGACCTATGTCCAGTCGTGGACTAATATAGGCTGATGATGATGATGTTGAATTTGTCATAAATCTAATATGCGCCCAGTCTGCCTTTTTCAAGGATCAAGCTTCCGCTCTGTATAGGTTTATTGATAACAGTAGGCTGGTCTAAACTTTCTACTCTTTAAACATCTTATAAAAAACTAACTTCTGTCGGTGGCTTCACACGCTCTTTTCATGGAGAAAAACGATGTGTTTATTCCAGAGCTATACCGTGTCCATTTTGAATGAGGCATAAACGTATACAAACCGCCCATACTTAACCTAAAATTCACTTTGTTGGCGCGTCCTTTCATACGTAATTTACATTACTTGTCGATTTTAGATCCTCCCTTCAATAAAAATTGCTTACAATTATATCTGAAACTCGACGCCAAGCAAGTGAGTTTTTGTTATTTGTATCGTGGTTTATTTACTAACATGCTCCATGCTGGATGGATAAACCATAGGTACATCTATGTAAAATTTTACCCCTTATGCGTTTACTGGTTTTTGCGTTGTCTTCACACAAACAGGTCTGTAACTACCTAATTTACATACTCTTGCAATAATAATGTTAGCAGGAAATACAAAGAAGCTTCTTTCAAGTATTCACAACCAGGACAAAACTATTTTATGAATTGTCCTGTTTGTTTCAGATACACCGGCAAACCCATCTCTGACGTCATCAACATCGGAATCGGGGGCTCCGATCTCGGTCCTCTCATGGTCACTGAAGCCCTGAAGCCCTATGCCAACCATTTGAAGGTTAGATAACTTTACTCTCGGCTACATCGGGCCAACATGTATTGGAGGCTTTCCGTTTTCCCGATGCTATAGCGTAGAGAAACTCCGAGCATAGCTCTCTCCGTAGCTCGCTGAGCGTCTTGAACTTATGCACGACAACTGACAATGAATTATTCACCTCTTTTATTTTTACATTACATTCACCATTACCTCAACACACAAGACAGGACGATTAAATTACTTTTATTTTTTTACTAACTAGGACACACGTGTGTCCAGCCTGTCTCGTGTGTCGAGTTAGTATTTTTTTACTAACTGGACACACGTGTGTCCAGTCTCGTGTGTCGACAACTGATTTATATTGCTTGAAACACATTTCAATCAATATTAAAGCCTATCCCTTACCCCGTAGGTCCACTTCGTGTCCAACATCGACGGCACCCACCTAGCCGAGGTCCTGAAGAGACTCAACCCTGAGACGGCGCTCTTCATCATCGCATCCAAGACGTTCACCACTCAGGAAACCATCACCAACGCTACCTCCGCTAAGACCTGGTTCTTGGAGGCTGCTAAAGACGTAAGTGAAAATGAAAATGTTTATTTTTGAAACCTCAAAAAGATAACAAAGTTCTGGGCAGCTCTGCCTTCTCCTAAATCCTCCTCTTTTTGTCATGTACCTATTGGGTAAAATAAACAAATTTTTATCTTTTATCTTTTTTTAAATAGGCTCCGAAACTACTAAACCGATTTAAAATATTCTTTCATCATTAATAAGCTTACTATTCTAGCTGCACCCCGCGGTTTCGCACGCGTTGAATCTATGAAAACATTTATAGGTGATTTATATCCCACGGGAACTGATTTATGGGATGAAAAGTAGCCTATGTTTGATTCCAGGATTAGAATTACCTGTATACAAAATTTCAGCCCGATTCGTTCAGTAATTTTGGCGTTAAGAGGTAACAAACATCCATTCATCCATACAAACTTTCGCATTTATAATATTAGTGTGATGTGATGTATGAAATACTAGCTGCGCCCCGCGGCTTCGCACGCTTTGTTCCAATGGAAACATTTAAAGATGATTTCTATCCCACGGGAACTGATTTATGGGATCAAAAGTAGCCTATATTTGATTCCGGGATTAGAATGACCTGTATGCAATCTTTCAGCCGTATCCGTTCAGTAGTTTTGGCGTGTAGAGGTAACAAACATCCATCCATCCATACAAACTTTCGCATTTATAATATTAGTGTGATAGTGTGATGTGATTGTTGAATTTTTGAATCCATCATGGTTATTAAGTAAATAACTTATTATAGATACCACAAACTGTACGATGGATATTTAAACTTCCTGTATTTAACGTAAAAATAAGATAAAATAGGTGGGGGCGCCACTTTCACTGGAGCCTCCTTAATGCAAGTGCGTTTCTTTTACACGCACTGTCGCATTAATTCACAGTATCCATAAAGATTATTATAGGTACAAAACTGCCGACGGCAGAGGTAAGTTTTATTTCCTTTATCTGAACACGCCAGAAAAGGCAGCTGGCATCTCACATTCGTGGCCTGTGATTTTATCACCACCAGCCTATGTTAGTCCACTGTTGGGCATAGGCTTCCCCTAATGAGCTAAAAATCTAAAAATCAGAACCTTCCTATTGTCCGGGATCGGGTGGTAGGGTAATTGATACTTATTTCTTCGAACGAGATGCTTCGTATAATTATGATTGAACTTCACTTGGTAAGTTCGTTTAATCATCAATTATACTTGCATCTCGTTCTCGAAATAAGTATCCTGAAAATAAGAATTATTTACAATTAATTAAATTGATTTATCCAGCCGTCAGCAGTGGCGAAGCACTTCGTGGCGCTGTCGACGAACGCGGAGAAGGTCACCGCATTCGGGATAGACGCCAACAACATGTTTGGTTTCTGGGACTGGGTGGGAGGACGGTAAGAAACAACTATTATTATTATTTCACGACCGTAAACGAAACGTAGTGTAGGACGCCCTCGGCCAGGCGGGTTATGCTCTATGACCAATTCAACGTCTTACACAGATACGTCAAGATATCAGCGGGGAATGGGACAAAACCGTATTCTGTATGCCTTCGTTGGTTTTCTCAGCTGCGTCACAGCGCGATTTTGGCAAGAATTGAACTGTCAAGTAAACACGCGCGCTGCCAGCGTGTTAGGGCACAGATTAGCGTGTTTCTGCGATAGTTACTACGGCTCACTTCTTCAGTTTGTCAAAGACATGTCAAAGTGATAACAATAACAACGCAGTGTTTATTTTATGCGGAAAAGGCAGGTATTATTCAATAATTCGTCGCGCCCTCCGCCCAGGTGGGACGACGATCTGTGAAAGACTGCAGGCAGATGCTGGACGCGTCAAGCTGAAGACAGGGCGCTATGGCGCTCATTAGGGGAGGCATATGTCCAGCCGTGGACTAATATAGGTTGATGTAAACCGTAAACCGAATATTAGTAGACAGAAGTTTAGGTGAAAAATTTGACTTGTTGACTTCTAGGTAAGTGCTTTATGAGGGTTCCGTCCAAAGGGTAAAAAGGGGCAGATTTCGTTGTCCTTCCGTCTGTCTGTTTGTCTGTCCGTCTGTCACCAGGCTGTATCTCATGATCTGTTATAGTTAGACAGTTGAAATTTACACAGATGATGTATTTCTGTTGCCGCTATATAAAAACAGAAAAAAATACTAGTATTTAAGTTTGTTTGTTGTATAGAAGCCCCGTACAACAAACATGATTTTTTTGCCGTTTTTATAGATAACTAGCCGCGCCCCGCGGCTTCGCACGCGTTGTTCCTATGGAAACATTAAAAGGTAATTTTCATCACACGGGAACTGATTTATGGGATAAAAAGTAGCCTATGTTTGCTTCCAGGAAATTAGAATTAGAATTACCTGTATGCCAAATTTCAGCCAGATCCGTCCAGTAGTTTTGGCGTGAAGAAGTAACAAACATCCGTCCATCCATCCATCCATCCATACAAACTTTCGCATTTATAATATTAGTGTGATGGTACGGAACCCTTCGTGTGCGAGTCCGATTCTCACTTAGAAGGTTTTTGAATACCGTTAAGTATTTTTATTATATTTTAATCAAACATTTGTTGTTATCGCAGGTACTCCCTCTGGTCTGCGATCGGCCTGTCAATCTCTCTCTACCTCGGCTTCGAGAACTTCGAGAAGCTTCTAGAAGGAGCCAGCTTTATGGACAACCACTACTGCACGGCTCCGCTCGAGAAAAACGTAGGTTTTTGTTCGTATTTATTTAAAACATTATTCATAATGGTCTGCTAACATAAAACAGCTGCTAAGTAGTGTTATTTCTCAGTCTGACTATGTCAATAGAAGACGACACAGCAAGATTTAGCAGTGTGTTAAGTTAGCAGACTATTATGATTATGGGGGTTAATCTTATATTACACGTAGACCTACTGCAATAGAGCAGTCATCCAAGGAAATATTTAAGTTATTCAACTTACAAAATAATTCAAAAACAAGTGTCAATGAAAAAAATAATTCAGTACAACAAAATAATTAAATACATTATGCCGTTTTTTGTCATTAAAACAGCAAAAAAAGTCATATTATAAAAATTAATATATAATATTAAATATATACATACAATATTAATATTAGGTCCTTACATATGAAATTGGCGTTTTGTATGGGAGGAACAAAAAGTCGAATATTTTTTAATATAATATATTTAATTAATCAAAGTATGAACCATTATTTTCTATGCACTTTTGCCATCTTATAGGTAGTTCATTGATCCCTTTACTAAAAAAACCAGTCGGACGGGAATCAATAAAATCTTTGAAGGCGATTTGGACTGCCCCATCGGAGTTGAATTTTTTCCCTTGCAAGAAGTTATCCAAATTTCGAAAAAAATGGTAATCTGTTGGAGCAAGGTCCGGGGAGTACGGAGGATGTCTTAGACTTTCCAATTGAAGCTCTTCTAATTTAGTAGCCGTCTGTTGCGCAGTGTGTGGTCTAGCGTTGTCGTGAAGCAGCAGTGGCGTGGAGCGATTGACCAGCCTAGGTTGTTTAGCCGCTAGCTTTTCCATCATGGTTTGCAATTGCTGACAATAGACATCAGCCGTAATAGTCTGGCCAGATTTGAGAAAACTGTAATGAACAATACCGGCACTAGTCCACCAAACGCTTACAAGTAACTTTTTTGGGGTTAATTTTCGCTTGGGGCAGGATTTGGCTGGCTGGCCAGGATCCAACCATTGCGCTGAGCGCTTCCGTTTATCGTAAAGAACCCATTTTTCATCACAGGTAATGATTCGGTTTAAAATACCTTCATTATTGTGCCGGTTTAGTAATGTAACGCAGCAGTCGACGCGCGTTTGCCGGTTTGCTTCAGTCAATTCGTGAGGTACCCACCTTTCAAGCTTTTTAATCTTCCCAATTTGCTTCAAGTGAATTAAAACAGTTTTATCACTAACATCGCAGCCTGCAGCTAACTCGGACGTGGTTTGCGATGGATCCGCTTCCACAATAACCTTCAACTCTTCATTATCAACTTGAGTCTCAGGCCGTCCACGGGGCTTGTTCTGCAGGTCGAAATTTCCAGAACGAAAACGTTGGAACCAAAAACGAACTGTGTTTTCTTTTGCAACACGACCGCCATACACATCATTCACCCTTCGAGTTGTTTCCGCAGCACTAGTGCCACGGCGGAACTCGTACTCGTAAATAATGCGATATTTTAAGTTTTCCATTTTGTAAAATGAGTGACGCAAACAGAAAAAAACAGAAGAAAAAAACAAATGAATGACGATCATCGAAGCACAAATACATGAGCCTATAGCTGTACAAATTTGAATTTGGAATTCCTTACCAAAGAGGAGAAAGTGATTAAAGTGGCCAGTACGAAAAACGCCAATTTCATATGTAAGGACCTAATATTATACGAATACATATTGTACACATATACAATACATACACATACATATAAAAAGCCATAAAACTCATTAAATCAGCGAGTAAAAAAGTCATAATAATTCCATACATGTGTCATAATTTTTTACCAAATTACAATATAGGTATGTATTAGGATCTCTACAACCTTGCAAATGTAATGGAGATTCTAAACGACAAAGTATTTCACAAACTTGTAAGGCTTACTGAAAAACACGTATTTTATGGAACAAGTTTTATGAAATAGCGGTCAGGCGCTGTCTCTCTCTTTTCGCTTTGCCTCTTTTTCTAACATTGCGCTGGATGAAACAACAAGCTTTTCAATCACGCTCGCGTTGACGATAGTAGGACAGGGAGGGGCCACCTTAAAAAAGAGTATTTTATTTTGATAGAAGCAGTCGAAAATGTAAATGGTAATTGTATACCGCAGGCTCCCGTGCTCCTGGCTTTGCTCGGCGTGTGGTACAGCAACTTCCACGGCGCTGAGACTCACGCGCTGCTACCTTACGACCAGTATCTACACAGGTCAGTATTATTATTAACTAGCCGCGCCCCGCGGCTTCGCACGCGTTGTTCCTATAGAAACATTAATATGTGTTTTTTATCCCACGGGAATTGATATATGGGATAAAAATTGGCCTATGTTTGATTTCAGTATTAGAATTACCTGTATGCAAAATTTCAGCCCGATCCGTTCTGTAGTTTTGGCGTGAAGCGGTAACAAACATCCACCTATCCATCCATCCATCCATCTATCCATACATCCATAAAACTTTCTTATTTATAATATTAGTGTGATTTTAAGTAACTGTAACTAACACCGACTATATTTTGTTCCTCAGATTCGCAGCGTACTTCCAGCAGGGCGATATGGAAAGCAACGGGAAGTACGTGACCCGTTCGGGGCAGCAGGTGGACTACGCGACGGGACCCATCGTGTGGGGCGAGCCCGGGACCAACGGTCAACACGCCTTCTACCAACTCATACACCAGGGCACACGGTATGTGTGGAAAAAAAACCGGCCAAGTGCGGGTCCAACTCCCGCACGAACGGTTCCGTAAAGTATTAAATTACAAATAAATTACTTTATAAAAAAATCCAAATTATAAATTGTATAATACAAGATCAATAAACGCATCATAGTAATAATTTTATTAAGTAACCAATAAGGCATACATTTTATAACGTAAGATCGTTTTTACGAAATAATTCGTCCACTGTATATGGGTGCACTCTCATATCACGATATATTCATTATGAATTATAACGAATATATCGTCGTAATAATCGTTCGTAACGTCAATTAATAATAAGGTCCTTAGTTGAAAAACAGCGCTGAGCATATGTTGTGGAGGCGCGCACAGATGGCTTTCACGCCATCATTAGCCGAAAAGTCGCCTCCCTACTCCAACGTACCCGAGCCAGTAGCAACGGCATCCTGAAAATGATTGTGTCGCGCCTAGACTGTCCCATCCAGAACAAATGTATGGAGATATTGATTGGGTCTAGCTCTATTTAAATTTTATTTAGTTAGTAAGTACTTATTTAATTATGTTTATTTCATTTTGTTTATTAATTTAATTGTTTATGTAATTTTTAGTAAGACATTTGTAATTTGTACGTGTTTATGGATCTTAATCTGAAATAAATGAGTTAATAATAATAATAATATGTTCAGCACACGCTGAGCCAACCCCATTTTCGGCACAGGGACGTGGAGGCAGACCCATATATTTAATGTTAACTACCACCCATCCTTCAAAGTAAAGTACAGTACAGGTGTTTTTAGGTCTATATTATATGATTCAATGTATTCCTACCGGTTTTACGGTGTGCAATGTCTGTTTACAAGTAATAATAATCAAAACTGAAGTTATATTTGGGTTACAATAAAATTAAACAAAACTGAGCTAGCCTGTGTTGAATGAAAACAACTTTAAAATAAACAAATGTCATTCATGAAGCAGTAAAATCTTTGTCAGTTAAATAATCATTTATAGAATAATAACATTTATTCGAAAGAATTATTTTCAACTTTCTCTGAAACTCCATACTCGGCAGAAGTCTTATAGACTGTGGTAATTTATTATATGGAGGGTGCCATACCAAAGATGCTTTTACTCATCATAGTAGTTTTTCTGCTTATATTGCAGACTTTATTGTTGTCACGCCTATTACGGATCACAAAATCCGACGGTCGACCGAAGAGATTTCGATTATTATTGACTAACATAGCTGTCTCTAAAATATACAGTGATGGTAGAGTCAAAATTCTATACCTATACCGTATCCATCCAGCATGGAGCATGTTAGTAAATAAACCACGATACAAATAACAAAAACTCACTTGCTTGGCGTCGAGTTTCAGATATAATTGTAAGCAATTTTTATTGAAGGGAGGATCTAAAATCGACAAGTAATGTAAATTAAAAAACGTATAAAAGGACGCGCCAACAAAGTGAATTTTAGGTTAAGTATGGGCGGTTTGTATACGTTTATGCCTCATTCAAAATGGACACGGTATAAGAAAAAAGGGTTTACAAGAGTCGGTTACTTTTAGGTGAAACATGGTTCTAATGCATCGCTTCTGATATTTAAAAACTTATAAAGTATCCGTCAAATTTCCCCAGAACATTATTGCAACCTTATAATTAGATGCAATTAATCTGTTTATTTTTGTACCTGTGTCCAAATAAATATTTTTTCTATTCTATCGTTCCAGGCTGATTCCGTGCGACTTCATAGCCCCGGCACAGACGCACAACCCGATCGCGGGCGGCATCCACCACAAGATACTGTTGGCTAACTTCCTGGCGCAGACCGAGGCGCTGATGAAAGGGAAGACTTCCGAAGAGGTCAGTGGTATAATATATCCTAATTTCTAGTCTTATACAGACAGGCTGTTCCATAGACAAACGAACATAACGGGGTGCTAGTTTAAATCAGGGATAACTCTTTCGGTCTTGTAATATTATCAGAAGTTATAATATTTTTTTCAATGACTCATTCTTCAGCAAAATAGCAAGCAAATACCTACTTTCTTTTTCTACGATAAAATTCGTAATTTATTTTCCAACATTTGCATTTTAAAATATTGTCTTTGATTTCCCAGGCCAAAGCCGAGCTGGAGAAGTCAGGCATGGCTCCGGAAGCTGTCGCCAAGATCCTGCCTCACAAGGTGTTCCTCGGCAACCGGCCAACCAACTCTATCGTGCTGAAAAAGGTTACGCCGTTCACTCTTGGAGCGCTCATTGGTAAGAAATCTACTCAGTACCTCTACACCCTGTATTGGTCCACTGCTGGACGCAGGCCTCCCCTTGATAAACGCGTTCTTGGCGTTTATCTCATGGGGGAGTAATGCTTATAATCCACACGCGGGGCATGCGGGTTGGGGAACACAGTTCGCTGGTAAAACAGTTCTGCAGGGGGCGCTGCTCTTACGACATCCACGGGAAGACTTGGGTGGTGCAAATTCTAAGCCAGCACCACACAGCCCTCTAAGCCAGCACCACAGCACACTCGTCTACTTCTAAACATGCCTCCTCCGAGGATTTTGTTACAATATTAATCACCACGTTAGCAGGCGGTTTGGTGATCGATAAAATGTTATGTAATATTGGCAATTATTATATTTACAATCAAAACACGAAATAAGTTAAAACAAGTTTTACATCTGAAACAATTGAACTAACTTAAGCTAAGCTAAGCTTGCAAACAATCTACGGATAGGTCAACTGATCCGTATTCATCAGTCGTCGCGTCGACAAGACGCTGGCTGCATTGCCCCGCTGTATGGCAATGCTGATGCGCTGCGCCAGATACTCACCAGCTCTCGGGTCACGCGTCGCTTAGACCAGACGCGATGCTCAGTTTTTTTTGTATTAATGTCCAAATATTGCATTAATACCCGAATACTCAAATGCAACGTCAAATTACGCGTTTTTGACAGATTTTTATTGAAAATTCGCGTATTTGGGTTCACTGTCCCAAGACTAGAGAATATTCAGCAGTTCAGGGACAGTATGATGAACTGGTTTCCAACTGTCTGCAGTTACCCCAATTGCGCCATTGAACTAGTATTTAAATAAAAATATAAAATAAATAATGCTGGACAATTCACACAGCATTATCTAGGCCCAAGCTAAGCAGAGCTTGTATTATGGGTACTAGTTAACAGATACACTACATAGATAGATATTTTTTTATTATATCATCCAGAACGTCTCGTACAAATATCTGCAGATCGTACAAACATTTGTCCTCGGCGGGAATCGAACCTCTTGCGTCGCGAGCGGAACTTCGCTGCGGCAGAGGTCGTCAAATAAAAAAGAGTCATCATCATCAGTCCACTGATGGACATAGGCCTCCCCTAATGAGCACCATAGCGCCCGTGTGGTGCCGGCATAGAATAGCACCACCCCAACTCCTCCCGTGGGTGTCGTAAGAGGCGACTAAGGGATATCCACCGGGGGCGGGCAGCAGCGCCCCCCGTAGACAGATAACATCACCAAACTGCGATCCCCAAATTATGGGCAATACAAATGCCCCCCCAATCATTTTACAAGCAAAATAAAAGTCGTTTAGTTCTAATTTGCTTCTATTCTGTTATTGTAACCTTCCTAATCATATTTTCAACGTTCCAGCTCTCTACGAACATAAGATCTTTACCCAAGGAGTAATCTGGGACATCAACTCGTTCGACCAGTGGGGTGTGGAGTTGGGAAAGCAGCTGGCCAAGGTCATAGAACCCGAGCTGATGGACGCTAGCCCTGTCACCAGCCACGACGGTTCCACCAACGGACTCATCAACTTCTTGAAGGCTAACTTTTAAGATCAGCAAACCCTCGCACCTTGTCACTAAGAAAAATGTCACACACACAAATATACTAACTCATGGCAACCCTTTTCAAAAGTGGCGGTGGTTTAGAATTACTTCTAATCTCATGATATTCTCAAAATTATTTTATCACCATAATTAGCAACCTTCCTCAGATATACAAAGTTTGGTCATAATGTTTGGAGATGCGACACGCTTACTATCGCAATTTTGGCATTGTGTCTAGGGTCACATTGAAACTAAAATTATTTTTTCATTTGAAGCCTCTGGTGTTTTTCGACTAACGAAATCTTTGAATAGAATTTCTAATGAGGCTCATTATGATATGTTATTTAGCTAACGCGCTTTCTATGTTGTTTTGTCTGTTAATTATTTTATTTTAGAGAAAATATATGCTTATTTAGTAATTTTTCTAGGTGAAGTGTAAATGATGTTAATTTATTATATAACTGCCACAATCTAATTATTTTCTGCATATTTATATATTTATTGAGCAATGAGCAAACAAACAATGAATAAGTGATCAAAAGACAATGTATTTGATACAATTTTACTCTACTCAAAGATCTACATTATCAAAATATTTGAATACCTATTAGAGAATATTAATAAAACGCTGTTGTATTGTAGACAATAAAAAAATGTTATGAATAATCATGTTTTTATTCATTCAAAATTACTTAACATAATCATTATTTTTTTATCACATAATATACACACATACAGACAATTTATTCTGAAGGTAGTTTAGAAAATGGACCAGTGTGTCTACCATGAGTTGTCACAGATCGCCGGACGTTACTACAGTAGTAACATAAATACGCCTACTTGCCTACGCGAATCATACGGTGAGTTTTAGTTCCTAACTATCCGCTAGAGGCACTTTAGAAGTTTTCATAATTTTTTTTTAACTATAGTCGCTAGCGAATATAGATTGTGAAAACTTATGGTAGACACACTGTTCTGATTATACATCGTGGCAGTAGGTTGTTTGAAAAAAATACAATAAAATGTTAGGTCATAATATTTTTACCCACATAACGTTGTCTCTCTACCCCAATAAGGTTTGCTGGAATTTTTTCTTTTTAAGTTAAAAGTCGCCTTTGCCATTTCTTCTCTACTTAATGTTTTTGCGAAGAAAAATCATGTCTAGCGTCACATGACCAGCATATTTCAGACAGCCAATAAAAAAAACAACACCACTAACAACGCACCAAAATCTTCTAACCTTTATGTAAAGTGACGTCACTTTCCATAAAGGTTAGAAGATTTTGGTCCTATCATCAATCAGTCACCATTTTATTTACTTTTTTTTTAATCGCCGCGCTCATTTATATCTTTGGATAGAAGACAAACAAATAAAACATCTGATAAAATAATGTCTTAAAGCGTCAGGTTTCCGACTCACAAAGAAAAAATATACTTACATATTTTCATCTCTATTCTGCGCGCGACGATTTTGAAAAAATTGTAGGGGCCCATACAAAATATCAAAACCCCTCAACGCCCGAACACTCAAACGCAGATTTAAGCATGTCTCAACTCAAGTCGTAATTATTTCGCCAGATTTCCATTAAAACCTGTCAAAATATGTCTATAATAGGTACCATCGCCAAACGTAATGCCTAACCAGTTTGAAACTATTTTGCTTTGCGTGAAAAACAAAAGATATCGAGCAAGCCGGGGTTGGCCACTATTCACTTCACAGAAAAATCACCCTAGTGGTGGTAAGGCGCAATTTATGCTGGCTATACCTACTTAGACGTGCGTTTGAGTATTTGGGTGTAACCTAACACAGTCGTATTATTAGTTAAAATTAATTAAGATCTATCCACCAACTAACAACATTTACAGAACTTACAACTAAGTTTTACTTGGGTTTCCGGCCGCGCCCGCCGCCGCCGGTTTTAGCTTTCTTTGCTGAATTCTTCTTGTCGTCAACCGCTTTTCGTTTGGGATTAGGTGTTGTTTTTATCTGAAAAGAGAGAAGGCAGCCTTGTTAGCATTTCTGTTCCGACTACCTCCAATCTAGCTTCGCATGTGTTCTTTGGGAATAAAAAGTAGTTTAGGTCCTTCTCTAGAATATGGAATCAGAATCACACTAATATTATAAATGCGAAAGTTTGTATGGGTTTTCTGGCAGAGATCACTCTTGAGCGATAAGACCGCCAATTGTCACTTAGTTTTAATTATTTCATTTGTAAATTGTTTCTTAGTTTTAAGTGTGCAATAAAAGTATTTTCTATATATCTATAATGTAAACTTTAACAACCAGAAACTAGAATTAAGCAAAAGCGATACATATCGTCAAATGAACTGAATGAAATAAATGTAACATAACATTAGTCTTTGAACATGATTGGGTAAACTTCAATGTTTCGCCTGTAGGTGGAGCTAACGGCGAAGTCCGTACAAAGTCCCAAAGATTTTCGACTGCGACGATATCCGTCTTCGTGGTCTAGATGTAATAAACCTTACCTACCAGAGGAAGGCAGGAGCTTCCTTCTCATTTTAAACACAATTACTGTGATAACTTAGTGTGGTGATCATGACAAAAATAGAATTTGCACTACCCCATCTTTTCGTGGGTGTTGCAAGAGGCGACCAAGGGATATCCACCGTGGGCGGGCTGCAGCGCCCCTTAGAGAACAATTTTATCACCAAACTGCGATCCCCAACCATCATGCCCAGTGTGGGGATTATGAATAAATAAAATATCATTTTACCGTAAAGAATCCATCCAACCGTCCTTGCGTGGTCCCTGTCCGAGCCTTCTTCAACTTGTTGGCTCCGTTCCTAACTCGGTCCTCGTTGAACTGTCTGTCTCCACACAGGAACTTCACTAGTCCTTCTTCGTCCGGGTCTGTCCATTTTAACTGCAACAAGTCATTTTTATTTTATTATAAAAACTATTGAAGTTTGACGAATTCATCACGGATATAAGCGGGTTAACTACGAACCTTATTTGTGTTAGAAGAACACCAAAGAATGAAGATATCCCTCGTTAAGGAATGAAACGTTGGTGATCTTCCAACACAAATAAAGTATTTTTTAGTTTAGAAAAGCAGTTTTAAAAAGTTGTTTGTAAATCGGTGATCATTGAAATTGGATAATGTGGTGAGGATTTTATTCAAATAGCTAATTAATTATAACCAGCAACGCCTCGCGTTTTCACCCGCGTAGTTCCCGTTCCCGTGGGAATTCCTGGATAAAATATAGCCTATCTCACTCCCTGAAAAGTAAGCTTTTTAATGATAAAATATTTTTTTTAATCAGTTCAGAAGTTTCGGAGCCAATATCAATACAAACAAATCTTTCCTCTTTAGTAGACCTCTAGAGGTAATTATAATACCGATAATTTTTTTGACAGTTACTTGTACTTATTAATACTAGTAGGTGTATGTGTAAGTCTGTATTAAACAATCAAATCGTTCCTCTTTATAAAATTACTAGCTGCGCCCCGCGGCTTTGCACGCGTTGTTCCTATGGAAACATTAAAAAGGTCATTTTCATCCCACGGGAACAGATTTTTGGGATTAAAAGTAGCCTATGTTTTATTCCAGGATTAGAATTACCTGTATGCAAAATTTCAGCCCGATCCGTTCAGTAGTTTTGGCGTGAAGAGGTAACAAACATCCATCCATACATCCATCCAAACTTTCGCATTTATAATATTAGTGTGATTAGTATAGATTAACAACAGAAAAAATTATGTGTTCTATATCTTCGGATAATTTTACTGACCGAAAAAATAGGTTTTTTTTACCCCTCACTCTACTACTCACTAGAGCCTGTTCAAAAGAGAAGAGTCGGGGGAATTGAGGGCGCGCGTGTGCCAATTGACAACTTTTGTTGCGTTGACAACACTGCTCTGTCATTGCAGTACGACTTAAGTGTTACTACCCTGCCCCTGCCCTGCCTGCTGTGTTACTACCTCCCTTAGCGAACCAGTGGTATGTGATGCGATAATTTAATTTAGTCCTCGACCCGCTATTTATTTATTAAAAAGGAACGCCAACAGCGTATACATAAAGCATTTTGTTTTAATTTACTACCTAGGCAGGTTCTAATATATACGCTTATAATAGGCGGACACAACATTGTTACACAATACTTTCTTAAAATTGCTATCATTTTTACATAGATTTATGTCGCATTTCACCATTTTCAGCCACGAAAAATTAATCTGTAACGACTGTTCACACAGCTGGTTCTCACATGAATAATTAGCAATTATTTGACAAGTCTATGATGTTGACACTTGTGTCTTCTCGATCAAAGGGTGAACAAGCGCTCTTTGTACTATAAAATCTCGATGGTTCACCCTAATGCCACGACACTTCTCTTATTAGAAACAGACTCTACTCTATTATTATATTGACGAACTCTGTGGCGCGGTGGGCGAAGGTCCGCCTGCGACGCAGAAGGTTGCGGGTTCGATTCCCGCCTCAGGACAAATGTGTGTACGATCTGCAGATATTTGTTCAGGGCGTTCTGGATGTTTTCTATGTATAATAAAAAAAATATCTATCTATGTAGTGTATTGTATTATGTCTATCAGTTATCTAGTACCCATAACACAAGCTCTGCTTAGCTTGGGGCTAGATAATGCTGTGTGAATTGTCCAACTTGAAACTGACCTCTAAGTCCTTGGTGTCATGCACCTCTGGCTCCACGAACAACTCCCTCGCTCGCTCGTAGTTCCAGTCTCCAGGAGGTGGGTACTTCTCCGTGTCGATGTTCTTGAGCACAGCTTCGATGGAGCGGTGCTGCCGGATCAGGTCTATGGCCCGCTTGGGGCCGACGCCGCGGATCGAGCCGCAGTAGTCGCAGCCGAGGAGGATGCAGAGGTCGATGAACTGTGGGCGTGAACTCATTTCATTCATTTATTTATTTCACAAACAATTTTTTATTTTGTGTCGGAAATTTGCCTTAAATTAGGTACACATAATAAATAAATAAATAAATAAATAATGCTGGACTAATCACACAGCATTATCTAGCCCCAAGCTAAGCAGAGCTTGTGTTATGGGTACTAGATAACTGATATACATAATACAATACACTACATAGATAGTTTTTTTTTATATTATATATAGAAAACATCCAGAACGCCCTGCACAAATATCTGCAGATCGTACACACATTTGTCCTGAGGCGGGAATCGAACCCGCAAGCTTCTGCGTCGCAGGCGGACCTTCGCCCACCGCGCCACAGAGGTCGTCGTTTAATAATATAAACAACTAACATTAACATAGTATGCTACAATAAAATATTAAAAATAAAATAACAAAAACAATTAGATGTCAAACATAAAATTTAAAATTTGTGTACAATAGGCAAAAAAATCAAAAATACGGAATAATTAAATGTTAACTTAAAATTATATTAAGATATTGAATAAATAAGTAAAATGTGAAATTTTTCTTTATAAAAAAACAAAATGTCAAAAATACGTAATAATTAAATGTCAAAAGTAAAATTATATTAAGACATTGAATAAATAAGTAGGATGTCAAAAAAATAATTATAAAATAATATTGGTACTAATTATCACAGATCTCCAGTGTCAGATTTGTCAACACAGAATTCCTCTACAGAGTAGTAACACTTCTTTAACAAGAGTTCTTTAAGTCTCTTTTTAAAAATGTTTGGATTAAATATACTTTTATAAGTTAAAGGTAATTTATTATACAGCTTTATAGCTGATGGCGTTAGATGTATACAACGTGGGCGCAGCTAATGGGAAGACCACTAAGATGCAGCGTGGGAATCCCCATGCAAAGCCGCGCGGGGTAGCATCAACTTCAACAGCCTATATTGGTCCACTGCTGGACGCAAGCCTCCCCCTGATAAGCGCCTAGCATATCTCATGGGGCTTGCCCCTAATCCTCATGCTGGGCATGCGGGTTGGGGATCGCAGTTCGGTGGTAGAATTGTTCTGCCGGGGGCGCTGCTGCCCGCCCCCGACGGATATCCCTTAGTCGCCTCTTACGACAAGGGCTGAGCTGTAGGAAGAGTTGGGGCGGTGCAAATTCTAAGCCAGCACCACACGGCGGCGGTGGGCATGAGTTAGTATGAAGGTAAATTCAATAATGGAGGTTTGAGCGGTGGTGGACATCAACATCAGCTGTGTGGTGCTGGCTTAGAATTTGAACCACCCCATCTCTTCCCGCGGGTGTCGTAAGAGGTGACCATGGGATATCCACCGGGGGCGGGCAGTGGCGCGCCCTGCAGGACAATACTACCACCGTACTGCGGTCCCCAACCAGCATGCCAGCGTGGGGATTATGGGCATTACCCCCCCCCCCCCCCCCCCATTAGAATAAGATAGGTTAAAGGATAACAATAATTATGACGACCTCTGTGGCGCGGTGGGCGAAGGTCCGCCTGCAACGCAGGAGGTTGCGGGTTCGATTCCCGCCTCGGGACAAATGTGTGTACGATCTGCAGACATTTGTTCAGGACGTTTTGGATGTTTTCTATGTAAAATAAAAAATATCTATCTCTGTAGTGTATTGTGTTATGTATATCAATTATCTAGTATCCATAATACAAGCTCTGCTGCTCTCTGCAGCTTACCTTGGGGCTAGATAATGCTGTGTGAATTGTCCAGTATTATTTATTTATTTAGCATTTGCTACTCTTGCTATATGATATAACTAATCCGCCATATTATTGGTAGCCCAATACAGTTTGCTGATGTTATAGAGAACATCTTTTAATTTGTTTTATTGTCTTTTATCCAAATAAATGTAAGACTTTCAGAGTGCGTGGCAATAGGGTATATGCATGTGATTTCAAAATGGCTAAAAAAATATATACGTATTCTCTATTGATATAAAAACATATCTACATATTTATTTTTGCATTTTGAGATGTTTTTATTGTAGAATTTAACCATTGAAAAATTTATATTTTAAATCTCAATCGCAAAATTTCAAAACGCTACGCCATTGACTAGAGCGGACGTGACATCACTGTACGCATTTCCTCTTTTTTTATTCTGCTTGTTGCACCTTGATTTGACACTATTCTGCCCACTTGACATTTCGTATTGTCGATTATTTTCAGTTTTTTCGGAAAACCTCTTTCCTGAGATGATCACTACCGAGGTCGTCACCAAAGGTTTTAATCAAGTGTGTACGTCGACGTCACATAAACATGGCGCCAATATGGCAGCGTTTTTATCACCCGAAAATGATTGTAGTTTTGATTTGTTTTTTTTTACCTTGTTAATGCGAAATTCAGTGAGCGTCTTATCATTCCTCGGTTAAACAATGACCTAAAGAATCGATTAAAACAATAAAAAAAATCGATGCATATACCCTATTTTGTAAAATAAAAACAATGGTGACCCGATTTTTGCCAAAATCTTCTAACATCTTTTCTATAAGACCAGTTGGATAGGTACATGTTGTTCCTGATAACCCTGATAAGCGTTGAGAAATGATTTAGATATAAGGACAACAATGATTATCTCACCTCTTTCTGATCAAGCTCCAGTCCTTTGAGCACATCATCAAGATGGAACTCCTGGACCGGCATCTTCCTGGCCTCGGAGAATGTCAGGTGTCTGAGCAGCACATTGGCTCCGAAGGTCAGTGCATCCATGTCTTCGGTGGCTGCTGCGAATACCTTGCCAGCTCGCACCTGGAATATGACAAGTTTATTATTTTAAGGAGTGGAGGGTAGACCTAGCAAAGGGATCAAAGCTAGCAAAAGCTTATGGTATATATAAATATCTTAAGTAAATGTAGTCGTATGTATACACTAGCTGCGCCCCGCGGCTTCGCAGGCGTTGTTCCTATGAAAGCATTAAAAGGTGATTTTCATCCCACGGGAACAGATTTATGGGATAATAAGTAGCCTATGTTTTATTCCAGTATTAGAATTACCTGTATGCAAAATTCAGCCAGATCCGTTCAGTAGTTTTGGCGTGAAGAGGTAACAAACATCCATCCATACATCCATGCATCCATCCAAACTTTCGCCTTAATAATATTAGTGTGATGTGATGTGATAGACAGATAGTAATCTGTCTTGCCCATACTACATCTACTTTTACTTTTAGGCTTCTACACTCTCGCGTGCGAATGACTGCATCAAATAGCGGCGCGGATCGCGATATTCGAATCGGACCCAAACTCGTGGTTTGGATTGTTTTTAGGGTTCCATACTCAAAGGGTAAAATGGGACCCTACGTCCGTATCACCTTGAGAACCAATCACCGAGGTTAAGCAGCGTCGGGCGTGGTTAGTACTTGGATGGGTGACCGTGTCACATTGACTTTTTGTTTTTTTATGAGGAAAGATTTGTATTTGAAAATTTTTATAGATAGTACAGAACCCTTCGTGCGCAAGTCCGACCCGCACTTGGCCGGTTTTATTAGAGCTATGTGATGCCATGTGCAATCAATTAATCATCTAGAATAATTTATTATATTCTTCATTCAATTATCTTCGGCACTATTCACTATGAAAACTCCAATAGACCATGAACACATTTTGCCTTACCAAAGCTGCACACTGAGCCTCTGCCTCGCAAGGTGCCTCAACCACAGGGATGCCCATGAGCTTCAGGAGTTCCCGTGCCTCTTCTCCATGCTGCCTTGTCACCTTCACCAGTCGTCGGTTAAACTTTTCAATTGAAGCTTGATCACCTGAAGAAGAGTGTTTGTGTGAAGGGATAGCGAGATGTTTTTCGGAGTGTGGACATTCTATAGTTTTCATAAACTATAATATTCATGAAGTTGTTGTTTTGTCTTTTGCGTGTAAGTATGTTGATAACTTCATAACTAATTTTAAAAGTACTGTCTGCTTTTGACAACTTTTGAACAGATAAGAACTTTGACCAGGGGATAGATCCTGAAGAACTCTATAGGCAAATTTTTATCCAGGAAATTTTATAAACCAATCAGGAAATTCATTCCAGCTATTGACAATGTACGCAAGGAAAATCAAAAGAGCCTTACCTTACAATGGTGCCCATAATTTTGTAATTTTCTTATATTAATATTTTATCGAAGAATTCACTCCACATCTTTATTACCAAAAAACATTGCTTTTATGTTTATTTTACTGTAATATTACAGACATGGGCAAAATTATGTCAACCCAAACGTAGACACCATTAAAAGAAGAAAAGAAAATGCATTCAAGGAAATTAAGGACACCTAAACCTAAAATACTTAATATAAAATAAAACATAAAATAATAACAAGGCTGCAGAAAAGTATATGAGGAAGCCTCGCTACTTACCAGCCTCAGTAGCCTTTTGAAGCTCTTTCTCTGCCTCTTCACGCCTCTCGGCTCTTTTGTTAAGCTGATGAGACTTCATGTCAGGAGGTTTTCCGTCAAACACATACACGGGCTTGATTCCATTCTCTATAAGTCTGATGGTGCGGTAGAAGGTGCCCATGAGATGAGAAGTAGTCTCTCCATCAACTGAGACTAACTGGGCTCCTGTAAAATAGAAAGTTGTTAGATTGAAGACAACAGTTAGGTTATTTGTCACAGTGTAAAATGTAGAGTTTATATCACTAACCTTCACTTCTCACAGCAATGAGAAACTGATACAAGCTCATGGAAGCATCAATAGCGATCTTACGACCTGAAAATTTAGAAGAAATTTAATGATTCATGAACGCATTCGATGGCATCACTGGGTTTCTGAATGATTACCTACCAAAATAGTTTTTGATTTCCATTTCTTTGACTGCTTGGGGTGCTATATCCGCTATAAGTTTTGATAAGCCGAGAATACCCATGATGGTCCACGATTTCCAAGATATTTACGAAATACAAAAATTTCACAGTTTCATCCGCAAATTGGCGCGAATTTATTTGTTTTGACATTTAGCGAATGAATGAATCTAATGAATGAATCGTTCCACGATTGAACAGTCAGAAATTGAATGGTAATTGGTGAATGAGTGAAATGTTTCGTCACTTTCATTAGTGATGTGCAACTATTAACTTTGAATCGATTTTAAGTATCGATTTAATAGGTAATAGCAAAACTACGATAGTAAATGATGATAAGAATAATTATATAAAATTTTAGTTTACTTATCAGGTAATTACGTAACGATGTGCATTGCAATCTGTACATAGAAAAAATATTTCAGTGGTTCTTTTCTCGGGCGTCATACAAGTCGATGACGCTATCAGCTGATTAATGTCAATAGACTTTCGCTGTCACTATTCTCTAGTACCAGCCAAGCCAAACAACACACACATCGCGCAACTACGCAAGTATAGGGTGTGTAGGATTGTATTGATCGTAGTTTCTGTATTTTTTTATTGAAAAAATATTAAAAACTGCAAGATGGGGAACTACTTTACTGTAAACATGGAAGAAAACTTTAAAAACAACCAGGAGTTCATCCAAACCATTAATAAAATAAAGGTAAGATTCAAGTTCTGTTATCTTATATAGAAGGACCTAGGTAATTAGATAAGTTGCTGCATTTAAGTCTATATTTTGAATGAAAAATGCTAACTATCTTTCATTTTAGATGGAGCGACAAATTCAATTACAATTTCAAATGCAAGAGAGACAAATGGCTATGACAATAGCAAAAAACAGAGATACATGTCTGTGGTTTACTGCTTTCTATTTAACTGCTACTGCTGGTTTATTTACAGGGTAAGTATGGAAAATTAAATATAACTAGGTATGTAGGTACTTATTTCAATTTTCCTTGTACCCAGGTAGGTACCTAAGTACCTAGGTAATTCTTAGAAACTGGCGCGATTGTCTTTTTTTCAAACAATTATTCACATTTAAATTATAAATCTATCTAAAAATTACCTCTAGCAAGCCATTTATTTTCCTGCTTTCGTTTCCTTAATATGTGTTTTAAGTGTATAATAATATAATATTATTATTCCATAATACAGTTGTAACAAATTCGTATGAATTTCTTGCCAAGTACCAACCTACTTTTATGTTGGGTACCTACCTATATTATGGTTTCATTAACAGAATGTTATATCCTTACCAGAATGTTATATTGTTTTTCTAATAATATAATAGTTCCACTTTTTTCTCATAGCTACCTACATATTATGTAAAATTGTTCTAACAGTTTCAGAAGAACCAAAAGACCATACCTTTTGATGCCCCTAATACCACTAACATTTACTACCCTGTACTACTGGGACCTTGCATATGGAAACAAAATCCACAGAATTAGAAGTAAGTATCCAAGGATCTGTATGCTGAGTGTGTACTGCCATACTGTTTACTAAAAAGTTTACATTACTCTATTTTGTAAAGGAATGTGACAGATAAGTACTGGAGCTTGGAGCGCTATCACATTTCCATGGAAGATAGAGTACCTACTTATTGTAAACTTTGTAGTAAACAGTATGACAGTACCTGCACACTCAGTATAGGTACTGCTTTTTCCCACATTATACCTACCTACCTACAGTCTACCATTATTCATTCTCAATTATTCAGAGTTTCCATAAATGTCTTGTAATTGATTGGTATTCTTCATTTGGTACGAGTGGAATAACAGAATTTGGCTCTAAATTTTCTTAGTTAGCTTGAAACATAGTATGATGTGACATAATAACGATCGTCGCCGTGAACGTTTTAAGAATACATCGGTACACTACTTAAATTATTTAAGTGCTGATACATTTTATGCTAAGAAAAAATAGGTAGGTACCTGAATGCCAGTTGATGACGCCATCGTACTATAAGATCGCATAGCATGTGTGATGGTTTTGAGATAAGTGTGTTATTTTAATATTTATCAATAATTCTATCAATTTTAAATGGACTGTTACCAACCAACTATTATAATGATTTGTATCAAATATATCATTATAATTGGTTAAAAGGTCACCACTTTTCTAGTGATACGCTCAAGTAGGTATATACCTAAGTTTTATAATGTAGGTATGTATACATTATGTACAGTTTATTTGGTCATTTAGAAGTTTATTTAGTAAGTGTAAACATATAAATTATTCATATTTGTGATAATATCTGGTAGGTAAGCTATTACGATATGTCATCGTAGGTCAAAGTTAAGATGAATAATATGTTTGCGGATTTAGTGCTCTCTCTCCCTAATGCAATAACCATGGGATTATGGTTTATATAAATACAAAGGTTAAAATATTTTTTTGCCGACATATCTATCTGATAGGGTACATGCATCGTTTTTTATTGTTTTAATAGATTCTTTAGGTCATTATTTAACCGAGAAATTATAAGACGCTCACTGAATTTCGCATTAACAAGGTAAAAAAATCAAATCAAAACTACAGTCATTTTCGGGTGATAAAAACGCTGCCATATTGGCGCCATGTTTATTTGACGTCGACGTTCACACTCGATTAAAACCTTTTGTGACGACCTCGGTAGTGATCATCTCAGGAAAGAGGTTTTCCGAAAAAGCTGAAAATAACCGACAATACGAAATGTGAAGTGGGCAGAATAGTGTAAAATCATGGTGCAGAAAGCAGAATAAAAAAAGAAGAAATGTGAACAGTGATGTCAAGTCCGCTCTAGGCAATGGCGTAGCGTTTTGAAATTTTGCGATTGAGATTTAAAATATCAATTTTTCAATGGTTAAATCTTACGATAAAAACATCTCATAAGTCTAAAATAAATATTTAGATATGTTTCTATATCAATAGAGAATACGTATATATTTTATTAGCCATTTTGAAATCACATGCATATACCCTATTAACCTACCTTCATAAACAAACATAACATGATTCTTCAATCAAGTTCTTTATTTCCATCAGGGCTCTAACCATAAGGTTCGCAATAAAAAGGCTAATTCGATTTATTTTAAATAATTCAATAAATGTTACATATAGCAATATCTATCACCTCTTTTCAGTGGAAGCAGAACACATCCTAACACATGAGGCAGACTACCTCGAAATGCCGTGTGGGCTTCCGACACCTTCCTCGATCGACCTCGGCCGTCTCGACGCCGAGGAAAAGGTGAAGATTCATCCCCCGCTTCTTTAAAACGACAAATAATAAGCACCATTATCTGTATTGCTATTATAAGAAAAAAGAGAGGTTTGATTTAAGTAGTTGTTGGAAAGACAATATAAACGAAAAGTAACTGAGATGATGCTAGTCTCCTTCCTTAGTAAAAAGGAACTATAAGAAAAGGAAAAGACGTTATATATAAACTTACTGTCACCTAACGTAAGAACTAAGACCGTTTTCAAGAATCATTTAAAGAATAATAATAATTATGAATGTGAGATTATTGATGACGATGATGGTCATAACGTACTTATATCATTAGATAAAAGATAAACTGTATCTTTAAAAGTACTTAATAATTCTAAAAATCGACTTGGGCCCTCCTCTTAATCAAATTTAACGTAGATTTAAATTTCTTGTTCTATATACATAACTGTTCGATCTTTTGATTCTTGATATTATATTAAGATTGTTATTAAATGAGCAAAAGGTAAACTCTGCATGGGGATAGGTACCTATGTTAGATAATGTTCAAAGTGTGCCTTCGCATTGCGAATAGGTGGTAGATAGGAGAACGCACATTGATAGTTTGAAGCGCTTGTAAAAATTTTAATGCCTGTGCCAGACAAATCAGTAAATAACATTAATATACTAAATAATAATAAATAAAATTAAGAAAAACTGTCTTTTTTCTAAAATGTGAGTCAATCAGTATTAAGAGTTCATAATAGGAATTACTTATTTTTATTGTCCAGTTAAAACTTTTTCCTATTTACAATTTTGACAATATCTTAAGAAAAAAGTAGATAAACACATAATATTATGTAAGCAATATTTTTTTTGTATTAAAAGTGTAGTTCATTATCACGTTAATTACTTTGAATTTTAAAATCATTTATTTTTATAATTTTATTTCGGTAGGTCGGTAAGGAACTGGTATCTACTTACACTGCCCCGGTAACCTTTTGTTGTTATTGTATTAACATTTTTTTATGCCAAAGGCAGCGGTAGATACGTCACAATACACCTATTCGTTTTTGTTTTTTACTATTTTGATGTTTAGGTATGTTATCTTTTTGTGCAAAGTACTGCATGTAATTTTAATTATATTTATTATATATATAAGCCACTCAAGAATAATTTAGAAATTCGCTTTCGACGATGACTTAATTAAGTTTAAACTTGTAACAAATCAGTGCTCATTATTGTAACTATTTATTACTAGTTACAAAATTGTTGTTAAAATAAAATATTACCAAATACTTACCAAATCATATTTCATTTTAATTTGAAAAATAATTTGTTTATGTCACCCGTGGCAACTACTACTCAACCTGTCCAAACGGCCTCCTTGCCTAACTCCAAAGTACTTAGTAAACTTGGAAACCTACCTACAAAGTATCAAGCCAGTATTTTGGGTACAATTGAAATCGATTATGGCATAAAAGAGAGATATCGATTATACAATATTTTAGTGTTTTCACATTACTACAGCAGTTGTCAGCTGTCGTTGTCATGGCAACGGAAATTTGTTTAGGTGCCGTAAACAAATGAAATCCGACAGGCAGACCAAACGTGGCGTTGTTTTCTTTGAAAAAATTGTGCAAAATAAAATATTTGGGAATATTTACAAGGAACATGGACATTGTAACACAACATTGCTTTTTTGTACGTGAGTATTTTATCCGATAAATTATACCTACACTTATTATTTTAACGAATTTTTAGAGAGATTGCAAGGAGTTATTGGATTCTTTCGATGTTTCGGTTGCTTGGGGTACAACAATCAATAATTTACAATGGGAAGCGTCACGCTTGGCTCCGATATTCAAATTTGCTAACGATAAGCGTAAAATTTGCATTTTGCGTTCAACTGCCAACATTTTGACTAGGTTACTTTACCACCTTACAAACTTACAGGATCATTATAATTAGTCTATATATTTATAATCATTTAGATAGGTTAGGTTAGTAGGTAGGTACATAATGAATGTAAGTCTATTTTGGTGTCACATTTTCTAAAAATAAATACTTTTTACTTTACATTACCTACCTATCTACCTCTGTTTATGTACCTACTTTAAGTGTATAGGTAGTTTTACGCGCACGCGAAACGAATGGACATGTATCGTAAAAAATGTATTTCAGCTCTAAGGCCAAGCAAGTAAACTAGCAAAAATATGAGTCAAGCTCAAGCACCGAAATTAAAGAAAGATGAAAAAAAGAAGGATGCAACGAAGCAGGTCCCTGCTAAAAAGAGTCCCGAAAAGAACATGTCGGAAATCGACGAGCATATTCTAAAGAGGTTTGAGATAAAAAAGAGGTTGGGTAAGGGCGCGTACGGGATCGTTTGGAAGGCCATAGACAAGAAGTCTAAGGATGTGGTGGCCATCAAGAAGATTTTCGATGCTTTTCGTAACCAGACTGATGCTCAGCGAACTTTTAGGGAGATTATTTTCC
Source organism: Eupithecia tripunctaria (assembly GCA_955876795.1). Classification (NCBI taxonomy): domain Eukaryota; kingdom Metazoa; phylum Arthropoda; class Insecta; order Lepidoptera; family Geometridae; genus Eupithecia; species Eupithecia tripunctaria. Next base: position 4,013,450 of record OY041623.1, on the reverse strand, counting down.
TCCAGTCATTTCGGAACCATCCTAATATCGTGAAACTTCACAGTATACACAGGTGAGTTCAGTTCCTGTGCATACTTACCTTTAACACTTTCACTGTCCGTGACGCGCATGGACGTGTTTCCGCTCCTGCCAGTTGCTGGACATTGAATGCGTTAAGAGCAGCAAGAGCTTGTTAATTGGAGTGACGCATTTTCCCAGCTGTGGGATTGGGGATTCAGCAGGCTGATACATTTCTAACGCGATTTATACAGATTTAATTATTTTATTATTTTTATTATTATATTTTATAATTATTTAATTTATTTCTGCTATACATTATTATCCTATTTTATTTGAAAGCTGACTAAGCTGACTGATTTACGGGTAGGTATTTATCACGAATAATCACGATCAAGTTGATACCTTTGATTTTTTCGAATGCGTTTCGTGGATTTAACATAGGCTGATGATGATGATGATGTATATCACATTTACAACAGTTTGGATAGATGTTTGTTACGTCTGCACGGTGAAACAACTGAACAGATTGAGGTGAAATTTGCAAAGGCTTAGCTCCAAACCTGGAATAAAACAAAGGCTACTTTCATCCCATAGCTCCAGATAGAAAAATTAACCGTAGGCAGAAACAAGTTTCTCAAAATAAAGCTTTTCATCAAGTAGGTTGTTCATAAAGTGGTAGTCACTACAAGTAGTCAAAAAGCCTTTTCGATTCCTTCAAATTCCTTGTCTTGACCACTTTTAAAATATCACTCTTTTTAGGGCCATAAACTAACACCTTCATGGCCATGACGCAGGTGCCATGTGGTCTCCGTCCCCATGTGTTCTTGCTTTTCGACTAGAAACCTGCCGAATGACCACTTTTAAAATACCGCTTTTCCTGACATAAACCTTCTTGATAAAAGCCGTCTTGCTTTTCGACTAAGTACTTGCCGTGACCACTTTTAAAATACCACTCTACCTAGGGCCTTAAACAATCGCGACATAAACCTTATTGAAAAAAGCCTTCTTGCTTTTTGACTAGGTAGGTACGATTGCTGCGACCTCCTTTAAAAATACCACTTTTCCTAGAGCCTTAAACAATCGCAACACAAACCTTCTTGAAAAAAGCCTTTTTCTTTTCGACTCCTTGCTGTGACCTATTTTAAAGTACTATCACTCTTCCTAGGGCCCTAAACAACCGCGACATATACCTCGGCTTTGAATACATGGAGACAGATCTCCACAACGTGATCAAACGGGGGAACATCCTCAAGGACATACATAAGCGGTACATCATGTATCAGATGCTGAAGGCCACGAAGTATATACACTCGGGGAACGTGATCCATCGCGATCAAAAGCCGAGCAATGTGCTTATTGATAGTGCGTGTCGGTAAGTGACAGTTTTCTATCAATTCATATTAGCTTTAATATAAGTTACGTTTTTTACCTTTGTGTTTTTCGCGTAGATAATGAATGTAGGATTTAAATAAAGAAGACATAATATCATGATCCTTTGATAAAATGTGGATATATATGCGATAGCATGTGTAGTGTACCCGCTGTCATTTTCAATCCCTTTATTTATCTAACTACACAAGATCTACACGACCTTTTTTTTTTAAGTAAGCTGATATGGGATCTCTTTTCTATCACATAGGTACGTATCGTTTTAGGTAGGTTCAGTCAATGAGTGTTTCCAAAGGTTTTATGTGTTATAAAAACGGGCCGATTCATGCAATGTTAGTGTTTCGCTATTCATTTTCCGCAAGTTTTTATAGCTGACGGATCTTTCGAACGTGATCTAACGCGGGAACATCCACAAGGACATAATAATATGTACTCCTCAAGGACATACACAGGCGGTACATCATGCACCAGACTGAAGGCCACGGCATAATCCACTCGGGGAACGTGATCCATTGCGATCAGAAGCCGAGACCCGCGAGAAGAATTATAGCATCAAACGGCGATCCCAACCCGCATGCCCACAGCGTGGGGATATGGACATTAGGTACCCTCCGTGAGATAAACGCCAACGCGTTTATCTCACAGAGGGTAATGTAGGAAGCCTGCTTCAGCGGACCAATACAGACTGTTGAGGTTGAGGTTAAGGAGTCTGATCGGTAAACTATACGAGTAGATGAGAGCATTCTCTCAATATACATTTTTAATTACGTTTTAATTAATTTATTGCTGTAGCTGCTGATAAGGCGGTCACTGCCCTGCCCACCAGGCGCGTTCCTGTGGGTCGCATAGCAGAGGATGGGCAATGAATGCCTAACGCAAGATAGAGGGGGAAATATCAAGGAATCAAAGCCTCCCATAATGCGAGCGTAGGGCTCTATCGGTCCGAGGTAACATACTGGCTCGCAGATTTTCCCGTTGTACTGAAGAAGTCAAAGTCACACTTTTCAAAGCATACTGTCAGAGTTTTTACACGGGAAGTCTGTGGGTCCGGCACACCAAAAGATCGATGGATGCCCTACGCATCCAATATAATAATATATTTCGGATGATGCTGCGATTGCCCCGATTCTGTAGTGCATCGGGAATATTTGCGCAGTACCACACTGATGGTTTTCATGCCATCGTACGCAAGAAAACTACGTCCCTGATGCGCAGAATACGGGACAGTCGCTACAGCATCCTGAGGACTGTGGCAGAGGGACTATCGTCTCCACTCTGGAGGTACTTTGTGGTGAGGGTGATCAATGAAGGAAAATACTTCCCGCATTGATTATCCTTATCACAGCACAGTTCCTGTCACAGTTCTCTATTATGTTTACTTTTCTTTTCTGTAATTTTCATTTTTTCTATTTTTGTGGTTGTGTGTGTTAAACGTGTTTCTGATGTATATTTTTGTCGTAAGCCTATGGACTGTAATTGTCTGCAATAAAACGTTTTTATTCATAATTATAGAAGATTATTCATCCCCCAGGGTGAAGTTAGCAGACTTCGGCCTAGCTCGCTCAGTGTCCAGCATGTACTCCGGCGGAGAAGACGGCGCGGATCCGTGTCTGACAGACTACGTCGCGACGCGGTGGTACCGCGCGCCCGAGATACTCATCGCCAGCAAGAGGTCAGTCTGTCTGTTAAGAATTAAATCCAATTCGTTTATTAAAAACCAGAGTTCGTATTGATGCGTTGACCACCACCATCATAGTCCTTTGCTTGACATTGGCCTCCCATATATTCTGTATGCATTGTATCTGGTTTTTGATTAGAATATCTGTCGCTTATAAAATTAGCCAAGGAAAAGGGTGTCTAAGCCGAAAGGGGGTGATTTTGGACATCGAGGGGATCAACGTTTGTTCTTGGATTTTATCAATTTCGATCCTTTTTTTACTATTTTTAAGAAGATGCAGGCGTTTTTTCTTTATATTCGTGTTTATTTACTTTTATCTCTCCTGCATTCAAAGGATTTACATGATTTTTGAAAAGAAATATGTAAAATAATATTTGTGTAATGTTAAGTAATGCAAGAGAGCGTGTAAAAAAAACTTATAGGAAGAAAAACTCCTTTATTTTGGCAAACAATAAAAAAGGTCACAAATTGATCCCCATCGCGATACACAATAACCACACTGTAGGCTTAGTTCACCCTTTTTATGGTCACCTGTATAGTGATAATTTTCTATCTCAGTTTTCTATAGAATTTCCAGCAGGGCAAAAGGTTGAGTAGTGCAAAGCTCGGGCAGATATTTTCTATTCATTTTAACCGATATTTTATGTGGATTAAATTCAGTTCACTACACTGCTTTCAAGGCCTCTTGCCAAATCGTTTGGGTTTATAACATCGTTTACTTAGATCTATGGTTTACTTTTATGCTTTATTATAAATGTATAATAACAACGAGAGCGTGTGCGCCTGCACATAAAATTTCAAGAGTGGAGAACCAAAGTAATGTAGGTGTCAATAATACTAGGTACTTAACTAAAAAAAGCGTAGGAGATGGGCTTTTTCCACTAATCCTCTTAAACAATCCCCTGCGAAGAGGATTTCGAGTTTTTGTCCATTAATCCCCTGCCGGCTCAGAGAGAGGACGCTCAGAGGATTTTTGGATAAGAATTCCAGAAAGGCAGAAATTCCCTGATCCACTTATTTACAACAAACTCAAACTAAAAAATCCTTTATGTCCATTAATACACATTATGTAATTGCAGTCCCTTTAGGTACATACCAACTACACTGATTATGATAACGTGATTGTTTATACGATCTTGCTGCCACTCTGGTACCTTCCAAGGTACCTATTTTATCTCAGGGTATGGTAATAGTGTTTGTTTGTGCTGTGTGGTGCCGGCTTAGAATTTGCATAAGCCCCCTCCTCATCTTTGTGAATGAACCAGTGCTTAACTAATCAGCGATCGTTTCACTTGTCTGTCTTCATATTTAACGTAGTCTCTAAGTCTTTATGTTTATAAGTAAAAATAATTAGTTTTTCTTTCTTAAGCAAATTTTTTTTATTTCCTATGAATTTCACTAAAACACAAGCTATAATCACACTATTATTATAAATGCGCAAGTTTGTATGGATGTATGCATGGATGTTTGTTTTCTCATCACGCCAAAACTACTGAACGGATTTGGTTGTAATTTTGCACACAGGTAATTCTAATCCTGGAATTAAACATAGGCTACTTGTTATCCCATAAATCAGTTCCCGTGGGATAAAAATCACTTTTAAACGTATTCATAGGAACGAGTGCGAAGCCGCGGGGCGCAGTTATACATATAACAAAACGAATTATAGGGAAAGGGTCCCTCGCCCTAGCCATATGCTGCATGCAAGGAGCGTGGTAGGTTCTTTCTTCCTTAATATAATATAATGTAATGTATCTTTTAAAATAATTCTTAATATAATGTATCTTGGGCAATGTATACTTACGCTTCCACAACAAAACCCCTACTGAGCTGCAAAAATTATCAGTAAATAAATTCAAACAAACTGTCAAAACTTTTCTATGCAAAAAGGCTTACTATAAAATTTCAGATTATCTAGAGGATAAAAAAGCTTGGGTCGGATTTTGCTCCAACTCGAAAAATAACAACTAACAGGCTAAAGGTTTCTTCGTCGTTTCTTTACTTTAGTCTACATAGCGAAGCGATCGAAATCAAAAATACCACTTTATTTCCGTGTTAGTGTATTTTTTAATATGATTTGACTTTTTCTAAGTGTACATTTATTGTATTTATGGAAATAAAGCATTTTTGAGTTTGAGTTTTGAGCTTACACCTTTATCTGTCGAACTCTGACCGGGCATTTTCCCCCACCAGCTACACAAAAGGTATCGACATGTGGTCCCTGGGCTGCATCCTGGGGGAGATGCTGACGGGCAAGCCTCTCTTCCCTGGCACCTCCACTGTCAACCAGATCGAGCGTATCATGGCTGCGCTGCCTAGACCTTCGCAGGAAGGTATGTACTGATGAATCTACTAACTTTTTACTAAAGGGTTTCACACGCGGCAGCTAGAATATATATATATTAATAATCAATGTACAATTATTAATATATGTATATTAATAATTGTACATCGATTTTTTACATGCATGAAATATGAAGGAATGTAATATATTGTTACATTGTGCTATAATGTACATCTTTACATTACCACCAAGTGCAAGCCTTTTTTTACTCTTAAAGCAGCGATGTATCTGTGTATTTCAGAAAATACATAGTCCATACCTACATAATTATTATCGTATTTAAGGTTAACACACATAATAAAACAAAAGTAAAATAAAATAGACACTCTGTTAAGATAACTGGAATGTAACATATTGTTACATTCCTTCATATTTCATACATGTAATAAATCCATGAAAGCTGTCGTGCTTGTGTGTGGTCTGCTGACGATTTCTATAGAAAAATATAGGTACATTTACACGATACATTTACTCTTCAGATTACACTGAAGAATAAATGTATCGTGCTATAATGTACATCTTTACATTATAACTGTCATGTCCCAAGCCTTTTACTCTTAAAGCAGCGATGTATCTGTGTATTGAGAAATAACATAGTCCATACCTACATATTTTCGTATTTAAGGTTAACACAAATAATAAAACAAAAGTAAAATAAAATAGACACTCTGTTGTTGATGATTGGAGGAATAACCAATCAAGGAAATAGCATTCTTCATTGATCACCCTCCGGACAAGCCACTTCCTCCAGAGTGGATACGATACGATAGCCACAGTTCTTAGGATGCTAATGTGACTGTCCCGCACTCTGCATCAGCGACGGTTTCTTTTTGCGTATGATAGCAAGAAAGCCATCCGTGTGGTACTTATAACATGTACAATGTAGTATGTTTATAAAAGAAGGCTGTCTTCGATGGGCTGGTCACTTAGAACGAATGCCAGACGCCAGAGCACCAAAACGTCTTTTGCGTAGCAAACCTGCCGGCCGAAGACCCCCTGAAAGACCAAAACTCAAGTGGCACAACGGAGTCCAAACAGACCTAAAGGCAATTGGAGTGACCGCGGGAAAAAGCCAAGAATAGGATCGAATGGAGAAATTTACTGGACCAGACCAAGGGCCACCCTTGGCAGTAGGATCAGGATGATAATGATGATGATCTGAGTATCCAACGCAAGACTTCTTCAGGCATCTCGGTTCTTAGGTGTCCCGCTATCGCGTCAAGTTCCAGTGATCGGTTTACACTTCGAAGCCAGCGATTACAGGGATGATCGTCATCCTGACTTTACAGTGCGGGTGGGTCTTGGTCTGGTCTGGTAAAATTCGTCATTCTCTCCTTTTCTTGGCTTTTTTCCTGCGCCAGACGGTCAAAGAGTCAGAGTCAAATCGTTTATTTCTTTAGACTTACAAAATAAACACTTAGACAAGTAAATTTTTTACTATAGAATACGGTCACTCCAATTGCCTGTAGGTCTTGTTGGACTGCATTGAGCCGCCTGAGTTTCGGTCTTTCAGGGGGTCGTCGTCCATCAGGTTTGCCAAGAAGAGCGTTTGCGTCATTGTTATGCAATATGTTTAGCTAGTGAATGTGCTGTTGGCTTCTTAAAATCAGATCCAAGTATCCCTGTTTTTGGAATGGTTCTAATCTGTCTATTGCTAGATGTGGGTCAATCCAGTTATACCAAAGCCACTGCCAGACTTGTCTGACTGGTCCAAGTCTCGGTGATATTCACCATCATCAGTCAACCTTTATGAGTCCACTGCTGGATATAGGCCTCCCCTTATGAGACCCATAGAGCCCTGTCATCAGCTGAAATTCCTGGGCCTGTAAATAAATAAAGTCCATCGCATTCCAGACATAACAACTGTCTGCAGTGGCTACGGCTCATCTCTCATTCGGGAGCAAGCCGCCAGTGCGACGGGCGCCGCCTCTCTGACGTCACTGCTCTCCTGCGCGCCCAGAGACGCGGCCGAGCTGGTGCAGAAGCTTCTAGTCTTCAATCCGGCCAAGAGGCTCAGTGCGGAGCGCGCGCTGGACCATGAATATGTTGCCAAGTGAGTCGTTTATGAAAAGTCACTCATGACATGACAGACACTTCATGACAAATAACTCAGACGCTGTATGACTGACGACTCACCACAGATGACTTGTTACTCACAACGATAGATTATCTATATCAAAACAGTCTCATCCGTGAGCAAGCACTCTCTCCTGCGCGCCCAGAGACGCGGCTGACCTGGTGCTTCAATTCGTCGAAGAGGCTGATTGCTGAGCGCGCACTTGATACGAATATTTTGCCAAGTAAGTTGTTTGTGAAAGGTCACTCATGCATGACAGACACTTTATGTCAAATGACTAATCATAGCAAGCGCTTTATGATCATGAATATGTAGCCAAGTGAGTGCTGCTCATGATCTTCCCTCACAGAGAATTCAAGACTTGACTTATTCATGACATTACAGATAGTTCATGACAGAGGACGCATTATGACGAATGAATCATGACATGAGTGGTGACTTTAAACACTTGGTTTATGAATTTAACTAAAACTAACTGCTAATCTCACTAAAACATGTCTTATGAGTTTATGACAGACGCTTAATAAGTGTACATTTATTGTATTTATGGAAATAAGCCATTTTTTTTTATTTGGGATAAGTGACTTATAACGACTATTCTTATTCGTAGCTTATAACAGATTGATTTTGCTTGATAGATGACAATCATGGCAACATCAATAATGTACCTAACTGTACGTACACCTGCTGTATTTTTATAATAATTGTACTATTTCTTGTGAACTATTAACAAATAAATCTAGTGGTCGTTTTAAGACATTTGGCTCACGACAGATGATTCATAAAACTTTTTAATCTTTGTCGCGATTTTTTCACCTCCTGTTCACCTGTTTGACGACCTCTGTGGCGCGGTGGGCGAAGGTCCGCCTGCGACGCAGGAGGTTGCGGGTTCGATTCCCGCCTCGGGCCAAATATTTGTATGATCTGCAGGTATTTGTTCAGGGCGTTCTGGATGTTTTCTATATATAATAAAAAAAAAAACTATCTATGTATACTCCATTTCAGAATCCAAGATATTTTATGTCAACAAAGACATTCATCAGTGAAAACTTAACAAAATCATATAACAATAACATAAAACCACGAGGTAATAGCAAGGTTATCATATCACTAAAAACTAAAACATTTACTTCAACAACGCATCATTTTACGTGTGCAGCGAAAAATGTTTAAATTTGACTTCGAAAACGAAAGAGAGGTCAATTAAACGATGAATGAAAACTTTCAAATTCAAAAATTATTTCGAGCTTCTGTGTTTAGGTTTGATGAAACCAATGTCGTTCAATATTTTCCAACAATATCCCTAAGGTTTTGTAACGACTTTGTATACATAAAATATCCAGGTTTTTGAATCGGAGTATAGTGTATTGTATTATGTATATCAGTTATATAGTACCCATAACACAAGCTCTGCTTAGCTTGGGGCTAGATAATGCTGTGTGAATAGTCCAGCATTATTTATTCAATATTTATTTATTCACCAGATAAATAATAACTAATAAAGATGACTCATGACTAATTTACGATGTTGTGTAGATTCCACCGCGAGCGCGACGAGCCGATTCTAGCTTCAGACGTGCTGCTGCCGCTGCGAGACGACAAGCAGATGTCTGTCGACGACTACCGGAACAAGCTGTACAGCATCATGAACAAGGGCACTCATTCTTTCAGCTCACAGCAAAAGAAGATCTTCACAACGTAAGCAATTTTTTCCTTCATTCTTATGACACGTCTTGAGTGACAAAGCATAGCGGTTTGCGGAGTATAATCAATAGGTACGCAAAAGGCCATTCTTTGGCCCGTACTATGATAGCTTGCTCAGTCATCTATCTATGCTTGAGTAGGTAACGATACGTCTTGAGTGACAAAGCATAGCGCTTTGCGGAGTATAATCAATAGGTACGCAAAAGGCCATTCTTTGGCCCGTACTCTGAAAGCTTGCTCATCTATCTATGCTTGAGTTGGTAACCATTTTTTTTTATTGACAGCGCGAGCTTTCATAATAGAGATGGTACGTAGGTACGAGCTGTGTGGTGCTAGCTTAGAATTTGTACCACCCCAATTCTTCCCGTGGGTGTCGTAAGAGGCGACTAAGGGATATCCATGGGGGGCGGGCAGCAGCGCCCCTGCAGAACAAGTCTTCCACCAAACTGCGATCCCCAACCCGCATGCCCAGCGTGGGCATTATGGGCATTACCCCCATAAGTAAAACGCCAAAAAGGCGTTTACCAGGTCGTCCAGCAGTGGACCGATACAGGCTGTTGAGGTTGAGGTTGACGTACGGGCCTTAGCTCTTCAGCTCTGCGTGCCGTCATTCAACGTGACGTGCTTGATTTTTATTCATATTTAACTTTTTGTGGCTTTCGTATTACTGCGGCCATGTTAAGCCTATTGCGATCGCCACGATAACCAAATAAACTGCGGCGTTCAAAGTTTACCTCTGTGGCGTGGTGGGCGAAGGTCTGCTTGCGACGCAGGAGGTTGCGAGTTCGATCCCGCCTCGGGACAAATATGTGTACGATCTGCAGACATTTGTTCAGGGCTTTCTGGATGTTTACTATGTATAATAAAAAAATATCTATCTATGTATTGTATTTTGTATTTGTATTGTATTTGTTTATTTATAAAAAACTTAATCTAATTTAAATTTTAACATTCTCTAAACCCGTCAGGATTTGTGCAGAATGTTACATTCCTCGGGTTAAATACAATTAGTGGTAAGAAGTGTACGAACATAATAGGCACCTACGTGCGGGCCATCTTCATAACCATTAGATAGGTACACTTATTTTATAAAACTAGAAACAGGCATGTAATTATACATTAAACAATTTTTTTAAGGTAAGTAGATATTACCTACTTTAGATTAAACTTACATACACTATCATTAAACCAGAGTGGCTAAAAAAACAGGTGACATAAGTAGGTAGTTTGTAGTCAACCAAAGTGTGCAGATTATCAACGCATTGTTCGATGTTCGGGTGGCCGAGCCTCCCGAAGTTCCCCGAACACTGCGGAATGCATCGACTTCGCTCTAGTATGTAGTGTATTGTATTAAGTATATCAGTTATCTAGTACCCATAACACAAGCTCTGCTTAGCTTGGGGCTAGATAGTGCTGTGTGAATTGTCCAGCATTATTTATTTATTTATTTACAACCTACCCTCCAGTTGCTAGGGACTTCTAAACTCTTCCGGCCTATATAGATGCTTGCCTAGATTAATGCTGCTGTTTCATTCTTTATATACCTCTACCACAATAACTTCTATTTCATCTCAATAAAACAAGAAATAAACCCTTAAAATTTTGTCCACAGCTCAAAATCCCACACCCTCCCACAACCGGCAACGAAAAGCAAAAGTAACTTTGACACGGAATGCAGATATAAAGCGAAACTCAATACGTCAGCTGACGCAAAATTGCGGACCAAGATAGAACGACCTGTGAAGGAATACCGCTCAGACCATAGCGTCCACAAGCCTTTGAAGGTAATATTAGTATGATAAGACGGAAGGATTATGTGAGCCTACAATATTCACTCATCATGAGTCACTTGTCATGAACTATGATAATGAGTCATGGCTCCATGGGTCATCGGTGTATTAACACTCACAACTCATGACATGACTAATATTAGTATGAAAAGAGGGAAGAATTATGTGAGCCCACAATATTCACTCAAATCTCATGAGTCACTTGTCATGAACTATGATAATGAGTGAGGGCCCCATGGGTCATCGGTGTATTAACACTCACAACTCATGACATGACTAATATTAGTATGAAAAGAGGGAAGAATTATGTGAGCCCACAATGTTCACTCAAATCTCATAAGTCACTTGTCATGAAATATGACAGTTAATCATGGCTCCATGGGTCATCGGTGTATCAACACACACAACTCATGACATGACTAATATTAGTATGAAAAGAGGGAAGAATTATATGAGCCCACAATATTCACTCAAATCTCAGATAATGCAATGAGTCTTCTTGGGTCATCGGTGTTATTAACACACATAACCCATGACCAAACAACTCCCTTTATAAGTTCAGGTTATAATATTAACATTTACAACTAACCCATGACGCATGGAGCCATTTTTGAAGTGAAAACTTCTATAGCCGCGTTGTGCATTTTTTTGGCATGGGTAATAAATTGTAAGATGCTGATCTAACTGATCTAACATGTTAGATCAGTGGTGACGTAACACGCTTGCATTACTGTAGTTTTCAATTGGTACTACATTGTTAGCTACCTGTGTAAATAGTTCACTAAGTTGAAAGAAGATGTCGCTAGTTCTGGGAGCAACACAGAACCCACAGCGTCAGTTGAGATGACCTTACATAGTAGTAGAGAAGTGTCGCCGCAGGCTAACAGATGGCGTTATCGCGAAAAACAAAAATGCCACTTGTAGTGTTGTTTTTCACTTCTACCGGCACTCCCGGAGTTCAACCCGTTATTTTTTTTACATGTAGGACGCATGCATGTCCTACATAATAAAAAAAATACATTAAGTTTTCCTATATAAAGAATCATAAAATATTATCTTGTTTTCAAAGATTTCAATCGTTATATACGTCCTGACACAAAAATCTGTGGTATTGTCTTTCACTATGCGTAGTAAAAATTTGGTTTTACCAGTAAACTTGCTGTTATTATTACTATTATTTGTGCAATGATATTGCACGAACTTTTGTGAAAAAACACACCACACAAACACACAATAATATAATTCTAAGAGAGCGAACTAACCTCTATTTCGTTTGGCAACAAAACGGTGCGGTCTCAGCATTAATAATAACTGCGGAAAGGGCCTATTTAACGATTAAAATCTTTATCAATCCGATTCTTACTTAAAATTCAGCCTGATTTTAACAATCGTCCAGCAACTAATAATTTCTAAAGTGATCGACTATTTTTCCCACAGGCAACAAAAGTAATCGAACGCCACGAATGGACGGAAAACAAAAGCCACGGCGATTACTTCCAACCTGTCACCCGGAAATCCTCTTCGGAGCTAGGGGTCATGAGCGGGGGGAAGAAAGTTGTTCAACAGCGGCGCAACTCCACCTCCTTCTCAACAGTAACCATCGGGGGCGATGCCGACTATCTAGGGGCCAGGCAGCGACATGGGGTCATCACGGCCAGCGCTCTTATGGATCTGCGGACTAGCATACGATGATGGCCAACCCTATTTGTCCCTGTTTCGGGTTGTAGGATCAAAAGTCAAGCATGGCGACTTTTTTTAGTGGTTCAGCATCATCAGACTCAGTCAGTTTATTTATTTTTTCCTTTTTGATACAATCACGTACACGGAAGTCAGAAATATTGGTATGATAATTGATTGATAACATAATGCAAAATGCATATCAGCAATAGCTTTGTAAACATACTAAAAAGATTAACGTATCAATAATTGATTTTGTTTTAAAAAACTATACATTAACAAGTTTTATATTTATATGGATCCCATTGTCAGAAATGGGACTACACGGGTAGCTCCAGCTTTCATATAAAAAAAGAATCATGAAAATCGGACCGCCCAGTCAAAAGTTCTGAAATAATAAACAAAAAAAACAGTTGTATTGAGAACCTCCTCCTTTTATTGAAGTCGGTTAAAAAGTCAAGCATGGCGACTTTTTGTAATGGTTCAGTACCATCAGATTCAGTTCAGTTTATTTATTTATTCCTTTTTGATACAATCACGTACACTGATATCATCATCAAAAGCTTCGTCAACATAATAGATAGATTAACTTATATTGTTTCGCAAAAAAATAGTTTTCTTACATGTAAAGGTTTTTTATTATAAAATTTTATACAAAGGTGAAAAAAGATCAATTACTGCTTTATAGTTTTACTATTCGCGGAACTTACAAGCGGTTTATGGAAAATCACTGGCATTTTTCATTACTTCAGTCATCCCATGGCTACTATAGTGTGTTATACTGCTACTTACAATCGGGAAAACTCTGACTTCTTTTTAAATATACAAAAACTTTTCTCGCTATTAACCTGCACGCGTTTTATTCATTCGATTCGTTTCCGAAGCGAAAACGTCAGATTCGAATTTTCTTTAGAACTTTAGAACGCTATTTTGATTTGTCAAAAGTTTTCTATATCGAATCCGATGCCTTTCCGATAAATTAAAATACCCTGCTGGGAGGAGATAAATTTTAATTCGATAAAACCACGATTTACTAGCGATTTTATGTGAACAAAAATGTGGATGATTCGAAATAGTGACGGCTGTGAAGCCCCGAAAGGTATTCTGAAACCATTTTTATAAAAAAATCTGGCATTAATACGCGTTAATACATCATACGTTTTGGTAATTATTTTGACTTGTGTTATAGACAATGCTTGGATGTATTTTCAGATAAAGAAATAATACCATTGCAAATAAAATTCTCAGCTCCTAATTTCATGGCCGTTAAGTTTACAGCGTCCTCTACTTTATCATCACATTCTACGCATAGATAAATAAAAAAAAACATGGGTTTAAATATGTAATACCTGTGTTTATTGCAGAAGTCGCCGCAGGCCCAGGTTATCATTGTCAGATTTTATTTTCTATCCCTTTTAAATTCCCTTGTTCCATATAATGTTATCTCTTCTGTGCATGTTATCTTTCTGTATAGCCGGTTTCTCGAATGCTAATCAAATCACAAATTAGTTGACAAGGTAATTAACTTGACACACTGCTCAAATCAAATGGGTTGCACAAACGCTGATTAAACAAAATATCACAGAATCACATTTTAGTTGATCATTGATTTGACAAGCGCATGACCAAATATACCTAATTAGCGTTCCAGAAACCCAATTTAATGTTTAACAAGAGATTCAATGATTTCACAGACTTGACAACTAATCTCTGTTCATTAACAAAGTACGTAATCAACATTCAAGCAACCCAAATGATATTTGATTAGAGTTTTCATCATTGATTAGTTAATTATGCAGATGATCTGCATTCTAGAAACTGGCTGATACTTACAAGTTAATGTTTTGTAAACATTGTTTTTGTTGTGAAAATTAGGTACTCAACAAAGAATGATTTTTTTTTACTGTCTTGTGCTGTGTAAATATTTTTAAATGTATATCTTTTCTAGTCATTATTTTACAATCTGAAACCGTCCCATGTAATTTTATAGTATGGAGTCACTGTGACGTCTCTGATTGGTTGTCGAAGGTGCCACTTTGTTTTCACTGTCCCGTGATTGGTTGCGTTAACAGGTTTTTTTTAATAAAATTGTTTAGTGCCTCTTGTATGTAGATAGATTTAAAAATTATGAAAATGTTTGCTCACTTTTAGAAATAATTCGCAATACTTATTTTTTAAGTGCGATATATACACCTCTAGTCCAAATTTAGATGTTTATATTAGATAATTAATGAAATCACCAATAGATCTCTGTATATTTTGAAAATCTTGATACAATATTTTAAAAGACAGAAATAAACACATCATCAAGAAGCCGTAAACATGTACCTATTTAGAGTCAAAAATATAAGTATTTTAATGTTTTCCGACTGTGTTTGAAAGGAAAACCTATTTTATGAAATTAATATCAATGCACCGAAGTTATAGGAGACCAAATACGTTATTGATATTCTAGTCATTAGTGTAAATTATAGTTATAGGGTGCCTGTGCCTACATATGGTTGTAAGCTGTCGCATTAAATTATGTGCGTGGATAGTTCATTTATTAGGGCCAATTCAAACAATACTATATTGCAACGTTGCTACATAAACTATAACAATATGTTTTCGAGTAGTTTCGTCTCGCCCAATGGGCGGTAATAACCGCCCATTAATCCAAACCACAGAAATCATAAAAACAAGTTCTGTGGTCCAAACGATACTACGAAAAATAACTCTAATAGCATCGAATCGCCCATTCAGGAACGTTTTCACAATACATTGCTGGTTTTAAAAAATGAAAATATGACTGATTTTGAAGTTATGACTGATTGACAACTAGCCATTTCTATTTCTGACATTAACGCCCATTTTACTATGAAAACTTTTGTAGTTTGACGAATTCATTATGAATATAAGCGGGTTAACTACGAACCTTGTTTGTGTTGGAAGAACACCAACGTTTCATCCCTTAACGAGGGACATCTTCAGGGCGAGTGCGGTTCTAGACGCACATTATATTCATATAACAATATAAATAGGTAATAAATATTATCTCAAAATGCAACGATACTAACGCTAAAAGTAGGTAAGTATATAAAAATAACAGTGTAAATAATTTTTGCATCTATTATGTAAGTAACTAGAAAACTGATAAATATAAATGATTTTGTTTTAAAGAAACTATAAATCCTTTGATTGATCCTTGGGAACCTCCTGTTTTTTTTAAAGCCGGTTAAAAATAACAGCGTATTATTGTTTGAATTGGGCCGAAACAGTCTAAACGTTCTTATTGCTCAAGTAAAGATGTTAGTGTGGATGCACGTCGCAGACTGAGAGATATTACAATAGATTTACTTTAAAACAAACTGGAACTGTTTTACACGACAATAGGCAAACATTTTAATCATTATATAGGCCCTGTAGTTAGACCGCGCGGCCGTGTTGTTGTCAAATGAATTTTGTGAGCTCACAAACTTGTCTTTGTCATTTGGAATCAGTGAACTGTGTGCTTGTTCACAAAAGTTTGTGCTATGTGATTGCACAATAAAAAGCAATAAATTTGTCTACTCATAGTGTGCTTGCGTAATTTTTTAAACGCATTCAAAGAAAATGCCACAGTTTTTGGGCGAGAGGGGGGCGTATTTAACGATTTGAATCTTTGGCAATAGTTATCTAAATCTAGAAATGCAAAAGGCTAATAAATAACATCGAGATATCCGAGATAAGTTTATGCATCTATCAAAAGCTCTATGCCGAGTGTGAACTACCATACTATTTAACTGCAAAGTTTGTGTGACTCCATTTTCTATAGAAATGTGACAGTGCTCCCAGCGGGAAGTTTACATAACATTTACATCTTCATATATAATTAAATTTGTTTTAAAAAACTATAAAACGACTTAAATTTTTCAAGTTTTTTCGTGGATTTTCATGGATCCCATTGTCAGAACTGAACCAAATGAAAATGGGATCACAAGGAAGTACCAGCTTTTCCCAGTCAAAAGTTCTGAGGTAACAACATTGATTAATTAAAAAGGGTAGATAGGTTACGTTCTCCCAGCGCTTACTCAAAAATTGGCATGTGTTACAACTACACGCAAACACATACGCTCACAGTTATATTTCCAGTCCTGTGCAACACAAAGAAGAACAAAGACGGAAAGACGTATCTTCTAAGACCGAAGTGAGACCGAGACAACAATATTTCACGCGAATCACGACCGCCCGTGCCGCCGGTTCGACGGTGACTGAGGTGGGAGCACACAATTTTACACAATATGAGGTTGCCATTTTCGAGAAACTAGTACCTTCACTTACTAAGTAGTATCTTCACTTTTTAATTAATCAATGGGTAACAAACATAAAAACGGTCGAATTGAGAACCTCTTCCTTTGTTGAAATTGGTTAATAACAAAGTTAAAATAGTAATCAGTATGGCAGTACACACTACACATACAGGCCTCTGGGTCGGGACGCACAACGCTGCGGTAGGCGGCTGTAACGTAGCGTCACGCATGACGACGACGCACCGTCGCCGTGTGACTGGCTTATGGAGATTTTCCCTAAAGCCTTGGTTTCTTGTTAGCAACGCACTACGCTGTTGTATGCGACTTAAAGTAGCGTCACGACTCACGCACCGACGCAACGTAAACTATCCATTTGCTGTGGTCCGTGTAGAAGTAAAATTGATTTGGGTGTTCACAAAAGTGGTCTGTAGGTACTTTCGTTAGCACGTCTATAGTTGATAGCGAAACGTCAATTGCCCATGCTACCGAGCATGGTCGCTGTGAACGATCGGTCAAATTGACATAATAGCCCGACACCTGTCGTTAATTTAAGTGCTTGTAGCGCTTATTGTCTTGTGAACTGTAAACGGACCACAGCCATTGTTGACGCCGTAACGCGGCCGTGACGTAAACCGCAGCGTGATACGCCATGTTGTGTGTAGTACCCACTCCCCACTTCACCCCGCTTACACCCCTCACCGCTGACGTAGATTTCGATGGACGCCGCATACCGCAGCGTAGTGCGTTGTGGTCAAGAGACCAAGGCTTTTTAAAGAATGTAATGTTGAAGAATGTAACAGTTCCTTCCGTGCAGTAGACAGGCCGCAGGGCCTTTAGGCACTTTTGTAATAATTTTACATGGTCGAATAAATGAATTGAATTGAACTAGTTTTTAATTTAATATGTTGGTAGGTACCAGGGTGAATAGAAATGGACGAAATACTGTAGCAACACATTTTGTTAAATAAATAAATAAATAAAATGAAATAAAATCCGTTTATTTCAGGCACAAGTAAGGACCCATATACAAATCTTAAAGTTAACACAATATACATACACAAAAAGAAAAAAGAAATACACAATGTAGATAATTAAATAGTTAGTAACCCAGAGCAAAATGCTGTTGTGCCGTTATTTTCTATTACCGTCCCTGTGGACTTAGAGTTTATATAGTTGGACGGATATCCAACACATGTAAATTTGGTAAATTGGTATATAAATTTGTACACCGTGTCAGAGACAGCCCTCAGTATACTATTACTTGAGCGATTGAGCCTATTCCAGAAAGACGCCACTCGAGATCGGATGATGGCAAAGAAGTCTGAAATTCCCGCCTCGGAGAACATGCTCGACGCACTGCAGTACCTCGGTAGGCTCATAAGAGTCTGGTAACGTCATTGTACTGGACTCTTTAGCTGTTTTGCAGAGGTCAGATCGACTAACACAGGTTAAAAGTCAAGGATACTTCCAGGCAATGTCGTGTTCCAGAATTTCGTCCATTTCTATACACCCCGTTTTACGGTTTCTAAAGTTAAGGCTGTCAGTCAGGATTTGATTTTATTGGTAAGTTGGTACTAAACAGCTTCTGCGTGCAACTTCGCACGCTTTTTCGAGATAATGAGAAATGATAATTTTGCATCTCGACCTCAACGGCCTGTATTGGTCGACTGCTGGACGCAGACCTCCCCCTGATAAGCGCCTGTGTTATCTCATGGGGGATTACCCCCATGAGACAACACAGGCGCTTATCAGCCCGCATCAACCCGCATGTGCCTGTCGTGGGGGATTATGGGCATTGGCACATGCGGGCTGAGGATCGCAGCTTGGTGGCAGAATTGTTCTGGAGGAGGCGCCGCTGCCTGCCCCCCCTTAGTCGCCTCTTACGACACCCACGGGAAGAGTTGGGGTGGTGCAAATTCTAAGCTGGTACCAGACGGCAAGTATTATTATCAAATCTGTGATTTTTTCACTTCGATTTGCAAGGACTTTAAAAGAGAACTACCAGTCCACACGCACATGAAATCATCAGAGGGTAGGTATTATTTGATATTTTCCTGTACGATTCTTCTTTCTTTTCTTCTTATGTCCGTAATATTAGAGTAAAATAAAAATAAAAGCAACGTTGTTCGGTAATAAAGATAGATCAAGGAAGTGAATTCTTCGATAAAATGTTAATCAAAAAGATACACGATTACAAAATTATGGGCAGTGTTGTACGGTAAGGTTTTGTCTTGGTTTTGTAGATGTAGAATCTCTTACGAAGTTATTGTATTCTCTTTGGTAGAATCTACGATTCTTCTTCATTCGCATACTATGACCAGAAATATTCTGTGAGTATGACAGACCAACGGTCACTGTGATTTTTTGTCTATGATCTTGCTTTGATCTGTGTACGTACGTCAATCGTAAATAAAAATAGCAACCAATCTGTTTCAAATAAAATTCCGAAAAATAATAAATTCATGATAAAGTAACCAAAGCAAAATGAAGAAACCATTTCCGCTTCTGTTCCAATATCTTTTTATTTTAGGGTTCTTCGTCGATGCTTATGGAACGAATATTCTACCAGTGTTCACTTTGGCCTCAAATGTAGCGAGACTTAGGGGCAACAATTCGTCTCCTAAACAGGACACAGTTTGGGTTAGTTTTTTTTTCACCGACCTTAAAGGCCCATTTTGGCGAAGAAGAAAGATTTCGATGTTTAATAGGTAGATTGGTTGGAACCTACCTATCCACGTGGTCAATAGAATGGTCTCCGAGTCAGTACTGGTACTAAGAAGTACAAATGACACATCTTTGTAGTACCTACTACGACGGTACAAAAAATACAAGTAGGTAAATTCACTTGTCTTTTTGAATTCTCATTAGAGCGTAGGTAGTTAAGTTCAAAGGGTGCAAATGATACAAACTTGAGTCTCTAGGTACCTAGTATAAAAAACAACAGAAAACTTTTATCTCAAGTAGGTATAAAAAAGCAATTTTTTGACGACATAAATATAGCAGATTTATGTCGTCAAAAAATTGGCAAGAATCTCCCAAAGTCTATACAATTCAATGTTAATTAAAATTGAAGCTTTACAAACATTTTCTTGACACTTGCCATGATAAATATTCAGTTGTACTACTAATAACGCCTAAGGTCGGTAGTATTACTAGAGATACATTTATTCTACTAGTTGTACTTCTTAGTAGTACCTACTATTGACACAGAGGCAATAAATGCTGATAAAAATCTTGAGTGTTGAATTTGAATCTTTTCTTTTTTCTGAAATTTCTAATTAATACATATATATTCAATACAAGAAAATATACAATGTAGGTAACATATAGAACGGCCTTCACATTACCGGAAACAACTCGACTTGATATTTTTGTGGCAGTTATTAAAAATCTAAGTGCCTACCTACGATTTCAGATCCAGCATGCAAGAAAAGCTCGGGGATTTCTGCCAGATTTCGACAATTCGGCGCATGCGGTAAGAACTCCTATCAGTGAACCACCATCACCATTTAGTTTTAGTCCACTGCTGGACTTCCTCTAAGAACGGCTTGCAGCTGCTTAAAAATTTACTATGATATCCATTTTTAGGCTGCCCAATGTCACATTACTTGCTGACTAATTTAGTCATTTTTGCCGACCACTTGTTGCGGCTCAATTATTTTTTTCTGCTTGCAAAATCAATTTTCCGGCTGACCAAAACCGCCTTTATTTGCTGACGTTTAAATAATACCCATTTACCATGGGCCTGTATGGTCTTCCAGCTACCGTTCATGATGCTGATAGACAAGGACAAAGATACAAGCGAGTACTGGCGGGAGACAGAGATACTTTCCCTGGTGAGGAACAGAGAGGCGGATATAGATTATGAGAAGTGCGAGCAGACCAAACCCGATTACGAAGCTGCGCACTTTGCAAGTAGGAGGACTGTCAGACCTATTTGCAGAACCATGATTGGTGAGAATAAAGGGCTTTAGATACTATACTGGACTGTACTATACTGTAAAGATGTGCCTACATTATAGCAACAGCATAAAGAACATTTTAGCCTGATCAGTTCAGTAGTTTCTGCGTGAAAGAGCAGCAAACATACATACAGACATGTTTACAAACTTTCGCAAAGTAACAGTTAAAGATACAGTTAAAAAAACGGTTAAAGTACAAAAAACAGAAAAAACAGCGTATAAGACCCGCTGCTATAGCTGTAGCACAAACTTTGCAGTAAACAAAAAGTATGGGAGTTCACACTCAGCGTACCTACTGTATCTATGTGTGAGTGTGTAAGTGTATAAGTTATGTAAACTTTCCGGTTAAAACGCTGTCACATTTCCATAGAAAACAAGGTAACGCAAACTTTGTAGTAAACAGTATGGCAGTACACAATGGGCATACTAGTTGATCGTCGTAAACTAAAATAAGATACCCGTACCTGGTCGAAATACCACAGTGTCAACCAGAAAACCAGAAAAATCTGCTCTACTATCATAATTATACATCACGGCCAAAGAGTAGAATAAGCTTCCTGCGTCTGTTTTCCCTTTAGCGTACCTGAAGAAGACAGAAAGAGATTTAGCAGTGTGCTATGTTAGCAGACTATTATGAATAAGGGGGTAAACGTTCAGTTCAGCCATTTAATTTTAATTGTTCTTATAAGATCCTGATAGCCGTGTGGTGCCGGCTTAGATTTTGCACAATTCCAACTTTTCCAGCGGCGGGTGGATATCCACCGGAAGGCGGCGCTTCCTGCAAAACGATTCTACCACCGAACTGCGATCCCCAACCCGCATGCCTAGCGTGGGGATTATGGGTACCCTCCATGAGATAAAAACCAATAAGGCGTTTGTCTTGGGGAGGCCTGCATCCAGCAGTGGACCATCATAGGGTTTTTAGGGCTCTTGTCATGATGCGAAGGTTGCTTAGCGCTTGGATTCGGTTGGTTTTCCGAATAGGCCTCCAGGCTTTTATCAGATTGTTCGTGCAATGAGTGTTTTCCGATATTTGAGAATATTTACTACATTATTCCCTGTTGGCAGATCATCAGCTCTGCCCCCAATGCCCTCATTTCAACAACCGGACAGAGTGCGAATTGTTCAGGGAGTCTTGCACGTGAGTAGAAACAAACACTTGGTAGGGATTTGCCAATTTTTACGACGCAAATCTTTCTATTTACCAATCCGTGCTCGTGCGTGTGCTTGTGGGAAATTGTACATGTATTAAATTTATCCATTGATTAATTACCATTACTTTGAAAATTTAAGAGATTGTTTTACAAAGGACTAAACCATCCCAATATACGGGGTGTGACTAGAGGGGTAGATCATCGGTGGCTGGGGATGGGGAACCTCGGTACCTATCGATTTAACGATCAATAATTTAAAAATTTTAGAGGTATGTTCTGCGATATTTAGTGGTTCAAAAGTTATTTGGACTTAGGTAAATTCATTGTCAAAATCCTATTTCATTCTGAACTTTGCAAACGCAGCCAACCTATTAGGTCTGCGACCCTGTCTTTTTATTTTAAACAAGCTAAATAGTGGACCTTTTGCATCCTTTTATCAAGACAAGAAAAGTAAACAAGCATTTTCTATGCTAAATAGGTACAGTTTTGTATTGAGGGAATTATGAGCCTTTTTGGTTCTATACATTTAATTTCAGACTAATCTAATGATTTTAAAGATAGGTACATCAACTTACAATAATGTTGGACAATTCACACAGCATCGTCCAGCACAAAGCAGATCTTGTTATGTTACATTACAGTGAGAGAGGCGTGCTTCCGTCTGAGTATCGAAGTTACTGCGACAAGAAGTACGGGCAATGGCGGAGCATGTTCCTCCCGGCTGACTACTCGCAGTGCCGCTGCTGCGACGAGTGCGTCTTATACAGAGGTGAGATACAAGAAGTACGGGCAATGGCGGAGCATGTTCCCCCCGGCTGACTTCTCGCAGTGCCGCTGCTGCGACGAGTGCGTCTTATACAGAGGTGAGATACAAGAAGTACGAGCAATGGCGGAGCATGTTCCTCCCGGCTGACTACTCGCAGTGTCGCTGCTGCGAATGGACATATTAATGAGGCCAACTCAACCCGTGGATGTCGACTTATCGAACCTACCAGAGAAATGCTTCTGTGTATTTTTAAGACCTCTATCGCGTTCACGCAAAAAGTCCCCTTGAGGAGGCATGTTCAGTGCTGATCAGTTCTGCCAAGGAAGCAGGCCCATTAGAGTCTGTTTAAAAAAGAGAAGCGTGTTATCACGGTAAAATAACACTTTTAGTCGTACTGTAATGTAATGACAGAGCAGTGTTGTCAACGCAACAAAATTTGTCAATTGGCACGCGCGCGCCCTCAATTCCCACGACGACGCTTCTTGTTTTGAACAGACTCGATCATAAAGCTAGTACTTATACTGCATTTTTAAATACTAATGCAATTTTCGGTTGTTTTTTCACACAATTATCCACGCTGACTTCACGAATCCATGTCTTTTTGTTTCAGAATTGGACCAATCCTGCATGCAAGATGAATTCGTGTTTGACGCCGACGAGTTTCTGCCTGTCACCACTATAGGTATTTATTCGTTTTTAGCAGCCTTTCTACTTTGGACCTGGACCGTGTGGAGTGGCACAAAAGTTTGGAAGCCTATACCCAGTCAGCAGTAGGTGAAGTCGGATGTTCTAATTTCATCAAGTTCGTTTGTTCATAAATATTACAGGGGCTGTACTGTTTAGAATACACTGTGACTTAGATTTTTGGATAGGGTCGAACAGGGCATATGTTTTGGAATGAACGAGTAAAAATAATTTTGGGGTGTTAAAATTGTGGTTCCGGGTTTTATGCAATTGATTTGAATAAAAAAATGTAAGTAAGAGTAAGTACTTAGGTAACATCACAAAACAGTAGGTATTAGATCGATGAATAAATCCATATAGAGTATGCCGAGTATAATAAAACAAAAAAAATACAGTGACAAGGTTCTTAGGTCTAGTATGCCGCAAGTATGCCGAGTGTGGACTCCTATAAGGTTTACCTTCTACAAAATTTGCATTACATTATTTTCTATTGAAATGTTAAACTTCCCGCTGGGGGCGCTGTCACATATTCATAGAAAATAAAGTAAAGCAAACTTTGTAGTAAACATACTTTATAGTAAGTAGGTATGTGTTTTTACTGTTTTTATCCGAGTAATACTTATAAATAAGTATTACTCTGAGTTTTTCCTGAAGAAAGTCATGATTACGTAATATTGGCCAGACTTTCGCCGCATTTTGCTCACTGACCCACTTTTATCTGGAATCATTCCAAACTAAGTAATTGGATCGGATCCAATGTGTTGGCGCCTTTTCTACGTCTCTTTATATATGTAGGTAGGTACCTATCTTTTTAACCGACTTCAAAAAAGGCCTCCTCCTTTTTTGAAGTCGGGTAAAAAAATAGATATTCTCAATACGACTATATATTTTTTTTTATGTTTGTTACCTCTGATCTTTTGACTTGGTGGTCAAATTTGCATGATTCTTTTTTTATATGAAAGCTGGTGCTTCCCGTGTGGTTCCATTTTAATTCTCTTCAGTTCTGACAATGGGATACCTACATGAAAATTCATGTAAAAACTATAAAAATTTAAATCGGTTTAAAGTTTTTAAAATAATAGTACATTGTTACCCAAGGAAAGTAACTTATTTACGGGGTTTTTTTAATAGTTCGAGGGACTAAAATGTTACTTTCACCCGAGGTAAACACTGTGCTTTTCATTACGAATACAAGGAAAGTTAAAAATAAAAATATGCATGAGCTAATCAAAAATTTAGTTAATTTTATTTTATATAAATCAACAACTTAGGCACTTAGGTGAGATATTTATTTAAAGTCTATAGTAAAATTTGAGCAATTATTAGTTATAGATATTGAAAGGTTTTTTCCAGGTACCTCGTAATAGGTAAAAACCTTCTATTTTTTTGGTTAAATCTATCATTTTACTTAGCTTACTTGTTACTTGGTTAAGGTTGCCTGGGAGAAATCGCTCTCTGCGATAGGGCCGCCTTTTGTACTATATTTATTTATTATTTAGATATAAGACTTCCATGTTTATTGATTTTTAGTAGTGCAATAAAGTGTTCATTCATGGTTTCCGCAACTAGGCCGCAGGTGGGCCCTTTTTGCGTGTCGGGTGGGGGGCTGTTAATCTAATATAACCACCCGATGTCCTCTAGGAAAGCCAGCAGCTCGCTGACGCCGGTGCATGCCTCCCTAGGTGTCCTTTGTGTCCCGAGGTAGTGTAGTCGTTGAGAAGCTATATAGCATCGTATCGCACTCTACAAGCACATGCGCGGCCGCCTCCTCTGCGTTATGGGTTCGGGCCCTGTCGGTTGCCGCTCCGAGCATCTCCTCGCCAGTGCGTTCGCTTCGTCATTTCCTCTTCTCCAAGGAAAACGTTTTGTTAATATATTTTAACGAATTCTCAAAGACTTACAAACCTTTAACATTATGGAGAGTGTATTCTATGTTAAAGAAAACACACAATGTACATTTAAAGGATTCCGAAAGACTAACATCGTTTCTCAAAAAGTTAAATGATGGATTTACCCAAAAAAGTACAAGGTTTTCACTTCTCAAGAGGTACCTGGAAAAACCTTTCAATAATGAGGTCCCATTCGCCGAAAATAATAAAATTAAATCAATCCGGCGAATGGAGCCGCGGTCCTTTTACCTAGCGGTCCCAATTGACGGAAGCCTCTGTATATCGTTATAATTCAGATTTCAGAGCTGGCTGCAACCCATACTGGGGTCATCCCGAGCAAGAGTACAAGGCACTGCGCTGCGACAAGGTTCTAAGAAGGTGTAAGTAAAGCAATCAGCATATGCTGATGATGTGACGTGATGACGTCCACAATTTGACATACCTACCTTAAAAACCTGTATTGGCCCACTGTTGGACGCAGGCCTCCCCCTGATAATGCGCCTTATTGGCGTTTATCTAATGAGGGTAATGCCCATAATCTCCAGGCTGGGCATGCGGGTTGGGGATCGTAGTTCGGTGGTAGAATTGTTCTGCAGGGGGCGCTGCTGCCCACCCCCCTATGGGTGTACCTTAGTCGCCTCTTACGACACCTACGGGAAGAGATGGGGTGGTGCAAATTATAAGCCACACAGCTCTCATGAAGATTATTGGCCAACATGAAATGATCAGTCTTGGCGTCCCTCTGAATACAGGCGTTCAATAATTTCCCGTGTTCTTGAGTGAAGGCAAACGTAGTACAGAACGCCAGACAAGTGGGATGACGACTTGCGAAAGACTGTAGGCAGATGCTGGATGCCCCAAGCTGAAGACAGGGCGCTATGGTGCTCATTACGGGAGGCCTATGTCCAGCAGTGGACTAATATAGTTTAATGATAATAATAAAACGTCTCCCTGAGAATAGGGCCTATGTAACTTCCCTTTAGATGATATTTTTTATTTACTTTGCTGCTTACAGGCGTTCCTGTGACCATTCCATCGATGCCAAATGAAACTCTGGACATGTGAGTAGCCTTATCTTTTTGGAGAGAAAAAAATCAAAGACGCGGACTTAAATAACCAGACATGAAACTCGTTTACTGTTGATTTCTCTGATCTTGTTCTTATTCTAAATCTATCGTGGTACGGTATCATCGTCTCACTGACTCCACCCCGCAGGCATTAGGATCATAATCTAAATCTATCGTAGTACGGTATCATCAGCTCACTGATGGCACCCCGCAGTCGTCGCAGCTACCGCTTCCAACCCGCCACGGGTGGTGCCGACTGTCCTATGTCGTGTCGCGGGTACGAGTGCCATGGCGGTGGCGGGTACGTGAAGGAGACGGACTGCTCGCCGGGAGCCTTCCTGCCAGACAAGGACCAGTGCAACTGCTGCGGCCGCTGCAGCGCCTATCAACGTTGGTACTCTCCGTAAACGTTATGATTGCCTGGTAAAAATGTTTCAATTTAGTGTTATTTATTTTCCAAATGTAAGTCGTTAGTAGACCTGGGTCGATCGCGATCGATCGAATCACAAAGAGTCGATCGCGACCGTACGGGTCGCGATCGAATCCCTAATTTTAAACGATTCGATCAAAAACGTGGACCCGTACCTGCGTGCTAGGTAGGTAGGTACCACCAATGGGTACCACCATATTTTTAGTTTGTTCACCTATTAAGTTCCTACTTGTTTCATAGATAAATAAATAAATAAGAAATGCTGGACATTTTCACACAGCAGCATCATCTATAGGTAGGTACATGTAGGTACCTACCTAAAGCTAGCTAGTGGCGCTGACTTACCTACTGTAGGTACTTAACTAACATAAATGTTACAGTTAAGTAGGTAAGTATAGGTACCTACCTACTAGATGACTGATTTACTACTAGGTAGGTACACAAATAACTTACAGATTAAAAACATTGTCTTTCTGATGATGAAGTAGGTAATAATGCAAATAATACCTATTTGAGGTGTGTGTGTAGATGTAGGTACCTATACCCATAGCCTATACCTACACAACACATCTTTTGATTGCCTTGTGTATTAGCCTTATTATAGGTAGGTACGTACGGTACCTACTCTACTGCGTACCGAAGTTGAAAAGTACCTACCTACCTACTCCTATTTGTAATAGGTAGGCAGTACCTACAATACATTAATTAACTAACTAAACTAAGCTAACGTGTATAATCTTAACAAAACCAAATTATTATTCTAGGTAGGTACCTACCTACCTACCTGCTGGACTGCACGGCAGTGGCAAGTCATAGGTCTTCGCGTCGCGACCCACGACACGACCCGCGAAACGATCGAATCTTTTGAGAAGCAAACAAAACTGAACCATAGGGCGTCATCGTTAAGGTAGTTGTTTCCCGGCAAATACGAACGATCGATCAAACGATCGATCGACTGCATGGCAGTGGCAAGTCATAGGTCTTCGCGACCCGCGACCCGCGAAACGATCGAATTAATTGATTCGATCGTTCTGCAAGTTAGATCGCGATCGAACAGGTTTTGACAAATGATCGATCGACACAGGTCTAGTCGTTAGTGCTTCCATTATGCGCTTAGGCTACAATTTCACTGTTTAACTTACTGAGTGCCAGCGACACACAAGTGATTCTTGGCAAGAACCAGTGCATCTTCTGCGGCAAGAAATCATCTTTGAACTTTTCCATAGGAACAACGCGTGCGAAATTGCGGGGCGCAGCTAGTATTACTGAAAAAAGTTGGGTGTACGTACATATAAGCGTTACACAAGTGCTATACATCGCGTAGTGCTACGACATGCGCAGCGGTACAAGTCCTATGTTCAGTCTTTTATTTATTTATTTATTTTGCTTACATGTACATGGTATACAGCGTAGGTGTATGTATGCTATGTATGCTTAGGTCTTACATGTACCCTGTAGGGTACTGCAAAAGAATTTATGCATTTAAAATGGCAGAATAAATTAGATAATATCGTCGCCGTAGAGCGAAAAGTCACCAAGTCGCTATATGGCCCAAATTGACTTAAGCATGTCACTGTAATCGCTGATTTTTTCTGCATTTTTCAGTCTTACAAACATATCTATACCTATCATAGTTTTCATTTTAGAAATTGTGAAAAATCACTAATTCTACATTCGGACAACAATATTGTAGTCGAAAATTAACTAACTTACTTATGTATTTTTACTCTACTCGGAGAAAACGCAATTCCAAACCTAAGTCGATTTGGTTACTTTTCCTTTTTATGAAATAGATCATAAGAGGAACACAAAACTAACTTAATCCACTTGATTACTTTTAGTATGACTGGTTCGATACAAAACATAAAAGCGAAAACTAACCAAGTCTAGATAATGACTTTTCGATCAACATTTATGAAAAATACGCTATCTATGTAGGAGCAAGAAATCATTAAACCGGTTTAAGGAGTTTTATCCTAATAATTATGGCCACAAAGCTATTCTTTGGATAGTCGCTAAAATGGTTTGATGATTTTTAATTCAAAATCTCCGTTCGTCCGGCGAATTTGGCGCGCAACTTAGATTAGTTGTACCGGTTGTACGCCTTTGATTTACCGACTGAGCGCAGCGGCTATCTTTATTCTCGGAGTTTACGTTGATCGATGCGCACGCGTCTTGACTAATTACTTCAAGCACGTATTATTTGTGATGTGAAATTAACAATGATGAGTCGTGCAAAGCTTATTTTGGATCTATTGAATAAACAAGATTCTGATGTCGCTGTTGAGGTGAGTGTATAAACTGCTATAATATTATATGCTTTGACCTAAGTATTTCTTGCCCATTTAAAACTGTTTGATGCATTTTCTAGGTACCTACTTACTGAGATGTCGATTTCGCAAAAAACAGGAAATAAGAAATGTAACTATTCTAGGTTTATTTATGGTTAATGGGATACTCAGTGGCTTTGACGTGTGCAAATATTAATAAAGCTGGCTGGCCATGGTATTAGCTTTATCCGCCTGATATTTTTATCATCTTGTTCTGCCTATTTTGTTTATCATGTACCTACCTACATCGTGTTGTCTCACGTCATCTATTAATTGTGAGTGAGTAGGTAGTAGAAATATCGATGATGATGGATTCTAGGCAATGACATCTTAAAGTTTAACTATGATGATGAATGATTGAAAAACATTTCGAACCTATTCGAAATGTTTTTCAATCATTCATCATAGGTAGTAAGTAGATTTATTTATTAATTCAATTAACAAAATCAATGTATGTACTACTTATTCACTCGCAATCAATAGACGCATACCTACCTAATGCTAAACTAACATGCCTATTTATTATTATAAATTTTATTGCATTTCGTATTTACGGTGTAAGTTTTTTTCTAATATGGATTGAGATACAGTCAGTGATAGCAAGAGCAAGAAGCATGGTACAAAAGGAAGGTACAAAGATGAAAAGTTATGATGCCACTGGCTTGTACCTTAACATCATAAGCTCAATTACTTCAAATTTTGAACCTGCAGCCAAGCACAGCAAAAATTAGATTAATTAATATTATAATTATAACGTTTTAAATATGATTTTACAATGTTTTCTGTAACAAAATAACAAGAAACAAAAAAGTACCTTTTCAAGTTACATAATAACCTTAGGATAAATCAACAAGCTGTTCTACTAAGAATCATTAAATAAATTATTCTACGTAAGTTACGTGAAATATTTTTTTATCTGTACTTAATTATTGGGGTCTTGTCGCCGATATACTCAAACTATTCCTCATTCTAGCCTAGAAATAAATCGCTATGCTAGGAATTACGTTATAATATACTAACACTTTCATTATTGGTTAACACACGAGACACCTGGACGTCTTCCACCTGCTGAAGCTATGCGAAGCATCCCTGTGGGTCGTACCGCAGGGAAACATTTTTAATTAGGGCATGGTCCTAACTAAAAATAACTTACAGTAACTTGCTTTTGTATCAGGCCCTTAGTACTAATCCCCTCACAGATTTTTGTCGAATGCACTGCCTTTATTACTGCAACCGCTATAATAATAATAAAATAAGACAGCATTATAAAGTCTCAAGCTAAGTATTATTTTATGCTTCGTTCTATTGCCATTTATTTATTTCAGGAAACCCTTCATCATAATGATGAATCGAAGAGTTTTGAAGTGGATAACTTGTTTCAAAACAGAGACTGCTATGAGTCTGCTCCACCATCTGCCGCATTTAGTCCAAATGTTTATCGTCCAAGTATCCAGCAACCGCACTCAGCTCCTATGGTTACAATCTCCAACGATGATGATCTAATCAATCTCGAAGACTTAATCCAACAAAATAATACATCGGAGAACCCGTGTCCTATACTAGAGAACTCAATTATTCAGCCACCATGCTCTATTGATAACCCTAATCCACATACTTCTAAAGAAGACTCGATCCAAGAAAATGATGCTGTACCTAAGAGTCCGTATTCTATTATAAGCGGTGTCGAACCATTGTGCAGTTCTCCTGTTCGCAATTTTTCTGATTCTAGCGTCTCTTGGTGTCCAGATAGCGAGGAGAAACGCCACATGAAGAAAAAAAGGCCAATAATCACGTTATCTTCAAGTGATAGCAGTGATAGCGATGATTTGACATTGATACACAATAAGAATAGAAATAGTCAGTTAATCGTTGAAAATCAACCAGGGCCCTCCAACAAAAACGACGACACATCTAGTAACACGTTTTGTGCAAGCGAAGATGAAGAACCCAATATTATACCGACAGTACCACAAAACAACTCTGATGGAAACGTCAATGCAGTGGTTGATACACAGGAATCCGTTGTACAGCGAAACTCTAAATCCGCTACCACTGCTGCTACCAATTCAACCAGTAAAAATAATAAACGATGGAAAAAATGTCAGCCCGATAAATGGAAAAAGACTCAAGCTAAAGTGAATCGAAGCAAATGTTTACCTTATCAGAGTAAAACAGGTAAAAACATGGCCGCAAAGAAGCCTAAACCTGTGGATTGCGATACAAAATGCCGGTACTGTTGTTTTGATAGCTTTACGGAGGATGATAGAGAAACACTCTGTCAAGACTACTGGAAGATCAATGATTATGTAGCTCAAAAACAGTTCTTATTGCATTTGATTGTTACCATGCCAGTAAAAACATTAAAAGCTGGAATTCCAGACCAAAAACATCGACGTACCTCAAACGAATACTATTTTATCAAAAATGACACCAAAATAAGGGTGTGCAAGCCGTTTTTTATGAAAACATTGTGCATTTCAAATGGACCAATAAATAAAGCACTGAAACATAAGAACGAGTTCGGCAATTTTGCAGGGAAAGACAGGCGTGGTTCCCATGATCCTAAGAATAAAACAAGTCCTGATTCCAAACAAAAAATCATTGATCATATAAATTCCTTTCCCCGTCAAGAATCTCATTATTGCAGAAAAACAACTCAAAGGCAATATTTAGACAGCAAACTTAGCATTGCTAAAATGTATGAACTTTACAAAAAACAACTGGCACTGACTAACGAAAAGCCGAGTTCTTTATTTGTTTATAAAACAATATTTGGATCGGACTTCAACCTGTCATTTTTCGTGCCAAAGAAGGATCTATGTATGACATGTACACGTTACGATAATGCCGGTCGACCTGCGCACCTCAAAGAGGATTATGATGTCCATATTGCGAGGAAGATTGCGGCACAAGATGCCAAGAATCTAGACAAGCAACGATCTATTGAAGACGAAACCTATCTTGTACTCACTGCTGACATGCAATCAACATTGCATATTCCTGTTTGTGGTGTTGGCATCCTTTACTATACCCGCAAGCTGAATGTGCAGAACTACACAATTCATACTGCGAAACCTCCTCACGAAGCTTACTGCATAACATGGAATGAAATAAATGGAAAAAGAGGGAGTGTTGAGATCGCATCTGCCATAAACTGGTGGATCAGTAAGGTGCCATCTACTATTAAAGAAGTCACTATTTACAGCGATACATGCGCAGGCCAGAACCGAAATCAATTTATAACCGCATTTTTGGTGCATTTAATTCAAAGACCCGATATACATCTGGAAGTTTTCGAGCAAAAATATTTAGAGAGTGGTCATTCGCATATGGAAGTCGATTCGATGCACAGTGCCATTGAAAAAGAAGGGAGGCACACGCCAGTTTACTCGATGATTGACTGGAAATCGATTATGTTGCGCGCGCGCTCTAAAAGAAACCGAGATTCAGCAGCACCATACACAGTGAAAGAGCTTACTTATGCAGAAATGATTGATGTCAAGGCCCTGAAAGAGAAATTTATTACCAACACAAGCAAGGATAAAGATGGAAAAAAAATTATGTGGCTAAAAATAAAATGTCTCAGGTTCGAAAAGGAATATCCAGGCATAGTAAAATTTAGGTACAGTCACGATGGCCCGTACGCCGAATTCGATGCGTTCCAAAAACAAGAAAAGGTGGTCCCACGAACTAGGAAAAGAATGAGACTCCAGGAAGGCTTTATCGCAGGAGAGAGTGACGCTGAATTGAGAAGTGACGCGATAAGTCAACTAAAGGCTTTTAAAATCCCTATGGCTTACACAGCTCATCTTCCGATTTCTGAGGCAAAGAAAAAAGATCTTGTTGGTCTTTGTGGCAAAGGAATTATTCCACAAGAGCTTCATTCCTGGTATGAGTCTCTACCCACCAACAAAGACGTTGTTGACAGGCTATTAGAGCCTGATGTCACCGAAGAAGCTGAAGACTGATTGTATAAGATTAGAATGCTATCTGTATCATGTATGTCCTTATTAATTGAACTGAACTTAAAATTAATAAATCTAAGCTTCACCTTAGATCTGGGTTTGGACCCGCTGATTTTAGTTTAAGTAATCATTGTACTTACTATTTCCTCGTTTTTGTTTTAACTGTGTTTCTCGTTTATTCTGTTTTGGTATGTGTTTTTAATATATATTTTTTAAATAGGCTATTGCATTTTATTATGAACCAACTTAGACTCTATTAACTAATTAATTCTATTATAAACAAAAAATATGGTAAAGAAGAGAGCCTAGAATAATAACTATAATACCTTTTGAATTCTCTAAAGCTAGGACTATTGTAACTAACTCAAGATAATTCTCACTCAAAATAGTCAAAGCATGGGCGAAAAGTCACCAACTCTATTTATCAAGTCATTAATTAAAACGTCGGTGCAGGATTTGAGAGCGAAAAGTAACCAAGTAAGTTTTATGTCAAAATCACTGATAAAAAAACAAATTGCATTAGACGTAGCACTTTCAACCTATGCGCTTATCTATTTCCTATGATATGAGACTACAAAATTTAAAATATCTCATACCAAACGGACGTAATGTTTTTTTTTCGTTTGAAAAACTTTAAACCTCCATAACTCAAAACACCAAAATGACCTACTTGATGACTTTTCGCTCTACGGCGACGATATGATAGGTAGATTTAGATTAGATACGGCATTGATAGCGGTACAAAGTGCTACGTTCATGCTACGGCATTTCGTAGCAGTACTACTGCTACGTGTTAGATTATGTTAGTCTACCTATCTTTAATGTAGCGACGTCGTCCGTCCGGCTGCGCCGCCCCTCGCGATGGTTTAGTGCAGTAAGCCGTCTTTCCTTACGCATGTCCCAGTCTGCTCCAAGGTCGGATATAAAACACTACGTTCATTCTACGGTAATCATAGCATGTATATTTGAATTTGAACTGAAAGTTATGAATCTCTCTTGTTACAGAGTTGCATCAAAAATGTGCGGAGTTCAAGAAAACGGATCACAAAGTTAATGGTACCAAGGAAATAGAAGTGAGCAATATCTTTTGCTCTTAGGGGGGATTTTTGAGTGCTATTTTATTTAAATATGATATTATATAATTTCATATTTAAATAAATATTTAAACATTTACTCATATATTATAATAAATTAAAAAATTGTAGGAGTGCGACAAAACGGGGTTATTATTAGGTAAGATTAACGTCGATTCATTAATTACCAGCCAGTGAGGAAATAACTGTAAAATGATATTCAATACCAAAAATATTTTGAAATGATAAACGCTACGGTACGGTACGTTGCCATTTTTGTCTCTTCTACCCTAGACGAATTGTTGTCTATGCCTAGCCTGGTACATACTCCCACAGGTTGAAGAAGAGTTCCTGGAACCTGGCTGCGACGATGGACTGGTCTGCCGGCAAGGAGTCTGCCAGGATATCCACTTCGTGGAGACCATGCAGAGTGGCCGACGCAGGAGAGAAGAAGACACAGTTAATGCTAATGGTTTGTATCACATCATGCCACATCACATCACATAACGTCACCATCATATCACATCACATCACATCACTGACGGCACTGACATCACTGATATCACACCATGAGGGCACTAGCTGCGACGTCGAACTGGTCTACCGGCAAGAAGTCTGCCAGGATATCCACTTCGTAGAGATTATGCAGAGTGGACGACGCAGGAGAGAAGAGGATACAGTTAATGCTAATGGTTTGTATCACATCATGCCACATCACGACACGTCACGTCACATCACGCGACATCACATCACATGTCAGGACTGGCTGCGATGACGAGCTGGTCTGCCAGTAACGAGCCTGCCAGGAAATTGGCTTCGAGGAGACCATGCTGTATGGTCTCTACAAAGCCCACGCAGGAGGGTAGATGACATTGTTAATGCTAATGGTTTGTATTTGTATCACATCATGCCACATCAGGTCACGGCATATCACATCACATCCCATGACGGCCCCGGCTGTGATGACTGGCTAGTATACTAAGTTCTATGGTTCTGAAGGTGCCTTTCTTAATATTTAAGCAGTAGTAGAACACAGGTTTATTTTTTAAATAAAATTTGAATAATACCCTTTGTTCCTCTAGAGCCGTGTAAGAAAGAGCTGAAAACCTTCAAGAAGAAGTATGGATCCCTCGGTCACTTGCACCACTCTGCGCCGCAGTGCACCCCACTGTGGCTGTACTCGCCTGTCCAGGTACCTACAACATTTATATTTGGCAGCATTTATGTTAAACGGACTACCGCCACCGATGGCTGTCGCACGCTACTGCCACAAGACACAAGACATGCTGTAGCGAGTAGCTGTCACCGGTGACGCGTATACGGTTAGTTCGTGCAAAATATTGTATGTATGAAAAGCATGGACTATTGAGCACAGACGTGGTCTTTGTGTAAATCTTAAAAATCCCAACTCAAGGGTCTGCCAAAGGGCAATGGAGTGTAGCGTGTTTGGAGTAAAGATGATCGATCGAATCCAGAACACTACGCTATGTTCCACAACTGGAATTGCCGAAGTTGGATACAACACAGCCAGACTCAAATGGGACTGGGCGGGGCATGTGAGGCATATGCATCCAAAGGTGGGCTCGGATCTTCACATGGGCAACGACGCCGTGGCAGGCCAAGGAGACACACACTGGCGAGACGGTTTCGTTGTACACCGGGTAGATTGGTGGATCCTGGCAAACGAACGCGATTCCTGGAAGAGGTTGATAGTGACCTTTTTCAGTGGGACAATAAAGGTTAGAAAAAACTTGTAAACAGCTTGTCGCCGATACTGGGAACTGTGTCAGTGGTCCGTTTGCGCCTAGCTTTATACTATGGTTATACTACCTGGAATTACGCACAGGATCTTTATCCCAATCAGTTCCCATGGGACATAAATTACCTTTGAACATTTAATTTATTATTTGAACCTCGTGTCTAAATTTGGGAACAATAACAAGTTTCTGCCCGCGACTTTGCACGCGTTGTTTCTATGGAAAGGTGATTTCTATCCCATGGGAACGACATTATGGGATAAAAATAGCCTTTGTTTGTTTCCAGGATTAGAATTACCCGATTGCAAAATTTCACCCTGACTCGTTCCAGTAGATTTTGCGTGAAAGAACAAACATAGTAAACTCCTCTCATTAGCTATTTATATCTTTTTTCTAGTGTCGTCGTTTTGTGTGTTATTGCGCTCTCGAGGATGGCAGCTTCATTGAAGGCATCAAGGTTCCCAGAGTCGAGGTCTCCAATATGAACTGTGGTATGTATCTAAACGAACATCCTGACTTCCTCTTATATAATAAATTAGATTATTCACTTAACAATTTAATTGACACAAATACTTTACACTCGTGGAGAACACAAAAAACGTTGTCACGCATCAAACCTAACCTCTTTCCTTGCCAATCTTGCCATCTATTTGCACACCATTGCAGTGTCAGAGTCTGTTCAAAAACAGAAGAGTCGTGGCGTTACTGTGAACTAACACTTTTAGTCGTACTGCAATGACAGGTCTGTGTTGTCAACGCAACAAAAGTTGTCAAATTGGCACACGAGCGCCCTCACTTCCCACGAATCTCTCTCTCTCTTTCTCTCTCTCTCACTATGCCTAAAGGCAAAAGGTTCAAGGCAACACCATCACAAACGACCAGTTCGCAGCCCGCTCCCCTTATAAATGTCAGCTAAGTGGTGCTGGCTTAGAATCGGCACCACGCCATCTCTTCCCGTGGGTGTCGTAAGAGGCGACTAAGGGATATTCACCGGGGGGCGGGCAGCAGCGCCCCCTTGCAGAACAATTCTACCACCGAACTGCGATCCCCAGCGCGCATGCCCAACGTAGGGATTATGGGCACTACCCCCATGAGATACGCCAGGAGGAGACCTGCATCCAGCAGTGGGCCAATAAAGGCGAGGTTGAGGTTGATATTTATGTTATAAATGCCATAAGCCCAGCGATTCCCAACACGCATGCGCATTGCGCAATGCTGAGGATCGCAGACTACAGCTTTTTATACGCCTAGCCGACTCTGTTGCCGTCAGGCGTCAACAGCCAAGCTATTTTTAACCGACTTCAAAAAAGGTGGAGGTTCTCAATTCGACTGTATTTTTTTTGTTACCTTAGAACTTTTTACTGGGTGGTCCGATTTACATGGATATTTTTTATATGAAAGCTGGTGCTTCGCTAGCGGTTCCATTTTAATTTGGTTCAGTTATTTATGATAATGGATCAAAGAAAATCCATGCAAAAACTATAAAAATTAAAGTCGATTTACAGTTTTTTAAAACAAAATTAATTTTGCTGTGCATAATGTGCTGTTTTGGTTATGTATAATACCCCAATGAATATTATAAAATGAATGCATCTGCCTGTAATTCCAGATTGTGCTCGCGAGAAATGCCGCACGCACACCGACGTGGAATGCGATGGGTATGGCAACTACAAGGAAGCTATGTTCACGCCTCATGTCGACGTGTGGACCAGCGTCAATGGTGAGGCAGCGAGTTCCAACATGACGATGACAAAATAGCTGAACAGTCCATCTTCCAAAAGTTCATACTCAACAACTTTTTACGCGCAACGCGCAATAAGTTTAATAATTTTGGATAAAGTACCTACACTAAAACAAATAAAAGATACCAATGAATTGCGTTGCCAGACTGTCAGTGTTCTACAAGTACGACTTCGGTGATTGTGCGCAAGCATTGCACGACCTCATCCCATTATCCCATCTTCTCCCTTCCACCATAGGACCAAAAAACTTAAAATATCTTCTTTTATATGATTAAATTTTACAATAAAAAAAAACATCATAAAATACAAAAATAAATATACAGATATATTTCTATATCATTAAAGAATACGTAAAAAAAATAGCTTATTTGAAGTCTATGTATATAACCTATTCCCGCTTTGGTTCAAATGAGGTTATAGGTACTTGACGTAAATACACAATGCTCAAATCAAAGATTTATATCGTTAGGGCGTATCCCTTTCCGTAGTGAGACCGCGCCGAGTTTGTTGCCAAACGAAGTTTGTGAGTTCACAAACTTGTATTTGTCATTTGGTGTCAGAGACTTGTGTGTTTTTGTGTAGATTTTGTTGTATGCTTGTTCACAAAATTACTTGCTATGTGATTAAACAATAAAAAGCAATACATAATTCCAGTTAGTTTTATGACAAAAACACTAATTTTATCTAATCATAGTGTGCGTGCGTCGGCATTTTGTTAACGAACGCATTCAAAGACTGAATGCTACAGTTTTTGGGCGTAAGGGCGTATCTAACGATTTATATCTATTTCCCCACCTACCACTGCTACTTACTTGAACCAGTTCTTTCCTTTTCACCAGAAGTTAAGCTTACTCCACAGTACTCGAACCTAGAGGCCTAGATCTCAATAATCACGGGATTCCCTTGGTAAAAAACAAGAAATACATAAAATTCAACATTTATTCTTCGTTTCCTTGGTTGTGAAAACACGATTCAGTAAAAAAAAATCATGAGAGAGCACTGTTTTGCACCTGATTTGCTTTAGATCTCAGAAACCCTGCGGTCTATAGAAATGATTTTTGTTTTAAATTCGTAGGTCATTACTAATTTCTTGGTTCCTCGGTTAGGTTTTTTTATAAGTGGAGTAGTTTTTTTGTAAATATACAAAAACATCATTTTGCGCATACGCCCGCGACGCCGTTCTCAAAACGTATGCTCTATCCCGCTCCTATGAGCGCCAAATCCTATGACTATCTTTTTCACAAAATGGCGCCCTATGCGTTCTCTTGGGCCCGTATTATGAAAGCTTGCTCAGTCATCGATCTATGCTTCAGCAACGCTTTTCTATGACATAAACGTCACTCAAGCATAGCTATATGACTGAGCAAGCTTTCGTAATACGAGCCTTAGTGGTTCTCTTCCGTCGTACCAATGCAGCAATGATCCTTCCGTCTTCGCAGACAATGAAGATGGCACAGGGGTGCGAGCGGAACATGCCTTGCCAAGAATCACCGAACCTCAGTCCGACATCGGTCGTCCGCAGCATGTGGTCGTGACGATGCCTGTTCCCGAGCCACAGAGGTATGCTGGAACTGGCCTAGAGAGAGGTAAAGAGGTGTTCTGTCAGAAGACAGCTCTGAATTCTTATTGAGGCGATAACGCCTGTGAACTGACGTGTGGTGCCGGCATAGAATGTGCACCATCCCAACTTTTCCCGCGGGTGTCGTAAGAGACTAAGGGATATATACCGGGGGAGGGCAGCAGCGCCTCCTGAATAACATTTATTACCAAGAAGCTACAATCCCCAACCCGCATGCCCAGCGTGGGGATTATGGGTATAACCCCCCATGAGATAATAGCCAATAAGGCGCTTATCAGGGGGAGGCCTGCGTCCAGCAGTGGACCAATACAAACCTGTATGGGCATAACCTGTGTGTGTTGAGGAAGAGAGCCCTCTGACAGACGGACAGACAGTGGAGGTTTAGTATATAGGGTTTAGTTTGTTTCCTTCGGCTGCGAAACCCAAAAACAGTAACTAAGTAGGTCCGATTATACTACATAATTGAATACTTTGCTTGGTTTGCCATTTTTAGAAGATAAGCAAGATTTGCCTCAGCGCCACAAGTGGACATCTGTAAAACAACACAGGCAGGGACCCGGCTGGATTTTAAATTCTTAACCTTCTACTGCAAAATCGCGTAGGTACGTAAGTATACAAAATAAATAGCTCAAAGAATTAGCAAGCTGTAGTGGCAGTGGGCCGGCCATGTTTCACGAAGAATCGACAACCACAGGGGTAAACGTGTTCTAACGTAGTGTAGGACGCCCTCGGACCAGATGGGATGACAAAGGCTGCAGGGCTCGATTCCCGCCCTAGGACAAATATTTGCACGATCTGCAGATCTGATTTGTTTTGGGTCTTCTAGGTATTTTCTATGTACCTATAATAAATTATATATATCTATGTATTGTATCATGTATGCATCGGTCTCCGCATGAATTTGGATAAAACCAAAGTCATGATCAATGGCCTCATTGATCCGGGACCGGTCGTCGTACATGGCCACCCTCTCGAAATTGTTTCCGAGTACACTTACCCTGGAGAAATTCTGCAGTTGGGTATAAACTATTTTGAGAAGGAGGCCAAGAGGAGGATTCAGCTAGGCTGGGCAGCGTTTGGAAAGCTATGTCGTCATCCATACCGCAATGCTTGAAAACGAAAGTTTTCAATCAGTGCGTCCTACCCGTCATGACCTACGGAGCTGAGACGTGGACACTCACGATAGGGCTGGTCCACCAGTTTAAAGTCGCTCAGCGAGCTATGGAAAGAGCTATGCTCGGAGTCTCTCTGAAGGATAGAATTCGTAATGAATACATCCGACAGAGAACCAAAGTTATCGACATAGCTCAAAGAATTAGCAAGCTGAAGTGGCAGTGGGCCGGCCATATTTCGCGAAGAACCGATAACCGCTGGGGTAAACGAGTTCTTAAGTGGGGACTGCGAACGTAGTATAGGACGCCCTCCGGCCAGGTGGGATGACGATCTGCGAAGGACTGCAGGCAGATGCTGGATACGTCAAGCTGAAGATAGGGCGCTATGGCGCTCATTAGGGG
Source organism: Eupithecia tripunctaria (assembly GCA_955876795.1). Taxonomy (NCBI): domain Eukaryota; kingdom Metazoa; phylum Arthropoda; class Insecta; order Lepidoptera; family Geometridae; genus Eupithecia; species Eupithecia tripunctaria. Next base: position 3,972,611 of record OY041623.1, on the reverse strand, counting down.
AGGCCTATGTCCAGCAGTGGACTAGTATAGGCTGATGATGATGTATCATGTATAAGTCATCCAGTACCCAATCCATACACAAATTATGCTTAGCTTGAAGCAGCATTATTAATATAACTGTCCTGTTGCTTCTTTTTTTTGTAAATTATAATTATTACAATCCGAATTCTAATTCCAGAAATTTCCGAACATTACCTTGATAAGTTCAAGGTTCGATAGGTACGAGAATATTAGTATTTTAGTTTATAGATTCAGCTGCAATAACCTTGACCTTGAAGAAATAATGGAAAAGACCGACATTTTCAGAGACATCGCGGACGTCCGGGCTAATTCTCCGGGTTTCCAAACCTGACAATGCTGTTAAGCCCGAGGAAATTTAATGCTTTCTACTAGATATTAGTAAATTTAATTTTAAAATAGTTTGATAGTTATCTACAAGTACTTAATAAATATTTAAAGTTGAAGCTGGCTTTTGCTCGTGGCTATCTTTGCGCGGAATTTTGAGTTACCTAAATATTGTTTGAATGACAAAATTCGTAAATTCATAAATAAGATTCGTAAATATAATAATTTTATATATTTTTTCAAACCGTATTGGACTTCTGAACGAAATAACTAAGAAATTTAAATTTAAAACACAATTTAAATTGTAATGCATACTTATGCTAATTCCCATTATGGTGTCCCCAGTGACAACAAGAATGAGGGTTCATTTTATATGATCACTTTCACTTGGTGGATAATAACCAAAAAAAAAACAGTAGGTGTACGAAGTACAATGTAGTGTTCATTATCGGGGAAGAATCCTGGTTGTGCTTGGATTCTTGTACACATTACATTATTTTCCCTTTTTCTAGAGGCCAAGATGTACAAGGTACAATTTGTTATTATTTATTTTATTAGGACTACCAACTTGAGATAACACATAAAAGAAATAAAATACAGTGGCAAGGTTCTAAGGTCTAGTGCTCTCTAAATTACAGGCGGACGCAACATGCGCGTAAATCGAAGCAACTCAACTAATATTTTAAACAAAAAATAATCTTACATACTAAAGTATTTATCATTAACTTAAAACTACTTCTAAAACTTCTAAAAGTTATATATACAAAAATAGACGTGGGTAGACCTACGTGAGTCGTAGGCTATAATAATGTATACAATACAAATAAATCAATAAAGTACGAGGGATAATTAAGGGAAGCAGGAAGGACGAAAAGGTAGGTAGTTATTTATGCTATGCATGTGATATCAAGGTTACCTAACTACCTATGTTATTACAGCTTACCAATATCTACGTGAGGAATGTGTCACGTATCAAACGTGACTTCTATCTTCCGTATTATACTTTCATGTTAACTTTAATCCAATAAATAAATCAGTTGCGAACTTACTGTTGGAGGACTTATTACTCGTAGTACCCCTAATGTACTCAGCTTTAGAGGCATACATACAAATTACAAGCAAACCAACAGATTTCCTTCTCTGTGTTCTAAGTAGATAATTTTGCATGCAAATTGAATTTTTAGTTAGGCATCTTGCCAGTTAGTTTCTTCTTCGATTGCACTCCGCCGGTGCATATTGTTGTGCCAAATAGTTTTTTTTACTGAATAAGATGATTCAAAATGTGTCTTTTTATAAAAATACTAATTGTTTAGGTACTTATTAACTCCAATATTATAGGATATAATCTAGGCAAACACATATTTAAATATTGCAAATATGGTGTTTTTTGATGGAAAGGAATAATTTTAAGCTTCAACTATGATGACGTCAAAGCATAAGGTAAATAATCTTTTACATTTTTATATTTATTCTTTTTGTTTCATTAACCTTGTAAGGTTATCTCGGTACTCACATTTGTCTTAACTTTATTTCTAAAGGAATTGGTGTCTATTCATATGTTGCCAAAACTAGACTAAACTAATCTGATAGGACTAAAAATGATGCCATCCCTATAATTTTGATATTTATACAGGGATAGCGACATTTCTAGTATTGCCAAAACTAAACTAAACTAATTTATAGTTTCGTTTTGGTCATATCGATATGTATTATACCTAACGTTTGTTTTATTTTAATATATACTAAACTGATTGACGAAACATGTAGATGGCTTACTTCATGTTAAGTGGTTTAACCATCCCCTATAATAGAGTATCACTTCGCATGCAGCTTAGAACTTGCCTAATGAACTAGGCCTGATGTTAAGTTTTAGAGAGTTGTGCCTTGTGAAAGACTCTCGTGGTAACCCTAGGAAAAGAAAATTATAATCTTGAAAGATATGGTGTTTAGATCTTAGCTAAATGTACAATCTTATATTTTAAACAATTTTTTTGTATACTCCGATGTCTTTCGAAATGACAACGTTTCGTTTAGCCGGTAGGTATGTTCTGAATGCATGATGTTTCCGAATATCCCGCAAACATGCCATGGATTGCCTTTGTTGCAAATTTGTGTCCGTCAACCTGAGACATAGCTTAGCTATAAAGCCTCATGTGCCTATAATTTTACCGACAACCATACCATTCAAACCGAAAACAGCAATGCTGCTTTGCGGCTGAAAAAAAACATACGTAAATCCAGGGGGGTTATGCTCTATGACCAATTCCACGTCTTACACAGATACGACAAGATATCGGCGGGGAATGGGACAAAACCGTATTCTGTATGCCTTCGTTGGTTTTCTCAGCTGCGTCACAGCGCGATTCGGGCAAGAATTGAACTGTCAAGTAAACACGCGCTCTGCCAGCGTGTTAGGGCACAGATTAGCGTGTTTTTGCGATAGTTACTACGGCTCACTTCTTCAGATTGTGAAAGACATGTCAAAGTGAAATCAATAACAACGCAGTGTTTATTTAATGCGGAAAAGGCAAGTATTATTCAATAATTCATCACAAAAGACGTATACATATACATAGCAGCGACAATAGCCGTATGGCGCCGGTTCAGAATTTGCACCACCCCAACTCTTCCCGCGGGGGTCGTAAGAAGCGAAGAAGGAATAACCACCGGGGGCAGGCAGCAGTCCCTCCTGCAGAACCATTCTACCATCGACCTGCGATCCCCAACCCGCGTTCCAAGCGTGGGGATTATAGGCATCACCCCACATGAGATAAAAGCTAAATGGCACTTATATCTGGGGAGGTCTGCCTACAGCCAGTGGACCACAATAGGCTGTTGAGGTTGAGGAGACTCGCCTATCCAAGCATTGATTATTCAATGCCTAGTTTGGTTGAGTGTTTTTTTTTCAATGTGCCGAAAGAAACACATGGCTTATTGATCAGTTTCATTTGCAGAATGCAAGCAAGTACCTACCCGCACGAAGACCAGCTCAGCCTAGCTTTGACTGAGCACATGTAGGCCCGCACGGCAGTGGCTGCAGATCAGCAGTAGCACCATAAAAGGCCGTGCAAATATATGAAGAATTCTTGGAAAGTGTCTATAGTCTTGAATTGTATTTATCAAAGAGAATTCAACTACGTGGTGTATATCCATCATCGCCAAGCTGGACTTGGCCTCGCTGCCTCCATAGGCGCGATGGAATTTGTCTATAAATTCTATCGGTGCTCTTTATATAGGATATTTCAAATAAACTGGATAAATAAAATAAATTTGCTACTTATAAATCTTTTATTTCGTTTTTTATTCGCAATAAATACACCTACAAGGGAGGCCTATAGAAAATTAGACATAGGTAGGTACTATTATTATCGTTTACAAACACAAGAGTAAAACAAGAGTTAAATTAAACACAAATACATCATTAATGTATGATGCCACATAGGCGTCATCGACCATCGTTTTTGGGATAGCCAGCAGACAAATCCACCCACTTTGAGGAGTCACTATCCTGCTTACAAGGATCCCTCATAAAAAATAATAAAGATGCCTAGTAGGTAATTATTTGTTTTGTTCTTTGCAGCAATTTAGGGTCCATTGATAGAGGGTCCGCAGTAACCTCCTGTTAATTTATACTTGTGCTTTGTTGGCGCCAACATCTTACCCGTCGTCTTTGTATAAATTATATAAATTTTTATTTTGCTGCTTTGAATAAAATTATGCTTAGGGCTCGTTTAGACACGCGGGAACCTTGCCGCCTATCGCGCGTTAGGGATCCGCAAAATTGTTTTATGAATGCAGACAGTTGCGGCAGGGCTCGTGATTCAAATGTATAAGTTATTATACCTATATAGTTATATAATGTTAAATATCTATCTAGGTACTACGATTTTCATAAATTTATATTTTTTCCAGACGGCGGCGCGGCGGTGGTGGCGACCGCTCGTCACCCTAAACTGTTATACGTGTATGCATGTGGTTCGTAATGGTTAGCCTTACGCATCATAGGTAAATTACGTTGAATAACCTAGTAAAGCCTAGTAAAGTGACTGCTACCTAAACTGCATTTGTCTTAATCGCTGATAATTTTAGGTAGGTACTTAGACTAAGTATGTTTATTTTATGTATATTTTCTTTAAAGTATCTTTATTTTTATCTCTATCTTCCTACAACTTCATGGCAAATTTGTGGCAATACGCCGTAACTGTCGACACTAGATGGTTTATAATGTCGTATAAATAAGATTAGAATTACCTAGTTTTGATTAATAAAGAACTACAATACTACTAGGCCTAATTAAATTGATCGGGGAAGATATTTCGACCTCTTAAGTAATAATAATAATAATAAATCAAGAAAGATATAATATGAGGGCAAGCATTTTCTAGCTGTTGGCTGTCGGTGTCTGAACTAACTACGGGGTATCTACGTGTAAACGATTACGATAGTAATAATATACATATAAATAAGACCGCGCGATTCCCACACCATTCTAAAATCATGGTATCGCCGCGTCTGAATGTAGCATTAGATAGGAACTTTTACTGTCTATTTGACACTAAACAACAATGAAAACTGCTTTTTCGTTCCGAAACTAGCCATAAATGACTTGAATGATAATATAAATCGTTAATTTTGGGCTGCAAATTTTTAAAACACACTAATATATTGTAAGCTCAACAATTGATGGTTAAGCCAACATATAATTTTTATTTAGATACAAAACATTAAGTATAATAAAACCGTTAATTTTCCGAGTGAACCGGATGTAAGATTTTGAACGAATCATGTGAAACTCAAAACGAGGTATAGACAACTAGTCTTGTGGCATGCAGAATACAATTTTTGAAAATCACACCACGGCACGGCCAAAAATCGCGTTTGTGTTTAGAGCACGCTGTGACGTCACACGATTTGGGCAAGAAATCTCTTAGGTCATAGAGCATAACCCCCCAGGCTACCTAGGCTAACTTCTCAGTTTAATCAAATCACATCACCTTCAGAGGTGGAGGTCTTAAGTAAATAACGAGAAGTGATCGTGAACTCGTGACTCCTTTTTCCATACAATTTGGTACAGCGCCTATTGTGCGGACAGGGGCAAAGATTTCAATCGTTAGGTAGGCCCTTTCCGTAGTGAGACTGCTCCGTGTTTGGTGCCAAACGAAGTTTGGGAGCTCACAAACTTGTCATTGTCGTTTGGAATCAGAGAATTGTGTTTTTGTGGTGTGCTTGTTTACAAAAGTTCGTGCTATGTGATTGTACAATGATTTAGTTTATTGACAAAAACACTAACTTTATCTTTATAGTCATAGTGTGCGTGCATCAGGATTTTGCTAACGCACGCATTTAATGAAAATGCCACAGTTTTTGGGCGTTAGGGCGTATCTAACGATTTAAATCTTTGGGCCCATTGCGCACAATGGAACGCTCTAGGTAGCGTGTAAGTTTGAGCAAGCCTTTACTGATGTCAGAGATTTTTTTCCCACTTTCAATAGCAACATCCAAACCTTTTATCATACTAAAACTGAAAAATTCAAACGTCATTTGTACCTTGACTGTGCGAGCGACTCAATGCCGATTCAATTTGGCAAGACTATTAGCTTCCGGCCATGTGCAAACAGACGAACAGCTGATGTTATCAATTACTATGACTACTATGAAGTTTTTATACTTACGCATTGTCCTTTCAACAATAGATTAGATACAAAAAAATCAATAGTTTTCTGAAGCTCTACGATACGCTATTGTAGTCAATCCGAACAGAATATAATATGGATATTAATGGTTAACGTCTTTATCCCATCAATCGCTATTTGATAATGACATGTTTTTTTAACCGACTTTAAAAAAAGGAGGAGGTTCTCAATTCGACTGTTTATGTTTGTTACCTCCGAACTTTTGACTGGTTTGTTCGATTTTCATGACTTTTTTTTTACTTGAAAACTGGTGCTTCCCCTGTGGTCCCATCATAATTTTAATTTAGTCCAGTTCTGACAATGAAAAAACTATATAATTGAAGTCTGTTTATAGTTTTTTAAAACAATATCGTATGTGGTATTTTTTATTAGTTTTGAATCTGAGCATAAAGTATACACATTTCTTTTCATTTCATTGGTTTATATTGTATATGAAACCGTTGTCAATGTTTTTCTTCAACATGTTTGTTTTTGTTTGTAATACTCCGTGACGTCACGAAACGGCTAATGAAAATATTGAAAACTAGCTGCTGCCCCAGGCTTCGCTCATATTTTCGCATTTATCACATCACAATCACACTAATATTATAAATGCGAAAGTTTGTATGGGTGTATGTTTGTTATTCTTCACCCTAATACAAAGGATCGCGCTGAAATTTTGCATACAGGTATTTTTAATCCTGGTATCAAACATAGGCTACTTTTTAATCGACTTAAAAGAAGGAGGCTGTTCTCAATCCGACAGTTTTTTTTATTTATTTGTTTATCTCTGTTACCTCAGAACTTATGACTGGGTGATCCGATTTTCATGAATGTGCTTCCCGTGTGGTCCCATTAATATGGTTAAGTTCTGACAATGGGATCCATGAAAATCATATGAAAATCCATTAAAAAACTATAAAAAATGAAGTCCGTTTATAGTTGTTTTACAACAAAATTAATTATTATCCCGTTAATCAGTTCCCGTGGAATAGAAATCGCCTTTGAACTTTTCCATAGAAACAACGCATGCGAAGCCGCGGGGCTAGAATTTTCATAAAATTAGAAATAAGTATTTGACAGTAAGTATGCTCCCTCTTCCTTCATGATGGTTGAGCACCATTACTCCGTAACCTTCACCTGGCAGCTGAAAGCTGGTATTTCTGTGCGCCCTTGTGACGTCACGTGTCACGGTACTGTCGGTGTTGCCTGTGCTTACCACTTCCCTGATTTATGGCGACAGCTAGAACACTGACACCGCTGCGCTTGAATGCGTACTGAATTTGAGAGTTTTTAAATTATATTTAAATTAACTATTTATATTTTAGAACTCTATTGTATAGATAAACCAAATTTTGGATACATATAAAAATCGATTTGTCATAAAAATGATGCTTTTTAACAATAAACGCTGGAGAATTGTGGTGGTTTTGCGCTTTTTTATTTATAATTTGGAATGGTTATCTTTATTATATATTCTAGTAATGACAAATTTGAAGTAGGCACTAGCTAAAGATGAAATAAGTCAGATGTACTCTTATAGGTTCTAGCTAATTAACATTGGATTAAATTGAGATTAATGTAAAGAAGTGGCAAAACATCCTGATATAACATTCCACCCTCCTCATCTAAAGCGTAGCTAATCTATGTTTTAAATTATTTAAGTAGAGAAAATTGAATACCAAATTAATATAAGGTTTATGTTTTTTTTATTAAAACCTTACAACTATTAACAAAGTGGGCACCAAATTACAACAAGATAAAGAAAGTAAGTTTCGCACTACTCTGGAATTTCCCTACCAGCGCCTATCAGCTGACTACAACCGCTGAAACTAGGGTAAACTATTTCGATCCGCACCCTAGCAACACTGCGCGCACCCGGCAGTCGATACGCAACCGCGGGGGAACACGCCGCGTCGCGCTCCAAATCACGCACAATTAGTGTAGGAATTACCCTGAAAGTGTGGAAAAATGCCCAATATCATCAATGAAGTGAAGCTGGACTTCAAAGATGTGCTCCTACGTCCAAAGCGGAGCACGCTGAAAAGCAGAAGCGATGTAAGTTTTCAAACAGCTGAAATTTGATAGAGGTGGGGTAAAGTTTACATTGGGAGTTTCATTTCGTTGAACTGACATCATTGTAGGTAGTTTTCAGAATTGCATCAATTTACAAAGTAAAACGATGTGTGGTAGAATAACAAATATGTAGATGCTCTGTTAGGCATTTATTTATATTTTAGATAAGTCAGTTAGGTAAGGTAAGCTATTGCCATATTATATAGTTTTTCACTCATGAGTGAAAAACTTTGGGAGTTGAAAATCGGAATAAATAATTTTCTTTTCTTGGCTTAATATAATAAAATAACTAGGCTTATTAACCTAGTAGATATCTAAAGTTTTATATGTTAAATAATACAACCTAGGTATTTTAAAGACGAAAAAGGAGCGAAAAAGTATCTTCTTATCTGGATCGTCGTGATACCGTCATTTTCCATCAAACGAGAATGTGGTCAAACAAAGGTTAACTATAAAAAAAGTGTATATTGCTAAGTAGTCAAGAATAGAACATTATAATAGAACTGAATATGTAATGTCGTGTAGGCGTTTAACAAAATGTTAAAAATAAACTGATTAGCGTGCCCTGGTTACTAACAAAAAGCTTAAATCGCTGAGCAAGAAAAACTATCTTGGTGTCATGTCGTAACTATGGCAATAAGGCCCCGTAAAATAGATATTCGATTGTGAACTGTGAACTTCTTCGTCTCATACCGTTCTTGGCAGGACGGTACCACGACCGTCATGAGTCTTGTAGTGTGGACCAGGGTATATCAGCACAGCACACGATATCGCCATCTCTCGCTGTGACACCTACGGAGATCTTATCTGGTCGGTCCACCTCATAGGCGATCTACCCCCGATCTTTTACCCACATTTTCCTGCACGCCTAGCTGTTCAAAGGAGGCATTGTTTCGCCTCGATACATGCCCGAAAAAACTTTAAGATTCGAAATTGTACGTTTGATGCTTTTTAACACCGAGGTCGGCTAGTACTATATAAACTCTATGACCAAGGTATTGTAGGATGGAGATGTTAGAGAACTTAGTCCAAGATATATCTTGGTATGCCAAGAATTCTACTCCAGCACCACATTTCTAGAGCGTCTATCTTCTGCGAACTTACTCACCTAAAACCTAAAATGCAGGACTTTCAAAAAGAAATACATCAAGGCTCTTTTCTCTGACCGATATTGTTAAGTTCGTGAACAATGAACCGTGGAGACTTCCAACGTTCCAATATACATATTTTTATAATACTTTTAAAGTTCTTTGTTTGCTTGTTTAATACCCACCAATAAAAGTATAATTTAAGAATAATGTGTGACTTAGACGAAATAATCATTTTTATCTCATAAAGCGCTATCAGGGAGAGGCCTGCGTCCAGCAGTGGACCATAACAGGCTGCCAAGGAGAAAAATTACAACTTAGAATACCTTTGTTCGGTGTAGGACAGATTCTGGATTAGACAGATTCGTAATTCGGCAGTTTCGTTACTCGACAGATCGTGAATTGGGCAGATTCTTGGATTCGACAGATTAGCTACACGGCAGAAAATGAACACTTGTGCACAGAATACTTACTGATCTAATATTGATTAATGCAAAAATGCATAAATACATAAATAAATGCATGCATGCATAAATTACAACTTATAATAATGTACCGCAATAGTCTGAGAGTTACTTTTCAGCAAAATTCTCAAATGTTATCTTGTACATAAGTTGTTATGTTTCCTGAAGTCTAGATGAATCACGTCACGTTTGCTCTGCGACCTCGAGCGTCGTTAGAGCACACGCGATACCGATCTAATCTAGTTCTAACTGGTAATACAATTTCTCTGTGGAAGAATTGAAGACAATTTGCTGAAAGTACACAATTTTATAAATTGATGCTTGTGCATCTCTTGTGCGCTTTTGTTTAAGGATCTAAGGATTATGTACTAAACAAGGAACTCTTACAAATTACGCCTTGTCTGTCTGTCCTTCTGTCCATCCGAAGAAATGGTAGTAGTACTTACTGGAAAGATATAATTTTGCATGGATATACCTACATCATTTTCTTTTAATGTTTGGATGTATAGATGGATGTTTGTTACTTCTTCACGCCAAAGCTTCTGAACGAATCGGGCTGAAATTTTGCAGTGATTAATTTCTAGACCTGGAATAAAAGATTGGCTACATTTTATCCCATATATTCCATAAATCAGTTCCCGTGGAATATTAGTTATAAGATAGTATAGTAAGTTTAAAACGTTTCTAATACTGGAATAAAAAATAGGCTACTTTTTATCCCGTAAAAACAGATTTACGGGATAAAAAATAGGCTACTTTTTATCCCGTAAAAACAGATTTACGGGATAAAAAGTAGCCTATTTTTTATTCCAGTATTAGAATTACCTGTATGCAATTTCAGCTAGATCCGTTCAGTAGTTTTGGCGTGAAGAGGTAACAAACATCCATCCATCCATCCATACAAATGTGGGATAAAAATCATATATATCATATATATAGACGCGCGAGTAACGCGCGTCTATAATTATTTTTGTGACTGCCATACTATTTACTACAAAGTTTGCATCATACTCTGTTTTTCTATGGAAATTTGACAGCGCTCCAAACGGGAAGTTTACATAACTTTCACAGAACTCAACATTTCCACAGAAAATAGAGTAGGTAACGTAAACTTTGTAGGTATGATAACATCTGAGTAGATCGATTGTAGGCAAAAAACCTTACCACGAATTGGGAACTCCCTTTCTTTGAAACTGGTTAATATCTGTAGGGCATGGTCCTTATTTTAATTATGTATTTCCCCTTGTAACAGCCTCTACATCCTGTTATTAGAACAAGCACGAGTATAATGAAAGGTTTATGTTCCTTTCATTAACAGTAATAACATTATGCTAGGCAGAGCCAACGGATGGGGTGAACTAATTTGTTTGCATCATTATTTGTGATTATTTTGATAAGATAGAGAAGGTAGAATGTTGCATGAATGAGTTGAGATTTTTTGTTGTTTATTTATGGTTCGGCGGCATATTAGGCATAGGCCGAGGATCTCAAAAGGCAGCCCTTGCAGGTTTCGACAGAGCCTAAACATTTGCTCCCTTTACAGTCGAGACTGTCCGTGTGGTATCGAGACTCCGGGTGTTTAATAAACTACCTGAGCTTGGCTTGGTCTACAAATCCCCTTAGAGAATCCCCTACGAAGGGGATTTTAGACTTTTTGTCTAGAAATCCCCTTAAAATCAGATTATGCCGAGGAAGGGGATTATTAGACAAAAAATCTACAAATCCCCTTAACCATGAAATTTATGTTAGTGGAAGGGGATTAGTAGACAAAAATATAGAAATACGCTTGTTCTGGTCGAAGAAAACTACTGCCAGAAAATAGAACTATCAGAAAAGTACCTACCAGAAAAGTAGTTTTCCACAAATCGTATACTATTTTCTATTAACCCATGTTACAATAATGTTTTTTGCTATATAACATGGGTTAATAGAAAATGGAGCGTTTGGTTTTATGTGTGTTTTTTGTAATAAATCTCATATTATTATTGATTTATCCAAAATTAGCTCTAAATCGAAATTAATTAAAACAAGAGTTATATCTTCTATAACTAGAAAATGTTTGACGATTTACGGAAAATATTTTTTCGCTATTTATATTCCTTTTTAACCTACTTCAAAAAAAGGAGGAGGGTTTTTTGTTTGTTTGTTACCTCAGAACTTTTGACTGGGTGGTCCGATTTTCATGATTCTATTTTATATGAAAGCTGGTGATTCCCGTGTGGTCCCATTTTAATTTGGTTTAGTTCTGACACTGGGATCCATGAACATTCATGAAAATACCATAAAAATTTAAGTCGGTTTATATGTTTTTAAAACTAAATTTATTTAACGCAGAAATATCACACTAATATTATAAAGGCGAAAGTTTGGATGGATGTATGGATGGATGTTTGTTACCTCTTCACGCCAAAACTACTGAACGGATCTGGCTGAAATTTTGCATACAGGTTATTCTAATACTGGAATAAAACATAGGCTACATTTTATCCCATAAATCTGTTCCCGTGGGATGAAAATCACCTTTTAATGTTTTCATAGGAACAACGCGTGCGAAGCCGCGGGGCGCAGCTAGTTAAAAATACGTAGCAGAAATATTTGGATTTCGCGCAAATCTGTGGCAGAATCCGTATCGAAGACTCAGAAACTCTGTTTCAGATACTCTGAAACTCTATTAATAATTGATCTATCTTATATGAAGAGGTACTTTGACAACATACATTCATGATTGATGTTATCTTATCCCATCCGAAGTAAATCGTGATATCACTAATCCATTTGCAGTTTAATCTTTTGTCTCAAGATAGTCTTCTCTTTATCTGAAGTCTGAAGTAAAACGGTAACTATCAATGCTCGAAATTATTTGATGATGCTTTCATTGTTATCAAGCAACAATGAAAGCGTCAAAGCAAATAATTTCGAGTAGATCAAGCCTACCTACATACCTTGGCACAAAGCCGATGACTCAGACATGTCTAGATTATGCACTACCTATTTTAAGAACTTTTAAAGTCATTTATAGCGGGATATTTACCATAATGTGCGTTTTGAGTTTTCCAATGTTTCGCCACCACAGAAATGCCCAGTTTCATTCGCCTACGAGATGGTTTTCTCGCGAGTGAGAAGTACAAGCCAGAGACGTGCCCTGAATTTTTTATGCGCCAAAACTACTAAATTGCAACTTAATGAAACATCCAATGGAAAAATTAAAAGACTACTAAAGAAATACTTCTAGGTTTCTTAGCAAAACAAGAAAAAATGTGTGCTTTTTCCAGAGATTAATAGCAAAATGTGTGTAAAACAAATGTTTTATCAAAAAAATAAAATAACTATCGAGAAAACCACCAAAAACCACCAATCGTGTTTCTAAAACACGTGATTCAAAATAAAAGATCGAAGTAACATTTCCCTAAATGAAGGTGCTCCAAACGGGAAGTTCAACGGGTAGCTTTCACAGATTCTAAAATAAATAACGATATTGAAGTACAATTCTGAAGTAAATTGTTTATTAAACTGAAGGCCACCCTCATCTTTTGGAGAAAAAATATTTGTATGATTTCATTATTTAAATTTATTTAAATGCTATTTTTTTAAACAAATTTTATATAATTTTAATTATTAGGTACCTACGTTAAATACATAAAATTAAATTAATTTATTTATATTAAGTCACCTCAAATAAAAAATATAAGTGAATTAGAGTCAATTGCACCGTATTTCTTGTTTGATAGTAATAACTATATATCAAGCTGTTTATATTGTAAAAATTTGACTTGTCTAAGTACTTATTTTGTAAGTCTAAAGAAATAAACGATTTGACTCTGACTCTTCCTAATTCGTTATACATATTTGAATGAACACAGTCTTTTTATCCTTTTTCAAGTTCTTATTGCCTAAAAGCACAGAAAAAATATAATACCTACTACGTAAAAGTCTCAACAATCTATTTTCATGCTTTGAATTATCTCTCTTTCTCAGAACACTTTTGTAACCATAAAAATAAAAGCGATTGACAAATTAATGCACCAATAGGTAGATAATTGAATTTTCGCGTGATACATAATCGATACAGGGGTTACTTTACGGAAATCCAGCGCAAAACCTCTAATATCTTTGTTAGATCTTATCGGAGAAGGTGTTCCGGGGAATTATTACTAAATATTTTCATCCTATCATTTTTCGTGTGATGTTATTGACATAGATAAATAAATAATGTTGGATAATTCACACAGCATTATTTAGTCCCAAGCAAAGCTTGTGTTATGGGTAGGTACTAGATAACTGATTAGATGGATATTTTTTATTATACATATAAAACATCCAGAACACCCTGAACAAATATCTTCAGATCGTACACACATTTCTTCACACACCCGAGGCGGGAATCGAACCCGCAACCTCCTGCGTCGCAGGCGGACCTACGACCGCCGCGCCACAGAGTTCTTAAATTTAAAAGAAAAGAAAAAATTACGAACTAACAAACAAGACTTGTCACATAGCAATCGTTTCCAATGCAAGCTACCGTATCTAATCTACAAGAGGTGTGTCAGTCTGTCCTGTCTATATTTATACTTCCGGAGTGAATGGAGTTGGCTAGACTAGAACTCATTAGTGCAGTAATTTCATTTAGCTAGGGCTAGATAGGTATTTCTAAAGTATGTTATTATAATTGGCTTTGCTCGCTTAGTTTGATTGTACACGTCCAAAGTCAATTCTCCTAGCTCTGGCTTTGGTATCTCATGAAATGAGAATTTAGGTACCTACATAAATTTTTTACAAACTTTAAAAAAGGAGGAGGTTCTCAATTCGACTTTTTTATGTTTGTTACCTTAGAACTTTTGACTGGGTGGCCCCATTTTGCATGATTCTTTTTTTATATGAAAGCTAGTTTTCCCGTGTGGTCCCATTTCAATTTGGTCCAGTTCTGACAATCCATGAAAAAACTATATAATTGAAGTCGGTTTATAGTTTTTTAATCAATGAAATTCTAAAATCAATTATGTATCTATTATACCTCAAAAAAAGTACAGTCGAATTGAGATCCTCCACCTTTTTTGAAGTCGGTTAAAAATTACGTCGGACTTGACCACAAGGTATAGTTACTATATAAATTGATGGTAGCAATGTATTTTCAGGTGGACGTTTACCGGGAGATAACATTCCGTAACTCTGGTCAGACGTACCGCGGAGTGCCTGTCATGGCGAGCAATATGGACACCGTGGGGACATTCGAGATGGCTACTGAACTATCAAAGGTATGCATTCATTATATATTCCATCCATCCACAGCCTGTATCGGTCCACTGGACGCGGGCCTCCCCATGATAAACGCTTTATAATCCCCACGCTGGGCATGCGGGTTGGGGATCGCAGTTTGGTCGAAGATTTGTTCTGCGGGGGGCGCTGCTGCCCGCCCCCCAGAAGATCGAAGATTCGTCGTGTGGTGCCGGCGGCATAGAATTTGCACCACCCCAATTCTTCCCGTGGGTGTCGTAAGAGGCGACTAAGGGATATCTTCTGGGGGGCGGGCATTATATATTGGAATATTAATTTTATCAAAAAACTAGCTGCGCCCCGAGGTTTCGCTCCGATAGAAATTTGAAAGTCACATCCACGGGAACGGGATAAAAAGTATGTCCGTCTCCTGGTTCTAAGCTATCTCCTCACCAATTTTCAGCCAAATCGGTTCAGCCGTTCTTGAGTTATAAATAGTGTTCGTAGTTAACCCGCTTACATCCGTAATGAATGTAATATTCTATTTAAAGTCAAATTAATAAATGAATAACAAATAATGCAGGAGAATCCACACGCATCATCTAACCCTCAAGCTAAGCAGAGATCAGTCTTCTAGATACTAGATGACTGATAGACATAACACATACATTACATACATAGATATTTTGTAGTATACATAGAAAACGACCAGAAAACCCTGAAGAAATATCTGATGATCGTACAAACATTTGTTACGAGGGAGGAATTGAACCCAACACCTCCGTCAATTATCAAGTCAAGTTTCAGGTCATTTCTTGACATACAAGAAAGCTTTGGAAACTATGGAAGTCACTTTACCCTTTTGAGTGTATTTCATCATCATCATCAGCCTATTTTAGTCATAAGCCCCTCCTAATGAGCGCCATTGCGTTTTCAGTCTATTTATTTATTTCTTTTTTGTATGTACCTAATAAATATAACTTTTAATTTTGCAAAGCACCTAGACGCAGGGTTGAACTAAAACAAACAGTTCAAAATGTTTAAATCTAGTGTTCTTTTTTGTTTTCTTTTTTACATTTTACCTTTAGGGATCAGTTTCAAAAAAATCCATTTCTAAACTATTTCCTAATTCACATAGTAAAAATTAACAAAACGATAAATATTTATGTATAAATCTTTTTGCTGCGTATCTCAGTATCTCTAATCTAATTATTAAAGACTATTATTATTATTCAATACAAACACCTTGTATGTAATGTAGTGTAGGTAGGTAGCGAACTAGAGAGACAGCGGGGAATACCCACTAATCCAGTCATTACTTTCTTTCGAAGGCCGACATAGGGACTTTCCCTGCGGGACATTACTGGCGGAGAGGGACCTATGCAGTGTGCATTGTATAAAACGGTCGACATAGCGACTTTCTCTGCGGGACTTTACTGGCGGGGTGTTACCTATGCAGTGTATAAATACCACAGCCTGTCTGTCTAACTAATACTTCATTTATTTAAATTATTAATTCTGTGAAGATGTCAACTCCAGGCCGTAAAAAGCATGCAATTTGGGAACAATTCATATCGATTCCTCAAGAAAATACCACACTGAAGAGCAAAAGGGTGTGTTGCAGAAAGTGCAAGAAAGAATAAGTTGGACTTGTGAAAAGAATGGAGGCACACTTCCAGAAATGTAGCACAGGTTCTAATACTGATACAAATATTGACGCGGCCGAGGACTGTGAGGTGGAGCTGTTCAGTGATGCAGGTTCTTCCCGATCTTCAGATAATACTTCTACCAGATCTATTACATCTAAAATAACCAGTGCACGCAGCAGCGCGATCATGAACCTTTCAAGGAAAAAAAATACTATTACCACAAGTCAAGAAGATAAGAAGAAAATTGATTTACAATTATCTCGTTATATGTTTGCTACCAACACCCCTTTTAACCACGTAGAACATCCTCAGTTTCTGAATTTAATGGAAATTTTACGCCCAGGGTATATACCTCCAAACCGTAAACAAATTGCTGGTCTGATGATCTGCTCGACGAAGTCTGCAACTCAATCCAAGAAAGCGTAAGAGATGAGTTAAAAAACAAAGTTGTCAATCTATCTATTGACGGTTGGAGCAACGTCAGGTAGGAGTCTATAGTGTACATATTATGTCTGTGTCACAAATGTGTTGACAAACTCAATTGATGGTGGCTGTCATTATAAAAACAAATTGATGACCAAACAATGGACTTCTCATATTCCTTCATACTGCTGTTGCTTAAAGTGCTGGAATTGAATTACTGTTTTAAACATTTGGATTTATTCATTCCGACTTATGAAATAAACTAGATACGGAGAAAGATGCAAAACTTGTTACAGTTTTTAAATACTTAATTATGAAAAAGTAAGTTTGTCGTATCATTTATTTATTCCAATGTCTGACTTACACAATGTTGATTGTTATTTATTAATAAGAAGTTGTTTTGTTTATTAATTAATATTGCTATCATTTAACTTTCATTGAATATAATATAATATTAAAGAAATATTATATACTATTATATAAAATATTATAATATAATATTATGGTATTAAAAATATGTGTTATCTTGTCTGACATAAATGTACAATACAACAATTTGATTGTTAATTAAAGGTAAGTAAAGTATGTACCTTACTTAGTTATTAATTCATTATAAAAATTGACACTGTTTGTTTCTGATTCAATAAATTACTTCAAAAGAACATGTTTTAATTTCAATTCCAAATAAAGTTTTCCCTTACCCTACACCTTATCTTATTATATTGATTAATTTAAATACAACAAACCCTCAACTTGCAAATTTATTTTTAGCTATTTAGAGTCCTACATATTTATTCGTTTTGATTTATTTATATTCATTTGCAATTGAAGGTAGTTTTAAACCCTGTTTATTCCTCATGTTTTAAACTGTGGTTTGAAACACTTAATAAAAAACATAGGTTCATTTTAAACTGTTTTAAAACAACT
The DNA here is from genome assembly GCA_955876795.1 of Eupithecia tripunctaria. Classification (NCBI taxonomy): domain Eukaryota; kingdom Metazoa; phylum Arthropoda; class Insecta; order Lepidoptera; family Geometridae; genus Eupithecia; species Eupithecia tripunctaria. The sequence continues at coordinate 3,954,756 of OY041623.1, read as the reverse complement.
TCTTTCAATCACGCCAACACTGCATCAAGACAAGATTTTCCGAAAAATATGATTCGAAAATTACACAAATATTACTGAAAATATCGTGCGAAATTTCGTCAAAAAGCTAGACTTCTTACATTAACACAGTATTTACTAGTACGGACATTCAACGCCACGAGAGAATCATGATAAAAATACAAAAACTTACATAAGTAACATACTATAAATTATAATTATAACCCTTTTTAACTTTTCGAATAAACTTTTACTTACTTTATTTTAAAGATTTCTTGATCTGGATTAACTTAATTTAGCAACCTTTTACCAAAAAAGGGAGTGTTATTAACGATACAACTATAAAAGTGTTATAACTAGTCGCGGGGTGATGAAAGGCAATATGATGGGACCCACTTTAATTTACCGACTTCAAAAAAGGAGGAGGTTCTCAATTCGACTGCTTTTTTATGTTTTCTACCTCAGAATTTCAGACGGGGTGAACCAGTTTTGATGATTCAGTTTTGTTTGTAAGCTGGCGCCTCCCGTGTGGTCCCATTTCAATTTGGTCTAGTTCTGACAATAGCATCTATGAGAAACCATATAAATGGCGTCGGTTTTTTTTGTTAGAATTATTTGTTTTATTCTTTATTCCAGCACGGGCTGTTCACATGTATCCACAAGTACTACAGTATAGACGAATGGAAGAACTTCGCTAGTGAACATCCAGAATGCTTAGAACATATGGGTGAGTAGTAATTAACATAATAATAAGTTTATTTATTTGAAGTAACTTGACTAATCCATTGTCAAGTTACTATAAATAAGAAATTGAACAACTTATGTAATGACAAAGCCTTTTGTTGTGTGGTGTAAAATAAAAAAAAACATTTGAGTTATGAATAAAGGAGTATAATAGTATAGTATAATAGGCCAGTCACCTTAGCAATCCACAGAGATATTGAGAGATATAGATTAAGAGTATATAACAGAATTAAGTATTATATCATTAATTTAAACGCCCTGTCACAAAAACGGTCGAGCTCATGTAAAAATGTTACTTATCATTAATAAAAAACGGCTTATTTTATGCTCTACAATTTTATAATAATAGTCAACATGACTGGAGTAATAAAAACCGAGATAATCGAGAAAAACACTATTTTTACATTTATCCTTGAATAACTTACTCCTCGGACACCAGATTTTATTCAACTTTAAGACATCTTTTGGAACGTCAAAATGAAAGTATATACGAAAATCCAGCGTAAATTCTATCAATTGTACGGAGGACCCCTTTTTATGATTAATTAACCGGACTGAGCGTTAATTATTATTATTATTATGAATTATTTTACTACGAGTAAATTATACATATTTTGAATTATAGGTATATGTATGAAATAATACATGTTTCTGTACTAAGATATATAATAGCGTCTGTGTCTACCATGAGTTGTCACAGTTATATCGTCTGACGTTACTACAGTAGTTACTTAAATACGCACGCAGATAGTTATCTAGTCGACTTATACTGCGCATTTTACGAATCTTTCTCCTTTTGACCAGACTCTACCATGAATTTTCACAATCTACACTCGCTAACAAAGTAATAAAAAAAAATGTATGGAAACTTCTAAAGCGCCTCTAGCGTATAGTTGGGTACTAAAACACACTGTTTCTGGCAGTAACTTTGCTGGCAGAAAGATACTTTTAAACATGCAATGGTAATCGAACCTTCGAGCATCTCAAATAGAACTCTACTCAACCAAAGAAGCCTCATGTAAGGAATGATAGCCTTATGTAATGAATGATAGCGTTAAAAATAATGCCCTTGTGTTGATCGATCTTAAGTGACAATTGTTTTTTTTTAAATTACGTCACGTAAAGTGGTTCTAGATTGACATTTACGTACGTTTATATTTTGTTATAATCAACCTTGGTCTTAAATATTGGTTGAGACATCTGCAGTTAGCTAAATTGCTTTAATTGTACTAAAGTGATCAAGGGTGTAATACTAGTTGAAATTTATTTCTATTACTTAATTGTATTTTTTATTTTGTTAGTTTTTTAATTTTATAATCAAGTCTTGGTTTCTTGATCACTCGCAGTACGCTGCGTACTGCCCCTTACCGCTGACTCAGACTACGATGGAAAATAAACACGTTTTTCATACGGTTATGTCTTCGGCACCGCATACCGCATAACCCAGCGTACTACGTAGAGAGCAAGGATATAGATGGATAGTCTGTTCAAAAAGAGAAGGCGTTTCGGTGAACTAACACTTTTAGTCGTACTGCAATGACAGAGCAGTGTTGTCAACGCAACAAAGATGTCAATTGGCACACGAGCGCCCTCAATTCCCACAACTGTTCTTTTTTTGAATAGACTATAACGTAGTAAAAGTTCTAGTCCAAAGTTTTTAGATTCCTACGTTAATTAATAATTAATTCATCATCAGTACAATAAAGTGTTCATTAATTCATTCTTAACCTCGTGGTGCAATTGGTTAGCGTGTTTTCGTACTGTTGAGGGTTCAATTCCCATCAAAGATTATCTTATCTTATGTATGCTTAGGTCAACAGTACATGCACCCAGTGTCAACAGTACAGGGCACTGCAAAAAAAAATACATTTCTATTCATTCATTTAATTTTTTTATTTAATACCATTAGAATTTAAGATAAACCTCTTTGTTATCCTTCTAGCCAAAAGTTCCTTTGAATAAATAATTTTTATTATTATTTAGGTTAAAACGGTGTTCCGTTTCAACCGATGAACTGTTGTTCATAAATAGTTTTATTGACCCAAGTGTGAGGGGCTTTCGCTTTCGCACAATAATAACAAAAACCTTAGAATCTAAGATTTACTTTTTATTTATGTTATTTTAGTGTACTATTTAAATCCACCATGGTTATTAACACTAAAATCATTTACAATGGGCTCAGGATAAATCGTTGTAAAATAAAAACCAATAAAAACTCACTCGCAGTACCTTCAGTCATTCCGTGATCATGGCGCATGAAACTGTCAAAATATTGAAAAGCGTGAATCTGAAATGAGGGTAAATAATGGAAATATCCCGTTGTAAATGAATTTAGGATGCCGGTAACGGTAAGGAAGAGTCGTTGAAGCGGGTTTGGGAGGATTTTGGCTCTGTCTGACATCGTACTATCTACCAATCTCCTATCTATCAATCCCTACACCGTTCATCACCCATGTGAACATTTGAACATAATAAGATAATTGAGATTGTTTAAAAAAAACTATAAATCTACTTCAATTATTATGGTTTTCTCGTGGATGTAGCATTTGTGTCAGAACTGGACCAATTAAAATGGGACCACACGGGAAGCACCAGCTTTCAAATAAAAATAATCATCTAAATTGGATCACCCAGTTAAAAGTTGCGGTAAAAAACATAAAAAATACAGTCGAATTGAGAACCACTTCCTTTCTTTGAAGTCTGTTAAAAAGTGGTTTTCAAGTTATTACGAGTATCAAAAGTTTTGCTTTTTATTTCCTGCTCATTATATAATACAGCTTATTCTGATGCAAGATTGTATTGTTGTGACTTATTAAAAGCTATAATAAAAGTGATTAATACACTATCCGGTATTTTACAATCGACATAATCCCGTACTAAAAAACAACTTTTGATAATAATTTGTAAACCATGGCACTTCTCACAATAAGCATAAGGGGTATAAAATGATCACATGAGTACCCTTGATACGAAGGGGTATTTTAATTCATTCGATTCGTTTCCTTTCCTTTCGATAATTAAAGATCCCCTGCAGATCTATCAATCCCTACATTTCGTTCCAACAAACATCCTGCACTAAGCTCAAAAATTCTGTCACCATCAGAATAAGACACTATAGAAATTATAAATAACTATAACCATGAATGAAATAAACAATTCTTTTGTCTTTTAATCGGATTTGATTATGCTATAAAGTTATTATGTTATGACGCTATTACGTTGTTATAGAATTCTTAAATTACAGTCATAAAAACTCTTCAATTTGCTGCTCGAGTTTTACGAAGAGTGTAGGGATTGAAAGATCAAGGATATGTGATAATTTTATATCCCACTAGCTGCGCCCCGCGGCTTCGCACGCGTTGATTTTCTCACCTATCAAACCTTCCCTAGACCTCCACAAACATTTCAAGACCAAAATAAGATAAATCCGTTCAGCCGTTCTCGAGTTTTTAGCGAGACTAACGAACAGCAATTCATTTTTATATATACAGGGTGGGGCAAATTCTTGGCCCCTTCAGGGTAGCTACCTTTTCTTTTGTAGTTAGAAGGTTTTGTTCTTAGAAACCATCTGTTTTATTTTGAAGAAAAAAATATTGCCATTTTTAGTTTTAAAAAAAATTAACGGGTCTCATTTTTTGGGCGACCCGTACATTTTTTCAAAACACCAAAAATGGCATTTTTTTTCCTTCAAAATAAAACAGAAGGTTTCTCAGAACAAAACCGTCTAACTACAAAAGAAACGGTAGCTACCCTTAAAGGGCCAAAAATTTGCCCCAACCTGTATAGAAAAGCTAAATATGAAAGGTGTCATGGTGTAAAATATTTTCTTCCCCTTTCTTCAGCCGCCAGTTCTGGCACCGGCGACGCTGACTTCGAGCGCCTGACAGAGATCCTCGAGAACGTGAAGGAGCTGAAGTTCATCTGCCTCGACGTCGCCAACGGGTACAGCCAACACTTCGTGATGTATCTACGAAGGGTGCGGGCTGCTTTCCCCACACATACTATTATTGTAAGTGCTTTTAACATTGATTTATTAAAAACGAAGATGAGGTACTGGTTGCTCGAAAGTGGCAACCTCAAATTGTGTAAAATTGTGTTCTCCCACATCAGTCACCGTCTGACCGGCGGCACGGGCGGTCGTGATTCGCGTGAAATATTGTTGTCTCAGTCTCACTTCGGTCCTAGATACGTCTTTCCGTCTTTGTTCTTCTTTGTATTGCACAGGACTGGAAATATAACTGTGAGCGTATGTGTTTGCGTGTAGTTGTAACACATACCAATTTTTGAGTAAGCGCTGGGAGAACGTAACCTATCTTCCCTTTTTAAATCAATGGTTTTTAACAAGTCCCTAAAACTGTTATTGGGAAAATTATAATTAATGAATAATTAATAATAATAATAATGCAGGACAATTCACACAGCATTATCTAGCCCCAAGATAAGCAGAGCTTGTGTTATGGGTACTAGATAACTGATTTACATAATACAATACACTACATAGATAGATATTTTTTATTATACATAGAAAACATCCAGAACGCCCTGAACAAATCTGCAGATCGTATAAATATTTGTCCCGAGGCGGGAATCGAACCCGCGACCTGCGTCGTTGGCGGACCTTCGCCCACCGCGCCACAGTGGTCGTCGAATAATCACTCAATCAATCATAAACTTTATTTGCATGAATGTGTAATGTACAAAAGTTCTTTATTTTAAATAATATAGGTATACAGACTACCTGTCAAAGTGTTGTAGGGCAAAATATTAAATACCTTTTCCTCTTTATAGTTAAATTTTTCTCTCGAATGTCGTAGAACAGAGAGAAATCAGGCTGTCTGATACCTAATCGATAAAAGTTTCAATTTAGTGTTTTAAAAACAATTTTGTTTTTATTTTATTTTCAGGCTGGCAACGTAGTTACTGGAGAAATGGTGGAAGAATTAATATTATCTGGGGCTGATATAATCAAGGTTAGTAATTTAAAAAGCATTTTCAGAGAGTCTACCTAATACAAATCATATTTCCTCATACTTATTTGGTTTTATTACCAATGAACGTGTCGATCGTGATAGATGGCATAATCTTTATTTTTTATGATTAAACCCAACTACTTTAAAACCAAAAAAAGAGGGTTTCTTTCTTTTTGTTTCTTTGTCCTTTCCACTCCTTTAGTTTCTTCTTTTACATGGAAAATATGCACGCCACTTGACATAAAATTGCAAACAAACTTGCCTGGCAAATATACTTTGCTGATTAGATAAAAAAAAATTAAGGAGCGTACCCGAGTCAAAGTGGCGCCGCCATCTATATTATCTTATTATATTACGTTTAACACAGGAAATAAATCATCTAATCAAAAATCTGTCGTACAGTCAATAGGCAACTATTGATTAAAGTTTTATTTTTGTAAAGCTTAAGCAGAGATACGAAGTTGCCCTTTGTGGCCATCAAACTCTATTTTCGCATAGCATCGGTTGCATATCATTAGCATTTTGTTGCACCATGGGTTTGGGTTATTTTCTAGCGCAAGGAATAATACAATAAATAAATAAACGAGAAATAATGTTGGACAATTCACACAAAATGGAATGGAATGTTTCTATGTTTTTCCGTTTACTGGAGCTCCCAAACGAGTCAATTGATTTCGAATTAGTTATTTTTGTTTGAAAGGTGTCTTGATCGAGAAAAAGTTTTTATTCAGTATAACAACAATAAAATAATAATAACAGTATACAAGAAATACAACTAGTATTTAGCCTATTTCTTAAAACGGCTAAGCCGTTACTAGAAAGCAGAGTTCCCAGAATGCTGGCATTGCTACGTCTGGCATTGCCACGTTTGGCATTACCGAGTTTAATGGCAATGCTAATTCGTTGACCAGCTTTCCGCTTTGTCCCGTGGACTCTAGAGGTATAAATTAGTAAACAATATACACCTGTGAATCTGCTCTCTGATAAGATCGGATAATAATCTACAAGACCTACATCCGCTCACGCCTTATATACGCAGCGCCGCCAGCGTGGTATGCCCTATGCTCGAAAACCAACCAGAAGCGCATTCAAGCCCAACAAAATATTGCTCTCAGAGTATGCACAGGCGCGGGCCGATACGTGCGAAACGCGGTCATCGCACGTGACCTGCAAACACCGCCATTAAAGGAGTTTGTGGTAAAGCTGGCGCGCAAAATGTACGATCGGGCGGACAATTCCCGCTACGTTCACCTCAACGGACTCGCTCCCCTGCAAGACCGCTAGATGCAAAACCCTCCTGGCGATCACTTCCCCGGGAACTGCTCAAGGAGACCATGGCAGACATCCGGCTACCGAACAGCTTTTGAGAAGCCAGCAAGGCTCTCTGAGCGACAGCGCATGACTTGAGGAAAGTCTTCCTCAACGTAGATATCGGAAGAAAGAACTTTAGTTCGCTTCCTGCCTGCATTCGTCAACGTAGAGCAACGTAGAGTCAAGTTGCTCTATGGTAGAGTCGAATGTTGAAGACCTCTGAATGAATGATAATAATGCGTTTCCCGCGTTCATTTGCAGGTGGGGATCGGCCCAGGCTCCGTGTGCACCACTAGGATAAAGACAGGCGTGGGCTACCCGCAGCTGTCAGCTGTCATCGAGTGTGCTGACGCAGCGCACGGCCTCAAAGGACACATTATATCGGTGAGAATTTTTGAGTTGGACTTGTTGGATAAGTTTTTTAGGGTACAGTATCCAAAGGGTAAAATGGGACCCTATTACTGAGACTCTGCTGACCGTCTGTCTGTCTGTTTGTCACCAGGCTGTATCTCATGAACCGTGATTGTTAGGCAGTAGGAATTTTCACAGATAATTCGTAAAAAAATCTGTAAAATCGGCAAAAAATTATGTCTGATCCCCTTAAATATTTATTTTATTCTGTTTTTTGGTATTTATTGTTTTAGCGGCAACAGAAATACATCATTTTCTTTGAAAATTCCAACTGCCTAACAATCACGGTTCATAAAATATAAACATGATTCATGCGCGATTCCGACTTGCATTTGTTTTTTGAAAACGTTAAAAAAAGCCTACCAAAATCGAAATTTACATATATTGGCAGTGTCTCCAAAGTCAAAGTCAAATCGTTTATTTCTTTAGACTAACAAAATAAGTACATATACAAGTCAAATTTTTACTATATAGAATCCGCAGAGCTTCTATTTATTATATCTTTCTTTTACAAGCTCCACCACCGATCGTGCCCTAGGTATATGTTCTTTTGTGTCATATTATATTGTTTGTTTCGTATTGTGTTCCGTAGTAGCAAATCTATGCTTATCTTTGATTCTTAAATGGAGAATTAGAGTTCAATGGGTTACGAAAAAAGCTTACATTGTCTACCTTATAATGGCCATCGTTTGATACGGCAAATGGAGTAAAGAAAACGCAGTTAGGTACAATACCTTGAAATATTCTTTTAGCTTCAAAAATCTATTGAATAAAATAAATTGCGTTATTTGCGTAGACGGATAAAGTTGCAGATTTTAACGCTCAGCTGCACTACATCTCATCTTTGTTGAAAAGGTGATTCGATTTAGTATTAGTGTTATCTTATCTACAGGGTGTCCGGTAATTAATGGATAACCCCGCAGGTACTTATGGGGAGGCAGGGGAGCAACTCAAAAAAAATAAATTAAAAAAAACTATCTGCCAAGGTCTAGGATCTTTTTTTTTAAAGTCCGAATTTGATACCTTTGTTCAAATTTTTTAACACTACGGCTACAAATTCAATAATAAGGAATTGATTTTCTCTGGAAGTAAGCGTGGATAATTGGCTTTGCTATGGCGCATGACAAAATATTCCTAGCCACAACTGCTTGTTTTTTTCGAAACTTAAAAATTTAAATTAGTGTAAGTATTCGATTTTTTTAATGATAAAGTTTGAAAACCTGTGGTATAAAACGTATCGAAACCAGGGTGGCACACAGCTTTAAAAACATGCCTATTTTATGTAGTTTCTTAAATGGTATTATACTAAATTTTTTAATTGTCAAATTACCGAGTTAAGGCTAAGGTTATGTTTCTCTAGCCCTATTAGAGTGTTATTATGAATTGAAACAACAATTTCAAATAGGTACTCTTATAATAAATCTTCAAATTGTTTGCCACCTACTCTAATACAGGCTCTACATCTTCTTATGAACGATCTTTTCAATAGGCGCGAATACCTGCGCTCTCCAATTTCGCGAGCCGCTTCCAAAATACGTCGACGAAGTTCCTGTATTGTTGCTATTGGTTTTTTGAGTACGCTATTTCTTTTAATTGAAAAGAGATCGTTCAGGCCATTGATTTAAAAAAAGAAGATAGGTTACGTTCTCCCAGCGCTTACTCAAAAATTGGCATGTGTTACAACTACACGCAAACACATACGCTCACAGTTATATTTCCAGTCCTGTGCAATACAAAGAAGAACAAAGACGGAAAGACGTATCAAGGACCGAAGTGAGACTGAGACAACAATATTTCACGCGAATCACGACCGCCCGTGCCGCCGGTCAGACGGTGACTGATGTGAACACAATTTTACACAATTTGAGGTTGCCACTTTTGAGCAACCGGTACCTCATCTTCGTTTTTAATAAATCAATGGTTCAGGCACAACTTCCGAAAACGACAACATCCTAAATCCTCAACAAGTTTGAGATCTTCCTGAAACGTCAACGCGTATTCTGGACCCTTTTTAGGGTTCCGTACCCAAAGGGTGAAAACGGACCCTATTACTATGCCTCCGCAGGGAGATTGCCATTTTAGGAATTTGTCATCTTAGGAAATTGACGAGTTTAGAATAGGTACACGTTCTCAGAAAATGTCGTTTTCGGAAGCTGTCACTCTGAGGGTTATCGTCAGCCACATGTCGTCCGTGTAGCTGCCCTTACTTTACCAACTTCAAATTATTCTTCCCAGGACGGTGGCTGCACGTGCCCCGGCGACGTCGCCAAGGCTTTCGGCGCAGGCGCAGACTTCGTGATGGCAGGCGGCATGTTCGCCGGCCACGACCAGTGCGGCGGCGAGCTGATAACTACACCGGAGGGGAAGAAGGTGAAGCTGTTCTACGGGATGTCGTCTTCTACGGCGATGCTGAAGCATTCTGGGGGCATGGCGGATTATAGGTCTTCTGAAGGTGAGACCGCGGAAATTCTATGTAAATTTTAAGTTTGCAACCCTATCACACTAATTATTATAAACGCGAAAGGGTATGTATGGATGTCTCTCACTCTACAACTATTGGACGCATCGGGCTAAAATTTTATATATGTAGTAGCTCTAAAGCTACTTCCTATAGTAGCTATAGAGCTACTACGTAGGCCCAGGCCTGGGATCGAATATATTCATCACACTAATATTAAAATGTGAAAGTTTGTATGGATGGATGGATGGATGTTTGTTACCTCTTCACGCCAAAACTACTGATCATATCGAGCTGAAATTGCATACAGATACTTCTAATCCTGGAATCATACATAGGCTACTTTTTATCCCATAAATCAGTTCCCGTGGGATATAAATCGCCATTAAACGTTTCCATAGGAAAAACGCGTGCGAAGCCGCGGGGCGCAGCTAGTTAACCATAAATCAGTTCCCATGGGATATAAATAACCTTTAAACGTATCTATAGAAACTTCGTGCGAAGTCAGGGTTGTGTGATTTACCTGGATTAAGGCCAGCGATAGTGGCGCCCCCAACTATTTAATCTTATTATTACGTTAAAAGCAGGAATTTTTAAAAATCCTACTTTCAGTTTGTGGTATCTATTATAAGCTATTTATTAATGTCTCTGTAATCGTTTCATTTTGTAAAGCTTAGGTAGAGATACGAAGTTGCGCTTTTTGGAAACCAAACTCTATTTTCGCATCTCCTCCTAAACTATATGAGATAAATAAATAATAAATAAATAAATAAATAATGCTAAACAAAAAAAACTATTACAAATGCATAAAAAAATAGCTTTTATTAGATACCACAAACTGAACGTAGGATTTTTAAAAATTCCTATGATAAACGTAAAAATATGATAAAAAAGGTATCGCCGTCAGATTGGCTCAGGTATGCGCCTTAAATACACAGTAACAACTGTTTGAAGAAAATAGCTAGAGTAGACTTGACGACTAAATTCTGATTAATCCGTCAGATTATCAGAAGGTAGGTATAGGAGGTGTCCTATACCTATCTTCTGATAATCTGACGTTTTTTCTCAAAGCCTGAAAACTCACGGACTAATTAGAATTTTTCAGTCGTCAGGCCTATTATAGACTAGCAGCGCCTCGCGGTTTCACCCGCGTAGTTCCCGTTCCCGTGGGAATTCCGGAATAAAATATACCCTATAGAAAAGTGAGCTTTTTAATGGTGAAAGATTTTTTAAAATCGGTCCAGTAGTTTCGGAGCCTATTCAATGCAAACAAACAATCAAATCATGCAGGGAGCTGGGTTCTTACACCATTCAAATCAGTATTATTGGGCGTACCAGCCAGATAACAACTTCATGGCCCAAGACGCAAACGTACTTCACTATCCCCGTATCGGCGTTGTCCGGCGCCCTTGCGGGTTGCACCGCCGTGGCTGGGCAGTAAATGCGTTAAAAGTTTTATTTAGTTTTTATTTTATTACTTTATCTGTTCGTGACGTCACTTTTTCGGGCTCTAACGGAAGAGCAGCGCTGGCTAGACCTCTTCCGGGAGCATAGCAAGCATTTATGCTGAGTTAGGGCCTTTTTATAACAACTTTTATATAACTACATCCTTTAAGATTGTATTTTGATTCTACTTACTCATCATGTAGGATACAATATTCGTATACTAAGTTTCTTCTGTTGTTATAAATAAATGTATTTCTTTCTTCTAAAAAATCGCAAATCTGTTATTCCAGGTAAGACAGTGCAAGTGGAATACCGAGGTGACGTGTCCACCACCGTGAAAGACATCCTCGGCGGTCTCCGGTCCGCCTGCACCTACGTTGGAGCCTCTAAGCTGCGGGAGCTCCCGCGCCGCGCCACCTTCATCCGGTGCTGCCGGCAGGTCAACGACTCCTTCTCTTAAGATTCTTACACCTATAGATTTATTTTCAGATAGGCCTTTTCATAAGCTGCTTCTGATAGGTCATTGCCACTTAATACTGTACTAAAACGGCGGTGCGGCACTATCTTTGATTTCTGTAAGCAGGCCAACGTATCCTTCTCTTAGAACTCATAGATCTAATATTATTGGATAGGCCTTTTCATTAGATGCCTCTAACAGGTCATTGCCACTTTTTCTAGACTCTATTCGTCAAAATCTTAGGCGGTGGGTCACTTTGGCCCGCTGTTGTAGCCAGGGCAATGATCTAATCTTAAGATTCTTAGATCTATTATGCAGATATGCCTTTTTATTAGCTGCTTCTGACAAGTTATTGCAACCTTCAAATTTCGAGCGCCACTCATCGACTTCTGTAGGCCGAATTCATTCAATCGATCAAATTCAATTACTCCTTCTCTTATGGGATAATCCCAAACAGGTCACCTGTTGACCGTTTTTAGGACTAATCAGCGACATAGGCTCTCACCATCTTCCTCCGCTGTTGACAACAGATCAACAACTTCTTCTCATAACTATATACTGAAAGATTTATCAGATAGGCCTTTCCGCTAGAAGCTTCAGGCACGTTTTTCGATCCCTCAACGTTACCTAGAGAGACATTTTTAGCTAGGAATACCTATTTCAGTAATGTAATTGACTCCTTTTCTAAAAACTCTGAGATCTGCTAGATAATCCTTTTCTTAAGCTACTTAAGACAGCTATTGGAGTTATTCCCCTTTACATTATCTTTACTTTAGACTCGAGGACTTACCACACAGGCCTGTTCATTACCTGCTTCAGACAGGTTATTGTCAATTTCTCTTAAGACTTTTGAGTCTACTTTATATTTTTGTTATTATAGTGCGTAAGCCCACACACCGGTAATTTCTAGAAAGTGAAATAAAATCCTATGTGTTGTAGCGGTTAGGATTTCCCCGTATTGAGGGCAGGGTTTGTACCCCGAATTTTTGGGATTTTATTTTATTTTTACTTCAGATGCTAGGATCTTTTAATAATTTAAAGTCATGCATTGATTTAGTTAGATAGTCCAATCACTTCGAGATCTGTTAAGCTTAACATTTTCTACGTGTAATAAAAAAATATATATGTGTTGTATGTATATCTTATTATCTAGTACCCTTAACAGGAGCTCTGCTTAGCTTGGGGCTAGATAAGGCTTTGTGAATCGTCCAGCATAATTTATTATTATTATTTCGGGCTGTTACTTCTAACATATTTTATGTACTAAGCACTTGATTATGTAGGTATGTATGCATGTATTTGCAGTGTAGTCAAATAAATGAATGATCAAATTTTATAACTTTTTGATCAAATTTGGTTATTGTGATTTTCTTAAAGCAATATTCACAGATATAAAGTTATAACATTTGTTTTCTGTAAATTTTTCTGGCCTTAATTCTGTCACTGGTGCTATTTTCAGTAGGTAAATAAATATTATGTACTTAATCCCAGTTGACCTTGAATCGTACCTATTTAGCTAATGTTATAATATTTCAATAATAGACAGTAGAAATGCTGTAGCTAGAAGCAGACTGGTAGGTAGTTAAATTATATGAAATATATCAGATACATATGTATTTTCACAGAATTGTTTTTACTTGACTAATATAAACATAATACTATTTTTTATTTATAAAATAACCTAAAAGCAAGTGGTTCCTCCAGAATAAAACAATGCACAAATTATTTTAAGTTTTCGATGCGTTTATAGTGATTTTATTTCTAATCAATTAAAAGACGTTTTAGTTAAGTTATCAAAATCTTAAATTAATATAATTATTGAAAAATATGTGTTTATTAATTGAAAACCCGTCCTATCCTATGCTTACTTCCCTTATCTTCTTGGATCGATCAATCTCAAACCAGTCGACCCATGGCTAATTTAACCTACTCATACAAATCGGCTTCATAGATAAAATCGACATAACTTTGCTAAGTTTAGCTTTATCTTTTTCAATATATTCAAGGAAATGTGTTTACGGCTGAAGTAGTTTTACAAAAACTATCAAAAGCATGAAGAGGGGTAGAAATCAAAATTTATTCGGAATTACTTTTTATTGACATTATTATCACAATCGATGGTAGAACACAGAGCATCACCGTTAGGCAAGCACACGCAATAATTGCAGTCAATCCTATACGTCTGCCCTTTTATACAGTTGGGCAAATTCTTGTTAATAGGTATTACGTCAATCGAAAAGGGCTCTTTGCACACCCCCTCGATGCAAGACAACGTCTTTCCATCTGGTAAACAGAGACACGATGTACATCTCTCCTGGTAAACCTTCATTGCGTGACAGTCCTGCCTAAACGTGATTATATCATTATGGTTCGAATAAGAGTGCTTCACACTATCCTTCTTCATGTTCTCAGTGCCACACAGCGGATCACTTTCACAGATCTCCATCTTTTGCCCTCTGATCACCCCGCAACGACATAAAAGACAGGGTTTCTCATATCTTTGGCCTATCACGCAATCGTCTGGTTGGTCCTGCCCTGCGCATTGCTCAAGCGTGCAGGCGAACTTCTTTATAACTATAGAGCCGTAAAGTCGGGTCTGGAAGCAATAGCACATATTGCAATCTTTCCTATATCTGGTGCCAGGCTGGCAGTCTAGGTCCGACAATGGCTTTAGAGCAGTGGAAAACTTTACTGGGGAGTCATCATCAGTGTCAGCTTGGCATTTGTAGAGTGTGCAAAACACCATGCCGTTCTCTCCGCAGTGGCAAATATTGCAATCTACCCAGAAGGTTTCTCCGAAAGCCCGATTGTCACAGTATGCTGGTTCCAATTCATTGCATTTACTGCAAATTAGGCGATTGTTCCTCAAACACCTGCAGTTTCTGCATCCTAACTTATATTTGTCATCCGGCCTGCATTGGGCGTAGACTTCTTCTATTTCTTGTATTTCGGCTGTTCTAAGTTCTCTTTTAGTTTCTAGTTCAACTTCTATAGAGCAATTTCGCTGTGTGCATGTTTGTACGTCTACATAGCCGGATTTGGGGCAAATGCAGACATTGCAGTCCACAACGTACAAGCTGTCCGGTGTGCATGGTTGGTTGGGGGATGCTTTAAAATTGGGGACGATTTCAACGCTGTGCAGAATTTGGAGAGTATCTCGACAGACAGGGCTGGGCCAGGTGCCGTCTAAATTACAGACACAGAGGAGATCTGCTATCTGGTAATGTACGCCTGGCTCGCAAGCTCTGGTGCCTGATCTCCAGGCCCCATGCCCTTCCATGCCTACTTTGATATCTTGAATTGCATCTGAAAAATGTCGTTAAGTTAGTGTTCTAGAATTCCTTTCTAACCCCGATGCGCTTGTACTTGTAATTTTGGATTTTTTGGACTAACTTGTTCACATGTCTTTATTGGTCGTAGATGGATATAAGAAAGTTACCGGACCAGAGCCGAGTAGTCTGGCACAATAATGGCTATGGCTATGATGATGGAAGAAGACTTAAACAAACTGTGAAAAGGATACCTTTGAAGTGTCCAAACACGTCAACAAAGCCACAGACCCTGGCGTCGCACTCGTATCTGAAGTTGGAGTTGCAGCGGCAGACGTTGCAGTCATTCATGACGATAGCGTTTCTCATGCATCGGTGCCGCCAGACCTTCTCCACTAGTGCTGAAATATAACCTTAACTTTGGATACTGCCAAAAACTTGTTTTTTTTTCAACTCAAATTTATCCGTATCTATTTTTTTCGATCTAAGAACTTAAATAAAACCAAGAAATTAGATGAAATTCTTCTATTTAAGCGAACACCTAAATATGCAACTTTAGATAAATTTTATTTATCTTCTTTAAACATATTATCTATCTTTTAATATGATTCTCTTGACCTTTTCCCACTCCGATGGGGTCAGCACATCTCTTTTCTCTTCCATTCGCTTGTAACAGTCGTCATCTCAGGACTCGCTCCTTTCTTACTGATGTTATCTTTCACATACTCGTAGTCCATCCATCTTTTCTTAGACCTAACTCTACTCCTGTACCATATACATCCTTAACTAACTTTCTCCTTGTAACATTTAACTTATTCTTTTAGGTACAAACAAGTACCTCGACAGGCTATATTTGTCAACCGTTGGACGCAGGCGTCCCCCAGATAAACGCTTTAATGACGTTTCTGTCATCGGGGGCAATGCACATAATCCTCACGCTGGGCATGCGGGTTGGGGATGGAAGTTTGGTTATAGAATTGATCTGCAGGTGAAGCTACTACCGGCTCCCGGTGAATATCCCTTAGTCGCCTCTTACGTTACCCGCGGGAGTTAGAGTGGTGCAAATTTTAAAACGGCACCACACTGCAGTTATTTACTTACGTTTGCTAAATTGAGACATGACAAAAGGAATTAAACTTAAAATTAAAATACTTGGGTGTAAAAACATTTTCTGTTAACGATTTTAAACACGTAAAACGAAAATCAATTATTAATGTTGCTCATTCCGACTCTCGCGTTGAAATGAGATTTTGCTTTATGATTGCTGCCAAATTTGATTTATTTAGGTATCGAGCGAACGGCGCAATGAGATCTCGCCATTGAATGGTGCAATGGTTCTCAATTAACACAGGGTCCGTCTTCCAACAGTTTTATCTACCTGGGTGGAGTATCAGATATGGATTACGGGCTTCTATTCTATGCTCCCACCGATAATATTTTGGCAAAATATATATTTAATTATGCTCAATCAATGAATTATTATTTTTACTAGGTGCTCAATAAAATATGCCATTTCCAAAAAAACAAAGAACCCTATTGGCAGCTCAGTTTGACATGTCATCTCTTTTCAGTAGAACTATTTATTTCTTCCTCTTCGTTCAAGTATTACGCGGCCGATAAAACCCTTGATCGATGCTCCTTGTCGAAACATTGTATTTATCTACCTACAGGCAACCTCCAAATCTCTCAAATGATGTTTTATATTGTTATTCTGCTTTTTTTATACTAGCCTAATCGGAAGAACCAAAAATCATATTCCTTGCATATAATTGTGTTCTACTAGCCCACCGCACAGGGATGTCACGGCGACGTCGTCGCTGGCGTGTACAAACTGTTGTATGGCAGACGACGTGGCCAAACCGTCACGTCGCCAAGTGAGTCGGTTGCCATAAAGTACAGACTGATAGAGTCTGTTCAAAAAGAGAAGAGTCGTGGCGTTACGGTGAACGAAGACTTTTAGTCGTACTGCAGCAATAACAGAGCAGTGTCAACGCAACAAAAGTTGTCAATTGGCACACGCGCGCTCTCAATTCCCAAGACTCTTCACTTTTTGAACTGACTACGTAAATATTGAGAGTTGATAAGACGTCCTATGGGACTGATTTAGTCACTGTTCGATTCAAAGTTCCTTATTAAAATATAATAATACATACAAGAACAGTTTGGATACTATGCCAGCGACGTCACAGTGTCTCAATGAGGTAGACAACAGTATTCTTTGTTTTTTTTCTTTTATTTCATAACCTTTAACACATTTTTCTTAATCGATCGATCTTTTTTCTTTAATTGGTGGACATTAATAGATTCTCGCAATTGTTTCTCGTGCAATGTTGTTTATCGATTTTTCCATCGGATCCGCAGCGACAGACATTGCAGTCCACGTGGACATAAGCACCAGGACTGCATGTGTTTTCTATAGCAAATGATTGGAAGATCCTATTGCATTGCTCGTGGGGCCACTGTCCATTCCTGTTACATATACAGATAGTTTCGTTAGATACGAATAACGAGTTGGCGGGACATGTTATGCTCAAATTGTTTTGTGTAATCTCGCTTGGTGTTATCGAGTTACATTCGTATACGAGCTGTTTCGAGCATATGCATTGATTGCATTCGTTTTCGACCCTTTCTCCTACTTTGCAAGATTTCACCAAAAGCGGTTTGCCTAAAAATATTAATAAATATAGTTAATAAGTTGTGATTAGTATTATAAAAATTACAATAATTTCTCACAACTTTTATTTACTTTTGTAGAGGAAGGAAGCTGCATCAGTGAATGCGAAAGTTGAAATAAGATAATACACAACTTTCATGCCTAAAGCAGGCTAAACGGCTTAACTGAAACTTAACCAAAGCACTAACTGGGAAAAGATTAATAAACCTGATTAAGTATAAAAAAATTAACAGAGCATAAATAGTGAAATACTGAATTTAATGCGCGTTTTGATGATGATTAAATTACTGGTAATCGTCATAAACTTAGCGAAACTTTGCAGATGTATGTACGATGATTTGACAATAATATGCTGGCTTCTACCTAAAGCTGTGTGGTGCTGGCTTAGAATTTGCACCACCCCATCTCTTCCCGTAGCTGTCGTAAGAGGCGACTAAGGGATATCCACCGGGGTCGGGCAGCAGCGCCCCCTACAGAACAATTCTACCACCAAACTGCAACCCCCAACCGATGCCCATCCTGGGCATTACCCCCCATTAGATGAACGCTAATAAGGTGATTAACAGGGGGAGGCCTGCGTCCAGGGGCCTGATTCCACTAACACAATCGCCTCACTATGACACTATTATTGCTTCATTATCGCGTAACAATCACCGCCATTGACACCTTTTGGTATTCTACTAACACGATCTTTTTTTGCTTATGCCATATCTATGACTATTACGATTATAATTATATGCCCCACCACATTATTGACACGCTATTATACGTCATAGAGATTGTAATCTTATCGTAAGAGAATACCAAATAAATTTACGACTCAATCTCTATCTCAATCGTATGGCGCCATTATGGCATTTTGTTTAAAAAATAGCGGAATTAGGCCCCAGGTATGGACCAATACAGGAAGATCGATCGATTAAGAAAAATGTGTTAAAGGTAGTAGTAAAAAACAAAGAATACTGTTGTCTACCTCATTGAGACACTGTGACGTCGCTGGCATAGTATCCAAACTGCTCTTGTATTATTATATTTTAATAAGGAACTTTGAATCGAACAGTGACTAAATCAGTCCCATAGGACGTCTTATCAACTCTGAATATTTACGTAGTCAGTTCAAAAAGTGAAGAGTCTTGGGAATTGAGAGCGCGCGTGTGCCAATTGACAACTTTTGTTGCGTTGACACTGCTCTGTTATTGCTGCAGTACGACTAAAAGTCTTCGTTCACCGTAACGCCACGACTCTTCTTTTTTTGAACAGACTCTATCAGTCTGTACTTTATGGCAACCGAATCCTCCAATTTTATATTTTCTGTTATATATAAGTAACATACAATTGTATGTTACTTATATAACGTGAATATAAATGTGAATTAAAATAAACAATTGTAACAGTGTAGGACGGCCTCCGGCCAGTTGGGATGACGATCTGCGAAAGACTGCAGGCAGATGCTGGATGCGTCAAGCTGAAGACAGGGCGCTATGGCGCTCATTAATGGAGGCCTATGTCCAGCTGTGAACTAGTATAGGCTGATGATGGAAATAAACAAAACAGTTTTTAGGTAAAAATATAATAAACGTACCTATGTACTCAAAAAAAGTGTCACAAAATATGGACGTACTAACCTATTAAATTCTTTTATTTATTCATTCATTAGAGTTGTCATGTAAAAAGTTACGAAAAAAAATCGAGTATCTGCTTTCATTTGAATTTTGACAGACTATAGACTTTGTGTTATATTAGGTCCTTACATATGAAATTGACGTTTTTCGTACTGGCCACTTTAATCACAAATTTCTCGTCTTTGGTAAGGAATTCCAAATTAAAATTTGTACAGCTATAGACTCATGTATTTGTGCTTCGATGATCGTCATTCATTTGTTTTTTTTCTTCTGTTTTTTTCTGTTTGCGTCACTCATTTTACAAAATGGAAAACTTAAAATATCGCATTATTTACGAGTACGAGTTCCGCCGTGGCACTAGTGCTGCGGAAACAACTCGAAGGGTGAATGATGTGTATGGCGGTCGTGTTGCAAAAGAAAACACAGTTCGTTTTTGGTTCCAACGTTTTCGTTCTGGAAATTTCGACCTGCAGAACAAGCCCCGTGGACGGCCTGAGACTCAAGTTGATAATGAAGAGTTGAAGGCTATTGTGGAAGCGGATCCATCGCAAACCACGTCCGAGTTAGCTGCAGGCTGCGATGTTAGTGATAAAACTGTTTTAATTCACTTGAAGCAAATTGGGAAGATTAAAAAGCTTGAAAGGTGGGTACCTCACGAATTGACTGAAGCAAACCGGCAAACGCGCGTCGACTGCTGCGTTACATTACTAAACCGGCACAATAATGAAGGTATTTTAAACCGAATCATTACCTGTGATGAAAAATGGGTTCTTTACGATAATCGGAAGCGCTCAGCGCAATGGTTGGATCCTGGCCAGCCAGCCAAATCCTGCCCCAAGCGAAAATTAACCCCAAAAAAGTAACTTGTAAGCGTTTGGTGGACTAGTGCCGGTATTGTTCATTACAGTTTTCTCAAATCTGGCCAGACTATTACGGCTGATGTCTATTGTCAGCAATTGCAAACCATGATGGAAAAGCTAGCGGCTAAACAACCTAGGCTGGTCAATCGCTCCACGCCACTGCTGCTTCACGACAACGCTAGACCACACACTGCGCAATAGACGGCTACTAAATTAGAAGAGCTTCAATTGGAAAGTCTAAGACATCCTCCGTACTCCCCGGACCTTGCTCCAACAGATTACCATTTTTTTCGAAATTTGGATAACTTCTTGCAAGGGAAAAAATTCAACTCCGATGGGGCAGTCCAAATCGCCTTCAAAGATTTTATTGATTCCCGTCCGACTGGTTTTTTTAGTAAAGGGATCAATGAACTACCTATAAGATGGCAAAAGTGCATAGAAAATAATGGTTCATACTTTGATTAATTAAATATATTATATTAAAAAATATTCGACTTTTTGTTCCTCCCATACAAAACGCCAATTTCATATGTAAGGACCTAATATAATTGTATTAGTTTTGTTGTATTTAGAATATTTTTGTCCATTTTTACTTTGGAATTACCATTTTTATTTAACATTAGTTGAAAATCGGGAGATAGGATAGCTAAATCGGGATATCGGGAGACCATGGCCAAAATCAGTAGATCTCCCGATAAATCGGAAACTTTTGCAACACTGCTGTTGAGATTAAGGTTAAGGTTATACTTAAATGCACGGTTGCGCTACAATTTATTTGAAACAAAAATATCATTCAGCGACTTCCATTGTATTTCTTCGTTCGATCGTATTATTGTGTAATTATTTTGTAAGCGTATATATTTTACACTCACCGCCTGCACAATTAAATTATTTAATATTATATTATACCTACTCCAATTCTCTGATACCTAAGTTCTTTTTATATTTTGTCTCACTGTAATAATTACGCTCTAGTCTTACAATATACTCATTAATAACAATGTGCTAGCTGCTATGCTACGTGAAATTTCGGAAAAACGGTAAATTCTTTGAGAAATAAATAAATGAAATGCATATCAAAGCTCTGTATACCTTTACTGACTCGGTATAATGACTCGGTTAAAAGGTAACAGACTTTTTGAGTCTGAAGAGTATATTAAAAGTAAGAAATGACATAGAATTTCGATTATAATACGACTGTATTCGACAAAAAGCTAGGTCTCCTATCCGTGCAAAGTTCAGCATCGCTCTTATAGCAATGCTCTTCTACAATGCTTCCGTCCTCACAGTCGCAGATATAGCAGTCGTCCACGACAGTGCCCGCTTGGCCGCATGGATGGAGGGTGTGGTTGTGAGGAATCTTCACCAAACCATTCTTATCAGGTAGAATAAATGAGGTCTTGTTGTTGTCTGTAACAAAGAAGAACACTATGATACCAATATTATCGACAGGGGGGCAATATCACAACAATCGGACATCCTCAACTTGTCGAGGTCACTCCGCTAAGCCTGATAAGACCTCAGAAAGATTTCTTTTCTGGACGGAGTGAAGCTGGCTTTGCTTGCTAACAAAACGTTTAATACGAACGATTTGACGACCTCAGTGGCGCGGTGGGCGAAGGTCCGCCTGCGACGCAGGAGGTTGCGGGTTCGATTCTCGCCTCAGGACAAATGTTTGTACGATCTGCAGATATTTGTTCAGGGCGTTCTGGATATTTTCTATGTATTTTTCTATCTATGTAGTGTATTGTATTATGTATATCAGTTATCTAGTACCCATAACACAAGCTCCGCTTAGCTTGGGGCTAGATAATGCTGTGTGATTTTGAGCATAATTTTAAAACATTTTTTTTAATAGACCGACTACGAGTTCAAAGGCGGAAACAAAGTACCTACTCCTTCCCTACATTTATGGTCTGAGGGATCAACCGGTAGGTCCCATTTGTTCTATGGAACATGACAATTTGAGAAAATATTGTCCCGTTTTGTACTATAGAACAGTTTGTACTTTTTGTATGAAATTGTAGAACAAAAAGAAACAAATATTGTTAAACTGCTGTTTTGCTTTTATTGTGCAAAAGAAAATTATTATGTAGCGGGGAGTTTAATTTTTTTGATAGTTGGTTGGTTGGTTGGTAGAAGTACTCCTATTTCCGCATTTGGACTCTCACTAGGTCCATTATGCGTTCCGCTAGCATAGCCAGCCTAACTCCGTCCAGAAGCGCAGAATCTTCCTGGGATCTTCACAGGCCTCGCGGAGTGACCTCGGCAAGTTGAGGATTTCTGTTCGTTGCGCTGTTACTCCCTCGCATTCCAGGACTACGTGGGCAGCCGATTCGTCGTCGCTGAGGCACCCTCTACAGAGAGGGCTATCCGTTGCTCCGATGGTGAATAAATGTTTGTTAAGAGGGCAGTGACCTGTTAAAGTTCCTACCAGGATACGCAGGTCTGTTCTATTTAGGTTGAGTAGGTGTTTCGTAAGCCTGGGTGAGGTTGATGGAAGCGCCGCTTTGGCTTGTCTGCACTCTAGTAGGCGTGACCATCGTTCGTTGTGTATTTTTCTGGTTCTTTGCCGTATCCATGACTGGAGTAGTGAGAATGGCACCTGGTATTAACGTCAGCGATTAATGTCATTCACGTCTTATATATCTCATCATGGAAGAATTGGGGTAAAGCGATTCCCATTTAGTTCTATGCATTCACAGACAAATAAAAACATTGGCAAAAACTAGTATGTAGTTCTATAGTACAAACTAGGTTGTATAAGTGCGCGAGCTGCAAGAAGCTAACTGAACGCCGCCGCCGCGCTGTTTCCGCTAAACAACATTTTTGAAAAAATGTTTGGAAAATGTGGTGAGGAGCATCCTGGGGGCTAAAATCCTTAAAGGGCACACGACACAACTCGCTGCGCTCACGGCGCTGTGTTCTGATGACGCAATGCGGCTCGCTTAGCGAGCCGCCCTGTTTCCACTTTCGGATAAAATTAAAATTTTCGAAAAAAGTCAAAATTTTCAAAAATATGTATGGAAATCGACCGTCGGGCGGACCTCCTTTTCAGGGGGACGAGGGGGGAAAATTTGGCTAAATAGTTAATTTTTCCCCGGGTCCAATTGAACAGCCCCATCAGTTACTGCAAAAAAAACCATACCATCCCATCCTGATTGGCTAGTTGTTCTCCTTGATTTGTGATTAATAATTAATTATATTTAATTAATAGGGACAATATTTTCTCAAATTTTTATATTACATCATGTTCCATAGAACAAATAGAACCTTCCGGGATCGACGTGATCGCCACGGCTGTACTTATTTAAATTCAAATTCAAATTCTTTTATAGCAGATAAATTAATCCATAGTTTGTTAGTACAGTTTCTTATATTAAATGTTAGTGACTAAAGTTATTTATAAAATGTAATAAAATTCATATTCAAATTCATTCAAATTAAATATGGACAACATTAGATCATTTTATTGTTTAGGGTCGGGTTTTATTTGTGTTGCTTACCATGAATCCTTCTTGCTGACATAGGAAAGAAGTTCACGCCAGGGAAAGCCTGCTCACAGTACACTTTGGGGGGCAGTGGACGACAGAAATTCTGGATGTCGCCTTTATATGGGCAGATGCATTTTTTGCATCTGAAACAAGGGGCACACTCGGAAAATCGAAGTTTTGTTTTCGTTATTAATTTTGTTGATGTCTAAAAAGAGAAGAGTCGCGGAGTTACGGTAAACTAACACTTTTAGCCGTACTGCAATGACAGAGGGGTGTTGTCAACGCAATAAAAGTTGTGAATTGGCACACGAGCGCCCTCAATTCCCACGAATATTCTCTTTTTAAACAGACTCTAGTAATGTTTAGTCTTACAATTGTTTTAATGTTTAAAATTGATTTGTTACCTAACTATTGCATGCCTAAAAGATCATCTTTCATCCAATTTTATTCAAATATCATGTGTAAAATCATAGTATTTCGAGCACTTATTTTAAGTTTCAATTTCAGTTACAAGTCATCGACGTGATTGCCGAAATAAAAACGCTACATAAACCATACTTCATGGATGTAAAGGCCATTGATGATGATGATGATTATCATGATAGAGAACTTACTTGATAATGTAACTGGAACCAGGGGTACACCTGTACAGACTGCCCCGAGTCACGTTGATCGTCATACATCCCGAATTTTCTAAATCGCTGACACTAGAATTATCAGCCCTTAAACAATACAGAGAAACTATTGAATGTAGATCAGATGATGATGATGTCAGACATACGTAGACTTCTAATATAGAGGTAGATATGGGTACATATTTTGTATGTATGCAATCCTACCAATATTATAAAGGCAGAGCTTTGCGCCGTGATGTGAAGTTGTTTACCACGCAAAAACTGCTGAATGGATCGGGCTGAAATGTTGCAAACATAATACAAGGATAATCTGGACTAGCATATGGACTTTTTATTCCCAAAAAACGCGTGCGAAGCCACGGGCATACGCTAGTTTTTATAAATTAAAGAGCTCTTGTCGGTGCAATGATGCAATTTCCGCCACTTTTCTCTTTGCAATGCGCTCCTTTTACTTCCTTAGACGACTTATGATAGCGAATTTCTCTATATTTTTATATATTTATGTACTTGATACAGTTACTAATCGGTTCAGGATACCTTTTTGTTCTGGAAAGAGCGTGAGTCATCTCCGAGTCGCTGGCGATCTAGAATTAAGATAAGAATTAAGGATTAAACATTTATCTATAGACAACAAAACACAGTCTTTACTTTATTTATGATTACAGACACCCGTTTTATCGTAGTTTTTTTAAAAGCTTCTCAACTGCGATCACCAATCCGCCTGCTAAACGCGGTGATAATGGTTAAACCTCTCTTGTTGGAGAGAAGTTCAGTAGCAGATAATGTGTACTGTTGCATTTCCCTTACTTCTTTAAGCCTCTCATCGCCACAGAGCATGTGGGTGCAGGTGGCGTACACCCGCAGGCCCATCTCCGGACACACGCAGAGCTTGCACCCCACTGTGAACTCCTCTCCAGGGAAGCACAGCTCCAAGCTCCTCATGGTTTCCTCCGTCACATGGTTACTCATCAGACTCTGCGTTAACTTGAAGATCTTCTTCCAGGGCGTATCGGAATCGGAGCAGATGTGGTCCGTGCAGACTCGTTCTGTTTTATCACCGTTTGGTGGACACACGCAGACATTGCATTCCATACTGAAGAGATCTCCTGGCACGCATACATCTGATCTCAAGAAAGACTTTTCACAGATGTTTTTAGTGCATTTTGCTACGTTTTTGATTCCGTTTGATGGGCAATAGCAAGTGTTGCAGTCCACGTTGTAGTAAGCTAGAGGTTCGCAGGAGAACTTCTCATCAGTCGTTGAGTACCGTAACCCGGTGCAGTTGTTGGTTGTACACATTTGGTCTTTGATCAGTCCGTTTGTCGGACAAATGCAGAAGTTGCATTGATTATTTAAGATCGAGCCAGGGACACAGTTTTCGGTCGCCTTTGCAGTACGGGGACTCATGTGGCGGTTTTGAACTATTGCTTTAGCTTTGCAGTCATCGTAGGTACACCATTTTGGGTCTATCTTTCCATTTTTCTGACAGTAGCAAGTGTTGCAGTCGAATTCGATGAAAGTGCTTGGATCGCATGGAGCTGTCAAATCTTTGTGTCCCTTACGCATTTTAGAAACTTTCTCTTCGTCTGTTACGTTTTTCTCGGTTATGGCTGTGCAGAGTTTGAATTGCGTATTACCGTTATCTGGGCACAAGCAGTATTTACCAGCATCGAAATATATCGAGTTAGGTTCACAAGATTGAGTAGATAATGCTTTTTGAATGGTTTTTATATCGAGAACCTTATAGCTCGTGATGCTCTCGTTGATTGCCATTTCTAGCATCAACAGTTTTCGCTGGTGAGAGCACACGTCAGTGCAGTATTTAGGATCAGTCATGCCGTTACGGGCGCAAAGGCATTCAGTGCAGTACGGGACCATTTCTCCAGGGCTGCATGTATCCTTCTCAAACCCATACAATACATCGTGCATGCTGATACACTCTGATTCCAAGCATGAGTTTTCATTCATCTTAGCATCTTTGTTACATTCGCAGAATATGCATTTTGGGTTCGTGAATGTGTTTCGGTGACAGCCTATCGTTATATTTTTGAGTCGAGCAAGAGAATAGAGCTGGAAGCGGTTATTGCATTTATGTTTACTACATTTATCGTCATCAGCGATTCCGTTATCGGGACACCGGCATATGTTACAGTCTTTTCTATAAAACGTATTAGGAATGCATTTTCTAGTCGAATCTGGGATCAGAGGTGTACGGCAACTCTGTATACATTTGTTGATGATGAAGAAACCATCATCAGAGCATTGGCATTGAAGGCAAGGGAAGAGGTACATTACTTTAGGGATGCAGACGTTTCGTTTGACAGCTTCGAGGAAGTCTTTTGTGTCTTCGTAAGGACATGAAGCGTCTTTAGCGCATCGGGCCTCAGACATCTTACCAGTGGCTGGGCAGACGCAAAGACTGCAGTTGATGTAGTAAGAGAGGAAGGGCAAGCACCAAAGGCTTCCTATGTCCAAGTCTTTAGCAATGTTGAGAAGGGATCTGTCTTCACTGCAGGTTGTGCTGACACACTGGAATAATCCGTCTTCTTGACAGATGCACTGTTGACAGTCCTCCCAGATTATCTGCCCCGGCTGGCAGTTCTTAAGCCGCGAAATTTCACAATTCGTCTCACTCCATTGTCCAAGGCCGTCGCAGTAGCAGATATGGCCATTCATTTGAAACTGAGTGTTCGGAATGCACGTACCTAGAAAAATTATTGTGAAAATGTAAACTCAGTAAATGATCTGGTTTAAAATCCAGGGAGTGGATAATATGGAAACACTTACGGAAAACTGGGATTCCACTAGGAATCAGAGATAGAAAACCTAGGAATGTTGCCACGAACATAATTAAAACAAGACAAAATTATTTTTTTAAGTTATGTATAATTGTTTTTCACGGTTGACGGGCGGCCAATCCAATTAAAACCTTATCCTAAATTGGTATTTTTATTTCCTAGAACATACGTTTTCCTTTTATCAACCTATTGATAAATTAGATTTTAGAGTTTCAATTAATTGCAATGGTCTGTTGGTAGTTCTATGCTTACGTAGGTACCTGTACTGACTACTCCTTTACGATAGCGA
Organism: Eupithecia tripunctaria; assembly: GCA_955876795.1. NCBI lineage: Eukaryota > Metazoa > Arthropoda > Insecta > Lepidoptera > Geometridae > Eupithecia > Eupithecia tripunctaria. Next base: position 3,927,321 of record OY041623.1, on the reverse strand, counting down.
TAGATAGATTCCTACTAAGGAAAGGATGCCTTTTCCCAACTGTTTATAAATATGGACTATATTAGAATAACAATTATCTTATAACTGCATGCAATATTTTATTATTAAGAGCATTATTTCAAATCCGAGTCTAAGCCATGTCGCATGTGTGTCTCAAGTGGTCATAAATCAATATCTAAGCTAAATATTTTTAAAACACTTATCATACTCTTCCCTTTATTTACATATCAAGTAAATAATTTTTACCAATTATAACTTACAAGCCTATAGTATTAAAAAAAGACCCCATTTAAATCAACCTAACCCACCACATTATTTTATACCGACATGTGATATATTTTGAGAGACGTAGTGTATAGGTAGTTCATATTATAGTAGTTTTATCGCGCATATGTTTTATATTCGCACAAAAAGAACGAGACAAAACAGTCAACATATATATGTGTCCATGCATTGAAAATGACAGCTAGCTATCTCTGAAATTACGCCACACTTCGGTATACGAGTAAGTGTAGGTATTCTAAAATTTAGTTGTCCTCTAGCTCTTCAACTGTTTGAGTTCTCTGCGCAACTGCTCCGCCTGCGAGTAGACCAGGCAAGTCTTCTGCGTGCAACGGAGTGTGCCATCATTTTGACAGTAGCAGCGGTTGCAGTTGTCCCTGGAACGTTATTTATATCACCAACAATGTTATTGTTGACTTTCTTTTCAGTGACGTCTTTATAACGAACTACGAGTTCACGGGATTCACGGGACACGTCCCTGCCCTTTTTTTGACGACCTCTGTGGCGCGGTGGGCGAAGTTCCGCCTGCAACGCAGGAGGTTACGGGTTCGATTCCCGCCTCGGGACAAATGTGTGTACGATCTGCACATATTCGGGGTGTTCTGGATGTTTCCGTGTCAGTCTAACTATGTTATAATTTCACATTTTCTTAGTGTACATTTATTGTATTTATGGACATAAAGCATTTTTGTCTTTTGACTTTTTGACTTTTATTTTCTATGTATAATAAAAAATATCTATCATATAAGTGTATATCTAGTACCCATAACACAAGCTCAGCTTAGCTATTGGGGCTAGATAATGCTGTGAGAATTGTCCGGAATTATTTATTTCTTACCTGTAAATGCCTTGAGGAACACATTTATCTTTCATCGGATCTAGCTTCATCTTGATATCGTTGTTCCCACCACTGGACAGTTTCATCCTTGTATCAGCGATGCAGTCGGGGATGTCCACACAGGATAGCTTTCCGGACACGCATTTGCAATCTATACAGCCTTTTCTGGTTGGGTTTGGGTCTTTCGTGCATTTTTGTCCTGTAACATAAAACTTTGAGTCTTTAACATGTCAGAAATTTCTAAGTATTGCTGATCTGATTATCATGCTAAATTGCTAAGTATCTACAGTTAAGGCCCATACACCAGTGAAAGTGACGCCCCAACTATCGTCGTATTGTTATAGAAAATAAGGTAATATAGAAATAATGACTAAGTAAATCTTGAAGCTAATAACAATTGGAGATAGATGAAACCGACACTTAAAAAAATAAATAAATTACAAAGTCTAAAAATTAACAGCTTGATTTTAGTTGGTAAAATATATTAGTAGATTTTGTAAGTGACTTATTTGGAATTGTTTGTCAAGTTCTCAGATAAGAACTTGCGGAAAATCGGTAGCTTTATTGAGAAAATATCAATCTGGTCGCAATGATTATTAAGTTCTTTGCTGATTCTAGGAATGGGTGAGTTGGCTTGCGTCCAGCAGTGGACCAATATAGGCTGTTGAGGTTGAGGTGGGATTTAAATTGTAGTCGAGATTGTCTCACCAGATTTCTCCGCAGCCTCCACTCGATTGATATCCTCAAAGCTCAGGCACAGCTCCTTGCTGCACAACAGGTTTTCTTTCTCTGTGCAAACGCAGAGATTGCAGATCACCTTGTACTTGAAGCCAGGTACGCATTTATCTGACGCGGACGTGAGGGTTTTGACCTTCTTCAGTTCTTCGCGGACGAATGGGGGGCGGACATCTTCTGGAGTATTTATGGGTTTGATGACGCCTGAAGTAAAAACAGAAAGAGTTCAAGAACATTTTTTTAACTGATGGTTTATTTGCTGCCTGAGACGCAGGGCAAATGTTTGTACGATCTGCATATATTTTTCATTCAGAGCGTTCTTGATGTTTTAATATGTCATCAGAAAAAAATATCTATCTATGTTGTGTTTAATAGTTACCCATAACAGAAGCTCTGCTTAGCTTGTGGCTAAATAATGCTGTGTGAATTGACCAACATTATTAATTAAGCCAATTCATTATTATTGCTATGCAAGCTCTAGGTAAAGCACTAAGATTGTTCTTTAGGCTCTAAAGATGCGACGACATTATTGTCTATTATACCCTAAAGTTTAGGGTATAATAGACAATAATGTCGTCGCATCGAGCTACATTGCGTAAAATTTACATTATTGAAATTAAAGGAATGAATTTCAAATAATTTACATGTGACTTAATTTTTTTCAATTCATTTTCGACAATGGTTGCCCTACTAGGGATAAGAATATGCAATATCGAGAAAAGTACAGAACAGACCTTTGCGATTAGCGCAAGCTTCAGCCTTCAACGCGCATTTTGCCTTCCTACTATCTTCACAGAAGCATCGCTTGCATCCCGACTTATACACTCTTCCGGGAAAACAATCCCCTTTCGGCAGATCCTCAAGAGGTTTCACCTTTTTAGAATTAAAGTACTGATTCCAGTCGCCAGTTTTTTTGACTTTACCCATTCTAACTTTAGTTCTTTTTTTCACCTGTGTTTTACTTTGTCTAGAATCTAGTTTTTTGACTTTCAGAGTTTCGTTAGCATAGCCTTCTCTAACAGTAAGTTTTATGTGTTTCTGTGTCTTGTTTGATTTGTTTACTCTTGCAGACAGCTTTTTGTTTTTCAGTGTTTTTGATTTAGCCTTTCTTGCCACTAGCGTTTTGTTTGTATTGACATCGTCTGAAGACAGATTTATGTTCTTTACTGTAATATTTTCTTTTCTTTCAGTAGCATTTCCTTTTTTCTTTCTCAGTGTTTTGTTTGATTTGCCCTGTCTTGCAGCTATTTGTAGTTTTTTGTGTATTTTGTCAGATTTCTCGTTGAACCAGTCAACGCAAGCGATCTGGGTGCAGAGAAGTTTGGCGGCACTGGTGCAAAAGCAGCGGTTGCAGTCCATCCTGTACGACTGCCCCGGGACACAGGGCTCGCCATATTTGATTGTTGGGATACTTTTGCCAGCTGATGTTTCTGCTGTATCGTTGGCTAAAAATATAAACAAATTACATTTATCAGTATTATGGCACGTATGGACGGGACGTTCACTGATGTCCTGAGTCCTAACCCGAATGCCAGCGTGAGATATAGGTGCTACCCTCATATGATGAAAGCGGAAAAGGCTCTTATCAGGCCGAGCCCTGCGTCCATCAGCGGACCGATAAAGTCTGTGGGTAGTGTATTATTGTCTCCCATAAGGATTACCCCAATGACCGTTATTGTATTGTATCATTTACCTATAGGTACCTGCTTGACTTATTGCAATTTTTTAGCTAGACATATAATTACATTGAAGCAGTTATTCTACTTACTTAACTAAACTCAACATACGAATTACATTAAGAAATAACGCTTGACTCGTGATCTGGGGCCTGATTCCACTAACACAATCGCCTCACTATGACAATATTATCGCTTCATTATCGCGTATCAATCACCACCATTGACACCTTTTGGTGTTCTACTAACACGAGTTTTTTTTTGTTATAGCTATGACTATTACGATTATAACAACCGTTTGACAATTTGACCGTTCAATGGTGTGATGGGGCAAGTGTTATGGTAATAGAATACCAACTAAGTTTACGACTAAATCTCTATCTGAATCGTATGGCGCCATGATAGCATTTGTTTAAAAAATAGTGGAATTAGGCCCCTGGCGGGTATCTGGCGCGGTGCATCAACATTGCCATACAGAGGGGCAATGCACCCAGTGTCTGGGAGACGGCTTCGACTAGTATTGCTAAGGTTTTGCATCAGCTGCACTGCAGTTAGCTCAATTGTTTTAATGGTAAACTCTAATTTATTTCTATTATTTCATTGAAATTTTATTTTTCATTTAAAATTATATTAGTAATAATAAAACACATAGGTACATAGTTAACTGAACCGTTTATTCAATAAGACGCAATAGCATTCCTCAAGTGATTTGCACTCATAACCACTTCGCTCAGACATATCATAGAAGTACAAATGGCATATCCTTTCCTGTTACAAACACATGTGTTACACTTATATTTGTATTTCAACCCTGGGGTGCAGACACTCCTCTGACTCCTCAACTCTGGAAGCTTGTCTTTTACAACCTTTCCTAGTCTCAAAACGGGTTTATCGTCGTAGCAGAACTTGCTAGTGCAAAGATAAGTGTTTTGGTAACATGAGCAGGTGTTACAATCGAAGTGTAAAGGTACTTTGCTGTCACACTGATATATAGCTATTTTTGGGTGCAAGTTAGCATCATCGAAAACGTTCGCTAAGCTCTTTTCTTCCACCTCCTCCATAACGTCTTCACCGACAGTGTAACAAAGGGAATCTATGTAGAAATTCGCAAAAGAACAGAGACAGAATTCGTTTTTGCTTCTGTAAACCTCTCCGTGCACGCAAGAATCTGTTTTGATACGTTTTGGACATGATCTGGTCGTGCATGTCGAAAAATTAATGATGCTGGTGTTCCGGCAGCTACAGACGTTGCAGTCCGTGATGTATAGACTACCAGGCTTGCAGGTTATGTCGGTTTGAATGTTCTTTCTGATGGAGTCTTTTCGGAGGACAAGACGGTGGAATAGCTCTCGGCAGTTGAAGGAGTGCCATTGCCCCGCTTTGGTGCAGGAGCAAAGTGTTGATCCTTCTCGGTATTGTTGGTTTGGCTCGCACGCAGGTTTTGTAGTAATGGTTTCTGAGAAGAGATTAACTAATTAAAACCTTATTATGATGCTGGAGATATAAAGGTTAAAATATGATGCTTATTATTTAGATATGTAATTCTATAAAATCGTTGTGGTTCTTTTTTTTGTTTTGTTTATCGTGTGCGTTTAAGGTATGCTGCTTTCCCTACACCAATAGGGTATATGCATGTGATTTCAAAATGGCAAAAAAAATATATACGTATTCTCTATTGATATAGAAACATATCTACATATTTATTTTTGCATTTTGAGATGTTTTTATTGTAGAATTTAACCATTGAAAAATTGATATTTTAAATCTCAATCGCAAAATTTCAAAACGCTACGCCATTGACTAGAGCGGACGTGACATCACTGTGCACATTTTTTCTTTTTTTATTCTGCTTGCTGCACCATGATTTGACACTATTCTGCCCACTTGACATTTCGTATTGTCGATTATTTTCAGTTTTTTCGGAAAACCTCTTTCCTGAGATGATCACTACCGAGGTCGTCACCAAAGGTTTTAATCAAGTGTGTACGTCGACGTCACATAAACATGGCGCCAATATGGCAGCGTTTTTATCACCCGAAAATGATTGTAGTTTTGATTTGTTTTTTTTACCTTGTTAATGCGAAATTCAGTGAGCGTCTTATCATTCCTCGGTTAAATAATGACCTAAAGAATCGATTAAAACAATAAAAAAAATCGATGCATATACCCTATTGTAGGGTATTAAAAGTTGCATGTGTAGTAAAAGGAGTAAATGCCAATCATCTAATTTTGGTTTAGCAGATGTAAAATTTGTATAAGTAAGTATTGTTAATTTTAATTAATTTGGGAACAAAATAAATATTGACCTTTTCTGAGTGAAAATTCATTGTTTTCTTGGAAATAAGGAATTTTTGACTTTGACTTAAACTAAAAATAAATATTGATTAAGCGGGGGACGCCTGCGTCCATAAAGGACCTGTATAGGCTGTTGATACAGATTCAGAAACTGAATTTCTCGCTATGAAAAATAGACGTTCCTAGGTACCTATGTATATACATTTTAAAATACAAATAAAGAAGATAAACCAAGTGGACTTACCGCTTACATTCTCTGGCTTCTCTTTACTCAGCGTTTTGCAATGATACACGCCGTCGACGTAGCAGACGCACGCGTGTCGTGGACCACGGATCGTGGCCGTCGGTACGCACTTCGTCATCGGACCGACTGACACACGAGTTCGATTCAATATTCAATGTTTTAAATTAAATATGCCATTAGAATTTGATGAAAATAATATGATACAATTAATATTATAAAAAATTACTTAATTAATTGATGATAGAGTTAAAAATTATTATAAATACATTAAGTATGTATGTATTTACTGTTAGTATTATAAACTGATGATAGGGGAAAATTCAAAAGTAAATATCATTTAAATTATGTCGGTAACTAAGTATACGAACGCACAATCTGAACGTAAGAGAAAAACTTGAGATTTTTTTTTATAAAAAGCACTATAGACATAACAACTTTCTGCTTTTTCGTCTGTTTTATAATAAATCTAATTAAGTAATAATGATTAAAAACATTTCATTTCATATTAATAATCAATAATCATTCCCAAAAACATTAGACTTTTGTCCATAGAAAAGACTTCAACGTACAACTTGAAAGAACGATCGCTGTTATTTTGTCAAAAATATCTACATGGTATCTCGAATGTATGTAAATTAGACATCTATTCAAATATTCATTTAAATAGCTACTAAACTTTAATTAAATGAATTAAACTCATTTAGTTTAAATTTACTTAATTACCTACCTACTTCTTTATATAACTACTTACAAAGAAATAGTCCACTATCCCCCGCAGTGAATTCAAAAACAGTAAGTGACAGCAAAAATAAAAACGTTAACATTTTTATTTTCTAAAGATGGTCAAATTAACTGCCAACCAAGTTAGGAAAATGAATGCTCCTAATTGGAAGTTTATGACAGAATCGTAAACTACTAATCGGCAAATGCCTGATTAGATTTTTACTGGTATTATCTTCTAATTAATTGATTGGAAATCATACCTCAACCGCACAGCCTGTATTGGTCCACTGCTGGACGCAGACCTCCCCCTGATAAGCGCCTTATTGGCTTTTATATCATGAGGGCTAATGCCCATAATCCACACGCTGGACATGCGGGTTTGGGATAGTAGTTCGGATTTATAACAATGGTAAAAAGTTATTTCCAAACAGCTTTTTATTTGAGTTTAAAGTGGTCAACTTTAAACTTTAAATCAGCTTAAGCACATACATATGAAGAAAAAAAATATTGGCTTAGACTCGTTATCTTTAGGTAAATTTTATATTGCCAAAATGACTTCCATCCAAAGCTTCAAACGAGTGACTCGATAAATTTCAAAATCCGCAAATAACATATAAAATGCATAACATAAATAAAAATAATTTATTGAAAGTATTTATTTCATCAATTAAGTATATCAGTTGAGCTACCTGTAGATTGTATGCAACAGTCTGCAGTTAGCTCAATTACTTCAATTTTAAATACTAGTTTTAATTTGTTTCTTATTGTAGGGGCTCGTCGAAGGTGTAAGACTTCAACTAGGGCTGGTCGGGAATGATGTCCAAGTAAAAACACTTCAGAACACTTTAAGTTGGTTTATTCAGCCATACACTCAACTACGCACTTAACACAAAAGGTCACTGCAACTGCACTTTAATATCACTTGTTCACTCTTCAATCGCTTAGAACTGAATAATCAAACGGCCAAAAAGCCCAGCTTTTATACCTAAGTCGGTCCCGCCTAGAAAATTCCACACATTTACCGAAGCTATAGCTATCCCTTTCTTTATTCTAGAATATTTTATTGTCTTTGTCTTTCCTTTCTATTCGTTCCAGAAACTTATCTATACATAAATAGGTAGGTATGTATATATAACACTTATAATTGATTGTAATGTTGTTTCAAGTATATCGTTGTGTTGAAGTAGGTATATCGTTGTTGTCATTACGCAAGCTTCGCTTAGCTTGGGGATGTGTGGATTGTCTAGTATTATTTATTTTATTTTTATTATCAGATGACACCTGATGGAATAAATATCTAAATTGTAAATAGATAGATAATACTTTATTATACCACACAAAACGAATGGAAATATAAAGGGCTTATCGCTGAGAGCGATTCAGACAACCTTGGGATGGACCATACATGTAAAAACAAAGAGATGGTGGCACTGAATAAATCTATTTAAGATACTTATAGAAAGGGAAAACAAATATACATACACTACATACCATAATACCTACAACAATAAACTTACATATAATACATACATAAAATAATTTTTAAAATAATAGGGTATATGCATGTGATTTCAAAATGGCTATAAAAATATATACGTATTCTCTATTGATATAGAAACATATCTACATATTTATTTTTGCGTTTTGAGATGTTTTTATTGTAGAATTTAACCATTGAAAAATTGATATTTTAAATCTCAATCGCAAAATTTCGAAACGCTACTCCGTTGACTAGAGCGGACGTGACATCACTGTACGCATTTCTTCTTTTTTTATTCTGCTTGCTGCACCTTGATTTGACACTATTTTGCCCACTTGACATTTCGTATTGTCGATTATTTTCAGTTTTTTCGGAAAACCTCTTTGCTGAGATGATCACTACCGAGGTCGTCACCAAAGGTTTTAATCAAGTGTGTACGTCGACGTCACATAAACATGGCGCCAATATGGCAGCGTTTTTATCAGCCGAAAATGATTGTAGTTTTGATTTGTTTTTTTTACCTTGTTAATGCGAAATTCAGTGAGCGTCTTATCATTCCTGGGTTAAATAAAGACCTAAAGAATCGATTAAAAAAAATCGATGCATATACCCTATTGTATAGCTTAGATGAAATAATATTGAGTTTATTATTATTTTGTGTGTCCTTAAATAAAACACAAAATCTTTATCGAAACTTTATTTTGCAATAACTTTGAATCAATAAGTTTATAATATATGTTCTAATACATAACGGTACTAAATGTACTTCGAGCTTAGCTAAGTAAATTCACTAACTAATAACTTAAGTTACCAACAACTAAAACAGGAATGAAAGTTACTGTGGAAACATAGAAAGTAAGGGTTAAGTAACCCCTAAAATGAAATATATTACTTACATAAATAAATGAGTTTTATTAAAGTAGGAAAATATAATACTTAGTATTTATAATTAACTTCAAATCCATTGATACCACGCTTTGCATAGATTTCTTTAAATAAAAAAAATCTTAAGATGTTAAGGCGGCGTTCATATCCACGTTGCTTTTGTTAATTTTTATTTTCATGAGTCAAAAGTTATGCATGGCATGACTCATTTGTTAAACATGAAGCATGAATTGACCAAGCACCACCTTAATAGCCAAGATAGAAAAATAATGAAAAAATATCTGAGTATTATATCAGTTTTCTTATTGCGATTAACACTAAATAAAATAGTCACAAATACTTATGATACGTGAAAATGCATAATCTACACGGACAATCACGAAACAAGAAGCAGATATTACCGCCTTATTTAAATTAAATCTTAATGCAAGCTGCAGTAAGTTTTTAAATTAATTAGAATGATTCCATCTTTAGGACATGTTTGGCAACATTTACAAAAGATTCATGAGTCATCAGCATCAGATTCATGAGTCAACTCATCTCAGAATAAAATATTGACTCATTTTGTGTTTTAGCTATTTTGTGTAAAAGGTTTGCAGGCTACGAAAGAGAGCAAGAGCGAAAAAACTGCTACTAGCCAGAAAAAATCGCCTAAAGGCGTACGTTTTGTTATTCGTAAGTAAGCATTTTTATCGCTCTCGCTCCTCTCGCCGTTCGCATAACACAGACAAGGACTACAAAATCTTTACTCATTTTAAGTTATTGTACTTAAATGGAACATCGTCTTGTAAATGTAAACTGTATGCTGAGTGTCTACTTTTATACTGTTTGGCTTACGATACTCTATTTTCTATGATAATGCGACAACGCTTCAAGCGAAAAGTTTATATAACATTGTCATTTCCATAGAAAACAAAGTTAACGCAAGCTTTATTGTAAACAGTACTGCAGTACACTCTCAACATTTTTCAGCATACCGGTTAAGAAATAAATTATACATTTTATTTAAAATTTTCCTGCAGTTCACTTTTCTAAGTCAATGTAAGCGTTGCCACCCGTGACATAAAGCTATCGTTCTCATGGTGTTATAGACGGGTCGTCGCACAGACGCAGCGTACAGAAGACGTTCTTCCCGTCTGCAGAACATGTGCAGTCGTTGCAGTCGCGTCGGAACTGGTCTCCAGGCGTGCAGCGGAACGCTGGACTGGACTCTGGTAGGAAAAAGAAGAAACTAATTAGCATTCAGTCGTGAGGAAATCCACAGAACGCTCAAAAAAGACGTAACGTAACCGCGCTAAGGGTTGTTCATAATTTTAAAAAATATACGAAGATTCGGATCGGTTATTCGATGCGGTTTTACTTTATTATGAATTTGATAAAAAAAACTAACGTAAGTAACCACGACTCTATCTCATGAAACCATTGAACCATTGAAAATGGGTTTGAAGATTTCGTCCCTAACATCATTACGGTTCATTTGTTCAAAACTATTATTATTTAATCTATTCTATTTATTCTTCTATCAATTAATATTAATATATTTATTGTGCGCTGTTTATAATAAATATATTTGAATAGAAAACACTAAATGAAATAAATAATGACTTGCAAATTAACGTCCTAAAGCGTCAGGCAGGTGTCAGAGGAAAATCACACTAATACTGGATGTATGGATGGATGGATGGATGGATGGATGGATGGATGGATGGATGTTTGTTACTTCTTCACGCCAAAACTACTGGACGGATCTGTCTGAAATTTTTGCATACAGGTCATTCTAATTCCTGGAATCAAACATAGGCTACTTTTTATCCCATAAATTAGTTCCCCTTTTAATGTTTCCATAGGAACAACGCGTGCGAAGCCGCGGGGCGCAGCTAGTAACTGTATATTTTTTTATTCCTGAATTTATCAGACACTGGACAATTTAGGACATTATGTTACGGCAGTGAAAAGGTGTAACATAAGAAGGTACACACCTGTAGTAGATCCATCCGTGTCCTTATTGCATCGCTTGAGCTGACAGACGGCATGAAGTCCGTCCGCAGTACAGCGGCACACGTTGCATGCCCGGTCGAACACGCTGCCTGGCTCGCATTTCTGTTCCACTGTTGTTGTATCTGTGAAAGATCAGTTTTTTTTATTTTGTTTACAAAGTACATAATAGTTAGATACTAGCTGCGCCCCGCGGTTTCGCATGCGTTGATTTTCTGATCTGTTGAAATCTGTTGAGCCGTTCTCGAGTTTTGAATGAACAGCAATTCATTTTATATAATATACATTGATTAATTAAAAAGGGAAGATAGGTTACGTTCTCCCAGCGCTTACTCAAAGATTGGCATGTGTTACGACTACACGCAAACACATACGCTCACAGTTATATTTCCAGTCCTGTGCAATACAAAGAAGAACAAAGACGGAAAGACGTATCTTAGACCAAAGTGAGACCGAGACAACAATATTTCACGCGAATCACGACCGCCCGTGCCGCCGGTCCGACGGTGACTGAGGTTGGGAGCACACAATTTTACACAATATGAGGTTGCCATTTTCGGGAAACTAGTACCCCCTCTTCCCTTTTTAATTAATCAATGATAATATACATTATTTTTAGTAAGGTACATTCACCTAGTTCACAATAATTGTACAAGCAGGTTTCGCTCTTCTTCATTCTTGGGGGCTTAACCCCAATACATGTGGACACGATTGGCCGAGCGCAGGCAAGCGCCTTTGATTTGTGCTGAAAAACCGACACGGCTGCGAAGTGACGTCGGCGCTTGTTGGCGTTGGGCCAACATGTATTGGAGGCTTTAGATTAGCCATAAGAAAATAAATAAATAATATTTATTTTTCTATTATTATTACCCTCTCAGATGGAGTGACCTGTAACGTGATATGAGACTACCCTGGCGGTCCAGTGACGACAGTCTAACAAACAAACCATATCGTTTAAAAATTGCAATTGGCAGGAGTTGAAAGAAGCGCCAAAACTTGCCAAACGAATGCAGGCACGCAACTAACGTCTGGCCTCGTAATGAGCCTGGCCCTTATATGAAGTCATATCCCTCCACACCTCTCTTCGTCCAGGTATGCGCTGCCTTGCTCTTGTCCGGGCTGGCTCCGGTGCCAGTCGTCTTAGTTGCCACATAATATCCTGGTGCCTTAGTGAGTTTTCACCATAGGTGACGTCACTACTCACCCCGCTTGGTTCGATCTATTCTACCGTTGTCGAGCATCTCATTTACTCTTGTCAGGCGTTCGATGCTTGCTTGAATCGGGAAAGTGAGCATAAAACGCCTGTCATCTTAGCGAGTTATAACCATGAATGTGTTTCACCTCATAATGACGTCACTCCTCACCGCGCTGCGCAGTCGATCCTCGTGCAGGAGAAATCTGTTCCTGCATCGTTGTACAGGACCTTGTTTTATTAAAATCCATCCGGGGCTCTTGTCCGGGCTGGCTCCACCGCCAGTTCTCTTAGTGACTACATATCCTGACCCCTTAGTAATTTACCATTGTCGAGCATCTCATTTACTCTTGTCAGGCGTTCGATGCTGGCTTGAATCGGGAAAACAAGCCTCGAACTTCTGACCTCTTAGCGAGCTGCTACCCTGAATGACCTCTTATACTGACGTCAATCCTCACCTCGCTTAGTCCGATCAGCGGCACCGTTGTTGAGCGCTGCGCAGTCGATCCTCGTGCAGGAGAAATCTGTCCCTGCATCTTTGTACAGGACCTTGTCATTAAAATCCATCCTGGGCTCTTGTCCGGGCTGCCTCCGCCGCCAGTTCTCTTAGTGACTACATATCCTGACCCCTTAGTAAGTTTTCGCCATAGATGACGACCCTCCACACCCCGCTTGGTTCGATCTATTCTACCGTTGTCGAGCATCTCATTTACTCTTGTCAGGCGTTCGATGCTAAATTAAATCGGGAAAACAAGCCTCGAACTCCTGACCGCTTAGTGAGCTACTACCCTGAATGACCTCATAAACTGACGTCAATCCTCACCTCGCTTAGTCCGATCAGCGGCACCGTTGTTGAGCGCTGCGCAGTCGATCCTCGTGCAGGAGAAATCTGTCCCTGCATCGTTGTACAGGACCTTGTCATTAAAATCCATCCGGGGCTCTTGTCCGAGCTGGCTCCGCCGCCAGTTCTCTTAGTGACTACATATCCTGACCCCTTAGTAAGTTTTCACCATAGATGACGTCACTCCACACCTCGCTTGGTTCGATCTATGCTACCGTTGTCAAGCATCTCATTTACTCTTGTCAGGCGTTCGATGCTAAATTGAATCGGGAAAACAAGCCTCGAACTCCTGACCGCTTAGTGAGCTACTACCCTGAATGACCTCATAAACTGACGTCAATCCTCACCTCGCTTAGTCCGATCAGCGGCACCGTTGTTGAGCGCTGCGCAGTCGATCCTCGTGCAAGAGAAGTCTGTGCCTCCGTTGTTGCACAGACACTTGTTGCAATCCATCCGGAACTCTTGTCCCGCTTGGCAGGTTTTCGGTGTTTCACTGTTCTGTGACAGACGGGCAGACAAAAAGATCATGTTAAATCTGCATTATTTGCATCAAATTTTTACAATAAATAAAAATGGTTGTCTCTAACTTAATTCATTAATTAACTATTATTTTTACGTGTCAACGTCAATTAGTTGATCTATTGAAAACCTTACCTTGTAGTTTATATGTATGTAATACTGTTTTTGCCATTCTGGTGTTAGCTAGACAAAATTAGAACTTTAATCTACAGTGCTTTAGTCGTCATGACAACATCATCAACAACGTGAAACTTTTGTGAACATGCTACCCATAATAATGTTCATCGATTTAATAGACGTTATCACTCCAACAATGTATATTCACCATATTGTTTTATTCCGTTATTATAATTTTATTGATAATTTATTATTGTTGATATATGAAATATAGGCTAGTTGGCACGCAACTGTGCCAACTAGCCTATGTCCTATGCCTATGTACCATACACACTCAGAATATCACAAATTATGGTACGTAAGTAAAGGGACTTCATCATCATCATCATCAGCCTATATAGGCTGATGATGATGATAATAAGTCCCGTTATTAATGATTTCAGTGTTGACAAACCATGATAGTTTTAAAGCAATATACATAACTTAAACAAATAAGAAAAATATTTATAAAGAACTGTTGTGTCTTGTCTGAAAAAAATATAACAAGGATCTTACCGATAATGCACGAGCACTTCTTGACGTAGTATTCTGAAATAGATAAATAAATGACCATAAAAATTAAGCGACAAAATATTCAATAGAATTGTTTGGGAATTAAACCAACACCGATAAAAATTTGCAAGATCAAAATAATAATTATTATTTTGATCTTGCATCTTATTAAATAATTATTTTCATCCACCGTTTAAACCCAAATAAATAAATAAGTCAATAACTTTAATTAGCAAATATCCAGATACACAGCTGTAACCAAAAGCCAAGTTTGGAAATCATTAAGTAATTATAATTACTCGTACATAAAGCCAACACAAAAAAAACTAATAACTAAGCGATCTATTTCAAATCGTCGTCGCCTACTACTACTGAAGCCCTCCTTGAATCCTCTCCTAATTTAAAAGTATCTAGACATGGATGTTGTCTTGTCAGCCATGTTTGGAAAAGCTGAATCCACTACCAAAGAAAAAAATTGTTGCCTCTAAAGTCGGTTTAGGAACGATAATTTTACGTGTTAACGTCATTTACTTGATCTATTGAAAATATTACCTCGAAGTTTTAATACTGATTTTGCCATTCTGGTGTTAGCTAGCTATCAACGTTATCTAATATAAAAAAAATTGAACTATAATCTTCAGTCGTCACGACAACATCATCAACAACGTGACACTATTTTGAACATGTTACTTATGTTCATCGATTTAATAGACATTATCATGTCAAAAGCGATGACGACGCATCAAACCTTATCGACTACTTTGACGCAGGCCGTAAATCCGCCACCAAAGAAAAAGTACCTAGACATGGTAAATACTGCAGTACGTGGTGTAAATCAACTAAGTGACGCATAAAATCTTATCGTTTATTTTGACGTAGGCCCAAAATCCGCCACCAAAGAAAAAGCTTCTAGAATTGGTGCTGCAGTGCGTTGTGTTAGCTAAGGATTTGTTACCCCCGTATCGATTCCCTGCGTTTCGTTCGGAAAATTTAATCCATCACCAAAAAAAACAACTAAGTGATGCATAAAACCTTATCGTCTACTTCGATGCAGGCTCTCCTCGTACAAGAGAACGACTTGCCGTCCTCATTGCAGCGACACATGTTGCAGTCCATTTCGAACACTTCGTTCGGGGTGCATTCTTTTCTTACCACTCGCAGTTTTAGCTAAAAAGATATGCATAACTGTTTACATCTTGTGTCGGTGAAGTAATGTTTCATGGTAAGGTGTTACTTAAGATTATAGAAAATGAAAATGTTTATTTTTGAAACCACAAAAAAGACAAATTTCAGGGCAGCTCTAAATTGTTGTCCACATTACCCAAAGGTTAGCAGGTACAGAATGCTATCTAGCATTATGCTCGCCCATGTACACATTTTGTGTGCAATAAAGTATAATTATATCTATTTAGCTCTGGCTTCTGTTTTAGCTATGAAACTGTGTTACAGAAGGCAGCTTGGTCATTGAGCGGACGTACACCCACTTTTAATTTATTCTCAGAAAGAGTCATTTAAAAGAATTAAAAGTTCTCATTAATTCTACTTCGATCCCATTGAAAAACCTCTATTCAAAATCTAAAAGCCGTTTTTTACCTTCTTTAACAACCATAAATCAGTATATTTGAAAAAAAAAAACAAGTAAAAAAATTCTCCGTCTTAGGGGTATGATAATTCGAATCTAATGAAGCCAAATTGAGAAAACTGTAGATACACCAAAAAAGAAACTGAAAACAAAAAATCCTACAAATTATCCATACTGAAGCTTCCCACCACCATGTCACCTCTTCATCAGGATCCTCTCCATCCCCTCCATTGTTCTCTAAGCACACTTTCCTCGTGCAGAAGTAGCTGGTCCCATCCTCGTTGCACCAGCAAGTGTTGCAGTCTTTGATGAACATGCGATTGGCAAGGCAAACCACGCGGGTGTTGTTGGTTTTTGTTTCTACCTTTGTAGTTGCTGGTGATGATGATGGTTCCTAGTGTAAAACCTTTTTCTTAAATTACTACTATGAAAGGTGGATAAGTCTTTTTAGTTAGATCTAGTATCTGTGGATAAAAGGACTTATCTACAGGGGACTCAATACAAATCACCGTCGTGTTTTGATGAACATGCGATTGGCAAGGCAAACCACGCGGGTGTTTTTGGTTTTTGTTACTACCTTTGTAGTTGCTGGTGATGATGCTGGTGATGTTGCTGGTTCCTAGTGTAAAACCTTTGTCTTAAATTACTACTATGAAAGATGGATGAGTCTTTTTAGTTAGATCTAGTATCTGTGGATAAAAGGACTTATCTACAGGGGACAAATACAAATCACTATACAAATCACTATCGTGTTTTGATGAACATGCGATTGGCAAGGCAAACCACGCGGGTGTTTGTTGGTTTTTGTTACTACCTTTAGTCGCTGTTGATGATTTTGGTTTCTAGTGTAAAACCTTTTTCTTAATACACCTACTTTAAAAGGATACTCTTGCCATCTAGCAATACTTGTTTTTGTAAAATAAGTTTTGTTTTTACATAACTAATTTTTTCTTCTTGGTATCATATATTTTTTTATTGAAAACCATTACCATATTTAATCAATTACTACGTGACAGCTAGGAGAGTGTCTTCACGTGTACCACGGGTGGTCACCAAAAGTGGGTACTACTCCTTATTTTGTAGTTACTCATTTTCCAGCGATAGAACAGTTGGGATTTTTTAAAACAAATATCCTTTGGTCGAGTGATACTTATTTCCACTAAACTTGGGTAGGTAGTAAAACAAATATTCCAGTACTAGGATTTTCATTAAATAAAATATAATAGTAGATTCGAATAAGTACTGGAATCGAAGTACAATTCTTCTGAAAATACAAAAAATGTGGTTTCATGTCTCTCTCCTTTTCACAGAGTCACCTTCTTTTTAGTGTAGGGTATAATTGGCTTCATATCCTGTAAGAGAAGAAAAATAAAAGAATAGACGACAATTTTAGCTTAGAATTTGCACCACCCAAACTCGAGGATCGTAAGAGGCTACTAAGGGATATCGTCCGTCCGATAACCGTCGGAGGCGGGCAACAGCGCCCCTGCAGAACAATTCTACCAACGAACTGCAAACACCAACCTGCATGCCTGATTATGGGCATTATCAAATGAGATACACCAATAAGCCGCTCTTCAAAGTGAGCTCTCCGTCCAGCAGTGGACCAATATAGGCTGTTGAGATGAGTTGAGGCTTTTTGATCATATAATACCAAACTCTTTGCCACCACAAAATCTACGACCAACTATTATGCCCATAACTCTATTGTTAACAGACTACAAAGACTCTATAATATTAAATTTCACACCACTGACATATTTCATGTCAGTAAGGTAGCATTCAAAAGAGATATCTTAAAAGTTCTGCGGGAGGACTCTGTATAGAATATAAAATGTATAATTAAGTAAAATTTAATATCAACTTGCACTAGGCAAGTACATTATGTATACATTTACTGCATTAGGTTAAATTGTATTTTAATTTTCTGATTAACTTGATCTAAATAATTTATTGTAAGTTTGTTTGATTTAGTTTATGTTAGACTGTCGGTATTTTGTAAGTTTCTTTATTAAAATGTAAATCTCTTATTGGCCGTAAGTTATATTATTATGGTAAAAATTGTTTAGACATAAGCAGACCTCCGCTCTGGTATCATGGTCCACTGGATGATAATGCTGAAACCCGTATCATCGCTTGTGGATCAATGATCTGTCTGAGCCGCCGGCCACACGATTGACTTGTAATATTTAATTTAATTTAATGTAATTCTTGTTATTATTATTTTTTCTTTTCTAATTCTATTAATATTAATATAATTATTTTGTGTACCGACTACCTGCTATGTTATTTTATTTAATTTATTCTTGAAATTGTAATTGTTTTAATGTGTCTATGGACTTACGGTCTGAAATAAATGTTTTTTTTTTATTTATAAGGGCTGTTGATTTTGTTAAATAATAAAATAAAAAATAAATAAAATTTTAAAAGAGCGAGCCCACCAACCACTCCACACCCTCGCCGCCCCGCCCCGCCCCCGGTGAATCCCTTAGTCGCCTCTTACGACACCTACGGGAAGAGATCAAAGAGCAGTACCTTCAATTCATGAAAAAGCTCCACATCAGCAGGTAAGGGACAGGGTTTGTTGGTGCAAGAGTAGTCAGTCCCTTGGAAGTTGCAGCGGCAAGTGTTGCATCCGACGTAGAAGGTGGACCGGGGCTTGCAAACCATGTGTTGTTCCACGTGGTCAGTGCCCTGAAATATTAAGAACATTAAGGCCCGTATCACGAAAGCTTCCTCAAACATACGTTACTTATAGTCATTACCTGAGTTCTACTCAAGCTGAGAATCTCTGCTTAAGTAAATCTTTATTTTAGAATGTAAATCTCACGCTACTTAGCTAGTTGCACTAGAAAAACCTCGACTTGAGTGAGTAGGGTTTTGTCTATGGTCTACACATAAAAATAAAAGCTTTAGCGCGTAGAAATCTTTTCCAAGCATTACTCAAGCGTGGTCCAGACCACTCTTGAGTAAAGATGAGTTCAAAGAATCACTAGGCAGAGATATGTAAGTTTGAAATCGTTTTAAATTAGGCAATTACTCAAGTAATGCTTGGTAACCGTTCAATAATGCATAACAATGTGGTAAGAACGCATCGTTACTTGAGGGTTACATATGTGAGTGTAGATTTTGATATAAGTTCCCAAGCATTGTTTTAAAATTAGTCTTTCCTCAAAACTATACATAAGCATCACTCAAGCAGAGATCAATGACTGAGCATGCTATCATATTTAAAATTCTTATTGGTCCGTCAGTTTGATTATCAGAAGATATTGGATATTTTATCTAGTCGATTAAACAAAAAATTATGATATAGCCAGTTAAAGTTGTGCGTGACGCCTTGACTCCCTTGCGACTTTTGACTTGACTTTTCAGCAAGGACGTTACTAGCTCCTAAACTTTGACGCGCTTACTTTTTAATCGACTTCAAAAAAAGGAGTTCTCAAATCGTTGTATATATTCACAACGAAGCCAGCAGTGGAACAATACAGGCTGTTGAGGTTCAGGTTGAGGAAGTATTTACACTAGGCTGTTTATGCGGTACTCCAGTAATCGACCAAAGCTGCCAATATAATCTAGTCTCAACTTTATAAAGTATCCCATAAAAAGTTGAGTCTAGATTGAACCTTATAAAGTACTAGCTACGCCCCGCGGCTTCGGACGCGTTGTTCCTATGGAAACATTAAAAGGTGATTTTCATCCCACGAGAACTGATTTATGGGATGAAAAGTAAATGTTTGATTTAGAATTATACCTATATGCAAAATTTCAGCCAGATCCGTCCAGTAGTTTTTGCGTATACATACATCCATACAAACTTTCGCATTTATAATATTAGTGTGATTTTGTCGATTAAACAAAAAATGATGAAGATATAGCCAAGTAAAGTTCTGCGTGACGCCTTGACTCCCTTGCGACTTTTGACTTGACTTTTCAGCAAGAACGTTACAAGCTCCCAAACTTTGACGCGCTCACTTTTAACCGACTTCAAAAAAGAAGGAGGTTCCAAACATCCATACAAACTTTCGCCTTTATAATATTAGTGTGATGTCTTACCTCAGTTTCCATAAACACCTCAACTTCTTTATTAGCGTCCTCGCCCCCTTCCAAACACTCATTATGGGTGCATGAGTATGACAGCCCATCCGCAGCGCATTTACAAGGATTGCAGTCCACGTTAAAGTCAGAATGGGGTTTGCAAACGGAGCGCTTTGATACTTGCTTATGTGATGGCTGAAAAGAGTTGATACTTTATCTGATCTGTCTTGGATCTGTCAGATCAATAGAAAAGCAGGGACGTGGTAAAGTACTTAAGCGCACCTACAAGATCTTTGTAAAAAAGATAGTTACCTATTAGTCGAATATCTATAGAACGCATCAAAAATTAGCTCCCCCGAATTTTCAAAATCCTTAACTTCCTTAGACACAAAATAGACTTCGAAAATAAAATGTACTTACAGTTACAAGAAACAAAGATCTAGCTAGAGCATCATCATACCTCTACATTTTTATCAAAAGCTTTTAAAGCCTGTTGAGTTATAATTATTAATTGGTCTTGTACATAGTTACGTTCTAAACTGAGTTTAGTTAATCTACAATGTAAACATTTATGTTAAATAAAGAACTTTAAAAAACAAAAAAAACAACCTCTACATTAAGATTACTATGGCTTTAAAGTTAACGATGGGAGCTTTATATTGACGAAGCTATCTGAAGTGGATTTAAATAATAAAAATGCAATTAAATGGCAATTAAAATAAAAAAAAGTTGAGTACTCACCTTTTAAACACAAACACTTTGTTAAAAACAGTGTGCAACCGTGGTCCCAGAATGTTGTGCAAATTTTATGCAATTATGGTTTTCCACTAAACGTAAAGGTGCAAAAATTTACAAATGATTTGGTTTGGTTAATATCTAAGAAAAATTAACTTGGTATGAATCCGTGGCCAAAACATTATTTAAAAGGCAAAACGTAAGTCGTTTTACAATACCCACGTTATAAATGGTTTTGTCTAAATAAATATCTTTATTCAATTTCTTTTATTATGTAGGTAGTAACAAATAATTAAATGAAGATGCTATATGTACTTACAACTTCTGTAATTTCTCTCTTGTGTATATCTGAAAAGAGAAAAGAAAGTAAAAATTTACCTACTTTTTTTGTATAATATTTCTTATAAAACATGTGTGTAATTTTATACCTACTTATTTTGCTTAGTGAATTTTAACAGTGCTTTGCGTCTTATAATTATTGTCTACTAAGACTAGCATGCAAATGTTACAGTTCCTAAGTTATTTGCAACGGTATATTTACTATGATTTAAGTTTTGAGCTTTCCAATTCAGTTATTCTGTGATCATGGCGCATGAAACTGTGCTATTGGAAATCTCAAAACTCAAATCATGGTAAATATCCCGGTGTAAATAACTTTAGTATTAATAACCATGATGGATTTAAAAGTTTTAAATGTTACAGTAAGTTAAAATATATAATGTAATAGCTGCGCCCCGCGGCTTCGCACGCGTTGGTCCCATGGAAACGTTACAAGGTGATTTTTGTATGTATATTTTTCAATCTTTCTGAGAGATTTTCTTCCGTAAGAACCTTGTACAGAGTATTAGAAAACTACAAAAAACAAAATCAGCCAAATCGGTCAAGCCGTTTTCATGTTATGTCGTGACAACGGAAAACGGGTTTCATTTTTATATACATATATAGATAACGGAAGGTGCCTACCTATGGTGTGTGTGTTGCCAATTACACCCAGACAGCCCCGTTTCGTGCAGGCTGCCCTTCCGTTGTCCAGGCAATGGCACGTGTTACACTCTATCTGGAATGAGCTGCCAGGGGTGCACTTCTCTTCTTCAGGACCTGCAGTAGAATATAGTTTATGATTTACTTACTCATACCTAAATTGTGAAATCTAAAACGTAATTTTTATTGATCTTATACCAATAGCAAACTATGCTATGTGTTTGGTGAATTACCTCCGAATACTAAAACGCAACGTAGGTCTAAGCTCGTCTCAAGTCGCGGTAATTTGACAGTTTTCAATGAAAAACTAGTAAAATATTCGTCACTTGAGACTTGCGTAAATCTGAGAATCGCTTGAGTATTCCAGGGTTAGGCTTCAGCTGTGTGCTGAGTTTGGGCGCTCGGAGGTGCAACACAGTTTTTAACTTATGAGCTTTCCAGTGTTTTACTGTATTTTAGCTACATTATGTATTTCTTCATAAATAAATAAATAATGCTGGACTATTCACACAGCATTATCTAGCCCCAAGCTAAGCAGAGCTTGTGTTATGGCTACTATATAACTGATATACATAATACAATACACTACATAGATAGATATTTTTTTAATAGAAAACATCCAGAACGCCCTGAACAAACCTGCAGATCGTAAAAATATTTGTCCCGAGGCGGGAATCGAATCCTGCGTTGCAGGCGGATCTTCGCCCACCGCGCCACAGAGGTCGACAAAAAATAAATCTTATATCTCTTAAAAAATAGTAAAAAAAGATTATTACAACGTTCAGTTTTTAGTCTAAAGTATCGTAGATTGACGAATTCAATACAGACGTAAGCGGGATAACTACTGAAGAGGTTTTTCGTTGCAGGATGAAATGGTGTTCTTCCAACACAAATATACTCGTAGTTATGCCGCTTGCATCCATAATAGTTTTATTTTTTTAGTTGAGTTGTTTTGATTTTGATGCGCATGTAACTGGCCGCATATAGGGTACTAGATTTAAACAGTTTTAGTAGAAAAAGACACCTGTTAAGCGCGTGCTTAACAAAAGCCCACACAAAACTGCGATCTACGGCAGTTTACAGTTAGACATGGCTTATACATAGTTTAAACAAGAGTTAAACTCCTGTTAAATCTAACTGTTTAGACACTGTTTAGCTAAGCGCTTGTTAGACCAGTGTTTACGTTAGTTTTTGTAGTACCGCTACAATACTGTGTCATTTTTTATTTATTTCCAAGTTTTGTTAATTGTTATCTCTATATTAAGAATAAATAAATAAGAATAAATACATATAGGTACAGGGCGTCCCAAAAGAAGTAGACAGAAGAATAGCCATGTCCTGGAGGAAATATTGGTCCCACAAAGATATCTTTAAGAGCAATTCTACCTACCCTACTAAATGGCTGTCAAAGCTGGCCACTGACGAAAGACATTTAAACTGCAATTTCAAATTCAATAGTTTCTTTGGGATATAAATAAAACTGAAAACGTTTATATAGTTATACAGGGTGTGAAAAAATAAGTTAAAATTTAATTCCTGAGATGCCTTCAAAGTTAGCCTACCAACTTAAAAAAGTAGTTACATACGAGTTTAAATTAAGAACCATTGAATGAGCGACATTGTTGTTTTCACTTAGGTACTCGTTTTTTCATAGAAAATATATGGGAATGGTTTTTTTAAATTATTGCCAAAACTTATGATTTGATTTGGTATGTTACTTTGGAAAAAATGTTCCTGGTTGGAAATATAGTGGATTAAGACCAACTTGTTTTTTTTGACAAATGTCATTTTTTGGGCGAACCGTACTTTTTTTCAAAAAACTAAAAAGGTCAATATTTTTTTCTTCAAAATAAAACAGAAAGTTCCTAAGAATAAGTCTCTAACTACAAAAAGAACGGTAACTACCCTTAAGGGGCCAAAAATTTGCCCCACCCTGTATAGTCTTAAGATCATAAAATTTTACATTTGGTACATTCGAGTTCTCTACGATTTTTTTTTGTAAATAGCCAGTGGCGAGTTGCCTGTTGCCGCAATGGTTGCTCTGTCCTCATAGCAATGTAAGCAATGTTTCTCTCTTTTTTTTTCTAACTGTAATTTTTTTTGTAAACGGTTTACTGATATGGACCATGGTCTGAAATAATTTTGCGCCTATGTGTCAAACTCAAACTCAAACTCAAAAATGCTTTATTTCCATAAATACAATAAATGTACACTTAGAAAAGGTCAAATCATAGTAAAAAATACACTGACACGGAAATAAAGTGGTATTTTTGATTTCGATCGCTTCGGTATGTAGACTAAAGTAAAGAAACGACGAAGAAACCTTTAGCCTGTTAGTTGTTATTTTTCGAGTTGGAGCAAAATCCGTCCCAAGCTTTTTTATCATCTAGATAATCTGATATTTTATAGTAAGCCTTTTTGCATAATAAAGTTTTGACAATTTGTTTGAATTTATTTACTGATAATTTTTGCAGCTCAGTAGGGGTTTTGTTGTAGAAGCGTATACATTGCCCTTTAAAAGATACATTAATTTTATGCAGCCTAGTTGTGGGTACAGCGAGTTTATGTTTATTTCTAGTATTTACATTATGTATATCGCAATTTTTTGGGAAACTATTAATATTTTTATGAGTATACAACAAGTTTTCATAAATATATTGACTTGGTACTGTCATTATATTTATTTCTTTGAATTTATCACGTAGGGATTCTCTGGGACCCATTTTATAGATGGCACGAACAGCCCGCTTCTGCAGCACAAATATGGTGTTAATATCTGCAGCGTTCCCCCAAAGCAGTATACCATAAGACATAATACTATGGAAGTAGCTGAAATAAACTAGTCTAGATGTGTCCACGTCTGTGAGATCACGGATTTTTTTGACTGCATATGCTGCAGAACTAAGTCTCTTCGATAGCTTATCTATGTGTGGGCCCCATTGAAGTTTATTATCTAAGGTGATTCCTAAGAATACGGTACTTTCTATAATTTCTAACGTTTCTCCATTTACGTTTACATCAGCCTTAACTTGTTTTACATTAGGTAGAGTAAATCTAATACATTTCGTTTTGGTTCCGTTAAGCAAAAGATTGTTGACACTAAACCAATGAACTACCTTTGAGATTGCATTGTTTACATCGTCGAAATTAGTGTTTTGTCGTTTCATTTTAAAAATTAATGAAGTATCATCAGCAAACAATACAATCTCGTGACTATTCTTGACAAGATGAGGCAGGTCGTTAATATAAACTAAAAATAGGAAAGGACCGAGGATAGATCCCTGCGGTACACCCATTGTAACTACAGACCCCGAAGACCGTTTCCCATTTATGTCAACTCTTTGTATCCTATCACTCAAATAAGATGTGAGAAGATCCAAGGAGGTGTTCCTTATTCCATAGTGATGTAGTTTCCTGATTAATGTTTCATGGTGTACGCAATCGAATGCTTTCGACAAGTCGCAAAAAATGCCTAAGGCATCTTGCGACTTCTCCCAACCATCAAAAATATGCGATACTAACTCTATACCGGCATCAGTAGTTGACCTGCCGCGAGTAAACCCGAATTGCTTACTATGAAGCAGGTCATTGCAATTGAAATAACTGAGCAATTGATGTAAAATAAGTTTTTCAAAAACTTTGCTGAATGTTGGCAGTACTGATATTGGTCTAAAGTTAGTGGGGTCAGACCTACTACCTGATTTAAACAGTGGGATTATTTTGCTACATTTCATTAGATCAGGAAATACACCACAATCAATAGACTCATTAAATATAAAAGCTAGATCTGGTGCAATGGTATCAATCAAAGGTTTAATAATTCTAACGGAAATGCCCCAGAGATCTGCAGTTTTCTTTATATTTAAAAGTTTAAAGACTTTTATAATATCTTTTTCATTAACGTGGTTGAAATTAAATTTATTTTCGCATTTAGGTACATTTTCTATCAGTAAAGACTCGGCAATTGCTTGAGAAGAATTTAGGGACTTTGTGGTAGAGATTGGAATGTCAGTAAAAAAGTTTTCAAAAGCTTGGGCTACTTCAATGTCATTTTTGATTGTGCAACTGTTAATCTTTAAATTGTAATCATTATCGTAGGTACTGACCTTTCCAGTCTCACTATTTATTATTTTCCATGTTGATTTTATTACATTTTCACTGTTTTTAATTTTGGAGCTAATATAATTTGATTTTGCTATTTGACAAACTTTTCTAAACATTTTTGAGTAATTTTTTACTTTTTCTTTGAAGTCCTTGTTAAAATTATATTGTTTTTCACTATATAGTTCATACAAAGTTACTCTACTTTTATGTATACCCACTGTTGCCCACTCACTAAAGTTAAGTTTTTCTGAGACCATCCTCGATTTGGGTGTGAATATTGAATTGAACGCATTGGTGAATTTATTAAAAAAACTACAATACGACTCATTTGGGTTGTTAAGTGAGTAATCAGGTGATGGTTTAGAATCCCAATCCAATTTCAACCGTTCAAATCGACTTGTGGTCACAGGTGTATATTTAATTTTTTGTTTACAATTATAGTTTTTAACTTGTATTTCTAGTTTAATTAGTTGACCCAAGTGGTCTGATTTTAAATTGCTTATAATTTTTTTACTTAATACTTTTTCATTTTGACAAACAAATAGATTATCTATACATTTTGCTGAGGTTTCAGTTATTCTAGTTGGTTCCATAAATATTGGCCTTAAATTATAACAATTAAATAAATTAGTTAATCTACTACTGAGGGAGTAGACTTCTAAAAGATCAATATTAAAGTCTCCACATACCAAGACATTTTTATGTGATTTTGATATTTTATACAAGATATCATCCATGATTCTTTCAAATATTTCAAAGGAGGCGGATGGTGGGCTGTATACGCTTACTACAATACTTTGCTCCAGCTCAACACATGCTACTTCGATGTGGCTTTCAACGGATAAGTTTATTATGTCTTTACGTTCTTTGAACTTTATGAGTTTATTTAGTAATATTAGAGAGCCTCCACGAATAGCATGTGATCTGCAAAAAGAACTACCAACCTGGTGGTTACTGAAGTTAAACATGAGCTCATAGCTTTTCAGCCAGTGTTCTGTTAAGCAGATGATGTCAATATCAAATGAGTTCATGTACAATTCTAATTCTAGTAATTTACATCTCAATCCTTGAATATTTTGGTGCACCAGGTTAGTAAACTTTGCCTTGATTTTACAATCTGGTTTTCTTTGTTTTTTATTGTAAAACCCAATGAAGAAAACTACTATAAAAATTAGTAATAACATTTTTTTTAAACTACCACACAGTCATGTTAACACTCTATGTTTGATTCCAGGATTGAAATTACCTTTAGGCAACATTTCATTGTAGCTCCATTGTTCAAGTCCCAACTTGTTCTAATTTGTTTATATTATTTGATTGCAATTTTCTTTGTTAACGAAACTTTCATGGTTATTTACACAAAAGTTGGTGCATATCCCGTTATTTTACGACAAGTGCCGGAACTTACTTCGCTTCTTAACGTTATGTGATTGTAGCGCGCATATTCCTTGACCGTTTTGAAGGCAGACACAAGTCTCGCCATATCTTTTGAACGTTGAGTTTGGTTTGCAGGGAATCGGCTCCGCTGAAAAAAAATATTAAGGTGGATATACTCGAAAACAAAAATCTTGTTTTACTATAAATAATATCGTAGTTAGCTGTGTGGCTTAGAATTTGTAGTTGTAACACCCTAACTCCTCACGTGGCTGTCGTAAAAAGGGATATTAGGGAGGAGATTAAAGGGATATTCACCGGGGGGCGAGCAGCATCGCCTCCTGCAGAACAATTTTACCACCGAGCTGCGATCTCCAACCCGCACGCCCAGTGTGGGGATTATGAGCATTACCCCCATGAGTTAGATGCCAATAAGGCAGGGGGAGGCCTCCGTCGCAGTGGACCAATACAAATTCATTAATGATGTAAGTTGATTCATGTAAGAAATGTAAGATGTGTTCTTCCAACACAAATAAAGTTCCTAGTTTAATCGTTTTAACGTAATAAAAATCGGGTTCCTACTGTTTTAACAATTAATTTGGATAAATTATGTACATAGTTCTACGGAAAGGTTGTATTTGAAGGATTTATATATAGGATAGGACGTTTTCGTCAGTTTAATAATTATATCGACCGGGGAAATTCCATGACCCCCCGAAATGGAGTCAATCTCAATACCAAACACCTGCATATTTAGGATTCTAGAGAGTAGTATATTTGCTTTTTTTACACCGACTTAAAAAAAGGAGCTTTTCAAATCGACTGTAGGTATATTATTTTGTTACCACAGAACTTTTTACTACCCAGTAAAAAGTTCTGTGGTAACAAAATATTCGGTACGATTTTCATGATTCTTTTTTATTTGAAAACTGGTTTGATCCAGTTCTGATAATGGGACAGATATAATTGAAGTAGGTTCATAGTTTTTTTTAAACAAAATAAATTATTAACTCACCATAGTGATCTCCTATACAAGAGGGTATTTCTACACACTCTGCGAGCCCTGATCGGGTACAATGGCAGGAATGGCAATGGCTTTCCCAGTTACTCCCGGGTAGGCACTGGGTCTCATGTGACTCATCCGATATTAAACCTATGTCAAAGAGGTTCTTCTCTACCTCTTCTGATGATGAATCTCTTTCGATGAGGTTCGATGCTGTAAGGAAAATAGTATTAACATAAGAAATCAAATGATATACCATAAATTTTCTACTTAGACGGGACTAAAACCCGTGCCCACCTTTCAGTACAGGGATATGATAACCACTACACCACGAAGACAAGTGCCGTAGATTTCAAAAATCTCTGGGGCTTAATACGAACTTAGCGCCGCCGCCGTTAGCCTTTAGGATATTATTTGATTTCATAGAAATTACCAGATAATTGTAAACTATAATAGATAAATATTATTGATATTGTATTGTATATTATTACCTATATTATTATTAATATTGTATTGTATATATTGATATTGCTAAGAATTTGCACCAGCCGAACTCTTGCCGCGGGTGTCAGAAAAGCAACTAATGGATATACAACGGGGGCACAGCAGCGGCTCCTGCGTAAAAAAATCTACCACCAAATTGCGATCCTCAACTGGCATGCCTCGTGGGGATTACGGGCATTACCCCCCATGAGATAAAAGCTAAACTTTATATAAAGACCATATATTTTTATTTAATGAAAGGTTCTTGTACATTTGGGAACTGATAGGGTAGATACAGGGTCCAAAAGGTAGTATAGTGAAATTGTTACAATTTGAAAGACTAACTTCCAAATTGTAATTTTTTTGACATGCCTTATAACGACCGTTGTTAGAAATGGTAAATAAATAAATATAAAGATAAGTTCTGATTACACACTCTTTACCTATAATATAGAACGACCAGTCAATTAGTTTTTGCTAAATTATTGCATGTTGCTGATTTGATTTTTATATTATTTTTGATTTAATTGGTATGAACTACCTACCTAACTATCAGTCTTATTTGTAATAAAGCAAAAATTAGAAAATAACATCGAGTTTTAAAAAATCTTAACTTCACGAGATACTCAAGAAACCCAAGAAATCCTGGTGAATGCGAGAATTGTGCCTCGAGAAATAAACCAGAAACCGTAGAGTCTGTTCTGTTCAAGAGAAGCAACGACGTGGTGTTTCGATGAACTAACACTTTTAGGCCCGTATTATGAAAGCTTGCTCAGTCTTCAATCTCTGCTTGAGTAACGCTTTTCTATAGTATAAATGTTGCTCAAGCATAGCTCGATGACTGAGCAAGCTTTCATAATACGGGCCTAAGTCTCGCTTTTAGGCGTACTGCAATGACAGCCAGCGTAGTGTTGCCAACGCAACAAAAGTTATTTAAATATGATAAGCACACGCGCGCCTTCTATTCCCACGACGCTTCTCCTATTGAACTGACTCTTCTATGGTAGTATCACCCTTCTAGCCACATACAAAAATCAAAAGAATCGACATAAGAATTTGAAAAAGAACTTACGTACATATTTCTGTATTATTTGCGCACAAAGGATCTCTGCTGCCAGGGTGACATTTTAAAACTGAAACAAAAGATATTGTTAGGAATTGAATAGCTAGATCCAAATAGCTCTTGTTGATAGGTACTACTTAGCTAGCACTATATAAACTCTATGGTACTATTATACACTATCTAAAGGAGAGAAAAAAAGGATAGTTTTAGGCATAATTAATGAACAACCACCACTATGAATTTTTCTCATTGTTAAAAAGTGATTTTAAAATACAGAATAAATATTTTTTCATAGACTTTTCTTTTGTCAAATAGAAATAAAATACTTATTTCTATATTCGAAAATCAACAGTAAGAGAAATTCATAGTGGCGCAATATGCCAAAAAAGGACACTTATTTGTTCTTAGGTATTTGTTTCTATTACATAGGTATATAATTTTACTGTAGGTATTTGTCTTTTTCAATGAGGCACCATTACTTTCACGAGTTTGGGTATTTTTACTTCCCGCCATTTTCAAAAGGCTTCCGCTATTTTCCAAAATGGCCGCCGAAAGTCACGTGACTTCGACGCAGCCCGAACGGACCTCTTTGCCCTTTAGCCTTTGTAATTATTGCAGTTCTATTAATAGCGGCAACCGATTGCTGGAGTATTGCTGACGTTAGTCGAAATTTATTTTTGAAACACTTGAAAATTCGTTTATTTGGTGATTTAATTATTGGACCGGAAAACAAAGTAGCGTAAACGAGCGTTCCCATAAACTTGCGTGCGATATCTTTTTTTTTACGCTTCTAAAAAACAGTTAAAAGAACTTTTTTCCATAACACGCAAGAAAAATAACATAACTAAGAAAGTAATTAGTACGATTTAAACAAGATATACATTATATATTAAACTAGCTTTTGCCGCGGCTCTATTCAAGTAGCCTGTGTCTGTCCTGAGATACCGTTTACCTCCTTGCCAAATTTCATCAAGATTCGTTCAGCCGGGAATGGGATAAAAAGTATCCGATGTCTGTCTCCTGGTTCTTTCCTCACCAATTTTCAGCCAAATCTGTTCACTGCTCTTGAGTTTATATTATAAATAGTGTAACACGATTTTTTTATAAGATATACATAAAAAAAATATAAATTATTTGATTGAGTGATTTTTAAATTTTGCTGGAAAAATGTTTCATATTTCATTTATATAAATAAATATTAATCTCTCAGAATCGATTTGTTTTGAGACTGTCTCAGAATTATCTATACCTACAGTAAAAAAATATTATTATCATTAGAATTATTATTTAATAAAATAATTATTTTAAATCCATCCTTTTTGATCCATGAAGTAGACATCGAGGACGAATAAAAAAACATACATACATCCAAACGAATGGTTCCCGTACGTAGCGTCTCGTATTGTAGCGAATTTTATTCCAAACATATTATAAGCGAATCGCTACAGGCGCATAGCGATCTGCGTAGCGAAGTACACATGTACACATAGATCCGCCTGTTTTGAAGTCGGTTAAAAACATTGCCCTATTCATGCTGTGAACCACTCATTGTGGTCATCACGTTTACTACGAACCCGTATCGTATCGCGTGTTGTTGTTTGTTAGTTGGGCGATAAGGGTTCTCTCAGGAAGTCGCTAAAATTCCGGGAATCGAGTTCGTCATAAAAATATAGTAAACTGGCTGCTCCCTGCGGCTTCGCACGCGTTGTTCCTGTAGAAACGTTTATAGGTGATTTCTATTCTATCCCACGGGAACTGATTTGCAGGTTAAAAGTAGCCTATGTGTTATTCCAGGCCTAGAACTACCTGTATGAATTTCAGCCCGATCCGTTCAGTAGTTTTTGCGTGAAAGAGCAACAAACATACCTACATATTCACAAACTTTCGCGTAGGATGGGATGTGCTTTTGTTTGGGCATCCAGTCATTACTTTTAGGTGTTTTCTTGCGTCATAGGTAACTTTTTATCCCTCTTTGTACCCGCCAAGGTAATAGTATAGTAAAATAAAATATAACGAGGTTTATCTCAAAATTAGTGTTTATTAATAAAAATGTTCCGCAGAACAAATCTTCCACCAAACTGCGATCCCCAACCCGCATGCCCAGCGTGGGGATTATGGGCATTACAACGAGTTAAACGCCAATAAGGCGTTTATCAGGGGGAGGCCTGCGTCCAGCAGTGGACCGATACAGGCTGTGGATGGATGGAATAAAAATGTTTATTCACAGTATTGTTTAATCACTGAGGTTTATTTAACCAGTTTAGCGTTCGTTTGTCGGTTTAAGGAAATCGTTGTGTTAGTGTTAGTGCCCTTACTGCCGTTAGATGTTCTGATTCGAGACCTGTTTAGTGCTGGACTGGCTTTGCATTCGAACTGCCTACACTGCTGGCCGAGAAAATAGTTCCTATTTGCAACATCGAAGGTTTAAGGGCAGAGTGTACACGGAGTCATAATGTTTAAGGAAATCTTTGTGTTAGTTAGTTACCCTTAGTGCCGTTAGATGTTCTGATTCGAGACCTGTTTAGTGCTGGACTGGCACTATTTTCTCGGCCATGCAGAGAATGCAAATTCTCTGCATGGCCGAGAAAATAGTGCCTACACGCAACTTCGAAGGTTTAACGACGGAGTTTACATGGAGTTAGATATTATATTATTATTTTTTTGCAGATTTTTGTAAGACTTTTTGAGGTGCCGGCACCTAAAATAGCCCGGCGCCTAAGATGGACCACTTTCAAAAAACGTATTTTCACCAAACAAAATAAATGAATTTTGGCTAGAATTAACGAGTAGGCAAGTTCGTGAGTGATGTCCGATTGATTCAACGATTTCTTACCACATTTCGAAATCACCTTATTTATTACATATGGCAATATTTTTTTACCTGAATGTTGGCTAACCTATCAATCTATCTATTATTTCAATTGTAAATACTAGCTCTAATTTATTTAAATTCAGCAAATAATCTATCTACGAGTACATAAAACATTTACCAGTTTGAATTAAACTATAACCGGATCAAGGGGTCATGTTTGTGGGTATTTACAGCGGTAGGTACTACAAATTAAACCAACGTATACTTAAAGCAAGCGTGACTAAACTAATTTGACTGGAATAAAAATGTCGCCGTCCCTGTCAAAACGATCAAAATAATAAGGATGGCATCAGTTTAGTCCTGCCAAATTAGTTTAGTCTAAGTTTTAGCGACATCTGAATAGCCACAACACCATTGTTTCATTAGATATTAACTCTCGTTTAAACTATGTCTAAGCCGTGTTTAACTGTAAACCGTCTTAAAACGCAGTTTTGTGGTAACGCTTTTGGTAAACACTCGCTCGTCAGATGTGTAACTTTTTTGTAGTAAGTACCGTTTGTAACCATTTGAAGAGGTAGTTAGTGTCCGCAAGTGTACGTCGTGCAAATACCAGATCTACCTGTTAGGACTGAAGCTCGTGGCTCCGGGGGCGTTGGCCTGAGATGACCTGCTATCACAATATCTGCGCACAGCCTGTTTAGGTCACGTTGGTTGCCATGCGACGGACTTCGCGAAAGACGTCCTACATACACAACAACCAGTTGTCATTGGCCATAATCAAACACCAAACAAAAGTTACTTACCTTCTATCATTATGTATTCTATACCTGTCTACATGATTATACAGACTAATGATTCTGTGACTTTAAATCCTCACTCTAAGAAAATGTTGTAGGAAGATGCGCGGGAAAATATTCGCAACAGGGCATAATATTCTATCGAGTCCGTGGTCGGTTACACTCTTCATAAATTTTTAAGAAAAAATACGTTTCCTGTACCTTTTGATAATCTCTGACGGACTATTTTTTTTAGGACACTTGACTATTTATAATGGTAGTTTGTTTTACTAGGGACTAAATTAAATCACCGCATTATGTACAGGTTGATATACTCCCGAGCGAAGCGAGGTCATCGATGGGGTCGCTGTTTATCCGCATTTTCACCACCCCGAAAATCCTCGATACCATAAGGAACCGGGTTTTAAAAAAATATCGGAGCATTTGTTTAAAACGACGACGCGTCAACCAAGATTGAGTTAGTATCTGGCACAGTGCATCAGCATTGCCGGGCAATGCAGCCAGCGTCTTGGGGACGCTTCCGACTGGTATTGATATGGATCAGTTGAGCTACCTGTAGATTGCTTACAGGCTTACAGTCTGCAGCTAGATCAATTGTAAATACTATTTCTAATTTGTTTCTTATTTGATTGTCAATATCTTTATCATTATTTTGAATATTAAAGGTCCCAGCGTCCCTTGTTTGACAGCAGAAGAGTTTAACGAGGTTATACAGGCCGATAACAACACGAGTAAACCGGTGTGTTAGATCTCGAGGGCAAAGAGGGTTCTCAAAGGCTATGACGTCATAGATAACAGCATGAATGAACATGACCCGATACGTGACGTACCAGCCATATTGCCGCCTGATAAGACAGATGGACAGGGCCAATCGAAGTTCGGAGTTGGACCTATGGATGGTAGTTATAAACAAAAATGGGAACTGGATAAACAAGACATTGATACTTCATTTTAAAATAAAAAGTCTTTATGCCATAAGTATCAACAAATCAAAAAGTTTTAAGGTACAGTATAGGTATTTCTAGAGCTATTTAAGAAGTAATATTATCGTGAAATATATTTCCGGCTTTATAATGTAACTGTACAAAAAGTACTGTAAAGCTTTATTTTCGACATTTCTTTCCCCGTATATTATATATTTTCGCCCAAAGTTCGGCTAAAATCAGGGTCTAAATACGAAAGTTAAGTTAAGAAGCTTGTATTTTTTAAATCAATACTTTTTTATGGTGTGGGGTGTATACAAACATAGATTATGACAAGAAAATTGATAGTATCCTTAGTTTTGGATGGTCAACGTCAAATAGTGTCGTAGTTACCCTTCCACGTTTGTATGAAAAGATAAACTGCTTGCAGAGCTGGCCAGTTCTTTGTATGGCCACTTCCTATGAGCGACCAGTTCTCTGAACGGCCACTTCCTCAAATGGCCTCAACCCTGAATTAGTAGACGCGAATTTCATATCAACTTTGATTGCAAATGTCAAAAATTTGGTTGTAAAAAGCCAGTCAATGACAAGAAAAGAAAATTGAAATTAATAAAACATTTAGGTATTTTTTATTTATACTCAATTTTTTTTGTCCAGAATTTATTTAAGTAAGTGCACTAATACGCTTGTAGGGTAAAACCACTTATGGATAAAGGCGGTAGAGCTCTACCCTCTATGCTGCGCCAAGGAGGTAGGCAAATGCGTCTAAAATTCAAAATGTCAGCGAGGATTCCCAATGCCATTTACTTTTTCCATTAGCTATGCAATGTGAAGGTCTTTAATATAAATAATTATTAATAAAATATTAATAATTATTAACTTCCTTACTTAATAAGGAACCTATTCTAATTATTTTCCCGTTATTGAAGATGCAATGACTCAGATGAAGTTATATCATTAATTATTTCTTGAGATGTCATACAACATTATCATACATTCAGTTTAAAAAAGACAATCAACTATAAGCAAAAAAATTATAGTCCTCCCATTATGAATCGCTTTTTGACACATAGAATAGTGATTAATGAAAACTAAATACATAAAAACTTCGCTCATATGGACCATATATTATGCAAGCAACACGTAAAATTTCGGTTATTGTTGAGTTTTTTCGAAAGAATTAACTTTTTACCATCGATTTAGGGAATGACTTGTTTTCAGACACTTATTTTAATTTTAAAATATTTGTATCTTCAATACAACTTTCAAATTTATTTGTTGGTCGGTTTTGAAAATTCAACCCTTCCTCACACATTCAAATATTGCGGCCCACTCCGCTCGCTCGTTTTCAGTGGGATCTTCAACCCTATCCCACAAATAAGCCCCTGACCAAGCATGAATAATTGGAGTGAAGAGAAAATCAATTTCCCAGTACTTTAACGTCATCCGTTAAATTTATCACACTTATATTATAAATGCGAAAGTTTGTATGGATGGATGGATGTTTGGTACCTACTTCTTCACGCCAAAACTACTGAACGGATCTGGCTGAAATTTTGCACACATGTAATTCTAATCCCGGAATTAAAGAGAGGCTACTTTGACTGTGATATCTTCGCAGATGAATGGAAGTGCATAAGTTGGTGTTGGTTTGCCTGAGGTTTTGCGAGAGTGATGAATGAAAATGCTTGTTTCTTTAATTCATATTATTTAAAATCATTACAATATGATGACCATTTTATTTATTATTTCAATTTATTTATTTGCCGCATTTTTTTTTTTTTTTAATGCCAGGTCAGTTCACACAGCATTATCTAGCCCCAAGCTAAGCAGAGCTTGTGTTATGGGTACATTCATTGGTCATTGATCTTAAACTGTTTGATTACTACTTGTATTGATTTATTTTATAAAATTTATTACATAATTTATAATTGACTAGCTGCGCCCCGCGGCTTCGCACGCGTTGTTCCTATGAAAACATTAAAAGGTGATTTTCATCCCACGGGAACAGATTTATGGGATAAAAAGTTTTATTCCCGTATTAGAATTACCCGTATGCAAAATTTTAGCCAGATCCGTTCTGTAGTTTTGACGTGAAGAGGTAACAAACATCCATCCATACATCCATCTAAACTTTCGCTTTTATAATATTAGTGTGATGTGTTTTATTTTATC
This sequence comes from Eupithecia tripunctaria, assembly GCA_955876795.1. Classification (NCBI taxonomy): domain Eukaryota; kingdom Metazoa; phylum Arthropoda; class Insecta; order Lepidoptera; family Geometridae; genus Eupithecia; species Eupithecia tripunctaria. The sequence goes on along the minus strand of OY041623.1, from coordinate 3,890,877 downwards.
TTAAGTAGCTCGTGTAATAGGTTTTCTAAAAAATCTCATATTTTTACATTCTTAAATTCCATAGGTACCTATCTACACAAAATAAATCATACTTAAAAGTTAACAAATACTGGACATGTACAGAGGCGAGCTTAACCCTAAAACTTCTTACAGCAAACCTCTAAATACAGATAGAGTTTATGAAAAGACTATGCTTAGGTATTGTGTACCTACATAAAAATAAAGGTGGTGTTGGTGGGAAGTCAACACACCGGTTCCGATTAGTTCAACGATAAGTTCAATCATTTAAACTAATTACACCGAAAACTTCCCGTTATTTCAACTTTGATAATTATATTTACCAACTAAAAAAGTAGTTAGGTACATACGAGTTTAAATTAAGAACCATTGAATGTGTGACATTGTTGTTTTCACTTACTCATTTTTTTCATAGAAAATGTATGGGTATTGTTTTATTTAATTATTGCCAAAACTTACGATTTGATATGGTATGTTACTCTGGGAAAAGTGTCAAAAGTTTGCCCCATCCTGTATACGATAAATACCCTATATTAAATATTTACTTTCATTTATTAAATATTTATCTTTATTACCAGACTCTGTCGCAGCCACAGATTACCCCGTCACAGCTGATGGCAGTCTACGTTGTTTTAAGATCAAGTTGAAACGCTGGCTTGTCGAGCAGAACTTCTATTCGGTGAATGAACTACTTGAAAAGTAAATTTAAAATTATTTGTTTTTTAAATGCTGATTATGTGTTAATTTTGACCACTTTATATGAGTTGTGTACCTAAGTATACAAAGTGTAGGTATCATATCATTATGTAGGTATTTACAATGTGTATATTACATCTATTTTAAGCAAACCTGACATGTAAATTGATTTTACCAATAAATTGTATTTCTGTATTTCTATTATTATACCTAATCCTACATAGCGTGAGAAAGCACATCCGGGTTCGAGGTAATATAGAAATAGAAACGTATTTGCAAACGCGAACAAGGAAAAGGTGTTCTCACATTATAATTGAATCATTGTTCGTGTAATTATCCATTGCCATTGTCATCGGCGTCACGAACTGTCATGTAAAGATCGTTTTATGAAGCAGCCTCTGTCCATAATCTTGTTTATTCTCTTTATTAGTTTTATCCTAGGTTTTTCCCTTTAGGAACATTTGGTTGACTTTGCAAAATGTTGTAATCCCACAGTGAATAATTTTCCCAGCTTGAAAAAAGGAGTTTAATTTTACTGTTCTCAATTTGAATGTTTTTACAAATGTTTGTTACCTCAGAACTTTTGACTGGGTGATTCGATTCTGATGATTCTTTCAACTAATATATCTTAACTGATTTGTCCTTTAAAGTTCATGATATGCACTAATGATGAAATGACAAGAAATTACTTCTAAGGAAATCGGATGGGTCTAAAGAACAAAAAACCAATGAATTACTGTAACAATCCGACGTTGAAATAATTGAGTTAGTTTTAAAAACCATGAACTGACTTCTATTATATAGATTTAACATGGATCCCGTTGTCAGAACTGGACCAAATTAAAATGGAACACATGGGAAGCACCAGCTTTCAAATAAGAAAATAATCATGTAAATCGGACCTTGCAGTAAAAAGTTCTGAGGTAACAAAATATAGAAAAATAAAAAGTAAAAATTAAAAAAACAGAATCGTATTGAGGCCAGCAGTGGATGAAGTCGGGCTGTGGATGATGATGATGAGCACCTCCTCCTTCTTTGAAGTCGGTTAAAAATTTAAGTTTTTTCATGGCAAAGCGGTATCTGTAGCTCTGGATCGGTCAATCTTTGGGTAGGCATACCTAATGTCCAACAGTGGCCTTTTTAACCGACTTCAAAAAAGGAGGAGGTTCTCAATTCGTCTGTATTTTTTTTTTAATTATTTTTGTTACCTCAGAACTTTTGACTGGGTTGTCCGATTTGCATTATGTTTTTTTAAATGAAAGCAGGTGCTTCTCGTGTGCTCCCATTTTAATTTTGTTCAGTTCTGACAATGGGATCCATGAAAATTCATGAAAAAACTGTAAAAATTGAAGTCGTTTTGTAGTTTTTTAAAACAAAATTAATTATTTTTGCTAAAATGTCTCAAGCTCTAAGCTCAAGGATCAATGAGTCCAATTGCCAGCAATCGGGCTTTCATTTGCGCCAACTGGCGTCCAATAAGGCGTCGGCGCCGGCGCCGCCGGTGGTTGCAACTAAATTGGCAGACTTTGAACTTTTTATTGAAATCATTTCAGCAATTGCTAGACGGACGTTTTTTCATGAGTTAAATCATGAAGATTCTCATTGAATGTTATTTCGTTGCATGGTGCTTATTATTTATTGCGGCATCGAAAACGCTTTTCATTTTTTCCGATTTGTTTAGATTCACTCCACTTAATTGTTAAGTTTTATTTTAATGTTATTATTCTGTTTGTTTGCTGTATAAGTTACATTTAATCGCCACCGACAAAGCTACTTTTGTAAACAGGCTTCCCGCGACACAGGCTTGCCTCGTGCGGGGGCCGCCAGTAATGTGTACCTATTTTAAGTAAATTGGCAAATAAATCATTTTGTATTTTGTATTTGTATTTTGCATTATAATATAACACACTAGCTGCGCCCGGTGGCTTCGCACGCCTATCCCATGGGAACTGATTTATGGGATAAAAAGTAGCCTATGTGTTTTTACATAACTGCCTGTATGCAAAATTTCAGGCCGATCCGTTCAGTAGTTTTTGCGTGTGCGTGTGATATGTTGACAAACTTTCGCGCTTATAATATTAGTAGGGACGGGTTTTTTTTGTTACCTCAGAACTCTCGACTGAGTGAACCGATGTTAATAATTTTTTGTTTTGCAGACTGATTACGGTCAAATCTCCCATCCAATATTTGATATTTGTAAGCTCTTTTGATGACCTTGAAAGTCATTTCAATGGCTTCCGTCATACAATAGCAAATTACGAAGGCCATTTATCGGGCTTTCAAATGTCCGAGTGAACCGATGTTAATATTTTTTTTTATTGCAGACTGATTACGGTCAAATCTCTCATACAATATTTGACATTTGTAAGCTCTTTTGATGTCTTGAAAGTCATTTGAATGGCTTTCGTCATACAATAGCAAATTACGAAGGCCATTTATCGGGCTTTCAAATGTCAATATAGGATGGGTAGTTTTGCGTAATTCCACTGATCTTCTGACGACGGCATCCATGAGAAATCCATATAACTGAAGTATTTTGTTTTTGTTAGAATTATTTTTATTTTTTTTAACTGTTTAATCGCTGCCGCTCGTACAACTCGTAAGGTTTGCTGGAAGAAAACTCTATGTCACAGTTCGGCTCGCTGTACATAATATCACAATCTTAACCTCAACAGCCTGTATTGGTCCACAGCTGGCATCACAGCCACCCTGATAAGCGTCTTATTGGCGTTTATCTAATTAGGGGGTATTCTCTATAATCTATTAAATTTAAGCTGTACATAAAACGAAATCTTAACACGAAAGCCTATTACTCCGTAGATGACTACGTCAATGATGTTAATGCTTGGCCGGATGTCGCCCAGTTCCACACAGACAATAGTATGTAAGACCAGTTATACTTACTTATCCTAAGATTGTATTAGTTGATAAGCGATAAACTTGCTAGTGGTTTCTTTTTCACTTCTTCCGCTAGTGGACAAAAAATTGAAGTGAATTAGAGTCAATTGCACCTTATTTCTTGTATATAGTAAAAATTTGACTTGTCTAAGTACTTATTTTGTAAGTCTAAAGAAATAAATTTGACTCTGACTCTGACTCTAATCAACACGCTGGGCATGTGGGTTGAGTATCGCAGTTCGGTGGTAGAGTAGAATTATTCTGCAAGGGGCGCTGCTGCCCGCCCCAGGTAGATATCCGTTAGTCACCTCTTACGACACCCGTGGGAAGAGATGTACATATCCTATTTAAAAGTTAATGCTACGTAATATTGTGTGTGTACAGTAAATAATTAAAGTCATTTCCTCAACCTTACCTCAACACCCTATATTGGTCCACTGCTGGACAAAGGTGTGCCCCTAATATGCACTTCGCCTTTATCCATAATCCCCACGATGGGCATGCGGGTTCGGTTAGAAAGTTTTCTTATTTTGTGTTTTATCAAGTTTTTGTTTATCGTGTATTGTCTTTAGTAATATTTTGAAAAAATACGACTGTGTTCTTGTTTCATAATAATAAACAAAATCAAATTGAGATAAGTTTGTGTCGAATTAAAAGTTTGTTGATGTTTTCTACCGAATTTGTAAAGAAGAACCGGGGCAACAACTAACCTATACGGTATCTCGTAAATCGGTAGGTATATCAAAACATTTTATGAGATCACTTTAATAAAAACTGTTATTGTGTTTTGCTTCATTCCAGTTTTGTGAGTAGATTATATGTATTTACTTACATAGTTAACCTTGTTGTTGTGATATTTAAGGCGCATACCCGAGCCAATATGATAGCGCCACCTATTTTATCTTTACCTATAGCACAGGAAATTTAAAAAATCCGTAGATTTAACTTTTTTTTATAGAAAATGTATGGGAATTGTTTTTTTTTTTATTATTGCCAAAACTTACGATTTGATTTGGTATATTACTTTGGGAAAAGTGTTCCTGGTTTGAAATGGAGTCGATTCAGACCAACTTGTATATTTTGACAAATGTCATTTTTTGGGATTTTTTTTTATAAAACTAAAAATGGCAATATTTTTTTCTTCAAAATAAAATAGAAGGTCCCTAAGAACAGAACCTTCTAACTACAAAAGAAACAGTAGCTACCCTTATGGGGCCAAATATATGCCCCATCCTGGATATATGTATATGTGTGTATACAATATACAAGAATTGCTCGTTTAAAGGTATAAGATAAGAATAAAATAGGTGACGGCGCCGCCATCACTCGTGTAAAATCGCCTTAGTTTAAAATCGAAGCTACATTATTTCCTACTTTTCTCATTCTTTTTCTATAGGTAGAGTACAACATTTATCTACGTCTACCTACAGCATATTTGCGAATCCTACTTTATTTAATCATATAAATGTAACAATCATAAAGAAAACCAAAGCAAAAGATGTGGTACAGAAAATCCTAGAGCTCAAATAGATAGATAAAAAAACAAATATAAACGCAAACGCAGTGTAGGGCGCCCTCCGGCCAGATGGGATGACGATCTGCGAAAGACTGCAGGCGAAAGATGGCAGATGCTGGATGCGTCAAGCTGAAGACAGGGCACTATGGCGCTCATTAGGGGAGGCCTATGTCCAGCAGTGGACTAATATAGGCTGATAATGATGATGATGATGAAATAGATAGATAGATAGATGGATGCATTTATTGATTTATGAATTATACATTTTATGAAAGTAGAGTCTTAAATCCAAAGGTTTATCTAGACACTAGGGTTCTCTAATATAAACTTTAAACACGCTCACAGTTTCGCACACAGGCACAGCAGTATCACCAATAATTAATTTTGTTTTAAAAAACTATAAACCGACTTCAATTTTTACAGTTTTTTCATGAATTTTCATGGATCCCATTGTCAGAACTGAACAAAATTAAAATGGGACCACTCGGGAAGCACCAGCTTTCACATAAAAAAAGAATCATGCAAATCGGACCACCCAGTCAAAAGTTCTGAGGTAACAAATATAAAAAAAAAAAATACAGACGAATTGAGAACCTCCTCCTTTTTTTGAAGTCGGTTAAAAATGGCAATGGTCAGGTCATATACAGCGGTTCCCTCCAAACAGATGGTCACAGATAGCCACAAACTGGGTCCCTCGAGACATCAAGCGGAGGCGAGGTCCACCAGCAAAGAGGTGGTGCGATGATATCACAGGAGTAGCGGGAAGTGCCTGGACTAGAATAGCAAGGGACAGGAACGAATGGAAAAGCTGGGAAGAGGCTTATACCGCCAATGGCAAGTCGGTCTTTATCGGGCTAAAACTGCTTCGAAAATGTAAATAGTATAGTTTTGGTTTATTTTGAACCGACTTAAAAAAAGGAGGAGGTTCTTCTTAATTCGACTGATTTTTTTTCTATGTTTGTTCCTCAGAACTTTTGTCTGGGTGGTCCGATTTTCATGATTATTTTTTTATTTGAAACTGGTGTTTCTCCTGTGGTCCCATTTTAATTTAGTCCAGTTCGAACAATGGGGTCCATATAATGGAAGTCGGTTTATACTTTTTTAAAACAAAATCAAATATACATAATTACTGAGAATATAAATACAATGTAGGTGCATACTAGCTGGTAAGGAAAATAAAGCTATTTGATTTTTTGTTTTTTAATTCTAGTTTTTTTTAGTTAAAAAAGTTTTTCCTATGGTAAATAATAGATTTAATTTGTTTCAAATTTTCCATTGTGATAATTTTCTTTGTTATAAACGAAATTACGGAATTAAAACAATTTTGTTCATTCACGTTTTGTTATACTAGTTTACACTATGGACAATTAATATTCGGTTATCACTTATCCTTAACTAACCACTTACCTAACTAACATAGTTATACTTACTTTAATAATTTAACTATATTTTACATTACTTTAGTTTTAAGATTGTATAATTAATTATTCGTTATAGTTTAATGTACCTACTAGACAAAACAATTTGGAGACAACCGTAATGTTATCACTAAATAATTTGAATTTGAATTTATCACTATAACATGCCCGTACTGAGGGAAGGTCGCGGGTTCAATTCCCGTCAAAGTAATTTTTTTTGGGATATTATTAGATTTTTTTATTGATTAACATTCCTAATCTACTAGTAGGTACATTACCATACTTTCTATTTCTACCACAGATAAGTATTTTAATTAACAGAATTTTCACACAAAATACCTACCTACATATAGAGCTAGTTTGAAGAAAAACGTATCAGACTCAAATAGGTACGCGTTTCTTTCATAAATGCGGAAGAAGGTAGGTAAGTTACGTCTTAGAGCGTTTAAACAACGGTAAGCCCAAAATTATCTACACGATATTACTTGATAAAAATCATGTAAACAGATCGCGAAAGTTTAAAAAGTTTTATATGAGGGTAGTTTGAGACTCACCGCCCGCGTCATTGCATCTCGTCAGGTACAACAAAACACCGGCCACAGTCAACCACCGCATTGCACTCACTGTCTCACAATAAACAAGGATCCGAGATAACCGCCACACGGAGCGACCCACGCTCGACTAATACTGTGGCGCGTACGATCCTACTGATATACCACACAAACTTTATTCTTCCCGCCAGAAGTGTAACCTCCTTTCAAACCAGCCAGTAACACAGAGCCATAGAGCTCAAGATACCGCAGCTGTTTCTTTTTAATAGCATGAATAAGCTGGCAGAATGGCTATGTGTCTATAATTATGATTATTTTTAATAGTTCTAAATGCGGTAGTGAATTGGTTCGTTTGACCGGGCGGGGTACCTACGTAGATGACCTCCCAACAATTAAGATCTCGATTTTATCAGTGTTTCGGAGTATTAAATTGATTTGCTGTGTTTTTTTACAAACGGCTACAAAAAATGGCACACGGCGCACGCATAAACAAGAGTCTATAAATGCTTTCGTATTTCGAATGTTAGAATTCGAAGTTATTCGAAATTTGTTTCCAGCCTGTTTTATATTTAGAACTGAATCTCGGGTTCCCGCCTAACGAAGCATCGTTAGCATAGTATCGCATTCGCATTCCACCGGAGCCTGCGTCAAAGGCTCCGCTGGGGCTAAGGCCTGGCTACACTGTGCGAGCTACTGGCCGGCCAAAGCAGATTTCTATGGCTACTTTATTTTCAACATCGATCTCCGAATTTTTGAACTAGGAACTTATCATAAGTACCTATACCTACCTTAGTTGTGTGTTTGGTACGTTGGTCTCTACGATACTATAGCGCGGGTCGTCGTGCGTAGTGCGGAGGCCGATGGTAAATTTGTTAACAACAAATTATTCACAACTTGATGTAAACAAACATGTTTATCATATTTACTTACGTAAGGAAATGGCTGGAAATGGCTGGCTAATATTCAGGATTTTTTTGGCAATAGTAGTACCAAATTTTCTGGATTTATTTCTCTATCTAGACTAGTCTGAATAACCTACCTATATATACCTATGGTACTTAATATACTAATTGTATTACAATAAATCCCCATATCCGTACATAGCAAAGCAAAAATCTATGAAAATCCGTTTCATTCAAAAATTATAACAGCAGAACGAATGAGACTATGAAATTTTAAAATGGTAGAATAACTTGCATTGTTCTTATGAGTTAACATTTACATAAACAGTAGACTTATCTAGGTAAACATGATAAATGTTTACCTCGAATCTGCGGCGATAATATTAATATTGTCGCAATAAATCAAACAAATGCTAAAATCATAAATAATGACACTGTTTTGTTTTGATTATTTTTTAAAGTTCTCTATTTAACATAAAAGTTTTACATCGTAGATTAACTAAACACTGTTTAGAACCTAACTAAGTACCTACAAGACCATATTTTTTTAAAGTAACTAAACAGGCTAAGGACGCGTTTAAAAGTTTTTTGACAAAATTACTATTAATAATAACAAACACTAAACTAATTAAATTATACAACAATTTGTGCATGAAATATAAACATAATAATCATCATCAGAATCATGAGCCCTTTGTACATCGCATAATGACACCATGATGTCTTTGGAATACATTTTAAGATGAATCGAAAAACCTTGCTGTTCAAAAAGGGTTACTACAAAATATCAGATTATTTAGCTAGAGGATAAAGAATCTTGTGACAGGTTTTGCTTAAACTCGAAAAATAACATCAGGCTAAAGGTTTCTTCGTCGCGATTTTACTTTAGTCCAATACCGAAGAGACAGATCTCAAAAATATCACATAATTTCCGTGTCACTGTTTAATTTTATATGGTGACTTTTTTGTGAATTTTTTGGAGTGTGAATTTTATACTTTGGCTTTTTTGAAGTGTGTATTTTGTGACTAGTTTATAATTTTTAATTTATTTTGAGAGATACCAAACAAACGTATTGCGAACAGCACAGCAGCTCGCCCTGTGTAACCAGACCCTTTCTCGCATATTTACGACTAAGAACTCTTATTCCCTTTGGAATGTTCGGTTCAATTTTAGTATTCGCATTTTTATTTTTGTTTCTTAACGACCCGCGTCTGTTGCTAACTCCATTTTTTTTTTAAATCTTTACGAGCCTCCTTTGATCTGATGTGCTTTGAAGTTTGTAGGCGCAGCAAATAAAAAAAGGAATTGCAAACAATAAGGCCGCATTCCAAAGATTTCATGGGCTTACGTCAATCTGGCTAAAATATTTACTTGCTAACTTTAGCCTGTGGTTTCGCACGTATATTCTAGAGGTATAATAATAATAATAAATAAATAATACTGGACAATTCATACAGCATTATCTAGCCCCAAGTTAAGCAGAGCTTGTGTTATGGGTAGGTACTAGACAACTGATATACTCGTACTTAGATATATAGATATAGATATACAGGGTGTAACATAAGGGGTGGATCATCGGTGGCTGGGGGGTGGGGGACCCTACCTATCAATTTAACCCCCCTGTATGTTCTGCTATATTCACTGGTTCAAAAGTTATTTTGAAATCACATTCACCTCAAATAGGTGAATGTGATTGTAACTGGACTCCTGCTGGAAATACTTTGTGTGAAGGTTAGTCATTGTGTTTTTTTTATATATTATACCTACTTTGTGTTTCAAAATGCTGAGAAAAGTAATAAAAGTGATTGCGAGCAGCCTTATGTTTCTTTTCGCTTTAGTTTAAAACCCATCCCTTAAACTACTTATCAACCGCGAGTGGCAAGTGTAGGTAAGTAATCAGTGTTTAGTAACATTTTTCTGCTGGACGAGGCGTTTCCATCAACAGAGGTCTCAACCTAAACAGAATGGATCTACGCAGGCTGCGCAGGCGCTAAGAACTATATATAGAAGATTCACCCTTGTCTTGAAGAGACCCAGGTTGTAATTGGCCGGAAAAACAGAGGCAGTAGCGAGCTCCATTCCTTTGCGATGCGAATAATAAAGGTGGAGGCTTTAACAGGACACTGCCCTCTGAACAAACACTTATTCACCATCGGAACGTCGGACAGCCCTCTCCTGCTCCTCTCAACTGCATACGTAGTCCTGGAATGCGAGGGAGTAACAGCACAACGAACAGAGATCCTCAACTTGCAAAGATCACTTCGCCTGTGAAGACCCCAGGAAGATTCTGCGCTTCTGGACGGAGTTAGAATAGAACAGAATATAATCGTTTATTTTCAAATAACATAGGATCCATTATTTGGATTAATCTATCTAACTCTTAAGTCTATGTTAGTTCTTTATTATGTAGGTACTTAGGTGTAGTTATTTAGTAAGTATAGCAATACAGTGTCTGTAGCGGGCCATCAATCTTGTCAGAAACAGGAGTACCTATGGTTTATCCATTTTGAATGAAGCATGTTAGTAAACAAAGTACGACACAAATAAAAAAATCTCACTTGCTTGGCGTCGAGTTTCAGATATAATTGTAAGCAATTTTTATTGAAGGGAGGATCTAAAATCGACAAGTAATGTAAATTACGTATAAAAGGACGCGCCAACAAAGTGAATTTTAGGTTAAGTATGGGCGGTTTGTTTACGTTTATGCTCCATTCAAAATGGATACGATATAGGTACTTCTACCATACCATAGCATTGCGTTGGAATGGAACAACACTAATGTTAATGAAATCCCTCGTTAAGGGATGAAACGTTGGTGTTCTTCCAATACAAATAAGGTTCGCAGTGAAACCTTAGGTACATCCGTAATGAATTCTTCAAACTACGATAGTTTTTATAGTTCAATTGCATGTACTTAAAATTATATCCCCATAAAATATTCTTGATTGATAATCATTTTCCAGTTAAATGGAACGGGTCAAAGTTGTATTTTGTTATCAATTTCCATGTAACTATAAAATGAACAGATGTTTAGTGATGTCATTTGTTCGTCATTAGCATACTATTAGTAATTAATTAGTAAGAATACAGGGTGGGCTTTTTGAGATACAATGGAAGGCCAGATCCGAAACGATGACAGATAAATATACATATAATTTTGTTTTAAAAAACTATAAACTGACTTCTCTTTATGGTTTTTTTCTATTAAAAAAGGGCCACACGGAAAGCACCAGCATTCATATAAAAAAAGAATAATGAAAATCGGACCATCCAGTCAAAAGTTCTGAGGTAACAAACATAAAAAATTTAAAAAAAAGTGGAACTGAGAACCTCGTCCTCCTTTTTTTGAAGTCGGTTAAAAGTTGAGTATATATATACTCTTATATACAGGGTGTGGCAAATTTTTGGCCCCTTAAGGGTAGCTACCGTTTCTTTTGTAGTTAGAAGGTTTTGTTCTAAGAAACTTTCTGTTTTATTTTGAAGAAAAGAATATTGCCATTTTTAGTTTTTTTTTAAAAATTACGGTTCGCCCAAAAAATGTCATTTGTCAAAAAAATCAAGTTGGTCTTAATCGACTCTATTTCCAACCAGGAACACTTTTCCCAAAGTAACATGCCAAATCAAATCGTAAGTTTTGGCAATAATTAAAAAAAAAAACCATTCCCATACCATCACATTTTCTATGAAAAAACTGGGGATATAATTCTACATGCAATTAAACTATAAAAACTATCGTAGTTTGAAGAATTCATTACGGATGTACCTAAGAGGTTTCACTGCGAACCTTATTTGTATCCATACTACACGTAGTGTTAGGCCTGGAATAACACATAAGCTACTTTTATCCTATATACGAGTATCAGTTCCCTTGGGGTCTAAATAATCTTAAAACGTTTCCATAGAAATAACTCGTGTGAAAAGCTGCGGGGTAGTTAGATACTACTTTTTATAGGTATATTTAATATATTCTGACTTAGGTAGGTACTGTATGCATCATTTATCATTATTATTTTACTCTGTAGGTATTTCATGACATTAAGAATTTTTTTGTTTAAGTTATTGTCAATTAATTATTATTCTAATACTTGTACTTGTAAGTTATATTTAAAAAAAATTCAATCATGAAGATGATAATTCATACCTACTTAGAGCTAGGTTACTTTCATCCCTGCGGTAACAATGTACTTACCAATAACATGAATATCTAACTATCTGATGGGCGAAACCTGCAGTTCACGCTGTGGCAGTGAATTACTAATAACCCTGTATATTTCTGGCACTGCAGCTTGCAAAAAACAATTTTTACTTTATTTTTCAGTTGTTATCTCAGTAGGAACGTAATGCCAGCTCATAGCGGATATACTCAGATATAGAGCCGGAACCGTCCGCGGCTACTCGTGGGAACATCCTACACTATCTGAAATTAACTTGTTTTGAAGCGGTTATGAAATATTTATCGACGTTTAGCCTTAGAGGGAACTGCGGACCTTGGGTGTTTTGAGTTAAACGGCTATAGTGGCAATCAGACTTGGAGCCCATTTCCACCACATCTATAAGATAAAACAACCTAGCACTTATGATATTAGGATAAGCTATATCTACAGCATAATGTATTTATGCTATAGATATAGAGATAGCTTAGGCAGAGATATGAAAACAGAGTTTGGTGGCCACTTCGCATCTCTGCCTTAAATCCTACTTCCTACTAATATTATAAACGCGATGTATGTAAATTTGTTGCATTTCACGCAAAAACTACTGAACGGATCGGGCTGAAAATTTGCATATTATAGGTAGTTCTAGGCCAGGATTAACACGTAGGCTACCTTTTATCCCATAAATCAGTACCCGTGGGATAGGCGTGCGAAGCCGCGGGCGCAGCTAGTACAAAATAAAACTCCAGGTATATTTTATAAGATTATGATAGTTTTCACAAATTGACTATTGATGTTTCGCAATTCTTTTGTTTTATGTATTTATTGTTAGTAGATATGACACAAACGCCGTACGTATCGCTAGAGATGAGGTGCGTGAGTGTTAAACTAACGCTTTCGTGGCCCTAAACGCAGACATGCTTGCTATCCCCGTGTCGCCGAGGCTGGGCAGTGAATGCGTTAAGGGATGCGTTGGTATTCTTCCACCAACTAACTAAACTAAGGTCTTATTTAACCCGTGTACATTCATAATGTGCCTATTATACCAATGTACTTTGTTAACCTTCATCGATCTCAATTTTCTCACAAAGTACAATAAAGCAGACATGAAAATTACATGCAGTTATTGTGTAATAGCAGATAATCTTCTAACACAATTTAATAGATGTTTACCATGTTAGTACAGCAACTTCTTTATAAGTGTCTTTAAAACAGTGTTAAGATGCAACAAGTTTATAGTATACTAGCTGCTCTCCGCGGCTTCGAACGCGTTTATCATATGGAAACATTTAAAGGAGATTTTTATATCACGGGAACTGATTTCTGGTATAAAAAGTAGTCTAGCCTAGCCAGTCCAGGATTAGGATTACCTGTATGCGAAATTTCAGCCCGATCCGTTCAGTACTTTTGGCGTGAAGAGGTAACAAACATCCATCCATCCATACAAACTTTCACATTTATGATATTAGTGTGATTTATACCGAGATTTGAGTAAATAAAGGAAAAACAACATTTTTATTTTAGAAACCACCGATTTTAATTTTAATTTTTCCCCAAGAGATTCATTTTAGAAAATGTTATTAGCCTATGTTTTATTGCAGGCCTAGAACGACATCTATGCAAAGTTTCAGCACGATGCGTTCAGTAGTTTTGTCGTGAAGGAGTAACAAACATCCATCCATCCAGTAGTGATAATGACTAGGTTCTTCGCAGCTTAAGACGCACCATTCCGGTAGAAAGTAACCTATAGTAAGTAATAAAACTATAAGTGTGCAAAGGTTCAACCTTATTCGTTTAGCAGTTTTTTTATAGATACAGTTATCTCAACAGATCCTGCAGCTTGCTGATACCTCGGAATTGATAGATATAAAGATGAATTTTCGTATATGAAAATGAAATTAGTCGCAAATTTTATGCTCTACAATTTTATAATAGATGTAAACATGATTGGTGCAACAGAAACCAACTTAATCACGAAAAACTGTCTGATTTCTTTGACTACCATTGCAACTCACATACCTACCACATGCAACTCAGACACCAGTTTTATGAGACTTTGCAGAACACCAAAATAAAATTCAGCTTTAAATCTTTCAATTCCTATATCGTATCCATTTTGAATGGAGCATAAACGTAAACAAACCGCCCATACTTAACCTAAAATTCACTTTGCTGGCGCGTCCTTTTATACGTAATTTACATTACTTGTCGATTTTAGTTTCTCCCTTCAATAAAAATTGCTTACAATTATATCTGAAACTCGAAGCCAAGCAAGTGAGATTTTGTTATTTGTGTCGTACTTTGTTTACTAACATACTTCATTCCAAATGGATAAACCTTAGGTCCCCTTTTGCTAGGTCTAGGGGTCAATGCACAAAACACTCCCATGCGAGATGGCAGTGCAGATCCCTGTTTATCACTTATCACTTAGAATTAGAATTAGGTCCCCTTTTTATGCTTATGTGACTGGACTAAAAAGCAAAATTGACAGGAGAGGAAATAAAACATGAATTATGAAACTTAACCATTTATTTATGCATAATAATAATCACGTAGGTACTCCTAAGGCCAATCAAAGATTAAGAATATTATTGTAATTTTGAGCCTTCTAGTCTAAACTTATATAAAAGTTAATATAAACTCAAAATACTCTATATTTCTTGGTGTTATATTTTTTACTTATTATATGGGTTTATGTTTACAATTAGCTTGGAAGCGTTTTTAGTTTTAACAGCTATAAGGCGTTTCGTACCAGTCGAGCGGGAAATATGTTAATGCCGTTGTTTTTTTTGCGGATCAAGTAAAAAAGCTTGCAGATTTTTTGTTACCATTTTAAACTATTTAAATGAATACATGCTAAAGTAAATAAGATTCTGTAGTCATTTTGTCGTGTTGATATATTCATTTTAGTAACAAATATTTTACAAGTCTATTAACTCCAACGACAATTCATACGCAGTTGATTTTATTTGGTTATTTGTGGCAAAACGACCTACTAACTAATGGATTAATTACTTGTAGAACGCAAAAAATACAAATTTCGTGCGCGATCGGTAACGATCTGCCGTAAGAAACCACCTCGCTTGCCGAGCGTGAGTATCGAAGGCGATAGTTATCATGCCATTTGAATTTATACCTTGCCACTTTATGATAAGGTTATTGATATGTACTAGTCTTCTATACTTCAGATACGACGTACTAAAATGAACTAGTTCCCACAAGTGAACGAGTAGGAACTGTTCAGCTCAACTAGTTCCTAGTAGTTCACTTGGTCATCAATCAGTCATGAAATCTCGGAGCCACTAAAAAGGTTATCGTCTGAATGACTATTCTCTTGAGAAGAATAAAAAAAACTATTTGAAAATCCATTTCGTTCACTAGCTCAGTAGTACTAACGTGTCAGACGGAATTGCAAGAAAAAGGAATAAATAAGAAGAACAGAGATAGACAGCGCATAATCCGCGGTAGTAAAAGAGACAGATATAAGCATTTCGTACTCTGGTTAGGTAGTACTGTTTTGACCGAGCCGACCCGTTTTGTAGCAAGGTGTGACGTCACTAGCCCGCACTGCCAGACGTTTTATTTTTTGTTTCATTGGAAAAAAAATTGTATGCAATATTAGAATCATTTAGGACACTAGCCAAGTTCATATAGTTGTTTATTGTAGAAATAAATGATACCTCGACAATGTCAATTTAGATGTCGCCAAAACTATGGTTTATCCATTTTGAATGAAGCATGTTAGTAAACAAAGAATGACACAAATAACAAAATCTCACTTGATTGGCGTCGAGTTTCAGATATAATTGTAAGCAATTTTTATTGAGGGGAGGATCTAAAATCGACATGTAATGTAAATTACGTATAAAAGGACGCGCCAACAAAGTGAATTTTAGGTTAAGTATGGGCGGTTTGTATACGTTTATGCCTCATTCAAAATGGACACGGTATAGACAAATTAGTTTACAATTTGACAAAACTAAAAATGATGTCATCCTTATTATCATTTCATAGTTAAGACAGGGACGGAGACATTTTGGTCCTGTCAAAATCGTTTAGTTTTGGCAACATCTGAATTGCCATAATTAAACCTTACCGTACAACGTTGTCCATAATTTTGTAATTTTCTTATACCTTTTTGATTAACATTTTATCGAAGAATTCACTTCGTTTATCTATCTTTATTACCGAACAACGTTGCTTTTATTTTAATTTTAATCTAATATTACAGACATTGGCGAAATTATGTCAACCCAGACGTAGACGCCATTAAAAGAAGAAAGGAAGGATTGACATAATTATCGCCGACGATATACTCGGTCTTGTAGGTGGTTCCATCATGCTCGAGTTATTTATTAGTTTATCATATATCGTAGCTATGAGTAGGTATATTTGATTTTATACAAAATAATATAATAATCTAACCTATAATATAATTAGTCGAGTAACATTGCATATTAAACAATATTTTAATAACATATTTGAATCTATTTATTGCTCTTTATTATTATTGAGCAAATTTAATGATTTTGAAGAATTTTGAAATATTTTGCTCATGCTTAATAGTTTAATTTCTAGAAAAAGATTCTCTCATTTCTTATAATAATAATTTAGCAATTTTTGGCCTTCAAGTTAAAAATCTCACATTCTTCTCCATATTCTCTATAGATCAGCCAATTTTTAAGATTTTTTAAATATATATATAGGTATAGGTACTTAGTTGTTTCTTCTACCCACAAAAAAAAAAAATCTTCTAATTCACTAAAAATAAGCTTTATCATCATGATAGAATTTAAACAGACTGACAGAAAATAATGTTTTTTTGGCGACGGCTAACCAAAGTCCGCCGGTGTGGACGGCCCACTGTTAACATTAGTTGTTGTATAATGAGCCCTATCACAGAGTACTAAAGAAGCTATTTTTATGCAGAGCTATGGTGATGGCTAACCAAAGCAACATAGTGCCGCCAAAAATAGGCTATCAAATAAGTTTTTAAAGAATGAGCTCTACTACAGCGTTATAAAGACGCGTTTCTTGTGGAGAGCTATGGCGACGCCAACCAAAGTAACATGGCGCCGCCAATAGTTGGCTGGTAATTAAGTAGTTGCAGAATGCGCTCTATCACAGGGTAATAAAGTCGTGTTTTCTGTGTAGAACGATGGCGACGCCAACCAAAGCAACATGGCGCCGCCAACAGTTGGCTTTTAACTAAGTTGTTGAAGAATGAGCTCTATCACAGTGTAATAAAGACACGTTTCCTGTGTAGAGCGATGGCAACGGCCAACCAAAGCAGCATGGCGCCAGCGTGGACGGCCAACAGTTGGCTGTGTGTTGGCCCGTGTATCTCCCAGTGGAGAGGGAAGTGACGTTTTAGGAGTTCGCTGCCGATGTACAAGAAGAGCGCGTTTTGACCTGAAACAAAAAATATCGGTTCAATATGACGAGGTGGCAAAAGAGACGAAGTTTACAAAATAATTTTGTTTCATAAACAAATAGTATGCAAAAAAATATCCAAATACAATCTTCTTGGTCAGACAGAAGGTATGGAAATCATCGTTATTTTGTGGCCCGCACTGAATTCAAACATATGACATTGGTAGAGTGTGTTTACGGAGAAGCGATTTTACACGCGTTTGTTTAACAAGGCCTAAGGGCTCTTTTACAGGGACTGCTCGTCTCAAATACACGGACGGAAATTTGCCCTTCGACTCTAGTTGAGTCTTGCAGTCGGCAAGTTGCCATCCGTGTATTTGAGACGTACAGTCCGCGTAAACGAACCCTCAGCGTAGATTAGAGCGTGTTGCGTATTGCGAGGAGTTCCTAGCCTGTAAAAGTGGCGCATTACCTATTGATGTATAAGTACATGGATTACTTATATAATTTAATGCAATATAAGTTACCTGATTTAAATTTAGTTAAACTTAAGATTGTTATTTTTATTTTATTGATTATTTTTTATTTGATTGTTATATCTGTATTTACTTTTATTTTAATATTGATTTATTGCTTTGTATTACAATTTTCATTATGGTAGTACTACCTACCTACGTAATAATAATAACCTATGCAGAAAAAGTGACGTGTAATTCTAGAAATATCACACTATCACACTAATATTATAAATGCGAAAGTTTGTATGGATGTATGGATGTTTGTTACCTCTTCACACCTCTCAAACTACTGAACGGATCTGGCTGAAATTCTGCATACAGGTAATTCTAATACTGGAATAAAACATAGGCTACTTTTTATCCCATAAATCTGTTCCCGTGGGATGAAAATCACCTTTTAATGTTTTCATAGGAACAACGCGTGCGAAGCCGCGATGCGCAGCTAGTACGAAATAAATGATTATTGATAATTTCTCACCAGCATAGTACAACGGGCGTCCTCCCCAAGTGTTCTTCAGATCCACAATGAAGTAAAGCACGGCCTGTGCGCACAGGGCAGCGCCGGCGCACACGAGGCAGTAGGACAACGACCACAGGTTCTTGTTCAGGGGGATGGGACCGCCGTTCTTGGAGAACAGACAGAGCGCGCCACCGGAGATGCCAAAGATAAGGGACCAGAATATCCAACGCATTATGCGGGCCCTGGAATAATAAATATATATCTTTTTTATATATAATGCTGGACAATTCACACAGCATTATCTAGCCCCAAGCTAAGCAGAGCTTGTGTTATGGGTACTAGATAACTGATATACATAATACAATACACTACATAGATAGATATTTTTTATTATACATAGAAAACATCCAGAACGCCCTGAACAAATATCTGCAGATCGTACACACATTTGTTCCGAGGCGGGAATCGAACCCGCAACCTCCTGCGTCGCAGGCGGACCTTCGCCCACCGCGCCACAGAGGTCGTCGAATAGAGAGATTTTTGTAAATAAATAAGCCTAGTTATATCATTACCTACATAGGTAATTATGTTTGTATGTATAACAACGACACGACCAGACGCGAAACTGCACTGATCGCTTATGTATCAAATTAAACAGCTGACGTTAAATGAAAAATGTTAAATACCTATACCGGGTCCATTTTGAATGGAGCATAAACGTAAACAAACCGCCCATACTTAACCTAAAATTCACTTTGTTGGCGCGTCCTTTTATACGTTATTTACATTACTTGTCGATTTTAGATCCTCCCTTCAATAAAAATTGCTTACAATTATATTAGGTCCTTACATATGAAATTGGCGTTTTGTATGGGAGGAACAAAAAGTCGAATATTTTTTAATATAATATATTTAATTAATCAAAGTATGAACCATTATTTTCTATGCACTTTTGCCATCTTATAGGTAGTTCATTGATCCCTTCACTAAAAAAACCAGTCGGACGGGAATCAATAAAATCTTTGAAGGCGATTTGGACTGCCCCATCGGAGTTGAATTTTTTCCCTTGCAAGAAGTTATCCAAATTTCGAAAAAAATGGTAATCTGTTGGAGCAAGGTCCGGAGAGTACGGAGGATGTCTTAGACTTTCCAATTGAAGCTCTTCTAATTTAGTAGCCGTCTGTTGCGCAGTGTGTGGTCTAGCGTTGTCGTGAAGCAGCAGTGGCGTGGAGCGATTGACCAGCCTAGGTTGTTTAGCCGCTAGCTTTTCCATCATGGTTTGCAATTGCTGACAATAGACATCAGCCGTAATAGTCTGGCCAGATTTGAGAAAACTGTAATGAACAATACCGGCACTAGTCCACCAAACGCTTACAAGTAACTTTTTTGGGGTTAATTTTCGCTTGGGGCAGGATTTGGCTAGCTGGCCAGGATCCAACCATTGCGCTGAGCGCTTCCGATTATCGTAAAGAACCCATTTTTTCATCACAGGTAATGATTCGGTTTAAAATACCTTCATTATTGTGCCGGTTTAGTAATGTAACGCAGCAGTCGACGCGCGTTTGCCGGTTTGCAAAACCTTTCAAGCTTTTTAATCTTCCCAATTTGCTTCAAGTGAATTAAAACAGTTTTATCACTAACATCGCAGCCTGCAGCTAACTCGGACGTGGTTTGCGATGGATCCGCTTCCACAATAGCCTTCAACTCTTCATTATCAACTTGAGTCTCAGGCCGTCCACGGGGCTTGTTCTGCAGGTCGAAATTTCCAGAACGAAAACGTTGGAACCAAAAACGAACTGTGTTTTCTTTTGCAACACGACCGCCATACACATCATTCACCCTTCGAGTTGTTTCCGCAGCACTAGTGCCACGGCGGAACTCGTACTCGTAAATCATGCGATATTTTAAGTTTACATTTTGTAAAATGAGTGACGCAAACAGAAAAAAACAGAAGAAAAAAAACAAATGAATGACGATCATCGAAGCACAAATACATGAGTCTATAGCTGTACAAATTTGAATTTGGAATTCCTTACCAAAGAGGAGAAATTTGTGATTAAAGTGGCCAGTACGAAAAACGCCAATTTCATATGTAAGGACCTAATATCTGAAACTCGACGCCAAGCAAGTGAGATTTTGTTATTTGTATCGTATTTTGTTTACTAACATGCTTCGTTCAAAATAGATAAACTATAGTCTGTATAATTATGTGGATATATAACGATGGAATGATTAGTTCCCATTACGTAGCGTGTCATCTCGAAGCGGATTTATTTGACGGATGTGTCTAAAGCCCGTATTATGGAACCTTGCTCAGCCATCGTTCTATGCTTGAGTGACACTTATGCCATAGAAAAGGGTTACTCAAGCATAAGTCCGTATATAGAAAGAAAGCTGGAAACTTATAAGCGCTTACCGGCGCTTGACAGCGCTGGTCCGTTCTACACAAAGGACGCAGGTTGTCGCAGTTGTTTATTAATTTTAGATGGCAGCGCCCAGCGCTGACCAGCGCGTCTTGAAGCTTATCGGAACTTGTCGGCACTGTTCAGTGCTTATCGGCGCGCGTTCATATATTTTCCTGCGAGTGTTACCAGCGTTGTCAAGCGCCGGTAAGCGCTTATAAGTTTTCAGCTTTCTTTCTGTATACGGACTAACTCGATGACTGAGCAGGATTTTAAAATACGGGCCTAAGTGTGTTACCCCCGGTTTCTCGAACGCTTATTATTTTGACAAATTGTTGACAATTTGTCAGGCTGTACACGCACTGCTTTTATTACTCGCGTGGTTTTTTTTGCAGAATTCTGTAACTTAATGGAAGTTCAATAGCGGAAAAATATGAATGTTTGGAGCACTATAAAGTTGTAGGTAGCTAAAATAGCAAGGAGTTTTATTCGTCGTACGTGTAAGTTACGTTAAGCACGCAGGTTATATTCCGCGAGATTAAAATTCACGCTGTCAGATTCCGCAGTGCGTATATAACAAGCCGTTGACTATCCATTCAATGTGACAAGCGTTCGAGAAACCGGGGTAAGTTTGTTAGAGTCCTAGCGTAACATACCTAGCGTGGTTATACAGCAGCATGACGCGAGCTGCGTGAGCTCCGCTCTGGACCAGTAGCACACCGCTCAGCACTCCGAGAAGGCCTTCAGGGTCGTGACGTACTGTTGTGTGGTAAATACTCTGGAATGTTCCGCGGGAGTATATGTGCGACGAGCCGAATACTATCCTGTGAGGAAGGGATAAGGTTGAAATTGTATTGCTGCTGTTTGACTGAGCGAACGAAGTAAGCGAATTTTTTTTTTGCTTTGTTGCAAAACTTAGTGGTAAGTTTAGTTGTTTGTGTCTATATACTAGCCAAACTCGACGTAGAATGTTTGGAAATAAACCACAGAAACATAACCTAAAATTCACTGTGCTGCTGAAATTCGCGTCTTTTTATACGCAATTTACATTTACACTGTCAATTTAAGATCTTTCTTTCATTAAAAATTGCTTAAAATTTTATCTAAACGTTCATTTTTGATTAATCAACAAAAGAAAAAATTCACGTGTATATAAATCCAATAATCACACTAATATTATAAATGCGAAAGTTTGTATGGATGTATGGATGGATGGATGTTTGTTACTTCTTCACGCCAAAACTACTGGACGGATCTGGCTGAAATTGCGCACAGGTAATTCTAATTCTGGAATCAAACATAGGCTACTTTTTATCCCATAAATCAGTTCCCATGGGATGAAAATCACCTTTAAATGTTTCCATAGGAACAACGCGTGCGAAGCCGCGGGGCGCAGCTAGTTTCTGATATTTTTAAGGACACCAGCCTATAGATATAATTATCATTTACCTGTCGATATGTCCAGCGATTCCCCCGGTGCAGTTTGTCAAGTTCTGTCCATGGGCCGATAGATGGAGCCCGCCGGGACCCATGTACCCGCGGGGGCAGCCGGGAGCGGGCACTAGTAGTGTTACACATACCTGGCGACGAAAGAGGAGAATATCACAATAAGTCAGAGTCAGAGTCAAATCGTTTATTTCTTTAGACTTACAAAATAAGCTCTTAGGCCCGTATAACGTAGCCCGTAGCTAACTCAGTTATCGATCTATGCTTGAGCATATAAAATGCGATAGAAAATCTCTACGCAAGCATAGCTCGATGACTAAGCAAGCTTTTTTAATACGGGCCTTAGACAAGTCAAATCACATCACACTATCACACTAATATTATAAAAGCGAAAGTTTGTATGGATGTATGGATGGATTGATGTTTGTTACCTCTTCACGGTAAATCTACTTAACGGATCGGGCTGAAATTTGCATACAGGTTATTCTAATCCCGGAATCAAACATAGGCTACTTTTTATCTCATAAATCAGTTCCCGTGGGATAAAAATCACCTTTAAACGTTTCGATAGGAACAGCGCGTGCGAAGCCGCGGGGCGCAGCTAGTTTTACAATAAGTCAGAGTCAGAGTCAAATCGTTCACAAAATAAGCACTTAGACAAGTCAAATTTTTACTATATAAACAGCTTGATAAATAGTAATTACTATCAAATAAGAAATAAGGTGCAATTGCCTCTAATTCACTTCAAAAAGTCGTGACAAAATACATAAAAATTTCGCTGAGCCAGCCATGGGCATTACCTCCATGAGATAAACGCCAATAAGGCGCTTAACAGGGGGATGCGTGCGTCCAGCAGTGGACTAATACCGGCGGTTGAGGTTGGATCAAATTACCTGCACAGTCACGAGTAAGATAGTCGCTAGCCACTGCTGCCAGCCAGCTGAGACGTCGCGGAACAGCGAGCGTCCTGAAACCAACAGAGATTCATTGATTCATAATAAGTACTGATTTATACGAGATGCGGCCGTAGGCACCACCGACTGTTACCCCCGGTTTCTCGAACGCTTGTCATATTGAATGGATAGTTACATACGCACTGCGGAATCTGACAGCGTGAATTTTAATCTCGCGGAATATAACCTGCGTGCTTAACGTAACTTACACGTACGACGAATAAAATTCCTTGCTAAATAGCAAGGAATTTTTTTGTTTGGAGCACTATAAAGTTGTAGGTAGCTAAAATTAGCTACCTACAACTTTATAGTGCTCCAAACATTCATATTTTTCCGCTAGTGAACTTCCATTAAGTTACAGAATTCTGCAAAAAAACCACGCGAGTAATAAAAGCAGTGCGTGTACAGCCTGACAAATTGTCAACAATTTGTCAAAATAATAAGCGTTCGAGAAACCGGGGGAAGCCTATCACACATCGCGAACGCAGCATGCTAACAATGCTCCTACACGACGCGCGCTTAAACTCTTAAATAAGTTTCTACTGGAGTTCCAACATATAGACCTGTTTAATGACAGCCTACCTTCTATTTATGTGTCTCTTAGATTGTTCCTTAGTTTTAATTAGTTTGTAATCTAGATAGAAAGAATTTTGGTGTAAACTGTGAGCTACTATCAATTTTTAATAAATCAATGTCTAAAAGTCTAAATGTCTTGAGTTGCTGGTAAAGTTGCAAGAGTGTGTTTACTGCTATGTGTGTTGCTAATGTCTTGAGGTGCCCCAACACAATTGAAAATCGGTAAATATAACAACTTTTTACATTTTGTTTCTCTTTGTCAGATTGTTCAAAAAAAGTATTTTTCTGAATTTCAGGACTTCCATTAAATGAATATCAGTATATTTACTTAGAAATGCCATTACTAAAAGTGCCGTAACTTATTTCGAACAATTTATTTTTTTAAAGAAACGATAAAAATGCCAAAGTGCAATTTCATTTAAACACTAGCAGCGCCTCGCGGTTTAACCCGCGTAGTTCCCGCTCCCGTGGGCATTCCGGGATAAAATATAGCCTATGTCACTCCGTGAAAAGTAAGCTTTTTTATGACTAAAATATTTTTTAAATCGGTCCAGTAGTTTCGGAGCCTATTCAATACAAACAAACAATCAAATCAGTCCCCTTTATAAAATTAGTATAGATGAAATTGCAAGTGTCTCAAAGCTAATTCATCCAAAGGTGACTGACAGGCAAACCACTGTAATGTTTTTTTAATTTCTTCTTCCATCAAGCGAATCACACCACCTTTAAAGTCTGTTCCATCGCAACCAACAACAGATATTTCGCGTAGTTCCACCTAACTTAACTTTGGATTGCCAGTGTCACATCTTTATAAAAAAAGCCTTGTGGCAACACTGAAAGTCAGACGTGTCAATCAGCTGATACAAATTTATTTTATGTTTTTTGTGGATATTTGAGTGATTTAGCTAATTTAAAGTGTTTAGAACAAGTAATTTGTACCAATTACTTACAATAAAGTGAAATATTCAGTAAAATCCCGTCAATATAAACTGTGTAAAGTGCTACAAATTTTGTAACGGTCAACCGCCAAAAATTGATCGCTTCTGCTCAAAAAACACATAATACGACCAGGGCTCAAGAGTTAACAATAAATAACACTTTCGGAGGATGAGACCCTTCCACTCGTTGATTTATCAACTGGTGATAACCAACGCATGATCGAATCCGTGCAAATCGAATCGAGCGGCACTCGTCGGCGATTGTTTGGAAATTCAAACTACAGTTGGGACGGAGATATTTCCAGAGTCAGCAACCTGAGGAGTATTGTTATCTAATTATCTCCTAGACTAACCTACACACATACCTAACTGTACCTACCTACCAATTACAGATAAACAGGTACACTGCTCACTCTGTGATTCTCTTCACAAATCACACACAGGCTTGTTCTATCTCTCTTAGCTTGACAATCTGTGGAAGCTAAGTAGTAGACGAACCATTTAGCCTCAGACAACCTTACACTTACAAAACACTCAACAATATACAATAAAAATAACCTCCCTATGTTATGTAGGTACTGTATATCTATTGCAGTTTAATGTAATAATTATTTAGACTTCTACAAACTTCTGACTAAACAATTTGCCTACTAAATTGTAACCTAGATTATTTTCTCTTAAAATTATCAAAGTAACCTTAGTGAATGTTCTCTGTGCAAGTTACAAGTAAACATTAAATACTTATTGAACTAAATGTTCTAGCAATCCCTTGGTCCTAACTATTTTTTTAATTCTACTTTGCTCCACCTACTCATATTTCAACTGGTTTCTTTCACCATTGGTCACTGGGCTCTTTTAGACCCATCACACCTCAACTTGGTTTCTCACCATCAGAGGGTGACCTTGGAAGAACCAGTCTGTCATCACCTGCTAATAAATTCAAACTTAATTTCCCATTCACTTCACTTCTTCACTTCTTATTTCTTTATTTTATTCTTATACTAGTTAACTTTAGACTGCTATTTTTCAGGGACACAAAATGATGACCAGAAGGGCATGTGACCTGGAGGCTAAGCTGAAGCTCGCTACAGCCCAGTTAAAGGAAGTCAAAGAGGACCGAGACAGGCTGCTTCAAGAGCAGGAGGATAGCGAAGCTGAGTTCCTGGCTAACCTAGGCAGGATCCAAACACTCAAGGGACAACTCGCTGAACTCCATGCTCACCATGAAGATGCACTGTCAGAAGTCGACCGTTTGAATGCATGCTTGCATTCCGTGGACAATTACCACGAATCGTATGAACTGGTGTTGCAGCAAAACAAAGACTTACAGCAAGAGCTTTCAGAGTGTAAAATAAAATTTGATAAATTAGAGTGTAAGCCGTTGACTTCAGCGACTAGTATTTCTAGTTTAGATCTTCGAACAGAACTTTTATCTACAGATATTAACATGTCAATTGTGGATCTCAGTACACCATGTCGCCATAGTCACAGCCAGACACCTGTCATGAAAGGGACTAATAAAATTAAAAAATATGTTAAGTTAAGTAACTTCATTAGGAAATCTGAAAGAAAAATTAAAAAACAGAAACAACTTCTCAATAATGCAAAATTGAGCAAGGAAAAATCTAGATGTAACTTACAAGAAGAATTGGACTCTTGTTATAGTTTATTAGGACGTAATTCTAAAGATTTAAACTATATGGCAGAAGAAATAGTTAATTTAGAAAGGGCACTTCATGATGTTACCTGTAAATATAAACGAGCCCAAGAAGATGCCAATGAAAACTACCAAAAAATGTTACAAATTGTAAGTAATGATAGTGTATATTCTGAAGTACGGCACAGCAGCACTCAAACTAATCTTGAGAGTACCACAAACTCTTTAACTGAAGATGGTGCTGTAGTGTCCCAGTCACCGCTGTTGTTACCATCCGCGATGCTGGCGCCGCCCTCACCTTCGCTCAAGAACCACTGTGGTGCCTCTAGCAGCAACACAGCTCCAACCCCCACTACGGGGTGCCCGTCAGCTCAAACTGCGCCATCTCCAGTTAAAGATTTAGATCCAGACCACAGTCAATATACCCGGAAGACTATAATATACTCAGATGGTTTGGGTGCTGGCATGGGTTTAATACTGAGTGGCTTGCTGGCGCAAAATGTAGTTAACAATTGCTATCCAAATGCCAACATAAATATAATTACCGATAGCATTCAGCAAGATGACTCTCTGAATAAGAGTACAACTTTAATTGTTCAGCTTGGTGAAAGTTGTGTGAAACGATCACAGTTGATTAGGCTAGTTGAAGTACTTCTAGGAAAGGTACAGAATGGACTAGGGAAACTTATTATTTGCTCCTTTCCTTACTCAAAGTCATTGACATCAATTCAAAATGAAAATATATGTAAAAATAACATGCTGATGTACAACATGACATGTCGTCATAGTGATGTATTATTTTTTGATACTAATAACTTTATTAGTAATACTTTTTTGAATAAGGATACAATGTACCTAAGCAAAAAAAACAAACTGAACATTGCTAAATTGTTAGCATATAATATTTTAGATCCCGTTATAAATAGTATAACGCAGTTACCTGACGAGCCTGTCTATATAGTTAGTAGCAGTACTAATGAGGGCATTAAAGCTATTGTGTCAGTAAATACAAATTTAAACTGACCACAGCGACAACGGGAAAGCTAAATTCATTTCATATAGTCCATCAGAATATACAAGGCTTACCCAGCAAAATCCTAGAATTAGAATTATTTGAATGTAGATGTTATGTGCTTATCAGAACACTGGCTTGTAAAAAATCAGTTACTGCCCTTTTATAATAACTATTGTTTTGCAAGTTCCTATAAAAGAAAAGCTGCAATACGTGGTGGCTCTTTGATTATAGTTAAAAATAGTCTTAAATGTAAAGAACGTAAAGATATTGTAAACCTCACTATTGAGAGGACTATTGAACTTTCTTGTGTGGAACTGGAGCGACACATCATAGTGTGCGTGTACCGCCCTCCTGACGCAAATCAAGTAGCTTTTGAATGTACTATGGAAGAGGTTTTGCTGAAATTATTTTCATGTAGAAAGGATCTCATTGTTTGTGGCGACTTTAATATAGATATTTTAGCGAATCCCCTCGCCGATAGGCTGCTTAATTTATTCAAATGCTTTAGTTTACGACATCTTTTTCATGATCCTACTAGGGTAACCCTAACATCTGCCACTTGTTTAGATAATATTCATTGCAGTCTATCTCCAACCAACAAAGCAGTAATCAAACATTTCAAATCAGACTACTATGGTCAGAGTGTTAATTTTAGTTATAATCTTAACGATAAAAACAAAGTTGAGAAATATACCTATAGGCCTATTACAGAGAGCCGTATTAAGAATTTTCAAAGTCAAGTGGAACTAGCAGTAGCTAATATAACTTATTCCGATAACCCTAATGATCTTTTTGCCAAACTTTTAAGTGTTATAAACAAAGAACACAGCGAAGTATTTAAATATAAAACATGCACAGGGACAGGGTCGGATTTACCGATTGGGCCACTCCCGGTATTTATAGAAGTAGGAATAGACTATATGATCTTTATGGTGCTAGAGAAGCTATGTTAAATGATCCTGCGTTTCTTTTGTATTTAACAAACTACTCAAAAACATTTAAAAAAGTCTGTAATACAGCGAAATGCCTGTTTTTGAGGAAAAAAATTGTAAACTCATCCGATAAAATCAAAGCAACATGGAGACTTATAAAAAACGAAACTGGTAAATCTAAGTCACGAAAAAGAGAAATAAGGTTAAAAATTAATAATTCAATACTTATACACGATAAAGATATTGCCGATGCTTTTGATTCATTCTTTTCTGATATTCCTAAAGTTGTTACCCGGTCTCTAAACTCCTCACCTTCAATCGCGGTTAAATTATTAGAATCATCTGTAGATAAATGTACCGAGGTTTTTATATTTAGTCATGTAAACGCTAATTATATTGTGAAAACATTTAAGTCTATTAACATCAAAAATACTGAGGATCTTTGGGGTATTTCAACCAAAGTACTGAGTTCTATTATTAAGGAAGTTGCTCCATACTTGGCTTACATTTTCAATAGTTGTGTTGATGCAGGAGTTTTCCCTGATCTCATGAAATATAGTAAACTGGTTCCTCTTTATAAATCTGGAAGCCACACTGATCCGGCCAATTACAGGCCAATTTCAATACTTCCTGCAATGAGTAAAGTTTTTGAAAAAAATATTCTCACACAGTTGTCCTCTCACTTCAACCTCAATAGGTTGTTACATAAAAATCAATTTGGCTTCACCAAGGGTAGATCGACAACTGATGCTGGTACAGTTCTATTAAAGCACATATTGGATGCATGGGATAAAGCGAAAAACGCTATTGGTGTATTTTGTGACCTTTCTAAAGCTTTTGATTGCGTTGATCATGGTACATTAATAAATAAACTAAGACATTATGGAATTCAAAACAAGGCACTGGACCTTATGCAATCATATTTATCTGATAGAGTCCAAAAAGTAGATATTGGTAAAGAAAGATCTAGGGGATCAAAAATCGATTTAGGAGTCCCGCAAGGATCAATATTGGGTCCTTTTCTATTTTTAGTATATGTAAATGATCTCCCATTTCTAGCAAAACATCTCTGTGATATAGTCTTATTTGCTGATGATACTTCATTGATTTTTAAAGTTGACAGAAATAAACATAATTATGACGATGTAAATAATTCTCTTTCACAAATACTAGATTGGTTCACCGCCAATAACCTCTTACTCAATGCTTCAAAAACCAAATGCATAAAATTCATGTTACCAAATGTAAGAGAGCTCCCAACTAAGATAATGCTAAAGGATGAGATTGTTCACCTTGTAGACTCAACTGTTTTCCTAGGGTTACATATTGATTCCTCTCTTCAATGGAGACCGCAAATTGATGCTCTCGCAAACAGACTTAGTTCAGCAGCGTATGCGGTTCGAACAATTAGATACATTACCGATGAAGATACAGCTAGGTTAGTTTACTTCAGTTACTTCCATAGTGTTATGTCTTATGGTATTTTGCTTTGGGGACAGGCAGCTGACATCCAGACTATCTTTGTTCTTCAGAAAAGGGCGGTACGCGCTATTTATAAATTAAATCCACGTGACTCGTTGAGGGAATTATTTAAAGAAATAAATATCTTAACAGTAATATCGCAATACATCTATGAAAATCTAATGTATACACACAAAAACAGAGATAACTTTATGAAAAGGTGTGATGTTCACAATAAAAATACAAGAAACAAGAACAAATTACACATCCCATCATATAGATTACGAAAGGTAGGGAAATCATTTGTGGGCAATTGCGTAAGATTCTATAATAAGCTTCCATCTGAAGCAACTGAGCTCCCTATTCGTAAATTTAAACTGTACATAAAACGAAATCTTATCAAGAAAGCCTATTACTCCGTAGATGACTACGTAAATGATGTTAATGCTTGGCCGGATGTCGCCCAGTTCCATACAAACAGTAGTATGTAAGACCAGTTAGACTTAGTTATCCTAAGATTGTATTAGTTGATAAGCGATGGACTTGCTAGTGGTTTCTTTTTCACTTCTTCCGCTAGTGGACAAAAAATTGAAGTGAATTAAAGTCAATTGCACCTTATTTCTTGTTGATAGTAATAACTATTTATCAAGCTGTTTATATAGTAAAAATTTGACTTGTCTAAGTACTTATTTTGTAAGTCTAAAGAAATAAACGATTTGACTTTGACTTTGACTTATATATGGACGAGAACAACACGGTTTCTCGGAATCAATTATATCCCTGTTAAGAAATGAACGTTTTTGTTTTCTTCTCTGTTTTTTTCTCATTTTTTATAGTTGCAGCTAGATCTAAACTACCTATCATCATTTTTCTTTTTGTTCAGTGATTGATCGAGTAGAAAATGTATTTCTTCTTTGGGAACACGACTGTCTTTTGCACAAGAACAGTTTGAGATAAGTTTGCATTTGCAACTGCAAATATCGAATTATCTATGAGTCTTTGAGGCTTTAAATGTATTAATTTTCTGATGATAATTTGTGTTGGTTTGACAGCTATGATAAGGTTTAATTACCTTTCATTTCGAGTCATAAACTATTTGTCGTGGTAGGCAGGAATTAGTTATAATACTCTCTTCTACTCTCTATTTCGGATATGTCATGGACCGTCGGCTCTTTTGTTGTTTTGTCTGTCTTTAATTCATTTTTATATGAATAAATAATATATCATAACATCATTATAAGTACGCCATTGAGATACTGGTTACTTCACTGGCAAACCATAAAATAATAAAAATCGCACGCGAGTATTGACTAAATGACGTTCAAACAACGTTTGATGAGGGTAGTGAAATTACCTCCCCGCGTACCGCACATCGATAAACACGTCTTAATGTTAAAATTTTCTATCATAAACTAACAGGGCAACTTTCAGAATATAATTTAGCGGAAATAAGACGAATGTACTTTTTCACCAATTTTTGCGAATTTCTCTAAAATTAATGAGGTTGGGTGCACCTCTAAATATATTACGTTTATAACAAAATTTTGTGTGCATATTTGTGAGTTAGAACAGCAACTTTTTACAGGTATTCCAAATTGATTACGAAATAAAAATAAAATCGCTCCACCCTATTGTATAGGAAGATTCAGTTACCTATTGGTTCACCACAACAATGATGTTTTGGAAGAAGTGACGTCACGTCACACTTTCCGATTGGTGTTCACAACAAAATAGGCGTTTATCCAAGAGGACTTGAAGCTTATCTTTTTAGAATTTATTTTCTAAAAATTATAACAATCTGTACATTTTTTATCAAATGTTTTGTTTTTGCCTGACTACGTTTCATAATAAATAAGACTTTTAACATCATAAACATCCGATTTATTCTAAGTGGACACAAGTATTGTTGGTGTGATATAGGGGACACCTCCCGAATATGATTAGGTTATTTAAAATTCCTTCTATTTAGTTGTATTGTATAAAATATTTACACGGTTTCCTTACTCGTCTTTGTTGAACTTATTTGTAGCCGAAGGGACGAGCCCTCGTGTGTAATACAAGTTATTCTAACTTAGTGAGAGCGAGGAGTCATTTTCTTTGACCTAATAGGTTTATATTAAGCATGTTTGTACAAGACAGTGATCATTTGAAAAATTGTAAACCTATCCGCAAATAAATATTTTTATTAATAGTATTATTTTATTATAATTATTATGATGTTTTTGTTGTTTTTGACCTTGTGTGGTTGGCAGGCAGAAAATGCCATCGGCATTATGCCCACCATTTGTGTACTTTTTTTTTTATAATTGTGTGCAATAAAGTATTAAATTAAAAAAAAATGATGAGGGAGAGGATCAGGGGGGGAATGTGTTTGGTGGTCAAAATAGGGGAAGTTTTTTCCAAGTCGTACCAGGTGTGATGTCCTGATTGGTCCTCATGAAGGCACACTCCAGCGCGCCCACGATGAAGTACATGGCGGCGAGGCGTTGCAGCACGCCCGGGAGTCGAACCGACGACCACGACACGTTCACGGAGCCGAGGATTATGCCAATGAAGGCCATTAGGAGAGCGCGGGTTGCCACCTGAGAATTACATCAGAAAGATAAAAAAACTAAATAAATAAAAACTTGAATGACAAAACTTGACTATAACACTAATATTATAAATGCGAAAGTTTGTATGGATGTATGGATGTATGGATGTTTGTTACTTCTTCACGTCAAACCTACTGAAAGGATCTGGCTGAAATTTAAAATAGACATAGCCCTAGGTCTGGAATAAAACATAGGATACTTTTTATCCCATAAATCAGTTCCCGTGGGATGAAAATCATCCTTTAACGTTTCCATAGAAACAACGCGTGCGAAGCCGCGGGGCGCAGCTAGTAGAGCAATATAGCCGAGTCTCGACGACCTCTAAGGCGCAGCAAGGTACGGGAAGTTGCGGGTTCGATTCCCGCCTCGCGACAAATGTTTGTACGATCTGCAGATAATTTGTTTAGGGTGTTCTGGATGTTTTCTTTGTATCATAAAAAATTTCTATCTATGTAGTGTATTATCTAATACTCGTAACAACAAGCTATGCTTAGCTTAGGGCTAGATAAAGCTGTGAGAATTGTCCAGCAATATTATTATTAGCATTTTTGTGTCTTGGCTCTCTATCTTGATAACACCTTATGCACATCACTCCATCACAATCACACGTAATATTATAAACACGAAAGTTTGAATGTATGGATGGATGTTTGTTACCTCTTCACGCCAATACTACTAAAGGGATCGGGCTGAAATTTGCATACAGGTAATTCAAAAAGTTGACACGTTGGGATGAAGAGATCGCAAGGATAGCCGGCCCAAACTGGAAGCAGACCGCACTGGACAAAGACAAATGGTCATCTTTGGAAGAGGCCTTCACCCAATATGGGGTTCCTACTATAGCAAACTAAATGATGCTAGGATATATATGCTATACTAATTTAAATAACTTAATAGTTAAAGGATAAACGAGAAAAGTAGAAATGTAAACTAGATAAGTAAATATTATTTTTATTACTCTAAAATAATGTAAGTAGGCAATTAGTAGGAAATAAAAGGCTTTTTTATTCATAATTCTAATCCTAGAATCAAACATAGGCTATTTTTAATCCCGTTAATCAGTTCCCGTGTGATAGAAATCACCTTTAAACGTTTCCATAGGAACGCGTGCAAAGCCGCGGGGCGCAGCTAATTGTCATATAAGTTACCTGGTTGAAAGCTGTCGTTCTCGGCATAGCGGTGCGTAGCCTGGCATTGAGAGACAGGACTAAGGATTCTCCCATCGCGAAGGCAAACCAAGGGAACACCATATCAGCAATAGTAATGCCGTTCCAAACGCTGTGGGAGAATATCTGGTAGCCGCCGCCGCCGGCGTTCACGAAAATCTGGAAAATTATAGTTTTTTTAAAGAATTTAAAGCAATCAGTAGGTCAAGCTTTAACTTCTAAAAAAGGAGGAGGTTCTCAATTCGACTGTACTTTGTGTGTGTGTGTGTGTGTGACTTTTTTTACCTCCTTTTGACTGGATGATCCGATTTCGATGATTCTTTTGAAGAAAGCTGGTGGTTCCCGTATGGTCCCATTTAAATTTGGTCCAGTTCTGACAATGGCATCCATGAGAAAACCATATTAGTTTATATTTTTTTATAACACATTTTTAAGCAACATTTACTTATTCATATTTTCAAACTTATGCGATCTGAACACAGTATTATTTAACGTTGGGAATAATAGGTAAATAAACACGATAAATAGCCCTTAAATAATAAAAAAAATATTAGTTATTCTTTTAAATTTACCAATAAATAAAATATTTTATCAATCATATCAGTATCAGTTTTGTAAGAGGTCGTGTGCGAGTCAGGTTCTATTCTCTATTCTACCACAGACAAAAACTAAAAAAAATTAAAATTAATACGACCAGTAGGTCGTATTAATTTAAACTTAAATCTCATTACTATAATGTGCCTTATTGCCTTACCATAAGAGCGATGGCGATTCCTCTGAAGATGTCCAGAGAGCGAAGCCTAGCTCTGGTAGGCGACCGCGGGACACTGGCCTCGGTTGTCAGCACTCGTCTCAGAGCCCACTTCATGCTATAATGTGCCTTATTGCCTTACCATAAGAGCGATGGCGATTCCTCTGAAGATGTCCAGAGAGCGAAGCCTAGCTCTGGTAGGCGACCGCGGGACACTGGCCTCGGTCGTCAGCACTCGTCTCAGAGCCCACTTCATGCTATAATGTGCCTTATTGCCTTACCATAAGAGCGATGGCGATTCCTCTGAAGATGTCCAGAGAGCGAAGCCTAGCTCTGGTAGGCGACCGCGGGACACTGGCCTCGGTCGTCAGCACTCGGGTCTCAGAGCCCAGTTCATTGTCCTCTCTGAAAAACGTTATTAAATTATAAATTTATTCATTTTAATTTGTTTCATTTGTCTTAACGCTATCACTGCCCTGCTGTGTACCCGAAGGGGCTCGCTGTATGCGACAATGGCAGTTAGGTACCTATGTAAAAATTCTTGTTTATCACCCACCAATATCACTATCTATGGTTTATCCATCCAGCATGGAGCATGTTAGTAAATAAACCACGATACAAATAACAAAAACTCACTTGCTTGGCGTCGAGTTTCAGATATAATTGTAAGCAATTTTTATTGAAGGGAGGATCTAAAATCGACAAGTAATGTAAATTACGTATAAAAGAACGCGCCAACAAAGTGAATTTTAGGTTAAGTATGGGCGGTTTGTATACGTTTATGCCTCATTCAAAATGGACACGGTATAGTACCTATAGTATAAACCCAAAACGAAAATGCAGGGTGGGCGTGGAGGGCGCGCCCCTAGTCCTGATAGTTATGCAAGAATAAACTTATTCTGAGTGGCTTCAAATGCTTCTATGCCTTCAAAATTAGCTTACTAACTTAAAAAAAGTTGTTACATACGAGTTTAAATTAAGAACCATTGAATGAGTGACATTGTTGTTTTCACTTACTCGTTTTTTCATAGAAAATGTATGGGTATTGTTTTTTTTAATTATTGCCAAAACTTACGATTTGATTTGGTATGTCACTTTGAGAAAAGTGTTCCTGGTTGGAAATAGAGTTGATTAAGACCAACTTGTTTTTTTTTGACAAATGTAATTTTTTGGGCGACCAATTTACATGTGTTATATTTATTTTTAACCGACTTCAAAAAAAGGAAGAAGTTCTCAATTCGACTGTTTTTTTTCATGTTTGTTACCGTTTCAGAACAGTTGACTGGGTGGTCCGATATTTATGATTCTTTTTTTATATGAAAGCTGGTGCCTCCTATGTAGTCCCATTTTAATTTGGTCCAGTTCTGACAATGGACAAATCCATGAATATCCATAAAAAAAACTATAAAAATTTAAGTCGGTTTACAGTTTCTTAAAACAAAATTATTTATGTGCTTATGCTTACCTTGCAAAATACCTAGCGTACAGCCTAGCTGCCACGACGCGCTTGCCAATCCCCTTGACGATGTACCACAGTGTTGCCATAGACAGCAGCACCACCGCTGCTGTCAGTATCGGCAACGAGGCAGCATCAGGTTCCGCGGTCATCCGGGGCTTGCAGCCATCTGTGCTGGTGAGGTTGAGGGTGTATTGGCCGAACTCCCCGAATTCGTACGTGCCTGGAGAAAGAACAGAATTGAAGTCATCATCATCCTCTACAGCCGGATTTTACCTACTTCTGGGTAGGTGATAGGCCTCCGGAATTTTGTGTAATCAACCATGGTCACCCTGGACCATAATTCATTTATTGTTTGTGAATAGGTAATATTTAGTACAGACTTATTTTAGATCACTGGATTCTGATCACACTTTTGTAACACATTTATTTTATCTTTTAACTTGAAACAAAGCACAGAGACACAGTGGCGGATTTACCAGTAGGCTGAAACCTAGGGCGACTGATTTTGGGATGCAGTAAATGATAATAAATTGTTAATCGTACAGAAAAAAAAAACGGTGGTTGGCCGCGAAAAGGCGCATCTTGGCCCTATTTTAGTTTAGTAGGTAGGTACCTATCCATTTTGATTGCGTGTGAGAGGGGGGGGGGCTTTATATTTATCATATTTTTACAAAGTAGATAAACAAATAGATACATGATTTATTTACGTATAACTTGTCATCGTATTTGAATATTAAAGAGTAGAATCTGACGATAAGGTACAACAAAATACAAATACAAAAACACAAAATCTTTATTCGGAAACTTAAAATACATTATATTATATAACAGTGTTTGAGACCCCCTTTTAAGTAAAGTAATTTACCTGTGTTAGGGGAATCTCGCTCTGCCGCAAACAATAGAATTTGGAACGTACATTAAGTTCGGCTAGTAGTTATTATATAAGGCTACTTAAAATATAAAGCTTATTATTTACAAAAATAAATAGATTTTTAATTATTTTTAGCTATTTAGGAAGTGAGCGCGCGCGCGTGTGTCTGTGTGTGTGTGTGTGTGTTTTTGTGTGTATATTTGTGTTTGTTACTATGTGTGAACCTGTATAATTTAAATATTAAATAGTAAAGTATGTAGAGGATGTAGAGATACATGAAAATCATAGGAGAGAAGACAGGAAAACCTAACATAACTTATCGAACAGTGCTTCCGTTTCGTCATAGCTTAAGTAGAGTAGCCATTTGGTTAGTTTCTTTTTCAATTCATAGTTACTTAAGCTATGAATATTAAGTTTTTTGTTAATTAAGTTATATATGTCGGCAGATTGGGATACATATTGTCGTGCAGCAAAATTAGATCTTACAGTTCCTTTATTAATTATGTTTTTATTTCTTCGTTGTGTTTATTTACTTGTTGTGAATTTTAAATGTTTATGGATTTTTAGGGCTATGTTTAAGGTGTATAATTTTCTAATCGTAAGCAATTCTGATTCCGTATAAAGTAGGTAGGTTGGATATCTGTATGGTCTAGAGTACATTACTTTGATAAGAGACCTTTGCGCTCTTTCTACTTCTATAAATTTACTCTTTATGGCTCCCCCCCAAACGGTTATACAGTAGCTTATGTATGACTGATTCTGCTAAGGAAGTATAAATCTGGTTGAGTAAGGGTTTGGAAGCGGAATTTCTTAGACCCTTAAATACTGGATATTTAAGGGTCTAAGAAATTCCGCTTATAAGTCTAAGAAATCCATAAGTTTCCTTACTCTACCCGTCAGCAGTTCTATTTGTGCATGCCATGACAATCGCTGATCAATCATTATGCCCAAGTACTTAGTTGTTTTAACTTTAATGATTTCAGGACAGGGGCACACCAGGTACATAAGATTATCTCTTAAATTAAAAAGACAATATTGCATCAGGATAGCCTATCATCGACGGGATTAGCAAATTTTTTACCTTCCTTGAACTTTAAAGTATATTAAAATGCGTTTATTTTATTAATACAGTGCACAAACAAAGGAAAATGCTACATAACAAGTCGACTTATTCATATAAATCAAATAAATATTCCTGGAATATTCACACAACATCATCTAGCCCCAAACAGCAGAGCCTGTGTGTGTTATGGGTAGGTACTAGTTACCACCAGCCTTTAATATACCTCAATCTCAGCAGAAAACAAACAGCCTGTATTGAACCACTGCTGGACGCAGGCCTCCCCCTTATAAGTTCATCTAATGGGGGGAGGGGGTAATGCCCATAATCCTGGGCATGCGGGTTGGGGATCGCAGTTTGGAGGTATAATTGTTCTGCAGGAGGCGCTACTGCCCGACCCCCGATGGATATCCCTTAGTCGCCTCTTACGACATCCACGGGAAGATATGAAGTGGTGCATTTTCTAAGCCACACAGTTATAATATACAAAATACGTTCACTATTGAACATAAGGCCTCCCCCAAACGAGACGCCGCCGGCGCTGACGTCAGATGGCTGACGAGTCAAGAGCTATCTGTGTAATCAAACCTTTCGCCAAACAACTCACTATCCAATATCCATTTCAGCTTTTTACAAATAGATTTGTCGTGTGGTTCCGGTTTAAAATTTGTTTAATTTTTTTTTAAATTCACCACTCCAACTCTTCCCGCGTGTGTTGTTAGACGCGAGGGATATACTCCGGGGGGCGGTCAGCAGCGCACAAAACAATTGTACCAAATAATGCGATCCCGCACCAGCATACCCAGTGTACCGTGGGGATTACCTCATGAGATAAAAGCTAATAAAGCCCTTATCTAGATGAGGCCTGCGTCCAACAGTGGACGAATATATAGGCCGTTGAGGTTGAGAGATAGAAAATCATTTGTTGACGCAACAGAGATATAGCAGATGAAGAAAAAAAGAAAAATATAAAATAGTAGGTACCGACTACCTTTACAGACTGAATACAATATCGAAAATTATGCTAATCATCGCTCTCTAACTCAATGGATTGGACAATAACTTTGCAAAGATATTATGTAGTTCTACGCCAGAAATTATTAAAACGTCTTTTATTGCAACAAAAAGGGCAAAACCACAACCACAAACTACATAGTTTTTAATATTAGTATGAAGTGTGATTTTGCACCCAGTTAGGTAGGTACTAAAATAATTGATTGTTTTAAAATATTATAAACCGACTTTAATTATATGCTTTTCTCATGCCATTGTCAGAACTAACCAAATTGACAATAGACAATACGGGAAGCACCAGCTTTCAAATAAAAAAAAGAATCATCCAAATCGGATCACCCAGTCAAAAGTTATGAGGTTTGTTACTACATTTAAAAAAATACAGTCTAATTGAAAACCTCCCTCCTTTTTTGAAGTCGTTTAAAAACATGTACAAAATGTTGTAGGTACCGACAACATTTTGTACATGTTTTTAAACTAACATGGATAATGAAGTCACAGGTCATTGACCAGAAAATTGCCACATACCTGTATTTACATAAGCCAACATCAGGTATGTTTGCATTATCGCAAAACCATAAATAAGGTTACAAGAACTTGCTAAACTGGTTTCAGCCACTTATGCTGGTTTTAGTTTTAGAGCCTTGTCTTGCAGTCTGACTAAATGTTTTTATACAGGGTGTAACCATTTTTGAGATGAGTTCTATTCCTTTATTGTATTTTTTTTTTGTTAATAATGCATACTTTAGTGATTAATGGTATGATCAGAAGTTCAAATAAGCATTATGTTTTGATTTTTTTTACATTTGTAGGTAGGGCTAGACAATAAGCACTCTTGTTCAGATTGGTGGAATCAGCAGGGGTATTTAAATTTATTAGATAGGTTTCTGAAGCGAAAACGACTGATTTGAATAAGTTTTTTTTTTATAGAATGCTACTTTGATTTGTTCAAACTGTTCAAAGTCTCCGACGGCCTTTCCCATGAATTAAATATGGTTTTGTAAAAGATTGTCTTCAGAGGTTATTTAATCCAGATATAAATAAATAAATAATGCTGGACAATTCACACAGCATTATCTAGCCCCAAGCTAAGCCGAGCTTGTGTTATGGGTACTAGATAACTGATATACATAATACAATACACCCACATAGATAGATATTTTTTTTATACATAGTAAACATCCAGAACGAAAATAAACAGAATATAAACTGACTTTTGGGTTTTCTCACAAATCAGGTTACAAATAAATCTTAATCAGACTTTTATTGAATTAAAAACATTTATTTAGCAAATTTTTAAGAATTGAACAAATTTATGAAGAAAGAATTGCTTTGTGCTAAGAAAGGTCTATAATACAATAATGATATTGCTCCAATTACCTACTTATCGATACTTAAGCGAACATTATAATGAAAATAGCCAGATAGTACAAGTTTTATTTAATAAATCAATGACTCACGTCACATGACACAAGATAACGAGGTTAGCATGCAATATTGGATTAGTTAGTTTCCTAGTGCAAATGTCCTTGATTTAATGTAATATTAAAGTAATAGCTATTTCTGTTATCTCAACCTCGCCTAGCCTGTATTGGTCCACTGCTGGACGCTGGCCTCCCCTTGATTTGTGCCTTATTTGCATTTATCTCACGGAGAGTAATGCCCATAATCCCCACGCAGGGCATGCAGGTTTCCGATTGCAGTTTGGTGGTATAATTGTTCTGCAAGGGTGCTCCTGCCTACCCCTCAGTGGATATCCCTTAGTAGCCTCTTACGACAGCGGCAGAACGAGTTGGGGTGGTGCAAATTCTAAGCCAGCACACAGCATTTCAGCGCCAATGTGGACACTTTTGTGTCTTGTGTCAGGTAAAAGCTATCAATGATGTCTTTTGTCTTGTATCAATGAATATTTGATTTCTATAGGACCACTAGGACCAGTA
The DNA here is from genome assembly GCA_955876795.1 of Eupithecia tripunctaria. Taxonomy (NCBI): domain Eukaryota; kingdom Metazoa; phylum Arthropoda; class Insecta; order Lepidoptera; family Geometridae; genus Eupithecia; species Eupithecia tripunctaria. Next base: position 3,850,137 of record OY041623.1, on the reverse strand, counting down.
TGAAAAAATCCACTCTCTGTGCATATGTGTGTCCAGTTGCTACTGCTAAACACATACTCATTGACGATCAAAAAGTGTTTGGTGAGTATGTTTGCGCAGCACCTTTTTTACTTTTTAGTCTTATAGCAGCAAAGAATTTGTAAACAATATTTTTTTACAAATCATTTATTTATTAAAATCTTTATTTCTTTTAGTTACAGAGTGGGCTTATGCTGAGACATTTCTACCTGCCAACCAAAAGACACATGTTTTTTATAGATGTTCAGCATGCTTTATGTATGTAACAGTATCTCTTACTAATATGTAAGATCATGACATGATGTGTTTTGGACTTAAGAATGACAATGTTTCCTCTACAGTCCACCGCTTTACCAACTGAGCTATCAAAGGCTTGGCTGATGCCTCGAAATTAGAAGAAGGTTCCTTTAAGTAAAAATTAGAGGCATACTCAGAGAAAATATATTACAGGATAAATAATTTCCATCAAACACAAAAATATATAAAATCATTGGAGTTCACAATTTGTTTAAACTCCTCACTATGTTCTTGACTTCTGATGAAGTTATTGTCTGAAATATACCTTGTTCTCTTTTATAATTCAATCATTCATTTATTTAACAATGTTAAAACAAAAAAGGTCAGGTGTCAGATACGATTTTATAGCTTATTCTTCATGTTATTTGATTTTTCTGTAGGTCCATAATAAATTGTATATTTTTTTATTCAATCAGGCTATACAGATTTCTTTGAATACACATTTGAAGCATTTATCATCTGTTTCAAAGCGCAGCAGCAAGAAATATCCATAAATTTGCCTATACCATTGTGATGATCTATGCAGGGGGTATTAAAGATAAACATTGCAGTGTACAGCCTGCTCATGACATTGAATATAATTCAAAAGGAAGTAGGGTGAATTTATTGTTCATGAGTCATCTAAAAGGGGCCATGGAGGTCTCCAAAGGTGATTTCAATCAGACAAAGGAAAGCAGCATGTTAGAGTACCTAAATAAATTGTATGCAAGTAGGTAAGTACGTCATGGTTGCTACACTTACCATTACAAATTTCTGCAGTCTCATTTCGAATGGCATAGTGCACGGGACTAAGAGTTTTCAACACATACGCGTCAGAACCCTTCGTCTTCTCAGTTGGTAGGAGTTTGCAGCCTTCACACTCGTCGTATTGACTCCAAAAACTTATTTCCGTATCGGAAATAATTTGCACGCAAGCTTCATCGTAGCGGAGTCCAACACCGTAGCAGTCGCGAATAAACGAACCAACGTTTTGGAAATTTCCACGAGACATTTTCATGTAGTAAATCTACATCAGTGTCGTGAATTACATCAAGAAAAATACGAAAACAATGAAAACGGGCACGAAAACACAAAACGAATATTCCGATTTGTTTGACGTGACGTGAATGATTCATCCATCAAAGAACGAGTGAATGAAATGCATTCTGTTCACAGGTGTCAATATCAATTTCAAAAATCACAGATTATAAATAAATTATGCTTGAGACTTTATGCCGAACACTGCCATCTATCGTTAAGTAGCAAGCAATTAAGCAAAATTTTAAAAACTTGCTGCCACTTCACATTTTCATAAGTAGAGCAGTTACCCATTTTAAGAACGGAACGGATACCTTAGCCCCCACACAAACGTACTTTCCGCTTCATTTGGAAACTACGTTTCTGATCGTATTGAAATTTGCCAGACATAATCGGATGACAAATAGCTATGTTTGTAGTGTTTTAGTTTTTTAAAAAACATTATGATCTCGGAATGAGAGTGAAACTAATTTGCCATATTTTGACCACCAAATCGAGTCATTTTCAAGCTATTTTTTATGCATGATAGACACCTTTATTCGAAAATCTGTCACGCTGCAAACATCCTAAATATATTCACCATTAGAAATTAACAATTATTTTCTGAAATCAGTCGTTAGTTCAAAATGAATCGCAAAGTACGAAAAAATATAAAAAATTGAGAAATTCCTTCAAATTTCTGCAACCGCCCGCTCAAACGCGGGGGGCGATGCGAGCACAATTCCAAAATAAGGCGAATGCCGCGGAATGGCCAACACGATGCGATTCTATGTGAAACAATAGCAAATTCGCTCGGGCCGGCCCCGCTGAGATTTGGGAGGGGTTCGTAGCCTTCCTATGTTTACTTTTTATTAATTTCATTCTAATAATAATTTACTGTTTCATCCTTTACTAAAAAGTTGCAGAAGGTGGTGCAAAAATATAGGGCTTATAAAACTATCTATATTATAGATAGATAGTTTTATAAGCCCCGCAAGTTGATATTGCGATTGGCGGCCATCTTGGTGACGTAGTCGACGTCACACCGTCAGTACCGTTCGCAACAGTTCGCAAGGTCAGCCCGCGCTTACGTACTTACGCGCATCGAGTACTTGTTATAGCTTTTTGTTTTTGTTATCCTGTTTTATTGTTATTTTTGAGTTTTGTTGTTTAGTTTTGTTACCTGTTACCCGTTAAAATGAGTAAGAAATTAATTAACAGTCGTACTCGTGAAATGATAATGAAAGTGGTCAATTATTTTTTAAAAGAGAAAGAAGACTCTAAGTTAGTTATCCAATATATAAACTGTGCCTCAAAAGTGCTTCGAACACTACTAAGGACATTTTAATGTCGAAGCAACTAGTAATACACATTTTAAATATTTTGCAAAATTCTACCAAAGTCACGGAACGTGTGGCTTGTGCCACAGGCAAACTAAATAATTTAAATAAAAATATCCCATAACCCATAGCTTATTTACTTTTTATTATTTTTTTTGCTATCTGTACTTTTTTGCGACGTATGACGTCACGCAGCTGTTATTGTGACAAGGTTCCATCGCAATATCAACTAGCGGGGCTTTATACGCAAAGATTAAAAAAGAAAAGCAAAATATTTTAAACACTCCTTCGAGCCGGATTTGAACCAGCGACCTATGGATGCCAATGATTCCTCTACAGTCCACCGCTCTACCAACTGAGCTATCGAAGGCTTGTGTGTTGGCTCGAAATTACGAAAAGGTTCTTTTATATAAAAATTAGAGGCATACAGAGAGAAAATATATTACAGGATAATTAATTTCGTTCAAACACAAAAATATGACTTAATTAGTAGTTTAAAACAACTTGCGGAACAATATAATTAATAAAAACGGCACTTCTAATCATTAAGTATGGTTATGGTTGCTTTGTGAATTTAAGTAAAAATGGATAGAATCAGAATAAAATTTATTCCTATAGGCTTGCAAAATTAAATAAAACAAGATGATTTTCTAACTAAATAAGAAATTTGTAAAGTATCAATTCTCTTCAGTTAATTTGTTTGCTTATTAACGAAATAAGTAATTGTAAAATTTGGGTTGTGTGATTAACACTGGTTTTTTTTAACTTGATCTCTTATTATTAGAAACTTAACTTGGCTATCGTCAACTTAGCTTGGCTGTTCATGGTTTCGAGTCTAACGAAAAAAGCCTGACATGTTTTCTAGAAAAAGTTTTAGCAACCCTATACCAAAACAAACAAATGTGTATTAAAAAATAAATTATATATACACTTTAACCTTTACAATAGTTACGAATTACGTAAACAGGTACTACATTTTTACTTCATTTAACAAACAGGGGAATGTGAATCTTATGTGGTAGCAAATAAATACAACAATGCCTTGACGAACTGCACGATTTCAGAGCCACCTAGCTTTGACTCTCCGTAAACTCGGTCTACAAAAGTGATTGGTACTTCGCCGATTGTAAAATCTAGTTGCCTTGCCCTGAAAAAGACAAAATTATGATCATAATCAAGGAAAAAATTATCTATTTCCACCACCATGAGGACGTCGTTATAAAAAATTACGCGTTAGGGGGATCTCGGATTATCTCACCTAATCTCACATGGGAACGAGGCCTGAAAGTGAAACATGTATGTATGTTTGTTGCTCTTTCACGCAAAAACTACTGATGACTGACTTTTTATTCCATAAATCAGTACCTGTGGGTGGGATAGGCGTGCGAAGCCGCGGGGCGCAACTAGTAAGTACATAAGTCATCTCTGCTACACATTTTTTTTAATCTTCTGCCGATGCATCGTTTGCATTGCATTATGTGCCCCTGTAAAAATTATGAAAGTAATTTCTTTGAAAAAAATATTAATAAAAATAACCTATTCTGACCTGATAATCATTTCCATTTGGAAAACATATCCTTTAGAAACACAGCTGTCTACCAACTTTTGTAGGACATCCTTTTTGTATAATCTGCAATTAATAGGAATGAGCATGGGTTAATAATAAAATTATAGGCATTATGTATGTTACACATGCATGCAAGCATCAATACAAAGCATCAAATCATATATATTTTTTCAAAGTTTTGATTGTACCTATCCTTTCTGCATATCACAAACAAATAGTTGATTCCGTGTTTCTACCTACCATCCCCCGTATGTTTGTTACCTCAGAACTTTTGACTGGGTGGTCCGATTTTCATGATTATTTTTTTATATGAAAGCTGGTGCTTCCCGTGTGGTCCCATTTTAATTTTGTTCAGTTCTGACAGTGGGGTCCATGAAAATTAATGAAAAAACCTATAAAAATTGAAGTCGGTTCATAGTTTTTTAAAACAAAATTAATTATATTTAACCAATAATCGCTGAGTTGTGTATATTCTTCCTTGTGATATTTTTTTGTAGTTGTTATATATTAATTAAGTTTTATTTTATTTTGTATATGGAGTTATAACTTTTTAACTAAACACGTAAGGCCCTAACTGAAAACCAGCGCAGTATTGGACAAATGTCTATACTACAAAATGCTGAGATAGGGTCCCTTTTTACCCAATGTATAATTAAATTGTTAGATTTAAGTTCTTATTAGTTTCAATTATTTTATTATTGTATGTACTCGTTCGTACCATTTCTTTTTTGTTTGTCTTTGGGTAAAATAAGTTATCGTGTTTCGTTTGTCTTATCTTTACCAAATCCTTTGTAATTAAATCATTTGATGTTTTGTATTGATTTCTATGGTACAGAATGCACTGGATTGGCATATCTACTATTTTTACAGTAAATCAACTACTCTTATAATGAGCGGGTTGTTGACTTACTGTATAAATAGCAGATATGTAAGTTTATGGAACAGAACAAGGTCAAATAGAGGTCTCCTCCCTACTGATAATATTGGTGATGTTGTGCACATTGCTATAAGAATATAAATAACTGTTCTATGGATAAAAATATTAATCATCATCACTTATTAGTTCACAGCTGGAAATATGCCTGCCCTAATAAGCACCATAGCATACTGATTTCTGCATTTGCAAGCAGAGTTATCATTCAATTTTAATTTTGATACATCAGTTTTCATTTACTTTTAAGGAACCCTCTTCAATAATTGTTCTGAGGACCGAGATCACAAACCCTTTAAGAAATAGGGTGTCCATTACCCAGCTTTGTAATTAATATATTTAACTGTTTTATGAATAAAATATTATCTACCTATCTTTGTGATGAACAGGATGAATATTGTAGATGAATATATAGCTTGTGTAAGATATGTAAAGAATCTGCAGCTGCTTTTCATATCTTAGTTAGATTATAATTATTTACTGGCTATAAATTACCAGGAATTTCGCTTATGCTGAATTCAACAATAGGGTAGGTAATTTTGATTGCCGAAAAGTGCAGTATTTCCTGTGGAGTAATCCAATAATTCAAGGATAACAGTATATTGCACAGCTAAAATATAACAAATAGCTGACCTAAAAGAACCTGTCAAGTCTGAAGCACCTGGCCTCAACAGTGTTTGAGTCAGGAAGTTGGCTCCTCGAGAGATTAGCTTCCTCTTGAAGTCCCAGCCGTGCACCCCTCCATCCCCCTGATACCGTGTGCCAGAGACCAGGTCATAGTCATGTTCCCGTTGGAGCTCAATGAATTGTGGGATGAATTTCGGCTGGAAAATAGGAGAGATGACATTTTACAAGACATTTTATTTCACATTATTCAATGAAAGGCCTACAATATTAAGTGTCAATATGTCTTACAAAGATATACCTATAAGCGGAGCATAAACGTAAATAAACCGCCCATACTTAACCTAAAATTCACTTTGTTGGGGCGTCCTTTTATACGTTATTTGCATTACTTGTCGATTTTAGATCCTCCCTTCAATAGAAATTGCTTACAAATATATCTGAAACTCGACGCCAAGCAAGTGAGATTTTGTTATTTGTGTCGTACTTTGTTTACTAACATGCTTCATTCAAAATGGATAAACCATAGCGATGAAATGACTGTACTCAGTGTATTAATGTACAAAAAACAATTACAAAGGTTTGGTACCTACACAATGTTTCTAGCAACTAGAATATTTAATTGTATTTTTTCATTTTATTTTAATACTAGCTGCGCCCCGCGGCTTCGCACGCCTATCCCACGGGAACTGATTTATGGGATAAAATGTGGCCTATGTGTTATTCCAGGCCTAGGCCTAGAACAACCTGTATGCAAAATTTCAGCACATCCCTTCAGTAGTTTTTGCGTGAAAGAGCAACAAACATATATACTGACATGTTTACAAACTTTCGCATTTATAATATTAGTGGACCAATTTGACAAGTCTTAGCCTGTAAATTAAATACACAAAAAAAATCTTAAATAATATTAATAATCGTTTATTTTCAGACAACATAGGATCCATATTTGGACAATAAAGATTATATTCTTTATTATATATATTCAACTAGCAGGAGACATTATATCAGCCACCTCAATAAACAACAGCAAGAATAAACTTGACATAACGAAATTTATTTTTAGATACTTGTTATAATTTATGTTGATTTTAGTTATTGTCACACTGCAATAACTTAATTTAACACTGCGTGATGTAGGCACATCAGACACAGCCAAGGTTGCCAAACGTACGAGGCTCCTCGTACAAATACGAGATTTGTGGTCTTCCGTACGAGGTACGAGGACACTATCAACCTCGTACAATATTGTACGAGGTTTTGACATATTAACCACGGAAGGGTGATTTCCTTCGTCCGTGCATCAACAATGTCACTGCCGCATTTGCGCGATGATTGTCTATGGTTTGCTATCCCATCAACCGAGAAATCCCCGAGAAATAAAACATTTCGTTCCTCGCTTAGGTCGTCTCTATCACACATAGCGCTAATTGCTACTTTCTCTGTTCCTTACGTGTGGAGTGTTGCAAAAATATTTTTAATGCAAATTGATGTTTTATTTAGTAGAAATCCTGCTAAAGTTTATTTAACTGTGTAAAACGTCCTTATTTTAATAGTTTAATATGCCTTATTTACCTTTTAGATGAATGTACGAGGCTTGAAAGCCAAAGTACGAGATTTTTTGTTGCTTAGTACGAGGAAAAAAATTCTACGGTTGGCAACCCTGGACACAGGCTCATCATCATCATCATCAGCCTATATTAGTCCACTGCTGGACATAGGCCTCCCCTAATGAGCCCCATAGCGCCCTGTCTTGAGCTTGAAGCATCCAGCTTCTAATGAACAGGTGGCCCATCAATTATCAAATAAATAAAATATTGGATGGGTAAGTTTTGGAAGTATTTTCTAGCTTGTTCTGATAGGGGAAACAATAGGTAGGTAGGTAACATACTAAACAATAAAAACTGATAACAAAAACCAAGATTATACCTAATACTTTCATATGGCAATAATGCAGCTGTCCTTCGCTTTTAAGAGACAAATCACTCGCAGCCATAAGGCTGCCTTGTACTATATTTTTACTGAACCCATGATTTGAAATTGTAAAAACCTCTCGAACCCACATGTTTATTAGCACCATAGTACCTTGGGGTGCTGTGGGTTTGGATGATTTTGCTTGAATTTGAATCAAGACTTTTGGTATCATCCCTAGCTTCAAGTCTTTGACAGTTGCCACAATGCAAGTTGCACAATGAAGCTATGGCGCTTTATGGAGTCAGGGGTTATTAGGGGGTCTCGAAAGGTAAATTACTAGTACAATAAAGTGTTCATTCATTCCTGCAGCTCCGTGTAGCAGTAGTATGAGGCCAGGGGGTTGGACATTGATTATGTTAACAACTATGCATAATAATAAGATAAGAGGCAGTGGTAATCTTACGTGGTGGCTCAAATCAGCGTCCATAATAATAATGAAGTTTCCTGTCGCATGTTTTATTCCATGTATGTAAGCTGTGCCTAGCCCAAGCTTTTTTTCTCTCGGACGAAGAACTATTTTATTCGACCCGTAGATCTTCTGAAGCTGTTTCGCAGCATCCAGGGTACCATCGGGGCTGCCATCGTCAATAACAATAACTTCATAATCGTAATTACTGAAAAAACAACAAAATTATCATTCAAAACAAAGCAAAATGAAATGAGAAATGAAGTGTTTTTATCATGTTCGGAGGCTCACCATTGATCCAAGTATTTTACGATAAGCCATATTATGATCGGAAGATTTTCTCTTTCATTGTACGTAGGCAGTAGTATTGAATATTTATCACTTTTTGTAATTTCTGAATCAAAACCGCAATGGTGCAAAGCCGCCATGGTGTTGTTGCGAGCGAATCATGGGCGAATTGCGATGCGATGCCGTTGATTGATTGATTTGAGGTGTCGTGTCAGAACAATTTGACATTGACAGTACACGACAGTACAAATCAGCTGTTTTAGCAGGGCTTCCTACTAGATTTTCATGTAGATGTAGTGGATAAGGACGGTAATCTATTTCAAATCCAAGTTCTCGGAGTGTGAACACACACTTTACATTGTCCTGTGTCGTTTGACGCAGAATTTGAAGTTTCTGAGTAACAATTCTTTCCATCAGCAGCAAAGTAAATGCAAACGGAAATGTAGACAAAATGCGTGAAACGTTTCGTAGAAGGTTTAGATTTTCGTGAAGTGCATGTGAAGTGTTGTGTTGTAAAATTACAAAAAAAAATCGAAATATATGCCAGAAATTCCATTCTGTTCTCATAAAAGATGTAAAGGCAAAATCAAAATGCATGGTTCAAATAGTTTAAATAGGAAATTTCGTTAAAAATATAGCTATGTCGTGTCGCTAAAGTGAAAGTCTCAAAGTTCCCTTGATCAATCATCCTTGAATTATCCGAAAATGGGGAAAACTAGTAAAGTAGTAATCTGCGGGATGAAAAACGTAGGAAAAACTGCAATTCTGGAGCAGCTAATCTACGGGACAGTGAATCTAAAGTCTTGTTTTTATCCTACAATTGAAGATATTTACGTCGCGAACATCGAAACGGATCGAGGCTCAAAAGAACGGGTCTGTTTCTTCGATACGGCAGGCTTGGAACCGCCGCTCACAGGCGAGTTGAAAGGTTTAAGATGTTCCGTTATTTTTAGCTTTTGGTGACCACGCAGGCTTACGCAGCACCGCACTCAGGTATCTTAGCTTGCACTTTTGTAAATAAACTTTTATCGCAGCTCTAGAGATGTAAGTTTTCGTTTAAAAATCCCTCTTCCTTCAAAAAAAAATGAATTAACACTATCCTAAAGTGTTATTGAATTTTTTTGCATTGATCTCAGTGCAGACTAGCATAGACTATAAAAAATACCATAAGCCTGATTTCATTTATCAATAAATTAGGTGATTATTATGATAACATTTAATCTTACATTTAACTTTACATCGCAACTATTTGTATCAATCCTACTATTATTTTTTATATTATTTTATTCTACAATTTTTGGAAAACTAACAGCTAGGTAAGTATAACAGAAAAATATGGGTAACTAAAGGCTAATTATAAGTTTCCACAGAAAAAAAATTAAGTGAAGTTATTTAACAATCAAAGATAGAAATGGACAGCACATTTGGTTCAGGAAAAATTAAATTAAAAACTATGTTAGAATAATACCTAATATTAATAATAATAATATTAAGGTTGGCGATATTTATTTTTCTCTTAAGAATTTACAAATTCACTTATAGAGAAACTACAACTAAAGTAATAAAATTAGGCCTTTTAGCTTTCTATATATAAAACAAGGGTTGGTGTTAAGGGAAATAAATTAATATTTACTTCGATTTTTAGGTCAAAGAAGTAGTTAGTTGATTTTCTTTAACAAATTCCTAAATATGTGGGTAGAGCTAGATAACTTAACTAACAGAGCATCGCATCACCACAGAATAATACACCCTGCATCATACGGTACGCGAGTTAAAATATTTGAACAAAAGAAGTTTCATTAGGGCTGTGTTCCAGTGAGTTATTAGATAAAATTAATTTAGTTTAAGAGTTGATAAGTATGAAAGTAAGATTGGTTTGTATTATGAAAAATCCCTTAAAATGTGTATTTTAAGCAGTCTTTTAAATGTCATGATTGAGTCGAGTTCCCTGATGTATCTCGGTATTTTATTATACAATTGTGCTCCCTCGTAGACAATCGTTTTTTTCCCAGCTGTTGTTCTAGTAAGGATAAGGTTATTGGCCTGTCTTGTGATTCGTTTTTGTACGTTAATAAATTATTAATACCTACTTAATCAAAATACAAACTACTCAACAAGGGTTTAAGATGCTAGGTTGAGGTATTAAACAAATCTATATTTACCACTTCATTGTTCCCATCACTACACACAGTATTTGCTAGGAAAACATTAAAGGATTTGCATGCCCTTGGACAAGTTCTGCCTATAGATAGTCCTCACCATTATTTTGTGTTTATTTTATACCTACCTACTTACTTGTCTATTTCTTATTTTGTGCACAAATGATTTGTGAACCACATAAACTGTCTATTTATCTTATTCCTTCCTAAAGTAGAAATAAAATGATTTCCTTGATTGTGTGCATATTCAATTCCTGTGAACTGAGGTCTTAGTTTTGGAAACAATTAAACAACTTCTGTTTATTAAGTATTTATAACATAACCACTCTGAACTTCCTATGTGTCTTCTTTTCTATCCTATCTTATAAGACCAGCACCATGTAATTTTTTTACTCGTAAGTTCACTTGATCAAGTGTTTATCTGTATCAGACTAAGCATTGTGAGTCTCACATGTTAAATTAAACTATACAAATGTGAGACAGATACAAAACAGAGTTGAAGTGTCTCATTGAGGAATCTACCCCATCCGCACCCACAGAAAAGCTGAAACAAAGCTGTCACCTAAAGTCCTACTCCGATACTTCAAGGAGCTGGGAACACTCCTATGCTAGATGTCCGTGCAGATCTTAGTTCCTCCACTTAGAATTAGAATTATACATGTGAGACTCAATTATGCTTACTCTTGTATGTTAAATTGTACATAAAATTGTGTCTAGTGTACATCCCGTATTATTCTATAAGTACCAGCAATTAAAAATTTATTATATTTATGAATGTAAGCGGGTTAACTACGAATCTTGTTTGTGTTGAAAAAACAACAAAAACAAGGTTACATTCATAATGAATTCGTCAAACCACGAAAGTTTCTATAGTAAAAATTTATTACATAATTGCAAATTGTATTAATCTTTTATCTCTGTTTTAATTCTGAGTACTGTGTTAGGAAAAAAATGTGTCTATACGTGCCCCAGAGAGATTGTGCTTAGCTGAAAAGAGGTGATTCTAGTAGCCCCTGAGAAGACAGGAGTTAAAAGTTTTTTTTTGAGATTAAGAACTTCAACCTTCGATGTCCAGAATCTCATCATGAAAGGGTGTACAATCACATAGTACACCCTATCATTCTGTATAACCTCTGTAAACAAGTTTAAATATAAATAAAGCATGTATATCCTACAGGACCGCCCCAATCGCCAACAATGCAGCTGACTGCCAACCAAGTGCTCCAACGGCACTACCTCGGCTTTGCAGAAGGCTACGTCATGGTGTACGACTCAACTCGGCCCGAGTCGCTTGATGTGCTCATGTACTTGAAGAAGGATATTGATAGGAATAAGGATAAAAAAGAGGTGAAGTTTTGAGTCCTAAAAAAGTCTTTTATTGAGTCTGTTCAAAAAGAGAAGAGTCATGGCGTTACCGTGAACTAACACTTTTAGTCGTACTGCAATGACAGAGCAGTGTTGTCAGCGCAACAAGAGTTGTCAATTGGCACACAAGAACCCTCAATTCCTCCGACTCTTTCTTTTTAAACAGACTCTAACATACTTAAACAACGAATTTGCCGAGCTCTGAGAATGCAACTCGGGCGCATAAGTCTGCTATTTTTTAAATTATATGAAACTAGCTGCGCCCCGGGGCTTCGCGCGAGTTGTTCTTATGATAACCTTTAAAGGTGATTTATATTCCACGGGAGTTATGCTCTATGACCAATTCAACGTCTTACACAGATACGACAAGATATCGGCGGGGAATGGGACAAAATCCAATACAGTTTTGTCTCATTCCCCGCCGATATCTTGACGTGTCTGTGTAAAACGTTGAATTGGTCATAGAGCATAATCCCCCAGGACACCTATGGGATAAAAGGAAGCCTATCTTTGATTCCAGGATTAGAATTACCTGTATGCATAATTGTAGCCCAATCCGTTCAGTAGTTATGGCGTGAATAGGTAACAAACATCCATACATCCATCCATACATCCAAACTTTCACATTTATAATATTAGTGTGAAGTGTGATGATACTGTGATTACTAACTTCTGCCTGCGGGTTCTCTTGTGGTTAAAAAAGATACCTTTATTCAGTCATAGGCTACTTTTTATACCCATGAACTTACATACCTATATGTATAGGTTTCATGTGGTGCCGGCGGCATAGAATTTGCACCACCCCAATTCTTCCCGTGGGTGTCGTAAGAGGCAACTAAGGGATATCTTCTGGGGGGCGGGCAGCAGCGCCTCCTGCAGAACAAATCTTCCACCAAACTGCGATCCCCAACCCACATGCCCAGCGTGGGGATTATGAGCATTACCCCCCCCCCCCCCCCCATGAGTGAAACGCCAATAAGGCTTTTATCAGGGGGAGGCCTGCGTCCAGCAGTGGACCGATACAGGCTGTGGATGTGGATGTATAGGTAGGTCTAAATAAACCATTTTATATAGGCATGTCCCCTCCACAAAACTTGATACAATCGGCGTGCATTTTTACAATGGTTTATCTCTACATAATTGTCAAATTGGAAGGGTCGCTGTATTTTTCCCAACCCTTCCCGCGGGTGTCGTAAGAAGCGTTTAAGGTATAACCACCGTGGGGCAACAGCGCCTCATGTAGAACAATAGGGTATATGCATGTGACTTCAAAAAAGCTAATATTTTTTTACGTATTCTCTATTGATATAGAAATATATCTGTATATTTATTTTTGTATTTTATGTTGTTTTTATTGTGAAATTTAATCTTCTCTGTTGAGACTTAAAATATTTACTTATCAATAAGTAAATATTTTAAGTCTCAACAGCAAAATGTCTAAACGCAACGCTATTGGCACGTGAAGCGTGACGTCATACTTGAACATTTTTGTATGGGCATGAAGTTTTGACTTTGAGTTTACATATGGGACTCGATGATCCGTGACGTCATAAAATGCAATGGCTAACATTGCAGCGTTTTTATCACCCGAAACTGAGTGTAGTTTTACTTTTAGTGTTTTACCTCAATAATTTATTTTATTTTGGGTGTTATATTTTTTTTCGTTTATGTATTAACCTAAATAATCGATTAAAAAAATTAAAAAATCCATGCATATACAGTCCGACCGGAAAGAGTAGAAAATAAATGAGGGCGCCACAATTGTTTACAATTTACATGGTATCACCATATATTATGGCTACTACGTTTTGGTACTTAATATTTTCAAATATATTTATAACACATTGCAGTTCTTATTTTATAAAATTTTACAACAAATATTTATGCTCATCACATAAAGGTTTGTCCTGAATAAGAATAAAACCCACTATGCTGTAGAAAAGTAAAGTAAAAATGTTTTTTATTATATACATGCATTAAAGAAATCAAAGCCTCCTTTTGTCCACCGCACCGATACCGAGACGAATAATAATAAGAGCAATGGTGAGTGCATGCAACCTAAAAAGAAAGCAAGCATATTTTATATAATCAAGGGGAAAAAACACAATAATAGACAATTTTCTTGAATAATTATATAATAGGTACTAAATCACACATAAATCACTCTAATGACTAAAAGCCAAGATACTCAATACCCGACATCGATTCTTCATCAAAATGTTGTGGTAGAACATAATTAGAAGTTCCTGCCATACCATAATTTTCATCTTCACTTTGTACCAATATACACAATTTTTTTTGCCTTCATTAAAAATCCTCCTAACAGTGCTTTCGGATTTTCCTAAAACAAAACTTAAGTAAAGTATCAAAAATAAAGGATTGCACTACAAAATAGGACTCAATGGAACAAAAATCAACAAAGACTATTATGTATGATAAACTAGGATTTTGGATGGATTTACACGATTCTTTTAGTAAATTATAACAGTTTACGTCCAATCTTATTATTTTTAACCAGCTACTTACGGTAAAATCTGCTTTTCATTTATAAACGTCTTCTTATTCAGTCAGCAGCGTCCCGGCTTGATACTCAGCCAAACATCTCATAAACGCTTTGTAAATATTGTCACGAGCCCCACTATGTATAGTTTTATTCATTTGCTAATATTTTACGATTTATTTTCTTATACTTAAAGAAATAAAAACATCAACATCAAATCAAAACAAACAATTCGAATACTCGCTCGACCTAAGTTGCAGTGTTTCCACTAGCGGAAAATTATTCTGGTTAGTCAAACAAATATTCGATTTTTTTATTAAATTTCCTTATTTTTATTATCAAATAAAATTAAATTACTTAGGTACCTAGGTTTTTTCAATTGCATTCATGGTATAAATATTCTTAATTTTACGTCGATTAAAATTGTAATATATATTTTTGTTGGTTTGGGCCCCTTTCGGGTATAGGCCTCCTCCCATTCATGTCTAATTATAATCGCAGTTTATGTAATCTAGCTTTGTCCTAGTCATTCTCCATGTTTTTCATTCAAGCATTCAAAATGTCAACAAAGTATTTTGAATGGTTGATTCTTTTAATTTAGCATGATTTTTAAATAATATATAAGCAAGAGAAGATAAGTATCTAAGCATGACGATACTTTATCAAAAAATACGTGCATAATTCAATTTTGTAAGGAAAAGCTGAATCTAGCCACAAACCCACTTCAGCGGCCACACTGGTCTTTCATAAAGAGTTGCCAGTTTATAGTAAATTTTAGTTCCATATTAATTAATTTCTACTCTTTCTGGTCGGACTGTACCCTATTCTACCACCGAACTGCGATCACAAATCACATGCCTAGTCTGTGGATACGGGCAATACCCCCATGAGATAACACTAGATTATCCATGACACTAGATTATTCACCTGGGGGCGGGCAGCACCGCTCCCTGGAGAACAATTCTACCACCGAACTGCGATCACATACCCGCATGCCCAGCATGGGGATTATGTGTTTTATATTCAGTATTAAGTATCTTTATTGCAGACTAAAACATTACTAAAAATATTACAGTTTTGTAAGTATTAATGTACCCTGTTAGGGTATGGCAAATAACATTACTACCCATGAGATAAGGCGCGTATCAATGGGAGGACTGTGTCCAGTAGTGGACCAATATAGGTTGTTGAAGTGAGGTTACGGTATTTTTTGTTTCCACAGCTTTTACCTCAACCTCAACAGCCTGTCCACCGTTGGACGCCTCCCCCTGAAAAGCGCCTTATTGGCGTATCTTATGGGGGTAATAAAGATAGCGCATATCCCATAATCCCCACGCTGAGCAGCGGGTTTGGGATCGCAGTTCGGTGGTAGAATAGTTCTACAGGGAGCGCTGCTGGCCCCCGGTGAATAACCCTTAGTTCCCTTTAACGACACCCACGAAGAGTTGAGGTGGTCCAAATTCTAACCCAGCACCACACAGCTACTTTTAACACCTTACATCTATTACAGGTGGTGATGCTAGTAATCGGCAACCGCACAGGACCAGATGACATCAATTGTCTTGAAAATACATGTTCAAAAGCCGCTAACTGGTGTTCCCGCGAAAAGATCCGACATTTCGAAGTCTCAGCCATGGACCGACCGTCACTCTATGAACCGTTTATATTTATGACGACCAGACTCAACCCGGTTCAGAATAAAACCGCTTTCCCCCAGCTGAGTACGTTGAGTAAGCTTACTCAGAAGAATAATCGAGGTGAGGCTATGTAACGGTACTTTTTAAGTCTATGCCCGTTTTGTTATCAGCCTTGAAGTGTTTGGCTTCGTTTGGTGACGATTTCTGATAATTAGATATAAATTTAAAAAATGACAATTCACACAGCATTATTCAGCTCCAAACTAGGCAGAGCTTGTGTTATGGGTACTAAATAACTGATATATTTAATAGGTACTGTTCACTACAGAGATAGATATTTTTTATTATACATAGAAAACATCTAGAATACCCCGAACAAATATCTGCACGTACACATACGTAACACACATTTGTCCCGAGGCGGGAATCGAACCCGCAACCTCCTGCGTCGCTTGCGGACCTTCGCCCACCACCAGAGGATTTGAATTTTGATAAATATGCGATTGCCTCAATTATTCGGCACTCGTCTAGAGACGAGAATCCTCATCAAAGACATTAATGAATGAAAAACTAAGGAATACCTACTCTAAGACCAATAAAAAAAACAACTCTAACTCAAAAAATTGCTCTACTTTCAATAGATGCTCGACCAAAGAGTGAGAAGCTTCCTACGTCTGTTTTCCCATTAGAGTACAATCTTGGCGTTTACAAATTCAGGGTATATGAGTTCTTTCTGGAAAACGTGCTCCATCTTAATCCATCACATCTTCACTTACTTCAGTGAGTTGGTGGCTAAACGCTTACGCATCATCAATTAAAAAAATTTAATGACTGATAACCAAAATACCTACGAACATTAACACGCATAATTTCATATGCGAAGCGTAAAAAATCTAATTTACCGAAGTTCGAAAATGGACCAATGAAATCATGTATGAAAATTTTTTTCAAACCCAAAAATGTTTTGGAACTTTTGCGATTATCTCCGATGATACCAAACTATCGTAAATTATTTTGTGCGTTTAAGTGGATTCGATGATTAACTACCTATAGCACTACATTACACAGATGTTCAAATTCAAACTCAAAAATGCTTTTTTGCATAGATACAATAAATGTACACTTCGAAAAAGTCAAATCATATTAACAAAATACACTGACATGCTTCGGTATTTAGACTAAAGTAAAGAAACGACGAAGAAACCTTTAGCCTGTTAGTTGTTGTTTTTCGAGTTGGGGTAAAATCCGTCCCAAGCTTTTTTATCCTCTAGATAATCTGATATTTTATAGTAAGCTTTTGGCACAGTAAAGTTTTGACAGTTCGTTTGAATTTATTTACTGATAATTTTTGCAGCTCAGTAGGGGTTTTGTTGTCGAAGCGTATACATTGCCCTTTAAAAGAT
The DNA here is from genome assembly GCA_955876795.1 of Eupithecia tripunctaria. Taxonomy (NCBI): domain Eukaryota; kingdom Metazoa; phylum Arthropoda; class Insecta; order Lepidoptera; family Geometridae; genus Eupithecia; species Eupithecia tripunctaria. Next base: position 3,832,632 of record OY041623.1, on the reverse strand, counting down.
ACATTAGTTTTATGATGCCTAGTTATTTGTGGTTCAAATACGGTCAGAAGCGTATTTGATGAGCATTGTCATCCAGTGATTATAAATATAGTGATGTGTGAATAGTCTAGCACTAATTTAGTTTCCTGCTACTTTAGTTCCGTACAGAAATCGTTACCAATCTGCTAAATCTGCTATCTTCTTAGTAAACAGTGAATTCTAGGATAAAAAGTTTTCATAGATGACTTAGCATTATACACCAGCCAGAATGTAAGTAAACAAATCACGACACAAATAACAGAAACTCGCTTGCTTGGCGTCGAATTTCAGATATTATTATAAGTAATATTTAGTGAAGTAAGGATCTCAAATCGACAAGTAATCTAAATTGCGCCAACAGAGTGAATTTTAGGTTATGGGTGGTTTGTTTACAATAATTCTACATCGACAGCTAGTGTATAATTAGGAGGTTAGCTAGTGCATAGTTTGGGAGTGTCGATTCTTCGTTTACTAACTAAATTTATCCATTAGAATACAACATTTTAGTTAGTTTTATGCCTGAATCGACATCTTCAAAACAATGACAAGAGCAGGTAATACTACTTTTTACTTAATTTCAAAGAATAATATGAATTAGCAGTTTACTAAGAATTGCGATTATTCTTTGCCGCTATTATGTGTGCGACCATTCTCATTGGAATATGTTGTATGAAATATGCGCTGCGCTATCTTTATTTCAATGGGTTTTTGCGTTGAATGTTTTTTGGGTTCATTTTCTGTACCAGTGTACCAGTCCTTTTACCTGACATGATGATTTGTCGTTTCGGACATTCTATTTGTAAGGCGTTTTTACGAGTGGGTCATTTAATTTTATGTCGTTCATCCTGCAAGGGCGTTACTAGATTTTCCATTTGATACGGACCGTTTAAAACGAAATAATGTTGCTTATTACTTTACTATAACTCAGTTTTTATGAATAGTACTAAAAGATTATAATTTACGGTTTTAAAGAACTGTAGGTATTTAAACCCATTCTCTCTTCCACTCTCTACCATTATTTTTAATTATTTAAATTATTATTGCGGCATTAAAAAAGTAATTGTTTTTTGTTTTTAATGTTATTATCAATATTTTAAAAAGTATATACTTTTTAAATATTTACATAAGTAAAAAAAATTAATAAATTATAAGAATTTCAAATTCTTATGATAATTTTTAACCCGCTATCGCGACATAATCTATGTACTTACTTATTAGAACACGTACCTTGTGTAAATTAAAAATCTCATTAGTATTTATTTTATTAGTTATAGTTTAGTTATTTAGTTATTAGTCAAAAGCCCCGCTTTTATGTACTTAATTCATTCATATCATCTCATAGTGTGAAGTGTGGGGCATAGATTTATAACTCGGTTAGTCGAGTTTGACTAAATAAAAAATACATTTTATAGATTTTATAAAAAGAGCGACTATAGAAAAATATGTAGATATTAATTGTGATTATGATAACGCTTTAAGTGTTGGCACTTTTAAATATATGACAGTAGTGAATATTATGAAATTAAACTCAAGTAGGCTTAACATTATATAATACATAAGTTTTAGGTATGTGCAATATATTTTTACCTCTACTTAGGATAAGTTAATTCCAAGTTTGGATTTGTATGATAACATAATGTTTATGTAAATCTATAAAGTATTACTTTTATGTGTCTTCACTGAGTATTTTAAAATCTTATGAAATAGCTTTGGCTTTTGGCGAAGCCAGAATATGAGATCTTAATGACTGTTCCTGACTTAGATATTTTAGACTCTCTTATATAATTTGTTGTCTTGTCAAAAAATCGTTTAATTATTAATCCAAAGTTTGTTTAGATATAAAATAGAGCTTTTACATAATTTACCAGTCGATCTATGATTTTATACAATCCATTGCTCATTATAAATTTTATTAAATAGCTATATAATAAAATTTATATTAACCCTTAGATGTGCTGAAATATTTAATTAAATAGGTTAATCAAATAAAATATAATTTTCTAATTGTTTTTTTCACTAAACCACTCCAAACTAACACTAACCCTTAACACTTACGACAAAGGATATCCTCCACGTTTCATACATTTTTGGTCCAAAATCAAAAGTGCCGGCCAAGAAAAAAAAGTGCTGTATTCTGATAGTACACGTCCGCCTTAACATTTGTTACTATCGCACCAAAGCTGTAGCCCCACTATTAGTGGTGCTTGCATTTCACAATTCACATTCCTTCAACATAAATCTTAAGACTTTCTTGACAGACTGTTCATCTACTATCTTTCTGACCTATTTATCGGACATTTCATATATTTTTCGATCGATTTCGATCAAATGAATTAACCAAAACAATGAGGTAACATAATATTTTCGATTAAATGCATAACAAACCGTAAATAAAATGGTTTTTTTTATGGCAGAATCCATTTATGATTGAGATAGGAGTTGTAATAAAGTAAAAAAGAGTCCATGAGTCGTTTTTATGCCACACGGTAACAGTTAATAACAAAGTCCAAAACGCAACCGAAAATGTTAAAACTTACCAAATGTGAAAACAAAAACAACAACAGAACGTTTAGCGATTGTTGATGTTACCACTAATAGTGGTGCTACAGTTTTGGTGCGATAGTAACAAATGCTAAGGCCGACGTGTTCTATCAGAATACAGCACTTTTTTTTCTTGGCCGGCACTTTTGATTTTGGACCAAAATGGAGGATGTCCTTTGCTCATAATAGACAGTGGTCTAAATTCCAATTTTTCAGGACTTAAACTAATGCCATCCCTTTCATAACGATGCAAATCGTTATGAAAGAGACGGCAACATTTTTAGTCCTGTCAATTTAGTTTAGTTTAGTTTTGACGACATCCGAATAGACACCAGTGTTTAATCGACAAATAAATAATTAATTTTGTTTTAAGAAACTAAACCGACTTATTATGAATTATATTTTTTGGGACCACACGGGAGCTTTCATATAAAAAAAGAATCGTGAGAATGGGACCACCCAGTCAAAAGTTCTGAGGTAATAGGGAGACCGGGGCAAGACGAAGCTCGGGGCAGGACGGGAAGTGGGCTTGTGTGCGTGACTGGTGAACTCGACAGAGTCTAACACAGCGCCATTCGTACGATGTTTAGTCGCGTCACACCTGTCCGAGCGGTGCGTGCGTGTCACAGCGTGTTTTGGTTGCGAGGAGAGAAAAAACTGTTTTTTGGAGAATTTTTACGAAGTTTTCTGTTTTGAATTGATGGGCACCACGGTAAGTATCAGTGCTGTTGTAATATTTTACCACGTTCTTATTGCAGTAGTGTAAAACAAACGAATTTAGATTGCGTTTTCACAGAATAATTAGTGGTAGGTAAGAATTGTTGTTACTTTTGCAAAGTGTGGCTGTTGGGGCAAGACGGTCAGGGCATAATGGGATAGTATCCCGTCTTGCCCCATATGTTTCTTCTCCATACAAGAATGAGCTCATGAGTAATTTAAATAAAAAACAAAAAGTAAATAAGGCTAATAAACAGAAACCTCACAATAAAAAGGCTGAAAAGAAAAGACCTGAAAAAAAGAATAAAAGAGAAAGACGCAAAATAGACACAGATACTAGTTCATCTGGAGACGATGAAAATGATTGTCCTTGCATATATTGCGGGGTACCTATATTCACAGTCCACTGAAGGATGGGTTATTGTTGCATGTGCCAGGGCTGGGCCCATAATTCCTGCGCAGGTGTGGACGATGACGATGAAGAGGCACATATATGTGAACGTTGCCAACCAGATTAAAATGTGTGCTCATTATGCCCCATAGCGTTTCCCATCTTGCCCCGATCATGGGGCAAGACGGGATATTTGACATGTGCCATTTAGTTTCCATTTGCCAAAAAAGTATGTGATTTAGTGCCATAAATTATTATTGATATGTTAATTAAAACTGTAAGAGTTGGTTTTGCTGTAAGAGATTTTTAATAAACAGTGTAATTTTCATACTATGACGATTTTTCCCTTAAGTATCCCATCTTGCCCCGGTCTCCCGTAACCGTAACATAAAAAAAATTAAAAAATACAGTCGAATTGGTAACCTCTTTCTCCTTTTTTTTTAAAGTCGGTTAATAAAACAAGGCGTATTTGATAGCAATATTTATTCGAATCGAGTTACACTTAACTTAATATCATTATTCTACAACTAATGGGATAACATCCCCGTACTACGTAACCGAGAAACTCGCTTTAGGGTTAACTATGTGTTTTGGCTGAAACGCATCTAGGACAACTTAAATCAATCAAACTGGTTTATTTCCGAGTGTCAAATGTTACTTTAAGATGAATAAATATAACAATGTTTAGGTTATTATATTTTATGCACATTTCGTGTTGGATTTTATTTATGTTGACTCATTTTGTCGAAAATATGTACATTTAAGCCAAAATATTGATAAACCATTTGTGATTCCGTGTTAAATAAATAATAGTCCATTAAAATAATATGTTAATAGGATGACACTGGTTTATTTATTACACATAGATGTGAAACACATTTAGAAAAGGGAGGAAGTTACGTATTTACTTTAAAAACGTTTAATTGACTTCCGGTTTAAATTTATCGAACCAAGCGATTCCAATTTCACACATACATTCAACACAAAAATAATGCAAAATAGTAATATAATACTCAGTAGGTATTTAAAAATTTAATAATAATTTAAGTAGTCATTATTTATATTGGTGATTCGTAAAATACGTACAAAATAAGCAGATCTATAAAATAAAACAGCCAAAAAGGATGTCAGACATCGCAAAACAAAAGTAACATTTTAATCATAGTAAATATTATTAAAATTCACAATCGTATCGACATTTCATCCATAAAAGCTTTTAATTTAGAACACAGCTTTCTTACAGAAAGTAACGTATATTTAGCACGTTTTTGTAACTTGTTGTAACTCACTTGGTCAAAGGGCAGACTACCTGAGTGTTATTTTAATTTAATAAGTAAGTCCATTAATAATTCCTCTAATTTGTTGTAAAATTAGAAAATAATATTTTTATGATTTTTATAGATTTTCAGTAAACTTATCACTTACAGAATTACCATATTTACTACTTTAAAAGTTTTGACTAAATTTAACAAAAATTTTAGGCTAACGATTATACATTAGCCTGATTAAAATTTTGAGCCATCTTGAGGGTAACTTTAAATCCCATGGAGGATTAAACAATTTTTAATTCAATATTTTGCTTTACTTGGGGTTTAAAGTTCAACAATAACTTTAAACCAGTGTTTGTCACCATTTCTCTCGGGTAGAAATCCTGATTTTAGATAGGCCCGTTATTGGGGCCTGCAGGGGTATTTTACAGTACCCGGCGATAAATAATGCACATCGACCTTTGGTTGGAAAGAGACAATCGGCTTATTTCAGAGCCTTTTAGAGCCTTTTTTTTAGCCAATTTAGCCGATATATAGCAGAGCCGATTGTCTCTTTCCAACCAAAGGTCGATGTGCATTATTTATCGCCGGGTACTGTAATTCGTCGGAAAAGCCGCCGGATTCGATATCGGAAACTTAAAAAAAACTAATCAAAATAGCGTTCTAAAGTTTCGTTGGAATAGAATTTAAATTTGAATCTGACATTTTCGCTTCGGAAACGAATCGAATGAATTAAAATACGTAGGTACTGCTCGGAAAACGAAAATAGATTTAAATAATTTGCTCTTACGTCACTTATGTAGGTAGGTTTACATTTTTAATAATCTTCATCGTTTTTTACGTTTTAAGGGCCCTGGTAGACAGATAATTTTCACTTATTTCGTTGTAAGAGAATTTTTTATATACATATAATTTCTATATATATAATTTTATAGATAGTTTTAGGTAAGTCTGCCCTGACTGTGCGTTCTACGCGTGTTTCTACATCTAATCTATTTTAATGACTAGCATGTCTGCGGTAAATTTAGTTCTATTTCAAGTAATTTTATCGTAAAATATTTTATTTTTATATATGACGATCTCTAACGGTATTACGTCCGTTAGCGCGAATGTCAATTGGCATTATGTTTAAAAATAACATTATGTTAATTATCTTAACTACTAATTAAGAATTTTGACTTATAAATAGATATCTGATTTAATTTTTTCGTCCGCTGCTAAAGTTTTAAAGTGCTTTACACTAGACCGAGTCAAAGATATATATTTTAAGTATATATTGAATAGGTAACGAGATTAAAAGCCGATGATTATCTAACGGTCTTAATTAGCCAAATAATCAGGCAAAATGCCTTATCCTCAGATTTTTTTAGTCATTATTAAGTATACATATTAAAATACTAATATTTTATAGGTTTACAAAGCGTAGATAATGTTTTTTTTATATAAGACCCGGTCTGAGTAGGTGTTATTGCGAGATCTTTGACGAATCTAGTTACCTACTGTACTTAAAACTAAGCTATTTTATAGTAGGTACACACAGACCGCGAAGCTCCATTTATTTCTTTACGTTTCATAAGATTATATCAGTGTTTTTTCGCAAAATAAGTATTTAGAATCTACCTAAGTTGCGCTGCCCGCAGCAATGAAGATTTCACATTTCCAATATCAATTTTATACTGTGTGCGTTACTGGGGCGGCACGTCGACTCGGATCAAAATGAAAATATATAGAAAAATCAGAGCCCTATGCCAATTTCACGAGCCCCAAAAATGAAATTAGTGCGCCCTATGGTTTCAGAGTTATTCGAGAAAAACAGATTCCGCTGCAGTAACGCCTAAAAACGTTACTGCAGCGGCACCGTTTTTACCTATTAGCTTTAGCCAAATTTTAAGTAGCTTATAAGATAGCTTATATTTGAGCACTTCATGAGCCGAACAGCGGCATTTGTGCGCCCTGTGGTTTACGAGATATCAGCAGTTCCCGCTGCGGTAACATTTTGCAGATGTCCATATCTTCGGAACAGCTGGATGAACGAATATGATTTTTTGTGAGGAGGTGTGGTGTAAACTGATCCAACTGCAGCACCAGTTGTTTTTCTTCAAAAATTCAGGATGTATGAATTAAACGAATTTTTCAGTAAATCAAAAATAGCCGATATCTCATGAATTACATCACGAAGGTGCTCTGTGATTGCATTGGCTGATGCCTATTAGAAATAAGTATCTTCTGACAAACTTCTGAAACCCTGCATCTAAGTCTCGCTGAAATATAGCAATTTTATCACTGAAATTGGTTCACTTATTTCGATCCTTAAATAAGGGAGTTTTTAACAAGATACAACTTGAAATGATTCGTCAATAATCCGAGCGCATATTCAAATAAATTCATACTGAATTTCAGCTTTCTATACCCAATACTTACCCGTTAATAAATTAAATTCACTCATGACGAACTTTCAGACAGTTATCCGACCAAATACGAAAGGCCATAAAAAAGCGGCCGTTCAGTACTTCAAGCCAACATCCTTAAATCGGTAGTTTTGTCATGTTTAAAATTAGGTACACTTACGTGGACAAGATTTAATGTGGGATAGAGGCGCCTTTATTATTGGTGCTGGACAACACATGCGCGAACTCCTCGCTCGTACTCCGTGTGTCGCACAGCTGGCAGACAATCTCCGGGTTTATGGTTTATCCATTTTGAATGAAGCATGTTAGTAAACAAACTACGACACAAATAACAAAATCTCACTTGCTTGGCGTCGAGTTTCAGATATAATTGTAAGCAATTTTTATTGAAGGGAGGATCTAAATGTAAGTAATGTAAATTACGTATAAAAGGACTCGCCAACAAAGTGAATAGGTTAAGTATGGGCGGTTTGTTTACTAACACTGGACACCCTATAGATACACTGAGTAGGAAGCGAGAATGGTTTGAATGGTTAAGGTTAAGCAAAAAAAAATGTTTTCATATAAATACTAATAGTACCTACGTAGGTTTAAATAATACAATAAGTAAACTTTTGTCATCGATTTTAAAAACTCCGCTCTCGTCATGCCTACCTATTGGATTCGGTTGTTTGTTACGATTCCCTGATTCTGCGGTAGGCGTAAAAACATAATTATCATTATGCGTACATACCGGATAGGTCGACCATCTACCTACTATCAATCGACCAAGGCAGCATCAAGTAGCACATTGACAGACGGACAGCGGAATCTTAGTAATAGGGTTCCGTTTTAGCCTTTGGGTACGGAACTCATAAAAAGTAGGTAGGTAGGTGAATAATGTTTATTCTTCGATAGGAACATACTATTTGATATAATATAATCTAATTACTTACCTACTACTAATTCAAAGGTACATAATAATAATATTTACGATCAGACGATTACGAAGTAAACCTAATAATATGTACCTAGTACAAATTTAAGAGAAGTTATAACACCTAACTATTAAATAAAACGAAAGAGCTTTTCTGCACCACTGTACAAACTTATGACAAACTGATAGATAAAATAAAAAGGTACGGTGAATGTTCCTATCGGCCGCTTTTTTACGGCCTTTCGTATTTGGTCGGATAACTGTCTGAAAGTTCGTCATGAGTGAATTTAATTTATTAACGGGTAAGTATTGGGTATAGAAAGCTGAAATTCAGTATGCATTTATTTGAATATGCGCTCGGATTATTGACAAATCATTTCAAGTTGTATCTTGTTAAAAACTCCCTTATTTGAGGATCGAAATAAGTGAACCAATTTCAGTGATAAAATTGCTATATTTCAGCGAGACTTAGATGCAGGGTTTCAGAAGTTTCTCAGAAGATACTTATTTCTAATAGACATAAGCCAATGCAATCACCGAGCACCTTCGTGATGTAATTCATGAGATATCGGCTATTTTTTATTTACTGAAAAATTCGTTTAATTCATAAATCCTGAATTTTTGAAGAAAAACAACTGATGCTGCAGTTGTATCAGGTTACACCACACCTCCTCCCAAAAAATCATATTCGTTCATCCAGCTGTTCCGAAGATATGGACATCTGCAAAATGTTACCGCAGCGGGAACTGCTGATATCTCGTAAACCACAGGGCGCACAAATGCCGCTGTTCGGCTCATGAAGTGCTCAAATATAAGCTATCTTTTAAGCTACTTAAAATTTGGCTAAAGCTAATAGGTAAAAACGATGCCGCTGCAGTAACGTTTTTAGGCGTTACTGCAGCGGAATCTGTTTTTCTTGAATAATTCCGAAACCATAGGGCGCACTAATTTTATTTTTGGGGCTCGTGAAATTGGCATAGGGCTCTGATTTTTCTATATATTTTCATTTTGATCCGAGTAGACGTGCCGCCCCAGTAACGCACACTTTATACTTTATTCTCACCGAAATTGAGCTCAATCTGTGTGCTAGGATATCAACAGCTCTATATAAATCAACAACTTATATCTAAAATGTTAAGTAGCTGTACCTATGGCCTTTCACAGGAAAATCTCTAGTTTATGGTATTTTCAGTATGTTTATGTGGGTAGGTATGTCAAAACTTTGCATATCTCGAATTTTCCTGATCTGTGACGAAGCTCTAAAATATTGTCCACATGGGAATAGTCAATATTCAAACATTGGTATTCTATAAGTAGTTAAATAATTTTACACATGACGTCTTTCTATCACATGAATAGGTTGGTGTTATTTGTTTTTAAATTAATGTCTAGGTATTTAATTCAGAAAGTCTGATAAAATCAACTTAAGTTTGATGACAACTTTTTACAATTCGACAGCATCGATGGTCTCGGTCAAATTATGAAAGATCGATGACGGAGCAGCTGCATCATAAAATTTTACACGGTCAATTTGAAGACGAAACCAGAAATAAGTAACCTTAAAATTATACTATCCTATCATAGCCTCACCTATGGCACGATATCATCTCTCAAACACGTTAAAATAATTCCGGGGTTCGGAACGCGTTTAGAAACGCACTCACTTTTATCTAAAGGGGATATCCTTTGAAATGGTGTTGCCGACACAAACTAGTTTCGAACCCGGGTAGGCAAAGAATTAAATCATTAGCTAGTCCCTTACCGTAGTGAGACGGCACCGTGTTGTTACCAATCCAAATGAGATAGCTCGCTCATTTGGTATCAGTATACTGTGTGTTTTTGTAGTGCGTTTTTGCACAAAAGGTCGTGCAATACGATTTTAAAATAAATGGTAGAAATAACAGCTAATTTTATTGGCAAAAACACAATGTTAAACAACTCAGAGTTTGTGTGCGTCGGAACTTAGTTAACGCACGCATTCAAAGACAATGCCACAGTTTTTGGGCGTAAGGGCGTATCTAACGATTAAAATATTTGCGGATAAATTGTGTTTTTCCGACACAAACATTGTTTAACCCGGGTAGGGACATTTTATAATGAATAAGTACTTTAAATATAAAATCAAGAGTAAATACTTAGATGTCTTCTAGCTAGTACATCTATACAACGTCGTCGGCCATATCGTCACATACCCACAAGTTAGTCTATGGACAAACGAAGGTCTAATCCCTTCGAGATACATAGTCGGCCACATCGTCACTTACCAACAGGTTAGTCTATAATCCCTTCGAGATACATAGTCGGCCACATCGTCACTTACCTACAGGTTAGTCTATGGTCAAACAAATGCCTATTTCCTTCGAGATAGGTACATAGTCGTCGTCACTTAGGTACTAATACCAGCAGGCGAGGTGACCAAACGATCCCTAGAATAAAACATTTAATTCTAACCTCCATTACCACTATAGTACCTACGATATCTTCTTTCATATATATTAGAAATCATAATTATTCTATAACGTCCATTTTGAAAGTTTGCCTGTAGCCAATCGGCTTCATGGCGAGTCTGCGCGCGGCCGTGGTAGCTGCGCCGGCGCACTTTGTGTTAAGGATCTCTTCGTCATCGCTGCTTGAGTCTTCGAAGTGACCGGATGTGCGCACCTCGCCTTCAGAATCCGATGACTGTAGAAGAAAAAAAAAATTTTTAAATTTCGGTAGTTAGGAGTTCTTGCTAAATCTATGAAAATTCAAATATGTAAAATTTTTTAATATTTTTAGAAACACAAAAAAAAAACAAAGTTCTGGGCAGCTCTGTCTTCTCTTTTATATGTTATTAAAAACTGTTAAAGAAGGCAGCGTCTTTCCCATTGCAGGGCAACATTGTTTGAAAAACCACAGAAATACAGATATTTATATGTGTAAAAAACACTAGACTAAAATATACCAGTAGGCAGAGTAACAAAAAGAGGTGATAAAAATGTTAAATTGTACAGTATAATCAGTTACTAAAAGCTAAATAAAACAAAAAAAAATAGGTGTTATACGCTAGTAACAGGTACATATAAGAATAGATTACCATTCAGTACCAAGATGGTCTAAAGTGGTAAATCATACAATATAAAAACTAAAAAGAGTCCAATAAAACATCAAAGGCCGAATAAAAGAAAAGAAACCAAATAAACCAACAGAACGATAACAACAAGTGTAAACAACCAGAAGACCATGCACCAAGTAAAGAAACAAAGCTAGAAATAGTAAAAAATAAGTAAAGATAAGAACAAAGCATGACGGTTCGATTTACTACCGTTTACAAAATGACAGAAGAAAATACGAAAACAGTTAAGTCAAGACAAAACGTTAAATAATAACAAACTGCCGTACTCAGAGATGTTAATGCTTACTTAAACTGTCACTAAGTAAAGGTTTTTGCATTGAAATCTACCTAGTGACAGTTTTCAGTAATGAATAACGTCTCTGAGTAGGTACCTACGGTTAAAAGAGTGTTGTAAAAAGAAGTAAAGACAGTTTAAAAGTCAAAAACACCCTAGGACTATGTAAGTTATTAGACGAAAAGCGTAAACATAAAGTTAAAAGAAAAAGAACCAATCGAATCCGAAATTTCATAGCGGTTATGAAAATGAAATAGAAAATAAGTAAAAGAACCGTCATGCCCCGTTCTAGTGAGAGTGAGCTAGACAAACATTTATTTCTTGGATCTGCGCGTGATGCTGGTCGGCAAACGCTTGATGGGCCGCTCGTCGCCGCTGTCCACACCCTAGAGACGGTATTTACAATACATTTAATACATCTGTACAATAATAATTTCACATAATACGTACCCTAATATGTTATGTATCGCATGCCTACATTGAAAAACCATAGAAATCTTAGAACCCAAGATTATTAAAATTTCTAATAGGTATTTAGTACCTACTGATAAATTTCAAGTATGACATTTTTAATTTTTTTTTCAATTTTATTCTGATGTGATATTTTATGTAGGGCATTGCAAGGCTGATTGTATGTGCATTATAATGTAACAGGGACCAAATATCTTGTTGAGTCTACATGGTTTTTGTAAAATAAATTGAATAGGTAATGCTAAGGTCTTTCTTAAATAAACACTGATTTGTAGTACCTAACAGTAACGTAAGGACAACGTATCCTTGTAGGTACAAAAGATCGAGGCCCACCATATTCGTTTTAGATTTAGCTATTTCCTCATTTTTGGCTAACAGATTCAAATCAGAAAACGCGTGACAACATCAAAAGCCTGCATCTTACATCGAAATCGCCGATAGTGAACCTAGTGGCGGCGGCCTCAGCGGCCAACTGCGCCGGCGGCACCGATTCCGGAGACAGCACCTGTGGGTTGGTGGGGGTTAGCCAGTGTTAGTTATGAGCTTTTAGTAGCGGTTAATCATGAGAATGTAGCTAATAAACATGACTAACAGTCGGTTTACCCAGTGTTAGTCATGAAGTTGAGCTAATATGTTAAAAACCTGTGGTTTAGTGAGGGTTAACCAATGTCAGTTATAAGGGCTTAATAGCAGTAAATCATGAAAATGTAGCTAATATGCATGACTTAGTCGGGTCGACGTAGCCAGTGTTAGTCATGAGGATTCAGCTAATAGGTAAACACCTCTGGGTTATTGAGGGTTAGCCAGTGTTAGTTATGGGCTTTTAGTGGTGGTTAATCATGAGAATGTAACTAAAAACATGACTTACAGTCGGGTTAGCCAGTGTTAGTCATGAGGATTTAGCTAATAGGTAAAGTCCCGTAGGTTAGTCGTTAGCTGGATTTAGTTAGGGTTAGTTGTGGGGTTTAGTAGCGGATGATAGTTGATGAAATGATGTGATTGTATGTTCAGCTATTGGAGTAACAGTTATTCATGAGAACGTTGCTAATAAACATGACTAGCAGCTAGCCTGGTTTACCAGTGTTAGTTTATATTGTTTACCAAACGGACCTACAAAGAACTACGACTAAATATGATATGATAAACATCTGTAAATTATTCGTACATACCCGGTGAAAAGGCTTGTTACTGGTTGGTACTTAATCGCAGTTAGATATGACTATTAGGTACTTAGTCAACCACATGTCACAACTTCCAACTATAAATCCGTCGTGGTTTTTATTATTATTAACACGAAAGTAGGTAATTTACAACGGGATATTTACCATGATCTGAGTTTCGAGCTTTCCAATATTTCGGCACAGTTTCAGACTGTTATACCGTGATCATGGCTCATAAAACTGTGCCGAAATATTGGAAATCTCAGAACGCAAATCATAGTAAATATCCCTTCGTAAATGACCTTTATATTATCTTCCAACTGTAAATAAGACTTACATCCTGATCGCTCATCATCTCCTTGGTCGACACGGTGGTTTCGATCCTCCTGATGGATCCCTGGTGGATGTCCACATCGAAGGCCAGGCATTGGAAGCGACGCAGTAGAAGGACCACGGGTATGGGCAGTACCCCGGCAAGGATCATAGCAATGGCGACTCCGAGAACCCAGGAGGGGTATTGGGTCTTCACCACTCTGCCCTGAGGTAGAGAAAGTTTTTGGTAAGATATGTTTATTGTGATAATGGCACTTGTAACCCTAAAAACAAAACAGAAACATAATATGACCCTTTCAATACTAGCATTCACAGGGCAAGGCGATGCATGACTCTCAACTTGTTTTGCACATGATGTACCTAATTATTTTTTCTTAACCATTAGCTATTGTTTCTTTTATGTTAATTCTAATAATTTAATAATATTAAATTATTATAATTAACACAGTTGCGTACGTAATTAATCGATAAAATTTGTAGTGTTCACACTTAGGTAGTTTATTAAGATTCTATTAGCGAATGCCTATTATTAGCTTTCTGTGACTATTTTAATTTCTATTGTAATTAGTTAAGCTGATGGCAATCCGAATTAAATAAATAAATAAATAAAAACATGGAGACACCTAAACAGGTGACAAGTTCCACCCTTAGAAGAGTTCTCTGCGAAAGACTGCAGGTAGATACTAGATGCGTCAAGCTGAGGACAGGGCGCTATAGCGCAACATTAAGGGAGGCTATGTCCAGCTATGGACTAGTATAGGCTGATGATGATGATAAAATTAATGACGATTTTAAATAAGTACAATTAACCTACATGTATAATAGGTATTTACGATGTATTAAGACCTTGATGTTGTACCTACATAAAGGGAACCCCCCAGTACCAGAATGCAACAGAAAAGATTGTTGTTTTTGAACAAGGATGGTCGTGACTTTTGAACAAAGGGTCCGTATGTAAAGAAAATAATATTGTTCGTCATTCTGGCCAAGAGCGAACCGTTTAACTTGCCCTGTTGAGATTATTATATTCAACCTTCCTAATAAGTAGGTACCACAAAATACGTAGGTACCTACTAATTTCTGCCCGCGGCTTCGCACGCATTGTTTCTATGGAAACGTTTGAAGGTGAATTCTATCCCACGGGAACTGATTTGTCGGATAAAAGTAGTAAAGCCCATGTTTGTTTCCAGGATTAGAATTACCTGTACGAAAAAGTTCAACCGTTCAGTATTTTCGGCGTGAAGAGGTAACAAACATCCATACATCTAAACTTTTGCATTTCTAATATTACTGGGATTCTGAATGCGGTACCCTAATTCACTATCAGCCATCCTTATAAGTAAACCACACTGATACACTCACTTCAGTTAGTACATTTTCTTCTACCTATAGACACATTGACCATGTTTTTCCTCATAATCGGTTTAGCAACAAATATAGTATTACCAGTGTGGTGCGTGCAAAGTGTGGCAGTGGTAACCAATAAAGGCACTGTAGTTGGTCAGAGGAATGGTTATAATGACGTGTTTTTTGGAGTTCCGTACGCGAAAGTGAATGAATCACGTCCGTTTGAGGTAATACATAATACAGTTTCTGTTTTTAAATTTAGGTAGGTAAGATATCGGATTTGAAACGCCTGCTTTTGGTTTCCCGGCTGCCGCGCAATATGAACTTTTCCGTTGCCTTACCTTCAATCACATTGGACAGTTTGACAATTTAAAGAAATGTTAAACGTGCGTCCAGATTAAATAACATTTTATGTCACTTGTGTTGAAGTAGGTAATTAATCCTTTAAATAAATAAAACAATAATAAGTTAAGTTATATAATACACGAACCAACACGAATATGAACACAATATAGACTATTTTTTCAAAATAAGTCAAAAATCTTTGAAATCCTAGAACATAACTTGATCCTTTCGCAGTCCAGATTTATTGTGAATAATAATAATAATAATAATCCGTGAAACCCTGTAAAACATTGAATACTAAAAACAATTATTTTTAAAATCTAACAGTGCCAGGGCATTAATACCTAAGTAGCAACCTCATAATATTTTTTATACATTCTTCTATTTCCAGAACACTACTGGCTACATCTTCACCACCCCCTTCAACGCTTCAAACCCCAACATCACATGCCCTCAAGTCCTTCCCACCGTTGGAGGAACCATACAATGTCTCCGACTCAACATATACGTGCCAACAACCAGAACCAAAAACCTGCCAGTCTTCATATGGTTCCATGGTGGAGGCTTTATCATGGGCAGCGCTGGTCAGTACGACCCCAGACCACTAATCAAACATGGAATCATTGTTGTCACTGCTAACTACAGACTTGGTCCATACGGATTTCTTTGCACTGATGGCATAAACAACCAAGGTTTTAAAGACCAGACCACAGCTATAAAATGGGTTAAGGATAATATAAAATCCTTTGGTGGTGATCCGATGAATGTAACTATAGGTGGGCAGAGTTACGGTGGTGGTGCAGTCGATTTTCATCTTTATTCTAACGAAATACTATTCAATAAAGTAATTATTGAAAGTGGATCTAAGTTTGTGGATGATATTAAATCAGAAAAGGATGATAAGTCTGCTATAAGTATAGCGAGATACTTGGGAGGTAATGCAACAAATATTAAAGAAGCTATAGACTTTTTAAACAAAGCAAATCCTTTAAAAGTGATGGCTGTGACTAGAGACCTAAAGTTACGATTTAGAGTCTGCACCGATTATCTTGAAACTGACGATTCTAAATTTTTTAAAAGAATAAAAAATACTCCGATACTGATTGGATATAATAGCAAAGAAGATTTCGGTAGCTTTGCAACTCAAAACAACACATTTTACGAAAACTTAGGCGATATTTTTCAAGCTAATCTTAACAAAATCTGTAACAATAGCAAAATACCTGACATAGTCCGAAGATTTTATCTTGGAGGAAAAAATATATCTAAAGACGCAATGTTAGAGTTGGTAGATTTCATGTCAGATTTTAGATTGAATTCACCCGTTGAGAGATCTGTAGATAACTATCTAAAGTACGATGCAAAAGTGTTCAAATATCTCTTTTCGTACACCGGAGGCAGTCCATATAAAAACATCAGTGGCGTAGGAGCCTACCATACTGAAGAACTGCAGTATATTTTTGATATGGCCCCAAGAATGAATACTGAAGAAAAACAGATTATAAGAGATAGAATGACGACGATGTGGGCAAATTTTATCAAATTTGGGTATGTATATTGACTACCTAACTAATAATGCTAATCGTATTACATTGGTAGATTAAGATTGCAATAAGTAACCCAGTTGGAATTCCTAGTACAGTAGATAATTCTAACCTGCCTTAAAATGAAAATAAGTATGGTTAGTGCACCAACTGGATTATAAGACTGAAGGATTAAAGAGTGCATGCAGGTATGCGTACATTGCGCACACACTTGTGTATCTTATCATACACAAGTATGTGCGCAAACAATGTCCTGCGCATCTAGCTAGTCTCCGGCGAAACTGGCTGTCGTGGTCGAAATTTGGAAAGAAGGACTTTATCGTCATGGTCAACTTGGGTTAATAGAAACACTTGATTTCAGAGATCCAACCCCGAAGCAAACCGAGCTGCTACCAGTGCAGTGGAAGTCAACAGATATCATCTCGAAGACATATCTTAATATAGATGTGAAGCTCCAGCTTCTGAAGCAAGCCTACCACCAGAGAATGGCTTTCTGGGAATTGCTTAGATTGTTCTTGTCTTGATAAGACAGACGATAGAAGACACTACCTTCATTAAACGTTGTGAACACGACTGTAAAACAAAAGTCTTGGTAAAAATTTAAGAATACACTCGATATATCTTTTTCGTCACCGTCAATTTTATTTTTGTTGGCACGAAAATATGTTCACCTCCTTAGGTAGGCGAGCGTTGAGAGTAGGGTGCGTGATAAAAGTCTCGGCATAGGTATTAAAGAATAGAAAACTACTAATAAGTACAATAATTTTTTGTTGGGCTCAAAATTATATCCGTATTTTTTTCACTCCTTACAAAAAAACTTCATAAAGAATGTTAATCGTCAAATTTGTTTGATAGATCAGTCAAAACAGTTTTAGTAAAACACAAGTTCATGTAATAATAAAATTGGTAAATACAAAATCACATAGTTTTGTCAGATTCTTACATGAATATATGGAGCTCAGGAAGTTAAGGTTTAAGCTACTGGTAACATCAGAAAACACTCATTCGCCATAGTGTCGATGACGTAGATCACGCACGTGACCGTTGTGTCTCAGAATGTCTGTCATACCTGGGATAAGAGTAAAGTAAAAAAAGAGTGTCCTTAAAGTCTAATTAGTCCATCACTTAGTCTACACAACAATATGCAATATCTTCCGATAATCTAACTGACGGAGTCACTAGAATAACATTTGTTTACCCAGGACACTAGGTTAGGTACCCTATTGCATATATAATTATAATACCTCAGTAGCATCCCAAGCGCCGTAAGTGGGAGGGTTGATCATTAAAAACACGAGAGAGGAGAGGAGTTTGCAGGACACAATGAACGGACCCACGTAGCGCCAGGTCACCTGCCAGTAGAGGCCGGGCCGGTAGCTAGTCACCTTGTAGATGTAGATAATTATAATTACCTCAGTAGCATCCCAAGCGCCGTAAGTGGGAGGGTTGATCAGCATAAACACAAGAGAGGAGAGAAGGATACAGGACACAATGAACGGACCCACGTAGCGCCAGGTCACCTGCCAGTAGAGGCCGGGCCGGTAGCTAGTCACCTTCTAGATGTAGATAATTATAATTACCTCAGTAGCATCCCAAGCGCCGTAAGTGGGAGGGTTGATCAGCATAAACACAAGAGAGGAGAGAAGGATACAGGACACAATGAACGGACCCACGTAGCGCCAGGTCACCTGCCAGTAGAGGCCGGGCCGGTAGCCAGTCATCTCGTAGATGTAGATAATTATAATTACCTCAGTAGCATCCCAAGCGCCGTAAGTGGGAGGGTTGATCAGCATAAACACGTGAGAGGAGATAAGGATACAGGACACAATGAACGGACCCACGTAACGCCAGGTCACCTGCCAGTAGAGGCCGGGCCGGTAGCCAGTCACCTTGTAGATGTAGATATTTATAATTACCTCAGTAGCATCCCAAGCGCCGTAAGTGGGAGGGTTGATCAGCATAAACACAAGAGAGGAGAGGAGGATGCAGGACACAATGAACGGGCCCACGTAGCGCCAGGTCACCTGCCAGTAGAGGCCGGGCCGGTAGCCAGTCATCTCGTAGATGTAGATAATTATAATTACCTCAGTAGCATCCCAAGCGCCGTAAGTGGGAGGGTTGATCAGCATAAACACGTGAGAGGAGAGAAGGATACAGGATACAATGAACGGACCCACGTAACGCCAGGTCACCTGCCAGTAGAGGCCGGGCCGGTAGCCAGTCACCTTGTAGATGTAGATATTTATAATTACCTCAGTAGCATCCCAAGCGCCGTAAGTGGGAGGGTTGATCAGCATAAACACAAGAGAGGAGAGGAGGATGCAGGACACAATGAACGGGCCCACGTAGCGCCAGGTCACCTGCCAGTAGAGGCCGGGCCGGTAGCCAGTCATCTCGTAGATGTCTTGGGTGAATCTGGAAGTGAAATAAAGAAAATGATCATTTCAATTGATAAACATGAAGTAATTGAAAATAAATTGAAGTATGTGGAAGAAAGAGAATCGTTTCAAAATACTAAACACTTTTAGAAAGAAATGGTCTCTTTCTTTTTGCTAAGACACGCTTAGAAGTTAAGCATAGTTCGGTAAAATTCTTTGGATGAACCAAAATTTGTATTATGGCGCCAAAAAAACGCTCATGCGACACCATGAAAGGCGTTGGTCGCTCATGACTGCAGGACGGTGACCATGGAAACCGCTAAGGAGTGTGTTATGCAACGATTCACCTGCGAAGCAACCAGCCCTGAAAACGGGTGGCGTTGAAGCGCCTATTTGTGCATTAATTTTATTATTCTTCCCTTTTTTACATCGATTCTGCTCTATATTTCATAAGTAGGTATTATGTCTAAAGCAAGACATATTTTGTTGCTTGGAGAAATAGAGTAAAAATAATTCCTGGTGGCGCAACATAATTTAGATTTAGGTGAGTCCTTAAGATATATTAAGACTTACCTACCCCGACTTGTGGTAACGCCGAGGCGTTTTCAGAAAAAGTACAAACTATATTCTTTATTTAAAAGAAACAAAGCACCGATGCATGCCACATCACTTCTCCCAGAAACGTTTTCCGCAAGTCTGACACATGTCCACAAAATAACAATCAGACACTCACTTCTCATGTCCGTAGATGTAGATAACAGATACCATCTCCAGAAGCGCGACGACCACCAATCCGATGGTACCGGCGAAGGAGTCGAACATCTTGAGCCAGTACTCGCCGGCGCCGGTGGTGAAGATAAGACCAACGAAGAAACAGAAAGTGCAGACGATGCCTGAAAACACACAAACAAACACAATTAAGCTAAAATGTTTAATATAACTGTAGTCTGTCCAAAAAGACAAGGTGGGAATTGAGAGCGCTCGTGAGCCTATTGACAACTTTTGTTGCGTTGACAACACTGCTCTGTACTTGCAGTACGACTAAAAGTTTGCCATAGTTCAGTGCCAATAGTTCACCGTAACGCCACGACTCTTCTCTTTTTGAAGACTCAGACTCTATTAACATTTTCACGACTTATGAAACCAGAATTATCTTTTCATTAGTTAGAGATGTAAATAAAATTAATTGAGTGAGGTGTTGTTTTAGACTTTGTTCAGGCTAGGCATTCCCAATATAAGATATTGTACATATTTGTTAGCTAGCCCCGCGGCTTCGCACGCGTTTTTCCTATGGAAACGTTAAAAGGTGATTTTTGTCCCACGGGAACAGATTTACGGGATAAAAAGTAGCCTATGTTTTATTCCAGTATTAGAATTACCTGTATGCAAAATTTCAGCCAGATCCGTCCAGTAGTTTTGGCGTGAAGAAGTAACAAACATCCATCCATACATCCATACATCTATACATCTATACATCCATACATCCATCCAAACTTTCGCATTTATAATATTAGTGTGATGTGATTTTATTGATTTAACAAAAAAATGTGAAGATTTAGCCAGCCACTTAAAAATCCGTGATGCTATGACATTATTTTAGGAAGCTGTGACGGCACTGGCCTCCTCCACTCCACCACTCCCAAACTCCGACGCGCTTTTTTTTGTATTTTTTTGTTTGTTTGACTAAATAGGGTTTTTTTTTCCTATGACACTACCCTATCGTAAAAAAAAACTATTATTAAATGAGGCTTTCATGGTAAAAGCATATTGCGGTCAAAGGTACCTATACATTTATTCTAAATGTTATTACTATCATTATTGTCCTAAGAAATATTAAACAGAAGAGAAGTTGTTTTGTCTAGGGAAAATAGAAAATGTGAAAGAATTGATGCAAAATCTACATTCCATGCATTTCATAACATCAAACTCTTTTATTAAACAAACAGTCAGAGCCGTTTAGACTTACCTACTAGAACTGAGCTAAAATCAAATTTAACGAAAAATGTTTATGAAATGTATTTAAAAATTAATGTGATATTTTGAGTTTTCAAGTCCAAGAATCTCATTCCCCATTCCCGTAACTTTAAAGAATTCCCCAAAAATCTGTACTTTTAGAACTGGACCAAATTATGGGACAACACGATAAGCACCAGCTATCAAATAAAAAAAGAATTCTGAGGCAATAAACATTAAAACAACACACAAAAAAAAACAGTCGAATACAAAACCTCCGCCTTTTTTAAAGTCGCTTAAAAACAAAATCAATTATTCTCTCATTCGTATCCATATGCGGTTGCGGGTTCGATTCCCGCCTCGGGACAAATGTGTGTACGATCTGCAGATATTTGTTCAGGGCGTTCTGGATGTTTTCTATGTATAATAAAAAATATCTATCTATGTATTTATTTATTTATTGGAAAAAGGTTTACCAACCACATACATATCAATCACTTACAAAAAACTTAGAATTAGGTTCTGTTCTGATACGCATGTTACTTACAGGTAAACACGACATTTGTAGGAATTACCTTCACAATTATTATGACATATATTATGAAACATATATTATTATGAAGAACTTTAAATTTTATATAATAAAAATCAAAATAAACTATCTATCTATGTATTGTATTATGTATATCAGTTATCTAGTACCCATAACACAAGCTCTGCTTAGCTTGGGGCCAGATAATGCTGTGTGAATTGTCCAGCATTATTTATTATATTATATTTATTATTATATTATATAACTTACCGGTTAGAACAGGCTTGCTCAGTCGCTTGAAGATATCAATATCAAAGATGGTACACAGCATCCCTTCCATGATACCGATCTGGCTGCCGAGCCCTAGAGACAGTAGCATGAGGAAGAATATGATGGACCAGAACGGAGCGGGGGTCAGCTTGAGGATAGCCTGTGTGAAGACGATGAAGGCAAGGCCAGTGCCTTCTGCTGCCTGGAAGGTAAAAAAACGTTTGAAGATAAAAATATTCAAGGGTGTCTATGTATGTATGTACCTATGTCATTTAAGAGTGTAAAATATGTAATTTTGTAGTTCGATTCGAAATTCGTTATTTAAATAAATTAAATAATGTTGGACAATTTAAAGCATTATCTAGCCCCAAGCTAAACAGATGTTATGGGTACTAGATAACTGATATACGTAATACAATGCACTGCATGGATTGATATTTTTTTATTATTATTCATAGAAAACATCCAGAACACCCTGAACAAATATCGTATAGCGTACATATATTTCTCCTGAGGCGGGAATCGAACCCGCAACCTCCTGCGTCGCAGGCGGACCTTCGCCCACCGCGCCGGTCGTCAAGTTAACTTATATTTCTTCAAATCTTTTGCCAACACAGAACTAACTACCGTAGGAGGTGCTAAAAGTCGTGGGGAAAAAATTACGTGAGATTTGCCAAGACCCCACCCCCCTCTCTCCCACGTGCGATTGGGTGAGATTATCCGAGACCTAAAAGCCTTGTTACACCTTTTTCCCTAAAAGCCTTTTGCATCTTTTCCGAATTTAATCTGTGCGATGGCTACCATTTTAGCACTTTTCTATGTTATTTTTTTGACATAAAGTTACAAACGTTTCTATTTTGTACGTACAATAATTGATACAAGGATATAAGTGGTTGCCCCTTTTCTAAACGATATACGCAGCATTATCTAGCTTCAAACTTAATAGAGCTTAATTGTCCTTTATTCACTGGTTGGGTCTTTAAGGTCTATACCGTGTCCATTTTGAATGTAGCATGTAAGTAAACAAACCGCCCATAGATAACCTAAAATTCACTTTGTTGGCGCGTTTTATACGTAATTTACATTACGTGTCAATTTTAGATCTTACCTTCAATAAAAATTGCTAACAATTATATCTGAAACTCGACGCCAAGCAAGTGAGATTTTGTTATTTGTGTCGTAGTTTATTTACTAACATGTTACATTCTAATGGATACGTTATAGGTACCAACTAAGCTGGATGTGTTGGTGTTACCTCCTCGAGCTGCTTGCTCATGCTGCAGCCAGTCAGGTTGTGCGCGCTGATGAAGCTTCCATTCAGCTTCGGGAACTCCTCATTGTAGTACTCATGAGAGGAGTTCGGTAGGAAGCCGGCGATGTGGCCGTCCGCGAGGATATTGATCTCCCTAGAAGAGGAAACTTACGTAAGTACCAGAAACATGGAAATTTTGTGCACAGAAGCGCTCTACTAAAACATAAGCTATTAGATAAAGTACAGTAGTTTACGGTTTTTCATTTATCTGAATACTCTCGGGTTAGGGTATGTTTCGTCCGAATTTAAGGCGTTTTTGAAAGCTTACTCGTCATAGATAGGTATATGAGTGACGGTTACTTCATAGAAAAGCGTTATTCAAGCGTAGATCCATGACTGAGGAAGCTTTTCTATTAAGTAAGGGCCTTAAACTCGTCCGCGAAGAGATTCGGTCAAAATATCCCCTTAACTCTCACAGCCCCCTCAGAGATATTCATAATTACTTAAGGCGGTTCCCCGATGCACAAGCGCCGCCTACTATTTTATCTTATTATTACGATAAACAATCGAATTTTGACAAAATGATAGGCCAGTTAACCTTTTTTTTTGTATAGTTTAGGAGGAGATGCGAAGTTGCACTTGATGGTCACTAAACTCTATTTTCGTATCTCCTTCTAAACTATCAAAAAAAAATATAACTGAGGTATTGAAAGAAAGCTTACGGTACCTATTAGTATCATAAACTGGCCTATTATTTATAAAAAAAATCCTTTCTTCAACGTAATAATAAGATAAAAAGGCGGCGGCGCCAGTGTACCTCGGGGTACCGCCTTAAACTATCACGTAGTAGAGATTTCAAAACATTTTTTTATTATTAGCCAGTGCCAGTTTACTGAGTGCCGCTGACAGAGCTCTGTTTATACAGAGTAAGTAGTGTTTAATTTTATAATTCGGGCTTTTCTAAGTGTACATTTATTGTATTTATGAAAATAAAGAGTTTTTGATTTTGAGTTGATTTGTTAAGGCCCATACAGCAGCGAAAGTGGCGCCCCCAACTATTATATCTTATTATTACGTTGAACGCAGGAATTTTTAAAAATCCTACGTTCAGTTTGTGGTATCTATTATAAGCTATTAATTAATGCCTCTGTAATAGTTTCATTTTGTAAAGCTTAGGAAGAGATACGAAGTTGCGCTTTTTGGCCACCAAACTCTATTTTTGCATCTCCTCCTAAACTATATGAGATAAAATTATAAAAGAGGTATTAAAAAATAGCTTATAATAGATACCACAAACTGAACGTAGGATTTTTAAAAATTCCTATGATAAACGTAAAAATATGATAAAATAGGAATTGCTGTCAGATTGGCTCGGGTATGCGCCTTAATGGTTTTGTTTCTCGTGTACTTCACGTGTCAACGTCATACATAACAATAAAAACAAAGGAAAGATATTAGATAACCGTAGATACTCGTAGTATCGCACCTACAATTGGTACTACATGCATACCTATTACATGTCTACGTATTGAAGGCGTATACCCGAGCCAATGTGGTACCGCCACCTATTTTATATTATTACGTTTAACACAGAATAGGTTGCAAATAGGTTGCGGCGCCACTTTGACGCGGGTATTCGGCGGGGCCCTTAAACGCAATTCCATTTATCTTGATGACCGCACTTTTTACTCGTGGTAAACATTTAACAGTCAATTCAAAATAGTACGATGGTTTTGCGGTTGGTATAGCACCCATAACAATATTAATAACATAGATGAATAGTATTTCTGTCTGTCACACCGTAGAAATTTCAGCAATTCGTTGCTTATTCCCCAGTTTTGCAAAAATAAAAATACGAATAGTTTATTTATATGGGGTTTGGAAACAATCGAACAAAATAATAATAATTTTGCATATCAACTTTACCACCTGAGTAAAAAATTTGAAAATTTGATCAGCCTATGTTTTATTTTAGAACCTAAACTATGTATATAAATCATAAATCGGTTAAAAGAATTTATTCTCATAAAAACTTACATTAGTTCACTTATAATGAGATTTATGGTAACTTATTTCTGATTTCTTTCTGGCTAGCGCCCTAAGTTTTATCATTATACAATATTTATAAAAATAATATTTACTAACTAAGAAGACATGCAAATAAAAACGTTTTTTTTAAATGGAATACGAGAGCGTAAAATACACGGAACAATATAAGTACTCTAAATAACTCTCAAACCATAATGGAGGGTAGGGAGACGTAACTAAATCTATATCTACATACCTTTTAAATAGGTTAATGTATGTAGATAGTTTAGTTTAGAGGAAACAGACATTTACACTAACTTTCACATCATACAGTTATATTATAAATTCGAAAGTTTGGATGGATGGATGTTTGTTACTTGTTCACGCCAAAACTACTGAAAGGGTCGGGCTAAAATTTTGCATACAGGTAATTCTAACCCTGGAATCAAACATAGGCTACTTTTTATCCCAAAAATCTGTTTCATTGGGATATAAATCACCTTTTAATGTTTCCATAGGAACAACGCGTGCGAAGCCGCGGGGCGTGAATTATATTCGTAGGATTCCTTGGCTATGTCACTAAATAATTGCCCTCGCCAAATCCCAAGGCTATAGACATTAAACAATTTTGTCCTTGGAATATCCAAACATTAACATTGCTTACTGAAGTTATTCCCCGAAGTCTGTCTTTATTTATTCTACGGTAATTCTATTCTTTTTAAGGATGACTCACGCTACACCGGGCCGGGCTGAGCCGAGTCCGAGCCGAGTGTTGGCCGTAACTCGATCACCGAGTCGGTCCCGTGCCTCGACCAAGCAATAGGGTATATGCATGTGACTTCAAAAAAGCTAAAAGTTTTTTTAACGTATTCTCTATTGATATAGAAATATATCTGTATATATATTTTTGTAAAAAGTAGTTTGTAAATTTAATCATTGAAAAGTAGGTATTTTTAATCTCAACCGCAAAATTACTAAACGCTACGCTATTGGCACCTGAAACGTGACGTCATATTTGAACGTTTTTGTATGGGCATGAAGTTTTTACTTTGAGTTAACATCCCCTATGTTAACTCAAAGTCGAAACTTCATGCTGACCCGATGATCCGTAACGTCACAAAATGCAAGGGCAATATGGCAGCGTTTTTATCACCCGAAACCGAGTGTAGTATTTTTGGTTTTCAACCTCAACAATTTTAAAAAATTTAACTTTATATTTTTTATCGTTTATGTATCAACCTAAATAATCAGCAGTATATATATATTAGTTGACATGCGACGGCGAACACTCGGCTCGGACCCGGCACGGTGTAGCGTGAGTTATCCTTTAAACTCGCAATTAAGGTATAACCACCATTTAAATCAGAAACTCCACTGCCATTACAAGTCAAGTTCAACACTAACGATTGAAGCACACGCGAATGGTAAAGGTTGCACTAAGTATGTACGTAAACAACAAAACACTATTGTGTTTAACCGTCAATTAATCGCTGGTTCATCCTTTATAGCTACTTTACTAGCTACTGCCTCTCATGCTGGATCAACTCCGGGCAAGCAATCTCGACATAGATAGCGACCGACATCGGTCGCTAAGTTTTACCGGTCACATTTAACGAATTTTGATTGTTTTAACAAGATTCAAGTTTTAAATGATTCAATAACTATTTATTTCCTTAAGCATAATAGCTGTGTGGTGCTGGCTTAGAATTTGCACCACCCCAATTCTTCCCGCGGGTGTCGTAAGAGTCGACTTAGGGATATCCACCGGGGGGTGGGCAGCAGCGCTCCCTGCCGAACCAATCTTCCACCAAACTGCGATCCCCAACCCGCATGCCCAGCGTGGGGATTATGGGCATTACCCCCAATGAGGTAAACGCTAATAAGGCGTTTATCACGGGGAGGCCTGCGTCCAGCAGTGGACCGATACAGGCTGTTGAGGTTGAGGTTATTTCCATAAATACAAAAGTTTAACAGAAAAGGTTAAATTTCTAATATTCATATTGGTTTACCATCCCAACTATTCGTTTTTGTCATTCCATTAAGGACGTTGCATTTAAATTATTAAACTTTGTTATATCGGCAACAGAAATACATCATCTGTGAAAATTTAATCTGTCTAAATATCACGGTTCATGAGATATAGCCTGTGACAGACGGACAGACGGACGGACAGCGGAGTCTTAGTAATAGGGCCCCGTTTTACCCTTTGGGTAAGGAATCCTAAAAAACACCAATGTCAAGTGTTCTGGTACTACTTACATGTGGTATTAGAACAATATAATTGTAATACTATATCTACCTAATACCTAAACATTACATTCAGAGCAATAGCGACGCGTGGACAAAATTAACTATAATGAATCTATTGACAAGCTATTATTAGAAAAACAAACAGAAGCATAAAGTGTTTGTTTTTCTAATAATAGTTTGTTACTACATATTGTTACAATATACATTTACAGTTAATTTTGTCCACGCATCAAACAAAAACAAGTTTAAATCATATATCTACATTGTTACGGGATATGCGTTTACGTATTCTATATTAATATTGAAATATATCTGTATATCTATTGATGTTTTTATTGTTGAATTTTATCATTGAAAAGTAGATAATTATTTTAAATATCAATCGCAAATTTTTTAAACGCAATGCTACGGTCAATCGAATCGTGACGTCACTTTGTACATTTTGTATTGTCATTAAGCTTTGGGGACGAATATTTACACGCACTTGACTTGACAAATGTGAGCCGTGACGTCACAGAACACAAGGGCCAACATGGCAGTGTTTATCACCCGAAACTGACTGCCGTTTTACTTTTTGTTTTTTTATATATTTTTTCTTTTATGTACCTAAATAATTGATATAAATAAAAATAAAAATCAACGGATAAAAACAATTATTTATTATACTTTGTGAGTCATCAGTAAAAAGTATTACATAAGAACTCCTTACAAATAAAATTTAATTTCGTTGCTAAGAAACACGTTTCCGACACGATTTACCGATTATGTAATCGATAACTACCTAATATTTATAAGTACTACCTACACGCAGAGTGAGCGTATTCAGAAACGCTTAAGAAAATAATAATAATAAATAAAACAATCTTTATTGCAGGAAAAATGTAGATGGATTACAATAGGTGTTTGAAGTTCTTAAAATTAAAATAAAAACTAACTACTGTATCCTGCAATTGGCGGTCTTATCCCTTGCTGAGATATCTACCAGACAACCATTGTGTATAAGGCACCTTATGTCAAAGGCTACCTATGAGCTAGTTGTATCTAGCTGTGTGTTGGCCTAAGCCAGTGTCAGTGAGTCGGACACCAGGGCCGCTCACTACCCCCGAACTAGTTGGTACTGTATCTCGGGTGGCAGTAAACTACCCCTCGCGCCGGCCTTGACAGTAGTCAGGCTCAACTTTAAAAGTTAGATTCGGCTGTTTTACATTAGTAAAGTTAAGCAGCGAAAACCACTAATAAATAAATAAAAATAAAAAAAAAACAAAGGTTATGTATACAAGAATTGTCAAAGTAGGTAGGGTACTTACGATAAAAACCACTTTAACAATATGGCATTTCAAACAAAAACTATAGCTAAAAACAAGAGAGAGAAATTTGCAATCACGCTGCTATGAGATGGATTTCGAGCGGGATGACAAGATATGGTTTTCTAGCGAGCAAGAAGTACAGAGCAGAGACGTGCACTGAATTTTCTATCCGCCAAAACTGTTTTTACCTAATTACAAGTTAGTGAAACTACCAATCGAAAAATTAAAATACATAACTAAAGAAATACTTTTAGGCTTCTTAGTAAAACAAAAACCGAAGAAGAAAGTTTGCTGTTCCTGAGATAAAAAGCCATATGTATACAAAAAATATATTTTTCAAAAAAATAAACTATCGAGAAAACTTTCACCAATCGGGTTTTACAAACACGTAATTGAAGATGAATGATCGAAGTTACATTACACTAAATATCCCTTTAGTTCGCAGGCGAAAAATAAATGAAATTATTGTTTTTTTTGTATTCATCTGGGTAAGTTATGGTTCTAGGATGCATATTACCGTAGAAAAAAAAATGTAAGGCCTATAGATTTTGAGAAATCGTATGTTTCTCACGAGCAACACTGCCCATTCCTCGGAAAAATAGGTAATATAAACTATGTTGCTTGCTAGCGACACTGCGGCTGCGTCGAATGTTTGCCTCAGACAAAAATAAAACAAAATATTAAAGAGAACCAGGTTTTTATTATTTAATTAACAATATAAAAAACACAAATTGGTAACGAGCAAAGTTAGGCAAAGTCAGGTAATTCGATGGTAGCTGCGCGTAATGAAACTTTCCGGTTCTCTACTTAAATGCTAAAGGTTTCTTCACAAATTTCTCAAATCTGTTTCCTACATGTTTAGGTGCAGTAGCCTTTCTTTTAGATCTTGTTTTAGCAGCGGTGTGTTATTTAGCAGGGATAAAACTGATGATACAGAATGTAGCATGGAGCTGTTCACGAGGGTCGATAGTTGGATAGTTGGTTATCAAGCTGTTTATATACTAGTAAAAATTTAACTTGTCGAAGTGCTTGTTTTGTAAGTCTAAAGAAATAAACGATTTGATTCTGACTCTGACTCTGAAGTATTTCGTTTATAAACGGTGACAATGGGATGATATCTTCATCAGACAAAACTCGGTTGAATGGAGCTGGTTTTGGATTGGTTGAAGCTGGTGTCGGGGTCAGGTTGAATGGAGTTGGTGGAGAGTTAGTTTGCGTTGTACAACATGCCCCTTCATCGTCAGAACCTTCATAAATGTCCAATTTATTTAGAAAAGAGGGATAGGACCTTGGTTCCAAACTGTAGTAACGTAACGGTGGAGACAGCGATGCCACGTAGGTAACGTGGCATCGCTGTCTCCACCGTTACGCGTCGTCGTATCACTTCGTCGTCTGATTCACTGCTACATCGGATGAAGATGCAATTTCTGGAGGCACAAGTGCCATAATCATACGTCCATTTTGTCTAAGCCTGAGGCAAGCAGATAAACACAACATCCAAACCACACCCACACCATAATAAATTAGGCACTTACCTATATACCCAGTAAGAACCGACTGCCGTTATACCTTAGAGGACCTGATTATGTGTAGGTATACTAAACATCGAGATAAAAGGCCAGTAAGTGAGATGTAGGTAGGCAACCAAAAACTACAAACGGTTAGTAAAATTTCAGCTTACTTTTTATACCAAGTCCTCTACCTAGGTAGGTACTTGTGCAAAATAATTATTGCCCAGTGTTAGTAAAACACATGTGTGTGTTGTACTAACATTGGGCAATAATTATTTTAACAAAAACTGATAAATATAAATTAGTCTTCGTGAACTGTTGTTGAAAGTCATCCCAGAAAATTACATTGATTTTCATAGTCTAATGCCCAGTGTTGATTCTCAGCAACACTGAAAATCCTAATCACTTTACAGATCACTTCGCAGCGTTGCGCCTGAGCAACATACATGTTGACAAGCCGATTGTCAGTTATTTTATGATAATAAGTACATGCTTTTGACACACATTTATTGGAAAAATATTTTAGATAGAAAGGCAAATGAAAAAAAACTACGTAGAGAGTAAAAATCAATAAAACTGATCAATATTTACCTTAGATGCACACGGTGCAGGCGGCATCGGCGCTATTTTGCGGAAAATAACTTTTGAATGGTCTGGGTTGCCAGCAGTAATTTTTATTTTAGGTTGCTTTTTGTTTCTACTATGGCATGTTTTGGTCAAAACTAACAAAAGTATAGCGAGAAATGTGTAGTATTTTTTTGCTTCTTATGTTGCCCGTTATCAACACTGCGAATTAAAGGGATATGAAGCTGATGGCTTTTACAGATTCTGAGATAGATAACATTTTTGAAGTACAATTTTGAAGTAAATTGCTTGTGGCACACTCTTAAGTGGGTACGTAATTAACTATTTAGATAATAATTCTACGTGAGTTACTTCTAATTAAAACTGTACTACATTGTTGAGTTTTTACTACGAGTCTTTGCGTAGAGGTCTATTTCGTATACCCTGCTACGAAGCTCTACGCCGTAGCAGTGTCTACACATGCTACGACAAACGGCCGCGTAGCTGTAGCGACTTTGTCAAAATACGGACAAAATATACATAAATAAAAATAAGCCATTATCATCTTCCCATCGTATATTTTTGTTGGAAAACAAAAAATACACATAGAATGTATTTAAAAAATTGGTTTCCTATTTCGTTCTGTAAATGTGAGTAAACTAAACACTATAAAAACTAGCACCGAACCATCAAACATATTAAGTCTAGACCATTTCAGGCTGAAATCGCACCATATGTATTTTTACGCAATCCCGATCTGAAATGTAACATGTAAGTGTAAATCCGTAACTAATCCGTAAAACTGTAATCCGTAACACCAACTGTGTGGCTCAGCTTAGCTGTAACATGTTTATTCGATCGAAACTCCTGTGCGGCACACAAAACAGTTGTTTGGAGAGAGCAGTTAGTATATCCTCTTAAATGTCGGACTGCTTTTACAAGGTCACAAATGTCACGCCACCTTTAAAGAAGGCTCGTACCGTGCCTTGTAACATTGGTTTTTATGACACTTTAAATACACCTATCCTGCTCTAACTTTAATAGCGAAGAAAGATGTTAAAGAGTAAAAGGAACTACAAGGATGGAAATAAAATCAAATGTAAAACTTAAAAAAATAGTGATAGGCGCTTTTAATGTAAGTTTGATGTGACGCGCTCATTCGGATGTTTTACTGTTGCGGTAAGTCTAGATATGAATGGATTTTTTAAAGTAAAAGGTTCGCAAGCATCGAGCGGAAATTTTGTACTCTTAATTTGCTAGGTGATTACTTTGTATTTTCCGGTTTTTAGAAACCACTTAAATACCGCAGTCCATTGAAATTGATAGTTAATAACGAGCTCCTAAATGTGCACTATAACAGCAATTTAATGAAAAAACCCGTAACGTAACTTGGCACAGGGCTTTTCAATTTGCGGGATGCTCCAATAAGGCTAATAGCCGAGTGGGGAGTGGGTATTACCTACTTGGCAAAGTTTCAAAAATAATGGTCGTGGTAATACTTATAATTTCTTTTTTACTGGCATGGCAATTTCTGTTTCAAACTTTCAAGTTCCCAGGGTTCTCAATATTTTAAGTGCTAAGTATTTAGGGTTCATCAGAAATGGTTTACAATACTAGCTATTAGGGTGGATTTCACAGTAAAAAGAATGAATTTAAATCATCGACGATGCAGATACCTTGATCGATGAGTGAAATGAAAATATAAAAAATACGACTGCCCGCCGCTTACATGTCAGGTGTTTCTCTAGCCCTCGGATGAGCTTTGACACGCAGTTCGAGAGCGGCGAGCGAAGCGAGCCGCGTTGTTTGTTTCTCACTTGCACTTACATGACGTTTCCCTGCGGCTGCGTCCCTGATACAGCCTACCCGACTTGGACAGTATCTTACTCACTTGGTGATGCAGTTCTCGACCATGGTAAACGCCTTGAAGCCGAGGATGCTGAAGATGACCACGGAGGTGTAGATGGCCAGCATGACACGTCGCGTACGCAGTTGTTGTTGGGAGAGTTGTTCAAGCCGAAGGCAATAGATATTTCGAAAAACTCTGTCGCTTTTGTTTTTGTTCGCGGGCAGTACATACCTTTTTCGAAGACGATTGTGATTTTTGTTTTTTTGTGAGCGGCCAGTACCCTTTTAGTAGACGTTTATCTTTTGTTTTTTTTGTAAGTGGCCAGTGTAATAATAAACGCGGGAGGTGCGTCCTACCGCTAACATGTCAAGTATTTCTCTAGCTCTCGGGTGAGCTCTGACACGCTGTTCGAGTGCGGCGAGCGAAGTGAGCCGCGTTGTTTGTTACTTACTTGCACTTACAAGACGTTTCCCTGCGGCTGCGTCCCTGATACAGCCTACCCGACTTGGACACTATTCTACTCACTTGGTGATGCAGTTCTCGACCATGGTAAACGCCTTGAAGCCGAGGATGCTGAAGATGACCACGGAGGCGTAGATGGCCGTGAGCGCGTTGCAGACAGACACCAGCAGCACGTCACGTACGCAGTTGTTGTTGGGAGGGTTGTACGAGCCGAACGCGATGAGAGAGCCGAAAGCCAGGCCGAAGGAGTAGAACACTTGCGTGGCGGCGTCGAGCCAGACAGTTGGGTCGAGGAGTTTCTCCAGCTGTGGAAGATATAGCTTTTTGTTAGCAGATCTCAGGGGTTATCGAGTTCGCACTTGCACACATAACATAAGAAATAAGGTGCAATTGACTCTAATTCACTTTAATTTTTTGTCTACTAGCGGAAGAAGTAAAAAGAAAAGACTTTTGTCTTCTTTAATTTTTTTTTCTAAAAACGCGTTTCTTTCTATCAGCTTTGGAATGGGATTTAAACATCTCTCTACCTTATTCGAGTTATACATATGGATTTTATCTAAAGTGTTAAAAACTAATTTTAATGAGCATTTTCACTATGAAATTGTGTACCCCAAAGTCACAAAATAAATTATATTTCACAACGCACTGCATTCAAAATACAACATGGTAGAAAAATCTTAAAAAGAAAATTACAATCACATAATAGAAAAAAAATTAGAACAAGTATTTTCAATTTAAACAATTAAGAAGAAAATACAATGGAAAACAACAAAATTTTAATTCCATTTCCACTGCTTAAACGTTTGTCTAATTTAAAAGCAAAAAGTTAAGAAAAGGAAAACAAAAAGTTTTCTTATTGTTATTTGAACGTCAAGTTTTGTAATAACTTGGCTAATATCGAGACCTGAGCTCGACGGAGTCGAAGCTTCCCTTTTACCCTGTTTTTAACCGACATCAAAAAAGGAGGAGGCTCTCAATTCGACTGTATTATATACATATATATATATTATTTTATCTCTTCATATGCCTAAAACAAGGTTGTAAACTACGTTACATTTACATACCTTCGGTTTATACATATGGATGATGCCGTCGGTAGACCCTGGCAGCGTGATCCCACGCACGAAGAATATGGTGAGGACCACGTACGGGAACAGAGAAGTGAAGTATACCACCTGAAGACAAAGGAAGAAGTCATTAAAGAAGACCGCGCACCCGACCGCGCCGCTTCCGCCGGAGTCCGTGAGCCGTTGGAAATTAAAATTATGGGTTCCGTACCCAAAGGGTAAAACGGAACCCTATTACTAAGCTTCCGCTGTCCGTCTGTCCGTCTGTCCGTCTGTCACCTGGCTGTATCTCATGAACCGTGATAGCTAGACAGATGAAATTTTCACAGATGATGTATTTCTGTTGCCGCTATAACAACATCAGAAAAGTTAAATAATTTCAATAATTAAGGGGGGAACGTCCTAAACACCTTGAGAACCGATCACCGAGCAACGTCGGGTGCAGTCAGTCAGCACTTGGATGGGTGACCGCGTCACGTTGACTTATTGTTTTTTACGAGGAAAGAATTGTATTGTTTGATTTGTATAGATAATGGTACGGAACCCTTCGTGCGGGAGTCAGACTTGGTTTATTTATCTTTGATTTTTCATTGTGTTCTATTGGAACAAACGAAGCCAAAAATGCTTTTACTGCTAACGACGACTAACGAAAGTTGCTGAACAATATTCATGTCGGTCTCTTTCCGAAAATTAGAGATGGTGAATGAAGTGGGAACACTTTCTTCATAAATTGCTATGCGGTCTGTTTCAGTAGCTGACCGGACCACCGCTTATTTCATAATTTGCTGAATGGACTATCCACAACTAGCTGACCACCGCTGATTCCATAATTTGCTAGTGTTCGAAATCAAAATTATGCAGTATGCAGTAGGGGCAGTGTATTAAATCTCAGGATATTTTGCAGTGTGTTCTCTTGGAGCGAACGAAGCCAAAAATGCTTTAACTGCTAAATCAGTGTTCAAAGTCATACTCAGTACCTAACGAAAGTTGCTGGACACCATTCATGGCAGACTCTTTCCATAATTAAGGGAATGGTGACGTATGCAGTGACGACTCTTTCTTTATAAATTGCTGAGCGGTCTATCTCTCCACAATTAGCTGACCACCATTTATTCCATAATTAGCTAGTGTTGGAAATACCTATAAAACTACTGACCTTGCCGCTGCTCTGGATTCCCTTCATCACGATGAAGAAGACTATCACCCAGGCGAGAAAAAGGTAACACACGATCCACCAGCGAGGCACGCCCGGCGTCTCGATGTTGGGAGACGCGTCCAGAGCCTCTCGGTACCAGTAGTATACCGTGGCGGTTGCTTTGTTGCATTCCACTGCTGCTGTGCCGTTCTCTGGGCAGTGGGCCCATGGGAGCTGGTCGGCGGTTAGCTGGTGGACAATGAAATATAAATTACTGGCTGCCCCAAGGCTTCGCTCGCGTTTTTCCTATGGAACGTTTAAAGGTGATTTTTATGCCGCGGGAACTGATTATTTAGCAAATATAGGATATGTGATAAAAAGCCTATGTTTTTATTCCGGGATTAGAATTACCTGTGTGCAAAATTTCAGCCGTTCAGTAGTTTTAGCGTGAAGAGGTAACAAACATACATCCATCCATACATCCATACAAACTCAACACAGCAGCCTTAAAGTAAAGTGAAGTAGTTAGTTTTAAGCCCATATTTATGTTACCTTATAATTTGTTTGTACAAAGATTAAGTGTTAACTTTAACTTTAAGGCCACCTTGTAAATTTTGAAATAAACATTATTCTTCTTATTCTTATTCTTCTTAACTTTCGCTTTTATAATATTAGTGTGATAGTGTGATGTGATTTGACTTGTCTAAGTGCTTATTTTGTAAGTCTCAAGAAATAAAAGATTTGACTCTGACTCTGACTTATTGTGCAATTCTCCTGTTTCGTCGCCAGGTATGTGTAACACTACTAGTGCCCGCTCCCGGCTGCCCCCGCGGGTACATGGGTCCCGGCGGGCTCCATCTATCGGCCCATGGACAGAACTTGACTAACTGCACAGGTGGAATCGCTGGACATATCGACAGGTGAATTATAATGATATCTATAGGATGGTGTCCTTAAAAATATCAGAAACTAGCTGCGCCCCGCGGCTTCGCACGCGTTGTTCCTATGGAAACATTTCAAGGTGATTTTCATCCCATGGGAACTGATTTATGGGATAAAAAGTAGCCTATGTTTGATTCCAGAATTAGAATTACCTGTGCGCAAAATTTCAGCCAGATCCGTCCAGTAGTTTTTTCGTGAAGAAGTAACAAACATCCATCCATCTATCCATACATCCATACAAACTTTCGCATTTATAATATAAGTGTGATTAATTAAATAAAAAAACAAATAATATCTAAAAAATCGACTTTAAAGGAACTCAAACCCGCGTCCTCCACTTCCTCGTACGGGGATATAATAGCCACTGCACCACGAAGTTAATAATAAATAAAAAATGTTCGACATATCACACAGGAGCATCATCTAGCCCCAAGCTAAGCAGAGCTTGTGTTATGGGTACTATATATACATAATACAATACACTACATAGATAGATATTTTTAGTATACATAGTAAACATCCAGAACGCCCTGAACAAATATCTGCAGATCGGACACACATTTGTCCCGAGGCGGGAATCGAACCCGCAACCTCCTACATCGCAGGCGGACTTTCGCCCACCGCCCTACTGAAGTTGTCAAATTAGTTGTCGTGGATGTCGAAAATCTCTGGGACTATACATATACGGACTTAAGCGCCGCTCTACAGGGGAAACATTGAAGTTTATACAATCCTGTTCAACAAAAGTTAAATTTTAGTTCGTTTGAGAGGTATCGCTTTTGCTTAACCCTAAAGTTTTTGATTATTAATTAAATGTTGTCGAAGCGGTGTGACAGCTGCAAGTTTAGAACTAGCTAACTGGAAACTGCACAGGACCACAATGGCTTCTCAATATGGCGGCAAAAACTTTGGAGCATTAGAAGAAAATTAGTAGGCATCCAGAGTTTTGATTGTTGACCATTCTCACAGTCGGGAATTACTTATAGACAAGCAGGTTTAGCAAATTCATTTCCCAAGTAAGCGGCGGCGCTCCCTGCGTGTCGCACTGCCAAGGCTGGGCACTGAATGCGTTCGTTAGATTACTTTTTTTTACAAACAGAAAAAAATATAGTAGCTTTCTTGAAATAATGTTTGTTTGTTATGTTGTAGGTACTCCTTTAATATTTTTTTTGTTTAAAATATCCTTAGAAAGCGGGTGCCTACTTTTTTGTGTATACAATAAGATTAACATGTTAATTTATATAACAAAAGACCTAATAAAAGTAAAAAAATCTCTAGTCTAGTCCTAAACTAAACAGAGCCTATGTTAAAGGTACCTACTAGAAAATGTCAATACATACACAGATGTCTCCTTGTGTTATGGATGACAATGATACTAAAACATAAAGCAGTAGACCTAACAAATTCCAGATAACATAAACATTTGACTCGAAGCCGGAAGCAAACCCTTCATCGAACCTCCGTCAAGAAGTCTTCAAATATAATCAAATCAAGGAAATAAATTGCGTCGGTCCTTTCTAAAGATTTCTAATAAAATGAATTGGTTAACATCCTTCTACAAACACTTTAAGTTATTTCAAAACTCGTTAACGAGTTTGCTAGGCGAAGCCCGGACGACTAAACAAAAGTTGTAAGCAAACTTTTGATGTTTCACGTTTTTGTATAAAATAGCCTCACGTTTTTATTGATTACAGAGACTAATTATACAGGGTGTTTGGTGGAACGATGTAGGGATTGAAGGAGCCGATCAAGGGTACCCATGTGATCATTTTAAACCACATATGCTTTAGTGAAAAGTGTCATGGTTTTTATGAACCAATGTAGTTTTTTAAGTTATCTGAGCGGCATTAGCAGCTCTAGTTTTTTTTAAATGACAGGTAGAGTTTACATCACTTCATGACAAATATTTTTTTTTCAAGTTTAAGTCATTTTTTCTATAAATTTTCCTGCGCAATAATTGGTTTAGCTTATTGTGATGAAAGACTGTATTGTTGTGATTAATTAGAAGCCATATCAAAAGTGATTATTGCACTATTTGGTATTTTACTATCCTTTAAAGGAAAAAAATCCCTACCGAAACTTTTGATAATAACTTAAAAACCATGAGACTTTTCATAGTAGCATATGTGATTTAAAATGATCACATGGGATCCCTTGATCGGCTCCTTCAATCCCTACATCGTTCCACCAAACACCCTGTGTAAAAACTGCGTAAACGTATTTTACTACTTTTTGCGTTGTGGTTGTGACTAATTAGAAAACTTTTTTGCAGTGACGGATTGTTGCCTAAATGTGTTTTTGTACGTAAATTATTTTAATACTAGCAATCCGTCCCGGATTCACTTATTGTAAAACAAAACTTACAATTTTAAGGCCAAATCAATCTCCCGGTCGACCACATGATTTGTTCCGACACTTTTTAACAATCATCGTGGCCCTTTAGGTATAAGTTGTCTCAAATACCTAGGACGATCCTAAGTATTTAAGACAACTTATAAAGGGCCTTCTTTATTTTTCCTTTCGTCAGTGCGGTATTTACAAAGCGGCGGCAAATCAAGATGGCGTCCTTGTTGAGCCTAACACTGGCAGGGTTCAAAAATCAAAAAAATGTTGATTTTATCTAAATTTTTGTATGCGAAGCCCTAGTTTTTTTTAATATCCTTTGAACCTGATAAATCATCCTACAAAACTGCATTGATTGCATGAAAAAAGAATGAAAAGATCTTCTGTTGATAAATCAAACTTTTTGCCACGAAACCAACGGTTGCTGCAACGCTGAAGTTTAAATGCATTATTTTCTACATTAAACCACGACGAATGGTATCAAGTGTGTAAATTATTGAAGACTTTTGGCTATCCATTTCTGTTAGTTTTAGTAAACACAAAACACGACCAAAAACCGACGACTCAAAAAGACCGCTAAAATTTAATTGAAAACTAAGTTTTATATGATGAACAGGGACTAGACAGTCCGATCACAAAGCAAACTGACCATTTTTATGACAAATTCTGTACCTTAACTAATTAAAGAATATCAAAAATCCCACAAAAAAAATTGATTACAGTTTCTAAACGTCGGATATGTGAGTAGCCTTGTGTAGCTGTTCACATCACAGTACTGCCCTTGTAACGAAAAAGGGCACTGTAGTCCGCCATTTTTATTTTATTTTATTTTATGCCACTTAGTATGGCATAAAATAAAATAAAGATGGCGGACTACAGTGCCCTTTCCACGGACGAAAGGATATTTTCAAAATTAACCATGTTAAGCAGATAGTTTTTCGAAAATAAAGATTATATTATATTTGTGTGTAATCTCCATATCATTTATTTTATTTTCCTTTTCAAAAAAAACTTCTACTTATAATTGAAGACGTCAGTGAATGAAAGTAATATTGTAACATTTTTTGTTTTTGTATTTATTTGGCTAAATGATAGTGTTATGTCCATCTACATAGGTTGTCTCAACGTTACTAATTACTAATGTATCTGTCAGATAATTCAGAATTTATTTCAATAGAATAAAACAGTCACGCAATATATTTAAATAAAAATGAAAACTTTGAAGCTCGTTTCCGTAAAATTATGAATTTGTAACAAATTACTTTCATTCACTCACATCTTCAATTACAACCTACATAGACTTTCGTAGTTTGACGAATTCATTATGAATGAAGATATGCCCGTCGTTAAGGGGTGAAACGTTGGTGTTCCTCCAACACAAACCAGGTTCGTAGTTTACCCGCGTACATTCACAAAGAACCCACACAGAGTATATACTTTATTTATTTATACAGATAGGTTAGCCTATGGCGAGTACACTGAAACTTACAAGATATATAAATAACATGAGGACAAATGCTAAGTGCACCAACCTATTACAGGCCGACACAGCATGCAAAAACTATTATACTAACAAAATCAAATACATACCTATAAAAGAAACTAAAGCAACAGGGTGGTAGGTAGGTACGTAATTTGCACATTATACAGGGTAGAGCAAAAACCTAGTGAAGACGGTAGAGAAAACAAAAACAAAGACATTAATGTAACCGTAATAGGCATAGGTACATAGATTTAAATCGTTAGATACGCCCCGACCACCAAAAACTGTAGCAATGTGTGTGAGACATGTCGCATTGTGCAATCTACACAAACAAAACAAGCGTACTGAGAAAATAGTGTCATCTCTTTTTCTCACACGTTAGTTGCAAACACTACTTTCTCTTTCGTGCACTCGCCAATACTCGCCATTTAAATTTGTTACTATAGTCATTTTTGACAATGCGGACGATAAAATAAAAGTTATTTCATTAACTCGCAATACCTACGAGTGAAATTACACCTTTGGCTTTGTTTGTGTTTCTAGAATTGTTGTTGCGCTTTCGAAAGGCACACGTCATTTTGTGACGCTATAAACTGCTCGCATCGTCCTTCACAACACGTCCTGCTAACACTGTGCTTAGATGTACACTGAGTCCAGGTTTATGCATGCGTAAGGTTCGACTTGGACACAACACGGCGCGGTCTCACTGCGGTAAGGGCATATCTAACGATTTAAATCTATGGTAATAGGTATATTGCCTTAGCTAGATGGAAATAAAGAACATTTGATTAGATACCCATCTTATTTATTCAACAGTAGTTGATCGATGTCTTCGACTCCAATCAAATGAAGTCGTTTTAAACTGGGTCAATTTTCATCGCTGTTGTTTCATATTCCAAGAAATAGGTCTAGGTGTCAGCATGGATGTTGGTCCGTGACACATTTGATACTGCGCAAGTGAATGAATGAATGGATGAATGAATGCACACCTTATTGTACTAATAATCACACTATGGATGTATGGATGGATAGATGGATGGATGGATGTTTGTTACTTCATCACGCCAAAACTACTGGACGGATCTGGCTGAAATGCATACTTGCATACAGGTAATTCTAATCCTGGAATAAAACATAGGCTACTTTTTATCCCATAAATCTGTTCCCGTGGGATGAAAATCACCTTTTAATGTTTCCATAGGTACAACGCGTGCAAAGCCGCGGGGCGCAGCTAGTAACTAATATACATGAAAGTCTTTTATCTATATAATAAATAAATAAAGTACAAAAGGCGGCCTTATCGCTGAGAGAGATTTCTCCCAGGCAGTGAATTTAAACTTTTTCTCCTTATGTAGAGTAGCTAAGCTAAGTTCTATTGGTTGGTAAGTAGGTTGTTATTACTTTGGTTGGTCTAATATACCTAGGTGAAATAGTTTTTCACTGGTGCCAATTCGGATGTCCCCAAAACTAAACTAATTCGACAACACTAGAATCTCTAGAATAAAACCATCGCTTTTAGTATCCGACCTCAAAAATGTAGGATGTTCTATGTTAAGATATGATAAAATTCATTTATTTTACCCAAAGACAAAAGAAATACCACATACAATAATAAGATAATTAAAACTAATAAGTACTTAACTTAAATCTAACAATTCACTAGGTACATTGGATAAAAATCTACGAATACTTCTTCGTTGGTAAAAAGGGACCCTACCTCAGCATTTTGCAGTATCAGTTGTTCGGTTGTATGCATATTTTTTTGTGTAGGTAATGTCCCTAGATTTCTTCGTCAATTATGAAGCGATATGGAAAATTATTTCGCTATTGTATGGAAAATAAACCCGATTTAGTCCCTTAAAAGAAAAGAAAATAGTTTGCGGCAAATAACTTTCTTGCTAGTTTTTCCTTGTTGGAAGTAGAAAAACATAAAAAAAGATTCTCGCGCCTACACGGAACGATGGACCATTATGAGCTCTTAAAAATCAAGTGACGGCCACACAACGTAGTTAAGTTTTAATAGTTCCTTACTTTGTAGGCAGTTGGTACTTCAGAAGTGGATTTTACGTCAAATTGTAACGACTATCCACGAGTGCTTTTAAGGATGGCTTCGACAGTTCTGACGTAACATTCCAGTAAGTAATAGCTTTTGAAACTATAATGGATGGTTATTATCGCTAACAGTTTTATGGATATTCCTTTGTAGGTATGTTATAAAATTTCCTTCTTGACCGAGACTCGAAAACGGAGTGTAAGACGCCCTCTGGCCGGATAGGATAACGATCTGCGAAAGACTGCAGGCAGATGCTGGATGCAGCAAGCCGAAGACATGCGAAGACATGCTGAAGACATGCTGTGTGAAGACATGATGTGCTATGGCGCTTATTAGGGGATGAGCAACCTGTCTTCTTCTTGCGAAATCCAGCATCTGCCTGCAGTCTTTTTCTGTTTCTAAACGTTGAACAATTCACGGTCATAATAATTATAATGTTCTTGCTTTTCGTCCAGTTATCAAATTATGCTGATTGTGATAAACGTCAAAAATCACTGAACAGAATCAATGTTCTCAGGAAAATAATTACCTGCAAAGATGAGCACTTTTAATACAATCAAATTGTTTGCAATCATCATCATCATGATTAACCTATATTAGTCCACTACTCCACATTGGCCTCCAGGGCGTGGTGATGATGATTATTGCAGACAACACGATTGAATTAGACGACGAAAGGAAAGTGTTTAACTTTGTAGCTAATTATTTTTCTGAAAACATTGATTCTGTTCAGTGATTTTTGACGTTTATCACAATCCGCATAATTTTATTAACCAACGAAAAGGATGAACATTACAATTATTTATTTATCTCTGACCGTGACTTTGTTCAGCGGTTTTAGGATACATGGACACATGATACCTATGTGTAAGTTTATGTCGTTTGCTTTAGAAACTAGGTAGGTTATTTTTATCGATTTTATTTAGCTTTGTAAATAACAAACTGTGGCTGTTGTTATGTTACCAATAAAGTGAAGCATTTCAACCGCAAGTATTAGATGCACAATAGCTGATGAATAATGAAACCAACATGCCGTGTGATTATCCGCTTTGTTGCGGCGATTCAAAAGGTCAGCTGTCATTTACTGAATTATACCGGATTTTACTGGATTTCCTGCCCTTTCATGCATTTCAGGGCCTCTCGTTATTATTCCAGCTAGTTTGCACTCACTATTGATTAGGTATATAAAATGAAAATTTAAATGTTTATTTTAGAACCACAATAACAAACAATAAAGTTTTGGGCAGCTCTGTCTTCTGTTTTAGTTTTTAAGCTATTGCATAGCTTCTATCGCGGGCCTTGAGCGTGGAGACCGAATCCAGAAATTCCGTAACGAAAATAACCTAACACCCCCCACTCCGACCGGCACAGCGGTGATACTTTTTAGTTTTGCCATCTATCGATGAATTTTAATGACTTTTTGAAATATCAGGCTTGTCTCTTTAGTTCAGCAACTCGCCTCTAGGTGGCATAGGGATAAAAAATGCTATGCAATTTGAAATATTTATTTCTCTCACCTTTGTGAGAGAAATAAATATTTTTATGATTATTATTATTATTAGTCCCCGAGTGCCACACCTCTTTTTTTTAAACTGTTTTACAGAAGGCAACAAAATATGACTCTTCTTTAACACAGTATGTCTCCTGTAGGTAACATGAAAACATATCTGAACAAATACCTACTTGTAAATACTTGTTTCATTTATTTCAACGTGATTGTATTTTCTTTTTCAATAATGATATACTAACATAATAATAAACTGAAATGACAATTGGTGTTAGGTAGGTACAACCTTTTAAAACAAAATGTTGGAATGTTTGTAAACAAACTACGACACAAAAAGCTAAAACTTACTCACTTGGCATCGAGTTTCAGTTAATAATGTAAGCAACATTTATTTTAGTAAGGATAAAAAAATGGACAAGTTTTAGATGTTTTGAACATTCACTTTGTTGCCCCGTCTTTTTATACTTACGGAATTTACAATTTCCGTATAGAAAGACGCAACAAAATGAATTTTATATTTGTCAAAAATTTTAATAGGGTCTCGTCAAGCTTTTAAAATGCCTGTCCTTGTTCAGCGATTTGCGTCTTTGTCAGCACCTACTGTACTTTCCAGTTAATGTATACAGTCTGAAAATATTGAATTCGTACTCGTCTATTATTGTAGTTTGTTGCAATGCAGTTTTTTATAGCTTCTCACGGTTGTTTCTAAAAAAATCGCATTACAGATCCTTTTCAAAGACGCATTTGTATAGGTGCTAAACTAGTTACAGCTGGTTTGTGCCAGTAAATGTAGGGTATAACCTACGAATAAGAATAGTCAGGAAAAGTAATTCAGAACAAACTTCAAACAAAAAGTGGGCCTAGCTCAAACCAAAATGACGTATAAGTCAAAAAACGAATCATAGACAAAGTTCCAATTATACATTGCTTCGTGATTAGTTGAATTCAGAACGAAAGCAGGGATTGGTTGGCGCTTGCTAAATGAAAGCGGTGATTGGTTCGCGCGCGTACTGGAATGTCTGCGATGACAGCTGAAACAAGGCGGCGTGGATGATGTTATGCAATAAGTAGAGCGAACCAAGTTGTTAATAAAATAATATAGTGGTTAATAATGTTTTTTTATT
Organism: Eupithecia tripunctaria; assembly: GCA_955876795.1. Classification (NCBI taxonomy): domain Eukaryota; kingdom Metazoa; phylum Arthropoda; class Insecta; order Lepidoptera; family Geometridae; genus Eupithecia; species Eupithecia tripunctaria. Next base: position 3,787,774 of record OY041623.1, on the reverse strand, counting down.
AATTTGTTTTTGTTACTTTGTACACATCAATGAAATCTATGTTCCGCGAAATATGATTAATTTATTAAGTTTTAGTCTAGAAGACATTAAAAAAGAGTTTTTCTTCGCAATGTATTGAAGACGGATTTTCAGAAGTTCAACGATAATATCTTCAGTATCAAATATTTTAGAAAAACACTGTGTTGATATTACTAGCTCGAGTAAGTGATTTTCCGTGGTCATTTATTTTTATTTATATCTTATTAGTGTCTCGGTGCGTGAGCATATTTTAAACAAAACCGCCGATGGATACGATAGTACATCGAAATCTTTCAAATTAATTAGCTTGTGAAAATATACATTTTTATTCATTCTGGATGGTTGATTTTGGCTTGCAGTTTCCGGGTAATAAAGCCTATAATTTGTTCCACGGTTTCTGGCAGTTGAAGCGTCGTTGGTCTTACATGTTTGATAACACCGTGCAATTCTTCTCTTCTGTTTTATACTCTGCTGGTTTTCATAGTTTTCATTAGTAATTGTTTTTAAGCTATTGCATAGCTTCTATCGCGGGCCTTGAGCGCGGGGACCGAATCCAGAAATTCCGTAACGAAAAAACCTTGACGTTTGTCTCTTTAGTTCAGCAACTCGCCTCTAGATGGCATTGCAATAGCTTTACCGCGGCAGTCCCCGAGTGCAACACGTCTTTTTTTGTCTTTCTAGCGTTACTGCACTAAAACACAAAATACAAGCAAATTAAATACATACATAAGTGTTATAAATATATCTTAATTGTATTTGTTACATTTCAATATTTCATCAACAAGAAGTAAAAAATTCTAAGATTAAAAAATATGTATTTCAAATATAATAAATCAATAACTGACTTCAATTTGCGTATTATTGACCATAATATTGTTTTGTATTAATAACAAAAAAACGAAGTCAAAAATTGACTGAATTCATATTGCATAGTATTGAACATTTCATTTTGATGACGTATTTGAACATCTATGAATGTAATTATAATTTAGCTACTACTTACTAGTGAAAAGTGATCCCTAGGCATTTTAATCTTGTATGGCTCCTGCACCACTTCACAACACATGTTGGCATGATGATTCACAGCTATTTTACAAAGATACTCACGAAAACGTCTGTACAGGCTGGACGTGTGTTCGCTTGCAAGATAAATATCCGACTGATGGCGCGCTGAGCCCGACTTTTAAGCCCCGCCTACTTTAGCACAACTTTGGTTGGGGCATTTTTTTAAAGCAGTTACTGTTCCCGACTATTCTTATTCGTAGGGTATAACTAGATTTTAATGACAATCAACATTTTTATTTGGTATAAGTTATTCTAAATTTAAAGTCTATCACAGTCTTAAAGAATTTCTTTAGAAAGATTTCTGTGCAATATAACACCAAACTACAATCGAAAATCGAAGTTAAAAGAAACCTTCATTACGGATGTAAGTGGGTTAAGTACGAACCTTATTTTGTGTTGGAAGGACACCAACACTCGACACAGTAGACGAATCTTACGCTCTGCAGCATCTACAAGCAGCGCACCCCCACCACCCCTTCCCTGAAGATGTCTCTCGTTACGGGTTGAAACGTTGTTATTCTTCCAACACCAATAAGGTTCGTTAGTTAACCCGCTTACGTCCGTAATGAAATCGTCAAACTACGATAGTTTTTATAATTAAAAGAAACCTATTGACGACATCTGTGGCGCAGAGGGCGAAGGTCCACTTGGGACGCAGGAAGTTGCGAGTTCGATTCCCGCCTCGGGACAAATGTGTACGATTTGCGGATATTTGTTCAGGGCGTTCTGGAGGATTTCTATTTATTATATAATATATAAAAAAACTGTGTATTGAATTGCAGTTACCCATAACACAAGCTCTGGTTAGCTTAGGGCTAGACTATTATAGGCTAGGCTATTGCACGCTTCCAACCAATTGTCATTTTGTTGAGGAATACTTTTGAAAAAGTCATCCTGATACCATTAAAAAAGTAGAAGGACACCCATGTTGCAATGACATTGTAGAACAATGCCACAAACAGCGTCGTGTGACACGTTAAATTACGCCCCGTGAGACCGGCCAGTTTCTTCCTAACTTTAGAAACTCACTCTGATACTGTTGAAGAGATAGAAGAACACCCATGTAGTAATGACGTTATAGTACAACGCGACGAACAATGTCACAATGCAGCTGGAGATCCCGATGCCTCCCAACCATTCACAGCGAGTATGAAACGTCTAAAATACTTCTCGTTGCTCATTGCGAGCACCATCTCTCTCCATAATGATGATGATAATATTGATAACACAAACGCTTGCTCCCTTTCAATTGCCATTTTGATGAGGAAAACTTTTAAGAAACTCACCCTGATACTATTGAAGAGGTAGAAGAACACCCATGTAATAATGACGTTATAGTACAACGCGACGAATAACGTCACAATGCAGCTGGAGATCCCGATGCCTCCCAGCCAAGGGTGGATGGTGTTCCACACGCCCAGGGAGCCGAGACGCATCTTCTGGCCGATGGCCATCTCGATGAGGAAGAGAGGGATGCCTTCGAGGATCAGCATTATCAGGAATGGGATTAGGAAGGCTCCTGGGGACAAGAAATAATGGTTAAATATTTAATCATATTTCATTTTTTTGTATCATATTAGTCATTCTGCAAAATTAGTAACTAAATTCCAACTATATTATCCAGACCAAATCCTGTGTTATTATTTTTTTAATAGAAAAAAAGAGGAGGGTCGAGGTTCACGGTTCAATTTAAAAAAATAACGACGGTATAAATTATGTTGATTACTTTCGAACTTTTGACTCGGTGATCCGATATTGAAGATTTGTTAAGCTAGTAAGCTGGTGCTTCTCGTGTGGTCCCATTACAATTTGATCCAGTTCTGACAGTGGAATCCAAGAGACAACCATATAATTGGCGTCGGTTTATAGCTTTTTAAAACCACCTACATTTTTTTACAGCTACTACCGAACTATTCGTAATATAATTGTAAAGCTATTTTCAAAACAGACTTAGTAAAATGTTTGTATTGAATTGCCAAAATTCATCGCAAGATGATTCATATTATACTACTAGCTGCGCCCCGCGGCTTAGCACGCGTTGTTTTTATGGAAACGTTTAAAGATGATTTCTATCCCACGGGAACTGATTTATGGGATAAAAAGTAGGCTATGTTTGACCTAGCTTTAGGATTACCTATATGCAAAATTTCAGTCCGATCCGTTCAGTGGTTTTGGCGTGAAGAGGTAACAAACATCCATCCATCCATACATCCATACAAACTTTCGCATTTATAATATTAGTGTGATTAGCTTTTGCCCGCGGCTTTCTTCAAGTTACGCTCTATTCAAGTGGCCTATGTCGGTCCTGGGATACCATTTTCCTTCCTGCCAAATTTCATCAAGATTCGTTCAGCCGAGAACCGGATAAAAAGTATCCTATGTCCGTCTCCTGGTTCTAAGCTACCTCCCCGCTAATTTTCAGCCAAATCGGTTCAGCCGTTCTTGAGTTATAAATAGTGTAACTAACACGACTTTCTTTTATAAAAACCTATATAGATGTACAGTTAGCGAAAAAATAATTAAACTTGTAGTGGGTATATATAGCATACATATAGCTTAGATATATACACTCCCCACAAAAGTTTTCAATTTGACTAAATATGTAGAGTACTTACCTTACTTAGTGAAAACATAATTATGATAATTTGTATACCGCATGATGACAAATAAGTAATCCACATCCACATCCACAGCCTGTATCGGTCCACTGCTGGACGCAGGCCTCCCCCTGATGGGGGGTAATGCCCATAATCCCCACGCTGGGCATGCGAGTTGGGGATCGCAGTTTGGTGGAAGATTTGTTCTGCAGGGGGCGCTGCTGCCCGCCCCCCAGAAGATATCCCTTAGTCGCCTCTTACGACATCCACGGGAAGAATTGGGGTGGTGCAAATTCTATGCTGCCGGCACCACACGGCATATAACGGCAAATAAGTAATAACCTACAATGACTACCTACATTGAAAAATGTTTGCGTGTAATTTTATTTACTTAGTTTATTAAAAAAAAATGTTTACTTAGTTTATTTTAGAGTCAGAGTCAGAGTCAAATCGTTTATTTCTTTAGACTTACAAAATAAGTACTTAGACAAGTCAATTTTTTACTTTATAAACAGCTTGATAAATAGTTATTACAATTTTAAAAGTCTTTGTAGTATAAAGAAAGTGAAAAATTCTAAGTGTAAATATTTTCAGATAGAACACGATTCTTCAAAATCTCAGTAGATCGTTATCATCGCCGCATTTAAATTTGGTCCAACTCACAAATTAATAATCGAGTTTGTTTAAAAAACTATTAACTGACTTCAATTATAAATATCGGATGCGATTGTCATGGATGGCATTGTCAGAACTGGACCCAATTGAAATGGGACCACACAAGAACCACCAGCTTTCAAAAAAAAATGAATCATCAAAATCGGATCACCCAGTCAAAAGTTCCGAGGTAACAAACATATAAACACAGTCAAATTGAGAACCTCCTACTTTTTTGAAGTCGGTTAAAAGAACTTCCCGCTTGGAGCTTTCTTGTATCGTTACACTTTTTTATTCTAAGTTGGTTAAGGCTATCTCGGTGCTGATTCTAAAATATTCCAGACATCAAAACTTATAAATCAAAATCGCCCACAGAGTTTAATTCTGTCACCTAATAGTCTTCTTTATTTACAGTCCACCCCTGTCCCTAACTTTTCGCGTCCAGCAGGGGTATTTTAATTCCCTCCGAAGCTAAAATGTCAGGTTCGAATTCGAATTCGAATTCTATTCCGACGGAACTTAAACGCTATTTTGATTTGTCAAAAGTTTCCAATATCGAATCCGACGGCCTTTCCGACATACCACGTCGTCGTCGACGATCAAGATAATGAATGATTATGATTATTTTGTTCCATAGAATTCAAACTATACAAAACAAACAAATGACAGTAGGTACAACGTTGTTTGAAATTGGATCGAGTGTCTGTTATTATTTGCTAAACAAAGAGTTTCATCAAAACCAAACAAAACACTCATTCGATGGTTCTATATTCGAATAAAATCAAACCAATCACAGTCTTACAGTTGTAAACGGTAGCTTTCCACGGCTTTCTAAACAATCTGTATTCAGCACCCTATTACGTAAACAATAAAATCTATTTTTAGCTGGCCGTCTGGGCCGCATCGATCGTGCTACGAGCTACGCCGTAGCACATTCGTAGCACTTCGTAGCTCCGCAGAACCAAGCCTTTGATTTCTGTTTTCGTTTTTTTTTGTAAGTAGGTATATGTAACCGATTTCTCCGTCAATTATGTACCGATTTTAAAAATTATATTTCGCTGTTGTAAAGAGAATGGTTCCGAATTGATCACATACAAGTTTTATTCTCGAAAGATTAGTATTTATCCTGTCAAGCTTAAGAAATAACAAAATATTAGGTCCTTACATATGAAATTGGCGTTTTTCGTACTGGCCACTTTAATCACAAATTTCTCCTCTTTGGTAAGGAATTCCAAATTCAAATTTGTACAGCTATAGACTCATGTATTTGTGCTTCGATGATCGTCATTCATTTGTTTTTTTTCTTCTGTTTTTTTCTGTTTGCGTCACTCATTTTACAAAATGGAAAACTTAAAATATCGCATTATTTACGAGTACGAGTTCCGCCGTGGCACTAGTGCTGCGGAAACAACTCGAAGGGTGAATGATGTGTATGGCGGTCGTGTTGCAAAAGAAAACACAGTTCGTTTTTGGTTCCAACGTTTTCGTTCTGGAAATTTCGACCTGCAGAACAAGCCCCGTGGACGGCCTGAGACTCAAGTTGATAATGAATAGTTGAAGGCTATTGTGGAAGCGGATCCATCGCAAACCACGTCCGAGTTAGCTGCAGGCTGCGATGTTAGTGATAAAACTGTTTTAATTCACTTGAAGCAAATTGGGAAGATTAAAAAGCTTGAAAGGTGGGTACCTCACGAATTGACTGAAGCAAACCGGCAAACGCGCGTCGACTGCTGCGTTACATTACTAAACCGGCACAATAATGAAGGTATTTTAAACCGAATCATTACCTGTGATGAAAAATGGGTTCTTTACGATAATCGGAAGCGCTCAGCGCAATGGTTGGATCCTGGCCAGCCAGCCAAATCCTGCCCCAAGCGAAAATTAACCCCAAAAAAGTTACTTGTAAGCGTTTGGTGGACTAGTGCCGGTATTGTTCATTACAGTTTTCTCAAATCTGGCCAGACTATTACGGCTGATGTCTATTGTCAGCAATTGCAAACCATGATGGAAAAGCTAGCGGCTAAACAACCTAGGCTGGTCAATCGCTCCACGCCACTGCTGCTTCACGACAACGCTAGACCACACACTGCGCAACAGACGGCTACTAAATTAGAAGAGCTTCAATTGGAAAGTCTAAGACATCCTCCGTACTCCCCGGACCTTGCTCCAACAGATTACCATTTTTTTCGAAATTTGGATAACTTCTTGCAAGGGATAAAATTCAACTCCGATGGGGCAGTCCAAATCGCCTTTAAAGATTTTATTGATTCCCGTCCGACTGGTTTTTTTAGTAAAGGGATCAATGAACTACCTATAAGATGGCAAAAGTGCATAGAAAATAATGGTTCATACTTTGATTAATTAAATATATTATATTAAAAAATATTCGACTTTTTGTTCCTCCCATACAAAACGCCAATTTCATATGTAAGGACCTAATACTTCAGAAAAATCACGACCATAAATCATCATCACATCAATGAATTCGTCAAGCTACAAAAGTTTCTAAAGTAATAGGTGCAATTTTGGTGATAATCCTCGCCAATTCTCATCGTAGTTTGATTTTTTTACTGTCTAAAGGTTGAATTTGAGGTGGTACCATTAAAGTAAAATTCATGAGAATTTTATGTGTGCGTTGAAATAGTATCATAAACATCCTCTTTTCATGATTACACTTACTATAATTGATCTCTAGCGGTTTCCATGGTAACGGACGTAAACAAGAGGCTTTTTTAATTTATATTTTAATTTGTCACTTTGGACAATTTAGGCTAAAGCCATATTAGGGTCATACTGCCTTGTTTTTCGTTAAATAATTTTCATATCTGTGTTTTTCAACTGATTACAAATTCGCCATTTTCCTCTTTTTTTGTGACGTTTTCGTAAACAAGAGGTTTACAAAAAAAAATTAAAAGTACTTGTAGTACTTGTGAAGACGAATAGCAGCGTTACTACTCACTCTGTCTTATGTCAATAGAAGAAGACAGAGTGAGAAATAGCAGTGTCAAGTTAGTAAACTATTTATGAATAAAAGGAATCTGAAGTCTATTTTTAGTTGGGTATCCTATTTTCAGTAAATTTTTAATGCATATTAACCACTTTAAAGTACAATTATTAACCCTTACCTCAAGAAATCGGCGTTGAAAATTATTTGTGGGTTTTTATATGCGGAATACCTCGGTGTAAAAATAATTGTATAAAAAACTATAGGTACTTATTGTTTTTGTATATTAGAGCAGGTAAGTTCGTGTCAGTCCAACGGGGTCAGGGTCTATTTACAGTAGTTAATTATGGTAATGAATGCGGGACTATATTAATGAGACCCGAGGGGCTTGGCTAGGCGATTGACCGGTGACGTCAAGTACTAGAATAGAAAATACATACATCTACATTTTGTTTTATTAATTTGCCTGACTGAAGGCTTGTTTTGGAATTGTTAAAGATATCACTTTTAAATCCATCATGATTATTACACTATTTACGTTATTACTAGTAGTACACTAAAGTTATTTACAACTAGATATTTACCATGATATGAGTTGCGGTCGATAATGAAACCGGTGCGGTGGTAGTAGCAACGTTCGTAGGAAAAGAAATGTTTTCTAGGTATAAAAAATATCTATCTATGTCATTGATTAATTAAAAAGGGAAGATAGGTTACGTTCTCCCAGCACTTACTCAAAAAATGGCATGTGTTACAACTACACGCAAACACATACGCTCACAGTTATATTTCCAGTCCTGTGCAATACAAAGAAGAACAAAGACGGAAAGACGTACCTAAGACCGAAGTGAGACCGAGACAACAATATTTCTCGCTAGTACGACCGCCCATGCCGCCGGTCAGACGGCGACTGAGGTGGGAGCACACAATTTTACACAATTTAAGGTTGCCACTTTCGAAAAACCAGTACCTCATCTTCCCTTTTTAATAAATCAATGATCTATGTAGTATATTTTTTTTATATTCAGGGAGTGACATAGACTATATTTTATCCCGGAATTCCCACGGGAACGGGAACAACGCGAGTGAAACCGCGGGGCGCTGCTAGTAATATTATAAAGAGCAAAGATTTGATTGTTTGTTTGCTTTTGAAGTGCTTTGATAAAACTAAGTAAAAAAGATTTAAAAAAACATGTATTTTAGTCGAAGACAAACCAAAAAAGAAATGCTACATACATTAATAAAATAATTAAAACTAATAAGTACTGAAATCTAACAATATCATTATACAATAAGTAAAAATGTCCGTATCTCAACATTTTGCAGTATTAGGCATTTGCCCAAAACAGCGCTGGTTTTCAGTTGTCGACTTACTAAAATTATACTTCACTGTAATACTAAGTACATAAAATAAATCCTGAGCTATGTAACTTGATTTTTCTGTTAACTGTACATTAAAGCAAATTAGGTATATGGTCCCAGTCGACCGATTCAAAAATGTGATCAGGTAACTGGGACCGCGGTCCTAATTATCTATGGGCCCAGTCGCCTTTAACCTCGACATGTTCACTCCCTCAGGCTTGTACAAAATGTCAAATCAATCTATGTAGTTATTACACGTTGTCCAATCAAAATGACTCAGCTAACATTTAAACGGTCCTAGGAATATTAACAGCAGAAATATGCGTCATGAAATTTATGGCACATGACGTAGTATCATCAGCTTATACCGGTACTGCTGTTACGCAAACTTCCCCCTGATAAACGGCTTATTGGCCTTTGTAACATAGGGAGTAGTGGCTATAATCCCCACATCCCCACGGTGTAGGCATGCGGGTTGCGGATCGCAGTTTGGTGGAAACTTATGCTGTAGAAGGCGTTGCCCACTCCCGGTGGATATCCCTTAGTCGCCTCTCACGACGCCCGCGTGATGAGGTGGTGGTGCCAAGTTCTAAGCCGGCACCAGACGGCCTAGTAGTATACAAATACCTATGCCTTTATTTATGTTACTCTTTATGACAGTGTAGCTTAGTTATTAGAAATTAGATTAAATAATTGTTTCCTATCTTCTCTTACAGCATTATTTTTATTTTTGTATAGGTATTGTTTGTTTTTTGGTGTGATGTGTATGTAAATTTTTTTAGTTATGTTTGTATTGTATGTATACTTACGAATGATAAAACTTTTATACTGTTTACTCCTGTGCTATCAGCTCTTTACTTACCTAATTATATTTATTGTTGATAAGGTTGCCTGGAAGAAATTGCTTTAAGCAATAAGGCCGCCTATTGTACGTTTTTTATTTCGTTTGTTTTATTTAGATGTAAGTTATTTTATTTTGTATGTACAATAAAAGTGTTCATTCATTCATTCCTTTTTTTTACTTATACTACATACATATTATGTGACATGACTTAGGATGATGGTGGTAAGCAGATCAAGTTAGACCGTTTGCCAAGTATACATCATCATCTCAGCCGATGGATGCTGGACATTGAACTCCTCTTAACATCGCCACATCGCAAGTTAATAGACAAATTTCTCAACTCGTCACCTTTTGACATTAAAAAACTTACAGACATTATTTTTAGACGAATTGTGTGTCTTACTTAAAACTTCTTTAACACCCCGTAAACTCAAACGTGACTGATTTTTGAAAGACTTTCATTGAAAACCAACTAAAAACCGCCAACTGAGACGCTTGTGCGAGTGTTAGTTGGTAACATAAAGTAAGATAAAAGCACTGCTTGATTAGCTAATGCTTATTTTTTATGTATGTCAGCCTTACAGTATGTCAGCCTTACAGTATGTCAGCCTTACAGCATGTCAGCCTTACAGTATGTCAGCCTTACAGCCGAATAATCAGACCCATTTCTCATCTAAGCACGTCTTAGGTGGCGGTTCCTTGTCATTTTTCAATGATAATCTATCAAAAATTAGTCAATTTATCTGAGTATGCTAATACTAAGTATAATAAATAATAAATACTTAAAAACTAGTGGAAACTGTATTTATTGTTTCATTTGTTATAGTTTTCAACCGACTTCAAAAAAGGAGGAGGTTATCAATTCGACTGTATTTTTTTTATATTTGTTACCTCAGAACTTTTAACTGGGTGGTCCGATTGTGTAGTCCCATTTTAATTTTGTTCAGTTCAAAGGGAACTATGAAAATTCGTGAAAAACTATAAAAATTGAAGTCGGTTTATAGTTTTTTTTTTAAACAAAATTAATTATGTTTACCTAAACATAAGCTTTTTGTTTCCCAAATAAATAAAATTCAATTAGTTTTAGAGAGAGAGTTCAAGTAAAAATTACGACAGGGTTATACATAAGAGAGAAAGAGTAAAAACGATAAGCTGACTCACCGCCACCATTCTGCTGACATAGATACGGGAACCGCCAGATATTTCCCAAACCGACAGAATATCCAATAATCGAGAGGAAGAACTGCAGTTTCCCGGACCAAGCCGCCCTGTCTTCCTCAGGAACATCCCTTTGCAAGGACCCCCTGGATCCTTGCAGCACGATGGTCACCCCATGGGGTCTCTCGCTGCCATCAGCTCGCGTCGTCAAAGGCGCCAGTTCATGCCCATTTCGGGGCCCAATCGGTTCCGCTTTCGCCGCCATCTTTGAATCTATTTGTCTATGGTCGCGTCTGTTCGATTGATGGCGTTTTAAAATTCGAAAACCCTACTTAGAATAGGTATTGTCTTTCAATTTGACAAGATTCTTCGAATACTCTAGAACTATATTCATAATTTCATTCCACTTCTAATTGGTGGATTTCGTAATCGTAAGTGAAGAACCGTATCGCGTCTTTTTTTACGAACTCTACGACTTTGAAATAGGTCGTGGTTCGCTGGAGGAGTTTTTGGCGTAGTTTAAGAGAATCTCTGAAGACGTGGGACGCCGGTCTGTGCATAGATGGTGCCTATCAGCTCTGTACAGGATAGTTAGAGCATAACTTGATGGCTTAGGATGGGGAGAGCTTCGGTTTTGTCATCGTTGATACCTGGAACAAAAAAAAATATTATTATTAAAATAAAAATCCGGATCCGGGCCAACACACTACACACAAAAAAGTAAGGACAGGTTACGATACTCCTTACTGACACTGGCAGTAGTAGCGAAAAGAAAGCGGCGCCATTTAGAAAGAAGTTGAAGTCACTGAAGTAAGGACAGAGAAGTCGAGTACCTACATAATGACAAAATCATGACAAATGAAACAAAAAAAAAACATCTCAGAAGGCAGAGCTCAGAAACTAAGTTTAATCATAATTTAACTAAGTTATCAACTAGATCAACGTCACTCAAGTATCAAAGCTTGACGAAATTAATACGTCGTGTTTGACAACCCTAACAAAAGTTATCTGCACAACAAATCTATGGAAATGTACTGAAGTATCTCGTATAAAGCATTGCTGTGTCAATATTGAACCGACAACTAAATTACGTTCAGACGATGGCGATGACCTTTATCGTGGCCTGAGTTAATGTAAGTTCAGTGACATGGAAAGGGTTAAATAATTCTTGAGTTTTGGTCGATCTAACAGCTTTAGATTATCTACCCTACCTAGGTTTATGAATCGACTGATTGATGAAAGTAAAAGTAAAAAGTATAATATGTATGTATGTAAGAAATGTTTAATCAACTTTTTTATGATAATTGTTTTATTATTATTATTATATAGACTGTAAAAGTAGTGTACTTTTTATAAATAATAAATAAATTAGGTGGGAAGGAACATAGTTGAATTTTTTTTTTAAATGAGCTCAAGAAAGTAACTAATTTTAACTGATACTACTTTTACCTACCAGGTATTATTATTTTTGTGATTGGTATTATGTAGCTGAAGACAATTTTTAATTTTTGGGAGTTTATCAATTATGTCGAGGTCTTCTGGCGTTAGCTTAAAGCTTTTTTGATAGGACGTTGAAGAGCCTAAAGACCTTCGGTAGCATAATAGGGTATATGCATAGTTTTTTTTTATCGATACATAAACGAAAAAAAATATAACACCCAAAAAAATTAAGTTTTTAGGTAAAAAACTAAAAGTAAAACTACACTCAGTTTCAGGTGATAAAAACGCTGCTATGATAGCCATTGCATTTTATGACGTCACGGATCATCGAGGTCCATATTATGTAAACTGTAAGTCAAAACTTCATGCCCATACAAAAATGTTCAAGTATGACGTCACGCTTCACGTGCCAATAGCGTTGCGTTTAGACATTTTGCTATTGAGACTTAAAATATCTACTTTGCAATGATTAAATTTCACAATAAAAACATCATTAAATACAAAAATAAATATACAGATACATTTCTATTTCAATAGAGAATACGTAAAAAAATATTAGCTTTTTTGAAGTCACATGCATATACCCTATTATTGAGTATAAAAATTCAACAAAAATTAAACTTTATACTTTAACTTTACATAATGTAAGAGAAGAAACACTGCCAAGCAACAGTCCATTATGTTTAAATCGCCATTCTGAAAGTTAATTTGTTTATTTATCTATTTATTTATTGCATTCATGTCCATTAAAAGTTAACAATTTTTTAGGTAGAATCTACATGAACCCTGTAAGGGCGTTGCAACATTCTGGATTAGAGTTCTTAAAAAAGTTAGTAGGTAATTTTATATTAAGTTGCGATACAGAGGAAAAGAAATACATATATACATTTGAGGTTAAGTACTGCGGGTTTGTTTATCATTCGGGCAGGGTTTAAAAAAATCGAATATTAACTGGTTTCATCCCATAAAGAGGTGAGCAGAAAGCAGGTGATGCCAACAATTGGAGCAGTCTGCGGCGGTGACCTACTTTGGCCCCTCTGCGACCGGGACCCACCCCATCCAATGCTCAATAATTTACCCACGTGTACTGTACTGCCGAACTGACGCGACGGTTCTAAAGAATTTAAAATGTGGCGTGAGGACCCCGTAATATATATACATTTCTTATATGGTAATAACCATTTTGTTTTCATTTATTTATGCTACACATACTTACATATAAACCACACTTCGTCCGTCCGTCCGTCTGTCTGTCTGTCACTATTATAGGACACTATAGTACTATCTGTCTATCTGTCACTAGGCTGTATCTCATGAACCGTAATAGTTTGACAGTTAAAATTTTTGTAAGTTTAGTAGCGGCAATAGAAATACATCATCTGTGAAAATTTCATCTGTCTAGCTATCACGGTTCATGAGATACAGCCTGGTGACAGACAGACGGACAGACGGACAGACGGACAGCGGAGGCTTAGTAATAGGTCCCGTTTTACCCGTTGGGTACGGAATCCTAACAAAAATCAGCAGATTCTTTCCATACATAACCTATTAGTATTACATTTGAATGTGTCAGCAAAGTCGGCATTTAGCTGTCAATAAACAAAATGCTTATATAGTAAACTACACGTGTACAGCTGATTCTACATTTTTATGTAGAGTTTTTCTAGTACAAACATGCACGTGGCGCGGTTTATTTCTTGACAGGTTGACGAAGAGAAAAACATTTTTGTATTAGGGTTTTTGTTATTATGGTGCGTAAGCCTCACATTCCGGGTAACTTTTAAGAAATTAAATAAAATGTGTATAGCCTTGTAGTTAAAAATGTGGTCAACTCGTTATAGTAGTATATAAGTACCTACACTTATTATAACAACGAATAATAAAAGTTAAATAATTTTAATAATTAAGGGGCAACGTCCTTGTCACCCTTGACAACCGATCACCGAGGTTAAGCAACGTCGGGCACGGCCAGTACTTGGATGGGTGACCGCGTCACGTTGACTTTTTGTTATTTTATGGGGAAAGATTTGTATTTTTAGATTTTTTATAGATAATGGTACGGAACACTTCGTGCGCGAGGCCGACTCGCACTTAGCCGGTTTTATTACTATTTATAGATATTATTTTGTTATGCTGGTTACCTAATGGCGCGTCGCATCAGCTCTGCCGTACAGCGGACAATAAACTTAAAAGATATCATAATAAATAAATAATAATTAGCTCATAAACTAGCCAAATGATCATTAAAATCAATTCAGACTTGTTGAAGCAATCGAAAAACATAATACACAAAATCTACATAAATTATCTACATTATACAGCCGAACAAACATAGAAACTCCTATCGAAGTCAGTGAAAACTATGCATTTTTTATCTTAGAAAGACTTATCAAACGTTGGTGTTCTTCCAACACAAAAAAGGTTCGTTGTTAACCCGCTTACATCTGTAAACTTATCAAACCCTTGCGAAACCAGGGCACGTTGTTAGTAATGAATAAGTACTATCGATTCGACCCTTCAGCTAAGGCGTCCAAACTGCCACAGGAGTAGGAAACCATGTCAAGGGCACCAACGGCCGCTGCCGGGTGTTCCGCATAGTACAGTGGGGACGGTAACACAACTTTATTAGGGAACTCTAAGTTCGTACCTACTCTGTGGATTAATGAGTTGAGAAAGAAAGAAAGAAAATACATTTATTTGGACCAATTAATTAACACACACATAACACGACATACGTAAGCATTATAAATCAGTAGGAAATAAGTTGAGCTTAGCAACATTATGGTCATTGATAAGATAAACGCCAATACGGCGCTTGCAGAATGCCTGCGTCCAGCAGTGGAGCAGTCTTCGGCTTGATACTCAATCTCTTAGCCTGTTGTGGTGATTGAGAATCAAAGACCCGAGCCAATATGACAGCGATACCTATTTTATCATATTTTTACGTTTATCATAGGAATTTTTAAAAATCCTAC
Organism: Eupithecia tripunctaria; assembly: GCA_955876795.1. NCBI lineage: Eukaryota > Metazoa > Arthropoda > Insecta > Lepidoptera > Geometridae > Eupithecia > Eupithecia tripunctaria. Next base: position 3,772,717 of record OY041623.1, on the reverse strand, counting down.
GTTTAGTTTGTGGTATCTATTATAAGCTACGAAACGACGAAAACTTTTGTTGGTTGATTAAACTGGTATAAACGATTGAAAAATTGAACTAACTGCGTCGTCGCTTCGATCAAACGCATAACCAGGGTGAGGATAGATTGGATCCTTAAAATTAACCCGATCGATGCAATAAAAGTAAAGGGTGTAATTTTTACAGATTTTTGTTGGTTCGAATCCCGGATGTGGCAAGCGAATTTTCGAAAATCTCTGCGTGCAGTTTTCTTTCTTTTCAAAAATGAATGAATATTTTCTTTATGTAAAAATTTCTTTGCACATTAATAAGAGTACCTATTTTCCCTTCAAGTGGCATTACAAAATTCCACTCTGTATATTTTTTTTAAACCCGAAAAACCTCGGTACCCCACGGACCTTTTTTGTGAAATTTTCTAAACAATTTACAAAATTAATTACGATATACCGATTTACCAATGATAAACCCTATTAAAATACAGGCTAAGTATCCATTGGCGAAGATTACACACTTAAAAAACATACAGACGAATTGAGATTCTCCCATTTTTGTCGGTTAAAATTAAAATTGTTCTTTTCTACCATCTTTGAATTCAATCAGACATAAGAGAAACTTTCAGTTGCGCTCATCGATCAAAATTTTCGCCCGAAATACTTGATCGATGGTTGCGCTACTTATTTTATAATATACAATGTACAATTTTGTCCATTCCTCCTCCAGTCCTCTATACGTTACGAGGGGTGCCTACAGCAGAGTTTTAATAAAAAGCTACGGGGTTGGGGACTTAGCATAATGTGCAGAGTTATGAAAGAACCAAATTATACCGAGGCTTATTCATAAAACGGTGTTTTGAGTTGTTTTGGGACAAGGTTGGTTTTTCACAAAGCAAACGCTTTGTTATTAATAGATAGATAGATAGATTAGATAGATTATGTCTTTATTGCACCATCAATACAAAAAAGAATTAAAATAGGACTTATTGCTAACTATAATCTAGTGTGGCACAATCGGCGGCCTTATCGCTAAAAGCGATCTCTTCCAGGCAACCTTTGGCAACCTATTAATGTTATTATAATATGCGAATGTTTAGGTGTATGGATGTTTGCTACACGTCTTCACGCCAAAACTACAGATCAGGCTGACATTTTGCAAACAGGTTATTCTAATCCTGGAATAGGGTACTTTTTATCCCATGAATCCGTTCCCGTGGGATAGAAATCACCTCTAAACGTTTCCATAGGAACAACGAGTGCGAAGCCGCGGGCAGGCCCTAGTTATGGCTCAAATCTAGTGGATTTGTTAAGAACCTAGGCCTAGATAACAGGAATCACGGGATCCCCGTGGTAAAAAAATAGTTTCTTCGGTTCCTTGGTTGTGAAAACACGATTCAGATATAAAAATTACGATAAGAAAAAACATGAAAGTGCACTGTTCTGCACCTGATTTGGTCTAGATCTCAGGAACCCCGGGGTCTATAGTCACACTAATATTATAAAGGCGAAAGTTTGGATGGATGTATGGATGGATATTTGTTACCTCTTCACGCCAAAACTACTGAACGGATCTGGCTGAAATTTTGCATACAGGTAATTCTAATACTGGAATAAAACATAGGCTACTTTTTATCCCATAAATCTGTTCCCGTGGGATGAAAATCACCTTTTAATGTTTTCATAGGAACAACGCGTGCGAAGCCGCGGGGCGCAGCTAGTAAAAAATAATGTTTTCATTCGTAGGTCATTACTAATTCTTTGGTTGGGTTTTTTCATAAGTGGTGTAGTTTTCTTTTAAATATACAAAAACATCATTTTTGCGCCAACGCTGTTCCAAAAACGTATGCTCTATCGCGCTCCTATGAACGCCAAATCCTATGACTACCCTTTTCACAAAATGACGTGCTATGCGACAGGTTAAGAAAGCGAGTCCTTAGGATAAATTAAAACATGATTCTTAGTATTTTATTTTTGACGCAATGGGGATTAATGAACTTTTTAGTTCCGTAATCCCTATTACGAGTTCCCATCGGCGGCGTCAACAGGGAACAATGAACAAAAAGTTCATTTATCCCCGTTGACAATCCTCGTCAACGGGGATAAATGAACTTTTTGTTCATTTATCCCCGTATTACTGGAATAATGCAGATAAAATCAGTTTATACCTACACTTTTACAAAGTTTTAGAACGAGACTGTGCGACTCTTAAACCTACATGGACGACGTATTGTACATTAGAAGTACCTAAGTTAGTTAAGTAGGTTGAGTGCAAAGTTAAAACTGTCACTGATCACTTTCCAAAAGTTTATTGAAATCACGTAAAAACACATACAAAGTAGGTTAGTAAACGATCCTTCGTAGGTTTGTATCGCGTCGCGGTCAGTGTCGCACTGGTTAGGGCGCAAATATGCCGATTCAGCCCAATGAGATACTTAAGTACACAAGTATCTACCGAGTAAGTCTTCGTACAATAATACACAGCCCAGATTTCTGAAGACTTATTTTTAAATCATTTGTTACTAGCTGCGCCCGCGGCTTCTCACGCTTATCCCACGAGAACTGATTTATAGGAAAAAAAAGTAGCCTATGTGTTAAGTTATTCCAGGCCTAGAACTACCAGTATGCAAAAAGTATGCAAATTTCAGCCCGATCCGTTCAGTAGTTTTTGCGTGAAAGAGCAACAAAAATACATACAGACATGTTTAAAAAACTTTCAAACTCAAACTTGCGCGTTTATATAATAATACTCGTAGTCAGACTAATATAATATTGTAGTCGTATTACAAGACTTTGACTGTTTACAGTTTTAACGCGTTATTTTTACCTATAAATTGTACTTTTTTAAACTTCTTTCTTCTCCTTACCTCGACTCTAAGCATGTGAATTCTAATTTATTGTATTTGTAAATAACCGCCCATGACTAAAGACTACTGTGGTGCAGCGGGCGAAGGTCCGGCTGCGGGTTCGATTCCTGCCTGGGTACAAATGTTTGTACAATTAATATCTGAAAAAAATTACAGAAATATATCTGTATATTTAATTTTGTATTTTATGATGTTTATTGTGAAATTTAATTATTATATAATTGAAAAGTAGATTTTTTTTTATCTCAACCGCAAAATTTTAAACGCAACGCTATTGGCACCCGAACTGTGACGTCACAAAGTGAAAGGCATGGCAGCGTTTTATGACCCGAAACTGAGTGTAGTTTTTCTTTTTGTTTTTACCTCATTAATTAAAATCTTTTTTTCGTTTATGTATTAACCTAAATAATCAATTTAAAAAAATTAAGAAATCCATGCATATACTATTTGTGAATAAATTAATGAAATGAAAATAAAATGCGTCGCTTATTATACTTAGAATTGATGATGCGGCTGTCATCAGTTTATTATCCCGGTGATTTTATTAGGCCATTATTTTTTTGTAACTTTAGGTGTTTGATATTTATTTATCGGTTTTTATTTACCGATTTGCGTATGATTTACAAACGTTTTTATAGTTTAGAGATCGGTTTCGGCCTCGATGATATATCAGCTACTACTGCAGCTACTGCTATTAATATTAGGTACATTTTAAATATGAATAGGTACAGTACATGTCGCCTTTAGGGGTTGCAATAAAAATAAACGAAAATGATTTTTTTGCACAAAAATCATTCAGAATGGTTCATGTAAACAAGGTTTTGAAATTTTTGTAGGTTAGGTACATTACTTTTGAAATATATTGAAAAATATCGAAACATTACCGATTCGTAGTAGGCTCCTTGATTAGTTGTCTGTTCTGTACCATTCGTAAGAACGTTACACACGAAACACTTAAGTATTCTAACAAAAATGCTAGTCTACTTTATGCTCACCTAGAGAACTATATCTACAATTATATAACAAACCTATGCTATATTATGTAACTGTAGGTAACTATATACGTATATTTACACGTGTATGCGCGACCACGTGACCAAACCATCAATGTAAGCCTGACCTTCCCCTAGCGAGACTTGGCGCATCCCCTGCATCCAGCTGCGCATAATCGATATGCGACCTACGCGGGCCAACCTTCCTTATGCATGCCAAAGAGGTTTCGCCCGTTTTTAAATAAGGAATAACATGGTATTGGCACATTTTAAGTAAAAAGTATTAGTTTAATCGATATGTGACCTATGCGGGCTTTTTACTAAAGAGGTTCTGGATATTATAATAATTTTAGGAATAGGAAACTAATATGGCTTGGATAGGTTTTAGCATGTGCCTTGTTTATTAGGACTAAAGTGATGGGAATAAATTGGATAAATCTATTTTGGGTATGTATAGATGCCCATAAATTAGTAAGTAGGTATATAGGTAAGTAAAGTACTCAGGTAATCTAGATAGGTAGGTACCTACCTAGGTTTGGTAACAAAAAGCGTGTGGGTACATAAACGCTTGATAACCGTATTCTCTTATATGGCTCATAAATTGTGTAGTTAGTTATAAAAATAATAGTTGTGTTAAAATATTCAAAGATTATTCAAAGGTACTCAACAAATAGCAAATGCGACATAAAATAAGACGATCAAAAAATTTGCAAAAAAAGACGCGTGTTAGGTAATTTTAATCGAATATAAATAAACAACAAATGAATAATTAAAAATAAACTTACAAGACAAATAACAAGAAAACTTGTCATGAAATACAGGTGATCACTGAACACTGACGTTTTTTTTTCGATTCGCGGCAAAACGCACTCGCACACGGCGGCCGAGCAATACAGACTGCCGTAAACGCAATAGGTACCCTGTAGTGATGTGACATCGCTATTTATGATGTCTATCGATATTTACGTAAAAATCATCTTGCGCACCCCAGCAGGTAGATGTTAATATAACATAAACTGAATATAAATACTTAATGATTATTTATTGTGTACCTTGTTATTAATTCCCCTACGTTAACGTCTGAGAATATACATACTAGTATAGTATTATAACTAGGGAACTTGGGAAGTAAATATAAATTATAATAAGTAAGTAGGTAACAAAAATGTATGTAATAGGTATTGCAATGCATTAGTAGGTAATAGTAGTAGAAGATTTTTTGTAGGTAATTATTAGTAGTAAAAGATTAATACCTACTAACAATGGATCAGTTGAGCTACCTGTAGATATCTGCAGTTATTTCAATTGTTTCAATTGTAAGTGCTAGTTGCAATTTATTTCTATTCGATTGTAGTTTACTTATATAGGTATTTCCTAAATAAATAGGGGCTAGATAATGCTGTGTGATTTGTCCAGCATCATTTATTATAATAATTATATAATATAATAATAATAACATTTATCTTAAAAATAAATAAATTAAAATAAAAATAAAATTCGTTTATTCAAGGAAAAAACCCATTTCACATTAAAAATCAAACAGTCTAAAAGAACAATAAAAATTAAAACTTAAATACCATTACAAATAAAGCAACTAATTGTTTTATTTTTTCAAAACTTTATAATGTACATGCAAGTAATTTTTCTTAGTAATGTAGTTTTCTTAATCTAGTTAATAGCTCACACTTTTTTGTCTTTTTTTAACTAGGTCAGAATTAGGTTTCAAAATTAGAGGTAATCGATGTATAAATTCCTGCCTATACAATTTTTACTATTGTATTGTTAAAAATATAGTATCTCAACAATTTAAAAAAAGTTGGTGACTTATGTTATTATGTTTTTTTTTTGTAAAGTTTTAAAACTTATGGATGTTTTACACAATTTTAAAATAAATATTTTCTTATTCTGATCTTATAATACACATAAACTGGTAAATTATCTATAAGGTATTTAATTGCTTTTAATCTTTGATGTTATGTCAACCTTAAACCTTTTACAAGTTTTATCTGCTATATTTATCTCCGACCCAACTTTAAGTTCACCTTCATAAAGATTAGGAGTTAGGTACCTACCTCAAGATTTAATTACCTACCTTTCTATTTACCTATAAAGGCCTAAAATTTCTTAATTTCACTCAACTACATTATGTGTACCATAGGTACTTCAATACTTTAATCATAAAAATCTGTAAATAATTCCCACGTAAAAAATGCACACAAAGTTGGATTGTAATGGTGGTTATTGTGTGTGCAATTTTTATTGCTTTCCACTTCTAATTAAAACGGTATTTTGGAATACATGTAGGTATCTATATCAATAGCTATCAATTGATACCTCTGTTAAATTGTAGGTACGTTTCGTCTTTCTCCACGGAATGAAAATATTATTTATGGACTTTAGCACCAATTTAGCTGATGATTGCTACCTATTCCCGTAATCACAGTGACATACAGTTGCATTGACCGTGTCAATTAGCTTTCATTGTTCCATTAAAACCAATGTCAGAAATAGGTAGTTTGTTGTTCAACAGGCCCTTGGATTGAAATAGCCAGTACATGTTACATTATGTCTTTTATATTGTTGTTTACCTACTTAATCAAAATTTATGTAAGTAAATTAAGTAGATACCTACTAAACAAAATTAATAGTAGACTTTATGACATTTACTACATTGTTGACGTAGGTACTTACCTACCAAAACCAATAAATATATCTTTTTTGTTTCAATACGTAGTGTAGGTTACCTCTATGAAATTGTGAATCATGAAAAAGTAAGGCATCGTTAGATGAGAATGTAATATTAATCTTCATGGGAAGGAAGCGTTTTTAAAAATAGTCAACTAATAGAAGGTGTTCACGGACGTGTCAGAGTGAGGTGATAATAGGCAATTATCTAAAATTAATGAGAACATTCATCAAAGATAACAATAGCATAGGTATATACGTACATATGCGTTGACCTAGGTTACATTTTATGTCAAAAGATAATTTCATGACTAACCCATTTCATTATAAAATATTACATAAAGTTATAAACTATTACACCTTTTAAATTAAACAATTTACTAAATTTTTACACAGAAATACACACCGATTACTTCTTCGGTACCAGATTTTATGAGGTTTTAAAGATGAGTAGGTGGGTACTTGTTTGTACAAGTACTTAGGCGTTAATACAAAAATTACATAGGTTGTATATTGGTTTGTTTCTATTGTAGTTATATTCCTATATACAAAAAATAAAATGTTTTAATTCTCGTACTAGGAAGTTAACTTTAAAACAACTGTACCTGAGACATGTTAATGTGTAGGAGAATATATTTAAAAATAATGCTAGTATTCCATTTAAGTTTGATATAAAAATATAACTGTAAAAAATATAAGTTTGATATAAAAATATAAAATTATATCTTGAAAACAAAATAAACTTCAAATCAATCGATATCGACAACCATGAGGGTGAAACCACCGGGACATCACTAGTAGGACGTCACATTGAGAAGGCACCCTCTTTTGACATGCGCAGAATGAACGAGTCAGCCATTTTGTTTTCACTTTAGCCTCTGCTTCTGCCTGCTTATTTTCATACAGGCCTTTTCCTGAGAGATGAAATTATTTTATAGGAAACGATTAGTCATTTTAATACCTACCAATACAACTTTGTTGGGAATTTATTTGTGCTTTAGTGAAATAAAGTTATGTACTTACCTTTCCACCCGCATACCTTTTCAGGTCTACCCAGCACAATGCTGAGTGTAGGCCATATTTGCCTGCTACGCACAAAAATTAGTACCTATAAGAAATTAGTAGAATTAATTTTGTTAAGTTAAATATAGTGTTGTGTAGTTTTTAGGTAAATATTATTATTTTCTTTCTTTCTTTCCTTCTTGCAATAGAAAAACAATAAATAACTCTTATCTGTACACCACAAAATTAAATAAAAAACGTTGAAATTAACATAAAATAGGAATATACAATGGGCGGCTTACCGCTTAGAAGCGATTACTTACAGGCTGTAGGAAGGTTGGTACTTAAGCATTAAGTACCTAGGTTATTCTATGCACCACCCCATCTCTTCCCGTAGGTGACGTAAGAGGCGAAGGCGATTAAGGGATGTCCACCGGGAGCGGGTAGCAGCGCCGCCTGCAGAACAATTCTACCACCGAACTGCGATCCCCAACCCGCATGGAGATTATTGACAATACCCCCATTAGATAAACGCCAACAAGGTGCTTATCATGGGGGCCTACATCCAGCAGTGGACCAATATAAGCTGTTGGGGTGAGGTGATGTGAGAGCGACATATCAGCTCAGCGGCAGACAAATAATTTGAACAAACAGAAACTTATTTATTACATTACATTACAAAAAAAATGTTTCATTCACACATAATTATCCAGCTCCAAACTAAGACGAGCCTGTGTTATGATTATGAGTGAGCATCTACTTATAGATAACTTATCAAATACATTACGTAAATAATACATAGATATCTATATCTTCTATTTCTATATCTATATAAAAGAAAGTTGTGTTAGTTACACTATTTATAACTCAAGAACGGCTGAATCAATTTGGCTGAAAATTGGTGGGGAGGTAGCTTAGAACCAGGAGACTGACATAGGATAGTTTTTATTTCTTTCCCGGCTGAACGAATCTTGATAAAATTTGGCAGGGAGGTAAACCGTATCCCGGGGACGGACATAGCTACTTGAATAGAGCGTGCGAAGCCGCGGGCAAAAGCTAGTTTTTAATAATAAGTACCTACTTATTATAGTAACAGTGTTGAATTAGTTGCTATGATGGTTGGTATCACAGGTTGGTATCGACCTAACTTTAGCTTACGTGGGTGCCTAGTTATTTAAAGCTGGCGTGATTGTCTTTTGTTTTTCATAATCTAGCTACAGCCATAGCCATAGCCTACTCAGTACCTTCCACTAAATAATTATTTTTTTTTTTAAAAACTATAAGCCGACTTAATTTTTTATGGTTTTGTCATGGATTTTCATGGATCCCACTGTCAGAACTGAACAAATTAAAATGCACCAGCTTTCATATAAAAAAAAGAATCACGAAATCGGACCACCCATTCAATAGGTCTGATGTAACAAAGATAAAAAAAATACAGTCGAATTGAGAACATCCTCCTTTTTTTGAAGTCGGTTAAAAAAACACAAATATTCTGTTATTGTGCACGCTGAGTCGTCCTAATTCGTGAGACGTTGGGAATCAGCACATTGACCACGTCTCACGTGAGAGGTTGTGAATAACTATGGAGAGACACATAAGTAGATATTAGTAATCACACTATCACATCACATCACACTAATATTATAAATGCGAAAGTTTGTATGGATGGATGGATGTATGGATGTTTGTTACCTCTTCACGCCGAAACTACTGAACGGATCTGGCTGAAATTTTGCATACAGGTAATTCTAATACTGGAATAAAACATTGGCTACTTATTATCCCGCAAATCTGTTCCCGTGGGATAAAAATCACCTTTAAACGTTTCCATAGGAACTACGCGTGCGAAGCCGCGGGGCGCAGCAGTGTTATATAATAACAAGTTCTTGGTTCTTAAATCTACTTATGTGTCTACCATAGAACATCTAGGCCCGTATTATTAAAGCATACTCAAGCATCCGATGCTCAGTATAGTTTTGAGTAAAGATTGATTTTAAAACAAAACTTGGGAACTCCTGTCCAAACTCACTCACTCATACTCTTAACTAAAGTAACGATGTGTTTTTTTCTTACTACGTTATTTCGTATTAGTATGGGTCTCACTCGAGTAGAGATTTTGCTAGTGCACCTGTGCAACTAGCTAAGCAGCGTCAGATTAACGTTCTATAATAAAGATTTACTTGAGCAGATATTCTAAACTTGAGTAGAACTCACGTAATGTCTGCATAAGTAATGCTTGGGAAGGAAAAAAATGCTTATAATACGGGCCCTAGTATTAAAATAAATTTGACTGAACAGCATATTTCTGCTAAAGCTGGTGAGGGTGACCTACTGCCGTCATCGCTCCGTCTAGGTACCAGCTTAGACCGACCCCCAAACTTCGGGTCCCATCGATCGAGTGCAGCCTACACCAATGCATTAATTCTACCGCTGGCAAGTCGCCAGTAACAACTAAAGGTCGGTTGGAACTGTTGGTAGGAATGCTCATTTTGGGATGCCGTGCGCTCTGAAATGGAGAAATTAGTCAGATGTACAAAAGTTTAATTGTTCTACATAAACCTTGAGTAAATCAGTACAAAGGAAATGTTGGAACTGGAAATAATAATTGGTAGTACCTGTAACATATTATTTCATGAATATCTATTCCTAGGCACTTGATACAAAATGCATGATTTAATTATTTTTTAAATTGATTATCTAAAAAAACAATGGAAACTTGATTCGACTGTATTTTTTGTTTTTTTTAGTTACCTAAGAACTTTTGACTGGGTGGTCCGTTTTTTATGATTCTTTTTTATGTGAAAGCTGGTGCTTCTGCTGGATGCCCTCATCCTAGCCAAATAAAATTTTTCTAAATTATAAAATTTTTGGTTTATTTTTCATGAAAACTGTAGTAGTTTTTAAGATAGTTTGCAGAAAAAATTAATGATATGTTATAACAGTTCATAAACTTGTGAAGATTTGTGAGAACTATGCGACGGAGCATGGGCTCACTTACAATTCCAAAAAGAGTGAAGTTCTTGTATTTAAAAGTGGAAGTGTCAGGCCGGCCCATGTTCCGCCCGTGGTACTCAATGGTGCGGCTCTGAAGGTAGTCAACTCATTTAGATACCTAGGACATATATTGTCAATGACTCTTTATGTGATGACGCAGATGTTGAAAGGGAGCGTAGAGCGCTGGCTGTACGAGGAAATATGATCGCTCGTAGGTTCGCACGCTGCTCGAGAGAAGTAAAAGTCACGCTTTTTAAGGCCTATTGTCAGTCCTTTTACTCGAGTAGCTTGTGGCTCAACTGTACCCGCCGGGCAGCCAATGCTCTCCGTATCCAGTACAACAATATTTTCAGGATGCTGATGCGGCTGCCTCGATTTTGCAGCGCATCTGGTATGTTTACGGAGGCGCGCACAGATGGCTTTCACGCCATCATTAGCCGAAAAGTCGCCTCCCTACTCCAACGTACCCGAGCCAGTAGCAACGGCATCCTGAAAATGATTGTGTCGCGCCTAGACTGTCCCATCCAGAACAAATGGATGGAGATATTGATTGGGTCTAGCTCTATTTAAATTTCATTTAGTTAGTAAGTACTTATTTAATTATGTTTATTTCATTTTGTTTATTAATTTAATTGTTTATGTAATGTTTATTAAGACATTTGTAATTTGTACGTGTTTATGGATCTTAATCTGAAATAAATGAGTTAATAATAATAACATTTTTTTTATTTTGGAACCACTGAAAGGTAATGAAAATATTCGATTTTGAAACAAAAAAGGCTATAATTTTATTTTCTGTTCTTTTTTTAAATTATGTCTCTGATTGGTAGAGGGGTACCAAAGGCTCACTATCGATCTTGTTTAAAATAATAAGACAAGACGTAATATTTTGGTGAAATACAGTCTCAAATCTGATTTTGACCAATATTTTACAAAAGTCCAATTAACTTTGAGTTGAACTTTTCGGAATAGAGGTTAACTTTTGAACCAGTGAATATCGCAGAACACACATGCCCCCATGCGATATTAAATCGATAGGTACTGAGGTCCCCCACCTTCCAGCCACCGATGATCCACCCCTTATGTTACACCCTGCATATAGTTAATTCTAATACAATAGATATTTTTTAGACTTACACAGAAAGTACCCACCATATTTTCAATTAGTACAAACATTTGTCCCAATGCGGTAATCGAACCCGCAACCTCCTGCGTCGCCGTCGGACCTTCGCCCGCTTCACCACATCGGTCGTCAATTAATCACACTTCTACTACTAATATCACACTATCACACTTCACACTCACACTAATATTATAAATGCAACAGTTTGTATAGATGGATGGATGTTTGTTACCTCTTCACGCCAAAACTACTGGAGGGATCTGGCTGAAATTTTGCAAACAGGTAATTCTAATCCTGGAATCAAACATAGGCTAATTTTTATCCCATAAATTAGTTGAGTCCAAAGGTGATTTTCAGACCGTGGGATGACCTTTTATTATTATTCACCTTTTCACGTTTCCATAGGAAAAAGGCGTGCGAAGCCGCGGGGCGCAGCTAGTTTGTAAATATAGTAGAGAAGCCATTTTAATTCATCATCAAACGCAGGTAAGTATAATGCTTTTCAACTCTTGTTGATAACGAAGTTAGACGTAATTCAAACTCAATTGTAGGTCATTGGAAAAACTCGTGAATTCTAGTCCAATTCAGTTCCCTACCCACGGGTTCTGACCTCTTAATTCCGTGTTCATGGGCGTGCGACTCGCTCCCATTGATCGTCAATTTTAACATCAGCTTATATAATGTTCAGTGACGCAGGCCTTGATAGCACCATAATGGGTTTTATCTCATGGGAGATAGCGCCTAGAATCCCCACTCTGGGCATGCGGGCTGGAGATCGTAGTTCGTTGGTAGAATTGTTCTACAGGGGCGCTGCTGCTGCATCCCCGGTGGATATCCCTTAGTAGCTTCTTACGATACCCGCGCTCCGGGAAAAGTTTGGGTGGTTCAAATTCTAAGCCAAACAGCAGCTATATCATGGTGGGTATTATATAAATGCCACGCGCAATGTAGGCTTTCGTAGTAGCCCGTTATCACATTATTGAATGATTCTGTTGTTCTTTATTCTGAATATTACCTACCTACCCGTTATAAACAAGCAAGTACTTATTCTTAATGACTTTAAAGGATTTATTCTAAGGATTTGTCTTTGGTACAAAATAAAATTATCCAATACCCAAGTTCAACGACTATCAATTACTTACTGCTAAAAAGTTATCTTAACCGCTATTAATTTTGCTTTAAAGTTCATGAAATGCACTAACATCATCAATGGAGGATTAAATCGAAAAATAGCATTAACAAAGTCATTAAGAAATCCATGTCTTTTTCTTAGGTTATCATTTCTTACGCATTACAACGTGTGTCATGAAAGAGTTCAAAGCTAAAGGAAACCGAGGAACTGAATGATCGTATTCGTTTCGGATTTGGCTATACGATCTCGTAAAAAGAGCGGTATCTCTACCTTATAATTTCATGCTACCTACTAATGATTTTCCTTTTCCTGTCCTAGAATGATTCTTATACCTAACCTACTAATGTAACCTAAACTAATTAGGTAGGTAGGTTTTAGGGATTATTCATTCAATAAAACAAAAAACTATTAAATTTAAGGTTTTTATTTATTCATTACTCCGTCCAAAAGCGCGCCCCTCCTACCCTACACAAAATACTGGAAAGACTTACGATACATTTTACACATTTATAGATTTCGTGTGCCCCCCGCTAGACTCACTGAGGGACTAGGGAGTTTGAGACAGTGTCAAGGTTTTTCAGATTACGCGGTATTCAATACCCAGCGCTGTAGCGGTAAGTTTCGCTTAAGTGACAGTTGGGTTACCGCATACTTATACTTACTCACTCGGATATCGCTACCACTCTGGATGCGGATACTCATAGGCCTGTAGGTACCTACTACCGGTGGGAACTTAGTTCTGTGTTAAGAAAACATGTTCAGTCAAATCTATACTTGAGTAATGCTTTTGACAAAGAATATCGTTACTTAAGCATATAACTAAGCAAGCTTTTATGCTTGCTCAGTCATATGCTTGAGTGCTACGGACCTTAGAACAGGTTTCAGGAAATTACGGTAGGTATTTGTCTTACAGATTTGGTAATTGTTATTTAGAGATCAGAAAGAATGTGTGTGCAATTTATAACATCACTTGACGATTTGTGGGAGAATTAATCCTTTCTTCTTTCTAAATGCAATAAAGTGCTTACTATTTTATGTTAAATTCATCGCCAAGCAATGCTTTCTAGTTAATTGTTTGTTTACAAACGTTGCATGTCATGCAAGTTTTCTAGTGTATAAGTAGATGAAAAGGACTTGAAAAAAGAGTTATTTATAAAGCTCTTTTACCTACTTAGGAATGCACTATTGCTAGCATATTCAGTAGGTAAGTAAAATCGTAATACCTAATTACAATATGTACTTAGTATCGAATTTACTAACATCAAGTCTAGCTCATTACTATTAGGTACCTACTTTTAATCAAGGATAAAGGTTGTCGCCCACACATCCAACTCCTGCTACACCACACAAAATTTATCTCTGTTATCCGAGACACGTTCTCGTTGACCCCGTTGACCCACTCACCGCCGCTAACCCGGAGGTGACGTCAACCGATTCGTTACCGCACACTACACAGCTGACTAAAAACCGATCCCGCGAGGCGAGGCGCCCTCTGCGCCCGCCAAAAGTCCGGTAAACGCTGTCATGGCCATCTGCAGTCAACAGCATTAAAGTCCATTCGAAAAAAGGGCTTAAACTCGTAACATTTGAATACATTTCACAGTGGCTTACTTGCTTACCGCAAGCATCAAGCGCGCTGTATACTAGTTTTTGCCGTCACTATACATGATACATGTCACATGTATCTAAAATATGATTTTCTTCGTCTAATAAAAAATATCAATGTATGTTATGTAATGTATCGTAAGCATAGGGCATATGTGTGAATTGTCAAACATTATTAATTTATATAATACTAGCTGCGCCGCGCGGCTTCGCACGCGTTGTTCCTATGGAAACATTAAAAGGTGATTTTCATCCCACGGGAACAGATTTATGGGATAAAAAGTAGCCTATGTTTTATTCCAGGATTAGAATTGCCTGTATGCAAAATTTCAGCCATATCCGTCCAGTAGTTTTGGCGTGAAGAAGTAACAAACATCCACCCATACAAACTTTCGCCTTTATAATATTAGTGTGATAGTGTGAAGATCATGGTATAGAAAATATACTTCGCCATATATCATTCCGAGACATCACGGTGACGTTGGTGACACAATCAAAACTGTTTTCTGGTGTTACCAGCTTCAAATCGTTACTACCCGAGCTCCTTACATTCCTGTACGAATCTGATAAAACTAATGTGGTTTTGTATGAAGGTTATTTTCACGAAACTCGTGTTTAGCTAAGACTGATCTAACATACAAATTGACGAATGTATTATTTTTTTTTATTCACTATTTGTTTCCAAACTTCCATATTTTGATGGAATAAGTGGCAACTGGACAGTGACGTAAGCAAGTGTCATGCCCGGAATGCCAGACCTTGTTTTGTGGATTACGACGTAACAAGTACATAGGCCCGTATTATAAAAGCTTGCTCAATCATAGAGCTATGCTTGAGTGACGTAGAAAAGCGTTGCTCAAGCATAGATCGATGACTTGAGTAAGCTTTCATAATACGGCCCTAAATCTTACGAGCCCATGTTTGAATGCTCATTTTGTTTTGTGTGAGGCAGTATGGATGGACGTGTGATGGACATCCTATAATTGACATGAAAATCTGAAGCTCAAGATGCTATATGTACCGCACAAACAAGCTTCCATACTTGGCTTTTAGGATATAAAATGTTTCCAACCATGCTTATGTATCCAAAAATCTACCATTAAAGCGAGCAATGACAAAAGCAAGCATGGAAGGCCACACTAAATCTACTTTAAGATAAATTTTAAGAAAATATTGTATTAATTACCGTACAATATCTCACAAATTACAGCAAACAGCGAAATTCTAATGTTTAACTACACTACGCTATAGTTTGAACTATTTTGGCAATTTATATTTATTTAGAAAAATAGGTGACTTATCTTTCACAACATTTATTAAAAATATTTACTCTATTCGGGAAATCGAAAACCTACAGATGGGAACACTTTTAACAACGTTTGCCTGTTAAAATTGAGCTAGCTAAGATAAGATAGACTTTTTGAACAGTATAGCGTTTATTCTAACATTTAAAAAAATATTTCGTCTACAATATTTTATTGGGCTGAGGGAATGTTTACTGAAAAAAGCATTACCTACTCTTAAAATATATAATCTGTCAGGAAATTTAACTGAGTTAAAAAATTACACGACAAATGTCGTGTCCGAGTAGACGGAGCTTAAAAGTCGTGCCCAGCGAGTCATCCACTTATTGCATGACATCGTCCACGCCGCCGCTATGACACAGCTGTCATAGACATTATATAAATCAGATATTGCAGCACGCCCACGAGCCAATCACTGCTTTCGCTCAGCAATTGCGACCAATCACTGCTTTGCTCAGCAATTGCGACCGACCAATCCCTGCCTTCGTTCTGAATTTAAACTTGGTATAGTTTGGTTTGAAGTAGGGCCGCCACTTTTTGTTTGGATTTTTTTCTAAATTAAACTTCCTGACTTATTATTAATTGGTAGACTACTAGCTATTTTTATATACAAAGGTGTCAATTCGGTAACGTCAAAACGATTTGACAGGACTAAAAGTAATGAAAAAAGGATGGCAACATTTCTCATGCCGTCAAATAATTTTTATTTATTGCAACATCGGAACTGACACCAATGTCAATTTAAAGACAAAATATATAGATTTTCGAAGGTATTGGATGCTAGCTTAGGATGTTTTATCGTATCCTTAATTCTACATCGAGCGTAAAACTCTACTCCTATACAAATAGGGTCGAAACTCGCAACGAAATCAAATACCACACTGCTTATTACGTATTTTCTTTCATACAACACAATACAAACTCTTTGGCACTGCTTTTCATACAATTTTGTGACCCCAACGCTTTTCACATACAATTTAGTGACGGGAACACATTTTTATAGTAATCTTTACAAATGTTTGTAGTTCTTGAATCTTTATTGATTTAGTTAAGTTCTACAACAATCAGATTTTTTTCTAACATAAATGATAAACAAATAAAATACTTACATTATAATTATTGTGTATTTATCTATTTATAGACAAATTAACAAAGACTTATAGCTTTCGTGATGTAAAGGCTTTGTATGATATTAAATAATGCTAATATTAATAAAAATATGTTCCCAGTTACATATTTTCCTTTGCTCGAATACAACATAGAATTATTTCAATTCTGCCCGTGATGGAATATTATAGTCATTTTACAGGTCAATTTAGGCTGGCTATTACTGTTTAGGCCTTAATTTACAAAAAATTATAAATTAAACATTATATTATCATTTATTTTATAACCAATAAAAATAGTAGACATACTCAAATGGAATTATATTCTTCTATAACTAAAGTAATGGTACTTTTTCAAACACAATTTTTAACAATGCTCTGAAAAATAGTGATTATTACGTACAAATAACCGATTGAGAAACTGTCTACTTTAAATAAAAACAATTCTCATTTAATTCACACAATAACATTTACGAAAACTGTTGCTACCTACAAAAATCATAAATATAATCATTTTCATGGTAGGTACTGATTTGTAACTAAAATAAATTAAATATAATATACTTATACCACTGCATGCTATCACTTTACAATCACCGTTTTTGTACTAACCAAAATAACGATACTTCATGTACCTCAATAACAGTTTTTTTAACTGGTTTTCGTTATCACTGCGTCACTATTCTTACCGCAATTGTATTTTGTAACTGCTTATAATCGAAAGAAATCGAAACAACTATTATAACTCCAATGTCCCGTTAAACGTTATTTTACGAACTGTTCATAACACAACCAATATTTTGGCGAAACTTATTTTATCCATCGAACAAATCTACGACATAACTAGCAATTTGATAACTTTAGACAACTAGAATTTTCAAGTTAATAGTTAACTGGACTAAATAACTACTTCATTCCTACGTTATAGAATAATTGACTGAAATTATTTGACACAACTATGGTCAATATAATGAAAAAACTACCAAGCAGTATCAAGATTAGAAACCAGCTATCAAAATACCAGTTACCGTAACCAATAGCCAAATACCAGATCACTAGTTATCATTCGTTCATCACTTTGATTCTCAGATTTAAATCTTATTTTCTGTCTCAATTGACGTATATCCTTTTATTGTATCTCATTCTAACTTATGGATGTGTTCTCACTTATTCACTTCGCCTTTGAGCGCGCGATCGAGGACCGCTTTCGAAGCAATTTCGACCGTAACTGTTTTGCTGATGGTTGAAAGTTGGTTTTGATCGATTTCGGTCTCGACAGTCGGCTCGGTAAGAATTCGGAGAGATGTTATTTTCGCCTTTTGGTATGCCTCCGCTGTGTTGTTGCCGAGAAACCTGTAGAAGAAAATTTATTTAACACTACATTTTGACAAGCTAATTTTACATAAACCGAAAATCTTAGTTGTGGCTACTTTGGACCAATCATACACAACAGAAATACTGCATGAATTGTCATCCACCGATTTATGAAATAGTCGTCTTTTTAACAAAAACACCGAAATCAATTAATCAGTTTGCTACGAGTACGTAGCCACAGACGGCGAACTTAAAATAACCCTTTCGGCATCGTTTGCGTCGCCACTTTTTGCGTCATAGGTTTAAACGATCTAATCCACGATCTACGTTTGGCGGCAAATGACGTAAATTACTAAGTATAAGACCCAACGTGGGTTCCCTTTAATGGTGATGTCGACCACCAAATTTTAAACGTAAAAAAACGTAGACTATGCGCGGCTCGCTTCACTCGCGATAAAATTTATAACTCCTGTCTTTCGTCTCGAGTTTGAACCCGTTTAAGTTCCTACACTCTACCATAAAAAATAACCTAGCGAGAATATTACAATTTAAGGATATAATAGAATATAATGTCTTTCTATTTCGACACACACATAAAAAACACACACACAAAAGGAAAAAAATTACAGATAAAAACATACAAAACAAAAAAGACGTGTGGCACTCGGGGACTGCCGCGGTAAAGCTATTGCAATGCCATCTAGAGGAGAGTTGCTGAATTAAAGAGACAAACGTCATATTTCAAAAAGTCATTAAAAGTTCTACTATTCATCGATAGATGGCAAAACTAAAAAGTATCACCGCTGTTCCGGTCGGAGTGGGGAGCGTGAGGTTTTTTCGTTACGGAATTTCTGGATTCGGTCCTCGCGCTCAAGGCCCGCGATAGAAGCTATGCAATAGCTTAAAAACAAAGAACAAGGAGGTCGGTACTAAAATAATTGTAGCTATTAGTATTAGTCTGTATTTACTTAGAAAGTCTTGAAGCGATGTTTCCCCTAAAATAAATAAAATAAAAATAAAACATATTATGCTGGGCGTCAAACCGAGTTTAGCAGCAGCCCTATAATGTCGGAAGTATAACTGTAGAGGTTAAAGTCTCGTTATTTAAATCCTACTGCCAATCTTTTTATACCAGCGGCCTGTGGGTTACTCACACTAATGCGTCCATTAGTGCCGTACGTGTCCTATATAATAATTTGTTTAGGGCAATGGTAGGGCTGCCTAGATACTGTAGTGAGTCTGGCATGTTTGCTGACGCACATGTAAAGGATTTTTACGCTGTGATTAGAAATAAAATAACATCAATAAACGTAACAGACTATTGGTGCTGCCCAGCATCCTGGCTGGGCAGCACCAATAGTCTGTTACGGGTTCAGACTGATAGACATTGCAGTAAACTGCAAGGGCACTGGATGTCAAGCCTGATCAACCCATGTGCCAAGCAAATTTATTATTAATTAAGTTTTTGTTATGACTGTGTACCTTATTTTGACAATACTTTAATCTGTGACATTGACTACATGCTCTTTTCTATGGATCTTTGTGTCTGAGTTAATAAATGAATTTAATTTAATAACTTACTTGACAGCGACATAGCACACGAGCAGGGCCGCCCCAGCGCATAGCACTCTGACGACTGGCGAGGCGAACAGCTGAGCGACCACCCAGGCGCCAGAGCCAGCGCCCACCATACAAGCGACGCCCAGAGCTGTGCGGACCCAGTGCGAGCAGTTGAACCCTCGCTCCCATTCCACTCTGGAAAATAACAGTTTTTAAGTTTAAAGAACTTTATTCTCATACAAACACAGGGTTTACTTATAATGAGATACATAAGAGAATTAATTTAGGTTTTTAAAAACGGTTACGTCAAATATCTTGATTCATAACCATCCAACCGTCCAAGCGCTCATCATCATCATCATCATCATCAGCCTATATTAGACCACTGCTGGACATAGGCCTCCACTAATGAGCGCCATTAGGTCCAAGCGCTCAAATGACACTAATTCAAATGCTTTCCAAACATGCCAAAAAAGAAAGCTTTTGATACAGACAGTTTCAGAGCGTGCATTGTGCATCTAAGGGGGGCCGGCGAAATTTTTGATCGATGTTCATAACATAAAAATATTAGAAAATAGAGAATTTATTTGTCTCTCACCAAAAAAGTATACAGTGTCATTATTTATAACGGTTATGAGAAATAACGTTTAAATGGAGTAAAACGGCTTTTGTAACATATTATTTCTCTAACAATAACGAAACGTTGTCTGAGTTATTAAACAACACAATTTGAAAGTTCATAAAAGAAAGAAGAAAGAAAGTAAGTTTATATTAACCCAGAAACAGACACAAGTAGTATATATCAAATTTTCTTTTTGAATAAACCTTGATAATTTTACTAAAAACTTTCGTAGTTAGCGGAATTCATTATCCGGTACGCGCGGGTCTATAACCGCACTCGCCATGAAGATGTCCCTCGTTAAGGAATGAAACGTTGGTGTTCTTCCAACACAAACCAGGTTAACCCGCTTACATTCATAATGAAAGATTGTTAAGTAGATTTGTATATTGCAAAAATACACAGGTACAAAGAACAGATAAATGATAAATGAATTTATTACTGTGGAACTAGGTGGTAATGTTTACATTGGTCTTATGTCAATCTATACTCGTAGCATCTCTAGTCTACCACGGTCAGGTTTACAGCGGTTACATGCAAAATAAGAACTTAACAGATATAAAATAAGCTACAGTTATACAAATGATGAACAAAAATGTAGAGTAAGTCAACAGTAAAATAAGAATGTCATTAATTAGGATAAGTTAATGATGTATTTTAATGCATTTCATTGATAAAAATATAAGTTAATGTCGAAAGTAAATAATAAGAATATTCATAATTACAATTTGACAGATATAAAAATGTTACATAAAAGATGCCTAGCTACTAATTATACAGGCTGTTTGGTATTGAGACCGACAATTTGTTTTTAAAGCGTGCTTTTCACTCACCTGTTTGTCTCTTGAACAATGTAGGGCGTGTTGCAAACCTTGCACTTCAAACCGTCAGGAGAACCGGCGCTCTGAAATAATAAAAAAACATAACGTCAGCACATTTTACTTCTTTTACATCTTCACTCTGAGAGTTATTTTGACATTAACGTTTTAGGGGTCACTTTAAATCAAATTTAGCGAAAATATGACGATAAGGTAAAAATCAGTTATACTTTTTACTTTTTTTATTGCGCGCTTTCGTAGCAGATCCAGCAGTATCTGGATGAGCCGATGCTGCCGACCAGAGACTCTGTCTGGGGGGCTCAATGTCTGCATGGGGGGGGGGGGGGGGGGGGGTGTTACCTCTACTAGCCAGCGACTGAGGCAGGAGTGGTGCACGGCGGCCACGTCGCCGGTGCAGTGGCACGGAGTGATGAGGGGCTCGCCGCGTGCGCTGTCGTAGCAGATCCAACAGTATCTGGATGAGCCGATGCTGCCGACCAGAGACTCTGTCTGGGGGGCTCAATGTCTGCATGGGGGGGGGGGGGGGGTGTTACCTCTACTAGCCAGCGACTGAGGCAGGAGTGGTGCACGGCGGCCACGTCGCCGGTGCAGTGGCACGGAGTGATGAGGGGCTCGCCGCGCGCGCTGTCGTAGCAGATCCAACAGTATCTGGATGAGCCGATGCTGCCGACCAGAGACTCTGTCTG
This sequence comes from Eupithecia tripunctaria, assembly GCA_955876795.1. Lineage (NCBI taxonomy): Eukaryota > Metazoa > Arthropoda > Insecta > Lepidoptera > Geometridae > Eupithecia > Eupithecia tripunctaria. The sequence goes on along the minus strand of OY041623.1, from coordinate 3,750,886 downwards.
GGGGGCTCAATGTCTGCATGGGGGGGGGGGGGGGGGTGTTACCTCTACTAGCCAGCGACTGAGGCAGGAGTGGTGCACGGCGGCCACGTCGCCGGTGCAGTGGCACGGAGTGATGAGGGGCTCGCCGCGTGCGCTGTCGTAGCAGATCCAACAGTATCTGGATGAGCCGATGCTGCCGACCAGAGACTCTGTCTGGGGGGCTCAATGTCTGCATGGGGGGGGGGGGGGGGGGTGTTACCTCTACTAGCCAGCGACTGAGGCAGGAGTGGTGCACGGCGGCCACGTCGCCGGTGCAGTGGCACGGAGTGATGAGGGGCTCGCCGCGTGCGCTGTCGTAGCAGATCCAACAGTATCTGGATGAGCCGATGCTGCCGACCAGAGACTCTGTCTGGGGGGCTCAATGTCTGCATGGGGGGGGGGGGGGGTGTTACCTCTACTAGCCAGCGACTGAGGCAGGAGTGGTGCACGGCGGCCACGTCGCCGGTGCAGTGGCACGGAGTGATGAGGGGCTCGCCGCGTGCGCTGTCGTAGCAGATCCAACAGTATCTGGATGAGCCGATGCTGCCGACCAGAGACTCTGTCTGGGGGGCTCAATGTCTGCATGGGGGGGGGGGGGGGTGTTACCTCTACTAGCCAGCGACTGAGGCAGGAGTGGTGCACGGCGGCCACGTCGCCGGTGCAGTGGCACGGAGTGATGAGGGGCTCGCCGCGCGCGCTGTCGTAGCAGATCCAACAGTATCTGGATGAGCCGATGCTGCCGACCAGAGACTCTGTCTGGGGGGCTCAATGTCTGCATGGGGGGGGGGGGGGGGTGTTACCTCTACTAGCCAGCGACTGAGGCAGGAGTGGTGCACGGCGGCCACGTCGCCGGTGCAGTGGCACGGAGTGATGAGGGGCTCGCCGCGCGCGCTGTCGTAGCAGATCCAACAGTATCTGGATGAGCCGATGCTGCCGACCAGAGACTCTGTCTGGGGGGCTCAATGTCTGCATGGGGGGGGGGGGGGGGGTGTTACCTCTACTAGCCAGCGACTGAGGCAGGAGTGGTGCACGGCGGCCACGTCGCCGGTGCAGTGGCACGGAGTGATGAGGGGCTCGCCGCGCGCGCTGTCGTAGCAGATCCAACAGTATCTGGATGAGCCGATGCTGCCGACCAGAGACTCTGTCTGGGGGGCTCAATGTCTGCATGGGGGGGGGGGGGGGTGTTACCTCTACTAGCCAGCGACTGAGGCAGGAGTGGTGCACGGCGGCCACGTCGCCGGTGCAGTGGCACGGAGTGATGAGGGGCTCGCCGCGCGCGCTGTCGTAGCAGATCCAACAGTATCTGGATGAGCCGATGCTGCCGACCAGAGACTCTGTCTGGGGGGCTCAATGTCTGCATGGGGGGGGGGGGGGGGGGTGTTACCTCTACTAGCCAGCGACTGAGGCAGGAGTGGTGCACGGCGGCCACGTCGCCGGTGCAGTGGCACGGAGTGATGAGGGGCTCGCCGCGCGCGCTGTCGTAGCAGATCCAACAGTATCTGGATGAGCCGATGCTGCCGACCAGAGACTCTGTCTGGGGGGCTCAATGTCTGCATGGGGGGGGGGGGGGGGGGGTGTTACCTCTACTAGCCAGCGACTGAGGCAGGAGTGGTGCACGGCGGCCACGTCGCCGGTGCAGTGGCACGGAGTGATGAGGGGCTCGCCGCGCGCGCTGTCGTAGCAGATCCAACAGTATCTGGATGAGCCGATGCTGCCGACCAGAGACTCTGTCTGGGGGGCTCAATGTCTGCATGGGGGGGGGGGGGGGGGGGTGTTACCTCTACTAGCCAGCGACTGAGGCAGGAGTGGTGCACGGCGGCCACGTCGCCGGTGCAGTGGCACGGAGTGATGAGGGGCTCGCCGCGCGCGCTGTCGTAGCAGATCCAGCAGTATCTGGATGAGCCGATGCTGCCGACCAGAGACTCTGTGTCTGGGGGGCTCAATGTCTGCATGGGGGGGGGGGGGGGGGGTGTTACCTCTACTAGCCAGCGACTGAGGCAGGAGTGGTGCACGGCGGCCACGTCGCCGGTGCAGTGGCACGGAGTGATGAGGGGCTCGCCGCGCGCGCTGTCGTAGCAGATCCAGCAGTCGCGGGATGAGCCGACGCTGCCGACCAGAGACTCTGTCTCCACATTCTGTGAAGAGAAGGTAGAGAGTTACATAGTTGTACATAGGTTTGAAAGCACATCCTAAAGCAAGTGGAAACGTTTAGAACCATTTCGGCAGTAGGTTTATTTCTTGTCATATTCTACCTAGTGAAATATTAATCACTACATTGTATAAAACAAAGTTGCTTCCCGCTGTCCCTACGTATGCTTAGATCTTTAAAACTACGCATCGGATTTTGTTGCGGTTTTTTTATGGGTAGAGTTTTCAAGAGGATAGTTTTATCTGTAAATACATCAGCATTGTATCCGTGCGACGCCGGGGCGTGTCGCTAGTATATACAATAAAATTAAGACTTATGCAGTGGTCAAAATATTAAAGATGTCGCAGTAAGGTTTAAGAGTCGCTAAATTAACCTTACTGCGCCTTCGAAAGCGATAGGATGAGTAGATATTTTAACCTGCTTTTATATGCTAATATATTTTAACCTGCATTGACAGATAAGTCTAAAAATATAAATATAGGTCACCTCTTTTTCCAACTGTAGTTTATATTTTACTGTAGATAAAAAATTAGAATCGAGCCCACTTATGTTAAAAATCAAAAAATACCAGATAATAATGTATCTCAAAAGACTTTGTAGAATTAACTTACCGAATCTCTCTTAGGAGGAACACTAGCGACCTCTACCCGCTCTTTCAATGGGCGAAGCTTGACCACAGTGGTCAGAAGGAAACGCCAGACCATACATTCGAGGGTTCGGACCACGGACACAATGTACCATGCTGATATGTACCATGCTTCGTAAAACTGGGGATAGATTAGTTTGTTAGTAGGTCTTTCACCACACTGAGGTCTTTTATATCAGATCTTATAGATCATATTATGGACATTATCACCCAAAAAGGTCAAATATCAAGAACAACAGTATTTCAAGGTGATTCTCTGATTGAAAGACTTTGGGTTATCATTATCATATAGACGATTTATTCTGATACAAAAGCTACTTTTCTCTCGTAAAACTGAAATTCAACTAGGTTCAAACTTAAGTCCCAGGTAAGAAAACACAGGTTTAAATATTCTTTTATCTATAAATCATGGGTATAGATAAAAGAAGGTAGGTAAGCATAAGCGCATAGAAAAATGCAATAACAGAATATCAAGGTATTTTATCCCAAACAATTTTTTATGAACGCTTATTCATAGATAAGTTTCTAAAACATTTCAGTGTGGTGAAAGAATAAAGATTAAATTGTTAGCTGATTTATTAATAAACCTACTCCCCATACCATGTTAATAATTAAAACATATTAAAACCACGAATAACATTAAAAAGCATGATACATTGAAGCAGGTTTGTGCGATTCTGAACTCTAAACATAGGAATGTTTAGAGTTAATAATGTTTTATCGAAATAACAACGGCAAATAGTAGTTATTCGGCTGTCGTCAAAACTAAATCAAACTAATTTGACAGTACGAAAAGTGATGACATCCTGTTTATTTCGATCGATAAAGAAAGACAGCAATATTTAAGTGCTGTTCACTAAGTTTCGTTAAGTTTTGATGACAACCGAATTTGCACCAATAATAACAAATAGAGATTAAATGAGGGCAAAATTGTTTCAAACAGCAATAAAAAAACAAGCTCGCAGAGTGAAAACCAATAACCTGTGCAAAAGCACATAAGTGCTTAAAGACAACAACTTTCCTGAACAAACCCAACAAACAACCAGAGGCATTCGCTGCATTGCAAATTTGCCAGAACAAAACAACTTCCACCTAAAAACCATAGCTCAAACTCAAGCAACGAAACCGATTCTTAGTTCTTTTCCAAATAATGTAGTAACGGCGAAGTCTAGCAGATCTTTTTCCAAAACAAACGTTCTTCAATCGTGATTAATATTTCCTCTTGAGCTAATACGTATTGTCAAACATACCTTGATTTGTTGAGACCACGGTGTGTCGATCCTACAATATCTTGACTACCGATATCCTGGGTGACTCATTGAGTCATGGACTATAAACTTTTGATAAATAAACGTCTGAATGGTTTGAATACCCAGTGTCATTTTAGAGTAGTCGTTATTATAGTCATGTTACCTCGGTGAGTCGGCGTTGGGCCAGCAGATCGGCTAGCTTGGAGTCGTCTAGCTGTCTGACGAGGAGGCGCCGAGGGTTCAGCAGCCAGAGTCGTGGTACCTTGGTGAGTCAGAAGTCATGTTACCGTGGTCAGTCGGCGGTGGGCGAGCAGGTCGGCTAGCTTGGCGTCGTCTAGCTGCCTGGCGAGGAGGCGCCGAGGGTTCAGCAGCCAGAGTCATGGTACCTTGGTGAGTCAGAAGTCATGTTACCTTGGTGAGTCGGCGGTGGGCGAGCAGGTCGGCTAGCTTGGCGTCGTCTAGCTGCCTGGCGAGGAGGCGCCGAGGGTTCAGCAGCCAGAGTCATGGTACCTTGGTGAGTCAGAAGTCATGTTACCTTGGTGAGTCGGCGGTGGGCGTGCAGGTCGGCTAGCTTGGCGTCGTCTAGCTGCCTGGCGAGGAGGCGCCGAGGGTTCAGCAGCCAGAGTCATGGTACCTTGGTGAGTCAGAAGTCATGTTACCTTGGTGAGTCGGCGGTGGGCGAGCAGGTCGGCTAGCTTGGCGTCGTCTAGCTGCCTGGCGAGGAGGCGCCGAGGGTTCAGCAGCCAGAGTCATGGTACCTTGGTGAGTCAGAAGTCATGTTACCTTGGTGAGTCGGCGGTGGGCGAGCAAGTCGGCTAGCTTGGCGTCGTCTAGCTGCCTGGCGAGGGGGCGCCGAGGGTTCAGCAGCTAGAGTCATGGTACCTTGTTGAGTCGGCGGTGGGCGAGCAGATCGGCTAGCTTGGCGTCGTCTAGCTGCCTGGCGAGGAGGCGCCGAGGGTTCAGCTGCCAGAGTTATGGTACCTTGGTGAGTCAGAAGTCATGTTACCTTGGTGAGTCGGCGGTGGGCGAGCAAGTCGGCTAGCTTGGCGTCGTCTAGCTGCCTGGCGAGGAGGCGCCCAGGGTTCAGCAGCTAGAGTCATGGTACCTAGGTGAGTCAGAAGTCATGTTACCTTGGTGAGTCGGCGGTGGGCGAGCAGGTTGGCTAACTTGGCGTCGTCTAGCTGCCTGGCGAGAAGGCGCCGAGGGTTCAGCAGCTAGAGTCATGGTTCCTCGGTGAGTCAGAAGTCATGTTACCTTGGTGAGTCGGCGGTTGGCGAGCAGGTCGGCTAGTTTGGCGTCGTCTAGCTGCCTGGCTAGGAGGCGCCGAGGGTTCAGCAGCCAGAGTCGCTCTGGTGCCATGGAGTTCCAGAGCACGCAGGGGAACCATAGCGCGACTCCGATCTCTGCCAGGCGGAACACCAGGTCGTGCCAGTTGCGAGATACTACTGGCACTCTGTGGACAAATTATCGTATTAGTTAAGACATAATACTATAGAAACTTTCGTAGTTTAACGAATTCATTATGAATATAAGCGGGTTAACTACGAACGTATTTTGACGAATTCATTATGAATATAAGCGGGTTAACTAAGTTTGTTTGTGTTGGAAGAACACCAACGTTTCATCCTTTAACGAGGGACATCTTCAGGGCGAGTGTGGTTCTAGACGCGCGCGTTCCGCACCCCTTATTAGAGCACTCACAATACTCATAATACTATGGAAATCTAGATGTATCTACGTCTGTAGAGTGACGGAATTTGTGTCTGCATATGCTGCAGAACTAAGTCTTTTCGATCTATGCGTGGGCTTTATTGAAGTTGATCATTTGGTTAGCAGGTTTTTGGAAATCTGTTACAAGCAAGGACAAAAGCTCAACACTTTTTCATAGTCCAGCAGTCAGGATCAAGCTGTCCTTTAAAAAGTTTTATCAATGATCGGTATTGAGACCTTTTAGATAACAGGCCTTTAAATTTTTATTCGAAATATCACCGTTTCTTTTTCTCACGAGCAAGCCAGGTCTCTCAACCTTAGAATTGTGTCATTTTCTCACTCCAGGTTGTCTTACTTGTATTTACTTATGTAACTAACCGATAAGAGGTCTACTTACTTGGTCTTCCACAACTCACTAAGAGTCTCAGAGGCGAGGAAGCCAGCTATCAGTATCAGCATCAACGCCTGGCTGACGAGACCGACCCTGGACTGGTGTAATTGCGACACGTTCACTATACGAGGGTCTATGTTGCCGTTTCCATCTGATAGATCGGTCTGAACGCCCTGTAAAACAATTTGTGAGTAAGTTATGGTGGCACAATTACATTTTATATCAAGGCGAGGAAGCGATCGGATATCATTTGGACGGTACAATCTTTGAGAGGCCTTTACCCAGCGGTGCACAACCATAGTTCAAACCAGAATTTATCTAGGTGCTATGAGGGTAGCATGAACGTACAGTCACGTACGTACAGTGTAAGTGCATAAGTGCTAAATTTAAAGAACACATGAACCAAGTGTCTTCCCCTTAAATAGAGACAATAAGAAAAGTGCCGATGGACACGTTCTTAGTGATATTGTTTTTATAAAATTAAGTTGAAACAAAATTACCCATTAGCCAAACCTATGGCTAGATTGTAATGTTATTCTAGTGTATTGATGTATTCTAGAAAATAAAAAGACGTGTGGCACTCGGGGACTGCCGCGGTAAAGCTATTGCAATGCCATCTAGAGGCGAGTTGCTGAACTAAAGAGACAAACGTCAAGGTTTTTTCGTTACGGAATTTCTGGATTCGGTCCCCGCGCTCAAGGCCCGCGATAGAAGCTATGCAATAGCTTAATAAAAAAAAAAAAACGTGGCGAAAGGCGATCAATTTTGGAAAATTTTGTATATATAATATTGATGCTAACAGTACATAGAATAAAAGTAAATTCAACGAAACAATGCAGAAAACGTTTACAGAAATACATGTAGGTATATTTAAGTCGTTCGCTAAGATTGGAGTGCCAATAAAGTCATTGTACTCTTTGTCTTAACCAAGTAGGTTATCTATAAAATTCATGAAACACAACAAACCTGTTTGGTGACCAGCGTATCCGACACATCATCATCATCGGCACTGGAAGGTCCCGGTCTGGGGGACAGGATAGTGCAGACTTTCGTCTCTTTCACGAACTCTCCACGCACCTGGCAACAAAAGAAACAAATTAACATCAAAAACGAAATCCCTAAATTTTTCAATGGCAATTAGAACATCGGCGCACGGCGAGATTTTTTTTAGTTTTGCAAGCTTTTATATATTTCAACTCACAAATTTCTACATTTTTCGTTTGCAAGAAGGCTTTTTAGTTCTGGTTTTTAGTGGTTACCTAGTTTTTTCTCTTATTGTTATCCGTTTTTGTTAGGTTTTCAGACTTAAATGTATTCGTTTGCAGTAATAACTACATATCTTTGATCCGAGAACCGACTATTGTTGTTTATTTTCTTTTTAGTAGAACGCTTGGGCCTTTTCAAACCTGTAGGTTGAGTGTAGAGGTTAATAAGCGCAAAAAAAGACTACGATGATGCATACATTGGAATGTGGTGATAAAGTACGTTGTCAGTTATATAAAAGAATGTAGGTATAAAAGAAAAATGATGTGTAATGGTAGGGTTTGCATGCAGAGATTCTCGTAGTAGGTACGAGTATACGTTTTTGTTCGAATGGAATGTTTTGTGTTTTGATGAACAAAATAAGTGAAGAAATCGAATAATAACCCAAAAAATTTCGACGTCCACGGTCCTTGAACCGGCGTTTTTGTTCTTAACTAAGTGAAGCTAAGTGAACCAGAAATACAAATCTAAATCAATAAAAATCAATAGACGTTTGTTTGAATTTAAAACTTTACTACACATATGTTTGTACCTATAAGTGTTTTTGTTTTTATCTGTAGGTATGTATTGTTGCTATAAATAAATGTCTTGTTTTTGCTAATCGAAATCGTAGAAACCGATTTCGGCAAAAAAAACCATGACCCGTTGGTATTATTAATTATTATAGTGATTTCCGGAATTTCTCTACGTCGAGTAGATAAACATCTGAAACCCTTCGAATAATTTGTATGTACTTTATCTATACTGCTTTAAAGAGAAAAGATTTGATTGTTTGTTTGTATTGAATAGGCGAAACTACTAGACCGATTTAAAAGAGTCAGAGTCAGAGTGAAGTCGTCTATTTCTTTAGTTAGACTTACAAAATAAGCACTTAGACAAGTCAATTTTTTACTTTATAAACAGCTTGCTAAAAAGTAATAACTAACAAATAAGAAATAAGGTGCAATTGACTCTAATTCACTTCATTTTTTTTCCACTAGCGGAAGAAGTGAAAAAGGAACCACTGCTTCTCAATACAATCTTAGCATAACTAAGTCTAGACATACATACTCTCGGCAAAAAAATATTTCGTCATTAAAAAGCTTACTTTTCAGGGAGTGACATAGGCTATATTTTATCCAGGAATTCCCGGGTGAAACCGCAAGGCGCTGCTAGTAATAAATATAATTTATTCGTAGCGAATCCCTATTATAATATTATCGTATCTACATTCAAAATTATATGGACTTTGAACATCCGCAATTTGGTTGAACTTCTTATTCTTCTGGTGAAACAAGTGACAAAGATACGGTGAACACAATTCTTAGGCCAAATTGGTGGGCGGTTTTCTTCTGACAGTCGCGTCGATAGGGAGTTTTTGTTTCAAACAATGAAAGATCGAAAGCTTTCTTTCACCTGCTGCGTTATAGACGGCGGCATATGAATTACTAGTTTCCGCCCGACATTCAACAAAATTAAATTTGTATTGTATATATGTAATATAACTTACCGCAATACCAATAGTATTGCGGTAAGTTCAATACAAATTTAATTGACCACACATACAGTTAACCACAAAATTATGTATGTATAGAATTGACTGCGGTTTTAGTAAGATTTATGCAAGTTGGCTTTGATTACTTTGTGTATTTTTTAGGTACTTATCCATTATTGATTTTAGCTTAGTGCATTTTTTTATGATTATGTGGTTTTTCCCAGCCATAGGGCGGGCAAGCTTTTGATGTCAGAGAAGACCATAATATTGCACAAGAAAAAAATCCTAAGTAACTATTACAGTCGAACAAAGAACCTCTTCCTTTTTTGGAGTCGGTTAAAATAAAGACATTTTTGTCAAAAAAAAAAGTATGTAAGGTTACCTGATTTTGCAATTAGTCAATGAAAATTAATCACTTTCCGATATTATACCTTCATCAAATTTACATCCAATTTAATTAATGATTTATTTATTGGGTACTAGTTTCTGTCCACGGTTTCGCACGCGTTTCTATGGAAACGTTTTCTATCCCACGGGAACTAATGGATGGGATAAAAGACTATGTTTTATTCCAGGCTACGAATAACGACTTTTTAAAATTTAGCCCGACCGTTCAGAAGTTTTGTCGTGAAGAGGTAACAAGAATCCATGTATCCAAACATTTGCATATATAACATTAGTGTGATGTGATATGTATATCGCGTACCTTTATAATTTCCCCTACGTTTCTATCGTGTTACAAAGATCGTGAGAACACGGGGCGACTGGATTTTCTCGGAGTTACAGCATTTATTTTAACGAATCCCGAAAGTTTAAATGCCACTTCCATTAATTTTATTCGTATAATAAAATATATATATTCACAAAATATTTAAATCACTTTGTGGGAGTCGATTTTTTACGACACCACTGAACAATGCTAATTCGCCCGTGTGTCGAGAATTTGATCACTGTAGTCCAGACGACAACAGCCGCCGTTAAAACTGTCGGATGTCTACACAAAGTCACTTTCAGAGTCGAATTTTGACCACGCCACCGAACACCGCCACTTCTTGCCACCCATGTGTCGTAGAATTTGATCACTGTAGTCTAGAAGACAAGTCGTTAAGACTGTCTAACACAATGGTGCTTGTGATACGGATAAGGTATAATGGGCTTATTGATGCCAATGTTGCAATTAATGTGTTTACTGTACTGTCGGGGTCACAAATCTATGAAATTATTTGAAATGGATGTGTCTGTTTTTGCGGTGGGCTAAGGTTCGCCTGCGACGCAGGTGGTTGCGATGGTGTTTACGATCTGCAGATATTTGTTCAGGGCGTTCTGGATGTTTTCAATGTATAATAAAAAATATCTATCTATGTAGTATATTGTATTATGTATATCAGTTAACTAGTACCCATTAGACTACCCACTAGACATTATTTCGCATGAAAGAAGTATTATTTTATTTTTTTACGTTAAGATTTTTATACATTAATTAATTTGTTTTTTCTTCTTTGACATATTAACTTTGTTTTCTCAAGACTTTAATGTGAAAGTAAGATACATTAAAGCGAATGCTGATAAAAACAAAATGCTCTCTATTTTATAGCATTTTTCATCAGTCATTGGATCCACAAATCACTGAATTTGTAATATGTTGCTATAGTGGTATCAATGGGATACCGTTGGCGTGATATTTAGATGAATTTGGAGAGATCTGTGCTTAAAAATTCTAGGGGTAGTGAAAAACGTATGCACATAAACTTTTCACCATTAAGAACCATTACTTAAGAAGGCTACGAACCCCTCCCAAATCTCAGCGGCCGGCCCGAGTGAATTTGTTGTTGTTTCACGTAGAATCGCATCGTGTTGGCCATTCCGCGGCATTCGCCTTATTTTGGAATTGTGCTCCCTGTGTCGCATTGCCCCCCGCGTTTTAGCGAGCGGTTGCAGAAATTTGAAGGAATTTCTCAATTTTTTATATTTTTTCGTACTTTGCGATTCATTTTGAATAATCGACTGATTTCAGAAATATTTTTGTTTATTTCTAATGGTGAATATATTTAGGATGTTTGCAGCGTGACAGATTTTCGAATGAAGGTGTCTAACATGCATAAAAAATAGCTTGAAAATTACTCGATTTGGTGGTCAAAATATGGCAAATTAGTTTCACTCTCATTCAAATATCATAATGTTTTTTAAAAAACGAAAACGCTACAAACATAGCTATTTGTCATCCGATTATGTATGCAAAATTTCAATACGATCGGAAACGTAGTTTCCAAATGAAGCGGGAAGTACGTTTGTATGGGGGCTAAGGTATCCGTTCTGTTCTTAAGGGTTTCTCTGACTGTGACATATTTGCGGACGAATGGAAGGACCTATCGTCGATTTATCTGCTCTACAGCAAGAGGAATTAATAAATCGATTTTACTGTTAATTCATTATTTTTAGTATGTATAATTTTATTCCGACTTTTTATTACCACTTTACAATTTTTTATTAAATTTTTATGTTTTGTTTTAATGTGATTGGATATTGTAAAACTTAGTATAATTGAAGTGTTCTGCCGTTATAATTAACAATAAATAATAAAATAATAGTGGGTGTCGTAAGAGGCGACTAAGGGATATCTTCTGGGGGGCGGGCAGCAGCGCCCCCCGCAGAACAAATCTTCCACCAAACTGCGATCCCCAACCCGCATGCCCAGCGTGGGGATTATGGGCATTACCCCCCTATGAGTTAAACGCGAATAAGGCGTTTATCAGGGGGAGGCCTGCGTCCAGCAGTGGACCGATACAGGCTGTGGATGGAATAAAATAATCACCATTCTACCTATGCCTCTTCACTCCGACTGATAAAGTAATATTCTGATTATAACACCGACTGTACCTACACTTACGGCCACAATAATGGTCATAGGACAACAGGAAGATACTTATGAAACGTAATGAGGAATGCTATTGAAATCGCGTTCGCTTGCACTGAAGCATACATGATTGCTTGATAAAGCAATTATCATGACATCATAGGTAGAATTTGTTACATTACAGTTACCTCCTTATGGTAAGTATACCTACTTCAAAATGTACTTCCCCATACGATATTTCTTATCTTCGTAACTTATCCTTAAAATATTCTACTTTCTTAGTTTTACTACGACACGACACAAATAAACATCAACCAAAGAGTATCATGATAACTAAAAAGTTCATTATCATCATCAGCCTATATTAGTGAGTAGAGTCCAGCAGTGTCTGGACATATGCCTCCCTTAAGCACCAATAACCCCCTGTCTTCAGCTTGCCGCATCCAGCATCTACCTGCAATCTTTCGCAGATCGTCATACCAACTGGCTGGCGGGCGTCCTACACTATGTTTTCCGAGACGCAGTCTTCACTCAATAACACGTTTACACCAGCGGTTATCGGTTCGTCGCGAGATATAACTAAAAGGTCTCCAAATATAAGTTTTAGGCGACCAAATAATTATTGCCCTGTCCTTTTTTATCATTCGTAGAATTAGTCACAAGGAAAATCAAAGTAAAAACTCTGCCATAAATTAATATTTTAGCATTAATCACACATTAATATCCTTACAGTTGCACAACAAAGAGTAATAAAACAGGTCCCAAAATCTTACCTTGAAGAACACCTCGACGCCATAAATGAGGAAGAAGATGACGACAATCAGCAGCATGACCGCATAGCAGCCGTTGAAGACATGCTGGTAGAAGCTCTGAAAAAGAAGTGATTGTTAATAGAATAGAGATCAATTTGCAAGCGATAAAAGTAGTATTGGAGAAGAGTTACCGTTTCAAGGTCTGTACTCAATTCAAATTTTTGCACACAAAGAGAATATTGTACTTCACTTTTTACGTAGGTATTTAAAAATGCAAACAACATCAGGGAATATTAGTCACTTCTTAAGACTTTATTGATATTCAACAAGAAGATCATTTGCAGAAGACATGACTATACAGTTGGTGGCCAAGATTGAATGGCTTTACGACATCGTCAAAGTAGTAGAGCGCACGAATTTTACAGAATCCAAATCAAATATTTATTTATATCTCTCACAATAGAAGCTTAGTTGCTAGGATACATTAGTGCTAATAGTAAATAATACAAATATTATGGCTAACATTGTGAGAGACTGGTGCCTGTTTTAGGTTCACAGGAACCTGTATTACGAATCCAAAGAAGGCTTATAGCAGTGGTATGATCCCAGCTGAATTATGAAGGTTAACCTTACCTTCTGCTTCTCAGTCGTGCCAGGCACGTTGGTAGTGAGGACCTCGGCGGCCAGCAGTGAGAAACTGATCAAGTTGAAGGTCACGAACGCGAGGAAGGACTTGGAGAGGAACCGGGGCCGTTCCCAGCGGATGTCACGAAGGTGGAATACCTGGGGACAAACTTATAATGAGAAGTCGTAAATATGCAAAGGACTTCTATTTCTGCGATACCGTGGGGATTACAGATTTCAAGAATTCCTGCTTTCCAGGTTTACTGACTATCGTATCAAAACTTATGGAATAAGATGAGGGATATCATGGAATTCTTTTGATTTTATGTCTGAGATGAAATTAGCTTGGAATACATAATAAAAACATTTGTACCGCGACTTGTCTAACCAATAAAGAAGATTTCTTCGCTATTTGCTCCTGAATTTGATATCGAAGATAGTTATCGATATAACGATGTGTTTTTTTTTCACGGAATTGATACTGGAATGTCGGGCAAACAAAAGATAGATAGATAGATAGATGAACATTTATTTGCTTCTGCAACACAGTACTTAAGTGGTAATTATAGGTAAGTACATACATTTGCTAGCCATAACACAACAAAACAATTTCTGAAAAGGATAGGATTCTTTGTTGAACGATACTCATTTTATGTTAGTTTAGCTCTAGTACACACCTTACATCCGGTGCAAGGTAAACTGATATAATACAACCATTTTGATCCACAGTTGCGTAAATAAATTATGTTATGTACCCAGAATGTACTGACGAAACAACTGTGTTTTTAAAGGATTTTTTTTTATAATGACGAGATAATAGAAAAATTGTGTGCAATTATGATATGAGATGGTGTTTTAGTAAATTGCGCGAAAACAATGGAATGTGTAGAAGTAATTAACGCAAAGTGTTTTTCTGTCAACGCCTACTTAACGACATTATCTTGTTTATCATCATCATCATCATCACTTGCAGCTATTGTTACCCACTGTTGGGTAATGGGCTCATCATGTCCGCATATACAATACTATACACTATACAATACATACATACACGGTGTCCCATGGAACTTGTACCAGCAAAGGTCTCGAGACACTAATATATTATGTATATCGATTGGACCACCATGTATGTTCTACGTTTTTTTGTAGTTTTCGAGATATGATTTTTGTTGTGTTATTTTCAGATTTTATTTTTGTTCTGGGGGGTTATGCTCTATGACCGATTCAACGTCTTGCACAGATACGTCAAGATATCGGCGGGGAATGGGACAAAACCGTATTGGTTTTCTCGCATTCCCCGCCGATATCTTGTCGTATCTGTGAAAGACGTTGAATTGGTCATAGAGCATAACCCCCCAGTTTTAGCTATAGTTTTTTCTTTAAAGTGATTCTTTGTTTTTTTTTTATAAATATTATGGCTAGCATTGTGTGTTCTTGTCTCACGCGATCAGAACACATTTAAAAAAATAGTTTAACGCGTTTCGTTACCCATTTTTTCCGACGTTTCTACCCTGTAAAAACAACGACTGTGAATAAAAATACCTGCGAATAGTTATTATAATAAGTTTTTATTTTTTATTTTGTCTCTAGACATCAGTTTGCTGCAGGCTCGTAATTTTTTTCCTAACCTATTTCGTTTATATACTTGTAGTTGACACTAGTAGTAGTATGACATTGGAGTATGCCGATTTCGAATTAACCACACCACCTCTAAGACACGCATAACATAATACCTTTAAAAGTAACGTAAATCACGGCATCTGTTTAATAAAACAAAACCATTGTGAGTGCGTGCGTTTTTACCTTCACGCCGAATCCTACACCTGTTTTAAACATATTTGCTTAGTTTTTATCACAAACGCTACTGTTCCTAACCTGTTCGTGATAACGGATCGACCTACGGAGGTCTTTCGTTAATCCGATAACGAGGTCGCTATTAGATGAGTGGCTCTAAACTTAATCGGAAATAAGGCTTACACTTAAACCCCCACCTATTTTATAGTAATACTAAGTTATCCGTTTAACTTTTACGCAATTATTTAAAATGTTTTGTTTGACAAATTACGCGGCACTAGTGTGGGGTAGCGTCTTAAACCAATATTTAGCGATATTTCTAAATACTTACAAGGTCCGAATTTTTATGATTTGTGGATTACCTAGCTAATTTAGCAATACAAGCAGACGAGTAAACACACACAGCGTGACCTAGCGGCATCTCAAAATATTTGCTCGATACCTGAATTCGAGAACGTGATTTTGCCCTATTGTATTGGCAATGATTAGTGCTAAAATTATTAAGTTTATTTCGTTTGTAATATTCCTAACAAACATATTGTCCAACTACCACACTCACCCACTAACCAGCTTTTTCTCACCGTCTTCCCTTCGAAGCCGATGAGGAAAAGCTGCTTGACAGGTGGCAATCGAACTCTCCAACCCAGGCCGAGGATGTCGTAAGTGATGACTAACCTACCAAAGGAAATACAGCAGCGACAGACAGCGGTGAGGTTTTAATATAAAAGGAAGCCCTTTTGTATTAAGACCTCACCAATCCGCCAACCGTGGTGATAAGGGCAACAATCCTCTTGTCTGGTGGAAGCATGTTCAGCAGTGGACATATGCATGCTGATGAGACAGCTTAAACAGAGACTTTGGGTTGCTAAACCACAGGAGTATTCGAGTTTCGAACGAAAAGGAACTCTCTAATTAATAGATTAGATAGCTAAACTTGCAGGATGGAGGGTATGAGGTCTTGATCACCTCTCTGACAAGGTCCACCGAATGCTCCCACAACGCAAGCAATCGGGAACTATGACAGCGCGATGCGCGAGCAGCCGCTCATCAGGAACTCAACCTAACCTCGGCTGCCAAGAGTCACTGACAAAGGGCCTATATAACTATGGCCACAATGGCAAAGCCACTGCATACGTCGACAGTGCATCGAACATTCGACGACGGGTAGTCGCCTTGCCAAGTTTAGTTTCTTAGGGTTCCTATAGACGGACGGCACACGTCACCTATACACGGACGCCACGTTGCCGACGGCAAGGCGACTACCCGTCGTCGAATGTTCGATGCACTGTTTGTGTTTTTCCTCGTTGCTTAGAATAACAAGATAATTTTACAAAAAAAAACACCGAAAAATCTACGTTGAAACTCAGTTAAAGAGACCATAAAATTCGAACTGCGCGATTCTCGGTTAACATAACTACTCTAGATACTATCGACTTTACAACAAAAAAAATAGTCGAAATGGGTATTGTTTTTGAACTACGATGCCACATAAAGAAGAGACAAGATAGGGGTCCTTGAGAGATCAGACTAAAGCATCCTCCTCCTAGTACCAATCACCAATCCAATTTCAAGCCTACTCAATCACCAACAACAAGAACATTACAATATCTAGAGATCTTTTTGCAGATGAAACGCGTAAAGGCAAAATCGATTTCTAATTCGTTCCACCGGATCTGAAGAATCATGATATCTTTTATCGCACGAACTCTTATTAAAATTAACCTCAATCAACCTCTCGGTACCTATAAACCAATAAAGTCAAGTTCGCGGTAGTGACTAAGGCGCATCGCTCACTCGATAAAGACTAGAGGCAGGGCGTCTAGAGTGGCGGGCGCAAAATAGGAACGCCGCGTCTACGTTTTCTTTAGAAATAAATGAGAGTGCGCTAATATACCTCGAGTTGCTCACGGTTGCTATGAAGGCGCGACTGGGTCGAGGCGGAGGCGCGGCGTGCTCGAGGCGTAGGTGTGGCGGGATCGACGTGCAGTCGATCCCGCCACATCCCGCGTTTTAAAAGAATTTGTATGAAGAAAGCATAGCCGCCTGCGCCTCGACTCTACACAGAAATCACGCCTCGCCTCGACCTCGGCTCGACCTACGAATGAGCGACGGACGTGCATAAGTCAGGCAGAGATAATTGGCAACCAGCCCAAAAACTTGGATCTAAGCCTTTGCAAGTCTAGTCATAGATTGCATTCCATGTGAGACCGTGGACATTTGCCAAATGACAAAAACTAAACGCTCGTAATTAGGATAGGACTTTTATGAATGAAAGTGCACAATGATTATAACATTTGTAACACATGAATCAATGATAAATAAAAATAAAAAAAATATCGAATGTCTGAAGATCTACTTCATGGTATTGACAACGAAATTATGCCGAACGTATGCCATTATTTACAGTTTAAATTTTTTAAATGGTTTCGGCAGAACATCAGCGCCTATCTACTTCTGATTCGTTAAGGCATTTAAGCTGAGTCGAGTCGAGACCCTTATGCTGCTGTTTCACGCAGTCTCTAATTCTTAAAAATATTTATACCATATTTAGTTTGAGTATACCACATCTTTTTTTCAAAAATATATTTGTCTGTTTTGTCTACACAAAACAGCTCACGCAACAAGTAAATGTTTCTCTACATGTCTATGCATATGTCTAAAGTCTACACTGCATACCTATTTATGTAAATCGGTAGATTGTTTTCTTGTTTACTCCTCACGTATTATTGTGAAATTCAAGTTCATTCAATTATTTATGAGTCTCCATATATATGGAAACTTATTCAGTTATTCTCTTAGCATTTGTAGCGAATTTGTCACCTTGACCTACATTATTCGTGATAGCAAATACGAGTAACTTATCATTTTGTCTCACGTATGCAAAAAATTCGCGCAAAAATTTTCCGCGAAATATTTAAGGAAACGCGGCATAAGTTTGTCATATGTCCGTTTGTTGCACAGTATGTATTATGTAGCTCACAATCATTTACTAAAATTAAAATATAAATGAAATAATCATTTGAACCGATTTGGATTTCGCTAAGTGTGGAAATATGATTGATGAAGTGTTTTCTGCTATGATTGAAGAAAATTGGTCTTTCAAACCTTCATTACGGATGTAAGCGGGTTAACTACGAACCTTATTTGTGTAGGAACAACGTATCATCCCATAACGAGAGACATCTTCAGGGTTTTAGACGCACATGAATTCGTCAAACTTGGTCAAACTGCGATAGTTTTTATACTTTCAAACCTTTATAATAAAAAGAGGTCTTATTAAAAAAACGTTTAAGAAAGACATCAACGCGCCCTTGTTTTGTGTATTTCATGGTCAATATACTTGTGTTTACCACACCACTTTTTCATCATGCATTCCATACCATTCGTCTACCTAGAAGTGCTAGGTATACGCGCTTTCGGATATATCGTATCAGATGAAACTTTTTACCTACCCATAGATTTCGTCTTTTGGCTACGAAAAACAAATGAGGGTAGATCGTTGTATGTATCTGCCAATAAAAACTCGCTCGTAGTGCTTTCAGTTATTCCGTGATCATGGCGCATGAAACTGTGCCGAAATATTGGAAAGCTCACAACTCAAATCATGGTAAATTTCACATTGTAAATAACTTTCGTATAAGATGGTTTTAAAAACGCGCATTACCAAAGCGGGCGCTTTAAAACGCCTATGTACTCCATTAGTATAGTATATACATATATAATCCATTAGTATTATTTGCGTGAGATATGATGAGTATAAAGCTTTAGATTTACCCATTGTCGGGTAAATCTAAGGCTTTATATCAACTCAAAACAATATTTATTTATCGTAAACATTTGCTAAGTTAACCACAGGTAAGTAAATATAATCACGTCCTGAAGCCCTATGTCCTCGGCTTGTTTCAAAGAATGCTATGATATTTCGCGGAAAGGGCACTGAACTTTTGACTTTAACTGTCGAACCGCAGATTCTTTACACAAAAACTTTAATGTTCTTTTACAGTTATGTACTTTATGCACGTGGTTTGGTAGCAAATGAATTAAAGTATTTTCTAAGAAATTAAATAACATTCTAAAAATCCCGTATGAGAGCTATCGCACAAAACAAAAACCGAAGAAAAAAAGAGTTGTTCCTGATATAAAAAAAAAACTATTGGGAAAACTTTCATCAATCGTATTTTTAAAAGACGGAATTTAAGATAAAAGATCGAAGTAACATTTCCGTAATATGAAGGTTGTAGCTTTCACAGATGCTGAGAGAAATAACGATTTTGAAGTAAAATTTTGAAGTAAATTGCTTATGGCAAACTCTTTAACAATATATATAACTATGATAAATGTTTTGTTTCAAAAATCATGAGTAACAACCTACGCAAAACTGGTCAAATTGATGACGTAAAACCGAACCGGTTATCGCAAAACTTTGTCTTATACGGTGGTAAAAGAATCTACTATTTTTGAATGAGAAAAAGTCTTGTTTGTTTTCCGCGTAGATTTAGGTAATATTAGATGCACACGCACTAGAATCCGGTTCAATTATTTTTTTCTCTAGGCTTACTATAAAGGCATTTACAGAAATCGGATTTTATACTAATTATTATAATTTTTTTTACTAGACTACTAGAAAGCTCTTCATTTTTATTACTAGCGGAAGTGAAGAAGACGTACAATTTCTACAAATTTATTTCGAGTTGTGAATTGCTATTTTTTGACGTGTTGTTTTCCATAAAATTCTGTCAAAACGAGTTGCGTTTAAGTATTCAGGGATAAGTTACTTATGGCCCGTTGATACTTTTTGGGTAGGGAAAAAACACAAAAATATTCTAGCGTTAGCGCAAAAAAGTTCATTTTAGTTTTTACCCCTCCATCAGAGCGCTGAACCAGCTGTCTTTCTGCATCAAAGTAGTAAGGCATCTCTTTCTACACTACGCCAACTGAGCGAGACTTTAGACCCAGTTAGTGCACTTACATGCAGGTGAGAAGTAATAGTGGGTAAACCACTATTACTTCTGGTAAATTATAATCACTTTTTTGCAAGGATGAAGGTTTATTTCCACTCAAACTCTCAATCTGAATGAAATTCGAAAATGAATATCAGCCCTAGCTGATATTACTATATTACCCTAGTACGATCGATGCAAATAAAGACGTGAACTAAACTTATTTGTTACTATACTATATGCATTTGATAGATAGATAGATAGATAGATAATACTTTATTGCACACTTAAATCTAAAAGGAACTATTTAAAATCAGAAAACTTAAAACTAAGCGACAATTGGCGGTTTTATCGCTCAAGAGCGATCTCTACCAGACAACCATGGATGGATAGGATCATGGGACATTACACGGGGATATGTGTGCTTCTGTAAGTTTTAAAATGTTATAAGAATAAAGAACTAATATAATAATACATAGACATAAATACATACTTATCGTTAAATATATTTACACATATTTGTTTAAATTATTTTTTATTTGTACTTAGCTTGTTTAAGTACCTATCTTAGTAAATTAAATTTAGTATTTTACAAATAAGAAAAAACTAGAATCAGCAACCTGTAGCGATAAGTATGATTAAGTTTCTATCATATCTGAGTACAACGTAGTGGGCTTTATTTTTATTAAATTAATTATGTAACTCGTATACCTCCTAAGTTTCAAATATAGATGTTTGTTGTGCCTTTACGTAATAAATAAATAAATAAATAAACTGATTCCAATTATTTACCACAAAATTTAATTTAAGAGAGCGATGCGCGCCATTTTACTAAAAGGATAGGCATAGAATTTCGCGTTCAAAGGACCGGCAAAGCATAGGTACGTTTTTGGGAAAGCGTAAGTGCAAAAATATAGGAATTGTTAATTAAAGTACAAGAAAACTACGCAACTTTTGAAGAAACTGATTCAAGGATCCAAATGATTAGTAATATAATATAAACAACAAATAAAATATATGTTCAATAGACCGCAGGGCTACTGAAATCTCGAACAAATTAAATGCGTAACAGTGAACTTTCATGTTTTTTTTCCAAATTGTTTTAGATTTTCTTTATTTCGAGCGTTCTACCAAGTATTAAGACCTAGACCTAGTTGTTTGACCCTTTATTTTTGACAGTTTGACAAATTGACCACTTATCAATAAATGTCGGAAGTAAAAAGGCCCAACATTACATTCCAGTGCTAACTACCAAACTAAACAAGATCATGTCCTTGACTATTGCATTTCGCTCAAGAGAGTTTGATCCCTCTGACCATAGACATAAGGATCGGTAAACTAGATCCAGGGCTCAATTACAATTTGGCCGATAGCCATAATTATCTTATTATAAGGTCAACAGCCTCAAATCTAAGGTCAGCGAGCATGAAGTTAAAGATCAAGGTCACTGTTGCAATATTATAGAATAGATCAAAAACAATCGTACTAAAACAGTGATGGTTGTGAAATGAAGACACGGTAAACAGAAACCTTTAGAACAGAAGGAAGCCAGTTTTTAGACAGAGATAGACAGAGATTAAGGGGTTATTGAACTTACCCTGAAGAAGGGATGAAATGTTGGTGATCTTTCAACACAAATCAGATTCTTTGCTAAGCCGCTAACATCCGTAATATAGTTAGTACTTGGATGACAAAGCTTCGCTCGGTTTTTTTTTGGTTAAAAATGTTTTTTAGAAATTTATATATATATTTATTTAATGTTTAAATTATTTAGATTATATATATATAAATATATATATATACAAGAATTGCTCGTTTCAAGGTATAAGATAAGACAGTAAAAAAAATGCTGTATGGATATAGTTAACACAGCATCTTCAAGCCGCAGAGCTTGCAGAGCTTATGTTATGGGTATGCAGACGGACACATTATCTATAGAAAATAGAAAAGTAAAGACATATAAAATAATAATAAAATAGACCAAGTCAAGATTATGGCAAAAAAAACCCTTCGGAGGGCATGTTCACCAGTGAACGAATGTGTATCTGTGTACTGATTAGAAAAAAGACATCGAGACAAACGGGTAATGAAAAGAAAATGAATAGTTCTTCTTTTCCCGTGTAAAAGTTAAATTAAAAATATGTTTATTTCAAATTATGGACCTTGTATTTCTAAAGAAGTTTTACAGTTAGTACTTAAATATATTTTTATTTATATTTCAGGGAATCATTGTCAAAATACTTATTAAAAAAAATCATTACAAACTAGTGCTTTAATTGTCTTACATTGTCTAATAAGTTCTGAAAAACTTGTATTTTGGCAAACTCAGTATAAGTTACAACTTCCCATTCAGCATAAGTAAAGTGCAAAGATAAACAAAATCCGAGTAAGTAAATACTATTCAAAAAATGCAGGTCAAGTTATGGCAAACAAACAAGGTATAGGTCATACACATCATACGCGATGCGATTATATCAATTGTTGTTTTTTACAATTAGCGCCTCTGCGTTACGCAAGGTAATACAAATATTGTTAAACTAAAGTCAGAATTAGATAACATTTTTTTTATTGTCTACTAGCTCGTCAATAGGTATTTTCTAGACCTTCGTGATACACCGTCGGCCGCTTTCCATCAGGTGAGATTGCGGTCAAAAGAAGGTCTATTTGACGCAAAAAAAAACTTCAGTTTATTTTCCAGGGGTGTATTTACAGGTTTGCAATCCTGCATATTGAACTTACTTAAAACTGTTTTTATGTAAGTACTTTGCTCTAGTGTTATTTTGTTTTGAGAAACCTTAAAGAATTTTCTTAAGCCCTCGAGACGAAATTCTCACGCATTGTAAACAAAAAAGTTACAGAGTTTATTACTCTTCTTATCGCCGCGATAGTGGATGCATTAAATTGGAATTATTCGTGCATTTTATTGCTTTTTATTTTTTTCAATTCGTTTCGTACCGATAAATGAATTTTCTTTTGTGCATGAAAAAGTTAATTTAACAATTAAAAACCGGTTTTAAAATTAAAACTAAGTAAGAAGAAAGAAAAGAAAGAAAATACATTTAATTGGAGCCATTACATAACACATACATAAAACGACACATTATAGGTAAAAAAAAAAGAAGAAAAACTACATAATAGAGACAGTGACAGTAGTACATATAAAAGCAGAAACTTGTTAATGGTTTTGGTTATACATATATGGGGCCAAAAAGGTCCCTGTTTCAGCATTATGCCGCTACAAGCCGAAGGCTAGGTATTCTGATGTATTTTACAGCGCTGATTTTCTGACAGGTCCTGGTCAGGTGGCACAAAGCTGGATTTTTTTTCATAAAAACGTGATTTGAGATAGAAGTTAATAACTTAGGAAAGTTGACGATTAGTACATACCTCTTGGTATTACATAATTTTGAAGATTATTTGAGATTATTAAAAACCAAAAACTTGACGAACTTTTTACGAAAACAAATTCAATAAAGTCTCTTTATTAACTTTAGTGTTTTTAATAATAAACTGAATTACCTACTGTAAGAAAATGTAGTACTACTTACAGAACCAGTTTGTTTTAAACACAAAAAACTTTTCACCGAAATCCACAAAAAAACCTGAATTTGTTAACTTTTTTCAAACTATAACTTCTTTTATACGCGCCTTTTTTCGCAATCCACAAAACTCACGGCCTGCGATACTGCGCGCACGATCAAGAACTGACTAAGCTCTGTCTGGTTTTGCGAGCCATATGCCTGCCGCTTAAATGTACTACAATACATATTATTAAGTTGGTCGCGTCTACGGGGATTTTTTGATGCCGGAAGGATAAAATGTTTTAGGTAAAGGTAAGGCATTTCTTTCTTATTGTAATTGATTTGAGCAGTTGCTACCTCTATATATTTTGTGAATACTAGTGTAGCAAACGTATCGTTATAACGTAAATAGCGTCCCGTCCCGGCTTCGCACGGACGTTCATTTATGTTTTAAACATATAAGTATAGCCTATGTCAGTGTGTACTCAGGGATAAGGTGAATGGTGAAAGAATTTTTTAAATCGGTCTAGCTGTTTTTGAGTTCAAAAATACAAATCTTTTCTTCTTCAAAATATTAGCGTAGACTAGTAAGTAGGTATGTAATTAGAATTAGTATTTATTCATTTACTATCTTTTGCCATATCCACCAGGGGGTGGGCAGCAGCGCCCCCTGCAGAACAATTCCACCACTACCACCGAACTGCGAACCCCAACCCGCATGCCCAGCGTGGGGATTATGGGAATTCCTTCCATTAGATAAACGCCAACATGGTGTTTATCGGGGAGGCCTGCGTCCAGCAGTGGACCAATACAGGCTGTTGAGGTTGAGGTAGCACGCTCTATTCAAGTAGCCTATGTGTGTAGTGTATGTCTGTCCTGTAATAAATACCATTTACCTTCCTGCCAAATTTCATTAAGATTCGTTCAGCCGGGAACGGGATAAAAAGTATCCTATGTCCGTCTCCTGGTTCTAAGCTACCTCCCAACCAATTTTCAGCCAAATCGATTCAGCAGTTCTTGAGTTTTAAATAGTGTAACTAATATTTCTTTTTCATTGATAACCTTCTATAAGTCTTCCTTTTTTAACCGACTTACTGTATTTTTATTGTTTTTTAAGCTATTGCATAGCTTCTATCGCGGGCCTTGAGCGCGGGGACCGAATCCAGAAATTCCGTAACGCAAAATCCTTACGCTGCTCCCCACTCCGCCGGGCAAGGAGGTGTGGCTTGAAGGCCGTGCATCGTCTAACGTCGTTTCAGTTCGGCAGTCTTCGACACGGCGTTGTGTGCGTGCGATTAGACGTATTGTACGACTCTACGAAACTCGCACGAATCGAGACGAGCTGCTCCGAAATCGGACGAATACATAAGCAGCTGTTTATGAGAAAGTATATAGGTGTATAGGGTCAGCACGCTCAAAAAGTGTAACTTGAATTAATATCAAAGAAAAAGCAATACTGCATGAATAAAATAAATAAATAAAATTATAATTGCATAAATTGATACAAAATGCTATGCAATAGCTTTACCGCGGCAGTCCCGAGTGCCACACGTCTTTTTTTCTTTTATGTTTGTTACTTCAGAACTTTTGACTGGGTGGTCCGATTTTCATGTTTCTTATTTTATATGAAGTCTGGTGCTTCCCGTGTGGTCCCATTTTAAATTGGTCCAGTTCTGACAATGGCATCCACGAGAAAACCATAAAATTAAAATCGCTTTATAGTTTTTTTGAAACAAACCCAATTATCTTTGTTAGCGTTTGCCAGAAGCTCAATTTTATTTCCAATATTCACTAAGCCCTAGCTTAAAATACTAATGTAATAATTGAAACGTCTCTAGACGTCCTAGCTAGCATCATTACTCATCTTATTTGTGTAGTAGGTCTATAGGTTAACTAAAACACCCATAAAATTACAAAGGCAAAGTAAAGTTGTACATAAATCATTGTTAATACGACTGAGTAGTTATGTTAACAATGATTGTATTACGAATGGTAATTAACTGTAGCCTACTCAAAAACTTTAGCGGTTATAATTTTTTATGGATCAATACTTCACACTTATATTATAAAGGCGAAAGTTTGGATGGATGTATGGATGGATGTTTGTTACTTCTTCACGCCAAAACTACTGGACGGATCTAGCTCAAATTTTGCATACAGGTAATTCTAATCCTGGAATAAAACATAGGCTTTTTATCCCATAAATCTGTTCCCGTGGGATGCAAATCACCTTTTAATGTTTCCATAGGAACAACGCGTGCGAAGCCGCGGGCGCAGCTAGTATATTATAAAGAGGAAAGATTATTTGAATAGGCTTTAAAACTACTAGACAGATTTAAAAAATTCTTTCTTTATTCTTTAAAAAGCTTCTTTTCAGGGAGTAACATAGGTTAAATTTTATCCCGGAATTCCCACGGGAACGGGAACTACGCGGGTGAAACCGCGAGGCGCTGTTAGTATTTATATAATTTGATTGTATTGGAGAAACTAAAGTCGATTCGACTACAAATTTCTTAATATTTCCACTGATATTCGAGACATAAATATACTAATTCATAGGTTTTTAAAAGGTATTACAAACTGTACGATGGATTTTTGAAATTTCCTGTGTTAAACTTAATAATAAGATAAAATAGGTGACGGCGCCATTTTGACTCGGATATGCGCCTTAACGGGCAGTTAAATTGTGCGTTATTGTGAACTGAGCCATATTATAAACAACTACATAAATAATTTTAAATGACTAGTAAACTAAAGGATAAAGGATGACCGTGGACGCGGAGTAAGAATTGACCCCCACAGGCTAGGGTCATAAAACAAGAAAAATTGGTGCGGCAGTATCCAAAATAAAATCATAGAACAGGAATGTTAATTTAATAAGGAAAACAATCTTCTGTATTTTTGTACACGAGAAAAAAGTAAAATCGTACAAAATTACTTGTCCATCACACTAATATTATAAAGGCGAAAGTTTGGATGGATGTATGGATGGATGTTTGTTACCTCTTCACGCCAAAACTACTGAACGGATCTGGCTGAAATGCATTTGCATACAGGTAATTCTAATACTGGAATAAAACATAGGCTACTTTTATCCCATAAATCTGTTCCCGTGGGATGAAAATCCCCTTTTAATGTTTTCATAGGAACAACGCGTGCGAAGCCGCGGGGCGCAGCTAGTTATTCAATAAATCCATGGAGCCGATACGACGTAAGGCAGTAAATAAGCGGTAATTATAAAGCCCTTGCCTTTTTGGATTGTAAGAGGAAGTCCGTATTGACGACTCATTAGTTTGCCTTTCTCCAAGAACTTCTTTGTTTCATCCTTTGTGGATGAGCATCGATATTGGTATTTGGCATTGATTTACGGAAGTATCTTTCTTTCTCTGTAATATACTAGTTTCTGTCTGCGGTTTCGCATGTGTTGTTCATATGGAAACATTGAAAATTTTGGTTTTGTTCACCGGTTTCATTATCGAACGCAACTCGATCACGACACACGACACTGACGGTATCACAACGCGGTTCGGTTAGTGAATGAAGTAATGTACTAACGGAACCGCGTCGTGATACCGTCAGTATCATGTGTCGTGGTCGAGTTAGGTTCGATAGTGAAACCGGTGGTAGTGGTAACGTTCGTAGCAAAAGACTGAAACAGAGGGTAGATCGATATATCTGCCAATAATAACTCACTCGCAAGACATTCAGTTATTCCGTGATCATTATGTATGTTTGTTGCTCTTTCACGCAAAAACTACTGAACAGATCAGCCTGAAATTTTGCATACAGGTAGTTCTAGGCCTAGAATAACACATAATCTACTTTTTATTCCATAAATCAGTTCCCGTGGGATAGGCGTGCGAAGACGCAGGGCGCAGCTAGTAAGAAATAAAAATACTCGTAATTTTGTTATTAATATTAAACGTCATACATAAGATACACTTGATTTTCTATACTGTGGCACTAAGATATCGTATGACGTCTTTATTTACGCGCCCACCCAAGGCGCGTAAATAATAACATACACTTGATTTTCTATACTGTGGCACTAAGATATCGTATGACGTCTTTATTTACGCGCCCACCCCCGGGTGCGTACATAATAACAATACACTTGATTTTCTATACTGTGGCACTAAGATATCGTATGACGTCTTTATTTACGCACCCACCCCGGGCGCGTGCATAATAACATACACTTGATTTTCTATACTGTGGCACTAAGATATCGTATGACGTATTTATTTACGCGCCCACCCCGGGCGCGTGCATAATAACATACACTTGATTTTCTATACTGTGGCACTAAGATATCGTATGACGTCTTTATTTACGCGCCCACCCCGGGCGCGTACATAATAACATACACTTGATTTTCTATACTGTGGCACTAAGATATCGTATGACGTATTTATGTACGCGCCCACCCCCCGGGCGCGTACATAATAAAATAACATACACTTGATTTTCTATACTGTGGCACTAAGATATCGTATGACGTCTTTATTTACGCGCCCACCCCCGGGTGCGTACATAATAACAATACACTTGATTTTCTATACTGTGGCACTAAGATATCGTATGACGTCTTTATTTACGCACCCACCCCGGGCGCGTGCATAATAACATACACTTGATTTTCTATACTGTGGCACTAAGATATCGTATGACGTATTTATTTACGCGCCCACCCCGGGCGCGTGCATAATAACATACACTTGATTTTCTATACTGTGGCACTAAGATATCGTATGACGTCTTTATTTACGCGCCCACCCCGGGCGCGTACATAATAACATACACTTGATTTTCTATACTGTGGCACTAAGATATCGTATGACGTATTTATGTACGCGCCCACCCCCCGGGCGCGTACATAATAAAATAACATACACTTGATTTTCTATACTGTGGCACTAAGATACCATATGACGTATTTATTTACGCGCCCACCCCGGGCGCGTACATAATAACATACACTTGATTTTCTATACTGTGGCACTAAGATATCGTATGACGTATTTATGTACGCGCCCACCCCCCGGGCGCGTACATAATAAAATAACAAACACTTGATTTTCTATACTGTGGCACTAAGATACCATATGACGTATTTATTTACGCGCCCACCCCGGGCGCGTACATAATAACATACACTTGATTTTCTATACTGTGGCACTAAGATATCGTATGACGTATTTATTTACGCGCCCACCCCGGGCGCGTACATAATAACATACACTTGATTTTCTATACTGTGGCACTAAGATATCGTATGACGTATTTATGTACGCGCCCACCCCCCGGGCGCGTGCATAATAACATACACTTGATTTTCTATACTGTGACACCAAGATACCATATGACGTATTTATTTACGCGCCTACCCCGGGTGCGTACATAATAAAATAACATACACTTGATTTTCTATACTGTGGCACTAAGATATGGTATGACGTAATTATGTACGCGCCCACCCCCCGGGCGCGTACATAATAAATAACATACACTTGATTTTCTATACTGTGACACCAAGATACCATATGACGTATTTATTTACGCGCCTACCCCGGGTGCGTACATAATAAAATAACATACACTTGATTTTCTATACTGTGGCACTAAGATACCATATGACGTATTTATTTACGCGCCCACCCCCCGGGCGCGTACATAATAACATACACTTGATTTTCTATACTGTGGCACTAAGATATCGTTTGACGTATTTATTTACGCGCCCACCCCGGGCGCATAAATAAATACGTCGCGCGCTCAACATGAGTGGCTTAAGGTAGCGCTAAATGACTAAAGTGCTTGGATAAGACCGTCTTTAAAAGTTATTTTTATCACACATGATTGATTTATGGAATAATAATCTAGAACTACCTACATAATAATAATATAATAATGCTGGATAATCAACACAGCATCATCTATTATCTAGCCCTGAAAGCGTTGTTAGGATTAAAATATAAATCGATAGTCACGTGGTCAGACATTTTCGCACATTGTCATGTCCATAAACACCATATTTTATTTAGTCAGAGATTTCTGGAAAGATAAGGTATTTAATTGTAAATAAAACCAGCCAAGTGCAGGCCGGACTCGCGCACGAAGTGTTCCGTACCATTATCTATAAAAATAATCGAGTTAGGATTCTAACTCGATGATACAAATCAAAGAATACAAATCTTTCCCCGTAAAAAAAACAAAAAGTCAAAGTGACGCGGTCACCCATCCAAGTACTGACCGCGCCCGACGTTGCTTAACCTCGGTGATCGGTTCTTGAGGTGATGAGGTCGTTGCCCCTCTTAATTATTAAAATTATTAAACTTTTATTATATTTTGCTGTTATAGCGGCAACAGAAATACATCATCTGTGAAAATTTTAACTGTCTAGCTATCACGGTTCATGAGGTACATACAGCCTGGTGACAGACAGACAGACAGACGGACAGCGGAGGCTTAGTAATAGGGTTCTGTTTTACTATTTCGGTACGGAACCCTTAAAACATGGCAGATTCTCGTGACAGGAGTAATTTACAGTAAAATGGACTTGAAAAGTGCACATGTAAAATATCATTGCATTTAATTGTAATAAACGTTTACAGCACGTGATTCTGATTTTGTAGGTGTTTTCTATTCTGTTATTTTATTTTATTTATAGAAATAAACGTTTCTAGAGTAGATGGACCTCAGGTTTTAGCTCGATGGATTCTCATTTATTTTCCAAACGGTGTTGATTTAGTTTTTGGTAAGACACAGGCACAAATGAGTTTAGTGCGGTTTTTCATTTATTTTCCATACGGTGTTGATTTAGTTTTTGGTAAGACACAGGCACAAATGAGTTTAGTGCGTTTTTTCATTTATTTTCCATACGGTGTTGATTTAGTTTTTGGTAAGACACAGGCACAAATGAGTTTAGTGCGTTTTTTCATTTATTTTCCATACGGTGTTGATTTAGTTTTTGGTAAGACACAGGCACAAATGAGTTTAGTGCGTTTTTTCATTTATTTTCCATACGGTGTTGATTTAGTTTTTGGTAAGACACAGGCACAAATGAGTTTAGTGCGTTTTTTCATTTATTTTCCATACGGTGTTGATTTAGTTTTTGGTAAGACACAGGCACAAATGAGTTTAGTGCGTTTTTTCATTTATTTTCCATACGGTGTTGATTTAGTTTTTGGTAAGACACGGGCACGAAGGAGTTTAGTGCGGTTTTTTCTTCTAACGGACTATTAATGCTGTTGACCGCAGATGGCCATGACAGAATTACCAGACTTTTGGCGGGCGCAGAGGACGATTCGCCGGGAAAAATTGTTTTTGTTTTTATTTTTTATTGCTGATGGATTAGCGGGCTACCAACTCACTTTAAGAAATCGAAGATGTAGCCTAAGATGGAGCACGCTTTTCCAGAAGGAACTTATTTACCCTAGATTTCAAGACTCCAAGATTGTACTCTAATTCACTCTAAATCACCTTCGATTATAAACTTCAATGGGGACCACACATAGATAAGCTATCGAAGATATTTATTTCTGCAGCATAATGCAGTCAAAGAATCCGTGATTTTACAGACGTGGACACATCTAGACTGGTTTATTTCAGCTACTTCCATAGTATTATGTCTCTTGGTATACTGCTTTGGGGGAACGCTGCAGATATTAACACCATATTTGTGCTGCAAAAGAGGGCTGTTCGTGCCATCTATAAAATGGGTCCCAGAGAATCCCTACGTGATAAATTCAAAGAAATAAATATATTGACAGTACCAAGTCAATATATTTATGAAAACTTGTTGTATATTCATAAAAAATATCAATAGTTTCCCAAAAAATTGCGATATACATAATTTAAACACTAGAAATAAAACTCGCTGTACCCACAACTATAGGCTTCATAAAACTAATGTATCTTTTAAAGGGCAATGTATACGCTTCTACAACAAAACCTCTACTGAGCTGCAAAAATTATCAGTAAATAAATTCAAACAAACTGTCAAAACTTTACTATGCAAAAAGGCTTACTATCAAATATCAGATTATAAGAGGATAAAAAAGCTTGGCTCGGATTTTGCTCCAACTCGAAAAATAACAACTAACAGACTTCTTCGTCGTTTCTTTACTTTGAGACTAAACACCGACTAAGGCGTTCACAGATTGTGCTAACTATTTTAATCCCCCAATATCGTCTAACGTCATATACCGTACCAGGGGTATTGAGACGAATCAATCGATACTGTTTTATTTGTTTGATAAAAAATTGTTTAGCCGCTCTCGTGTTAGTATTATGAATGATGATATTATACATATTCAACCCGAGTTAGCAAGTAAAATAAATAGGTAAATAAATAGGTCTTTAGACTTGTAAAGTTAGTGTTAATTAAAACTGGCGTCGATAACGTAACTTAACCTTAGTCTTTTTATTTTCCTAATGTATCGAATGAAGATTGGTAATGTTAGAATTTCCAATTTTATCACTTTCGATAATATAAAAAACTAGTTTGGACACACTCTATTAAGTATGATATGAGTAAGAAATTGATTCCTTCTTGAATTGCAATAATCGTTGGTGATGCATAACGCCATCTACGGATCAACGGATAAACTAGTTCAACACGCCATCTAGCGTAAACGCACGAAACCGCTTCGAATCTATAGAACGAGCTTCGACTATTTCATTTATGCGTTCACCGCTAGATGTCACTATGAAGAACTGAAAAATAAAAGCTAAGCAATTTTGAAGACATCGGCGGAGTCGCTAGAGGAGCTGAACCGGATGCTGGACGGGACGGCCTGGCGAATACACTTACCTCCGACAGATTATGCAGTTAGTATTCTATTCAAACATAGAAGTAAAAAAATAAAATTATTTCCTCTTCATGATATAATTAATAATTATGTATGACCAAGCTTCGCTCGGTGTTTTTTTGGTAAATTGTGTTTAGTATTATTATTCACCAATAGATGTCAGGAAGAGTCGTATTTTTCAGGTAAGTGTTTACGTTAATTACGATATAGTTGATAATTGAAAACACGAATATTAAAACGACATTTTTCTAAAAATGAATGCTAGGTAGATCGATTGACGCCCCGAAACCTATACGTACTAACCTTCATGAAAATCGTTGGAGCCGTTTCCGAGATTCAGATTATATACATGTACAAGAATTGCTCGTTTAAGGACGCAGGAATTTTTGAAAATCCTACGTTCAGTTTGTGGTATCTATTATAAGTTATTTATTAATGCCTCTGTAATAGTTTCATTTTGTAAAGCTTAGGCAGAGATACGAAGTTGCGCTTTTTGGCCACCAAACTCTATTTTTGCATCTCCTCCTAAACTATATGAGATAAAATTATCAAAGAGGTATTAAAAAATAGCTTATAATAGATACCACAAACTGAACGTAGGATTTTTAAAAATTCTTATAATAAACGTAAAAATATGATAAAATAGGTATCACTGTCATATTGGCTCGGGTATAAGATAAGATAAGATATAATTAGTTTAAATGTAGATATTAGTATCGGTATAGGTAGGTACATACCTCTGCCCAGAAGCATACTATCAGCGAGGAGCCCGTCATCAGCAGGGGGTAGTAGGCAGAGAGGAGACTGGTGGCCCATCCTTCTTGGAACGCCGACTGCGGGAGATAAAATTACCTTAATATCAAACTAAATCATTGATTTATTAAAAACGAAGATGAGGTAGTGGTTGCTCGAAAGTGGCAACCTCAAATTGTGTAAAATTGTGTTCTCCCACATCAGTCACCGTCTGACCGGCGGCACGGGCGGTCGTGATTCACGTGAAATATTGTTGTCTCAGTCTCACTTCGGTCCTAGATACGTCTTTCCGTCTTTGTTCTTCTTTGTATTGCACAGGACTGGAAATATAATTGTGAGCGTATGTGTTTGCGTGTAGTTGTAACACATGCCAATTTTTGAGTAAGCGCTGGAAGAACGTAACCTATCTTCCCTTTTTAAATCAATGAACAAAATATATCTTTTCACCTCTCTCGCTCGAACAGTGACTTTGCTGCTCAAAAGCTGTAAGCAAAGTTGAATTTTGCTCACAAGTGAAGTAGTTATTTGTTCAACAAGTGAGCAAAACGGTTTTTTGTTGAACGTGGCGATTCTGAATCCCGCCCGACCTAGCGAAGCAGTCTTGAGTAGTCACGAGCGTAGTGAGTGGCTCTAAAGTAGACTGCTGAGCTAGCGAGGGATTTAACAGGCACGAAACAAAAAACATTTGCTCTCGAGTTAAACATACATACAACTTTTCACCTCGATCAGTGAGAAAATGTTTAGGTCCATGCCACTTTTTAGTTGCTCGGTGCGATAATATTCAACTAGTTGAAAAAAGCAATTTGAATTTAGAATGGTGTTACTGCATTTAAAAGGTTTACTAGGCTGTAGCTAGAGGCTATCGATACTCTATGGTCGGCGTCGAAAACAAGAAAACACGCATCGCCTTGTTCGAAAACTTTTTTTGGCACGACGATGCTTTACCTTACTGCTATCAATGTTTTAATATTTTTAATATAAAAGAAGATCAAAAAAAACTAATGTTTTTGTAAATTCGTTAACAATTTGTATTTCAAATATAATCACTACAAAAAATATGCGTTTTACACTAAACAAAAAATATTTTTGGTAGCACATAAATATCATAATGAGTGTATTTGAACGCACCGTGCAACTAAAAAGTCACATGAACCTAATATTTTTCTCTCTGATCGAGGTGAAAAGTTGTATGTTTAACTCGAGAGCAAATAAATAATAGATTCAGGCGTTACTTTGCGGAAATCCATTGTAAATATAAGAATGAAAAATATTTAGTAACAATTCCGCGAAAAAAACCTTCTGCGATAAAATCTAACAAATTATACAAAATTACACATTTATACAAAATGAAAGAACATTTATCGAAGTAAGGTCTTACTTTGATAAATGTTATTTCATTAAATATTATGGGATAAAAAGTAGCCTATGTTTTATTCCAGTATTAGAATTACCTGTATGCAAAATTTCAGCCAGATCCGTTCAGTAGTTTTGGCGTGAAGAGGTAACAAACATCCATCCATACAAACTTTCGCCTTTATAATATTAGTGTGATTAACATTACTTGTCGATTTTAGATCCTTCAATAAAAATTGCTTACAATTTATTATATCTGAAACTCGACACCAAGCAAGTGAGATTTTGTTATTTGTGTCGTACTTTGTTTACTAACATGCTTCATTCATAATTTACATTACTTGTCGATTTTAGATCCTCCCTTCAATAAAAATTGCTTACAATTATATCTGAAACTCGACACCAAGCAAGTTAAATTTTGTTATTTCTGTCTGTCGTACTTTGTTTACTAACATTCTTCATTCAAAATGGATAAACCATAGGTACTGATAACCTATGCGCATAATGCTACCTACTATTTAATCTGTAGAGGAATTGGATACAGTTATGCATAAGTAGTCCAAGCGCCAAATTTCATTTTTGGATTTTCTTGCAGTTTTGTAGTCACTAGGGCATAATTTTCCCATTAAAAAAAACACTCATACAGCAGCTCCACTCTAAGTGCTTTTTTTTAATACCCAGTCCAAGCGCAATCTATGGCAAACTATATATTTTGATACGCAAAACAAGTCCAAAAACCAATCTAAAACTAACAGCGAAAGTTCATAACAAGAAAACACATTTCCATTTATACATTACAAGCCCAAACGACGTAGTATTACGCATCAGTAGTCCAAGCGACAGCTCTTTGTTACTTGGACTGGCTTTGCAAAAATAATAAACAAGAGTTTCGTTCTGAACTTCAAACATTTGTCGCATAGACTTGTGATGCATAATAATAATTGAAGTTAACTACTCACTTCTCTCCCCGCCACACCTAGAGGCCTTTTTTCAATTCTTCACGCATACATCTGCCTGCAGTCTTTCGCAGATCGTCATCCCACCTGGCCGGAGGGCGACCTACACTACGTTTGCCGAGTCGCGGTCTCCACTCAAGAACTCCTTTAACCCATCGGTTGTCAGTTCTTCGCGAAATATGGCCGGCCCACTGCCACTTCAGCTTGCTAATTCTCTGAGCTATGTTGATAACTTTGGTTCTCTGTCGGATGTATTCGTTACGAATCCTATCTTTTAGAGAGACTCCGAGTAAGTATAGCTCTTTCCATAGCTCGTTGAGCGACTTTAAACTGGTGGACCAGCCCTATCGTGAGTGTCCACGTCTCAGCTCCGTAGGTAGGACGGGTAGGACGCACTGATTGAAAACTTTCGTTTTCAAGCATTGC
The DNA here is from genome assembly GCA_955876795.1 of Eupithecia tripunctaria. Classification (NCBI taxonomy): domain Eukaryota; kingdom Metazoa; phylum Arthropoda; class Insecta; order Lepidoptera; family Geometridae; genus Eupithecia; species Eupithecia tripunctaria. The sequence goes on along the minus strand of OY041623.1, from coordinate 3,715,199 downwards.
GGTGTGGATGACAACAGACTCGACGTAGTTTTCCAAACGCTGCCCAGCTCAACTGGATCCTCCTCTTGGCCTCCTTTAAAAATTGCTTTTACCCAACTGCAGAATTTGCCCAAGGTAAGTATACTCGGAGACAATTTCGAGAGGTCGGCTATGTACGACGACCGGCCCCGGATCAATGAGGGCGTTGATCATGACTTTGGTTTTATCCAAATTCATGCCGAGACCGATGCGTCGCGAGGCCGAAGCTAGGCCGTCCAGCATCTGGTTCAGCTCCTCCAGCGACTCCGCCATTAAGACTTCGTCATCAGCCGGTGTCGATCGCAGGTGTGAGATGTAATTGCCGTTTATGTTAATGCCCTTGCCAAATCTTCCAACGCGCTCGTGAACAGTTTCGGGGATATAACATCCCCTGCCTCACTCCTCTGCACAGTTGGATGGGTTTGGACTGCTGGTCCTGTACTTAGACATTCATGGTTGCGGCGTCGTAGAGACATCTCAGCACCTCGATATAACGATAGTCTACTTGGCATCGCTGTAAGGATTACAGAACAGACCAGTTCGTCAACATTTCAACCAGATTGTGTAGGGTCTCGTCAGCGTCATCAGTGGTATCCAAAGCAACGAATCTATTCCCGAGAAGCTGCTGGAACTTCTCGGTGCCCGCCATGATTTGGATTGGGTTAGGTCGGAGCGTGAACCTCATCAGACGGTTTCTTTCAAGCTTTAAATTGATATTCAGAGAGCGTCGGAGCAGTCTGTGATCAGATCCGGTATTAAACCTGATAATCACTGAGACATCTCTGAATATGTGCTTGTTATCCGTCATGATAAAGTCGATCTCATTTTTAGTCACAGTGTCGGGGCTTCGCAACGTCCACTCCCTCTGGGGCGGTTTCTTAAAGTAGTAGTTTATTAAGAACAGCCCCTTCTTCTCAAGGAAGTTGACAAGCATTTGCCTCCTGTGATTCCTAACTCCATAACCATGCGAGCCTATTCGGGATTCGTTGCCAGTCCAGGTTCCCACCTTGCCGTTAAAGTCCCCCATAACAACGTTGAAGTGAGCCTTAGTGGAGTTATGTAAGGCTTTGGATATGTCTTCGTACATATCCTCCACTTCATCATCCGAATGTGCCGATCTGGGGCCTTATTCCACTATTTTTTAGACAAATGCTATAATGGTGCCATAACACTTGCACCACCACACCATTGAACTATCTATGTAGTGTATTATTGTATTATGTATATCAGTTATCTAGTACCCATAACACAAGCTCTGCTTAGCTTGGGGCTAGATAATACTGTGTGAATTGTCCAGCATTATTTATATTATATTATATTATATTGAACGGTCAAATTGTCAAACGGTTGTCATAATCATTATAGTCATAGTTAGGGCATAAACAAAAAAAAACGTGTTAGTAGAATACCAAAAGGTGTCAATGGCGGTGATTGATAAGCGATAATGAAGCGATAATATTGTGAGGCGATTTTGTTAGTGGAATCAGGCCCCTGTATGCCTGTCTGTCTAAGATAGCTGAAACATCTAAGATAGTTCTTTTTATTTTAATTAGATTATTTTTAAAATTAAATATTACCGTTATGAGAAACATAAATAAAAAACGATTTTAAATGAAACATGAAATAGTTTTTTCCAACGCGTTTCTCAATTTTCTCTATCTTCCCCTAGTTTAAGATGCTGAGTAGGTCTGCATATCTAAAGATTTTTTAAGATTGTAGCTAGAAACGATATTTTCTTTCTAATTTAGATACGCATGAGGAGTCTAAACGACATAAATGTCCCTTGGACTCGTTTTGCAAAATGAGAACATCATATTTATCGAGAGTCCAAGTGTATTTTTAGCTATATCTTCCAAAATAAATACTTATTTTGTGTTTTTTTTCTGTAGCATGCTAAACTACAATAAGAAGCTTCGATATACATAGAAAAAAATTCAGACAAATCAAATGCTAATCTCCTGTCAACAAAAACGAGTTTATGTCATTTCCCACAAAACTGAAAATGGCGCTTGGACTCACTATGCTTAACTGCATCCAATTAGATTCGCATTACTGATTATTCTACGAATAGATAATAGAGGCACACTAGATGACGTCGTTTGTTCGTGTGCAATAACGCCGCTACGAGATGGATTTCGAGCGGGATGACAAGATATGGTTTTAACGTGAGTGACAAGTACAGAGCAGAGAATTTTCTTTGCGCCAAAACGTGTTTTTACCTAATAACATAAAATTAAAAGACATAAGTAAAGAAATCGTATCCTCTGGGATTTGAGCATGGAGGGCACTGGGACGTGTACGCAGGGTTCGTTGGTCGGAAACAGCATCAGATAAAGAAAGAAATAACAAGCTAAATGAAGTTTAACTGTTTATTAATAGCATGTTTATTCAACTGTATATACTTATTTACTTAATATAATTCTAGATTAACTAGACTACTATGTTAACTCACTAACACCACCCCTCTACTGCAACTTGCGTATAACGGGGCTGGTCATACTTTTAGTACTTAGTTACTTTACTATTAACTGTTAATATTTAAGTATGATTGTTTGTTATCCCTAAGAGATAAAATAAAAAATAAAAATGAAATACTTCTAGGTTTCTTAGCAAAACAAAACAAAAAAAAAGTGTGCTGTTCCTAAGATAAATAGCAAACTGTGTGCCAAACTATATCGACAAAACTTTCACCAATCGCGTTTTTACAACACGTAATTCAAGATAAAAGATCGCAGTAACATTTCCCTAAATATGAAGGTGGTAGCTTTTACATATTCTGAGATAAATAACGATTTTAAAGTACAATTCTAAAGTAAATTGCTTATGGCACGCTCTTAAGTGGAGACCGCGACTGCGGAGGATATCTCCGTGTACTTTTGACACCACCACTCACGACTACGGAGGTAAGACGTGGACACTCAGGGTAGGGCTGGTCCACCAGTTCAGTCGCTCAGCGAGCTGTGGAAGGAGCTATGCTCGGAGTCTCTCTGAAGGATAGGATTCGCAACGAATGCAGCCGACAGAGAACCAACGTCATCGACATAGCTCAAAGAATTAGCAAGCTGAAGTGTCAGTAGGCCGGCCATATCTCGCGAAGAACCGACAACCGCTGGGGTAAACGAGTTTTTGAGTGGAGACCGCGACTCGGCAAACGTAGTTTAGGACGCCCTCCGGCCAGGTGAGACGACGATCTGCGAAATACTGAAGGCAAAGCATCTGCCTGCAGTATTTCGCAGATCGTTAGCCCATTTACCATGATTTGAGTTTTGACCTTTCCAATATTTCGGCACAGCTTCATGCGCCATGATCTGTGCAGTAATTACGTGTAAAGTAAGTAAGTTATTCCGTGATCATGTCGCATGAAACTGAGCCGAAATATTGGAAATCTCAAAACTCAAATCATGGTAAATATCCTGTTGTAAATAACTTTAGTATTAATAACCACGATGGATTTAAAAGTTCTATCTAACTTACCGGTGATACAAAGTAGGCTCCACGGATAAGTGACGCAAGGAATGCCACCAGATACAGCATCTTCTGCGTAGTAACCTTGCAGGCGCGGAGGAAGGTAGGTGCTTTCAGCCGCCGGTACTCTGTGAGGATACAGATGCACAGCTGGACTGCGCAGACGAAAGCGACCAGAAGGAATACTCCGCCGATGCCTGGAATAAAAGAAAGGAAGGTTATATAAGGTTATAATATAATACAGTGGTCTAGTCCAGGGGTCGGCAACCTTTTGAGTCGGAAGAGTTAAAAATTACTTACTATTACAATTTCAAAGTTTTTAACGAGCCACAATTTTTTTTCTTGCTGTTGGCAAGAATAAAAATTACACTTGCCAGTCGGATCGATTCAGGATGATTTTTAAGGGATTTTTTTGAATAATATTTGCGTATGGAACTGGAATGAGCCGCAGCTTCACATCTAAAGAGCCGCATCTGGCTCGCGAGCCGCAGGTTGCCGACCACTGGTCTAGTCAAAATAAATACCTCAACCTCAACAGCCTGTATTGGTCCACTACAGGACGCAGGCTTCCTCCTGATAAACAAACTTCTTCTTGGCGTTTATCTAATGGAGCGTTATGTCCATAATCCCCACGCTGATTTGATTTTATTTACAACTGCTTTCGGCTCAATGTACACGGGCAGCTATTTCGCTTTACGCTGGGCATGCGGGTAGGGGATCGCCACAGATATCAGAAACTAAGGGGATCGCAATTCGATGGTGGAATTCTGCAGTGGGCGCTGCTGCCCGCCATCGGTGGATATCCCTTAGTCGCCTCTTACGACACACACGGGAAGAGATGGGGTGGTGCAAATTATAAGCACCACACAGCTACCTACTAGGTATTTATTTTGTCAAGACCACTGTATTATTTATTCTTTTTACACAATCAACATGACTGTATTATATACTAGCAGCGCCTCGCGGTTTCACCCGCGTAGTTCCCGTTCCCGTGGGAATTCCGGGATAAAATATAGCTTATTTCACTCCCTCAAAAGTAAGCTTTTTAATGATGAAAGAATTAAATCGGTCCAGTAGTTTCGGAGCCTATCCAATACAAACGTTTTGGGATATTATCAGCCTTCTTAAAGATCTTCTTTCCATTCCAGGAATCTATGGAGGAATTATCACGACAGAAGGTTTTGAGTCTCCTGTACATCAGGAACTTTCTTTCTGATGATATCACCACGATTTTAATCGTTGTGAAAGTAATATTCACTTACTAAAGAATGCTGTTCGATCCTTAAACTGCCTTCGGCTGAATCGAAGGGGTTGATCGCGACCTACTTGCCATCTTAACTAAGTATTAATTAACTACGATTAATAAACTTGCTTGCCTGACAATGGTCATTAAATCATTGGCATTGGAATTGAAATCTATCGGTTGATTTAAATGCCACTGTACAACTCTCGATGACACCTTATAGTCGCTCTAGTGAGGTAGAGGTAGTAAAGGACTCCTAGCGGACACTAAGGCCTTGTTCACAGAGACGCGGGGCGTGCAGCGACGCGTGCAGTGGCGCCGCCCGCAAAAAAATCACAACCTATGGCGTTGAGGTGTGTTTACGGAGAGGCGTTTTTACACGCGTTTGTTTGATTTGACGCGTTGCACGCGGCGTACACACTCTTTTCGCCCCGCCTATTTATAAATATCAATATTCATTGCGATATGTTTGTGTCTACGAGTGCGACGCCCCGCCTAGCCATAAACATCAACGTTCATTGTGACATGTTTGTTTTTACGCGTGCAATGACGGGCCCGCTGCAGGCACCGCTGCACGCCCCGTGCCGTAAACAGTGCAAAACGCCCAACGCGCCGCCCGTCGCGACTGGCTGGTACAGGCAGAGCTGTGGATACTTACAGGCATGGTACGGCAGGTTAGGGTCCGCACACTCTACTCCCGAGTAGCGTATCTCGCAGAGGCAAGTTCCATTCATGCAGTCGCCGCGGCTGCTGCAGTCGCCGGCGCAGCTCGCTCCGCCCATCACGGACGACGCGTAGTACGCTAGCAGGGAGCGCATCTTATCTGCAGCGACGGTGACGGCCGTCGCGTTTTAGCCCTGGAAAGGAAAGAAAACCAGTTTAGTATAATACATGACGCAAATTTGGATTGAATGATGTGTTGAGAAATTAAGTAGTAGCGGCGCAGTTGTCAAGTGGACCTGAATGCGACATAAGTACCTACCTAGATAAGATGTGTTAAATGCGTTTTAATTTAATAGATAGGTTATCGGCAATAATCGGCATAGATATAAAAATTCTGTTTACGTGGTACGATCTGCCTGCGCTGGAATTTTACTTAAGTCGATCGGTATTTAACCAAAAAGGAAAATGTAGGAAGGGCTGGCAAAAGGAAAAAAGAGACGCATATGACGTAGCAGTGGGTTATCCCAGGCTAGACTAATGATGATGTAGTTGCTCGCTCTGCGCGCACTGCGCGCTCACGCGAAATGCGCGAAGGGATGGCGTACGCGCGCGTCTAGAAACGCACTCGCCCTGAAGATGATTGGAAGAACACCAACGTTTCATACCATAACGAGGTTAAAGTATGAAACGTTGCGTTGGTGTACTTCCAACACAAACAAGATTCGTAGTTAACCTGCTTACATTCATCATGGATGTAGTTGCTGTTTGGTAGATGATGGAGTAAGAAGGGAAGTCCCGGAATATAAACATATAATCCGGGATATTCCCCTTCTTACTCTGAGATAAGTAAGCCTGTAAAAGATAAGCTCTTCAAAAATAAATAACGGAAAGAGAATCAAATAACAGATATGATATGGATCAGTTCAGCTATCTGTAGATTGTTTGCAACAGTCTGCAGTTAGCGGCATTGTATCAATTGTAAATACTAGTTTTAATTATTTGATTGTAATTTTCTTTTTCAATAAATTTATACTTATTATCATATTTATTTCTGATAATTATTTTGTTTTAACTTAAATTGTCTATGAACTTATTTTGCAAGCTCAAAGAAATAAAAAAAAAGACGTGTGGCACTCGGGGACTGCCGCGGTAAAGCTATTGCAATGCCATCTAGAGGCGAGTTGCTGAACTAAAGAGACAAACGTCAAGGTTTTTTCGTTACGGAATTTCTGGATTCGGTCCCCGCGCTCAAGGCCCGCGATAGAAGCTATGCAATAGCTTAAAAGTTATTCTTGCTTTTAAATTTCCACTTTTATACAATCGCTTTGCTAGTCTGCTTATCTTTGCAAAACCATAAAAAACTTACTCACCTAACGCATTAGGCATGTTTCCGAATTTAGCATGTTTCATCAATTTATTATTGACAGTTTTATCGCATCAGATAAGGTTATCAAAAACAAACACCCGTACCTACTCAAAATCAATTGATAAATCCAACTGCGCCCCTTTATGCGTACGTATGATATGAGTCACACAAAGAATTCAAAACATTTTGATCTTTACAATCGACTCTTATATAAATGAAATCAGTTTTATATTTACATATTTTATATAGAGTATGTATATGATACAGAGATCCTTTACAACCAAATAGCATAGTTGAGAACAGTAGGTAATAGGAATGTAGAGTCAAAACAATCTCAATGTTCATCATGAATCTTAGATAAGTGTTATAAGAGTTGATATCAGATAATAAAGAGTTGTTTTTCGCAAAGTTTGCTAAACACCAATATAATAAGCTTCCCCTTGTAAAAAGATAATTCGTACAAAGTCCACAACGCAAAAACACTGCCGATGCCCCAGGCATTTCCGGAATAGCTTCAGCAATCTATTGATATTCTTTATCAATTCTCGTTATCTAGAAAAGACACATCGATTTTTATTCGTCATATCATCAATATTTATATAATTTCCGTACTAAAATTATAATAGAATGATTGGCTCTACTAACACTTTCAGGGCCAAGACGCAAAAGTGCCAGTGAGGCGCGCTCAGTGAGCGATCTATGCTTGAGCGTTTCTCAAGCATAGCACGATGATGATGTCTGAGCAGTTTCATACACGCCATAGTTACAAATTTGAACAATGGGTTAGGTACTATCAGCAATTAGATATACTTATGTCTGTGTATGTGTATAGACATGCTTATGTCGTCGCATTGTAGGTATGTGGATGAAAAGGGGTAAACTAAGGTACCTATTAGTACCTACTATGTTCATGTGTATAGCTGTGTGGCTGGCTTAGAATTTGCACCACCCCATCACTTCCCGGGGGTGTCGTAAAAGGGGACTAAGGGATATCCACCGGGCGCGGGCAGCAGCGCCCCCTGCAGAACAATTCGACCACCGAACTGCGATCCCCAACCCGCATGCCCAGTGTATAGCAAAAAAGCTGCCCATGAATATACATAGAGCCGAAACCAGTTCTAAATAAGTTTCGGGATCAAATCCTTAAAGCGTCGCGAAACGAACGTCAAACGTAAATCAAACGTCATAGGATCTGATCACAATTAAATTATGGTTGTTCTTCGAGGGGCGTAGATAACTTAACATAACTCAGGACCGTACCTCAGACTTCAGACCAACAAAAAAAGATTTATTTTTTGTTGATCTGAGGACCGTACTTGCAAATTTGTCATAATAATATTAACACTTTTCACTTAATTTATAGGAAATGCTTCCAAATTTTGCGGCGGACCCGTGCTCGTAAAGGCGAAAATCGTAGTTATCATACAAGTTGGTTTTGCGAAACGAATCAGCAATTTCCATTTTGTTTTTCTGAGTAGTGCCTCTGAATATAGCTCTTTTTACTTGACACAGGAAATACTTGTGGTGTGGAATGAAGTGGTCGACGACCGGTCGATAGATTATGTCGTAACGCACTTTCAAAGAGTCGACAGCTAATATCAAACTGCTCACATTAGAAATTGCTTCTTTCTAATTAGAAATTACTGTAAAATTCATAGTGTAAAACTATAAACCAAAAACTTTATTAATAACTGTGTTTATAAAGTTGTAACAACGAAAGTGTGTCAGCAAAATTCGGAATATAAACGTGAAGAGATGTGCATAGCGGTAATACTTCCTTTTTCGCTAGTTTTATTTGGTAACTGCGCCCCGCGGCTTCGCACGCATTGTTCCTATGGAAACGGTGATTTATATCCCAACCCAAGCGACTGATTTATGGGATAAAAAGTATATTTGATTGCAGGATATTACCTGTATAAAAAATTTCACCCGGTCCGTTCAGTAGTTTTGGCGAAGTGAAAAACGCTTCTCCGTGAACACACTCTATATTTGAATTTAATGGGGGCCGCTGCACGCTGCACGCCCGCGTCTCCCGTAAGTAAACAGTGCAAAACGCCCAACGCACCGCCTAACGCACCGCTCAACGCACCGCCCGACGCGACGCCGCACGCGCCGCGTCTTTGTAAACAAGGCATTAGGCACATTTATTGGTTGGTGCTATAAACGTACTCAAAGATATAAAGCTTAAAGACATACTTGGAACACAAAAGGTAAAAAAGAATTCTTCCTGCTCTCAATGTGGACTAGCCGCTTTTACGTAACGCAGAGAGGTCGATGCACCAACGCACCTATATTTATCTGCTGTGACAAGTTGGAAGCTTTTTATCTCTGCTTGTCCGACGTATTCGACATTTCGAAATTTGTACAAATGATATCATAAAAAATAGTGATATGCATAATTTAAATGGGTCTTACTAGAAATAAGAATAAACTCGCTGTGTCCCACAACTAAGCTACGTAAGATTAATCTAGGTATACAAATATGTATTATAAAGAGGAAAGATTTGAATGTTTGTTTATTTGTATTGAATAGACTCCGAAACTACTGGACCGATTTAACGAACGTTTAAAGCACTGGCGCTGCTAGTCACACTAATCACACTAATATTATAAATGCGAAAGTTTCTATGGATGTATGGATGGATGTTTGTTACCTCTTCACGCCAAAACTACTAAACGGATCGAAGTGAAATTTTGCATACAGGTAATCCTAATCCTGAAATCAAACATAGGCTACCTTTTATCCAATAAATCAGTTTCCGTGGGATAAAAATCACATTTAAACGTTTCCATGGGACCAATGCGTGCGAAACCGCGGAGGCAGCTAGTATTTTATAAACGAACACTCTCGTGGCACAGACGCAGTGCTTCTCCATGTCAGGCAACTGCGTGCCTCTGCGGTTCGCGGTGGTAAAGGTAACGAAGTTTAGTCCAGCATATATTTAGCTGAGTTTACCTCAAAGCAGCCCATCAATTTCTTACGTATCTCCCATAACGGTCGGTTTCCATCAGATCATCAACAAGTGACAGAGCAGCTATGTTTTAAAATAACTAAAGCATGTGTCAAAATAGCGTCACATTACCATCACGAACACGACATGTATTCGTGATTCTATTAGCTGTTTTTACAAATTTCTCCTCACTTCCTTTTATTATCAAAAGAGAAATGTGTACTTACAAAGGGTTTGTTTGCACCCTGATGATTAAATAAACCTAAATAAACCTCTAACTTAACAAATTACTACTACTTAATAGCTTACCTACCTACTAAAAGAAATTTTTTTTTTTAGCATAACCTGAAAATGGATCTGAAAGAACCCTATTGCAAATACCAATCATTGAAAAATTGAAATCACTATTATTTCTGTCTTTAGAGTTCTGTACACATCATCGACTACATTACACGTTGAACAATAATTCAACAATGAGGTAGTTTTTTTTCATCAAAGATGTTGTAGGTAACAGGCGTATGTGATCAGGAGCGAGGAACTAGGTCGGTTAAATATTGTCGGATGTGTAAAAGACTTTTTCACTGTAGATATTACCAGGTACCTGTATGCATTCGTATTAGGGCTTGCAAATATTCGAAAATTTTTGATATTCGAATATTCGAATATTTTTGGGCTACTATTCGAATATTCGAATATTATTCGAATAATAGAATATTATATAGAAAAAAACTATTTTTTTATTAAAATCACATTCTTTTAATGTAATAAGTATTATTTCCATGAACAAATTTAAATATCAAATGTGTGTCGCTGTAACGACAAGAAATTGGCGATTTACACGCACAATCAACCAAAAATTTTTAAAACAGTCTTCAATATCTAGGATATTTTAATAAAATGTAACACAATAACAAGTAAATAAACACTTTAAGTATCGATTGCGCGTTTGTATTTACTAAAGTACAAAAACATATAAAGGTCTTTTAAATCACAAATTATAAAATTGGCAATTACTCCTCGTACTCTCTATGTCGAAAACTTTGGTTCTCTGTCGGATGTGTTCGTTACGAAGCCTATCCTGCAGAGAGACTTCGAGTATAGCTCTTTCCATAGCTCGCTGAGCGGCTTTGAACTGGTGAATCAACCCTATCGTGGGATTCGTGGGTGTCCGCGTCTCAGCTCCGTAGGTCATGACGGGTAGGATGCACTGATTGAAAACTTTGGTTTTCAAGCATTGCGGTATGGATGACGAGAGGACTCTACGTAGTTTTCCAAACGCTGCCCAGCCTAGCTGGATCCTCCTCTTGGCCTGCTTCCCTAAATTGTTTTTTCTTAGCTGCAGAATTAGCCCAAAGTAAGTGTACTTGGAAACAATTTCGAGAGGGTGTCCATATACGACGACCGGCCCCGGATCAATGAGGCAATTGATCATGACTTTGTTTTATCCAAATTCATGCAAAGACCGATGCGTCGCGAGGCTGTAGCTAGGCCGTCCAGTATCCGGTTCAGCTCCTCCAACGACTCCGTCACTAAGACTATGTCATCAGTGAATCGCAGGTGTGCGATGTAATCGCCGTTTATGCTAATAAAAGGCAAGGGCTTTCCAGTCTAGCGTCTTAAACATATATTCCAACGCGCTCATGATCGTGAACAATTTCGGGGATATAACATCCACCTGCCTCACTCCTCTGCGCAGTTGGATAGGTTTGGACTGCTGGTCCTGTACTTGGACACTCGTGGTGGCGGCGTCGTAAAGACATCTCGGCACCTCGATATAACAAAAGTCTACTTGGCATGGCTGTAAGGATTCCAGAACAACCCAGGTTTTGACAGAATCAAAGGCCTTCTCATAGTCCACAAAGGCCAGACACAGGGGCTTATTATACTCTTCGGACTTTTGAATAATCTGCCTCACTGTGTGTATGTGGTCTATGGTGCCATATCCTCCGCGAAACCGGACCTGTTCTGGGTTCGCGTTACTTCGTACAATAAAGATAACCACCACGACCGCGTGCAATACACAACTGAACACAATTCTGCGTTAACACAAGGACATTCACGCAAGCAACAGAGACGGATAGACAGAAGAGTCTCGTCAAATATACGAACGCACTATACAATACAGTCGCGCGCGGCACTCCCGATTACTCCCGAGTGTTTCCGAACCGTGTTCCAAACCCTTTAACTTTTACCTGAACAACGTAAACTTGTCTTGTATTGTATATATATCACTTGGATATACCGCGCGAACTTTTAAGTGGCCTTTTATCCACATCAGAATTTTGACTTTTTATTTAAATCGAATATTCGAATATTGCAATATCAGTATTCGAATATTCGAAATGATTTATTATTCGAATATTCGAATGCAAGCCCTAATTCGTATGCATACAGGTACGTAGAATTTGCTGAATTTGCATTCGCTATTTGTAAAAGTATATTTTCAAGGGGAAGGTCTAAATGAAACAAGTCGTGTAGGTAGCCATGATTCATTATCTATTTTCCAGTTCCAACTACCTATAATACATTTATAATAATAATCTAAATCTACCTATAGCCTGAAATATTATCACTGACAGTCAGAAAAAAACGATATCTAATTAGTCAAGAAGCCGTCGTCTTTTAGACATTTAGTCATTTATGATTATGACTTGTCAACTAAAAATACTGTCGTAACTTCTACTTAGTCTCATTGTAAAATTACGTGATTATCAGTCTGTTTGCCTTCTTCACGGATTTCAAGAAAAATTTACATAGTACACACGTCATAAACGCTACTCTACATACAATTATGTTATGCTAAATAGATAATGTTATTTCTATGTCTAGAGAGTCTTTATTATAGAAATAAAATAATATCTTAGATGTTAGAGCAAAGAAGTAGAAGGTTTTAGCGCTTGAGTCTATGTATGATATTTAAAATTGATTGGCAAACTAAAATTTTGAATATATTTCATAATATTTAGTTATTGTATACTTTTTAGGGTAAAGGCCTTTACCCGAGAGGGGTCCTAACTACTGACAAATACAAATACTAATCAATCGATAAAAAATTCAATTCATTATTAAAATTATTATATTGACATTCAACGAAATCTGACATACAATTACATTATACATACCTACATATATTTTTTTTAATTACGATATTATTTTCAAAAGCATGATCGATACTGTTTTTTATGGTTATGGAATAAAAGGCTTTTTTATTTTTATTTTATTATACTTTTTAGGAGAGACTCGACAGAAGTCGTGTGTACTGACAAGAGTTTTGTATTAGGTATATCAGTTATAAGCTAAGCATTGTGTTATGTATACTAGCCCATAACACAAGCTCTGCTTAGCTTGGGGCTAGATAATGTTGTGTGAATTGTCCAACATTATTTATTTATTTATAATAATAAATTACTTTATTGACAAAGCATATTACCATCAAATTATAGAAACAAATTCGAACTAGTATTTACAATTACAACAATTGAGCTACCTGCAGACTGCTGCAAACAATCTACAGGTAGCTCACCTGATCCATATCAATACCATACGCTCAGATAATTATTTAAAAACCCAAAGCGTCTCGGTACGCCAGGGACCTAGGTACTCGACTTCAAGGGGAGCAAATGTGTAGGGTCTGTCGAGACCGCTGCACCCACCCTAAGGCCTTGTTTACGGAGAAGCGGGGCGTGCAGCGACGCGTGCAGCCCGCACTAAATTCAAACAAATGGCGTTGGTAGAGTGTGTTTACGGAGAGGCGTTTTTACACGCGTTCGTTTGATTTGACGTAGCACGCGGCGTGGACCGACACTATACACGCCCTGCCTAACCATAAACATCAACGTCAATTGCGACATGTTTGTGTTTACACGTGCGGTGGGTGACGGGGCTGCAGCACGACCCGCTTCTCCATAAACAAAGCCTAACGAATGTCCTCGGATGATGGGAAGGCGCAAGAGTTTCGACCCACACAATGGAAAAACAAAACACATACAAGGCTGCAAGGTTTTTGGAGAAAATTCTCCAGAACCTTACTCAATCAGAATTCACGCCTGCCCGAAATTTCGCCGAAACTTTTACATCTCTCATCTGTAATTGGCGAGATGAGTAATGAGGGCGAATGACGCAAGACGGCAACAGTCAAAACGTTGCAAAACAGACCAGTTAAACAAATACTCGCCAGATAAATGGAATTGGGACGGGCGGTTAATGACTTTTGTTTAATTGTTGTTCCAGGAAATGTTTAACGCATAGTACACTACCCTCTTTATACAGGGAGCCACGGAATTCATATATTTATATTGTATTCGTTCCAAGTGTATTCTTAATTTCTTAAGTTATCAATATTTATTTGTATCAAAGGATTAACATACCTTTTTGTATATAATGTCATAACAAAACCGCTGGAAAAATATTTGTGAAATATTTTGTTAGGTTAAAAATTCAAGAGTGCGTACACGAAAAAAAGGAAAAAATCAAAAAATTTTGCAATAAAATAATAATTCGAAATTGATTCCTTCGGGGACCAGAATCACCCCCTTTCGGCTTAGTGCACTCTCAGGAAGCACCCTGTATAGGCTATAAAAGTGTTAAGCTGGATAAAACCGTTGAATGAAAACTGTGTGTGAACTCAGTTGCTATGAGGAAAATGTCGTGGGAAAGTTTTTCTTATTGACCTTGGCGTTGTCTTGTCAGGTGGCACTTCCCTAGCAGTGTCTATACCACAGAACATTCTGCAGTGCAAGTGGTGCTAGCTTTATTATCATTCACCTTCGGATTTTACTCACCGTTAGATACAGAACTCTTGAAGTTTGTGCCACTCATCCAACACAGTAATTACTCGTATGTACGTTTGTCGCATCAATGGCCAGGGTATCCTGATCCACCACAGTGCTTCGCTGACCGCATCAAAGTTTTTCTGGCTGACCTTATTGTGGTCAGACGACATTTCTCTAGCAATATCGGTATCTCGGGTATCTAGTCTTGTCATCATCATCTGCCAGATTATGCTTAATTCTGGGCTTCACAATTTTCTTAGTGTTTTATAGTAATAGACCTTTGTTTCGATGGAACGGGAAGATGTTGTCGACGATGAAATTAAAAAGGTCTAGAAGAAGACCCTATTCACTCCAACTACACGATACACGATCATACGTCGTCGGCCGGCATCTTTATTAATTCAAACAATAACTCGTATATACTTATTTGCATCCAATCATATTTTTAAAGGAAATGGCCCAGAAAGAGCAACATCCGAGTACTATTGAGTTTTCAAAACTGGTTCTAGCCAATAAAATCTCTTGTTGAGGAATTTAATACCGCAAATATTGGATTGAGATAGCGACTCATTTGAATTCATCTAACGAAATCGTACTGGGACTCAAGGACGACGATAACTAAGTCCTTGAAGTTGATTGGTACAAGGGCATGGAAGGTTCATTGAAGGACATTCTGGAATTGGATAAGGGCACATCTTGACCGGCTTTCGGTAATCCTTGAACTTTCCACCTTAAATAGGGTCCGGGTAGAAAGTTGTCCTGTTTTAAACGAGTCCTTTGTTTAATCAACACTTGTTTGGTGTCAGAATAAAAGAGTTTATTATGAAGCATTGACAAAAAACTAGAAAACAAATATGCTTGAGAAGTTGAGAGATAAAATGACTCCTTACTGTCTATTATGTTTATGCCTTATTTTGTTTGTTTACGTTGTGACCTGGGGCTAGAATGGGTGTGGCCTTTGGCCAACAATGGAATGACGTGGACTGATAGTAATCCAAAAACGTTATAGGTACTATAGTACCTAATTGGTAATCACAAGCACAGTAATATTATAAATGCGAAAGTTTGTATGGATGTTTGTTACCTCTTCACGCCAAAACTACTGTACGGATCTGGCTGAAATATTTTCATACAGGTAATTCTAATCCTGGAATCAAACATAGGCTTTTTATCCCATAGTAGTTATGTTTAATCTTACAACCACAGATTTCTGTGCTTACTACCAATAAAAATTTTGTACTGCAGATAGGTGGGGATTAGCCAAGGGCAGCGAGATAAAGAAAATGTATACTTCCATAGAAGCTTCCATACTGAAATTATAAATGCGATAATCACTTGTCTGTCTATTACTCTGCCTGTAACCTTTTCACGACTGGACAGCTAAACGGATTATAATCAAAGACTTCTCAGACTTCTCCCGAGATTGTATCCCCGGGAAGGATATTAGTATTAAATTGGAGACCCTACCAATTGTTAGTGCAATAAATTATGATATCTGTGGTGCAATGATACAATTTCCACCACTTTTTCCACTCTTTTCATTCCTCTTTGGGAAAGTATATAGCCTACTTTGATCCTGAAAAAGCGCGTGTTAAGTCGCGGGCAGAACTTTGTCTTACACATATTGATTAAAAAGGCTTTGTTAGCAACGTTTGTTAGCAAAAGGTGCTTTGAAAACCTTTATTATGTTGTCAAAGGAAAACTCGGTTATTATTGTGGTTTTGTTCGGAAATAATACAACCAAGGTCATCGCCGCCGGATGGGGTTGCGTTGCGTTTGACCTTGTTTATTTTATTGGTGTTATTTTACTAAACTGTCATTTGCTAAAAAAATTGTGGAAAAGCACATCCGCTTACTGTATCTAGTTGAAAATATTACGAAATGCGTTAAGGACCCGCCGAAAGCAGTACTTTTGATGAACACGTAAAAAGCGCCGATCTAAAATTTTCAAAAGTGGTCCAATCTGGGAAGTGATTGATTTTTTGAACGTAAAAAGTATCGAGCAAAAACTTTCAAAAGTGGGAAATGATTGTTAAGTGTTCAATAACCCCTACCTACCGAAACAGCCCGAGTATGACGCAAAAGCGATAAAGTGACGCATAACGTCACCAGAGTAGTACCAGTACAATATAGTTATTCTAGAAATGAGCTACGAAATAAAAACTATGGCATCGATTTTAAAAACATTACCGTTCCACTAAAAAGGGTTCGCTCCCTATCGCTCCATCGTCCTCATCGCTAGGAATCGATGGATTGCTGGAGTGGAGACCACGGCAGCACGCCAGACCGCGGGAAAGATCACCAAAAAGATGGATTGACGATGTCCGACAAAACGCAGGCCATGATTGGATGTCGAGGGCTCAAGACCGTCTCAGACCGTACTCCGTCAGAGTAGAGGTGTTTGGAGAAGGCCTAAACCCAGAAATTGATAACAGGCCGCGATGATGATGATAATGATTAAAAAGGATCAGGATCATCAGTCCAAAGCAGCTGAAACCACAAGGGATTGTAGGGATTACAGGTGATTCTCGAATGTCGATCACGGAGCTGACAAGGCTAGCGGTAAGGTTTCGGGAAGTCTCAGAGGACTGAGAAGGTTGAAGGCGTCCTTTGCCTTTTTATCAGTTTCTAAATAGATATTTCAACGTCATCCCTAAGACATTTTAAAAGAGTCTTTAATGAGGGAGCTATCACTGAAGTAAGCTGTTATGATTTTGAGAAACTAGCTGCGCCCCGAGCTTCGCACGCTTTGTTCCTATGGAAACGTTTAAAGATGGATGGATTTATATTTCACAGAAACTGATTTATGAGATAAAAGTAGCCTGTGTTCGATTCCAGGATTATAATTACATGTATGCAAAATTTCAGCCCGATCCGTTCAGTAGTTTTGGCGTGAATAGGTAACAAATATCCATCCAAATTTTTGAATTCATAATATTAATATGTATAATATGATTGAAAACCACATCAGATATATTTACATTTTGACTTATTTTATAAAATGTAACTTATTTTATATAGAATATAGGTACACCCAGATTAAAAAGAATCCATTTGAAGGTCACAATAGACAATTGAACCCACAACCTTCTGCGTCTCAGTCAGACCTTCGTCCTCGGCGCCACAAAGGTCGTCATGGTCATTACTGTAAATAGGATGTACATACGTATTTTGAACAGCGTGTCACCTATCTTAACTTATAGCATATGGACCGAAAGGTATTGTACAAGAACAACAGGAAAATACGTACTAATGTAGGTATAGTGTTTATCTACGTTTGACCTTATACATTTGCGATATCGACGCTTGAAAGTGTTAGGCCACGGTCAAACTGCAAGATGGTGGATGAGAAAACAAACGTATAGAAACGTACGGGACTGGTCACACTGTAAGTGTGTAGCTTACCTTGTCGCTTGGATGCAAGGGATGATGTCTGCTTTCTGATTTTGAATACAAAAGTCCGATTTTACCGTTGAACACGTTCAATATAAGTTAAACTCAGTTTTGCGCTTTAAACCAGTTCAGCGCATTTTTCCGACAAAGGTAAAGTTGCAACATTTACGCGGTAAACCTAGTTGAGGAGCTATCTATCACACAATGCGTATTATTAATTTGAACTCGATTAAGCTGAACTTTGTTTAGCGAATGGTAAAATCAGAACAAAAGTCACGCGCCTAGATAACATCGAAGCAAACGGCTTACCAACTCCTGCACTGAGCCTATGACCATAAGAAAAGAGTACTTACTTGTCATGCCACATGTAGGTACAAAAAACTATTATATTATGATAAGCTCGCTATTATATTTTCACACTAATGTTTGATAAACCGGTAGTGGGAAACATATAGCAGATTACCTTGATTATATTTTGCGTTGTGGTTACATAAAATAACATTGTATAAGAATTATTATTAGTAGTAGACTTAATAATAGATCGTAAAGAGTAGGTAATATAATTAAAGTACTTGGGAATCTTGAAATGGCGCTATATGTTGGTTAGTTACCCAGTCAGTAGTAAAAAGGGTAATGCAAAAGGTCTGACTATATTTCGTAGTTTTTGGAACAGCTAAATAAATATCTTAAATATTTTTGTAACTATCAAATATTGCTTAAATCTTCACAAGCAATCAATTTTGTCCTCAATACCCAATAAACTATATTTACGTCGGCCAAACACTTCATACACGGTCAAAAACACAAAGACGCTGTTAACTGTTACCTTCAATAGAGGTTTATTCTTTAATTACTAGCTAGCTAGAGTATAGAAGGACCCCAACAAAAATATAATACATATATAAAATTTATATTTTTTAGCGGATGGCTGGCGGGAAACTGCACAGGCCTAAACGGCGACTTCTCCCGGAGGTCACTCCACTCCACACACACTTTGAATTGCTGAGCGATATATAATAAAATTTATCCAGATACCACGTGGGCGACACAGCGTTCAGAACTTAGCAACAAAAACTGGGTTAGATGGAAATAAATGACCACAGTAGGCACAGAGGACCAGTAACCCAGTTAGGAGTATTAAAAATGTTTTGTTTGTAAACAAGCCTTCGGCCTACGATTCGTCATTGGCTATTTCTATTGAAGTTTTAATAATAAATTGATGACCGGTAAGGTGGTAGGTGGTACTCATCGAAATGGGTAAATTATTATAGAATGTAAAGCTACAGATAGATGGATATGGTTAGGCACATGTAGGATGGAGAATTGTATTTTTAACCGACTTCAATAAAAGGAGGAGTTTTCTCCATTCGACTGTATTTTATATATATATATTTATGTTTGTTACCTCAGAACTTTTGACTGGGTGGTCCGATTAACATGATTATTTTTATATATGAAACCTGGTGCTTTTCGTGTGGTCCCATTTTAATTTGGTTCAGTTCTGACAATGGGATTCATGAAAAAACTATAAAAATTTAAGTCGGTTTATTTTTTAATACAAAAATAATTATTTAATTTATTACACACAAAACTAAAATAATCAGAAAGAAGTGAATGCTTGACGAGTTAAAGGAGAACGCAGAACGAAGCAAACAAAACTTCTGTGGAGCAGAGATAAGAGCAGAAAAATATGTCGAAAGAAGAGAGATTTAAGTCGCAAAGAGTAGGCACAGGATGCACAAGATAGAGACTGACAAAAACGAAAGGAACTCAGAAGTAGTGAAATTCCCAGGCTATACTGTTGATAACGAACTAAAAAGCAGCAAATCGTATACGGAAGCGAGTTTCAACAAAATTGATACCGGAACAAATATACATGAATAATAATAGCAGCAGACCTTCCTATCTAACATTACCGTGTGGTGCCGGCTTAGAACTTGCACCACTCCAACTCTTCCCGCTGGTGTGGTAAGAGGCGACTAAGGAATATCCACCGGGCGGTTGGAAGCAGCGTCCCTGGAGAACAACTGTGATACTTAGCCCGGAAACCGAGCGTGGGGGGTGTTTCCTGCGTCCAGCAGTGGACCAATGGTATCTAACATTTGGATGATTGGCGTAATGCAAATTTAGAAATGAGAGACAAAATGATACCGTATCAGTAAAATCTTGTTTTCCTGTCGTTATCAACGACCTTGACATTACCGATTATATTAACCCGCATCAAATTTATGCTTTTCTGTTATATATCTTCCTACATTATTGTACTATAGAAACGTTAGTAATCGTTTATATCATAATGATGATTGTGACCTATGTACCTATGCCGTGTCCATTTTGAATGAAGTATAAACGTAAACAAACCGCCCATACTTAACCTAAAATTCATTTTGTTGGCGCGTCCTTTTATACGTAATTTACATTACTTATCGATTTTAGATCCTCCCTTCAATAAAAATTGCTTACAATTATTATCTTAAACTCGACGCCAAAGGAAGTGAAATTTTGATATTTGTGTCGTACTTTGTTTACTAACATGCTTCATTCAAAATGGATGTGTATATATACATAATTATATATATATTATATATAATTTAAATCGAATAATACGAAGACTAACAGAATAACAGTTAATCAAGTGAGTCATGTACACATGTCATGCCACCGATTGCGATGATACACGGGGAAGATATTATGTTACGTACCTATTAGTATTAGTGTAGATGCTTAAAAAGGATGAAGCTGACCTTGACTGCTAATTTATTGGAATCTTCCTTCCGTTCACATTGTTATTAAAAGCAGCTTGTGGTCACGACTTTGCCCGCTCTTTCTGGGATAAAAAGTAACCCTATGTCCGTCCGAGGATACCATCTGTCTGTTTGAGCCCTATAAATGGTAAATCAATATGTATAATATCTGATTCCGATGGTAAATCAATATGTATAATAGAAATTTAACCTTTTCTAAATGTTAATCTACTGTATTTATGGAAATAAATAGTTACTGAATCATTTGAAACTTGATTCTTGTAAAGACAATCAAAATTCGTTAAAATATGACCGGTAAAACTTTGCGACCGACGTCGGTCGACATCGGTGTCGAGACTGCTTGCCCAGGTAATTTTTTGCTCTAGTATAGGGTATCGTCCATTTTTATTCAACTTTATTCACCTTTAAGTCTCTAACTCTTCACTCCTTTTAAGCAATGATTTAAAAAGGGAAGATAGGTTACGTTCTCCCAGCGCTTACTCAAAAATTGGCATGTGTTACACGCAAACACCGTATGTGTTCACAGTTATATTTCCAGTCCTGTGCAATACAAAGAAGGACAAAGACGTATCTAGGACCGAAGTGAGACTGAGACAACAATATTTCACGCGAATCACGACCGCCCGTGCCGCCGGTCAGACGGTGACTGATGTGGGAGAACACAATTTTACACAATTTGAGGTTGCCACTTTCGAGCAACCAGTGCCTCATCTTCGTTTTTAATAAATCAATGCTTTTAAGGGTCTTTTTTTGGATCTAAGTACAAGGGTTTGTAACTTCTTGTATTGTTTCTAAAATATTGCTCACGTAATGTGGAGATTATAATGGTATCGCCAAATCGTTGATCGCATAATTTATTGTGTTATTGATTTATTGATGAATTGAACAATATATTCGTTTAATTTAATTTATTCACGTTATTCATGGTTAATCGCCCATTTAGCTCGCATATAACTATTTGCTAACAGGAAACCGACTTAGCATTTTGCATGAATAATTTGCGGTGGTATACGCTTCCTCAATTCCTCATGGTTCCTCTAGTTTGGTACATAAGGAGAGCGTCCTTCAGATATTCAACATCATCATCAGCCTTTGATAGTCCACGTCTGGATGTAAGTATCCCCTAATGAGCGCCATAGCGCCCTAGTTATTATACATTGTATACAAGCAGATTAGCTCTTACATGTTTCTGTATCCACTCACACGTCACTTCTCAAGGTGTAAGCGCATCAAGATCAAACGCAACAGCCTGTGTTGGTCCACAACGCAGACGCAGGCTGCGTCCGTACCAGAGCTAATATAAGAGCGCCAGAGACATGTAGACCCCACTTTATTCAATTGAAAATCCTTACCCTAATTAGTATTATATATCTTAGAAATAAGCAAATTCATGAGAATTTACCCTAATGTTTTCCAAAAAATAAATGACCAGCCCCGCCGATACCAAACTAAATATAAACATAACCTGGTGAAGCCGGAATCAAAACTAAAAATCCACCAATCCTCCCCCAACTCGATGGAGGTATTATTTACAATAAAATCCCAGAAAACTTAAAATGTCTAGGAAAAAAATAACACTTTCGAAAGCAAACTGAAAGAGATGCTCATAAAAATGTTATTACAAACTTGACGATATCTTCTTCAATGATCTTTTTAGCGACTCTCAAATTAAATAATAAATTAGTGTAAATATTAAGTTCATTATTATTATCTATTACCTCCCCCTATTAAGCGTCTTATTGACGGTCCTATTGGCGTTTATCAAATGGGAGGTAGTGCTCATAATTCTCCACCCAGGTCTTAGTGATAAGGTGAGTGAGGATTTATTATTAATAATTTTAAGATACTGCGCGATACCTGACAGTTCTCCATTGCAACACCCACAATGGGTACATTACCACCTTATCAATCACTAAGACCTGATAGTATAAAATTTATACAATCAGGTCTTAGTGATAAGGTGAGTGAGGATTTAGTATTTATTGCATTTAATCCAATAAATACTAAATCCTGAATACTGAATACAGGCCTCCCCCTATTAAGCGTCTTATTGACGGTCCTATTGGCGTTTATCAAATGGGAGGTAGTGCTCATAATTCTCCACCCACGCTTTGCTGCGGGTTGGGGATCGCAGGTCAGTAGAAGAATTGTTCTGCAGGAGGCGCTGCTGCCCGCCCTCGGTAGATATCCCTTAGTCATCTCTTACGACACCTACGGGAAGATTGGTGTTTATGATTATGGGTAAGTAATGTGAATAATGATTACATTATCAGAATAAGGAGGTTTTTTATGTAGAAAGTTAATTGAAATCTTTGATTATCTGAAACGATTGTTCATGTTGTTTCTTGCGACTGTATGTGTCCGCGGGTCATTTGTTGAATTTAGTAATTTATGGGGAATTATTGGTAAATATTCGTGTTTACGCATGGATCAGGTATTGTAAGCGGATTTGATTACACATACACCATATTATATGTAAATATTTACAGATATCAAAAGACTCGTAAAATAAACTTTACGCCATTGTAGTGTTCTATGAAAATATATTCGTCCATTACATATACAAAGTATCAGTACACCAGAATATTATAACTTCAAAATTCAAAGCTCTGTCTGACTATTACCTTTTAAGCTTAAACGAATGAGGAATCTTAATACAATTTGGCAGACTTATGAATGTTATTCCGAGACGGACCTAGGCTACTTAAAAATCGCGGGCAAAACCGCGGGCAGCAAATCACACTAATATTATATAATGCGAAAGTTTGTATGTATGTATGGATGGATGGATGTTTGTTACCTCTTCACGCCAAAACTACTGAACGGATCAGGCAATTGAAATTTTGCATACAGGTATTTCTAATCCTGGAATCAAACATATGCGACTTTTTATCCCATAAATCGGTTCCCGTGGGATAAAAATCACAGTTAACGTTTCCATAGGAAAAACTCGTGCGAAGTCCGCGGGGCGCAGCTAGTAAGTTATAAAGTACCATATCAAAGGGCATGTAATCAGTATAAAGGAATGCTGTTGAACCTTGTAACCTTATCGAGGCATAACAATGTTGTACAACTACGGCGAACAGAGTTTTCATAGGTACCTCTACTTCAAATGCCTTATCAATCATAATATCACTGGCGATTTGCGAGTGATTTCAAAGTAATGCGATTGCGCAGCGAGCAAGTCACGGCGATGCAGCGAGCCAGTCACGACGACTGATAAAAAAAAATGGGACAAATCACACAGCATAATCTAGCCCCAAGCTAAGCAGAGCTTGTGTTATGGGTACTAGATAAATGATATACATAATACAATACACATATACATGATGATGATGATGATGATTATAATTAAACAAACCATGAGACCAATAACAAAAACTCACTTGTAGACAAGTAATGTTAATTTTATTATGTATAAAAAGACACGCCAACAAAGTGAATTTTAGGTTAGATTTGTTTACTAACATTCTACATGCTCGATGGATACGGTATAAACAGACCACAATTTGTCATTATAACATTATTATATTATCCTGCTGATCAGTGCATATATATAATACGTACGTATTATATTATACGTACGTACGTATAACGTAGGACTATAGATATGTGGAACAAACCGGTCAAGGAGGCAACGGTATAACTGGTACGAACAAGAACACCTGATGGGTGATCAAAACGGCCCACCTCACAATCGCAATAAATACGAAGTAAGACACCACAGGACAGACTTTATACTTAGGACTATTTAGGCCTTTAGATCTAGAAGGAAGTCGAAGAAGAACCATTGTTTTTAGATTTCTACGTCACTGTGGGAGACCTACATATATCCGAGTCAGGACCTGTTAAACCTACACACACGCGCTCGTTTGCCTGCTGAGGGGCTAATTTGTACCATACCAACCCAAAAGGTACTTAGGTAGGCCCTACCTACCTACTTCTGTTTCCAATAATTGTTCACTGTGTTTGTTCGTGTTAATAAAGTAGTCTTTTATTTTATTTGTAGTGTAGTTGTAGTGTTTAATAAATAATTTTATATCTTTCTTGCATTGATTTATTAAAAACGAAGATGAGGTACTGGTTGCTCGAAAGTGGCAACCTCAAATTGTGTAAAATTGTGTTCTCCCACATCAGTCACCGTCTGACCGGCGGCACGGGCGGTCGTGATTCGCGTGAAATATTGTTGTCTCAGTCTCACTTCGGTCCTAGAGATACGTCTTTCCGTCTTTGTTCTTCTTTGTATTGCACAGGACTGGAAATATAACTGTGAGCGTATGTGTTTGCGTGTAGTTCTAACACATGCCAATTTTTGAGTAAACGCTGGGAGAACGTAACCTATCTTCCCTTTTTAAATCAATGCTTTCTTGTATATAATTTTCTATTTCTATATTATCTAGTAGAGTACCCAGTAGAAACAACTTAATATTTTAATTAATACTAATAAGTAATGATTTTTATTTAATTAATATATTGTTAAGTAAATAATGTAATTCGTAATTACTATAGGCTGTCTTATTATTTGCCACGCTTTAAAACAAGATAAACGTTGTCTTAGGCCATGAAAGGTCATTCACTATAAATAGAGATAGGAGGTCATCTTCTCTCGACCTATATATACATTATAATATGTAGATTTAACAATTTCAACGCCAAAATAAGTTTATTTAATAATTTTCAAAAGTTTTAGTTTAATGAACAGACATTTAAAAGGCAAATAAAAAAATGTTTATTTATTTATTAAAAAAGGAACGCCAACAGCGTAAAGCATTTTGTTTTAACTTACTATCTAGGCAGGTTCTAATATATACGCTTATAATAGGCGAACTGTTAATTTCAAAATGTCACTATAGCCTAGACGAATTTTTTAATGATAAATTTTATAGATAGTAATTAACGCTGCATGTCATCTCTGAATAATTTTGCATACCGCAAACGGTCAAGCTTGTTTTGCTAACTTACTATCTGTCACCCTTTGTAAACATGTTTTTGCAAATAAATAACTTTATCTTTATGGTGCGTAAATCCTCACACTCGGACTATCAATAAACAAAAATATAAAACAATAAATTTACTTATTACCCCTTTTTTAGGACATAATTTTGAAGTCACGCATGCATATGGAATTAGAAAAGTGTGTGAATCCAGCACTTTCTAATAAGAGAAATAAAACTATTTCATAACCTCGTTTACATTTCAGCAAGCATTTGTTAGTTGCATGTCGAAATTTGAAACGAATCAATCAGCTCATGGTTTTCATTAGAAACACTGAAGTTTTCCGAAATATAAACACATGAACAGAGATAAATAAACATTATCTCTGTGCATAATCTAGTAATAAATTAGAACAAAAATTCCACTCACACAGCATCCTCAAAGCAATCGTGATCCGTTCAAATTTTTGGCAAAATTTCGATACCAAAATAACAAACAATATTGGCAAGTTTTCACTGTACACGACACTCCACTACCTATAACACTTATCACAGAAATAACAATTTTAATATCTCTTTTAAAGTCAAGTCTAGAATTATCGGTAGAATGAATCGTCAGTCGACGCGTGAATCGAAACGTAAATTTTAAATAAAACGAATGAAATATATCTACGGAACGTTTAACGCGCGCGAGTTTACGCACCCGACTGCCGCCGAGTGCCGCCCATCCCATCATACATAAGTTACCCAAATGTATGTAAAACGGTTTTCTTTGTTCGTTATTTAGAACATTGTCTCTTTAAATGTGTATATGTAAACGTCTACAGCTGTTAAGGCGCATACCCGAGCCAATATGACAGCGATACATATTTTATCACATTTTTATGTTTGACATAGGAGATTTTATAAATCTATCGTACAGTTTGTGGTATCTACTACAAGCTATTTTTTAATGCGTCTGTAATAATTTTATATTATATAGTTTAGGAGGAGATGCCAAAATAGAGTTTGGTGGCCAAAAAGCGCAACTTCGTATCTCTGCCTAAGCTTTACAAAATGAAACTATTACAGAGGCACTAATAAATAACTTATAATAGATACCCAAACTGAACGGTGTATTTTTAAAACTTCCTGCGTTTAACGTAATATTAAGATTAAGATAAAATAGTTGGGGGCGCTACTTTCACTGGTGTATGGGCCTTAATGGCATTTTAAATTTGTGAATCAACTTTATCGTTGGTATCTTGATGAGTCATGGGTAATACGTATATCGTGTAATTGTTTTGAATACTCATTAATCCCAATTTAGATAGTTTTTATTAGTAAGAAAAAACAGCACAGGAAAAGTAACAAAACTGATATCAACATATTTGGTAGCTATACAGATGAACAATTTAGTAAACACTGATGATTATCGGACAACCTCAATGGCATAGTGAGCAAATGGCAAAATCATACTTAGCTGCGGTTTCGGATTTTACTTGCAATAGTTACGCGACAGTTTTGTCATATTTTAGCAAATGTAGCAGAAACCTTTAATTCTGCTGGTTATCAGAACTGTTATCACGGTTAATCCTGCTTTATGTTTAAATTCATGTGATATTGAGTGTTTTAATGAAATGTTATGATTTTAATAATGCGCATACCCGAGGCAATATGGCAATATTTTACAGTTTTTGGTATGTATTGTATACATTATAAGCAATTTTTTCATAGTTTTGTAATATTTTTATGTTGTATAGTTTAGGCAGAGATGCAATAACAGAGTTTGGTGGTCAAAAAGGGCAACTTCGTATCCTGCCTAAGCTTTACAAAATAACGGATAAATATAGTATTAATAAATATCTGATAATGATAATAGATAGGTACCACAAACTGAACGATGGATTTTTAAAATTTCCTGTGTTAAACGTAAAAATAAGATAAAATAGGTAGCGGCGCCACTTTCACTCGTGTATTGGCCCTAAACACTAACACATTCGTGGCCCAAGACGCAGGTGCCATTCTACTGTATAATGTATAATGTATAACAACTTATTCACTGCCCAGCCTCGATTACCCCAGCAATTATCGGTTCTTCCTAAAATATAGCCGGCACACTGCCACTTCAGTTTGCTACTTCTTTAAGCTATGTCGATAACTTTGGTTCTCTGTCGGATGTATTCGTTACGAATCCTCAGATCCTTCAGAGAGACTCCGAGCCTAGCTCTTTCCATAGCTCGCTGAGCGACTTTAAACTGGTGGACCAGCCCTATCGGGAGTGTCCACGTCTCAGCTCCGTAGGTCATGACGGGTAGGACGCACTGATTGAAAACTGAACTGAACTTTGAAATGTATAAATTCTTTTGCAGTACCCTACATGGTACATGTACTATTAGACCTAAGCATACATTAAGACCTAAGCTGTTTACCATGTACAGGTGAGTAAAATAAATAAATAAAGTTAACAGGTATACATTGCACCCATGACGCTGTCGCATTACCCATTCCTTCAGAGCTTCAAACAGATGATCGAGGTATCAAAGGCTTTGAATAAACCATGACGGATGTCGTGTTGACCATTCCTATCATAGAGAACTTATTTATAGCATGGTAATTGTATACATTCGAGTCTTTATTATATTTTATATCAGGAACAATGAGACGTTTAAATTTATGTTATTAAATAGAGTTTCGCACTTCGCGATATAAGAGCCAAATGAACGGTTTTGCATTTTGAGTTTTAGTCTTCCTCTATTTTTAAGCTCACCGCTAATAAACCCTTTTTTACACGACAGCCCAAAAATAAGTGTAACGTTATCATATCAGGGCTCATGTTTATGTTTGTATGTTGATTTCTTTATTCTAGCACTAG
The DNA here is from genome assembly GCA_955876795.1 of Eupithecia tripunctaria. Lineage (NCBI taxonomy): Eukaryota > Metazoa > Arthropoda > Insecta > Lepidoptera > Geometridae > Eupithecia > Eupithecia tripunctaria. The sequence continues at coordinate 3,686,775 of OY041623.1, read as the reverse complement.
CATGCCTCGCGGTTTCACCCGCGTAGTTCCCGTTCCCGTAGGAATTCCAGGATAAAATATAGCCTATGTCACTCCCTGAAAAGAAAGCTTTTTAATGATGAAAGTATTATTGTAATCTGTCCAGTAGTTTCGGAACCTGGCCAATACAAACAAACAATCAAATCTTTCCACTATGATATTATTATTAGTATACTTACATAGGTAGATAACTTTGAGATGAATGAAGCGATTTGGATGTGGGTATTTGGAGTATCGATAGAACCCTAAATCATTCCGAGAGAAACTGGAAATATTTAAAAAATTATAATGTTATGTAATTTTCTTATTAAACCTCTTGTCGAATTATTAAACCATGTTGGTGAAATGATTGATTTTTCAATTTGTGGCGAAACAAAGTAAAGGATTCGATATACCTATGAGACTCTTAGGTAACTTAGTTTGCCACACCCACAACATAACATTAAATTTAACCACGGACTGCACGAATCATGAACCATGAACCACGTCTCAAATACACGGACGGTAAATTGCTGACTGCAATGCAACTGCACCCGTCGACGGCAGTCAACGGCAGGCGACGGCAGATGGTTGACTGAAGAGGGCGCCATTTTGTGAAAAGGATAGTCATAGGATTTGGCGTCCATAGGAGTGGGACAGAGCATACGTTTTTGGAACAGCGTAGTTGCGCAAAAGTGTTTTTGTATATTTACAAGACTACTACACCACTTATGAAATAACCTAACCGAGGAACCAAAGAATTAGTAATGAAATGACCTACGAATCAAAACAATTTTTTTTTCTATAGACCGCGGGGTTCCTGAGATCTATCTCATTTAACTCTAGTAAAATTTTGGAAAGTAAAGAGAAGAGACTATTCAGTAGAAAACATAGGAAAGTTTGTTAATAGTCTAGAAAACCTATCTTTTTCCGAAATATACAGCGAAACGGATCCTAATATTTCATACAATTTATTTATTGATAGGTTTAAACTTTTTTATGACCTTTGTTTCCCGTACAAAATAATATCTATAAAAACTACAAAACCAGTACAATGGATATCGCAAGGTATAAAACTCTGTAGCAAGAAAAAAAGGAAACTTCTTTGGGAACGTAGGAAAATACCCTCTGACACAAACATACATACATATAAAAAATATTCGAAAACACTCAAAAAAATTATAAAACTTACAAAAAAAGCTCAAAACAATCACAAAATCAAATCTTCAAAAAATAAAAGTAAAACTACATGGGGTATAATTAATAACACTAAAAGAAGGCTACCAAAAGACTCAATTGACGAAATAATAGTAAATAATAAATCAATTACAAATCCTCATGACATTTCTAATATATTTAATAACTTTTTTATTGACAAGATAATTCCCATTGACAAAGCAGGAAACAATGTTACAAAATCTATAAAAAGCCCTAAAAACTCTGTATTTCTCAAACCTTGCATACCGACCGATATTCTTAGAATAATATACTCTCTAAATAATACCAGTAGCGTTGGATGCGATGGAATTTCAACCAGAATTATAAAAGTTGTAGCTCGTTTTATCAGCGCCCCTATCTGCCATATTGTAAACCTAACTCTTGTCACCGGTACTTTTCCAGATGCTTTAAAGGTTTCAATCATTAAACCATTACATAAAAAGGAAAGCAAAAATAAATTGGAAAATTACAGACCGATATCTCTCATACCAGTAATATCAAAAATATTTGAAAAATACATCTACCGACTAATAAATAACTACTTCGAATCAAACAAGATATTCTGTGACGAACAAAAGGGATTTAGGGAAAATAAGACAATTAATATGGCTCTATATGATTTTCTTTATCGTGTCACAAACAATGTCGACAAAAACATTCCAGTTTGCTCTATATTCTGTGATATGACACAAGCTTTCGACTATGTCCAGCACAATATCTTACTTAAAAAACTAGAGTCATATGGGATTAGAGGTAAAGCTCTGAATTTAATTCAATCCTACTTAGAAAACCGCAAACAAATTACACATATAACGAAAATAAATTATGGAACTAAGCGAGAAGAAGTATATGTATCGAAGGAACGCATCGTGAAGTACGGAGTTCCTCAAGGAAGTGTTCTTGGACCGTTGCTATTCCTTACGTATATCAACGATCTACCTAAAGGCACTATACAACCTATGTCCCTCTTTGCTGACGACAGTACCGTAACTATAACTTGTAACGACATGAATACCTATGAATATGACATTAACAATGCTTTGACATCTATAATACAATGGTTAGATAATAATAATTTAAAAATTAACATTAATAAAACTAAAATTATTAATTTCAGACAACGCGATAATGCGGCATTTCCAAATTTTGACATAGTATACAATAATAACAGCATTGAAGAAGTTACGACCACAAAATTTTTAGGAATTCACATTGACAGAAAATTAAATTGGAAACCACATGTAGAATATCTGTGTAAAAAAATAAACAGCCTAGTTTACGTACTTCACAAACTATCGCCAGTAGTTAATGAAGAGGCCCTGCTTACTGCCTATCACGGCCTTATTGCTTCGAACATCCGGTACGCTTTGATATTTTGGGGGAACTCTACCGACGTCGACAAGGTATTTAAATTTCAAAAAAGATGCATCCGCGCTATGTTTCATCTGAAAGTGACGGATTCTTGTAAACCTTTCTTTAAGAAATACAACATTTTGACTCTCCCTTCGCTGTATATTTTAGAAACAGCTATGTTTGTAAGGAATAATCCAAGTTTGTTTTGTAAGCAATCTGACGCCGTACCACGTAATAGACGCGACCAGTTACGAATTTGTAAGTTAAACTGCAAAAAGAGATTACTGCAAACAAGTCTCTTTGCTATGGCACCGTCGATTTATAATAAAATTCCACTCTCAATTAGAGAATTACCGACCACGATATTTAAAAGAAAGCTGAGAACTATATTGACTGTAAAATGTTACTACACAGTGAAAGATTTTATTATTGATAAGAACTTTGACAAATAACTTTAAAGTACTCTAAAACTACTCTATTATATTTTAAAAATTTATATCCATTTTATGTATGACAACTATGACTATGACAACTATATTAATTCAATTTATTACCTTTAATTTTAGATTATAGAATCTTTTTCTTTTAAATTATAGAATCTTCAAATATTATTGTAAACAAATAGATAATTGCACGTCCCAAAAAGGGCAAATTACATTGTTACGCATTTCTGTATGTACCAACTTCTTCACATGTAATGGCAATAAATATACTTTTACTTTTACTTTTACTTTTAGACCAAATTAGGTGCAAAACAGTGCACTTTCATGATTTTTTATAGGATTTTTTTTTAATTAATCGTTTTTTCACTACAAGGAACCGAAGAAAAAATGTTGAATTTTATGTAATTCTTGTTAGATTTTGTTAAGACGCACCTGACAATAAAACTTTATATTACGGAAGAGCGGAACCCTCTAGCACAGGTATCTCTATACTTAAAAGAGGGTCCCAAACCCATACATTGTAAATAATTTAAGTTTCCTTAATAAATATTTGTATTTGTATTTGTCTTGTTTTTTTACTACGGGGATCCCGTGATTACTAATATATAGGCCTAGTTTTTTTACAAATCCACTAGGTTCGAGCTTGAAACTGATTCGACGGAAGCCGTCAACTGTGTAGACAACTGCAGTTGAACTTTCCGTCCGTGTATTACAGACGTGCAGTCCGTGCATAAGAACGTTTAAAGAAGTAAAAGAGACAGTGGTGTCAATTCCAATGCTGCCTTAACTAAACTAAACTCATTTGACAGGACTAAAATATAACGCTGTCCCTGTCACAACGATCAAAATAATAAGGATGGCATTATTTTTAGTTCTGTCAAAATAGTTTAGTCTAGTTTTGGCGACATCTGAATAGACGCCATTTTCTCACTAAAACCCCACACAAGCGGAAGTAGGATAAATTAAAGGAGAAGATCTCAAACACAACAAACGCCCCGTTGCATACAGATCACAAATCACAATAAGTCCGTATACAGAAAGAAAGCTGGAAACTTACAAGCGCTTACCGGCGCTTGACAGCGCTGGTAACCCTCGCAGGAAAATATATGAACGCGGGCCGATAAGCACTGAACGGTGCCGACAAGTTCCGACAAGCTTCAACACGCGCTGGTCAACGCTGGGCGCCGCCGCCATCTAAAATTAATAAACAACTGCGACAATCTGCTTCCTTTGTGTAGAACGGACCAGCGCTGTCAAGCGCTGCTAGGCGCTTATTAGTTTCCATTCCAGCTTTCTTTCTGTATACGGACTTACGCCGACGGCACGCGCACCGTCAGCGCTGATGGCCGAGATATAATGAACTTCTAGGAAGCGTAGTCTTTGACTAAAGCCAGCCAAGTTTTCATTCAAGTCCGGCCCGGTCACTGAACTATACGCATTACAATAGCTTATCGTACGCTCTACATTCTGCCATGCATTTTACCACAGTGCAATGTCTGATACAAAATACTTTGCAAGTAAATATGACACAATAAAATGTTAACGAGTATTGTTAGCGGAAATCTCGCTATGAAGAGGGTATTTGGTGTGTGTGTGTGTGTGTGTGTGTGTGGGACAAAGCACACAGCATTATCTAGCCCCAAGCTAAGCAAAGCTTGTGTTATGGGTACTAGATAACTGATATACATAATACAATAAACTACATAGATAGATATTTTCTTTATTATACATAGAAAACACCCAGAACGCCCTGAACAAATATCTGCAGATCGTACAAATATTTGTACTGAGGCGCAAATCGAACCCGCAACCTCCTGCATCGCAGGCGGACCTTCACCCACCGCGCCACAGAGGTCGTCTGAGTATGGTGCAGGCTTACAATTTGCACCAACCTAACTCTTCCCGGGTGTCGTAAGAGGTAACTATGGGATATCCATCGGATCCGGGCAACACCGTTCCCTGCAGAACAATTCTATCGCTGAGTGCGATCTCCAACCCGCTGTGCCCAGCGTGAGGGTTGTGGGATAAAAGCCAATAAAGGTGCTAATCAGGGAAAGGCCTGCGTCCAGCAGTGGACCAATAAGCTGTTGAGGTGAGGTAGGTGAGAAGGAAGGAGGTGAGAAGGGATTTTATGCTCCATGTGTTTGAAAAAGAATAGTTGACCAAACTGAAAGATGGCTTTTTTAGCTATAAAATAAAATGGCATAAACCCTGCATAGGTTGATGTTGATATTGCACTCTATCAGAACCACATCGGAACCTTTATTAATCATAATCGTTTATTTCAGGTAAAAAAAGGTCGAGTGGTAAAAACTAATTTTAAAGCTATTCTTCCGACAAAGAACCTTGTCATCTAATTGAGGTATAAGGTAATTAGGGTTTTTACTTCTTTGGAAACGTCCCATCGAAGTTAATTTAAAATAAAGCTTTGAAACTATTCAATCTATTTAAAAAGTCCATTGAACCTGCTTAAAAACACGGAGTTTCAATTGACATTTCTTTCCACGAAGCTTGTGGCAAAGTCACCCTGTTAAGGTTTCCCCTTATGGCTACGGTGTGGGGTTATTTAAAAAGGGCGATTTATCATATTCACGGGGTTAGCAAATTAAGTTTAATATGCCTGGAACTCGGAATAGTTAACAGTGTGCAATAACGCCGCTACGAGATGGATGACAAGATATGGTTTTCTCGCGAGTGAGAAGTACAGAGCAAAGACGTGCATCGAATTGTCTAGACGCCAAAACTGTTTTTACCTAATAACCAGTTATGAATGAAACAAAATGAAGACATAACTAAAGAAATACTAAGATGTTTCTTAGCAAAACCAAAACCGAAGAAGAAAAGTATTCCTGATGCTGTTCCTGAGATAAATAGCAAAATATGTGCAAAATAGAAAATGAACTATCGAGAAAACTTTCACCAATCATGTTTTTAAAACATTTGTCTGAGGCCTTCTTTTTACATGGGTAAGAACTGTGCCGCACAACTTAAAACACACTGTACGTGTCTATAAGCTCAATAAGGTCACTGATATAAGCTCTCAACAAATAGACAAGCTGTCAATGCTATTAATAAATTTAATCTAGTGTTCCTACAAGCACATAGGCCCGGGTCCGTTACATTATAATTCAAGATAAAAGATCGAAGTAACATTTCCCTAAACATAAAGCTTTCACAGATTCTGAGATAAATAACGATGTTTATGTCATACTCTACACAATACAGATGTCCATAGGCTGCAGCTATTATCAGCTTAGCTAACCATCTGGTGTTCTTTACACATAAGGTAGATTCAGCAAAACCGAATTGGAAAAACCGTTTCGTAGGCGCCTGTAGCCTCTTCTGTAGTACCATGGAGACACATTCAGTTTCGGATGATAATAACGCTGCCATGTTAGCTCTTGCATTTTGTGACGTCACGTTCCATCGGATCACCTTTGTCAATTCAAAGTCAAAGCTTTGTGACGTCACGTTCCATCGGATCACCTATGTCAATTCAAAGTCAAAGCTTCATGACCATACAAAAATGTGACGTCCGGTTTTGTTGCCAATAGCGTTGCGTTTAGAAATATGGCGGCTGAGATTTAAAATACACTCGAGAGCAATGAATCCGGGTCACTTAAAGAATGTTAAAAATCGTAAATTGGAGTATTGAAGATTGGTCAAAAGTTATGTTCTCCGACGAATCAAAATTTATGCTCTACAAGCACGATGGAAGACACAGAGTGTATCGAAGACCAGGGGAAAGATTCAAGCAAGCATGCATCGAAGAAAAAGTAGCCTACGGTGGTGGGTCTGTACTTGTGTGGGCCGGAATTTCTTCTGAAAGTCGCACAGAGCTGGTGATCATAGAAAACGGCTCTTTAACTAGCGTAAGATATGTGGAAGAAATCCTCAATGATCACGTTGGTCCATTTATGGTCAATTTAGGTGAGGATGCTATATTTATGCATGACAATGCCCGACCTCATACAGGTAGGATTGTGAATGACTACCTTCAAGAGATGAACATTACTCGTATGGAGTGGCCAGCGCGCAGCCCGGATATCAACCCGATCGAGCATGCTTGGGACGAGCTAGGCAGATGCGTAAAACAACGAAACCCTCCCCCAATCACGCTTCGTGAGCTCAAAATTGCTCTCACAGAGGAATGGGAGAATATTCCCCAAAATCGTATAAGGAACTTGGTGTACAGCATGCCAAACCGCGTAAACGCAGTAATGGAAGCACGAGGAGGCAATACGAAGTATTAAAATTCAAGAAAATCGTAATAAAGTTCAAAAATTTCATGTTTCCTATTTTTGTTTTAAGGAGAGATCAGCAGTTTTTTTCTTTATGTAATTTTGTGTTAATAAAATGTATGGTGACTCATATTTTTTTTACTTTCATTTAAGGAGTATTACATTGTCTATTAAATACAATTTATTGCATTAACCTATCATTTTTAGTTTCCGAGATTTTTAACATTCTTTAAGTGACCCGGATTCATTGCTCTCGAGTGTATTTACTTTTCAATGATTAAATTTCACAACGGAAACATCAAAAAATACAATAATACATACACAGATCTATTTTTATAACAAAACGTTAAAAAATTACTACGCTTTTTGAATCTAACTAAACGATTGGAATAAACTATAGATACTTAGCAGTTTATATCAATTGCTTCGCCGATAAAACTGGTACTCAACTGCTCATGTAATCAACCATTCTTCTAAAATTGGGTTAATTTCGATACGATATGATAACTGACTCGAGTGGTTTAATATAATCAACACTTTAAACAAAACTTTGTAGTGTCAACTCTGGTTACAAGTTAAATTCCTTTGTCTTATACGATACTTGTGTTTTGAAGTGACTGTAATTAAAGATATCGATATATTGCCTCGAGATTGTTTGCAACAGTATGCATTTAGCTTTACTATTCTCTATATAGGTAGATAACAAAAGTCTCATAAGAGTAGGATTCTAGCTTGAAAACAAATCAGAAATTTAGATTTTTGATTTCCGAGTAATCCTTAGATTATGTTTCGTTACTTTTAGAATTTGAATTTTTTTACATCACATTATCAAGCACATTTTCACACTAATCACAGTATATAATACTATAAATGCGAATGTTTGGATGTACTATGGATGGATGTTTGTTACCTCTTCACGCCAAAACTACTGAACGGATGAAGGTAAAATTTTGCATATAGGTGATTCTAATCCTGGAATCTATTTGTGGGATAGAAATCACCTTTAAATGATTCTATAGGAACAACGCGTGCGAAGCCGTGGGGCGCAGATAGTCTATTATATTAGGTCCTTACATATGAAATTGGCGTTTTGTATGGGAGGAACAAAAAGTCGAATATGTTTAATATAATATATTTAATTAATCAAAGTATGAACCATTATTTTCTATGCACTTTTGCCATCTTATAGGTAGTTCATTGATCCCTTTACTAAAAAAACCAGTCGGACGGGAATCAATAAAATCTTTGAAGGCGATTTGGACTGCCCCATCGGAGTTGAATTTTTTCCCTTGCAAGAAGTTATCCAAATTTCGAAAAAAATGGTAATCTGTTGGAGCAAGGTCCGGGGAGTACGGAGGATGTCTTAGACTTTCCAATTGAAGCTCTTCTAATTTAGTAGCCGTCTGTTGCGCAGTGTGTGGTCTAGCGTTGTCGTGAAGCAGCAGTGGCGTGGAGCGATTGACCAGTCTAGGTTCTTTAGCCGCTAGCTTTTCCATCATGGTTTGCAATTGCTGACAATAGACATCAGCCGTAATAGTCTGGCCAGATTTGAGAAAACTGTAATGAACAATACCGGCACTAGTCCACCAAACGCTTACAAGTAACTTTTTTGGGGTTAATTTTCGCTTGGGGCAGGATTTGGCTGGCTGGCCAGGATCCAACCATTGCGCTGAGCGCTTCCGATTATCGTAAAGAACCCATTTTTCATCACAGGTAATGATTCGGTTTAAAATACCTTCATTATTGTGCCGGTTTAGTAATGTAACGCAGCAGTCGACGCGCGTTTGCCGGTTTGCTTCAGTCAATTCGTGAGGTACCCACCTTTCAAGCTTTTTAATCTTCCCAATTTGCTTCAAGTGAATTAAAACAGTTTTATCACTAACATCGCAGCCTGCAGCTAACTCGGACGTGGTTTGCGATGGATCCGCTTCCACAATAGCCTTCAACTCTTCATTATCAACTTGAGTCTCAGGCCGTCCACGGGGCCTGTTCTGCAGGTCGAAATTTCCAGAACGAAAACGTTGGAACCAAAAACGAACTGTGTTTTCTTTTGCAACACGACCGCCATACACATCATTCACCCTTCGAGTTGTTTCCGCAGCACTAGTGCCACGGCGGAACTCGTACTCGTAAATAATGCGATATTTTAAGTTTTCCATTTTGTAAAATGAGTGACGCAAACAGAAAAAAACAGAAAAAAAACAAATGAATGACGATCATCGAAGCACAAATACATGAGTCTATAGCTGTACAAATTTGAATTTGGAATTCCTTACCAAAGAGGAGAAATTTGTGATTAAAGTGGCCAGTACGAAAAACGCCAATTTCATATGTAAGGACCTAATATTATATTTTAAGATTATGTATAGTAATTCTTGACTATACATTGAAAAAAAACGATCTATGTACCGTATTGTATTTATTATGTATATCAGTTATCTAGTACTAGTACCCATAACACAAGGTCTGCTTAGCTTGGGGCTAGATAATGCTGTGTGATTTGTCCAACATTGTTTTTTTTATTATTATTATCCATGCGACCAGTCCAGAACTCCACGGTACCACGGTAAGTAGACCAGTTAAAACATCGGGGAAAAAATAAAAAAATATTATCAAGTAAACTGATTTTATAAATGCCTCGGCATCAGAATGCCTCAGCGATAATTACAGACAATTACCCGTATTTCAAAACTGTACATAATTGCCTCACATTCTTGTAACGTTTCTTCCCTGCAATGTGAGGTAGGTATAGGTAAAGTAATGAGTAGGTAGCGTACCTACCTACTTCGTTTCAAAACCTGTTGTTTTGAACCGACAAAGCCGTACAAGTTTCAGTGCAGCTGTACTGAATGCACTCAGTTCACCGCAGTCAGGTTGGTGTAATAGATTGAAACAAGCTCAGCCCGTGGCTTTTCTTACATGGTACTGGGATGAATCCATACCTACCTAACCTACTAATAAGTCTTTACCTATATTATATTGCCGATTTTTCAAATTTTGTCCACGTTTTCTGACACATCGTAACAAAGAATCTCATTTTATAAGTCAAATACTATTTATTTATTTATTGAGGAATTGTACCTACTTGAGATTAAAAAAAACTTGCAATGGATTTCTGTCTTCCATTGGCTGCAAGTTTTTTGTAGCTTATTTTTCTGATAACCGAGGCCTGTTTATTTTAGGGAAATGTTGGAATTATTACATAAATAAATTCAGTTCAATTGCGTTCATCAAATCATTAAAATATACTTATTTATTTTATTTTATTATATTATTATTTTTCTTAGCTTTTGAGTGATAAGACCGCCAATTGTCACATATTTTGTAATTTTTATTTTGTTTTTAAGCGTGCAATAAAGAATTTTTTATCTATTTTGATCACATTTTCTATTGTGAATATAACACCCATTGCGCCATGCGTCTCGCTCGCCTCAATAAAATGGTAATCCTCAATAATAGGGTATATGCATCGATTTTTTTTATTGTTTTAATCGATTCTTTAGGTCATTATTTAACCGAGAAATGATAAGACGCTCACTGAATTTCGCATTAACCATTTAAAAAAAACAAATCAAAACTACAATCATTTTCGGGTGATAAAAACGCTGCCATACTGGGGCCATGTTTATTTGACGTCGTCGTTCACGACGACCTCGGTAGTGATCATCTCAGGAAAGAGGTTTTTCGAAAAAGCTAAAAATAACCGACAATACGAAATGTGAAGTGGGCAGAATAGCGTCAAATCATGGTGCAGCAAGCAGAATAAAAAAAAATGTGAACAGCGATGTCACGTCCGCTCTAGTCAATGGCGTAGCGTTTTGAAATTTTGCGATTGAGATTTAAAATATGAGTTTTTCAATGGTTAAATTCTACAATAAAAACCTCCCAAAATGCAAAAATAAATATGCAGATATGTTTCTATATCAATAGAGAATACGTATATATTTTTTTAGCCATTTCGAAGTCATATGCATATACCCTATTGTGTATGGATAAAAAGCTAAGGAATATTATTGGAACATTCGGAACGTCTTCAACATTAGTAAATCTTTACTAATAGTATAATAAATAAGGAAATATTTGTTTGTATTGAATAGGCTTCGGATCTACTAAACCGATAAAAAAATCATTCATCATCAAAAAGCTTACTTTTCAGGGAATGACATAGGCTATATTTATCCCGGAATTCCCACGGGAACGGGACCTTCACGGGTGAAACCGCCAGGCGCTGCTAGTCAAGTATAATTACGTAAGTTCAATAAGCGTTGAAGCGTTACATACAGCTGGCTATATCGATGCAATACCAAACACTAGAACTGTTTAACTTTCAGTACGTTTGCACTAAATGTGAACTGGTTGTACCTAACACAATTAACGTCATCAGGAAAATTCACAGTAGGTAGAGTTGGAACGCATTAGGTACCTAATCAATCTGTATGCTACCGAATCTCGATGAAGTATGTTTATAAATAAACAAACCAGTACACTAGCGAGAGTAGTGACTAAAGCCCGTATTATGAAAGCTTGCTCAGTCATCGATCTATGGTTGAGCAACGCTTTTCTATGGCATAAACGTCACTCAAGCATAGCTCTATGACTGAGCAAGCTTTCATAATACGGGCCTTCGAGAAGCCGAAACGATGATCAAAGAGAACCGAAGCGCATTCAGAAGACGTTGTCGAATTTATATCGACACGTTAGTGGCGGTCATTTTAACTGAGAAAACCACTTTCAAATCATAACTCGAAAACCAATTCATAATTTGAGAAAAACACTTTAAGGCGGTACGACTCAGACTAGCAACGCCAACTACTTATCTTATTACTAGCTGCGCCTCGCGGCTTCGCACGCGTTCCTATGAAAACGTTAAAAGGTGATTTCTGTCCCACAGGAACTGATTTATGGGATACTAAGTAGCCTATTATATTTGATTCCAGGGTTAGAATTACCTGTTTGCAAAATTTCAGCTAGATCCGTTCAGTAGTTTGGCGTGAAGAGGCGACTAAGTGATGTCCACCGGGGGTTGGCAGCAGCGCCCTCTGCAGAACGAACTGCAATCCCCAACCCCAGCGTGCCCAGCGTGGAAATAGGCATCTGTCACTGTCTTCAGCTTGCCTCATGCAGAATCTTTCTGCAGTCTTTCGCAGGTCACCATCCTACCTGGCCTGAGGGCGTCCTGTACTACGATTGCTGTCCTACTCTACGTTTGTCAAACCTAACGAAGGTCTAATGATTATAAACAAAAGACGTTTGGCACTCGGGGACTGCCGCGGTAAAGCTATTGCAATTCCATCTAGAGGCGAGTTGCTGAACTAAAGAGACAAACGTCATATTTCAAAAAGTCATTAAAAGTTCTACTATTCATCGATAGATGTCAAAACTAAAAAGTATCACCGCTGTTCCGGTCGGAGAGGGGAGCGTGAGGTTTTTTCGTTACGGAATTTCTGGATTCGGTCCCCGCGCTCAAGGCCCGCGATAGAAGCTATGCAATAGCTTAAAAAATGCGAATGACTATTTGCTGAGACGAGTATTCAAATGATACCTACCTGGGGAACGGATAGAGGACAAAAAACTGCAATAACAATTAATCCGTGTGTAATAAAAACACTGTTTTCCTTATTAAGCGATAAACTACAATTAATAGTAACAAATGCTGAAGGAAAATTAAATAACATACCAGTGCAGTTGTACGGAACGAACTTACAACATAACGGCAATAATGACGCATGGTATCCCACTAATGGATGGATGTTTGTTACCTCTTCACGCAGTGCCGGCGTTAGGGGGGGGCGCGATGGGGCGACGGCCCGGGGCGCCAAATTTGGGGGGCGCTGAGGTCTGGGGCCTCGGCCTCCTAACTCACTGGCTGTGTACCCTCAATGGTGGGGATACCGTGCTCGAGCGTGGCGCAAGGCTGCTGATTTGTATTTGTATACTTGGTCTCTCGACTCGAGCGTCGCTCGACTCGAGCGTCGCTCGATCATACAACGAGAAAACCGTCCACAATATTTTGACTGCTACAGAGTACAGAGTGCACGTGCACGAATTCTTTTTCTTAATGACTTTGTAATATTGTTCTTCAAATATCCCAAACCCTTTATTCCTATTTATTGTATTAAAAAATACTTCTTAATTTTTCTTTCAAATATATATTTTTTCAGGATTGTGAATTTTTCTACAGTTTTCTTTGCCGTTTTTCCTATTGATAATATTTCATTAAAAATGTCAGACCAAAGGATAAAAAAAAACCTTCCGGTGCGGAATATCGGAAACGTAAGCGTGAACAGGAGAAAGAGTTTCACAAAATCAAAAAATTTATGAATATTGATAAATACATTTCAACAAAATCGCAAAAAGAGCATGACCCAGTTTTCCCGGGGTGTCAGTGGCCCTAACGCCGCTGCGGTCTTCACGCCAAAACTACTGAACGGATCTGGCTGAAATTTTGCACACAGGTAATTCTAATCCCGGAATCAAACATAGGCTACTTTTTATCCCAAAAATCAGTTCCCGTGGGATTAAAATCACCTTTAAACGTTTTTATAGGAACAACGCGTGCGAAGCCGCGGGGCGCAGTATAGCATAAGAGAATGTGATAATAAGATAACCCTGGGTTGTCCAGACACGTTTCGCTTAGGGCTCATAATATACCGACATTACGGACTTGACGGCATCGAGTTAGACTAACTTGATGCTTGACGGTCAACTGCGGTCAATAGGGTATAATGCATGTGACTTCAAAAAAGCAATTATTTTTTACGTCTCTATTGATATAGAAATATATCTGTATATTTATTTTTGTTGTGATGTTTTTATTGTGAAATCTAATCATTGAAAACTAGATATTTTAAGTCTTAACAGCAACATGTCTAAACGCAACGCTGTTGCACGGGCTATTGGCACCTGAAGCGTGACGTCATACTTGAACATTTTGTATGGGCATGAAGTTTTGACTTTGAGTTGACATAAGGGACTCGATGATCCGTGACGTCACAATTCACAAAATGCAAGCGCTAACATGGCAGCGTTTTTATCACCCAAAACCGAGTGTGTTTTTTTTACCTTAATAATTTAATATTTTTTGGCTGTTATATATTGTTTCGTTTATGTATTAACGTAAATAATCGGTTAAAAAATCCATGCATAGGTATACCAGTCTTCTTTTCAGTATATTGCAGTCGACGAATGCCGTCGCCTGCAGTCATAGGGGGCAGTTACTTTGCAGTCGGATAAATATTCTACGTATAATTTCGGTCAAGTGAGAGTACACTCGCACATGGAGGGTTTCGACCCATCGTTCAAACCTATTTCTCAAACGAAACTCTAAAAACACCAACTGTTTGGAGACCCCTTAAAATTTTCACATTCTGTCTAATTATCACAGTTCATGAATACAGCCTGGTGGACGGACAGGAGTCTTAGTAATAGGGTCCCGTTATACACTTTCGGTACGGAACCCTAAAAAGAGAAATACCTAATAATGAGGGCAACGGCAGAAACAGGGAAGTGATTAGTATCACGAATTGACGTTACGGTGTCGTCATTTTCATCTTAACTCAACACAGCACGTTTCTTTGTTTCTGTAAATAGGCTTCTGTTCCTCACTCATTTTAATACCAAATACGTCAAACTACTCTAATATTCTTACACAGCTGAAATATCTTTTAAACATCAAGCCGGCAGCTCATTCAACCTCTCACGCAACCCATTTGAAAACTGAAAGTGTGTAACAACCATTGAAATTTAGACTCTAATGTTTCCAAGATGAGATTTAAAACAGTTCAGCAGAGGCTGCTTTAGTACGCGTGCACTAAGTTTGCACTGACAACGACGGTCGTCGGGTCAATAAGACTTAAACTAATGCAGGTAAAAAACTTGGTGAATAATGTAATAATTTTCTCATTTGAATGCCCTGCGACGTAGAATAATGTACTATATGTACTACCTACTATTTGAGCCTAGCCTACAAGTGGCAATCGGATAAAAGTTCAGTATGTAGGTATTATTTGAGTAATAGCTCTGTTCTTATTTATTCTTATGGTAATAGTAAAATTATCTAGACAAAGTTTGCTTTGAGCCTAGACAAGTAGCAATCAGATAAAAGTTCAGTATGTATTATTATATTTTTATTTGAAAATTCAATGGATGTACAGATAATTATTGTATACTAGCTGCGCCCCGCGGCCGCGCGGCTTCGCTCGCGTTGTTCCTATGGAAACGTTAAAAGCTGATTTTTATCCTATGGGAACAGCTTTACGGGATAAAAAGTAGCCTATGTTTTATTCCAGTATTAGAATTACCTGTATGCAAAATTTCAGCCAGATCCGTTCAGTAGTATTGGTGTGAAGAGGTAACAAACATCCATCCATACATACAAACTTTCGCATTTAAAATATTAGTGTGATGATGTTAAAGTTCCCAGCAAACTTACCTTATAATGTTTTTGAATGAGCAATAAAATTAATAATTCTGGGTTATTAATCAATTAAGATAATAATTATATGCTGCAAAAACCTTTTGTTTGAACAATAGGCATATTATCTTAAATTACATTATGAATGTGAGCAGGAGCTAAACCTAGCGAGCTAACCTATCTTGCCACTACATGGGAATTGGATTGAGAGAGACTGATCTGCATATTGTGCCATGAATGTGTTAATTGAGTCATATTGACACATATGGCAATAAACATGCATTATGTATGCATCAGTCAGTAACCTTAGTCAAGAAGGTTAGATCTAGGTAAAAATTAAAATCACACTAATATTATAAATACAAAATTTTGGATGTTAAGACAGATGGTTGAAGAGGTAACTCTCATCACACCAAAACTACTGAACGGATTGGGTTTAAATTTCTCAGAAAATGCAAAAAACTTGCCTTTAATAAATATTATTACTAAATTTCTCAAATATGATATCTCATGTAAACAAAACTTTTTTGATAAGCCATTTTCATCATGAAACCGACTGTGCTACTCAGTAAAAAAACAAAAAGCATTACTTACATACACATTACACACATACTTACCTAATTAAAAGGATATTCCGATTCGGATTCTAAGTATGAAGTCAACATCTATGAATACTTACTTATTTATTAGATCAGGGATGCTCGAACGGTAAATCCAAAGCTTTTAAGTGAATAGCCAGCAATATACTTACTATTCCTAGTGCTTACCTGTGCTTACTTAAATGAAAGTTACACCTCAATGATCGGCAATCACTCACACAGATTTTCTTTATAAAAGTCTATTTTGGTCGCTACCTACATAGTAGTTTATTCGATCCAACATTGACACTATACGTTAGAGCACCCCTGTATTAGGTTATTACATTTTAAAACTCAATTTTTATGCTATATGAAAGATATCAAGTTGATGTTTATACAAGCAGAACAAAAAATATTTTAAATCATTTATTGAAAAAGATAATTACAATCAAATAATAGAAATAAATTTAAACTATTATTTACAATTGAGCTAATACATTTAGCTGTTGCAAACAATCTACAGGTAGCTCAACTGATCCATATAAATACCAGTGGAAAGTTTACCCAAGACCCTGACTGCATTGCCCTGGTACGAAGAATAAATTATAAAACCAAAACTGATGATGTCCTCCTAGCCAAGTTATCGGCCAAAGTGGGCAGTCTTATTGGCCAGGTGGCGCAGGACATATTATAGTTCACAAGTCTATTTTATTATAAAAACTATCGTAGTTTCATGAATTCATTATGGATGTAAGCAGGTTAACAACGAACCTTAAACGTTGGTGTTCTTTCAACACAAATAAAGTTCGTAGTTAACCCGCTTACATCCGTAATGAGTTCACAAGGCTGTTCACAAACACGGGTGTACTATCTATTCTATCATTCTCATAAACTAAAACGAATGTAATTATGACTTGGAATCTGTCCAGGGGGTTAACCTATCAATTAACATTACATTACTGTACATGAGTTCTATATCCGAATACATGTGCAATATGGCACAACACAAAAAGGCCTCGGAATAATATTGTATCCAAAGAAGTGGTGGAACAAGGAATTGATTCAAAAACCAGTATTTAGTCTCATAGCTTATTCTCTGTGCGAAGATAGTCTACAAAATACTTTGCAAAATGAAATTTTTAATCATGGTAAGACGCTTTGTTAAATGTCAAACACAAATATTACCTAAAATAAAAGAACTGCAGGGTCAAGAAGCCAATCTAAACCTTGTTGGCAATAAAATTCAGCTATTTAGTGAAAGTAAGTAGTAGTACCTACTTAACTACTTATCATGCTGGTATTGGTAGAGCTCAATTATCTACAAAGGAAATATAGGCAGATAGGTGATGCAACACCTTTACTCCAGTATCATTCATAATGATAAAATGAGGAAGCGAAATATATCAAATAGGAATTAGTATAATACCTACTTATAAATAGATACTCACCGAAGCCCGATATTGTTGCAGAATTTGTCTCCTTGCTCTCAAAACAAATGGTCTCGTTTGTTTCTACTGATTTCTACGCACAAAACACAAACGTTCACTGGATTATTAACTAACGTTTTTGATGTCACAAACTATGCGAGATAGTGGTTCTTGAATTAAATTTTAGTCTGCCTGATTTAATTTTCAGGATTTTTGAAAAATTGGAATGACACACACACGACTGAAATTTGCGATTTTCCAACAGAGACTAGAGTTGCACCGTGGCGTACAAATGGCGTAAAAGAATCGGTTACTTATTAGAGTGAACCGATTTGTTACGAATAAAATATAACTATAATCTATCGATTTTATAGAACAAACAGACAAACAAAAACTACAACGTTCGAAAAACGCCAAACAAATTAAATATTACAAATGCTCATAAATTGTAAAGTACAAATCGATTACCAGTAAAGATAAGAAAAAAACTTTAGCCCACTCTATTGTTCTAACATTTTGCGAAGTGACAGTGACATTCAAAAGTTTAGAGCTGGGCCGCCGCTGCGCGCCGCGGCAATTTGCCCAATATAACGTTATCGATTTTAACAAGAATTATTCCATATTCATTCATAACACTAAATCGAGTTGTTTGAGTGTTTCGATTACAAGATAAACTCTGTATATAAGTACCTACCTGTTTATGATTTATTTTTTATTTTTATTAATATTTTAATTTGTCGCTTTGGACAAATTAGGCTAAAGCCATATTAGGGCCATACTGCCTTGTCTTACGTTAAATAATTTTCTTATCAGAAATACACGTCTTTACAGTTCGGAGATTTTGTCTTTTTTTCGTACCTGTTTAGGATAATTATAAATTTGTGTTCACATTGGTTAATTTCGTCAAATATAATAAAATAACCAGCACTGATAAGTTTTCGTAAAGTCTGCATTTGCACGTCAAATTTTTATTATTTGGTATGTTACCCCATGTTTTTATCAATTTTTATCCAGCCTTTAAAAATGTTAAACCCCCTTTGCATGTTCACGGACGCCCGGTTTGGGATGGCATTGCAGATGTGCAGGGTGCATGGTAGCGCCAACAGCTACCGGCACGTGCACGAAGGCTGGACACGCACGCACGGCTAAAATATTAAACAAAAATAGAAAAAATGCAATTTAAACCAGGAACTTATTTTTACTACCTACTTAATAAATTTTGGGTACCTAACAAAATATTACGCAGGCCTTTTTTAGATATGGGTAATGGATCAGTGCTGTCCAGTTTTTTATAAACTCACAATCTTTTTAATAATGGCATTAAAATAGTAAACCGTCACAATTTTTGTACTATGGTTTATCCATTTTGCATGAAGCATGTTAGTAAACAAATACATACAAACAACAAAATCTCACTTGCTTGGCGTCGAGTTTCAGATATAATTGTAAGCAATTTTTATTGAAGAGAGGATCTAAAATCGACAAGTAATGTAAATTACGTATAAAAGGACGCGCCAACAAAGTGAATTTTAGGATAAGTATGGCCGGTTTGTTTACGTTTATGCTCCATTCAAAATGGATACGATATAGACCTCTATACTGTAAATAGTATTGAGAGAATAAACAAAAAAATACGCTATGTTAGGAATGTAATAAGTTTGTAAACTATTTTAAGCGTGCTAATTTTGTCTGAAAGAAATGTGTTTTGTATTAATTAATCTTCTATAAATTTTATATGTGTAAAGTTGCTTTAAAGTTTAAAAACCTGTAATCATGTTTTTCCCACAGTTAAAATATTCCGTTTAAAGAAAATATTTTGGAGTGAGCTGGTAGCCCCATACGATATTTACTGACGAAAAAAAAATTAAACGAACAATTATGTACGAGATACTTAGATCGTACATAGAATTAAATTTAAACCCCATTACAATAATGTAATTTTATCTTCTAGATGAAAATAAAACTCCTTGTTAACATAGTTCCAATTGTACTTAGTTCACTCGCATCAGCCAAGTTTCTATTGCGCATGTCAAAGTAGTGTCATACGAATTCATCTACCCTAGGTAGGTACGGAGTAAGTGTAATTATTTTATCGATCGGGATAGTCACCAGATAGTCACAGTGAGAATTTCTAACTTATACAATGTTTGGATTATCATATTTAGTAGGATGGCTCGCTGTTTTCAATCTTTATGACGTCAACGAAGCTATTGCAGAACAAAGCCCAGTAACTTTTACTTTTAAGGAATACCAATACAAAGATTCGCCAAAAAATGTGAGTACAGAATTTTTACTTGGTGCTATTTAAGCACGTACCCTACTTATCTATTCCAGTAGAAAGATTTGTAATAGTTGTTTGTTAGTAATAATACCTACCTAGAAACTTCTACTGCCAGAAACCTATGTACGGTTTCTGGAAAAATGTAGCACTAAAAATGTACACAAAGCCCATTTTGGGAGTAACAATCAAAAAATATTCTACGATTTCAGGAAATGACTTTCAGAGAGTTTGAGACTGCTTGTGAACAAAGCAGTGCATGTAGTCATATGAGTGGGCTGTCCAAAACGCGATGTATCAGAGAATGCGTCTCACCTTCATGCTATCGAGAACTGTACCAGATCGATCCAGTAAGAAAATTATTGTTATTTCTTGGCGTTGGTTTACCTCCTGAGTCGTATAACACGATTTGATTCTTTGATTTGCTGATTTTTTTCACATATTTTTTTTATACCTGCCTATCTAGGTATTATGCCCATTATTAAGAGCGCCATAGTGTCAGGTCTTATATTCAAAATGCTTGAATATAAATAAATTAGAAATAAATAGCTAGGTTAGGTCAGGTTAGGTTAGGTTAGTAGGTATCTCAGATTAGAAAATCTTTCTATACAAATGGGTGATAATTTATTTTATTTTTATTTCAGCTAGAAGAAGGTGAAATTGATGTGCGCTTAAACTCTTTCAAGGGCTGCTTTATCCAAAGAAGTGGTCGAACGCGAAATTGATTCAAAAACCAGTATTTAATCTCATCGCTTATACTCTGTGCGAAGAAAGTCTACAAAATACATTGCAAAATGAAATTTTTAATCATGGTAAGACGGTTTGTTAAATGTCAATCTCAGGGCTTCTTTATTCTTTAACGTGTTACTTTTCATAACAGTCTTTAAATTTCAGGTTTTCTTGATTATGATGACATCCGAATCCAAGACGTTTCTAAGTGAAGTTATTATAAATAAGCGATAGTTATGTACCTAGGTAGATTTAAACATTATTTCCTATTATTATACAATCTATAAAACTAGGAGGCGGAGCAAACTGATACAAATACTATCCATACATCAACCACAGATAATATAATATGAACCATATTTATATAAACCGTATCAATAGGTGCACTTTCTTCAATACCTATCTTATCCGTTTAGAGACATCACCAGCTAGGTATACTTGCTATAAATATGTAGGTACGTAATTAAATATAGTTCCTTCTAACAATTTAAGATGTTTTAATAAACCTACAAATTTTGAAACTTCATAAAGATGGTAGTCTCACAACCATTTTTATTGTCATTGCTCTTCTTAGCTTTATGAAGCGAGGTTCAATAAATTACACACTTTGTGTTTCTCAAAAATTATATTTTTATTTCATCCCAGCCATCCAACATTGACCTAGGTATAAATAATTCAAAAATGCAGAATTATGGCAAAATATATCTTTTATATATTGAGCTCAGAATAATAGTAATACAATAAGCATTTATGAGGCGTAGTGTTTTTTTTGTCATTTTATGCACATATCAAATTTGTGTTGTGGGTGCCATTTCTTACATGTGAAAATGTGCACATGAATAATTTGTCACAAAACCTCACTAGAGAATTAACCTTTTTACAGTCGACGCAGAAAACAAAACTGATGCCAGCTATCATCTAAAAAAATAAAGTGTACATAACGATTCTGGCAAGCGCACCGACGATATATAATTATTATAGTTTTGACAAACTATGTAAAATTTTTGAAAAGCGACTTTTTTCCTTTTCGGAATAAAATAAAAAATTATGAGACAATCGTCTCGGAATTTTTGAAATTGATTTGTTCTCTAACTGTGTTGCCAGTATAAAACAAAAGAACGAAAATCGACTAATCGCCATTCATTTAAGTTTCGGTTTATCGAGTCAAGTGCCGACGAAAAACGCGAGACGTTTGCATCACTAGTTCTTCTAGTAGCGATGGGTCGTTGACGCATTTCTCGTTAACGAAACTAGACCGTTCATTGTCGTCCGTCGACGAGTTGATCAACTAGTTAAATCCGTCGACTAGTTAAATCCGTCGACTAGTTAACGAGTCAACTTTCGCGAACGGCCTGGTCGGAATCGACTGGTTGAATTCGTTGACTAGTTAACAACGTTTTTGCGGACGATTTAAATACGACTTAACGATAGACGAGACTAGCACTATTTTTATTAGTTATTCACACTAAATTCGAGGAAATAATTCAGGCGAGATCAAAAGTTACGTCGGCTAACAAATTTAGGTACTGATTGTTGTTTGTGAAAAATACTTACTATTTGATGATGTATGAATAATTATATTTTTTTATCAAACAATAAATTTTATCTATAATTTGTTTATCTTCCCTTCATACTTTTACAGGCTTAGGACTGGCTGAATAGATATAATTACGAAATCGTATTCAGGCGTATTTAGAAGATCAACTGATTTTATGTACATGGATTAAATATTATTTACATTATATTTACAACTCATTTTTTGTTCGTTTTTTTTCATGTTTTTTGTATTTTTTTTTCTTTTTTAACAGTATTATTTGTGTGTATGTACATAAAATATTTACATATATTTACAATTAATTAAACCTATCTTTATTTGAATTTACATTGAGGAACATTATTTGTTCCACCTTGCTGGTCGTCAGTCTCGTCCGCCTTTCATTTATGATAAGGCCAGTTTTTGAAAACATCCGTTCGCAAGGAACGGAAGTGGCCACTATGTTGCAATGCGAAACAAATATTTGTTTTAAATTGGGGTACACGTACTGATGATTTTTCCACCATTCGATGGGACAAGTTAATTTTCCCGACTGGTCCTTTCGAGGCAGCATCTCGTCCGCGAGGTACATATCTACCTCCTTAATGGCTTTACTCATTGGTGTACCTTGGGTAGTACTTGTCGCTACCATTTTGTCAAAAATATTCCAAGGACTCAACTCATCATCATTGGTGTTATCGGGGACTAAGGGAGCGGTCAACATCGTAGTGTTTTCAGTAGCAGCGATCACAGCTGCTACCAGTTTCCTCACTCTTTCTTTCGTCTTAATGGCTTCAGTTTGATCCGAAAACCCTTTCATTTTGAACCGAGGGTCCATGAAGGTACACAAAGCAAATGTGCCACTTTGTTCGATGGATTTGAACCGATCTTCTAAACCTGACTTAAGAAGTCGGACCGTGTCACTTGCGTCGGGAAGTAGATCCGTTCTTTGAATCAGTTTTTGACATGATTCTTTCAGGCATCGGGTCACTATGATCACTGAACTTCCCGATATATATTTTTCACCGCTCATGGAGTTACTTATCTCCTCAAATGGTCTTAAAATTTGACAAAGTTGATTGTATAATGTCCAATCTTCAGCGCTGATTATTGGCAAACATCTGTCCGTGAAAGCTAAAGTTGATCGGACGGCTTCTTCCAGCTCTACAAAGCGCTTGAGCATAAAATAGGTCGAGTTCCAACGAGTTTCGACAGCTTGACTTAGTCGCTTTGGTTCCTTCCCTTGTTGGACTTGGTATTTTTGTAACCTCTCTGATGATATGGTACTTTTTTTTACATGTCCAACAATCCGCTTGACTTTGTCGATTTTCGGTTTCGCTAGCTGAAGAGCTTGCTCTACTATTAAATTTAAACTGTGAGCATAGCAGCCAAAATGCTTCCAGCCTAACTCATCTTTCACAGCTTTTACAATGTTAGCTGCGTTGTCCGTGATCATAAAGTTCACCTTCTCTCTTAATCTGTATTTATCAACTATAACGCCAATCTCTGTGGCAATATTTTCCGCTGTGTGGTGGCCCGGAAAATGGCAACATCCCAAAAGTAAAGTTTTAAATTTGAGTTCTTCCGTCATAAAATGCCCTGTTATGGCTATGTAGCTCTCAGTCTTAAGCGAGGTCCACATGTCCGCAGTTAGGCAAATGCTTGTCACTTCTCGCAAAATTTGGTCTTGTACGGAGGCTTGCAATTTTGTGTACGATTCTTGCATTATTGAATTTGATAAGGTTTTTCTAGTAGGTAGCTGATACCCAGGTATCCAACTGCAAAATTTTTTGAACGCCCTTTCTTCTACAATGGAAAATGGATAGAAACTATCTGTACATAAATCTAGTAGATCCAAATTAATTTTCTTTTTTTGTTCATTGCTTATTTTTTTATTTACAAAAGTATCCATCGTCTTCTGTCGTTTAGATTTTGCACAGTTCGCACTCTCTTCAACGTTACCTCCCTGGCCTGGGATATGTACATTTTGACTCGTACCTGGTATGCCGGGATCGAGTACGACAGGTAGCAGTTGCAGTGCTTGTGGTACAGCAGGCGCAGCGAGTGTTTGAGTACTCGACTGCGACGAAAGTGATGTAAAACTTGAAATATGTTTCCTTTTTAAATGGCTTTTCAAATTTGCAGTCGTTGATTTATAAGATAGTTTTTCTTTACATATATTACACGTAGCTTTACCGCTATTATCGTCTTTCTCAAAATGATACCAAAGTTCACTCGTATTTCGCCCCGACATTGTTTATATACACCTATTTTATTTATATATATTTACAGTATCTTTTAGATTAATCACTATCAACAAAACCAATTAACACCAACACAGTAAAACATAAATGCAACTACGTTCACAATACAGCAGCATTATTATTTATTGAATACGCCAAATAACCTCTGACCTTGCGCGCAACTTGTCCGAACAGTCGTCGTCAAAAAATGCATAAACAAATCACAACAGTAAACAAGTAAAAACTAGTTTGTCTCGTTACGCTCGCTCAGCGCAATGATCTCTCTTTCACTCTCGCGAAGTCATCATAACGGCATCCTTTTCTTCAATTTATAGTAAATTATTACTCCTATCTTACCCTGCAGAGCGCATTCAAACGTCAACTCAGTCGCTAGAGATTTAGAGTCCATATTTATTTATGACCGTTGAACCGTGTGCGATGTTATATTACGGACGAACGTTACAACGCTACTAAGTAGAAAACGCGTCGTTGTAGTCTCGTTGCGCGTCGCGACCGCTATCTTCTAGTTCACGACACGAGAAAATTTTGCTGCACTTGCTATCGCGAGAAGCGGTCTAGTGAAAGAAATAAAACAGAAATGGCTTCCTTGTGCAGGCAGATAATTAGGGTAAATGCTGTACGAAGTGCTCTTCTTTCCTCGGCTAGGCGGGGATATGCCGACAAAAGTAAGTTATCAAGTTTTTCTACCTTCTTCAGCCCTTCCTGTCAATGTTTAGTTACGTAATGTCAAAAAAGTCCTTTCGTCTCCAAATTAGGCTAGAAATTCCTAAAATTCCGTTTTCCTGAAACTAAAATAAGTTAGACAAATGCTTACAGTATTTTATGAAAGTCCCGTCAAGGTTAGACGTAGACCAACAAGACCCCTACGTCATAAAATCCATTGATTTATTTTGGTTTTACAGATGATATATTTGATATTTACCTAATTTACTTAGAGCTAATCAAGTTATTGCTCCTGTGATCATTCTTCTACCTAGATTCATGTCCTTTATTATTATCCCAGAATAGGCATAAAAACATCTACTTATAGGTTATCTTTCTTATCATGAGAGCTATTCATTATCCACTATGATTAGACTGGATCCTACGCACAATTATGTGGATATAGATTTTTTAAATCAAACCAACTTTTGTTCACATTTATAAAGCCCATAAGAAGTCCTACAGTCTGAATTAGCATGCGAAAATCAAAATATTACCACCATTGTTTTCATGGCACGTACCTACCTCTATAAATAATAATATTAACTAACAATGTGTTGTTTATATTATTTGTAATACACACTGAGAGATAGCTCTTAGTGTTGATGAGTGTACACCTTAGTCCATGGCAGTGTACATAAAGGTATTCATCCAGTCTATCTTGATAAGAGATGTAAGGTAGTGTTGATCACTGGCTATGATTTACAGTTCCAAGTGTACATGAAGACATTGTGTGTATATTGTGTTACCTATTATCCTGCTAATATTATGAACGTGAAAGTTTGTAAACATGTATGAATGGTGCTCTGTCACACAAAAACTACGAACGGATTGGGATACCATTTGCATACCGGTAGTTCCAGGCCAAGAATAACACATATTTATCCCACAAATCAGTCCTGTGGGATAGGCTTGTGAAGCCGTAGGCTGCAGCGAGTTCTGTCATAAATGCTTAATATCAAGTTCATGTAGATATCAGTTTGTAAGTAGGTCTGACAGTCGCAGAATAAAGCAATAACACATACACATTTTTTCAGTTTGCACCCATCCCTGCAAAATCAACAACAAGCTTACGTCCCAACATAATTCTTCTTTCTTGGTATTTAGATGTTTGTGTTTTTTCTCTCTGTTTTAGAAAGCCTCATTGGTAATCTATTTCCTGATTATGCACTTACCTACTAATTTGCTTTAGCAAATATTTATTTGAATATGGACTAACTAAGAAGCGAAGTCAAGAGCTATTAGCCCACTACTAAAAGGCTACAAGTTTCTAATAATACTATTTCTAATACCTAGATTTAGGGTCTCACAGACTGATGCGGGCTTCGGTAGCAGTCATTACAATTTGACTACACCTCGTCATATTGTACTGATGGTTACTACTAGCCGTGTGCCAGTCTGTGAGACCCTTTTAGTAAGACTAAGTTCCTTAGATTGATTTTCATAAGTAAATATTAATTCATCTTGGTTTAGTTTGATGTAGCTGACCATACTTTTATTATCACCTAGTTTAATCTAGTATCAAATCTAGTGAGTTAATGTTAAGAGTAATGTGCCTTCAATCTTAGATTTTCATGATACATTGTGCATAGCAACACTTAAATCAGTCAAAAATTTTATCATCATATATTTCATAAAAAAACATTGAGAAATATATAAGAATTTTTACTGATAAATAACTTTAGTATTAATAACCATGATGGATTTAAAAGTTTTAATCAAAATAGTGTTCTTAAGTTCAGTCGGAATAGAATTCAATTTCGAATTTTACGTTTTCGTTTCGGAAGTGAATCGAAAGAATTAAATAAAATACCCCTGCATATCACATATGTTGGAAAATTTTACTATGATATTGAATTTTTACTAAAACAATTTCCTCCAGTGATGCCCGACCCACTGGAACATGCCACCGGCATGGAGCGCAAGGAACTGCTGGCAATGCAAGCTGGCAACGAGGATCCCTTTAACATGAAGGTCCTGAAGAAAGCAGCCGGCACCAAGGGCGACCCCACACTTGTTCCTTCCTGCTTTGATGCCCGTATTGTTGGATGCATATGTAAGTTGTGACTACAAACAGAGATCAAAACACTGGTGAGCTGGTTTAGAATTTGCACCAGCCCAACTCTTCCCATGGCTGTAGTAAGGCGACTAAGGGATACCTTTCATGGGCAGTAGCACCTTTTGCAGAACATCTCTACCTCCATACTGCGATCCCAAACCCGCATGTCCGGCATGAGGATTATGAGCTGCTGATGGTGTTACTTTACAGGCATCGCAGTATCAAAGTATTCAAGTGACGACCTATGTGGCGTGGTGGGCGAAGGTCCGCCTGCGACGCAGGAGGTTGCGGATTCGATTCCCGCGTCGGGACAAATATTTGTACGATCTGCAGATATTTGTTCAGGGCGTTCTGGATGTTTTCTATACCTATATAATAAAAAAATATCTATCTATGTAGTGTATTGTATTATGTATATCAGTTATCTAGTACCCATAACACAAGCTCTGCTTACCTTTGGACATCTTTTGGCTGAGATGTGTGGCTTAGAATTTGCACAACGCTTCCCGCGGGTGTCGTGAGTGGAAACGACTTAGGAATATAGTTTATATAGGATAGGGCGGGCCGCATCGATCCAATTCCAAACTGCGGTCGTCAACCCTGCCTGCAGTGGTAAATATGCCAAGAGCCTATATTGAAGGAGGCTTGTAAGGCCGCTGGGGCGGTAAGGCTCTTGAGTAGTGACCGAGAAGCGCAATGTTGGAAGGCCTCCCACACGATTGACCGACGTCCTAGCGAATGACTCATGAAGTCGCTGGATGCGGGCAGCGTACAATAGGTCATTAAGGAGATCTGTAGATGAGGCCTTTGTCCGTGGACGTCTGATATGATGAAGCCTTTATTGTTCAGCAGACCTCTTCCGGCTGAAATGTTTGATTAACAAGAAGTGTTGTCAACTCTTTATTTGTAAATGTTGGTTCCCACGATACAGGCCCAGCCTAGTATGGGAATCGTTGTCACATGCGTCCGAAAATCATCTCTGCTTACTCAGTAATCATTTTAATAATGGTAGTACCTTATACTAAGATCCTTTAAGTGTATTTTTTTTTTTATGTATTTGGTCACATAGCAATAAACAAACAAATCTAAGAGTGTGTGTTTACAAGGCGCTACAAAGAATAAAACTTTGATACTATCTATATCCATTGATTGAAATCGTTAAATAAGCTCCTTCGGTAGGATAGCGCGCCGTGTTGTTGCCAATCAAAATGAGATAGCTCACTCACTTGGAATCAGTACCTATTGTTTGATATGTGATGTGTTTTTTTCACAAACGTTCGTGCAATAATATTGCACATTAAATCGTTATAATAAAACTCAGGTTTATTGACAATAAACACAATTCTAAGTATTCATAATGTGCGCGCGTCGGCAATTCGTTAACGCATTCAAAGACAATGCCATAGTTCTTGGTGTGTCGGGGTGTAACTAACGATTAAAATCAGATATCCTTGTACTTTACAATGTCTAACTAACCTGTTTCATGTAGGTAAAACAGCACATACGTGCGGTTTCATACACATAAAAACTAAATGACGTTGCACATACGTGCGGTTTCATACACATTAAAACTAAATGACGTTGCACATACGTGCGGTTTCATACACATAAAAACTAAATGACGTTTTGTTCCAGGCGAAGAGCACGCCACCGCAATCACATGGCTTTGGATACACAAGGTAATTGTCCTACTAATCACACTATAAATATTATAAATGCAAGTTTGGATATTTAGATGTATGGATGGATGTTTGTTACCTCTTGACGCTTTAACTACTGCACTTAACGGGCTAAAATTTTGCATGCAGGTAATTTGAAGGCTGGAATCAAACAAAGCCTACTTTACAATAATATTCAATAAATCAGTAGGCTTAGAACACCTAGAGTAGAATAGAGAAAAATTACGTCACTTTGTCATCGAATGCGTAAAATGTTTGAAATTCATTCCTTCAACTGCTATAATTAACGCAATGTATGACGACGCGATGTAATTATTCCCTATTCTACCCTAGACAAAAATCCCAGTGCTAGGCCGGCAGTTCCTGTGGGGATAGAAATCACCTCTTAACATTTCCATAGAAACAACGCGTGTGAGCGAAAGTTTGTATGACATTCATACAAACTTTCGACAGAATTGTAACCACGTATCTCTGTAACTATAAAACTGATTTAGATGTAATTTTGGTATTGTACATAGTTGAGATCGTACAATAATACCAGACTGGTAAAGTTTATATTTAAAATTATTATTCCTTGTTTCGATTCACTCAAATCTCGGTATAAATTAACTATAACGTAAATAATGGACGTCACGACAGAGGTCATCAATGAAATGAATTTTACAAATTAAAATGAATTAGGCTGATGGTCGCGCGCGGCTTAAAAATCGACCCCCCAATTCAGCCTGTGGATTTAAGAGTGTGCCATATGCAATTTACTTCAAAATCGATCTCGAAACCGAAATTCAAAACCTTCATGTTTAGGGAAATGTAACTTCGCTCTTTTATCTTGAATTACGTGTTCTAAAAACACGATTAGTAAAAGTTTTCACGATAGTTTATTTATTATGAAAAATAAATGTTTTACACACATTTTGCTATTTATCTCAGGAACAGCACACTTTTTGTTCGGTTTTTGTTTTGCTAAGAAACCTAGAAGTATATCTTTAATTATGTATGATTCTTTTTTATATGAAAGCTGGTGCTTCCCGTGTGGTCCCATTTTTATTTGGTTCAGTTCTGACTGTGGGATCCATGAAAATTCATGAAAAAGCTATAAACATTTTAGTCGGTTTATAGTTTCTTAAAACAAAATTAAATATAGAGTAAACTATTGGGTAAGACCCGTTTATCGTTAGATAGGCCCTTTATGTAGTGAGACAGAGACGTATTTGTTGCTAACCGAAGAGAGTGAGCTCGCTCATTTGGAATTAGTGAATTGTGGTGTGATTGTTCACAAAAATGCAGTATGATTATAGGCAATAATAACAGTTAGGGTTTATTGACAAAAACACGAGAATTTTATCTACTCATAGTGTGCGTGTCTCATTTTGTGAATGCCGCGGCGGCGGCGTTCACAAAATGCCACACGCAAATACTGTGTAATTGCCAATACCACAGTATTTGGGCGTAAGGGCGTATCTAACGATTGAAATCTTTGAGCAAGACAGTATGTGAGTACCTTGCATAAGATAACCTACCAAAGAAAGGGCAGCAGCTTCCTTTTTAACACCTCTACTGCGGTCGCCAATGTAGTGGACAAAAAATTTAAGAGAGTCAATTGCACAATTACTATTTATTAACGCGGAGACTGGCACTTGCGTCTTGGGCCATGAAGATGTTAGTTATGCTGTTTATAAAGTAAAAAAAAATTACTTGTTTAAGTGCTTATATTGTTAGTCTAAAGAAATAAACGATTTGACTCTGACTCTGGTGTTAGCAAAATTGATAATGGTAAAAAAATTGACTTGTTTATGTGCTTATTTTGTTAGTCTAAAGAAATAAACGATTTGACTCTAAGTCTTAGGTGTTAGCAAAATTGATAATGGCATTTTCAGCAGTGGATTTGAGTTGGATGGATGGATGGATGTCTTGGATGAGAAAGGAAATTAATTGAACGTGTTATTGTTTCAGGATCAGCCACGTCGCTGCGAGTGCGGACATTGGTACAAACTAGTTGAGAAAGAACTCATCTAAACAAATTAGTTTATTTTATAGTAGTGATCTATCAGTTCGCATCTCAGCGCACACCACAAGTTACAGTTATCCTTTGCTGCCATTGTATAATAGAGATTGCGATAAATCAACCAAATCGAAGCAATATTAAATAATTCTAAGCATTAATATTGTTTTTTTTTGTTCCTCTGCGTTGGATGCATGTATTACGGGATAGTGTTAATAAATGAATGGTTGAATCATATGGTATTTTATTAGTAGAATGCTCACTAGAATTGCCAAGATTTTAAAGAAATCCACCGCCAACCGGAAAGACTCAACTTCTTCGCAGTGGCAATGTCCGTCTAAGGCTTTGTATTACTCCTACGATGACACTGGCAGAGTCGTAGCGTTTTCGCTACGCGCGTGTCATTAAAAAAGAAGTTGAATGTAGATACTAGCTACTCATCGATAGATGGCAGTTGTGCGGCTAGCAATTAGTCGATTGTACAAAGCGATTAATCGACTATTTGAATCAATCACAATGACATCACTTTATGTGGTACAATATGAACGATATTTTGAGCATGGTGCCTATTTCCACTTACACTCCATCTCTTTCTTTGTCTGCGAAATCTATGAAGGCGGGGATGGGGGTTTCCTCTCAAATTTTTTCATGCTAATAATCTGCAATACAATGTCAATGTCAATGACTGGAACAAAAAACTTTGGGACGGCGGGACCTTGGCTTGCCGTAATTTGTCGTTCGTTTCGTTGTACTGTACACGGTATTTCTACAAAAACAATATTCTTCTGTCTATCTTATTCCCAAAGCTAAACCCAGTATGAAGTTATAAAGAATATCGAACCCGGAACCATTTCTCATAAAGTTTGCCGCCATGACATGTAAGTAAACATATTTAATTGAAATATGAAAAAGCCGCCGAACTTGCTTGCTCTCGACTTGTGCCAATTACGATTTTAGTAACAATTATCAACATCTTTGTTTTATTTAATCTACAGAAAATTGATACATTTTATCACTCTTCGCTCTGAATCAAGGTCTTTTACATGAATGATTCAAGTTCTAAGCAGTATATATTTTTGTATAAGTACTTGATACATTTTACCTACATTGACATGCTATTTAATAGAAACACATGTAAAACATCGGTACAAGTCGCAGATAAAAATTAGGATTAAAAATGACCACCTCTCATACGCCTAAACATGTATATTCTAATACCAGCTTCGCAGTAGCCAATACTTCCAGATATTTATCTGTAAAACATTCAGCCAGATCCATTTAGTAGTTTGACATTGTCTTCAGCCAAACATCTTCACTACAGTGCAAACTTTTGCTTTCCTAATATAATAATTCATATTTTTTGCTATGAAGAAGTAATTTATTTTTGTAATTATTTTTTTTAATGCGGCTAAAGCCAAAACAGCTTGGGTTGTGGATTACAGACAAAGTGCCCCAAATCCGGAACGTAAGTAGTAGAGATAAGTTAACTTTAGCTAGAAACAGGATAAAAAATGCATTTTTATTTCCCTAACTTTCCTTCCGTATAAGAATGCATTTGACAACTCAAATAAATGTTAAGATGGTAAAGGTCAAATTAATAAATTCATCTAGTACCCATAGCACAAGCTCTGTTTAGCTTGGGGCTAGATAATGCTGTATGCATTGTCCAGCATTATTTATTTTTTTATACGCACAGAATGTTGGTAAAAGTTGTAGTATTTATTTAGTGTGAACCTAGCCATTTAACATCACTGATGCGTATACACTATGTTACCGTAGATAACATGGTCAGAATTTATCTATTATCATATAACTTGATGAGTCCCAGCCACCATACATCACCACCTTAGTAAATCGGTAGTGTCCCACCAACCCCCCGCATGATTGCCCTGTCAAAGAGCCTTTGTTGAACGACTGTATGCATCGATTGTAGGTAGGCCGTGACCATAGGAAGTCATCATTATATTACAATGTTATTTTATATGGAACAGTCTGAAATATTTTTGTAACTTATTAATGTTTAAATTTTTTATTTTGGACAATAGCATTCCTAGTAGCATTGTAGCGTTTGATAGTCCTGCTATATGGCGGGAGTGGATCCTTATTTGTGTTGAACGCACAACCACATAACATCCTAAGATTTTTCGGGTCGATGGCCATCCATTATTTTGGTCTAGCGGTTATGACATCCCTATACTGAGGGGAAGACGCGGGTTAGATTCCCGTCGATGCCGATTTTTTTTGGGATTTTATTTGATTTCTTAACTATACAACCGTTAATGTTACGTTTATTTGAGTTGACAACTGCATTCTTATAGCTATTTACCATACATGTTGTCGAAAATAAGAATATTTTTTTTATCATACAGTAGGTTCAGTAACCAACATGCCAGGTATCGCGGAGGATATGGCACCATAGACCACAAAATTACACACAGTGAGGCAGATAATAAAGTCTGAAGAGTACCTATAATCAGCCCCTGTGTCTGGCTTTTGTGGACTGGCAAATTCGGCAAGTTGTGTGGTGCTGCCTTAGAATTAGCACCACCAAAATTCTATGGATCCGAGCGTGGGTATTATGGGCATTACCACACATGAG
The DNA here is from genome assembly GCA_955876795.1 of Eupithecia tripunctaria. Classification (NCBI taxonomy): domain Eukaryota; kingdom Metazoa; phylum Arthropoda; class Insecta; order Lepidoptera; family Geometridae; genus Eupithecia; species Eupithecia tripunctaria. The sequence goes on along the minus strand of OY041623.1, from coordinate 3,653,259 downwards.
GTTAACGCCAATATGGCGTTTATCAGGGGGAGGCATGCGTCCAGCAGTGGACCGATGCAGACCGTGCTGAAGACAGCCCTATGTCGCTCCTTAGGGGGAGTGGGGAGTCCCAAAGATTTAAATAGTTAGATAAGCCCTTTCCGTTGTCAGACCGCGCCGTGTTCGTCACTAAACGAAGTGATTGAGCTCACTTATTTGAAATTAGTGAATTGTCTATTTTTGTAGTGTGATTGTTTACAAAAGTAAATGGCAATAATAACAGAAACACAAATTTTATCTACTCATAGGATGTGTGCATCGGTATTTTGTTAAAGCACGCATTCAAAGACTACAGTGTTTGGGCGTATCTAACAATTTACCTAAATCTTTGGGGAGGCCTATTTCCAGCCGTGGACTATCATAACCTGATGATGATTGTAGTGACGTATAAATATTATTTACAGCTCTAGCACATTTCATATATGTCGCGGAGGGTTTTATGGAAGACTGCAAAATGCTGATAAAAACTCTCACGGACAAATATGAGATGGTTGACTGGACGAAATTCTGCGTGCACTGGAAAGAGTTGCAGTTCGATCTAATGTTCTAGTAAGTTTATTTATTATGTTGTAGTAGGTTAATTAACCATTATATTATAACATTGGAAGGTCAAAAAAACTTTAATCTTTTCATAATATTAATAATACACAATGTTTAGTTTATGGAAAACCTCTGTTAACGACATAGAAAAGAAATGAATTTTCATGAATGGAATATAATATATATTCCATTCATAATAATTCATTTCTTTTCTATGTCGTTAACAGAGGTTTTCCATAAACTAAACATTTTAATTACTTATATCAATAAATTGCTACACTAAAATTATTAATAGATAAGTACTATAAAATGCATGGCTTTCAAGAAAATTTTAATCATATGTTTAAAATTTTTCAAAATTACCAATGTCTGTGATGTTTATTTATTTATTTGAACCACCAACAGTTGATACACAGCAAAGTTACACAATGAGTAAGATTTGTTTAGAGTTGTTATTTATATATAATGTTAATTGGTAGTTTATTATATAAGTAATTGTATTCAATAGTTTCTCCCTGCTTTTGAACCTTCGCAAGACGTACCGTTGTTAAGCTATTGCATAGCTTCTATCGCGGAGCGCGGGGACCGAATCCAGAAATTCCGTAACGAAAAAACCTCACGCTCCCCACTCCGACCGGAACAGCGGTGATACTTTTTAGTTTTGCCATCTATCGATGAATAGTAGAACTTTTAATGACTTTTTGAAATATGACGTTTGTCTCTTTAGTTCAGTAACTCGCCTCTAGATGGCATTGCAATAGCTTTACCGCGGCAGTCTCCGAGTGCCACACGTCTTTTTTGGTTTGTTATTTATATTGTTTACGTCCGCGGCTTCGCCCAAGTCGCTTCCGGGATAAATAATTATAACGAGGGGGCTATATGAAAGCTGGTGCTTCCCGTGTGGTCCCATTTTAATTTGGTTTATTTCTGACAACGGGATCCATGAAAATCCATGCAAAATTTAAAAATTGAAGTTTATCATAGATTTTTCAAACAAAATCAATTATATACCATGTAGTGAAGACACTAGCCTATTCATTTATTTCAGACTATAGAGAAGTTACAGATCTTTTTAGGGTTCCGTACCCAAAACGTAATTCTTTTAGGTATAAGTAACGCTGTCCGTCCATCTGTCTGTCTGTCCGTCTGTCACCAGGCTATATCTCATGCGAACCGTGATAGTTAGACAGATTAAATTTTCACAGATTATGTATTTCTGTTGCCGCTTTTACAACAAATACTAAAAAACATTTAAGAGGGCTTCCATACAAAAGACATGATTTTTTACCGTTTTATATATATCTAGCTGCGCCCCGCGGCTTCGCACGCATTCCTATAGAAACGTTTAAAGGTGATTTTTATCCCACGCGAACTGATTTATGGGATAAAAAGTGGCCTATATTTGATTTTAGCATTAGAATTACCTGTATGCATAATTTTATCCCGATCTGTTCAGTATTTTCGGCGTGAAGTGGTAACAAACATCCATCTATCCATCCATACAAACTTTCGCATTAATAATATTAGTGTGATGGTACGGAACCCGTCGTGCGCGAGTACGACTCGCACTTGGCTGGCTTTATTTAACGTATTCTATGATCCAAACAAAGAGTAGCCTATGGCTTTAATAAACAGTCCATGAATGAAGTAGGAAAGCAGCGGTGCCAGAAGAATGACGTCGTATTGTGAAGCTCCTGATATGACGACCACAACCTCAGTCAAGAGTGTAGCTGAGAAGTAAGAAGAAAGCATTATGGCTTCAACCAAACTGCGACCCGTAGCGCGGACGCGTTTGAAAACTAGTGAGCTATATTTTTATTCGATTATTTAGGCTAATAGATAAACATAAGAAAGAAAATATAACACGTATAATTTTAGATTATTGAGGAAAAATCAAAAAGCAAAACTGCTCTCAGTTTAGGGTGATAAAATCGCTGCCATGTTAGCCCTTGTATTTAACTCAAAGTCAAAGCTTCATGACCATACAAAAAAGTACAAGTGTGACGTCACAGTTCAGCTGCCAATAACGTTGCGTTCAGAAATTTTGCGGTTAAAATTTAAAAAACTTTTCAATGATTTCACAATAAAAATAACAAAAAATACTAAAATAATAAACAGATATATTTCTATATCAATAATAGAGAATACTTTTAAAAATTATTGGCTTTTTTAAAGTCACACATGCATTATATTATATATATCCTATTAAATTGCCGACAAGGCTCAACTGTAGGCGATTGCAGTGGACTGGCTGCAGGCCTGAAATGAAATGAAATTCGTAATGAAATTTATTCAACTTTACAAACTTACTTACATCTAGTAACGTATAACTTAAACTAAATAACGTAGGTAGATGACTTAACTGAACCTAATTCTTACAAAAATGGCAATAAATACTATGTTAAGCAAATTATTAATTACGTTATAAATGGTAGGTAGGTTATATTGTAGTAGGTTACAAGTCCATTAAACATTTACGCTTCATCTTTGTATACCTAATACGTAGTGAGACTATATCGCGTTATGACTAAACGTAGTTTTCATTAAGCATTGAGACTAATTAGCCTTTAGTCAAATAAGCGTTAAGACCTTAATAAGTCTAAATTGCGTCATGCCTAAAATTTATCTTTCTTATAAAATTAAAGGAAAAGTCCTTTATTCTATTATATAAAGCTAATTTTATTTATATAAGTCAAAAGGTTTAAGTTTTTAAGAGGCCTACGGAGGATGACTTGCCCATACAATAGTACCCAAGGGATGAAAGAAACCTATTTAGTCTCGAGGCGCGAGGGCGCTAATAGTTCGAGGGACTAAATGTTTCTTTCACCCGAGGTAAACACTGTGCTTTTCATTACGAATACAAGGAAAGTAAAAATAAAAATATAAATGAGCTAAAGAAAAAATACATAAATCAACAACTTACATAAGATATTTATAAGATATTATCACACTAATATTATAAATGCGAAAGTTTGTATGGATGGATCGATGGATGTTTGTTACCTCTTCACGCCAAAACTACTGAACGGATTGGGCTGAAATTTTGCATACAGGTGATTCTAATCCTGGAATCAAACATAGGTACTTTTTATACCATAAATCAGTTTCCGTGGGATAAAAATCACCTTTAAACGTTTCCATAATTATGAATAAAGCCGCGGGGCGCAGCTAGTACAAAGATGAAACCAAATTGCCGTCTCCGTATTTAAGACCTGCAGTCCGTGTGCCCTTGCTCGCTCAAGCCCATCGTACTAGCCGCCACAGTCACTTCAGTATGAACGGTAACGGCGGTTTCATATATTTGATACTTCGCGGCCGCGGGGAATACACGCAACTCAGTCGGTTTTCAATGAAATTCAGTCAAAACTGGTTCATTTAAGACGTTCTTAAAATAGAGTTTTGTTTGAGTATACGGGCGCCAGACTAGCTGGGTTCTCTCTATGCTTCTACCAAGAGCGAAGCCGTGGACATAACTTACTTATTATGTATAGTCAGCAAAAATTTCGCCTTACCACCACAAGGGTGATTTTTCTGTGAATAGTTGCCAACGCCGGCTTGCTCGATATCTTTTGTTTTTAACGCAAAGCAAAATAGTTTCAAACTGGATAGGCGTTACGTTTGGCGATTACATGTATCTGTCTGTATATATGCACTTTCTATGTAGGCACTTATGAATGTAATTTGTTTATCTATTTTTATAAAATATTTTTAATTATTATATCTATACTTCTATTACTAAGATTTCGTTCGTTTGTTATGATCCTCACGCTGGGCATGCATGTTGGGGATCGCCGTTTGGTGACAGAATTGTTCGGCAGGAGGCGCTGCTGCCCGCCCCCCGGTCAATATCCCTTAGTCGCCTCTTACGACACCCGCGGGAAAAGCAGGGGTGGTGCAAATTCTATGCCGCCGGCACCACACGTCCACGTTTTGTTGTTTTATCATATGTTTATTTACAAATAAACAACCTGCATGCCCGACGTGGGGATCATAGGCATTAAACCCCATGTGATAACAGTCAATTAAGGCGCTTATCAGGGGGAGGCCTACGTCCAGTAGTGGACCAATATAGGCTGTTGAGGTTGAGGTAAACCAACAAATAAAATATAATAAATATACTTTCAGTAACCGTAGGAGTGGTGCGGAGCTGGTGGAGTTAACAGAGGAGTGCTTCCAGTGCGCCCGACTGTACATGATCACAGAGACTGACAACTATGAGGTACTCACCCTGTATTCATCAAGCTTGTAGAATATTAGTCATAGTTTTAAACTGGAAATCGCACATAGAGCTCTTATGTAAGAAAATTAATAGTACTGCGTATGTTCTGTATAAATTATCACCAACAGTTAACGTAAAAACACTTCTAATAGCATATCATGGTCAACAACGCGTGCGAAACCGCGGGTCGCAGCTATTAATGTATACCATTATCATTAATGACGCATTCTTTTTTATTACAGGACCAGGTTGTAGGCATATTCATAGCCTATGCCTTATCACTTATCCAGCCATACAAAAACCTGTGCACATTACGGCTGGTACCAGAAGATGTGGGTCCTATGAAGAAAGTTGAAGCAAAAGCTCGGTTAAACAAACGCAAAGACGTTTTGATGATATTAGGTCGGCTGTATGTATACAGTACCCAGTATCATGTGTGTACACGGGAGCGGGCGATGGATTATAGGATAAGAAAGTACTTTGATGGTGAGTTAACAGAATGAGCCGGGTTGTGCCTTAGAATTTGCACTACCCGTAGTCTACCAGCTTCGTAAAAGCGACTAAGGGATATACAACTGTTCCCCCGCGGGTGTCGTAGGAGGCGACTAAGGGAAACACACCGGCGGGCAGCAGCGCCTTCTGCAGAACAATTCTACCACCGAACTGCGATCCCCAACCCGTATGCCCAGCGTGGGGATTATGCGCATTATACCCATGAGATAAGGTCAAAGGGGCTTATCAGGAAAGGCCTGATTCCAGGAGTGGACCAATATAAATTATTGGTTGGGGCGACACGCACAAGGCAAAGGGGGCAGGCAGTAGCGCCCCTATTCCCAATTTTTATCCCATGGGAACCGATTCATGGGATAAAAATTAGCCCATGTGTTTTTTTTTCCAGGCCTACCATCTATGGCATTGCAATTTCAGTCCGATCAGTTCAGTCGTTTTGGAAGATATAACAAACATCCATGCATCCATACTTTCGTACTTATAATATTAGCGTGATAAACCTGTATAATCCCTGAGTAATACAGGCTTTTCTTTATACATGTACCACCGTGCGAAGCCGCGAGTCAAAATGTAGTACATACGAGTATATGTATAATCAAATCAAAAATTCTTTACTCCCATAAACAAAATAATTTTACACCTAGGCCCGTATTATGAAAGCTTCCCCAAGCATTACTTATGCAGTCATTACGTAAGTTCTACTTCAGCTTAGAATCTCTGCTCAAGTAAATCTTTATTAAAGAACGTAACTCTCACGCTGCTTAGCTAGTTGCACTAGATAAATCTCTACTTGAGTAAGTAGGGTTTTGTCTATGGTCTACACATTTATCTAAGCGAAAAACGTTCCTTTACCCTATCAACCTGACTATCACAATGTCTTTTTGTTGATTTGGTGTTTGTTGTAAAATGAGTCGCAGCGTTTTCTAACATTTGTGGCGCTTTATAAAAAAAAAGCGTGGTTCAGACCACACTTGAGTAAAGATGAGTTCAAAGAATCACTAGGCAGAGAGATATGAAAGTTTGAAATAGGCAATTACTCAAGTAATGCTTAGTAACCGTTCAATAATGCGTAATAACGTGGTACGCGTGGTAACGCGCATCGTTACTTGAGGGTTACATTAGTGAGTGTAGATTTTGACTTTAGTTCCCAAGTATTGTTTTAAAATTAATCTTTACTCAAAACTATAGAATAAGCATCACTCAAGCATATGTCGATGACTGAGTATGCTTTCATAATACGGGCCTTAGAAACAGTCAAGTTATAAAATGAATCACTGACACTGAAATAAAGCGACTAAGAAACCTTTAGCCAATTAGTAATATCTTTTTTATTCTTATTACTTCTTCCGCTATTGGACAAAAAATTTAAGTGAATTAGAGTCAATAGGGTATATGCATCGATTTTTTTTATTGTTTTAATCGATTCTTCAGGTCATTATTTAACCGAGGAATGATAAGACGCTCACTGAATTTCGCATTAACAAGGTAAAAAAAACAAATCAAAACTACAATCATTTTCGGGTGATAAAAACGCTGCCATATTGGCGCCATGTTTATGTGACGTCGACGTACACACTCGATTAAAACCTTTGCTGACGACCTCGGTAGTGATCATCTCAGGAAAGAGGTTTTCCTAAAAAACTGAAAATAATCGACAATACGAAATGTCAAGTGGGCAGAATAGTGTCAAATCAAGGTGCAGCAAGCAGAATAAAAAAAGAAGAAACGTGTACAGTGATGTCACGTCCGCTCTAGTCAATGGCGTAGCGTTTTGAAATTTTGCGATTGAGATTTAAAATATCAATTTTTCAATGGTTAAATTCTACAATAAAAACATCTCAAAATGCAAAAATAAATATGTAGATATCTTTCTATATCAATAGAGAATACGTATATATTTTTCATTTTGAAATCACATGCATATACCCTATTGCACCTTATTTCTAGTTTGATAGTAATAACTATTTATCAAGCTGTTTATATATAAATGTTTTATAGTAAAAATTTGACTTGTCTAAATGCTTATTTTGTAAGTCTAAAGAAATAAACGCTTTGACTCTGATTTCGACGACCTCTTTAGCGCAGCGGGCGAAGGTCCGCCTGCGACGCAGGAGGTTGCGGGTTCGATTCCCGCCTCGGGACAAATATTTGTACGAAATGCAGATATTTGTTCAGAGCGTTCTGGATATTTTCTATGTATGTATAATAAAAAAAACTATCTATGTTATGTATTCTATTATGTATATCAGCTATCTAGTACCCATAACACAAGCTCTGCTTAGCTTGGTGCTAGATAATGCTGTGTGAATTGTTCAGCATTATTATATTATCTAGCACCCATGTACCCATAACACAAGCTCTGCTTAGCTTCATCATCATCATCATCATCATCAGCCTATATTAGTCCACTTTTGGACATAGGCCTCCCCTCATGAGCGCCATAGCGCCCTGTCTTCAGCTTGACGCATCCAGCATCTGCCTGCAGTCTTTTGCAGATCGTCATCCCACCTGGCCGGAGGGCGCCCTACACTACGCGTTTGCCAAGTCGCGGTCTCCACTCAAGAACTCGTGTACCCCATCGGTTGTCAGTTCTTCGCGAAATATGGCCGGCCCACTGCCACTTCAGCTTGCTAATTCTCTGAGCTATGTCGATAACTTTGGTTCTCTGTCGGATGTATTCGTTACGAATACTTCAGAGAGACTCCGAGCATAGCTCTTTCAATAGCTCGCTGAGCGACCTTGAACTGGTAGACCAACCCTATCGTGAGTGTCCACGTCTCAGTTCCGTAGATCATGACGGCGACGCACTGATTGAAAACTTTCGTTTTCAAGCATTGCGGTATGGATGACGAGAAGACTCGACGTAGTTTTCCAAACGCTGCCCAGCCCAACTGAATCCTCCTCTTGGCCTCCTTCTCAAAATTGCTTTTACCCAACTGCAGAATTTGCTCAAGGTAAGTATACTCAGAAACAATTTCGAGAGGGTGGGTGGCCAGTGGCCATGTACGACGACCGGCTTGGTTGGTTGGCTGGTTTTATCCAAATTCATGCCGAGACCGATGCGTCGCGAGGCTGAAGCTAGGCCGTCCAGCATCCGGTTCAGTTCCTCCAGCGACTCCGCCATTAAGACTATGTCATCAGCGAATCGCAGGTGTGAGATGTAATTGCCGTTTATGTTAATGCCCTTGCCTTTCCAGTCCAGCGTCTTAAACATATCTTCCAACGCGCTCGTGAATAGTTTCGGGGATATGACATCCCCCTGCCTCACTCCTCTGCGCAGTTGGATGGGTTTGGACTGCTGGTCCTGTACTTGGACATTCGTTGTAGACATCTCAGCACCTCGATATAACGATAGTCTACTTGGCATCGCTGTAAGGATTCCAGAACAGACCAGGTTTCGACAGAGTCAATCGCCTTCTATGTTGTACAAAGGCCAGACACAGGGGCTGATTATACTCTTCGGACTTCTGTATAATCTGCCTCACTGTGTGTGTGCTCTATGGTGCTTTATCCTCCGCGAAACCCGGCCTGTTCCGGTGGCTGGAACTCGTCGAGTCTCCTGGCGAGACGGTTCGTGATCACTCGTGAGAACAGCATATAGACGCGGCTCAGGAGTGTGATGGGTCTGTAGTTTTTAAGGAGAGGTTTATCTACCTTCTTAAAAAAGAGCACCACCAAACTCCCGCTCCACGCCTTTGGAGTTCTCCTACTGTGAAGGACGGCGTTGAAGAGGTTCTGTAGTTCCTGTATAACAGGGGCTCCTCCGGCTTTCAAAAGCTCTGATGTTATTCCGTCCTCACCGGGGGCTTTTCCATTTCTAAGTTGCCTCAGAGCTAGCAAAATCTCGTCTTGACTGATGTCTGGCAGTTCGTCGGTATAGTGGCGTGTCAGGGTGACTTTTGAATCGTGGTCGACTCGTTGGGAAGGAGGAGCATGTGCAGCGTATAATCGGCCATAAAAATCCTCTATCTCGGCGGATATCTCCAGCTTCGACAAAACGGTCCTCCCATCGTGCGTTTTAAGTTTTGTCAGGTGGTTTACAAGAACAGTCCCTCCTTCTCAAGGAAGTTGACAAGCATTTGCCCCCTGTGATTCCTAACTCCATAACATGCGAGCCTATTCGGGATTCGTTGCCAGTCCCACCTTGCCGTTAAAGTCCCCCATAACAACGTTGAAGTGAGCCTTAGTGGTGTAATGTAAGGCTTTGGATATGTCTTCGTACATATCCTCCACTTCATCATCCGAGTGTGCCGAGGTCGGTGCGTAGACCTGAATTACCTTCAAGCTGTACCGTTTGGACAGCCGAAAGATCAGGTACGCTACCCTGGTCGACACACTGGATATATCTTGGACGTTGTTAGAGAGGGCCTTGTTGACGAGGAAACCTACGCAACCACCGCATTATGGAATTCAAAACAAGGCACTGGACCTTATGCAATCATATTTATCTGATAGAGTCCAAAAAGTAGATATTGGTAAAGAAAGATCTAGGGGATCAAAAATCGATTTAGGAGTCCCGCAAGGATCAATATTGGGTCCTTTTCTATTTTTAGTATATGTAAATGATCTCCCATTTCTAGCAAAAGATCTCTGTGATATAGTCTTATTTGCTGATGATACTTCATTGATTTTTAAAGTTGACAGAAATAAACATAATTATGACGATGTAAATAATTCTCTTTCACAAATACTAGATTGGTTCACCGCCAATAACCTCTTACTCAATGCTTCAAAAACCAAATGCATAAAATTCATGTTACCAAATGTAAGAGAGCTCCCAACTAAGATAATGCTAAAGGATGAGATTGTTCACCTTGTAGACTCAACTGTTTTCCTAGGGTTACATATTGATTCCTCTCTTCAATGGAGACCGCAAATTGATGCTCTGGCAAACAGACTTAGTTCAGCAGCGTATGCGGTTCGAACAATTAGATACATTACCGATGAAGATACAGCTAGGTTAGTTTACTTCAGTTACTTCCATAGTGTTATGTCTTATGGTATTTTGCTTTGGGGACAGGCAGCTGACATCCAGACTATCTTTGTTATTCAGAAAAGGGCGGTACGCGCTATTTATAAATTAAATCCACGAGACTCGTTAAGGGAATTATTTAAAGAAATAAATATTTTAACAGTAATATCGCAATACATCTATGAAAATCTAATGTATACACACAAAAACAGAGATAACTTTATGAAAAGGTGTGATGTTCACAATAAAAATACAAGAAACAAGAACAAATTACACATCCCATCATATAGATTACGAAAGGTAGGGAAATCATTTGTGGGCAATTGCGTAAGATTCTATAATAAGCTTCCATCTGAAGCAACTGAGCTCCCTATTCGTAAATTTAAACTGTACATAAAACGAAATCTTATCAAGAAAGCCTATTACTCCGTAGATGACTACGTAAATGATGTTAACGCTTGGCCGGATGTCGCCCAGTTCCATACAGACAATAGTATGTAAGACCAGTTAGACTTAGTTATCCTAAGATTGTATTAGTTGATAAGCGATGGACTTGCTAGTGGTTTCTTTTTCACTTCTTCCGCTAGTGGACAAAAAATTGAAGTGAATTAAAGTCAATTGCACCTTATTTCTTGTTGATAGAAATAACTATTTATCAAGCTGTTTATATAGTAAAAATTTGACTTGTCTAAGTACTTATTTTGTAAGTCTAAAGAAATAAACGATTTGACTTTGACTTTGACTTTGAACCCTGGGATGTTTTATCACCCTCGCCAAAGTAGAGAAGATGGCCCGAGTCTAAGGTTACGGTGTCCTCCCCCTCTCCACGGACTTCACATAACCCCAGAACATGCCATTTAATATTCTCTAACTCCACTTCCAACTGCGCTAGATGGTGGTCAAGCTTCAGAGTGCGTCCGTTAAATGTTGCCAAGGTCATATTTTTTAATAATGAATGGTAGCCTGCTGTACCCCGGGGATTCCTAGCACCCCCTGCCCCGCCGTAACCATGGCCGCTAACATGGCCAGGAATAGCGGTCGGGAACTGGGGGCCATGTTTTGGCTGTGTTGTTCATTTGGGGTTACTGCCCATAATCCCCACGCTGGGCATGCGGGTTGGGGATCGCAGTTTGGTAATGGAATTGTTCTGCAGGGGGCGCTGCTGCCCGCCCCCCGGTTCATGTCCCTTAGTCGCCTCTTATGACACCCACGGGAAGAAATGGGGTGGTGCTATTCTAGGCCGGCACCACACAGCTGCTTAGCTTGGTGCTAGATAATGCTGTGTGAATTATCCAGCATTATTATATATTCTAGCACCCATGTACCCATAACACAAGCTCTGCTTAGCTTGGGACTAGATAATGCCGTGTGAATTGTTCAGCATTATTGTATTATCTAGCACCCATGTACCCATAACACAAGCTCTGCTTAGCTTGGGACTAGATACAGCTGTGTGAATAGTCCAGCATTATTTATTTATGTCTTATTTCAGGTTCTATAAGAGTGCCTAAAACTATAGTTAGGGACTGGCACGGCGGACTCGACCGCACTAACGTAAGAAACTGGAGGAAAATTCACCAAATGGAAAAAAGTGTTATGGAATCCATTAAGAGTTTTACGGCTTACTCCAATAGGGAGCATCCAGGTTACTGTAGTTTATTTAATTTGTTTTTGTACCACTAGATTAATGTGCATCTCTTCCCGTGGGTGTCGTAAGAGGCCACTAAGGGATATCCACCGGGAACGGCCCCTGGATATCCCTTAGTCGCTTCTTACGACACTCGTGGGAAGCTGGTGAAAATTCACAGCATATTAATGCTCAACCTCAACCTTAACAGCCTGTGTTCGTCCACTGCTGGACGCCGGCCTTCCCCCCCATAAGCGCCTTGTTGGCGTTTATCTAATGGGGGTAGTCTTCATAATCTCCACGCTGGGCGTGCGGGTTGGGGATCGCAGTTCGGTGGTAGAATTGTTCTGCAGGGGGCGCTGCTGCCCGCCTCCGGTGGATATCCCTTAGTAGCCTCTTACGACACCCACGGGAAGAGATGGGGTGGTGCAATAAGCCAGCACCACACAGCTCACCATCAGCGCACCAGCAGCGCCCCCTGCAGGATAATTCTACCACCGAACTTCGATCCCTGATTTATCCCTGAGTGCTCTTATGCACGAACTGCAGTCAAAAATACACAAATAGCAGCCCTGCGTCCAGCAGTGGACTAATATAGGCTGTTGAAGTGAGGTAAGAGCTTTATACACGAACTGCACGTTTCAAATACACGGACAGAAATGTTGTCCATCGATTGCCATTCGACGGGAAATGGTCAGTAAAGTCAATAGAAGTCAGTAATTTTGGCTAAGGTCAGTAAAAGTCAGTTGTTTCGAAAAATGGTCAGTAAAGTCAGTTTTTTGAGGTTCAGGGGTCATGTTCCTACAAAAGTGGTCTGCTTTCTGTGGATTGGGATGAAAAGAATAGAATAGAAGATTAGAATTTTGTTTATTTCGACACCCCCACATAGGTATAAAAAAAATACAGTAACATACAAAACTAAAACAAAGAACAAGGAGGTCGGTACTAAATTAAACATAGTATGCTGAGCGTCAAATCGAGTTTTGCCCCCATAACCCAGTGCCGAAATAGTTGTTGGCTCAGCATGTGCTGAACGAAAAGAACACCGCTTTGGAGTGGGAGACATACTACAGAGGATATTTTTTATATATCTTTTTCTTTTCGTTGATAGTTTCATAACATACCCACCTTATATTATGAATTTATTTTCTCAATTATTCTTTATTCAAACATTTAAATATAAATTTTACATAAGTATATAATACAGTCTAAAGTAATCGTTGATTACTTTAGACTTACAAAATAAGCACTTAGACAAGTAAATTTTTTTAACTATAAAACAGCTAGATAAATAGTACTAATAAATACTGGTAAATACTTAACTAACTGTACAGAGGTGGAAAATGGCAACTACTCGTAATATTCGTATTTTGATATCAAATTCACCGAACAAGTGTCAGTATTCTAGAGATTTGGTCTGTAAACTGTCAGTATTCGGGGGTTATTGTCAGTAAATCCAGTATTTTTCAACACTTAAATTGGTAGCTACAATACAGATAGGAAAACAATCTTACTAACTAGGGTTTATCCATTTTGAATGAAGCATGTTAGTAAACAAACTACGATACAAATATTGTTATTTGTATCGTAGTTTGTTTACTAACATGCTTCATTTCTAGATTTTGTAATCTCACTTGCTTGGCGTCGTGTTTCAGATATATAATTGTAAGCAATTTCTATTGAAGGGAGGATCTAAAATCGACAAGTAATGTAAATTACGTTACGGACGCGTCAACAAAGTGAATTTTAGGTTAAGTATGGGCGGTTTGTTTACGTTTATGCTCCATTCAAAATGGATACGGTATAGGTACTTACACTAAATAGAATGTGGTAAAGGGTAAAATGGGTCCCTGCCTCAGCATGTTGCAGTATCAGGCATTTGCCCAACTCTGCGTTGGTTTTCAGGCAGGGCCCTTGAGGAGTGACATACATGTAAATTCAAATTCTATTATCTAGATACTTTATGGGTAGGTACCTAAAATAACTTAACACTAATCTAAACACACCCCTGCAATCGCATGCAGTCGAACCTTATAGAACTTACCGTCCGTGTATTTGAAACGTGCTGTCTTTATAAGAGCGCTTAGGATAAGTGTGTCCCGGCGTAATTGTGGCACTTCACATGGCTATTTGTTTTTGTGTATTTGGCATATTTGGCAAACAATTACCATGTGTGCACAGTTTATTTGCTAAAGTGTACGCCTTATTTGCCTATTTGACAAAGGCCATTACCAAATACGCGTTGCCGTGCGCTTGTCGGTTTCTCGAGGCACATCAAAGAAGTCAAATAATAAGAATAATATAAATATATATGTAGCTATTTCAGCACCATGTGTGGATAGTCGTATTTGCCTCTTGCATGTTCGTCTGAACGTCATATATTTTGACAAATACAACAAACACCAAATAGCGATCACAAGGAGCAATGTGAAGTGCCACCGTAAGAATAGACCATCAACTCAGTTTGTGGACGACGTAAGAGTCGACCACGAAAACTAGTTTCTAGGGAAAGGGCAACAGCTTTCTTCATTGTTCACATTAAAAACTATCGTATTTTGATAACCCGCTTACATCAGTAAGCGTATTATCAAAATACGATAGTTTTTTAAAGGTTCGTAGTTTACCCGCTTACTTCCGTAATGATTTACAGATGTAAGCGGGTTAACTACGAATTTTGTCTGTGTTGGAAGAACACCAACGTTTCATCCCCTAACGAGGGGCTTTATCAGGGTGAGTGCGGTTCGAGACGTAACGACCCGTGCTTAATGCACGCAGTGCAGGCGTTACGCTAGCCGCACTGATCCTGATAAAGTCCCTCGTAATTAAATATGAATATATTTATTTTATTTAACATTGGAACAGGTTTTATACAGGGTGTTGTCCAAATTTGTGCACAATAAGGAAGTCATTCACCTCCTACCACAGATTAAACCAAACCGCAACCGATACCTTTTTTTGTTGATTTTTTTTATTTCAGTCGCCCCGTGACTCCGATCGCTGTAACGCGGTAGAAACGTAGGGGAAATAATAAAAGAAGGTACGCGGTAAATCCCCGATATAATCGTTTATTATTTTTTAACTAGTTTCTTTCCGCGGTTTCGCACGCGATTTTCTATGGAATCTATAAAGGTGAGATCTATCCTACGGGAACTGATTTATGGTATAAAGATAGATAGATAGAGATAATATTTTACCCAAAAAACACTTAAATTGGTTGGTACCATACAGATAACTTAACACAATCTTACTAACTATACCGTGTCCATTTTGAATGAGGCATAAACGTGTACAAACCGCCCATACTTAACCTAAAATTCACTTTGTTGGCGCGTCCTTTTATACGTAATTTACATTACTTGTCGTTTTAGATCCTCCCTTCAATAAAAATTGCTTACAATTATATCTGAAACTCGACGCCAAGCAAGTGAGTTTTTGTTATTTGTATCGTGGTTTATTTACTAACATGCTCCATGCTAGATGGATAAACCATAGGTACTTAAAGGGTAGCCTATGTTTGATTTTGGGATTAGAATGTACACAGGTTGTGTTGTAACGAAGACACACTAATATTATAAATGCGAAAGTTTCGATGTATGGATAGATGTTTATTACTGTACTGTATTCTCAAGTATGCATATAAAGAATAACGTGGACGGCCGACAGTCAGAATAAACTCACGTTACGGAATGGCTGCCTATTATTTCTGCTTCTGCCCCTATAACTATGACAAACAGTAGTACCTACCTACTAGCTTAAAATTTATGAAAGAGTCAATCAGAAATAAAAATCCATGATTAGAAAAGTGAAAACCCATGAGTGGAAACTCATTGATTTTCACGTCTTGGACTTTTATAAATAGATACCTACTTCTCAGTTACCTCTTCACGCAAAAACTACTGAACGGATAGAGCTGTAATTTTGCATACAGGTTATTCTAATCCTGGAATCAAACATAGGCAAATTTTTATCCCATAAATCAGTTCCTGTGGGATAGAAATAACCATAAAATGTTTCCATAGAACAGCGCGTGCGAAACCGTGGCCACAAACTGGTAAATAAAAATACATAATATAAAAGTCAGCAAAAAATAAATTGTGGTTTGTTCACTAATTATTAATCTGTGGTAGCTTGTGTAATAACACCTCTTTCAGTAGTGTACACTAATTTGAATAACACCCTGTATAGATTTTATTCTACGGTTTATTAGCTGTTTTTACATGGACGCTCAGTTGCGCGCGAAACAGTATCTTGCGCAAAAGAGTGTGGAAAAGAGAAGGGAATTAACGTGTGATTGCGCTCATCAGTCGTCGCGCAATCTTGATAAGTCGCAGTTTTGACAAGAACTGACGATTAATCGCACGCGAATGAGCGCGCTGCTTAAGACGGTACCCCGATGTACACTAGCGCCGCCGCCTATTTTTAACCGACTTCAAAAAAAGGAGGTGATTCTCAATTCGACTGTATTTTTTTATGTTTGTTACCTCAGAACTTTTGACTGGGTGGTCCGAATTTCATGAATCTTTTTTTATATGAAAGCTGTTGCTTCCCGTGGTGTCCCATTTTATTTGGTTCAGTTCTGACAATGGGATCCACGAAAAAACTATAAAAATTGAAGTCGGTTATAGTTTTTTAAAATGAAATTATTTATATCTTATTATTACGTTGAAGAAAGGAATTTCAAAAAATGATAGGCCAGTTTGTGATACCTGTCATAAGCTTTTTTAATACCTCTGTAATAGTTTATTCTTTGTTTAGTTTAGGAGGAGATGCGAAGTTGCACTTAATGGGTACCAAACTCTGTTTTCGCATCTCTTAAACTATAATTATAAAAAATCGATTGTTCAAGGTAATAATACAATAAAATAGTTGGCGGTGCTAGTTTGAGTTGGGTTACCGCGTTAAACAACCTCACAAGCTTGCGTGTGTTTCTTTCCCGCGCGCAATCCTTAAGGGGGCGTCCAGGTGTTTTTTTTTTATTTTTCTGTCCCCCCCCCCTCCCTAGTGAGATGTCGTGCGATTTTATTCAACCCCCTCCTCATCATCCAATCTCACGTGAGATATTTAAAAATGTGGTTTTCTTACGTAAACGCGTTGGATTGTTATTGTAAAAAGAAAAAAAACATTGCTTCGTGCTCTTAATTACGACTAGTTTAGACAAGTAATCAATATTAAAATCAAAATATTGTAAATCTAAATATTTTAAATAAATATATAGATTAAATTGAGCTATTTGGTATGAAACGAATATGGTGGTTTGACAGTCAGTAGATGTATAACATCGAAGTATGAATGAAATTATTTTCTTAAGCGAATGTGTGAATGATCTCACTCGTATTACGACACGTATACGTGTACAATCTGGATTAAATGGACCAAAATAGTATATTTTTTTTGTTTCAATCATAAAAATTAATTGCGTGATATTTGCCGAGACCAACGTAAGATTAGATAAGATTTGACTCGACCCCCTCCCCCCCTTAAACACCTCACGTAATTTATGGACGCTCCCTAACGCTCTTGAGAACGCACGATAGAGCGTACATGTAAAGGCCGCTATTTCACCGTATTCTCCGGAATTATTCCAATACCTAATGAAACTCATCGTAAAAAAAATGTTTCAGCCTTAAGGTTAGAAGACAGGAATATAATACCAGTAGCTGATAATATAGCGGATTCTCTTCAGAATCTTATCATGTGTACCAAACAGGAAAAAGGTAAATATGTTGATCACTATCTATAATATAAAAATAAGTCGGGTTTTCCTTCCTGACGCTATAACTCCAGAACGCACGAACCGATTTCCACGGTTTTGCATTCGTTGGAAAGGTCTCGGGCTCCGTGAGGTTTATAGCAAAGAAAACAGGAACAACGCGTGCGAAGCCGCGGGGCGCAGCTAGTTCATTATAAAAACGTAAACGTAACTTATTGAGCTGTGACATAAGGCGTGACATACAAAGGTGTGACCACTCATCTGTCCGCGCTGCATCCGCCGGAATCCGGAATCATACCTATACCGTTTTCATCGAGCATGTAGAATGTTAACAAACAAACCACGTCACAAATAACAAAAACTTAATCGATTCTTTACGTCATTATTTAACCGAAAAATGATAAGACGCTCACTGAATTTCACAATAATAAGGTAAAAAAAACAAATCAAAACTACAATCATTTTCGGGTGATAAAAACGTTGTCATATTAGCGCCATGTTTATTTGACGTCAACGTTCACACTCGATTAAAACCTTTTGTGACGAGCTCAGTAGTGATCATCTCAGAAAAGAGGTTTTCCGAAAAATCTGAAAATAACCGACAATACGAAATGTGAAGTGGGCAGAATAGTGTCAAATCATGGTGCAGCAAGCAGAATAAAAAAAGAAGAAATGTGAACAGCGATGTCACGTCCGCTTTAGTCAATGGCGTAGCGTTTTGAAATTTTGCGACTGAGATTAAAAATATCAATTTTTCAATGGTTAAATTCGACAATAAAAACATCTCAACATTCTAAAACAAATATGTAGAAATGTTTCTATATCAATAGAGAATACGTTTATATTTTTTTTACCATTTTGAAATCACATGCATATACCCTATTGTAAACAAGATTTATTGAAGGAAGGATCTCAAATCGATATTAAGTATAAATGGACGCGCCAAAAAAGTGATTTTTTGGTTAAGTATGGGCGGTTCGTTTACCAACATTCTACCAGCTTGATGCTTACGGAGTAGAGGATTTTAGTAAAATGTGGCGCGGATAGGTGCGCAGTATTTATTTTTATATATTTCATATTATTATATACATATGCATAAATTCACTTTGTTGGCGCGTCAGTTTATACGTAATTTACATTACTTGTCGATTTTAGATCCTCCCTTCAATGAAAATTGCTTACAATTATATCTGAAACTCGACGCCAAGCAAGTGAGTTTTTATTATTTGTATCGTGGTTTATTTACTAACATGCTCCATGCTGGATGGATACGGCATAGAACACTAAATTATTCGACACCAAAACACCATGCCTACCAAAAACTAAAAAGAATAAACATAATTAAAACCATATAACTTATTATTTCGCCTGATAAATAAGTATAAACACACGAAGGTACAATGGGCGATCTTATCACTCAACTTTTTCTTCCAGAACCAGAAGAAACGGGCATGGACTCTGTAAAAAAGAAGGCAATGAGGGAAACAGTCAACCCAGTGAGACACTTCATACCGATAGACCAAAGGTATGTACTGTACATTAGTAGATCGCAAAACTTAATGAGCTCTGTGTACAATCAAATAGAAAAGTTCTCGTTTCGTTTCTCAGGACACTCATGACATAAAACACCATTTTTTAAGGTTCTGTAAATAAAGGGTAAATAAAAAACCTATTACTGAGAATTCGCTGTCCGTCTATCTGTCTGTATGTCTGTCTGTCCGTCTGTCCGTCTGTCACTAGACAGGTCTGTCTTTTGAAACGTGCGAGATAGTTAGACAGTTGGAGTTTTTAAGGTATGTATTTCTGTTGCCACTTTAACAACTAATAAA
Source organism: Eupithecia tripunctaria (assembly GCA_955876795.1). Taxonomy (NCBI): domain Eukaryota; kingdom Metazoa; phylum Arthropoda; class Insecta; order Lepidoptera; family Geometridae; genus Eupithecia; species Eupithecia tripunctaria. The sequence goes on along the minus strand of OY041623.1, from coordinate 3,633,813 downwards.
AAAAAGACAGAATATAATCGTATACCGCGAGCAATTCTTGTATCTTGTAAATCTCGGAAACGGCTCCAACGATTTTAATGGATTTTAGTATACAGGGGGTTTTGGGGGCAATAAATCGATCTAGCTAGGATTAATTTTTCGAAAATGTCGTCATTTTATCCGTTTTTTCAATAAACTTTCATCAACTTCATCGTAATCTATTGACTCTTCCTGGCATCTATTGGCGAATAATAATACTATAATTCCAAACCAAAAACAACCAGTCATCAACGTACTACTATTTTATTCGTGTATTAAATAATCAACTTTATCTTAATTAGCTTAAACACTAAACTGAAAAATATGACTTTTCCTGACGTCTATTGGCAAATAGTAATACACTGAAAAAATATAATAGTTAAATTTACTAAATTCTCAGTATTTTTTACAAAAGCAACGTGTAAAAATGGGTCCTACACACTTTTTTGTTAATTTAACTAAACACAAATGGTTAAACTTTTACAAAACTGGTTTAGTATTACTGACTCATAGCTTTTGTAAACTATACAATACCAGTCATGCAATATTCACTCATTCTGTTTTGTATAATTTAAGGATATTGTTTTGTATTTTTTAGTAAACCTGTTTAGTATATTTTACTCCATGATTTACCTAAAAGGTACTATACTAGTTTTGTAATACCTACTCATTCTGTTTCGTAGATTTAACGAGTGGTACTTAGTATTTTCTACTAAATCGGTTTTGTATATTTTACCCCTCAGCTTTTGTAGACTATACGATACTACTCATGTAATATCTACTCCTTCTGTTTCGTATAATTTAAGGATTTTGTTTAGTAAATTTCATTCAACCTGTTTTGTATATTTTACCCCTAATATACGTAAAATGTACGATAGTGGTATTGTAATATTCACTCAATCAGTTTCGTATAATTTACGGGTCATGTATGTATTTTTTGCTAAATAAGTATCGTCTAAAATACCATTATTGTATAGTACGTTCTACGAAATTTGTTTACTTATTTACTTTCGTATATTTTGCAACTTTACTTTGGTTGAATATACCAACAAATTGAATAGGTATATAATACGCTTGACTTTTAACAGTAGGTATTGCTTTCGTAATATTTACATATTATCTTTTGTATATTCCACGCTTTTTTTATTATTGATATTATAGGGTACCTGGGTTTTTAAGTTGGCTACTTACGGCCGTTCCCAATAATCAGATGGATTGAATATTTGAGAATGGCTGTAAGAAGCTAACTTAAACATGTAGGTACCTATGATCAATAATCCAAAAAGCGCAAACAAGTAAATAATGGGAGAACAATACGTACTTACCTAAAAGTCAAGGGTATTATAAACTCACAAAAAATGTCCAAGTAGAAAGTTCCAAAGCAGATTAAATAAACGAAAGCAAATGCATAAGTCAAAACAAATTCGTGAAATGTACAAATTTAGCAACAATATATATAACACAGGACATTATACGCAAACAAATTATTATCAAAATCATTACACTCAATTGAATTATCATATTATACATAACAATTAATTAATGAATATTACAATTCCCAGATTTGGCCAGGATAAGGATTCAAATAATAGTAAATGTAAAAAATAAAAGAACTTTTTATTTTACTAACAAACACAAAATGACACCAACAAATTACGTAGGAAACGCTCGTTCCCTCGTTTTACATATTTTAGTTTACCTAGACGTAACAGAATTGCCACCTTTATATGTATATGGCATCAGCTGAAATAAACGATTATTATTATTATTATTATTATTATATAAATAAGTACGAACTGAATTCTACAAGAAATATCTCAATCACGTCAGGCATAAAAAAGTTACAAAATAATGATAAACATTTCTGGTTTTATCAATCTCGAAACTCCAGATTCATAATTAAGGGGCTGACAACCGTCAAAAATCTTCTCGCCGTATTTACGGTTATGGTAAAACTACACCATAACCTTCGTTCGTACTAAACTTATGCAATTTTTTTGGTAGAACTTGTTTTGATCAAATTCGGCCACTTTTTAAACAACTTCAACTCACAGTTCGAAAACAGGACGTCAAAATCTGATTCAATCTGAAAATAATTTAAATTTTGGTAAGTAGGTATTATATACATTTTAGCATAATTTTTTTCAAATTTAATTTTAGGAGAAGAGGAGGTATTCAAGCGGTTGCGGGGTCGATTCCCGCCTCGGGACAAATATTTGTACGATCTGCAGATATTTTCGAAGTAAAATAAAAAATATCTATCTACATTCAGTAGTGTATTGTATTAAGTATATCAGTTATCTAGTACCCATAAGATAATGCTGTGTGAATTGTCAGAAAAATATTTATTTATTTATATAACCAGCCGGTAACACCCACTGCTGAGTATAGGCCTCTTTATCTCGCCACCCCATACAGTCTCAAAGTATGATAATAGAGCTAGTTAACACATAAGATGGATTTTATTTTATATTACAATTTGTATTTTATTGATTGTGTAATTATAATTGTAATCAATGGCAAACAGACTACAATATTTGATGTAGTAAATAAAGAAACTTACTTCTTTTGAAACTGCCACTCAACCCAGAGATATTTGATTCCACTTCAAATTTATCAAGATCATTGGATGCAATAGACTCTGAGTCCATAGAACAAGTGCTCTGAAAAAAAAATTAAACTATTTAGTAAGTGCAAAGAAAATATTAACTACTTTGTAAGTTTTTTTAAAGAAATTATAATTGTGCATTAAAGTACATTCACAAAGCATCACATATCCATGTAGGTACCTACCTATAATATTATTTGCTTACCAATGTTTTATTTTCATTTCCGAATCGAGATAGTTCAGCCTTCAACTTTATTCTATCTTTTATTTTATTTGATTGTATGAGTTCATTAATATCTGACTCGGTAATATTTTCAACACAGAAATAGCTCCAAATCGTGTTCTAGAAAAGATTATATAAAAATGATTTAAAAATGTCTTGAAATAAGTAGGAACAATGATGAAATAACTGGGACTGCAGTGGATTATGAATGACGATGAGCAAAGTACCTATCCTTTCTTTGCTCATCGTCATTCAAAAGCCACTGCAGCCCCGACTACAATGATTATATAAACAGCCTAATGATAAACTACCTAACATCATCAGGCTACAGTAAGCCTATGCTGGACATAGCCCTCCCCTAATGAGTGATTATTATAATTCACTACTAGCTACTCACAGACAGAAATTGTAATAATAAGCTACTATTATTACGATTTCTGTGTAGTTACCCTAGGTAGGCAAAGATGCCCAGTTAACCAAACATCGAGATTATTACAGTTTATCGATGTCATCAAGTCAATTAGTTAGGTAGGTAGGTATAGGTTTTACATACCTTTGAACACTCTTCGAGTGTCTTCCGAGACTCCCCACGGATCCAGCTCAATCACGAAATTATTATCAGTATCAATATCAAATAGGTACGTTCGGATCGTATTCCTTTTCTTCCATGATTGATCAGGCAGGCAGACAAAGCCTAGCAAAATGGCTAACGAAACACCCTCCACAGTTTCGAAAAAAGGCACTTTATTGCGTACTTTCAATGAAAGTAGGTAGTATAATTCTGTTTTACCCATATGAACACAGAATCGTATTAATATAAGAAGCAGGAGTCCAAAGAAAATACAATAACCACGTAAAGCAGGAGTCTTCGTCGTTCGCTCGTTAGCGTCCCACTGAGCGAAGTGAGCGCGACCCCCCTCCCTTATAACAGTTATTAATTTTCTAATACGAAACAAGGTACGTTAAATAAACTCACAGTATTGATTCTACAAAACTACTTTTGTAAATTATTATGCGTGTCCGTAATTTACCTACCTACCTACCTACTTACCAACGCAAGGTTCTTTCGGGTCTAGGTACCAAGAGGAGACTGGTTTTGTACGGTTTTCCTAGTTATTACCTGCGCCATTTACGTCAATAGACACTTCCACCCCCAAGACTCTAAGGCCCGTATTATGAAAGCATGCTCGGTGTTCGACCTGTGCTTGAGTGACACTTATGCCATAGAAAAGCGTTACTCAAGCATAACTCTATGACTGAGCAGGCTTTTATAATACCGGCCTAAATCCTAAGCAGCTTAGGATTTAGGCCTGTATTATAAAAGCCTGCATAGTACCATACATAGATAGAAGATGGAAAATACATAGGCAGGAAGGTACCTACTTATTATAATATACCTAGGGACATACCTAATTGCCTGATATGTATTCGAGAGCAAGTGTCGTCTATATTAATATTATAAAAAGGAAAGATCTGATTGTTTGTTTGTTAATTTGTTTATTTGTTTGTATTGAATAGGCTTCGAAATTACTGGACCGATTTAAAAATTTTTTCACCATTAAGAAGCTTACTTTTCAGGGAGTGACATAGGCTATATTTTATCCCGGAATTCCCACGGGGCTAGTAGGTATAAAATAAATATCAGATTGTCTAGATAGAGGATAAAAAACCCTGGGACAAGTTTTGCTCCAACTCAAAAACTAACATTATAACCAATTAAAGGTTTCTGATTCGCTCGATAGGTAGAGATTGAAGTGATCAAAAATTCAAAGTAATCACCTTATTTCCTAGTTTAACTATAAGTTATTAAAATTTTGTGTCCAAGAGTCCTGTAACTTAAAGCACTTTGACTTTTGAGTAGATAAGGTAGGTACCTACTTCGTAGTTCAGATTCACTGCTTCCAGTAAGTAACTCCCTCGAGTTTGGGCTCATTATGATTCGTATGATAGGTACATTGGGCTTGGTAACGAAGGTCTGGTAATGGAGCCAGGAGGGGCAGGAGGTGATAGTCGAACTCATCACTGGCTAGTAGACCTCTCAAGTTTGAGCTCATTCGATTAGTTTGGTAACGAGGGTCTGGGGACAGACCCAGGAGGTGGATTGTGGAAATCTTCCCTGGCTACTTCTAAGCCCCTCGAGTTGGAGTTTGATTTACTGGTTTCAGTTCTGTAGAGTTTGAAATAATCCCACTCTAGCCAAGGTGAGATACGTGCTGATGAGGGGGCAAAATACGCCAGCTAACGATAGGTACCTATTCTAAGGAACCCTATTACAAAACTAGAACGTTATTTTTACGACAGTACATTGTTGATTTTATTATAGTTTTGTGTAAACTGTGCATCAAAATCCAATTATTTATTTAAAATTAAAATGTTACAAGTTTGGATGTTTGTGGCTCAATCACACCCTAACCACTGAACCGACCACAGCCACAAAAGTGGCTCGCAGCGAAAAAGCTTGATTTCCAACGCCACAATAGTGGCGTGACGTAAGCGAGAGCGCAATCAGTTTTTGTTGTTTCTTGTGAAATATTTAGATAGACGGACAACTAGCAAAACATTGTACCCAGTTGGGCTGAAAGCTTTTAAAAAGCTATACCTACACATTAGATGGTGCTGTAATTTTTAGAAATCAATCTGTAGTCAAAACGGGAAAAAACCGTGCGAGTTCGTGCGACGAGTGTTTATTTATTAATTGAACATCAAATTATAGTTAAATATACTAAATCATATTATGTTAAATTGAGTTTGGCAAAAGCAACATCCCAGATCATTAATTTTACACAGAACTTTGGTAGTGAAGCCCGCGCCAGCTCACGTTATTTTTAGGTACATTCTTACGAAACTAGATAGTATTTTTTACGAAAGTACACTGTCAAATTGTTTACTAATTCAACATCAAGTTATAGTTGAATATATTAAATCATGGTGGTTGAATTGCGTTTAGCAAAATTAACATCTAAGATCATTATTTTTACGTAGAAGTTTAGTAGCGAAGCATGCGCCATCTAACATTACATTTAGGAACCTTCTTACAAAACTAGAAAGTTGTTTCTACGAAATTACAATGTTAAATTTGTTATACTAATTGAATATCAAGTTATAGTTGAATATACTAAATCGTGGATGTTGAATTGAGTTTGGCAAAATCAACATCCTAGATCATTAATTTTACACAGAACTTTAGTAGCGAAGTATGCGACATCTAACTTTATTTTTAGGAACATTCTTACAAAACTAGAAAGTAAGTTTTACGAAAGTACACTGTCAAATTGTTAACTAATTCAACATCAAGTTATAGTTGAATATACAAAAACGAGGATGTTGAATTGCGTTTAGCAAAATCAACATCCAAGATCGTTAATTTTACATAGAACTTTAGTAAAATGCTTACGTCACTTGAAGATACCCTCGAGAAACATTTTACGAAACATACATAAGTGTATTTAACATACAGTTTTCTAGTAATTTTAACTATATTTTATAGGTTAATGTTTACCTTTGTGGTTTAGTAAAATAAACAACGAGTTTTTGTAAAACCAACGAGGAATTAGGTTGATTTTATTAGTTAAAGCCTCAAACTACTCAAGTTTAGTAAATTTAACAATCATATTTTTTCAGTGTACAATTTTATTTGTGTATTCAATAATCAACTTTAACGTGATAAACTTAAATATTAAACGGAAAATTATGACTCTTCCTGCCATCTATTGGCGAATAATAATGCTATTTTATTCTAATCAACTTTATACTAATCAACTTAAACACTAAACTGAAAAAAATGACTTTTGCTGACATCTATTGGCGAACAGTAATACTATAATTTCTAAAAACCTAAATTAACCAAAAAACGGAGCAAAGCTCGGTCATTGTAACAGATTGAAACTGTATTCATAAACATGTTACATAATTATAAATTCTATCTTTGTAAAATGTGTACGTTTGAATTTGGCGCGGTTTTCATATTAAGAGCTTGTCTATGACGGCGGAAAAAACATGTTGCTTCTTAGATTTCGATAGCGTCCTCATGGAAATATAGATGTACTTTGTTTGAAGATTCAAGATATCCAATAAACTATAAAACGTGCGTGCTGTGTGTTATTAAGAACCTGAACCTGATAAACTGAGTGGGCCAGCAAGGATTCCCCACAGTCATCGAGGTACTAAATATTAAGGGGGCTCCTATATATACGCCCCGCTTCTCCGTCCGTACACAAGGCCTAATAGATGCTAATAGTACAATCGATTTTTTCGAGGTTGTTTAGTTGCCTTCTGGACAGAATAGCTGAAGACTCGTTGATAGATCGTGGACAATCTGGTTCTGATCTTCAGTTGGTCGAGAATAGATCTGGTTGAATAGATACGTAGATTGGTTCGACTTTCTGTCCACGTTATGCGCAACATTTTCCAACACTACATCTCAAAAGACTCGATCTTTTTTTTGTCAGCTGCATGAAACCATGATTCAAAGCCTTACAAAAATATTGACCCAAAGACTGCACGATTCTAATGTGTTATATTTAAGTATGACTAAAAATAAATTGTATTTGAAATTAATAAGCTATTGTATTTTAAAAACATTATCTTTCAACAGGCAAGCCGCTGCTGGCCCCCTTCGACCCGCCCCTGTACCAACGACAAGCCAACGAAAAACAGTTATAAAATCAGTGAGATCGAAAATAAAAGAAAATTCACAGAACGTTATAGTTGGAAAGGAATTACAACAATATACCGAACTAAAGATGAATTTTGAACCGAAAATTGAGGCAGAACTTGATGAGCTACCACCACCTTCTCTTGACAATCGCGTCATCCAGGATCCCGAAGTAGACGAGGTAAATTTGCCAGGATCGCCATTCCTGGGTTTCACAGCTGAAGAAATAGAGAGTACTTACGCTTCACTCTCTAATTCGGACCTTGAGAGCTCTCCTATGAAAAAAAGAAAAAAGAAATTAAAAAATGGCAAACAATTATCTACATCACACAAAACTAGTCATACCGATCTTGACAACTCAGATCTTGAGATCCCGAAGTTAAGCAACGTTCAAAAGAGAAAGGCGACACCAAGGACACAAGTAAAGAACAAGAAAAAAAGAGGAAACAAGCTATTTGACGAATCTGACAGTAATACAAATGATAGCACTTTTGACAGTAATCTCTCAAATGACGGCTGCGAAATTAAAACTAAAGAAACTATAAAAGCATTCAATACCCTAAATCAAATCCCGACAGAAGAAATTAAAGTAGAAGACTTAGTCAAAAGAGAATTTAATGACAAAGAACTTGAAGCAAATCCTAATGGCGTTAAAAATTTTGTCCAATACAAAGTCAAGGATATAGTTATACACGCAGATCAAGGCTTACCAGATCTCGAATTTGAATTGATCGACCAATACACTGGACCCGTCAATAAGGATAAGACGGCAATAGCAGAAGGAACTACCGTCAGACATGCAGATCTTAGCTTACCAGATCTCGGATTCGAATCGATCGACCAAAACACTGGACCCGTTAATAAAGTTAAGACGGCAAAAAAAACAGAATCTACAGTCAGACATGCAGATCTAAGCTTACCAAATCTCGGATCTACCGTAGATACAGCTATCAGCGAGAACGGTAAACCAGAAAATACAAACGGTGAAAAAGAACCCATTCATATTGAAGACGACGGTGAAGAAATGGTAGAAGTGGTGCGAATTCTCACTGAATCAGAAGCTGCTATGATAGAAACAAGAGAAAGTCTTATTGTACCAAGGAGGCAGCGTAAACGACCGAGCCTGCGATCTAAATTGAAGAGGATGGGGATATTGCCAGTCGCTAATTTCTACAATGATGATGTTGAAGGTAGTTGACGGCAAACCAGAGCTAAAAAAAATTGCGGAAAGTGTGGCTACCACTGTCGCACCATAATGGACCTTGACAGTCATCAACGTCACTGCCGCAAACCTGGCAATGTTCGAAGCAAAATTTAAAGGTTGGTATTATATGGTATGTATTATATACCATACAATATATGGTATATATAAGAGAGATGACCTATCCTCGAGACATAGACATTTTTAAGATACAATGTTTATTTATTGTGGAATAAAACGTTGTAAAAAATTAATAATTAGCCTCTTATAACATAAAATCATTCGTGTTTTCATAGGTACCACCGTTAAAAACAGTATAATATAATTGTAACTTCTGTATTGGAAATTCAACATTCAACAATTCTCTGGTTTTGGCGTCGAGTTTTGGTTATAATTGTCGGCAGTGTGCAGTGTAGGAAAGATCTCAAATATACAAGCTGTGCAAATTCTGACTAAAGTGATTTTTTGGTAAAGTATGGGGTATTGTTAGGGTAAGTCCATTCGCTAAGATGGATTCGATAAGACCTATTCATAATAATTTATTGAAAAACAATTTACAACATATTTTAATTTTATATTCTGTTTGTATTTATGTAAGTAGGTTCTTCCTCTTTTGAGTAGGAAAGTGCATTTTTTTATTTTATAATGTTTTGTCCTGTGGTGTATCTTTGAATTGTATTATTGTTCTCAATAAATGTTTATCTATTTTATTCTGTGTTCGAAATTGGTACAAAGTATGTCTTGAATTTTGGTGGGGAATAGTAGGATACCTTCAGAGGTTCTTAGAAGTGTTCGGTCTATATAATTCCCTGAATGTCCAGCCTGTCTATTTCGTCTAATTCTCTAAATGACTATTCCCCGAATGTCTAACTGTCCAGATATCTAATTCTCTGAATGTCCGGTCTATCTATTTCGTCCAATTCTCCTTCATCTAACTCCCTGAATGTAAAACTCGGAGAAGAACCTTCGTAATTTTCTGTTTGGCCTACTTATATTGGTAGAAAATATCTCGAGTCCGTTTTGTACTTTTTCATTCTGTGTTATAAAATTTCAATAAATCGCGCCCAAATTTCGAAAGCCATACAAGATTTCTCTCAAAAGAAAGGCACGATCAAACATTTCTATGACAGTTTTCAAAATGACATCTGTCATCTGTTTTTTAAGTAGAACTCGTAGAAAAGAGCTACGGATAATAGGCAAATAGACATTCGGAAAATAGACTACCTATAATTTAGAGAGCACTAGTTATAGGTATTTTTTTTATAATTTGTATTCCTTGTGTTATATTATATCCTTTTGGTTGCCCTAAATAAATAAATAAAAAGACGCACATGTAAGTAGACGATCGGAGAATAGACGTTCAGGGAATAAAACATTTGGGGACTGGAAGTTCAGGCAATAAACTTTCGGAGACTGGACATTCAGGGAATTCAATAAACCGATCTCCTTCAGACCATATTCACCCAGCCAAACCCTAGTGTTTATTTATTTATTTAAAGAACACAAACATCATACAAATTATGTCTATATCTAACACAATCTTAATGGTAATTATTCTAATACATATGACAATTTTTTAGTGTTCAACCGTAGCGAGAAACATTTGAAACGAGCTTAAATGATCTTATTGTCAAATCAAGACGATTTTAAAGAAACTTCAAAAGTGGACTAATTCTAGTATAATTAAGTCGATTTAACACGTATAAATAAAAAAAAATCGGCCAGTTACATTTTATGGGTGATTGCGGCCTAAATGTTTGCTATCTCTGTCATAATAGACATACCCCGCACGCGTGCTTGTCCGATAATTTCTTAAAGAAAACTACCTAAAACTATTATAGTTTTATATTGTAAGTAAGATTGTAAGTAAGTGTAGTGTATAAGGATAATGTAGGTACACACACATAGTGGTGAAAATATTCCAAATATCAACAAAAATAATGTTAATTCTTGTAAAGTACGTGTACTTATGTATCTAGGACCCACATGTAATTTATAAGAGTGATTTATGTTTTTAAAAATCAAATTGCTCAGAAAAATTCCGAAAGCTATAATCAGCTGCCATTATTATTTATTTATTCATTTATTCAATCTTAACTAACAGAATTACATGCAAAACGTCAAACATTATAATGATATCTAAAGTAGGTAAATATATAAATTAAAACATTAAAAATTAAGTATTATACAGAACATCAGTTGCTAATAGGGTATATGCATCGATTTTTTTTATAGTTTTAATCGATTCTTTAGGTCATTATTTAACCGAGAAATGATAAGACGCTCACTGAATTTCGCATTAACAAGGTAAAAAAAACAAATCAAAACTATAATCATTTTCGGGTGATAAAAACGCTGCCATATTGGCGCCATGTTTATTAGACGTCGTCGTTCACACTCGATTAAAACCTTTTGTGACGACCTCGGTAGTGATCATCTCAGGAAAGAGGTTTTTCGAAAAAGCTGTAAATAACCGACAATACGAAATGTGAAGTGGGCAGAATAGTGTCAAATCATGGTGCAGCAAGCAGAATAAAAAAGAAGAAATGTGAACAGCGATGGCACGTCCGCTCTAGTCAATGGCGTAGCGTTTTGAAATTTTGCGATTGAGATTTAAAATATCAGTTTTTCAGTGGTTAAATTCTACACTAAAAACCTCCCAAAATGCAAAAATAAATATGCAGATGTATTTCTATATCAATAGAGAATTTCGAAGTCACATGCATATACCCTATTAAAATACTCCCTGCGGTGGTTTTTATTTATTCCAATTTAATCTGATAATTTAATAGATCTTACAATACAATACAAATACTCTTTATTCTACACCACGATACAGAAAAACAGAAAAGAAAACAAAACATAAAAACAGTTGCACAATGGGCGGTCTTATCGCTAGTAGAGATTTCTTATTGGTAATCTTTGGATGGACATGTTATTATTGTACAGGTATAGACGGTGGCGTACACAGACTACACTACTATCTTATTGAATAATGTGAAAAAATAATTATTAAATACTCCATATTTAATAATTAATTTTGTTTAAAAACTATAAACGGACTTCTGAAATTAAAATTTTAATGGATCCCATTGTCAGAACTCAAGAAAATTTAAATGGAACCACACAAAAAGTAGCAGCTTTCATATAAAAAAGTATGACAATCGGACCACCCAGTCAAAAGTTCTGAGGTAACAAACAAAAACAGTCAAATTGATAACCTCGTCCTTTTGAAGTCGGTTAAAAAAGACACTCCGACGTCATTTGGCCAAATAAACGTAAACGCAAGCAGTAACATACCTAGCCCTTACTTTTGTATCATAATCTCAACTTAGGTCTTAGTCTTCATTAGGTTAGTAAATTATGTTTAAACTACTATGTAACTCTCCCTGCTTCGTTTGATACTTTGCAATCTTACATAACTACTCCCTCGGAATGAGTACACTGGTGACCTGTGCTACAGGTTTTCCATAAACCTCTAACAGGCACCACCCAGTCTCTCACAACGTACCTGCGTTGTGAGAGACTGGGTGGTGCTTATATCCATATCAACGCTTTTACTGCCTTTTGTTTGTGGCGCGCCCGAAGAGACGCGCCGTTTGCGACATGGGCAGGGAAAGAGTTAGGTAAACCTATTTAATCTAGACTTGTAATCTAAGCTTGTGAGAAAAAATAATATTTTTATTAGTTCTTAGTAAGTATTTATATGTATTTTGAAGAAGTATTAAGTCGAAGCGTCCCCAAGACGCTGGCTGCATTGCCTCGCTGTAGGTATGGCAATGCTGAATGCGAGGATGCACTACGCCAGATAGATACTAACCAGCTCTCGGGTCAAGCTTCGCTCCGACCAGACGCTCAGATATTTTTTTAACCTATAGAGCCTTGGTGCTCTTTGGATCTAGGGTTTTGAATCCAAGGGGAGCAATTTGTAAGCTCTGTCGAGAGCTGCATATGTGCCTCTTGAGATCCGCGGCTAAAACTCGTCGCACCCGCCAGGGCAAGCAGGCGACCGCAATCTTTACGATTTTTGTCGCAAACTTTACGATTTCGGTAAAGGTAATTGCGAGCAAATTAGACAACCCGATACCTAAGTTTGTAGCGATCCTTCACCGAAATCGTAAAGATGGCGGTCGTTTGCGACAAAAATGAATAGTTCCGATGGTAAATCAATATGAACATTAGAAATGTAATCTTTTATTTGTGTCAATCTACTGTATTTATGGAAATAAATAGTTATTGAATCATTTGAAACCTGATTCTTGTAAAGAAAATCAAAATACGTAAAATAAATCCGGTAAAACTTTGCGACCGATGTCGGTCGCCAATGTCGCCATATAATGTCGAGATTGCTTGCCCTGGGATGTCCTCGGACGATAGGAAGGCGAAGTGTAACGAACGACACATGTAGCGTCCCACACAATGAGATATACGTATTATATAAATAGATACTTAAATTTAACATAAAATTTGCTAGTCATTAAGTAAGTTGAGATATTATGAATTTCTGATGCATGCATGCAATACTTATTACTTTCAACGTTTGGTAGGTAGTCAGCTGCACTAGCATGTATGTATACACTTCCAAATTTTCACTAATATGTATACGTAAATCTTACAAAAAGAAGTATAAGTTAAAAAAAATCAAATTCATGATTTTTTGATACTTGTCTACTTTATTGTACTGTTGTATACTCTATTTTGTCAAATAATTATTATACCATCGAATAACAAATTATTGTAGTCAAGACTTAAATAATGTACTTATACACAATAAAGTGCCAACAGTACCAACTAAATGTATACAGTATATATTTTGTACTATATTTTTCATAATCAATCGTGTATAAAAAAAAATATTTTATAAAAATAGCATTTTCCTAAAACAAGTCTTCATAAATATGTATATGTATACAGAAGCGAGACTAAATAATGTATACATAATGAGTCATTATGTATACATTATTTAATTTTAGTCTCGCTGACACACTTACATATTATTAATATTCATGCATGCATACATATACCTGTCAAAAATTGTGTCTACATAGTTTTGCTAAATTGTATACCGATTTCTGGCGATTATCTTGGCTACATTCATTTGAAATTTAGTTGGTGTACTTGTGTCATACATATATGTAAAATTTTGGCAGTGTATACATGTTAGTGCAGCTGACTGTACCTACTAAAGTATTTAATCTAGTGTACTTAGTAGATACTAATTTATGATTCAAATCAAATCAAAAATGTGCATTTAGACATGGGCGCTGTAAGTCGCTATCACGCTTAATACGTCAATAAGGTTGAAAACGCGCGGTGCGCCTGTAGCTTTTCCAATAAATAGATAGATAGAAATTACTTTATTGCACACTTAAATCTAAAAGGAACTATTTACCAACAGAAAAGTTAAAACTAAGCGTCAATTGGCGGTCTTATCGCTCAAGAGCGATCTCTACCAGACAACCATGGATGGATAGGATCATGGGACATTACACGGGGATATGTGTGCTTCTGTAAGTTTTAAAATGTTTATAAATTAAGTATGAATATTTATCACAAATCCAGATCAACATGTTACCTATCTTTAACAATAAATCCAATGTTGGTAGTTATCAAAATATTGACAAGTATAGTACTATAGTAGTTGTCAAGTCAAGACGAATATTGACGACCTCTATGGCGCGGTGGGCGAAGGTCCGCCTGCGACGCAGGAGGTTGCGGTTTTGATTCCCACCTCGAGAAAAATGTGTGTAGGTTCTGAAGATATTTGTATACTACATAGATAGATCTTTTTTATTATACATAGAAAACTTCCAGAACGCTCCGACGACGTTCTGGAAGTTTTCTATGTATAATAAAAAATATCTATCTGTGTAGTGTATTGTATTAATTATATCAGTTATCTAGTACCCATAACACAAGCTCTGCTTAGCTTGGAGCTAGATAATGCTATGTGAATTGTCCAACATTATTATAATTATTATTATTATTCCAAAATGTTTATCTTTATCTAGAAAAGTTTCTGCTTTTATGATTTCAGGTTAGACAGAATCTAGGAAGAATTTAACTAATATATATACTAGCTGCGCCCCGCGGCTTCGCACACCTATCCTCCGGGAACTGATTAATGGAATAAAAAGAAGCTTATGTGTTATTCCAGGCCTAGAACTACCTGTATGCAAAATATCAGGCCGATCCGTTCAGTAGTTTGCGTCAAAGAGCAAACATGCATGTTTGCAAACTTTCGCGTTTGTAATTATTATAGTAGGATAAAAATTGGAGACGTGGCTTGTTCAGAATTCTTTCTTTTTTAAACAGTTTTATTTAGCTTGACCTGTTTATTTGTTTGGGTCAAATTTAGGTCCCCCACTCCCCTACCCTCTTCCTGTTGCAATGATCTGAAAATAAAAAAAGTTTAAACTGTTTAGAATAAAGAAATATATGATTTTTTACTGTTTGTGTTATAATTATTATTGCTTGTTTTACTTGCTGATAATGCATTCTATCTTGACAGTATCAGATAACTTGAAGCTTGTGGGAAACCATATTGTCACTGTAAATGTTTTATTTATCGTAGTCATAGGATCTTTGATCTATGTAAAGTTACGAGCGCCCATGATTTAATGCACATTTTTGAACTATGCGTTTGTGGCGTCGGATAATTGTGCGCAAATTTTAATCTTAACATATAACCATCAAATGTAGATTAATGTAAGTTACAATTTATCCTAATGTCGTTATGATCTTTTTATAAATTGATAATGGTGTCGATTCTTTTATTTTAGAATTAGATAAAAATTATCTAAAATTAGGATTTAAGAATGTCAAATAGACGAAGGCTTTTCAAATTGAATAGTTATCTTATAATTGACATCAAAACTAGCTAGATATGGATTTAGGAATCGCTACGAATCGAAATGTATCGTTTGACATTCCTAAATCCTAATTTAAGCTAATTCTATAGCAACATAATAGATCATTGTACTATGATAGATATGTAGACATTATGTATAAGACTTTATAACTACTTACTCATAGAGATTATTAAAGTGTACCTACTTACGTCTTTGGTTCTGTTTCACAATTTCCGGTTAAAGTGTTGAATGACTATCTAACACATAAATGATTTGGAAGATGTAGGTCAGTTCTTTTATGCTACAGTTAGTGCTATTTCAGAGTCGTGAAACGTAACAATGATTTTTAAGTAAAGGTTAAGTGACAAATAGCTTATTTGGAACATATCCGGACAGAGTGAAACAGACCCTGGTTGCTTTTTAATACCAATAGGGTTTTTACTGTGATATAAATAATTTTATATTTTTTGCTCGTGGGGTTTTTTTATAAATAAAGTGTATTTCTTAATATAATTTGTGTTTTACATTTTCATAAACCTATCAGTTTACGCAACCTCAGCCTTTGGTAGTACCTATTATTAAACTCGGTAGTATCATTATCACACTAATATTATAAATGCGAAAGCTTGGATGTGTGGATGGATATTTATTACCTCTTCACGCCAAAACTACTGAACGGATCGGGCTGATATTTTGCATACAGGTAGTTCTAGGCCTGGAATAACACATTGCTATACTTTGTATCCCATAAACATGGGATAGAAATAAACTTAAAACCTTTTCATAAAAACAACGCGTGCAAAGCCGCGGGCAGCAAAAAGTACAAAATAAAACATACAGAAGGATTAAAAACAAGCTTTAGGTATCACAAACTGCCCAGTGTACTTTTAAAACCTCCTTTGTTGGGTCGGGGTAGCGCACGTTAACCTGTAATATTAATACATGAGCGATATGTCCAGCTGTGGACTAAAATAGCTTGATGATGATGAGTTGCATTTCTGACGGCATCGGATGACAGACAGTTTGCGGACCACGGAACTTGTGGGAAGCTGTAGGTAGGTATCTAAAGATAATAATAATAAATATATATATTCGCAGAGATGGGTTTACAGCGTTTAAAGCAGGTACAATCTATTTCATGTTAAGTTATTATAGTCTTTTATTACATAGATACCTACTTGAGATAAACCTTTTAGGGTCAGATAATGTCACCTCGCTCTAAGTTTGTTCACTTGTATTTAGACACGAGGGCTCAATCCTCTGGCTTCTTATAAGTTCATAATAGTTTTGTATAACTAAAATTTAATTGCAGTATAATGTAAGACAGAGGTATACCTACTTCATAATCACATCACACTACACACAAAGTTTGTATGAATGTATGGATGGATGGATGTTTTTTACTTCTTCACGCCAAAACTACTGGACGGATCTGGCTGAAATTTTGCATACAGGTAATTCTAATCCTGGAAAAAAAACAGGCTAAGTACTTTTTATCTAAACTATTTAAACTATAAAATTAAAGACAAAGATATACCTACTTGATATTATATTAAAAACTTTTTCGAAATCATGATTGGAACAAAAGATAACGTAGGTAAGGCCTATGTTTTGTGCTGTGTGGTGGGGGTATTGGAATAATGAGCACAGAAGGAATTAAAACTACACAGTTATTTTATTCATTTATTAATAAACTAACTTTACAAATTTAATAATAGCGAACAATAATATTCCTTATTTCTTTTCATTCATAATAATATGATAATAATTCACCATGACTCATCGTACTTTATGCATTATAATTTTAAAAATAATCTAGAAACGACTGTGAAAGCAACTTATAGAAAAATAATGCACAATAAAAAAGGACAACTAGACAAAACTTCAAAAAAATGTACAAGTCAGTATTGATTTTAAGATTTATAAAAATCTTTTCTCGCTTGCCGTCCGGCAAACAAACCACAGATAACAAACACTAGAAAATATATGAATACTCAACCTCGTCAATTTTATTGTATCAATTGTTTTTATTTGCTATGTGATCTGCATTCTATGTACAAGTTATATAATGTTTATATACCAAAACTATACTATTCTCGTGTCGTGTAACCCCTAAACTATATTTATAGTGTTTCGTTTAAAAACTATTTGTATTTCTCTGTTTATATATAAAACGTATAATATATTTTTTACTGCATAAATTACTAATATTAGTCGAGAATAAAAACAAACAAATATAAAGGTAAATGATAACTATACACCCATTATACACACCTACTCTCGCGACCTATATTACAATGCCTAGTTTATATAACACGATTTTAAGGCTTTGCATTCTAAAGCAGACCACCGCGCTGTGCGATCACGCATATCCTATGTACACCTAGTCCCAAAGTATATTTGAGGAGAAAAACAAATACACTTAAAATAACATAATTAAATTAATATCCCCATCTATACATAAAATTTACAAGAGATTGTACATCGGGAGGACTGATTCACTATAGGATATATATAAAAAAAAGAATATATGTCGATTGTCGTCCGGATATGGATCAACAAGCCCGTATAGGCAAAACGTATAGGGCACAATATATCAGGCAATTAAATCTTTCTAATTAAAAATATAATCTAAACTACAAACGCGCTACCACGAACCTACCACTGTCCGACCAAAACGGATTAATCTAACTTCAGGATAATATAACTGTGTTCTAAGCTAAAACGTGGGGTAAAAAGCTGTCAAAAACGTGTTGTAAAAAGTGTAGAATACTCACATCCACGAGTTATTGCTTAGGATCGATCTTTCACTAGGAACCGCAACATAATTATTCTAAATCCTAGGACGTGTTCACCACTGGAGAGGTTAAGAATATAACCGGCAGCTTAAAGAATGGGATTGAGTATGATGTTATTTCTAATGCCGTCCCGCTCGGTTCGAATTCGATCTGAGCGGGACAGCAAGGCAGATGACGTCAGTTCAATCCAATTCATTAAGTAACGCTGGTTCTAGCTATATTATAAAACATATATACATTTGTTTGGGTAACAATAATAATAAAACAATAACAAATTAGGTATAATAATCTGTTATCGTAAAACAGTTTAGTCTCTTTCTCAGCTTAACTGTTCTCACACTGGATTCCAGGTCCAGTAATGTTTGTGAAATCGCTCATCGCCGAATAAAAACGTATACGATTAAACGGACTGCTGAGTGTATGTACCTTTACGTACGTTAATAGAAGAAAACAAACTACATAAATTTAGGTATAGTGTATAAGGTTTATGAATAAGGGTAAACTTATGAAAGATCGTTGTGGCACGAATTTTACTTATCGGAACATATCCCAAACTTTCAATTAGAAAGATTTGATTTGATTTTTAGATTTAGATTTTTTTAATCGGTAGAGCTTAGATTAGGGCTTTTATGTTTTTTTTCTTGAATTCTTTATAAAACAAATCGTAGTGTACTATTGTACCCCTACAGTATAGAAGAGTGACTTCTACAAATGTGAATTTTTAATGCCAATTTATACTATCAAAAGTTTATTTCTACGACCAGCTGGCGGTAAAAATAACTTTTGCTATCACAGGAGTTCCTGATAGCAATTTATTTTTCTGAATATGCAAATATATTCGCTCAGAGTCCAGCAGTGAACATATCCTAGACCAAGTCCGATACAAGTCAAAATCCCTATAAAATATTAACTTTATAACAACCATTGTAAACCTTTAGGTGCGAATTACATACCAAATCGTAATTCTATAACAGTAGATAACATAAAATGATCCAAAAATTTACAGGCTGCTTTTACGTAGACAATTTCTGCGCTTCTATGGGCTTATTGAAATAAATATCAATATGTATGTATGTATGACATCAATTAATTTTTTTGCAAAAGAAAATCAAATTTCATAAATTGAAAGTTTAGGAACGTAAAAATATAAGTTGATATATTTTTTAAGCAATATTTGATTTAAACTGTATTAAAAAGAATTCTAAATTCATTATTAGAGTCTGCTTTAAATTGTCAATGTAAAACCAACCCAAGAGGTGTAGTTATAAAACATTAATAAATACTATCCATCTAATAAACTAATTTCATCATTATATACAATAGTGTTTTAATAAAACTTTTCACTGGTTGCAATAAAAGATTTGGTGTCAATTTAGAGAACACGGCCAAATGGGGGAGGGAAACAAAATAGGGGCATCAAACAAATATATAGTAAGATTACTGGAAGCCCAAACAGATGATCTGTCTCATATAATACGAAACACTCAGTCGCAATTATTATCATCATTTCACTAAGAAATTGTTTCACATTAAAAATTACAATTATTGGTCGTGATTTCTCTTAATTATTATACGCTAAGATCGTTTCTCGGGAAAACGCAGACAGAACCAAACGTTTGAGAATATTTTGAAAATATAATCTGTATCAAATAAGTATATTTCTAGTTTGAAGGTCCGCGGTTTCCCAAGCGGCGGCGCTCGCGACGCAGCGTAGCCGCGACGTTACGTGCAAAAACGTATGAAAATATCATTCTCTTTAAACTATGCATTTACTATATCTTTATACACTCTCAGATTACGCTAAAACAATGTGCCTACGATACGGTGCTTTTGTACAATATACATATCTATGTTATTTCTAAGGCTCTTCACGCGGGCACAGAAGCTAGTCCCACCCCGTGGCATGTTCAAGCTTAAAAGTACTTTTTAGGTTATAACTTATATCATAAAAAGAAATATAAAATCGTGCTTCATAGTGAATGGTAACATTTGTTCACTAAATAAAAATAATCACGCCTCTCAGTGCCTAGATTAGTAATTCATTAATTTTGAAAGGTTAGTCTGGCCGAATTCATTTCAAAAAGCAGTCAAACGAGATTCCAATCCAGAAATAATGCGCTCGCAGTTTTACAACTACGAATAACAGCTCAAAACATTACTAGCTATATGCAAAACTTGTACATTACACATTTCTGAACTAAGTCTTTAGTAATAATGAACACTTTCAATATTCACTTTATTAAAATTCACTAAATTTGCACTAAAGGGCACTGACACAACTACACGTGAACCGTTCTGTAAACGCCGCGTTTAACATATAGCGATAAGCTAGGCACAAGACCGCTGGCTTTTTAACTGACTCTGACATAACCAGCCTTATGAGTAGCAGGATGACATTCTGCCAAGGCTCGGGTCGGTGAGTGCATTCTGCCAAGTGCGAGGTCGGGCGGGTCAGTCGACCGTGTAGACCGGGAGGAAAGCAACGCGCGGCGTCTCCGCGCCACGCCGCCGTCACTTGCCGTCGCGGGAGGCGCGCCGTCGTCGGACCGCGCCCGGCGTCGCGCCCGTGCCTTCGCCAACTGAAACGTTAGGTCTCGTTGAGGCTACCGGACGTAAATCGAGGGATCCCAGATGTGATCTATTTACTCCCTAAGTTTGTCGAGCTAACCCTCAATTGCTACTTAGACTGTTGTAGGATTTCATAGAAACTAAGTTTTGATAACATTCAACTCACCAGCACTTCTAGTTTTCCTCCTAACTGGCGTGTTATTGACGGGCGGCGCCGGCGCAGGAGGCGCGGGGTTCGCAGGCGGCGGCGCGGGGCCAGCGGGCGCAGCCGCCGGCGTCGCACACTGTCGGACGGAGCGTCGAGTACCTATACCCTCCCCTTTGACCACCTTCCCCGGACCCCGCACACCTTTGCCTTTCCCTCTCACTTTGCAGATCAGGGGCTCATCGCTATCGCTGTCACTGTCTTTCTTTTTGACGCCGGTGGGTGTTGGGGCGGTAGGTTTCGGAGTACTGTCTGTTCTGCGGGGTTTCTTCTTCGGTCGACCGGGGGAGACGCCTTCCTCGCAGCTGACCGCTGAGGCGCAGGAGCTTTCCGACTCGCGGCGTTTCCGTTTGGCGGGCGCTGTCGTGGGCGCCGGCTTCGCTGGCGCTGTGGTGGTCCGCGGGCTGGTCTTATCCACGGAACCGCTTCGGAGACAGTTCCTCGGAGCTGGGGAGTCTGAATCCTTGCTGACCCCGGGGCTGAGTCGCGGCGTTCTCGCGCCGTCGGCTGGACTGTTCATTTTGCTACTGGACCGCGTTCGGACGCTCGTCCTCGCGACCCGCTCTAGCGCCGACGGTGAAGGCGATTCCGGCCTCTTCGAGTAGTCCGGCGTAGGGATCTCTATGAGCAGTTGCTCCAGCAAGCTCTTGTCGGGAAAGTCCGCTTTCAGCGGCAACCTTTCGATCTTCAACTCAGATTTATCATCCATAGATCTCGTCTCCCCGTTGGCCGGGCCGGGCTTCTCGTCTTTGACGTCGCTCGGGCTCGCCTTTTCCTGATTGGAGTACGTGTAGAGGGGAGGCGAGACGCGGCACGGGAGGGGATCGAAGTCGTCCATCTTCTCCTTCGGGGAGATTTGTCTCTCCGTCGCGTTGGATGTTTCCGGCTGTCGATCGGGTTCGATTTTGAGATCGAGCGGCGCGTCGGCGGGTTCCGTGCGTTCGTCGTCGCGGAGGATAGGGGTGGCCTCGCGGGAGTCGCAGCCTGGGGGGCGCGGGCTGTGGGGGAGGGGGCGGCGCGGCGCGTCGTCGCCGTTCACATGGTCGGCGTGCATTTTGGCGAGTTCCGCCTCTATGTCGCCGAGGTCGATGTCCGGCGGGCCGGGCGCGTAGTGCGGCGGCGCGGTGGCTCGGGACAACCTCTCCAGGAGTTCTTCCGACGCGGGCGGCGCTTCGATCACTCCTATGATCCTCTGCACTGATGTGGGACTCGTCGACCGCGGCATGTCCAGCCGTTCTTTCCGCTGCGGCCCAGGCGGGGACTGGCTCGCTTGGTTGGGTGATTTCTCTGATAAGGCATCCATGGATTCTATCCCGGAATCCTCGCCTTGGGCTTGTGAGGCCGGCGATCTGCTGCCGAATTTGTCTGCAGCTGTTGTCATCGCGATGGCCGCGTTGGCGACTATGGTCGCGTTGGCGTTACGTTCCGCGACCAGCTTGCAGTAGGACTTGTCTTTCGGGCGCTCCTTGCGGCGGGGCGAGGTCCCGCCGGGGCGCTGACTAGACGCGGGCGGAGAGTCCCCGCGACTCGCGGGTATCGTGCCTACGTTTGTTGACCCCACGGCCGGATCTGAAATCCACACGGAACTGGTATAACACTCGAGTTTATTATCATTCCTATTTAACTCTACAGCTTTGATATCTGTTTTTATAATAGTACCTTTATCCCCCGAATGCATCTCAGATTTAAGCACGTCTCAAGTGACGAGTATTTGACAGTTTTTAAATAGTGTGGTTTTTCAAAACTGTCAAAAAACAATGACATGAGATGTGGTTATACCCGAGTTGCATTTAAGTATTTGGAGGTATAGCTTTTTAGATGAGTTATAAACTGGCTTTGTTAATTTCAATGGAACAAAACCAGTTTTTTGACATTGTGTTTTCATTACAGTCACTATAATAGAGATGTTTACGTCCTCTGTTAAATTAGCATTAAACGCAAATTATTGGTACTGTATTTTTATTACAATTTATAACAGCCACGTTTGATTTACAGGATTGTAAAAATTGAATATTCTAATATTAGAAAATCTCAGTTTGTTAACACTCATAAAATCAAATAGATCGTCAAATGAATGCTTTTTGTCTGCGCTCATGTGTGAAACTCATAAAATTTTATGATTCTTTATTTTCTGTTGAGTAATAGCTGTTTTTATGTTGGTTCTTTGAGTTGTTATAATACATTTCGCAATCTAACTAGTGAAGTGCATATAGTAATTTGGTATTTTGCCAAGTCTTTTAACCACTTTTATTTTATTTCAAAGATTTGGTTATGGTATGAAACATATTCACAGAGAATATGTTTCATACATTAAGATAAGCTTTTACACAGTTATGGATAATAATATAAAAAAAAACAAAGCAAAGCTAAAAAAATCTTCTTTCTAATTTTAATTCTGAGTAGGGGAACTAAGATATGCACGGAGATCTTGCATAGGAGTGTATTGTGCATTATCCCATGCCTAAGTAGGCAATAACCAGTCCAGCTCCTTGAAGTATCGGAGCAGGACTTTTGGTGACTGAGAGCTTGGTTTCAGTTTTTCTGTGGGTCTGTATGGAGTTGATGCCTCAATGAGACATCAGATCTTTATGGCTATAGAGAGAAGCTTTAGAACCAAGTGAAAACCACAGTATTACGTAGTAGTATGCTACACAACACACAAAGAGAGTGATTCTAGGAGAAATCTGTGTGTATTTAGATTTACTAAAATTTATTAAGATAGTTTCATTCTCTGATGAAGGATTTATGCCCAAATGAGCAACTTACATATTAGCTAGCACATCTCAATCGCTATTTATTGTCAGTTTTCAAAGAAAGTCTGTCAAAATTGATCATTTGCTGCACTTCAATCTAAGATGCGATTGAGCATTTAGGGGTTATGCTACTTTTTATCCAGGTAATACAGAGCTTAATATACAGAACATACTAGGAAAATAAAATGCTCACCTGGACAGGAACTATGGCTTGTTTTTCTCTTCTTCTCCCCGGGCAACAGCCCGTTAGGTGAGGTTATTGCACTCTCCATGATTGTCCGTTTTAACTTATTGTCCTCACTGGCTCGCGTGTCCGCCAGCGTCCAATCTAACGGCTTACACTTGAGCAACCGACTGTCCACTTCACTAGCACCACTTTTGTCACTATCCTCACATTGCACTGTCCCATCCTTTATATCACAATTCGCACCATTGTCCTTTGTTGGTAACCTCTTTTTCTCGTGGTTGTTCATCTCTCTGTATCCTTCGTTCTGCGCGTACTTGCCTTCCTTGTCTAACGTGTCGTTCCTCCATTCTTTGTCCCGTTCTTTCTCAGGTTTGGCGTCGCTGAGTATTTTTATCTTTTTCTTCATTTTCAAGTCTATGCTTTGCTTGTTGTTTTGTTTGTAGTCGTGTTTCGTGACGATATGCGCGTTCTTCGATAACGTCTTCATGCGAAACACTACGTTATTGTCTGCGGCGATCTCGTTGATGGCATCGCCCTCGTTATAGTGGTTGTTGAGCGTTATACTTTTTAAATACTCATCAGTCTTGATATCGCCGCTAACGCCTGACTTAGAAGCTATGGACTCTTCCGAGTCTCTCCTATGGGACTTTTCTTCTTCTAACGTTTTTCTGATTTTGAACTTCTTCGAATGTAGGTCGCCAGGACTAAACTTTTTCTTTTCTTTTTTGGAGTTTTTTATGACGGCGGAGTTTCTCCCTCTCAAGCTTATGTGGAGGGGAGGTACCCTGAGCTCGCCGTCGGTTGACTTATCACCTTTCTGTTGGTTCACGAAGCTGACGTCAGCCTTGTAAACAGGCTGGACGACAGGCTCGTTCTTGTCCAACTTTAGCCTGAGTTTTATGGACTCCTTTTCCCCTGCCGGGGACTTGGGAGCTTCGCCGGTCGGCGTGGGAGGTTTGGCGACCGCCGGCCGCGCTAAGGCAACTTTGGTACTCTTTCCATCGCGGGCGATCTTATCCTTCAACGTTCCAGGCTTATCCTTCGCGTTGGTTCGAGGTTTCCCGCCCTTCTGCGATACTTTCTCGTCTCTCTTGACGAGTTTGTTTTTCACTTTATCTTTGCTGTCCTCCTCTGGTATCGATTTCGCGATGCCGAACATTTCTGGCGCGGGTGTGACGCTCGAAACGGTGACATTTGCTGGTGATATTTCTCTGGAGGTCTCAGGTTTCACCTCAGGCTGGCTGACGGACGGGTTGTTGGTGGGGGTAGGTTGCGAGACTTGCGCAACCGTGATCTCCTCGGGTTTCTTTTCCTCTTTCGGAGGCGTTTCATCGTCCCTCATGAGAGTTTTAATAAGGTATTGTTTGTTTTGCTCCTCGATCTCCGATTGGGAGGCTTGCGAGCCGACCGTGGCGGTAGGTGCGAGGAGCGTCCGAACGGGGACTTTCATCGGCGGAGGCATACAAGATTGCGGACTGTTGATTGTGACTTTCCCACTACTGCTCGGTGTGTTCGTGAACGTCGCAGGCGGCGGCGATCTGAAGGGGGAGGATATAGTAGAGACGGCAGGACTGGCCGGCGCCGCCGGAAACTTGTTCGGCGGGACGGGGGGAGGAGGCATAAAGGTCGACTCGTCGTACGCGTCTCGCTTCGAAGGCACTTCTGGCTGAGGTTGGGGGGGCATCGCCTGCTCGTAAGGACCGTTCTGGGGATAATTCTGTGTGATTTCGTTTAGCAGCGCGTCTGGGGCTTCAGCCGCGTCGCTCGACGACGGATCGTAGAAGTCTAGCTTTGTGTTAGCTTCAAGGTCCGATAGCTCGTCGAGGTTAAGGTCCGCGCCCAGGGTTGGAAGCAGTTGGTCGAGGTCACAGGAGTCTGGAAGGTCTGAGAGAGTGAGCCCGAGGTCCCGGTAAGACTCGCTCCACTCGGAGTTGGCGGGGCGCGTGGATGTGGCGGCGCGTTGCCGCGCGATGTACTGCTGTTGATACCGTTGGAATTCCTGGAAGGATAAGGGTTCTTTAGTATTATATTGACAAATAGCTGCACTTGGCGTGCGTTGCAATGATATGTTAGAGACTTTCATGGATGAAAGATAGGTATTGTTAATGAGGTCAGCAGTTCAACAACAAGTTAATCACACGTGGTTTAGAGACTCATATCTCAAGGACACACATATAAACTTCCATAGAAGATAGATAAATAGATGCAACAATAAACAATCCAGGAACTCTCAAAATCTGACCACCACTGAGTAGACACGAGTTCTCTCTTTCCTTCCTGTTCACGTCTCTTTTTCGCTTTATCTAACGCAAGGTAAAAACATTAGACAGTTCATCAGACATTAGATAGTTCTTCATCAAATAGTTTCACTTTTGTGGCCACTTACCACATTCATACTACTAACTACTAGTTATATTGTCGTAACTTAACTTGACAAGAAAATAGTACTTACATTTATTTCTTTAATGAAAGACTTTAAAGACGAGTCGAACTAAGGAACCTAAGTAAGGCCATAATCTACTTCGACATAAACAAGACTAATCATAACAAAAACCCTTACCTGAAAACTAGACTGCGTCTTCTGATCCATAGCCGTCGTCGACGGAGGCATCAACGCCTGCAAATCCTCCTGCGTGACTCTCTGCACCACCTGCGCAGGCCGCACCGGCCGCGCCCCCCGGTACGGCGGCGGCGGCGGCGCCGGGAACCCATCCGTGTACTGCGGGAAGCGGGACCGACCAACCACCGTAGCGTTATTCACAGTATTCGGTATAGGTATCGGAACATTCGGATTCACGTTGATGTTCGTTGGCATGTTCGGCCGGTATTGAACGGGAGGGCGCGCGGGGAAGGTGCGGCGGATGTAGGGGGCGGGGCGGGGGGCGGGACGCGGGGAGGGCGGTGCTAGAGGCGCGGGGGAGGAGGGCGGGCGCGGCGAAGGGGCGGGACGTGCGCGGTACTCGAACGGCGCTCGACCAACTGCTAGCTCCACCTGTGGGTAGATTAAAAGGTTATTTACTGTTGTGCATAAACAGTTAAAGCTGGCTAGCACCAGCTCAAGGGAGTTCCGAGCGGAACGGTATCGATCAATTACAAGTTTGGAATTTTGGAATACACACTTCCGTCACCCAGTGATTTCTGGCCCCGTACCAACTCTTAAAAACTAAAACGCAGTTTCTTCGTTCGTCTGCGTTTTCACTCAAACGCGTATCATAAGCAAGCTAAATATGAGTTGGTTTTGCACGACAACGAAACGAAACTCTAAATTTCCTTTTACGAATAAGCCCCCCCATTATTACGCTCAATTCACTTCTCTGTTTCGAACCGTTTCATCGCAAGAACGGGATTGCTCTTTTTCTGCGGAGTTAACACACCGAATGCTTATCTAATAACGCAAAACGCCAGCTTAGCGCCGCAATATGTCAATGACTTATCCAATACTCTTCAGCAGTGAACCCAGCTTGAATATCTTAGCTTTGGAGGAAAATGAAAACAGACCTACGAAGAAGTAATAGTCAGGAAATCTAATTGCGTTAAAAAATTACCCAAATCAAGTAGCGCTCGAGTAGGCGGGGCGTAAAAGCCGTGCCCAGTGCGCCATCTGTCGGATATTTATCTTGCAAGCGAGCACGCGTCAAGTCTTCAGATAAAATTTCGTGTTTATCTTTGAGAAATAGTACCTGTTAATCATCATGCCAATGTGTTGTGAAGTGGTGTAGGAGCTATAAAAGATTAAGATGTCCAGGGAGCACTTTTCACTGATAAGTAGTAGCAAAATCATATTTATTTTCAAAGATATTCAAATACCGTACGAAAATACTATGCAATATGAAATCAGTAAATTGTTTACATCGTTTTTATGTCATTTAAACAAAACGATATTATGGTCAATATTTCGCAAATTGAAGTCGGTAAATATTTGAATTTATCTTTACTACATTGCGAAGATAAATTTGTTTTTATGTCTTCTAGACAAAAACTTAATAAATTAATCATATTTCACGGGACATAGAGTTTATTGATGTGTAATAGAAGTAGTAATAGAAAACTAACAAAATATTATAATACTAAAAACATTGTAGGCAAAATTATGTCAGCAAAAATTGCGCCTTACCACCACTAGGGTGATTTTTCTGTAAACTGAATAGTTGCTAACCCCGGCTTGCTCGATATCTTTTGTTTTTAACGCAATGCAAAATAGTTTCAAACCGGATAGACATTACGTTTGGCGATGGTACATCATAATATTGTTTTATTATTAACTTGGTTCGATACTCTTCTTACTCAACATCGTCCACGCCGCCATAACTCAGCTATCATAGGAGACAATGCAGCACGCGGGCGAACCAATCACAGCTACCATTCAGCAAGCGCGAACCAATCCCTGCTTTCGTTTCGAATTTCAACTAATCACCGAGCATTTCAATTTGGAATTTTGGATTTGATTCGTTTTTTGAAACATACGTCACTTTGGTTTGATGTAGGGCCTAAATTTAGAATTTGTTCTGAATTAGTCTTCCTGACAATTACTTCTTAGTAGTACCAGACGCCATTATTTACATATCCCATTTCTCCGAAAAAGATTAATAAGTTCACGCGTCATAGAACATTATGTTGTGGTGATAATAATGACACAAGAGCAAAAAACATTAATTATCCTTATCACTATTATGACAGCATCGTAATTATTACAAAAAGCCATTATCATAATGTTTTCACTGTCAAAGTGATGTAATTGTAAATTAGGAATTTGTCTTTTCCTGCTGGGGACATCGAATTAAACAATTAAAGCTTTTAGTGTGGGAGTGAATATATTTAATCTCTAACGAGAAGATAAAGGATGCTAAATCCGGTTGTATAGATAGATAAATATGTTAAAACCGTGTTCGTATTTTGTAATTACTTTATGGACCACAACATTTTTTATAGATAACTAGCTGCTGTTCGCAGTTCCGCACGCGTTGTTTATTTCTATACCACGGGAACTGATTTATGAGATAAAAAATAGCCTTTGATTGATTCCAGGATAAGAATTACATGTATGCAAAATTTCGACCGATCCGTTCAGTATTTTTGGCCTGAAAAGGTAATAAACATTCATCCAAATATCCAAGACCTGCAGTCATGTTGTAATAATAACATGACTGCAGGTCTTCAAGTGGTCGAAATTGGCCGGATACCGCGGCTTAGCCCTCTGCAGTACAGAAACAGCGCCTGCTCGACATAATATCTTCTAAAGATGACGATCAAAAGACACCGTGGTAAATACCTGTTGGTCCTCCAAGCGGTCCAACTTGGCCGGATGCGGGGGCTTAGCCCTCGGCTGCGGCGCCGGCGCGTCGTTTTGCAGCAGATTGACCAGCAGTGGGGACGACATGGCCACTGTAGGCGGAGCCGGTGACGCCGCGGACGCCGGTGTCGGCGACTGACATACCTAGAGAATAGAAGTATAAGTTAGAAAACTAGTTGTCATTCCCGTGTCCAAATTAAAACCATGTTGTCATTCTCCTGGTAAAAAAATTGCCAAATAAAAAATATCACGTGATTCATGAGTATTTGTTTTTAGTAGACTGTTCAAAAAGAGAAGAGTCGGGGGAATTGAGGGCTCGTGTACCAATTGACAACTTTTGTTGCGTTGACAACACTGCCTGTCATTGCAGTATGACTAAGGCCCGTATTATGAAAGCTTGCTCAGTCTTCAATCTCTGCTTGGGTATCGCTTTTCTTTAGCATAAATGTTGCTCAAGCATAGCTCGATGACTGAGCAAGCTTTCATAATACGAGCCTAAAAGTGTTAGTTCACCGTAACACCTCGACTCTTCTCTCTTTTTGAACTCTAATTTTTCTTGAAAACCAGCGCTGAGTAGACACAACAGGTCTACCCAGCACAATGCTGAGTGTGGGCCATATTTGCCTGCTACGCACAAAAATTAGTATAAGTTAAGAATTAATTTAGTGAAGTTAAATATAGTGTTGTGTAGTTTTTAGGTAAATAAAATTATTTTCTTTCTTTCTTTCTTCTTTCTAATTCAATAATTCCAGCCAAATAATTGAAACAGTCCAAATAATGGTCATGGTTACACAGGCACTAATGAGAAATTGCATTTTATGATTCATTTCGGTTATTATGATGAGAAATACCCATTAAAGATGGTACTTTTGAGTGGTCATTAAAAGTATCATAACTTTGAACAGTTCTGGAGTACCCGCAGTTTCTAGGAATAGATTAAATAGTAGGAATTAGCTGCTGGCGCCTGCATATTTCTCTATCACCAGTTAAGGTGCCGTCTAAGGATTATTATCACAAAATTAACGAAAATTGTAATAATTTGGAATAAATATCCTGCCCTAATACCAAAATTACTTCCCATAACTTAACAAATAAAACCGGCCAAGTGCAAGTCGGACTCACGCACGTAGGGTTCCGTACCAGTAATACTCTACGCGTTCATGAGGAAAGGGGTAGTAAGTTTAAATTTATTAAAAACTGCAGCGCCTCGCGGTTTCACCTGCGTAGTTACCGTTCCCGTGGGAATTTCGGGATAAAATATAGCCTATGTGAATGTCACTCTTTGAAAAGCAAGCTTTTTAATGATGAAAGTTATTTTTAAATCGGTCCAGTATTTTCGGAGCCTATTGAATACAATACAAACAAAAAAATATATTTATAGTAGACCTGAGTATTTGATATAAACTCCAGCTTGATACCTCCTCGCGTTCCTGAGAAAAAGGGTCTTGACAGACAGACAGACGGACGGTCGGAAAACAGTGATCTTTTATGGGTTCCGTTTTTACCTTTCTAGGTACGGAACCCTAAAAACAATATTTTTATGTAATTACGACTAGCTACAACCAATTTGGTGATATCTTCGTCAATTATTAATTACTTTTGATGCTTCTTCCACAGTGTGAATAATGATCTCAAGGTCTCATGAAATTTTTAATCACGAGGTAAATCTATTTACATTTAGTTCCTTGAATTATAACTAAATGTCACCACTAACAAAAACTATGGTTTATCCATCCAGCATGGAGCATGTTAGTAAATAAACCACGATACAAATAACAAAAACTCACTTGCTTGGCGTCGAGTTTCAGATATAATTGTAAGCAATTTTTATTGAATGGAGGATCTAAAATCGACAAGTAATGTAAATTACGTATAAAAGGACGCGCCAACAAAGTGAATTTTAGGTTAAGTATGGGCGGTTTGTATACGTTTATGCCTCATTCAAAATGGACACGGTATAGATGGCGATATCGAAATCTTTCGGGTTAAAAACTACTTCCAATCCTGCAACTAATATTTAGGACATTGAAATCAGTTCTTAGTTTTTAACCGACTTCAAAAAAAGGAGGAGGTTATCAATTCGATGTTTGTTACCTCAGAACTTTTGACTGGGTGGTCCGATTGTCATGATTCTTTTTTTATATGAAAGCTGGTGCTTCCCGTGTGGTCCCATTTTAATTAACTAAATTTTGTTCAGTTCTGACAATGGAATCCATGAAAATTCATGAAAAGAGTATAAAAAATTAAGTCGGTTTATAGGTTTTTAAAACAAAATTAATTATTTAATGATATAATTTTATGTTCCATCCATGTCTATGGCCTACGTGTTCACACAACACAAGTAACGATAGGGTCGTCCTAAAAAGTCCTACACTTAGTTTCCCAGTCGCGGTCTCCACTCAAGAACAGGTTTACCCTAGCGGTTGTCGGTTCTTCGCGAGATATGGCCAAGGTCAGCTAGTCACATCCCACTATCATCCACATCCACATCCATCCACATACACAGCCTGTATCGGTCCACTGCTGGACGCAGGCCTCCCCCTGATAAACGCCTTTTTGGTGCTTAACTCATGGGGGGTAATGCCCATAATCCCCACGCCGGGCCTGCGGGTTGGGGATCGCAGTTTGGTGGAAGATTTGTTCTGCAGGGAAGAAGATATCCCTTTGTCGCCTCTTACGACATCCACGGGAAGAATAGGGGTGGTGCAAATTCTATGCCGCCGGCACCACACGGCATCATCCATCACACTAATATTATACGAGTAAATGCGAAAGTTTGGATGTACGGATGGATGAATGTATGTAAGGATGGATGTTTGTTACCTCATCACGCCAAAACTACGGAACGGATCAGGCTGAAATTTTAGATACATGTAATTATAATCCTGGAATCAAACATAGTTCATACTATTTATCCCAATAATCAGTTCCCGTGGGATAGAAATCACCTTTAAACGTTTCCACAGAAACAACGCGTGCGAAGCCGCGGGGCGCAGCTAGTCTAAAGTAAAACTGTACTGACCTGATGCTGCGTTTGTGGCTGCGGATAGGGCGGCGGGGGCCCCACGAAGGCCGACGTGGAGGGGCGAGCGAACAGCCCGTCCTGGGCCGGTGCCCGCGACGCGCCCAGGCCTGCGGGGGCAACCACTACTGATTAATGCGGTTGTAGTTCTTAAGAGGGGCAGGGGTGTTAAGGGAAGGCTAGTCTTAGTTTATTGTTAGTAGGTATGTAATGAAGCCTTTCTTATTGCCTTCATTAATTCGAATCTTAGCGCGACATGCCGTCGACCGAAAACAACCTTTGGAAGCATCTGTCAAAGTCAGTGTCAGTATTGTCAGTTATATTTTAATAATTATTTAGTGATATGATTAATCAACTATTCCTCTCAATTTGATTAGTAAACTTAAAAAATATAATTACATTGTACCCAGATTTTGCACGCCGCAACGGTAGAAATACATTGTGTCTTAAATTAAACAAACACCACCTATGTACCTTATTTACATGTATTTGATGCAATAAATTTTTACTTTACTTTACTTACTTTTATCTCTATCATACCAGTATAGAGCACGATTTACTTAGCGTAAATCCTCCCTATATAACTCGCGCCTGCGCACTGCCAAACGAAAACTCGCACCGTTCGGATCGAGTGGGAATGTTCTGCGGGATCTTCCCGTCCATTAGACAGACGGCGTTGAAAGACTTTCATACTCATTGTCTACTATAGACGCTATCTCAGTCACACTAGCATAGAGCACGACTTACCTAGCGTATTCTCCTTCCTATGTATAACTCGCGCCTGCGTCATACTGCCAAACGGAAACTCGCACCGATCAGCCGGAGTGGGAATGTTCTGTGGGATCTTCCCGTCCATTGGACAGACGGTGTTGGGAGACTTGAAGCTGTCTCTGTCGGCGGCCTGCGCCTCGCCCGAGGTTGAAGTGGAGGCGCCGTCGTCGGCGATGAGACGCCCGATGCCGCCGAGGTTCGCGAGGAGCTCGGCGCTCGGCTGCGTTCGGGAGGTGCTTGCATCTGGAATAGAGGCTTTGTGTTCAAATTGTCGGTCTATCTAATAATTTCTTTATTTATAAAAATTTGTCAAAAGAGAAATTTTATTGGATTTACATTGTAGTTGGCGCAGCCGTTGGGATGGGCTATGTTTATAGTGGATTTTCAGGATGATTTAAATCAAATTGATATTGTGTTAAAGATGTATTTATGTTTTCATGCAATAAATAAAAATAATTTAATTGTATATGTAGGTCTTACAATCTCCATCAGGTGCGCGTGGTGCAACGGTTAGGATGGCATAATGGATATTTGCTTCAGGATAAATTTGATGAAACTGCTTACTAATTGCTACCACAAGTATCTGTTGAAGCAGTCATTGTGTACTTATGATAGTTTAAATGAGCTTCAACTATGGATGGAATTGTTGGTAGCCTGAGAGATGTCCTGGTGGCACAAGACGCGGACACATCCATTTTCGACTAAGTTTGACCTTTATAGAATCTGTAGAGAGTGCGAGCGGGCGTCATCTATCCGCGTGTTCATGAGAGATAGTAAGAGATCATTTATTTTACTCAAAAACACTTAAATTGGTACAAATTATTATATACAGATAATTTAAAACAAACTTACAAACAAGGTGGCTTCGGTACTAAGACAGTAGGTGGTAAAGGGTCAAATGGGTGCCTGCCTCAGCATGTTGCAGTATCAAGCATTTGCCCAATACTGCGCTGGTTATCAGGCAGGTCCCTTAAAAATTGGCATGCAACTGTATATGTCCTGTTTGTATCCCAATAGAGGATAGGAAAGGTGACGGAAGAATGGAGTCGGCGAGTGTGTGGAATGGGGAGTATGGGAGGATGAGGGGACACCAGTCGGATTGCGGTGGTTATTTACACTGGAGAGGTTTTTAGTGGGAATTACGCCCTTCTCAGGTCGTCGAGTCTCACATAATTCTGGTCGGGGGGACCAGAATTATGTGTTGTTGGCTAATAGACCAGTCTATTAGCCAACAAATTTACCTGGTCGAAGAGAAAAAAAGGGGCCTTGACAGTGAACTGGGATCTATGCGACCCACTTGCGCGATGCGACGTGTGACAGAGTCAGAAAGAGCACTAGACTGGGGACAGTATCGCTCACGTCCGTAGGTGTTGACCCTCTGTTACCCTACACGTGTCCTCTGGGTGGTGCTAAGAGCGGTATCCTCTGGGAGGCTTCGGCCGTGGCTTGTCACCACCCTCCGGACTGGGCCAGTCCGTGAAGCACTCAGTTGTGTTTCGGAATGTGGTCCGGAGTAGCCATCTTCTAGACCTTCGTGATACATCGTCGGCCGCATCTTCGCTTTCCATCAGGTTAGATTGCGGTCAAACAAAGATCTATTTCTGATAAGAAAAAAATAAAAAAAAGACTAGTATAAGTCACCTTCAGCCGCCGTGTCCGTGTTGATTCTGAGCTCCGCGCCATGTTGCAGCCGCAGCGACACGGCTGCGTCGCCGTCCAACTGCACGGAAAGGATGCCTAGGGCTCGCAGCTGCGGAGCGCCCGCCGCGGCCAGCGCGCGCAGCCTAGCCGCCGCGGCTCGCGGGACCGACAGCGTCACGCGGACTGAGTTCCACGGCTCCACCTGGAAGGTAACACTTGCAGGTCAGACAAGGCTGTTTATAAAGATTACTACCCCGCGTCTTCGCACGCGTTGTTCCTATGGAAACGTTTAAAGGTGATTTTTATCCCACGGGAGCTGATTTATGAGACAAAAAGCCTATGTTTGATTCCAGGATTAGAATTACCTGTATGCAAAATTTCAGCTCGATCCGTACAGTACTTTTGGCGTGAAGAGGTAACAAACATCCATCCATACTTCCATACAAACTTTCGCATTTATAATATTAGGGTGATTAAAGATTTAAATCGTTAGATAGGCCATTTCCGTGGTGAGACCGCGCCGTGTTTGTTGCCAAGCGAAGTTTGTGAGCTCATAACTTATCTTTGTCATTTGGAATCAGTGAATGGTGTGGTGTGCTTTCACAAAAGTTTGTGCAATATGATTGCACAATAAGTAGTAATATTAACAGTTACAAATCCACTAATTTTATAAACGGACTTCAAAAAAGGAGGAGGTTCTCAATTCGACTGTTTTTTTATGTGTTTGTTACCTCAAAACTTATGACTGGGTGGTCCGATTTTCATGATTATTTTTTTATATTAAAGCTGTTGCTTCCCGTGTGGTTCCAGTTTTGACAATGTGATCCATGAAAATCCATGAAATAACAATATAATTGAAGTAAGTTTATAGTTTTTCAAAACAAAATCGATTATCTACTCATAGGTGCGTGCGTCGGCATTTTGTTAACGCACGCATTCAGAGACAATGGTTTTTGGACGGAAGTGCGTATCGAGTTTTAATCTTTGAAGCTTCCAAAATCCTCAACGACTGTATTTTGGACCTTCTTATGTAATCGAGTGACTTCATTTGAATGTCTGCATGTGCACAACCTTAATTGGGTGCAATAACGCCGCTACGAGATGGGTTTCGAGCGGGATGGCAACTGATTGAAAAGTACCTACTGAGCAGAGACGTGCACCGTATTTTCTATGCGCCAAAACAGTTTCTACCCAATTACAAGTTAATGAAACAACTAATCGAAAAATTCAAAGACATAACTAAAGAAATAAGGTTTCTTATCAAAACAAAACCAAAGGAAAAAGTGTGCTGTTCCTGAGATAAATAGCAAAATCTAGAAAATTCGAACTCGTAATTGCAAAACCGAAGTTTCCGATTCGTTTTATGCAAATGCGTTTTTATATCAGTGACATACTCGTAAGAGTTCTGAACGAAAACGAATAAAAATCATTTTTGTTTTCCGGGTAGGCCCCGTAGTTTCTGTGACGGTCGATATCTTGAAGACTTGAAGATTTTCAAGTGAAACAACCTTACTTTCTAATTCTGATTCTAAGTTAGGGGACTTAAGATGTGCACGGACATCTCGCATAAGAGGCATCTGTCTAACCAAGTAAGCCCTAACCAGCCCAGCTCCTTGAAGTATCGGAGCAGGACTTTCGGTGACTGACAGCTTCGAGCTTTTAGCTTTTCTGTGATGCTGGGGTTGATGCCTCAATGATATTCTTCAGCTCTGTTTTGATTCTGTCCTCTTCTGAGGCAGTGCCGTACTACAACGTGTTCCAATCTCTTCTGCATGGAACCACAGTCCAACCTTACCTTGTTAACTTTAAGAGTATGCGGATGCGGCTCAGCAAGCAATGTGCGAAGCTCAAGCAGCAGCTGTTTCAGACGCGCCGGGAACCGCGGGTCCTTGATATCGCCCTCGCATGTCACCACTACGCCGCAGGAGCCGCCGCCCGCCTTGCTTAGCCCATCGCTATCCGCTGCCATACTGAAACATTATGATTATGTTAAAACTGACTGCTGAATTGGAGCTCTACTTTAAAACTCATGTTTACTCAATGTTGACACCCACTGTTGAGCAGAGGCTTCAGAATATAATAAATAAATAATGCTGGACAATCCACACAGCATCATGTAGCCCTAAGCTAAGCAGAGCTTGTGTTATGGGATAACTAATACTTAATACGATACGCTACATAGATAGATATTGTTTATGATACATAGAAAACATCCAGAACGCCCTGAAAAAATATCCGCAGATCGTACAAACATTTATTCCGAGGCGGCAATCGAACCCGCAACCTCCTGCCTGCGTCACAGGCGTCTAACTGTAACGCGGTATTATGCCGCGTAAATATCTACGAACCGGGCCCGCAATGTAACATGCAATGCAAGGCAATTCGTAGATTCGTAGTTGCGCGTGAATCGCGAACGAATTCTATTTTGTTTTGAAAATAGTTAGGTGCATAAAGGTTCTATGCATAATGAGCAGTACAAGCTTTACAGGCTTGGCCTTGGCACTGGCATGATGGCCCCAAGCTAAGCTGACTAGGTCTCGGCCTTCAAGCTTGGTCGTCATTGCAGCCCTAGCTGTCCACGCTATACAGGGTACGACCTTCGGTCTCGGCCTTAATTTCAGCTTGTCCATAAAGAGCTGCAATGCTGACCGTAATGTGGGCCTGGACTTACGCTTTCGGCTTCATAATCGCGGCCCGCAACCCAGCCATTACTGACCTCGGAAAGAATTGTTATTTGAACAGAAATCGATAGCATTTTACCGACTAATGTTTTTATTAATTTCGTTTTTTTAATAAAGCATTTTATTCACGGGCTGAGTTGGAGAGGGTTTGTCCCTTTAGCCGTGCGCGACTGCCACGGCGTTTTTCACCGTGACGTTGTGTAGAAAGATATGAAACTATCAAAGGAATCAGTTTGGTCATTTAATTAGAGTGGTTTTCGCTAGAAAATAATATTTTGTCTGCAAACAAAGTGAATAGAGTTACATCTAGTGGTCACTAAGTATAATGAGATATTGGGTAGCATTAGGGCTTATTTACGGAGACCAGCCCGCACTAAATTCAAATATATGGCGTTGGTAGTGTGTTTACGAAGAGCGTTTTTACACGCGTTTGTTTGATTTGACGCATTGCACGCGGCGTCGCACACAGCGCGCACTGTCACTCTTTACGCCCCGCCAATCCATAAACATTGACGTTTATTGCGATATGTTTGTTTACGAGTGCGATGACGGGGCCGCTGCACACCCGCGTTTTCGTAAACAGTGCAAAACGCACAAAGCGCCGCCCGACGCGTCGTCGCACGCGCCGCTGCACGCCCCGCGTCTCACTGAACAAGGCTTAGGAAATCGGCCACTTCGCTGCCGTTATGTTGTTTATAAATCAAAGATAATAAACCTGTAATTTATTAACTATTGTATACCAAACCCAATGTCATTATGAGATTCTGAGACAAGATTTATTTTTATGGTTAGAAAGAAAGTTGTACTCATTTTATAACCGACTTCAAAAAAATGAGGAGGTTCTCAATTCGTCTGTTTTTTTATGTTTGTTACCTCAGAACTTTTGACTGGGTGATCCGATTTGCATGATTATTTTTTTATATGAAAGCTGGTGCTTCTCGTGTGGTCCCATTTTAATTTTGTTCAGTTCTGACAATGGAATCCATGAAAATTCATGAAAAAACTGTAAAAATTTAAGTCGGTTTATAGTTTTTTAAAACAAAATTAATAATTTAGCATGAAATAATAATTTAGCAAAATTAGAACTAATAGATCCGAAATAATAGAATGAATATTATTTGTTAAAAGTTAAAAGGTTCAGCAATTAGAGTTTATATGGATTTCATAAAATGCAATTATTGTCATAAAAACTGTTATATAAAAACCTGCAGCATTTCACCCGCGTAGTTCCCATTCGCATGGAAATTTCGGGATAAAATATAGTCTATATATCACTCCCTGAAAGTAAGCTTTCTAATGGTGGAAGAATTTTTTAAATAGCTACCTCGTTTGTCGCACGCGGACCTTCGCCTGCCGCGCCACAGAGGTCAGTTATGACTCGCTTGAATAACACTACTTCATCACAATTCACATTATTTTCAATTTCAGATACTTCCTATGAGAAGGAGTTGTTTTAAGAGGGCAATCATTATGTTTTGGACTGAACATCGTAGGCGCACAAAATGATGTTTTTGTATATTTAAAAGACAACTACACCACTTATGAAAAAACCCAATCGAGGAACCAAAGAATTAGTAATAACCTACAAAGCAAAACAAAAATATTTTCTATAGACTGCGGGGTTCCTGAGATCTAAAACAAATTAGATGCAAAACAGTGGACTTTCATGTTTTTTTTGTCGTATTTTTTTTTATGAATCATGTTTTCACAACCAAGGAACTGAAGAAAAAATTTAGAATTTTATGTAATTCTTGTTTTTTACCACGGGGATCCTGTCAATACTGATCATAGGTCTAGTTTTTTTATACTCCACTATGTTCGAGCCTAAGTAAAATAATTAAGGGGCCAAAATTACTGCAGAGGCCACATGCGCTGATATAATTTTACCGTGAATAATGATTACCTGATTTTTCTTGCTGGCTTAATGTTTTTAAAACTGTCAACTTTAAGGGATAATTTCAATTATGATAATGTTCATTTAAATTATGTAATTAATTGATGCAATAACAACTTTTATATCTTGCATACATAATTGTCATAAGTTTGGTGATTTTTTTTCTTCATGTCTTTAAACTATGTTAATTTAAACTTGCATTTGAATTTCAACAGCATAATTTATAAGCATGATTGATGAAGTGCATCATTTTACTAAAGGTTACCAATCATAAAAAGAAGCAATAAAGATATTATTGCAAATATGGCAAAAAATCCTGACAATCAATCAAAATTTGATAGGACTATGAAAAAATATATTTACTTTTTTATCTTTTAATTTTGATACTTTTTATTTTAATTCAAAACCTTTTTCTTGCTGCAAGCAAAGATAAAACTATCTACATCAGTGAGACATTCTAGCCCAAAAGAAAGGAATATTAAGCAACTAAACTGTTCAATAATACACTCGAGAGCAATGAATCCGGGTCACTTAAAGAATGTTAAAAATCTCGGAAACTAAAAATGATAGGTTAATGCAATAAATTGTATTTAATAGACAATGTAATACTCCTTAAATGAAAGTAAAAAAAATATGAGTCACCATACATTTTATTAACACAAAATTACATAAAGAAAAAAACTGCTGATCTCTCCTTAAAACAAAAATAGGAAACATGAAATTTTTGAACTTTATTACGATTTTCTTGAATTTTAATACTTCGTATTGCCTCCTCGTGCTTCCATTACTGCGTTTACGCGGTTTGGCATGCTGTACACCAAGTTCCTTATACGATTTTGGGGAATATTCTCCCATTCCTCTGTGAGAGCAATTTTGAGCTCACGAAGCGTGATTGGGGGAGGGTTTCGTTGTTTTACGCATCTGCCTAGCTCGTCCCAAGCATGCTCGATCGGGTTGATATCCGGGCTGCGCGCTGGCCACTCCATACGAGTAATGTTCATCTCTTGAAGGTAGTCATTCACAATCCTACCTGTATGAGGTCGGGCATTGTCATGCATAAATATAGCATCCTCACCTAAATTGACCATAAATGGACCAACATGATCATTGAGGATTTCTTCCACATATCTTACGCTAGTTAAAGAGCCGTTTTCTATGATCACCAGCTCTGTGCGACTTTCAGAAGAAATTCCGGCCCACACAAGTACAGACCCACCACCGTAGGCTACTTTTTCTTCGATGCATGCTTGCTTGAATCTTTCCCCTGGTCTTCGATACACTCTGTGTCTTCCATCGTGCTTGTAGAGCATAAATTTTGATTCGTCGGAGAACTTTTGGATATGAATTCCAATAACTTTTGACCAATCTTCAATACTCCAATTTACGATTTTTAGGATTCTTTAAGTGACCCGGATTCATTGCTCTCGAGTGTATTAACTTGTTTATTCTGGCTTATTTTAATAATCGCTGCCAGCTCAGAGAGAGGACCCAGGAGATTTTTGGATATGAATTCCAGAAATTCCTGGATCCACTTATTTACACCGTAAATACTTGTTCATTTTTTAAATACAAACAACTAAGTAACTATGTAGGTACTAAAATGTATTCTTTGACTTGATCCTCTTAAGGTTAACGAATCCAAATACATGGAATTCTGATTATTTTTCGTTTTTTAATTTTTATATACAATCAGCTGTTTAGGCATAAATAGAAGTGGTCTCTGATGGAATACTCAGTTACCATTCCAGTGAATAGCACCATGATAAGATTTGACCACTTGTGGTCAAGTTTGAGCATATATGCCATCTTTAAAGGCAACATGTGGTCTTTGTCCTGAAGTTGGTCTTTTCTTTTGCTAGTGAGTTTATGTTATTTAAAATATGTGATTTTTTTTATATTTTCTTCAGATGCTGCTGCATGTGTTCTACATAAAGATAATCCGACAAATACATTTTAACTGATGTTTTGATAGAGATTTGCTTACATTAAGCAAATGTCAAAGCTAATCAATGAAGCTGGTAACTGTCCAATTTATTTGTATGAAGAACACCACCCTATATTCATCATACACAACTATTCAATGTGTGATAATCAGCAGCATCAACAATTAATTTAAAATTAATTAATTGTAATGAATGTATGAAAGTGCAGTATGATAAAGGAGTTTTTGACAGACTGTCAAAAACTCTTTTATCAAAAATCCATACATCTTGTAAAAGAACACCAAATTCTTCTGTTATAATTTTTTATAAATATTCTTGGTTGGATACTGCACAATTACTATTTATCCTTGCAATTGAAGTAGCAGACTTATTGTACAAACTTTAGGTACTAAAGTCAGTAAGGATTACCTAATCTAAAAGTGAATTACATGACTGATGGTTCAATTCCAATTTTACAGATGACTTAAGACAGGGCTCAATAAACAATTAACACCAAATTTTTAGGCTATATTGTCATAATACATAATATTGTCCATTGCTGAACATGCCTGCCCAACAAGGGAGGTTTGCCACAATCACAATCAATTATAAAATCTACAAATAACTTACCTACTTCAGTATTAAAAATTTACAATTATTCACAAAAACTAGCAGTTAAGTTTTGGTTTGGGAAAACTTTTAGGGTTTTGAGGATTATGACCTCCTCAAAACCCTAAAAGCTTTAAGCAGTTAAGCATGTTTGGAGAGTTTTAATTATCATTTAAAAAGCCTTTTCATTATTCTATAGAAAGATGCTAATTAATGTTAAGTTTGTCAATAAAATTACTAAATAAATGTAAATATGGGTTTTATAGTGAATCAATAGATACATTTTTGTAGTGATTTGTATTAATTTACATAATTTTACTGTGTGGCTTGGCTAATTTGTTATTATTTACCTAACAGATTCTGGTTTGGTTGTTAGATTTACTGAAAAAGGCAATGTACATTTAGCCTGAAAAAAAGACATAAAATCTAGGCATATAATAAGGTCTGCCTGGTAATTTGCAGTGAGCAGTCAGAGTAGACACAGCGATTCAATTATGGATAGGTCATAACCCCTATTTTGTATTTCTATTAAAAAGTCTTCTACTTATTTATAGTAGGTTGGTTGGAATAAAAGAGCTATTTTATACTGAGTGTATTCAATACCAGAGACACAAGTACAAGAAATTACACTTACTATAATCTATAATCCCTTCATCAGGATAGGTGTGTTCTATTCAAGTTTGTTGTTCAATGAATATCTGCTACTGTGTCACTACAGCTATTTCATTGTATGGGGGAGGTTTTTCTGGCAATCAATGTTTAGAGGCTGATATTATGAAGTTGCTCTGCTTACTTGGGCTATGATGATACTGTGTACAGCATTTATTAAATGTGATAGGACTAGCAATTCAATTAAAAGAATTAAAAGAAAAATCATATAAGTAGTGTATTGTATTAATTATATCAGTTATCTGGTACCCATAACACAAGCTCTGCTTAGCTTGGGTCTAGAAAGTGCTATGTGAATTGTCCAACATTATTTTTATTTATTTGATGGATTATGGAACTTAAACTTTGAAGCTAAGATTTGTTTTGTTTTTTATTGTGTAATCAATTTGTGTCAATTTCGATATGCAGTAATTTCAACATTTGTGTAAAGATATTGATATTTTATTTCAGTAATTCTGAACCAAAACAAACAGAATTATTTACATGCATAGCTAGATGACATTGTGTGGATTATCCAGCATGATTTATTCATTTATTTATTTAGGTAGGTAAATGGCATGGGCATGGACAAGCAAGGGCATTCAATTATTATTCTAATAATTGGAGACTGATGTCTCAGTTCGATTATTTGTAAAAAACTGTGTTCTAAAATTGTTTGTATCAAGTTGTTTATTAAAATTGTACAAGGTTTTTCTTATCAATGGCATCTTAGGAATGTGTCATGGAATAGTTGAAATAGTTTAGTTGGTACACATGAAAATGAATAGCAGACCCATGCTAATAAGAAGAAAACAACATGTGAACTGATAACCTACAGTTGTAAACATATTCAAGGATGGAATCTCCCTGAGTGACGTACGGCGCCGAAACTTCGACACCGTATTACACAACGCACGGAATTACGTTTTGGTGTTGACAGTGGCACTGTAAGCGGGGTTTTCAGGGCGGTCGCCAAGGCAGGCACGGCCCTATGACCCACCGACGACGTCCCGTCAACCAATGTGTCCATCTTGTATCGAACATCGAACGATCGAAACACCGATCCAAAATGTAAATAAACTAATAACATTGCACTTACCTCTCATACAATGTCACATTCCGCTCAATCTATCACGAGAGCCATCCTCTAGTGTCCCGAATCATCCTGGGTTATCAAAATCAACACCACAGTCCGGCTCCAACGCAAAGCAAAATCGGTCCTATGGTCAGTGTCCACTTTACTCCGAAAACATATGACACACTACTCCTGCCCCCGTTAGGGTTCACTAGGGCAACTGATAATGGGTTTTTATGAGTTTTAATTTATGAACACACGACTAGAAGCACTACAATAATATCACGAAACGAATTCACTAAAATTTCATGTTCCAGTGACGCAAAGCTCATATATCGTGATGAGCAGCAGCCATTTTGAAATGTTCGGGGAGTGCAGTCACAGCATGGAACATTCGTAATTTACGGCTGTTCCTGGCTTTTAGCACTCCTAGTAAGTAAAAGTATAGTTGGAAAACTTCATACAGATGCGATTTTAACACTTTTGATCACAGTTATTCACTCCCTAATCTAATTGAAACTATTCAAAACAACCTAAGCGACATCCGATAACTCCAGCTTACCCCATTTGCATGACACACATAAAATGCCAAAAAAACACTAAAAACACTGAAAAACGTACATAAACTGTATCGCGGAAGGATATTAGAAGTTGGAGCATCGGCTTAATGTACCAGTCCAGTAGAAAAATCGCTAAAAAGGTAGGTATT
The DNA here is from genome assembly GCA_955876795.1 of Eupithecia tripunctaria. NCBI lineage: Eukaryota > Metazoa > Arthropoda > Insecta > Lepidoptera > Geometridae > Eupithecia > Eupithecia tripunctaria. Next base: position 3,589,485 of record OY041623.1, on the reverse strand, counting down.
TATTTTACAAATAGTTAATTCGGTACGAACAATAACAACGGACGCCATTTGCAATTTTCAACTTGACATGCGCATTGACTCGCCGTAGACAATACGACGTAGCTTTGAACTAGCGTATTTTCTCACGACATCACCCAATAAAAGTTGGATTTTTTATCTATGGTCTCCGGATAGAAGTAGACAAGAAAATAAAACATCGCGTCCTATTTAGCAATAGAATAACAGTATCATTATTTCACAGAAGTTTATAGGTAAGCAGAACAAATATTACTAGAATTTATGCGTACCCTTACACTTTCATACAAATCTTATGGGCCGAACACAGGTAAGACGAAGGAGGATGGGGGAATTGTGGTGATTAATGCGACAATGTGACATTCTGAACTATTGCAATAATTTTCGATGTAATTCCGCATTAACGAATAAAGAAAAAACATGTATAAACATATTATATAGGTATATAAAGATATTTATCAAACTTATTCAAACTTTTTCTACCTACTTTTATCTTTAGGTACCTAGGGCCTAACTCATAGCATAGAGATTATATAGTGCTAGCTAAGTGCTATTACAAAGTAAAAAATGTTAGAATTGCAGCAGTGGACTAATATAGGCTGATGATGATGATGATGACTATATTTTTAATACACAAACTTTGATTTACAAAACACTTTAAGATACAAAGTCGGAAAAAAGAACAGACAGACATAAATGAATGAAATAAAAGGAATCAGAGCACACACCGCCGTAAGAAATTTCGATCCTCTAAATGGGTCTGTCTTTTTAAACAATCTATAACAGATTGTTGATTGATTCGTGTTAATTAACCATAAACAGGCATTTGTTGGCATTTGTAGCTAAGTGGTGCTGGCTTAGAAGTACCACTCCAACTCTTCCCGCGGGTGACGTAAGAGGTAAGAGGCGACTGAGGGACATCTACCGGGGGGTGGGCAGCAGCGCCCATTGCAGAACAAATATACCACCAAACAGCAATCCCCAACCCGCATGCCCAGCGTGGGCCCTACCTTCCATGAGATAAACTCCAAAAGGCGCTTATCAGGAGGAGGCCTGCGTCCAGCTGTGGACCAATACAGGCTGTTGAGGTTCAGGTTGAGGAGGAGGAAATTGTTTGATTTTCATGGTGTGGACTTTGAAAATCGTACTAATAAATGAAAAGTCAAAACAAGGTAAACAATGTTTTAAAAACTGAAATATTAATACAGTATTTAGAAACCACATAATAACGAAATAACATGCTTTACGAAATCCTTGTCATAGAACAATTAGTCACTGAATAAATAATGCTGAATTATCTCCAAATATCCTCACAATCCCAAAAGTAAACTATTCGGGATTTTGTACGACACCTAAAAACTTACCAATAAAAAGTAATTTCAGGTGCTTCCCGATATGAACTAATCAAAAAGATAAGAGCCGTGGGAAGTGTGCTCGTGTGCCAATTTGACAACTTTTGTTGCGTTGAGAACACTACTCTGTCATTGCAGTGCGATTATAAGTGTTAGTTCACCAAAACACCACGACTCTTCTCTTTTTGAACAGACTCAGATATTTAAAAAAAATGTCTGCCTAGGCGCCACGCGCAGCTCGGATGTCTGTGTATTAAACTAATTTGACAGCACGATAAAGGACGCCCGTCTTTCACTCTATCCATCATAATCATAACTCATAAGTATAACATTACGAAAGTAATATCCATATTTAATAGCATAGACTTTATATAGTACTAGCCAAAGATCGATATTATTAATCCTGTATCTTCCTACACAGGATTAATCTATAATATCTATTGGTGATTTTGTTCGTCCAAGATCAGGCTACCGCAATTTACTTTTTTCCGTGAATTTACTCGTGCCGCGCCGCGTGCCACCTCTAAATCTAATCCCTTACCACATTAGTGCCTTGTGTAGTGGCTGCGCCTGCGCCACAAAATAGCCTACGTTCTTGTCCGCGCCGCCAATACGTTCGTACAATGTTGTATCACTAACTTTTCATGCTTCACTGAAGGCTTGATTTCATTGGCTGTTTATGTAATCACCATGTTTTTGTAATATTTTACTGACATTTGATTGGCTGCCGCCATGAAACGTGAGGACTAAGGCCACGAATCACTTCCGTTCCGTCTCTGTATATTTGCCCTTCCATCGAGCCTTCCATGCCATGCAAGGGCCAAAGATTCTATGCTCCAGCTATTCTCAGTGTACAATGTTTGTAAACAACTCTTAACTTAGTAAAAAAACTCAAATTTATTTGGCGTGGTGCTCGAAAAATTTATGTCGACAGCGCTAAGTAAAGTAGGTATTGTTTTGTGTGGAACTCAAAGCCTGCCTGTTTAGGCAATTAATGTTAGCGGTGGGAAGGAGAACGTAGTTATCTATAAAAAAAAGTCCTGAAGGAGAATAATAATAATAATGAATTATGTCGACGACTCCTTGATCGATTATTTTATTATAAAAACTATCGTAGTTTGACGAATTCATTACGGTTGTATTAGATCGATTAGTTTAGTTTTGATAATAATTGGATTTGTTTCAAAAAAAACTTAACTGAATTCAATTGTATGGTTTTCTTTCTCATGGATTCCATTGTAGTAGTCCACACGGGAAGCACCAGCTTCCAAATAAAAAAAAATACAATCGATTTACCCAGTTGAAAGTTCTGAGGTACTTAACAAACAAAAAATAATAATACCTACAGTCGAACTAAGAACCTCCTCCTTCTTTGAAGTCGGTTAAAGACGAATTTTACTATTCGAACGTTAAAGATGTAAAGAATAATCCATGTAAGTTATCATGAATCTATATTTAATAAATTTTACTAACAAATCAATCCACTGTTAGCCTTTTTTAATTACTTTCCACGCTTAGCCTTTTGTGATGGCTCTTCTAATGCTTCCGGAGGGACGGATTGGAATAACCCTTTGCGAGCCATTTCATCTCCCCATTCATCAAACTCTGCCCGACTGAAATGAACAATTCTGTATTAAAAATTTGAATCATAAAATAAAATCTCATTTCATACAAACTACTTACACTTACTAGTTAAGTTTGATAAACAAACTTGGGTTCATGGCGGGCCATGGCAGGCTTAGACGAACTTTGTTTATTAAATTACCTTATATATTAAAAACTAGCTGCGCCCCGCGGCTTCGCACGCGTTGTTCCTATGGAAACGTTTAAAGGTGATTTTTATCCCACGGGAACTGATTTATGGGATAAAAAGTTGCTTATGTATGATTCCGGGATAAGAATCACCTGTGTACAAAATTTCAGATAGATCCGTTCAGTAGTTTTGGCGTGAAGAGGTAACAAACATCCATCTATCCATCTATCCATCCATCCATCCATACATCCATAAAAACTTTCACATCTAAGATATTAGTGTGATAAATACATAGAGTACCTATGTTACTTAGATAATAAATTAAAAGTCTAACAAAAACAAAAAATCATATATGAATTTATTTATATAATCTATACAGTATTTTTATTCATGCTGCCCGTTGTCAAGTGTCAGTCAACTGTCAAGTAAGTCAAGTCAAATCTGCAGTCAAAGTCAGACAAGTCTCGCTTAAATCTCGCTTCGCTCGATCAGTCTTGCTTGCTTGATACTCGTCTAAAAAAATAAATGGTTACTTCCTTTCTTGAGTTTCATGTAAAATAAACATAACTTAGAATCTCCTCTCAAAGTCAACTTACCTGTCATAAATATTCTCAATCAAACAGTTTTTTATCGAGCGCGCCCGTTCGTTCTCTTCTGACATTATTTATTGTTTACATGGATCGAGGTGTTTGATGTTGAGCTTTTTATTGTCAGAGTGTGGCAGTGTTCAGCTACTTTGAAGGCTAAGCATTTGTAAAACAAAAGAGAAACAATGCCAATTCATATTTTGGACTAATCTTTGTCCCATCCAAGTAAGTTTCCTCAAAGTAATTTTGTTAAAACTAAAGATATGATGTAAATTTTCATTGTTTATATTACATACAGCTGTAGTAAGTATTTTCTATGAATCTAGTTACAAAGCTTAAATGCTTATATTACTGTGTAAGCTTAGATGTTACAGCTATAATATTATAATAATATTAATTCATCATGAATTATATGAAACATACATTTCATCGGACACCTATATTGGCAATCAGTGCCTATTCTTGAAGAGAAAGCCCTCAGAAACATAGTAAAAGGCATTTGAGCTGTGTGGTGCTGCTTAGAATTAATTAGCACCACCCCAACTCTTCCCCATGGTGTCATAAGAGACAAGTGGAGATTGCTACTCAGTAAACATGGGAAAAACTGGAGGCAGATGCTGGTCAAGCTGAATTAAGGGTGCTATAAACTTGATTAGGGGAGGCCTATGTCCAGCTGTCAACTAATAGAGGCTGAGGATGTTGATGTCTGATGGTGAAATAAGGTCTAATTATTTAAAGGTGGATGCATCTTTTCTTTTTCTTCCTCAAAGGTGTCCACGTCTGGTTGGCGTAATTTTCCCAATGTCCAATGTCCATGTAATATAAGTATTATAAACCTTTCAGAGTTAACATTGTTTGGTACCAAAGATAATGGATGTGAATTTTGCAGTAAAATGCTAATCAGAGACTACTGTAGCTACCGTAACCTTACATAAGTAATACTTATTTTTAGATACCAACATATACTCTAAATATATAAAGAAAGATATTTAAACTGAATCGAAAAATATAAGCAACATTATACAGTAAGGTTGGATTCAAAACCCTGGTAGATGCTTACAGATAGTATTCCTTGTATGCCGCCATTCTTGGTCTTCCAATCAGGATATAGACAGAAGCACCCCCAATGCAGGACAAGAGCAGAGCTTGCGCAATTGTTCCTGCACACAATACATTTATTAAAAGGGCAGAAGGCGCGCCATTTTGTAGAGAGGATAAGCATAGGATAAGTGCAAAAAAATAGATTTTGCTTTACAAGAAAACTACACAACTTATGAAGAAACTGGTTCAAGGAACCATATAATTTTGAATAACCTACAATTCATTGGTGTTTTCCAATACAAATAAGGTTCGTAATCACAGTAATCTGTGTTCGTAATTAATACGCTTACATCCGTAATGAACCTACAAAACATAACAGTATTTTTTAATAGACCGCAGGGTTCCTAAGATCTCTACCAAAATTTGCACTTTTTCACTTTCTTATTTTTTTTATCGTATTTAGCAAGTGAACTTTTCACATCACAGGGCGGCATGGGCGACGGACCTCTTTTTATATAAATATAGAAGTCCAAAAGTCCTGGTCGGGTGGGTACTTCATGTACGCACGGATATCTCGCATAGAAGTGCATTTCTATGCGAGATGTTCGTGCAGACCTCAGTTCCCTCACTTAGAATTACCTACAACTAGTATAGAAGTATAGATATATTACTTTCGGTCTGAGCCCAGTGTAGGCCGCGCATGATAGGCTTGACTCGGCAGGGCGCCATGGGTGGCCGCGGTGGGCAGATCTGGGGGCAAACCGGCGGGGTCGGCGCCGGGCAGGGCGGGCATGGCGGCAGAGAGCATGGTTGACTCATGTTAACTTCCTGCAAGAAATGTTACCAGTAAAAGAGTTGTCTAAGAGATTCCGTAAGCTAATTGTTCTACACGCTCTCTAGGAGATACCTTCTTGGATAGTTTTCGTGTTGCTTATCAATAAAATTCAATCAAACCATAGGATCTTTCACCGTTTAAAACCTCTTCGAAATAAGTCAGTTCAGTTCAGCCATGCAAAGAGGTCGGATTCTTGGTTCACAGTCGATAGGATAAAGATAATAAAGTATAGTAACAACGTTCTATATGCGATAGTACTTCACGCACTACACTGAAGAATACCGAGATGGTCTGACGTCATAGTTGACCAGTTTATGTTGTTTTTACATTTATAATTTCGATTTTCAGGAAGCTCACATGGCGCAAAGTTCGCACGGCGGCAGCCACCGTCGGAGCCGCGAGCATGACACTCCTCACGGCCCAGTCCGGTACACCACCGCCGACTGGGAGGCCAAGGAGGCCTTATACCACCGGGAGCTGGACGAGGCCCGTGCCAGGGCCTCGCAGATGGAGAAAACCATGCGCTGGTGGTCTGACTGCACCGCCAACTGGCGCGAGAAATGGACCAAAGTCCGCAACGAACGAAACAAGGCCCGGGAAGAAGCCAAACAGCTCAAACTCAAACTCGACACCCTCACGAAAGAATTAAACACTTCTAAAGCGGAAAAGAACGAATTAGAACAGCATATGACAGACTTGAAGCAAGACAACGAAAAACTATTGAGCATTGGAGAGAGCAGAATACGCTCCGGCGATCTGGTCGCTGAAGATGGAGTGGAACTCCGCAGGAAAACCATCGTCTCACCCAACGAATCTTCGCGCCAACGAGCGTCTTTAGACTCCCATAAATTCTCCCACGTGGACAATGTCCTAGCTAATAAGCTGAACGAATTGCGGTTAAGGCTTGACGAAACGTGCAAAAGTCTTCAGAACGAGAAGGACCAGAAAGGCTTCTTGCTAAACAAAATAGAGAGTCTAACCACTGAGCTACATAATACTAAAATGGAGCTGCACAGCGATAGAACTCTCGGATCTACTGATTCTAGTCACAGCGAGGTGGAAAGACTCCAGAACGAATTGTCAGACGAAGTGGCCGCCAAACAAGTCTTGGAAGAAAAGATAGCGGAACTGAGAATGGAGATGGAAAGACTGAAATCTGAGAACAACGTGCAATGGAGCAAGCGAGAGCTTCTCGAAACAGAAAACATAGCTATCCTACGAGAAAATAAGAAACTATACAGCCAAGTCTGCGAACTGAGAGAACAAATTCATAAACTAAATAGAATATCTGATGGCAGCGCTTATTTCGATCATAGCAAACTGGACTCTAACATATTGTACGTAAGGAAGACCAGCGTCAGCCCTCGATCTCATGAATCTAGCAATGGATCGTCAGAAGCCAACTTAGCGCAATATGACGCAAAAACTAACACTTCGGGTGAAGACGACGAATTAGCTATTATTGAAAGAAGTGAAAATTGTTAGCTATCTGAAATTCTATAGGCAACACAGTGATTTTAAAATTATACAAAGATATTTTACCTTCCGAAAATGCAAGTGACTAAAATATTCACGAAAAATGAAGAGAAAAACAAAGAGAAAAAACTGAATTGAAATGTATAATAATTGTCAAGCGGAAATCAATTTAATTACAATATTATGAACGACGAGCGGAAATAGTGAAAGATGTCAAATTTTTAGAAGAGCTGTGTCAAACAAGAGCTAAGAAGTTCGTCATGATATAGAAAAATCAAGAAGGTTTTCTTTATTTGTACACAAAGTACTATAGTTAGGCCAGTATTATGAAAACTTAATCCGTTATCGATGTATGCTTGAGCATATAAGATGCTATAGAAAAGCTCTACTCAAGCAAAGCTCGACGACTAAGCAAGCTTTCATAATACGGGCCTTAGAGTCTGTTCAACAACAATTTGTTATTCCAAAACAAAGGGTTTTATTAAAAATACTGTACTTACTGATTTTTTTCGAATAAAGTTTTGTTTCCTGAGAAAAGGTCACAAGAAAGAGCTTATTAAAAGTACAAGCTTATAATATTTATGCATTTACTTCTAAACTTACTACTAAAGACAGTGCATCTGTGATTGCGCATACACTTGTGCACTATAATAATACAGCGCACATAACTGGCCACCGAAGCCGAAATTCGGCTAGGAGGACATCATCATCATCATCATCATCACCGTGAGTTTTCTCATAAATCAACTACTGAAACGCTCTAAGTTACTTAATTATCATTCCACACACGAAAAAGCCAATTTTAATCTGACTAATGGTCCTTTTGTAAGATTTACTAACGCAAGTCAGATTCGTCTCATTCATTTCGTCAGTTGTGACGATTTTTTGTAAGTGTTTAATGGAATAGGTAGTGTCAAAAATTCGTCACTTGAGACGTGATTAAATCTAAGATGCGCATATGTATTTGGGAGTTAGTATATTGGTTACTAGAACTAGTCTTACTTTAATTTGTATTATTTTGTTGCATGAGCTCTTTTGCTTATAAAAAGACGAATTGTAAACACCTTTTTTGCAGTGCAATTTGTGTTTTAAAAAGACGAAATAAGAGATTAGGTAATTTCGTCCTACCTGCTATTATAGGAGGTAAATTAAGCAATACGTGTGTTAGTGATTTTTTAAAATTGTGATAGCTTAGTCTCCAACACTTGCCAGAACAAAAATCATATGAGTTAAAATATATATAATTATACTATATAAATATAGCTAAAATTTATGGCTTAGTATTTTTGGCCACGGCTCCATTGGCGGGATGGTATGGCACCTGCCTGTCTAAAGCCAAAATGCTAAAGATCTGCGCACATCGTACAGGTTTATAAAAAAATTACGTCACATAAATAATTACCTATATCGAGGTTGTATAAATATTTTAATCATAAATTTCCAGCATTTTAATAACTTAGTTGAGAAATTACGAGTAGATAAGTGACATACCTATCGATGCATTTTAATCTTTTAGCTTGCTGTGTGGAATTTCCAGAATTATAATGTGTTGAAATTACGAGTATAGGTATGAGACATTTTCGAATTTACAAGTTTCTTATTATAATAAATAGTATTCGTTTTTAGGCCTAAACCATAGAGTTCAAAATAAGTGTTTACTCATAACGAATTAATTATATTTATCTGTATAGATGTAATTTATAATGTTCATTGAAGTAATAAATATATACTTACATGTGCTGAATGTACTGTTTCATTTATATTGGTCTTATAATACTTACTTAGATCTAATAGAAAAAAAGAAACTAAACTAAGTATTAGTTTAGTTTCTTACGAACATTATGTATATTAAGATCTAAGTACCGACTGTTGTAGACTTCATTACAAATCCTTGATCTCCACAATACCCGATCATCCCATTGACACCCTCCCACGAGTTCTCTCCTCCGTAGACCGAGACACGTTCTCAGTGACCCCGTTGACCCACTCACCGCCGCTAACCCGGAGGTGACGTCAACCGTTTCGTTACCGCACAGTACCGCCGACTAAAAACCGACCCCACCGGAAGCGAAGTCGATGAATTCCCTCCTTCTGATCACAGGTGCATTCGTGCACCTAAGGCGTAACCTCCATGCCCTCTCGTAGCATCTGGCGACAGCCCAAGCCGAGGTTCGCACCTAAGTGATGGCCCTTATGCGTGTCGCCCTAACCTAATTTTAGAAAGTCCGGTAATGCTGTCATGTCCATCTGCGATTAACTCAACAGCATTATATTTATATTCCACTAGCTGCGCCCCTTGGCTTCGCATGCCTATGCCACTGGAACTGATTTATGGGATAAAAAGTAGCCTGTGTTATTCCAGGCCTAGATCTACCTGCCTATGTATGCAAATTTCAGCCCGATCCGTTCAGTAGTTTTTGCGTGAAAGAGCAACAAACATACATACCTACATGTTAACATGTTTACAAACTTTCGCGTTTATAATATGAGTAGGGTTAAAAATAAACTTGCGGACTTCAGTGGCGTAAAAAGTGAAGGTCCGCCTGTACAAGCAGGGTTTGATTCCCGTTTCGGGACTGATAGTTGTACGATCGATATTTATACTACCAAGGGTTTTAAATCTATGTAGGTACCTACTTCTTTTATTATTAGCCTTTTTCATCCCAGCGCTGGGCAAAGGCCACCCCCCACTCCCTCCAGACATCACGATCACTAGCCAGCTGCGTCCAGTCGGCCCGGAATTTGTTTAATTCGTCCTGCCATCTCCGTATACACACATCAACATTGTCTAGGGATATTCCATTTCGAAATGATTTGCTTACAAACTATTTGCTTTTTAGAAAAAGTTTATACATGGAATAAAACCCCTTTTGTTCTCTTTTCAAAATTTGTAAAAGGAATAAAAATAGAACGCATTAAACAAAGGATAGAATTGGGGACTCCGATCTAGATAAAACAACGTTAATTTTGCCTAAGATAAATTTACTTTTATTTAATTAACAATACTTAAGTGCTATCTAAGTTATTTTTAATTTCAACGGATCTTGTGATATTTCTTATGTCATGGAACGTCGACATTTAAGCAAAGAAGTAATGATAAGAGCGATAGGCATGTTACAAGCCGGTGCTATCCAACGCGTGGTTGCCAATACCCTAAACACCAATCAAAACGTGATTTCTCGATTGTGGTCACGTTTTCGTATTACTGGGATGTAAGAGAGCAACACACTGGAAAAAAACGATTAACCACACCTAGACAGGATCGTTTTCTCCAAAATTCCGCCAGGAGGGAACCCATTCTCACAGCAAAGCAGCTAGTGCAAAGGCTTCAGTTAGACCACCAGCTGTCAGTCAGCGACCAAACCGTCAGAAGAAGACTACATGAAGTCGATCTTTATTCTCGTAGGCCGCTTCGTGTGCCAGCTCTACGACGAGGCAATCGCGGAAGGCGACTTCTTTGGGCTCAAGAACATTTGTTAAGGAACAATGGCCAATGGACAATGGTTCTCTTTACTGATGAGTCTCGTTTTGGATTCCACCCCGATTCACGAAGAACACGTGTATGGAGAGTTCCAGGCAGAGAAAGTCGTCTCCAGCAGCCACAAGAGGTCCATTCGTACCGAGGTGGGACAATCATGGTTTGGGCGGGAATTCGTATCAATGATAATTTTTGTAGCTCAGTATAAGTCATAGATATACAAGTATAGTACAAAAGTAGTTTATGTTTTGTTGTAGAAGCGTATACACAACTACTTGTAGCTCCAAATGACAACCAAAGTAAGCAAAGCTTGTGTTACGGGCATTAGATAAGCCTTCTAAAATTTAATCAATGATCTGAGTGCATAGGTTTATATACCACAAAATAAAAGATCAACATAGTTTCCAAGTATGTAATTCATAACATTATTCACAGCAAAATAAAAATAATACTACTCTAGCGCCACCTAGTTCAGCAAGACTGGAACAGGCCCTTTTTGCGCATCTCTTCGAATTCTTTCTCTCCATCGTAGTTTCTGGAACAAAAGCAATATTGTTATCTATTCAGATGTCACCGAAACTTAACTAATTTGACAGTACTAAAAATGTCGCTGTCATTGTCATAACGATCGAAATAATAAGGATGGCATCATTTTTAGTCCTGTTAGATTAGTTCAGTCTAGTTTTAGCATAATCTGTATAGACATCATTAACTCTGTTAATATAGGACTAATAGATTTGGGGATTTGGATACAAGGTGATTATGGGCATTATCCTCCAAGAGATAACAGCCACTAAGGTGCTTATTAGGGGGAGCCTGCATTCAGCAGTGGACATAGGCTGTAGTGGTAGATTTGGGGCGAGATTTGAGTGAGATAGGGGTTTGGGGCAAGTCTGTGGCTGTGCATGCAATAAATAATACAATGATAATAAATATTTATAATAATATAATAATACAATGTGTTCTACAGTCTCATAGGTTTCTATTCAACTACTTAATATGAGTAAACCAGTCATACTTTTTTGTTTGAGGAGGGATAGAAAAGACAACACCTTTACAGATTTGAAGCCACTGAAAACATTTATCAATCACAATACAATAGGCCAATACAAAAAAAATCTAATTAGTCTTTTTAATAGTCTGATTAAAAAGACTTTTTGTTTTTTTTTGTACCTATAATTTCTTATTCGTCAGGCCTATTCTGAGTATACACTTTATTTTCCCATTTTTTTTACAAAAATTAAACACTGTGTGATATAGACATTAGACACATCAGCCACAGGCTGCTTCACTATTATCAATAAATAAATAAACTCTCTAACACTGCTCAGACTTCACTTTATGGTAAGTTTATTTAACGTTTAATTATATGCAAGCCTTACCTGTAGAACTCGGCATACTTCTGCTTGCGTGCAGTACCAATCAATTGCTTGAAGGCGATTCCAGAAACGGCAGCGACGGTGCAGGCAACAATGATGTTGCGCTTGATGGCCGAGTTTAGTAGACCACGCATCTGGGGTTTGGTAGCGGTAGATACTGCCTTGTCTCCGGCCATCTGGAAGCAGGGTAGAATGAAGTAAATATTGCCGTGCCCTGTATGGGTGCATGTTTGACACCCTTTATCTTTAGGAGCCTATTTACAACATGTTGCAATGAATATATTGAGTGTTGAGGATTGTACAATTGATGGTATAGAAGGATTATTCATGTACATGTACACAGGAGTCTAGCGTCAGTAAAAGCCGAAAGCTAGCTCAAACTACACCTGATTTTCTGGTAAACGTGATCCGAAAAGGTGTAAGAAATAAAGAAGAAAGAAGCAAGAACTCTTTATCTTTTTGATAGAAAACCTCAATGAAAAGTTTGCCAGTCAATAACCCTCAAAAATTTCGAGTTTGGAATAGGGTTGACGAAAAGTTTATGCAACCGACTATAGGTTAGTAGAAAAGATCGTTTGTTTATTCTCTTTTGTTTTTTTAACTTCTACTTCACTGATAGCACAATTTTTTATCTGTAAACTCACGAGTTCTTACATAACATTTTGCAGTTTTGTTTACGGTAAAATAATCATTTCTACGATCTCTGGGAATGGTGAACCAAGGGCTGGAGAAAATTTACTGCATTTTATGATAATTTTACTCACATTTCTAGGAATTTTCAAGAAAATCACAAAATTCGATCGCTTCACCCTACTGAAACAACTACCAACCAGGCGCAGGCAGTTTTCATTCAATTACAATATTTGTGATATTTGTGTGTCCATCTATGTATTATTTGTATCAACCAACCAAACACGATTATTTTTGGCTACGATTGGTAGATTGCTTTATGTACGAAAATTCACCAATAGAAAATCAAAACCAGTTGGCAAAGATGTTTTTGTAGCTGCAAGTATGAGCGATAACGTTCCATTTCAGGCAGAAATGTCAAGTGAAACACGACCTACTAGATTTTTTTTAAATAACCGACATCTAGCGGTGAGTAGCTGAACAGAATCTTTTATCATCAGAATCATGAGCAGCCGAACCCAGGGTTTGAACCATTCGGTCGATCGGGAGCGACATTGAGATGTATGTATTTGGTTTATCATACAAAAGAGTAGGTATGTAGGTCTGAGAGATAGGTATAATGTAATGAATGACTTTGACAAAGTATAAGATAATGAAACCTAATAGGGCCTAAAGGCTAAATTCCTTCATAATTATAAAAGGAAGGTACGAAAGAATAAAACACTGATGGTTCTTAATTTTCCAATAATTTATTCAGGACATCAAGTACCTATGTAATGTAACTTTCCAGACATAAATAATCAACGCATAAATCGATTACACACAAAGATTAATTTTACAATTTTTACTTACCCGTTTAAAATTCAAATTTGAACTACGCTGACGACTTAACTTAAAACATAGAATATCAGAGGGCAGGGCCAGCCTGTGTCCACTAAATTAATATTTACTAACATTAAAATTAATAATTTCAAAGTAGGTTTATTTTTTTACTCGTATGCTAAGACATTTTAAATAAAAAATACTTGCGTCGTCGTCGCTAAGTATTTCGGTGTTTCATACATCAATGGTTGGTATCTATGTAAAGATTTTCGCATTTTTCTGCAAAGCAAACTTAACACAGTTTCTAAGCAGTGTTATTTTTTATTCTGACTTATTTTATACATATACTCCACTGAATAATCAATCGTAGTCAGAAATAACACTGCTTGGATTTAAAATAACAATATTGTGAATAAAGGGGTTATTTTTTATTACTCCGTAGTGACGCAATAATAGACTATTTAATTGTGTGACTGGTTAACTACAAACCTTATTTGTGTTGGAAGAACACCAATGAATTCGTCAAACGACCTACGATAGTTTAAATAGACTATGTTTTTCTTGGCTGGAAGATATCTTGATAAGTTGCTGCAAATTAGCTAGTTACATTTTGAATAAGGCTTTTAAACAACGCCATTTAGGAGCTAATAATTCAAATAAAGAAAGTTACATAAAATACTACGGGTTCCGTAGGTAGGTACAATACATAAATAATTGAGCAAATAAAATACTGATAGCAGACTAGCACGCCATCTTGTGTCTTTTTTGACCAGTAGGTAAACTTTTTTTTGAGAATAGGACTCTCGACTAAGACGCTAAATCAAAGCGCGCAAAAGTGACACTATTTCTAAAAATAACAAGGTTTTTTTTAATCTCAAAAATAATTGGACGGAACAATCAACGAAAATCATAAAATAATGAGAAGTTAATTACGGAACCCGGGTTGGTACACGATCATTTTAAGTATGATAATATTGATTGCACTGAAAAAGTCGTAATCTTTTAAGTTCTTTCGTACATACACCAAAAGAAGGTATAGTTCGTTTCTTTTTCTTTTCTTTTATCAAGCATTGCGAGTTTCACTGCTCAAATAAGAATTTTAGATGGTCTTTTATTATATATATATAAAATATATATATATATATATTTTCATAAAATATTCTTAGTATAAATCTTACTGTACCTTGGCACATAGATAGGTATAGATGGTATAAATAAGTCTAATAGAACATCTCTTTTTTATATCCGTCTTGTGATTTTATCATCGCATCACATCACTGAATATTAGGGTCCTCAACATCATCACTAGAGAAATATTTTGCAGGTTAATGACAGCAGTTACAATTCATGGTCTTCCTTTTATTTCTGACACTATGTTATTTAGCAAAAATTATCCATATGATGAAGCTTTTCGATCGGTATGACAAAGCTACAGGTGATAATTTTCTCGTGTAACGGGTTCGATTCCAGGTTCAATTCCATGTAATTATTTAAATATCTATGAATGCAGTTTAAATGGTTTTTTAAATAAAAATAAAGTCTTCTTTCAGTAAAATGTTCTATCTTCAATATTTAAGGTACTTTCCCTCCATGTGACATGGCCGTGGGACGCCCTGTATAACTCCATGACAAAAATAACTTCTCTTCAATGGTACAAGCAACGTCACCAAAAGGGATGGGTGATTATTAAATTACGGAGATTGGATTGGAGGTTCCATTACAAAGATATGATTTTTACAATGGTACAGAAAAACCCTTAGTTCGTCTGACTCACACCAGTCGATTGAGTTCAAAGAGAATATAACTCTACGGTTGGGTAACGTAATGGTGCCGTTACGCTGGTGACGTCACGGCACCATAACGTTACCCAACCGTAGAGTTAAATTCTCTTTGAACTCAATCTACTGGTGTGAGTGTGAGTCAGACGAACTAAGGGTTTTTCTTCAAGGGAGAACCTTTGCCGCTTTCAGCGTACGTTAGTTTCTTCCGAATTCCGATGTGGAGATAGTTCGTTATGATGAATAACGTTGGTGATAAATGTGATAATTTTTATATGCATGTAGGTATAAATACATTGATGTTTGAGAAAATCTATTACCAATTAAACAATTATGGTGGATCGATTTATTGCGCGCGCGCAGTGTTTTTTTTTGGACAACAAAGAATAACTGAAATTTAATTTGCAGGAATGATAAATTATACCTATGAATCCCATTTACATATGAATCCAATATAAAACTAACTTAGCTTCAAAGTAAGTTAAAACCATTGAATATTTTTTTTCGTTTTTTTTTGTGATCTTTAACTTGATACATATGTAGGTACCTATTTCTCAAGTGATGTGGACCCCAATATTCAGTGATGTGATGTGATGATGAAATCATTAGATGGATATAAAAAAATTAATGTTCTTTTAGAGTTATTTATATACCTATCTATGTAGGTCCCTACTTGCAAGATATTTTACCCTAATTATATAACCATAAAACTTAAATTATTTTGCACAATCGGCAACAAATGTTTCAAAAGAACATGTAGAAGACGTAGATATTCAGTTCAAACTTTACTCATTACTAAAGTTAAGTACCTACCTACTCTCTCACACAGATACCTATACCGTGTCCATTTTGAATTAAGCATAAACGTAAACAAACCGCCCATACTTAACCTAAAATTCACTTTGTTGGCGAGTCCTTTTATACGTAATTTCGATTACTTGTCGATTTTAGATCCTCCCTTTAATAAAAATTGCTTACAATTAAATCTGAAACTCTACGCCAAGCAAGTGAGATTTTGTTATTTGTGTCGTATTTTGTTTACTAACATGCTTTATTGAAAATGGATAAACCATAGGTCCAAAAGACCTATGGTTTATCCATTTTGAATGATATTATATTATTATCCGTGCCTAGGTGTGTACCTAATTATGCAACGAGGGAATAAAGCGGTGTCTAAAGTCACGGACGTCATTGAATCCCAAGCGCATTGGGAGTAGGTAATGTTCATTATTTCCAACAGAGTAATGAAATGAGTTATGAATTTGGTACCTCAAAATATTACTTAAGTACATTATCCTATGTACTCGGTAAAAAGTTTCATAAGTAGGTGTACATAGGTACCTACACCGGGTATCTACACCAAGGTGATTCGCACTAAGAGATCTCATTGTTTGGATTTGGTAAAAGTTCACTTTTTTCGTCCATTACGGCTATAATCACTTGCTTTCGGTTAGGGTTAGATACATGACATATAAGTACATAGGTACCTTTTACGAGCATGTACCTACCTACTGAGAACACAGATATCAGAATAGAACTCTGTGACTGAGAACATACTCACGTCTTTAGGTTAGTAGTCGAAGCGAATATTAATTAGGTACATCTTCTATCCAGTAAATTATCTCTTGCATAAGTAGCTACACATGCTATGTACTACCCAATGATATTTATTGGTACTTTGTGCCTAATCCGAATAAATATGTGTGTGAAAGAGCGTAGGTACAAGTGGTACGAATAATCGTTATTTTCAATTATTAAAAATCTTAACCGCTAAATACGTGCTTACCTAGAAATGGAAGTTGCAATAGATATTATATAATTATGTCACCAGTGTAGATATTATAATGATTTTGAAAACTAATGATTCTCTTACGACGAATGTCGACTTTATGTAGGTTTTCGATATTTACAATATTATGGCAAATATTATGATAATTGGTATGGAAGATCATGTTTAATTTATGGTGCCTAAATCAGTACCTAACTTACCTGCACACAACGTAGGTCGAAGAAGGAACTTGTGTATCATAAAAAGTTTCAGGACCTACGAAAATAAGGTTATATCGATTATTTATTGATTACAAAATTGTCTGGCCGGTGATATCTCTTGATAACGACTATTCACACCACAATAGATAGAAAATATTATACCTTACCTATTTATAATACCTATTAAGTTAGGTTACAGTAAATTGCTTTGGTCGTATAGGTTTTAGCATAATGATGGGGTATTATAAGATAAAACGTTGTTATCGCATGACCTTCGTTTCTATATCTATTAACTTACTACCTAACCTATTATTTATCATACAACAATAATTTAAAATTACTAAAAACTAAATAAAATAAAATATGTTAACACCGTATTCGATAACGATAATATATATTTAATGTATCGATAAGATATCGAATCTATCTGAATTAGGTGACAACCTAATAACCTACAATTATTTATTTGTTCAGATTAGAAGTAAAGGTAAACTTAAATATTGTGGTAAAATACTTGTGCACTTAGTTTCAT
The DNA here is from genome assembly GCA_955876795.1 of Eupithecia tripunctaria. Classification (NCBI taxonomy): domain Eukaryota; kingdom Metazoa; phylum Arthropoda; class Insecta; order Lepidoptera; family Geometridae; genus Eupithecia; species Eupithecia tripunctaria. The sequence goes on along the minus strand of OY041623.1, from coordinate 3,571,818 downwards.
AATTTAAACCAACTTCAAAAAAGAGGTTTCAATTCTTGAGCTTACTCGTTTTTTAATATCATAATACCCCATCCAATAAATATCAAAAGTTTGTGCTAGAAATTATTGTGCTCTAAACTTTAAAACAATGTACAGATAAAAAAGGACATAGCTACAAGGTAAAGACGAAAATGGCAGTTAAAGTAGGCACATCTCAGGATCAACGAAATTGACGCACAGGTTCAAAATGGTAGGTAAGTATGATCGACATTTCAAAAGTCGATCCTTCTAGAGTCTGTTCAAAAAGAGAAGAGTCGTGGCGTTACGGTGATCTAACACTTAGTCGTACTGCAATGACAGAGCAGTGTTGTCAACGCAACAAAAGTTGTCAATTGGCACACGAGCGCCCTCACTTACCACGACTCTTCTCTTTTGAACAGACTCTAGCTGCATTTTGACTGGCTTTTTCAAAATGTACACGTTCAGCGTCGATTTTTCAGACCGATATCACTGCTTCGATATAATTATCGCGATAACGCAATGTATATTATATCGAATGCCTAATTCTATTGCAACTGGTGTGTTCCATAGAATTAGGTGAGTGGCGCTGATAAAATGCGTCATCTCATCGAGACGTTTTTTTTTTCTATATTCACGTTATTTTACGTGTACACTATGTTAAAGGATATTTTTTAAGCTATTGCATAGCTTCTATCGCGGGCCTTGAGCGTGGAGAACGAATCCAGAAATTCCGTAACGAAAATAACCTAACGCTATAGCAATACCAAATGCAATAGCTTTACCGCGGCAGTCCCCAAGTGCCACACGTCTTTTTTTGTAATAAGTTCATGTTAAAACACTTGCTGAAAAAAGCAAGCATTTTTTGGCAAAACAAATAATAAAATATGCAGAATTCAGAAAAATAATTTATAAGTTATTAATCACTTCATTTGATGATCTCAGGGTCTAAAACCACCACCCACTTTCGGCTTAGTACGTGGCACCCACGTATCAGGTTACCACTCCATCCATCAAGTTACCAGTTTACCGTCTAATTTTGACACATTTTAAAGAAATAAATGTCAAATTAAACTATCGAAAAGCTTAACCAGGGTCCTTCTTTACCGTAATCACTAATCAGACAGTACCATTACGCCAATGGAACCACGGTAAAGAGTTAGTCGAATCTGGCACACAATTTACCATTTTGAACTCGTGTAAAACTATCTACAGAAGGGTTCTTTTGACAAAATTTTAACCTCTTAAATCAATTTCCCTTTGCCTCTTACACTAAACTCACAAATTACGATCTAACACCAACATTATACCCATCGCTACGGATATTTTCCACATTGATACGCGAACAACAATTTGAGCCTCATCTAGATGATATAAGGATCTAAGTTTAGTAAAATATCCGAAGCGATGGCTATATTAAATCCTGAACGCTCAGAAAGAGTTATTCATCGAAACAGTTTTGGTTTCTTTCTTTCGTGTATAAATATCTGGTTCATGATACTTTCAAATCAAACGGTACGAGTACCTATCTCTTTTTTAACCTTTTATTACACGCGCAATGTAAAAGAGATGTTTAACGGTGATTTTACGCCAGCCGATTCGTCATACATGGGCATAACTCTTTCTATCGCGTTCAGAAAGATATCTAAATAAGTCACAATAATTATTAATGTAATTAATAAGCGTAATAGATCAAAAACATTCATTTGTTTTTTTCATTTCCTCATTATTTTCCACGTAGCATTGACAGAACATAAGTTACATTGGATTTGCTTACGATATTTCATCGGATAAGGTTAGGAGAGAAAAATCCTTTTGTAACAAAGTTATATACACGATCTAACTAAAATATTATCCAGTACACTTTTCTTTTCATAAAATAAGTTGTATTTAGAAAATTTCGCCTTCCTTTATCATTTGGTAGATACAATTTCTCCTTGAAATCTCTCCGGTTCAAAACTACAAACATTTGTTAAAATTTATACCAGATTTTTTTTACTGACGATATACGATTACAGATTTGCCACTTCCGACGTAGCGGTACAACGCAAAGATAATGCTACGGTGTACCTTATGCGACGTCGTCGTCCAGTCGTCGTACGTCGTAAGTACAATGAAGACAAAACGCAACGACTCGGCGAGATGTAGGCATCATGCTACAACGAAGGTATTATGCTACGTCGTAGCTAATAAGCTCAATCGTAGACGCGTTGTTACGGGGCGGGACATTAAGGTACTGCGTAGACAGTGTGCTACGGCGTAGGCATCTAGCTACGGCGTAGGCATCCAGCTACGATGAAGACATCATTCTACGTCGTAGACGTGTTGCTACGGCGTAGACATTATGCTACAGCGTACGATTTAAAAATTATGCTACGTCGTAGACATTAGCTAAGGCATAGACGGTATGCTACTAAGTAGATATCCAGCTACGGCGTAGACATTTTGCTACGGCGTAGACTTGCAGCTAAACAGTAACTGTAGACATCATGCTATGTCGTAGACGTGTTGCTACGCCGTAGACATCCAGCTACGCCGTAGAAATCAGTTTACGGGGCGTACACATTGTCCTACAGCGTAGACATTATGCTACGGTGTAGACATTATGATACGGCGTAGACATTATGCTATGGAGTAGACATGCTACGATGTAGACGGGAACATAAATTTATATATATTTTTATGGTTTGTCTCCTCTCACTCTATTACTATTTTGAGATAGTGGTCGTAATTCTGTTGGCACAAAAACTAAACTTAACTAACGTTTCTAAAATTATTGCTGGCAATAATTATATGCTAGTTACGGCCGAATACTCAAACGCAACATACAAGTAAATTTAGGAACATTTGAAGTCGACCTTTTTCGACATTACCTTATTTTTTATGGAAACGTAACTTTCACACTTCCATAAAAAATAAAGCTATCGCAAAGTTGTAGTAAACAGTATGGCAGTACAAACTCACAATACAGACTTACGTTTGAGTATTCGAGGGTTAGTTTAGGATTGATGGCAATAGAATCACTATTATTGGATGTTGATCCAATTGAATTTAATTAGTCAATTTTATATCCACTTCAACTGAATTATATCTGCTGTTACAAACCTATTATAATGTTCAAATTAAACCTTTTTATGTCTCCGGCTATGATCCTTCTTGACCTTTAACTTCGAACACCTTTCCTTCCAACCTTGGGTCACCGTAAACTTTATCGTCGTACTCCGCTTCCTTCCCATTGGTCACGGCTTCGATTCCCGGCCCGTACAATTTGATGCAGACAATTTCCTTGTAGTTTTCTAAGGCTAATGCTAATATGGAGCCGCCTAGGAGTACTTCGCAAGAAGTTATTCGCTCTGGTGGTGTGAATACGGCTATCAGTTTACCTGTGAAGCAGAGTTGTTCTTATTAATGGGTTGAAGACACAGCGGCAGCTCAGTACTTAAACAATTATAATTAATTGAATTTTGTAATTCATTTACATTGGTGTAAATAGAGCTGAAAACTCAAAAATTCTAATTTGATCGATGATTATCACATGATATTGGACAAGTATTTTTTCTTTTGTCGATTGATCAAATAATTATGAAGATGTAGACAGTTAAAGTTCCGCGTGAAGTAACGGCCGTCACGTCGAGTTAGAGCCGTGACGTCACTAGGCTCCACAAACTTTGACGCGCTTTATTTATGACGATTTTTTTATTTTGTCGATCAAACAAAAGATGACATAAATCTTTTGCTATCGACAAAATAAAAAAATCGTGTCCAATATCTTCTGATAATCTAACTGACGGATTAATTAGAATTTTTGAGTCGTCAGCCTATTCAGATGAAACTAAACGAAACTAATTGGATAGTACTTATAATATCGCTGCCCCTGTCATAATAACGATCAAAATAATAAGGATTTTTAGTCCTTTCAAATCTTTTATTTTTAAGTCCTTTCAAAAAGGTTAGTCTGTTTCAAAATTTTTAGTCCTTTCAAAAAGTTTAGTCTAGTTTTGGCGACATCTGAATAGACATCAATGTAATTTTTTTTGTCAAATAAAGTTTCTACCTTGAAAAAAAAATGAAAACTATGACTGTGTGATGATGACTCATGACTAGTTACACTTCCCAGTATGAAGGTCCCATAGCCTCACAGAGGGATCCTTGCAGGTTTCATCAGCTGACATCAGAACTCCTGCAGATTTGGCCAGATGCAGCATTGTTGGTGCTGATATGTGTGAGTACAATGACTCATGGCCATGTTGACTCATGACTACAGTGACACTTACCAGCATGAAGGTCCCATAGCCTCACAGAGGGATCTTTGCAGGTCTCGTCAGCTGACATCAGTACTCCTGCTGATTTAGCCAGACGTAGCATTGTTGGTGCTGATATGTGGCCGCGTAGGGTTAGACGGCAGTTTCCTATGGACAAAGAAACTTATTAACAAAGATGTCATCAAAAACAACTTATACTACTATCTAAAGGTTTTATTCTTATTCTTCGTTTATTGTTATGCCGCCATTTACCAGCGATAAAATCCTAAATCAATATTTTGGTATCAACAACCCGGATATCACACAAACCAGCCAGAGCGACGGTGTCACACCCTGGCTTCCAATGCTTGAAGAGACAGTTTAGTTTTTACCGGATTGTTCTAGAACTTACCAGTGACTAGATCCCAGACCAGTATCCTGGTATCAGCCAGCCCAAATAACACACATTCATCGACAGAGCTGATAACCAGAGCGACGGTGTCACATCCTAGCTTCCAATGCTTAAGGAACAGTTACGATTGTAGTGGATTGTTTTAAAACTTACCAGCGACCAGATCCCAAACCAGTATCCTGGTATCAACAAGTCCAGATAACACACATCCATCGATATACCTGATAGCCAGAGCGACGGTGTCACACCCTGGCTTCCAGTGCTTGAAGAATCAGTTTAGTTTCTACTGGATTGTTCAAGAACTTACGAGTGACTAGATCCCTGACCACTGTCCTGGTATCAGCCAGCCCAGAAAATACACATCCATCGACAGAGTCACATCCTAGCTTCCAATTCTTAAGGAACAGTTTAGTTTGTACTGGATTGTTTTAGAACTTACCAGTGACAAGATCCCAGACCAGTATCCTGGTATCAGCCAGCCCAGATAACACACATCCATCGACAGAGCTGATAGCCAGAGCGACGGTGTCACACCCTGGTTTCCACTTCTTGAAGAGCGTCCCTGATTGGAGATCGTACACCACGATGAAGTTCGGAGTAGGCTCGTCTAGTTCCCGGGATACTACGCAGACGTATGATCCTGGGAATGAAGGGTTTGATTGGATTCACAATGATAGGAAGAAACATTTACTAAACAGATGTAGAGAATTTCAACCAATCGCGGCCTAAATGAGTAATCGAATTCGGCTGTCTAAGAAGATGTTGAAAGAAATTGCCATTCTACCATAATCTTTTTTTCTCTCTGACTTCCAATCTGTCTATCGCCGTGTGGTGCCTGCGGCATAGAGTTTGCACCACCCCAACTCTTCCCGCGGTTGTCGTAAGAGGCGACTAAGGGATATTTAGCGGAGGCGGGCAGCAGCGCCTCCTGCCGAATAATTCTGTCACCAAACTGCTATTTCAACCCGCATGACCAGCGTGGGGACTATGGGCATTACCTCCCATAGGATAACAGCCAATAAAGGCGCTTATCAGGGGGAGGCCTACATCCAGCAGTGGACCAATATATGTAGGCTGTTGAGGTTGAGGTTGAGGTTCCTATCTATGTTTAACCTTTGTTCTTTGTTCTCTTGTTTCTTCTTCTTAATGGAAATGTAATGCAGCTTTGTGCCATACCAACACACCAGGACCTGTCTGACAATCAGCGCCGCAACTATCTTCGGCTTGTAGCGCCATTATGCTAAGACGGGACCCTTTTGTAATTTTAATAAGTCACTTATCAGGGGCAGGCCTGTGTCCAGCAGTGTACCAATACAGGCTGTTGAGGTTGAGGTTGAGGGGGGACCTTTTTGGCTCCTTATGTAACACATTGCGTGCACCAGCCCACAGTGCGACGCGATCCTAACACACCCTGATGAAGTTCCTCCTTATAGGTTGAAACCTTGGTGTTCTTCCAACACAAACTAGGTTCGTAGTTAACCCGCTTACATTGATAATGAATATTTAACACATTGTTTAACTGTATCTGTTTTATTATCCATAATCTTATGAGTTTCTTGTACCTACCTACCTATTATCGTAATATGTCGTGTTACGTATTAGGGGGTCCAGTAAATTTATTTACTTTCTTTCTTCACAACCTAAGTCTGCTTGATTGAAGAGCAGAGATTACCAAACAATTAAAAAATTTGGAAAACAGTGCGTTTCGTTTTTCTACCGAAAACTAATTAAAAAATAAAAATAAAATTAGCTCTAACAAAAGCAAAACTTACTGCAAATTCCATGAGCTGTGTGTTGTAAAGACGATTCTCATGGATTTAATGACATGAAATAAAGTGTTTTATTTGACACATTACAACAACTAAACATTTATGGAAGAAAAACTTAACTAGATATTAATTTAAACTAAAAATTAACATTAAGTTAGGTGAAGTTTAAAAACGGTTAGCTACTTGATGTATACAAAAATCATCAAATTGTTGTAAAACTTATTTCTTGGAAAAAAGAGACTCACCCTCGTAAGTGATAGCAGCCTTCGAGGTAATGAAGTCATGATGAGGTATCCTCAGATCGTAGAGAAGTTTTCTCGAAGCCAGCGACCAAACGAGCAGAGGGAATGGTTTCTGGGTCTCATCTCCGCATACCAGGATCCTTTACATTGAACAATATAGAAGTTATGTAATATGGAATGTTGGTGTTCTTCCAACACAAACAAGGTTCGTAGTTAATCCGCTTACATCCGTAACATAACATAACATAACGTAACGTACATAACTTTAGGTAGATTTTGCTTCATTGGAAACAAAAATTTAATTGGTATCATACCTGCCATCCCCAGAAACCAGCAGCGAATTCAGAAACCTGTCTTCACCAGCTTTGAACGTTGTCACACAGTCTCCTGAAATTAAGAAAAAAAAATATTAGGACATTTGGAAAACCAGAGATAGATAGATCTCTCTCTCTCTTTGCGTCGCGGCTTAGCGCTAAATGCAGTAAATATATTTCTTGGAAAAGGGATCCCTGTGCTTACAATATAGATGCATTTACAGTCAGATGGAATATGTATTTTAATGCGTTTCCACCTTTTTCATTAATTTTAAAGATGCTGCAAAAAATCATACATGTCGCGCGCTCTAAGACGAACTTCAGGCTTCATACGATATAAGTATCCTCCCTACCAATATTACACGCAAACGTGAAGATGGTAAAAAAAAGAAAATATTTATAAAAAATTTGAAATCTGAAAGATTGAGTAGAGACCTACAGTAGATACAGATACAGGTAGCGCAAACTTGACTATAGAAATTTAACTGAATTCAAAAAAGGATGTTTCAATTCATCTGTATGTTTATTTTTATTTAAACCTTTAGTTGGTCAAAAATCTAGCCGCCTGATTATCCTTTTGGTGTAAACTGTAAGCTTCTATCAAGCAAGTTCAGATGAATGGACAAAAAATTGAAGTGAATCAGAGTCAATTGCACCTTATTTCTTGTTTGATAGTAATAACTATTTATCAAGTTGTTTATATAGTAAAAATTTGACTTGTCTAAGTACTTATTTTGTAAGTCTAAAGAAATAAACGATTTGACTTTGACTTTGACTTTGAATAAATGATTACCAGTGTCAAGTTATGCGGAGGAAAGAATATTATGTGATGAGAAGAGTCTTAGGTTTTGTGTAGGGATATAAGAGGGGAGGAACATCGAAGCAAAGATGGATTGTGTTAAAGAGGACATGGCTAAGAAAGGTGGGAGTACAGAGATGACGGCTGATAGAGCAGAGTGGAGGAAACTGACATGTTGTGCCGACCCTAGCGTGGAAATCGTGGGATACGGACCGGAACTTTTTTTTTTTTTTTACTGGACAATTCACACAGTTTTATCTAGCCCCAAGCTAAGCAGAGCTTGTGTTATGGGTACTAGATAACTAATATACATAATACAATACACTACATAGATAGATATTTTTTTATTATAGGTACATAGAAAACATCCAGAACGCCCTGAACAAATATCTGCAGATCGTACACACATTTGTCCCGAGGCGGGAATCGAACCTTCAACCTCATGCGTCGCAGGCAGACCTTCGCCCACCGCGCCACAGAGGTCGTCAAACCTAGCGTCGGAATCGTGGGATAAGGATTGGAAGATGATGACTTACCAGTGTCAATATTCATCAGGTTGACATACATCCTGTTTCTGGCCAGCGCGACCAGATGTTTCGGGTCGTGGAGACCATAGAACGGCATTTTCTGGTTCATCACACCCTTTAGGGAGACAACGTATGTGCCCTGAGAACGAAGGGCAATTTTACAGAGAGTATTGGGTATATGACAATTTTTTTTCAATTATTTAGCTTAATATATATACGGAAAAAAAATTACATTAGCAAAATTTTTAATTATTGAGGTAAAAACCCAAAAGTAAAATTGGACTCAGTTTCGTGTGAGAAAAACGCTGCCATGTTAGCCCTTGCATTTTATGACGTCACGTTTCTTCGAATCACCTATGTCAACTCAAGGTCAAAGCTTCATGACCATACAAAAAAGTATAAGTGTCACGGTTCAGCTGCCAATAACGTTGCGTTTAGTTTTTGCGGTTGAGATTTTAAATATCTAGTTTGTGATTCAGCGGTGTACCTAATTGTGAATCAGAGGTGCCGTTGAAAAAAAAAATATGAAAGAAAGAAAGACTCTTTCTAGCTTTTCTCGATAAAACAACATAGGGCAGAGGTTTATAATCAAAAACATTACCGCAACATGCCCTCGCCTCAAAAGCCTACACCTATGGGCCAATAAGGCGCTTATCAGGGGGAAGCCTGCATCCAGGGTGGACCAATATAGGCTGTTGAGGTGAGTAGAACACTTACCTGATCTAGATTATAGACGCGGAGCTCGCGGCGACAAAGCACCACACATCTGTACTCGTCTATTGGCGCCAGGTTGATAGGATGGGTCACACCCACCAGCTTTCGCACTAGTTGACACCTAGAAATAAACATTACATACATACATTATTGTAGAAAAGATCGGACAATCTCAATGTAGCACCCTAATTCCAAAATAAAAGGGTAAAAATAAGACCACAAGATTTTATACCACCACAAGGTGGCTAACAATCAAAAACATAACGATTAAAAGTAAAACCGCAATGGATTCTCTATCACTAGAAATAGACAACTGCCAGCAGTCTTTGCCGCAGATCGTCATCTCACCTGGCTCGAGGGCGTCCTACACTACGTTTGCGCAGTCGCGTTCTCCTCTCAAGAACATGTTTAGACCAGAGGTGGTTCTTCGCGAGATATGGCAGATTCTGGATGCGGCAAGCTGAGAACAGCGCGCTATGGAACTCATTAGGGAAGAAATTGACACCAAAATACTTACTTAGTAACATCCCAAACACAAATTTCCTCCCGCTCCGTAGAAACGGTCGCCACGAAGCGTCCCCTGGCGTCCAACCGTACCGTCTGATCGTACGTCTTCAAATCAAAGCCATCTACCATAGACAAGTCTCTCTTCTCTCTGCCGTCCATCACCTTCCAGAAATCTTCGTTTTCTGGGTAGAAGGTTGGTACAGGAGGGTCGTAGATGACGCTCATCCAGTCTTGGACTATCTTGGTTTGGATTTCTAGTCCTAGAAACAAATGTGTGCAAGATAAATGTTGTGTTCTCAGTCAAAAGCATTAAAAGACACTCAACTTTTTAACCGACGAAAAAACGAAGGAGGTTCTCGTCTATATAAACTCTATGCGACGCGTATATTAATTATTTTTTATTTTATTTTTTTGTAAATTGTAAAAATTCCCGAATGCTTATTTTTAACATGTCATTTGGTGAAATACGTTCAACGTTACTTTTTTTCATTGATGAAGGTACTCCGACATTATGCGCCTTTTTCGAGAGTCGGATAAAAAAAATGCAGTTATTAAATCTATTCGTTAAAAGTGCGCAAGCAGAAGAATACTTAGGAATCGCCTAATAAGCAATATTTGGTAAATCAGACTATTTATTTATTGAAGTAACTATTTGATGACGGTGACGATATGAGATCAGTTATTTAGAGAAAGTTATTCAACCCAACACGGGTTGTGTTGTTGAAGTTCAAGGATGGTTTTAAGTTTTTTTTCTAATAATTGCCGGGAAAACACTTATAAACGTTTCTATAGGAACAACGCGTGCGAAGCCTCGGGGCATAGCAAGTATATTATAAAGCTCTTTTATTTTTTAGCTTTCAATAAAATACAATTTAAAATGGCATTTTATTCAGAGCTGATGCAATCGCATTTAGTTTTTTCGTTCATGTCACTACGCTGGCATGAAGCTCAGTCAAAACATACGGAAAATAAGAGACTTTAAATAGGTTATAAATAGCTCTTACCTTCACGCTCCCGTTTCTCAATCACAGCCCGTAAAAAGCTATAGAACTGCCTGTAATCATAGTCGAGCACATAGCTATGCGCTTCAAACAACTCTTTCAATATCTCTATATGCTCCGGCAGGGGGTCTATATGCACCAAAGCCAGGTCCTCGAGGTAATGCGAGGTGTCGGTGGCTGCGAGCTTGTCGAAGATCCAGTCGAGGCTGGTGAAGTACAGCTGGTTGGAGAAGGTCTCAGGGTCGTCTTTGAAGATGTGGTAGTGTTGGTATGGGAGCTCGTCTAGTTTGCGGGTGTTGAAGCTGGGAAGATAGTGTTTTGTTTGAATACGGTGTGCCTAGTAAAATAAGTTGGGTACACTATGATTTATTAGTCATAAAGCTGCAAATTATGTCAACAGATTCCAATAACTGAATGTTATTATTTATAAATTAAAATTCACATGCTTGGAGTAGAGTTAAAGAGATATAATTGAACAATATTTATTTAAGAAAGGATCTCATATCAGCAAGTACTTTTCATTATGTTTTAAAATCGTCAACAAGAAAGTTAATTTGAGGTTAAGTACTGCGGGTTTGTTTATCATTTGTGCAGGGTTTAAAAATATGAATATAAATGAAGGTTGGTGTAGTCTCAGTAGTTCGGTTACCCAATTCAACCGGACTTCTGAGCCTTTTTTGACATAACGGTGTTGACATTTCTGTCTTTTTATTTTTATCGAAATTATTTTTATCACCATCGTCGTTAGTCTATGTTAGTCCACGGCTGGACATAGGCCTCCCGCAATGAGAGTGACTGCCAATTTTAGGAAAAATATAGAAAATATCTTCTCACAGGTTGTAATAAACGATTAAGGGATACCCACCGGGGGTGGGCATCAGCGCCACCTGCAAAGCGATTCTACATACAACCGAAATACGAGCCTGAAACCGCATGCTCAACGTGGGTCATGCGACCTAAAGGCGTTTATCAGGGCGAGGCCTGCGTCCAGCAGTGGACCAATAAAGGATGTTGACGTGAGGTTGAGGACTACGTAAACTGAAAAATAGTGACAACCCTTGTCCAAACAAAGATAATTATTATTATTATTATTATTATCTCTTTATTTCAGATTTAAAATCCATATAACAAATTATTTAAAGTCACACAAAATCACACAATAAAATTATAACAAAAAGAAACGAAATGAGATCAAATAATTATGAATTAAATAAATTAAAAAAATAATTAACCTAATGAAAATTTAAACTAACAAACTAACCTAATGACGATTTAATTTAAAAAGAGATGGTCCCCATCATTATTTTCATCCATTTATTTTGGATAATGCTATAGATTTCATTTTTAGGATTTAGGAGAGACTTACCAATCATCGGAGAATTTGTTCTCTTGAGAGATGAGACGGCCCGCCATCTCTTGATCATTCTCCAAAAACCACACACCCTGGAAGAAGTAAGTTCAGATGTAGGTCTGGTAACGAAAGGTGGTACTGAAAATATCCTGTTTGCTTCTTTCAAATCGGTTAATCGGCTTACCCCTCATATGCCAGGGTTTAACGAAAATAGATAGATTCATTCTTTATTGTACACAAACTTATAATACAAAATGTTTTTTTTTTATGAAAATATGAAATGAAAACATGTCATAAAGAAAGGGTCCCGTTTGACACGAGTTATCTCACTATAGTTGGCTCCAATCTGTAAATCCTACTTTTCTAATCTATTAACGAATCTAGAGAGCGAGTTGTAACATTATACCATCTCAGTGCAGCAAGCGAGCTGGAAGCCGACGCAAAATGCAGCATGGCGAGCTAAGTGCGCCTCGTTCTATGCTGCTTTTTTGCACCGCCTTGCGCTAGTACTCACCTCATAGTATTGCACGAGCTGCTCCCGCACTGGCGTCTCGCAATCAGCCAGGTAACGCTCCGTGGCGACGTTGGCGAGCGCCACGTCGCGCCATCTTGCTGCGCCGCGCGCCTCGTAGCGCAGCCAGGGCGCCAGGAGCGCAGCTAGTTGTGGCCAGAAGAGGGAGGCTGGGGCCCACGGTACTGTAGAATAACAAAAAGTCTTCGATCTGTAGCTATTTAGGCGTTTGGTTCGTCATCGGTTAGGTTAGACTTGGGGGGAGGAATACTCAGTTGGGCACAGCAGTCGACATTTGTTTGCAACTGTCTATGTCCTGTTTGTGTCCCAATAGGGGGAGGAAAGGTGACGGAAGAATGGAGTCGGCTAGTGTGTGGAATAGTTGGCTCGCCGGCTTAGTATGGGAGGAAGAGGGGACGCCAGTCGGATCGCGGAGGTTATAATGTTCCCGTGGTTCGGCGAAAACGGCGAAAGGGGGACACCGGAGAGGTTTTTAGTGGGTATTACGCCTCGTGTCCCACATAATTCTGGTCTTCCGCAGACCAGTCTATTCGTAAACGAATTTTCCTAGATGAAGAAAAAAAGGTTAGGTTAGACTACGTGCGTCACTTGATTCTTAAAATGCCAAAGTGATGATGGAAAAATTTAAGTCAAAGTAAGTTACTAAAACAGCCTGATATAGAGAGACCAATTGATCACATATACATAACTAATAATACACGTGACATGATTAGAATACACATTATACAGAAGTAACAAGATTTTTAGGAAGAAACCTTTAGATACCAAAAACTTTACTTCACTTTCTTTTTTCATATTTTCCACACCCACCAAAGCACCTATAATGCTTAGACTTACATACCTCTGAAGCAACGAAATAAACAAACAGATCTCCAACTCACTGTAATCTCACTTCGGAAATGAACAACTCATTATGTTCCATCATATCCAGTATCTCCGTGCCATTCTGCCCTCGCCTGGACGCCGTTACCTACACCAGATACGTCTTGTGCTCAGCGCGCAACTCTACCTCTGAGCTTACATAGGATCTGGATTATTGGCCTTTTAGGTCCTCAAAAAGAAACAAAGAGAACTCCAACTCAAAGTAAGTCTCTTCACTCCTGAACAGCTCATTATGAGCCAACATATCCAGTAACTCCGTGTCATCCAGCACTAACCTTGACGCCGTCAGCACCACCAGACACGCCTTGACCCGTTCAGCGCCAATACTGCCTCTCTGCTTGGTAGGATCTGGACCATGACCTTCTAGGTCCTCAAAAAGAAACAAAGAGATCTCCAACTCACAGTAAGTCTCTACACTCCTGAACAGTTCATCATCATCATCATCATCATCAGCCTATACTAGTCCACTACTGGACATAGGCCTCCCCTAATGAGCGCCATAGCGCCCTGTCTTCAGCTTGACGCATCCAGCATCTGCCTGCAGTCTTTCGCAGATCGTCATCCCACCTGGCCGGAGGGCGTCCTACACTACGTTTTCCGAGGCGCGGTCTCCACTCAAGAACTCGTTTACCCCAGCGGTTATCGGTTCTTCGCGAAATATGGCCGGCCCACTGCCACTTCAGCTTGCTAATTCTTTAAGCTATGTCGATAACTTTGGTTCTCTGTCGGATGTAGTATATGAACAGTTCATTATGCGCCAACATATCCAGATCCAGAGAGATCCAGATAGATTAAAGAGATATTAGCATCTTAGGACCATATCTGTATCAAAAGGTAGATAACATGCTCAGTGTGTTTGAGTGCACTAGAAACACCTGTAAGAAGAAAATGTACCAATGGCTTCAAACACTTAATTATGAACAAACCGAATCTCTCCTAAAGCCTATGTCTTGATTAATCCAAATACCTAGTTGCACTTATAAGAAGTAAATTCCTCTTACCTATAGATACATCTGTTTACTCCATTTTGCTGCATAGCATAATACCTACCTACCTAATACCTACCTTTTAATTTTAATCTAATCCTATTTAGTTTAGAAAGACTAAATTTATATACTTAAATAGATATGTAAATGTAGTCTTTTGGAACTTCATTAAACTAAGTTACTAACTAAGACAAACTTCCTAATCGTATGAACCGAAAAGATCAAACTACTTACATACCTACTACTATAATTGAGGCAAGTGCTCGTTTCTGACCATAACCTGAACATTAAACTACCTCAATTACGCTAACACCTGTCTGTGACTTCCAATAGCCTAACTTGAACTAAACCATTAAATAGCTGTAACTCACCAATCTATCTGTACTTACCTCTGACTATGGCCAAATTAACATACCATCTATATTTTTGATCTACGTCCAAAGCCCAGTACAGTATTACAGTATTATTCCGCTATGAAAATGTGCCAAATGAAAAAAAAAAAAAAAAACTTTACGACAGGAATTATCCTAGTGTAAAGTTTATTAAACTAACCTTTACCCTTAAGATTGAGAACCTAAATGTAGGTGGTAATTATTAATACTATGATATAGCTAAAATTTACGTCCTACATAGAGTGTGAATAAATATAAATTAACCTACTTAGTTGTTATATAGATGTTTATATAAATTAACTAACTAGCTGATAAATAGAATAAGTACCCATCATAATTTTAATTAACCTAGCTACTATTAAAGTAACATCATAAAGTTTGTTAAACATAACTTTACGACACAGGATTTATCCTAGTGTAAAGTTTGCCTATGTATAAACAATAACTTAAATAAGCTACCTACACTTACCCTTATAAATAAGTATGTCTAAGCTGTTTGTGTCTCAAATAAATGATTTATTATTATTTATTATAATTATTATTATTATTATTATATCCAACTCACAGTAAGTCTCTTCACTCCTGAACAGCTCATTATGCGCCAACATATCCAGTATCTCAGTGTCATCTAGCCCTCGCCTCGACGCTGTCAACAACGCCAGACACGCTTTCACCCGTTCAGCTCCCAAAGCTGCTTCCGTGGTCGCCAGGATCTGAGCGAGCTGACCTTCCAAGTCCTCGCAGATGACCAGCTCGGGGGTAGTCTCTGGCTCGGAGAGTTCGGTGAAGGTTTCCGCTGATAGCGAGATCTGCCATGCCAGGATCTGTGAGGAATGAGTGTAGAAGTCAGAAATCTATTTTATTGACCACTTAATGTCTCTTAAATAATAAATAAATAATGTAGGACAATTCACACAGCATTATCTAGCTAGCCCCAAGTTAATGCAGAGCGAGCTTGTGTTATGGGTACTAGATAACTGATATACATAATACAATACATTACATAAATAGATATTTTTTATTATATATAGAAAAACATCCAGAACACTCTGAAGAAGTATCTGCAGATCGTACACACATTTGTCCTGAGGCGGGAATCGAAGCCCCCCCCCTGCGTCGCAAGCGGACTTTCGTCCACCGCGTTTTTTGTTCGGTTTTTATTTCCTTTAATAAAAACCATTTCCAATCAATCATAGAAAATTCACGTACGATCAAAAATATCCCAAAACAAATTGGACTTCCACGAGACTTGAATCCGCACCTTCCCCTAACGGCGCTAGAGTCTAAAAGAAGTCAAAGTTCTTCGACTCCTGTATCACTTAACCTCGTGCTGTAGTTAAATAAATAAATAAATAATGCTGGACAATTCACACAGCATTATCTAGCCCCAAGCTAAGCAGAGCTTGTGTTATGGGTACTAGATAACTGATATACATAATACAATACACTACATAGATAGATATTTTTTATTATACATAGAAAAACATCCAGAACGCCCTGAACAAATGTCTGCAGATCGTACACACATTTGTCCCGAGGCGGGAATCGAACCCGCAACCTCCTGCGTTGCAAGCAGACCTTCGCCCACCGCGCCACAGAGGTCGTCGTTGGTTGGAGTTGGTTTATACATTTCCGTACTGTGAAAAGGATGCAACTTCAAGTCCCGTCAAAATCATTGATTTATTAAAAAGGGAAGATAGGTTACGTTCTCCCAGCGCTTACTCAAAAATTGGCATGTGTTACAACTACACGCACACATACGCTCACAGTTATATTTCCAGTCCTGTGCAATACAAAGAAGAACAAAGACGGAAAGACGTATCTAAGACCGAAGTGAGACCGAGAGAGCAATATTTCACGCGAATCAAGACCGCCCGTGCCGCCGGTCAGACGGTGACTGAGGTGGGAGCACACAATTTTACACAATTTGAGGTTGCCACTTTCGAGAAACCAGTACCTCATCTTCCCTTTTTAATAAATCAATGGTCAAGATAGAAACAGTTTTAGGGCATTGGTTAATTTCATAAAACGCACCTTAGCATACAGTGGTAAGGGACACTTCTGAACCGCCTTCACAGCAGCCTCGGGTGGTGATCCAGCTCCAGTCTTGCTGTAGGTGGCAGCACAAGCGTTCAGAACTGCTTTGGCCTCGTCAGCCCCCACTGGGGGCGCTCGGACCACCTTGGGGCCGTCTTCTGATGAGAGGACTGCCATGATCGCTGAGCTTGATGGTTCGTCGGTTTCTGTTGGTATAAATAAGAAGTATTCAATCGGAACGTACATTTTAGCAGCCATAGTTGCCTGGAAAAGATGCCCGCCCATTGTACTTTTGTTTTATGTAATTTAGTCTACTGCAGCTAGTAGACTAAATTCATCGATAAAAAATTTCGCCGGCCCCCCTTAGATGCACAATGCGCGCTCGGAAACCGTCTGCATCAAAAGATTTCCTTTTTGGCATGTATGGAAAGCTTTTGAATTAGTGTCATTTGAGCGCTTGGACAGAGAGCATGTCTATCAAAATTACAAAAATCACACGTCCAAGACACTAAAAAGACGGGTTTTCTATTTTTAGTAAAAATTTAATGCATTTATTACCACTTTAATGTACAATTATTGCCCTTACCTCAAGAAATCGGCGTTGAAAATTATTTGTTGGATTGCATATGTTACGATTATAACTTTGTTCTAAATACATGAATAAAGAGGCAATTTTTTATATTTATATATTATAAATATTTATGTTCTTGCGATTATTTTTCATCTAAAAAGACTAGATTTATTTAATAATGATTGAAACATTTATAAAAAAATATTAGATTTTTTTCTTTTCTTGTTGCTCTATATTTGTTATGAATTGACTACACAGAAACAGTTCTGAAATTTCGTATTTATAATATTAGTGTGATAGTTCTGCGATAGCATCGCCGCGTCTATAGGACTTGTGGTGGCGCGAGCTCTAGGTGGAAGATGATGATGAAGTTGTCTTTTAATCTTTAACCTGAGGGCCTAGACAATGTAACAATCAATGTCGAAAGCGATGGTAGAAAACTCCGCAAAATATATATGGGTTTGATCCGAGTTGTGGCAGCAAATACACAGCAAGCCATGAAATAAGAAGTTGAAGTTGATCTTCGGATCAAACCTTACCGTACAACGTTGCCCATAATTTTGTAATTTTCTTATATCTTTCTGAATAACATTTTACGCGACATTGGCTAAATTATGTCAACCCAGACGTAGACGCCATTAAAAGAAGGAAAGAAAGAAGAAGATATATATGGGTTTGACATAAGCCTTAGATATGTCAGGTGATCTGTTTCGAATATTTCCTACGAATCTTTCAATTGTTTGCGATTCGCTTCATAGCAAATGCCGGTTGGCTACGTCCTCTGACCTTCAGTGACAGTGACAATCATCTTGACATTGTCCGGCAGCCGCTCGGGCAGCCAGCGTGCAGCGCGCAGCGCGTCGGCGCCGACGACGCACAGCAGTACGCTTCGCTTACGGCCTAGAGCCGACAGCAGCTGGCGTAGAGCGTGGGAGAGGGATGACACATCCTGAAAACATTATTTATCGTTAATCACTTACCCTCATATTCATAATAGCTAGCACACTGCTAAATCTCGCTCTGTCTTCTTCTATAGACATAAGTTAGACTGAGAAATAACACTGCTTAGCAGCTGTTTTATGTTAGCAGACCATTATGAATAAGGGGGTAAGATGTTAGATTTTAACAATTACAATAGAACATTTACGTAGAAGTTTGAATATAAATAAATAATTCTGGATAATTCACAACCTCCTGCGTCGCATATGATGAAGCGTAATAAATGAATGAAGTATACCACCAATCAATTTAAATCTAAACACCAGAGCATAGAACTCACATTACGTCCTCTGTAGACAGTTCCATTGTGCAGCACATGGCATTGATCCACGATAGACTTCAGCAACTGGTGGGAACTGCTCGAGTGGGACGTCAGACCTACGAACCTGTGAATATAAAAACTGGTTAAGAAGGACAGAAGTAGAAACTTCTACCTCAACCTTAACAGCCTGTATGGTCCACTGCTGGGGGGGAGGGGGGGGGGGGGGGAGGGGGGGGGCAAATCCCCACGCTGTTCATGCGGGTCGGGGATCGAGCTGAGAATTTGCACCACCCCATCTCTTCCCGTGAGTGTCCTAAGAGCCGACTAAGGGATATCCACCGGGAGCGGACAGCAGCGCCCCCGCAGAACAATTCTACCACCGAACTGCGATCCCCAACCCGCATGCCCAGCGTTGGGATTATGGGTATTACCCACCATTAGATAAAAACCAACAATGCGCTTATCAGGGGTAGGCCTGCGCCCAGCAGTGGACCTATACTGGCTGTTGAGGTTAAGTTACGAACAATGACCTTCGTTTTAGAAAGCTACTAGGTACTACTAGTACTACTGGCCTTACTCCAGTTCTTTAAGGGCCGCATTTGGCAGGGAAAAGGCGTCAGTGCACATCTCACGATACGACTCAGAACAAGACAGGATCCAAATACTGGACAATGACAGTCAGGTCCTCTGTTTTAGATGGTGACGGCCCCAACGACCAGCGTGGCCTGACCTCAATCAGGGCGAGTGGCACGTTGCTTTCACCTCCAGTCTATAGTACCTCTAGGGTCCTACATACCGGACAATGACAGCCAGGTCATGCAGACAGGCGGGCGCGATGGTGACGGCTCGAACGACCAGCGTGGCCTTGCCTCAATCAGGGCGAGTGGCACGTTGCTTTCACCTCCAGTCTACAGTTACCTCCAGGGTCCTACATACCGGACAATGACAGCCAGGTCCTGCAGACAGGCGGGTGCAATGGTGACGGCTCGAGCGACCAGCGTAGCTTTGCCGCAGCCAGCGCCGCCGATCAGAGCGAGTGGCACGTTGCTTTCTCCTGTTATGTATCTGGAAAGCAAGTGAAAATTGTTACTATTTTGATACGCACATGTTAATTGTCAGTGCATTTTGGGAGAACAATGAAGGTGTGCGCGGATTTTTCTTAACGGCGCAAAATTCATACATAGCATAGAAAAAGAACCAAATTTGTGTACATTTATAGGTTTGTTATTGCCAGCATTTGGTAACGGAACCTCTATCCACTTGTCATGGAGTAACTAGAAGGAAGACTTATGAACCATCAAGACTTGATACGGCTGTTAGTGGCTCAAGCCGTGAGCAAGTCACACCATGATTTCATCTCAGCAAGTCTGACGAATTCAGGTAAGACCAATATCTATTCAACAGACTGCACACGTAAAGCAATTTTTTAAATTACTAGTAATAGGAAGCCTTTTACTGTTGTGCATAGTGTAACTTTTTTGTTATGGTTATTTAGTTTTCCTCCGTAATTAATGCGTGTGCTTATAAAATTTGTATTCTTTTCTAAGTGGTGAAATATTAGTTAAACTCACGTCTTAAGATCATTCAGGGTGACCTCCCGGTTGGAGGTGCACTGCGCTGCTTTCTGGCAGAACGCCAGGTGCTCGTTCACCTCATCCAGCAAACTGAAAACACATAACACAAGATAGAATGCGTCTTGGTTTTTATCATGAGTTTATTTGATTTGTTCTTTTTTTAGCAGTATCCGACCGAATCCTTGCATAAGTCTGTGACCCTAGGCTATTTTTCTTCAGTAGGTATTCAGACTACAGCTGTCCACATAGTTCTTGCTTTTCAAATATTTCTTATTTCACCTTACCTGGTAGAGTATTGTGTCCATTTGAAGTATGATGATTTGTCACATCACCAGTGAGTTTAACAAGGCATCAAGCGTCTCACCAAGGGTTGATCTGACTCCAGCCTTTTATTCCTCTTCAGCAGCCCCCATGTGTTGTTGCTTCGCTTGAAGATAACAGTCCTAAGTTACCTGGTCGAAATTCCATTGTGTCCAGCTGGCGCATGATGGTCCGACACCAGTGCATCCAACAAGCCATCCAGCCTCTCACCCAGCGCTACTCCGACTCCAGTAGTATACTCCTCTTCAGCAGCCATAGTTATATCCTTACGTTACCTGGTTGTGATCCCATTGTGTCCAGCTGGCGTATGATGGTCCGTCACCAGTGCATCCAAAAAGGCACCCAGCCTTTCACGCAGCACTACTCTGACTCTAACGGTATACTCCTTTTTAGGCGCTATAGATATCATCCTTACGTTACCTGATTGGGATTCCATTGTGTCCAGCTGGCGTATGATAGTCCGACACGAGAACACCCAACAAGGCATCCAGCCTTTCACGCAGCATTGCTCTGACTCTAACGGTATACTCCTTTTCAGGCGCTATAGATATCATCCTTAAGTTACCTGGTTGGGATTCCATTGTGTCCAGCTGGCGTATGATGGTCCGTCACCAGTGCATCCAACAAGCCATCTAGCCTTTCACCCAATGCTGCTCTGACCCCGGCTGTGTACTCCTCTTCAGCTGCCCCCGTATTGTTGGCGGCGGCAGGGCGACCGCGGATGCTGGCGCGGATGATGTTGCGCTCACTTAGATGCATCTAGAAATGGAGAGAAATTAGTAATGTCATTCATAGTTTCTCGATTTCATAATCTCGGCCATGAATCGATACCACTGATGACCCGACACACATTGCTTTGTGCGTGTGAAAGAAGCTAATAGAAGTAATGGAACAGCTTGTGTCGTTCAAAGCTTATGCCTTCTATGACAATTTTCAGTTTAGAATTGTTGTGGACCAATCCCTGTCTAACTAATCAGACATGTTCCGTCATCGTGCCTGTCCCCATTGTATTGTAGATGTTATTGATTTGGGATTGTAAGATCAATCTAATTAGGCTGCCTAATTAGGCAGACTGAATGTAATAGGCTTAATTTTTGCCTATAAGAGTCCAGTCCTGATAGAAATTCCTGTAGATTAGATTAGAATGTGTTAGAATAGAGAAAAGAATTTTTTATTTTACGACGCTGAGAAATATAGGTTGAAAACTCTACCAACTCTTCAGAGTACTCAACCGACCACGCGACGCTTTTCATTCTTTTTCAAACCAAACGATTACGATACCTTACGATTTATCTGCATATTCCTGCTGCAGCCTCTACGTGCTACCGCCCGCCGCGACACACCCTCTGACATCCTGTCTATCCTGAGAGAAAAAGTGATAAAGGAAACTCTACCTTAAGATCTCTCTGCAGATTGTTCAGTCTCCGCTGCAGTTCGTGAAGATGCGCCACGTCGCCATCAGACTCCCCACTGCCCCCACCTCCCGCCGCCGCCCCCGCTCTGCACACCCACACACAGCGGCGCGCTGCTTCCACTGACATTAGGACTGTGTGCTGGACTTCCTGTGAACGGGAGAGAGTGCTTTATAAGTATCAAATGAAACTTGAGTAGAACAAGAAATAACGTAAAGTCTTCGGGGTTTCTTATCAATTCATCTGCTCAACGAAGTTGGTGGTATAGCATCCTCCATCTATTCCCCTTTAAAGATGGCAGTAGCCTTCTGAATAAGATGTGTACACATTTTGGCTTTAATTTATTTTGAATTACTGTTTCTATGTTCTAGCCCATATCGTCTAATCTAAGTTAGAGCTGGAGCACTCAGTCTGCACCAACACGTTGAATGCCTTAGCTCTGCTAGTAGCGTTTAGTCCTGGAGAAAACTCATCTGTTCCACCACAGTAGTGGCTTACGCGTCACAAGCCTCCTGAGGCAGAGTCCACACCAACACGTTGAGTGCCTTAGCTCCGCCAGTATCGTCTAGTCTAGGCTACTCCTGGAGGTAACTACCAGCTCCACTACAGTAGCGAGGTACCTAGTACCTACGCGTCGCAAACCGCCTGAGGCAGAGTCTTCACTAACACGTGGAGTGCCTTCGTCTACGCTACGCTATGGACCAGCGAAAGTCACGTATACGTTAAGGAAACTTACCTGCTCTACCACAGTAGTGAGGTACGCGTCGCAAGCTTCCTGGGGCAGAGTCCGCACCAACACGTTGAGTGCCTTCGCCATCTCCCGTCGCCAGCGCGCCGGCGCGCCACGGACCAGCCGGTAGCAGGGCGGCGTTGTGCTCGCGTCTAGTGAATACCTGGAAAACACAAGTACCTTAACTCGTGAGATTTAATTTTCAACCAACGGTTCTTTTTGCCGTTGGTGGGTTTTACAGATGATACCTACGCGATCTAACAGACAAACAAACAACATCACACCTTAAACGCATATCGTAAACCGTCTCCGTTCCGTCTCGGGTGAAAAATACAGTTTGCATGAAAATGGGCAATTGCACTAAAACTTTTGATGCCTATCGACCCGATTCTGTTTCAAGAGCTAATCAAAAAACTTGTACCTATCGGAATCTAACAATTGGGTTGATGAATGCCGTGGTTGAATAAGTATATTGGGAATGTTGTATGATTTAAGAATCATCAAGAATATCATCATTCTTTGTTTCCTTCTCTTCGACATCCAGAAATACAGAAATACAGAAATACAATTTATTGGTAAAATCAATTTACATGTCAGGTTTGCTTAAAATAGTTGTAATAATACACATTGTAAATACCTACATAATGATATGATACCTACACTTTGTATACTTAGGTACACACACAGCTCATATAAAGTGGTCAAAATTAACACATAATCAGCATTTAAAAAAACAAATAATTATAAATTTACTTTTCAAGTAGTTCATTCACCGAATAGAAGTTCTGCTCGACAAGCCAGCGTTTCAACTTGATCTTAAAACAACGTAGACTGCCATCAGCTGTGACAGAGTCTGGTAATTTATTGTACACTGCCGTGCCCATAACATGCGTCAACTTTGAGGACTTCGTGAGGGAGCGGGCGATGGTAGCAAACCTGCCTGCGTTTCGCGTCCCGTATGAGTGGGTGTCGCCGTTCTTCATGTACTCGTCTAGGTTCAACCGATCATACACCGCCACTTGCATTCCACAGTAGATTTTTTTGGCCTTGACTTGCATAGACTCATTGAAAGTAAGATAGCAATGTCACTGCATCATAAAACTCACCATTTGTTCAGCAACGCCTTATCGTTCTCATCCTCAGCGGCCTCCAACGCTGCCTTGAAATCTGAACACTCCAACGTGTGCGGCAGCAGTGGAGTGCCCAACCCTGAGTTCAGGAAGAGAACCGGGACTACTGCTCCGAGGTCCGACTGGCCTGAGAGTGGAAAATAACAAAGGTTATTAGGGTTTTTAAAAGTGTCTGCATCATTTACGTCTTGTTTCGTATGTTTGGTAGCAGACCAATAGTTTCAATTTAAATGATTAACACACCACGTAATTTTCTACCAGTCAACTAGATGCAACCAATAAGGTAGGTACACTAGGTACCTACCAAATCCATAGATAATAACTATTCACTTTGGGGTTAACATCAGAAACGATCATCTCGCCAATAATGGCGGCGTAGAAGAAAGGTTGATTGACACAACAGACCATTCGCCACACCCAGCACTAGTTCACAACTTACGCGCAAGTTCAGCGACGCACAGCACTGGGAAGCGATGGTCCCTCTGCTGTTCAAGCGGCGAGCGCCAGTGGAGGTCCGCTACGTGGATCCGCCAGCCGAGTTTGCGTGCACGCACTCTTAGCCGGGCCGCGGCCCCGTACTGGAGGGTGCCTTTCTCTGCGCTGCAATCTGGAATAGTTAGAATAAATCGATCACATATTGAACCTTCTAAAAGATTCGAATTACTGATAAGAATGACCATCTTATTCGGGTGATAATGCTGTCACTTGTATGAGTATCTCACATCATATTCATTCACTATATATGTAGGTAGGTAGTAGCATGTAAGCATGTTCACTCACACTACATACTACATATACCTATATGTAGTATGTAGTGTAGGTATATTCATATTGATTTCTGTTCCTTAAGTTGTTTTTGAAATGCCACCGTCTATGTTGTTTTTTTATCTCCAGTCCATCCCAAGGTTGCCTGGAAGAGATCGCTCAAAGCAATAAGGCCGCCCTTTGTACTTCCATGATTCCGTACATTTCCTTCTGTATTGTTTTAAGCTATTGCATAGCTTCTATCGCGGGCCTTGAGCGCGGGGACCGAATCCAGAAATTTCGTAACGAAAAAACCTTGACGTTTGTCTCTTTAGTTCAGCAACTCGCCTCTAGATGGCATTGCAATAGCTTTACCGCGGCAGTCCCCGAGTGCCACACGTCTTTTTTTTATGTTTGTGTGGTACAATAAAGAGTTATCTATCTATATCTATCTATCTCGACGGGACATGGCAGAGTGGATAATGTCTGGCAGCCACGTTGGCCCGAACAGGAGGCCTGCTGTCGTCCTATCTCACCTGAACAGGGGACAGAGGATGGGATACCATTGGGGGATGCGAGATCTGTAGTAGTACCTTGTGAGTCCGCAGCGCAGACATAGATGATCATGGCCCGGCGTCTCCTGGGCCGCTGGCCGCCCACCCGGCCCAGCAGACTGGCCCGGTGCTCGTCTGGTAGAGCGGCCACATTAGCTGGGACTGGAGGCCCGCTTTCATCTTCCTTGGGAGTCGTGCAGGCGATAGGCGATGAGAGGGAGATAGAATCTGTAATGTAAAGACGTCGAAATTAAGTTAGGATGGTGAGAGTAAAAAATTATTTTGATCGGTTAATCCACTCTTGGGAGGCATACTCTGGTAGTAGACGAAAGTGGTGATGGATAAGAAAGGTAATATTTCGTGTAAAATGTTCATTCATGTTTCAGAAGTTAGATGTTGCTGTTATTGTTCAATTTGATTTCTGATCTTCCGTCGTTTTTATGAGCAGGAATTCAGAAAAGAAAACTGCTGGACCATCTAAGAAATACAGAATGTGACATACTCTATTTTATGATTAAGGTTTTACAGAAAGAGTTTAAAAAAACCTAAAATGTGAACACCCACTAAATTGCTTCAGGCACTTGGCTTATTAACAACTGGCTCGTTCCAACTACTTTGTATAATGAAGTCTATATTAATATGGATATTAAAGTGCCTGGCGGCGCAAAGAGTAATTAGTGTAATAGCCAAACACGGTACACTCATGGGAAACCCACCTATGGTGCATAACATTATATTGGTTTCCCCGAAATGGACAACATTGTGCGTGACACATTTTTCTGGTTCTCAAAAAAGTTTACTTTAACCTGGTACTCGTTAACAAACCGCCAATGTGGCCAACATAACTCATCGGCTTCGTGCATCGTCGTCAAGAACTATGCCGGTGCCATTTTTACGTGGCGACGTGTGGCTACATTTCAGTTTGGTAAGTATTATGAATATATCAGCTGCTAAATATTCACGCTAATATATTAGAGCATTTTGAGCCTAGGGACTCAAGAGTCGTATAATAACACTTGACTCACCAGACACGCTCGAGCCGACCGGCGGCCTCTTTAATTGCGGTCTGGAGTCTCGCAGCAGTGCTGACGGTTCCAGCAGCCGCGGCACTGATTGGCTCTGCTCCTCCGCGGTCGCATCCACCGATGGCTTAGTGACGCGGCAGGTTAGACGCGGGTTGTTTTACTTGAGCGTAGCCAACCGACCTATATCATTTCGGGCATTTTGACTCATCAATAACACTTGACTCACCAGACACGCTCGAGCCGACCGGCCGCTTCAGCTGCGGCCTGGAGTCCCGCAGCGATGCTGATGGCTCCAACAGCCGCGGCACTGGCTGGCTCTGCTCCTCCGCGGTCGCATCCACCGATGGCTTGGTGACGCGGTAGGTTGCTGACGCCGAACCCGACCTGCGCGAACAGCAGTTCGACCTACGGTCAATGCTCGGTTTTACTACGGATGCAGGCTATTAACTAAACTAGGTGCACTATCACTATTTCACGAACAGGCAAGAAGGTAAGAAGGCATTTGTAAAGAAGATTTGAGACGTTGTTGGGTCGGTTCATATCTGCTGGAAGATGCCAGAAAAGGCAATTATATGAGAACATTCAACCTTTTACACTTAACCGATGATGCGTTAGTGCGTCGAGCGTACAGTGTCTGTTCCGTTTTCGTCAAGGTATTGTCGGTGTGCTCTGTAGATGCTGAATGCAGAAACTGAGTAGACGCGTAATAATGTGGCAAAGCGAAGTTACGCCCGACGCATCTTCAGTCAGATATGAAAACACCCTATTTGACCGAATAGACGCGACCGATGATACGCTCGACGCATCTTCCGTCGGATATGAACCGACCCAAGTTGGAACGTGACGCTGCGCTGGGCGTGATTCAAACATTTTCTATAAGAAATAAAACAAATATACAATAAATTACCATTGATTTATTAAAAAGGGAAGATAGGTTACGTTCTCCCAGCGCTTACTCAAAAATTGCCATGTGTTACATCTACACGCAAAAACATACGCTCACAGTTATATTTCCAGTCCTGTGCAATACAAAGAACAACAAAGACGGAAAGACGTACCTAAGACCGAAGTGAGACCGAGACAACAATATTTCAAAAAACAAAAAGCTTTGAGTACAAATCGACTATTGTTTCTATGTTTGTTTAAAGTTTACCCCGAGGGATTAGTTAATTTATTAATTGTTTCTTTGTTAGTTAAAATATTATCCCGCAAAACTTAAAACATAAACTGTGTAAAATTAAGGGTATTCGAGTCGGTTTTTACTTTAAAACAATCAAGTACGTAATTACGTTAATGGAAGATTAGTGAAATGGACTAAGTATTTCTATATTTTTCTATTTTTTTTGTATAGGTACTACACCTACCTTACATACTCTATATACAATATACCCACTACAAATTGCTGAATGTTTGTTTACTATGTTCCTCTTATTTTATTGTATTGTTTTGATTTAATTTTTATTTCCCTACTGAACTTTTTCTTATTTAAATATTTTGTGCATTTAACTTATAAACTGTTATCTATCCGGCAAGAGCGGTGTCCTCTAATACAAGCAAATATTGCTTAAAGGGGGACTCCAAACCCTGTATGTACAATTTTGTAAGTTATCGAAAACAAACATTTATAATAATTATTATTATTATTATTTCTAGAACTCTACTGTGCAATATCGTGTTCTCCTAACAACTACCATTTGCAGCTTCTTTAAGCTTTTGACTCGATTGATAGTCGCGCTGTTAGACTTATAGATGATGTCTCGCTTGCAGAATATAGCCTATAAAGCCTTCATCACAGACGGCGCGTTGCCAAACTGTCAGTGTTCTACAAGTACCACTTTGGTGATCGTGCGTAACCATTCACGACCTTATCCCATCTTCTCCCTTCCACCATAGGACCAGCAGACGCACAAAAAATACCACTCATTCCTGGTCGACATAACATAATTTGAAACCAAAAAAATCTGCTCCACTTTCCACAGCCAATCATACTGTTTTCATCTTGGTTTTCATCATTTATCAACATTTTCATGAATTGCGTCGAGTCGAGCAAAGCCGAACTAGAGCATAGCGGGACTAACAGATCTCGTCGCTCATTGGTTTAATATCTTTTGTGTTTTATTCGCTATCAAAAAGCAGTAAGCGAATGGCGAAATAGTATGAGTGTGTGATATTTTTATACACTCTACTCGAATACTTCTAAATTGATCGAGTATTTACAATTACAAGAGTAATTTACAATACTTTGAATCTTACGCCAACCCGAAACGAACAACTTTATGTAAAAGCCTCATGTAATTAATGGACGCCCCCTTATGCCATACAAAAGCGCTACTCAAGCATAGTTCGATGACTGAGGAAGCTTTAATAATCGAGCCTAAAGAGTCCTGCGTAGAAGCCTGTACGGAATTTGCTACGCGGTTGCTACGAAATTCCCTCGTAGCTTGTGCTACGAATAGGTAGAGGCAGCGGGGGGCTATTTACCCAAGTACTAACGGAGGAGGGGTAGTGTTTAACCGACTTAAAAAATATATATGAAAGCTGGTGCTTCCCGTGTGGTCCCATTTTAATTTTGTTCAGTCTGACAACAGACAGTAGGATCCATGAAAATTCATGAAAAAACTATAAAAATTCACGTCGTGAGTCGATTTATAGTTTTTTAAAACAAAATTAATTATATTTGTATGTATGTCATTGTCTATAAACTATGCTTGAAGGAAATTTTATGACTTCCCGTTGTCCCCATAATGGGAAAGAGAAAACGTCGTTGGGTACAACGGGAAGTGTTTTTCTTTACTTCTTGTTGCCAGCGCGACAGCGTTATGGGGTAAAAATTCGAACTATACAGGGTGACTGGAACTCAACCCGCCATAGCGAATTCTCAAATAGAGGAAGAGAAAGATGACGAATCAGATAATTAATTTAGAGTAGAATAAATTATGCAAACACCGCAGTTTTTTTATTATTTTAGGATAAATTTGATTGTTAAGTTTTATTTTTGTGTAAGTTTTTTTTTTAAATCGTAATATTTTACTTTGTAATCCTAGTTTGAGGGATGTTCCGACGTATTTTAATCACAAATGTTTATGGCTATCAACAAATAATAAAAAAAATCTAAATTAATGAAGGGAAAAAAAAGTTACGAATGCTTGAAGGTCAAATTTTGGAAAATTCTCAATAAAGTTTAAAATTGACATATCACCAAAACTATAAAACTTTAGTTTGGGAAAGTAAGGTCCAATAATTAGCAAATGACCTCCTCTATTTGAGAATTCGCTATGGCGGGTTGAGTTCCAGTCACCCTGTATAAAACTAGCTGCGAACCGATTTATGGAATTAAAAGTATGCCTATGTGTTATTCCAGACCTAGAACTAGCTGTATGCAAAATTTCAGCCCGATCCGTTAAGTAGTTTTTGCGTGAAAGAGCAAGAAACATACATGTTTACATACTTTCGCGTTTATAATATAATTAGGATTTAACAATTTTATTGGGTTTCAATGTCACAGTCGAGAAAAAAATATTCGATATAAAAATCCTGAAAATGCACTGTTTTGTACATCATTTGGTAGAGACCTCAGGGACCTTCGATCTATTGAAATTACTTTTGTTTTGATTCGTTTGTAGTAGGTGGGTGGGTAGGGAGATACACAGTACACACTTTTTGTTTGTATTTATACTGTGTCCATTTTGAATGAGGCATAAACGTATACAAGACGCCCATACTTAACCTAAAATTCACTTTGTTGGCGCGTCCTTTTATATGTAATTTACATTACTTGTCGATTTTAGATCCTCCCTTCAATAAAAATTGCTTACAATTATATCTGAAACTCGACGCCAAGCAAGTGAGTTTTTGTTATTTGTATCGTGGTTTATTTACTAACATGTTCTATGCTGGATGGATAAACCATAGTAAGTACTATTTCTGTTCGTATAAGACTTGTTTGTCAATAAATGTTTCTCTATCTTTATGTCTTTCTCTATCTGTTCGTAGGTTATTAACTAATTATTAGGTTCCTTGAAGTTTCTTAATAATAATGATGATTGATGACCGTTTTAAACCGACTTCGAAAAAAGTAGGAGGTTGTTCAGTTGTATGTATGTTCAAAGATAAAACTTTTAAATCCATCATGGTTATTAATACTAAAGTTATTTACAACGGGATATTTACCATGATTTGAGTTTTGAGCTTTCCAATTTCAAAACTCAAATCATAGTAAATATCCCGTTGTAAATAACTTTAGTATGTTTGTTCGTCAATTTCTTCGTCGTTTATAAGCCGATTTCAAAAATTTGTTCGCCATTGGGATACAGAGAATAATCCCGAGGATTTATTATTCCCTTTGTATTTATCCCGTAAAACTTAAAAACCGAGAAATTAAGGGATTATCCAGTTTTTCGTTTTTTTTTCAAAACAACAAAACAATGCAGCCTGCGTCTTGAGGACGCTTCGGTATTGATTTGGATCAGCTGAGCTACCTGTACCTATGGTTTATCCATTTTGAATGAAGCATGTTAGTAAACAAAATACGACACAAATAACAAAATCTCACTTGCTTGGCGTCGAGTTTCAGATATAATTGTAAGCAATTTTTATTGAAGTGAGGATCTAAAATCGACAAGTAATGTAAATTACGTATAAACGACACGGTATAGATCGTTTGCAATGCAACAGTCTGCAGTTAGCTCAATTGATTCAATCGCATGTAACAAATACCAGTTTTAATTTATTTTATAATACTTGATTGTTATTTTCTTTTCATGAAAGTTTAATGTCCTATCAAAACTAAACTATTAATTTGATAATTTATTCTGTTTATTAATATTACGTGATTGATATCCAATGATTTCAAGTTAGATAAAGAATACAAACGAACATACAGGATGTTTAAAAAAATTATAACCGAACAAAATACAGGGTTATTCAGCGCTCTGAGCACGAGGACACCCGAGGCGTGGCAGGGGGAGGGGCGCTGACGTCACAGCGCCGTGAGCTGTGACGTCACCGTGACGCGCGCCCCGACCTACTTACGACGCGTGAGCTTTGTTTTTCAGTCTCGGCTGTGTAGTAGCTACAGCATTGCCCTGATAGATTTGTTTGTCTATGGATAGAAATGACTTTTGATAGTGGAACTTTTGATGCTAGTTTTAGACTGTTATTGCTCTTTGGTTATAATTATCTGTTGCTAGGTTTAGAAACCCTTGATTATGATGAATTTACATAATGTGAGTAGGTACATATTTTATTCTATGCTATGCTTTTCGGCATACTTTGTACTCGTATGCTGAAAAGCAGAGTATGGTGAAATATGTACCTTGACAACCAACTGTGTTTATTCTTCTATCCATATTCTATGTGATTTTTTAAGTTTGACAGTCCCTGACTATTGTTCTGTGGTACCACTCACTTACATAAATAAAAAGTGGTTAAAAAGAGAGAAAAACCTATAATAATGAGCAAATATTTCAAAAGTTTTATTCGACTTAACTGTCATTTAGGTATTTAAAGCCTGAAAAGCACAAACACAACACCTTTCAAAATGGCGCACAAGGGCTGACCGCAAAAAGGTCTATGTGAAAACTCTACCATTTATTGTGGGGCTTATTTCATTCGCACATTCATTACTGCGACATATTTGAAATCCGTTTATTTTGAATTGTTTTTAAAATTTGTTTCAAGAAATTGTTTTTATACAGGGTAAAATAAAGTTAAAAACTACAACTCGACTAGGTACGTAAAAGTTGTAAACAAGCGTTCAAAGATGGTCCAAATAAATATATTACTGATTGAAAATTCTCCATAATGTAGTTATTAACAGTACCTATATAATGCGCTTTTTACAACGATACGGTACTTATTTTGTAAGTCTAAAGAAATAAACGATTTGATACTCCACACTGCTGCACTGGCATATTTACTAACGTTTGAATTTTCAATCATCCGTCGCGTCGGTAGTCTGATAAAAAAAGACAAATTGTAACTAAGACAAAGATCCAGCATGCTTTAAAAAGTTTTGTTTAGTTATTACTCTCGGTATTAACTAAACAAAACTTTTTTAAGTAGCCGTATGTAGGTATGTAAGTATGTATGTAGCTGGTTTGAGCTATAGGTGTGAGCATGTTGTGGTGTAACTACTTATAGGTTTTCTTAAGTCTAGTATATTCTTTCAAAAACAACGAGAAGCAGCGCCTCGCGGTCTCACCCGCGTAGTTCCCGTTCCCGTGGGAATTCCGGGATAAAATATAGCCTATGTCACTCCCTAAAAAGTATAACCTTTTTCATGGTGAAAGAACATTTTTAAATCGGTCGCCTTTTCAATAGAAATAAACAAACAATCAGATCTTTCTTCTTTATTTATAACTAGCTGCACCCCGCGGCTTCGCCCCCGTGGAATTTATCTCACATCCCACGGGAACGGGATAAAAAGTCAGGGGTAAAATCCTATGTCAGTCTACTGGTTTTAAGCTACCTTCCGGCCAATTTTCAGCCAAGTCGCTTCAGCCGTTCTTGAGTTATAAGTGTTGTAACAAACACGACTTTCTTTTATCATATAAAATAAATATAAAAGATATAGATAGGTATATAGATATTAGTACTTATAGATATCAATAGTATTATTGATACAAAGTAAAACAGGATTTTCATGATCTGCGAAGTTGAGATTTGCTTCATTGCGGCACATAGACTACAAAACATACCAATAAACAATTTAAATGAAGATAATCAATTACAATTTATTTCTTACTAGTTTCTGCCAGCGGCCTTGCACGCGTTGTTTCTATGGAAAAGGTCAAAAGGTTATTTCTATCCCATGGGAACTGATTTATGGGACAAAAAGTAGCCTATGTTCTATTCTAGACCTAAACCTACATTTATGCAAAAATAGCGGTAGCTACCGTTTCTTTTGTAGTTAGAAGGTTTTGTTCTTAGGAACTTTCTGTTTTATTTTGAAGAAAAAAATATTGCCATTTTTAGTTTTTAATTTTTATTAAAACCTTCTAAAAAGAAACGGTAGCTACCTAGCTACTCTTAAGGGGCCAAAAATTTGCCAGACCCTGTATATTAAAAAATATAATCACGTTTCCAAATAGCTCGTAGATTATGTAGAGTACGTACTGAAGGATCAAAGTATTTAAATATCTTCATAAAATTGTGTTAGTTAAATGCGAACACATCTCAAACAAGCTAATGTGAGTCAAATCCTCTCAAACATAAGTTAGCAATTTAAGTAGAAGTTTCAAGGAAAATCCTTTGATGTTCTGAAGACGGACGGTAACTGTGCTTATACAAAAAGAAAATTTACTTAGCTTTTCGACTTTATGACTTTATTATTGTAGCGAAAAGGTCCAAAATTAAATGATAAAGGTAGTTCACATAGCATCATCCAGTCCCAAGCTAAGTAGAGCTTGTATTATAGGTAGGTATAGGTACTAGATAAGTGATATTACCTCACCTCTAGGTAGTAAAGCTAAGTGATATGACTGGTATAAATTGTTATTACATAGATAGACATTTTAATTCGGATACGACCCTACATTGATCAGGGTTCACCGCTGCCGGGTCCTTAAATATAATTTAGCAGCAGTCTCGCAATTTAGATCCAGAGGTTGACTACTTAGATTAATTACCAACTGAAGGTAACATAGAAAACACCTACAAACAAAGATATAAATCGTTAGATATGCCCTTACCTCAGTGAGACCGCGCCGTTTTGTGTCCAAGTCGAACCTTACGCCTGCTTAAACCTGCACTCAGTGTACATCTACGCACAGTGTTAGCCGGACATGTAGTGAAGGATGTTTGCGAGCAGTATTATAGTGATACAAAATGACGTGTGCCCTTCGAAAGTGCAACAAAAATTCAAGAAACACAAATAAAGCCAGAGGTGTAACATTTCACTCGTAGGTATTGCGAGTTAATGAAAAAACTTTTATTTTATCGACCGCATTGTCAAAAATGACTACAATAACAAATTTAAATGGCGAGTGCACGAAAGAGAAAGTTGTGTTTGCACCTAACGTGTGAGAAAAAGAGATGACACTATTTTCTCAGTACGCTTGTTTTGTTTGTGTACATTGCTACAGTTTTTGGTGGTCGGGGCGTATCTAACGATTTATATCTATGCCTACAAACAAAAACAAGCAACGCGAGATAAGCTATTGGAAACGGCCATTTTTCGATGAAGAAAAGGATTATTCCGTAGGTGAAAGAAAGTACCTAAACTATATCGTTCCAAGATAGAAACGAGTAGGTATCTCATTTATATTATTAACTAATTTCTCCCCGCGGCTTCGCACGCATTGTTACTATAAAAACTTTTTCATCACTTATACTCGGACTAGGTCGGAAGTTGCCTGGGATGAAAGTAATTATTTTAATCCCTAGGGACAAAGAGTATTGACAAGTAGTGACAGCTGTCACGCACGTCATATTTCACTTGAACCATGCATCCCGCTTCCCAGGAAACTTCCTACTAGTTCCGACCTACTTTACTGATTTTATCACTCATACTCGGAAACTGAGTATTAAAATATAGTTTATGACAACTTCAACCTCAACAGCCTGTATCGCTCCACTGCTGAACGCAAGCCATTAATGCCCAAAATCTGGGCATGCGGGTTGGGGATCGCAGTTTGTCGGAAGATTTGTTCTGCAGGTGGCGCTGCTGCCCGCGCCCAGGTCCTCGGGAAGAATTGAGGTGTTGCTAATTCTAAGCCAGCACCACACATCTATATTTATGACAACACCTATGGAAAATTTTATCCCAATCCGTTCCGTACTTTCAGCGTGAAGAAGTGACAAACATCCATTTTTTATATCCATACTTTCGCATTTTTAATAAGTGTGATAGCGTGATTTATAATCAAGCCATTAATAAAACAATCTTATTAACCTTAACCTTGGCTAATATAATAATCATTGCATAGCAAGCGCTGTATTATGCAAGACCTTTGTCGTCACTACGTAAGTGAATGAATACGTCGATGACCGTACGAGCGGAGCGAGCACGCTATCGAATCGTAAATTATAAATAAGTACTTAGTATCCGCTCGCGGCTTCGCATGCGTTGTTTATATGGCAATCTTTAATGGTTATTTATATCTAATGGGAACTGATTTATGGGATAAAAAGTAGCCTATGTCCAGTGCCGGATTAAGCCAGAGCGGTGCCAGGACAAGAACGGTAGCAGCTCTAGCAATAAAGGTCTTCCTTTATTGCTAGAGCTGCTACCGTTCTTGAGGAAGAGTGTGTACGCATTATTCTGGAGGTTTTTAAAAATAACTAAATTAATATATCTGCCGTTGGCAGAGGTACCACGGTACACCTAGATTTGTATTCAAAAATTAACAATGGTTCGTCAAATGAAACTCAAATCGACTTGCGCTGGATGATGCTAAAGGTGCTTTGTGAACTAAGACATTTATTTCAATGAATTTTGCAACCTAATATGTTTTTAATTTTTATTAATTTGACTGCGAGAGCGGACCCCCCTAGCCACGGGGGACGAGGGGGGTCTTAGCATTTGCTACTCTTGTAGGAGGAATCAAACGTAAGTATGCTTATGTTTGATTCCTAGATTCAAATTGTAACCGCACATTGTAGGTAGGTACTTTTGACATATTTAATTTATATTGTAATGTATTGGAAAATAACCTACAAATATATGCAAAATTTCTTTCCGGGCCGTTTAGTACTTTTGGCGTCAAGAGGTAACAAACATACATCCATACTTTTAAACATCTCTCATCATAAATCATCATTTTCGCATTTAATCATTTAATGAAATATTGGTGTGATATTCAAGATGGCGGCTCACACCTGATTGCGATCGCGATTTAACGTGATTTCTAGTGTGACCATCTTGTCTAAATTTAGTTTTACTAAAATGCAAATGTTGTGCAAGCCTGTTATTAGGACACATTCTATAGTATAGTCTTCAAACTGTTTTTAAATAATGTATTATTATGTGTTTTGTTGGCATTGCCTTAATAAATAAAAAAAAATACTATAAATTTAACCAGACACTTGTGTTATTTGGTGCTGGCTGTATCGAATTGAGCGACTCGAAATGGAAGGGATGGAGGCCGCTAACCCGTTGGAGCGATGATCTGGCAAAGACTGCAGGAAAACTCTGGTCAAGGACTGCTAGAAACAGAACTGACTGGAAACATTTGGAGGCTTTCACCTCAACAGGCGGTCCATACACTACTAACAACTAGGGACAACTCTAATAATAATAATTTATTGACCAAAAAACAAGCATAATCAAATCACAACGATACAATAAGAATTACAACACTCTATACTAACTAACCCTTTATAAACCTTTAAAATCAAAACTGCTATGAAAGTGCTACGAAATAATAGAAACAAAGTAAAACTAGTACCAATTTAAACAATAAAAAACCTAGTTACAAATTAAAACAATTAAGCAAACTACAGACTGTTGCAAACAATCTATTAGGTAGTCAAATATTTTCCAAAAAGTTCAAGTCCCGCCGAAGTCGATTTTTTTGGGATTTTAGGTACTTATTAGATTTCTTAAAAATTACCCATAGTGTCAACTATAATTAACCAAAGACTTACACTCATATCTTTAGACAATTCTTCAATTAAACCTTCACTCTAACTTGTCTGAGGGTTTCTCAAGCATTCCTCCAAAACAGTTCGGTATGCTTAGTCGATAATTTGGTTAAATCTCAACAAACGCTTTCAAGGAGCATTCAAGGTAGGTCGCGAGGTACCTTGAGATGACAGTTTATTTCTTCACTCGGCTGAGAAAAATTTCTAAGATCTGTTCGAGTGGAGGAATTTTTTATCATTAAGCATACCGAAACGCATTTGGAGGTTGAGTAGAGGTTGAGTCGAGGTGGAGGTAACGACTAAAGATATGGGGGTTAGAATCAACAGACATCCCTAGGTAGGTACTAGTATAGTATTATATCATCTACTAGCTGCGTCCCGCGGCTTCGCTTACCGCAAGTACTTGTATTTCTAAATCTAAGGTAAATTCAAACACCAATTTAGACTAAGAACTAGGTAATTCATTTAATGCTAATGGCCGATGCTAACTGCGCTTTGGTAGCGTGCCAACGAGTGCGCGGGAGATGACAGCTTGCGTGCCGCATTCACGGGGTTAGGTATTAGGTACGAACGCACTAAGGTGCCACCAATCTATACTAATACTAGCTGTGCCCCGCGACTTCGCACGCGTTGTTCCTATGGAAACGTTTAAAGGTGTTTTCCCGGCAGTTATTCGAATTTTTCTCGCCGTAAAAACAGAGGTCGTCATGGACGAGTCAGTAGCGCTTACCCAATCAACCCACAATTTTTCTACCCAATATTATTTTCCCCCGTTCATACCACAACATATGCTCCGTTCAACCCAATCCAAAAATCTAAGTCACAGTGTATTTTTAACAGTATATTACCTACAAAAATTCAGACTTCGATTTAGTTTTAAAAGTATGGGTCCAAATAAACTATTTAGCACCGTAACATTAATAACGTGTAGGTATTTTAAGCAAAAATAACAGTAGGTACCTAATGACTTATTTAACATATAAATTATTTTCAATAACATTTATTAAAAAAATAAAATATTTTATGTACGTACACCGTGAGTCTGCTACTGTGCGATGCGATGCACAAAATTTGGGAAAAAACTGGATTTTATCGAAAAAACATGATCTTGAACTTTTTATCATAATTCTTTTTTAAATATCTCTATAAAACCACTGGTTTTTCTACATTTCTTATTACCTAACATTGTTTGAAATAGTATTATCTAACGGGTGGTAAAAAATGCACGTTTATTCATCAATCACAACATTATTTACAATACCCGAGCATTATTTACAATACAGCGATACCAATTTTATCATAATTTTACGTTTATCGTAGGAAATTTTAAATATCCATCGTAAGTTTGTGTACAGTCGTACAATTTTATCTCATAATAGGTATGTATGTATAGGTTTAGGAGGAGATGCAAAAATAGAGTTTGGTGGCCAAAAAGCGCAATTTCGTATCTCTGCCTAAGCTTTATAAAATGAAACTATTACATAGGCATTAATAAATAACTTATAATAGATAAAAAAAATATATAAAAAATATATAAACTCAACTTATAAACTCAACGATGGATTTTTAAAACTTCCTGCGTTTAACGTAATAATAAGATAAAATAGTTGGGGCGCCACTTTCACTGCTGTATCGGCCTTAAAAGGCCTTGCTTGTTGATGCACCATTGTTTTATTAGGTAGAGACCCTTAGGGTTTAGTACCCGAAGGGTGCAAACGAAACCCTATTACTTAGCCTCTACTGTCGGACGTTGTGTACTGAATTCTAAAAAGATATGAAGTTTTCCTATTAACTCTACGTAAAGGCGTTTTCGCCGTGTGGTGCCGACGGCATAGAATTTGCACCACCCCAATTCTTCCCGTGGGTGTCGTAAGAGGCGACTAAGGGATATCTTCTGGGGGGCGGGAAGCAGCGCCTCCTGCAGAACAAATCTTCCACCAAACTGCGATCCCCAACCCGCATGCCCAGCGTGGGGATTATGGGCATTACCCCCCATGAGTTAAGGCGTTTATCAGGGGGAGGCCTGCGTCCAGCAGTGGACCGATACAGGCTGTGGATGGATGGAAGGGCCTTTTCAATAATATTTCATTATTTTTATTGAGTTCCATATATCATGTGGACAACGGTAATAACATTCGTATTGTGAAATCTTACTTAGTCAGAGATCTGTGCTTGAGTGTCGTTTGTGCTATATAAAAGCGTTACTTAAGCATAGACCAATGACTGAGCTTGCTCAGTCATCGATCTATGATTCAGCAACGCTTTTCTATGGCATAAACGTAACTCAAGCATAGCTCTATGACTGAGCAAGCTTTCGTAATACGGGCCTTAGACTTCTTAGAAGTGGCATTTGTGTTTGGTTTGACACTTTTCTGCCAGTCTCGAGTTCATGGAAATTTCTTCTTTCTTTTCTTTTTGTCCGTAATATTAGAGAAAATAAAAATAATGGCAACGTTTTTTGGTAATAAAGATAGATAAACTAAGTTAATTATTCGATAAAATACTAATCAAAAATACATAAGAAGATAAAATTATAGGCAACGTTGTACTAACGGTAAGGTTCTGTCAAAGAATCGCAATACCATTTACCGTATACCTACATCTTTTCATTTTCTTCATTCATTTGTGACGTCGCGCATCGTCAGCATGGATAGCCGTATCAAAGAAAATATAAATATTTTAAACCGACTTCAAAAAAGGAGGTTCTCAATTTGACTGTATTTTTCTTATTTTTTTTTATTTGCTCAGCAGGCTTATTAAACAAAGCTTCAGCGTCATACCTAGGTGACGTAGGTGTCTAATCGTTTCACATGTTCCCAAAACTATAAAATACTAAACTAATCTAACAGAACTAAAAATTATGCCATCCTTATTATTTTGATCGTAATGACAGGGACAACGACATTTTTAGTACTGTCACATAAGTTTAGTTTAGTTTTAGCGACATCTGAATAGACGCCATTAACTAAGCCACAGAAGCTTGTAAAACTCGACTATGCCTACGTAGGGGCATGACCTAGTTCGACAATGACATGGGAACAACGTCACTCTTTGTTTTCCAACACTCAATAATTCTAATTTATGCCTCTATGCTAATGAGGTAGAACTGCCTGTTTTTTGATGAAGAAACTATTTGTTACTTATGTATCTACCACAGTCTATCTAAGTTGTATGTAACACTAGCTGCGCCCCTCGGCTTCGCACGCGTTGTTCCAATGGAAACTTTTATATGTGATTTCTATCCCACAGGAACTGATTTATGGAATAAAAAGTGTTTGCAAAAGCCTGTGTTTGATTCCAGGATTAGAAGTACCTGTATGCAAAACAAAATTTCAGCCAGATCCGTTCAGAAGTTTTGGCGTGAAGAGTTAACAAACATCCATACGCATTTATCCTTATTTCACATTTATAATATTAGTGTGATGATAATGTATGTGCACAACAATAACAAATCAATTGTGAATACTAGTTTAAATTTATTTCTTTTATTTTAAATATTTTTTTAAATATTATATTTAAATAGATATCTTTTAGTAGATACCTTACATTACATAATATTTACGACTGTACTTTTATAATGTACTCATAGATAGAATACAAATCTCCGGAGGAAGCCACCGCATTGTCTGCTAAATTAGGAAGGATTGAGGATGATTGCAAAGGAAACAACATTCAATTTTCCTGTTAATAAGTCGTCTTTTGCTTTGGCATATGGAAGATGACCGATTTACCGCGTGAAGAAGTAATGATGGGGAAATCCAAGTGAAACCAGAAAAAATCGGCCTTTGCAAGTTCTCTATGCAAAATTTCAGTCCGATCCGTTCAGTAGTTTTGGCATGAAGAAGTAACAAACATGCTTCGAAACTTCGCATTTATAATTAGTTGTGATACTCGTATTTTTCTAGCCGAACTTCGACCAATCTATGATTTGAAAAACATAAACTTTAATTTCAGCTAAAAGAAATATTGGACAAAGAGTAGATGAAATATAAATAAGACTCTCTTTACCACCACACTATCACACTTCAGACTTATTTGACACTATTATTTCACACTAATATTATAAATGCGAAAGTTTGTATGGTTGTATGGATGGATGTTTGTTACTTCATTCACGCCAAAACTACTGGACGGATCTGGCTGAAATTTAAAATAGACACAGTTCTAGGCATGGAATAAAACATAGGATACTTTTTATCCCATAAATAAGTTCCCATGGGATGAAAATCACCTTTTAACTTATCCATAGGAACAACGCGTGCGAAACCGCGGGGCGCAGCTAGTTATTATTATATGTAAATGCGAGAGCAAGTTTGTATGGCTGTGTTTTTTACGTCCTCACGCCAAAACTACTGAACGGATTCTCACCGCCTCTCACGAAGCGAGGCTGTGAGGGTCGGATGGCTCTTGATCCACATAATATGTGGATCATCAGAGCCATCCGACCCTCACCATATTATGACCATTTTATCTGTCGTTCTTGTACAGGGTTTGCATACTTTTTCATAAAAAGATTTAAAAAAGCGATTGATTTCGGCGAGTACAAAATATGATAAAGAATTTAAATCATACTTCGTAGATGCTA
Source organism: Eupithecia tripunctaria (assembly GCA_955876795.1). Taxonomy (NCBI): domain Eukaryota; kingdom Metazoa; phylum Arthropoda; class Insecta; order Lepidoptera; family Geometridae; genus Eupithecia; species Eupithecia tripunctaria. The sequence continues at coordinate 3,530,624 of OY041623.1, read as the reverse complement.
TACGCAAATGTTCTGTGTTGCCTATCGGCTTGCTGTGTGCTTGACTTAGAATTTGCACCCCAAATTCTCCCGGGTGTCGGAAAGGAAACTAAGCGATATCCACCGGGGGGCGGGCAGCAGCGCCCCCTGGTAGAACTATCCTACCACCGAACTGCGATCCCCATCCCGCATGCCTAGCTTGAAGATTTTGGGCACAACCCTCATGAGATAACAGCCAATAAGGCGTTTATCAGGCTTGTGTCCAGCTGTAGACCAATAGGCCGTTGATGTCATGATGATGATGATGTGATAGGACAAAGAGGATGAAAATTAACTAACAAATAAGTCTTTGTTTTGACGCCATCAGAGCGAGTACTGTTTAAATCGACGCTTCTCAGCTTATAGATTACCTACTCCGAATACCTAACAACAAGTAAATATTTTGAAGCACTTTACAATAATGATCAAAGTTATCTTTGATCAAGTCTTGACAAGCGTCTGACCAGACGAGGCATTAATCTAAACCCGATCGATATAAACCAGAGTTCGGATCAAAGTTTGGAGATTCTTAAACGCGGTTGACAATGACGGATGTGGCCCGCGGCGGAAACTTCGTAAGGTCTTGAAGATGTTTGGAGCTTTTAGAAAGTTATCCTGATTTTTATTTACACTAGAAGCTAATCCCTTATTCACAATAGTCTGCTATCTTTGCACCCTGCTAAACCTCGCTCAAATCAGCCTTTTATTTGACAGTCGATATTCATCCAAAAAAGCTCAAAACTCAAATCATTGCAAATATCCCGTTATAAATAACTTTAGTATAAATAACCAAGATGGACGTAAAAGTTTTATCATCCAAAAAAATTAAGCTTCCAAATAGCAGTCATTCTAAATTGAGGACGTTTTGCTGTCAGTCAGGGTATTTTATAATTACAGTCGATTAGCACCCAAGAAGATATAGCTTCCAATAGAAGTTATTCTAAATTGAGGTCATTTTGCTGACAAAGCATTTTATTTGACAGTCGATATGCACCCAAGAAGCTTCCAAAACCTTCTCGGTCCTAAATGGAGTTTTTGCATGCAATTGATGGGTCATTCTGGGCATACTAAAATATGTCATTTAATAGTATTGCCAATCCACGCAGCATCATCTATTCCTTGCCATTCCAATACCTCAACCTCAACCTCAACAACCTGTATTGGTCCACAGCTGGACGCAGGCCTCCCCCTGATAAGCGCCTTATTGGCTTTACCTCATGGGGGGTAGTACCCATAATCCCCACGCTAGGCATGCGAGTTGAGGCTGCTAATAAAAATAATATGAATGATTTCTAAGAAATCCAATGATAGGTATCCCAAAAAAATGATTTTGGCTGGACTTGACACGCATTCTTCCAGGTCCTTCTCAGTACGGGAATGCGAAAACCAACTACCACGAGGTCAAAAGACGTAGCAGTCGAAACGAGAGTCTAGATGTATCTACCTAAATAAATGGAGGGATGCAAAGTCCTGTAGACGTGAAAAACAAAATTATTTTTTCTATTTTAATCGTCCAATTTCTTTTTCTTAAAAAAACTCGCTTTCAGTTTTCTATTATTACTTAATTATCTGAAACGTATCTGTGGTCTAGTTTTATGTTTGTTTTTTTAACGTTTCATCTAAAATATTACTGGTAAGGTGAATAAATTAATAATAACGGGAAACTTTATAATATTATTTTTATCCATTCGAGTAGTAGAGAAACAAGAAAACTTTACGCACGCATTTTTAGCAATTGTATGTAAACAGCTCATAAAAACTAAGGATGCGACCGCATACTTGGCGTCTAGCCAATGGTTATGATTTAATTTTACGTAGGTAATATAAAAGAAACTCACGGGATTTGCAAACTCACGGTTTCTTAAAATCTTAACTCGAGGCTACTAAACTTTACTTGCAGAGAGGGTAAAACTAAACTGGTTGGACTGGGTTGGACTGGGTTGGACCTAATCTTATACCTTTAAACGAGCAATTCTTGTATTATATAATCTGAATCTAGGAAACAGCTCCAACGATTTTTCGATTTGGCGATAAATCGATCTAGCTAGGATTTATTTCTAGAAAATGTCGTTTTATTCGTGTTTTCAATAAACTTTTATCAACTTTATCGCAATCTATTGACTCTTCCTGACATCTATTGGCGAATAGTAATACTATAATTTCAAAAAACAAAATTTACCAAAAAAAACCGGTCATCCAGGTACTTGGACATAATTTGAGCGTTTTACTTTCGAGAACGTAGCACCCAATATTTCGAATTTTATTTACATCGGTATACTTATTTTAGGGCTTATACCAGTTCCCCCCCATAATATATTTATTTATAATCTAGAGATAACAGTGCAATGGTGGAGGGAGGCTGCAAAAGATTGCGATGATTGGAAATCTACGGACCTCCATCATACACACATTTCCAGCACATAATGTTTTAATGTCTCGTCAGGTATGAGATTTAATAAACATGAAGAAAAAATATTTTCAGCTGTGAATATGACAGAAACCTGACGCTATAAGACGTAATTTTTTCAACTTTTCTTTTTTCTAAATATAATTTTTATTGTGCGCAGCGATGTTGAAAAAAAATACAAGAGTTAAGGCCACCCACCATACAAAAGTTTCAAACCCCTTTCTGTTGTGGCTTACATAGAGATCGTATTTGGTTTTAAGTTTTTTTATAGTTTACACTACCAGTAATTTCTAAGAAATCAAATAACATACCAAAAGTTTTCAACTTTGACGGGCTCGAATCCCCGTTCTCCCCTCTCAGTACGGAGATGTGATCACCACCACACCATGAAGTCAGTTGCTGTAGATGACGAAAATGACACCTAAGACATCCCCGTATTTGATGTCATCTTTATTGTTTAAAACTTTATAGCGATTTTCTACAGGGACGGTTATAATTAAATGTACCTAATGTCTATTTTCCCTTAATATCGATTAATATTTATTCTTAGATCGCAATTCTGTTTTAATAACTTTGCCTTCCAGTTGATGAAATATTAACAGAATAACTGGTATTTTATCGAAACGATATTCTATATTCGCGCGGGGCTTTATTTTCCGGTAGAAATTGGTAGTGATATCCGGCTTAGCAGAATTCAGAAAATGATTTTTGTACAGTTTGAACCTTTTTTCTATTGATATAATAGAATATTATCCTATCTTCCATAAAAATCTTACATTTGTATTTTATGTGGAAGAGGTCGAGGCTTATTCATCAACCAAAGATTCCCGTACAAGATGATATGCATATCCACACAAAAGCCTAGATTCTCTATCTACGGAAAAACACTACCATCATAGAGTAAAAACTCTTTGCTCTCTCTATGGCTGTCTCATACTACCATTGAAAGGGTTAGGTTAGTCACTTGTCAACGGTCAATTTAGGCGGCAAACCGAAGACCTCAATAGAAAAATCAATAAATACCTATTAATAAACTGTGGTAGATACGTAGGTATTTTCTCAAATTATATTTTTATAACGTACGAAACTGACTTGGCCTTCGTTCCGCTCATAAAAGAGTCGTCACACGTAATCTAAAGTGTTTATTTTCATAGAATAATAATTGCCGTTTTCCTACCTTTGTGAAGATTTTGAACGGTCTTCAGCGCGGTTTTCAGAGACGCCATTTTGAAATTTAAGTACGTTTTCGAAGACTAATTTTGTCTCTTGCCGTGTAGGTCTAAAGAGGTTTATCAGAATATAAACAGGGTGACCAGATTATTCTATAATTTGAAACATTTTTGACAAGAATAACTAACTGGTTATGCTTCTGGAAAAATTACTCTAATAGGTAAAGGTACCTACTCAACTTAATACCAAAATACACTGGTAACTAAGTTTCGTAAGTTAAACAGATACTCTTTAGGAAACTTAACCCAATTAAAACACGGCCGTCTTGATCAAATCTATAAGGCATCCAAGAGTTCAATAATCGTGAAGTACGAATATAACAAATAACATTAACATCTTTTTATCGCAAGCAATAAACGCTCGACACTTGATACCAAGTCAATTTGTCTACAGTCATTTGAATGAATTAAACCTTTATCAACCAAATTAGTAGCCTCTTTGGTACGCTCGACGTTTTTTATTGGCTAATCTACCGACACAACACACAACAAAAGAGATTGACTTATGACTAGAGATTTCGAAAAGTTAACTTGGTAGGTAGAGTCAAACATTTTAAAGAATAGTAACAAATAAAATGCTGTTTAGCGCACTGTTTTTCAATCTTTGTAAATATTTCCAAACTTACTACGCGATCTGAACACATTATTTAATACTTCCTTCGGCTTAAATGAATGGTCGTACCTATGGTTTATCCATTTTGAATGAAGCATGTTAATAAACAAAGTACGACACAAATTTTTATTGAAGGGAGGATCTAAAATCGACAAGTAATGTAAATTACGTATAAAAGGACGCGCCAACAAAGTGAATTTTAGGTTAAATATGGGCGGTTTTTTTACGTTTATGCTCCATTCAAAATGGATACGATATAGACATGAACTGAAGCACTTGATCTGGCTAGTCAAAAGAGATTCTTGAAGAGGTAACTATTGAACAGAGCCGTGGTCTTAATTAAGATAAGAAGAAAAGGATGATGAAGTTCCAACGCAAACAATAGAGCTTTGCAGAGCTTTTCAGTTTTGTTTTCTAAATGAGAAATTCAGAAATCTTACTATCACACTAATATTATAAATGCGAAAGTTTGTATGGATGGATGGATGGATATTTCTTACCTCTTCACGCCAAAACAACTGCACGGATTGGGCTGAAATTTGCATAGAGGCCATTCTAATCCTGGAATCAAACATAGGCTACTTTTTATCCCATAAATCAGTTCCCGTAGAATAAAAATTGCCTTTGAACGTTTCCACAGGAACAACGCGTGCGAAGCCGCGGGGCGCAAACCATTATGCATAAGGGGATTAGTGTGGTCTATTATTAGCAGGGTGCGGCAATGTTAACCGCAGAATGGGAGGAAATAAGGACTCTGTGTTCTAAAAACTATAAGTATATCCATTGAATAATTAAAAAGGGAAGATGAGGAGTACCTCATCTTCCCTTTTTAATTATACACACACAATATGAGGTTGCCATTTTCGGGAAACTTACTAGTTTCCCGAAAATGGCAACCTCATATTGTGTAAAATTGTGTGCTCCCACCTCAGTCACCGTTGGACCGGCGGCGGCGGCACGGGCGGTCGAGATTCGCGTGAAATATTGTTGTCTCGGTCTCACTTCGGTCTTAGATACGTCTTTCCGTCTTTGTTCTTCTTTGTATTGCATGCACAGGACTGGAAATATAACTGTGAGCGTATGTGTTTGCGTGTAGTTGTAACACATTTAGTAGTTTGAGTAAGCGCTGGGAGAACGTAACCTCTACATCTTCCCTTTTTAATTAATCAATGAGTATATCTAAATGCGCAGTTAGTATTATTATAAACGCGAAAGTTTGTAAACATGTCTGTATTATATGTTTGTTGCGCTTTCACGCAAAAACTACTGAACGAATCGGGTTTAAATTTTGCATACAGGTATTTCTAGGCCTGGAATAACACATTGGCTTTCTTTTTATATCATAAATCAGTCCCCTAGGCGTGCGAAGACGCGGGGCACAGCTAGTCACATCACATCACACTAATATTATATTATAAAGGCGAAAGTTTGGATGGATGTATGGATGGATGTTTGTTACCTCTTCACGCCAAAATTACTGAACGGATCTGGCTGAAATTTTGCATACAGGTAATTCTAATACTGGAATAAAACATAGGCTACTTTTTATCCCATAAATCTGTTCCCGTGGGATGAAAATCACCTTTTAATGTTTTCATAGGAACAACGCGTGCGAAGCCGCGGGGCGCAGCTAGTCCTTAATATGATTTAATTGACATGTAATAATGGTATTATGAATAAAATCTGTATCTGTATGTTATAGTCGCCCAATAGCAGGCCAAAATTATTTCTGTAACTGCAACTACTAATTCTTTTCTGATCTTCAAAAAGTTTACTCCAACTTAAATATAAAATTTTAGAACTTTTTATTTTCTTCTCTTCATAAAAATGTTTAATCTTTGTTTCTTTCTTTTCTTTGTTTTTATTTTATTTACGAAGCCGGGACGAGTCTTTGGTTTTGTTAACACTAGTGGCCCGTCCCGGCTTCGAACGGGTGGTCATTTTTTTAAACATAAATAAATATAGCCTATGTCACTCTGGGATAATGTAGCATTGTAATGGTAAGAGAATTTTGAAATTGGTCTAGTAGTTTTTGAGTTTATTCGTTATAAACATACAAAAATACAAATATTTCCTTTCTGAAATACATATAAGTGTAGATAGTGTAGAAAATAAGGTACATGTAGCATGTAACACGTTGAATTCGTAGAATTTTGCCCCCTTGAGAAAACACATCTCAACACCTATAAGTAATCAAATTCCAAGCCCGTAGACAATCTCTTATAGCATGTCTTTTTAACTTTATGTTTTGATGTAAAATCCATGTATTTATTTTATTTCCTAAAACTTACATACCTACCTATTGCAAAGCCATTTAAATTCACTCCTTAAAGAAAGTATGTAGGTAGATAATCTCTTATAGCATGGATAGATTAGGCTTTTTTAAATTTCATATTAGGCTGTCCGTAATCCATGTAGGTACTTATTAAATTTAGTTTCTTATAACCTACTTAGTGCCAAGCCATTTAAATTCAGCCAGTTGTCCACTGTCAGTACTAAGTAATTCGACGTGCGTGCTTGGTTTAACAATGATGACCTGCGTCGTAATTCGTAACAATCATTGCAAGTAGGTTATGTATCCACCTACACGAGCGTGAATGTCGCGACGTATGGAAATTATCGTCGCGATTGTATCGCAGTCGGATACGCTCATCGAGCTGCTGTAGAATAAGGTGAACTAGCTCACAGAGGTGGTACGAATATAACTAAACGAACTAGAACTCAAATCTTCCACCAAACTGCGATCCCCAACCCGCATGCCCAGCGTGGGGATTATTGACACTACTCCCCATGAGTGAAACGCCAATAAGGCGTTTATTGGGGGGAGGCCTACGTCCAGCAGTGGACCGATACAGGCTGTTGAGGTTGAGGTACTAGAACTGCATGATGCTTTGGTTATCAGAAGTGATCAAGTGTTCAATAAAAGAAGCTGTATGAGTTTTGTATAAAAATATCCTTTTCTGCTAAGTTACTTTGTTTTTATATTCAATTGACTTTTGGTGTGTCAATGATGTAAGGATAAAAAACGATAATAAAATTTAATTAGTATTAGTACAATATGTTTATTACAGATACAGAGTACTCTTTACGTTTCTTTAACACTACGAACGTGCCATTTTTACTATGATAGCATAGTATAGCGCCTACGTACAACTAGTTATAACTTATGGGGTTGGGGTATGGGGGCGCCGCCGCGCTTTACAACGATGCTTTGTGTAGGGTGCAACCGTTGGAGTGGACGCTTATTACTGTATGTATCGTGTGACTGATTCTGTATTGGTAATGATAGAGATTATCTCTAATGATAGAGAACTAAAGAACTAAAACTAGAAAACTAAAGTTCAACAACGAGGTACTTGTAGAATAACGACAGACTTTTTCCAAAAATCTGTTTTTCTTTTAGATGCAATGATTTTCTTCTTATACATATTGATCTATTTTCCAAAGGGATAAAAAAATTTACAAGTATAGGGACTGGACGATAAGCTTTTTACGTTAGGCTTAAGGTATCGGGAGTATGGTGATTGATGACAACCAATCAAGTCATAGCAGATTCATCATCTGCTATCAGATATAGGTATACTGAGGCATTAAAGTGAACTCCCGTACCTTGTAGATAGTGTCGAGAGTTGCAGCGAATCAATGGGCAAATCAAACTGTCAATGTATTGATTTATTTTGACGACTCGTCCGCTTATCTCCTGCATATAATATAATAATTTGTCCGTTTCACTCAGCTCATTTAACTGAGAGTATTGTACCGAGCGGTATGACCTTCACGCTGCGTCAAGATCCATAGATCCATACTGTAGTGGTACTCACTCCTCGGAATGCTGCGATACGTTGTCCTTGTCCTTGTGTGCCTGCCCTGAGCTGCACGAGTTGCCCATCTCTAGGCGGGCCCTCCGCCCTTAGCCCTGCTACGTCATATGCCCATTACACCACCACTTATATTAAAACAACACTCGCTCGTGAGAGGTACCGCTTTACATTTCCCGGCGCCGCGATCGTTTCGGGCGGCAATTCTATATTTAAATGGAACGCGTGTCGTCTCGACGGACGTTCGGCGACGAATAATCAATGCGCCCCTTCCGCGCCCTCCCCGCCCCGCGACTTCGCGCGCGCGCTCGCTGTCCACGCTTTTCACGATACATACACACCCGATAGAGCTTTTTCCGAACCATGGAGGTTTATTTCAACATCAAAGCTGTCCTCGTAAACAAAATAAGAAGTAATAATGACGCGCGGTCAGCGCACTGGCAGCCGAGGCCGCGAGTTTCAATATGAACTTCCAAAAATAAAAATGCGAAACGACGCTGTCTACTGTCTATTGGCAGCAAGTGCTTCACAAGTATTTGCAAATATTGATGAATTTTATTAAAAACCTAAGTAATTATTTGATTAAATGTAAGAAATCAAGTGCTATTATAATGCCCAGATGTTTTTTGAAGTCTGTACGGCCGCCGAAGTGTGGTTTTACACAACAAACCGACGTATTTAATGACGAAAGTAAGTTTTCGAAACTCTACTTTTTTGAAACTTGAAATTATTCCGCCAGGTTTGTACCTATCCGCGAATAAATTGTTGGTAGCTTGGTAGTTTGTGTTTTTTAGCGAAATACTATAATAGCTAGATTTTAGTTCGTAGTTCCCTACTTACATAAATATTAATAATGAAAAGATACTCTACAATTTTTTATTGTACCTAAATAACGTACCTACCCACCTGCCTAATAGAGGAAAATTACTATCTACGTGAATCCCTTGGTATTGTATAATCATAGCGTAGATGTACATACCTACATTTCATTGGTTTCAATGATGTCGCCAAAACAAGATATTGACATTTTGACATGACAATTTTTTTTTATCATTATTATTTTGATCGTTTTGAAAGGGACGGTGCCATTTTTAGCCCTGTTAAATTAGTTTCGTTTAGTTTTGGCGACATCTGAATTGACTCCTTATTTTATTATTTATTTATCCTTACTTAATTATTTATCCTTACAAGTGACCTTTTAGACTAACAAGCGCCGCTCGTAGTTTTCATGTTTATTTATTTATTTAAAGAACACAAACATCTTATATATTATGTCTATATCTAACACAATCTTAATGGTAATTATTTAATATTCAATTCAAGGGTCAAAACACTTTCAGAGCGCCTACGAAAAGAGCAGGTTGTAGATCGTAGCACCTTAGATTAGCAATTTTCTTTTATTCTTTCTGTGAGGTACCTACTTGTTAAATTATTAAAAACCACTTTAAAAACGATCGGTACATAGGTAGTATAGTGGCCGTGAGAGTTGCTTACTGAGATGGAAAAATAACGCGGATTCGATTCTCCGTGCGTAATAAAACTATACGTAGGTACCTACCTTCTTGATAGCTCACCTTTGCGAACTTACCCGTGATTTAAAGAGCACTACTTTGACTTCAACCTCCACAGCCTATATTGGTCCACTACTGGACACAGGCCTCCCCCTGATAAGTGCCGTATGGGCTTTTATCTCATGGGGGTAATACCCACAATGGCCACGATAGACATAGGGGTTAGAAATTGCAGTTCGGTTCGCAGGCACTGCATGCTGTCCGCCCCTTAGTCGATATATTTCCCACTAGCTACGCCCAACGGCTTCGCACGCTTTGTTCCTATGAAATCATTAAAAAGTGATTTTTATCCCACGGGAACTGATTTATGGGATAAAAAGTAGCCTATGTTTGATTCCGGGATTAGAATTACCTGTACGCAGAATTTCAGCCAGGTCCGTCCAGTAGTTTTGACGTGAAGGAGTAACAAACATCCATCCATCCATCTATACATCCATACAAACTTTCGCCTTTATAATATTAGTGTGATAATCGCCTCTTACGACACCCGCAGGTAGAGTGAATAGCAATAATCCTTTTACTTTTAGTTATTGTTGCTCTTATTTTTACTTGAAGGTACATTGTACGAAGATTACTAGGTAGATATTTGTGTAGGTGTCTAATTGGGCTGAATATAGGCATATTTGAATCAGTGCGACACTGACCGCGCTATATAAACCTACGAAAAGTCGTTTACTTACCTACTTTGTATGTGTTTTTACGTGACTACTTATTTCAATAGACTTTTGAAAAGTGATCAGTGACAGTTTTAACTTTGCACTCAACCTAATAGGGTATATGCATCTATTTTTTTTTATTGTTTTAATCGATTCTTTAGGTCATTATTTAACTGAAAAATGATAAGACGCTCACTGAATTTCGCAATAATAAGGTAAAAAAAACAAATCAAAACTACAATCATTTTCGGGTGATAAAAACGCTGCCATATTAGCGCCATGTTTATCTGACGTCCACACTCGATTAAAACCTTTTGTGACGACCTCAGTAGTGATCATCTCAGAAAAGAGGTTTTCCGAAAAATCTGAAAATAACCTACAATACGAAATGTGAAGTGGTAGTGTCAAATCATGGTGCAGCAAGCAGAATAAAAAAAGAAAAAATGTGAACAGCGATGTCACGTCCGCTCTAGTCAATGGCGTTTTGAAATTTTGCGATTGAGATATAAAATTTCAATTTTTCAATGGTAAAATTCTACGATAAAAACATCTCAAAAATCTAAAATAAATATGTAGATATGTTTCTATATCAATAGAGAATACGTATATATTTAATTAGCCATTTTGAAATCACATGCATATACCCTATTAACTAACTTACTTCTAATATACGATACGTGAGCCTGTCAGAAGCCCTCGAAATACAGTATAGACTAGTTCGAGATCTTACGGATTCAATATTGTACTGAAACTTGTATAATGTGTTTAGTAAATGATTTTAATCTTATGTTACATTTCTAGATGAATTTAAACCTACGATACCACGAGGCCCAAAGCTAAACATAAAACGTCAAAAGCACCTCCTCAAAAACAACGAGACCATCTACCACGATAAAGTTCCAATATCCACCAGATTCTACCTTCAAACCCTTAAAAAATCGCAGTTCCTATCCCAATTCACGGACACAGAAACTTACGAATACGCGTCCGAAAGCGAAAAAGCCGTTATATTCACGGAAAGTTCTAAAAATAAGAACAAAATCCTCACAGACAAGACGTATAACTTGAGATCTACGGAGGCTAAAACGGAACGTAAGTCGTACGGAAGATTTCGAACTCAAAAACCTAGAAGCAACGACGAAGGAAGGAGAAATGAGAAACCACGTGTTATGAGACAAAAGACAGTCGAAAAACCTCGCACCATAGAAAAACCACAAGTTGAAGTTATTAATCTGGTTGAAGAAACTAAGGTTGGAGAAATTGTAGAGGTTTTGGAGAAATCTAGGACTTTTGAAGGCATGAAAGGTAGGTTTTTTTAACTAGCTGCGCCCCACGGCTTCGCACGTGTTGTTCTTATGGAAACGTTTAAAGGTGATTTATATCCCACGGGAACTGCTTTATGGGATAATAGCCTGTGTTTGATCCCAGGATTAGACTTACTTGTATGCAAATTTCAGCCCGATCCGTTCAGTAGTTTTGGCGTTAAGAGGTCACAAACATAAATCCAAACTTTTGCATTTATTTTGATACCACCCTAAAATACTTCCCTGAATGTATCGTAAACCAGAAAACGCACAGAACACCCGGAACAAATATTTGCAGATCGTACAAACATTTTTTCCGAGGTGGGAATTGAACCCGCAACCTCCTGGGTGGACTTTGCTGCCCGCTGCGCCATCATTATAGAACCATTATTTGCTTATATAATTACGAAATAAAAACCACTTTATCGTTTTATGGCGTATTGTGTACAAGTAAAAATTAATAAAAACTAGATCAATAAAATATTGATACCTGGGATTCACACGATAAAGATTACCTACGTATCGATATTTTTTAGAGACTTTATTTACGTAGTTATAAGAATTATTATTTATTGACGACCTCTGTGGCGCAGTGGGCGAAGGTCTGCCTGCGACACAGTAGGTTGCGGGTTCGATTCTCGCCTCGAGACAAATGTGTGTACGATCTGCAGACATTTGTTTAGGGCGTTCTGGATGTCGGGAAGTCGGGCTAGATCGTTCTGGAAGTCGGGCTAGATCGTTTCTGATTTCTGTGGGCTAGATAATGCTGTGTGAATTGCCTATTAATAATCTGATAAATTAAACTAACACATTAATGGCCCGAGAAGACGCAGCGGATTCTTCAGCCCGATAGAGCTGCGTTCACCCGTCACGAAATGTATAAAAATGATTTTGTTGAGATGTTGTTTGAAGTATTTTTTCATTATGACGGGTGTCGAAGAAAGGTAAAAAGAGCCAAAGGCCTACCCGATATGATCCGATGATATCGAAAATACTGCCACTGAATGCGAATCGTATAATAGACTAGTTCCGCCCCGCGGCTTGTAGTGGTTCTATGGAAATGTTTATAAGTTATTTATATCCCACGGTAACTGAGGTATAAAAGTAGCCTATGTTTGATTCCAGGATTAGGATTACCTGTATGCAAAATTTCAGCGCGATCCGTTAAGTAGTTTTAGCGTGAAGAGGTAACAAAAATCCACCCATCCATCCATACAAACTTTCGCATTTATAATACGAGTGTGATAAGTCAATAAATAAATTAATAATAATAATAAATAATACTGGACAATTCACACATTCACTAGATAACTGATATACAAAAAACAATAGGTACACTACATAGTTTTCTACGTATAATAAAAAATATCTATCTATGTAGTGTACCTATTGTTTTTTGTATATCAGTTATCTAGTGAATGTGTGAATTGTCCAGTATTATTTATTATTATTATTAATTTATTTATTGACTTATCACACTCGTATTATAAATGCGAAAGTTTGTATGGATGGATGGGTGGATTTTTGTTACCTCTTCACGCTAAAACTACTTAACGGATCGCGCTGAAATTTTGCATACAGGTAATCCTAATCCTGGAATCAAACATAGGCTACTTTTATACCTCAGTTACCGTGGGATATAAATAACTTATAAACATTTCCATAGAACCACTACAAGCCGCGGGGCGGAACTAGTCTATTATACGATTCGCATTCAGTGGCAGTATTTTCGATATCATCGGATCATATCGGGTAGGCCTTTGGCTCTTTTTACCTTTCTTCGACACCCGTCATAATGAAAAAATACTTCAAACAACATCTCAACAAAATCATTTTTATACATTTCGTGACGGGTGAACGCAGCTCTATCGGGCTGAAGAATCCGCTGCGTCTTCTCGGGCCATTAATGTGTTAGTTTAATTTATCAGATTATTAATAGGCAATTCACACAGCATTATCTAGCCCACAGAAATCAGAAACGATCTAGCCCGAAGCTAAGCAGAACTTGTGTTATGGGTACTAGATTACTGATATACTTATTACAATACACTTTATTTTAATATACAAAAAAACATCCAAAACACCCGGAACAAATATCTGCAGATCGTACACATACTTTTTTTATTGCGCAGTTATTGAAAAAATCAATAAAACTAAATAATATATTAAGTACAAACCGACTTCAATTTTTATAGTTTTTTCATGGATTTTCATGGATCACACTGTCAGAACTGTGCCTAATTAAAATGGGACCACACGGGAAGCACCAGCTTTCATATAAAAAATAATCATGAAAATCGGACCACCCAGTCAAAAGTTCTGAGATAGATAACAAACATAAAAAAACAGTAGAATTAAGAACCTCCTCTTTTTTTGAAGTCGGTTAAAAACAACGGTGCATTACAAACTAAGTGACAAGTGGCTGTGTTATCGCCTAAGCAATACAATACAATACAATACAATACACATTGCACATAGAATCTAATCCACAGTATCTATCTACCCACAGATGGTCTAAAACTCCCTCCAGCTCAGTCTCTAGCTCCGATAAAAGAGGAGGCCCTCCACCGGCCACCGCTCAAGCTGCGAGGACTAGAGATCGACAAGATTGCAGAGAAGTTGAAGAGTCTGGTGAAGTTGGATAAGGAGCTGCTGGTCTGTAAGGAGGCCTTCGAGGAAGCGGGAGAGGAACCGGTGCTAGCAGGGTTGAGGAGTGACGGTAGGTAGGGTAGGTAGATCATTCCTAAGATAGATAGATCGATATAGACAGCACAGAATACAGTTTCGCCGTGTGGTGCCGGCGGCATAGAATTTGCACCACCCCAATTCTTCCCGTGGGTGTCGTAAGAGGCGACTAAGGGATATCTTCTGGGGGGCGGGCAGCAGCGCCCCCTGCAGAACAAATCTTCCACCAAACTGCGATCCCCGACCCGCATGCCCAGCGTGGGGATTATGGGCATTACCGCCATGAGTTAAACGCCTATATACACATATGTGTATGATACAGGCTGTCGATGTGGATGAATACAGTTTGAAAATAAGTACAATAAAGTTATCTTAAAATAAAAAATAAAAAAATTATCCTAAGAGTGTACCATAAGCAATTTACTTGAAATTTGTACTTCAAAATCGTTATTTATCTCAGAATCTGTGAAAGCTACCATCTTCATATTTAGGGAAATGTAACGTCGATCTTTTATATTGAATTTAAAATCATCAGAAAGTTGAAAAAGTTATCTCGATGGTTTTTTTTTTATGTTAGATGTTTTGCACACATTTTGCTATTTATCTCAGGAACAGCACACTTTTTTTTCGGTTTTTGTTTAGGTAAGAAACCTAAAGTATTTCTTTAGTTCTGTCTTAATTTTTCGATTGGTTGTTTCATTAACTTGTAATTGGTTAAAAACAGTTTTGGCGGATAGAAAATTCGGTGCACGTCTCTGCTCTGTTCTTCTCACTCGCGAGAAAACCATATCTTGTCCCGTTCGAAATCCATCTCGTAGCGAAGCGCTCCACTGCTAGACTCAGGCCTCTGATCTACCTTCAAAGCTCAAGAAGAGAAGAATAAGGGCGGTGCAAATTCTAAGGCTCCACACGGCATGGCGTGAAGAAAAAGTAGCAAATATCTAATACAAACATCCAATATTTCGGCTTTTATCAAAACTTAGCTTGCTTAAGGTCCTTCCCGGTCCTACTATCGTCAACGCGAGCGTGATTGAAAAGCTTGTTGTTTCATCCAGCGCAATGTTAGAAAAAGAGGCAAAGCGGAAAGAAAGAGAAAGCGCCTGATCGCTCGGTTGGCATTCGGTTACTTTCGCCGCTCACTCGCGGGTAGTCCGCCCTAGGAAGAATAGTGTAAGGAAATTTCAAAAAACTTGTTCAAGAAAATACGTGTTTATCAGTAAGCCTTACAAGTTTATAAAATTAAACTTTGTCGTTTAGAATCTCCATTACATTTGCAAGGTTTCTATTTAAATATTTTCTTTACTTTTACAATCAACTTATGAACGTCCAAAGTTCATGTAAAATTTGTGCAAAAAGACCAGAGAAGAAAACCAGATTTTTGGAGGCTGAATTTGTTTGTCCATTTTTTTATTTGTTGAGTGCACAAGATACCTAATTAGTTAAAAGTTTCAAAGAAAGATCTGTTACAACGCCATAATCACGTAAGAGAAATTGTTTGAAGAATAAGACGGTTGGCCGCTACTAAGGTCTGATGCATTGCCAAAGTGGGGATTATATTCCCCCCTCATGAAAAAAACTAATGAGGCGTTTATCAGGGGAAAGCTTGCGTCCAGAAGTGGACCCAATGCTCGTGAGCCACGCGCCGATACAACTTTAATGACCGGGCTGAAAATTTGCTATCACGATGCTCTTTGCCAAGTGTTGATTCATTTATAATTCATGATAAGATATAAGTTATACGATTTTCCTGTTTCAAACACTCATCATAGATATCATACTATCATTACTTGACAAGGCCGTTCACACAGTCCTGTTTCTAACATAGCATTGAAATAAACAAAATCCGTCAAGAGCGAGTGTAACACGTGCGCCGCCGATGGTTCCGAAATTTGTGAATTTGTCAACAAATTTTGGAATCAGGGGTTAGAGAAAGGGTTTTTTTCGACTGTCTTCAAAATTAATCTTTTGAATCCATCATGTTATTAACACTAAAGTTATTTACAACGGGATATTTACCATGATTTGGGTTTTGAGCGTTCCAATATTTCGGCACAGTTTTAATTACTTTAGTTTCTTTAAAATATTTCTGTATGAAACCAACAGAATTTCAAAAACGATTTTGAAATGTACAAACTGGTACCTTTCATTTTAAGCCCCACATGAATGTAGGTAGCTTTTAAAATTACGACATAACAATTTATATAGAAAATGTTAATTTGTCATCAATTGTCTTTTTTTTCTTAAAATCTGCACAAGCACAAGAAATGTGTTATTATTTTAAATCCCAAATTATTTACTGCGTTAGTTGCCGTGATATTAAAAAGGGAAAATAGGGGGTTATTCGAAACAGCGAGACTATAAGGGTTTCGAACACGATGTCGAAACCCTAAAAGCAATAATAGTTTCATATCATAATACATCCTGTTCTTATGCTTTCTGCATATCAGCATACCTATTTATCTGTCCCAGGGACGTTGTAAGTGATATAGAGGTAGAATACGTAGTAGTAGTATACTGGAAGAGATCGCTCAAAGCGATAACGCCCCCCTTTGTACTTCCATGATTCTGTACATTTCCTTCTGTATTGTTTTTTATGTTTGTGTGGTACAATAAAGAGTTATCTATCTATCTATCTATCTATCTATCAATACGTTACATAAACATTATTTGTACATAGTAAACACCCAGAAGACCCTAAACAAATATCTGGAGATCGTGCAAACATTCGTCCCGAGAATCGATCCCGCAACCTCCTGCGTCACAGGTGGACCTTCGTCCGCCGCGCCGCAGATTTTGTCAAAAGGTTTTTTAATCCGTTAAAAGTACCTACCGAATTAAGATAAAACCGGGCCATATTTATTAGTATTTTAGCAACATGTTGCCCCTAGTTTATTTATCCTGCTTTTTCTTAAGACCACGATTTAAAGTGCTTCGCTACGACGTAGCAAGTACCGCTACGACGTAGCAAGTACTACTACGACGTAGCATACCATACCTGGTTCTACGTAGTAGTGGATCTTGCTACACCGTAGATCTTTCTGCTACGATGTACTATAAGTTTCAAACCACATTAGATTTAATGGAGTAGGTACTAAGAAAAATAATTCTACAACTTTTTCTCCCCTACTCTCTTAAACTCTCTCATATTATACATGAAAACACCCAGATAACAGAATAATGATTCTGTTATCTGTGAATCTACAGATTGTACAAACATTTGTCCCGAGGCGGGAATCGAACGAGCAACTCTTGCATCGCAGGCGGATGCCTGCAGCGCCACAAGAGGTCTAATTCTAATTCTAAGTGGGCGAATTAAGATCTGAACGGACGTCTTGCATAGGAGTGTATTGTGCATTATCCCCCTGCCTAAGCAGGCCCTAACCAGCCCAGCTCCTTGAAGTATCGGTAGTAGAGTCTGTTCAAAAAGAGAAGAGTTGTGGTAAGTGAGGGGCACGTGTGCCAATTGACAACTTTTGTTGACAACACTGCTCTGTCATTGCAGTACCTACGACTAAAAGTGTTAGATCACCAAAACGCCACGACCCTTCTCATTTTAGTATTTTTTTTTATAACTAAGTACACCTTTCACTTGTTTTGTATATATGTTTTTGTATTTCAACTTCAACTTCTTATTTCATGGCTTTGAACAGACTCTAGCAGGACTTTAGGTGACTGACAGCTTCGTTTCAGCTTTTCCACAGAGCTCGTCAAAATACTTTTCATTACCCGATAAAATCATTAATTATGATAATACTTCTTATATTTATTGATTTATTAGGACAACAAACTAGAGATAGTGGTATCTATTCAGATATTGCCAAAACTAGACTAAACTAATCTGACAGGACTAAAACTGATGCCATCCTTATTATTTTGATCTTTGTGACAGGGACAGCGACAGTTTTAGAACTGTCAAATTAGTTTAGTTTAGTTTTGGTAACATCTGAATAGACACCATTGTGTCCTGATAAATAAATATGTACCTACAAAAAAAAATACAATTCTTTTTTACTTTAGAAACATTCGTAGTTTGACGAACTCATTATGAATGTTAGCGACATCTTCGATGATGTCCCTCGGTAAAGGATGAAACTTTGTCGTTCTTCCAAAACAAACAAGGTTCGTAGTTAACTCGCTTACATTCATAATGAAATAAATTATTGTTTGCATAGATGGGTTATCCCCGCGGCCGCGGCCCGTGCACCGCTGCCCGCAGTGCGGTAAGACGTTCGACCGTCCGTGGGTGCTGAAGGGGCACCTGCGCCTGCACACAGGGGAAAGACCCTTTCCCTGTCCGAATTCGCAGTGCGGGAGGAGCTTCGCTGACAGGTGGGTCTTATCTTACACTTATTAAAGCGGTGAGGAAAGAATCACTACTTTAGCTTTAGCTCATTGACGAGCAGTACCTTGCAGAGACTAAGGTTCAAAGTCTCGACCACCGCCGCAAGGTTGCTTGTCTCTCGATCGATAGTATACATTTTGGAGAATGCTCACTTGAACTACATGACCTGATCCCACCATCCCCCTTCCACTCCAGGACAAGCAGACGCATAGCGCAGTACCATCCATACTTGGTGGACGTACCCTCCACTCGCACTAAGCGGTTTTCCTCCACCTTTATTATTCGCAGCGCAAAGGAATGGAACTCGCTCCCTGCCTCTGTTTTTCCGGCCTATAACAACCTGGGTTTCTTCAAGACAAGGGTGAATAGGTATCTTCTAGACCTTCGTGATACACCGTCGGCCGTATCTTCGCTTTCCATCAGGTGAGATTGCGGTCAAACAAAGGTCTTAATACCGTAAAAAAAAAGCTTTACTGATTCGTTTTCAAATTACATTTGTTTGACGAGCTTCGCTGAGGTGGGTCTTGTTCTTACACCATTTGGAAATAACGGCACGAACATCTAGCTGTGTGATGCTGGCTTAGAACTTTCACCCCGTCGTCGTTTTCGAGTTTTTCATTAAAGATAGATTTGTGAAGGTAATTCCTATAAATGTCGTGTTTACCTGTAACATGCGTATCAGAACAGAACCTAATTTGAACCTCGAAAGTGGCAACCTCAAATTGTGTAAATTTGTGTTCTCCCACCTCAGTCACCGTCTGACCAGCGGCACGGGCGGTCGTGATTCGCGTGAAATATTATTGTCTCGGTCTCACTTCGGTCTTAGATACGTCTTTCCGTCTTTGTTCTTCTTTGTATTGCACAGGACTGGAAATATAACTGTGAGCGTATGTGTTTGCTTGTAGTTGTAACACATGCCAATTTTTGAGTACGCGATGGGAGAACGTAACCTATCTTCCCTTTTTGAGTACAGTATTTTTGTGTGATGTCAGGTCGAATCTCCGCGCGCACCAGAGAACCCGCGGGCATCACTCGTGGCAGTGGCAATGTGAACATTGCGGGAAGCCTTTCAGCCAGCGACGGTACTTGGAGCGGCACGCAGGGCCCGCCTGCCGCAACTACAAGTATGTATAGCCAGCAAAAATTGCGCCTTACCACCACTAGGGTGATTTTTCTGTGAATTGAATAGTTGCCAACCCCGGCTTGCTCGATATCTTTTGTTTTTAAGGCGCATACCCGAGCCAATATGACAGCGACACCTATTTTATCATATTTTACGTTTATCATAAGAATTTTTAATAGTCCTACGTTTGTGGTATCTATTATGAGCAATTTTTTAATAATTCTGTAATAATTTTATCTCATATAGTTTAGGAGGAGATGCGAAAAATAGAGTTTGGTGGCCAAAAGCGCAACTTCGTATCTCTGCCTAAGCTTTACAAAATGAAACTATTACAGAGGCATTAATAAATAACTTAGTAGATACCACAAACTGAACGTAGGATTTTCAAAACTTGCTGCGTTTAACGTAATATTAAGATAAAATAGTTGGGGGCGCCACTTTCATTGGTGTATGGGCCTTAACGCAAAGCAAGATAGTTTCTAACTGGATAGGCGTTACGTTTTGCGATGGTACCTAGATATAGCTCTAATAATGTCGTAGGTCCAGGCTTCTTCGTACCTACTCTAAGACCCGTAATATGACAGCTTCCCCAAGCATTACTTATGCTGTCATTACGTGAGTTCTACTCAAGCTTAAAATCTTTGCTCAAGTAAGTCAAGTGACAGCATCCAGCCGGTTTGACATACTGAACACAAGATTTCGGAGCCGATTTTGGGAAATACTCTCCCATTCTTCTATCAGGGCCTGTTTTGGTTCCCTGAGTTGTGGTTGTCTGCGGCGTCTGACTAGCCTTCCCAGCTGTATCCTTTTTATTTCGAAAGCATATCTTTGTGTTTAGTAAAACGGAGTTAATAGAGAGTTAAGGGTGAATGGAAATGGATGAAACAGTGCAGTCAGCGTCAAATTGATATGGGCGTCTAGAGTAGTCAAAATGATCTGAAAAACATAAAATCAATTTGATAAGCGCAGTTCGAATTATTATTTTGTTACAAGCACCCAAGGTGCTCAAAATATCTTACTACAATTTTTTTTCATATTTATATGAGCAGTCAAAGCGTTCAAAATTATCTTCGCAAACAAAGCTCTCAAAGGTAGTATGCAAACTCTTTTGAGTGAATACCTACTTGCAATGTTATTTCAGAGCTTTGTTTGCTAAGATAATTTTGAACAACCTGGCTGGTCATATAAATATAAAACAAAATTGGGAAAATAGAAATCACCTTTAAACGATTCCATAACGCGTTCCAACAACGCGTGCGAAGCGGCGGGGCGCAGCTAGTTTCTTATATTTCTGTTTCTAATATTAAATTATTTGTCTTAGAGTGCGAAGAAACCTGGACCTTCGAAATCCGCTTATGGACAGCGACCTTCCGAATGTGCCTCTCTACGGCATGATTTGTCATAACCCGAACAAGAGTAAAGATAAATGCCAGAACGCGACGAAGAGCGTGGACGAAATATGCCAGAATTTACCCAAGAGTGTTTTCAATGGCCAGAATTTACCCAAGACCGTTGGCAATTGCGATGATTTACCCGAGAGTGTTGGCAGTAGCCAGAATTTATCCAATACTGTTTGCAATGGCCAGAATTTACCCAAGATTGTGGGCAATTGTGATAATTTACCCAAGAGTGTTGGCAATGCCCAGAATTTACTCAAGACTGTTGGCAATTGCGATGATTTACCCGAGAGTGTTGGCAGTAGCCAGAATTTATCCAATACTGTTTGCAATGGCCAGAATTTACCCAAGATTGTGGGCATATCTGATAATTTACCCAAGAGTGTTGGCAATGCCCAGAATTTACTCAGGACTGTTGGCAATTGCGATAATTTACCCAAAAGTGTTGGCATTGGCCAGAATTTACCCAAAACCGTTGGTAATTGCGACAATTTACCCAAGAGTTTTGGCAATGATAAGAATATACCCATAAGTGTTGGCAATAGCCAGAATTTATCCAAGAGTATTGGCAATGGCCAGAATTTACCCAAGATTGTGGGCAATTATGACAATTTACCTAAGAGTGTTGGTAATGGCCAGAATTTACCCAAAAGCGTTATTGGTAATTGCCAGAATTCGCCCATTGGAATGGAAATCTGCCAAATTATGCCAAAAGTCAAAGAAACTAGCGATAAGGCGCCCAAAATAATGAAAATCTTCCAGAATTTTCCCGAAGTCATCGCAAATTACAAGAATTTATCAAATGTAGTAAATCAGAATTCATTCGAAGCGATGCAAATGTGCGAGAATTCATCAAACGCGGACTTTATCCAGAATCCGTCCAAAGCCGCAAAAGTTTACCAGAATTTAGGCAGTCCTATGGAAATATGTCAGAATGTTCTACCATCATCTGAGATTGGCGAGATTCAAACATATTATGACCAAGATGTTCCCATGGACCTCTCTACTGTTAAGAGAGAGTACCATAACTAAGACTGATATTGTGCTGTTAGATTAATAGTTTAAACATAATTGAAATTCTGATGTTTTATTAATAAGAAAGAATGCCTGATGTACCTACTGTAAGAGGTAGGCGATTAGGCAGATTTGATTCTAGATTAAGAATGATCCAAGTAAGGCAATTCACGTAGTACAATGGGTAACTTTATTAATAAGAAGTAATCATAATTTCATGATTATTTATCGGGTATTTATCGCGTATTTGCTTTTATTTCCCTACGTTTTTACCGCATTACAGCGATAGTGGTCACGGGATAAATACCCGATAAATAATCATTAAATTATGTTAACAAATCGCGAAAGTTTAAAAAGAAGTAATCACTCACACACTTCTAAAAACTTCTACTAGGCAACCTTACAGTTTAAAGAACGAAAACAATAGTTTTTTTGAAACATTTATTCACAAATAAATAATCAATACATCTGCACGACTTAGCTACGACAATGTCGTCTGCACTCACAGTGTATAAGGTCGTAATCACACTTTTTAAGTTTTATAATATGTTAGCTTACATGTACTGACTAATCGCGATATATATGCTGTTACAGTAAGCCCGCAGCTTTGACGTGTGGCGGATAAGTGATGATTTTATGCAAGGATCACACAATACCCTATCTAATCAATGTCAAAATATTAAAAAAATATCTACCTATATATCATGCATGGTAGAAAACCTGAATAAGAATCTTACAAAGAAATATCGACAAACACAGATCTCTCAATAATTAATCACAGAACACAAAAAAGCACATCTAAATACAAAGATATTCGTTCAAAACTCACAACTGTGTTACAATATAGGAAAAAAGAGCCAATACGAAAAACATAGGAATGTATCTAGACTCGAAAGTATGACAAAAATACAATAAAATTCGTCTTTATGGAAAGTTTTAAGACGTAAAATCCATTGGCACTCAAAATTGTAGTAACTGAATTCAACCTATCTACTTAGACATTTTATATCTATTTTATACAAAGTTGTAAAACGGTATAAAAATCTGTTAAGAGGAACTACTGAAATGAGAAAAGATAAGTTTTCTTAGCTTAAACATATAATAAAAGTTACATTTTGTAAATATATACCACTTCTCGTCAAACAAAGTTTTTTTGTGAATTGTGCGTTTACGACTTTTCCCGACACCACAAAGGCAACAAGCACTTTCGAAAACTTCAACGGAAAATTATTTAATTTCAGCAGGGGTATTTTAATGCGTTAAAAAGTCCGCCCAATTCGATTTTGAAAACTTTTGACAAATCAAAATAGCGTTCTAGAGTTCCGCCGGAATAGAATTCAAATTAGAATCTGACCTTTTCGCTTCCAAAACGAATCGAATGAATTAAAATACCCCTCTAGATCATGTCCTGGGTTGAATTGGAGAATTACTATCCTAAAAATGAGAAGTCACGATGACGCCGATGAATCGTGACGTAACGAGACATATTTGACGTTAGTGACAAGACGTGACCGTGACGTCTCATTTTTCCATACAATTTGGTACAGCGCCTATCGTGCGAACAGAGAACCACGCAAATCCTCATACAAAAAGAAGACGTCCCGATATTCCCTCTGACGCTTAGCCCCGTATAATGAGTCTGTTCGGTTATCGAACTATGTTTGGGTAACGCTTTTCTATGGCACAAACATCACTCAAGTATAGAACTCTGACTGAGCAAGCTTTCATAATACGGCCACCCAGAGACGATAATGCTTACTTAAGAGTGTGGCATAAGCAATTTCCTTCAAAATTGTACTTCCAAATCGTTATTATCTCAGAATCTGTGAAAGCTACCACCTTCATATTTCGGGAAATGTTACTTCAATCTTTTATCTTAAATTACGTGTTTTAAAAACACGATTGGTGAAAGTTTTCTCGACGTTTTGCACACATTTTGCTATTTATCTCAGGAACAGCACACTTTTTTTCTTCGGTTTCTATTTTGCTAGGAAACCTAGACCTTTCTTTTTCCTTCCTTTAGTTACTTTTAATTTTTCGATTAGTTTTTTCATTAACTTGTAATTAGGTAAAAACAGTTATGGCGAAGAAATTTCGGTGCACGTCTCTGCTCTGTACTGTACCCACCTCCTCGCGAGAAAACCATATCTTGTCATCCCGCTCGAAATCCATCTCGTAGCGGCGTTATTGCACACTCTTAAACCGTCACTAAGTTAAGGTTTTCGTATTGGGATCTTATTAAGTAATAGTTTTAAGTAGGCATAATTCCTAATCATTAACATCTCTGAGTGCACGTACAGCCAAGTTCGGTTTGACGATATCGAAACGTTATAGTAACGTCTGATTTTCAATGGAATTAATATAGGCACAGCTATTATAATACTATACTAGTAAGATAGGTAAGTTTAAAAAAAAAATCTATACATCGTCGGGCATGAAACGACACAAATCGCATATAAAAATGAGACGTCTCGATAACGTCTCGAAGTATAAGAAATCGGAAGGATGGTTTTTATTAAGCTATTGCATAGCATCTATCGCGGGCCTTGAGCGCGGGGAATCCAGAAATTCCGTAACGAAAAAACCTTGACGTTTGTCTCTTTAGTTCAGCAACTCGCCTCTAGATGGCATTGCAATAGCTTTACCGCGGCAGTCCCCGAGTGCCACACGTCTTTTTTATGATTAGGTTGGTGGAGTCTGTTCAAAAAGAGAAGAGTCGTGGGTAGTGAGGGCGCTCGTGTGCCAATTGAAAACTTTTGTTGCGTTGACAACACTGCTCTGTCATTGCCACGACTCTTTTCTTTTTGAAGACTCTACAGTAGAAATCCCTGGTTATTTCCAATTTTATTAGTAGGAATAGTAGGTTCCTTTATAAGCCCAGGTATTTTTAACTGACATTGACATAAAAGGCACTTTCTCACAGAAATGCATTTGTGGAGAATATAATAGAAAAGCGTCGAAGGAATAGTGGACGAATAGCCGAACAATTTGAAAGATATTCAGGTTTGTTTCTCGTAGATTTGTTACCTCTTACTGGTCATTTGTTAAGGGGACTTCACTGCGGTATTTTAGAGGGTAGTTAGTGATGATCACAAAGTTGGAGATCAGATTAAGTAGGTATCACAATGCTCTATTCTAGAATCCTTGATATTTTTAAGAAGTTTCACTTAGCTCGCCCATTTTGTTAATTTGTTTGGATTTAAATTTTACCCTATTCCTGTTGAAGATCAATTTAAATCTGCTGACTTGACTCGTAATATTACGATTTGCAGTAAACTACTTTTCCGGTAGTTTTATTACTTGTCGAATATATTGTGAAAACTACAAAAAAAAAACTCGCGGCCACATGAAATTATAACCAATATAAGGCTTAATAGCTTGAGATTTGTTAGTAAGTGAATTATTATTATAATATACTAGGTACACTTTTTTATTGTTTTTATCGTCTCATAACAACTTATCAAGTTTATTCTAGAATGCTTTTATTTATGAGACTGATAATGAATAGATGATGACATTTGTTAGGTTTTTATTCAAATAATATATCTTAGAATCTAGAAACGAGTATAGATCTCATCGTGGTCTCAATCTCAAGTCTCAGGTAGATCTCATATATGGCAATCCCGACACAGTACCGACATGTCCCCCTACAAAACCATTCTGCCAAAAGTGATTACTCAGGCTCCCTGAGTCCCTCGCTATGTCGAGACTTCCCGGCTATCTCCATTAAGGCACGCGCCTCAGGGTCCTTGTCTAATATACTGACGTCTCTTTCATCCTGAAAAAAAAAAAAAAAATTATTTAAAAAATAGTCACTTTTAAACAATAATACCGAAAATCTTTATCCGATGTCTTTATGGGCCGAAATCTTTATGGGACCAAAATCTGACTACCCTGAAAAAAGTTATGTGATATAAAAATAATATACATAAAACAACATATTATAATAATACGCGTCGACTTGAGAACCCCTCCGTTTTTTCGTCGGTTGAAAATGCAGCACCACGTGCGGGCTTATTTCGTAACGATTGCTGTCGTGGTTGTAATAAGCCCGACGACTCAAACATTCTAATTTGTCCGTCAGTTAGATTCAGGATATATTTATTGAACACGTATTTTTTCTTTTGTCAATCAAACAAAAAAATTACAACAATATTATATTAATTTCATTGTACTACATCATTCATTACATAATCACTACAAACTTTTCTTCATCTGCTAAGTATAACTACTTGTATATTTTATCTAAATAATTTTACTGTACTCAGAAAACAACCAATAGGGTATATGCATGTGATTTCAAAATGGCTAAAAAAATATATACGTATTCTCTATTGATATAGAAACATATCTACATATTTATTTTTGCATTTTGAGATGTTTTTATTGTAGAATTTAACCATTGAAAAATTGATATTTTAAATCTCAATCGCAAAATTTCAAAACGCTACGCCATTGACTAGAGCGGACGTGACATCACTGTGCACATTTTTTCTTTTTTTATTCTGCTTGCTGCACCATGATTTGACACTATTCTGCCCACTTGACATTTCGTATTGTCGATTATTTTCAGTTTTTTCGGAAAACCTCTTTCCTGAGATGATCACTACCGAGGTCGTCACCAAAGGTTTTAATCAAGTGTGTACGTCGACGTCACATAAACATGGCGCCAATATGGCAGCGTTTTTATCACCCGAAAATGATTGTAGTTTTGATTTGTTTTTTTTCCTTGTTAATGCGAAATTCAGTGAGCGTCTTATCATTCCTCGATTAAATAATGACCTAAAGAATCGATTAAAACACTAAAAAAAATCGATGCATATACCCTATTAAGATAATAATATGAAAAGGCTAACAGAACGGACTCTTCACTGTCGATATCCGTCGCTGACCATCGGCTTGCCCATGATCTGCAGAAACTGTCGATCTGACTTGCGCGTGTCGAGCACACTGCTGCGCGTCGCGAGTGACACCGTCTATGGAGTGTTACTTGTTATGAAAAAGCTAACAGAATGGACTCTACACTGTCAATAACCGTCTCTGACTATCGGCTGGCCAATGATCAGTAGGAACTGGCGCTGACTTGGGATTTTGAAGAACTATGCAGCGCGTGTCGAGTGACACCGTCTATGGAGTGTTACTTGTTATGAAAAAGCTAACAGAATGGACTCTACACTGTCAATAACCGTCTCTGAATATCGGCTGGCCAATGATCAGTAGGAACTGTCGCTGACTCGCGCGTGTCGAGTGACACCGTCTATGGAGTGTTACTTGTTATGAAAAAGCTAACAAAATGGACTCTACACTGTTAATAACCGTCTCTGACTATCGGCTGGCCAATGATCAGTAGGAACTGTCGCTGACTCGCGCGTGTCGAGAAAAATGCAGCGCGTGTCGAGTGACAACGTCTATGGAGTGTTACTTGTTATGAAAAAGCTAACAGAATGGACTCTACACTATCAATAACCGTCTCTGACTATCGGCTGGCCAATGATCAGTAGGAACTGGCGCTGACATGGGATTTTGGAGAACTATGCAGCGCGTGTCGAGTGACACCGTCTATAGAGAGTGTTACTTGTTATGAAAAAGCTAACGGATTGGACTCTACAGTGCCGATACCCGTCGCTGACCATCGGCTTGCCTTGCAATGATCAGTAGGAACTGGCGCTGACTTGGGAGAGTGGAGAACAATGCAGCGCGCGGTGAACGACACCGTTTATTGAGTGTTACTTGATATGAAAAGGCTAACAGAATGGACTCTACCCAGTAATAGTTCAATAGACAGGGCGTTTGGCACAATGGAAACTGGGGGCATGTGCAATAGCATTTTTTTCCAAACTTTGAACTATAAAGTGCTTTTTTACCTCTTTTTGGATAACAAACAATCATACTTAAATACTAAGGGTACTCATCACTGGGCGCGGCCTAAATGTATGCTATCTCACGTGTCATAATGAAATCGCTAGAATGAAATCCACAATGATTTATTGGTTAAACAACCGTCTAAAAAAAGAAATAGACTCTTAGAACAATGGATATTTTTTATAGAAAAACTATTGAGTGTAATCTTTAAAAAAAAAATTTAAACATCTGAATAAATAATAAACTATGCCGAAAATAATTTTACTTTCGAGTTTGTTTCTCCGTATATTGTTTATTTTCGCCCAAAGTTGGGCAAAATCAGTGTTGAAATACGAGTTTAGAAGCTTGTTATTTTTTAATTAATATTTTTACGGTCTGGTGTGTATACAAACAGATTATGACGAGATAAGTTTAATGTTTTTATCGCAAAATGATTCGGAAAGGAGATATCAAAAAACTGCTATAAGGCGCCATTTTTCCAACATACGATGGCCAGCGACGGATATCGGCAAAGTTAAAATTCGGAAAGAGCACATCGAAATCCATAAAATTACCCATTATCAAAACATTCCGGGTAACCTATGTTTTTCAGCCCAAACTATTTACTATCGTCAACTGGACTCGGGGCTCCGGCGTCAATTACCGATTTTTTTTATCAATCGTCGACTAAACAGTGTACTCATCATGATCATATCAGCCGATCGACGGCCACTGCTGGACATTGGGCACCCAGCGACCTTCACCACTTTCAACACTCAGGTTAAGACCGCTTTACTTATCTACCTACTACTGCGCATGTGCAGAAGCCGCCATGTCGTATCGCAAAGAGGCTCAAGAACTTTTCTATATACTATTTGATTAGGGCTGACGGCGAAAATGAAAAGTAAAAAGCACTAATGCGGAAAAGTGGCGCTTTCCGCACGATTTGGCTCCATAGAAAAAGCACTTTTCGCTCGAAATTTTAAAAACTTTATCAATTAATTCCACCTGCCGTCGCCTGCACCTCAACTGCATTCGACGGCTGCCTTCGCCTGCAGTCGACATCCTGAGTGTATGACGTATATGATTCGTGTAGTGAGTCAGAGTCAGAGTCAAATCGTTTATTTCTTCAAGATAAGCACTTAGACAAGTCAAATTTTTACTATATAAACCGCTTGATAAATAGTAATTACTATCAAATAAGAAATAAGGTGCAATTTACTCTAATTCACTTCAATTTTTTGTCCACTAGCGGAAGAAGTGAAAAAGAAATGACTAGCAAGTTTATCGCTTATCAACTAATACAATCTTAGGATAACTAAGTCTAACTGGTCTTACATACTATTGTCTGTGTGGAACTGGGCGACATCCGGCCAAGCATTAACATCATTGACGTAGTCGTCTACGGAGTCATATGCTTTCTTGATAAGATATCATTTTATGTAGTTTAAACAGTTTAAACAGTTTTTACAGTTTAAACGAATAGGGAACTCACCGAATCCTTAATACTAAGCGGTTTCTTCCCGACGCCCCAGACCTCGATGTTCTTGATCCGGAAGGTAGCCTCCTTGCTGAGTCGCTTGTACCCGCGGTAAGTGCTGCATGAGTCCGCCGAGGCCCCTACCCCGAAAGGATCCGCAGCCACCCAGATACCGCCGAAGTTGAACTGGCCTCCCATTAACTGAGGAGATAAATTAAATAAAATAATAAAATTTATTCAAAAACTCTCTCGTAAAAAGACAAAACATAGAGAACATTAAACTATTAAATATAGCTAAGTATAACAATTTAGCCTGAACTAGGTAATCCTGTGTTTCAGGCAATATGTGTGCTAATTATTAAATACAATAATCACTTACTATTACGTTGAGGGCATTTAGCTTAACAATGTTGTTAACAAACAAAAAATTAACAAGATATAGAGATATATAGAGATAGAGATATACATTTATTGAACGCAAATTTTTTATTACATTTCTTGTTTATCTTCGTAATTAAGTAATATGTTAAACCAAAATTTGTAGGAATTTCTCACCTATCAGTAGTCGTCCTGTAACTTTGTTTGAATTAGTATTATTTCAGTCGCTTTTTGTGCAAATTTTTAATTAGCCTTCAGTATTTAGTCACTATACCTATTCATTAAGTTAGCTGTTAATTTCCTGAATATTGTTTAAAATAAAATAAAATAACACAGTTACAACAGAACAGATAGGTATAAGTGAAGTAATAATTATACAGGCTAGTGTAGTAAATAATATAAAAATATAATGCTGTAACGAAGCAGGTCCAAGGGTTCTACCTCAGCTTGATGCTACCTCGCATTAATGCAAGGTAACGCTAGTTTTCAGATGGTAATTGGGTTTGTTTAAAAAAACTATAAACCGACTTCAAATTCTTCTCGTCGTCTTCAAGACGCAACATCTATTTTATTATAAAAAATATCGTAGTGTGAGTGTGGCGCATTCGTTATGGATGTAAGCGGGTTCCGTGTGGTGTCGGCGGCATAGAATTTGCACCAACCCAACCCTCCCCGGGTATGTTTGTGTATTTGGATATGGAATCTCCAGATTATTCCAATTGAAGGATTATACGTAGAAACTGGGAAGAAATTATACTCGACGACCTCTGTGGCGCGGTGGGCGAAGGTCCGCCTGCGACGCAGAAGGTTGCGGGTTCGATTCCCGCCTCGGGACAAATATTTGTACGATCTGCAGATATTTGTACAGGGCGTTCTGGATGTTTTCTATATATAATAAAAAATATCTATCTATGTAGTGTATTGTATTATGTATATCAGTTATCTAGTACCCATAACTAAAAGAAGCGGAAGAAAGTCGCCTCGTTACTATGCAGGCTGCACGGGAGTACCAACACCATCCTGAATGCATTCTCCAATAAATGGGATAGCCCGTTCCTCAAGCACTGTAATCGCATAATGATGAAGTAGTTTCATCATTAGGCGATTGCAGTGTTTGAAATTACACCTAAATACTCTGTAACACCCGTGAATACTAACATAGACTAAGAACATTTTTGACTAACATAATATGGACCTAAATTGATTTTTTGTGTTGTCTGAAATAAATGAATTTTATTTATTTATTTATAACACAAGCTCTGCTTAGCTTGGGGCTAGATAATGCTGTGTGAATAGGGTATGCATGGATTTTTTTATGCATGCATGATTTTTTTTATGCATGCATGCATGGTATAGTAATTAAAATTATACTCACCAAACCGTTCGGCAGCGTCTTGGTATGGTTATTCATATACTGGTAATGATTGTTGAAGCCAGTGGTAGGGTAAACTCTCATCTTCGGCGCTACAGTGAAGAGGAACGACTCTTCGCCCCCTACAAAGGTGGGGGCGTTCGCCCAGGCGGCGGTGGCGTAGCCCCCGAAAATGTAGCCGTGGGTGTCTTGGATGATGACCACCGAGGGGCCTTGGTCCATTATCCTACCTGGAAATAATATATATTTGTTTTAGAATTGGGAAATAATGAAACTAATTTGAATTTGATATTATGCTGTCAAGATAGTTTCTCTGAATATAGAGTATTTTGTCAATTTTACTTGAAGGCATCATAAAATTATCGTGACGGGGCGCGGTGGGCGAAGGTCAACCTGTGAGGAGCTTGCGCGTTTGATTCCCGCTTCGGGACTAATGTTCCGGGTTTTCTGAGTGTTTAAGTATTCTGTGTACATATATTTAAAAAATATGTATCTAGAGGTATGTATGTAATGTTTCAGTTTAACAATTGTTATCTGGGAGCTAGAATGAAACAAAAACCCGAGATACACTAAAAACACCCATCTTTTGAGTTAAGGTTAAAGAAACTACTATGTCCCTTGTTCTGTTGATTCACATGACGATGTAAAAACTACTTACTAGTCATTGAGTTGAGAGCCTTACCACCTTGCTTTTTTTTTAATTGTTTCATTTTGGCGCGAGATTAAATTTTTGAAGTTAAAACTTCTATAGCGGCGTTGTTGTGCACTTGACATGGGTAATAAACGGTAAACTCGCGTCAGGGTTACGTGATGCTGATCTAACATGTTAGATCAGCCTCACGTGACCGTGGTGACGTAACACGCTTGCATTGCTGTAATTTTAAAATCCGGAAAGCAACCCGTTGTTTTTTTCTGCGTTCTACAGGGGATAGAACTAGCAGAAGAAGTAATTAGCCCTAAATCGTAAACCATTTTCTGTTAACTTATGAATAAACCCAAATACGAACAAAATATAATTGAATCAAAGTCGATTCATTGAAAATGATGAACTATACGGCGGGAAATAATCGATAGGTTCCATTTGTTCTATGGAACATGACGTAATATAACAATTTGAGAAAATTTTGTCCCTATTTGTACTATAGAACTACATACTAGCTTTTCGTCCTGTTATTTTTTGTCTGTGAATGCACAGAACTAAATGGGAATCGTTTTTTCCAAATTCTTCCATGATGAGATATATAAGACGTGAATGACATTAATCACTGACGTTAATACCAGGTACTGTTCACTATATGGGGATGTTAAGTGTGTTCCTAGGTAGGTATTCTGGAGTAGTAAATAAGACACAGAGATAAAGATAAAGATAAGAGATAAAGAGATCGTTTATTTGCTTGAACACAATGTAGGTTACACAGATGTTATAGTATTTTAGTTTCAATTATGTTCTACTAAGACTAGCATGCAAATGTTACAGTAGATAAGTAAAAAAGTTATTATGTATTCTAACTATGATCTATAATGTAATTTTAGACAATGTCAAAAATAATAATAGTAAACAGGCGCAATAATTGTAATGAATATAAGATGATGTCAAAATTTATCTGTCATAAAGTCGTTAATATTATAATAGCATTTCTTAATTAATAATTGTTTCAATTTACACCTAAATTTATTGTCATCAAGATCTTTTAGTGATTTTGGTATTTTATTATAAATTTTACGTGACATACTGACTACGCTTTTTTGTAGGAAAGCTGTTTTAATGTTTGGTATTTGGAGTTTACTGCTATCACGTCTATTTCTTACAACAAAATCAGACTTGCGTGGGAAAAGATGGGGATGCTTTCTAACAAATAGTGCCATTTCAAATATATATAACGACGGAAGCGTTAGTATATTGTGCTCAATGAACAAAGGTCTGCAACTGTCGGTAGCGTCCAGTTTAAACATTGATCTAATACATCTTTTTTGTCTTTTAAATATAAGGTCTTTATTAGTAGAGTTAGCCCAGAAAATTATACCAAACCTTAGGATGGACTCTACTGTTCCATAATAAGCTGTAAGTATTGTTTCAATGTTTACAATGGAGGATAATTTATAGAGCGCGTAGGTAGAGCTACTTACTCGCTTACTTAAAAGTTCAATATGGGTTTTCCAATTTAGTTTACAGTCAATTTGAATACCTAGAAATCTTGTTGATTCTACGGCGTCTACTTTACTACTATTAAACTGTAGGTCTATTTGTGGATATTTTTTTAATCTTTGACTAAAATGCATTATTTTTGTTTTATTAATATTAATTTTCAGATTATTATTGTCCAGCCATTTAATTATTGAATTTATTGAATTGTTAATGTCAGAATTGTAAGTATTTATGTCATCACATTTTATTGTTAGTGTACTATCGTCAGCAAATAAGGTCATTGGTTGATTAACTGATCTAGGTAGGTCGTTTATATAAATAATAAATAGCAAAGGTCCCAGGACACTTCCCTGTGGAACGCCAAACTGGATTACCCGCTCTCTAAGGACCGATACGATTTTTCATATTTGGTTTTTATATCTAGTTTTGTAATCTCAGTAATTTGTTTACGGTCTTTAAGATACGAGCTGAGAAGTTGAGATACACTACCTCTCAGTCCATACGCTTCTAATTTGTTTATTAGGATGTCGTGATCTACGCAGTCAAACGCTTGGGTCATATCACAGAACACAGCAGATACAGGTGTTCTTTTGTCTATTTGAAGTGCAATATTTTCAATAAATTCATATATTGCCAAGTTTATCGATTTGTTACGTCGAAAACCTTTTTGTTCATTACATAGTAATTTATTCTTTTCTAAGTACGAATTTACTTCTTCATATATATATTTTTCAAAGATTTTCGAGAAGACTGATAGAAGGGCTATTGGTCTATAACTATCAGTTAACTCTTTATTACCTTTTTTATATAGCGGCTTCACAATCGCAATTTTAAGAAACACAGAACACAGACTCACGAATTCCGAAGGTATATTGTCCAGCACACAAATCCCTTATGTATAAAAGTTCAGAAGGCAAAAGGAATCAAGCACAAGCACTAGTACAGTTCGTAGGCAAAGTTTAGCACTAAGTATAGATCATAGATGAAGCACATAAGCAGAGAACAAAAGAAATGCGGCGCGCGTCTATGTAAATGCACAGAAAAGAAGCGTGCGTTCCGCGATGGAGCTAGTCTGTGACTGGTGCAAGACTGGTGTGATCGCGCCACGCCGCAGGCGCATCGCGCTTCGGCCGGTGGCGAGTACATACGGCGTTATGTACAGCGCAGCACTTAGTGATGTGCGTAGGTCGATAGATTTGCTACGGAAACTTGCTGGAAGTACGGAATGTAAAGACATCGACCAACTAATATAAATATTGTATGTAACGAGTGTATTATTATGTAGATAGTGTAAATATTAATAATGTGTAAATAACTAGGATGTAATATTATGGTTTAAGTATAAATGTTAATAATCCTAAATAATGATAATGTGTAGGGAACGAAAGTAGCCCACAACTATAAAAAAAATTAACTACCTACTTACTCGCTACATAATATTTTTATTTTGCATAATAAAAATATTAGATAGATAGAAAATTCTTTATTGCACACTTATTATAAGAAATAATACAATAGAACAGCTTAAAAACTAAGTGACAAGTGGCGGTCTTATCGCTCAAGAGCGATCTCTACCAGACAACCGTGTATTATGTAGCGAGTAGTTAAATTTTAGTTTATTTTGTTACAAGATACATTTTGGAGAATGCTCACTTGAACTACATGACCTGATCCCACCATCCCCCTTCCACTCCAGGACAAGCAGACGCACAGCGCAATACCATCCATACGGTGGATGTACCCTCCACTCGCACTAAGTTTTTGTTTTTTTATGTACTTTTTTTATTCTATGGAATAATTTGAAACAAAAAGTACAAACTGTTCTATAACAAATAGGAACAATAAAATAAATTGTTATATTACGTCATGTTCCATAGAACAAATGGGACCCACCGGAAATTACTTTTCCGTAAGTATAAAAAGTGTAGAAGGCCAAAAAAAAGTAAAAAAACTTACCCCCTTATTCATAATGGCCTGCTAAAATAAAACAGATGCTAAGTAGTGTTATTTCTCGGGCAGCGTTTGGAAAGCTACGTCGAGTCTTCTCGTCATCCATACCGCAATGCTTGAAAACGAAAGTTTTCAATCAGTGCGTCCTACCCGTCATGACCTACGGAGCTGAGACGTGGACACTCACGATAGGGCTGGTCCACCAGTTTAAAGTCGCTCAGCGAGCTATGGAAAGAGCTATGCTCGGAGTCTCTCTGAAGGATAGGATTCGTAACGAATACATCCGACAGAGAACCAAAGTTATCGATATAGCTCAAAGAATTAGCAAGCTGAAGTGGCAGTGGGCCGGCCATATTTCGCGAAGAACCGATAACCGCTGGGGTAAACGAGTTCTTGAGTGGAGACCGCGACTCGGCAAACGTAGTGTAGGACGCCCTCCGGCCAGGTGGGATGACGATCTGCGAAAGACTGCAGGCAGATGCTGGATGCGTCAAGCTGAAGACAGGGCGCTATGGCCCTCATTAGGGGAGGCCTATGTCCAGCAGTGGACTAATATAGGCTGATGATGTTATTTCTCAGTCTAACTTATGTCAATAGAAGAAGACAGAGCTGGATTTAGCAGTGTGCTAAGTTAGCAGACTATTATGAATAAGGGGGTAAGAGTTTAATCTCGCGCCAACACAAAACGGTTAATCATTTCGTACGAGATCTGTGTTATAGTTTATATTTATGACTCGAAATAAATAGTTGTTTTATCGTGTTGTTTTATTTTATTACTATTGTTATTATATTCTTCAGAGATACGGAACAAAAATACTCTCGCTTACCTGCCATAGTAGAGAAACTCTCTCCGTGTATGTGAGAAGAGAAGAGGAACCGCCACTTGCACTGCATCTTCTTAGGAAGGTGACTGTTAATCCACACGATGTGCGAGAGATCTATGAACGCTGGGTAGTCTGGCATTGATTCTAGACCTAGAGGATAGAAATGGGGTTTCTATATAAATATTATAGTCATTAAAGTCATTTATTTCATCTTTAAACTTATATTAAACACTTAGACATGTCGAAAGAATTACATGAAACGTGTACTGTACAATGTACCTAGAGATGTAAATTGAAAAAAACAAAATGTTTTATTTCAAAATCTTGAAAAAAATCATGGCACCATAGTTTTTTTTCTAAATTAGGTTTTTTTCAGGATATAATAAATTCTATATTTGAAATGAAATTTATTTTTACTTTTAAATCAATAATATGTTAATTATAAGTTATAAACTAAATTTAAATCTTATTCATCTTCAGACTTCTAACTAAGAAAATCTTTATTTTTCATCAGACTTCTTTGACGAATCATCTATATCCATATCAGTAGTGCTTGTTCCATCGACATCGGAATAAGACGGAACACTTACGACTTCTTCTGCTTGGTTCTGTGACGAGCTTGAAGAGGACTGCACTGATTACAATCTTAAATTGTGCGCAATGTACACTATTTTCCCAGCCCTGTCATTTGTCAGTCTATTACGATTTTTGGTGTGAATGTCACTGTACGTACTAAACGTTCTCTCGCACGCTGCCGATGTGGTAGGAAGCGAGAGGAATTTAACAGCAACTTAAGATAAAGCAGTTGATTTGCAAAGTCCTGCTCACCAAGCAATGGAATTCAATTTGTTCACTGATGACCACAGAAAAGCCTTAGAATAGTTTTGCAAACTACATTGCAAGCTCTGCCAATACCGTATCCTTGTTGATATCTGGTATCTTTAGAGCAGCATTATAAATTTGTTCTATGGCAAGGGTTTCTTCTGCCGGAGTAAGATCCTTTAAATCATCATCCTTGCAGCATCCTTTAAAATGAATCCAGTAAATTTTGAATTTTGTGAACGCTTTCTATTTTTTAAAATTTCCGTCATTTTCTTCCTCGGATCTCAACAGGAGAGAGCTATTGTTCAACATATCTTCCACTTTGTCTTGAATATTTTTATACAAGCTTAAAACATGAGACATCTGAGGAATGTCACTTTCTACAATTGTAATAGTCTCTAATATGGGTTTCAATAAACTGTAAAATCCAGTTATTTTATCCCAAAAGTCATTGCAAAAAGTTTGAGTCATTTATAGGTAGTTGAATACATTTTTTTCGATTTAGAGATCCGTTTGTGAAATATAAAGTGCTTTTAAGTGCAAAGCAATATAATTTCGTACCTTTGAAAAAAAACCTGCTCTAGAAAAAAAAAAACGTTTTTTTTTAATGTTTTCTTTCACCGTTTTTTTTCATCTCAGAAAAAAAAACGTTTTTTTACATCACGAAATGTACCTATGGTTTATCCATTTTTAATGAAGCATGTTAGTAAACAAACTACGACATAAATAACAAAATATCACTTGCTTGGCGTCGAGTTTCAGATATAATTGTAAGCATATTTTGTTGAAGGGAGGATCTAAAATCGACATGTAATGTAAATTACATATAAAAGGACGCGCCAAAAAGTGAATTTTAGGTTAAGTATGGGCGGTTTGTTTACTAACATGCTTCATTCAAAATGGACACGGTATAGGTCTTACTTATTCAATATCAGAAACAAAATAAAGATGTATCCGCCATAGCTTCGTCAATTGTATAGTAACATTTTTTCATTAAATGGTTTTTAACATATTTTAATAATTTAATTAAAAAAATCACTGACACTTTTTTGTCTTAGATCGAGAGGTTTTTATTATAAAATTTACAGGCAGCAGAGGGGGTAATACAGAACGCATGGGCGCTGGCCGGTCGTCTGCTGACGGTCGCACGTAGATTCCGTACAGGATCACACAGTTGTAGTTCCTATAGACTGTACTACAGCAGCTATAGACCATCCTACTATAGGCTACTTACCCTCAAGGTCAGGCAGCAGAGGGGGTAATACAGAACGCATGGGCGCTGGCCGTCGTCTGCTGACGGTCGCACGTAGATTCCGTACAGGATCCCACAGTGGTAGCTCCTACAGACTGTACTATAGCAGCTATAGACCATCCTACTATAGGCTACTTACCCTCAAGGTCAGGCAGCAGACGGGGTAATACAGAACGCATGGGCGCTGGCCGGTCGTCTTCTGACGGTCGCACGTAGATTCCGTACAGGATCCCACAGTGGTACCTCCTACAGACTGTACTAT
Organism: Eupithecia tripunctaria; assembly: GCA_955876795.1. Taxonomy (NCBI): domain Eukaryota; kingdom Metazoa; phylum Arthropoda; class Insecta; order Lepidoptera; family Geometridae; genus Eupithecia; species Eupithecia tripunctaria. Next base: position 3,492,120 of record OY041623.1, on the reverse strand, counting down.
AGCAGCTACAGACCATCCTACTATAGGCTACTTACCCTCAAGGTCAGGCAGCAGAGGGGGTAATACAGAACGCAGGGGCGCCGGCCGGTCGTCGTCCGTAGACGGTCGCACGTAGATTCCGTACAGGATCACGAATACCGTCTCTGCTAGGAGTTTTAGGAGGGTGTTGTATTCTATCCTGAAGCAGAAATATTATAATTACTTACTTATAACTTTTGCAATTCACTGATCATCCATGATTTAACTATAAAAACTAACTTTGACGAATTTATTACGGATGTAAGCGGCTTAACTAAGCACCTTATGTGTATTGAAAGAAGCAGCCAAACTTTTTAATCATTTAGCTAGATAATCTGTTATCACACTAATATTATAAAGGCGAAAGTTTGTATGGATGTATGCATGGATGGATGGATGGATGTTTGTTACTTCTTCACGCCGAAACTACTGGACGGATCGAGCTAAAATTTTGCATATAGTAATTCTATATCCTGGAATCAAACATAGGCTACTTTTTATCCCATAATTCAGTTACCGTGGGATTAAAATCACCTTTTAATGTTTCCATAGGATAAACGCGTCCGAAGCCGCGGGGCGCAGCTAGTTTTATAATAAGTCTTTTTACAATTTGTTTGGCATTAAGTACTTACCACTTGGCAATCTGGCTGCTGGTACAGTCGTGCTGAGGTACATCAGGGTCGCCGTGTACCGTGGCAGCCAGACCTTCCCCTAACGCCTGCACGTGGCAAGCTTGACCCTGTAAAATAAATCAAAATATATAGTACAGAGCGTCTTTAAACGTAGTGTAGGACGCCCTCGGCGTGCTGGGAGGACGATGTGCGGGCTGAAATTTTGCATTAAGTTAATTCTAATCCTGGAATCAAACATCGGCACACTTTTTAACCCATTCCCGTGGGATATAAATATGTAAGTATTTCCTTTAAACTTTAGTTTCCACAGGCACAAAGCATGTGATGCCACGCGGCGCAGTTAGTAAAAAAAAAGCTGATAAATTAAAGCGTATCGACAAACCTTAAACCCTAGCTGCACCCATTTCTGCGCGATCCCACAGGAAACAGTTGTGGACTTGATGAGCTTGATGTACGTCGATGCTACGCTCTCGCAGTACTGCGGGGACACAAACCAATTCATATTTAATCAAAAATAATAATAATAGCGAATTTGATGGCGGCGGGCATGTAACGGACAAACGCGAGCTGCTTGCAGCTCGCGCACTTGCAATGAACCTTGATCATCTCGAGTACGCGCCATTAGTGTTTGGTTAATTACGTACGCCTATCCTTTTGCAGAATGGCGCGTTTTGCCCCTTTTCAATACAATACATTACATAGGCATATATTTTCTATTATACATTTAACAAACCCAGATCACCCGAAACAAATACTTGCATACAAACATTTGTCCCGAGGCAAGTGAGTTTTTGTTATTTGTATCGTGGTTTATTTACTAACATGCTCCATGCTGGATGGATACGGTATAGTCGCATCATTTTCATCATTTTTTCATACCGCGTTTGTATGGGTACTACAAGGCTGTCTGATGTTGACCATCCAAAACTAAGGATGAAATCTATTTATACCGTCATAAACTATGTTTGTATACAACTAAAACAGTAAAAAAAGTATACGTTTGAAAAATACAAGCTTCTAAACTTTCTTATTTCAATACGAATTTAAGCTGAACTTTGGGCTAAAATAAATAACACACGGGGAAAGAACACTCTAAAATGAAGGGTTTACCGACATAGTTTAGTTATTAATTAGTTCAAATAAATTTATTTTGAAAGACGTTCAATAGTTTTTCTATGATTGATAAGATAACCCTTGTGCTAAAGTCTGTTCGGCGGCATAAATCATTGTGCATTTATTTCATTCTATCGCGCGGGTATGTCTATAATGACACACCACTTCAATATCAAAGAAACGAGTTCAAGTACATAGTACAATACGAATTGTGAATTCTATTTTACATTTATACCTATTTTAAAGTTTTACAATTATACCTATAGCATGTAATATAATTTTTGCAAACTTAATCATAATCAGTTAATACATCTTTTACTGTCTTGTTTCAATAACCTGTAATAGATAGTAAAAACTCTACCTATTCGATATATATGTGTTTTGTACGTTAAATAAATAAATAAATAAATGACAGGTGAGATATCATGCATTGAGGCCGCGCTCACTGATAATAATAATAATAATGCTGGACATTTCACACAGCATTATCTAGCCCCAAGCTAAGCAGAGCTTGTGTTATGGGTACTAGATACTGATATACATAATACAATACACTACATAGATAGATGATGACAAACAGTGTACTCTTAAGTAGTATGTTAGGTACCTCTTTTAGCAGCTGGTAAGGCAGCTCCGCTTCGTCACTATGCACCTTTCCTAAGCAAGTATAAGTGACCACGAGTCGCTCGTCTGTACTGCCTGAAACATGATAGTGTAATGTTGGTATGCCTGAGGTTTTACGATCCCCAAGCCGCGTGCCCAGCGTGGGGCTGCTTTACCCTCCATGAGATAAAAGCCCATAAAACGCTTAGATGTGTGCTGGGGAGGGATGCGTCTAACAATGGACCAATTAAGCTGCATGCGTGCGGTATTGCGAGAGTGATGAATGAAGGTTTAATTTGTTAATATTATCTTAATTTGGATTAATTATTTTCTCAACCTCAACCTCAACAGCCTGTATCGGTCCACTTCTGGACGCAGGCCTCAACCTGATTCGCCTTGTTGGCGTTTATATCAATCATTAATCATTTCAATATTATCTACATCTTATTTATTTTACTGTCGGTGGTCAAGCGCTTGTCCACCGATTCACTTTAAGCAAGTGAAGATGAGACCTAAGATAAAGCACGCTTTTCCTGAAGGAACTTATTTACCCTGGATAAGAAGACTCAAAGATTGTACTCTAATGGGAAAACAGGCGGAGGAAGCTCATTCTACTCTTATGCTGTGGATATTATGAAAGTAGAGCAGATTTTTTGAATCGACACTGTGGAATGTTGATCAGGTATGGGTGGTATCTTTTAATGCGTCTGCTGGTCCTATGGTGAAAGAGAGATGATGGGATAAGGTCGTGCAATGCTTGCGCACAATCACCAAATTCATTATGAATGTAAGCGAGTTAATTACCAACCTAGTTTGCGTTGAAAGAACACCAACGTTTCATCCCTTAACGAGAGACTTAATCAGGGTGAGTGAGCATTGAGATCGCATTGCGAAACGTAGTAGTGTTGGAAGAACACCAACACAAACTAGGTTCGTAGTTAGTTAGCCCGCTTACATTCATAATGAAAGGGTAATTGTAGAGCATTGACAATTAAAGAACGTAGTAAGTAACACTCACCTCTGACGTTATAGACATAAAGCTCCGCAAAATGGTTGAAGTCGACAGCAGAATCCTTATCAGCTCCGAACCCGAACAGGAAGTTCGTGAGATACTGTGCCAGGCGAGGGTCTATCTGTGAGCCCCAGTATTTCTGGAATAGAGGAGCTGTGTTTAAAACAAGATATAGACTAATCACTACATAATAATATAGGTACTAATAATAATATAAGCCTTTATTGTTGTTTTACAAAGGGTATTTTTAAGTATTCCTTATTTAACACTCATTATTTTGTATTTGTGTATAGTCTACATCGGCAAGCGTTGGTTTTTCTGTAACAGCTTGTCCTCCGACATAGGCCTCCTCTACGGATTTCCATATAGTCTTGTCCTTTGCTGCACGGATCCATAGTGGACCGGCTATTTTCCTAATATCATCTTCCCATCTTTTAAATTGTCTGCCTCGATTTCTTTTGCCTCTCGGGTACCATTCTGTTATTAATTTTGTCTATTTTTCGTTTCTTTCTCTTAACATTATGTCAAGATCAATCACTACATAGTATAAAACAAAGTCGCTTCCCGCTGTCTGTCTGTCCCTATGTATGCTTCCATCTTTAAAATAAATTAGATGTTGATAATATTGAAATGATTAATGATCGAGATAAACGCCAATAAGGCGAATCAGGTCGAGGCCTGCGTCCAGCAGTGGACCGATACAGGCTGTAGAAGAAGAGACCGTGGAACACGTTGTGGTACACTGCACTGTCACAGAGGAAGCCAGATACAAAACAGGGCAGTGTCTCATTGAGGCATCAACCCCATCCACACCCACAAAGAAGCTGAAACGAAGCTGTCAGTTACCTAAAGTCCTACTACGATACTTCAAGGAGCTGGACTGGTTAGAGCCTGCTTAGGCAGGGGGATAATACATAATACAGTCCTATGCGAGACGTCCGTGCAGATTTTAGTTCCCCACTTAGAATTAGAAATAGAATTAGACGTCTCCTTTTCCGACATAGCGATTTTCTACAGGGACGGATATAATATAGGCTGTTGGGATTGAGGTTATATGTAGCCTACAATCTACATGTAAACGGCAGAAACAGTAAAATATTTACAATTCACTCCAGCTTATATTTAAACCATGGTACTTGATTTATTGCCAAGTGCGTTAAACTAACAATGTAACCAGCGCGTGCGTTGGCTCGAATGGGAAACAATGACAAAGGTACGTCAAAGTTATGTACGGAATTAAGATTTAATTCCCGATTTACTACGTGTTAAATGGTTCTGGGTGTTTTAAAGTTTATTTTAGAGCACATCACGAAGCTCGCCATTTTAGAGTTGTTCGTTTCGTTTTTGATGATGGTACGGTCAAACGTTTGGCCACCATCTCACAGAAAGTGAAGATGTGGCCTTAGATAGAGCACGCTTTTCCAGAAACTTATTTACCGAGTTTCGCAAGCAGAGCAAAGTTCATATATTTTCCGGCTAAATAAAAATATTATTGATTCTTTATTAAGAGGGCGAACTGCGCGCCATTTTGTGAAAAGGATAGGCATAGAATTTCGCGTTCATAGGAGCAGGACAGACAGAGCATAGGTTTTTGAAACAGGGTAAGCTCAAAAATCAAGTTTTGCTTATTTACAACACTAGACAACTTAAGAAGTAACTGGTTCATGGAACCAAATAAATAGTAATAACCTACGAATAAAACAAATCATTTCAATAGACGGCAGGCAGGGATCCTGAGATCTCGACCAAATTATGAGCGAAACAGTTCACTTTCATGTTTTTATATCGTCATTTTCACAATCGGATTTTTAGCAATAAAGTAATATAGGCAATTTGGGCCCTCTTTTTAATATTGGTCCGACAGTAATGGAACATAATTTTTATTTGAAAGCGCAGCGAACTATATTTATTATAATTATAATTATGGCAGCTAAGTTAAAATCGAGAGTGAAAATAATGTTTACAAGAAAGGTTAGGCTAGTAAAATTGTATAAATAGCTGTATATACTCTCAGCACTACCAACGTAGTTCCCGTTCCCGTGGGAATTTCGGGATAAAATATAGCCTATGTCACTCCCAGAAAAATAAGCTTTTTAATGATGAAATATTTTTCTAATGTGTCCAGTAGTTTTGGAGCCTATTCAATACAAACAAACAATCAAATCTTTCTCTATATAATATTAATATAGATCATTCTTAGGCCCATAGTTTGGTTAAAACTTCAAAAATCAAGTAATCTAGTTACTAAAACTCATTTGTCAAAATGGTTGAAATGGATAATAGTGCATCAACAGCAGTACAAGACCTATACAATTATCTCACAAAGCTAAGTAGCGGAAAGTAACAGAATGAAATTGGAACTAGTATTTACAATTGAAACGATTGAGCAAACTGCAGACTGTTGCAAACAATCTGCAGATAGCTCAACTGATCCTTATCTCATAATTTAATCTACTTGATAATGGGATGTATCTATGGATGACATTCGTTATTATTTAGTTTTAATTATCTTATTATTTCGTCTATAAATATCACCTAAGAATTTCTGTTGATGAAGTTAAAAATAAAGTGATTTTCTTTCTTCTTCTTTCTTTATTTCAAGAAAGTTTTAGTTAAATATTAATTAATTAAAATTTTACTACTACATCCGCTTTAGGACAAGTATTTTCAAATACAATATTTCAAAGTATATTTTCCCAGATGCTACATTATAATTTCCACTGTTTGCTTTCATGTTTTACGCATATTTTATAGACTATAACAGAGCTGTTAAACTGAAAATATCCAGGAGTGAAGAAATATAATAGATAGAATCAGACCTAGTTTATCTAATAGTTACTATACAAGAGTAACTTCATTAATCTCGCCCTAGTAAATTTCTTTGTGGTTTTTTATAATTTCACCATTGACAGGTATTTTTTTCATGAATCGGTTAATGTTAATAAGATCCCTCCACGTGCGCTGTCTACCGAATACGATACTTAAAGTCTCCCTTGAAGTCCGTTAATAAGCTCCCCCAACGTGCGCTGACCACCAAATACGATACTAAAAGTCTCCCTTGCAGTCCGTTAATAAGCTCCCCCAACGTGCGCTGTCCACCAAATACGATACTAAAAGTCTCCCTTGAAGTCCGTTAACACCTTCATGGCCCAAGACGCAGGTGGCATTTTCCACCTCGTTCGGCTGCGGCGCGCCCCTGCGAATCGCACCGCAGAGGCTGGGCAGTGAATACGTTAATAAGCTCCCCCAACGTGCGCTGTCCACCAAATACGATACTAAAAGTCTCCCTTGAAGTCCGTTTATAATCTCCCTCAACGTGCGCTGACCACCGAATACGATACTAAAACTCGCCCTTGAAATCCATTTATAATCTCCCTCTGACATTAATATATTATTATATTTGACATTCGTAAATCCAAATTTATATAATTCTAAAACAACTGAATCGTCACCATTCTAGTATAGAATCGTACAGTATGGACAGGTTAGAGCGAAATTAATAGGTAGTTTTTAACGAGGCTACTAGACTAGGTTATTTGTATCTTGTATTTATTTTTTTACACCGTAGGTACACTTATGTTACACTTGATGTCGTTATTTGTATTTGTAAAACTTAAATATGAGAGGTCAGTCTAGTCTAGTTAAACAAAACAAATAAATTTATAAAATAAAATAAAAGGTACTTATATCAAAGTATGCTGCTGTAAAAGGGCATTGTCAAACTGTATTTAAATAATGTACAATATTACATAATAATGCCATAAAATAATTTTGATTAAATTAACATGTTAAAACTAATTTCGAAAATCCTTCGTTGACTGAACTACATTGTACCTAAAGGTAGATTACTTGCACTTATCAGTTAGAATCTCTGATAAAGCAGCTATGAACATTTAATAAACTTGACTCAAATATGTATGTACGTCTGTTTAATTCCTTGCTTTAATCTACTATTGTTTGTTTATGTTGCGTTGTGGAAGCCTAGAAATAGAGTCTTGCTTATTACACAATCGTACAGTACAATTTCAGTCCAACCTATCCAGGTTAGAGCAAAATTTATAGTTAATTTTATTTTTCGACGAAACTAAGTTTAGAAAAATAAAAACATAAGGAAAGAGTAGGTACAGAGCAGTCGTACATTTTTTAAAGAATCCAAAAAAAACAGTTTATATCGTGACACTTCAGATAAAATATTTCAAAGTGCATAAACAAAGAGCTTTGAAAACAAATCGTCATGATGTATACACAAAAATATCTACATTTCGTGGAACCTGCGTCAACTGCGTGCGCAAACACCTCAATCCATTATTCTTTCACTTTATTTAATCCAATCCAAAAAAGGCCTTGGCCCCGACTCTGAGGCCCGTATTATGAAACCTTGCTCAGTCATAGATCTATGCTTGAATGACGTTTATTCCATAGAAAAGCGTTACTCAAGCACAATTCAAGACTGAGCGAGGTTTCATAATACGGGCCTTAGACTTCCTTGCCAACGCAGGCGAATTAGTGAGTGCAATGAAAGTGTTAAAAACACAAAGGCAGCTGCAGCCTTCCTAACCTGTTAGATTCGCCCCTTAAATAGGTAGGCATAGGATTTTGTATAATAAGAAACGAATTCTATTTATCTGTAATACTGGACTTGCCTACTATTAAATTTTATCGTTATAGTAAAAAAAATATGACTCTCAGCAAGAAGAAATTTATCTGGCGACACGGATAACAAAATCTTTGTTTTGCTAACTTCTGACTGACTGAATAAGCGTGAAAAAGATTTACACACCAGAAATGATATGAGCAATGCTGCAAAATAAGCATGCTTTTGCTTGTTATTCTGAGGCTGCCAGAGTCAGGGCTGGATTCTGGATAAATGTGCAGTGTAAACAGAGCATCAATCATTTTGATTTTAAAACGATTTATCCGCAATATTTAAGGTGTTTACGAGCACTGGTTTGCATCAATCGCGGTTCAGCCCATTGTTATAGGTACCTAAACCCACTGAGTCTACGAAACTAGCGATTTAAAGTTGGCTTCTTAGCCGTGTTCATTTTAAAATTTAAAGCGTGTAAGTGCGTCGTAAATCAATCAAGTTTTCTCATGTCAAAGTTACTATTTTTAAAAGCTTAAGTCTTTGATCAGCTAGATTATAGTTAATACTAGTTTCTGACCGCGGCTTTGCACTAACTTTTGGGATAAAAAGAAGCTTTTGTTTTAATTCAGGTCTAGAACTGCCTCTATGTAAAATTTCAGCCGGATTCGTTTAACCATACATCTAAACTTTCGCATTTATATTATTAGTGTGAAGTTTTTTGTCACTAACTAAAGAAACGAGGAAAAAATGCATGGAGGTGATCAAAAGCCGCGGTTTAATAGACAACCTGCATTGTTTCCGAAAACTGCGTAAGACAAAGCAGATTTCTTGAAAAATAGAGCCTCCTATCAGATGGAAATAATACACCGTCGTCAGAGAGAAAAAGAGATTCAACCGACTTAAAACAAAATGGATGTTCTCAATTCGATATCTTTGCCTATTGGTGTCAAAGTTTAATGATTCTTTTGATTTTGTTTATAGATAAATCCCGAGTTGGTAGAAAAAAAAATATTCCCACGGGATTACTTTTTATTTCGTTAACAAAAATATTTTTAATATCCCGATATTGTACCTACTTGGTGTTTAGTTTTAGTAAAAACATTAAATAATCGATAAGACTTGAATAGAAATACACAAAACGCAGTGTTAGTAGCCACAAACGAATCCAGACGAAGAAACCAAACAAAGCACTGGTTTTTGTTTCTACCGAAAATAAATGTAGGTGGTCCCAAAAAAGGGACCAAAGGGTAAAACGGGACCCTATCACTAAGACTCTGTCACCAGGCTATCTTATGAATCATGATAGTGAGACAGTTAAAATTTTCACAGATGATGTATTTCTGTTGCCACTATAACAACAAATACTATAAAACAGAATAAAATAAATATATAAGGGGCTACTATACAACAGACATGATTTTTAGCCGTTTTTATAAATAATGGTACGGAACCCTTCGTGCGCGAGTTTGAGTCACACACACTTGGGTGGTTTTTTATTTGTGAGTGAGCCTAGATAGTTAATTCAATAACCTTAATGGCGTATCCTTTATGTGTTTAATTAACTGCTAGTGTTACGTATGTTTATACAAACAAACATTTTTCAATTTTAATTTCTCAATGTAGATTCTCAGACCAAGTAAAGATTTTTTACTTGGTCTGAGTGTAGATTACGTTCAAAGTGCGACCTTCAGGAGAGAACGGGTTTGGTGTTCAATCGAGTTCTTGATCTTTCGAATGACATAAAGTTCAACATGGTTACCTACTTGATTTGGTTCCCTGAAGTTAAAAACACGGTTGCGAAAAAAAGCATGACAGCATAAAAAGTGCACTGTTTCGCACATTATTTGGTCGAGACCTCAGGAACTTCGTGGACTATTTAAATTATTTGTTTTGTTTTTGTCGTTGTTGTAGTTTTTTAGTAACAGAGCAAAAACGTTCTTGTTTTGGCAAGAAACCTAAAATTATTTATTTAGTTACCTTTGTCTAAATATTTCGATTGGTTGCTTCATTAACTTGTAATTACATAAAAACAGTTTCAGCGCCTAGAAAATTCAGTGCACGTCTCTGCTCCGTAATTCTTACTCACGAGAAAACCATTAGCGGCGTTATTGCACACTCTTAATAATATTCGAATAAATTCACAAGCCAAGATTACTTAACTAACTTTAAATGCCCTCAAGCCTTAGTAATTACCCTAAAAGTCTAGGGCGCGAGCGAACACCCCCCGATGACCTCATCGAGTAATAGAGGTAGGGCATACTATGTCAATTGGTTTACAGACCACCAATATTGGTATTACAATGGGCTTGTTCGTGGGGTATTTGAATTGGAAGCCTTGAAGGACAAATTTTAAGGTCATATACATAAAGCGTGGAGATTAATGGGCATTGCCCTCTATGATATGAATGCCAATAAGGCGGGTGTCAGGGGGATGCCTGCGTCCAGCAGTGGACAAATTTAGGTTGTTGAGGTGAGATGCGGTTTACATCAATTCTTATTTTGGTAATTTTACTCTGAACCTGTGGATAAAAAACGTAATAGAGCGGCTGCACCGATGTTCATATCTAAGAACATTTTGATGTCAATTTATATATTATAGTGTGACTAGTTGCGCCTCGCGGCTCGGACGCGTTGATTCTATGAAAACTGTTCTTTATGGGATAAAAAAGTAGCCTGTGTTTGATTCCAGGATAAGGATTACCTGTATGCAAAATTTCAGCCAGATCCGTTCAGTAGTTTTGGTGTGAAGAGGTAACAAACTCCATCCATCCATACAAAGTTTCGCATTTATAATATTAGTGTGATATATTTATATACGTAATTCTATATCTAAGTATGTATACATTTTGCTCTCCATTTTATTGTGATGGTCAAAACCTTTAGATTTAGAAGCATGAATCGCCCATATGTTTTAAAACAGGGACGCGTCAGGTAAAGATTAATCTATTTATTTGTACCTTTTGTTATTTTATTTTCTTATTTAACAAAATCAACAGCCCTTATGTCTAAACACATTATTTTGCCTTGTTTTCCCCGTTTTTGTGTGTTATATTATAATGTAATTAAATAAATCCATTCTTTATAGTAGTCGTTAATCCAGAATACCTACGACGGAAATGGTTATTCTCAACGCGAGGTTATAACACCCGCCAGGCGGTCAATCATTTTGTTTGGCTAAACCAAAGATACCTATACGTCGAACGTAGGATATTAACAATTGGAAGTACAATATTTGTGGTAAGGCTGTAAGACATTAACTAACTAACTACTTTAACAAAAAACTACATAAACCGACTTCAATTTTTATAGTTTTTTCATGAATTTTCATGGATCCCGTTGTCAGAACTGAACAAATGAAATGGGACCACACGGGAAGCACCAGCTATCATATAAAAAAAAGAATCATGAGAATCGGACCACCCAGTCAAAAAGTTAAGAGAAAAAGTTATTAAAAGTTATGAGGTAACAAACATAAAAAAAATAAAAAATACAGTCAAATTGATAACTTCCTCCTTTTTTTGAAGTCGGTTAAAAAGAAAATCAGTAGGAAATAAAAAACGCTCAACAAAAAAATCAGTATAAAAATACAGTCGAATTGAGAACCTCCTCCTTTTTTTGAATTCGGTTGAAAACGTAACTTTTCTAAGGGCTTTTTTAGCTACCCTGAAGGGGCCAAAAATTTGACCAACCCTATATAAGCCTGGACAGAACATGATTGCATAAAAGTGTAAAAAAAAATCTCATTTGAAACTTACTTCAAAAGCTCAGAGGTTTCTTCAATATCAATATCAATATATCAATATCTTTCTAAATCAGAAATCTTTCTAAATCAGAAACCAACAAACCACCAACAAATAAAATGAGTGCAACAAATGAAAACTTCTAAGTGAGACAAATGTTACCACTGCAGAACACAAAATAAAACAAATCAAGAACTTACACTTAAATAAAAATAAATAATAATACATACAAGTTTTTTAAAGATTGAATTTACTATTTGTTAAGTATTTATACAGAATGCTACAAAACGTGTGTATGAAGCCGAAGGGGGGTTGATTTTTGACACTGAGGAGACCAACTTTTGTTCTAAGATTTTTTTATCTCTTACAAAAAAAAATATTAAAAAAAATTGTAATTCAAAGTTAATTCCCTCGAGGTTTAGAATCATCCCTTTTGGCTCAGTACACTACACATGTAATATGGCATAATTTTTTTGCATTATACCTTAATCAATATATTAAAAGAAAATGCAAACTTGTATGTAACAGATTGAGTCAGTGATCATAATTTTCTTCCCAAAATATTTTAAGTAAACAGCATGTACTTTATTAAACTGGATTAACTGAGAAATTAACTGAGAATCTTTAAAATTATAATCATCCAATCTAAGTTACAATCTAAACTTATCTTAAATTTGTAGTCAAGCTGGTTTCTGTTTAATATCAGATGTTATCCCCAGGAATAAAATAACAAAACTTTTATAAATCATAAAAATATTATAAGAGGAATTCAAATATTTTTGTGTCAGATTCTGTGACGATGACTCAGTAGCGTAGAGTCTAAATAACCCTGCTGGCATCCAAAAAACTATACACTTACTATGCAGTGTATAATATGTTTACTACTATTCAGCAGTAAATAATATGTTTACTCCTATTCATATACAAAAATGTACATCACTAACCCAATCTGAAACTAAAACTAAAATGAAAAACAAAATGAACACACTTCTAATGATTCTGCATCTAATTTGCCACTCACGATGAGATCCTCCTCTCGTATCTTTTCCGAGTTCTTCGAAGCTGACTTGAATGTGACAGCTATGTACTTTTGCTCCTCTTTTGTGAGAAGCACGCATTTTGCTGCTAGCTTCTTGCTTGTGTTGCCCATTCTAAAAAAGAGACATATATGAAAAAATACAACTGGATAATAAGGAAAAGTAGTGGTGTGCTGTGCCATTGCTAGAAACAATCATAATAAATGTATGTAGTTCTGATCTGCAGATATTTTTTGCAGGGTTGGGTATATATGAATGATTAGATACTTAATTAATATGTATCTTAGTTAAAGCACCACCTATTTTACCTACTTACATAAAAAGAAATTTTTAAAAAGCCATTGGTGAGGTGTGTGGCACCTATCATAATATGTTTTCTTTCATCTCTCAGTTTTGTTTTGTATTTTGGTGGGACCAAATTATTATTATTATTCATTTATTTCAGATAAAATTGTCTTTATCACATTTTTAAATATAATTATTTATAACTTAAAATTACACATTATAAAAAATCTAATAATAAAAGAAATGTCTATGAGTATAAATATTAAAAACAATCTACACAGATAAAAGACACTTATTATAATTAGACATAGTTAGAATATTATTAACTTAAATTAAATATAGTTCAGAAAAAGCCCATCATTATCTGCCCACAAATTGTGATTTGGAAATATGTCCAGTAAAATTTACATAGCTAAATTTGAATGTTTATAATTTTCACTGTCCGATATAATTCTTAAATAGGTAAGGTACAGCATATAGAATAAACCCAATAATTATGCAGCATCATATCTATATATATATATAAGTGACTTTATTATTTATTTAATTATTGTAAGTAAGTACCTAATAGGTAACATTGTGCTGTAAATGTAGACTACTGGCTCGAAGTTAAATACGTGTTTTATACAATTCCATTTTCAATATAATCAGAGAAGGTACCTGGCAATGCCACTATATCCTTGATTTCAGTTTTAAAAGGAATGAATCCATTGACTGGTACACAATGTATCCTTACACCTTTATGTGGCATAATTTATATTTACATTATTTCCTCCTTGTCACAAGACTAAAACCGATCATTCACTTAACGCCTGAGTCATAATTCAAACCAACTCACGTGAATGGAAAAGATTTGTCCGAAAAATAAACAGAGCCGTAAACAAATTTACCTTTTGCAAACACCAAAACACAGCCACTAAAACCTTGGAAAATTCTATCAACCTAAACTTCCCGGGTACAATCTCGAGTGCCATCACATTAGTACGTTATATAGATAAGCGTAGTCATTATTGCGTTGAGCGAATTACATAAAAACATAAAATATGCTGCAGAAATCAATATTTTCGTTTCACAAAAATTACAAATCTGCAGGTTGAGGTTACCTGTCAATGTCAACCAAATTGTCAAGGTGACACAAAAGTTGACAAATGTTTTTTTTTTCGTGACTTTCCCGCGCTATTTAAACTATCGAAGCGCACGTCTTTCGTCCAGCGCAGCTAACAGCGACTGCCCAAGGAACATAATACTCTCCACCGAGAGGACTGCCTCATATTGGATTGGACTGCCAGCCGCGGGTGGTCGCCTCGCCTCGCCTTGCCTGCCTGTAAAATCGTAATCCGGATATGTAAATAGGCAAACAATAACAGTACGTATGGGTAGGTAAATAGTTCTTCAATTGTTCAGAAATCTGTCTATTCAATTTAATTTTAAGCTCCTGCTCTATTATGTTCGCATTATAATATAAACTAGGTAAATCGAAATTAACAGTAGGTAAGTAGGTAGTAAACCACAAAATATTACTCAATAAGTCATTGTCTCGTAGGTGCACTTAAAACCCAGATAGAGCCGAGATAATTTGGCTGTGTATGTGCATGCAGATGCAATTGCATCTGCACATACACAGCCGAATTCTTGCTCTAACAAGTGAAAACTTAGAGCAAGGAGTCAATCTATTCGACCCTTATGGCCTTGTTTACGTAGACGCGGTGCATGCGGTAACGCGCTGCAGAAGCACGGCCTGCACTGAATTCAAACGTATGGCGTTAGTAGAGTGTGTTTACAGATAAGCGTTTTTACACGCGTTTATTTAATTTGACGCTTCACACGCGGCGTGCACCGTCACTCTGTCCGCCTAGATATCTATAATAAAAACATCACCGTACATTGCGATATGTTTTCTATTTTTTCTATTTATGATTTATGATTTAAATTTAAGTAGAGACATGTTGTTTAAATACTGTTGTTTAAGTTTTTAGATGATATTTATAAAGATTTACCTAGCAAGTAGGTGTCCTAGACACGATCCTAGACGTAACACATTGGAGAACACTGTAATGTTAGGTCTGGTTTTTAATAAACGAATTGAATTGAATTGAATTGTTTTCGTTTACCTACGCGTACAATGACGGGGACGCCGCACGCCGCACTCCCCGCATCTCCGTTAACAAGGCCTAAAGGTTTTTTATCGAAAGTAAGTACCTACCTACCTACAATGTAAGATTATTGGGGAAAAAACCCACTATTTCTGTCAACAGAACTAGGGAGTAAACGAATACTACAATTAATGGGCCTATTATACCTACTTATAGTATTAATACGAGTATTATTTTATTATTTATATATTATATTATTTTAATATTAACCATAATTTTCTCGGTAGTCAAAGGGTAATTAATGCACACACGAGCACTCGTGTGGGCATTAATTTTGTTACATCCTGCAGATCCCTTGGACTATGATAGCTTATATAAATTTCATTTTATTCTGGCTTTTTGTATCAAAAGTTATTCCGGGGTAACTTTTGCATATGTAAGTAAATATTGTAGTTCGTAACATGTTCGTAATAAAAAATATCTTTTGGTAGGTTATTGTCACAGATTACCCCCAATAGATTCCGCAAGAAAGACGACGACCGCGCACCACGCATCAGTGCAAATGCTCAGTTATAAATCGCCGCTTCGAACAAGTGTCAGACCCCTACGTTTCTGTGCTCTAACGCTTGTGAAAATTGGTTTTGTGATAGAAAATTGGATAAAATGACTTCATGTGCAGTGAAATCGTGTGGAAAATCATCAAGAAATTCAAACTACCAAAAGGACGGATTAACATTTCATCGGTAAGTAAAATAATTACAAATTTATCATATATAGAACAGGTCAGCTTATAATGGCTAATGGTACGTAAGGACGGTCACTTGTCTCTTTTCCGCATTGCTGTTATTGTACTCGTTGTCCTTTTCGGCGAAAGCACGTGTTACGCTAGTGTTGTGAATTTCACTTATTTCGAGTCTAGTCGATATCGTTAAAAATGGTGGATGACGTAGATGAGCGGGACTCTCGGTAGGTAGGTATTATTGTATTAACTAGTACGGAGGACAGTCACTCGACTACGGGTAACAACACATACAGAGACTGTGACTGTATAAATACAAAATTTTCTATAACCTACTACATTTGTAACTCTTAACCTTAAATAGTGCTATTTTATTATTGAAATAAACTTTTAATTTACTTTTCTTTACTTTATAATTGAATTCAAAACAGATGATCTTTCATCATTATTGTGTAATGTGTACAATTTTTTTTATTTTATTTAATTAAATAGTAGTAGTGTTTTTGTCATTTACTTAGGTTTAAAATATTAGTTTGAATGTCTGTATAAATTCATGATCCTATAGAAAATTAATTGTTTACTTTCTTTTAATACGAAATTTACAAACTAATTATCGATGAATTCTAATTTGGTGTTCGACTTTCCCAACCCTACGGTGAGTATACCCTTAGTTCATTACTAGTGCGACCTTGAAATAGCCAATCACAACGCCTTTGTCTCAGTCCCCGCAACCCGCGCCTTCCGCCAATTTTGGTGCGCTAGCATCCGAACAAAAGTATCGTAATGCGGTATCTATTGGGGGTAATCTGTGGTTATTGTGTATTTAAGTTTTTCCTACAAATAATACCACCTCCCCCACCCCACCACCCACATGACTACCAACAAATACCTACGGCACGGCCGGCGGCATACCCGTGAGTATAAAATAAAGAAAACAAAATGCTTTTTACGGGCAAACTATCGATATAATAGTCCAAATCGAAGATATTAACGTAACGGCTGTGTATATTCTTACTGGCTTGATTAAATTATCTCCAACATTAGAAATTTCGTTTAAAAGATACAGCATGTGCAGTTGGGGCGGTATACTTAGCGCAGTAGCAACTACTTTTAGCTTTGGGCTAATAAAAGTAGGGAGGAGAGATCCAACGAAAATGAAGCTGAAAAGAATAATGGAGAAGACGATTCTTCCATGAACGTCTTCGGTATAGATCGAGTACCCAACAACGTAGCTCCAATGGGCGAGGGTGATCAGGCGAACCAACCCTAATACTTTAGTTATCATGGAGCTGCAGAGCAAAATTATTGCGGTAGAAAGAATTAGGACAAGCTTCATGGCGAAACATTTTTATTCCTTTCGCTTCTACGAAGCATTTATTAGTGTCTGTTGAACATGTACATTTTTAAAATATCGCGGGGCAATTTATTTATTACATTTTGTGACGATGGCTGTCATGTCGAGATGACATTGACTTGACAAACCAGACGTGACATAAATGCGTCTCAACAAAAGTTGCCATTGTGCCCAAATCTTACTATTTCGTAGAACCAAAACTGAAATTTACATGATTTAGATTTTTTTTTTGCGAATAAGTATTTGATGCAAATATTTTTGTACTAAAAAAATGAGGATTTGATGAAGCAAAATAAAGTGTAGTTTTTATTGATCAAATCCTGTCATTTTATGTATTTCTATTTTTTGATTATTTGGTAGATTATTTTTTATTTATATGGCACTCATCACCGTGACTCGGTATATTATTTGTTGCTTTGCTCCGAGTTATCGAAATTTTGTAAAAGAAGAGAAAACAGAAGGCATTTACCAAGTGAATGATTGCAAAATAACAAAATGACTATCACCACCAAGATGGACGTGGATTCGGCGAAGGGAGAAGGTTTCCGCCCGTACTACATCACGAAGATCGAGGAGCTGGAACTCGTTGTCGCCGAGAAATCCCAAAACCTTCGTCGTTTGCAAGCGCAGCGTAATGAGCTCAACGCTAAAGTGCGGATGCTTCGCGAGGAGCTTCAACTGCTTCAAGAGCAGGGCTCCTACGTCGGCGAGGTCGTCAAACCCATGGACAAAAAGAAGGTCCTAGTGAAGGTACACCCCGAAGGTAAATTCGTCGTAGATCTGGACAAAAATGTTGACATCAACGACGTGACCGCAAACTGCCGCGTCGCGCTCCGCAACGAGAGTTATACGCTTCACAAGATCCTTCCGAACAAAGTCGACCCACTGGTGTCTCTCATGATGGTCGAGAAGGTTCCCGACTCTACTTACGAAATGGTGGGAGGTCTGGACAAGCAGATTAAGGAAATCAAAGAGGTTATCGAGCTGCCTGTTAAGCATCCCGAGCTTTTTGATGCCCTCGGTATAGCTCAACCTAAAGGAGTGTTGCTGTATGGACCTCCTGGTACAGGAAAGACGCTGCTGGCGCGCGCTGTCGCTCACCACACAGAATGCACTTTCATCCGGGTGTCTGGATCGGAGCTGGTGCAGAAATTCATCGGTGAAGGAAGTAGGATGGTCAGAGAACTGTTCGTCATGGCTAGAGAACATGCCCCTTCTATCATCTTCATGGACGAAATTGACTCCATTGGTTCCTCTCGTATAGAATCGGGCAGTGGAGGCGATTCAGAAGTACAAAGAACTATGTTGGAGCTACTGAATCAGCTGGATGGTTTTGAAGCAACAAAGAACATCAAAGTCATCATGGCCACAAACAGAATTGACATCCTTGACCCAGCTTTATTGAGACCTGGTCGGATTGACAGGAAGATTGAGTTCCCCCCACCAAACGAAGAGGCCCGCTTAGATATTCTTAAGATTCATTCCCGTAAAATGAATCTCACCAGAGGAATCAATTTGCGGAAGATAGCTGAGCTCATGCCAGGTGCTTCCGGTGCGGAGGTCAAGGGAGTGTGTACAGAGGCTGGTATGTACGCTCTCCGTGAACGTAGAGTCCACGTAACCCAAGAAGACTTCGAGATGGCTGTGGCCAAGGTCATGCAGAAGGATTCTGAAAAAAATATGTCTATCAAGAAGCTTTGGAAGTAAATAGCTTTCTGTATTTGGCTATTGCTTGTTTTAGGAAATTAAAATTAAAGTCTTTTTTAATATATAATTGCTGTTTTACTACCATCCATTCTTACCTATGGTTTATCCATCCAGCATGGAGCATGTTAGTAAATAAACCACGATACAAATAACAAAAACTCACTTGCTTGGCGTCGAGTTTCAGATATAATTGTAAGCAATTTTTATTGAAGGGAGGATCTAAAATCGACAAGTAATGTAAATTACGTATAAAAGGACGCGCCAACAAAGTGAATTTTAGGTTAAGTATGGGCGGTTTGTATACGTTTATGCCTCATTCAAAATGGACATGGTTATAGTTTTTTTTAGAAGCTGAACCTCCTCATAGCCAAATTTTGACCACAGTGGCTAGTATCATGGGAAACTAGCCAGACAGCAGGTACACTATTTGCACAAACATATAATATATAACTAGCTTGGGACACCAAGGACTGCTGTAGTTATCATAATTCTCTTTGTGCTGGCTTTCCTGGAGATCATTGGGGGTAGCTAGACTAGCAGGCCCACCCAACACCCCCTGTGGCCTAGTCTTACGAAGTTATTGTATTCTCTTTGGCCTAGTCCAGAAACGGGTAAGTAAGTATGTGCCCACTCTATTTCCTCACTCATATAATCCTTAGAAGCTAATATAACAAACATATTTAGATACTTACAAATCTTTATTCCATAAAATTTTAATATTATAAACAGGCATCCAATCAATAAAATATTACTTTGAGTTAAATTATGCTCAGTCATAATTACTCATAAACACTTATTATAATATAACAAAGAAAATATTCTTATTTTAATTACAAATTAACAATTTCATATAAATTATGATAAAACCAAGCAGCGGCCAGCGCTGATAAAAAAATTTGCATTAAAACTAAGGCAAAAAAAAATAATTTGCTACTTAAGTACACAAAGAAAACAAATATCTTTCATTAGACTTAATAAAACGTTTTTTCATGATAGTAGTTGAATCGGATCACACTGACGCGGTACCTTAGATTAGACAGACAAAAGCATCCTTTCTGCCCAGTCATTCATACTTCATTTGGATCGTATATTTAACTTTAAAGCTACAAGCTCTAGGCAGTGAATGCAACTTTAAAGCTTCGAGGTAGGTACCTCGAAGCTTTAAAGTGCCCCACAACCACAAGGCACTAAAGATAGACTAGGTGCGTCTTGGGCAATGAAAGCGTTACTTTAGTTTAAAGCACGCATCTTATTGCATTGCAGCCGAGTGTACATAAAATGCTAATTCATTCTATAGCGGTCTAATGTATTTCGTATTCTTTGAGAGAGTATAGATTTGACAACAATTATTTCCTCCTTATAATTAGCTGCTTATCATCGAATTCTGACTCCGTATCCGAGTAGTCGAGAGGCGGCGGCGATTGAGACAAGTCGATGGTCAAGCCTGCTGTGCCCTGTTGGAAGAAATACAATAATTTAACAGGACAATCCACTCAGCGTCATCTAGCCCCAAGCTAAGCAGAGTTTGTGTTATGGGTAAAATACACTACATATGTAGATAATTATACATAGAAAACATTACAGATATCTGCAGATCGTACAAACATTTGTCCCGAAGCGGGAATCGAACCCGCAACCTCGCAGACGGACCTTCGTCCACTGCGCCACAGAGATCGTCAAATGATTTTAGGATTAAAATAAATGACAGGACAATCCACACAGCATCATCTAGCCCCAAGCTAAGCAGAGTTGTTATGGATAATGGATTAAATAGACTTCGTAGAAGATAATAATAATAATACTGGACAATAAGAGCTGTTATGGATACTAGATGACTGATACACAGAACACCCTGAACAAATATCTGCAGATCGTTCAAATATTTGTCCCGTAGAAGATACTTACAACTGGCTTCGGCTTCCTAATCGACTGCTGCCAAACATCCCTCACGTACTGCAGCGGATTCACGAACTCGTGTGATAGGCTCCTGCGAACGAGAACGCACTAAGGTTACTCCATTACATCTATCCAGTGTCTGAGATCTGTAGCGGTCTTTGAAGAGGTCTATTGTTTCGGCAGTTTGCCTAACAGTAAGTAAGCTGAGTAGAAGCTAAGGTTTGCTCCACTATAGCTTCGAGCTGTCAAGGGTTGATCTCCAAGGGGAGAATAATACAACCCAACTTGTTGACTTCTAGTAAGAGTGTTTACTCTTGTTTAAGCTAGAAATAAGTAAAGTACATGATCACGTACAGAACGTGCTATTTACGTTTACCGCATTCTTTCTAGCTAGCTGTACAGCTCGTACATCTAGAAGATTCAAAGATTCAAAATTTTTATTGCGATCATGTTTAGACACAGGCCTCTCTTCTTGCTGTGGTACTTTGGACCACTCTATAATGGTAGCTGATTATGATAATTTAACTATTTACAAACTGTCCACATAGAGTTTGGTTAGTACATAGTGTTAGGAACTTTAAACACACATCTATGAACTTAAATATGCGTGTCTACCTAATGTATGTCTCTGTAAATTATTTATTTATTTTGTGTAGGCAAGTATATTCTTTGTCCATGTATCCTACTCAAAAATTGTAAATCACTCAACTGGGCTCTACCTGAAAACCAGCGTAGTTTTTGGGCGTGGATATCTAAATCTTTAACACTTACGCATCAACAGCCATATCAACTGTGGGATAGGACAACGCCGCTGCTCCGGCCAAGTTCGTTTGGTAACGGACTCTGAAAAAAAAAAATTATTCATACCATGTTATACCTATTATATTTTGTTATACCACAGAAGACCAAGAATTAATTATATAAGTCAGATTAAGAAGACATTCGCCGTTATCATAATAATATTATAAAAGCGAAAGTTTGGATGCAAGTTTGTTGCCACGTAACAAACTTGAAATTTGGTATGTATACCAAATTTCTTTTTTTTCTTTTTCCAATTAGATGAAATTTGGTATGTATACCTTATCCATCGAGCATGTAGAATGTTAGTAAACAAACCACGACACAAATAACTAAAACTCACTTGCTTGGCGTCAAGTTACAGATGTAGTTGTAAGCAATATTTATTGAAGGAAGGATCCTAAATCGACATGTAATGTAAAATAGGTATAAAAGGACGCGCCAACAAAGTGAAATTTGGGTTATTTACGGGTGGTTTGTTTACTTACATTCTACAAGCTCGATGGATAATGTATACTTACCAAATTTAATCTAAATCTGTTACGTGGCAAAAACTAAGTGAGTTTAAGTTCTGGAAAAACACAGGCTAATAATTGAGTTTGTTTTAAAAAACTATAAACCGACTTCAACTACATGGTTTTCTCATAGATACCATTGTCAGAACTGGACCAAATTGAAATGGAACCACACGGGAAGCACCAGCTTTCAAATAAAAAGAATCATCAAAATCGGGTTGCCTGTCAAAAGTTCCCTCAGAACTTTTAACTGGATGATCCCATTGAGAACCTTTTTTACAATGTTTTAAGTCGGTTAATAAGGGTGGTGAGTTTCTATGGAAAAAAATATTTCTTGGTTCGATTCACCTAGACTTCGTGATACATCGTCGGCCGCATCTTCGCTTTGCATCATGTGAGATTGCGGTCAAACGAAGGTCTATTTCTGATTAAAAAAAAAACCTAAATAAATCGGAATCAAAACCGCAACCTCCTGTGTCGCAGGCGGCCTTTGTTTTCTTTCTTTGGGTAGGTAGTTAAAATAAGAAAGGAAATAAAGAAAAACAACTGTCCATCTGTTGACAAGAAGTTTGGTCGCACAGACCCATCGATCAAAAATTTCGCGGCCTCCCCCGTAGATACCTAGAACCTTACGAAAATTACACTCAAAATTGTCTACGACTTGTTTTGACGCAGACAGTTTGCGCAGAGCCTGACAAGTTTTTTGCACACGGAACAAGAGATTAGTGGAGTCGTATTTAATTTATTTTGTAAGTAAGGTAGGTAACTGAAAATAATAAAACTGCGTTTTTACAGGAACAATCTGTTAATCATATCGTTACCTTGTAGTAGCATTATAAAATTCAGTAGGTTCCTTCCAATTACTAATAAAATGATATAAAAATCTTTTATTTCGGACAGCAAATAGTTATGTAAGTAGATGGTTAAGAGAAGTCACAGAACTGTTTCTGAGTTAGTCCAACAAAAATATAAAAAAAAAACAAAATAATCTACTTTTTTTTATAAATGTTTAAATCAGTATTACCTATATGAAAACTAGACTTTTTAGATAAAAAAAATAAACGCAAGAACACATAAAATAA
This sequence comes from Eupithecia tripunctaria, assembly GCA_955876795.1. Lineage (NCBI taxonomy): Eukaryota > Metazoa > Arthropoda > Insecta > Lepidoptera > Geometridae > Eupithecia > Eupithecia tripunctaria. The sequence continues at coordinate 3,468,908 of OY041623.1, read as the reverse complement.
AAATATAAGATAAATAGCCTCTCTATTCATGAATGTAGAACAAAGTAAAAATCGTAACATACGCAAACTAACAAATAATTTTCAACGCCCATTTCTTGAGGTAAGGGCAATAATTGTACATTATAGTGGTAATAAATGCATTAAAACTTAACTGAAAATAGAAAACCCCGTAATTTTGTGCCTTGGACGTGTGATTTTTGTAATTTAGCTAGGCATGCTTTCTGTCCAAGCGCTCAAATGACACTAATTGAAATGCTTTCCTTACATGCCAAAAAGGAAATCTTTTGATACAGACGGTTTCAGAGCGCGCATTGTGCATCTATGGGGGGAGCCGGCGAAATTTTTGATCAATGCACAGACCCTACTATTTCGGGATATAGTTGTAGGAGTGCCCAAAAGAACTTACTCAGTGTAAGCAGATTTGCGATTCTTCCTCGGTTTGTACATGAAGTGGTAGTACACAAACAGTGCTATGTACACCGCGAGCAGGGCCAGCGCTGCGCCCACCACGGTCAGGGAGATGTGCTGCGCGCGCGCATAGTCTTGGTACGACCAGCCGTTGAACAGAGGTAGCTGGAAGTATGAGGGTTGTACATAAAGTGGTGGTACACAAACAGTGCTATGTACACCGCTATGGCCATAAAAGCTCTCAAGCATAGATAGATAGATAGAAAATTCTTTATTGCACACTTAAAGAAACAATACAATAGCTTAAAAACTAAGTGACAAGTGGCGATCTTATCGCTCAAGAGCGATCTCTACCAAACAACCGTGGATGGATAGGATCATTGGATAGTACTAGGGGATCTGTGTGCTCATGAAGGTTATTTATATAAAATACTTTGAAAATATATATATTACACTTAAAATATACTACATACATAACATTACTTATATATATACCTACACTAGCAGCGCCCCGCGGCTTCGCACGCCTATCCCACGGGAACTGATTTATGGCATAAAAGTAGTGTTATTTTTCCTGAATTTTCTTTATAAACCTCACGGAGGCCGAGACCTTTCCAACGAATGCAAAACCGTGGAAATCGGTTCGTGCGTTCTGGAGTTATAGCGTCAGGAAGGAAAACCCGACTTATTTTTATATTATAGATAAACTACTTAGCATAAGAGCATAGATCCCCCCCCCCCCTTTCGATAACCACATCCTTGCTAATTCAAGCTGCGTCCTTGCGAGATGGTGTATGACGATGGCATTCGCATCAAACACTCGATACATCAACTAAGTCTTTCAGTGCCTCTGACCAACATCAGACACTCATTTCAAGTGTTGTGTCAACTCGCTCACACTATACTTGAACCACTAACGACCGCCGATATTATACTACGTACAAACTGAAGTAATTAAATGGCACACTCACCTTATCTTTCTCCAGCAGCGTACACTCCCCATCCTTCGCCACCCCCCCATCATCGCACAAACACACCCCCCCTTTCTCCCCCAGCACGCACACCCCCCCGCACTTCCCCCCCTCACAACTATTGACCACATCCGTTCTCTGCGTGCTAGCATGGCGGATCACGAACGTGTTGGCGTCGAAGACTCGGTAGATGTAAGTCTCGCAGTGTTTCTTCCCGAAGAGGAGACAGCGGGAGAGACGAAAGGAGTTTGCGACTAGGAAGTAGATGTGGTCTTCGAAGAGAGCCAGGCCGTGTGGGGCTTGGAGCTCTGGTTCGTTGAAGAGGATGACTTTGCTGGGGAAGAAAGAGGTTTTGTTTAAGATTTTTCAGAATTATAACTTATCTACTCATCAGGCCCCCTCCCTGATAAACGCTTTCCAATTTTAACACTGACATCTCGCATGGGAGTGTTTTGTGCTTCGTCCCCCAGCCTAAATACGCTAATCTAACCAGCCCAGGTCGATTGACAGACAGCTACGTTTCAGCTTTTCTGTAGGTGTGGACGGGTTAGCTGTGTGCTGCTGGCTTAGAAGTTAGTGTCGGAAGAGGATATCCACCGGGGGCGGGCAGCAGCACCCCCGGACGACTGCGGATCAATAGGGTATATGCATGTGACTTCAAAAAAGCAATTTTTTTTTACGTATTCTCTAGTGATATAGAAATATATCTGTATATTTATTTTTGTATTGTATGATGTTTTTATTGTAAAATTTAATCATTGAAAGTAGATATTTTAAGTCTCAACAGCAAAATCTCTAAACGCAACGCTATTGGCACGTGAAGCGTGACGTCATACGTGAACATTTTTGTATGGGCATCAAGTTTTGACTTTGAGTTTACATAATGGAACTCGATGATCCGTGACGTCATAAAATGCAATGGCTAACAAAGCAGCGTTTTTATCACCCGAGACCGAGTGTAGTTTTACTTTTAGTTTTTTACCTCAATAATTTAATAATATTTTTTTTGGGTGTTATATTTTTTTTAAAAAATCCATGCATATACCCTATTCTACCACCGAACTGCGATCCCCAATCCGCAAGCCCAGCGTGAGTGCCTATTCTTCACGCCAAAACTACTGAACGGATCGGGCTGAAAATTTGGATACAGGTAGTTATTATCCTTGAATCAAACATAGGCTACTTTTTATCCCATAAATCAGTTCCCGTTGGATAGAAATCACCTTTAAACGTTCTTATAGAAATAACGCGTGAGAAGCCTCAGGGCGCTGCTAGTAAACAATACTGCTAGGGTTGCTATCAATAAGCTAAGCTGGGGTAAAACTCTAAGGGATGCTAGCTGAGGGTGGCAAAAACTCCGAAGAGATTAAAATAACCAAACCCGTTGAGTGGTGAATGAACACTGCTTTTATTGTTTCCACATTGGTTGGTTATCGAGGTCAATGCAAGCTAAGCTAAATTTACACACGAGTTTCAATGTACCTACTGCATGTACTAATGCGTTAGCTTGTACAAATACGGTAGAGAGAGAGAGAGAGTAGTTAAATTGGTAGTTACAATACAGTTATGGAGTAAATAGCTTAAAATAATTTTACTGACTAAGTACTTACACTAAATACAGGGTGGTAAAGGGTAAATGGGTCCCTGCCTCAGCATGTTGCAGTATCAGGCAATTGCCCAACTCTGCGCTGGTTTTCAGGCAGGGTCCTTGAGGAGTGACATACATTTCATTTTAATCTTATGGTAACACTTACTGATGCAATCCATCATAATCCATGTGTATAATATGGTGCGGTCCAGTTTCCGCCACGTAGAGTCGTTTGGAGTCCGAGTCCGCGGCCAGGCCGGTGCAAGCGGCCACGGTGCTGAGGTCCCGCGGGCGCAGGCCGGAGAGTGACGCCGACCACACGACGGACTCCAGGGCGCGCGTGATGCAGTAGAATATGAGCCGAGATTTAGGGTCTACGATTAGGGATGTTACCTAGAATAAAATCACACTAATTTATAAGTACGAAAGTATGGATGGATGTATATATAAGTACCTATGTTACATTTTCGGTCGTTATTCTGTTAATATTTAAGTATGATTGTTTGTTATCCCTAAGAGATGAAAATAAAAAATAAATAGACGACCTCGGTGGCGCGGTGGGCGAAGGTCCGCCTGCGACGCAGGAGGTTGCGGGTTCGATTCCCGCCTCGGGACAAATATTTGTACGATCTGCAGATATTTGTTCAGGGCGTTCTGGATGTTTTCTATGTATAATAAAAAATATCTATCTATGTAGTGTATTGTATTATGTATATCAGTTATCTAGTACCCATAACACAAGCTCTGCTTAGCTTGGGGCTAGATAATGCTGTGCGAATTGTTCAGCATTATTACGCGTATGCAAAATTTCAGCTCGATCCGTTCAGTAGTTTTTGCGTGAAAGAGTAACAAACGTCCATACATCCGTACATACAAACTTTCGCGTTTATAATATTTCAGTAGGATAGGATAAAAAAATCGTTTATTTTTATAAAGTAATCTTTATTTCCTGAAATTCTGAACTTATGAAGCCAGGAGTATAAGCTTCATTAAAGAGTCAGAGTCAAAGTCAAATCGTTTATTTCTTTAGACTTACAAAATACGTACTTAGACAAGTCAAATTTTTACTATATAAACAGCTTAATAAATAGTTATTACTATCAAACAAGAAATAAGGTGCATTTGAAAAAGAAATTACCTCGGCATCTGTCGGCAGCTTCAGTAGTTTAGCGCACCTTTTCTTCGCGACGTTACAGACCTTGATGCTTTGGTCTCCCGGCGTGCTGTCCACGAAGTAAACGTTACCGGTTATCCATTCCACGGCCACCTGGGAGAGAACAAAGGACTATTTTAGCTCTCTCGCTCGAAAACAGTGACTTTGCTGCTCAAAAACAGTGAGCAAAATCGAATTTTATTTACAAGTGGAATAAAGGATTATTAATCAACAAGTTGAAAAAAGTCATTTGAATTTAGAATGGTGTTACTGCATTTGAGGTTAAAGAAGCTTTATTTTCTCATAAAAACTATACAAGTTCACTTAAAATGAGAATAAGTAATTCGTAACAAATATTGTATACATTACATGTTACCTCTAGGGCTTACTTTATACGTAGATGTAGGTAATCCAAGCTCTTATAATAGCGCTATATAATATAATTTAGGATAGATAGGTATAAACACTTATAATAAATTTATACAAACAAAATGCAATAACAAACTAACAACACAAAATAAAATAGGGTAGATAGAAAAAAATAACTATCAGCAGTAGTATGAATTCGACGAAGCATTTTATGGTTTACTAGGCTATAAGACTAATTAATGATACTATATGGTGGGCCCCGAAAATAAGAAAAAAACTACAAAAAACACAACGATGCTTTACTTTATTGCTTCTAATGTTTTATTATAGACCACACCGTGCAACTAAAAAGTGACATGAACCTAATAATTTTCTCAATGATCGAGGTGAAAAGTTGTATGTTTAACTAGAGAGCAAATGTTATTTGTTTCGTGCCTTTAAAATCTCTTGCTAGCTCAGCAGTCTAATTTAGAGCCACTCGCTACGCTCGTGACTCTACTCTAGACTGCTTCGCTAGCTCGGGATTTAATATCGGAACGTGCAAAAAAAAACTGTTTTGCTCACTTGTTGAACAAATAACTATTAATCCATATCAATTCCTTCATACCAAAAGCTCTGCTAAGCTGAGGCTCTAGCCCCACTCTAAACAGCTGGACAATTCACACAGTATCATCTGACGACTAAAATATTCTTATCAGTCCACCAGATCGATTTATCAGAAGATATATGGACACGGATTTATTCTTTTGTCGATTAAACAAAATATGTTGATTCAGATTAATTTATTAATAACGCTTGTTACATGTCATAAAAGAATTAAAATTAAAATTATATTACAAATGAATTAAATAATAAATAAATATAAATAATGAAGTGTACAATACAATAACAATAAAAGCATCATAATATTAATTTATAATAAGTAGCCAATAAGGCATACATTTTACACCGTAAGATCGTTTTCACGAATTCGTCAACTCTATATAAAACTTGCTCGTTAAGCCAGTTCTTCAGCTTGTTTTTAAAGGACTGCGTTAATCGCGCAGTAGTTGAAGATGTAGGCCTATTATATTTCCACGTGACATCACGGCTCAGTAAAAAGTGTGACACTTTTTACTTAGCCGCGACGTCACTAGTCACTCCTAATTTTTTTTTCTTTTAATTTAATTAGGGACTTTGAGTCTAAGAATGACTAAGCCAGTCCCATAATATATCTTTCAGTTTCAGTTTCTTTATTCAAACAAATACATTTGGGTCGGAATATTATACAATAAAAATTATAAATACATATTTATAATGTCAAATATACAAAAAGTTACAATACATAAATAAGATGTCAGAATAATAAAAAAATCAATACAATAACACAGAAAGAAATCAAATCAGGACACAACAAATTACGTACACACTAGATTACTAATAGAATAGGGTATATGCATCGATTTTTTTTATTCTTTTAATCGATTCTTTAGGTCATTATTTAACCGAGGAATGATAAGACGCTCACTGAATTTCGCATTAACAAGGTAAAAAAAAACAAATCAAAACTACAATCATTTTCGGGTGATAAAAACGCTGCCATATTGGCGCCATGTTTATGTGACGTCGACGTACACACTTGATTAAAACCTTCGGTGACGACCTCGGTAGTGATCATCTCAGGAAAGAGGTTTTCCGAAAAAACTGAAAATAATCGACAATACGAAATGTCAAGTGGGCAGAATAGTGTCAAATCAAGGTGCAGCAAGCAGAATAAAAAAAGAAGAAATGTGTACAGTGATGTCACGTCCGCTCTAGTCAATGGCATAGCGTTTTGAAATTTTGCGATTGAGATTTAACATATAAATTTTTCAATGGTTAAATTCTACAATAAAAACATCTCAAAATGCAAAAATAAATATGTAGATATGTTTCTATATCAATAGAGAATACGTATATATTTTTTTAGCCATTTTGAAATCACATGCATATACCCTATTACTGATTGTAATATTGTTACAAAAATAAATATTATTATTATTACTATTTTCTTCTTTGACGTTTTTTTGAATTTTTTTGTTCGATTAAGGAAATAATAATTACGTGTTCAATATCTTCTGATAAAATCTAACTGAAGAAATAATTAGATTTTTTTTTGTCGTCAGCCCTTCGAAAGACGAAGTCTAAACAGCTGGACAATTCCAGCTGTTTACACTTCCTCGTCTTTCGTCGGATCCCAATGTCGACAGTCTTAGAAGTTATGGAGTTTTTAAGGACAATGTCACAGATAATATAATACTACTAGCTGCGCCCCGCGGCTTCGCACGTGTTGTTCCTATGGTTGTTATGATATGTAATGTTTATAGGTGATTTTTATCCGACGGAAACTGATTTATGGAATAAACAGTAGCCTATGTTTGATTACGGGATTAAAATTGCCTGTGTGCAAAATTTCAGATCCGTTCAAAAGTTTTGGCGTGAAGAGGTAACAAACATCCATCCATACATCTATGCATACATACAAACTTTCGCATTTATAATATTAGTGTGATACTAGTAACCCTGTGTTGTCTCTAGAAAAAGTAATATAAATTAAAATAAAGATTTTTTTACCTTTGTAGGTCGTCCTATGTTGGTGACCATAACAGTATTATGCGTGCCGTTAACTTCTATAAGCTTCCTTGAATCGGCTGAGGTTACATACAGCTTGTTTTTCCTGGAAGTAAAATTTTATTGATATCTTTTTTTTACTAGATATACATATATTGTAATCTTCATTACCTACTTCTCTGGATCATTCATACTACATGGATCAGAGCCATCTTTCCCCCAAAAATCGAACACATTGTTAGTTCTTACGATAGTTGCCTAATCAGACCAATAGGTGGTGCTATTATTAAATTGGATTCAATGATAATAAATTTTGACTTTCTATCAAAACCCCCAAGACGATTTGAATAGTTCACTAAAATAAAGTGAATTAGACTATTCGAATCTGGCAACACAGTGCGGTCCGTATCAGCTGATGGGTACGGTGCTGATACGGACCGCACTGTGTTGCCAGATACTAAGAGAATTGACATGTTGTCTTAGATTGACATTGCAAAATAAAATGAACCTTATTTACCCGACATTATAGTCCATTCCCGATAGAGTGGCGATGGCGGGGTTACTGAACTCCACCGCACCGTAGCCATCAGCTGGTTCGGACCGCACTGTGTTGCCAGATACCAAGAGAATCGACATGTTGCCTTAGAATCCTTAGATTGACATTGCAAAATAAAATAAACCTTATTCACCTGACATTATAGTCCATTCCCGATAACGTGGCGATGGCGGGGTCGCTGAACTCCACCGCACCGTAGCCATCAGCTGATACGGACCGCACTGTGTTGCCAGATACGAAGAGGATTGACATGTTGCCTTGGATTGCTTTACAGGAGCGTCTGTCGGATCTGTTAATTTAATTTAAATACTTATTAAAAGATCTTTAATAATGTCTCTTTGATCACTTTTTTGAGGTGGTTTAAATTTTATTTTAGAAAGTCAGTTAAAAAATATGGAAAAAAAAATACAGTCGAATGGAGAACCTCCTCTTTTTTTAAGTCGGTTAAATAGGTAAGTTAATACTTCCATTTAAGGTGTTGTACACATTTTCCCACAATTTCTTTTCTAGCAGAGATTAAGTTATGGGAACCTGATGACATTATAACGGACTCTGGGAAAAATATGATATTAATTAAAAAACGGGCCAAGTGCGAGTCGGACTAGCGCACGAAGGGTACCATTATTTATAAAAACGGCTAAATAGGCTGTTGTATGGGAACCCCTTAAATATTTTGTTTTTTAGTAGGTATTTGTTGTTATAGCGGCAACAGAAATACATCCTGTGAAAATTTCAATTGTCCAACTATCACGGTTCATGAGAAAGCGCTTGGTGACAAACGGACAGACAGACGGGCAACAGAGTCTTAGTTATAGGGTCCCGTTTTACTCTTTGGGTACGGAACCCTAACATGGACACATTTCCACTTCCTCGAACCTTTTTACTGTGCTTATTTCACGCCCTTGCCGAAGTCTTTAAGCCAGACTACTTTCACGATCTTGAAATTTAAAGTCTTGAAAGTAAGGTTGAAACCCTAGCTAGATCTTACAGGTCTGAACATAAGGTTGATATTCCCATACCTCAGCGCATACCCATGATGACAATAGCAGATGAAGGACCCCGGGGTATTGATGCAAGTATGCGAACACGCTTCGAAAGCGCACTCGTCTATATCTTCGCAGATGTTGGGCCCCGCGTGGTGGAACCCGGGGGGACAGACGCAGAGCGGCCCCTGGGGGGTCGGCTGGCACGCGTGGCTGCAAGAGTGGTTGGCGCAGGCGGTAGCTGAAAAAAAGAGTGGTTTTAATATCCACACGATGGAAGTGAAAATATTTAGGGACTTACTCAAAAGAAGCATTTTTTTTCTCGTAGTTGATATTACTACTCGAGACGAGTATACGCGATTCAGCTTAACCGACTCGTACTGGCCCGAGTTAATTACGATTCGTACATTTTGGGGTCAGGAACGTTTCGTCCGTGCGCACTATCTGAACCACTGTTCAGATAGTGAAAAAAGTTTCAATTTCATGTGCTATACGATTTGACAGAGCATCAACGCCGTGTGGTGCCGGCGGCATAGAATTTGCACTACCTCTACTTTTCCCGCGGGTATCGTATGAGGCGACTAAGGGATATTTACCGGGGGCGGGCAGCGCCTCCTGCCGAACCATTCTGTCACAGAAACTGCGATCCCCAACCCGCATGTCCAGCGTGGGGTTTATGGGCATTACCCCCGTGAGATAACAGCCAATAAACGCGCTTATCAGGGGGAGGCCTGCGTCCAACAGTGGACCAAGATAGGCTGTTGAGGATGATGATGATAGGACTAGACTAGTTTTAACACAGCACCAACAATGCTCAAAGTAAGCTAGACTAGCAAGCTACTTTCCGCCGTCAACAGCTCTATGACTATGGGCAAAAGGTTCAAAATGACTCACAGCAATGCTGGCCCTCGTCTCCCAGTGCACAATGCGACACGTTGTCGCACACCTGACGCCACTCGAGGCACTCTCCGGAAGGACATAGGAATCCGTCGTGGCATTCTGAAGCGGGGAGGATGGCTGGTAGGTGGGATGTTTTGTTCACTGTATAAACAAAATATTAATACTATTAATGCTATTATTGTCACTGGTACACATAGATATAACTATACCTTCTTCCGTTAGTGGCCAAAAAATTTAAGTGAATTAGAGTCAATTGCACCTTATTTCTTGTTTGATAGTAATAACTATTTATCAAGCTGTTTATATAGTAAAAATTTGACTTGTCTTAGTACTTATTTTGTAAGTCTAAAGAAATAAACGATTTGACTCTGATTCTGACTCTGTATCCATCGAGCATGTAGAATGTTAGTAAACAAACCACGACACAAATAACAAAAACTCACTGTAAGCAATATTTATTGAAGGAAGGATCTCAAATCGACAAGTAATGTAAATTACGTATAAAAGGACGCGCCAACTAAGTGAATTTTAGGTTAAGTATGGGCGATTTGTTTAATAACATGCTAAATTCAAAATGGACACCGTATAGATATATTATATTTTATCATTAGAAGGTACGCGATAAATACTTGATACAATGATAAATAACACTAGATTAATGCTGTAGTACTCACTGGTACACCAGTTCAAAGTCTCTCAGCGAGCAATGGAAAGAGCTATGCTCTGAGTTTCTCTGAAGAATAGGATTCGTAACGAATACATCTGACAGAGAAAATAAACATAGCCTCAAGAATTAGCAGCTGAGTGGAGATCGCGGCTAGGAAAACATACTATAGGACGCCCTCCAGCCAGGTGGCATCACAATCTGCGAAAGTTACTGTGACAGACGAACATGCGGTGTGGTGTGCAACTGAATACAGACTAGTTAGTTTACCTAGCACACAAGCTGTGGGAGTCTCATCGGAGCCATCGTCGCAGTCCTTCCGTCCGTCGCACAGCTTGCTCATCCCCACACACAGCAGCTGTTGCTGACAGGCGAACATGCCGTGTGGTGTGCATCGGAAGTCGCAGCCGTCTTCGTCTGTAGCGCCTGGGCAGTCGGTTTTCATGTTGCAGCTGAAAAAACGGTGTTTTATTAGGTTCTAAGACTAAAGAAATCAAATAATATCCAATCCCATCCCAAAAATAAAAGACATTGACGTGACTTGACTTGCAACCTGACTTCAAACCGGCTTCGTGGTGTAGTTATTACATCTCCGTACTGAGGGAAGGACGCTGGTGTCCGTCGAAGTGAATTTCTTTTTGGGATAATATTTGATTTCTGAGAAATTACCCATAGTGTTAAACTATACACCTAAACAGTCTGTATTGGTCCACAGCTGGACATAGTCTTCCTCCTGATAAGCGCCTTATTGGCGTTTATCTCATGAAGGGTCAATCCCCACGCTAGGCAGACTGGTTGAGGATCGCAGTTCGGTAGTATAATTGTTCTGCAGGAGGCGCTGCCCGCCCCGGTGGATTATCCCTTAGTCGCCTCTGACGGCACCCGCGAGGAGAGTTGGGGTGGTACAAATTCTAAGCCGGCACCACACAAGTAGAACTAAACAATATACATAATAACCAAAAACTTCCAAGACTACATTTTCTTCTGATTTGTTTGTGTTCGTAGAGGAAAACTATAACTTCTAAACTTGCATGTCTATCACTTATTTTTTGGCCTCTGTGGTTAAAAACTAACTGTTATGCAGTAAGCGTGAAAAACAGAAAAATAAGAACAGCAGGACGACACAAACACACCCACCGCCATTGATCTAAGTAAAACAGGGGAGATAGGTACATACCTTCTTGAAATTAGCTCCACACCTCAATCATAGTCGGAACGGCGGCGTTCGTGTTACACGTGCTAGCTACAACGTACTTTATTGTAATTTATTGACTATAAGACTACAGCAAAGTCCTTGTGTTTGTTAATTATAAAATAACTAGCTGCGCCCCGCGACTTCGCACGCATGTTCCTATAGAAACGTTTTAAGGTGATTTCTATCCCAAGTGAACTAATTTATGGGATAAAAAGCTGCCTATGTCTGATTCCAGAATTAGGATTACCTGTCTGAAACATTTCAGCCCGATCCGTTCAGTCGTTTTGGCGTGAAGAGGTAACAAACATCCATCCATACAAACTTTCGCATTTATAATATTAGTGTGATTAGCAAGATAGGAAATGTTAAAACCGAGTGTTTGCGTGTAGTTGACATAAACCAGTTGTTGAGTAAGGGCTCTTATACACGGACTGCTTGTCTCAATTATACGGACGGCAAGTTCCCGACTGCAAGGTAACTACACCCGTCGTCGACTGCAGTCGACGGGCAACCTGCCATCCGTGTATTTAAAACGTGCAGTATGTGTATAAGAGCCCTAAGCGCTGAAAGAACGTACAATATCTACAGATTTTACTTATGATGGCACTTCACAAGGCTATTTGTGTTCGCTATAGGGTGTTTGTTGTATTTGTTAAAATATATGACTTTCAGACGAACATGCAAAAAGAGGCAAATACGACCATCCACACATGGCACTTAAATAACAAATATATATATATTTATATTATTCTTATTATTTGACTGCTTTGATGTGCCTAGAGAAACCGACAAGCGCGAGGTAACGCGTATTTGGTATTGGCCTTATTTGTCAAAGAGGAATATAAGGCGAACACTTTGTCAAATTTGAATGTTGACGACCTGTGTGGCGCGGTGGGCGAAGGTCCGCTCCCGACGCAGGAGGTTGCGGGTACGATTCCCGCCTCGGGACAAATATTTGTACGATCTGCAGATATTTGTTCAGGGCGTTCTGGATGTTTTCTATGTATGATAAAAAATATCTATATAAGTAGTGTATTGTATTATGTATATCAGTTATCTAGTACCCATAACACAAGCTCTGCTTAGCTTGGGGCTAGACAATGCTGTGTGAATTGTACAGCATTATTTATTATTATTTATTTATTAAACCAAACTGTCCGACACATGGTAATTGTTTGCCAAATATGCCAAATACACAAATACAAATAGCCATGTGAAGTGCCACCATTAGATCTATACCCATCACCAATAAACCATTAAAAGATTTACCCCCTTATTCCTAATAGTCTGCTAACTTAGCACACTGCTAAATCTCGCTCTGTCTTCTTCTATTGGCATAAGTCAGACTGAGAAATAACACTATTAGCAGCTGTTTTATGTTAGTAGACCATTATGAATAAGGAGGAAAGCGTCTAACCGGGCAGTAAGAGGCAAGCAAATGGAAGTGTTATGCTCGCACGGGAACTCGTAGACAGCGCATTGTGGCGACTCTTCTTCTGGCTGGATGAGAAATGAAGGGTGAAGGGTGAATTAAAGCAAACAGAATCAGTGTTTATCAGTGCTTAAGCTGTAGTGTGTCAACAGTATCTGATTCCTAGGCCCGTATTATGAAAGCTTGCTCAGTCATAGTGCTATGCTTGAGTGACGTTTATGCTATAGAAAAGCGTCGCTCAAGCATAGATAGGTAACTAAGCAAGCTTTGTTAATACGGGCCCTAACATGGGTGTAAAATGTTCTACCTATTTTATATTTTAACCCGTGGAAACGACGGCCTTTTTTGCCACCCGTAAACTACTAGCTGCACCCGTGGCACGCCTATCCCACGGGAACTAATTTATGGGATATGTGTAATTCCAGGCTTAGAACTACCTGTATGCAAAATTTCAGATCGATCCGTTCAGTAGTTTTTGCTTGAACGACTTACAAACTTTCGCGTTTATTATAATAGTAGGACATATCTTTGTTAAATTTTCACGCACTTTGAGGGAGAATGTTGTGAGCTAATTAATAATCTAAGACCTGATTGTACCTACATTTCAGCAAATAAAATTAATAATCTAAGACCTGATTGTACCTACATTTCAGCAAATAAAATTAATAATCTAAGACCTGATTGTACCTACATTTCAGCAAATAAAATTAATAATCTAAGACCTGATTGTACCTACATTTCAGCAAATAAAATTAATAATCTAAGACCTGATTGTAACTACATTTCAGCAAATAAAATTAATAATCTAAGACCTGATTGTACCTACATTTCAGCAAATAAAATTAATAATCTAAGACCTGATTGTACCTACATTTCAGCAAATAAAATTAATAATCTAAGACCTGATTGTAACTACATTTCAGCAAATAAAATTAATAATCTAAGACCTGATTGTACCTACATTTCAGCAAATAAAATTAATAATCTAAGACCTGATTGTACCTACATTTCAGCAAATAAAATTAATAATCTAAGACCTGATTGTAACTACATTTCAGCAAATAAAATTAATAATCTAAGACCTGATTGTACCTACATTTCAGCAAATAAAATTAATAATCTAAGACCTGATTGTACCTACATTTCAGCAAATAAATTGTATTTAATGATATATTTATAGAAAGAGTGTGCCTGCAATATTGTGAGAGCGTTTAATTTAATGTCTCCTTGTGTATTTCAACTTGGGTTTCTTGTGAGGTTGTGTACTTGTATGTAGGTTAAGGTATGTACTCGTATCTAGGTACCTAACTAGCATAGTTATGTTTTACTTTTTAATTTAACTATGTAGGTATATTTTACTTTACGTTCCATAATTAAAAATTATTTGTCAGTTGTATAAATTTGTATTTTTTTAGTTTTAAGATTGTATAACTATTTATTTAGCGTATTAGACACAACGATTTGGAGACAACCGTAATGTTTTCATTCTCTTCTCTCTTCATTGATTCTCTTTTGTTTAAGTATAACCCTTGTAGGTTTTGAATATGGTGTGATAAATAAAAGCCTTTGATTGCTAAAAATGATACTACTAACCTCTTCAAATACAACTTGCTCCATACATTCCTCTTCATCAGAAAAGTCGAAGCAGTCTTGCTGACCGTCGCAGCGCCGCTTCATCGCTATGCACTCCTTATTGCGACATTGGTAGTACCCGGGCTTGCAGGCTACATTCTCTGTAATATTATTATTATTACATAATATAAAAATAAGTCGGGTTTTCCTTCCTGGGGAGCGTTCAAGTATTACGTAACGCAATTCGGGGGGGCGGGGGGTCTCGTAAAACGTTACGATGCGTTACAGGGGCGGGAGGGGGTCTTTCTTACAACACGTTACGTAATATTATTTCTTTTTTTATATAAAAAATTAGGGAATTAAAACTCCCAAATTAGTATTTTAAAATGATGATGGAAAATTGAAATAAAAAACTATAACATAACTTTTTGCGACTAGAGTCAGACTAGACAGAACTCAGAGTAAAAATGATCACTTGAGTTACGTAACGTTTAGAAAGGGAGGGGGGGGGGGGGTACAGAAAAACGTTACGGAGCGTTACAGTGGGGGAAGGGGGGGTCAAAAATCTTCAAAAATTGCGTTACGTAATACTTGAACGCTCCCCTGACGCTATAACTCCAGAACGCACGAAACGATTTCCACGGTTTTGCATTCGTTGGAAAGGTCTCGGGCTCCGTGAGGTTTATAGCAAAGAAAATAGGAACAAAGCGTGCGAAGCCGCGGGGCGCAGCTGGTACATATATAATATACTTGCCGCGCCTCGCGGTTTCACCAGCTTAGTTTCTGTTCCCGTGGGAATTCCGGGATAGAATATAGCATACGTCACTCCCTGAAAAGTAAGCTTTTTAATGATGAAAGAATTTTATGAATCGGTCAGTAGTTTCGAAGCCTATTCAAAACAAACAAACAAACAAACAAATCTTACCTCTTAATAATATCAGTCATCGTTATCGTGCGAAGCCGCGGGGCGCAGCTAGTTTATAATACAGTTGAATCCGTTTATAATGACATCGTAAGGAACTGACAAACACGTCATAATAAGCGGACGTCATACAAAGCGTTTTGTGAAAAAAAAAACAACTATGTACATGTGCATACATCCATATTGAATCAAAACAAAAATTGTACGTAATAAGTACATTATACACATACAAATGTATTTTTTAAATAATTTTAATCTGTAATTTTTGTCTGCTTTTGTTTTGTATTTTTTTTGTAAAAAAAAGTCTCTAATACTATTGTGTATAGAAGACATCGCTATGGTCAAATTATCATTTTTAATATTGCTATGAACAAATCGTGGTAATAATTCTGCAGCTTTTAATTTCTCTTCAAACAAAAACGCGTCGAACGTCGTCGGGAATCAAGGAACATTACCGAGTACCCGGAGGTGTAAAGAATCATGTCGGTCATTATAACCGGACATAATTTATAAAAAATGGGTCATGATAAGCGACATGTCAATGTAAGGGAAGTCATTATATCCGACTTTTTTATAAATAATTTTATATGAAAACCAAACTTCGTAGTGTAATGACGTCATAATAACCGGTTGGTATAATATAGGCGGAGTCATAATAAACGGATTCAGCTGTATTTATTTTAAGTAAAACCATCATACATACAAATTAAACATAAATAATCGAAGCAGGAGGCTATTAAATGGTTTTCACGCTTAATTAGTGATTAAAAAAAACTATAAACGGACCTCAATTATATGTATAGTTTTTTATGGATCCCACTGTCAGAACTGGACCAAATTAAAACGAGACCACACGGGAAGCACCAGCTTCAAATAAAAAAGAATCATAAAAATCGGACCACCCAATCAAAATTATCGCTCTTGATAAGTCTTCTTGATATTATGTTAATTATTAATTTTCTGTGTTTATTTATATATTAATGTGTCATCAATTACGCCACCGTCAGCTTCTAAACGTACCGATCCTATCCATCCAAAGGTTGCCTGGAAGAGATCGCTGTTAGCGATAAGGCCGCCGATTGTGCCTCTCTAGATTAGTTAGCAATAATTTCCTTGTTTGTTTTTGTTATGTATTGATGGTGCAATAAAGTAATAATCTATCTATCTATCTATCTATCTATCTATCAAAAGTTCTGAGGTAACAAACATAAAAACAGTCGAATTGAGAACCTCTTCCTTTGAAGTCGGTTAAAAATAATAATAGTTGATAAAAAGTAAAATATTAGTGATGATTGGTTAATCTTACCGCATCCAATTTCATCGGTAGCGTCATTGCAATCGTTGTCGCCGTCGCATTTCCACGTTTTCATAATGCACGACCCGGAAGCACACCTGAAAAACAACGATTGTGAACTTTATCGTCATATAAACAAAGATTTATTACTTACTAGCTGCGGTACTTACTAGGTGATTTCTATCCCACGGGAACTGATTTATGGGATAAAAAGTAGCCAATGTTTGATTCCAGGATTAGGATTACCGATATGCAAAATTTCAGCCCGATCCGTTCAATAGGTTTGGCGTGAAGAGGTAACAAACATCCATCGATCCATCCATACATCCATACAAACTTTCGCATTTATAATACTAGCTGCGCCAGCGCTTCGCACGCGCTGTTTCTATAGAAACGTTTATAGGTGATTTCTATCCCACGGGAATTGATTTATGGGATAAAAAGTAACCTATTTTTGATTCCAGGATTAGAATTACCTGTACCTACACAAAATTTCAGCCCGATCCGTTCAATAGGTTTGGCGTGAAGAGATAACAAACATCCATCCATCCATACAAACTTTCGCATTTATAATATTAGTGTGATTTTCTATTCACCCTAGACAACAATCCCTTGCTAGGCCGGCTGAAGGTACGAGCGCTTTTTGGGCATGTCAAAATGAAGAAAAAACGTACACACATTTGTCCCGAGACGGGAATCGAACCCGCAACCTCCTGCGTCACAGGCGGACCTCCGCCCACCGCCCCACAGAGGTTGTCAAATGTTTTACGGTGTTTAACCTACCAATTTATTCATTATTCAATGTCACCTAGAGTAAAGTTATGGTAAACTAGCTGCGCCCCGCGGCTTCGCACGCCTTTTTCTATGGAATCGTTTAAAGGTGATTTCTATCCCACGGGAACTCATTTATGGGATAAAAAGTAGCCTATGATTGATTCCAGGATTAGAACTACCTGTAACCAAAATTTCAGCCCGATCCGTTTAGTAGTTTTGGCGTGAAGAGGTAACAAACATCCATCCATCTATCCATCTCATACATCCATACAAACTTTCGCCTTTATAATATAAGTGTGATAAATGAAATACTCACATAAACTCAGACTCGAAGCAAGCCAGCGTATCGCAAGCTGCCTGCAGCTCGTCGCTGCCGTCCGGACAGTCCACGTGCGAATCGCAGATCAAAGTTCTTTCGATACATAGCGTGCTGTTCTGGCATCGGAATTGATTGTTACTGCACGACTGTTCTTCTTCTGAAAATGTATAATGTTAATTAAATAAATAAAAATAAATAAATAAACAAAATTTATTCAAAAAAAACTCACTCGTAAAAAGACAAAACATAGAGAACATTAAACTATTAAAATAGCTAAGTATAACAATTTAGTTTGAGTTTAACAACTAACGTTAATTCATTAACGGAAGATCAGCGTTGGGATAGCTATGCGTAGTAGCTATTTCAACATAATGCTGAGTCGGACGCCATTTCATAGTAAGCCTTATAATTATTTACTGTTGTTTGTTTTATTTGTAGTTTTTACGGTGTAGGATAACTTCACTAAGAAACTCACTTCAGTTTATGTATGTAATAGTGTATTTTTTAAAGCTATGAATTAAGATTTCTTTCTTTCTTTCTTAATCTTTTAAATCCAAACAGATACAAAGTTATTTACAGCGAGATATTTACCACGATTTGTGTTGTTTTTCATGCGCCATGGTCATGGAATAACGTTTATTCCGTGACCATGGCGCATGACACTGTGCGGAAATATTTGAAAGCTCAAAATTCAAATCATGGTAAATATCACGTTGTAAATAAGTTTAAGGCGGCATTCTACGGTCCTACAATCGTCGGCGTGATTGAAAAGCTTTTTGTTTCATCCAGCGCAATGTTAGAAAAAGAGGCAAAGCGAAAAGAGAGAGAGGTTGGCATTCGGTTACTTTCGCCGCTCACTCGCGGGTAGTCGGCCCTAGGAAGAATAGTGTGCGGAAATTTCGTAAAGCTCGATCCAGGAAATACGTTTTTTCATTAAGTCTTACAAGTTTGTGAAATAAAACTTTGTCGTTTAGAATCTCCATTACATTTGCAAGATTTCTATATATATATTTCCTTTACTTTTACAATCTATGAGTACATTATGAACGCCCAAAGTTCAGGTAAAATTTGTGCAAAAAAGCAATACTATGTTGAGGAGATGAAATGAAATAATTAAATAAATAAATAATGAATAATGCTGGACAATTCACACAGCATTATCTAGCCCCAAGCTAAGCAGAGCTTGTGTTATGGGTAGTAGATAACTGATATACATAATACAATACACTACATAGATAGATATTTTTTATTATACATAGAAAAACATCCAGAACGCCCTGAACAAATTTCTGCAGATCGTACACAAATTTGTCCCGAGGCGGGAATCGAACCCGCAACCTCCTGCGTCGCAGGCAGACCTTCGCCCACCGCGCCACAGAGGTCGTCAATTATCTATGTATTCTAACGCAATACCTGTACAATAGCTCTCATCCTCTCCGAATGCGCAATCATTGACGCCGTCACATCGCTTCGTGTTGTCCACGCAGGCGTTACTCCGATGGCAATAGAGCTCATTTTCCTTGCACTCCACTACCTGCACGCATTGGCCGTTCTCTAAAAACATAATAGTATATGAATAAAAGCTAAGCAAAGCTACAAAACATTAGTCTGTTCAAAAAGAGAATAGTCGTGGAAAATAAAACAAAAACGAAGCTAGGAATTTACGATTAAATTGAAGAACAAAAAATTGTATACAAAGTACAATTGCAATTTAAGGCGCATAGCCGAGTCAATATGACAGCGTCACCTATTTTATCATATTTTTTTAAGTTTCACACAGGAAATTTAAAAATGCATCTGTTTGTGTTATCTATTATAAGCAAATTTTAATACCTCTGTTATAGTTTTATCTTGTATAGTTAAGGCAGCGATGCGAAAACAGAGTTTGGTGGCCAAAGAGAGCAACTTCGCAGTTCTGCCTAAGCTTTATTACAAAATAAAACTGCTAAAACAATTGCAGAGGCATTATCTCTTGCCTGACTTGACTGTTACATACAGTCAAGTATAGTTTTATTTTTCTTTGTATTCAATTTTAATTTATGTGTAACGTTTTAATATTTACGAGTATAATGTATAACTGATGGACATAGTCTGAATAAATAAACTTTTTATTGGATACCACAAATTGTACGATGGATTTTTAAAATTTCCTGTGTTAAACGTAATAATAAGATAAAATAGATGGGGGCGCCACTTTGTATGTGCCTTAACTATTTAACACTGAATCTTCTGCCTTCTATCGACTGCACTTGCCTTGCAGTTGACAACTTACAGTCCGTGTATATAAGGACTTGGACGCCAGGTTGTCGCGAGTTGTAGGTTGATTCTTAGGGCTCTTAGGCCCGTATTATGAAAGCTTGCTTAGTCATCAATCTCTGCTTGAGTAACGCGTTTCTATAGCGTAAACGTCACTCAAGCATAGCTCGACGACTGTGCAAGCTTTCATAATACGGGCCTTATACTCGAATTGCACGTCTCAAATGACAGCCACTTGCCCGTCGCCAGAATAATAAAACCGGCTAAGTGTGAGTCGGACTCGCGGATGAAGGATTCCGTACCATTATTTTAAAAAACGGCAAAAGAAACATTGGAGCCTCCTTAAATATTTATTTTATTGTTTTTTTTGTATTTGTTGTTATAGCGGCAACATAAAACCTCTGTGTAAATTTCAACTGTCTAACTATCTCGGTTCATGAGACACAGGCGGGACGGGACCGGGGCGGGCTGACCGTCAGATAGACAGACAGACATACAGACGGACAGCGGAGTCTTAGTAATAAGGTCCCGTTTGACCCCTTAGGTACGGAACTCTAAAAATCACAGAGCGTTACCTAAAATCCTGCCCGGGGGACACAGACACTTGTATCTCAGAGTATGAACATTCCGAGTATGATCGTAGGCAGTCTGCACGCACACGTCTGAACACGGGCGGATGGTCAGACAGGGGTGGTTCGTATCCGCGGGGTGGGGGGAGGTAGCTTGGATTAACAGCTGGGTTGTGTTCGGGAACATTGCTGGAACAGAGTTAAGGAACAAAGTTTAGATTTAGATCACACTATCACACTAATATTATAAGAAAGTTGCAATAGTTTGGAAGGATGGATGTATTCAGCCAGATCTGTCCAGTAGTTTTGGCGTGAAGAAGTAACAAACATCCATCCATCCCATCCATCCATCCATCCATACAAACTTTCGCCTTTATAATATTAGTGTGACAAGTAGTTGCAAGTAATGCCGTGTGGTACCGGCGGCATAGAATTTACACCACCCCAATACTTCCCGTGGGTGTCGTAAGAGGCGACTAAGGGATATCTTCTGGAGGACGGGCAGCAGCGCCCCTACAGAAAAAATCTTCCACCAAACTGCGATCCCCAACATGCCCAGCGTGGGGATTATGGGCATTACCCCCCATGAATTAAACGACAATAAGGCGTTTTTAAGGGGGAGGCCTGCGTCCAGCAGTGGACCGATACAGGCCGTGGATGATTTGGAAGTAGTTACATAGGTCGATCCTGCGCGCCCTGTGCGTAGCTTCGTGCACGTGCGTCCAGAACAAGCGGGCAGTTCGTCTGTCTGTCCAGAACACATAGGTGTCTGTCACAGCCAGGCTGGTCACTGTCGTTGATAGCTGCCGGAAGTTCTCTCTCCCGGTACCTGGTGGTAAAGGTTATGGTTAATAATATCACAGTGACTCTCGTGAGACTCTCTTCTTCCAACACAAACAAGGTTCGTAGTTAACCCGCTTACATTCATAATGGACTCTCGTGAGATTTTGTGAAAAGGATAGGAATAGGATTTCGTGATTTCGTGTTCATGAGAACGGGACAGAGCATATGTTTTTGGAACGGGGTAAGTACATATCCAGTTTTTGATTATTTGAAAGAAAATTAGACAAATTATGAAGGAACTTGTTCGAGGAACCAAATTACGAACTACGAATTAAAACATAAGTAATTTCAATTCAAGCAGGGTTCCCGAAATCTCGGCCAAATGATGTGCGAAACAGTGCAGTTGTTTCTTTTTCTCGAGACAATAGTGTTTCTTTTTCTCGAGTCGACTTACAAAATTTTATTTTTATGTAATTCCATGTTTTATACCACAGGGATCCCGTACAGAGATCTAGGCCTAGTGTGACAACCAAACCCGTTAGTTCTAATGTTAATTTTTTAATTGACATTTCTGTCATAAAGGTGAGATAATACCGATAATAAATTATAATAATAATTATAGAAATATAAATAGAAAATCTTTGTGTGACATGGATAAATTAACATAACATTAATTCATTTCAGTATAATCTAGTAGCCCAAAAGTAAGTAGAACTCAGTCCCAGTTGTATACAAGGTGTAACAAAAAGTATAAGTTTACAAAAAGTATTTATAACACTTCAGAAAAATTTCATACTATCAAAACAAAGAAAAAACCGACTTTTAGATAAATTTATAAAAAACAAACAGATTTTCCGAAAGAAAACTGTAGAAACTTACCTTCAGGATGCATGAAGTCGATGATTCCATTGCCTTCATCAGAAACGAACACGTTGTCTAGAAACTGGGCGTACTTCAAGCGTACATGCGGGCCTGCACAAACATTGCAGTAATTATTATAGATAGATCGTTTATTTAGTTCACAAACAGAAAGCAAATAAATCTTAAAAAATAATTAAATAATATACAGGGTGGGGGAAATTTTTATTTTATATGCCTTCAAAATTAGCCTACTAACTTAAAAAAGTAGTTACATACGAGTTTAAATTAAGAACCATTGAATGATTGACATTGTTGTTTTCACGTTTTTTCATAGAAAATTTATGGGAAGTGTTTTTTTTAATTATTGCCAAAACTTACGATTTGATTTGGTATGTTACTTTGAAAAAAGTGTTCCTGATTGGAAATAGAGTCGATTAAGATCAACATGTTTTTTTTGACAAATTTCATTTTTTGGGCGACCCGTTAATTTTTTCAAAAAACTCAAAATGGCAATATTTTTTTCTTCAAAATAAAACAGAAGGTTTCTAAGAACGAAACCTTCTAACTACAAAAGAAACGGTAGCTACCCTTAAGGTGCCAAGAATTTGCCCCACCCTGTATACCTGTATAGAAAAACAAACTAGCAATAAAACTTGAATATGTATGTAAGAACACTTCAGCTAACAACTTAGCCGTGTGGTGCCGGCCGCATAGAATTTGCACCACCCCTACTCTTCGCACGGGTGTCGTAAGAGGCGACTAAGTTATCGTAGCGTTGTCTCTCTCTTCCTGTATCTTTTTTGTATTTTCTTAGTGAGCAGTAAAGTGTATTATACTGTTAACACATTTCCGTACTGAGGGCAGGATGAAGGTTTAAGACCCGTCGTAGTCGATTTTTTGAATATAATCTGATTTTCATAGGACAAACCTTTCAAATCGTTC
Organism: Eupithecia tripunctaria; assembly: GCA_955876795.1. NCBI lineage: Eukaryota > Metazoa > Arthropoda > Insecta > Lepidoptera > Geometridae > Eupithecia > Eupithecia tripunctaria. Next base: position 3,445,808 of record OY041623.1, on the reverse strand, counting down.
ATGACAACATGGTAGCGCCCCGCGCCGTCCAGCCCAATGCTATCTATATGGATACTGTGGCTTGATTCACTCTCTACGACCGCGATCAACATTCTACTGTAAAAAAAAACGTACGTGTTCGTTGCACACCTTATATTTAAGTACAATTTTAAACAAAACAAGTTTTTAAAACTTTTTAATTCATCGTGGTGACCACAACTGTACCTAAATACTTATAAAACTTATGTTTATGTTTAACGCTCTATCCCTCAAGAAAACTGGCCAGCATTTCTGACACCATACCATGTACCATATTTAAGGAAAACCCTGAGCAGGACAGCAATTGACTCAGCGTGGTGTCGAAATCCGTACAGGTATAGGGTGACACGAAACCTTCGTTCCACCAGGTGTACAATGATAGGTTTGTGAATGCTTTTGAACTGCAACAGTAGCTTTGGTTTTATTTATTGTTTACTCGGAGAACCTCCTTGGTTTTGTACAAAAACAACAGTTTCTTTAAACAAAACTGAGTAATGTAGGAAGAATATTTACTTTCTGATACAAAACTGGAAATGTAATCGGTAATGTGCAAAGAATAAATATTTCTTAATACATAACCTGGTTCTGTGCGAAGAATATTTATTCTTTGTACATTGCTGGTAATGTAACTCGGTTATGTATGAGTAACAAGGGTGGTTATTGACTCAAGAAAGATGGTTATTGTAAAGAAAGCTGTTTTAAAGTAAACTGAAATGAGGAATATGTAAATCTATCGTTTAAATCATTTTATAGAATTATTTGTTAGTGATATGTTGAATCTTTGTCTTTTTCTGTGCATTTGGTTCGGGTAGTTGTACCTACGTTCAGCTTAAAATTATATAGAACTCTGACAGGGCGCAGCATACCGCATCCAGCATCTACCAATCTTTCGCTGGTCATAATTCCTCCTGGCCATAGATCTTCCTACACAACATTTAGCGAGCCGCGGTCTACACTAAACAACGCTTTTCCCGGAATGCTTAACTCAGGGTACCTACATCACTACATAGTATCAAACAAAGTCGCTGGCAGCAGTCTGTCTGTCCTTATGTATGCTATTTGTAAGTTTACTCATAGTTTACCTTCTTGCAGGTACCTTTTTTGTTAAAAGGACAGAACTGTTTTAATTGTTTTTATAATCATTTTTTTTTCACTCTTTCTCCGCAAGCAAGCAACCTTTTTACATGCGAGGACATATAAATTGTTAAAATTTAATGTAATAAGTTTATTCATAAAGTGTGTAAAACTGTTTGTTCTCCAAATAAAGCAAAATAAAATAAAATGCTTAGATCTTTAAAACCACGCAACGGATGGGATTTGATGCTGTTTTTTAATAGAATAGAGTGATTTAAGAGGAAGTAAGAGTACAATTATAACATACCCTATATCGGACATAACACAGAGGCTGATAGGAACTTCTCCATCTTTGAACTGATACACGAGCGCCCTCTGTTTAGTTCCCAAAGACACCACCTCAACTAGACGACGACCCGCATCTAAGAAGAATAGGGAATCCGTCGCGTAATCTGTAGATGTAAAATCAAACATTTAACCAAAGGGTTTCATACAAAGCAAGTTTTTATTAACATAGGAAATTACGATTAATTAATAGAAAGGAATTAGAACTAGTATATACAAAAGACCTACCCCCGGTTTCTCGAACGCTTATTATTTTGACGTATTGTTGACAATTTGTCAGGCTGTACACGCACTGCTTTTATTACTCGCGTGTTTTTTTTTGCAGAATTCTGTAACTTAATGGAAGTTCAATAGCGGAAAATATGAATGTTTGGAGCACTATAAAGTTGTAGGTAGCTAAAATAGCAAGAAATTTTATTCGTCGTAAGTGTAAGTTACGTTAAGCACGCAGATTATATTCCGCGAGATTAAAATTCACGCTGTCAGATTCCGCAGTGCGTATATAACAAGCCGTTGACTTTCCATTCAATGTGACAAGCGTTCGAGAAACCGGGGGCTAGTGTCCTAATTCTAATTACTCCGTCAGTAGATTAACAAGATAATGAACAGGTATTTTTTTTTTTGACGATTAAACAAAAAAAAACAATAAAGAGTCTGTTCAAAACTAGAAGAGTCGTAGCGTTACGGTGAACTAACACTTTTAGTCGTACTGCAATGACAAAGCAGTGTTGTCAACGCAACAAAAGTTGTCAATTGGCACACGCGCGCCCTCACTTCCCACGACTCTTCTCTTTTTGAACAGAATCTAGTTCCGCGTGTGTTCAAAATTAGCCTACTTGATTTTTAATAAAAATAAGTAAAAATTTAATTCCTGAGATGCCTTCAAAATTAGCCTACCAACTTAAAAAAGTAGTAACATACGAGTTTAAATTAGGAACCATTGAATGAGTGACATTGTTGTTTTCACTTACTCGTTTTTTCATAGAAAATATATGGGAAATGTTTTTTTTAATTATTTCCCAAACTTACGATTTGATTTGGTAAGTTACTTTATTGTTAGTTAAGGGGCCAAAAATTTGCCCCACCCTGTATATAGGATATAAGATATATATATATATAAGAAAAAAAAACATTTATTTGCGTAAACATGTGTAGATATAAGATTTTATAAACAGGTATCAACATGTTTTACCGATTACGGTGTAAAAATTGTGAAAAATAGCAGGCTGCAGAAGCTCAAATAATAATGAAGCTATTAGAAGTATATAATGTCACAAATTGTTGACTTGGTCAGGTCATATTTTACAACCGATCTGGACGAAACTTGGTGAACTGATTCTACGAAATGAATAAGTAGTCGCTAGTTCTACTGTTCGTAGGACTACCTACAAGTTATATAATGTTTATCGTTAGTCAGCGGTAGTTAGGTACGTACCATAATCCATATCGACCACATTGTCCAATCCCTGATACAACAAAGTGTGAGGCATTCCGAGAGTGAAGTCACTCATGTTGATATAGCTAATCTGTCGACGCTGACCGTCGTAAATGTACAGGGTATCTGAAAAAAAAACATTTTTAACACTTTTTTTTACCTATTATAAACAAAGAAGTGGTGACAAACAAAATAGCACCAAATTTGCAAATTAAACAATAGAGGCAAATTTTAATACGGATTATCGGATTCGTTAGGAGACTGTTAATCTATGCAAGCTATCATAGTTACTTCCAAGCTATCACAGTTACCTTAAAAGTTATTATAGTTACTTTAAAACTTATATCATAGTAACTTCCATTCATGCTATCACAGTTACCTCTCAAGCTATCATAGATTTATTTACAAGTTATCATAGTTACTTCCAAGTTATCACAGTTACCTCTCAAGCTATTATAGATTTTTACAAGTTATCATAGTTACTTCCAAGTTATCAAAGTTACCACTCAAGCTATCATAGTTGCTTCCAAACAATCATAGTTACTTTACAACTTATCATAGTTACTTGCATCCAAGCTATCACAGTTACCTACCTCTCAAGCTATCATAGGCCATGGCCTGCGTGCGTCCGACATCGAAATGCGTGGCGTGGCTCTCAGGGTTGCCCAACGAGTTGTATTGTATGCGAGTCAACTCTTGACCACCGCTGACTATCAGGTACTCTGGGCGGAAGCCAGCAGCATCTGAAAATGTTCTCGATATTGCATATGGTAGGAAAAAGTATATTTTGGTGACGTCGTCGTGGATATGAGGAAGATAATAAAATAAACACAGCAGTAGCGTTGGACGTGACGAGGCACAGATGTGTGCAGTTATGCTGAAGACACGGGTTGTTGTATCGTACCAGAGCGTCCCACACGTGGGACACAGACAACAGTAAGTACAAGGCACTCACGTTCACAGCCATTTCCCTTCACTTGCATGCCAACAGGGCAGGCGCACACAGCAGTAGCGTTGGACGTGACGAGGCACAGATGTGTGCAGTTGTGCTGAAGACACGGGTTGTTGTATTGTACCAGAGCGTCCCACACGTGGGACACAGACAACAGTAAGTACAAGGCACTCACGTTCACAGCCATTCCCCTTCACTTGCATGCCAACAGGGCAGGCGCACACAGCAGTAGCGTTGGACGTGACGAGGCACAGATGTGTTCAGTTGTGCTGAAGACACGGGTTGTTGTATTGTACCAGAGCGTCCCACGCGTGGGCATAGACAACAGTAAGTACAAGGCACTCACGTTCACAGCCATTCCCCTTCACTTGCATGCCAACAGGGCAGGCGCACACAGCAGTAGCGTTGGACGTGACGAGGCACAGATGTGTGCAGTTGTGCTGAAGACACGGGTTGTTGTATGGTACCAGAGCGTCCCACGCGTTGACCATAGACAACAGTAAGTACAAGGCACTCACGTTCACAGCCATTCCCCTTCACTTGCATGCCAACAGGGCAGGCGCACACAGCAGTAGCGTTGGACGTGACGAGGCACAGATGTGTGCAGTTGTGCTGAAGACACGGGTTGTTGGTAGATTGGAGCAGTGTTGGGTGGTACATGTGCATTCCTGCGAAATATGTAATGAAAAATTGATTTTGTAGTAATAAAGTTACGATAAAGGGATCACGTCACGTAACATCAGGGGCCATTTACTTATATCAATAGAGTCTGTTCAAAAAGAGAAGAGTCGTGGCGTTACGGTGAACTAACACTTTTAGTCATACTGCAATGACAGAGCAGTGTTGTCAACGCAACAAAAGTTGTCAAATTGGCACACGAGCGCCCTCACTTATCACGACTCTTTATGAACAGAGAGTTTGTTCAAAAGGAGAGAGAGTCCTGGGAAGTGTGAAACTTACCAAAGACAGGCGTGTTGAGAGACAGTATGACGTTCCTCTTCTGCCGACTGCCGTGCAGTTTGTCCGTGCTCTGGATGCTGTTGGTGGTCCAGTCACTCCAGTACACCGTGTTCTCGAACACTGAGATCGCGTAGGGGTGGTGGAACGGCTCGTCGAATAGAGACTGAAATATATTGTTTTTATTAAGGCACATCTCCGACTCACACTAAAGGAGCAGAGATGCAGAGATGCGAGTAGGTAGTCCTTGGCCGCTAAATATACCCTCCGTGTAAAACATAATTAAGTACATGGCAAGGAAATGTAATCTTGTGAGTTATATCTGCAACGAACTACTAATTTACCACAACACAAATGACCGTGACGTGACCTGCCTTTGGCCTACACTGAAAACCAGCGCTGAGTAGACACACCAGGTCTATCCAGCACAATCTGAGTGTGGGCCATATTTGCCTGCTACGCACAAAAATTAGTATAAGTCAAGAATTAATTTGGTGAAGTTAAATATTGTGTTGTGTAGTTTTTAGGCAAATAAAATTATTTTCTTTCCTTCTTTCTTTCTAATAGTAAATAATGAGATAAAATAGGTGGCGGCGCCACATTGTTCGGGTATACGCCTTAAAGCGTGATTGCCGCGCTGTGTTTGGACGGCCGCGGCGCACACATTTCTGAGATGTCTAGGCGCGTGTAGCAGCCTCGCCGCGCTATCTTTGCACATAATCTTATACCTTTAAACGAGCGATATTTGTATCTGAATAAATAAATAAATAAATAATGCTGGACAATTTCACACAGCATTATCTAGCCCCAAGCTAAGCAGAGCTTGTGTTATGGGTACCAGATAACTGATATACATAATATATTTAATACACTACGTAGATAGATATTTTTTTATTATACATAGTAAACATCCCTCTCGGAAACGGCTCCAATGATTTTCATGAAATTTAGTATGTGGGTTTCGGGGGCAATAAATCGATCTAGTTACAATTTATTGACTCTTCCTGAAATCTATTGGCGAATAGTAATACTATTTTATTCGTGTTTTCAATAATCAACAAGCGAAGCTCGGTTATTTATTTATTAATTTTAGGAAAACTTACAGCTGAACACGAACAAAAATTAAGTATACAAATAATATTATAAGGATGGCCAATTAGAAGTTTTCACAGAAAGTTTCTAAGAATGTTGAAAGGAATAAGAGTTGGACTTGTGTAGGTATAATATTATGAGATAAAGAAGTGATTACCACAGATGTTTAAATTTACTGGGAGAGGTGTTAAACAAATCAATTTCTTTCCAGGTACTAATAATAACTTACATAAACGATCTTCTGCTGTAACATAACCACTCGGACGGTCCGCTCCACATAGTACAGCCTCTCGTTAGAAGAGTCCACGGCCAGTCCGCTTGCAAATACTTCAAGATTGTCCACGAGAACCTCTGCATTTGTTCCGTCCATGTTAGCGGACATTATGACCGCTCTGTTCAGCCAGTCCGCCCAGTACATTTTGCTGTGAAAGGACATCAAATTAAAAGGACACAGTACATTTTGCTGTGAAAGGACATCAAATCAAAAGGACACAGTACATTTTGTTGTGAAACGACATCAAATTAAAATGCCACAGTACATTTTGCTGTGAAAGGACATCAAATTAAAAGGACCCAGTACATTTTGCTGTGAAAGGACATCAAATTAAAAGGACTGTTATAAATTTATTTGAAGTATATGTAAGTAAATGAAATTGCCGTCACCGCCGTGGAGGTCACGGAGAAAGAAACGACCTCACCAACTCGGACAGCGGTTCAAATTCAACATTTTCGTATTACGATACAAATTATAAAAAAAATATTGAAAAAGAAAATTCTTCTTCTTAGTCGGTCACTCTTGGCAGAGCGGTCGTAGTTATGATGCGGTCCTGATGAATGGCTGCTCGTGCAATGCGCCGCTATCGTTCCCGGATGGTTGCGTTGTGGGAGCAGTCGGTCATGGTGGACTCATGTTCGAAAATAAATGACCTATGAACTTTTTTATTTACCCATTTCTTGGATCCAATGTCAGAAACTTCGGGAACTTAGCGTGTGTCTGTATAGGCGAGCACACGGAGCCGTCGAAGCGACAAGCTGAAATGGACCCTCGGGCTGTGTCGCTGAAGTAGATGTTGCCACCGAGCCAGTCGATGGATATGTCGCCGGGGTCTTCCAGGCCTAGGGCTGCTAGAACCTGTTGTGTTACAATTATGTTAAAATTACCTTAACTATAGTATTTTTTTTTGTTTTTTGCAGTTATTAAGTTGGATGTACTTATACAAAATTTACCAAAAAAAAACGGACACATGAGAAAGCCTATGATAATAGATATGGAGGCTACATGGAGGCCATTGTCAGAACCGGACCAAATTGAAATGGAAAAAAAATCGTAGACCGCGGTCTGTTGGGGATAGATCGTTTTTTGGGGGAATGTGGGACCCCACCCCCTCCCTCGCACACGCACGTGCGTGCATCCACCATTTCTGGGAAACTCTGTATAATATTATGTATACACCCAAAAAATCATACAACTAAATTTGGCCCTCCCAGGGACCTGAAACACCTATTATGTGACACCCTATATTATTTATTTCTTGAACCACCAAACAAGAACACTATAGGTAAAAATTGAAGTTTTTTCTTTTTTGGAAAACTCCTTAGGATGAAACTATCTAGATGGAGCTACAATACCTCAACCTCAACAGCCTGTATCGGTCCACTGCTGGACGCAGGCCTCCCCCTGATAAGCGCGTTGGCGTTTATCTCATGGGGGGTAATGCTCATAATCCCCACGATGGGCATGCGGGTTGGAGATCGCAGTTTGCTGGTGTAATAGGTCTGGAGGAGGCACTGCTGCCCACCCCCGGTGGATATATCTTAGTCGCCTCTTACGACACCCACAGGAAGAGTTGGGGTGGTGCAAATTCAAAGCCAGCACCGCACAGCTACCACCAACATCAACATAACTCTACTTACCCTTCTTAGTAAATAGACCAAATAAATGCAACTACGCCGTAATATTGGAAAACAAATTCAAAATTACACAAATTATAGTTAACATCCCGTTATGATGACTTTCGCTTTTCACATAGAAAAATATTTCTAAAAGTTAACAAAAATAATACAAACCTCCTTAGTTCCCTCAATGTCTTCCAAATGAGCTCTGACAATGGACTGGTGACCTTGGCCCGCTTCCACCCAGTAGAGGTACTTCCCATCGTATGATACTCCATGCGCCTGTCGAAGGAAATACAGGATAATGGAAAGGTTTAATTGATTACCGGAATAATTTGTACTCATGCCATTCTCAAGAAATAATGTTTCTAAGACAACAATAAATACTCACTGTGTCTAGTTATAATTTTATTTACAATATTAAGTCTTATTATATTTTTTTTAAAATTGAGGAAGAAAAAAAAATTCGTAAAAAAATCGGTTGAAGACATTGTAAGCAAAATGTTTGCAAAAATCATTTAATGAAAAAGAAAATTTAATAGAAATAAATTTAAACTAGTATTTACATGTTTGTAAATATGATTAATATCATCTTCCCATCGTTTGTTTTGCATGCCTTTCCATCCATCCATCTCCATCCACAGCCTGTATCGGTCCACTGCTGGACGCAGGCCTCCCCCTGATAAACGCCTTTTTGGTGTTTAACTCATGGGGGGTAATGCCCATAATCCCCACGCTGGGCATGCGGGTTGGGGATCGCAGTTTGGTGGAAGATTTGTTCTGCAGGGGGCGCTGCTGCCCGCCCCCCAGAAGATATCCCTTAGTCGCCTCTTACGACACCCACGGGAAGAATTGGGGTGGTGCAAATTCTATGCCGCCGGCACCACACGGCGAGCATGCCTTTACTTCAACCATATTAAAAGGGTAGCTGGCCCAGAATGGACCCGCGAGTTGCAAGGGACAGGGATCAATGGAAAACCTTAGAGGAGGCCTATGTCGAAGGACAAACTGGAGGAAAAAAGAGGAAATAGAGTTAAGGATAAAAGTTAAAATTAATTTGTAATCCAGAAATAAAGGCTTATATTAATTTTTATTTTATCTTATTTAATAATTAAATATGATTACTATTATCTTGAGTTTGGCCAGTGTATAAGAACAAATTGGTGAAAGAACATGGGACCTAAAACCATACATGGTGAATTATATTATGAGCCCACTTTTAAGTTGCTAAGCTTTACTACCCACTTTTATGATGCATGTTTTATTAGTTTGTGAATAAGAATCTAACCTGTTTGAGTCCAGTAGCAACTGTAACTAGTTGTTTGGACTTAATTTTCAGGAATTTAATCTCATTCTTTGTGGTGAAGAATAGCATAGCTTCAGGACCTGAAAGACAGAGATAAGTATCATAATCACTAAACATTTGCACATCAGTCTTGCTGGTATATAGCTTGGTATGGGGGCCTACTAAACCGAACTGAATCAAAAGTATCATATGTCCCAAAATACTTTCTTCTGGCCAATTAACTGTAATCCGACAGATATACAAACAATGAGTAGACAGACATGCACACTAACTTTAGAATAGCATGGATAACTGTGGATACATGACTCACCAATAAAAATTAAGTCTGTAAGTAAGAAATAATGTCCCTTCACGATCTGGCCAATCTAGCCGTTATACAAACCAAAACTGTCAGAAATGAGCCAATTGGATGACACACAACTCTACAGTTCCACCCATTATTTCCCTAACACTCTCCCCTTCCAGGAATGCAACATCACATCACAGACATCATTGCTGGGCTTCAACCCAGATCAGACCTACTCTGTGCTCTTGTTACTATTCAGTACACCTAATTCTGTGTTAATCAGTAACAGTCCCTTCCCTTCGATAACCTTCGCATTATACAGACCGAAACTATGACAAGAGCTACAGGTTAATGAAGAACACTCCCTCCACCTTCCCATGGTCCTACCAACGGCAAGAAAAGAGTCTGGGGTGACTCAAAACTCTACAAATCCTATGCACTGTGTCCTGTACACTCCCCCTTCTGGGGCATGCCACATCACATTACAGACTTCATTGCCAGGCTGCTCTTCCCCAGCTTGGTGCTGCTCTGTGGTGCCCCCCCCCCTACTCCGATCAAATGTGTGTTAATGAAGAACAGCAAAACCTCACCTTTAGCATAACAAAGATACCCGAAATCATCCTTTTTATATCCTTTATCACACTCGCACTGGAAATGCCCATCGCCGTTCACACACTTGTGCGAACACTGTGGTCTTTCAAACAAGCACTCGTTGACATCGTCGCACTCGTGTGTGATGTAGTTGTAAGAGCGAGATGATGTTAGGCAGAGGCAAGTTGGGCCGTAGCGATCGGGGGAGCAGATAGTGCCGTTGCCACTGCATTTGTTGTTGTTGCACATTGCATGCCCTGAAAGATAGGTGGATAATTGGATTCAGATAAAACAACCACTCCGAGTTCAAATACCGAATGCCTAGAGAATGAACGACGTTATCTACACGGTCTATTAAGTCTATGTGGATTCAAGAACTGTTTAACATGCTGTTGCAATACCTTCATAGGATTTTTTTGGCAAATATTTTAATATTCAATCGCTTGGATACTATTACTGCGACACATCCGTACGCAGTACAACCACTTAATATATTGTCCTGGCCTCATTTATATTGAATAGTAAGCCTGTTTATTACTATACTTTTAATATAAATCTGTGCTCTAAATCTTGCTTGTAGTTTTTAGAATTTTCAATTCAAAACAAAAACGACCCAGTGGCATCTAACATAGATGCCAACTCAGGAATTATGACATCGGCCTGTCAAAATTATGGTACACTAACAAAAATTATGGTACCTACCTTCGGTTTCTATAAAACTTACACTGATGGTTGAAATAAGGCTCGAACCTAGTAGATTTGCTAAAAAACTAGGCCTAGCTCTCAGTAATCACGGGATCCCCGTGGTAAAAAACAAGAATTACATGAAATTTTAAAAAAATCTTCTGTTCCTTGGTTGTAAAAACACGTTAAAAAAAACATGAGAGTGCACTGTGCATGTTTTGCACCTAATTTACGCTCTAGACTTCAAGAACCTTGCGGTCTAGGTATAGATTTTTTTTGTTATGAATCGTAGGACTAATTCTTTAGTTCCTCGGTTGAGTTTTTGCCAAGTTACTGTAGTTTTCTTGTAAATATACTACATTATGTGGTTTTACACTGCAAGCGCACTTTTTATCATTTCGGGTCTGAAGTCTCGCTCAGTTTGCAGAATGTAGAAAGAGATGCCCTTTATTTTTACAATTTCAACGCAGAAGTATAGGCACAAGCTGAATGAAACTGAATTAACACCTTTTTGCCTTGAAACTAGAATCTAGAATGTATTTTTATCCGGCTCAGAAAACTAGGCCAGAAAACTTAAAAGTATTTTGAGTATGGTCTGGACCCACCCTAACGTACGTCAGAAAAGTTTGGGATGATAGAAAATTATGGTACATTAGCGTACCATAATGGAAGTACTATGGTACATGGTACGAAGACCTGGATTATGGTACAAATACCATAATTATGGTACGTATAACATCCCTGAAACGACCGCCAGCCGTAACCTAACCAGTTTTTCTGTCAAATTCATTCTATGTCATTGTCAATTCAACAAATTTCGGATTATACTGATTTTAGCCATTCTACCAAGAGGTAGAATAAAATAACTCATTTGATAACCAGCCTAAAAAGACGCGTCGTCTGTTCAAAATGAAAAGCGTTGTCGTAGCCAAAGAGAATACAATAACTTCGTCATGGCGTTACGGTAAACCGAAGAAAGTCGGAACGTACGATCCTAGGATCTTTGCGGTAAACCTCGCGCTAAGCAGTGTTGTCAACTTGTAAACGCAACAAAAGTTGTCAATTGGCACACGGGCGCCCTCAATTCCCACGACGCTTCTTTTTTTTTAACAGACTTTATTATCCAGCATTATTATTACATTTTTTACAAAACGGCCCCTCATCACTCCCATCTCTGCAATCCTTCATTCCATCGCACATCATAGAGGCTGGCAAGCAAAATGACGAGTCGATACACTTATAGTTACGTTCTCCGATCGGCGGCAACTCCTGGCAGTAAGATCCGTCGTGGATTGTATGTGGTAGTAATGCTTGCCCTGAAAGAAGCAGACATTTGAAACCAAACTTCGAAGGTAGGTTCCCGCAATCTTCATGGTTTGGAAAGGAAAAAACCCCTTAGGTACTATTGGCTCTCACAACATAGGTAGCTATAATTTTAACGGCACGACGACCATTGTGGAATTGGTATACAGGAGGTTGTGGGTTCGATTTCCGCTCGGAACATATTATGTTTGTGCGATCTGCAGATGTTTGTTCCGGATGTATAATAAAAAAATATTTCCATGTATTGATAAGACCGTCTAACCCGCTGTCTTGTCAAAGTATAAAGTAAGTAGGTTGGTATATAACAGTTACCTATCTACAATATCAAGTAGGTACCTAGTACCCGCAGTAATGCTTTGTGAACATCGATAAAGTATTTCGCGGGGCCGGCCCGCGAAAACTTTGATCGATGTTTGTGAATTGTCCATTATTCATTAATAATTACTTATTCTTATAATACTAATAATAATAATTAAAACGAGGAAATATTTGATTGTTTGTTTGTATTTAATAGGTTCCGCAACTACTGCACCGATATAAAAAAAACATCATTAAAAAAAACTTACTTTTCAAGGAGTAGGAGCTATATTTTATACCGAAATTCCTACGGGAACGGGAACTACTAGCACTACTATAATAATTTATAGCAGAGTCTCGTGGTTTCACCCGCAACCACTGCTAGTTATTTATAAACGAATGGTAACTTACTGCACAGCTGTTGATCGTCTTCATCGCTCTTATCGGGACAATCGTAGACTCCGTCACAGACCCACAGTTTAGAGATGCATTTACCGTTGCGGCATCTGAAGCCTTTGCAGTTTTCCTGGTTAACACACATAAAAATGAGGTAGGGACATACATTATACATATATTATATTATATTGGCTCAGGACCGTGTGCGAGTGGCACAAAAGTTTGGAGGCCTATACCCTATACCCAGCAGTGGGTGAAGTCGGGCTGCGGATGATGATGATGATACATTATACAAGTCCAATAAAATGCAAACATAAAGATGTATGTAGGTAATAGATGTGTAGTGCTGGCTTAGAATTTGCAGCAACCCAACTCTTCTCGTGGGTGTCGTAAGAGGCGACTAAGGGATATCCACCGGGGGTGGGCAGCAGCGCCCCCTGCACAACAATTCAGCAGTGGATCAATACAGGCTGTAGAGGTATAAGTTTTCTGGGAGTTGACAGTAAGAAGGCATTTTATATATTATTTACTTGAAACCAAGTGCCAAGTCCGAGTCTCACGAAGTGTTCCGTACCATTATCTATAAAATCAAAAAATACAAATCTTTCCTCGTAAAAAAACAAAAAGCCTCGGTGATCGGTTCTCAAGGTGATAAGGACGTTGCCCCCCTTAATTATTAACTTTAATTTGTATATGTAACTTATTTGTTGTTAGAGCGGCAACAGAAATACATCATCTGTGAAAATTTCAACTGTCTAGCTATCACGGTTCATGAGATACAACCTGGTGACAGACGGACAGCGGAGGCTTAGTACCTAATAGGGTCCCGTTTTACCCTTTGGGTACGGAACCTTAAAAAGATCTTACATCAGCAACCACAGTAGCGGTGCAGTTGAGCTCATCGCTGCCATCATCGCAGTCTGGCTCGCGGTTGCACATCCATAGCTCAGGGATGCACTTCTTCTGATCCACGCAGAGGAACTGATGGGTGTCGTTGCAGAGTTTCGCGTCCGGTGGGTGATCCGCTGAGAAAGAAGCAAATTAAAAAAAAAACTTGACGGGGCACAACGACAGTGCTAAGTGAGCCGCGAAAACAAGAGTAGGTAGTTTTTTTAGTAAGGGTTTAAAGATTTTGTATGGTAGCCTCCATACAAAAATCTTCAAAAGGCTGAAACATCGGGCCGCTGTGTAGTTCAGACGCAAGTTAATTTTTTTCAATGACGTTTTGATCTTGTACTCAATGATGATTTTTAAGTCGTTTTCGCCTTGTAATTGACTGCGTCCGGTAAAATACACTCCAACCAAACATCGCTACCATTTTGTTTTTTTCCTCGAAATCGCCGCGCATAATTACAAAATATTTAAAATGTTTGGAAAGAAGACACAAAAAAATTAAAGTAGGTATCAAGTTTTTGAGATATTCAGAGATGAAATGACACGTGATGTTTGCTATTAGCATATGTGGGTGCAAATCAAAGAACCAATTTGAGTAGGTACCTACCTACCTAATTAAATATCGTTCGGTCTGAGACGCTCGCCACATCATCGCCCCCGATGCAAGTGCCCCAACTGACAGGGGTTATTCTCTACGGGCGAGCTTCTTATACCTACTCATTATATATTATTATATAACAATACGAAATTTTCGTATATATACCTACTTACTACAATATCAAAGCTTACAACTTACCGCAAAAATTCTCATCCGACCCATCTTCACAGTTGGCCACGCCGTCACAGTATTGCGCAAGAGGAATGCACCCTCCTGCCATGCACGAAAAGACGTCTTCCTCGAAGCATTCTTCTTCAAACTGCTGCATTTCATCTACGAACTGGGCTGAGCAGAACGTACATAGTAATGACATGGACAGGATAACGTGGATATTCATGCTGTGGACAAAATGTTGTATTGACTACAACGCGCACTACAGGTGGATGAGGCGCAAAGTCAAAAAAATTGGTCAGCTTGCTAGAATTAATACAAGAAATCCTAACAAAACATCGTACCTTTAAATTGTAGTTATCACAGCAAATAATTGTTATTATAACATTGAAATAATATTTTTTGAGGCGATTTTTTATACGATGTGCAACGTGGTTCCTGATAAAATGGCAGACAGAAGTTACAACTACAACGCAACGGAAATGAAGATAAATATATTTTTGCTTGGCTTGAATCTCGATCTACCCTCATTTTTTTGCGTTTCCGCTGTTGGATGGCATAATAAATTAAGCTATCTTTCTGAAAGAAGACAAAAGTGAACTGTTTGATTTATATTGTTTCTATCATTAAAATAGATAATGATCGGTTGAAATGGTTTAATTATTGTTTCAAGACCCATTCATCATTTGTTTTATCAAAATGATGTTGTTAATGTCAGGGCTTCACTTCACGTTAGAGGTGAACGAAACGCAATCATTGAAACGTTTTGACATTTCAGAAACAATGTTACCAGAATTCTAAACTTCCCTAACTTTTGGGTACTTTTTATGAAATTAAACCTCCCTCTTCATAAACGACAATGAATTTGTAAGAACTTGGTAATTAGAGACGTGAATTTAAATGTTTTATCAAGTAATATTCTTTAAAATTACATCTATACTCAATTTTGATTTCATTTTTGTTATATTTTAATAAAATAATTCCGGTATAGCAAGTTAACAGACAGGAATGAATATATTTTTCTGGGTAATTGATTTGTTACGATGTGGCACTCACTTTTAGTCTGTGGTCGGTGCAGGTCAGAGTCCAAGTTTCGTAGTTTTTGTCGAGTTAATTTCAGTTTTATTTATTTTTTAGTTCAAAATATCAATTGTTTAATTTCTTTTAGATATTGCCGTCGTAGTTATCGTTCAGCTGTAGTGAAAAAAACTAGCCATGGCATCGCACGTAGCGAAATCTTTAGTAAAAGTGTCCCATATAGGTTCCACGGCAAAGTTTGGTAAGAAACTTTTGATTTTTTTACATAATAACTTGAAATTTCTTTTATATTCAGCATTCTAGTGTTCAAATCATACCTTTATGTTTACCTACAGCTAGAAATGGGTGGATATGGTATAATAAATTGATTTTTCTGGTTACCAATAAAGGTTTGCTTAGGAACAGTAAACTTTGGACTTTTCAATTAATTGGCATAGGTGCGGCAGATTTTCCATGTTTCTCTGCCAAGATATGGATGGAAGTAAATAGTTTCCTATCAACTTGGACTATAAATAGATAACATTGAGATTATTCACATAGTTTGTATACAAACTAGACATAACTTGTACCTTGAACTGTCATAAGTTCTAATCTATTACTACCTATTTAGATTATGTTCAGGAACTTAAATTCAATAAAATTTTGATTAAGGTTTGAGATTTCCCTGTAATTATAGTCTACATGATGTGCAGAATTATTATTATACCCATTTATATAAAAATAAAGTAAACTTTTTGTTTTTTCAAGGTGAAGTAAACCTTTCTTGTCTTGTCTTTATTTTTCTGAGTAAACCAAGAAAAGCGACAGTATAGATCACGGCCTAGACCCAACAGTAGAATGATGGCAATAGGCCTGACAACTAAAAAATTCAAATTAGTTCGTCAGTTCGAATAAAAGAACACATATCTTGTCTTTTGTTGATACACATATATATATATTTTTAAAATTACGAAGATCTACTTTAACTGGCTACCAGTTAAAGTTCCATGTGAGGCAGGCGTGATGTCACATCTCCGTAAAAAATTAGTTTTTACTAGGCCCCACTCCTAGGGTTGTCATTTCAAAATTCGTCAACCAGGAGAAGAAGCATGAAAACCCCAGATTTTAGAGTCCAGTAGAATCCGGACAAGTCAACAAGTTTTTTTAAACATAATTATTGTAATAAAAAAACAGTTGAAAATGTCGTAAATCACCTTTTTTTTTTTGAACCTTTAAATTAACCCTTAGCCACCTTATGTGTTTTTGAGTTACACTACCACCTAACGGCGGTCATGGTGACCGCTTATTATTTTCATTTTTTATATGAAAATAATAATTATAATGACAAAAATGAAAGACAGATCCTTATTACTATTCTTATTAATTAAGTTATTAAACTTTGAAAAAGAAACTTATACATATTAATAATCAATGCTTCTGTAACAATAAACATTTGAGTACAAAATCTAGGCATTATAAACAATCTGAGATCTGACAGGAAACTTTAAGTGAAACCTAATAAAGTCTTCTTAGTTTATGAAACTTTAATATATAACCTACTAAAGAAAACTATTAATGGCACAATCAAATCACTTTCTCTATAAAATTGCAATGGGTAAACAATTACAATTTTTGACGAAAATGTATGCACATCTTTTGCGAACACTGAATGCAAAAGGGTTTTTTATATTGAAAACACATGTGTCTTCCTGATTGTAAACTTTTTGATATTATCGGTTGAGGACGTGCTAGGCTCTTGGTTCATCTTCAGTATGCGGCGACTAGCCCCTTGAAATTACGTAACCACCTAACAGCGGTCACCAAGACCGCAAAAAAAATTAAATTACCTGTATTTTTTGAACGCGCGAACATGTGAACCGATCGATCACACAGTGCGTACTAAGGAGCGGGGAGGTAAAGTAGATGGACTCACAGACTTATAGCTCGCATAATAACGGAAATATTCAATTCATCATCATTTATCATCATGGTTTCTTTTGTAGTTAAAAGGTTTTGTTCTTAGGAACCTTCTATTTTACCCTTTTGGTGCCCTTCCCTTTTTTAAAGGAATTTGTAAAAATCAAAACAGCTGTATTCTTCGAAATTGAATTGAATTTTAATTACTGACGATTTTGTTTCTACGCTTAGTAAATTTCTTTCATTTGTCCATTGTTGTGGCAACTGCGACGAGAGGGGAGACGGAGAATTTAGCGAGTCGTTTCGTTGGTTGATCGCGGCGTGTGTCTCGGGCGGCTCGAGACTTTTTAAAACCCGGACGACAAATGAAACCCCGCCCGGACGCCTTCTAAACTAGGACAAATCCGGGGAAACCCAAACGGATGGCAACCCTACCCACTCCTAAATTTCGACGCCCTTTATTTTAGTAATTTTTTTTTTAATTGATGAAAGAAAAAATATGTGTCCAATATCTTTAGATAATTTAACTGTCAGACTAATTACAACTTTCATGTTGTCAGGCCTATTACAATGAACTAAAAATAACACTTTTTTTAATTTTTTATTCCTTAGTTGTTCCTGCATGTGTACTTATAACTATAATAGGTCTTTATGTTGGCTTAGGCCAATCTCACTAATATTTGAAAAACGCGAAAGTTTGTAAGAATGTTATATAAATCAATTCCCGTGGGATAGAAATCACCTTTAAAGGTTTCCATAGGAACAACACTTGCAAAGCCTTGGGGTGCAGCTATATGTAGGGCACTACTAAAGAATATTATATAAAATTACAAAATTGTAATTATTATTGCATTATATTTTATTTTTAACCTACTTTAAAAAAAGGGACGAGGTTCTCAATTTGACTGTTTTATTATTATAATTTTTATATATTATAAATTTGTGTGGTCCGATTTTCATGATTCTTTTCTTTTATGAATGCTGGTGCATCCCGTGTGCTCCCATTTCAATTTGGTTCAGTTCTGCCAATGGGATCCATAAATATTCATGAAAGAATAAAAATTTAAGTCGGTTATAGTTTTTTAAAACAAAATAATTATTATATTATTGATAGAAAGCGATAATGTGGCTGATGTATCATGCATAATGGTCTAGAAGACACTATCCTGTTACACTCCCATTTCTTTTAGATACAGCTCGACGAGCTCTCAGCATCGGAGCGGCCCTGCAGCAGAAAAAGACTCTGAAAGACAAGACCGGCCACAATGTGGTGCTGGTGGATGGGGTGCGAACTCCCTTCCTTGTCTCCTTCACCGACTATGCCAAGATGATGCCGCATGAGCTGGCCAGGCACTCTCTGCTGTGAGTTGTAAATAAATAGCTTTTATAGTTGAATAAGTTTTGAATTTTTAAGATTATTGGCAACAGTATGCAGTCAGTTCAATTGTAAATAATTAACATTTTAATTTATTTATATTATTTGATTGTCAATTATCTTTGTCAATATAGCCGTTTACCTCAAGAAGAAGCAATTTAGGATAGGGTTTTAAGGATGCCCAAAAGTTAGACCTGATATCAGCTGACATCAATATGCATTTGATAGTAATAAACTATCTCAAAAATTGTTCTTATTGAATATGCATTGAATGCATTAAAATTAAATAGATAAGCATATAATGCTGGACAATGCTATCTAGCCCAAAGAGTTTAAACTCCAGTATTCCTTTGCAACATTTTAAAACAAGCCTACTTGCAAAACTTTGTTAAGATAAAATGTTATTCCCAACAAGTCTATAATTTACTCAAAAACTCTGTATGCTCGGTACTATATGTATAAACTCTATGTGTGTATGCTTCCAGTGGCCTCCTCCAAAAAACGGGCATAGACAAAAACCTCATCGACTACATTGTCTATGGCACTGTCATCCAGGAAGTGAAGACATCCAACATTGGTCGCGAGGCAGCTCTAGCCGCAGGGTTCAGTGACCGCACGCCAGCCCATACTGTTACTATGGCTTGCATTTCTTCCAATCAGGCTATTACTACAGGTATAATTCTAACAAAACTGACTTCAATAGCGTATATGCATGAATTTTTTTTATTTATTTAATCGATTATTTAGGTCAATACATAAACAAAAAAATATCACTCAAAAAAAAAAAATTGAGGTAAAAAACTAAAAGTAAAACTTACTTAGTTTCGAGTGATAAAAACGCTGCCATGTTAGCCATTGCATTTTATGACGTCACGTATCATCGAGTCCCTTAGGTAAACTCATAGTCAAAATTTCATGCCCATACAAAAATGTTCAAGTATGACGTCACGCTTCACGTGCCAATAGCGTTGCGTTTAGACATTTTGCTGTTTTGACTAAAAATATCTACTTTTCAATGATGAAATTTTACAATAAAAACATCATAAAAAACAAAAATAAATATACAGATATAATTCTATATCAATAGAGAATACGTAAAAAATATTAGCTTTTTTGAAGTCACATGCATATACCCTATTATATGGTTTTCTCATGGATCCGATAGAGCCAGCCAGTTATATAACTGGCTGGCCGTCAGCTTAGAAAATCACCTTTGCTCTATCAAACCTTTCTGTCCAGGTATCGGCATGATAGCAGCTGGCGCCTACGACATCATAGTCGCCGGCGGAGTAGAATTCATGTCGGACGTACCCATCCGTCACTCGCGCAAGATGCGTTCCCTGCTCCTGCGCATCAATCGCGCAAAGACTCCGGCGCAGCGGCTGTCACTGTTAGCTACCATCCGACCGGACTTCTTCGCACCAGAGGTAACCCACATGTTATAATTACAACTGACGTTGACTGTAGCCGATGTTGAGGGTATCCGTCACTCGCGCAAGATGCGTTCCCTGCTCCTGCGCATCAATCGCGCAAAGACTCCGGCGCAGCGGCTGTCACTGTTAGCTACCATCCGGCCGGACTTCTTCGCACCAGAGGTAATGTAAATTTAAACCTTCATGTTAGACGAATATAATTACAACTGATGTTGAGTGTAGCCCATGTTGAGTGTAGCCGATGTTGAGGGTATCCGTCACTCGCGCAAGATGCGTTCCCTGCTCCTGCGCATCAATCGCGCAAAGACTCCGGCACAGCGGCTGTCACTGTTAGCTACCATCCGGCCGGACTTCTTCGCACCAGAGGTAATTTAGATGCAAGATACATGGTTCTAATTAGAACTGATGTTGAGTGTATCCATCCGGCGCAAGATGGCGTTCCCTAGTCCTGCGCAAGATGGCGTCCCCTAGTCCTGCGCATCAACCGCGCGAAGAGGCTGTCGCTGCTGGCCACAGAGGCCACCATCCGACTGGACTTCTTCGCACCAGGGGTAATATAGATCATCATATATCTCTTTCCACAAACAGGTGGCCTCTGTGACGAAGCCGGCGTTGATTAACTGGTTAAAGCTTTCTTCGTCGCCTTTTAAATACATAAAGTCATAAATCGAAAATATCAGTTTATTTCCGTGTCAGTGTTTAATTTTATAACTTGACCTTTTCTTAGTGTACATTTATTGTGGCTATGGAAAATAATATTTATAATATGAAAATAATATCTAAGGTTCGATTCCTGCCTTAGGACAAATTGTACGATTGCAGATAATAATACGTTGCATGTGTTCTATTTATATTTAAAATATCTATGTATCGTATATCAGTTAGCTCGGCGATTTTTAACAAAGCATTTAAATCCATCATGGTTATTAACACTAAAGTTATTTACAACGGGATATTTACCATGATTTGAGTTTTGAGCTCACCAATATTTCGGCACAGTTCCATGCGCCATGATCACGGAATAGCTGAGGGCACTGCGAGTGAGTTTTTATTGGCAGATATAAGGATCGACTTAATTTTTTTGTCTTTTGCTACAAATGAACTCAAATCATGGAACAGATCCCGTTGTAAATAACTTTACTGTATGGATTACTAGCTTTGCACGCGTTGTTCCTATGAAAACGTTTAAAGGTGATTTTTTATCCTACGGGAACTGATTTATGGGATAAAAAGTGTTTGATTCCAGGATTAGAATTACCTGTATGCAAAATTTCAACCAGATCCGTTCAGTAGTTTTGGCGTGAAGAGGTAACAAACATCCATCTATCCATCCATCCATACATACAAACTTTCGCATTTATAGTGTAATGTAATTCAGCATTATTTATTTATTTGCAGTTGCCGGCAGTAGCTGAGTTCTCATCAGGGGAGACTATGGGACATTCCGCGGACAGGTTGGCCGCTGCCTTTGGAGCTTCAAGACAGGTAAAATTACATGAGTATTAAAATTTTACTGTTAGAGATAGATTTTTGTTTGTTGGGTCCCATCCTTTCCCCCGCAACGCACGTGCAGGATTATCCACCATTTCTGGGACACCCTGTACACACATTATACAAGGTCTTTGGCTGAAAAACAGCGCTGAGCATATGTTCAGCACACGCTGAGCCAACCCCTATTCGGGCACAGGGACGTGGAGGCAGACCCGTCGTTTATCATATGGAGGGTAATGCCCACGCTGGACATGCGGGTGGGGGATCGCAGTGGGCTGGTACAATTGTTCTGCAGGGGGCGCTACTGTCCGCCCCCCGGTAGATATCCTTTAGTCGCCTCTTACGACACCCGCGGGAAGAGTTGGGGTAGTGCAAATTTGGAGCCAGCACCACATAAACAGTTTTAAAAACCCGTTCCTGCTAAACTTTATGGCCGTGGAAAAGGGCCGTGATTTCGTCAAACTACGAAAGTTTACATATTACTAGCTGCGCCCCGCGGCTTCGCACGCCTATCCACGGGAACTGATTTATGGGATAAAAAGCCTATGTGTTATTCCAGGCCTAGAACGACTTGTATGCAAAATTTCAGCCCGATCCGTTCTGTAATTTTGGCGTGAAGAAGTAACAAACATCCATCCATGCATACAAATTTTCGTATTAAAATATTAGTGTAATATGTTATATAGTAGGCTAGGTAAATTATTAAATGTTGTTTTGAATTTAGGAGCAGGACGACTACTCCATGCGTTCCCACAAGAACGCGCACGAGGCGCAAGCCAAGGGGTACTTCACTGACTTGATACCCGTCAAAGGTTTGTTCACTTATTATAGTAAAATTAATTAACTTAAATAAAGAAAAGGCTTCAATTTTTATAGTTCTTTCATGATTTTTCATGGATCCCATTGTCAGAACTGAACAAAATTAAAATGGAACAACACGGAAAGCACCAGCTTTCATATAATTGTATTATTATACTTATATCGTATCCACTTTGAATGGAGCATAAAAGTAAACAAACCGCCCATACTTAACCTAAAATTCACTTTGTTGGCGCGTCCTTTTATACGTAATTTACATTACTTGTCGATTTTAGATCCTCCCTTCAATAAAAAATGCATACAATTATATCTGAAACTCGACGCCAAGCAAGTGAGATTTTGTTATTTGTGTCGTACTTTGTTTACTGATATGCTTCATTCAAAATGGATAAACCATAGTTATAATAGTTATTTTCGGACTTGTAACATGTTTTTACCAATAAATTGATTATTCTGATTATTCATATAAAAAGAATCATGGAAATCGGATCACCCAGTCAAAAGTTCTGAGGTTACAAACATAAAAAAAATTATAGTCGAATTGAGAACCTCCTCCTTTTTTTGAAGTCGGTTTAAAACGGGTTTGAAGGTTTGGCCTAAATATCGGTGACCATTTTGGTTTTTAAGAATCGCAGTTCGGTGGTGTGATAGGTGATAGGATGGAGACTCAAAAATGCTAATTATTCCGTTACATAGATTATAAGAAGACTAGCTGCGCCCCGCGGCTTCGCACGCGTTGTTCCTATGGAAACGTTAAAATATAATTTTCATCCCACGGGAACTGATTCATGGGATAAGTGGCCTATGTTTGATTCCAGGATTAGAATGACCTGTATGCAATTTCAGCCTGATCCGTTCAGTAGTTTTGGCGTGAAGAGGTAACAAACATCCGTCCATACATCCATACAAACTTTCGCATTTATAATATTAGTGTGATATTGGACACGTATATTTTGTTTTCACAATCAAAAAAAAAATACAAAAATACAAAGAAAAAGTTTGTGTGTTAGTGACGTCACGGCTCAGTAAAAAGTGTGACACTTTTTACTGAGCTGTGACGTCACGTGGAATTTTAACAGGCTACATCTTCATCATTTTTAGATTAATCATCAAAAAAAAAAATACTTTTCCAATATCTTCTGATAATCTAGGTGACGGATTAATTAGAACTTGATAGTCGTCAGGTCTATTATACTACAGGTGCTGCCCGCCCCAGTGGATAAAGTATAAAAGTTTAAAATGTTTATTCAACAAACCAACTTAACAAACTACTTACTTAACTAGACTTAACTTAGCTCAGGATATTCCTTAGTCGCCTCTTACGACACCCCCGCGAATAGTTGGGGTGGTGCAAATTGTAAGCCTGAATAATATAACCAAATCACCTTGAATAGGGTTAATCAGGGATATATGCTCAACTTTTTTATTTTACTCATATCTCCTTAAATACAAATAATACCGACGGCCGAAAGTCATCCATCAAGTAAAATCACGACTGTTTGACTCGACACTATCACTAACGCTCCTAAGCACAACCGCACGCGTCAAATTTTTGTGACAGACTGATGTGAGGGAGGGGCGCGTTCGTATTATAAGATATTCTTTTATACGTGTCTTGCATTTTATACAATAGGGTATATGCATCGATTTTTTTTATTGTTTTTATTGATTCTTTAGGTCATTATTTAACCGAAAAATGATAAGACGCTCACTGAATTTCGCAATAATAAGGTAAAAAAATCAAATCAAAACTACAATCATTTTCGGGTGATAAAAACGCTGCCATATTAGCGCCATGTTTATTTGACGTCCACGTTCACACTCGATTAAAACCTTTTGTGACGACCTCAGTAGTGATTATCTCAGAAAAGAGGTTTTCCGAAAAATCTGAAAATAACCTACAATACGAATTGTGAAGTGGGCAGAATAGTGTCAAATCATGGTGCAGCAAGCAGAATAAAATAAGAAGAAATGTGAACAGCGATGTCACGTTCGCTCTAGTCAATGGCGTAGCGTTTTGAAATTTTGCAATTGAGATTTAAAATATCAATTTTTCAAAGGTAAAATTCTACGATAAAAACATCTCAAAATGCTAAAATAAATATGTAGATATGTTTCTATATCAATAGAGAATACGTATATATTTTTTTGCCATTTTGAAATCACATGCATATACCCTATTGCACTGAGGCGTCTATCCTGATTGGGCGTAATGTTCATTCCGGGATATATATATATATATCCCGGACTTACCCTAATAATAATGAATGAACATTACGCCCAATCAGGATAGACGCCTCAGTGCAATAGGGTATATG
This sequence comes from Eupithecia tripunctaria, assembly GCA_955876795.1. Taxonomy (NCBI): domain Eukaryota; kingdom Metazoa; phylum Arthropoda; class Insecta; order Lepidoptera; family Geometridae; genus Eupithecia; species Eupithecia tripunctaria. Next base: position 3,421,126 of record OY041623.1, on the reverse strand, counting down.
CATGTGATTTCAAAATGGCAAAAAAATATATACGTATTCTGTAACATATTTTCCTCTACCCAGTGGAAGGCAAGGACAAGCTGGTGGACAAGGACAACGGTATCCGCGTCTCCACTCCGGAACAGCTCGCCAAGCTGAAGCCTGCCTTCATCAAGCCTCACGGCACGGTCACGGCCGCCAACGCTTCGTTCCTGGTCTGTATCACAACGCAGTAGAGTCTACATTACTGTAAATTAAGATAATCTCACGTTACAAATTGGAGACAGCTGAGCTAGCAAGCGTCGTAACAAATGTGTCTTTGAAACGTTCTTTCGTTGAAAGAAATGTCAACTGACGAAGCAATAGCGTACAGCAGTTGAAGAAAATGACAACTGACGAACCAATAGCGTACCCCGCGCTCTGCCGCATACCACCAAATAGACTTGAAAATAGCCTACTGCGCAGCTTGGCGTTTTTTTAAATTGGTTCGCTGTAAAATACACTGTATATTCACCTATAAAAGATATTTTAACGTTAAAAACTTAAATTTAATTTCGTCAAATCAACATGTTTAGAAAGTTAGGAAGTTGATAAAACAAATTAAAATTCTGAAGCTACGATGCCAGATTTTATATCACCCATATATTTCTCAGACCGCCACATGTTTTTAAAACACCCTCATTCTTCTCACGGATTAAAAAGAACATGGTTACATGATAGAACTGTACTGATCAAACAATAACGTCCATTATTACAATACAATAAAGTCTATATTTAATTCGCAGACTGACGGAGCATCGGCGTGCCTGGTGATGTCTGAAGCCAAGGCCAAGGAGCTCGGCTTCAAGCCCAAAGCTTATCTTCGCGACTTCACTTACGTAGCTCAGGTAAAGTGGGTAGTAATAGTAATTAACACTTTCATGGTTCAAGACGCAGAACAGGGTATAAGCACGGATTTAAAAAAAAAAAACGATTATTTAGGTTATTACATAACCGAAAAAATATATAACTTCCACAAATTGATTGTGTTATTTGATAGTAATTACTATTTATCATGCTGTTTATAAAATAGAAAATAAAATTACTTGTCTAAGTGCGATTCCCGCCTCGGAACAAATGTGTGTATGATCTGCAGATATTTGCTCAGGATGTTCTTGATGTTTTATATGTAGGTACATAAAAAAAATCTATCTATGTAGTGTATTGTAATATGTATATCAGTTATCTAGTACCCATAACACAAGCTCTGCTTGGGACTACATAATAGTGTGTGAATAGTCAAACATTATTTAAAAAAAAATGTTATAATTGTACTTAATATATTCAGGCGTTACTTTGCGTTACTTTGCATCCATTGTAAATATAAGAATGAAAATATTTAGTAACAATTCAGCGAGAAAAACATTCAGCGATAAAATCTAACAAATTATATTAAACAAAATGAAAGAAGTTTTATTTATTTGTAGTGACACAGTTTAGCTTGTAGTACGCGGCGCGAACGCGTTTCGCTTAATAAGCTTTTTCAGTAGCTAAGCCGTGTCTCGCCAGTCATTCCACCAAGCTCTCCCAGAGAACACCTACCCTAGTTATGGGTTATAGATTTTGTCTAAAAATAAATAATAATAATAAATAATGCTGGACAATTCACACAGCACTATCTGGCCCCAAGCTAAGCAGAGCTTGTGTTATGGGTACTAGATAACTGATATACATAATACAATACACTACATAGATAGATATTTTTTATTATACATAGAAAAACATCAATTTTTTATTATACATAGAAAAACATCCAGAACGCCCTGAACAAATTTCTGCATATCGTACACAAATTTGTCCCGAGGTGGGAATCGAACCCGCAACCTCCTGCGTCGCAGGCAGACCTTCGCCCACCGCGCCACAGAGGTCGTCTAAAGAAATAACCTGACTCTGTCTCTGCACCTTTCACATCAGTTCCTAACCCTGTATTTTACGTAGGATCCCGTGGACCAGCTGCTCCTGGGACCTGCGTACGGGATCCCCAAGATCCTGGAAAAAGCGGGGCTCCAGCTCAGCGATATCGACACCTGGGAGATCCACGAGGCATTCGCTGTGAGTACCCTTGACTGAAGTTGGCGGTGTCACACCCAAGAACGATACCTTCAGTTTAAAGAATTTATTCTCATAAAAAAACTTACATTAGTTCAGTTATAATGAGATTTATGGTAACTTATTTCTAATTTCTTTATGGCTAGCGCCCTAATTTTTACTAACATTTACTAACTTAGAAGACATGCAAATAAAAACGTTTTTTAAAATAGAATACGAGATCGTAAAATACACAGAACAATATAAGTACCTACTCTTAATAACTTTCAAACCATAATGGAGGGTAGGGAGACTTATTTAAATTTGTTGTTAACGGGGCGCGTGGCGGCTTTTGTGCGAGTACTAGCCCCCATACGAACGTACTTTCCTCTTCATTTGGAAACTACGTCCCCGATCGTATTGAAGTTTTCCATACATAATCGGATGAAAAATAGCTATGTTTGTATAGTTTTAGTTTTTAAAAAAACATTATGATCTTTAAATGAGAGCGAAAATTCAGCAGCAGTCCAGACGTGCGACGAACTTAAGTTAAGAGTGTGCAATAACGCCGTTACGAGATGGATTTCGAGTAGTATGACAAGATAATTATGGTTTTCTCGTGAGTGAGAAGTACAGAGCAGAGACGTGCACCGAATTTTCTATGCGCCAAAACGGTTCTTACCTAATTACAAGTAAATGAAACAACCAATCGAAAAAAAAGACAAAACTAAAGAAATACTTCTGGGTTTCTTAGCAAAACAAAAGAAAAAATATTGCTGTTCATTAGATAAATAGCAAATGTGTGCAAAACATATATTTTTCAGAAAATAAACTAACGAGATAACTTTCACCAATCGTGTTTTTAAAAAACGCAATTCAAGATAACAAAATCCAAGTATCATTTACCTAAATATAAAGGTAGCTTTCACAGATTCTGAGAAAATAAATTACGATATTGAAGTAAATTGCTTATGGCACACTCTTAAGATTTAAAATGTTAATGTTTTGATGTTTTCAGGGGCAAATCCTAGCCAACCTGAAGGCTATGGACTCGGACTCGTTCGCGCAGACATATCTCGGCCGCAAGCAAAAGGTAATCAACATTATAGTACATTGTTACCCAAGGGATGAATAACTTATTTAGTTTCTATATTGTACTGACGACGCAGGAGGTTGCGGGTTCGATTCCCGCTTCGGAACAAATGTTCGATCTGCAGATATTTGTTCAGGATGTTCTGAACGCTTTCTATGTACAATAAAAATATCTATCCATGTAGTGTATTGTATTAAGTATATCAGTTATCTAGTACCCCCAGGGTTGGAAAAAAAACAGTTTTTTTTATATTTTATAAAACAAACTGTTCAAAATGTTTAAAACAAGTGTTTTTTTTGTTTTATTTGTTTTTTTTTACTTTTACCAATTTCAAATTGATTATAAATAAATAATAAATAAAATAAAATTCGTTTATTTCAGGCAAAAAAAAACCCATATCACATTAAAAACACACAGTCTTAAAGAACAATTATTAAAATAAACAAAACAAAAATATAAATAACACGGTGCAAAAAGCTGCCGCACGTCACTTTCTGTTTCCCTCCATATGAAGGGAGATCCAGTGTGTATAAATAGGGTTTTTGTAAACCTGGTCAGAGACAGCCTTCAAAATGCTATTTTTGGAGCGGACCAATCTACTCCAGAACGACGCGACGCGCGAACGGACGATGGCGAAAAAGTCGGGAACTCCCGCTTCGGAGAACATGCTCGACGCACTGCAGCATCTCGGTAACCTCATGAGTGCCCGGTACGCGTTATTGTATTGGACTCTGATGGTGCTTATGGCCTTCCTGCTGAAATTTGACCACAACTGGCATGTGTACATGCCCAAACAATACGCACGGAACAAGGTGTTCTTGACGTCCGCGCTGCAGTTCGTGAAGCGGCGTGCGAGCATGTTACTCCTCACCGCGAGCGCCCTTCGTTCCCGCTCAATGTCCTCGTCGTCCCTCAGCGTCCCCGTCAGCAGATGCCCTAGGTACTTGAACCGCTCCACCACCTTAATGGCAGAGCCGCTCATGCGAACCTCTGGCACTCTATCCGGACCTCGACCCGACCTAAATACCATCATTTCGGTCTTGGTTACGTTGTATTTTAACCCGTGACCAATAGCATATTGCTCACAGGTTAACAACAGCTTCCTTAGCCCTTTAACCGAGGGGCTGAGGAGCACCATGTCATCAGCATAACTCAGGTTATTTACGCAGACGTTGCCTAAATAACAGCCGGTTTCGGAGCTCCTCAGCTCCTCGATTAAACTGTTGACGTAAAGGTTAAAAAGGTCAGGCGAGGTCATTCCACCTTGGCGCACACCGCATTCTAGTATGTACTCACTAGAAGTCGCGTCACCCCATCTAACACAGTTAGTTTGGCTTCCGTACCAGTACCTTAACAGACTGACCACGTGAACAGGCACATTAGCAGCTGTTAATTTGTCCCATAAGATGTCATAGTTCACGAGGTCAAAAGCACGGCTAAGATCTAGGAAGCACGCGTAGACAGAGGTGTTTTGTGAGGTGTAGTAATTCACCGTGCTTTTAAGGCTCATTATGGCCAAATCTGTCGAAAGACCTGGCCGGAAACCAAACTGTGCGTCTTCTATGCTCAAATTTTCCTGCAGTCTAGGGTAGATTAGTCGCTCCAACACCTTCCCGATAACAGTTCCCAACGATATAGGGCGGTAATTACTCGATGAGCTGAGATTGCCTGTTTTATTTTTTACCACGGGAACTACAATAGTTTTCATCAAACTAGGCGGAAGGTAACTATATCTAAAACACATGTTATAGAAAAAACATAAGTGTTCAATAAGTTTATCGCTACCATAGAGAATGTGCTCGATGCTGAGACCGTCGTGGCCAGGTGACTTGCCACGTTTCATATTTTTTACGGCCTTCCTGACGTCTTGTTGTGAGAACAAGCAAGGGTTGTCACACAGTACAGTCTCAGTAGCGGGCACACTCTCCACTGGTTGCGGGCTTATCTTAAACTTTTTAGCAAAAACTTCAGCTATAAGCTTTGGTTCCTGCAAGCCGTCGATTGATACTGGTAGATTCTGCTTGTAATTTAGTTTTTTTGTTGCATTCCAAAACTTACCAAAATTTTTGTCTTTACGATGAGTAGCTAAAATATTCATTTTTATCTTGTCCTCATTCGTTTGACACCATTTTAATTTATTTTTAAATTCGGAACGGGTTTTACACATTTTACTAAATAAATCACCTCCCGATGGCTTGCCGGCAAGTACCCAGCAGTTAAAATGTAACCTTGCGATTTGGTGGCTGTCCCTGACGTGGTAGTTCCAACCTATAACTTTTTGCCTTTTTTTGCAACTAAAAACACGCGCATTCCTAATAGAGGCGGTTTGTAGAACATTCACAATACATTCATAATAATCATCTAATAATTTAAAATAGTCATTAAAATGTAAACATACTAAAATTGTATCACAGTCACAAATAGAGTTAAAATTATCACTAAAATTAAAGTTAAGATTTTCATAGCAATATTTATTAAAAGCTTTCTTTTGCGCTTCATCTCTATCCCCCCATTTTATATATTTTAATGCGTCACAGCTGCCGAAGGTGGCGGAACCTACAGCTACGCCTGCTATGTCGCACACAATACGCAATGGGTAATGGTCCGACCAAGTAACGTCATAGATGACACTCACCGATACAATAGTATCCAATGCAGCTTTAGTGGCCAGACAGTGGTCCAACCACCTACGGCAGCCGTGTGCTTCACTTTGAAAGGTAAAAGTGTCCGACGAACCTCCGAGGATGTTAATATCAGCACATACCCACAGAAGATCGCTACAAAAGCGCTCGAGTTCCACACCGAAGCTAGAAGTAGGATGGGCGTTAAAATCGCCAAGTACATAGGCCACTTGCACTTCACTTTCCTCTGCGATCGCACTAACTAGGCCTAGACAGTCCGTAAATTCCGTTAAGTTATCCGGTTTATCCACTGGCATATAAACATTTACCACCAACATAGAACCCGACCCTACAGAGATTTTTACAGCCATTATTCGGTCACTAATACATTCCACTTGAGACACGTGTGGGAACCTCGCTTTATTCCACAATATCGCGAGGCCACCGTACGGCCTTCCCTTTAGAATACCTAATGACGTGTCCACAGAGGACTTGGCCACACATCCGAAGTCACTATTAATTTGACATACAAAATCTAAGTCGTGAGGAAGAAGCCAAGTCTCCTGCAACAGTACAATGTCTGCAGTACCGCACAAATCACGGACGCTCTGCACCGACCTCTTGATGGACTTGCAGTTATACGAAATGAAGGTTGTGCTTAAGGTTGTACTACACATATTGGTTGTTTTTGTCCATCCTTCCCTTCGGCGCAAAATATTCCCGGTACCTCCGAAATTTAACCCCCTGGGGCCAAAAATCTTCATTGAGAAAGGTATCGATGTTCAGCCTGGGTACGACCACTTTGAACGAAGCAAACTCCGTTTCCTGCTTCTGTGGTAGAAGTTCAATACTTGTGCATTCTTGTCCCATTTCCTTAATATAATCTTGTAAATTATTTACGGTTGTAGTTTTGTTCAGTCTCGAGACATATATAGCCGAAGTAAGCGCCGCAACCTGTAGTATTCCCGAACCTCTTCCCGTACCACTAAAGTTACTCAATCTTTTTCTTTGTTTCCGTTCCACTAATATAAATCCATCGTCTTTTTTCTTATCATGCGAACATTCGCATGATTTCGATGCGTTGGCGGTGATAACGGCGTCTCTGTATTGTGTCGCACTGGGCAACGCAAGCGGCGGCGCATGCGGCGGGACGGCTGGGTGGGGACCGCACGACCTTGGCCTTGCCGTCTCGGTTACGCGCAATGCGTTGCTGTCACTGGCTAGGGCCGCGGTAGGGCTATTTACATTTTTCTGTGACGACGGTAGGCATAATAATATGTCGCTCGAAGTCGATGCGGGATCTGCTGAACCACGGGTGGACGAAGCCTCAGGCTGTTCATGGTTCTTCTTGGTACAAAAAGATTGTTTACAACTCATATGCTCAGTGCTAAGTTCAACCAACATCTTTTTCACCTCCGCCAATTCTCCCTTCAACCCGTCGATTGCTGCCGTTTCGGGTATGATCTGAGACTCATTTTTTTTGGCCTTTATACTGGCCACGTCTTTTTTCAACAATGCCATTTCTTTAAGAAAGGCAGTCACGTCAATATAGTCAAAAGAAACGGGTGGGATTTTGTTCAAGTTTTTAGCTACGAAAGTCGGTAAGCAGTCGGGTTCAAATTCTTTAATCATCTTTATAATTTCTTGGAGACTTTTTTGCTCAGATCCTTCCTTTCTTCTCGTAAACTTTTTTGACGGGGCTAAAAGCTTTAGTGCAATAGAACGAGCAGTTTCAATCTCATCGTAGGAGTAGGTACTCAAACATATCTGGATGATGGCTGGTTCGGGTAGGGTATCCACTTTATTACTAGTGAAGGCTAGTAACTCGTTTACCACAACTTTACACCCACTACACTGCATAGTATCACTGATCGGCTGTTCATATCTAACGCGCGACGTATTCTCAGTCGTAGTAGGCGATCGTAACATCGTGCTGCGTGCACGGCGCGCGGCGGCTAGCAAGCGACTGTTATTATGTCTGTTTATTATGTATAGCGAATAATAAAATATTTAATCCATATCTAAACTATTTCCTAATTCACATAGTAAAAATTAACAAAACAATAAATATTTACTATTTGTTGCGTATCTTATCTTTAATCTAACTATCAAAATATATTATAATTATTAATCAATACAAAACACTTTACATACACCTTATATGTACTGTAGGTAGGTAGAGAACTAGTGAGAGACTGGGAAATACCCACTAATCCAGTGAATTACTTTCCAGTGAATTACTTTTATACACTGTACACTGCACCTTTGCATGCAGTGTACAGTGTATAAAACGGCCAACATAGAGACTTTTCACTTGTAAATTTATTTAAAGCTACTTAGAGTTCTACATATTTACTCGTTTAGATTTATTTCCATTCATTTGCAATAAACGGTAGTTTTAAACCATGTTTTTATCGTCATGTCACGTCATACTGCGTTTTTAAACACTTAATAAAAAACATAGTTTTATTTCAAACTGTTTTAAACACTGTTTAAAACACGTGTTTTAAAACAACTTGTTTTAAACATGCCAACCCTGAGTACCCCTAACACAAGCTCGATCTCTCGTCAAATCTTGGTCTGGATAATAATATGAGAATCATCCAGCATTATTTATAAAAAAAAAGTTATTATTGTACATATTAGAGCATACCGTAACCGGTTCCTAAGAACAGAACCTAACTACAAAAGAAAAGGCCACACATTTGCCCCACCCTGTATGTATATATATTTTAAACATTACACTGAAAATATGAACCTTTAAATAACTTCACAGGTTGGCTCTCCGGACCTGAGCAAATGGAACGCCTGGGGAGGCTCTCTCTCCATCGGACACCCGTTCGCAGCTACCGGCGTGAGTTACTATAACTATATCCACCATCCTACTAATATTATAAACGCGAAACTTTAAAAACATGTCTATTTCACGTAAAAACAACTTAACGGATCGGGTTGAAATTTTGCATACAGGTAGTTCTAGGAATAACACATAGGCTACTTTTTATCTCATAAATCTTCTCTTCAAAAGTTCCTGTGTTAAACGTAATCTATATATGTATATAAAAGAAAGTCGTGTTTGTTACAACACTTAAAACTCGAGAACGGCTGAACCGATTTAGAACCAGGAAACGAACATAGGATAGTTTTTATTTAGTTCCCGGCTGAACGAATCTTGATGAAATTTGGCAGGGAGGTAAACGGTATCCCGGGGACGGACATAGCTACTTGAATAGAGCGTGCGAAGCCGCGGGGCGCAGTTAGTAATATGATAAAATAGATGGCTCACGTATGCGCCTTAGAGGCTAACTTGGTTCTTTTGGGATTTTACTTTAGTCTAACAGGGTTAATGCAGAATAATAAAACGTTAAATATATTTTAACACATTTTAATAGTATTCCAAATAACTTAAAACTTTAAAAAGTTCAAAATGTTATTACTTATTTCATAGTGTATTCAATAATTACTTAACACTAAACATTTCAAATCAGTTCCCGTGGGATAGATGTGTAAAGCCGCGGGGCGCAGCTATAGTCTGTTCAAAAAGAGAAGAGTCGTGGGAAGTGAGGGCGCTCGTGTGCGAATGGACAACTTTTGTTCCGTTGACAACACTGCGCTGTCATTGCAGTACGACTAAAAGTGTTAGTTCTCTGTAACAACACGACTCTTCTCCTTTTGAACAGACTCTAGTTATTCATATATATTGACATCACAGATCCAGGAATCGAATTGCAAAAGAAGATCGCACCAGCTTTTGTAAATTTATCTATACCTAGTATTTTTATTGACATGTTTATATTTATTTTAATTTTGTGCTATGGATTCTTATTATCTGAAATAAATAAATACAATAAAAAAAATATAATATCTGTGCCTCGTTTCGCGTTTTCCCTTTTATTTATCAGTTATTTGGATTCTTGTTACTGCTTTATGCGAAAACTAAATGGATCTGGCTTTAGAGCACTATTTGGATAAAGTACCTGTAGGTAACTAGTTGCCTAACACTTGTGTAGACAGTTAACTGGTTGTCTCCGCGGAAAATTATTTCCACGCAGACAACACACGCAAAAACTAAAACTCACTTCACGAAGAAAGAAAGAAAGAAAATAATTTTATTTGCCTTAAAACTACACAACACAATATTTAACTTCACTAAATTAATTCTAGACTTATACTGAATTTTTGTGTGAAGGAACTAGATTTATAGTTTTTAAAACAAACTCAATTATAGTAAATAATAACATGATATATTTTGTCTCCCCAGGTCCGCCTATGCATGCACACCGCCAACCGTCTGGTCCGCGAGGACGGCCAGCTCGGCGTCATCTCGGCCTGCGCCGCCGGCGGCCAGGGCGTCGCCATGCTCCTCGAGAGGCACCCTGATGCTACGCCCAACTAGACGCACCAAGCAACTGGACCACTGCTGAAACTCACCGCGCCATTTTAGTCCTGTATTATGAAAGCTTGCTTAACTCACTCAGTGCCTAAGCCTTTGGGTCGTTTTGCTCTATGTTTCGAAAAATAGGACTACATATAGTCAAAATCGAGTCGATATTTTTTTTGACTAATACACAGGCACAACAAACACCTGTGAAAGTAATTTTTGCCTATAAAATGTATAGAAAGTGTGCGCTTAAAGCAAGCAGTGTTACATAAAGTGGAGGGATGTATACTTTTGAATACATAGTGTTTCAGACATAGTGACTAAGATATACACAGAGGCGCTGAGGGTGTTGTTGATGAATCAATACTTGAGTGACGTTTATTTCATAGATAAGCGTTACTCATAGATCTGAGTAAGTTTTCATAATACAGGCCTAGTCTCGAAATATCAGTGAAACTGCTGACTTTTGCGATTTAAAATCGCGTGTGCACGATCATTCAGTGTTACAGAATTCGCGTTGATTTTTCGCAGTGCGGGCGAGATTTATAAGCTGTTTCTAATATTCAATCTGTTTTTGTCTATAACAAGTTGATTTATACCATTTGTATAAATGCTAACCAAAATAATGGATAGATTGGATATTGAACGACTTTATTTTGGTCATCAAAGAGGCTCGTATTCTTCAGTAAATCCAGTGAAATGGCCAAAAATTCCCTATGTTCAGTATGTTGAATTAATTCATCAACTTTTGGTGCATATACGGAATGCATGCTCTCTGCGCCTGTATGAAATTCTGCTGGATGGTTTTGGTATAATTTCTGGCCATTCTTATTTTATTATGGAATATAGGTCTCAAGCACAAATCTGGGTATAGACTTGGTTGTACCTTCTAAGTACCTATAGTTTAATTTCATCAACTTTACAAAACTAAAAATCGCAATATGCCAAGCTAAAGAGAAAAACGAAAGACTTACAATCTCACCTTGACGAAAAATTAAAGAGATTTTAAAGCATCATAATTGAAATCATTGTATAGCTTCCTACATCGTAAGTTAAAATGTATTATAAGGAATGTTTGATATCTGTGTAACAGGCTCATTTGTAAAGCATATTTATTTCATATTCCCTAGCGTAAGAATTATTCTGATTGTCTATTGTAAAAGGAAAATAAATATTTTAAAAAACTCTTCTTCTTTTAATTTCACAGACCTCTAACTGCAGATCATTAGATTAATTTACTATACAAACCATAATAAAAATATAAATTCGAAAGTAACTCGGTCTGTTACCTTTACAACTTAACAGCTGAACGGATCTTGAAATTTCTTTGCGAGGTAAATGGTAGGTATCAGCACAAATATAATACTATACTATATTATATTATATAACCTATAAAAGATATTTTAACGTTAAAAACTTAAAAATTTCTTCAAATCAACTTTTTTTTAAAGTTAGGAAGTTGATAAAATAAATAAAAATTCTGAAGCTACGATGCCAGATTTAATAACACCCATATGTGTCAGACCGCCATATGTTTTTAAAACACCCTCATCTCATAGTGAAACTCAAGAGTTTCCCTAAAAAAAGAGCAGATATTTTAAAAATGAAATTCTTTGTTCTGTTAATTAACGCATACGTCTACATACTTCATATCCTTCAGGACCATTTAATCGATACACGTAATGCAAAAACTTTACTATGAAATGAGACCCCATGGTATCGGGGACAGACATGGCTAGCGCGTGCTAAGTAGCGGGTAGCAAACTGCTGACAGCTTGTTTCGTGTCGTAGTGCATGTGTTATGTGTAGATGTGTTATCATCCGTGACGTCAACAAATGGCTCTGTCGGAAGACCAGCGTTGATTGTAACGTGTTTTCAACCAGCTCATGCGAAAACGGATACCGTTCTGTAACTTTAATCGACAGAATCTTTGTCTTTTATTTTAAGCCATGTAGATATGCTTTTATAGTTACAAATAAAATAATATTCTATTCTATTCAGTACCTACCTAGTATGTATTGATAGGTACGATGACGACGTGGCGCGACGGGCGAAGGTGCGCGCCTGCGACACAGGAGGTTCTATTCCCGCCCAGAGAAAAAATGTTTGTACGATCTGCAAATATTTGATTCGGGCGTTCTGGGTATTTCCTATGTATAATAAAAAATATCTATCCATGTATTATTTATATCAGTCATCTAGTACCTACACATAACACTAGCTCTGCCTATCTTGGGGCTATAGAGGATGCTCGCACAGGACCGAGTTAGTTGCCGTGTAAAAGAGGAGGCCTATACCCAGCAGTGGGTGTCAAGGGGCTGATGATGATGATGAATGATAAACAAATCTTCAAGGCAACAATTTTATTAAGTCACCATTGCTTATGCAGTTCGTCTTATCTACAATTAAACATAAATAACCTAAGTACAAAGATCACCCACTGAAACAATTATGTAAAAAGAAATAAAAACACTCCAAACAAATGTTTACAAAAGAGTATTTTAGTTTCCCGTACGGGGAACAAAGTTAAAAGTTAATGCACAATTTTTACATAAAAATATATATGAACTTTCGAGGGCGATCCTACCAAATTTAAAACTAAATAAAATTACAAGAAGCATCATAAAGAGTTTATAATGAAGACATTTTACTCTATTATGCTAAAAAGCTATGCTTTTTTATAATATAACATCGTTAAGAAAGATATTTAGTGAGACATTTCATTAGAGAGAAAAGATCCGAGAATTTTGTAGAGCAAATAATTAACTAGAAAATTTATCTTTTTATTTAAGAATTCTTGAAATTTTTGCGCTTAATTGATGTATATTCGTACGAATGCTTGAAAAACTTTATATGTAGGTACTTAGAACGCAGTTCTTATTATGTGTTATGTAGTATGTAATCATAATCAAGCACAATTTTCAAACATAATATAAGAAGCATTGATTAATTAAAAAGGGAAGATGAGGTACTAGTTTCTCGAAAATGGCAACCTCATATTGTCTAAAATCGTGTGCTCCCACCTAAGTCACCGTCGGACCGGGGGCACGGGCGGTCGTGATTCGCGTGAAATATTGTTGTCTCGGTCTCAATTCGGATTAAGATACGTCTTTCTATGTGTGTAAAGCTGCTTGGGAAGTAATCAACGACAATATCGGTGACATAGAGCCTATAAAACAAATCGACAATATTTTTTGCAATAATTTGACATATACTGACCCACATGACATTAGTGAATTATTTAATCAATATTTTATTGACATAACGCATAATCATAATTTTAATTTTAATTCATCTGACATATCTAATTATATTGACGACTCTCACTCTTCCTCTATTTTCCTCTATCCAACTGACCCAGTCGAGATTTTTAAAGTTATCAAGAGTCTGAGAAACAGTAACTCTGTAGGTGTAGATGGACTTAATACTAGAATAATTAAACTAAGTGCTCAGCATATATGTGAGAAACTAAGTTATTTAATAAATAGATCATATGAGGAAGGATCTTTTCCAAATAAACTAAAGCTCTCAATTGTAAAGCCACTATTTAAAAAAGGAGACAGACTTAACATGGATAATTACCGACCTGTAACGCTATTACCTATAATATCAAAAATATTCGAGAAAACTATGTTGATAAGGCTTCAAAATTTTGTAAACAAACATAAAATTCTAAAACCAGAACAATATGGATTTCGTAAAAACAGTTCTACTTCTTTGGCATGCTTCAACGTTATCAAACTTGTAATGGATGCTATAAATGACAATGTTCCTGTGATTGCTCTCCTTTTAGACATGTCAAAAGCATTCGATTTCGTTGACCATAAATTGTTGCTCTTTAAGCTAAACAAGTACGGAATCAGAGGTAGAGCAAATGAGTTGCTTCAAAGTTACCTCTGCAATCGTCAGCAATGTGTTGAGGTAGCGAAGATTCATAAGGGAAATAGAAATGCCGTGCGGTCCAGCTTCAAATACAACAGATTTGGAGTACCACAAGGTAGTATTTTAGGGCCATTCTTATTTTTGATGTACATTAATGACATTCCTAATATTACAAGACATAAGACAATTCTATTTGCTGACGATACCACGATTATTATAAGAGGTGAACCAAATAATAACATGACATTTGAAATTGACATTAATAATACATTATCTGACACAATTCAATGGCTAAATAAGAATAATTTAAAAATCAACTTGACTAAAACTAATATTATACAATTTAGAACATATAAGCGGAAAAAAATTGACGTTACAATTAAGTATAACAACACCACAATTGCCGAAGTTGAAACAGCAAAATTCTTAGGAATTTGGCTCGATCAGCACTGCAATTGGAAAGCTCACATCAAGCATGTCTGTGACAAGTTAAATAGATTTATCTATGCCATAAAAAGTTTGAGACTACGGGTTTCTAGTGATGCAGCGCTCAAAGCGTACCACGGGTATGTCTCATCTACTTTGGCGTACGGATTAATTTTGTGGGGAAACTCCACCGATGTAGAAAAGGCCTTCATAATACAAAAAAAGTGCGTGCGGGCTATCTGTGGCGTTTGGAATACGGATAGCTGTAAACCCTTATTTAAAAAATTTGATATTCTTCCTTTGCCATGCATGTACATAAGGGACATTTGCTTGTTTGTGAAACAAAATCCTCATCTCTTTAAAACGCACGCGGATGTGTTGGAGAGACACACAAGGCACAAAAACAAGCTCTACGCACCAAACTTCAGATTAGAGCTTATAAAAAAGAACGCATATCATCAGGCGATAAATATATACAACAAATTACCCAGTGACTTAAAAGATTTATCATTTAATTTATTTAAAATAAAACTAAAATTATGGCTCATGGATAAATGTTTTTATGATGTTAAGGAATATTTTAATTTTAAAAATTGACATATTATAATGACATCACTATTTTATTTTTACATTTATTTTGAATTATTTAAAATTTATTAGACATGACAGTTATTTTTTAATATTATATAATGCCTTAGTTAGTATAACAATTGATTTTGCACGCCTTGACGAGGCAGAATGTATTGGAGTGTTATTTTTTATTAAGACCAATATTTATTGTACCTACATTCCTGCAAATAAATGATTTATGATTTATGATTTCCGTCTTTGTTCTTCTTTGTATTTCACAGGACTGGAAATATAACTGTGAGCGTATGTGTTTGCGTGTAGTTGTAACACATGCCAATTTTTGAGTAAGCGCTGGGAGAACGTAACCTACCTTCTCTTTTTAATTAATCAATAATAAGAAGTCAATTAATCCAAACCTAGAAATAAAGAAATCATTAAAATCTACAACAATGTAGAGAATTTATCGAAAAAGCATTTCATTTTCTGAGATCGACAATTAGTTTTGGTTTACACGACTCAGTTAAAATTATGCAAATGTTATAATATTAGTAAAATGCTATTTTTTTAACTTAAAGTATTCAATGAGTCCATGCAAGTTTCTTGTGCACATTAATATACTGGTAGATTTTAAATGTATCCATAAATTTTCAGAGCCTAGTTAAGTCATACAATCACTGACACCAGGCATTACTTTTACTTGACAATGATCAAACTTAAATAATATATAATATTATTTAGAGAGTATGTTAAGCTAACATTGCAACATAATTTTCTAATAACAACTACAAATCAAAAACTTTAGTCCAATCACGAGATCGGATTACTTGATGCAACTTTAGGTTGAAATCTAGCTTACCAATGAAATTATATGAGGGATACAACAGTAATTTTACCCAACTGTACATTAAAATGAACGAAAAATAGTTTGATAGTTCTGAAAAAACTAAGAATTCGTTTTTTAAACTTTCGCGATTTGTTAATATAATTAATGATTTCATCGGGAAATAATAACAGTACGCGATAAATACCCGATAAAATCATTAATTATAATAACTTCGTGTTCCTTAGTTTACAACGGTTTCTTTAGTTTTGCAGAATAAATACTAATCCTTTTTATGGGACCTAAGAGAATAATCTAAATCGCTCCATAAATGACTGAGAAATTGAAGGACATACATACAGCTGAACAAAGTCTGCGATTTTTTTCAAAGATGGTTAAAATACATACATTCATAAAACTGACAAATGGACAAAACAGTAACACTTTAGTTTTATGCAGGGTAAGGTTAGACAACAGTGTGAACTTACAAAAACCAATTTGACTTCAGAAGGGATTTGAAATTTTGGCACAGGTAGGTAGGTAGTCAACTACCTACCACTTTAGTTTTTGTCGATATCACAGCACACAATGAACGTTAAATTAGGATATAATCAAAGAACTTGTAGGTACGGCCTTACGCGGCCGTAATAGGGTATATGCATCGATTTTTTTATTGTTTTAATCGATTCTTTAGGTTATTATTTAACCGAAAAATGATAAGACGCTCACTGAATTTCGAAATAATAAGGTAAAAAAAACAAATTAAAACTACAATCATTTTCGGGTGATAAAAACGCTGCCATATTGGCGCCATGTTTATTTGACGTCCACGTTCACACTCGATTAAAACCTTTTGTGACTACCTCAGTAGTGATCATCTCAGAAGAGGTTTTCCGAAAAATCTGAAAATAACCGACGATACGAAATGTGAAGTGGGCAGAATAGGAATAGTGTCAAATCATGGTGCAGCAAGCAGAATAAAAAAAGAAGAAATGTGAACAGCGATGTCACGTCCGCTCTAGTCAATGGCGTAGCGTTTTGAAATTTTGCGATTGAGATTTAAAATATCAATTATTCAATGGTAAAATTCTACGATAAAAACATCTAAAAATTCTAAAATAATTATGTAGATATGTTTCTATATCAATAGAGAATACGTATATATTTTTTAGCCATTTTGAAATCACATGCATATACCCTATTGTTCCGTGCACGCCGATTCCCCCAGCAACGTATGCCTTACCAGTCTTGCCACGTCCCTGGAAGAGAGCTCAAATAATAAATTTCGTATAGCATTATGTCCTAAAGCGTTTTTTAGAGAGATTTCAATAGAACAATGGTTATTTTCGTAATAGCATCTCAGAAACTTGACGCTTTGGGATAATATATTACATGTCTTTGCTAAATGAGCTATCTTAGGCCCGTATTATGAAAGCTTACTCAGTCATAGAGCTATGCTTGAGTGACGTTTATGCTATAGAAAAGCGTTGCTCAAGCATAGTAGGATGACTGAGCAAGCTTTCATAATACGGGCCTTAATGTCTGTGCGCCGATAAAAATAAGTGGTTAGGGTCACTCCATAAAAAAATCACGAATTCCCATAAGCAATGCTTTTTATCTCGATCATCAAGAAAAGGGACAGCAATATTTTTAGTGCTGACAAATCAGTTTTTTTTTGTTCCATGGGAATAAACACTCTTACGGTAGTTATAAGCAATATAATAATTATCACCAAAAGCAATAGCTTTTGGTGATAATTATTATATTGCTATTCAACTGTAGGCACTGTTTACTATTGCTAGCTTAGTTATTATGTACAAAAATTTATAAGTTGTTCTTTGAATATTTAATCGTCAGAAATACTTTATTGGCTACCTTTCTGCGACTCTCACTGTTATTATAACTTTTTTCTGAAGTGTCTCAGATAGGGAATTTTTCCTTCTGTTAAACTCTATTTCTACTACTAAAATTGAGCTAGATAATTAGATTACGGTTTCAATTATTAAAAGACATGTATAATATACTACTATTTATTTACTATTGCTTATATATTTAGAATTATTGCGATATGCAAGGCAAATATAGGTGTTCACATAATTTTAGAATATATCTTTGGGCCAAGGTTTGTGAGCTAAATCTATACATAAATGTGGATTGTAATCTATAAAAAATAAATATCTGTAGCCAGATATAATAATTATAATAATGTAAATCTAAAACGATATCCGTTGAACATTAGAAACTGGACTTGAGTTCTATAATTACTTGTATCACGTTAAAAATGTAAAATCAAACAAGTTTTTTGTAAGAAAGCTCACTATAGAGCAAATTTCTAGCTATGTAGAAACATAATTTGCTACAAGAGTAAGCATTGGTAGAGCACCCTCTTTAATAACATTTGTTATTCATTATTTTGTAGCTCTGTACTGCATATCCACACAACATCGGTAAAAAGATGCTGTCCTTTTAAATCATTTCAATCAAATGTGGCCCATAAAATTACAATGTAATATGTCATCTTATTCCGTGCCCAGTCCAATATAAACTCTTTTATATTTGTCTATACAGTGCGTATTTGGCCAATCTGCAAAGATTTATAAACTGTTCCAACTAAAACCCAAAAGTTTTCCGCCCTACGAAATTTCATTCTTTATTTTCATTATGTTTACGCAGTGTATTCCGTAGACGATTTACGTGGTATATTCGGAATTTCACAGTTTACACAGTATATTCCTTGGGATTTCACCGTCCAGGCTTGTCCCTCAGCGTTACACGGTATATTACGTAACACATTATCTTCCTTGGGATTCTGCCGTGTAGGCTTACAGTTTACACTGATATTCGTCGTTCCACGTTTACACAGTATATTCCATAGGATACCACCGGCCAGTCTTGTCCCTCACCGTGAAGAGGTGAGGGAGAGACGGAGGCTACTGGAAGTCCGCCAGCGACTGCCGCCAGGTGGCGTGGAACGGAATGCGCAGGATTTTTAGTTTCGTGTTTGGAAGCTGGGCTGAGAGAAGTCGTTGGAGCGTTGGTAAGGGAAGGATTTCCACCTGTGGACAAGATACTGTGTTAGAAGAATAATGAGTATACCCACAGCATCATCAGAGATATTAACGCATTCACTGCCCAGCCGCGGCGGTACAAACGCAGGGGTGCAGCGTCACCTTAGCCCCTTCAGGTACGTGTGCGTCGCGGGCCATGAGTGTTTACAAAATACTGAGAAAACCAATCGCAATACAACTTGACTGGTTCGCTTCGCTCGCCTTGCTGTATAACGTTACAACATACCATCCCAGTGTAGCGAGCGAAGCAAATCGCGCTGTGTGTATCGACAGTGCCAGTGTGGCGAAAGTCCCATACATAGCTCTGTAGTACTCACAAGACGTTCCACGTACTCCACTGTGACTGCATTACTGATAAAGCCTACCCAAGATGATTATTTATTGACAGTACATAATCTTTATTTTTTTGACTGTATTCCATGTATTATATATTTGCATAGTATATTTATAAAAATTGTGAGAGAAAACTCTGAATTCTATAAAATTTTACGATTATGTTTCTACTCTAACTAATATGTCCAAAGTCAACTCTAGGTTACCTGCGGTGGTCCAGCAACTAACTGGTGGTCCATGGGCAGGCGACAGCCGGGTACGGGCTTCAGCACCGGAATGCACTCTCCCAACTCCCGCTTGGCCTGTCCGCCGTTACCGGCCGAGCACTGGTCTATGAACAGTTCTGTGACACGTAGTAACTCTATGGTGACGCCCCACATTAAGTGGGTAAGGGTGTCTTTTAGTCGGAGGACGCCGCTGAGCACCTGAAAAGTAAAGGTTTATGTTAGGAAACTTGTAATTAGCCGTCAACAAACATGTTACTTCTGGTCTATCCAGGCATGTTCTACAATTATACATATTCAACTAAATTTTTGTAACCTAGATGTAAGTTTCTCCAAAAAATTGAAAATAAAGTACAATTCGAGAAGAAAAAATTGAGAGTTTAGTTTTAGTTTAATAAATCTAAGAGACACAGTTAAACGTAAACGGATTGTGGAAAAAATGTTACTTTAATGAATATTACTTCTTGTTGCCAAAAGCAAAGAATGCTTGCCCTTTCATATATTGACGATCAAATAAAGGGGTCCTGAGTACGGCAGCCGCAGCGGAGCTTTTAGTGGGTATTTCGTCGTTCTTAAGACGCCGAGTCACACATAATTCTGCCCGCTGCTCAGACCAGTTTAAACGTAAACGAATTTCCTCACCGAATAAAAAAGGGTTTCTAGAAAGCTAGAAATCAAGTGATATAGTAACATACTTTAGATAGATTATTACCTGTTTATTCGTGGTCGCGGATTGAGACACGTATGTGGGTATGATGAGTAGTCTCTGGATGTTTTTGCATTCTGCTAGCGCGTCGTCGAAACCAACCTGCAAATAACCATCAAAATGTAGTTATTGATAACATACAGTTTCATGAGAGAGGCATAGAAGTGGCAAACGGATCACAAAATGTGTGGGATCCTCGCGCTTCACAGAGCTATCAGATTATCTCAGTGCGGTGAGTGAAGTGAGATCTGGTTATTACACAGCGGCGTTGTGTAACAAGTTAGAGAGGCGAGCGAAGCTAGCCGCAAACCATAACACAGCCCAGCGAGCGAAGCAAGCCGCAGTCACACAGCTCTCGCACTAGACATTTATTTCACGACGAGACATTCAATTAATAAATATGTAAGTAAAATTCTATATATATGTTACGTTACGTACGTTCAGTGCTAACTCCCTAAACGGCTCGTGTCGTGTAACTTAAAAGCAAATATCTACACGATTTTTCCATTATTTTGCAATATACCTACATTTAGTTATGAACAACATAGATAGAAAAGAAAGATGTACCTAGACCGAAGTGTGACCGAGACAACAATTAGCACGCGAAAAACGACCGCGCCGTTCCGACTATTACTGAGGACACAATTGGACCTAATTCGAGGTTGCCATTTCCAAGAAGCCAGTGCCTCATCTGATTATTTAACATCAATAGGGTATATGCATGTGATTTCAAAATGGCTAAAAAAATATATACGTATTCTCTATTGATATAGAAACATATCTACATATTTATTTTTGCATTTTGAGATGTTTTTATTGTAGAATTTAACCATTGAAAAATTGATATTTTAAATCTCAATCGCAAAATTTCAAAACGCTACGCCATTGACTAGAGCGGACGTGACATCACTGTGCACATTTTTTCTTTTTTTATTCTGCTTGCTGCACCATGATTTGACACTATTCTGCCCACTTGACATTTCGTATTGTCGATTATTTTCAGTTTTTTCGGAAAACCTCTTTCCTGAGATGATCACTACCGAGGTCGTCACCAAAGGTTTTAATCAAGTGTGTACGTCGACGTCACATAAACATGGCGCCAATATGGCAGCGTTTTTATCACCCGAAAATGATTGTAGTTTTGATTTGTTTTTTTTCCTTGTTAATGCGAAATTCAGTGAGCGTCTTATCATTCCTCGATTAAATAATGACCTAAAGAATCGATTAAAACACTAAAAAAAATCGATGCATATACCCTATTATTCTACCCGATATTTTACTTTTTTCTTGGTATAATATTGATCTCACCTTGACGTCAATATTGACAAGCTCGAGTCGCGTCAGGTTCGGCAGCCTGGCCAGCGAGCGCAGCAGCGCGGGCGCGGCGCAGTGCGCAGTGCCCCGCTCGAGGCGCAGTCTCTGGAGCCGCGAGAGACGCGCGAGCACCGAGCCGAACTCTTCGCGGAACGTGCATTCGCCGAGCTCGAGGGATTCTAGGTTCGGCAGCTCGCCGACTACGTCGCACGCTTTCCAGCCCAGCTCCTGTGGATAATAATATTGATAGATGTGATTTGAGGTTACGGATAGGCAAGTGGCAAGCTAAGTGTACAATTATTGTATTTATGGAAATAAAGCATTTTCGAGTTTTGAGTTTGCAAGGGATGAAAGTTCAACAACCGTTGGGGTAAACGAGTTCTTGGGTGGAGACTGCGACTCGGCAAACGGACGCCCTCCGGCCAGGTGGGATGACGATCTGCGAAAAACTGCAGGCAGATGCTGGATAAATCAAGCTGAAGACTACATTGGTTATTTTCTTTTTCTTTGTTTGAGTAAAATCATTTTAGGTTATGGGAATGGTGTTTCTTCACGTAAATTGTGTGTAAATGTAAACGAGATTCAATGTTTTTTGTGATTTTATTAACCTACTTTTTGCAAGAAATGAAACGGAAAAGTAATTTGACGTACCTTGTTGGTGGTCAGAGATGTAACTCCATAGAGATCAGAGATGTACCTTGATGGAGATGAGAGACGTACCTTGATAGAGATGAGAGACGTTCCTTGATGGTGGTCAAAAAGGTCAAAAAAGTACCTAGATAGTGGTCAGAGATGTAACTCCATAGAGATCAGAGATGCACCTTGATGGCGGTGAGAGATGTACCTTGATGGCGGTGAGACGTTCCTTAATGGAGATGAGAGGCGTTCCTTGATGGTGGTCAGAGACGAACCTAGATGGTGGTCAGAGATGTCACTCCAAAGAGATAGAGAGATGTAACTCGATGGAGGTGAGAGACGTACCTTGATGGAGGTGAGAGACAAATGGCGCAGGTTCGTCAGGTTCCGTAGCGGAGTGAGGTCGGCCGAGAGCGCGAGCCCCTGCATGGACTTGAGGCGTAGGTCTGTAAGCAGCGCGGGGGTGGCGAGGGGCGCGGGGTTCAGGAACCCGTCCTTGATAGCCACCGCCGACAGGTAGCGGAGGTTGGGTAGCGCGCCTGCCGCGGCTTCTACTGCCCGGGCGGGGCAGCGGCACATTTCTAACCTGTATTACAAAACGAAAGACTCATTATTACACATTTAGAATAATATGTTGTCTGCATAAACCAAATAGGGTTGAAGATATATGGGCCTTAACATTAGTGACCATTTTGGGTTTTTTTTTTCAATATAGCCGCGCAGATTAAAATGTATATATTTTAACATAATGTCCTAAAGGGCCAGGTTTCTGACATAGATACAGAAAAATATAGTTATTTTCATCATCTCAGAAAACTGACGCCTTTGAACATTATTTTACAAGACATATATAGTTTGTTTTAGTGTTCTCAGACCTAATAAAGTGAAGGTTATTTATTAGCTTTTCTGTTCCTAGGTTCTACTAATTAATTTGTAATAATTGAAGCTGTATGGCCTTCCTTAAAAATTAATAAATGTATAACCGTTACTTACGCATCGATTTAGAAAACAAAACAAATAGCCTATGTTTGATTCCTGTATTAGAATAACCTGTTGCAAAATTTCAGCCCAATCCATTCAGTCATACTTATTATTAGTATGATGTGCGATTAATGTTTTTTTTCGATTAAATTAAATGGAGTCTGATATATACTGACCTTTCCAACGTGTCAACTTTGGAGATGTGAAGAGCAAACTGGTCCCAGAAGAAGATATCATTTTGCGGCAACAGCATCTTGCGAAGGTCCAGCCAATTTGTGCCGTGACGTTTGAGGGCGGTACATAACCCTCCCCAATCGTTTGCCTTTGAACAAAAACATACGTTAATAGAGTTTATAAATGCCTGGGAGACATACCATACCATGCAAATATTCTTTACTGCACAGTAATCAGAAACAACAGAAAACAAATACAGATAATGTACAATGGGCGGCCTTGTGGCTAGAAGCAATCTCTTCTCTTATCTATCAGCTATCTAGTGCCTATAAAACATGTTTTGCTTAGCTTAAGTGCAACTAGTCGCTATTTTTTTCATACAAACGTGAAAGGGTAACTACAAGGCTGTTTGACGTTGACCATCCAAAACTAAGGATGAAATCAATTTAGACATCATAAACTAAGTTTGTAAAAACTATACAATCTAAAACAGTAAAAAAAGTATATGTTTGAAAAATACAAGCTTCTAAACTTTCGTATTTCAACACGAATTTTAGCTTAACTTTGGGCGAAAATATATAATACATGGGGAAACGCACTCTAAAATGAAGGTTTTACCGACATAGTTATTAATTTTGAAGAGATACATTCAATAGTTTTTCTATGGCGGCATAAATCATTATACATTTCATTCTATTGCGCGGGTATGTCTATAATGACAGGTGAGATAGCATACATTTAGGTCGCGCTCACTGATGACAAACAGTGTATTCTTAAGGCTAGATAATGCTCTGTGGCATTTGTCTAGTATTATCAAATATTAACTTAAAGCTTTTATTTATCACGATTTGTAGTCCTCCAACAAGTTACATTGTATTCGTAAAATCAGTCCACTATTTTCTGTAGAAATTTTTGGCACTAATAGACCTTCGCTTGAGCACAGCCTCGCCAGATGGAAATGGATGGTTTAGAAGACATGTATTCACTCTTGTGTGCGACACACTGCGACGGAAGGTATGGTACCTGTGAGTTTTTCATCCGCACGTGTCTCCAGAGCGCTGGCTTCGCGGCGAGGTCCCTCCACGCGCGGCACACGCGCGCGCAGTGCGCCAGGTCTCGCATTCCGAGGTACTGGAAGATCTGCAAACAATGCGGAAATTATTAATTTCACATCTGTCAATGTCATAAAACCGGTCGAAGGATTTATTATGTCAGCACACGGGTACAACCCTATCCTAGACCCCATCACTAGTTAATGGCGCTTGTGTAAACGCTTGCGCATATGTAAACTCAAAGTCAAAACTTCATGCCCATACAAAAATGTTCAAGTATGACGTCACGCTTCACATGCCAATAGCGTCGCGTTTAGACATTTTGCTGTTGAAACTTAAAATATCTACTTTCAATGATTAAATTTCACAATAAAAACATCATAAAATACAAAATTAAATATACAGATCTATTTCTATATCAATCAATAGAGTATACGTAAAAAAATATTAGCTTTTTTGAAGTCACATACATATTAAAATATCTACTTTTCAATGATTAAATTTTACAATAAAAACATCATAAAATACAAAAATAAATATACAGATATATTTCTATATCAATAGAGTATAAGTAAAAAAATTTAGCTTTTTTGAAGTCACATGAATATACCCTATTTAATAGTTTACCTGTATTATAACACTGCTGTCCTTAATCTTCTCGTAGAAGGATGTAAAGTAGTCGACGTCGTCTTTCGCGTCAGTCTTGGCCGGCCGGCCCCGTCGCCTCGGCGATACCGCCGCCATCGGAGGCGCCGGCGCTCCATTCAGCATTCGGGGCTTTCGCTTGTCATCGCTGTGGAGTATAGACTATAAATAAATAACTAAATAATGATGCGACAATTCAGACAGCATTATCTGCCCCGAGATAAGCAGGACTTGTGTTATGGGTACTAGATAACTGATATACATAATAGAATACATTACATAAATAGATATTTTTTATTATACATAGGTAGTTAACATCCTCAATACCCGAAACATATATTTGCAGGTTACAAACATTTGTCCCAAGGCGGGAATTGAACAAGCAACCTCCTGCATTGCGGGCAGTTTTCGCCCGCCGCGGCACATAGATTTCTATCCATGTAATGTATTGTATACGTACACCATCTTATTTATTTATCTAGTACCCTAATCACAAGATCTGCTTAGCTTGGGGCTCGATCATGCTGTGTGGATTGTCCAACATTATTATTATTTGATAGATGTTTAGGACTACAGTTATACTCCATCTACGCATTTATTTTCTTTGTCTCAATTAATGAATGCAATATTTAAAACTCTGCCCTAACTCGATGTAGAATGTTTGTAAACAAACTACGACACATATAACTAAATCTCGCTTGCCTGACGTCGAGTTTCAGATATAATTGTAAGTAATATTCAAGAAATTAACTAGTAAAATTTTACATTAATTATGTGTACATAACCTTGGAATAATATGCAGCTAGAGTCTGTTCAAAAAGAGAAGAGTCGTGGGAATTGAGGGCGCTCGTGTGCCAATTGACAACTTTTGTTGCAGTACGACTAAAAGTGTTAGTTCACCGTAACGCCACGACTCTTCTCTTTTTGAACAGACTCTACCAATAGTAGAAAAAAAAATTGGTATATACATTTTTTATTAGAGTTTGATACATTCCCTTAGCTAAATATACTAAAATTAACGTAAGGCACCTTCACAGTAAAGCTATAAGGATGATTCAATATAAATAACATAACGAAATTATATGTTACTTGGCTTTTCTATGTTCTTTAAAAAATATTTGTGTAACTGATTTTCTGTTTGCTTAAATAAAATACTTTGTAAATAACATAGTATTTAAGAAACCAGAAATTTTCATTATTGTGAGAGTATGCCGAAAACTTAAATAAAATAAAAAGTCAAGTAAAACTTAAACATTACACAAAGATTCGGTATGCCAATTAGTTATTACGTTTGCATGTTACTATCAAATAAATTTACTTACAGGGACTTGAATTTAGGTTTGAAAATATTAACATAAAGGTATCCCATTTGGAGCATGCAATGGGTTTTATAAACAATGCTTGTTGTAGACCTAAAGCTAAGCTAAGTTAGTTTAGCTCGTATAGCCGAAGTAGATTTTCGTACCACATAGTTGAGTCTCTATACATGTCATGAATGTAAATGAGACATTAAGTCGTGACATGCATATACTCTATTGAACGCGTTCAATGAAAGATTAAGTCAGATATGCGCGTCAGAAAATGGGCTAAACTCGTGTAAGTTTAACCCATTTTCCGACACAAGTTTGATCGGGTTGAAGTGCTAAACCTAATTAAAGAGCTTAAACTAAAACTTAGTTAGATTAGCTTTCGGATTAATCAGCATAACAAGGCGATAAAGTAATCACTTTTACTTCAGAATGCCTAGTGCAAGTTTTATCATATTTTACGTTTGTTTACGAAGAATTTGTACATAATAAAGAATGCAAAATCCACAAAACGCGATCGCAAAACGCTGTTTTACAGGAATTGACAGCTAAATAGTTCTGGCCGTTCTCACTATTCATCGTTTGGTTAATATCTAGAGATGAATTTCCACATCATTGTGTATAAGAATGTGTCAGAATTAAGCCGCTAGCCCACTGCGGCACACGCTGTCAACGGCGGCCACGCGGCGCGTGGTCTACCAATTCAACGCCACTGCAGCACACACTATACATAAAAATCAACCCACAACTACAACTGCTAGGGATTGCTGTCTCCCCCGCTACGTAGGCGTTGCGCGTAGCTTGCCTGATTGCCGTTGAGCTGCGCGGGTGCAATATTCGAGCAAGCCACGCGAGTAGCAATGACATAATTAATCTCGTATTCATGCGTAGCGCATGTAGTGGACGTTATCACATACATTTTCTTGCAAAACTAGACACACGTTCGTAGCGCCTCTCCGTGCGCAGCAGTGGGTCTCCAGCTTTAGCCTGTTGCTACCCAAACCAATGGATAAATTGAATACATATTGGGCATAGCGACCAGCGCTATACGATAAATATTACAGTATCGCTAAGCTTTTTATATATTTACACACTAAATAAAAAACGATTAGAAGTCTAAGATAAGTTATTTCATGGGGTTGTAATTGTAATCCGGAAAAACCGCCCGCCTCATCTGAAAATAAAGAACACATAGTTAGTAATAATTTTAGAGATAGTTTTTGAATAATGGAATTTTGTTTCATTATCGTGTATCATTCTTGTTACGTTTGCTAGTAAAACTACCCCAAGAAACAGCACAGAATCTTAATCTTAAGGGTTTAGGGCTCCGTAGGCCTTATAGGAGTTCCTATATCTATATCTTATAGGAGATTAAGGCTTTGTTTACGGAGACGCGGCGCGTGCAGCGGCGCGGCCCGCACTTAATTCAAACATATGGCGTTGGTAGAGTGTGTTTACGGAGAAGGGTTTAGGGCTCTTATACAAGGACGGCACTTTGCCGACGGCAAGGCAATCGCACCTGTCGACGCCTCCTGTCGACGATTCGACGGCAGTTGTCGGCAGGCGTCGACTGCAGTCGACGACAGTTGAAAGCAGCCGTCGACGGGTGCAGTTGTCTTGCCGTATATGTGCTCTTACAGACTACATGGAGTGACCTTCATTATATGAGGACTTGACACCGTACTGTTATTCTATCGCATTCTAAGACATTTATGTACACTAGCTTTTGCCCACAGCTTCGCACACGCCGTAACTAAGGAAACGTACGAAGGTTATTTACATCCCTATGGGAACGTATTTCTAGGATAAAACAAGCCTATGTGTTAATCTATACCGTGTCCATTTTGAATGAGGCATAAACGTATACAAACCGCCAATACTTAACCTAAAATTCACTTTGGCGCGTCCTTTTATACGTAATTTACATTACTTGTCAACTTTAGATCCTCCCTTCAATAATAATTGCTTACAATTATATCTGAAACTCGACGCCAAGCAAGTGAGATTTTGTTATTTGTGTCGTATTTTGTATACTAACATGCTCCATTCAAAATGGATAAACCATAGGTCTAACTAGACGTGCAGTGGTTTCCCTAAAATATGCAAAATCAGCACGATCCGTACAGTATCAGTTTAAGCGTAAATAAGAACAAACATCTATCTAACCTACTATGACGACCTCTGTGGTGCAGCGGGCGAAAGTCCGCATGCGACGCAGGAGGTTACGGGTTCAATTACCGCCCCGGGACAAATGTTTGAACGTTCTACAAATATTTGTTCTAGATGTTTTCTATGTATAAAAAAAATTGTGTATTGTATTAAGTATATCAGTTATCTAGTACCCATAACACAAGCTCTGTTTACCTTGGGGCTAGCTAATGCTGTGTAAATTGTCCTAAGTTTTTTTACTATGATTAATTAACTTTAGCTTGAACCGGGACTAAAATACCTATTTAGCGGCCGTATGCTGCTGGTTACCCTGGCTACACTGCGGGTGCGGCCGCGGCACTACGATGAACCTGCAAAGAAACAATAATATCTACAACAAGAGTCATAACCCTGCGGTCCGTTTAGAGACAAAAACTATTTGAGTGCTAATATCTTCTTCGTTTCTTCTTTTAATGGCGTCTACGTCTTGGTTGACATAATTTTGCCAATGTCCCAAAAAAAGACGTGTGGCACTCGGGGACTGCCGCGGTAAAGCTATTGCAATGCCATCTAGAGGCGAGTTGCTGAACTAAAGAGACAAACGTCATATTTCAAAAAGTCATTAAAAGTTCTACTATTCATCGATAGATGGCAAAACTAAAAAGTATCACCGCTGTTCCAGTCGGAGTGGGGAGCGTGAGGTTTTTTCGTTACGGAATTTCTGGATTCGGTCCCCGCGCTCAAGGCCCGCGATAGAAGCTATGCAATAGCTTAAAAAGACGTGTGGCACTCGGGGACTGCCGCGGTAAAGCTATTGCAATGCCATCTAGAGGCGAGTTGCTGAACTAAAGAGACAAACGTCATATTTCAAAAAGTCATTAAAAGTTCTACTATTCATCGATAGATGGCAAAACTAAAAAGTATCACCGCTGTTCCGGTCGGAGTGGGGAGCGTGAGGTTTTTTCGTTACGGAATTTCTGGATTCGGTCCCCGCGCTCAAGGCCCGCGATAGAAGCTATGCAATAGCTTAATATACGAGAAAAATAAAAGCAACGTTGTTCGGTAATAAAGAAGAATAAAGTAAGTGAATTCTTCGATAAAATGTTAATCAAATAGATATAAGAAAATTACACAATTATGGGCAACGTTGTACGGTAAGGTTTAGTTTTTTTTTCAAGTGCTACGGAGCGCGATACCGACAGATCGGGCTATAATGTCAATTTGACAGATCTTTTACAGCGTTTACAGCGACCATCCTCCGTAGCATGGGCGTTGCGAGCGTGTGGATATGACGTCATCTATGACGTTTCACTGCAACTGTAGATGCGCCATAACGCCCGATAGCGAAAAGTCATAGATGACTTCATATCCAGGAAGGACTATTAAGGGATATCTGAGGGGCGGGCAGCAGCGCCCTCTGTTCGATACCGAATAATTATACCACTGAACTGCGAGCCCCAATCCGCATGCCCAGCGTAGGGATTATTGATTATCCCTCATGATATAAAAGCCGTAATTATCGGAGGAGGAAGACTCCTTGAATACAAAAAATATCCAGGTTTTTGAATCGGAGTGTAGACCTAACCACCGAATATAGACTGAGCTACGGAGCTGAGACGTGGACACTCACGATAGGGCTGGTCCACCAGTTCAAGGTCGCTCAGCGAGCTATGGAAAGAGCTATGCTCGGAGTCTCTCTGAAGGATAGGATTCGTTACGAATACATCCGACAGAGAACCAAATTTATCGACATGGCTCAAAGAATTATCAAGCTGAAGTGGCAGTGGGCCGGCCATATTTCGCGAAGAACCGATAACCGCCGGGTTAACGAGTTCTTGAGTGGAGACCGCGACTCGGCAAACGTAGTGTAGGACGCCCTCCGGCCATGTGGGATGACGATTTGCGAAAGACTGCAGGCAGATGCTGGATGTGTCAAACTGAAGACAGGGCGCAATGGCGCTCATTAAGGGAGGCCTATGTCCAGCAGTGGACTAATATAGGCTGATGATGATGATAGACCTAAGAACTCAGTCATAGTCATGAGCCGAAGAACACATGGGCAATGAAAGTGTTAATAGCATTGTGCTTCTAAATACCTTCGTCCGTTGATGATAGCTAGAGACTGCGGTAGCGACCCGCGGACGATGAGGCGCGGTGAGGGGGCGGGGGGAGGCACGGGCGGCGCGGGGGGGCGGGGCGCGGCGCCGCGGGGGGCCGCTACCGCCCACACGCGCTCGCCATCTGAACCACCTGATACCTGGAATTTATAAGGATTGGGTAAGATCAATTATACTTTTAACTTTTTCTGCTAGTGGACAAAAAATTGAGGTGAATCAGAGTCAATTGCACCTTATTTCTTGTTTGTAATAACTATTTATCAAGCTGTTTATATAGTAAAAAGTTTGACTTGTCTAAGTACTTATTTTGTAAGTCTAAAGAAATAAACGATTTGACTCTAACTCTATACTCGTGTATTGTAGCCGTTACTGCCTTAGAATTTGCGCCACCCCAACTCTTCCCGTGAGTGTCGTACATTGGGGGCAGGCAGCAGCGCCCCCTGGAGAACCATTCTATCAGACTGCGATCCTCAATGCACACACCCAGTGTAGAAAGCTTTCTCTCATGGGAAGTAAGATTAAAGACAATATGGTGTTTATCAGAGGGAGGCTTGAGTCCAACAGTGGACCATTATAGACTGTTGAGGATGATTGAGGAACTATATAGTTTACTTCGTCGTTTATTTTGTATAGGGACTATTTATGTCCTTATTTTGTATGCCCAAATAAATTCTTCCCCTTCCGTAGGCTCTTGTATAGTTTCAGCCACAGTTCAATAGAGGATAACGAGACCCAAATGACAAAAACTCACTTACTTGTCGTCGAGATTCAAATGTAAATGTAAGCAATATTTATTGGAGGACGGATCTCAAATGGACAAGTAATGTAAATTACGTATAAAAGAACGCGACAAAGTAATTTTTTTTAATGATAAATGAATTTATTACTGTGGAACTATGGTTTATCCATCCAGCATGGAGCATGTTAGTAAATAAACCACGATATAAATAACAAAAACTCACTTGCTTGGCGTCGAGTTTCAGATATAATTGTAAGCAATTTTTACTGAAGGGAGGATCTAAAATCGACAAGTAATGTAAATTACGTATAAAAGGACGCGCCAACAAAGTGAATTTTAGGTTAAGTATGGGCGGTTTGTATACGTTTATGCCTCATTCAAAATGGAAACGGTATAGGTGGTAATGTTTACATTGGTCTTATGTCAATCTATAGCATCTCTAGTCTACCACGGTCAGGTTTACAGCGGTTACATGCAAAATAAGAACTTAACAGATATAAAATAAGCTAAAGTTATACAAATGATGAACAAAAATGTAGAGTAAGTCAACAGTAAAATAAGAATGTCATGAATTAAAATAAGTTAATGATGTATTTTAATGCATTTCATTAATAAAAATATAAGTTAATATCGAAAGTAAATAATATGAATATTCATAATTACAATTTGTCATATAAAAATTCATTAGCCGTATAATATGCTTTCTCCTCCAATAATTTGTTATATATTTTAGGTTATGTATGGGCGGTTTGTTAACTAACATCCTACATGCTCGATGGATACGGTATATTTACCTTCATCCTAAGCAGCACTCGCTTATCATTAGGCTTGTGTGTGTTAGCCTGAGGGGCCGGCAGTCGGCGCGGAGTCGGCACGGCGACGGCCGCCGGCGCCGAACTCACCGACACGCCGGACTTGTGAGTTAGCGGCGGCGGCGAGCGAGTAGGAGATGATGATTTATGGCAATTCTGTAAAAAAGTACATATTAGATTGAGTTGAGGCAGAGAACGAATATAGGCTGCGATACGACCTGCAGAAGTAAAATACTGTGTTAGAGTCAGAGTCAGAGTCAAATCGTTTATTTCTTTAGACTTACAAAATAAGTACTTAGACAAGTCAAATTTTTACTATATAAACAGCTTGATAAATAGTTATTACTATCAAACAAGAAATAAGGTGCAATTGACTAATTCACTTAAATTTTTTGTCCACTAGCGGTGTTGCAGATCGTAACACCTGTAAGAGGTAAGAGATTCTTGAGTTACCACTCCAGCGTAGTGTTAACTCAAGGACGTGCAGCAAATCCGCAGTGGTGTAGCGGCAACTAGCAACATACCTTGCATAGAAAGGTGTTCGCCGGAGGCATGTGTTTGACCCCCGCGCAGGCCGGGTGGTACAGACAGAGGCAGGTGGTGCAAGCGAGGGACGGCACTCCGGAGCCACACGACATTGAGCAGGGCTGGATCAGCTGGCGGGGCGGTGACTGTGAAGCGTAAAACATACATTTTTACTAAGTTCATTAAATTAGAACAGCGGACTTGAGGTAAGACTCAAATCGACGGATGATATCGGCGTGTAGCTAGAAGTCAGTCTTTTTATAACCGGTGGTGTATGAGGTTTGCAATGGGCCGAATAAGTTTAGGTATCATGTTTTTATTCGGCGATGGTGGTTGTAGTTTTGTGAGCGAATTAACACAGCAGATCCTGTTATGTGTTAATTCGCTCACAAAAAGACACGAATACTTAACCTCAACCTCAAGAGCCTATATTGGTGGACCAATGTAGGCTCTTGAGGTTGAGGTTAAGTATTCGTGTCTTTTTGTGAGCGAATTAACACATAACAGGATCTGCTGTGTTGCTGTGATCAGGAGTGGACTCCTGGACGCTGTCCTCCCCCTTTGAAGAGCGCCTTATTGGCGTATCTCATGGGGGTAATGCCCATAATCGCCACGCTGGGCATGCGGGTTGGGGATCTCAGTTTGATGGTAGAATTGTTTGCAGGGGGCGCCGATGCTCACCCTCGGTGAATATCCCTTTGTCGCCTCTTACGACACCCACACGGGTAGAGATAGCGTGGTGCAAATTCTATGGCAGCACCACACAGCGCATAGGTAACTCACTAAACAGTAATTGCTACGACAAACATGAGCTGCAGCAAGTACCTGAGAAACGCTCTTGAGCGATAATCAATGCCAATTGTCGCTTAGTCTTTAGATGTCTTGTTGAAAATAGTTTCTTTTAGATCTAAGTGTGCAATAAAGTGTTTTTTATTTTATAAAAACATAAACAACTTGCCATGTCTATTTTTATGTACTTATTAGTGGGTAACGTTGCTGATTGACATTTATAGGATAATCGTTTTAGAATAAGTAGCTGTTTAATTAGGCTAAGAGTGTAATTGTTTGTTACCCCGAATAAAAAAAAACTAAAACGTATACCAAAGAGGCAAAGACTATACAGATACTAAAAATACCTGTAAATCCGGCGACGTCAACTGCGGCGGCGGTTTCGAGTGCAGCGGTGGTGGATGCGGCGGCGGAGTCACCAGCCTCGGCGGAGTCACCAGCCTCGGCGGCGAAGACTTCGGGACGTGGATCACCAGCGGCGGGACTGTGAGGGCCGGGGGGGCAGGGGGTGCCACCTCCGGGGGGGCGGGGCCTGGCTCCGGCGGCCTGCCCGTACACACTACACTCGCGACGGCTCAGTACCCGTGAGGGGGGCCGATTGCGTGTGTCAATCGGCCCCCCATGTCAATAGACGGGGTGGAATTACAATCCATACATTTATTAAAAGTTTAGAATTAATGATAATTTATAAGTGAATAAGATTAACTATCCCCAAATGCTTAAACTCGGGTTTAAGCACGTCACGGGATGTGCTTAAATCCGAGTTTTTGAGTATACGGAGGTATAGGGCACATATTTAAAAATTTAATTCTAAGAATATAGGCTTTATTTTGTCATTTTATATGTACATGTTTGGTTACAAATATTTTTGTATGGAGTATAATATAAAACAACAATTTCAATCACAGTAAGTAACATAAATTCATAGAACATAAATCTTACTATCTAAAGTAGGTACTATATTTATAGGAATGTATCAAACTCTTGCATGGATTTTCTTAAAATATTGTACAAAATCGAGAAGCACCAAAACTGGTCGAACCCAAGACTAAATGTAGTCTGGAGTTCAACTAAAATATGCGTAATAAATCCGAAAATAGAATCATATTCGACTCCCAATTGCTATTTGGCGCTATATTTTAAGAGTGTGAAAATAGTTATTGGAGTGTGTCTTGAGAGACGGCGTTTCGAGCAAGCGGTATCCGCGATTTCATTCACCACGCACTAAGGCCATGGTTGCATTCACAGGAAGTTTAGGTGCATAGCTTAGACACGTGGCTTACCCCCGAATAATCAAACGCAACTCAGATTTAAGCATGAGTCATAAAAAAGTCTTGATTTTTTGTCAGTTTTCCCATAAAAATCGGTAAAATTTGTTTGAGACGAGATGTTTTAATCTGAATAGCGTTTAGGTATTGGGCAGAATCAGAAAACACTGATCGCCTCGCTTCTCTCTCATGGCTAAGATAAACGTTTGTCTGATCTCTGTTATCGGATTTTGACTTTATCTCATAATACACAAACGGAACTCAGATTTAAGCATGTTCTCAAGTGGTGATTACTAGACAGATTGCGATGAAAATCTGTAGAAATATCGCGACGCGAAACGTGCTACGTGCGAACGGGAGTGACGTCACACTTGGCTAAAATGTCGCAAGGCGTGAC
Source organism: Eupithecia tripunctaria (assembly GCA_955876795.1). Classification (NCBI taxonomy): domain Eukaryota; kingdom Metazoa; phylum Arthropoda; class Insecta; order Lepidoptera; family Geometridae; genus Eupithecia; species Eupithecia tripunctaria. The sequence goes on along the minus strand of OY041623.1, from coordinate 3,386,051 downwards.
GTCATACGGTACTTTATAACTGGCTGTATCTTCATAATTTTTGTATAATCGACAAAAGAAAAATACGTATCCAATATCTTACACAAAAATATATTATACGTCCTGCGTTGTCGGCTAGAACTTGTTAAACGTAACTCCTATTATGCTATTACTACTACTATCCAATCGTTTTAAAGAGTTCTTTTACCTTTAAACATGTCTAAAAAAAATTGTTAAGTACTAGAAAACTGTTTTTATTATGGAAAATAATAATTGAATTTGAAAACTCATTCAAATAAGCTGGTACTTCTCCGACCAGCCTATTTTAATTTTATGTTTTACATAGATTTTAGTGGATTTTAATTCTCTGTTGACTTATATTGGATTTTTTTTTACCTTTCGCTATAGTTCCGCTAATCTAGCAGCGAAACGAACCGCAGATTCGCTGATAACGGAATCGCCTTCTAGTGTGAGACCGCCCTTAACATTAAGAACTTTTGTACATACTGTTCAAAAAGAGAAGAGCTAGGCGTTACAGTGAACTAACACTTTTAGTCGTACTGCAATGACAGAGCAGTGTTGTCAACGCAACAAAAGTCGTCAATTGGCACACGAGCGCCCTCAATTCCCACGACTCTTCTCTTTTTGAACAAACTCTATGATCTTTATTGATATAGCAACCGATAGCAATTGAGAATCGTATATAAGTGTATTTTCGGCCGCTCTTAAGATTAAAATCATCTCAGAGGGACCACTACTATCTCCTCCGTAGCTCATACCTCGGTTTCTTCCAAGCGGCGCTGTTGTTGTTATCAGGAGTAGCGGAAGGGGCGGGGGACGCAGGCGCGGGGGAAGGCTTCTTCTTGGGGGGCGCGGAGGGTGCGGAGAGACGGGCTCCGACGGATTTCACCTGTGAGATTAGAGGGTTAAAAGGTGGGTTCAGTAATGATCGTGTATTTATTATTATTATACTTTTAATTGTCCCTCAGCATACATGCGCTGGTCCTGTATCGGTATGTATTACGTAAATAACTATTACAAAACCTAGCTGTAAGTTTTTGTAAATTTTTGAAAATAAAATATATCTTCGCTGCTATGACAGAATTGTGCCATAGCAGCATTAAGCTGAGCCGGTGACCTTTTTGTGTAACAGGTTATTTAATAGTTATCGTAATTATGTCGTTAATTAAATTTTAATCACAAATAAAAAAAAAATCTATTCTATTCTATTTAACTTGTTACTGCCCGTTTTTCGGGGAATTTTGTAATCAAGCACTACCTACTAAATTGTTTTTGACACTATCCAAAGCGTAGCAAGTAGAGAATGCTATCTCGCATTATGCTCGCCCATGTATAAGTTTTGTGACCGACTTCAAAAATAGGAAAAGTTTCTCAATTCGGCTGTTTTTTTTGTTACCTTAGAACTTTTGACTGGGTGGTCCGAATTTCATGATTCTTTTTTTATATGAAAGCTGGTGCTTCCCGTGTGGTCCCATTTCAATTAAGTCTAGTTCTGACAAAGGGATCCATAAAAATTCACGAAAAAACTATTAAAATTGAAGTCGGTTTATAGTTTTTTAAAACAAAATTAATTATACAAGTGACTTAAGTTTTGATTTTGAACGAAAATGCATCAGAGAATCTTCGATTTTCGGTATATGGCTTGAGAGTGACTCACCTTCAGTTTAACTGGAGGAGACTTGACCGTCGGTTCCGGACTGACTCCTTTAGGCGCCTTCGGCTTGGGAGTACGCTTGCCGTCTAAAGTAGGCGCTGGTGACGCGATCGGCGATTCTACGCGACGGTTGCCGCCAACTAACTTGGCGTCCCTGTCGACAAGGATATAAGGTTATTCATTGGATTTGGATAGTTTATCTTAGATTACATTTTTTTATAGGCAACAAAGTTAAGTCTTATGATAAGTAGGGTAGGCTTAGGTGAGGATCCAACACAATCGTAGCGTTAGGTAGGAGCTGTTGGAAACCCACAAATGACATTACATAATGTCAATGTCATAATTGTATTATAGAGAGCATCTATGGAAATGATTTAGTTCCGTTTCCGGTTAAGGAAGAGATGACTTCCAAACTTCTAGTTACAAACTGTACACGTGCTCTGGTGCAATAAAATAATTATTCTGTAAACTCAGTGTTTTGGTTCATAAAATAACACCCAAACAGGCCACCCACATTAACAGGAGCAAGACGTAAATGTGAGACCCACACCTGGTAGTATACCACAACTTCAACCTCAACAGCCTGTATTGGTTCACAGCTGGACGCAGGCTTCCCCCTGATAAGTGCCTTGTTGGCGTTTATCTAATGAGGTTGATATCCCTAAGTCGCCTCTTACGACACCTGGTAGTATGGGCGACGGGCACAGCATCCTGTCCCATTCGAGGGGAGGTAAGGTGACGGAAGAATAGGGTCGGCGAGTGGCCGGGCTCGCCGGCCATGTACGGGAGGTAGGGGAGACGCCAGTCGGGCCGCGGTAGGTTCATGCTTTCTATTTAAGGTAAAGTAAGATCTTGTTTTGAGTTTTTCTGGAAGGCACTCGAAAAACAAGGCATAAATAACAATTACATTAATTTAATCAAAGAAATTTATACCAAAAGCACGGCAAAGGTAAAATTGGAGACAGCAGGTACGGCATTCCGCATCGAACGAGGCGTAAAACAGGGAGACCAGCTTTCACCGAACATTTTTATCGCAATCCTCGAAAGTATATTCAGGTCACTAGACTGGTCGGGGCTTGGAGTTAGAATCGATGGAAACCATCTAACCCACCTTAGATTCGCGGACGATATTTTCTTCTCGATATTTCCTCACTAAAATCACGACAAAAGCTATAACACATGGTCTTCTGTGTCAGCTGCTTCTAGCTGTTTCACTAGTTGTCTAGTTTTACTTCGTAAATCGATTCAAAAAGCGGCAAGATCAAGGCAAATAATGCTGGAACCCTATAAACACGTATATTTATATTGGTTGTTAATTTGTCCACCTTCTCAATAAGTCAACTGCAAATGTGTTCTACGCAGGAGCACGCTTTCAATTCAATAGGCCTGACGGATAAAAAAATCTAATAAGCGCGTTAGTTATATTATCAGAAGATATTGGATTAAACAGATATTTATTCTTTTGTCGATTAAACAAATAGTTAATTTTGTTTTAAAAAAAAAACTATAAACCGACTTCATTTTTTATAGGTTTTTCATGGATCCCATTAACAGAACTGAACCAAGTTGAAATGGGACCACACGAGAAACACCAGCTTTCATATAAAAAAAGAATCATAAAAATTGGACCACCCAGTCAAAAGTACTAAGGTAACAAACATAAAAAAAATAGTCGAATTGAGAAAAATACAGCGCGTCCAAGTTTGGGAGTGGGGGCTAAATTTTTACTTAGCCGTGGCGTTACGCGAAATCTTATCTGGCTACATCTTCATATTTTTTTCATTAAGGCCCATACACCAGCGAAAGTGGCGCCCCCAACTATTTTATATTATTATTCCGTTAAACGCAGGATTTTTTAAAAATCCTACGTTCAGTTTGTGGTATCTATTATAAGTTATTTATTTATGTCTCTGTAATAGTTTTGTTTTGTAAAGCTTAGGTAGAGATACGAAGTTGCGCTTTTTGGCCACCAAACTCTATTTTCGCATCTCCTCCTAAACTATACGAGATAAAATTATTACAGATGTATAAAAAAATAGCTTATAATAGATAGGTACCACAAACTGAACGTAGGATTTTTAAAAATTCCTATGATAAACGTAAAAATATGATAAAATAGGTATCGCTGTCATATTGGCTCGGATATGCGCCTTAATCTACAAAACAAAAAATACGTGTCCAATATCTTCTAATTTTTTTGTCGCAGGCCTATTCTACGCGTTTAATTAAAAACCACCTTTAAATAAGAATTACCTTATGATCTCCTTCTCAGGGTCATCAAGACCAAGCGGTTCCTTGAAGAACGTGAAGTTCTCCAGAGTGAGGCCCGTGCCGGACAGTACATCACCGATCTGAAAGCATCTTCATCATTACTATCTACCGTATGTGGTCGCTAGCTGTGTTGTGCTGGCTTAGAATATGCACCCCAACTGTTCCCGTGGGTCTCATAAGAGGCGACTGACAATTCTACCACCGCATGCATGCCCAGCGTGAGGATTATGGACATTTTTTTTTAATTCTTTTTTTACAATCTTTAAACATTGCTTATGTCGGCTGACTAATTAACAATAGAAGAAAGAAACAATAGACTTAATAATATAACAACAACAAAAAAAACAACTTCTGGAATAAACAAAAAAAAAAAAAACTATGAGAAAATTAACTTAGGAACTACTTAACTAAGTATATATTTAATCTACATAATATTATATAATACTTAACTAACTACCTATGTGTTGCTACTTATGAAGCTAAGTTGCCACTTGAGCCAGCACAGTTAGCTAAATCATTATGGACATGATTATGGGGGGCATTAGATAAGTGCCAACAATATACTTATCAGGGGAAGGCCTGCGTCCAGCAGTGGACCAATACAGGCTGTTGAGGTTGAGGTATGTGATTGATTTCTAATGACCTTTAGTTCAGTTTCAGTTTAAAGAATTTATTTACTCAAAAGTGTGGTGGCGATTATGTTGTTTGACCCGGAATGGCTTATATGTCTAGCAGTGGACATCTGTGGACTAATAATATTGTACGATCTGCAGATATTTGTTCAGGGTGTTCTGGATGTTTCCTATGTATAATAAAAAAATATCTATCTATGTAGTGTATTGTATTATGTATAAGTATCAGTTATCTAGTACCCTTAACACAAGCTCTGCTTAGCTTGGGGCTAGATAATGCTGTGTGAATTGTCCAGCATTATTTATTTATTTATTATTATTTATTTATAATATATTCATAATCCCTTACCTCTCGCATAGACCGCAGTTTCTTGCCACTAGGCATGTAGTAGTAGATATCAGCGTTTCTTCTCGAATGCGCGTCCAAAGCAGCTCGAAAGACCAACTCCCGCTTCCACCCCATCTCTATTGGTACTCGAAATAGAGGGGAAGACATCTCGCTGTTGTTGCGGCGGCCGCGCTGAGCTGGCGAGGCGGACGGATTGGCCTGGGGAATGGACTTTATTGTTATTGAGGTAGAGTTGAGATTGCTAATGATTAATGTACCGAAGCGCTATCTGACCAACGCTACTTGAACTAGAGTAGCTCCATATTTGTGCTATCCGAATAAGGTGGAAAGTAAAGGTTTAAAAAAACCGTTTATTTTGTTATTTCAGCTCATACAAATTACCAAGCAAATATAGTTTTGCGTACAATTTAAGCAATTTGCTACTCACGCTAACACAAACTATATATCAAATGTCGTTTTGAAGTATACAGGGTGGGGCAATTTCAATTTTTGGCCAATTAAGGGTAGCTACCGTTTCTTTTGTAGTTAGAAGGTTTTGTTCTATTCTATTAAGGGTAGCTACCGTAGCTACCCTTAAGGGGCCAAAGATTTGCCCCACCCTGTATAATTAAGGGGTCGTATACACAGCAGGGGCCTGATTCCACTAACACAATCGCCTCACTATGACAATATTATCGCGTTACAATCACCGCCATTGACACCTTTTGGTATTCCACTAACACGATCTTTTTTTGTTTATGCCATATCTATGACTATTACGATTATGATTATATGCCCCACCACATTATTGACACGATATTATAAGTCATAGAGATTGTAATCTTATGGTATTGGAATACCAAATAAATTTACGACTAAATCTCTATCTTAATCGTATGGCGCCATTGTGGCGCCATTATAGCATTTTGTTTAAAAAATAGTGGAATAAGGCCCCAGGAAGGCAGTCGTCGATTGCCGTCGCCTGCTGTCGACGGGTGTAGTTGCCTTGCAGTCGGCAACTTGCCGTCCGTGTATAAGAGCCCTAAGAGATTACTAACAATCAACATTATGTCGATAGGCTCCAAATCCAAAATTGATTCAATAAAAACTATCGTATTTTGACTAATTCATTACGGGTGAGCGGTGCTTTCCAAGTTTGTGATAATTATTATGATAACTGATTATGATTTTTGTTATTCCATGCACATTAATTATTAGTTAGTATAGGCATTTGTTAAAAGCTGGCATGATCCCCTTTTGTCTTTCGTGACGTGTCGTAGGCGGCATGCATAGTTGGAGTATGTGGTTATCTAATCCGAGCAAATCTCATCTACCTCGTATGAGTTGACCCTTGATATGTGAGATTTATGAAAAACAAAAGAAAATCATGACAGCTTTTAAAAATTATCTATTATTATGTTCAAAAAGAGAAGAGTCGTGGGAATTGAGGGCGCTCGTGTGCCAATGGACAACTTTTGTTGCGTTGACAACACTGCTCTGTCATTGCAGTACGACTAAAAGTGTTCGTTCATCGTAACGCCATGACTCTTCTCTTTTTGAACAGACTGTATCAACTATTTACCCAAGAACTGTGTATTATTTATTACGTATTACCATCTCTACTCATAAACCTTGAGACCCTCATGCCGGGTACAGGCCAAGCGAGCGACAGTAAGCGAATGCTGACGAACAAACGCGAAAGAACCAGTGTGGACATCATTGCGAAAGCAAGCGAGCCCAAACGAGGGCTTTCCCTCGCCTTCGACCGTGCTTCGGCGGCTGTCGTTACATCAATGATAATGAATTTTGTTTTAAAAAACTATAAACCGACATTTTTACAGTTTTCTCATCAATTTTCATGGATCCCTTTGTCAGAACTAAACCAAATTAAAATAGGACGACACGGGAAGCACCAGCATTCATATAAAAAAAGAATCATGAAAATCGGACCCCCCAGCCCAAAGTACTGAGATAACAAACATAAAGAAAAAAATACAGTCGAATTGAGAACCTCCTCCTTTTTTCGAAGTCAGTTAACAAAAGAATCATGAAAATCGGACGACCCAGCCAAAAGTACTGAGTTAACAAACATAAAGAAAAAAAATACAGTCGAATTGAAAACCTTCTCGTTTTTTTGAAGTCGGTTAAAAAATGGAACAAACTCACAGATCTTAGATAGAATGCGACTCGTTTGCATAGGCTCGTTTGGTCTGTACCCGTCGTTACGAACAGTGATTTCTTGCATAGGCTTGGGTCACTCGATATAGGAACGAAAAGACTACACTGTTTAAAACCCCTATATTTTTATTAGTTATTTAATGACCACAATAAGAACAAAACATACTGGAATAAGATTTTCAACGGTGTTATTTCCCTTTTTACCAGAACAGACACATTATAAATAGCCCTAAATAAAGTCTAAACACCAAAACGAACCCCTACATAACAGATATTTTGTTAATTGTGACTATTTTGTTGATCGTATGACTAATAGGTTTACAAAAAACTTACTATTAATTAATTAGTATAAAGTAAATAATTTCCAAAGATTTTTGGGTATTACAGTTTTACACTCTTCTAAGAAATCAAATAAAATCCCAATAATTAATTTTGTTTTAAAAAACTATAGACCAACTTCCATTTTTAAAGTTTTTTCATGGATATTCATGGATCCCATCGTCAGAACTGAACCAAATATATAATAAAATGGGACTACACAGGAGGCACCAGCTTTCATATAAAATCATGAAAATTGGAGCACCCAGCCAAAAGTTCTGAGGAAAAAAAATACAGTCGAATTAAGAACCTCCTCCTTTTTTTGAAGTCGGTTAAAAATTAACAAAATTTGCGAGCTAACGGTGCTGTAGTTCGTAAAAAGTCCCAGAGTCTCGATAGGTATCCGACATCGTGGTCTAGAGATTATGATGTCCCTGTACTGAGGGGAGGACGCGGGTTGGATTCCCGTCGATGGCAAATTTTTTTGGGATTTTAATTGATTTCTTAGAAATTACCCAAACAAAAATTCTTTGGAAATTATTTACTTAGATAATTTCCTTTAAAGTTTTCGTGATTAATACATTTTATTAGTTATGGATACGTGTCTTCAATTACTCACACCTGAGAATATTCTTTAGCAGAATCTAAACCAGCAAGTCTATTTGTTAACAGTAACTGTCGCTGTAATTATTTATTAATTTATTGCACCTTATGTACACTGAAACTTAACATTATGAATGTAAGCGGGTTAACTACGAACCTAGTTTGTGTTGGATGAACACCAGCTGAGCTGTATTGTATTCAACTACAACTTCTTTTAGTACGCTGGAGGTTACAGCATCGATGACAGTTATAGCCATTTGATTTTTGTCATATCATTGCGTATACATCTATAAGAATATTACGTCCAACGTACTTATACAATAGAGCTCACTGAATGAGCTGCAATATCCCTACAATGAGTATACATAAAGACACAGCAGTCACAATCATGACAGCTTCATAGTGATTTAGATCATCTCAACCCCGCTCAGTTTTGTGCTGTGCGGTGTGGGACATGTGAGCGCCAACCTTTATACTTTCATCAAGCTCAAACACTGCCCATAACCAATAAAATGATTAGTCAACGTAGTTAAGAACCCCAAATAACTATAAGTCTAGGCGCAAACGGGCCACCGACTGCAGCCACCGGTGCCGGAACTGTCTACACGCTTTTCACAAAGATTTAAATTGTTAGATTTATCTTGACACCAAAAACTGTGACATTGTCTTCGAATGCGTGCGTTTACAAAATGCCGACGCAACATTATGTTGTATGACTAAAATAGTGTTGTTGCCAATATACCGAACTGTTATTATCATCATTTATTGTGCAATCATATTGCACGAACTTTTATGAAAAAACCTCACAATACACTGATTTCAAAGGAGCGAGCTATCTCACTTCCCTTGGCAACCATACGACCCAGTCTCACTACGGTAGGGCCTATCTAATGATTTAAATTGCCGCACACGTGGCGGCCACTGGCAGTGTCTTGATGCGATAGCGCGCGACAGCCATCGGTGGCGTTGGCCGGTGGTTCGTGTGCGCTGAGCCAAACTATAATATATTCGGTATAAATACCCTGATTCTGTTGGGTGCGACGATAGCGCGCGGTGGCTACGGCGTCCGAGCAGCATGGAGAAACATTACGTTAGACAAGGTTTTACAACGTACGGCTCAGTTACTGAAAGCTGGCGCGATGCGTATTTTTTTTATCGTTTACTGGAGGCCTACTTGAGTGCGAAATTTCGTTAAGTTTCTTTCGATCGAACGTTGTCTTTAAAAACATGATTAGTTCTAATCGAAATACTGTACGCAGCTTTAGTTTTGCAATGATCAAAGTAAATTTTTGACACTAATATCTCGGTTCATAAAATGGTTTAATATAATAATGAAAGTAATATTATAAATGCTAAAGTTTGGATGTTTTGATATTTGGATTTTTGTTACCTCTTCACGCCAAAACTACTGAACGGATCGGGCTGAAATTTTGCATACAGGTGATTCTAATCCTGGAATGTTTGACACACTATAAATCAATTACACAGGCCACCATACATCAAACAAACATAGGCTACTAAAATAAAATTTATCCCATAAATCAGTTTCCATGAGATAGAAATCACCCATAAAAAATTCTACCGAAACTTGTGTATTATAAAGCCAGAGCCATACAATTCGTCCGAAAACGACCCTTTCGTAAGTGAGCGAGAGCTACAACGTTGAGTTTTGCGATCGTAATTTCGCAACTGCGGTTAAAAGGATAAAAGTAGGCTTCCAGTGTCTACTGATCTGTGACGTCAGGGTTTCGTTTTATGAAAAACAAAAGACAATCGCGGCAGCTTTAGATAACCGAGCTGCCCCCAACTGGGTAAACCAAGCGCAGGTTTTTGTGGAATGTAAATTGTTACAGTTTTGCTCATTTTGATCTAGCCTGTTCGTTAGATTTTGATTTTTAAGAAAGCAATATGTGAGATTAACCTACATCCAAATGATAATGATCCTGAAATAGCTGATTTCTACCGTAATGTTGTAAACACTAACCCTCTTATAAAATATGGTCTGCTAGCATAAAACAGCTGCTAAGTAGTGTTATTTCTCAGTCCGACTTATGTTAATAGAATAAGACAGAGCGAGATTTAGCAGTGTGCTAAGTTATCTGACTATTATGAATAAGGGGGTTAGGTTTCGAAGTCAAAGGTATACTTTACTCAAGCCAAACTCAAGTTACAATGTTTATAAATATTGCTCCCACAAAAACTATCGTAGTTTACGAATTCATTACGGATTTAAGCGGGTCAAGTACGTACGTTATTTTGTAGGACACTAACGTTAAATAATTATTTTTGTTTTAAAAAACTATAAACCGACTTAAGAATCATGAAAATCGGACCACCCAGTCAAAGTTCTGAGGTAACAAACAAAAAAAACCTCCTCCTTTTTTTGAAGTTGGTTTATTAGGTATTTAACGTTGGTGTTCGTCCGACAAAAATTATCATCAAAGGTTCGTCTGTAACCCGCTTACATCCGTAATGGATTACTCCTTTACCTAAAACTTCTTATAGATTAAAAGCATGATTGCTTTGTTGCTTAGTTGACGGCCTCGTTGGCGCCACGGGCGCAGGTCTGCGTGCGACGTAATGGTTGGGAGTTCTATGCTGGCTTGGTACAAATGTCTGTATTGAACCATCTTCAGAAATTTGTTCAGGGTGTTCTAGATGTTTTCTATTTATAATGAACTATCTATGTACTGTAATGTATCAAGTTACCAGTTATCTAGTACCCATAACACAAGCTCTGCTGAGCTTGGGGCTAGATGATACTGTGTGTATGGTCATTTTTTTATATAAAATGATACCTACTTCGATTTTTGTATTGCGAGTTGTTAACAAACATTGTACCTTGAGAATAGCTGGAGAACAATACCGTCCTATCAATGTTGTGTTCACATAGGACCACCCTGGATTTTAAATGCTTGTAAACAAACCACCCATTCTAAACCTAAAATTCACAGTTGCCGCATTATTTTAAAATAAATATAACAATTTATTTGACATTAAGATTAAGATACATTTTGTTTACATTTGTTTACAAAGTACCTTTAAGTAGTTGTTTAATTTTTATGATTGAATGTGAGCGCATCTCTTATGTTCCCCGCACTAGGCTAGGCCTGTTTCGCGGGAACTTTTATAAGCCATTTACATTACTACGACGATTGTAGATTTCAATAAATATTGGTTGATTGATTATACCTGAAACACGACGCCGAGCAATAGAGTTTTACTTATTTTTGTCGTGGTTTGTTTACAAACATTCTACATAGAGTTTGGCTAGTGCAGGTTTTTACCTACATTGAGTGTACTGTACCTACTATGTTATTTAACTATTTAATTTAATCTTGAAAACTAAGATTATTATGTCAGTTAATCTTGAAATTTTCAAGACATACAGTGTAAGTGTTTTTTAATGTGGATGACTACGGACTAACGGGTCTGATATAAATGATTTTTGTTTTATTTATACCTACACTAGCCACTCTTTGTAGAAGACTAGTGTAATCACTAAAACTTGTCTCTGGTGTAGTGGATGCGAAAATGTACTTACATCATCTTCGGACCGCGAGGACAGAGCTGATGATGGTCTGGATCCATCTGGAAAGAAACAACATAATTTTTCAAGAGTTGAAACCCAGTAGGTATATAGGTAACCAGTATAGATACATTTTACAAGCTAACACGGTTGTCCTTTTATTTTTCGTACGCCAGATGCCTTGATTTATGACGTTAGCGTACACAAGGTGGACAATTGTATAAAAAAGGCAGTCGCGCCAGCTTTTGCTATGCTAGGCTTATGATATACTAGCTGCGCCCCGCGGCTTCGCACGCGTTGTACCTACGGAAACGTTAAAAGGTGATTTTCACCCCACGGGAACTGATTTATGGGATAAAAAGTAGCCCATGTTTGATTCCAGAATTATAATTACCTGTATTCAAAATTTCTGCCAAATCCGTCCAGTTGTTTTGGCGTGAAGAAGTCACAAACATCCATCCATAAATCCAAGTTGGTATGGATTTATGGATGGATGTTTGTGACTTCTTGCATTTATAATATTAGTGTGTTTTTTTATCTCTGAATTCCCAAGGGAACGGGAGCTATGCGGGTGAAGCCGCGAGGCGCTGCTAGTATTAAATAAATTGGAGATGCTCACCAGTATCCTTGCGTGGTCGTTTGTTGGCACGCACCGGGCCGACGGGCGTACCCATCACTGTCCTCAAGGGTGTGAAGCTTTTTGTAGCGGCTTTCAGCTCCGCCTCCAAGCGCTCTGGGGATGTCATTATTATTTATTTATAACTCAAACTCAAACTCAAAAATGCTTTATTTTCATAAATACAATAAATGTAGTTACACTTACAAAGGTCAAATCATATTAAAAAATACACTGACACGGAAATAAAATGGTATTTTTGATTTCGATCGCTTCGCTATGTAGACTAAAGTAAAGAAACGACGAAGAAACCTTTAGCCTGTTAGTTGTTATTTTTCGAGTTGAGGCAAAATCCGACCCAAGCTTTTTTATCCTCTAGATAATCTGATATTTTATAGTAAGCCTTTTTGCATAGTAAAGTGTTGACATTTTGTTTGAATTTATTTACTGATAATTTTTGCAGCTCAGTAGGGGTTTTGTTGTAGAAGCGTATACATTGCCCTTTAAAAGATACATTAATTTTATGCAGCCTTGTTGTGGGTACAGCGAGTTTATGTATATTTCTAGTGTTGACATTATGTATATCGCTATTTTTTGGGAAACTATTGATATTTTTATGACTGTACAACAAGTTTTCATAAATATATTGACTTGGTACTGTCATTAATCATTATATTTATTTCTTTGAATTTATCATGTAGGGATTCTCTGGGACCCATTTTATAGATGGCGTTGCAGATTGAGCTTCGTCCGCCGCGATACATCGGTCGTCAATATAGACTCTTCAGGCTATTAAATAAATACTTACGCAATGTAAGACTGAACTCTAGCTGCGGCAGATCTTCAGACTTTTCAAACCCTTTGAATTCCACATCCTCCTCGAAGGCATCAGATGCACTGCGCTTGATGCCTCGCTTACTATCCGTGTCAACAGCAGCTGCACACTCAACCTTTATGTCCACATCCATTTCTGTTTCTGAAGGGACCTCATTTTCTGGTTCTCCTTTGATGGTAGCTTTGTTAGATGTGGTAGCTTTGTCTGATTCCAAGGGTATGTCTGGTTCTATTTTTATTTCATCCGGTTGCATGGGTACATCTGTAATGAAAATTATGATGAATGGAACGCAATGCAAAAGATTTAAGCCTGTATTATCAAATTTTGCTCAGTCCTAAACCTATGCTTGAGTAAAGCTTTTCTATGATGATATAAACATGACTCAAGCATAGATTAGATCTATGACTGACTGAGGAAGCTTTTTGATACAGGACTTTGATTTTTTTCCCATATATAATAAAACACAGCTAATTTTTAAATATAAGCGGCCGCTTCATAATTCTTAGGTGGTTTCTAAATCAACTGATTTTAGAATAAATAATTAATGCTGGACAATTCACACAGCATTATCTAGCCCCAAGCTAAGCAGAGCTTGTGTTATGGGAACTAGATAACTGATATACATAATACAATACACTACATAGATAGATATTTTTTATTATACATAGAAAAACATCCAGAACGCCCTGAACACTTGTCTGCATATCGTACACAAATTTGTCCCGAGGAGGGAATCGAACCCGCAACCTCCTGCGTCGCAAACAGACCTTCGCCCACCGCGCCACAGAGGTCGTCGAAGTCGTAGAAGATAATAATATTAGCTTCTGTGTAGATTTATTGACATGTCCTATTATTTTCTGCCTTGTAAATTAAAGACTCATTTAGACCAGTAGCACCAATACTGGACATCAAGGTCAACCCCTGAATAAAAGTTGCACCCCTAGTAATCAATTCTACAATTCCACCAAACCAAAATAAAAAAAGGTGTCTAAATTTTCCTATCTCCAGTATAAAATCCAATATACCAAGGATTGGCACTCCTACCAAATAAATAATTGAATGTTGTGAAAACATTTAGCACATCATGTTCAGCTGATCAAACAATCGAGATTGTGCCATAGCAGTATTGCGCTGAGCCGTTGACCTTTTTGTGTTAGATATAATTTAATTTTAGTTAGTGTATTATGTTATGTTAAATTTATGTATGTCACACATATAGAGATTTGTATTGTATGGTATTGAAATAATTGAAATTATCACTAATTATATACTGTTGTCTAATTATATACTGTACTGTAACATTACACATAAAATTAATTAATTTAATTTTAAAAAACTATAAACCGGCTTCAATTTTTATAGTTTTTTCATGGATCCCATTGTCAGAACTGAACCAAATTAAAATGGGACCACACGGGAAGCACTAGCTTTTATATAAAAAATAATCATGAAAATCGGACCACCCAGTCAAAAGATCTGAGGTAACAAACATAATAAAAAAAACAGTTGATTGAGAACCTTCTCTTTTTTTTAAGTCGGTTAAAAACAACACAAATAATCATAGGTGAGTACATTGAGGTGGTCTTATTGTAAAAGACTCATATTGCCAAGTTTGGCTTACCCATAGTTACTTCATCGTATAAGTTTTTTTGATAGAACCAAGAGAGCAGGAACATCTTTTTAGATTCAACAAGGTTCACTTAACCAACTTGATTTTACCTCAAAGCTAAAGGTAAATAACACAAGCTTAGTTGTATTAGCAATGAACATTAATAAATAGTTATGTATACATATTTTGTTGCAAACAATGCAATAAAAACAAATACATTTATTTTGTCAAAATTCAATAAAGTTCAGCAAGCCACCTAGATTTTATCTCATTTTAATTTTACATGTGTTGATTTTCCTCCCACCTCAATGCAAAATGTTACAATTTTGCATTGAGGTGGGTGTTTTATTTATCAAAAGGTTCTAATCCGGGTGGATTAACAAAGCACTTGGTTGAAACAAAAGGAGCAAATAGAGAATAACTCGAAAATTTTACAAATGCAATGCTAATAATGACAATTAAAAGTAAAATTTTCGAGTCTATATCACACAGTGTTCAATTTACTCATTATTAATTATTATTAATGAGTAAATTCAACACTGTGTGATTTAGACACATCAGACACAGGCTGCTCATCTTTTATCAATAAATAAATAAATAATTGTCATGTTGTGGCTACAGCCCTCCCACTGCAATAGAGGAAGAGAGTACTGGGCAGTGAGGAAGTATCGAGTTCCGAGCCAGATGCCATATTAATTCACCCGGGAAATGCTTGTAATGACCATCATGAGCTCCATATTCTGTTCTTTTTTGCACCCTGATGCAACACTGGAGGTGTGAGAATGTAATAATCATGATTGAATCTCTCTAACATGTCAATTTATCCAAAGTGGTTCAGTTACTAAAGCGTCTGACCAATGAACAGTCACCTTTTTATATTTATAAATACATAGGATCAAAACCCAAGTCAAAATCACAGACATAAACATTATAATAAAATAACTACATTATGTTTGCTAGATACATACTGAGCTAATCAAAGATGTTACAACAAACTTTTACTTGCTAACTTTCACAATTTAGAAACTCTGTACTATAATGTTTAATGCCGAAGAGTTTTTATAACATGACATTTTGAACAATATTGCAAGCGAAGCACTAATTAAAGGTTAAGACTTGGTAATTAGTACAATGAATAAGTAATTTTATTCCTGTTTCCTAGTTAAACATCCAGTTTCTTTCTTTGTGTTCTCTGTTAATAAATTAAGATTTTTTTGTCATTTTATTACAAATGATAGAATTCAACGTAGAATTAGAAGCTTACCCTTGCACAATTGCGATGTTGAAATACATTACAAGGATTGAAAAAGGTTAATAGAATAACTAAATGCAACAAACTGTGCAAAAGTGTGTCAACAAATTAGATAATAGGTTATGTGCCAAAGTTTCATGTTACCTTCAGAGACGGCTGGTGGCTCTTCTAAGGGCTCGGCTGGGTCCTCGATTTGCTCTTCAGGAGGTGCTTCAGCCGTGTCAGCCACAGCGTCCTCTGTGGCGCCATCACTCAGTGCAGGAGCATCATCCCCTGTAGCGTTATCAGAAACCGCAATTTCCTCCGACATAGTCAATACCAAAAGTTTATCAAGTTTCCCCTATAAAACACTCTTTGAACACATAACAGGGCTGTTACGACACACTTTACCGTCCACGCCACGGATATTCACGATAGCCGCGTCGCTACGTCGATTTCCCGCTATAATGGTAGAAAAAAACTCGGGACTTTTTACACCTTCGCTGGACTTTTATCACATTGCACAAATGGATTTTCAAGGGCACGGAATAAGGATTTGATGAAATAGCCAGTGAAAAGCAGATATTTGGAGATAAAAGACGTATTTTTCTAATTTATTTACGTCTCCAATTTCCAAAGGAAAATGTCCGTTCATAAACAATTTCGCTTGAAGTTGAAAGAGGGACGCGCTTGTCTGGCTTGTCTTTGGTCTATGTTTACTTGACGTTGGTCTATATTTTGTTTGATGGTCTATGACTTTTATTTGACTTTGACAAATTGTAATCAAATGAAGTTGACACTCACTGCCGTTCCATCCCGCTGTCATAACATAACCTCAAATTTATCATTCACACAAGGGCTGTGTTGGTCTCGTTGTGTTATTTTATTGAGATTTTCATGGATATGTCTTAGTATAATGCATAAAACAATGAAGGTAGTTGAAGGACACCCGGATTTTATCAAAACTATCGAAGACGGAGAAGAAGTTGAAAACTTCTCTGAGGAATCTGATGAAGAAATCGAGGTTAGTTTGTGTAACCATATAAACTTTGACTAAACTTTACTCTAAACGCATTTAGACAAGTGTGTTCAATGTATTTTGTTCCTTTGAATTTCAGTATCAACCCTCAAAGCAAAAAATCAAGAGAAAAGCTGATTTCGATCCAAAATTTCAGTTTGTGTCTTCAGTAGAAGAATATAACAAGGTAAGTTAAACCACCTCCAAATCTTCCATATTTTGTTCATGTTGCTTGCAGATCCTTAGAGCTTCAAATATTCTAAGTACTTTCTCTAGTTACCAATCACTACAATTGACAAAAAGCATTAAAGATAAGAAAACATAACAACCATTATTTTGGCAGAATCCATGGGACAATTTGCACAAGTATATCCGTCGTAACGTGAAACATACTCTAGATGAGAAGATTCAGAAGAAAAGGTCCCAGGTGAAGGTTGAAGGGAACTCTAAAGATGTGGATACAGACTCCGATGTTGACGGTAACTTCAATAAATCAAACTGACTATTATTTGAGAACTTTTAAAACAAAACCAAGTAACTTCAATTATTACCATACTTAAAAATTTTTAAGAAACTTTTAAAACAAAACCTAACCTGGCAACTTCAATCATTACCACACTTATAAATTTTAAAGAATCTTTCTTAACAAATCCAATAATGTGCAAGCTTATTCAAGGAACAAGTTATTGTAGAAAACACCCAGGACTAATAATTATACATATCTTGAAATGATATCTCAGATACAACCATTGTAGTAAACATAACTAAAGAAATGTGTGGGAAATATATTTTCTACTATAAAACCTAAAAAATATATTTCAGATGGTGATGGAAATGTAAATGAGCTTGAAATATCAGATGATGAACTCAAAAAAGATGAAATCAAGACTAAAGACAAGAAACTTAGTAAAAAGCAGAAGTTAAAACAGGTTGGTACCTGAAATTTTAAAAGTTACTAGTGATAGGGCTGTTCTCCAGGTTCACCCTCACATTCCCCAGCAGTGTTGTTCCCGCTAAGTGATTACGCCTGTTAGTGTCTGGCAAGTTAAAGCTAGAGATAGGTCTGGTAGAATAAGAATAGGGTAATTTTAGATTAGTTGATTAGTTATAATAGGAGCTGTGTGGTGCTGGCTTAGAATTTTCACCACCCCAACTCTTCCCATGGGTGTCGTAAGAGGCGACTAAGGGATATATATATCGGGGGCGGACAGCAAAACTCATAACCCCCATGCCCAGCATGGGGATTATGAGCATTACCCCCCATGAGACAAATGCCAATAAGTCGCTTATCAGGGGGAGGCCTGCATCCAGCTGTGGACCAATACAGACTGTTAAGGTTGAGGTATTATAGGAATGGTAGGTTGTCACCTGCCAATGTTGTGGGTTTTATCCACAGGAATTTATTTACCACAACTAAGATTGAGATATGCCCATGTTATCCAGTGTTAGCAAATCACTCTATTATTATAAGGCGAAGATTTGGATGTTTGTTACATCTTCATGCCAAAACTACTGAACAGATTATGCTGACATTTTGCATACAGATAGTTGTAGGCCTTGTCAGGTAATTCCACAGCTACTCCTTTGGAATAACCTGTATTGACACAGTTTAACTTATAGCAAATGTGTTTGTCAAACTACCCATTTTTAAAATAATTGTTACAATAAAAAAATATGTCGTTAATAATAAGCTTAACTGTGTCACTACAAAACCAATATATAGTTTAATTAATTGAATTATATTATGACGCTCGGGTAAATGTGCCCATATAAATGCGTGCAAAGCTTTTTATTGTTATATGGTGACAGTATTTAATTTTATTAAAAACTAGCAGCGCCTCGCGGTTTCACCCGCGTAGTTCCAGTTCCCGTGGGAATTACGGGATAAAATATAGCTTTTGTCCCTGAAAAGTAAGGTTTTTAATGATGAAAGAATTTTTTAAATCGGTCCAGTAGTTTCGGAGCCTATTCCATACAAACAAACAATCAATCAAATCTTTCCTTATATATAATTTTAGTATAGAGTATAGAAAAAAACTAAATCTGTCACCATACATAAATAATTAATTTTGTTTTAAAAAACTATAACAAACTTCAATTTTTTATAGTTTTTTCATGGATCCCGTTGTCAGAACTGAACCAAATTAAAATAGGACTACACGGGAAGCACCAGCTTTCATATAAAAAAGAATCATGAAAATCGGACCACCCAATCAAAAGTTCTGCGGTAACAAACATAAAAAACAGAAGAATTGAGAGCCTCCTTTTTTGAAGTCGGTTAAAAAGAAACTTCATTGATCACTGGCCACTAATCAGTTTATTTTGTCTTCAATTATCAATTAATTGCAGGAAATAAAAGAAGATGACACAGAAACCGGCGCGCGGATAGAATACGACTCTGATTTCTTCGAAGAGCCCCCGCCGTACGACGAGAATGCTTCGTTCTACATGATGAACCTGTCTCGGCCGCTACTGAAGGCTATAGGGGCTCTGAACTTTGTTCATCCCACTCCGATTCAAGCTGCTACGATACCTATAGCTCTGCTAGGTAATTATCAACTCTAACATGAGCAAGAAAAATTTAATAACATAATTTTTATTTGTAGTAAAAATAAAAATCCACAGCCCATAAATAAAATTAATACTAGTTATTCTAATAATAAATACAAAATATACCGCCAATAAAATTAATTTACATTTTATAAACTATGATTTTTAAACAGACTGCCGAATAATATCATTATAATATACGATAATACATTAACCGTAATTTTTCCCAAGATTAAATGACTAAAATTAAATGTCTTTTTAAGCCGGGACGGCTTAATACATTTTCTGCCCGCAGCCCTTGCGTGTCGCGCTGCGCAACTCCACTAATTCAAATTCTGAGTGGGGAACTAAAATCTGCACTGACATCTCGCATACATAGTGTATTGTACCCCTGCGTAACCAGGCTCTAACTAGTCCAGCTCTTTGAAGTACCCAGGCTGGGTACTCAAGGAACAACATCGTTTCAGCTGTTCTGTAGGCGTGGACAGGTTTGATGGCTCTATGAAATTTTATTCGCAACTCCACGCTGTGATTAGTTCTCTATTTGCGTCGATAAACATGCTAGAGGTCTACCAGCTAGACTCACTGTTTACTTCTCAGCAAAACCATCCCACTAATATTATAAACGCGTAACGCTAAAACTACTGAACGGATTCGCCTGAAATTTTGCATACAGCTAGTTCTAACCCTGAAATAACACAGGCTACTTTTTATCCCATAAATCTGTTCCCGTGGGATAGCCGTGCGAAGCCGCGGGGCGCAGCTAGTCGATCATACAAAACACCTTTTACTCCACTCCCCAGGTAAAGACGTATGCGCGTGTGCAGCCACCGGCACGGGTAAGACCGCTGCCTACATGCTGCCCATACTAGAGAGACTGCTGTACAAATCAGCTGTGGGAGACAGGGTGACGCGCGTGTTGGTGTTAGTGCCTACCAGAGAGTTAGGCGCACAGGTAATGTTAATATAGATAGATCATAGATTTATTAAAAAGGGAAGATGAGGTACTGGTTTCTCGAAAGTGGCAACCTCTAATTGTGTAAATTTTTGTGCTCCCACCTCAGTCACCGTCTGTCCGGCGCCACGGGCGGTCGTGATTCGCGTGAAATATTGTTGTCTCGGTCTCACTTCGGTCTTAGATACGTCTTTCCGTCTTAGTTCTTCTTTGTATTGCACCGGACTGGAAATATAACTGAGCGTATGTGTTTGCGTGTAGTAACACATGCCAATTTTTGAGTAAGCGCTGGGAGAACGTAACCTATCTTCCCTTTTTAATAAATCAATGAGATAGATATAATTTATTGTTAACAAGATGACATGTTTTATGGCAAATGAGTCTTAAATCAACAGGTTTAACTAAACATTAGAATTCTCTAATGCAATTTATAAACACCCTTAATTCTTGCGTAATTGCATTGAGTATTAAGGGGTAACAGAATTAGCGGTGTCACTGTCTATATTAAGCCTCTATGCATGTTCGCTCAACGTTGCCGAGTAAAGGTCAACTACTAAGGTGAAGACGGCAGGCGCGTTGTCTTGGTACGGGTAAGACCACCGCCTACATGCTGCCCATACTATGGTTTATCCATTTTGAATGAAGCATGTTGGTAAACAAAGTACGACACAAATAACAAAATCTCACTTGCTTGGCGTCGAGTTTCAGATATAATTGTAACCAATTTTTATTGAAGGGAGGATCTAAAATCGACAAGTAATGTAATTTACGTATAAAAGGACGCGCCAATAAAGTGAATTTTAGGTTAAGTATGCGCGGTTTGTTTACGTTAATGCTCCATTCAAAATGGATACGATATAGAGAGACTGCTGTACAAGTCAGCTGTGGGAGACAGGGTGATCCGAGTGCGGTGTTAGTCCCTACCAGAGAGTTAGGCGCACAGGTAATGTTAATATTGCTTGACATTTTCACACGGTATCATAGTTAGAAAAGCTAGTGTTATGTGTTCCTCCGATAGGGAATATGCATGGTTTTTTTTTTGATTATTTAGGTTAATACCTAAATATAACACCCAAAAAATTTAAATTATTGAGGTAAAAAACTAAAAGTAAAACTTCACTCAGTTTCGGGTGATAAAAACGCTGCCATGTTAGCCATTGCATTTTATGACGTCACGGATCATCGAGTCCCCTATGTAAACTCAAAGTCAAAACTTCATGCCCATACAAAAATGTTCAAGTATGACGTCACGCTTCACATGCCAATAGCGTTGCGTTTAGACAATTTGCTGTTGAGGCTTAAAATATCTACTTTTCAATGATTACATTTCACAATAAAAACATCATAAAATACAAAAATAAATATACAGATATATTTTTATATCAGTGGAGAATAGGTAAAAAAAATATTAGCTTTTTTTAACACTGCTTGTCACATGCATATACTCTATTGACTGATTTTGTTGAGTTGGCTGACATTATTACTTATTTGACATTTTTACTTATTTTGCTTGAGCACGCTTAGATTCCGCTTAGATTCTTAAGTATACATAATACCCCTATTCATAATAGTCTGCTAACTTAGCACACTCTTAAAGAGACAGATTGAGTGAGAAATACTTTTATATTAGCAGAGCATTATGAATAGGTAGTTATTATACATTATACAAATGATGTTTGGCTTGCTGAGACTGGGACCTTTTTGGCCCCTTAAGTAACACATAGCTGTGTGGCGTAGGATTTCCACCCCAATTCTTCCCGTGGGTGTCGTAAGAGGCGATCAAGGGATCCATCGAGGAGCGGGCAGCAGTACCCCCTGCAGAACAAATCTTCCACCAAACAGCGATCTCCAATCCGCATGCCCAGCGTGGGGATTATGGGCATTCCTCCCATGAGGTAAATCCCAATAAGACGTTTATCAGGAGGCCTGCGTCCAGCAGTGGACCGATACAGGCTGTTGAGGTTGAGGAAGTAACACATAGGGAAAAAAACCGTATTATGAAAGCTTGCTCAGTCATAGAGCTATGCTTGAGTGACGTTTATGCCACAGAAAAGCGTTGCTCAAGCATATATCGATGACTGAGCAAGCATTCATAATACGGGCCTTAGTATAATTGTATCTGTCTTTTATAAATAAAAAAGACGTGTGGCACTCGGGGACTGCCGCGGTAAAGCTATTGCAATGCCATCTAGAGGCGAGTTGCTGAACTAAAGAGACAAACGTCATATTTCAAAAAGTCATTAAAAGTTCTACTATTCATCGATAGATGGCAAAACTAAAAAGTATCACCGCTGTTCCGGTCGGAGTGGGGAGCGTGAGGTTTTTTCGTTACGGAATTTCTGGATTCGGTCCCCGCGCTCAAGGCCCGCGATAGAAGCTATGCAATAGCTTAATAATCTTATGTTTCTTGTACTTACCTATTATTGTAATGTGTCGTGATATATGTATATTGGGTTCATATAAATTAATATTTTACCAGGTTCATGCTGTGACCAGACAACTGTCGCAACACACACTGGTGACAGTGGGGCTCTCTGTTGGAGGTCTAGACGTCAAATATCAGGTAACTATTATTTTTAACCGACTTCAAAAAAAGGTGGAGGTTCTCAATTCGTCTGTTTTTTTTTTATGCTTGTTACCTCAGAACTTTTGACTGGGTGGTCCGATTTGCATGATTCTTTTTTTATATGAAAGCTAATGCTTCCCGTGTGGTCCCATTTAAATTTTGTTCAGTTCTGACAATGGGATCCATGAAAATTCATGAAAAAACTGTAAAAATTTAAGTCGGTTTATAGTTTTTTAAAAGAAAATGAATTATCTTATACAAAGTATTAGGTGAGGGTTTAACCGTATTAGGTAAGTAAAACCCACCAGCCGGCCTAGCACGGGATTGTTGTCTAGGGTAGAATAGAGAAAAATTACATCGCGTCGTCATACATTGCGTGAATTATTGAAGTTGAAGGAATTTCAAACATTTTACGCATTCGATGACAAAGTGACGTAATTTTGTTCTATTCTAACATAGACAACAATGCCTGTGCTAGGCCTACAGCTCATCGAAAGATAGAGAGAAAGAAAAATATTTTACAAATGAAACAATTAGATTTCGTAGAAACGATTTTTACTCCGGACTGGAAACTCCGTAAAATGCATACTATTATATAAATCAATCGAAATATTATTATCAGTTCAAATACAATTTTTAAGTATTGTTTACTAAAACATGTTTTAAATTATTATAATAAATTAATGTTATTGTTAAGAAATAGATCTACTAGCTTACATTTTTATAAAATCAAATGTTTCTAAGCATAATTAATAATTGATACGGTTATGGAATAAACGGCTTTTTTATTTATTTTATTTTATTAGGTAAGTATTTGCTTAATGTCACTCCCTGATAAGTAAGCTTTTTAATGATAAAATATATATTTTAATTGGTCCAGTACTTTCGGAGCCTATTCAATACAAACAAACAAACAACCAGATCTTTCCTCTTTATAATATTAGTATAGATATAGATACCTTCGCTAGACGTATACCTACGTAGGGAACTTATGTTTAAACCTTTGTTTCCTAGGAAAGCGTACTCCGTAAGAACCCTGACATAGTAATCGCCACACCGGGTCGTCTGATAGACCACATTCGGAACACGCCATCATTCGGACTGCACTCCATAGAGGTTTTGGTGTTGGATGAGGCGGACAGGTATGCTATTAATTAACTCTCGTCTCATACAAGTATGCTATTTGTTAACCCTGGTCTCATAGTTATCGCCACACCGGGTCGTCTGATAGACCACATCCGGAACACGCCATCTTTCGGGCTGCACTCCATCTATGGAGTGCAGCATACCAAACCTCTAAGTTTTGGTGATGGATGTGGCAGACAGGTATGCTATTTATTAACTCTCGTCTCATACAAGTATGCTATTTGTTAACCCTGGTCTCATTGTAATCGACACACCACCGGGTCGTCTGATAGACCACATCCGGAACACGCCATCTTTCGGACTGCACTCCATAGAGGTTTTGGTGTTGGATGAGGCAGACAGGTATGCTATTTATTAACCGTCGTCTCATACAAGTATGCTACTTGTAAACCCCTGCTCTCATAGTTATCGCCACACCGGGTCGTCTGATAGACCACATCCGGAACACGACGTCTTTCGGGCTACACTCGATAGAGGTGTTGGTGTTGGATGAGGCAGACAGGTTTGCTATTTATTAACTCTCGTCTCATACAAGTATGCTACTTGTTAACCCTGCTCTCATAGTTATCGCCACACCGGGTCGTCTCATCCGGAACACGCCATCTTTCGGACTACACTCCATAGAGGTTTTGGTGTTAGATGTGGCAGACAGGTATGCTATTTATTAACCATCGTCTCATACAAGTATGCTACTTGTTAACCCTGCTCTCATAGTAATCGCCACACCGGGTCGTCTGATAGACCACATCCGGAATACACCGTCTTTCGGAAATACACTCAATAGAGGTGTTGGTGTTGGATGAGGCAGACAGGTTTGCTATTTATTAACTCTCGTCTCATACAAGTATGCTACTTGTAAACCCCTGGTCTCATAGTTATCGCCACACCACCGGGTCGTCTGATAGACCACATCCGGAACACGACGTCTTTCGGACTGCACTCCATAGAGGTTTTGCTTCTTCTCCAGAAGTTCTCCGCGAGATATGACCGGCCCACTGTTACAGCTTGCTAACTCTTTGATCTATGTCGATAATTCTTTGATCTATGACGATTATTATAAACTAGCTGCGCCCCGCGGCTTCGCACGCGCATTAAAAGTTGATTTTCATCCCATGGTAACAGATTTATGGGATAAAAAGTAGCCTATGTTTTATTCCAGGATTAGAGTGACCTGTTTGCAAAATTTCTGCCAGATCCGTCCAGTACTTTTGGCGTGAAGAAGTAACAAACATCCATCCATACATCCATACAAACTATTAGTGTGATATTCATGGGTATTTATCGCATTTTATCGTTACGATTTATGCATTAGCAAGCTGTGACAAGCTGTCGAAATAGCTCAAAGTATTTACTTTGAGCTATGTCGATAGATTTGGTTCTTTATCGGATGTATTCGTTACGAACTTACGAATCCTATAATATCTTTCACCCAATATAAGTATGTATTGAGTAAACAAGTGTTATCTCCCTCTTCCCACAGAATGCTAGACGAGTACTTCGCAGAACAGATGAAGGAGATCATTCGGCAATGCTCTCCGAAGCGACAGACCATGTTGTTCTCGGCTACCATGAGCGAAGAGGTGAAGGACTTAGCTGCGGTGTCGCTGAAGAAGCCAGTCAAGTTGTTTGTGGACAGCAATAAGGACGTGGCTTTCAATCTTAGGCAGGAGTTCGTCAGGTAACAACTTTTTAACCGACTTCAAAAAAGGATGTTCTCAATTCGACTGGTTTTTTTATGTTTGTTACCTCGGAACTTTTGACTGGGTGGTCCGATTTTCATGATTATTTTTTATATGAAAGCTTTCCGTGTGGTCCCATTTTGATTTGGTTCAGTTCTGACTTTCTGACACAGGGATCCATGAAAATCCATGCAAAAACTATAAAAATTGAATTCGGTCGGTTTTAAGTTTTCAATAAAAACTCATATAATGAAAAAGAAAATTACAATCAAATAATAGAATAATAATAATTACAACTAGTATTTAAAATCGAATTCCTTAAGCTAACTGCAGACAGTTGCAAACAAACTACAGGTAGCTCAACTGATAAAGGAAGCATACCTAATAAAGGATGACACTATGATAAGTTGATAAATCATAGTAAAATGTACCTTATTCCAACAGGATACGTCGAGAACGTGAGTGCGACAGAGAGGCGATACTAGCCGCGTTGGTTTGTCGTACGTTCAGAGATCGTGCGGTTATATTCGTGCAGACGAAAAAACAAGCGCATAGGTTGCATATAGCGCTTGGGTTACTCGGTATAAAGGTGAGTGGAGGTTATTATATTATTTATCTGTTAATTTTGATCAGTCAGAACGGGACTACCTTAGTGAAAGCATATTTTTTTAGTAATTGCAACATTTTTTTGTTTTTAATTATTTCTATTAAAATGCATTCAACGGCTAATTTTAAGATAAATTCCAGTTTTTCCCAAAGTTTTATCCCTACAAAATACTAAAATTAATTCATTACCGCGGATGTACGCGGGTTAACGACTAACCTTATTTGTGTTAAAAGAAGTCCAACGTTTTAAGTTCAATTAAATTACCCTTTCGTTTTCGCCCCCGCGCATACCACCCAATAGACCTATAAAGCTCTTACTGCGCAGCCTGACCGCCAGCGTTCTTTTTACATGACGAGAAGTATAGCTCTTATTATATAGTGGCGTGTAATGAACGCCGCTGCTTCGAGGCTGAACACACAAAGTGGCGATCACTATATCCTATCAGCACCGCAGTAACACGAAAGACATATGAGGCAAATAAAAAAAAACTCGTTTATTCTAGGTTGCAGAACTCCATGGTGCATTAAACCAGCCTCAACGTCTGGACTCCCTAAAACGGTTCAAAGATGAACTGGTTGACGTGCTAGTGGCTACCGACGTCGCGGCCCGCGGGTTGGACATCCCTGGCGTGAAGACGGTACTCAACTTCACACTGCCGGCGACTATAGAACATTATATTCACAGAGTAAGTACTAACTGTACAGGCATCGCCCTATATTTCTTAAAACGTTTCAAAGATATGAGTATGTCGACGTGCTATGGCCTCTGAAATCGCGACCCGCAGGTTGGACGTCCAACCTGCGGGTCGCGATTTCAGAGGCCATAGCACTCAATGAGTATAGATTTGACGCCAGGGATGTCCAACCTGCGGGTCGCGATCTCAGAGGCGACACCGTCTTTAAAGTCGAGTAGTGTTTTAGGTTGAAAGGTCATAAATATAATAAACATAATTAACTGCAGCATTAAGACTCGAAACGTATTATAAGGAACATAATTAGCTACAAAAGGGCGAGGATATGCGTGTACTAGTGGAAACAGACGTCGCGGTCTTAAAAATGAGAGAATTTATTTTAATGGCAACATTTTTTTTAATAACCTAATTTATCATAGTTTCGAGGCGAAGCCTGGTTATTTGTCAGTTTAATTGAAGGTAAATGTTTCAATCAATCTTACTTATAATTAAATGGTTATCGAACTAATTATAAACCCTTTCCTTGCTTAAAATCCGGTCTTGTAGCTGAATTTAACCTTTTAGGCACTTAGTTACTTACTTAGTATTAAGTAGGTTTAGATAAATGAATCAAAATTTCCGTTTCATTAGTTTTCGTGCAAGCTGTAATATTATGCAAGCGACATAAGAGTTGCTTTTTCACGACAGCCAGGACGAAACTTCGAGTTTCCTTATAGTACCCCGAGTAAAATAGAGAAAAAAAAGACGTGTGGCACTCGGGGACTGCCGCGGTAAAGCTATTGCAATTAAAAGTTCTGCTATTCATCGATAGATGGCAAAACTAATAAGTATCACCGCTGTGCCGGTCGGAGTGGGGGGTGTTAGGTTATTTTCGTTACGGAATTTCTGGATTCGGTCTCCACGCTCAAGGCCCGCGATAGAAGCTATGCAATAGCTTAAAAAATCTTTATTAACATAATTATAGTTTTACATACAGTAATGAGTCCATAGGCTCCTGAACTAGTTAGAAACTGTGTTTCAGGAGCCAGTGTCTTCTCCAGATAATAATAATCAGTTAATTATGTTACACCACAATAAATAATAACTAACCTTGATTTTGATTTTAATGAGTAAATACAAATAAGGAAAAAGAAGAAAAAAACATGCAAAAATTACGATTTGGAGTTATACGTAGATACTTCCAAAACTAAATTACAATGTACTTGGTAAATGTATCTGTAAGTACCTACTTAATTATTTGAAATGGACTCTATAATTTCAGTTATTTGGACTGTATAAAACAATTGTTGTTGTTGTCTGTGATAAACATTATCTTATCTATTAAAATAAGTAAACTAAAATAAAATAAAATAAAAAACCAAACAAACATATCAAGCTATATCTTACCTATACAAAAATACAATACAACGAATATTTCCTCCCTCTTTTTTTAATTGTAAGTAAATCCCTAACATATCTGTCAGTAAATTTCAAATGACTTTTTCAGGTGGGTCGCACGGCCAGAGCGGGCCGCGCCGGCGTGTCGGTGTCTCTAGCTGGCGAGGCCGAGAGGAACCTCGTGAAGGGCATAGTGAAGCGAGCGCGCCGGCCCGTCAAGTCGAGGCAGGTGCCGCCAGACATCGTCGCCAAGTATAGGGAGCGGCTGGCGAGGTTGGAGACAGAAATAGGTAAGATAAATTAAATACAGTTGACTCTCGTTAATAGGGTATATGCATGGATTTTTTTTTATCGATTATTTAGGTTAATACATACACGAAAAAAAATATAACACCCAAAAAAAATTAAATTATTGAGCTAAAAAACTAAAAGTAAAATGACACTCAATTTCGGGTGATAAAAACGCTGCCATGTTAGCCATTGCATTTTATGACGTCACGGATCATCGAGTCCCCTATGAAAACTCAAAGTCAAAACTTCATGCCCATACAAAAATGTTCAAGTATGACGTCACGCTTCACATGTCAATAGCGTTTAGACATTTTGCATGTTGAGACTTAAATATCTACTTTTCAATTATTAAATTTCACAATAAAAACATCATAAAATACAAAAATAAATATACAGATATATTTATATATCAATAGAGAATACGTAAAAAAAATATTAGCTTATTTGAAGTCACATGCATATACCCTATTCGAAACTCGAGGGACTTTTAAAATACAGTCGACTCTCGTTAATTCGAAACTCGAGGGACTCTGAAAATATTACAAATTATCGAGTGTTTGAAATATCAAATGGTCACTTTTCTTTTCACCTTCCTCTACTTTTTCTATTAACTTCTTCTGTTCAGCAATCGTCAAACATTTAAACTTTCTAGCGCTCATACCTAGCTAACACAAAACTTTAATCTGTATACCAACGAAAAAGTAACAGTAACTGAAACATAACTAAACAAACCAAGACGTGCAGAAGTGGAAGGAAGTGTCAAACAGTCAATTGAATCATAATAAAAACAAATCTTTCCGCCATTTTCTCTCTGCAACTTTGAATTGTCGAGTGGTGGACGCCGATGAGTTCGAATTAATGCGTCGTTTTGTTACAAAGCAATGATTTTTTCGTTCGAATTACCAAGTGCATAAAAATGTATTGATTTAGTTCGAAATATGAATTGATTTTGTAGGGAGCTCGTGATAACTTTGAATAGAGAGGTTCGAATTATCGCAGGTTTGAATTAACGAGAGTCGACTGTACATGATTTAAAACGTAAACGAATTTAACTCGCTGAATTAAAAAAGGGTATCTACATACGTGGCGTCCCAAACAACAGGCCGATCCATCTTCCAAGGAATCAGAGTCATACCATCAGGACGTTAACCATCATTTTCTATGTATCTGCGACGAAAATCGAATCCGCAACATTCTGCGTTTCTGGCAGTCAAAAAGTATTATTATATACTATCTGTGCTCCGCGGCTTCTCTCGTGATTTTCATCCCACGGGAACAGATTTACGGGATAACAAGTAGCCTATGTTTGATTCCAGGATTAGAATTGCCTGTATGCAAAATTTCAGCCAGATCCGTCCAGTAGTTTTGGCGTGAAGAAGTAACAAACATCCATACATCCATACATCCATACATCCATACATCCGTACATCCATACAAGCTTTCGCCTTTATAATATTAGTGTGATTATTTAGGTGGCAAATAAGCATGCAGTCCGCCTGATAGAAAGCGGTTACCGCATCCATATTCAACCCTTCAAATGTTTTAGACAACCCTTTTTAAAGAACCCAATGTTGATTAATAAAGCAGTTATTACTCACCCTTATCCACTCTTCCCCCAGCATCAATCCTCGATGAGGAGTACGCTGAACGTCAGATGAACAAGATGGAGAAACAAACTGCGAAGCTAGAAACAACTCTTAAAGATGAAGGACCCAAGCATGAAGTGAAGAGACAGCACGAGTGGTTCCAAACCAACAAGGAAAAGAAGGAGGAAAAAGAACGGTTGGCGCTTACCAGGCATCAAGGAAAAGGTGGGTGTATGGCTTAGACTGTATTTGTTTCATTTATTAAAAGAACCTGTTGGCGCTTACCAGGCATCAATGAAAAGGTAGGTGTATGGCTTAGACTGTACTTGTTTCATTTATTAAAGGAACGGTTGGCGCTTACCAGGCATCAAGAGAAAGGGAGGTGTTTGCTTAGATTGTACTTGTTTCATTTATTAAAAGAATGGTTGGCGCTTACCAGGACATCAAGGAAAAGGTAGGTGTATGGCTTAGACTGTACTTGTCTCTTTTATTAAAGGAATGGTTGGCGCTTACCAGGCATCAAGGAAAAGGTAGGTGTATGGCTTAGACTGTACTTGTCTCTTTTATTAAAGGAATGGTTGGCGCTTACCAGGCATCAAGAGAAAGGGAGGTGTTTGCTTAGATTGTACTTGTTTCATTTATTAAAAGAATGGTTGGCGCTTACCAGGACATCAAGGAAAAGGTAGGTGTATGGCTTAGACTGTACTTGTCTCTTTTATTAAAGGAATGGTTGGCGCTTACCAGGCATCAAGGAAAATGTAGGTGTATGGCTTAGACTGTACTTGTCTCTTTTATTAAAGGAATGGTTGGCGCTTACCAGGCATCAAGAGAAAGGGAGGTGTTTGCTTAGATTGTACTTGTTTCATTTATTAAAGGAATGGTTGGCGCTTACCAGGACATCCAGGAAAAGGTGGTGTATGGCTTAGACTGTACTTGTTTCATTTATTAAAAGAATGGTTGGCGCTTATCAGGACATCAAGGAAAAGGTAGGTGAATGGCTTAGACTGTACTTGTCTCTTTTATTAAAGGAATGGTTGGCGCTTACCAGGCATCAAGAGAAAGGGAGGTGTTTGCTTAGATTGTACTTGTTTCATTTATTAAAGGAATGGTTGGCGCTTACCAGGACATCAAGGAAAAGGTGGTGTATGGCTTAGACTGTACTTGTTTCATTTATTAAAAGAATGGTTGGCGCTTATCAGGACATCAAGGAAAAGGTAGGTGAATGGCTTAGACTGTACTTGTCTCTTTTATTGAAGGAATGGTTGGCGCTTACCAGGACATCAAGGAAAAGATGGTGTATGGCTTAGACTGTACTTGTTTAATTAATTAAAAGTGTGCAATAACACCGCTACGAGATCAAATTCGAACGGGATGACAAGACGTGCGAATTTTCTATGTGCTAACACTGTTTTTACATACAAAAAATTTATTACAATAACATTTTTTACTGTTTAAACTTTCGCTGCTTGTTAACATAATTTAATGATTATTTATCGGGTATTTACAACGAAGGTACGCGACAAATACCCGATAAATAATCATCAAAAACATTTTTGTACAAGTTAATTCCAAAGTAACTAACATTGTATCACTTCCAGAACCTCACAAGCAGAAAGGAAAGAAGCGCAAACATGACGATGATGATGATGACGATGACGATGGCGGCAAGAAGAAGAAGAAGGTGTCTAAACACAAGCCCAAGGATACGCCTGAAGAGAGAGTCAATCGCGAAATGGAAAAGGTAATCAATCAATCATGAATGCATACTATTTACACAACGATAATATGTTATTTTTAACGACTTCAAAAAAAGGAGGAGGTTCTCAATTCGGCGGTTTTTTTTATGTTGTTATCTCAGAACTCTGGGTCACAGATGTACTAGTAACTGGGTGGTTCGATTTTCATGATTCTTTTATATGAAAGCTGGTGCTATAAGTATAGTATATATAAATCGACAAAAAAGAAATACGTGTTCAATATCTACTGATATCTAACTGATGCACTAATTTGATTTTTTGTCTTCTGGCCTATTATTTCACTGTTACAATGATAGGTTCATTATCACTGAGTAACATAAATAATTTTTATCTGATTTGTGAATGAATAATTTAATAATGTAATTTAGCTGTATGGTGCTGGCATAGAATTTGCACCATCCCATCTCTTCCCGTGGGTGTCGTAAGGGGAGACTAGCGGATATCCACCGGGGGCGGGCAGCAGCGCCCCCTGCAGAAAAACTACCACCGAACTGCGATCCCCAACCCGCATGCCCAGCGTGTGGATTATGGGCTTTAACCCCAATTAGATAAACGCCAACAAGGTGCTTATCAGGGGGAGGCCTGCGTCCAGCAGTGGACCAATACAGGCTGTTGAGGAGGAACATAAATAAATGCTGCTGCTTTGTGACTTGCATAATTTTGAGAATGTCTAAAATATTTTTTTTTATTCCAGGTGGCTCTACTCCAGTCCCGCATGGCGAAGCGCAACAAAAAACAACGTCGCATCAGAGCTGTCGAAGACGACGACGAACGGCCGAACAAACAAACAAACAAACCTACAAAATCTAGGAAGAAACACAGCAACTTTGCCAGCGATCTCGTGGATACCTCACGAACAACTACAAAGAGGTTGCGTTACGAAGCTAACCAAACTCAAAAGGGGAAAGCCCCTGGGTTTAAAGGCCCGAAGGGTAAGGGGAAAGGAAAACCAACGGGTAAACCCCCTAAGGGTAAAACGTTTGGGAAACCGCAAGCGCCTAGGAAAGGGAAGAAAAAGTGAATAAAGTTTTAGCTTCTTATTTGTGTGTTTTATTTATAAGTTTTCCTTTAATTTATTCTAGTTGCAGCTGATTATGAACTCTATTTACAAACCAATACAATCTAAAAGTAACTGTAGATAGATAGTGGTGTCTATTCAGGGATGTCGCCAAAACTAGACTAAACTAATCTGACAGAACTAAAAATGTCGCTGTCCCTTCAACTTCAACTTCTTGTGTGTGGCTTCTGCGTCTGGGTTGACGCAATTTTGCCAATGTCCGTCTCATCAAAGTAGTCTTAACTTGGGCCTTGATCTCATGACCGCATCGCAAGCTTTTTGGGAATGTACAATGAGGTACATTATATAAGAATTATTTACAATAAAGAAAAGCAATCATTCCGAACAACAACAAAAAGATACTCCACAAACTACAAAACAGAACAAAACGTGCTAATTCAAAACTGGAAAATAATTAAAATTACAAGTACATTTACTTAAGGAACATTCAAATAACTACACTACTATTTACAGCTTTATATCATTATTATATATAAATTTACATAGGGCATAGTTAATTTTAGGGGAAAAGCAGAGAGATAAAATACATTTCATAGAAGTTGGAAGAGGAACATCAGGAGGGAGAGAATCGTATAAAGATCTACAAACGATAGGACAGTTGAAAAAAATGTGATCCACATGACCTTCGTCTATGC
Source organism: Eupithecia tripunctaria (assembly GCA_955876795.1). NCBI lineage: Eukaryota > Metazoa > Arthropoda > Insecta > Lepidoptera > Geometridae > Eupithecia > Eupithecia tripunctaria. The sequence continues at coordinate 3,352,311 of OY041623.1, read as the reverse complement.
CACACTCACATAAGGAATGGTCCCTGATCCTAAGTCTCGCAAGGAAGACAGGAGTGCAAGAATGACCAAGTCTCAGCCTACAAACAGTCGAGGTGGTAGTTTTATTGAATTTTCGAAACTTAAAAAACCACGGAGAACGAGGGATGTCCGGTTGAACATCACCATAATGCTTTCCTTTAACAAGTTTTGAGGCATTCCAGAGATCCGTCCAAGAGTTCTGGAGATAAGTTCTAGGAAGTAGGTAAGCATAAGTCGTGACAGAATGAATGGAAATGCTCAAGCGAACCTAACTGAGCCGCTGCTTTTGCACAGGAATCAGCAGTTTCATTACCTGGAATCCCAGAATGGCCTGGAACCCAGGCAAGAACTATATCAATGCAGAGATTACTACACTCGTAAAGGGCCTTACGAATTTGCAGAATCAGAGGGTATCGCGATATGTCTTTAAAAGGATTAGAAATGATTGATTGGAGACAACTTCTACAATCAGAAAAAATTATAGACTTGTTTAACTTATGAGATTTAACAAACATTAGAGCTTCTAATATAGCAACAGCCTCACCAGTGAAAACCGATGTAGAGGAAGGACATTTAAAACTTAAGGCAATATTTGTAAAAGGCATCCAAACCGCTGCTCCAACCTCACCATCAGATGATAGCTTAGAAGCATCAGTGAAAATAGAGTGCCATCCACTAAATTTTGTATCAACTTCCGAATTAAATATTCCCCTAGCATCCACAGAATTCTTAAATATACCAAAATGCAATAAAACCTGTGGGCGGAATATTAGGGCATCATAAGGAGTGGAATATAAAGGATGACCTGAGAACTGCATAACAGAATTTGGAAATTCTGAAAATTTTTTGAAACTCCGGAGTAAACAGGGAATTTTATCAGAATATCGGAAAAAAATTAGGAGATGATTTAATTTTGGGAGAAGAGGATGGTTAGAATTTTGGGCTAATTTAAATAAAAATCTATCAGAAAGAAACTGTCGGCGTAAAAACAATGGGGGTTCGCCACACTCAACATGCATAGCATTTATGGGCGAAGACTTCATGGCACCAATAATAATACGTAAACATTTATATTGAATTTTGTCAATTTTGTCAAAGCCTACCTTGTTGCACATGCTAAGAAGGAACGAGCCATAATCGAAATGACTCCTTACAATCGCATTATACAGCAATTTTTGGGTGTATGGATGAGAGCCCCACCATACACCGGATAGAGATCGGAGGATGTTAATATTTTTTTCAGCTTTTTGAGCAATGGAAATGAAATGCTGGGAACCCGTCATTCTAGAGTCCAGGGTTATGCCTAAAAATTTTGCATGACTGGATATAGGAACAGTGACACCATCAATAAAAATACTTACCGGCGGGACAACACGTTTTCTTGTGAAAATTACTGTAGAGCTCTTTGCCGCAGACAGAGACAGCCCATGATCTAACAGCCAGACGCTGAGATATGAAAGAGCTGAGTTAAGTCGGGTACCTGCCTCATCAAGGGAAGAGGAAGAAATGTATAGAGTGAGATCATCTGCATACTGTAAAACATTACAAAAAGAATTTACGGTTTGGTCAAGATCATATGTGTAAAGGCTATAAAGTAGGGGACTCAAGACAGAACCCTGAGGTAAGCCCTTCCAGACTAACCTAGGAGGGAGGACTCCGTGGCAAGATTTAATAACCACCGATCTTTCTTTCAGAAGGTTACCTATAAACCTAACCAATTTCTCAGGAACACCAAGATGAAGAAGCTTCTGCATAAGTACCGGAAGTTGGACGCTATCATACGCAGCAGCAATGTCAAGGAATACAGCTACAAGGTATTTTTTTTCTTTGAAAGCTATATGTATATCTGAAATTAATAAACCAAGGTTATCTAGAGTTCCCATGCCTTTTCTAAAACCAAACTGAGTTTTAGATAAAATAGATCCATTCTCAGACCACCATTGAAGGCGGCGATTGATCATCTGTTCCGTCACTTTGGCCATAACTGACGATAACGCTATGGGCCTACGACTGGATGGATCCGAGGGATCTTTACCAGGTTTGAGGATAGGCACAATAACTTGGGACTTCCATTGATCCGGAACTACACCAATATCAAAAAATTTATTAACAAGAGACAGATATATCTGTTTCGTTTGAGAGGAGGCTTTAATAAGAAAAGAATAAGGTATTTTATCTATGCCAGGAGATGAGTCAGTCAGTCTGAATGTTATTACCACTGTTTGCGTAGGTATCCATGAAGCCTTGCCGTTATCCACAACCTTTCTGCTCAAACGCCGGGCTTTTAAAATTATGCCGCATCCGGCGGGAACAACTGTATCCTCAACAAACTCCTGCATTGGTAGTTCAGTTGGAACCTGGCGGACAAGTCCCATTCGAGTTATATTGTATGTTGGAATTGATGCAGTAAACTTTGATGTCGAGAGAATGTCAGATTCAATAAAGCTGTTAGCAGTTTCATATGATTTAAATTGTACAGATATTTTATTGCGTCCAACTTGTTTCACACCTTCTGCGCATATACCTTCGATTTCGTTCTTTGCAAGAAATTTACCAAATTTGATGGCCTTAAAAGTAGTGCCCGCAGCCGGCTCCGGCTCCTCACAGGAAACATTGACGATAAATGGGCCCTTATCAGTTTTTGAATATGAAAAGTTATTTGCACCCACCACAACAGATGGGTGAGTGTATACCGTCTGTAAAGACGGTACCGTAAGGTTTACAGTTGATTTTTTCGCTGGGACGGCATCGGCAGTTTCACTGTTAATCAACGACTTGTTGTAGTCAGCCTCAATATGTCTCTTGGTCGTTTTTGACTCCCTAGGATCAGGGGGTTCCGGAGGGAGGGGGGGGACGGGGCTACTCCCGTCCAAGCCCATTACGGACAAGGACGCGAGCAGTCACGAGATAATTATTAAATAGGTAGGTACCTAAAGATATTAAATTAAAATAGACTAAAATAAGTTAATAAACTAAATTAGCTAAACCAAATGAATGACTTTTCTTTGTAAATAACTAAAAACTGAAAAATAATAAAATTTTCCCGTTTTCACTTGTTCCGCTGTCAATCTCCGCAAAAAAAAATGTCGCTGTCCCTGTCTAAACGATTAAAATAATAAGGATGGCATCATTTTTAGTCCTGTCAGATTAGTTTAGTTTAGTTTTGGCAACATCTCAATAGACACCAGTGTCGGACGATTTTGTATGCGCGATTCCATAGCGTGAAGTGACCTAATAATTTGATTTAGCTCATTGGATGTTACCTCTGTAGACCACCTCGTGGTCTATTCTATAGAGATAGCCATGGTATATTTTATACCATGGAGATAACAAGAAAACAGGGATCCGTCGCCGCTTTTACCATGTAGTCGGTATATTTGTCTATGCGGTGGGTATCCAAAAGGTATTCTTCGCTTGGTAATCTATGGTGAGTCAGTTTGACATTGACAGCTCTTTGTTACCTACCTATCTGTGGAACATGGAAAAGCTTGCCCGTTTCGTGGTGCCAGCTTTATATTTTTCTAGCCAGACCTAGCAAAATATTAAAACAAAGGTAAGATTTATTGCAGGATCAGACAGTCGATGACATTTTATATCCAGTAAATGCTGCATAAAGTTAAATATTAAATACTAACTACTAAATCAATGTTATAACTATGCAATAGCTTAATAATTACTGAACAAAAGTAGTTTGCAAGTAGTAACGACAAAGGAATTGCTACCTACTTAACCCCATTTCAGCTAGGAAGCATTTTGTGACATATGGAATGCGTTTCATTTCAATTGCCTAGGATTTTCATAATCCATACTAATATTATTAAGAAAGATTTGTTTGTTTGCTTGTATTGTATAGGTTCTGAAACTACTGCACTGACTAAATAAGTTATTTCGTCAATAAAAAGCTTACTTATTAGGGAGTGACATAGGCTATATTTTATCCTGGAATTCTTACGGAAACGGGAACTACGCCGGTGAAACCACGAGGCTCTGCTAGTGTCACATAAATGTTTCGAAAATTCCAATAATTTTTTATTTCTATTTCAAAGGCTCAGTTAACCTATAGAATTTCAGTACACCACTCAAACTATAAAAAAACTTATTTGTAATTAGCCTCAAGTTATAAAAATACTACACATTATTTTTATAAAATCAGAGACAATTATTAGTTTTGCGTAGAGAGGAAAATAAACAGAAAATTATCGGAAAAATCGTATAATTGATATTGCAATCGTGTACAATCATCATCTTATGTAAAAAAATATTATACGAAAAATTGTTTTTTTTTATAAGTTAATCGAATCACAAAATTATAAAATTAAAATCGAATTTAATTATTTTGAATATAATTTAGGTCATATCTTAAATTGTCATACCGAAACGACAAAAAACGCTTCTTACGTGAAAAAGACCTAAATGAATGTTAATAAAAAAAACGGAGTTTACAGGTAGAATCAGCACTAATAAGCTTAACAATTAGTTCTCTGGTAGAAGTACCTACCTACTTACTTTAATTCTTTACAGAACGCAGCACATAATTAAATGTTGCTAAAACATTTGAAATTTACACGAATCTGTGTAAGATTCCGTGTCATAGAATAGACTCGTGTATATAGCGACGAGTTTGAATAGCCCTGGGCAAGCAGTCTCGACATAGCGAACGTTATCGGTCGCAAAGTTTTACGGAATATATTTTAACGTATTTTGATTTTCTTTGGAAGAATCAAGTTTCAAATAATTCAATAACTATTTATTTCCAAAAATACAGTAGATTAACATTGCTCGCAATTACCTTTACCGAATGCGTAAAGTTTGCGACAAAATCGTAAAGATGGCGGTCGTTTGCGACAAAAATGAATAGTTCCGTTGATAAATCAATATGAATATTAAAAATTTAACCTTTTCTCTATGTTAATCTACTGTATTTATGGAAATAAATAGTTATTGAATCATTTGAATCTTGATTCTTGCAAAGAAAATCAAAATACGTTAAAATATATCCGGTAAAATTTTGCGACTGATGTCGGTCGTTATCTATGTCGAGACTGCTCGCCCTACAATCCAACAATAACAAATTTGAAAAGTGTGGGGCGATCGGCCCGATTCAGCCCGCATGAGTTGGCAATACATGCTATCAGCCGATGGCAAGTGGCTGGGTGGTGTATCTCGCATCAATAAATCTATATTTTCATGAAAAACTCCGGAAACTAAAAGGGAATGTTTGTTTTCTTCCGCAGAAAATAGAAAAACAGCTTCTGTCTATTCAAAATGAACTAAAATGCATTTATTACAATGAACGATACCGCAGCAGAAAGCACGGAAGCTCTGGATCCGCGAGTTCAGGTAAATCGATAAATTACGAGGTCTATTGATGACTGAATAATTTAAAAGTTCAAAGCTTCTGTGAGCCAAATATGCCTGATCGACTCATTATGTAAAAAGGCGGGTGAAAGCGCGAGATTACAGAATAATCAAAGTTTTATTATAGTTGTTGAAACAATAGCTTTGTCATAGCTAAAGTTCACAGCTCAGGTGTTCTGCTATTGTTATGCAACTAACGGTGTTTCAGCTTAATTTCACATCTTAAAATAACTAGTTGACGTTTTTGGTACACCACTTCTGTGTATAATGTTTGAAAAACCTAGTTATAAATTTTTATTAAGTAGATCTATGAGATAAAAATAATTGCTAATAGACATTTACAATGAAAAATCATTTACTATCTATCTAATGCAAAATTAAATCCATTGTTTCTTAAAATATAAAATTTGACTTTTTTGCGTTCAGTAAAAAATATAAACAGACAACTTTTTATTTATTAACATCAACATTTGCAATATAATTTTATACCCGCCACAGATAGAACTAGAGCGCCTGAACTCGGCAACAGATGAAATCAACCGCCTTGAAGTTGAGTTGGATGAAGCCCGGCTGGCATTCCGTCGACTCCTCGCCGAAGGTCACCTGCGGATACAGCAGCTCATGAAAAAGCTTGGTGCAAGTGTGCACAAAGCTCGACCTTATTATGAAGCGAGATTTAGGTCTAATATTGTAAGTATGTAATAATATGTTATAAATCATAATAGATTCAGGTGTTACTTTGCTGAAATCCATTGTAAATACATATAAGGATGAAGACTGTGGAACACGTTGTCTTACACTGCACGGCCACAGAAGAGGCCAGACATAAAACGGGGCTGAAGTGCCTCATTGAGGCATCTATCCCATCCACACCCGCAGAAAGGCTGAAACGAAGCTGTCAGTCACCAAAGGTCCTGCTCCGATACTTCAAGGAGCTGGGCTGGTTAGGGCCTACATAGGCATGGGGATAATGCACAATACACTCCTATGCGAGATGTCCGTGCAGATCTTAGTTCCCCCACTCAGAATTAGAATTAGAATTAGATATAAGGATGAAAATATTTAGTAACAATTCCATGAAAAACATTCTCCGGCTAACAATAAATCTTAGCTTGTATTGTAGTATGAATCTAGCAAAATTCTGATTTCCTGACTTGCCTTGTAAACCCTCTCAAATGTCTACTAACTCAGGAGGGTATGATTTGAGTAAGTTATTAGGAACTTTGAGCATTATCAAGTGTTAAAAGTGGTTCACATTAATTTAACTCCTGTACAAATAATGGCAGGTCTAAACCATAATATAATATAATACTTTGTATATAAACTTAGTCGCATTGGTGTAATTCTTTAGAATTTGCTAAAATTAGGATATAGGAATGTCAAACGATACATTTCGATTCCATAATCGATTCGTAACAATTTTTTTTTTTCATATTCATTATCATTTATTGTGATTGTATGCATACAGATGTTGTTCTTATGTGTAGGTCTTAGGTAGTATAGTATTGGGTAGGTACACAATGCATAAAAACCCTGTCAGGGCGCAACAATCATTTTATATTTGCTTTCAGTAAATTGATGGTTTTGATGTCAAATAGAAGATAACTATTCAATTTTAAATGCTATCGTCTATTTAACATTCGTAAGTCCTAATTTTAATTCTATCTACTTTTATCTAATTTTAAAACAACAGAATCAACACCATTATCTTTGATGCCTCTGCCGGAGGTGTGTGTGTCATTGTATGTGGTTGACAGTGAAAGTGTTAATTAAATCAATAAATAAATAAATAATGCGGGACAATTGGTAGTCAAATGAGATAAGTGAGTTTCTCTGCAACTTATTTCTCGCAATAATAAAATTATATCCTGCTATTTTTTACCCGCGGCTTCGCACGCGTTGTTTCTACAGAAAGGCTTATAGGTTAATTATATCCAATGGGTACTAATTTATGGGATAAAATGCCTATCTGATATTCCATGACTAGACCTACATCTACGCAAAGTATAAGCCCAATCCATCCAGTACTTTTAGCATAAAGAAGTAACAAACATACATCCAGCTATCCATCCATCTAAACTTTTTATTATATGTAATCTAATCATAAAATAATTTTTCCAGACCTCAAATGAACTTCAAACCGCTACAATCGCATACGACAAAGCAAACAGCGCACACTCAGCTGCCAGAGAGATGGTGTACCTCGCAGAGCAAGGCCTGGCGCGTCTGGCGGCGGGCTCCGAGACGGGCCTTACGCTCGACCCGGCCTGGCAGGAGATGCTTAACCACGCCACACACAGAGTCAACCAAGTATGTCACCCATAGTCGAGTGTATGTTACTCATAGTCGAGTGTATGTCACTCATAGTCGAGTGTATGTCACACTTAGTCAGCATCACATACGACTTATTAGAGATACGATATAAGGGTCATTTGCGTCTGGCGGCGGGCTCCCCGACCAGGCCTGGCAGGAAATGCTTGTACAGAGTCAACCAGGTGTGTCACCCATAGTCAGGTGTATGTCACACTTAGTAAGCATCACCTACGACTTATAGAGGTACGATATAAGGGCCATTTTCGTCTGACGGCGGGCTCCCCGACCAGGCCTGGTAGGAAATGCTTAACGACGCCACACACAGCGTCAACCAAGTCTGTCACACATAGTCGAGTGTTTGTTACTCATAGTCAGGTGTATGTCACACATAGTCGAGTGTATGTTACTCATAGTCAGGTGTGTGTCACACATAGTCGAGTGTATGTTACTCATAGTCAGGTGTATGTTACTCATAGTCAGGTGTATGTTACACATAGTCGAGTGTATGTGACTCATAGTCAGGCGTATGTCACACATAGTCAGCATCACATACGACTTATAGAGATACGATGTAAGGTAAGGGACATTTTCGTCTGGCGGCGGGCTCCCCGACCCGGCCTGGCAGGAAATGCTTAACCACGCCCGTACAGAGTCAACTAGGTATGTCACTCATAGTCAATATTACAAACGACTTATTAAGATATGATTTATGGGGCCTATCGTGGTTTGACCTGACCTGGTAGGAAATGCTTAACCGACCCCACACACAGAGTCAACCACGTATGTCACTCATAGTCAGGTGGTCAGCAGGGGTATTTTAATTCGTCGCAGAGGCCGTCGGATTCGATCTCGGACACTTTTGACAAATCTAAGGTTCCGTTAGAATTCAAATTCGAATCTAACATTTTCGCTTCGGATACGAATCGAATGAATTATTATGTCACACAAAGTCAACATTACTACTTATAGAGATACGATATAAGGGCCTTTCGCGGTAGACTACGGCGGCGGGCTCCGAGACACGCATCAAGCTCGACCCGTACACTGATTACGGTACGAAATAGTCCAGCATTATTCTAATTTCAATCAATCAATAAAATCTTTCCTCTTTTATAATATTAAGAAGAATAAGAATGTAATTGCCTATAATCTTTGTCTCAGGCTGAATCGGACCGAGCCTCCGCCACCGCCATACAGCGAACAAAGTCCGCTGCCCACCGAGCGGCGACGGCTCTGGTCCAACAGCTACAAAGCGGACTTAAACGACAAATCGCCAAGTCCAGGTGAGATACTAGACTATTCTGTTGGCACTAACACTAAACTGAAATGACAGCGCTTATGGTCTCAATTCAGATGTTACATCAAGTATTTTAACCGCACCTACATTTTGCAGTGTCCTTAAAAATCGAAATAAAAGAAAACATGGCTTTATTTTATTATAAAAACTATCGTAGTTTGACGAATTCATTACGAATTCATTCGCCCTGAAGATGTCCCTCGTTAAGGGATGAAACGTTGGTGTTCTTTCAACACAAATAAGGTTCGTAGTTAACCCGCTTACAACCGTAATGAATGGCATTATTTGGTTATTTTCTATGTATAATAAAAATGTCTATGTAAGTATGTACCTACAAATTATAATAAAATAAATTACTCGCACACTACACAACCTCTGCTTACTTTGTAGCTAGGCTAGCTAGCTTTGTAGGCTAGCTAGATGATGCTGTGTGGATTGTCCTGAACTATTATTACGTTTAGTGACAAATGAGTTTAGTTTTAGTACCCCCTGAATTGACACAATTGTCGCTGTCATATTTCGATTGAAAATTGGAGGCCAATATTTCTAGTAAAATTTGTCGCATTGTAGAATTTAGAACAAGTTTTTCTACTAAAAATTTTATAACTCTTTGCATTGCTGTATATTTTAAAGCTACCTCTGAGCTTGCGTTTATTTACATAATAACTTTGTAAAAATTTCACACCTTCTGTTTACTAAGTAGACTTACAAATTGTTTTTCTTACGCTCCTTCCTGCATTCATAAGTTACTTTCTTTTTAGAAGCTTATATTATATAGTGTGTTCGGCACAACGTTTGCCATATGGAAACTAGGGTAAGGTGGACCCAAGTCAATAACTTGGCCGCTTTTTGAACCTTCTAAAGTCCAGTTATTTTCGGTATTTTTTTTTGTTTTTTTCCGACACTTGAACTAATTACCTAGTACTGAAAATATTTATATTCCTAAAATTAACCAGAAGGTTTAAGGGTTAAAAAAGCTACCAAACTATTGCACTTGGTTCTAGTTCTACCCATATCCATATGGCAACCGTTGTGCCGAACACACTATATAACACTGTAAATGTATCTCAACATCAGTTTATTAACGTTGTTTTGAAGTAGATAGCTCCTTCTAGGCTTGTAAGTTACTTCCTAGCTCCTACACTATTAGAAGCTTTGTTAGTTTAAGAGCACAGCTTGAATAGTTAGCAAGTGGCACATTGTTTCACAGGGCGCCGACCAAGGAATGTTAGACGCACCAAGCTGCCCTCATATTTGGTACCACTTTTACTTACCTTTCATCTACTTGCTTTAATTTATTTTATACAGTCTGAGTCTGCATAATGTGCACAAACGAAAATGAGGGAAAATAACCTATATTTTATCGGCGGAAAATGTGATAAAAAAATATATTATTTTTTATTATTTTCTCTTTTTTTATCACATTTTCCGTCGATAAAATATGGCGTACTTTCCCTTATTTTCGTTTGTGTTCTTTATGCAGACTCACACTGTATACAGTGCGAGTCTGTATGCGGTACACAAAAAAAAAAATGCGGAAAACTACACGTTATTTTATCGAAAAATGTGTTAAAAATAATCTTTTTTTTTGCGTTTTTAAACCTTTTTTTCGCTTCGACGACCCCTATCTAAGCAAAATAGTGTACAACTAGACCAAGCTAATTTTGTACCTAGCTTTTTTTGTATATATTTTAATTAACCTATGTATAACATAATGCTAAAAACAATAAATTCAACGTAAAATATAACAAACATTTGTTTACTTTTATAAAATCATGGCGAACCCTTTTTGCAGACGGTTTTCTGTGCACCGTATACAGACTCACAATATATTTCTTAATTTAACACGTACGTGGACGGTAACGTATATAACTGGTAAAGTCTGTTCAAAAAGAGAAGAGTTGTGGCGTTTTGTTGAATTAACACTTTTAGTCATACTGCAATGACAGAGCAGTGTTGTCACAATTGGCACACGCGTGCCCTCAAGTTCTAAGACGCTTCTCTTTTTGAACAGACTATAAAATATTTCAGCGATAGGCGGTACGTCTTGCGCCGTTGTTGAGTTTTAAACTCTTGTCAAAACCATTACGCTCATAGCAAAGATACGTATGTATGAGACCATCGTCGTACAAAAGCATTCTTACCGGCCGCCTACAAACAGATATTCTACTTCTATTGTCAATCCATAGACTACAAGACTTTTTTGCGAAGTACTGCAGTACCTACTGGTACAGTACTTCGCAAAAAAAAAGTCGACCGTTGTGCTTATGGTTTGTAGGGCATCTCATTTATTTAATGGTACTGCTGTTCTATCAAAAATAGTATCAGCTTACTGTTCACGAACGTGTTAAACTGCTTACCTACAGATTCTACTGGCTTGTTATCTCGCATGTTTTGCTTTGGTGTGGCATTTAATTTATACTAATTGTTATGTGAATAATTATTCGATACTAATAGATATATAGAGAAATCCTTTAAAAAGAGTCGCATAACCATCACGCATCGAGTTAGAATCTTATCACGCACCAAATCATTTGGAATTTCTGCGATTTGCAAGGATTATACCAGTAACGTTAAATATTTTCCCCAATATTTAGTTTTTTTTTCTAATTATTTGTTTACAACAAATACTTTGGGTTTTATAACCGAGTAGGTATAGGTACATTATTTTGCATGTTGCTAATGAAGTGGAACGAACGAGCGTGTTGGGTTACGAACTTATTAGTGCGACCTTGCACATCATTGTATGTTTACTGTCTCAATAATTTCAAGGCTAGGTAGTAGAATAACGATGGATATGTATTTACTATTGCAAAGGATGAGTCAGAGTCAAAGAGTCTGAGTCAGAGTCAAATCGTCAAATTTCTTTAGACTTACAAAATAAGCACTTAGACAAGTCAAATTTTTACTGTATAAACAGCTTGATAGCTTGTAATTACTATTAAACAAGAAATAAGGTGCAATTGACTCTAATTCATTTTTCTGTCCACTAGCGGAAGAAGTGAATAAGAAACCACTAGCAAGTGTATCGCTTATCAACTAATGCAATCTTAGCATAACTAAGTCTAACTGTTCTTACATACTATTGCCTGTGTGGAACTAGGCGACATCCGGCCATCCATCCGGATGTTCGATGGTTAGATGACCAAAGGGGTGGAGGGGTATCTACTTCGAAATTGGGTGTGTAATTGGTGTACAAAGAAGTATTATAGTTGGCAAAGTATACACGGATTATTTTTATTTATTCGTTATTCAATACAAACAAACAATCAAATCTTTCCTTTTTATAATATTATATTGGTATAAACGAGATATGCATGTAAAAATATACATTTAACTATACATGTATGGGTTGTTGTTCTTATATGTTCTATGTTATATGTTCAGAACAAAAACAATGTAAAAAAGCCTTCAAAATTTACCTTGAAGTTTCAAGTCCTATCATATTTATCTATCTTCTCTTCAGACCATACTTCGAAGAGAAAGCCCGAATCAATGCGGCACTGGAGACCCAAAAAGCTCGCATCCAAACCTTGGAAATCCAAGTCTCGGAAGCTAAGCAGCAGTATTCATCCGCTCTGCGCAACCTAGAGCGGATATCAGATGAGATTCACAGACATCGGTCTAGAAGGACTTCTACTAGAAACGGTAGGTTCTATACAACTACTAGAATAAACCATGTCGTTGATACTTGGATACGAAGCTGCTGTAGTAAACAGCTCTGCGCAACCTAGAGCGGATATCAGATGAGATTCACCGACATCGGTCTAGGAATAATTTCTAACAGAAACGGTAGGTTATATTTAACAGCTAGAACAGATGATACTTGGATACCAAGCAGCAGTATACACCAATTTTTCGCAACCCAGAGCGGATATCCGATGCGATTCGCCAGTATCGGTCCAGAAGGACTTCAAACAAGAAATAATACTAAAAAAAAAATTACAGACTCATTTATCTATCTACCTTCATATTGACAAATGTCCTATAGCCATGAGACGTACCATATTTTTGTATGATTACTGGTATTTATCAATTTGTAACTTCTGTATATAAAAGCATCTGGTGTTCATTGTTGTCGGTAGTAGAATTGTTCTGCAGGGGGCGCTGCTGCCTGCCCCCGGCGGATACCCCTTAGTGGCCTCTTACGACACCCATGGGAAGAGATAGGCTACTATAAAATCTAAATTATCTACATCTACATATATATCGACCGAATAGAGAATTATGTAGCTCCAAACAGTAAGTCCGTTTGGAGTTGCATAAATCCGTATTAGGTACATCATATAAGTACTATAAAATCTAATATTATCTACCTCTATATCGACCGATTAGAGAATTAAGTAGCTCCAAACGGTAAGTCAGTTTGGAGCTACATAAATCTGTATTAGGTACTTCATACAAGTACTATAAAATCTAGTATTATTTATGTATCCAATATGTTTCAGATCTAGAAATAACCTCAACAATAACGGACAACGCGAGCGAAGCGACAACTCCAGTCAGCGAGCAGCTCGAGGAGCTGTGCTCGAACGACGCGCACGTGCGCGAGTGGCTGAGCCGCGTCGAGCCGCGCGTGCACAGGCTCGATGCCGATACCTGGACAGAGATCGACTTGGAGTACTCCAGTCCGGAAGAAGTAATAATATAGTGTACTAGCTGCGCCCTGCGTCTTCGTCCCCGTGGATTTTTTTTATGTCAGGTCCCACAAAAAGTCCCATTCTATGTACGTCTCCTGGTTCCTACCTCCCCGCCAATTTTCAGGCAAATCGGTTCAGCCGTTCTTGAGTTATAAATAGTGTAACTAACACATAGAAAAGGGGACACGACACGACTTTCTTTTATAAATATAGATAAGTTGATGATATAAAAGTTTGAAAATAATTACTAATCATCACCCCTTTTCTATGTGGCTTGATGACTCTGGTCATCGCTAAAACCCTGGGTGGACTCATCAGTGACTACACGCCACATCATACTAAGTGGCGGCCATATATCCAACATGGCCGCCATTCAAATTCTCTTCTCGCCAACCTATACAGGTTTTGAAATTGTGTTCTTTAATGTAATCACTGACTACCTTAAAATCAGACACTGAACAGCGGTCATGCTTAATTTCAGGTCAGCTTCGAAAAATGCTCGCTCAGACCTCGTTCCACGCCAGAGAAGGGCTCCCCACCAAGTCCTATAGAGTCCAAAGTATCAGCGGCGTCTCCCAGACGAATCATCCGTCCCACAGACCGCAGCGCCTGCCTTCGGGCAGAGTTGGAACAGGGGCGCCGGCAGAGCCTCGACGCTATACTGCACGACACGGGAGAGAAGGTCAAGGAGATGTTCCAAGGTGAGTCTTCCAGACGAATCATCCGTCCCACAGACTAATCTGCCCGTAGGCAGGTACGGGCAGAGTGTATTGAGATACTATATCGCTTAGCGAGCGAAGCGAGCCGTACTTCTTACCAGAGTATAACGAGCTTTCTATAATCTTTTTTATTTTGATCGATAAGATTAAATCATTATTTTTAGCGTTTATTAGTGCTATTAGGTTTTTGTGCCATCTGAATTGCCACCATTAACTTAATAAATAATGCTGGTCAGGCCACGTAGCGTCATATAGCCCCAAGTTAAGCAGAGCTTGTGTTATGTTAAGGGGTATGAAATTGTATGTCACAGTCACGATTGTGTTTAAAACACGGTTTATTCACATACCTCAAACTCAAACTCTCAACAGCCTATATTGGTCCACTGCTGGACACAGGCCTCCCACGGATAAGCGCGTTTATTGGTTGTTATCTTAGGGGGGGTAATGCCCATAATCCCCACGCTGGGCATGCGGGTTGGGGATCGCAGTATGGTGACAGAATTGTTTGGCAGGAGGCGCCGCTGCCCGTCTCCAAATATCCCTTAATCGCCTCTTACGACACCCGCGGGAAGATTTGGGGTGGTGTAGGTTCTATTCCGCCGGCATCACACGGCTTCACATACCTATGGTTTATCCATTATGAATGAAGCATGTTAGTAAACAAAATACGACACAAATAACAAAATCTCACTTGCTTGGCGTCGAGTTTCAGATATAATTGTAAGCAATTTTTATTGATGGATCTAAAATCGACAAGTAATCTAAATTACGTATAAAAGGACGCGCCAACAAAGTGAATTTTAGGTTAAGTATGGGCGGTTTGTTTACGTTTATGCTTCATTCAAAATGGACACGGTATAATTAAATACATATATTAGGATAATGTATATATATTTTTATTCCCAGGTCTGTCTCTATTCGGCGAGCGGCGCGGGTCGAGCTCCGCCCCCCGCAGCCCGCGGCGTGCGTCCTCCCCCCGCTCGCGCCGCTCCCCCGCCCACACAGCTAGCTCCGCCTCCTCCGAGCGATACTCTGACACTGACAGTCTGGCGAGGTAAGCACTCGTCCTGAGCGATAACACTGACTTGAGAATAGATTTTCTCAACGTAGAAATCGAAATAAAGAACTTTAGTTCGTTTCCTGCCTGCCTATGGAAACGTTTAAAGTCGAGAATTTTTAATCTCAACTGATTTATGGGATAACAAGTAGAATTAGCAGTCCTCAAAATTTCAGCCCGATCCGTTAAGTAGTTTTGGCGTGAAGTGGTGACAAAAATCCATCCATACATCCAAAATTTCGCATTTATGATATTTGTGTAAAGCTAAGTGGCTTAGAATTTGCACCACTCCATCTCTTCCCGTGGGTGTCGTAAGAGGCGACTATATATTCACCGGGGGCGGGCAGCAGCGCTCCCTGTAGAACAATTCTACCACATATCCGCGATCCCCAACCCGCATGCCCAGCGTGGGGATTATGGGTATTACCCACCATGAGATATGCCAATAAAGCGTTCTTCAGGGGGATGCCTAGTATGCCTACGTCCAGCAGTGGACTAATCTAGGCTGTTAAGGTTGAGGTGTGAAGCTATTTATTTATTATTTCAGTATGGAAATGCTAACAGACGATCAAATAGCCTCTCTGATGTTGGACGCGCAACTAGAAGCCGTGTGCGTTCGTCTAGCGGGCGTCGCGCGGCAGCCCACCTCGCCTACACGACGATATTGAACCTTGAAGACTAAACCGTAAGGTCGGTTATTGTGTGATACAGTTGGATATTGTAGACATAATTTGTTCTTTTAGAGACGCCGTTGTAGGACAGCTTTGTTCGCACGCACCGATATTGAACCTTTATGAGTAATGCTTAAGGTTTGTTTTTGTCTGGTATTTTTGATTTTGGAGAAATAGACGATATTGGATAAAAAAACATTGAGATCTATAAAAAAAGATAGGTCCTCACTTTGTCACTTTTTTTTCGCTGAATAAAAGGGCGAATTCCTACAAAATGTAGTACACTAAGAACAGGAGACTCAAGTCCGGTAACGCTGTCATGGCCATCTACCGTCAACAGAATTCTTTTTTCCTTACCAAAAAAAACATAAAAGAGACCAGACAAGTTTGAATACCGGTTTTATCAAAACCAATATCTTCTAAATCTTAATTTTACATCTTCGGCCACATTGTCACTTTCTATCAGGTGAGTTGTCAAACGTAGTTCTTTGGACAATAAAAAGACAATTTGATTTTTGGACGTAATAAAGACTGTCTGCCAGCATAGAAACACTTAAAACTATAATCTAAGCCTAATCGGTAAAAAGGTGGTAGAAGTCGTGTTCTAAAAGCTACCTTTTTACCGATAGGTGTCTACCAACATAGAAACACAAAAATATAATCTAAGCATCGGTAAAAAGGTAAGTTTTAGAAGTCAGTAACACGACTTCTAACTCTATTCGATAAGGCTAGACATGACAATGCAGAGAATATATCTAAAAACTGAATTAAAAAATTTGTTTCCATTGATTGAAAAATAAATAAATCTCCCTTTAATTGTGATTTCATCAGAGAATTTAAAGAACTCATTTTTATCCGAATAAAGTAAAACAAAGAATTTTAATGTAATTCTAATTATTTCAAATTCATGTAAATCATAGATCTCTATTACTGTACGAATGCAACATATAGTAAACTAGAAATCACAAATTAAGTATAATTTACTGAATTTATAAGTTATTTATATTATAATATTTATTTTAACTGTTAATTGACAGCACTAGTCTAGAAACTTCTTGCCTAAACAGTGTGCCGTTCACAGTACACCTTTATATTGAAGTTACTGTAGGTAAGTGTTTGTGTGAGGTTCTAAAAGGTTAACATGATTCATATTTTATAAGGAATAGCTTCTGGAACATTCTTAAATGTCACACAAGACAAATTTGTAAAAGGGTTTGACGTTATTTGTGTAGAAGTTGGCTCTAAAGTGGGTGATAGACGTACGAACTTAAAGTACTTACGCGGTTTTTAAGATCGCGAACTTACTCGGCTCGACGTTACTGACACACGTGAAGCTTACTCACTCTGTATTGCGAATATTGCGATGTCACGTACGAGCCAAGACGAGCTACGAGCAAGATTTCAAACCGGTTGGATCGCTGGCGATTTTGCGCGGCGGTTTTAAAGTACGCTTACTTACGATGACAAACAAGCGAAAAAGGTCGTCCAGCCATAAGTACGCGTACTTGCTCGTACGTCTATCACCCACTTAACATTTGTGTTTTTGCCGCACAAAGCAAGTTAATATAGAGACAAACTTTCGTAAAAAATTGAGAAAAAAGCACTATGATATAGACATACCAGCTTTCAGCTGCTCGTCTATCCAATAATAATAATATATTTGAAGAGAGGACATAAAAAAAAAACAAATTTACGGATATAAAAACAAAAATATGAGCCATGTTAACATAAAATCTTCTAGAATTTTAGAAAAACTCAGTAATTATAAGCAAGCGATATTAATTATAATAATAAAATCATGCCTGTGAGAATGTGGTGAATTCTGTGATCCAGTAGTTTTGGTAGACATATCAAATATAATATTGGCATTTTTCTCAATAATACAACTTTTAACCCTTAAAACAAGTGCATTTAGCCCTTTTTTGTGGGTGGTGGGTAGGTACGAGTACATACCAAGTCTTTTCTTAATATTGTTTTTTATCTAAGTAATATTATGTGTTTGATTTATTGTTTGTAAGTTACTTATTATTTCTGTTCTCTGGGATTTGAATATGCAAAGCTTGTATTTTTGAGAAATATTGCCTAACAACTACTTTAAAACTACTACAAATATAAATAAACACAAAAGTATAATATAAAATACATAGACTTATATAATGCCATAAACTTGCCGTAAATAAATGGTGACTATATTTTTAAAGATTCAAACACGCCATCTATGCATACTTAGGTAAAATTTGACCTGAGCTAAATATAAAATTTAATATATAGCGCAATTTGTGGCAATGTCGAACTCATTAATCAGTATTATGATATTATTTACTTAGCAGAATATTATTTGAATTCACGTAGATATTAATTTGAGAATTTAAATTTTACCCGCCAATTTAATTTACTCAGTTTTATCTTAGTAATTATAGTAAATACTTTTACTTTATTTAATTTATATACTCATTCTAGTACATATGTTTTATTTTATTTTTTAAAACAAACCAAACATGTCAGTCTTCCTGAATTATTTATTTGTGTATAAAATTATTATATTAATTATTTTAATCACAATAAACTCGCAAATACATCGCTTTTAAATTAAAATAATAGTTAAGAAAAACCAAGAGTTGTTCGTTCAATTAATAATGTTAACGTAATATTGATAAGTAGTTAATTGTAAAAAACTGTACAGTCAGCATTTCCAATGCAATGTTAAGCTAACACATAGAACTATCCTTCCTAGTACCTATACACTAGACATATTTAATATCCTAAGTTCTTAAACGAACAAAAAAACTAACACTCACTTGGCTTCCAGTTTCAGATATAATTGTAAGCAATATTGAAGGCCGCCACACACAGAAACCGTGGCCGGGCCGGAGACGAAGTTGGCCACACACACACCGCCCGGCGATGTGTGTGTGGTCTCTTATTTAAATTCACGCATTTACAACCAGTGGCGGATGAGCCATATAGCACATAGGTGGCAAATGCTACGGGCCCCGCGCTTGTGTCCACCACAAAATACTTACAGTAAAAAACATGTTAATTTTCCAAGGGTCGCTCCGCTCGCGAATTTCATATGTTGCTTCCGGCTTTTGTCTCGGGTTTGACCCCGTTTTAGTTCATTCTTACTACCACATAAAAATTACTTAACTCACTACAAAAATGTATAGCTTTGCTTGCCGGTACCAGAACTTGACCTTAGTTTAAGGTAACTTTGCCCACCACCGCACGAATCTTTATTAATGAATTTACCTTCATACCAAATTTGAAACAGTAATGCAATTCAAGGGCCCCAGTTCATATTTCCTACGGGCCTCGTACTGGCTTAATCCATCTCTGATTACAATCCGCACGCCTTCGCCTCCGGCCGGGCCACGACTTCTGTGTGTGGCGGCTTTAAATTAAAGCCCGTGTTGTGTTACAACTTCAGTCAATAAGAATGCTTGTTGTATTTTTAAGCATGATAAAGTGCCTACTCTAGTGTTAGCCAACTCTACCTCTTTTTAACAGACTTCAAAAAGGAGTACTATCATGTGGCTGTATGTATGTTCGTCGAATTCTCTTTTTGGACCGATTTTAAAAATGCTTTCTGTATTGCATGTAAGTTATTCCGAGGTGGTCTCATAAACATTATATTCCGGAGGGATTAGAATTGTCCTGAATAACTTAAGAAACAGTGTAAATACAGAGGAACTTAAAGTCGGTTTATAGTTTTTCAAAACAAACAAGCTATTATTATGATATTTTACCTTGACGACCTCTGTGGCGCGGTGGGCGAAGGTCCGCCTGCGACGCAGGAGGTTGCGGGTTCGATTCCCGCCTCGGGACAAATATTTGTACGATCTGCAGGTATTTGTTCAGGGCGTTCTGGATGTTTTCTATATATAATAAAAAAATATCTATCTATGTAGTGTATTGTATTATGTATATCAGTTATCTAGTACCCATAACACAAGCTCTGCTTAGCTTGGGGCTAGATAATGCTGTGTGTATAGTCCAGCATTATTTATTATTTATTTATTTTATTTATTTATTTACCAGTGTCTAATTTTTTTTTATATGAAATGAGTCTCTATGATACGATATCTCGTTATCCTTATATATTTTTAGTAATTAATGATAGTGTCAAAACGTTCCGTTATCGACATTTTTATAATATAACAAAGTTGTTTTAATGTAAAATGAGTCTATGAAATCTCGTTATTCTTATTTTTTATTAATAACAATGATACATTAAAATCGTTCCTTTATTAATAAATATGTTAAATACAATTCACGCTGACTGTACTTCGCTTGTAGATACGCACAAATGTATCATTATCGGACGGAAGAAGTATCTTAGCAATATTAGTTAATTCAGTGTTAATGTAACATTTAGTACATGATAGCTTTAATAAATATGTTAGGTTTGCATTTGTGATATTACTCCGTACAAATGAGTTCTGGTTTTGCGGTCACCGTAATTTAGCGACCGAGATAGACGGCGAATAATATTATGGGTAATATATTTATTGTGGTAGATAATACAAATGTAATTTACACACTATTATTTCGGCTCGGAACTTCTGTTTTCGCGTTCTAAAGTCCTTCAATTACGATTTTATACAAATCAACTATATTACACACAAGAAATATGAGTACGTACAAAAAAAAATTTGGTTGAAGTGGGTAATTTACACAATAGGAAGCGTCATCTTTTCTTACTTGTATTGACACCTATTTGAAAAACTAGAGATTCACTTTGCATAAGCGTTTAGAGCATTTTTTTAGCTTTATCAACGCAAATAACAGCCGTTTTTTTACGGTGCCGCATTATATCAAACCAGAACTTTGCTAGGTATACACATGTTTATTAATAAACCGGAAAGCTGCGGCATCCGGGTTGTTAAAAACGTCTAAACAGTGTATGCCTGTAGCTATAGCATACTGTTGTATGTTTGTGTACATATGTGTTGGAATCGCCTTTTGAATAATAATAATAAATTATTTATAAGTAGATATGTTGTTTTATTTACATATGTAACGACAATACTTATGCTATGACTTATACATTAGGTTTTCTGACCTGTCATTCATGGAAAAGTACATTTTAAATTCTAATAGCAACGCAATAAAGTTTATGTCAGCTTGTACTTTGGCGTCGGAGCGCTGAATGGCTAACAGCGGTTTTTGTGCGTTGAAATAGAGGACTTCAAACCCAGAAAGATAGATAACGCAGTGTTAAACCACTAATAGGTATCTATACCGTATCCATTTTGAATGAAGCATGTTAGTAAACAAACTATGACACAAATAATAAAATCTCACTTGCTTGGCGTCGAGTTTCAGATATAATTGTAAGCAATTTTTATTGTAGGGAGGATCTAAAATCGACAAGTAATGTAAATTACGTATAAAGGACGCGCCAACAAAGTGAATTTTAGGTTAAGTATGGGCGGTTTGTTTACTAATATGCTTCATTCAAAAAACACGGTTTAGGTACCACCGTTCATATAATGCCAAAAAAAGGTTATGGTTTTTGGACCTGGGGGTAAGGCCCCGGTATTAGTGCCTCCCCTTTTGTTAAGTGGGAAGGAGCTTACTAGAGTATTTAAGTTAGGTATCTGGGTCATCTGGTTACAGATAACCTGAGAGATGAGGAGGACATGGAGAGGGAGCGAAGGGCGTTGACGGTGAGAGCGAATATGTTGGTCCGCAGGTTTGCTTGTTGTTCCTGTTTAAATCCTTCTGCCAATCCTTTTACACGAGCAGCCTGTGGTTCACGTTTACGAAGAAATCCGTCAATACTATTCGTGTCCAATATAACAACGCTTTCAGGATGCTGATGGGGCTCCCTCGATTCTGCAGCGCCTCGGGCATGTTTGCGGAGGCCCGCGTAGACGCCTGTATGAGGAAGAAGGCAGCCTCACTGCTTATTAGAATACGCGGGAGTACCAACACCATCCTGTCAGCAATCGCTGATAAATTACATGGAGTGATGTACAGACACTCCATCTCCGTATTAATTAATTAGTTAAACTAAAACTAACATAGTCTAAGAATTTACTAACGTATGGATCGATGTTCTCTGAAAATAAACAATTATTATTATTATTATTATATACAAAGAGTATAGGTATTCCTTTACTCTCATATTCCAGTGGAACCGGAGAGGTCAAGTGCAGGACCAACGGTAAGTTGATACCCTAACTAAACATCGCGATTGGCAGAGTTGGTGCTGTGGAACAAGGCTGTTTTTCACTGACCACAGAAACTAGGAAGTTTGTTCATAATCATAAAATAATTTTATTTACACAACTTTACTTACAATAAATAGTGTATGAATATATATTAATGTGTTCTGGTCACGTAAGTTTAAAAAACTTTACTCCTAAAGTTTTTTATACTTACGTGACCAGAACACATTAATGATGTCGACTCTGTTGTTTTAGGATTAGCTTAAATTAGGATTTCGGATTTTCAAAGAGATTAAAGCTATTCTATGGTTGGAAAATTAGACAAGACACGTTTAAAATCAGGATGACAGCTCTAAAATTCAACTAACAGACCTAAAACAACTCAATTTAGGTAAAATGGCTCCTTGCGTAACATTTTAGTTGCTTGAAAAATTAAACTAACGGGTTTAAAATTAGGATGACAACTCTAAAATTAGATTGAAAGATCTAAAACAACTTAACTTAGTTAAAAGTAGCTTTAACACTATTCTTTGCATTACATTTTAGCTATGGTTAGAAACGTCTACCTAATTTTAACAGGCTTCTAATTAGGTCATGATTAAAATTTATCGATTTTAAACTGGTATCGATTTGAATTTCTAAACGATTTCTCATTTAAATGGATGAACTGTTTGATCCCAGAAGTATTTTGAAATAACATTTTAGAAAAAAACATATTCTGCTCACAGCAAAAACCCAGCTACTCAACTCAGACAGGTTTTGCGATTTTGAAAAACGTTCTAATATAGGTATTTTTAGGTGTATAGAGAATACCATAATTTTTAGGTCTACCTAGCATAGAAAATTTAGAAATCCTAAAATTTAGGTTAGGAATCCTAAAACAACAGAATCGACACCACTATTTATCGCGTTTGTTTACCTATTTTTCCCGACGTTTCAACAGGTTTACACTCTGTCGTGGTCACTCACGGGGGCTCCTTGGAATATTTATGTTCCTTGTCACGGGGTGACTGGAATACTGGAGCCTTTGCTACCGAAGCGGGGGCAGCATTTTTTGCATACCCTCACTCGTTCTTCAGTTAAGAGATAGTGTTCAATGATTAATTAAAAGCCATACGTCTCATTATAATTATATTTCAGTACGGATTACATTACATTACTAAATAAAAAAGAAACAAGGAGACGGAAAAACATTGACAACAATAACAAAAATGAAATAAAAAACTTACAAATTACATTATGCTCAATTTACAAAAATACTTTCGTTTTTTGGTTACATTTTGGCGATTTTCATGTTTATTTTTATACAGCCTGATTTATTAATAATACTTATTTACAAAATAAAAATATACATATTTTACTTACACATTGGTTCAAAAGGGCTGTTATCCCTTAAAATAGTTATTATACCACATCTAAACATACACAGAAAAGATTTTTTCAAAAGCAGATTTGTATTGATAAAAAGTAGTTGTTCTTTTTTGTACTTTAAATTAAACCAATTGCAGTTAGGATAAAATGAAGCAAATTTTTAGGTCTAATTTCTAAAAATATGGATTTTAACAAGGACTTGATTGGAATAACTAATAGGTTATTCATTAACTCAACACAAGAGACTGGACACACGTGTGTCCAGTTGGCGAAAACATAAAAGTGATTGATTTAAGTTTCACTAAGTGAAGACGCGTAAAAATCTTGCCGTGTCCAGCGGAAGAATAACAAAATGACACTGGACACACGTGTCCAGTCTTGTGTTGAGTTAATAAATAACCTGGAATAACAATAGTCAAAACACAATCAGTTTTGGCATATGGCGTTATTTATACCTAATGTTTTTTTATTTAACTTATTTCGTCCTTATAATAAAAAATCTAAATGTTAAAACTTTATTCTACAACAGGAATGTTACAATACTGACTTTATACTAAACTATTTGAGCATAAAATTAACAAAAATGAGCACAGCACAACAAAATCATTTAAAATCGAGTTCTAACGCGTCGATGTAGGAATTACTTTGGATTAACATGCCAAATTGTCTTATACTTTGTTTTGATTCCACAATAGCTTATCCCTTTTTTTACTTTGATTGTTTATACGTCATATATATCATAAGGTTTTATTGTATATTCTCAAATTACTAGTTTTATTATGTCGAAAAAGGACAAATTATTATCAAACCATTTATTTCTTTCGAAAATTACGATATCATGCATCACTGTCCCACAATCAGGAAAAAGATATCAGTTTCTCACCAAAGATGAGAATGCAAAACCGATGTTAGTTATAGTTTTGCTTTTGTAACTTTAAAATAGTTGGTAAAAAAAAACAGAATTTTGCTTGAATTGCTTAACATTAGAGAAAAGAATTTTGTATCAGTAGGCGAGTAAGACATGATATTGTAAATATCTACACATAAGACAAACTTTTGATGAACTTAAAAGTTGCGAAAACAAATTATAAATTAGAATAATTAAGTGCCATTTCATTCAAATTGACTTAGATAATACACAATACACACCCTGTATTTTATCGCATGGAAGTCTTAATATAGAGTCCTTAAAAATACTGCGTTATGATTACGTTATTAGAATCAACCAATCACAGATGACTTGAAAGTAATATGGCGCGGATCGACCAATCGGAGCCGGTATTACTAGCGCCATCTGTCAATAGATTTTCTAATAACGAAATTATTTTAACTTATCACTAAATCATGGAAGAAGGGAAGTGGATCTTAGAAACAGTTCTTCAAAAGTTTAGTCTCTTTTCTCGCTCTATTGAAGAGTATTTTAAAGCGCCAAAAAGAGACGGATATACTCGAAATCTCCTACATGAAAGGTCACTCTTGGATGGGATTTTGTTATTTATTTGAGCGATTCTGTGCATCATCAAAAATTGCCTTTAACCCAAACATTTATACATCTTAAATCCTAATATATAAAATCTAAAATTCTACTATAACAAGTCCAATATAATTTTAAATAAATACATTCGATTAGCATCTAACAGCAATACAAAAATTGGCACTAATTTAATACTTATATTTATTACCAGGTCTTTTGTAGGAAGAATTGAGACATGCATTTATTTCTGCTAAATAAAAAAACTCTAAAAATAAAAGAATAAGTTCTCAATTCCCCCTATGAACCTTAATTTTCTAATACTTATTATTATGAAAAATTTGGTACTTACATGTTTTAATTCATAGCCATTTTTTAATTATTAATGGTCAATATACATTATCCTCATTTTGTCAACAATAGTCAAGTCAAGAGTTAAAATTTTAGTCACCATTTCCAACTTTTCAACAAATCCATTAAGTTAATTCATAAAAGTCTGCAGAATTGTGATTTACTTTCTTTTTCCAAACACATTCTCAAATATAATAGGCCTGATGACTAAAAAATTCTGATTAGACCATCAGTTATTTTATCAGAATATTTAGAAAGCGGTGACGGATTGGTTAGATACATATTTTTTCTTAAATGAATCAAAAAATTACAATAATTAATTTTGTTTTAAAAAACTATAAACCGACTTAAGTTTTTATAGTATTTTCATAAATTTTCATGGATCCCATCGTCAGAACTGAACAAAATTAAAATGGGACCAAACGGTAAGCACCAGTTTTCATATAAAAAAAGAATCATGCAAATCGGACCACCGAGTCAAAAGTTCTGAGGTAACAATCATAAAAAAAACAGAAAAAACAGTCGAAATCCTCCTCCTTTTTTGAAGTCGGTTAAAAATGAAGCGCGGCAAAGTTTGGCAGCTTATTATACTCAAACTGTCACTACGTTAAGGCTTAACTATACCAAGTGACAGTTTTTAGTTGCAACTGTAAGTCTGTAATGGTTGTAATTTACTTCAACTTTTCCAAGTCCATTACGTTCATATCTTAAAAGTCTGCAGAAATGTGTTTCCCTTTTTTTTTCATTTGCACCCACCCACATTTTCAAATCTAATTACCTAAGTCTGTGATGTTTGTAATTCACAGTCATTCATTTATTTAATATATTAATTTATTTAACATTTTCAATAACTTAGTAACATCTAGTCTCTACTCTTCCCATTTAAAAGGGATTAGTTGAAATTTTAACACTGCAGTCGTAACAAGTGACTCGGTAATTTACCCGACTGCGAAGAAAGAGGGTTTATATTATTATGATCACTTGCGTTAGGGCGCTTCGCTTCAAGGCAGTCGCATGCCTAAAACTGTCAACAAAGTCGGTAATATCAGGTAATTTTCGCCATCTTTTTTTCTAAGGGTAGTTTCATTCCCTCAATGTGAAAGGGTGGTGGGGTGGGGAGGGTGTATGGCTGGCTGCTCCCGACACTGAAAGAAAAAAAAATTACTGTTATTTATCCCTATCTATCTACTGCCTATACTGGTCCACTGCTGGATGCAAGCCTCTCCCGATAAACGCCTTAATGCCCTTTGTAACATGGGGGGTAATGCACATAATACCCACGCTGGGCATTCGGGTTTGGGGTCGCAGTTTGGTGGTAAAATCGTTTTGCAAGAAGCGCTGCTGCCCGCTCCGGTGGATATCTCTTGACCTCTTACGACACCCGCGGGAAGAGTTGGGGTGGTGCAAATTCTAAGCCGGCACCACATGGCATCGTATACGAGTAATTACTGTTTAGGGATTAGGGATCACCTAATCCCTAAACAGTAATTACTCGTACATTGCAAGCCGTACCGTTGGTGTCGTAAGAGGCGACTAAGGGATATCCACCGGGGGCGGGCAGCAGCGCCTCCAGCAGAACCACTCTACCATCCCAGCAGGGGGATTATTGGCCCCATGATATAGAAGCAAATAAGACACTTTACAGGGGAAGGCCCAAATACGCTGTTGAGGTTGAGTAATGCATTCACACACTTTTTATTTAAAATTTGTTTTTATTCATTGTTTTATTGAATCTGGATTTTAAATATACTAAAGTTATTTACAACGGGATGACGGAATAACAGTTATTATTATATATATTAACTAGGTGCGCCCCGCGGCTTCGCACGCGTTGTTCATATGAAAACATTAAAAGGTGATTTTCATCCCACGGGAACTGATTTATGGGATAAAAAGTAGCCTATGTTTTATTCCAGTATTAGAATTACCTGTATACAAAATTTCAGCCAGATCCGTTCAGTAGTTTTGGCGTGAAGAGGTAACAAACATCCATCCATACATCCATCCAAACTTTCGCCTTTATAATATCAGTGTGATATATCATGGCGCATGAAACTGTGCCGAAATATTGGAAAGCTCAAAACTTAAATCATGGTAAATATCTCGTTGTAAAATAAATTTAGTAATCTGGAATTTATTCACATCTTTGTGTTTTTTTAACTGTATGTATAATATTTTGCCTGGAAGAGATCACTTCTAAGCGATAGGGCCGCCCATTGTACTCATTTTATATATTGTATCCATGTACGTGTTATTTTTATGGTGTACAATAAAGAATTTTTGTATTTGTATTTTTTTGTTATTTTTTATTAAATTACATAGAAAGCGGTGACGTTCTGAGTTTCGTGGGACGTTGGAAGTAAGCACGTATCACGTGAGTCGTTGGGAATGACTAAATAAAGGGAATTTTTTAATGATAAATTGTAGATAGTTTTTAACGCTGCATGCTGTCATCCCTTAATAATTTATGCATGCCGCAAACGGTCAAGCATGTTGTTTCTTTATCACTATATGTCACCTTTTTGTACACATGTTTTTGCAAATAAAATATCTTTATCTTTATCTTTTAAAGTTACCTGTCCACAAGTGAGCATGCGAGGCGAGTACTTCTCTAGTTGGAAGGTAGCGGACTGCACCGCGAAGTCGGCGCGGGCGATCCGCTGGCACTCAGATAGTATGCTGTCTGCATCGCCCAGCTCATCTGAAATAGCAGAGCAGGCTTTTTCTTAAGAGGTTATACAAATAGTTAAGAAAAGGATAAAATACTTATTTGCTATTTGTAACTAATACTAATGTAAACTAATACTATAACTTATGCTTTGGTAGGTATTAGAGTATGTATTTATATATAAATAGGTAGATAGTATCTAAGTTTATTTCTAAAGTGTGTAAAACTGTTTGTTCTCCGAATAAAGCAAAATAAAATAAATAAAAATAAAATAACGATATATAATTATTTTTATCTATAGATAATCTGTAAAACTTAAATTAGCACGCCAACCCCCTCGAAAAACATATTTCTGGTTGGCAGGTAGAAAATGCCTGGGTATAAAGCCCACTCTTTGTGCTTCAGTGCAATAAAGTGTTTAAATTAGTTATCAGAAAACATAGAAAATATCTCAACCCTTCCAGGTAATTTTAGGATGGAGATGAAGTTATGGAAAATTTATTGTGGCTGGGGGTGTGGATCTCAGTACCTATATTAACCCCTATGTATGTTCTGCGATATTCACTGGTTCAAAAGTTATTTGGACTTTCGTAAAATTTTGGTCAAAATCAGATTTCTGATTGAATTTCGCCATTGTAGCCAAAACATTACATCTGCGACCCTGTCTTTTTATTTTAAATAAGGTCGTTAGTGGGCCTGTGTTACGCTTTTGTCAATCAGAGAACAAATATCTCCATCTGCAGATCGCACAAACATTTGGCAATCGACCCCGCAACGTCCAGAGCGTTATTTCGACAACCTTGCCACGGAAATCGTCGAAATAACATAGAAATATATATTATGTGAGTGGTACTTACCGATGGCTACATGCGCGGAGAGCACTGCGTGATGCGTGGACAACGCCCACACGTGGAGAGAGTGCACGTGGCGGACACCGTTCACTGTGCACAATGCAGACACGCACTCGCGGTATCTGTGGACGGAGACAATACAATACAATACAAATACAGTAGAATCTCACTAATCAGAGTCAGAGTCAAATCGTTTATTTCTTTAGACTTACAAAATAACCACTTAGACAAGTCATTTTTTTACTATATAAACAGCTTGATAAATAGTAGATAATTAATCAACTAAGAAATAAGGTGCAATTGACTCTAATTCACTTCTATTTTTTGTCCACTAGCGGAAGAAGTGTCTAGCAGTCTAACCTCAAAACTTATCAACTTATTTAAATAAAACCTCTCATATCAGAACACAAATACAAATGTATACATCTATACTAATATTATAAAGAGAAAAACATTGATTGTTTGTTAGTTTGTATTGAATAGGCTACGAAACTACTGGGAAAAATCTTTCATCATTAAAAAGCTTTTCAGGGAGTGACATAGGCTATATTTTATCCTGGAATTCCCACGGGAACGGGAACTACGCGGGTGAAACCGAGAGGCGCTTCTAGTATACAATAAAATACACATTAATTATTACCTGAAATTCTTAGGCACAGCTTGCATAAGCATCGCCAGCGCGTCCTGGACTACCCGCATTGAAGTTAGAAGAACGAGTATACTGAACCCGAAGGTGCATAAAGGGTCCACTATCTTTAGGTGAGGCTGAGTAAAAAACAGAAATCATAATTATAACTATGGTTTATCCAATTTCAATGAAGCATGTTAGTAAACAAAGTACGACACAAATAACAAAATCTCACTTGCTTGGGGTCGAGTTTCAGATATAATTGTAAGCAATTTTTATTGAAGGGACGATCTAAAATCGACAAGTAATGTAAATTACGTATAAAAGGACGCCAACAAAGTGAATTTTAGGTTAAGTATGGGCGGTTTGTTTACGTTTATGCTCCATTAAAAATGGATACGATATAGTAAAGAGTCAAGAGTAAAATAGTTTATTTCTTTTATCAAATAAGAAATAAGGTGGAATTTACTCTAATTCACTTCAATTTTTTGTCCACTGGCGGAAGCAGTGAAAAAGAAACCACTAGCAAGTTTATCGCTTACTAACTAATATAATCTTTGCACATCTAAGTCTAAATATAATGCGACATAAGAGTATAGTTGTCATATTTGTAAATATAAATAAATCTACACAACTAATTAATGTTCTTGCATACTATTGTATGTGTTGAAAAAAAAGTTTTAAACGAAATTTAAGAATAAATTATCTGTGTGGTGCTGGTTTACAATTTTCACCACAACAAACTCTTCCCGTGCGTGTCATAAGAGGCGACTGAGGGATATCTACCGGGGGGACAACAATTTTACCATCGAACTGCGATCCCCAACGCGCATGCCAATCGTGGAGATTATGGGTATTACCCCCCATGAGACAAATGCCAAAAAGTCGCTTATCAGGGGGAGGCCTGGTCGAGCAGGGGGCCAATACAGGCTGTTGAGATAGAGGTTAAAAAAAATAAGGTCTCACAGAATCGAACCCGCACGGTACCCTAGGCTATACGGTAACACGGATACCACGGTATATACATATACCTAATCATACGTGTTGAGTACCTAGATGACCGAGCTTTGCTAAATTATAACATTAAAAAGTAGTTACATACGAATTTAAATTAAGAACCGTTGAATGATTTACATTGTTGTTTTCACTTACTCGTTTTTTCATAGTAAATGTATGGGAATTGTTTTTTTTAATTATTGCCAAAACTTACGATTTGATATGGTATGTTACTCTGGGAAAAGTGATTAAGACAAACTTGTTTTTTTTGACAAATGTCAGTTTTTGGCCAAACCGTAACTTATTTTCAAAAAACTAAAAATGACAATATTTTTTTCTTCAAAATGAAACAGGGTTCCTTAGAACAAAACCATCTAACTACAAAAGAAACGGTAAATTTCTGTACCTATATATACAAGAATTGCTTGTTTAAAGGTACAAGTGTTGATAAGTAAAATATCTACTTACATAGAATTTGATGAGTATAGAAGCGAGCAGCACACCACAGCTTTGTATTAGATCACCGATCACGTGGATAAGCGCTGCCCGCAGGTTTATATTTCTGAAAATAGAACAATTTTACAATGCATGTGTTCGAAAAGTGCGATGTCTAATGAGCCAAATCGTGCGGAAAGTGCCACATTTCGGCACTAGTGCTTTTTACTATTCAAGAGTATTCAATACGTGAGAAAAGTTCTTGAGCCTCATTGCGATACAACATGGCGGCTTCTGCACATTCACAGTAGCAGATGAAATGAAATGATGAGAGAAGCGCGCATGTGTTTAAGAAAAAAAAGCCCGCCATTTGGCAAATTCCTCGTCAGTCACAACTAGTCTTGTTTAGTGTGACTAGTTTTTTATTTACTCGCACAATGCATAGGAAAACATTGCATGATACACCTCCGTAAAGATGATTTCCGACTCGTGTAGGCTTATACACTCGCTTGCTGCGCTCGTGAATAATATGCCACTCGTCGGAAATCACCTACTTTCCACCCTTGTTGCATAAATATCTATAACAATGTATGTGCTCGAAAAGTGCGTTTTCTAAGGAGCCAAACCGTGCGGAAAAAGCCACTTTTCCGCACTAGTGCTTTTTACCTTTCAGCTTCGCCGTCAACCCTAAACAAAGTATTCACTAACAGATCACGTGACGTATCTAAGGCATATGTCAAAACCATACATTTCTGGGCTTTTTAACTATCGCTTTCGATATCGATTGTAATATTGTCTATGATCTCTGGTATTGTATGAAGCGTCAGTATGTTACATTGTCTATGATCTCTGGAATTGTATGAAGCGTCAGTATGTTACATTGTCTATGATCTCTGGTATTGTATGAAGCGTCAGTATACCTTGTATTAGGGGGAGTGTTGGCTTCGTTGCTGACTAAGTCCTTCATGGAATAGTCTCCGTTGACGAGTGCCCCGTTTTGTTTCCTCTCCCGCCGGAACAGCCGGAAACGAGGCTCGTCGTCGTGTGAGTGTGTGTGTGCGTGGTGGGAACACGCCGCGCCGCCGTGTGAGTGATGGTGGGCTGGAGAGGAATTATATTTAGATTTAAAGAAGAGGCTGGCAATAATTAAAACAAAACATAAAAAGTCTTTATTTAGGAACATACTAGGGTATATGCATGTGACTTCAAAAAAGCTTATATTGTTTTTACGTATCCTCTATTGATATAGAAATATATATGTATGTTTATTTATTTTTGTATTTTATGATATTTTTATTGTGAAATTTAATCATTGAAAAGTAGATATTTTAAGTCTCAACAGCAAAATGTCTAAACGCAACGCTATTGGCACGTGAAGCGTGACGTCATACTCGAACATTTTGGTATGGGCATGAAGTTTTATATATATAGGACTCGATGATCCGTGACGTCACAAAATGCAAGGGCTAACATGGCAGCGTATTCAAAGTTTTTTACCTCAATAATTTGATTTTTTTAGGTGTTATATTTTTTTTCGTTTATGTATTAACCAAAATAATCGATTAAAAAATAAAAAAAATCCATGCATATACCCTATTGAGGTACAATAACAGAAATAGACGTTGCGACTTGCAGAAGTATAATACTGTGTCGCAGATCGCAACGCCCACCTCCGGGATTACAGTTCGATAAGTTCCACAATTAAAGGATGTTTCACCTCAGCCTCAACAGCCTGTATTGGTCTACTGCCGGACGCAGGCATCCCCCTGATAAGAGACTTATTGGCCTTTGTCTCATAGGGGGTAATGCCCAAAATCCCCACGCCGCGGTAAAATTGTTATGCAGGGGACGCTGCTGCCTGCCCCCGATAGATATCCCTTAGTCGCCTCTTACGACACCCACAGGATCAGTTGGGTTGGTGCAAATTCTAAGCCAGCACAAGACAGCAGGAAACAGATCACAAACGATTTTTATCTATAACCAAACCCAAGGCATAAGGTAGATGAAAAGATAGGATAGAAGTACCGTTTTTCGGACCAAAAGTATCATTGGTCAGAAGTTAAAAAACGTAACAATAATTTTTGTTTCAGGATTACTCAAAAGACTCGAAGGCCTCTCAGAAGGTTGTGAGTCATAATATACCACAATCGGACACACGGACACAATAATCATCATGTCAGACTCGATGTTGTATTCAACATTTCTGTACAGCATAACTCCACGCAGTGCCTGTGTCACTGAATGTAGTGGCAATCGTCCAACAGTACCCTCGCCAACATCAGACGCGCATCCGAGTAGCAGAATCGCTGGTATCACAGTAAATAAAAGCCACGTGTATTAACTCTCACTGTACTGTATTTAGTAACTACGGTGACACACAATGAAACAGTATCACTCGATGCAGCGACTACATTGAGATGCAGTACAACAGTGTCACTGCTACACAACGACAGTTACATTGTTGTATACATAACGGCCAGGGCCGCAGGGCTTAGAATACCGGTATTTTCAAATACCGGTACCAATGGCCGTGAAGTAGTACCGGTACTTCTAAAATACCAGTATATTTACGGGTATTATGCACGAAAAATACCGGTATAAACAATTCAATTTCAAGTACCGGTACTCGAAATTACCGAAAAGAAAATACCGGTATTACCGAAATAGTAGCGGTATCATTCGTACCAAGCCCTGATAACGGTACGCGGTACAATAGTGTCACTGAATGTAGTGACACACACAGTACAACAGTACACTCACCGACATCAGATGCGCACCCATGCAGCACAATCGCCAGTATCACGTTAAAAGCCACTCCACACCCGGACACAATCATCATCATATCCGGTTCGATGTTGTATTCGCCCGTGTGTAGTCTCACGGCCGCTACGTACACGAACACGCCGGTTAGGATCCAGATTAGAAGGACTGATACCATTGCTCCGAGGACTTCTGGAAACATAAATATAAACATTTATTAAGCTGAGGAACTCTGTATTTGAGCCTTTATTTGTAAGTTGTTTATGGACGTACCACCTTAAAACTCCGCATGTTTTGGGGTGGTACATTTAGTAGTAGCTATGTGGGCAGATGTGACCTACTTCTTCAGCCCACATACATCTACGCACGATGTCCTGAACGTGCAAACTCCTAAGGTTGTACATACCTTCAGCTTAGAATAAGTGTTATATGGTCAGGACATTATAAAAAATAAGTTCAAATGTCTACACAGCGAGACTCTTGCCCAGTATGAATGGGATGAATTAGGCTAATACAAAAAAACCCATATAAAAACTCTACACTGATTTCCCAAAAGCGTTAGACCTCGTTAAACATGTATTACTTAGGCTGGAACAAGGTATTGCTGGTATCTGTGATTACTTATAACATTTTTGGTACGACCTTACCTTGGCAACAGCACCCTGTTGATAATAGTGAGAGTTTCCAATCTTCTGTCGAAGTTGTACCATCGGGAGTACCTCAGGGCTCGCCCCTTTAACTACTTTTATTCCTTGTTTCTGTTCACAATCTTTGCACTTTACACTATTATATATCGTTACAGTATTATAGTTACGTACCAGCACGTTTATATCCATAGGACATGTTGACATCGGGTGGCCGCTTCGCGCAGTGGAACGCTAGTAACGCTAGTGCAAATCCGCCGCAATCGCTCAGCATGTGAGCGGCATCGCACATCACAGATAGACTGCCCGCTAAGTAGCCGCCTATCAGCTCGCATACCTGGGTGAAAAAAGGTTGTTGAAATCAGCACATTTTATCTTTAAAATTAGCCGTCACGCAGGATGTTTTAGCTGACCATAGTGACCATTGCTAAGACAAAACTTATAAATCCAGCATGGTTATTAACACTTAAGTCATTTAACACGTACAGTGCATTTTATGGCGCATAAAATTGTGCCGAAATATTGCAAAGCTCGAATCGTGGACCTAAATAGCCCGTTGTAAATGACTTTATTGCCGAGACATTTCAAAAATATCAGTAATTGCTATAGTATTTACATTATCTGTGGTAATTGTAAATTTTGCCAACTACAGTATTTATTCAATTAAAGAAGGATAATTATATTATTAAACACTTTGGAAACACAAAATTAATATATTTTAAAAGATAAATAGAATCCTA
The DNA here is from genome assembly GCA_955876795.1 of Eupithecia tripunctaria. Lineage (NCBI taxonomy): Eukaryota > Metazoa > Arthropoda > Insecta > Lepidoptera > Geometridae > Eupithecia > Eupithecia tripunctaria. The sequence continues at coordinate 3,317,150 of OY041623.1, read as the reverse complement.
GAAGTGTAGTCCTAGAGTGAATGCAGATGGTGGTGGTGGAGGGTTCTCCCTCATTCATCAAACACTACACTGTGTGACCGATAGACAAGCTTATTTGACTCATAATCTAAAGTCTCTATTACCCGAAAAATTCTCTTTATGTTATATTATAAGTTAATAATATAAGCTGAGTAGTACTGGCTTAGAGTTCGCACCACCCCATCTCATCCCGTGGTTGTCATAAGAGGCGACTCAGGGATATTTACCCGGGGGCAAGCAGCAGCGCCCCCAGCAGAACAATTCTACTACCGAGCTGCGACCTAACCCGCAATATAGGTTGAGGTATAGGTAAGGATGTTATATTATGGAGGCAGATACGATCAAAACGTTAGATCGGTCAATACACTCACCATGAAGAAGCCACAGAGCACTAAGGCGACCACCAACTGCGGTATGGCGCTCGGCGGCTGCGCTCGTGTCCAGTGACAGTGTTCGTCGGTGTCTACCAGAGGAGTTACGGGCACGTCCGTGTATGCATCCTGGAGACAAAAATGTAGAAGTTTAATATAGAATACTTATACAGGGTTTCCTAGAAATGGTGGATAATCCTGCACCTGCGTGTGCGGGGGAAGGGATGGGACCCCACAACCCTACAACATTTTTTGTAAAATTTTAAAATATCCCCGTTTTCTTCACATTTGCGGACATCACGTCCGCTATATAATAAGGCCTAGTTCGGATTTTTTTATTTTAACGTGTTTCCTAAATGTTGTTTATCCTAAATTACCTTTAAAAACTCAACCGCTTAGGATAGTAGTTAACTAGTAGTCTCTAAACATAAATATTATTTCTGAAATTCATTTTACTGCTAAGTTTGACCACCTGCGGTGTAAAAAAAATGTATTGGAGTTGTGTAAAAAATTTACCTCATAAGGATTCTAAAACAGTACTATCTACTTTATTAGTAAAATTACTAAGCTATAGCTGCTAATGTGTAAAAGTAGGCGTTTACAAAATTACAAAATTATTTGCAGATATTTTTTTAGTTTTTATCAGTTAAGTAGAGCTGTCGGCCCTAAAATTAGACTTTATTTTGACCAACATTTAGAGAACACGTTAAAAGAAAAAAATCCGAACTAGGCCTCACATAGCGGACGTGATATCCACAAATGTGAAGAAAACGGAGATATTTTAAATTTTTACAAAAAATGTCGTAGACCGTGGACTGTTGGAGATAGATTTTTTTTTGTGGCGTTGTGGGGTCCCATCCCTTCCCCCGCACACGCACGTGCAGGATTATCCACCATTTCTGGGACACCCTGTATGTAGCGACACCCTTAGTCGGCTGTATTCAAAATGTATTCATTTATTTCGGTTGTTCACCATAAATGTTGTGTTAGTAGTGCACGTAGTATACGTACGTCTATGGAATCCAATCTCGCAAATGCAGGAAAAACTTTATTTATAAAGCAATTGCGAAAGAGTCAGAGTCAAAGTGAAATCGTTTATTTCTTTAGACTTACAAAATAAGCACTTAGACAAGTCAAATTTTTACTATATAAACAGCTCGATAAATAGTAATTACTATCAAATAAGAAATAAGGTGCAATTGACTCTAATTCATTTCAATTTTTTGTCCACTAGCGGATTATGTATTTTTATTGTGATCATCACACCCGAAGGTAAAAGCCCCTAAAAAGGTGCAAAATCGAGTTCGCTTCGCCGTCTCGAGTGAACCTTCACCTACTGAAGGCAGGTCACATCATTGATTATTTCTGGTTGAGGTTTCACTGAATACTGTAAGACCTACATTTTCTGAATTTCATTTAATGGTTGGCTTAAATGAAAGAAAATCATGAAAGGTCGCCTTGATAACGCCCGTATGGTTATGATTTTATCACAGCCCGTAATCGTGCCATCGAATTCTAACAACTCTAGCCTTTTATGAAAAGGATTTACTAACTACATAATTATGTAGATCGTTTAGGTAAAAAGAACAAGTATTTTTTGAAGTTCTGCGCTAGTTTTAAATAAAACTTAGAGGGTCGAATAAAGCCGTCTGCGGTGGCGGTCAATAGGTGTTGTCAAATTGCACTGACCGCCACCGCAGGTCACGTCCTTAAACACTACCGAAGCTTTACAAACTGTGGGCTTATGTGAGTCAACGCCGAACTCCTAGGTTTCTAAATAAAAACATTACATTAAGGCGCATACCCGAGCCAATATGACAGCGATACCAATTTTATCATATTTTTACGTTACTCATAGGAATTTTTAAAAATCCTACGTTCAGTTTGTGGTATCTATTATAAGCTATCTTTTAATACCTCTTTCATAATTTTATCTCATATAGTTTAGGAGGAGATGCGAAAATAGAGTTTGCTGGCCAAAAAACGCAACTTCGTATCTCTGCCTAAGCTTTACAAAATGAAACTATTACAAAGGCATAAATAACCTATAATAGATACCACAAACTGAAGGTAGGATTTTTAAAAATTGCTGCGTTTAACGTAATATTAAGATAAAATAGTTGGGGGCGCCACTTTCACTGGTGTATGGGCCTTAATTTAAATAATTTAACTGTTTAATTTTACTTAGGTACAACATGAACGACAAATATTATTGTGTTTAATCGACTAAAGATTAAAAAAAATGGCAGAACTAAAAAGTATCACCGCTGTGCCGTCGGAGTGGAGGGTGTTAGGTTATTTTCTTTACGGAATTTCGGGATCCGGTCTCCACGCTCAAGGCCCGCGATAGAAGCTATGCAATAGCTTAAAAATATGTCTGAAAATGAGGGTTTGAATATTGTTGTATGGAGGGTAGCCCTAACTTTTATTTGTTTAAATCGTCGCGCACTTTATTAGTTATACAAAATGGTGACCGATGTTAGGACCAAAATCTTCAACTTCCCTTTCGATAAGATCAACTGAACCGCTGCGGGTACCGCAGGATAAGACTAATAAAATTATTGTGGTGATCTTTGGAGGAGGCTAATGTCCAGCAGTGGACTTTTACTCAGAGAAATGATGGTCATAAACAAGCTTGTCTTTACTAGATTTTCACAATTAATCCTTTCTACATTTAGTCACAGATATTATATTATAATAATATGTCAACACTGTCTGTTGCCCATGTAAAAAATATGGACAGAAGCCACAGAAATTTAGAGATAAGCGCCATGAGCAGCTCCGATGTGGATGGCGGAAGCTAGTATAAGTAAATATATTACAACTAATTAAAAGTGATTTTTATCGCAATTGTTTATGGGATACAAAGTAGCCTATGTTTGAAAGATAAATTTTCAGCCTGACCCGTTTATTCGTTTTGGCGTGAATAGTTAACAAACAACCATCCATAAATTTAAACTTCACTACTTAATATTAATAATAATATATCATTTATTTCTCTCACAAAGGTTAAGCAATATTTATAAATACAAAGGTTATGTTTGAAGTATTTGTAATATTAGAGTGATTCAAGTGATAAATGTGATAATTTCTACTGACCCCGCATCTTTGTAATCTTCCCGAGTAGGCAGACCTAAGCCGTGGCTTTCGTTTTATTATTTCCCTGATGGTGATAATATTAATGTAAATGAACGGGAGGTTCCAACATCATTATACAGATGAGTCCCATGGCGCGACCTGCCTGCTGATGCGAGAAATCCTTCATGACGGTTCAGTAAATATGTACATTTTTATCTTGCGCCATGTTACCCTGGGGATTTTACTGGTAGCTGGTAGCATAGATAAATGAAACTATACCGTATCCATCGAGCATATAGAATGTGAGTATACAAACTACGACACAAATAACAAAAACTCACTTGCTTAGCGTCGAGTTTCAGATGTAATTGTAAGCAATATTTATTGAAGGATCTCAAATAGACAAGTAATGAAAATTACATAAGAAAAAGACGCGTCAAAAAAGTGAATTTTAGGTTAAGCATGGGCGGTTTGTTTACTATTTACTAACATTCTATGCTCGATGGATACGGTATAATCATGAGTAGAGGAAATAAAACGAAAAGTTTTAGCAAACCCACAGCTGTAAAAGTATCAAATATAGCAAATTTTATCTAAAACATCACGTAAGGTCAGATTTTTATAATAAAAATAATGATTTTTATAATAAACTGACACGGAAAGTATTAGATTTCTGTCGCTTCGGTAAGTATGTTGACTAAAGGCTCATATACACGGACTGTACGTCTATAATTAATTTTGTTTTAAAAAAACTATAAACCGACTACAATTTTCATAGTTTTTTCATGAATTTTCATGGATCCCGTTGTCAGAACTGAACAAAATGGGACCACACGGGAAGCACAAGCTTTCATATAAAAAAAAATCATGACAATCGGACCACCCAGTAAAAAGTTCTGAGGTAACAAACGTAAAAAAAACAGTAAAATTGATAACCTCCTCCTTTTTTGAAGTCGGTTAAAAATACATTAACGGCGAATTGTCGACTGCATGGCTAAACTGTAGACGATTGCAGGCGACGACGTACAAATTGCCGTCCGTGTATAAAAGCCCTAGAGTAAAGAACCAATGATGAAACCGTTAGTTGTTATTTTTCGAGTTGATGCAAAACCCGTCCCAAGCTTTTTTATCCTCTACATAATCTGATAGATTTTGAGAATTTTTTTTAATGATAATTTTTGCTTCTCAGAGTTTTGTCAAGTCAAATAGATTAATTCCACTTTTCTCTGTCCCTATATTTATCTTTTACGTAACTTATTTGGCTTGATAGCTATCTACGTATCTACTTACATCGTTCTTCATGTTGGCAGAATATCAACAGCATTAATAACAATTTTTCGTACGAGATTAAACACACGTGGTCACAGTAAAATGGCTACTGAAAATGCCTCTTAGGGGACAGCTAACTTTTTAGCATATTCGCATTGAGCACATTTCTTTGCTGAGGGTAGTCCGAAATAATGTGTCTAAAAGTTGGTGTGTCATTAGCTGGAGAATATTGTTCTACGAAGGATGTACCTAGAAAGGCATAAAATGTTGCCCTTGTACTATTTGTTCCTTGATAATTTCATTCGAGGCTTAGATCATGTTTAGATTCGATGAAGGTATAAAAATAGCGTGGTCGTTAAATGTAGCGACGAAAGGAAAATCAAAACTACATTTATCTTTGTACTATGAAGGTAAATGTAGGTATGCCGTATGGAGTAGGTACTAGTAGGTACATAGTTGTCGTTGAACAAAAATTAATATGTGGGAAAACAATAGGGTAGGTATATGCATGTGATTTCAAAATGGCTTAAAAAAATATGTACGTATTTTTTTTTTTTTTTTTTTTACGGTAAATAGACCTTTGTTTGACCGCGATCTCACGTGATGGAAAGTGAAGATGCGGCCGACGGTGTATCACGAAGGTCTAGAAGATACCTATTCACCCTTGTCTTGAAGAGACCCAGGTTGTAATTGGCCGGAAAAAAAAACAGAGGCAGGGAGCGAGTTCCATTCATTTGCGGTGCGAATAATAAAGGTGGAGGAAAACCGCTTAGTGCGAGTGGAGGGTACGTCCACCAAGTATGGATGGTATTGCGTTGTGCGTCTGCTTGTCCTGGAGTGGAAGGGGGATGGTGGGATCAGGTCATGTAGTTCAAGTGAGCATTCTCCAAAATGTATCCTATAAAAGATCGAGAGACAAGCAACCTTGCGGCGGTGGTCGAGACTTTGAACCTTAGTCTCTGCAAGGTACTGCTCGTCAATGAGTCTGAAAGCTCTATTGATTGACGTATTCTCTATTGATATAGAAACATAATCTACATATTTATTTTTGCATTTTGAGATGTTTTTATTGTAGAATTTAACCATTGAAAAATTGATATTTTAAATCTCAATCGCAAAATTTCAAAACGCTACGCCATTGTCTAGAGCGGACGTGACATCACTGTACACATTTCTTCTTTTTTTATTCTGCTTGCTGCACCATGATTTGACACTATTCTGCTCACTTGACATTTTGTATTGTCGATTATTTTCAGTTTTTTCGGAAAACCTCTTTCCTGAGATGATCACTACCGAGGTCGTCACAAAAGGTTTTAATCAAGTGTGAACGTCGACGTCAAATAAACATGGCACCAATATGGCAGCGTTTTTATCACCCGAAAATGATTGTAGTTTTGATTTGTTTTTTTTACCTTGTTAATGCGAAATTCAGTGAGCGTCTTATCATTTCTCAGTTAAATAATGACCTAAAGAATCGATTAAAACAATAAAAAAAATCGATGCATATACCCTATTGCTAGAGTACCCCAAATAATCGGGGTTGCGAGCTCGGCGACAATTTATGGTCGTCATCACACTTCACACTAATTTGATGTTTAGGTGTATGGATGGATAGATGTTTGCCACCTCTTCATGTCAAAACGACCCAACCGATCGGACTAAAATTTTGAATATGCAATTCTTATCATGGAATCAAACATAGGTTCTTTTTTATGGCAATTATCAGTTTCCATAGGATAGAAATAACATTTAAACCTTTCCATAGAAAAACGTGTGCGAAGGAAGGGCATAAACTACTTTTACCTATTTTACAAATGAGAATTACCTGTGACGATATCTTCAGGCGTCGTCGTCATCGATTTTGGGCGAATAAGCTACCAATAATTTATTTTAAAATGACATTTTTTTTTACCTCACAAATAAGAATCAACCTTGACGATAGCTTTAGACGTCGTCGTCGACGTTGGGTGATAGATAAGCTATCTGTTGACCGACGCGGCGACTAGACGCGTCAATTTTATCTTTCTAAAGTATCTACCTACCTAGGTACGCGTAAAATACCTACGTCTTAATACAAAGGTTACCAATAATTTTACAGATAATGAAGGATAAGTGAATGATTAAACAAAATGTTGCTGTGTTTTGTGGTGTGGTGCTGGCTTAGAATTTACACCACCCCATCTCTTCCCGCAAGTGTCGGTAGAGGCGAGTAAGGGATAATCGCCGGGAGGCAGGCAGTAGCGTCCCCTACAGAACAATTCTACCACCGAACTGCGATCCCCAACCTGCATGCCCAGCGTGGGGATTATGGGCTTTACCCCTATGAGATACACGCCAATACGGTATTTATCAGGGGAGGCTTGCGTCCAGTAGTGGACCAATACCTACTACAGGCTGTTGAGGTTAAGGTTGAGAAACAAAATGTGAATATTTAAAACTACAGAACTACAGAAAACACCGTAATCTACGGATGTATGATTTATGCAAATATCGTACAAAAATTTGTCCCGAGGCGGAAATCGAACCCAATACCCTTTTTTTATTCGGCGATGTAATTTATTTACAAATTAACCGAACTGGAGGGCAGAATTATCTGGGACTCGACGCCCACGAAGAAGGAGCAATAAACACTAAAACCTCTTAGGTGACCTCTTAGGTCCTCTCTCGCAATTTTCGCCGAACCACCCGACTGGCGTCCCCTCTTCCCCCCTGCGGCCGGCGATTCCACCATTCCACACACTCGCCGACCCCATTCTTTCGTCACGTTTCCTCCCCCCGATTGGGACACAGACAGGAAAGACACAGTTGAACGCGGACCTGGCTGTGCCACAAAGGTCGTAAAAGTTTGACCACTAGGTTGCTTTGCATTGCGTTTTACTTAGCTTATCATCATTACTACAAGACTAGGGTCCCGTATTATGAAAGCTTTCCCCTAGCATTACTTAGGCGTGGTCCAGACCACACTTGAGTAAAGATGAGTTCAAAGAATCACTAGGCAGAGATTTGAAAGTTTGAAATCGTTCTAAAATAGGCAGTTATTCAAGTAATGCTTGGTAACCGTTCAATAATACGTAATAACGTGGTAAGAACGCATCTTTACTCGAGGGTTATATGAGTGTGTAGATTTTGCCATGAGCTCCCAAGCATTGTTTTTTTTTTTGTATTTATCACAATTAAAGGGACTTTGTCGCTTAGCGAAAGCATTTTTATAAAATTAGTCTTTACTCAAAAGTTTACATAAGCATCATTCAAGCTTAGATTAATGACTGGCATGCTTTCATAGTACTGGCCAGTGTTTTAGACCTTCTAATCTTTATATATCTAGTTGTAGAAACTAGTACCTACCTATATCTTTACTAGTTTCTGCCCGCGGCTTTGCACGCGTTTTTGATGTGATAATATTTATTATACCGATGAACTAGGGATTGCAAATTCCCGGTTTTTCGAGGAACCGAGAATCCCGGGAAATGTTGAAGTCGGAACCGGGAAATCCCGGGAATTCCCGGGAAATATATTTATTTTGTATTTTTATTGAAATTAGATAATTTAACTGCCTCTTAAGCCATGTCGCTTATATCACCTGATATAACATACTTTATATTGCATAGTTATGCGATATATATAAGGTATATTATAGCTGTATTTCTATACATCTGTTAAAATGAATATCAAGTTCTTAATTCAATGTGGTCGATTGTGTTTTCTTCCCTCGTTCGACAACAAGCTTTAAAACTTTTCGTTCTAAAGAGTCGTGACTGAATCCAGCACCTTCATTTACTGCACTACCTACAACAACACTCTCAAGGCAGCAAAACTCCATGAGGCTGGACTTGATCTTGATAAACAGAAAGTACCTATCTTTGTGTGAAAAATAGCCGAATATAAGAATTAATTATTACAAAAAAGCTATTTTAAATTAAATTAATCGGTTTTAAATTGTTATTTTTATCACAATCAAAACACGCTTTGGTCTATCCAGTTCAAAGATTTATTACGAAAGGTTGATTCAATTTAAGGTTCAATCACTTAAAGTACGTAAGTTTTTTTCTTCAAAATGGAAGTACATTATGCATGCACACGGAAGCTTGATTTGGGCACTCTCTTATACATTTTGGACTGTTTCCATTCATCTTTACCACCCTGACTCTACAGCCGCGGGTGGGCTTAGATCTGGTAAAATGCGCCATTCTCTCCTATTCTTGGCTTTTTTTACTGCCAGCCGGACACTGCAATTGCCTTTAGGTCATGTTGGACTCCATCGACCCACCTGGGTATCAGTCTTCCAGGGGGTCGTCGGCCATCAGGTTTGCCACCAGTAGTCACCATCCAGGTACAGCGTCGAAGATTCGTCTTTGTATTTTTCTTTCAAACACGAGTCTTTCGGTTTTCTTGGTTAGAACCCATAAGTCATTTTCGAGGTTTACGTAAGAACTGGACGTTGTAGCGTTTTGTAAATGAGTAGTTTAGATCTTCTAGATCAACCTAAAGCCTAAATATTTGAAAAGGTTGAAGAAGAATCTATTAGCGGCTTGAATTGTTCTATTGATTTCCACGTCCACCTTGTTTGTATAGGCTACCGTGAGCCAAGAAGATAAACGCTGTTCTAGTTTGACCGAAACCGCTGTACCGCTCCTGAGGTATGCGCGCGGCGAGACGAGGGGGGGGGGAAATATAGGCCCTCGTCGGTCGCTGAGATCCATCAGTATGCTGTCAACGCTCACGGCGGCGATAGATAGCCTTTGTACCGTACTGTATGTCAGATGCACACGAGATAAATATGAAAAGATAGGGTAGCGCTATCTCGTGATGCCAAGACCATCAAAGAAAGCTTTGAATGTAAAAATGATCGCGATAGTAGATTTAATATTATTATCGATCCATTAATAATAAAGGAGGATGGGCACAAATGTATGGCGCCTGGGCCAGGCACCAATCGAACTGATTGATATATCGTTGGAAAGCTCTATTCTTGTAGAATAGGAATAACTAAGGGGCTACTCCCGGTTCGTTGTCCGTTTTGAGTAATTCCACTTTGAAAGTTGTTTCTTTTGATGAGTTTTTTGACCCTTTCTATTATAGTACTACTAAAACGGTGCATACCTACCTCAATAAATCAGTTTCTTTGTACATTTTAGCATTGTATTGTATTTACAATGTAACATCATCATCACCATCAGCCTATATTAGTCCACTGCTGGACATAGGCCTCCCCTAATGAGCGCAATAGCGCCCTGTCTTCAGCTTGACACATCCAGCATCCTGTCTGCAGTCTTTCGCAGGTCTTAATCCCACCTAGCCAGATGGCGTCCTACATACGTTTGCCAAGTCGTAGTCTTGACTCAAAAAGACGTTTGGTATCTGCCTTGATATAGCCCTCTTCGGCACATTACACAGTTCCTTCCGGTAACGATACATTGCAATATCGGTAATAAATCAAAATAAAATAACAAGGGTTTAAAAAGGTGCGAAATACAAATAATTTGCAACATTTTACATTCTACCGGGAATGAAAGAAAGAATGAAAATAGTACATTGTTACACTAGGAAAGAAAGTAAATTATTTAGTCCCGAGACGGGGAGGGCAGCGTGTCAATAGTTTTTATATCTAATACTTATAGAATTAGATAAAGGGCTGAAAAGTATTATTTTCAACCCGCTCCTTAGGCAACTTCAGTCACACCTACTTTTCGAGTATGAGTAATGAATAATTGATTTGGTTTTTAAAAAACTATAAACCGAGTTCAACTATATAGATCCCATGTCAGAACTGAACCAAATAAAAATGGGACCACACGAGAAGCACCAGCTTTCATATAAAAAAGTAATTATGAAAATCGGACCACCTAGTCAAAAGTTCTGAGGTAACAAACATTAAAAAAAATACTGTCGAATTGAGAACCTCCTCCTTTTTTGAAGTCGGTAAAAAACGAATAAGCACATACACCATTACCTTTGTTACAATATATAATATAATATAATAATACAATATGAAACTCCATTATCGTAGTATATGTTATTTTTTTAATATCACCCGGTATACACATAAATATAGTTATTTTGATAAAAGGTCAAACGAGAAAATGTTTTTACGTTCAGGTCGCTATACGTTATAGGCTTCTTCCACTTTAGGAACAAAAAATATAGGCGAATTGAGAACCTCCTCCTTTTTTTAAGTCGGTTAAAAATTCAAAAAAAGAACAAAAGACGTAAGCGGACCATATCTGTCGTATAGTATTAGTGACAGATAAGTTCTCTACTCTAATAAGTTTATAAGTAGGAGGGATTGTCATCTACACTCAGTGATTTTCGCAAAAATTCTGAAAATGATTTCCTGGAAGAAGTTGCTTATAAAAAATAAATATAAATTACATAATTAAGATTCAAGATATTTTTTGTATCATTTCTTATATATAATAAAGTATGCAGTTAATTAAACGATCAACGTGATAACAGGATTTTGTAATTGTATTTGTGATAAAATTTCAACATCTTTTTTCGAGTATATTTCAAAATGGACAACTGCAACAGTTTTATCGTAGTATAATTTTTTTGTCCTATTGAAAAGAGCTATCCAATGATGTATGACTCATTTTGATTGGACAAAGTACCCAAAAGGCCCAAAATGCCCATCCTCCTTTGCAGAACGACTCCAATTCAACTTCCAATGGCGAAACGGAAGATGAAATTGAAGTAGAATCTATGTCAGAATATCTGTAGAAAATTTAGTTATAGAAAAATATAATCGTTACATAATATAAACATATTTTCGTTTACCTACCGATATCCTAAGAGCTATCCGACAATATCGATCTCATGTGTACTCTTGCTCTTTTTTCCCCGGTCCCCACCTCGCCGCACTTTCCTAAGGAGCGGTACAGCGGTTTCGGTCGAACTATACCAAGAGTTATAAAAAATGAAATGAAAATGAGAAGCTTGTATAACTATTGGTAACACCAATTTGGACACAGAAGGTGACTACGTTTAATTTAGCTTTTTCTGCCTTTCTTGACTCTTATTACAAGGCGTGGTAAGCATGTTTCATGGCAGTTAATTTCGCCCTATCAGATCCAAATCATCGGCATAACCCAGAACTTGAACTGATTTCAAAGGAATGGTTCATTTAAATTTTTGAGTTTTTCTTCACTTGTCAAGTCTATATTGAAGACTAGGAATGAAAGAACGTCCTTGACAAGGACCACCGAAATTTCGGAGGGGCTCTGATATATCGTTCTGCATCCTGACAACACTAGCCGAACTTCTCAGAGTCATTTTGGTGAATGCTGTTTACTCTTTGATTGCAGGAAAAATAATTACTGATTGAAATCAAGTGATATAAATCATGTCAACCCTGCCCAGTACCGCGTAGGTACCCGATATATTTGAAATGCTATAAGACGAAATGAAATATATTAAGTTATGTCGTTTCGGTATTAGTATATAAATTTCCCGAAATTCCCGAAATTTCCCGGGAAATGAATTTGGATTTCCCGGTTCTTAAATGGGCCAAAAATTTCGGGAATTCCCGGGAATTTCGGAACCGGGAATTCCCGGGACCAAACCCTACGATGAACATGGGTAACATGTTTCTGAGATCTGTGGGTAACATGTTCAAAAAAGTGTCACGTGGTTGATGATGTTGTTATGACGACTGAAGCACTGAAAATTTAAGTTCTAATTTGGTCTAACAGATGGCGTTGATACCTAGCTAACACCTGCTTTAGTTATTGCTCTGAGCTAACACCAGAGCGACTCGGCAAACGTAGTGTAGGACGCCCTCCGGCCAGGTGGGATGACGATCTGCGAAAGGCTGCAGGCAGATGCTGGATGCGTCAAGCTGAAGACAGGGCGCTATGGCGCTCATTAGGGGAGGCCTATGTCCAGCAGTGGACTAATATAGGCTGATGATGATGATGATGATGATGAACACCAGAATGGCAAAAACAGTAGGTATATAAACAACGAGGTACTTAAGATATTCAATATATAAAGTGAATGACGTTATCACGTAAAATTTCAGTCCGATCCGTAAAGCAGTTTTGGCGTGAAGAAGTAACAAACATCCACCCAAACTTTCGCATTTAATATTAGTGTGATATCTACCATACCATACCTATCATAGTGGATACTGTAGGTAGTAGGTAAGGTACCTAATTACCAGTGCATTGAGGTCATAGCAAAGTTGTTTTGACCTTTGTATGCCAATGTTTGTTGAAGTTAATACATGTTAATTAAATCACAGAGTTATCTACCTACCATAGAAATAGATAGTTTACAAGGTCAGCTAGGATTGTTGTATCATGCAATTTATAGAAGAGAATAGTGGAAAAAATCATACTTAAATAAATTCTTTTTGATCATTAGACTGGGTTGGTTTGGTATAGGTACCTACTTGGTATTTATTTCGTGGTCACGTTTACCCCGGTTGTCGGTTCTTCGCGAGATATGGCCGCCCAATTTAAGTACCTACCTACCTACTGGAGCGATGTCAATAACTTTGGTTCTCTGTCGGATGCATTCGTTGCGAATCCTATCCTTCAGAGGGACTCCGAGCATTAGCTCTTTCTATAGCTCGCTGAGCGACTTTGAACTGGCGGAGCAACCCTAACGTGAGTGTCCAGTCCACGTCTCAGCTCCGTAGGTCATGACGGGTAAAACGCACTGATTAAAACTTTTGTTTTCAAGCATCGCGGTATGAATGACGAGAACACTCGACGTAGTTTCCCAAACGTTGCCCAGCCTAGCTGGATCCTCCTCTTGGCCTCCTTCTCAAAATTGATACTACAGTTACATATGTTCAGCATGAGCATATCATTATGATGAGGAAGAAAGACCGTACTCTGTATTCTCAGGAGTGTCAACAGGCTGGGTGATGATGATATCATTTAGGTAGCATAAATAAATAATGCTGGACAATCCACTAGCCCCCAAGCTAAGCAGAGCTTGTGTTACATGTACTAGATAACTGATGTACATAATACAATACACTACATAGATATATATTTCTTATTATATATAGAAAACACCCAGAACACCCTGAACAAATATCGCAGATCGTACAAATATTTGGGAATCGAACCCACAACCTCCTCAGTCACAGACGAAGCTTCGTCCACTGCGCCACAGAGGTTGCCATGAATAGGTAGCTAGCACACAGGATGTTAGATCCCCTCAAATTACACAACATTAGGACTCTGATAATGATAACTGATAAGAGACAAGTCAAATAGCTACCAGTTAGAGGTTTACACATGTCATGATGTTAAATTAGTATTGTTTGCTGGAATGCTGATGTTATCATGCTATGCTATGGTTTGTTGAGTAATTTAGGTAGGTAGTATTCATTTAGTAGATATTTTACAATATAGGGTCAACAAATGAAGCCACATAAGTAAGTTAATTAAGTGTTACCTAGATATAAAATACAACATATGCCGGCTTAGAATTTGCACCACCCTAACTCTACTTGTGGGTGTTGTAAGAGGCGACTAAGGGATATCTATGGGCGGGCAGCATCGCCTCCTGCAGAACAACGTAAACATTTGTCAATTTCAACAGTCATAGTTGTCATAGACCTGGGTCTCCTCAAGACACTGGTGAACAGGTGTCTTCTACATCGGCCACATCTTTGCTGAGGTAAGATCGCGGTCAAATAAAGGCACATAAAAAAAAGACAATCAAGTTGTTTTCTCTATTCTCTCTTATCTCCCATTAGTGAGATGTCTAACTTCAACTTTAAGTTTTTTTTTAATTGAACAATATTATTGATTTTGTTTGTTCCATATTAATGAAGAGGTGTTATTGAACAGTACTTAACTTCACTCATTTACTGACATATATTATACTTTAAATAATTACTATTATGGTGAATACAATGTGCTGTTTAAATAACTGTGTCAATGATAATTTTACGGTTTGATAAGTGCCTTTGTGTAGGTATTGAAAGGTTTTTAATAACTACATAATATATTACTGAAATGCTATGATGACTTTAGAATTTGCACAATATTTTTAACAGACTTCAAAAAATACGGAGGTTCTCAATTCAACTGCATTCTTTTTAATGTTTGTTACCTCAGAACTTTCGACTGGGTGATCCGATTTTGATTATTCTTTTTTAATTTGAAAGCTGGTGCTTCCCATGTGGTCCCATTTAAATTTGGTTCAGTTCACCTAAAACTAAAACCATAAAATTGAAGTCGGTTTATAGTTTTTTTAGAACAAACCCAATTATGGAGAGGACATTTTGATGGTGTGAGCTATATTTGCTTATCATGTACTTAGATTATTCTAAGCCTGCTATAATTATCAGTAGGTATTTAGAGAATTTTATTATTAGTTATCAAGTGTTGTAATAATCTTATCAGAAGCAAGAGCAATGTAATATGAGTACTTGAGTTTAACTTTTATGTGTTTATTCGTAAAAACTGAGGTAATAAACAATGCTGGACTATTCACACTGTATCATTTAGTTCCAAGCTAGGGTTAAAGGTAGGTAGAAAGAAACCCTCAATAACTATTATTGTCTATAATTTTAAAAGATCAAATTCAAAGAAAGAGCATAACAAAAGAATATTTTTTGACACACTATACAATAAGTTTTATCAAAAATTAAGTAACTTTCTCACAAACAATTCAAAAACAAAGAGTAGACAATTTTACTGACCTCAGAGAGTAAGGGGGCTCTATCTAAATGTTCTGACGAAGCAAACGCAGACTCGAAGAACGCCCCACGACTCCTGGACTCGTACCTGGAGGCCCCATCATCCCACATCCTAGCTTCGAGCTCATCAGACATGCTGGCGCCGCGAACACGCAAAAATATCACAAAAACAATTCACAAGGTTTCACATCATCCGATATCTAGCACAGTTCTCGAACACTCACTTACAATAAAACTGGGCGGTGCAATCATTTATTTTTATTATTCTTTATCACAGATTTTCGCTTTATTTACGACGGAGTCTAATATATTGCGATAATAAATCCGCAAAGCGGAGAACACTCGCGTAGGTAGCGTTTTCCCGACGATCACCGAGAGAAAAGCAAGTGCGTTTTGAAACCTATTATCGAGGCGGAGCGAAGAACAGTGCTGTGTTGCCAGATGACTATGTGAACTTTCCCGCAGCTGTATTCCAAATCCCCCAAAATCAGCTTTTTGTGAAAACACCCCCAAAAAAGTTGAACTTTTTTAAAGGTGAAATACAAAAGCAAAATGTGTTTTATAGTCTTTTATTGTTGTCTTTACTTTCGCTTATTGTAAGTTAGTTGGAATAAAAAATAGTTTTACGATAATTGAGTCTATTCAATACACAGAGATACGAATAAAAGAAATTACATCGTTTTCTTTAATCCCTTAATTAGGACAGGATGTTCTAACGGAGCTTCATGAAATGACAGGCTGGACACAACGTATATAAAAAAAAAGCTAAATGAGCAAAATGCGTTTGCGCTTAACTGTGTCACTACAATTTTTATTTTTAATTAACCTCGCTTATTATTTAACATCCTACCTACACGTTTTCCGAATTAAACATTTGCGACGTCAGAACGAAATTGACACCACCAACTTTTCTCGGTAGGTACCGTTTTACCCAGTGCTAACCATAACAAATCTAAGTTTTGACGTCCTGGGTGGCAAACAATTGGTTACTTTTTTTACGATTCCGAATTTAAGATAGCACTCTAACCTTACATCATTCAGACTGTGACAATTATCATGAGTAGATTATCCCAGAAAAAGAGACACATGTATTGAAAAATAAAATGATTTCTAATGTAAGGAAAGATACAAAAATTTCCTTTTAAGTGTTATTTGATCTTCCTTTAGCTTTTATTCTATTATTCTATTAGATAGGAAATGATTTAAAATTGACATTGGATCACCATCAAAGCTCAAAATAGCAGCCACCACTAACATAATATAGTAAAGCTTGATAGATTCTAATAATATCACGGAATTGAGAGCCAACTCTGTAGGTTATATAGGCAAGTACTAATTTGTTTTTGCTATCTTTGGTTTAGTAAAATGTTATTATGACATCAATTATGAATAACCGTAATGCTGAAAACAAAGACGCAGACAAGAGCTAACCTAAAAAATAAAATGTTTTTACCCCTTCATCAGCTGATTGAACTGTCAGTTGCTTTGTTGGTAAACATGCTCTATTGAGAATGGATAGACTATAGTAAGTAACATGCGTATCAGACCAGATCCTAATTTTAAGTTTTTTGTAAGTGATTGATATGTATGGAGTTGGTTTACCTTTTTTCAATAAAAAAAGACGTTTGGCACTCAGGGACTGCTGCGGTAAAGAATAAGAATAAAATATATTTATTTTATAAACAGAAAACAAAGAAAAATAAAAAAAGCTATTGCATAGCATTTTTTGTCAACTCGGAGTGTTAGGTTATTCGTTACGGAATTTCTGGATTCGGTCTCCACGCTCAAGGCCCGCGATAGAAGCTATGCAATAGCTTAATAAATAAAATAAAGTGCAGGAATAAGAAATACCTATACTTTTCGAATAAATTCGCAATAAGCAAATAGCAATACAAAGTGGAAACACAAAATTTTAATTTTTTAAATCGTAACGTGAATAGGTTACTGAATGCCTGCTGAATTGACACAGCTAACGTCACATACCGAAAGTGACATTTGCAATAGAGTTGTGCTGTACCGATTTTGAGATAAGACAAAAATATCGATTTCTTTTACCGTATGTAGTTTTTTGATTGTTTTTATTTCCATGGTATGGTAATTAATAATGTTACTAACGAATTTATGTACGTATGTCCTTTCTTGTTTTAGAGTGTAACTTGTCTATACTACTATATAGAGGAAATATTTGTTTGTTTGTATTAAAACTCCAAAACTACGAGACCGATTAAAAAAAATATTTCATCATAAAGCTTTCTTTTCAGGCACGCCCTGAAAAGAAACATAGGTACATAGGTTATATTTTATCCCGGAATTCCAACGGGAACGGGAACTACGCAAGTGATCCCGCGAGGCGCTGCTGAGAGATGATGTTCTTTTCCATGCAATAGGTATGCAGGTGTCGGAATTCTTGGGCACATAATAAAAGATAAATTTTAGATCGACTATTTATTGAAAAGTAATAATTTCCTTTAACATTAAAAATAGGTAGGTATTTATTTATAAACATAAGAATCACAAATTTTACAAGACAAAACAATTATAATATAATAAAATTTAACAAAAGTTTTTGACATAACATTGCGGAACTTAAGATATCTTGCAAAAATATATAAAAGAACTTGGAACAACACTTTCTGAATCGGAGAACTGAAACAATTTGAGTTTTACTCCATTACAAGTTTGAACTCTTTCTTTCCCCAAGCCCAATTATGCTCAAAAATTACAAACAAATATTTGTTCTTGTATTTTACAAATTATTAATTCACAATGTTATTTCAAAATGTATTTACAAGTCCCCGAAGTACTCAAACTTTCCTGCAGCTTATAGCTGAACTGCCAATAAAAATCACTTTCACAGGCGAATGTTCTGTATTTTTAGCTGTCTAGTCATACATAACATATACCGTGTCCATTTTGAATGAAGCATGTTAGTAAACAAACCGCCCATAGTTAACCTTAATTTCACTTTGTTAGCGTGTATACGTAATTTACATTACTTGTCGATTTTAGATCCTCCCTTCAATAAAAATTGCTTACAATTTCTGAAACTCGATGCCAAGCAAGTGAGATTTTGTTAGTTGTGTCGTAGTTTGTTTACTAACATGCTTCATTCAAAATGGATACGGTATAGTTGGTACGGTTTGATACTAAAATGTATTATGTATGATAAGATAACTCTATGAGCGTGTTTCACCCGACGATGTCTTTACCGCCACGGCACACTAGCCCGTGTGGAGAGGGTATGTCCCTTCGAAAGTAGAAATTATTCCCATAGGTAACAAGACAAGATATAATTTAGCTACGATTTCTATACCCAGATTTATAAGTAGAAAGCTCTACCGTACATGTTTTAGGCAGTTTAGCTAAAAGCTTTTTTTAACATAATGCTAAGAAAATATGTCCACAGTCTCCACATCCAGTATCCGTCACTCATCACAGCTTCTAAATTGACCCTTAGCTTCGGGCTAAACGAGCATGTTTTTTTTCTAATTCTCAGTCGCGCAAACTTGTCTCCTAACAAAAGTCGGTCAGACGTCGTAGAACGATTTGTTATTTCTATTGATTTTGTTTAAAAAAAAACTATACACCGACTTCAATTATATGGATCCCATTGTCAGAACTGGACCAAATTAAAATGGATCACAAGGGCAGCACCGGATGATAAAAAAAAAAACATGAAAATCGGACCACCCAGTAAACATTTCTGAGGTTAGGTACATACACAAAAAAATAATAAAAAAATACAGTTTAATTGAGAACCTCGTCCTTTTTTGAAGTCGGTTAAAAATACACAGTTTGCGCGAATCAAACTCACAACACGACAAATCAAATCAAATAATCTAGCTAGAGGAAAAAAATAACAACTACTTTTCGGGCTATAAAGGTTACTTCGTCGCCTCGTTACTGTCTACGTATTGAAGCGACAAAAAATAAAAATATCACTTTATTCCCGTCTCAGTACTTAATTTTATAATTTATCCTTTTCTAAGTTTACATTTATTGTATTAATGGAAATAAGTTCTTGGTTTTGATTTTGAATTATAAAAATTACGCTCGTTTAGCCCCATTGCAGCATTAGCCTGATTAGACAACAATCTTGCGAAATCTTAGCTTTTACAGCGGTACTACAAAAGCAAACGTAAACATCGGTCTAACAAGCATTTAGCTATAGTGTCTTAACAGTTAGACATGGTTTTAACAAGAGTTTAACCCTCGTTTAACCTATGCCTAAGCCGTGTATAACTATAAACCGTCGTAAAACGCAGTTTTGTAACGCTTTTGTTCCACGGGTTCAACAGATGTTTTACTTTTTGTAGTAAAACTTAATTCAAACAACATACGTTTATCAGAATAACCCTAATAAGTAAATAATGTTGTAATAAATAATCCAACACCACGCAACACCAGGAGTGACCATCTAAATATTAAATTCTGAAGTTCTTATTCATAAAACTATTTGAGCGATTCTTTGGTAAATAAATGAGTTTGTTTTATAAAACTATAAACAGATTTCAATTATACATATGGTTTTCTTATGGATGCCATTGTCAGAACTCGACTAAATAGGATCAAACGGGAAGCACCAGCTTTGAAATAGAAAAAGAATCATCAAATTCGGATCACCCAGTCAAAAGTTCTGAAGTAACAAAATAAAAATGTTTTCGACGAGAGGTATTTTTGAATCGGAGATATGTATTATTATTATTTACACAGGGGAGACCGTGACAACTATCTAGATCGTTTTAGCGAGAGGAATTTGACATAAGAGGTTGATTAATTGTATTAAAAACTGACTTAGATTTTTTTAGTTTTAAACTGTTTTTTAAGTTTTGAGAGAAATACTCATCCCTTGGGATTTTTCATCACCTTACCTCGGAGTCATCCTCTATAGTCTCTATACAATTGCAAAAGAATCATCCAAATCGTTCCATAACTGACGGAAAATCGATGAACATACAAAAAAAAAAATACATACAGCTGAACATAGAACAACCTATTTTTTCGAAATCGGCTAATAAAAATTACACAGGAGAGAACGAGACAATATCATTTTAAAGCGAAGGCGTCAGATAGTTTTATGAATATAACCTATAATAAAATTTGCCTAAAGTTAAAACAACACTTCTAGTTTTAAAAATCATTTAAACAGGGATTTATAGCCCACTTACGTAGAAGCTAAAAAATATAGCATTTTTTCTAATTATGATTACTATCTATTAAAACTTTTAACACACGAAATACAGGATGATATTTTGAGTTTTGAGGATGGCAGATAGGTTCTATGGCCCGTATTATGAAGGCTTCCTCAGTCATCGATATATGCTTGAGCAACGCTTTTCTATAGCATAAACGTTACTCAAGCATAGCTCTATGACTGAACAAGCTTTCATAATACGGGCCTATAAGTTGATAGAAGGTAGTCTAGTCATCAAGTGCTCAAAAGACAATGCTTAGGAAAACGTCAAAGTGAACGAATAATCAAATTAGTCGAAAATTTTATATAGTATAACAACATTTCCTTCAAAAACGGGATATTCTTTTTTAATTAATTTAAAATTTCTATAATCTACATTATACATTACCTACATAATCTATATTGCTGGCTAGTGTAAAATTTGTTAGTCCTAGTTCTACAAACTTTTTTATAACTGTGGAGAATTTTAGTAGGTATGTTTGTCTAGTAACTAGTCCAAACAAAGTCCCTAAGTCAAAATTTCTGTTTTCGGCCCTTCCATTCACAATCCTCATTGACTGGACACTATACGTTTACGTGTTCGTGTAAGTTTCACTTTAAATATCATCCTGTATAATTTTGGAATGCTAATTATTATTATGATCCGACACTTTACAAGGCTCAAGGTCAATTGTAAACAATTCACAAAACAAAAATCCATAATTCTCGTATTTCTCGTTTTGGGGCCCAGAGTTATAAATTGTCAGCACTAAGTAGGAATGAGCTTAAATCGACAAGGAGTGAAAATTCCATCAGAAAAACCACAACAAGAAAGTGATTTTTAGGGGTAATATAATAAGTATGGGGGCCCTGTTTATAAACACTGTATCTTGACATCTTCATCTCAACTTTGGCCAGAGTACAGTTTCAATTGGATTCTTCCAGAAGAATTGAGGTCAATATGTCTGGAGTGTTCTAGGCAAGTGGCAGTGAATGCGTTAAGTAGTAGAATGGAAGTATTATTTGTCTATAAATAAACCTCTTGAAAGTTTATAGAGTCCTGAGACTGTAGCAGTTATTATTGAAGAGTGTGTGTTCAGTGTTATCCCATCATTGCTCCATCTACTGGTTTATTTTACGACAGCTCGAGTGACAAACAAGTCACTCGAGCTGTCAGGTGTGTATGCGATCAGACGATGCAGACATGGTGCCTTTTCAGAGTTTATAGAGTCTGAGACTGTAGCAGTTATTATTGAAGAGTGTGTTGAGTGTTATCTCATCAATGCTCCATCTACTTGTTTATTTTACTTTTGACAGCTCGAGTGACAATCGAGTCACTCGAGCAGTCAGCCGGTCGTCCAACCGTCAGTCGCAGATATAGCCGCGGTGTCAGTGATTAGATGGTGTGTATGTGAGTGTCAAACGATGGAGATGTGGTGTGCGCGGATCATAACTGCGGCGGAGGCGGAAGTGCGCGCGCCGCGACCACACCGCCGCCGTCCAAACGCGGCCAATCGCAGAACTCCGCGCCGTGTCTGAAATATTAACGTATTATTATAAAAACCGTAACAATGGATAGAAAGATAGATAGATACGTTTATTGATTTATGGATGATACAGTTTTATGGTAAGTAGGGTCTTAAATCCTAAATTAGGTTTATCTAGACACTAGGGTTCTCTAATATAAACTTAGACACGCTTAATAATAAGGACAGTTATGGTATATTATACATCTAGGTGATAAAGTGACAGATTCCTAACGATTGTCAAATGAGGCTCGAGGAGCAGCCGAGAGCCATCTGTATCAGCAGCCTGTATCGGTCCACTGCTGGACGAAGGTCTCCCCCTGACGCCTTATTGCCGTTTAACTCATGGGAGATAAATAAAACACGTTATAAATGGAACTCCATACAGGTTTTGCTCGCGCTCAGCGCGTTAGAAACGTAATTCCATTGAGTTTTGCCTCCCGCATTTTCGCTTCATGTTTGGAATAATTAATTTTGTTTTAAAAAACTATAAACAGACTTAAATTTTTACAGTTTTTTCATGAATTTTCATGGATCCCATAGTCAGAACTGAACATAATTAAAATGGGACCACACAGGAAGCACCAGCTTTCATATAAAAAAAGAGAAGTTTGTGCTATTATGTTTTTAGCTGCTAGAATCTAGGTAGGGATCCAAACTATGTATAAAAATTGGAGACGGTGCTTGTTCGGAAGTATTTGTTTTTTCTACTTAATCGGCGACATACAGCCTCATAAGGTTAAATCGTCAAATGCCAGTGCAGATTGCTTTTCAATTTGAATTAAACGCCGAACAATGGTGTACAATAATATACTCTACGTACCTGAATATAAAGGTGAGAGTGGCCCCCACGGCCGCGCCCCAGAACATAAGGTATAGAAGAACCTCGTTGGTGTATTTCTGCGGGAGTGTCGCGCTCGCGCAAAACATCGACATCGCTACTAGCAACACTGACGGGAACTGGAAGAAAACATTTTTAATTTAAATTCAGTGGTAAGCTTCTTGAAATTTAGTATTAGATTCATTTATTTTGCTCACATGTATATGGTATACAGCTTAGGTCTTAATGTAGGCTTAAGACAATAGTAGATAAGCCCTGTAGGGCTGCAAAATGATTTATACATTTAAAATGGCCAAAATAAATTAAAAAAAGACGTGTGGCACTCGGGGACTGCCGCGGTAAAGCTATTGCATAGCATTAGCATTTTGTATCAACTTATGCAATTATAATTTTATTTATTTATTTTTTCATGCAGTATTGCTTTTTCTTTGATATTAATTCAAGTTACACTTTTTGAGCGTGGTGACCCTATACACCTATATACTTTTTCATAAACAGCTGCTTATGTATTCGTCCGATTTCGCAGCAGCTCGTCTCGATTCGTGCGAGTTTCGTAGAGTCGTACAATACGTCTAATCGCACGCACACAACGCCGCGCCGTGTCGAAGACTGCCGAACTGAAACGACGTTAGACGATGCACGGCCTTCAAGCCACACCTCCTTGCCCGGCGGAGTGGGGAGCGTGAGGTTTTTTCGTTACGGAATTTCTGGATTCGGTCCCCGCGCTCAAGGCCCGCGATAGAAGCTATGCAATAGCTTAAAAATATATAATTAATAGTTCTTGGACTTAATTTAGCTAGCACTAAGGGATATTGTGGTTATCGATGATGACATCTGCGACGCAGGTGGTTGCAGGTTTGATTCTCGCCTCGAGACAAAATGTAATGTAATATCATATGTTTAGGGGGAAGTCCCCTAGTGACGGACACCTAAGGTTTTCAGGCAAAAAAAAAAGAAACTGTTTTGAAAAATGAATTTTTGTTTATTAATAAAGCAAGTCAACAAAGTTTAAAATCAAAATAAATTAACATAAAGGCAACCTCTACATAAATAATAAATATAGCTTAAATCAAACTTTGGTGAAAACAAATGCTATCTTTGCAAGTGGCACCTAGTACCGGACGGAACGAACATTTAAACCCCAGCACCGTACATCTTTAAAAAATCCTGCAGCGATCGCATACGTAGGCTTCTGAAAATCCAGGGATGTCAGCACAAGCTTCGTGAGCCCACCCATGGCAGCTGGAGCATTGTATCCAGTCTTCGTCATGCTCCTCTAAGCACACTACGCAAGTTGTTATTGCATTATTTATTTCAGTTAGCGGTTCCTTTTTCTTTGCTTTATCTCCACTTTTTCCTTTGGCCTTTACACCTTTTGATTGTTTACCCTTCTCTTCTATCGCTGTTTTAAACCTATTTTTTGGTTCATTTTTTTTATCCTTTGCGTTCTTCTCTTTTTTCTTCAATAACTTTGTATGGCGATGAAGTTAGGATTTAGGTAACTCTTTTCACATTTTCTCTTTCAAGCTGTTGATAGTTTTTTAGCAGCATCTGGCAATGGCGACAATTTATGGACAATCTGGACCACATCTAGATCAGGCTTAGAACTGCTGATTGTTGGTTCGCTGGTTGATATTTTAGGAGGGTCTGCGGGCTCTTCTGAGAAAAAAAATTGTTGGACAGTTCTGCATTGCAGGTCATAATGAGCTACCAGCAACAGTTACATCAGTGGAAGACGGGCAAACTTTGTCATTATTTTTTGTCCGGCGTTAAGGGACAGCTTTGTGTCCAGTACCACGGGACAGAAACTCCCCAAAATTACGGCATTTGTGTCAAAACTTCTTTGCAAATCAACGAAAACTTTTTTAAATTTCAAATATCTATGAATCACTTAGTATATTAACAATAACTATAAACATATAAACACAAAAACATAGCAATAACACTCACTTAGATTTTAAAGGGCGCACTGTATTCCCGCCAAAAAAAAACAAAAAACCTCTCCCAGCTTGGCCACGCGCGTCACTGGCACACCGCGTCCCGCGGTCGGGCATCAATACGCACCCCTGCTCCCCTTTCACCCCTTTTTGAAAAGAACGTGTTGTGACTTGCCGAGATAGTATGAGATAGTATGAGTGTCCGAACCTAGGTGCCGTCCGGCGTTAGGGGAACTCCCCCATATTATAAAAAAATATTTATTGTAAAAAATATTTATCTATCTAATATAATTGTATTATGTGTATCAGTCATGAATCACATATACTTAATACAAGCCAGCAGTCTTTAGCAGATCGTCATCCCACTACGTTTGCCGAGTCGCAGTCTGAACTCAAGAACACGTTTACCCCATCGGTTGTTGGTGCTTCGCGAGATATGGCCGGCCCACTGCCACTTCAGCTTGTAAATTCTTTGAGCTATATCGATACTTTTGGTTCTGTCTGATGTCAGATTTTGTTAACGCACGCCAAGACAATGCCACAGTTTTTGGGCGTATCTAACGATTTAAATCGTTGCCCTAGGCTGCAATTTATCCAAACGCTTAGAAGCAGGGAGGTGTTACCAACTTACAGTAATGTACTTCCAGTCTCTGTCACGCCGTAGCGGGCACGGCGCGGTGTTGCCCTCTCCGTCCACGATTGTATATTTGCCTAGGATTAGGTCTACGCAATCCTGTAAAATAACGTCAGAACTATATATATTATAACAATTTTACTATACCCACATTACATGGATAAATAAGACCCCGACGTAACCCCAACAGCCTATGTTGGTCCACAACTGGACGCAGGCCTCCCCTGATAAGCTTTATTGACTTTTATCTCGTGGTCACTCAGTCTCGGTGGGGGTAGTGCCTATAATGCTGGAGATCGCAATTCGATGGTAGGATAGAATTGTTCTACATGGAACGAGAGAGTGACAGATGAAAATATCCTTGAATCCTCCATACTTGAACATTTTTTTATGGGCATGAAGTTTTGACTTTGAGTTGACATAGGAGACTTGATGATCCGTGACGTCACAAAATGCAAGGGCTGCTAATATGGCAGCATTTTTATCACCGAAACTGAGTCATCATCATCATCATCAGCCTATATTAGTCCACTGCTGGACATAAGCCTCCCCTAATGAGCGCCATAGCGCCCTGTCTTCAGCTTGAGGCATCCAGCATCTGCCTGCAGTCTTTCGCAGATCGTCATCCCACCTGGCCGGAGGGCGTCCTACACTACGTTTGCCGAGTCGCGGTCTCCACTCAAGAACTCGTTTACCACAGCGGTTATCGGTTCTTCGCGAGATATGGCCGGCCCACTGCCACTTCAGTTTGCTAATTCTTTGAGCTATGTCGATAACTTTGGTTCTCTGTCGGCTGTATTCGTTACGAATCCTATCCTTCAGAGAGACGCCGAGCATAGCTCTTTCCATAGCTCGCTGAGCGACTGGGTAGGACGCACTGATTGAAAACTTTCGCTTTCAAGCATTGCTGTATGGAGAACTAAACTGAGTGCAGTTTTACTTTTTGTTTTCTACCTCAATAATTTAGAAGTTTTTGGATGTTATATATTTTTTTCGTTTATATATGAACCTAAAAAACGATTTAAAAAAAAAACCATGCATATACCTTATTGACCACGACGTTGCGTTGACAACACTGTTCTGTCATTGCAGTACGACTTAGTGTTAGTTCACCGTAACGCACGATTTCTTCTCTTTTTGAACTCTTCCCCACAGATAATATTATACTATACTATACTACTATATCAGTACCTACCCCAGTAACCACAGCCGCAGTTTTACATACGTGGGAAGAGATTCCCGCCCAAACTCACCTGTCTATATCCATCGCTAAAGTTATTCTTATAGTATCTGTGGAGTGCATTGACCCCATCCTTCAGAAGGCCCAACTTGGTGATTTTGCCCGTGCGAGTGAATTCTGTCTTCAAGGCGCCCGTGCCAGCGTATTGGGTAGAAATTGCGTCTGCGTGGTCGGCCCATACCTGGAGGAAATAAACTTTATTGAGATGGTTATAAAGAGCAATTTGGTACGACTTTCTTCGAGTATTAAGAGCGGCCAACCCGTCTTACTTTTCAATAGGTATCTGATATACATAATACAATACACTACATAGAATATATATTTTTATTATAAATAGAAAACATCCAGAACGCCCTAAAAAATATCTGCAGATCGTACACACATTTGTTCCGAGGCGGGAATCGAACCCGCAACCTCTTGCGTCGCAGGCGGACCTTCGCCCACCGCGCCACAGTGGTCGTCATACAGTATAGACACTCACATTATTGAAGAGATCCTCAAACACCGGCTGTGGACTGTCATCAGCGACCACCGCCAGCAGTTTCAGCACCGCCGTCAGCTGCAGCCGCGCCAGCAGTGCTTGGACGACGTTGGTGCGGTCGAGGCAGTCGATGCAGTTGGTGCGGAAGACACCGCTTTGGCGAAGAAGGACGGTGCCGCCGCGGGAGAGGAAGTAGCCGAATTCTGCCTGTTAAAGAAAAGAGTTAACCAAATGTAATATAATTTCTTTTAATGCATAATACTGTAAGTTAAACACTACCTGGGTGACCGATCGGTTTTTGTTGCAAATTTAGTGTTTTAGAAATAATAGTATTTTTATTCGCCAGTAGATGTCAGGAGACATATTTTCCAGTTTAGTGTTTATGTTTATTAGGATAAAGTTGATTATTGAACACACGAATAAAATAGTATTACTATTCGCCAAAAGATGTCAGGTAGGGTCATATTTTTTAGTTTAGTGTTTAAGAACAGAACGGATACCTTAGCTCCCATACAAACGTACTTCCCGCTTCATTTAAAAACTACGTTTCCGATCGTATTGAAATTTTGCATACATAATCGGATGACAAATAGCTATGTTTGTAGCGTTTTCGTTTTTTAAAAAACATTATGATATTTGAATGAGAGTGAAACTAATTTGCCATATTTTGACCACCAAATCGAGTCATTTTCAAGCCATTTTTTATGCATGTTAGACACCTTTATTCGAAAATCTGTCACACTGCAAACATCCTAAATATATTCACCATTAGAAATAAACAAAAATATTTCTGAAATCAGTCGATTATTAAAAATGAATCGCAAAGTACGAAAAAATATAAAAAATTGAGAAATTCCTTCAAATTTCTGCAACCGCTCGCTCAAACGCGGGGTGCAATGCGACACAGGGAGCACAATTCCAAAATAAGGCGAATACCGCGGAATGGCCAACACGATGCGATTCTACGTGAAACAACAACAAATTTACTCGGGCCGGCCGCTGAGATTTGGGAGGGGTTCGTAGCCTTCTTAAGTCCATTATGATAAAGTTGATTATTGCAACAACACAAGAATACAAGAATTCCTCGTTTAAAGGTATAAGATAATGGTAAAGACGAGCTTAATCCTAATAAAAGTTCCTTTCCAGCAAACTTTATTGGGAGATAGAGATACATATAAAAGTCTAAAACAGAGGACAAAAGATGTAGTTTTAGGCATTATAGTCGGTGGCAGCGCATACCGCGACACTCAAGGTGAAAGTCGAATGCATGCGTTGTAATATAAGGCCTTCAATTACGCTCTAAGGCCTCCCATAAAGGCCTCTGTACCTGTTCATGAGTGATCCTGTCTATGAGCACTTGCAGTCGATGGTACCGCATGCCGCGACACTCGGAATGGAAGTCGAAGGGCTCGTATCGCACGTTGGGGAGGGCAGCGGCCGCGACACAGGCGCGGAATCCACGCTCTAAGGCCTCCTCTAGGCCTTTCTGGTCTATCTAAAATAAATAAATAAATAATGCTGGGCAAATCACAGAGCATTATCTAGACCCGAGATAAGCAGAGCTTGTGTTATTGGTAGGTACTAGATAACTGATATAGATAATACAATAATCTACATAGATAGATATGTGTGTTTTACATAGGAAACATCCAGAACGCCCTGAACAATTATCTGCATATCGTACACATATTTGTCCCTAGGCGGGAATCGATTCGTAAATTTAAACTGTAGGTACATAAAACGAAATATTATCAAGAAAGCCTATTCCATAGATGATTACATTAATGATGATAATGCTTGGTCGGATGTCACCCAGTTCCACACCGACAATAGTATGTAAGAACAGTTAGACTTAGTTATGCTAAGATTGTATTAGTTGATAAACGATAAACTTGCTAGTGGTTTATTTTTACTTCTTCCGCTAGTGGACAGAGTGAAGTGAATTAGAGTCAATTGCACCTTATTTCTTATTAAATAGTAATTACTATTTATCAATCTGTTTATATATTAGGTCCTTACATATGAAATTGGCGTTTTGTATGGGAGGAACAAAAAGTCGAATATTTTTTAATATAATATATTTAATTAATCAAAGTATGAACCATTATTTTCTATGCACTTTTGCCATCTTATAGGTAGTTCATTGATCCCTTTACTAAAAAAACCAGTCGGACGGGAATCAATAAAATCTTTGAAGGCGATTTGGACTGCCCCATCGGAGTTGAATTTTTTCCCTTGCAAGAAGTTATCCAAATTTCGAAAAAAATGGTAATCTGTTGGAGCAAGGTCCGGGGAGTACGGAGGATGTCTTAGACTTTCCAATTGAAGCTCTTCTAATTTAGTAGCCGTCTGTTGCGCAGTGTGTGGTCTAGCGTTGTCGTGAAGCAGCAGTGGCGTGGAGCGATTGACCAGCCTAGGTTGTTTAGCCGCTAGCTTTTCCATCATGGTTTGCAATTGCTGACAATAGACATCAGCCGTAATAGTCTGGCCAGATTTGAGAAAACTGTAATGAACAATACCGGCACTAGTCCACCAAACGCTTACAAGTAACTTTTTTGGGGTTAATTTTCGCTTGGGGCAGGATTTGGCTGGCTGGCCAGGATCCAACCATTGCGCTGAGCGCTTCCGATTATCGTAAAGAACCCATTTTTCATCACAGGTAATGATTCGGTTTAAAATACCTTCATTATTGTGCCGGTTTAGTAATGTAACGCAGCAGTCGACGCGCGTTTGCCGGTTTGCTTCAGTCAATTCGTGAGGTACCCACCTTTCAAGCTTTTTAATCTTCCCAATTTGCTTCAAGTGAATTAAAACAGTTTTATCACTAACATCGCAGCCTGCAGCTAACTCGGACGTGGTTTGCGATGGATCCGCTTCCACAATAGCCTTCAACTCTTCATTATCAACTTGAGTCTCAGGCCGTCCACGGGGCTTGTTCTGCAGGTCGAAATTTCCAGAACGAAAACGTTGGAACCAAAAACGAACTGTGTTTTCTTTTGCAACACGACCGCCATACACATCATTCACCCTTCGAGTTGTTTCCGCAGCACTAGTGCCACGGCGGAACTCGTACTCGTAAATAATGCGATATTTTAAGTTTTCCATTTTGTAAAATGAGTGACGCAAACAGAAAAAAACAGAAGAAAAAAAACAAATGAATGACGATCATCGAAGCACAAATACATGAGTCTATAGCTGTACAAATTTGAATTTGGAATTCCTTACCAAAGAGGAGAAATTTGTGATTAAAGTGGCCAGTACGAAAAACGCCAATTTCATATGTAAGGACCTAATAGTAAAAATTTGACTAAGTAATGTCTAAGTGCTTATTTTGTAAGTCTAAAGAAATAAACGATTTGACTCTGACTCATATAATATTTTGTTCTTACCAAGTTGATCAGCACTTGATTCCCATATCTCTGCTGCTGGTCCCTCAAATGCTTGGTATACGCAGCCACGTGGTCTTCTGGGGCCAGCTTCAATCCGGGCTTGTACTTAATGTTGGGGTATTGTGTCCAGTACAGCGGGATCGAGCCCCTGGTCTGGACAAATGAGGACTTCTCGCCTCCGCGTTCTATTATCTGCTCTGTTTCAACGAAGTTTGCTACGTTGCCCTAGAATAAATATATATTTGTAAATAAACAGCTGCTAAGTAGTGTTATTTCTCAGTCTGACCTGACGTATGTCAATAGAAGAAGACAGAGCGAGATTTAGCAGTGTGCTACGTTAGCAGAATATCACACTAATGTTATAAAGGCGAAACTTTGTATGAATGGATGAATCTTTGTTACTTCTTCACGCCAAAACTACTGGACGGATCTGGCTGAAATTTTGCATACAGGTAATTCTAATCCTGTAATCAAACATAGGCTATCCCATAAATCAGTTCCCGTGGGATGAAAATCACCTTTTAATGTTTCCATAGGAAGTACGCGTGCGAAGCCGCAGGGCGCAGCTTGTTATGAATAATGGGGTTATATTTTAAATGCGTGCTACGGCCGACACTCGGCTCGGTGTAGCGTAAGTCATCATTAATACGCAGTAGTAACTTAGGAAGTGACTGCCCTATTCTGCTGTTTTTTTGTGGCTAACGCTATATCACGAAGGCCTAGAAGACACCTATTCACCCTTGTCTCGAAGAGACCCAGGTTGTAATTGGCCGGAAAAACAGAAGCAGAAAGGTCCATTCCTTAGCGGTGCGAATAATGAAGGTGGTAGTAAACCGCTTAACCAGCGAGTGGAGGGTATATCCACCAAGTTGTGATACCGGGCTTAGAATTTGCGCCTCTTCTGAGTGGTCGTAATAGGGGACAGGGATATCCATTGGGGGGCGGGCAGCAGCGCCCCTGCAGAACCTTTCTACCATCAGATTGTGAATCCACAAACCACATGCTTAGAGTAGGAATTATGGGTAGTACCTCCATGAGATAAGAAGAAGAAAGAAGAAAGAAAAAAAATACATTTATTTGGAACAATTACATAACACACACATAACACGACTTTTTTTTTTATTGGAAATAGACTTTCGTTTGACCGCAATCTCACCTGATGGAAAGTGAAGATGCGGCCGACGATGTATCACGAAGGTCTAGAAGATGGCTACTCCGGACCACAATCCGAAACACAACAGAGTTGCTTCACGGACTGGCCCAGTCCGGAGGGTGGTGACAAGCCACGGCCGAAGCCTACCACCAGAGGGTACCGCTCTTAGCACCACCCAGAGGACACGTGTAGGGTAACAGAGGGTCAACACCTACGGACGTGAGCGATACAGTCCCCCAATACCAAACTTTATTTATTTATTTATAACGTAGATATATAAAAGTAAAAAGAGCAGGAACATGGTAAAAGAGTGATATAAAAGGGGCCAAAAGGGTCCCTGTCTCAGCATTATGCCGCTACAAGCCGAAGCTGCAACGGCGCTGATTTTCAGACAGGTCCTGGAGTGGTGGCACAATAGGAAGAGATTTTATAAAAACGAGAACGTGAGGAAGAAGATTATTACATAGAAGATAAAAGCCCTTAAGGCGCTTATCAGGGAGAGAGTCCACCAGTGGACCATTATAGGCTGTTGAGGATGAACATTGAGGCGAGATGGTACTGCGCTGCCCGTCTGATTGTATGTTCTGTTCTACGCTCCCTATTCTTAAATTTAAACTGTACATAAAACGAAATCTTATCAAGAAAGCCTATTAATCAATAGATTATATAATTGATGATGCTTGGCCGGATGTCGCCCAGTTCCATAGCGACAATAGTATGTAAAATCATAAATTAGTTGTGTTAGACTTAGATATGCAAAGATTAATTATGATAATCGATAAATGATAAGCGATAAACTTGCTCGTGGTTTCTTTTTCACTTCTTCCGATAATGGACAAAAAATTGCACCTTATTTCTTATTTGATAGTAATTACTATTTATCAATCTGTTTATATAGTAAAAATTTTACTTGTCCAAATCCTTTTTTTATATGTATAAAAGATTTGACTCTGACTCTATTCCGGTCAATCGTTTGTCACGATATCGACAGGTCGAGTTAAATGTGTTAAGGTGAATGCTCACCTGTGCGTCCACGCCTCGTACGAACAGCCTGGTGCCAGCGCGGTCCACGCTGCGCCGCGACACGATAGACCACGTGAGCTGATGCCCGTTCACCGTTACATGGTTTATAGATACAACTGTGTTATGGTCAAGGAATGTGTTGACAAATTTGAAAATTAATAATAAGCAATTATAAAATAATCTAAAACCCAACTACGGTGGTCACCGATTGTGCTTATTATTTTTAACCGCCTTCAAAAAAGGACGAGGTTCTCAATTCGACTAATTTTTTACGTTTATTACCTCAGTACTTTCGAATGGGCAGTCCGATTTTTGTGATTCTTTTTTTATATGAAAGCCGGTGCTTCCCGTGTATAATTTGATTTATACACGGGAAGCACCGGTAAAAAAAAAAAAATCAAATTAAAAATAAATTATTTATACTACATAAATAATTTATTTTTAATTTGATTTTTTTTTTTAAAAAACTATAAAAATTGAAGTCGGTTATAATTAATTATAACAATGAAATGTTCTACCCTTTCTTAGACCCCGCTATCTCGTCAGACCCCCAATATCGTCTGACGTCATATACCCTATAACCACCGGGGTACTGAGACGAATCAATCGATACCTCATTTGTTGAAGTCGAACGAGTAGTTTCAGCGCTTCGTGGGACATAAATACACACAAACATAGGGTGCCAACCTTATGATGTATATCAGACTACAAACGGAGGAGCCGTTTGTAGTCGGGTAAAAGTCAAATAATATCCCAAAAATTTGGACTTTGACGAGACTTGAACCCGCACCCTTCCCTCAGTACGGGAATGTGCTAAACAACTACACCACGAGGTAAAGTGACGTTGGAGTCAAAAATAAAGTATTACACTTTTTTTAAAGTGTCTCAATTAATTTTTTTTGAACTAATAAACCACTAAAAGAGTTTTTATTCAATCGATAAGTGCCATAAAAATGCACAAGTTGTGGATTCAAGTAAATTATGAGAAAAACTTGGTTCAAAGATGTTTACACAGCCGTATGACGTAATAACATGGCAGCTACTATTTCATAATGTTAGAAACCACATAAAAAATTATAATATAATTTGAATTGAATTTTAAAATTTTCAAAAAATTTAAACACACTCATTATGGCTCTGCCGGAAGACCAGCGTTGGATGCTAGCTTGCCAGCCATTCAACTCATGCTGAGTCAGAGCCAATTTTGTAGACGGACCTAAGTACACTTTTTTCTTTTGCCTTGCTCTAAAATGTATACCTACTTATGTTCTGTCTATAAAATAAATATATTTTATTCTTATTCTTATTCTATGATATAAAAGCCGTTAAGGCGCTTATGGAGGCCTGTCGGCCGTCCGAACGGTGGCCGTCCAGCGGTGGACCAATATAGGTTGTTGAGGCTGAGTAAATAAATAGATAGATAGTACTATATTATGTATATAAATATATATAGTATACAAAACTTGGACTGAATATATAATACACTGACAGAATTAATTTACCAAAAATGAGTGGTAGACCAAAACTGATTTAAAATCATGACGCAACTCCAACCACTCGACCCTCACCCAGGTGGTGTTCCTCTTCACATACTCCAAGATCTCCTACATAATGTCTATTTTGTTAAAAGGATACATCCCTCTATAATGGGCAGGGCGAATCTTGAGAACTGCTGCTGTGAGTAATCTCTTAGAAGATGGCCGTTCCACAGGAAACGGGGGTCAGCCCGGTTTGCCAGCGACATCTGTAAAATTAAAACAAGAATTACAATACAATACAATACAAAAATTCTTTATTGTACACCATAAAAATAACACGTACATGGATACAATATATTAAACGAGTACAATGGGCGGCCTTATCGCTTAGAAGCGATCTCTTCCAGGCAACCTTTGGATGGATAGAATTATTCGAATTTAAGAAAGGCAGGGGGTGTACCAAAGACTATAAGTAAAATAGATTATATATACAATTTTATATACATAAAAAGAAGAAATAATATTTATATATATAATAAATAAATAACATAACATTCTATATACATATGTATAATACATAAACAAATAGTAAGTACCAATATTCACCTCTCTGACAGGTAAAACTCCTTGACACGAGCTTTGAAAACTGGCAAAGATAATGCTTTTTTATTGACTCTGGTAGTGCATTCCACAACCTTATGGCCTGGATGGAGATGGATTTGTTTCTTAGCACACTATATTCTTATGAACATAATACAGATACATATACAGAATTACTTTCTTATGGCGCATACACAGTGAAAGTGTCGCCCCCAACAAATTTATCCTATTATTACGTCAAAATCCATCGTACAGTTTTGGTATCTATAAATAAGTTATTTATTAATGCCTCTGTAATAGTTTCATTTTGTAAAGCTTAGGATGAGATACGAAGTTACGCTTTTTGGCCACCAAACTCTATTTTCGCATCTCTTACTAAACTATACAAGATAAAACTATTAGAGGTATTAAAAATATCTTATAACTAGCTGCGCCCCGCGGCTTCGCACGCGTTGGTCCCATGGAAACGTTACAAGGTGAATTTTGTATGTATATTTTTCAATCTTTCTGAGAGATTTTTTTTATATTTTTTATTGTAAGAACCTTGTACAGAGTATTAGAAAACTACAAAAAAAATCAGTCAAATCGGTCAAGCCGTTTTCATGTTATGTCGTGACAACGGAAAACGGGTTTCATTTTTATATATATATAATTATAATTAAAAATACACAAACTGTACAATGGATTTTTAAAATGTAATAATACGATAAAATTGCTGGCGCTGTCATATTGGCTCCTGTATGCGCCTTAATAGGTTAGTTCTGGAAAAAGAATTATTATATTTAGTCCGTCAGTTAAATTGATGATGATTATGTGTCCAATACACATATTTTTTATTTCGTCCATAACTAAATATAACAATAATAAAGTGCGTCAAAGTTCGGTAGAGGGGCATGACGTCACGCCTCGCTAAGTGTCGTAAGGTGTGACGTCACGCGGAACTAAAACTGTCCATATCTTCTTTATTTTTTGTTTAAACGACAAAAGCAAAAATACATTATGAGTCCAATATCTTCTGATAATCTAATTGACGGAGTAATTCCATTTTTTTAGGACACCACCCGATTTTATAATAACAAAGCGTCGTGTGACCCGAGAGCTGGTGAGTATCTGGCGCAGTGCATCAGCATTGCCATACAACGGGGCAATGCAGCCAGCGTCTTGGGAACGACGCATCTTACTGGTATTGATATGGATCCCTTAATGGTCCCCCCCCCCACACAGTGCTAACATGTCAGCGTTTTTATGACCCGAAACCGAGTGTAATTCTGTAATTCTTTAATGTACACAAATAATACATAGAATGAACTTATTTTAAAAGATATGTACAAAGGCGAGCTTAACCCTGATAAAGAGTTTTCTTCCAGCGAAACCTTAGTTATAGGAGAGGCTATGGAATAGGTAGAGGACGTGTACAAATTACGAATATAATAATAATATACATAATATGCTTATAATAAACATACGTACATAGAATAAAATGAGTGTAGTTCTACTTTTTGTTTTTTACCTTAATATTTTATTATTTTCTTGGCTGTTGTTTTTTTTTCGTTTACGTATTAACCTAACTAATCGATTTAAAAAAAAATCTATGAATATACCCTATTGTGTAGAAGACACAACTGCCACATTACAACAATATACATACATACTACTTACGACAGCCACGGAAGAGTTGGTGTGATATAAATTCTAAGCCACACGGCCAGGCCATATTTGGATCATGATGCGTTAAATTACCTTCTGGAAATCCTCCGGGGTCACAGAATGCAGCCGTTGCAGTGTATGAGTGATATCATATCCATACGAGAAGTAGATCCCTGGCGTTTCTAACGCAGCGCGGACCATTCGCTCGTATGTACTGTTGGCTTCTATCTGAAATTTACAATGAAATTGAACCATGAACTAACTAGAAATGATTTAACAATATTCTTCGATTTAAATCTAAGAATATTATTAAATTATTTCTCTCTTTGAAAAGATACTTTGAGAAAAATGTGTTGGTAACATCGATCAGTTATTTCGCGGCGTCCCCCCAGCGAAAACTTTGATTGATGGTTGGTAACAAAGAAAATTACAATTAAATAATAAAAACAAATTGGATCAATATTTACAATGGAGCTGACTGACTAGACCGTTGAAAAACTTGCAAAGAATCGACAGGTAGCTCAATACCAGTCGTCGTGTCCTCAAGACGCTGGCTACGTTGCCCCGCTGTATGGCAATGCTGATATGCGATGCGCCAGATACTCACCAGCTCTCGGGTATAATGCGAGTTTGGATGTAGGTATAGATATCCCCTCATTTGTCTGTCGAGCCCTCTCCAGGAGATGGCGAGCGCGCACTTATTTTGGCGTAATTTGGTAGGCATTTTTGTAATTTAATGTTTTATTACTGCTCTTATTTGTACAAAATGTAGTGAAAAGGCAATAACCATGCATGAACTACCTATGCTCAATACAAAAAACCACAAAATACTGAATGGATCGGGCTGAAATTTTGCATACAGTTAATTCGAGAATCATAAATTAATAATAATTCCTCACCTGTTTAGCAGTAAGATGTGTAGTGGACCTGGCATATGGAATGATGTCAGTGCCCGCCAGTTGAAAAATGTCATGCCCGTTCAAATTACCAATCTGCAAATAATTTATATTAGCATTATAACATTGTCAGCCTATGGTTGTCCACAGCTGGACAGGCTTCCCCTTAGGAGTGACACGGCCTATCTTCAGTTTAGTGCATTATATATACAAGGTGCCTTGGAAAGGGTGTACATAGCTAAAAGAAGGGTGATTAAGGACCTGAAGCGGTCAACTTGTTAGTAATGATTTTGAATAAGTATTTGTTTTTATTATTTTTCATGTTTTTGTGTTCTTTTCGCACTCTTGAATTATTTATAGTAGGGGAGCCCACGATGCTAAATGGGGATTTACTCGAGCGTCATAGAGACCTATTAGGTTACAAAGCTTAGATGATAAAAAGATTTTTTTATATAATATATACCTTTTCATCGGTGGGGGAAGCGGCTATAGATTTTTAAATATGTAAAAAATACTGTTGCATGGACATATTCGAGCGCGTCAGATATTGATAGCATCAATGTCCTACGTATTTTTAATATTGTACGTATGTTAATCAGAGCATGATGCGGGTGGTTGTAAGTGAGGGTCAAAAATGAAAAAAAAAAATCGAGCGCGTCAGGGTTTTCTAAGGGGGTGTTAAGTACACCAAAAAAATGCTCTTATTCAATGATCTGACGATTTCGATCTGACACAAACTCGCGGCCATTATTATAATGTGCAAAAAAAAATCGCCATATTGAAATACTCAAGCGCGTCAGATTAAGATATTATGTTGTTCATCTTTATGTTCTAGACATGCTGTCTCATAATCTGACGATTATCTGAAGGGATTCGCCTAATCTGATAATTTTTTGTTTTTTTTTTCATATTTTTTAATCATTGAACTTAATTAATTGAGAAGCTCAGGAAATAGCAGTGGGGACGGAGTGAGAGAGTAAGAGATAGAGAAAAAGTGAGAGAGGAGTAGAAACGCGGAGAGGGAAATATAGGTATCACCCAGCTGCACGCATTAAACTTTATCGACGATTTTTTATTATTTCGGCTTGCGGAAATCGTCAGATTATATATTTTTCGTTATCCTTGATTTATTTCCTTCAAAATAAAAAAAAATTTGGCTACGCTCGAGAATGTCGAGATGACGTTTTTTTATTACAACTTTGCTGCGCTCCCCTTTATTTACGTCACTCTCAAATTGTCAGATTAGTGGAATATACACTTTTTAGCATGTAATTAACTCACCCTACCTTAATCTGACGCGCTCGAGAATTTCTAATGATCAATTTTTTTTACTAATCTGATCCTTTATCCTTCACGGGCGGCCTTATATATGGAGCTCATATTTGGTGGAAGTACTTAACTGGATACAAGGTATCGCTCTGTATATTATAATCTGCCGCGCTTTAGTAAATCCCGAAATCCCCGCTTGGGCTCCCCTACTATTAATATAACAAAATATTTCACAAATGTTTTTGCCAGTTTTTTCAGTAGAACCAGCGTTTTGTCTTGATATTATTACAAAATAATGATGAAATCCTTTGAAAATTCAATACAATAATAAAAATAATATAATTTTTGTTACTAAATATTTTCATCCTTATATTTACAATGGATTTCCGCAAAGTAATGCCTGATGAATTGTAATAATGTCAGACTAAAATAACATGAATATGAAAACCCGTCCTCTAAAATTTTTCAACCTTATCAATTGACATTCTGAATTAATATTGTATTTTATACTACTTACCAATATCCTACATTTAGCTACCACTAGGTACAATCCAGAGATAAGTTTGATGGACCCGAGGAAGCCACATATTGGATGGTATGTGTGGGCTGGGATTGGAATTTTGACTGTGCCATATTCTGAAAGATACATTCATATCTATACTAATATTATAAAGAGAAAAGATTTGAATGTTTGTTTGTATTAAACAGGCTCCGAAACTACTGGACCATTTAAAAAAATTATTTCATAATTAGAAAGCTTACTTTTCAAGGACTGACATAGGCTATATTTTATCCCGGAAAATACATGGTAACGGGAACTATGCAGGTGAAACAGCGAGGCGCTGTAAGCTTAACTATAAAAAAACTATAGTATTAAAAATTAAAACATATAAAGGTATTGAATAATGGTTATGTTTTATATGCACAGCTGCAAGGGCTCTAGAACTGGGTGGACTGCTTAGGCAGGGGGATAATGCACAATATACTACTATGCAAGACATCCATGCAGATCTTAGTTATCCCACTTAGAATTAGAATTAGGTCTAGAACTGCACTCATTCTGATGATGTCCCTCGTTAAGGGATGAATGTTGGTGTTCTTCCAACATAAACTAGGTTCTTAGTAAACCCTCATAAATTCGTAATTTTTACATTATTAAAAAACAGACAGATTATAGTTCCACAAAGATATCTGTAGCTTAATTAAACTACATTCAGCATAAGCATCAAATCACTGGTTGTCTTTTCAAAACTGTCTCATTAGACAATATAAGTATTCATGAATTGACTCTAGATTCACACACGCAGTTGCACATTTAGGGCAACCAGAGCATGCAGAACCGTACCCAGTTCCAGAAGAATCTAGCTAATACGTTTTATGTTATTACAATGAATCATAGAGGTTTTGAAAGTATAAGTCATTTTCTGAAATGCCTAATATGCAAAACTGCTGCTGTTTTTCCAATTATCTTGATTTGTTACAAATCAAGATGTATGGATTAAGACACTTCTAGACCTTTGTGATACTTCTTCGGTGCCACATCATCACTTTCCATCAGGTGAGATTGTGGTCAAATAAAATCACTATTGATTAATAAGAAAGAATTGGTCATCAGCTATCTTGATGGACCAACATTGAATAACTTGTAAGTATTACTAATACTATTGAGAAATAGTTTGTGTTAGATTTATATTCTATTAAAGTTCTTGTGTTGTTTATTATTACGTTACCTTTCACAGAAGCTTCACCCGTATTTCTGTTGATAACCAGAATCTCAGTCGGGTTTATTGTAGGCTCCAAATAGAATTTATCAGAGGTTGTGTATCTGGAACAAATTATGTGAATTTTATTACTGTTTTAACAGATTTTTGGGCCTTTATTTTA
Source organism: Eupithecia tripunctaria (assembly GCA_955876795.1). Taxonomy (NCBI): domain Eukaryota; kingdom Metazoa; phylum Arthropoda; class Insecta; order Lepidoptera; family Geometridae; genus Eupithecia; species Eupithecia tripunctaria. The sequence continues at coordinate 3,276,583 of OY041623.1, read as the reverse complement.
CCATAAAAAAAACTGGAGGCATATAGTACCTACTGGACAAATAGTCATGCAATTAACATGTTAAAACCTACCTAAACACTTATGCAGAGCTGCCTGTGCAATTATTTTTATTTAAGTATTTTTTATGTGTGTGTAAATAATAATAATATTGTTCAAGTGGCCTCTGATTTTAATTACAATAACCATAGTGACGTAATGTGGCAATTAGGCCTAACTTACAGCAGGTATGTTCAAAGATAAATAAAATATTGAAATGGTTTTTTGTAGGTAACTTTCAATGATTACAGACGAAACACATTTTCAGATTTATGATGTGGATGTAAACTTGTGTAAACCGTATCTAAATTCATCTATAAATTAATGTTTAGGCAGGGATATTAGTTCTTAGATGTAACGAAAATAAGTAATTGAGTTCAACGCAGGAAAGTGGTCAGACATTGTTTTACTCACAGTTTCATATCATCGTGAATTAGCAACTGATCTGCCATTGTAAACACAAAATGATGAAGAAAGTTTTACACAAATCACCTAAAAGTTCATAAAAACCAAACGAAACACCTGCCTGCCTTTTGCTTGCGGCAGCTGAAATTTTCATGTTCACTCTTTTACACGCACAGACACAAAAATTACACGTAAACGACGAAAAAGAATGAACTGAACAAGAGGTAAAAATTTATTTGGTTTTGCAGTCAATGTCAAAAATCTTGTTATTATGTTACCAACAACCTACATGCAAATTCCCAAAAACAGATGTAAATGCTTTGTAACTTAGCAGAGAATACAATAACTACGTAAGACAAAATTCCCTCAAGCATTTCCTAAATACTCGAATATATAGTTATTATCATCTGTTTATGTACAAACTTACTACTTTTATGTATGTACATACTTCAAATAGGTACCTACGACATTAGTGCCGCCACCATTAGCTTCAATACGTACTAGGATTTGTACGTCATCAGATCCATTCATTAAATATGGTATTTAGTTGTTTTATTTGTTGATGATGGTACAATAGAGAAATCACATTATTATCTGTTGGCACCATTTTTACAAAATTATCGCTCCGGAATCCGGAGTCAACACACGTCAAATGAAAAAGAATGAATGAAGACTCAATGTTCGGTGTTTCCGCTTGGGCTTACGTAGGGTCTGTTCAAAAGGTATGGTATCTATTTAGTGTATGTTCACCGTAACGCTACGACTCTTCTCTTTTTGAACATACTCTATCTACCCGATGATGTTTAGGAGCAATGGAAACGTCCGATAGAAAACGAGGTTCCCATTATTAAATTGGTTAAACCATAGAGTTTATAAAGTACTTACTAGCCAGGTTATACAAATTCCTAAGTCTCGCATATAAGATGCTATAATTATTATTTTTTCAACATTTTAATTTAAGCCAATATTTGTAAATAAATCCCGTAGCTTGCAACATTACTCTACGACAGTCTGTCTAAGCTTCGAACATCATTCATTCGTTCGTTACTTTTGGGATTGGGGCTGTTCGTTTGCTGTGTGTAAAGTTTTGCAATCGCAAATCAGATACAACAATCGTAAAATGGTAAACAAATTACAACCAGTGATTTATTACGTGATTTGTTCAGACAAGTAACAAAAATAAACACTTACTTTCCAGGCGACAGAAGTTGAAGACACCATCAAGAGGATTCAGGCCCACAAAGGTGTTATGGGAGTTGTCATAGTGAATCACGAAGGTTTGGTCGATTTCTACTTGTTACCATCACATTAATCTGGTTTGTTCCTTTTATAAACTACCTATGTTGTTTTTTCAGGAATCCCTATCAAGAGTTCCTTGGATAATGCTACATCAGTCCTGTATTCCGGATTGATTGGCCAACTTACGGAAAAGGCCAGAAATGTTGTTCGGGAAATGGTAAGTTTGTCCAATATTGTTGCTCGGATACTACAAAGCTACTTTGGTGGTATGAATTTGCAAAAGCTAAATGGGCTATCAGCAATTAATTTCGATTGGAAAAGTCAGTGCAAAGGTAGGTAGAGCTTACTTGTATTACATATAAATAAATAATGCTGGACTATTCACACAGCATTATCTAGCCCCAAGCTAAGCAGAGCTTGTATTATGGGTACTAGATAACTGATATACACAATATAATACACTACACAGATAGATATTTTTCTATTATTTATAGAAAACATCCAGAAACACCCTGAACAAATACCTGCAGATCAAATATTTGTCCTGAGGCGGGAATCGAACCCGCAACCTCCTGCGTCGCAGGCGGAGCTTCGCCCACCATGCCACAGAGGTCGTCAGTCAGTAATATAAACATGTTGTTTTCATATTTATATCACCATTTTAATTTTGCTGAAGAATCTAGTTAGAAATTAACTTCACTTAACAAGGGTGGTGTTACATGTCACTGTAATTGCCCTAATGTGATTATGTAGCTTCGGTACTTACAATCTCATCACCCTTATTGCTATTAACTCATATCTTGCACATCTCCGCTCATCAGCAACTCTCATTTTGTTGGAGAAAACAGTGCTGCCTCAGATTATGTAGAATAAAATATAGAACTTACCAATTTTGTGGAGATTTGAACAACTGTTTTTTGGAATAAAACATTTCAGTTACAACTTTTAAACAGGCTTACAACGCAATCAGACTACCAACACTTTAGTTTGATGCTAATTTCGGATGCACTCTACTGCATTCATTGCCCAGCTTGCAGCAATAGGAAGAATGTGCATCATGGGCAGTAATAGTCTTATTCAGTTGAACATAAAACGCAATTTATCTCTCCTGCTTAGTTGTCGTTTATGAGTTGAGTTGAATGAGTTAAAATTAATTTAGGAATGTTGATTATCTATTGTAAAAATTAAAATAGCTATCCAAATTATTTAATATTCAAATCAGTATCTAGGAATCAAAAAATATTGTTTGACATTCCTAAATCACAATTTTAGATAATTTCAAAGAATGAACCTATGCTATTTATTAAACCACTCTTGTCTTTTTTCAGGACTCTACAAATGAGTTAACATTCCTGAGAGTGAGAAGTAGAAGACACGAGATACTCATTGCACCAGACCGGGAATTTATCCTCATAGTCATTCAGAACACATCAGATTAGGAACTCATGTCCATTGCTCCAGTAAGCTACTGGATGTCAATGGATTTATAGCCTGCACTATTCAGAATGCAATTGTTTTATAATCAGTAAAATGAACAGAACTTACTCTAAAATGGATTTGGCCTCGTTTAAGTTAATATAAATTTAAGTCCTTATTCATAAGTCTACTAACTTAAGCACATTGCTAAATCTCACTCTGTCTTCTTCTATTGAAACAAGTCAGACTGAGAAATACCACTATGTGGCAGCTGTTTTATGTTAGCAGACTATTATGAATAAGGAGTTGGTTCGTTTTATAAAGTAATAATCATATTGCAAAGCTGAGTTTAATTTCAGTAAAAACCTAATCAGTTTATTAAGACTAAAAATCTACTTACCAGCTTATATTATATGTTTAAGTTATAACTTTCTAATATGTAATAAATAAGATTTATATGTAATTATTTTATTTATATTTTAGTAGCTAAGTGTAACATTCTAAGACTTATGTTTTCTAGATTACTGAAGTCACTAATAAAATTTGTATTCCAGAAGTGTTTGTATTTTAATTAGAAAATGAAGGTTCATACAATGAAACAAAATAATTTGAGAAAATGTGTATTGTAAGAAAAGCAGGTAAATCTAAGATAAGCAAGCACACATCTATGAAGAGAAATTAAGGATTCCCTGTAAAACAGAAAAAATGCATCGTTATTTCCTTTCTTGTGAGATTTATCTCACTCATTAGGTACCCAAATATGTTCTTGACTAAAATCATTTACAATAGGATATGTTGTATACCCATGATTTTGAGTTTTGAGCTTTTCAATATTTGGTAAATATCTTTCCATATATCCGTCCATATCCGTTGTAATTGTAAATGACTTTAGTGTTAACCATGCTGGATTCAAACAACTAAAAGTCAAAATAAAACCGGCCAAGTGCGAGTTAAATTCGCGCACGAAGGGTTCCACAGCATTATCTATAAAAACGGCAATAAAATCGTGTCTGTTGTATGGAATGCCCATAAATATTAATTTTACCGTTTTTTAGTATTTGTTGTTATAGCGGCCAAAGAAATACATCATCTGTGAAAATTTCAACCGTCTAACTATCATGGTTAATGACATTCAGCCTGGTGATGGACAGACAGCAGTCTTAGTAATATGGTCCCATTTAACCCTTAGGGTACGGATCCCCAAGAAAAGGACCATTTTTGGAATCTCAGTCTAGTGCTGGTGTTCTTCGAAAGATAGTCGAATAGAAAGCAGCTTCCTATGATAAGAGGATTTAAAGATTTTTGAAGCAAGTATGAAGCACCTAACATCAGCTCCCACACTTTTTTTCGAATTCGCCGCGCACAATCATAGTTATATTTTTGGATAGAGGTAATTGAGCAATTGGCTTTTTCATCTGTGAATATCTTGGATACCTGACGCTTCAGGACATTTTTTATTTGTATAAGACTGGACCCACTGTGTCCTTTATAATCCAATTAAAACAACCTATCATGCTCGGCGATTTAGAAAAAAAACGTGTTAAAATCTTCAAACCTCGTACATTATGAAAACTATTGTAATTGTCTGAAGAACACTAAAGCCTAAAGGTCCAAGCACAATATCACGACACCGTAGGCCATTGCGGGATGCTTGCTTTGACCAAATCGTTAAAAATCAGAGAGACTGCACTTCATACGGGGGTATGAAATATGGTCTCTTTTCGGATTCACTGAATACTCAGACGCAACTCATGGTTACTGCGGTTCTGTTAACTGATTGACAGCATTTTTTTTATTGTTAACTATAATGTCCATATCTTGACAGAAGATTTCTAGTATTATAGCGCTGCCACGCGTATCGAAAGAGTTGCTTCTACGAGGACGTGAACAGCGAGCCGTCAATTTGATGTAAGGCGGCGGACTGGTGCCATTGTGCTATGACCTTTAGAAGCTGCAAAGTCAGCCATAGAGTTTACAGTCGCTGGTTATTATTGTGGATGTTTAGAAAGAATTATGAACAAACCAACTTACCCAGTTTCTCAAGAGCTTTCAGATGACGTGTTCTGTGGTCGATATTTTTGCTCAAACATTTTGTTCAGTTAGGTTTTTGTCTTCTTTTTATCCACAGCTTGCTTGAAGTTTTCATGCTTTTGAGGTTTTCATGGACCAATATTTTCTTTTGCTTTTGCAGACCGCCATTATTTTTAAATATTACAGCTTATCTTTAGGTTCCTACCAAACTTGTTTTCAATATGACTAGGTAGTTTGATATAATTTATTATTAGAGTCAAAGATTTAGGTCTTATATTAGATTTACTTACCTTTTTACATTTAATACTAACATCGACCTTTTTGTAGCTACAAAACGTTATTTATGTGTCATACAGGTTAGGAGTCAGCCAGATACTTTAGTGCGAATTATTTATTATCATGGCATAGGTACACCAGCAGAATTTTATGGTTCTTTTTATCCATTGGTTTGTTTTATTTTTACACATCTATGTTATTCAGTTTACATCAAATCCAATTTTGAGAAAGAAAGTTTGACTGCTTAATTTTGAGGCAATGTGATGCGACTCTTACGCTTTTCCAAGCAAACCTACTGGATTTCTTGCGTAATTTACGCTGAACTGCTGCATTTAGCCTTACCTATATTTTCATGATATTCGTTTTCTTATTTCAGTAGCTAGATGAATCCTGCTAGGTTCGCCGATATGTTTGATCCCAAATTTTTAGGTTCTTAGATTTATATGACATTTCTTTGTTCATTTCGTGATACTTAAAATCTATATGGTATGCAAAGGTTCCATGGTGTTCATTTAGTGTCTAGCCTTTGTATTTAGTTTTTAAATCAGGGTTGTAGCTTTCTTGTTTTTTCCACAAATTAAAGTCCAATTATATATTTTTTATGTTTTTATTACAGTCACACAAAAATTGAATACAATTATTTTTATTTTTCAACATGTTTCAATGTGCTACTAACTAAAGTCATTTTAATATACTTTGATTTATTTGTTTTTGTTTTATATATTGAAGAAGTTCTACTGTCTAGCCTACCAGCAGGTAAATTGACTTTAAAAAGTAAAACATGTATTTTTTTTAAATTATAGGTTTATAATTTTTCGAATGTCTAAAATTAGGTTCCTAATCGTATAGAAATTAAAATAAACTTTTGTTCTAATTCGAACTTTATAAAATTAATGCGCAAACGCATTTTACATTTTTGCGGTAATTGTAGCTTTTACAATTAAAACATTTAGAAATTATTGTTTTTCTACAGTGTTAGTAGTTTTTCAACCGTCAACTTATTGGTCCAGAGGAAAATTATATTAAATTAGTTTTAAATTAAATCAGCTGTAAAATAAATTTGTACAGGTCCGGTTTTGGTCTTAGTTTTGTAGAGTTTGCATTTTATGATATTTTTAGACCACCAGAGTTGTACTTACTTGCATACTAATTGCGGGGCTTGCCTCCAGACCTGAAAATTATTAGCAAATCGTGTAAGAACATCAACAAATATTTCATGTAATAATATAAAATAAATTTTAGTATCCTCCTTATGTTTACTAAGTTTCTGCCTGTGGCTTCGCACACAGTGTTTCTACGGTAAGGCTAAAGGTAATTTATATCCCATGGGAACTTGATTATTGGAATAAAAGTTTGATTCCAAGTTTAGATTTTTGAACAGATTGAGGTGAAATTTTGCAAAGTTTAGAAGTAACTAACTAACATCCTATAACTTTCGAATTTATAATGTGTGAAGTCAGAATTAGAAATCACACTACTTAGCAACAGTTTTAATTTAGCAAAACGGGATTGTATGTCAAACCGGGCTTAGATCTTATTACGTCCCTGAATCCCTGTGTTAAAAAACTCAAATTACCTACATAAAATTTATCATTAGTTCCTTGTATGACAGAATATGCACTGTTTTGCACATAATTTGCTTAATAATTGGCTTAGGAAGGCTAGGGTATTTGAAATGACTTGTTATGATTCATAGGAAACCGGTATCTTCATATTTTTTGTAGTTCGTAGTATGTTATTTTCTGTTACTAACTATTAGTTGCTAAGGGGTGTGATCTTCTGATATTATGTCAATAATAGCCTGCTGAGTGTATACTGCCATACTGGTTGGTACAAAATTTGCGTTAAATTTATTTGAAAATCAAGCAAATGTGAAAGTTATGTAAACATCCCGCTTTGAGCGCTGTCACGTTTACATAGAAAACATAGTAACATAGTAGGGTGTGTAGTGTGCACCACACAATCCTATCAGTTGTTGGTAGAGTTGTAAGTTGAAAGAGTTTGTCAAGTTTTACGGTTTATTCGTACGTAAGTTTGAAGTTAAGTTAATTGTCGCGAGTGTACGCCGTGACGTGTTGCCCAGAGGGCAGTTTGCGAATGGCTGTAATAAGCCATTAATGCACGTCATAACGTAAACTGCTGACCCGCGGAAACATGCAGCGCTGTATGGTATGCAAACCGTACAGTAACGCAAACTTTGTAGTAAATAAATAGTACGGCAGTATACACTCAGCATACAGAAGTCGAAAATAACACTCCACTATTTTAGTATATCACATTCACTGTCCAGCGACGACGCAGGGTCGCGCTTCCGCAACCCGAAGATCGGCAAGTGCGGCGTGGGCCATGAAAGTGTTAAGTTACAGACTATCAGTAAAGTAGTAAGTGCTTTGAATGTACCTTAGTACTTACTTCTGTGGGCGGCCGCCGTACGGCTGCGCCCTAGCGTAAGAGTTGTGTCCTCCGCCGCCGCCGCCGCCGCCGCCGTGGTGGCGCTGCGGCCCGCCGGTCGGGGGACGACGAGTGCCACCCTAGAATTAATGGATTAAATAAATGAACACCTTAATTGTACATACAAAATAAAGTAACTTATATCTAAATAAAACAAATGGAATAAAAAACGTACAAAACAAATTGCTTTAAGCAATAAGGCTGCTGCCTATTGGCCTTATTGCTTAAAGCAATTTAATTCCAGGGAACCTTGTTAAAGAATAGATATAAGTTGGTAAGTAAAGAGTTGGTAGCACAGGAGAAAACGGTACATTTGGATTGTTTAGTTAATATTCGAATACTTTAGTTTGACCGGGACGGTCGCGGCCTACGAAATAATTGACAGGATTTCTAACTTCGTTAAAAAAGTTGAATTTTGTGAACATATTATTGTTTTATTATTGACTTGGTTCGTTCCTCTTTATATTGCATAGCATCGTCCACGCGCGCGAACCAATCACCAACTTTCATTCAGCAAGCACGAACCAATCCCTGCTTTCGTTCCAAATTCCAACTAAACACTGAACATTTCTATTAGGCATTTTGGATTTGATTAGTTTTTTTAATCATATCTACGTCAATTTGGTTTGAAGTAGGGCCCACTTTTAGTTAAGAATTTGTTCTGAATTAGCCTTCCTGACAATTATTTCTTCGTAGGTCGCGGCTTAAGAATAGACACCTCCTCAATCCATGAATATCGTAGAGGTCGACTTAAAGGCTGTAACGATGTAATTCGTTACATGATTTTTTTGTTTCTAACCCTCGAATTTGTAGGTTATAGGTTATAAATTTCTCGACTTACGATCTTTTGAACGACGTTTCGGAAGTTGCCGATACCGATTATTTTGCCCAGCTCCGGTTTTGTTTTATCTGGCAAGTCGAGGTCTGGCAACACTGGAAGTTTTTGGCATCTGTCAAATCTGTCACTTCCTTTTCAGCACTTTTTGATCCAGCCTGGCAGAGACCAGTTCATTCTCTTTTGTTGTAATATTTCTTTTACTCAAAACCAACATGTTATTTTAAAATATGGCAACCAGTTGTTGTGGAGTGAAGTCTTCTTCCTCGTGACCGGTAATGGTGCTAGAATCCGCGGACGATTACGGAAGTAAGTTGCGATTTTTCAAAGGTCAATGAATGGCTCCCGCGTTTGTTTGTCGAACAAATTTTTGACTTTGCATTTGTGTTTTGAATCAGATTCGGGACTCCAATGACGAAGCCCCTGGAATGCTCCAGCCCTAAACCATGAGGAAGAGAATGTTATCGATACTGGTGAGCTATTTTATTGGTTTTGTGACGTAGGGACGCTAACTTTACGTCGTTGGATTTTTCGAGGCTGAAATGAGCTTTTTTCCATTCCAGGTGTAAGGTTGCATCCAAAACCGCCTGTCTAGCCAGCCCATTGGTCTAACCCCGGCAGATGGCGAGGGGATTACACGTCACAAGTATTTATAACAGAGCGGAGAGAATTTCACTTAATTTTTCTTTAATTTTCCTTAGATTTCCTTTGATTTCCTTTTAATCTTGATTTGATCTTTGGACTTTGGTCTAAGGTCTAATTTCTGAGGCCTGATCCTGTTTTGGGGATTCAGAGTCCAGTTTAGGATGTTTATTCTACAGTAGTTTATGCATTTTCATCGGTTCATAGCGTTTCCTTTAATTATAACCGAAAAACTTGAATCTATTAGACTGACCGCTTCTCGGCCCAGCTAATATAACCTATTTCATCGAAAACTAGTAACTTATTGGATGCATTAGTACCTTTTCAAGCTTATTTCCTAGCCGCAAGGACGGCTTAATTGTAGACTTTTGATATTTCTTACAGAAATAAAATAAATATAGAATAAATTTAACTTTTAACTTTGAGGTTAAGGCTCTTACACCTGCCTTCTAATAATTTTAAGCATAGACCTATAAGGCTTCTTTTTCAGCCTTAGGCTGGCAAAACTCTGGTAAATAAGCTGTATAACAGCAACCAATCCGCTTCTGAGACGGATATTTCAATATTGTTGGCCTTCAGCCCGTTACCAAATTACTTCTTTATAGGAATTAATTTAAGCTAGTTCTAAGCTAACCCTTAAATTTAAGTTATAGCCCTAAGCCTACTAAATAAAAGAAGGTTCAGTGTATTTGAATGCTTTTATTCTGGGTCCCTGCCCTACGATTAAAATTCTGATGTTAGATTGAGTTATTCCAGGCATAAGTTTCTTTGGATTTTGTACCAGTAGTCTGGCGCAAAAAGTTCGTTTTTCACTAATAAACTTTCTTTTAGACGCTGGTATGACCAAAGTTAACTCTTAAGGGGAAAGTTGGTCATTTTGACCCACATGGTCATTTTTGTTTGCGCACCACCCTTTAAATATTTACAGTTATACTTTAAATATAACAATCGTCTTATTTTTTAATATTACAATTGAAGCATCAGAACAGGGACCTGAGTAAGGGTTTTTGTTAGCTTAGATTAAGGTTTTTTATACCTAAATTAAGGTTTTTATAGACCGAGGTAGGAACTTAGCTTTATTTTTAATAACTTTTTTCAGGATTCTCTCCGCTCTTCACTCTTAGCAACTTTATTAAATTTTTGGTTTATTTTTTAGTTTAATGTCATTTTTATACATTAAGCTTTTATTTAAAGCTTCACACATTTTGTGAGCTTTGTTTTTTGTTCTACGGACAACATAAACACTTGTTTTGGTTGTTTGTTGTGTTTCATCTCTACGGGTTTTTGTAAACTTACTTACACACTTAATATTAAGAATTGTTTTTAAGTAAAAATCAATCATCATAAGTTATATTATAAAAATTGTAATACTTTTGCATCCTTTTTGAAACAAATAACTTAGATCTTAAATATTTTCAAGAAAACTTCAGATTTTCAACACTTTTCAAAGACTTTGAAATTTCAAATATTTTCAAAACTTTTCAAAAAAAACTGACATTTTCAAATATTTTCAAAAACTCAAATTTTCAAATATTTTCAAAAACTTAAATTTTCAAATATTTTCAAAAATTAAATTTTCAAAACTTTTCAAAAAAAAACATAAAATTTTCACAACCCTTTTGGACTTAGAAAATTTTCAAAAGTTCTTGGGACTTAGAAGATTTTCACAACCTTTTAGGACTTACAAAATTTTTAAAGGTCTTTGGGACTTAGAAATTTTTCACAACTTTTTAGAACTTAGAATATTTTCACAACTTTTCGAGACTTAGAATTTTCTTAACTTTACAAACTTAGAAATTTTTTATAATTTTCATAACTTTACAAAACTTAAAGTTTTCACCACTTTTCAAAACTTTACACTTTCCTAACATGGAAAAATTCGACAAGGAGGTTCAATTTCCACCTCTTCCGGATATTGAGGCGGAGGACCGCACTACATCTAACCCTTTTGATGCTGCTGATGCACCGCAAGTGAGCGAAATACTACGCATCCCTGAACCATTCTTGCACTCATCGTCGTGCGCTCCTGCGATTCCATCTTTTAACGCTATGAACGAGTCTATTAGGAAGAACCTTCCTTCTTCTAGCTTTAAGCTACCGGATTTGAAGAGAATCGTCTTCGAAGGAAACACCTGCGTTAGGGAATTTATGGTTTAGGTTGAGGAATCCTTTCTATTTTAAATTTCAACTAGTAGTTTTTAGTTCGGTCGTTTTCGGATTTGGTCGAGTCATTATTAGTTTAGATGCCTTTTGAATTAGATTTTTGTTTGTCGCCATTATAGGACCTTTACCTAGAAGTTATTCCGGACATAAATATATACTTTCGATAGTAGATGTCTTTTCCAAATTTTGCTGGGTATTTCCCATGATTAAGGCTACTACCTTAACAATTTGTAAATTTTTTGAGAGAGAGATCTTTTTAAAATTTGGTTGTCCCAAAATTTTAGTTTGCGACAACGGCACTCAATTCACTTCAAAACATTTTGTCAATTTTATGAAGGGTTTTAATATAACCAAAATATTCTATAATACGTTTTATACACCTCAAAATAATCCCGTGGAGAGATACAATAAGACAATCGAAACTTGCATATCTTGTTTCGTAAAGAACGACCACCGTACTTGGTCAAAATTTTTGCCCCATGTACAACTTGCTTTAAACTGTAGTGTTAGTCTTGCTACAGATTTTACCCCTAACTTTCTCATGTTTGGTAGAGAGTTAGTTTTAGATGCCTCTTTGCATCGTTTTAGCGAGTCCGTTGATAATTTAAATCAACTGGAACTCGGTAATAGGGATTCTGATGCCCTTTCTCTTAATTCACTTAGTGAAATTTTTGTTAGAGTGCAAACTCGTTTACTTAAAGCTTATAAGCGTTATGCGCGTAGCTATAATAAGGGTCGAAAAGTCATTTCTTTCGTGATTGGTGACATTGTTTGGAGAAGGAGTTTCGTCCAATCCAACGCTCCGGCGTATTTTTCGGCTAAACTTGCCCCTAAATTTATTAAGTGTGAGATTATAGATAAAATTTCTGATAATGTTTATGTTTTAAAGGATTTGGAAAAAGGAACGTCAGGTAGATAGATACCACATAAAAGACATAATTAAATACTAAATTTATTTGTAGAATCATCTTATTAGCATAACTTAAATTTTAGCATGATTTTTCAACTGGAAAGCACATTTGTATGAGGATGTATGAGATTGATGAATGAAAGGGGTTTGTGCCTTGTAACTTTGATGATGAATGAAAGGACCCTCCATGCGATTCTTCTTGTTTTAGTTTTTAGTTCCAAATTATCCATAGTTTAACTTAAACCATCTCTTCGAACCTTGCAATGTTGTCAATCTCGACTGATCTTATTTGTTAATATGTATATTTTACATTATTTTTGTTTATGACACTAGTGTGTTACCTTTTAGTTTATAACACTAGTGTGTTACCTTTTGCTTATAACACTAGTGTGTTACCTTTCGTTTATAACATTTCTTGTTTCTAACACCATTGTACCATTGTGTTACTTTGTTGTTTTGTAATTTTTTTGTCTATGACACTAGTGTGTTCCTCATTCGTCTGTTTTCCCCCAGACTTATGTTGTACCTTTGTCGTTCGTGCTCGGAAAGTCGATGGAGTTGTGTCGATCACGTCCGCAAAGTTTTTTGTTACCTGTTTGTGCTCGGAAAGTCAGTGGAGTTATGCCGATCACATTCAGTGGTTATTCTATGACACTAGTGTGTTCCTCATTCGTCTGTTTTTCCCCAGACTTATGTTGTACCTTTGTCGTTCGTGCTCGGAAAGTCGATGGAGTTGTGTCGATCACGTCCGCAAAGTTTTTGTTACCTGTTTGTGCTCGGAAAGTCAGTGGAGTTATGCCGATCACATTCAGTTTATATAAGAGTGTTGATCCTAACGCCATTTTGGGCGCGGACACATTCGAACTCGAATTGGACTTTAGTCATACTACTGGTCGGTGAACTTAGTTTCTAACCGCACCACTTTTGTTAGTTGACTCATATCGTTGTCTCGTTTCTTCTTCGAAATTGTTAGAACCTTCGTTACGCTTACCGAGTCAGTGAATTCTTATATTCTAACTGCACTTCAGTGACAAGATTTCTACCTTTGACAAGAGAAATTTCAAATTTGTTTGTAGATATAACATCATTGTTTCTTCTTCGAAATTGTTAGAACCTTCGTTACGCTTACCGAGTCAGTGAATTCTTATATTCTAACTGCACTCCAGTGACAAGATTTCTACCTTTGACCAGAGAAATTTCAAATTTGTTTTTAAATTTAACACCATCGTTTTCTTCTTCGAGATTGGTTGGATCTTTGTTATGCTTATCGAGTCAGTGAATGCTTATATTCTAACTGCACTCTAGTATCAAGATACCGCCTTCGACTAGAGAAATTTGGAACTTAATTGTAATTTTTTTTTCTACTAGTTTTTAACATTGATCGTGTTTAAATTTTTAAGGATGATTTTATCCTGAACACCATTTTTGCATGTTATGTCATGGTATTTAGGAACCGCTTTTTATGGGTTCTATAAAAGAAAGCTCACTTTCTTTTATTTTTGGTAGGGGTGTAATGTAACGATGTAATTCGTTACATGATTTTTTTGTTTCTAACCCTCGAATTTGTAGGTTATAGGTTATAAATTTCTCGACTTACGATCTATTGAACGACGTTTCGGAAGTTGCCGATACCGATTATTTTGCCCAGCTCCGGTTTTGTTTTATCTGGCAAGTCGAGGTCTGGCAACACTGGAAGTTTTTGGCATCTGTCAAATCTGTCACTTCCTTTTCAGCACTTTTTGATCCAGCCTGGCAGAGACCAGTTCATTCTCTTTTGTTGTAATATTTCTTTTACTCAAAACCAACATGTTATTTTAAAATATGGCAACCAGTTGTTGTGGAGTGAAGTCTTCTTCCTCGTGACCGGTAATGGTGCTAGAATCCGCGGACGATTACGGAAGTAAGTTGCGATTTTTCAAAGGTCAATGAATGGCTCCCGCGTTTGTTTGTCGAACAAATTTTTGACTTTGCATTTGTGTTTTGAATCAGATTCGGGACTCCAATGACGAAGCCCCTGGAATGCTCCAGCCCTAAACCATGAGGAAGAGAATGTTATCGATACTGGTGAGCTATTTTATTGGTTTTGTGACGTAGGGACGCTAACTTTACGTCGTTGGATTTTTCGAGGCTGAAATGAGCTTTTTTCCATTCCAGGTGTAAGGTTGCATCCAAAACCGCCTGTCTAGCCAGCCCATTGGTCTAACCCCGGCAGATGGCGAGGGGATTACACGTCACAAGTATTTATAACAGAGCGGAGAGAATTTCACTTAATTTTTCTTTAATTTTCCTTAGATTTCCTTTGATTTCCTTTTAATCTTGATTTGATCTTTGGACTTTGGTCTAAGGTCTAATTTCTGAGGCCTGATCCTGTTTTGGGGATTCAGAGTCCAGTTTAGGATGTTTATTCTACAGTAGTTTATGCATTTTCATCGGTTCATAGCGTTTCCTTTAATTATAACCGAAAAACTTGAATCTATTAGACTGACCGCTTCTCGGCCCAGCTAATATAACCTATTTCATCGAAAACTAGTAACTTATTGGATGCATTAGTACCTTTTCAAGCTTATTTCCTAGCCGCAAGGACGGCTTAATTGTAGACTTTTGATATTTCTTACAGAAATAAAATAAATATAGAATAAATTTAACTTTTAACTTTGAGGTTAAGGCTCTTACACCTGCCTTCTAATAATTTTAAGCATAGACCTATAAGGCTTCTTTTTCAGCCTTAGGCTGGCAAAACTCTGGTAAATAAGCTGTATAACAGCAACCAATCCGCTTCTGAGACGGATATTTCAATATTGTTGGCCTTCAGCCCGTTACCAAATTACTTCTTTATAGGAATTAATTTAAGCTAGTTCTAAGCTAACCCTTAAATTTAAGTTATAGCCCTAAGCCTACTAAATAAAAGAAGGTTCAGTGTATTTGAATTCTTTTATTCTGGGTCCCTGCCCTACGATTAAAATTCTGATGCTAGATTGAGTTATTCCAGGCATAAGTTTCTTTGGATTTTGTACCAGTAGTCTGGCGCCCGAACTTTTTCACTAATAAACTTTCTTTTAGACGCTGGTATGACCAAAGTTAACTCTTAAGGGGAAAGTTGGTCATTTTGACCCACATGGTCATTTTTGTTTGCGCACCACCCTTTAAATATTTACAGTTATACTTTAAATATAACAATCGTCTTATTTTTTAATATTACAAGGCATACCAGAAGGCCAGCAGCTTCAGTCAGGACTAATTAGATTTTTTTAGGACTATTATCTATAATTCTATCACTATAAAAACTTTCGTAGTTTGTCGAATTCATCATGAATGTAAGGGCGTTAACTACGAACCTGTTATAGTGTGTGTCGGGAGAAGTGCAAGCGCGACGCGATCCGCACTCACCGTGACTGTTTGTCATCAGTGAGCGCGGCCTAAGTGCATGCTATCTCACCTGTCATTATAGACGTACCCGCGCGATAGAATGAAATGCACAATGATTTATGCCGCCGAACAGACTTTGCACAAGGGTTATTATAAAACTATTGAATGTATTCTCTTCAAAATAAATTTATTTTAACTTATTAATACCTGAACTATGTCGGTAAACCCTTCATTTTAGAATGTTCTTTCCCCATGTATAATTTATTTTCGCCCAAACTTAATCTAAAATTCGTGTTAAAATACGAAACTATAGAAGCTTGTATTTTATCAAACACTAGCTGTGCCCCGCGACTTCGCACGCGTTGTTCCTATGGAAACGTTTAAAGGTGTTTTCCCGGCAGTTATTCGAATTTTCTCGCCGTAAAAACCATCCTTGAACTTCAACGAACATTTAAAAAAAAAAAACAGCCAAATCGGTCAAGCCGTTTTCATTTTATGTCGTGACAACGGAAAACGGGTTTCATTTTTATATATACGTATATAGATATAATTTTTTTTACTGTTTTAGTCGTATACAAACATAGTTTATGACGGTATAAATTGATTTCATTCTTACTTTTGGATGGTCAACGTCAAACAGCCTTGTAGTTCCTTCCCCAGTTGTATGAAAAAATGAGAGACTAGTTCAACCTTAGGAAATGAAATTTCTGATGATGCTTCCAACACAAACAAATAATTTGTAGTTAACCCACTTACATTTTTATAAATAAGGTTTAACCCTCTTTACGGTACATACCTCGCGCGACGTCGCCTGTTTATAATCGTTCCTCGGTGGCTCATCCTTGTAATAAGGTTCGTCTTCGTAGAATCTCTCCGGGGCCCGGTCATAGTAGAATTCCTCAGGCTGGCCGCGAGGTGGGACGCGCATCTGTCAAGTTGCAGTTAAACCATGCTTTTAATGTGGCAAGTGAGTTAATGAAAAACGGCTTAGTTAGTAACAAATTTGAGGTAGCATGAGTTTTGTCATCGGAACTTGACAGGTATGCGAATTTAAATGAACTATAGAGGACCCAATTCTGCTCACCAATCGCTACTTGGTCGTATAATCGTCAAAGAAGCCTTAAGAAACTCGAGAAGCGATTACTTTAGCAGAATAGGGCCTCCGATTTTTTCCATATACACAATAACACTTGGAAAAGGTACAAACTATTAAAGTAAAACGCTGACACGGAAATAAAGTGCCATTCTTTATTTTCGTCAGTTCGCTTTGGCTTGTAGACTTAAATAAAGTGACAAAGAATCCTTTTACCTTAAGTTGTTATTTTTCAAGTTGAAGCAATCCCCGTCCAAAGCTTTATTATCCTCTAGCTAGATAATCTCACATTTTACAGTAAGACTTTTTGTCCAGGAAGGTTTTAAACAATCGGCTAGTGTCCATAAAAAATTGAATTAGTCCGTTAGTTTATCAAAAGATATTTTCTTTTGTTGATTAAACAAAAAATTATGAAGATAAAGCCAGTTAAAGTTCTGCGTGACGTCACATCTTGCCACAATATTTAGCAAGGTATAACGTCACCATTCCCAAACTTAGACGCGCTTTATTTTTCAATATCTTCTGATGATCCCAACTGACAGACTAAATAGAATAATATTGTTTTTACCCAGGACACTACCCTATTTGTTTGAATTTACACAGGATACTAACCGGTTCAGGAGCGCCGTAGTCATCATAGCTGTAGTTAGTCTCCATAGCGTTGCGGGCACGGTCCAGGATGCTGATGACCTTTGTCTTGGGGGGCATGCGGGGCATCGGTGGTGCGGGCATGCGGGCGGGGGCACGCGGCGGCGGGCGCCCGTGCGGGCCTGCGCGACCGGGCATGGGCATCATTTCTGAAGAAGATTTGTGTATCATTATTTTTTTATTGAGACAATCACAAACAGTATCAGTGTTTGCTCATAGCTAGAGCAATACTATCACTGAGCTATTACCCATTTACCACTGATACACACACGTATTTTTGTTTACTTCAACAGTGCTTTGTATTGTAGGCAGTTGGTACAGTTAGTGTTAAAACCCGGTTTATTTGAACTAGGTAATGGAGAAACATGATAAAGTCGGAAACAATTAGTTGTTCCATAAATATATGTAGTTTTTTTGTAAATAATTAAAAGGAACCTGGCGGCTTTGTTTTTATTTTTAATTTTTATATTTACGTTATTTTTAAATTATGCCACTTTTAAATTACCAAACCAAGGCAAAAAAACATTATTTTATTTACGTTTTTAATCCCTTGAGATTAAAAACGTAAATAAAATAATGTTTTTTTTTTACTAAGGAAACTAATCTATTGATTTTCGTCTATTTATTTCCACGAGGATGGTGGATGGTACCGGAACCCGAACAAGAGGAAGATCTCACCTCTCTCCATGGGAGGCTGGCCCCACCCCATCATTCCACCGGGGCCTTCCGGAGGATCTGGTATCAGGTATTTCTTGACTTCTGCAAGTGCATAGGCGATCCTCGCGTGTGCCTCGGCCGGGGGCGCTATGGAGCTGATCTCCACATGGAGCTCGTCTGTCAGGTGCGCGTATTTAGGGTCCAGGGAGTTGCGGAGCTCTTCTTCTTTTGCCCTGAAATGATTATACAGTGTGAGCCTGCATCTTAAACTCAACAGCCTGTATTTTCAGTTCAGCAAAGATCTTTAAATAAAAACTAAAAAAAATACAAATCTATGATTATATCTATGATTATAGTGTACATTCATCATGGAGCTAGCCAGCATGTTGTATTGGTCCACTGCTGGGTGCAGGTCCCCTAATAAACGCCTTATTATCTCATGGGGGTAATGCCCATAATCTGTTGTTCTGTGTGATGTTTAATTTCACATTATGTGGAAGGGAAATAAAAAAGATATTTCTTAGTTTTCGCAACATCATAAATCTAGACGTCACACACACAGTTACCCTTGTAGTGCAACACAGTTCACAGTTCGCATTCGAGACAAGTCTTTTGTATGGAGTAACTGATTTTATGTGATCCCACACTGTCTCAAAATCAAAGTCTCAGAGTGTGGCATCACTTAAAACCAAAAGTGAATTAAAGAAACTTCATAGTTAAAATTACCTATCCCTCATGGAGCCTCTACCCAGGACTGCCATTTTGCACATGGTTTCTTCCTGAAGCTGCTTCATAGTGTTGCCTTTAGGACCAAGGAGTTTACCCACAAAGTTGAACTGTGAAACAAAGCAAATAGATTATCTAAAAAAGTCTAATTAGTCCGTCAGTTAGGGCTCTTTACACATGGACAGCTTGTGTCAAATACACAGAGTTGGTAACTTGCCATCCGTGTGTATTTGTGCAGTTCATGCATAAAAGGAGTTGCAATACATTTGTGTTTACACATGCAATGACAGGGCCTTTGCACTCCCCGCATCTACGTAAAAAGAGCAAAACGCCCAATGCAACGCGCCACTACAAGCCCTGCATTTCCGTAAACAAGGCTTAGATTATCAGCAGAGATCGGACAAGTATTTTTCATTCATTCAATTAAACAATATCCTTGAATAAGAACTGTGCACTGAAAGTGTAAATAAATTTTACCTTGGGGTGTTCCTTCAGCGGCACAAGGACCTTTACAGATACCTTTGCTGGTTTCTCCTTGTAAACATCCAGGTACTTGTTGTCTCTGCCTGGTGCACGACCCGAGGCCTGCACTTTGACTACCTCTGAAAATGTGGAAATTCAGGTCAAAGCCAGAGTTCAGGTTGAGGATAGAATTGAGACGTCTCATTATTCTGTTGCTATTGACCTACTTGTAGTTACAATAACAACAAAGTCTTAGGTTAGTTTAGAGAGGAATCTTACAAATTCAAGAATTTATCTAATATTGAGACTTGTTATTGACCTTTGTACATGCTCAGACTAAGTGAAGATTTTTTACTTGGTCTGAGTGTACATGATGGAAAATACCATGGGGTCTTGAGGTCATCGAACTTCAAGTCATGATATCATGATGATTTGCGTTCACTAACGAGATAACCGTTAGATGCAGTTAAGAATTTACGCCATGTATCGAGAGGAGGAGTAAAAGATGTATAGAGTTTACTGAAGTCATACACTTTCTCGTAGAATATGCAGATGCAGACAAAGCATTGATAAAAATTTTGGGAAGTTTTGAAGGCAGGTCGGATGAAATATTTCGAAGTCAAATTACCTTGGTCAATAAGTTTCATTGCAACGGGGAACTTTCCATTGCTGAGCCTGATTTTCTCTGCCAATATATCTCTCATGTATTCGCCGGCTTTATCGTTCAATTTGACGCCATCCTCGCCATCTTGGTGAGAGTCACCAGCGTCCTGCTGCGCATTTCTCTTGAAATCGCCGCTGTTGTAGCCGTTATCGTATTTATCTGCCATAATTCTGCACTATTATTTACTGTCACTGATCTGCTAACTAATATTATATTTTTACGTAGAACTAGAAAAATAGACTCGTCATTCGGCGTTTACAAGCGCGCTACCATGAATGAATGAATGAACCAAAGAGAATACAATAACGAATGAACCAAACCAAAAGTTCATTCGAATCAACGGATCATGGAATGAAGGAAGCTAATATGCAATGTTTATGAGTCGGATAATACCGATTTCCGGTAGAATTTTTGCCTGGCTTGGATACCAAGTCCAAAGAGAATACAATAACTTCGTACCAAGTCTTTTGGCTTTAAAAGGGTCTCCTCTACAGTCACTTTAATTTAAATTTTTTCTGTACACTTATGCTAATTTCCATTGAAACTCGATGCTAATTTCAGTCAAAACATAAACAAAGATTTAGTTTTGAACAAAGATTTTGTATTGTCTGGTCTTTCTCCAATCGTGCAAAAGTCGTCGTCGCTCATCAAATAATAAGCGGCTGTGTGTAAGGAATCGCGCTAGAAAATCGCCTAAATCGCGCTTCACAAGACACGCTTTGTAAGTCTAAAGAAATAAACGATTTTACTCTGACTCTTTGACACGGACAATAATTAATTAATTAGTGTCCGTGTCAAAGAGTCAGAGTAAAATCGTTTATTTCTTTAGACTTACAAAATAAGCACTTAGACAAGTCAAATTTTTACTATATAAACAGCGTGATAAATAGTAATTACCTACTACGAGTATCAAACAGGAAATAAGGTGCAATTGACTCTAATTCATTTCTATTTTTTTGTGTGCTGAGGGCTTTATATTTTATCGAGTGATACATATGCATTATCACGGTATAAAATATTAGGTGATAATTAGATATCTCAAATATATAATATAATATCGTAGTCCCACTTTTCGTGCGCTGCAACATCGAAAAAAAGCGTTAAATATCGAAACCCTGAAGATGTCCCTCGTCAAGGGATGATACGTTGGTGTTCTTCCAACACAAATCAGGTTCGTAGTTAACCCGCTTACATCCGTAATGGATAAATATAGAATTGGAAATCTTGAGAATACGCATTTAGTAGCGCGACTTCGCAATATTTGTTTGCAGCAATGTAAACAAATATTACGAAGTCGCGCTACACGAGACGCACTTCAAAGCTCGTTTCAAAAGACGAATTTTCTACAGATTTTTATGGAAAGCTATAAGAAAATCCGAAATGAGACGTGCTTAACCTGTGGAAGGCCGGACCGGGAAGAGAATTGCACCCATCGTGTGCCGCAAAATGGCGGAATCAGAGAGTGCACTCGACAGGGTTCGGAATTTATTGAATATTTTCAATAAATTGTTTGGTAGAAGGATATCTAATGATTATATTATAAAGTTAGATAATTACTGTACCTTATAATGTAACTTTTTACTGCTAAAGCATTATTACGCTTTTATTTTTCACAGGTTATTGTACCCAATATCAAATTAACACACCGGCTGTAGAAATAATGATATTTTTAGTAAATTCTGTGAACATTTTTTAATTTAATTTATTACCCTCGTTAGTTCAATATCAAAGCAGTTTATTTATATGAAAAACACAATCTTTATAGCTAGAAATCATTTAAAAATACCATGTTGAAAATCACAATTCACACCGAAAAGTTTGCCATTTCACATGTGTTCAAACCACACTTTTATTATTTGATAATAACATTCTAGGTAAAATTTTCATGAAAGTAAGTACGCATGTTAGTGAAAAATATATTATTTGTTACTTGTTACGTGCTAAAAGTACATGTATTATAATAATAATCAATTTTTTCGATAAATAACCAAAACAGGTACGTGACTTGTCAAGGCATTTTTCATAAACAAATTTCATGTTCTTCTAAATCTCAATGCTCCATGGAAATGATTGTGAATGATTATAGACAAAATGAGCTTTTCATAGATAATAAACACTCATGAATGTCCAATACAAAATAATTTAGAATAATGTGGTAACATGTGAGGCATAGATTTCGATCATTGTTCATTCTAGTTCAATTATTGTTTGCATGTGTGCGTGTACAGAGAAAGTGACAACTGCCGTAGCACTTATCAGCGCTTATAAAGCGGTCCGTCAACGGCCTAAGCACTGATCAGGATCACTATACAGGTTGTTAATTTTGGAAACAGTGAATGAAAAAAATATCTTATAAACTAATATTATAGAGAGGAAAGATTTGCTTATTTGTTTGAATTGAATAGGCTCCGAAACTACTGGACCATTTAGAGTTTTTTTTCACCATTAGAATCCTACAATATCTCTGATGAACATAGTCCATAGAATATACCCGTGCGAAGCCGGGGCGGACCGCTAGTATTTTATATTATTATATATACTAATTACAAAACTTCATGAGGTAATCACTTTTATTATAAAAAAAACACACGATGTAAAAAACACTGGTTTTATTCACATTACAAATTTAATATATTTACATAACTTTTATCTTACAAATTATTACAATACAAAATAAGAGCTATAAAACAATCAACAGGGGATATTGAGTCCTGTCAAAAAGGGGGTAAATAACTAAAACGTAATAACTGTGTCCAATGTTCATTATGCCATCGTTTACAGAACCTGAAAAAAGTACATGCTGTATAACGTCATTGGTGACTTCGTATATTTACACATCACATCGCCATTTTGTACTGTGTATGTGTGCGTGTATTTTCGTCAGATGCGTAATAAATAATGACTTTGCACAATTATTCCGCATTTATAACTCATTTTAGATATAATGATATATTCTCAATGAAATTACCATCTGAATGATATATCTATTTCAACAAAAACAATACGCGAAATGTATGAAATCATCAACGGAATAAGTTACGGACAGCCGTTACAAAGGGTACAGTACATTTGACGAAAGATATTTCAAAACTAGTTACATTTGATAACTATATTCATGTAGATTACAGTTCTAAAATAGGTAAAGAATAATAAAATGTATACATAGCTTACCCTTCATGAAGTTTTTTCCACAAAAAATGACACTTTTCGACGCGCTATAAACATCCACACTTGCCTGCCGATGTTCAAATTTGAACTGCTTGTAATGACGGTTCTATGAACTTTACTGAATGAATGCAATGATTGTGGGTTCGTTCATTTCAGAGGTAAACAAATAAAACAATTTAGACTGTATTGCACTGTATTTAAATACCATAAACGAATAAATGGTATCGCTGGTTGCTAGCGCACTGATCAGATCTTAGGCCGACAAAGTTAGTAGGTACTGATCTGTGCTTAGGCAAAGGAGAGGTTAAATCTTTGTTGCGTATGAGTATTCGGTGGTAAATATCATAAGGTGGCCAACAACTGTATCCGTTACCATATCTATACCATCTGTTGCCATGGCCAAGAATTGTATCAAAATAACATTTTTAGGATTCCGTACCCAAAGGGTAAAACCGAACGGACAGCGGAGTTTTAGTAATAGCCGCTAAATACACGCTGGTAACTACAGCTACCAGTTAGAAAAGGTCTAAAAACATGCTGGTAACTAGAGCTACCACTTCACTGTTTGGCCAAAAGAAACGTTTTTTCTATGAATCTGTTTACTCTATGGTTGTTTGGCGTGTATGGGTGCGTTGACAATGAAATTGCCTATGACATAGACATCTAACATGCCCGTGACAGAAATAAAAAAAAAAAGTAAAAAATTCGCAAAGTTTTTTATGACACGCCGAATTTTTGGCAACTCCATTTCTGAATTATGATTTTATCAATCTTTTGTTTATTTTGTTTGAAGACACCTACATGTTTTGTTTTATTCTAAGAGGAGTTATACTAAACTACGTTTATACACCAAAACATGTAGATAGATGTATATATATTTTAAACTATATCCTTGAATACAAAGCTTCGCGCAGGGGCGGATCCAGGATTTTATTTTGGGGGGGGCCATTTTGACAATGTTCAGATATAGGGTTAAAAAATCACAACCTCTTCCTCCAC
Organism: Eupithecia tripunctaria; assembly: GCA_955876795.1. Classification (NCBI taxonomy): domain Eukaryota; kingdom Metazoa; phylum Arthropoda; class Insecta; order Lepidoptera; family Geometridae; genus Eupithecia; species Eupithecia tripunctaria. The sequence goes on along the minus strand of OY041623.1, from coordinate 3,252,396 downwards.
AGCCTGTATTGGTCCACTGTTGGACGCAGGCCTCAGGTAGGGATGGGGGAGGGGGGGGGGGGGGGGGGGGGGTTAATAATATCCCAATTTTTTTTACTTTGACGGGACTTGAACCCGCGTCCTTCACTAAAACTACTTAGAAGAGGAAACAGATGATTGTTGCCAGGGTTCTTGAGTCGTAAGTTACGTTTCGTTTCCTGAAATGTTACATTTTTGCTCCAAGCAAGAGTATGATTATTGTTTTTTTATGGACGTGTTTTTGGGGTCGAACTCCGGCGACAAATGTAAGCTAACCTAACCTAACCTAACCAAACTTATTCTATTACTTTGAACCACAAGGCAGTCATTTTAGTAAGTTCACCTCGGAATTTGAGATAGCCAGCTGTAAGTCTGTAAATACTTGTATATCGACACCCTAAAAGTTGTCTCAAAACCTACATAATGGTAGGGTGTGCGCAACTATTACATTTCAAGGTCAAAGGTCACGAAAAATAGTTTTTTTGTAAATATCTCATTTCCTATGGGTTTTTTGCTATTTGTATGTATGATCAATATTGTAGCAGACAAAATTCTCTATAAATTTTGTTTAAAAAAATTTTTTTACGGTGAACCGTTTTCGAGTTAGAGGGCGGTCACAGCATCACTTCAGGTCCTAGAAATTTAATAGTTGCGCACACCCTACCATAATGTAGGTTTTGAGATAACTTTTAGGGTGTCGATAAACAAGTATTTACAGACTTACAGCTGGGTATCTCGAATTCCGAGATTCTTACCTAATTTAAGCTTAAATGACTGGACTAATAGCCAGGATTCTGTAAAGGGGGGCCAGGTGAAAAAAACAAAGAATATACCTAAATGTACCTTCATAAGGCGAGGTCGTAGCCCAAGAATTTGAGTCACGCATCACTACCAACAATAAACCACGGCGAGCGAAGCGAGCCGCGAATTTTTTAGGGACTTTTCCGGGTTTTAGGGAAAAGTAAGTGCGCAGTGGTAGAAACACATAAGTATGAAAAACAATCAGCAAGCAGAGACAGCCCTGAAAATTTTAAGGAGTGCGCGACTGAGATTGAATTGTTAGGAGGAATTGTTAGATACCTACTTAATGAAAATCCGTGGGTCGCAGTCTTTTTGAAATTGGTGAGGTATGCTTAGCAAGACGCGAAAGCTATGATAGTAAGTTATGAAAAATAATAAAATTTTAACGATTTACAACAAAATAGATGAGCCCTGCCCTAAAGAATCTACGAAAATCAAAATCTGGTGTCTACTTGGAAAAGGAATATCGAAGTTGTGTTCGCTGTCGTACAAAATGAACTCTCGCTCGCATAAGATCAGCTTATCACGTTAACGAATCAGAAACATCCATTTCAGTATAAGGGGGGCCTTCATGTGCACAGCCAGAGACGAGACAGTACTCCAGCGGAGCAAGCCGCGAAACCAAAATATTTTTTGTTAATTTCTCGCGTTAGTAGTCAAAATGATCTTATTGTGAGACCGAGACCATGTATTATTAAAAATGGACCACGAAACAGAGGACAATGTAACCGAATTTTTTTGCTGTTTTGTCGTTTTGTTAGATATTTTGCAACTGAACTGAAAACTGAAAGGAGGCTTTAGTTCAGATCCAGGCCACGTCGAGAGAGGGAAAAGATGTTCGCCACGCCCGTGGTGATACATCTGTTAGTTAGTTTTACATTGAACTAACTACAAATATTCGATACGTATATAACTCTAACGTACGTACTTATTTAGCTAAGTATTCTTAAAAGGGCTCTGCTAATAAAGGGCAAGAACACCTCAATGCAAAAAACAAATTAAAATGCAAAAAGCAGTGATATTTTTGTCATCTCTCTCTATTGTGTATTAAATTGTTTGAATTGAATGTAACGAAAGCGGGAACGCGTACGTTTCTTTCTTCGCAAGTTCGCGTACTCGCGAGTAACATGCGCGCAGACTGTACTACTTTTTCTTTTACTTAACTTATCTTTTCAAGTAAAATCCAATACCGAGGTATACTTAGACGAGTAATTTTATTTAATATATATGTAGGTTTTAGTCAAATAAGGAGCGTTTTTGTAATTTAGAACTGAGTTTTTATTAAAAGAAAAATACGAGCAATCCACACACATTACGTGTTGAAGTAAGTAAGAAGGAAGTCCAGTGTCGCAACCAGAGGGGTGGAATGGAAACCAAACTAAAAACTAATTCGGATGCGTTCACATTCTATCAATGTAAACAGCTTGAAAAATAGTTATTACTGTCAATCAAATAAGAAATGAGGTGCAATTGGCTATAATTCACTTGTGTTCACTAGCGGAAGAAGAGAAATAGATATCATTTACCTATGTTCATTTCAAAGTCGTTGAACGTGTCGATGGACGTGGTAATACTGAGAAGAAATTAACCTCTTGAATTTAGTTTGTAGATGTATGTAAAGTACCGACTTACCTAAAAAATATATTTCTGTACTTTGATATTAAGTAGGTTCCCTACATAACCTACCTAAGAGTAGGTATGCCGTGGCCCGTGTTAAAGTGCATCTGAATTTAATCGTAAAATTGAGTCGAAAGTATGGAACTCTTGGGCCTTTTGGGGGGGGCCATGGCCCCCTTGGCCCCCCCCCTGGATCCGCCAATGGCTTCGCGGTTCAAATCAGGTCAAGGTCCAAGTTCAAGTTTCACTTTATGGTTTTGTATACATCCCGAACACAGATAAAAGATACAGACACAGATAAAAAAAGCTTATTTCAAGTCCTTTCCAACGAATCCAAACTAGACTACACATCTCTATTGAAAAAATCGTCAGTGAGCGATTAACGTTGACGCTGACCGCACGCACGATTTCCCGCCAAAACGCGTGACTCTGTCACGGCACGTCGCGCGCACTCCAGTGCCGTGAGCGGATAGGGTCCTATTACTAAAGCTCCGCACGTGTCCGTCCGTCTGTCCGTCTGTCTGTCCGTCTGTGTCACATAGTTCAAATTTTTACAGATCATGTATTTCTGTTGCCACTATAACAACCTCAACCTCAACAGCCTGTATTGGTCCACTGCTGGACGCAGGGCCCCTCCTGATAAGCGCCTTATTGGCATTTATCTCATGGATTCTTAATCCCCACGCTGGGCATGCGGGTTGGGGATCGTAGTTTGGTGGTATAATTGTTCTGCGGGGGGCGCTTCTGGCCGCCCCGATATCCCTTCGCCTCTTTAGACACCTGCGGGAAGATTTGGGGTCAGTTGAAGGCACTAGATATAGGCCTCCCCTTTTGTTTTTTTTTCAGCGAGGATATTAGTTTACGAATAGACTGGTCTGGGGGGACCAGAATTTGGGGGGGGGGGGGGGGCAGCAGCGCTCCCCTGCAGAACAATTCTACCATCGAACTGCGATCCCCAACCCGCATGCCCTGCGTGGGGATTATGAGCAATACCCCCATTGATAAACGCCAACATGGTGGTTATCTGGGGGAGGCTTTCGTCCAGCAGTGGACCAACAGACTGAGGTTCAGGTTGAGGTATAATTCTCAATCGGTAACATTTTATTTCGAACATCATTGATACATCTTTGACGTAGTGGAGTTGTTGTTTATTTCTTTATTTTATTGCAGTACAAAGTCTGCCCGGGCAGCAAGTTTATGTGTTAAAGGCATAATATGACGACGATTAGGTACTAGTAGAGAAAGTAATACTTCCGAACAAGCCAATTCTATAATTTTTATATATACATAGGTAGTAGGTTAGGTATTAGTTTAGGTTCCGACTTAGATTCAAGCTATGTTGAAACTTTTCTCGTTAAGGATATTTTATTCAAAATGATAGCGACTTCCAGCCTGTACTCATTTAAGTATAGATGCATTTACATTTATTACAAAAACAAAAAAAATACATTAATAAAATTACAACCAATAACTATAACTTAAAACTATACAATACAAACAACTACATATTTCTAGGCCTCCTACCCAAAACTTTAACATTGCTCGGCAGTTAATAAAAAACTAGCTGCACCCCGCGGCTTCGCACGCGTTTCTACTATGGAAACGTTTAATGATGATTTCTCTCCCACGGGAACTGATTTATGGGATAATAGTAGCCTATATCAAGAGGTAACAAAAATCCATCCATCCATACATCCATACAAACTTTCGCATTTATAATTATTAGATGTGATGTGATAGTGTGATGTTGGGTGTACTTCCATAGAAGCTTTTCCTCAGCAGAGATTTTTTAGCGTCGTCGGTGGTACACAGGCGTTGTTGCGCGTGTTTGCGTGGGTGAAATCAAATAAATGATTATTGTTTTTGACAAAAACAGTTATTTAAAAAAAAAAAAAATGATCCACCGCTCCGTGCCGCCCGCGCCTCTCGCGACACCAGTAGAATTGTTTTGTTACTATCGCTGAGATAGAAAGATGAGAGAGTAAATTAATTCAGTATTTTATGCGGCGTTTGTATTAATTTCATCGACCCTTTGAATTTAACGTTAGTCAGTAAACGTTTATCCTTCTTAGTAATATTAAAAATTTAGTTAAGTAAGGTAGGTATGGCATTTAACGCCCTCTGGTAAATAACGCCCAACCTACAGAAAACGTACTTTTATTCAAGTGAGCCGCGTCATGGCTAACGCACACATAGAGTAGGTACACCAATAGGAACATGCCTAGCGCGAACGCAATGCCCTCGAGCCGCCATGCCATCTTGCCAGTGACACCCTGTGCTTCAAAGACCGCGGTCACAAACATCGTCCTTAGAAAAACTACTTCGACAAAGTAGTAAGTTTTTATTTATTTTATTATATTTCTTGTATAATTTTGTGTTTTTGTTACAGTGTAGGTACCTGCCCTTCATATTTCCTTAATATTTTTAGACAATGTACGCCATTAACGTGATAATAAGTTCATAATAACGACAACGCCCGCTCGGATAATACCGCCCGCTCAATTCACCGTTTGGCGCTATTACCCTTCATGGGCGCTATTGACCTATACATGGGCGAAAGACTGACAGATACTATAGTTCAAGTAATGCATCGAGATTCGGGGTTAATGATCATTATCATAAATAATTATTATAGTCTGTAAGTTTCCAGATCTCATTAAAACACTTATTACTTTTGTATAGCTGTTGTCATCAATGGGCGTTATTGTCACACTACCTCAGGGCGCCATTGCCCTTTATCGTATAATGACGCCCAATGTAGGTATAGAAATAAGTTTTTTTTAATGCTAAAATCAGCTGTTAAACTGTTATTTTATATGAATGTTTACGTTTAAACCAAAAACGTTTTGTTGAAAATGATTGCAACAAGTTTGAAGTTACTTTACTCTTGATAAAAAGTTTGATAGTTTTTATGTTAAATGTTGATTTGTACAATTCTTTTCATTTTAATTAAAGAGATTTATATGTGATTGTTATGTTTTATTAGATATATAACTCCTGAGAATGTATTAATGGGTCCAGCATATTATTTAGCAAACGGGCGGTATTAAACATAGTATCTCTTTAACAACGCCCAAACAAGGTTTTTATAAAGATGTTATTAGCATGGACATCATAAATAGGTACATCACACAACTAATATCCCTCGTTACAGAAATCTATGTTTAATCTTTTTATTGAATTATTAGTTATATTTAAGTAGTATTTGAAGAAAAAAATTATTTTAAGTTAGGTGGGCGTTAATTGCCTCGAGTACCTTAGTTGTGGTTCTAGAATAACGCATAGGTAAGCTAAAATTATTATTCCTTGGTTCGATTCACTCAAAACGAATATAAATAAAGTATAAAGTACATAATGAATGATACACACGTATTATGTATTTATACAAAACTACCCCTAGGGGGTGCGCAATAAATATCTGAAATTTGTATGAACAAAAGAAATTCCTTGGTTCGCACATTCACTCAAAACATGTTAAAAATAAACCTTTAGGTAAATAATGAAACACGTATATACTACTTGATTAAAGCATTCACTGCCCAGCCTCGGCGGTGCGACCCACAGGAGCGCGGCCGCCCCGCGCCGCCCCGCCCGCCCGCTACCCGGTGCGGTTTTGGAGGTGGTTATCTGCGTCTTGGGCCTTAATAAAGCTTATTCATAAAAAATAAACACCTAAGTAAGTGCTTTTACCTAGTACCTAGTTCTAAAACTGTGTATGTTGATCTTAAATCTAGATCTGATTTAAAAAAAAACAGCTAGTTACATCAAAGTTATATCAAGACCCCCATCACTAGCAACTACTTCATTCTGGGTGCGGAAAATGGGAATAAAATAGGTGCGGAGTTTGAGGTGCGGAGAAAAAAGGTGCGGAATATGGGAATACTCCTTTTTATCCTACGGGAACTGATTTATGGGATAAAAAGTAGCCTTTGTACCTCCTATGTACCACTTCCAGGATTAGAATTACCTGTATTAATTATATTTAAATTTCAGCCTGAGCCGTTCAGTAGTTTTGGCTTAAAGAGGTAACAAACATCCATCCATCCATACATCGATACAAACTTTCGCATTTATAATATTAGGTCCTTACATATAAAATTGGCGTTTTGTATGGGAGGAACAAAAAATCGAATATTTTTTAATATAATATATTTAATTAATCAAAGTATGAACCATTATTTTCTATGCACTTTTGCCATCTTATAGGTAGTTCATTGATCCCTTTACTAAAAAAACCAGTCGGACGGGAATCAATAAAATCTTTGAAGGCGATTTGGACTGCCCCATCGGAGTTGAATTTTTTCCCTTGCAAGAAGTTATCCAAATTTCGAAAAAAATGGTAATCTGTTGGAGCAAGGTCCGGGGAGTACGGAGGATGTCTTAGACTTTCCAATTGAAGCTCTTCTAATTTAGTAGCCGTCTGTTGCGCAGTGTGTGGTCTAGCGTTGTCGTGAAGCAGCAGTGGCGTGGAGCGATTGACCAGCCTAAGTTGTTTAGCCGCTAGCTTTTCCATCATGGTTTGCAATTGCTGACAATAGACATCAGCCGTAATAGTCTGGCCAGATTTGAGAAAACTGTAATGAACAATACCGGCACTAGTCCACCAAACGCTTACAAGTAACTTTTTTGGGGTTAATTTTCGCTTGGGGCAGGATTTGGCTGGCTGGCCAGGATCCAACCATTGCGCTGAGCGCTTCCGATTATCGTAAAGAACCCATTTTTCATCACAGGTAATGATTCGGTTTAAAATACCTTCATTATTGTGCCGGTTTAGTAATGTAACGCAGCAGTCGACGCGCGTTTGCCGGTTTGCTTCAGTCAATTCGTGAGGTACCCACCTTTCAAGCTTTTTAATCTTCCCAATTTGCTTAAAGTGAATTAAAACAGTTTTATCACTAACATCGCAGCCTGCAGCTAACTCGGACGTGGTTTGCGATGGATCCGCTTCCACAATAGCCTTCAACTCTTCATTATCAACTTGAGTCTCAGGCCGTCCACGGGGCTTGTTCTGCAGGTCGAAATTTCCAGAACGAAAACGTTGGAACCAAAAACGAACTGTGTTTTCTTTTGCAACACGACCGCCATACACATCATTCACCCTTCGAGTTGTTTCCGCAGCACTAGTGCCACGGCGGAACTCGTACTCGTAAATAATGCGATATTTTAAGTTTTCCATTTTGTAAAATGAGTGACGCAAACAGAAAAAAACAGAAGAAAAAAAACAAATGAATGACGATCATCGAAGCACAAATGCATGAGTCTATAGCTGTACAAATTTGAATTTGGAATTCCTTACCAAAGAGGAGAAATTTGTGATTAAAGTGGCCAGTACGAAAAACGCCAATTTCATATGTAAGGACCTAATATTAGTGTGATGTGATTGCTATGAAGTTGTTAGTTATAAAATTAAAGTATTTATTTCTATTAGTAATGTAAAAATGTCTATTCTTACAGATTCTAAGATCTACGTTCCTCAACTATGTAAATGTTCAGATTCGATACGTCATTGGCTGTAATAATAGGCCGTTGCATCTGTGAAACATAACTCACGCAGCAGCGCGGCGGCACTTGCGTTCATACAGTCTTCTGTAACACAGTTTAAAAAAAAACTGAAACGGAAGACAACGCTGCCTAAAACTTTGTTATTGTGGTTTCAAAATATACATTTTCATTTTCATTATTAGATACTGCTTAGGCTGCTCATTCTGAGTCTTGAGGACCTTGACTCGACGAACTCTGTACAGAACACACCTTACTTTAGCCAGCTGACTCTGTCACTCCGATACCTCGCTCTCTTTCCAACCGCCATCCAAATTGTCTGTGACTGTGAGTGCTCTTGATATCATAATTCCTAATCAATTACCTTATGGTTTTCTTCTCGATAAATAACAGTAAACATTCAGGTACTCGGTGCCTCTGCCAGGTGCCCGGTCAGTGCCCTTCATTCTAAAGTAACGACCACTGGAATTTCTGATATATATTATATATAATATACAAATTCTAAGTGATCTACTCGGAACAAAGACCCTGTATTCGGTAACTAGGAATCTTTTGTAAGGTAGCTACTCACTAACACGTTTTAATAAAGGAAATATTATAAATAATTACATGAAATAAACACAATAAAATAGTAAGAAGCCACTCTTTATTCTAATCGTTCTTCCCTTTAAGTTTAAGTCTAGCATGCTGCACTACAATGATACTAAATTCTCTATTCGGGACCAGCATCATTTCAATCTTTGGCGTTTTCAGACGAACCACCATCACCTCATCGAAAGGATCCTGTGGATAAAGACGAAGTTTAGACGAAGGTACGAGGCCACTCACCCGTCGACTGAAGGCGACGGCACTCGGCAGTCGTCGACTGCCGTCGTCTGCCGTCGAATCAACTACAGTCGAGCCTTGCAGTTGGCAATTTGTCGCCTGTATATTTCAGACGTGCAGAACTGTGTATTAGGTGCATATTATCCGGACTCTGTGATTCAACCACGAAAGATTCCTGTCATCGTATAAGTTTTACATTTATTTTCTATTTTGGAAAACGTAACAGTACTACACGCTCGCAAAGCAATTTGATTAGCTTTATCACATTATATTATACTAGCTGCGCCCCGCGGCTTCGCACGCGTTGTTTCTATGGAAACATTAAAAGGTCATTTTCATCCCACGGGAACAGAATTATGGGATAAAAAGTAGCCTTTGTTTTATTCCAGGATTAGAATTACCTGTATGCATAATTTCAGCCAGATCCGTCCAGTAGTTTTGGCGTGAAGAAGTAACAAACATCCATCCATCCATACAAACTTTTTATTAGTGTGATTTTGCTTAACATTTTTACCTGGCTGTACTCAACAGCTTCAATAATTTGATGGTGTCCGAATTAACAGTAAAAAAATATTAAAATCAAAAGTGTCACCTGGAACGTTGTATCCTAATAAATTTTGTCCGAGTCGTCAGCAACTATAAATAATCAAAGAATAGTAGAGTAGTACCAGTTCTTTGACGTAGTTCTGCGCCATAACGCCGTAGCGGTGTAAGTTGGTCCCGTACCGCGTTGCAAGTGTGAGACTTGTGTTTGTTAGCACGGGGTTTCCTGAAACAGGCAGATACACCGTTTTTCATTTATCGCGCCGACTGTACTTTGACATTTTAACCGTCAAACAAATTTGCTTCGAGATGGCTACGTGATAGGAATATATCCAGGAGGGCAATTCTCAGTATCACGTGATATTTTATCAGGTGATACGCAGTATCACGGGATAAATTATTAGGTGATAAATATCGAGCCTTGAATAAATATCAAGTGCCGCCAAAAACTGCATTCTCGTGCACTCTTTTTATCATAGACAATTTGATTCCATGAATTATTCTTGCTTTTACAAAATTGCAATCATCTATCATTGACTTGAAAAGAACTACGCGAAATCTTTTCTATTGAAATCAAACAAAACAGAAAACAAGTGAGCGGCAGACAGATATACCCATATTCTTCTTTCTCTCTCTTCGATAATGCGAACGAGTGCTCGGGACCACTCGTTGCATATCGAGCAACTTATCGAAAAAAAGCCCTCGATAAAAATCGAATAACAGATGTTGAGAATAGGCTTGTTTGATTCGAAGCAATCACTTGATATTTTTACAGTTTATCGAGTCGATATATTGCGAGAATTGCCTCCCTGAGATTTAGACAAAAATAAGTACAAACCATCGATCAAAAAAGTTCGCGGCCTCCCCCGTAGATACCTAAAACCTTACGAAAATGACACTGAAAATTGTCTACGTTTTGTTTTGACGCAGACAGTTTGCGCAGAGCCTGACAAGTTTTTTGCATACGGAACCAGAGATTAGTGCAGACGATTTTGATTTATTTTATTTTGTAAGTAGGTAGTAAATGAAAATAATATACACTGTTTATTTTTTATAATTTATTAAATAATCAACAGAATTCGGACAAAGATAACGAATCATTTTTGATACTACTATAAATTGGTGTCTCAACAGTAGGTACCTAAACAAAAGGGTAATTTCGGTAATACAATAATTATAATAAGTTAACAAAAGTTAGTGAATTACACCTGAAATACAATTTCAGGCAGGTACTTTAAAATAACTAGTTACTTCATGTGGCTTCGTACTATTTTTTTACGGGCTAAAAAAACGTTTTTTCTAAACACAGTATTAATATTACTTACCTAATATTTAATATTGTCGTCGTTGAAACGTCGAGAAAAATAGGTTAATAAACGCAATCAATACCCGTTAAATATTACTAGTACTCGTTTTGAAAATATGACTTTTCCAAATGTTTAATACCTAGGTGTACTCTCATAAAAATTATAGGTTATTTTTAATTTAAATTTTCAATTCCCTTGAAATAGATTGAGTTTATTGTATTTAGTTCTCTTTGATGGATTTTTCATCTTCTGAGATTCTTTTTTTGCTATAAAATGTAATCTTATCTTCAGGTATCTTTCGATTATAGATTTTAATAAAATTGTTGTGTGATTGTTATCATGGCACTGGGAAGAAAAGATGTCAACACCTAAAAATGATGATAACACCTTGATGCCAATTCGGGACATCTTATTGTTGTTTTGGTATTTTGGAATTATCTTATAGTAGTTTCTGTCTTTTTACATACGTTATAAGCATCAGAAGATGGATAAAAAAGCCCACTGAGGTTTCTGATATCGATGAGCTTATGAAAATAAAGCTTCTCTTTAGCCAACAAGCTGCTGACGCATAGTTCACATCTTATCGTCTTAACTATATGGCGTACCACGTTTCCAGCTATATATCCCACGATTTGATCGATGTATTCCGATCTACTTCTCGATTTACTGAGATCAGATGAATGAAAAATATAGAAACAATAGCCGCTCCATTCCATCAACTTAGAACAAAATAAATATTTTCACATAGGCTAACCAAACAACAATATTTATTGCAGATTTGGTAAGTATATGGCTCGTATCACAATACGCCGGCAAAAAATACATTTAAACTCACTGAAAATAAGAAATTCCATCCTTTTTCTGTTGCTTGGCCGGGTAATTCTTGCATTTTTTATAGGAGCACTTGCCCATGCTTTCTGTCCGAGCGCTAAAATGACACTAGTTGAAATGCTTTCAATACATGCCAAAAAAGAAATCTTTTGATACAGACGGTTTCAAGGCGCGCATTGTGTATCTAAGGGGGGCCAGCGAAAATTTTTGATCGATGGTACAAACAGACAAAAATACAAAAAAAAATATGAATTTTACCAACAAATTGCATTTTCAACCCGCGTAACGCTTTCTTTCGTTTAATTTATTTTAGAGAGATAAATATGTTACACTACTATTAATACTTTAGTCACTAACATTTAATATAAGAAATTACCTACTAACAAACTATGGATTAATTTATCTGAAATAAAAGAATTTGATTTGATTTGATGGCCATCTGCGGTCAACAGCATTCTAGTCGATTCGAATCAAAACGGTCTGTGCTTAGGAACATACATACATAATGTTAACTTAAACCGCAACTAAGCCTCCTTTATATACAAGTATAATCTATATCTATATATATATTTTCAGGCAGGCACCTTTCATGAACCGACTTCGTTCTATTTCCGATTGCTTAGTCGTTTTCTTCTACCTAATTTGTTCAAAGCAGTTCCTTTCCCACCAGTAGCGCACGCTGACTCCACACATTCACAAAACACACACTCCCAATAAATTGCTGTGACCTCACTCGCCCATTCATTCTACTGTAATAGCATCCTGCAGAAGTAGAATTAGAATTGTTATTGTTTAGAATCCTGATAATATCCTGATAGCTGATAATTAACTTTATTATTCTTAATTTGTATGTAATTATTTTGTTTTACTGCATGCTTTTCTCTGTACCTTTTTTATATTTTTATATACAGTTTGCTAGTGTACCGCTCTCTATGCAATGGCAATTCAATCATTGTTCAGTCGGTCTCCCGCGAAACAGGCCTAGCCTAGTGCGGGGATCATAGGAAATACTCCAGTATTATACCATAAAAATGTCACAACTACTCATAGGCAACACCCTCTTATAATCTTAATATCAAATAAATTATTTTGTATTTTTTTTTATTAAGCTATTGCATAGCTTCTATCGCGGGCCTTGAGCGCGGGGACCGAATCCAGAAATTCCGTAATGAAAAAACCTCACGCTCCCCACTCCGCCGGGCAAGGAGGTGTGGCTTGAAGGCCGTGTATCGTCTAACGTCGTTTCAGTTCGGCAGTCTTCGACACGGCGTTGTGTGCGTGCGATTAGACGTATTGTACGACTCTACGAAACTCGCACGAATCGAGACGAGCTGCTCCGAAATCGGACGAATACATAAGCAGCTGTTTATGAGAAAGTATATAGGTGTATAGGTATTTATGTACAACAGTGAATAGCTGTACTTGTAAAATTCTTATCGGTCACCACGCTCAAAAAGTGTAACTTGAATTAATATCAAAGAAAAAGCAATACTGCATGAATAAAATAAATAAATAAAAGTATAATTGCATAAGTTGATACAAAATGCTATGCAATAGCTTTACCGCGGCAGTCCCCGAGTGTCACACGTCTTTTTTTTGTATATCCTTACCCTCCGTGTTCGTCATTATAACTCCTGATACGGACTCGTCCTCCATCAACCTATCCACGATAGGGTTCACAGCGTTTATGTGCGAAGTCTAAAAACAAAACAAGTATCAGGCTACGAGAATTTTTAATATTAGATGAGAGAAGGAGGCATACCGACCTCCATTAATCCATTCTTCCATCCATACTAAGGCAATCTTATTATTTATTGATACTTATATTACACTTAATATTTAAACTAATGTAATATACAGGGTGTAACCAAAAGTAAGAACCAAACTTTAAGGGAGCGTTCAGCTTCAATTACAGAACACGAGAAAAATATTTATAAAATATACCGACTTTGAGTTTTCCGAAAAGTAAGTAAAACGAAATTTTAGTATTTCATTTGTTAGCGTAGCTCTATATATATATTATCTCTATATTATATACTATCTTTGATCTATATCTGTCAAAAGAAACTTTGTCTATGAAATACTTCATTCTGTATTTGAAAATCACTTGTCAATTAGAAAAATAATTAGGATATATTTAAAGTAAAGATTTGTCTGAAGCTATCCCTTACCGTATTAACTAACCACTCATCCCGACCATCTTTCAGTAAGTTGGTAAGAATCTTCATGTTATGTAGCGGATTTAATAGGTAAATTAATACTCTGTGAACATAGATAATATTGTTTAAATTAAATTAAATCAAATGAAAATATCTTTATTCTGATAGGTAAACACTTACCCCCTTATTCATAATGGTCTGCTGACATAAAACAACTGCTAAGTAGTGTTATTTCTCAGTCTGACTTATGTCAATAGAAGAAGACAGAGCGAGTTTTAGCAGTGTGCTAAGTTAGCAGACTATTATGAATAAGGGGGTTAGATTATCTAACTTAGCAACCAATAAACATGACACACAAATAATAAAAAACATATAAGATTTGAGAACAAATTTCTTATGAACTGACTAACATGCCTAAGTTAATAATATTGTTGTAATCTGGTCATGTGTGCTCAGATCAATTAGATTACATAAATCACTATATTTAGTAAAAAACAAAGTCGCTTTCCGCAGTCTGTCTGTCCCTATGTATGCTTAGATCTTTAAAATTACGCAACGGATTTTGACGCAGTTTTTATTATTTGATAGAGTGTGAGAATTCACGAGGAAGTTTTATTATGTATAATATATTATACATATTAGCATTGCACCCGTGCGAAGCCGGGTCGCTAGTATTTAACAATGTTATGCAATAAAAAAATGGGTAAAACTTTAATTTAATGGAATTTCCGTCCGTATTCTTTTGAAGTGCATTGTACAATTTCTACTTAGAAAGTGCTAGTACTTGCATGCATTCATGCTTTGTAGACTTTCGTAGAACTATCCATGCATTTTGTTTGTGTGTGATGTGGGGATGATGGGCATAACCCCCCTGAGATAAATGCGTCGGAGGCCTGTGTCCAGCGGTGGATCAATACCGGCTTTTGAGGTTAATAAAACAACCAATCGAAAAATTAAAAGATATACCTACTTCTAGGTTTCTTACCAAAACAAAAACCGAAGAAAAAGTGTGTTATTCCTGAGATAAATAGCAAAATGTGTGCAAAACATATGTATATAAAAAATAAATAGAAAACTTTTACCAATCGTGTTTTTATAACATGTGTTATTCACATTGATTTATTAAAAACGAAGATGAGGTACTGGTTGCTCGAAAGTGGCAACCTCAAATTGTGTAAAATTGTGTTCTGCCACATCAGTCACCGTCTGACCGGCGGCACGGGCGGTCGTGATTCGCGTGAAATATTGTTGTCTTAGTCTCACTTCGGTCCTAGATACGTCTTTCCGTCTTTGTTCTTCTTTGTATTGCACAGGACTGGAAATATAACTGTGAGCGTATGTGTTTGCGTGTAGTTGTAACACATGCCAATTTTTGAGTAAGCGCTGGGAGAACGTAACCTATCTTCCTTTTTAAATCAATGGTTATTTACGATAAAATATCAAAGTAACATTTCCCTAAATATGAAGGTAGCTTTCACTCGTATGTATGTCGCCCAGTTCCACACCGACAATAGTATGTTAGAACAGTTAGACTTAGTTATGCAAAGATTGTATTAGGTGATGAGCGATAAACTTGCTAGTGGTTTCTATTTCACTTCTTCCGCTAGTGGACAAAATTCAATTGAATTACAGTCAATTGCACCTATTTCTTGTTTGATAGTAATAACTATTTATCAAGCTGTTTAAATAGTAAATTGACATGTCAAAGTGCTTTTCTTGTAAGTCTAAAGAAATAAACGCTTTAACTCTGACACAGATTCTGAGATAAGAAGTGCAATTTTGAAGTAAATACTCTTAAACTAATAAAATTACAAAGCTCAAACCTAATTGTTCACCTGCTATAGTTTGTGCTTCCTGTGTTTCTCCTTCTTCACTTTATGAACGACCACAGAAGCGATCTCTCGGTCCGCAGCCACCAGGATCTCTATCTTTTTGGTTTCGATGCGATACGCGACCAACTCGTCTAACACGTCCTTCAAAAGATAAAAGTACGAGTTTTTTATTTTTTTCAGTAAAGGAGAGATAGACCTTCTTGGCCGCTGTAGGTTTAAATAAATAAAAAATGCTAGAGAGCATTAGTCCCAAGCTAAGCAGAGCTTGTGTTATGGGTACTAGATAACTGATATACATAATACAATACACTACAAAGATAGATATTTATTGACGACTTCTGTGGCGCGGTGGGCGAAGGTCCGCCTGCGACGCAGGAGGTTGCGGGTTCGATTCCCGCCTCGGGACAAATGTGTGTACGATCTGCAGATATTTGTTCAGGGCGTTCTGCATGTTTTCTAAAAATATGTATCTATGTAGTGTACTGTATTAAGTATATCAGTTATCTAGTACCCATAACACAAGCTCTGCTTAGCTTGGGGCTAGATAATGCTGTGTTAATTGTCCAACATTATTTATTTATTATATTTTTTATCAAACATAGAAATCATCCAGAGCGCCCTGAACAAATACCGGCAGATCGTACAAATATTTGTCCCGAGGCGGGAATCGAACCCGCAACCTCCTGCGTCGCAGGCGGTAAATGTTCCTGTGTGTGTGGTTTGGCGAAAATGGCGAAAGGCCCCTCTTTCGCTATTTTCGTGACATAGGCTATTATTTTATTCCGGCACTGCTAGTGTATTATAAAATAAAATCAGTGTGAGTATTTTATATTCGGTTAAACATTGAAGTTTTTTTAAAAAAGGGTGTAATTTTTTGGTCACCTATATTTTCAGCCATTCTTGAGATCCGTATTAAAGTCGCGGATGAAATCTTCAACTGTTAAGGTTGTAGAGAAAGTAATGCATTAGTGATTAGATTACTATTATTATTATTTTTTAATTCTTCTATTCTTCTTTACAGAATTCCTGCTATTCGTGCCAGGCCGGCGCGGTGGCTTGCTAGTAAACTCAAAATTAAGTAAGTATGCTTACTAGTTCCATGGCAGCATGACACATGGCGTCGTTCAGTGGTGGCAACCGCTTGGCCAAAACCGGCCACATATTTTCTGGTACTGTGTACATTTCCATTATACCTGCAAAATGATACCTAAATAGGCTCTATTCTCCTTGACCCCGTTGTCCGAATCACCGCCGCTAACCCGGAGGTCACGGCAACATTCTTCTAGTGTCGATTGTTGGGCCTAGCAACCTTCACAGCCGACTAAAACCGACCTGATGTGGGGGTGGGGGGGGGGGGGTGTCAGGTAATCAAAGAAAAGGCTTCCACCTAAGGAAGCCTGTTTGGAAGCCTATTCTTTGATCCTATTCGGGAAGCTCGCACCTTAGTGGTGGAGCTTTTGCGAGTCGCCTCAACATTGATTTAAAAAGGGAAGATAGGTTACGTTCTCCCAGAGCTTACTCAAAAATTGGCATGTGTTACAACTACACGCAAACACATACGCTCACAGTTATATTTCCAGTCCTGTGCAATACAAAGAAGAACAAAGACTGAAAAACGTATCTAGGACCGAAGTGAGACTGTATTTCACGCGAATCACGACCGCCCGTGCCGCCGGTCAGACGGTGACTGATGTGGGAGAACACAATTTTACACAATTTGAGGTTGCCACTTTCGAGCAACCAGTGCCATATCTTCGTTTTTAATAAATCAATGCGCCTCAACCTAATTTTAATGACTGTCCTGTTATGTTGTTGTAATTTTATTTTCACTAGCAAGTAGATTTCCTAGATGTAACGCATTGGAGTGTAGTACTCTGTAATGTTATGTCTGGTTTTAAATAAAGAATTGAATTGAATGACGTGGATGGCGCCCTAAAAAGAAACTGTCACTTGAGATGCGCTTAGATCTGGGTTGCGGCTGACTGTTCGGGGATAATTCGCACAAAGAAAAAAATTAACAACATCTTTGCCTCCCGTATTAAATATTCAGGGGTTTTACTTTGCGAAACTTACCTACCTACTGTAATTATTATGATCATACAATTCTACAGTAGAACGATCTTGAATGTGACTTCTGCCCGCAGGAACGCGGGAGTGGTTCAATCCTTCTCATTTTCCTCAACAGCCTATAATGGATAGATAGATAGATACATTTATCGGTATAAAAATGATACATTTTATGGATAGCTTACCATTCATTAGAAACATAACTCCGACAACGCTGAGCTCAGATTCGATTCGCTCTATCCTTTTTATTGTTGCTTCACAAAATCTCTGTAAAATGTAATGGAGTCGACACATCAAAGTCTAATAATGATTTAATTTTTGTATTGTGGTTATTTTTATATTATATTATTCTTATTTTTTTTTAATTATTATTATTTTTGTTATTCATTTAAAATTTACATCTCTCACAATCTACATAATTTTTGTTATAACTTCATGACTAAACAATGGTTTTGCTCAAAAAACAATAAAATCATTATGAATAATGTTATAGATATTATCATAAACAATATTGCTAAAGAACATGTAAAAGAAAGAAAAAAAAGGTTTATTAGTTTATACGAATTTCACAAGATTGTATATTTGCAAGTTGGTCGCCTCTGGCTAAAAAATCGGCTCAGTACACATGTTACGTGGCACCCTGTATATAAAACGTGTTACCTATGCAATTTTTTTTATTTCCTAGTGCCTAAATAAAGTGACAACCCTGCGCCTGCCTTTGACGAAATGCAAGTATCAAAGATTTCTGGACAAACCGGACAGACTAATTTTAATAACGGGAAGACCCTTTTGTTGTTTGTTTTAGGTAGGTTAGCTGTAGCTGGGGGGGGAAGCTAGAGTATGGTCGAGGGGGGTGCCTATCCACAGATGATGGGGACGGGCATCCCTCTCCTCTTTTCAAAGACCTTTCTGCGGTGTCACATGGCGGGACACTTTACTACTGCGCAGACTCTAGCCAGTCCACAGATCCACGTCCAACGCCGTCCCCCCTGGGACCTTCTGCAGCCACACTATCTTGTGACCGCCAACTGTACGTCGCCCGCGTCGGGAGCCTGCGCCGCGGTCCGGCGACCTCCCTTGCTCCTGCGGCAGCAAGAGTCGGGGAGGCGCAGGACCGGGCGGTGGCACGACTCGGGGGACGTACAGCGCTGCAGATGCCGAGTGATCCTGGGCGCCAAGGGTGGATGTTTCTGGGCCTTACACTTGTAGGGCGCAGAAACAACCACCTCATCATCATCACTGGGGGAGGGGGCAGGGAGGGAGTGCGATCTGTTTCGTGCACCCTCTTCCTCCCTCTGCCATCGCTGTGGGGCAACCCACAGCCACTAACAGCTTCGTTTACAGCTCAAAATAAACAAAAACCAATAATGATGAACAAACAAGGAAATGAGACGCCATGCGACCCGGCCAGCACCCGGCGCCCGATGGGTTCCGGGCCCACGGGTGTGAAGTTGGCTACCGAAGGCGGAGGCGGGGCGGGACCCCAGGCCCCGCTTGTCGCAGCTGCTACTGGGGCCAACATCGACGTGGATGCGGTCACCCCCAGCATCTCCTCATCCCAGATTGGCTCAGCTGGACCAGTGCAAGCCAAGCTATCAAGATGGCAGAGGAAGAGATTGGCGGCGAAGGTGGCGAAGGCGAAGGCGGCACAGGGAGGCATGGCGACGAGCACTGGCGACGCTGTGTTGGACGGTAGAGTAGGTCGCGGGGCTACCGGTGCGCCTTCAGCGCACCCGAGCACCGCGACAGTAGGTAAGGAGTCTGTGGATCCTCGGAACCACAGACGGAGGAAAGAGCAGAGACTGAAAGCCTCTGCCTTAATGCATAAGGTGCTGACCCAAAGGGTAGAGGGGTACGTATACCCCGCTGACTTGTCGACCATAGTGCCGGCTGTCAGCGCGGTAATGGACCTCGGTCGGACCCTGGTCACTCCTAATCTTCCCACACACACACACTCGGGGGCGGAGGGGGCCCCGACCGCGGGTGACGGTAACGGACAGAGCGAACGCTGGGCCTCGGCTCCGCGACTAGCTACTAGACCAAACTGTGATACCCCGCGGGAAGGGTCGCACCCGCCCACCGAAGACATCACCAACACGAGGGCGGAGGGGGCCCCAACCGCGGGTGACGGTAACGGACAGAGCGAACGCTGGGCCTTGGCCCCGCGACTAGCTACTAGACCGAACTGTGATACCCCGCGGGAAGGTGCTCACCCGCCCACCGAGGACATCACCAACACGGACGGCACCAGGCAGCCCAAACGGCAAAGGAGCTCGGAACTTGTGTCGCCTTCCTCTGCAGCAGCGGAGAAGAGGCAGTGCCGAGAGAGCGACGATGCCGTAAGGGCCGCGGATGCTGTCAATGACAGGGTTGGGGGCTCCTCGTCGTATGCTGAGTCCGCCAGATCCCACCTTAAGGTGGTGATTATGGAGAGGAACGGTGTGCATATTTATATCGATATCCACCTTGATGCGCGCTTCATGGCTCTAGGTGACGCCGATCTGTTTAGCTTCGACCAGGAAGCCCCGGGGTTCGAAGCGATGCCAAAACCGGCGCACGGCGGCCTAAGTGCGATAGCTGCCGATGATTACAGCTTGGAGTGGCTCACCAACACGGTCGCTAGCCTACCACCTCTGTGGCCTGGAACTAGTGGACTGGCGGTGGTGCCGTACCACAAGCTGCCTAGGTATCACAAAGGCGTGGTCTTCGTACCAGACTGTGACCAAACTCCCGAGTACATCCGTCAGTTTCTCGCATGGTGCAACAACCGTAGATTGCCCCCTCTGCGCATTGACCGATGGCCGATCTTCGCCCACAGACGATCCACGAACGGAACCATGACTGACAACGTCATGGTGTTCGGGATCCCGATAGAGGACCTCCCTGCTTTGGCGGCCAGAAAGCACAAGCTTAGATATAGACTGGCCAATTTGCATATTACCGTCAGAGCCCCCAAAGCCTCCGACGTCAAGATCCCCATTGTGGCGCCGGCGGCCCCGGAGACACCCTGCACTAGCGGAAGCGTGTCCGGAGCCGTGAGTGGCGCCCCCATGAAGGTCGATGACGTCGACGCCGATACAGGTGAGAGGGAGCTCTCCGAGGAGGCCATAGACAAGCTTCTGGATGACGTAGGCGACGAGTTAGGAGGCCTTTCAGGCCTAAACCTACTCTCACCGGCGCCAGAGATGGACGTGGAGCTGTCTGTGGCCTCCCCGGCGGGTTCTATCCCACCTCAACAAACGTAGATCTGCCTTGGCACCCATCTACTTCCCCCTATACCCTCTATTTTTCTTCTGACTTATAATGTCTGTCAAAAATAAGGTAACTAAACAAACTCCCCACAATCCCACATCTGGGACATACACTAACTATAATCGCATCTCTCAATACAAAAACGATGATCCGATCACTCTCACTTGCTTAGGCGAAATTAACACAATCTCAGTAGTCCAAGCTAACATCCAACACAGCGTCACAGGGTTTGCCTCGTTGAGAAGAACCCTAGAAGAGCAACCACACACCATTGCACTGGTCCAGGAACCCTATATCGTCCGGAAACGGGTATGTTTCACGTCCCTGCCGGGCACTGTATTTACCCCACAAACTAACAATAAGATAAGAACGCTAATATACGTACCTAAAAACATGAAGGCTTCACTAGTTACGCACCTGTGCACGGGTGATCTCACCGTGGTGCAACTGGAAACTGGACTTGAAGGTGAGCTCAAAACCATTTTAATTGCCTCGGCATAATCTAGACAGCACTGTGGAGGCACCACCAGAAGAACTAGAGGTACTGCTCCAATACTGCAACACTCAAGGTATGGAATGCATAATGGGCTGTGACGCTAACGCGCACAGCACAGTATGGGGTTCCCCGGATACAAACGACAGAGGTAAGGACATCCTAGACTTTGTACTACGATACAACCTTAACATTATAAACAGAGGCTCTGAACCGACGTTCGTAACATCCTGGGCTCAGACTATCATAGATCTAACAATGGCCACCAATGCCATCGCAGAACACATACAAAACTGGCACGTCGCGACACAGGAAGCATCGTGCGCAGACCACAGGAGGATAAGATTTCAACTGATGACAGGAGAAATCCCTCCCCGCACATACAGAAATCCTAAAATAACTGACACCGGCGTATTTAAGGAAACCCTTAACAGTAAACTAGACGCTCTGGCGAGACCTGATCCCGGGCCTCAGCTAACTCCAGAGGATATTGAGCACGCGCTGACCGAACTAACGGTACATATAACCACCAGTTACGAAGAAGCGAGCCCCTTGATAACCGAAAGCAATAAGATTGCTCATCGCAAAGACAAATGGTGGAACAAAGAACTGACCAAACTCAGAAAAAAAACACGTCATCACTTTAATAGAGCGATGAACACTAAAGATGAACAAGACTGGTCTAACTACAGGAAAGTTAGACAAGAATACAAACAAGAGATTCAGAGCAGCCGTAAGAACTCATGGAAACGCTACAGCAACTCCATAGCCACCCAGAGTGAAACAGCTCGCCTCAACAAAATTCTATCTAAGGATACGTCCAATAAGCTAGGCTCATTAAAAAAGCCAGATGGATCACATACAAAAACAGAACAGGAAAAGCTCGAGTTACTGTTGAAAACACATTTTCCGGACTGCAAAATAGAGGAAAACACGGAATGGGAGGCACGAAACCATCACCAACCCCAAAACAACGACTGGGAACTTGCAAACCAGATAGTAACAGAAGAAGCACTGGACTGGGCGGTGATGAGTTTTAAACCGTACAAAGCCGCTGGCCCCGACGGTGTCTTCCCCGCACTTCTTCAGTGGAATCTAATAAGAATAACACCAACGTTAGCCTCCATATTCAGAAGCTGTATAGCATGGAAATACATCCCACGGGCATGGAGGCAAGTTAAAGTTAAAGTAATTTTCCTACCGAAACCTGGCAAAACAGATTACACCCAGCCAAAGTCATTCAGACCAATAAGCCTAAGCTCGTTCCTACTGAAGACACTAGAAAGACTATGCGACAAGTACATCAGAAGCGGGCCGCTACTCAGAAACCCAGTTAATAAAAACCAGCACGCCTATCAGTCAGGTAAATCTACTGAAACAGCCCTGCACCAAGTAGTTCACAAGATTGAGAGCGCGCTTGAAATCAAGCAATCTTGCTTAGTCACCTTCATAGATATAGAAGGTGCCTTCGACAAAACAACGTTCCCATCAATAGAGAATGCCCTGCGAAAACAGGGAGTTGACGAGAACCTAAATCAGTGGATAACCGAAATGCTATCCAGCAGAGCTACCAAAATCGAGGGCTCAGAATCCCTGGGACAGACAACCCATTGCAGGGTGACACGGGGCTGTCCACAGGGCGGGGTCCTTTCACCGCTCCTGTGGGTAATGGTCGCGAACGAACTCCTGGACTCACTGAACAAGGATGGTATTCTTACTATCGCATATGCAGATGACCTGGCAATCATGATATCGGGGCTTTTCGAAACGACTCTTTGCGAAAAGATGCAGAAGGCACTACGGATTGTGGAAACATGGTGCACCAAACACAGTCTGTCAGTTAACCCGAACAAAACAGAACTAGTACTCTTCACTCGTAAAACCAAACTTCCAAGACTAGAACTACCCTCACTGCTAGGTACAACACTGAAACTAAGCAAGGAGGTTAAATACCTCGGCATATGGCTAGACAGCAAACTACTGTGGGGCAAACATCTAGACCATGTTACAACAAAAGCCACAAACGTCCTATGGCAATGCACCCGAGCGGTAGGCAAGGACTGGGGCCTGAAGCCCAAGCTGTGTCTATGGCTGTACACAGTCATGGTACGCCCAGTGCTAACCTACGGTGCAATAGTATGGTGGCCGAGAACAAACTTAGTCACCACCATTAACAAACTTCAGCAAGTGCAAAGACTAGCCTGCACACTTATTTGCGGATGTAGGAAATCAACCCCATCCGCAGCACTGGACATAATTCTAGGGCTAACGCCCCTGCATGTTCACATTCAACAAGAAGCGATGGCGGCGTCTCTGAGAATAAAATCAACGAACCAGTGGAAAGGCGAGACAGGCCTCACAAACCATAGTAGAATACTAGACAAAGCAATTGCTGCATTTCCAGAAGCGGCGAATGGCACTGACAGAATAGCGTCTACCTACTTAGCTGGTAAGAACTATGAAATAACACATGAAGAGAACGCATCAGCTATCACCGCACATGACGTTACTACATATCACATATACACTGATGGGGCCAAGAACAGAACAGGAGCTGGATGCGGCTATTCCTGTCCTGAAACTGGACTCTCAAAAGCCCAACCACTAAACCCGGCCACAACAGCCTTGCAGGCGGAAACACTGGGACTCAAACTAGCGGCAGACGACATGCTTCTGGAAACGACCAATAAAGATATTGCCAGACAGATGCAGCTGGTCTTCAAAACAGACAGCGCTGCACTAATAAACGCACTCAAACGGACAGACACAAGATCAAAAGCTATTGTAGAATGTCATAAGAGTCTACAAGATCTTTCTCAACACAGTAAGGTCTGCATAGAATGGACAGAGAGTAGATCCTGCCCAGGCAACATTAATGCAGACAGACTAGCAAAGGAAGGAGCGAAACTAACTCCAACACAACAAGATGTAAGTCTCTCGAACCCGCCCACAGCGGAAGTCAAAAACAGACTAAAACTTAACTCTGAAAAAGAACACCAAAAGCTATGGGAGCGTCGGATAGACTGCAAGCATACCAAATCAATATTCCCTTCCAAAGACAGGAAAACCACCAACACGATGCTCAAGATGAGCCGGGAGGACCTCAGAACGATGGTGGGCATCATCACAGGACACTGTGAATTGAACCACCATCTTTTCAAGACCGGAGCCACAGACAGCAGCCTATGTCGTGGCTGCTTTCAAGAAGAAGAGACTGTGGAACACGTCGTGGTACACTGCACGGCCACAGAGGAGGCCAGACACAAAACAGGGCTGAAGTGCCTCATTGAGGAATCAACCCCATCCACACCCACAGAAAAGCTGAAACGAAGCTGTCAGTCACCTAAAGTCCTGCTCCGATACTTCAAGGAGCTGGGCTGGTTAGGGCCTGCTTAGGCAGGGGGATAATGCACAATACACTCCTATGCGAGACGTCCGTGCAGATCTTAGTTCCCCCACTCAGAATTAGAATTAGGTTAGCTGTAGTGATCGCGGCTTAAGAATCGACCCCTGCAACTCAGCCCGTGGATGTTATAAAAGTCTACTAAGGGACTTCGACAAAAAAAAGGCAGCAGTTTCCTTCTGTGTATTACCTATACCTTTTCTTCGATCACCAATCCCCTGCCAAGTGATTATGGCAATATCCGCTAGATTTAAAGCTCTGTCCAGTCGTGGACATCAATGGACTGTGTCACAAAAGAGTTGTTATGAAGAGTGTGTTATCAAACAAACAGCGTAAAGTATATTTATCTGTCACTCCACATCTGTGACCATACTGAGGTCATTGACCCAAGTGCTAAATACAGCTGACTTTAGGGTTGACACTTTGTAAAAAATCAGCTGTTCATGTTGAAAACACCAACTTTGTTACAGTTTTTTTTCAGAGATACCAATCGTAATTCGAAAACTGAACAAAAGTTTGTCGCCGGGGGTGGAAAATCCCCCCCTTTCGCTTACACATATTTTGTTACACGTTGTATAATATCTACCAACAAAGCACAATATAATTAACAATAACAAAATCGTGCGCAACTCTGGCATCGATGGACTTCACTTACATCAGGGGCATCTACATTTTTTTTCATCTGCTTCGCCATAACTTAAATAAAATATGAAACTCAAAATTAGGTATAAATTAAAAAAGATATATCATTATACACTAAAAGTTGATTGTGAAGTGACAGATAAAATCTATAAAGCTGAAGATAAAATCTATATGCAAAATCGAAAGCTGAAAAGAGGGACCGTTGCTCGATTCGTGAAATACCTTCTTCGATTCTACGTAAACAATGGAAAGTACAGTTGTACAAGAAAAGTATTACAAATTATAGCGCTATTCTACTATAACACTTTACAATGGTGTCAATTCAGATGTCGCTAAAACTAAACTAAACTAATTTAACAGTAGGTAGGTACTAAAAATGTCGCTGTCTCTGTCATAACGATCAAAATAATAGGGATGGCATCATTTTTAGTCCTTTCAGATTAGTATACTCGTAGTCTAGTTTTGGTAACATCTGAATAGACATCAATTTGAATTTAGTCGAGCGATTTTAACTATGCTTTTCCTCAAAGGTGGAGGAGTACTTGATACCTAAAGCAGTAACTTGATTGGAATTATTCCAGTATTGGATAGGCAATTGTATTGTAGTATTTATTTCACATCGACATCAAGTACACTTGATGTCGATATGTACATACCATTTTATGACCTATTATAAAAATAACACCAAACATCATTAAGGTACCGACACTGCATAAATTATCAAAATATTAAAAGGCCTTTTCACTTAACTTCGAACCTAATAAAAGTGATAATTAATCATTTAAAATCTTCAGAAATATCTATGAATCTTAAAATTTTGCAATTAAATACGAAAGTTCCAACCTGTTGAGTAACTTCCGGGCGCCGGCGCCCGGTGACAGTTGCGTTGTTTCAAGGATCGTCCGGACGCCGGCGTCCGGTAAGGGCAGGCCAACTTGATCTTTGTTTTTCTTCGGATAGGGTTTGTATTGGCTTGTTATGTCTTTGTCATTCGATCCCGAGTGAAATAAACTTCATTTTAAAAGTCAATGTCAAAAATAAAACACCCGAATTTAAAAAAAATAAAAAATTTATTGTGACTTAGTGTGACGTGGTGTGGTGTGCGTGTGTGCTCGTGTTTGTTATTCAATTGTTTTTCAAAAATCAAGAAAGAAGTTCAAGGTTAGTGCATGTTTACGTCTTTTGTTTAAGTTTTTTAATGAAGTTCATGTATTCAAAACAAAACAGAAATGCAAGGAATATTTGTAAACACGAAAATAAAACGCGGCTCAAAAATCTTCAATTTGGTTAGTTTGGCCCGTGAATAATAGTAAACACACGAATGAGAAATGTTAATTACATATTTCTACGATAGCTTATTTATTCTAGATTCTAAATCAGAAATTATCATGAAAATAGACACAGTAATTCTCGAGATATAAGCATTTTAGAGCTCAAGGTCGTAAATCCTTCCGCCCCTCCCCCCGCCGCGATCCTTGAAGTAGGTACAGGTTTCTATGCATCGAAAGCCTAAGGGAATTTTTTATATTTTATTTGGGTTAGTATTAGAAATAAAGGTATTAACTTACGCTACTTAAGTACTTACTTCCAGTACCAGACACTTTTTATAATGGTTATTCCCCGCCAGACCAGTTTAAATTCTACCCTAGGTATTTGAGCGAGGTATTAAGTTTCAAATTCTACATTTTTTTATATTTTCTACGGGATGGTATAAGAAATCAAGTACCTACTGCCCGACTGTACGCTAACTTTTTAATAAGCATCGATTAAACTATTAATAAAATAAAAAATGTACATATATGCATCGATGGATCAATCTGTGTTTTGTTTATAATGTCCTGGGTGTTTTCTAATTAAAAGTATTAATATAATGTATTAGTATAATATACTAAAACATTACACTTGTTCCATTGATAGCAGGTATACATATTATACCGTTATCTAGTCCCATAACACAAGCTTTGCTTAGCTTGTTGAGTGTCCATCATTATTTATTAATTTTGTTTGTATCGGCGGTATATAACTTAATGGATGGTTATGCATTGTGGTTATTTCGCTTACTAACTAAGCTATGCAAAATCGTGTCCAGTTTTTTATTAACAGTTTCCATCTGTTGTTTCATAACTTCTATATTATGTTTAGTATCTTTTGCTAAAGCTGTGAAATCCGAATTTGACCAACTTTTATGTCTCAATAGTACTGTCTCAGAATCATCTAGATTTTCGTCCAATGTATTTTTCTTTGACAAATTAGAAACGTTAGAGACGCCATTTGCATTCATAATATAATCGGGAATGTAGTCAATTTTTTCATCAAGCTTAAAGTCAGATTTCTGATCTTCGACGGGTTTCTTCTGACTCTGAGCTTTGTCAAGTATAGCATCCTTCACATGAGGAGCAATCGCCTTCGAATAGCTCCACGATGGTTCACACGGTCTCAGAGTTATCTCAGACAGACTTCTTGCGAACGTTAACTTGTATTTCATGTTCTTTGGCAATATCTTCATAAAGTACTTGTAGTTAACCAACGTGTCTAAAGAAGCAAGGAACTCTACCTGCTTTTCCAGCCTCATGATGTTTCCCAATACTTCCAAGTCATTTAAGTCGTTAACCGCGACTGCAACCATGAGATTCATCAGGACGATTGCAGCTAGGATCAGGAAAATGAGAAAAAGTAGTCTGATGATGACCAAAGAGGTGTGTAGGTTTGTGGAGTCATTTTGGTCGACCAGGTCATCGTAGTCAAACTCTGATGTCATCATGACCATGGTTTTGACAAAGGCTGCCCAAGGGTTCTCAAAGGAAGAGCTGAAGCGGTATTCTATCATAAAACTAAGTGCGAATCCGATCACGAGAAACATGAAGGTCAGGAGAATCTGAAAGATGAAAAGAACATTTTAAACATGACGTGTTGCGAAATAGAAAGTTTAATAATTACTTTGTAAATAATAAATAATAGCTATAGTACAGTAACTTCACATCTTTTGAACTTGGGGCTAGATAACGCTGTGTGAATTTTCCAGCATTATTTATTTAATGCGCAAATTGTCGTTCTCTTTCGTCATTTCGACGATGAGACGCTTTCAACAGACTTGGTAATACAACGCCTTTTGCAAAACAATTTTACTACCGAATAGCGATCCCTCGCCCGCATTCCCACGTGGACATTATGGGCCAATACCCCCATGAGTTGAAAGCCAACCTCAACTTCAACCGCAACAGTCTGTTTTGGTCCACTGCTGGACACAAGCCTCCCCCTTATAAGCGCTTTGTTGGCGTTTATGTAATGTTAATGCTCATAATCACCACGCTGGGCATGCAAGTTAGAGATCGCAGTTCGGTGGTAGAATTGTTCTGCAGGGGCTCTGCTACCCGCGACCGGTTGATATCCCTTAGTCACCTCTTACAAAACCCACGGGAAGAAATGGAGTGGTGCAAATTCTAAACCACCACACATCTAGATTTTGTAGATAAAAGCCAATAAGGTACTTATCAGGGACCTTGCGTCCAGCAGTTGACAATATAGGCTGTTGAGATTAAGGTCGTGACTTTATAGAATTCAACACATTCATGGTCTTTTACCTTCAGTACTTTTGTGGACACCTTGCTGAACATGAGCACATAGTAGCCCATCTCCGGAAACCTGGACAGGAGGAATGTCATCTGAAGCCATGATAGCAGCAGATCTATGGTGGCGAGGTGTCGTACCCACTCACCCGTTGTGTTGAACACCTGGATCATAAAAGGATTGATTAAAATTTTACTTTTTCGACCTTTTTCTGTAAGGTACGTCGGCACAACCAATATAATAAAAAAAAAGCTATCAAAACAGATACATATTGATATATTTTTTCACTTAAAAGTAAAAAAAATAACACAATATAACTCATATTATATTCACACCTAAGTACTTATTTTGTAAGTCTGAAGAAATAAACGATTTGACTTTGACTTTGACTTTGACACCACACCACACATTCATTAGCTATAGAAAGGAAAGTGAATCCGTTTGATGCGGTCACTGCGGAGCGTTCAAAATTTCAGCCTGATCCGTTCAGTAGTTTTGGCGTGAAGAGGTAACAAACATCCAT
Source organism: Eupithecia tripunctaria (assembly GCA_955876795.1). Taxonomy (NCBI): domain Eukaryota; kingdom Metazoa; phylum Arthropoda; class Insecta; order Lepidoptera; family Geometridae; genus Eupithecia; species Eupithecia tripunctaria. The sequence goes on along the minus strand of OY041623.1, from coordinate 3,223,017 downwards.
CCATCCATACAAATTTTCACATTTATAATATAATATAAGTGTGATTGAAGTAGTATTATATTAATAGCTATTACCACTTGAGGTAGGATAATAGCGAGGCCAACGGAGTGAATTAACCCACGTCTCCAGTTGAAAGAAGTATCTTCGAGTCACTTTCATGTATATAAACTCCTGAAATAAAATGAAAATTCATTCATTATTTACATAAACATAAATAAATGTATAAGAATAATCTTATAGCTATAAAAAGACTAATTAAAATACCCCTGCAGATCGGAGTCGAACGGACGGAAACGAATCGAATGGTTGATAACATTGATTTATTAAAAACGAAGATGAGGTTGCTCGAAAGTAGCAACCTCAAATTGTGTAAAAATGTGTTCTCCCACATCAGTCACCGTCTGACCGGCGGCACGGGCGGTCGTGATTCGCGTGAAATATTGTTGTCTCTGTCTCACTTCGGTCCTAGATACGTCTTTCCGTTTTTGTTCTTCTTTGTATTGCACAGGACTGGAAATATAACTGCGAGCGTATGTGTTTGCGTGTAGTTGTAACACATGCCAATTTTTGAGTAAGCGCTGGGAGAACGTAACCTCTTCCCTTCCCCTTCATCATCTTCCCTTTTTAAATCAATGGTTGATAAGGTTTAAGGATGATTAATTAATGATAATGATGATGATGACGGTGTAGCGTGCACCGTGTCGCGACCGGTCTGTTACTCGACCGGGACACGTCCACCGGCCGGGCCAGTCATTCATGTATCCACATACCTAACTAATAGTCCCCAAACAGCCCGGTGTACGGGTTGTTTTGGGGACTATATCTGCGTTAGGTATTATGGTTTTTGTCCAAACAAACTTGCGAGTGGTTTCTTTTTCACTTCTTCCGCTAGTGGACAAAAAATTGCAATGAATTAGAGTCAATTGCACCTTATTTCTTGTTTGATAGTAATTACTATTTATCAAGCTTTTTATATATAGTAAACATGTGACTTATTTATATAAGTAAACATTTGACTTGTCTAAGTGATTATTTTGAAAGTCTAAAGAAATAAACGATTTGACTCTGACTCAGTCAGTTAGTAGGCCCGGACCGGGTACCGTGAATTACCTAAGATAACGATAGTTCTAAAATATTATACACTTACCTGACATATGATCAAACTAATTGTAAAATACAATACATATGACAAAATTTTAAAATCTAGCCATTCTGGCTTCTCTGCGGAACCTTTAGACGCTATTTTTTCAGTGCTGTTAGTGCTGTTATGATTATCTCTGTATATGTACACAGATATTATAAAAACCGACAGCGTCATGACAAAAAGCCCATATAAGGCTAGCATAATGTAGAAAAATGGTAGGAGCGCTTGCCATTTCAAACATAAAAAGCTTTCCACCAGAGGATGTATCAACAATCGCTTCTGCTTGTGGCTATTACCAGTCTTCAGCAACGCTTCTATAACTTTCATTTCCATGTCATTGATTCCCTCTGAATTAATATGCTTATTCGGCACCAATATACCGTAATCAACTATCACTTCGCAGTTTGGATCTTGCGGCCGCTTATTGTTGCATGTGATGCATGAATCGAAAATCTCGTGTATGAATTCAGTTGGTTTTGATAGGTTGTTCATGATCAGTTCGATAGCTGTCTTCCTTAGCTTTTTGTCTCCACCGCTGTAGGCTGAAATATCAGATCCTTGACGCAGGAGAAGTTTAATCACATCTCTACTAGAGTAGTAGCAGGCTGTGTGCAACGCATTTAGTCCTAATTCATCTTGCATGTACATAGATGCGGGGTTATTCGTAAGAATCAGCTTAGCTATCTCCTTGTTGTTTTTTTTTGCAGCTATATGTAGTGGTGTTATACCTTTGTTGGTTCCAGATGTGGCTTTCAGGTTAATGTAAGCGTTTTTGGAAAGCAGCAATTTGAAGCATTCAAGATGGTCCTTTTCAACTGCGAAGTGTATTGGTCCATAGCCTTTTCTACTATCAGCTGTAACGTGATTGATGATTACTCTAGTTATTGTGTAGTTATAGTCGAGGAGAAGTTTAAGCATGTCATAAAATCCTGAGGCTGCAGCTACATGAAAAACATTTATCTTATCTGGTAGTGTTGCTTTTATAGATGCACCATGTTTAAGAATCATTCTGGCACAGTCAATGTTGCCTTTAAAAACTGCTTTGAAGAGCGCTGTTTCACCTCTTTTGTTAGGTTCGTCGATAACGTTTGATTCTTTGGCGTAAATTAGAATTTCTTTAAGTATCTCTAAATTTCCTAGATATGCCGCCGAGTGTAGAGGAGTTTCACCGTTGTGTGCCTGAAAAATTTAAAAAAATATGGAATTTGTTCATTTATTATTGTGTTTTTTTGGCATTATTGGGATATATTTACTTTAGAAATAATGTTAGCTCTGGCTTCCAGCGCAAGACAGACACCTGGTAGCCAGTTGGCTAGGACGGAAGAGTGCAGGACGGTATATCCATCCTTATCCCTCACGTCTACTATTGGCACAGGTGCACACTGAGAGTATTGAAGCTTGGAGTAGAGTAACACCTAGAAAAGAGAATTTTTTTATTAAATTGGAAATATAATAACGTGTCACTACCTAAAACTAACTCACATAAATGCACGCACACATGTTCTATATTCAAATTAAATATACAAAACAACTGAAAGGTGTCCCTGGTTTCTGTTTTAGTTTATATAAACTGTATTACAGATAACCAGTCTTCCCTCCTACACATGTGTAGGTACCTAATGTCGCAGTCTTTCGCTATTTGCTGACCCATAAATACTAACCCCCTTATTCATAATAGTCTGCTAACTTAGCACACTGCTAAATCTCGCTCTGTCTTGTTCTATTGACATACGTCTGACTGAGAAATAACACTACTTAGCAGCTGTTTTATGTTAGCAGACCATTGTGAATAAGGGGCAGATACTATACTAGCTCTTATTTGACATACTAATGTTTATAATCATTGATTAATTAAAAAGGGAAGATGAGGTACTAGTTTCTCAAAATGGCAACCTCATATTGTGTAAAATTGTGTGCTCCCACCTCAGTCGCCGTCGGACCGGCGGCACGGGCGGTCGTGATTCGCGTGAAATATTGTTGTCTCGGTCTCACTTCGGTTTTAGATAATCTTTCTGTCTTTGTTCTTCTTTGTATTGCACAGGACTGGAAATGTAACTGTGAGTGTATGTGTTTGCGTGTAGTTGTAACACATGCCAATTTTTGAGTAAGCGCTGGGAGAACAAAACCTTCCCTTTTTAATTAACCAATGTTTATAATGCAACCTGCAAAAGTTCTTTCAGCCGTCTCCTGACAGCTACATGTAGCGTGCTTTCCCCGGCGCGATTGATACCGGATGGACAGGCACCGGCTGCGAGCAAGACAGCGACGGACTCTACGTTCTGTAGTTCGACTGCAGCATGGAGTGTTGAGTCTAGACCCCTTTTTCTGATCCCTGAAGACACATTTATCATGTTAAGTCTTGTTGTCTTATCTTCTTTGACGTCATTAGGCACTTATAGCGGTGGTTTTGGCCCTTGAACAATAACTTTATGTAAATGCATATAAAGAGAATTCTTTTCGAAGAAAACATTCGAGGCCTCTAGCCGAGAGGGGTCCCAACCTAACTAATCATACAATACGAACAAACTACATTTTCATCGAAATATTATTCAAATTCAATTTCTAGGTAGAATAATGCATGCAAATAAAATTATTTTTATAAAATCTTATTGTTTTGAATTCGTTACATTTTATCAATAAGAAATCGAATGTTTCTTATGCATAATTAATTAATTATTGATAAGGTTATGGAATAAATGGCTTTTTTTGTTTTTTTTTAAGCCTATATTTTATCATCAATATCAGCGTACGCTAGTCCACTGCTGGGTAGCCTGCTATGAGCGCCATTGCGTAGCTTGCTTATTTTAAAATCTGCCTGCAGTTTTTTGCTGATCGTCCTTTTGTGTATTGACAATTTAACCCTAAGCTTTTATTCGTTATCAAATGTACAATGGAAGATATTAGACACTTAAAAACGCTGGTTATAGAACTAGTAAAGGTTGAATACCAAAATACGAACCACTGTGGCGATCCTTGGTTAATAGCATTTTCACCACCTCTGTAAACCCTGGAGAGTTTGCGGGTAGGCAATTTCTACTCCTGTAACAATACGAAAACGATAAATAAGGATATTTAGGGTATAATACAGCTAAAACGTTTATTTTGATATTACATGCGTTTTTTTGTGAGGAGTGAGAGCGGGGGCAAGTATATTATATAATATATTATATCCTTACTGTGTAGTCACAGGATGTGCGTAGTACGCCGAGCCAGCGACGTCGAGTGGCGTACGGCTGATGACGTCACGCAGGGAGGGGTTTGCACCGGCTGCCAGAAGAAGTCTCACGCAGTGCTGCCGAGCGCTGCAGCTCGCGGCGTGCAGTGGTGTCCAGCCGGGTTGGAAGTAAGGCAGCTGAAAGGATCACGTCATGTACTCGAGATTCTATTGGTTGCTGGTGGCACAGTGAAGCGATGGGAGGGGTACAGCTTGCAGCGTGTATCGGCGTCGAGGTTAATTGAAAGCCAGGTAGCTTAAAGGCATCATCGACCATTCTATTGATGACGTCACGCAGAGAGGGATTTGTACCCTCCAGCTGCCAGCAGTAGCCTCACGCAGTGCTGCCGAGCGCAGCACTGCGTCATGCAGCGGGATTGGAAGTGAAGCAGCTGAAAGGATCACGTCATGTATTCGAGATTCGATTGGTTGTTGATGACACAACGAAGCAATGGGAGGGGTTACAGCTTCATTAATCATCGTCATCTACCTTCTCGAAATTCTAACAGTTGATGGTGATATCACACAGGGAGGGGACTTAAACTTAAACTTATGAAGTTTCAAGCTTAATCTCAACAGCCTATATTGGCCCACAGTCCATTGGTACCCTATATTTTAGCGATAGTTTTTATTTTATATAGTAATCGCTGTGTTTGTGTTACTTTTCCTTGTGATGTTTTTTGTTTGTATTAATTATCCTATTTGTATTATATTTTGTCTATGGTTAAGTATGTAGCTGTACCTATATTGTATTGTCGTCACTCATAAGGACCCTAACTGAAAACCAGCGCAGTATATGGCAAATGTTTTATACTGCAAAATGCTGAGCTAGGGTCCCTTTTTACCCAATGTACCTATTGTTAGATTTACTTATTCGTTTTATATGACCTGTTAATTTATGTATTGTACTACTCTTTTTGTCATGTACCTACCTATTGGGTAAAATAAACAAATTTTTATCTTTATCTTTATCTATATCAGGACGCAGGCCTCTCCCTGATAAGCGCATTATGGGCTTTTACCTCATGGCGGGTATTGCCTACAGCCCCCGCGCTGGACATGCGGGTTGGGGATAGCAGTTCGGTGGTAGTAGAATAGTTCTGCAGGGGTTCTTCCCACCCCCGACGGGATCCCTTAGTCAGGCGACTAAGGGATGTCCGTCTGACGACCCTCGCGGGAAGAGTTGGAGTGGTGCAAATTCTTAGCCAATAACAACACGCTCAAACTAAATAATAATTCTGATTTATTAAAAAGAAAAGATAGGTTACGTTCTCCCAGCGCTTACTCAAAAATTGGCATGTGTTACAACTACGCGCAAACACATACGCTCACAGTTATATTTCCAGTCCTGTGCAATACAAAGAACAATAAAGACGGAAATACCTACCTAAGACCGATGTGAGACCGAGACAACAATATGTCTCGCTAGCCGCCCGTGCCGCCGGTCAGACGGTGACTGAGGGAGCACACAATTTTACACAATTTGAGGTTGCCACTTTCGAGAAAGCAGTACCTCATCTTCCTTTTTTAATAAATCAATGTCCGTATACTAACATGCTCCGCCACTTTGCTGCTATGGTCGACGCCGCTGCACCACTCTTTTGGTAGTTTGATGGCCATCTCGCCGAGCTCGCAGCGGATGTTGACGATGTCTTTCAGGTGTGGTTGTAGCTCGCGGATCTCTTCTTCATCTTCTGAAGTCACATCACCACGGTCTAGCTTCTTCAGGAGAGCTGCAATGTTTTGACGTTAAAAGAAGAAGAACTACCTTGAAATTTCATCTGAATGAATTTCTATTTGGAATTAAATTAAGGCGTATACACCAGTGAAAGTGGCGCCCCCACCTGTTTTATCATATTATTACGTTAAACACGGGAAGTTTTAAAAATCCATCGTACAGTTTGTGGTATCTTTAAAAGTTATTTATTAATGCATCTGAAATAGTTTCATTGTATAAAGCTTAGGCAGAGATACGAAGTTGCGCTTTTTGGCCACAAAACTCTATTTTCCCACCTCTTCCTAAACTGTATAAGATAAAACTGTTACAGAGGTATTAAAAATAGCAAATAATAGATACCAGAAACTGTACGATGGATTTTAAATATATCTCAAGTACCTATGTTAAATCGTTTGTCGTAGTGTTATAATTTTAATGTTAACAAGTATTTATAAATTAATTGTATTATCTGTAAGTTTTATTTGGTATTTTCTGTCATCCATCACTGATTATATTTTGTCATCGGTACCAGACGATGCTCGAACGACAAGCCGTTTATTTTGGGACTAGATATATTAGGAGTATATTACCTGAGTTAAAAATGTAAGTAATTATAGTATATAATAAAAGTAATAAATACCTTCTCACTTACCCTCAGGCAGGTTCAAAAAGAGTCCGATATGTCGGACGTGGCCGGCCCATGAGGCGATATGCAGTGGTGTGCGCCCCAAGCGATCTGGTCTGAGGAATTGTTGACCATTGATTGTTTTGTATTATCCATATAATTCAAGTCGGTTTATAGTTTTTTTTAAAACAAAATTAATTATAATGTTGCCATTTTAAATGTATAAATTCTTTTGCAGTGTCCTACACGGTGCATGTACTATTGAACTAAAAATAAATAAAATAATTAATCTAAATACATAATTAATTTGTTTTAAGAAACTATAACCGTCATAAATTTTTAGAGTTTTTTATGTATTTTCATGGATCCCGTTGCCAGAACTGAACCAAATTAAAATGGGACCACACGGGAAGCACCAGCTTTCATATAAAACAAGAATCATGAAAACCGGACCACCAGTCAAAAGTTCTGAGGTAACAAACATAAAAAAGGGAATAACCGAACGCAACGCAACGCACGGAATTCATTTAATTATTAACGGAATTCATTTAATTATTAACGGACTTCTAAAAAAGGAGGTTCTCAATTCAAAACATTTGAATTGAGAACCTCCTCCTTTTTTTAAGTCACAAAGTTGCATAATTTACCTGTTACTGACAGCGCCGTACTTCAACAACAGAGCTAGGGCTCCGCTGCCGGTCAGGGCTGCGATATGACATGCAGAGATGTAGTCCACATGGCAGGTTGCGTTCGGACTGGCTCCTAGTTCTAGCAGTCTGTGGAACGAGAAGTGTCAACTACTATACCGTGTCTATTTTTAATGAAGCATAAACGTAAACAAACCGCCCATACTTAACCTAAAATTCACTTTGGCGCGTCCTTTTATACGTAATTTACATTACTTGTCGATCCTCCCTTCAATAAAAATTGCTCACAATTATATCTGAAACTCGACGCCAAGCAAGTGAGATTTTGTTATTTGTGTCGTATTTTGTTTACTAACATGCTTCATTCAAAATGGATAAACCATAGGGTAGAGTCTTTTCAAAAAGAGTCATGGGAAGTGAGCTCGTGTGCTTTGACAACTTTTGTTGCGTTGACTACACTGCTCTGGCATTGCAGTACAACTATAAATAAGTGTTAGTTCACCGTAACGCTACGACTCTTCTCTTTTTGAATAGACTGTAGTAGTCAAGGAAATTTTTATTATGTTGTCACTGCTCATTGTTGAAAAATCAAAAAATCTTATTTCATTTATAAAAAATGAAGTCAAACTTTTATTATTTCAAAATATTATAGTTATAATATTTTTCGTTTAATTATTTAATAATATACAAATATTTAAACGAAAAATATTATATCTAAATTAGTAACAATGGCGCCCGGTAGGGTTTTTAATATTAGTGATACTTAATTTAAGTAGGTGAAGAATGCAACATCGCACGCGCCGCGTCTCCGTAAACAAGGCCGTACTGTCAACTGTTTACAGAAAAGTAATCTTTCAATATCTACAGTTTCCGGCCACGGCTTCGCATGCGTTTTTTTCGAATCATAAGTGGCATAATATCATGTACTTATACATCATCATCATCATCATCATCATCATCATCAGCCTATATTAGTCCACTGTTGGACATAGGCCTCCTCTAATGAGCGCCATAGCGCCCTGTCTTCAGCTTGACGCATCCAGCATCTGCCTGCAGTCTTTCGCAGTACGTCATCCCACCTGGCCGGAGGGCGCCCTACACTACCTACCCACTACACTACACTATACATAATATTATATTAGTTTTTATATAATTATCCAATTGTAGATCTTTACGTGTCCATTTTAGCCCGATCCATTAGATGATTTAATTTTATCGTTGTTTGTCTTGAGCCAAAAATCTTCATCATCAACATCAGCCTATGCTAGTCCACAGCTGGACATAGGCCTTCCCTAATGAGCGCCATAGCGCCCTGACTTCAACTTGACGCATCCACCATCTGCCTGCAGTCTTTCGCAGATCCGCATCCCATCTTACCGAAGGGACACTTTTTCTGAGTCGTTTCAAGAACACTTTCACCCCAGCGATCCCTAGTTTATGTTTTTATTATACATAGAAAAACATCCAGAACGACCTGAAGCAGATCTGCAGATCGTACACATATTTGTCCCGAGGCGGGAATCTAGTTAATCGAACTCGCAACCTCCTGCGTCGCAGGCAGACCTTCGCCCACCGCGCCACAGAGGTCGTCGTTTAATATTAATAGGATTATTTGCTTTCAGTTACCTGTGTACTTCTCCCACATTGCCGTTCTCGACTGCCTCCAGCAGCTGCGTGTTAAGACGGCCGATGCGGCGGTGGCTGCGGCGGTGCTGCCTCGGCAGTGACTCGATCCTCGACAGCAACACGTCTGAGCTTCCAGATTCCCTGCCAGACAGGTCATCGTTGGCTGTCTTCATCGATGGTTCCAGGTCATCTGTGCTAAATAGATAAAAAAATGTTCAATAATCAAAATAAAAATACACCATTTCGTTAGCAATAGAGTGGTTCATAACTGGAATCTATTACCAGAAGACATCAATAAACGCCTTTATGAATAAACTTGACAACTGGTTACGAGACAACAAAAACAAACTAAAAAAAGTGACGCAATCACTAAATTCAGTACTGTGTGATATGGACACATCAGCCACAGGCTGCTCGTCCATTACTGCAGCCGTCGAGCATTGATAATTATCAATAAATAAATAAATGTTTACAAATATTTTTTAACCTACAGTAAAAGTGTATTTGCTTCTTGTTGACTGTAGGCGGCGATTGCCGTCACCTGCGGTCGACGGCTGCAGTCTTCAGGTATAGTTGGCAAGTTGCAGTGCGTGTATAAGAGCCCTAAGTTAAGATAACGGTGGAGTTTGTTCAAAAACAGAAGAGTCGTGGGAATTAAGGCCGCTCGTGTGCCTATGAGCGCTTTTCGTTTTGCATATTTATAAAGAAAAAAAAAATAGTTCCAAATATCTCGATAGGTGGCAGAGCGTCAACTGGAAATGAGGGTATGCCAATGTCAAATGAAAGGAAAACAACTTACATCAAAATATACTTGAAAATGTTTTTTTCCCTTCATTTGACATTGATAATTGACGCCCTGCCGATATTTGGAACTAATTTTTCATTTTTTATTGTAAATCGAAACCGCTTATTGGCAACTTGTGTTGCGTTGACAACACTGCTCTGTCATTGCAGTACGACTAAAAGTGTAAGTTCACTGTAACGCCACGACGCTTCTCTTTTTGAACAGACTATAGTTACTTACAAACCACAGACAAAGCCGCTGTGGCTACGGTTAAAAGGTGAGCGGGAAGGTTGAACTCGCTTCTGCAACACTTCGTCCGCTTCGTCAAAAGTCTGAAGCTCATGGTCTTCAGATATGCTGCGGACCAGAGACACTGAAAAAAAACCGTAATCATCTATGGTTTATCCATTTTCAATGAAGCATGTTTGTAAACAAAGTACGACACAAATAACAAAATCTCACTTGCTTGGCGTCGAGTTTCAGATATACTCGTAATTGTAAGCATTTTTTATTGAAGGGAGGATCTAAAATCGATAAGTAATGTAAATTACGTATAAAAGGACGCGCCAACAAAGTGAATTTAGGTTAAGTATGGGCGGTTTGTTTACGTTATGCTTCATTCAAAATGGACACGGTATAGTTAGGTTTAACCGTAGGTCCGTGGGCTAATGTCCCGAGGCTCTCTGGATTAAAAAAAAAAACGGGTAAAACTCAGCACAGAGCTTGTACCTTATTATTACGATTTCTGTGTAGATGAGTATCACGTGACCCTGACTGACGCGAGTTTACCATTTATTACCAATGCCAAAAAAGAGCAAAACGCCGCGAAATTTTCAATTCAAAATTATCTGAGGGATTGATCGAAGCGACCAGTAAGTTGAGAGTTGGTGAGTATCGGTATGTGAGTATCGCCGTGTGGTGCCGGCGGCATAGAATTTGCACCACCCCATCTCTTCCTGAGGGTGTCGTATGAGGCGACTAAGGGAAATCCACTGAGGGGCGGGCAGCAGCGCCCCCTGCAGAACAATTCTACCACTAATCTGCGATCCCCAACCCGTATGCCCAGCGTGGGGATTATGGGTATTACCCTTCATAAGATAAACGCCAATGGGGCGTTTATCAGGGGGAGGCCTACGTCCAGCAGTGGTCCAATACAGGCTGTTGAGGTTGAGTTTGAGGAGTATCGGTAACGCAACAGTATTGCCCATAACATATATTATAAAGCCTATTGTACTTTTGTTTTAATTGTATCTCTATGTTAATTGAATGCATGTCTATACTAGGTACCAAATAATTTTTTAATCAAACTTATCATCTGTCTAAAGTCTAAACAAACAGATCTTACCTTCTCGTCCTTTCTTCTTCGTGTTATAACAAGGTATTTGATTCATTTTAAAAACACTTTAAGACTACGGGTAGTACGATATAGGTAGGAATAATTCCCGTAGCGTCGAGTCTCCAATGGGGAGTCACATTATCGCGTAACATGACTGGCCACGAGGCAGCCATGAAATTTATCACAAACAACTTTATTTATTTTTGCTGTAAGCTTTATTTGCACTCAATACAAATTCCAGTGGCGTATTGCTTTAGGTTCTGATAGTAATGTTTTCCTCAAAGATAACTTTCTGTACCTGAAGTCTGGTTGGTTCTGTCCGAATGAGGAAAGAGCGATTTTTGTTCAAAATAGAATATGAAACAGGAAAACTAAGGCCAGAATTCATGGAGGCAACTCAATGGCTGGTTAGCAGCTAAGCGGTGGATATTGAACAGGGCGTGCGTTAGATATATTCAGGTGTTTAGTATAGATGATGAAACACGATAATGCAATTTTATCTGCAAATTATAAAAATATTCATTATACCTATTTAAACCTATCCCCATTACTTTTGTTACTAAAAAGTCATTTTCGGAACCAAAACGATTTAAGTACATCTTTAGTAATATTATTAATATATATTTAAAGTGGAAATGGGCAGGACCATTGATTAATTAAAAAGGGAAGATAGGTTACGTTCTCATATCATATCTCATAATAAATCAATGACTCTAAACATAATTTACAATGCATGTGCTCGAAAAGTGCGTTTTCTAAGGAGCCAGAAAAAAATAGCGCCTTTTGGCAAATTTCTCGTCTGTCACAAGAATAAGTCTTGTTTAGTGTAATTAGTTTTTTATTTACTCGAACAATGAATTATTGTAAACATTGTATGGATGGGACACATGCGTAAAGATGATTTCCGACTCATGTCGGCTTATACACATGTCGGCAATCACCTACTTTCCGCAGTTGTTGCATAAATATAGTATAATTATTGTGTAGTTTTAAAAACACCCAAGAAGACTGGGTTATTTATTTGTTATTGTGTATTAAGTTGTTTGCAAAACAGTACCCCTCTTTGTAAGGCTTGGGTCTCGCCATTCCGACAAACTAACTACCTAATCCGATCTCGGATCTTTTTTGTTGGTTCATGTTGATTATTTTGTTGGAGTTGGATATGATATAGACGACGACGACGATACTAAACGACCTCTGTGGCGCGGTGGGCGAAGTTCCGCCTGCGATGCAGGAGGTTGCGGGTTCGATTCCCGCCTCGGGACAAATGTGTGTACCTTATTTTCTGATATCTGTGGTGTGTACGATCTGCAGATATTTGTTCAGGGCGTTCCGGATGTTTACTATGTATAATAAAAAATATCTACCTATGTAGTGTATTGTATTATGTATATCACTTATCTAGTACCCATAGCACAAGCTCTGCTTAGATTGGGCTAGATAATGCTGTGTGAATTGTCGAACATTATTAATTTATTTATATGTCAATACTAATTTTGAGCAAACTGTGGGTTAAGTCCTTTCAGCTTACCAACGTCCAAGTTTCAGTATAGACCGTTAAACACTACACTGACCTAGGTAGGGGAGCGGGGGGCATGTTGTAACAATTTTCAGTTTTTTTGATGGGGAAGTCAAGATAACAAGTATTCTAATAAAAAAGTTTTTTCATAGTAGAGGTAAAATATCCATTTATCCATAAGAATAATGATTGTGCTGGATTTCATAATGATTACTTAAAAAAAAATATTATTGCAAACATAGTCGCTTGTTACAACATACCCCGTTCACGGGGCAAGTTGTAACTGGTGTGGGGCAGCTAGTAACAACATAATTTAAACAACATATTCTGAGAATTTCAGGCATTTATTGTTTGTTAAACAGAATAAAACATAATTTTAATTACGCATATTAACACACATTTATTTAATGTTTGATACTTACTAATTAAAACATTATTTCTTACGAACTAATGGGGTAAAATGTGTTTCTTTATTAATATTAATTTTTACATTTTTTTTAATTCTCTTGAAAATACTATTTTACGTTATTTTGATTAAATGATATTGCTCTGCGTAGTGATGTAGCTTCTGGCATCCTCAGTGATAGTCTTTGATTCCAATTAAAACAGTCTGTGCCTGTCATACTATTGTCGTGCCAAGAAAGCGGGATATTTTTATTATCAATAGCCATAACGCACTGGTAAGCCAACTTCTTTACTTCTGATGGCAGCCATCCGAAGTAGATAACTGAAAATTTCAGAATACACGAGGAAATTTCCTCCGCCCTTTTCATTTTTCTTAATGTATCTATAAAGTGACAAATGACAAATGTCAAATATGTTTGCTTGCCGAATTTTGGTACCATTTTCGGAAACTTTCCTTGCAGCTTGTTTGTAAACCCCTTGTCACTTAGCGGCCCTTCTTGATACTCGCAATATCTCATTCTAAAACACAGAAAATAATATATAAATCCGTTAGTTTAGTTCTGTAATATGTAGGAGTTTTGCCCAGTTGTGGATTATTGTATTATTAGGTATTCAAAAAACTATTTTAAATGTGCATAACGACAAGCATAGGTACACACTTACGTTTAAAAACATGAAGGGGCAAGTCATAATATGTTACAACGTGCCCCGAGAAGTCGTTACAACTTGCCTCATGGCAATACTTTGGATATTTAGGTTTATTAAAATGCAGTCGTATAATTTATAAAAAAGAAAATACTTACATAAGATAGCTTATTAATTTGACTACATGCATCAATGGAAACTCACTTCGAAAAAACAATACAGTAACCTAGAATCAAACTTTACGAACTTAAGTTTTTTACGTTACCTGTCATAACTGAAGGACCTGCACACGACTACTCACTGCGCACTTCCGAATGATACTGAATGTGTTCACGTAGTAGGCCACCGTATAAGGACCTGATTAGCGCAAATTCCAAAACAAAATATTTGATACCTGCTGAGTAATTAAGATGTTAATACTTGCCCCCGTTACAACAAGCCCCCCGCTCCCCTACTCAGTTCACAATTTGCTGCCGTTTGTGTCTAAAGTCACGTGCCATGCTTTCAATAACATTAATTTGTTAGCTTACGTCTTATGCGGTGTTTATAGCATTTCGATTCTTGTGTTGTAAATATTGGTTGATTACATGTCGAATATAAAGAGGTAAATATTAATTTATCACACTAATATTATGAAGGCGAAAGTTTGTATGGATGTATGGATGGATGTTTGTTACTTCTTCACGCCAAAACTACTGGACGGATCTGGCTGTAATTTTGCATACAGGTAATTCTAATCCTGGAATAAAACATAGGCTTTTTATCCCATAAATCTGTTCCCGTGCGATCAAAATAACCTTTTAATATTACCATAGGAACAACGCGTGCGAAGCCGCGGGGCGCAGCTAGTTCATAATATATATTAACCTATTGTTTTGGGTGAGAATATGAAGTCCTTTGGAATTTCAACAATCAATTATCATTTCACCTCTAAACGCCTCTATAGGAACAGCGCTTGCGAAGCCGCGGAAAACACACACTAAATCTATAGATATTTTTTTATTATACAAAGAAAACAACCAGAAAGCCCCGGATAAATATCTGCAGATCGTACAAACGTTTGTCCCGAGGCGTGAATCGAACTCGCAACCTCCTGCGTCGCAGGCGGACCTTCGTCCGCTGCGCCATAGAGTCCGTCAATATTAGTGACTTTTATCAAATCTTACTTTTAAAATAGTTATTTTTTATACAAGAGTGCAAAGTTGCTCTTTAACCGCGTGTTCAATTTTGATGACCGAGCAAGCGAAGGATTCTAAAATTGAATCACGAGCGCAGCGAGTGATTCAAAATTAGAATCCTAAGCGTTAGCGAGGGAATCAAAAGAGCACGAGGTGAAAAATCTTTGCAGTCGAGTGCAACACGTAACTTTTTATTCCACCTCAGCGGGGAAATGACTAAATGCAAAAAAAAAACGTTTACAATCATGATGGTACACTTTTATTTCAGTTTAGGTATATTATGACAGGTAAGTATTACAGAATAATCTTTAAATAATAACAAAATAATACTAAGGAATAATTAAGAAAATTTTAAAGTAACGTTGCTACAGTTATTTAAATGAAAAAATACCGCGTAAAGAACCGCGTACAAGGCAAATTGAAAAAAGAACACCAAGAAGGTTCCGAGTCTGAGTTTTTAACAAATTAAAAAAAGTTGTATGATATATTCGGCACCATAGAGGTAGCAGTAAATAGGTTTAATTTTTTTTTAATTCACAAACTTAGTGCACACGATGTTCTAAATTCAATTTACTTTAACCTCTAGAGAATAAAAACGGCTTTTCCACTCAGATATTGAAGATTAAAAATACTCTTTCCGAGATGGTGGGATGAAAAGATCTTTTATCGTCGCGCAGCTTAGATGTCTGTGGTTTAACAAAATAAGAGACACCAGCCGCTGAGTCGGTAAAATCAAAGGCGTAAAAGAGCGGTACAAGTTAGCTAAAGTTGCACGCCGAATTCACCCGACAAACGGAGATTTTGAATGAAAAATCATTAAAACACTTTCATCATCATCAGCCTATACTAGTCCACAGCTGGACATAGGCCTCCCCTAATGAGCGCCATAGCGCCCTGTCCTCAGCTTGACGCATCCAGCATCTGCCTGCAGTCTTTCGCAGATTGTCATCCCACCTGGCCGGAGGGCGTCCTACACTACGTTTGCCGAGTCGCGGTCTCCACTCAAGAACTCGTTTACCCCAGCGGTTATCGGTTCCTCGCGAGATATAGCCGGCCCACTGCCACTTCAGTTTGCTAATTCTTTGAGCTATGTCGATAACTTTGGTTCTCTTTCGGATGTAAAACACTTTAGCGACAGAACAGTAAAACTCTGGGCGCTCCATGGTAAATTGCTCAATGCGGTCTTTACCGTTTTAAATATTTCTATCAAACGCATCTATTCATAGTAATGAACCGAAACGCGAAATATAACTAATATCATATCAATACAATATGACAAAAAGGTTAGAACTTTAACCGACTTCTCTTCTTAAGAGGTTCTCAGTTTGACTGTTTCTTGTTTTTATGTTTGTCACCTTAGAATTTTTGACAGGGTGGTCCGATTTTGATGATTCTTTTTTTTTTTGAAAGCTGAAGCTTTCCCAGTGGTCCCATTCCAATTGAGTCCAGTTCTGACAATGGCTTCCACGAGAAAATCATAAAATTTAAGTCGGTTTATAGTTTTTTTATATTCTTCAGAATTTAGGTAATTGAAGGAAAAACCGGCCAAGTGCTAGTTGGCAAACAAAACATGTCTTTTGTATGGGATACCATTATAGCTCGTATATTTATTTAATTCTGTTTTAGTACCTATTTATTGTTATAGCAGCGACCACACAGGATAGACATGATAGACTCATTTATAGCATAATTAGTAAGTGTTAAGATAAGGTAATGATAGGGAAATATTTGATACGTAAAGTGAACATAATAAAAGAAAACTATTTTTTAGCAACCAGTTTGCAGTCAGGTTTTTCTACGACATAGGCCTCCCCTTGTTTCTTCCGCTCTATGTCTATCACGAATTATATAACTTCCAACCTTTAGGGAATAATGGTGGTATTCCCCCAAATGGATAGGTACAGAAGGGGATCTCCATGTGACCGGGCTTGACCCATCTTTAGTAATAATAAACGTTGATTGTGGAACAAAAACAGTGGTAGGTGCATGATTATTAATGGAAACGGTGCCATGTGCAATAGTTTAAAACTGTGTCGTAAATGGCAAAGCCTTCCTCCGAAATTATAGTGGATAAAGTTCCAAAAAAGTTAAAACTAGGAAAGATATAGGCAGGTAAGCTACTGATTTTACAAACATACTTATTTTATACAGGATATAAAGATAACAAGGATTTTTAAGCTATTGCATAGCTTCTATCGCGGGCCTTGAGCGCGGGGACCGAATCCAGAAATTCCGTAACGAAAAAACCTCACACTCCCCACTCCGACTGGAACAGCGGTGATACTTTTTAGTTTTGCTATCTATCGATGAATAGTAGAACTTTTAATGACATTTTGAAATATGACGTTTGTCTCTTTAGTTCAGCAACTTGCCTCTAGATGGCATTGCAATAGCTTTACCGCGGCAGTCCCCGAGTGCCACACGTCTTTTTTTAATAAAATTTAAACAAAAAGAAATATAAAATAGAAATCTAAGCTACTAGTCTCTGTTTGGAAGATAAGTGGTGTGTTAGATGTGTGTTGTGTGTAAGTGCTTATGTATGACGCTGTGTGTAAGAGTGTGTGAGTATTATGCAGTGCTCTCTGGTCTAGAGAGCCCGCGCCGCGCCGGTGGTCTTTCGACCAACACCGGTTGATTTTGGGTACCTACTTTACAATTATGGTCAGTTCCGATAGTATAGAACGGTATAGAATTTGTCTTAACGACATCTAGCGGACTATTATTGAAGCGCTTAGGCAGCTTAACATAACAGCTTAGGTTTTTACGGTGTCGCTTCTATCAACGTAAGGCTTGTAGTTCGACTATAATTCGCTAGACGTCGCCCACACATCATTTTCAATATCTTGACGTTGACGTCCATTTCTTTCGTCTTTCCCATTGTTATGATACCTTTCCGTTACATTTCCCCCCCCCTTTTCTATTTGTTCTTTTAGTGTTCAATATGCATATACGTAAAAAACGACAAATAGCATTTGTCACGATATAAGTATTTAGCTTCCTAATTTTTTACCATATACGTAAAATAATAAATGATTTATTTTCTTCTTCTTCTTCTTCTTCTTCTTCTTCTTCTTCTTCTTCTTCTTCTTCTTCTTCTTCTTCTTCTTCTTCTTCTTCTTCTTCTTCTTCTTCTTCTTCTTCTTCTTCTTCTTCTTCTTCTTCTTCTTCTTCTTCTTCTTCTTCTTCTTCTTCTTCTTCTTCTTCTTCTTCTTCTTCTTCTTCTTCTTCTTCTTCTTCTTCTTCTTCTTCTTCTTCTTAAATTTTTTTATACAATTTAAACAAATAGATATAAAAAATAGAAATCTAAGCTACTTGTCTCTGTTTGGAAGATAAGTGGTGTGTTCACGCTCTGTGTAAGAGTGTGTAAGTATTATGCAGTGCTCTCTGGTCTAGAGAGCCCGCGACGGTGGTCTTTCGACCAACAACGGTTGATTTTGGGTACCTACTTTACATATTATGGTCAGTTGTTACCGAATTAATACTTGCGCGATATAGGATTGTGTTTTTGCACTTCCGATAGTATAGAATTTGTCTTAACGACATCTAGCGGACTATTATTGAAGCGCTTAGGCAGCTTAACATAACAGCTTAGGTTTTTACGGTGTCGCTTCTATCAACGTAAGCTTTGTAGTTCGACTATAATTCGCTAGACGTCGCCCACACATCATTTTCAATATCTTCTTCTTCTTCTTCTTCTTCTACTACTTATTATTAATATTATTATAATAAGGTTACTTGTCTTAGTTTGAAGTTGAACAGAACTCAAATTTCGACGAGAACCGTAACTGCATCGTTGGTGTGGCGGTTTTGATCGGAAAAATCCGTACTTTAAGCATTGTAGACCCTGGATCGAACCCGTGCAAGGGTGGAACTTTTTGCAGACAAAAAGTTTTCAACCAGACTTCGAAATCACAGCTAACGAATAATTGAGTCTAATCCACCAGAGGGGCGCCTTCATAATATACAAAATGGAAGAAATTAGAAACATGTTTCTTACGCTTCAATCGGATGTCAACGAAACCAAAACTTCACTCAAAGATATGGAACAAAACATAACTAGAATTATTTCAACCAACATGCAAGAAATGTTTGGAAATTTACAAATTAAGCTACAAGATCTTGAAGTAAAAAGTCAAGCACAAGAACGAAGGCTGGATGTTATTGAAAGAACCCAGAGACAGAGAAATGTTGTCATATTTGGACTGGAAGAGGAAGAACGATCGTACAATGATCTCTCTAATAAGATAATTTATGTTATTAATGAAATTATGCTGATACAATGTGAAATGAATGAAATACAAGCGTTGAGACGAATTGGTAAGAGAGGAGAGAAAACCAGACCAGTAGTATTATCTCTAACAACCTTAGGAAGAAAAATTGAAATACTAAAGAAATGGAAAACACTAAAAAATACGCAATATTCCATTTCTGAGGATTACCCTCCAAAGATACTTGAAATAAGAAAAGCCCTTTATGAGCAAGCTAAAAAGGAAAAAGAAATCGGAAATAGAGTCATCATTAAGTACGATAAGCTGGTGGTATTGCCTCAAACAAATGAACCTATCATACCAAACGCTCAAACATCCATTCGAAAGAGGTCTTTACCCTCAACGCCGCCACAAGTTACTCAAGCCCATTATAACAGCAAAGGAATTAATAAAGTAGACAAGCAAACACACAAGAAAAATAAAATATCATCAATTGGACCCCATCTTCGCGCTATAAGTCACCAGCGCTGGCCGCAGCTGAGAATGAAAACAATAAATAGCAATTAATAAATAAAGACATACTCTGCCCCTCTCAACCTCTCCCACAACGGATGGTCGCCGCGGGAGAATATGACCAAAGCCCCTCATCTCACTATAAGTGTCTCTCTGAAACTAAAAAGTTGGAAAAATACATTAAAGACCACCAAGACTACGAGTACATCCTATTTAACAACGGCGAACAAAGAGGAAGAAATGGCGTAGGCTTCATAATCAAGAAACATCTAAAAAACAACATTGTTAATTTATCGGCACAATCCGATAGAGTAACACGTTTTGATCTAAAGTTCGAGAAAACGTACCTCACTCTAGTACAAGCCTACGCGCCTACCTACCCAAAAACTAAGGAAAAT
The DNA here is from genome assembly GCA_955876795.1 of Eupithecia tripunctaria. Classification (NCBI taxonomy): domain Eukaryota; kingdom Metazoa; phylum Arthropoda; class Insecta; order Lepidoptera; family Geometridae; genus Eupithecia; species Eupithecia tripunctaria. The sequence goes on along the minus strand of OY041623.1, from coordinate 3,203,058 downwards.
GAAATTGAAACATTCCACAAAAACTTGCGAAAAACCGGAAACAAGAAAACAAATGTATAAGAGCAGCTCAAAATATAGCAAACTGGCAAGAGATGGTGGAGGCCTTTATCCAGAAATGGATAAACCCTTTAAAAAATATATATAATTTAGATATGTTATTTCACAATAATTTATTGATTTTTAAATCGTAATCCATAAAATTTTATTCTTAATAAGTAGGTACCTATGCAGATAAAACATAAGTATTTTACTAATAACTATTGTTAAATTGTAATTAGGGAATAAAGGCTATTTTTACTTGTATTTTATTTTTTATTTTAATAAGGTTACTTAGGGTTCCGTACCTAAAGGGTAAAACGGTCTGTCCGTCTGTCCGTCTGTCCGTCTGTCCGTCTGTCCGTCTGTCCGTCTGTCCGTCTGTCCGTCTGTCCGTCTGTCCGTCTGTCCGTCTGTCCGTCTGTCCGTCTGTCCGTCTGTCCGTCTGTCCGTCTGTCCGTCTGCCCGTCTGCCCGTCTGTCCGTCTGTCCGTCTGTCCGTCTGTCCGTCTGTCCGTCTGTCCGTCTGTCCGTCTGTCCGTCTGTCCGTCTGTCCGTCTGTCCGTCTGTCCGTCTGTCCGTCTGTCCGTCTGTCCGTCTGTCCGTCTGTCCGTCTGTCCGTCTGTCCGTCTGTCCGTCTGTCCGTCTGTCCGTCTGTCCGTCTGTCCGTCTGTCCGTCTGTCCGTCTGTCCGTCTGTCCGTCTGTCCGTCTGTCCGTCTGTCCGTCTGTCCGTCTGTCCGTCTGTCCGTCTGTCCGTCTGTCCGTCTGTCCGTCTGTCCGTCTGTCCGTCTGTCCGTCTGTCCGTCTGTCCGTCTGTCCGTCTGTCCGACCGAATCCAGAAATTCCGTAACGCAAAAACCACACGCTCCCCACTCCGCCGGGCAAGGAGGTGTGGCTTGAAGGCCGTGCATCGTCTAACGTCGTTTCAGTTCGGCAGTCTTCGACACGGCGGCGTTGTGTGCGTGCGATTAGACGTATTGTACGACTCTACGAAACTCGCACGAATCGAGACGAGCTGCTCCGAAATCGGACGAATACATAAGCAGCTGTTTATGAGAAAGTATATAGGTGTATAGGGTCACCACGTTCAAAAAGTGTAACTTGAAGTAATATCAAAGAAAAAGCAATAACTACTGCATGAATAAAATAAATAAATAAAATTATAATTGCATAAGTTGATACAAAATGCTATGCAATAGCTTTACCGCGGCAGTCCCCGAGTGCCACTCGTCTTTTTTATAGATAATGGTACGCATCAATCGCACTTGGCCGGTTGGTTTTTAAGTGTATCGCATGCAAACTAACACTATTAACTTATTAAATTTGTTGTAGAGAAAGTTTACTTGGAAGCAAAAGTTGTTAGTACAAGGAGATATAAATCATTTTGCCGGGCAAACCTTCACTTTTTTGCGTATTATATTATTTATTGTGACGTTTAACAAATAAATATTTATGCAATCTATCTCCTGATTTTCATTCTCATCCATTTTTGTTGTAAAAAGGCCAGTCAGAGAGACAGAATTACTTTAGAATGTATATTTTTAGAATGGATTGTGAAATCTCCACCGAAAACGATCTTGGCGTAATCAGTCCCTTGTAGTTATCACTAGATAACGAAAAAGTAGATGTCATAATCTCATAGACAGGCCACAAAAAAAACCGACTGATTTAGAGACGATTCTATCGGTCGATTTATTAGCCCTGGCCGAATCAGAATTTAGGTACATACCTAAAGGAAAAACCGGCCAAGTGCTAGTTGGAGTCGCGGACGAAGGATTCCGTATCTTTATCTGTAAAAATGGCAAACAAAACATTGTTTTTGTATAGGAACCCTTTAATCTCGTATATTTATTTAATTCTGTTTTAGTATCTATTTTGTTGTTATAGCAGCTACAGAAATATATCATCCGTGAAAATTTAAACTGTATAACTATCCAGGTTTATGAGATTACAGCCTTGTGACAGACGACAGACGTACGGACGGACAGCGAAGTCTTAGTAATAGGGTCCCGTCTCCTCCTTTTTCGTGTCTATCTGCCGTCCCATCAGGTTGTGAGAGAAAAGGAATAGAGAGTGCATTAGTGTTTGCGCGCACACTTGTGCACTATAATGTGTTCTGCGCATCTGGCTAGACTTGGTTTAGACTGGCCGCCATGGCCGAAATTCAGATGAAGATGAATGATCAAGATGAAATTTGGCATAGGTACTTTTTATTTTTGTTTTATCTTTGTCGATCGATATTGTCATTATCTAATTTGTAAAAATATGAGAACAAAAAGATGTAAAGGTACATTGTAAGAAAGGATAATATTTATGCTTCGTGTGGATACGATGTATTAGCAATTCCTATGCGAATAGATAGCTTGGAAGTTAAATAATCTGGTGAAATGCCAAATTTTTTCTTGATCTGCTCGGTACTTTTAGCGAGAGGAAACAAAAAAGTAACAAACATACAACCTATCTATGATTGATAGTCTTTACAAGTTTCAGCAAGTATTTTTTATCTGCCAATTCTGTTACTTTTATTATTAACTCTACGTCTAAGGGGCTCTACATGCCAATTTTACGAGTAATCAGATAAGAAATCGTTCAGTTCCTATTACAATTTGTGTAAGTCAGTTTGTTCCATTTAAATTTATGTAAAATTTAAATACGTATATCTGTAAAACTAGTTGAATAATGTATATAAAAATAACAGTGAGTGGAAGTGATTTTTAGTGACAATGCCGTTCTTTAAAGGTTTGCACCTATCTGCGTTTTGTTCTTATTTATTTTTATTATATCTTCTTAAGAAGGCTACGAACCTCTCCCAAATCTCAGCGGCCGGCCCGTGCGGATTTGTTGTTGTTTCACGTAGAATGGCATCGTGTTGGACATTCGGCGACGTTTGCCTTATTTCGGAATTTGCCCCCTGTGTCGCATCGCCCCCCGCATGTGAGCGATCGGTTGCAGAAACTAGAAGTAATTTCACCATTCTTGACATTTTCGTACTTTCCCAATCATTTAGAATAAACGACTGATTTCAGAGATATTTTTGTTTATTTCTAGTGGTGAATATACATATTTAGGATGTTTGCAACGCGACAGATTTTCGAATAAAGGTGTCTATCGTGCATAAAATTTATTGCGGTCAATAGGTATCTATTTACATCATTTTTGAAAAAAATATGTAGTTAGAAGGTTTTTATTGTAATTATATGATTTTTACTCTTTGCATAAATGTATTGTGAAAATGCCCTGGGCGAAACGAAGCTAGTAATTTTTCGTAGTATCGATCGGACCCCATAGGATTTGGCGTTCATAAAAGCGGGACAGAGCATACGTTTTTGGAACGGCGCGCGGCGTAGGCGCAAAAATGATGTTTTTGTATATTAGGTCCTTACATATGAAATTGGCTTTTTGTATGGGAGGAACAAAAAGTCGAATATTTTTTAATATAATATATTTAATTAATCAAAGTATGAACCATTATTTTCTATGCACTTTTGCCATCTTATAGGTAGTTCATTGATCCCTTTACTAAAAAAACCAGTCGGACGGGAATCAATAAAATCTTTGAAGGCGATTTGGACTGCCCCATCGGAGTTGAATTTTTTCCCTTGCAAGAAGTTATCCAAATTTCGAAAAAAATGGTAATCTGTTGGAGCAAGGTCCGGGGAGTACGGAGGATGTCTTAGACTTTCCAATTGAAGCTCTTCTAATTTAGTAGCCGTCTGTTGCGCAGTGTGTGGTCTAGCGTTGTCGTGAAGCAGCAGTGGCGTGGAGCGATTGACCAGCCTAGGTTGTTTAGCCGCTAGCTTTTCCATCATGGTTTGCAATTGCTGACAATAGACATCAGGCGTAATAGTCTGGCCAGATTTGAGAAAACTGTAATGAACAATACCGGCACTAGTCCACCAAACGCTTACAAGTAACTTTTTTGGGGTTAATTTTCACTTGGGGCAGGATTTGGCTGGCTGGCCAGGATCCAACCATTGCGCTGAGCGCTTCCGATTATCGTAAAGAACCCATTTTTCATCACAGGTAATGATTCGGTTTAAAATACCTTCATTATTGTGCCGGTTTAGTAATGTAACGCAGCAGTCGACGCGCGTTTGCCGGTTTGCTTCAGTCAATTCGTGAGGTACCCACCTTTCAAGCTTTTTAATCTTCCCAATTTGCTTCAAGTGAATTAAAACAGTTTTATCACTAACATCGCAGCCTGCAGCTAACTCGGACGTGGTTTGCGATGGATCCGCTTCCACAATAGCCTTCAACTCTTCATTATCAACTTGAGTCTCAGGCCGTCCACGGGGCTTGTTCTGCAGGTCGAAATTTCCAGAACGAAAACGTTGGAACCAAAAACGAACTGTGTTTTCTTTTGCAACACGACCGCCACACACATCATTCACCCTTCGAGTTGTTTCCGCAGCACTAGTTCCACGGCGGAACTCGTACTCGTAAATAATGCGATATTTTAAGTTTTCCATTTTGTAAAATGAGTGACGCAAACAGAAAAAAACAGAAGAAAAAAACAAATGAATGACGATCATCGAAGTACAAATACATGAGTCTATAGCTGTACAAATTTGAATTTGGAATTCCTTACCAAAGAGGAGAAATTTGTGATTAAAGTGGCCAGTACGAAAAACGCCAATTTCATATGTAAGGACCTAATATTTACAAGAAAACTACTCCACTTATGAAAAAAACCCGACCGAGGAACCAATCTGAGCAGCGGAAGTTAGTCAAATTTGATGTATTCTCATACAACAGAGCATGGCAAAATTCCTCCAACAATCATTTTATTCGATTCTAATTGCATATTATAGAAGTATTAATACAGCGACCCGTGGTCCGGCTAAAATTCTAAAACATCGCTTGCTTAAAAGACTCATAGAACAAACAATAATGTTTATCTATTATCTAAGATGACGTGACACCTCCTGCCTTGACTCATCTGATCGAGTGCTTTGTACCTTGCAGACAAGCAACTCCGCGCCATGGCATGACAACCACTACTAAAAAACAATTTTGTATTATACACGATAAAATAAATTAAGACGGCTATGGCGCGGTGCGGCGTTTACCGATTGGGCTTTTTTTTTTAGGTAGTTCTAGGCCTGGAATAACACGTAGGCTACTTTTTATCCCATATATCAGTTCCCATGGGATAGGCGAGCGAAGCCGCGGGGCGCAGCTAGTAAACAATAATAATAAAGATACACGAGTATGGCAACAGAAAGTTGTCAGTCTGCATAGAACCTAAGTGACCTTCGTTTTTGATCCTAGTACAGATATTTGCTTATTCATTTATGAAAACTCTAAGAAACCTGCGTTTCAACATACCGCAGGCAGTTGTTGTCCGTGTATTTTTTTTTTACAATAATACCGAAAAATGTAAAAGAACTAGGTACAGATTTCCACCACAGTTTAGTGATAAATTTACAAGAACATAAACCAACGTTTTTTTGTAGTGAGCGGTTGTTTTTTAGATAACAGTGCATTTTATAAATTGTGTTGTGTTATTATCGTTAAATTGATAAAATTTAAGTGATTTTAATCTGACGACCTATAAATGTGTTCTGTTTTGACGTGTGTGTATACTGAAATAACCGTCTGATTATTTTTTATTTATGGTAAACACTTTTTTAATATCACGTAGGTGTAATTCGTGTACAATAATAGTGATTTGAGTCGCCTTAGATTAGATAAGAAACATTGTTGATATCAGTAAAAACAAAACAGTGTGCAGTGTAAATGAAATAATGTGTACAAAAGGAGTGTTTGCATCTTGGTGTAAAGGCAAGTAGGTACTATGTGCTATTTTTACTTGCTCGCTACTGCTTTTCTAGTTAATTCAAATTGTACAGTTGGAAAAGGTCAAATCATATTAAAAAAATACATGGAAATAAAGTGGTATTTTTGCCGGCCACTGCGGTTAGACTAAAGTAAAGAAACGACGAAGAAACCTTCAGTTGTTATTTTTCGAGATGGAGCAAAATCTGTCTCAAGCTTTTTTATCCTCTAGCTAGATAATCTGATATTTTATAATAAGCCTTTTTGCACAGTTTGTTTGAATATAATTTACCTACTTACTGATAATTTTTGCAGCTCAGTAGGGGTTTTGTTGTAGAAAATTTCAGCGCTAACTCAAATCATTCGGAAAGAATCGAGTTCCTATAAACATGAATGTAGGAAATAAACGTTTTGTGTACTTACTTATAATCAACATAAGTTACAAAAACTATACGTTTCCTTTACAAAACTAATTCAAAGGGGGCGTTCCAACTGTGTCTTTATCGTTGAACGAATATAGTTCCATTATTGGATCGTGACGACATCATAAATGATATTTTAGTCATAGTTGCAACAACGACACAATATTTAGACGTGTTAAGTATTTTTTTTATGCTTTTACGACCGTTGATTTCCCATTGCAATGTCAATGTAACGAAAGCGTTTCAATAAAAAAGTCGTGGACGAATGGTTACTCATGCCGTCTGTGAAGTGAACAACCTTTATCATAATATTCAAGTCACAAACAACTCGACTATATTACATCTTAAATGATATTTAGTCATAGTTGCAACAACGACACAATATTCAGTCGTGTAATTTTTACGACTGTTGCTTTTCTTGTACAATGTCCATCCTATCGTCGCGTCACAACAAAAAAAGTCGTGGAAGGGAAGAAAGTTATTCATGTTATATATCGTATCCATTTTGAATGGAGCATAAACATAAACAAACCGCTCATACTTAACCTAAAATTCACTTTGTTGGCGCGTCCTTTTATACGTAATTTACATTACCTGTCGATTTTAGATCCTCCCTTCAATAAAAAAAAAGACGTGTGGCACTCGGGGACTGCCGCGGTAAAGCTATTGCAATGCCATCTAGAGGCGAGTTGCTGAACTAAAGAGACAAACGTCAAGGTTTTTTCATTACGGAATTTCTGGATTCGGTCCCCGCGCTCAAGGCCCGCGATAGAAGCTATGCAATAGCTTAAAATTGCTTACAATTATATCTGAAACTCGACGCCAAGCAAGTGAGATTTTGTTATTTGTGTCGTACATTGTTTACTAACATGCTTCATTCAGAATGAATAAACCATAGTTTCTATTTTAAGAACACCAACGTTTCATCATTTAACGAGACACTCAGCCTAATGTAGACTCTCGTTAAGTGATAAAACGTTGCTGTTATACCAACACAAACAAGGTTCGTTTCATATTAAATCTTACACTAGGCTTTGACTTATGTTATTTATATCTTGAACGTTAAAAAACCCGTCGTCGATCTGCTCCACCCCACCAGATAGTTGTATGTACTGTTTTTGGACCTGATTGATCGTTTATGGCGTCTCCCATCCGGAGACGGCATACTTTTTATTTGTCTCAATAGGAAGGGGAGATTTAAGCATAATAGCACTGGACCGCTATTTGTGATATTATTTGGGGACCTATATTATATTCACCGAACTACGGGCGGTGCTACGGACGATTCACAGATTTAAGAAAAATATTATTCTTTTATTTCCCTCGATCACAAAAACAATAAAATCTTATATACAGGGTGTATCAAGTGTACTACTGAAAAATGGTGGGTTGATAGATAAATCAAATGTTTATTTTCCAGATGTTGAGAAAGGAAATACAGAAGATGCGGAGAACCATCGACCTCTGCTCGAAGCGAACGGCAGAGCTGGCAGGGTACGCCCTGAACGCCCTGCAGCCCTGGGACTTACCATCAGTACAGAGTAACTATTTGTATACTAACCACAGTACATGCGAACAATAGGGTATATGCATGTGATTTCAAAATGGATAAAAAATATATACGTATTCTCTATTGATATAGAAACATATCTAGAGGTACATATTTATTTTAGCATTTTGAGATGTTTTTTATTGTAGAATTTAACCATTGAAAAATTGATATTTTAAATCTCAATCGCAAAATTTCAAAACGCTACGCCATTGACTAGAGCTCGATCACTGTTCACATTTTTTCTTTTTTTATTCTGCTTGCTGCACTATGATTTGACACTTTTCTGCCCACTTTACATTTCGTATTGTCGGTTATTTTTAGCTTTTTCGGAAAACCTCTTTCCTGGGATGATCACTACCGAGGTCGTCACAAAAGGTTTTAATCGAGTGTGAGTGAACGTCGACGTCAAATAAACATGGCGCCAATAAGGCAGCGTTTTTATCACCCGAAAATGATTGTAGTCTTGATTTGTTTTTTTAATCTTGTTAATGCGAAATTCAGTGAGCGTCATATCATTTCTCGGTTAAATAATGACCTAAAGAATCGATTAAAACAATAAAAAAATTGATGCATATACCCTATTGGATTTTAAGATCGGCTAAAAAAAAATCCAGCTCTAGGTGTCAGCAATAATCAAGCCTTTTAGTAGACAATAAACCCTTGTTCGACCACAATGGCGGTTAAGATGGTCCTCCCATTCTCTTCCAGGCACCCACAATACGCTCCACCGATCCCCCCGCTGCCAGACGAGACTCCATCATCAGTATCATCAGCGGTGAACACCCCACAAGAGACTACAGTATGCAAGCAATGGCGCCGCAGCGACCGGCGCCTGCGCCGGCTGAACACAGAACTGCTGGAGGCTATTGAGGGTCATAATCCTGAGGAGGTGGAAAGGTGAGTTGAGGTTTCTGATTTCTGCTGTCACAATCATAATAATTGGGAGCTTCCCGAACTACGCATTGTAAAAGTAAAGTATGCAGTTTTGGATTTGCCTCTCCTCTCATGCCTATCTATAGCTATTTTTTTAGCAAGTACGATTTATTATAATTATTATTATTATTTATAATCTTTATCTCTTTGAAACATCAGTTGAGAAGTATAGGCATTGTCTATTATTATGGAATAGTCTGTTCAAAAAGAGAAGAGTCGTGGTGTTACGGTGAACCAACACTTTTAGTCGTACTGCAATGACAGAGCAGTGTTGTCAACGCAACAAAAGTTGTCAATTGGCACACGAGCGCCATCTATTCTCACGATTCTTCTCTTTTTGAACAGATTCTATTTATTTTGCTTAGGCGAACAGGGTATAGCAATTTCATATTATTCTTCGTTGATCTGTTTGATTTCTCGACAAACCATTTATATAATTACTGCCTAGGTTTTATCAAATATTAGGTCCTTACATATGAAATTGGCGTTTTTCGTACTGGCCACTATCACAAATTTCTCCTCTTTGGTAAGGAATTCCAAATTCAAATTTGTACAGCTATAGACTCATGTATTTGTGCTTCGATGATCGTCATTCATTTGTTTTTTTTCTTCTGTTTTTTTCTGTTTGCGTCACTCATTTTACAAAATGGAAAACTTAAAATATCGCATTATTTACGAGTACGAGTTCCGCCGTGGCACTAGTGCTGCGGAAACAACTCGAAGGGCCTGATGTGTATGGCGGTCGTGTTGCAAAAGAAAACACAGTTCGTTTTTGGTTCCAACGTTTTCGTTCTGGAAATTTCGACCTGCAGAACAAGCCCCGTGGACGGCCTGAGACTCAAGTTGATAATGAAGAGTGGAAGGCTATTGTGGAAGCGGATCCATCGCAAACCACGTCCGAGTTAGCTGCAGGCTGCGATGTTAGTGATAAAACTGTTTTAATTCACTTGAAGCATATTGGGAAGATTAAAAAGCTTGAAAGGTGGGTACCTCACGAATTGACTGAAGCAAACCGGCAAACGCGCGTCGACTGCTGCGTTACATTACTAAACCGGCACAATAATGAAGGTATTTTAAACCGAATCATTACCTGTGATGAAAAATGGGTTCTTTACGATAATCGGAAGCGCTCAGCGCAATGGTTGGATCATGGCCAGCCAGCCAAATCCTGCCCCAAGCGAAAATTAACCCCAAAAAAGTTACTTGTAAGCGTTTGGTGGACTAGTGCCGGTATTGTTCATTACAGTTTTCTCAAATCTGGCCAGACTATTACGGCTGATGTCTATTGTCAGCAATTGCAAACCATGATGGAAAAGCTAGCGGCTAAACAACCTAGGCTGGTCAATCGCTCCACGCCACTGCTGCTTCACGACAACGCTAGACCACACACTGCGCAACAGACGGCTACTAAATTAGAAGAGCTTCAATTGGAAAGTCTAAGACATCCTCCGTACTCCCCGGACCTTGCTCCAACAGATTACCATTTTTTTCGAAATTTGGATAACTTCTTGCAAGGGAAAAAATTCAACTCCGATGGGGCAGTCCAAATCGCCTTCAAAGATTTTATTGATTCCCGTCCGACTGGTTTTTTTAGTAAAGGGATCAATGAACTACCTATAAGATGGCAAAAGTGCATAGAAAATAATGGTTCATACTTTAATTAATTAAATATATTATGTTAAAAAATATTCGATTTTTTGTTCCTCCCATACAAAACGCCAATTTCATATGTAAGGACCTAATATTTGATAAGACCTACCCTGCCCCGTCGCCACTGCTTAGGCAAAGGCTTCCGACCTGTCTTGTCTTCGGTAGTTTTAGGAGGCGGTGCTTTGGGCGTGTACCATCAGCATTTCCTTAAAAATTTGGTGATGATGTTAAAGTATCAGCCGAAGCTGTGTGGTGTTGGCTTTCAGCACCCCATTTCTTCTCGTGGGTGTCGTAAGATGTGACTAAGGAATATCCACCGGGGGGCGGGCAGCAGCACCCCCTGGAAAACAATTCTTCCACCAAACTGCGATCCCCAACCCACATGCCCAGCGTGGGTATTATGGGCACTACCCTCATTAGATAAACGCCATTAAGGCGCTTATCACGGGGGGGTCCAGCAGCTGTGGCAGCAGTGGACCAATACAGGCTGTTGAGGTTGAGGTTAAAGTAAAGTCGCAATAGTGATTTAAAAAAAAATCCGCTCCTTTCAGGCTACTCAACAAAGGCGCTAACGCCAACGCAACTTGCCGCTTAGACCTGGTCTCCGCATGTCATACAGCAGCCATCAATGGAGGGGATACCCTGGCTCTGCTCATCAAGTTCGGCGCTGAGAAGCTCAGGATAGACCGGCTTGGCAGGACACCCTTGCATCTAGCTGCCTATGCAGGTCACGCCAAGGAGGTGGCGATATTGTTGGATTTCCCTGAAGGTAAGGCGGCGAACGTAGTTTTTGATGCCTTCCAACCAGCAGGAGTATTTTAATTCATTCGATTCGATTCCGAAGCGAGAACTTTAGAACGCTATTTTGATTTGTCAAAAGTTTCCGATATCGAATCCGACGGCCTTTCCGACAAATTAAAATAACCCTGCTGGTGGGATAACGACTTGCGAAAGACTGCAGGCTGATGCTGGATGCGGCAGGCTGAAGACAGGGTGCTATTATAGCACTCATATATAGAGACCTATGTTTAGCAGTTGACAAACATAGGCTGTGAATGTTGAATGTAAGAATGGAGCAGCAGACTTACAAATCAGGGTCTTGGCAGAACACCCTTGCACATAGGTTACGCCAAAGAGCCGACTATTTTCTTGCACTTCCCAATGATAAGATCGGAGGAGCAGTAGATAAACATTTGAGGCTTCAGGGTCTTGGCAGAACATCCGTGTACCTAGCTATGAAGTTCGCACCAAAGAGGTGGCTTTACTATTGGACTTTCCTGAAGGTTTGAATAGTGCAGATAGATAAGATGGATAGAAAAGATAGATAGACAAGCGTTGATGGACTCGAGATCAGAATCGGAGGTCTGCAACCGCCTATGCCACTTGCATAGGCTGTTAGATCTTAAGTCTATGCTAAAAAAGTAACCATTATCATAAAGTTACCTGTTAAACCGGCAGAGCAAACTTGCGACAAAAGGATTATGGTCTTGACTTGACAGAACATCCTCAGCTGTCTGTATGCACTTGTATTATTAAATAAAACTAGTGGTATTATTTATCATTAATTTATTTGAAAACAAAATGTTAAATATATACACACATCCTGTAACACCTAGTGGGACAAAGACGACCTTAATAAAACGAATCAATACTATCATATTATGAGCATCTAAAATGGCGAGTGTTTCGTTACGATAACCAAGCTCCAATTTATAATAACAAATCAAAAAAAGTTATGACGTTTCATAGTGCGGTGGAAGGCTACACTAGTGCCTTGGGTAAAAAAAATTATATACTGCCAACGCGATAGAATGTACCTAACGCTTTTGCCGTTGAAGTCAATAGAAAAAGGCTAGTCTCAAAAAAAAAAAGACGTGTGGCACTCGGGGACTGCCGTGGTAAAGCTATTGCAATGCCATCTAGAGGCGAGTTGCTGAACTAAAGAGACAAACGTCAAGGTTTTTTCGTTACGGAATTTCTGGATTCGGTCCCCGCGCTCAAGGCCCGCGATAGAAGCTATGCAATAGCTTAAAAAAAAAAGTTTTTCCTTCTGTCAATCAAACAAAAAAGATTAATTGATTTGGTTTTAAAAAACTATAAGCCGACTTCTATTAGGTATATATTTTTTTCATGCCATTGTCAGAACTGAACCATATTAAAATACACGGGAAGCACCAGCTATAAAAAAAAAAGTATCATGACAATCGGACCACGTAGTGAAAAGGAAAGTTCTAAGGTAAAACACATAAAATTATAATAATACAGTCCGATTGAAAACCTCCTCCTTTTTTGAAGTTGGTTAAAATAAAAGTTCAGGAGTTGGCAAAGTGTCGCAACTCTAATTGACTACGCTATAATATTTTCATATTTTTTTTGTCCACTATCGTCTGTTAATTTTACTTCGGCGGTAAAAAAAAGCGTTAGGTATCTTCTATTGCATTGGCGGTTACGAGTCATCGTGCGACTCTAACCTTTGTAGGAAAGCTCACGATCGCCTCATGACTACGATCAGATGAAACTCTGTGTCAGGAGCCACCACCGCCTCCGTCTTTCTGGAGACCAGGCGAAGCACCATCAACTCATCGGTCACGTCCTTAAAATCACACTAATATTATAAATGCGAAAGTTTGTATCGATGTATGTTTGATACCTCTTCACGCCAAAACTACTGAACGGATCTGGCATCTGAAATTTTGCATACAGGTAATTCTAATCTTGGAATAAAACATAGGCTACTTTTTATCCCATAAATCCGTCCCCGTGGGATAAAAATCATCTTTAAACGTTTCAATAGGAACAACCCGTGCGCACGGGGCGCAGCTAGTAAATAAATAATGCTGGACAATCCACACAGTATTATCTAGCCCCAAGCTAAGCAGAGCCTGTTTATGGGTACTAGGTATGTATGTGACGAAAATGCAAAGCACATAGCAATTAAGGAATAGAAAAAATTAGAACGAATTATTTACATTCTCTATTACTTTATATTTACTTCGTATTTACAATTGATACAGCTGAGCTAACTGCAGACTTGAAAACAATGTAGGTAGATGTATAGTAGCTCAACTGATCCATATCAATGCCAATGGAAGCGTCTCCAAGACGCTCTCTGCATTTCCCCGCAGTATGGCAATGCGAATGCTCTTGGACTCGTCGCTTCGACCAGACTTACTACATCATCATCATCATTAGCCTGTATTAGTCACTAAGACATAAGGTATAAATCAAAGCGTACTAGGTACTTACAATTTCTTTGAGAGCATTCTTGGCTGCCATCGACAGAGACCTCATGTGAGTAGAATACGTGGCAGCCGTCAAGCTGTCTAGGGTTGTGGTCTCCGGAAACCCTGCCAAGTTATTTTGATACTTTAACTACGATCATAGACAACCTGTTGTGTCCGCCTATTATAAGCGTATATATTAGAACCTGCCTAGATATTAAGTTAAAACAAAATGCTTTATGTATACGCTGTTGGCGTTCCTTTTTAATAAATAAATAAATAAATAAAAACCTAGGACTGAAAATTGCAAAGGAACCTATGGTTTATCCATTTTGAATGAAGCATGTTAGTAAACAAAGTACGACAAAAATAACAAAATCTCACTTGCTTGGCGTCGAGTTTCAGATATAATTATAAGCAATTTTTATTGAAGGAAGGATCTAAAATCGACAAGTCATGTAAATTACGTATAAAAGGACGCGCCGACAAAGTGAATTTTAGGTTAAGTATGGGCGGTTTGTTTACGTTTATGCTCCATTCAAAATGGATACGATATAGGTAGCTGCGGGCTGCCGATCTACCGCCCTAAAGTGACCCGGGGTCTGACGACCTACAATGGCTGTCGGAAGATTCTATACCTAACTAATATAAACTAAAATCATAGATACAATTTTTATAGTAGGTTTGAAGATTTTATGTATTGATTGTACATATATGGAGGGTGGTTTTCTATAGTTTTATATAATTATTATTTAAAATTATTAGTATATTAATTATTATATTAATTATTATTATTATTATTTATTTATATAAGATATAGGACACATATACATATAAAAAGACCTGCAACAGAATATATTCACAGATGAAAATGCCTTTCACTATTTAAAATTTTTTCGACAGTTTTTGAGATATCTACGTACATGCATTTCCAAACGAATGCTGTACGGGACATGTTTTGTTTGTCTATGTGTCCTTTATCCATACATAAAACTAATATGGAGCGCATTTAAAAAAACACGGCATGTTAGTACCTAGCCAATGTGAAGGCCAAAATCATCAAACCCCTTTCCGAAATAGTTGCACTGCACATGTGACGCCATCTAGTAGATTTCATAGGAAGTTCTCTGTTCGCTATCTGGCGAATGGTTCTAACTTTGATTGTTGTTGTACTTGTAAACGAGGGAACCGCTTTACATATAAAAATTGGCCCAAAAACCTCAAATTTTCGGTGCAAGAAATTTGTGGAGAAGTGATCTAGTAGAGCATTTACTAGAAGGGTTCTAAAGATGCTTCTTTTGACGTTGTCTCTGTAGTCCGGTTAGCGTTGGATAGATGTCGCTAATACTGTAGCTCGCAGAACAGTATGCTGACTGTGAACTGCCATACTGTTTTCTACAAAGTTTGCGTTATTCTATTTCCTATGGAAATGTGAAAGTTATGTAAACTTCCCGCTTGGAGCGCTTTGCAGTAAACAGTAGACTCATTCTGTAAAAATCTCGACCTCGAACTCGAATTCACTCAAGTGACCGAACTCACTTCGAACGCAAAATCACTTCACCTTGAAATGGTATTCTGTGTTTATTTACCATATAGATGAACAAGTGAAGTGAAGCGAGTATCGAAATGAGTTAGGGATTGAACCTACGCGTGACAGTTATAATCGACAAATCGATTTATCTTTTTTTGGGTTTTATACAATAAAACGAAAGAAAATTAATGTATTTTGTAATATTATGATAATAAAAAGTCAAAATCTACAAATGTCAAAATCTCACTCAACTTAGTTCATTTAATTACCACGCTCGTCACTGAGGCGCTACAAGCATTATCGAGTTTAACAGAATACAAAACTAATATCTCACCGCGGATTCAGCTGAGTGAGGTTCGAAATGAGTTTATAGAATGAGCCTGCAGTATGGCGTGCGTGATTCTCGCACGGTGTAGAGGCTATAGCAGTTCATGGCGATCCGCGCGCGTGTGTGGAAAAGCATTAAGGCATTGTAGGAATTTGAATATATACGATACAAAGAGATGACTCACCTTCCATATTGACAATGATGGTCCCCACGACATTCCCATTTTCGTTGATTCTTGTCATTGTTTTCTTTGCTCCTACTCCCTGGAAGAACCAGTCATTTAGAAAGAAAGAAAGAAAGAAAATGACTTTATTGAAAACTACAATCATATAGAGTTTTTTTACTTCGTCTGAGCATATAGAATAATAATTAGGTAGTAAGTAGGTTATAATGTTAAGTATAAGTAGGGTAAGTATGGTATAAGTAGGTAGTATTTAGGTAAGTATATGTATGAGGACGCACGTTGGGTGATATTTTACCTGCGACGCAGGAGGTTGCGGGTTCGGGTTCCGCCTCAGAATGAATGTTTGTACAATCTGCAGATTTTTGGTCCCTATCTGTGTGTACTGTGATTAGGGTTGCCAGATGTCCGGTATTTAAGCGTACAGTCCGGTATTTTCAAGGCCTGTCCGGTAAAAACTTAATGGTCATACCGGACAGAACAATGTCCGGTATTTTGAGGAAAGTCGGTACTACTGGTCAGAAGCGCCTACAAAAGTAGGCATATGTAATCCCTCAAACGCAAAACTCGCGCGCGTAACAAACGTCTTCCTCGAGCGCATTTCCAGTGTTATGGGGAATATATACCAATGAAACCGCCTTGCTCTAGCTAGAGACTGTGAAAAGTGAACTGTGTGTTATTTTCAACATAAACTCGAGCTGCGATGATTTTAAAGAAAGTGTTGTATCAAATAAAACACTATTGAAAACGGTTGCGTCAAATGCAAAATATGTTAAAAATAAGAAAGTAGGTACTACACTACCTAAAAGTACCTAGGTACAGTACAACATAACATAAATTAGTTTTAAAAGAATGATTTAACTATATTATTTGTGTATGTGTTCTTTTTTCTGAAGTTCCTACCTTTATTTCCTACCATTGTTTAATAAAGACTTTCTCAAACTGAGCGTATTCTTGGGGACCACAATTTTATGACTGCATTAATTTATGTGGTTAGATTAAAAAATAAAAAACCCGTATTTTGTTCGACCTAGCTTCACAATACCCCCCCCCCCCCCCCCCTTTGGGGTCGTCCGGTATTTTTTCGCGACAAACCTGGCAACCCTAACTGTGATATGTGTAGGTAGTTTATAAGGTAGGTATATAGGTAATTAAAGGGCTATACAGGGGCTATACAAGACTACATGCCGTTTTGATATAAGTCCCATTTGCTACTAACTCATGTTACGAAATATTGTATTCTCTTGTTGCGAATAGGACGTTATGCTAATATGCCGTATTGCTTATAGGACATTCTGATAAGGCGTTCTGCTTAAGGCCCATACACCAGCGAAAGTGGCGTCCCCAACTATTATATCTAATTATTACGTTGAACGCAGGAATTTTTAAAAATCCTACGTTTAGTTTGTGGTATCTATTATAAGCTATTTATTAATGCCTCTGAAATAGTTTCATTTTGTAAAGCTTATGAAGAGATACGAAGTTGCGCTTTTTGGCCACCAAACTCTATTTTTGCATCTCCTCCTAAACTATATGAGATAAAATTATAAAAGAGGTATTAAAAAATAGCTTATAATAGATACCACAAACTGAACGTAAGATTTTTAAAAATTCCTATGATAAACGTAAAAATATCATAAAATAGGAATTGCTGTCAGATTGGCTCGGGTATCCGCCTTAAATGTGTTTTTTCTGTTGGGTGTCCATAAATAAATAAATAAATAAATAAATAAATAAAATGTCCTTTCGGTACGAAAGCTAAATAAGCTAAATACTGTGTGAATTATTGTTCGGTATTTTATTTATATAATAATATAACTCACCATGTAATTCTGAGCGATTTCCATGATTCTATGAGTGAATTACTTTGTTAGATTCAGATGATGAAAAACAATTAAAAATGCAGCGATTCAAAAGAAAAGCATCAATAGGTAATATTCAAAGAGAATACAATTGATTGAACTGACCAAAGAGAATACAATAACTTCGTAAGAAAACTGACAAAGAAATTGACAAAAGTGTCATAATGTATCATAAATACGCTGTTATTTTTCTATAAATTTGATGACCTGCCAGCATCAGCCAGGGAATCAGAATAATAAAGGATAAGAAGCTTTGTCGCTATTCGCCAATAGATGGCAGGAAGAGTCATATTTTTCAGTTTAATTCTTAAGATGATTGGGATAAAGTTGATTATTGAAAACAAGAATAAAATAGTATTACTATTCGCCAATAGATGTCAGGAAGAGTCAATTGATTACGATTAATTAAACTAATTGAACGACATTTTCTAAGAATGCATCCCAATTCCCAGCTAGATCGATTTATGGCCCTGAAACCCCCTGTATACTAAATTTCATGAAAATCGTTGGAGCCGTTTCCGAGATCCGGAATAAATTATATATTTATACCAAGAATTCCTCGTATGTACATATTAGATTAGATAAGATAAACCCAGATTAAAAGCATCTTCAGATTTTCGCTTATAGCTAATCGTTCCAAGATAGAGTCTGTCCAGCCAGAGAAGCGTCGTGGCATTACGGTGAACTAACACTCGAAACGCAACAAAAGTTGCCAATTGGCACACGAGCGCCCTCAATTCCGATGCTTCTCTTTTGAACAGACTCTAACAAATCTGTGTTGCTGTAAAGTTTGATCTTTTCTCCAGATGTCCAAGGCAGAATCAACAATGAAAGCATGTCATCCGAGACCGAAGAAGACATCAAGAAGCTGTGCCCGAAGATCAGGGAGCTGACGATGGTGCGGTGTGACCTAGGGGAGGTCAACATCACCCTGCCGAAGACCTGGAAAGATAATATTGACCATAACTGCTTGGACATCAAAGGGACTGTAAGTTTGAAAGGCTTTTATTACTAACTTACGTAATCCTGAGAATATGAGTAGAATATTTACATTACTTTATTTAAAACATCAAGCTTTGCTTACATGGGGCTAGATAATGCTGTATGAATTGTCAAGTAGGTATTATTTATTTATTATTTGTAAGTTGCCTATAGATTTCTTGCAACAGTCTGCAGTAAGATTAAGTGTTTGTATTTGTAAATTGTATACTTACAAGTTCTAATTTGATTGATAAATAAATTAGACTTGGTCTAGAGGTTATGTCATACATAACCTTTAGACCAAGTCTAATTTGTATATATCCCCGTACGTACTGAGGTGAGGATGCGGGTTTGATTCCCGTCAATGCCGAATTTTTTTGGGATTTTTTTTGATTTCTTAGTTTTAATTTGTTTATAAACAAATTAGAACTAGAGGTAGTATGTTACGTATACAATTTACAATTGATACTTACTGATTCAAAATCACTTATTTACCTTAACACAAGCTCTGCTTAGCTTGGACTAGTGGCTAGATGTGGCTTTGTAAATTGTTTACCATTATTTATTTTATTGACTTTCCAGCTGCCTCTGTTCCAAGCCGGCTGGACGCCTCTGCACGTCGCGAGTTCCTGTGCACGCAAGCATTGCACACGACTGCTGCTGGCTGCAGGCACAGATCCTAATGTCATGGACGTCGAGGGGCGGACTCCTCTAGATGTCGCTGGATACGCCTTTTATTATGACACGGAGGTTAATGGAAAACAGTAAGTTATATTTATATTATATGTTAGCTTGGGGCTAGATAATGTTGTGTGAATTGTCCAGCATTATTTATTTATTATTTATGCATATAACGTATTCACTGCCCAGCCTCAGAGATGAGACATGCAGGGGTGCGCCGCCGCCGGAGTTGGGTAAAAACCCCTACTGAGCTGCAAAAATTATCAGTAAATAAATTCAAACAAACTGTCAAAACTTTATTATGCAAAAAGGCTTACTATAAAATATCAGATTATCTAGGGTATAAAAAAGCTTGGGACGGATTTTGCTCCAACTCGAAAAATAACAACTAACAGGCTAAAGGGTTCTTCGTTGTTTCTTTACTTTAGTCTACATACCGAAGCGATCGAAATACCACAATAATACCACTTTATTTACGTGTCAGTGTATTTTTTAATATGATTTAACCTTTCCTAAGTGTACATTTATTGTATTTATGGAAATAAAGCATTTTTGAGTTTGAGTTTGGTATCAGCGTCTTGTTATGAAAGAGAAATGGTTTACTACTGAGAAGATCGTATAAGTACCTAATTATACCGTATCCATCAAGCACTCAAATAACAAAAAATTACTTGCTTGGCGTCGAGTTTCAGATGTAATTGGAAGCAATATTTATTGAAGGAAGGATCTCCAATCGACAATTAATGTAGATTGCGTATCGCGTATAAAAGGACGCGCCACCAAAGTGAAGGTTAAGTATGGGCAGTTTGTTAACTAATATTCTACTGTTTCTAATTTGTTTACTAATGCTCGATGGATACGGTATAGATACTTATACCGCCCAGGTCCTATAGTAAAATTGATATGTTACTGTAGGAACTGTGCGCGCGAGAGCGATCATCATTTTTACCCTTCTACCAACCGAGGAAGGTTGGCACCCTACCCTAAGTATGTATTTCTATGTTTTTGTAATACTAAGATTCCATCAATATTTACGAGTGCTTATGGCTGCGACTAATTACTCAATGGGTGAGTGAGTGTGAGTATCATTGAATAGAAAATTATTATTGACACTGGAATTGATGAAACTTATCGCCGGAGACTTGCCCATAGTTGTTAGACAAGGTGCCATAAATATAACTAAAAAACAACCCTGGGGTTAGGACAATACTTCAAAGACGAGACTATCGAAAAGGATTGATAAACTCTAGGATGTTGTTCCCCTAACCAGAATTCACACAAACATCACTCATCAACAGCCTTTGGATTGGTGTACTGTATCCTTCCCCATAACACCATCACACCGTCGGGATTATATAATATCAAATCCCTGAATATGCCATAATCCCCCACGTTGGGCATGCAAGTTGGAGATTACAGAACTAAGAACTCACCACTAGTTAATTTCATTACAGTTTCGTAGACGTAATCAAAATGCTTCTAAAAGCCGGCGGGTACTTCAACACGATGCGTCGAGGAGGCATCAACAAATTAGACACGCCGATCCATACAGCAGTAGAACTGGAAAACATGGCGGCGATCCGAGAGTTGCTGGAAGCAGGGGCAGGGGTGACGTGTCTGAACAGGGCAGGGCAGACGCCTTTACATGTTTGTGTGAAGAAGGAGCTAGAGGAAGAATTGCAGGTATAAATAAGTAACAGTAACAAGTAGATACAATATCAGACTCTGTACTTGCCTAACTTTTAGCCATTAGCTGCTATTGGCTAAAAGTTAGGCAGGTGAAACATAACTAGGAAATTTTGTAAAAGCATCAACAAGTTAGAATGAATCAATGAATGAACACTTTTATTGTACATAAAAAACAAAATAACTTATAACTAAATAAAACAAATGAAATTAAAAACAACGTACAATAGGCGGCCTTATTGCTTAAAGCAATTTCTTCCAGGCAACCTTACTAAACAATAGATATAAGTAGGTAAGTAAAGAGTTGGTAGCACAGGAGTAAACTGTATAAAAGTTACATTAGCCATCTCGCTTCACAAGGCAGTGTAGATGTCTGTGATCCTAGAATAGCTGAAGTCGGAGCAGGGATGGCGCGTCTAAACAGGGCGGGCCTTACATATCTGTGTGAAGAAGGAACGCTAAGAAGCATTTCACACATATATAAACAAGAAGTAGATAAATGTTAGAACTTTCAATTCATACTTAAACACTTTGCATTGAGGAGCCATCAACAAGTTGGACACGACCATCACCACAGTCATCAAAAATGTAATTAGTAATTAGTCAAGTGGAGTCCGATGTGGTTCATTGGAAATTTAGGTATTTCAAAAATACGACAAACCAGCAAATTAAGAAAATAAGAACCCAACCCAACCCAACAAAAAATTATAACCATAAAGCCCGTATCCAACTGTGTTCAGGCGTTTGAAAGTTTGTCGCCTATTTATATTAAAATTACTGGCTAAGTAATCAAACACTTTTCAAAGTCAATCCTTCAATTAATAATAAAAATACTCAACAAGATGTAAGATCGTTTACTTAGTTAATTGTATCGCCTATTTCTAACTGCAAAGATCTCAAATTTGAATCTAATACGTATTTCTTACTTTTACAGCTACTTGCCAACTTCGAGTACGCAGATGTAGATCCCCTCTCAGCTGTTGTAGACGTGAAGGACAGAGATGGTCACACAGTGCTGCAGGCTGCAATCGAAGCTGCGTGGGTACCAGGTGTTTGCGTGGCACTAGAGTCTGGGGCTGATGTTACTTTGAAGGTTGGTTAAAAGAAGTTAGATCCTTGATTTGTTTAATAAACCGGTCTAGCTTTACTACAAATAACGGTTATTGAGATAGAGGACGAACAGACGAACGACGTAGCTTAGTATTATAGGCCTGTATCTATATACTAGAGAAACAGTAAAGTGGTTGTAGATCGATTCTTCTATACTTATCAATTTTAAACGGCGTACCTACCTAGTTAAAATGGCTGTGGAGGATTATCATAAACGAACGACAGAGAGTTTAATAATAGCAAAAACACGTTTGATCTTTACAATAACTTCGCCTTGCACTGCTGACTTTCCAATGTCAGAAAAAGGTATTAAAGCCAATATTATTATCTTTCAGGCCAACGACGGAGAGACTCCTATACATTCGGCGGCAGCACTCGGTAACATCGACGTCCTTAACGAAATTCTCAGCGTCGCTAAACAAAAAGATGCCATTGACTATCAAAATGCAGAAGGAGAAACAGCACTCTACAAAGCAATCATAAACGGACACCTAAAATGCGTAAAGACAATTATAAAAGAAGGAGCATCCCTGAAAATCACTTTACCTGGCGATGTCAACGTCTTCCACGTAGCTGCTGATCATGGCCATTTTAAGATATTGAGAGAACTGATAGAACATGACGAAGCTATAACATCAGCATTGATAAATTCCCTAACAGCTGGAGATCGAAGAGGCTTCGCACCAATCCACTTCGCTGTATCAGAAAACCACGTTGACTGTGTTGAACTTCTTTTATCAAAGAACGCTGATATCCGCTGCAGAACAACTTGTAGCCCCCATAAAGCATCTACGCCTTTGCATATAGCCGCAGTAAAAAATCACACGGATATAGCCAAGCTTATACTAACCTATGATAAGACAACAGTGCATGAAGTCAATAGTATGGGCTGGTATCCTCTCCACACCGCCAGTCATCACGGCAGTAGAGATATCATAATGATACTTCTAAAAGAAGGGGCTGATCTGTCAGGACATACAGACGGGCCGAAGAAATACAAACGATCAGCAGTTGATATGATCGTGAACAATTTATCAAAACCCACAGAGTTTATGGAAGAAGTCTTTGACTCCTATATTTCAAGCAATGGTCAGGATCTTCAAGACCCTTCTTGCGAAGTTACTGTAGACTACGGTATCCTTATGCCCAATGTTAAGGAATTTGAGCAAATGAAAGTTATAGAGGCTTTGTTAAAGACTGGTAATCGATACGGACAAAGAAAGTTACTGGTACACCCTCTGGTGGAAAGCTTTTTGTACCTGAAATGGAAGGCACTACTACCATTTTTCTATACAATTATTACAATATACGGACTGTTCCTACTCTCTTTGACTATATTCATAACGTCAGTGTTTTTCTACAAAGACACAGATGATTCACCACCGGATTGCTTAGATGCTACAATTTGGGGCTATATCGTGTACGGGACGATAACATTGGTTCTTATACAGGTGAGTTTGTTAGTTTTTTTATAAGGAACTAGATTCTGCTCACGGCTTTAGGTACATGCATTGTTAATTGAAAACAATGAAAACTAAATAGATTGGGTACGTTTAAAAGGTTCATCGTTTTATTTGATTTATGGGATAAAAACTAGCCAATGTTTTATTTCAGTAACACTTGTGCAAAATCTCAATCAAATCTGTTCAGTAGTTTTGGCGAGAAGAATTATTAAACATCCGTTATCCATCCATGCATCCACCCAATCTTTCGCAATAGCCCCGTGTTTAGAACTTCAATTGTCAACTTAGGTGTTTTTTCTTCTTCCAGGAACTTCTGTATATGAACATAAAAAGCAGCAGATACTTCCTCCAGCTAGAAACTTGGGTCAAATTCAGTTCCTTGGCTTTTGCAATGATCCTTCCCTACACAGTTGTCGTGGTCACCTTGCCTGATGCAGAGTGGCCAAGACCTGTTGCTACTTTAGCCCTTCTGCTGTCCTGGCTAGAGATGATGTTCCTACTCTCGAGATTCCCTAACTGGGGATACTATGTGCTGATGTTTGGGAAGGTGGCATCTAATGTGGTGAAGGTATGATCATTTTAAGCTAAAATAGTATCTACTCACTCAAGGTCCATCAGACTGTAGCTATTATTACTAGGTTAAATAATATTCTAGGTTCAAATCCTTTACGGCTTCATAACAAAGTATAAGCTAACGCTATATTTGATAACTACATACCCGAATCATGTGAAATTAAAACCAAAGAAAATAGAAGCAAAATAAAAAATAGGTAGAATAGGTATTTCCAATTGAAACAGTAGAGGTAACAGCAGATTGTTGCCAACAATCTGGAGTTAGCGGGACTCTTCCGATCGATTTTGATATTTTGTGCTGTATAGCAATGCTGATACGTTACGCCAGATATTCACCAGCTCTCTGTGCAATTATTGGAGAACAACTTTATGAACAACTTTTTTATTTTTCTAGATCCTTCTGACCTTCGCGTTCCTCGTAATCGGCTTCTCACTCAGCTTCATGATCCAGTTCCGCTCCCAGCTGCCTTTCGAAGGTCCCTGGGCTGCCTTTGTCAAGACTATAGTCATGATGACCTCAGAGTTTGACTACAACTCCTTATTTGACGCAGAACATTCCAAAGAGCTCGCAACTTCTTTAATTATTGTTAGGATTATCTTCCTTGTGTTTTTAATCCTAGCTGCAATAGTTCTGATGAACCTTCTGGTCGGTGTTGCAGTCAACGATATTAATGATTTAGAAGTGCTGGGGAATATCAGAAGGCTGGCTAAACAAGTCGAGTTTTTAGGAACATTGGACACACTGGTCTACAATAAACTGTTTAGCAAATTCCTGCCTAAAAAGGTTGGAAGCAGACTGAAGAATAAACGTAAGGTAATGGGAGTCATGGTGCTATGTCCTGGCAAGCCGAGATGGAAATTTACCAAAATACTTCCTTCTAGACTAAGGGATGCGATTTTTAATAAAGCACAGTCACAAAAGAAACAACAAGAAGATGAATTAGGACTAAAAACATTCAAAAAGATGATGGATGAAATCCATGAAACTATTGTAAGAGGACATAAAATAGTCAAAGTCCAGTCTGATTTGAGTATCTCGAAGACTGGTAAAAACATAGATGATGAAATTGTCGAGCACTTGGATGATATTGACGATGCTGTTTGCGAACTTAAAGGGCAGACTAAGACTTACGTGGAAGAATCAAGGAATGCTGTAGAAGCTTTGACTGTGAAAATGGACCAAATGTCTCTGGATGTAGAGGCTATCAAGATGTTTTTGACAAGACTAGAAAGTAAGCTTATTAGATAAGATGAATGTAGAATGTATTTTTACACGATATATATAGGAAATTGTATTTTTGTAGTATTTTTTTACTAAAATATACATTTGATTTGTGAAGTAAATTAAGCGCAGTAGTCAGCTAAGTGTCAACAAAAAGTATTATAATTTTACATTAATATTACGGATTTTTAATAAATTTCATTAACAAACTCCTCATTTTGATAGTCACGTTATGAATATGGCGCAATTAAACTATTTCATAATCAAAATTGTTGACAACTGCTACGAGTCGTTTGTTTTCTTCTGTTGACATAAGTCGACCACTGGGAGCCGCCACGAAACTCCACGTTCTCTTAAATTAAATAATTGCCAAGCTGGCAACTTGCAAAACAATTTAACAGAATAGATCTCTATTAAAACCGGTTTAATTGTGATGACTTGACATGACGCATGAGCAGTACAATTATTTTCGTCCTAGTTCTGCTATTGACGCATTCTTATTCAATGTACTCGTACCTACTAGGTACGTGGATGTAGGGACAGGAAGCGTGTTAAGGCCTGAAAATTTTATGAAAACAAGCCGAATTTATTATGAAAACAAGGTTAACAGAAGGAAAAAAAGAAGTTGACAAGGCATACCAAAAATTATGTATCAAATCAAAAATAAATAAACACAAGACTTAGGTACCGACTAAGTTGAAATTGAAAGGCACGTACGTACCTAACACAAAAGTTTCTCTAGCGTCACATAAAACCAAACCTCAAAAGATTTTCGTGGGTTGGGCACTTACGTACTATCGGTCTATAGATTGAGTTGAAGAATGGACAAAGGGACAGGTTCATAAACCGAAGAATAGATGCTATAAAATGGTATCGCTCAGCCATTTCGTCCCTAAGGACACGCTCTTAAAGGGTTAAAGATATTTTTTGTAGGACCTAAAATAACAAATAAATTGCATGATTCTGAAACGCCTGAAGGCAGGTTTTGGTGAGGATTAAAATTCTTGTATTGAAATGCATTGAAATTTGAAATTGCTTAAAAATCTAATTAATTGCTTAAAATGTACATAAATCTTAAATTATATCCTCTATAATTTATGATTTATGTACATTATCGATTTATATGAATATGATATATTTATTTATGAATTAGTGCCTGAGTTTAAAGTCGCTCAGCGAGCTATGGAAAGAGCTATGCTCGGAGTTTTTCTGAAGGATAGGATTCGTAAAGAAAACATCCGACAGAGAACCAAAGTTATCGACATACCTCAAAGAATCGACAAGCTGAAGTGGCAATGAACCGGCCATATCTCGCGAAGAACGACAACCGCGGGTAAACGAGTTCTTGAGTGGAGACCACGACTCTGCAAACGTAGCGTAGGGTGCCCTCCTGCCAGGTGGGATGACGATCTGCGAAAGGCTGCTGTTTGATGCTGGATGCGTAAAGCTAGAAGACAGGGCGCTATGGCGCTCATTAAGGGGAGGCCTATGTCTAGCAGTGGACTAATATAGGCTGATGATGAATTGACTGATCTGACGACCTCTGTGGCGCGGTGTGCGAAAGTCCGCCTGCGACGCAGGAGGTTGCGAGTTCGATTCCCATCTCGGGACAAATGTGTACGATCTGCAGATATTTGTTCAGGGCGTTCTGGATGTTTTCATGTATAACAAAAAAATAACTATCTATGTATAGTAAAGTATTCTATTGTATTATGTATATCAGTTATCTAGTACCCATAACACAAGCTCTGCTTAGCTTGATGCTGGATAATGCTGTGTGAATAGTCCAACATTATTTCTTTATTTATTAATTCACCCGCCCATAGGGGATATCCCTTAAGTACACGTGCCTGAAACAGCACGCCTCGTTCATATTCAAAGTCTGTTACATACAGAAGGTTCATTATCATAATATCAGTTGGTAACTTTACTAATTTAGATTCTCTGAAGTTATTGAATGTGGTAGATCTAACTTCATAGCGTGGGATGGCTCGAGTGTTTGCGTGGGAATGTTGAATGGCTTTTATAGTTTCTTGAAACGTGCTTATTTTATTCCACTGTGGGTATTTTTTAGGGTTTTTAGCATTGATTTATTAAAAAGGGAAGATGTGGCAAGAGTTTCTCGAAAGTGGCAACCTCAAATTGTGTAAAATTGTGTGCTCCTACCTCAGTCACCGTCGGACCGGCGGCGGCACGGGCGTTCGTGATTCTCGTGCTTGATACGACGTACTTTTGACAGCTTTTCTATTAACACGATTTTTCTTGTTCATGCCATAGCTGTGACTATTACGATTATTTGACAATTTGACCGTTCAATGGTGTGGTGTTATGCTAGTATGTTAACTCAATAACACCGCCCCTGTAGACAGGGGTGGTGTTAGTTTGTTAACATAGTAGTCTCGTAACTTGCGGATAACGGGGTTGGTCAAAATGGTCATAGTTTTGGTATTTAGTTACTTCTATTAACATTAACATACCTATTATATGTCATTATAATATTATAAATGCAAAAGTTTGTATGGATGTATGGATGGAAGTTTGTTACCTCTTCACGCCAAGACTACTGAACAGATCGGACTAAAATTTCCATAGAAAAAACGCGCGCGAATTGGCGGGGCGCAGCTAGTTTATTGATATAACAATCGATTGATATATTAATAAATATTTAGGTATAATTCTTTGTTAACCCTAAGAGGTAAAATAAAAAAAAATAAACAACATGTAACCACACATGCTCTGCTAAACTTGAGGCTAGATAATGCTGTGTGAATTGGTTACCTCGGTGGGTAGGTTCTATTACGTACTCTATACCCACAAAGTAACTTACCAGGGGCCTGATTCCACTAACACAATCGCTTCACTATGACAATATTATCGCTTCATTATCGCGTTACAATCACCGCCATTGTCACCTTTTGGTATTCTACTAAAACGATCTTTTTTTGTTTATGCCATATCTATGACTATTACGATTATGATTATATGCCCCACCACATTATTGACACGATATTATAAGTCATAGAGATTGTAATCTTATGGCATTGGAATACCAAACAAATTTACGACTAAATCTCTATCTTAATCGTATGGCGCCATTATGGCATTTTGTTTAAAAAATAGTGGAATTAGGCCCCTGGCTGCATGGAGGGCCATGCAGAGTATAGGGATACTCGGTAGGTAGGGTCCATTAGGCACATACTGGACTACGATACTAGGATGGATACTAGGTATAATATACCTATGGCTGGCCCTACATCCAGTGGGTAGGCTCCATTAGTTACGAATACCAACAAAGTAAGTTACCTGGCTTGTACTTTAATGTCATCTATATGTAAGTTTCACCAACTAGTTAGAGTTTACCTGCGTCTCGGGACATTAAGCCATGTTTGTTCGGTAACACGACAAAGTTAATTATTAGGTACCATACACATAGATTTATATAGTTAGATAGGCCCTTTTCATAGTAAGACCGCACCCTGTAATCACATCACACAATAATATTATAAATGCGAAAGTTTGTATAGATGTATGGATGGATGGATGGATGGATGTTTCTTACTTTTTCACGCCAAAACCACTGGACGGATCTTGCTGAAATTTTGCATGCAGGTAATTCTAATCCTGGAATCAAACAAAGGATACTTTTTGTCCCATAAATCAGTTCCCTTGGGATGAAAATCATCTTTTAACGTTTCCATAGGATCAACGCGTGCGAAGCCGCGGGGCGCAGCTAGTCTCCCTATATGTAAAGCGAATTGTAAAAGGTCGTTCATTTGGAATCGGTGTATGTTTTTTTTACAAAAGTTCTTGTAATAGATATCATCCTATATTAGTAGGTACACATTAGAAAGCTTACTTTTCAGGGTTTGACATAAACTATATTTTATCCCGGAATTACCATGGGAACGGGAACTACGCGGGTGAATGGCGAGGCGCTGCTAGTATAATATAGTTAGAAAAGAAAGAAAGAAAAATATTTTTATTTACCTTAAAAGAAAACATACACACAAAAGGAAAACTTATGCTACTGGTAAATCTATAAACGTTCTCTCAGTTATGTGCGCAGAACATTCTAAGGCAAATATGGCCGCCACTCAGCGTTGTGCTGGATGAACACTAGTGTGTCCACCCAGCGCTGGTTTTCAGTGAGGGCCATAGGCTTATTAAGTTTGGATGGATGGATGTTTGTTACCTCTTCACGCCAAAACGACTGAATAAATTCGACGTGACGACCTCTGTGGCGCAATGGGCGAGGGTCTGCCTGCGACGCAGAGGTTGCGGGTGCGATTCCCGCCTCGGGACAAATGTTTGTACGATCTGCAGATATTTGTTCAGGGCGTTCTGGATGTTTTCTATGTATAATAAAACAATATCTATCTATGTAGTGTATTGTATTATGTATATCAGTTGTCTAGTACCCATAACACAAGCTCTGCTTAGCTTGGGGCTAGATAATGCTGTGTTATTTGTCCCGAATTATTTATTTTAGATCAGACTGAAAATTTTGCATACATGTAATATACTAATCTTGGATATTACATATAGGCGATAGGCTTCTTATTATCCCATAAATCAGTTTTGTAGGAACAACGTATGCGAAGCCGCGGGTCGCAGCTAGTTACTATACAGGGTGGTTTTTTGAGAAGAGCAGTGAAGGCCAATTTGGAAACCACGAGAGCTGTTTTAGAATTGTGTGCAAAGTGCATATATGTATGTATGTTCATTTTTCTTTGCAACGATTGATCAGCAACAAAATCCATTGGTTCAATAAAACGGCATCTCTTTTTTATCATTGGTGTCGATTTTGTCAAAGTAAAAGGTTTAAAATAAAATTAAATATGCAGTTATTAGTTTTCTTATAAATCAAGGGCATGACTCCTTTCGCGGTAGTTCGAGGGACTAAATGTTACTTTCACCCGAGGTAAACACTGTGCTTTTCATTACGAATACAAGGAAAGTAAAAATAAAAATATGAATGAGCTAATGAAAAAATCAGTAAATTTTATTTTACATAAATCTTAGGTGAGATATTTATTAAAAGTCTATGGTAAAATTAGAGCAATTATTAGTTATATATAGTGAAAGGTTTTTTCCAGGCACCTCTTGAGAAGTGAAAACCTTTTATTTTTTGTTTAAATCCATCATTTTGCCTTTTGAGAAACGATGTTTGTCTCTCAAAATCCTTTAAATGTACATTGTGTGTTGTCTTTAACATAGAACACACGCCCATAATGTTGAAGGTTTGTAATAAGTCTTTGAGAGGTCGTTAAAATATATTAACAAAACGTTTTCCTCTAACGATTTCACTATTTTCTCAGCGCGCCATTTCATAAAATCGTTGTACGATTTTTCATTTTGATTTAGATGGTAAAAGGTTTTCCACTACTACTTTAGCCTCATAATTTATAAAATCAGGCGTTAAATCTATGTCTATATCAATATCTGAACTAATTGTAATAATCAATACAAATCAATCATCACACAAAATTGTGCAACTCGAAAAATCATACGAAGATAGGATTGACGTAATTTCTTAGGCAAAAAAATCCTCTTTAGAGATGGCAGAATATAGCCATGGTAGCTTTCAGTATTCTACCATGGTTGAATAGACATGGTAAAATACCAATCTAACTACCATTCATTTTTATCATTTAAAAAATGTATATAAATAAGTAAATAAGTTTTCCGAAATCTATAAAATGAAATTGTTAAAGTGAATTATAATATGATATTTACCTCTAATTTATTTCAATTTTACATTACGCTGTAATTGAATGGCCGTATGAATTGCGTCAAACCAGACAAGCAAAAGCCATCTCACAAGAAGTTGAAGTTGAGTGGCTGTATAGAAAGGTGAAATGCATGGTTCAAGAGAAAATTGAGGTGACAGCTCTCATTTGTTTTGTACTTGTCATTACTTTTCGTCCCTAGGGACAAAAATTATAACTTTCATCCCGCTGCGCAGACAACTTTCAGAGTATGAGTAATGAAAACATATTTTATTTACATAACAGATTCAGGCGTTACTTTGCGGAAATCCATTGTAAATATATGTATGAAAATATTTACTAACAATTCCGCGAATTTTTAAGCTATTGCATAGCTTCTATCGCGGGCCTTGAGCGCGGGGACCGAATCCAGAAATTGCGTAACGAAAAAACCTCACGCTCCCCACTCCGACCGGCACAGCGGTGATACTTTTTAGTTTTGCCATCTATCGATGAATAACAGAACTTTTAATGACTCTTTGAAATATCACGCTTGTCTCTTTAGTTCAGCAACTCGCCTCTAGATGGCATTGCAATAGCTTTACCGCGGCAGTCCCCGAGTGCCACACGACTTTTTGTTTTAATATTTTATTTATTAATAAAAAAAAATAGATATTTACACGTAAATTAAATATTGCTTTTGAAGTAAACTGCTAGATGTCGTAAGCCGTTAGTAAAAGGAATTGGTTCAAATAAAACATCTTGTTACATTTTTTATTCTTTTTATTTAGTACAGTATAAGTGAATTTTGTAAATAAAATCTTATAATATTTAGTAGGTATACATATTTATGTTGGTGCACGGACAATTTAGATATTCAATTTGTATGACTTATTTCGTTTAGAATAGACAAAATTTTATGTAATACCTATTGGAGTAGAAAGATACAGAAATACGATTTATATTTTAATGACATTATTTATAATTGCATGATATCAAACATAAATTGCATATAATTATAATAAAACCAAACCCACTGGTAAACAAAATATAATATCGCATAAATAAATTAAAGTTATCAATTCCTATAAATTATGTACTCTACACTTATAATTAAGATTACATATTACATTGCTAGGGTTTACATAATTAGGATAGGTACAGCGTTTTCTATATTCCTACGTAATATCACAAAACACAGATGAAGTTTAAAGCGATATTCTAGTATGAAAATTTTAATGATTTTACAGTTTATGTATTGAGTATTTATAATTTAGAATTCTAATAAATATGATTGAATTTTATAAATAAATGATTGTTGTTTTGCTAGACATGCTTTTGATTATCTTATTCGATTCACTCGGTTTTTTAATCAAGGTACAGTTTTTTGTGGGTAAGTATGTAAATATATTAATTAATTTTTATAAAATACTTATCCAAAGTGCATAGATGTTGTTTCAGTGCTTAGAATAACTAAAAGTTATAACTTTGAATATTTTTTTGTGTTTCTTACAAGAAATGGTCGAAAATATATATTATTTATTTATTAGATATTCATTTTATTATATAGGTAACTTATATTTAATAAGACCTACAACATTATAGCATAATTTTGCGTCATTTTAAAAATAGTATACATATATTTTAAATGATGCAAAATTAAGATTTTTCGTCTGTAAACAATTGACTTAAGACTATAACTTATATTTGATATAATAAATATATTTATATACAACAATTTTATCTAAAAGGCATAGGATATAAATACACTGTGGTCCATTATTTTAAAATGGTATTTAAATATATTATGTGCTTTTAATTATTTAAACAACAGGTCAGTTAGTAAACGCTTTTGTTCTTCAATCGAAAAATTATTTGGTTATTTAGACCGTTATTTTATATAAGTAAACAATGTTTTTTTATATATTATGTGCATTATATTCATCTTTTGCAATCTAATTTTAACCAGATTCTGACTAGAATAATTTCTATATATTAAAATTTTACTAAGTTTATAATTTATAAAATGTATTGTGATTATATATGATTATGCTAAATTGATATTTAGACCAACGCCCGCTACGAAGTCATCTCTTATCATTGGTAGAAGAGCTGTGTGCCTGAAACAAAAGTTTTTTTTATTGTTATATGTCCATTCAGTTATTATAAATAAATAATGCTGGACAATCCTTTCTAGCCCCAAGCTAAGCAGGGCTTGTGTTTATGGGTACATAAGAACGTACAAACTGCCGACAACCCATGACTGATAGTTTGTTTTAAATAAACTATAAACCAACTTTAATTTTATCGTTTAATCATAGATGCGATTGTCAGAACTGGACCAAGAATAATCAAAATCGAATCACCCAGACAAAAGTTCTGAGGTAACAAATATAAAAACAGTTTAAAGTCGCTCAGCGAGCTATGGAAAGAGCTATGCTCGGAGTTTTTCTGAAGGATAGAACTCGTACCTAACGAATACATCCGACAGAGAACCAAAGTTATCGACATAGCTCAAAGAATTAGCAAGCTGAAGTGGCAGTGGGCCGGCCATATTTCGCGAAGAACCGTTAACCGCTGGGGTAAACGAGTTCTTCAGTGGAGACCGCGACTCGGCAAACGTAGTGGACGCCGCCCTCCTGCGGCCAGGTGGGATGACGATCTGCGAAAGACTGTAGGCAGATGCTGGATGCGTCAAGCTGAAGACAGGGCGCTATGGCGCTCATTAGGGAAGGCCTATGTCCATCAGTGGACTAGAATAGGCTGATGATGAAATGTAAAAAAGAAAATACAGTCGTCAGTAATTGACAATGTGTCTTTTAACCGACTTCGAAAAACGAGGAGGTCCTTTTTCGAAGTCGGTTAAAAGACACATAACGGTTTAAAAAGTGATATAATATTCAGTAACTTAACCTCATAATACTACAAACAACCCATAATATAAGCGGCGCATACAGCAGTGAAAGTGGCGCCCCCATCTATTTTATCTTATTATTACGTTGAACACAGGAAGTTTTAAAAATCCATCGTACAGTTTGTGATATCTATTAAGCCATTTATTTATGCCTCTGTAATAGTTTCATTTTGTAATGTTTAGGCAGAGATATGATGTTGCGCTTTTTGGCCACCAAACCGCATTTCCGCATCTCTTCCTAAACTATATGAGATAAAACGATTACAGACGTATTAAAAGATAGCTAATAATAGATACCACAAACTGTACGATGGATTTTTAAAATTTCCTATGTTTAACGTAATAATATCATAAAATAGGTGGCGCTGTCATATTGCCTCGGCTATGCGCCTTAATATTGGGCTAGATAATGCTGTGTGATGGATGAGTCAAGAAGACAGGGTGCTATGGCGCTCATTAAGAGTGGCCTAAGTCCAGTAGTGGACTAACATATTCGGTTGATGATGATGATGTAGGATTATTTATTATTGAGTATCCAGCATTATTTATTATTGTGTAAGTATTCGGTTTAAATAAGTTTTGACAATCTAAAGTTAGTGAATAATTTGTATAATTTATCATCACATCATTTAAATTGTTGATAGAAAAAATGATCTGATCAGTATGAAATAAAAAGAAAAGATTAGCCTATTTGTATATTAGTAGTCAGTTTTTTTAATGCTTTTTGATAAACTACATTTTGTATAACAGAAAGTACGTTGTGGATAAAAAAAACGTACATGCGCTGCCTGTGTGACAGCCTTACTACAGCCAGTAGGGTTGCTTCATCAGGGTGGACCAATTTTGTGTCTTTTCATCCTCGAAAATAAAAAAATAGCGCCTAAACATCAGAGTACATAAAATGTGGGAATATCAGAAAAGAAAAAAACAAACAATTATTGAGGTTCCATAGCTTAAAAATATTAATTTGTCGTGTTTTAAAAACTATAAATCGACTTTAATTAAGCTATTTGACAACAATGAACATAATACTACCCCGCATAACAATTCTACCACCGAACTGCGATCCCCAACCCGCATGCCCAGCGTGAGGATTATGGGCATCACCCCCCACTAGATAAACGCTAACAAGGCGCGTATCAGGGGGAGGCCTGCGTCCAGCAGTGGACCAATACAGGCTGAGGTTGAGGTTGAGGGAAAATATACTAATGTACAAAAAATATTATTAAATTTTTTACATGATAAATATTAATCCCTCGAATGTAGGTATTTTCTTTACATAGGTTTATATATATTATATATATATATAAAGTAAATATATGTGTCCAATATCTGCTGATAAACTGACCAACATATTAGATTTTTTTAGGACACTAGCTGATTACAGTAAAAAACCTTCTCTGATAACATTCAACAAAACGAAAAAAAAAAAATTTAGACAGAACTCTATACTTTCTAAATATTTTTGATCTTACTATCAATATGTTTATGTCTAAAAACTTGCAAATAAAAAAAACAAAAACTTACTCATGCGGTGCAGGCCAGGCGGGCGCGTGCTTGTGCGTGGCAGCCCTAGCTCTCGCCAGTAGGGTCATCACGGCGCGCTTAGTCGGCGACATGGCGGCCCGGGCGCCGCCCAGCAGAGGCCGCTTGCGCGTCACACCCGCCGCACCTGCCACCAAGCCATAAAACCCATTTCTAAAGTGAAAACTTCTTTAGAAGTAGGTAACTACCTAATTTTTACCCGAATACCAACGGAGATCTGAGAGTTTTATCATAACGGATGGTTATAATAAAACGAATACCAACGGAGATATAAGAGTTTTATCATAACAGAGGGTTATTATACCAAGGGAGATCTAATTGCATAGGATGCTTCTTAATCCCCAGAACAAATGAAAATTGCTAAAATTGTACCAGCATACAAAAAAATTACGAAAACAGATCCTAAAAATTATAGACCCTTACTATCGGTGTTATCAAAAGTATATGAAAAGATTATCAAAGATATGCATATATAAATAATGTTAGAAAAATTAGAATACTATGGCATTAGGGGTAAGTAAGGTAAAATAAGGTAAGGTAATGGAAACTATTACACTCATATTTAACAATCTGTCCAAAATTACAAGGGGCGTATCCCAAGGTTCAATTTTAGGACCTATAATGATCATTTTATTCACAAATGACCTGATATCCTTAATGGAAAAATATCATCCCGGTGTTAAGCTGGTTTTATTTGCTGACGACAAAGACGCCATAATCTCGGCAGACTCATTAGCAGAACTGTCACGTAAGCTAAATATAGTAGTCAGAGGTTTTGATAAGTGGTTTCGTTACTTGAGTAATTGCCTTTTTTAGAATGATTTCACACTTTCATATCTCTGCCTAGTGATTCTTTAATCTCATCTTTAGTCAAGGATGGAGACCATACTACAGCATTACTCAAGCATGTTCCAGACCATATTATGGTCTGGGCCACGCTTGAGTAATGCTAGGAAAAGATTTCTAAGCACCACAGCTTTTTTTAAATAAATCGCCAAAAAATTTTGAAAACGTTTCGTTTCACAAAAACCACCAAATCAACAAAAATACATTGTGATAGTCAGGTTGATAAGGTAAAAGAACGTTTTTCGCTTAGATAAATGTGTGGACCATAGACAAATCCCTACTCACTCAAGTAGAGATTTTTCTAGAGCAACTAGCGAAGTAGCGTGAGAATTACGTTCTATAATAAAGATTTACTTGAGCAGAGATTCTAAACTTGAAGCTTGAACTTGCAAGCTTTCATAATACGGGTCTTAGAGAGTGTGTTTAGGATAAATGTAAGCTGATTAAGGAAGCCCCCTCGGAAGCTGGATTACTATGTAGAAATGACCACCCTAATAAAACTCTTTAATCCATCATGATTATTAACACTAAAAGCCGTCACACACAGAAACCATGGCCGGGCCAGGGGCGAAGGCGTGCGTGCGGGTTGTAATGCGTGAATTCAAATGAGAGAAAACACACAATGGCATAACTAATGTGCATATTTTATGATCAGGATATATACCTGTCAAAAGTTGCGCATCAAATAATTAAAATGAACTTTGGTTTGGATGTTCCTCAACCCTAACCTTTTGACAACCCTAGATAGAGTAAGGGCTGCCACGGAGGTAGATAATAAATTATTGTAGAGTCTCTTCAAAATGAGAAGAGTCGTGGCAAGTGGGGGCGCTCGTGTGCTAATTGACAACTTTTGTTGCGTTGACAGCACTGCTCTGTCATTGCAGGACTAAAAGTGTTATTCCACCGTAACGCCACCACTCTTCTCTTTTTGAACAGACTCCAAAAAATATATGGAGCGGAATTACATGCACTAAAGACAAATTAAAATGATATAAGTAAGTCTAACGGAAGCTACATCTAGAGATATTATGTTATTCTTACCAATATGCATGTGATTTCAAAATGGCTAAAAAAATATAGGTATACGTATTCTCTATTGATATAGAAACATAACTACATATTTATTTTTGCATTTTGAGATGTTTTTATTGTAGAATTTAACCATTGAAAAATTGATATTTTAAATCTCAATCGCAAAATTTCAAAACGCTACGCCATTGACTAGAGCGGACGTGACATCACGGTGCACATTTTTTCTTTTTTTATTCTGCTTGCTGCACCATGATTTGACACTATTCTGCCCACTTGACATTTCGTATTGTCGATTATTTTCAGTTTTTTCGGAAAACCTCTTTCCTGAGATGATCACTACCGAGGTCGTCACCAAAGGTTTTAATCAAGTGTGTACGTCGACGTCACATAAACATGGCGCCAATATGGCAGCGTTTTTATCACCCGAAAATTATTGTAGTTTTAATTTGATTTTTTTACATTGTTAATGCGAAATTCAGTGAGCGTCTTATCATTCCTCGGTTAAATAG
Source organism: Eupithecia tripunctaria (assembly GCA_955876795.1). Classification (NCBI taxonomy): domain Eukaryota; kingdom Metazoa; phylum Arthropoda; class Insecta; order Lepidoptera; family Geometridae; genus Eupithecia; species Eupithecia tripunctaria. The sequence goes on along the minus strand of OY041623.1, from coordinate 3,165,294 downwards.
TGACCTAGGAAAGACCGAAAGAATCGATTAAAACAATAAAAAAAATCGATGCATATACCCTATTAACCCCGAGGACTATTTTATCCCAAATGGTGCAATCCTTACTATATGTCACATGCCTGGTATATGTGGTTCATTAGGTTAATTCATCATAATGTTGTTTTACCAGATAAGGAAGAACGATGAAGTCAGGTTTCGATTCCAAAATATTTTTTACAATGTTTTCTAAGAAGCCAAATGGCGCGGAAAGTGCCCCTTTTCCGCACTACTAGTCACTAGCCAGGTGCGCAGGACATACATAGTGCACAAGTGTGCGCGCAAACACAAATGCACTCTGTATTCCCTCACTCTCATAATCTGACGGCAGATTGACACAACCGGGGAGAGGTTAAGCGCAGGAACAACAGCTTAACGTGCTTTCCTAGGCACGAGGGTGTAACACCACCAACTTCCTGACTCCGGGCTGCTGCTGTGAATTTTTCTTGCTAGAAAAACCATTATTGCTCGACCCGGGATTTGAACCCAGGACCTCATAATCAGCGGTTGAATTAGCTGACCGCTAGACCAACGATGCAGTGGAGTGACAGTATGAAATATAGAAGCTTATAGGAAGAGGCCTACTTTGTCAACGTCTACAAAGGTTAAATGACGTACCGACCTTGTGTGGCGAGCGCGTGCACTGTGGCAGGCTTGACGCCGCGCAGCGCCGGGTGCGCGTGCAGTACGCCGCCGAGGACAGGGCTGCTGAGACCGAGGATGTCGCCTCCACCTGAAATAATGATATTGTGAGCTTTGTATTTACACGATGATGTCCCTGCAGCTAAGCCGTGTGGTGCCGGCGGCATAGAATCTGCACCACCCCAAATCTTCCCTCGAGTGTCGTAAGAGGCGACTAAGGGATATTTGCCGGAGGCGGGCAGCAGCGCCTCGTGCCGAACTGTTCACACTCTGTCACCATACTGCGATCCCCGCATGCCCAGCGTGGGGATTATTGGCATTACCCCCATGAAATACGCCAATAAGGTGCTTTTGAGGGGGAGGCCTACGTCCTGCTGGTACCCGGTATCATTGGGTACGCAGACGACAGCACCGTGGTTGAGAGGTACCTATCCAACGGGAAAGCCAGTCGGAATGACGTACAGGTGCAGAGAGAAGATATGCTGCAGCGCTTGAACTTAACTCTTATGGCAGTCTCAGACTGGGGCAAAGCCAATCGGGTTAACTTCAATGCCTCTAAAACGCAAGCATGTCTCTTCTCTGCAAAAAAGAGTCCGCTTGTCCAGCTTCCCGTTTTCCGCAATGTACCGGTACCTATAAAGGATCAACTGAAGCTCCTCGGTGTCACTCTCACACCAACTTTGAACTTTGGCACATTCATCGAGTCGAAGGCCAAAACAGCAGCCATGAAGCTAGGGATCCTAAATAAGGTTAAGCGATACTTCACACCGGGACAGCTTCTATCACTTTATCAAGCACAGGTCCGGTCTGGTTTGGAGTATTGCTGTCATGTTTGGGACGGCTCGGCCAAGTACCAGCTTGCAGCCGTAGACTCGATCGAACGAAGACCTTTCAGACTCATTGACGAGCAGTACCTTGCAGAGACTAAGGTTCAAAGTCTCGACCACCGCCGCAAGATAGCTTGTCTCTCGATCTTTTATAGGATATATTTTGGAGAATGCTCACTTGAAGTACATGACCTGATCCCACCATCCCCCTTCCACTCCAGGACAAGCAGATGCACAGCGCAATACCATCCATACTTGGTGGACGTACCCTCCACTCGCACTAAGCGGTTTTCCTCTACCTTTATTATTCGCACCGCAAATGAATGGAACTCGCTCCCTGCCTCTGTTTTTCCGGCCAATTACCACCTGGGTCTCTTCAAGACAAGGGTGAATAGGTATCTTCTAGACCTTCGTGATACACCGTCAGCCGCATCTTCACTTTCCATCAGGTGAGTTCGCGGTCAAACAAAGGTCTATTTACCGTAAAAAAAAAAGCCGCGGAACGATATTATGCTGTTGAGGTTGAGGATGAGGTTACTTAATTTTTATTTATAACTAACTTTTTACTATTACGAACCATAATAGTGAAAAAGGATTTAAATGTACGAGTATAGAGGTTTAGATTTAATCAAAAGAATAAATATGTCTTAAAAATATATACTTATTAAAAAACAATAGCCGCTCGACTATTAGTAGTGCCGCTCTCGAAAGCATTTCAATAACCGATACTATATCGATTTTGTTTTATCGCGACTCTACCGCTTACGTAACTTTGACTATAACAATTTCCAACTTAACCCGCTCCCTTGAACAACTAAACAACTAATGCATCAAAGTTTGCAGTAGCAGCTATTTATCAAACTTTATAATAAGGTTGGAATAAAATTGTGGAATATACGTTGGGAAGTCGTTTCTTTGTTCACGTTCCTAATACGATGGTGATTTTGCCCCACTCTGCAAAGAAGGTACCGAGTAAAACGGGACAGAGACTTAGACCCATATTCTTAGTCTTTTCCTTTAATATTCCTCCAACCAAGCCCAATTGAGGAGGTTATTTAGGAAGATTGGAGGTTCCCTCGAGAGTTACGTAGAAATAGGTATTCTTAGACATAACGCAAAAGTTTTTGAGTATTCCCTCAACTCATCCCTAGTAAGGTACACTTTAGATGAGGCAAGGTGACGTCATTGTTTCCCGGAAAACTTATTGCTTTTATGTTGGCCAACAGTAAAAAAAAGTCAGATTGTTCCGCCAAACTTTTGATATTGGCAACAAAGAATAATCGTTTATCGTTTTGAGTTGTCTTGAGGGAGTTTCAAGGTTGGTTATGATGGTACTTTACGTTTGACAGTTCCCACCTTACCTTGAACTGAGGTGCACCGAAAAAATCTAAGGTGAATGACGATTCTGTCAACTGAGAATACGATTTTGTTGGAGGTTGAGTCAAGTCGAGGAAATCTGAAGGAAACAACTAAGAATATGGGTGTTAAGTTAATAGAAATGGAAGGAATATAGGAGCAAAACATCCTTTTACAGAGGTCAGAATGACAAGTTATGTTTTAGGGTGTAAGCTCGGAGTAAATAGTACACCGCTAGTGGTTCGGTCAAGATACCGCCACCAATCACAGCTGCTAGTGGCTTAGTGGCGGCCAGCAGACGCTGGCACAATGTTCGGTTGCCTGCTTGCAGCAAGACTGCCTGTTTTGGTGAGGAAACGGGCGCAAGGAAGAAGTTGGCTACTGTGGCCGTGTGTGCGCGTAAGAGATTTTCGACCTATAAGTACCTAGTCGCATTATATCATTTTGATAGGACTATCTATATAATTTTAAGTGAAATTATATAGATAGTATTAAGTTCGAATGAATACATTACTTTGCAGACAAAACAGTGCAATCAATACAGTTTTATCTGCAAAACAAGGCTAAAATACAACAAAATGTGGTTTTCTCATTGATTTATTAAAAACGAAGATGAGGTACTGGTTGCTCGAAAGTGGCAACCTCAAATTGTGTAAAATTGTGTTCTCCCACATCAGTCACCGTCTGACCGGCGGCACGGGCGGTCGTGATTCGCGTGAAATATTGTTGTCTCAGTCTCACTTCGGTCCTAGATACGTCTTTCCGTCTTTGTTCTTCTTTGTATTGCACAGGACTGGAAATCTAAGTGTGAGCGTATGTGATTGCGTGTAGGGTTTTCTGCTTATCATTTCACTTAAATTATATAAATAGTATTAACTTGGAATGAATACATTACTTTGCAGACAAAACAGTGCAAACAATACAGTTTTATCTGCCAAACAGGGCTAATATATAAAACTAAACAATACAACCAAAGGTAGGTTAATGTTTCACAGTATTATTATTTTATTTTATTCAGGAGCATGTACACAGCTATACATTATGTTTGTATCATATACTATCACGCGCGATGCGAGCGCCAAACGCACATTCGGGCGATTCCCGCAGCTTGTGGCTCGACCGCGCCACTCGAACGTTCGGCGATACTATAAAAAATGTATTACGAAACTCGTCCGCAGCTTGTAGTCCCATCTAATGGCTTCGACTAGAGTCTGCTCAAAAAAGAAGAAGCGTTGCGTTACGGTGAACTAACACTTTTAGTCGTACTGCAATGACAGAGCAGTGTTGTCAACGCAACAAAATTTGTCAATAGCACACGAACGCATTCACTTTCCACGACTTTTCTCTTTTTGAGCAGACTCTAGTGGCTCAGTGTGCGGGCTGTCTAAACTGCATTACACTAATAATTTAAATATAAAAGGTTAGACGTATGGATGGATCAATGTCGTTCACGCCAAAACTACTGAACGGTTCAAGCTGAAGTTTTATCTATCCGGGATTAGATGTAAAAATACATCTAATCCCGGAAACATAGACTTTTTATCCCAAAATTCAGTTCCCATGGGACAGATATCATCTTTGAACGTTTCCGTAGGAACAACGCGTGTGAAGCCGCGGGGCGCAGCTCGTAGAATAATATACTTACCAAGCAGTGAGTTCTGCGTCAGCAGATGGTGCGTGGGCTGCTGAAGAACTCCTCCGCTGACCAGCACGCTGTGGCCTCCGTGACTGGCTGCCAACTGGAAACGACAAACTAGATCATTAGAGTCAGAGTCAGAGTCAAATCGTTTATTTCTTTGGACTTACAAAATAAGCACTAAGACAAGTAAATTTTTACTATACACACAGCTGGATAAGTAATGATTAATATCAAATAAGAAATAAGGTGCAATTGACTTTATTTTACTTCAATAGGGTATATGCATGCGACTTCAAAAAAGCTTATATTATTTTTTCGCGAAAAATGTACATTATGTATATTTATTTTGTATTTATGATGTTTTTATTGTAAAATTATTTTATGATGTTTTTATTGTATGATTTAAATATCTACTTTTCAATAATTAACATTGAAAAGTAGAAATTTTAAATCTCAACCGCAAATGTCTAGACGCAACGCTATTGGCACCTGAAGCGTGACGTCATACTTAAACATTTTTGTATGGGCATGAAGTTTTGACTTTGAGTTGGTAGGGGCTTAGGGGACTCGCTGATCCGTGACGTCACAAAATGCAAGGGCTAACATGGCTGCGTTTATATTACCCGAAACTGAGTGTTGAGGAGTAGTGGGTATTGGTGGCACCATTTGCTCAGCCAGGCCCGCAGGCACTGGCCTGGCTCGGTGGCCGTGCATCGGCCACATTCGGCTCGGACCCGACATGGTCTAGAGAGTCATCCTAAACTGGCCTATTTCACCCCACTGCCATTGATGTCTAAACCCATGCAAGATAAAGAAAAGTCGTGAAGACATACGTGCCCTCGATTTATAAGAAACAATTACCGCATATTTCGTTTATTTAATCTATTATTTTTGATGGAAATCATGTTTTAATCAGTTTATGTATTATGTAATGTTTTTGCCTGCCAATTTTAGTAGGTAATACATTTCTTTGTAAAGATTGATCCTTATCAGCAACAAAATCCATTCGGTTCGATATTACAGGGTTTCGTTTTATTTTTTACCATTCGTGTCGATTTCCTTCAAAAGTAAAAGGTTTTTAATAATACTAAATATTATGCTGTTAGAGTCTGTTCAAAAAGAGAAGAGAAGAGTCGTGGCGTTACAGTGAGCATGGGATAAAGCGAAAAACGCTATTGGTGTATTTTGTGACCTTTCTAAAGCTTTTGATTGCGTTGATCATGGTACATTAATAAATAAACTAAGACATTATGGAATTCAAAACAAGGCACTGGACCTTATGCAATCATATTTATCTGATAGAGTCCAAAAAGTAGATATTGGTAAAGAAAGATCTAGGGGATCAAAAATCGATTTAGGAGTCCCGCAAGGATCAATATTGGGTCCTTTTCTATTTTTAGTATATGTAAATGATCTCCCATTTCTAGCAAAAGATCTCTGTGATATAGTCTTATTTGCTGATGATACTTCATTGATTTTTAAAGTTGACAGAAATAAACATAATTATGACGATGTAAATAATTCTCTTTCACAAATACTAGATTGGTTCACCGCCAATAACCTCTTACTCAATGCTTCAAAAACCAAATGCATAAAATTCATGTTACCAAATGTAAGAGAGCTCCCAACTAAGATAATGCTAAAGGATGAGATTGTTCACCTTGTAGACTCAACTGTTTTCCTAGGGTTACATATTGATTCCTCTCTTCAATGGAGACCGCAAATTGATGCTCTGGCAAACAGACTTAGTTCAGCAGCGTATGCGGTTCGAACAATTAGATACATTACCGATGAAGATACAGCTAGGTTAGTTTACTTCAGTTACTTCCATAGTGTTATGTCTTATGGTATTTTGCTTTGGGGACAGGCAGCTGACATCCAGACTATCTTTGTTATTCAGAAAAGGGCGGTACGCGCTATTTATAAATTAAATCCACGAGACTCGTTAAGGGAATTATTTAAAGAAATAAATATTTTAACAGTAATATCGCAATACATCTATGAAAATCTAATGTATACACACAAAAACAGAGATAACTTTATGAAAAGGTGTGATGTTCACAATAAAAATACAAGAAACAAGAACAAATTACACATCCCATCATATAGATTACGAAAGGTAGGGAAATCATTTGTGGGCAATTGCGTAAGATTCTATAATAAGCTTCCATCTGAAGCAACTGAGCTCCCTATTCGTAAATTTAAACTGTACATAAAACGAAATCTTATCAAGAAAGCCTATTACTCCGTAGATGACTACGTAAATGATGTTAACGCTTGGCCGGATGTCGCCCAGTTCCATACAGACAATAGTATGTAAGACCAGTTAGACTTAGTTATCCTAAGATTGTATTAGTTGATAAGCGATGGACTTGCTAGTGGTTTCTTTTTCACTTCTTCCGCTAGTGGACAAAAAATTGAAGTGAATTAAAGTCAATTGCACCTTATTTCTTGTTGATAGTAATAACTATTTATCAAGCTGTTTATATAGTAAAAATTTGACTTGTCTAAGTACTTATTTTGTAAGTCTAAAGAAATAAACGATTTGACTTTGACTTTGACTTTGAACTAGCACTTTAAGTCGTATTGCACTGCAATGAGCAGTGTTGTCCACGCAACAAAAGTTGACAATTGGCCCACGAGCGTCCTCAATTCCCACGATACTTCTCTTTTCGAACAGACTCTAGGTTTATTATATTATTTTCTGATAAATCGAAGGCATGTCACCGCCCTTCTCCAAAAACCACCATTGATCGCTTAAATAAAAAGCACTGGCGCTACCTGATGATGAGTCATATGCTCAGGTCCTGGCGCCTGGGCGGGCGGGGAGAAGTCCCGGTTCCCGTTGATGATGCCGGGCAGTGGAGCCGGCGCTGGGGATTGCTGGACCATCTGTAACAGGAGAACCGGTTTTATGGCAAAGCTGCAGTTCCTCCAGTTCCACACCGACAATATATATTATGTAAGAACATAAATGCAAATGATTGTAACTTTTCTATAATCTGAAATAAATGAATTATTATTATTATAAATTAGTTGTGTTAGACTTAGATATGCAAAGATTGTATTAGTTGATAAGCGATAAACTTGCTAGTGGTTTGTGGTTTCTTTTTCACTTCTTCCGCTAGTGGACGAAAAATTAAAGTGAATTAGAGTCAATTGCACCTTATTTCTTATTTGATAATAATAACTATTCATCAAGCTGTATATAGTAAAAATTTGACTTGTCTAAGTACTTGTACACTATTTTGTAAGTCTAAAGAAATAAAAGATTTGACTCTGACTCTGACTCAATAGATAAATAACTGCTCAGCAGATCCCGCGGAAGAAGTTATTATTATTATTATTATCATCAGGTATTATTAAAATGTATAAGAAATCATAGTCTTTCCTTTACTCTCAATAATTTATAGTTAGTGGATTTGATTGTTGTTTATCTCATTGAATAATCTCCGAAACTACAGGGCCGATATTAAAAATTCTTTCACCATTAAAAAGCTTACTTTTCAGGGTGTGACATAGGCTATATTTTATCCTGGAATGCTTACGGGAACGGGAACTACGCGGGTGAAACCGCGAGGTGCTGGTAGTCACTAATGACTTTGACACACATTGCGCGACATTTTAGGAAAAGGTTTTCATAGGAGCGTATCAGAGCATATGTTTTTGGAACGGCGCGAAAGCTCATATGAAAATTTTGCCTATGAAGAAACCAAATAATTAGTAATATGAATCAAATCATAAAATCATTTCAATAGATACCGTAGAAGCAATGCTCCTGATTTTCTGATGGTAATATTTTTGCAATCGTATTTTCACCGTCAACATACGAAAGATAAAAAATATTACCACGATGTATCAAAGATAAAGATAAAGATAGTTTGCTTGAAAACAATGTAGGTTACACAGATGTTAATAGTATTTTAGTTTCAATTATGTTCTACTAAGACTAGCATGCAAATGTTACAGTAGATAAGTTAAAATGTATTATCTATTCTAACTATGACCTACTCGTATAATGCAATTTTATACAATGTCAAAAATAATAATAGTAAACTGGCGGAACTGTAATTAATTCAAGGTGATGTCAAAATTTATCGGTCATAAAGTCGTTAATATTAGAATAGCATTTCTTAATTAATAATTGTTTCAATTTACACTTAAATTTATTGTCATCAAGACCTTTTAATGATTTTGGTATTTTATTATAAATTGTACGTGACATACTGACTACACTTTTTTGTAGGAAAGCTGTTTTAATGTTTGGTATTGGAGTTTACTGCTATCACGTCTATTTCTTACTACAAAATCAGACTTGTGTAGAAAGATGGGGATGCTTTCTCACAAATAGTGCCATTTCAAATATATATCACGACGGAAGCGTTAGTATATTGTGCTCAATGAACAAAGGTCTGCAACTGTCGGTAACGTCCAGGTCAAACATTGATCTAACACATCTTTCTTGTCTTTGAAATATAAAGTCTTTATCAGTATTAAGATCTTGGCTTATTTTGACAACAAAATCCGTTAGGTCCCTTAATTAAGAAAACCTGCATCATAAATAACAAACAACACAATCAGACATTATAGGTAATATTAACTGTATGAGTTTCAAGATCGGTCAAGGCAAAGTCGCTATCCCCACTATATTTCATCCCAATACAAGTAGAATTTAGATTTATTTACTGCACGTTGCGGCTATGACTGTGTCTGATGTATTGGCTCCATCCTCTGAATAGGAATCAGCACGCAAATTGCTGTTTGCAAATGGGAATCGGGATGGATAAGTACAAAACAGATCTACGTTAATTCTGTAGAGACGTTTGCTAAATCTAAAGCTAACGTTGAAAAAGAATGTAAATGTTGTCGTTTCATGCCACAGTAGACTGATGGTCAACCCACAAGCAATTATAGTTGTCCTGTCCATGTGGCAAACTCATAAATTTTTGAACTTTTATGCTATCGCTTTCGATATCGACTGTTACATTGTCTAGCTAGGCCCTCTGGTGTGTACAGACTAATCAAGCTAGAGCAAGCGAATGGAATCGTTTGTGACTCAACGATCGGTAGGTTAGTTTCGTTTTTCATTGATGTACTGTATGCCTAAGGTTGATACTTACTGCCCTTTATTATGTATTGTCATAGGAACCCTTTAGTAATAAACTGACCATGGCAACAAACATTCGTTTCACTCAAGCCTTCTAACACCGAACCCTACAGTAGCGATAGCCGCCGAAGCACGGACGAAGACAAACGAAGATCGTCGCTCTTGCAATGACGTCCACACTGGTTATTTCGAGTTCGTTCGTTAGACTTCGCTTATTCTTGTTCGCTTGGTATGTACCCGGCATTTGAGCCTTCCACTGTCGAGAAGCTGTACCTCATCTCCTTTTTTGCTTTTGAGGGACAGTATCGCTAACGTCCGTAGGTGTTGACCGTCTGATACCCTACACCATTGAATAATTAAAAAGGGAAGATAGGTTACGTTCTCCCAGCGCTTACTCAAAAATTGGCATGGGTTACAACTACACGCAAACACATACGCTCACAGTTATATTTCTAGTCCTGTGCAATACAAAGAAGAACAAAGACGGAAAGACGTATCTAAGGCTGAAGTGAGACCGAGACAATAATATTTCACGCGAATCACGACCGCCTGTGCCGCCGGTCCGACGGTGACTGAGGTGGGAGCACACAATTTTACACAATATGAGGTTGCCATTTTCGAGAAACTAGTACCTCATCTTCCCTTTTTAATTTATCAATGCCCTACACGTGTCCTCTGGGTGGTGCTAAGAGCGGTACCCTCTGGTGGTAGGCTTCGGCCGTGGCTTGTCACCACCCTCCGGACTGGGCCAGCCCGTGAAGCAACTCTGTTGTGTTTCGGAATGTGTTCCAGAGTAGCCATCTTCTAGACCTTCGTGATACATCGATACATCGATTCCATCAGGTGAGATTGCGGTCAAATCAAGGTCTATTTCTAATAAAAAAATATAAAAAAAGACCGATGATAGCCATTCGTTTGCAGAATATGATGCTGGTCAGAGTAACACAATTTCTATAGCAACTATTAGGTTACAATAGGAGGTCAAGAGGTCTTAATTATGATCCATTCAGCATCGCTCCGACATATGGGGCGGAAAATTGCCTCGTCAGTGGTAAATAGGACCTTGAGTTGAGGAGAATAGGACATAAATTGGTGTCGGCAAACTAAAATGAGCTAAGTTCTAGCTGAGAAAAATGGCAGGATCTTTGAAAGGAGGCCATGGCCATACTTGTTTGGGATATTTTTCTACTAACGGTTGTAATTTTTTAACTTTTTAAGGCAGTTATACAGTCAGCTTTGCAAATTATATCACATTGTACCGATTAAATAAATCGGTACTGAATATTATTTAAGTAATTAAACAAGGCTGAAGTGTGTCATTAAGAACCGAGTTCACAATCAGATGGTGGGTTTAACGATTTTGATACAAGTTTTCATACATTGAACGTCAAAGTTAACCGACGAAGCAGTCGTCGGTTAACTTTGAAGTTTTACCGATTATCTATTGGTGAACACAGACGTAAGGAATCAACTACATCCAAGTTTACAAAAAAGCTGAAACGAAGCTCTCAGTCACCAAAAATCCAGCTCCGATACTTCAAAAAGCTGGGGCTGTTTAGGCAGGGGGATATGCACAATATACTCCCATGCGAGATGTCCGTGCGGATCTCAGGTAGATCAAATGTTTATCAATATTAATATCTCAGATATCATTATACAGTATAATAATAATTAAAAAATTATAAACCGACTTCAATAATCAAGTTTTGAGCCCACACGGGAAGCACCAGCTTTCAAATAAAAAAAGAATCATGAAAATCGCACCACCGAGTCAAAAGTTCTGAGGTAACAAACAATTACAAAAATACAGTCGAATTGAGAACCTTCTCCTTTTTTTGAAGTCGGTTAAAAAGATCCATAATTCACGGGGTAAGTATACTCGTAATATGTTTCGTAAATATTGCGCGAATACAGAAACCTGTGAATATGAAATGGTTATTTGTAGAGGATGGTAGGGTATATTATGTTCCAAGAATCCAAAATATCCATTAGGCTAAGCTATATAATTCGTTGATTCATTAAAATTCAAAGATAGCTTATATCCTACTAACGCGAAAGTTTTTAATACGACATGTAAGGTTGTTTGTTACTCTTTCACGCATAAACTACTGACCGGATCGAGCTAAAATTTTGCATACAGGTAATGGCGTGAACGTTTCCATAGAAACAACGCGGGAAGAAACTAGTCTATACTTATATTAAAAAAAGGAAAGTTTCGATTCTTTGTTTGTTTGAATTGAAAAGGCTCCGAAAGTACTAGACCGATCAAAAAAAATCTTTCATCACAAGCTAACTTTTCAGGGAGCGACATAGGCTATATTTTTTCCCGGAATTCCCACGGGAACGGAAACTACGCGGGTGAAACCGAGAGGCGCTGCTAGTATATTATAAAATGAGATTATATGATGAGGCACTTGACAAAGTTCAAGTTTCATAAATGGGACCCTATAATGATTATAAATAAGTAATTACTATGTAATGTGTAGTTACAAACACAAACATCAACTACGAGTATAATAACAACGAGGGTGAATCAACAAAAGGAATAATAAGTAGTTTAGTACAAACAGTCCCTAAAACAGGTAGGTAGGTACTCTCGAAATTACCTTGCAGAGGTCCATTTTCATTGCCCTACAATTGTGTGCTCTCTTGATTAATTACGAAGTAATCCGGCCTGAATTACGGTCTCTTGTCACGGTAAGGGTTTTCTAGAAAGCGGACACCGCTTTTTCAGCGGAAATTTTGCACAGATGTATCTATAATTTTTTTTAGTTTTTTTTTATTTCATTTGTTTTATTTAGATATGCCTAAGTTATTTTATTTTTATGTACAATAAAAGAGTTCATTCATTCATTCATAATTCAGTCAAAGGACCGAATTCAGTTTACCAATGTAAGCTTTCTTTATGACCCATGAACTAAAGATTATGTGTAGCTTCCATCTGAACTGAACCTACTAATAAGGGGCCATATACACCAAATTTTAATATATTAATACTTGTATGTTTAAAAACTAACTATTTGTAAGATTACCAAAGAAAATATTATGCACCTTCTTAGTTTTTACACTATTCTGTACCTTTTTAACAATATGCTATTATGATAGGTATTCTAAACATGTAAGAAAATTATCTTATAAATAAATAACTGAAACTGAAACTGAACGGCAAAGCGTGGACGGCTGCCGTCGACACGTGAACTTCGAAGAACTGCACCAGCCGTCGACGCGAGCAGATCTTCGACGTTGATATGTCGGCGGCAACGTGCCGTCCGTGTATTGCCTTAACGTCCGCAAAACAGCGGCTACCGTTATCTCCGACACCTACCTATCCCGTTTGAATGGCGGTCCCTTGTTACGGCTAGATTAGCCCTCTCAGTGCGACCGCTGAAGGACGGCAGGGTAGTGGGGCGTTCTTACTTAAAATCGACTTGATTGATAGCTCGATTAGGCGTTTTTTGATAATATCGAGAGGCCCAAATTAATTCAGTTATTGACGACCTTAGTGACTCTGGGGACTTTTTTGACGACCTTTTTGTCGACCTTTGGGAACGTTTTGTTTGATTATTTTAACGATAGTGACGATTCTTAGCCTAGTTAAAAGGTTGCGCTTGCATTAAGAGATGAATAATGGAATTTTATCGAGACGCTCAAATGAATTCAGTTATCTAGTACAGAGACATAAGTCTCTAGAGACTTTTTTGACAACCATTGGGGACGTTTTTGTTTTATTATTTTATCTTCCTTCGAAGGCCAGCAGGGGGGTATTTTAATTCATTTGATTCGATTCCGACAGATATTTAGAACGCTATTTTGTTTCGAATGTCATGTTTCCTAATAGTTTTTAAATAGTTTAAGTTTAGTTCTTCGTCAAAAGTTTCGAATCCGAAGGCCGATTTCCGACGAATTAAAATTCCCCTGCAGATCGAAATATTACAGAGGTATTAAAAAAAGCTTATGATACAACCCTCACATACTTGCCTATAATTTTTTGAAAATTCGATTCTTCAACGTAGATTTATAAGATAAAATAATTGTAGTGTCTAAATTACTTATCTGTGGCATCGCAGCTAATTTAGAAACGCAAACTATTTTATCTTAATTCCATTTACAAGCGCCATAGCCATGGTAATGTAGTGCGTCTTTAAATAATAATAATGCTGGACAATTCACACAGCATTATCTAGCCCCAAGCTAAGCAGAGCTTGTGTTATATTAAATTGCCGCATATTTTTGTATCATAGGGCACTGATGAACTAATGTTGGATTTGGAGGTACGAAGTTTTCTCGCTGCCACTCCTGGACTTCGGAGGAGACATCCGACTTTGCCCGACACAGGATCTGCATCTCTAGCCTTTGCTCTTGTAAAGCCTAACTGCATGTCTTTAAATTGCTGCAAATAAAGTGACATAGAGCCATTGATTAATTAAAAAGGGAAGATAGGTTACGTTCTCCTAGCTCTTACTCAAAAATTGGCATGTGTTACAACTACACGCAAACACATACGCTCACAGTTATATTTCCAGTCCTGTGCAATACAAAGAAGAACAAAGACGGAAAGACGTATCTAAGACCGAAGTGAGACCGTGACAACTACATTTCGCGCGAATCACGACCGCCCGTGCCGCCGGTCTGACGGTGGCTGAGGGAGCACACAATTTTACACAATGAAGTTGCTACTTTCGAGAAACCAGTACCTCATCTTGCCTTTTCAACAAATCAAAGCATAGAGCACAAAGTGTTTCTCTTACCCTGTGCTTATGGTCGTCTCTCATAGGCAGGGTCTCTTCACTGCCACTCCTGGACTCCGGAGGAGACATCCGGCGCTGCTCTGTGCCTGATGACAGGATCTGCATCTCCAGCATCTGCTCTTGCCTGATATCGTCGTTGTAGTCCTGAGGATAAAGTTTACAGTTCAATACTAGTAGGTACTAGCTGTGTGGTGCTGGCTTAGAATTTGCACCACCCCATCTCTTCCCGTGGGTGTCGTAAGAGGAGACTAAGGGATATCCACCGGGGGGTGGGCAGCAGCGCCTCCTGCAGAACAATTGTACCACCAAACTGAGATCCCCAATCAGCATGCCCAGCGTGGGGATTATGGGGATTACCCTCCATGAGATAAACGCCAGCAAGGCGCTTATCAGGGGGAGGCCTGCGTCCAGCAGTGGACCAATACAGGCGGTTGAGGTTGAGGTAGGTATACTATTAGCCAGTTTACCCGAGAAAAACCTCATTGTAGTGTTTTTTTTACTGGGATAGTACGGGGGCACCCATTACCCGAGGAGATACTAGGCATCAAACTGGTATCAACATTTTTTTGCAATTTAGTTCATTTTAAGGCGCTACTTAATAATTTTTATCGACAAAATGTTTTTCTTCAAAAAAGAGCTGATGTTTCAAAAGAAATTGTACCTGTATTTCCTCTGGTTATAGTCCCGTACTGTCCCAGTTAAAAAAATATTTTTACGGTGAAAAACCGATACTTTCTTTTAATAGTTTTGTAAGATAGCTTCATACACTTTGCATTATTAACAAGTAGGTAAAAATATTAACAAAAAAAAATTCTATATAAACTTTCCCTTTTTGTTCGATTAATTAGAAATTTTCTAGAATCATAATATTTGGTAAGAAACAAGGTCTTAGAACTATACGAAACTCTTTTCTTAGAACGCGAGTCCGAATCGCCCGATAATGAAAATGTATCTTTAGGAAATGTACCAAAAGGTCTAACTCTTTTAGAAAATGAATTTGAAAAGAGTATGAAACCCCATTTCTTAAATTAGACCCTTTTGAAACTTAGTTATCGTGATGAGACGAGTATAAGTTGATTTCAGAAGGCAAAACGTTTTTAGTTAGGTATCTAGTTTTTCTATTCTTCCCGCTTTGTACGGTACGCATGACAACATATTTCTGTCTTTTTTGAGCTTTTTTACTATAAAAATTATCGTAGTTTGACGAATTCATTACGAATATAAGCGGGTTAGTAACCTTATTTATATTAGACGATAACCAACTTTTTAACCCGTAACGAGGTTATTTAGCAATCCAATTATTAAAGTTTTGAAAAGGATGCAATTTTAAAAGCCACTTTTATACGCTCTTATGAGCATGTTCCCACCACTAACAATTCGTTTAGCCTCCTTGACTTGCATTCGGCAATAAAAACTTTGTCCATTAGCGTCAAAATGCAACGCTCTGCATCTTGAAGATATGCTACGAGTACGTACGCTTTTGCAATGTAATGCGGATAGACGGTTGTAGACCGTGGTCTGAAACCCTACCTTCGTGTCAGTAGTACTACTAAGAAGCACAACTGGTAGTACAAATGCTACACCATTGTATCTCTAGTAGTACCACAAAAAATACAATTAAATTTACTCCACTATTTGAGGCGAGACCCTTCTAGTCGCTGAGTCTGATAGATAAAAATGTTAATAAGGTAGTTCTAATAATTATTTTAAGTGGGATCTGCACTGCTATCTCGCATGGGAGTGTGCAGTGCATATAAGGATAATTTGATTTGTTTTTGCCTTCTTATTCTAGGTGGAAGGTATCGTCTAAATCGTAAATTTTTGGTATATAGTATAAATTCTTACCTAGATTTTTGTAGACAACTTACAAGCCAAGACCGTTCTCATTTTTTCATTACATAAAGGAACTGAAGAGATTTTTATACAAAAAACTTAGTATTTTATCTTTGTGAATGGACGCAAATCATCCACATCCACATCATGACATCCGAAAGACCGTGGGCTACACCTGGCCCAGACTGGCGCAGGACCGAGGCGAATGGCATAAGCATAGAGAGGCCTATGCCCAGCAGTGGGTCGCAAAGGGCTGATGATGATGATGATGATGAATGGACGCAAACACGGCTGCCTTTGACGTTAAGTCTCTATCATCATCATCAACCCGTATACGTCTACTGTTGAAAACTACTCCAAACAATGCCCTGAATAGCGGTTCTGAGCTGCCTCCATCCATTGGTCCACTGCTGGACGAAGGCCTTTCCCAGATAAACGCCGTATTGTGTTTTACAACTTAAAGTCATAATCCCCACGGTGGGCATGCGGGTTGAGGATGTCGTCGATCGTAAACTTTCAATATAATAGGAGAAATTTAATTAACATGAATGCTGAACGACCATCGGCATGAAATGCGATTAATTAATACTTGGGAGCGGTATCTTCAATACTTATATAGAATAACATTTTAATTAAATTAAGCTTAAAATAATAAATTGAAATTAAATTGCAATTGAATGTAATTTGAACTTTGATGAGATTTAAATTTTATTTGCAAAAATAAAATCAAGTAGCTCCGCTCCGCCGCCGGTGATTACCCCTTAGGCCGGCCCCAGACCTGCCGTTTTTGAAGTGGAACTTATTTGTGCACTTTTTATAGCATGGGTATGGTAAATACAAAACTCGCGTCAGGGTCAGTGATGCTGATCTAACATGTTAAATCAGCCTCATGTGACCATGGTGACGTACCAATAGCCTACTCAGATAAGCTTTCAAAACTTACAGCTACCGTTGTAAAGGGAGCAACACAGAACCCACAGCGTCAGTTGAGATGACCTTACATAGTAGTAGAGAAGTGTTGCCGCAGGCTAACAGATGGCGCCGGTCGAAGTTTTTACCATCGCAAAATTGTCACTTGTGGTGCCTTAGTACATCGGAAGAGTGTGCATGTAGTTTTCACTTCTGCTGGCATTCCCGAAGTGTAACGCGTTTCGTCGCGAGATCGAATTCGAGATTTTTACAGAACGTTCTGATGAATGACTTACGTACTAGCTCCGTGTATCGTCACACACAGCCCGTTTTCAAACTGGTGGCGCTGACGAAGTTTAACGTCTGAACCCAGTTCTCTCCTTTTTTGCTCTTTCTACCAAAGTAATAAGGCAATGCAGATCATTTCATCATCGTCCATTACAATTTTTGTACGTAAGTACATACACAAAAGTATAGATAGGTAGTACGTCTCTTCGCAAGCGTTAGATTACGACTGAGCGTCAATCAAGAAAGCCGGGCGTCTGGTGTGTGTGTGATGATGATCCGGTTTCAATTCCTGTTCTGATCTGTTCTAGGTAGAAAAAAAACGAAAGGTCTGTGACCGGCCTTAGTAGCCTTTACAACACCCTCGGGAAGAGTTATGGTGCAAATTCTAAGCCGGCACTACACCTCAAAACATTCAACGTTGGAAATAAAATCAATTGGCTCCAGACCACAGTCGAAGCAATGTACACATTCTCAAGAGTTCCGGAGAAACATTTACATGAAATTTCCTTTGAAGTAATATTTCAAGATGTTATTGTGGGACGTCTGAGAATTCATTTTGATGGAAGAGCTATGTTTAAAACATACAGTGTTCCAGTTTGTGACGTAATGCGACGGAATTGAGTTGAAAATTGTTTATTTGTCTCAAATGTCCACAAGTTGAAACAACTTTGTGGTATCATGGGATACAACGATAACTAACTATTTAAGAAAAAAGCTGGACAATTCAAATAGCATCATCTAGCCCCAAGCTAAGCAGAGTTTCTGTGATAACTAGTACTACTTAACGGAATTGTTTGTTACAAACGTGCTCCAGCTGTGTGGCGCTGGCTTAGAATTTGCACCACCCCATCACTTCCCATGGGTGTCGTAAAAGGCAACTAAGGGGTATCCACCGGGGGCGGGCAGCAGCGCCCCCTGCAGATTCTACCACCCAACTGCGATACCCAACCCGCAAGCCCAGCGCGGGAGTTATTGGCATTAACCTCCATTTGATCGTCAGGCGCTTATCATGGGGAGGCCTACGTCCAGCAGTGGACCAATACAGGCTGTTGGGGTGTTGAGGTGAAATGTACTCGCTCTTCGGATCGTGCCCGTTTCTAAAAGGGTGTCAGGACATTAGTTGCAAGCATTCCCTTCATAAAATACTGGCACTTTAAAGGATCGCGTAACTTTCCGGATCACAACATGTCTACGGTTGGGTCCAAGGTGTTGCGGACCTCATCATGCCAGTGCAGTACTGCTGTCGAACAGCTTGGTCAACACGGATTATCATGTAATAGGGCTGCCGGTCAGATATCTCGCCACAACAGCCTAACGACATCATCCGGCGGGGTTTTGTCACCGCTAACGTACCAGCTAACCTTGAACCGAATGGTCTGTTACGTGACGATGGTAAGAGGCCCGACGGAATGACACTAGTCCCATGGGAGTTGGGAAGGCCCATTGTATGGGACTCTACTTTTGTCGACACACTTGCGCATTCCTATCTTCAAGGACATCCATGAGGTGCGACGGCAGATTTGGCAAAGGATCTCAAGAGGCGCAAATATAGTTCTCTGTACAATACATTTCAAATTTCTCGACAGATGCCTATGCATTTGATCCTGCTTTCCCGGAGTGGAAACCCTGGGTCCTTGGGGCACATTCCGAGGATCTACGGGTTTTAAAATAATCGGGTAGGTAATCAATTAAGTAGTTTGAAACGTGGACCTTAACATCATCACCAAACGAATTTTAGCGAAATCAAACCGACAAAACTTTCAGACACTCACTCTCCTTGGAGTCCTTGGATCTCTACACAGGTCGTTTGTTATGCACCAAGGTTGTACTCGTCAGATTCAGATTCAGATTCAGATTATTTATTGGCAACAGAGTTACAGGTCTTGTGATACAATAGTCTTACTTATAGGTAAGTAGTACTACTTAAAAAATAATAATATAAACATTACCAATAGAAAATTGTGCTAGTAAAAACATAAATCTTCTTTATAATAATCTCAAACACAACAACAATGCAACTCTATTCTAAGTAAGTATACATATATCTGTATTAATAAAATCGGAATATCAATATATTAATTATTTCATTTTCATTTTCTTCGTCAACATCTATAGTAATTATCTATACTAATATTATAAAGAGAAAATATTTAATAGTTTGTTTGTATTGAATATATAGGCTCCGAAACTAATGAACAGATTTAAAAAAAATCTTTCATCATTAAAAAGCTTACTTTTCAGGGAGTTCCATAGACTATTATTTTATCCCGGAATTTGTACGAGTACGGGAACTACGCGGGAGAAACCTGGAGGAGCTGCTAGTGAAATATAATTTGGTTTTAACCACATAACGAATGCACACACAATACGGAATGCTCGCGAGTGCATGCATTAAATATGCCAGAGAGTGTACTACCTAAAATTACGTGCAAAGCAAGCTGAGTTTTAGTGCACTTCAGTTTTTTATGTTTTGTAATTTCGCAGCGTGAAATATAGGTTTTACCTTGTGTGGTGTTATAGAGTAGGTTGAAACCGAGCGAATTAACATGGCACCTGATTTAAACAAAAACCTAACAAAAAACGAATAATAAGTTATGTGGTTTTCTCGTAAATTGGCTTATTAAGGCGCATACCCGAGCCAATATGACAGCGATATCTATTTTATCATTATTTTTACGTTTATCATAGGATTTTTTTAAATCCTACGTTCAGGTTGTGGTATCAATTATGAGCAATTTTTTAATACCTATGTAATAATTTTATCTTATATAGTTTAGGAGGAGATGCGAAAATGGAGTTTGGTGGCCAAAAAGCGCAACTTCGTATCTCTACCTAAGCTTTACAAAATGAAACTATTACAGAGGCATTAATAAATAACTTTTAATAGATACCACAAACTGAACGTAGGATTTTTAAAAATAGCTTTATTTAACGTAATAATAAGATAAAATAGTTGGGGGCGCCACTTTCACTGGTGTATGGGCCTTAACCATAAGAATAGATATGGCGTGCATTGCGTCCATTTAACACCTTCATGGCCCAAGACGCAGGTGCCAGTCTCCGTCCCCGTGTAACCGAGACTGGGCAATGAATGCGTTAAATGTTGTCATCAACAACACTGCCGCACAACAGAAATATGATTATTCAAATAAGGGCACTCATAACATTTTATGTCTGTCTGTCTGTCCGTCCGTCCGTCCGTTGGTCGGTCACCAGACTGTATCTCATTACGGAACCCTTCGTGCGCGAGTATAACTCGCACTTAGCCGGTGTTTTTTTAATATTTTAATTAAAATTATAATATAATTAGATACGGATCGGACCATCGCCCGCTGCTCCACAGAGGTCGTGTTACTTAAGTAACGCAAACCTCACGCAGGTAATGTGCAGTCTACTTACATTTTACGATCGACATCAGCTGCGGGATTTACGAGCCCGTGCGAGGGATTGATTCGGTACATTGTACGTATGCACGGGTAATTTCATTTTCGTGATTTTCGACGAAGGAGGCTGTATACTTTAAAAGTAATATCAGGTGGAATAATCAGGCTTTAAGCGGGGCGCGATTCGGCATTCCTATGTAGTGTAGAATGCCCTCTAACCTGGTAGAATAACTCTCGCTACCATGACTTTCTTTCTTCTGCCTTCCTTTAGTCGAGAGCCTATCGAGACGAGAGATATTTTACCATTCGGCTGAGACTTGAATCTGCAGAAGGAAAAAAAAGCGGGAAAGCGGCAATCTGATCTTTTGTGTTTTCGAATTGTAGGGTTTTGCTTATACTTCTGGCAGAGATTAGTATTAAAATGACTTGACTTTATTGGATTCAGATATGCACTCAAAGTCTGATTTCTTTTTGGTAGGTATTGATATGGATCAGTTGAGCTACCTGTAGATTGTTTACGCTTCCGATTGGTATTGATATGGATAATTTTTTTAATAATTATATTGCAGAACAACTATACCACAAAACTGCGATCCCCAACCCGCATGCCCAGCGTGGAGATTATGGGCATTACCCTCCATGAGATAAACGCCAATAAGGTGCTTATCAGGAGGCCTGCATCCAGTAGACTTTGAGTGGCTCATGCCCGAGGAGTTTCTCCAGAGCTTGGAAGATTCCTCGTAGCAGGAATCCAGGAGGGTTCTAAAAGCCAGGCTTTTAGGTATGTCACAGAACGGCTCAGGGCCCAATAGAGTCCCTTTGGCCCCGGAACGTGGAGTCTTTCGTCATCTACACCATGCGCGAGTTCGTCGGCATACTTATTGCCGTCGATTTCCGTTGTGTCCCGGTACCCATCTAAGGACGACTCTACATATTCTTCGAGCACAGCGCATTAAGAGGGTGATTGCTCGAATGGGCGTTACCATGAAAATTCCCCGCACCACGGCGTGACAGACAGTCCCCAACTAGCCTGGACGTGATAACTTCCGAGTCTGGTCTCGGAAGTTATCCCGTCTAGGCTAGCTCTGGAGCTAGGAGGTCGGCCTGGCTGTCAGAGTTTATTAAAATTTCGTTAGTTTATTAAAATAGTTCATTTAAATGGTTTGATTGGAGTAGCGCTTTCCCAGATTTATATCCGCACATTCGAGAATGGCGAATTTTTCTGATTGGAAGAGGCGTGATGATTACCCAGGTTTTATGCTATAAACCTGGGTCGCTCTCCGAACACTCCACAGCCTACGTCCAGGCCCATTTTGGAACCATCTGTGTACCAGTTTAGGCACCCATCCTTGCAGAGTAGTTGATTGTTTAGCCAGTCTTTTCTGGAAGGAATTTCCACTATGTATTGTGTTTATGTTTTTCAAACACGTGTAGTGGAAGCCTGACATCGGTTGTCATGCTCAAGATGGGCGATTCCAGAGTAACCGTAAAAGAGGTACTTAATTACATATATTAAATTGTAAATAAAAAATAATATATGTGTTTGTAAGTATTTTTTTTTACCCAGTATACCCCATTGCAACCATGTCATACCAATAAGCCAACACAGGTTTGCCTCCATAAAACACTGTTTTGTTGCTTTTAATCTAAAGTATGGCACCTCAATTTTTTCATAAAACCTGTCTACGGCTCAGCTGTCCATAAAACAGGACAGAATGTAACGATACAGCCGGTTTAATGTCGGAATTTACGAGTCGAACAGTCGTAAATGTAAGAGCTGTTTTGTATAAGATAGTATATGCAAGAGAATTATGCAAGGCTGGTGTGGGTTGGCAGGTCACGTAATATTGCACCGTAGAGCCACGACTCAAGTCCGAAAGACGCGGCGCTACTATCGCAGAACTTCGTAGAAAACAAAATATTCGTTTTATTTACAATAATTATGCTCTTCTGGTCTAAAAGTTCTTATTCCAGAAATTTCGCGGTCAAAATCGCTCGTAGGTAGGTAGTGTACGGAATTATGTAGTTGTCCTCTTTGCCGTAAGACTTGAGTCGTGGTGCGGATTCTAGGTTTTTTGTGTTATGCCGGATACAGACCAGCGAGCAAGTGCAACCGAAGGCTAACGAACAAACGCGAACGGACAGGTGTGGACGTCATTGCGTCAGTAAGCGAGCCCAAACGAACCTCCGCTCGCCTTCGGCCGCGTTCGGGCAGCTGTCATTACATCTTAAGAAATTAACATTAAAGTAGCACGTAAGCGTAACGTGATACCTTGGGTCATACCCTTTTTAACACGGCCTGACGTCACTAGTCGCTATCCCCGAATTTCGACGCACTTTTTGTAATTGTTTGTTTCATTGAGAAAAGATAAAATATGTGTGCAATATTGTCTGATCAATCAAACTGACGGACGAAATCGAATAATATAATATAATATTTTATATCCAGGACACAACCGTTCTACATCCGTTTACATTATCCGAAACAAAACGGAACCTTACTCACCGGTACTAAGAACCTCCGTAGCTCGGCGAGTGCGTACGCGATTCGCGCATGCGCCTCGGCGGGCGTCGCGAACGCACTGATCTCGACGTGAAGTTCGTCCGAGAGATGCGCGAACTTCGGATCGCCGGAGATGCGTAGCTCTTCCTCCTGTAAAGTTAAAAGTGGTATTATAAAAGTCTTGTGACTTGTGTCGACGACCGATGTAGTTCCCTTTTTAAATAATCAATGCTTGCATAATTGCTTTTGCATGTTAAATTGCAGGCGCGGTTCGTAGATGTGTGTACGCGGCATTAGCATCGAATTCACATACGACAGAATCAAAAAGTCCCATTGGACAAAACAGATCCGTAAATTGAAAGCTTTTTTATCAAAAAGCACTCAATGTTTTTTACGAATGTGAAACCCGTGATGGATGTAGCTCTGCACAATACATTTTATATAAAATTTTAACATGGCTCTAATAAACAGAGAGGTTTAGTCTCTGTTTATTAGACCCATGTTTAAAATTGTATTACCGAATAGGCCACTCGGTAAAAGAAAATCGTAGTTTCGTTCGGTTGACGAGCAAAAACATGTCGCTTGCATAAGGCAGTTGTCTCACCGCTGACGATGAACGAAAAGCGAAAAAGAGCTAGAAAATAGTTGGCATGCAGTGGGAAGCGAGTTTACTCTACTCCGTAAACCGAGTCACGTTCTCGGTGACCCCGCTGACCCACTCACCGCCGCTAACACGGAGGTGACGTCAACCGATTCGTTACCGCACACTACACAGCCAACCAAAAACCGACCCCGCCGAAAGCGGGGTCGAAGAATTCCCTCCTTCCACCCGCAGGTGCATTCGTGCACCATGCCCTCTCGTAGCATCTGGCGACAGCCCAAGCCGAGGCTCGCACCAAAATGGTGGCCCTTGTGCGTGTCGCCCCAACCTAAATTTTACCGGCGAGGCCCCATCTGCGCCCGCCAAAAGTCCGGTAACGCTGTCATTGCCATCTGCGGTCAACAGCATTATAGTCCATTCGAAAAAAAGGGAAGCAAGTGTTGTCCCTCGACTATCACTGAGTGACTGAGCAAGTAATCTTTGATAGCTTTTGTCGCTCAGCGACAAACTAATGGAGCGAATCAACTTTTAATTAAAAGAAAGAAAACTAAAATGATTAATGAAACACTTCACTACAAATGAAATAAAATAAATTAAGAGACTACTCAGTAACATGAACTACTAAGTATTGGGTTGGTACTAAGTAGCACCCTTAGCAGGCAAACGAGCCCATGTGTAGGTTTAGGTTTAGCGAACAGGTCCTGCCTCAGCTTGTTGCTCTACACAAAAACCTAGAGAAGGTAATTCCTGAAAGAGCGCTGGTTTTCAGTCAGAACCAGGTAATAGTAAAAATATAATGCATCTCTTTTGTTTACATGGAATGTAAATGGTTTTTCAATGGGCGCTGGTAGATTTTGGCGGCCCGTGGCGGCCATTTTGTCCTTATTGAAATACCCTTTACTTTATGTCTATTGTTTTTCTTGAGCGAGAAAATAGCCGAAGATCGCTTACTCACCGCCACCGCGGCGGCGGCGGCGGTGGGACAACTAACAGCTTTGATTTAGTTTTAAAAAATACAGGCCCAGTTTCTGCCCGTGGCTCTGCTTGCGTTTTTTCAGGCCAAATAGTGCCTATCTTCTTAATAGATTTATTTAGTGCCATCGCCTATTTTGTTTTTACATGTCAAGTCCATCTCAAGGTTGTCTGAAAGAGATCTCTTTCAGCTATAAGGCCGCCCTCTATACTTACTTTTTTTCTTAGCATTTTCTCTTATTATTTTCTTTTTTTTGTGGTATAATAAAATGTTTTTGATCTATCTACTCCCTGTAGAATGCAGAAAAAAAACACAAAAAAGCGCCATTACGAAATCATCGGACCTTAAATCCTTACCTCTATATAGCTATCTCCTTTTTAAGGCTGGTTCAAAACAATATCTGAAGTAGAAAAAACATTACCCCTCAGCAAGTTAAATGTACCTACCTATCATGTTCTGGGAGAGTACGGAGCACTGATGCAAAAACGTAGTATCCATCTGGGCAGCACTTGCTTGCACAGCCCAGGTAAGCTACGAGACATCACTCCGAAGAAAATTATACAATTCCTAGCAGCTGTAAGGGTCTGTGGCGGACTATAACACACAAAGTAGCGATGACAATAGGTCTATAATGGCCGCTTTGACAAAAAAGACACATTAAGCTAAAAAAAAGAAAAAAGTGTAAAGGTTGTATAAAAACCACAAAAAAATTACACGCTCACATGAAACCATCAGATCTTTAAACCTTAGCTACCTCCTTTTTAAGGCTGGTTCAAAACAAGTGTAAAGGTAAAGGAAAGTACAGTAAATCATAAATGTTTGTGCCTTTGCGAAACTAGAACTAATCCGCCGTTATTATTCACAAAGGGATTTAATCCCGATGAGTACAAAGGGATGTATATCGCACGGCTTAGCTGGCTAATGGGTACAGAAACATTATTAGCATTGCAATTCTGGGGGAGTGCAGTATTATTTATTTGGCGTCGCAGGTTATTAAAGATAAAGATATTTATTTGTGATATATACCTGTGTTTTTTTACGGTAAATAAATAGACCTTTGTTTGACCGCAATCTCACCTGATGGAAAGCGAAGATGCGGCCGACGGTGTATCACGAAGGTCTAGAATATACTCGTACCTATTCACCCTTGTCTTGAAGAGACCCAGGTTGTAATTGGCCGGAACTGAGGCAGGGAGCGAGTTCCATTCCTTTGCGGTGCAAAAAGTGTGTACAAAGAGGTGACAAATAGTAAGAGAGAAACAATATGCTTGACAGTTTGCGGTATGCAAAAATTATTAAGAGATGACATGCAGCATCAAAAACTGTCTACAATTTATCATTGAAATATTCATCTAGGCTATACTAACATTTTGAAATTAATAATATTTTTATTTGCCTTTTAAATGTTTTTTCAGGTTCTGTACAGTTTAGGTAATTTGTTAAATATCTTGCTGACGACAGACGCTGCTGCCCGCCCCCCAGTGGATATGCCTTTTCCGAGTAGGCCCTTACGCTTCTTACGGGATGAATTGGGGTGGTGCAAATTCAAAGCTTGCACCACACAGCTAAAAGGATTAAAGTGGACATAAAAGTCCAAATAGTTCCATCACAGGATCTTCTTTGCAATGGATTTTAGTGGATCTAAGGAAAAGTAACGTGTGTTCCATGGACCCGCACTCTTAAAAACGACATCGAAATTTTAATTTTTCTCTTCCGAGTAAGCCAAAATTTACGTCTAAGCAGAGTCAGGAAGTTGGCGGTCTGTCCTCGTCCCATCAGATTATGAGGTTAAACCGAATAGAGAGTGCACCTGTGTTCGCAGACTTGTGCACCATAATATGTCCTGCGCATCTGGCTAACTAGTAGAATAGCCGCTGTGGTCGAAATTCAGCTAGTAGGACATCATCATATGCAAATTCGAAAGTTCATTTGTTTTGGTGTGAAGAAGTAACAAACACTGTTTAGAGCCAGGTGTAGATACTGTTAGTTCCGTATGTACCCAGAGGACACCAACACCCGACACAGTAGATGACTCACACGCCCTGCAGCATCTACAAGCGGCGCACCCCCCACCACCCTCACCCCCGGCGGGCACGTCACGCGCTCAACGCCCGCTCACCCGCAGTGCTCGAAGGGATGCGGAACGCGCGCGTCTAGAACCGCACTCTGTTTTTCCAACACAAACAAGGTTCGAAGTTAACCCGCTTACATTCATAATGAAGAGGACATAATTATATGCAGAGTCGAAAGTTCAGTTGTTTTAGTGTGAAGAAGCAACAAACAGGCATCCATTCATTCATCTATCCATCCATCCAGTATCACAGATTATCTAATTACAATTAATTACCTACTAGAAGTAAAATTATAGCTGACTAGCTGCGCCGTGCGGCTTCGCACTCGTTGTTACTATGGAAACAAAGGTGATTTTGATCCCACAGGAACAGATTTATGGGATAAAAAGTAGCCTATGTTTTATTCCAGGATTAGAATTACATGTATGCAAATTTCCGCCAAATCAATTAAGTAGTTTTGGCGTGAAGAGGTAACAAACATCCATCCATCCATCCATACATCCATACATCCATACAAACTTTCGCATTTATGATATTAGTGTAATGAGTGTCTCAACCTCTCCCTTCATCAGCTTTTAATGGTCCACTGCTAGAAGCCATCGTCCTTCTGATTGGCTTTATTGGCTTTTATCTCATGGAGGGCAAGCCCATAATACCCAAGCTGGACATGCGGGCTAGGGATCGCAGTTTGGTGATAGAATTGTTCTGCAGGAGGCGCTGCTGCCCGCCCCCGGTAGATATCTCTTAGTCGCCTATTAAGACACCCGCGGAAAGAGTGCAAATTCTTTTTTTTTTGTACACCACACAACAAAAGGCTTTGTCGCAGAGCGACCACATCGTACACCACATTAATATAATACACATTTACAATATTAATAACATATATAAATGAAAACTAAAAACTAATTTCTACAGAAAAAACTTAAAGTAAGGTTGTAAAGTTTTCGGGCTTCCTCAGACAATGGATTGGACAACATACTGTTACATTTGCCAACATCATATAATTTAGCTACTCCAAAAATACGAAGTCGTTCGTTTGCGTTTCGTACACATTCCATTAGGACATGATGATCATCATTAACCGATATCACACGGCAAGACCAAAAGGATTATTTAAACAAAATATGGAATTATCTAGCTAGAGGATAAAACGCTTGGGACGTGTTCTCCACTCGAAAAATATTAACTGAAAGCTTAGGGTTTACTTTACACTTCTCGTCTTTAGCTTTAGAAGTGAAGAAAATCGATGCTGTAGCTGCGATGATGTATACATGGTTGTCTGGTAGAGATCGCTCTTGAGCGATAAGACAGCTACATTGTTTTTAAGCTCTATTCTATTGTATTGTTTTTTTCAATAAGTCTGCAATAAATAATTTTCTATCTACCGGCCTAGCACGAAGATTGTTGTTTAGGGTAGAATAGAGAAAAATGACATCGCATCGTCATACATTGAAGTTGAAGGAATGAATTTCAAACTTTTTACGCATTCGACAACAAAGTGACGTAATTTTTTTATATTCCGCCCTCGGCAACAATCCCCGTGCTAGGCCTACAGGTTAGTACTTACCTACCTCGTATTAGTTTTAAATAATGAATACATTCACATGTAATGTCAATGTAATCATTTGTTTACGACAAAAGACAAGATTCTTTTCAAAAGAAGATTGTAATCTTTGAAGTGGCCAGGATTTAATCTAGCACTTGTTGAAACGTAGCGGAAATAGACAAGAAGGTTTTCTTCCTCAATGAATTGTTGGAATTATTTATTACTTTTAAACGCCTGTTATATGTATATATTGTTGTATGTTATCGATGCAATGGTACTAGCACACGTGCTAGTATCGGTAGTACCATTGATGGTACTAAGGACACATCGCTTATTTGCGATAAGAACGAGTCAAGTCAGAAAACGTTATTTTTCAGAAAACGGCATTGAAGTTTGCAAATCCTCGTGTTTTCGTCTCTATTGACTTTCCTCAACATTTTATTGCAGATGTATGTGTACTAACGATTTTATTTAAAAATAAAACCATGCTAAACATTTTTCCAATCAGTTTCCATAATAATATCCTATTTAGTTTAAAAATGGCATCAATTGTTACGTATTCCCAGCACATCAATCGTTTTTTTATTACATTGTAGTATCATTTGTACCATTGATGGTACAAATCAATGGTATATACACAATGAGTTTTTAATTTAGTTTATAATAATCACTTTTCTAGTACCTTCTGCCGGTCTTTCATAGACCCTCTGCCCAGTACAGCCATCTTGCACATGGTGTCTTCTTGAAGCCGCTTCAAGGAGTTGCCTTTTGGGCCCAGGAGTTTACCCACGAAGTTGAACTGAAACAAATTCACAAATTACGACAAATATAAATAACAAACAGCGCCGCGTAGTTCCTATTCCCGTGGGAATTCCGGGATAAAATATAGCCTATGTCACTCCCTGAGAAATAAGCTTTTTAGTAATGAAATAATTTTTTAAAACAGAGTCAGAGTCATAGTTAAATCGTAAATCTTTTTAGACTTACAAAATAAGTACTTAGACAAGTAAAATTTTTACTATATAAACAGCTTGATAAATAGTTATTACTATCATATAAGAAATAAGGTGCAATTGACTCTAATTCACAAAATTTTTTTGTTTAAAAAGAAACCGCAAGTTTATTGCTTATCAATTTATACATGCGTTTGGTCGAAGCGACACGAGACCCTGAGGTCCTAGCACGATGATTATTATCTAGGGTAGAATAGAAAAAAATTACGTCACTTTGACATCGAATGCGTAAAATCATTGATTAATTAAAGAGGGAAGATAGGTTACGTTCTCCCAGCGCTTACTCAAAAATTGGCATGTGTTACAACTGCACGCAAACGACGGAAAGACGTATCTAAGACCGAAGTGAGACCGAGACAACAATATTTCACGCGAATCACGGCCGCCGTGCCGCCGGTCCGACGGTGACTGAGGTGGGGAGCACACAATTTTACACAATATGAGGTTGCTATTTCGAGAAACTAGTACCTCATCTTCCCTTTTTAATTAATCAATGCGTAAAATGTTTGAAATGCATTCCTTCAACTTCAATAATTTACGCAATGTATGACGATGCGATGTCATTTTTCTCTATTCTACCATAGACAACAATCCCCGTGCTAGGCCGGCTGGTGAGGATCTGGTGCAGAGCATCAGCATTGCCACTATAGCGGTTATTAATTTTGGTCTTGACATTTTAACTTTGTGCCATACTGTTTTACTTATGTGTGATAATATTAGGTTGGATTGCTTTGTTCCTAATTTTTGCGTGTTTATTCTGTATCTATTAATTCGGTGCTGTATCGATATAGGTTCCTATTTCTTATTTTTATAGATAATGGTACGGAACCCTTTGTGCGCGAGTCCGACATAGACTTGACCGGTTTTATTATTATTATTTACACTATGTAACAACTTAGCTGTAAATTGCTGTAATGTTACAGCAATGATTATTTACAGTAAACTGTTGAGCCTAATAACGAAATAAAGAAAATCTAAAGCCTTAATTACCAGTAAAAAGCCCCCAATCAAAATCCCCAGCACTTCGAGTCCACACTCCACAGTTAACACAAACACAGTGGGCAAACAGCGAGGCAATTAAAGCGCCAGTTTGCCCACTGTTTGTTTAAGGTTGTCGCACACCACGTCGTCGGCTAATATGTATTATTATATCGCACCATCGCCTCTTATACATATCCATCTGGTCGTCAGTGCGCATCTGCGCAGCGGACAAATCATGATTTCTCACAATTTTTGTATGCGAAGACCTAGGTTTAATTAATATCCTTCGAATCTGATAAACAGAGATCGGAATTGCCTGAATATAAATACCTACAGTTCCATGATGGAAGTAACACAGAGTTAATAATACTCCTCTCCAATCCCGAGATGATGATTTATGATGTTTAAATCCCGGGATTCTACAATGGAACAGTAGGTATTTATACTCAGGCAATTCCGATCTCAGCTGATAAATCATCCTATTAAATTGCATTGATGGCATAAATAAATAATAAATAGGGTACAGACCAAGGGAGAGTAACCGATTGCAAAAATATTGCAAACTAATGGGATTCGACGGTACGTTCGATCCTTATTTCTTTGATATAGGTAGCGACAATCGCCGGAGAACGGCCGAAGGCGAACGAAGGCCCTCGTTTGGGCTCGCTTGCTTACGCAGTGACGTTCACACTGGTTCTTCCGCGTTCGTTCGTCATCAATCCGTCAACAGAAAAATTTGAATTATTAGATTTGACCCAAATAAACAAACTCGGCAAGCTAAACACCGTTTAAAAAACAATCGAAGATACGCGGCTGTGCTGGTGCCGCCGCCCCGCCGTGCTGGAAATACCCAATATTTTTAATTATCATTTAAAAAAAATGTTTAGATTACTACCTACTTATCCTATTGTATAGCATATACAAAGTGTACCAGCGCCTAGGGTTTAAAAGAAACCTGTTATGTTTTTTATATTGTCTATAAATAAATAAACAGGGCGGCGACGATCGTTCTCTGAATGATCAAGAGTGCGTCTAGCTTAAGCCGACAGTTCGCCCACTGTGTATTTACTCTGCTGTGTCCGTAAATGCTTCTTGATTCGATAGTCAATGTTGGCTGAGCCTTCGATCTGTTATGTCGAGTACACACTTTAACTTCTTTTATGTTTTAAACCGAACAGACTATTTAGCACTTCTTCCTATTTATTGTAGCAAAGCAGATATTCTAGATAGTCTATTAACATAACTTAATCAGCACAGCACCTATCTACACTCATTACGTCATTTGGTTTCGAAGGAAGATCAGCGTTCAGATAACTACGCCCACCGGCGAGTTATCACAAAAATATCACGAATTTGCAGTGCATTGGATGCAATCTAATAACTAATTTTCAGCCAAATCGGCTCAGCCGTTTTTGAGTCATAAAAAGTGTAACTAACACGATTTTGCAGTGCATTGGGTGCATGTGATATGGTCAATATTATAACCTATGACTACGAGAGACTTAAGCTGTATAAATGTACACATAAGCAAAGTAAATAAATAAATGATTCGAAATCATGTATTTTTATTCCGTTCAGGTTCTGCGATCGGTAGATTTTGTGTTATTCGTAAAAATCTTAAGTAAACCTAAACAACAGAGCCTACTTTATTTGTTTAGGTTTCAGGTAGACACCACTGTCAACTGAACAAACAAGTTCTCTTACTCGGTTTTGTAATCAAATAGTTTTTTTGTCAACAAAACCATTTATGCATGAAATCTTTACGATAACAGAAAATAACAAGATCAACAAAAAAACAACGCATATATTTTTTTATGTACGAGTATTATTTAATACTCGCTGCGCTCCGCGGCTTTGCACGCGTTGTTTCTATGGAAACGTTTAAAGGTGATTTTTATCCCACGTGAACTGATTTACGGGATAAAAATGATTTCGGGATTAGAATTACCTGTGTGCAGAATTTCAGCCAGATCCGTTCAGTAGCTCTGGCATGAAGAGGTAACAAACATCCATCCATACAAACTTTAGCATTGATAATATTAGTGTGATTAAAATTGAAATATACATATATAATATATAATATGGTTTCATGGTTACTAACATAGTAGGTACCTGTGAAGGTACCTAGTTGTATTAACAAGTATACTATGTTATACCTGAATAAAAATTCATTGAATTGAATAGAAGTGAAAAAGAATTCCACACATGCAGCGATAAAGTTTTTTTTTATTTATTTACTTACAGACAATTTAAAATCATAACAGGTTTTCTTTAACCCTGGCGATGTTATACTAATTGGATTATACATAATGATAAGTAGGTACTAATCTGAACACTTAGTTTCAATGACTACCTGTGCAATTTGTAAGAGTTTCGGCAGGTTATTGAATAAAATATCTACGTTGTTCGCAGACAATACATTGACTAGATATATAGCGAGTGATATGGGGGCAAACTTATGGAAGTTGGTCCTACATAGTTCGAGTAACGAAACGGACGGAGACGAATTATGTGATTATTAATAATTGTCAAAACGAAATATGATTTTAAATTCTATGAGTTACTCCGACGATGCCATAAAACTTTCACAGTTATGTTTTTGGTTTGTATCGTTTTGTTTACAAAAAATATATTGGAGAATCCAATGACCGAGAGTCTGTAGGGTCAACAGCTCTCATCGAAACAAAGGTTGTAAAAATAAATAGCAGTTCAGGTATCGGTTTCCAATTGAATTAGAAAGGTTTGGGACGCTGAGATTTCGTTCTGGTCCAAGTAATCCTATATCTGTACTTTTAGTGTTCTCTGTTTGTTTACCTGATGGTCACCATCTCGAAATCGTTTCCGAATACACATATTTCGAGCAGATTCTGTTTTAGTTTATTTTATCTTGTTAATAATTTTTCTACATTTAAGTGGACAGCCGAGAGTTTTGACGCAGATTTTTTGTAAAAATTTACAAAAATCCTCTTTTGTTTGTGCCGAGCACCAATAACCAACATATAGGATGAAAGGATTAAAACTCGAAATCGGAAATCGCATCTCACTGAAAAATAAAGTTCGGTTGTTTTTTGACTGAATCAATTGAATTGTTTTGCATAAATGTCAAAGCTATATCAATCTAGCTATTTTTTACCTTTTACATTTTTTTCCTATGAAATATTCCTGAACTGTTATTTATTTTCAAACAACTCTCAAAAGGAGGTTCTAAATTCGACTGTTTTTATTTATATTTGTTACCGAACTTCTGACTGGGTAATTGGGGATCCCATTTTCATGATTCTTTTTTTAATTGAAAGCTGGTGCTTCCCGTGTGATCCATTTCAATTTGGTCCGGCTCTGACAATGCAAATGGCGTCGTTGAGAAAACCATATAATGTAATTGAAGTCGGTTTATAGTTATTTGAAACATACTCAATTATTGCAACCTTTGTTTCGATCTATTGATCCTACACACTTTCGGTTCTTTAATCCAAGGTATTTTTTTGTAACGAAACTTGTTGACGACTTACTTTGATAGGTGCTTTTTATGCTGTGTGATTTGTCTATCGTTATTTATATTATTAATAAAAAATTGTATAGATGTATAATTTGTTACATCTTTGTTAAATCGAAAAGTTTTTGAGGAATTGTTACTAAATATTTTCATCCATATTTCATAAATGGTATCCATGGAACAGAAATAAGCTACGTTTCCGAAACTGCGAAGGCGTAGACTCGTAATAATAAGAATAGTTAATATTAATATTTAAAATGCTAATATCGCCACCGGCGTTCTCTTTCTCTAAATTATGATTATTGATTTCTTTTTACGGCCAATTTCAAGAAAGCTTTTCTTTTGTGCAAGAAAAAAATCCTCGTTTTGTTAAAGCCCAAGTTTAATGGATGCGATATTTCACCTGGTTACCTGGCATTTACACAGCGCACTGATCCGGAAAACTAAAATTACGGTGATGCCTACAGAAACATTGCTGCAACTTACAACCTCAATCTCAACCTCAACAGCCTTTATTGGTATAGTGAACGCAGGCATCCCCCAGATATTGCGCCTTTGTTGGCTGTTATCTCATGGGGGTAGTGCCCATAATCCTCACGCTGGGCATGCGGGTTGGGGATCGCAGTTTGGTGACAGAATTGTTCGGCAAAAGGCGCTGCTGCCCGCCTCCGGTAAATATCCCTTAGTCGCCTCTTACGATACCCGCGGGAAGAGTTGAGGTGGTGCAAATTCTATGCCGCCGGCGCCATATGGCACATGGCACCACACGGAAACTTACAAGAACGCATAAAATATTCATTACCCGTTGGAAAAGTGTGATTTTGCTTCTTAGATATCAACATTTCCCGCTAAGAGTGATATTTAATTTGATAGCTGTCAGTAATAGACCATACTCAACTAAACACAAGCTCTGCATTCCTGGGGTAAAATGATTTGTGAAAACGTTAACAACAACATTGTTTTTAATTTTCGATCATTTTAAAAGTGGCGCTATTTTCACAATACTAAGCGCCACGACTCCCTTCACAGGAAAGAATTAACGGAAATAGATAAGAAACGTGTTTAATTAAAGTTCGTAACAACTTCCGGTTCAATTAACTCTTAAACTGGCGCGAAATTAATAGGGGTGCCCCTTTAAAAGAATACACTAATACACTCTATTTTGTTGACCTACATTAAGACTAAACAGTACTTTATAAGATAGTTGCTGTTTTGTATTTTAGTAAAATAATATATAGATAAATAATGTTGGACAATTCACACAGCATTATCTAGACCCAAGCAAAGCAGAGCTTGTGTTATGGGCACTCGATAACTGAAATATACTCAATATATGTATTATTTATACAGTACATTTATTATTTATTATTTCCTAGCTGCGCTCCGCGGTTTCGCACGCGTTGTTCCTATTTTCTTTGCTATAAACCTCACGGAGCCCGAGACCTTTCTAACAAAACCTTGAAAAAATCGGAATCCGAAAAAAATCCGAAATCGTTTCGTGCGTTCTGGAGTTATAGCGTCAGGAAGGAAAACCCGACTTATTTTTATTTATTATTTATTAATATCATAGTGCATAAGTGTGCCCGCAACACAGGTGCACTCTCTGTTCCCACTCTCAAAATCTGATGGAATTGCAGACCGACACGACCGGGAAGAGGTTAGGCGCAGGACCGATGTAATACCGCCAAGTTAATAATACCGCTCTGTTACTATGAATTTTTCTTGCTACGAGTAGAACTGAAGTCATTTCCAAGGTTGGATGTTTGTGAACAACTCAGAACATAGAAAACCTAAATTCTCTTATTAGCGATGAGCTAGAACATTTACAGCCGGTTTTTAGAACGCAGATCTTCATAATTAACTAATCAGTGATCAAATCTCTAATCAAGTGTCATTTGGGTTGCTTGAATGTTGATTACGTACTTTGTTGTTGAACAGAGATTAGTTGATAAGTCTGTCAAATCAGTGAAGCAAATCTCTTGTCAAACGTTAAAATTCTTTGGTCAAGCGCTTGTCAAATCAATGATCAACTATTATGTGATTTTGCTTTTTTGTTTAATCAGCGTTCGCGCAACCCGTTTTGACTTGAGCAGTGTGTCAAGTTAATTACCTTGTCAACTGAATTGGGATTTGATTAGCGTTCGAGAAACCGGCTGTCAGTGTGCGAAAGAGTTCAAAGAGAAATTCCTATCAAAAGAGTGTATATTTAGGCAATGGTATCTATTTAGATGTCGCCAAAACTAGACTAAACTAATGTGACAGGACTAAAAATGATGCTATTTCTCATTTTTGGTCCTGTCAAATTAGTTTAGTTTAGTTTTGGCGACATCTGAATAGACACCATTGTATCTAAACATAATCATTTATTATGTCTACCTACACACCGAGAAAGTTTAAAAAGTTTTATGGTATCATGATTTTGGCCGGAAATCTACTCCTGCCAAAATCAAGATACCAAAAAACTCACATCACATCGCAAAAATTTAAAAATT
This sequence comes from Eupithecia tripunctaria, assembly GCA_955876795.1. Lineage (NCBI taxonomy): Eukaryota > Metazoa > Arthropoda > Insecta > Lepidoptera > Geometridae > Eupithecia > Eupithecia tripunctaria. The sequence goes on along the minus strand of OY041623.1, from coordinate 3,128,852 downwards.
GATTTTGGGCGGAGTAATGATTATCTGATACAATGGTGTCTATTCATGTCGAACTCAAAACTCAAAAATTCTTTGTTTCCACAAATATGTACAATAATTGTACACCTCGAAAAGGTCAAATTCTATAAAAATACCCTACAGTGCTCTCAGCCTTAGGTGGTACCCATTAAAAAAGCTTTGTGAAATAAATTACTTTTTCCACTAAGAATGGCCGATCAGCTCGTAGCACCTGCTACGCCGTAGCACCGTAGCAAGCTCTACGATATTTCGTAGCAAGCTACGAAGAGCATTCAGTACGAGACGCTACAATAGCGGCCTTCACACGTAAGGTTCGAACCGCGCATCTGGGACTGCGGTCCAAACCGCGGATGGATCTGTACAGTTTGGACTGCGGATCGAACTGTCGTGCTAATTACGAGTAAAAATGTTTTCACGGTTTGGAACGCAGGCAAATCTTTCACATTTTTTCAAACGATCCGAACTGTACGTATAAATAGATTTTCAAGAGTTTTGACTGCAGTTTAGACTGGCGCGTGGAACGTTAAAAGTTTCAAAAGTTTTGCCTCAGTCTCAAGCAGAATGGATACCCGATCTTCGTGTAAGCGATCTGTATTTAGTACAAGCAACTGAAAAAAAGGCAAATGTGGTCAAATTCTTTATTTTTAACCGACTTCAAAAAAGGAGGAGGATCTCAATTCGACTGATTTTTTATTTTTGTTAACTCAAAACTTTTAATTGGGTGATCCGATTTTGATGATTCTTTTTTTATTTTAATTTGGTTCAGTTCTGACAGTGGAATCCATGAGAACTCATATTCAGAAAGCAGGTATAAAGTTGCCTGATAAACGATGAAAGTAATACTTTTCATCCCTAGGAATAAACAAGGCTTTATCTTAAAACGATAATTAACAGTTATAACAATAATTGAGATAGATACGGATTAGTTGAGCTACCTTTAGATTGTTTACGCTTCTTACTGGTATTTATATGGATCAGTTGAGCTACCTGTAGATTATTTACGCTTCCTACTGGTATTTATATGGATCAGTTAAGCTACCTGCAGATTGTTTAAGCTTCCGACTCGTATTATATCATCAAACGAATGAAATCCGTAATAGCTTTGAAGACGCTCCAAACCGGCAGTTCTGTAGTTTGCGTTCACACGAGATGCGCGCACAGAACTGTGAGATCAGAGCGCGCATCGAACTGCCAGATCGGAGTGTCAGCCTCACGCACCTACACGTACGGTTCGGAGCGCAGGATGGAACGGCGCGTGCGATTTCCCGCGGTCCGAACCTTACGTGTGGGCGCTAATGCATGTATTTGAAATTAGCTGCGCCCCGCGTTGTTCCTATGAAAACTTTTAAAGGTTATTTCTATCCCACGGAAACTGATTTACGAAATAAAACGTAACCTATGTTTGATTTCACGATTAGAATTACCTGTATTTAAAATTTCAGCCCAATCCGTTCAGTAGTTATGAGGTGGGTAACAAACATCCGTGCATCCATACAAATTTTTGCATTTATAATATTAATTAATGCGATTGTGTTGCATAGATTTTATGAAACGTTTAAATATCACGGAGTAAAGGAATGAGAAAGGAGTTTATTCTAGACGTTTTACGAGAGAATAATATTCACTATTGAAAACGATTTCTATGATTTCAATGAAAAGCACAGGATTCATTTCCAACTATGTAGGTAGAAAAGCCCTCATGCTTTTCAATGCGACCTTCTAAAAAAAGTGCAAGATTTAAGCTCAGACAAGTAAAAAATCAAGACAGAGTGTCACCGGCCGACAAAATGATGCTGGTTTCGTAAACATGTGCGCGTTTGATGAGTGTTAACGGTGGAAACAAAATATATTTCGTTGTTTATTTTATGACACTTGACACTGACACTTGACTATTGTGTAGCGCCATCTAGTGTCAAAATAAATGTATCTGTTCCCGTGGGATGAAAATCACCTTTTAATGTTTTCATAGGAACAACGCGTGCGAAGCCGCGGGGCGCAGCTAGTTGCATTATATATGCTGGACTTTTAAAACGTCGATGGAGTCATCGACGTTTTAAAATTACATAATCGTGAGTACAAGAGATATGGAAAACATTTATTACGAGGAAAAAGATTACTTGTAAGTTTCATCATGGGTTCATAGAAAACGGCAAATTACTTTTGGGACCCTTTTATTTCTTGTAATAAAATATTAAAGTCTTAAAAAATGGGTGTCTCTTAAGTCGGGTTAGGAACGATAATTTTACGTGATAACGACATTTACTTGATCTTTTGAAAATCATACCTCGTAGTTTATGTACTGTTTTTGCCATTGCATGGTGTTAGCTAGTGATCAACGCTATCTGTTAGATGAAATAAGAATTTTAATCTTCAGTGCTTTAGTCGTCATGACATTGTTTGAACATGCTACTAATGTTCATCGATTTAAGGCGCATACCCGAGCCAATCTGACAGCAATTCCTATTTTATCATATTTTTACGTTTATCATAGGAATTTTTAAAAATCCTACTTTCAGTTTGTGTTATCTATTATAAGCTATTTTTTTAATACTTCTGTAATAATTTTATCTCATATAGTTTAGGAGGAGATGTAAAAATAGAGTTTGGTGGCCAAAAAGCGCAACTTCGTATCTCTTCCTAAGCTTTACAAAATGAAACTATTACAGAGGCATTAATAAATAGCTTATAATAGATACCACAAACTGAACGTAGGATTTTTAAAAATTCCTGCGTTCAACGTAATAATAAGATATAATAGTTGGGGGCGCCACTTTCGCTGGTGTATGGGCCTTAATAGACGTTATCTATACGTCAAAAAAACAATATCATGCCAACCACACAATTATTTCGGTATCTATATTTCAGTAGCTCCAATGCAAATCAAGCAACCTCAAACTCCATCTAAGAGTTGTGTGAGTGAAGTAGGAAATCTTTAGACCCCAATGGAACCTTAAGTCCATTTCTGGGTCTAAAGATTTTATTTGGTTTTTATAGTCCAGTGTTCAACAGTCCTAGCTCCTGACAGGTCCACTAGCGTCGAACGTCGAAGCATTTGCAGACAATTGGATTTCTCTCAGTAATGATTTCTTCGGTTCTAGCCATCGAAGTAATTGAAATTTGGGAGATTGGGTACTAGCTTTTTCGAAAGTGGAACGCTCAAATTAGGGCCAGTTAGGTCCATCCACATCAGTCATAGTAGAACCGGCGCGGCGTCGGCGTTTGTATTTTGCATGCGTATTGTTGTCTCCGTTGCACTTTGTCTAGATACGAATTTGATAGATATTCATTTATTTACCTATATTACAAAAAATTGAAATAGCGTGTCTTTGCGTTTAGTTGTAACAGAAACACATGCCGTTTGTTGAGTAAGCGCTCTGTGAACGTACCTTATCTATATATCTGTACCAAGTTCTATGTTTCTACCTGTTGTTTCAATGAAGTTCAAAATAATTGGTTGGAGTTAAAATAATTGGATAGAAGGTTGTAGGTTGTGTTTGGTACTGTTCTTCTAAGTAAGATCACAGAAGAAATATAATTATAGTACTTCGTAGTAAGATATACATCTTCCAGCTAATTAGAGTTTGGTAAGAATCGCTCCCTATCTATATGTTTCTTTGTTTGCATGAAATAGCCTCCGAAACTACTGGACCCATTTAAAAAACCCATTTTAAAAGTAGTAGGAAGCCCTTCGGTCCTGTGGGATGACGATCTGCGAAAGACTGCAGGCAGATGCTGGATGCGTCAAGCTGAAGACAGGGCGCTATGGCGCTCATTAGGGGAGGCCTATGTCCAGCAGTGGACTAGTATAGGCTGATGATGAGTTCTGCCTACTTCTATAACCGGTTTAGTAGGTACCTTCTTGTCACACTCATACTGTATATACATATATAAGCTCTGCTTATCTTGGGGCTAGATAATGCTGTGTAAATTGTCCTGCATTATTATTATTATTATTATTATACTCAAAAAAAAAAAAAAACAGGTACAGTTTCACCGTTCGCTGTCTTTTAAACGCGTTTACAAAAACGAAGTTTACATCCCACATTGAATCGAAGTTGGACCTAAATCTGTCTACACTAAGGTTCAATTTCAAATAAACGCGATCAATAAAAGATAAACAAAGTTGTCATGTCATAAAATGTCAAACACGATAGCAAACAGCGGATCATTCATTCAATGAAATAAGACCTTAGAAATATAGCTTTTATTTTTGTAAAACCAGTCTGATATATTTACTCGGCTGACTCGCCAGTAACAATCATTTACAAACCTCTGTAGTTAACTCTGTGTTATTATAAGTTTTACTATTGTAATATTAGTTTTAGTTGGTAAATAATAAAATAAATAAAACAACATGAAACTTTTTTAGTATAAAAACTATCGTAGTTTGACGAATTCATTACGGATGTAAGCGGGTTAACTACAGATGTCCCTCGTTAAGGGATGAAACGTTGGTGTACTCCCAACACAAATAAGGTTCGTAGTTAACCCGCCTATATCCGTAAGGAACATGAAACTTTCCATAAGTGAGCAACAGTTCAACTTTATGACCATCAAATACTTAAAATAAAATAAAGTGAACAACATGAGGTCTCCAAACAGCTGGTGTTTATAAAGTTTTGTTTGATAAATAGATTTGAACGATGGAACGAAACCAGTATGCGAGTATACTCGTACTTGGCCGGTTTATTTAACGCTACATTTAACCAAAAAGCGCCAGGTAACCTCTACAATTTTTCCACCCGCCGCCCGCAGGGGTAGTCACGTAAAGGACACGATAGGGTTTTTGATGTAAAACCGACAAATGCATAAAGATAAATTGGCCATAGCACTCGAGGAAAATAGTTTTGAACCTTTTGTACACTCGAAGCTTTATATATAAGAGTGTGGTGACACAATTTATAACATTGAAATATTCCATTTATCTCTTTTATTTCTATGTATTTAACATCTTCAACCAATACAATACAATACAATATTTTATTAATAACGCCATGTTACAAGTCATAACGGTATAAGTTAAGCAATATAGTTTATAATATTGACCTTAACCTAAAGTATAAATATTTAATATAATTCCAATAATATAATCCCAATAATATAATTTATTAATTATTAATAATTTTGATTCATTCTAAAATAATTAAATAATGGGCATTTCGTAGAACTCGTCTACGGAATAAAACGATCTCTCTAAGAGCCATTTCTTCAGTTTATTTTTAAATATCATGGTGGAAGCGGCGTCCTTTTTAATCCTAAACCTCATCTGAACAGCCTGTGTTGGTCCATTGATGAACGCAGTCCTTCCTACGTCTGTCTTCTCATTAGAGTACAATCTTGGAGTCTTCAAATCTATGGTAAATAAGTTCCTGCTGGAAAAGCGTGCTCCATCTTAGGCTACATCTTCGCTTTCTTAAAGTAAGTTGATAGCCAAACGCTTGTCCATCATGAATAAAAAAAAGCAACTCCCCTGATAAGCGCCTTATTGGCGTTTATCTTATGGAGGGTAATGACCATAATCAATCGCTGGGAATGCGAGTTGGGGATAGCAGTTTGGTTGTATAATTGTTCTGTAGGGGGCGCTGCTGCCAGTTCATCGGTGGATATCCCTTAGTCGCCTCTTACGATACTCGCGGGAAGAGTTGGGGTGATGCATTCAATTCTAAGCCACAAGCCTTTCTAAGCACCACATAGCATGTGCATTTAACATATCAGCCTCGGTAAAAATGCGTGTACGATCTGCAGATATTTGTTCAGGGTGTTCTGGATGTTTTCTATGTATAAAAAAATATCTATCTATGTAGTGTATTGTATTAAGCATATCAGTAATCTAGTACCCATAACACATGCCCTGGTTAGCTTGAGGCTAGATAATGATGTGTGAATTGTCTAGAAATATTATTATTATATTTGTTTATACATTTCCATCTCGTCGCAACGATCGTGATTATCGAAGAAACAAAAAGTACGTACTTGTAGTAACTACTGGTAAATTACGAGGTAAAATTGTTAAAAGTTTTTTTTTCGACTTCAAAAAAAGGATGAGCTTCTCAACTCGGCCTGTTTTTTACTTAAAAAATTCTAAGTCGATTTATAAAACAATTAATCAACATCCTATGTAAAATTCCTCTCGCTAAAACGATTTAGATAGTTGTCCCGTTCTCACCTGTAATTGAATAATTATATTATCTCCGATTCGAAAATACCTCTCGTCGAAACATTTTTTATGTTTGTTACCTCAGAAGTTTTGACTGGGTGATACGATTTTTATGATTAATTTTTTTTGAAAGTTGCTGCTTACTGTATTCATTTAGATTTGGTCCAGTTCTGACAGTGGCATGCATGAGAAAACCATATAGTTGAAGTCTGTTTATAGTTTTTTAAAACAAACATAAGTAGCTACCTACGTTATTGTATTCACGCACTCTTGCATTTTTTAAAACAAAGATGAATTTTTAACATAAAATTTAACAAAATGTCTGTGATACAAAAAAATCAAAAACAAAGTCGTTTACCTCGATTTCCGGAATCCTACTGAGTTACACCCTTTCCATGAAAATCTGTAGTCATCCATAGTAATTTCAAAAATATATATTTTTCTGTATCGGTATTTATTAACTGAGAGATGAAAACTTTAGGCACAGTGTGCGATTAGCTATACAATAACGTTTATAACTTCATCGCCTTACTTCACGACAAGTGTGACCCGCGACATTCTTTTGTTGCCAGAATTCGCGTAATTTTTCACCGTGAGATGACTGGTGAGCGAAACGAGATAGACACTCGTTTTGAACCTTTATGTTCTTCTCCATTATATAAGGTTACACGATAAAGTCGTTGTACATTTTTGTCAAATCAATAAAATTAATTGAAACTACATAACTCTAGTTTTTTGCTAGTGTATATGCACGCGTTGTTTGAAAATGTTTTTAGGTTATTTCCATCCCAAGGAACTGTTTCAAGGGATTATCATACTAACATCCTACTAATATTATAAACGCGAAAGTTTGTAAACATGTATGTTTGTTGCTCTTTCTCGCAAAAACTACTAATCGAATCGGGCTGGTAGTTCTAGGCCCGGAATAACACATAGTTAGCTAAAAACATAGAAGCTGCTTTTACATAAATCAGTTTCCGTGGGATAGGTGTACGAAGCCGCGGTGTGCAGCTAGTCATAAATAAGATGTGCTAGGTGCAACATGAAATTTCCGACACTATGTGAATTGTTTGAAAAATAAATAATTAAAATGAAATCAAAAGCCTTTGTTTGATTCCAGGATTAGAGCATCTATGCAAAATTTCAACCAGATCAGTTTAGTCGATATGGCAAAAAACAGTTTTAAACATTTTTTTTAAAAGAAATGAAATAAAATCACAAAATTTTTTGACTTTGACGGATTTTGAACCCACGTCCTCCCCTATTTTTATATTTTTCAGGTCGGGGCTTTTTACAGGTATTTCACTTTGTCCTTTCTTCCTTTCTTCTTTTAGTGGCGTCTGGGTTGACATAATTTCGCCAATGTCCGTAATATTAGAGTAAAATTAAAATAAAAGCAACGATGTTCGGTAATAAAGATAAATAAAGGAAGTGAATTCCTCGATAAAATGTTTATCAAAAAGATATATGAAAATTACAAAATTATGGGCAACGTTGTACGGTAAGGTTTGATCCGAAGATCTTTCGCTTTGTCTTGTGACAATGGACCACAACATGACTGACTAAGTGACAACTGACGTAACATAACTCACAGCTGTCACAGCTCACTTTACAAACAACAGAGGTTTGTCAGCTAAACCGTGCGTGGCGCGCTTTAACCTCTCGCGTGAATGGTCGGCTTTATGATACGTGAAGCGCGATTATGACGTTTATGGGTCTATTTGGGTGATAACTCTATGGTTATTGAGTTGGAGTCGGTTAAAAATGAAATCAGTGATTGATGTACTTTTACAATTATACATATATAACAAATTGTACGGGCTGTCTGGATGTTTTCTGTGTATAATTTAAGAAAATATCTACCTTTCTATGTAGGTAGTATATAATTATTTAATTATTGTTATCATCAATATATCATTAATCAAATTTAGTTTAGGTACAGTACCGTGGTGGATGGCACAAACTTCGGGAGGCCTATACCCAGTAGTGGGAAAAATCCGGCTGTGGATGATGATGATGATGATATCATTCATTTAGCACCAATAACACAAGCTCTGCTTAGCTTGGGGCTAGATAATGCTGTGTGAGTTGTCCAGTATTATTTATTTTATTAAGAGCTACTTTAGGATGGTCTCTGACAGACACGACGACCCGAACGCACACTTTGACGGGCTTGTCATGATAAATGTCTAGTATTCTTCTCTCTCCCTTATTTCAAAAGCAATAAGACTCACTTTAGGATGATCCCTGACAGGCAAGACGAACCGTACGCACACTTTGACTGGGTTGTCATGGTTAATGTCTAGTATCCTTCTCTCTCCCTTATTTCAAAAGCAATAACACTCACTTTAGGATAATCCCTGACAGGCAAGACGAACCGCACGCACACTTTGACGGGCTTGTCATGGTTAATGTCTAGTACCCTTCTCTCTCCCTTATTTCAAAAGCAATAAGACTCACTTTAGGATGATCCCTGACAGGCACGACGACCCGCACGTACACTCCGACGGGATTGTCATAGTTAATGTCTAGTATCCTTCTCTCTCTCTTATTTCAAAAGCAATAAGACTCACTTTAGGATGGTCCCTGACAGGCACGACGACCCGCACGCACACTTTGACAGGCTTGTCGCGTGTGATGTCCAGCATTCTCCTATCTCCTCTCCACTCGCCTGTAACAAAGAGAATAAAAAACTTTAGTATACCTTTCGCCTGTGGAAGGGTTTGGTATGGCATAAAATAATATAAAACAAAGATGGCGGATACATGTGGACAGCCTTCACAAGGCTGCCAGCAGATCCGACGTTTAAAAACCTTACAATTTTTTTTTTTAGATTTTTGTATTCTTTCATTAGTTAAGGTATAGAATTCATCATAAAAATGGTCAGTTTGCTCTGTGATCGGACTGTCTAGTCCCTGTTCACCATCAAAAACTTAGTTTTCAATCAAATTTTAACGGTCTTTTTGAGTCGTCGGTTTTTGGTCGTGTTTTGTATTTGTGTCGATAAAAATAAGAGATCGGGATAGCCAAAGGTATGTTCTTCAATAATTTACACACTTGATACCATTCGTCGTGGTTTAATGTCGAAGATAATGCTATTGAACTTCAGCGTTGCAGCAACCGTTGGTTTCGTGGCAAAAAGTTTGATTTATCAACAGAAGCTTATCTTTTCAATATTTTTTCATGCAATCAATGCAGTTTAGTAGGATGATTTATCAGGTTCAAAGGATATTAATAAAACCTAGGGCTTCGCATACAAAAATTCAGAGAAATCATGATTTTTTTGATTTTTGAACCCTGTCTGTGTATCAGCCTTAGTTAGGTTAAACAAGGAGGCCATCTTGATTTTCCGCCCCTTTGTAAATGCCGCACTGACGAAAGGAGTAAATTTGTTTATTCAGACAACTTGGTCTATATTGTTCGTGAACTGGGTTAGTTCTTAATATGCTCGTTTTTATATTTTAGTATGTTTTTTTCGTTATATATTTTTTTTTTTTTTTTGTGTTTATCATCTGTGACGTCACCAAATGGCTCTGTCGGAAGACCAGCGTTGATCGTAACGTGTTCACAACCAGCTCATGCTGAGACAGAGACCGTTTTGTGACTCTGATCGACAGATGCTTTGTCTTTTATTATAAGCCATGTTTCTTTTTGTTGATTATGTTACAAATAAAATAATATTCTATTCTATTCTAGTATGATTTTGTCCTCTGATGTAGGGTACCTATTTATAACAGGACAATCATATTTGTCAGAAATCGCTGCGGATGCTGTTGCCGCTCCCACAGGTTCTGATAATCAGTGAAGCTGTCTTTTTCCGCCGATATCGAAAGACTGTGTTCGAGCCTCGGCAAACATACCTGAGACGCTGCGGAACCGCGAATATAGTAAGAAAACTCTTCAAAGTTACTGAAAAGAAGATCAGTGCGTGATGTAACCTTGCTAAATATTTACAGATTTACAAATTGTACACTATGGGTAATTTCTAAGAAATCAAATAAAGTGCGTGGCGACTCTTTGATTGAAAGGGGTGTGTTTATTTATAATGCACCCAGAGCTCGATGCACATAAAAGGTTCAGCCCAAAAAGGATCAGTGAGTTTGTCTTGGCGGTAAGCACTGAAGCCGGCGGAGACGTACTGAAGTAGCATTTCAATAATACGCTGCCGGGTCCCCGGTCCCCCGTGCCTACAAATTTCGACCGAGCAGGAATGTAAGAAAGCTTCAAATAAAAAAAAACATGAAAATCGGACCACCCAGTCAAAAGTTCTGAGGTTACAAACATAAAAAGAATACAGTTGAATTGAGAAACTCCTAATTTTTTGAAGTCGTTTATAATGGACTACCCCATCTTATTTACTAGCGAAATGTAATTATTTAACATTGCCCATAGCATTAATGTTACTTCTGCAAACCCGAACATCAAAAGCTTTAATAGTTTTAGCAAACAGATAAGCATTTCATTGATCTTTTATAATTTCTCAACAAAAAAAATCTGCAGTAACGACTGTGTTTAACGCCTAGAATTGTATTTTTGTTTTGCGCAGGATTATTAAAAAGTACTACAGCTTTTGTAGTTTTATATTATTTCTGAGTTTGTTCCATTGTAATTTATCGTTTAACTTAGAAGAACACTGTTTTGTTTAGATAGGGGTCGTCGTCGTAGCGAAAAAAAAGTTAAGAAACGGTATAAAATTCCGTTGATATTTTTTACTGACTCACTCTGTACTTTATGGGTGGAAGAAGTGACGAAGAAACCTTTGGCCTCTTTGTTGTTATTTTAATTTTAGTTGGAGCAAATCCTGTCCCAAGCTTTTCTATCCGCTAAATAATCTGATATTTTATAGCTAAGTGCAAAAGCACAGAAAGGTTTTGACAAATTTGAAATTTTGCACAAAGTCCTAACAAATCCACCAAAAGCATAGCTATGAATGTAATAATTATTATCCCTTAGTAAAACTCATCAGCAGTATGAACATAAACGGTATGAGCAGCTTTGAGCTTCCGCACATAATTTCATTAAATTTAAAACGGTCCTAATTCAATAGACGCGTTATGTTGACACTCATACGTAATTATCAAATTAATTCTAAGGCTTAGACAGATAGCTACTACCTATATTGTAAAATTTAATAATAATCTGTGAAAATTTATATAACCTTTATATTCATAGTGTTGAATTATGCTTCTAGTTTCTTTCAAAGAGTCGGAGTCAGAGTCAAATCGTTTATTTCTTTACTAACAAGATAAGCACTAAGACAAGTCAAATTTTGACTATACAGCTTGATATATAGTAAATACGCCCTGGTTGTATTTTGATTGGCTGCAAAATGTTGGCACCCGAAATAAGGTGCAATTGACTCTAATTAACTTACATTTTTTGTCCACTAGCGGAAGAAGTGAAAAACAAACCACTAACAAGTTTATCGCTTATCAATTAATACAATCTTAGTATAAATCAGTCTAACTGTTCTTACATACTATTGTCGGTGTGGAACTGGGCGACATCCGGCCAAGCATTAACATCATTAACGTAATCATCTACGGAGTAATAAATAGGCTTTCTTGATAAGATTTCGTTTTACAAAATTAAATAACTTAACCTCTGGTTTGTCCTGTCAAAATTTTCAAACAAATATTTTCGGAACCCTTCTTCTATCAAGGATGTAAAGATATAATGAGCACATCCCTCGTGTCGAAGATAGATTAATTGATTTTGTTTAAAAAAAACAATAAACTGACTTCAATTATAATTGAAGTCAGTTTATTGTTTTTTTGTTTTGTGTTGTTTTTTGTTTGATTCCATTGTCAGAACTGAACCAAATTATAATGAGACACGGGAAGCACCAGCTTTCAAATGAAAAAGAATCATAAAAATCGGTCCACCCAATCAAAAGTTCTGATGTAACAAAGATAAAAAAAGAAAAAAATACAGTCGAATTGAGAACCTCCTCCTATTTTTGAAGTCGGTTAAAAAGAGGCTGCTACCCTACTTCTAGAGTACCTACCAGACTTAGCAGTCACAGTAGTCTAAGGTCGCCTTACCATCATTGATCATTATGTTCATCACAAAGGACTTTAAGAAGACGTCTCTGATGATAAAGGAATTCCACAAGAAAACACGAAAACACACATAAGTTTTCCGTCTTCCAGGGCCTACCTCAACGTCAATCACTTTCAATACCTACCCAGAAATCAAAGCACAAAATGCCACGTTCAATATTCATGAACGCTTTCAAATTTGACACGGGATTAGGGTGAAAAATACGGACGGATCGGGGTTCACGGGTTGGCGGGAAATATGACAGCTGTCAAACGGGAATTAAATATGGCGTCGAGTTGCGGAAGGTATTGTAATTTATAGGTGGTTTTAGTTTTGGCAGGGTGGTTTTAGTTTTGGCAGGTTTATTGGTAATATTTTTAGCTTTGTATTTTGATGGAAAAGATGATGTATTATTTCTAGGCAAAGATTGAAATCGTAAGATAGGCGCTTTTCGTAGTGACAATTTGCTCTTCCCGTGGGTGTCGTGGGGTGGGGGGTTGGCAGCAGCGGCCCTAGAGATCAATTACCTACCACCGAACTGCGATCCCCAACCCGCATGCCCAGCGTGGGGATTATGAGCATTTCCCCTTCATTTGATCTAGTACCCGTAACACAAGCTCTGCTTAGCTTGGGGTTAGATAATGCTGTGTGAATTGTGTCCAATATTATTTATTTATCGAGTTGTTTAAATCTATTTAAACGCAATTAACAGTGACCATACGACACCATGCTTTATCGAGTTGTTTTAATCTAATAAACGCAATTAACAGTGATAATACGATACCACTGCCATTTCTCGACCTGTATGAAACAATTTAAACGTAATTAACAGTGACTATACGATACCATGGCCTCTTATCGAGTTGTTTTAATCTATTCAAACCCAATTAACAGTGACCATAAGACATCATGTTTTATCGCGATGTTTGAATCTATTTAAGCACAATTAACAGAGACTATACAACACCATGGTCCTTGATCGAGTTATTTGAAACGATTTAAATGTAATTAACAGTTACAATAAGACACCATGCCCATTTATCGAGCTGTTTGAATCTATAAAACGTCAATTGTAACCTCATGCAAAAAGATCTACATATTTTTGTCAGCTACAAAAAATATTTTCATAATTCTGTGGAAAAGTGCAGTGAGTTTTTTATTCTAAAATCTAATGCACAGACTCAAAATGTTAATTTTATGGTCTCGCCCGTTACCTCAGCTAATTGCCACTCCACTATCTAGCTAGCAGCTCATATTAGCAGCTTCTGTTCATACATTACACGGCTATGTAATGAAGGCAGTGTTGAAAGCCTTACTCACTAAGCAATGTATTTTATCCGGCTAAAGTATTTATTTATGAAACGATCGTAGATAATTTCATTAAAATGTGCTAAAGTAACAGAGTCTCACGGTTTCCCGAACGTAGTTTCCGTTCCCGTAGGAATTCCGTGATAAAATAAAGCCCATCTATGTCTACTGCCTGAAAAGTAAGCTTTTTAATGATGAAAGATTTTTGTACACAATAACACTAAGACACCATGCCCATTTATCGAGCTGTTTGAATCTATAAAACGTCAATTGTAACCTCATGCGAAAAGATCTACATATTTTTGTCAGCTACAAAAAATATTTTCATAATTCTGTGGAAAAATACAGTGAGTTTTTTATTCTAAAATCTAATGCACAGACTCAAAATGTTAATTTTATGGTCTCGCCCGTTACCTCAGCTAATTGCCACTCCACTATCTAGCTAGCAGCTCATATAAGCAGCTTCTGTTCATATATTACACGGCTATGTAATGAAGGCAGTGTTGAAAGCCTTACTCACTAAGCAATGTATTTTATCCGGCTAAAGTACTTATTTATGAACTAACTATCGTAGATAATTTCATTGAAATATATTAAAGTAGCAGCGTCTCGCGATATTTTCCGTTCCCGTAGGAATTCCGTGATAAAATAAAGCCTACCTATGTCACTCCCTGAAAAGTAAGCTTTTTAAGATGAAAGATTTTTGTAAATCCAAAGTTTTGGAGCCTATTCAATACAAACAAACAATCAAATCTTTCCTCTTTAAAATATAAGGATAGATCACTAGCAAAGGAAGCTGCTTTATCCGTATCTCTGTGAAAATAAATATTTACACACCCACCAATAGGGTATATGCATCGATTTTTTTTATTGTTTTAATCGATTCTTTAGGTCATTATTTAACCGAGGAATGATAAGACGCTCACTGAATTTCGCATTAACAAGGTAAAAAAAAACGAATCAAAACTACAATCATTTTCGGGTGATAATAACGCTGCCATATTGGCGCCATGTTTATGTGACGTCGACGTACACACTTGATTAAAACCTTTGGTGACGACCTCGGTAGTGATCATCTCAGGAAAGAGGTTTTCCGAAAAAACTGAAAATAATCGACAATATGAAATGTCAAGTGGGCAGAATAGTGTCAAATCAAGGTGCAGCAAGCAGAATGAAAAAAGAAGAAATGAGTACAGTGATGTCACGTCCGCTCTAGTAAATGAATGAATGAATGAACACTTTTATTGTACATAAAAACAAAATAACTTATATCTAAATAAAAGAAATGAAATTAAAAACAACGTTCAATAGGCGGCCTTATTGCTTAAAGCAATTTCTTCCAGGCAACCTTACTAAACAATAGATATAAGTAGGTAAGTAAAGAGTTGGTAGCACAGGAGTAAACATTACAAAAGTTTTATCAGTCCTATGTAGGTAAATACAATACAAACATAACTAGAAAGTTTTACATACACATCATACCTAAAGAAGCTTTACCTAAAAACAGAGATAAATATATATATATATATATATATAGTAAAAATAATACCGAAAGTGGAGATAGGAGACAATTATTTATTCTAATTGCTGACAACTAAGCTACACTGTCATAAAAGGTTACATGTAAAGGCGAATTATAAAGATAAAAATAATGGTTTAGATAGCGGAAGATAGAAAATGGGACTTGAGTTGGGATTTGAAGGAGTTGATGGAAGGAGCAAGTTTGATAGCGACAGGCAGTTTGTTCCATAGACGAACAGCCCGTACGCTAAAAGAGTTGCCATAAAAGGATTGGGAATGGGTGGGGAACTTGAGCAGTAAGTTGTCTGATGACCTAAGATTGAGGGTGTTAGAAGAATGAAGGAACTCAATTCTATTTTTGAGATACGCAGGTGAAGAAGAATTAAAGAGAATGGAATAGAGAAGAGAAAGAACATGCATGTCCCGGCGAAGTCGAATAGGGAGCCACTTGAGCATGGTGCGAAAAGGAGAGACATGGTCATATTTGCGTAAACCAAATATAAACCTAATGCAAAAATTTTGAAGACGCTCAAGTTTATCCAATTGCTCCTCAACGAGATCTAAATAGCAGGTGTCGGCATAGTCCAGTATGGGAAGGAGAAGGGACTGGGCCAGTGCAATTTTTGTAGTGGTTGGTAAAAAGTGCCGCAACCTTCTCAGGGAACCCGCGGAAGCATAAAGCTTCTTACAGGTGGCTTCTAGCTGAGGGCGCCATGAGAGCTTACGATCGAACGTAACCCCTAAGTTCTTAACAGTAACGCTGTATGGAATAGGTATCCCATCAAAGACAACTTGGGGTACAGACTGCCAGTCTAATCTATCTATCAATCGCGAGCTCCCAATGATGATAGTCTGAGTTTTGGCGGGATTGATTTTCAGACCGTGAGCTCGACTCCACTCAACGATTCGACGTAAATCCGAGTTCGTTATGTCAACTGCGTCGCCAATACGATCCAACTGAGCTTGCGAATAAATTTGCAAGTCATCGGCATATAGATGATAGGATGAGGTTAGGTTTAGAGAAATAGAGTTAATGAATATAGCAAAAAGAAGAGGAGAGAGGACACCGCCCTGTGGCACACCGACTGAAATGTCACACCACGACGAAACAGACTCACCAAGGCGGACTCTCTGCCGGCGGCCATGCAAGTAATTGAAGAACCAGTCAACTACACCCTGGGAGATGTTAAGTGAGCGAAGGAATGAGAGGAGAATGTCGAAGTCAACGGTGTTAAAGGCATTGCTAAAATCCAGCAAGGTCAAAACCGTAAGTTGTCGACTATCCATGCCCAGGCGTATGTCGTCCGTTATGTTCACTAGGGCAGTCACCGTGCTATGTCCTTTACGGAAACCGGACTGCAAGGGGTTAAGTAAGTTGTGCATGGATAGATAGGAGTTAAGCTGGTTGTAAACAAGCCGTTCTAAAACTTTGGACAGAAATGGGAGGATAGAGATAGGACGGTATTCAGAAAAGGATGTGGGATTGGATTTCTTGGGTAAGGGAATCAATTGGGCTTCCTTCCAACAAGAAGGAAATACCCTGTGCTCCAATGAATTATTGAGTATATGGCATAGAGTCGAGAGGATAAGGTCGAGTATGGGGATTAGCATGTTAAGGCTGATACCATCAGTCCCAACAGCTTTGGAGGATATGGATAGGATACTCTTCTTAACATCTTCCGGGGTGACTGGGTCGAAACAAAACTGAGACTGGTTAGGAGTCGGAGCGAAAGAAAGGTTACAGAGAGTATTCATTTTGATAGCGTCATCAATGGAAGGAGCGGGTGAAAAATGAAGATTGAGAGCGTTTATATCTAAATTATCAGGAATTGAATCAAGTTTTGACTTTCCGACTCCCAAAGTTCTGAGAAAATTCCAGACCTTGGCAGGATCGTCCTGTGAAACCGATTCGTGTATGTAACGACGCTGCGCGTCCCTGCACTTTCTGTTACTACGATTACGGAGTTCTAAATATTTGCTTTTGTTTCTATCGCTTGGATTAATTTTATATCTAGATTTCGCGCAAGATTTTTGGTGCATAAGCCTCTTAATATCATCTGTTAACCAAGGTGCCGGGAGATGTTTTAATTTAATTGGACGAAATGGTGCATGCTTATCAAAAAGATGAGTTATTAAAGCATTAAAGTTGGTTACCTTATCATCCAAAGAATCAGCTTCGTATACAGAGGACCAGTTCAGATGCTGTGCATCAGTGCGGAGTTTATCGTGGTCAATGCTCCCAAAATTACGTTGCAGAATGACTTTAGGTTTAGATTTTGGGGGACGAATTTTATAGGATAAGAATATTAAGTCATGGTAAGAAAAATTATCAGCGGGAAATTGGCCATGTCTGACAGCATAAAAAGGAGACGAAACTATAATTAAATCTAGAAGAGAAGGGGTGCAATTCGGAAAATGGTGGGTTGCTCCAAGTGGGAGGATATGTAAATTACAAGACCTAACAATGCTCTCAATTGCTGCGGTGCGGTGATCCTTCTTTATAAGACAGGTTTAAGTCACCCATGATGATAGTTTGACTGTAAATGGGGACAAAATCCTCCAAAAGTTTTTCAAAAGTAGAAAAATAATTGATCCGGAGTGAAGGACAGTAGAAAACTCCAAGTAATATTTTAGTGTGCGAGAGAGTTACCTCAACAAAAAGATGTTCACCTGCATTAGGCGGCGGAGGCTGGGCCGACATACTTAAGATAGAAAAAGGAATGTGAGACCGTAAGTATATGGCCACCCCACCACAGCGCGCGCCTATGCGGTCATTACGAATAAGACGAAAACCTGGAAGAGAGAAAGTAGTAGAAGGTAAACAAGGCTTAAGAAACGATTCGGATATAAGTATAGCACAGTGTTGCCATATGGATAAGACATGGATTCCGTATTTTCGTTCAAAAAGTCCGTACAAAATCCGTATTACGATTCTGAGTGAAATTCCGTATTAATTCCGTATAAAAATGAAACAAATAATAATAATTTTATTTATACATATCTTTATTTATCATCTTTAACATATTTACATCGATATTTAAATCAAAACAGGGTGATTTACCTAAAAGTTGCTTGGTACGTAACAAGCCTGTTATTGTATCTGTACCTAATTTATTTCTTTGTTTCCTTTTTAAAAGATTTACGGCTTAGAAAATTCTCTCTACCACCGCACTCGAGTGAGGCAAACTCATCAACGCTGAGTTGAATTTAGGCAAAATCGGGTTATAGTTGTTGTGTTGTGTAGTAATGTTACCATCATTGGGATTACGTGCGGTCATTATCTTTACCCAAAATTTTTCCATGTCTTCGTAATCCGTGGAGCGCAAGGCTGTGTTGTTCCGGAGATGTCGCCATTCCGTGTCTAGAGCTTGTATATTGTCAGCTTCAATTAAATTGCGAAACATAAGAGCTACATCGACCAATGATTATATTCTGCGTGATTGCACGACGACGTCTAGACTTAGAAATTCCAGATATTTTGTAATATTATCATTAAACTTGTACCGGGTTTTTATCAGCTTTGCTCCTTCTATGTAAAAGTCGAGATATCGTAGTTTAAATGCTTTAACGCCATTTGAATTAAGATCCTTCCTGTTTGACGTTAGCATCATAGCCAAAACTATACCAATAAATGTCTTCTATTGGCTTGAAGTTTCGAGGATTAGCATACTCAATATTCTGTATTTTAGTTGGGGTCAAATAAAAGTTAAGTATGTAACAGTCCCGAAGATTCCTATACGCGCCACAAACATTATTATGAAGTTTGTAAACTTATGGGCGTTCAGACTGCATCAGTTGGTTCAAATCATTGAATATTTGCAAAGAAAACTTTAAAAACTCTAGGTACAGTTTATTGGCCAACACGGCAATATTTCTCTGTAGGTTCATGCGAGACTTTCAATAAATATGGTAGTTATGGTTTAAATAATGAAAACATCATCTAAATATGCTCTACATCGACTGAATCTGCCTTAAGAGTCTGTGTAAAGTTAAATCTGCCTGTAGCATAAATCCGTTTAAAAATCCGTATGTCGAAATCATCCGTATTGGGCTTCCAAAATCCGTACAAATACGGACAAATCCGTATATATGGCAACGCTGGTATAGCATGAATCGACTTATGATCGAAGGACGCCATCATATCAGGAAAATGGTCCGGGACACTTTGTGCGTTGATATGTACAACATTGAAATTTTTAGGTACATCAGAAAACTGGGCTGCAAGGTTTTCGGACAATGAAGGAATACTGCTGAAGCTATCATCACTAGTGTTAGAAGAGGAAGAGAAGGATACATAATCATCATCACCGTCACTGTTGTCACTAAATATATTATGCAGCATATATTATGAGCTATTAGAATACAATTATACCAAAACTAAATAACCTAGTATACAAAACAATTAAAATAACCTAACTCTACTTTAAACTTCTTAGCTTAAATTCAAATCTCTTACATTACTCTACCTGCTGGTTGTGCATCGTTAATAAAGTTTACATAGCAATCACTTAGAAAAAAATTAAATCTACAAACAATAAAACCACTACAGTAAGAAATCATAACCCTCCTTGTGCAGTCGGGTATAAAAAAGGAATGGCTTTAAAAGAATACCTACCATCTCCTAAAAGAAAAATTACACAAACAAGGAAATTAAAAAAACATTAACAAAATAACTTGGACGATTAAAATCAATCATGTACGTGCGACTTTGACAGCTTTGCGTGTATATTCAAATCAGTCAAGAAAAGATAGCGAGCCATAAAAGAAGTTGACTTGAGATAAGAAAGCAATTGTCAATGTCAGTCGTTACATTATTGTCAAAACAAAACTATTTATTTTTCTAAAAGTTGTAGCGGGTATTCCGTTTTATTACCTATGATTTACGCCGAAAGATGAGCTGCAGTGATTACCTATGTATCATACAATGATAAGGAAAGAATCACTTTTTGGTCGCTGGGCCGCCGCCGCCGCCACGGCGCTTCGATGGCGCCCTGAGGGCCACCGATGCCGACGTGGGCTCTTGCAGCTGACTAGCAATCCCGTCAAGTTCCTGATGATGGCTTATGCGGTGGCGGACGCCGTCAGGGCCAAGAATGACAATATTTCCATCCTGTGTCCAACATTTCGCCACACCGAATCGTTGTCTTGCGGCCATAAAAGTTTCGTGCCTTGGCCTGGTTAGGAACTCAGACAAAGTGATGCCAGTGCCTTTTAGCTCGGTTTTAGCGAACCACACCTCATTCTTGACCTGAGACTCACGTAGTTTAAGTAAAATAGGTCTAGGACGATCAGCAGAGTTAGGGCGACCCATCCTATGGCACCGACTGATAGAAGTGTTGGTGAAACCTGCTACCTTAAGCTTTTGGACAACAGTGTGCACAATTACGTCACTGGTTTTCTCACCCTTGGCCTCGGGAACACCATGCAGCAATAACATCTTGCGCCTACTCCTCATCTCAAGACTGTCAACTTCATGGCTGAGTGACTGAAACTGGTCCTGCAATATCTTCAAAGCTGCCATGATGAAGGTCCTGAATGTAGCAAGCTCAGTAGCAAGGCTTGAAGTTGTAGCCTTGCTAGGTGTACTGCTTTTCTCCATTCTGCTGTTAAAATCCTCCATTTGCTTTACAAACAAGGTTTCCATATGTCGCAGTGAATTGCCCATAACCTCTAATGATTTCTGTGACATTGTGATGTGACAAAAATGCTTCTTAGATGTGTGTGAATTTGATGAAAACACTCCCACGCAGGTATTGTAAAGTAAGCTTTGATTTAATGCATGTAATAGATGCTATATACTGTTTAAATTTAATTTAAAGGAAATAAAAATAGAGAGTTAACTTTTTGAATGTTTACTTTGCAACTACCCTCGAGTATGGCGTAGTATGGCCTAGTCAATGGCGTAGCGTTTTGAAATTTTGCGATTGAGATTTAAAATATCAATTTTTCAATGGTTAATTTCTACAATAAAAACATCTCAAAATGCAAAAATAAATATGTAGATATGTTTCTATATCAATAGAGAGTACGTATATATTTTTTTAGCCATTTTGAAATCACATGCATATACCCTATTGTGTAAAAACGTACCCCACTATAATACGATCTGTAACTTTTCTATACTCTGAAATAAACGTATTGAGTATTACGTTACCTTCTTATCATAAGAAGGAAAACCTACAAAATATTTTTACTAAGAGAGAGAGGGAGAGATCGGTGGAAGGTTCGCACGACTTTACGACCTACGATTATGCAGATGGATATGGCAAAAAGTTTGCTAAATTAAGCAGGCAGGTTTATTTTTTTATGGCGCGTCTCGCGTAGCATGAGTTCACGAGCGGTGTTGATGAGAAAACTAGAAAATTTGTTGTTGGGAAATATGAGACATGACTAATAATCATGAACACTGTGTGGTTACAGCTTGGAATAAACACCACCCCAACTTCACAGGTGTCATAAGAGTTTTGTCGTTATGCGTGGCAGCAACGCCTTCTGCAGATCAATAAGGTATATAGTATGAATGGTTTTTTTTTATCGATTATTAGGTTAATACATAAACGAAAATAAGTAAAATTATTGAGGTAAAAAACAAAGAGTAAAACTACACTCAGTTGCGGGTGATAAACACGCTGCCATGTTAGCCCTTGCACTTTGTGACGTCACGGTTCATCGGATCCCCCCTATGTTAACTCAAAGTCAAAATTTCATGCTCATACAAAAATGGTCAAGTTTGACGTCACGGTTCGGGTACCAATAGCGTTGCGCTAAGAAATTTTGCGGTTGAGATTTGAAATATCTATAACTTTCTATGATTAACTTTATAAATAACTTTCTATGATTAAATTTCACTATAAAAACATCATAAAACACTAAACTAAATATACAAATATATTTCTATATCAATAGAGAATACGTAAAAAAATATTAGTTTTTTTGAAGTCACATGCATATACCTTACTAAACCACCGAATTGGCAATAATCCCCACGCTAACTATGCAGGTAAGGGACCTGCATACCTACCGTGGGGTTTATTGGCGCTACCTTGCATATTATAAAGTTCACTATGGTACTTATGAGTGGGAGGCCTGCGCCCAGCATTGGAGAAGTATAGGCAGTAACTGTACCTACTATAATTCTTATATTACTACGGCCATGATCGGCCCTAAATCAGATGACAAAATGTTCTAATTTTACCTCAGCAAGTATATTATTCCACTGCTGGATGCAGGCCTTCTCCTGACAAATTTAGGGCAGGCCTGCATATGTGCCAATAAGGCACATTGCCTTATTAGCTTTTAGCTTATGTGGGTAATCCCCACGCCCGTGCCAGTGCCCATAATCCCCATGCATACTTAGCATGCTGGTTGGGGATCGCAGTTCATTGGTAGAATTGTTGTGCAGGGTGCACTGATGTCCACCCCCGGTGGTTATACCTTAGTGGCCTCTTAAGAGACCCGCGGGAAGATTGGGGTGTAAATTATAAGCCAGCACCACAGAGCTACTCTGATGCTCATCTATTTGATTAAAAATCTAGCTGATGCAGCTCTATAGGAAACCATGTTATGGTCGCACTTGACATCGCTATTCGTGTCCGCGTATTCGTTGTTATGGGTGATGATAGTCTTTTCAAAAAGAGAAGAGTCATGGCGTTACGTATAGTTTTAGTCGTACTGCAATGATTCGTACTGAATTGGCACACGAGCGCCCTCAATTCCCACGACTCTTCTCTTTTTGAACAGACTCTAGCTATTTGGTATTCGATAGAAAGTTAAGATAGATTGATAGCAATGTGAAGCGTCAATATAAAAGAAAAAAGAAAGAAAGAAGGAAATAAAAAGTATTTATTACTATGAGATACAAATTGCAACTATTATAATAGAAATGAAAACATACTACACACAAAAAACAAAAATAAGATTAGATATTTAAAACAGCAGCTAGTGTCTACCATAGATTCGAAAACAAACCATGGTCGTCCTACTTTTTAAAAACTTAACCTAGGTATTCCGACTTTTGTTTTGGGCATCCCTAAATGCGAGTTGGAAGTAATTTAACCGGCCCGCTGGTACAGAAAGCGTGAATTTTAAAAAGTAAGCCAAGAATTTGAATTACTGATGTGAGAGTAGGTACTGCTCCGGATTTGAGTGCAGCTGAAATACATTTTGAAGCTTGTATTTACAACGGGAACAATTTATTCAGTTGTTATTCTTTTTATTTGTTTTCAGTGGGTGGCTGAATTAAATCTTGCCTAGGGTGATTTCGCGCAAAACCGCCCCAAGGCAACATTTTATCCAAGTTCATTTTTAGGGTTCCGTGCCCAAAAGGACAGCAGAGGCTTAGTAATAGGTTCCCTTTTAACCTATTACTAAGCCTCTGCTGTCCGTCTGTCACCAGGCTGTATCTCATGACCCGTGATAGCTAGACAGTTGAAATTTTCACAGACGATGTATTTCAGTTACTGTTTGTTATAAAGCAACAAATAATAAAAGTTAAATAATTTTAATAATTAAGGCGGGCAACGTTCTTATCGCCTTGAGAAGCGATCACGGATCGTGGACCGGGATGGGTGACCGCGTTACGTTGACTTTTTGTTTTTACGAGAAAATATTTGTATTTATTGATTTTTATTTAGATACCTACTAGATAATCTAATCTATCTTCTTCGTGCGCAAGTTGACTCGCACTTGACCGGTTTTTTTAATTCATTTTATCCGCTGATATCTGTTGCCCAGATTCAGATAAAAACAAAATCGAAGTTTCTTATTCAAAGATCTAACGATTTATATCTTTAAATAAGAATCTTCGATTTTTCTTTTTTTAGCCTGTTAGTTGTTTTTTAGATACCCTTAAGCCCAAAAGCTGTGGCATCGTCTTTGAAAAAAGACGCACGCACACTATACAAAGTAGATATAATTGGTGTTTTTGTTATTAAACTTAACTGTTATTACTGCTTTATTGTGCAATCAAATTGCACCAACTTTTGTGGAGAGAGATGAGCTTTCAAATCGGTAAAACCAACCGATCACTGTAGTAATTTATATCGGGGTATTTTCCATGGCTGGGGTTTTGAGCTTTCTATTATTCGGCATAGTTTCATGCGCCGTAATAACGGAATAACTGAAGGCACTGCGAGTGAGTTTTTATTGGAAGATATACCTATCTATCCTCATGCTTTTTTTTAGCTCCAAACTTTAGGTATCGCTCTCAGCGATAAGGCCGTCTTTTGTACTTATTTTGTATCTTATTTAATATTTTAATATAAGATTTTTATTTATTTTAATTTTTAGTGCAATAAAGTGTTCATTTATTTATTTATTCGCGACCACTGGTTTCATTGTCAAACGCAACTCGAAAACGTTGTAAATAACTTTAGTGCTAATAACCATAGTGGCTAAAATATTTACCAATTGATCAGTTTAAATTTTTGAAGTGAAAACTTCTCTACCGGCGTTGTGCATTTTTTTGGCATGGGTAATAAAATGGTAAACTCGCGTCAGGGTCACGTGACGCTGATCTAACATCTGATCTAACATGTTAGATCAGCCTCACGTGACCGTGGTGACGTAACACGCTTGCATTACTGTAATTTTAAATTGGTACTAACATTGTAAGCTAGCAGCCTACTTATGTGAGCTTTCTATATTTCAAAACTTACAGCTACCTGTGTAAATAGTTCACTAAGTTGAAAGAAGATGTCGCTAGTTCCGGGAACAACACGTCAGTTAAGATAACCTTAAAGTAGTAGAGAAGTGTCGCCGCAGGTTAACAGATGGCGTACATCGGAAGAGTGTGCGTGTAGTTTTCACTTCTGCAGGCACTCCCGGAGTGCAACCTGTTGTTTTTTTATATCTCAGCTCACATGGTTACTAAGATTTGGGATTTTTTTGATAAAAAACCTGCTAGGGTCCCTTCTTAATAAGATCAAGACTTAGAACTGAGTAAAGCAAAGTTAGATCAAATAATAACAATTGCACATCAAAACTAGATAAAGCTCAGAATAGTTTTAACTGGATTATTATCAAAGCTCAGTTGTGGTTTAGGAACAACGTCTGATCCGAGTAACTACAGGGTGTTATCGAACTTCTAAGTTTATATGCGGCGGGCGACAAAATTAAAAAAATATCAATCAAATCAAAAACTCTTTATTTTTATAAATACAATTAATGACTAAGAAAAGGTCAAATTATAAAATTAAACGCTGACATAAAAAATTAAGTGATAATTTTTATTTCTGTCGCTTCGGTATTAGACTACCAGTAAAGAAGCGACGATGAAACATTTAGCCTGTTAGTTGTTACTTTACAAGTTGGAGCAAAACCCGTCCCAAGCGTTTTATCCTCGAGCTAGATAATCTGATATTAAGTATAGTCACTTTTTGCACAGCAAGGTTTTGACAATTTGTTGGAATTAATTTACTGATAATTTTTGCCTGCCATATTCCTACCATGTTAGAGTTGCCCTATAAACAGTGTTTTTTTATTTTGACATTCTTTATTTATTCTGAAAAGAAGATTGAAAATAATTATCACGTTATCATAATGTTTGATATAAAGATTGCAAAAAAAATAGAATATAAGGTGTCTCTAGAAATAGGAAAGTCGAGAGAAAATAATTGTCATAAATGTAACATATTTAATTTTTAGTTTATAATGTGACATAATATTTCATATTATGTGTTATGCGAGTTGTCAAAGTGGAATGTAACTTTGTCAATATAAATGTCAGACCTGAACAGGTAGTAACTTCGACAAGTTCAAAATTAAACAAGAATGGCAAAGTTACCCCATTTTGGGCAATGTTAGCTTAGGAACGTTCAAGATGTATTCAGTTCCACCCTGTACACAAATCTAATTCATAATTCAGGGGTCTAGCGTCCGATGCTATCAAAGTTTCTGACCACAGCTTAGGGCAAGTAGATGTGCACTTTAATGTCATGGGTTAGAGTTTGAATTCCTTTGACGTTTAGTTTGCCACAGAATAACTGTAATATAGTATGCCACAGCTCAGTCAGACCAGATTGTGCACTCTAAGCTTAAAGGTTAAAGTTGGAATTCCTTTGACGTTCAGTTAAAAGTTTATCTGGAACATGGTGCGAGTTCCAGCGATTTTGATTGACGTGATTTGACAGTTGATTTTAAAATTTGTTTTTCAACTGTTTGGATGTTTCTGCTGAAATAGGCAATTTGGCAACATTGAAAATATACTGTACTAGCCGCACCTCGCTATCTCATTCCCAAGCTTTTAATAATGAAATATTTTTTTAAATACAAAAAGACAAATATGTCGTCTTTATAATATTGGTATAGATTATTTTCTGCAGCTAAATATATTTTTTTACCTTTTACTTACATAGAATCAAGAAAAGAATACCTGACTCATGCGATGCCGTTTCAAAAATTGTGATCTGAGAGATAACCCTGCCATGCGCTGAATATCATATTGAGTACGTACCAAGAAAAAAAAACTTCACGCTACAATCTATAGGTACTCTAGGTATTTACTTTAAGTAGGTGAGGTATCAAACTGTGTCAGCTAGTCCACACCTATATTACCGCAGTGACTCATTTTAAGTGCAGAGTCAGAGTCAGAGTCAAATCGTTTATTTCTTTAGACTTACAAAATAAGCACTTGGACATGTCAAATTTTTACTACATAAACAGCTTGATAAATAGTTGTTACTGTCAAACAAGATATAAGGTGCCATTGACTCTAATTCACTTAATTTTTTTGTCCACTAGCGGAAGAAGTGCCGTGAGTGATTTCAAAGCTGAACGCGCTCATGTCCGGACGCGCCGAAGTCATAGTATTTTCAATCTGTATAAATTTATTTCAAAAATGGTTCTTAAGGTAAATATGATTACAAAAAATATAACCGCAGCTTTTACTAAGCTTTTGCCCGGTTATTCTGTATCTGCGATAACCGGGAACATCCGGTCCAACTAACGACACCTCTACCGGACGCAGGAAACATGGATACGACTAATGTTCCACCGAGTAGATTTTACTCTCTGGATGTTCGTTTGTATATATTCACCGTGTCTACGTGTTCGGCTAGATAAGGAAGTTTAAAATAATCTTTTGACGTCATCTTTACTTCTATATTAATATTATAAAGAGTAAATATTTGATTGTTTGTTTGTAGAATAGGCTCCGAAACTTTTAGACCGATTGAAAAAATCTTTCATTATTAAAAAGCTTACTTTTCTGGGAGTGACAGTCTATATTTCATCCCGGAATTCCAACGGGAACGGGAGCTATGCGGGTGAAACCGCGAAGCGCTGCTAGGTAATAAAATAAATCATTTATTGAAAAATAAAACTCACACACTCGCTTACTCACACATACCGATACTTAAAAACACCCTGGCTAGTAGCTCTTCCACAGCTAGTCCATCCACGTCCACTGCTGGATGCAACCAGTATTTACTTACACAACGATATATAAATGGCTAATCATATATATGTTTGACATATGTATGTTTTGACCATCCTCTTATCACATTACTTCCAATAACGGAAACCAAGTAATATATTGACTCATCATCGTCCACAGATAAATAATAATACATAGTAACCTCACGCGGTGTGTGATGCGTGTAAAGTTGTATCAAACGCATTGATTTATTAAAAAGGGAAGATGAGGTACTGGTTTCTCGAAAGTGGCAATCATTAATTGTGTAAAATTGTGTGCTCCCACCTCAGTCACCGTCTGACCGGCCGGCGGCATGGGCGGTCGTACTAGCGAGAAATATTGTTGTCTCGGTCTCACTTCGGTCTTAGGTACGTCTTTCCGTCTTTGTTCTTCTTTGTATCATACTCATAACACACACTATCACTCACACACATACACACACACACACACACACACACACATGTGTTTACGTGTAGTTGTAACACATGCCAATTTTTGAGTAAGAGCGAGAACGTAACCTATCTTCCCTTTTTAATTGATCAATGATCATACGTCACAAAGTTGATAATAATTTATTCTTTAACGGACACCCATCACGTATGCAATCCGAACATGAAATTTTATTACAAAGTTGAATGTAGACTTTAGAAATCTACAAGTATAGACATGGCAACATGATAGATACGAGAGAATCAGTCCATATATGATGGAGAAATCGTTCGTCGATTTCTGTATCAAAATATCGACTTGTTTTGAAAATTATTTTCTATATAGGTACCTTTAAGACAGATAATTACGGTATTTTTCCACTCAATGTAATGTCCAGGTAATGTAATTTTATGGTGGGATGACGATCTGCAAAAAACTGCAGGCAGATGCGACAAGCAGGGCGCTATGGTACTCAGTAGGGGAGGCCTATGTTCAGCAGTGGGCTAGTATAGGCTGATGATGATGATGATGGTGATAACGCAACCAGCAAATCGCTCTACATCGAAGGTCACCTCTGTATAGAACTTTTTAAACTTTGAGCTTTTTTTTATGATTACTTATCGGGTATTTATCGCGTACCTTTGTTTTTATTTCCCCTAAGTTTCTACTGCGTTACAGTGATCACATCAGTATGTTCGAAGCTGATCACAGTGATAACGCATGTACAACTTTCTTGTGTAAAAACCCTCAGGTTTAAAAATAACGAGTATCAACGTTATTAAGACCAAACATAATTTACCTATTTCACCTTTTCATTACGAGAATTTAAGTTTAAATATAAATTTTAATAATGTTCAAACTAATATTTATTTGACCTTGTATGTAAAATTTTGGTCTAAAACTCGGTCAGTTCTGCATGTTATCAAGTCTGCACAAGTGACCCTAGTAGGTACCAATGGACTGATAAGCAATAATACATAAGACTAAACTCAGTTCAGAATTTGCCGGCGCTTAATTTAGTCACGCCATATTTTTTATAGTTTTTTTTGTGAATGTGTTTGTATTTGATTTGGAGTTCTTGTGTCGAGAAAGATTAAGAACATGTCGACTAGTAGAGGTAACATACTTGATTATGGGCCTAGTCAGAACTAAAGTTATTTACAACTGGATATTTACCATGATTAGAGCTTTCCAATATATCTGCCGTTGTAAATAACTTTAGTATATAACCATGATGGATTTTTTTTGGCCTAGTCATTATTAAAATAAACTATGGTTGTGGTGGTGTGTGTGTGCTAAGAATGTTTAATAATAATATATTGAGATTATTAATTTTAATTTTTATCTGAACAGTAAAAACTATACCTACACTATTAAACTTATTTTCATATAATAAATCTATATATAGAAAAGAAAGTCGTGTTGGTTACAACACTTATAACACGAGAACGGCTGAACCGATTTGGCTGAAAATTGGTGGGGAGGTAGCTTAGAACCAGGAAACGAACATAGGATAGTTTTTATTTCGTTCCCGACTGAACGAATCTTGATGAAATTTGGCAGGGAGGTAAACGGTATCCCGGGGACGGACATAGCTACTTGAATAGAGCGTGCGAAGCCGCGGGGCGCAGCTAGTAGAATATAGAAATAGAATAGATTAACCGACATGATACCCCACCTTATAAGTTCAAATCAATTCAATTAATTAATTTCAAATATGACAACTGACGATTTTCTCGTAGAATTAGTATATAACTCTACATAATAATGGTAGTTAGTACGTTATAGCATTAGGTGTTCCTGTAATGTTAGGTGTACTATATAACAAAAAAAAAGAAAAAAAGTGCAGGGTCAGCAGTAGAAATCCATTCAATAAGGCACGCAGAGGATTGAGGATGTCACAGCACTGAAACTGTTCACAAGCGCGTTGGAAGATAATTATGTATGTTAAAGACGCTCGACCGGAAACTATCTATTTATTTAGCCTCCCGATGTATCGGTCTTAGTATAGATTCGGATAAATCAATAGCCACATTGATGCAAGACAAATCGTTCATGGCCACTTTCTCGAAAATGTTTTCGAGTACACTAACCTTGGGTAAATGCAGTTTGGTAAAAACAATTTCGAAAAGGAAGCCAAGGCCTCCTCTTGGCTTGTAGCAAGGCTGAGCAGCGTTTGGGAAACTACGTCGAGTCCTCTCATCATCCGTACTGTAATGCTTAAAAACAAAATTTTTCAATCAGTGCGTCCTATCCAGCTACTTACAGCTCAGGAAGCAGAGACAGTATGAAGAGAGCTATGCTCCAAGTTTCTGAGTCAGAGTCAAGTCGTTTATTTCTTTAGACTTAAAAATAAGCACTTACACAAGTCAAATTTTTACTACATAAACAGCTTAATAAATAGTAATTACTATCAAATAAGAAATAAGGTGCAATTGACTCTAATTCGTTTAAATTTTTTGTCCACTAGCGGAAGAAATCCGAATTTCTCTGAAGGATAGGATTCGTAACGAATAAATCCGACAAAAAACCAAGGTTATCCACATAGATCAACAAACTAGCAAGCTTAAGTGGCAGTTGGCCGGCGATATCTTGCGAATAACTGATAAGCGCTGGAATAAAGGTGCTCTTGAGTGGAAACCGTGATTTGGCAAAAGTTGTATAAGACGCTCTCCAGCCAGGTTGGATCACGACTGCAGGCAGACTGTAGGCAGATGCTCAATGCGGCAAGCTGAAGACAGGGCACTATGGGGTTCATTAGGAGAGACCTATGGCCCATTTGCTGGACATAGAACTCTTGCATAAGTTGATTATGAGTAGAGTGAGAAGTTCGTCATTAAGATTATCAGATGATATGGAGACGTATTTTTTCTTTTTTCGATTTAACAATATATGCTTTTGTATTAAAAAAAGACGTGTCGCACTCGGGGACTGCCGCGGAAAAGCTATGCAATACATAGCATAAATCATTAAAAGTTTTGCAATTCATCGATAGATGGCAAAACTAAAAAGTATCACCGCTGTTCCAGTCGGAGTGGGGGGTGTTAGGTTATTTTCGTTACGGAATTTCTGGATTCGGTCTCCACGCTCAAGGCCTGCGATAGAAACTTTAACTAAAAACTTTAAACTGCCTTTAATTATATGGATCCCACTGTCAGAACTAGACTAAATTAAAACACGGGAAGCACCAGTTTTCAAATAATAAAAGAATCATGAAAATCGGACCACCCAGTAAAAAGTTCTGAAGTAACAAACATAAATATAAAAAAATATATTATTCGACTAAAATATATTATAGTTGAATTGAGAACCTCCTCTTTTTTTGAAGTTGGTTAAAAAATTATAAAAATGTAGCCAGTTAAAGTTCCGCGTGACTGCTAAATAAAAAGTCTGACACTTTTTACTTAGCTGTGATGTCACTGGCTTTTCACTTTTTTACTTCCAAATTTAGACGCGCTGTATCTACCTATGCATATTTTTTTAATCGACAAAATAAAAATTATATGTCCAATATCTTTTGATAATCTAATTGACGGTCTAATTAGAGTTTTTTATTCGTCAGGCCTATTACAGACTAACTAAGATGAAATTATTGTAGGTATTGTAAGTAGTTGAAGTATTGTACCGAAAATACGTATGCGGAATTGCGGAGCCTCGATCAGAAACCAGTTAACAATATCTTTATGTCTCTTTGTCCTATTTACTGACGGTACTAATCCGTTTCAAGTGCCTACGAAGGCAACAAATAACCGGCTAAGTGGGAGATGCTTTAGACTCTAAACTGAAAAGCTATGGTATCTTCTGTGATCTATCCAAAGCTTTTGACTGTGTAAATCACGATATCCGCCTCTCCAAGCTCGAACGCTATGGTGTCAGGGGTACAGATCTACTTCTATGCCAATCATATCTTTCATCACGCAAGCAAGTGGTACACGTAAACGGAACCAATTCAATAGAAGAGGATATCCGTATAGGTGTTCTACAAGGGTCCATCTTGGGGCCACTACTATTTTTAATTTATATAAATGACATAAGTGCCTGCACCATTGACGAAAATATTGACATTTACATGTTTGCCGATGACATTTCCTTATTAATCAATTGTAATAAAAATACGGACATTCAAACTAAAATAATCAATGTTATCGCTAAAGTTACAAAGTGGTTTGAGTGCAACAACCTATTACTTAATACTACTAAAACTAATTTGACAAATTTTTCATTATCAACAAACATAGTAGATGTCAGTGGGATTAATGATGTTGGCAAAAACGTCGGCATTAAAATCACAAATAGAATAAAATTTCTCGGCATCGAAGTAGATGCTAAATTAACGTGGACAGGTCATATTGACGGCTTAGCGGGTAGACTAAGTTCCGCCTGTTATGCCATAAAAAAAGTAAGAGAACTATGTGGGGTGGATGCTGCCAGGAAGGTTTATTTTGCCTACTTTCATAGTCTTATGACATATGGACTGCTAGTTTGGGGTAATGCGTCAGCTTCGGCAAGAATTTTTCGACTAATAAAAAGAGCCGTTAGATCTATTCTAGGTCTAAAAACGAGAGATTCTTGTCGAAATCTGTTCTCAAAATTAGGTATATTAACCTTCACTGGAGAATATGTACTGCAGTGCTTGGTTCATGTAAAAAAAATAGGCAAAATTTACCTACACTGTCCGCAACACATACTTATAATACGCGTCATGGTGGCAACATTCGGCATCCCACTTGTCGACTGTCCAAAGTTTCCAAAAGTTATTTATGTATTGGTGTAAAAATGTTCAATAAACTTAGTGACGAAATAAAAGACCATAATTTTGCTCTCTTCAAGAGAAAACTGAAAAAAATACTCTTGACAAAGAGTTACTACACCCTTACCGAGGCTTTGGAGGACAAACAGCTGATGTAAAAAGCGGTCTGTTTGTTTACATCGTTATTGTGCCAAATTCTATAATTATTACTTCACTAGTACTTAAATTCAATCTAATCTGATATGCAATTATTTACCTGACATTTTTGACATTATATAAGTATCTAATACCCTACTTATTGACATTATTAATGTTTATACCAATTGTTTTGGACAATGCCTCTTTACAGCACCAAATATTATTATAATATCATATTTTATTTTAGTTTACTTTGACAAAGCCTATATACAGCTGCTCGTTTGACATTTGTTGACATAAATCTTATTCTTAATATGTAATGATGTAATTTTGATTATTATTGTTTAACTGACATTTTTATTATTATTTTAGGCCCTTTTACAGCCAACCATTTTTAATTTATAATTAGATGTTATGTATGTATGAAAAGTCACCGTCTGTCTGTTTTTATATTTTATTCTATATATAACTCTCTCCTGCGTAAAATCCCTTATGGAGTTTCTATATTTTGTATTCTTACAATAAAATAATTATTATTTATTATGTTTAAAATTAGATTATAACGATATCAAGTGTATAAATGAATGTACCTATGGTGGAATAAATGAAATGAAATGGTTCATAAAATACAGACTGGTAATAACAGACGGACAGACTTAGTAATAAGGTTCCTTTTTACCCTTTGGGTACGGAACCCTAACTATGAACAACTTAGAATAAATTATTCAGTACTGCTGATTATCATACTAATATTATGAACTGGTTTACCAGCGGCTTCGCACGCGTTGATTCTATGGAAACATTTAAAAGTACATTGTTACCCAAGGCCAAGGGTTGAAAGTAACTTATTTAGTCCCTCGTAACTATAAGCGCCCTCGCTACGCTCGGGTGCCAAAACTCGTCAAGTCGACGTCGACTAAATAAGTTACTTTACCTGAGGTAAACACTGTGCTTTTCATTGTGAATACAAGAAAAGTAAAAACAAATAAGTAATAAATAATTATAAAAATATACTTTAAAAAGACTGATCCATATCAATACCAGTCAGAAGCGTAAACAATCTATAGGTAGCTCAACTGATACGCAATCTACAGGTTGCTCAACTGATACATATCAATATCAGTCGGGAACGTAAGCAATCTACAGGTAGCTCAACTGATACATATCAATACCAGTCGGAAACGTAAACAATCTACAGGTAGCTCAACTGATACATATCAGTACCAGTCGGAAGCGTAAACAGAAATCCGTATACCTACCTAGAGGATTTTAGTAAAATGCGGCACGGATAGGTGCTTGGAGTTGCATGCTACTTCGTATAATAGATTAATGAAAATCGGACTACCCAGTCAAAACTTCTGGGATAATAAACAGAAAAAAACACAGTCGAATTGAGAACCTCCTCCTTTTTTGAAGTCGGTTGACGAAGATTTGAAAATGCGATGTCAGGTGCGTGTTCAGCATAATAATTTCCCGAATTCGGTCGCCTACCAATTTGTCTGTAGTAATTTAAAATTAAAAAATAATACCTATTTAATTAAAATTAATGTTTCCCAGATGTCGAAAAGGCTTTGTCAGACGACGAGGACCTGGCTCTGCTCGCAGCCACGAGTGGAAGAAGCCAAGATGATGAGGAGCATCAGAACCGAGCTAACGTTATGGAGTTAGATGACCTTACGTAAGAATTGACACAACTACTAATAGGGTACATGTACATTCATGATTTTTTTTTATCGATTATTTAGGTTAACACATACACGAAAAAAAATATAACAGCCAAAAAAAATTAAATTATTGAGGTAAAAACAAAAAGTAAAACTACAGTCAGTTTCGGGTGATAAAAACACTGCCATGTTCCCAGAGATTTTCGACATTTACGTCACTTGACTTAGTGGTGTAGTGGTTATCACTTCGCGTACTGAGGTTCAATACCCGTCGAAGTGAAAATTTTTGGGATATTATTGATTTCATTATGAATGTACGCGGGTTAACTAACGTTTCATCCCTTGGACATCTTGAAACCATTGAAACCATTTATTTATCTGTGATTGTGGTAATATACAATTGATCTTAAATTTAGTTTTAGGTCAGCACAATCTACTCTTTCGAGCGTACAAATCAGATGTGTTCAGAGTTGACACAGTTGATAGGGCCAGGGCCGGATTTAGAGGTCCGGAGGCCTCGGGGCAACAAAGGAGCGGAGGCCCCTCGCCCCAAATTATTTTCCAAATAAAATGATAAATTTTTTTCGGTCGAGTTTTTCAGTAAATAATTTATTAGGTCTCAGTAAAAATTCGAAATGATTTAGATTTGTTGCACCATGTTCGCAAGTTCGTAGCTTCTCAGACGTACGATTATAATATCAAATTCTGGGATGTGTGTCGTAGCATCCCTGCTACAAGCACGCCACTCAGCGGACACTTGTCAACGCTGCGACGGGTCTTACACTCGTACAGAGTACAGACATAAAACGCGGGAAACAGGTACTGCCGTTGCAGTTGTATCTCGTATCGACACGCAAATACGAAAAATAGGCTGAATAGGCTTGTAAAATCCGCAGAATATACTATAAATTCCCCATCCGAATTGGCAATTTTTATCCTATTGCGGATTCACATGGACAGGCAGAGGGCAAAAAAAACTCACACTCGCTCGCTGGTTGAAGAAAATTATGCTTTTGGAAAATTATATTAAAAAATGAATAGACAACTACATGAAGACGAAATTACGCACGCAAACTTCAATGAACACATTCTTTCCTCGATCATGACTCACGACTCGATTGTTAATATTAGCGTTCGACTCCTTGTTACGATGGGGTGGGTTTTGTATGACAATCGAAATCGATATTCTTCAATAATTAATTATACAAATACAAACGAATTATTGATCGACTATGATTTTTTTCAATTTCTTGCATGCAGTAAAGTTCGTGAATAATTGATGGCATTGAATTGTGTCACAATAATAATTATTTGCCTATCAAACTACATACCTTGCTGCTTAACGAAATATAAAAAAACTACCAATTAGTCAATAATAATTGATTTGATGATTTGTTTAAGAATTAAAGAGCACCAATTGTTCACATACTGCAATTAATTTACATGTATACAGGGTGGGGCAAATTTTTGGCCCCTTAAGGGTAGCTACCGTTTCTTTTGTAGTTAGAAGGTTTTGTTCTAGGAACCTTCTCTTTTATTTTATAGAAAAACATATTGCCATTTTCAGTTTTTTGAAAAAATGTACGGGTCGACCAAAAAATTACATTAGTCAAAAAAACAAGTTGGTCTTAATCGACTCTATTTCCAACCAGGAATACTTTTCCCAAAGTAACATACCAAATCAAATCGTAAGATTTGGCAATAATAAAATAAACAATTCCCATACATTTTCTATGAAAAAACGAGTAAGTGAAAACAACAATGTCACTCATTCAATTGTTTTTAATTTAAACTCGTATGTAACTACTTTTTTAAGTTGGTAGGCTAATTTTGAAGGCATCTCAGGAATTAAATTTTTACTTATTTTTTATTTTTATTAAAAACTAGCTTTTGCCCGCGACCAAATAAGAATCCAACTTAAAAAAGTAGTTACATAAGAGTTTAAATTAAGAACCATTGAATGAGCGACATTGTTATTTTAACTTACTCGTTTTTTCATAGAAAATTTATGGGAATGGTTTTTTTTAATCATAGCCAAAACTTACGATTTGATTTGTATGTTACTTTGGAAAAAGTGTTCCTGGTTGGAAATAGAGTCGATTAAGACCAACTTGTTTATTTTTTTTACAAATGTCATTTTTTGGGCGAACCGTACTTTTTTCAAAAAACAAAAAATGGCAATATTTTTTTAAATATTTCTTGAAATTGTAATTGTGTACCTACTTTAATGTGTCTATGGACTTACGGTCGGAAATAAATGTTTTTTTTTTTTTTAATTTTTTTTCTTCAAAATTAAACTGACGGTTTCTAAGAACAAAACCCTCTAACTACAAAAGAAACGGTAGTTACCCTTACGGGGCCAAAAATTTGCCCCACCCTGTATATAATAAAAAATTGACGAGATACGGAATCGAATACCCAACCTCCGAGGTTGCGGGCAAGTACCACCCCACTCAGCCATTGAGCCATTGGGGTATTCCCTCAAGATGGGTAGTAAATTGGAAAGGCTGATCAGGGCCATTTGAGATTTTGATTTGATATTTCACTCATTGCCTGATATTTAAGATTAATTATAATCATATAATCATGTATGTACAAAGTAAAAAAAATCAAAGGAAAAGATGTTTACTAGTGTTTACTAGTTGGAATTTAAAAGATTTTTTTTTCCGAAGTCTCTATTGTGGGGGCCCCCTGCTTGTGGAGGCCTCGGGCTTTCGCCCCGGTTGCCCTCCCCTAAATCCGGCCCTGGATAGGGCATGCAGTAAAATTCTACTTTAAACTACAAAAGAATAAAAATATCCGAATTGCAATAAAATTAAAATCATATTATATAGTAATTTAGAATAATTAATAAGTCATGTCACGAACATAATAAAATAATATTATCATTCCAAATTATAATAAAAACAAAAAACAGCAATAATACATAATTCAATTAAAATTTATTTTATTCATAAATGTCATCATTTTGTTTGTTATAATTCATTAAAAAATTCATGCATGTCATAAAAACAATTCTCCAGAAGCCAACAAAAAAGTTTAGTCTTAAGTTTGTGGAGAGGCAAAGAAGTCATCTGGGATATTGTTGAAAATTTTAACCGACGACATAATAATATATACTCTTACAACTAGACGATCTTCTGTGCCGTACGCGCGCGTCTAGAACCGCACACGCCCTTGTTTGTCCCTCGATAGGGGATGAAACGTTAGTGTTCTTCCAACACAAACAAGGTTCGTAGTAGGTATACCCGTTTACATTCATAATGAACTATTATCTTGTCATCCCGCTCGAAATCCATCTCGTGGCGGCGTATGCATAAAATAAATAAAATAAATAAAGCCTTTCTTTCCAATATTTACACTTTTTACAGTAATTTCACTTCAATATTTTAATGAGTATTCACACATTTTATTTTACTGATAAATTTTCTTATTATTTTGAAAGGTTTAAAGGTGATTTCTATCACACGGGGACAGATTTATGGGACGAAAAGCATTACTTATATGCAAAATTTCAGCCCGATCCGTACAGTAGTTTTGGCGTGAAGAGATATCAAACATCTATCCATCCATCCATACAAACTTTCGCATTTATAATATTGCATTATAGTATGATTTAATTGGACACCCAGGATTGGGTGTATGCCTCCTCCATGTAGTTCCACTCGTTGTGATCTTTCGCCAACCTGATCCATGTTGCTGTGGCAACCTGTGCCAGACCTGCACCATCTTCTTCGTGGTCTCCCTCGCGAGCGTAAGGCGTCTCGCGGGTACCAGTACAGGATATTGAGTTATCCAGCATTATTTAATTATTTTTATTACAGGAATCCGGGCCCAAGCTCCAGTAATATCGCTAATAGTGATGGTAAGAACCTTTACAGTATATTATTTTCTTCACAATCAAAATTCAACCTGTATGTAAACCTTAAACACGTGAAAAAAGGTTTTTTTTGTATGATTTATTTGTTACTTATTTATTAAGTGTTAGTTTTTATATAAGTAATAATATTATTTTATATTTACTATAAAAGGCGTCCCTTAGCCTGTTCAGTTATAATTATTAATTGGTCTTGTACTTTATACTCCGATGCAAAATCCTGGATATTTTTTGTATACACAGTCGTTACAAAACCTAAGGAATATTGTTGAAAAATATTTAACGATATTGGTGTCATCAAAGCTAAACACAGAAGCTCGAAACAATTTTTGGATTTGAAAGTTTTCATTCATCATTTAATTGACCTCTGTTTCGTTTTCGAATTCAGATTTAAACATTTTTCGGTGCACACGTAAAATGATGCGTTGTTGAAGTTAGTGTTTAAGTTTTTAGTGATAACCTTGCTATTATCTTTTTGTTTTCTGTTATTGTTATAAGATTTTATTAAGTTTTCACTGATGAATGTCTCGTATGACATAAAATATCTTGGATTTTGAATTGGAGTATAGTAAAGTTCATAACACTGTTTAGTTAATCTACGTATGTGACATTTTTTTGTTAAATAAAGAACTTATATAACAAATATTAACTGAACTAAAGGACTTGTTGTTAAAAATGCCTTTTCTTCCAGAAGAACCAAATGCATCAGAAGAATCAAATGTATCAGAAGGAACGAATGAATCAGAAAAGGCTAGAAATGAAATGCAAAAGCAGTGGGATAAGAACACCAGACTACTAGATGCCATTGCCACCCACAACAATACGGAAGTCATAAGGTACTTACTCTCACCCTGATAACGTTTCTTGATAAGGGATGAAATGATAGTAACTTATTTAATCTCCAGACGGCGTTTGGTGCCTGAGCGTAGCGAAGGCTCTACTAGTTGGAGGGACTAAATTAGTTACTTTCACCCGAGGTAAACACTGTGCTTTTCATTACGAACTTTCAAACGACTGACGACGGTGCACGGCGGAGTCCCCTCTCCTTACAGGTGGCCAGTGGACCGTTGAAACTGGACACCCTTTGGCCAAAACTCTTGACTCATGTAGGTCGAAAGATGTGTGCTGTGTGTTAATGACCCGGTTAAGTTCATAAACTTTTATGAACCAAAAAATGAAATTGACACGGACACATTGTACTTTGAGATGTTACTAAAAATTAAGGTTTTCGGTTCATTCACTTTATTTAAATGAAAAATTGACAGGAGCACTATACCATGAAATTCAGGGTCTTTAGTCGTTTCACACCACATGCGATTCGAACCGCGGTGCAAATCGCCCAAGTGTTCCTTTTGAATGGGTTCTTTCGCACCGCGGTGTGAATAGACTAAAACTTTTTTTGAATGAGTCAATTCACAAGGTATTATTTTGATGACTTTACACCTACCGTAAATACAAAGGCCTTGAAACAAATGAAGGGGCTGTTTGTCCCAAGAATACAGTTGAAGTACGGATCTCCTTTTTGAAATTTGTTGAACTTTTTCAGGTTGTTGCAAGACGGTGCCAACCCCAATGCGACCTGCGGTACAAGCTTCACGTCAGCATTACACATAGCAGCTTTCTCCAACGAGGAGGCACTGCGAATACTGCTTGACGCCGGTGCCGAGCGAAAGAGATGCGACTGCTTGGGCATCACTCCGCTTCACTATGCGGCTTGGACCAATGCACCTAAGAAAATAGCTATGATACTCGACTTTCCAGGAGGTGAATATGGGGAATCTTTTCCGCTGCAGATGTTTGTTTTTTTTGATAAGATGTCCTTAACTCATTTATTAACTCACTTCGCGTGTTTTTTCTATGAAAACGTACTGTATACCATGGGTACAGATTTATGGGATAAAAAGCCTATGTTTGATTCCAGTATTAGAATTACCTGTATGCAAAATTTTAGCCTGATTCGATCAGTAGCTTTAGCGCGAAGAGGTAACGTATGTCCATACATTCATACATCAAAACATCCAATTAATGTTTTTGTGGCGGATGTCCGACTAACAAACATGGTGCTATGCACTACTACAATTCCTTATACAATACTACTCCAACGTGCGTAGAAAAATAACACACATGGCTTCCAATGCTACAAACCTCAACAGTCTGTATTTTTCCACTGCTGGACGCAGGCCTCCTTCTGATATGCGCCTTATTGACGTTCAATTCATAGAGGGCAATACCCATACTCCCCACGCTGGGCATGCGGGTTGGGGATCGCAGTTCGGTGGTATAATTGTTCTGCAGGGGACGCTGCTGCCCGCCCCGCGGTGGATATGCCTTAGTCGCCTCTTACGACACCCACGGGAAGAGTTGGGGTGGTACAAATTCTAAGCCACCACACAGCGACCATCTCAAGCTCACCGACACCATTTCAAGCTGGCTGTTTATTGCAGGTTTAACTGATGAAGTAACAAAGGTCAACCGCCCCCTAACACCAGCTCAAGAAACAGAAATTCAAGAGATAGGAGCTCGTGTCTACAGTTTAGTTGATGGTACTGGGACAATGGTGGTTCATTCTCCATTTGATTCTGCTTTACCAGGTGAATGGATGACGAGTGATGAAGTCAGAGATTTTGGTTATGTAAGTCGTAGTTTAATTACTTAAATTTTAGCTGAAAAGAATAGTTGGTACGTAAGAAATGTTGTGGCATTGAGGGTGAACTGTTGGCGTGACTTATTCAGAGACTAATTGATGTCTTGCAGAGATAATAGAAAAAAACTAAAAAGAAGAAGAGGAAAGATGCTGTTGCGCCAGCAATTTTTATTACTTATGTAAACGAATAATCGCTGCGGACATACCCTTGTTGCAGTTGACAAAGTAACTGAGATTATTCTCAATGATTCTTTTAACAGATTCTCCAAATACCCATAAATAATCTCTTCTGTTGCTACTTTTTCAGGACTTTCCTCCGACAAAAAAATCAATTCTTTGGAGTTCATAGTACATTTGTGTATCTAACAAGTGAAGTTCAATCATAATTATACGAAGCATCTCATTCGAAGAAATAAGAATTATTTACATTGTAGTAACGGGACCATCGTTTAATATTCAATAACTTCAAAATCAATAATTTGGTCGCTTATGGCCAACTTAGCAAACCGTCCGCTAAAATTTTCTGAAGGAGATGAGCAATCGATCCCTTTCGTATATTATAGTCAACTTCGTAATTGGGCCGCTTCTTAAACCATCCACCTCTCAAACGGTCCCCTATTCCTTGTTTCCGGCAAACTACACTCGAGACTAATGAATTCGGAAATCAATCAATAGTATCCTCGCTTGGAGTCTGGTTGCTCGGCCCTGCACGCAGCAGCTGAGGCTGCTCATCCTCAATGTGTGCGTATACTGCTGGCGGCGGGCGCCAACCCCAACCTACTGGACGAGAGCAACTCTACTCCTCTCGACGTGGCTGGTGCGTCGAGGTCCAACGATTATGTGCAGCCGTAAGCTTAATGTTCTTTTGTACACACCTCTTAACCTCTAACAGAAATGATTTGGGTCGTCTATGTTTCTTCTGTTGTCGTAAGCACATTTTTATGCTATGTTTTCTTACTATTCTATAGTAAAAAAAACAAAGCGTAAAAATGAGCTCAGCTTTAAAAGTAAGAAGATCTTTTCTTTACGACGTAGAGCGAAATTTAGCTAAGTGTCTTTAGAATTTGCAAAAAGAACAGACGCTTAACATTATTTGCTCAGAGAATGGGAAAACATCTTGCAAGAAACTCAACCTCAACCTCAACAGCTTGTATCGGTCCACTCATGACTCATGGGGGGTAGTGCTCATAATCCCCACGCTGGGCATGTGCAAGATTTGTTCCGCAGGGGGCGCTGCTGCCCACCGCCCGATGGATATCCCTTAGTCGCCTATTACGACACCCACGGGAAAATATCTGTGATAAATAAATAAAACTCAACTCTTACCTTTTTCAGATACGTTGAAACACTTCAACTACTTCGCAAATATGGCGGCGGTCTCAGTAGAGTCAAAAGTCGAGTACTCGAAAGAGCCTTGCGCAAGCGAAGTCTACAAGCTCTAACGCTGCTATTGGACGCTGGTGCTCCTATCAATGTTCGAAACTCCTCAGGTTCTACACCTATGCATATATGTGTTGAGTTGAGGCTCAAAGAACACCTTGAAGTAAGTACCTATTAGAATAAGTTCAATAAATATATTTGGTAAGCGTAAAGTTATTATGCCACTTTATTAGGGGTTGTGAAAGGTATTGTCAGAGTCTTTAATTATTCTGACGCCTTCTTGGTGTCATGGTTGCTGTACTGATTTGTAGGATATGATTGCAGTTTAATCACAGGCATAACATCGGTAAGCTAAATCATTACTTGGTA
The DNA here is from genome assembly GCA_955876795.1 of Eupithecia tripunctaria. Taxonomy (NCBI): domain Eukaryota; kingdom Metazoa; phylum Arthropoda; class Insecta; order Lepidoptera; family Geometridae; genus Eupithecia; species Eupithecia tripunctaria. The sequence continues at coordinate 3,086,143 of OY041623.1, read as the reverse complement.
ATATATACCGATTGTTAAAAATACACTGATTGTCATCAGTGAGCGCGGCCTAAATGCATGCTATCTCACCTGTCATTATAGACATACCCGCGCGATAGAATGAAATGCACAATGATTTATGCCGCCGAACAGACTTTAGCACAAGGGTTATCACAGAAAAACTATTGAATGTATCTTTTCAAAATAATTTATTTTAACTTATTAATAACTAAACTATGTCGGTAAACCCTTCATTTTAGAGTGTTCATTCCCCGTGTGTTATTTATTTTCGCCCAAAGTTATGCTAAAATTCGTGTTAAAATACGAAAGTTTAGAAGCTTGTATTTTTCAAACGCATACTTTTTTTACTTTTTTAGTTGTATACAAACATAGCTTATGACGGTATAAATTGATTTCATCCTTAGTTTTGGGTTGTCAACATCAAACAGCCTTGTAGTTACCCTTCCACGTTTGTAGGTATGAAAAACATAGCGACTAGTTCAACCTTAATGAACGCGCTTTCATCGATGAGTACTAAGTAAGTTGCATTATCAACTTTCAGGTTCTAGCTAATCATAGTAGTCCAGAGATGAACTATAGGGCAGTAGATGTGACGGACCAGGAAGGCTCTACAGTGCTGCACTGGGCTGCGCGTGACGGCTGGTCAGACGGAGTCACGGAAGCTCTAATAGCGAGAGCTGATATTACTTATACGGTATAGTAACATAATATATAAATGTCAAATGCAAGCCGGACGCTAAAGGATTAACGTTATGGTTTTTCTTTCAGAATACTGTGGGAGACACTGCATTACATCTAGCCGCAAAAGCCGGTGATCACGATATCGTTAAAATATTAATAGAATATGATACAAATTACAATTTTAGCAATGAGAATGCTAGGGGAGAGTCGCCATTCTCAAACGCCATAGTGTCTGGAAATTCAGATATTGTGAAACTTATGTTAGAAAAAAATAACGACATGCGAGATTATCTTCACAGAGAAGTCGGGGGTTTAGCTTCACTTGAATATGCAGCAGAAAAAAAGTTTCAGAAACTGTTCTTATTAATCTTAAATGAGCAAAACGAATCAATGAGCAGAGATGTAACGTTTCGTATCGTTAATGTTATCGCAAAACATAACTTATACGAACTATTCTCGGAGTTGGAAAAAAACCCTTTTGTGGTTTATCCAATGAAAGAAATTATATCAACGAATTATACGCTACACGAAGCTTGTCAACATAGTAGCAGAGAAACGATAATTATTTTATTAAAAAAGGGTGCCGATTTATCACAAAAAAATAATGGTGGCCAAACAGCAATTAGCTTGCTTATGTATCACGTAACGAAACCAACTGAATTTATGACTAAAGTATTGGATGAATGTATTAAAACCAAAAAAAATATTTACGACAGAGATTGTGAGATAACAATTAATTACAGCGTGCTCATGCCTGAAAACGAATATGAAGATATGAAAGTCTTAGAAGCTCTCATAGAGACTGGAGACGTCAACGATCAAAGAAGTTTACTGACACATCCAGTCATAGAAAGTTTTCTGGACTTAAAATGGAAAAAATATGCCAAGTTCATTTATTTCCTGCTTTCTGCCTATGTCCTATTTTTGATATCTCTTAATACATTTATCGCCACTCTTTTTTATCACTTGGATCACAAAAAAACGGTGCAAGATATCCTTTTTGTTTTCAATCCCATTTTTTGGAGATGTTCTGCCTTGTTGACTCTTTGTGTTTTCTCTTTAGTGGTAAGTTGGTTAACTAACTTCATCACAACACGGCATAATATAATAAAATAGGTACGAGAGGTACTATGTATGTATGCATTAAATATGTATATATGTTTATTTATTTATTTATTTTTTTAGACATACAAAACATAAAATGATCACATAATATACTTATAACATATAGGTTAAGAACTTGATCATTTCACAAATATGTGCATACAGAGATTCATGCGAACAAATCATGTAGGGCAGAGCAAAAAATTTTTAATACAAATATATAATATAAATTTAAAACAGAATAAAGGGATACCTACCTAGATCTGCATTACAAGCACGCACCAACTTATCTATGTAAGCCAGTACGTACCCGTGATCAGATTAGATTGTCTGTAGGCATGCATAAATACTAATGTATTTATGCATACACACAACCGTAACATACATACATTATATAAATTGTAGGTACCTATTACACACGCTTGAGTAAGATGACGCTGTGTGAATTATCTAGCATTATTTTTATATGATAAGCTACCTAGCTTATCATATAAAATCTACCTAAGGTATACTCAATTCAATATTCAATCCAAATATTATTATTGTTTCCAGGACCTTTTCTTCTGGACATCATCTAAAAAAAAGTGGTATGGCAATAAAACGATTTGGGTGAAAGTGCTTTTAACTGTTGGAGGAATTATAATGATATGTATACCAATGGATTTCGCTGACAACGATATAATCAGAGGCGCAGCTGTCATAACTGTGTCTCTATCGTGGATTTATTTGATGATATATTTATCTTGGACACCCACGTTGGGTAACTTTATGCAAATGTATGGAAAAGTTTCCGTGAATGTAATAAAGGTATGAAACTCATAATTTGCAATTTATCAAGTATTTATTGCGTACCTTTTGTAATTCCCATAACGATAAAAAAATACCAATATCAAAAAGCAATATTTATTAAACATTAATTCAACATTAAACATTTATTTATTACTTAAAATTTTAACTATGGTAGTTTGGTACAATGATACTAAGTAAGGTAAGCATAGGTGGTTGTATAACACTAAAATAATAAAAATAACACGAAGTACCTATTGTGTAATAATGTCATCAATTCATCATGTATGTACCAAACCCTAGTAAGGTGACAGTCCTCCGTACTAGTGAATACTGTTTTACGGCAGGATGCCATGCCCGTCCTTTAGGCTCATTTATGACATATTTTTGCGAATGATGGATGGTTGAGGTACCTATGTAATTTATAGTAATTACTATTCTATTAGGTTTTTAAAATTAATGCATGCAATGTAGCCTAAACTAGAAATACTAAGAAAACTGTTATAAATTAATACTGATACATAATCGCAGTACCTACCGCATTGGTCCAACACCAGCTTAAATACACGATACAAAATAAAAGAAAAGAAACCTAGATACTAGAAAAATTAACTAAACTTTATACTATTAATAATTACGCATCGATCCAAATACAAGCTACAAGTAGAAATTAGTAAAAATCTAGATCGTTATGTATTTACAAGTATTACCATATCTTATTTATAGAGACAGGTTTACAAAATAAACACATGATGTACATTGCCTACCATTCGACAGATACTCTTACTTAATAGGTATTACATAACATTCTTTGGTTACAGATTATGCTATTATTTTCGTTTCCGTTGGTGGGTTTTTCCACTTGCTTTACGATCCTGGTACACTCCAGAGTGCCCTTCGATGATCCAATCGCTGCCTTCTTCAAAACAATGGTCATGATGTCCTCAGAATTTGAATATGAAAATCTTGTGAAAAACTCGACAACTGACTCCCCTGCTCAAAATTCAACACTTGATTCCCGTGAAGACCCACCCATAACTTCTTTGTTTATGCTTCGCATAATGTTTTTGCTGTTCCTCATATGCGTTGCAATTGTTCTAGGGAATCTTTTGCTCGGTGTTGCTGTGAGCGATTTGCAAGAACTTTCTCACGATGGTAAACAGCGTCAGCTAATGAAACAAGTCGAATGTATAAGTGTGCTAGAAAAACTATTTCAGCAAAAGCCATTTAATACGTTTAAATTGACTGAAATGAAATTGATGGAAGTTCCTTCAAAAGTGGTACTAAAACAGGGCATAAAAATTTTTGGCCGTCATATGGAGGAAATTATTTTGAATAAAGCCCAGAGTTTGATAGAAACCGAGGAAAAAGAGGCAGACGATGTTAGTATGAAAATATTGATTAATGACATGTATGATTTAACGAAGAAACAATCAGATTTGGAAAAAGAACTGTTGGAGATGAGGAAATCGATAAACACAATTTTGGAAACTGTTTCACGAAAAGATGTAGATGCGAGTGAAAAAATAATAGATACAGCGGTAGATAGAATTTTAGAAGCAATTACAAATGATAGCAAGGCCGATCGCATAGGTTCGGGACAGCAAAACTAAACAAATAAGTGGGTCTATAAACGCATGATATAATGTAATTTACAGAATAAAATAAGTAGAAAATGTCCTTAAATTACGATGATCATTTGTGACTGTGTAGATTATCTAAATTTGTAAATGTTTTATGTCAATAAATACAATATTTTTCTATAAAAATGTGTTGTCATTCCTACGACTAGAGATTATGACTAGTTTCTGGCAGCGATTTCACACGTTCACACGTGATTTTTATCCCAAGGAAACTGAATTATGGGATAAAATGTAACCTAAATTGTGTTGTGTGATTCCAAGCCTAGAACAACATATATACAAAGTTTCAGCCCAATCCGTTTTCTAGTTTTGGGTATGAAGAGTTGAAGAGGAAACAAACATACATCCATACATCCAAACTTTCACATTTAAACGCCCGCTTATCAGGGGGAGACCTGCCTCCAACAGTGGACCAATACAGGCTGTTGAGGTTGATTGAGCTGATGTGAGCAATGCCAAACTCTTGCATCTGACCATCAGCCAGTTGCTACAATCTTACTTATGTATATTATAAATGCAAACATAAATATAAAATGTGCAAATGTTGGACAGGATGCCAAAACAACAGAAGGTGGCCTGCTGAAATGCCCTAATCACAAAGTTCTAAACCTATCTGTCAAAAGACAAAGCCCTCACTGAATTCTGATCCTAGATTTAGTCCCGCGTAGTCTAATGAATAAAACGAATGAAACCAGCATAGCATTGGGCTTGCCAAATGATTCATATTAAATTCATATCATTTATTGTGGTTTTATGCATACAGAATGTTGTTCTTAGGTGTAGGTCTTAGTGGGTAGGTACGCAATGAAAAAAAAACCCTGTCAGGGCGCAACAATCATTTTATATTTGCTTTTAGTAAACAGATGACTTTTATTAATTGGAATGTCAGGTTTTAGATTAGTTTTGGTTATACATTATAAAAATAAGACAATAATAAATAGAAATTTGGTTTAACAAGACAAAGTTTTCAATTTGAAACATTAATGTCAGAACCGCTAATACACATGCTAAGGTGGAGATTCTTTTTGACCCTATTTCTTTAATCATATTATATCTACTTACCTAAATTAAATTTAAATTTTAGATATTAGTACGTATACAGGGTGTGGCAAATTTTTGGCCCCTTAAGGGTAGCTACAGTTTCTTTTGTAGTTAGAAGGTTTTGTTCTAAGGAACTTTCTGTTTTATTTTGAAGAAAAAAATATTGCCATTTTTAGCCATTAAGACCAACTTGTTTTTTTTTACAAATGTCATTTTTTGGGCGAACCGTACATTTTTTAAAATTAAAATGGCAATATTATTTTCTTCAAAATGAAACAGAAAGTTCCTTAGAACAAAACCTTCTAACTACAAAAGAAACGGTAGCTACCCTTAAGGGGCCAAAAATTTGCCACACCGTAAGTCTGTCCACACAGATAATTAAGCTTTATTTCAAAGTGAGATTTAAGCATGTTTCGAGTAGGTTATTGACAGTTTTCTATTAAAAATAGTATCTACTACGTATAAGATATCTACCACGTGAGTAAAACCAAGGCTTGTAGCTAGTTTTAATCAATCACATTTAATAATTTAATTTATCGGCGAACACAAGCTTTCATGTTTGCCTTAATTAGGCGCATATCCCAGCGAATATGAAAGCGCCACCTATTTGATCTTTTTGTATTTATGTATTTATTTAAAAACATTACATCTATCTTTACAGGTAAAACCTAATACAATAGAGTAGTTTAAGTTATTCAACATGCAAAATGATTTAAATACATGAGCACAATAATTCAGTACAATAGAAAAACAATCTAATACATAGGTACATATGTCAATAAGCAAAATAATTTAGTAAAATAATTAAATTCATTATGACATTAGTCATTATAATGACTATATTTTTACTCACTATAGTAAGTAAAAAATTTAAAGTCATTATCATTTCATCTTATCATAATATTACGTTACATAGGGAATTTTAGAAATCCATCGTACAGTTTGTTGTATCTATTATAAGCTATTGTTTGATACCTCTGTAATATTTTTATCATATTTAGAAAGAGATGCGAAAAGAGAGTTTGGTGGCCAAAAAGTGCAACTTCATATCTCTGCCTAAGCTTTACACGCACATATAAGTAAAAGTATATTTATTGCATAATTATTTTAGTTATTTGTCAACATTCTTGTCATTCATGAAATCTTTAATTGTGAAATAACATTTATTATATGGACGGACATTGACTGCCGTCGCCTGCAGTCGACATCCGTGTATATAAGACGAGCAGTCCGTGTATAAGAGCCCTAACGAAAGAAGAAATTATTCCTTCTTATTTTCAAAGCTTTAGCTGTAAATAATGATCTCATTAGTTTCAGCATACTTTTAGAAAACATCCGTAGTTTGTCTTTATGTCTATTTGTCTTTACAGTATTTTCTCTAAATGAACGAGAGTAGTGAAACCACAGAGCGCACAGGAACGTGCTAACGGATAATGCTGGGTTGAATGAGACGGTGCAACTAAGAATGGACTCTTCCAGAATGGTATTTTCAGAGATTTTGCTCACTGCGTCCAATGGGGGGAGGGGGAGGGGGGTCTGTCCGTCTGTCCATCTGTCACCAGGCTGTATCTTATGAACCGTGATAGCTAGACAGTTGATATTTTCACAGATGATGAATTTCAGTTGCCGCTGTAACAACAAATATAATAAAGGTTAAATTATTGTATTAATTTAGGGAGGCAACGTGCTTATTACCTTGAGAACCGATCACCGAGGTTACGCAACGTCGGGTGCGGTCAGTACTTGGATGGGTGACCGCGTCACGTTTACTTTTTGTTTTTTTACGAAGAAGGAAGATTTGTATTTTTTGATTTTATAGATAATGGTACGGAACCCTTCGTGCGCGAATCCGACTCGCACTCAGCCGGTTTTATTTAAGTGTAAGGGGGGGGGGGGATTAATAGAATTGCACTTGTGTTTGTACACACACATGTGCACTAATAATAGTACTGCGCACATGGCTATACACTTCCCGCGGGCGTCGTTAGAGCCGACTTAGGGATATCCATTGGGGGGCGGGCGCAGCACCCCTGCAGAACCATTCTACATCAGACTACCCCAACCCGCATGCCCAACGTGGGGATTATGGGTGACCCATGAGATAACAGCTAATAAGGTGCTTATCAGGGGGAGGCCTGAGTCCAGCAGACCACTAAATGCTGTTGAGGATTGAGGAGATGGCTTATCTCATTTGAGGCTGGCCGACGCCAAGGACGAAATGAAACTAGGAGTATATCAACCTAGTCTTTTTTTTTAATTCTTGACTAAGGGCTTTGTCGCACATGCGATTATGACGCCCTGGTGAGTTATACAAAGAAAAAATAATATTATAAACGAAAACAAAATACACCTATACCGTGTCCATTTTGAATGAAGCATAAACGTCAACAAACCGCTCATACTTAACCTAAAATTCACTTTGATGGCGCGTTCTTTTATACGTAATTTACATTACTTGTCGATTTAAGATCCTCCCTTCAATAAAAATTGCTTACAATTATATCTGAAACTCGACGCCAAGCAAGTGAGATTTTGTTATTTGTGTCGTATTTTGTTTACTAACATGCTTCATTCAAAATGGATAAACCATAGAATGAAATCAAATCTTATAAACTAGGTACAACAAAATAAACCTAATTCAATAACTTAATCAGTTTGTACAGCGCTCTAGCTGCGTCTGAAACAGGCTCAGCTAGCATGCCGTTGCAGTGACCGATATACTCAGGCCCGTATTATGAAAGCTTACTCAGTCGTATCATAGAGCTATGCTTGAGTGACGTTTATGCTATAGAAAGGTATTGCTCAAGCATAGATCGGTGACTGAGCAAGCTTTCATAATACGGGCCTTATAGTCTTGAAGACTGACTTATCTATAAGACCATTTGATAGCTGTGGAGTGCTGGCTTAGAATTTGCACCAATCAACTCTTCCCGCGGGCGAGTAGGGGATATCCACTGGTGGGCACCAGCGCTTCCCGAAGATCAATTCTACCACCGAACTGCGATCCCCGACCCGCATTTCCAGCGTGGGGATTATGGGCATTACCTCCCATGATATAAAAGCCAATAAAGCGCTTATGAGGCAAAGGTCTGCGTCCAGCAGTGGACTAATATATACTGTTCAGGTTACTGGTTTCAAAAGGTTTAGAGTAAATAAAAACAGATTAATCTGACGATGCCTTACATAAATTCTGTTCTAGAATTCAGCCGTTAATCTAGAGCAACCTTTATTTACCTGTTTTACCAGAAGCTTACAGTAAAATAAAGTGTGGTAGTCACTTCACCAGATGAAACGAATAAAATGAAATGTCCAACAGTGTACCTATCGCGGAAACGTGGAGTGGGTGTGCGGTGATGTGGCATAAAATAAAACTATGTATTTCAATTTATTTTGTGGTACCAAAGGGGGAAAACTGAAATTAATTTTTTTAAAGTTCTGTTTTTTCCCTTACCTGGATTTCAAGGGGGAAAACTGAATAACCCATACCCCGTAGGTACATTTTATAACCATAGCCGAGCTAAAAACTAACCCCCTTGTTCATAATTGTCTGCTAAAATAAAACAGCTGCTAAGTAGTGTCATTTCTCAACCTGACTTTTGTCAATAGAAAAAGACAGAGCGAGATTTAGCAGTGTGCTAAGTTAGCAGACTATCATGAATAAGGGGATAAATATTTATGTATTATTTTACTTAAGAATTTGAAGAAAAATTAAGTAGGTCAAATAATCAAGAACATTACTGCCAAGGGAATAATGAGATTGAATTTTGAACATCAAAATATCTGTGATTTTTTTACCATGAATATCTGTATAATATTATCTTTCTTCTTCTAACTAAGGCTGCAAAATACGTTATGAAATTTTTACTAATTACTCGCAGGTAAAAATATAAACAAATATTATTACAGTGCTATCTATTGTATCATCTACATAATGTAACATTTCGAGAGTTCCATGGTGGTTCCATGAGAGTGAAGTCTATTGAATAATTACATTTTATAAATAAATTGGGTAACAAACGTTTTGTTAAACTAAAAAGATGTTTGTAATTTACAAACGACTCTCATTCATAAGTACCTACTTGATTTTATCATGGAATAGGTACTTAGATGGATCAACGCACTATTAATAGATTAATACCTAGGTAGGTAGGTAGGTACAGAATTTGCTTTTCATTGACCTTATTTAGTAGGTCAATGAAGCTGGCGCGTTGTGTTAATAGAAAAATATATCTACCTACAACATTGATTTATTAAAAACGAAGATGAGGCACTGGTTGCTCGAAAGTGGCAACCTCAAATTGTGTAAAATTGTGTTCTCCCACATCAGTCACCGTCTGACCGGCGGCACGGGCGGTCGTGATTCGCGTGAAATATTGTTGTCTCAGTCTCACTTCGGTCCTAGATACGTCTTTCCGTCTTTGTTCTTCTTTGTATTGCACAGGACTGGAAATATAACTGTGAGCGTATGTGTTTGCGTGTAGTTGTAACACATGCCAATTTTTGAGTAAGCGCTGGGAGAACGTAACCTATCTTCCCATTTAAAATCAATGACCTACAAAGATGAAATCTTTACTTATCTAGGTAGGTAGGTATTCTAACTAACCGAGCTGTGTAAAATCGTACTTACCTCAAGTAATGTGTGGTAATGTCGTAAGAGGCGACTGTGATATCCACCGGGAGCGGGCAGCAGCACCCCCTGCAGAAAAATTATACCACCAAACTGCGATCCCCAACCCGCATGCCCAGCGTGGGGACTATGGGCATTACCCTCCATGACATAAACGCGAATAAAGCGCTTATCAGGGGCGGCCTGCGTCCAGCAGTTGACCAATACTGTTGAGGTTGTGGTGCATCAAACTACCAATCCTACCTACAAATAGGTATTAAAAAAAACAGGGTAGGAGGTATTCAAACAACTAGGTACCTACTTAAAAATCCCGTTTAAATAACATCAGTAAATATGTAAACATAAGGAGGGTGGATCTTTAATAGAATACATTTTGGAGAATGCTCACTTGAACTACATGACCTGATCTCACCATCCCCCGTCCACTCCAGGACAAGCAGACGCACAGCGCAATACCATCCATACTTGGTGGACGTACCCTCCACTCGCACTAAGCGGTTTTCCTCCACCTTTATTATTCGCACCGCAAAGGAATGGAACTCGTTCCCTGCCTCTGTTTTTCCGGCCAATTACAACCTGGGTCTCTTCAAGACGAGGGTGAATAGGTATCTTCTAGACCTTAGTGATACACCGTCGGCCGCATCTTCGCTTTCCATCAGGTGAGATTGCGGTCAAACAAAGGTCTATTTAACGTGAAAAAAAAAATCTTTGTCAGAGGCGTGATTATATCTCTCTCGCACTCGGGATTCTAGTATCTCCCTCGCTGCGCTCGTGAGTTTTTCTAGAAACCTGAGATGCGTTAGAGATAAAACAAGTGAGTAAGTAAAAGTTTCGAGTGTTTAATTATGGTTGGCAGACACCCTTTATTAGGTAGGTACCTAGCGCCTAGCAGCTCGGATTTTTGTTGTTGGTACTGTCTATTAAAGCTCAGAAAGCAAAGAGGCTAAAATGATTTTAGGGTTGTCATCAAAACACTAATTCTAATAATAGTGAAATGTACGACCACTTTTCGCAGTTCAAATTCACATATCACTAATATTATGACCAACTGGATGGTATGTGCTGATAATGAGAAGATACCTTCTCCGATTCTCAAGCCTTCTAAGCTCCACTCTTCGAGTGGGTAAATCAAAATAATGCAGTTGGATGTGGTCCAAATAGCCGCCTATCCGAGCCGACAATTCGCAGAACATTCGAATGATTTGCGCATTTGGAACTTCTACTATTTAATAGGTTTTTGGAATATTGTTATCATGTACTTGATAATGTGCATTTGAGATACTGCAGAGCTGTTATGGGCTTGGTTGAAGCAATATCAGCTCAGTCTGTTCAGAAGTTTTGGCGTGAAGATGTAAGAAAAACGTTGGTTTCGTGGTAAAAAGTTTGATTTATCAACAGAAGCTTATCGTTTTATTATTTTTTCATGCAATCAATGCAATTTAGTAGGATTATTTATTAGGTTTAAAGGATATTATTAAACCTAGGGCTTCGCATACAAACATTCAGAGAAATCATGATTTTTTTTTATTTTTGAACCCTGTCTGTGTAGCAGCCTTAGTTAGGCTGAACATGGACGCCATCTTGATTGTCCGCCCCTTTTTAAATGCTGCACTGGCGAAAGGTTATACAACCAAACTTTCGCAATTATAATATTGGTGTGATTCACCTGTTTTCATTGATTTATTTAAAATTGTATTGCACTGAAGTACAAAGAGTTGACTTAATACCGAGGTAGTTTCTACTTGCTAACCAGAAACGTGTTTTTACAAGGGGTTGACAACTTTTAGAACTGAGATTTCTCGTGAGGATTTTTCTAGTGCCGTCAATGACAAACACCCAGTTCCACTTACACTGTCTCAGATAAACATTCATATTCATGTCTCCATAAAGAGTTTTTCAACAAGGATTGTAACTTATAATGTACTAGCTGCGCCCCGCGGCTTCGCACGCCTATCCCAAGAGAACTGATTAATGGGATAAAAAGTTGTCTATGTTTTATTCCGGGCCCGTACAATGCGAAAGTATAAAGACCTAAAAAGTATACTAGTAGAAGGAATATATTTTTAAAAGAATGATTCTATGTATAAAACACTGAACAATATAAAAACAGAACAAATAAAGGAAGCTCAAACGGTTCGACGTGTGTTGCAACAACACTCAAAGGAGATCGGATAAGCTCAAAGCCTTTGTGGATCTAACATCTGTATCGGTATATTTGCTTTCGTATTTCTTACTCTTCATAATATTGATAGGATATAACTTTTTGGACAGAAAGTTTATGTAGACTAGTCGATTTCGGCTACTGCGTGACTGGACCTTTTTACAGATTATTAGTTTTTATCTAATTTGTAAATTATATTTATACAAAAAAAAATCTGTTTACTGTTTTTATAAATATTTTAGTTTTTTGTGTTTCATTCTAGGTCCAAACCTATTAATATTATATTGCGCGGGAACAATTACAAAAGTTCAAAACTCCATCAAAATCTCCAATAGTGATTTTCTATAGAAAACATGACATTAAACTTATTCAGGCTAAAACCAAACCAATGTTGCTCAAGTTTCACCGTAGCCCACAATTTGAGTGGGAAATACTTTACCACCGTAACTTTCGGACAACGGCGGTCCATTCCGCCTCCGGATCCCGTTACAAGCGGCAGTAACTAGATTGAACTAGTTACGGTTTAGGAGTCAACGGTTGATTTTGTAGGTCATTTTATTACGAGTGTATTAGTTTGAGATAGAGATTACTTATGAGTACACTGTTTGTCATCAGTGAGCGCGGCCTAAATGCATGCTATCTCACCTGTCATTATAGACATACCCGCGCGATAGAATGAAATGCACAATGATTTATGCCGCCGAACAGACTTTAGCACAAGGGTTATAATAGAAAAACTATTGAATGTAATTCTTCAAAATAAATTTATTTTAACTTATTAATAACTAAACTATGTCGGTAAACCCTTCATTGTAGAGTGTTCTTTCCCCGTGTGTTTTTATTTATTTCGCCCAAAGTTAAGCTAAAATTCATGTTGAAATAGGAAAGTTTTGAAGCTTGCATTTTTACTTTTTAGTTGTATACAAACATAGTTTATGCCGGTATAAATTGATTTCATCATTAGTTTTGGATGGTCAACATCAAACAGTCTTGTAGTTGTAGTAGCCTTCCACGTTTGTATGAAAAAATGAGCGACTAGTTCCACCTTAAGCTTTGATTTTATCGGGAATCGTAACAATTTTAAATTGATTGTATGCATAAAATCACAATAAATTATATGAATACAGCAGCAGTCATGAAGCTAGGGTTCCTAAATAAGGTTTAGCGATACCTCACACCGGGACAGCTTCTATCCCTTTATCAAGCACTGGTCCGGTCTGGTTTGGAGTATTGCTGCCATGTTTGGGACGGCTCGGCCAAGTATCAGCTTGCAGCCTTAGACTCGATCGATTATTATAAGTTTACATTCAGTTTGCGAACACACTTGTGCACCATAAATGTCCTGCGTATCAGGCTAGTCTCTGATAAGACTGGCTGCCGTGGTCGATATTCTGCTAGGAGGACTCATTAATTTTATGACCTTAAGTTCTTTTCATCACTCATACTCGGATAGCATATCGGAAGTTGCCTGAGAAGCGGATGAAAGTAATACTTTTCGTCCCTAGGAACGAAAAGTAAACCGCATATAAGGCTTAAACTTAAAACATCAATAATTAACGGTTGAATTGTGATTTATATGGATCAGTTGAGCTACCTATAAGTTGTTTACGCTTTCAACTATTATTGATATGGATGAGTTGAGCTACCTGTAGATTATTTACGCTTTCGACTAGTATTGATATGGATCAGTTGAGCTATCTGTACATTGTGTATGCTTCCGACTGTTATTGATATGGATCAGTTTGTTTTTAATTACCATATTATAATTATTTATTACTATGCTTCAGCTTCAGCAGATTCATTACCTACTTGTTTATTTTTACTTTTCTTGTATTCGTAATGAAAAGAACAATATTTACCTTGGGTGAAAGTAACTTTCAGCCATTGGGTAACAATGTACTATTTACCTTTGACTCCCAATCTATTGGTAACAAGATAGAGTTAGACTCGTTGGAGTTTCGCGCCATTTCAGCTGCTCACCTGATGGACTGGAAATGGGGTAAATTTAGAGGTTTTGGGACTGATTCTAAACTTTTGTCTTTTATTTTGCGGTTGCAGGTTTTATTCGCACTTGAAATTATATTTGTACGATCTGCAGATATTTGTTCCTGTGTTCGAGGTGTTTTCTATGATAAAAAATATACAGGGTGTCCCAGAAATGGTGGATAATCCTGCACGTGCGTATGGATAAAGGGTTGGGACCCCACAAAAAAACCTATCTCCAACAGTCCACGGTCTACGACATTTTTTTGTAAAATTTTAAAATATCCCCGTTTTCTTCACATTTGTGGTCATCACGTCCGCTATGTGAGGCCTAGGCCCTTTTATTTTAACGTGGTCCCTAGATGTTGGTTATCCTAAATTGCCTTCAAAAAACTCAACTACTCAGGACAGTAGTTAACTACTCGTAGTAGTCCCTAAACATAAATTTTAGTTCTGAAATTCATTTTACTGCTAAGTTTGACGACCTGTGGTGTAAAAAAAATGTATTGGAGTTGTGTTGTCAACCACATAAAAAAAATATCTACATCATAAGGATTCTAAAACAGCATACTTACTATCTATCTACTTTAATAGTAAAATCACTGAGCTATTATAGCTGATAATGTGTAAAAGTTGGCGTTTCATTACAGAATTGCATTTGTTTTAGTTTTTATCAGTTAAGTAGAGCTGTCGACCCTAAAATTAGACTCTTGTAATCTACCTGCTCGGCTAATTCAGTTGAATTCTAAGCTGTGTGACCGAGACAAACTACCATTAATGGGACACCCTGTATACGTGCCATCAAATTATCTAGGCTATTGAGATTGAGGTTCAGTTGAAGATTGGATTTGAGTGTCTACGCAAAATAAATTCTATGCTCGAGCTCTGAGTTAGCATAACAAAAAGCATTAAAAGTCATTTCAGGTTAAGTGTTACGGTTTTTTTTGCAGATAATGGGTACACCGACTTTACTTAACAAACATAACAAATGACAATCAAATAATAGAAGCAAATTAAAACTAGTATTTAAGATTGAAACAATTGAGCAAACTGCACTGTTGCAAACAATGTACAGGTAGCTCAACTGATCCATATCAATACCAGTCGGAAGCATCCCCAAGACGTCGGCTTCATTGCCCTGCTGTATGGCAATGCTGATGCAATGCTCATCAGCTTTCGGGTAATTAATGTAATTATCAAACATACGGTGTTAACCTTACAACCCTCCTCCGTTGTTAGTTTGGGGGACAAATAAATAAATAAATAAATAAATAATGCTGCACACAGCATTATCTAGCCCTTAGTTTCTGTGATCTGTGATCTAGCCCCAAGCTAAGCAGAGCTTGTGTTATGGGTACTAGTTAACTGATATACATAATACAATACACTACATAGATATATATTTTTTTATTATATACAAAAAACACCCAGAACGCCCTGAACAAATATCTGCAGATCGTACAAATATTTAAATCGAACCGAACCCGGAATCGAACCCGCAACCTCCTGCGTCGCAGGCGGACCTTCGCCCACCGCGCCACAGAGGTCGTCGGACAGTATCGCTCACATTCGTAGGTGTTGACCCTCTGTTACTCTACACGTGTCCTCTGGGTGTTGCTAAGAGCGGTGCCCTCTGGTGGTAGGCTTCGGCCGTGACTTGTCACCACCCTCCGGACTAAGCCAGTCCGTGAAGCAACTTTGTTGTGTTTCGGAATGTGGTCCGGAGTAGCCATTTTCTAGACCGTCGTGATACATCGTCGGCTGCATCATCGCTTTCCATCAGGTGAGATTGCGGTCAAACGAAAGTCTATTACTGATAAAAAAAGTTAGGTAAAAATCATTGATTTATTAAAAAGGGAAGATAGGTTACGTTCTCCCAGCGCTTACTCAAAAATTGGCATGTGTCCCAACTGCACGCAAACACATACGCTCACAGTTATATTTCCAGTCCTGTGCAATACAAAGAACAAAGACGGAAAAACGTATCTAAGACCGAAGTGAGACCGAGACAACAATATTTCACGCGAATCAATCACGACCGGCCGTGCCGCCCCGGTCCGACAGTGACTGAGGTGGGAGCACACAATTTTACACAATTTGAGGTTGCCACTTTCGAGAAACCAGTACTTCATTTTCCCTTTTTAATTATACAATGGTAAAAATCTAATATAAATTGCAAGTGTCCGATAAGAGTGTGTACCTATATCAAACAATATAGTACACTTTCCTTTGACAAGAAATCCTTCAAAATCCAACAGTCCCTATCATCTTTCAAGGCCAGTGAACTGGATGGGTACTCTTTGTCCTTTCAACTTTCAACTATATCAGATCCTGACCCTAAAGTTCTTCAAAAAGCACAGATAGCACCCCTATCTGCAGGCTCATTCTATAAACTCATTTCGAACCTCACTCAGCTGAATCCGCGGTGAGATATTAGTTTTGTATTCTGTGAAACTCGATAATGCTTGTAGCGCCTCAGTGACGAGCGTGGTAATTAAATGAACGAATAAAAAAATTGAGTGAGATTTTGACATTTGTAGACTTCGACTTTTTATTATCACAATATTACGAAATACATTAATTTTCTTTCGTTTTATTGTATAAAACCCAAAAAAAGATAAATCGATTTGTCGATTATAACTGTCACGCGTAGGTTCAATCCCTAACTCATTTCGATACTCGCTTCACTTCACTTGTTCATCTATATGGTAAATTAACACAGAATACCATTTCAAGGTGAAGTGATTTTGCGTTCGAAGTGAGTTCGGTCACTTGAGTGAATTCGAGTTCGAGGTCGAGATTTTTACAGAATGAGTCTACTGGACGCTCTGTTAAGTTAAAAGTTGTACTTTACTTTAAAAGAGGGGTCTTCAGTCATTGATCTGAGGGTGTGAGGGTGTGTATGAACGTCAGTTGAAGACAGAAAGAAAAAAAACCTAGAATATTATAAAAAAAAGAGATATAAGTCAGAGTCAGAGTCAAATCGTTTATTTTTTTAGACTTACAAAATAAGCACTTAGACAAGTCAAATTTTTATTATATAAACAGCTTGATAAATAGTTATTGCTATCAAACAAGAAATAAGGGTGCAATTGACTCTAATTCACTTCAATTTTTTGTCCACTAGAAGTGAAAAAGAAACCACTAGCAAGTTTATTGCTTACCAACTAATACAATCTTAGCATAACTAAGTCTAACACAACTACATAATTTCTTACATACTATTGTCGGTGTGGAACTGGGCGACATCCGGCCAAGCAAAGTAGGTGAATTATCCTAATATCCCTTTTGTTTCTGTCCGAAATGGTTCCATCCATTTGTGATCGCGTTTTGTTTAGCAGTGTTTTGTTTTCCAATTATTTCAAAACCTTTTTAGACCTACGTTTTAAATTGCCACTTGAGCTTTCCCCGGAGATTTGGAATACTCGGCCCGCCTAAACTCGATGAATAATACCAGATGTTTTACTACTAATTCAGTGCATTTGTAACATTTGTAAACTTGTTTGCTACTAATGGTTATCGCGTGGAATAAAATTGTGTTCCAAGAATAAGAGAAGACTTCTTTGGAAATTTAGGAAAGAACCATCTGAACTCAATAGAACGCAATATCGTAAATATTCATGCTTATTGAAAAAAATTATTAAATGTACTCAAAAAGCACAAAATAGCTTTAACATAAACAATTCGAAAAATAAATCCAAAGCATCTTGGAACGTTATAAATAGTTACAAAAGTAAATTGCCAAAAGATCCGATTAATAAAATAGTTTTAGGTAATAATATAATAACAAATCCTCTTGACATAGTAAATACATTTAATAATCATTTTATTGACAAGATTGTACCAATCAAAACATCGGACATAAATAAATGCTCTTCATTTACTAGCCAGAGAGAGTCTATATTTATTAAGCCGTGTATAAATGCAGATGTTCTTAAAATAATAATATCTCTCAATAATACGAATAGTGTAGGATATGACGAAATCTCTACAAAAATTATTAAAACTGTTGCAAAAAATATATGCGAACCCATTTGTCATATTATCAATTTGAGCATTAGCACGGGGGTATTTCCAGATGCATTAAAAACATCAATTATTAAGCCTCTACACAAAAAACAAAGCAAATACTGTATTGATAACTACAGGCCTATTTCCCTCATACCGGTAATCTCTAAGGTATTTGAAAGATATCTGCATAGTGAGATCAACACATTCTTTGAAAAAAAAAACATTTTTTGCACAGAACAAAAAGGATTCCGAGAAAAAAAGACGATCAATATGGCTATCTACGATTTCCTTAACCGTGTCTCACATTGTATTGATAAAAGAAAACCAGTATGTTCTATATTCTGCGACATGACACAAGCCTTTGATTATGTAGAGCATAGTACTCTACTTCAAAAGCTTGAAACTTACGGCATTAGAGGGATTTCACTAAAACTTATAAGATCTTATCTTGAAAACAGAAAGCAGCTGACCGAAATAAGAAATATTAACTATAGGACAAAACTTGAGGAAATATATATCTCAGGCGAACGTGTTATAAAATATGGTGTTCCACAAGGCAGCGTGTTAGGGCCTTTACTTTTTATAATCTATATTAACGATCTGCCGAAGGCTACAAATCAACCGATGTCTCTATTTGCTGATGATAGCACTGTAACGATTTCATGTCATAATGTTGAAACATATGAAAATGAAATAAATTCAACTCTTAAATCAATTATAACATGGCTCAATGACAATAATTTAAAAATAAATATTAATAAAACTAATATTATACATTTTAGACAACGCGATTATGCTGCACGTACTCACCTTGACATTCAATATAATCATAATAAAATTGACGAAATTGACTCTACAAAATTTTTAGGACTTCATATTGACCAAAAACTTAATTGGAAACAACACATTGAACATTTATGTAAAAAAGTTAATAGTCTCGTTTACATTTTATACAAATTGTCCCATGTAGTTAACTTGGAAACGCTTCTTATAACGTATCACGGGCTGATTGCGTCAAATATTCGCTATGGCATAATATTTTGGGGCAATTCCACTGACGTTGACAAAATTTTTAAGTATCAGAAGCGCTGTATACGAGCTATGTTTCGTCTTAAGGTAACAGATTCCTGTAAACCTTACTTTGCTCAGCATAACATCCTAACTCTACCTTCACTGTATATTTTCGAAACGGCTATGTTTGTGAAAAATAACCCTGATTTATTTAAACAGCTTTCCGATGCTGTTCCTCGAAATCGACGAGACCAATATAAAGTCCTCATGCCAAACTCAAAGACAGCTTTAATGCGCAAGGGTATTTTCTGCATGGCCCCTTCTATTTACAATAAACTGCCAAAATCATTAAGACAACTACCAGTCACACTGTTTCGGAGAAAGTTAAAAACCAATTTAGAATGTAAATGCTACTATACAATCAATGATTTCATGACGGATAAACATTTTTTAGATATAAGTAAATGACAAATATCTAGTTTTTTCTCTACCTAACTTAATTTTCCAATTATATTTTAATAATTATTTAGTATTGTACCCAGATTTTGCACGCCGCAACGGTAGAAATACATTGTGTCTTATATTAAACAAACACCACCTATGTACCTTATTTACATGTATTTGATGCAATAAATTTTTACTTTACTTTACTTTACTTTACTTTAATGCTTGTTGCGTCGACGAATAATACCAGATGTTTTACTTTTAATTCAGTGCATTTGTAACATTTGTAAACTTGGTTGTTTTGTACTACGGAAGCATTGTAAATGATTGTTAGAATAAATCAATAAAAAAATAGCGTTCAATTTTCGTCGCACCCCCCGTTCTATTTCTGATAACCTTTTGATGAGGAACTCTACTACCATAATATTGTTGTTTGCAGTTTTCGTTTATCTATCTGACTGTACAAAGCCCTGTTTATCATGTGTCCGAGTTGATGACATAGAAATTAGGTAAAATCAGAAGATGCCAGCTCGCGGACATCCGCGAGCTTGGTGAGTTGACGACCAAGTAAACAAAATTTAAATTTCCACTTTTCTTTTTTTTAGCTCTGAATCGACGCTTTTCTGTTTGACTGTACATCAACGTTTTTTTCTTTGGGTCGAGTCTAAGCTTGGATAAAATGTTTGTTATTAGTAACGTATACTATAACTTACTTACGCTTTAGTAGGTATTAGAGTATGTATTTATATATAGATAAGTAGGTATGTATAATTATTTTTATCTTTAGGTTTAAAAAAGTTTTTAAAGAATTGGAAAACAAAACACTGCTAAACAAAACGCGATCACAAAATGGATGGATGATGGAGTGGGCGCGGACCCGGATTTCCTAGGATTTTAATAAAAGCAAATGCTACTTGTAAGTGTCTACCTAGGTTTACAAGCAAGTCTGGCTCAAGTAGGCTGTTTGCTGGCACTTGACCCAGAGTACTGCTTTCATCTAGGTACAGTCAGCAACAACTACTTGACTGCGCTACTTTTCCAACGAAATAATCAGAATAATATTATAAATGCTAAAATTTGGATAAATATATTTTTGGATGGATGTTTGTTACCTTTTTAGACTCCTAGATTTACAGAATTATTTATTTATTTAAAAAAATATTCTACCTGCGTTTTGCACACGTTGTTTTATAGAAACGTTTAAAAGTTATTTCTATCCCATGGAAACTGATTCTGAACTGACTGGTGAAGTGAAACAACGGATACTTGGTATTCAATTATATTTTTTTTTCAACAGTACTTTGTCTTAATACCAAAGAGAATACAATGCTTGTTATTTACGACCTGATAGCTCGGCGCTTGGAACAGAAGTGCCGGTATTTTAACACGCATTTTACAAATCAGTTTCGCAAGGCGGCACAATTGCCTCAACGACGCGATTGGACCAGCCTTGGGCGCTCGCTATTGGCTGACGCTCGTGCTCCAATCGCGTTCTACGATGGTGGCGCCAAGCGTTATAAGTATTACTGACATAAAATTATATTTGACAATGACAGAAATGAGAGGAGTAATTATCATAACTATTCTGACGTTTACAAAGATCACGACATTCGGCCATATGACATCGTACAATCCTCCGGATGTGCAATTATTCTCAAGCAAATGATAATAATTTCTTACTCGTTTAAAGCATAAGATTAATATTTTTTTGAAAAATTAAAAAGATAAAATAAAATTTATAATCTATAAATATTTAACATTCATATTCGATTTATACTAGATAATTAAAAATACGTTGGAAAACAACAACTAAATTCTAACAGCTGAATATTTTACTTATCAATCTACATAGTATAATGTAACGTATAATATAGTGTTTATTTATACAATTATAATAAAACATAAGATTTTCAACTGGAATCTATATCACTTATTTTATATCAAAACTGGAATCATTTTCTAGATGGTAAATTATCTTGGTCAGATCACGACATTCGGTTCTTATTTTAGTTTGGAGAGCGGTACATTATCGTCACTTTCGTCGCTAGATAAATCATCAGCATTAAGCATCGGAGATTGTAAATTTATTCATGGTCTCATTCTATCTGCCGAAATAACGGTTTCAAATTTCCGCATATTATTAAATCCTGGTACATTGATGATGTTGTATCTATCTTTGCCTAAAACTTTTTCTATCCTATATTTTCCTATAAATTTAGTCAAAAGTTTTGTGCTGTTCCCGCTGTTATAAAATTGTGTCCGAGTAATCTTAACTAGATCTCCTTCGCTAAAAGTGGCGGCAGGAGTCCTTTGAGTGTCATGTCTCAACTTTTGTTGTTTCTGTTTTTTTTTTTACTGATATTAGCGGAAACTTCAGCCCTTACATCTTGGATGGCTACCGGTATGACATTTGTATCTAAATCTAGCTTGTTACTCAAACTGTCTCTGAACCTAACATCAAATAAGACTTCAGCCGCCGATTTTTGTGTTGTTACATTGACAGTATTATTTATGCCCCATTGTATTTTACCCAGCCATGTATCCCAGTCGCGTTCATCTTGACCAGAACCACATTTTGTTAGTGCATTTAAGAGTGTTTGGTTAAAACGTTCCGCTTAACCGTTCGCTCTGGGACACGCCACTGCGTTCAATACATGTTTGATACCATGATGGTCACAAAAACCTTTAAAAGCATTAGACGTGACGTCCCACGATCAGAGATTATACGGGCCGGTAACCCAAGTTCATAAAAATAGCTTTTGGTTTTTGTGTCTTTCACAGCTTTGGCAAAGACATATTTAATAAATCCGTTGACAATAGTCAGTATATGAGCATTACCTTTTCTAGTTCTTACAAAGGGACCCAAATGGCCGATGTGAACTGTGTGAAATGGGATGCTCACCTTCTCTATTTGATACAAAAATCCAACTTTTCTTTTTGATGCACTGTCTTTATTATACTTACATTCTATACAATGTTTTACATACTTTTTCGCAAAGTACCTCATTTTAGGGAACCAGAACTGACTTTGAATCTTTTCAAGAGTTTATGACTCACCGGGGTAACCTATATCATCGTGATTGGATTTGCAAATTTGCAGTCTTGCACTTCGAGGAACTACTAAACACAACTTATCATCCAATTTCCTATATAACTTTTGATTTTTGACGGTATAATTTTTCTTTATATCTTTAACATCTTGATCAGTTTCGGAACTTATTATTTTAACAATACGCGATATTTCAGGGTCATACATTTGTAACGTAAGAAGCTAATCTTCAGTCTCTATATGGTACACAGTCAAGATGGGTTCGTCAACATTGTCGATCTTTAAATTAGTGTTCCTACTCAAGGCGTCTACGTGAGCCATACGCGACCCGGGACGATATTCTACATCAAAGGTAAATTCACTGTCTTCCTTCTAAATATCAGAATATATCATAGTCGGAGCACGATTCCTGAATAATATCATTTACTAATAATTCATGAATAATTTCAAGAACTTGGCCTCTCTCAACATGGGATAGCCTATATGGACGGTAGATTACTGGCTTTGTATCCATTAAGTCTATTTTCATTTCTGTATTGTCAACACAACCAATCCCGCTTAAATTTGTTGCAAAATACTCGTGATACGACTGCAAGAGAAGATATAGCCTGTCTAATGTCTTGTCGTCGACATCCTGACCTACTATTACCTCTGACCTTACAAGTGGTGCCGTAGTGGTGCCGTAGTGGCAACATCCCTCACAATCCTATTAACGCATCTAACTTTTTCATCTACGAAGGATATTCCCATAACTATCAATGAATTTTGGAACAATGTAAGAGGTTTACTCATCAAGTTTGTCACGACTGCATGACCCTTCTCTGACTCTACGCGATAAGCGCCCTGATGTAAATGATATTCATTATTTGGCTCCGCGCACGTATATCCATCTACATAAACATTGCCGGTAAAGTTTGACTCTGATGTTTTAATATCGACGATAACTATCTTTTGTATTTCAGTAGGGACCGACACTGAAATTTGAATGATTCCATTTTCATCAAAGCAGCTATGGGGATTGTTAAAGAAGGTCAACCTATTGGAATCTTTTAGGACAGATACAAAAGGTAGTTCCGTCAAATTTTGTCCTATCAGCAGGGGGGTCTGAAGAAATTCCTCATTGACAACTAGTAATTCGATCGGGGTCGGGATCTAATTTCAAGGTCACCATCGTCTTGTACAAAGGGACTACAATAGAATTACCAAACCCCTTTATAGTAGGGAGGCTGGTGTAAAAATTCTGCGAGCCTAGTAAGCAAGCGTCCAATTCACGTATAAGACTACTGTCACTTCCAAAGTCAATGTATGCTACCAAACTTTCACCATTTACTTCAGCTTTTTCGTAAAATTTATCATTGAAATCACTATCAGTCGTTATTGTAAGTGTCTTACGTTCACTTTATCTAGCCCTTTTTCCGTGGTGCGTGGAGTTAATGGTTCAAGTTTACATAACTCAGAGTTATGCCCTACCCTTAAACATTTCTGACACCTTGTGATGGTTTTTGGGCATCGAGAGAAAGCATGACCTTTTTCGCGGCAATTGAAACAAGTGACCGGACTTTCGCCTGTACAGGGAGTCGTGCTGTTGATAGCTTTAAGAGTACCGTCAAAACGTCGTTTTGGAATAGGAGTGCTGTTACTGGGACCTTGGGAGATGAGAAAATTCAACAAATCTTCTGGTTCCTTACAATTTAAAACATGCGCACCGTTTCTAACAGATTTATCAAATATTCCGTGAATGATACAATCTACAGCGTTTTTGCCAGTAATTTGGCACCTATTTAAAAGACTTAACTTATCATAAAAGTAATCACGCAAGCTCTCATCTCTACGTGTCGTGCGACCTATCATCTCCTCTAGTAGTTGGCCGAAATTTTGTTCGCTAGGGAAAGCCTTTCGCAACTTGAGCTGCCATTCCTCCCAACTGAATACAACTGTAGAGAGTGACTCGAACCATTTTTTTGCAAGTCCTGTCAATTTCTGGAGTGCAAAGTGAACTGTTTGCTTCGCGTTCCATTCGTAGATAATCCTACACTCGTTGACTTTTCTAATCCAGCTATCTACAGACTGGCTTTTGTTCGCGGGATCATACTCGGAGATAACGTTGAACATGTGGTTGTTGCTTAGACGTTGAGATCCTGACTCTTCAGCCTGACGTACATTATTATAAAGCTTTCATTACCTCGTCCGCTGAAACCTCCTTCCGCCTCTTTGTTTCGGGATCCTCTGACGCAATAGTGGGTGTTTCACCTTGCTGATGTTGACTACTTGTTTCATGGCCAATGTCCTCCACGATCCATTCGGATCGTCTTTTACGGCGAACACGTTGCCTTGGAGAAGGAAGCACTTCTCCAGTGGGATTCATACCTCGGAACAATAAAATTGCATTACAATTATACCTACTCAATTCAATGCCAGTTATGAAGTGGAATATCGATTGATTGCAGCACTTGTTACTAAACCAAACTGTTCCTCATTTGTACTCGATTTTAACTAGTTGTACTTGTAGGCTTTTACTTTATTGCACTAGACTTACATGAATTGTGCTTAATTTGTGTTCGACTTTAATTTAATGTACTTGTGATCAATTAATGCTTGACTAGTTGTGCTTAATAAGTGCTTGACTTATATTGTGCTTAATCAGAGCTTGACTAATTGTGCTTAATTAGTGCTACACTAATTGTTTTTCTTTTGTGCTTAACTGTGCTTTGCTAATTGTTGCTTGTCCTTTATTAATTGTGCTTTACTGTACTCAGATTTTAATAATTGTTTTTGATGTTCACTAATTGTGTTCAATTTTGTGCTCGACTAATTGTGCTTAATTAGTGCTCAACAAATTGTTCTTAATTTGTGCTCGACTTCTATTAATTGTGCTTCACTGTACTCGACTTAAAATAATTGTTTTTGATGTTCACTAATTGTGTTCAATTTTGTGCTCGACTAATTGTGCTTAATTAGTGCTCAACAAATTGTTCTTAATTTGTGTTCGACTTCTATTAATTGTTCTTTACTGTACTCGACTTAAAATAATTGTTTTTGATGTTCACTAATTGTGTTTAATTTGTGATTGACTAATTGTGCTT
Source organism: Eupithecia tripunctaria (assembly GCA_955876795.1). NCBI lineage: Eukaryota > Metazoa > Arthropoda > Insecta > Lepidoptera > Geometridae > Eupithecia > Eupithecia tripunctaria. The sequence goes on along the minus strand of OY041623.1, from coordinate 3,060,519 downwards.
AATTAGTGCTTAACAAATTATTCTTAATTTGTGCTCGACTTCTTTTAATTGTGCTTCACTGTAAATAACTGACTTTAAATAATTGTTTTTCATGTTCACTAATTATGTTTAATTTGTGCTTGACTAATTCTGCTTAATTAGTGCTTAACAAATTATTCTTAATTTGTGCTCGACTTCTATTAATTATGCTTCACTGTACTCGACTTTAAATAATTGTTTTTGATGTACACTAATTGTGTTTAATTTGTGCTTGACTAATTCTGCTTAATTAGTGCTTAACAAATTATTCTTAATTTGTGCTCGACTTCTATTAACTGTGCTAAGCCGAGGGAACAGACATAATTATTGGCACTAAATTTCGAAATCAATTTAAGTAAAATTCTGACACAAACTACACAGGTGTTTAAATTTCTTATTCTATGACTAAATATCGTGTAGGTACTAGGTACTTTACATGGTTTACATTATCATAGCTTGGCATACTTAGCCAAAATTCTGTAGGTATACATAACCATGCCTTGAGTCTAATAAGCGGCGTACTTAGCCATGGCATACATAGCCATTAAAACAGATTATAGAAAACTTGGTAATTGAACTCACTTGGTTCTCATGGCATACATAGCCCTAAAACAGATTATAGAAAACTTGGTAATTGAACTCACTTGGTTCGCATGGCATACATAGCCATTAAAACAGATTATAGAAAACTTGATAATTGAACTCACTTGGTTCGGTGGGACACTGATTATTGTACACTTGACAATTGAACGCACATGGTTATCTAAGATTCTGAATTTATTTGATTATAAACGGATAACAAACATTCATAGTAAAATAAGTCATTAGAGAATTAAAGTTCTTGGTTTTAGTATATTTAACAAGTGCGCCATATTTTTACTATACTTAATAAAAATAATTTTGGGCACTTTCCGGCTCATAGAAAATACACGTGGATATGCAATGCAAACACATGACAACTACTGAAAGCCATGCGGTCCACCGGCAGCCAAAAAACATTGCGACAGAAGCAGATTTTAGTACCTAACCACCGAAAAACGCACAGTATTACATGCTAGCACGATCGGTGAGTAGCCGCGCATATACATAATGCTACCCGGTTAGCAATTATCGCATAAAATACTTTTAGACACGTGGTGACTGACCACGCGGTCCACCGGCATCTACAAAAATCGCTAGCAGAGAGTAGCCCTGATCGAGGCAGATTTCAGCATCTACCGAGAAACACACAGTAACACATGCTAACACGATTGGAGAGTAGCCCCAAACACGCATTAGGTACATGCTGCCTGGATTCAAGCCATCACGTGAAATACTCATTTATTCATTGTACAAAATCCTCGCGATTCGAAAAGAACCACGCAAAAACGGATTGTCTCGGTACTATACCGACCGTTTATACATGAACTCCACTCGAAAAACTTGATTTACTACAATAACCAAATAGCATGAGCTAATTTGAGAAAATGTACCTACCCGCATTCAAATTTATTAATTTGGGTAATCTGGCCGAGAACTATTTCAATATTTTACTACAAATATATATTCTGATTAACATACCTGGGTTCACACCGCTTCTGAGATGAAGTGAAACAACGGATACTTGGTATTCAATTATATTTTTTTTTCAACAGTACTTTGTCTTAATACCAAAGAGAATACAATGCTTGTTATTTACGACCTGATAGCTCGGCGCTTGGAACAGAAGTGCCGGTATTTTAACACGCATTTTACAAATCAGTTTCGCAAGGCGGCACAATTGCCTCAACGACGCGATTGGACCAGCCTTGGGCGCTCGCTATTGGCTGACGCTCGTGCTCCAATCGCGTTCTACGATGGTGGCGCCAAGCGTTATAAGTATTACTGACATAAAATTATATTTGACAATGACAGAAATGAGAGGAGTAATTATCATAACTATTCTGACGTTTACAAAGATCACGACACTGGTCTTTTTTTTATTCCAGGCCTAGAACTACATCAATCCAAAATTTCAGACCGATTTGAGTAGTTTTGGAGTGAAGAAGCTACGAACATCCATCTACTAATCCAAACTTTTGGATTTATAAATTATGTGTAATGCCATCATTTTCTTTCTCCGGGTTAATTTGTCAAAGTTTTATTTGTTGTATGAATCTGAAACCGACTGTACCTAGTTGAATGCAGTACGGTTGACCTACTGGCAAGCGGCAATCCAGGGTTAACACCGAGCTCGCCGGTGGTTGTCCAAAACCACAAAGTTGCAGAGCATGCGTGGTGGCCAGAAACCACAACCGGTTGTAGTGTATGTACATCTTGTAGTTCTCTATTGAAATTGTTTTGTTGCAGGCAAAAGCTTGTAGGGTGCCCATCTACACACATCAACATTGTCTAGGGATATTCCATTTCGAAATGATTTGCTTACAAACTCTTTGCTTTTTAGAAAAAGTTTATACATGGAATTAAACCTCTTCTGTTCTCTTTTCAAAATTTGTAAAAGGAATAAAAATAGAACGCATTTAACAAAAGATAGAATGGGGACTACGATCTAGATAAAACAACGTTAATTTTGCCTAAGATAAATTTACTTTTATTTAATTAACAATAAGTGCTATCTAAGTAATTTTTAATTTTAACGGTACTTGTGATATTTCTTATGTCATGGAAAGTCGACATTTAAGCAGAGAAGTAATGATAAGAGCGATAGGCATGTTAGAAGCCGGTGCTATCCAACGCGTGGTTGCCAATATCCTAAACACCAATAAAACGTAATTTCTCGATTGTGGTCACGTTTTCGTATTACTGGGGATGTAAGAGAGCGCCACACTGGAAAAAAAACGAGTAACCACACCTAGACAGGATCGTTTTCTCCAAAATTCCGCCAGGAGGTAACCCAATCTCACAGCAAGCAGCTAGTGCAAAGGCTTCAGTTAGACCACCAGCTGTCAGTCAGCGACCAAACCGTCAGAAGAAGGCTACATGAAGTCGATCTTCATTCTCGTAGGCCGCTTCGTGTGCCAGCTCTACGACGAGGCAATCGCGGAAGGCGACTACTTTGGACTCAAGAACATTTGTTATGGAACAATGGCCAATGGACCATGGTTCTCTTTACTGATGAGTCTCGGTTTGGATTCCACCCCGATTCACGAAGAACACGTGTTTGGAGAGTTCCAGGCAGAGAAAGTCGTCTCCAGCAAGAGGTCCATTCGTACCGAGGTGGGACAATCATGGTTTGGGCGGGAATTCGTATTGGCGCGCGAACCGAGCTCATTTGGATAAGAGGCAGCCTGACGGCACTAAAATACCGGAACGAGATCGTAGAACCTGTGATCATCCCTCATAGAGTTCAAATTGGCCAGGAATTTCAGCTCATGCATGATAATGCCCCTCCACACACGGCGCGTTTAGTGTCAGCTGCCCTTCAGGAACATGATGTCGCGGTTTTAGACTGGCCTGCACAGTCACCCGACTTAAACCCAATTGAACAAGCTTGGGACATGTTGCAGCGAAGGGCTTTCAGCAATTTGCCGTCGAATTTGACCACAGAAGAACAATTTTTTGCCATTTAAAAAGAACATGGGATCGCATACCCCAGCGAGACTTTGACAACCTCATTTTGAGTATGAATAACCGGTGCAGATGTGTTATGAACGTCAGGGGAGGCAACACCGATTATTAAATTGTTAAAAAAGATAATTTTATAAAGTTATGGCAACGTAAAAATAGTTTAAACACAATTTACCGAACTTTGTAAATTTTCAAATTTTTCGTAATTTTGTTCCCACTTAAATTTTTACTAAAAATTTATATCAAACAGTTGTGTTTTATTATTATTAATAAACAATACAGAATAAAGATTTTTGCCATACCTCTTTTCTAAGGAAATTATTTTCATTTATTGTAAAAATCAACAAAATGTTAAATATCCCTAGACAATGTTGATGTGTGTATTCTATTGTATTCCAGAGGGCGTAGCCAACCGGCATTCGCTATGAAGCTATTCGAAAACAATTGAAAGATTCGTAGGGAAAAATTCGAAACAGATCACGTGACATATCTAAGGCCCATATTATGAAAGCTTGCTCAGTCATCGAGCTATGCTTAAGCGACGCTTTTCTATATCATAACCATCACTCAAGCATAGCTCTATGACTGAGCAAGCTTTCATAATACGGGCCTAAGGCATATTTCAAACCCATACATTTTTGGACTTTTCTTCTATCGCTTTCGACATCGTTTGTTACAATGTCTAGGGCCCCTGTACTTTTTCATATAGGTATATTTTAGTTTTTGCTGTTTTATTTTGTACTACTCCAGACGGTCGTGACGTAACAAGCCTATGGCCCTGAATGAAAACCAGCGCTGGGTGGACGGTTCATCCAGCACAATGCTGAGTGGAGTCCATATTTGCCTTAGGATCTGCTGCGCACATAACTGGGAGAGAGTTTATAGATTTATCTAGTAGCATAAGTTTTCGTTTTGTGTGTATGTTTTCTTTTTTAAGGTAAGTAAAATTATTTTCTTTCTTTCTTTCTCATTATTATTCTATGTAGGGGAACTATGATCTGCACGGACGTCTCGCATAGGAGTGTATTGTGCATTATCCCCCTGCCTAAGCAGGCCCTAACCAGTCCAGCTCCTTGAAGTATCGGAGCAGGACTTTAGGTGAATGACAGCTTCGTTAGGTGAGTAACTAATTCATTTAAAAAAAATACGAATGACTATGGTAGGTTTCCTTATTTCAACACTTATAACCTCAATGGGCTTTGGAGTGGTCGTTTTTAAAGCCCCGCGCCAGCCACGGTTTTTTTTAATTGATGAATAGCTGTTTAAAAACCACGGTTTTTTTATTGATAAATAGTTATCGGAGCAGGAGTTTTGGTGACTGACAGCTTCGTTTCAGCTGTAAGGTGCTGTTCGGGCATGATGTACCTACCACTTAAATAAATTTCATTATGTATTTTAATGTAAAAAACCTGTGGCGAATGGTAAGGATAACAAAATCCCTTGCAAGTTTTAACGAATCGATTTTCATACAGCTTTCAGTTCTTCTCAGAATTATGGGAAGCTCATATCATACTATGGTAAGTTCCTTTATTACGGCCCTTATGACCTCCACGGGCTTTGGAGAAGTCGATTTTAACGTCCCGCGCCAGCCACGGCTTTTTTATTGATGAATAGCTACCCGCGGCTTTGCGATTCTTGAGTAACCTTTGTCCATTTCCTGCTAAATTTCATTGCTGCTGCATGGATAGCAATGAAATTTAGAAAGCGTTCACGCGCTACATGGTAACAAACAGACAGATGGACAGACAGAGTTTACTTTAATTTTAAATATTAGGCGCAGTGATGGATTTACACAATTGCCAGTAGGCAATTAATTAGCTGTGTGGTGCTGGCTTAGAATTTGCTCCACCCCGACTCCTCCCGTCGTAAGAGGCAACTAAGGGATATCCACCGGGGGGCGGCCAGCAGCGCCCCCTGCTGAACAATTCTACCCGCATGCCCAGCCTGGGGATTATGAGCATTATCCTCTATGAGATGAACGCCAATGAGGCGCTTATCAAGGCCTGTGTCCAGCAGTGGACCAATAAAGGCTGTTGGAACCAGGAGGTGGAAGAGGCAATGACCCAATCACCCGTGATCTAAATGGATGGGTAGGGTCTAAACCTTAGTAAAGAGAGAAAGAGAGAGAGATAATTTATTCTACCCAAAAACACTTAAATTGATAGGTACAATACAGATTAATAACTAGTTACTAGGATGCGAAGGAACGAAGAAGTCACAATCAAATTCCGAAGGACGAAAAGTAAAATGACAAAAAAATCATTTCTGCAAAGATAAAAAAAATATTTAGCTTTAATCTGCCGCCCTCAAAAATCCGCCACTGATTAAGCGTGGATTTATTATAAAACTAATCACCTGTAAATTACGAGTTTAATTTCATTATGATCTATTTCACAGGTCTGTATAATGATTATGTTGCCAACATTGACACATTTTTCAGCATTTTATTTTGACTTCATCGCATCGTTAAAACATTTTGTAGAAAATTCATAAACTCTGTGGACATGTGAATTTATTAATATAAATATTGGGGTGACTCAAAACACATAATAACTTTGGCAAAATGCCAGATATTTTTTAGGTATTTCGTACTCAATTATTAACTTTTTAGGGATCCTGATTGAATTTATTCCATGAATTAATAAAGGTTTAAAAGGCGAAGCCATTTATTGGTTATATAAATAAAAATACGATTAGGTATCGGTACCATGAAATTAAATAATGTCATCCAAAGTTGTTTCTGGTTCTTTAACTGGTTTTATTTTAGTTTTCCCTATTCTATATGTAATACTAAAGAATTGTAGTTAGTAGTTGAGCTTTTTTTATAGTAGTTAAGGTGTTAGTTTCTATCGCTATTCGGAGACACTCTCTCAGAATAGCGAAAGAATTTCTAAATTAGTTCTTAACTGCGCCCCGCGGCTTCGCACGCGTTGTTCCTATAGAAACGTTTAAAGATATTTTTATCCCACGGGAACTGATTTATGGGATAAAAAGTAGCCTATGTTTAGATTCCGGCATTAGAATTACCTGTGTGCAAAATTTCAGCCAGATCCGTTCAGTAGTTTTGGCGTGAAGAGGTAACAAACATCCATCCATCCATACATCCATACAAATACGCATTTTATAATATTAGTGTGATTGACGGAGAAATCTAAGAACAATATAATCAGACAAATAAACAAGACAGACAGACCGGGTTACTTATAATTCGCATTTATCATAATATATTAGTATAGATTATAGGTACTATTGCAATCAATATCTTTTGAGAGTCATAAAAAAGGCAAAGAACCCCTTTAGATCGTGACTCACACTTGACCCATAAAGTCGTATTTGTTTTGCTGTCTAGACAAAGTTTTATTTTGCAGCTTTGACGGCAAACTTGTACCTAATTATCTTGTCTTTACTATTCTAGCCTAGTTTTTTATTAGTTTTATGCCTCTCTTTTTGACTTGTTCGTTGTTTGCTTTTTTTATTCCAATTTTGTATAATTTTGTTGACTGTACCTATTTCACTTATGGCAATATACTAAAACAACTAGCGCCGCCACCTATTTATTTTATCATGACGATGTCTGGGGGACAGGAATTTTCCATGGGTCTATTAAAATCAATTGCGAAGATCCAATAACGGATCTAAAAGAGACCTTTATACCCATTTTAATCATTTATTTATAATTTTTTGTAGTTGGTTTGTAGTTTGTGGGAATGTATTTATTAGAACCCCTCATAAAAACACTGGGCTGTCTTCGAGATGTCACGGTCTTCCAGATGTCACGCATGATAATGTCTCTGTGATAGTTTTATTTTGTATTGTTTGGCAGAGATGCGAAACAGAGTTTTATGGTAACCAAAGCGACTTCGCACCCCTGCCCAACTAAACTATACAAAATAAAACATTAGAGAGGGATTAAAAAAACTTATGATAGGTCGTACACACGTTAACGCCCAATGGATTTTTGAAAATTCGTTTAACGTAATAATCAAATCACTTTCACTTTATTATTTATTATAAATTCGAAAGTTTGGATGTACGGATGGATGGATGGATGGATGGATGTACGGATGGATGTTTGTTACCTCTTACCTAAACTACTCAACGAATCTGGCTGCAATTTAGCATACTGGTGATTCTAATCCTAGATTTTTTGTATCCCATAAATCAGTTATCGTGGGATAGAAATCACATTTAAAAGTTTCCATAGGAACTACGCATAGACCGCAGGGCACAGCTGGATGTGAGATAATTAGGAGGCGCCTATTATCTGGGTTCTAAAAATGAATACACAAAGCAGATAAAAAGATTTACGCACATTGTAAGCCATTTGCTTTGAATCTATTGTAAAAGAAACTAAATTAATCGTACATTTGAAGTCTATAGACATAGTTAATGTTGATTTTAGTAGTAGTAGTTAGTAATAAATACCTGAATGTCAATAGACCTTATTATGTATATTACTTTATGATTCTAGGTCAACGGGAAATACCCTATAGGTTCCATAGCGAGGATTAAAGTATTTTTTTTTGTATAAACTACTTTTCGGTTTTGCTACAAGATCTTGCTGATGTAGTTCTTGCAATTTTTTAACGACTACTTTTGCAATAAAGACGAAATGTATACAAAAAGTCTGCCGTCCTCCTAATTCTACAACTTTCAAAAGGCAGCAGGATCTAACTAGACTCAAAAACAGCTCTCCCCTGACATCCGATTCAGTGCCGTATTTCCGGTGAGCAGAGTGCAAAATGCGTTAATTTCCGGCAGGCACGGAATGCATCGATTACCTGATGGCCTGCCTAGGGAGCTTGCTCTGGAGCGAGCGGGGCGGGTAGCGAAGCGATTAACGTCATAACTATGTAGAATAGCGATAAGTACTAAATTTGATTTGATCTTCTTGATGATTGATGATTGATAACTGATGATTCATTGATTTTATACTAATAACGGTGCTAAGACACGACGGTATGGAACTAATCTAAAAGATTAGTTCCAAAATGAGTAGAGCAGGATATATTTTGTTACAGAAGGTTTTTACTGCTTTTACTTCGGTTTACTTTAAACTGAATGAATGAATGAATGACACATTGTCATGTTCCTTCCTGAAAAGTCCATCTCAGGTCACATCTGTACTTTCATAAGTGACCAAATGCTCAGCCATTCATAAAAAATAATACTGCCCTGGTCAAACCAAGCATAAGCTTATCTCATTTCTTGCCCAGCCTCTGCGGTGCGTGTGACCATCTGCTGTAGGGACACGCTTATCTCCCTGAAAATGGCAGTGATATCATGGACAGTGAAAGTGTAAACAGGCTGTCATTAGAAATGACGTTTTCGATAGCGATGGTATTGACCATCGCGCCATCGCAAACATCATTTCTAACCCGTTTTGCAGCGGGCCAGTTGCCTGCTCCGCTTATCGCCCCGCTGCCACTCTAACCATACCCTGCCTCCCGTATACTGCACAAGTAAATTGACACCGTCTTCAGCAATTTTGTTGGTGCATTGCGGCCGTATACGGCAGATTGGATTCCGCTGCTGAGTTTATTGTTGCTCACGAAGCGGTTTCATTTAGGTGAACGTCGGCAATTGTCGGCTATTGTCGGCTCTTTTCGGCATCGACATGTTTTTTTGGGACAGCCCTGCTGTTTTTACGGTTCCGTACCGAAGGGTGAAAACGGAACACTGTTACTAAGCCTTTGCTGTCCATCTGGCCGTCCTTCGGAGGGTTCTATCATAGAAACCGTTAGAGGTAGGCAGTTGAAATGTTCAGAGAATGTGTATTTCTCTTGCCGCGAAAGAAAATAATAAAAATATCAAAATAAGGGGGTAAAAACACAAATTAGGTTCGTAGTAAACCCGCTTACATTCATAATGAGGTCCTTTTATTTCCTCATCTCTGCTCTGCAGCCTTTGTTCCCTTTACTTTAACAGAAGTTCGAGAAATTATTTTGGGAAATGGCCTTAAGGCCCATACACCAGCGAAAGTGGCGCCCCCAACTATTATATCTTATTATTACGTCGAACGCAGGAATTTTTAAAAATCCTACGTTCAGTTTGTGGTATCTATTATAAGCTATTTATTAACGCCTTTGTAATAGTTTCATTTTGTAAAGCTTAGGAAGAGATACGAAGTTGCGCTTTTTGGCCACCAAACTCTATTTTTGCATCTCCTCCTAAACTATATGAGATAAAATTATAAAAGAGGTATTAAAAAATAGCTTATAATAGATACCGTTTCCGGTATCCGAACTGTCAACACTATAGTGATAATCTCTCGAGTAAATCAAGCAAATAAAAATAGTTATAGCAATCGTCGAACAAAAACTTCGTCACAACACGCTAGCAAAACAACTGTGAAGTGTTCCATGATAATCAAAATACTGTGATTGCCGAAGACCGCCGAGAAACAAGAAGCGCAATATCATCGCAGATTCGAGGTTAGAGGAACGACAGCCATTTCCATTGTTATTGTCTGTATAGCACCGTCAACAAAACTGTCATTACAGCCAGTGTTGCCTACTGCAAATTAAGAGCGTTTACTCCTTCCATGCGCAGTTTGACTCAAAAACAGTACTTTTCAAACCCTTTAATATCATTAACCACTTATCTTACACTATATGTTAATTACTAATAATTGTAGGAAATTTCGTTGTCCAAATAGTTAGTTAAGAAAATATTTCGATTAATATAGTATGTACGCGGTCTATCAAGATTACTTGTTAGAGGTTTTCTAAATTTCCCTATCAGCATCAGTTTCGAAGCTCAAAATATTATGAAAATACTGACATATCTAAATAACAAAAAATAATTACCAATCAATAAGATCCTTGGGAAAATAGTTAGTTAAAAAAATGTTTGGTTTTTGTATCCACCTTAGAGAAATTAAAATTTAAAAAATGTGAAATATTAAGAATTTTAAATGGTTTTTGCTCCGATATACCTTATTAATTTGATATAATAATAGCTTACCAATAAAGTAGAGCATCTTCTTTAAAATTATACATTTAAGTTTTTTATTATTTTGTTGTAATTATTTTTCTGTAAATATTTTAAAACCACTATAAACGCTGTGCTCAAATCAATGCAAATCAGTCCGCCGCGAGGCTTACTAGAGTGTGGTCACGTCGTTCGGCGCTCTGACTGACCTTTGTCGTGCGTATAGGACGAGCGGACAATAAACTTGCCTATCAGGTTTTGGTACTTTGGTAACTAAAATATTATATGATAATTTTTGATGGCAAACATATTTTTAGAATGTATTTATATTGTAAAAAATCATATTTCAGACAATGGGAAATAAAAAAAAGTTATTTTTAGCGAAGAAACGAAAGCGCCAAAATGTGGCAAACATGGAAAATGCAAGAGCTAAAAGGTTGTATTATACACGTTATCACACTAATATTATAAATGCGAAAGTTTGTATGGATGTATGGGTGGATGTTTGTTACCTCTTCACGCCAAAACTACTGAACGGATCTGGCTGAAATTTATATATATATATTTATGCATACAGGTAATTCTAATACTGGAATAAAACATAGGCTACCTACCCCGTAAATCTGTTTCCGGGGGTAAAAATCACCTTTAAACGTTTCCATAGGAACAACGCGTGCGAAGCCGCGGGGCGCAGCTAGGTAAGATACACATTTTCCTATCCGTATACATGTACTATACCTACTGATATGTTTATTTTATATTATATTTAATTTTTTTTAAACTTATTGGTCGATGTGGGCTTTCTAATAATATGTATTTATATATGTTTGTTCGTGCATTTTTATGAAACTGTAAGGTAGATTTTTAATAATTCTGAGCTGGCTCCGAATAAATATTTTTGCTTTTGAGTGTTTCTACGTCTAAAAGTCTGTTGAAATTTGTTTATTTTATAAATTTCCTACGTATAGTATGTTTGATTAACATTATTTTCTTTTATTTATTTACTGCATAATGCTTACTTTCAAATAACAAGGTGTGTGCTTATTGGTTGATGGTTTCACTACAGGCAATGTAAAAAAACGCAAGCGAAGAAAATTCAGAAATAGTTGAATGTGAAAACTGAAAACCAAAATATGGAGGTACATACTTTTAACTTTATTTCAAACTTTTAAAATTTTAATTACTTTTTTTTCTTTTTACGTCAGAATACGCCATCACAGACGATTTCATAATATATGCTGTGTTTTTTTTTTCAGAATTCTATATTAGAGCTACCATCTGAAAACATGGAAATGTCGAATTTAGTAAGTTATCGAAGTAGTTAAAAAAATCAAACCACTAGATTATTCACTACTTTATCCTTTTATTATTTTATGCTGATGTTAATCTAAACTTAAACACAACATATTGATTTTATTTAATAAAACAGTTAAAAATCATGTAAATGACTTTATCTGTACCTAGTGTTTTATTAGTACATATTCGTAACCTAGTCATCTGTTAGAATTCAAATTTAAATTTAATTATTGCTATAACAATTTCACTCAAATGGATCAAAGTAGTTTTTCAAGTAAGTTTGACTATAGAACGCGCCAGCGCTACGCACACTCACGCTTGCTTCTGTGTGGGTTTGATTACTACCTAAACTTGACATCGCGCGCTAGGCGTAAAGGCTCTTAATTTCTACCATTTCCTACTATTACGTTCCAATACTCGCCTACACGACTAAATTGCACTACAATGGAAAGTCAATTCCAAATGTTATTTGATAAAATGAAGATCGAGATGCAAAGCCAAAATGCTGAATTAAAGGATTCTCTTACAAAAAGTATTATGGATAAAATGGACGAGAAGTTAATTCCTATAGTCGAAGAAAACAAAAATCTCAAAATAAAAATAGAAATATTAGAGAAAGAAATAGAGTATCTCAAAAGAGGGGAGAAAAATAATAACATTATAATATTTGGCCTTGAAGAGAAAGAAACGTCTACGTTCGAATTACTACACGTAATTAAGGAAACTTTGAACCAAGACCTAAATATTAAAATAGAGGATTACGAAGTCAACAAAACCCATCGACTAGGGAAAAAAAATAGAGAAAGTAACAAGCCGAGACCAGTTCTCTGTTCGTTTACAAGCAACTGGAAAAAGAACGAAATCATCAAAAATAAAAAGAACCTTAAGAAAATTTATATCACGGAAGATTACTCAAAGGAAGTGTTGGAAAAAAGGAAAACACTACAAGCAGAGTTGGTTGAAGAGCGGAAAAAAGGTAATTTAGCTTATTTGAAATATGACAAACTTATAGTTAAAGAAAATAACGTTAGCCAAGAAAAAAGGAAAAGAGAATTATCTACTTCACCCTCGGCTTATAAAAACGAGCCTAAGAAGCATCTGACTGTAACTTCGATCAAGACAAACAGGACAAATGCTTTTGATATGATGCGGTCTAGGTCCAGCTCTCTCTCTAACATATCTATTCCCAACAAACAATAGCAACTAAAGGCCGGCAAACGGAAACAAAAACAAACACAAGAAACTGGAAATAATGAAACAGGAACACAACAAGCTCCCCCAAGCCGACTGGTCCTCGTGGGGGAAAGAGACCACAACCCTCCAACAAAAAGAGAGAACAGCAAAAATTATAAACAAACATATAAATTTAACATAGCAGCCCTTAATGTACTGACCCTGAAAAACGAAGAAAATCTTACTGAACTAATGTATGCGTTAGAACACATCAAATGGGATATCGTTGGCTTGAGTGAAGTAAGAAGAATGGGCGAAAATATAATAGCTCATCCTGACTACTTACTTTACCACATAGGCGAGACCCCGGGCCTTCACGGCGTCGGATTCATTATTAAAAATCACATAACAAAATACGTAGAAGGATTTATAGGTATCTCAGAGCGTATTGCAATGATGAACTTACAACTACCAGGATATAAAGACCCTTGGTCTATCGTACAAATATATTCTCCTACTGAACAAGCAAATCTGGAAACAATAAATACATTCTACCTGGATCTAAACAAAGTAATCCAAGAACACGGTCATAAAAACCTTATAGTAATGGGAGACTGTAATGGACAAATTGGGGATAGGCGACCAGGAGAAAAAAATACTATAGGACCATACACATACAGTAGCAAACGAAGAAGTAGAAATGGCGAACATATCACGAACTTTGCACTAGAAAATAACTTAACGATCCTAAATACTATGTACAAGAAAAAAAAGAAAAACATGTGGACTTGGATCTCGCCTGACGGCAAAACCCAAAACCAAATCGATTTTATAATGACCAACAGAAACAACTACTTTAGTAACTTCACCGTAATCAATAAATTAAATTTCAACACTAACCACAAACTAATCAGAGCTGAACTTGTTCCAAAACAACCAAATAAGCAGAGACCAAGACAAAACCTAGAAAATGCTAAGCCTGGCAAACACCAGTTAGAACAAATAACAATTGCTCTGAGAGAAAAACTCAAAGATTACCTATCTGACACGAAAGATTTAGATACACAAGACAAATACAACTGGATAGAACATACCATCAAAACCCAGAAACAACTCTTTGAAAATACTAAAAACAAACCAAAAAAATGGCTAACCACAAATACTCTAAATCTTCTCGAAGCAAGAAATGACCTTATCAGCACTAAAAAAACACAAGACAGAAGAAAACAGTTAACGAAAATAAGTAAAGACATAAAAGATAGCATAAGAGAGGATAGGAAACAAAACAGAATGGAAAGTATAGAAAAGAGTATAAGTACAACAGGTGGAACCAGGAAAGCATACAAAGAACTAAAGAACTCAATAGATTGGATCGTAAAAATGAAAAATGAAAATGGGAAATTCAATCACAATAGAAAAGATATTTTAAGCAGAGCTACATTTTATTATAAGAAACTATACGAAAATAATACAACAGAATCCGAAGTTGATTTGTTAGAATCCACAGATATCCCACACATTCTCCAAGCTGAAGTAGACAAGGCTATTGATACTCAAAAGTTAGATAAAGCACCAGGTCCCGATGGTATAAATAATGAAATTCTTCGACAAAGCAAGGAAATTTTAGTACCTATCCTTACAGATATGTTTAATAATATTATAACTACTGAAATAATTCCTCGTCAATGGACAGAGTCTAACATCATCTTGCTCTATAAGAAAGGAGATAAACATGAAATCGGAAACTACCGTCCCATCAGTCTTATGTCAAATATATATAAGATCTTTGCGAAGATAATTTTAAAAAGGATCGAAAGAACACTAGACGAACATCAATCCATAGAACAAGCTGGTTTTCGTAAAGACTACTCGGTGATGGACCACATTCATGTAGTACGTCAAGTTCTAGAAAAATATAATGAATACCAGCTTACATACTATATCGCATTCATCGATTACAGTAAAGCATTCGACTCTCTACTACATAAAAACATATGGGAAGCACTAATGGAGCAAGGAATTGAACATAAATACATCCGAATAATAAGGAACGTTTATAACCATAGTATGGCTAGAATTCAACTAGAAATGAAAGGAAGTTTATTCAAAGTGGGGAAAGGCGTAAGGCAAGGAGACCCTTTATCCCCAAAACTATTCTCGGCAGTATTGGAATCAATTTTCAGACAACTTAATTGGGAAAGTCTTGGGATTAATGTAGATGGTGCATTACTAACGCATCTCAGATTCGCTGATGATATAGTTATATTTGCAGAAACATCTGAAGACATTCAAAGAATGATACAAGACCTAGCAAAAGAAAGCATGAAAGTAGGTTTGAAATTGAATCCTGACAAGACTAGAGTGATTACAAATGGAAACAAAGACATTATTAAACTAGAAAACTATGAAATAGAATATACTGACGAATACATTTATCTGGGACAAATTATAACTCAAAAAGAACCTATGCGCAAAGAAGTAGAGAGAAGAATTGCAAACGGGTGGAGAAGATACTGGGGCATGAAAGAGGCAATGAAAGATAAAAAACTTCATATCAATATCAAATCTAAACTATTTAACACCTGTATACTGCCCATCCTAAGTTATGGCTGCCAAACATGGACACTAACTCAAGAAATAACAAGTAAACTCGCAACCTGTCAATATGCAATGGAAAGAAGTATGTTAAATGTCAAAAGAGCAAACCGATTAAAAAACTGTGTCATTAGAAATAAAACCAAAACCATAGATGTAACACTGAAAATTAAAAGACTTAAATGGAGATGGGCCGGGCACATGATAAGAGGTCAAGACAAATGGAGCAAGAAAGTAACAAACTGGTATCCCAGGAGAGGTAAAAGGAAGAGAGGAAGACCCCAAAAAAGGTGGGATGGTGATATAAGAGAAGTGGCAGGAGTTACGTGGAACAGAGTGGCTGAAGAAAGGCCAGAATGGAAAAGGTTGGAGGAGGCCTTTGCCGATTGGCAGACAGATCTACAGAAAACAAGCAAGCAGCAAATTCTAGAATAAGTTTTTAAGTTTATATTTCGAGTTTTTAAATATTGTATTAATTAAGTAGTATCTGAATAAAAGGCTATATTATTATTATTATAATAGATACCACAAACTGAACGTAGGATTTTTAAAAATTCCTATGATAAACGTAAAAATATGATAAAATAGGAATTGCTGTCAGATTGGCTCGGGTATGCGCCTTAACAACATAGAAAAATGTATATGTCATGTCAATAACCATAGATGAGTTAAGAGTATGCCCCACATAGCTAGGTGAACTATAAAACTGAACTAGGCAGTAAATTTTGAAAGTCAAACAATGTACAGATTTAGAATTCTCAACTTTACCCCAAAACGATATTTGTATAGAAATTGCCTGAGCGACTGACCTTTAACTGAAATTGGACCTTGGACGCGTTATTCATAAAAACAGAAAAAAGCTCATGAAGAAAATCCGAGCCTAGTAGTAGCCATTCTCGGTTGCATAACTAATTTTAAACTATCGCTAAATAGTTATACTTCATTCGTTTCAATTAGATTTCTTCGACTCAAATAGCCCTTGTAGGAGTCCTTTGACGCGTTGAGTACAGATAGAAGTGCAAAGTCAAATTTATTTCATAAAGGTGAAGTAAGCTGACCCTGCATTTTGTTGGAAAACTAGCTAGGAAGACCATTCTTTCCATCCTACCACCGGTATGACTAGTGGTATTACATATATTATAACATCACTAGCTTATAAAAGAACAGTGTTACACTGGGGATTTTTGCATTTTATGCTCCCAGTAATATTCTGGTTTCTCTTTCATGGATAATACATTTATTGGAGTTTGACAAGGTTAAATCACATTTTATTATAAAAACTATCGTAGTTTGACGAATTCATTACGAACGTTGGTGTTTTTCCAACACAAAAAGGGTCTTAGCTAACCCGTTTACATCGGTTATGGTTCCGTCACATTATGATAGCGGGCGTGGGGATTATACAAGTTTGCAATACATATGAGTATCTACGTACCGAAGCGTCGCTAAGCCAGCTCTAATCCAGCTTAACTAGTTTAACCAATAACCTCCAAGGAAATTGGAAATAGCTTGTGATTTTAGGCTTCCGTCAAAGGAAAACATGGCACTCTCCCGGATACTCATAAATAAATAAATAGCACATATTGCAGTCGCGTAGGGTTGAAAATTCATTTCTCACCGGGACAAAAAACAATTCGGTACAAGTTCTACACACACGCCGGAAAAAAAGTTGGTAAATCTGAAGAATCTGCCGATTCTGCAATCAAAATACTATCTATCTATCTATCTACCTCCATGCCAACTTAAATTCACATCCGTGCAGCCATTTTGGCCTTCACGTCTAGGTGACAGACAGACAGAGTATCTTTAGAATGTGTAATATACTAGAAGTGCCTTGCGGTTTCACCCGCGTAGTTCACGTTCCCGTGGGAATGAAATGGGGATAAAATATAGCCTATGTCACTTCCTGAAAAGTAAGCTTTCTAGTCGTGAAAGAAATGTTCCTATTCAATACAAACAAACAATCAAATCTTTCTTCATTATTATTAGTTAGCTGCGTCTCGCGGCTTCGCACGCGTTGTTCCAATGGAAACGTTTAACAGTGATTTTAATCAGTATAATCTATATAATCAGTACCCCTTTATAAAATTCCTATTTTTGGGACGGGGTTGAAAGTATCCGAGTCTACGGCATTTGCAATAACAAAAGAAATTCAACCAAAGTCTCTAATTGGCTACCCGAACTGAAATTTGAAATTCACGTCAGTTTTCACACGAAAAATCGGGTTTCGTGTTGCAAAACGCAATATCTGCGCGCCTCGGGCATTGCATGTGTCGAATAGTTGTGAAATGTAGAGCATAGCTGGAATTTAGTAATTAAGTGGAAGCATATTGGTTAGGCAGCTGCCAGCTGTGTAGTGCTGCCTTAGAATTTGCTCTCTCCCAGTAAGTGTTGTAAGAGGCGACTAAGGGATATCCACAGAGGGCGGGCAGCAGCACCCCCTGCAGAACAACTCTATCACCAAACTGAGATCCCCAACCCGCATGTAAAGCGGGGCGGGAATTGATATTGTATATAGATAAGCGAGTTTTCGGGCAAAAGTCATGACTCTCCTCCGTCGACCTCTCCCCCGTAAACCGAGACACGGTCTATTTGACCCCGTTGACCCACTCACCGCCGCTAACCCGGAGGTGACGTCAACCGATTCGTTACCGCACACTACACACTTGACCAAAAACCAACTCCGCCGGAAGCGGGGTCGAAGAACTCCCTCCTTCCGCCCGCAGGTGCATTCGTGCACCTTAGGCGTAACCTCCATGTCTTCTCGTCGCATCTGGCGACAGCCCAAGCCGAGGCTAGCACCTAAGTGGTGGCCCTTGTGCGTGTCGCCCCAACCTTAATTTTACCGGCAAGGCGCCATCTGCGCCCGACAAAAGTCCGGTAACGCTGTCATGACCATCTGCAGTCAACAGCGTTATTAGTACATTCGAAAAAAAAAGCCAAAAATCATGACGTACTCTCTGTTGTATTCGGCCACTCAGCCAATACTTACTTACGCCCTCGTCGGTTAAAAAAATGGACGCTGCTAAAATATTAATTCGAAAACGCTCGTGTCCCAGTTCGTCTATTTATTTAACACTTACCTTGCTAACTCCAAAGAAAAGCCCTCGCGGAATGGTTTTTGAAAAAATTCTTACCTGTGAACAGAGAAAATAATATTTAATATTATTGTAGTATAATCAAACTAATATAATAAATGCTAAAGTTTGTTTAGATGTATGGATGGATGGATGGATGAACTTTTTACCTCTTCACGACAAAACTACTGAACAGATCGGGCTGAAATTTTGCATACAGGTAAGTATTAAGTTTATCTACAGCTTTTGCCATTCTGGTATTAGCTAGCTATCAACGCTATCTATTAGACGTCTGACACTTTATTGAACATGCTACCCATGTTCATCGATTTAACAGACGTTATCACGTCAAAAACAAGTAGTAAAATTGCACATAGTTTGATGATAATAATTAATTTTGTTTTAAAAATTATAAACCGACTTCAATTTTTATATTTTCTTTTATGAATTTTCATGGAGAACTGAACCAAATTAGAATGAGACCACATGGAAAGCACCAGCTATCATATAAAAAAAGAATCATGACAATCGGACCACTAAGTCAAAAGTTCTGAGGTAACAAACATTAAAAAAAATACAGTCAAATTGAGAACCTCCTCCTTTTTGAAGTCGGTTAAAAACGCTGCCAAGCATGCAAGGGCCAGCAGCCCTTGTATTCTGTGACTTCACGAATCACCGGGTGCCTTTGTGAACTCAAAGTCAAAGCTTCATGACAATACAAAAATTTAGAAATCACGGATCGACTGCCAATGGCGTTGCGTTTAGAGGCAGTTGAGATTTAAAATATCTACTTTTCAGTGTTTACTTTTTACAATAAAAACATCAAGAGATACAAAAATAAATATACAGATATATTTCTTTATCAATAGAGAATACATTAAAAAATAATTAGCTTTTTTGAAATCACATGCATATAGTATACCTTATGGTGGAAGTAGCCGATCATTTTTTCATACAAACGTGGAATTAAACGTGTAACTACAAGGCTGTTTGATGTTGACCATCCAAAACTAAGGTTGAAATCAATTTAAACCGTCATAAACTATGTTTGTATACAACTAAAATAGTAAAAAAGTAAATGTTTCAAAAATACAAGCTTCTAAACTTTCGTATTTCAACACGAATTTGAAAAACTTTAGGCTGTCTCGTAGAGCTGTTTAATTTTTGAGTTTAGTCATAGTACTAGTTTTATTTGTTCTGTATTTTACTTTTAAATGTCTATTCTATTCTATTCTATATAAAAAGGGGAAAGAACACAAAGAACACTCTAAAATGAAGTCAAATTAAATGTATTTTGAAAAGATACATTCAATAGTTTTTCTATGAGAACCCTTGTGCTAAAGTCTTTTCGGCGGCATAAATCATTGTGCATTTCATTCTATCGCGCGGGTATGTTTATAATGACAGGCGAGCATAGATTTACGCCGCGCTTACTGATGACAAACAGTGTACCAATTACCATTTGTCCAAATTATAAAACCTATACAGTGTCCATTTTGAATGAAGCATGTTAGTAAACAAACCGCCCATACTTAACCTAAAATTCACTTTGTTGGCGCGTCTTTTTATACGTAATTTACATTACTTGTCGATTTTAGATCCTCCTTTCAATAAAAATTGCTTCACAATTATATCTGAAAGTCGACGCCAAGCAAGTGAGATTTTGTTATTTGTGTTGTCGTTTGTTTACTAACATGATTCATTCAAAATGGATAAACCATTGGACAGTTTGGACAATGGTTACAAACCAGTAAAGTGGTTTTCTCAAGACAAAATCGTTGTCTACCGCGAGACTCGATTTCAAATTAATTTTCCCAGCCATTTCACAAAGTCTTGGTCAAACGATAAGGTCTATTTTCCCTTGAAACCACTTGTAAACATTTGATTGTCGATAGAATAAACTTCTCTTGTGACCGTATTCTAACGCCGTATTTTCATAAGACGTCCGTCTTCAATTTATTCATGAAACCAATCCTAATTCTAGGTTTGTAAGGCTAGTAAACGTGTTTACCTGGATATACAGGGTGATACGGAAAGGTGATACTACGCCTAAATGGGGTGATTATTTATCGGGTAAATACCTTTTTGTTTGTATTTCCATAAGAAGGAAGGAAGTCATTCTGAATATCAAGGGAGTCAACGTTTGTTTTACTTTTTTTAATTTCGCTAAGATTAAGACTATCTGGAAAAAAAAAGTCTTTATGTTGTCCCGCTGGGCCAAGGTCTCATTATTTCATTATTATTATTATTTATGATTTCAAAGGAATAACAAACATCATTTTAGCTTAGGGCTAGATAATGTTGTGAAAATTGACCAAAATTATTGTAACTTTTTTTAATACTTTATGATAAAACATTGGTTCAAAACAAGAATAAAAATTTAATCAGTCTGACTTTAAAATGACTTTACTTTTTGACTTTAAAGTAAGCAATTGAAATTGACATGTAAAGCTGTCTACTCTCCCCTTAAGCGATTTATATTCAAAACAAAAGTTCGAAATAAAAATACATACAGATTGCGAAAATAGCAAATAAAAATATCATAGAGGAAACCCTAATAAAATAAACCGCCCTAGATTCGACCGTGAAGTAAATAAAATGAAATAAACACACTATAGTACCGAATTGAAACAAACAAAAATCCAATACAAGTTTTGACATCCCAGATATAAAGATCATTTTACGTTGTAGGATAAAGATTAGGTGGTACACACGGTTCTGTAATTTGGAAAATATCTTGGATATTTTATTTTATTTGGACATAGGTAACCGTATTCGTTTATGTTTACGTTTTTATTTTGTTGCGGGTTGATTACATGGTTTCTGGTAAAAATAAACTGATTTGGGACATGTAGAAATTTATTACGGGATATTTACCATGTTTTGAGTTTTGAGCAAATAATTGAACTTACCCTTTTTCAAAAGTAAATGAAAAAAATACATATTAAACAAAGAAAACCAGTAAGTATTATATACCAAAGCAAAAAAAAAGCGAATTTAGTGTTTACAAAAGTGGTTTCGCCTAAATCTTTTCCATCGTGGCGTAAACATTCACGAAACTTTTAGAGATAATTCTGAGTAAAACACAATAATTTTTTTTAGAGAATAGGGAGTCACGGTCGTTAGTTTTTTGCTTGCTATGTTCGTTAGGTGTTGTTTTCGTATATTTTTGCTCGAATGATATCTATTTCATCCGAACAACGGTTTTTCAAATATTAAAAGTATAATCCGATTTTTTCACTGGACACTGTACAAACACATGGTCCAATTATAATGAGATACATACGAACAAATGAATCTAGGTTCAACAATATTCAAACTGCGTTAAACTAGGATTGTTTTTATAGTAAAAAGGTAGGTATTTCTAATTATAGAGATGTTAGTCATTCTTACGAATCTTGTGTCTCATTCTCACCCGCCTACGCAGCCACTGGAGCGACGACGCCATAAGATTGACTTGAAGGGGTAATCCCTCGTTCTTTTTTGTGAAAGGGCTTCTATGGCATCTTTGCACATTGTTGTATTAAAATTCGTTGGATATAAAAACATTTTATAAAAGTTAACCCGCTTACATTCATAATGAATTCATCAAACTACGAAAGTTTCTATAGTAAAATTCCTAAAGGTTTAGATATGGTACCTACAAGTTAGCATAGAATTAAGACCACGACTTTGGCACAGCGTGCGAAGGTCCGCCTGCGTCACAGGAGGTTGCGGGTTCGATTCCCGCCTCGGAACAAATGTTTGTACAATCTGCAGATCATACTTCATATTACCGATTTGTTCTGAAAGTGTTATGGGTGTTTCTATGGATAAAAAAATATATCTATTTATGTAGTGCATTGTATAAAATATATCAGTTACCTAGTACCCACACACAAAAAGACATAGATTATACATAGATTATAAAAAAATATGCTGGACAATTTCCTATAATCTATGTACCCGGAGCAAATGATGTCATGGCAAGGATAGACTTGTTTCTTGTTTTTTGAGTTTGTGCGTGCATGAATCTTTTAAGGGTTCCTTAACCAAATGGTGAAAATGGAACCCTATAGTAATAGGGTTCCATTTTCACCATCACCACCAGGCTTAGTAAAGTCTCCGCTGTTTGTCTTACTGTCAGAGACTCTATCTCATAAACCGTAAGAGGTAGACAGTAAAAATTTCATAGAATGTGTATTTCAATAGAAATATTATCTGTAGTTATTAATAAAATAAATTTTGTAACGTTTTATTTGGCTATTTTTGTTCTTCGTTTGTCAAGGCTGTCTCTTGAACCACAATAAATAGGTAGGTACATGAAACTTTCAGTAAATACGAGTAAGTATCACTTCAACTGTAACAAAAGATATAAGAAAGATGAAAATTTGATCTTCTATAAAAAAGTTGCCTGATTTTTACGGTACGGAACCCTTCGTCAGTGAGAACTCGCACATTGCAGCTTATTTTGTTGTAGTCTGTTTTCAGTTGGCAGTTTTAAATATAAATTTATCTTCAGTCCACGCGAAATATTCTTTGAAAACTCATACAATCAGTTACCACGTCTGCTCACTTTTATCAATCCGCTATCGCTTCCGCTCCCGTTCGCACCTAAAACACAGCCTACTGAGAGCCGTAAACTGCTTATTCTTTAATTGCATTACCGCGTTTACTGTTTAAGGCGTTCCGAGGAATACGGGTTGATGGACAACCTTCATTTTTTCAAGGAAATGCCAAGTCAAGTATGAGTTCTACTCAAGGGTTCTGTATAGTATCAAACATTAACGGTTTTATCGGGTATTAATCGCGTACTGTTATTTAAAGTTTAAAAAGTTTTACTATAAAACATCCGCTGGCAGTCGCGGTGCAAACAAGCGTTTTTTTAATCTATTTTATTGATTTTTGTTTCTCGATTAAATTAAGTTCAAAGGTCGAACCAATGAATCGAACGTAGAAAAAACGTACTCTTTACTTCGACGCTAATCAATCGAACTAGTGACAACAAACCCAAGAATCGATCACTTCAACTCAAACCGTGGAAGATGTAAGAATCGACCAATAGAATCTACCCGAGGAACGTCAACAGGTTTCTCCTATGTATTTTATTTTAAAATACTACCGTGTGATCACCATTTCGCAGCGATTTCGCTTGGTGGTCCGTGGTGATGATTACTGATTTGATAGTGATAGTCATGACCTACGGAGCTGAGACGTGGACACTCACGATAGGGCTGGTCCACCAGTTCAAAGTCGCTCAGCGAGCTAAGGAAAGAGCTATGCTCGGAGTCTCTCTGAAGGATAGGATTCGTAACGAATACATCCGACAGAGAACCAAAGTTATCGACATAGCTCAAAGAATTAGCAAAGTGAAGTGGCAGTGGGCCGGCCATATCTCGAGAAGAACCGACAACCGCTGGGGTAAACGAGGTCTTGAGTAGAGACCGCGACTCGGCAAACGTAGTGTAGGGTCAGGTGGGATGACGATCTGCGAAAGACTGCAGGCAGATGCTGGATGCGTCAAGCTGAAGACAGGGCGCTATGGCGCTCATTAGGGCAGGCCTATGTCTAGCAGTGGACTAGTATAGGCTGATGATGATGATAGTGATATTGTCATAATCGTCATCATCATCATCAGCCTATATTAGTCTATGATTAGCTGATAAGCGCCCAATGAGCGTCATAGCGTCTTGTCCTGCCGCGACGACGACGCGACGACACCGGGAGCACGCGAGCGTGCATTCGCCTTAAAATCGCTCGCAAATCGGCAGTGGGATATAATTTAATAGTAATATAATATAGTAGAAGTCCTATCAAAGGTTCTGATAATTGAGTAAAATTGATGGTTTTGATGTAATTTTTCTCAAACTAAAATTAAAAATGCGCCAGTTAAGATATTTAGTTGTTAGATGTATAGATGTTTGGATGTTTGTTACCTCTGCACGCCAATACCTCTGAATGGATAAAGCTGAAATTTTGCAATTGCTGAAGTAAAATATTAAGCTACTCGCTATCCCAAAAGAATGCATGCGAAATGGCGGGAGAAACTATCAAATAACTAATATAAATAACTGATTTTGGTATAAAAAACTATAAACCGACTTCAATTATATAGTTTTTCATACCACACGAAAAGCACCAGCTTTCAATAAAAAAAACATAAAAATCGGATAAACGAGTCAAAAGTTCTGAGGTAACAAACATAAACATAAAAAAAAGAGGTGGCTCTCTAATAATGGTTAGGAATGATATTGATACCGTAGAATTAGATATTTGCAATGAATTATACAAATTAGACTCATTTGAGATCTGTGGTGTTAGGGACTTACACTGCAGCCTAAATGTATGTTGTTTTTACAGAACGCCTTATGATAAGAACTTTGACGATTTTATAACAAGATTAGATCGGCTCTTGGAACATCTTTTCAGTAAAAAATGCATTATTTTAGGAGATTTCAATGTAAACTTTTCGGTAGACTCTAAACAACGTACTGAATTACTTTCCCTTCTCAGATGCTTTAACTTCAGATACTTAATTAAAAACACTACATTCATTAGAAATGAAACAGAATCCTGCATCGACAATATCATTACAAACTTGCCGGACTCAGAATTGATCAATTGCGATATTGACCATAATAGACTGGGTGACGGACATGCTGCATTATTATGTAGCCTACTTGCGGACCAGAGTGGTAAAGCTGGGCTAGATCAAGCCTGTATGGTGAGACGGAGACAGTTTACAAAGACCAACGTAAACCATTTTAGAGATCAGATTATAAATAGTGATCTTCAAGACTGTAATATTAACAGTTTTTTAAGCAAATTCCAGACCATTTATAATATCTCTTTTAAAAATGCACGTAGAAAAGTCAGATCAAATAAAGGCGGAAAGTTATCATGGATTTCACGGGGAATCAAAGTTGCAAGCAAAATGAAAAGATTCCTTAATTCAAGAAATAGTTTATTATGTCATGATTCCATTAATAATTACAGAAATAAATACATTAATATATACAGAAAGGTGATCAAAGTATCAAAGAAGCTTGCGATTAGGGCTAGGGTTCAACAGGCTGATAATAAAAGTAAAGAAATTTGGAAAATCATCAACACACAAAGAGGTAAAAGTAGACCAGGTCACTCGAACAACATTACTCTTAAAGTGGATGGCAGAGCCGTTGCAGATACTCAGGCAGTTGTAAACATGTTTGCCAAACAATTCGATAGGGGAATGGATAAAGTATCTACTTGTAACTCAGCGGCCCTCTCTTATCTTCACACTTTTACAGCTAGGGTTTCTAATGACATGATAATTGGCCACACTGATGGAGGTGAAATCATAAAGATAGTTAAACATATGGAAAAGAAGCAATCGCACGGCTATGACGGCATAACCATAAATTTAATCAAGGAAAACATCGATATTCTTGCAGAGCTTCTGGCGTCTTTCTATAACAACTGCTTGGATGCTAATGTTTATCCTGAACAACTTAAGATTGCAAGAATATTGCCCATTTTTAAGAAGGGATCAAAATCAGACCCTAAGAACTATAGGCCAATATCGCTGCTACCTACAATCTCAAAAATATTCGAAAAAATCATCAAGAATCGACTTGTACGTCACCTTAATGCACACAAAGTTCTAAGCGATAAGCAATTTGGATACCGTTGCGGTGTCGGAACTACTGATGCTATCGATACACTAGTCAACTCAGTAGTTACTAAGCTGAATGACAGGAAAAAAGTTGCGGGACTATTCCTAGACCTCACAGCTGCCTTCGATACTGTTAACCACGACATACTTTTAGCCAAACTAGAACACTATGGCATCAGGGGTGGGGTTCTGAACCTTTTTAAATCTTACTTAACTGGTAGAAAACAATTTGTAGAAATCAAAAGCATCGTCAAAAACGAAGAAATCACTTTCAAATCGAACACTACCAATATGAAATGTGGAGTACCACAGGGTTCTATTTTGGGACCCATTTTCTTTAATATATTTCTAAACGATCTGATAGACTATGTTAGCAAGTCCGTATCTGATATCCAACTAATAGTGTACGCGGACGACACCAACGCCATTATTCACTCGAATAATACCGACGATCTGCAAAATAATTTAAACATAGCTCTCAAAACATTTAACCTATGGTTCAGCGCAAATAATCTGACCCTCAATGTTCAAAAGACTAATGCCATACTCTTTAAATCCACCGTTCGTGACGATGTACAGCTAAACATACAGCAAGAAGAACAAAATGTAGAGTTCACCAACTGTGTTAAATTTCTGGGAATACATGTAGACGAGCTTTTAAACTGGAAAAATGAACTCGCGTCAGTGGACAGTTCTATCAGTTCGGCTTGTTACGCCATTAGGAGTCTCAGAGACGAAATTGGTGTGGAACAACTGAAACTCGTTTATTTCGCACTGGTTGAGTCAAGGTTGAGGTATAGTGTTGGTCTATGGGGCAACAGCTACAAATATAACTTGCATAAAGCATTTACCCTTCAAAAAAGAGCGGTGCGGACAATGCTGCGTATGCCTCCATGGGAGTCATGTAAAGAGCCATTTAGGAAGCTAGGCATACTCACGGTGCCCAGTCTTTACATATTGTTATTGCTAACTGATATTATCAAAAATAGACACAAATACGAAACCCTTGAGCAAATGGCTGCTCGACTTAAAACCAGAAGGAAGGACTTAGAGGTGCCTTTCTGTCCTAGATTAAATATCGCTAGACATTGTAGTAGATATCAGGCTATCAGGTTATTCAATTCTTTACCAAACGAAATGAAAGCATCTGAGAGGTTAAACCAATTTAAAAGTGAACTTACCCAACTCCTGCTGAAAGGGTGTTTCTACACGGTCAACGAGTTCCTTAACCGTAGCAATTAAATAAAACTATATTGACTTTATGTAACTTTAGTTAGCTCATTAGACAAGTGTAATTTTTTATAACTAAGAATTTGACATTATTTTCTTCACATTGCATGATATTTTGATGTACTACTGTTCAAACACAATTGTATGGTTGTTTCTGAATAAATGATTTATGATTATGATTTATGATAAAAAACAGTCGAATTGAGAACCTCCTCCTTTTTTGAAGTCGGTCAAAAAGCGAAGCAATGCTTTTCTTCAAATCAAATCAAATCAAATAAAAAGCGTTTATTTGTAACTAAAACATTAAACAAATATACAAACAAATACACAGTTATACTTAAATTAAGGGAAACTTAGTTCTAGTTACAGAATGGTCCCAACTCAGCTTGTGTAGGCGTTAAAGAAAAACAACCTACGCTGGTTTTCTGCTGGGGCCTATGGGATTCTTGGTTTTCTCGTCATGTTTTTCGTACGAAACCCCAGAAAGAAGGAAAATTCTCCCATTTGAGGGACAACAACGCAAAATTCTGAGGCGGACATTAAACTTAACGACCGGGATCTCAGACGCGATGAGAAGGTGGTACTTACATCTGAGTACAACCTTCAGATATTACAACGGTAAATAGAAAAAAAAACATACGAAAAAATGGAAAAATGTGGACGATCTGCGAACTCCGACGACAGGTCAAATCGTTTATTTCTTTCTTTAGACTTACAAAATAAGTACTTAGACAAGTCCAATTTTCACTATACATATAAACAGCTTGATAAATAGTTATTACTATCAAATAAGAAATAAGGTGCAATTGACTCTAATTCACTTAAATTTTTTGTCCACTGGCGGAAGAAGTGAAAAGGAAACCACTAGCAAGTTTATCCCTTATCCACTAATACAATCTTAGCATAACTAAGTCTAAATATAATGCGACATATGTAAGAGTAGATATTTGTCGTATATCTGACAGTGTACACTATCCTATAGAAACAATATACTCCATAATCAATACTATATCGATATATTGGTTCTGTGGCTCTACTTTCGCGCCCTTACGTGTATTTTTCTGATGAAAAGCAGAAGTGGATTTCTGAAACTAAAAAAGTGGTACCTAGTCATAATAAACATTTGTTTCTGCATTCATAGTTTCAGCAAATAAATGTATAAGTACCGGCTGGTTATGAAAAAAATGTAACACCTAAAATAACACAAAACAAATGGCCAACCAAATTTTTTACACAATTTTACTCTACAAGGAAGGTCGCAAAGTTATAGAACATCAAAAATTCTATGCGACCGTCGAATTTTTAACTTTACGCTAAATTTTAAACTCGGCTTATAAACAAAGTTTGGGTAATGCCGGAAAATAGGGATGAGAAACAAAATAGGGTATTTATCGATGTGTTCCTCGATACGACATGACGATAAAGATTTTTTGGTATGACTTAATGTATATTACACTCATAGAAACATTAATAGAAATTACATTCATAGAAAACATTGAGTGTACTATAATATCATTTCTCTATAATGCATCTTCTAATTGTAGACTTAGCTATAATTTCATCAAATCTTTATAACTTTAATTTTATCTGTATTTCGTGTGCCTTAAGCCAAGTCTACTAAGAAAGGTACTGAAACACGGGTACTGACTGTACTGTACGAGTCCGGGTAGTGAAGCCCTGGTGACCTGTAATACAAGTTTTAATAAACCTGCGTTAAGCACCAGTATCCACAATACAGGTTCGATCTAGTATAAGTACTAAATTAGACGGCTATATTTTGTAACTACTTAGAAGAACCTTTGTGAAAAAAAAAAAAGATTTTTTATTATTTATTATATTGGTACCTATATTGTATTAGCTAAACCTTCTTTCCTACCTAATAATATTAATAATAACATCTTATCACTTCACTCGATACAAAGAATCATTAAAATTTGATATCTTACATAATAACATTCGGTTTACGACGATACATAAGATCAACACGAAATAAACACAATCTTATACATTTTATAGAATGTTAAATAATGTAAATCAACACAGTTTCAATAAACATTACGTTTCAATAAATATCATCGCTACCTAATCGCTTGCAGCTGAGTCGATGCCAAAATACATCGATAAACCCGCCGCTGCCAGGATAAATATCGATAAAGCTTTCCCAACACTAATGTGACGCAAACTCGATGTCGTAAATATTCGTAGTCGTCATTTCGTTCAGAAATACACAAGACAAATATTTCATTGACTTGAAAGTTGAAGCTTTGGGTAGGTTTTCTTCGAAACAATTTTGTAAGAAATTTAGGGAAACAACACTCAATTTTGCTAAAATGTTTTCAAAAGTTTTTTTTTGCAAAATTTAGTAGGTGGTGTATTATTGTAAATTACTTATTTACGTTTGCTTTATTTGAGACTTTAGTTATTTTTTATGATGTGATGATTTAAATGTGTTCTGACTCCGGCAATATGGGATACTGAGGTGGTCACTCGTTGTGTCCACTGCGACGAAAAGAGAAATTAGTTAATTTCATTGACCATGCACGCACTTATACGTACGTGTTGAATCTGTGGCTGGGCCGTGAATGTGTAAACAACAAAATTAACACATCAACTTAGCAAAAGATCTTAGGAAATCACTTAAAAACGAGCTCGCTAATATTTTTATTTGGAAAATTCACGTGAGATTTAACTTACTCTTAACTCAATAGTTAGTTACGTTATAAATTAGAACAACAAACTGTTCTAATCCTAATATAATTAATATAAACGCTTTCGCTGCCTAGCGTCTCTTATACAGGCCGGCGCGGCGGCGGCGGTAGGTCGCGTGCAGTATGACAGCTGGATCCATGTGTGCTTCGTGGACAATGAAAGTTTTAATGTATATATATAAAATGTTTATTTACTTTCTTTACAAAGGTGTTTGGGCAATATTACATTGGATAGACTAAGATTAAGGATTTTACTAGGTAAGTACTTATTGACAAAGCCTGTTTTGTGAAGACTGGTGCCCGAAGTAGGTTCAAAGAACCTGTGGTCAACAGGACAATCAGTCTCGACATAGATGGCGACCGACATCGGTTCGCGGATCGCTACAAACTTAACTAGGTGTCTAATTTGCTCGCAGTAACCTTTACCGAAATCGTAAAGCTTGCGACAAAAATGAATAGTTCT
This sequence comes from Eupithecia tripunctaria, assembly GCA_955876795.1. Taxonomy (NCBI): domain Eukaryota; kingdom Metazoa; phylum Arthropoda; class Insecta; order Lepidoptera; family Geometridae; genus Eupithecia; species Eupithecia tripunctaria. The sequence goes on along the minus strand of OY041623.1, from coordinate 3,029,847 downwards.
GTTGGTTAATCCATATGAATATTAGAAGTTTAACCTTTTCTCTATCAAATCAAATCAAATCAAATAATTTATTTGCAAGAATACGTGCAAATGTTATGCGAGTCATTATTATAAGTAATTATATAATAAATTAAATTATATTAGTCACGTCAGTATGTTAACCAACTGTATTAATGGCAATAAATAGTTATTGAATCATTTAAAACTTGATTCTTGTAAGGACAGTCAAAATTCGTTAAAATATGACCGGTAAAACATTCCGGTCTATGGCCATCTATCTCGAGACTGCTTGCCCAGGTCTACACTCGACAGACTTAGACAACAGACCTGTACAATATATAAGTAGGTAGGTGTTAAAAGTATATCCTGCAACTTACCCACGTACGACATTTTATCGAAACACCAAGACTAAGGATCAAGAGCAATAATTCTCGGGCACGCCTAAACTCCGGAAAAGCGAAGGCACAAACTTTGAAAGTAAAAGTAAGTCAAGTTTGTGCGACGGTACACGAATAGCAAATCCCTTTTTAATGACCTTTCTCACCTACTTAAGGGCTCAAGGTGAACAGGCTTTGAGACTTAGGTATTTTATGTTTTGTTTTAGGTACTTAGGTATTTTAAACAATATTTTTAGGGTCAAATGAAATAAAAAGGAAACAAGTAAAAGTAAAATCAAAAGAAACCCATATAGGATAATTTTTTGTCAGTCTGTGTGTTTTCATCTGTCCGTCTGTCAATTCTCTATTCTCAGGAATGTGTGCAAGTATCGAGTTGAAATTTACATCAAATACTCAAATTACTTATGCTTGTTTACTTATATGGCACGCATTTTTCAAGAATTTTTACCTTTCATTCACAAAAATCTTTCAGACTCTCTGTCTGTTTCACCGACGAATATCAGAAGGCAGTTTTCGATTCAGCAATGTGTTTTTTATGTATGTTCATGTTACATACTCGGTAAATTATCGTGATTCTTTCGCTTTTGTATAGAAAATTACCCGAGGTGGTGCCATAAAAGCTTTGTCTCGAGGTTACCGGTTATCATTGTATCCGTTTTCAGAATGGGGTTCAAAGATTTTGTCCTTACATCGGCTCCCAGCACACTGTTTTTTTTTTCAAATCGTCTCAATCGGTCTCATTTTAATTTTGTTCAGTTCTGACAGATTCGATTCGGGATCCATGAAAATTCATAAAAGTTAAAGTCGGCTTATAGTTTTTAAAAACATAATTCATTATTTGTGGTTTCATTCCTTAACACTTTCATGATAATATGTGTACAAATCCGGTTCCCTAAGCTAGTCCTATTTAAATAAACAGATATTTTCTACATTTATCATAGACGATGCTTTTTGCTCATCAACCCATTCACCGTAACCTTATAAGTAACAAAAACAACAGCCACGTTCCATATCCCTTTGGCCACCTGGGATAGTTGAAAAAATCGCCAGTAAAGGATTGTCGGAATTTTATCTATGGGTCATTTAGGCCCGTATTATGAAAGCTTGCTCAGTCATAGAGCTATGCTTGAGTGACGTTTACGCCATAGAAAAGCGTTGCTCAAGCATAGATCGATGACTGAGCAAGCTTTCATAATACGGGACTTAGAATACGTATCAACTAGCACATACATTGCATCGTTACTTTAATCACTAATATGGTTTTATGGACCTAGCAACGCCTCGCAGTTTCACCGTTTTTTTTCCCGTGCCCGTGGGAATTCTGGGATAAGGTATAGCCTATGTCACTCCCTGAAAAGTAAGCTTTTTAATAATAAAAGTATTTTTTAAATCGGTCTATTAGTTTCGGAGCCCATTCCTCTATGTCACAGGAAAATATAAGTTCATACGACAGTTTTTCTTTATCTTCAGTATATAGTTAGACTTTTCCTAGCCTTTTTATTAAATTGGACTTACTTCCGCTGATTAGATTTTTTTCATGCAATAGGATGAAATGATCTTTAGGTACGTGAAACTGAGTCGCTCAAAAATTAAGCATTTTACTTTAGGAGCTACTTACATGCGACTAAATCGTTTTTTTATGCTTAAATAGGTTCTGTAAAAGAGCTGTTGTTACAAAGCATTTTTTTTTGCAGCTTCCCTAGATAAAGATGCAATGGTAGTTACAATACTAGTTAAAAAAAACTTTTTAGAGGTATATAGGTATAAGCCCAAATAGCAACAAGGGATCCCGATTTCGAATGATCAAGGCAAACGGTTTAATTTTGTGATGATACATTTTAAAAGGTTGCGTGATTTTTAACCTACTTCAAAAAAAAGAGGAGGTTCGCAACTCGACTGTATTGTTTTTTTATATTCGTTACCTCAGAACTTTTGACTGGGTGGTACGATTTTCATGATTATTTTTATATGAAAGCTGGTGCTTCCCGTGTGGTCCCATTTTTATTTTTTGTTTTGTTCTGAGAATGGGATCCATGAAAATCCATGAAAAAACTGTATAAATTGAAGTCAATTTATAGTTTATTAAAACAATGTTCTTTTGTAAAATCTTTTGTTTTTTCATAAAAAATTCCACGTTGACGACGACACAAATAGGATCGCCAGCTTTTAAATGTATCTTTACCTACAGAATACTCTTGTCAACCGTAAAACCTTTGAAGAAAACAGAAACTTATTAGAACACCCTAATCGATCGCCGTAAGAACCAGGTGTTCGATTCTCCTATAATTAGAGACAAACTTAGTTCCAGAACGACTAGAAACTTAGATAACAGGCGGTCATATGTTACAAGTTGGTTCTAGACAAGGCATTTTGTATCTTATCATCATCATCACAACAAAACGACGTCCACAGTTGGACATAGTGGCACTATTGCACTACGAGGCACTACAGTGGGCGTCGCACATGGGGCCAAAATTATTGTTTGTTTTTTTCTTGTTTGTGATGAGTTTCTAATTGATTTTAAGCTATAAAAATAATTTTTCGACGAGTATTTAATTTAAAAATAGTGGGCAAAACGACGCGTCGTTTTGAGTGTGTCTTTGCCCACTATGTAAGTGTCGAAAAAAACACATTTTCATTGAAAAATAAATTATATGAACTGAGTCCCTTTATTTAAGCTTGGTATTAGACGATAAAAAGTATTAACCTAATAAATGGATTTGAAGCTTTTTGTATGGCGGCAAGCTTCTGGGGTATACAGATGAAAATAATTGTATGATAATAATTATACTTTATAATATATAAATATATAATAATACAATTTAATGGACTCTGTGGTGCGGTGGGCAAAGGTCCGCCTGCGGCGCAGTTGGTTGCGGGTTTGATTCCCGCCTCGGGACTAATGTTTGTACGATCTGCAGATCTGCAGAGTTCAGGGCGTTCTGGATGTTCTCTTTGTATAATAAAAATATCTATCAATGTTGTGCATTGTATAAGTATATTAGTTATCTAGTACCCATAACACAAGCTCTGCTTAGCTTGGGGCTAGATAATGCTGTGTGAATTATAAAAAAAAAATATTAAGCTAATATACCTATAAATTTATACCTCTTGCTCAAACATCACAAAAAGCAATTTTCTTATCTCAATACATACAATTTAACGCCCCACACAGACGAACAATAAATCTTACAGGTCTCAATAACACAAGGTATTACAAAGATACATCAAACTCGTCCAGGTGACTGGATCATTTGAAAAACATTACTTTAGGACACAGCGGATATTTAGAGGTGAGCTGAATCGAATTTTATTATCAGAATGTTTATTGGTAAAGAGAGAAGAATTTTTTTTCGATACATAATTATAATTATGATTTAAAAAAGCAAAATAATCTGAGTTACGAACAAAAAAATATGAATTACAAAATAAATAGGTAGTTAAAATATTATACTTTTATTTCGATAATCTAATAGAAAAATATACGTTTTACCCAGGATACACCCCTATTTTAAAAGCTTTTATTTAACTTTCAATGTACCTATGTATGTATGTAGTTTGTTCGGGTGGAATCTTGAAACCCAATTTTGAAGCAGATATCTTCAACCGGTTGAGCTGAAATTTTGTATAATTATGTAAGTTCGGTGACAATGCAATGTCATGTTACCATTAAGAGCCTTTACGCCTAGCGCGCGATGTCAAGTTTAGGTAGTAATCAAACCCACACAGAAGCAAGCGTGAGTGTGCGTAGCGCTGGCGCGTTCTATAGTCAAACTTACTTGAAAAACTACTTTGATCCATTTGAGTGAAATTGTTATAGCAATAATTAAATTTAAATTTGAATTCTAACAGATGACTAGGTTACGAATATGTACTAATAAAACACTAGGTACAGATAAAGTCATTTACATGATTTTTAACTGTTTTATTAAATAAAATCAATATGTTGTGTTTAAGTTTAGATTAACATCAGCATAAAATAATAAAAGGATAAAGTAGTGAATAATCTAGTGGTTTGATTTTTTTAACTACTTCGATAACTTACTAAATTCGACATTTCCATGTTTTCAGATGGTAGCTCTAATATAGAATTCTGAAAAAAAAAACACAGCATATATTATGAAATCGTCTGTGATGGCGTATTCTGACGTAAAAAGAAAAAAAAGTAATTAAAATTTTAAAAGTTTGAAATAAAGTTAAAAGTATGTACCTCCATATTTTGGTTTTCAGTTTTCACATTCAACTATTTCTGAATTTTCTTCGCTTGCGTTTTTTTACATTGCCTGTAGTGAAACCATCAACCAATAAGCACACACCTTGTTATTTGAAAGTAAGCATTATGCAGTAAATAAATAAAAGAAAATAATGTTAATCAAACATACTATACGTAGGAAATTTATAAAATAAACAAATTTCAACAGACTTTTAGACGTAGAAACACTCAAAAGCAAAAATATTTATTCGGAGCCAGCTCAGAATTATTAAAAATCTACCTTACAGTTTCATAAAAATGCACGAACAAACATATATAAATACATATTATTAGAAAGCCCACATCGACCAATAAGTTTAAAAAAAATTAAATATAATATAAAATAAACATATCAGTAGGTATAGTACATGTATACGGATAGGAAAATGTGTATCTTACCTAGCTGCGCCCCGCGGCTTCGCACGCGTTGTTCCTATGGAAACGTTTAAAGGTGATTTTTACCCCCGGAAACAGATTTACGGGGTAGGTAGCCTATGTTTTATTCCAGTATTAGAATTACCTGTATGCATAAATATATATATATAAATTTCAGCCAGATCCGTTCAGTAGTTTTGGCGTGAAGAGGTAACAAACATCCACCCATACATCCATACAAACTTTCGCATTTATAATATTAGTGTGATAACGTGTATAATACAACCTTTTAGCTCTTGCATTTTCCATGTTTGCCACATTTTGGCGCTTTCGTTTCTTCGCTAAAAATAACTTTTTTTTATTTCCCATTGTCTGAAATATGATTTTTTACAATATAAATACATTCTAAAAATATGTTTGCCATCAAAAATTATCATATAATATTTTAGTTACCAAAGTACCAAAACCTGATAGGCAAGTTTATTGTCCGCTCGTCCTATACGCACGACAAAGGTCAGTCAGAGCGCCGAACGACGTGACCACACTCTAGTAAGCCTCGCGGCGGACTGATTTGCATTGATTTGAGCACAGCGTTTATAGTGGTTTTAAAATATTTACAGAAAAATAATTACAACAAAATAATAAAAAACTTAAATGTATAATTTTAAAGAAGATGCTCTACTTTATTGGTAAGCTATTATTATATCAAATTAATAAGGTATATCGGAGCAAAAACCATTTAAAATTCTTAATATTTCACATTTTTTAAATTTTAATTTCTCTAAGGTGGATACAAAAACCAAACATTTTTTTAACTAACTATTTTCCCAAGGATCTTATTGATTGGTAATTATTTTTTGTTATTTAGATATGTCAGTATTTTCATAATATTTTGAGCTTCGAAACTGATGCTGATAGGGAAATTTAGAAAACCTCTAACAAGTAATCTTGATAGACCGCGTACATACTATATTAATCGAAATATTTTCTTAACTAACTATTTGGACAACGAAATTTCCTACAATTATTAGTAATTAACATATAGTGTAAGATAAGTGGTTAATGATATTAAAGGGTTTGAAAAGTACTGTTTTTGAGTCAAACTGCGCATGGAAGGAGTAAACGCTCTTAAGATGATCTGATGACGGAGACAGAAGGTAGCCAAAGAAACTCGTAACGAAACGACGTAGCCCCGTCGAGTTTGGGTTCGTTGGCTTTGTCCTCCCAAGCACTTTAATATATTTATTTAAAAGTTTTTCTGATTATAAAATAAAAAAAACTTATTTACTTAATATTTTTTATCTTAATATTTAGCTCTTTACCTGCTATTTAAATTCAGCTACGACATTACCCCAGGGCGACTCACAAATGGCATAAAACATGTTGTTTTTACGTCCCGCCGGATCGTGACTGATCGTCTGAACAGAGCTTTATTTTGCTTGCAACTTGACAGAAGAGCGATATCTTTTTCTTGTTTTCTTTGTGGGAGACAGGTTTATTTGTAAAGAAAGGCATAGCCAGGGGCTGTGCTTAGTCATGCTAACATATAAGGTAGGGAATGATTTTTTTTAGGACTTCATACTTACTCCTACATTTACGTCCTACATAATAAATATAAATTAACCTACGTAGTTGTTATGTAGATGTTTATATAAATTAACTAATTATCTGATAAATAGAATAAGTAGCCATCTTAATTTTAACCTAGCTCCTATTAAAGTAACATCATAAAGTTTGTTAAACATAACGTTACGACACAGGATTTATCCTAGTGTAAAGTTTGCCTCTGTATGAACTAATAACTTAAATAAGCTACCTACACTTACCCTTATAAATAAGTATGTCTAAGCTGTTTGTGTCTCAAATAAATGATTTATTATTATTATTACTTAACTAAGTATTTCATAAACAGTATTTTTACATTTAATAAGTACCTAATATGAACTAATAAATTACTTTATACTTGAAACAGCTTAAATATCTCCTTGTAAGCAACCCGGTTAAAACAATAAAATTGAAGTTGTGCCAAAAACCAATTCCAAAATTGGTTCTGAAGCGAAAGACTTGCGCCTAGCAATTTGCTATTTCTACTTTCTGACTTTACAACTATAGGTAGTTACGAGTACAGTCATCGATAAAAATCGCTATAAAACTAAAAGTTGTACCTACTCAGATATTTTTTTGTTCACATAGACAGACGGCACAGAAGAAGCTAAAACATTTAAAGATATGAACATTATATACAATTCTTTAAAGTTTACACTGTCGACTAAAACGTGCATAGTGCACGAGTCGTAAAAATTCCAGGCGTAGACAAATCTGTATTTATATTACACAACATAATTATACAAAAAACCATCTTCGACTAGTCATCATGAATCACAGTTTGATCTGACAAAGGTGGCCCAGATTGAGACCTATTTCTAATTTTTTTGTGTCACTGCCAGTCAAAATCGAATTCCAGACGATAAGTAGCTACGCCATTAATTTCCATTTCGATTGATTAGTTTTTATATAACTATTACTAAAAAAATAAACATAATGAGGTTCATTACCATGAAACAACTTCAGTCGAATGGACTTTTGGGGAAAAGGTGTTATTCCCCCAAATAGGAACAGAGGGAGATTTCCTCTGGGCCGGATCCATCTGGTCCACAGATTCCGGTGGTATTTCGACCGACAGTTGATGTCGGATATTCGTATATATGTTAGTGGCAGTGAAACAAGCGTTTGCGCGATCTAGGATAGTTCGGCAGTTTTTGTCGCTAGAGGTACTTACAAAAAAATCTCTTAATTACCTTTTTCGCAATTTTTGTCGTCGAGTGTACCTAATCTATACCTAAGCTGAGCTATCATCGCAGACAGATCGAGATTAAAATCTTGCCCCAAGGAACACAGGTGGTTTGGCAAGTGCGCCCGCTGAGACGATTGCGGTAGCAGGAACGGACTAAGGACTGTCACAACGGGGGCAGAATATGACATCAAAAACTTTGCATAGTGGATTAGTGTATTAATGTGCAAATAATAATACTAGACTATCCAGCATCATTCAGCCTGAAGTTAAGCTGAGCGTATTGTGTTATTGGGTACTAGATGACTATATACTAATACATAACATAGATTTATTTATTACTTAACTAAACTTAACCACTGAACCACTGAATAAAAAATGGCTGTTTATGTATTATTTGTTGCTGAAAAATTCTTATATGTTTTCACATTATAGCAAAAGACTTGAGACACAAACGGCCACACAGACATGACAAATAATATCGAGCCTCAAGGAACGCAGGCGTTTTGACAAATGCACCCACTGAGACAATTGTGGTCACAGAGAAGAAATGATTTTGCATACAATCAGTCTCGTTGTATCAATAATTGGGAAAAAAGTATGCAGATTTGAGATCAATAATGATGGCCATTCCTCACGAGGCCAGCTCTGTTCCTACAACTGATGCTACTTGTATGTGCTGGCGATTTCAAGTGGACTTAAGACTTACTTAAAGCATAGTTTGTATAACAAGTAATGATGAGGAGAATCAACGACTTTTTGTAAACCCTTTTAATTTCTTGAATGATTTTTAACCCATACGCCCCCATTCCTGAGTTCAACCCTGGACGGGAACCGTGCCAATTTACCACGGACCATTAAGTTGAAGAATAGAAGTTTGCAAGTTTAGAACACAGTGGTATCGTTAGGAACGATTACTATAAATGTACGTTTTATTATTTTATCTAGTAATTTTCCTCTTGAAATAATTGTATCCTTAATGTAATGTGTCTCTAGGCCTTTATTAGAATAACTCTTCATTTGTTTTGACGTTTCTTAGTACTCGTATTATGTTGTAACAAAAGCAAGCCGACTTCATTTGTTTTAAACTTTTTAAGTATTAATTTCAAAGCCGACCGTTTTTGCTTGCGTTTGTGCAGGCGGCACAAAATTAAAAATACCCGAGTCAAATTAGCGCCTATTTTATTTTATTCTTACTTTGAACAACATGCATACCCAGCGTGGGGATTATGGGCATTACCTTCCATTAGATAAACGCCAATACGCTTATCAAGGGGAGGCCTGTATCCAGCAGTGGACCAATACAGGCTGTTGAGGTTACGTTTAACGCAGGAAATTTGAATCCATTGCAAGTATCATACTATTAAAAGCTATTCTTAATGCCTATGTAATTTTGTATAATTTAGGCACGAATGCTTTAAATTCAAATAAAGGTTTCTTCGTCGTTTCTTTACTTTAGTCTACTTGCGACAGAAATAAAAATATCACTTTATTTCCTTGTCCGTGTTTCATTTCATAACTTGACCTTTTCAAAGTGAACATTTGTTGTGTTTTTTATTTGATTTGATAGACAGGCGAAAATAGAGTTTGTTGACCACAAAGGAAAACTTCGTTTTTCTACCTAAGCTTTACAAAATAAAAGCTGAGGTTTAGGTATTTACAACAAAAGATAAATCAGGGCGATTCAGTTAAATTTGCGCGTCTGTGGCGCCACATTTTGACCTTTTCACACAGGGGGATTTTTAGGCTTGGAATAAAGCCTAAAAATCATGATGTTTGTAAAAGAAGCCGTATGTTTTATCGGTTTGCTTTGAAATTGATGAAATAAGCTACTAAATTGCATTAATTGCATGGAAATATAAAAATTATTAACTACTATAGATAAAACAAAATAGGAGCACTATTTTAAGTGTAGTTTTAATAGCCGATTTGTATCATGAGTGTAAATTCTATCCAACATCCAACAATCTAACCCAATATAACGAAACCAACTCCTATAGATTTCATATAAATCTTTTGTTTAGGACTAAATCCTAATAAAGCACAAGAACAGTGCTTTCTCAATTATAATATATTTTACACTAAATCACTTTGACATAATTATTGACAACCATCGAAATTATACTTCTGAAGAAAGTTCAAACAAATCCAGGAGTATTATTGGTATTTTTATATCTATCAAAATACCAATAATATACAATGTATAATTTTTGGTGACAAAAACTGTGTGTGTACCATCTCCTATTTTATACACTGAAGACTGGTCTATTGCGTCTCAGTCTTCGTGAGGGGTTAACCAACTGACATGACAGTCAGGAGTCAGGACAGGAGATGCTGCACTCCAACTGCCGTGTTCATCGCCTCATCAATACGATACATAGAAAGGATGCATATCGTGGTACCTTAAGATTTGCTGCTTCTAAGTGTTGGAACGACTTTCCACCTCCTACAAAAGCTAGTCATAGCCCAAAAGGGTTTTAAAAATTGCACACGCATATTACGAAGGACAGTGGCTATAATTCCCTCTGAAGACGATCGTTAAGTTCATCAATGATGTGAAAATTTACATAATGCGAATGACCATATCCGGGGCACTTTAGAGAACTCCAAAAAATTACACTAAACATAACCAGGCACGCTAAATACCAAAACACTGAGAAAGTGGCCGGGGCTGACCGATGATTGTTTGGGGAAACGGTCGAACTTAGAAATGGGTAAATAAGTAATATGGGTGGTGGCAGTCGATGGAAGTGGCCGTAGCAGATCGGATTATTACAAACAATAAACAAAAAGATACAAGTTCCAAATAGCCTCGTTTCGAAACAAACGTTCCTTCTTTATTTGTTTTGACATTGGGATTTCTAACGTGAAAAGACTCGGAGGACTTCAATCATGGACACACGGAACAAATAGCACCTAATTTCTCGCGAAAATTTCCCCAAACTATTATCCCATGCGACAAAGTATTAAATGTCAACCGGTGGTGGGTTATTTATAAATGGTTGGCTAGTTGGATGTCATGCGTCTTTTCTGTCTTCTCACTGTGTACTACATTTCGTTCATAAAGACTTGTCAGGATCGTAATTTTAGGGTCATTATTTTTCACGTATTGTTTTATTTTATGTTGTAAGTACATATTTTATTTTTCTGATGTTATGAGGCAGAAACTATTCCTGTCGTATGAAATTGTGGCATTGAAAATAAGCTGGAAATCCATTTAAAACATACTCTTTTTAATACTAGGTGTTAACCATGTTCATTAGAAGTCAAATCCTAAAAAAGTTTTCATGCGTAGCCTGGCAAGTGATATCGGCATTATCCTTCTTTGAAAAAATAATTCAAAAATAGAACCTAGTTAGAAACAAACGCCTTTAAATTTAAAATTTTGGTATACCTTGTTTTATTGAAATATTCGGGCACCGGAGTCTTAGTCATAGCCTAAAACTGACTTTAGGAAATCGAAGATCTATAATATACATGAATAGGCATACACCACTTCGCCAGTGCCAAGGTATTCTTCCAGCTTCACCTCGCCCACCAGTACAATCTGTGATTAGTTTCCGTTAGTAGCGAGTCATCTCGAAGCTAATTTACTTGACGGTCTTAATGTCAAAACTACAGTCGGCACGATGTACTGTACAGATGATAGTGACAGCTTGGTTAGCAACATCTCAACACGAGATGACGTTTGTAGGTCTTGGTATATAAAGGGTACCATGAAAGGGGTGTAGTACTAAGCTGAAAATAGGTAATACTGGACATCAAGGGGGCTAACTTGTGAATAAAGTTTTTTTTTTATTTCATACTTAAGTATATATTTTTTCTTATTTTAACCAACAACGTTTTAGTTTTCATTTTGTGTTCTTATAATCGCACTCTTGCATTATAGACCTGGCCATATACTACACTGACAAAACAATTTCCCGTGGCCATGCTTTCAAACGTTTACAAGCAACGCGGTTAATGTCATCCTCTCCATTCGTTGAGTTGGAAACAATTTGCGAGATGTAATTTGCCCGTCGCGTATCATTGTCCGTCCTACCCTATGAGTTTGTGTTCTTTGACCGACTTCCTTGCTTGGGTAACAATATGGCATTGGGTGTTGTTTTGTTTCCTATTGCGTTATTCTTGTAAGATAATGCCATTTAATGAACTATAAACTATTGGTGCTCACATCAAATCAAAATATCTAGTCAAGATGGGATGGACTACATCTTGACTAAATATTTTGATTTTATATAAAATAGATTCTTAGCCATGTTTAAGTTATGCTAGGAGCAACGTGAAATTTTCTGCACAGTGTTTGAGAAATAAGTAAATGAAATAAAAATTAATCACTTAGGCCCAAACACATCTTATTTTAAAATAATTTGTTGGTATCCTAGCAGAAGAGTTACTTCGGCCGCGTCTTTATTATGCGGGAGCTCTTCCGGTAAGCTACGGTTCCCCCTAAAATATAAAGGCCTCATAAGGGGAAAACTAGTTTTCAAACAAATTAATTTCAGTTTTCCGCCTTGGAGATTTTTCGTAATGGGTAAAACTGGCATTCAAAAACAAGTTCTTTTCTAGTGAATGTCAATTATCGATAGTATACAATTTCGGAATATTGGGTTAACATGCGTTGCGCAAAACCATGGAACATGCCGCATTCTTCATGGTTGTTAGATCGAGTTCCTCATTCGATTATGGAGGACATGCCACAGCGTACTGCGTGATGATCAAGAGATCATTTGTAAGACGTAGAAAAGGGCACAAGCCAGCAGTGTGGAGATCAATTGTGTCGACAATGGCTGATTATCATGAATAGAATAGAATATAATTTGATTTGAAACTTAATAAACTAAAATACATACTTAAGCTATATCTCTGACATTAATGTTCCAAACTGTTAGCCAAATAATTAGCCATCAATTTACTGAAAAATAATATAAAATGATTGTTGCGCCCTGGCAGGGTTTTTATGCATTGTGTACCTACCCACTAAGACCTACACGTAAGAACAACATCTGTATGCATAAAATCACAATAAATGATATGAATGAATAAATGAATGAATGCTGTTTGTTAGTCTCGCTAACACTCGAGAACGGCTGAACGGATTTAGCTTATCTTAGTCTTGAAATGTTCATGGAGGTCTAGGGAAGGTTTAAAAGGTGAGAAAATCAACGCGTGCGAAGCCGCGGGGCGCAGCTAGTTTAATTAGAGACACAAAACGGTCTCTGTCTCAGCATGGGCTGGTTGTAAACACGTTACAATCAACGCTGGTCTTAAGACAGAGACATTTGGAGATGATAATCAACATGCAAGTATTCAAGATAACATAACCGTTTCAAAATTTGTTCAAATACTTACACTTAGATTGTTTGCAACAGTCTGCAGCTAGCTCAATTGTTAATACTAGTTTTAATTTATGTCTATTATTCGATTGTAATTTCCTTTTTCTATAAAGTATTATCATTAAATTTACAACAATGTAAAAATCTTTTATAACTTTCCTTCCTCGTAAGTTATATTTGACGTAGCGTAAAGCTTTAACGTAATTTGTAAAAGGCAATGTTAATGTATGAAGTAAGTCAAAATCAGATAACTGTAGAGTGGTTGATCACCATGACCTTACAAGTAATTACCTACTCACTATTGTAGCTGATAGAATTTACAGCTGGATCACATTATACCTATAGAATTGAATACAATTTTTATTTTTATTTTTTATTTATGTTTATTTGGCAGACAAACCGTGCATAGATAAATAAAGAGATACAATAAGGATTTCCTTAGACCAGTGAAGTGTCCATTATAAACAAATTTACACATAAAAAACTAGTGAACAGACATAGCCAACAAACATTAACCAGTGGAAATTACCTTTCTAACATAGCCTTAGTTTACTCAAGAGTACCTCTAGATAAAGGGTACAAAATAATTAATTGAAATAAGTATCAAAATTAACAAAGATAAAACATTATTCAAACAAAACGAGGAAAAGACTAAAGGCAAAATGAAATAATATAAACTAAATAATTTTGGCATTGGCGGCAGCGATACCTCCATTGCTTCTACGGAACGAGACGGCGGCGGTTGAGTAGAAAATATCAATTTCGTTGAAAAACACATTATCAGCATCAGCCCACTGACACCCACTGCTGGGTGCCTCTTCTTTTACACGTCAGCTAAATTTTGTTTTCCAATGGACTATAATGTTGTTGACCGCAGATGGCCATGACAGCGTTACCGGGTCTTTGGCGGGCGCAGAGGGCGCCTCGCTTTTAAAATTAGGTTGGGGCGACACGCACAAGGGCCACCACTTAGGTGCGAGCCTCGGCTTGGGCTGTCGCCAGATGCTACGAGAGGGCATGGAGGTTACGCCATAGGTGCACGAATGCACCTGCAGGCGGAAGGAGGGAATTCTTCAACCCCGCTTCGTTGGCGGGGTTGGTTTTTAGTCAGTTGTGTAGCTGTGTGGTGCTGGCTTAGAATTTGTACCACCCCAACTCTTCGCGTGGGTGTCGTAAGAGGCAACTAAGGGATATTCACGGGGGGGGGGGGGACAACAGCGCCCTCTGCAGAACAATTCTACCATCGAACTGCAACCCACATGGACATCGTGGGGATTATGGGTATTACCCCCCATGAGATACGCCAAAAAGGTACTCTTCAGGAATAGGCCAGCGTCCAGTAGTGGACCAATATAGGCTGTTGAGCTTGAGGTTGAGGTAGTGTGCGGTAACGAAACGGTTGACGTCACCTCCGGGTTAGCAGCGGTGAGTGGGACAACGGGGTCACCGAGAACGTGTCTCGGTCGACGGTGGAGAGACGCCAGCTAACACGGTCCCGTGCGAGCTTCATCCACAGTCTTCTGGGCAACAACATACAAAATCAAGATAAAATAAACTTAAGACCGACTACGGCGTTTTCGACCCTTACTTAGACCCCCGATATCATCTGACGTCATATAACCACCGGGGTATTGAGACGAATTTGTTGAAATCAAACGAGTAGTTTTAGCGGCACATGGGAAAATTAAAATCGGCTACATACACATAAACATAGGGTGCCAATCTCATAGCCCTCCTCCGATTGCAGTCGGGAATCATCAAAATCGGATCACCAAGTCAAAAGTTCTAAGATGACAAAAAAATACACAGTCGAATTTAGAACCTCCTTTTTTGAAGTTGGTTAATAAAAAGTAGCCGTGTGTAGATAGCACCTTCATATCTTGCAGGGACATCAAGGGCGGGTTCCGCAGCAACATCAGTGGAGTCTCTCAACTCCAATAAAATTTTGCAAAAACACCATTTGGTAGCCCCCTTTGGGGCGGGGGTTTCAGGGGGCAAATCTGAAAAAGGAATTTTCCCTGGGTCCCCTGGACCCTCTATACATTTATTATTAAAAAACATACCTCCCCCTCCACCATCAAAGGGAACAATCGTGCGCTCAAGCAGCAAACATTTGTACGTTACTAGTTAGGTATACGTATAGGTAAATGCCTACACCTTGTAATTGTTTTGTACAGTTATTAATATTTTATTGTTCTTAACTCATGTTACTATAGTAAACCTTTTGTCAGTGGGAATAAGTCATAAGGCTGGTAAATAAATAGTACCTGCCTACAAAAAGCTGCCCACGAAAGTCCGGTATCAGAGGGTGTACACTAAAATCTTTGTTGGATTTTTTATATTTTTTTATTAGTTTGGTATAGAATTCGTCATGTGGTCAAAATGGTAACTTTGCCTTGTGGTTGGACTGTCTTCTCCTTGTTTATCATCAAAAACTTAGTTTTTCAAAAAAAAATACGGTCTTTTTGAGTAGTCGGTTTTTTGTCGTGTTTTGTGTTTATGTGGATGATGATGATAACAGAAATGGATAGAAAGGTATGTTTTTCAATAATTTACACACTTGATACCATTCATCGTGGTTTAATGTAAATTAGAAGTTTTTACAGTAAATTAGCTTTTTCTTACTCAGCATACCTAAGCATCGTGTAAAAACTAATTACTTTGCGCGGGTTCACCCTTCAGAACGGCGTGGACGTATTCAATTTGTTCGCTTTGACATCGGGAATTACTTACTTTTGAGTTATTCCTTTCGTTTTGTGGTAATTAAGTTCTATTTGTAGAGTAAGATGTTTATTTTTTATTGGTTGTTTAATTTGCTTTCTTATTGCAAATATAAGCATTTAAATATTTAGTTACAAGATGTAGTACGCGCGGAGTTAGGAGTGGCAACATCTCTGGTGGGACTCTGCCGTTGTTGTTTGGCGCTCTCAGTGTCACGGTGGAGTCCGGATGATGTCTCGTGGAGAGACGAAACTAGTTGACAACTTACTTTGATAGATCTTATCGGAGGAGGTTTTTTGCGGAACTGTCACTAAATATTTTTATCCTTCTATCATCAATCTATTGTGTTTTTTATTGCAAGCATGTACGGGTGTGTCTTTAAGTGACCATTAAGGCGCATACCCGAGCCAATATGACAGCGATACCTATTTTATCATATTTTTACGTTTATCATAGGAATTTTTAAAAATCGTACTTTCAGTTTGTGTTATCTATTATAAGCTATTTTTTTAATACTTCTGTAATAATTTTATCTCATATAGTTTAGTAGGAGATGCGAAAATAGAGTTTGGTGGCCAAAAAGCGCAACTTCGTATCTCTGCCTAAGCTTTATAAAATGAGACTATTACAGAGGCATTAATAAATAACTTATAATAGATACCACAAACTGAACCTAGGATTTTTAAAACTTGCTGCGTTTAACATAATAATAAGATAAAATTGTTGGGGGCGCCACTTTCACTGGTGTATGGGCCTTAAGCCCTAAAGATGTTTGTAACCAGATGCTCATAAAAAAATGCTATTACAAAGTTGACGATTTCTTCAATGATCCTTTTAGCGACTCGTAAATTAAATTATAAATTAGTATAATATTAAGTTCACTATTATTAATTTTAAGATACTGCGCGATACCTGCCTGTTCTCCATTGCAACACCCACAATGGGTACATAATGTTATCTTAACTTAAACTCACCTTATCACTAAGACCTGATTGTATGATAGCAATAAAAAAAAAAAACCTCTTCAAAACTACTGAACGGATCGGGTTAAAATTTTTGCATACATTTTAATCCAACATACGGTAAGGCTACTTTTTATAGTCAGTTTCGATGAGACAGAAATAAAAAAATCACCTTTTAAGCGTTTCCATAGAAACAACGCGAGCGGACCCGCGGACAGAAACTAGTTTATAATAAAGTACTTAGTATAACATTAAAATTGATGAAAATACGCTCTTCCTTCGATAGGCTTTACGCAGGGCCCTATAGGGTTGGATCAAGTCATCGCAAAGACATTAATCAAAGTTTGGTTGGAATTGGACGGTGACAACAGATGATGCTTTGCGCTTAAGCTTTTTAGATTAGTATTCAGAGTGGATAAGTTATGCAGGAAGTATGGAAAATATCGAAAAATGGCTCCTTACGTGCCCATGACATAGAAGATGAACTAAATTAAATTAAATAATGTAGGACAATTCACATATCTGGCCCCAAGCTAAGCAGAGCTTGTGTACGAGATAACTGATATACATAATACAATACACTACATAGATAGATATTTTTTTATTATACATAGATACTATCCAGAACACCCTGACAAATATCTGCAGATCGTACAAAAAATAGTCCCGAGGCGGGGATAGAACCCGCAACCTCCCACGTCGCAGGCGGACGTTCGTTCGCTGCGTCACGGAGGTCGTCTATTGGGTGTAATTGGGTGATGACAACAGATGATGCTTGGTGCTCAAGCTTTTTAAGTTAGGATTCAGAGTGGATAAGTTAGGTAGGAAGGATGAAAAATATCGAAAAATGGTTCTTTGAATGCCCATGACACCAGAAGTCACCATGCAGTAACCGAGATTCATGTCAATGAGAATGGGCACTGAATGCGTTAACTAACATCGCCTCTTCTGAGTTAGACTATAAAAATCAGTATAATCGTTAATTTCGACTCCATAAAAGTAATGAAAATTGCAATTATTACGGCAAAAAAATGTTTACTTTTGAAGGAGCACAGCTTTATAACAAACTACCCGAAACATTGAAAAATGTAAGTTCCTTTCAAACTTTTAAAACTGAACTGGCTAGTTTTGTTAGAGAAAATTATTCAAATAAAATTGTGACATTGTAGAGAGTGTGCCTAGTTTAAATAATTATTCGTAGTGTCTGTTTAAGTGAGTCAACCTTTTACCATTTTTGTACCTATCTGTTTATTTACCTATGCAAAACTGTAATAACTACCTACAGACCGAACAACAACTTAAATTTACTTTTATAAATTGTTAACTCTAAGCTAAATTACTATTCTCATGCAAGTGACTGTGTCTTTTTTGGGAATAAACCTAATAGACCACACGGGAAGCACCAGCATTCAAATAAAAAATGAATCATCAAAATCGGTTAACCCAGTCGAAAGTGCAGAGGTACAATCGAATTGAGAACCTCCGTCTATTTCGAGTCGATTAAAAATACTGATAATACATTATTTACAATACAAACTCCTTTTTGATCCGAAATCCCTATTCGTCAAATATATTCGGCTAGAAAATCATATTGGTTCTAAAATTGAGTTCTGCTCGCGTCATGCTACAGCTAACATAAACAACTATATTAAAATGAGATGCTTCCTTAGAGTAGGGGGGAGGGGGGGGGGGGGGGGGGGGGTTTCCCCTCAACCCGATATTACCGCTCGTAATGTAAAAGGCGATGCTGTGTTTCGGACACAAAACAGCTATAACTTCTTTATGGCCAGCCAATGTCCGATTCATATTAGTTATTTCATATTTTTTAATTACGTCTATTTTGCTGATGTACTATGAATGAACAGATTTACGCTAGATCAATAGGAACAATGAGTTTTAAATTCAGTTAAGTCTGCTATTAATGATTCGATTTTAAACAATCTTCATCTTCCCCTCAGTGATACATTACATTTGAGTGGTTTATGGTTGGCGGAATTATACCTAGGTGTTGGTAGAGTAACAGAGTAGGTTACTTGTTGTAGTAGTTACCTGTTCTTCTTGGGAAACCAAATCAGAGATCTAATTAGAAATGTATTGTTTGGTTTCCGATTATAGGTAGGTATCACTCGATTCGTTAGACTCGATTCACAGTACGCGCTTGATTCAAAAGTTTTCCGGTTAGTATGTTATTCCTTAAATTGAGAGACGACAATATTGTTTGAGTACAGGGTCATATTTAGCTTTAATTCATGAAATGTTCTTCATCTTATTTTTGCAGCTAGAATATATAAAGATGTCAAAATATTCGAGAAATGCACTATTTTCCTATAACGTGGTTCCAGCTACATATAAATAACCTCTCGTGATGTAACAGGCGCGTCTCTCAATCGGACACAAAACAGCTATAAAATCTTTATCGCCTCACTGTCCAATCCATATTGATTTTATTGTACATACGTAAATTTGGCTGATGGCCTAAGAACAAAGAGCTTTACAAAACATTAGTACTATGAACTCAACATTTTAGGCTACAATAAATAATATCTGGTATTATCAGTGCGAATTTAATCAATGTCTATAAGATGGCTGATCAATTTTAGAAGGATTAACCAGATACTACGCGATTGATCGTAAAATTTAGTGAATACATGGTATTTGTAGAATATTAGGTCCTTACATATGAAATTGGCGTTTTTCGTACTGGCCACTTTAATCACAAATTTCTCCTCTTTGGTAAGGAATTCCAAATTCAAATTTGTACAGCTATAGACTCATGTATTTGTGCTTCGATGATCGTCATTCATTTGTTTTTTTTCTTCTGTTTTTTTCTGTTTGCGTCACTCATTTTACAAAATGGAAAACTTAAAATATCATTCGCATTATTTACGAGTACGAGTTCCGCCGTGGCACTAGTGCTGCGGAAACAACTCGAAGGGTGAATGATGTGTATGGCGGTCGTGTTGCAAAAGAAAACACAGTTCGTTTTTGGTTCCAACGTTTTCGTTCTGGAAATTTCGACCTGCAGAACAAGCCCCGTGGACGGCCTGAGACTCAAGTTGATAATGAAGAGTTGAAGGCTATTGTGGAAGCGGATCCATCGCAAACCACGTCCGAGTTAGCTGCAGGCTGCGATGTTAGTGATAAAACTGTTTTAATTCACTTGAAGCAAATTGGGAAGATTAAAAAGCTTGAAAGGTGGGTAAGTACCTCACGAATTGACTGAAGCAAACCGGCAAACGCGCGTCGACTGCTGCGTTGCATTACTAAACCGGCACAATAATGAAGGTATTTTAAACCGAATCATTACCTGTGATGAAAAATGGGTTCTTTACGATAATCGGAAGTGCTCAGCGCAATGGTTGGATCCTGGCCAGCCAGCCAAATCCTGCCCCAAGCGAAAATTAACCCCAAAAAAGTTACTTGTAAGCGTTTGGTGGACTAGTGCCGGTATTGTTCATTACAGTTTTCTCAAATCTGGCCAGACTATTACGGCTGATGTCTATTGTCAGCAATTGCAAACCATGATGGAAAAGCTAGCGGCTAAACAACCTAGGCTGGTCAATCGCTCCACGCCACTGCTGCTTCACGACAACGCTAGACCACACACTGCGCAACAGACGGCTACTAAATTAGAAGAGCTTCAATTGGAAAGTCTAAGACATCCTCCGTACTCCCCGGACCTTGCTCCAACAGATTACCATTTTTTTTGAAATTTGGATAACTTCTTGCAAGGGAAAAAATTCAACTCCGATGGGGCAGTCCAAATCGCCTTCAAAGATTTTATTGATTCCCGTCCGACTGGTTTTTTTAGTAAAGGGATCAATGAACTACCTATAAGATGGCAAAAGTGCATAGAAAATAATGGTTCATACTTTGATTAATTAAATATATTATATTAAAAAATATTCGACTTTTTGTTCCTCCCATACAAAACGCCAA
Organism: Eupithecia tripunctaria; assembly: GCA_955876795.1. Lineage (NCBI taxonomy): Eukaryota > Metazoa > Arthropoda > Insecta > Lepidoptera > Geometridae > Eupithecia > Eupithecia tripunctaria. The sequence continues at coordinate 3,009,073 of OY041623.1, read as the reverse complement.
TTTCATATGTAAGGACCTAATATTTCGTTCTTCTTTAACTGAACAGTCCAGCAGTATTTATTATTTATTTATCTTATAATGTTCGCAGCTAAAATAAAAAAAAGATCTCAAGAAATCTCGAGAAATTACACTGCTTTCCTATAACGTGGCTCCAGCCATATATAACCTCTCGTGATGTAACAGGCGCGTCTCTCAATCGGACACAAAACAGCTATAAAATCTTTATGGCCAGTCACTGTCGGATCCACGCTGCGTGTTACGTAAATCTGGCAAACGCAGCTGACTGGAGCTGGGTTAGATAAGCAAAGAAAAGGGAATTATTATAATGTATCAGTTTCTGCTTGTGAATTCGCACGTGTTATTTTCTATGGAAACCTTTATTGGTTTTCTTTTTTTTAACCGACTTCAAAAAAGGAAGTGGTTCTCAATACGACTGTTTTTTTATGTTTGTTACCTCAGAACTTTTTACTGAGTGGTCCGATGATATTTTTTTTATATGAAAGCTGGTGCTTCCCGTGTGGTCCCATTTTAATCTTGTTCAGTTTTTACAATGGGATACATGAAAATTCATGAAAAAACTATAAACATTGAATTCGGTTTATAGTTTTTAAAACAAATTAATTATTAAAAATCCGCCCTCAATAAAGCTTAAATATTTGGTTAGAAGCCATATGTTTTGTGTTTCAAATCCTATCCTACAAATATGATAAGCGCAAACGTTTGTATTGATGTTTGTTACTCTTTCACCCAAAAACTACTGAGCGGATGGAGCTGAAATTTTGGTGGTTCTAGTTTTAGCATAACACATAGGCTACTTTATACCATAAATCAGTTTCCTTCCTCTGGTGTAGAAAATATTATCTTAAAACGTTTCTATAGAATTAACGCGTGCAAAGCCGCGGATTGTTAAGCTATTGCATAGCATTTCTATGCTATTGCATAGCTTCTATCGCGGGCCTTGAGCGTGGAGACCGAATCCAGAAATTCCGTAACGAAAATAGCGGATGCGGATCAATACTGTATAAATAAAATAAATAAATAATTATAATTGCATAAGTTGATAAAAAAAGACGTGTGCACTCGGGGACTGCCTATAACTCATTAAAAGTTCTGCTATTCATCGATAGATGGCAAAACTAAAAAGTATCACCGCTGTGCCGGTCGGAGTGGGGGTGTTAGGTTATTTTCGTTACGAAATTTCTGGATTCTGTCTCCACGCTCAAGGCCCGCGATACAAGCTATGCAATAGCTTAAAAATGCTATGCAATGGCTTTACCGCGGCAGTCCCCGAGTGCCACACGTCTTTTTTATGTTTTAAGACACTGGTTGTCGCGAGAAACTCATCAGTGGGCTCGCCCTAAATGCATGCTATCTCACCTGTCATAAAAGACATACCCGCGTGCATTTCTTTCTAAAATGCACAATCATTTATCAGTAAAACGGCCGCCGAATAGACTCTTAGCACAAGGGTTATCATAGAAAAACTATTGAGTGTATCTCTTCAAAATAAATATTTATTTTATTTTACCTTTTTAATATCCAAACTATGTCGGTAAATCCTTTATTTGAGAGTTTTCTTTCTCCTTAAGTTATTATTCTTCACCCAAAGTTACGTTAAAATTCGTGTTGAAATACGAAAGTTTAGAAGCTTGTATTTTTCAAATGTATATCCTTTTTACGGTATTAGTTGTATATATATGTACATAGATAATGACAATATGAATTGATATTATCTCTACTATTGGATGATAAACATCAAACAGCGTAGTAGTTACCCTTCCGTTTGTACGATAAGATGAGCGGATAGTACAATAAAGTATTCATTGATACATTCTCTTACTTTTGAATAAATCTAATATATCACGGCTTGCTTCTCTTAAATCTGCACATAAAACTAGAAAACCTAGACTCGCGAAAAAGACCTAAAGATCTAAATTCCAGATCCCATCTCATTCCTGTCTTCTCCAAAGAATTGCAACATCAATGCTTCCAAAGTAATATCCTCATTTTATAACGGCGCACGTAAACCAGATTTATATTTACGACGTCAATTGGACGAGCGATGTTATTGCTTTGTTTTATTTAGCTTTCAATATTGACAATATGATGACCAGCGGGAGGTAAACAGATGAAGAGCTTTTGTGTTCTCAAACAATCCTGCAAGCACTTTAATCATATTATTTCGATGAGTTTATTTTGTTAGAGTCAAGAGTAAAATCGTAAATTTCTTTAGACCTACAAAATAAGCAAGCTTAGACGAGTTAATTTTTTATCTTATGATTTAGTTTTTTGTTAGAAATCGACTTTCGTTTGACCGCAATCTCACCTGATGGAAAGCGAAGATGCGGCCGACGATGTGTCACGAAGGTCTAGAAGATGGCAACCCGGGGCCACATTCCGAAACACAACAGAGTTGCTTCACGGACTGGCTTAGTCCGGAGGGTGGTGACAAGCCACGGCCAAAGCCTACCACCAGAGGGTACCGCTCTTAGCAACACCCAGATGACACGTGTAGGGTAACAGAGGGTCAACACCTACGGACGTGAGCGATACTGTCCCCCGAAATTAGTGCCTATAATCCCCACGCTGGGTCGGAGGTATGAGTAGAATTGTTTTTCAGGAAGCACTGTTGCCCGCGGTATATTGTTTAGACTCCACTTGATTAAAATTAAATTAATATTGATTAAAACTTTGTTGAACGAAAGAGCACTTTATATTGATTTCATAAGTACTTAACAAAACAGCCCTCCGATAATACGAGTATGAAAAGTAATTATAACATCATGAAAAGTTAAGAAATTTCAGCTAATTTTCAAAACGAGTTCAGCCATTTTGCAAAATCACCAAACTTCCGCCGATAAAGAACAATTACGTCATTTCCGACACTTAAAACTTAACCCCTTGAACGTCCCATTAATCCACCATTCAATATTTCATAGAGGCTGGGACAAATGATCCCTAATGGTTCAATTTATTACTAGGCGTAAGCTTTTTGTCCCATAGCTATAAATACTAATTAAAACGAGTTGGTTTTGAAAGCTTATGAATTTGTTTATTCAGTAGAGATTACACCTGATTTATCTTTGTACTACTGAATTTTTTTGGGTCGCTTTAATCACACGCGCCATACCCGCATGCGACTTTCTTCCGCGACCCGTCACAGATGAGGGATTTCGTGCAAAATCGCCGTAACAGACGAAGGGTTATTTGAGTTTTTTAGAAAAGTAGTTTATAATGCTATTCGTAGTCTAATGCTACATGTGTACAAAATTTAGCCCGATCCTTTCAGTAGTTTTGGTACTGTTTTGTGGCAGACGTTATGACATTAAAGATTTTAAGACTGTATAATATTATTTTGTGTTTTTACTGATCTTTTTTATCACAAGCAACTTTGACATTCTTATACCGGAGATGTCAATTGCTCTCATAAGATGACGTTATTTTCAATCCCATTGTACTCACACAATGGCAATCAAAATTACGTTATCTTTCATGATGTCCTGCTTATTTTAAATACATTCTAAGCGGGACAGTCCCATTCCTTAAGCGCGTGGGTTATGGTAATTTTTTGTCGAAATTAGTTGAATATTATTCTCATTTGCTTCAATATATCATAAAATTTCGTGTAATCAATAGAATTAAACCGTTACCTTTATATGAGCATCAAGCCTTTACAAATAATGTAATCGTTCTATTTATGAAACTTCAAACGGCAAGTAAACATGGAGCGCTCATGCATAATACCATCCGCTTAAAATTATCAGCCAATCAGCGCCCTGCATTTCATTAGTAGGTGATTTTTTATATGGGCCGATACGACTATCAGGAAAGTTGGAAAGGGGTTGTCTAATTGGGAACTTCAATCTTGGGCCATTGCTTATTTTGTTGTTAGCAGGGACCATGGGAAGCTTGAGGATTTTGATTTCGTTGATTAGAACGGGGGAGGTTGAAAGTCAAATATTAGCAAAATATTAACGGCGGGCTTAGCAAGCTGCTACAAACTCAAAATATATTTATTTATTTACTGAAATTAAAATGGTGTGAGCAGAGCAAGCCGGTTGACCGATTTGGTGTACGTCATATGGAATAGAAGTGCCGTTAATATTATTTGTGTATAGTTTATGTAATTCAATTTATATAATGTATAACACATCAAATAAAATAAATTACATAAACAATACACAAATAATATTAACTGCCTTTGTTATTTAAATGTAACTTAATGGCGAAATATATTAAGTATGAATATTTTTGAAGAAGTTTTACAACTCATACTAACCAGTTTGACGTTGCCGCTTTAGTGTTTTTTATCATTCCGAGTTGATATAATTTGAATTTATTTATTTTAACTTTAAACAACACGGACAGTTCGAAATATATTATTTAAAGACAGTCAAGTCGTTGTGACTGTGTGTTTTTTTATAATACATTTGTGTTTCGCCTGATAAACAAATTCATTCATTTAATTCGGATCGTATCGTGTCATATAAAGCGCACACCATTACACGCGTGGACGGTATGCAAATGTAGTCGCAGAATAAATCTGGTAATTCTGTCGACAGTTTATTTGCTGAGCTGTGATCACGTCGTTCATGTTTATTGTGATTGGTTACCAAAACTAGAGATCTATCGGGCTCTCAACCTCAACAGCCTGTATTGGTCCACTGCTGGACGCAGGGCTACTCCTGATAAGCGATAATGCCCATAATCCCCACGCTGGGTATGCGGTGTGGGAATCGCAGTTCAGTGGAATATTTCTGCAGGAGGCGCTGCTGCCCAACCCCCGGTGGATATCCCTTAGTCGCCTCTTATGACACCCACGGGAAGAGTTGGGGTCGTGCAAATCCTAACCCAGCACCACCCAGCTAATCGCCTAAAGCTTATCGGGATCTACCGGGCTATAAAAGGTTCCTAAAGGACAAATTATGATGATGCTGATGATGTAAAATTAGCTTTGTCAATACTTGTATGAAACTCTCTTTTACAATTGACACTTACCAGTATCGCTTACCCCCGGTTTCTCGAACGCTTGTCACATTGTATGGATAGTCAACGGCTTGTTATATACGCACTGCGGAATGTGACACCGTGAATTTTAATCTCGCGGAATATAACCTGCGTGCTTAACGTAACTTACACGTACGTCGAATAAAATTTCTTGCTATTTTAGCTACCTACAACTTTATAGTGCTCCAAACATTCATATTTTTCCGCTAGTGAACTTCCATTAAGTTACAGAATTCTGCAAAAAAAACCACGCGAGTAATAAATGCAGTGCGTGTACAGCCTGACAAATTGTCAACAATAAGTCAAAATAATAAGCGTTCGAGAAACCGGGGTAAGCCTCGCCCTCTGAGTTGATAATTATTCGACATCCCGTCATTTTTTTGTCTTGGACGTGTGATTTTTGCAATTTTGCTTAAATGGTGGCATAATAGGCTTAAATGGAGGCATACATGGTGGCATAACATGCCGAAAGGTCTCTTGTACATACGGTTTAATGGTGCACATTTTGAATCTATGGGAGGCCGGCGCTAATCTTTATCGATGTAGGCGGGCGCCTACAAGGCCACCATATTGCTAGAGCCAATGCAAATGACGTAGATATATTTTAAGCTATTGCATAGCTTCTATCGCGAGCCTTGAGCGTGGAGACCAAATCCAGAAATTCCGTAACGAAAATAACCTAACACTCCCCAATCCGACCGGCACAGCGGCGATACTTTTTAGTTTTGCCATCTATCGATGAATAGCAAAATTTTTAATTGCAATAGCTTTACCGCGGCAGTCCCCGAGTGCCACACGTCTTTTTTGATAAGACAAACCTACACGAATGAGTTATAAACGAGTCGCGGCAAACTTTTCCAAAAATAACACTTCAAAATTAAAATAACAACCAGTGTAAATAACTAAAATAAACAGCCTGAATTAAAACCCGCATTATACGATCGCTCATCCAAGTTACGGCTGAATTTTGTCATTCAATTATGCAGAATCAAACATTTACATGCAAAAACGTACTTTATTATGCGAAAAATACGCTTTATTTTATGCTAAGCAGCGTAACAGGTTGACTAAGGTGATCTCTATCTAAGCAGATTATGTTAAGAACAGAACGGATACCTTAGCCCCCATACAAACGTACTTCCCGCTTCATTTGGAAACTACGTTTCCGATCGTATTGAAATTTTGCATACATAATCGGATGACAAATAGCTATGTTTGTAGCGTTTTCGTTTTTTAAAAAACATTATGATATTTGAATGAGGGTGAAACTAATTTGCCATATTTTGACCACCAAATCGAGTCATTTTCAAGCTATTTTTTATGCATGTTAGACACCTTTATTCGAAAATCTGTCACACTACAAACATCCTAAATATATTCACCATTAGAAATAAACAAAAATATTTCCGAAATCAGTTGATTATTCAAAATGAATCGCAAAGTACGAAAAAATATAAAAATTGAGAAATTCCTTCAAATTTCTGCAACCGCTCGCTCAAACGCGGGGGGCAATGCGACACAGGGAGCACAATTCTAAAATAAGGCGAATGCCGCGGAATGGCCAACACGATGCGATTCTACGTGAAACAACAACAAATTCACTCGGGCCGGCCGCTGAGATTTGGGAGGGGTTCGTAGCCTTCTTAAAACAACGGAATACCAATTCTCTGTTGCGTTTACTAAGCGCTTTTATATCTACATTGTTAAAAAGGTTACCGTTTGTTTGTAAAAAGAGTTGGAAATCTCAGGATCTGCTGATCCAATCTTTATAGTAAAGTACGTATTTGTTGTGTGAGTTATTATGCGTATGGCTATTTTGTTTTGATAATGTAAAATAAAAAAAAAAAATAATGCTGGACAATTCACACAGCATTATCTAGCCCCAAGTTAAGCAGAGCTTGTGGTATGGGTACTAGATAACTGATATACATAATACAATACACTACATAGATAGATATTTTTTATTAAACATAGAAAACATCCAGAACGCCCTGAACAAATATCTGCAGATCGTACAAATATTTGTCCCGAGGCGGGAATCGAAACCGCAACCTCCTGCGTCGCAGGCGGACCTTCGCCCACCGCGCCACAGAGGTCGTCATAATGATGAAAGTGTACCTAAGCATTGATAGCTCATGTGAGATAAGCTTTCTGAACACTGTAAAGTCTAGTTTATAAGTACATAATTTAATTAAAATATTATTTACCTCCTAATGGGCCAGGTGAGAACTCTGTGTCTAGATAAACTTAACATAGGCTATAAGACACTACTAAGCAAAATGTAACATTGTTTTCTTTACCTAAATAGATTACTCTATTCTATTCTAACTATTTCACTGAATGTATCTCAGCTCCGATTAAAAACCATATTTGTTGCATCCAAAGTGGTGTGTATTTATGTATTATGTATTTATTATTATTATAGGTATGTATTTTATAGCAATTGTTTAAGTATACATAGCAGAATTATGTTTTTTTTTTCATTTATTTATGATACACATTATTAACTTGTTTGTTTTACAACTGACATAAACCATACTTCGGTTTGTCCGTCAGCCTTACCCCCGGTTTCTCGAACGCTTATTATTTTGAAAAATTGTTGACAATTTGTCAGGCTGTAGGTACACGCACTGCTTTTATTACTCGCGTGGTTTTTTTTGCAGAATTCTGGAAGTTCACTAGCGGAAAAATATGAATGTTTGGAGCACTATAAAGTTGTAGGTAGCTAAAAAAGCAAGGAATTTTATTCGTCGTACGTGTAAGTTACGTTAAGCACGCAGGTTATATTCCGCGAGATTAAAATTCACGCTGTCAGATTCCGCAGTGCGTATATAACAAGCCGTTGACTATCCATTCAATATGACAAGCGTTCGAGAAACCGGGGGGTCTCTAAAGTTAGGTATGGAAAATGTACCTCGTGACATGTAATAATTATTACCAATAAAGACTATTATGACTATTATTATTATGGTAAGAAAATATAAGGAATACTGGTAAAAATAATTAATGACATTGGTATCATTAAAGCTAAGCACAGAAGCTCGTGACAATTTTTGGGTTTGCAAGCTTTCATTAAACATTTAATTGATAATCTCTTTCGTATTCGAATGCGAATAAAAAAAATGCTGCAATGCACATGTGAGATAAGGCGTTGTTAAAGTTTAACCTTGCTATTAGACGACCTCTGTGGCATGGTGGGCGAAGGTCCGCCTGCAACGCAAGAGGTTGCGGTTTCTATTCCTGCCTCAGGAAAATGTGTGTACGGATCTGCAGATATTTGTTCAGGGCGTTCTGGATGTTTTCTATGAATAATAAAAAAATATCTATCTATGTAATGTATTGTAATAAGTTTATCAGTTAATTAGTAACCATAACACATGCTCTGCTTAGCTTGGGGCTAGATAATGCTGTGTGAATTGTCCAACATTATTTATTTCACTTTGTTGTTTTCTGTTATTGTTATGAAATTTTGTTAAGTTTTCATTCATTAATGTCTTTGTCATAAAATATCTTGGATCCTAAATCGCAGTCAGTGTTTGGCTAAAAGCCCTTGTAAAATATAAGAAATAAATAAATAAATAAGACGTACTAGTCTGGCGTATTATACTCGCTCAGTTAAACAAACTCAGAAACAAATGCTAAGTAGCTCGGCTACGGTTTAGTAACTATATTAACTATGTACTTGTTTGTTAGTTAATAAACCGTTTATACAGTTGTTACTCGTTATAGATTTGGGGCTAGATGAAAATGTATGGATTGTTCTATTATTCATTCTGTCTGATTCATTTTATACTCTAACTACCGCTGTCTTTCTTTTTCAGACAGTATTTTCTAGTTTCGTTTTTTTTTTAAAAATAGAAAATTGTCATACATTGCGTCGCTGCCTGGTGATCATTCCAAGCCTACTCGTATAATGCATGTGACCTAGTAACCCACCGAATGGCGTATTAGACTTCATTGGAGTAATGAGCACTGCGTAATGCAATAACTTCGAATGGAGGCTTTTCTCCGCATGACCTTTTTTAGAAAAAAACTATTTATCCTGAAACTTTGCCATGGCGACAACAGTTTTTATAAGCTGTTGTCCTAAATATCAAATTAGTTTGTCAATTAGATATTGGACAAGTTTTTTTTGTCGACTAAACAAAAAATTACAAAAAAATTGCGTTAATATTTTAGACGGTTGTTGTACATTTGCTACAAAGTAAATTCGTCGAAAAAAGCATGTGTAAATAGTACACAATTCTGAAAAATCTCTGTTTATTATTTTCTAGCAGTGTCTCACGGTTTTACCCGCGTAAATCCCGTTCACGTGGGAATTCCAGGATAAAATATAGCCTATGTCACACCCGAAAAGTAAAGCGTTTTAGTGATAAAAGATTTTTTTAATCGGTCTAGTAGATTTGGAGCATATTCAATACAGACAAACGAACAATCATGCCTCTTTATAATATAAGCATAGATGATGATTGTAAAAATTACCATAAACGGTCAAAAATACATCTTAATCGACTAGCAAATCTCTTCTTACAGATAAGTTAAGGGCACTCTATTTCAATTTTACGAACCAAATCAACAAAATAAAAAACTTTCGGTTTATTGACAACTTTGGATCAAAGAAAAAGTTAAAGGAAAAAAAAATAATTACGAAGAAGTAAATTTATCCTCGAAATAAATTAACGAAAGCGAAAAATAATAATGACAAGGGCAAAAAATAACTGGAGGAAAACTTCTTGCAGATTCAGTTACATGTGAATTTGAACGTTATTCATTTATTATTGATTTGATCTATTCATCACACTAAAAATGCGAAAGTTTGTATGTATGTAACCTCCTTACGCCAAAACTACTAAATACATAATAGACTAGCAAAAACTTTATTGGACACTTTAATTTAGAAGAAACTATCCACAAAATAGAAAAAAATACGGATCGGGATGATATGTACAAACAGGTATTTCCGAATCTCGAATTATGTAGGTTACTTTTATCCCGTTAAATTACTAGCGAAGCCGCGGTCTTGTATAGAAATAAAAATTATTTGTAGTATTGTTTATCCTACTAATATTATAAACGCGAAAGTTTGTAAACATTTCTGTATGTATATTTGTTGCTCTTCCACACAAAAACCACTGAACGGATCGGGCTGAAATTTTGCATACAGGTAGTATTGGCTTGGAATAACACACATACTTTTTATCCCATAAATCAGTTCCCGTGGGATAACGCATGCGAAGCCGCGAGGCGCAGCTAGTACTAGATAAATAAAAAGTTGTATGGGAATAAAATAAATACCTGTCCCTGTTGCTACAGATATTTTGCTACGACCAGCTACGGCGTAGAGCCTTCCTTAACAGCGCTACGAGGCCTCTACGAATTTTGCTACGAATTTTGGTAAAGTGAAGAGAATTGATATTTTGACATAAAATTATAGTATCAAAATGCCAAACATTTTCATACCTAGTTTGTATGTCATAGCTTTAATACGGCATTGATTAAAACAACGAGCTGTGTGGTGCTGGCTTAGTATTTGCACCAACCCCGACTCTTTCCGTGGGTGTCGTAGGCGACTAAGGGAAGCAGCGCCCCTGCAGAACCATTCTACCACCAAACTGCGATCCCCAACCCGCATGCCCAGCGTGGGGATTATGGACATTACCCTCCATGAGATAAACGTCAACAAGGCGCTTATCTTGGGCTATCAAGGGCTTGAGTAGAGTCACGGGCCAATTTAAGGTGGTGTCCACGTGTTGAACGTCCTTCTTTCTTTATGTAGATGTATTATTGTAACATTTGGTTGGCATTGACTTTCATTTCACACTCATGCTGTTTTGTAAAATTTTAAAATACGCCTGATGACTCAAAAATTGTAATAAGTTAGTTAGTTTATCAGAAGATATTTATTGGACACGTATTTTTGTTGTCGATTAATCAAAAAATGATAAAGATGTAGCCAGTAAAGATTCCGCATGACGTCACGGCGTAGTATCACACTTTTTACTGAGCTTTGACGTCACTAGCGCCCACTCCCAAACTTTGACGTGCTTTATTTTGTCAGTTCTTTGGTTGGCAAAAGAAAAAAACGTGTCCTATGGACCTAGCAAAATTCACGGACGGAGTCTCGGTAAGATATAAAATGAACCACTCGATAGTCTGTCCAGTGTCCACCCTGTGTACGTACACTAATACACTCACATATTGACATCATAGTCTGTCCATCGTCTGACATTACGGCTTGAGACGATGTACAGCATTGTGAACAAATGTAAAACCGAAAAATACCTTCTTGTGTCGTCAAATGTTGCAGAAACCACAGTCGTTTCGTCAACAAAAAATACGGAATCACATTTCACAGGTACATTTCTTAGTTCATCGACTTATTTTTTCGATTTCACGCAAAATTATTAACAACAGAAAAATCATAACAAAAACACAAATCTTGCCAGTGCTGCCAACATGGAAATTTCCCGGTAGGTTGGGAAAAAAATTTAATCCTCGTATTTATTAAAATTAAATTATGCATGAGGTAGGCACCTACTTAAAATAAGTAAAACATAATAATTTTGGTTGTCTATACGTATAATACTTAAAAATAATTTATGTTTGTAAGTAATTTAACAGCATTTTACTTACAACAAAATGCTATTATAATTAAAATATAATTATTAGAACGATGTGTATATTTGCATTTGGTTTTCATTATTAGAAACGTTTAATTGATCGAGCCGCGGGGCGCAGCTAGTCATAAATATTTTATAGGACATGGATTTTTAAAAACTTATGACAATGTTCGGTAGTTTTTTCTTCTGTTGGCAACCCTTTAAAACTCTCACACGTAGTAACAGTTCGCCATTGCTGTGCTTCACTTTTGATTCGGTAGAATTCCATTCGTAAATTTATTCAATATCTTGTGATAATTACTGCCGGACTAATTAGAATTTTTGAGTCGTTATGCCTATTGTTTACCAGCTAACCTACATAATATGTAATCATATGTGTACATAATACTGTTCTTTGTTAATTTTCTTATGCTATGTCTTATGTTATACTGCTTTGGGGGAACGCTGCAGATATTAACACCATATTTGTGCTGCAGAAGCGGGCTGTTCGTGTCATCTATAAAATGGGTCCCAGAGAATCCCTACGAAATAAATTATAATGACAGTACCAAGTCAATATATTTATGAAAACTTGTTGTATACTCATAAAAATATCAATAGTTTCCCAAAAAATTGCGATATACTATAATGTAAATACTAGAAATAAACATAAACTCGCTGTACCCACAACTAGGCTGCATAAAATTAATGTATCTTTTAAAGGGCAATGTATACGCTTCTACAACAAAACCCCTACTGAGCTGCAAAAATTATCAGTAAATAAATTCAAACAAACTGTCAAAACTTTATTATGCAAAAAGGCTTACTATAAAATATCAGATTATCTAGAGGATAAAAAAGCTTGGGACGGATTTTGCTCCAACTCGAAAAATGACAACTAACAGGCTAAAGGTTTCTTCGTCGTTTCTTTACTTTAGTCTACATACCGAAGCGATCGAAATCAAAAATACCACTTTATTTCCGTGTCAGTGTATTTTTTAATATGATTTGACCTTTTCTAGGTGTACATTTATTGTATTTATGGAAATAAAGCATTTTTGAGTTTGCTGTTTGTGTTTGTACCCAATAAAAACTCCATCTATCTATCAATTACTGTCAAATGTATCGAAAGAAGAATTTGAATGTACATTTTTATGCTGTGTGGGTATACAGTTTTGGCCGAGGGAAGTCAAGTTTCGATATTTTACTTGCCGCCTGCAAGGGGATACCGCCGCCATGCACCGTCGTCAGCTGACACCCTGATTGCGTCATCTACACGGTAAACACAGGTGTGTTATTATTATTATTAAAGTTTTTATATGTCATGTATGTTAGTTTTTAAGGTAAACATATATATATATATATAATGTATATTGATATGGAGTGTAGAATAAGTTAAATAAGATCTGTAACTTTTCTATAATCTGAAATATATGAATTATTATTATTGGATTAATGAGCGCAGAGTTTTAGTGGGCTTTACAATATCTATAGGCTGAGTGAATTAGGGGGTTATTAGAACGTGGTTATGTTTTCTGGGTTCTAAAAATAGACTTGATTGATGAACATAGATCTACTTAAAATTATTTATTTTAAGTCAGAATTTGAGGCTATGATTTTTCATTGTACACGTGTGGTTTGAAAATGTTCGTCACCTTAGAGTCGGTTTTTGTTATTTTCACCCATCATGTTATCACCGCAAAAATAGCGCTGACAGCGACGATTTATTGACATGTCATGTGACGTAATGCTGCATAGCATGCATCCAGAAAAAAATCTTGCCATAGCATGTCTGTCAATGAGGTTTTACTTCAGTTTATATGTATATGTATGAAAATAGCATTGGCTTTACGAAGTTATTGTATTCTCTTTGCTTTAATCTGTGGAACCGAAGATGGTGTCGAAAAAACATGTAAAATACATTAAATAAATGTTTTCAAGATTTATAAATGTCCGTTGCATTGTAGCAATTAATCGGTTATTGAAAAAAATAAATATTAATTATAATAATAATAATAATATTTATTTCTGTAACAATATTACAATCAGTAATTCTATGGTTGAGACCCTCATTTAAGTATAAAAACTTGTGTTAGAGGGTCTCGCTCTTCCATAACAAACGTTACAGATTACAAGTAAGTAAGAAACAAAGCAAAAGTTATTTTTAAATCTAAATGTTCTATTACAATTGTTAAAATCTAAAATCTAATCTAATTATGGTCTAGTTTATTTGTTATAAGGAAGGTAAAAAGTGCGATTTGTGAAATATGGGTGTGAGTAATGTTAATATGAGTGTGCGATTTGTGAAATATGTGTGTAAATATCTTGGGTATAATAGGAGAGGCCTATGATATATGATGATGATGAATGTCTAAGTTCCCCCGAGGACACCAGTCTCATAAGAGTCTGCTTTCCCACGTGCTGGTTCAGAGGCAACTTTGACTGATCTCCTTTGCGATAAACGCTTCAGGTGCGAGTCAAGGTTTCCGACGATTGCATGAATATGTAGTAAGGTTTCTCAGTTTTACGATATTTAAATGGGACAGCATTTAATTTGCATTGTACATTAGCCGCAGGCGTTTGCATCACGATTGGTAGGTTTATTTTTGATCATCATCACCACCAATGTCCTTTACATCGACGCTCGACTAACAAGTAACTAGAAAGTAATTTTTTTTATCGACACAATAAATAAACTCATAAATGTATGTGTCTAATATCTAATAGATAATGCTGTGTGTATACGTATTCTCTATTGATATAGAAACATAATCTACATAATTATTTTTTTTGCATTTTGAGATGTTTTTATTGTAGAAATTAACCATTGAAAAATTGATATTTTAAATCTCAATCGCAAAATTTCAAAACGCTACGCCATTGACTAGAGCGGACGTGACATCACTGTACTCATTTCTTCTTTTTTTATTCTGCTTGCTGCACCTTGATTTGACACTATTCTGCCCACTTGACATTTCGTATTGTCGATTATTTTCAGTTTTTTCGGAAAACCTCTTTCCTGAGATGATCACTACCGAGGTCGTCACCAAAGGTTTTAATCAAGTGTGTACGTCGACGTCACATAAACATGGCGCCAATATGGCAGCGTTTTTATCACCCGAAAATGATTGTAGTTTTGATTTGTTTTTTTTACCTTGTTAATGCGAAATTCAGTGAGCGTCTTATCATTCCTCGGTTAAATAATGACCTAAAGAATCGATTAAAACAATAAAAAAAATCGATGCATATACCCTATTATCCAGCATTATTTATTATTATTATATGTATCTACTGTTAATCAAAGTGACAGATTAATTAGACTCATATTTTTTTACTCAGGATACCATATTAGTTGAAAGTCTTGATATTGGTCTTAAGTTAAAAAAAGTCTCGCAGTTAACGGTCAAATTATAAACTGCTCCATAATGACCAACTTAACCACCTTATGCTAATAAGAACACACCACGGGTCATAAAACTAGTACGTCGCTGTATGGATCCCTTCCCTAATTTTAATAGCTATTAATCATTATGTTTGAAGCTTTGCCACAAAAACGGCGACAGGTTGTAACGCACGTCATAACGGCATTTTATTGAAAGGTTTTATTTTGGTTTTTAAACGTCTTGAAAAAAAGGAGGAGGTTCTCAATTCGACTGTATTTTTTTTATGTTACCTCAAAACTTTTGGCTAGGTGATCCGATTTTCATGATTCTTTTTTTATATGAAAACTGCTTTCCGTGTGGCCCCATTTTAATTTAATTTTTGTTCAGTTCTGATAATGGAAGCCATGAAAATTCATGAAAAACTATAAAAATTTAAGTCAGTTTGTATTTTTTTAAAACAAAATTAATTTTTGTTATTATAGTGCGTAAACCCTCACACTCCGAGTAATTTCTGAAATGTAAAAAGATTTTATTTAGCTCACCCTGTTTGTTTATTGGTTCGGGTCAAATCTAGTAATTCAAATTCGACCATTTTCCTGTGGACGGATTGAACTGAAGCAATTCTTTTTTCGTTTCTCTCTTTATAAGACGTCCGTCGAATGAAGCCCACCACTTTGCCCAGACTCTGTTTTAAGGAGGTTTTACACGCGAGTGTTTTGTACGTGTAGGATTTAATAAGTCACGACACTGTTACGCTGATATTATTACGGCATGTGACGAAAATTTGTACTTCATACTTCATAGATCGTTAATGGGTTTAC
This sequence comes from Eupithecia tripunctaria, assembly GCA_955876795.1. NCBI lineage: Eukaryota > Metazoa > Arthropoda > Insecta > Lepidoptera > Geometridae > Eupithecia > Eupithecia tripunctaria. The sequence goes on along the minus strand of OY041623.1, from coordinate 2,993,263 downwards.
TGGATAACCTTGTAGGTTTTCCTTCACAGGAGTTTATTTAAGTATTTTCTTTATCAACAACGAAAGTAACAATTCATTAATAGAAACAAATGTTAACTAGTATCTACAATTGAAATAGTTGAGCTTACTATACAGTACTAAACAATCGACAGGTAGCTCAACTGAGCCATATCAAGCGTACCCAAGACGCTGGCTGCATTGCCCCGCTGTATGGCAATGATGCGCTGCGTTATATACTTGCCAGCAGGGATATTTTAATTCATTCGATTCGTTTGCGAAGCGAAAACGTCAGATTCGAATTTGAATTCTATTCCGTTGGAACTTTAGAACGCTATTTGTAACTAACCTCAAAAAAAGGAGGACGTTCTCAATTCGACTGTTTTTTTTTATGTCTCCCTCCCTCAGAACTTTTGACTGGGTGGTCCGATTTTCATGATTCTTTATATGAAAGCTGGTGTTTCCCGTGTAGTTTCATTTTAATTTAGTTCAGTTCTGACAACGGGATCCATGAAAATTGATGAAAAAACTATAACGGTTAAGCTCGCCTTTGTACATGTCCAGTATTTGTAACTTTTATGTATGACTTGTGTGTGTGCAATAAAGAATTTAAGAATTTAAGAAAAAATTTAAGACGGTTCATAGTTAAAAAAAAATATATATATAATTATGATTTGTCAAAAGTTTCCGATATCAAATCCTACAGCCTTTCCGAAGAATTAAAATACCCCTGCAGCTCTCGGGTGACGCGTCGCGTCCACCAAACGGTCTGATATATATTTTTAAAACTATTCCACGGAAAAGTACTCCACGGATCTAGGGTTTCGACTCCTTAAGGGTAACAAATGTGTAGGCTCTATGGAGACCTGCCTATTTGCGCCTCTTCAGATCCTCGGTCAAAGCTGCCGCCGCACCCACCCTCACCGTTTTATTCCTACTTGATTGAAATTATCGAGCCTTTATGCTAACCATGCTCCTACACGACGCGCGCTTAAACTCTTAAAACTCGTTCCAACATGTAGACCTGTTTAATGACAGCCTACCTTCTACTTATGTGTCTCTTAGATTGTTCCTTAGTTTTAATTAGTTTGTAATCTTTATCGTATCCATTTTGAATGGAGCATAAAAGTAAACAATCCGCCCATACTTAACCTAAAATTCACTCTGTTGGCGCGTCCTTTTATACGTAATTTACATTACATGTCGATTTTAGATCCTCCCTTCAATAAAAATTGCTTAGAGTTCGAGTTTCAGATATAATTGATATCTGAAACTCGAGCAAGTGAGATTTTGAAATTTGTGTCGTACCTTGTTTACTAACATGCTTCATTCAAAATGGATAAACCATCGATAGTAAGCATTTGGGTGTAAACTGTGAGCTTCTATCAATTTTTAATAAATAAATGTCTAACTCTCTTATTCATAATAGTCTGCTAACTTAGCAAACCGCTAAATCTCGCTCTCTCTTCTTCTATTGACATAAGTCAGACTGAGAAACAACACTGCTTTGCAGCTGTTTTATGTTAGCAGACCATTATGAATAAGGGGGTAAATGTCTAAATGTCTTTTCACAACAACACACAAAAATCTATGACGCACTTATGAAGCAGTTCATACTTAGCTAAACTACAATAATTTGCTATGCCGACGTATAAAATATTTCGGCTCTGAGGCATATCCCATAAAGCTCCTGCCTACTTTATGGTCATAACAAAATAAAGTACCCATGGCCTATATTTTAATGTCACTATATACCTTCGCGACAAATAAGATTGTTTACATAAAAATCCAACCCCCCAATGACATTTCCAATTCGTATAACACCCCTTAAAGGGCATATTACACTATAATATGTTACCTACATTAGTACTCATAAATATTATATATATATATATATCTTATAACTTTTAATGAGCAATTCTTCCTGGCTCCGACGATTTTCATGAAATTTAGTATACGGGGAGGTTTTGGGAGCGATCAATAGATCTAGCTAGGATTAATTTTTAGAAAATGTCGTTTTATTAGTTTAGTTATGTTTTCAATAATTAGATTTATCGTATTCAATTGACGCTTCCTGACATCTATTGGCGAATAGTAATACTATTTTATTCGTGTTTTCAATAATGAACTTTATCCCAATCACCTTAGGAATTAAAGTGAAAAATATGACTCTTCCTGCCATCTATTGGCGAATAGTACTACTATAATTTCTAATAAGTACAATTTACCAAAAAAAAAGACGTGTGGCACTCGGGGACTGCCGCGGTAAAGCTATTGCAATGCCATCTAGAGGCGAGTTGCTGAACTAAAGAGACAAACGTCATATTTCAAAAAGTCATTAAAAGTTCTACTATTCATCGATAGATGGCAAAACTAAAAAGTATCACCGCTGTTCCGGTCGGAGTGGGGAGCGTGAGGTTTTTTCGTTACGGAATTTCTGGATTCGGTCCCCGCGCTCAAGGCCCGCGATAGAAGCTATGCAATAGCTTAAAAACTGATCGGTCACCCAGGTACTATAAATATTGCTCGACGATTCACAGTTCACACAGCATTATCTAGTCTCAAGCTAAGCAAAGCTTGTGTTACAGCTAGTACCCATAACAGAAGATATGCTTAGCTTTGGGCTGTATAACTGCAATATAATACACTACATAGATAGATATTGTTTATCATTAATAAAACTCTTGGGAGTATTTCCCATAATTGGGGGATTAAGGGGATTTGTGGGTTACCCGTTAAGATCTGGATAATGGCCATGGGTGTTATTGGGTATCATTTAGAGTACATGACATATTGTGTTGATTTAAACTTAAATCTTTAAAATTATACCATCCTGTTCAAAGACTAAAGTTACGTTTAATTCGTTTGACAAGAGGTATCGCTTTCATTACGGTTGTAAGCGGGTTAACTACGAACCTTATTTGTGTTGGAAGAACCCGCTTACAACCGTAATGAATTCGTCAAACTACGATAGTTTTTATAATAAAAAAGAGGTATCGCTTTTACTTGAAATCTAAAAAAATATTTTTGGTAATAATAGTTTTACACTACCTAAGTATGTGGGTAATTTTTAAGAAACCAAATAATAGCTATACATTTCTAAAACTGGCAATCTTCGTTAATAATTACAATAAATTTTAGTGAAAAAATCAATTATTACCACTTAATTTAGTTATTTGTAATTCTAAAAAAAAACAGTATTTGAGTTAAAAATGATCCGTCGTATAATTTTTTAAGACTTGTTTTTTTCACGACAGTTAGTTACCTATTTCTCACGTTTTGTCTAGTGTAATCCGAACCTTATTCAGGCTAAGTGGGTCATCGGAACCCTTTAATCAGGCTGGCGCTCTGACGGATTGGGGTAGTTATGAATGGAGGGTGAAATATACCCCCTCGCAATAACACCCTACATGGGGATGTGACAACGTGTTGACAACAGTACATAGATAGGTTGAAAAAATCTTTTTATGCAGAAAACTAAGGGTGGAAGTTTTTTAGCTGCCGTTGATGAGTCATTGCGTAGGAAAATTAACGATATGCGATAAAGTGGCGGTTCTTATTTTAAGGCATTTATAAAGTCATCTTAAAAAGAAAATTACAATCAAATACGAGTAATACTAATTAAATTTGTTATAAAAAAACTATAATACATACTACAGTAGTATTAAGATTATATCTGAAAGGAACACTTTAATACCAACCTAAGAAAACAAATCTAGATAGGTATGCATATTAATGTAAGCTTCTTGTTGCTTGCGAAAGATAAATAGAAAAAGAGTTTTGCCTCGTTAAGATCTAATAAACAGAGTCAGAGTCAAATCGTTTATTTCTTTAGACTTACAAAATAAGCACTTAGACAAGTCAAAATTTTTCTATACAAGCTTGATAAATAGTAATTACATGATATCAAATAAGAAATAAGGTGCAATCTAATTCACTTCTATTTTTTGCAACTTGCAAGTTTACCTATCGCTTATCAACTAGTACAATCTTTGCATATCTAAGTCTCATACAAGTAATTTATGTTCTTACATACTATTGTCGGTGTGGAACCGGGCGACATCCGGCATATTACAACATTTCCAACATATTTTGCGAATTCGATTCCCGCCCTTTTTATTCCGGGTGCGCTGGGTATTATCATTGTTTATATTTTTTTGTCATTTATGTAATGTATTTTATTAAATATCAGTCATCAAGTAACCATAAAACAAGCTCTGTTTACGTTGGGGCTTGATGATGCTATGTGGATTATCCAGCATTATTTATTTATTTCTGCTACCCACGCAAAACCGGGCAGGTACTAACCTGTCCGGCTTTGCGTGTCACATCAAACTAATATTTGGATGTATGGATGGATGTTTGTTACACCTACCTCTTCACGCTAAAACTACTGAATGAAATTTTGCATACAGGAAATCCTAATCTTAGAATCAAACAAAGGCTAATTTTCATCCCATGAATCAGTTCTCGTGGGATGGAAGCATGATAGAAGTCACCTTTAAACGTTTCCAAAGGATCAACGCGTGCGATACCACGGGGCGCAGCTAGTGTAAACTAAAATCACCCGGATCTCTATGAAAATCAGCATAAAACAGGACGTAAACCGCTTTACACAGTAGTTACATAATGTTATTCGCATTGACCCAAAACTATCCGGGCTTCGTGTCGAAACTTTGTTACTACTCTAGGTACTATAAAACGCTTTGTCACGGGCGGTTTGACAAACATTTCAGTTTACTACATTATTCTGACACGTTTACACGACATTTTCAAATCGAATTATAGTAGGATTAGGTACCGTAATCTGTTTAATAGCTATCTTTATATAAATATCAATTGGTTCCTTAAAAATAGATATATGCGATAAACATAATTTTGATAGAAACAAACATAGGCTGTGCCCACAACTCAGCTACACAAAATAAATTTATCGTAGGGCAATGTATACGCTTCTAAAACAAAACTCTAGTGTTGCAAAAATTATCTTTAAATAAATTCAAATATTGTCAATACCTTGCTGTGTTTTTTGCACTATCACATTAATATTATAAATGCGAAAGTTTGTATAGATGTATGGACGTATGGATGGATGGATGGATGTTTGTTACCTCTTCACGCCAAAACTACAGAACGTATCTGCCTGAAATTTTGCACACAGGTAATTCTAATCCCGGAATTAAATATAGTCTACTTTTTATCCCATAAATCAGTTCCCGTGGGATAAAATCACCTTTAAACGTTTCCATAGGAACAACGCGTGCGAAGCCGCGGGGCGCAGATAGTAAAATATAAGGTTATACAGGATGACATGGTTCCCAAGAAGAGATCTTAGTATGTCTCAGGCCCGTATTATGAGAGCTTGCTCAGTCATAGATCTATGCTTGAGTGACGTTTATATCATAGAACAGCATTTCTCAAGCAGAGATCTACGACTAAGTAAGCTTTCATACGGGCCTTAGTGTACAAAATGAAAATAATACAATAAAAAATTAACTTTAAATTTTGATAAGCTCTGCTTAGCTTAGGGCAAGATGAAGTTGTGTGTATTGTCCAGCATTATTATTAATTAATCTAGATTTAATGTTGGAGCTACAGATAAACCTTTATGTACTATACTTTTCTTATAAGCTTCTACTAACATAAAACTAAAGCTCGAGTGAAGCCGGGCCCTATTCTTACGATGCTTATAAATAGGGCAGAATCAATAAAAATAGTTGAAATAGCTTTCGTAATGAATGGCTACAGTTTTGATATAACGGGGCTTAGGAATTTTATGAGTGCTGTTTTCGTAGTAAGAAAAATATTTTTGTTATGTTTTATTGGATTGCTAAGGCTAATTAAGGATTTCTACGCATAGGTTAGCATGAAAAACGATTAAGGGAAATTTAAAACATCCAAACAAATAAATAAGCAAACAAAAGTTGTTGTCAAACCTATCTAGCTCTGAGACGTCTTACTCGCCAATAGCACTAATTTACAAACTTCTGGGGTTTATGAGTTTTACTATTGTAATATTAGTTTAAATTGGTAAATAAAAAAGAAAATAAAAATAAATATAAAGCCATAAAACAGCTAAAAACGTTTTTTTTTATTTTTTTATTGACGACCGAGGTTGCCGGTACAATCCGTAGATATTTGTTCAGGGTGTTCTGGATGTTTACAAAGTATAATAAAATATATTTACGTATGCAGTGTATTGTATTACATATGTCCTACTAATATTATAAACACGAAAGTTTGTAAACATCTATATTTGTTTGCATACAGGTAGTTCGCCGTGTGGTGCCGGCGGCATAGAAATTGCACCACCCCTACTCTTCCCGCGGGTGTCGTAAGAGGCAACTTTGGTATATTAACCGGGGGCGGGCAGCAGCGCCTCTTGACGAACAATTCTGTCACCAAACTGCGATCCCCAACCCGCATGCTGAGCGTGGGGATTATGGGCATTAGCCCTCATGATAAAACAGCCAATAAAGGCGCTTATCAGGGGGAGGCCTGCGTCCAGCAGTGGACCAATATAGGCTGTTGAGGTTGGGGTAGTTCTAGGCCTGGAATCACACATAGGCTACATTTAATCCCATAAATCAGTTCCCGTGGGATAGGCGTGCGAAGCCGCGGGGGGCAGTAACCAGTTACATAGTACCCTTAATATAAGCTCTGCTTAGCTTGGGGCTAGATAAAGCTGTGTGAATTGTCCAGCATTATTTATTTATTTAGGGCTAACATTTCTTCAAACAACTTTTCAGCGTATTTTCAAAATTTACTCGGTCTATCTAGATATTACAAACACTATCCAAACCTGCCCAGTCTTTCACTTCTCCAGTAAACATTTATTAACGAACACAAAAAAACTAAAAGCAAATAGTTTTTATTTAAAATGATGAAAATAATTGGTTAATTTGTTAACCTGAAACAAGAGCGTAGATTGGAAAAATATTTTCATTGAAAAAACGAACGACGTAAAAATCGCACAAATTGTAAAAAAAGGGACGTAAACAAAGTGCAAAAATACAGAATGGGAACTTGTGTGACGTCAACTATCTAAGGTATCTATCAACTTTTACGTCGAAACCACAACGAAATTTAAAAATAATCTATTGCAGTTTGCTTTTGTTCCTTCCGAATATTACAGCGAAAATGCTCAATAAAGTTACAGAGTAAAATCTTTTTTAACCCACTTCATAAACGAGGTTCTTTGTTAGGCTGTGTTATGTTTTTTTATGAATATTCGTCAATTTCTACGTCAAATATTTTGAAAATTATTTCCCTGTCGTGTAGAGATTGTCGAGTGAGGCACCACTAGTAGCCAGAAGGGCTATTACAAACAAATTTTGATGCTCAAGCTATGTGGGGGATTTCAGGAATCTTTTTTTCCGGAAATCCCCTATGACTGACTATCTAGATTTCATTTGGGGGAAATCAGAAAAAAATATGGAAATTCCTCACGTGGAGCACGGCCTCGGGGGATTTCCGAAATTAAGAGATGCCTGAAAAATTGGTTTTTGTTTTGCAAAACTTAAAAAAAGTGTATAAATAACGGATTATAAGTCGTAGTATTTTCAAAACTAACAAAAGTTCGGATTTGAATGAATTTTACACAATATTATTTTTACTTTACTTTATTTTAATTTTGATATTAGTTATGATTTTAAATTGTTTCGTCTTAATTTTATTTGTCATTCTGTTGTCAATTTCTAATTAAGTGTGCGTGTATATGGCATCAGCTGAAATAGATGAATATAATAATAATTATTATTATTAAAAGTATTATTATTATTTTAAAATAATGGTGGCCAATTCTCACAACATTATTTAACCTCAAGCTAACTAGAGCTTGTATTTATGGGTGGGTACTAAATAAGTAATTCAGTTTTAAAAGATCTTTATTTATAAAATTAAATAATAAAAAGTAATACAAATCCAGTGTACATTTATCCTAGACAAAAATAAAAATAAACACGTTTGAGAGCTGTATGAGCTTTTTCAAACTGTAAATGTAATTGTAATAAAATTGTAATAAGTAATTGATAAACTTAATACAATGGATAACATAAACATATTATGTTATTTTACATTAGGAGTATTGCGTTATTTTACTAGATAGTTATTTAAACGGTTGTCGGTCCCCATTAGTCCCCAGAACACAAAACAGATTTATTAGTTTAACCAAAAAAGCTTCGTCACGGAGGTTTTTTATTCACAATGGCTGTATGTAGCATAGTACCTGCTGGTTTTGTTATAATGATAGACTACCAAACGATATCGGAGCCTTACTTTGCGAAATAAAATATCATAAAAGCTCATGTCAATCAAAATGTCGAGTCAGTCATTCATGTGTGACAGTTGAAAGACAAAAGGAATAACGATAAACATAGCGTGAGTTTTTTATGAAAATATTCGTTTTTTGTCTGTCGAAGTGGGTCTCAAAGACCCTAGCGGCATGCGAAGGGTTAAATGTAATTGGAATTGAACTTACCTAATAGTGATCATTATCGTTATGGATGTAAGCGGGTTAACTACGAACCTTTTGGTAGCCTAAAGGCTGATAACACCAAAAAGGTTCGTAGTGGTCTGGTAAACCAGACCACTACTAGATTTAGGCCTCCACTCATAATAAATAATAAAAATAAATCACATCACATCACACTAATATTATAAAGGCGAAAGTTTGTATGGATGTATGGATGTAAGGATGGATGTTTGTTCCTTCTTCATGCCAAAACTATTGGACGGATCTGGCTGAAATTTTGCATACAGGTAATTCTGATCTTGGAATAAAACATAGGCTACTTTTTATCCCATAAATCTGTTCCCGTGGGATGAAAATCACCTTTTAATGTTTCCATAGGAACAACGCGTGCGAAGCCGCAGGGCGCAGCTAGTACATTAATAATGCTGGACAATTCACACAGCATTATCTAGCCCCAAGCTAAGCAGAGCTTGTGTTATGGGTACTAGATAACTGATATACATAAATATATTCAGGAGGCGAACTAGCATTTTGAGTAGTGTAGACTAGAGTAGGGTGATTTCTATCCCATGGGAACTGATTTATGGGATAGAAAAAGTCCCTAGGTCCACTAAAATCTATAACAAAGATCCAGTGATGGACCTTTTTTATTTATTTTATTTATATTTAAACAGTTTATTGCACTAAAGTAAAAAGGGTGGGCTTAATGCCGAGGCATTTTCTACCTGCCAACCAGAAACATTATTTTTATAGGGGGTTGGCGTGCTAATTTAAGTTTTACACATTACCTATACATAAAAATAATTGTATATACAGCTTTTTGGAGCTATGTTTGCTTTTAGGATTATAAATTACCTGTATCCAAAATTTCAGCCTGATCCGTTCAGTAGTTTTGGCGTGGAGAAGTAACAAACATCCATCCATCAATCATCCATATTTTCACATTTACAATATTAGTGTGATAGGCACTTTCGCTATAATATAAAAAGTTGTTAGGTCGATGGACGATGACGTTAATTTTACCGCAATCTTAGGTCATTTGAGCCTAATCTTAGGTCATTTTCCCGAGTAACCTTACTTGTCCTAACTACTTATCTGATTGTTGTTGGCAACTTTCAGTTGACTTTGTATTTACGGCAAATGACCGCGGGGTCCTTATACAAATGTGTTTGCTTTATTATAACTGCCACAGCCAAAGGTTAACGTAACGCCTAACGTAATTTATCTTTTAAAGGTCAATGTATACGCTTCTACAACAAAACCCCTACTGAGCTGCAAAAATTATCAGTAAATAAATTCAAAGAAACTGTCAAAACCTTATTTTGCAAAAAGGGTTACTATAAATTATCAGATTATCTAGAGGATAAAAAAGCTTGGGACGGATTTTGCTCCAACTCGAAATGTAACACCTAACAGGCTAAAGGTTTCTTTGTCGTTTCTTTACTTACTGTCTACCTACCGAAGCGGCTGAAATCAAAAATATCACTTTATTTCCGTGTCTTTTTTTATATTATTTGACCTTTTCTAAGTGTACATTTATTATATATATTATTGTATTTATGGAAATGAATCATTTTTGATTTAAGTTTGAGTTTGAATGGCGGCGTAACGGATGAGCCATAAAGCAAGAACTGCAACGGGCCTGCCCCGCGCTGGGGTCCACCACATTATTGTTTTGTCTGCCACATACACAAATACAGTATAATTAATTTTAAAAAACTATAAACCGACTTCAATTTTTTTTCGATTTTTTATGGATTTTCTTGAATCTCATTGTCAGAACTGGATCAAATAAAAATGAAACTACGCGGAAAGCACCAGCTTCCATATAAAAAAAGAATCATGAAAATCGGACCACCCAGTCAAAAGTTCTGAGGTAAAAAACATTAAAAAAAATACAGTCGAATTGAGAACCTCCTCCTATTTTGAAGTCAGTTAAAAAAACACGTAAATTAAATAAATAAATAATGCTGGACAATTCACACAGCTTTATCTAGCCCCAAGCTAAGCAGAGCTTGTGTTATGGGTACTAGATAACTGATATACTTAATACAATACACTACATAGATAGATATTTTTTATTATACATAGAAAAACATCCAGAACGCCCTGAATAAATGTCTGCAGATCGTACACACATTTGTCCCGAGGCGGGAATCGAACCCGCAACCTCCTGCGTCGCAGGCAGACCATCGCCCACCGCGCCACAGAGGTCGTCAAAAAATTATGCAAGGCTCGCTCCGCTCGCTGATAACATTCGGAAGCATCAAGCGTTTTTTTTTACTACAAACAATACTCTGAATAATGGCACAAGATTTTAACTTAAACCGATTTACAGATTTCAGTATCGCTATTGAGGGGGCTATTGACTTAAAATAAGTCAATAGCCCCAGAAATTCAAAAGGCTTTTATAGTTCTCCATAATTGGTCCCACCCACCTGCGTTCAAACTTAATGTTGTGTGACGTACTTACCCGCACCTGTGGGTAATCGCTTTTAGATTTGCCACTCTCTTGGGGTCTATAGATTTTATAATAATGACTTAGGAACCTTTCCAGGAACCACAATGGAGGTATCAGCGATTGAATTATGCTAATTAAGTTTTCATTTGGATTTTATTAACGTTTAGACACTGTTTGTTAGATGATAGAGAATTGGAATGAGCGAGAGAAATGATATTAAATATCAGAATTAATAATTAGTCGAACATTAAAATAGAGTTAAACGTCAAAAGTCTAGTGACTAATAATAATAATTTTGTTTCAAAAACTATAAACCGACTTCAATTTTTACAGTTTTTTCATGAATTTTCATGGATCAAATTGTCAGAACTGAACAATTAAAATGGGATCACACGGGAAGCACCAGCTTTCATATAAAAAAAGATTCATGCAAATCGGACCACCCAGTCAAAGTTCTGAGGTAACAAAGATAAAAAAACTGACGAATTGAGAACCTCCTCCTTTTTTTGAAGTCGGTTATAAAAACGAATTAATCCGTCGTCCGTTATACATATATTAATGGAAGTTATTAGACACGAATTTTTCAAAAAATTGTGTGTTAATTCTTTATTGTACACATTTAATATACAGCATGAACTTATTAAATAAGATATGTACCTACATAGGCGCGCTTAACCTTGAATAATTGATTTTGTTTGAAAAAACTATAAACCGACTTCTATTACATAGTTTTTTCATAAATCTCAGTGTCAGAATTGGACTAAGTTAAAATGAAAACAAACGGCTTTCAGCTTTCAAATAAAAAAAGAATCATGAAAATTGAACCACCTAGTGAAAAGTTATATAAAATAATAATACAGTCGAATTAAGGACCTCCTCCTTTTTTGAAGTCGGTTAAAGATGGAATAATCAGTTGAGCTACAAAGGGCCTAAGAAGGGCCCATGTCTTGTCGAAGGTGCCCAGTTCAACCCGCCATCTCCGTCTACGCTTTCCACGTAGCTGCCGTCAATCGGACGTCGAGTCTTCTCGTCATCCATACCGCAATGCTAAAAGCTAAAGTTTTCAATCGGTGCGTCCTACCCGTCATGACCTACGGAGCTGAGACGTGGACACTCACGATAGGGTTGGTCCACCAGTTCGAAGTCGCTCAGCGAGCTATGGAAAGAGCTATGCTCGGAGTCTCTCTGAAAGATAGGATTCGTAACGAATACATCCGACAGATAACCAAAAATATCGACACTGCTCAGAGAATTAGCAAGCTGAAGTGGCAGTGGGCCGGAAATATGTGGCGAAGAACCGACAACCACTGGGATAAATGAGTTCTAGAGTGGAGACCCCAACTCGGCAAACGTAGGGTCCAGCATAATGATAGTGATGATGATGATGACGGACGTCCATCCGGTACAAGTAAAAATGTTTTTTTATCTATCATAAGTTAGATAAAAAAATAAAAACAACGGGTTGCACTCCGGGAGTGCCGGCAGAAGGGAAAACTACACGCACACTCTTCCGATGTACTAAGGCACCACAAGTGGCAATTTTGTTCTTTGCGATAATAAATACTTTGAACGGCGCCATCTGTTAGCCCGCGGCGACCCTTCTCTACTACTATGTTAAAGTCAAAGTCAAATCGTTTATTTCTTTAGACTTACAAAATAAGTACTTAGACAAGTCAAATTTTTACTATATAAACAGCTTGATAAATAGTTATTACTATCAACAAGAAATAAGGTGCAATTGACTTTAATTCACTTCAATTTTTTGTCCACTAGCGGAAGAAGTGAAAAAGAAACCACTAGCAAGTCCATCGCTTATCAACTAATACAATCTTAGGATAACTAAGTCTAACTGGTCTTACATACTATTGTCTGTATGGAACTGGGCGACATCCGGCCAAGCATTAACATCATTTACGTAGTCATCTACGGAGTAATAGGCTTTCTTGATAAGATTTCGTTTTATGTTTAAATTTACGAATAGGGAGCTCAGTTGCTTCAGATGGAAGCTTATTATAGAATTTTACGCAATTGCCCACAAATGATTTCCCTACCTTTCGTAATCTACATGATGGGATGTGTAATTTGTTCTTGTTTCTTGTTTTTTTATCGTGAACATCACACCTTTTCATAAAGTTATCTCTGTTTTTGTGTGTATACATTAGATTTTCATAGATGTATTGCGATATTACTGTTAAAATATTTATTTCTTTAAATAATTCCCTCAACGAGTCACGTGGATTTAATTTATAAATAGCGCGTACCGCCCTTTTCTCAAGAGCAAAGATAGTCTGGATGTCAGCTGCCTGTCCCCAAAGAAAAATACCATAAGACATAACACTATGGAAGTAACTGAAGTAAACTAACCTAGCTGTATCTTCATCGGTAATGTATCTATCTTAGTTGGGAGCTCTCTTACATTTGGTAACATGAATTTTATGCATTTGGTTTTTGAAGCATTGAGTAAGAGGTTATTAGCGGTGAACCAATCTAGTATTTGTGAAAGAGAATTATTTACATCGTCATAATTATGTTTATTTCTGTCAACTTTAAAAATCAATGAAGTATCATCAGCAAATAAGACTATATCACAGAGATCTTTTGCTAAATATGCTATGGTAGGTCATCTCAACTGACGCTGTGGGTTCTGTGTTACTCCCGGAACTAGCGACATCTTTTTTAACTAAGTGAACTATTTACACAGGTAGCTCTTATTTTTGAACTTTTGAAAGCTCACCTAAGTAAGCTGCAGCTTACAATGTAGTACCAATTTAAAATGACAGTATCTAATGAAAGCGTGTTACGTCACCACTGTCACGTGAGGCTGATCTATGTTAGATCAGCATCACGTGACCCTGACGCGAGTTTATCATATTACTCATGGCAAAAAAGTGCACAATGCCGTTAAAGAAGTTTTCACTTCAGAAATCATTTTTACCAAGCTCTAAATAGGGTTATTTTTTTAATCCGACATACCGTTCTTATGTCCATAGTACCCAGTGCCAGAAGAAGATCCACTGCCGGTCGATGACCCCTGCTGCTGTCTCGCTTCCTCATCCTCAAGTGGCGCCACTGCCTCCATAGCTGTCACTGTCACTTGACACCTGACACTGTACTCTGCCACTTCACGTCAACATCACTTCACTGACACTTGTACCTAAAGAGAGAGAGACTTGTATCAGTTTCAAGTTATCTACATCAAAGGGAGTATGAGAGCTTGGTGGAGTGGATGGTGGTGAAGAAAAGAATATTGCACTGTTCGAGTACATCTAGGCGAGAAAGTGCCTTATTTTTATCTAGTGTGCGATTTGAGGCGCGAGGCGCAGCCTTCAAACACACGAGATAAGAATCGCACAGGCGTAGTATAAAAACATTGGATATTCGATGTGAAATTGTGCATCAGAGCTTTAGACTGTAAAACGTGAAAGGAAAACAGAGGCATTTCTGCACCAAAAATTAATGAGCGCGAATGAAATAATTTCTTTTTTTTTACCAAACATTTTTGAACTCATTCATTACAACCTTATAATATTTGTTGGAAGAACACCATTGTTCTATTTTTGAACACCCGAAGAATCAAATCATTATTTTATTCGTCATACAAAATAATTATAAAAGAATTAAAGTTTTTAAAATGACTGTATTTAATCCACGTAGCTGGAAAACTTATACTAAAATACATCTCAATCGTTACTAATTTCATAAAAACGAACGAAAAAACTTTTCCGAATTTTAGTGGCAGTCTTGGCCAACTACTTAAATGTGCAACAAAACTGTAACGTTGAAATAAACTATATTCCTACTGTTATTTTTTGCAACAGCGAAGCACAAAAATATCAAATATCGAAATAAAGTAAGCTCCAGTTCCACTGACCTCTTTCTCCAAACTTTTAAATTAAACCGGTTCCCAAAATCGAATTCCAGCCACAAAGTACAATTGCACACAAAAGCACCGGCATAAACGGGTCACAATAATATCACGCCCCAAAAAACACATTAGCGAATTCGCATTTCAAATTTGAATATTCGCGTTCGAAATTGTAATTTCAATTGGGTTGAACGGAACGTGTTGTTTTCATAGCATCGCGGTACACACTGACTATTTTTACAAACGGCTGCTTGGAGTAAATAAATGTTATTTTGAATCATTCATACTAATGGGAGTTTTGATGTATCGTTGAGACCTCGTTTGCATTGGAAACTCGGAAATATCAGTGTTAGTTTATTTTTTAAATATTTTTATTCCGAAGTGTTACGCTGTGCCAAAACGGAGCGTAAATTTAATCTGACATTTGCAGATACTAAAATGATGCTAAAAATTTAAGAATCAAATAACATCGCGTAGGTATTATACTCGTAGCTAAAGAAATAAAATCGATGAGTTACGAACTTCTTTTTAACATTATTGACGTCACAGCTATGTAAGGGCATACTCACTAATATAACAATTCGTGCGTATGCACTCACATAACTGTGTGGTGCTGGCTTAGAATTTGCACCACCCCAACTCTTACCGCGGGTGTCGTAAGAGGCGACTAAGGGATATCCACACACACAGGGTAATTTCTAAAAATTCACAGTAGCAGCCCGGAGTCAGGAAGTTGGCGGTGCACCTTCGTACATCGCACCAAAGCACGTTAAGCTGTTGGTCCTGCGCCTAACCTCTCCCCGGTCGTGTCGGTCTGCCGTCCCATCGTATTATGAGAGAGAAGGCACACTTGGGCACTGTAATATGTCCTGCGCGCAGGTTCAAATCCTGTCAAAGATGTTTTTTTTTTGGGATTGATTAATAACCTAATTCCTACTACATATTATTGCGAGGCCAAAAATGGCCTTTTATCACCACGCTTGGCGGACGGATAGGCACATACTGCGATAGCAGTAGAGGTGCTAAAATGTCGACGATCAGCGCCTTTCTATCTCCTGAGTCAGGCATTTATGTTGAGCCGAGACCTTTTTGCTGCTGTAAAACACAGTAAGTACCTTCACTCTTTGGTAAATATGTTGTGTTATGTAATTGTTTTTTTTTTGTCAAATTAGGATTAAAAATATTGATTATATTAATGATGTTAATGCTTGGCCGGATATCGCCCAGTTCCACACCGACAATAGTATGTGTTGACAACGCAGAAGACCTAGATGACATTAAGACGTAGAATAAGGCACATTTTATGTAAATATCGTGATATTATCTTTCTATGTATATGTCGCAGCCGGAACGTAGAATTAGCCCGTTTGTAAAACGGCCAGGCCGTTTACAAAACGGCGCCATTCAGCTAAATGCCTAGGCCGATTGTAGAACGATCGGTGAAATCAACGTTCTACAATATGGCTGATCATCTGAATTAGCCCGTTTAGGGAATGGCTAGGCAGTTCACCGTGCTTAGGCCGATCGTAAAATGAAGATAACTGTTTCTGTGTACGAGGCTCCGTCTGCGCAGAATCTACAGTTACCTACATATTATATTTTATTACCGGCTATGACATCAATTATCTGCCAAGGAAAGTTGCTTAAAAATTGGGTTCGGAGGTTAGCTCAAACAGAGACAGCGATACTTAACTACCTACAGTAGAACACAATTTTAAAAGTTGGTCGTTTGGTACCTACCGTGCATACCATAACATGCATAACAGCTGTTATTTTATCTTTACTACATCCTCAACCTCAACCTCAACAACTTGTACTGCTAGACGCAGACTTCCCCTGATTAGCTCCTTATTGCCGTTTGTACCATGAGGAGTAATGACCATAAACTTCACGCCTGTGCTCCACGCTTGGCATAGGCATAGGATTGCAGTTCGGTGGAAAATTGTTCAGCAGGGCAAAACCGCGCGCCATTACTACTAATTAGTAATCCATGGTATAAAAAGATATAGCCGTTTTACAATCGGGCTAGGTTTGAGTCAGCCAAATCGTTGAACGTTGAGCGTTTTACAATTGGCCTAGCCATTTAGCTGAATGGCGCCGTTTTGTAAACGGCCTAGCCGTTTTACAAACGGGCTAATTCTACGTTCCGGCTGCGACATATATATAAGTAAGATAAGATGGGCATAAAGCCGTTTAGCTATAAGATTAATTATGTGAGAATTTAAGAATGTTGATATTAACTTCATTATATCAGGAAAAGTACGAGACTTAGAGCTATAGGAAGTAGGTAGTTAGGTAGCCTACATCATAACCTACATTTTGATACCAAATGTTGGTAGATAGGCCTTAAGATATTGAAATTGTAACCGAAAAACCTCAGAAATGATAGTGAAAGTCAAAGCGTAAATTGTAACGATTATATGCCGTCCTCTACACGGTATAGCTCGGAGGTAGGTAAGGTATCCAGAATGTGGGTACTGTACTGACACACTGGAAATCACTCGGAACAAGTCGAAACAAGGAAGAATAAAACAGCTGGAACCTCAAGAAGTCTTTCTACTCCCATCAACATCCCCTAGAAAGAAGTAGGACCACCATAGGACCTCTCCCCGTCCCACCGGCACCATCTCGAAATCAGCGGGGCTACCCAGCCCAGTTCCCGTAGGCCAGCTTCCCTAACCGGAGGTTAATCCTACAGTATGTAAGAACATAAATTAGTTGTGTTAGACTTGGATATGAAAAATTGTATTAGTTGATAAGCAATAACCTGCTAGTGGTTTCTTTCTCACTTCTTCCGCTAGTGGACAAAAAGTTGAAGTGAATTAGAGTCAATTGCACCTTATTTCTAATTTGATAGTTATCTACAAAATAAGCACTTAGACAAGTCAATTTTTAACCATATAAACAGCTTGATCAATAAAATCAAGCTGTTATAATAGTAAAAAAATGACTTTTTTTATCAATAATCAAGCTGTTTAAAGTAAAAAAAAACTTTCAAAAAGTCAATTTAATTGAATAGTCATTTTTTTACTATATAAACAGCTTGATTTTTGATCAAACTGTTTATATAGTAAAAATTTTACTTGCCTAAATGCTTTTGTCTAAATGCTTTCGCTGTGTTTGTGTTATTTTTCCTTGTGATGTTTTTTGTTTGTATTAATTATCCTATCTATATTATATTTTGTCTATGGTATGTAGCTGTACCTATATTGTATTGTCGTCACTCATAGGGACCCTAACTGAAAACCAGCGCAGTATAGGGCACATGCTTATACTGCAAAATGCTGAGCTAGGGTCCCTTTTTACCCAATGTACCTATTGTTAGATTTAATTATTCGTTTTATATGACCTGTTAATTTATGTATTGTACCACTCTTTTTGTCATGTAACTATTGGGTAAAATAAACAAATTTTTATCATAAACAAATTTTTATCTTTATCTTTTTTATCTTTTGTAAGTCTAAAGAAATAAACGATTTGACTCAGACTCTGACGCTAAACGTCTCACGTGAGACGTTGGGAATAACTAATTATTTCCTATCACCCTCAAAGCCATCTGTCCGTCTGAAATACGATCGTAGTAAACTGGGATTCTTGGCCAATGTTCGTGTGGTTTATGACGATGGCTGCTTGGTCATTCTTATTAATAATTTATTGCTTGGGAGAGCTGTATATTTGTTTAGACAATTATTGGGTGCCCGTTGAGTAAAGCTATAAGCTTTTGATTGATTGAGTTTGGATCTGGCTTTGAATAAAAGTAGGTAGCAGCCTTAAAGATTCTCTAAAGGATTCGTAACCATCCATCCGACGGAGAACCAAAGTTATCGACATAGCTCAATGAATTAGCAAGATGAAGTGGCAGTTGGCCGACCATATCTTATTTTATTTTATTTTTCCATCGATCAAAGTTTTCGCCGGCCCCCCATGAAATACCTGATCGATGTTTTTCGAATCTTATAGGAAAACTTACAGCTAGGACACAATATGAAATCTTAATTAAACACAATTAAAATTATATGCACCTGTGGGCTATTTATAAGTTCCCATTAGTAGCGAAATTCATAATAGTTATACAATGTTTCAGTGGTAATGGACGACTAAAAATATATTGATTTAACTTATTTAGTATAGGTATAAAAATAAACTAAATTTGAAGACACATTTGATGATCTTATGAAGAACCGACAACTGCTGGGGTCACGCTTGTTCTTCGGAGACGGCGTAAAAAGGAGGTAGGGTACCCTCCGGCACATGAGGAGACATATAAGAATATCATGTGAAAAAATATACATTATTGAATAAACTAAGTACGGGTTTGCCTCGATCGCCATTATTACGGATTTTCTCTAGAAATGGCGCGCGCGGTGATGTCACGGACGCAGATAATGGGCGTGATGTGTCATGTGTCACTATGACTGAATATGATCATGAAAGGGGCGGTTTTGCGAGCGATGCCTCACTTGGCGCGCGGAGCTCGGAGTGGCAACATCTCTGGTGGGACCCAGCCGTTATTGTTTGGCGCTCTCAGTGTCAAGATCGAGTGGTGTGGTGTCCTGATGATGTCTCGTGGAGAGACGAAACTAGTTGACGACTTACTTTTTTTTTTCGCGGAATTGTTACTAAATATTTTTCATTCTTATATTTACAATGGATTTCCGCAAAGTAACGCCTGAATCTATTACATGAGGAGACAATCTGCCAATTATGGACCTCTGGGAATAAGCCTAAGAGCGTCATGGACCTCTGGAAATAAGCCCAAGAGCGTCATGGACCCCTGGAAATAAGACTGTCGGCAGATGCTGGTTGCGGTAAGCTAAAGATAGGGCGCTAGGACGCTCATTAGGGAAGACCTTTGTCCAGCTGTTGACATAGCCTCCCCGTCGATGATGATGATGAATAGTGGCTTTAATTAGTAGTGGACGTCGTGGCTAATGTGGCTATGATGAATAACAAATTAGACTATACTTTATTTCAGCGCCTGAAATATTTAACAGGCGTGGAAAGACGGAATTTTTATTTAAATTGTGTTTATTAAAAAAGGATATTACAATCAAATAGTAGTACTTAATTAAAGTCAATTGTATACTACTTAATATTTACAAATGACTGCAGACTGTTTTAAATAATCTACTGGTAGCTCAACTGATCCAAATCAATACCTTCGTTATTCTGAGATATTAGTTAGGTACAGCTATAACCTAGGTAGGCTATAAGAAAAAATAATGTAAAATTAAAACAATGGCTTCCAAATGAATGTAATACTTTTTCATTGAAAAGAGCGCACAGAGAAATTATCTTTTTTTTTCGTAAGTATGTTTTTTAATTCAGACGTTATTCAAGGCACAGTCCAGTTCACAATGTTAACAACGTGCTTCAAAAATTAAGGAAAATATTGGCAGCGGCGTATTTTTTTATTTACAGCTACATTTTTGCACATATTCCAACGATGACATTTAACAAGTTAACTTTAAATACAAAAAGAAATCTTTGTATTTTAAAATCATGGCAACTATCCAAACTGTTTGACGGAAGTTATTAAAAAACGGCTATTCATAATGCTTTTATTAGCTAGAGCAAACATTTCAAATAAAGAATGCAGTTGAAATAAGACGCTCTTTTTCTTGTCAGTTTAGATGGGTAGTGTCCACTTATGTCACTGTCATTTTGACGTAAGACAGCGTGCCTCTGCTCAAAGCGGTTTTAAAAGCTTTGCAGAATGTCCGCTTTATAGATAAAAGTAAAATCTGTAGGTATTATATTATATAATATAAGCCGTTATTTCTAGAAATATTAACAGTTTGTGTTTAAGTTACATAGTACCTACTAATCACATCACACTAATATTATAAATGCGAAAGTTTGTATGGATGTATGGATGTTTGTTACTTCTTCACGCCAAAACTACTGAACGGATCTGGCTGAAATTTAAAATAGACATAGTCCTAGGTCTGCAATAAAACATAGGCTTTTTAACATAAATCAGTTCCCGTGGCATGAAAATCGTCTTTTAACGTTTCCATAGGAACAACGCGTGCGAAGCCGCGGGGCGCAGCTAGTTATCATATAAATCTTTAGTGTGTCTTGCGACATAGGCCTCTTTCAGCCCATTTGCAAATTATACATTTCTGTTTCCTATAAGTGGAGATACAGTTTTGCTTCTACATGTGTTTTGTTTGCTATTTATTTATTTTTATGATTTTATCATATGACTTGCATTCAAAGGATACAATGAAATATAAAATCCGTATTATAGCACAGAATAAATATAGTATCTAAGTATATTAATGAATATAATACAACACTAGCAGAACCTCGCGGTTTTACCCCCGTAGTTCCCGTTCCCGTGGGAATTCCGGAATAAAATATTAGCCTATGTCACTCCCTGAAAAGTAAGCTTTCTAATTGTGAAAAAAAATTTTAAATCGGTTTATTAGTTTCGGAGCTTATACAATACAAACAAACAAACACAAATACAAATCTTAACTGTTTATAATATTAGTATAGAAAATGTTTCTTGGAGCGTACTTAACATCTAGCCTATGTTATAACTAAACGCAAAACTTTCTCACAGTTATATTTCCACTCTTGTGCAAAATTATAATGAAAAACGGAGATAGAAGGACGTACCAAGGCCGAGGTTCGAGCGAGACAACAATATGCACACGAAACATGAACACCGACGCGCTGGTCCGACTATGACTATGATTAGGTGGTGACTGGTGACCCTAATTGTACCTAATTTGAGCCTTCCACTTTTGGGAGGCTGGTACCTTATCTCTGCTTCATTATTTAAATAGGTGGTTTCTTTAGTAATATCTTGTAAAATCAAACAAACTCGCTGTATTCACAAAAATAATGTATTATTTTATAGGGTCAAAATGTATTAGTAAATAAATTCAAACAAATTGTTAAAACCTTCCTGTACAGGAAGGTTTTCAGATCATCTAGACTAGAGGATAAAAAGCTTGGCCGAGTTTTTCTCTTGAAAATAACAATTAACAGGCTAAAGGTTTCTGTGTTTTTTTTACTTTAGTAATAAGCGACCGAAATCAAAAGTATCCTATTTTGGGAAATAACTGATTGTAATGGTTTTAACGCTGACAGTGCCCTGCCTCTGGCCAGGCTACAAGCAGTGCTTGGTCCACATGGACGTCGTGGGTAATGACAGTGTTAAAAGAAACAATATTTGAAGTATAATCCCTGAAACTGTTACGAATCGCTCGTTAGCAAGTAAATAAAAACTAAAATTTTAAAACACGTTCCCCTATTAAGTAATGGAAATAAACAGCTGTGTACACTCTCGAACGAAAGTACAAAACATAACACGGTACAGTTGCACACATAGAGTACCTACAGTCGAGCACAGTGGTGTTAGTAAAGTACGTTACAGAGTCATTTTAATTTGCAAATTAATGAGGCAGGCTCCGAATTTGACGACACTCTACGCCCATTACTGAATTCATTGCTGCGTAAGTACCTGGGGCGTTATTCTGGTAAACCAATGCCATTGGTGTGACAATGGTATCGTCACAAAACCATCACGTTAGCCACTTTATGTGAACGTGACAATTCTGCTACTGATTGGGGTAGTTATCACATAATGCGTACACGCTTTACTAAATTAATATACAATATGTGTATTATATTATATTTTATTAAATTTGTACCTACCAACCTTTGAAAAAAATATATAAACATAGATATTAACATTAAATAGAAATTTATTCATTAATTATTGTAAGTTACCTATCTAATAGTTTAAAATATTATGTAATGTAACATCCTGTCTGTGAGGAGGGCGATGGTGTCTGCGACACAGTTTTTACTAAAAACTACTGCGGGCATCATCGAATTCCAATACCTATATTAACCATGTGATTCGTTACAATTAAATAAATTGTTGTTGTTTAAATAATAGGTAGCTATATAAATACAACTACTCCGCGATCCGAAGTGTGTATAAAAGGGTATATGCATGTTTTTTTTAAATCGATTAAATAGGTTAATACGAAAAAAAATATAAAAGCCAAAGAATTTTCAATTATTGATGTAAATAACAAAAAGTTAAACTGAACTCAGTTTCGGGTGATAAAAACGCTGCCATGTTAGCCCTTGCATTTTGTGACGTCACGGATCATCGAGTCATCGCCCCTATGTCAATTTAAAGTCAAAACTTCATGCCCATACAAAAATGTTCAAGTATGACGTCACGCTTCAGGTGCCAATGGCGTTGTGTTTACACATTTTGCTGTTGAGATTTAAAATACTTATCTACTTTTCAATAAAAACATCATAAAATAGAAAAAATAAATACACAGATATATTTCTATATCAATAGAGAATACGTAAAAAAAATATTAGCTTTTTGAAGTCACATGCATTCATATACCCTATTCTCCTATAAGAGAAGTCGCCATTTTTCTTACCCTTTGCAGTTTCCCGTCACTTTCATTTGTAGCTCACGCATTTAAGCTACACTAGGGGTTCCATTAGCTGTGTGGTGCTGGCTTATAGAATTTGTACCACCCCAACTCTTCCCGTGGGTGTCGTAAGAGGCGACTAAGGGATATCCACCGGGGTGTGGGTAGCAGCGCCCCCTGCAGAACAATTATGCCACCAAACTGCGATCCCCAACCCAGCCCAGAGTGGGGATTATGGGCATTACCCTCCATGAGATAAACGCCATTAAGGCACTTATCAGGAGAAGGCCTGCGTCCAGCAGTGGACTAATACAGGCTGTTGAGGTTGAGAAGGGATTCTATTGCTAAGAGATGCTAGCTAGCTAAGGGTGGTAAAACTCCAAAGATAATTAACAACCGAAACTGTTAGTTTTGTCGAGCACTGTATTTATTGTTATCGAGTAATCAATATTGAGTTTTTGCAAACTACAATTTTAACGTTTGACAAACGAATTTTGTTGTGCACTGTATAAATTGATAAAATCTACACCAACCACCCAGATGATTGTTTTTATTTTTGCACTCAATCAATTCGATATTTGCTTTATGTTCAATCAGGCAAATTCTCACGATATTCAAAATTGCGTTAACATGTTAGCAAAATCGAGTCTAACGCTGTATTACGATTGTTTTCAAGAATTACCCTCCCTGAATTTATTGCGTAAGTACGTGGTTGCTAACAGGCGGTTTGAAAAGTGAATTGATTGACATTAATGCTTTGTTGAAATGTGTACGTAGGAACGTTTCAATGTGTCAACACAATGAAAATGAACGATATCGGCTGATGATTCACCCAAAAATTTAAAGATTTCGGGCTAAATGATGATTGTATGAATGAAATTCAGCATTTTTTTTAAAGAAAAATAAAGAATCAAAATGACCTCATTGAATCCGCACCTTACCTCTAGATTGTTTGTTATAGTCTGCAGTTAGCTGAAATGTCGCTATTCCTTTGTTGTAATAAAGGCTTGTTTTGTCCATTTTTCCTACAAAACATTTATTAGTAAAATTAAAATAAGTAAACCTACTTACATACATTTTTTATATCATATAACAACTTCACATAATTATTATGCAAACTTTAAAATAGCCCATGAAACTATAAAAAAACCGTTACAACCCTAACACTTTTCCATTCACCAGTACCTCCAAAACACCTGAATAAACAAGCAGGCTGCATGGCGCAGGCGATGCGTCAAACACTACCCTTAAAATTCACCCCCTTTACCCCCGTTCACCCTCCATTCGCCCCCACGGCTAAACCCCCAATTCACCTCGTAAAATTGAGCCTCTTCACAGAAACTATTATTAAAATAAACAAAACTGAGGTTGTTGGAACCAGTGATTTGTTTTAGAACTTTGTTTTCTGAGAACTTATAAAATTGCCGTTTGATAAACTTACCTAAATACTTCAATAATAATTCTATGTTATTATTTCTTATTTGATACAAAGTTTTGTTTAAAATTTGACTAAGCGCCTTTTTATTTTGTTTGAAATTTGACTTTTCCGTGAGCCGTGAAAATGATAAATGATAATTTATTTTAAAAAAACTTGAAAAATTATTTGTTTAAGTAAACAATATAAACTACTCAAAATTAGCCTACCAACTTAAAAAAGTATGTAGTTACATACGAGTTTAAATTAAGAACCATTGAATGAGTGACTTTGTTGTTTTCACTTAAGTACCTACTCTTTTTTTCATAGAAAATGTATGGGAATTGTTTTTTTAATTATTGCCAAAACTTACGATTTGATTTGGTATGTTACTTTGGGAAAAGTGTTCCTGGTTGGAAATAGAGTCGATTATTACCAACTTGTTTTTTTTGACAATTGTCATTTTTTGGGCAAACCGTACTTTTGCCCAAAAAATGACAAAAACTAAAAATGGCGTAATTTTTTCCTCAAAATAAAACAGAAGGTTCCTAAGGACAAAACCTTCTAACTACAAAAGAAACGGTAGCTACCCTTAAGGGGCCAAAATTTTGCCCCACCCTGTATATACCGGGGGCAGGCAGCAGTGCCCCCTGCAGAACAATTATACCACCAAGTTGCGATCCCCAACCCGCATGCCCTGCGTGGGGATTATGGGCATCACCCCCATGAGATAAACGCCAATGAGGCGCATATATCAGAGGAAGCCTGCGTCCAGCAGTGGACCAATACAGGCTGTTGAGAACACACAACACAACAATTTTAAATTGTTAAAACTTTCAACAATCTCCAATAAATACTGCATAGTATTTTGAAACAAATTCTAAATTCGATGGTTCGAACAATAAATCTAGCTGAGAAAATCCTAGATAAGCTTAATGATGTGTTTAACAACAAGCTATTAAACCTATAGGTAGATGGAGAATAATCTAAATCACGAATTCTAGTTTTCAGACGAAATAATCTATTGTTATTCGTGATACAAATAACCGTTCCACAAGAGATATGCGAGCAAGCTATGAAGAAGAGATTTTATTGGAGAAGTGAGGGGCAATATTATTCTTGGGAGATATTTTAGTTTATTAGTACCTATTTGATGGGGAAATAAAGCCTATAGATAGGTACCTAATTATTATTATTCCTACCTATTAGCAATATACCTAGTAACCTACTAAGTAGGTATTATTCTTTAAGTACTTACATTTTGAAACCCATTGGTTTTTTTGTTAAACTGGTTACATTATGATGATAAATAAATAAACTATAAACTAATCTATCTTTAATATACAGGTTAATCATTATCATTATCAACAAAGAAAGTAGTTCAAAAGTGAATTAAAACTGCTTGAATACGTTTCTTTTAAACCGACTTCAAAAAAAGCCTCTTTGTTCTGAAACTTCTTCCTTTTTTTATGTATGTTCGTTTGTATGTATATGAATTGTGTTCTACATATGTATATCTGTCGATTTATCTGTGGATTGAACCGATTTTGAACATTATTTTAATATTTTATAGACAATAGTCCCGAAAATCCCATAACATCTTCTTACTAAGGACTTAGTATACCTATTTATTATACCTTAAAACGCAAAAAAGTCTATAATAACACTTACACTGTTTTAAGTCGGGTTTTAGTCAATTCAAAACAATTAAATTATTATTTACAATTAAATTATTATTTATAATTTGATTGTTTTTTCCAATTTTTTCCTTTAGATGGCAAATTCTCATGTAACTTTCACTTAATATTTTTGTTGCTTTGTATTTTGATGACAGAAAAAAATAAGACCTAATAGTGCAATGTTATAGGTACATATTATAACACTATTTGCCTTAAGCTTTTTTTTGATAAATACTACCATCTGAATTGGCCAGCTGCATAGAACAAAGGATAACCTAGTTTTACAACAGAGAGTAATTAAAAATCCATAATTCAAACACCAAACAACCGGTGCCATAGGCAGAAACCATCAAACAATAAAAAGAAAACGTAAAAAGTTAACAGTCAAAGAGCGTGGTTTCACGGCATCTTCGTAAATTTATCTTTGGCTAGAGTCCAGTTGTATATAAATATCTACACATAAACGTTCTACGTCTGTCAGTCTGGAATGATTGTTGAATGAATAACTATATTCTGGTGAGATATACATATACCTTGGTATTTGGATTTATTTTTGATACAACATTAACTGGGAGTTGCTGATCTATTCAGAGATCGCCAAAACTAAACTAAATTGGTTTGACAGTACTAAAAATGTCACTATCCCTGCCATAATAAGGATGGCATAATTTTTTTTAGTCTTGTCTAATGAGTTAGTTAGTCTAGTTTTGGCGATATCTGAATAGACACCATTATCACGATAGGTTGATGAAGGACGTACTTTCAATGATTTTATATATTTTAGCTTGGGGCTAGATGATGCTGAGTGGATTGTCACGCTCTATTTATTTCTTATTGAGATAACGACAGTTCATAGGATATTTTTTTTATCATTTCATGTCATGACAGATTTTATTTATACCAGATACCGTGATGAATAATTAATTTCATAATGAAATTCAAGTTTTTTGTGATTTAAATTTACAAAAGAGAAAGTTATTTTTCGAATTTTTAATTTTGTTCCTCGATTAATTTATTTGCCTACTTTAATTTTGTTCTCGGGATAAACTACCAATGGGTAAGAGTGTTCCAAATGTGCAACAGAATTTATCTCTAAGTTAATGATTGTCTCTAAAGTCGAATTAGGAACGATAATTTTACGTGATAACGTAATTTACTTGATCTATTGATAGTTTTTATACTGTTTTTTTTTCATTCTGGTGTTAACTAGCTATCAACGCTATCTATTAGACGAAATTAGAACTTTATTCTTCAGTGTTTCAGTCGCCATGACAACATTATCAACGTGACACTTTTTTGAACATGCTACCCATGTTCATCGATTTACTAGACGTATTATAAATTATTTATTATCCAATCAAATATATGGGTAGATAATGTGGAACGACAATTATTAGAGTTCCGATTTTAGGCCTAGCACCACCATAGCAACACCAAATAATATAATACTACGAGTATTTCATTTTTGTTTTAACATTTTTGTTTCATTTTGCATGTTATTGTCACCTCGCGCATGTCAACGAACAAATAAAATATGTCGGTTATTTATACTTTACCTATAAGTTTTTTAAAGATGAGAGTAGCTAGAAAAACGGAACGTATTCCGTTTTTTAATGTCTGAGAATGAAATAAAAGTGTACCGTGCTAGTTTTAATTGGGTAAAAATGACAGCTGACAGCTCGAACGAAATTAACAATTTCTCGCAGAAACTTCTTATTTCGGAAAATCGGACGACTAGTCCATTTTCTATTTTACAATTATACTGCCATGACAGTCTCAAATACTGAAAATGAAATGGTAAGCAGAGTATTTAAAATTTAGATTGAAAAAATACGAAGAAGACAGTCATGTGTTTTTTAAATTGCTTCTTAAAAAAAATGGTACTTTTTTGAATGCTAACTCGTGACAGCTTAGATTTATAAGAAATTTATGTAAATGTAAATATTTGTTGTTATTTGTGTCTATTAATTGCAATTATATTGAAGTAGAGAATTGTTTCTATAAAAAATTAATACAGGAAATCAATAGGGGTTCTTTTGATATGCACAACGATCAAAGTTTTCGCCGGCCGAGTACGTGTAATACGTGATCGATGGATATGCATTAAAAATCTAGGTACGTCCTCGTTTAGCTTTGTACACAGTTTATTTTATTGCAGTATTTAACTCTTTTTCAATTATTTCATCCATCTGCATCCTACAATAAATAATATACATAAAATAAAATACCTTGGCATTATATTGGATGAATCACTCTCTTTCAAACCTCATTTATAGCTTTAGTAAGTAGAGCCCGCAAGTTAATTTTTGTCTTTAAAAACCTACGTCATATTGCGGATCGAAAACTTATTCTACAAGTTTACCGGGCCCTAAGCGAATCTATTTTGACCTACTGCATTACATCATGGGGCGGAGTGAGTAAAACATTATCACTAACTGTCGAACGAGCACAAAGAGCGATACTTAAGGTATCAACTTTCCGTCCTTTTATTTTTTCTACAAACCTGCTTTTTAAATCATGTGGAGTACTCACAGTTCGACAGTTATTCATAATGAACATTGTACTTATACAACACGCAGCCCTTCCATATGACACTGATAGAACTAACAAAAGGAGGAAAAATAACGTTTGCCCTAAACAACTAGATCGAAAACATAGTTTAGCAAATAAATTTTACAGTATCCTATGTAATAGATTAAATGTGTTAACCGATATTTATTCCCTAAATTATAATAGTTGTAAGAAAAAACTGAAGGATACCTACACTGCAATCGACGACGACCTCTATGGCGCGGTGGACGAAGGTCCGCCTGCGACGCAGGAGGTTGCGGGTTCGATTCCCGCCTCGGGACAAATGTGTGTATGATCTGCAGATATTTGTTCAGGGCGTTCTGGATGTTTCTATTATTGTATAATAAAAAAATATCTATCTATGTAGTGTATTGTATTATGTGTATATCAGTTATCTAGTACCCATAACACAAGCTCTGCTTAGCTTGGGGCTAGATAATGCTGTGTGAATTGTCCAGCATTATTTATTTATATTTATTTATTACTGCAATGTATTTGATATGATGACACAGAAAATGTACTGACTGGTTATAAATTATGCCAAAAAAATTGCAAGCATCTGTATTAATTAAGTAAACTAGTTTAGTGTAGGTAGTATTAGTAATTTTTTTAAAGTACGCACCATTTTGCCTGATTCAATTATTAAGTTCTATATGATTATTTAATTTGTATTCCTTTTGCCTGAAAACAGGTTTTTACCTAGTTCAGGCACACGCAATATTGAATACCATTAGAATTTAAAATAAGTTATTTTGAATAAATTATTATTATTATTATCTAGCGCAGGATTATCATCAGCTTATTGTGACGATTTGAAGAAAGGCTTATGTCCAGCAGTGAACGTCGTTCGACTAATATATCTGATGATCAAATACTATAAATCGTAATAATTTTATCGTATCTAAAAAAATAGGTTGACTGTTAAAATTAAACGAAAATAGCGAAATATAATAAAGTTACTAACATCTTCACTGCTCGTTTCTACCGCTATTCTATTTAAACAATCTTCAGTTCAAAGTAAACTGAGGTGTTGTTAATTGGTTGACGGGCCCTTTGAAATGAATGTGTATTTGAATAGCTACTGGAAATAAAATCGGTCAAGTGCCAGTCAACGCTTTGAATTAATCAGGCGATTGACCTGATTAAGTCAAATAGCATCAGCGTTGAATAAAACTGGTGAACTATTAAGGTTGTAGCATACATGGGCTAGAACGTTATCGCACTTCTCTACCTCAACCTCAACTGCTTATATTGCTCCACTACTGGACGCAGCAATCCCCCCCCCCCCCCCCCCTGATAAACGCCTTATTAGCTGTTATCACATGGGAGGTAATGCCCATAATCACCACGCGCGGCATGCGGGTTGGGGATCGCAGTTTGGTGGAAGAATGCTCTGCAGGAGGTCCCAGTAGATATCCCTTAGTCGCCTCTTACGACACCGCAAGAGTTGGGGTGGTGCACATTTTAAGCCACAGACGGTTATCGCACAGCACTAGCAAAAACTAGCATCCAAATACTATGGGCCTAACCCCCGAATTCATACGAAACTCGAATTTAAGCTCGGCTCAAGGTAAATTTTAGATATTTTTTTACAGTGACTGCATAAAATAGCAGAAACTGCGCGCGCGTTAAGCGGAGCCATCTTGCTACAATTTAACCACCTATTGACTGCCTTGCTTCATGCAAATGGCCCGCATTCGTACGCTTTCTTGAAGCTAGTCGGACGATCATACGGCTCTTTGCCGACTGATGGTGGACAGCGACCCTGATGCTAGCTATCGCCACGTTCCGCTGCCAGCGCGCTGCCAACGCGTTGGCAGCGCGGGGAACGTGGCGAAAGCTAGCAACGTGTAATCAGCACTATTTGAGACGAAGAAACAGATGTGCTTTGTCCTTCATAAGTTCTAATAAGCAGTAAAAATTTTAATTGTAAATTAAGTCGAAACTACTTTACTTCCTTACAATGTAGCTAGGTGGTAAGGCTTTCGCAGAAAACATAATTACAACAATGTATTGTTATTTTGTTATCAACATGTAAAACAAAACGTGTGTAAAATGGCGCCTTTGTTACCAAATGTTACTTTGTAACAACCTGCCATTATTTCGTAACTAAAGAAGAAACACACGGTACGGGGGTTACTGTGAAAGTAATTAAAGTCGTGTTGGTTCGTCCGTCCGGATTATGAGAGTGAGGAAATAGACAGTGCACCTGTGTTTGCGAACACATTATAATATATCCTGCACACGTAGCTAGTCTTCTTTATGACTGGTCGCAGTGTCGCCGGAACTCGGCTTAGAAGGCATAATCATTAAATGATAAATGAATTGATTGTTTTGAAACTAGGTGGTAATATGTACATTGGTCTTATGTCTATGTATAGTAGGTATCTCTAGTCTACCATGGTCCGGTTTACAGCGGTTAAATGCAAAAATGAGAGATTATCAATAAAACAAGCTGAAGTTGTACAAATCCAAAAAAAAACACATAGGTAAATACCTAATAATAATAAAGTCAAAGTCAAAGTCAAATCGTTTATTTCTTTAGACTTACAAAATAAGTACTTAGACAAGTCAAATTTTTACTATATAAACAGCTTGATAAATAGTTATAACTATCAACAAGAAATAATGTGCAATTGACTTTAATTCACTTCAATTTTTTGTCCACTAGCGGAAGAAGTGAAAAAGAAACCACTAGCAAGTCCATCGCTTATCAACTAATACAATCTTAGGATAACTAAGTCTAACTGGTCTTACATACTATTGTCTGTATGGAACTGGGCGACATCCGGCCAAGCATTAACATCATTTACGTAGTCATCTACGGAGTAATAGGTTTTCTTGATAAGATTTCGTTTTATGTACGGTTTAAATTTACGAATAGGGAGCTCAGTTGCTTCAGATGGAAGCTTATTATAGAATCTTACGCTCACAAATGATTTCCCTACCTTTCGTAATCTATATGAAGGGATGTGTAATTTGTTCTTGTTTTAATATATAGTCAATACCTAGCACATATTATAACATGAATTAAAACTTTCATATAATGCTCACTAAGAACTTCATAACTTGGTCCCACTATCTCCCTTCCTCTGCAGGCAAGCAGAAATCAAAGTTTGGTAAAACAAGAGTAAGTTTTTCGAAAATTCTAAACAAGGTTCCATGTACCTAACATAGAACGTTGTTTAGGATTTTCAAAAAACCACTTGTCCGCTAGTTATGTTTCTTGTAGAACGTGGAAAATATTAAAAATTACAAAGATATTCGAATTTCGCGATAATAGGGTTTATGCATCGATTTTTTTTATTGTTTTATTCGATTCTTTAGGTCATTATTTAACCGAGGAATGATAAGACGCTCACTGAATTTCGCATTAACAAGGTAAAAAAAACAAATCAAAACTACAATCATTTTCGGGTGATAAAAACGCTGCCATATTGGCGCCATGTTTATGTGACGTCCACGTACACACTTGATTAAAACCTTTGGTGACGACCTCGGTAGTGATCATCTCAGGAAAGAGGTTTTCCGAAAAAACTGAAAATAATCGACAATACGAAATGTCAAGTGGGCACAATAGTGTCAAATCATGGTGCAGCAAGCAGAATAAAAAATGTGCACAGTGATGTCACGCCCGCTCTAGTCAATGGCGTAGCGTTTTGAAATTTTGCGATTGAGATTTAAAATATTATTTTTCAATGGTTAAATTCTACAATAAAAACATCTTAAAATGCAAAAATAAATATGTAGATATGTTTCTATATCAAAAGAGAAAATACGTATATATTTTTTTAGCCATTTTGAAATCACATGCATATACCCTATTGGTGTCAGATTAAGATCAAATTAAATCCCTGCAGGTGATTACTGAGACCGTTTTAGTCAGTAGTCATTTTTCTAATAAATACTTATATCAATACACTTTTACCAGACTTAGGGCGTAGCCAACCCGCATTCACTATAAAGCGAATCGAAAACAATTGAAAGATTCGTTTCGGGAAAAATTCGAAACAGATCACGTGACATATCTGAGGCATATGTCAAACCCATACATTTTTGGAATTTTGCGATATATCGCTTTCGACATCGATTGTTAAATTTTCTAGGCCCTCAATTCGATGTATTTGTTACCTCAGAACTTTTGACTGGGTGATCCGATGTTTATGGTTCATTCTTATTTGAAAGCTAGTGTTTCCCGTGTGATCCAATTCTGACAATGACATCCATGAGAATACATGTGATTGAAGTTAGTATTTAGTTTTTTTATAACAAACTCTATTATTTCATCTTGGATTACCAGGTATTTCTGTGGGAACACTCACAGGACACTGCCAACTAAACAGATACCTCTACACCATCGGAGCAACGGATAGCCCTCTCTGCAGGGGGTGTCTCAGTGACGTTTTAGCACAACAACACAAAATCCTCGACCACCCGATCACTCCGCGAAGCCTGTGAAGATCCCAGGAAGATTCTGCGCTTCTGGAGGAATTAGGCGGGCTAGTCTAGCATACACGCACAATGGACCATCCCGAGTCTCAGTGCGGAAATAAGAGTACACTCACCACTCACACTCACTCACCAGGTATTTCTGAGTAGCGCTCGTCCACGTAGCCTTAGCTCGCTAATGAGGCAGGCAAGCAGTATTATTGTTCGTTCGTCCTAGTTATACAACTTCCAGACGACGACGGTCAATTACGAATTTCAGTCATTTGCATTATAAAGCCAATATTACTAGACTAGGTGCGCGGCTTCGCACGCTTATCCCACGGAAACTAATTTATGTGATAAAACGTAACCTATGTGTTATACCAGGCCTAGAACAACTAGTAAGAAAAAGTTCAGCCTGTTCAGTGGTTTTTGCGTGAAAGAGCAACAAATATGTTTACAAACATTCGCGTTTATAATATTAGTAGGATTCAACCCGCGCTGCTTAACGCGCTTTTTTTTCTAGGTTAATTAAAAGTAGACCTACCTATATCCTGGGATGGGTTTGTGTCCACGGATACCGGGATCAGGGGGAGTGGAACTGATCCCACCAAGCAGCAAATAAGTTTTTAGAGGAACCCGTGAAACTTAACATAATGTGTTTAGCACCTTTGTGCCACTAATTTCCAACTAACCTACCTTAAAATTATCCTTGAATAAAATAATATACTGTTGTGTAGGTAAGGTATTGTGTGAATTGTGTCACTTTATACTTGGCCCGATCGCTTTAATGCACTAGAAACGTAGGATAAATAAAAACAAAGGTACGCGATAAATACCCGATATATAATCATAAATAAGACCACTCCAATTCCATAGGTACCTTAAATTATTACCAAATAATAAAAAAAAGTTATGATTGATTTTCTCTTCACTTCAATTTTTGTCCACTGGAAGAAGTGATATATAAAGTCGGGATAAATATACCTACGTAAAAATTCAATAAATAAATGTTCTCGAGATATATTACCTGAGTTATCTAGACCTTAAAAAGCTCCAATATCCATTATTCAAGCTACTACTTCCATTTTATTTCACTTACCCTAAGTATAGATCAGAAAAAAGCCTCTTACATTAAAAATAGAAAGCGTACGTCTAATCTTTTAAAACATCCGCTAACTTGGAGGTGTAATCTGCCGGATATCCGGCCCACATGCCACCACACCTCGGTTCGCCCAGATGGCCCAGCTTTGGTCTGCTGCCAATCTTACTTGTTGAGTGTTGGAGTTGGATTTGTAGAAATGTGATTTGATTTCGATTTTGGCAGGAGTGATTTCGGAAGCTTTTTGAAATTTTGAACTGGATTGGAACGAGACGAAGTTTAGAAAATAGTTATTCTCGTGTCTTCGAAGTTTCAATAAGCATTTCGCTAGCAGTCTGATAGCTTGTCTGAAATATCAAGAAAGAAGTAAGTTAGGGTGGGACCTTATTGTACGACCTCATTTTAATTGTTTGATAGATAAATTGTTTACAAATTTCATGGAGGATACAATTGAGTATCTACCTATCTGTTAGAGTTAATTATTTTAAAATGTTTTTACTCAATGGTGTCAATTCAGATGCTGCCAAAACTAAACTAAACTAATTTGACAGAACTAAAAAATTTGCCGTCTCTTTTATAACGATCAAAATAATTCATTACGGATGTAAGCGGGTTAACTACGTGTCCCTCGTTAAGGGATAAAACGTTGATGTTCTTCCAACACAAATAAGGTTCGTAGTTAACCCGCTTACATCCATAATGAATTCGTCAAACTACGATAGTTTTTATGATCAAAATAATAATGATGGCATCATTTTTAGTCCTGTCAAATTAGTTTAGTCTACTTTTGGCGACATCTGAATAGACAGCAATGTTTTGTTTGCGATCTGAACCAAAAGTCATTTTTTTTAATTTTCATTTTTGACATTTTGATGTGTAGAAAAATGTTATACCTACTTATTTTGTCAAGTTCAAGTCAAGAGAAACAAATGGCCGTATACCACACCAAAAAGCCATTAAGATTCCTGCCATACTTTTACTATCTAACCCAGTTCTGAAAAAGTACCAGTTGGCTTGGAATTTTCAGCTGTGAATAAATAATGATGAATAACTAAATAGAGCATATCTTATTTCAGCGCCTGAAATTTTTAACAACCGTGAAAATACGGAATTTTGAATAATAATGATTTAACATGCTGTGGTTATTTGTTTTACAGTTTCTCGTAATATGGAGTTCTAGGAATTTGTACCATCTCAAATCTTCGCGCGGGTTTCGTAAGACGACAAAGGGATATCCACCGGGGGTAAGCAACAGCGCCTTATGTAGAACAATTCTACCTTCGAACTGCGGTACCTTACCCGTTTGCCCAGCGTGGGGGTTATGGCATTACACAATAAGATAAAAGACAATAAGGGCCAGTATCGTCTTATTATCGACGACCTCCGTGGCGCTGTGGGCGAAGGTTCACCTGCAACGTAGGAGGTTGCGGAACTGATTCCCGCCTCGGGACAAATGTGTGTACGAACTGCAGATCAGGGTTCAGAGCGTTCTGGATGTTTTCTTTGTATAATAAAAAATATCTATCTATGTAGTGTATTGTATTAAATACAATACACTACACAGATAGATATGTATATCAGTTATCTAGTACCCATAACACAAATTCTGCTTAGCTTGAGACTAGATAATACTGTGTGAATTATCCAACATTATTTATATTTATTATTATATTCTTATTATATATTTAGCGGCGTTGTGCATTACTTGTGGCATGGGAAATAAATTTAAAACTCGCGTCAGATGCTGATCTAAGACTGATCTAACATGTTAGATCAGCGGTGACGTAACACGCTTGCATTACTGTAATTTTAAATTGGTACTACATTGTAAGCCACCTCTGTAAATAGTTCACAAGTTAAAAGAAGTTGTCGCCACAGAGAACCCACAGGCGTCAGTTGAGACCTCCAAAAGTGACTGTCTACCCGCCATACTTTGTCTTTTCTTACCCGAACGATGACGGAAGCGTCCGATTTTGTACGAAGTTGCACGCACAACCGCGCCCTCTGTGTTATCTCTGTCAATCTTACCCAAGAGAATCATTTTATCCACTTGACGCTCCAAAATGCGCCTAGATGGCTCTAGCAATAACGTCACTACACAGTCTATTCGACTCTAACAAAAGCACATTGATGACTTTGACAGTTTATCGCATAGCTAGATGGTTGGTTTGTGTTATTTGTGGAAATCGAAACACCGTTCGAATACTTATGCCCTCCATTTTCTATCACATTCTCCAACAAACATTATATTAGAGATTGGTACAAAAACCCCAAGCAAAGCAGTTGGAAGATTAGATATTTAAATTATATCAGCTTAAATTCATCCCTTTTTAATACACCATAAAAATTCATAGGGCGCATAAACACGGATTTCCCACTTCAGAATATAAAATAAACCTTTGTAAATGATAACCTGATAGATTTAATGGTACAGGGGGTTCGATTTATCATTTTTTTACCCTGTGCGCCAGGTGAATACTAAATAGAGTATTTTTGCTTCGTGAGGAATATTTTCTAAGAAAGATCAACTAGTCCTACCTACTTCACATCACACTAATATTATAAATGCGAAAGTTTGGATGGATATTTTATTTTAAAAAACTATCGTAGTGTGCGAATTGATTACGGATGTAATCGGGTTAACTACGAACCTTATTTGTGTTGGAAGAACACCAACGTGCTCGAGAGGTCGCGGTAGGCGCGCGTCTAGAACCACACTCGCCCTGAAGATGTCCCTCGTTGTGTGATGAAACGTTGGTGTTCCTCCAACACAAATAAGGTTTGCTGTTAACACGCTTACATCCTTAATGTATTTGATAGATAGATAGATAGAAGTTTTTATTAGCACACAAGGACAGCACAGAACGCAGATTGAAATTAGGTAGGTATAAAGAAACACAGAAAAAAAAACTAGAACTAACTTAGGTTAAGAGACAATAAAAGTAATCTTAAGATAAAATATAAAAAAATTATACCTTATCTACCCACTCTTACTAGGTTGGAGTGTCAGTGCTGCCGAGGTGAGCCAAAACGGATTTGGATGGATAGATGTTTGTTACTTCTTCACGCTTAAACTTCTGAACGGATCGGGCTGAAATTGTCTTAAATATAGTTCTAGGCGTTTATAGTAATATAACATAGGCTACGTTTTATCTCATAAATCAGTTATCATGAGACAGGAATTACCTTTAAACGTGCCCATAGAAACAACGCGTGCGAAGGCTCAGGCAGAAACTAGAATATTATAAGGCGAAAGTTTGTGATTTGTGTCGTTGTAGTTGTATTAATTTGTGCTGTAGATAAAGGTTGATTCCAAAATGTTACGCTATTCGACCAACTTCGCAACATAGTAAATAAATAAAATCGGCCACGTGCGAGACGGATTCGCACGAAGGGTTCCATAACATTATATATAAAAAACGGAAAAAAAACACGTTTGATGTATGGTAGCCCCCTAAAATATTAATTTTATTCCGATTATTATTCTTTTTTGTTATAGCGGCAATAGAAATACAACATCTGACAATTTCAACTGTCTTACTATCACGGTTCATGAAGATACAGCCTGGTGACTGACGGACAGAGAAACAGACAGACAGACAGATGGACAAATGACGGATATCGGATTCTTAGGCCTTGTTTACGGAGACGCGGGGCGGGGAGCGGCGCGAGCAGCACAGAATTTAACCATGCATGGCGTTGGCGCATGTGAAATCGCTCCTCCATAAACACACTCTGCGTGCTTACAGAGGAGCAAGTTTACATGCGTTTGTTTGATTTGACGCATCGCACGCGGCGTACTCATCGCTCCCTTCTTATCCAGAAACATCAACTCATACATTGCGTTACGTTTGTATTTACGCGTGCGACGCAGCGTCGAACGCGGCGGCTACCGTCACTCTGCACGCCCCGCCTCGCCTAGCATACCTAACTATTTTAATCTTCACTTATCTAATACTGAGTCTAACCCCCATATCTTTAGACAATTCTTGAACGAATCCTCCACTCAAACTCGTCTGAGGGCTTCTCGAGCATTCTTCTAAAACATACTTGAGTTCGGTATGCTAAGTCGTTAATTTGGTTAAATCTCAACTTCAATAAAAAGGTTGAATCGAGTGAATGCGTGTAAATGCAATTATGATAGTCCCCAAAATCCGTTTATATAACAACAAACTCTTTGAGGAGTATTCAACGTAGATCGCGAGGTACCTTGAGATGTTCATGTCTCCACTTGTATGAGGAAATTTTCTTAGGTTAGTTCAAGTAGAGGAATTTTATACGATCAAGCGTACCGAAAAACATTTGGAGTTTGTGTCGAGGTCGAGGTAACGACAAAAGATACAGAGGTAAAACACGTATACTCAACATTTGCGAAAATGGTTTGACATTTTGTCTCTGACGCTGAACGATTTTGCGAAACACTTAAGTGAATAGAATAGAAAGCAAAAATATTCTGTTGGCTATTCGAGTTCATTTTTATGTCCAACAAAGGACGCGAACAAAGGACTCCTCTAACTTGACTCATCTGTAGGTAGTTCGTTCAATAGATAAAACGTTTCCCTACATTACGGCGTTGAGTTACAATTATGGACTTTTTTTCTTCCTACGCAAACAAAAAATTCAGAAAATCAATGAATACCAACCTTATTTTACCGTAAACCCTATCGTAGAACGTGGTTTACTGCAAATTAAGCGGCATAATGCTGATACAAGGACGCATTCACTGCCCAGCTCTGCGGTGCGACCCGCAGGGGCGCGCCGCCGCAGCTCCACGCAGATAGAGACTGGCACCTGCGTCTTGGGCCATGAAGGTGTTAAATAACACCCTTTAACAACTCTTTATTTATGTACTATACTTTCCTTGGTTTAATATATGTAATTCTTTTCTTATTTTCTACTGGCCTATAATTTCTACGTATGTCGTGTTATGTGTGTGTTATGTAATTGGTCCAAATAAATGTATTTTATTTGTTTCTTTTTTTCAAATTTTATTTGTGTTGGAAGAACACCAACGATTCACTTCTTCTGAGACGCGGAACGCGTTCAACTCGAACCGCGATCACCCCGAAGAATAATTAGCCTTGATTAGCCCCCTTATTCATAACTAGCTGCGCCCCGCGGCTTCGCACGCGTTTTTGTTATAGAAACGTTGAAAGATGATTTTTATCCCACGGGAACTGATTCATGGGATAAAAAGTAGCCTATGTTTGATTCCAAGATCATAATTACCTGTACGCAAAATTTCAGCCCGATCCGTTCAGTAGTTTTGGCGTGAAGGGGTAACAAACATCCATCCATTCATCCATATATCCATACATCCATACAAACTTTCACATTTATGATATTAGTGTGAAGTGTGATTTTCTGCTAACATAAAACAGCTGCTATTGTTTCTCAGTCAGACTTATCACTTCTCACTTGTCTTCTTCTCTTGACTTCTGTCAATAGAACAAGATTTAGCAGTGTGCTAAGTTAGCAGACTATTATGAATAAGGGGTAGGTTTTTTCTTCTTCTTTCGCTAGTAGACCAAATAAATACAGTGAAGAAAATCTGCTAACACCTTATTTTCCTATAAAAACTATCGTACTTTGACGAATTCATTAGGGGGTAACTGCCGCGGTAGTAGGTTGTGGTGTCGTAGAATGCACCGTAACTTGTCTAGTATTTTTTTTAAACAAACGTTATTTATTCATTTATATGCTTTTTTACGTAAAATAGACCTTCGCTTGTCCGCAATCTCACCTGATGGAAAGCGAAGATGCGGCCGACGGTGTATCACGAAGGTCTAGAAGATACCTTACCTACCTCACCCTTGATAGTTAAATAGAGAAATAGATGCTTAAATATTATGAGAGTATTTTTGATTATATTTTTGGATATAGAAAACGCCCTTAGCAACTTTTTTACAACAAAAGTCAAAGCTTTTGCTTCGCCTGTTTCCTTCCAAAGTTGGCTTTAACTTTATCGCGTGTGCAAAACAAAATTAACTTACTCTAAGTTACGCCCGAAGTGACGCCGTACCTACCTGAGAAATACCGCCAAGTTACACCCTGTGCCTTGGAAGGCACGTTCTCTATATCACTATTTCTTGCTTTACAGAAAGAGATTTGCTTACAAAGAAAATTAGAAATGAATAGTGATACAACTAGTATTAAGTACAATTAAAACAATAAGGCTAAATGCAAACTGTACTTTACTGAGATCAAAAAACACCCGAATTTTAATCGTGAAGATGGTTTTCGTCTCTCTTCCTCGTGGAATCCTGTACTTAATAAGTGTGTGCGACGTAATCCGAATGTACCGCGATCGGACACGGTTAGTGTAGTGTGTCGTAGTGTGAACTTGGACATTCCTGATTTTGAAGACGAATTGAGGGTAGTCGTGGATACTGCCGTCAATTCTCGGCTGACATTCAGTCGCCCCGTGACCACGATCGCTGTAATGCAGTAGAAACGTAGGGGAAATAAAAACAAAGGTACGCGACAAATACCCGATAAATAATTATTAAAATATGTCAACAAATGGCGAAAGTTTAAAAAGTTTTATTAAAAGTTATAACTGAGCGACGATTGGTCTTATCACTCAAGAGCGATCTCTACCAAAGCACGGTTTCAGATTCGACCAAGGGAAATCTGTGGGTCGAAGTAGCGCAGCGCATCAGCATTGCCATACAGCGGGGGAATGGAGCCAGCGTCTTGGAGACGTGACGACTGGTATTGATATGGATCAGTTGAGCTACCTGTAGACAGTTAGGCAAAATTATTCAATAATTGTAAATACCTACTACTTGTAGTTTGTATGCTGTGCTAGGAATTTGCACCACCCCAACTCTTTCCGCGTGTCGTTATAGGGGACTAAGGGATATCCACCCGTGGCGGGAAGCAGCATTCCCTGCAAAACAATTATACCACCAAGCTGCGATCCAAACCGCACGCCCAGCGTGCGGATTATGGGCGTTACCATTGATTTATTAAAAACGAAGATACTGGTTTCTCGAAAGTGGCAACCTGAAATTGTGTAAAATTGTGTTCTCCCACATCAATCACCGTCTGATCGACGGCACGGGCGGTCGTGATTCGCGTGAAATATTGTTGTCTCAGTCTCACTGCGGTCCTAGATAAGTCTTTCCGTCTTTGTTCTTCTTTGTATTGCACAGGACTGGAAATATAACTGTGAGCGTATGTGTTTGCGTGTAGTTGTAACACGTGCCAATTTTTGAGTAAGCGCTGGGAGAACAATCTTCCCTTTTTAAATCAATGGGCGTTACCCTTCATGAGATAAATGCTAATAAGGCGCTTATCAGGGGGAGGCCTGCGTCCAGCAGTGGACCAATACAGGCTGTCGAGGCCGAAGTTTAGGTAGTTTGTTCCTATAGTCCTATAGTTCCGGAATTCCCAGCAGGGCATTATTATACTAAGCAAAAAATTTATATTTATGACTTTTTTATTAAATTAACAGATATACCTCTTAGATAAGGCGTGATAACGACAAGAAAAACCCCCCTGCTAGGGGTGAATTCGGAAATGAGCCCCAACAGGGGTGTAATAAAACATTTTTAGAACTTCATTTCCCGTAAGCCATACTTTTTGCCGTAACGAGATTTCAGTTACGTGAGTACACATTATACTTTATCATGTAAACGTGGTGGATAAACATTTTTGTGTTGAAATAAATAAAAGTTTATAATACTAGCAGGGCCTTGCGGTTTTACCCGCGTAGGTTCCCGTGGGAATTCCTGTATAAAATTAGCTGCCTTTGCCACTCCTTGAAACGTAAGCTTTTTAATGATGTTTTTTTTTATCGGTCCAGTAGTTTCGATGCCTATCTACTACAAACAAACAAGCAATCAAATCTTTCCTCTTTATTATATTAGTATCCAAATGAAGTCGGTTTATAGTTTTTTAAAACAAACTCAATTATTATCGTTTTTCATTGCTGAATATTAACACCAGGGGCCTGATTCCACTAACACAATCGCCTCACTATGACACTATTATCGCTTCATTATCGCGTAACAATCACCGCCGTTGACACCTTTTGGTATTCTACTAACATGATCTTTTTTTGTTTATGCCATATCTGTGACTATTACGATTATGATTATATGCCCCACCACATTATTGACACGCTATTATAAGTCAAAGAGATTGTAATCTTATGTTATGAGAATAAATACCAAATAAACTTACGACTAAATCTCTATCTTAATTGTATGGCGCCATTATGGCATTTTGTTTAAAAAATAGTGGAATTAGGCCCCCGGTCTAAATACAATACAATACAAATACTCTTTATTGCAAACTTAATAAAACAGATAAGTTTAGAACGTAAAGGAATAGACAAATACCCTTATGGGCGGCCTCATCGCTATGAGCGATCTCTTGCATGGGCTAAAGTTGCCTGGAATAGATTGCTTCATTTTTGGAACAAGTGTATACGAAAATACCTTATTCAGCTCTCAAACTATGACTACTTTACACGCAATTCCCACCTAAGGGGGATCGTCAAGGGGAACAATGGTTTTTTTTATTCTAATTTTCTCTCTTAAAATAATTCTTCAAGGAGCAAAATTGGAATTCATTTTTTTGAAGTCTAGTTTTCCCTCCTAAGGGGGATTTCAAGGGGGAAAAGTAATTTAGAATAACCTAAAATATGGATACTTAATAATTTTCTGTATAATTCATACTAACTTGTAATTAATTCAGTATCGCACTGTTTTATAGACCGCTTATTACAATTATATTAGAAATACCGGAAGCTATTAACGAAATTAACCTCTAACTAACCATTTTATTTTGACCTATTTGATGAAATGTAAATTCCTCAAAACCAAATAAAATTCAATAATAAAGAGCAACATTGCTTTGAACGCCATTTTTTGTAACCAAGTAAATCGCATGTCGCCTACACGAACTGAGAATGAAAACTTCTGATAAAACTGTAAGTACTCAATAAAATTTTGGTTCTCATAAATACCTTCTTTTGCTTCTCACAAATACCTTATTTTGCTTTTCATAAATACTTTATTTTGCTTCTCATAAATCTATTATTATATACAGGGTGGGGCAAATTTTTGGCCCCTTACTACAAAAGAAACGGTACCCGTTTCTTTTGTAGTAAGAAGGTTTTGTTCTTAGAAACCTTCTGTTTTATTTTGAAGAAAAAAATATTGCCATTTTTAGTTTTTTGAAAAGATGTACGGGTCGCCCAAAAAATGACATTTGTCAAAAAAACAAGTTGGTCTTAATCTACTCTATTTCCAACACTTTTCCCAAAGTAACATACCAAATCAAATCGTAAGTTTTGGCAATAATTAAAAAAAACAATTC
Source organism: Eupithecia tripunctaria (assembly GCA_955876795.1). Classification (NCBI taxonomy): domain Eukaryota; kingdom Metazoa; phylum Arthropoda; class Insecta; order Lepidoptera; family Geometridae; genus Eupithecia; species Eupithecia tripunctaria. The sequence continues at coordinate 2,949,523 of OY041623.1, read as the reverse complement.
CCATACATTTTCTATGAAAAAACGAGTAAGTGAAAACAACAATATCACTCATTCAATGGTTCATAATTTAAACTCGTATATAACTACTTTTTTTTAAGTTGATAGGCTAATTTGGAAGGCATCTGAACGGCTGAACTGATTTGGCTGAAAATTGGTGGGGAGGTAGCTTAGAACCAGGAGCCGGACATAGGATAGTTTTTATTTCGTTCCCGGCTGAACGAATCATGATGAAATTTGGCAGGGAGGTAAACGGTATCCCGGGGACGGACATAGCTACTTGAATAGAGCGTGCGAAGCCGCGGGCAAAAGCTATTTTTTTAAAGCAACCCCTTAACATTCATCATCATAAAAAAATATAATATAATTTGGTTCTCATAAATATCATCCCCACTCTAATAATATTTTCTTAACTAACCCATAGTTACTCGTAGCTACTTATAAAATTCAGAGGGCGTAACCAACCGGCATTCGCTATGAAGCGAATCAGAAACAATTGAAAGACTCGTATGGAAAAATTGGAAACAGATCACGTGACATATCTACGGATTGTCAAATTTTAAACCAATATACATTTTTGGACTTTTCGACTATCGCTTTCGACATTGGCGAATGCTACACGCTCGATATTTATCGTGATATTTGGATCGTAATCCAGGATCACGATATTTATCGAGTGTGCAGTGAAGCGTATCACGTATCGTGATACAGATCGCTGGATTTCTAGAAATCCAGAAATCCACGATCTGTATCAAGTATCGTCGATAGATATCGAGGGTCTAGTCTCTAGTCGATATTTATCGCGTCAGTATTCATTCTGTCAGCGATGGACGAGGACGCGCATATTGAGGCGGCGGGGCCCGCCCAATAATTAAGTATGGAGTAATCAACTCCAGCAGATGTTCAAACTGAGCATCGGGCATGCGAAAATAATTTTCGTAGTCATCCATTTCTTGGTATTCTCGAATCTGATTTAATAAATTCAGATGTGTATATTTTTATCTCTGTGTAAACCAATATTTAGTCCATTTTTTTCGCTTTGAAGGTGTTTTCAATGCTATCGCTAATATAATAGCAACGCAAGCTTTATTTATATTATCACTCATAGTTTATAATATTTGGACCAAATACGAAACGAACACTAAGAAACGCACAAGTGTACTCAATGAAATTTACCGTCGTACTGACGCGATTCGTATCGTATGTGTAGTATACCAAAATATTACTCGATAAATATCACGTCAAATATCATGATAAATATCGAGCGTGTAGCATTCGCCATTGATTGTTACATTGTATAGCCCTCAGAGGGCGTAATTAACATTTCCTATGAAGCTAATCAAAATAATTGAAAGATTCTTAGATACCATTCGAAACAGAGGGTCTAGTCAACCAGCATTCGCTATGAAGCTAATCGGAAACAATAGGGTATATGCATGGATTTTATTATTTTTTTAATCGATTATTTAGGTTAATACATAAACGAAAAATAATAAAACACCCATTAAAAATTAAATTATTGAGGTAAAAAACTAAAAGTAAAACTACACTCAGTTTCGGGTGATAAAAACGCTGCCTTGTTAGCCTTTCCATTTTATGACGTCACGGATCATCGAGTTCCATATGTAAACTCAAAGTCAAAACTTCATGCCCATATGAAAATGTTCAAGTATGACGTCACGCTTCACGTGCCAATAGCGTTGCGTTTAGAGATTTTGCTGTTGAGACTTAAAATATCTACTTTTCAATGATAAAATTTTACAATAAAAACATCATAAAATACAAAAATAAATATACACATATATTTCTATATCACTAGAGAATACGTAAAAAAAAATTGCTTTTTTGAAGTCACATGCTTATCTGAAAGATTCGTAGATAACATTCGAAACAGATCACGTGACTTACCTAAGGCATAATTATGTCAAACCCATACAGTTTTGGACTTTCTACTATCGCTTTCGACATCGAATGTTACATTGTCTAGGCAAGGTCTAGGCCCTTAGATATTTATTAAATTAACCCTTTATCTGTCATCGTCATTTCACTACCCAATGTGCTGACATGTTGAAGCTCCCTGTCACACGGCTATGCCTCTATCTACGGAGTAATGGATGACGCTGCTGACGTTATTTGCTGACGTTGTCATCCATCAGAACTGACGGGGGTGGATTTAAGGGTGCTTTTTAGTCGTTTCATGGTTTTTAATCTTACGTTATTTAACAAAATTTTATCAATGTTTTTAGTTCATCAGTAGTAGGTACGAGTAAATAATATTACGAGTAATAACATTTATATTTTTTGTGCCTGTAAGAATTGACACCTGACAATGCGTGGGTGCCTTATGGGAACCTAGCAAAGGGCAGAATCTTCCTTGTGTGATTTTTAACATAGCTGAAGTGTTGTAACATAAATAGTAGTTTTAAAAGGTATGAACGAAACAAGCTTGTTTGTCCATAGTCGTATATTGAATGTAATAGAGTAAACTATAAGTGCTGTGCCCGCACAATGACAAAGATTAGATGTTTTTTACTAACTACTCGTATATGCTACCTAACGTTACTGTGGGTTAGGTACATCATCGCCCTTGCGATCACCAATCCTCCTGCAAATCATCGTGATCCTGGATAAACCTCCTTTTTTAGTATGAACACAATAAGAACCTTTTTTGCTAAGAAAGTATGTTCCGGTACTGGTATAGCACGAATCAATAAAGCCAAAAATTCATTAAAAAGTAAAAAATATTGTGTTATTATTGCTCAGTTATCTACAAAATATGTGAGCAAAACTGAATGCTAGTAGAAGTAGTAATTTTCTAAGTTCAAATTATGTTTTATTACTTCACTCTCTAGAAACTTTCCTGTAAAGTTTCTACCTAAACATAATTTGAACCATTACAAACTTCAAGTCTTAAAAGTCTCTATATAATTTTGAAACAAAGGTTTTTGTTGCATAATTCATCCAAAGTTCGTTCCTGTGCAGCTTTGACAGTTAAATTCCCTGTTATTATAGATGACAGTCACTCATGTCATCGAACGAGGAACGATCTAATTTATTGGACGTTGTTTAAGCAAACTTATCGTAAGAATTTCAATCTACGACAGTTCTTGATGGAAATTTTTCCATATCAAGAGTTTTCAACGAAAGGGGAAGAGAGGGGTGAGAAATAGTTTGCCTCTTATGTAAAGATCGAACCAGATTATACATATATTGAGTATTTTGCTGTACCTGACTCATTGGTATGAAAGAACCTGTAATTATATAGGTCAGTTTTCTAAATTTAATTTTCATCTGTTCTGTAATTTGGATATCTAGCTATCAAGCAAGCTAGTAATGTAAAATGATAGTACCTCTGTCTGTAATGTAACTGTATATGCACATACCTTCATCTGTAATGTAACTGTACATTACAGACGATGGTACTACCATTTAACATTACAAGCTTGCGTCATCGCTTTAAGATCCAAACTACTGAACAGATGAAAATTAAATTGAGAAAACTGACCTATATAATCAAACACCTACTTACAGGTATCCAGTGCTCAAAGCGGAACGCGTGCGGGATGAAACATTGATGTTCTTTCAACACGAATAAGGTTCGTAGTTAATCGGTTACATCCGTAATGAATTCGTCAAACTATAATAGTTTTTGTAATAAAATACTTACAGGTACTACTTTTTCCTATAAAAACCTGTAATGACTCATGCAAAGTTGCGTTTAAAATAGCCAGTCTCACAGGCTAACATTTCCCTGCCACTGTAAATGCGCCCCTATAAAGACAGACGCGATTGTTTTGACGGGGTCAATGAGGGGTTAAATTTGTTGTCGTGTTTATTTACTTCACGTTACGTTACCCTGTCAAGCTGGTGTATCTAGTGCATAGGTGAAGCTAAGCTTCAGTAGTAGGCAAGCCTTTACATAAATCAACATTTAGAATTACTTAAATTTTTGAGGGCATAACATAGTTGCATTTTTATAAGCCAACATTTAGAGTTACCTACATTTTTGAGGGAATAACATATTAGCCCTTACACAAAAATGTATAAAAATGTACATAATTACATTTGATACTTATCACGCCAAAACTACTGAACGGATTGTGATAACATTTTACATAGATGAAAGTGTTTCTAGACCTGAATTAACAGAAAGCGTATATTTATAGAAACGTGAAAAGCCGCAGGCAAAAGTAAATTTTTAATAATACTCGTTACTTTACAATATTATTATTGAATAAGTTTTATAAGTTAAAAGTTTCTTGTCGGTATATAATGAACCCGGTTCCTCTCTACTAAATCCTTGTAGAGTCTGTTCAAAAACGAAAGAGTCGTGGCGTTTCGGAGAACTAACACTTTAGTCGTAGGTACTGCAATTACAGAACAGTGGTTGTCAACGCATCAATAATAATAGTCAATAGGGTATATGCTACAAAAATACTGATATTTGTTCAACGTATTCTTGATTGATAAATGAAATATATCTGTATATTTATTTTTGCACTTTTTGATGTTTTTATTGCGAAATTTAATCATTGAAAAGTAGATATTTTAAATTTCAACCGCAAAATTTCTAAACGCAACGTTATTTATTGGCAGCTGAACCGTAACGTCATACTTGTACTTTTTTGTTTGGTTAGCTTTGACTTTGAGTTGACATAGTTGATTCGATGAAACGTTTTCTTTTTTAGCAGATTTTTTGTGCGGTTTATGTCGGGTAGAGTACTTCTCTTCACATCGTAGGCAAGCTCTCTTCATCTTGATAAGTAACACTCAGATATGTGACTTCTTTTCTTCTTCTTTCTTCAACAGAACCATCCTTTAAAAAGAGACTTAATCTCTTTTTATATGATGGTTCTGTTAGTTTCTGTGCCAGCTGATTAGGATGATTCCTGAGTTTGGCCTGATAGGCTTCTGATGCTGTTGATATTTCCTCTTTGACCGTGCTGATATGAAAGATGTCATGAAGTTCAGAGTTTCTGATGAATCATGGTGCATTTGTCAGTTTTTAGAACTCAATTTTGGAAGCGTTCGATGATGTTCATGGAGAAGTGGCAAGCTGACCCCCATAGTTCGTTTCCATATGTCCATACTGGTTTTACAGTTATGTAAATAAGTAGTTTGTTGTCAGTAGAAATATGATGAAACGTGACGTCATAAAAGGGCGTCAGCGGTGGCAGCGTTTTAATCACCCGAAACTGAGTGCAGTCTTAAATTTAGTTTTTGTTTTTTACCACAATAATCTAAAATTTTATAAAAGTTTCTTTTTTTTTCGTTTAGATATCTATTACCCTAATGAATAGATTGAAAAAAAAAAAATCTATGCATCTAATATCCTTTTCCCACGACTCTTCTCTTTTAGAACAGACTTTACATTAAGATTTTACCTCCCATCATTCAATATAAGCATCATTAACCTTTTCAATGTCGCTCATTACGTCCGTATTGACTTAAGAAGGGAATTAAGAATTCATTTCGCCTTAAATCGGAACAATATTGGACCAGAATGGAAATGCTAACGAGTTTTCACTTTATGCGAGTCTGGTCTTTATTCTTTTTGAAATTGGGTTTGGTTTTGATTGAATCTTCGGCATTGTTTTTGTAGGAGATAACTCTGCATCGATTTATCAATGTACACTCGAGAGCAAAAAAATCGACTCAGGACGCACGCCCGCGGTTAAGAAACTCTGGCAAAAAATCTGAAGCTTTCATTCTATTTCTGATTTTAACATTTTAACATCTCAAAGCTGTTAGTTTTAACTTTAAAATGAGTGGGTCTTCTTTGTTATTTACATTTTTATTTTGGTAATGAAAAAATATTGAATGAGAAGGAGTCTTAAGCAATTAAAGAAGGTGATAATTAACAATAAAGAAAATACCAGCTAAAATTCGACAAAATATTTATTTAATTGAAATTAACTTATCAATATTAAGTGTGCCCCCCTGGCCCTAATAACAGTTTCCAATCGCTTGGATCGAATAAGTTTCTTTACTCGATCTTGTTCGATGCTATCCCATTCTGTAGTATTTTTCGCTAAAATGATATTTCAGAGCTGAAATACCGAATAGCAGGGCAAAGCCCTTCATTTCGGTATTTCTGCTCCTTATCTTTATAACAACATACTAACATCTAATAAATAATACGAAAACTTGTATTTTAATACCTATTAAGAACACATTAGACAATTTTGCCAAGATTCAATTCCCCTTTTCCAATAAAAGCAAGTTGGCAACTCAACCGATAGCAATTCTACGAACAAGTGAAATTCATTCGTCGATTATTGAATTCTAAATCTTTCCGAATTGCCAGCTGTATTTCAGCCTGATTTTAATGGATTTCTTACGCAGGTTGAATTCTACCTGGGGTTTTTATAAGGCTGTGATCACACTAAGAGAGCGTGCATGCAGGATTTTGTTTGACACGACATATAAAATACTATTGTCCCGTTCCCATTTAAACAATTTGATTCATTTTAAGGCGCTACTCACTCTTGACCGAAAATGTTTATCTCATAAATGGACCTGACATTTCAAAAGAAACTGCACCTGTATCTTTTCTGGTTATGGGTGTCGCTGTACCGGCCCCGTACCAGTTAAAAAAACACTTAACTTTTTCATTATCTCAAAAGTAAAGTATTTTTTAAATATTTAGTGAGTCTTAGTAAACACAAGATAAAATAAACTAAAAACGTTGACTGATAGTGCTTTTTTTTCATTAAAAAAATTCGACCCTTACTGATCCTACCATCTTCTTAGACCTCAATGTCATCTGACGTCATTTACCCTATAACCGGGGTATATAGGGTAATAGGGGTTCAGACAATTCAATCAATATCTACCTAATTTGTTGAAATTGAACGAGTAGTTTCACCACACACAAAGTTATTTATATGTAAATTAAAAAAGGTAACACAGATGAGAACCCAGTGCCTAGAAAAACCTAAACGGCTTTAAGGCTTTAAGGCATTGCTAACCAACCTTTGTAATAAATTATCTATCTATCTATCACTATTTGGGAACATAAAAATCAGCTACATACATTAGGTATGTATGTATACATAACTCTCCTCTGTTGGTAGTCGGGTAAAAATTGATTTTAGGAACATAAATCGCAATGGCTTGTATGACTCACTGTAGCTCCAGCCTAATGTTGCTAGAGTAATTTTCCTCAGAATGTCTATTGAAAGAATGTAATTGCCTTAACGGATCCCTTGTTGACTATTCATGCAAACGCATTTCGCGTGTTAGCACTTTGAGTTTGGTAATACTTATCATACCCGTAAACAAGTGAAAATGGCTATATGTGGATTAAATTCAGTTTCCGGCATTTAATTTTACCTGCCAAGAAAGAAAGAAATAACATTATTAAGGCGCATACCCGAACCAATATAACAGGGCCACTTATATTATCATATTACTAAAGTTTAACACAGGAAATTAAAAAAATCCATCGTCCCGTTTGTGGTATCTATTATGAGCTACTTTTTAAATATTTATTATAATAGTTTTATCTTGTATAGTTTGTCGAGATGTGAAAATAGAATTTCGTGGCCAAATAGCGAAACTTCCTATCTCTGTCTAAGCTTTACAGAATAAAACGATTACACACTATTGGAGACTGCTTGTTAACAAAAGTTCGTGCTTTGTGATTGCAAAATGTGATTGCACAATGAAAAGCAATAATTACAGTTAGGTTTATTGACAAAAACACTAATTTTCTACTTATAGTGTGCGTGCAACGGCTTTTAGTTAACTAAGCATTCAAAGAAAATGTCACAGTTTTCGGGCGTTAAACGATTACAACTATTGTGAATTGTCCAGCATTATTATTATTATTATTATTATTTATCAAGTACAAATGTATCAAGCTGTTTATAAAGTAAAAAATTCACTTGTCTAAGTGCTTATTTTGTAAGTCTAAAGAAATAAACGATTTGACTCTGACTCTGACTCTGTAACACCATACAGGTCATCTGTCCAGTTACCGCTGAGTGCAGGTTCCACATCTTCAGGATTTTTAACCGACTTAAAAAAAGGAGAAGGTTCTCAATTCGACTGTGTTATTTTTTTTCTTTGTTACCTGAGAACTTTTGTCTAGGTGATCCGATTTTGATGATTATTTTTTATTTGAAAGCTGTTGTGTCCCGTGTCATTTCAATTTGACCCAGTTCTGACAATTCTAATTAATAATCAAATAATCCATGAGCCGGTTTAGTTTTTATTAAAACAAACTCAATTATGCTGATAAAATGCCATATAATTTTAAACAAGACTAGCAGCGCCTCGCGGTTTCACCCACGTAGTTCCCCTTCCCGTGGGAATTCTGGATAAAATATAGTTTATGTAACTCCCTGAAAAGTAAACTTTTTAATGATGAAAGAAATTTTCAAAGCGCTTAAGTAGTTTCGGCGCCTTTTCAATACAAACAATCAAATCTTTCCTCTTTATCATATTAGTATAGATGCATCCATTGTTTGTGTTCCACAATGAACGATTAAGTACAAAAAATATTATATAAACCTACCTAAAGTTGGTCCTCTTCTCTCACAAAGCCAAAAATATCATTGCCCGCCACTGTAGCCGAAAAATGAATGCCTCTATCCTTTATTGTAGTAACCTCAAAAAGTTAACGAACTTAACTGGCCGGTATCCGATCAATATTTAACTGACCGATCGTGCAAATCCAATTCGATGCGACACGACCGCTAACTGAAACTTTAATGAGTTACCTTTTTGGGGACTAAAAGCTTGTAGAATATAAAACATTTTAAACTGACAGCAAAAATGGAGGAGTTGCTCAATTCAGTTGTTTTTAGGGTTCCGCGCCCAAAGGGTTAAACGGGATTCTATTACTAAGACTCCGCTGTTCCGTCTGTCTGTCCGTCCGTCACTAGGCTGAACCGTGATAGATAAACATTTATAATCTTCACAGATGATGTATTTTTGTTGCCGCTATAACATTGATTTATTAAAAACGAAGATGAGGCACCGCTTGCTCGAAAGTGGCAACCTCAAATTGTGTAAAATTGTGTTCTCCCACATCAGTCACCGTCTGACTGGTGGCACGGGCGGTCGTGATTCACGTGAAATATTGTTGTCTCAGTCTCACTTCGGTCCTAGATACGTCTTTCCGTCTTTGTTCTTCTTTGTATTGCATAGGACTGGAAATATAACTGTGAGCGTATGTGTTTGCGTGTAGTTGTAACACATGCCAATTTTTGAGTAAGCGCTGGGAGAACGTAACCGATCTTCCCTTTTTAAATCAATGCGCTATAACAACAAATATTAAAAAACAGAATAAAATAAATATATAAGGGGGCTCCCATACAAGAGACATGAGACTATCACTAAATAACTTATAATAGAGATGAGGCATTGATAAATAATGGCTAGTACTATATAAACTCTATGGATATCACAAACTGTACGATATATTTTTATAACTTCCTGTGTTTAACGTAATAATAAGATAAAATAATGTGGGCGCTACTATTACTGGTGTAAGCTGTATCTGTAAACAACTCAACAAAAAACACAAAGGATCAAAATTCAGAAAAACCACGACAGATTCAATTTTCCCAAGGTTTGTCCCGTCTGATAACACAAAGCAACCATAAATCGAAAAGTCAAGTCTGAAATAGCATCAAAGAGAACTGTTTCCGGAGATTCGTTTCTTTCATAACAGATGAATAGACGTTGTATTTTTGGATGAACATTTATCTAGAAAATTAATAGGGCATTCTGTCCTTGAAAATAACTTGAAAGTAAGGGTCTCTCTATGCGAACTTTTAATTTCTTTTTTCCTCATCTACACAACAGCCTATATTTATCACAAATCAAACATCAAAAATTCTTTATTAATAAAAACAATAAATTATGTACACTTAGAGAAGGTCAAATTATAAAAAAAATTAAACTGACACGGAAATAAAGTGGCATTTTTGATTTCGGTCTCGATGTATGTAGACTAAAGTAAAGAAGAAACCAGCCACTGTTAAGTTTCGAGTTGGAGCAAAATCTGTCCCAAGCTTTTTTATCCTATACAGTAATTGATATTTGATAGTAAACCTTTATACACAGCAAGGTTTGACAGATTGTTTGAAACTATTTACTGACAATTTTTTCAGTTTAGTTTCAGGGGTTTTTAACCGACTTAAAAAAGGAGCAGGTTCTCAATTCGACTATATTTTTTATGTTTGTTACCTCAGAACTTTTGATTATGTGCTCCGATTTTCATGATTCTTCTTTTATTTCAAAGCTGGTGCATCCTGTGTGGTCCCATTTTAATTTGGTCCAGTTTTGACAATGGGATCCATGAAAAAACTATATAATTGAGGTCGGTCTATAGTTTTTTAAAACAAATTCAATCATTTTATACGAATAAGAACCTGCATTGTCCACTGCTGGACGCAGGTCTCGTTATCTCTTGGGGGTAATGCCGTTAATCCTCACGCTAGCCATACGGGTTGGGGTGGCAGTTCAGTGGTAGATTTTTTCCCGCCCCCGCTGGATATCCCACAGTCGCCTCTTACGCGACCAGTGGTAATAGTTGGGGTGGTGCAAATTCGGAGCCGGCACTACACAACAAGCGCTACCTCAACCTCCCCAAATACAGAAATACACATATAAAAACGTTAAAAGGTGATTTTTATCCCACGGAAATTGATTTATTGCCTATGTTTGATGCAGCCCGATCCGTTCAGTAGTTTTGGCGTAAAGAGGTAACAAACAACCATCCATCCATACATCCATACAAACCTTCGCATTTATAATATAATATTAGTGAGATACATCAGCATTGAGATCAGCTTTAAAGGCGATGCGGGTCGCTAGTTTTCAATAACTAAATAAATAATAAATAAATGAATAATTCACACAGCATCATCTAGCCCCAAGCTAAGCAGAGTTTGTGTTAAAGGTCTAGGATCACTGATATGATCCTTGTGTTAAAGGTCTAGGATCACTGATATGATCCTAGACCTTTAACACAAGCTCTGCTTAGCTTGGGGCTAGATGATGCTGTGTGAATTATCCATTTATTTATTATTTATTTATTATAAACCTACGTTTATATAAGAAGCATAAATAATAGACAGCCATTCGGTAACGTGCGAATACACTACACTTAATACAATACATTACACAGAAAGCGTCCAGAACGCCCTGAACAAAATTTGCAGATCATGCAAACATTTGTCTCGAGGCGGGAATCAAACCCCCCTGCATCGCAGGCGGTCCCTCGCCCTTGCGCCACAGAGGTGTCCAACGTAACAAGCTTAAATATTTAATATCGTAATTAAAACTTTACCATACAGAAAATAGAGACTAAAATTAAGAGACGAGCTTTCTCAGCAAAGATTTGACTACAAAATAAGCAAAAGTCCCCAACTTCCTGAAAGCTGCTATAGATTGTGATTACGTGATAAGGCAAAATAGATTCTGTGCCAGAACTGATAGAATCGAAGATGCTCTAAAAGTCACCTGATAAAGTTTATCTTGATGGGAACGTCTTACAAAGTACGTTTGGATCTGTATTATGAACTAGTTTTGGCTCGCGACTACGTATCGAAGCATTATTTACACTCTATCTTCATCCCGCGGTGTCTTTCGCTTTATTCCCGGATGAAAAGTTGTCTATCATTTAAATCTAATCGTGTTTTCAATTATAAGGTATTTTTACAATCATATAGGTACATAGTAAGGAAATATGTAGGCCCGTATTATGAAAGCTTTCACTCACAAACTCACGTAATGACTGCTTAAGTAATGCTTGCATTACTTATGCAGTCATTACGTGTGTTCTACTCAAGCAAAGAATCATTGCTCATGTAAATCTTTATTATAGAACGTAACTCTGACGCTACTTCGCTAGTTGCTAGCAAATTCTCTACTTGAGTGAGTAGGGTTTTGTCTATGGTCTACACATTTATCTAGGCGAAAAACGTTCCTTTACCTTATCAACCTGACTATCACATTTATTTTTTAGAGCTTTTTTGTTGTTTTGATGGTTATTCTGAAACGAAACGCAAAGATTTCAAGAATTTTTAGCACCTTATTTAACCCTTAGCCACCTAACGTGTTTTTGAGTAACACTACCACCTAACGGCGGTCATGGTGACCGCTTATTATTTTATTTTTTTATATGAAAATAATAATTATAATAACAAAAATGAAAGACAGATCGTAACCTTTATTATTATTCTTATTAATTACGTTATTAAACTTTGAAAAAGAAACGTATACACATTAATAATCAATGCTTCTGTAACAATAAACATTTGAGTACAAAATCTAGGCATTATATAAAATATGAGATCTGACAAGAAACTTTAAGTGAAACCTAATAAAGTCTTCTTAGTTTTTGAAATTTTAATATATAACCTACTATAGAAAACTATTAATGGCACAATCAAATCACTTTCTCTATAAATTTGCAATGGGTAAACAATTACAATTTTTGACGAAAATGTATGCACATCTTTTGCGAACACTCAACGCAAAAGGGTTTTTTACATTGAAAACACATGTGATATGTTTTAGCGTTTTTTTAGCATCACAGGTTGAGCAAGTCTTCCTGATTTCAAACTTTTTGATATTATCGGTTGAGGACGTGCTAGGCTCTTGGTTCATCTTCAGTATGCGGCGAATAGCCCCTTGAAATTACGTAACCACCCAACAGCGGTCACCAAGACCGCAAAAAAATAAAATTACCTGTAATTTTTGAACGCGCGAACGTGTGAACCGATCGATCACACAGTGTGTACTAAGGAGCGGGGGGGTAAAGTAGATGGACTCTCAGACTTATAGCTCGCATAATAACGGAAATATTCAAATAACAAAAACAGCTGGAGTCACTGTGACCGCCGTTAGGTGGTTAAGGGTTAAAAAAAAAAGCTTTGGCGCGTAGAATTCCTCGGTCCAGACCACACTTGAGTAAAGATGAGTTCAAAGAATCACTGGTCAGAGATGGGACAGTTTGAAATATTTATAAAATAGGCAATTACTAAAGTAATGCTTGGTAACCATTCAATAATAGGTACGTAATAACGTGGTAAGGAGAACGCATCGTTACTTTACTTGAGAGTTACACAAGTAAGTGTAGATTTTGACATGAGTTCCCAAGTATTGTTTTAAAATTAGTCTTTACTCAAAACTATGCATAAGTATCACTCAAGCATAGATCGATGACTGAGCATGCTTTCATAATACGGGCCGTAATCTTGTAAGTTATTTTATATCTACAGCGCGATTCTGACTAAAAACGCACTACCACAAATGGTCGTGACATGACCTGCCTTTGGCCTACACTGAATTCCAGCGCTGAGTAGACACACCTGGTCTACCCAGCACAATTCTGAGTGTGGGCCATATTTGCCTGCTACGCACAAAAATTATACTTAATTTTTGCAGGCAGTCTCAGCAAAGTACTTGCGAAAGACTGCAGGCAGATGCTGGATGCGTCAAGCTGAAGACAGGGCGCTATGGCGCTCATTAGGGAAGGCCTATGTCCAGCAGTGGACTAATATCAGTTATGTGTTGCCAGCTTAGAATTTTCTCCACCCAAACACTTCCCGCGGGTGTCGACTGTGGGATATTCACCGGGGGCGGGCAGCAGCTCCTCCTGCAGATCAATTTTATTCTAGCAGCAATCTGCGATCCCCAAACCGCATGCCCAGCGTGGGGATTAAAGGCATTACTCCCCTTTAGATAAACGCTGTAAGGCGCTTAACAGGGGGAGGCCTGCGTCCAGCAGTGGACCAATACAGGCTGTTGAGGTTGAGGTTCAAGACAAGATAGTTCATAGAATAGTGAGTCTATTAATTTTGGTTAATCGGATCGGAAGAAACGCATATCGTCCGACACGACAATGATTACGTTCTTAGTAGCCAAGAATTTATTAAATGCTATAAAATAATGATAATAATGAGTGTAATGAAAACGTTTATTTAGTACAATGTCTTTTGTACACAAGTTCTATTCTTGCAGCGGAGTCGCCCACAGGTCAATTGCTGCGGGAAAAGCATACTTATGGTGTGGACTCAGGGTTTAATTTAGGGGCGGCTATTTATTTTAATATTTTTGGTTTAGCTATGTAGCTTCTGATCATAAGGAAATTTTATTATAAGAGAATATTTAATAATATTTAATATTATAAAGAGGAAAGTTTTGATTGTTTGTTTATTTGTTTGTATGGAATAGGCTCCGAAACTACTGGTCTGATTTAAAAAAATCTTTTACCATTAAAAAGCTTACTTTTCTTGGAGTGACATAGACTATATTTTATTCCGGAATGGGAGCTACGTGGGTGAAACCACGAGGCGCCGCTAGTTGTAGTAAACTGGCCAAGTGCTAGTTTCAATAGATTTTCAATAGAAACGGCAAAAAAATCATGATCGTTGTGTGGTTATTCCTTTTTTTTGTATTTTTTGTTAACAAATATCGATCTGTAAAAAATTTAACGTTCTAACTATCATGGTTCATAAAATACAGCCTGGCGACAGACGGACAGACAAACAGACAGACGGACGGACAGCGGAGTCTTAGTTATAGGGTCCCGTTTTTCCTTTAGGTACGGACACCTAAGAATCGAATAGCTTTTTATGCGTTGCATATCAAGTTCGACAGAGATCTATAAAATGTTTAAAAACTTATTCAAACATTGACAAAATAAATGCGTTGGATTAATTGAAGGAACAATGCAAATAAAATTATTTTAAATTATTATTTAAAGTGATTTTGTTCGTATCGGCGCGTCTTCTTTAGCGTTTAAAGTCAGTTCATATGATATAAAAAAGACTTGCATTTTATAGCTCAATGTGAAAAACTATTACAGTTAAGTTTGCACAATGAAAGACAACAAAAACAGACGAAAACTTTAGATTATTACGTAGGAAAATCATAATAAAATGTTATGAAAACTGTGTGATTAAAGGTGTTATTTTCATGTTCTTTTCGTCTTTTCTTCTTGTCTTTTCTTCATACATATTTTATTTTCGTGTGAAGATGTAAATAGAAAAAGTCAAAAGTCAAAGTCAATAATTTTCAAACGATTTCTCTAAGAAAACAGGTACCGGAGACGAAGAACATTCACAAGTCGCCCCTACTGCCCCACCCTGAGTCCGCCTCGCTATTTTGGTTCAACTCCAAGCATGCACGTAGCATGTAATCGCTGCATTAGTTATTTAACAGGTCCCTGGATTATAATTGAAATAATACTGAAATACTGCGAATTCGCTTGCCAAATGCAACACAATGGTGGAAATATTGTGGTTTAGGACTAGGACGTACTGAGTTTTAGGAAAACAAGGTATAATAAACTAAAACCACGTTAAGAAATTTAGTTTATTGTTTTAATAATGAAATCACACTAATATTATACCTAAATGCGAATGTTTGTATGTATGGATGGATGTTTGTTACCTCTTCACGCCAAAACTACTGAACGAATCGGGCTAAAAATTTGCATACAATCTAATTTCTAATCCTGTAATCAATAGAAAATTAAGCAAATAAATGATCCTTATCTTAATTGTATAATCTAGGAAATGCTTCAGTCTCAATGTGTTCTAGCTTTATGCATTATTGGAATAGTTTAGGTGTGTATTGTTTAGAAAATACTGACCACAATTTTGGCTAGCGTGGGATAAATAAATGATCTTGACTTATTTAATGACGATTCTGAAATAATTGTCGAACAATTTAGTAAATTCAACATTAATATTCATCGAAGTGAGTAAAGTTTGGGAGAGAACGGTCCGTCTATTCATCTTTGTAGGTACATACACACATCAACATTGTCTAGGGATATTCAACATTTTGTTGATTTTTACAAAAATTTAAAATAATTTCTTTAGAAAAGAGGTATGGCAAGAATCTTTATTCTGTGTTGTTCATTAATAATAATAAAACACAACTGTTTGATGAACATTTTTAGTAAAAATTGAAGTGGGAACAAAATTACGAAAAATTTGAAAATATACAAAGTTCGGTAAATTGTGTTTAAACTATTTTTACGTTGCCATGACTTTATAAAATTCCCTTTTAACAATTTAATAATTGGTGTTGCCTCCCCTGACGTTCATAACACATCTGCACCGGTTATTCATACTCAAAATGAGGTTGTCAAAGTCTCGCTGGGGTATGCAAGCCCATGTTCTTTTTAAATGGCAAAAAAATTGGTCTTCTGTGGTCAAATTCGACGGCAAATTGCTGAAAGCCCTTCGCTGCAACATGTCCCAAGCGTGTTCAAGTGGGTTTAAGTCGGGTGACTGTGCAGGCCAGTCTAAAACCGCGACATCATGTTCCTGAAGGGCAGCTGACACTAAACGCGCCGTGTGTGGAGGGGCATTATCATGCATGAGCTGAAATTCCTGGCCAATTTGAACTCTATGAGGGATGATCACAGGTTCTACGATCTCGTTCCGGTATTTTAGTGCCGTCATGTTGCCTCTTATCCAAATGAGCTCGGTTCGCGAGCCAATACGAATTCCCGCCCAAACCATGATTGTCCCACCTCGGTACGAATGGACCTCTTGTGGCTGCTGGAGACGACTTTCTCTGCCTGGAACTCTCCAAACACGTGTTCTTCGTGAATCGGGGTGGAATCCAAACCGAGACTCATCAGTAAAGAGAACCATTGTCCATTGGCCATTGTTCCATAACAAATGTTCTTGAGCCCAAAGTAGTCGCCTTCCGCGATTGCCTCGTCGTAGAGCTGGCACACGAAGCGGCCTACGAGAATGAAGATCGACTTCATGTAGTCTTCTTCTGACAGTTTGGTCGCTGACTGACAGCTGGTGGTCTAACTGAAGCCTTTGCACTAGCTGCTTTGCTGTGAGATTGGGTTCCCTCCTGGCGGAATTTTGGAGAAAACGATCCTGTCTAGGTGTGGTTACTCGTTTTTTTCCAGTGTGGCGCTCTCTTACATCCCCAGTAATACGAAAACATGACCACAATCGACAAATTACGTTTTGATTGGTGTTTAGGGTATTGGCAACCACGCGTTGGATAGCACCGGCTTGTAACATGCCTATCGCTCTTCTCATTACTTCTCTGCTTAAATGTCGACGTTCCATGGCATAAGAAATATCACAAGATCCGTTAAAATTAAAAATTACTTAGATAGCACTTATTGTTAATTAAATAAAAGTAAATTTATCTTAGTCAAAATTAACGTTGTTTTATCTAGATCGGAGTCCCCAATTCTATCTTTTGTTTAATGCGTTCTATTTTTATTCCTTTTACAAATTTTGAAAAGAGAACAAAGAGGGTTTATTCCATGTATAAACTTTTTCTAAAAAGCAAATAGTTTGTAAGCAAATCATTTCCAAATGGAATATCCCTAGACAATGTTGATGTGTGTATATTGCATTATTCAAAATATTTTGAAAAAACTATATTCCGACTTCAATTTTATGATTTTCAAATGGATTCCATAGTCAGAACTTTTGACAAATCAAAATAGCATTCTACAGTTTCGTCAGAATAGAATTCAAATTCAAATGTGACGTTTTCGCTTCGGAAACGAACCGAATGAATTAAAACACGGAAACCTTGCTATTAGGTACCCAATAAGCGTGTCAAAAATAGTAATCGAAACCAGTATTTTAGTGCCTACAGGTGTTGGGCCATTTCTCTGCCACAATAATAAATAACTCATGTATATTTTATACTCATACTCATATTTTAGTTATTATAATTTCACCTTTCTTTCATGCTTGAGTTATAAGTGGTTTTAAATATTTTCATTTGACTTTGTTGTTATCGAGAAAAAAATAAATTTCATTTCATTTCTATTATGTTACCTACCTACCTACCTCCGACAGTTTTACGAGAAACCCCTGAATATTTCCCTAAACCGTTCGTAAGCAGTATTCAATAGAGAGATAGTTATATGAAATCCATTTTATCCCTAAGCTGGCACGTTGAGAGTTCAATCTTCATAAAATGGTTTATTGTGATCTTTTTGTTGATCCTTGGAGCTCTGTTGATTATAAGACCTTTGTGCTTGTGGTTGGTAGGTATACTGTGGCGATAACTTTCTGAAAATCGAATTTTACTACTCAGCGATTTTCCCATTCGCAAAGTTTCCAATTTAATCTTTTCTCCATCGTTTTTTTGTAGAGGTGGATTTGACAGAAGTTATTTTCTTTTCCCTAATATTCACAATCTCATATGTTACGATCTTAAATAAAATAACACAAAAATATTTAATTCAAACAAATAATTCTGGAGTGGTCAAAATCAGTAACGTACTTTATTTGTATAACTACATCATTTATAGGTAGATATTATAGAATCCTGGTTTGCCATCAAATAAAAATATGTTTTAAACAAAATCTTCAAAAAATTTCTATATTCGTAATTTAACAATTTTAATACACAATAAATATACGTACATACCAAATGTATTATTTTATATTCGGCAACACGTAGAGCTCGAGCTCGTGGTTAGTTCCTTAAAATATAACTAGGTGTCGCTACTAGAAAAATTAGAAGGCGCTATCGAAGCGTTTACGCTCCAAGATGGCTTCAGAACCCTGATATTAGTTCACTTATCCCACGCTGGGCATGAAATAGGCCTCGTCCTATTATTATAGTTTTTAAAGCGCATTCACATCTATGGTGATGAATGTGCTAATAAATTCTTTGATTAATTGTTTTGCGAAAATAAAATAAGCTAAACACATTACACTGAGACTGTAGCAGATACATAAGAAAACTAAAGTGCCGTGTCTACCATGAGTCATAGAATCGCCTGACGTTACTATTATAGAATAAAACTACACTAAATAGAATAATCTGTTCTTTAAAATTCTATAATATATATTATAGAATTTTAAAGAACAGAATTACCTCTAAATATATATTATAGAATTTTAAAGAACAGAATTACGTAATTTAAAATTCTATAGATAAATCAACTAAAGTTTCTACTAAGAGTATGCTAAGAGGAGGATCCAATTAGGCTGGGCAGCGTTTGTCGATTCTTCTCGTCATCGACAAAGTTATCGACATAGCTCAAAGAATTAGCAAACTAAAGTGGCAGTGGGCCGGCCATATCTCGCAAAGAACCGACAACAGCTGGGGTAAACGAGTTCTTGAGTGGAGACCGTGACTCGGCAAACGTAGTGTAGGGAGCCCTCCGGCCAGGTGGGATGACGATCTGCTAAAGACTGCAGGCGCTCATTAGGGGAGACCTATGTAGTGGACTAGTATAGGCTGATGATGATGATGAAAATGTGATACCTACATCATGTGGTTAAAAAATCAAACGTTGCAGGAAAATAACAAGCACAGTCGATGAACGCCGTAGTGGAGTTTTAGTTTATTTTATCTTAAATGCAAGAAACAAAATAATTAGTAACAATTCCGCGAAAAAACCTTCTGCGATAAAATCTAACAAATATAATAATAACGTCTAACGACGACTTACTTAATATTATTTCATTATGTATAAATGTATAATTTGTTAGATTTTATCGCAGAAGGTTTTTTTCGCGGAATTGTTACTAAATATTTCATTATTATATTTGCAATGGATTTCCGCAAAGTAACGCCTGAATCTATTATGTTATTTTATCTTGTAAATTTTAATAACAAATAAAAATCAAAAATAATTATAATAAATATTATAATACGCTCCTAACGCCTAACAATCAAGCCAGATGTGAGACGTCTCTTGTCACAGATGAATAAAATTGTAGTGGATGCAATGTAACTAGACTAAAACCTACGCAGACAAAGATTCATGACCTAGGTAACTAAGTACCCAAAGATATAAATCGTTAGATATGCCCTTACCTCTGTGAGACCGCGCCGCCGTTTTGTGTCCAAGTCGAACCTTACGCCTGCTTAAACCTGCACTCAGTGTACAGTACATCTACGCACAGTGTTAGCCGGACATGTAGTGAAGGATGTTTGCGAGCAGTATTATAGTGTTTTTTTTTTTTAAATCTTTATTTAATGAGCTTAATCACATTGCGATTATGTCGCTCCAACTAAGAAACAGAAAAAAAAAACAAAAATTATAAAAAACTACAAAATGACGTGTGCCTTTCGAAAGTGCAACAAAAATTCAAGAAACACAAATAAAGCCAGAGGTGTAACATTTCATCTCTCGTAGGTATTGCGAGTTAATGAAATAACTTTTATTTTATCGTCCGCATTGTCAAAAATGACTACAATAACAAATTTAAATGGCGAGTGCACGAAAGAGAAAGTTGTGTTTGCACCTAACGTGTGAGAAAAAGAGATGACACTATTTTCTCAGTACGCTTGTTTTGTTTGTGTACATTGCTACAGTTTTTGGTGGTCGGGGCGTATCTAATGTAAGTACCCACATAAGTTTGCAAGTTTAATAACTCCGTTCAAAGCTGTATTTTATTAGCTCGCTGCCCTTATTGTATAGCTAGATAGATATTTATGAAATTAATTACCTTTATTGAATGGAAGTAGATACTATAATCACGACTGTGCATCACCATTCACGATTCCTATGAGTTGCAACATGAGGAGAACTCGTTAAATCTGGTGTAAAACCCTAATCCCATGGCGAAATGATCCTACACCTTACGTTTTCATACAAAATGTATGTCCTCAGACGCAGCCGCTGTGTGTGTAATATAGTTACTAGTGTACGCGTACCTTTCCGCAATTCGTAAACTAAACTAAACTACACAAGTTTTACATAAGTTTCTCTATAATTCAATATGCCCGTTCCCCTACTCTCGATGCCGAGATATATCGCGGGTCCGAATTGGCGACAATTCGTATTCCGTCCGTGCTTTCCCCAGTTTCTTTATGCTAAAGCGTGGGCTGCTTTTGGGTTCGGTGGAAGTCACAAAAGGAACCCAAAATTTGAAAAAACTAGATTATAGAAGGTAGAGTAAGCGCAAATCTTTACGACCTCTATGAAGTTGGCTTCAACAGCTGCATTCTAAACGAAAATAAGATGTTGACTGTATTAATTAATGATAAAGGTAGGTAAAGTTTTATTAAAATATTATTCGAAAACAAATTTACACTGAGTGAAAGCGTGGCGTCACAAAAAAATCGGTGTTTAGGTTGTATTCATGTGATCTGGGAAAACATAGTTTTTAGTTTAAAAAAAAACTACAAAAAATCAATAAACTCCAAGTAACTATAACTGTAACTATGCATAGTTTAACTATATCACCACTTTCAAGTCTATCTTTCGCATAGGCACGAAGCCGGGTAGCTAGTTAGTAAATATGAGTTTTCTATGTGATTGTACATGCGCATTTTTGCTTCCATGCCTAAGATCAGAGAGCTCATTAAGTTTTGCGATCACTCTAACTTTCATTTAGGAACCTCAAAATCGACAAAGTCCAACTGGTTGGTGCGAAATTTCATTGTTGGTATGTAAATGTATCCAACCATTGATTTAAAAAGGGAAGATAGGTTACGTTCTCCCAGCGCTTACTCAAAAATTGGCATGTGTTACAACTACACGCAAACACATACGCTCACAGTTATATTTCCAGTCTAGTGCAATACAAATAAGAACAAAGACGGAAAGACGTATCTAGGACCGAAGTGATACTGAGACAACAATATTTCACGCGAATGACGACCGCCGGTGCCGCCGGTCAGACGGTGAATGATGTGGGAGAACACAATTTTACACAATATGAGGTTGCCATTTTCGAGAAACTAGTACCTCATCTTCCCTTTTTAATAAATCAATGGTAGTAAGGCAAAACTTATAATCCTACAAATATCTATAGCTCGTAGAAAAAAATCTCCCGAGGCGGGAATCGAGCCCGGAACTTCCTGCGTTGCAGGCGGACCTACGCCCACCGCGCCATAAACCACATCGATTGATTATTGACAACCGCCTATAACTTGGGCCACACTATATCAAAGCCTGCAAATCCCCGTACCTACCTCATTTTGTCTGGACTTGGACTATCCTTTTAATGAACTAGAATAATCCACACTTTGCATTCTTATCGCGCTATCAGCTAGTCTGAGGCAACGTTGACACTATCAGAGCCTGCTCGGACCGAGTCAAAACTCAAACTCAAACTCAAAAATGCTTTATTTCCATAAATACATTAAATGGACACTTACCAAAGGTCTAATCATATTAAAAATTACACTGTCACGGAAATAAAGTGGTATTTTTGATTTCGATCGCTTCGGTATATAGACAAAAGTAAAGAAACGACGAAGAAACCTTTAGCCTGTTAGTTGTTATTTTTTCGAGTTGGAGCAAAATCCGACCCAAGCTTTTTTATACTCTATATAATCTAAAATTTTATAGTAACCCTTTTTGCATAGTAAAGTTTTCACAGTTTGTTTGAATTTATTTACTGATAATTTTTGCAGCTCAGTAGGGGTTTTGTTGTAGAAGCGTATACATTCTTTAGTTTTATGGAGCCTAGTTGTGGGTACAGCGAGTTTATAAATAAATAATAAATAATGCTGGACAATTCACACAGCATTATCTAGCCCCAAGCTAAGCAGAGCTTGTGTTATGGGTACTAGATAACTGATATACATAATACAATACACTACATAGATAGATATTTTTTATTATACATAGAGAACATGTTTATGTTTATTTCTAGTATTTACATTAAGTATATCGCTATTTCTTGGGAAACTATTGATATTTTTATGAATATACAACAAGTTTTCATAAATATATTGACTTGGTACTGTCATTATATTTGAGAGTGGCCTTGGAAACCGACTCGGACGCAAGTCGGATTGTGGCAACTCATAATCCAGACGCACTCGGACAACGGCGTCCGATCTCAGGAGATTCGGACCGTTTTGTACTTTTCCGAGCTAGCTCGCATTACAAAATGGCGTCTAGTAACTACAAGTAAACGACTCGTGATATTTTTAGATGTTGACCAAGAAAATGATTCGAGTTAACTATGTATCAACAGTTATCCTACTTACTTAACTAATTACATCTTAAACAACCAATCGAAAAATTAAAAGACGTAACTAAAGAAATAGGTTACTATATTTTTACTTACCCTTTAACAAAAGCTCTGTTTACTTTGGGCTAGGATGCAGCTGTGTGATTTCCAACGGTGTTTATTTATTTACGAGCCACTATAGGGCCGGGGACATAAATTATTGGTTCCTTTTTACCTGAAACAAGAAAAGTAAAATTTAGTGGCACATCGCTATGGGCGAGGTTTCAGGAGGCCCACTCAGAAAGGAAAACCGAAGTTTCGTTTTATGCTGCGCCGCCGCCGCCGCCGTGAGGCGACGGTTAGTGAATCCTACTAATAAAATAAAGTTTGTAAGCAGTATGTATGTATCCGGCTGAGATTTTGCATACAGGTAGTTCTAGCACTAGAATAACACATAGGCTTTTTATCCCATAAATCAGTTCCTGTGGGTTAGGCGTGCGAAGCCGCGGGGCGCAGCTAGTGCGTTATAATGTACTTAACTAAACTAACTAACTCTCATGTCGCTTGCATATGATTAGCGTAAGCTATATTGAAAAATATAAATAAATCAAT
The DNA here is from genome assembly GCA_955876795.1 of Eupithecia tripunctaria. Classification (NCBI taxonomy): domain Eukaryota; kingdom Metazoa; phylum Arthropoda; class Insecta; order Lepidoptera; family Geometridae; genus Eupithecia; species Eupithecia tripunctaria. The sequence goes on along the minus strand of OY041623.1, from coordinate 2,926,019 downwards.
GTATTGTAAACACGACGATCTGACTCGTGAGACGTTGGGAATAACTCACGAAAACGAATCACAAATTTCGATTTCGTTTTTAAGAGTACGGGCCTACGTTGAGCCACGAGCGCACAATAAGAAAAGTTTTTGATTAACAAATTACATAAAATCAATATTATAACCATAATCCACTGCTGAACAAAGGTACCTATCCCCTGATAAGCATAAGATCACTTATCTTATTTCGATTGCCATAATCCCCATCCTGGGAATTGGGTATCACAGAATAAAATAATTAAATGAATGTTCATTTAAAAATATTACCACCGAACGCGCACTTTTCCGATCCACAAGCATCAAAGGAACAGCCATTTTCTTTTACGCTTTTGCGGTAGAAAACTGGCTTTAGAAAACTATTTTTTTTTCTACAGTTTAGAATGATTTGAAACTTCGCACACAAGTCATTACGCGTCGAGTCACTCGAAATGTCAGAATTCATTTGTTTCAAAACGTTCCCTTTGGCTCCCTTAGCGCATTCGTCAGAATTCTGTAGCTATAAACGAGTTCAAAACAATTTTTATTTCACGCTCCGAATAATTCTGCAAACTTTATGAAGTGTCCTTTCCAGTCGTTTGTTCCTTTCATCAGTGAAGGATGACCCATATTTTATCAAATTGTCTTTTTTCTTAGCCTGTTTTTGTTTACGGAACGACAATTTAGTCCATTTTGATGATTCGCTGGCCTTTTCTGGCTCTAAAATTTTTAATTTAATCATCATCAGCCTATACTAGTCCACTGCTGGACATAGGCCTGTCCTAATGAGCGCCATAAGGCCCTGTCTTCAGCTTGACGCATCCATTAAATTTAATATCTAGGTCTTATTTGACGTCTTTATTTTATTTATTTTATTTTCCATTTTAATCGGTTCTAATAACTCAGAAACTATTTTGATGTGTTTTACTATAAAAACTATCGTAGTTTGCCAAATTCATTACGGATGTAAGCGAGTGAACTTTGAACCTAGATCTACGTATGTACGTCTACGTATCTATATCTACGTCTAGAACCGCACTCGTCCTGAAAATGGATGAAACGTTGGTGTTCTTCCAACACAAATAAGGTTCGTAGTTTACCCGCTCACATCCGTAATGTATTTTGATGTGACCTAAACCTGCGATTCTTTTCCTTCGCTTTCGGCTTGAGACTGATTTTCGGATCACGTTGTATACTGTATGTATACCCATTTAAATATCGTTACCTCTCTGAACAACAAATACCGTGTAGCTCTAAAATAGTCATTAAAATACCGCTTAGGTCCGTGGGGTACCGAGGCTCTCCGGGCGTTGGTAAAAGCGACGCGTGACCCGAGAGCTGGTGAGTATCTGGCGCAGTACATCAGCACTGCCAATAAAGCGCCAGCGCGGGGTGATGCAGCCAGCGTCTTGGAACGCCTCTGACTGGTATTGATATAGAACAGTTGAGCTACCTGTGTTTGTGGTTATTTGCAACAGTCTGCAGTTAGCCGAGTTGTTTTGGCTGATTTGTAGCTGGTTGTTTGTGTAAATGCTTGTTCCAATTGTCATGCAACCTTACTGCCACGTTGACGGTAGGTATCATTTATTATATTGCATGTGTTAAATTTAAGTAGGGTTCCCTAGACAGATTGTATGTCTATGAGTAGCTATTGCTATATATAATACACAACTGCGAAGTAGCTTAGGTATTTCTTATGATTCTTACGTAAATGCATTGAACGAAATACCTATTGATGTAGTCAATCATTGATCAATTACTCTCCGGCTGGGTAGATACGAGAAGCTCCTGAACAATCTTCTATATTCCTTATAATAAGAAGTAGGTACGGAAGGTACCTGCACACAGAGCTTACTGAAGAAGTAGGTACGGAAGGTACTGCACACAGAGCTTACTGAAGAAGTAGGTACGGAAGGTACCTACCTGCACACAGCTTACTGAAGAAGTAGGTACGGAAGGTACCTGCACACAGAGCTTACTGAAGAAGTAGGTACGGAAGGTACCTGCTCACAAAGCTTACTGAAGAAGTAGGTACGGAAGGTACCTGTATACAGAGCTTACTGTTATCCTACATGGGGTTATTAAAGTTGTATGGAAATGAAGCAACACAGTAATACATTATTTAAGTACCTTGGCTATATTGTATCTCCACAAAAGCACATCATCAATCAAAAACAAAGAGCATAGTTCTAGTACTCAATAACCAAATATGTTAATTGGCATAACACAAAAAGAAATACTAGTGAAGGTACTTGTAAACTTCCTTTGAAGCGTTGAACCCAAATCAACACACAATAAAATAATCAAGACAATATTAGAGGTAATAGAAGGTACCAAATTACATACCTCCCTCGATTTAACAATAATCACATAGATATACACATATTATTTAGTTTCCACTTGGTAGCTAAACTACAAACCAAATAACCTACATACTTGTAGGTTATTTTAGTACATTACATATACATAATTACATACATGAAAAGACACACAGTAAGAATTGTAATACAAGGGTTTACTTAACTTTGTCTCCGAAGCTGCACACACAAACTGACCCTCTATCCGCTTTTTAACCCTAGCTCACTAACCTTATTTTCAAGTAACATTGTCACTAACCTTTCGTTTCTCAGACTACGAAATAAAATATCAATAAAAATGTAATCAGCTATTTTTATTAAAAAAAAACGACCACAATTAGCAGTCTCATTTTTGAGGTAGTCAAATAACTAAAATAGTTTTAGAAACAACCTAGTCGGAACAGTTATTGCACATAGAAACTGTGTGCTCTCAAAAAATGGCTCTTTTGCAGCCCTTGCGGAAATATTTTGTCATACGACGTTTTTTGACAGGGCAGTAGCTGCAAATTTTGCGTGTCCTGGGTACTTCTTGACTAGATTCTTCCTGAGAGTCACCAATATGCAGGATCTCGGCGATGATTTGCTTTAGATATTGTTGGAAAGTCACAGTGCTATATCGTTCTTGCAGCCAAGGTTTCATAAGTTCATCTGCCACTTCCAAGGCAAAGGACCTTCTTTTCATGGGTTTCTTTCCATTCCGGATCGCGTTTGACACGTGAATAACATATGCATTCACAATAAATATATTTAGTATATTGTAAAACAAACACAGCGGCCATCGGTTGGTTTTACGGTTTGTACTCATGATCGAGCACATTTGATCTACTGAATCAACAGCACCTTTGCCGAACGAGGTTGCTGCTGATGTTGTGATCGTTCGTTCTCAGTATCAACCTGATCGGCGCAGGATTTCTGCGATGACTCATCATCGGAATCTATAACTATCCTTCTACCATGGCCGCGACGTGTAACAAAGAACTCGTCGTCCAATGAATCTGCGGCATCCTCGTCACTTTCTTCAGTATTGATGTGAATTTCTGTCTCGAAATTATTATCCGACTCCGATTCTGATATTGACTCCGTATCTGTACCAGCCAATCACTCCGCTATTTTTTCGTTTTGGCCTCTCAAATCCATCTGAAAGTATAAAAAAACAAAAATCAAATGGATTTCAAACAACAAATTACCTTCCAATAACATAAATATAAATCACCAACGTTATAATATCTACCATAAGTATAAACCACTATTTATTACGTTATATAATGTTAAAATAATTAATTTATATTGAAATTATAAGCAATTAAAAAAAAATAACAAATGCATAATTTGGAAAAAAAAGTAATGGTTGTTACTAACCTTTCGTCTGTGGGGCGACGATTATGCGAAATATCCCAATCAGTGCAACGTGCATCCGCAATGAGTGTTTGCGGGTCACTAATTATGCGAATTAGGAAGGTACTAGAAATGGGCAGGGTGGCGGGGGCCGGGAACATACCTAAACAACATATGCGCGGGGTACGCGTAGTCTAATATACGAATGGTTAGTGAGCTAGGGTTAAAATCATTTTATACTTTTCATGTTATTTGCATCACTAGCGCCAATTCGAATTACATTTTTCTTATTTTTATAATTATACTATTTTTATATTAAATAATATGGTAAACACATGTTGAAACTTATTATAAGCCTCTTACCATCCAAGACAATGGGTATATTGTCTCCCTGAGGTTATTATCCTACTTTATTGGAAATCGCTGATGAAGCATTAATTAGAAACTTATATTTATACAATTCTAAATTGATAACAGTAATACATAATTACAATAATGAATTATGAACATATTTGTCTTCATGAATGATTACATTTTAATGTAATTAAATGCTAAATCTACAGAAACCAGACAGTGTGAACATAAAAGCGCCATCTGTTACAATTTGCGAATACTACCTAGATATTGAACGGCGATAGCAAAGCTATTCATTTGATCGTTTGCAGTAGATGGCAGTTGATTTAAATTATGTTTTGATTTCATATTTGATTTAATTATTGAAATCTGTCACATGCAACTGTGTATGTCCTGTTTGTGTCCCAATAGAGGGTAGGAAAGGTGACGGAAGAATGGAGTCGGCGAGTGTGTGGAATAGTGGGCTCGCCGGCTAAGTATGGGAGGAAGAAAGGACGCTAGTCGGATCGCAGAGGTTATAATATGTTCCCTAGGTTCGACGAAAACGACGAAAGAGGAACACCGGAGTGGTTTTTAGTGGGTATTACGCCCTTCTTAGGTGAGGCGACGGGCAGTGAATCCTACTTTTACTATAAACGCGAAAGTTTGTAAACAGGTATGTATGTATGTTTGTTGCTCTTTCAAGCAAAAACTACTGAACGGATCGGGATGAATTTTAGTGGGTCTTACGCCCTTTCTAGGGCGTCGAGTCTCACATAATTCTGGTCCCTCCAGACCAGTCTATTCGTAAACTAATTTACATAGCCGAAGAAAGAAAAGTGGTATCATTTATTGTACACTACCCCCAACCCAATTATTCACACTAAAGATCTACATTTGAACTTGAGTAGCGATAAAGATATAATGAGAAAACACTCTATTTCGCTGTATTGTTATCCTTTTAACCCGTATTTGCGATTTAGGCCTGGGTCTTCTGTACCCGGGTATATAGGACCGGGTGTCCGGAAAGGGCTTTCCGGGGTACAAAGCCGATGTTTTGAAAGTCAACTTGAATGTTTATCTTGAGTTTTGAATAGTTTGATAATGATATTGAAGTATTGAGATAGTCTATTAAGATATCCCTGTAACCGATATCATCTAAAATTATATGATTTACTGATTTTACATTTTATTAAATATGTTTTGAATTTAATTTACATGAAATAATAGCAATAAATTAAAACTTTTACTTATTTACAATTGAAACATTTTATAATGAAATATTTTATGTTCTGCTTAATTTAAATTTATATTTTCTGTCTATTCATGACATGAATAATAACTACATATATGTGAAAACTTTTAGGCCACTTAAAAGTTTTCTCCATTATTATACTACGTTTTTGTTCGTGTTTAGCAATATTTTTTTCTAAAATAAATAAATAAATTCCGAATTAAAGAGCGAATTATGTGAACTAATTTTAATTCTATATTTGATTGAGACTATATTATTATTATATTATATTTATTATTAAGGTTGATAGTTTGGATTGCAGAGCAGAGCGGGGCAGTGAATTCGTTATACATTAATTTATTTGTGAGCATATTAGTACCTATCTAATTTATGCATTTTCCTTGTTATAATAAAAACGCGACTGGTAAACTTTTTAAGAATGTTCAGTATGCTGAATCTGTACTGCCATACTGTTTACTTCAAAGTTTCCACTACTTTATTTTCTATGGAAATGTGAAGTTTACATAACTTTCACATTTCGGTAGAAAACTAAGGCAAACTTTACAGTAAACAGTATGTCAGTCCGCATACAGGACCACCGTAGTCATAACTTTTGAGTATGTTTACATTTCTGATAAAATTTTAATGAAAATTCAAAAGGAAAACGTTGGGAAGCTTTTAAATCTGTTATCACAGGGAAATACCCTTATGTTGAAAATTTTGTTTAAATGATACAGGAAAATTACTTAAAACCTATAAAACTAGCCGCCACGGCTAGTCGCATGTTTGTTTATGTTTGTTACCTCAGAACTTTTGACTAGGTGTTCTGATTTCCATGATTCTTTTTTTATATGATAGCTGATGCTTCCCGTGTGTCCCATTTTAATTTGGTTCAGTTCTGACAATGGGATCCATGAAAATTCATGAAAAAACTATAAAAATTGAAGTTAGTTATAGTTTTTTAAAACAAAATTAATTATTTGAGATGAAAATCACAGGGCGCTCTCAGTGCCAAGATCGAGTTGTGGTGTCCTGTCCTGATGTCTCGTGGAGAGACGAAACTAGTTGACTGATGACTTACTTTGATAAAAATGTTTCTTTTTATTTTATTATAATGGTATAATTTTGTATACCTAATTTGATAGATCTTATCGCAGAAGGTTTTTTCGCGGAATAGTTACTAAATACATATTTTCCTTCTTATGTCAAAAATCAGCCTAGTAGGTAATGCTATTCCATGTCCAAATAGCCCATCCCATTCAGTAGTTTTGGCGTTCTCCAGCGAAATATCATCTACATATATACAATAACAACGGCACAATTTCGCCTTTTTAATTCCTAATATTAATAGAATTTCGCTTACCTATTTAAAATTATGTTTATCTTTTTATAATCCTTTTTTGGACCACTTAGGGTGATATTCCATGAATACTGCACGGTTCTAAATGAAGCTTGAATTATGTGGGTTGAAGAATGGTTCTACCCAAGGGACTAATGAATCACCGTAACAAGTACATCACTGGATGAATTTCCTTAAATTCCTACAGGGAAAATATTCCAGTGGTAATTCTTGCGTTCGTTTTTTAGAACTTTTTTGATACCTTACTAGATCATAATAAAATTTAGTTATAAGTACTAACTTCTATTGGTATGGTAGTGATATGGATCAGTTGAGCTACCTGTAGATTGTTTGCATCAGTCTGCAGATTACTCAATTGCATCAATTGTAAATAATAGTTTTAATTTATTTCTATTATTTGAATTGAATTCTCTTTTCAATAAAAATTGAATTACTTCTTTGATATCTCAAATGATTTTTACTACGCCCTTTCTCACAAAATTAAATAAATATCAAGAAATTCAACAAATTGGTAAAAATTCATCGCGAAACATGCAATCATTTCGATAAGTTGAGACCACTTTTTTTGCAATCGGTAAAAAAGTGCAAAAAATCTGGATGAAACCTATAAAAAAATATTCGGACACGGAACAAACGTTTGTTTTAGGAACTTGGAATTGGCAAAAATGTCACAACCGAATGTTCATTTTCAGTTTATATTTGTATTCAGGGATGTGTCAGGGGATTTGTTAGTGACTAAATTTATCTTTAATTGGTTAGCATATAAATCACAAAAATCTGTTCGTAGAAAACAAAATACTACCCAAATTTTAACAACGCGTATTGGCACAAACGCAGCTGAAAATGTAACTGTTGTTTATTTAACGTAATAATAAGATAAAAATAGTTGGGGGTGCAACTTTCGCTGGTGTATGGGCCTTAATTAAAACGGTTATCAAAACCAATTAAAATATTTTAATGTAATGTATGATGTTTTAAACGGAATAACCATTATTCCGTGATCGTGGCGCATGAAACTGTGCCGAAATATAATAATAATAATAGGCTCAAAACTCCAATCATGGTAAATATACCGTTGTAAATAACTTTAGTATTAATAACCATGATGGATGCAAAAGCTGCCGCGTAGTGCCGGCATAGAATTTGCACCATCCCAACTCTTCCCGCGGGTGTCGTAAGAGATAAGATATCTACCGGGGGTGGGCAGCAATGCCTCCTGCAGAACAATTCTACCACCAAACTGCGATTCCCAACTCCCCATAAGATAACAGCCATTATGGCGCTTATTTGGGGGAGGCCTGCGTCCAGCAGTGGACCAATATTGGTTGTTGAGGATGTAAAAGATTTAAATGTCATTTGGTTAGGACGAGAGAGAATGAAACTTGGCGATGCCGTTCCTATTCGTTCCACCCTAGTAATATCCTTTTAGGTATGTAATTAATGTATACCTCCGTCCAACATGGCCCACCGGAAACCCTATGATTAGCCAAGTCACTTCCGGTCTCAGGTGTGCGCGGTAACTTTGAAACTTAGTTGCTGTTGCGATAATGTAACTATCTACATTATCTTTAACAAAGTCCCCCGCCGCGCGTGTTTGTTTGTCCGTATGATCGCGGTAAACTCATAAGATACCAAAAGGATATTGATATGGTTTTAACCGACCACAAAAAAAGGAGAAGGTTTTCAATTCGACTATATATTTTTTTTTAATGTTTATACCTCAGAACTTTTGACTGGGTGATCCGATTTTCATGATTCTCTTTTTGTATAAAAGCTATTGCTTCCCGTGTGGTCTCATTCTGACAATGGAATCCATAAAAATCTATGAAAAAACTGTAAAAATTAAAGTCAGTTTATAGTTTTTAAAACAACATTAATTATTTACCAATGGAGCGGAGTGATTTATGGTTTACTAGCTGCTGCCCGCGGCCTTGCATGCGCTTTATAAGTAGCCTTTGTCTGTGTTTGTGTGCCAAAATAAGGATCCGCACAGATACAGTTTGCGGCAGATCGAAATTCCCCTTACACAGGTAAAATACTTTACTTAAAAGGGGGTCTCAAACATTGATTAATTAAAAAGGGAAGATAGGTTACGTTCTCCCAGCGCTTACTCAAAAATTGGCATGTGTTACAACTACACGCAAACACATACGCTCACAGTTATATTTCCAGTCCTGTGCAATACAAAGAAGAACAAAGACGGAAAGACGTATCTAAGACCAAAGTGAGACCGAGACATCAATATTTCACGCGAATCACGACCGCCCGTGCCGCCGGTCCGACGGTGACTGAGGCACACAATTTGACACAATATGAGGTTGCCATTTTCGAGAAACTAGTACCTCATCTTCCCTTTTTAATTAATCAATGGTGTTATCTTTGTCAACCTTACCCAAGTGAATCGTTTTATCCACTTGACGCACCAAAATGCGCCTAGATGGCTCTGGCAACAACATCACAGTAGACAGCGGGGTACTCACTTTGGAGTAGACTTGGAGAACGGTAGTTCGGTCCGGAGTTATGCTCTGTGTATAACTTATCACGTTTTTTATGCGTTTCCACTGTTAATCGTAATAAATCTAGTCATATCATCACCGTGCTGCTTATGATAGTGATCGAGTGATAACCATCCCCTTCCACTCCAGGACAAGCAGACGCACAGCGCAATACCATACATACTTGCTGGATGTACCCTCCACTCGCACTAAGCGGTTTTCCTTCAACTTTATTATTCGCACTGCAAAGGAATGGACTCGCTCCCTGCCTCTGTTTTTCCAGCCAATTACAACCTGGGTCTCTTCAAGACAAGGGTTAATAGGTATCTTCTAGACATTCGTGATACACTGTCGGCTGCATTTTCGCTTTCCATCAGGTGAGATTGCGGTTAAACGAAGGTCTATATACCGTAAAAAAACAGATAGGTTTGTATTGTGGTTTGGTTATTTTGATGTTTCGGGTATTTGGGCCATCCAAATGACGTACTTAGCGGATTACTCCATCATTTAAATTAGCAAAAATATGACGACGATTGGTAATGATATCGCAAAAAATCATGTCTATTTAATTTAATTTCAGTATCAATAAAGAATAATATTTATTTGGAGCTATACCTACTGGTGTAGGTACGCCCCGTGATGCCGATAAGGTTTTTCGTAATAACAATGTATAACTGAAATTGTCTGACAATGTATGACTGAATTTGTCATAATCGTTTTATTTTGTTTTTATTTTATTACTTTGTCTGTTCGTGACGTCACTTTTTCGGGCTCAAACGGAAGACCAGCGCTGGCTAGACCTCTTCCGGGAGCCTTGCAAGCATTTATGCAGAGTGAGGGCTTTTATATAACAACCTTTATATAACTACATCTTGTCACAATTATCTGGCTCTCTATTTTGCTTCTACTCATAGTTGTAGGAAACAATATTCATATACTTAGTTTCTTCTGTTGTTATAAATAAATGTATTTCTTTCTTCAACATTTTACTCATGAAAATGCTGCAACTCGCGCGAAGTCGGTATCGGTCGCTAGTTTTTAGCAGATTCATTCGTTACAATTTTGTGAGCGTCAGTCTGTGAGACAAAGATAATTTTTCTCGGTTATTTATGCACCTTCTGTTGCATAAGTTTATATTCATATTTACAGGTATAGGTAGAAGTGCATGCAGGGTCTCGAATCGCACTCACCCTAAAGAAGCCTCTGTTGCTGTTCATACGATAGAAACAAGGTTCGTCGTTAACCCGCTTCCATTAACAGTGAACTAAGTGGTCAGAAGATAATAAGAATAAGAATGCATTCATAGCCACATACCTTATACTAAGAATAAAGGACATACAATGAAGAATATACAACTTTGGATTTAAATGTTGAAACATATTCTAAGCGTGCAGTAGAGTACCAAGGTTTACTTTGGTCTCAATAACCATGGTGGATTGAATAGTTATATCTTTACCATTTCAAAACAAATAAGTCGAGTGCATTAATTATTTATACTATAAATAATTAATACTTACTTATTTGTTTTGAAATGGTAACGATATAACTATTAAATCCAGCATGGTTATTGAGACCAAAGTAATTTGCAACAAGATATTTACCATGATTTGAGAAAATTTTAATCATGTTATATATCATAAATGACTTTTTCATCGCTCATACTCGGAAAGTAGTTCTGAAGTTGCCTGATAAGCGGAATGAAAGTAAGCCTTTCATTAACAACAGTACTTTTCATCCCTAGCGTTGAATGTACAGTATTAAATAAAAGGCTTAAACTTATAATTAATATTGTTTTAAAAAACTATAAACCGACTTCAATTTTTACAGTTTTTTCATGAATTTTCATGGATTCCATTTTCAGAACTGAAAAAAATTAAAATGGTACCACACAGGAAGCGCCAGCTTTCATATAAAAAAAGAATCATGCAAATCGGACCACCCAGTCAAAAGTTCTGAGGTAACAAACAAAAAAAAATACAGACGAATTGAGAACCTCCTCCTTTTTTTAAGTCGGTTAAAAACGATAAATAACGGTTAAATTGTGATGCGCTGTTCTTAATGAACTCATGCAGGTTCCTCAGAAATATGCAGTTCATTTGCATGAGAAAAATAAATATTCCCAATCACGTGAGTAGATTTCACCACTGACGTGATTGTATTTTGGTTTGATTGTATGTTTGTATGATTGAATGTTTATTTGTAAAGAACAGTGCTACAAGTTGTCATAACCCGATAGTAACACGAGTTACGCTGTTGGCTACGAAAGCCCAAAGTTATGCGTAAGTTTGTAAGCCATGCCTTAGTAAATATCTAAAACTTACTAAGCTACTGTATGTATGTACAAGGTATACATTGTACCACAGAGGTCTAGAGAGATGCCAATCCTGTGCGATGAGTACAAAACCTACTGTCGCAACCCAAGCTCACGCACCCACATTTAACAAAATAAAAACAATACTTCGCGTTGTGTGCATCTATTCATTCGCACCACAGCATTGTACATATTAAATGTACTAAGTAGAGTGATATTCAGCTATGTTTTGCCGGCTTGACGGGTGTCATAAGAGGTGACTAAGGGATATTCACCGGGGGCGGGCAGCAGCTTCCCCTGCAGAACAATTCAACCACCAAACTGCGATCCCCAACTCGCGTGGGTATTATGGGCGTCCAGCAGTGGACCAATAAAGGCTGTCGAAGCTGAGACTGCCATTCTTAGACAGGTGCCCCCGTACTGTCCCATTTAAAAAAGACTCTGTATAATTAATGATTTGATGAACCATCGCCGAACGTAATGCCTATCCAGTTTAAAAACTATTTTGCTTTGCGTTAAAAACAAAACATATCGAGCAAGCCGGGGTCGGCAACTATTCACTTCACAGAAAAATAACCCTAGTGGTGGAATGGTGGAATTTTTGCTAACTACGAGTATACCTAATTTGTACTGATACATTTAACGTTATACTGTATCTACTAATAAAATGATGGTGAGACGCGTCTGTCGATGGGCAGGTGATCGCGAACTTAATATAATAAAAAAAACACACAGACGAAAATATAACCTCCCCCTGAAGTCGGTAATTTGCTGTAAATTTGCTTTTTTACCAATAAAATGTCTATCTGTCTATCGGTAAAATATCAGCCCAATCTGTTCAGTAGTTTTGCGTGAAAAGATAAACAAAAAACTGTACATACTTCTAAATATCCAAACTTCCGCATTCATGGCATAAGTGGAATGATTACTTTAGAAAAAAATAGTTTTAAAAATAAAAACTTCATTAGCAAAAAATACTTCAGAGTCTTTTATAAGAGAAAATTCTCACTCAGTGTATTAAATCTGAGCCCAGACCTTATAATTCGTAATATTATGGAGATATTATATCCATTCAGGCAATTCCAAAGATTAAATGCCCTTCTTAGTAATCGGTTTTTGTCTCGGCGGTATAACGGCTCGATTCGTTGGGCCATTCTGTTACTTGAACCGTGAAACTGCGTTATCTCGGATTGTAATAGGGATCTTTTATTATATGTGCCTCTTCACTGGATTTTGGTCCTTCAGCCATTATTGGTATAGTTGCAAATTATGTGTCCATAGCTGTGTAGTGCTGGCTTAGAATTTGTACCACCCAAATTCTTCCCATGAGATAAACGGTGATTATCAGGGGGAGGCCTGCATCCAGCAGTGGAGCAATACAGGCTGTTCTGAGGTAGTGTCCATAACACAAACTATAAACACATAGGCTACGGCCTATGTGTTATTCCAGGCCTAGAACTACCTGTATGCAAAACTACAGCCCGATCTGTTAAGTAGTTTTTGCGTGAAAGAGCAACAAACATACTGTAAATATTTACAAACTTTCGCGTTTATAATATTAGGTAGGATATACAATTGTAGTGTCCGTTATACCTCAGTGCACCACCATTAGAGAGCATAGAGACTATGAAAAACTACCGGATATCCGGTTATCGGAAGCTTTTAGTGAGTTTGATATTCCCAATAGTTTCGTACAATATTAATAGGTTTTGAAGAGAACAAGCACAGAGAAATCATACTCTACCTACTGACCACAAACCATTTCATTTTAATCTATGTATGTCTATTATAAGCATATTTTGTATATTATTATTCTATTTGTAATTTGTACACTTCCTCTACCTATTCAATCGCCTCGCCTATAACTAAGGTTTCGCTGGAAGAAAACTCTTTGTCAGGCTAAGCTCGCCTTTGCACACATCTTTTAAAATAAGTTCAAACTATGTATTATCTGTATTGTTATATTATGTTTATTTATTTATAGGTCACTCAACAGAAACATCACATTACATGAAATATTACATAACAAAGTGGTCATAAGATGGCTAGTGTTTCTCTAATAAATGTGTATGACAGCGCGTGCAATAATGGGTCGACGTACCTATTGCACGTTTTATAGGATATTTTTTTTATATCTAGGATAAAATTTGAAACTTGAATGTAAAAGATGTTCATCATCAATTTGAAAACAAACTATTCAAAACATACAGACTAGTGAGTATTTGTTAAAAAAAAATGAATAAATATTTCTGGACAATTCACACAGCATTATCTAGCCCCAACCTAAGCAGAGCTTGTGTACTAGATACTATGATTTATCCATTTTAAATGAAGCATGTTAGTAAACAAAGTAAAACACAATTATCAAAATCTCACTTGCTTGGCGTCGAGTTTCAGATATAAGCAATTATTATTGAAGGGAGGATCTAAAATCGACAAGTAATGTAAAGTACGTATAAAAGAACGCGCCAACAAAGTGAATTTTAGGTTAAGTATGGACGGTTTGTTTACGTTTGTGCTCCATTCAAAATGGATACGATATAGATAACTGATTACTCGATAGATCTGTAATTATTACAGGTACATGTCAGATCATGTAACTAGAGTATTTTTTTGCGACTGTCTGCAGGTAGCTCAATGGGTTAAATTTTAATACAAGTTTTAATTTATTTCTATTAATTGATTATTACTTTCTCTAAAACCTGCCTGATACCCCTTATTATTATCTCGGGTCACGCGTCGCTTTGACCAGATGCTCAGATAATTTCTTGAAAACCCGAAGAGCCGTAGAAAATAAATTAAAACAATAAATTCTGTCGATACGTCTAACCTGGCACGGTTAAAAATGTGAGGATTTTGCGAATCATTTTCATTGAATACTGATTTCTCCAATATCTTGGCAACTGGTATTTTCAAATGCAAAATAGCGCACTATTGGGGGAATGCTCTAAAATATTTCGAAGCACTGCATTGTTAAAAAGTGTCATGGCCGCCAAAAAGTCCAACTCCATTTTGGATTGCCATTTCTAACCTGGGGGGTTATGCTCTATGACCAATTCAACGTCTTACACAGATACGACCAGATATCGGCGGGGAATGGGACAAAATCAATACAGTTTTGTCCCATTCCCCGCCGATATCTTGACATATCTGTGTAAGACGTTGAATTGGTCATAGAGCATAAACCCCCTGATCCCGCAGTTAAGGCACATACCCGAGCCAAAATGACAGAGCCACCTATTTCATCATATTAAGGCATACACACCAGTGAAAGTGGCGCCCCCAACTAATTTATCTCATTATTTCGTTAAACGCAGGAAGTTTTAAAATCCATCGTACAGTTTGGAAACCAAACTCTATTTTCGCATCGCTGCCTAAGCTATACAAATGCCTGGACGTGTTTACACACGTCCAGGCATAAAAAGCCTAGCTTAACGCGTTATCTGCCCAGTCTCTGGTTCCCAGATCCGGTGAGCTCATATCTTTAAACTAAAGGGGTAAATATGTTCTCGGCAAACGAAGTGTAAGACACCCTGCGTCCAGGTTTGATATTACGAAAAACTGCAGGTAGATGATCCGCCAAACTTTAGACAGAGCGCTAATGATGCTCATTAGAAGAGGCCTATGTCCAGCCCCTCATCCCCATGATCAGCTTATAGGAGAGGCCGTTGGCCACTGTCAAAGGTCTCCTCGATATGATGATGATGTTGAATTTGAGTATTAAGCTAAAAGATGATAAGCAGTGTTACTTCGGATCCCGGCGAGGTCGCGATATGGCGCTCAATTTCCGCCGAGATACGACGCTGCCATTAGGATGAAGCTGGTGGCTGCTATAAAGTATCTTTCAGGCTCATTGATTTATTAAAAAGGGAAGATAGGTTACGTTCTCCCAGTGCTTACTCAAAAATTGGCATGTGTTACAACTACACGCAAACACATACGCTCACAGTTATATTTCCTGTCCTGTGCAATACAAAGAACAACAAAGTCGGAAAAATGTATCTAAGACCGAAGTGAGACCGAGACAACAATATTTCACGCGAATCACGACCGCCCGTGCCGCCGGTCAGACGGTGACTGAGGTGGGAGCACACAATTTTACACAATTTGAGGATGCCACTTTCCAGAAACCAGTACCTCATCTTCCCTCTTTAATAAATCAATGGCTATAAAGTATCTTTCAGGGTACGACAACATATTTTAAACTAAGGTATTAATATGTAGTAATTTGTATCACTTTACTTATGTATAAAGTGCTAACTTATGTTTTCTTTTTGTGTCTAGTATGTAGCCATTTGTGGGAACCTATTAATGGTCACCATAGTGCTAAACACTGTATTTAATTAGTAAGTTTTGAACCGATGTTTACCCTAAAATAAATAAATAAATATTTTGTAGTACGCCATGGAAGCTGCTATAAAGTAATTATACGTGGAACCCAAAGGTATTGTGTACAAGATAAGCGAGTTTACGATAGATGTCATTTTCTATTCCTAATTTTTTGGTTTTAATTTTTATTTAATAACGTAAACAGACTTATTGAATAACTTAGGCAACTTTGCTTGATATGCAGGGAGGCTTTTAGTGATGGGAGTGGATGGCCAAAAGCATTAAAGTAAATAAAATATTAGAGATACAGAAAAGTTTGTAAAAGAGTCGTAAGGTCAAATTACAAGGAAAAAAAATTATATGAAAGCTGGTGCCTCCCGTGTTGTCCCATTTGAATTTGGTTCTGTTCTGACACTGGGATCCATGAAAATTCTTGAAAAACAACAAAAGTTGAAGTTGGTTTATAGTTTTTAAAACAAAATTAGTTATTCATTTTACTAATAAATATTGAATAAATATTTTACCGAGGATAAACCCCTTTAAAATACAAATTAAGATTCTGGCTAGCAGCAAGCATACATAGTTTCAAAATATAAAATATTTACATCGATACCTAGCAGGTAAATACAAACTAAAATTGTTAAAACAGCCATTTCCTCTCATTTTTAATAATGCATTTCTTTGCAAAAATTGTTTTTAATTCAGCAACCAAATCCGTTAGTGCAAAAAAACAGGGTAAAACGTATTAAATCCATGGAACTTGATAACAGAATCTTTTTAAGATAAAAGAGACCTTGAAGAGGCAACTGATTGTAACGATTAAAAACAATTTGTTTTGTATGTTTATGCAACAATCAAAACGATAAAAAATATCATAGAAAATGACGTTTGATTGATTGGCACCAGCGGCAATGGAATCCCCCCCCCCCCCCCCCCCCCCACCTTCTTCCCGCGGGTGTCGTAAGAGGCGACTGAGGAATATTTACCGGTGGCGCAGCGCCTCCTGGCGAACAATAGGGTATATGCATGTGATTTCAAAATGGCTAAAAAAATATATACGTATTCTCTATTAATATAGAAACATATCTACATATTTATTTTTGCATTTTGAGATGTTTTTATTGAAGAATTTAACCATTGAAAAATTGATATTTTAAATCTCAATCGCAAAATTTTAAAACGCTACGCCATTGACTAGAGCGGACGTGACATCACTGTTCACATTTATTCTTTTTTTATTCTGCTTGCTGCACCATGATTTGACACTATTCTGCCCACTTCACATTTCGTATTGTCGATTTTTTCGGAAAACCTCTTTCCTGAGATGATCACTACCGAGGTCGTCACAAAAGGTTTTAATCAAGTGTGAACGTCGTCGTCTAATAAACATGGCGCCAATATGGCAGCGTTTTTATCACCCAAAAATGATTGTGGTTTTATTTGTTTTTTTTACCTTGTTAATGCGAAATTCAGTGAGCGTCTTATCATTTCTCGGTTAAATAACGACCTAAAGAATCGATTAAAACAATAAAAAAAATCGATGCATATACCCTATTACGTCACCACCAAACTGAGATCGCTATGCATGTGTATTATGGGCTCTACCCCATCATGAGATAACAGCCAATAAAGGCGCTTATCAGGGGGAGACCGGCGTCCAGCAGTGGACCAATATTGGCTGATGAAGAACCAACCTCCGCCAGTTCTATTAGTCGTGGATCGCTTTCCGCTGTTTGTCTGTCTCTATGTAATGCGATTAGATCTTTAAAACTATGTAACAGATTTTGATGCGGTTGTTTTTAATAGATAGATTGTTTCAAGTCGCGAGTTTATATCACACTAATATTATAAATGCGAAAGTTTGTATGGATGGATGGAGGTATGTTTGTTACCTCTTTAAGCCAAAACTACAGAACGGATCGGGCTGAAATTTGCATACAGGTAATTCTAATGCTGGAATCAAACATAGGCTATTTTATATCCCATAAATCAGTTCCCGTGGGATAAAAATCACCTTTAAACGCTTCCGTAAGAAAAACGGGTGCGAAGCCGCGGGGCACAGCTAGTACATAATAAAACATAGCACCCGTGCGAAGCCGGGCCGGGTCGGACAAAAATTGGAGTGAATTAGAGTCAATTGCTCCTTATTTCTTGTCTGATAGTAATTACTATGTATCAAGCTGTTTATATAGTAAAAAATGACTTGTCTAAGGCATTGATTTATTAAAAAGGGAAGATGAGGCACTGATTTCTCGAAAGTGGCAACCTCAAATTGTGTAAAATTGTGTGCTCCCACCTCAGTCACCGTCTGACTAGCGGCACGGGCGGTCGTGATTCGCGTGAAATATTGTTGTCTCGGTCTCACGTCGGTCTTAGATACGTCATTCCGTCTTTGTTCTTCTTTGTATTGCAAAGACTGGAAATATAACTGTTAGCGTATGTGTTTGCGTGTAGTTGTAACACATGCCAATTTTTGAGTAAGCGCTGGGAGAACGTAACCTTCCCTTTTTAATAATTCAATTCAATGGTCCAAATGCTTATTTTGTAAGTCAAAAAAATAAACGATTTGACTCTGACTCTGACTCTGGTCGCTAGTATACCATGTAACCACAATTTTATGCTCCAAAGCAATCGAATCACCACATAATGGCACCACCACATTAAAGCAGCCATGCGATTCCTGTTAACAGCACGATTGTGACGGTAGTGCTTTCTGATAGAAAAACGCTTCCGTCCTTTTATTTTCCTCTCATTAAAAAGCAATCGGATGAGTGAGAAAATACAAAAGGAAAACGATCAAAGTGTTTTTTCATGCATTATTTCGTTCTATTTTAGGCGAAAAAAGGCTCTTATTAACCGACTTCAAAAAAGGAGGAAGTTTTCAATTTGACTGTATTTTTTTGTGTTAATACTGTATATATGTTACCTCAGAACTTTTGACTGGGTGGTCCGATTTTCATGATTCTTTTTATTTGAAAGCTAGCCCTGCCCGCATTGTCCCATTTTAATTTGGTCTGACAATGATCTATTATAGGTACCTAATTGAAGTCGGTTTATGGGTATTACCTCCCATGAGTTAAACGCCAATAAGGCCGTTTATCAGGGGAGGCCTGCGTCCAGCTGTGGACAGATACAGGCTGTTGAGGTTTCGTTTCATTTTATAATAACTCGCCCCACTACTGGTACGAAGCTGGTGGGACGAACGGGATAGCCCGTTCGTCCCACCAGCTTCGATTCACCAAAAACAATAGTTTCTGCCCGCGCGATTTCGTGAGCAAATAACTAGAGTAGACTTTGATTTATTTTAGATCTAAAATCAAGCATTGTAAGATTTAAGCCCAATCTGATCAGTAGTTTTGGCGAGGAGAAGCAACAAACATCCATCTTTCAATCCATTGTGTGTTCTGTCAAAAAAACAGACAAACTCTGATAAAAAATACACATTTCAATAGGTACGAAATGATACAGTTGTTATAGTACAATGATGCACTGTGTTATGTAAGCTGAGGTAGAGAGCCCTCGCGTCTATATTACAAGTTTCGAACTTAGAGAGAGAAGTTGAAACTAAAACTAATGTACTAGGTCTAAACTCTGTATACTGTTACTATTAAGACCTTTTGAAATAAACGTTTTTATTATCATTTTATAGTACAACCCCATAAAAACATCATCTTTACATTTTAGCCACATAATCAATAGGATCAAGCTTGGTTCGGATTTTGCTCCAACTCGAAAAATAACTAACAGGCTAAAGGTTTCTTCGTCGTTGCTTTAGTCTACATACCGAAGCGGCCGAAATAAAAAATACCACTTTATTTCCGTCTCAGCGTATTTTTTAAATATGATTTGACCGTTTCTAAGTGTACATTTATTGTATTTATGGAAACAAATCATTTTTGAATTTTGAATTTCAATAGTAAAACATAGGCCAACATTCCCGCAAAAAATAACACAAATCAAAATCGCCTCGCTAGCATACAGCTATAGGTCCACAACTCATTTATTCATCGGACGTCCGTATTGAACCTAGCCTGCATATTGAAGCAGTCCGCATTGTGGATAGGTAAGATAGGTATTTTTAATATTAGGCTCGCATTCTTGAACGAATCTCTTTGCTTATTACCTTAGAGAAGTACCGATCTAAATCTGCAATCCTCTTGTCTGCAACAAAACTCCTAGTGATTTTCAAAAGTTATGAATAAATAAATTCAAACACTATAAAATATCAGATTATCTAGAGGATAAATATTTGATTTTGTTTTAAAAAACTATATTTCGACTTCAATTACTTATATAGTTTTTTCATGGATTCCATTGTCAAAACTGGACGAAATTGTGTAAAATGGGGCCGCACGGCAAGTACCAACTTTCAAATAAAAAAATACGGTACCACGGTAGTCAAAAGTTCATGATGAGGTAACAAATGTAAAAAATACAGATGAATTGAGAACCTGCTTTTTTTTTTAAGTCGGTTATAAAGCTAGGAGCTTGGGGGAAAACAGTTCGACCAGACTGAATTTTTTTGATGAGGGTTGACATTGACACGCAGACAGTTTTTGGTAAAAACGGCAAAAATTAATTTGACATGAAAACCTGTGGTGCGAAACAGCGCTGCACCGAACAAATGCCGACACCAATTCAGTTTTTATTTGACGGACCCAAAGTCAAACTGTTCAAGTCCGTGAAATAAAAATGACATTGACCCTGCATAAACCATTGATTTATAGTCTCGATGGGCCCTCGATATAAATTTTTCCTGTATTAACTAAAACAATTGAAGTTAAAACATAGCGGGCTCACCAGTGAAAATTACTCTTATAATGGTGTACTTCGCGATTTTCTGAGTTTGTCTTGATTTTGTGAGGTCAAGTTCAGTAGTATGTTAAAAATAAACTTAACCGTGCAAGTATTATGCTCATTTTCCAGTTATAATCTAGCTAAAATAACAATAATAAGCCGGTTATTTTTAAACCAGTTCATTTAAATAAGTTTCCAACGACAATTCCTAACGGATGTGAAATGAAAATTATAGGTACTTAGATCATTGAAACTGACTTTGGTCGGTTTACTTTTATTACTCATTTTATGTCAGTTTCCGGCTCTTTAAAGCCACTATTAAAAGTTTAGAACCTGGACACAGCACTTTGGAGGTAGCTGGCTTAAAAATACAATAAACAAAAATTAAATCAATGGCTGCTTGACAAATGTTTTTATGGTGTAAATGAATATATTAATTTTAAGTAGAATAATTTATTATATTTTGATTATTATTGTAAATTTTAAGTACACGACTGTTGACTATTTATTTTATTCTAGATTGTATCATTACCGTTATAGAATATTATTAATTATCTTTATTCATTTTAATATAATTTGAAATTAATTAAATCGACGATATTTAATATTTGGACACCTGCTTGTGGTTTGAATACATTTGACATTACTCTAGTTATAAGATCTAACATGTACCTCTAATAATGTATTTAGTAAATAAATGATTTGATTTGATTTGATTCACTCCCACTCACAAGAAGTGAAAAAGCAACCATTAGCAAATTTAACGCTTATGAACTAATACAATCTTTGCATATCTGTGTGAATTGTCCAGCATTATTTATTTATTTATCTAAATCTAAATATAATGCAACTTTGATGGAACTCAATCTTGGGTACTACACCAGCTTTTTTCCACACCACTATGCTGCTACGTCCGCTATCTCATCCAGAGAACAGCTCAGCGCAGTGGAACTAAATGCTCTTGTTCAGATGGCAATCGAGTTGCACTACTCATTTATGGCTCAACATTAGTTCTACCCGAGCCAATATGACACGCTACCTATTTTATCATATTATTAAGTTTATCACAGAAAATTTTAAAACTCTATCGTACAGTTTGTGGTATTATTATTATAAGCTATTTTTAGGGTACCGTACCCAAAGGGTAAAACGGGACCCTATTAAGCCTCCGCTGTCCGTCTGTCACCAGACTGTATCTCATGAACCGTGATAGCTAACCAGTTGAAATTTTCACAGATGATGTATTTCTGTTGCCGCTATAATAACAAATACTAAAAAACAAAAAATTATAAATATTTATGGGGGCTCCCATACAACAGACATAATTTTGTAGCCGTTTTTATAGATACAGTACAGTAGTATGGAACCCTTTGCGAAAGTCCGAATCGCACTTGACGGGTTTTATATTAAATATACTGCTTTAAGCTAAAAACACCACGATATTTTCTCACGCTAAGATCTTGGAACTATAACAACCGTCTTAAAGATAAAAAATTTTGGGTAGTCAAATCTTGCGTGTTTCAAAATTCCATCTTGGCAAAACTCTCAACCAATTCTAAGTTTCAGTTTTACGTAGCAGTATTTATTTACTCTGTGATTTTACCAGCTCAATACGTCGCTGAAACTTAGTCGGTCATTTTTCATTTCCGACTTTCAAGTATTTATTCACCCAAGAAAAGTTCGGGTGTTTTAAAGAAAATATATTACTGCGGGACAGAATATTGGCAAGTCGATAGTTTAAGGCCCATACACCAGCGAAAGTGGCGCCCCCAACTATTATATCTTATTATTACATTGAACGCAGGAATTTTTAAAAATCCTACGTTCAGTTTGTGGTATCTATTATAAGCTATTTATTAATGCCTCTGTAATAGTTTCATTTTGTAAAGCTTAGGAAGAGATACGAAGTTGCGCTTTTTGGCCACCAAACTCTATTTTTGCATCTCCTCCTAAACTATATGAGATAAAATTACAAAAGAGGTATTAAAAAATAGCTTATAATAGATACCACAAACTGAACGTAGGATTTTTAAAAATTCCTATGATAAACGTAAAAATATGATAAAATAGGAATTGCTGTCAGATTGGCTCGGGTATGCGCCTTAATTCCGTTCATTATTGACGAAGGAATCGACGAACATATGTAAAATATTTGGGTTTGTTTTATAAAACTGTAAGCCACTGGTATGGTTTTCTCATATTAAACAAATTACGTACAGAAACCTGAATGAACAAACATTTAGAAGACAATAAAAATAATGTTACTTTCAAAATGCCAGCATAGCAATACAGCCTGACAGACGGACAGACAGAAAGACGGACAGCAGAGTTTTAGTAATAGGGTCTCATTTTACCCTTTGGGTACGGACCCTAAAAACTTGCAAAAAGCTGGTTACAGCGCCATAGAAAAAGTACCCAAACCTCTTTAAAACAGAAAACCATTTTATTTAACATTATTAAGCAAACTAAGTTTTTTAAGTAGTAATTAGAGCAAAAGAGAAATTCTGCTAATAAGTTCCGAGTCAATGGTTCTAATGGCAAACAGGCCGGCGACAGTTGGGCCAATTACTTTGAAACAGTCTCATAGTCCCTGAGGGCACGGTGTGTAGTGCTTACAGTAGGGTATCTTCAATGCCATATCAAAAAACCGGCCAAGTGGAAGTCGTACTCGCGTACGAAGGATTCCATACCATTTACCTCTAAGCGTTCATGAGGGGGAATAAGTTTAAAATTATTTTTATTATACTGATGTACCTTGATAAAAAATTACGGTTTTCGCATTCGATTCTGAGTTCACGGGAAGTACCCAGTAGGTTTTGATTCGCTTGCGAGTGTCGAAAATTTGGGGAAACGACTGTATCTTATGATTGCGTTGGTTTTAGGTGTTTGGTTTTTGCACAGTTCTAAGGGACAGACTGTAGATTTGAGTATTTTGATATCAATTCTAGCTTAATACCTCCAACGTGTTCCTGAGAAAAGGGTCGTGATAGTCAGACGGACGGACGGATGGACAACAAAGTAATCCTTTAAGGGTTCCGTTTTTTCCTTTCGAGGTACGGAACCCTAAAAATCAAAAGTTATAAGGTACGTCCTACTTAACTAGACTTTACTCAGGAGTAATATTATCGTGAAAGATATTTCTGGGTTTTTAGTAGATGTATAGCTTAACCATAACATGATATTTGGTTTGGTTTTATTAATTAATTAAAAAAAAAAGCTCTACAAAAATCCGACTCGGTTATTTACTTTTTTTCACCAAATGGCAAAAACCTACTAAATGTAGCCATATTTTAAGAGACAAGATAAGTTAGTTAGATAGGTGTTTCAAAAAAACCTATCTAAGTACAAAACATGCGATTAGAACTGTTTTATACTTAAAGTTGAACTAGTCGCTCATCTTTTCATACAAACGTGGAAGAGTAACTACGTTGTTTGATGTTGACCATCCAAAACTAAGGATGAAATCAATTTATACCGGCATAAACTATGTTTGTATTGTATACAACTAAAACAGTAAAAAAGTATACCTTTTATATTTCAACACGAATTTTAGCTTAACTTTGGGCGAAAAAATAAAAATAAATAATACACGGGGAACCGTACCAGACCTCCATAGAACGTGTTACGAGTCGTAGCGGTTATATACCGCTACGCTAAAGGTGATAGCTACATAGATCAAAAATTCAAAGAATTTATTAGCATCACTTTGCTGCTTAGTTTTTTATTAGTAACGTATGTAGTTGGTGCGTTTTTAAAAAAGAATTTTTCCGACGATAATTAAAGTCAATTTATCGGCAGTAAATAATAACAACTTCATTATGAATGTAAGCGGGTTAACTACGAACCTTGTTTGTGTTGGAAGAACACCAACGTTTCATCCCTTACCGAGGGACATCTTCAGGGCGAATGCGGTTCTAGACGCGCGCGGTGTAGGTATAGAGCCGGGTGTAGATACTATTAGTTCTGTGTGTACCCTGATGACAGCAACACCCGACACAGTAGAAGACTCTCACGCCCTGCAGCATCTACAAGCAGCGCACCCCCCACCACCCCCGCCCCCGGCGGGCACGTCACGCGCTCAACGCGCGCTCACCCGCAGTGCTCGAAGGGATGCGGAACGCGCGCGTCTAGAACCGCATTCGCCCTGAAGATGTCCCTCGTTAAGATGAAACGTTGGTGTTCTTCCAACACAAACAAGGTTCGTAGTTAACCCGCTTACATTCATAATGAATTCGTCAAACTACGAAAGTTTCTATAGTAAAATAACAACTTCCACTTGAAAATAATATTTTTACCCGGACGTGAAAACGTTCAGATAAAACCTGTACTTCTGCTAGTTCATAAACTGTTCTATCGAGAGGTCACCAAGATGAACCAGAAGGTTAATGAAGACAGATGATCGGAGTTGCTGAAGACAATTTGACTGCAGACGTTCGACATTACGAGTATTGAACGACTGTTGACTTTTTAAACTGTCACGTCACGACTAACTTGTTCTCGCTTGTTAAGTTTAGCTTCAGGGTTGCGTAAAAAAAACCTAACCGTACAACGTTGCCCATCATTTTGTAATTTTCTTATATCTTTTTGATAAACATCATCGAAGAATTCACTTCGTTTATCTATCTTTATTACCGAACAACGTTGCTTATATTTTAATTTTACTCTAATATTACGGACATTGGCGAAATTATGTCAACCCAGACCATTAAAAGAAGAAAGGAAGGAAGCTTCAGGGTTTGAAGATTTTTGTATAGGTGGGTTTGGTGTGGTGGTGGATGGGTTTAACAATTGTTTTTTTTATCATCTTGCACAGTAAAAATTACATATTTTGCTAGAGTACATTAAAACAAATAAAAAAGTCTAATAAAATAATGTCCTACAGTATTAGGCTTCTAAGATAATCTCAAATGAATAAAACTTTTCTTTTCTTCATTTTAAACAAGTAACATTCTTTGAGAGTACACTAAAACAAATAAAAAAGTCTAATAAAATAATGTCTTACAGCATTAGGCTTCCAAGATATTTTCAAATAAATAGGTACATAGCTTTATATTTTCTTAGCGAATAATCTCAGAAAGCTGACTTATGAAATTACTGTTACTTCTTCATTTTATTTAGTGTCTTCTATCGTATGGGATAGAACCTTTGTCAAATAAAAGGTTTATCTGCTTTTGTATCTAAAAAAAGCATTTATTTATACCGTTGAGAAAAATCTTACCATAAAGGTTTTTGAAGATTTTGGATATTATTTAGCCTACATAATATATTGAGACAAATACGTTAAGTACATAAGTTCACAACAATTTTAATAAAAAATCAACGCAAACAAATTGATTTTCTACCAATCACCAAATAACGAAATATTCATACAACTATATTCCGGAACACGCTGAATATTTGACCTTTTCATATTTATAGTGACCTTTTCCCTCTTTATAGAGACTTCCCTCTATTCATGGGGCTGTGCTGACCACATATTACATCCATATTCAATATCCAGTCTCTTATTGTTCGGGGAAATAGGTTCTACGATGGGGGGAAGGAATTTGAGTAGGTTTATGGCATCTGAACTGAGTAGTAATGTCTTATGAAAACAGTGTTTGTTGATATGATTCTGATATTCTATTATCTACCTAGTGTAGAATCTCTTAGTAGTTATAAGCCATATTATTATCTATTGATAGCAGCGATATTAAAGAAATGCAATGTTTCAATCACAAAGATTTGCTGAATTCTGGAAACGTCTGGGCCCTCTCCACAATGCAACGTCTTCAAGTGCTATTCGCCATTTTTATTACAGTGTTGCCCTCAACCCAGTCTGTATTGGTCTACTGCTGGAAGCAGGCCTCTCCCTCATGAGCGCCTTATCGGCGTTTATCTCATGGAGATGTAATGGTAATGCCCATAATCCCCACGCTAGGCATGCGGGTGGGGATCGCAGTTTGGTGGTATAATTGTTCTATAGGGGGCGCTGCTGCCCGCCTCCGGTGTATATCCCTGAGTAGCCTCTTACGACACCCGCGGGAAGAGTTGGGATGGTACAAATTCTAAGCCAGCACCACACAGCTCAGTGTGGTGCTGGCAGCTACACTATTCACTTCTTGTGCCTGTACCAGTGTTGCCCGAGTCCTGTTAAATCATGAAACGCGATGCGGTGGAGACATTTGGAATATAAAGTATTATGTTTAAATCATAAAATATTTTTTATCAAAATTCACAGCCTAGAGATTAATCTAACCAAACTTATACTATTTTAACCTACAGCTATTAGAGGACTTATATTTTATCTCCCGCGACGGAATGGACACGGTAGGCATATGATACGGTTGGTGATGTTGCTTTTTTAGTTTAAGATGACATCTCTTAATCTAAAACTCGGTGTGCTGATAAAACAATTTAAAAAGCCAACATTAATTGATTTTGTTTTAAAAAACTAAGAACCGACTTCAATTATACATATAGTTTGTTCATAAATGCCATTATCAGAATAGAAGGAAATTAAAATAGGACCACACGGTCACGAATCATGAAAATCAGACCAATCAATGAAAAGTTCAGAGGTAACAAACATAAAAAACACAGTCGAATTGAGAATCTCCTTGAAGTCGGTTAAAGAGAACCCACTAAACGAAAATAAAAACAAAAATGATGATAATTTGGGTATGCTATTTATTTTCATTTCTGTTGATGGCTACCATGAGCTAGATACAATAGACCGTCACAATACTAAAGTTGGGAGAAAAAAAAGGAGAAAAACCTACAGCCAGAGTTTTTCATGGAATTCAGAAGCACGATACTTTTAACCACAATATAGATGGTACTGACCCTTAGAAGTGGCGGCAGATTTATATCCTTACCGCAGAAAAAACACCGTTATTTCGCGACAACAAAAACAAAAGCACTTCGGGCTAGTCTCAGGGGATACAAGTCCCTAAAAATACCATCAAAAGTACTTCGCCCTTCATTAATTAACCGCACAAAGAATAAGATTCATAGCCAGGTACTACCTTTTTGTACAGGTGACGGCGACGACCGTGACGTGGTAAGTCGTAAGAGCGGACAAGAACAATACTTATGTAAGGTAGCCAGCCAGGGGGGTTTTGCTCTATGACCCATTCAACGTCTTACACAGATATGTCAAGATATCGGCGGGGAATGGGATAAAACTGGGGGGTTATCCTCTATGACCAATTCACCGTCTTACACTGATACGTCAAGTTATCGGCGGGGAATGGGACAAAACTGTATTGGTTTTGTCCCATTCCCCGCCGATATCTTGTCGTATCTGTGTAAGACGTTGAATTGGCCATAGAGCATAACCCCCCAGGTACAGATGTTTTGACTCGATGTTTTGACTCAATACTCAATCATTTATTGTATTTCATAGGTGTACAGAGGTATTTACAATATATAATTAAGTTTCATTGTAGACCCTGCTGAGCACACAATGTGTATGGGGAGAGGTGGACGTCCTTAACTGGCTAGGAATTTTTTACTCGTTTACTTAGTCGTTCAAATATTCGTCAATCGTGTAGTAAGCCTTTGTGGTTATTAAAATCTTTAGTTGTTTTATAAAAACATTGTCGTTTTTCCCATTTATTAACGCGTCAGACATTTTCCCTTTCAAAAGTAAAAGTAACGGATTTACCGACCCTACTTGCGTTCGTGTGCACTGTAAGACCTCATAGTTCTTGAATACAGGTGTACCTATAAGTTACCTTAGAATATGCAGAGGTTAGTTACTTACCCCCTTACCTATTCATAATGGTCTGTTAACATAAAACAGCTTCTAAGTAGTGTTATTTCTCAGTCTGACTTATCCATATATATAAAAATGAATTGATGTTCGTTAGTCTCGCTGAAACTCGAGAACGGCTAAACGGATTTATCTTATCTTGGTCTTGAAATGTTCATGGAGGTCTAGGGGAGGTTTAAAAGGTGAGAAAATCAACGCGTGCGAAGCCGCGGGGAGCAGGTATACGTGATCCCTTCGTAAAATTTTTGTCACCGAAAAGATGGCAGGGAGGTATTACAAAGGACAATGCATAATAATTACCTCGAGTTTTCCTCATAAAATTGTATTTTAATTCATAAACTTTGGAACTTTCGTATTTAATTGCAAAATTTTAAGATTCATAGATATTTCTGAAGATTTTAAATGATTAATTATCACTTTTATTAGGTTTGAAGTTAAGTGAAAAGGCGTTTTAATATTTTGATAATTTATGCAGTGTCGGTACTTTATAGCTGTAAAAGGATAACCTCAAAATGCGAAAGTCTTAGAACTCGCTCTCTGCTGGTGTTTCTAAGAGACTTAAGATTCGGACAAGAATGTACCCCTCAATAGTGAAGTGGACATCACGGCCGCGGACGAGTTTGAGATTCGGATTGCCGACCAATAGGGTATATGCATGTGACTTCAAAAAACCGATTTTTTTTACGTATTCTCCAGTGATATAGAAAAATATCTGTATATTTATTTCTGTATTTTATGATGTTTATATTGTAAAATTTAATCATTGAAAAGTAGATATTTTACGTCTCAACAGCAAAATCTCTAAACGCTACGCTATTGGCACGTGAAGCGTGACGTCATACTTGAACATTTTTGTATGGGCATGAAGTTTTGACTTTGAGTTTACATAATTGGAACTCGATGATCCGTGACGTCATAAAATGCAATGGCTAACATGGCAGCGTTTTTATCACCCGAAACTGAGTGTAGTTTTACTTTTAGTTTATTACCTCGATAATTTAATTTGTTTTGGGTGTTATATTTTTTTTGTTTATGTATTAACCTAAATAATCGACCTATTATAAACTGGGTCTCTTAAAACGAAAGTAAATAGGTGACTCCTAGTCTTGACCTTCCTGATAGATCGTCATGTCCCTTTCCATCAGGTGAGATAGTAAAAACAAAATGTTTTAATATAACAAAAACAATTAAAACTGATTTAATTCGTATGCGCACTACACTTTTTCCTTTAATAAAAGATAGTATCATTTCCCTATGTATGAAGGTGATAGCTTTCACAGATCCTGAAATAAATAACCATTTTGAAGTACAATTTTGAAATGAATTGCTAGCACACTTAAAAATCAGAGTTTTGATACAGGTTGAACAGATATAAATAAATGCAGAGAAAGTCAGAATCTGTTACGCTGTAATAAATTAATTAGTCTCGAGAGATTTCAACTTCGCTTCTGGACTGAGGAAATTTTTTGTAAACTATTTTTATCCGTTTTGTTATGTTTTTTGAGTTTTTATATGTGGTGAGAGGACACTCTTTATAACCTACTAGCTGCTCCTCGCGGTTTCGCCCGCATAGTTCTGTTCCCGTGGGAATGCCGGGATAAAATATAGCCTACTATGTCATTCTCTGAAAAGTAAACTTTTTAATTCATCATCATCATCATCATCATCAGCCTATATTAGTCCACTGCTGGACATAGGCCTCCCCTAATGAGCGCCATAGCGCCCTGTCTTCAGCTTGACGCATCCAGCATCTGCCTGCAGTCTTTCGCAGATCATCATCCCACCTGGCCGGAGGGCGTCCTACACTACGTTTGCCGAGTCGCGGTCTCCACTCAAGAACTCGTTTACCCCAGCAGTTGTCGGTTCTTCGCGAGATATGGCCGGCCCACTGCCACTTCAGTTTGCTAATTCTTTGAGCTATGTCGATAACTTTGGTTCTCTGTCGGATGTATTCGTTACGAATCCTATCCTTCAGAGCTGATAGCTCTTTCCATAGCTCGCTGAGCGACTTTAAACTGGTGGCTTTTTAATTAGGAATTTTTAATTTGTTTAAATCGGTTTAGCAGTTTTGGGGCCTATTCAATACAAATAAACAACCAATCAAATCTTTCCTCATTAGAATATTAGTATAGACAAGCACCAAAACAGCTAAAGTGATTTCGATTAATTAGGTATGGAAATACTCGTCCGGTTTTTTCAATGATTCTTAGCTACTTTGTAGGCCCTCGCCCGCTCAAATTGGGAAAAAAAAAAAAAAAAATCTGACAATGAGCCAAGTTTCATTATCAATTAACACATTCAGGACCCAAGATGTAGATGCCAATCTCCGTCTCTGGGTCGCACTGCCGATGCCAGGCAGTGAATGCGTTAATAAGGTTGCCTGGAAGAAATTGCTTTAAGCAATAAGGCCGCCTATTGTACGTTGTTTTTAATTTCATTTGTTTTATTTAGATATAAGTTATTTTGTTTTTTATGTACAATAAAAGTGTTCATTCATCACCGATAACACAATTCTGATGAATGTTATTCTCATGATTATGCTGAATCTACGATTAGCTGAGATGATAAATCATTTTCCTATTTCATATTTCATTTATTTTGTTTACATGTACAATTCATTCATAAGTTTAAGTGAATTAGTTGTAATTATGTACATGCACCCTGGAATTTTAGTTGATATGATTATATTTTTTTACAATTTTATAGTATACGTAATAACACAGACACTACATTTTATTACATTTTATACACAATTTGTAAACGTTATATACATATATTATAACTGTTGGTCTTAAATAAACAAACTTTTTATGACAAGACCAGGGGGACATGTCATAATAACGAATGACAAGACCCCCTGGTTCATGTTTGAGGGAGATAAATATGTTCAGCTGTGGACGTCTTACTTTATGTGGGCTAGAGGGCGATTTTCAGAAATTTATCATTAACCAGTCAGGGATTTAGAGGCTTGGAGCGAACCATATGGTGCCAGCTCAGTATGCTCCTGCAGAACCAGTCTATTATCAAACTGCATTCTCCAGCCTGCATGCCCAGCGTGGGGATTATAAGCATTAACCCCCCGATAAATGCGCGGGATAAAAAAAGGAATAATCCTTTAGAGGTTAAAGATCTGCTAAGAATTCTGACTGTTTTCCATATTCAAGTCAACTAACTTGGCAAGGCATAGAAAACATATTATATTTTGTCTGGTATAGTGCAGAATAAGTAAAAGTCATTAGGGGAGGCCTATGTCCACCAGTGGACTAATATAGGCTGATGATGATGATGATGATGAAGTAAAAGTCATTAGTAATTACTAATTACCTATCTGTCTCAATAGACTCATCGGCTCGGCTAGCTCTTCAATTATTCTATCGCCTAATAGTCTAGGCACGTTTTACTTTGAAATAGGTAGCTGAATATCCATTGCCTTTGTTCACGATGTCTCTCTAATCACACTGTATATAACTTCTTTCTTTTTTCTGCTCTTCGCACGTGTTTTTTCCCAGATATAAAGTAGTATAAAGTAGCCTTTAAAGGTGACCGCGCACCCGTCCGCGCTGCAAGAAACTCGGCGCATTTGACTAACATGCGGTGTTTTTGGCACGGATAGGTGCGCAGGGTAGCATATTATTTCATACAAAGACTTGAAGATGCGAAGAATTCGGTGAGTGCGGTGACATACGTGCGCATTCAGCTTTAACGTGTTAATAATGTTTATATATTAATAACTCTTACAATTGTTCGTTCGTTGTTTTTATTGGAACATAGACTACTTTTTATCTCATAAATCAGAGCCCATGAGATAAAAATATTGGCTAGACTCGTTAGTATTTATTATAAAGGATATTATTGTTTATTATTGGAAACTGGTTTATTGGATAAATTTTTATCTCTAATCAATATAATCAATTAGCCTCTATTTAGGCTAATTTTTATCCAATAAACCAGTTTCCATGGGACAAAAAACAAAAAAACAGCCTTAAAACTCTTCCATAGAAACAAAACGTTCGAAGCCGGTTAGTAATACATAATTGAACTAATAGATACCCGAAATAGTAAATTTTTTATGAGTTCTATCGAACCACTTAAACGATCTATACCAAAATTATAAAGAGGAAAGATTGTTTGGTTATTCGATTATATTATATATGTATATTGAATAGGCTCCGAAACTACTAGACCGATTTAAAAATATATTTCATCATTAAAAAGCTTACTTTTCAGAGAGTGACATAGGCTATATTTTATCCTGGAATTCCCACGGGAACGGGAACTACGCGGGTGAAAGCAAGTCATTGCTAGCCTAAATATAAAGTAGAAACCATCGTTTGAACTCAGCATCGACTTTAAATAATTCTACATGCGGTTATCGATTGGAAAGACCACTTCTACGTAATGACTATCATTTGTCTATCCTTTACGAATAAGTGATGGGCATATAATGCCCCTATTTTCTAGCAAAGGTCCTACAGTTAAACGACAAATTTTGTTAGTGTTTCGTAGTGTCTGAGTAAGTATAATTTATTTATAAAATTTTTTAGGCGATTATGTCAGAAACTAAGAATTGCGCAAAAACTTCACGCTCTTGGGTTAAGTAGCGAAATTTGTTAGTCTACCATTTTAATCTTACCATGTTGTTCTTATCTAAAAGTATACCTGATTGTTTGCAACAATCGGCAGTTAGCTCAATTGCTTCTATTTTGAATACATGTTACATTAACCTTATGTTTCATGCTTAGTTAATTTTATGCAAAATCTACTAAATTTGTTTGGAGTGCGATGGATTCAATGTATTTGGGATACGAGAAACGGGGTAGAACTACGCATTTATTTCTATTATTTTATTTTCTTATAAAGTCGGTTTCTAAAAGCTTTCAAAAGTTAATTTTGCTGAAAAACAATGAAGACATTTTGGTAAAATGATTTACCAGCAAACGGATAAGAGGTCTTTTAAAATCTCGAAAAACAATGTCGCGCGGTTTATGTAGCACCATTTTCACACCATGGTATATCGGTTGTTTTTACCAACGGTTATTGATTGCCCATAAAGAAGAAGAGAAACAAATACATTTATTTATAACAACAGAAGAAACTTAGTATACGAATATTGTATCCTACATACAACTATAAGTAAGTAGAATCAAAATACAATCTTAAAGGATGTAGTTATTTAAAAGTTGTTATAAAAAGGCATAAATGCTTGCTAGGCTCCCGGAAGAGTTTTAGCCAGCGCTGGTCTTCCGTTATAAAACGTCCATAAAACGTAACTTTCGGTGGCAACCTATCATTTACCCAGAGGGTGTTGTTTTTTTGCAGCGTATCTATGTGGTCGCTTGGGATTTTTCGGGTTGGGCTACATAATCGTCAGAATCGAAGGACTCTTGGTTTTAGTTTCGGACGAGTTGTAACCTTGACTAAAAGTGAAAGTCCCAAGCTACCCAAGCTACTTCTCAAGGGTTCTCCATCGAAATGTTTTATATAAACATCCAGCCAAAAATTCTGCCAAATTTATATTGTCAATTATAGTTCTCGATGAGAACTCTACATCAAGTACTACTTCAAAGAAACAAAAGGTAGGCATTTTGGTGATTAGGTATCTAAACACTGGTCTAAATTTCGGGAGTGGTTTTAGCTAAAAAAATTCAAATGCTTTTTATTTTCTAGCTAGAATATAAAAAGCATTTGCAAACTTATTTTTTAAAAAGTGTATAATTTATGATTGACTCGGGCTTTTATAGGTTTTTATTAATTACAAGCAGCGCCTCTTTTTTTTTAAATTAGAAATAGACCTTTGTTTGACCGCAATCTCACCTGATGGAAAGCGAAGATGCGGCCGACGATGTATGATGAACCATCGCAATGCTGCTCATGAGAAATATCGTAAAACTAAACTAGAGGTACACAAACAATATTACAAAGAATTGAAGTCACTGGTTAATAAGGGCATATACAACGAAACGCGCGCTTATTATAACTTTCGAATAAATAATGAACATAGTGAAAAACAACTATGGAAGAATATTAAACAAGATGTTCTCCCCACTTCAGATGGTAACTATTATCTTCCCGACCACCTTAGCGACCCTACCGCAATAAATAACCATTTCTTAAATGTCCCTGGCTCTAATTCTGTTCCAATATCCATGCTAACATATTTTGAATTTAATAAATTAGACAATACTATTTTTTCCTTGCAGCCCGTTGATGACCTCGAAATCACCAAAATTCTTCTTTCTATTAAAACTAATGCTGTTGGAGTTGATGGTCTTTCGATGGATATGGTGCTACTAACTTTACCATATACCCTGCCTCTAATAACTGCAATCATCAATAAGTCTCTTGTCACCTCAGATTTTCCTAGTTTGTGGAAAGTTGCTTCAGTAAATCCAATTCCTAAAGTTTCAAACCCAACTACTGTTAATGATCTTAGGCCCATTAGTGTTCTCCCCGTGCTGTCAAAGGTACTTGAAAAAGTGGTTTATAATCAACTTAGTAACTATGTCGAGCGTCACAATATATTACCTGACGTACAGTCCGGTTTCCGTAAAGGCAGGGGGACAACCACTGCCCTGTTGGATGTTGTGGATAATATTATTGTTGACCAGGACCAAGGTCTGGCCTCAGTCTTGGTTCTGCTTGACTTCTCAAGAGCTTTTGACTCATTAAATATACCGTTACTACTTTCTAAACTGTCTTATTATGGGGCAGATACTAACACCTTGAAATGGTTCAATAGCTACTTGAGTAACCGATCTCAGTATGTTCAGATTAGTAGAGAAGATGGCACTAAATTAAAGTCTCCTCATAAACGATTGGACCGCGGGGTACCACAGGGGTCTATCCTCGGGCCCCTACTATTTATTATATATAGCGCTGATATTTGTTGGGGTATAGAACATTGTAAATACCACCTCTATGCCGACGATACACAATTATATCTACCCATAACTACTTGTGATGTGACCGTTCAATTGAAGAAAGTCAATGATGATCTAGCCCGCATAGCCAAATGGTCTCAAAATAATGCTCTTGTACTCAACCCTACTAAATCAAAGTTTTTAATACTGGGCACAAAAATTCAGCTAAATAATCTTGCCAATATTAACCTTGATTTAAATATATTAGGTCATAGCATAGAGCAGGTAAGTGAAGCTAGAAATCTAGGAATAGTATTTGATAGTGCACTTAGATTTGAGCGCCATATCTTGAATTTAGCGCAAAGTTGTTTCTTCAGACTTAAGTTGCTGTACAAAATTAGGCATTATCTCAAGGAAGAGATTCGTGTAAAAGTCTGTGAAACTCTGATACTATCAAAGCTTAACTATGGTGATTTAGTATACGGCCCGCGTCTTACATACAAAACTAGCCGCCTTATTCAAAGAATCCAAAATGCATGCTGTAGATTCTGCTATCATATACCACCGCGAACACACGTCACGCCATACCTAAACACTTCTTCTACGCTAAACATGGCCTCGCGGCGAGCTTTGCATATGGCCACACTGGTGCACGGTGTTTTGTTATTTGGTACCCCTATATACCTGTTCTCCAAACTTGACCAGTCACGTACTAAATATAGCTCTAGGCCAAATAGAAATTTGCTGCATTATTCTACTCACAAAACAGCTAGGTTTCGTGGCAGTTTCAGGTACCAAGCAACAAAATGCTGGAATAACATTCCACCACCTCTCAGGTTGTTAAAATCAAAATTCACTTTTAGAAAACGGCTAAAATGTGTTATTCTGGATCAACAAAAGTCTGGATTACCTGATTCCGATGTCCCTTTTAAATGTTAGGTTTTACTATAATTATTGTGTTTGTTTATTTATATTATTATCATTTTTCTTATTGTACGTATAAGTACGAGTACTGTACTTACTAGGTAATATTTA
Organism: Eupithecia tripunctaria; assembly: GCA_955876795.1. Taxonomy (NCBI): domain Eukaryota; kingdom Metazoa; phylum Arthropoda; class Insecta; order Lepidoptera; family Geometridae; genus Eupithecia; species Eupithecia tripunctaria. Next base: position 2,889,802 of record OY041623.1, on the reverse strand, counting down.
AATATTTATTTATTGATATTCCTTGAGATATTATTATAATCTATGCACATTATTATTATTTTTTCTCCTAAAGGCAATAATAACTGAGCGAGTAAATATATATATATATATATTTCTTCTATTTGATGGTTTGTAACTGCAGGGTCCTGTGACTGTTCTAGTTTTTGGTCTAGACAGAATAACAGCGCCTTCTGTACACAACAGTTGGCATTATGCTGAGTCTAGGCCATTTTGCTACTGCAGCACACATTGGTCAACTATTTATTTTGTTAATTCCTTTTTGTATATTGTTCCTGTATTCTAATTTGGTAACTATGTAGAATTTAATGTTCATTTATATTGTGTGTATTGTGGTGGCAAATAAATGATATGTCTATGTCTATGTCTATGTCTATGTATCACGAAGGTCTAGAAGATGGCTACTCCGGACCACATTCCGAAACACAACTTAGTTGCTTCACGGACTGGCCCAGTCCGGAGGGTGGTGACAAGCCACGGCCGAAGCCTACCACCAGAGGGTACCGCTCTTAGCACCACCCAGAGGACACGTGTAGGGTATCAGAGGGTCACCACCTACGGACGTGAGCGAAACTGTCCCCCAGTGCCTCGCGGTTTCACCCGCGTTCCCGTGGGAATTCCGGGATAAAATATAGCCTATACCTACCCTAAAAAGTAAACTTTTTAATGATGAACGAATTTTTTAAATCAGTCAAGTAGTTTCGGAACCTATTCAATACAAACAAACAAACAATCAAATATTTCATCAATCTGCGATACCCAACCCACATGTCCAGTGTGGGGATTATGGGAACTACCCCCATGAGTAAAACGTCAATAAGTTTATCAGGGGGAGGCTTGCGTCCAGCAGTGGACCGAATCAGGCTGCTGAGGTTGAGGTTGAGGTTATTAATTACTGCTTGCGTCAACATTCAAATATGACGAAACTGTAAATAAATAGTGCTTTTAAATTGTCATCCCATAAAATGTACATACTTACTCATATAATTTTTTATGCTTCGCCAATGCATTTATGACGACCTCTGTGGCACGGTAGGCGAAGGTCCACCTGCTACGCAGGAGGTTGCGGGTTCGATTCCCGCTGCGGGACTATCTGCAGACATTCCGTTCAGGGCGTTCTGTATGTTTTCGATGTATAGTAAAAAATATCTGTCTATGTATTGTGTTGTATTAAGTATATCAGTTATCTAGTACCCATAACACAAGCTCTGCTTACCTTGGTGTGAAGGGTCCATAATTATTTATTTAAATATGTCCCGGTTTCCACGTAGCCGGTGCCGACCAACAACCGAGAGCTTTCACACAATAACGGTATAATTTTCATACATTATGGTTGTGCCCTGGGTAAAAAATATTATAATTTTTATTAGTCCTTCAGCTAGATTATTAGAAGATATCCTTAAAAAAAACCATGATATCTCTGAATGTTTGTATGCGAAGCCCTAGGTTTTATTAAATCAATATCCTTTAAACATGGCTGCAAAGCTGAAGTTCGAATGTATTATTTTCCACATTAAACCACGACGAATGGTATCAAGTGTGTAAATTATTGAAAAACATGTATACCCATGGCTATACCGATCTGTTAGTTTTATCCACAAAAACACAAAACACGACAAAAAACCGACGACTCAAAACGACCGTTAAAATTTGATGGAAAACGAAGTTTTTGATGATGAACAGGGAGTAGACAGTCCGACCACAAGGCAAAGTGACCATTTTTATGACGAATTCTATACCTTAACTTATTAAAAAATATCAAAAATCCCACAAAAAAATTTGAGTACAGTTTTTAAACGGCGGATATGTGCGCAGCCTTCTGTAGTGGACACATTTTTGTTTCTTTTGTTAATCAAACTAAAATTACAAAAATACAGCGTCAAAGTGTAAGAGCGGAGGCTTTAATGACGTCATATCTTGCTATAACGTGAAGTGTGTGTCGTCACGCGGAACTTTTACTGGCCATATCGTCATATTTTTTTGTATATCCGACAAAAGACAAAGAAAAATTACATTTCCTTTATTTTCTGATAATCTAATCAACAGGGTAATTAAAAAAAATTATGGACACCAGTAGTTTATTCAACTCCTCAACCTCAACCTCAACAGCCTGTATTGGTCCACTGCTGGACGCACGCCTCCCCCTGATAGACACCTTGTTGGCGTTTATCTATTGGGGGTAATGCCCATAATCCCCATGCTGGGCATGAAGAGTTTTTCTGCAGAGGGCGCTGCTGCCCGCCCCCTGTGGCCTTAGTCGCCTCTTACGACACCCGCGGGAAGAGATGGGATGGTGCAAATTCTAAGCCAGCACCACGCAGTTTATTCAACTCAGTTTTATTTAATTTTATTGTAAGCCTAATATAAGTTTAATTTTGATTATTATTATTTTTAAACATACATTGCACACCGTGAAACTGGTAGGAATACATTAAATCACATAATATAGACGTAAAAACTTTTTTTTTATTTACTTTATTAGGTACACAAAATACATCACAAGCAATAACGAAAACGAATATGTGCACTCAACAAAAATAATAGTGACGTGTTGAGCAGTAGTCATCATAAAGTTTTGTCCAAAACGAGTGACAAAAGAGAGTACCTGAGAGACCTTTTCAGGGTCTAAAAATATGCTCAAATTTTGATTGAGCTGACCTCGCTAATAAATCTCAGAGTACTTTACGCGGAGTGGTTGGTAAATCAGAACATTAAGGAGGGCAGGTGGTATAACTGGAGATCATTATTAACATCTATAAATAAGGCTGTGACAACCGCCAGTGAGATTTATCTGTTGGTTGACGCACAAGTTGATGTTATGCAGAATGGCAACTCTACGTTATTTCCACGGTGAGATGCTTGGAAGACACTGACATGTATTTTTGACCGACTTCAAAAAATGGAGGAGGTTCTCAATTCGACTGATTTATTTTTAATGTTTGTTACCTCAGAACTTTTGATTTTAATGATTTTTTTTTATATGAAAGCTGGTGCTTTCCGTGTGGTCTCATTTTAATTTGGTCCAGTTCTGACGATGTGATCCATGTTAATCCATGAAGAAATTGTAAAAATTGAAGTTGGTTTATAGTTTTCTACAACAAAATAAATTATTATTTTGTCGATTAAATGAATTGGTTAAGATTATAGCCAGTTAAAGTTCCACGGCACGTCACATCTTGCGATCTTTTCAGCAAGATGTGATGTCGCTAGCCCCCATTTCCAAACTTTGACGTGCTTGATTTGTGTGATTTTTAGTGGTATTGATAAAAGAAAAAAATATGTGCCCAATAAAAAAATTATCTATCAGATTGAATAGGATATTGACTTTTACTTAGGTTTCCCTATTACGAGAGTCAGAGTCAGAGTTCGTTTATTTCTTTAGACAAAATAAGCACTTAAACCAGTCAAATTTTTTAACAGCTTGATAAATAGTAATTACTATCAAATAAGAAATAAGGTGCTATTGACTCTAATACACTTCAATTTTTTGTCCACTAGCGGAAGAAGTGAAAAAGAAACCACTAGCAAATTTATCGCTTATCAACTAATACAATCTTAGCATAACTAAGTGTTTTTACATACTATTGTCGGTGTGGAACTGGGCGACATCCGGCCAAGCATTAACATCATTAATGTTATCATCTAAGGAGTAATAGGCTTTCTTGCTAGGATTTCGTTGTACAGTTTAAATTTACGAATAATAATAATAAATAATGCTCAGTCATCATGCTCTAATCAATAATCAATAGGGCTCAGTTGCTTCAGATGGAAGCTTGTTATAGAATCTTACGCAATTTCCCACAAATGATTTCCCTACCTTCCGTAATCTATATGATGGGATGTGTAATTTGTTATTGTTTTTTTATTTTTATTGTGAACATCACATCTTTTCAAAAAGTTATCTCTGTTTTTGTGTGTATACATTAGATTTTCATAGATATATATGGATGGTTCCCGTCATTCATATTTTTGTCATGGAAATAAAATAAATTCATTTATTTCAACATTTATCCCTACTCGTCACCTCAACGTTCAACAGACTATATTGGTTCACTGTTGGGCGTAAGTCTCCCACCGCTAAGAGCCTTATTCACCAATATGGGGCAATGCCCATAATCCCCACGCTGGGCATGCGGGTTAGAAATCGCAGTTCAGTGTTAGAATTATTTTGCTTCCCGTCTTTGGTTGATATCCCTTAGTCGCCTGTGTGAAGGACTAGAGTGGTGCAAATATTAAACCGGTATCTATCACGCAGCAAACCAAAAATAATATCAGTTCTAATCTAATAAACTTCCTCTACGGGCGAGAATCTCGCCATAAACGAAGAAATTGTCGCGGCGATATTATCTAGTATAGTATAGACACGCACATAGAGTTGATATTGAATTAAGTGGCCTAGTTTATTACCTTGTTTTGTACTCAGCGAGCTGGTAACTCTGTTATTACTTGTAAGTATCAAATTATGTTTTCTTTTTTCTTTTCAACGAGGCTATTAGGTTTTAATGAAGGTTATTTAATAGTTGTTGTTGATGGAACAAGCAGATGTCTCACCTGAAGCGGTGTAAAAATTGCCTCTGCGAGAGAGTTTATAAAATAGTAGTGTACGATAAACTTCTTCTTCTTCTTCTTATAGTGCCTCTCCATAACTGAAGGTCGGCGGTCATCCTCTTGATTTTTTCCTTATCTAGGGCAAGCCTAAAGAGGTCTTCTGCCTTCTTAATGCCAGTCCATTGCCTTATGTTGCGCAGCCAGGAAATCTTCCTTCGACCAACTCCTCTTTTCCCCTGTATCTTCCCCGTCATAATCACTTGCAGTAGTTGGTATCATGCCGTAAGACATGTCCGAGGTAGGCAACTTTTCTCTGTTTGATGGTTCTTACCAGGTTAGGTCTAGAGCCCTATTCGTTCGAGGACGAGAAAAACTGAAGCTCATTTTTTGAACTCCAGTTTTCCACTTCAGGGAGATTTCAACACGAAGGAAAACTGGATTACCCTATCACCCTATCATGCACTGTTCGGAGTTTTTTTTCAATCTAACAGACTCTACATACCGAACACGCCAGCTTGGTCCATGTTTGATTTTATTGGTAGGCTAGGCAGTCGTGTGTTGTCAACTCGTCGGCAGCGTCGGCAGCACGCCAACTTTAATGTATCAAAACTCTTTAAGGATTCCATATACCGAACCGCCTACAAAGCCCCGGCAGTTTGGCCGGACATGTTTAATGATTGCTAGCCTTTGTCAACGTGTCATCAGCCGGCCCATTTTGTTGTGTCGACTCTTAATGTACTCGTAGTCTTAACACCGAACACGCCGACACGGGGCAACCGGGTTGGTTCGACACTTCTTCCGCTAGTGGGCAAAAAATTGAGGTGAATTAAAGTCAATTGCACCTTATTTCTTGTTTGAGTAATAACTCTCTTCTAGTAAACTTCTAGTAATAACTATTTATCAAGCTGTTTATATAGTAAAAATTTGACTTGTCTAAGTACTTATTTTGTAAGTCTAAAGAAGTAAACGATTTGACTTTGACTTTGACTTTTGAGATGTTTTATTATTGGTAGACGTGTATAGTCAGTGTGGATATCCCAGGATCCCAGGAGCCTTAAAAAACTTAATTTCCGACGAAATCAACTAGTAATAGGTTAAATATTAAGCCCAAGTAATAAGGTTATAATAATAAACATAAGTCCCTCCTGCCTGGGGCATCTAGGCAGACTAAAATATAATGTGAATAAGGAGCTCTGCCTAAATGTTATATTAATCGGCACTGTAGGGGCTCGTCGAAGGTCTTCAATTAGGGCTGGTCGGGAATGATGTCCAAGTAAAAACACTTCAGAACACTTTAAGTTGGTTTATTCAACCATATACTCAACTACGTACTTAATAAGCAAATGGACTTTAATAATTTTCCATAACACTTGTTCACTCTTCGATCGCTTAGAACTGAATAATCAAACGGCCAAAAAGCCCAGCTTTTATACCTAAGTCGGTCCTTTCTAGAAAATCCTACATATTTCCCGAAGTTATAGCTATCCCTTTCTTTATTCTAGAATATTTTATTTTCTTTATCTTTCATTTCGATTCATTCCAGAAACTAATCTATACATATTATGTAAATAGGCAGGTACGTATTTATTTATTGCGAGTTGCTCGGGCGCAACTAATATATAAAATAATATTCGATTTTGAACTCTTTTTAAAAACAACAAGTTTATGAAATATCCTAAGTATTTTAAGCCTTGTCTAATTCACATGGACACATACTTTTCCTACTGTTCAAGTCGCAGTTTTTATGAAAATCGTTAAAAAACGTTTTAGTAACGCAAAAAAAACATTCACAAATAATTAAAAATCTTAAAACAAATCACAAGACAATTTGACCGGAAGCAACTGCAAAAACAGTGACTATGGCGACGATGTAAAGTTTCACGTGAGGTACGGCTGCATAGCATTGGCTGTGAGACAGGCCATTTGTGACACGACTCGCTCTTGGCCGGTTTTGTTTAATATTTTTGAGTTTGAGTTTGAATCTCAAAAAAAACTTGCGCGAACCCTTGGGCTAAAGCTAGGAAATTACAAATTTAAACGTAGTTGTCTCTCTGTTTGTTGTTACACTGGTGCACTGTCTGACCGTCCGTCATAGTCCGACTGAAATTAATTTATTCAGCTCAAGTGGCGCGTATTTTGGTTTTGGGAATTCTAATGGCGATGGATGTATGTTTGTTTGCAAACGAGATTAGGTTTTTGCAGAGCTGCTAGTTAGCTAGCTTCGTATTTGGATGGTTTATTGAGATGAAAGTGGATGGCCAAATACGAAATGTAAAAGAAAAGGGAAAAAGGGATCTCGACTTATGAGAAAACAAAAACTGCATATTAACTGCATAAATGAAGTTTCATCATCAAATTCAAATTCACTTTAGGATTAAAATAATAGGTAATGTTACAGAGTTAATGTAATGCTTTATGGCACATTTACTGAGTAGGTAGGTACATAATAACTTATAACAACAGATTTATTACATTCAGATTTTTTCCCAACAAGCCACTAAAAGAATTCCCGTCTTACGAAAGTCCCAAGAAATGAATATATCGCTGCCTTTTTTTCCACTCTCGTCTAAGTAGGTAAATTAACTGAAACAAATATAAACAGGCCTGACAACTAAACAAACTATATTATATCCGTCACTTAGATAGATTATTAGAAGATATTGTACACGTTTTTTTTCTTCTGTCGTTTTAACAAAAAAATATGAAGATGTAGTTAGTTCCACGTGACGTCACGGCTCAGTAAAAAGGGTGATAAACGACAATAGAGTCGGGGGAAAGAAAAAATACGTGTCCAAATATCTTTTGATAGTATTTTTAATCGCCATGCTTAAAAATGTGTGTCTATTTGTGTATTTTCAACACAGTGCTGTGGCCACGGGAGGACGGCAGTAATGGAATTACCGCCGCCATCGCATCAAAGTTAAATTATACTGTACGAGGTTTTAACGGGCGTAGCCAACCGACCATGCCTCTCCATACAATAATTAGTGATGCAAACGTGTTTGAAAAGTTTCAAAACGTTTCCGAAAGTTTTCTCAAAAAACACTTTTTCTTCTTATAGTGCAAACGTTTTTGAAAAGTTTCAAAACGTTTCCGAAAGTTTTCTCAAAAAACACTTTTTCTTCTTATAGTGCCTCTCCATACAATAACTAGTGATGCAAACGTGTTTGAAAAGTTTCAAAACGTTTCCGATTGTTTTCTCAAAAAGCACTTATTCTTCTTATAGTGACTCTCCATACAATAACGCTTTCATTAATGAATGTCTTTTGTTCACATAAAATATCTTGGATTCTGAATCAGAGTATAGCACTATGTATCATATCAACTATCTGTTAACGTTTTTGCCCTACTATGTAATTGTCACAATTCGTGGACAACGGGGCTGATTATACTTAGAGTAAGACTACTTAAGTAAAATTTTCTTAACTGTAAGATCTTAGTATAATTGTTTGTTATCGTGAATAAATAAAAAAAAAAAAAAAAAAAACTTGTGATGCAAACGTTTTTGAAAAGTTTCAAAACGTTTCCGAAAGTTTTCCCATGGCACTTCTTGCTTCTTATAGTGCCTCTCCATTACAGAAGGTCAACACTCATCTTCTTGATTTTTTCATTATCGTGGGCAATCCTAAATAGGTGTTCTGCCTTCTTAATGCAAGGCCATCGCCATAGCTTGCGCAGACAGGAAGTTTTCCTCCGACCAACTCCTCTTTTCCCCTGTATCTTCCCCATCATGCTCCCTTGCAGCAGTTGGTATCGATCATGCTGTAAGACTGCTGGACTGCTGAACTGCCTGATCCAAACAAAGGGTCTCTCGTCTTCCCAACGTCTCACGCATGGCTATTACCAGGAGGTTTACGGTATTAATTACACTTCGTAGGTGGATCGGTGCTCAAAAGTCATACTACATATAGGTAGGTAATAATTTTCGGTCTGCGTCTGGTCGAAACAACGCGTGACCTGAGAGCTGGTGAGTATCTGGCGCAGCGCATCAGCATTGCCATACAGCGGGGCAATGCAGCCAGCGCGCTGGCTGCAGCGTCTTGGTGACGCTTCCAACTGGTATTGATAGTATTGAAAATTCTTTCCAACCGTCTGCAGTTAGGTCAATTGTAAATACTAGTTCTTATTTGTTGTATTATGTTTTGATTGCAACTAGAACTTAATATAATTATTTTTTCAACCGCATCAAATTATATAATGGGTAATTTGTTTTGCACATTCTGTACACATTGCATTGATATAAACTATTTACACAATCTGATATGACTACCTTCGATGGAATTGAAAACTAAAAATCATTCAAGGTTTTGCAGGTAGCGACATTTTTCGTGGCATGTAAACTCATTTCCTGAAGATTTTGGGACTTACATCGGTCACCATTCTTATTTCAAAAGACACTAAATCAAATGAAAAATATTCATTATCATTATGTTCTAAAATCGGATTTCTAATATGTTCACATATAAGGAACAAATAATGTTATTTTCATATGTGAATATCTCAGAAACCGGACGCTTTTGGACATTGTTGCACAGAACATTGTTTATTTCTTATTTTGTGTCTTCTATGCAAATATATATTTTTTAATGCAAGCGGCGATTTAGAAAAAAATCAAATTGGAAAAGGGCTACCTTACAAATTACTTCAAACCCTTTCACAAATAGAACTGATCTAAGCCGTAAGTTGTATTTGACAGGAAGCGCCATAGTTTAAAGTACCTTATTAAAATTCTGTAAATAAGTTACGTTCTCCCAGCGCAGCGCTACGAGTAACTCAACAAATGCCATTGTTGTGTTGCAACTAAACGTAAAGACAAGCTTTTTCCAATCTTTTGCGACAGACTTATGACGATTAGATGGAAGGACGTAGACACCTATTCGCCTCCGACTATGACTAAGGTAGATGGAACCAAATTTGACCTTCCACTTTAGAATAGAATTGATTAATTATTATCATTTATTTCACATATAGGTACGTACTAGCTGCGCCCCGCGGCTTCGCACGCGTTGTTCCTATGGAAACATTGAAAGGTGATTTTCATCCCACGGGAACAGATTTATGGGATAAAAAGTAGCCTATGTTTTATTCCAGGATTAGAATATACCCGTATGCAAATTTCAGCCAGATCCGTCCAGTAGTTTTGGCGTGAAGAGGTAACAAACATCCATCCATACATCCATACATCCATACAAACTTTCGCATTTATAATATGAGTGTGATAAACATACATAACTAAACAAAGAATAAGAAGGTTTATACTTAATTATACATCATTTGTATAATTCGTCAAATTGAGTCTTGACTCCATGACCTGTGCCCAAATAGATGTTGGCTGTGACTTTCGAGAAGTTAATATCCAATCACCGGAAAAACTTCTCCCGGTCCCAACCACGCGACACGAGCGACTTTGAACTGGTGGACCAGCCCTACAGTGAGTGTCCACGTCTCAGCTCCGTAGGTCACGACCACGCACTGATTGAAAATTATTGTTTTCAACCTTTGCGGTATGGGTGGCGAGAAGACTCGACGTAGTTTTCCATACGCGCTGCCCAGCCTAGTTGGATCCTCCTCTTGGCGTCCTTCTCAAAATTGTTTTTACCCAACTGCAGAATTTATCCAAACTTAACAATTTTGAGAGGGTGATCATGTACGACGACCGTCGAAAGAAAAAAAGAAAAAAAACAATCTTTGACCAAAATATGTGCCACAGCAAGAGCCACGCACATTCTGACAGATCGTGACCACAGATAATGCTGATTGTATGGTGGTGGCCTGTGTAACGACCACAAATAAAAGCTTCATTACATGGTAGCCTACTATGGTTCCGGGAACCATTGGCCTGGTTGATTAGCAAAAAAGTTATGTTATTGCTTTTCATGTAAATCTTTTGGTTAAGGGTTTTGTACCTACGTATTGGACGAAACGCGTGTTGATCCAAACGCGTCTTGGATGAAACACTTGCTGGATTAAATGCGTTTTAAATTGTAACTGGACGAGACGGTTTGCAAATCCACCTATAGAGGTACCTAATATAAAATATAACAGGTCTCCGCATCATCACCATCGTCTTCATCATCAGCCTGTATTAATCCACTGCTTGACATAGGCATCCCCCAATTAGCGCCATAGCACCCTGTATTCAGCTTAACGCATTCAGCATCTGCAGTCGTTGGTAGATCGTCATCCCTATATACTACGTTAGCCAAGACGCGGCCTCCATTCAAAGTCGCTTAGCGAGCTATGAAGAGAAAGAGCTATGCTCGGAGTCTCTCTGAAGGATAGGATTCGTAACGAATACATCCGACAGAGAATCAATGTTATATTATCGACATATTCGTAATTAGCAAGCTGAAGTGGCAGTGGGTTAGCCAATCACGAAGGCCTATGCAAAAGTATTTTAATCACCAGACTAAAAAAGACGGGTTTGTTGTGTGACACACAGAGAGTAAACCAAAACCTTGTTTAGATAATTCTTAATTTAATTTATGCATAATTACTTTAAAGGTTAATTGTATTACTATTTTCATTGTTTTTTAAAAATCTTAAAGGCAATGTCATGAAAACATTGGATTATTTTTTAATTTTAATTAGGGAGACTTCCAACCGCTCTAAAAAAAGGTGTTAGTTTCACGACATCCAAACTTTCCCACTCCAAAACTCTGTCGGCAACTACGAGTAAATTAAAATCAAAATGGTGTAATGAGAAAAAACGCGCAAACTATTCCTAGAGAGTTGGAACCCGTAACGTTTTACAAAGTGGGACACTTGAAACTTTGGGAAAGTTGCGCTGCGATATTGTAGCGTGTGGCGCAAGAAGAGAAGATAAAGAATATAAATTAAGAAGATAGCAACATCAGGAGAGTCCCTTAAACGGCAAAAATAAGCAACTATTAACCGAGGTCACCTATTTGAGCCGTTTGGCGTTGAAACCAGCCAGTTATAGCAGCCAAACAACGACTAGTCTAGATCCTTCCGTCGTTTCTCCATATCTCCGAAAGTCATCTTTTGAAAAAGTTCGGAACGCAAAATAGCTGGCTGGGCTAACAACTAGTGCGCGAAGTCTGACCGCAGCCGCATACATTTACCCATGTACTGGCTGCGCGCAGCCAGCCGGCTACCGTGCAAACAGGCGCATTGTATTGGCTGCCGCAGCCGGGAATTCGTGGTTGCCTCGTGCGCGGGCTCCTATACGTCATATGTTTTACTGGCTGCCGCAGCCTGGCTGCGCAGCCAGACTGCGCAGTGCGCGGGGATCCTAAGGGTGATTGGAAGGCTGGCTTCTATTTCGGAGTTATTCCCAAAGTCAAGTGAGACTTCGGTCACCGAATTAGCTTTCCACTCATAGTGGCAATCCTGCCAGCATTCTGAGCACTCTGCCTTGTGGTGATGGCTTATATTTGTAAGAAAAAGATGTAAATTTCTGCGTTTCCTACCTCCACTTGCGATCAAGGTTGTAATGGTATGCCACGCGTAATTATTTAGGATTTAGATTGATTAACCATGGCGAAAGAGTATTCAAGTATTCAAGTGAGTAAGTGGTGGTAGCTTTGGTTTTTGTATTTTTCCTAAAAATGTTCCTTCCTTAGGGCCTATTGGATGCCTAGATCAAAGTCGATAAATAAAGTCAACTAGTAAAAGGTGGTTAAGTCTTATTTTACCTTACTGGTAGTTTTAATACTTTACAAAACTACCTTTTTCCTCTGAAAAACATCTGAGTCAGTGGTGCCAGCAACATGCATAATATGCATGTTGCTGGCACCACTGACTTAGATAAACATTTGTTTTTGATTTTAAAGTCGGTCTAAAAACAAAATCTGTGATTATCGCTCAGATTAAAATCTGTCATCCGGTTTTGTGTGACGAGTTAGTGAATAACCAATCCAAGGCAAGGATATCAGAGTATATTTTTTGTGCAATATGTTCATATAAAAACTCTTAGTTTGACGAATTCATCACTTATGTAAGAGGGTTAACTACGAACCCTATTTGTGTTGCAAGAACACCATCCCTTAACGATTAACATCTTCAGGGTGAGTGCGGTTCTAGACGCGCGCGTTCCCTTAGAGCACATACCTTCCAACACAAATAAGGTTCGTAGTTAACCCGCTTAAATCCGTAATAAATATGTTCATAAGTTAGCTACTTTGACTTACATTTAAAAAAAAAACCATGTACGTGCAAGACACGTTTCGCAAAACACTCAATCGCTCATATCTTGTTCAATTGTAACATCCCCCCACACGCATTCAACCTATCTTACATTTACGTCGTGATGAAGAAACGTGATTGTAGTGGCCAACGGTGATCGTCTAGTTTAGTGGAAGGACCTACATCGTGTCGTAGAAACCGGAGTTCTTTTAAGAAAGCTTTGACAAATGGAAAACCCTTATCCATTGCTAAGTAAGAACATAACTACAAGGAAGTAAGATGTAATAGCACTAGTTATAGAAGAATGATGTATTAAAGATTAAAGAATGTATAATATTGGTTTTATCAGCCCTCGCCTTTCTCTCTGAGTTAGCTCGGCTACTTTAGGCCGCCTCACACGACCTCTCTACTCAGCTTCCACGCTAGCTCAATCACTCTGAGACTAAGTTGCGGCATAGGTACGAGCTCCTCCACCGCTCTGTACAATAGTCCTCGGCTCCTAACTGGGCAGACTCCTTCCGCTGATAGAAAGTATGCTGGGAATCCCATACTCAGTCTATCCTAAACTACGGACTCATCACAAAGTCAATGGGGCTTATTCTTTTCCAACCTATGCCAGCTTACGTCCGTCAAATACTCCTAGCATATATAATAAATATAGTATGAATCTACTCACTCTCAGAATTGTGATGTACGTTACTTGTGATGTTCGCAAACAACTCTTTCATGCTATCAAGATTTATCCTATAAAGTCGGTTCACCATACACTCCTCTTCCACGCGCAAGGTAAGTAGCCTTAGACCTCTAGTCCTGCCGCTTCCAGAGAGGTGAATGGTGACCCCTTTTTATCAGTCGGGGTCTGTCCATACCTAAGTGGAATAGGTGTAAACAGTCTCCTATTCCGCGCATAGCTTCCGTTGATAACTTGAGCCTCGTTCTGGATTCAACTTGCTGAAAGGAAACGAAAGGTACATATAAATGCCTCAGATTCCATTCCCTAGAATTTCTCTACGAATGAAACCCGCCCAGCGAGGTCCTTGAACCACCGATTACGACCCTACATTGACCAGGGCCCATCGGTGCCGGGTCCTAAATAGAAATAATACAATTTAGCAGCAGACTTTAGCAATTTAGATCCAGAGGTTGACTACTAATATTACCAACTGAAGGTTATTCAATTCATTAACTGGGATTTAAAAGGTTCCAGTAGACCTAGACAGAGCCGGGCTCTTGTTACAGTAAAAGGGTACCTGTTTGGGGTAAAGTTCAGTTAAATCAAGCCAAAGGCTGATAGCATGATGTTGAACTAACTACTGCGAGAATAGCCGTAAAGAAAATACGATTGATTCGGTAGAGCTTTAGGAGTATGTTGCTGGACTAACCCAAGGAAGAATACTTCCCTTATCCATAGTTATTCACGATTATCCCAGCAGCCAAATAACCCGTAAGGAATTGCTTTATTGCTTCACGAAGCAGCACACAAGAAATCTTTAAGAGAACTTTGTAAAATAACCGAAATTCGACCGTCCTATTCAAACTCCAGATCTCAAGTCCATACCTTCCGTCTTCTTCCTGCCCAAAATCTGATAATTTTGAATTCTTTTATTTTACGTACGCCTTCTAATAATTTAGTGTCGACAAATCCCACATCGATATAATATCTTCTATCGATAGCCTAGAATCTTCCATCAGCTTGTACAGATATTGAAAGATTCTAGTTTTAACGTAAAATGATTCTAAACAAATCATCGAATGATCGATAACTCGCTGCATGAAATGTTTGTGCTACACCTCACTAACATGAATTCTTCGAATATTATGTCTTTCAAGAGAGGTTTATCATAACGAGGCTTTAAATCGATACATAAAGAGGTTTTAAGTCGATAATGTTACTATCTATATTAAAATCCGCCAAATGTTTCTTTATTTGCAAATGATGAATTCTGACTCGTTACAGCCGCCCCGAAAACCTTACATAACTCCAGTGACGTAAGGGTTTTACTAAAGATTCAAATTATTTGCAAATAAACGAAACTAAGTCAATTCTGACTCGTTACAGCCGCCCCGAAACCTTTGCGCAACTCCAGTGGAGTAAAGATTTTCCTAACAACTCAAATAGTTTTGCAAATATTTTTGTCTCCGTTATGGTTTGACAGTAGCAAGTTTAGCTTTTAAATGTTATTTAATTTAATGAAGAATTATTGAACTCTAATTTATTGAGCCTCGAAATCACATATATTTAAAATGTATTGTGTATTTAAACCAGATATAAAACAACAAATGGTTCAGCACCATGTTAATTACTTGTCAGTTCTATTGTATTATCAATGGTTCACACATAAAAACTAATTGTTTCTGAAATGTGGTCGTGAATCACATCATTTCTAGTAAAACTCCAGTCGATTTTACGATAGCATCTTCTGATTCACACGTAACTTCAACTAGGCCAGTTCAATTGTCTGTTATCTGCACACGAACCAATCGATAATGCAATTTTTCTTACCCCAGACCCGGTAAAAACGTTATAACCCGCTTTATATCCGGCGTATGTTGAGTGTGCTTAAATCGGGCCCAATGACAAGGGGCTGCAAGATCAGTGTGAAATTCCTTGAAGTCAGAATAACTGCAATTCGATCCAGATTACTCAATTTAATCTGTTATGATCATTTAACCTAGCATCAAGAATTATTCCTTCAAAGAATCTATTTGTAGTGCATATGTGATTCAAGATTCAATAAACCGTCGTAAACTCTGAAGTAGAACAACTTAGAGGGCCCTTTGAAACTTCATTCTGATTTGAAAGCTAACCTAGACATGCATACAACTAAATACAACACACATACCAGCTATGTCGAAGCCTGTGATAATAATCCATCTTCTTGCAAAACACCCTCTTGCACTTCAGTCATACTCCCCATAAGTCCTTCAACGTCAATCGAATTCAAGACTTCGAGTTCCACTTCACTAATAGGTAATTATTTTTATTTATCTTGGATATATTGATCGCATGTCGCGTCTCTTTATTTTAGTTTTAAACTGCGTTAGTTTTATAGCTAAGTACTAGTTTTATTGATTTGCTAGTTGCTCTATCTACCCTATCGCATTAAATTTATTTAGTTTACAAATTACTTTCTGAATTTTAATTTTTTTTCTCGCATCCAAAAAGCTAGCAAAATAGTGGTATCGACTATTTTAACGTCTGTCAAAAACCTATCAAAATCCTCCAAGCTGTCAGCCAACAAAACATTTTGAACGGAGGAAATTGCTCAACTCGTTGGTCGATGAAAATTTCCTCTACCCTAAGTAACCATAACAATATGTTAGATTATTTAAATTATTCTTTTGAACTTGACAGTTAAAATCTAATGACAGTTGTATAGATATACCATAAAAATTAGGGTCCATGGAAGCTGGCCCTAATATTTAGATAAAAATTAGCTTGACTCGTTGGTCGCTGGCTAATTTCCTCTAGCCTAAATAGCATGGACAATTTACTAGATTTAATTTTGCTTTGTCCACGCTTCTGAACCCGACAGCTAATAATCTAATGACATATTGCATAGACTTGCCTTATGCTTACACAAACTATGGTCCATGGAAGGTGGCCCATAGGTTAATACTAGGTTACAGTCGTAGAGGACGACATATTGGTCCATGGAAGATGGCCCATAGATTAATACTAGTCTGTGGTCGTAGAGGACCACATATTGGTCCATGGAAGATGGCCCTTATATTAATACTAGTCGGTGGTCGTAGTACTGACCATGAAAGTACTAGACTATAGATATGATGACGTATGATATAAATTTAAATCGTCATTGTATCTTTGTTAGGTATACCTACTTGACAGTAGTGATCTATGTCCCTAGAATAATATCTGAACTAATCTGGCCATGAAAGTACTCTTTGGTAACTAGACTTTGGATACAATGACATATTATGATATAAATTTGAACCGTCATTGATCTCTGATAGATATACCTACTTTGACAGTAGTGGTCTATGTCAATAGCAATTAATATTTGAACTACCTGAGATATTGATCTGTCTAGCAAATGAATACCTGTACTGCCTAAGAAATTCCTACCTAGGTTAAATAAGACAACCTATACTTGATTTTTATTGGAGGTACACTACCTAAGTAAGTACCTATCTCACCAAAGGAACAACATACCCTATTAATTTAATAACCTAATACATCTGCGTCAAAGAAAACCCCAAGAAATAACGAGACAAGTCCATCGCAGTCCAAGACGCAGTACCAGGGCCGAAGTCGGGATGCTGCTACAGATGTCCTTCCTTGCCTGCCGGGGTCTGGATAGCAGCGTCTCATGGCCCGAAGATCAGCATTCGCCACCAACGCACTCCGTCAAAGTCCATCGCAGTCCAAAACGTAGTACCAGGGCCGCAGTCGGGATGTCTCATGGACCGCAGATCAGCATTCGTCAGTCAAAGTCCATCGTAGTTCAAAACGTAGTACCAGGGCCACAGTCGGGATGTCTCATGGGCCGCAGCTCAGCATTCGTCTTCAAGCCACTTCGTCAATAGCCCACGTCCTCATCAAAACACTCCGTCAACAAACATCGTCGTCTTCAAGCATCGTCGTAGTTAGACACCTATCTTCGATAGTCCACCTGGCTGGACACGTCGTCATCAAAACACTCCGTCAACAAACATCATCTTCTTCAAGCGTCGTCGTAGCTGGGCATGTGTCTCCGATAGTCCATCTGGCTGGATGCGTGGGCGTTGCACACAGGTTGGAGACGAGAGTGGATCACATGCTCACCGGATGGCTCACAAATACATGTGGAGAGAGGATTTGGATTAATAAGTGGTTTCACAAAACTGAAAGTAAATAAAGGGTTTATAAGAGACATAGATCGCTTATTACAGTACACTAGAACTTTTCTCAATAATAAACAATTTCCCTAAATCCTGTCGACAAAAAAACGACGCGAGTAATAAAAACAGTGCGTGCACATCCTGACAACATAGAGTCGAACCATAAAGACTACCGATGATGACGGCTAATGTTTTGACACTTTCTCGACATGAAATTTTCCTAATGTAAACAAAGAAAATTAACAAATTTCTTCAATCTTTTTACAAATACAAGGTTTAACTTCCAATCCCTGTTGTGCGTGCAAATATAAACGAAGTTCTAATGCCTAAATCACGCCGGAATCAACATGCTAAACAAAGGAAAATACCACCCTATTTAAGAAGCTGCGAAGTACACCTAGTTGCCTGGATTGACCCGGCCTATCAACACCATCAGCAGTCGCAGCAGCCCTACCCTACCTATCGACATCAACCTAATAATTAAGCTGAATTAAGTTAAAACTAAGTTATTGCTTTCTATGAAAGAGATTTCTAGTACTAAAGCGACATTACCCTACCTAATCTTACTCGTATGTATTGTTATTCCATTCGTCAAAGCGTCTCATCCATTACACTGCAACAAATTGT
The DNA here is from genome assembly GCA_955876795.1 of Eupithecia tripunctaria. Taxonomy (NCBI): domain Eukaryota; kingdom Metazoa; phylum Arthropoda; class Insecta; order Lepidoptera; family Geometridae; genus Eupithecia; species Eupithecia tripunctaria. The sequence continues at coordinate 2,871,619 of OY041623.1, read as the reverse complement.
GCGAAAATCGCACTTTAAATCTAAATAACCCTATGCTTCTAACCCAAACAAACATCCTGGTTAAACGGCACCAAATTGTAACATCCCCCCACACGCATTCAACCTATCTTACATTTACGTCGTGATGAAGAAACGTGATTGTAGTGGCCAACGGTGATCGTCTAGTTTAGTGGAAGGACCTACATCGTGTCGTAGAAACCGGAGTTCTTTTAAGAAAGCTTTGACAAATGGAAAACCCTTATCCATTGCTAAGTAAGAACATAACTACAAGGAAGTAAGATGTAATAGCACTAGTTATAGAAGAATGATGTATTAAAGATTAAAGAATGTATAATATTGGTTTTATCAGCCCTCGCCTTTCTCTCTGAGTTAGCTCGGCTACTTTAGGCCGCCTCACACGACCTCTCTACTCAGCTTCCACGCTAGCTCAATCACTCTGAGACTAAGTTGCGGCATAGGTACGAGCTCCTCCACCGCTCTGTACAATAGTCCTCGGCTCCTAACTGGGCAGACTCCTTCCGCTGATAGAAAGTATGCTGGGAATCCCATACTCAGTCTATCCTAAACTACGGACTCATCACAAAGTCAATGGGGCTTATTCTTTTCCAACCTATGCCAGCTTACGTCCGTCAAATACTCCTAGCATATATAATAAATATAGTATGAATCTACTCACTCTCAGAATTGTGATGTACGTTACTTGTGATGTTCGCAAACAACTCTTTCATGCTATCAAGATTTATCCTATAAAGTCGGTTCACCATACACTCCTCTTCCACGCGCAAGGTAAGTAGCCTTAGACCTCTAGTCCTGCCGCTTCCAGAGAGGTGAATGGTGACCCCTTTTTATCAGTCGGGGTCTGTCCATACCTAAGTGGAATAGGTGTAAACAGTCTCCTATTCCGCGCATAGCTTCCGTTGATAACTTGAGCCTCGTTCTGGATTCAACTTGCTGAAAGGAAACGAAAGGTACATATAAATGCCTCAGATTCCATTCCCTAGGATTTCTCTACGAATGAAACCCGCCCAGCGAGGTCCTTGAACCACCGATTACGACCCTACATTGACCAGGGCCCATCGGTGCCGGGTCCTAAATAGAAATAATACAATTTAGCAGCAGACTTTAGCAATTTAGATCCAGAGGTTGACTACTAATATTACCAACTGAAGGTTATTCAATTCATTAACTGGGATTTAAAAGGTTCCAGTAGACCTAGACAGAGCCGGGCTCTTGTTACAGTAAAAGGGTACCTGTTTGGGGTAAAGTTCAGTTAAATCAAGCCAAAGGCTGATAGCATGATGTTGAACTAACTACTGCGAGAATAGCCGTAAAGAAAATACGATTGATTCGGTAGAGCTTTAGGAGTATGTTGCTGGACTAACCCAAGGAAGAATACTTCCCTTATCCATAGTTATTCACGATTATCCCAGCAGCCAAATAACCCGTAAGGAATTGCTTTATTGCTTCACGAAGCAGCACACAAGAAATCTTTAAGAGAACTTTGTAAAATAACCGAAATTCGACCGTCCTATTCAAACTCCAGATCTCAAGTCCATACCTTCCGTCTTCTTCCTGCCCAAAATCTGATAATTTTGAATTCTTTTATTTTACGTACGCCTTCTAATAATTTAGTGTCGACAAATCCCACATCGATATAATATCTTCTATCGATAGCCTAGAATCTTCCATCAGCTTGTACAGATATTGAAAGATTCTAGTTTTAACGTAAAATGATTCTAAACAAATCATCGAATGATCGATAACTCGCTGCATGAAATGTTTGTGCTACACCTCACTAACATGAATTCTTCGAATATTATGTCTTTCAAGAGAGGTTTATCATAACGAGGCTTTAAATCGATACATAAAGAGGTTTTAAGTCGATAATGTTACTATCTATATTAAAATCCGCCAAATGTTTCTTTATTTGCAAATGATGAATTCTGACTCGTTACACCACGATAGGTACCTTCAAAGCGCCGCACGTGAGATGTATCGCGGATAGCCACTCTCTGGGCTTATTTCCACCGTGTTTGACAGATGTGACCGCGTATGTGCCAGATATGGCTGGTTTCACGATCCTGACAGGTGTTGCCATCTATCAGGATTGAACATGGATGGATCTCGGCTGCAATTTACCATGAAGGCAATCTTTTTTTAAATGAATGACTACGTTATTCCTCTATTAGGTTTTGAGGAAACTTTTACCAACTTCACATACCAACTATATAGTCCGCGTTTCAAATAATATAAAAACAAACACACAAAATTTTCCTGTCCCAGTCAAACAACAAAAAGTTTTTACTCCAAATACACCAATATGACAACGACCTCTTAAGTATTCGGAACAATACTCAAAAAGATAACTATATGTGAAAATCGCACGTGTGCGTATTTATTGTTACATTTGAGTTTACACATCTCAAATGACAGTATAGGAATTGAGTACTTTCTCGCTTAGATGTACAATGAACAATTTGTATACGATACATGGTTGTGGCAGAAAGTAGTAATAAACCATTTATTTTATTCTCGCAACTCACTTGGGACTTTTGTGTAAGTAAATTTTCATACATGTAAGGTATAGGGAAGTCTTCGTAGCTTCCCATCTTTACGTCACGTGTGAAACCACTTTATAAACAACTGCTCTTTACCACATTTATAATGTACGAGGCTTCTTGGGCACTTAAAAATTAATAACCCTTTATGGCTTCTTTATGGGAATAAACCACCCGGTTTCCTAGGAATACGAAGCGTGGATAGGAAAGGAAATTCAGTTCCACACCGACAATATTAAGTAAGAACAGTTAGACTTAGTTATGCTAAGATTGTATTAGATAAGCGATAAACTTGCTAGTGGTTTCTTTTTCACTTCTTCCGCTAATGGACAAAAAATTAAAGTGAATTAGAGCCAATTGCACCTTATTTCTTGTTTGATAGTAAATACTATTTATCAAGCTGTTTATATAGTAAAAATTTTACTTGTCTAAGTACTTGTTTTATTTTGTAAGTCTTAAGAAATAAACGATTTGACTCTGACTCTGAATCAGTTCACTACTGGAGATAGGCCTCCCCTAATGGGCGCCATAGCGCCCTGTCTTCAGCTTGGCAAATCCAGGGTCTTTAGTAGGTAACAACCATTCCTGGTCTTAACCCACATAGGAGGGCATCCTACCGGTGTATGAGCAAGTCGCGGTTTCCACTCAAGAACACGTTTACCTCAACGGTTCTAATTCTAATTCCAATTCTGAGTAGGGGAACTAAGATATGCACGGACATCTCGCATAGGAGTGTATTGTGCATTATCCCCATGCCTAAGTAGGCAAGGACCAGTCCAGCTCCTTGAAGTATCGGAGCAGGACTTTTGGTGACTGACAGCTTCGTTTCAGCTTTTCTGTGGGTGTGGATGGGGTAGATGCCTCAATGAGACACTTCAGCCCCGTTTTGTGTCTGGCCTCCTCTGTGGCCGTGCAGTGTAGGACAACGTGTTCCACAGTCTCTTCTTCTTGGAAGCAGCCACGACATAAACTGCTGTCTGTGGCTCCAGTCTTAAAGAACTACCTATACCTCAACGGTTGTTAATCCTTCGCGAGACGGCCATATCTTTACAGAGATTACCACGAGCCAAATTTGATGTTAAATGTTTTTAAACAAACCACGACACAAATAACGAAAACTCAAGATTTTTAGTTATTATAGAGTCAGAGTCAGAGTCAAATCGTTTATTTCTATAGACTTGCAAAATAATCACTTAGACAAGTAATTTTATTTATTAATAAACATCTTGATAAATAGTAATTAGGTATTATCAAATAAGAAATAAGGTGCAATCGACTCTAATTCACTTTTTGTCCACTAGCGGAAGAAGTGAAAAAGATAAACCAAAAATATTTTTGGTTATAATAGTGTAATTTATTAAGAAATCAAATAAAGTCCCAATAATTTCCCGACATCGTAATCTAGCGGTTATGACATCCCCGTACTGAAGGGAGAACACGGGTTTAATTCCCGTCTGAAGCAGATTTTTTTGGGATTTTATTTGATGTCCACGAAAACTCACTTGTTAGCATCTAGTTTCAGATATAATTGTAAGCGATAATGAAGGAAGGATCTCAAATCGACAAGCATTGTTAAATTGACGAAAAAGACGCGGCAACAGAGCAGTTTTAGGTTAAGTACTGTTTACAAACATTCTACATCGAGTTTGGCTAAGGTATAGGTAGGTAAGTAGGTACTTAATAACTGTTTATATTTTGCATAACTTAAAGCGTAAGCTAAAATCCTAAGCATTTTAATTATTCTAAAAGAAAGACGAGATTCAGCCAATTATTTACAAAATGGTCTCAAAATGTTAATTTTCGCGGTAAAAACGCCAGTTGTGGCTCAGACGGACGAAATTAAAACATTGGCGCCTGGTGTAGGTTCGAATCCTTAATTAAATTATATTTTGTCTGTACACAGGGTTAGCCAGATTTGAGTGAATAAAGAAATTAAAGTAAACTGACTTAATACGGGCTTCATCTCATTTTCACAAAACTTCATAACCAACCAAGTTTAGCAAATGAGAAATTGAACCAAAAATACATAAATACTTTAAATAAATAATGTTGGACAATTACGGCATTATCTAGCCCCAAGCTAAGCATAGTACTATCCTAACCTATTATAACTGATAAACATAATACAATACACTACATAGATAGATATTTTTTATTATACATAGAAAACATCCAGAACGACCTGAACAAATCTGCAGATCGTACACACATTTGTCCGGAGGCGGGAATCGAACTCGTAACCTCCTGCGTCGCAGGCGGACCTTCGCCTTCCGTGTCACAGAGGTCGTTGGAAATGAATGATAAGTATGATAAAGTAAAAAATGTTGGATGAAACCATGGTAGGAATCAAACTGCGGCGCCACAGAGGTTCTCAAAGCAAATTTTCATTGAATTGATATTATTTGGCATAGTGCTGTACTATGCCAAATAATATCTATACTAATAATAATATTATAAAAAGGACAGATTTGATTGTTTGTTTGTATTGAATAGGCTCCGAAAGTACTGGACCGATTTAAATATTCTTTTATCATATTAAAGTTTACTTTTCAGTGTGTGACATAGGCTATAACCGGGTTAGTCTGAAAACCATGTTTGCACCCTGGTGCAAAACAGCATAAAGCTGAGACTGATCCGTTTTGGCTCACCTCGGCAGCACTGACACTCCAACTTAGTAAGAGTAGGTAGATTAGGTATAAGTTTTTTATATTTTATTCTAAGATTACTTTTATTGTCATCTAACCTAAGTCTAGTTCTAGTTATTTTCTTTCTGTGTTTTTTTTTATACCTACCTATTTTTAATCTGTGTTCTGTGCTGTTCTTGTGTGCTGAATAAAAAACTTCTATTTATCTATCTATATTTTGAGCTATGGGAACTACGCGGGTGAGACCGCGAGGCTATTAATATTATTAAGAGGAATTATTTGTTTATTCGTTTGTTTGTTTCTATTGAATAGGCGCCAAAACCACTGGACCGATTAAAAAAACCATCCTTAAAAAGCTTAGGTACTTTTCAGGGAGTGACATAAGCTATATTTTATCCCAGAATTCCCACGGGAACGGGAACTACGCGGGTACAACAAGCGAGGCACTGCTAGTGATTACATAATATTATTTTATATATCTAACCGACTTCAAAAAAAGGAGGTTCTTAATTCGACTGTTTTTTTTCTGTTGTTACCTACCTCATAACGTTTGACTGGGTGGTCCGATATACATGATTCTTTTTTATATGGAAGCTGGTGCTTTGTGTGGGGTTCTATTTTAATTTGGTTCAGTCCTGACAATGGAAATCCATGAAAATCCATGAAAAAACTATAAAATATGAAGTCGGTTTATAGTTTTTTAGAACAAAATGAATTATTTGCCTAAAGTAAGCTGAACTTAGTTATAGGTTCGAAAGATGATAATATTTTTTTCTTGCTGAGGAAAACACTGACCCAGAATAACTATTTGCAGAAAACAGTCGTTCTTTTCCACGGTGACGCCCTAAAGTGTACCAAGTATAAATAAATAAAATAAATAAATAATGCTGGACAATTCACACAGCATTATCTAGCCCCACGCTAAGCAGAGCTTGTGTTATGGGTACTAGATAGCTGATATACATAATACAATACACTACATAGATAGATATTTTTTTATTATACATAGAAAAACATCCAGAACGCCCTGAACAAATTTCTGCAGATCGTACACAAATTTGTCCCGAGGCGGGAATCGAACCCGCAACCTCCTGCGTCGCAGGCAGACCTTCGCCCACCACGCCACAGAGGTCGTCAAGGTCGTCAATAAGAGTAAAGAGTACTACCTACATACCTAGATAAGTTTTCTAAATAAAAATAAATAAAACTGGACAAACCACACAGCGACATCTATAGAATATAATGAATAGAGTAAGAAAACATTTTATTGCACAACTACATCTAAAAGGAGCTATTTACAAAAATAAAACTTAGAACTAAGTGACAACTGGTGGTCCTTTCGCTCAAGAGCGATATCTACCAGACAAACATGGATGGATAGAATCATGGTACAGTACCAAATTCTAAACCCAAAGTAAGCAGACGTGTGATTCTTAGTAAGCTTTTTTCCAAAAGTAAGTATTATTAAATTTTCTTTCAAATACAAATACAAATTAAAAAAATGCTTTATTTCCATAAATACAATGAATGTAGGTACACTTAGAAAAGGTCAAATCAAATCATACTTATTAAAAAAATACACTGACACGGAAATAAGGTGATTTTGATTTCGGGCGCTTCGTGTGTATAATAGAATAAATAAAAGAAACGACGAAGAAACCTTTAGCCTGTTAGTTGTTATTTTTCGAGTTGGAGCAAAATCCGTCCCAAGCTTTTTTATCCTCTAGATAATCTGATATTTTATAGTAAGCCTTTTTGCACAATAAAGTTTTGACAGTTTGTTTGAATTTATTTACTGATAATTTTTGCAGCTCAGTAAGGGTTTTGTTGTAGAAGCGTATACGTTTCAACCCAGATATCAATAACCCATAGATTCCCTATTATCTTTTAGGGAAGTTTATTGACAATGGGGACCTAGTTGACCCCACCACAAGATGGCGGCTTCCCATCGATCATGGGGTCCGTAATCTCGACCACAACGCATTACTGATAAATCGAAATAGATTTCACGGTGTCATCCATCTTGACGATGATAGAAAAAGTCTAATTAAAAGACGTAAGTAGTTCATGAACGAAAGAGAGCAAAATGTTGTGGATCTAATGAAAATTAAAAGTTATGACAATATAAATAATTGAAGACCTCTGTAGCGAGGTGAGCGAAGGTCCGCCTGCGACGCAGGAGGTTGCGTGTTCGATTCCCGCCTCGGGATAAATGTGTGTACAATCTGCAAATATTTGTTAAGAGCGTTCTGGATATTTCCTATCCTATGTATAATGAAAAAAATATCTATCTTTCTTTGTAGTGTATTTTTTTATGTATATCAGTTATCTAGTACCCATAACACAAGCTCTGCTTAGCTTGGGGCTAGATGATGTGCTGTGCATTTATTATAAATAATGAATAAATTATGCTGGACAATGCACATATCATCATCTAGCCCCAAGCTAAGAAGTGCTTGTGTTATGGGTAATATATAACTGCTATAATATGAAAAAAAAATACAGCAATATATTTTTATATGTGAGTATCTCACACACGTAACCGATGCCATGTTAACTGACATTTTTTTAATTGTATGTATCCAAATAAATAACTCATTGCACGTAGCGATTTAGAAATAAAACCAGCCAAGAGCGAGTTGGACTCCAGCATAAAGGGTTCCGTATCATCTATAAAAACAAAAAAAACATGTCTATAAGGGAGCCTCAATCGAACACAAATTACTGTAATAGGAAAATATGAACAGTGCATTTTATTTGAAGCGTTTGACATGCTAAATGACAACGTCATAAGTGGCCTATTAGATGATTAAATATTCAAGGAGTTTTCATAAGGTATAAATAGGTAAGTACATAATCTAATGTGTGGTAGTTTGATTAGTTTACGATTAATTCAGCTTTTGCATTGATCAGTATCAGATCAATATTCTGTGCGTGTTCATTTTCTGCCGTGTGAATCTGTCGAATCCAAGAATGTGCCCAATTCACGATCTGTCGAGTAACGAAACTGCCGAATCTGTCTAATCCAGAATCTGTCCTACACCGAACAAAGGCTCTAAATATTTATTTTATTCTGATTTTAGTATTTGTTGTTATAGCGGCAACAGAAATACATCATCTGTGGAAAATTCAACCGTCTAACTATCACAGTTCATGAGATACAGCCGGATAGACAGACAGACGGACGGACAGCGCATTCTTAGTAATAGGGTACCGTTTTACCCTTAGAATAGAATAGAATATTATTTTATTTGTAACTTAATCAACAAAAACAAACATAACTTATAATATAAGACAAAGCATCTGTCGATTAGAGTCACAAAATGGTCTCTGTCTCAGCATGAGCTGGTTGTAAACACCTTTGAGTACGGAATCCTCAAAAACAGTATGTTAGCTGATCTTAGGGCCAACACCTCCATACAAAAATCTCCCATCATATCCTATTGAGAAATTTCCTCCCTAACCACAAGCCCACATTTGCGTTTGCGGTCATTTTGTACCGTTTGTCAGTTGAACCTAGTGAGTGTGAAATTATAAAGGGGTTGAATTGCCCATTAGTGTAGTGAGCATAAACTATTATTAATTGGTGGTTTATATTTACCTTTATGTCAATAAATTATATCACAATATCGTTGTACATTTTCTGTGATTTAATATTACTAGGTATGTTGTATTGAATGTATTTAACTTGACTTAGGCCCGTATTATGAAAGCTTCCACAAGCATTACAGAAGCAGTCATTACGTGAGTTCTATTCAAGCATAGAATCTCTGCTCAAATGAATACTTAGCTAGTTGCACTAGCAAAATCTCTACTTATGTGAGTAGGGTTTTTGTCTATGGTCTACATAGTCGTTTTGTCGTTTATCTAGGCGAAAAACTTTCCTTTACCTTTTTAACCTGACATTTTAACTTCCTTATTATCATCACGAAGAAGAATGTATCACGAAGTCTAGGGACCTTCATCCTACATTTCTTTGATCCGGCTCGAAGGACCAAAGAAATTTAGGCTGATGGTATATTGTAATCTGTTAATAGTTTTAATAAAGGCTCATAATTGTTACCTATAAGTCACGTTCTATTTTCGTCATATTTTTTTGTTTTTGCGTGCAAAGCTCTCTACGCTCTCTTGCAACATAATCTCGTCCGGGTCTACGCGTAGAGCTCATTATAAAAGCACATCAAACTCAGCCTCTCGCCATGTACTTGACCGCGTTACGTGAAATGCACCGGTTATTTATCTACCTAGGTCATAAAGAGTGCACTTATGGTTACAGAAAAAAAATATATAAAAAGGGAAACTGCGAAGCGCTGCTACTTAGCCATAAGGCTTTGTGTGATTGGTCTCTACCCCTCACTTTTTTCAGTTTTTCTATATAATATTTTCCTAAACCTAAAACGTGTATAAGAGCGCTTAGACCAGATTTGATAGGTAATGTTACTTCGTACTTAATATGCAATTTGTTCGAATAAAACGGTCCATAGCTGGACTTCGCAACGTGATGAGCACCATATTGGCTTTTATCTCTTAATACCGATAATCACCACGCTGGGCATGCGGATTGGAGATCACAGTCTGGTCGTAGAATAGTTCTACAGGGGGCGCTGCTGCCCGCCCCTGATAGTCGCCCTTGTCGTCCTAGTGTCGTGGCGTCTCGACTCTTCCCGTGGGTTTAGAGTATGTTAAGAAAGAGAAACGTCGTGGGAATTGAGGGCATGCGTGTGCCAATTGACAACTTTTGTTGCGTTGACAACACTGCTCTGTCATTGCAGTACGACTAAAAGAGTTAGTTTACAGTAACGCTACGGCGCTTTCCTTTTTGAACAGACTCTAGTAAGAAACAATACACACGTTTTATAAACTTCTGCATTTATTATAATAACTAAGATAGGAATGTTAAATTTTGTAAGTAAGTGAAAGATAAATTAGAATCCACCAGAAACCGTAAAGTTTCACCCTCATGCAAGGGTAAAGCAAAATATTTGCGCAAACAATCGAAGTTAAACACAGTTTGGACCAAGTGAGAACAATATCTTGGTTCTTGAGTTAATAACAACCCTATCTTTTGATTAAAGGCCGACCTCAAGCTTATTCGAAGGATTCTTTGGTTACTAGGGTTGGTAAGAGTCCGGCCATATTAGAGGTCGGAATTCTAGTTCTAAATGTTCTCAGTCCGGTTTTGAAATTTTAATAATTTATTGTCCCACTAACACCCGTCGTTGCATGTGATTCGATAAAATAAAATGATGGATAAAATCACAAGGATAAAATTATTAAATTTATGAATACTTATTATCCTAAAAGGATATGAATAAAATTTAGCAGAGAGATTGAGTTGTCAATTCATATCCTGTTAGCAGTTGGTCATGAAAAAACGGTTGGTTACAAAAAACACACAGACAGTACACTTTCGCTTTTATAATATTATGTTACAACATTATTCTAGGATGTAGGAAGATTTTTTTTATATTTCAAGATCCTTCTTGCGGCACAGTTAAAAAACGGATGTATTTCCTATCATATACTTATTCCGTTTTTCTCACATAAATAAAGGCTTCGTTTTATAGATGATCGGTCTGTTTTCATTGGTTCTAAAAACGTCAGTAATTTGTATATTTAGTAAAATAATTCTGGAGCTATTGAAATTAGTTTCAAATTGAACATAGGGGTTTTGACTTTGTTTAGATGACGTTTACCCCCTGTTAAATAATAAGAAAAAAAATATTTATAAGAATAACTAACTAGTTAGTTTCTTAGATTACCCATCACCATAAGGACTAACTCAGCAAACGTAGTGTAGCCCTTCGGCCAGGTGGGAGGACGATCTGCAAAAGACCGCGAAGACAGGGCACTATGGCGCTCATTGGGAGAGGCCTATGTCCAGCAGTGGACTAATATATTCTGATGATGATGATAAGGACTAAATATTGGGAGCATCAAAGAAAAGATCTTAAATTATTGTATCCGGCTTTTTTTATTTTTCCTGCTTTCCTCCTTTCATCACAACTCTATCGGAGATAAAGCATTAATTCTCTCCTTGATGATTTACAGCGTCTGACTATCGTCTCGAGGTTCCGTGGCTACACTTAGCGCTTAATCAGGGTTCCTTAGGTATCGCTCTGTTAAATCTTAACAGCTTTTACACATTAACAATATTATTTTAGTGCTTCTTTGTTATTTTATTCGTACTTTTCTTTATTGTGTTACGTAAATCTTTTTATAAAGATATTTTAGCAAGATTATAATCATGTCTATCGTTAGGAATGTTATCAAAATTTACCAATTTTCTGTTTTATTTCTAAAGGAATTCACATTTTTTTCATTATTGTATGTAACACTAGCTGCGCCCCGCGGCTTCGCACGCGTTGTTCCTATGGAAATATTGAAAGGTGATTTTCATCCCACGGGAACAGATTTATGGGATAAAAAGTAGCCTATGTTTTATTCCAGGATTAGATTTACCTGTATGCAAAATTTCAGCCAGATCCGTCCAGTAGTTTTGGCGTGAAGAAGTAACGAACATCCATCCATACATCCATACAAACTTTCGCCTTTATAATATTAGTGTGATTGTAGGATGAGTACTTTTACAGCCGCACTCAAAGAAGTGAATGTTTACATAAACTATCACTTATAAGCATTGATTAATTAAAAAGGGAAGATGAGGTACCTACTAGTTTCTCGAAAATGGCAACCACATATTGTGTAAAATTGTGTGCTCCCACCTCAGTCACCGTAGGACCGGCGGCACGGGCGGTCGTGATTCGCGTGAAATATTGTTATCTCGGTCTCACTTCGGTCTTAGATACGTCTTTCCGTCTTTGTTCTTCTTTGTATTGCACAGGATTGGAAATATAACTGTGAGCGTATGTGTTTGCGTAACACATGCCAATTTTTGGGTAAGCGCTGGAAGAACGTAACCTCCCTTTTTAATTAATCAATGCTTGTAAGGTATAAAACTAACGGTAATCACAAAAGCTACACGATTGACGAATATCTAAACGAAAAATAAGAATTATGTAAACGGTTAAAAAATTCCTATCTAGTTAACAATGACGTCCACTAAAGTTATTTACCATGATTTGAGTATTGAGCTTTCCAATATTTCGGCACAGTTTCATGCGCAATGATCACGGAATAACTAGTACCTATATTGGAAAGCTGAAAACTCAAATTATGTTAAATGTCCCGTTGTAAGTAACTTTAGTATTAATAGCCAGGATTTAAAAGTTTTATAATGACATCCACATCTCTCTCCATACATATTATTTGCCCAACAGGGTCTATAGTAAAAAAAACTAATTATTCGGTTGTATCTACATTATTTCTATGAGATACGTATTCAGACCTACAATCCGTAAGCGAAGACCCGGGCAAAGACTATTATATCATTAATTTATCTACCTACATATTTTACAAAAATCCGTGCTGTCCAAAAATGTTTTAACTAAAGTGGGTATAAAACGTTTTCAATTGCCTTACCCAATTTATGTTCAAAGAATTATTCGAAACTTCCCGACACAGGTGACTCAATAAGCCCCTAAGCTGATTTTACCACGTTCAAACAACTTACGAACTAAACTTCCAGACTTCGAAGTTGACTAATTTATGTTGTGAAGTTCTGATAACAGTACAATGAGTGACGTGTCGAGTTCTGCGTGATAAATTACTGACTGGGGAGTTAGTACGGATCATTGTGCTAACACGCTGTTGTGTAAGTAAATCAAGTCAGGGCTAAGTTAACAAGAAAGAGAGATTAAGATTTTATAACCATAACTTGATACGAGTACAAGCTCTGCTGAGCTTGGGGCTAGATAATGCTGTGTGTGAACTCAGTTTCTTTGGTTATTTGTAAAAGGCCGTCCCTTTACAAATAAACAAAAAAACTGAGTTTTTAAAATCGTAAGGAAAACTAAATATTTATATATTTGTTTTTAATAACGCTGGACAATTCACACAGCATTATCTAGCCCCAAGCTAAGCAGAGCTTGTGTTGTGGGTACTACAACTGATATACGTAATTCAATACACTACACAGATAGGTATTTTTTATTATACATAGATGAAAGAGCAACAATTAAGTATGTTTACTTACCTACATGTTTACAAACTTTCGCGTTTATAATATTAGTATAATACGATAGATTGTAAGTACCTGCTTGTAAACCCATCTCTGCGAATAAATATGTTTATTATTATTATTATAGGATTGTCTATGTAAGTAGGTTATCTGTCTTTTCAATGTTCAAATAACCAAATGTTGAGAACCCCTGAACCCTGCAGATTAATATAAGAGCCTACGTAACCGACGCGACGACGTAAGGGAATGGAAGGGGCCTCGCAAAATTATAATCATCTCCATAAGGTGCCTTGGCGGAGGACAACTAAAGTACGTAAGCCCGATTTAATTATTTATTTAGCTCTTGGTATGCGAAAACTGAATTATGTTGATGTAATGAAATTAATTAATATAACATTGTAAAATTGTGTGGTGCTGTGGCTTAGAATTTTGCACCATCAAATCTCTTCCCGTGGGTGTCGTAAGGGATATTCACCGGGGGACGGGCAGCAGCCCCCCTGCAGAACAAATCTACCACCGAACTACGATTACCAACCCGCATGCCCCGCGTGGGGATTATGGGCACTATCCTCCACCTAATAAAGGGCAATGAAGCGCTTGTCAGGAGGAGGCCTGCGTCCAGCAGTGGACCAATCCAGGCTGTTGAGGTTGGGGAGGATAGATTGATTGTATTGGAGGATAAGAGTTATTCTTGCACTGTTTATGATTAGTGGGGTTCCGTACCTCGATAGGAAAAAACTGAACCCTTATAGGATCACTTTGTTGTCCGTCCGTCCGTCTGTTTGTCTGGAAAGACCCTTTTTCGCAGGAAGGCGTGGAGGTATCAAACTGGAATTTATATCAAATACTCAGGTCTACTGTCCCTTGAAGCTGTGAAAAAATCACACTTCCACTTCAAATACTACTTCACGGTCCAGTAGTTTAATAATATACATACTGACACGGAATTATAGTGGTATTTTTGATTTCGGGTATGTACCGCGTCGGTATGTAGACTAAAGTACAGAAACGACGAAGAAACCTTTAACCCTTTAGCTGTTATTTTTCGAGTTCAAAAGATATACTTATCGAAATCGGTAATAATGCAACAAGCTTAGTTATGTCAAGCATTAATTATTATGATTTATTTAAATGAGAGACTTTTTGGGTCAAAAAAATACAGCCAATTTGAGAACCACCAACTAAGTGCATTATTTAAAAACATCTTACTAGGGCGTGGGGAAAGTTTATGTTAGGGCTTATGTAAGTAAGCATATTAAGACTCTAGAGTCTGTTCAAAAAGAGAAAAGTCGTGGCGTTACGGTGAACTAACACTTTAAGGCGCATACCCGAGCCAATCTGACAGCAATTCCTATTTTATCATGTTTTTACGTTTATCATAGAAATTTTTAAAAATCCTACGTTCAGTTTGTGGTATCTATTATAAGCTATTTTTGATACCTCTTTTATAATTTTATCTCATATGGTTTAGGAGGAGATGCAAAAATAGAGTTTGGTGGCCAAAAAGCGCAACTTCGTATCTCTTCCTAAGCTTTACAAAATGAAACTATTACAGAGGCATTAATAAATAGCTTATAATAGATACCACAAACTGAACGTAGGGTTTTTAAAAATTCCTGCGTTCAACGTAATAATAAGATATAATAGTTGGGGGCGCCACTTTCGCTGGTGTGTGGGCCTTAAGTCTTACTGCAATGACAGAGCTGTGTTGTCAATGCAAAAAAAGTTATCAATTGGCAAACGCGCGACCTCAATAGGGTATATGCATGTGATTTCAAAATGGCTAAAAAAATATATACGTATTCTCTATTGATACAGAAACATATCTACATATTTATTTTTGCATTTTGAGATGTTTTTATTGTAGAATTTAACCATTGAAAAAATTGATATTTTAAATCTCAATCGCAAAATTTCAAAACGCTACGCCATTGACTAGAGCGGACGTGACATCGCTGTTCACATTTTCTTCTTTTTTTATTCTGCTTGCCGCACCATGATTTGACACTATTCTGCCCACTTCACATTTCGTACTGTCGGTTATTTTCAGATTTTTCGGAAAACCTCTTTCCTGAGATGATCACTACCGAGGTCGTCACACAAGGTTTTAATCGAGTGTGAACGTCGACGTCAAATAAACATGGCGCCAATATGGCAGCGTTTTTATCACCCGAAAATGATTGTAGTTTTGATTTGTTTTTTTTACCTTGTTATTGCGAAATTCAGTGAGCGTCTTATCATTTCTCGGTTAAATAATGATCTAAAGAATCGATTTATACATTAAAAATCGATGCATATACCCTATTCCCACGACTCTCTTCTTTTTGAACCGACTCTAGCAGGGTGGTATTGCGTGTATGCACTTCATCGAACCCGTAAAATTGTTTGAAATCCATTCCTTCGACATCAATAATTTACGCAATGTATGACAGTGCGATGTCATTTTTCTCTATCCTACCCTAAACAACAATCCCCGTGTTAGGCCGGCTGGATGGTTTAATTCGTGTATGTCCCCTTATACATTATTGTCAACGAGGTTGCTATAATATAATTCAAAACCAGGGTTTCTCAACTTAGGACTCTGAGGACCACTACCACAGGCGAGTTTCTTGCTGGTGTGGGTAGAATAGGTGTGTGTCCTACGTAATGTTGTAACGCATTGTTTTTTGTTTTAAACTGTAATGTTACATTATGATGATAAATAAAATAAACTATAAAGTATAAAATGAGCTATAATTAAAATTAGTCCTTCAATTATTATTATCAGAAGATATTGCATTATTTTTTTCATTTGTCGATTAAACAAAAAAATATGAAGATATAGCCGCATGACATCACATATGGCGAATTTATTTAGCCAGGTGTGACGTCACAACTTTGAGGCCCTTTATTTTTTGTCACATTTTGTTTCATTGACAAAAGATAGATAGAAGAAATATTTGTACAATCTATTTGACGTACCTAGGTACATAGGTAGGTACGTCAAATATATTGTGTTGATAAACAAAACAAAACGCTAGATTTCATTTTGTTTTAAAAAACTATAAAAATTCGGAAGAAGTCGGTTTATAACCGACTTCTTCCGAATTTTTATAGTTTTTCATGGATTTTCATGGATCCAATTGTCAAAACTGAACCTGGGGGCCAACGGGAAGCACCAGCTTTCATTTAAAAGAAAAGAATCATGAAAATCGGACAATCCAGTCAAAAGTTCTGAGGTAACAAACAAACAAAAAAACAGTCGAATTGAGAACCTCCGCCTTTTTTGAAGTCGGTTCAAAATTTATATCTATGAAATTTTCATAATATTTTTAGAACAGTATTTTTTTTTGTTTTAGAACCACGTACGTCAACATTTTGTCGTAGACTCTCCCATTTACATTTGTTCACCAAAACCTACTGTAGATTTTAACCAAAGTGTGTCTTTCTTTTGTTGTCCTTCGATACTTTGATATACAAATTAAATGGATTTTGGCATTGTTAGCACAGTAGGTATACAACCCACCTACTTCTTTAGAAAGTATCGCGTCGGTACTAATGGTTTTAGCACATTTGTTTGGAATTTTATTGGAGTTCGCTATATCTTTTGCATATTTAACGTGAAAAGTTTTCCGTTGCCAACACAATGCTACATAAAGTAGGTACGTTAAAATTGGAACTTTTGTTTTGAGATCTGAATATATTAGGTCCTTACATATGAAATTGGCGTTTTGTATGGGAGGAACAAAAAGTCGAATATTTTTTAATATAATATATTTAATTAATCAAAGTATGAACCATTATTTTCTATGCACTTTTGCCATCTTATAGGTAGCTCATTGATCCCTTTACTATAAAAACCAGTCGGACGGGAATCAATAAAATCTTTGAAGGCGATTTGGACTGCCCCATCGGAGTTGATTTTTTTCCCTTGCAAGAAGTTATCCAAATTTCGAAAAAAATGGTAATCTGTTGGAGCAAGGTCCGGGGAGTACGGAGGATGTCTTAGACTTTCCAATTGAAGCTCTTCTAATTTAGTAGCCGTCTGTTGCGCAGTGTGTGGTCTAGCGTTGTCGTGAAGCAGTAGTGGCGTGGAGCGATTGACCAGCCTAGGTTGTTTAGCCGCTAGCTTTTCCATCATGGTTTGCAATTGCTGACAATAGACATCAGCCGTAATAGTCTGGCCAGATTTGAGAAAACTGTAATGAACAATACCGGCACTAGTCCACCAAACGCTTACAAGTAACTTTTTACTTGTAAGGGTTAATTTTCGCTTGGGGCAGGATTTGGCTGGCTGGCCATTATCCAACCATTGCGCTGAGCGCTTCCGATTATCGTAAAGAACCCATTTTTCATCACAGGTAATGATTCGGTTTAAAATACCTTCATTATTGTGCCGGTTTAGTAATGTAACGCAGCAGTCGACGCGCGTTTGCCGGTTTGCTTCAGTCAATTCGTGAGGTACCCACCTTTCAAGCTTTTTAATCTTCCCAATTTGCTTCAAGTGAATTAAAACAGTTTTATCACTAACATCGCAGCCTGCAGCTAACTCGGACGTGGTTTGCGATGGATCCGCTTCCACAATAGCCTTCAACTCTTCATTATCAACTTGAGTCTCAGGCCGTCCACGGGGCTTGTTCTGCAGGTCGAAATTTCCAGAACGAAAACGTTGGAACCAAAAACGAACTGTGTTTTCTTTTGCAACACGACCGCCATACACATCATTCACCCTTCGAGTTGTTTCCGCAGCACTAGTGCCACGGCGGAACTCGTACTCGTAAATAATGCGATATTTTAAATTTTCCATTTTGTAAAATGAGTGACGCAAACAGAAAAAAACAGAAGAAAAAAAACAAATGAATGACGATCATCGAAGCACAAATACATGAGTCTATAGCTGTACAAATTTGAATTTGGAATTCCTTACCAAAGAGGAGAAATTTGTGATTAAAGTGGCCAGTACGAAAAACGCCAATTTCATATGTAAGGACCTAATATTATCCGGCAAAAATGTATTGTCGTCGATTTTGATTATTGTCCCTGTCTACTAGGTAACTACTACAAGTATTATGGCCTCACATCACACTTAAACACACCTAAAATTCTGTAAATTTGTACTTTATTAACACACTAAAATGCGAAAGTTTCGATGGATAACTGTTTGTTGCCTCTTAACGCGAAAACTTCTTACTACTGAACGCATCGGGCTGAAATTTTGCATACAGGTAATTCTAATACTGGAATCAAACATGTAACAGAACAAACTAGGTATTTTTGTATTAGGATAATATTTTATAGGCTATTTTAGTGCTGGTATGTTTGTAGAGAGGGTCGTGTTTTGAGCTATTGTGTGTTGTGCAAAGTTTAATAATGTTTATTGGTAACGCAAAACGATTATTTATAAATATCTATCCTTAATCGAAACCAGTGGTAAGGGATCCGACCCCAAGAAGGGCGGAACTATTTAGAAATTGGATGATGATGACCTGCAAAATACGCCTTTGTGCCCCGGCATCCCTAATTTCACGTTATTAGACGTACAGTTATTGCTATGAGGGCTATAAATACCCATTGGGTACCCGGTACCCCGTATAAAGGTTAAGGAGAGATTCTACGAAGTTGCATGCAGAAGGTTTGTAGGGTGTACTTAAATGACCTGAGTGTTGAGTCCATTTGACGTTATGCGTTAGTAACGAGACGTGATCGTGGCATATGCTTTTACTGAATAGTTTTGTACAGTGCCTATGGGGGCACGTCCAGCAGTGGACTAATATAGGTTGATGCTCATGATGAGGTGACTTTTGTGTCACTGCGGTCATGATAGGCCAATGCTTTTTATTCATTTTTAACCGACTTCAAAAAAGGAGGAGGTCCTCAATTCGACTTTTATTTAAAAAAAAAATATGTTTGTTACTATAGAACTTTTGACTGCGTGGTCCGTTTTTCATGATTCTTTTTATATGAAAGCTGGTGCTTCCCATGTAGTCTCAGTTTAGTTCTGACAAGGAGATCCATTCAAATACATGAAAAAACTATAAAAATTTAAGTCAGTTTATATTTTTTTAAAACAAAATTAATTATAGACAATGTTTCAAAGTAACGTTCGGGCTCAATTCCAGCACTAAGTACACTTTTAATGCATGTTTCCAGTTTTTCTTGTAACCACAATCTATGACATGATGGCTATGAAAAGATCTTCGTGTGTCTTAAAGTTTCAGACTTTTTCATACTGACCGATCTAAATGTACCTGTATATCGTCATTTACCATCGGGTAAGATTGTGGTCAGAGGTATTCATGGTAAAAAAATGTTATAAATATGTAATTAAATCGGTTTAAAACCACACACTCGTTCAAGTTCATTTATTTATTTATTCAATAACTAGCTGCGCCCCGCGGCTAACGCACGCGTTGTTCCTATGAAAACATTAAAAGGTGATTTTCATCCCACGGGAACAGATTTATGGGATAAAAAGTAGCCTATTTTTTATTCCAGTAGGTATTAGAATTACCTGTATGCAAAATTTCAGCCAGATCCGTTCAGTAGTTTTGGCGTGAAGAGGTAACAAACATCCATCCATACATGCATACATCCATACATCCATACATCCACCCAAACTTTCGCCTTTATAATATTGATTGATGATTGATGATTGATTGATGGAGGATGATGGATGATGGTTCACCAACAGTATACATATAATAGCTTAATATAACTTAATGTAATGATGGCAGTACAATAAGTACTGCCATTACTACTACTTTTATATACCTATAATAGGAGGACACAACATTCTTAGGAAATTAACTTAAAGATAATTACAATAATAAATTGTTGAGATCGATTTTATACTTAAAATAGAATTTAAAGAGGTTTCTTAAAAAGCAGTTTATGACTGACTTAAAAAAAATACTAATTAAAAAATTAATTAAGCACTAAAAGATACCTCGGTGATAACAACGAATACATTTTCACCGAGTGCTCCTGGTTGACAATGTTAGTCCTCATCTAATGAGGACTGCTGAAAATGTTTCAGCAGCTTATTTTTAAAACGAATGGGATTATCATAAAATATGTCTATGAAAGTTAAATACAATTTCGAATTTGGCGAATATCTAGAGATGAAGTAGCTGATAAACTAATTTGGATGTAAAGCTGCAACTGTAATTTTAAAGTTTTCAGAACTACCTACTACTTCAGACGGATTTTGACACTGAAATAACAAGTTAGGGATGATTTAGAGTCATATTATCTCACCTGGCAAAGTTGCCAGATTTGCCAGTTCCCTAGAAAAACAATTCAATTGAAATTTTGGAAGAAAACTTATTGAAAACAACTCAATTGAAATGTAAAGTAGAAACTCACTTGGCTGATGAACAAAACAGACAAAGTGCCAACCGAAAAGTTAATAAGTACAAGGTACTAAAGCTTGAAACTAGTGGATTTGTTAAAAAAAAAACTAGGTCTAGATCACAGTAATTACGGGAGCCCCGTGGTAAAAAACAAGAATTACATAATCTTCAACATTTTTTATTTCATTTATTTATGCTACACATTATTAACTTATTTGGTTTACAGCTGACATAAACCACACTTCGGTTTGTCCGTCAGCCTCAGTCTCTAAAGTTAGATATAAATTATCTGGTTTATAATGTACCTACATAGGTATTTGGTAGGTATTATAGAGGTACATTCCTACGTAAGTATTTTAAAAATATGGTCAACTCGTTACTTGAACTTAAACACTTTTTACTTATCTTAAACACACATCGAAATTAAGCGTTTACAAACTAACCCCCGGTTTCTCGAACGCTTGTCACATTGAATGGATAGTCAACGGCTTGTTATATACGCACTGCAGAATCTGACAGCGTGAATTTTAATCTCGCGGAATATAACATGCGTGCTTAACGTAACTTACACGTACGACGAATAAAATTCCTTGCTATTTTAGCTACCTACAACTTTATAGTGCTCCAAACATTCATATTTTTCCGCTAGTAAACTTCCATTAAGTTACAGAATTCTGCAAAAAAAACCACGCGAGTAATAAAAGCAGTGCGTGTACAGCCTGACAAATAGTCAACAATTTGTCAAAATAATAAGCGTTCGAGAAACCGGGGGTAAGTGTCCTAGTTAATTGTGATAAAATCGCAAAACCACAGGCGAGGCAGGTAGGTAATCAGCTGTCCGTCGTGCGGCGACATTACAATAATGTTCGTTTGTCATCGAATGGAGCGAGCTGAACTTCGTCTACGTCTTCGGTTGTGAAAACACGATTCATTAAAAAATTACGATAAAAAAACATGAAATTGCACTGTTTTGCACCTAATTTGGATCTGAGGAATGAGAGGCTGTCTATAGAAAATATTTTTGTTTTTAATCGTAGGTCATTACATTACTAATTCTTTCGTTCCTCGGTTGGGTTTTTTCATACGTGTTGTAGTTTTCTTGTAGATATAATAGCATCATTTTTGGGCCTATGCTGAATTTCAAATTATCAAACGGTTTATAACTAGGCTTCTTAAAATTTATGAATTGGTTTGTAATCGCGCCAGTCAATTTAAATCCAATTCCTGAAATAAGCTGTAAAGTCCGAAACAGATTTGAAAACTCTTAATTAGGGTTCCCGCTATAAAACTACCGCTACCGAAAAGGTTAAAGCCATAACATTTATGGGCCATAATAACACGGCTGGGTATCCTATTACGGCAGCGCAGTGGCTATGGCTATCGATAAAATCAAAATGCCAACGCAAAAAGTGTTTTCTATACTACTTTTTGACAGAGCCAGGGATCCACCAGCGATCTGCCCGGGACTAACTAGTGTTCAATTTAGTTTTTGACGTTTAAACGTAAAGATAAAACTTGAAACTTACGGATACATGACGGATATTATGTTAGCGCATGCTGCGACCGCCTGTAACTTAAAGAGCTGCACTTGTCCTAAGAACCCGACTTTGGTATCTATTCAGATGTCACCAAATCTAGACTAAACGAATTTGACAGGACCAAAAATGCCATCCTTATTATTTTGATCGTTATGTTATGATAGAGACGGTGACATTACTAGTACTGTCAAATTAGTTTAGTTTTGGTGACATCTGAATTAACACCCTTGTAATTTTATTTATTTTTGTGATATCCCGAATAGTTTTTTCTTATGTTGATTTCACAAAAATATATGAAGATGTAGCCAGTTTAAGTTCCGCGTAACGTCGTCAGGACCAAGTTAAAAGTGTGACACTTTTCATCATAGTAAATAATAAATCATTTATTCAGAAACAACCATACAATTGTGTTTGAACAGTAGGTACATCAAAATATAATGCAATGTGGAGAGAATAATGTCAAATTCTTAGTTATAAAAATTACACTTGTCCAATGAGCTAATTTAAATTACAGGTTTATCACAAGTAGGTATCTATGTATGTAATAAAAGACCGAAATAACCTAACTTCATTATATAAAATGAAATAGATCGTAAGTACCTTCTTTGTAAGCCCATCTCTGTGAAAAAATATTGTTATTATTATTATTATTACATAAAGTCAATACAGCTTTATTTAATTGCTACGGTTAAGGAACTCGTTGACCGTGTAGAAACACCCTTTCAGCAGGAGTTGGGTAAGTTCACTTTTAAATTCGTTTAACATCTCAGATGCTTTCATTCCGTTTGGTAAAGAATTGAAAAACCTGATAGCCGGATATCTGCTACAATGTCTAGCGATATTTAATCTAGGACAGAAAGGCACCTACAAATCCTTCCTTCTGGTTTTAAGTCGAGCAGCCATTTGCTCAAGGGTTTCATATTTGTGTCTATTTTTGATAATGCCAGTCAGCAATAATGATAACAATATGTAAATGCTAGACTAGACACCGTAAGTATGCCTAGCTTCCTAAATGGCTCTTTGCATGGAGGAGATCAAGACTCGATATTTACTTAGTCGTGACGTCACTAGCCCCACTAACAAACTGAAACGCTGTATTTTTGTCATTTTGTCATTTTATTTGATTTAGAAAAGAAAAAATATGTGTCCAATTACAATGTATTGTATTGTAATATTCATATTATTGAAGAGCTGCTGTGGAAAACATAGCTATGTCATAAAACATGATCATCTTCTGATGGTAAAATAATTATTGTTCCTGTTCATGAGATAGATATGACGTGATGGTCAATGGTCAATGGTCAAGTTGTGTGGTGCTGGCTTACAATTTGCACCACCACAATTCTTCCCATGGGTGTCGCAAGAGGCGACTACGGGATATTCACCGGGGAGCAGGCAGCAGCGTCCCCTGCAGAACAAATCTTCCACCAAACTGCGAACCCCAACCCGCAAGCCCAGCGTGGGGATTAAGGGCATTACCCCCCATGAGGTAACGGAGGAACGCGTTTATCAGAGGGAGGCCTGCGTCCAGCAGTGGACCGATACAGGCTGTTGAGGAGGTTCAGGATGGTCAATAACTTCAGGAGGTTTATTTGAACCTTTTTTACATTTGTAGTATAATTTATTGAGAGCACACTATGATGTGGGACAAACTGGATTAAATAAAACCCATATCCCGATTACGACGCAGACGATTTTGCATTCAATTCGGATAGTATTTTATTAGAAATTGATACCCATAACCATTTCGTGAGCGCAATTAGCTTCTTACCTAATTTTCCGGAAAGTACAGTAGCCTTAGTATAGAATTTACAAAATGCATTTCCGGAAAATAATGATTAAATTGTTAGGTTTCTTCCCGCTAAAGTTTTAGTATTGTATTTTTCTTAAACATTTTCGTGTCGGAAAATTAGTTTCTGATGAAATCACAGTAGGTAGGTACAGAAATAAAGTACCTACCTATATTACGTTATGCTATTTTAATATAAGTGGCGGTAGTTCAACTACAATTGTATATTTTTATACAAGGTACTTTTCGCGGATAAAAATGCAAATTTCAGAGTATTTTAACTTAACAGAGTAGGTAGTAAGTATTAAACACCATTTATGCAACAATTAAACAAGATATTTATAGTAATTTGTGGATTTATTGTCTAAAATAAAATGTATTGTACTTATCTAACTTTACAGCACTTGTCTCAAATTTGGTCAGAGTAAAAAACCGTTTTAAATTGTCACCCCAAATTGGAATTGGATTATTTAAGACGTAATACAATAACTTTAGATTAAAAACACAAAAGAATTCAACCAAAACACATTCTATTCATTCAAACGAAAAAGCTGCAATTTTTCCTGTAGGTCCCAAACAAAAAATGCCGTTTCAACACAATGCCGACAACGAAATATATTTCGCAATCAGAATAATGTCATTAGGTACGCTCCGTCAATGGGAAACAGGCCATTTCATAAAATAAATGCGAAAAGACCCCTCCAAAAGAAAATCTTCACACAATCTTGAAAAAACAAACACTTACCTTAAAGTTGCAGCACGAAAACACTGATAAATCTACCTTTGAACAATTTAAACACAGTTTAAAATATAAATCACTATTAAAACTAATGTTATGTAAGAACTTTTAAAAGGAAACGTTCGCGGTTTCGTTATTATTAGAAGACGTAGTGGTAACGTCCTACCCGCGCGAAGTCCGAACGAATACTGAAGGAAAATGATGGAACACCAGAGGTGTTCCACATTTGAAATTTTCAGGACAGCGCATGTCATTTCTACCTGTTGTTCCATAAGGAACTTTACTGCCTGAAGATAAAGTATAAATCTGTTCTATCCAAGTTGTTTATAAGACAGGTTTGATCCTTAAATGTTAGGAGGTAACCAATCCCCGTACGACGTTTTCGATTTATTTATGAAAATAATTAATGGCACTTTTAATTATCCGGTTCTATTATCTTTTTAGAAACTTAGAAAAACACTCAAGTATGTATTTAATTGTAAGTTAAGATGACGGAAATTAAGTAAATTGTTTGGATATCGAACTAATTTCTCAAAGTTTTGAAACGAAATTCGGATGTTGAATTTTCTTTGCATTCTATAGAGGAGAAGGAGACTTCAATTAATTTCATTTTTGAATTTAATTGAATGGAAAATGAATTAAATTGAATTCTTTAACTGACTTCAAAACAAAAAGGAGGTTCTCAAATCGACTGTTTTTTTATGTTTGACCTCAGAACTTTTGACTGGGTGGTCCGATTTTCATGATTATTTTGCTATATGAAAGCTGGTCCTTCCTTCCCGTGTGGTCTCATTTTAATTTGGTCCTGGGTTGGGTTTTAGTTCTGACAATGGGATCCTTGAAAATCCATGAAAAAACTATAAAAATTTAAGTCATTTATTGTAATATTAATGAAGTAGTCGTCAAGTTCATGCAAGAACTCCTCATGTGAGGATGAAGGCCTCCTCTAGACTTCTCCATTTGTCTCTGTCAAATACTACCTACAAAAAAATTCTGTATCTTGGCTATAACCACTCAACAGTGACGTCGAATTTATCAAAATGGCGTTAACAGTGCGGCCCTATATGGGCTTCCCGCACTGTTGGGGTTTGGTGTTTTAGTCCAGTTTTCTATCTAATTTAAGTACAAACTGATTAAGAAATGTTTTTATTAACATTTCATGTACTTTAAATGATACATGCAAGAGAAAATAGGTATGGTATTGTAACTGTAACTTAAGCCACCTAATTCTTGGACATAATTTTTGATAGTTCTCTAAAATAAAACTACCTCTCCCATATAAACTAAGTTTATAAGCTGACATTCCCATAATAATAATAAAACAAAAGAAAACACATAAATAAAATATATTCATTCTTTCGTTCTTTCTTTCTAAGTCGTGAGCATTTTGTGGGAATCCTTTACCCGTCTTCTAGTTAACTTACCGTCTTTTCACTACACTATTAGATTTTTGTAGGTATCTCTTGTAGGTATATGTAGATATTTTAATATATTGTTTTTATATAAAAAATTATATATAGTTTAGACTTTATAATTTTTCTATCATAGTAAGTTTATGTCTTAGTTTAAGCACGCCGTTTTTGTTGTTTTTGACCTTGTGTGGTTGGCAGGTAGAAAATGCCATCGGCATTATGCCCACCATTTGTGTACATTTTTTATTGTTTTATGTTATGTTATTATAATTGTGTGCAATAAAGTATTAAAATAAATAAATAAATAAATAAGTAAATCATGTAGTATATTATCTGTGGTAGCTATTGTTTGCTTCCGTAACTTAGATCGGTAAGTTCGATCTAAGTTAGATCGTCCCGCGCTAAGTAATTCAATTAGGTTCTTGAACTTTTAATTAACTTTGTAGAAAATTCTACAACTTTGTCTTGGTTTTAGTTAGTTTTATCTATTGGAGGATATCGAGAGGCTCAAGTTATCATCATCAACACTCTATATTAGTCCACAGCTGGACATAGGCGTCAAGTTATAAGAAGTATCCTGTTCTATTAATATTACAAAAGTCGATTTTTTTTTGTCGCTGTGCCGTTTTGATGATATTTGGCCGAAGAAAAAGTCAAAATTACTGCAAAGAAAAGATCGGGATGAAAAATTTTCACAGATGATTCCGAAGCTCTGCTGGCTTGGAATTTGCACCACCCCATCTCTTCCCGTAGGTGTCGAAAGAGGCGATAAGGAATATCCACCGGAGGCGGGCAGCCAGCAGCGCCCCTTACAGTAAAATTCTACCACTGAACTTCAATCACCAACCCGCATACCCAGCGTGGGGATTATGGGCATTACCCCATTAGATAGACGCCATCAAGGCGCTTATCGAGGCAAAGCCTGCGTCCAGCAGTGGACCAATACAGGCTGTTGAGGTTGAGGTGTTTCTGTTGCTACCATAACAACAAATAAAAATTCTAAAAAAAGATTAAATTAAATATTTAAGGCTCCAATACAATAGACATATTTTTTTGCCACTTTTATACATAGATAGGTAAGGAACCTTTGGCTGTTTATTTTTTTACTCACAATTTAAATTAATAACACTTTTTTACGGAACCCTCAGCGCGCGATTCCGACTCATGCTTGACATTTTATGGCTATTCGGAGTTGTTTTATTTTGCACCTAACGCTTAGAAGAGTAAGATGCAAATATATTATGCTTTATCAAAAAAACTCGACTTCTTCTTTACAGTAGCAGTAGTCCTGAGCGCGATTGCTGAACATTTCTGTCCTGTGATAAACAAAGTAGTCAAAAGTACTACTTTGGATCATTAATTATGGTATATGCATGGATTTTTTTTTTTTTTAAATCAATTATTTAGGTTAATACATTTTTTTTTTTTTTGTAATGTAAATATCTATAAATAAATAAGTACATCATAGTATTACAATCTAGTCTAAGACTAATAAGTAATTTAAATTTGACCTAAACTGCTAAAATACTCAAATAATAAGAATGTGTCCATTAACACGTTTCTTAATGTCTCTATTTAAAGCGAAGACACTTTGTTCATGTGTTCTTTTTATAGCACTCACTATTTTTCACTTGCACATCACTAAACCAACTCAAAAGGTTTTTTTCCTTTTCAGTCGTCTTAATATGTCTGTATTGTCGAGGAGCTGGATAGCTTCGACATTAGACACAAAAATATAACAGCCAAAAATAATTAAATTATTGAGGTAATAATAAATAATAATCGGGTGACAAAAACACTGCCATGTTAGCCCTTGCATTGTATGACGTCACGGATCATCGAGTTCCCTATGTCAACTCAAAGTCAAAACTTCATGCCCATGCTAAAATGTTCATGTATGACGTCACGCTTCAGGTGCCGATAGCGTTGCGCTTAGACATTTTGCGGTTAAAATTAAAAATATCTACTTATAAATGATTAAATTTCACAATAATAATATCATTAAATACAAAAATTATTATACAGAAATATTTATATCAATAGAGAATACGTAAAGAAAAATATTTTCTTTTTTGAAGTCACATGCATAAACCCTATTATGATTAAGTACAAACCCCTAGTTAAAATAAGTCAACTAACACAATGGATTTTATTATCTAAATAAACTAATTTAATTACATAATTAATATAACAAAAAAATTGCCACTACAATAATTAATTTTGTTATAAAAAACTATGAACCGACTTCAATTTTTATAGTTTTTTCTTTTCAGGATTTATGAACTGTCAGAATTAAACAAAATTAAAATTGGACCACACGGGAAAAAATCAGAAAAGAAATACAGTCGAATTGAGAACCTCCTCCTTTTTTTGAAGTCGATTAAAAGTGCCATTCCAGATAAAAAGCCACCGCATCATAATGGACCGAGTGCCGCGCTGTCAGCGCTCTATGGCGGTTGTTCCGAGAACTGATGGCTTACAAATATTTACAGAAGCATTGAGCAAAGAGACATATTACTGGATTTCGGACATTGAGTAGCAATTGAATGATACCAGCAGGCTTTGTGCATTCATTTTAATAGGCAATCGTCAAATTGTAAATAATTTATGGAGTAAAATAAATCATCATACGTCGACGACCACTGTGGCGCGGTGGGCGAAGGTCCGCCTGCGACGCAGGAGGTTGCGGGTTCGATTCCCACCTCGGGACAAATATTTGTACGATTTTGCTGTTGTGTTCGTAGACATAAATGTGCTGCCACCTATCGAGATATTTAGGACTATTTTTAAATTGCAAATCGAAAATAACTCATTATATTGACTATGGTTTGGACTCTTTGACTTAGTATATTATCAGCGATCTGTTCTGTGGTTCTAACTTCGATTTTGCTCTTGCGTTTGTAGACATAAATGTGTTATTTCATGTGATCCAGAAAAAATGCAGTAAATAAATATATCGATAATGCTGGATAATCCACACAAATTCAGCTCTGGGTGCAGATATACAGTCATTATACACGTACACCCTTTGCAGTCACAGAATCGCCACGAATTAATTTACCTATAGGTAACCTAAGCAGATGCGTGTATTATTGTGCTAGTTTGATCCAATCCGGCATCTCCTCGCTATTTATCCACCATACCAAGGTAGCCGTCGTATATAATTAGACAGGTACATCTCGGCTCTCGCCCTGTGAGTGAAGAAACGTGTTGTTGGTTTTGTGCTAGGTAGTATGATTCAAACCCGCATCCTCAGCTTTTCATCCGCCATGCCAAGGAAGCCGTCGGTATATAATTAGACAGGTACTTCTCGGCTCTCGCCTGAGAGTGAAGAAGCGTGTTGTAGGTTTTGTGTGCTCATTACGTAAAGGAGCCTTGGACCCGACTTTGAGCACCGCTTTTCGGTATTCTGTATATTAAATAACTAGCTGCACCTTCGCGACTTCGCATGCGTTGATTTTCTCCTTTCAAACCTTCCCTAGACCTCCACACACATTTCAAGACCAAGATAAGATAAATACGATCAGCCGTGCTCGAGTTTTAGCGAGGCTAACGAACAGTGATTCATTTTTATTGAAATAGATAGATAACTAGCTGCGCCTTCGCGGATTTGCACGCGTTGTTCCCATGGAAACGTTAAAAGGTGATTTCTATTCCACGGCAACTGATTTAGGGGATAAAAAGTAGCCTATGTTTGATTCCAGGATTTGAATTACCTATAAGCAATTATTATCAGCCCGATCCGTTCAGTAGTTTTGGCGTGAAGATGTAACAAACATCCATCCATCCATACAAACTTTCGCATTTATAATATTAGTGTGATTAGCTACACCCTGCAGCTTCGTACGCATTGTTCCAATCTAAACGTTTAAAGATTATATCCAAAGGAAACTGATTTATGGGATAAAAATTATGCTTGATTCCAGGATTAGAATTACCAGAGTGTAAGCATTTATCAGCCCTATCCGTTCAGTAGTTTTGGCGTAAAGAGGTAACAAAAGTCCATACATCCATCCATCCATACATACATCCATACAAACGTTCGCATTTATACTTTTTATCCCATAAATCTGTTCCCGTGGGATAAAAATCACCTATTAACGTTTCACGCAGCTAGTAGATAATATACACCAGGGCGAGCAGTCTCGCCCTCGAAGTGATTATCATTGGTAGCTCTAGGATGATCGCTCGTATAGACTGGATTGACATGCCAAAAGTCATTTTTAACGGGGTCACGATAGAAGTCAGCGATACGGTTAAAAACCTGGGGTTACTTGTGGACAGGCAGTTATCGTGGGGTCCGCAGCTGGCCGCGGTATACAGAATGACTTTTGGTACGGGTGCTTCTCTGAAGCGCTTGCGTAACTTTCTTCCGACTTGTACCAAAATTGCACTCGCACAATCCTTATTGCTCCCTTTCCTAGACTACGCAGACGCCAGTTACCCCGACCTAACTGAAGACCAACTCAATAAACTTGAGCGTCTTCAGAACTACTCTATTAGGTTCATATTTGGCCTGCGTAAATTTGACCACATCTCTGAGTACCGTACGAGGCTTAAGTGGTTACCCATTCGTCTTCGCCGGAATGCTCATATGCTTAATCTCCTTTACTCTGTTCTTTTCCTTCCTTCAACAACATCATATCTCAAAGACCGTTTTGAGTTTCTCCATCTGTCCCATTCACGACCCCTTCGTTCCTCTGATACCCTTCTTTTAAAAATTCCGTCACACACTTCCCAGTTTTATGGTGATTCCTTCACGTTGCAGGCCGCCAGACTCTGGAACGCTCTTCCTGTTACTATCCGAAAGGCTAAATCCCTTCTCATCTTCAAAAGTATGGTTCATCAACACTATCTGTCCACTCTTGATAAGTCTTCCTTATATCCTTTATGCTATTTTGTTAATTACTATTCCTTTTCCTGTGTCTTTTTGCTCTGTTTGAACGACATCGGTCGCAAAGTTTTACCGAATATATTTTATCGAATTTTGATTTTCTTTACAAGAATCGCCATCTTTACGATTTTTGTCGCAAACCTTTTCTTTATGTTAATCTACTGTATTTTTGGAAATAAATAGTTATTGAATCATTTGGAACTTGATTCTTGCAAAGAATATCAAAATACGTAATAATACATTCGGTAAAACTTTGCGACCGATGTCGGTCGTTATCTATGTCGAGACTGCTCGCCCTGATAGACTATAGCATTTATCTAAGAAAATATTAAAAAGTCAGCGTTTTATATCGAAAACTCATGGTAAGGTACTACTTTCGTTAGTAAGCCGGTATTGAGAACAAGAAACCGTTTATTAAAATAAAGATTTGTGAACGGTCCAGAGGGCCAAGACAATGTAACAATCGATGTCGAAAGCCATAGTAGAAAAGTCCAAATGTATGGGTTTGACATTATGTAACGTGATCTGTTTCGAATTTTTCTCTTCGAATCTTTCTATTCTTTTCGAATCGCTTCATAGCGAATGCCGCCGGTTGGCTAAGATCTCAGTTGCCTCAAAGTTGGGGCCCAGCTTATGTCTAATTGATGTAGAAACGGCCATTACTGTTACTCTACGCTAAGATTTGTTTTATCTTTGAAGTTGTTTATGAAAGAAATAATAAAGCCAGAATAACTCAGAACTCTTACACTCACGGTAGGGCTGGACCACCAGATCAAAGTCGCTCAGAGAGCTTTGGAAAGAGCTATGCTCGGAGTATCTCTGAAGGATAGAATTCGTAACGAATACGTTATCGACATAACCTAAAAAATTGCAAGCTGAAGTGGCAGTGGGCCGGCCATATCTCGCGAAGAACCGACTACCACTGGGGAACGTGTTTCTTGAGTGCAATAACAGAGCAGTGTTGTCAACGCAACAAAAGTTGTCAAATGGCACACGCGCGCTCAATTCCCAAGACTCTTCTCTTTTTGAACAGACTCTATTGATGATGATATATATTTCAGTCAAAACAGACTATTCACATGCAGATATCCACAATAACTGGAATACTAGAAACCTGCCTACACTATTTGCAATTCATTATTCTGTTTATACAAGGCTTCATTTTCAGTCAGCTCTGAACACGGACGCGATATTTTGTTTATTTATTTTAGGCAATGCTCGAATGTTTACTCGAATAAACGAGGTGTGCTACTTATGCCTGGATGAGAGATTATAAATAAAATAAAAAGAATAAAATAAGAATACAATTTATTTATTTGTACCAACAACAGACCCTTTTACACTTTTGAATGATATAATTCCTATTATACGAGAACAGAACTACTCAAAAAACAAGAGAATTGTAATACCCCTTTGTTTTGGGGAGAGAACGAATGGGAAAAAAATCCTAGTAGTTCTGTCAACAGAACTATTCAACAAAACAGGTGGGAGTAAACGAGAGTATCATCATCATCTGGTCTGCCAGCACAAAGTCGCTCAGCTATGGAAAGAGCTATAATAATAATAATAATCATTTATTTCAAGGCATCACAAGACAAGTACAAAGTAACTTAACTAGGGCCCATTATGATAAATACCTTAGAGACTAACACACATACTTATAAAAACAACGCTATGCTCGGAGTCTCTCTTAAGGATAGGATTCGTAACGAATATATCCGACAGAGAACCAAAGTTATAGCTCAAAGAATTAGCAAACTGAAGTAGCAGTGGGCCGGCCATATTACCTCGCGAAGTACCGACAACCGCTGGGGGAGAATTAGTTCTTGAGTGAAGACCGCGGCTAGGCAAACGTAGTGTCGGACACCCTTCGGCCAGGTGGAATGACGATCTGTGAAGGACTGCAGGCGGATGCTGGATGCGGCAAGCTGAAGACAGGGTGCTATAGCGCTCATAAGGGAGGCCTATATCCAGCAGTGGAGTAACATAGGTTGAAGATGATGATGATGAATAGCATGCAAAATACTGCAGCAGTGGTAGTCTTATCAGATATCAAGCTGCTTGATTTATTTTTGACCCTTATCTCCCAATTCAAGATCCAAGTTTTTAACTGTACATTTCATATTACCCTCCATGTTAGGTAGGTATACCCAAAAATTTAAATCGTTAGTTGTGTACCGTGTTTGTTGCCAAGCGAAGTAAGTAAGCTCACTTATTTGGAATCAAAAAATTGTTTGTTTTTGTGGTGTGTTTGATCACAAAAGATCGTGCAATGTGTTTGCACAATAAATGTCAATAATAACAGTGCAAACAACTAAGGAACTAGTTATGGTCCTACCGACCTACTAAGCTCTAATGTATCTATCATGAATGAAATACACTAATGTGTACTAAACCCACCACCTGCCCCAAGTTTTGTCATAGTGGGTAAATATAACCCTCCTAGCCGAATTTCGGGCATGGCGGCCAGTCTCAACGAAGACTAGCCAGGTGCGCAGGACATATTATAGTGCACAAGTGTTCGCGCAAACACGAATGCACTCTCATAATCCGATGGGACGGCAGACCGACACGACCGGGGAGAGGTTAGGCGCAGGACCAACAGCTTTATTTCCTTTCCGAGGCACGGGGGTGTAACACTGCCACTCTAACGATTCCAGGCTGCTACTCTTTTCTTTCTAAAAAACCGCAATAATAACTGTTGGCTCAATCCAGGATTTGAACCCAAAAGGACCTCATAACCAGCGGTTGAACATGCTGACCGCTAGACCAACGAGGCAGTCGGCAGTCATGTCGTATAGTCGGTAATGAACCATCCACGTAAGGTACAGACTTCTGCAGGAACTCGTACCTACAGGGGGTAACAGATGACGTCCGCGAAAGTTGAATTAATTTGTGTATAATTAATCAGGTCGCAACAAGTTACTGTCGCTGTTCCCTGTTGAGTGTGTGGGTTATGGGACAAGCGGAAGCGAATGGCGTTTATAGTTTCGAACATCTTGCATATAGTTTGCTAGTGGTCTCTACGAAAATATTTGAAATATATCACATTACAGAAATATACATCATTATTATAATGACTCTGTAGTCATTATAGTAATTTAATTGGTAAAATCATTTACTTGTCACATACGTACTAGTTATGTAAAACCGAACTTTAGTAAATTAAATTTGAATGGCGTTTAAAGATTTTTTCTACTAATCGTAGAAAGCCATAAAAGTTTCAGAAACCTCGTGGTTTTTGCGTTTCCATTCTCTCCTCAACCTCAACAGCCTGTTATTGGTCCACTGTTGGACGCAGGCCTTCCACCATAAACGCCTTATTAGCGTTTATCTCATGGGTGGGTAATTTCCATAATCATCACGCTGGGCATGCGGGTTAGGGATCGCAGTTCGGTGGTAGAATTGTTCTGCAGGGGGCGCTGCTGCCCGTTCCCAAGTGGATATCCCTTAATCGCCTTTTACGACACCCGTGGGAAGAATTACGGATGTGCTAATTCTAAGCCAGAACCACACAGCTCTTGATTTCGAGAGCGAGGGCTTACAACCTCAGACGAAATAAATATATCGTCAGAGCTTACAACATTCACTCGCTGAGTTTGAGGGACCAATAATTACTCTGTGACTACAAAGGTAATTTTAAAAATAGTCCTTCCTGTAAACTAAGAATGCTTTGAAAAGCTCACCGCTGTCGCTTATGATCTAGGCCGCAATCTAACAGCAATAATAAATGTCTATTATAATGGTACAAGCACTGGCTCCATCGTGCAACATTTAGTAACCGTGCCAACTTATAACATTATCCGAGTTCAGATGAAATTATCTAACTGCCGTGAGCGAACTAGCAAAATGTACAATTTAATTATTTGATATTCTCTGTTGTATTCAAAATCATAAAAGTTTCTTCGACATCACACTGTACAGGTTAAGCATTTCTAGCTTTCTATTGGTAAGTAGAATCTGTTTAAAACGAGAAGCGCCGTGACGTTACGGTGAACTAACACTTTTAGTCGTACTGCAATCAAATGACAGAGCAGTGTCAACGCAAAAAAAGTTGCCTATTGGCACACTAGCGCCCACAACTCTTCTCTTTTTGAACAAACTCTATGCGTAGTTTTATTAATTATGATCTACCTGTTTTAAACCAGTCAGGGATCGTCCAGCTGTCGGCATCATAGTTTTTTTTAATCAGAAATAGACCTTTGTTTGCGGGTAATCTGTGGTTAATCTCACCTGATGGAAAGCGAAGATGCGGCCGACGATGTATCACGAAGGTCTAGAAGATGGCTACTCCGGACCACATTCCGAAACACAAAAGAGTTGCTTCACGGACTGGCCCAGTTCGGAGGGTGACGACAAGCCACGGCCGAAGCCTACCACCAGAGGGTACCGCTCTTAGCACCACCCGTCCCGACTTGTAGGGTATCAGAGGGTCAACAACGGACGTGAGCGATACTGTTCCCCTAACGTCATGTGACAGTTCCGTGCCTTCAAGGATCTTCCGGTATATATGCAGAAAGTACAGACATTTTTCCCTGGGTGGAAATCGAACCCGCAACCTCCTGCGTCGTTAGATGCTACATGTAAAATACATTCAGAGCCGTAGGCGGAATCTTTGTTCTGTTCTAAAGTGCACTTCCTTTGTTGAGTCGAATTTCAAGAAAGCGTAATGCATACCCTATGGCAATACCAGTTTAGAACATCTTGCATAAAGCTTGCTAATGGTCTCTACTAAAATCACACTATCACACTAATATCATAAATGTGAAAGTTTGTAAGGATGTATGGATGGATGGATGGATGGATGCATGGATGTTTGTTACCTCTGCACGCCAAAACCACTAAACGGATCTCGCTGAAATTTTGCACACGGGTAATTCTAATTCTGGAATCAAACATAGGCTTTTTATCCCATAAATCAGTTCCCGTGGGATGAAAATCACTTGTTTTCATAGGAACAACGCGTGCGAAGCCGCGAGGCGCAGCTAGGTAGCTTCATAAGTTGGAAGGTGACATTTTATCCATCTCGAAAGAAGTTTTGATATCATATCTACGAGTATAACTTCAAATAAATGTTACGTATTAGGAATGAGAAGTTTAGTCAGCAAAAATTGCGCCTTACCACCACTAGGGTGATTTTTCTGTGAAGAATAGTTGCCAACCCCGGCTTGCTCGATATCTTTTGTTTTTAACGCAAAGCAAAATAGTTTCAAACTGGATAGGCGTTACGTTTGGCGATGGTACTTTAATCTATAACTTCAAATAAAGATTACGTATTAGGAATGAAAAGTACTTTCTCGTAACTTTGTAAGTTTTAGTATTGTAAGTTTTCTGTTTTGGAACTGAGGTGTAAGGATAAAAACGTAACTAAGTTACGAACGTAACAGTATTTTTCGTAACAGAATTTTTGTTTTACCGTAACCAGTTACGAACTTGCGGTTTCAAACGCGGCCGAAGGGGAATGAAACCGTGGACATAAGCTAGTATATTTTTATCCTGAAATCCGATAATTCACAATAGCTTGGAGCGCCGAGCGTTCGTTTCACACGGATATAATGTTATCCATTTTAAAATATCTCTCTTTTGAATTTTCATGTATAAAGTATTGGAGGGATATATTTTTGATAAGTTTTGCTACATTCAATATTGCTATAAACAATTCTCCCCACTCTGCATGATATTTTAGTGTACCTACTATTTTTCAAACTGAGCTTGTCCAGCCGTGGACTAATATAGCCTGGTGACGATAATGTGCCACAAAGCTGTGGAATGCTCTACCTACTACCATAAGACACGCAAAGTCTCTCCCTGTATTTAATAATTATGGTCTATGAACGCTATCACTCTTCAGTTATGAATTGTTAGTTTTTAATTAGCATCTTTTTATACAACTTGGTATGTATTATTATTACAGCATATAATGTATTTTGGAGTATGTAAAATGTATTTATTGTATTAAATAAATTAACTCGCCACCGTTTATACGTGTACAACTGCTTCGTGTCCATCCCAAGGTTGTCTGGAAGAGATCGTTTATATCTCTGTTAAGTCTCTTTTTTTATCTCTCGTATTTTTGTTTTCTATTTACAATAAAGTGTATTGTATAATAATGAGGTTATCCCAGCTGGTTGATTTATAAGGACATTATTACTTTTCGACATTAGATGTGCACATTTTTATTTTTGACATATTATTCGTGCAAACCGATTACGTGAGCGTAACATAAAATGTAAGCAGCGGTATTTTTTTTTTACGGAAAAATGTTACAAACATTGATCCTAACTTTTGCATTAGACGTCATAATAAGGGTGAAGATCTGAAAAACTAGTACCCATAGGTATAAAAAATAAATAAATTACATTTTTAACATATTTGCACTTTACAATTCTCACAATATATCATCTATTTATGGTATTAAATTTTTTATATAAATATTTAATCGGAGACCCAGGATTGGGTGTAGGCCTCCTCCATGTATTTCCACCCATTGCGATCTTTCGCCAGACGGGTCCATGTTGTTGTAGCAACCTGTACTGAGTCGTCGCACCATCTTCTACGTGGCCTGCCTCGCGAGCGTGAGGCGTCTCTCGGGTACCAGTGCAGGATTCGTTCACACACAGGTATAGTCAATCAAATAAGATCCCAGAAATTTTCATCTCGATGGGTATCCGACTTCGTGGTCTAGATGTTATGACATCCCTGTACTGAGCGGTGGAAAGTGAAAAGGTTCGAATCCCGTTAAAATCGAAATATTTTGATATTTTTTCATTTACCTATAAATGCCCGGAGTGTAGGGCTTAGAAGAAGAAAGAAAGAAAATAAATTTATTTGGACCAATTACACACATAACACGACATACGTAAGGATTATAGATCAGGAGGAAATAAGAAAAGAATTACCTAAAATAAACCAAGGAAAGTAGTACATAAATAAAAGAGGAGCATGTTAAAACGTACTATAATAACAAAAACCATAAGTAGATATTACACTATTGGTAGGAAAACCTGTGAACCTGTTAATGACGACCTCTGTGGCGCAGCGGTTGAAGGTCCGCCTGCGACGCAGCAGGTTGCGGTTTCGATTCCCGCCCCGGGACAAATGTTTGTACGCTCTGCAGGTATTTGTTCAGGATGTTCTGGTCGTTTTCTATGTATAATAAGTATTAATATATATCTACGTAATGTACCTATCATCTAGTCCCCACAATGCAAGATCTGCTTAACTTGGGGCTAGATGATGCTTTATGGATTGTCCAGCATTATTCATTGTCCTCATGGCGTGTAAACCCCATGGGTGAACACGCCATGAGTGCAAGAGAGAGTCCCTGCCATCATTCAGTGTTAACTCGTACGGAGGAAAGTCACTTATGTATCTCAGGCCTTGTATTACAACTTACCTATCATAACAAAATACTGACATAGTCATATGTCATTATTATAAAATTGATCCTTAATTGTAACTATACTCCAATTCAGAATCCAAGATATTTTATGACAACAAAGACATTCATCAGTGAAAACTTAACAAAATCATATAACAATAACATAAAACCACAAGGTAACAGCAAGGTTATCACTACAAACTAAAACATTTACTTCAACAACGTATCATTTTACGTGTGCAGCGAAAATTGTTTAAATTTGACTTCGAAAACGAAAGAGAGGTCCATTAAATTACGAATGAAAACTTTCAAATCCAAAAATTGTTTCGAGCTTCTGTGTTTAGGTTCGATGAAACCAATGTCGTTCAATATTTTCCAAAAATATTCCTAAGGTTTTGTAACGACTTTGTATACAAAAAATATCCAGGTTTTTGAATCGGAGTATAGTCTAAGATTTCTGGGTTAATTTTAAATAAAGTTAGTTAGTAAGTTACTAGTTACGGTCTGTAAAGTTTTATATGAATAAATATTTCATTTCATTTCATTATTATGTATTATCTATAAGTACCTACTAATATTATAAAGAGAAAAGATTTGATTGTTTGTTTAAATCACAGAAATCGTAAAAATTGTAGCATTTTATTATAATTTCTGTGGTTTAATTTGAATTGAATAGGTTCCGAAATTACAGGACATTAAAAAAAACTTTTTAAAAGCTTACCTTTCAGGGAGTGACATGAGTGTTTTTTATCCCGGAATTCCCACGGGAACGGGAATACGCGGGTGGAACCGCGAGGCGCTGCTATTTATTAGATAGATTTCATTCTAGATTTTGATTCTCTATTCATCACCATAACAAAACATAAATTCACATCATTAGACAAAGGTAATACCACCGACTTTATACCCAACTAGCTGCACCCCGCGGCTTCGCCCCCGTGGAATTTATCTCACATCCCACGGGAACGGGATAAAAAGTATGTCAGTCTCCTGGTTTCCCGACCAATTTTCAGCCAAGTCGCTTCAGCCGTTCTTGAGTTATAAGTGTTGTAACAAACACGACTTTCTTTTATATATATAGATAGATATATAGGGTATAAGGTCGATGGGTAATACAGAACAGCAATAGGATTGGCAGCCTTACCGCTTAAAGCGATTTCTTTCAGGTAACCAGATTATTAATAAGCATGGTGCATTTAAAAGTTTTATCTGTTAATGTTTCTCTACAATTTATATTATTTTCACAAATTTTTATATGATCAAACACGCGGGCATGTCTCAGGACTCTTTAGATAAAACCTAATTTCCATATCGCCACAAAAATCAAATTTCTCGGGACGATCAAAACCATCAAGTTGATATTATCATAACCTCAAAGAGCAAAGTTATCGAACTAATATAAGTTAAGCCATTCTGGACTCGGGTAAAATCTAAGTTTATCAATATCGACCTTTCGGCTAACTTTATACTTAGTTTTTTTGTTTGAAAACAAAGTTTATCTTTGTTATAAAGACAGGCAAGGGAGTTGGTTTGCTGTGTTCTAGCAGAACTTTAGTTCAATATTTCTAGCATAGTTACCTCGATCGAGGTACTGATGGCAATTTTTTTTGCTTTTTATTATTGATGTAGGCGAGTTAACTAAGAACCTTGTTTATGTTGGGAGAGAACCAACGAATGTTTAAAAAAAATAACAATATCGATCTATCTATAATTAATTTTGTTTTAAAAAACTTTAAACCGACTTAAATTTTTATAGTTTTTTCATGGATTTTCATGGATCCCATAGTCAGAACTAAACCAAATTAAAATGGGACCACTCGGGAG
This sequence comes from Eupithecia tripunctaria, assembly GCA_955876795.1. Lineage (NCBI taxonomy): Eukaryota > Metazoa > Arthropoda > Insecta > Lepidoptera > Geometridae > Eupithecia > Eupithecia tripunctaria. The sequence continues at coordinate 2,831,428 of OY041623.1, read as the reverse complement.
GCACCAGCTTCATATAAAAAAAAATAATCATGAAGATCGGACTACCCAGTCAAAAGTTCTGAGGTAACAAACATAAAAAGAAAAAATAATATACAGTCGAATTGAGAACCTCCTCCTTTTTTTGAAGTCGGTTAAAAACTGGTTTGTTGACCAAAACTGTAGCCCATTCACACCCAGAAAGCACCGCTGCAGCACAAAATAAGAATTAAATGTGCATTCAAATATGGGCTTTAGCTCATAACCATTTAGATGAATTTTATCTTGACAGCATCAGATGACAGCTCTCGTTCGAAGCTTGTGAGAAGCCATTTTGGCACTGTAAATTGTATCAAATCAAATCAAATCATTTATTTGCTGAATACATTATTACAGGTATATGTCAGATCTTATAACTAGAGTAATGTCAAATGTATTCAACCCGCAAGCAAGTGTGCAAATATTAAATATCGTAGATGTAATCAGTTTAAATAGTCAATAATAATCAATAATGGTAATTAATACAATCTAGAATAAAATAAATAGTCAACAATCTGGTAATTAAAATTTACAACAATAGTCAAAATATAATAAATTATTCTACTTAAAATTAATAAATTCACTTACACTAAATATAAAAACATTTGTCAAGCAGCCATTTGTATCTAAATTATCGATCAGGTTTTTCGCGGGGACCGGTTTCATTATCGAACGCAACTCGATCACGACATTATAACACTGAAGGTATCAGAACGCAGCACGGTTGATAACGAGAGGGGACGATGTTTCCTTTAGACATGGTTAGTTCCCAGTCTGTTCGATAGAGGCGCTATACCAAATTGTTTGAAATACTTCTAACCATTGATTTATTAATAAGGGAAGATGAGCTATTGTGTAAAATTGTGTGATCCCACCTCAGTCACCGTCTGACCGGCGGCATGGGCGGTCGTACTAGCGAGAAATATTGTTGTCTCGGTCTCACTTCGGTCTTAGGTACGTCTTTCCGTCTTTGTTGTTCTTTGTATTGCACAGGACTGGAAATATAACTGTGAGCGTATGTGTTTGCGTGTAGTTGTAACACATGCCAATTTTTGAGTAAGCGCTGGGAGAACGTAACCTATCTTCCTTTTTTAATAAATCAATGCTTCTAACAAAAAAAAACTTCAGGTAAAGTTGTGTGCGCCCACCTTAATACGTGCATTATAAATGAGAGTGTATTTATTAGTTACTCCGTTTGCGACGTCTATCTGCCTGTTTGTTCATTACTGTTCTCATTAGCGGGAGGTAGAGTAGGCGGGAATCAGAGCCAACCACAGAAATCGTAAATTATTACCATTTCTGTGAAGCCAACAGACGTGAAGTTGCCGTGACGGTCGCGACACATTACAATGCGTGCTTACACCCAAGAGTTTTCTCCATTCGACCGAAAAACATTTAAGTTCCCCTTTCTACCCACACCTACTTATTTCGAATTTCTATTGTTTAAATTAAAATAAATGACATAGTAACACCGAAGTACAGTACTGTAGTAGGGTCAGCAGACAAAACAAATGTAGTTACTTATAGTCTTTTTCAATCGACTCAAACCGTGGATGGGATGTCCTTTTTTCTGAGGAAATCTGTCATGGATAATTTTTCGTCCCCTGATGGATGACTATGTCAGATTTCTACCGATTAAAACTAAATGTCTTACAAAATGTACAATTAACACTAGGGCTGCTGATGACAGGGAGCTATGCCTCTCATTAAACCCATGTCTGTAGGTGTGGAACTAACTGTATTACAAAATGTACAATTAACACTAGGGCTGCTGATGACAGGGAGCTATGCCTCTCATTAAATGAGACCCATGTCTGTAGGTGTGGAATAATATAGGCTGATATAAGTATGTGTTATATAGGTAATATACGCTGGTATCCATTATGGATGTAAGCGGATTAACAACAAACCTTATTTGTGTAGGAAAAACACCAACGTTTCGTCTCGACACCCATTAAATCCATAATGAATTCATCAAACTACGATAGTTTTTATACGCTGGTGTTGTGTCTACCATGAGTTGTCATAGTTAAATCGTCTGACGTTACTACAGTAGTTACGTAAATAAGCATAATACTTATCCACAGCGCATTTTAGTACCCAACTATCCGCTAGAGGCGCTTTAGAAGACGCAATAAATCAAGATATTATTCTCTGTTCTTTCCTACTCTGCACATTTGCATTATTAACTTGGCATCACGACGACGTCGGACAGTGAGTCAAGCCTCTTAGTACAGTGAGCTTGCTTTTTGGGCCTATTAGGCCTCCACTGTCGAGACCTTTGATGTGCCTAGTTTTGGTGTCCCAGTTTTGGAGATGAATCTTCGAAGAATATTTATTACGTATTACAACTGGAAAAACCGGGTCTGGTCGTAGTAAGTACCTATCTTTATTACTTACTAGCTGCGCCCCGCGGCTTCGCACGCATTGTTCCTATAGAAACGTTTAAAGATGATTTTTATCCCACAGGAACTTATGGGATAAAAAGGTAGCCTATTTTTAATTATTCAATGCTTACCATACCTAATCCCACAAAAAAATGATTTTGTATGAAAAGCCCTAGTTGTTGGGATGGTGGGATCAGGTCATGTAGTTCAAGGTATCAAAAGCGTAAATTAATCTTTATCTTTCTACTCACTTGAATGTTTTTTTAACTAGAAGCAATAACAGTAATAACTAGGTACGTAAGCTCCCGAGGCTCTCTGAAGCATTTCTTGGTATTGCAAGAAACTAATTTACCTGCAAGAAGTAAGCCGGTACTAGAAAAATGATTCTATGATTGCGGAGCAAAATGAGACACGATATTTGAGTCTTTAATACTTGCAGCGCTTCGCTGTTTCACCCGCGTAGTTCCCGTTCCCGTGGGAATTCCGGGATAGAATATAGCCTTTGTCACTCCCTGAAAAGTAAGCTTTTTTAATGATGACTGAAAAAAATCCAGCGCAGTGTTGGGCAAATGCTTAATAAATGCAACATTCTGAGGCAGTGACCCTTTTTACCCTTTACCACCCAATATTTAGTGTAAATAAAGTACCTATTTAGTAATCTGTATTTTGTACCTACCAATTTAAGTGTTTTTGGGTAAAAAAATTAAAAACCACAAAACAAACAAAATTATCATTCTCCCTCTCGCTCTCTCTCTCTCCAAATCCTACTAATATTATAAACTCGAAAGTTTGTAAACATGTCTGTATGTTTGTATCTATTGCTCTTTCACGCAAAAAGTACTGAACGGATCGGGCTGAATTTTGCATACAGGTAGTTCTAGGCTTAGAATAACACATGACACAGCCTTCTTTTTATCCCAAAAAACAGTTCCCGTGGGATAGGCGTGCCAAACCGCAAGGCGCAGATAGTATCTCTATAAAACGTTTAATACAAAAATATACATCATTCATAAAGTATGTTTACAAACATGGTGCATCGAGTTTGGCTGGTATATACATAAATAAATAGTACATACAATGTTGATGCCGATCAGGTCCTTATCCCTAAACCTACCACTGTAATGCCTTTACTTCCTGGGTTTACCAGTGGGTGGTCAAAGCAATTCCAAACTTATCAAACTATAGATGGAAAACCCAGTTTCAAATTGTAATTTAAACTAACCCAAAATGGATATACATAAGTAGAGAAAAAAGGTGTGATAACATTGTTCCGGTTGCCAAATAGATCAGGAATTTTAAGCCTTTTTTGCAACAGTAATGTCGCTGTTGATGATCCATTACCGGTTTTGATCATTCGCGGCCCCCGGCGAAAACTTTGATCGATGATTGTAATTACCAATAGTGACAAAAAGTGCCTCCAACAAAAATGATAGTAAATGTTTAAAGTGACAGCGAATGCCACAAGTGACAGCGAATGCCAAAAGTGACAGTATAAGCATATTAAAATTGCACTGGCCACGGCGTTTAAAATCAGGTCAGCTAATACTACCGAAATAAATATTGGGCTACTATTTTGCCCATTTTGTCACTTCCCCTCAACACATAAGAAAATTCAATTTCATGGCCTTATTGTGAAGCTTGTCATTGTGCAGTGTAATTTCCCAAAGGACACTTCTCTATGAAGGCATTAAAAATTGCCACTAACTCGCAAACTTACTAGCTAGGTTGAATCTATGTAAAGCACGCGTGTAATTCAAAATTTTTCAAAAAAAATCGAAATTTTAAGAAAATGTAAGCAAATTTCAAATGTTTAAAAGTTGGTGGTGCATGCTGGCATGGATGCTCCAGAATGACCACCAACAGGGAGTGATTGCGATATATCGTTAGGCAAGCTATAGCAGCCCCTTGTCATTATGCAGTGTAATTTTCCTTAAGGAACTTCACTATGGGGACATTAAAAATTGCCAACTTACTAGCTAAAAAAGATGAATCTATATAAAGCAGGAATAAGCATAAGTGATCGTATAGTTCGAAATCTTTCTGAAAAATTCTTGAAATTTTAAGTGAATTTAATGTGCTGACTAGTGCTGGCTTAGAATTTGCACCACCCCATCTCTACCCATGGGTGTCGTAAGAGGCGACTAAGGGATATTCACCGGGGGCGTATTATTAGTATAATATGGCTATGAATAAATTCTTATTTATTTCAACTACAGCACCTCAGCCAAACCCGCTGAGTAGTTTTATAGAGCTTTGTTTTAGAAAAAAGTTTTTTTTTTTTAAACTATAAACAGACTTCAATTTTTATATGTTTTTCATGAATTTTTATGGATCCCATAATCAGATCTAAAAATTAAAATGGGACCACACAGCTTTCATATCATGAAAATCGGACCACCCAGTCAAAAGTTCTGAGGTACCAAACATAAAAAAAATTGTATGTGTACCCACAAACACCATAAGTAGAGTACCTAACACAGCAAGTTACATTATATAAAAGTACCTAACACAAATATTAAATAAAATATTTTTTGCCTAAACAATGATTTCGTTTGATATTCACAGTGCCTTCCTTAACCAACGCATTGCAAGACAATTCAATCAATGAGCTAGGAACACGTTTGGGAACGAGGTTTAATCAGCTCACAGTAAATCACTTATCCATTAGCTAAGCTAATGAGACGCAGCGTTAGTTAGAAGCCAGTTACATCAAACTGTCTTATCTTGATCATTTTATCTTCAGAATTTCGGTAAAATTATTTTAAATTTATTAAATATGTTTAATTATTAAATATAAATTGTTTAAATTTATTATTAATTAAGGGCTGTGGATTTTGTGAAATTAATAAATAAATAGAATTTTTTCATAAACTGAGTTTAAGACCATAGTTATGGCGAGACAGAGCAGAGCAGTGTTGTCAACGCAAGAAAAGTTGTCAATTGGCACTCGAGCGCCCTCAATTCCCACGACTCTTTTCTTTTTGATAAGACTCTACGCATGGGTACCTACTGTACGGTACTTTTTACTTCTGCGCTATAACGGTCAGTACCAAGGTTTCGTGCCAATACTAATACAGAAGGATTGCTAAACTTAAGTGCTGATTAGTGTGCATCAAATACAGTCCAGCCGGTCAACTCCGTGAGGGTTTGAAATAATTGTCGTAGTTTACGAGATTGATGGAGTGAGATCTAGGATGATTAATAGAACATAATAACTCTATTATAGTACTCCTTAGTAATAGTTTAGTTTAAATGAGACGGTGTAAATTCAGATGTCAAGATTTTTTTCATTCAGAGGTCTTCAACATTCGATTCTACCATAGAGCAACGTTGCTCTACGTTGTCGAATGCAGGCAGGAAGCGAACTAAAGTTCTTTCTTCCGATTTCTACGTTGAGGAAGACTTCCCTCAAGTCATGCGCTGTCGCTCAGAAAGCCTTGCTGGCTTCTCAAAAGCTGTTCGGTAGCCGGATGGCTGCCATGGTCTTCTTGGGTAAGAGCGTCAATGGGGGGTTCAAGCCCACTAAACTAAACTAATTTGACAGGACTAAAAATGTCGCCATACTTGTCAAAACAATCAAAATAATAAGGATGGCATCATTTTTGGTCCTGTCAATTTAGTTTAGTTTAGTTCTGGCAACATCTGAACAGACACTATTTGTATGTGAAGATAATGCACATATTTTCATAACACATATTTTCAATACGTGTCTCTTACAAAAACTCAAAACCGACTTCAAATTACATTTATTTAATGCATTTTACAACAACTAAGAACCGTCTTCAAATTCCTGAATTTATAATAAAAACGGAGAATAAATCAGAGCGAAAAATAATGTCTATTTGAGTATTTAATCTCTTTATGTCCATTGAGTCAAAAACGACAACTGAGTCGTTGTTTGTTTTTGCGTGGTTTCATAGGAAATGACTTACGTACTATACGCGCTAAATTTTCAAGCTACTATCTTAGTAAGAAAATACCAACCTTAAATGATTTACCTAAAAATGTAACTAAAATGAACCCAAAGGAGATAATTAAGAGCTAACGTTTCATATTTCATTAAACGGTCTTAAAAATCTGCCTCCGATCCTGTCCACCGAAAATCCACCCTTTCATTTCGCCGAGAATCTAGCTGTTAACAGCTGGCAACAAAAACAAAATTCTCATTACTACAAGTTGGCATCCCACTCGACGCGGGTTTAAGATGAAACTTTTTCAATTTCCTTCATAAGGGGACCGGACTTTAGTTTGTTCATCCTGTGTCAATACGTGGATGAATTCATTTTCATAGTTTTCTGAAACGTTTCAGTAGAATATTAATCGGAAAAGAAATATGGCGCATCGGGCGAAGGTCCGCCTGCGACGCGCAACCTCCTGTGTCGCAGGCGGTTCGATTCCCGCCCGAACGAGGCGGGAGACAAATATGTGTACGATCTGCAGATATTTGTTCAGGGTGTTCTGGATACGTTCTATGGTAAAGTAAACAATATCTATCTACATATGTAATGTACTGTATTAATATGTATATCAGTTAACTAGTACCCATAACACAAGCTCTGCTTAGCTTCTAGCCAAAGCTAATATGGATTATCCAGCATTATTTATTTTATTATATTATGCAACTAGCAGTACTTCACGGTTTCATTTTCAGTGGGAATTACGGGATAATAATATAGCCCTCCCTAAAAAGTAGGCTTTTTAATGATGAAATATTTTTTTGAAATCGGTCCACAAAGAAACAAACAATCAAATCTTTTCCTCTTTGTAATATTAATATAAGTAGATAAAACCATAGTTAGGTACATAGGGTTATAAAAAATCAAACAATGTCAGTTGACAACACCCTTCTCTAAAGTTAATGGGTGTTGTCGGTTGAGAACACCCTTTTCTAAAGTTAATGAAGAAAGAGTTAAAAAAATAAGTCCTTGGATGGATAGGATCATGGGACATTACAAGGGGATATGTGTGCTTACAGATCAGGCTGAAATATTGCACACACAAACATCTGGAATAACAAAGGCTTTTATATCAGAAATAGCGTTCAAAGCTGAGGGAAACTAGCAATCAAATGTTTAATTTAAACTTTGAACTGTGCAGATTTACTGACGGTCCTACGGCAGCAAAAAAGGATTTGCAGAAATGCAAATTAATTATAACAACAGAAAATGTTTTTCATTTCAATTTTGTGCTTACTTCATGAATTTTCTTATTAGGTAACTGACTGCTAAAAAGGAGTTCTTAATTCCGATGTATGTTTTTAAGGTACCCGAAGGGTAAAACGAGATCCGATAACTAAGCCTCCGCTGTCCGTCTGTCACCAGGCTGTATCTAATAAACCGTGATAGCGAGATAGTTAAAATTTTCATCATAGAATTCAAATCGAATCCGACGTTTTTACTTCGGAAACAAATCGAATGAACTAAAATACCCCTTCACGTTCATCACTGAACACAGATTCGCCTTCCCCTCGCCTCCCCATTCGCCGATATGCCGTAGTAGGATTGTCTCACTGACGTGACCGTATCTCGGAATGTCATACTTGCTTGGCGAAATTAAAATTGGTTCGCAAAGACCCTAGGATCCTACGTTCCGCGCAAGCAGTCTCGCCATGGGTATATGGCGGCTGACATCGGTCGCAAAGTTTTACTGGATATATTTTAACGTATATTGATTTTATTTACAAGAATCAAGTTTCAAATGATCCAATAACTATTTATTTCCAAAAATACAGTAGATTAACATAAAGAAAAGGTTATATTTCTAATATTCATATTGATTTACCATCGGAACTATTCTTTTTTGTCGCAAAAGACCGCCATCTTTACGATTTCGGTGAAGGATCGCTACAAATTTATTGGGCTGTCTAATTTGCTCGCACCTTTACCGAAATCGTAAAGTTTGCGACAAAAATCGTAAACATGGCGGTCGCTTGCGACAAAAATAAATAGTTCCGATGGTAAATCAATATGAATATTAGAAATGTAACCTTTTCTGTATGTTAATCTACTGTATTTTTGGAAATAAATAGTCATTGAATCATTTGAAACTTGATTCTTGTAAAGAAAATCAAAATACGTTAAAATATGTGTCTAATGTAAAATACGTTAAAATCTTAAGTAATCTGGCAAATAAATCATTTTGTATTTTGTATTTTTGTATTTTGTATATATCCGGTAAAACTTTGAGACCGATGTCGGTCGCCATCTATGTCGAGATTGCTTGCCATATCTTTGTCGGTTCGTTATTCTAGCGCGTTCGATTCCTCAGGCAGAATAATAGTGATAGTAAAGTACAACTTGTAAATTCTACGCTTGTGTAGTGCATGTTGTATTATTTCCTACATCCTTAGAGATTCAGTATACATGTACCACGTTTCCACTCTCTGTTGTGTTGTTACGAGATCACTGTAGCACGGCTGTTTTCATACAAACGGTCTGTAGAGACCGGCTGCAGTCTTGCAATTCTCTTACTAGAGTCCTGCCATGACGGTCCAGTCTTACGGCAAAAGAGGACAACTACATAATTCCGAACACGATCGTGAAATAATCGATACCTACCTACGATCGATTTTGACCACGAAATTTCCAGAATAAGACCTTGGGGGGTTATGCTCTATGACCAATTCCACGTCTTACATAGATACGACAAGATATCGACGGGGAGTGGGACAAAACCGTATTCTGTATGCCTTCGTTGGTTTTCTCAGCTGCGTCACAGCGCGATTCGGGCAAGAATTGAACTGTCAAGTTTTCCAGAATAAGACCTTGGAGCATAATTATTGTAAATAGAACGAAATATTTGTTTTATTTACTATATAGTTTTGCGATAGCAGCGCCGCGCCGCGCGACTTGAGCCGTGGCGCGGAGAGTCCGCGCCACGGCTCAAGTCCTATAGACACTTCAACTTCTTTCGTAATGGCGTCGCTTGCTTTTTGCTTCGACTCTGCCAGTAGGTATTAGTGTTGTAAACTTCGAAAGATCCCTTGTTTGGTTTAGGCAAAGAACTTGTAGGTACGTCATCAGCCTGTACTGGTCCACTACTGGATGCAGGCCTTCCTCTGATAAGGGTTTTATTGGCGTTTATCTCATGAGTGTTAAAGCCCATAATACCTACGCTGGGCATGCGGGTTGGGGATCGCAGTTCGGTGGTAGAATCATTCTGCTGGAGAAGCTGCTGCCCGCCCCCAGGATATTTCTTAGTCGCCTCTTACGACACCCACGGAAAGAGTTGGGGTGGTGCAAATTCTAAGCCAGCACCACACAGCTATAGGTACGGCCTACTTAACATGTCCCTGGATTACCTAAAATTTTATAAAACCTACTGGGAATATGTATATATTCGCAGCAAAACTGTTCTTCTACAAGAAGCTTATCATCAACAGTTTTGCTTGGTGAATATAATTTACTGTGACCAGCTTTTTCTGCCAACACACGGAGATTTAAGCCATCCAACTGTGAGTTGGACTTTTTTTTTTTTTTTTTTTTTTATTATCTGATATAGTCCTTCGATTGACCGCAATCTCACAATTCTCACATGATGGAAAGCGAAGATGCGACCGACGATGTATCACGAAGGTCTAGAAGATGGCTACTCCGGACCACATTCCGAAACACAACTGAGTTGCTTCACGGACTGGCCCAGTCCGGACTTTTAAACCTTTTCATGTCTTAAGAGTGTGCCTTAAGCAATTAACTTCAAAATTGTACTTGAAAATCATTATTTGTCTCAGAATCATCTGTGAAAGCTACCACCTTCATATTTAGGGAAATGTTACTTCGATTTCTTATCTTCAATCACGTGTTTTAAAAACACGATTGGTAAAAGTTTTTTCGATAGTTTATTCTTTGAAAAATAGATGTTTTGCCATTGAATTACTACTACTAGCGTAATGTTTTGCACACATTTTGCTATTTATCTCAGGAACAGCACAGTTTTTTTCTTCGGGTTTTGTTTTCCTAAGAAACCTAGAAGTATTTCTTTAGTTATGTCTTTTTATTTTTCGATTGGTTGATTCATTAACTTGTAATTAGATAAAAACAGTTCTGGCACATAGAAAATTCGGTGCACTCTCTGCTTTGTAGAAACTTCTCACTCGCGAGAAAACGAGAGTATTTGTCATCCCGCTCGAAATCTTATAACGACTCGAAGCCTCATGTGAATAATAAAAACTTCAAAGCTTTTTTTAAAAACCCTATAACACAAGTTTGTTTTCGTATAACGAGGTCGTTTGTAGTAGAACAGCGCCAACCAGCGCCCGCTCAAAGTTGAAACGTAGGTACCTACCTGTGCTGGGTATATTTATTTCAAGATGTGAAGTGCAATTCTGCTCCTAGCACTTCGTGTCTCTTCTTTCAATGGATAACTTGTTTCTTACACTGTTCCGTAACATAGTTTTCTAACTAAAATAAATATTTCACCACAAGCTCTGCTAAGCTTAGGGCTAGATAATGTGGTGTGAATTTATCGAAGAGATTTATCTCCACTTCTTTAGTTTTCACTTAAAATAATAATAATAATGTTGGAACAATACCAAACAATACCAAACAAAAAAATAATGTTGGAACAAAACCACCACTAAAAAGAATGATGGATAAATCATCATTCTAAATTTTTTAGTGGTGGTTTTCCATCACGCTCTTTGTTACCGCCAAAATACATTCAGCGTTGTCTGGAAGACATTGTTTTAAATCTTGCTGTATGTCGACCTTACCTTCCTTCCTTGCCTGAAAAGATAGGTACCTACCTATGCGCTAATATATTTTATATAGTAAAGTTAGGATATTTGTTACCACTTTACGTCTAAACTACTAGAATAGATAGGGTTGAAATTTTGCATAGGATATAGTTTTAGATTGAATCTGGATTAACATAATAGAACTCCTCTCAATTTGGAACCACCGAAGGTAAGGAATCCCTTCAATTGGTAGGTACAGTGGCGGATTATCCACGTAGCAGAAGTAGCAAAAGCTACGGGCCCCGCGCCTAAGGGGCCCCCCCTCACTTGCGGTGAAAATACGAGTTCTGCTCGCTCCGCTCGCCATTGTGTTGATTTGGATAAACTTTTTATCAATCACCAAATAGCATACAAAATATTTTCAGTAAAAAACACGAAAACTCGCCAATAACATTATAAGATTAACTTTCGTTTTGCCTCGTATTCGATCCCGTTTCAGTTCTTTCTTACTACATGCTACTAAACAAATGCACCTACTGGCAACAAGAATAAAAATGTATCGCTCCGCTTGCCGGTACCAAAACTCGACCCTGGTTTATAGTAGCTTTGCCCTTTAGTAGCCACCGCACAAATCTTCATGAATTAACGTTCATCCTAAATTTGAAACAGTAACGCAATTCATGGGCCCCCTGTTAACATTTGCTACGGGCCCCGCGCTGGCTTAATCTGGGTACGAGTGAGATTTAAACTGGTTTTAATTTGAAAGAGTAAGCCGAGCATTCATTGATGCTTGATCGTAAACACAAATAATTAAGTCAACAGCTGAACGTAGCATTGTTCATAGTGATTCACAACTTTTATGTTACAGGTCACTTATAATCAGCTAAGTAAATATTACATAGATTACTAAATTACTGATTAATTAACAAAAAAAGACGTGTGGCACTCGGGGACTGCCGCGGTAAAGCTATTGCAATGCCATCTAGAGGCGAGTTGCTGAACTAAAGAGACAAACGTCAAGGTTTTTTCGTTACGGAATTTCTGGATTCGGTCCCCGCGCTCAAGGCCCGCGATAGAAGCTATGCAATAGCTTAAAAAAACATGATATATAACAAATTAAATCACATCACGCATTTAAAAATCATAAAATCATTAAAAATAATTTATTAGCGTTATCAGTCATGTTTTTAACTTAAATTTATATGACTAGGTGGATTTTGCGCTGGTGATCGAAGTTGGAATGCGGTTTAAACAGCTGTTCCCATCACGTGTTGCAACTTTGACGTCTTTGCTCCCCTAAGAAGGTATAGGCATAAACCCCACTCTTGTCTTGGCGCATTACCCCACAATGTGAATGCGTCCTACCTTCATAGAATATTAGAGTTCCACAGGCATGCACGCTGTTATTCTTTAATAAGATGGTTCCACACCGCACATAAACCAAGTATTAAACCTTTGACAAATCTGCTATATACGAGGATGGTTCGGATTTACGGATATTTTGTTTTTATTAGTGGGGTTTGCGGAGGCTTTGAGGCTTCGAGGAAATTCACGTTGAAACTTAGAGATTGCAGTTTTATCCCTTTGGGTCGGTTTTCTCTAAAAATAGAACATGTAGAGCTGTGAAACGAGTAATTAATTGACAACGATAGAACAACCTAGCTGTGTGGTGCTGGCTTAGAATTTGTACCACCCCAATTCTTCCCGTGGGTGTCGTAAGAGGCGACTAAGGGATATCCACCAGGGGATGGGCAGCAGCGCCCCCTGCAGAACAAATCTTTCACCAAACTGCGATCCCCAACCCGCATGCCCAGCGTGGGGATTATGGGCAATACCCCCCATGATGTAAACGCCAATAGGCGTTTATCAGGGGAGGCCTGCGTCCAGCAGTGGACCGATTCAGGCTGTTGAGGTTGATAGAAAAAACCGACTAAGTCCTTGATATTTTATTCCTTTGTGCTTTTGATTACATTTTAATCTTAGTATTAATATAGGCCAGTTCTAAAAAATCGAATCAGTCCGTCAGTTAGATACCTATATAGATAGATATAGATATAATGTTGGACAATTTACACACATTCTAGCCCCAAGCTAAGCATAGCTTGTGTTATGGGTACTAGATAACTGATATACTTAATACAATATACTACATAGATATATTTTATTAGTATGATAAGGAGAAGATATACGATATATATTTTATTTTTATCGTTCAAACTAAACATTAAATTGATTTTGTTTTAAAAAATATAAACCGACTTAAATTATTATGTAGTTGTCATCTTTGTGTATTGTATTGCCGTCACTCATAGGGACCCTAACTGAAAAACAGCGCAGTATTGGGCAAATTCCTTATACTGCAAAATACTGAGCTAGGGTCTCTTTTTACCCAATGTATTGTTAGATTAAAGTACCTACTTATTAGTTTTATATATACTATTAATTATTGTATGTACCACTCAATTTATTATGTATTGGGTAAAATAGACAAATTTTTATCTTATTTATCTTATATAGTTTTTTCATGGATCCCACAGTCACTAAACCAAATTAAAATGGGACCACTTTCAGTCGCCGTCGGGGTCGAAAGAACCACTAGATTTGATTCAGCTTCCGCTAGGAAAGGAATGGAATCTCAAAATTGTTATCAGATTAAGCGGCATTTTATGCATTCTTTTGCAGCAACCTTTTTAGCCTCTACATGTGAGGACATATAAATAGTTAAAAGTTAGTATCTAAATTCATTTATAAAGTGTTTAAAACTGTTTGTTCTCCGAATGAAGCAAAATAAATAAGGTAATCGAGAGCCGTCTTCAAACCCTGCATACCATCCGGCTCTAGTACATTGCTAGCAATCACTCGATGGCAACCACAGAAGGCTTCGTCTACGCCGGCGTCTTCGCAACTTCTGAATGGTGTGACTTCATTAAACAGATTCTGGCACAATGAACAATATTCCTGTGATTAAGAGGTAAGAATATAACCCATAACACAAGCTCTGCTTAGCTTGGGGCTAGATAATGCTGTATGAATTGTCCAGAATTATTGTTATTATTTATTCCAGTCACATTGAATATTAATACACAATTATGACACAGCTACCTACTGCTGATGGAAAAAAAATCATAAAAGATTCTGGACTACTAATTGTAGGATCAATATCGAACAAACCTACAAAATTATACTATGTGCAGCTTAGTGTAATTTACTGTAGCTTTGATATTTACTATGGAAGTATTGTCTCAAAAATAACAATGTAATTTTGTGTAATTTTTGTCAGTGCTTAACAAAAATGTGTAAAAATCATTTGAGACCTCATCGAATCTGATTAACGTTATACTGAAACGTGGCGACAGTAATATTCCATCTCCCACGGAATTTACCACTACCTAAAGACTCAAACTTAGCTAAATAAACCTGGAAATAGTTTAGATTTATTTATTTGTAAGAACGTACAGGATTTGGTTATTGCTTAGTAGGATTTCTTCTGGCTGAGTCTCTTCATCATGGCCTCTCTGGCCTTGACACCACTGATGGACGCCTGAGCCCGCAGTGCGCCCTTGTACTGTTGCTGCGGAAAGAAAAAAATATATGAATACTTAGATAGCAGGACCAGGCAGCGCCTGCTACAAAACCATTCTACCATCGAACTGCGATCCCTAAACCGCATTCCCAGCGTGGGGATTATGGGTATCATCCCCACGAATTAAAAGCCATAAGGAGCTCATCAGAGGGAGGCCCGGGCTGCATCTGTGGCGTACATACGCCACTCAACATTGATCCGAAAAGTGCGTTCCAAATTATAACTTAGGCCCGTATTATGAAAGCTTGCTCAGTCATCGATCTATGCTTCAGCAACGCTTTTCTATGGCATACACGTCACTCAAGCATAGCTCTATGACTGAGCAAGCTTTCGTAAAACGGGCCTTAAACTAGCTGCACCACGTGGCTTCGCACGCGTTTTTCTATGGAAACGTTTAAAGGTGATTTCTATCCCACGGGAATTAAAAAGTAGCCCATGTTTGATTCCAGGATAAGAACAACCTGTATCCCAAATTTCAGCCCGATCCGTTCAGAGTTTTGGCTTGAAGAGGTAACATCCATACATCCATACAAACTTTCGCATTTATAATATTTTAAAAAGTAGACTATGTTTTATTCCAGGATTAGAATTACCTGTATGCAAAATTTCAGCCCGATCCGTCCAGTAGTTTTGGCGTGAAGAGATACATCCATACATCCATACATCCATACATCCATACATCCATACATCCATACATCCATACATCCATACATCCATACATCCATACATCCATACATCCATACATCCATACATCCATACATCCATACATCCATACATCCATACATCCATACATCCATACATCCATACATCCATACATCCATACATCCATACATCCATACATCCATACATCCATACATCCATACATCCATACATCCATACATCCATACATCCATACATCCATACATCCATACATCCATACATCCATACATCCATACATCCATACATCCATACATCCATACATCCATACATCCATACATCCATACATCCATACATCCATACATCCATACATCCATACATCCATACATCCATACATCCATACATCCACACATCCATACAAACTTTCGCATTTATAATATTAGTGTGATTTGCACCTTGTATGTATCTTTAAAATACAATTTAGCATTTCGCATAATTACTTCAACTCGGGCCATACCCCAAGTGAACGAAACATGCACTTCGGACCGGTCTCTCGGTCACTCACTCATCAGCCGCTCATTCACTCGCTATTACGCGCACATTCCGCGACTGACCACCTTGCTAACTTCACACGCTCACTTGACTTTGCTTTGTTATTTTCTTCCGTAATATTAATTATCTTTCTGCTTTGTACATCTGTTTAATCTATCATTAAAATCAATCATTAAATCGTAAATAACATTCTTCATTTCTGCTTCTTCACCATATTACTTTCGCAACCAACTCTGGAATACCAAGGACTTTATACAAACAGGTATGGGTATAGGAACGCCTAGGCCTTCGTGATACACCGTCGGTCGCATCTTCGCTTTCCATCAGGTGAGATTGCGGTCAAAACAAGTCTATTTCAATTTAAAAAAAAAATAAGCTGAACCACTCGTACCTACAACTCCATCAGTGGACCATTATATGCTGTTGAAGATAAGGAGCCATTTATTCCGTTGACGGTACTATACTAACAGGATGAAATCCAGTAAATTGAAAGAAACGAGTCAGAACATTTATCTAAGGTGTTTTAACGGTCGAAAGAATCATTATAGGAGATACCTTAAGATTCGCTTCTGGCTATAAAATATTTCAGGGCTTTGCAACGTCTTCCCTCGAGTCCCTACGGGTTGGACCCTAGATATAGGGTAGGCTTTTGATGACTATGGCGCGTGACTCTGCCTGAGAAGCGAATTGTAGCAAGTTTGATTCCCGCCGAGAGACACAAGTTTCTATAATCTGTAGATGTTTTTTTCGGGTCTAGGCATTTATATAATTGTACTTTTACTACGTGTTTAATCAAAATAAATAAGTTACCTAATGTACTTATCTTAAAGTATGTAGTAAAAATTCAACAAGATTTGATTTCGTGAAAAGTCTGATAGATTGGCTTTTACCACGTGTTTAATCAAAATAAATAAGTTACCTAATGTACTTATCTTAAAGTATGTAGTAAAAATTCAACAAGATTTGATTTCGTGAAAAGTCTGATAGATTGGCTATAGGCCTATAGCTAATCTAAGTAAGCTTTGTGATGCTGGCTTAGAGTTTGCACCACCCTAATCTTCCCGCGGGTGTCGTAAGAGGCGCCCCCTGCAGAACAATTCTACAACCAGATTGCGATCCCCAACCCGCATGCCCGGCGTGGGTTACATCCCATGAGATAAAGCTAATAAGGCGCTTATCAGAGGGTGGCCTGCGTCCAGCTGTGGACCAATACAGCCAGTTGAGGTTGGGACATAAGCCACGATCCCGGTAGTAAATCGTAAAACCTTAATCTTAACGGTACAGAAAGGGTTTGACTTACGATTTTACTACCGGAATCGCCCCCCTGGATGGTGGTCATGTGGTCAAGTTCTATTCAGCAACCGGTACCGTAACGACCAGTGGACGGATCGCGACGAAACGCGGGGTACATTTGGAACCTGTCGAAATTACGGACTATAAGGACTCACAGCCGGTTTCGTTAAAAAAAAACAGAAGCCCATGAAGAAGAAGAGCAAAATCCCTTAGTGCACCTAAAAGCGACACACCGCTTCTTCACAAAGTGTCCCAGAGGCCGTTGCCTTTGCGAGTAGAAGTCGGGGTACAGAGGAAAACCTTGGAGCCCTTACTAAACGCTTCGGAAGCAGAAACACGAAGCGTTTGAAGAAAACCTGATTGACAGCCGGTTTCTCGAACGCTTATTATATTGACAAATTGTTGACAATTTGTCAGGCTGTACACGCACTGCTATATTACTCGCGTGGTTTTTTTTGCAGAATTCTGTACTTAATGGAAGTTCACTAGCGGAAAAATATGAATATTTGGAGCACTATAAAGTTGTAGGTAGCTAAAATAGCAAGGAATTTTATTCGTCGTGTAGGAAAGTTAAGTTAAGTACGCAGGTTATATTCCGCGGGATTTAAATTCACGCTGTGAGATTCCGCAGTGCGTATATAACAAGCCGTTGACTATCCATTCAATGTGATAAGCGATCGAGAAACCGGCGGTAAGGCGTTAGGCTCTGCTGAAACGAAGCCGTCAGTCACCTAAAGTCCTGCTCCGATACTTCAAGGAGCTGGGCTGGTTAAGGCCTGCTAAGCAGGGAGACAATGCACAATACACTCTCATGCGAGACATCTGTGCAGATCTTAGTTCCCTCACATAGAATTGGAAGGCTGTGCTCACTTTGTGCACGATTTCATCCGAATTCGATTCGCGCGCAAACGTACGAATGTTCCCGACCTTCCAAGGACTATTTGAGCGCTGACACTGCGTGCGACTAGTCGAGTCGTACGTAAACGTGCGTGTACTTACAAGGTCCATATACAATCTGAACTGTAGGAATTTATCTTTCTCTTGAAACGTAAGGTAAAAAAAGAATACAAAGGATACGCGATTAATCACACTATCACACTAATATTATAAATGTGAAAGTTTGTATGGATGGATGTTTGTTAACTATTCACGCAAAAACTACTGAACGGATCGGGCTGAAATTTTGCATACAGGTAATTCTAATCCTGAAATGAAACATTTTTATCCCATAACCAGTTCCCATGGGATATAAATCACATTTAAACGTTTCCATAGGAACAACGCCACGGGGTACAGCTAGTGTTCGGTCTTTGCTCAAATAAACATAGGGTAGATAACTTAGTGAGACTACCAGCCGGTTTCGCCTACCCTCTGCTTGGAAATCGGCGAATGAACTGGATGTGACGTGTGCCGCCGGCGATATAAAAAAAACACCGAGTG
Organism: Eupithecia tripunctaria; assembly: GCA_955876795.1. Taxonomy (NCBI): domain Eukaryota; kingdom Metazoa; phylum Arthropoda; class Insecta; order Lepidoptera; family Geometridae; genus Eupithecia; species Eupithecia tripunctaria. The sequence goes on along the minus strand of OY041623.1, from coordinate 2,812,848 downwards.
CGCTTCTTTCATCGACCTGTTCCGCCCCGACCGCCGCACAAGCCGGACGTTAATACGTAAATCTTGGAAAACTGAATATCGAATCAATTCTCATCATTATTTGTGTTGCCGTGCAATAACCTACGAAAAACATTACAAACACTCGCGAGTGGAGTTTTAATCCTGTGTCCCTATATATCTGCGTTCTGGAAGCTGGATCCGTGCATGGCTTGGAGAATTCAGGTCAGTGGTCAAGCTATTTTATCTACCCTGTGTAACGAGCAAAGATCTATCCTTTTCTTTAATATTTCGCCTAGGTACTGGTACAGCATTAGATCAATTCACTCAAAATCTCTGGTCCTTCGATTTATATATTTTATTACTAGCGTCCTATTCAGACTCCACATTTTGGTCCTTCGAGCCGGATTATAATATTTTAAATTGATTTTCGTAAAATCATCCATATTTGGTGCGATATTCTTACGTTATTTTGTCATAATTACCACGTTGGTAATTCACTTTGCGAGACGCCATTTTGAACAGCGACAAAGACGTTACGTACCGTGTGCGTAACGATTTTTCAAATTAAATTCACAAGCCGTGCTTGTTCTATTTTTAACTTGATTCTACTTTAACTTTATTTTACTTTTATATTTTTACCGAGGCATTTCCCCTATTAGTCTTTACGCTTCCTTAAAATGTCTACCGACATGGAAAAGGCTCCATCAAAGAAAGAGCTAGAACCTGTTAGGAATTTAAACAAATCAATAGCTAAAAAACAACGATTGTTTTCGCAAATGCAGCAGGTTTATGATTTGTCGAAAAAACTTGATAATCAACCAAGCATAAAAGATATGTTTCTTTTGCGTGCCTCAGAGTTACAATCATTGCGGGAATCTTTTGAAGCCACTTGCTTAGATGTTTATGAACTGCAATTGATAATAAATCCCGAAACGCAATTCTCTGAGAACGACCTAAAAAGCTTTGATGACTTATTCTTTCATGTAAAATTGTGTGCTGGCAAATACAATATGGCCGACGTGTCGTCAAGTGCCACGAATAAAAATCACAATGTTGAAATTCGTCCGCGTTTGCCCAAACTAGAGTTATTTACATTCGATGGCAATATTGAGAGTTTCACTACATTTTATGAAACATTTTGTTCTTTGGTGCACAATCAAACCGGAATTTCAAACATAGACAAATTTCATTACCTGTTGTCATGCACAAAAGGTTCCGCGCTTAGCATCGTAAAAAGTATACCTATAACTGCGAGTAACTACGAGGTAGTCTGGCAATCCTTATTGGATAAATATCAGGATAATAGAATGCTTGTGGGTAAATACCTAGATAAGATGCTCAACTTTCCCGCGCTAAAATCAGAGTCTCCTACAAACTTAAACAATTTTATCGAAACTTTTGATCACTCGTACCGAGCTATAAACGCCCTAAACATTGAGCACCTATCTAGCTATGTACTGTGCCACATTGCTTTGAGAGGATTAGATCCAAGTACAAGAAAAACCTTTGAACAAACTCTAGATCAAACGACCATACCTACCTATGAACAGCTGATGTCCCATGTGCACAATCAGATAAAAATCTTAGAGCATTCACAGTCTTATTCTAGTCCCACTATCTCGCATAATAAAAATTCTGCGTCAAACAATCAAAACCGTAAACCAAGTGATAACAACAATAGAAAGGTATTTGCTTCGCAAACGCAATCGAAAGACATTAAATTCACTTGTTGTCATTGTGACAAAAATCATATGATTTTTCGCTGTGTGCAATTCCGTGAATTATCTCCTGCGCAAAGAATCAGCCGTGCTGATGAATTGAAACTATGTCACAACTGTCTCAAGAAAAATCATTCGACTTCCGACTGCCGAAGTGAATACAAATGTTTTACATGTAATCAACGTCATCATGCATTACTGCACATTGACTCTGAAATCAAACCCACTACCTCGCGAGCCGTGCCCGCCAACTGTAGCAGTGTTGAGCCGATAAATGCTTGCACAGCGCATGACACCAACGTAAACAAACACCATACGGTATTATTAGGTACAGCCATAGTCAATGTGAGTGACTCACTCGGGCACTCGCATGCTTGCCGCGTTCTTATCGACTCAGGCGCCCAGTCAAACTTCATAACCTTGAATTGCTTAGAGCGGCTAGGGTTGGCACGTCAAAGATGCCCGTTCAATATTGTAGGTTTGGGTGGAAACGCAGTAAAGAACTTCGGCATGACATCATGCACGATTTCACCTCGGTATTGTGATAAGCCTACTTTAAAAATTGATGCAATTATTTTACAAAAAATTACTTCGGACTTGCCTACGGTAGAAATTTCGGATGAAATATCCAAACAATATAAAAATCTTTCATTAGCAGATCCTTACTTCTATAAAAGGTCACCTGTGGACATCATACTCGCAGGTGATGTATTTCCTCATATTTATGATGGAAATAAAATAACAATAAGTTCCACATTACCCACTGCGCTAAGTAGCATCTTTGGGTACGTATTGTGTGGCAAAATTGAAGTACCGTGTACTTCTGATGATGTCGCTAATATTGCAACGTCTTGCAATTTAGTGTCGTACACTAATGACAGCGACACCATCAACAATCGGTTAAAATCATTTTGGGAAATAGAGGAGGCGCCGTGCGACATCCCTATGAACCCACTCGATAAATTAGCCGACGAGATTTATTCTGAGCGTCATTATAGGGACGAGACTGGTAGGTACGTTTCACCTATCCTACTGGACCCTAATCATACTCCTCTTGGCGAATCTTATAACCACGCCGTGCGTCGGTTACAGCACTTAGAGCGCCGATTTGCTCGTTCCCCCGAGTTGCGTGAACCCTACGTAGAATTTATGCGCGAATACGAGCAGATGGGGCATATGCAACTATACACCGGTACAGAACCAAGTAGGTACATTATACCACACCACTGTGTGGTGAAAAGCTCTAGTACAACTACTCCCGTGCGAGTAGTATTTGATGGCTCAGCAGCAACATCTAACGGAGTATCATTAAATGATAACCTACTTACGGGCAAAAAACTTCACCATGATATTTTAAAAATCATTTTTAATTTCCGCTTGTATCCCATTTGTTTTACTGCTGACATAGCCAAATTCTACAGGATGGTTCATATCAATCCTGCTGAGCGCTGTTATCAGCATATTTTGTGGCGGGAAAAACCAACTGATAAAATTAATACATATGAGCTTGTGACGAATACCTACGGCCTGCGCTCATCTGGGTATGTAGCAGTACGCTCCCTACAGCAACTAGCCGCTGATGAAGGTGCACGCTATCCTCGCGCTGCTGAGATACTTATGAATGGTTTTTTTGTAGACGACCTGCTATGGTCGACGCAAGACCTTAACGAAGCCTGTACGTTACAGGATGAGCTCGTAGCTCTGTTAAAGCTTGGTGGCTTTGACCTTCGTAAATGGGCAAGCAATGACCCCGAGTTGCTTGCAAGGATTGACGCAGACCAAGCAGTCGCTATAAACTTTACTGACGACACCGTGTGCTCGTCACTAAAAGTATTGGGCCTAAAGTGGCTACCTATCGATGATTGTTTTTCGTTCGATTATAATATGACGGATAATACCTATACGAAGCGGTCCGTACTAAAGTTGCTTGCTAGCATTTTTGATCCTGTAGGATTTTTATCCCCATGTACTTTTTTGGCAAAATGCATAATGCAAGATTTGTGGAAATTAAGCCTTGGCTGGGATGATCCGCTTCCTTCCGACTTACGCGATAAGTGGTCTTCATTTATCACTTCATTGTCTTGCCTCTCATCACTAAAAATTGAGCGACACATGCTTATACCTAAATTTTGTGATGTGCACCTAGTTGCATTTTGCGACGCATCAACCCGTGGTTATGCTTCAGTAATTTATTTACGCAGTGTTAATCAAAACAATGAGGTGAAGACCCGGTTGCTTATCAGTAAAAGCAAGGTCTCTCCGATAAAGCCACTTTCGATCCCAAGGAGCGAATTGATGTCTGCTGTGTTGCTTTCTAAGCTGGTTTTATTTGTCAAACAAAACATTCAAAATATTTCATATAAAATTACAGCATTGACGGATTCAAGTGTAGCGCTAGCTTGGTTGCAAACCCCTCCCTACAAACTAAAAACATTTGTTTCAAGTCGTGTCGCTCAGATAGTGGAGGTAGTTCCGTCAAACTGCTGGTTTCATGTACGAAGTGAGAACAATGCCGCTGACCTATGCTCACGCGGCGCATTACCTACTCAGATCGTAGCTGAGTATGAGCGTTGGTCGAGCGGCCCAGCGTGGCTTAAGGATGACGTTCATCTGTGGCCGATTAGTACATTTTACGTTACTGAAAAAACGGATATTTTAGAACTTAAGACTCACTTCTCATAAAATAGAAAATGAAAACTTAGGCGCTATATTTGAAAAATTTTCATCGCTTAATAAATTGCAACGCGTCATTGCTTGGTGTTTGCGATTTATAAAAAACTGCAAAGCATCTCAACGTTCTGTCGGCCCGTTATCAACTCATGAGTTAAAAGCGTCCCATGACCTTCTAATAAAAGCAACACAACAACAATACTTTTCTAGCGAAATGAATAACATTAAAAATAATAAATTTGTTCCTTCTCTAAGGAAGCTTTCACCCTTCGTGGATGCGCATGATTTCCTCAGGGTGGGGGGTAGGATCAGTGAAGCTGACCTACCCTACAACAGTAAGCATCCCTTATTGTTGCCTAAAAAATGTCATTTAACAATTTTAGTAATTGAACATTATCACAAAATGTACCTACACGTGGGACCTCGTTCCCTACAAGGAATCTTGTGCAAGCGATATTGGATCTTATCAGCACGCAGTATGATTCGAAGTGTGTTGTCTAAATGCATCACTTGTTTTAAATGCCGCCCTACGTCAATACAGCCCGTAATGAGTACGTTACCTAGTGAACGATTAAAAATTAACAAAGTGTTCAATGATGTTGGCTGCGACCTAGGTGGTCCATTGCACATAAAGGCCAGTTTAAATCGTAATGCAAAAATTCTTAAATGTTACATGTGTCTTTTTGTGTGTTTTTCCACAAAGGCTGTTCACATTGAAGTTCTTAGCGATCTATCAGCTGATTGTTTTCTCGCCTCGCTTGATAGGTTCGTGGCGCGACGCGGCTTATGTTCTTGTCTACATTCGGATAACGGAACGAATTTTGTCGCCGCTGCGAAACACTTAAAAGACGTTTGCAAATTTTTCAACGTTAATAATAATATAATTTCTGAGGGTTGCTCAAAACGTTCTATTGAGTGGAAAAATATTCCACCAACGGCAGCTTCAATGGGCGGATTGTGGGAAGCTGGCATAAAATCTGCCAAGCATCACCTACTCCGTGCAGTAGGCGAAAGGGCACTAACCTTTGAAGAGCTCACTACTGTCTTCTGTAAAATTGAAGCGGTCATGAATTCGCGGCCCCTTTGCCCCTTATCTGATAACCCTAATGAGTTTGATGTTTTAACACCGGCTCATTTTTTGGTAGGACAAAGTCTTCTTGCCGTGCCTGAATACGATTTTGATGACGTAGATATGAATCGCCTGTCACGTTGGCAGTGCTTGCAAAGAATCTCTCAAACGTTTTGGAAGAAATGGTCTAACGACTACTTGCATACCTGGCAACAAAGAACAAAGTGGTTCGCATCTCCTCCCAATTTAAAAATCGGTGACTTAGTTCTTATCAAATCCGAGTTAACTCGTCCGCTGAACTGGGCTCGCGCTAAAGTGGAACAACTTCACGAAGGTCCAGATAAAATAGTTCGAGTTGTTACTTTGAGGACGCAAAAGGGACTTATAAAAAGACCGGTTAACAAGCTGTGTCCTCTACCTTATACAAATTAAATTTAGCTTTCATATGTCATTCATAAACCTGCTTAACATTTTATTTGAGTAGGTTCATATAATAATCAAAGCTTAACTAACTTAACGTAATAAAATGTATCTATATGTATTAAAATTTGTTAAAATTATATTCTATCTGCCCTATAATGGACACATTCCTTCTTTCAACCTTATAATGCTGTACCAATTAACTGTTAGGTAGGTACATTAAGGTTAGGGAAATTATCATGATAATTTCTGTGGGGGGTATGTTCGGTCTTTGCTCAAATAAACATAGGGTAGATAACTTAGTGAGACTACCAGCCGGTTTCGCCTACCCTCTGCTTGGAAATCGGCGAATGAACTGGATGTGACGTGTGCCGCCGGCGATATAAAAAAAACACCGAGTGCGCTTCTTTCATCGACCTGTTCCGCCCCGACCGCCGCACAAGCCGGACGTTAATACGTAAATCTTGGAAAACTGAATATCGAATCAATTCTCATCATTATTTGTGTTGCCGTGCAATAACCTACGAAAAACATTACAAACACTCGCGAGTGGAGTTTTAATCCTGTGTCCCTATATATCTGCGTTCTGGAAGCTGGATCCGTGCATGGCTTGGAGAATTCAGGTCAGTGGTCAAGCTATTTTATCTACCCTGTGTAACGAGCAAAGATCTATCCTTTTCTTTAATATTTCGCCTAGGTACTGGTACAGCATTAGATCAATTCACTCAAAATCTCTGGTCCTTCGATTTATATATTTTATTACTAGCGTCCTATTCAGACTCCACAGCTAGTACCCGATAAATAAATCATTAGGGATCTTAAAAACTCGACGCCAAGCAAGTGAGTATTAGTTATCTGTGTCTTGTGTGGTTTGTTTATTAACATTCTACTTCAAGTTTACCTTTTGTATAGTATGTAATCAGGGTTCCGTCCCCAAAGGGTAAAACCGGACCCTGTTACTAACCGCCGCCGGTTTCTCGAACGCTTGTCACATTGAATGGATAGTCAACGGCTTGTTATATACGCACTGCGGAATCTCACAGCGTGAATTTTAATCTCGCGGAATATAACCTGCGTGCTTAACGTAACTTACACGTACGACGAATAAAATTCCTTGCTATTTTAGCTACCTACAACTTTATAGTGCTCCAAACATTCATATTTTTCCGCTAGTGAACTTCCATTAAGATACAGAATTCTGCAAAAAAAACAGTGCAGTGCGTGTACAGCCTGACAAATTGTCAACAATTTGTCAAAATAATAAGCGTTCGAGAAACGGGGGTAAGCATCCTCTGTCCGTATGTCACCAGGCTGTATCTTATGACCAGTGATAGCAAGACAATTGAAATTTTTACAGTTGCCACAAATAATGAAAGTTAAATAATTTTATTAAATAAGGGGGCAACGTCCTATAGTCTTTCACATCTGAAAACCAGCGCTACCTTGCATTAATGCGAGGTAGAATCAAGCTGAGGTGGAACCCTTTGACCTGCATCGTTACAGCATTATATTTTTATATTATGTAGGTACTACGCTAGTCTGTATAATTGTAACTACCTACCTACTTATACCTATCTGTTCTGTGTTGTAACTGTGTTGTTCAATAAATGTATCTCTCTCTAACTCTCTCTCTCATATTGTTTTTTTACGAGGATTTTTTTTTATTGATTTACAAATTTAGTCATAGACCATTATAGAAACATTAAAGACCCGCACTCGACCGGTTTTATTATTATTGATGCTTGCTTGAGCTGTAGTTTAACCATATCGTACCTAGGTATGTACAGTCAGGTACATTTTACACTCGTTGCCGCCGCCTATGTAAGGCCAGCGCTAGGGGAATTGGGATTTATCGTTTTGTAAAGATACACTACTTTTAAGGGCTCTCTAAGGACGAAGTGCGGCTTGAAAAATGTTTAGGTTTATTCATTTTCTACAACAAAAGATATATAGGTACTAATAGATTGTTTTTTTTAATGTTAAGACACAGAGTTTATAGTTTATCGTAGCGAAGAGTGGGAGTAAGAAAGATAGGCTTAATCGCTTTGTGGTGGGTTAGTGTTGCCTTAAAGTTTTTTAAAGTTACGCGATTATTTTAAATATTACACGACAGAGTGTTAACTTGTTGAAACGGCGGAAAAAATAGGTAATTAAACGCGATAAATACCCGTGAATATTTAAAATAGAGTTGCTTTATTTATTAATTAGATTAAAGAAAAAAAATAATCCAGAACTCACATTTTTCATACCAATTTGACCATGATCATCAGCCTCTCTACATTATATCTAACCTTAGGTAGGTTAAGCTAAGCGCACTGTCCTTATCATACCGGATCCAGCATCTGCCAGCAGTATTTGGCAGATTAATCATCCCAGCTACTCGGTTCTCCATTTGACCAGGCACAGCCGGTCCGCTGGTTTCCGAAACGCTAATCAAATCCCAAATCAGTTGACAAGGTAATTAACTCGATACACTGTCAAATCAAATCGGATTGCACGGACGGTGATTAGATATAAAGAAGGATGGCAAGGTTCCATACATCTGCTGACCCAACTTTTTTGGCGACGAGCATCACCCCGGCCTTATAAAATAAACAATACGTACCTAAAGGATTCAGAAATCAATAGAATAAACCTTTTACAAGTTGGGAGAAAAAAGTTATTTGAGGTTATATGACTGTTGGGCTGCATAAACGTAGACACATTTTGTTGCCGACACGGCACACCGAACACTTTATGATCGTCAATGAGTATGTGTTAAGTGGGAGTGGGAGCAACTAGGCACACGTATGCGCAGGAATGGATGATTATGATTGATGATTTGATTCTATAGAAATCAAATATTCATCGGTAGCTTGTATCTGACACAAGACACGCTTATTTTATTTCGATCGATCGATCCTATACCACCTGCACCTACTATACCAGTAGGTAAATTGTATGAATATAAATGTAGTGTTATGTATGTATGTATGTAGGTAGACAGCATTTTTGCTATAGGTTTATCGTGTAAACTGCGCTAACCTTAAAAACCATCGTTAATAAAAGATATGGATTTTGCTCGAATACCTCCCCCCCTCCCCAATCTCACGTGAGACTGGATGAGATTTGGCTCTGAGAATGCCGTGGTATCGATTTCTAAGATTTTCGTTGAAAAAAAGTAGGTAAACAGCAAATCAATCTACTCGCCACATCAGGAGACAATGTCATTGCTTCGATCAAATATACCCTAGATTCCGCGTAAGCGCTCCAAAAGTAACCAAACTAAACAGTGCTTAGATTTATAATAAGCACTGTTTTGCCGTTAGTGTCGCGCCGACCGTCAAGTGGAACGATGCCGAAGTGTTCTGTGAAAAGTTGCAAAACTATCACCCTTACAAAGAGAAAACAACATGGGATTCATATTTTTGGCAAGTTTTGTACTTTTTACTAATACTTACAGTGATAAACATACGAAATAATCTAGTTAACATCTCCAAATTAGTATTTCAAGAAATAATATCCTTTTATTTTTGCTTCGCAGTTGTCTCTTTTGCACGCATAATAGAGTTTACAAGGGTAATATGAATGTCCTAAAGTCGTATGTGATATAAGTATTATGAACATAAAGTTTAATTTCACTAGACGCCACCGCGACAGCAATAACAGCGTTTTGCTCCGCGGCATTGACGAAAAAAAAAAAAGACGTGTGGCACTCGGGGACTGCCGCGGTAAAGCTATTGCAATGCCATCTAGAGGCGGGTTGCTGAACTAAAGAGACAAACGTCAAGGTTTTTTCGTTACGGAATTTCTGGATTCGGTTCGGAAGCTATGCAATAGCTTAAAAAGTCGTTAGGTAATTGTTGATAACTAAACTTTAGATTGCTGCAATAAGGTTGATTATTAATAAAATATTTAAATGGATTTGTGATGATTTTTAGTATTATCCCTAAGATGTATGTATGTATATCTCAATTGATAGGAAGGCATAGTAAACTCAAGCCGTTTTTGTGCGTTGTCTCACTACGGAAAGTTGCATCTAGGGTATATTTGATCGAAGTGTCGTTGTTTCAATTTGTGTTACTTGATTTACGATGACATTGACAGTCACAAAAGAAGTCACGTTCTAAGCTTTATGTCGGCTACCTAGCGTTTCTTTCTCGCACAAAATAAAAATAAAAATATATTTTGACTCCCAACAGCTACAAATGTAAATGATGGTTAGAAAAATCTTTTAAAAAATTATTTATCCGTCATTAGTTATTACATGTCTGCACAGCCCTTGTTTGTTTTTATTCGTGCAGGGGCGGGTGTTGCCATCCTTCTTTACTAATTAATAATCATCTTACAATTGATGAATCTGTGTATATTTTCATATGGTGTGTGACCAATTTATTCATTACTTCAGTTCAATCATTCACCACAGTAGCCGGGGCGGGCGCCCGGAGGTTGGGGGACACGCCCCACCAGACATTTGCCGACGAGGTACACGCGGGGTAGAGACATGTCAATGTATGTCTATAGAATTCATTACGGATGTAAGCGGGTTAACTACGAACCTTGTTTGTGTTGGAAGAACAGCAACAACCACACACACCCTGAAGATGTCGTTAAGGGATGAAAAGTGGGTGTTCTTCCAGGAGAAATAATTAAAATTAAATTAAATTACTCGTAAGTCTATAGAGTTGTACAGTCACCAGCATAAATATATGACTATGGGCAGCGCTGCAAAAATATCTGATCATCCATTGATGGTATAATTATGTGACGATACGTAGCCGGTAAAAATATGTGATGATTTACACCCGGCATAATAATCGTTTGCCTTGTAACAGTATAAATATTGGATCGGACGGGAAATCAAAATTATGTGACATTTCAGCAGCGTAAATATGTATCTACTGTAAAAGCATAATTATTGGATCATATAAACTGCAATAATATCTGACAGAACTAACAGTCAAAAATATATCAACGGATGAACTTTATCTGCCAAAACATAGAGGCGTAATTTGAGCGAAACTGTCTGACGCTTCTCGAAAAGAGTATCAACCTGTCATTGGATATCGCCGTCTCACGTTTTATGGCATGATTTTAGCATTTAGCATTTTAGTTGTCGGCGGTCAGTGTTATGTTATGTATGATTATCTACCTAAGATCCGAATGCGTAGTAAACTGGTGATATCAAGTATGTCAAAATATTATTAAAATTATAACGGATTGTTATAAAAAACGATGTTATAAATACAATCTTTCACATTTATTTATTCTTTCTTGTAAACTTAATATTCAATTTCGTCTCTAGGGACGAAATGTATAACTTTCATCCCGCTGCGACATATGACAATTTTTTTTTTCCTTTTATGTGCTGCTGCTTGGCTGCTTGGCTGATTATTGATTTGAAGATCAGATGATCTTCAAATCAATAATCCAGTCTGCTGTCCGATTCTATCTGTTCTGTGTCATTAGGAGAGAGTGTAGTCCAGTGAGTCAACTCTCTATCTTTGTCCGAATATCTAGTCGCCAGGTCGGGGATGCTGTGTCTTTTCAGCTTGGAGAATTTGATACTGCCGTGACCTTGGAGGTTGGCGGCTAGTAGGTTTCTATGTCCACACAGTCTTAGTTGGTATTTTTTACTAAAGTTTTCGATTTATTTTTTTACTGTAGGCATTTTCATGTCCATGTGTTTGTTGCTCACGTGTGGAGGTATGTTGAGCATATTTCGGATGGTGAATATGACAATTAATGACAACTAATGACATGTACAAAACAAATGACTGCTGTCCCCTCACTTTTCTCTTGAACCACCACCTTTCAATACAGCCACTCAACTTCAACTTCTTGTGAGATGTTTTTTGCGTCTGGTTTGACGCAATTCATAGGGCCATTCAATTACAGCGTAATGTAAAATTAAAATAAATTAGGGGTACTTACCATATTATAATTTACTTTCAACTATTTCTTTAAAATAACATATTTTATTTGTATATTTTGTATATTGGTATTTATTAACCATTATAACATTGGAAGTTATACAAGGCAAGTCATGGATTACAAGTCACATTCAAGAAAATTTTAATGTTTTTATAATAATATTAGTAATACACAATATATATTCCATTCATAATAATTCAGATAATTAATTTTTTTTCTATGCCGTTAACAGAGTCATAAATTAAACATTTCAATTACCTACTTAAATCAATAAATTGCTACACATAAATTCATTAATACTATAAAATGCATGGCTTTCAAAGAAAAATTTAATTTTATGTTTAAAATGATCAAAATTGTCAATGTCTGTCAAAATATTTACCACTTTTTAAATGATAAAAATTAATGGTAGAATAGTTCTCGGTATTCTACCATGTCTATTCAACATCAACTGTGGTAGAATAGCGAAAGCTACCATGGCTATATTCTGTCATCTCTAAAGAGGATTTTCTATGCCTAAGAAAAAAAGCGGAAATACGTCAATCCTATCTTCGTATCATTTTTCGAGTTGTACAATTTTGTGTGATTGTTACAATAAGTTCAGACATTGACATAGGCATAGATTTTACGCCTGATTTTATAAAAGAAGAGGCTAAAGTATAAGTGGAAAACCTTTTATCACCTAAATCAAAATAAACAGAAAACGTTTTGTTAATATATTTTAACGAATTCTCAAATACTTACCAAGCTTCAACATTATGGAGCGTGTATTCTATGTTAAAGACAACACACAATGTACATTTAAAGGTTTTCGAGTGACTAACATCGTTTCTTAAAAGACAAAATGATGGATTTAACAGAAAAAAAAAGAATCTTTCACTATCTATAACTAACAATTGCTCTAATTTGACCATAGACTTTAAATAAATATCTCTCCTAAGTTGTTGATATATGTAAAATAAAATATAATTTTTTTCATTAGCTCATTCGTATTTTTTCTATTTTTACTTTCCTTGTATTCGTAATGAAAAGCACAGTGTTTACTTCGGGTGAAAGTAACATTTTGTCCCGAACTATTAGCGCCCTCGCTACGCTCGGCCGCCAAACCCCGTCTCGGGACTAAATAAGTTACTTCGATCCCTTGGGTAACAATGTACTATTATTTTTCTTCTTTATTATTCTTTATTAGGGATTATTATGATATATATTATATTAGGATATTGTTTTCGTTAAAGCATCCGCTCTTGATTGGAAAACGTTTTTATCAAGAAACGCGACATTTCTAAAGTCAAAATTTATGTATTGACTGTTAGTTGTGTCAGATATTATTGCAGTTTATGTGATCCGATAATTATGCTTTTACAGTAGAAATATATTTACGCTGCTGAAACGTCACATAATTTTGATTTCGTGCATTATCAGATACTTTTACTCGGTCCGATCCGATATTTATGCTGTTACAAGGCAAACGATTATTATGCCGGGTGTAAATCATCACATATTTTTACCGGCCACGTATCGTCACATAATTATACCATCAATGGGTAATTAGATATTTTTGCAGGGCTGCCCATAGTCATATATTTATGCTGGTGACTGTACAGCTGATGTTACCGGGTTCTTTCTGACGATCATAGCGTCCCCGCCACAGTAGCGGGGCGGGGGCCCCGGAGGTTGGGGGACACGCCCCACCAGACATTTGCCGACGAGGTACACGCGGGGTAGAGACATGTATGTATATGTATGTCTATAGAGTTGTACAGTTGATGTTACCGGGTTCTTTCTGACGATGATGGCGACGCCGCCGCAGTGACCGGGGCGGGCGCCTGGAGGCCGGGGGACACGCCCCACCAGACATTTGCCGACGAGGTACACGCGGGGTTGAGACATGTATGTATATGTATGTCTATAGAGTTGTACAGTTGATGTTACCGGGTTCTTTCTGACGATGATGGCGACGCCGCCGCAGTGACCGGGGCGGGCGCCTGGAGGCCGGGGGACACGCCCCACCAGACATTTGCCGACAGGGTACATGCGGTCGAGAGGGACGTCTACGTCTGTTAGGTCTTCTTCAGAGGCGGAATCTGGAAACAAAACAAATATGATGTTTTATGAAACGTAGGTAAAGATTGTAAAGAACCTCGTTACCTCAGCTCTGATACTTATTCTTGAAGAAGGATATTAATATAAAACTATAATTTCTCGGACGACAAGGCCTTTAATGAAGAAATTGATGTTCCTAGAACTGTATTACTAATTTACTTACAGATAAATTATAAATAATTAAATAATGCTGGACAATTCACACAGCATTATCTAGCCCCAAGCTAAGCAGTGCTTGTGTTATGGGTACTAGATAACTGGTATATATACTACATAGAGATTTTTTTTTACTATACATAGAAACTTCTAGAACGCCCTGAACAAATATCTGCAGATAGTACAAATATTTGTGCCGAGACGGGAATCGAACCCGCAACCTCCTGCGTCGCAGGCGGACCTTCGCCCACCGTGCCACAGAGGTCGTCTTCCAATTGAAATCGGAAATATTTTAAGAAGATTTTGCATGCCACCCATATTATACCATACCACCCAGCCAACTATTGACCTTATAAACAAATAGAAAAACAGAAAGTGCAAAAAGCTGACTCGTGAAGGATTTGAACCTCCGCCCTCCGATGATCAAGTAATATGAGGTATATCGGCGCTCTGACCTACTGAGCTAACGAGTCTAATACTATATCCAACGAAATAGCGCTCCAGCTTCAAAATACTGACATCAAGACAAGGAAATTCCTGTTCTAAATACAAGAAACCAAAGCTCATTTTTTTATCAAGAGAAAATTGTTATAGCTACACAGGAATTTGAACAAAATCCAGCATGACTCAAAGGTTGTTTTTCTATGCGACTCCTAGCTGCGATGACAATCAACTTGTGTTTGAGGATGACGTCACCATTATAGAATGCGGCCCACACACAAAATTGAATCTTAAGATAGTTAATTCAGAACTCAGATTTAGGTGATGTGATAGTTTTGTTCATTTGGAGGATCCTATTCAATTGTGTGACGTCATCGTAACCAAGGCCATTGCTGTAGGAAAGAAAACTCTACAGAACCAAGTTTATAGTTTATTTTTGATTGCGCTCCTAGCTTGTTAAGGTAGGTTAGGTAGTGTATAGAAGCCAGTAAAGCGATAAAATTTTCTCACATGGCTCAAAGATACGTCTCCGGCTTGAAAAAACGTAGATACAAAAAATATCATATTGTTTTTTTTTTAGATAATTATTAAATTTAAGATAAAATAATACAGTAGTTTTTAATTTTCTAAAAAAAAAAAACCTTGGAAAATATTGACTTTTGTGGTGCGTCCGGACCTCATGTTTCAGTGTAATTGTTTATCTTATTTCCTATAAATAATAGCAGTATTTCGCATAGGTTCAATATGTACAAATAACCAGATAGTTACTACGCGAACATAAGCTTTAGTTGTTAAGTTACAACTAGATAACTGCGCGTTCGACGTAATAAATGAAATCACGCAAATTTATGTGATTTTACTTATGACTAGCAGCGCCTCGCGGTTTCACCCGCGTAGTTCCCGTTCCCGTGGGAATTCCGGGATAAATATTAGCCTATGTCACTCCCTAAAGTAAGCTTTTTAATGATAAAAGCTTTGTTAAATCGGTCTAGTACTTTCTGAGCCTGTTCAATACAAACAAATAATCAAAACTTTTATCTTTATAATATTACTAGTATCAACTAGTTTCTGCCCGTTGCTTTACAGGCATTGTTTCCATCTAAAACGTAAAGGTGATATATCCCACGGAAACTAATTTATGGGATAAAAAGTTTAGTAAGTCATGATTCCAGGATAAGAATTACCTGTAGCTATGCAAAATTTCAGCCTGGTCCGATCAGTGGGTAATCTTTGCGTGAAAGAGTAACGAACATACAAACTTTAATGCATGAAATAAATAGGTACAAATTTTCGCGTTTACATCAGCATACAGCGGGGTTATGCAGCCAGCGTCTTGGGGACGCGACCGACGACTGGTATTGATATGGTTTTGCTCAATAGGGTATTTGCATGGATTTTTTTTATTTTTTTAATCGATTATTTAGGTTAATACATAAACGAAAAAGAATATAACACCCAAAAAAAATTTAATTATTGAGGTAAAAAAACTAAAAGTAAAACTACACTCAGTTTCGGGTGATAAAAACGCTGCCATGTTAACCATTGCATGACGTCACGGATCATCGAGTCCCCTATGTAAACTCAAAGTCAAAACTTCGTGCCCATACAAAAATGTTCAAGTATGACGTCACGCTTCACATGCCAAGTTTTTATTTATTTATTTATTTATTTATTTTATTAATTAATTAGAACGGCGATTGCCAATTACACTAACTAATTAATTTATGTACAAAGAACTAAAGACCTAAAATTAACATTAAATTAAATTAAAAATGATATTGATTGAATAAATATTTTAAATTTAAGGTAAAATTATACATTGTAAAATTGTTCATTTTTCAATATAAGAATCATTATTTTAAATATAGGAAATCGGTCATTCACCCCTCTCACAATAGAGCAGACAAATTGACATAAGGTTTATCCGATCGTCTGCAAATATGTCACAGTCTGGAAAAGCCCTAATTAACCCGTTAAGGGCGCCGAGAGCGTGAGGCAGCGGCGCCTGATGGTGCCCTACAGTGCGGCAAGATGGTAGAGCGAGGAGCCTGTGACTTCTACCGCGAATATAGTTGTTCGGCACGTAGAGGCGAAACAACTCGTTGCGTTTAGACATTTTGCTGTTGACACTTAAAATATCTATTTTTTAATGATTACATTTTACACTAAAGACATCATAAAATACTAAAAAAAAATACAGATATATTTCTATATCAATAGAGAATACGTAAAAAAATATTAGCTTTTTTGAAGTCACATGCATGTACACCCTATTGCTTGAATTGTTAATACCTATACCGTGTCCATTTTGAATGAAGCATAATCAAACCGCCCATACTTAACCTGAAATTCACTTTGTTGGCGCGTCCTTCTATACGTAATTTACATTACCTACTTATCGATTTTAGATCGTCCCTTCAATAAAAATTGCTTACAATTTTATCAGAAACTCGACGCCAAGCATGTGAGATTTTGTTATTTGTGTCGTACTTTGTTAACTAACATGCTTCATTCAAAATGGATAAACCATTGTTCTAACTTTATTTATATTGTATTTTATTATAAATACCTATATTTTTTGACGATATTCAAGTGTTTTGTCAACCAACTCACTTTAAGAAAGTACAGATGTGACCTAAGATGGAGCACGCTTTTGAAGGAACTTATTTACCGAAGACTCCAAGATTATCCAAATCTGTGATATTTTCAAGTCGATTTGCGAGGATTTCAAAAGTGAGCTCTCAGTCCACACGCACACCAAGATTATACTCATATGGGAAACCAGACGCAACAAGCTCATTCCACTCTTTGGCTATTAGTTTCAGTTTCAGTTTCAGTTTATTCTCAATCAAATACATTTGTGTCGGAATATTTTACAATAGAAATGATAAATAATTATAATGTCAAATATACAAAAGTTACAATACATAAATAAGATGTCAGTATAATAAAAAATCAATACAATAACACAGAAAGAAATCAAATCAGGACACAAAAAATTACAAATTACGTACACACTAGATTAATATTTTATATGGTCTGTGCTGTTTGACTTTTTGTCATTGAAGTAGTCGTCGATGGAGTAGAAACACTTTTCCAGTAAGAAACTTTTCAATTGTTTACCAAACTTAACGGGACAGTATATAGTTTTAAAGACAATTGGAAGCCTATTATAAAGTTTAACAGCCTGTAATCGAACACTGTGCTTTGCTATGTTCAGCCTTACTAGATAGTCACTTTTAATGTTTTTTTCTCCTAGTATTTCCCTTATTAATTCACTTATTATGGAAGTAGAGCAGAATTTTTTGGTTCGACACTGTGGTATATCCGACTGAAATGGTATTTTTGAATAAAGTACCTATATGACGAGTATACTAACATTCCCTAGAGATGTCGTGCTTGAGAATCCCGCGCAGCTTCTTGTTCTGAGTCGGGTACTCTGGTTCCTCCAGCTCAGGGAGGCTGTGAGCCTTGCATTTCTTCTTCACGCTGCGCTTCGTGTACTTCAGGATTCTGGAAGGTTCCATGTCATTACACTTCTATATTTATATTATATAGAGGTAAGATTTGAGTGTTTGTTTGTATGGAATAGGCTCCGAAACTACTGGACCGATTTAAAAAAATCTTTAATTATTAAAAAACTTACTTTTCAGGGAGTGATATAGGCTATATTATATCCCGGAATTCCCACGAGAACGGGAATTACGCGGGTGAAACTGAGAGGCGCTGCTATTAATATTATAAAGCTTCCCGCGGGTATCGTAAGAGACGACTAAGGGATATCCACAAGGGGCAGGCAACAGCCTCTCCTGCAAAACCATTCTACCATCGAACTGCAATACCCAAGCCACATACCCAGCGTGGGGATTATGGGCCCCATGAGTTTTTTTTTTATTTTATTTTTTTATTTAGTTAAAGAACACAAACATCATATAAATTATGTCTATCAACAATCTTAATGGTAATTATTCCAATACATATGCCATTTTTTGCGTACATAGCATGTTTTGTAGAGTATGCGCTCAGTGAAATAAAAATCTAAAATCAATGTACCTACTAAAGAAAAGGAGTACCTATTTCAATAATATCTATATCTATATCTATATATCTATATCTATATATTTTATAAAATAAAATTGTGTTAGTTACACTACTTATAACTCAAGAACGGCTGAACCGATTTGGCTGAAAATTGATGGGGAGTAGCATAGAACCAGGAGACGGACATAGGATAGTTTTTATTTCGATCCCGGCTTAACGAATCTTGATGAAATTTGGCAGGGAGGTAAACGGTATCCCGGGGACGGACATAGCTACTTGAATAGAGCGTGCGAAGCCGCGGGCAAAAGCTAGTAACAGATAAAAGCCAAAGGCACTTATCTGGAGGCCTGAGTCTAACAGTAAACCAATATAGGCATTCGAGGACTTTAAGAAAATGTCTTACGAAAATTTCTTCTTCTTCTTTGGAATATCAGCTATGCTGGAGACATCAGTCTCGGAGTCCGGGTAATACGGAACTTTACCCATACTGGTCAGGCGAAGTATCTTGAAGGTTAAGGATTCACTCCAAGGTAAGTTTCACTTGGCTTGCAGGTTAATCGCTGCTTGTACATCTGAGTTACACAAAATTATCTTTTATGAAAACAAAAATAGTCCCAACAGATCCGCCATTTTAGCAAAATGGCCGCTAGACAGTTTGAGGATTAAAGGGCAATGTATTAGGATTTACTTCAAGGAATGTTTCACTTAACTTGCAGATTATAGGTTAGTCGCTGTTTGTATAACTCGGCTTCAGAAAATTAAAATATGTTTTAAAGATATATGCTTCTACAACACCCTGAACAAATATCTGCAGATCAGCACTTGCACTTTAAAATAATTTAATTTTCTGAAGCCGAGTTTTACACAAATATTTGTACGATCTGCAGATATTTGTTCAGGGCGTTCTGGATGTTTTCTATGTATAATAAAAAATATCTATCTATGTAGTGTATTGTGTTATGTATATCAATTATCTAGTTTCCATAACACAATCACTGCTTAGCTTGAGACTAGATAATGCTGTGTGAATTGTCCAACATTATTTATTTATTTATTTATAATATACATAGATATTTACGCTAAAATATCAGATTAAAGTACTTAAAGCTTGGGACAGATTTAGCTCCAACTCGAAAAAAACAACTAACAGGCTAAAGGTTTCTTCGTGGTTTCTTTACTGTATTCTATAGGTACCTACATACCAAAGTGACAGAAATTAAAAATATCACTGTATTTCCGTGTCAGTGTATAATGTGACCTTTTCTAAGTGTATCTACAATTATTGTATTAGGGAAATAAAGTAGTTTTGATTATTTTTATTTCGTAAATGCACTGACTTGTGGTAACTTATTGATGGTTGTTTCAGGCTTGGGTTTTCAGTTGTAAAAATGTGATTTACATTATTTTGTTGATTTCCGGATTTTGGGGGACATAACCACGTAAGAGGTTTGAGATTTGTGACAGCGACTTTGATACATTGATTACGTTTTGTGACTGACAGTGGAAAAGGAGGTGGTATAAACTTATTTAGGATGAGGTTTTATTCGTTTTCATTTAAAAAGTATGTTTTTGTCATTTAGCTGTTAGAGTCTGTTCACGAGGTTCAAAACTCGGGTTCAAAAAGAGAAGATCACAGATTTATAAGTATAGTACTAAAGGAGAGGAGTCGTGGGAATTGAAGGCGCGCGTGTGCAAATTGACAACTTTTGTTGCGTTGACAACACTGTTCTGTCATTGCTGTACGACAAAGTGTTAGTTCAACGTAACGCCACGACTCTTCTCTTGGATCTTCGGATCAAACCTTACCGTACAACGTTGCCCATAATTTTGTAATTTTCTTATATCTTTTTGATTAACATTTTATCGAAGAATTCACTTCCTTTATTACCGAACAACGTTGCTTTTATTTTTATTTTACTCTAATATTACGGACATTGGCGAAATTATGTCAACCCAGACGTAGACGCCATTATAAGAAGAAAGGAAAGGAAAGGACTCTTCTCTTTTTGAACAGACTACCTATTTATTTTTAAAAATCTTCAACAAGAAAGTTAATTTGAGGTTAGTAATTACTAACCACAAATTAACTTTCTTGTTTTTTTACTTACAAAAGATAAATGTATAATAAAAAATATATATCTGTGTAGTGTATTGTATTATGTACGAGTATATCAGTTATCTACTCGTAGTACCCATAACACAAGCTCTCCTTAGCTTGGGGCTAGATAACGCTGTGTGAATTGTTCAGCATTAAATAAATAAAAATAAATAAATAAACTTTTGTGAACGTTTTTTTATCTTTTGTAAGTAATAAAAAATCTAATATAAGTAAATATTAAAGAGTTTCTATCAGCTACGTAAGGAGGCAGCTGTTGAAGCTGGCCAACTGGTACGGTGCTGGCATAGAATTTGCACTATACCAATTCTTCCCGTGGGTGGTGAACAAATCTTCCACCAAACTGTGATCCCCAATTCGCATGCCCAGCGTGGGGATTATGGGCATCATCCCCCATGAGTTAAACGCCAATAAGTACTTACCGTAGGAATGAATTAGTCAATTACTGAATTCAAAAGGAAGATAGCCAAATCAAATCTTATTGCATTTTACGTGATTTTACCCTTACGAAATTCCTTCTTGATTTTCAAATTAAACAAATTGGGATAAAATAACAGACTATTTCCCGCCGAAAATGAATGGACGCCAATTTGAATAGCGTACGCTTTGAATTTAGAATGGCAGCTGCTCCATTTTCAAAATTACCTTACTTTTGCACTAGCGTTTTTTATTCGGTGTAGATGAAAGTTATTCATTCACAATTAGGTACATCTACTTACATAACTTTATGAATATTTTCAAAGATTGCCGTTTTTAGTGTTATGCACTGAAATCGGAGTTAATGTATGTATATTTTTATACATATAATTTCAATTAAAAGTTTCTAAAAATTCAGGTAAAGGTGATAAATGCGAAAGTTTAGATGGGTGGATGGATGGATGTTTGTTACTTCTTCACGCCAAAACTACTGAACGGATCGGGCTGAAATTTTGCATACAGGTAATCCTAAAGTTATTTACAACGGGATAATTAAGTACCATGATTTGAGTTTTGAGCTTTCCAATATTACACAAAACTGTGCCGAAATATTGGAAAGCTCAAAACTCAAATCATGGTTCTTAAATATCCCGTTGTAAATAACTTTAGTAATAATAACCATGATGGATTTAAAAGTTTAAAGGTAATCCTAATCCTAGAATCAAACAAAGGTTATTTTATCCCATAAATCAGTTCCCGTAGGACAGAAGTCACCTTTAAACGTTTCCATGGGAACAATGTGTGCGAAGCCGCGGGGCGCAGCTAGTACATAATAATATTGTGCGAAAACAGCTAAAACACCGAAAAATCGTCAATTTACAGGTAGCTCAACTGGTCCATGTCAATACCAGTCAGAAGAGTCAGTTGTTTGGCAGGATAATGGAAAGGTAACTCGCGCTTTACCTTTCATTGTCAACTTCAACTTCAACTTCTTATTTCATGGCTTGCTGGTCATGCCAACAAAACAAAAAATAAATAATCATAGGCAGGCGTCAAAATGCGCCAGTGTAAATACACTTTTCAACTTTTTCATCACGAATTCAGAATTTATAATTAGAATACAATCACGATCTTTTTAATTTGAGCTACATTCAATGGTTTCTAAAGTTCTAAAGAGGTTTTTTTCTCGTTTTTCAGGTGATTTAAAAATAGAATCTTATTCTGAAGTCTGCGGAGAGTTTTTATTAGATCTTGTTAACAAGTCATACAGTAGGTACCATTTGCAAAAAAGTTTGGTAAAACCAGGTAGAGCTTCGAAAAGGGAATTAAAAAGAGAATAAGCCTTCGAATGCAGGTCAGTGTGCGCCGCACGATTACCTGAGGCCACATTAGGTTAACGGAGCGTGGTATGCGGCCGTCAGTACAAACTGACGGCCGCATACCACGCTCCGTTAACCTAATGTGGACGGTTCGCAAAAACAACACTTAAGTGATAAATCTTTTGAAACAATAGAATACACGCATACCAAGAAAATGCAAAATTAAACATAGGAAAACAGATACAGGGTAGTACAATGGAAAGCCTTGTCGCTAAGCGCGATCTCTTCCAGTCAACCTTTGAATGGAAGCGATGCAGTAGATGCGTAACGACGCTGCTAACAATTAATAACCGATTAATGATTACTGTAATGTTATACTCTTACGAATAATTGTTTTCGTAATAAATTCTTTCACTTCTGGTTTTTAAAAATAGGATAATAGTATATCTAAAGTTAATCGATAATAATACATTTATTTGGCCAAAGACAGGTGACTACATACAATAGTTATAAGGAGATAGGTAGGTACATTTATATCTGTGCTATAGGTAAGTTATCCTTTTTTTGCCAACGCTACTAACCAATTGCAAGATGGCGGCGCATTCCCGCATTTCCGTGCGTTATCATGCGACGTCGGCAATCCTCCACTCAGCAGAACTCGAACCCACATCGGTTGATTCCAGTAACATTGATTAATTCAATTCATTTTCACTGGTTTCATAAATTCGGACTGTAACTACTAACTAGGGGTGAGTCTATTTGACCGAGACGTGATCGTGACGTCTCAAAAATCTCAAAAAAAGGAGGAGGTTCTTTTTTGAGTTTTGGTTGGGTGCTCCGAGGGAATCGAACCCGCAACCTTATGCGTTGCAGGCGGACCTCGCCCACCGCGCCACAGAGGTCGTCAAAAGCTATACTTAATCATAAAAGGTATTGTTTCAATATTTTTTTTATTAACACCGTAAATCTAGTATAACGTGATTATACACTTGATTTCGTTAATTTAAATAGGACTATTACACTATGGAAGCCAAATAATAATACCACAACCTCAACCTCAACAGCCTGTATTGGTCCACTGCTGGAAGCAGGCCTCCCCCTGATAAGCGCCATAATGGCGTTTATGCCATGGAGGGTAATGCCCATAATCCCGACACTGGACATACGGGTTGGGGATCGCAGTTTGGTGGTATATTCGTTCTGCAGGGGGCGCTGCTGCCCGCCCCCCGGTGGATATACCTCAGTCGCCTCTTACGACACCCGCGGGAAGAGCTGAGGTAGTGCAAATTCTAAGCCAGCACCACACAGATAATCACACAAATATTATAAATGCGACAGTTTGTATGGATGGATGGATGTTTGTTACATAATCACGCCAAAACTACTGAACGCATCGGGCTGAATTTTGCATGCAGGTAATTCTAATCCCGGAATCAAATATAGGCTACTTTTTATCCCAAAAATCAGTTCCCGTGGGATAAAAATCACCTTTAAACCTTTCCATAGGAACAACGCGTGCGAAGCCGCGGGGCGCAGCTAGTAATAAATATAATAAATAACCTATCTTTAAAGCAGTAGGTACCGTGTACAAAACCCTGAATTAAATGAAGGCCAAAAATCTTCCTTCTTCATTTAATTAAAGCAAAAACGAACAAGTCCATAAATAACCCTGAAGTACCTAATACGCTCCGGTCCATATAGTAAACTACTATGTCTTCGCTCAACCACTACAAATCACGAGAGACGCGTGATGTTTTACGGTTAAAATTAGTTAAAAGGTTAAATTTATGGGTTGGATGCACGGTTGGAGTGGTCAGATCCAGTCGCAACATGATGCGAGAGTGGTTTTTATTGGCGAAAGTGGGAGGTTGATAATTATAATTGCTATGATATGGCGTTACGAAAGAAAAAAGCTCCGAATATTATTTATGATGTGAAGTGATTCGAATACTGAACTAAAAGTAACGTTGAGAATAAAATTAAATATTTTGTATTACAGTAAAAAATACTATTAAGTTCTGCTTTATAACATATTTGTGCAAATAAACAGGAAAAAAGCAAATAATAGATGCATATACAACCTTATCTGTGAAACACGCTTCAATATTACGATTATAATAAATCTTTATTTCAGACACGAGATGAATTTTACATGGGTGGGTATACAGTAATAATAATAATTACAGGTAATTTATGAACAAATACAAAAATATACAGAAAACGATTGGTAGCTAATTATGTACCTACGTCAAAAAATGTATAAAATATTGGACAGAAAAAACAGCGAAGACAGCGTAGGCTCAATATCCGTCCGGGAGTCCCTTTAGGTACGGACTACGGATCCAGTGTTGCCAGATGACTATTATATGTATATTAAAATCCCCCAACAATCATTTCTCAAATATCGAATCTCACTCAAAGTCGAAAAAAACCCTGCATTCCCCACCCCCATCTGGCATTACTGTACAGATCCAAAAAATATATATGACTCAGATATAGACATGGATGTTTTGCTAAATCTAAATCAAAACAATAATCTTATATTTTTTTATAAATGTTTCAATAATTATTAAATTAATCTAGTATTTTTAGATGAAAAATAATCGCAAGAACAAAATTAATTAAAATATATAAATATAAAAAATTGCCTCTCTATTCATGTATTGTAGAGAGGCAATTTTTTATTTTTATATATTTTATTTTATTTTATTTTTTCAACGCCGAATTCTTGAGGTAAAGGCAATCATTGTACATTAAAGTGGTAATAAATGCATCTAACTTTTACTAAAAATAGAAAACCCGTCTTTTTAGTGTCGTGTGATTTTTGTAATTTTGCTAAGCATGCTTTCTGTCCAAGCGATCAAATGAAACTAATTCAAATGCTTTCCATACATGCCAAAAAGGAAAGCTTTTGATACAGACGGTTTCAGAGCGCGCATTGTGCATCTATGGCCCGGCGAAATTTTTGATCGATGCAAAACCATTAAAAACGACAATATAAAATTTCACTCGAATTTTGCTTGGTTTCGTGTGCATCGTAGTATTAAGTAATTTTACTTGACTTTGGATGTTCGCTACCACTCAGTAGCCAATAACATAGGTGGCCTCTAGCTTTCAGGGACATATCACCGTGAAAGAAGTCGGTCTAACTTCATAAACCGTGTATTCTTTATGTGGTGCTTGAGGAGAGTGAACGTAAATTGTAGTGAAAATATTTGATAGCAAGTGAAATAAACAAGAGTCGTTTAATAGTAATGAAATAACACACATTAATATTGAGGGAAAAGTAGGGCAATGTAATGTAGTCATCAAACATTGCGCCTTACCACCACTAGGGTGATTTTTCTGTGAAGTGAATAGTTGCCAACCCCGGCTTGCTCGATATCTTTTGTTTTTAACGCAAAGCAAAATAGTTTCAAACTGGATAGGTTACGTTACGTTACGTTACGTTACGTTATGTTTGGCGATGGTAACCTACATAACCTCAACAGCCTGTATTGGTACACTGCTGGACGCAGGCCTCCCGCATAAGTGCCTTATTGGCGTTACTTCAAGGAGAGTAATACACATAATCCCCACGCTGGGCTTGCGGGTTGGGGATCGCCGTTTGGTGGTATAAATTTTCTGCAGGGGGTGCTGCTGCCCGTCCCCAGCGGATATCCCTTAGTCGGCTTAAGAGCCGTTGGTGTCGTAAGCGACACCCGCGGGAAGAGTTGGGGTGGTAAAAATTCTGCACCACAGTAAAGTGTGCGTTTTATCCGACTTCAAAAAATGAGAGTTCTATGTGTCCGGACGTATCGTACATTACAAGTTGAGTGCAAAATTAATAAAACTATAATAAATGGTTAGTAAGGTCGCAAATATGCGCATACTTTACTGAAATAAATATCACACTAAAATTAATGCGAAAGTTTGTATGGATGTATGGATGGATGGAGGATGGATGGATGGATGAATGGATGGATATTTGTTACCTCTTCACGCCAAAACTACTGAACTGATCTGGCTGAACGTCGACTTCTCCGCCGATTTAGAAAATTGTTTCGCTTTTGTTTGGAAAAAAATTCTGAGTTGGTCCCATACAAAATGTATTCCTAAGAGACTTGATTTCCATGACAAATAATTACATTTGTCCCGAAAAGCTTAAAAAACAGCATAAAATATACATTATTTGCAATTGGTTCTTAGTTTTTTCCAATCACATACGAGCTGCGCGCGTATATAATAAATTGAAACGTAAAAAAACAATTTGTTCCTTTACTCTCATCTGGCGGGAAAAGCAGAGGACCAAATCGGTTTGTTTACGTTTACATAAAATAAAAAACCTTAAGTATAGGACACCAAATAGACCTACTTATTTTTTACTTCACCTGATTTATCAAATAATCTTTAGCCATTTTGATGCTCGGATGGATAAAGATAAAGATAAAGATAAAGATCGTTTATTTGCTTGAACACAATGTAGGTTACACAGATGTTATAGTATTTTAGTTTCAATTATGTTCTACTAAGACTAGCATGCAAATGTTACAGTAGATAAGTAAAAAAGTTATTATGTATTCTAACTATGATCTATAATGTAATTTTAGACAATGTCAAAAATAATAATGGTAAACAGGCGCAATAATTGTAATGAATATAAGATGATGTCAAAATTTATCTGTCATAAAGTCGTTAATATTATAATAGCATTTCTTAATTAATAATTGTTTCAATTTACACCTAAATTTATTGTCATCAAGATCTTTTAATGATTTTGGTATTTTATTATAAATTTTACGTGACATACTGACTACGCTTTTTTGTAGGAAAGCTGTTTTAATGTTTGGTATTTGGAGTTTACTGCTATCACGTCTATTTCTTACAACAAAATCAGACTTGCGTGGGAAAAGATGGGGATGCTTTCTAACAAATAGTGCCATTTCAAATATATATAACGACGGAAGCGTTAGTATATTGTGCTCAATGAACAAAGGTCTGCAACTGTCGGTAGCGTCCAGTTTAAACATTGATCTAATACATCTTTTTTGTCTTTTAAATATAAGGTCTTTATTAGTAGAGTTAGCCCAGAAAGTTATACCAAACCTTAGGATGGACTCTACTGTTCCATAATAAGCTGTAAGTATTGTTTCAATGTTTACAATGGAGGATAATTTATAGAGCGCGTAGGTAGAGCTACTTACTCGCTTACTTAAAAGTTCAATATGGGTTTTCCAATTTAGTTTACAGTCAATTTGAATACCTAGAAATCTTGTTGATTCTACGGCGTCTACTTTACTACTATTAAACTGTAGGTCTATTTGTGGATATTTTTTTAATCTTTGACTAAAATGCATTATTTTTGTTTTATTAATATTAATTTTCAGATTATTATTGTCCAGCCATTTAATTATTGAATTTATTGAATTGTTAATGTCAGAATTGTAAGTATTTATGTCATCACATTTTATTGTTAGTGTACTATCGTCAGCAAATAAGGTCATTGGTTGATTAACTGATCTAGGTAGGTCGTTTATATAAATAATAAATAGCAAAGGTCCCAGGACACTTCCCTGTGGAACGCCAAACTGGATTACCCGCTCTAAGGACCGATACGATTTTTCATATTTGGTTTTTATATCTAGTTTTGTAATCTCAGTAATTTGTTTACGGTCTTTAAGATACGAGCTGAGAAGTTGAGATACACTACCTCTCAGTCCATACGCTTCTAATTTGTTTATTAGGATGTCGTGATCTACGCAGTCAAACGCTTGGGTCATATCACAGAACACAGCAGATACAGGTGTTCTTTTGTCTATTTGAAGTGCAATATTTTCAATAAATTCATATATTGCCATGTTTATCGATTTGTTACGTCGAAAACCTTTTTGTTCATTACATAGTAATTTATTCTTTTCTAAGTACGAATTTACTTCTTCATATATATATTTTTCAAAGATTTTCGAGAAGACTGATAGAAGGGCTATTGGTCTATAACTATCAGTTAACTCTTTATTACCTTTTTTATATAGCGGCTTCACAATCGCAATTTTAAGATCTTCCGGGAACGTACCGGTTGAAATGGCTAGGTTTATTATGTAACTGAGATGTGGGCTAATTATTTCATTGACTGCTTTTATGATTCCTGTAGAGATTTGGTCAAAACCTGTGCTTTTAGAGTTTTTAACTTTTTTATAATATTTTTTACGTGTTGTGGAACGGATGGTGCTAAGAACATAGATTTTGCTTGATGACAAATTTTATCTGTGACGTTTATTCCATGGTCTGGAATAGATTCTATTTTATTGATGAAATAAAAATTGAATTTGAAATAAATCACTAGTTTTAGTTTTTGTTTTACTTATTTGATTGTTACTTTCTTTTCAATGAAAATAGAACTGCTATAATAAGAATACAAATAAATGTATAACAAATATTTGCAAATCGTAAAATATTTCTTGGCGATCGGGAATTAAACGTATTACCTATGTATGTCTAAGACAGACATTTATACAAGCAACACTAGTAACAAAATGTTTCTTTAATAAATAAAAAGATAACCCGCGATTTTTATATTAAAAGTCGGAAAACCTTCCACTTTTCCAGTAAGTTTCCTAAAATACTAATATGAAATGTAACATGTATTTTATTATCCTAAGCACAAACAGTATGAAGCAGTATGAATTAAATAGTTTGCTTATTGAAATAACTTGGATAGGGAACGTAATATTGTTTTCATACCGGAGCTATTTATAAACTGAAGTTGTTATTATAGCCACGGGAAAAATATTATTCAATAACTAAATTTATTTAAAATAGTGTATTTCAAACATGGATGAATAATCGCAAAAATAAGTGGTTTATTCGATTCACAACCAAATATTACCTAATACCCCTAATACACGTTTTCACGAAACACTTTTGGTACTAAAGTAGCAATTTGGTATTTTAGTAAGTAACACGATAAGAAAATCGTAGCAAACGTTGATGAGCCTGCTACGACTCGTAGCACACATCTTTGAGTCCTCTACGACTCATAGCAAATATCTACGAGCCCTCTACGAGTCGTAGCAAACATCTACGTGTCCTCTACGCGTCGTAGCAAACATCTACGAGTCCGCTACGAGACCTAGCAAACATCTATGAGTCCTCTACGCGTCGTAGCAAACATCTACGAGTCCGCTACGCGTCGTAGCAAACATCTACGAGTCCTCTACGCGTCGTAGCAAACATCTACGAGTCCGCTACGAGACCTAGCAAACATCTCAATGAGTCCGCTACGCGTCGTAGCAAACATCTACGAGTCCGCTACGAGACCTAGCAAACATCTATGAGTCCTCTACGCGTCGTAGCAAACATCTACGAGTCCGCTACGCGTCGTAGCAAACATCTACGAGTCCTCTACGCGTCGTAGCAAACATCTACGAGTCCGCTACGAGACCTAGCAAACATCTAAGAGTCCTCTAGGCGTCGTAGTAAACATCTACGAGTCCTCTACGCGTCGTAGTAAACATCTACGAGTCCGTTACGAGACCTAGCAAACATCTATGAGTCCTCTACACGTCGTAGCAAACATCTACGAGTCCTCTACGCGTCGTAGCAAACATCTACGAGTCCGCTACGAGACCTAGCAAACATCTATGAGTCCGCTACGCGTCGTAGCTAATGACGTCCTCCTAGTCGGATTTCGACTACGGTTTTTTAACATAATATATCGGAAAATGAAAGGGCAAAGGCCTATATTATGTTGTTTAGATACAGGAGTTAACACGAGTAATAATGATACGCCATTTTTCAAAATTGCTTCAGATGTTGGTATGCTTCACGATTATCAAATAAAACTCTAGATTAACTTAAAAGAAGATAACCTGGATTATAATTTTTTTATTATTAATAATGTATTATAAAAAAAATATTAGACAATTCACACAGCACTTCCTAGACAAAAGCTAAGCAGAGCTTGTGTTATGGGTACTAGTTAACTGATAAACATAATACACACACTACATAGATAGATATTTTGTTAATACATAGAAAACATCTAAAACGCCCTGAACAACATATCACACACATTTGTCTTGAGACGGGAGACGAACCCGCAACCTCCTGCATCGCAGGCGCCCACCGCGCCACAAAAGTCGGTATATATATCACTACCACAAAGGATTACACAGATATTTAACAAACAAGTCGAACAGCAAAGTAAATCTATAAATGTTCGATAGCTTATACCATCTCTTGACGACCTCTGTGGCGCGGTGGGCGAAGGTGCGGGTTCGATTGCCGCCTCGCGACAAATTTGTGTACGATCTGCAGAAATTTGTTTAGGGCGTTCTGGATGTTTTTCTATGTATAATAAAAATATATATCTATGTAGTGTATTGTATTATGTATATCAGTTATCTAGTACCCAAAACACAAGCTCTGCTTAGCTTGCATCATTTATTTATTTATCTTATATTAAAAGTAATAACTACATAAATGTATTTACTGACTATTGGCGCGTTCGTGTGTGTGTATGTATATACCCTTTGACCTGCATCGTTACAGCATTATATTTTAACTAGCTACGCCCCGCGGCTTCGCACGTCGATCCCACGGGAACTGATTTATGGAATAAAAAGTAGTCTATGTGTTATTTCAGGACTAGAAATACTTGTATGCAAAATGTTAGCCCGATTCGTTCAGTAGTTTTTGCGTGAAAGAGCAACAACCATACATACATGTTTTTATAACTACATGATAACAAACTTTCGCGTTTATAATATTAGTAGGATAATATTTACTACGCAAGTGTGTATAAATATAACTACCTAACTACCTTATACCTATCTGTTCTGTGTTTTAACTGTGTTGTTCAATAAATGTATCTCGATTGCTATATATCAGGGTGTTTGTGTAATTTTTAATAATATCTAACCTACATTATTTTGTTTCTAATTGATTTTAATTTCTGATTTTAGTAAAGACTATCTACGCTTGTTTATAATTTCGTCTATTATTGCGGGGGAACAAAATGAGTTGCACAAAAAGGAAGCCCCGTTGCTCAACTATTCGCAGTGGAGCAATCTCAGTTGCGCAAAAGGAAACTTGCTATTTTTAGATATTCTTTGCTACAGATGAAAATTAATTCCTTAGAAAAGATACAAAAAAACTTTAACTAATGAAACGCGCTATTTTCCTTATTCCCGGATAAAAAATAAACTGAAGCTTCGTTAATTAATCCCCGAGGCCGATCCGACGGTGACGTCACTTCCTGCCAATTACAGGAAATAAGTACCTATCAGCCTTATTGGAATATCTCTGGTATTTGTTGCAAAAGTTTAGGAAATTCGGATTATTACATTACAGTGATATTGGTGTCGAATATATTGTTTTAGGATAAGCAAATTTTTAGGAATTTCAAATAGACGAAACCTTTTCATTGTTTGAAAAATTAGACTGACAGGTTAATTGGGATGGCAGCTCTTAAATTAGCATGACAGTTTGAAAATTTGGTTGCATCGATCGAAGTTTTTATTACCGTTTCCGCCACCGCCAAAAAAAACCAATCAGAAGCAATTTTTGGACAGAATTTCAAGAAATTTTAACGTAAAGATACGACCAGCGTGAAAAACCTGATTGAAGTTGGTGATTCTAAAACGAGTTGTTTTAGACCTACCAACTTCAATCACGAAACTCATTTTAGACATCATGTTTCATGGTAACATATACTGCTTAAGACCTACACAATCGATGTGTGTGATATAAATAGTGTAAAGTTTTATATTTCAAAACATCTGGGTTCAATTCCCGAGCTGATGAGTAATGTGAAATTTTCTTGAGGATAGGATTCGTAACGAACACATCTGACAGAGAACCAAAGCTATAGACATAGCTTAAAGAATAAGCAAACTGAAGTGGCAGTGGGCCAGCCATATCTCGCGAAGAACCGACAACCGCTGGGGTAAAAGTATTCGTATGAGTGGAGACCACGACTCGGCAAACATAGGATGCCCTCTACCCGGATGTTATAATGACCTGCGGAAGACTGCAGGCAAATGCTGAACGTGGCAAGCTATGGTGCTCGTTAGGGGAGGCCTATTTCCAGCAGTAAGCTGTGTGATGCTGGAATTGGCATCACCCCATCGCTTCCCGAGGGAGTCGTAAGAGGCGACTAAGGGATATCCAACGGGGGCGGGCAGCAGCGCCCCCTGTAGAACAATTCTACCGAACTGCGATCCCCAACCCAGCGTGGGGATTATAGGCAGTACCCCCCATCAGATAAACGCCAACAAGACGCTTATCAGGGGAGGCCTGCGTCCAGCAGTGGACCAATACAGGCTGTTGCGTTTTAGGTTGAGGAAGTCCAGCAGTACACTATATAAATAAGTTATAAATAAATAAATAATGCTGGACAATTCACACAGCATTATCTAGCCCCAAGTTAAGCAGAGCTTGTGTTATGGGTACTAGATAACTGATATACATAATACAATACACCATATAAATAGATATTTTTTATTATACTAATAAACATCCAGAACGCCCTGAACAAATGTCTGCAGATCGTGTACACAAATTTGTCCCGAAGCGGGAATCGAACCTGCAACCTCCTGCGTCGCAGGCAGACCTTCGCCCTCCGCACCACAGAGGTCGTCAATATACAATTAGATGTACATATACAAGAATCATATACAAGTATATGATGATGAAGATGACGTGAAATTCTAGATGCATCTCCTCGCGTTTTAATACCGAGCAAATCGAGCTGAATTTTACCGTAGATATAGGAATTTATCCAACGTCCATCGGCTCTGCGATCTATGCGCCGCCCATGGTGTTGGAATTTTTACAGCCACACATACCACGCGCATAAATGCATTCTCATGCCTGTACTCGAGCAATACAAATATGATGCTCTATATTTCTGCTTTTTATATTTCTTCCAAGGTATTGTATTTCACATCATCACACTAATATTATAAATACAAAAGTTTGTATAGATGTATGGATAGATGTTTGTTACTTCTTCACGCTAAATCTACTGAGCGGATCTGGCTGAAATTTTGCATACAGGTAATTCTTATCCCGGCTGGAATCATACATAGACATGCTTTTTATCCCATAAATCGGTTCCCGTGGGATAAAAATTACCTTCTAACGTTTCCATAGGAACAACGCGTAGGAGCCGCGGGGCGCAGCTAGTATATTCATATCATTTGTTGTGATTTTATGCATAGGTAGGTACAGGTATTTCCTTAAGTAAAAATACCAATACGTAGAAAACCTGTCAGGGTCTACAATTATTTTGTGTTCGCTCAGATTCGCTGTTAGATTCATGAAAACAAATAGCTGTGTGGTGCTGACTTAGAATTTGCACCACCCTATCTCTTCCCGTGGGTGTCGTAAGAGGCAACTAAGGGATATCCACCAGGTGGCGGGCAGCAGCGCCTCCTACAGAACAATTCTACCACCGAACTGCGATCCCCAATCCGCATGTCCAGCCTGGGGATTATGGACATCACCCCCATTAGGTAAACGCCAAAAAGGCGCTTCACAGGGGGAGGCCTGTGTCTAGCAGTGGACCAATTGAGGTCGAAAACGAATCAGAAACTTTGATTTAGTTTTTAAGAGTACAACTACCATGTACAACACTAGCACAGATATAATAAATTTTGTTTTAAAAAACTATAAACCGTAGAAACTATAAATTCTTATAGTTTTTTCAATTTTCATGGATCCCGTTGTTAGAACTAAACAAAATTAAAAAAGGACCACATGGGAAGCACCAGCTTTCATATCAAAAAGAATCATGAAAATGGACCACCCAGTCAAAAGTTCTGAGGTAACAAACATCAAAAAAACCATTAAAAAAATACAGTCGAATTGATAACCTCCTCCTTTTTTGAAGTCGGTTAAAAATAGCTAGGGTACAAAACAAACGCCAGAATATCTAATGCTTCATTTCCGTTACGATTCGACAGTCAATCCTGTATTTGCCGATACCCACGTTACACCGCGGTGAGGCTACATTTATGAGTATTGTCTGCAGACTGAACGTCTATACGTTATACAGATATCCCCTATATATATATATATATATATATATATATATATATATATAGGGGATATCTATAGGGGAAGTTTTATTAAGATGTGCAATAACGTCGCTACGAGATGGATTTCGAGAGCGGGATGACAAGATATGGTTTTCTCGCGAGTGAGACGTGCACCGATTTTCTATGCGCCAAAACTGGTTTTACCTAATTACAAGTTAATGACAGTACCAATCGAAAAAGAAATGCCTTCTAGGTTTCTTAGCAAAACCAAAACCGAAGAAAAAGTGTGCTGTCCCCGAGATAAATTGAAAAATGTGTGCAAAACATCTATTTTTCAAAATCCGGATGTTCTTCAAATATGGTACAACCTTACAACACGTGCGCCGCGTCTTAAATATTACGAAGCATGGCTTTCATTGGAGCTTACAGACGAATAGGCTATATTGGGAATTTGTGTTTGCTGAAGTGCTTTCCAAAATACGGCTGTAGGTATCGATGGATGAGTTTGAGATTAGAATTTTAAAGTTGCAGTCTTTCGTATCATTAAGAATGCTTTATTTCAACAAAAAATATGTATATTTTCGAAATACTTGAAGCAGACGTCTGAAAACCCGACGCTGTGATAATTTTTAGGGGAAATTTATTTCTAGAGTCTGTTCAAAAAGAGAAGCATCGTGGGAATTGAGGGCGCTCGTGTGCCAATTGACAACTTTTGTTGCGTTGACAATAAAACACAATGCTCTGTTATTGCAGTACGACAAAGTGTTAGTTCATTGCATAGATTTTAAATCTATGGTTCACCGTAACGCCACGACTCTTCTCTTGAATTGAACAGACTTTAGCAGTGGATTAGGCATAGGCTAGACATATTTATTTTTATTTTTAGGAGACATGCTACCTTTCCCGAAATCCCTGTGACAGTACACACACAGCAAAAACAAATAACGTCAAACTACACAATTCTTAAAATTGGAAAACAATATGGTGACGGACAGGGGTCGGAAATGAAATAAAAAGTAAGTATTCAAAGAAAATACTTTTGCGGGATATTATTTGATTTCTTATTATAAATTAGCCTGAGTGTGAGGGCATATGCAGTTTTATAACAAAAACCTTAGGGGGTCTTGGAACATAATGTTCAAAATTTTTGGTCATGACTGCACATTTTACAATGACACTTTACCTACTTATATTACCGACTAACGCTCCACTCAGATGCACAAATTAAATTGATTTAATTTGACTGTTCCTAATCTGACGTTAATTTGCGCTCATGTTTCCAATCTAATAAAATGATCGATCGTTTTAGTTAGGTACCTACTATATAACTTTAAGGTAACAAATCGTGACCATTAAGAGTCCTATTAAAAGTTATAATGTAGGTAATTTCAAAAAGGACATGTCCAACGGCCTAGATTTTAGGCGGAAATTTACCCGAGTTGTTAAAAGGCACTTCCCTTTTCACAACTCCCAGTTTCCGGGGAGCTGGTGTCAGGTACCCGGTGGCGACACAGATCAACACAGATTTTGGGCGGGAGCGATTGGCCCTAGCCCATGCCCATGGACCGATTTCTGCCTACCAATCTCTTTACTATGTGTCATTGATAGATTGGTTTGTAACCTAGTGATTTATTCTCTTTGGATCGGGCGGGGCGGGCAGCAGCACCCCCTGCAGAACAATTCTACCACTGAACTGCGAACCCGTTAGCCCAGCGTGGGAATTATGGGCCAATTATACCCCCATTAGATAAACACCAATAAGGCGCTTATCAGGGAAGGCCTGCGTCCATCAGTGGACCAATACAAGCTGCTGAGAAGTACCATTCCTATGGTGAAGCGTTTAATTCAGTGGAGTTCTGCCTCAGATTAATCTTCATACCGCCCCGATATCTATTGTTTACGAGATTGGCAAGCTTACAAAGCCTAGCCCGCTTGATATCCGTAACCCACATTTCTGTACCTGCATTGGCTTTGATTGAAAATTCCGAGGTTTCTATAACCTTTTGTCAGTTTTGGATAGTCAAGCGATAGGACAAATCTGGCAAATAGTTTCCATCACAATTTGCAGCAACTGTAACCTCTATGCAGATATAATAAGTTATTCAAGCGCGGATCCAGGGGGGGGGGTCATGGGCGTCATGACCCCCCCCCTTTGGCTGGGCATAGCAAGGAGCGGCGAAGCCGCCCCTCGCAGTCTGCACTCCTTAAGCTTGCCGGTAAAAAAAATCGAGAGGGTCGGCAAATATAAACAAACGAACGCTTCGAACCCAAAACCCAACTAATTGTTTACCTAAAATACCTATACCTATCAACAAGGAGGTAAGTAAATATGTAGGTAGCTAAAATAACATCTGCGTTCAAGAATTATTATCATTTATTTTAGTTAGGTTAGGTACGTACTACTACGTACGGCCTACCATACCTAACTAAAATAAATGTTACGCGGCACGCGCGCATAGCTGTAGCATGATGACATGAATGACTTTCGTCAACCCCAACTATGAACGCTTCAAAACCCCAACCCAACTAATTTTTTATCATCTGTATCGTCAATACTTGGGCGTATTCTCTTAATCAAATATAATTATTAACGAAATAATAAATTATTTATTGTTGATGACAGAGTGAATAAACAATATTATTATAATTGTTGTCTCATGACAAATTAAAACAAATCTACGATACTTGAACGTTTCAAGTAGTTTCAACTTAATTAAAATTAAACTGTCTGTGTCTAGCGACAAATGCATGAAAGCATAGAACATGGGATGACTGGGAAACCGTTTACCTCCCTGCCAAATTTCATTAGGACGGCCGGCTCGCTCCGCTCGCCGTTATTTACTCGGGTTTTCCCGCCGCCGCCGCCGCTAAAGCGTCAATAATTACCGCATTCGCACCGCTTGCTCGTCAGCGCCGTTATATCGTATTTTCATCCTTATCACAAATAAAATAAACCCAATCGTCTCTGAGTCGTTAAAATTTTCACGGCTCGCTCCGCTCGCCGTTTTTATGTATATGGTCTTTGTTTCCATTTCAGTAACAAATTTTCCAAACGTCGTCGTTAAATCTTTGACAATTTCTAGGCTCGCTCCGCTCGCCGTTTTTATCCTCTTTTCTTTCATTACTCTTACAAATTTTGCAATCGTCGTTAAAGTATTTAAGATGTTCGAGGCTTGCTCCACTCGCCGTTTTTTATTTTTTTCTTTGAAATAAAACCAAAGTCGCTAAAATTTCTTTTAAATTTTGTAGGCTCGCTTCTATCTCCATTTTTTTATTCATTTTGACAACGGACTTATTTAGTCAAATATTTCAATGTCCAAAAGGGGCCCGTCGCTAAAAAAATGTGAGAACCACTGACCTAGTGAATAAATGATTTATTTTTAGTCGTTCTTCATAAATAAATGGGGCGGCAAAGCTAACAGGCCAGTTAGCGACGAATCTTTAATACGCCTCCTATTGTTGTCTCGCGACAAATTAAAACAAATCTACAATATTTGAACGTCTCTTAGGGGTTTCAACTTAATTAAAATTAAACTGTCTGTGTCACGCGACAACTGCTCGAAAACATAGAACATGGTATGACTGGGGTACCGTTTACCTCAATGCCAAATTTCATTAGGACCCGTTTAGCCGATTAGACATGAAAATGTAATAGACAGACTAACAGACATAGTTCCTTTAGATATAATAATATTGGTAAGAATACGTCCTTTTTCCCAAACAATGACGCAAAATTTTAGCGGCTCGCCCCGCTCGTTGTTATTTACTCGGGATTTCCCGCCGCCCGCCGCTAATGTGTCAATAATTGTCGCATTCGCACGCGCTTGCTCGTCAGCGCCGTTATATCGTATTTTCATCCTTATCTTTCACAAATAAAAAAAACATCCCAATCGCCTAAGTCGTTACAATTTTCGCGGCTCGCTCCGCTCGCCGTTTTTATATGTTCTTGACTTCCATTTCAGTAACAAATTTCCCAAACGTCGTAAAATCTAAATCTTTGATCATTTCTAGGCTCGCTCCGCTCGCCGTCTTTTCTTTCATTGCTATTACAAATTTCGCAATAGTCGTTAAAAATCTTTAAAAAGTTTGAGGCTTGCTCCACTCGCCGTTTATTTTTCTGTGAAACAAGTTTAC
Source organism: Eupithecia tripunctaria (assembly GCA_955876795.1). Taxonomy (NCBI): domain Eukaryota; kingdom Metazoa; phylum Arthropoda; class Insecta; order Lepidoptera; family Geometridae; genus Eupithecia; species Eupithecia tripunctaria. Next base: position 2,774,311 of record OY041623.1, on the reverse strand, counting down.
CGAGAGTCGCTAAAATTTCTTTTCAATTTTGTAGGTTCGCTTCTCCATTCTCTCCTCCATTTTTTTAATTTTGGCAACGAACTTATTAGTCAAATATTTCGATGACCAAAAGGGTCTCTATTGGTCATCAAAATATTTGACGGCGTGGGGCGTGACAGCAAGGCTCGCCTCGCTCGCCCTGCTATGCCCCGAAGTTGCATTGCTTTGCTGCTCGTTACGCTCGCCACGGTGCTACCCCCGGGTGCGCGGGGTACAGGGGGGCTCGTGAGCCCGTCCTGTCTAGATCTTGACTGTATGACCCCCCCCTGACGTGACAGCTGGATCCGCCCTTGAAGTTATTTAGAATTGAAATTTATCTGTGCCTGACTGTACAAATGCACTGAAATTATAATAAAAAAATGGTTGACTTTAATCTAAAATCGGCTTAGGAACGATAATTTTACGTGATAAAGTCATTTACTTGATCTATTGAATATCGTCGCAGTAAAGTTTAAATATATACCTACTCTTTTTGCCATTCTGGTGTTAGCTAGCTATCAATGCTATCTATTAAATTTAACTTTAATCTTCAGTGCTTCAGTCGTCATGACATCAACCTATATTCATTGATTTAATAGACGTTATCACGTCAAACATCTGGTATTATTCTCCGGGTCGAGTCTCCGGCCGAGTGGGCAATAACCCACCTTTTGTCAGGTTTTGGATAGTCAAGGGACAGGAGATATCTGGCAAACGGTTTCCGGCATAGATTGAAGCAATTTCACAGAGTGGTCGTTTCTTGTAAGCACAGTTTAGTATTCTATGCGTGCAACGCTGGCAGACTATATTTTTTACGTCACGTATCTCGGTTTCAGAGTTTACGTTGCGTAGAAGTGTTGTAAACTTTAACTGCGACGTGAGGTGGCTTAAAGCATTTGTGGGAGTCTTATGTTTACCTAGTTCAGATGTATTGAATTAAATTTAATCCTAACTCATTATGACAACTGATTATTCAATATTTATTGCACTGAGTGTACGTGATCGGAGCGAACGAGGTCCTGTGGCCATTGATTAATTTCAATGCCTGTGGCAGCTTTGATGATTTGGCTGTAAGTACCTAAGTGTTAGCGACGACGACATTATGTGGATTACATGATATTTCATTAACTTTTTTTTAAAATAGACTTCAAAATCGAATATTATTCCAGGTAAACAGAATATGTAATACCTAGGTAGTACCTAGTTGCGCCCGAGCGACTCGCAAAACATACCTATGTACCTATTTTTGTATAGATTCGTTTCTGGAACGAATCGAAAGGAAAGACTAAGACAATAAAATGATCTAGAATAAAGAAAGAGATAGCTATAGCTTCCAGGAAAGTGTAGAATTTTCTAGAAAGGACCGACTTAGGTATAAAAGCTGGGCTTTTTGGCCGTTTGATTATTCAGTTCTAAGCGATCACAGAGTGAACAAGTGTTATGAGTAAATTATAAAAATAGACCCCCTTGTCTCAAAAACCCCTTCCGGATTTGGCCCCACTAAGTTACCAGCTTAATTGTCATGTCTCATCTATCGACCTATCTGTTGGATAAGTAGTTATTATGTTCGTACGACGAGCCCCTACAGGGCTGGTTGGGAATGATATCCAAGTAAAAACACTTCATTATTCAATCATAATACACTCAACTACGTACTTAATACAAAAGGTCACTGCAACTGCACTTTAATAATTCATATAATCAAGTAAATCATTTTTGCACATATGAAAGATATACCTACCTCCTTGAGTACATTTCAAAATGGTTTAAAAAAATATTCTAGCGTATTTTCTTTAAATAATTACCTATTCGAATTTTTATATATTTCCTTATTGACCTCTCATTTGGTAAGTAAATTTGACAGTTTTAACTCATTGACATTTTCATGAGAAAACCATTGATTTAAAATTACAATACCTACCTACTCAAATAACTTTATTCGTGTAAACCAAATAGGTAATAACCGATTAAAAATTTGTCGCCGTTTGTTTTAACGAATCACTCGCTCGCTACCCTCATGATTCAATCATGATGAATCACTCCCACGTGATTCAGGCGTTGGAATTATTCTCTTACTCGGGATTCATCTATGGCCCTCACATTAAAGTCAATCCTTTATTCACTAATTACATAAAATACCTACTACTTTTCCATAGAAACAACGCTTGCAAAGCCACGGGCCGAACCAAACTAGTACCTAAGCAGTATGTAGGAAACATATTGTCCCCTCATAATTTACAACCCCTATAGGATTACTGCCATATCTGCCACAACACAACCGGGTACAACCGGTTTTAATTAGCTAAATCTGGTACAATCCGGATGGAAACTTGGACAAGTCCGGGCAAGTTTGCAGTTTGACAAATTCGAGTTTCGACTTTGAGCGCACTTTGGGGCGGATTAGGCACAAGTGTTGTAGGGTGTGTTCTCACTAGAGAAACGTTTTAGGGTTCTATTACTGTTTGTCTGCCCATTCAGTCAAGGACTTTATCTCTTTAAAGGTAATATCTACCTACGCGTTGTAAGAATAGGGTATTTCACCCAAAACGAAAAAAAAATAGTATAAGTTTTCGTTTTAGGAACAAAAAATAAATTTTATAATTCTATTCATAGTTTTTAATCCGTTTTCTAACACTATGAAATAGTAGACTCCATGTTATTACGTCATACGGCCGTGTAAAAAAGTGTCATATATATCATACACGCAGGCAGCGCATTTGTTTACACAGCCAACTGAAGTCATGACCACAGAATAATAATGGCGTCCACTGCGTCTATCGTTTTCGTCCATACGCGCAAAAGTATAAATTTTAAAAGCATTTTTATGGCACTTATCAATTGAAAAAAAATCGTGTATTTTTTAGTTGCCCAATAACATCTGATTGAGACACTTTAAAAAATGGGTGTAATACCATAACAATAGAGACTGACTCTTAGTTACTACTATAGTAATAGGTAATAGGGTATTACTATTACATACAGCGTGATAAATAGAATTTGATTTGATAAAATGAAAAAAACGAATGGCTTCGAGGCTTCTTCATACCGGTACCTACCTATCTTAGTTTCAAACTTACCTGCCGTGGCGCAGTGACCCGAAGTGGATTCTCTTCGTGTATCTTGGCCTCCGTCACTAGAGATCGCCAGTTGTCCTGAGGGCCTAGCCACGCCTAGCCAACCCGCATTCGCTATGAAGCGAATCGAAAACAATTGAAAGATAAGTAGGAAAAATTCGAAACGGATCACGTGATATATCTAAGGCATACCTACATAGTTTATACTCGATGATCTAGGCACTCTGGTGCCTTGCCGTTTCAGTTCAGTCGAAGGCACGAAGTTCTTCCCAACCAGCTCCAGCATGGCTCCAGCGGTACCTCGAATGACCAATAGGCCTTCGGCCATTCGGCGACCCATGTATGCTGCTGGCTGTTCGATCCTACCCCATTCGGACTACACGTCCTCGGTGTCTCGAAGATTCAATAAACTGCCGAAACTCGGATTGCACAGGTAGTCATTAAAACCAAATGTTTAGGTTAGTACCTACTAATCAGAGACAAAATAAGTACTTAGACAAGTCAATTATTTACTATATAAACAGCTTGATTTTATATTTATTTATTTAAACATTAAGATATAACATTACAGGACTTAGCCTAAACCGTTACATCTGTCATACTCGTATAATAAAAACAAAAAAGAACAACACTTTCACAATACAAATTACATAGTAGAAAAATATTTATCTATTCTAAACACTGATAAATAGTTATTTACTATCAAACAAGAAATAAGGTGCAATGTCTCTCTCTCTCTGACTCTAATTCACTTCAATTTTTTGTCCTAATTGTATAATCTACTTAGTAGGTATAACATCGCCTTAGGGTTAAAAGAAAACTTATATTTCTTTGTTTTTACGATGACTCCAGCCAATTTTTCAGTAGATCTTCCTAGTTTTAAACTAGGTATTTTTTTAATATTGCGGGATCTCTACCCCGCCTAACCCCCCAAAAATATTTTTATGGAACCACCTCGTACCATCCTTTACTTAAAGTTATGATAGGTAGGTACAACATGAACAGAGTAGGTATGATTCCATCACATCCAAATCGGTCCCACAATGACGATGAAATCGACAAATGTTTGCTGCAAATATTTGTTTTGGGTGTTCTAGCCTCAACAGTCTGTATTGGCCCACAGCTGGACGCAGGCCTCAGGCGGTCCTGCCTGATAAGAGCCTTATTGGCATTTATCATGTGTGGTAATACCCATAACCCCCACGCTGGACAGGTTGGGGATCGAACCAGTTCGGTGGTAGAATAATTGTTCTGCAGGGGGCGCTGCTGCCCGCCCTCGGTGGATATCCCTTAGTCGCATCTTAATACACCCACGGGAAGAGTTGGCGTAAGCCAGCACCACAGAGCTATTTTATATGTAGGTAGGTATGATAAAAGTATCTTCCTATTACATAAAATTGTCAAATGTTTAAATCGATAGATACGCCCTCAGGTAGGGTACCCCTAAAATTGTGGCATTGTCTTTGAAAGCTTGCGTTAACAAAATGTCGACGCACGCACTCTATGAGAAGATAAAATTAGTGCTTTTGTCAATCAGCCTAACTGTTATTATTGCCATTAATTGTCTTAACACATTGCACGACTTTTTCGAAATAAGCAAACCACAAAAACACACTAATTCTCTGAATCCAAATCAGTGAACTCACTCACATCGCTTGGCAACAAACACAACGCGGTCTCACTACGGACAGGGCCTATCTAACGATTTAAATATTTGGGTATTTTATTATGTAAGTACCTATATCAGTCATCTAAGTAGTATAAATAACATAAGTTTGTAAACATGTCTATATGTATGTTTGTTGCTCTTTCACGCAAAAACTACTGAACGGATCGAGCTGAAATTTTGCATACAGGTAGTTCTAGGCCTAAAATAACACAAAGGCACTTTTTATCCCATAAATCAGTTCCCGTGGGATAGGCGTGCGAAGCCGCGGGGCACAGCTCCTAATATCTACTTTATGGATGATTAAAGAATTATATTGATTAGAGTCAGAATACCAGTGAATCAACTGCTTTAGTAGACCAAAACTGCTTGAAGTGGTTCGGATCAGCAAGTTAGCGATGTTATTCTGTTCTGTAGCACTTAGTAACTTCACAACTTGTTAATGCTAATGCTAAGCTGATGTAGGTATACGTTGTCTTCGGTGATCAAACATTATTCAAAAAGATAACGAACATGTGAGTTCAGATATAACACGTAAAAAGCGTAAAAACCCGTTTTTAAACGTTATCGGAGCACGTTAAAACGTATGTAGATTACAAAACCTACACAGGTTAGGTATGTAGAGAAGAAAAAACCGTTTTTTTAACGTTTTCAGAGCACGTTAAATGATATTAGGTAGGTACATACAAAACCTACACCGCAACATGCAATTCCCTTTGTTTCTCAATGGCACAATTTTTTCATGCAAGTAAAAGGTAAATATTTATTGATTTTATTTATTATTCTAAGAACTTTTATATTAATTAGGTGAGTTATATAGTTATAATAATCTTCTTTATAATGGAATTATAACAGTACACCTTCACATTTTTTTTAACTAAATACTAAAATAGCATTAAAGACAACAAAAAAAAATACGCCCACAAACTAGTTATTTATTATGTACAGCTTAAATAAATTATGTAATAAAGAAAAATGAAAATATGCTCTTACTAATAAAATAAGGTAAAGATTTTTACAAGGAACTTAAAACTCTATCGCATCTAAAACATTTATCGCTATTATCAAACACATTAAACTTTCTACATCTCAAACATTGGCTATTTTTACTCATAGACAAACACACCTCCCATTTCCCGCCATTTCTAACCTCCAAACTGACAGATGACAGTTCTAGTATCTCAGACAAAACACTATCATTCACATTGTCAGAGGAATTTAGATCTTGTAACTTTTGATATAGGTCTGAGTTCACTTTGATTGTAGCGTCAAGCTTTTTTAGATTCTCATTTTTAGCTTTAGAGCAGACATCTTTCTTCAATTCCAAAATGGCGTCCATAACCGATATGTCAATACTATTAGTTTCAGTTGTCAAAACTGGTATTTTCTCCGTAAAGAAAAACGGTTTTTCTTTCAAAGGGTGGTGTAACCACGCCTCTTCAACTAGATGTGGCAAAATCGGCCCTAAAGCTTTACATAGAGATACGAAAATCGTATGAGCGACAAGCTGTGCTGAAATTCTATTAATTGAATCTTTTTCAGAGCAGTACAACCTATCTTTTATACAATGACAATACAATCCAGATACTTTGTTACTTATAAAATGCAGTATCGACTGAGCTACATGATTATACCTCAAATTATTGTAATTTTCAGTAATTTGGGTCAAAAACCCCTCAGTTTCTTTCACCATGTAGCTATCAAAGTAGTTTAATGCCGGTTTCTCTCTAAATACCGGTTTTTGTACATCGTTGATGACTCCTAACAGGTATTTGAGTATGTTCCTAATTCTAATGATTTCTGTTTGGCAGTCATCAAGGAGTTTCTTGCTGATTATTATTTGTGAGTGTTGAGTAGAGTGACTGGCTACCCACCATCTGCAAAAATATTGTTTTGTCTCAAAAACGGTGGCACTTAGGAAAAAAGTATTAGACATTTTTATAGCTAACTAGCTGCGCCCCGCGGCTTCGCACGCGTTGTTTTTCTCACCTTTTAAACCTTCCCTAGACCTCCACGAACATTTCAAGACCAAGATAAGATAAATACGTTCCGAGACTAACGAACAGCAACCCATTTTTATATATATATAGATCTTCTGATCTACGACAGATTGCTGAAAAACGTGGAAAACCCGATTTTGTGAACTTAGATGACTAGTTTTTTTCCAGGGATGGGATCGATGAGGACATTTAGGCCCGTATTATGAAAGCTTGCTCAGTCATAGAGCTATGCTTGAATGACGTTTATGCCATAAAAAAGCGTTGCTCAAGCATACATCAATGACTGAGCAAGCTTTCATAATACGGGCCTTAGATTTCTTTGGTGTTTTGAACAATCCTACCAACTTTATTACTGAAGGTACCCTCGGATATCTGACATTGACTATTGGATAAATGGGTAATTTCTAAGAAATCAAACAATGTCCCAAAAACTGAGGGAAGAACGCGAGTTCAAACTCCGTCAAACTCAAAAAAATTGAGATAACTATTTTTTGATTTTTTTTTAGAGAAGGGTGTCTTATTTTACCTTAAAGTGTCGATCCCATAGGCCGGTTGCGAGTTCCGATCTTTTCCTCCGCTGATTATGGTCTTAGGGTCGATGACATTGCCGATGGACTTTGACATTTTGCACTTCTTGTCGTCAACGACAAAACCGTGTACGAAAATTGACCTGCGAATAAAATAATTGTTAATTACGATTTTAATTTATTTATTCAGACTTTATATTCATCCTGAAGGTCGTAGGTGATACGATTGCCTCGCCCATCATGCAGTCTTTCAACAGGATCCTAACTCTATAGACTGCTTAGGTTGGGATTTTGTTTAATGGATGCATAACTTTAGTGACTGTAGGTATATAATCTTTGTGTTAATCTTAATTTCTGTGTAATGTATAGTATATGTATGCTCTGTAACCAATGGACATGTGTCTGAATAAACAAACTTTTTAACAGGAACACTTAGGTCCGTTATCTAAAATGACACTCGTGTATGGATCAATACTTGAGTACAAATACGGGTGTTAGTCAAATCCACTGATCCACTCCCTCGCAGTATAGATCACTGGGGGAGTCACTACCCGGGGGAGGGGGGAGTGTGCTCCAAGATATGCCAGAGTATACTTACTTGTAGGGAGCGGTGCCTTGTATCGCCACAGCAGTGAGCAGCGAGGATTGGAACCAGCCTGTCAGCTGATCCACTCCCTCGCAGTATAGATCACCGGGGGAGTCACTACCCGGGGGAGGGGGGAGTGTGCTCCAAGATATGCCAGAGTCGAACCAGATGTCGAGAATATCCTGGAAGCGGAATGAGCGAAATTATTATATATTAGTTACTCCTCTCTCTTATTTGTGTGTTTACTATCACCCTTAATAAGAAACCTATTCTATACCGTTAAGTTAAGAATGTGCAACTAATGTAAAGTAATCACCTATGTCTTTTGCTTTAATTTAAACTTCCACTACTTGAATTTACGACTTGGTTGTAGAGACCGAAAAGAGAGAAGTAGGTATTCGTGTCTTCTAGATTAGACATTATGATATATCGTCAGCCACAGAATGGTGATTTTGTGCCCAAACATATATAATCTTTACGCTGGGCATGCGAGTTGGGGATCGCAGTTCGATGGTAGAATTGTTCTGCAGGGAGCGCTGCTGCCAGCCCCCGTAGATATCCCTTAGTCGCCTCTTACTACACCCACGAGAAGAGTTGGGTTGGTGCAAATTCTAAGCCGGCATCACACGCCGATGAATCTCCGAGCATTATTTAATTTTATTACTTATTATTATTTATTGATATGCCGAAAAGTTTACCTTGCCCTTCTCCAATTCTTTGGCGTTTAAGTTATGGTCTTTGATAACGTCTTTGGGAACAAGGTTGTCAACTTGTGAGGTCCACCAAACGTCAGGTCCTTGTTCTTCTATTAGCTCACATAGGTTGTTGATTATTCGTCTGGAAATACAGCACATTTTAAGGGTTAAAGTCCACAAATCATACAAACATAAATAAAACATGAGGGAAAGGTTAACATAGAGCCGGCCTTATTAATTTAATAAATAATTAATTTGTCTTTGGTAATAGAGCTACGCTGTGTTTCTGTGTGTTTAGTTTATTTTTGTGTTTCTGTATGTTGTAATTATATTTAAAAACGAATAAAATTTCATTTCAAATTAATTATTAAAAATAATTTTACAACATAAACTTTTTTAATTAATTAGCTCTTTTAAATTCGAGAATTAAAAAAAGTCGAAGTTGTAATGAAATTTTGTATAGGTAAGGTACCTATTAGCAATATACCTACTGGTTTTTTTGCTAAACTGAAATGTTACATTATGATAATGAATAAAATAAACTATAAACTTATTTTGAGATGATCTTGCAGGCGGCTTGCGATCGCTCTAGGCCGCCGGTCTTGCCCGGCGGGTTATGCCGCCGGGCCGGTGGCTTTTTTGTTTAGACAGCTTTAGGTACACGAAACTTTTTATAAGTAAGTAATAGTTCAACTATAATACCAACAAATACTAAAAGTAACGTAAAGTCAAAATTTGAAGGGGTTCTTCATACAGTTAGCGTTTTTAGAGTTTCCTTTGAGAAGCAGAATGAGAAATCTGCATACCAACTCCGGGGTTTTGGTTTGTTAACCGACGGTTCATGAGATACTTCAATTTAATTCACCCTCGACAATTTTAGGACAATAATAATCAAAAAATCGAGTGTTTTCTGAGAAGCTCCTTTAATTTTCATATTGGTTTAATGTTTGTACGATCTGCAGAGATTTGTTTTCCCTCAAAACTTCTAGGTATTAGGTACTAGGTGTAAAAGAAATCTATGTAATATATTAAGTTTATCAGTACCCAACCCATAACACTAATCAGTTGTACGCCAGAAAAAAAACGGCCAAAAAACATAGGTGAAAGAAATTACTAACTTATCAACAATAACCTCGTCGCCCTTATACACAGCGGGTATGGGCACGCCCCACGCCCTCTGCCGGGAGATACACCAATAAGGTCGCTTTTCCAACTGCGCTTTGAATCCTTGTCTGTACTGCTCGCTGCTTGATGGCGGAAGGATTTCAACTTTTTCTAGAGCTGCCTGAAATAAAATAATGCTTATATGACGACCTCTGTGGCGCGGTGGGCTAGGTCTGACTGCGACGCAGGAGGTTACGGGTTCGATTCCCACATTGGTACAAATGTTTATACGATCTGAAGATATTTGTTCAAGATGTTCTGGTCGTTTTCTATAACCATAAAAAATATCTATTTAGGTAATGCATTCTATTATGTATATCAGTTATCTAGTACCCAAAACACAAGTTCTGCTTAGCGAGGCGTCCCGCAGGGTAGCATTTTAGGCCCCATTCTATTTTTGATTTATATCAACGATCTTCCTGAATTTGTGACACATAAATGTATACTCTTTGCAGATGATACCACAATTTTAATTAAAACTGACAGACAACACGCTCAAACGACATTAAATACTGTACTTTCTGATATTGTTACTTGGACCAATAATAATAACTTGGCTATAAATATTACCAAAACTAAAATTATGCAATTTGACTCTTACAATACTAACCCACTAACACTTGACATTTCTTATAATAACGAAAAAGTAGACGAAGTAATGACATTTAAATTCTTAGGTATCACATTAGATAGACATTTAAATTGGAAAGTTCATATTAGTAACGTTTGCAAAAAAATAAGTCGCTTTATCTTTGCTTTAAAGAAAATCCGCCAGATGATATCATTTGATGCAGCTCTAGCAGCATACCACGGGCATGTGTTATCGACCCTGAGCTATGGTTTGTTGCTCTGGGGAAACTCTGTCGATGCTGAAAGAGTTTTCAGAGTACAGAAGAGATGCCTCAGAGCTATTAATAAGGCCTGGTTCCGTGACTCTTGCAAGCCTCTGTTTAAGATTTGCAATATTATGCCTCTACCTTGCATGTACATTAGAGACATATGCATGTTTGTAAAATCTTACCCACAACACTTTACCAGGCGCAGGGATATTATCACTCGACAAAAAAGAGTAAAATTTAGTAATCTGCTGTACAACCCACAATGTTACAAGCGGATCTATGAAAAAAATGTTTTTAATATGTGCATTGTCATCTACAATAAATTACCAGAACACATTAAAGACCTCAATGGTAATTTATTCAAACAAAAATTAAATCAGTGGCTGCTTGACAAATGTTTTTATAGTATAAATGAATTTATTAATTTTAAGTAGAATAATTTACTATATTTTGACTATTATTGTTAACTTTAATTACCAGATTGTTGACTATTTATTTTATTTTAGAATGTATTAATTACCGTTATTTATTATTATTGATTATTATTGAATATTTAAACTGATTACATTTTTACTTTAATATTTGCACACCTGCTTGCGGGTTGAATACATTTGACATTACTCTAGTTATAAGATCTGACATATACCTGTAATAATGTATTCAGCAAATAAATGATTTGATTTGATTTGATTTGATTTGATAGCTTGGGGCTAGATAATGCTGCGTTAACTGTCCAGCAATGTTGTTCAAGATGTTCTGGTAGTTTTCGATAACAATAAAAAATATCTATTGATGTAATGTCTTTTATTATATATATCAGCTGTCTACCTCTAGTACCCAAAACACAAGCCTCTGCTTAGCTTGGGGCTAGATAATGCTGCGTTAACTGTCCAGCATTAAAAAAACAAAGGTGAAAGGTCAACTCACCAAAGCCTTTTCCTTCAACGCAGCTGTATCAATAAACCACTGCCTGCTAGCTCGAAGTATAACCGGCTTTTTAGTTCTCCAATCCAATGGGTAGGAGTGCACATAGGTCCCTTTATGGAGGACGGAGGGGCCTAGCAGAGAAATGACCTTGTCCTGACCTTGAGTTAATACTGGTAGGCCGTTAAGGTCAGGGTGTAGGTTGGTGTAGCAGCCCGATTCGTCTACATTGCAGTCCTGTAAAAATAATTACAAATACAAATACAAAAATTCATTCAAAATGAGAAGATTAGTGGCGTTACGGTGAACTAACACTTTTAGTCGTACTGCAATGACAGAGCAGTGTTGTCAACGCAACACAAGTTGACAATTGGCACACGAGCGTCCTCACTTCCCGTGATAAGGCCGCCCATTGTGCAACTCGGTTATCTCTCTTTTCGTTCGTTTCGTTTTTTATGTTCTCAGTTTGCAATAAAGTGTATATTCATATTGTATATATTCACTCTATTAAATATATGAAGACTTAGATATGCAAAATGTATTAGTTGATAAGCTTGCTAGTAGTTTCTTTTTTAGCTAGTGGACAAAAAAATGAAGTGCACCTTATTTCTTATTTGATACTATTTAACAACCGATTTATTTAGTAAAAAATATACAAAATGTCTATGGCCCGTATTATGAAAGCTTGCTGAGTCATCGATCTAGTTTGAGCAACGCTTTTCTATGGCATAAACGTCACTCAAGCATAGCTCTATGACTGAGCAAGCTTTCATAATACGGGCCTAAGTGCTTATTTTGCAAGTCTAAAGAAATAAACGATTTGACTTTGACTCTGACACTTTAAATTCAAACAAACATACCACATGCATGTTATTCCTCAAAGCCACTAAGAAGTCGTCCGGTCCATGCGCGGGCGCAGTGTGAACTAAGCCCGTACCTTTACCCTCCGTCACGTGATCAGCTTCTAAGAACGGCAGTGTTCCTTCTACTAGTTTGTTTGTGTATGATGTGCTTTGGAGGTTATGCCCTGAAAGAGAAAATTACATGTCTAAAGGCTTTGAAATAAGAAATGGATAAAAAATGGATAAATAACTGTTAAGAGAACAGTTGTTGTGTCTTCATCATCAGCATATATTAGTACACAGCTGGACATAGCGCCCTGTCTTCATCTTGCCCCATCCAGCATCTAAGGTCTGGGTATAGATTGGTGTAAAGTCTGTTCAAAAAGAGGTAGGTACGACTAAAAGTGTTAGTTCACCCGGTGAACTAACACTTTTAGTCGTACCTACTTACTTACTTTTAAGGCATTTTTAGTAATATCAGAATCTTCTGCGACGCAGAAATGTAAATAAATGTAAATAATGAAATGTAAATAGGAATTAAATCCAATTCTCACCTTCAAATTCAAGATGCTTCTGGATTTCAACTCCCAAGGTCTTCTCCAGGCCTTCGATCAGCCCTGATCCTACCAGGAACAGCTCTTTGCCCATGTTGCTCAGGGTAACTATGCTGTACTTGAGCTGAGGGTTGTAGCATATCGCTTTGTTGGCGACAAGAGTCCAGGGGGTGGTCGTCCAGATTATCGCTGAGAGTGACTTACTAGAAATTAAGATACATACAAAGAATAATATCTAAAACAAACATTCTTTATTTTCGTATATACAATAAATGTACACTAAGAAAAGGTCTTGCTGTCTTAGAATTCGCACCACCCCATCTCTTCCTGTGGGTGTCGTAAGAGGCGGCTCAGGGATATCCACCGGGGGGGGACAGCAGCGCCCCATTGAAACCATTGAAACCATTTATTCATTGTGATTGTGGTATGTAATACATAATTTTCGGTCTACACAATCTACTCTTTCGAGCGTACAAAGATTTTATAACTAATTAGATTTGAAATCTCATGCAGTCATATTATAAAACAAACATTATAAATTGTCAGTAGCTAAAAATATTCAACATTTAAAAATTCACAATAAAATTATAATAATCGTACAATAAAATGAAGATTAATCATAACCCCCCTGAACAATTCTACTACCGAACTGCGATCACCAACAGGGCATTACCCTCCATTAGATAAACGCCAATAAGGCACTTATCAGAGGGAGGCCTGCGTCCAGCAGTGGACCAATACAGGCTGTTGAGGTTGAGGACCAAGTAGTATCTCACTACAATCCCCTCACCTTGTGATATTTCGTGTTTTTTTTAGAATAACGTTCACATATTTTTTTATGTACATAGTACACAACTACCTTGATTATTTCTGTCTTGTCTGTTTTATGGCATTACATTATACATTATCCTACTAATATTATAAACGCGAAAGTTTGTAAACAATGCATGTTTGTTGCTCTTTCACGAAAAAACTACTGAACGGATCGGGCCGAAATTTTGCATACAGGTAGGCCTGGAATAATACATAAGCTACTTTTTATCCCATAAATCAGTTCCTAAGGGAAAGGCGTGCGATGCCGCGGGGCTCAGCTAGTATTGTATAATTGACGTCTCCAAGTGTGCCTGTGCTCGTACGGCGAAGAAATAAGCATGAGTTAGAGTAGGTACATGAGGCTCAATAATTAATTTTGATTTAAAAAACTATAAACCGACTTCAATATTTTATAGTTTTTTCATGAAGTTTCATGGATCCCAGTGTCAGAACTGAACAAAATGGACCACACAGGAAGCACCAGCTTTCATATAAAAAAAGAATCAAGCAAATCGGACCACCCAGTCAAAAGTTCTGAGGTAACAAACATTGAAAAATAACAGTCGACTTAAGAACCTTCTCCTTTTTTTGAAGTCGGTTAAAAAGGAGAGCCTTCCGAGAAATACATGAATTGTTTGGATGACCATGTACTTACCCATTCAAGAAATCCCGAGCAAACTGTGGTGGCTTCTGAATAGGGAATGTGACATAGACTTCTTTGCTTTTGTATTGAGGATCATACTCTAATTCTGCTTCAGCTAGAGCTGTTCTGAAAAAGAGGATATAGGTTTCAATGTCACACAAAATTTGTTTTGTGAATTCAAGATAAAAGATCATTTATCCTTGATTTTTTTATGAGCTATGGTTAACCATAAAACTGACTAATAAATTATTGTAAATGGTAGCTTAATTGTTAGGCTATACATTTTATTACGAGATTCCGACATTATTATCATAGCTCTGATGTTACTAACCTGCAATGTAAGGTAGCAACCTTTTAGTTTCATGAAAACCTATACTTTAGAGCTTTTGATATCCAGGTATGTGTTGGAGACTAGGGATTATCTCTGTTCAAGCGAGATCTCACCAATTTCGATATCTCACGAGATTGGCAGTTTTGTGTGTCTGTACTTGCAAATAATAACAATATTCAAATAAATTAGGAAAAAAACAGTAAGAATTATAGTTATTGTGAAATAAATATTATATTTATGAACTTTTCAATAAACTTTCATGTAGGTATTTAACATTGTTTGACATACCTTACCGTTAGGTAAGGTATCACTTTTTTTTTATTCTTTTGAGTAGTAAACTTTGATGTATCAAATCAAATAACAAACAAACTATCTTCCCTTCTTATATGTACCCTCAGAGATCTATTAGGAATTAGAGATTATGTACCTACTAAATATTCTAGTCAAATATAAGGTTTAAGGTTTAAAGATATTTATTCCCAAAAAAGACACAGTCACTTACATAAGAATAGTAGTTTAGCTAAGAGTTAACAATTTATAAAAGTAAATTTAAGTTGTTGTTCGGTCTGTAGGTAGTTATTACAGTTTTGCATAGGTAAATAAACAGATAGGTACAAAGATGGTAAAAGGTTGACTCACTTAAACAGACACTACGAATAATTTAAACTAGGCACACTCTATACAATGTCAAGTTTTATTTGATTGTATAAGAAACACGAACACAAATATAAGAACATTAGTTTCACATTATTTTTTATTATTACCAAAAATTTTGAAAATAGCTCAAAACATCTAAAGAATCATTTGGGTGATGAATTCTCTAGTATTTTTCTGACAAGTGTATTATGTAAATAATCTCTTCGATCAATCTCGATATAAAGAGCCGAACGAGATAGCATTCCCTATTGGGGACCATACCATTTACTTTACTTACTTCTATGTTAGATTTGAGTTACCTTGCAAAGAATATGTAACCAAGTGTGCCTTGTGCTCCTACGGCGAATAAATATATGAGTATGAGTATGATCAAGTACGACTTACTTTGAAGAAGGTGACCAGTAAACAGGTTTCAATGCTCGAAAAACCAATCCCATATCATACATCTTGAAAAATTGCTGCAACTGATTTTGAACATAGCTCTTACTCAGGGTCAAGTAACTTCTCTCCCAGTTAGCCATAACACCCCAAGTCTTAAAAGCAGCTTTTTGATTCTCAACTGTTTGTAATGCAAATTCTCTCGCAATTTTGCGTATACACACAGGGTTATTGAGTTCATTTTGCTTTGCAGTTTTCTTAGCTTTTTGCAAGGCTTTGAGTTCTATTGGAAGGCCGTGGCAGTCCCAGCCAGGTACATAATGGACTCTATTGCCTTGTAGTATGTGGCTGCGGTTGTTTATGTCTTTTATTATCTGAAAAGTGTAATTTTCTGTTTGGTTTTCCAAAATTGTATAATATATACATAAGTAACCATACTTATGTTAGTATGATACAATTTTACTTTTAACTTAGCCTAGGCGCAGTGGATAATTGTAAAAAGCTTTTTGACATCTAACTTGCCTACTTTATTTAAGTACGTAACCCATTTCAATTTTCATTTAGGCAAACATGAATGTTGATGTCTTTACCTTGTTCACTGCATGTCCCATGTGTAAATCTCCATTAGCATACGGCGGACCATCATGTAATACGAATTCTGTGCCCTTTAGATTCTCTCTTTGCCAATTATACAGGTCAGAAAACTGTGCAGTCTGAAAATATTACAAGTTTTTCATTACTGAAATATAAAAAAAAACGGTAGTTATTACGAACTCTTATGATTTAATGCCATAGTTTGTATCTTGAACTGTTTATTATTTATCTCAAAGCGATCTTTAGGTTCATAATACCTTCTGAATTTCTTCTTTTACTGCATTGCTTGAACGAGCCGGAAAATTTGTTTTTGGAGAGATTACGGTGTGTGAATAAGTCTTCGTTTTTGGTTCTGTTGAACTTTTTAATCGCAGGCAGTCTATACATGCCCATTTTGATACAATTTTTCTGTAATTATTCCGTAAAATAACACTTTTGGATAACATTTTGAGGTTACTTTTGTTTGTTTTCCTTTTGAACTGAAGATGACGTTGACAGCCATTACATTGACACATCGGCTTACCCAAAGAGATTTTTTTTTTTTTATTTTTTTTTTACCCAAAGAGAATACAATAACTTTGTAAGGCTTACCGGCCACACACCTATTCATCTATGGCTACGTTCCGATCATACTTAATGCGCTGACAGAGCGCACGGCAACGCCCACTTCAATTCAATTCAATTCTTTATTTAAAACCAGACATAACATTACAGAGTACACTCCAATGCGTTTCCCACTTCGCCACGCCCGCCCCTGCCTCACCTTTCGAGACAAGGCAGCTCGTGCGTTTCTTCAACTTCTTTGTGAGTGCCGTCTGAGCGTTTCGTTTCATTAATCGCGCCAACGCGCACCAACGCGCTCCGATGAATTGGAACGGGGCTTCGTGCGCGCATAGCTAGTGCAGTGCGTCAGCGCTTTAAGCCCATGTAATGACGTCATCTATGACGTCACACGAGACATCGTTGTCGCGCTCACGGTTAGTCGGAACGCTTGATAGCGCACTAATATTGATATTGGCACAATCGCCGTGCGTTCCGAGATAAGCTATTATCGATGTTAGCGATCTCAACGATAATTGACGCTCCGAGTTAGTTCACACGATTATTGACAGTTGTGTGCTATCCTATCTCGGAACACTCAATGAACGTGCTCACGGTCACGTGTCGCTTCATCGCTTGTCAGATGCTTGTTAGTCAAAAAGATAAACAGCATAACAATTTGAAATCCAGTAAAACTGGCTGAAATTCGAACTTTTGTTTATTATCAAATGATTCCGATGACTCGGTTGAGGAGTGGGACAGCGACCAATCCAATTTGTGCCCTCTCGTACTGCTCTTGAGAGAGCATTTAAGTTATTCTCCGACCGTTGACTTCGTTATCTATATGAATTTCCATTTCTCTTTAAAAAACTTGCAAACAAATAAATTTTGATATCAAACAGACAATATCAAATTCAAAATTCAAATTCAAATTAATTTGAATATCAAGGAATATAAATAAATACTCTTCGTGGAAGGAGGACAGGATGGCGAAGAAAATAAATGCCAACTGTCAGTTTTGACAGCGCGCTCACAACAACAACAACAACTTCTTTCAGGCCCTTGTGGGGGCACGGAGGGGGGCCTCGAGGCGTGGCCTCTTTACCCTGGCTTCAACTCGAGAGGTGACGACCCCTCGGCCCTTGGGTTACGGCAAATAAGCTCGTTTTTGCCTATTTAATATTTTTTTTCTTGTTTTTTTGGCTGCATATTTTTTTTTATTAGGTTTCATGTGTTTTTATAAAACCCAAGGACTCATGGTGGTTCCGGCGGGGTAAGGTCCCGCGGGAGGGGTCGCACGGGCGGTCGTGGTCTGGGGGCCGGGGGTGGGGCGGCGCGATATGGTGGAGGTGCTCGTGGTAGCGCGCTCACAGTGATTTCTGTTTGTAGGATGGTCACTATGGCGCATGTAATGACGTCATCTATGACGTCACACGAGACATCGTTGTCGCGCTCACGGTAAGTCGGAACGCAACATAACGCGCTAGTATCGATATTGGTGCAACTCGGAATGCAAGGGCATCTTGTTCTCTCTTCTCCTCCCTCCCTCCCTCCCCTCCCCGATCTTTTTGACAGATATTCTCAAAACAACACATGTTTTTGCTTACATTCTTACATTGGATGTAATGTTCTGTGTTTTTTATCATATTGAGTTGAATTGATCTGATTTATTATACACCACAATGGTAAAAGCTTATTCAACCATTCCATGAGTCTTTTTACATCCGTAATTCTGTCTATAACGCGAAAATTCTAACCTATTCCAGCCGAAAGCCAAAAAGTTCATCGACAGGAAAAAGGCTGTTACCTTCAATCTGGTGCACCGTTCGCAAAAGGATCCTCTAGCTGCTGATGAAACAGCTCCTCAGCGAGTCTTGGTGCCTGTAAATGCGAATATTCCCGCAAGAAAAGCGAATGATCCAGTGAGTTTGTTTTGCTGCCTGCAACCTACTTTGTTAGATTATTATAGAGTTGGTAAGCTGTGTTCGGTAGTATTTAGGCTTTGAACAACATCTATATAAGCTTATAGTGGCTAGGGCTTGTTCAGACGGGTTATGATTGTCGAAAACTTTCAGTACTTACCTCTTAAACCTTTTAAATCCTTAGAATGGCAGTACCTGCATAGTCAACCTTTACTTTAACTTGATCCCGAGAATCTTAGCCTGCCTTTGTGTCATCCTAAAAGGTCGTCTTAGTATTATTCAAGGATGAGAAAGTGATGGTCTTACAAAACACCTACTCAACCTAAATAGAGCGGATCTGCGCATCCTAGTAGGAACTCTTAACAGGTTGCGCACTGCCCTCTGAACAAACACTTATTCACCATCGGAGCAACGGACAGCCCTCTCTGCAGAGGGTGCCTCAGCGACGACAAATCAGCTGCCCACGTGCTCCTGGAATGGGTGGGAGTAGCAACACAACGAACAGAAATCCTCAACTTGCCGAGGTCACTCCACGAAGCCTATGCAGAGCCCAGGAAAATTCTGCGCTTCTGGACGGAGTTAGGCTGGCTATGCTAGCGTAACGCATAAAGGACCAACTAAGAGTCCAAATGCGGAGATAGGAGTCCATCTACCATTACCATTACCAAGTGATGGTTTTCATGTAGGTATTGATATTGTTTTAGGATCTTACACCAGAACAGCGGAGAGAGGAACAGATAAAGTATGGAATATACTTCGATGATGATTACAACTACCTGCAGCATCTCAAAGATACCAGAGAGGTTACTCTTGTGGTGCAACCGGTGAGTAATAATTAATTTTGTTTTAAATTATTTATAAACCGACTTCAAATTTATGGATCTCATTGTCAGAAATAGACCAAAGTCAAAGTCAAATCGTTTATTTCTTTAGACTTACAAAATAATTACTTAGACAAGTCAAATTTTTACTATATAAACAGCTTGATAAATAGTTATTACTATCAAACAAGAAATAATATGCAATTGACTTTAATTCACTTCAATTTTTTGTCCACTAGCGGAAGAAGTGAAAAAGAAACCACTAGCAAGTTTATCGCTTATCAACGAATACAATCTTAGGATAACTAAGTCTAACTGGTCTTACATACTATTGTCTGTGCGGAACTGGGCGACATCCGGCCAAGCATTAACATCATTGACGTAGTCATCTACGGAGTAATATGCTTTCTTGATAAGATTTCGTTTTATGTACAGTTTAAATTTACGAATAGGGAGCTCAGTTGCTTCAGATGGAAGCTTATTATAGAATCTTACGCAATTGCCCACAAATGATTTCCCTACCTTTCGTAATCTATATGATGGGATGTGTAATTTGTTCTTGTTTCTTGTATTTTTATTGTGAACATCACACCTTTTCATAAAGTTATCTCTGTTTTTGTG
Organism: Eupithecia tripunctaria; assembly: GCA_955876795.1. Taxonomy (NCBI): domain Eukaryota; kingdom Metazoa; phylum Arthropoda; class Insecta; order Lepidoptera; family Geometridae; genus Eupithecia; species Eupithecia tripunctaria. The sequence goes on along the minus strand of OY041623.1, from coordinate 2,754,102 downwards.
TGTATACATTAGATTTTCATAGATGTATTGCGATATTACTGTTAAAATATTTATTTCTTTAAATAATTCCCTCAACGAATCACATGGATTTAATTTATAAATTTAAAAAGCACCATTTTCAATTAAAAAATAATCATGAAAATCGGAGCAACCACTCAAAAGTTCTATCAAAAGTTGTAAACTTTTGGGATACCTAATTATATCATAGTATTTATGTAGCACATAGATACACAACAAAAACGTACCCATACAATGGTGTTGATTCGTTGTTTTAGAATAAGCTAATATTAGGATTTAGGAATGTCAAACAATACATTTCGATTCCTACAATTCTTAAATCCATATTTTAGCTAGTTTTGATATCAAATATAAGATAAATATTCAATTTGAAAAGCTATTGTCAATTTGACATATCAACATCGAAGTTATTGTATTCTCTTTGATCGACATATTATAATTTTGTCAAATTCTAAAACAACAGAATCAACACCAATAGTCTAGTTATAAATAGTGGAACTGCTTATTTATTTATGGCAATATCATTGGGAACAGTTATAACAATTTATACCTTATACTAATTGAATCTTCCTAAACCTTTCAGAAAGCAACTCACAAAAAGAAAGAGAAATCATCGGAGCCAAATCCAGATGATGAGGATGAAGAAGAAAAACCCAAAATCAAATCAAAATTGAATCTGCCCAGTTCTGTGTTTGCGTCAGAAGTTGAAGAGGAGATTGGTTTACTAAATAAAGGGGCGCCACAAGGTAATTATTATTATTATTATTGGATAATAGACGAAAAGCTGAAAGCTGGTATGTCTATATCATAGTGATTTTTCTAATCTTTTGACTAAAGTTTTTCTCTTATGGTCTCTTATGCTATCCATACCAGGTTGTCTGGCAGAGATCGCTCTTGAGCGATAAGACCGCCAATTGTCACTTAGGTTATAATTATTTCATTTGTAAATTGTTTCTTAGCTTAAAGTATGCAATAAAAGTATTTTCTATCTATCTATCTTATGGTCAGAATTATGGAAACAAAAACTACTAAGGTAAGCTGCACACCAAACCTTCTCGTTACCATTAATAAGCTAAGCTTTTCGGGGGCTTTAGAATGTGATGCTAGCTGAGGGTGGAAAAACTCAAAAAATATTAAAACAAGTCCCATAGAGTAATGTCATAGAGCTATGCTTGAGTGACGTTTATGCCATAGAAAAGCGTTGCTCAAGCATAGATTGATGACTGAGCAAGCATTCATAATACGGGCCTTAGTTATGCAAAGATTGTATTAGTTGATAAGTGATAAACTTGCTAGTGGTTTCTTTTTCACTTCTTCCGCTAGTGGACAAAAAATTTAAGTGAATTAGAGTCAATTGCACCTTATTTCTTATTTGATAGTAATTATTTATCAAGCTGTTTATATAGTAAAAATTTGACTTGTCTAATTTGCTTTTTTTGTAAGTCTAAAGAAATAAACGATTTGTATTTCAGTTACATCAAAATCTCTGGGCACACCAGAATGCAAAAGGCCTAAGTCTAACACAACTATGTTCTGACATAACATCCGGCCAAGCATTAACATCATTAATGTAATTTCTTGATAACTACCTCTACAATAACATAAATTCCTATTAGATATATTACTAGATATAGACTATTATAAATACTTATCTCAACTTCTACGACTGTAGCGCGGCGGGCGAAGGTTCAGGGTTGCGGGTTCGATTCCCTCTTTGGGACAAATGTTCGTATGATCTGCAAATATCTGTTCCGGGTGTTCTGGGTATTATCTATGTATAGTTAAAATAACTATGTTATGTGTTGTATCTGCTTATGATGGGATGCTATGTGGATTGTCCAGCATTATTTATTACTAGCTGCGCCCCGCGGCTTCGCACGCGCACTATGGAAACATTAAAAGGTGATTTTCATCCCGCGGGAACAGATTTATGGGATAAAAAGTAGCCTATGTTTTATTCCAGGATTAGAATTACCTGTATGCAAAATTTCAGCCAGATCCGTCCATTAGTTTTGGCGTGAAGAAGTAACAAACATCCATCCAAACTTTCGCATTTATAATATTAGTGTGATTAATCAACCATACTCCTTTCTTTCAGGACTTTGTCTGGACCTGGATCCGGATGTAGTGGCAGCTTTGGATGAAGACTTTGACTTCGAAGACCCAGAGAATGAACTCGAGGATAACTTCATTGAACTGGCTATGGGGGAGGGAGAAGGTATCATATTCTAATTCTAATTGAGTAGGGGAACTAAGATCTTATATTTTTTCATGAATTTTCATGAATACTCTGCTACGCCTCGTGTGGTGCCGCGCCCCTCTATGTCTCACCGCTGCCGCCGCCGGGCCGAGTTTGGGCAGTGATTGCGTTAAAAAAGTAGCTTGATTTATAACGACTAATTACAACTTAGTCTGGCGCTATATTTTAATTTTCTCTATTGGCACACAAAACAGAAAACAATCGAGTCATTTACATCAAAAATAATAACTAAGGTTCTTATGTTAGATTGGATTCCCAAACATGCATGCACAACATGATTCAAACGTACAGTAAAAGCAACGATATTTTGTCTAATAAAAGAAGTTAATATGTGTAAAACCTTATTTAATGTGACATAGAATAATAACATAGTATTACAAGAAATATAACAATGGCGTCTATTCAGATGTCGCCTTCTTCAGGTTTTCTTCAAACGCTTCGTGTATCTGCTTCCGAAGCGTTTAGTAAGGGCTCCGAGGTTCCCCTCTCTACCCCGACTTCTACTCGCAAAGGCAACTGCCTCTGGGTCACTTGGTGAAGAAGCGGTGTGTCGCCTTTAGGTGAACTAAGGGATTTTGCTCAGATGTCGCCAAAACTAGACTAAACTAATTTGACAGGACTAAAAATGATGCCATCCTTATCATTTTGATCGTTATGACAGGGACGGCGACATTTTTAGTACTGTTAAATTAGTTTAGTTTAGTTTTGGCAGCATCTGAATTGATACCAATAATAGTAATTTTTAAATTAATACAAAATATTACTTACAGAACTTAGCACCAATCTCTATTTCCTACATTTTCAGATGAAGATAATTATGAAGGCGAATCCGATGACGATGATGATGATTCGGAGCGAGCGTTCGCTTCTGATGCTGATATGGATTCTGATGATGAAAGTGCAGATTCACAGGTAGAATCAACATCTACCACAATGATCGTCATATTAGATTCCAAACGAAACACATATTAACATATTATGTAGCTTTTTCCGCTTGTTACGGTCATTATCTCGCTCGTTTAGTCAGGCCACACATCTTACATATACTTTATTTTTTATTTATTTTTTTCATTTATTTATGATACACATTATTAACTTTTTTGTTTTACAACTGACATAAACCACACTTCGGTTTGTCCGTCAGCCTTAGTCTCTTAAGTTAGGTTGTAGTATGGAGGTACATTTCTACGTAGGTATTTTAACAATATAACTTTCTCTATCACACCTCAACAGCCTATTATAATGTCCACTGCTGGACGCAGGACACCCCCTGATAACCGCCTTATTGGCTCTTTTCCATGGGGGGTAATGCCCATAATTCCTACGCAGAGTATGCGGGTTAGAGATCGCAGTTGAATTGTTCTGTATGGGCGCTCCTGCCTGCCCCCAGTTATATCTTAGTCGCCTCTTACGACAACCGCGGGAAGAGGCGCTATCCGTCCTCAGATAAGATTGACGGCAATTATAACAAATTCTAATTATACTATAACTTTCTTAGCTCCACTCTTTTATTGTACGCTAAGGCTTTACGTAGGCAGTTTTTTTTCCTACTATGAATGAAAATATTTATCAATCTAATAATACCTTTCAGGATCGAGGTAGAATGCCGGTGTGGGACGCAGCAGACCACGACAAAGACGACACAAAATCCAGGTTCTCTCAGTACTCGATGTCGTCTAGCGTCATCAAACGGAACCAGGGACTCACACTGTTAGACCAGCGGTTTGAGAAGGTATGTCGCATCAGTGTCTATCTATGATACAGAGGTAGAATGCCGGTGTGGGACGCAACAGACCACGACAAAGACGACACAAAATCCAGGTTCTCTCAGTACTCGATGTCGTCTAGCGTCATCAAACGGAACCAGGGACTCACACTGTTAGACCAGCGGTTTGAGAAGGTATGTCGCATCAGTGTCTATCTATGATACAGAGGTAGAATGCCGGTGTGGGACGCAACAGACCACGACAAAGACGACACAAAATCCAGGTTCTCTCAGTACTCGATGTCGTCTAGCGTCATCAAACGGAACCAGGGACTCACACTGTTAGACCAGCGGTTTGAGAAGGTATGTCGCATCAGTGTCTATCTATGATACAGAGGTAGAATGCCGGGTATTTTTTATTGTTATTTTTTTCCGGTTTTAAAATTAATAAAAGATATAACACATTTTTTTTGTCTATCATTCAAATGACAAAAAAAAGCATATCAAAGTTTGGGAGTAAAGGCTAGTGATGTCATACCTTGCTAAAAAGTGTTACAAGGTATGACGCACGCGTTTAATCGACAAAATAAAAAATACGCGTCTAATATCTTCTGTTAATCTAACTGACAGGCTAATTCGATTTTTTTAGGAACCTAGCCTATTCATTATGGATGTAAACGGGTTAACTACGAACTTTATTTATGTTGGAGGAACGTTAAGGGATGAAACGTTGGTGTTCCTCTAACACAAAAAGGTTTCGTAGTTAACCCACTTACATCCGTACTTCTTCTTTTCACTTCTTCCGCTAGTGGACAACAAATTGAAGTGTTTTAGAGTCAATTGCGGCTTATTTCTTATTTGATAGTAATTACTATTTATCAAGCTGTTTAGATAGTAAAAATTTGATTTGTCTAAGTGCTTATTTTGTCGTCTAAAGAAATAAACGATTTGACTCCGACTTTGACTCGTAATGAATTCGTCAACACTAGCCTATTTTACCGACTTCAAAAAAAGGAGGAGGTTCTCAATTCGTCTGTATTTTTTTATTTTTTTATTTTTTATGTTTGTTACCTCAGAACTTTTGACTGGGTGGTCCGATTGGCATGATTCTTTTTTTATATAAAAGCTGGTGCTTCCCGTGTGGTCCCATTTTAATTTTGTTCAGTTCTGACAATGGGATCCTTGAAAATTCTTATTTAATTCCCAGATGTTCGCCGACTACGATGACACAGAACTAGGTGCCCTAGATCTAGACGAGATCGAAGGCTTCATGCCGGAGTCCCACCGGATGATGCTGCAAGCTGCTGAGGAGTTCGAGGAATCCAGGCGGAAGGTGCTTCTGGATAAGGAGAAGGAGATAGCCAGGTCAGTTATGGAAGAACAGCGCGGCTCGCTTCGCCACGCTGTAAAATTTGCGGCGAGCGAAGCGATCCGCACTGAGATTGCAAAGCTGTTATAGCACGTGTGTTTTGATAATACAAATGTTAATAGTTTTTATTGGTTTTACAAAGTACATAATTATCTTGTACAAATTTTGAATCATCCTTTAATTAAGGTGGTTTTGCTCTTTCTTAGTAACATTAACAACTAAGTTAAGTTAAGTTACCTACCTACTTTATTAAGTAATAGCTATACGTTATTAGATGTAAGTAAGTTTGTAAAGTTGAAAAAAATATATTTTTATAATTCTTCCCTTCATTCCTTACATAATTGTAAGCTTGTAAAATATGGCCACACCCGTAGAATCAATCAAATACTGACTGCTGAGTAATCTAGTACATGATAGAATAGAATAGAATATTATTTTATTTGTAACTTAGTCAACAAAAAAACATATATAGCTTAAAATAAAAGACAAAGCATCTGTCGATCAGAGTCACAAAACGGTCTCTGTCTCAGCATGAGCTGGTTGTGAACACGTTAAAATCAACGCTGGTCTTCCGACAGAGCCATTTGGTGACGTCACGGATGATAACACATCTACTACGACACAAAACAATCAAAGAATATAACGATAAAAACATACAAAAACATAAAAACAAGCAACGATTGACATTGTAGAAACAAGAAGAAACAAAGCACAAAAATAATACAGCGTGGTTTTTTTTTTTACAAGTAACAATTATATATCAATACTTATATTCGAAAGAAGAAGAAAACAGAAAGTTGTCTGTGGCTCTTTTACGCATAAACTTCTTCGGGTCTTAATTAAATTTGGCAGAGAGGTAAATCGTATTTCAGGGACGGATATAGGCTACGAAATCCCATTCAGTTCCCGTGGGATATAAATATAAATCACCCTTAATACGTTTCCATAGGAACAACGCTTGCACTAGTTTAATGGTGATTTCTATCTAACGGTAACTGATTTATGGGATGAAAAGTAGCCTGTTTGATTCCAGGATTAGAATTGCATACAAAATTTCTGAACAATCCGTTCAGTAGTTTTGGTGTGAAGAAGTAACAAACATCCATCCAATAGTGTGATGTGATAACGACCGGACAATTGTTTTTATGGTTTTTTTACTGTTACTATATTTTTCAGAATGCGTCGCCTACAAGAGATAGAGGAAGAGTCAGAAGATGAGATAGAGACTGTAGAAGTGGACCCGAAAGAGAAATGGGACTGTGAGACCATTCTCTCCACATACTCCAATTTGTATAACCATCCGAAGATCATTGAAGAACCTAAGGTGAGGTCCAAAATCAAACAATGGCTAGTAAAAAATCCTTTTATGATTCTTTGAATTCACGGATATATAATGTTAATATTAATAAATAAAATAAAATAAAATTCATTTATTTCAGACAACACAAAAAAATCAATTTAGGTCCATATTATGTTAGTCAAAAATGTTCTTAGTCTATGTTAGTATTCATGGGTGTTACAGAGTATTTCGGTGTAATTTCAAACACTGCAATCGCCTAATGATGAAACTACTTCATCATTATGCGATTACAGTGCTTGAGGAACGGGCTATCCCATTTATTGGAGAATGCATTCAGGATGGTGTTGGTACTCCCGTGCAATTGTCAATTAGTAGTTACGTAAGAATCTATTTGACATAATTAAACATACTTACTAATTTATTTAATTATGATTAGTTTTTATGTACTTATAAACTTAATTTTCGTTAAAGACTGTGTAATAATTTAAGTGAACTACCTACCTGTGCAGAGTCATAGATATGTTGATATTGTTATCACTATGTTTATGATATCTATGTATCTATATTATCACATGTAATGTTATGAATAAATACTAAAAACTATGAACTATGAGGATCAGGGCCATTACTTTTTATAACAAGCAACGGTCAATTGTTAACAAACTAGAACGTGAACTGTTATAATAAGCACATAAGCATTTAGTATACATACTTATTTATTACACACTAGCGGCGCCTCGCGGTATCACCCGCTTAGTTCCCGTTGCCGTAGGAATTCCGGGATAAGAAATAGGCTATCCCTAAAAAAGAAGCTATTTAATGGACAAAGAATTTTTTAAATCGGTCCAGTAGTTTCGGAGCCTATTCAATACAAATCAAACAAGCAAATCTTTGCTCTTTATAATATCAGTATAGATGATCTTCTGCCAATATTGGGTCCCAGACCCAGACAAAAATATTGGCAAATATTGAGACAAATATTTGTCCCGCAACCAGTTTTCAAGCGCATCTGCGCCCTCTGCATCATAGAGGTCGTCTAGTCCGAAGATTTAACCTGTGGAAGGCCGGACCGGGAAGAGAATTGCACCCATCGTGTGCCGCAAAATGGCGGAATCAGAGAGTGCACTCGACAGGGTTCGGAATTTATTGAATATTTTCAATAAATTGTTTGGTAGAAGGATATCTAATGATTATATTATAAAGTTAGATAATTACTGTACCTTATAATGTAACTTTTTACTGCTAAAACATTATTACGCTTTTATTTTTCACAGGTTATTGTACCCAATATCAAATTAACACACCGGCTGTAGAAATAATGATATTTTTAGTAAATTCTGTGAACATTTTTTAATTTAATTTATTACCCTCGTTAGTTCAATATCAAAGCATTTTTTTTATATGAAAAACACAATCTTTATAGCTAGAAATCATTTAAAAATACCATGTTGAAAATCACAATTCACACCGAAAAGTTTGCCATTTCACATGTGTTCAAACCACACTTTTATTATTTGATAATAACATTCTAGGTAAAATTTTCATGAAAGTAAGTACGCATGTTAGTGAAAAATATATTATTTGTTACTTGTTACGCGCTAAAAGTACATGTATTATAATAATAATCAATTTTTTCGATAAATAACCAAAACAGGTACGTGACTTGTCAAGGCATTTTTCATAAACAAATTTCATGTTCTTCTAAATCTCAATGCTCCATGGAAATGATTGTGAATGATTATAGACAAAATGAGCTTTTCATAGATAATAAACACTCATGAATGTCCAATACAAAATAATTTAGAATAATGTGGTAACATGTGAGGCATAGATTTCGATCATTGTTCATTCTAGTTCAATTATTGTTTGCATGTGTGCGTGTACAGAGAAAGTGACAACTGCCGTAGCATTTATCAGCGCTTATAAAGCGGTCCGTCAACGGCCTAAGCACTGATCAGGATCACTATACAGGTTGTTAATTTTGGAAACAATGAATGAAAAAAATATCTTATAAACTAATATTATAGAGAGGAAAGATTTGCTTATTTGTTTGAATTGAATAAGCTCCGAAACTACTGGACCATTTAGAGTTTTTTTTTCACCATTAGAATCCTACAATATCTCTGATGAACATAGTCCATAGAATATACCCGTGCGAAGCCGGGGCGGACCGCTAGTATTTTATATTATTATATATACTAATTACAAAACTTCATGAGGTAATCACTTTTATTATAAAAAAAACACACGATGTAAAAAACACTGGTTTTATTCACATTACAAATTTAATATATTTACATAACTTTTATCTTACAAATTATTACAATACAAAATAAGAGCTATAAAACAATCAACAGGGGATATTGAGTCCTGTCAAAAAGGGGGTAAATAACTAAAACGTAATAACTGTGTCCAATGTTCATTATGCCATCGTTTACAGAACCTGAAAAAAGTACATGCTGTATAACGTCATTGGTGACTTCGTATATTTACACATCACATCGCCATTTTGTACTGTGTATGTGTGCGTGTATTTTCGTCAGATGCGTAATAAATAATGACTTTGCACAATTATTCCGCATTTATAACTCATTTTAGATATAATGATATATTCTCAATGAAATTACCATCTGAATGATATATCTATTTCAACAAAAACAATACGCGAAATGTATGAAATCATCAACGGAATATGTTACGGACAGCCGTTACAAAGGGTACAGTACATTTGACGAAAGATATTTCAAAACTAGTTACATTTGATAACTATATTCATGTAGATTACAGTTCTAAAATAGGTAAAGAATAATAAAATGTATACATAGCTTACCCTTCATGAAGTTTTTTCCACAAAAAATGACACTTTTCGACGCGCTATAAACATCCACACTTGCCTGCCGATGTTCAAATTTGAACTGCTTGTAATGACGGTTCTATGAACTTCACTGAATGAATGCAATGATTGTGGGTTCGTTCATTTCAGAGGTAAACAAATAAAACAATTTAGACTGTATTGCACTGTATTTAAATACCATAAACGAATAAATGGTATCGCTGGTTGCTAGCGCACTGATCAGATCTTAGGCCGACAAAGTTAGTAGGTACTGATCTGTGCTTAGGCAAAGGAGAGGTTAAGGCGCATACACGAGCGAAAGTGTCGCCGCCACCTATTTTATTTATTTCCGCAAAGTAACGTCTGGTCTGAATCTATTATGTTAGATGAAAATGGATGCATCCACTCTATCTGGGCCCTGATTCCACTAACACAATCGCCTCACTATGACACTATTATCGCTTCATTATCGCGTTACAATCGCCGCCATTCACACCTTTTTGTATTCTACTAACACGATCTTTTTTGTTTATGCCATATCTATGACTATTACGATTATGATTATATGCCTCACCACATTATTGACACGCTATTATAAGTCATAGAAAAATAAAAATAAATAAATAAATAATGCTGGACAATTCACACAGTTCAATAGAGATTGTAATCTTATGGGAAAAGAATAACAAATGAATTAACGACTAAATCTCTATCTTAATCGTATGGCGCCATTATAGCATTTTGTTTAAAAAATAGTGGAATTTGGCCCCAGTTCATGAGTCATAAGTAAAAAAAATATTTGTATTAACTTTTTTCAGAAGCCCCAAAAAATCCAGCTCCACCCCAAAACCGGCATCCCCAAAGACGTACTCGGCAGTGACACCAAGCTTACCCTCAAGTCCTTGGCCAAGTTCAACGCGATGCAGGAGAATGAAGGGTCTGATGGTGATGATGATGGAAGGACGCACGCAGAGAGTATACTGTCCACGCTGTCGGTGCTATCTATCAGGTGATGTGTCCAACAGCAGATAGAATAGAATAGAATATTATTTTATTTGTAACTTAATCAACAAAAAAACATATATGGCTTAAAATAAAAGACAAAGCATTTGTTGATTAGAGTCACAAAACGGTCTCTGTCTCAGCATGAGCTGGTTGTAAACAAGTCACAATCAACGCTGGTCTTCCGACAGAGCCATTTGGTGACGATTGTTACCCAAGGAATGAAATAGACGGGGTTTGGTCTAGAATCTATAGGTAACTCAACTGATCCATATAAATACCGGTCGGAAGAATAAAAATAAAAACACGAATTAGCTAGAGAAAAGATGAGTGAAATCAGATGTAAAATCTTTGTTTTACCGAAATCTATGTGAAACCTTTCTCTTAATTTACTGCGTGACGTCACGAAACGGCTCAATCTGAAGACCAGCGTTGGTTGTACGCAAACACAACAAACTCAAGCCGAGACAAAAAAGGACAGTTTGTGAGTTACAAAACGTTCCCACCGATTTTACTCAAAAACTGTCTTCTTATCTATTTTATTTATAATATTTTGTATATGTTTGAGTTAGAAACAAAAGTTTATATTTAAATTTAGCTTGGATTCAGTCCAGTGTTCTTCAAAAAACCTCTCTCCATTCATAATCTTATGGAATATCCATAATAATAATAATTTTATTGTCTTTTCAGGCCTAAAGACGAAAGCGCAGAGGAAAAGAAAGACCGCAAGCGTCTCCTCAAAGAGTACAGAAAAGAGAGAAGAGTAGAAAAGAAGGCAAACAAAGAGGCTTTCAAAGAAGAAAAGAAGAAGCAAGAGAAAATTATGCTGAACAATAGGAATAATGTGCAAGGGAATAAGATAATGTAGATTAGGAATTATATTATTTATAAGGTATTTTGTGTTTTATTTCTTACTAGCTGCGCCCCGCGGCTTCGAACGTGTTGTTCCTATGGAAACGTTAAAAATTTATTTTCTACCCTCGGGAACTGATTTATGTGATAAAAAGCCTATGTTTGATTCCAGGATTAGAATTACCTGTATGCAAAATTTCAGCTAGATCCGTGCAGTAGTTTTGGCGTGAAGAAGTAACAAACATCCATCCATACAAACTTTCGCATTTATAATATTAGTGTGATAGTGTGACTAGTTTCTGCCTGCGGCTTCTGGCGCGTTGTTTCTATGGAATAGTTTTACATACAGTGAACTAGTTAGAAACTGTGTTTCCAGAGCCAGTGGCTTCTCCAGCATACAATAATCAGTTAATTATGTTACACCACAATAAATAATAACTAACCCTGATTTTGAATAGAAAAAATTATACATAGTAAACACCCAGAACGCCCTGAACAAATGTCTGCAGATCGTACACACATTTGTCCCGAGGCGGGAATCGAACCCGCAACCTCCTGCGTCGCAGGCAGACCTTCGCCCACCGCGCCACAGAGGTCGTCAAAATAAATTACTTGTTGTCACACTGGTGTAAGTCTGTCCCGCAATTTCTCCTACACCGAAATAAGGTGCCGACCTTAGTAATGACCTACCATCTTTAATCCCATTACCTACACAGACTTATACAAACTTTTTATTTACTATGAGGTCTGGAATAAGAAAAGACAAAATAATAATAACCAATTTATTACTTCATCTAATCACATAAAAAATATCTTATCTAAGTAAATATAACATAATTTATAATTATTATAAACCAATATATTAAAACAGATCAATACATGTATAAATAGATACACACATTCACAGGAATGTATGTTATTGAATCACACATTTAGAGTTGAATTTCCAACGATAACATCAGTAAACTAGACTATTTAAATAGTTTTTGTCTTTTATTACTATTTTTGACTATAATTGCTATATATGTTTGTAATTACTATTTCGTCTGTAATTTGAACCGAATTAAAAGAGTTTAAACCTATCATTACACACTGCATCAAGATGAAAACAGGGTTCTATGGCGCTCATTAAGGCATGTATCTAGCAGTGGACTAATAAAGACTGATGATGGGTTGGAATAATGGGTTTTATTTGAATGCACACATTTGTCCTGTGCGGCAATGAAGCGGACCAAATCTGCGCCAACCTTAATGTGTACATAGTCTTAGGGCTCATACACGGATTGCAAATCTCAAATACACGGACAGCAATTTGTACGTCGACTGCAAGCGACGGCAGTCGTGGGCAGCAATCGCCTACAGATCCTTGAAGTCGGACTGTACATTGTCTTATAAAAGGAACCGTCTAGGACAGCACCAACCCCTCGTACCCCAACCCATCAGGGTCAGGACAGTCCATCCGGTTCTTGATATGCTGCAGCGTATTGTGGAAGTGCTTGGTGATCTGTTCCACTTCCTCTGACTGGTCTAGGTTTGCTAGCTCTTCGCGGATCTTCTGGATTATCTGTGGGAGATAAATAAAATAAATAAATAATGCTGGACAATCCACACAGCATTATCTAGCCCCAAGCTAAGCAGAGCTTGTGTTATGGGTACTAGATAACTGATATACATAATACAATACACTATATAGATAGATATTTTTTATTATACACTGAAAACATCCAGAACGCCATGAACAAATATCTGCAGATCGTACACACATTTGTCCCGAGGCGGCAATCGAACCCGCAACCTCCTTCGTCGCAGGCAGACCTTCGCCCACCGCGCCACAGTGGTCATCAAATAATGCCGGACAATGCATTCAGCAGCCGGCCCAGCACGGGGATTGTTGTCTAGGATAGACTAGACATCGCATCGTCTTCTTTTCTTTTAATGGCGTCTACGTCTGGGTCGACATAATTTTGCCAATGTCCGTAATATTCGGTAATAAAGATAGATAAAGGATCTTAGATAAAATATTAATCAAAAAATTATAAGATAATCACAAAAATTATGGGCAACGTTACGTACGGTAAAGTTGAAGCTAGAAATACATTGCGTAAATTATTGAAGTTGAAGATATGAATTTTAAATACACTCGAGAGCAATGAATCCGGGTCACTTAAAGAATCCTAAAAATCGTAAATTGGAGTATTGAAGATTGGTCAAAAGTTATGTTCTCCGACGAATCAAAATTTATGCTCTACAAGCACGATGGAAGACACAGAGTGTATCGAAGACCAGGGGAAAGATTCAAGCAAGCATGCATCGAAGAAAAAGTAGCCTACGGTGGTGGGTCTGTACTTGTGTGGGCCGGAATTTCTTCTGAAAGTCACACAGAGCTGGTGATCATAGAAAACGGCTCTTTAACTAGCGTAAGATATGTGGAAGAAATCCTCAATGATCACGTTGGTCCATTTATGGTCAATTTAGGTGAGGATGCTATATTTATGCATGACAATGCCCGACCTCATACAGGTAGGATTGTGAATGACTACCTTCAAGAGATGAACATTACTCGTATGGAGTGGCCAGCGCGCAGCCCGGATATCAACCCGATCGAGCATGCTTGGGACGAGCTAGGCAGATGCGTAAAACAACGAAACCCTCCCCCAATCACGCTTCGTGAGCTCAAAATTGCTCTCACAGAGGAATGGGAGAATATTCCCCAAAATCGTATAAGGAACTTGGTGTACAGCATGCCAAACCGCGTAAACGCAGTAATGGAAGCACGAGGAGGCAATACGAAGTATTAAAATTCAAAAAAATCGTAATAAAGTTCAAAAATTTCATGTTTCCTATTTTTGTTTTAAGGAGAGATCAGCAGTTTTTTTCTTTATGTAATTTTGTGTTTATAAAATGTATGGTGACTCATATTTTTTTTACTTTCATTTAAGGAGTATTACATTGTCTATTAAATACAATTTATTGCATTAACCTATCATTTTTAGTTTCCGAGATTTTTAACATTCTTTAAGTGACCCGGATTCATTGCTCTCGAGTGTATTTTACGCACGCGGTTGACAAAATGACGTATTTTTTTATATTCTACCGTAGACAACAGTCCCCTTGCTAGGCCTAGATGGAGAATAAAGCCACATTCACATTTGTCTGATAAAACTACGTAGCCACTGGTCCTCAAAACACGGACTTTACAGACTATTAAAAAAAAGACGTGTGGCACTCGGGGACTGCCGCGGTAAAGCTATTGCATAGCATAAGTCATTAAAAGTTCTGCTATTCATCGATAGATAGCAAAAACTAAAAAGTATCACCGCTGTGCCGGTCGGAGTGGGGGTGTTAGGTTATTTTCGTTACGGAATATCTGGATTCGGTCTTCACGCTCAAGGCCCGCGAAAGAAGCTATGCAATAGCTTAAAATACTGACTTCTATTGACTTTTCTACCCCAGCACAAGTCGCCACAACACATCACAATGTCACACATCAGAGAAAATGAGTACACAAACATATTAAATGTATAAGCGGATTCCTTTCTGACGCATTACGATAAAACACGCGGCTTCACGCTTGTGAAATGGTTAAACAAGTTAATACTTTGATTGCCCAAGAAGTACCTCATCTATTTTCAGGGCCACGAGCGGCGTCGTACCGCCGAGTCTCTCATGTAACCTTCAGGTAACGATGCGTTCTTAACACGTTATATTATTGAACAGTTACCAATAATTACTTGAGTAATTGCCTATTATAGAACAATTTCAACAAAATTATTGAAATTGTTGCGTTTCGTTTTATTAAAACCATCAAAACCACAAAAATTCTCTAAAAAATAAATTGTGGTAGTCAGGTTGATTCGACGTTTTTCGCCTAGATAAATGTGTAACAGGTAGACCATAGACAAAATCCTACTCACTCAGTACAGATTTTCCTAGTGCGTCTATCTAAGTAGCGTCAGAGTTACGTTCTATAAAAAAGATTTACTTGAGCAAAGATTCTAAGCTTGACTAGAACTTACCTGTACCTATGTACTTAATTATGTATGCCTTTGATATTCGTTAGGTGCTGTTCTTTTTTATTACTTTTCCTGTGCTGTTTGTGTGTGTACCCAATAAAGAGTCTATCTATCTAGAACTCACGTTATGACTGCATAAGTAATGCTTGGGGAAGCTTTAATAATACGGGCCTTAGAGTAGCTAAATAGAAACTGGAGTCTTACCGCGTGGATAAGCGTGGTGGTCATAGCGTGGTTACCGCGTTCCCTTAGCAACGCATACCTGCAAAAAAAAACGTTCAATAATTAACTACTTTTGTGGCACAGTGGGCGAAGGTCCACCTGCGACGCAGAAGGTTGCAGGTTCGATTCCTCTTGACAAATGTTTGTACGATCTGCAGATATTTTGTTCACGGTGGATGTTTTCTATTTATACTTAATAATTCATTTTGTTTAAAAAAAACTAAAAACCGACTTCAATTTTTACAGTTTTTTCATGGATCCGATTGTCAGAACTGAACAAAATTAAAATGGGACCACACGGGAAGCACCAGCTTTTATATAAAAAAAATATTATGCAAATCGGACCACCCAGTCAAAAGTTCTGAGGTAACAAAGATAAAAAAAATACAGACGAATTGAGGTCCTCCTCCTTTTTTGAAGTCGATTAAAAAATATCTAAATAATAAATATGTAATCTAAATAGTGTCTAGTATAGTATTATACGATTCCTCTTGACAAATGTTTGTACGATCTGCAAATATTTGTTCAGGGTGGATGTTTTCTATGTATTCTATGTATTTCTTTTCCTTTGTATGGCAACTATAAAATTACTAACTTATATACCTACATAAGAACTCTAACCCAGAATGTTGCAACGCCCTTACAGGGTTCATGTAGATTCTACCTATAAAATTGTTAAAACTTTGAATGGACATGTATGTAGACATGCAATAAATAAATAAATAAATTCTTAAAAAATATCTATCTAAGTAGTGTCTAGTATATTATTATATTATCTGTGATGATCGTAAGCATACCTAGCTAACAGCTCTGCCAACAGCTGTGCCTGAACACCGCCGTCCATACATTGTTGGGCGACTCGCGCGCCTTTCTTCACACAGTCTAGGGCTCGAGCTGCATCGTTTAGAGGCCACTGAAACAAACAACATCACACTTATATTATAAACTAGCTGCGCCCCGCGACTTCGCACGCGGTGATTTTTATCCCACGGGAACTGATTTATGGGATAAAAAGTAGGCTATGTTTGATTCCAGGATTAGAATTACCTGTATGCAAAATTTCAGCCAGATCCGTTCTGTAGTTTTGGCGTGAAGAAGTAACAAACATCTATCCATCCAAAACATATTACACTAATATTAGCGCCTCGCGGTTTCACCCGCGTAGTTCCCGTTCCCGTGGGAATTCCGGGATAAAATATAGCCTATGTTACTCCCTGAAGAGTAAGCTTTTTAATCGGTCCAGTACTTTCTGAGCCTAGCCCCGAAACATGAGGCCAATCAATCTGGGGCCTAATTCCACTATTTTTTAAACAAAATGCTATAATGGTGCCATACGATTAAGATAGAGATTTAGTCGTAAATTTATTTGGTATTCCAATACCATAAGATTACAATCTCTTTGACTTATAATATCGTGTCAATAATGTGGTGGGGCATATAATCATAATCGTAATAGTCATAGATATGGCATAAACAAAAAAAGATCGTGTTAGTAGAATACCAAAAGGTGTCAATGGCGGTGATTGTAACGCGATAATATTGTCATAGTGAGGCGATTGTGTTAGCCATAAAACTGCAGATGTCAAAGGTAGTTTTCGATATCTGGCAACGAAGTGCTGGAACGATATACCTCCACCCTTGCGTAATCTCAACACTAAATTCACTTCCAAATATAGTAAAGGTAGAATGTAAAGGTGATATATGTAGCTCTACCTATGGTTTATCCATTTTGAATGAAGCACGTTAGTAAAAAAAATACGACATAAATAACAAAATCTCACTTGCTTGGCGTCGAGTTTCAGATATAATTGTAGTTAAGCACTTTTTATTGAAGGAAGGATCTAAAATCGACAAGTAATGTAAATTACGTATAAAAGGACGCGCAAACAAAGTAAATTTGAGGTTAAGTATGGGCGGTTTGTTTACGTTTATGCTTCATTCAAAATTGACACGGTATAGCTACTCGCGCGCGGTCGTGCACCGCGCGCCCATGCTATTGTCTTTTGGTAATAAACTGCTATGCACCGCGACTGGTTGTTTCCATTAGCTCCATACATTTCACTGACGACGAGGATGGGATACCCCCACGCGCTACAATCATCATCATCATCATCATCATCATCATCATCGTCGTCATCGTCATCAGCCTATATTAGTCCACTGCTGGACATAGGCCTCCCCCAAAGAGCACCATAGCGCCCTGTCTTCAGTTTGACGCATCCAGCATCTGCCTGCAGTCTTTCGCGCTACAATAAATAGTGATAATGATTTCTTATTTAGGGAATTTGCCTGTGTTTGACCATAAAACTAGTGACTGGCGGACTCACGCAATTTTTGAAGATAAATGGTGTGGCATGTGACTTCAAAAAAGCTAAATTTGTTTACGTCTCTATTGATATAGAAATATATCTGTATATTTATTTTTGTATTATATTTCTTTTTGTATTTTATGATGTTTTTATTGTAAAATAGATATTTTAAGTCTCAACAGCAAAATCTCTAAACGCAACGCTATTGGCCCGTGAAGCGTGACGTCATACTTGGACATTATTGTATGGGCATGAAGGTTTGACTTTGAGTTAACATAATGGAACTCGCTGATCCGTGACGTTATAAAATGCAATGTCTAACATGGCAGTGTTTTTATCACCCGAAACCGAGTGTAGGTTTACTTTTAGTTTTTTACCTCATTTTTTTTTTTGGGTGTTATATTTTTTGTTCGTTTATGTATTAACCTAAATAATCGATAAAAAAAATAAAAAAAAATCCATGCATATACCCTATTGCGGCATTTTGTTGACCCATCGCACGGAGGAAACCTACTGCCTAGTGTTTAACCTAGCCTTCCCATCGCAGTTGGATGCACCCATGAACAGCTGGTTGGATTGCTCGATGGTCATTTCAAGCCCAAACGCAAAAGCATGCACCTTCGTGGGCAATGCAAACATTTTTGGAGCTACCAGGAAGTCAGGCGAATCGTTAGGGGAATGGGCGGCGAGAGGACGACTGAGGACAACTTAACCTTTACATTTTATAAGTACAGTAATACCCCGCTTTACGCGTCCCCGTTAAGCGCGGTTTCACTATAACGCGAATTTAAAATTTCGCGCTCAAAGAGTGCGTATAAACATAATGTAGTCATCAACTTCTCTATGGTCGCGGGAATCCCCGCTTCCTCTGAACTGAACATCCTGTTTGAAGAATTGGGAATTCCCCGTCCTTCGATTTTGTTGTATGGGGATTCCCTCCTTCGTTTCGTTTGTTCCGTCATGTTTAGTTTGGCTGGCAGTCGTGTTTTAACATTTATTGGAGATACATACATAAGTATTTTTTTGTATTAAATGTTTAATCATAAAATTCGATATACGCGAATTTCAGTTAACGCGAGTTTTTCCGAAACGTATCCCTCGCGTAAAGCGGGGTTTATTACCATTGATTTATTAAAAACGAAGATGAGCTACTGGTTGCTCGAAAGTGGCAACATCAAATTGTGTAAAATTGTGTTCTCCCACATCATGACATCAGTCACCGT
The DNA here is from genome assembly GCA_955876795.1 of Eupithecia tripunctaria. Lineage (NCBI taxonomy): Eukaryota > Metazoa > Arthropoda > Insecta > Lepidoptera > Geometridae > Eupithecia > Eupithecia tripunctaria. The sequence continues at coordinate 2,734,996 of OY041623.1, read as the reverse complement.
CCGACCGGAGGCACGGGCGGTCGTGATTCGCGTTAAATATTGTTGTCTCAGTCTCACTTCGGTCCTAGATACGTCTTTCCGTCTTTGTTCTTCTTTGTATTGCACAGGACGGGAAATATAACTGTGAGCGTATGTGTTTGCGTGTAGTTGTAACACATGCCAATTTTTGAGTAAGCGCTAGGAGAACGTAACCTATCTTCCCTTTTTAAATCAATGGGTATTGCTGTATAGATTATATGTACCTCTTTCCCGTCCTTGGCTGGTTTCCAGAAGAGATGCGCGCAGAGAGCGACAGCTCGGCTCTGGTCTGGCTTTTTCAGCAGCTTGCTGGCCGCTAGAGCGCACTGCGTTCGCATAGGCTCTGCGTTTTCGGCACCTGAGATACAATAACACTATTACAGTCTGTTCAAAAAGAGAAGAGTCGTGGGAATCGAGGGCACTCGTGTGTCAATAGGGTATATGCATCGATTTTTTTTATTGTTTTAATCGATTCTTAAGGTCATTATTTAACCGAAAAATGATAAGACACTCACTGAATTTCGCAATAATAAGGTAAAAAAAAAACAAATTAAAACTACAATAATTTTCGGGTGATAAAAACGCTTCCATATTAGCGCCATGTTTATTTGACGTCCACGTTCACACTCGATTAAAACCTTTTGTGACGACCTCAGTAGTGATCATCTGAGAAAAGAGGTTTTCCGAAAAATCTGAAAATAACCGACAATACGAAATGTGAAGTGGGCAGAATAGTGTCAAATCATGGTGCGGCAAGCAGAATAAAAAAAGAAGAAAATGTGAACAGCGATGTCACGTCCGCTCTAGTCAATGGTGTAGCGTTTTGAAATTTTGCGATTGAGATTTAAAATATCAATTTTTCAATGGTAAAATTCTTCGATAAAAACATCTCAAAATTCTAAAAAAAATATGTAGATATGTTTCTATACCAATAGAGAATACGTATTTATTTTTTTAGCCATTTTGAAATCACATGCATATACCCTATTGCAACAGCTTTGTGGTGCTTAGAATTTGCACCACCCTGACTCTTCCCGTGGGTGTCGTAAGAGGCGACTAAGGGATATCTGGCGGGCAGCAGCGCCCCCTGCAGCGAACTGCGATCCCCAACACGCATGGGGATTATGGGCATTACCCTCCATGGGATAAACGCCATCAGGGGGAGGCCTGCGTCCAGCAGTGGAACAATACAGGCCGTTGAAGTTGTGCCAAAGGACAACTTTTGTTGCGTTGCTGCTCTGTCATTGCAGTACGACTAAAAGTGTTAGTTCACCGTAACGCCACGACTCTTCTTTTGAACAGACTCTACTAACGTATTCAACGTATTCAGAAAAAAATAGTCAAGGACTAAGAAATCTATATATCAAGAAATATATATTTTTTTAAGCAAATTGTTCTTTACATATTATAAATGCCTCTTCACGCCATAACGACTAAACTGATCAGGCTAAAATTTTGCACTTATCAGTCTTAATACTACGAGTATTGGCGAATGTATTGGACTTTAAAATGCCTATTTTTACTGGGCTTTAAATCATACTTTACCAACGCATAATTAATGATTATTTATCGCATAATAATTAATAATGTTAACAAATAGCGAAAGTTTATAAAGTTTTTTTACCAAAGCAGTTGATCTGTTCAAACGTAGCTATAATCAGTGTCATATGCGCCAGTTGTGATTTGCTATCGGATATCTCGTCTTCGTATATAGAAAAGGCTTGCGATAGAAACTCGTACGCAATCGTCTCGTGGTTGTTGAAACCAATTTCGCTGATCGCTAGGGCACCTTGCAGGAATAATCTGGAAAGGGAGAATGAATCTTATTGTTGTGGCATTATGGTAGGTAGATTAGGTATAAGTTTTTTATATTTTATTCTAAGATTACTTTTATTGTCATCTAACCTAAGTCTAGTTCTAGCTATTTTCTTTCTGTGTTATTTATACCTACCTATTTTCAATCTGTGTTCTGTGCTGTCCTTGTGTGCTGAATAAAAATTTCTATCTATCTATCTATGGTTTAGAAACAATTACTTTATTCAAAGAAAATTACAATCAACACACAATGACACATTTACAGCCGGTTTCTCGAACGCTTATTATTTTGACAAATTGTTGACAATTTGTCAGGTTCTACACGCACTGCTTTTATTACTCGCGTGGTTTTTTTTGCAGAATTCTGTAACTTATGGAAGTTCACTAGCGGAAAAATATGAATGTTTGGAGCGCTATAAAGTTGTAGGTAGCTGTAATAGCAAGGAATTTTATTCGTCGTACGTGTTAGTTAAGTTAAGAACGCAGGTTATATTCCGCGAGATTAAAATTCACTCCAACGCAAGCCGTTGACTATCCATTCAATGTGACAAGCGTTCGAGAAACCGGCTGTTAAAGTGTCAAACGATCTTCTTTTTAGAAATCATTATTTTACCTGAGTGGAAGCTCTGCTAGTTCAGCTTTGGTCAGCATTGTGATGGTCTGATGGCAGAATTGGAAAATCTTCTGACATTTCTTCTCCCACATATCATCCTGCAAGAAAAATTTACTGTAGAAACGTAAGGTATGTAAGTTAAGGAATATCTACCGGGGGCGGCATCGCCTCCTGCAGAATAAATGAACCACCTAATTGAGATACCCAACCCACATCCCAAAGTGGGGGAATTGTGAACATTACCCCCAATGAAATAAAAGCCAATGAAGCGATTAAGGCCTGCATCCAGCAGTGGTCCAGAGTTTCAGATATAATTGTAAGAAATTTTTATTGAAGGGAGGATCTTAAATTGACAAGTAATGTAAATTACGTATAAAAGGACGCGCCAACAAAGTGAATTTTCGGTTAAGTATGGGCGGTTTCTTTACGTTTTGCTTCAATCAAAATGGACACGGTATAGTTAGGTTTAACCGTAGGTCCGTGGGCTAACGTCCCGAGGCTCTCTGGATTAAAAAAAAAACAAAGGGTTGCACTTCGGGAGTGCCGGCAGTAGTGAAAACTACACGCACACTCTTCCGATGTACTAAGGCACCAAGTGGCAATTTTGTTCTTTGCGATACTAAATACTTTGAACGGCGCCATCTGTTAGCCTGCGGAGACACTTCTCAACTACTATGCAAGGTCATCTCAACTAAGTGCGAAGGCATGAAACATTATATTCAGGAACGTGTGTTGAATTATTTCTTCTACGCCGCCACTTTGTAGCGTCTTAATAGCTAATAGATCTTATTGAAAAGTAAGTTTAAATATTTTGAGATGATTCTATAGATAATTATTCATTTTAGAATTCATTAACGTTTTTTTTATTCAAGATTAACCTTACTGAGAAAACAAGAAATACTACATGCAAATTTTTAAATATTTTATTGTACCTATTCGAATTTAGTAGGTATTAGATATTTAAGACGCCATTTCGGATATTTTTCCAGTTCGAAACGCAACCTTATTACCTGATCTTTAAGATCCTATTTCGTATTATTATTCTATGATTTTTCAACCTCAACCTCAACAGCCTGTATTGGTCCACCGCTGGACGTAGGCCGCTCCCTGATAAGCGCCTTATTAGCGTGTATCTAATGGATGGTAATGCCAATAATCCCCACGCTGGGCATGCGGGTTGGGATCGCAGTTCGGTGGTAGAATTGTTCTCCAAAGACCGCTGCTGCCCGCTCACCGGTGGATATCCCTTAGTCGCCTCTTACGACACCCACACGGGAAGAGAATGATACAAAATATTGTTGCCTACTGTGGGTGTTTTTATCCACATAAAATGAACTTTATTACCTGATCCTTAAGGTCCTTGTAAGTGGACGCTAGTGCGAAGGCATGGAACATTATAGGCGGGAACGTGTGTTGTATTCTTTTAGCCCCACCGCTTTGGAGCGCCTTTTTAGCTAATAGGTAGATCTTATCTTATTGAAAACAAGGCTCAAACTATTATGACATTCTATAGAGAATTTTTCATTTCAGAGATCATTAATGTTTCTTTTAAACAAAATTAACCTTACTGTTGTGAGAACACAAAAAATACTACATGCATTTTTTTGTATATTGTATTCGAATTTAGTATTAGATGTTTAAGACGCCATTTTGGATATTTTCCCCGTTCGAAACTCAACCTTATTACCTGATGCTTAAGATCCTATCTGTTATTGTTATTCTATGATTTTTCATAGTGAACAAAATATTTAAATTTAATTTTTTGCCCGGCATGGTATTTAAATGACTTCAAAAAAGGAGGAAGTTCTCAATACGAATGTTTTTTTTAATGTTTGTTACCTCAGATCTTTTGAATGGGTGCTCCGATTTTCATGATTCTTTTTTTATTTGAAAGCTGGTGCTTCCCGTATGGTCCCATTTTAATTTGGCACAGTTCTGACAGTGGGATCCATATATTTGAAGTCGGTTTATAGTTTTTTTTTAAAGAAAACCAATGATTTCCATATAAAATGTACTTTATTACCTGATCCTTAAGGTCCTTGTAAGTGGACGCTAGTGCGAAGGCATGGAACATGATAGGCGGGAACGTGTGTTGTATTCGTTTAGCGCCACCGCTTTGGAGCGCCTTCTTAGCGCCAGAGAGAATCAGGTACTGTTGGTCTGCTGAGTCCGATTTGAAGTGGTGGATTAATCTGTGAAATAAATAAGATAAAAGATAAACTAGTTTAAATATTATTCCCGTTCAAAACGCAACCTTATTACCTGAACCTTAAGATCCTAAAATTATTCTCTGGTAAAATTATTCTATAATTTCTCCCTCTCAACCTCAACAGCCTGTTAATTAATTAATTTACCTAAGAACAGTCGTGTGGCGCTGTCTTCGAATTTTCACCAACCCAACTTTTGCCGTGGGTATCGTAAGAGGCGACTGAGGCAGAGTCAGAGTCAAATCGTTTATTTCTTTAGACTTACAAAATAAACACTTAGACAAGTCAAATTTTTACTATAATAAACAGCTTGATAAATCTATGGCTCTATGGTTCAGCGGGTTCTCTTAGAAAGTTGCGGTACTTTCTGCCGACTGCTACCAAAATCACTTTAGCCCAATCTCTTCTTCTCCCCGTTCTGGACTATTTAGATCTTACTGAGGAGCAGTTGACAAGCTTGAGCGTCTCCAAAACTTTTGCATTAGGTTCATATTTGGTTTACGCAAATATGACCACGTCTCTCCTTTTCGCACCATGCTCAAGTGGCTCCCTATCAGACTTCGCCGGGACATGCATGTTCTCTCTCTTCTCTTCTCTATTCTCTTTAATCCTCTTTCCCCAGTGTATCTTAAAGAGCGGTTTGAGTTCTTTCATTCTTCTAACTCTCATAATCTCAGGTCATCAGATAACTTACTCCTCAAGTTTCCCACGCATTCCCAATCCTTCTATGGCAATTCTTTTAGTGTACAGGCGGTTCGTCTTTGGAACAAACTGCCTGTCGATATCAGGCTTGCTCCTTCCATCTACTCCTTCAAATCCAAACTGAAGTCTCATTTCCTTTCTACAGCTGTCTAAGCTTATTCATTTCATTATCTTCCTCTGGAACTTAAGATGTGATTGCAGCTTAATCTTTTATATGAATATGTTTCTTTAGAACCTAATGTATTATTATAGATTATTTTGTGTTGTAGTTAATTAAGTATGTATATTATAAGTTCTGCTTTTACTAGTGTACACTATCGACCCTTTTTTTCTTCTTATATCTCTTTCCATACTAAGGTTGCCTGGGAGAAATCGCTCTCAGCGATAAGGCCGCCTTTTGTACTATATTTATTTATTATTTAGATATAAGACTTCCGTGTATATTGATTTTTAGTAGTGCAATAAAGTGTTCATTCATTCATTCATTCATTCAATAGTAATTACTATCAATTAAGAAATAAGGTGCAATTGACTCTAATTAACTTCATTTTTTTGTTCACTGGGCGAGCAGCAGCGCCCCCTGCAGAACAATTAGGTGGTAGACCTAACTGCGGTCCCAACCTGCATGCCCAGCGTCAACGCCAATAAAGCGCTTATCAGGGGAGGCCTGCGTCCAGCAGTGGACCAATACAGGATGTTTGATGAAAAAAAAAATTACTTCAAGCTCCATTCAATCAAACATCAAATTAAATCTAAACGAAAATAAATACAATCTCAGAAATAAAATAAAACTACAAGTAGCTAATATACGTACTAACTATGGTAAAAAAACAATATTATCAGAGGGAGCTAAAATTTTTAACAATTTACCACACTACATAAAAGAATGTGTTAGTTTGAATGTCTTTAAAAATAAACTTAAATTACATGTACATACTCTGTAACAACCAGTCTTATATTTAGTAACGCCATATAAGCATACCTATCTCATAATTATCTAAGTACCTTACCTACTAGCTGTTATAATTTTAGTATTTACACAATTATTACATAATAATTAGTGAACAATGTTAGTTAAGGATATTTTTGTGTTATAATTTATTTTAAGCACCAGAGGTTAGTTAAAATATTGTTAAACCTAGATTAATTTTCTTATGTATCTCATTATAAGTAAACCCTGTGTTTGTATGAGAATAAAGTTCTTTAAACCTATGTTCAAGTTGGGGAAGGTATCATTACTATTCTGAACTAGTTTACGCTCGCGGCTTTTCACGCGTTTTTTTTCTGTGGATACGTTTATAGGTTATTTATACGATGGGATGTTGATAAGTGATCAAACATAGGCTACTTTTTATCCCATAAATTAGTTCCCGTGGTATAGAAATCACGTATATTAGCTACTTGTAGTTTTATTTCATTTCTGAGATTGTATTTATTTTCTTTTAGATTTAATTTGATGTTTGATTGAATGGAGCTTGAAGTAATTTTTTTTTTCATCAAACATCCTGTATTGGTCCACAGCTGGACGCAGGCCTCCCCCTGATAAGCGCCTTGTTGGCGTTTATCTAATGGTAATGCCTATTATACCCACGCTGGGCATGCGGGTTTGGGATCGCAGTTAGGTAATAGAATTGTTCTGCAGAGGGCTTTGCTGCCCGCCCCCACTTGATATCTCTTAGTAGCCTCTTACGACACCCACGGTAAGAGATGGGGTGGTGCAAATTCTCACGCACCACACAGCTACCTGACATGTACCAATACCACTCTAATGATACCTTGACTAGACAATATTATGTAATACTAGCTGCGCCCCGCGGCTTCGCACGCCTATCCCACGGGAACTGATTTCTGGGATAATAATTATTATTTTTTTAACTATAAACCGAATTAATTTTTTATAGTTTTTTCATGAATTTGCATGGATCCCACTGTAAGAACTGAACAAAATTACAACAAATTGGGACCACAAGGTAAGCACCAGCTTTCATATAAAAAAGAATCATGAAAATCGGACCACCCAGTCAACAGTTCTGAGATAACAAACATTGAAAAACGGGAATAAATAAATAAATACAGTCGAAATGAGAACCTCCTTTTTTTGAAGTCGGTTAAAAAGTAGCCTATGTGTTAAGAACTACTTATATGCAAAATTCGTAGCTAACCCACTTACATCCGATCTCCAATAATGAATTCACTAAGTGTTTCTTGTAGAACACTGATGGTAAATGTTAAAGCCAAGTTTGTCAACTTAAGCAAAAGGATGAGCTGATCATTGAAGGAAACTAGCTGGAAGATGTTTAAAACCCAGCCGCCTTTATCCAACAGTCTACCACAGTCAAAAAAGTTCTTGGATGGTCTTTACGTATCTGAGAAGACTACTGTTGTGTTGGATGAGATAGCAAAAATAAGTATACCTTGCCAGTAGCCCCTGTTCCTCCACGAAGTCTTCCACGTCTGGCTCCGAAGGTTGGTCTGGTTGGTCCTTCACTAATACCTCCATCATGCTCAGAACTGATTCCACCTGAAAAAGTAAAAAGGGATCAGTTTATAGAGTTCCGATGTCAAGTAGTGGCAGGGGTTCTATGGGGAAGTATAATGATACCTATACTATAATAATAATTATTTTAAATATTTTATTAAAAATATAAATTAAAAACAGATAAACTTAACCTAACACACATGAAATAGGGAATTTTGTATCTAATTTACTGAGCGAATTTTAATAGATATTCGTCGACTTTGTAGCGCCCCAACGGGGTACATGTTTGAGACTATTATTTTGACGACCTCTGTGGCACGGTGGGCGAAGGTCTGCCTGCGACGCAGGAGGTTGCGGGTTCGACTCCCGCCTCGGGACAAATGTGTGTACGATCTGCAGACATTTTTGTTCAGGGCGTTCTGGGTGTTTTTCTATGTTTAATAAAAAATATCTATCTATGTAATGTATTGTATTATGTATATCAGTTATCTAGTACCCATAACACAAGCTCTGCTTAACTTGGGGCTAGATAATGCTGTGTGAATTGTCCAGCATTATTTATTATTATTTATTATTTAACTGCTAAGACCTATGTAACCTCACAACATACATATAAATAAGTTGATAAATGATTGCTCACTAGGCTAGGCCTGTATCGAGGAAGCCAGACTACATAGTTCTAAATACTAGTACATATAATAAACTCTGTCTGTCTGTAACCGCTTCACGGCTGAACGGATCTCAGAGAAATTTGCCAAGGATGTAGAATCCCAAGGACGGATATAGGCTATTTTTATTGGAAAAGAATGCACGAACCTGAACAGTGACTATGCAAATACAACCTCGACCTCAACAGCCTATATTGGTCCACTACTGGACGCAGGCCTCCCCCTGACCTGATAAGCGCCTTGTTGGCGTTTATCTTATGAGGAGTATCGCCCATAATCCCCACGCAGGGCATGCGGGTTGGGGATCGCAGTTCAGTGATAGAATTGTTCTGCAGGGGCGCTGCTGCCCGCCCTCCGGTGGATATCCCTTAGTCGCCTATTACGACACCACGGGAAGAGATGGGATGGTGCAAATTCTAAGCCGCCAGTACCACACAGCTAAATACAAGTGCAACATAAATTAGTGAATGAGTAAATGGTATCCAGCCAGAAGCAATGCTGCAAAATTGGACTTTGAAGACTACAGGTTTTTTCCTTTCAATTTCTTCCTTTATCTTTAAATCTTTGTGACATTTGGAAAATAGAATCAAGTTAATCTTAAAATAATTTCTACAACTAGCGCTATAAGGCGCGGAAGGAGTACATAATTGATTTGATTAAGGTCAGATGATATTTATCTTTATATTTATTTTTAGCTGTGTGGCTTAGAATTTACACCACCCCAACTCTTCCCGTGGGTGTCGTAAGAGGCGACTAAGGAATATCCACCAGGGTAGGGCAGCAGCGCCCCCTGCAGAACGATTTACCACCGAACTGTGATTCCCAACCCGCATGCTCATCGCAGGGATTATGGGCATTACCCCTCTTGAGATAAACGCCTTTAAGGCGCTTATCAGGGGGAGGCCTGCGTCCAGCAGTGGACCAATATAGGCTGTTGAGGTTGAGTTGAGGTTGAGGGATGATATTTATCAATCTACTTACATCTTCAGGTGTTGAAATAAGTGTGTCACTGTCCAGTATATCATTGATGAGATGCATTTAACTGAACCAATCAAATAAACGTCTCCGTTTGATTGTTAACATAAACTGCCAAAACAATAAAAAGGGGTTCGAACCTGAACAGGGACTATGCAAATACAAGTGTAACACAAATTCGTGATTGAGTAAATGGTATCCAGCCAGACTTTGAAGAATACAAGTTGTACTGCAGGGTCCCTTTCAAGTTCTTCCTCTATCCTTAAATCTCTGTGATATTTGGAAAATAGAATCAAATTAAAGCACTGAAAGAGTACATAATTAATTTGATTGAGGTTGAGGGATGATATTTATCAATCTACTTACATCTTCAGGAGTTGAGATAAGTGTGTCACTGTCCAGTATATCATTGATGAGATGCACAGCTATCATCCTGCGGCCGGGGTGGTTCAAGTGTTTGATAAGTGGCGCGTAGTTTTGTAGCTTTATAAGCGTTAACACGTTTTTGTAGTGGTCGGAGGGTAACTTTAAGATCTTCATTAGTTCTTTGAAGACTGGCGTGTTGTGTTGTAAGTGGGACCTTCCGCTGGAATTTATAAAGAATAATAAGTTAAGGCCCATACACCAGTGAAAGTGGCGCCCCCAACTATTTTATCTTATTATTACGTTAAACGCAGCAAGTTTTAAAAATCCTACGTTCAGTTTGTGGTATCTATTATAAGTTATTTATTAATGCCTCTGTAATAGTTTCATTTTGTAAAGCTTATAATAAAAGAATATCAATAAAAAACTGACATCGCATGACATAATATGAAAAAAATCCACCGGACATATGTATACTCAATCTGATATGGAATAAAGCTCTTTTTTATTTTATTTTATTATTTATTTACTGATGTGGAGTTAGCGCTTTTATACACTGAATGCACGTCTCAAATACACGGTCGGCAAGTCAGAGTCAGAGTCAAATCGTTTATTTCTTTAGACTTACAAAATAAGCACTTAGACAAGTCAAATTTTTACTATATAAACAGCTTGATAAATAGTAATTACTATCAAATAAGAAATAAGGTGCAATTGACTCTAATTCACTTCATTTTTTGTCCAGTAGCGGAAGAAGTAAAAAATAAACCACTAGCAAGTTTATCGCTTATCAACTAATACAATCTTTGCATATCTAAGTCGAACACAACTTATTTATGTTCTTACATACTATTGTCGGTGTGGAACTGGGCGACATCCGGCCAAGCATTAACATCATTAATGTAATCATCTATGGAGTAATAGGCTTTCTTGGGGAGTCATCAGTTGCCGACTGCAAGGCTCAACTGTAGTCGATTGCAGTCCAGTCGGTGGGCAAATAGTCCGTGACGTATTTAAGACGTACCATCCGTGTATAAGAGCCTTTAGAATCGATCAATCAAGAACCATACCATATCGACTGAGCATGTAGAATGTTAGTAAACCACACCCATTCTTAAATCTTCTGTATTAATGTTGTTATCAAGCACTACCTACTAAATTTTTGTCCACACTACCTAAAGGTTAGCAGGTAGAGAATGCTATCTAGTATTATGCTCGCCCATGTACAAATTTTGTGTGTAATAAAGTATATTCTATATTATGTTCTATCTACTTAACCTAAAATTCACTTTGTTGGCGCGTCCTTTTATACGTAATTTACATTACTAGTCGATTTGAGATCCTTCCTTCAATATATATTGCTTAAACATCTGAAACTCGACGCCGAGTAAGTGAGTTTTTGTTACTTGTGTCGTGGTTTGTTTACTAACATTCAACATGCTCGATGGATACGGTATAGTGGCAGCGCATTCCGTCCCGATTAAGAGACCAAAGCGTTGGTGCCTATGATAAATGTTCTTGTGTTTAATAAATAACATTATTTACCTAAGAAAGCAAATAAAGTCCCAAAAAATCGGCATCGACGATCTAGCGGTTATGACATCCCCGTACTGAGTCCCCTCAGTACGGGGATGTCATAACCGCGGGTTCGATTTCCGATAATGCCGCATAATTTTTTGGTATTTTATTTGATTTTTTAAGAAATTACCCATAGTATTAAATTATAATAACCAAAAATCTTTAGATTATTTACCTATTTTGGTGTATATCTGCACAAATCTTGTCTGTATGAGCGAGAACTCTGTCCACGTAGTTGAGTTTGTCAGGGTGGCAGCGCTGGGCCAGCTTCAGTAGTGCCAACTGCAAGCTTAGCGTGTCTTCTGGAGGTACGTCCGAGCGGTTCTGTAAAAAATCATAATATACTGAGGAATATAATTGATTTTGTTTTAAAAAAAACTATTAACCGACTTCAATTATATAGATCCCACTGACAGAACTAGTCCAAATTAAAATGGGATCAAACGGGAAGCACCAGCTTTCAAATAAAAAAATAATTTTGAAAATCGGATTCACCCAGTCAAAGTTTTGAGGTAACAAAAATAAGAAGAAAAAAAATACAGTTGAATTGAGAACCCCGTATTGGGTTAGGTATATCAGTTATCCTTATATTAACGACCTCTGTGGCGCAGCGGGCGAAGGTCCATCTGTGACATTGCGGGTTCGATTCCCTCCCGCCTTTTGACATTTTGGGACAAATATTTGTACGATCTGCAGATACTCGTATTTGTTCAGGGCGTTCTATCAAAAAATAAGTGTATTTTATTATGTATATCAGTTATCTAGTACGCATAACACAAGCTCTGCTTAGCTTGGGACTAGTTGATGCTTTTGTAAATAGTCCAAAATTATTTATTTATCTCACCTGAGTGATTTCTGCCACTTGGTCAGAGAAAACTTCAAACAGTTGCACTTCTTGTTCTTTCCCATCTTCTAAAACCACGCTTAGGTTCACATTGCCTTCGTTACGCTGGAAACAAAAACAATAATTAATCATTTATTGTATTCTATAGGTCTATAGGACAGAGGTGTTCGAATTTAAATGATGAAGTGTCATTATCCATACCTACCATCCTAAATTAGTTTTTATCTTATATAATAATCGCTGAGTTCGTGTATTTTTTTTTCTTGTGATGTTTTTTTTCTAGTATTAATCAAATTGTATTATATTTTGTGTATGGGTAGTTGTTATCTTTGTGTATTCGTTTGAAATTGCAGTGAATTACGAGTCAATTGCACTCTTTTTCTTATTTGATAGTAATTACTATTTATCAAGCTGTTTATATAGTAAAAATTTAACTTGTCTAAGTGCTTATTTTGTAACTCTAAAGAAATAAATGATTTGACTCTGACTCTTGACTCTTAGGGGCCCTAACTGAAAACCAGCGCAGTATTGGGCAAATGCAAAATACTGCAAATTACTGATATAAGGTCTTTTTTAACCAATGTATAGTGAATTGTTAGATTTAAGTACTTATTAATTTTTATTATCTTATTATTGTTTGTACCATTTATTTTGTCTTTGAGCAAAATAAATGAATTTTATCTTTTATCTTTACTATAGACCTGCTTACACTGCACGGCCACAAACGTAGCCAGACACAAAACAGGGCTGAATAATCTCATTGAGGCATCAACCCCATCCACACCCACAGAAAAGCTGAAACGAAGCTGTCAATCACCAAAAGTCCTGCTCCGGTACCTTAAGGAGCTTGGCTGGTTACGGCTTGTTTAGTCTAGCAAGGGGATAATGCACAAACTGATACGATATTCCGTTTCATTTTTTTCCTTTCTAAGTCCGTATACAGAAAGAACGCTGGAAACTTATAAGCGCTTACCGGCGCTTGACATCGCTGGTAACCTTCGCAGGAAAATATATGAACGCGCGCCGATAAGCACTGAACGGTGCCGACAAGTGCCGACAAGCTTCAACACGCGCTGGTCAGCGCTGGGCGCTGCCATCTAAAATTAATAAACAACTGCGACAACCAGCTTCCTTTGTGTAGAACGGACCAGCACTTATAAGTTTCCAGCTTTCTTTCTGTATACGGCCTAAGTACGGAACCCTAGAAATCTACTTTGACTGGACTTCTTCATCCTTACCTGACTGTAGCTAGCCAGCCGTTCGATGAGTGCAATAATAATGTTCTTGATATTGACTCCGGGTTGGAGTTCCGCACAGGACTTCAGGAACGGCTGGAGGTTAGCCAGGTGGAACTCGTCAGGGAACACCTGAATTATAAATACATAAATAAAAATAAAAAAAACAATAAAAATATTTAACAGCCAAGATAATATAATACTATCTTCAGATAACTGTGATTCATAATTTGTAAGTAGATTCTTATTATGGACCAATTGGGTATTAAGAGGAATATACGAAATTTAGGAGCGATCTCTCCCAGGCAACCATTGGATAGAGAAAGCTTATGATAAACGCAAAGTAGTTTTGCAGGTTGATCTAGTAAACGGTTATGTAACTAATTGTTCATAATTTTTTGTGGGCAATTTCAAACTGTCCTGTACAATACACTCCATAAGAACTGACATGTATAATATACTTCATAAGGTACTTCTGTGCTATAGCGTCCCTGCACCTGACGACATGCTCCAGTATCCCCGGTAGATCCAGTCCCTTGTAGTCCTCTACTATGACTGTCTAATAATACACTCCATAAGAACTGACCTGTATAATACACTCCATAAGGTACTCCTGTGCTATAGCGTCTCTGCAACTGACGACCTGCTCCAGTATCCCCGGTAGAACCAGCCTCTTGTAGTCTTCTACTGTGACTGACTCCAGCTGTGATAGACGGACTAAGTTGGTTCCGACTAAGATGCGAAGTTCAGAGCGTTCTCGCTCTCTACGCTCTTTGTCCCTGGGAATAAGGGTTGTTTTGGTTAGACAAGAGATAAGACTTCAACTAATATTGGAAATAGAATGTGTTGGATGTATATGCTTCGTTCTTTACACATTACACACATAGTCATATTGATATCATGGACCTGACTTTGCGGACACCAGATGATAAACAGAACAATGCTCACAAGAAAATTGTGACCATTTTTTTTTCTGGGATATAAAATTTCTAAATACACTAGAATAACATTACAATCTAGCCATAGCTTTGGCTAATGGGTAATTTTGTTTAAACTTCATTTTGTGACCAAATAACGGTATGTATTTTTGTTTGTATTGTAGCCTGCTATCATATTGTGTTTTACCTGGAGTGACCTTGATGCTGCATCCTGACCCACAGCTTGTTCATCTCAGCAAAGTTCATCAGGACAAAGTCTATTGCATCACGCACCTGAAATACGATATAAAATATAATCTTAGCAGTTAGTTATCTTAAAATAACTGAAATGCAATTTTAATTGCAAATCTAAATTTTATTAATTAGACTTGCATCATTTGAACTAACTATATAACTATACCTTATACCTTATTCATAATGGTCTGCTAACATAAAACAACTGCTAAGTAGCGTTATTTCTCAGTCTGACTTATTAAATATCAGTTTCCTTTCAACTCACTCACATCAATTATGTTCGACTCACGTACCGCATCAATTTTGACTCAACTGTATAAAAATAATCATTGAATGAAAAACTTTATTTCGTTTCTCGAGCGAGATTTAGCAGTGTGCTAAGTTAGCAGACCGTTATGAATAAGGGGGTCGTTTTATGTTATTCTGACTTAGCTTAGAAAAGAAATAAAGTTTTTCATTCAATGATTATTTTTATACAGTTGAGTCAAAATTGATGCGGTACGTGAGTCGAACATAATTGATGTGAGTGAGTTGAAATGAAACTGATATTTAATAATTATTAGGTATAAATAGTTGTAGCTAAACGAAACAGCAGGAAGAACATGGATAAGGTTGGCGAGAGATAGGGTAAGGTGGAAGGAGTTGGAGGAGGCATTTGCAGAAAGAGGGCAATCAAACGAAGTTGTATCCTACTAATATTATAAACCCGAAATGTTGTAAATTTTATTTCTTGTTTGATAGTAATAACTATTTATCAAGCTGTTTATAGTAAAAATTTGATTTTTTTATTTTGTAAGTATAAAGAAATAAACGATTTGACTCTGACTCTGAACATTTATGTAAACATGTATGTATGTTTGTTGCTCTTTCGCGCAAAAAGTACTAAACGAATCGGGCTGAAATTTACGTTTTATCCCATAAATCAGTTCCCGTGAGATAGGCGTGCTAAGCCGCGGGGCACAGCTAGTAATAGTACCTATAACAATAACAAAATGTAAATATTTTCCTTTAAATAAAAGGCAAATTAATAAAATTAAATGAACTTTAAATAGTTACCCAGTTTTTCTGACGTAATAATTAAATGAACTATAAATAGTTACCCAGTTTTGACTATGAATAAATTGATGTTCTTGATACGTGGTAACTGATAAGACACCCATATTAATATACAAACTGATTCGCTGGTCATGGGTCAGAGTGGTTTAAAAGCTGTCACTTACAGTGCCTTCATTCTCATTGGTCTGTCCATCCGTGGTGTCAGGGAGAACATTCCTGGTGCACTGCAGAAGGTAGTTCCTCAAGAACAGCCCCCGCAGCGGGTGCTGGACGCCACGGCACATTTCCACGAGATCCTGTGAGAAGTTGGTATTTTATATGATACAGTAATATGTAGTTTTTAACTGTCAACAATGGGGTATTTGCATGGATATTTTTATTTTTTCATCGATTATTTAGATTATTACATAAACGAAGAAAAACTAAAAAAAAATCAACATTGAGGTAAAAACAATAAGTACATACAAAAACTACACTCAGTTTCGGGTGATAAAAACGCTGCCATGTTAGCCCTTGCATTTTGTGACGTCACGGATCATCGAGTATCCATGTCAACTCAAAGTCAAAACTTCATGCCCATACAAAAATGGTCAAGTATGACGACACGCTTCAGGTGCCAATAGCGTTGTGTTTAGACATTTTGCGGTTGAGATTTAAAATATCTACTTTTCAATGATTAAATTTCACGATAAAAACATCATAAAATACATAAATAAATATACAGATATATTTCTACATCAATATAGCATACTTTATATTTACTATAGTCCCTTTTTAAAAAATATAAGCATTATTGAATTCACATTTATATACCATCATTCATCATTATGTGTATAGTAACTAAACCTACAAGCTGAAGTGGCGATGGGCAGGCTATTTAGCTCTAATTCTAATTCTAAGTACGGGGGACTGGGAACTAAACATGCTAACCTAATCTAACCAGCCCAGCTCCTTGAAATACCGGTGCAGGACTTTTACCATATAGCTCGCTCGCAGAATCGATAACCATTGGAGAGTAAAGGTTTGACTGACGACCACGATGCAATGCGAAACGAATAAAATGGTTGCCTGGTAATATTCACGGTTGCGTGAGAGTAATCGCTCTCAGCGATGAGGCCCCTTTTGTATTACTATGTTTATTTATTATTTAGATAGAAGACTTTTATGTAAATTAATTATTTTTAGTATTCGTTCATTAATTCAATGTGAATGACCGTTATTCCACTCACCGGCACGGCGACGGCACGACCAGTATCTCTCCGCTCCGCCCCGCGTACCCACACACGCACACGTGTACAATTCATATACAATACACATGCAGTTTTGCCTTGCCGTCGCCGTGCCGATGAGTGGAAAAACGAGCCATACATTTTCATACATTTTTGCTTCGACGGCACCGCGGTGCCGTCGCCGTCGCAGTACGCCATTACATTGCGATATGTTTGAGTTTACGCGTGCCGATGACGGGGACGCTGCACGCGCCGCTGTTTCGTATACAGAGCAAAACGCCCAACGCGCCGCCCGACGCGATTCCGCTCGCACCACGTCACTGTAAACAAAGCCTTAGGCAGTTGTTCCAGCACCTACGTTGAACGAGAAGCGAGTAGAGCTAGAAAGGACAAACGAGTTGGCGAGCATGTATCAACAATACAAACAACTGTTACCTTCAAGAGATCCCTCCTCAAGTTACTGTTAGTCTTGATATAAACAAGACCAACAGTTATCAGTAGATACAGCCTCGGCACAATGTTGCCAGCATACTGGACGAGTTCGTATAAATCAGCCACTTTCCGACCTTTCTGGAACTCTTCAATTAGGTATAGTTCTAAGTGGCGTAGCTCGTCGGTTATTGCCATGTCTGAGAGAGTGAGTTACGAAATAATTTGATTTAAAAAATTGTATTGGTTTCTTAATTAAAGATTTGGGAGACATGTCTAAAATGATTTAACCTCTAGCTTGCAAGCCATGCTGACCACTAATAATTTTAGAATAAGGTTTGAATTTGTCTACGGTGGTGTCATCGGGCCTCGTCATATAGTAAAACCTGGCGGTAAAAAGGTTTGCTGGCCCAGTCTGGGCCTCTTAATCCCTGAGAAGATAAGACTTAAAATGATAGACAAAGGCTAACCTAAAAATAGGTTTTTGCTTCAGTAGTTGCTTAATGATGTTTCATTTATAAATCAATTCTTAGTTTCTCCTTCCACACATTTGTGCAAGTGCAATATACAGCATATTAGCATTTGTGATAGGAATAGAATTTCACTTTCTTAGGACCTAGGCATATCTTTTTTGAAAGGTGTAAGCGTAAAATTCAATTTATTTTTAAATTATTTATATTCAGTAGTTGCAATGCATGCAACTCGGATTTCACTGATCAAACACATAACTGTTTATGAAACTGGCTCAGAGGACCCTCAGAAATAATGCTGAATTCTCTTCTCTTACTCAAGTTTTTTTACTATCAGGAGTGAGTACTGAGATTTAGGCCAACTTTGACCAAACCTGTTGAGTTTACCTAAACCTTCAGTTCTAATGATCTTAATATTCTTTTCTTTTCTTGGTAAATAAAGTTTAAATGATTTTTGGTTGTGACCTCTCTACAAGGTTGATCAAGTACCACCAAAATGGTTCAACTTTTTAACTGACTCCAAAAAAGGAGGATGTTCTCAATTCAACTGTATCTTTATTTGACTAAGTGGTCCGATTTTCATGATTTTTTTTTTAATTAAAGCTGTTGCTTCCCTTGTGGTACCAATTTAATTTTGTTCAGTTCTGACAATGGGATTCATGAAAATCGATAAAAAAACTATTAAAATTGAAGTCAGTTTATAGTTTTTTAAAACAAAATTAGCCGATTGTGCCTCTCTAGATTAGTTAGCAGTAATTTCTTTATTTGTTTTTGTATTTATTGATGGTGCAATATCTATCTAATTATGATAAAGGATACAAAGTTCATAGTAGCCCTTGGGAGAGAGCTGTGAAGTCCTAAGCTCTCCCAGCATAGTGGAGGCATGCTTGAGAGCATCCATCAGCTTGGACTTGTCCAGGCATCTTTTCATTTGGAATGCCTGAAAAAACAAGCAGTAGGGTACCACTTCAGATACTTAAAACAATTATTTATTAGGTTATTTACCAATAAATAAATTATTTTAGTAAATCACAAAAGTATAAAAACATACTACCTTGTTAGATACTATAGTAAAAGATCATGGAACCACCTAAGAATTATTCTTTATACAAAACCATACTTGGTGGACGTACCCTCCACTCGCACTAAGCGGTTTTCCTCCACCGTTATTATTCGCACCGCAAAGAAATGGAACTCGCTCCCTGCCTCTGTTTTCCTGGCCAATTACAACCTGGGTCTCTTCAAGACAAGGGTGAATAGGTATCTTCTAGACCTTTGTGATACACCGTCGGCCGCATCTTCGCTTTCCATCAGGTGAGATCGCGGTCAAACAAAGGTCTATTTATTGTAAAAAAAAAAAAAACATCAAAATTGCTCCGTAAGTAACAGAGATATTGGTCTACATACTTAAAAATAAATAACATACATATTGATAAAATGAGCACGGCATTACCTAGTTCATTGCAGTAGAAGTATCCACAGTCTGTGACTGTTTATTTTCTATGTTGGTTGATCTGACCTCTCTAAAAGGATGTTTGGCTGCAGTATTTTATTCATTTCTATGTACCCTTAACTCTCTTTTCACCCCATTTAACCCAGTATGTAATTTATTTATAAGTATGTAGACAGATTTCTCTGTCACTATGGGACCAATATCAGTTATCTAGTAACCCATAACACAAGCTCTGCTTAGCTTGGGGCTAGATAATGCTGTGTGATTTGTCAAACTTTATTATTAATATTAATAGTTATTTTGGTTTTTTAAAGAGAATGATTCTTAGGTGGTTCCATAATCTTTTGACATAAAACTTTAAGAACAACTACATTATTAACAATTAAGAATAGTACCTACTTAAAATATAAAGGAGTTTGAAGTAGTTTTTTTCATTTTGGTTTTTTATAGAGAATGATTCTTAGGTGGTTCCATAATCTTTTGACATAAAACTTTAAGAACAACTACATTATTAACAATTAAGAAAAGTACCTACTTAAAATATAAAGGAGTTTGAAGTAGTTTTTTTCATTTCACTTGTGCTTGTTGAATTTTTAATAGACAGTTCCCAAGAAAATTAGCGTTCATGAGCGAGGGAAAGATTATTGGACAATTGCGAGTGGGTCTTTGAACCGGTTTCGCTTGCAGTAGGCTCTAGGTCTGAGGCAATAGGCAATAAAGCACACTGTTTATTTTTATTGTTTACCTGGACTTTTACCACGCTCAGGGCATCTTCTAGGAGCTTCTCCTGCTCCTCCACTGGAGACGGCTGGTTCGTCATCTGTGCCTGAACACACAAATACCAATAAATCGTTACGAAATCACCAACAAAAACCGATAATGTAATCTAAACTAACCGTCGACCATATATACAAAAACGGGTGATCTACGCGATCCATAGTCGTAGCGTGTCATACAGTGCAGAGTTAGCATTGCATAGTTACCTTATTTATAATCCCTTTAACCCAAGATAAGGGATTGTAAGCTGAAAATGAAAATAATTATTAGTAAAAGTGGGAGTATGTTGATCCACCAAACTTCTTGCTGTGACAATGACATAGACAACCGGAAAAATGCCATTTTGGTAATGACAGTTCTCCGTCGCTGTCAAATAGTGCTGCCCAAAAAGCTAAGCAAACAGGCAAAACCTTTAACCCTACTCACATCAACGCTAATTTTTAAGCGCGTCCTGTGTCACGCGATTTTGCGAAATTTGCTTGTGGAACATTTTGTACTAAAACGCATACGTTGACGCACACTGCCGCGATTCGGCTTGTCCGAGGCGTTTCCACGTCCTTCGATTTTGCGGGGCGGCGCCGGCCGGCGGGGCGGCGGCGGCGCGGCGGGGGGTGGCGGAACGGCCTTCATCGTTCGCGCTGCCAACGACGCTGTAAGGGGCGGGGAGGGGGTGGCGAAATCGCGCATAATACTAAGCCACTGTGTGCAAGGTATCACTCTGGAAAATCGCCGAAATCGCGCTTTACAAGACGCGCTAACTAATTAGTGGCTGTCTACGGAGGGCTTTATGTGTGTATACGCAAGCAAGGTTAGCAAGGTGATTTTGTTCGTCCACCAAGCCAAAGCAACATTTTATGTAGCGGTCAAACAAAATGTCAATGTCAAAATTGTCAAAGAACGTTAATCTTGTTTTCATTTTGCGTAAAGTTTTATTGATAAGAATTTAAGGAAATATGGATAACAAACCGTCGCTGAGTCAATATTTTGGCGATAATAACGTGCCCCCTGCCTCCCAGTTCTTTGACGAAATCGGAACATCTCCCTCCGATATGATTCAGAGCATTTATCTCGGGAGCAGCGATAGTATGTTGTAAATCGTTTTACTCTGCGTGTACTACGTAAAGTATTGATTTATGTGCTTGAATTCAATTCTAACAATCATTTATTGTATTTATAGATAGCCAAACAACACCAGCAAACTTATTTTCATCGAATATGACAACATCTTTTGCTCAGCCCGTTTCTGATGAAGTTACATTTTCCAACGATATTCCGACTGTGAGCTCGGCTACCAGCTTACCAGCCACTAGTCTACCGGATCCTTCTACGTTTTTTGATAATATTGGACCTGAACCAACTTTGGGGCCACCTAAAAGTGGGATTGTGAGCCCGCATATTCTGACAGAGGCTATGGATGGACTCAGTGTCAAGGTAAGTGACTTGAGCTCTGCACAACAATACCTATAGAAAATTATTATTTGTGATATGCAGGCAGCTCTTAAACTGATGCATATATATCTGAGTCTATGTCAATGTACTTTAAATATTGGTTCAGTCTATTTTTGAAAGAGTTCACTGAGGGAGGTACTTCATAGGTACACCAAAGATTTAATTCATTACATGCAAGCAAAGTGAGTGAGCTCACTCATTTGCAATCAGTAAATGTTAACAGTTCAAAGCAATTTTTACATATATATAAATGGAATGGCCATAATTATGTAAATGGCACCCGGGAATTAACCATACTTATTATCCAATAAAGTTACTGTGGGATAGAAATTACTTTTAAACATTTCTATAGAAAAAATGGGTGTGATGCCACATTAGACACTAGTTTGATTTATATATCTTTTTAATCATCATCAGTTTTGTTCAGTTGTGTTTCATATTTCTAGAACCAGCCAGTTGACAAAGAAGCTGATAGAAGAAGAGATGCTTGGATCCCTAATGAAGAGGCAAAGAAATCTTTGATGAAGGTAAGTAAATACAATAAATACTTAAATATCTTCACATGAAATTCCTGCTAATAAAGTGAACCACTCATTACATTGCAGGCCCAGTCTTCACCAAAAGGCTCATTCTTCCCAGAGCGAGAGGTTCTTACAATGCCTGGTCTAGTGCTTGAAGAGGAGTTGGTAAGAAAGCAAGATTTTTAAGCTATTGCATAGCTTCTATCGCGGGCCTTGAGCGCGGGGACCGAATCCAGAAATTCCGTAACGAAAAAACCTCACGCTCCCCACTCCGACTGGAACAGCAGTGATACTTTTTAGTTTTGCCATCTATCAATGAATAGTAGAAATGACTTTTTGAAATATGACGTTTGTCTCTTTAGTTCAGCAACTCGCCTCTAGATGGCATTGCAATAGCTTTACCGCGGCAGTCCCCGAGTGCCACACATCTTTTTTTTTTATTATTACTAAATATTATGTAGTGTAGGTATTGTATTATGTATATTAGTTATTTATTTATTTATTAAGGCACAACAAACAACTATATTTTAAACTTAGGAGGTATACGAGTTACATAATTAATTTAATAAAAATATAGCCCACTACGTTGATAGTTATCTTGTATCCATAACACAAGCTCGGCTAAGCTTGGGACTAGATAATGCTGTGTGATTTGTCCAGCATTATTTATTTATTTATTATTTAACAAAATCAACAGCGTATGTGGGTGAATCAACTATTTTACCCACACTTTGCTGTCCCCGACCATTTTTTATTAAAGTACGTTTATTGGTTATAGTTACACACTTAATCAATATGGCAATAGCATCTATGATTAATAGGCACCAAAGAAAGTTAAATTATGTTCTCGAAAATCTTTAATTTCCATGAAATTTTATGGTAACTCAGTATACGAAAAATTCGCTCCATACAAAATATGCCTGTCCGAAGACCGCATTCTCTATGTAAAACTTTAATTTAAATGAACCTAAACTTCTTGTTTTCGGTTGATTCTGATTACACAACAAGTCAGTATGTTAAAGTTTACCGTGTGCATATCAAAATAAAAATAGACTTAACCACTTTTTCAAAAAAAAATCTTGAAATTTTGTCCCTGGCTAAAATGATTTTACCCTTGTATGCTGAGTTACCGTCGTAAATTTTACCTAGAAACATATAGATGGTACTGTTTGCCATGGGTAGCTTCGTTTGTGTTTCCATAAGCTCGCATGGAGCGGTGGTGTCCCTAGAAGATGCCGTCGAGCCGCCAGGCCGCGCAGAACGTTCGAAGGGAGTGCGTGCCTTTTTGTGTCGTCTGCTGAGTGACCGCGATATCTCGATGTAGGTTTATTATTTAGTTAATATTATCAGATATTTTTGGAGTACCTAACATATGTTTTCGATTAAAGTTTGTGTTGGTACTATAGTCAAATGATAATGTGCTCTTTTCATGAAAATACACCATTTTGTCTGTTGAGTTACTTGTATACTGAGTTACTTTGGCGGTAACTCCAGAGACATTCTTGGTAACTCCTAAGACATTCACGTACTTAATGAGTAATACCTTGAGTAAAAAGAACTTTTATTATATATTTTAGTTTTAAAACATTCAATGATTATTTGTTTGGGATTTATTTTGTTTCTTACTTACAAATATTTTTTTGTGTATACCTAATTTAGATTATTATCATGTTTTGCTACTTCTACATTTTCTTAGTCGGTTTAAATTTATTGTAAATTGGCTTTCTGTAAAACGAGTAAGTAGTTATAATAAATAAATACCGGCAAATATAAATTGTAAAATAATGGTAACTCCCGTGAGCACTTCCACAAAATTAAATGGCTTGCAAAAGATTTAACATTATTTAAAAAGAAACAAGTTCTGGAATTTGAGACACAGAATAGGTACAGACTCAATGACTACAACGTATCACCACTAGCATGTCCGGCATCCATAGCATTCCCAAGAACTTGGCCGAAAGAAGGTAAGAAAAGACTGAGTAAAGTGCACAGCTAAAACATAAAAACACTAAAAGAAAACCAGAACAAAAAATATCCCAAAACAAGAAGGTTAAAAAAAACTGCGAAGTACATACCTACAAGAAAAGACCAAATAAAAATAAATTATGGAAAGATATCAGAAAGAGAACCAAAATTATAAAATATTGACAAATTTGATTAAAGAACGGAGAAAGCATTGTTCAAAAGCCTTTTTGAAAGTGATATCATAGAACAAAGAAAAAATCCTTCTAAGAAGCAATATGGCAAGTTCCAATGGCTTGGCACAATGCTTGCCCTGATGCTGGTCTCCAACGTAACTTTTGCTCGTTGACATGGAATTTGTTTTTTTATGTTACAAACGTGCTCTGCGGATCCTGGCTATTTCTAAATGGAAGTCAGGACATTGGTTGCAAGTATTTCCTTCCACTCTATTGGATCCTGTAACTTTTCGTATTGCACCTTGCACCCAACCGAAGACATGTACCTAGTAACAACTGCTAATTCTAATTCTAAGTTGGGAAACTAAGATCTGCACGGACGTCTCGCATAGAAGTATATTGTGAATTATCCCCCTACCTAAGCAGGCCCTAACCAACCCAGCTTCTTGAATTATCGGAGCAGGACTTTAGGTGACTGACAGCTTCGTTTCAGCTTTTCTGTGGGTGTGGATTTGGTTGATGCCTCAATGAGACACTTCAGCCCCGTTTTGTGTCTGGACTTCTGTGTGGCCGTGCAGTGTACCACAACGTGTACCACATCGTGTACCACATTCTCTTCTTCTTGTAAGCAGCCATGACATAAGCTGCTGTCTGTGGTTCCAGTGTTGAAAAGATAATAGTTCAATTCATTCGTGACCTGTGATGATGCCTACCATCGTTATTAGGTCCTCTCGGCTCATTTTGAGCATTGTGCTGGTGTTTTTCCTTTCTTTGGAGGGGAATATTGATTTAGTATGCTTGCAGTCTGTCCGAAGCTCCCATAGCTTTTGGTGTTCTTTTTCAGAGTGTTGAGAGAAGTTTTAATCTGTTTTTGACTTGTGTTGTGGGTGGGTTCAAGAAACTTTAAGAGATCTTGTTGTGTTGGAGTTAGTCTTGCTCTTACCTTGGGTAGTCTGTCTGCGTTTATGATGCCTGGGCAGGATCGACTCTCTTTCCATTCTATGCAGACCTTAGTACCTACTGCTGTCAAACAGCTGGGTCATCATGGGTTATTGAATACTAGCGGCCCCGCCGGTCGGATATCTCGCCATGCCAGCCGTAACGATATCAACCGGCGGGCTTTGGCCACCGCTAACGTAGGTACCAGCTGATTTTGACCCGAATGGTCTGTTGCGTGATAATGGTATGAGGCTCGACGGTATGACACTAGTCCCATAGGAGTTGGGGAGGGCCATTGTGTGGTATGGTACATGCGTCGACACACTTCCGTCTTCCCATTTATCAAGAACAACCGTGAGAGGCAGATTTGGCCGAGGATCTCAAAAGGCGCAATTATGCAGATCGCGACTACACATGAGACGCTAAGTCCGTTGGGTACCGAGGCTCTTCGGATGTAAAAAAAATTCTGAGATTCTGGTCGAAGTGATCTGGCGCAGCACTTCAGCATTGCCATACAGCGGGGCAATGCAGCCAGTGTTGGGCTCCATATCAATACCAGTCGGACGCTTCCGACTGGTATTGATATGGATCAGTTGAGTTACCTTTAGATTGGATGCAACAGTTTGCATTTAGCTCAATTGCAAATACTTGGCTTCATTTATTTGTATTATTGATTGTAAATTTGTAATTTTCTTTGTCTGTTGTTGATTTATTGTTTGTTTTTTGATTTTGTATCATAAATTATCGATTTAAGTTTATTCAATGTTCCAAGCTGTTTATTTATTAAACCAATATTTTTCTAGTATGTCTTAAGCGTTACCAAAATTTGTCTCTGGAGTTACTTGATGTCCCAAAAATAAACATTACATATCCGATCGTAAAATGCGTATTTCTTTCCATTTTATCTTTAAATTGCCAGTACCTTATTTTAACAATTAGTGAGCTTCCTTAAATAATTCGTTTTTATTTGTAATACTTTTATATTTAGTTTAATGTAGAAATAGTCATAATTTTTTGTATAAGGGTAACGCAAAAGACCAATAGCAGTTAGTTTTCTACTAAAATTTAAGTATTATATGGAGACTGATTTTACCAAAATATTTGATTATGCATGCAGGATAAAATAAATGAAAATGAGTAATGGTTTTGAGTTTCATTCAGCATTTATGTAAGATTAAGTGGCGGTAACTCAGGTGACAGATTTTGAGGGTCTGTGTTGTAGTTTCATGTAAAAAATAGCTAAAATATGAATAAACGTCCGTGCCCTTCTAGGTTGTTAAACTAGATGAAATTTCTAATGCCCTAATCAAATTAGAATAAAAAAATATTAATGTTTTTATTTTTCAAAAAAATATTTCTACACTGTCCAAAGTGTGGGTAAAATAGTTGATTCACCCATGTCTAAAAAATTTTTACCATTATAATATAACTTAAAATAATATAAATCAAACCAACTTACCAAAAATTGTTGATCAGAAACTTAAAATACAATTGAACCTAATGCAATAAATGTATACATAATTTACTTGCCTAGTGTAAGTTGATATTAAATTTTGCTTAATTATACATTTTATAATAAGAGAGAAAGAAATACATTTATTTATAACAACAGAAGAAACTTAGTATACAAATGCTGTATCCTACATCTATGAGTAGAATCAAAAAAGAGAGCCAGACAATCTTATAGGATATAGTGATATAGAATAAGATATTTTTATTATATGGACTGTTTTGTATAAGTATAAATCCATCATCTAATATCCATACCACAAGCTCTGCTTAGCTTGGGGCTAAATGATTTTGTGTGTATTATTGTCCAGCATTATTATTTATTTTTTTACAGCAATATTAGTAAGGAGGGAGGGTGTGGGGGAGGCCTTTGCCCAGCTATGGGATGAAAAGGCTCATAATAATAAAAATAAGTACAGAAATAGTGACAATTCACTGATTCAGCGTAAATTGCACATTCTGCCCATTATCACGACTGGAATCAAACATATGATGATTTAACTTATGTGTTGAGAATTTAAGAAATGAATCTACATTTAAAAGAGAAATTAAAATAGAAAATTGAAGAAAATTGCATTATTGCACTAGCAACAGCTCTATAATAAAAAGAAAACGAGTGTGTTATTTGGTGTCCCAACCAAAATTTTTAAGAAGGTATAAAAAAGTGGAAAAGAAACCTCTTGCTGGTTTTAATACTCCAGTTACAAAAGTTGAAGCCACATTACATCAAACATTATCTAAGGACGATGAGATTACGCCGTTTTTAACTAGTATCTCATTACTCTTTGTAACTTAGTAGAGTTCAAAAAGAGAAGAGTCGTGAGAAAGGGCGCGCGTGTGCCAATTGACAACTTTTGTTCCGTTGACAACATTGCAGTACGACTTGAAGTGTTAGTTCACCGTATCGCCACGACTCTTCTCTTTTTATACAGATACCTATAAACTTATCCAAAAATAACTTATTTATTTTCTATCCCAGCCAGACGCTTTACAAGAAGTAGCAGTAAAATACCTCGGCGTATCGTCCGCCGGTGCACGCGGCGTAGTGCGCGCCGAGCACGTTAGCCGTGATGAGGCGGGACTTAGAGAGCTACTGCGGACGGGGTACTTGCGGGCCGCACTCAATCTCACTGCACTACTACTGGCGGCGGCTCAGCAAGGTAACTACAGTACCTCTCGGTGTATCGTCGTGATGAGGCGAGTTACTGCGGACGGGGTACTTGCGGGCAGCACTCAATATCACTGCGCTACTACTGGCGGCGGCTCAGCAAGGTAACTACAGTACCTCGGTGTATCGTCGTGATGAGGTGGGACTTAGAGAGTAACTGCGGACGGGGTACTTGCGGGCCGCACTCAATCTCACTGCGCTACTAACTGGCGGCGGCTCAGCAAGGTAACTACAGTACCTCGGCGTAACGTCGTGATGAGGCGGGACTTAGAGAGCTACTGCGGACGGGGTACTTGCGGGCCGCACTCAATCTCACTGCACTACTGCTGGCGGCGGCTCAGCAAGATAACTACATTACCTCGGTGTATCGTCGTGATGAGGTGAGACTTAGAGAGTAACTGCGGACGGGGTACTTGCGGGCCGCACTCAATCTCACTGCGCTACTAACTGGCGGCGGCTCAGCAAGGTAACTACAGTACCTCGGCGTAACGTCGTGATGAGGCGGGACTTAGAGAGCTACTGCGGACGGGGTACTTGCGGGCCGCACTCAATCTCACTGCACTACTGCTGGCGGCGGCTCAGCAAGATAACTACATTACCTCGGTGTATCGTCGTGATGAGGTGGGACTTAGAGAGTTACTGCGGACGGGGTACTTGCGGGCCGCACTCAATCTCACTGCGCTACTGCTGGCGGCGGCTCAGCAAGATAACTACATTACCTCGGTGTATCGTCGTGATGAGGTGGGACTTAGAGAGTTACTGCGGACGGGGTACTTGCGGGCCGCACTCAATCTCACTGCACTACTGCTGGCGGCGGCTCAGCAAGATAACTACATTACCTCGGTGTATCGTCGTGATGAGGTGGGACTTAGAGAGTTACTGCGGACGGGGTACTTGCGGGCCGCACTCAATCTCACTGCACTACTGCTGGCGGCGGCTCAGCAAGATAACTACATTACCTCGGTGTATCGTCGTGATGAGGTGGGACTTAGAGAGTTACTGCGGACGGGGTACTTGCGGGCCGCACTCAATCTCACTGCACTACTGCTGGCGGCGGCTCAGCAAGATAACTACATTACCTCGGTGTATCGTCGTGATGAGGTGGGACTTAGAGAGTTACTGCGGACGGGGTACTTGCGGGCCGCACTCAATCTCACTGCACTACTGCTGGCGGCGGCTCAGCAAGATAACTACATTACCTCGGTGTATCGTCGTGATGAGGTGGGACTTAGAGAGTTACTGCGGACGGGGTACTTGCGGGCCGCACTCAATCTCACTGCACTACTGCTGGCGGCGGCTCAGCAAGATAACTACATTACCTCGGTGTATCGCCGTGATGAGGTGGGACTTAGAGAGCTACTGCGGATGGGGTACTTGAGGGCCGCACTCAATTATAATAATTAATTTTGTTATAAAAAACTATAAACCGACTTCAAATTTTATCTATATATTGGATATATATTGGATCCCATTGTCAGAACTAAACAAAATTAAAATGGGACCACACGGGAAGCACCAGCTTTCATATAAAAAAATAAACATGCAAATCGGACCACCCAGTCAAAAGCTATGAGGTAACAAACATAAAAAAAAAATACAGACGAATTGAGAACCTCCTCCTTTTTTGAAGTCAGTTAAAAAGACTTGTAACTTGTAATAAATGGTTACTGACTCATTGTTTTTATAGCGTAGGTAGAGGAATATTTTAATTTTAAACAGACAATACATAAGTATGTAATTTAATTCTTAATCGTTATTATTAATGTTAGTAGCATTGATTTAAAAAGGGAAGATAGGTTACGTTCTCCCAGCGCTTACTCAAAAATTGGCATATGTTACAACTACACGCAAACACATACGCTCACAGTTATATTTCCAGTCCTGTGCAATACAAAGAAGAACAAAGACGGAAAGACGTATCTAGGACCGAAGTGAGACTGAGACAACAATATTTCACGCGAATCACGACCGCCCGTGCCGCCGGTCAGACGGTGACTGATGTGGGAGAACACAATTTTACACAATTTGAGGTTGCCACTTTCGAGCAACCAGTGCCTCATCTTCGTTTTTAATAAATCAATGGTTAGTAGGTAGGTTTATAAAATTCTCACACCAGTCCATAACTACTGGTAGTATTACATTGATACCACTCATACAACAACAGCATTGTAATATAATATTTGACATGTTTTCTGTGAATAAATGATTCTGATTCTGATCCTCATAGGGTATATGTATGGATTTTTTTTTTATCGATTATTTGGGTTAATATATAAACGAAAAAAAATATAACACCCAAAAAAAATTTAATTATTGAGGTAAAAAACTAAAAGTAAAACTACACTCAGTTTCGGGTGATAAAAACGCTGCCATGTTAGCCATTGCATTTTATGACGTCACGGATCATCTAGTCCCCTATGTAAACTCAGAGTCAAAACTTCATGCCCATACAAAAATGTTAAAGTATGACGTCACGCTTCACATGCCAATAGCGTTGCGTTTAGACATTTTACTGTCTTTTCAATAATTAAATTTCACAATAAAAACATCATTAAATACAAAAATAAAAATATACAGATATATTTCTATATCAATAGAGAATACGTAAAAAATATTAGCTTTTTTGAAGTCACATGCATATACCCTATTAACGGCAACTTGCCGAGTGCAGTCGACTGCAATCACAACTGCAGTCGACGCGTGCAGTAGCCTTGCAGTCGACCAACTTGCCGATGCCGTCCGTGTATGTATATGGGCCCTTACAAATCTTGTCCATTTATTCATTTGTTGCACTGTGATCTACTCGTACTATTAGGCTAGGCGTACAGTCAAATGTTCAGATATGTATGTATATGTATTTGTACGATCTGCAGATATTTGTTCAGGGCGTTCTGGATGTTTTCTATGTATAATAAAAAATATCTATCTATGTAGTGTATTGTATTATGTATATCAGTTATCTAGTACCCATAACACAAGCTCTGCTTAGCTTGGGACTAGATAACGCTGTGTGAATTGTCCAGCATTAAATTAAATAAATAAAAAACACTCCCTGTGTCAGCTGTGTGGTGCTGGCTTAGAATTTGCACCACCCCATGTCTTCCCGTATAATGTCCAATGGGGGCGGGCAGAAGCGCACCCAGCATAACAATTCTAACACCGAACTGCGATTCCTAACCCGCATGCCCAGCGTGGGGATTATGGTCACCCCCCCCCCCCCCCCCCCCCACATTAGATAAACGTCGGCAAGGTGCTTATCAGGAGGAGGCCTGCGTCCAGCAGTGGACCGATACACTCCCAAGTTTTCATTGTTATTTTACTCGGACTTTTTGACATAAAAGTCCATGCGCATACATTTTTTTTACAAAGTAGTCATTATTCATGTCAAAATTATCATCATCATCAGTATACTATAAAGTAAGTAAAAAAAAACAACCTACCGATAGCTCAACTGATCCATATTAATACCAGTCGTCGCGGTCCCAAGACGCTGGCTGCATTCCCCCGCTGTATGGCAATGCTGATGCGCTGCGTGCGACAGATACTCACCAGCTCTCGGGTCGCGCGTCGCTGACGCCAGACGTTTTATTTATTTTAACCGACTTCAGAAAAAAGGTTCTCAATTCTACTGTTTCCTTTCGTCTGTTTTTTTGTTACTTCAGAACTTTTCATTGGATGTCCGATTTTCATGATTCTTTTTTTATTTGAAATTTGGTCCTTCCCGTGTGGTGCCATTTAACTTGGTCCAGTTCAGACAATGGGATCCATGAAAAAACTATATAATTGGAGTCGGTTGATAGTTTTTCAAAACAAAATCAATTTTTTAAATATGTACAAATAAACCCAATTTTTATGAATTTATTTGATACTAGCTGCGCCCCGCGGCTTCGCACGCGTCCTATGAAAACATTAAAAGGTGATTTTCGTCCCACGGGAACAGATTTATGGGATAAAAAGTAGCCTATGTTTTATTCCAGTATTAAAATTACCTGTAAGTATGCAAAATTTCAGCCAGATCCGTTCAGTAGTTTTGGCGTGAAGAGGTAACAAACATCCATACATCGATCCAAACTTTCGCCTTTATAATATTACTAGCTGAGCCCCGCGGCTTCGCACGCGTTGTTCCTATGGAAACATTAAAAGGGGATTTTCATCCCACGGGAACAGATTTATGGGATAAAAAGTAGCCTATGTTTTATTCCAGTATTAGAATTACCTGTATGCAAAATTTCAGCCAGATCCGTTCAGTAGTTTTGGCGTGAAGAGGTAACAAACATCCATACATACATCCATCCAAACTTTCGCCTTAATAATATTATTTATTTATTATATTTATATTTATTATTTGATATGACTAAAAATTTACTACATGTAGTACCTACTTAAAATAAGTTTACATAATTTATTAGGTTGCAATTCGTCGACAAATTGCAAACCTTTTCAAGACAAAATATGATTACGTTTGTGACCACAACGTATGTATAACCACAATTTTACACAAAATGCTCTCAAGAGGTCGATTTCTATTGCAAACGCTTCGTTAGCGCGATCTAGGCCTCGGTCAATTTTAGTAGCGACATCTAGTTATTTATGTTGGTAGCTTTTGCGATTTGAGTAAGAAATGAGGGTTAACTACCCTCATTTTCTTATAAAAACGCTAGACTGTATTTCTTGTTTCAATTGTCAATGATTTAGATGCAGGTAGATCGGATTTATTTTAGGGTCATACAGTTAACTTTTTTAACTGTAAAAACTATCGTAGTTTGACAAATTCATTACGGATGTAAGCAGATGAACTTTCTTCAAACACATATTTCTTTTGTTTGTGGTTTGTGATTACGTACGTATACTCGTAGTGTTGTTTAAAAATTAAGACAAAATGTGTTTGTTCGTTTAATAAGATTAACGTATATACGTGTTTGTGATAAACGAGACGTGTGTGTTGACTATATTTTCTCGTGTGAAGGTTTCTTTTTCAAAATGAAACAAAATGTGCAAAGGAAACTGACACCGTAAGTTTTCATGGTTCATACAAGTTATCTACGTAGTTAACCCTGAATAATGAATGTAAGCATTCATAATGAATTCGTCAAACTACGAAAGTTAATATACTAAAAAAGTTATCTACTAGGTATAGTATTTTATAGGGCTAATGTTTGATGTTTGTAACGCACACAGGCACAGCGGTCCCGTTTCTTGACACTAGGGTTTCTTAGATTACTTTACTAGAGATTACTTTACTTTATTAGAGAAACCCTAGTGTCTAGATAAACCTAATTTAGGATTTAAGACCCTACTTTCCATAGAAATGTATCATTCATAAATCAATAAACGTATCTAACTAACATGAATTCGTAGCTTTATTTTCTACACATGAGCATTTATGTGTAGTAACTGAATCCTGCTGGATATAGGCCTCCTATAACTTTTGTGCAACTCACTCCACACGGACCTGCGCCAATCTATACCTACAGGGTCCGACACTCGAAGTGCTACCAATTAAAAGTGATGTTATTTGGTAAATTGGAGTACGGTTTATTATTCTTTGTTAACAAAATTAAAAAACAACTTTATTTTTGAAACTATTACGTTATTGTTCGATGCCTCCTTTGGCACGGATGATGGCACCAAGTCTTCCGGCAAAAGCATTGCTGCAAGATAGGCGTGCGAAGGCCTTTCCCACGGGAACTAATTTATGGGATAAAAAGAAGCCTTTGTGTTATTCCAGGCCTAGAACAACCTGTATGCAAAATTTCAGCCCGATCCGTTCAGTAGTTTTTGCGTGAAAGAGCAACAAACATACATATATGTTTACAAACTTTCGCGTTTATAATATAAAGTAGGATAATAGGATCAGCTAAATAAATCTTGAAGATGAGGATTCATACAATCTAGACGTGTGTAGCTCATGAGTGAGATATACAAAATATATATCCGTTCAACGAGCAAATCTATATCTCGCTTACCTTGGTTTCATTTCAACTATATCTTTCGCTCATTCTCTCGGTCACCTTGGTTTCAACTGTATCTTTCGCTCATTGAGCTCATTGATTCATTTTTTAACCTTATCAGTGCTGAGCGAAATGAGCGAATGAGTGAGAGCGAAGACGACTGAGCAAGGCGATTGATTTGATAGAGCGAAATACAATTTGAAAAAAGAGAGAGATAGCAAGACCCAGTTGTGTGACCCAGTTCTCTGACATGTAGACGTAGTGCATTGTCCATATTTATCACACTAATATTATAAATGCGAAAGTTTGTATGGGTGTATGGATGGATGGATAGATGGATGGATGGATGGATGTTTGTTTGTTACTTCTTCACGCCAAAACTACCAAACGGATCGGGCTGAAATTTTGCATACAGGTAATTCTAATCATGGAATCAAACAAAGGCTACTTTTCATCCCATAAATCAGTTCCCGTGGGATAAAAATCATCTTTAAACGTTTTCATAGGAACAACGCTTGCGAAGCCACAAGGCGGAGCTAGTTATTATAATAAAGTAAGCACCAAATTTTTGTCCAGGTGTAGGCCGAATGCACCGTCCGTCCAAGCACACCCCACGGACGCTCCAGCTCTGGCTGACCAGATTCGGTGTGATGCTGCGAATCAAGCTGCATCAGCCGTTGGCTAGGGAGGCAGAACCTTTCAAGGACTGCAGCCAGCCTGATATGTTCTATCAGGTAAGAAAATATATCAAAAATTGTTCAGTTCATGCATTTACAGAGCAAGTGCGACTTGGACTCGCGCACGAAAGGTTCCGTACCATTATCTATAAAAACGGCTAAAAGATCATGTCTGTTGTATGCGAGCTCCCTTAAATATTTGAGAAAGTTATTTTTAAATGTATGAATGCAGTTTTTCTTGTTGCTAAAATCGATGACATGATAAAACTTTTAAATCCATCATGGTTATTAATACTAAAGTTATTTACAACGGGATATTTACCATGATTTTAATTTTGAAGTTTCCCGATCATGGCGCATGAAACTGTGCCGAAATATTGGAAAGCTCAATATTAAAATCATGGTAAATATCCCGTTGTAAATAACTTTAGTGTCGATGACATGGTTCCTAAGAAGAGATATTGGTATGTCTTAAAGTTTCAGTATTTCCCATACTGGCCTATCTAAAGTGCCACCCTGTATATCCCTGTATGGACCATATAATGGTCCCTTAGTATATCGGATTCACTGCCCAGCCACCACAGAGCGTATCTGCGTCGTGGGCAATGAAAGTGTTAAAAATTTAGCTATTCAGTAGCGCAGCGCCCCCTGCAGAACAATTCTACCGCTGAACTGCGATGCCCAACGTGGGGATTATGGGCCATAGCCATAGCCCTCATTAGATAAACGCTGTTAAGATGCTTATTAGGGGGCTGTTAAGGTCGAGGTAATAAATTCTTAAAAAATACATCTGTTGCAATCCATATGTTCAGCACACGCTGAGCCAACCCCTATTTCGGTACAGGGACGTGGAGGCAGATCTATGTATTTAATGTAAACTACCACCCACCCTTTTCATGTCACTCAACTCAAAATTATACTGTTTTTGTTTTTCATTTGTTTATTTTTGTAACTCTTTGTAATGAAGGTTGGTTGGAGGACTAATTAACACGACTGTAGTAGGTTCTGTACTGATTGTTTATTGAGTTAAAACAAGGCTTTTTATACAAAAGTTCTATCTCTAATTTTATTATAAATTAATTGCTTATCTTGTAATTCGATATGCATGTTTATTTAATAAAATGATATTCTATTTTCTTATCTATGTTTAGAGTAATCTGATATGTTTGGTTTTTGGGAAAATAGAATTCTATTTTCCTTATCTGCTAATCCTCGTCATTGAGTGACGTCTTACAATAGGTATATACCTACACTACATCTTTTTGTACCTGTGTCCAAATAAATGTTTTTAAGCTATTGCATAGCTTCTATCGCGCGCGGGCCGACCGAATCCAGAAATTCCGTAACGAAAATAACCTAACACTATGCAATAGTTTACCGCGGCAGTCCCCGAGTGCCACGCGTCTTTTTTTCTATTCTATTCTATATGTACATATGTATTTTTCTTACAGTTCTACCCAGAGAGCTACGAAGGTCGAACCGGGTCATTGGTCCCGTTCTCTCTACGTCTATTGCTGGCTGAGTTACCGGGACATTTGGGCAAGCCTGAAGAGGCAGTAGAGAAACTGTATGCGATGCTGAACGTCATACAAACGGTAAGGTCGTTGCTGCACGTCATATAATTCACGTTTGCTGCACGGGAATTTACGAAACAAACATGGTTAGGACAGATTATTCCAATATTTTTAGAGCGGCCTTAACGGTGACTGTGGGTGTATGTCAGACAGCGTCAGTAATTGGTAATAAGCACCCCCTGCCTAACACATGTAGGTTTAAATCCAAACCTGGTAATCGTAGGAGTTAAAAAGTCGAAAATAAATCTTTATTTACTAACGCAATATAAAAATATTTTAAAAAATATACTCGCATCACATTGTATGCCTAGCAAGGAGATTGTTGTCTAGGGTAGAATAAAAAAAAATTACGTCACTCGTCGAATGCACGAAGTGACATTGTTGTTTTCACTTACTCGTTTTATCATAGAAAATGTATGGGAATTGTTTTTTTAATTATTGCCAAAACTTACGATTTGATTTGGTATGTTACTTTGAAAAAAGTGTTCCTGGTTAGAAATAGAGTCGATTAAGACCAACTTGTTTTTTTTGACAAATCTCATTTTTTGGGCGAACCGTAATGTTTTTCAAAAAACTAAAAATTTATATATTTTTTTTCTTCAAAATAAAACAGAAGGTTCCTTAGAACAAAACCTTCTGACTACAAAAGAAACGGTAGCTACCCTTAAGGGGCCAAAAATTTTCCCCACCTTGTATATATAAAGTATTATATTTATATATTTTTTTTATTGATGATGGATTAGCGTTTGGCTCACTTTAAGAAAGCGAAGATGTAGCCTAAGATGGAGCACACAGTTCCCCTAGTACTACTCAATGATCCTATCCATCCACAGTTGTCTGGTAGAGATCGGTCTTGAGCGATAACACCGCCACTTGTCACTTAGTTCTTAAGCTGTTCTATTGTATTGTTTCGTTTAAGAGGTGAGCAATAAAGAATTTTCTATCTATCTTTCTAATGACAGGTGAGATAGCGTACATTTAGGGTGCGCCCATTGATGACAAACAGTGTACTCTTAAATATAATTTCAGATGCTACAAAACCTTCGAGACGGTAAAACCGAAGATGGCGAAGGCATTATCTCTTCAGAACAGGACAAGACCGAGTCAGTTCGGCTGTGGACCGGGCGAGAGACTAGAGTCATGCATTCAATTGTCAACTGCGCTATAGCTATGAAGGTTAGTAGAATTTTCGGGTCCATTAAGGTGCTTGTCACCCGCACACTAGCGCCGCCCCTTTTTTTAACCGACGTCAAAAAAAGAGGAGGTTATCAATTCGACTGATTTTTTAAATGTTTGTTTCCTCAGAACTTTTGACTGGGTGGTCAGATCTTCATAATTTTTTTTATATGAAAGCTGGTGCTTTCCGTGTGGTCCCATTTTAATTTTGTTCAGTTCTGACAATGGGATCTGTGAAAATTCATGAAAAAACTATAAAAATTGAAGTAGATTTATAGGTTTTTAAAACAAAATTTTAAAACAAAAGTTTTTTTCATTTATTTTGCTAGCTTGTACAATTTATTTTTATGTCAAACTGAATGGTTAGTTGTAACTTGTACATGCACCCTAGAGGGGCACTGCAAAGCTGAGTTCGAATTTACACAATGTCAAATACTTAAAAAACTTACATAATAGTATATGCATGTGACTTCAAAAAAGCTAATATTTTTTTTTACGTATTCTCTTTTGATATAGAAATATATCTGTATATTTATTTTTGTATTTTATGATGTTTTTATTATGAAATTTAATCATTGAAAAGTAGATATTTTAAGTCTCAACAGCAAAATGTCTAAACGCAACGCTATTGGCATGTGAAGCGTGACGTCATACTTGAACATTTTTGTATGGGCATGAAGTTTTGACTTTGAGTTTACATATGGGACTCTATGATCCGTGACGTCATAAAATGCAATGTCTAACATGGCAGCTTTTATCACCCGAAACTGAGTGTAGTTTTACTTTTAGTTTTTTACCTCAATAATTTAATTTTTTTTGGGTGTTATATTTTTTTTCGTTTATGTATTAACCTAAATAATCGAAAAAAATCCTTGCGTATACCCTATTAACAATAAATAAATTTCACACAGTAAATTAAATTAAGTTTCAAGCACAATTAAAAGTAAAAAATTGAATTTAGAATTTAAATAAAGAAGCCAGAATTTTTGACAGTTATTCATTATTTAAGCTGATGACAGGGCGCTATGGCGCTCATTAGGGGAGGCCTATGTTCAGCAGTGGACTAATATAGGCTGATGATGATGATGATTAATTATTTAGTTTTCTATTATTTAAACAGAGAAGCGAAAACAGAGTTCTACCAACCACTAAGAGCAACTTCGCCATTCTGAATGGAGGAAATAAAAGAAAACTATTTTGTAGGCTTCATTATGAATGTAAGCGGGTTAACTACGAACCTTATTTGTGTTGGAAGAACGCCAACGTTTCATCCCTTAACGAGGGACATCTTCATAATTAATTCGTTCCTTCTATAGTAAAGTTTCTACAGTAAAATATTTTGTAAGCATTCAAATAAAGCTTAATATTTTTATTTATATTAGGTCCTTACATATGAAATTGGCGTTTTGTATGGGAGGAACAAAAAGTCGAATATTTTTTAATATACTTAATATATTTAATTAATCAAAGTATGAACCATTATTTTCTATGCACTTTTGCCATCTTATAGGTAGTTCATTGATCCCTTTACTAAAAAAACCAGTCGGACGGGAAT
This sequence comes from Eupithecia tripunctaria, assembly GCA_955876795.1. NCBI lineage: Eukaryota > Metazoa > Arthropoda > Insecta > Lepidoptera > Geometridae > Eupithecia > Eupithecia tripunctaria. Next base: position 2,696,256 of record OY041623.1, on the reverse strand, counting down.
CAATAAAATCTTTGAAGGCGATTTGGACTGCCCCATCGGAGTTGAATTTTTTCCCTTGCAAGAAGTTATCCAAATTTCGAAAAAAATGGTAATCTGTTGGAGCAAGGTCCGGGGAGTACGGAGGATGTCTTAGACTTTCCAATTGAAGCTCTTCTAATTTAGTAGCCGTCTGTTGCGCAGTGTGTGGTCTAGCGTTGTCGTGAAGCAGCAGTGGCGTGGAGCGATTGACCAGCCTAGGTTGTTTAGCCGCTAGCTTTTCCATCATGGTTTGCAATTGCTGACAATAGACATCAGCCGTAATAGTCTGGCCAGATTTGAGAAAACTGTAATGAACAATACCGGCACTAGTCCACCAAACGCTTACAAGTAACTTTTTTGGGGTTAATTTTCGCTTGGGGCAGGATTTGGCTGGCTGGCCAGGATCCAACCATTGCGCTGAGCGCTTCCGATTATCGTAAAGAACCCATTTTTCATCACAGGTAATGATTCGGTTTAAAATACCTTCATTATTGTGCCGGTTTAGTAATGTAACGCAGCTGCAGTCGACGCGCGTTTGCCGGTTTGCTTCAGTCAATTCGTGAGGTACCCACCTTTCAAGCTTTTTAATCTTCCCAATTTGCTTCAAGTGAATTAAAACAGTTTTATCACTAACATCGCAGCCTGCAGCTAACTCGGACGTGGTTTGCGATGGATCCGCTTCCACAATAGCCTTCAACTCTTCATTATCAACTTGAGTCTCAGGCCGTCCACGGGGCTTGTTCTGCAGGTCGAAATTTCCTGAACGAAAACGTTGGAACCAAAAACGAACTGTGTTTTCTTTTGCAACACGACCGCCATACACATCATTCACCCTTCGAGTTGTTTCCGCAGCACTAGTGCCACGGCGGAACTCGTACTCGTAAATAATGCGATATTTTAAGTTTTCCATTTTGTAAAATGAGTGACGCAAACAGAAAAAAACGAAGAAAAAAAACAAATGAATGACTATCATCGAAGCACAAATACATGAGTCTATAGCGGTACAAATTTGAATTTGGAATTCCTTACCAAAGAGGAGAAATTTGTGATTAAAGTGGCCAGTACGAAAAACGCCAATTTCATATGTAAGGACCATATATCATAAAATGGTCAATGGACCTTTAAAAACTCTTTTTGATAAGGTTACTATCGATAAGCTAAGCTGGGGTAAAACGCTAAGTAATGCTAGCTAGCTGAGAGTGGTAAAAACTCCGAAGAGATTAAAATAACCGAACACGTTGAGTGGTGATTGAACACTGCTTTTATTGTTTCCACATTAGTTGGTAATTGAGGTCAATGCAAGCTAAGCTAAATTTACACACGAATTGCTATGTACCTACTGCATGTACTTATGCGTTAGCTTGTACACCTTTGATAAACGTAATTATAATACCGGGTACAAACCAAGTGAGCGAGCGTTAGCGAACGCTTACGAACGCACTCTTTTGCGTTCGTAAGCCTTCACTAGTGTAGACATCATTGCAAGTCACAAGTGAGCCCGAGATGAGCCCAAACAAGGGTCTTCGTTCGCTTCGTTTGCTCCGGCGGCTGTCGCTACACCAGAGAATAATGGAAAGAACGTACCGATCATCGAAACCCACTCATTTGTCTCATATCTAGAAGGGATCTGCGAAACCCAGTGTTCCCGTTCCACCCAGTGTGCCTCCATGCGCTCTCCCACATTTGGGAAGAACCGGAATAACACACGCCCCTTATCTTCGGACCCTAGCGTTTCTGTCACTTATTAACAACAGTCAATATCATGATATGTCTTCCTTCCCAGGACTACCGGCTCGCCGCAGACACCCTAACCACTCTCATACAACAAGCGAGCTCGCCGATGCAGCGCCGCGCCCACCACAGCGCGCTCTGCAGACTGTGGCTCCTGTGTGGCCACGTGGCGAGGGCAACCGCCACCTTACAACTGGCTAAACAGGACAGACTCATACAGTTAGTACTGTTTCATACACTCTCATACAACAAGCGAGCTCGCCGATGCAGCGCCGCGCCCACCACAGCGCGCTCTGCAGACTGTGGCTCCTGTGTGGCCACGTGGCGAGGGCAACCGCCACCTTACAACTGGCTAAACAGGACAGACTCATACAGTTAGTACTGTTCCATACACTCTCATACAACAAGCGAGCTCGCCGATGCAGCGCCGCGCCCACCACAGCGCGCTCTGCAGACTGTGGCTCCTGTGTGGCCACGTGGCGAGGGCAACCGCCACCTTACAACTGGCTAAACAGGACAGACTCATACAGTTAGTACTGTTCCATACACTCTCATACAACAAGCGAGCTCGCCGATGCAGCGCCGCGCCCACCACAGCGCGCTCTGCAGACTGTGGCTCCTGTGTGGCCACGTGGCGAGGGCAACCGCCACCTTACAACTGGCTAAACAGGACAGACTCATACAGTTAGTACTGTTCCATACACTCTCATACAACAAGCGAGCTCGCCGATGCAGCGCCGCGCCCACCACAGCGCGCTCTGCAGACTGTGGCTCCTGTGTGGCCACGTGGCGAGGGCAACCGCCACCTTACAACTGGCTAAACAGGACAGACTCATACAGTTAGTACTGTTCCATACACTCTCATACAACAAGCGAGCTCGCCGATGCAGCGCCGCGCCCACCACAGCGCGCTCTGCAGACTGTGGCTCCTGTGTGGCCACGTGGCGAGGGCAACCGCCACCTTACAACTGGCTAAACAGGACAGACTCATACAGTTAGTACTGTTCCATACACTCTCATACAACAAGCGAGCTCGCCGATGCATCTTCTGTCTTCCTCTCCCCTTATATCAATCTTCGTTGACGACCTCAGTGGCGCAGTAGGCGAAAGTCCGCCTGTGACGCAGGAGGTTGCTGGTTCGATTCCCGACTCGGGACAAATGCTTGTACGATCTGCAGATATTTGTTTAGGATGTTCTTAATGTTTTCTTAATGCGCTGTGGTGTTGTACTGGCTGAAATTTTGTACACAGGTAATTCTAATCCTGGAATCAAACATAGGCTACTTTTTATCTCATAAATCAGTTCCCGTTAGATAAAAATCACCTTTAAACGCTCCATAGGAACAACGCGTGCGAAACCGCGTGGCGCAGCTAGACTATCTATAAATATATTGTATCGTATTGTAACAGTTTAGTTTGTTAAAGTTAACATAAAATAATTTTCTATCCTTACCTTCAGATGCCCCATGGCCGACGTGCGAGAATACGTCGATATGGGACTAATCGACATAGCGCACGGAAAGTATCAAGAAGCGTATAACAACTTCGCGAGAGCTGCCGACCAGGAGCCCACTAACATTATGGTCAGTATTTACCCTCCATGCTTATAACCGCCCACTGCTGGACCAGCTTTCCCCCCTGGGGAAGGCGCGTTGTTGGCTTCACACTTATAAATATGTATAGTGAGAGTTTGAATTTCAGGATGAATTGTATTGATATAGGTGGTTATGTTTATGTCTGTATCAGTATTTAATTGTATTTTATGTAGGTACCCCTAAATTATAGCCTAGTTTAGCGTAATTAGCATAATAATATGTTATTTTGAAATTCTGTACTGTCGCTTTGTTTTACTTTATTTATATATAAATATACATACCTTTGTATACCTTCTAAGCAATATTTGCCTGATCTACAGGTTTTACCTAGTTCAGGCACACGTAATTTATAGTTTTAAAGTTGTTATTATTATTATGAGTTTGTTAACGAATAGCTCTATTTGACGTAAACTTCCAGTATAGCATAAAATATGATTATGTCATCAACATAACGATAATAATATGGCGCTCTCAGTGTCAAGATCGAGTGGTGTGGTGTCCTGATGATGTCTCGTGGAGAGACGAAACTAGTTGACGACTTGCTTTGATAAATGTTCTTTCATTTTGTATAAATGTATAATTTGTTAGATTTTATCGCGGTAGTGTGGAAGTGTTACTAGATATTATCATTATTATATTTACAATGAATTACCGCAACGTAACGCTGAATCGATTATGTATTTCACACTTACATTATAAATACGAAATCAGTGTTTGGATGGATGTTTGTTTCACTCCAAAACTACTGAACGAATCGGGCTGAAATTTTGCATAGATATGTTGGGTTTTATTTATCCTATAAATCAGTTCTCATGGGATAGAAAAAACATTAAATAATTTTATAAAAACAACGCGTGGCAGAAACTATTTGTCATGTGGGTGGGGGTGAAAGTTGTAATCTTCGCGCTGGGCATGCGATCTGGTGATCGGAATTCGGTGGAAAAATTGTTCTTTAAGAACGGAACGGATACCTTAGCCCCCCATACAAACGTATTTTCCGCTTCATTTGGTAACTACGTTTCCGATCGTATTGAAATTTTCGATACATAATCGGATGACAAATAGCTATGTTTGTAGTGTTTTAGTTTTTTAAAAAACATTATGATCTTTGAATGAGAGTAAAACTAATTTGCCAAATTTTGACCACCAAATCGAGTAATTTTCAAGCTATTTTTTATGCATGTTAGACACCTTTATTCGAAAATCTGTCACACTGCAAACATCCTTAATATATTCACCATTAGAAATAAACAAAAATATTTATGAAATCAGTCGTTTATTTAAAATGAATCGCAAAGTACGACAAAATATAAAAATAATTGAAATTCCTTCAAATTTCTTCAACCGCTTGCTCAAACGCGACCATGCAATGCAAAATAACGCGATTGCCGCGGAATGGCCACCACAATGCGATGCGATTCTACGTGAAACAACAAATTCGCTCGGGCCGGCCGCTGAGATTTGGGAGAGGTTCGTAGCCTTGTTAAGGCGCATACACCAGTGAAAGTGGCGCCCCACTTATTTTATCATAAATAAATAAATAAAATATAATTTATTTCTGTAACAGTTTAACAAATATTGTAGCCGTAGTAGAGACCTTCATTTAAGTAAAAGTACTTGTGTTAGAAGGTCTCGCTCTGACATTACAGATTATTTATCTAAGTCATATATAAAAGGAAAATATAGTTTATGATCTACTAATACAGTTTATAGTCTAGCTTAAAATCTAATTATGTCTAGTTTATTTTAACAACTAATTAACGGAAAGTGCGATTTTGTTTAGTTAGTAGTATCAGTACACGCACTTACGTGTTTGATTAGTGTGAGTGGTGTCCTGGGTCCCCTGAGAACACCAGTCTCATGAGAGTCTGGGTAACATGGAACCCTCATATTATTACGTTAAACACAAAGTTTAAAAATTCATCGTACAGTTTGTGGTATCTATTTTAAGTTATTTCTTAATGCCTCTGTAACATGTTTTATTTTTTACAGCTTAGGCAGAGAGATGTTGAGATAGTTGCCCTTTTAGACCACCAACAAACTCTATTTTCGCATCTCTTCCTAAACTAAACCCTATTACCAATCATCATCATCATCTTCAGCCTATGATAGTCCACTGCTAGAGTAGCTGCCGGTATAGGATACCCTAATTAACCCTTATAAACCTGTACCATAACCATACCTATTTCTTTTACAGGTAGCCAACAACCTATCAGTTTGCCTTCTCTACATGGGCCGCCTAAAAGAGGCCATAGCAGTCCTCCAGAAGGCCATAAACTCAGATCCAGAGAGAGGCCTCAACGAAAGCCTCCTCATAAATCTCTGTACGCTATACGAGCTGGAATCCTCCAAAACAACTGAGAAGAAACTGAACTTGTTACGGATGCTGTGTAAATACAAGAGCGATACGATACCTAATGTGTTAGAGTGTTTAAAGTTAAGTTAGGCCCGGTTTCATTGAACCACAGATGATGGTGTCAATTCAGAAGTCGTCAAAACTAAACTAAACTAACTTTAAGTCGATACTGGTGTCGATTCTGTTGTTTAAAGATTTAAAGATTCCTAACCTAAATTTTACGATTTAAAAATTTTATATGCTAGGTTGACCTAAAAATTATGGTATTCTCTATACAGATCCTAAAAATACCTATATTAGAACGTTTTTGAAAATCGCAAAACCTCTCTGAGTTGAGCAGTTCGGTGTTGCTGTGAGCAAAATATGTTTTTTTTCTAAAATATTTTTTCAGAATACTTCGTTATATGGGTCAAACCGTTCATCCATTTGTATGAGAAATCGTTTAGAAATTCAAATCGATACCAGTTTAAAATCGATACATTTTAATCATGACCAAATTAGATGCCTGCTAAAATTAGGTAGACCTTTCTAACTATAGCTAAAATGTAATGCAAAGAATAGAGTTAAAGCTACTTTTAACTAAGTTGAGTTTTTTTTTAGATCTATCAATCTAATTTTAGAGCTGTCATCCTAATTTGAAACCCGTTAGTTTCATTTTACAAACAACTAAAATGTTATGCAAGAAATAGGGTTGAATCCTAATTTTAAACGTGTCTGTCTAATTTTTCAACCATAGAATATCTATAATCTATTTGAAAATCCGAAATCCTAACTTTAGCTAATCCTAAAACAACAGAATCGACACCACTACTTAATTTAAGACTATTTTAACCCTTCCTCAACAACCTATTTATATACATAAACTCGCTGTACCCACAACTAGGCTTCATAAAACTAATGTATCTTTTAAAGGGCAATGTATACGCTTCTACAACAAAACCCCTACTGAGCTGCAAAAAATATCAGTAAATAAATTCATACAAACTGTCAAAACTTTACTATGCAAAAAGGCTTACTATAAAATATCAGATTATCTAGCTAGAGGATAAAAAAGCTTGGGTCGGATTTTGCTCCAACTCGAAAAATAACAACTAACAGGCTAAAGTTTTCTTCGTCGTTTCTTTACTTTAGTCTACATACCGAAGCGATCGAAATCAAAAATACCACTTTATTTCCGTGTCAGTGTATTTTTTAATATGATTCGACCTTTTCTAAGTGTACATTTATTGTATTTATGGAAATAAAGCATTTTTGAGTTTGAGTTTATATTGGTCCACGGACGCAGGCTTTGGGTAAGTTTAGTTTTGTTGAAATTCGAATTGACACCATTATAAAATACTATACTAACCAAACTTTATCTTGCTACCTCTTGCTATAGTTTTAGATTGATAATGTTAGATAGGTCTCACTCACCTCAACAGATTGGTCCACTGCTGGACGCAGGCCTTCCTTTAGATAGTTAAGCCTTGCATTTTGTGACGTCACACTTGTATATTTTTGTATGGTCATAAAGATTTGACTTTGAGTTGACATAGGTGATCCGATGAAACGTGACGTCGTAAATGCAAGGGCTATCATGGCAGCGTTTCTATCACCCGAAACAGGGTGCAGGAGGGGTATTTTAATTCATTCGATTCGATTCCGAAACAAGAACGTCGGATTCGAATTCTATTCCGACGAATCTACAAAACGCTATTTTGATTGCGCCTCGGATCGGTAATCGAATGTTTCCGAAACGAATCCGCGGGTTGGTAGAAAATATGAATTTACGGAGACAGTTTCGAAATGGTAGAAAATAGTAGAAATGCTTATATGGAATATTCTTAAGTAATTTTACATTCAATTTATATGTTTTTAGCATATTTTAAATATCTTAATCAATAAATAAATCATCGGGATTTAAATGACAACAATAACAAGAAACACTTCAAATTCACACCCAGTTATAAGTTAGTTGAAGAAACTAACTTCGATAACCATGACTTCGTACCATTACTTGGGCAAAAGTGTTACCAACTTTATTAGACTTCTCGCCAAATCTAGCGGGTTTAAAGTATCAAAAAAAGAGTTTCAGAAATATTTTTTATTTATTTGTTTTTTTGTCTAGAATAACATACGTAGAGTTCTAATTACAAAAATTGCTGAAGGGTACGAAGCTCTCCCGAATCTCAGCGGACGGCCCATGCCAATTTGTTGTTGTTTCACGTCGAATGAAATGGGGCGCTCTATGAGTGAAGCGCGTCTAACCATCAAATACAAAGCTGTGGCTGTGTGAAGAGTGTGAAAAGAGTCGTGGGAAATGAGGGCGCTCGTGTCCCAATTGACAACTTTTGAATAGAAATGCTCGGTGATTAGTTGAAATTCGGAACTAAACCAGGGTTTGGTTCGGGCTTGCTGAATGAAAGCTGTTGTTGGTTCGTTTGTATGAGTGAGAAAGCGTGTCTGACCATCAAATACAAAGGCGGTGAGTGACGGTGGAATCTTTTCAAAAACAGAAGAGTCGTGGGAATTGAGGGCGCTCGTGTGCCGGTTGACAACTTTTGAATAGAAATGCTAGGTGATTTGCTTGAAAATGACTCGATTTAGTGGTCAAAATATGGCAAATTAGTTTCGCTCTCATTTAAAGATCATAATGTATTTTAGTTACTTTTTTGTTTCTATGCTTTATGTATGTAGCTTGCTAAGTATTCCTTTTTTTGTAAATAGCTAACTAAATATTTTATTATATTATTAAAAATTATTAATTACCAATCTGAAGTTTTTTTTGTGCCAGCTTAGAAGAACTAATAATGTACAGAAAGCATCATCGAGGGAAACAATTCTAGAAAATAACTTTTGACAGAGAAACAATTATCTAATGAATGATCTATTCAGAAACATAATGAAGACATTTATTAAAATAAGGGAACTACCTACGAACACTTGAAATGCCGTGTACATTCGTTCAGTTAGAATTCGGTACCAGCGAGAGAATTCTAACGAATAAACCGCAAAATACTAGTGTGGACGAAATGAGGGCCTTCGTTCGCCTGCTACGGCGGCGGCTTTCGCTACATCAAAGAAATATAGAACGAACAAATTGATCATTGGATTAGGCATTGATCGTCGAATCCCATTAGTTTGCATTCGCTCGCTTTTGCATAGTTGGTCTGTACGTACCCATCTCTGTGGTACCCATCTTAAAGGTTCCTTCCTAAGTTTTGTTCGTAAGCTTTGAATCTAGACGACCTTTTATTTTGAATAATAAAATAAAATACTGTCTGTTACCTACCTAATTTTAAAGATAAAGGGTATCGTTATAATCAAACTCAAAACATAGATTACAATTATTTCATTTATTTATCGAAATCGTACCTTTCCTTGATCACTTTAACTACTTATTATGAACAACTGCTTACACGACAGAATAAAATTTCAAAAATAAATGTTGCTGATAAATAATTATCAGGATCGAAACAACGGCAGTTATTGATCCCTGAAACTGCAAGTGAATTTGAATATTCAATGTTCTAGTACAATAATCATCATTTCGTAGGTACTTACTTAAATCGCTATCATAATGGCGATTCGTAAGCTATGATAACAGCGAGCTCGCTTGATAACATGAGAAAAGGTTGTTATCATCATAATCATCAGTATGATAAGGCCCCTAGACGTATAGGTAGGTATTAAACATTATATAGGTAGGTTGAGTTACTACTAAACATCTCTACACTCATCATCAATTAGGAACCAATTTTACAACCAAGGATCAATAAGAGCCGTTGTCCATACAAGTACATTGATGCTGATTTTGATAGAATTTCAACCCAAATTCAATGGGAATAGGATCTACTCAATGATTATTATGCCACTTATTTACCCTATTACTATAGAAACATCAATTTACCGGATTAGGTATAGACCGATACCACAGCTTACCTATATGAATACAGTCGTTCGACGGAAGGCGTTTTAACGCAATGACGCAGGGCAATCGTGCAGCAGCTAGGACACATCATGTCATCACCGCCTCAGTAACTCGAGAGATTCCCGCTCACCAACCCGCTCTAGGACACACATATAAACCTTCGTCTTTAATCACTATCGATAAAACAACCGCATCAAAATTTGATTTTGTTTTACTACGAATATGTAGTGATTTATCGCGTTGCTGTTTTAATTTCCCCTACCCTACTACCTTCTACCACGTTACCGCGATCGTGGTCACGAGGCGACTGGTCGTAAGGAAATTACAAAAGGTACACGATAAATACCCGATAAATCATTAATTAAATAAATAATGGACAATCCACACAGCTAAGTAACTCTCGCAGCGCGGTTTGTCTCTATGCTGCAAACTGAGTGAGATATACTAAGGTGGTGATGTATGCAATTCGGGAGCGCCCCTTGTATGCCCCCTGAACGATTGCCTGTCAAAACGTCTTCGTCGAACGACTATTCAAATGGGTATTGGGTAGGCTGTGCCGATAACGACTGTATGCATATGGGTATTGGGTAGGCTGTGCCGATAGGTACTAAGCTAACTTAGCTCGCTTTTTCCTAACATTCCTTTCACTGTGTACATCTTACTACTCTACGAGCGAATCCGTTCTTACATAAATCGAACAAGGGGTAGGTACCTACACACACGTCACATAGTTGACGCAGTTTTTGACACGTCACGTGCCAAAAACTGCGTCAACTAAGCGAGCTAAGCCAAAATTAAGTTGCGGTCTACAATCCGCGTAAAAGAGAAAATGGCTGTCTTCTTTTTCCATTTAAAACGACAAAAAACTTTATTTTCTTTTACCTAAAGTAAACAGATATTTTTATGAGTAAGGGGTTAAAAGTGTGCATATTCCTAGTCACCGTCCACCAACCAGATAAGAAACACCTGGAAAAGCCTGAGCGCCTGTTTTAAAAAAGAACTGGGCGTAGAGAAATTTATAAAAGGTACACGACAAATACCCGATAAAATAATTAATTAAATAAATAATGCTGGACAATCTACACAGTTAAGCAACTCTTACAACTAGCGCAGTGTGTCAGACTTATTGCATGTTTTCAGAATGCAAACTAAGTGATATGAAAACCTGCATCAGTTAATAATATGCTGGCCTCAGACATCCGGAATCTCTTTCTGAATTCAAAAAGCCCGGAATCCATACAATAATTTACACATTACATTCATACACATTCTGATCTTTTCATGTTCTGTTCTGAATTTATCAGAGAGGTCTGTAAGAATGATGCTGACGAGCCTGATCGGAATATTAAGATTCTGAATTCGGAACGCGCGTAATTCTATAAATTTTAATAGTGTGAAATGCTGAAATCAGACTCAGATTTTTTATTGTATATACCTAACCAAAAGTAGTGCGATTGGTATTAATTCCTTTTCTATATTAGACGTTTGCATGTGTTGTGATCCAAGAGACAACTGATCAACCTTAATGTTTATATGTGTGAGACAAGGTGCCGAATTCAGAGAGTCATTCCGGATGTCAAAGGCCAGGTTCATCCAAAGATTTGAAAATCCGATAACGTCGTCGGTGCGTGCAACGCGGACATGTGCACGTTCACCCTAAGAGACCACCTCTATGAGCGTGTGGATCACACCACACCGCCCATAGAATTGGTTGCGTCATCGTCTGATGGCCTTTAAGATGATTCTGGTCTGATTGGTGAACATAAAGCGTCGCCTGAGTAAACTGAGTGCATAATTTATCCCTGAAATAAGCCTAATTTTCACAGCACAACATTACATTGTGTTAAATACGATACAATGATTTGATATTATTATTTATTGCAACCTTTAGTTTAAATATTCACTACTACATTACATGCTCAAGATACTAAGGTTTGTTTACACGCTTCCAGTCGACAACTTGAACGCATCACTATTCAGTGATGAACTCCCGTAGTCAACTGGAGGCAAAATTACAAAGATTATTTTCAAGTCAAAATATCAAATTCTCGTTATCTTCGTAGTCTTAGATAATCTAAAAAATTGATTATTGGTAATTACAAGATAAGTCTTAATTACACAGCAATTATTGGAAATTGCCGTTTACACCTCATGCATTATCATTCTCAAAGTGATTATAACAATAGTGATGAATCAAGTACCTATCATGGAAGTTATAATTTGTTGATAGAGGTAGGTATGTAATTAAACAACACCACAATAACCCCCTTACCTAAAAAAATCTTTCAACTTTAAGGAATTGCTAAGTATTGATTCATTGAAGTTGAAATATTTTTTCGTGTTTTTTTACCTACACATAGTAGAGGTTCTAAGTTTTTGAGTACGTGCAACGAGGACGTTAAGAAAATAAGATATTATTTTTTCTAGTTAACAGCTACGTATTAAAGATCATTTTTTTATCGAATGGCAATCCTTTATTAGCACAAAACTAATATAATATAAATCTTATCCAAAGATTTATTGCAGATAAGTACCTCATTCTATAGCTATCATTTGCAGGCAAGTCAAAGGCATCCTACCTACGCACTTATATATACCCTACTTATAAACATTGCACAACGTATTGCTGTAGTTACACCAATATGTGTACTATGGAGTATAGAGATATCTGCTAACAAGATGTTTTAGAACATAGATTTACTGATATTGGTGCAACTAAGTCGAAAAAGGTAAAGAACTGAGTAGCTAAGCAAAGTTTATAAGCCAGGGAGTTTCCAAACCTACTTAAAGTGTAATGCAATAATAATCCATCTGACTATAAGCTAAGATCCAATCTGCCAATGAGGTAGTCATGTTATAAAATTCAAAACCTGGCGCAAATCCAACAGCACCAATTATAGGACAGTATTGAAATGAAACTAAAGGCTCAATAATAATAATGACAGTACAAAAATCGATTTGCTATTTTACACAACAAAATACCACAAAATACTGATTTGCTCAAATGAAATAAAAAATTGATCGCACACAATGCACTATATTTACATAAATATTTTTACACAATAATATGGCCAAATGTCACGAATTAATGATTTTCAATGGGCCAAAGTAGATCACTAATCTTTACAACTTAAGACATATCATGCACATTTTAATTTTAATGGAGCAATTTAAACCGTCAATAATTGAAAAAGGCCAACCCAAATAGAGTTTTCGTTAAAAAATAATTAGTAGGTATTCTGTAATTTTGTTTAAGTCACCTAATATCAAATTTCATAGCTCAAAATAAAACTATATCAAATTAGGTGAAGCCTTGTGAAAAGTTATTATAAATATTATTTTTCCCCTCCTGCGGGGAAAAAACATGGAAGTTTTCATTTCGTAATAAATTCTCTCGTAATTATAGTAAGAATAAAATAAATTTTCATGAGTCATTTTCGTAAAATCAATCATTGGATTGGCAGACAGAATATTCGAGGTCTAGTGAGACCCGATCCAGTTCTGTTCACTGGATAGAAACACTAGACAATTCTAAACAAGCTTTACCCATAAGCCTAACAATTGAGCTTGAATTAAAACATGAGTATTGACAATGTTAAGGCTTATTTAGTCACGGTATTCACTACCCAGGGCAGTAGTAAGTAGGTACTCATGCGTTTCAAACAAAATGCCCGGTGGGATGACGCACAAAACTAAGCGAAATGTATCACTCTTACTCAGAGCCCGTACTCATAAAAACGAAAATCTAAGTTTAACATTTATGTCCAAACGCTATCTTAAACAAGTGACATAAGAGTTGGTTTTGTATGAAAACAAAAAAAAACTTCGATTTTCATTTGGCGAGTAGGCCCACTGGATAGTAAATACCTTTGTCTGATAGGCCTCCAGGTGTTACCTATGTAATCAAACATTTTGTCTTAACCTAGATGCTCTACGATTGATTCACACAAGCTTAAGCACACTTGAGAGCCAGCTATGACTATGTGGTAGTAGTATGAAATGTTTAGGAGCAATTATACAGATCTCTGCTTGTATGAGCTCTTCGTATACTTCCAACATCAAATAGTTACATCACAGCATCAATTTATGATTTAAATTGAGAAGTTCACAGCAAGTTAATGTCAATCAACACAATCACATTAAAGTTTAAATTGATGCTACGGCCCAATCACAGCAAACTACAATTTTCTCAGCAATACATTGAGCAGCATGCTGAAAATTGTCTTTAGTGACATCTCAAGACTTTAAACATATTGTAATGCATAAATACACTTATGCAGACAGAGTTCTGGGCTTAACCTAACTAGCCTTAGAGCTGCCTGGGCTCCAGTAGTCTTATTTACGTTTCTGGCTAGTTTAACCTAATTAATCCATATTTACAAAGCAGTGTGGTGTATCTACACTAAAACTATGCCAATTGTATGTGAATATGTGACAGATGTAATAGGTTTAGGGCAGACTTCCAACTAACATAAAAGATTTCTGGTCAGTTTTGCCAAAATCAGTTTTCTGAGCAATGTAGAAAGTAGGAAAGTCAGGCTTTGGCAGAACTAACAGAATTCTTTGAGGGAGCCGTGGTTGTATAATAAATAAGCTTAAAAAAATAAGCTATGAGTTTTGCTATCACGAATGATTGAACCATGTTCCAAGGATTGTGGTAATATATCTTGAAAGTAAAAAAGTAGCATTATGAATAAGAGATACAGAAATTTTTTGCAACCAAAGAGCGTCAAAAAACCGCAAAAATACCACGTTTTATAATGCCGTCAATGCGAAATCGGCAATAGACGAATTGAGTTAAGGGCTCCATCAGGGTAGTTAGGTTGGAAGTCTGATAAAGTTACACTAGTAAGCGTAATCCCGAACTACACGTTTAGAAAGTACCACTTCAGTTCACTGTGATGTATTCCAAATAAATATTTCCCTTACACTATACTGAACGGAAAAAGGTTCACAACCGATTACGGTTCCTTATAGCCCTAAGGCGCGCTCGGCGCATCTTTGCGGATTAAATGTTTGCATTCTGACTTATCCCAATTCGCTTGATGAATTCCTCTTGTAGCATGACCCTCTCGATCAGGTTCTGATGGGTCCCGTACGCCATGGGGACCTGGTCAGGGGTAGTAGAACAGTACTGCTGCGTACCATCCGCCATGATCACATTCTGGCCGTTCGTCAGAGTCGCTGCCGAATCAGAGTTCCAATATGTTTCACTAGGAGAGGTCGTGTTGACCCCGGGAGGGGGCGCCGCCGGCGCTCCCGTATACCTAAAGTAAGGGTTCTTTAGGTCTAAGGTGTTAGATGATGTGACATTTGTGCCATCTAAACAGACTTCCATTGTGACATCGTAGCTCTGTCTTTTGTTGGCAAGCAGCAACACTCTGCCAGTTAGCGTCTGTCCTTGCTTAGCGAAGATTGGAGTCTCTAGCAGACAGCGCACTTGGTACCAGTGGGTTAAAGGCTCTGTAGGGGCAGTGGATAGCCAGATCGGGTTTTGTGAGCCGGCGAATAACACATCAAACCAGAATGCTAGGCCGTGGCATGTTCCCGATTGTGTCAGTTCAAATTTAAATGGTACTTCAATTCTATGTAAATCTGTCTCATGTGCGTTTAGGAAGTCGACTACATGTCTCACTGATCTGGCCATGCAAATCCTTACATCAAATGTGTCTACAATAGGCTGACGGAAGTATTCCTTCATTGCTGCTGTGCGGAGTGCACTAAGGTCTACTCCATGGAAGCATGCTTGGTACCAGAAGTTGGCCTTGTTGTACTGTTCCATAAACAATGCATCGTCAGTAAACGGGGCTATGTGTAGATCCCCTCTCGTCGGGTACATATTACCATTTGGTTTCAGCCATTTCTTAGCATGTAAATATGTTTCTAACATTCTTTCATTGTACAGCATGTAACCCATTGGCTCGGATATGATAATGTCTACGCTCTCAGGCAGTTCTATTTCTTCTATCTTACCAGCTACAACAGTGATTCTGTCATGGAGGTTGTTTGCTCGAACTAAGGCTTGTGCATGATGCGCCATATTACTGGCTTCTACAGCGTATACTTTCCGCGCGCCGGCCTGCGCCGCGAAGAACGAGAGGATCCCAGACCCCGCGCCCACATCCAACACCACTTTGTTCTTGAAATCGTTGATATTCGATAGAATGGCGCGCTGGTACGAGCTCGTTCTCACGTAATCCTGCATCATATTTTGCTGCTGACTCAGGTAACCATAAAACTGAAAGTACTGCATCGCTGAGGAGTCCTCCGTCCGTACTGTGAAAACGGACGATGACCTTCCCGCTTTGATCTTACTGACGAGGAGGTGGAAGTTTTGACATTCAGCGTCCGACGCGAATTTGAAGAATAAAGTCTCATTGTCGATCGTAAATATGTACGATTGGCCGGCGACGCGGGAGCACTCGGTCTGGCAGTGGACGGGAAACTCAAGCACCTCTTGGGCTAGCACTGGATCAGCACGAATCACTTTTACACTTAGCCCTTGTGGATCGTAATCCACGTTCACGTTCGTGGGGAAATTGAAACGAGGCGTCAGAACGCCATCGTTGTTGACGGCGGAGACGGTCACCCCGCGAAACGTGTTCATTTTATCAACTCAGCACAAGTTCGCGGTTTTCGCGAATTAATGTCCACACGCGTTTTGACAAACAAAGAAATGCCGTTGAGATTGAGAAGAGAAGTTGAGGCCGGTGTAAAATCGATCATTCACAAACTTCCACCTTCTTTTTGTCTATGGCTACTATGGCTAGCAGCGTCAGGGCTTCCACGCTCACCGCCCCGTCAGTGAACATTTCCCTAAAAAAAATAACCTTATGTACTGTACGCAATGTGATCCGGTACCTTTATTAATAACAATATTAACATTTGTGCGTAATAGATAAATATCAAGCAAGCACCGATCACAATTATCCTAACGCACAGACTTAAGTTATGTTGTACCGTTGTTGACACGTCGGCGTCGAGTCGACGTTGAATCCAAGTCAGCCTGGAAAAATTATAGGTACCACCTATGTATATATAGGTACCACCTGCCCACCTATCAAAGTTCACTCGGTTTTATCAAACCTACCCACCTTAAATTATATTTGATAATTAGACACACTAGCCTAATTCTATGTAGGTAGCATGTTTGTAAGTAAACCACTAATACATAACAAACATACTTTGTTTTATCTTGAAAGTACTTATTCTAGTGAAAAAAAAAATAACAATCAAATAATAGAAATACATTAGAACATCAGATTAACTCCTGCCGTGTTTACTTTACTTGTCGAGTTGAGATGAGATCCTTCCTTCAATAGAATTTAAATTGCATAATATTGTTATCCTAGTACAATGTCAGGAGGAACAGCAAACACGTGTAGACTTTCTCGGTATTTATTTCACCCAATACAATATTTATCAGCACTGATTTAACTCTAATAGCATTTTAATTAACAGCAATATTACAAGTGTATCTCACTTATTGCGATTGTAGTTGAAGTCTCGCAATGGAATGCCCGCCCGGTCCGTTGTCCTGGCTTTTTATGGGAACCCGACTGAGCCGCTCGAAGTCTCGCATCGGGTCTCCTCGGTCCGGCATGGCCCGCTTCGTGTTGGAATGTTCCTACGTAAACATTCGTCGGTTCGGCTCGGGTTGGTTTTTTCCTACGTAAACAGACGTCGGTTGGACTCGGGGCGTCTTGGATAGGAAGTTTCCTACACTAATCACCTTGCCTAGGTTGCGCTGTGACTTTGGCCAGCCGTTCTTTATGGAATATTTCTGCTTATTATACAAATTTAATAAACAAAGCTTACAAATTCGTCCATCCTGATAATCAAATCACGACCTCGTGATATCTAGGCACTCAATAGGTGTAAATACATTCTGAAGAAGCATGTCAAGCTTTATCCTGCACCTGATCTCTCCGGCTATGTCCGTCTGCCATCTTATCGGATTATAAAAGTGAGGAGATACTTGTTGAGAGTGAATTTATATAATCATATGAATAATATGAGACGCACACACTTTATCATTGATTTTGTGTCATCATTAGATTCATCGCTGCATTGTTACATTTCTTATTATCTTATAATTGATCATTGGCTTTGTGTGCTAAGATTCACTACTGCATTACTACATTGCTAGTTACCATACTACATTACCAATTTTATAATATTGAGTGTGTTTCAATACTACTCTACTATTAGAAATTACAAAATTAAAGGAACTAAATTGATTGATTCTACTAATAACCTGAATCTAAACGAATGTTATTTTTATCATTTCTTTTTTGTCTCTTATAATGAATTGGAACCTTTAATTATTCCAAGTTCCATCTCTAAAACAATACTAGAACCAGCGTTTTAATGTTTAAATAGTTTTTGTTTTAATACAGATCATCTTTTAGTTATTTATCCGGTCCGGTATTTCCATTATCTTTACTATTTCATTATTTTTCATGATTATTTCATTATTACTCACTACCTTTTTAAGAACCTTTTTTTATAATCGTCAGTAAAATTTCCGACTTTTTAGTAAATTGCTTTGCCTTTATGTTTGGCAACTACCATAGAAACGATATTTTTGCGATGCAGATTTCAATCACCTTTTTGTGGCATATGAAATAAGCACTTAGCGAAATACAATTTTATAAATTATATCAATAGAATGTACATACTCGTACACCCTTTCTTTTTGTAAGACCACTTTTATGTGGTTTATGTTTACGTCTGTCCTAAATGTTCTTTTGGTATTATATTATTATTATTTTTTTCATTATCTATTGCTTTTCTTTTTTATTTTGATTGAACGCCTTAAAAGCGGCAAGCATTTAATTTATTGCAATGTTGACTTTCCTTATAACAATCTGTGAGTTTAATATGTGATAAAAAAAAGCATCATCATACGTATTTGAGATATCTATTTTATGTATTTTATTTCTGACTTTATTTCAGTTTTAACCTACAAAAATTGCGCCTTACCACCACTAGGGTGATTTTTCTGTGAAGTGAATAGTTGCCAACCCCGGCTTGCTCAATATTTTTTGTTTTTAACGCAAAGCAAAATAGTTTCAAACTGGATAGGCGTTACGTTTGGCGATAACTACATCAATAATTACATTTAGAATTTGTATTCGTCATTTTTATTATGTAGTATGTTATTTGTCATTTACCATGTATCATTTATCTATCATTTATTATTAAATACGATTTGTTAATAGTTATCATTCATCACTTATTCATTTATTATTTATTTACCATGTATCATTTATTTAATTATACCGTGTAACAATTACAACGATTTGTTAATTTATCACTTACCATGTATCATTTATTATTATTTATTTATTTATCATTTATTATCTTTTTATTATTTATCATTTATTTATATTAGTTAACTTATCATTTGTCATTTGTATTCGTCATTTGTTTAATATGTAGTCTGTTATTTGTCATTTATCATTTATCTATCATTAACCATTTATTATTTATTATTACTTATTTATTTATCATTTATTATTCATCTTTTATTTTTAATAGTTAACTTGTATAAAATGTAGTCATTTGTCATTTATCATATAATATCTATCTTTTATTGTAAGTTATTTTTTTTATTATTTATCACTTGTTATTTACCATGTACCGTTTATTTATTTATTTATCATTTACCATGTATCATTTATTTTTTTATCATTTATCATTCATTTAATTATCTTTTATTATTGGTTATTATTCATTATATAAATTATTATAATTTTTCTTATTTATTTATTATCATTTATCATTTATCATTTATCATTTATCATTTATCATTTATCATTTATCATTTATCATTTATCATTTATCATTTATCATTTATCATTTATCATTTAACACATTTAACATTTAACATTTAACATTTAACATTTAACATTTAACATTTAACATTTAACATTTAACATTTAACATTTAACATTTAACATTTAACATTTAACATTTAACATTTAACATTTAACATTTAACATTTAACATTTAACATTTAACATTTAACATTTAACATTTAACATTTAACATTTAACATTTAACATTTAACATTTAACATTTAACATTTAACATTTAACATTTAACATTTAACATTTAACATTTAACATTTAACATTTAACATTTAACATTTAACATTTAACATTTAACATTTAACATTTAACATTTAACATTTAACATTTAACATTTAACATTTAACATTTAACATTTAACATTTAACATTTAACATTTAACATTTAACATTTAACATTTAACATTTAACATTTAACATTTAACATTTAACGTTTAACATTTAACATTTAACATTTAACATTTAACATTTAACATTTAACATTTAACATTTAACATTTAACATTTAACATTTAACATTTAACATTTAACATTTAACATTTAACATTTAACATTTAACATTTAACATTTAACATTTAACATTTAACATTTAACATTTAACATTTAACATTTAACATTTAACATTTAACATTTAACATTTAACATTTAACATTTAACATTTAACATTTAACATTTAACATTTAACATTTAACATTTAACATTTAACATTTGACATTTGACATAACTTTTGACTTTTGATTTTTGACTTTTGACTTTTGACTTTTGGCATTTGGCATTTGGCATTTGGCATTTAACTTTTGACTTTTTACTTTTGACTTTTGACTTTTGACTTTCGACTTTCAACTTTTGACATTTGACATTTGACATTTGACATTTAACTTTTGACTTTTGGCTTTTACTTTTGACTTTTGACTTTTGACTTTTGACTTTTGGCATTTAACTTTTGACTTTTGACTTTTGAATTTTGACTTTAGACTTAGACTTTGACTTTTGACTTTTGGCATTTGTCATTTGGCATTTAACTTTTGACTTTTGAATTTTGACTTTAGACTTAGACTTTGACTTTTGACTTTTGGCATTTGTCATTTGGCATTTAACTTTTGACTTTTGACTTTCGACTTTCGACTTTCGACTTTCGACTTTTGACATTTGACATTATACTTATGACTTTTGGCTTTTGACTTTTGATTTTTGACTTTTGACTTTTGACTTTTGACTTTTGACTTTTGGCATTTGTCATTTGGCATTTAACTTTTGACTTTTGACTTTTGACTTTTGACTTTTGACTTTTGACTTTGATTTTGACCTTGACTTAGAATTTTGACATTTGACTTTTGACTTTTGACTTGACTTTTAAATTTTGACTTTTGACTTTTGAATTTTGACTTTTGGCTTTTGACTTTGACTTTTGAATTTTGACTTTTGACTTTTGGCATTTGTCATTTAACTTTTGACTTTTGACTTTGACTTTGACTTTGACTTTGACTTTGACTTTGACTTTGACTTTGACTTTGACTTTTGACTTGACTTTTGAATTTTGACTTTTGACTTATGACTTTGCCTTTTGACTTTGACTTTGACTTTGACTTTGACTTTGACTTTGACTTTGACTTTGACTTTGACTTTGACTTTTGGCATTTGACTTTTGACTTTTGACATTTGACTTTTAACTTTTGAATTTTGACTTTTGACTTTGACTTTTGACTTTGACTTTTGTCTTTGACTTTAGCCATTTCACATTTGACATTATTCAAATGACTTTTTAATTGTTATTAGGTATTATAATTATAATATTTTATTATAATGTTTTCATGCCATAACATGACATACTATTATTGTTTTCTGTTTATTTGTTCGTTTTTTTTTTTTTCTTTATTTATTTATTTAAGGGACACCACATAGGACACACTACATACCTACTTAAGAATGTAATACAAAATATAATTGTTCATCATCAAAAACTACCAAATCCGTAGCAGTAAATTATGTAGAACCTTATAAATTTTTAGCTTGATAGCACATAATGATACCAAAATATTCCTTGAAGGTCATTAATAACCCACATAACTTGCACTATTTGTGTCTAACCAGTAATGATTTTTTTCTTTACCTCTATAACTAAAATATCCTGAGTGCAACTGTCAACGTTAACCAAATGAAAACCCAAGCGAGGCAGAATTTACTACATACAGCTGCGATGTCATATTTTCGCTCTCTCTGTGATCATAACTACTTATGTAGTTCTAAAAGTCATATCTTTCAGTTTAAAATATTTTCATATGAGGTTGCTCATTTAATGTCTCTGTCAATAAAAGTTATTATAAGAAACTGACCCAGCAACAAGGCGACGACCTGAATCTGCATCCAGACTTATACAGAACCAAGTGAACAATTTCCCAACAAAAATGTGAAAGATTGACCTTGTAGCGCTTTCTTTGACAAACGATAAGCTACTACCCAAGTCGAGTAACCGATTAATTTACTTTTATCTTTATCTTTTAAAACCAATAATTATTACAAATATGACATTCTTTAATTAATAATTTATATCAATATGAAGTATCAAATTACTTAATGTAACAAGTGCGAACCGAATGTTTGCACTGTGAGAGGGTTTTTATGCATAATGTAGGTATAGGTACTCACCAAGTCTACCAACACCTATTATGCAAGCTGCGAATTTCTCATAACTATTCCATAAACAATCTATTAGTAATGAAAATAATCTTGTAAGTAGGTATTAGTTTTCATAATATTTTTTCTTTTAGTTTACTTTGTCATTTTTGTTGTTTTAAGTTATAGGCTATACTATCATATATTATGTCTACTCTCTCTATTTTTTTTGTTTCCTATCGTTGAATTGTATATATGTATTTACTTATATCACATTATCTCCGTGTCAATGTTTAATTTTATAATTATTATATCCTTTTTTTATAATAATTTATTCTAAGTTTACTGTTATTCTATTTATAGAAATTATGAGTGTTTGATTTGTATATTTGATTACGATTTTGTTTTTGTTTTATTGCTATTTAGTTTTGACTTCTCAGGATTTTAAACAAGCTAAACACTTAAGAACGCCGTACAATTTATGTCCAGGAGTTTACTGATAACTCCTCAGTTTGCTGTGGTGACGTATATTCTTGCTCTGCTGCGTGAGCGGCGAACGACTTCTCGATTTATGTGTCATGGAGTTACACGTAGCTGCAGGTAACGCCTACTAGATTGGCAGTGACCGCTGACCGGTGAATAAAGAAGAACCCGCATCCACGACCTGAAGCGCCTAGGATCCTCACGGTCCACTGCAACAAGGGCATCTCTGCAGGCGGTCCAGTTTCTTCCTCGTTTCATCTCGTGTAACTCCTGGGCTGAAAAAGAATTTTCAACGACATCAATTGCTCAAAATAGGATGGTGATTTTTCGTTTTATGTGAAAATTGTCGTATTAACCTAACGTATGTTACTTAGCCTAATTAATGCCATTTGTTGTTTAAATAAAAGTTCATACATATATTATAATATAATATACAATAGGGTATTTAACTCTTTATTGCAAAAATACAGGACTAAAAAGACATAATCTCTAGACAGATATCTTTTAGGCAACCTTTGTATAGCAAAGGTTCGTGTAACGGTGGCATGTTATACCTACTGAATAATATTTTGATAAAAACATACGTAGTTTTTCAGAGAAAATTAAAACAGTAGTTAAGTAGGTTCAATATCAAACCACACATTATAATAATCACATAGGCACGTGAAGCTACCTGCTAAAAGCACCAAACACTTTCCTTTTTTCCAGTAAAGACAATCCTTGACTATTTGCCATATGGATGGGTTGGGAGTTGCAGGCTCGAGTTTGAATTGCCTTAATATGGCCTGCTTGGCATTTGGAGGGTCAAGGAACAAAAATCAAGAAAGAAAAATACACAATTGAAACAGCCTCGTTCCGACCATCAATTTGCAAAACGACACTACTCGGAATCGTTAACATTATCTCTAAAATGGCTGGCCAAATGGGATGAAAGGTAAAGTAGGTATATACTGGGTGTGTAGAAAAGATTAGTAACAACACTAATTACGTACCTTTTCTTTGGAAGAATCCCAATTCTGACTTGTTATCCTAGTACAATGTCAGGAGGAACAGCAAACACGTGTAGACTTTCTCGGTATTTATTTCACCCAATACAATATTTATCAGCACTGATTTAACTCTAATAGCATTTTAATTAACAGCAATATTACAAGTGTATCTCACTTATTGCGATTGTAGTTGAAGTCTCGCAATGGAATGCCCGCCCGGTCCGTTGTCCTGGCTTTTTATGGGAACCCGACTGAGCCGCTCGAAGTCTCGCATCGGGTCTCCTCGGTCCGGCATGGCCCGCTTCGTGTTGGAATGTTCCTACGTAAACATTCGTCGGTTCGGCTCGGGTTGGTTTTTTCCTACGTAAACAGACGTCGGTTGGACTCGGGGCGTCTTGGATAGGAAGTTTCCTACACTAATCACCTTGCCTAGGTTGCGCTGTGACTTTGGCCAGCCGTTCTTTATGGAATATTTCTGCTTATTATACAAATTTAATAAACAAAGCTTACAATATAATTTAGATTATTATTCTGATTTCGATTTTTTTATATTGTTGTTGCAATAACTCAGAAACAGTTCTGTGACTTCTCTTAACCTTCTACTTGCATAACAATTTGCTGTTCGAAATAAAAGATTTTTATATTATTTTATTAGTACCTAATTAGAAGGAAAGGAACTAATGAATGAAGTACAAGGTAACGGTATGATTGACAGATCGTTCCAGTAAAAACGCAGTTTTATTATTTTAAGTTGCCTACCTACTTTTAAAATCTAAATTAAATACGACTCTACTAATCTCTTGTTCCGTATGCAAAAAACTTGTCAGGCTCTGCGCAAACTGTCTGCGTCAAAACAAGTCGTAGGCAATTTTGAATGATATTTCCGTAAGGTTCTAGGTATCTACGGGGGACGCCGCGAAATACCTTATCGATAATAATCTGCTACTGGTTCCAAGGCTATCTCATGTTTATCCCGTCAAGCGCCAAGTGTGTATTATGGTGCTCATAAGAAAAAAGTACCCCGAGCGGCTTATGTGTATGTGTATATGGTGCTCATAAGGCGCTCGGCGCCATTGTTTGGCTCTTTACTTTACCATAAATGTCGAAATGATGGACTTCTATTGGCTGGACTAATGTCAAGCTTCATTCAATACGAAACGAAATCCAGCCAATAAAATCAAATTGAGACCGGAAATTGTTACCATTTGAGCAAAATTGCCAAGCACCCCGCGAACGGCTCAGTTGGCCGCCATCTTTTAAAAATTTGCGCAACAGCAAACATTTTTAAAAATTTCTCAAGAACGACTCATTGAATATTCCTCGTTGATTATTCTTTGTAGGTATTTACTGGGAAGATACTGTAGATTATGTGTAAATTTATAGAATCACCAAAAACGGTAAAATTTTAATGAAAAAACGTGACTAACTGTTGCATCGTGCATTTTTGCAAATCCAAGTTCCATGTCCGCTTTGTTTATGAATGATTTTCTTTAGAATTAGGGGGTTTTATGGTTCTTTATGTTCATGAATAAGCTAGGTAATTTATCAAGGAATATTTAGAAACCAAGAAGTAAGTACCTGCTTATAGCAAAAGCAGGTAGAAATCATTTTGCGTAAAGTTTGTCAACCCACAACGGCGGGACAAACAAAGGGCGCCCGGCCGTTGTATGAAGTTTTGCAAGGTGATTCATCAGTGACGCGCGCGCGCTGTACGCGGCGCACGCCTAAAATGGCATCCGTGTTTTGTTTTAGTTTGTGAACAGTATTGTGGTGTAATTATTGTGTTATAAAGTGATGTGAATACATATAATTATGCGTATATACCTACCTATGCTACCTACTAAAAGTGTTAGTTTTGCTGAATATCTATTGTGAAGTGAAATATGATGCAAATTGTGTCACAATTTTGACTCGAAATCACGAACTTGGAAAGAAATTAAATAATTTCTGTATCATGTAAGTATTATTCAATTATTTTAACGGCATGAGCTATTAGGAAAGTTTACGACGAAAACAATGATGTATGATTTATAATATATAATTATACCATACTCCCGTAAAATTGCTTTTTCTGATGACGGTCACGTCAATCTTTTCGCCGGTAAAAACGTGCCGGCGCTATAGCGACATGTCGTGACGGGACGGCTAGCGGTTGGAGGGTTATTTGACCCTGAAAGTGCGGAATATATTTTAAGCAGACAACACTAAACAAAAGCAGAGAAGAGTGCACGCTTTATTTTCTCATTTTAGCCATAGACAACATGTATGTGTCACTGTTACTGTCAAGTATTTGTTATCATCAAAAACACGACGATATTTTTTGAGGTTATAATTTACGTTGTTATTTTTGGTTAGAATTTCAGATTCAGATTCGAGTCCTCGTCTATTTACTTAGTAATTTTTCAAAAAATTAGTAAAAACAGTGAGTTTACGCAAAAATGAGTAAAAAAGTTAAGAATCTAAAATGGGAGTCTGTTCCACTAGAGGGATTTCCTTTAACAACTAGTAATTTCGACGGATTTGTCGGCCTCGAAGAATGCTCGAGTTATGGTTTGGATAAAGAGAGCAAAAAACCGAAAAAAGTAAGTAGATCTTGTATTTTACACGAGCATTAATCAATTTAAATTACATATCAGGTTATGTTAGAACACAGCCTGTAAGAATGTTTCTTAGAAACTCTGTTATTGATCAATAAAATGAATGTAAACAAATAACATGTGTTCGTACAAAATTACAGAAAAAGCCGGAACAGAAGCGCAAATTTCCCCAAGAATCAGAGAACAAGGATGTACCAAACAAAAAAGTTAAACCTAATCAAAAACATAAAGAACCCAATGCAAAAAAACGCAAACAAAATATTATTGAGAAGCCTGTCAAATTAGCCAATGGATTTACAGTAGAAACCATTTCAAATTCTAGTAACCCATCTCAGGATAACAAAGTACTCATCAAAACACCAGAAAATATTGAAACTCAAGGACAACGAAGCAAAAGAAATGAACGAAAAAAGAAAATGAAAGAAAAAATACAACTGATCAAAGAAGAAAAAGCCAAAACACAGAGCAGCTCAATGCCAGTGAAAAAACAGAGAAAACCAGAAAAAAAAGTGAAAAAACCTAAATTAGGGGAACAGAATGCGGACAAATCTGATTTAACTCCTGAAGATATGTTGACTTGGGCTGAGTTTAAGTTACAAGAGCCTATCATGCAGGCTCTCATGGAACTAGGTTTCAAAAAGCCAACAAAAATACAACAGCTGTCCTTACCTGCCGCTTTACATGGTAAGATTTCATATATATGTTTTCATTACACACAAGCCATTTATAAATATATTTCTTATGCTCTCTGATCAATCTGATTTATTTAAAGAAAAGATGGATTTTTTTAGCAAATATACAGCTTTAAAAACAGACTTAACCACTGGCTACGAATGCACAATCTGACCACAAATGAAAACTTTAGTGAAAATTAAAAAAAATGCACAAGCAGCTTAAAGCTGGTATGTCTATCTATATCATATCGCACATTGAAAACAAAAGTGACAATAAACGAAATTTGGCAGTATTGACCTTTTTTTGACAAACCTACCTGTTAATCTAATAAGAATAAACCAGATTCTGTTAAAATAATGCCTGAACTTATTTAAACCAACAACAGAAGATCTACTTCAATTCATAGATGAGTTATTGAAGTCATAAAAATAACAAAACTTTAAACAGCTATACTGAACAATTGGATTTTTGTTTAATTTCACTTTAGTTTTCAATGTGCGATATATAGACATACCAGCTTTAAGCTGCTCTATTATCCAATAATAATAATAATAATAATAATAATAAGTACACAAATTTCCAGAACATAAATACCTGTTAAAGTAAGGATCTAATTTTCTTTTTATTTTCTTTTTATAGTATGTATTGTTTTGTTGTGCTTAATAAAGTAAATTTAAATTTAAATATGTTTCCAGGTCGCAGAGACATTCTTGGTGCAGCAGAGACAGGCAGTGGTAAGACTCTTGCTTTTGGTCTACCTATACTCTCCGGCATCCTCAAACTGAAGGAAAAAGCTGACGCAAAAGGTCTAGATGTCTATGAGATACCCTACAAGAAAGGACCATCCAAACCTAAAAAGTTACAAGAAAAACCTAAGAAAGAATTTAAAAAAATTAAAAGATTTAACAAAAAAGAAGTCAAAGAATCTTCTGAAGATGGTTATGGCAGTGGTGATGAAGATGATAAAACTGAAGATAAAAAACCAGAAGTTAAGAAGAAGTACAAAAAAGCTGAGGATTATTTAGAGGAATATGAAGTGCCAGTAAAGAAAAATGATGTATCAGTTGATGATGAAAGCGATGATGAGAATTATGATCACTTATCTGATATGCTGGATTCTGATGATCTGGATGATAATAGTGATGAGGATACTGAAAGTGTTGATGAAGGCACCAATGAGCAAGAAGCAAGTGAAGATGGTGATGAAACAAGTGATAATGACGATTTACAAAGTGAAGACGAAAATGATGATGATTTACTAAGTGAAGACAGAGATGACCAAAGTGACTCTGAAGGAGAATTGAGTGAAGATGAAATTTTAGGTGAATCCGGTGACAATGAAGATGAATCAGGCTTGGATGAAACGGGGTCAGATGAAGAGATTGAAGATTTGGGGACCCCTGATGAAACAGGTACATAACATTGAAATTATATGCTGGAACTTAATCATGTCTGATGAAAGAATTTTTAGGTTTACCATTTTAATGTTTACTGTCTATTTATAGCATTTTAACTTCCAAGCAGATTAACTGATTTTTATTTAGTTTATTTTGTGTGTTTTGGTACAGTTTGATGAGAATCAGTGAAAGCTGTTCTTATGTTATTCATCAATTTTAAAGTAAAAGACCCACGCGATGGACCAATGCTGGCCTTTGGCCATGTGGTGCTCATTTTCACCAACTCCACCCCAACTCTTTCCGCAGGTGTTGTAAGAGGTAACTTAGATATCCATTGGGGGGCGGGCAGCAGCACCCCATACAGGACTATTCTACCATCAGACTGCGATCCCCAACCTGCATGCCTGGGGCGTGGGGATTATGGGTATTACCCCCATGAGATGCTCGCCAATAAGGCGCTTATCAGGGGGAGGCCTGAGTGCAGCAGTAGATCATTGTAGGCTGATGAGGATGAGAATGGACGCCGTCCTATAAAGATCGCTGGAAGACGCTGGATGTGGGCAGCGCAAAATACGTCATTGACGATTTCTTCAATGATCCTTTTAGCGACTCGCAAATTAAATTATAAATTAGTATAATATTAAGTTCATTATTATTAATTTTAAGATACTGCGCGATACCTGCCTGTTCTCCATTGCAACACCCACAATGGGTACATACTGTGATCTTAACTTAAACTCACCTTATCACTAAGACCTGATTGTATGAATGCAATCAATACTGAATACTGAATACTGATCTCTATACGAATGGTGTTCAGAATGTCGCTGTTCAGTAGGTACCTCGAGTCTAAAAACAGCGCGCTAGTTTACGCCGCGCGAGAGTAAAGTGAGCGATTTTGATTCGAACTATATAAAACCGCGTGCTCACCGAAGTGAGGATCGGAGCGGTGGGGTATTTGAATTCGACTCTGAGAACGTCGCGCCAGTTGAAAGCCCCTGCAGTTGCTGCGACACTGAGCGATTCTGAACACCATTCATCTATACGGGAGGCCTATGTTCAGCAGTGGAAGTCGATCGGCCGATATTACGATGATGATGAAAGTAATATTGTTGAGGGAATAAAAAAAAATCAATATGGTAATGTTAGCTCTAGTAAATAGTGCGTATAACGGGACGGACGTACGTCAATACTGAGGTCCCATCCGTTATTGCCGTGTGACATTACAAACCTAAATATATTTCATCAATGATGATGAAAAATATTTGCTTATCATTAATTTAGGTAATACTTTTTTAAATAAGCTGCGTTATAGTAGCAAACAAAATAAAAATTGGCTTGCCAAAAAATAATTCTTATAAATAAAACTATTTGACGACCTCTGTGGCGCACTGGGCGAAGGTCTGCCTGCGACGCAGTATGTTGCGGGTTCGATTCCCGCCTCGGGACAAATGTGTGTACGATCTGCAGACATTTGTTTAGGGCGTTCTGGATGTTTTCTATGTAAAATAAAAAATATCTATCTATGTAGTGTATTGTATTATGTATATATCAGTTATCTAGTACCCATAACACAAGCACTGCTTAGCTTGGGGCTAGATAATGCTGTGTGAATTGTCGAGCATTATTTATTTATTATTTTCCAGGCATAGGTTGTGTTAAAGTAGTGGACAACATAGAAATACCTGGGCATGTGGTCACGAAGACTGGGAAACCTCTGTATGCTCTGATAGTCACACCCACAAGGGAGCTGGCTATACAGATCAGCAGGCATATAATGGCTGTCGCTAAGTATACAGGTAAGTAAATTTAAAGAATATTTCACTTGTCCCTTGACGAAACAATTTACTTATTTCACACTAGCAGCACCTCGTGGTTTCACCCGCGTAGTTCCCGTTCCCGTGGGAATTCCGTGATAAAATATAGCCTATATCACTCCCCGAAAAGTTAGCTTTTTAATGATATATTTTTTTTAATTGTTCCAGTAGTTTGGAGCTTCTGCGAAATAGGTCAATGTCAAATAGCTTATATTAAGTGGTTAATATTGTGTTAGCTTATTTAAAATTAATGTTGCGATTTTAGATGCCTTGTATACATTTCTTTATATGTATACTCTTAAAAATAAGTTGCTGAATTTAAATTATAATATTGATTGGAGCGGAAACTCTCGAAAAATAGAATATTGACTTGTCAAATCAACCTTAAAATTATGTTTATTTTTAAGGTGATATTTTTATAGTAGATTGTGAATTTTTAAAGTTATTTTCAAAATATTGTAATTATTTCATAGCTCAAACGACTACTGACCATTCGATTTTTAAAATAGTCAGGTGAGGGGCGGAGATCTTCCGACATAACGGTAATTTTTTGCTTTAGGGTCAAACTCTGGAACTACATTATTATGAGTAAATTTATCTCGACGTTTTAATTTCCCTGGCCAAATTAGAGTTATCAATAGGGTATATGCATGTGATTTCAAAATGGCTAAAAAATATATACGTATTCTCTATTGATATAGAAACATATCTACATATTTATTTTAGCATTTTGAGATGTTTTTATTGTAGAATTTAACCATTGAAAAATTGATATTTTAAATCTCAATCGCAAAATTTCAAAACGCTATACGCCATTGGCTAGAGCGGAAGTGACATCACTGTACACATTTCTTCTTTTTTTATTCTGCTTGCTGCACCATGATTTGACATTAGTCTGCCCACTTCACATTTCGTATTGTCGGTTATTTTCAGCTTTTTCGGAAAACCTCTTTCCTGAGATGATCACTACTGAGGTCGTCACAAAAGGTTTTAATCGAGTGTGAACGTCTCGTCGTCAAATAAACATGGCGCCAATATGGCAGCGTTTTTATCACCCGAAAATGATTGTAGTTTTGATTTGTTTTTTTTTTACCTTGATAATGCGAAATTCAGTGAGCGTCTTATCATTTCTCGGCTATATAATGACCTAAATAATCGATTAAAACAATAAAAAAAATTGATGCATATACCCTATTGTTACTGGCTCGCCATAAGAAGGAATTTTCACCGGTTAGTGCTAGCATGAAGAACGTAGAAAGGGCTAAATCTAATAGGGAACGTTAAGCTTAATTTTTTGAAATCTAATATGTTAGAGAACGTTGAGCTTAATTTTTTGAAGTTATTTGGGACAAAAAATTTCAGGCCTCGCCGTTCAGTGGTAACAACTTGAAGAGGTATCAAACACACATCTAAACATCCAAACTTTCGCTTTTATAATATTACTAGCTTTTGCCCGCGGCTTCGCACTCTATTCAAGTAGCTATGTCCGTCCCCGGGATACCGTTTACCTCCCTGCCAAATTTCATCAAGATTCGTTCAACCGTGAACGAAATAAAAACTATCCTATGTCCGTCTCCTGGTTCTAAGCTCTCTACCAATTTTCAGCCAAATCGGTTCAGCCGTTCTTGAGTTAAAAATAGTGTAACTAACACGAATTTCTTTTATTAATATAGATTGTTATCGTTTTTTTCCTCCAGGAATCAAAGTAGCGACAATAGTGGGTGGAATGGCGCACGTAAAGCAAGAAAGGGTACTGCGGTCCGGGCCGGAAATCGTAGTGGCAACCCCGGGCCGGCTGTGGGAGTTGATCAACCAGGGACAACCGCATTTACAGCAGCTCGATACCGTCAAGTAAGAAATAATCTCCTCGACGAATTTCAACGAAGACTAGCCAGGTGCGCAGGAGATAATAATATTATAGAGCACAAGTAATCTGCAATGAAGACCTCAACTTGTTATACTTTGTGTAATAAATATAATACTTCGACCGCGCGTTCTCCGCCCTCTATATCGAAAACGGTTCACCGTATAAAAAAAAATCTAAACAAAATTTGTAGAGAATTTTGTATTCTACAATATTGATTATAAATACAAATAGCAAAAAACCCATAGGAAATGAGATATTTACACAAAAACGATTTTTTGTGACCTTTCATCCTTAAATTTAATAGTTGCGCACACCCTACCATACCTATTGTAGGTTTTGCGACAACTTTTAGGGTGTCGATATACAAATATTTACAGACTTACAGGTGGGTATCTCGAATTCCGAGATTCTTACCTAATTTAAGCTTAAATGACTGGACTAATTACGTAGCACGTACATAGTACTTAAACTAGCTTTATTTTTACTGCATTATATTATTATGTTCCTATAGTTATTATTAATCTTGGACACCTAATGTAATGATCTATTTTGTTTTGAAATGCTCTTTTCGTGTTCGTGATATCACTAATTTCAGGATCAAACTGAAAACCAGCGCTGATCCGCGCACACGAGTGGTTCAGCACAGAGCTGAGTTTGACCCTTTTTGGCCAACAGGGGCAGCACAGTCGCCAATTTTCCATCTGTATGCACCTATCTATGTATAGCCTACCTTCATTATAGCTATTGTACCTATGTAGTCACCTGTTATGGCCAAATAAATGTATCTTTATCTTTATCTTTAAGTATGCGCGCAAACACAAATGCACTCTCATAATCTGATGGGACGGCAGAACGACACGACCGGGGAGGGGTTAGACGCAGGACCAACAGCTTAACGTGCTTTTCCAGGCACGGGGGTGACTATGAGGTCTGCAACACACACCGACACATAAGGTCCTGGTTTCAAATCCCGGGTCGAGCTAATAGTTGATATTGGGGTTTTTCTAGCAAGAAAGATTCACAGCAGCAGCCCGGAGTCAGAAAGTAGGCATGCCCCAGAAAGCACGTAAAGCCGTTGGTCAGACGACCAGCCGACCTAGCACGGGGATTGTGGTTAGGGTAGAATAGACTACTTTTTAACAGACTAGGGACAGTATCGCTCACGTCCGTAGGTGTTGACCCTCTGTTACCCTACACGTGTCCTCTGGGTGGTGCTAAGAGCGGTACCCTCTGGTGGTAGGCTTCGGCTGTGGCTTGTCACCACCCTCCGGACTGGGCCAGTCCGTGAAGCAACTCAGTTGTGTTTCGGAATGTGGTCCGGAGTAGCCATCTTCTAGACCTTCGTGATACATCGTCGGCCGCTTCGCCATCTTCGCTTTCCATCATGTGAGATTGCGGTCAAACGAAGGTCTATTTACGATAAAAAAAAAAGACTTCAAAAAAGGAGGAGGTTATCAATTCGACTATATTTTTTTTCTCTTCTTTTATGTTTGTTACCTCAGAACTTTTGACTGGGTGGACCGATTATCATGATTCTTTTTTTATATGAGAGCTGGTGCTTCCCCAGTTCTGACAGTGGGACCCTCGAAAAAACTATACTATACAATACATAATTGAAGTCGTTTTATAGTTTTTTAAAACAAAATCAATTATTGTTTAATCAACTAAACATAAATACTTTGCAATATCCTAATCTAAATGACGGATTAATTATATTTTTTTATAACACTAGCCTATTCTTACCAGATATTTTCCTTTCTAGATTCCTAGCTATAGACGAGACAGACCGGATGATCGAGCGCGGTCACTTCGATGAGCTAACGCCACTGTTGGAGCGTCTGAACGCGGATGAAGATCGGAAGGCAGCCAGGCAGAACTTTGTCTTCTCAGCCACATTGACACTAGTGCACGATCTGCCAACGCATATGAAAGGAAAAAAGGTAATGCAAACCACTAACTTATCTACCTCTGTACTAAGTGGTTTTCCTCCAAGTTCATTATTTTATACTAGAGTCTGTTCAAAAAGAGATGAGTCGTTACGGTGAACTAAAATACAATAAACAAGAACAAATTACACATCCCATTATATAGATGACGAAAGGTAGGGTAATCATTTGTGGGCAGTGAAGCAACTGAGCTAAAACTAAATCTTATCAAGAAAGCCTATTACTCCTTAGATGATTACGTTAATGATGTTAATGCTTGGCCGGATGTCGCCCAGTTCTACGCCGACAATAGTATGTATGAACAGTTAGACTTAGTTATGCTAAAATCGAGCCGTGTGGTGTTGGCTGAATTTCCTTAGATTATGGGCATTACCCTCCATTAGATAAACGCAAGTAAGATGCTTATCAGAAGGAGGCCTGTGTCCAGCAGTGGACCAATACAGGCTGTTGAGGTATGCTCAGATTTTCACTTTTCACTTCTTCCGCTAGTGGACAAAAATTTCAAGTGAATTACAGTTAATTGATACAAAAATCAAAATACCTTATTTCTTGTTTGATAGTAATTACTATTTATCAAACTGTTTATATAGTAAAAAGTTGACTTGTCTAAGTGCTTATTTTGTAAGTCTAAAGAAATAAACGATTTGACTCTGACTCTGACTCTGAAAAACTTTACTGTGCAAAAAGGCTTACTATAAAATATCAGAATATCTATAGGATAAAAAAGCTTGGGACGGATTTTGCTCCAACTTGAAAAACAACAATTAAAAGTTTCCTCGTCGTTTCTTTACTAGTCTACATACCGAAGCGACCGAAATAAAAATACTACTTTATTTCCGTGTTAGTGTATTTTTTAATATGATTTGACCTTTTATACGTGTACATTTATTGTATTTATGGAAATAAAGCATTTTTGCATTTTGAATTTTGATGTTTTTAATTTTACGTACTTACCTTACCTAGGTTTAGGTAATAATACCTCTGTTGTATGGATGATAGGTAGGTAGATAAATTATATTTGTAGATAAAGTGTTGGTACATTTACTGTATTTATGAAAATAAATCATTTTTGTATTTGAATTTGAAATAAGACATACTTTATCATTAACCATTATTCCCAGGTAACGAAACACGGAAAGATATTAAACCGCAAAATAAAGAAGATGACGCCAGAACAGAAGGTGAAGCGGCTGGTAGACCTTCTGGGGATGACTGAGCCAAAGGTTGTGGACATCACGCAAACTAACTTGGGTAAGTACCTTCATTTATGTAAAATTTAAAAAAAGGTTCTCAATTCGACTGTATTTAACCGACTTCAAAAAAAGGAGAAGGTCCTCAATTCGTCTGTATTTTTTTTTTAATGTTTGTTACCTCAGAACTTTTTACTGGGTGGTCCGATTTGCATGATTCTTTTTTTATATGAAAGCTGGTGCTTCCCGTGTGGTCCCCTTTTTATTTTGTTCAGTTCTGACAATGGGATATATGAAATGTCATGAAAAAATCGTAAAAATTTAAGTCGGTTTATAGTTTTTTAAAACAAAATTAATTATTTTTATGTTTGTTGGGCGCCATCCCCAAATGGATATCCCTTAGTCGCCTCTTACAACACCCGCAGATAGAGTTGGGGCGGTGCAAATTCTAAGCTCCACCGCGTTGTTTTTTTCTATTCGATTGTAATTTTCTTTGTTGATATATTTGTGTATGATTTCTTTGTTGTTTCCCAACCTTCAACGCCCTACGCACAAAAGAAATAAAATTAAATCCAGGATAGCAAGAAAACTACTCCATATATCTATATAACTCTAATACACTAATCATATAACTATCAAAATTTGATGACCTGGATTAAATCCCTTATGATTTTTTCCGGTTAATTACAGTTGTGTAGTGGTTGTAGTTTTGGATCCCATCGGATCCAATCCAAGTGTACAGGTTTACCTTTAGTTAGTTATTTATTCGTTCACAAAACAGAGTAAGATCCTTATGAAAATACATTAGATACAATGTTGTTACGAACTAGATTTTACCCAAAAATGCAAACATAACAGTGATGATTCTATTCTATTCTATTCTGATGAAAAAAATGTTGCAAGCTAAAATTTAATATTTACCAATTAAAATAAACACAAATGACTTTGGAAACAAGTAAAATATAAACAAATAGGATAAGTAAAATTAATTAACATGTTATTGAACACCATATAGCAACCTGATCATGAATTGCTTAAATTTATAAATATTGGTATTGAAAATGTCGACGTTGGTGTTTTTGGATGCCTATCACATCACATCACACTAATATTATAAACGCGAAAGTTTGTATGGATGGATGTATGGATGGATGTTTGTTACCTCTTCACGCCAAAACTACTGGACGGATCTGGCGGAATTTTGCATACCGGTAATTCTAATCCTGGAATTGATTCCAGGATTAGAATTACCTGTATGCAAAACTGATTTATGGGATAAAAAGTAGCCTATGTTTGAACATACTACTACTACTACTACATAAGAGGCTACTTTTTATCCTATCAATCAGTTCCCGTGGGATGAAAATCATCTCTTAACGTTACCATAGGAACAACGAGTGCGAAGCCGCGGAACGTAGCTAGTTCGTTATAAAGACGACACGCTCTAGATAATGGGGCATTGTAATCTTTTTACATGCTAAGTGAAAATATTAAAGTTTTTTGATTTCACCTTCTATATTATAGGCACAGCGGAATCGCTAACAGAGTGTAAAATAACCAGCGCAATGGAAGATAAGGATGCCTACCTGTACTACATTCTAAAACGACACCCCGGGAGGACCATTGTCTTTTGCAACTCCATTGGCAGTGTGAAACGGTAAGACCTCCGCTTTTATACAATTTTACCAGATTGCGTAAGCTTTGATTTTATACAGAGTTACTGGTTAAGTCGACCTAAATCGAAGTGTATCAGTTATCTAGGACCCATAATTCAAGTCTGGGGCTAGATACCTTCATAAAACGAATGTATATTTTAAAGGGCAATGGCTTTTACAACAAAACCCCCACTGAGCTGCAAAAATTATCAGTAAACAAATTCAAACAATCAAACAAACTGTCAAAACCTTGCTGTGCAAAAGGCTTACTATAAAATATCAGTTTATCTAGAGGATAAAGAAGCTTGGGATGGATTTTGCTCCAACTCAAAAAATAACAACTAACAGACTGGCTAAAGGTTTCTTCGTCGTTTCTTTACTTCAGTCTACATACTGAAATCAAAAATTACCACGTTATTTCCGTGTCAGTATGACGTTTACTTATAATGTTGTGTATCCAAAATAAATAAATAAAATAAACAAGCTTTATTGCCGGAAAGATGTAGATACATTACAATAGGTGTTTAGGAAAAAGAAAAAGAAAACTAACTACTGTATCCTGCAATTGGCGGTCTTGTCCCTTGTAGAGATATCTACCAGACAACCATAGTTTACAAGGCACCGTACGTCGAAGGCTATCTATGAGCTAATTGTAACTAGCTGTGTGCTTTAGTTGGCCTAAGCCAGTGTCAGTCAGTCGGTCACCAGGGTCGCTCACTACCCCCGAACTAGTTGGTACTGTATCTCGAAAGGCAGTAAACTACCCCTCGTAAATAATTAAAATTGTATGTTTATTTTATACACACCTATCAATGCAATATTTTTTTAAAATCACACTTGTTATACCTATCGGTCCAACCCCAATCGCTGACCTTCCGACGACCCACATTTCGCATCTACGGAATCCGCCGACTTCGCGAGATTGCGACATGACGCGCGGCCTTGCCCCGAGAGCGAGATCTTCGGCACTTCGGTTCACGCATCGAACCAGTCCATATCTTAGGTTAATTACATATTTAGAAAACCCTTTGTAGAACGTAATTAAATTTAATTTATTTTATTTCAAAATCGGCTTTTCTCTGGGAAACCCAAGCGTCGCTCCTTTAATTGGCGCAGTCGGTAGGATAATCCGGGTCAGTCCAGAATATTCATCAGGAGATTCAGGAGTGATAGACTTTTCAAGGTCGAGCCGGGTTATTCTGAACACGAGCGTTCGCCGGGATCAAGAAATCGATACGTCCCAAGAGTACCGATGCAGTTCATGTAAGTACACTGAATTTCTAGTGATTGCATCCTTTCCTAAAATTAAGTCCTATTTTTTTTTATTTTACTCAAAAAAATTTTTTTCAAGAAAATTAACGAGTCCTATGTTAAATAATCGTATTAACAGAAATAATTTAGCTGATAGTACAAGGAATTTAGATTTATTAAATTCAAGTTCTGATAGTAGTTGTAGTAATAGTAGCGATTTAGAAAATAAGACAATGGCCGTAGCAATGCCTGCTGCCAGCTTAGATGATATATGCAAGGCCCTACGATTAGTTCCCGATTTCGATGGAAATACTAATGTGTTAGTTAGGTTCGTAAATTTATGTGATCAATTAGTGGCAACTTACGGACAGAGTGGGAATCAGTTAAATAATTCGGGATTATTAAATGGTATCCTTAACAAGGTCGTGGGACCAGCAGCACGGCAGATCAATGCAAATGGCATTCCGAATGATTGGACTAGTATCCGTAATTCTCTTATTAACAACTTTGCCGACCAAAGAGATGAAACCGCCCTCTATAACGATTTGGCGATCCTAACACAAGGCTCTAGCACCCCTCAAGAATTTTATGAGAGGTGCCAGAACCTCTTCAGCACAATCATGACATACGTATCCTTGCACGAATCCTTACCTACTACCATAGATGCTAAGCGGAATTTGTATCAAAAGCTAACCCTCCAAGCCTTTTTACGTGGGTTAAAGGACCCTCTTGGTTCACGCATTAGATGTATGCGTCCTGAAACCATTGAAAAGGCTCTGGAGTATGTGCATGACGAGATGAACACCATGTATATCCAGAGCAGGAACTTATATTTTCCGAATAAAAAGGTAAGTGATAGTCATATAAACCAACCTGAATTTAAAGTACCTCTTCAAGGCCTTCAGCCTTTCAGGCCCATGACTTTCAATGTGCCAGGGCCTACCACAGAGCCTTTCAGACAACAGTTCGTGCCGAGGCAGCCTACGCCACCTCAGCATCACTTTAGAATGCCTTACCAACCGCGAATGCCATCACGCACTCAACAAATGTTCAGTGCGCCGCTACCAAATTACCAGCGTGGTTTTCAAATGGCGCCTAGGCCGCAACCCTCATTTCAAGGCCCTAAGCCTATGAGTGGGGTGTCCCATTTTGAGTCTAGGGAGAGACAAGCACCAGCGGGACCCAGTGGTTGGAACTGGGCTAAACAAGGTAATCCACCCCCGTCTAATTATTTTAAGACTAGGGATGTTAACGTGAATGAGTGTATGAACTATGACTGTGATGGGTACGAGTACTATGACTATGGTGACTATGACTATGACGACGGTTACTACGGTGACTATAACGGCTACCCGACTGAGTACGAATACGGTTACCCATGCCACCTCGACAGCGGAGCTAGGGTGCAGGAAGTAGTCGACGAGCAGCCCCAGTCGGGCCAGAAATCGGAGGATTTTCCCAAGGACCCGACTATAAAAAAGTTAAAATAGAGCTTAATTTGCAGACCCAGAGACAGCTACCCTTTATTCGTATAGCGAACCCTCCGTTGAATTTTCTCATAGACACAGGCGCGAATCAATCTTTTATTAGTCCAGAGGCAGTGGATAATTATTTCTCACACGTACCATTGAACTACGATCCGTTCGAGGTTACGAACGTTCACGCCACAAGTAGGAATGAGTATTCCATAACTCTTCCATGCTTCCAAGAGTTCAAAGATTCGGAGGAAATAAAGTTATTCGTGTATAGGTTTCACGATTACTTCGACGGTCTAATAGGTATGGATTTATTAACCAAGTGGGAAGCTAAACTCGACCTTAAGGAGCTCGCGCTTATTACTAAAGCCGCAGTGAACCCTATTTGCATGTACAACTCGCGAAACTTAAATCTTTACGAAGATATAATACCAGCCGAAACATCTAAATTGGTTAGGTTACCTATTAACGCCCCGGATGGCGAAGTTTTTATCCCGGAACAGGTTATTTGTAACTGTGTGATAAGCGAGTGCATTACCACAGTTAGAAAAAATCGTGGCATTGTGGAAGTCATGAATGACACTCATAATGACGTCATTCTGTCATTAGACACCGCGACACATGCAACCCTATTCTCGATGGAGTGCACGCGCACCGAGTCGGAGCCGCTTTCACCGCGAGCTAGGGACGTTGTCTCGCGTTTAAGGACCGATCACCTAAACGTCGAAGAAGAAGCTAATTTAATCGCGCTTTGTTCTAAATATGCCGACGTTTTTTATAGTGAAGGCGAAGCGTTAACATTCACGAATAAAATTAAACACAAATTCCGTACTCACGACGAAGTTCCCGTTTATACGAAAAGTTATCGCTATCCTTACATACATCGTGAGGAAGTCCAGGATCAGGTGTCTAAAATGCTAGACCAAGGTATTATTAGACCATCGGAGTCCGCATGGAGCTCTCCCATTTGGGTTGTCCCGAAGAAGATGGACGCGTCGGGAAAACAAAAATGGAGGCTAGTAGTAGATTTTCGTAAACTCAACGAAAAGACTATTGACGACAGGTACCCTATACCCAACATCACTGACGTTCTTGACAAGTTAGGGAAATGCCAGTACTTTACGACACTCGACTTAGCATCTGGATTTTATCAAGTCGAGATGGACCCGAAGGACATCCATAAGACTTCCTTCTCTATTGAACAGGGTAGGTTTGAATTTTTAAGGATGCCCATGGGGTTGAAAAATTCGCCCTCCACCTTCCAGCGCGTCATGGACAACGTTCTTCGAGGCCTACAAAACGACATTTGCCTCGTATACCTAGATGACATCATAGTTTTCTCTACGTCACTGCAAGAACATATGATCAACCTTGAAAAGGTATTCCAAAGGTTACGCGAGTCCAATTTCAAAATACAACTCGACAAATCAGAGTTTCTCAAACTTGAAACCGCATACTTAGGACATGTCATTACTAGCGGTAGCGAGGGAATAAAACCTAATCCAGATAAAGTCTCTGCTATTCTAAAATACCCCATGCCAAAAACGACTAAGGAAATAAAATCATTTTTAGGTCTTCTCGGTTATTACCGAAAATTTATCCCAGACTTCGCCAGGATAACTAAGCCCTTGACACAGTGTCTCAAGAAAGGAAGAAAAATTACATTTGACTCAGACTATGTTAATAGCTTTGAGAAATGTAAAACTCTTCTGACAAACGATCCCATATTGAGATACCCTGACTTTGACCGTGACTTCATACTGACGACCGATGCATCAAATTTCGCTATAGGTGCGATTCTTTCGCAAGGTGCGGTAGGTTCAGACAAGCCTGTAGCGTACGCGTCACGTACATTGAATGAGAGCGAGATAAACTATAGCACGATAGAAAAAGAGTTTCTTGCTATTGTGTGGGCGACAAAGTACTTTCGCCCCTATCTCTACGGTCGTAAGTTCAAAATCTTTACGGACCACAAACCCTTACAATGGGTCATGAATTTAAAAGAGCCTAACTCTAAATTAACTAGATGGAGATTAAAATTAAGTGAATATGACTTCACTACTGAACATAAGCCAGGTAAGAAAAACACCAACGCCGATGCTCTCTCTCGCGTCGAGATTTGTAACGAAGAGACAAGCTCTATGGCCGGAAATACATCTGTTGTACCTCCATCAGTAGCAAACGACTGTGACTCACGAACTGACACCGCACATACTTCCAACGAGAATCCCATCCTTGAAATTCCTATAACTGACGAGCCTTTGAATAAATTCCATCGACAGCTGATTATGACGATAGTAGGTGACGTCAAGAAACGCGCGTCAGCGACCAAGCCGTTCGACACTCACACACGTACATCCGTGCAGTTATCGGAATCAAACTTGGAAGAGGATTTAATTAACGCTATTAAGGAATATGTTAACCCTAAAATTAAGACAGGTATCCTCATTAACCCTCCTTTAGGTATGTACAAGATTGTCCCTATTTTACAGGAAAAATTTAGAAGCTCATGTATGAAATTGGTACTTGCTAAAAAGGAATTAGAAAATGTCAAAGATTATCTAAGACAGCAAGAGATCATTCGTAATTATCACGAAGGCAAAACAAACCACCGTGGCATTAACGAATGTTATCTATCCTTATCAGTTCGCTACTACTGGCCGCGAATGAAGGATCACGTGACCAAGTTCATAAATGACTGTACAATATGCGGACAAGCTAAGTACGACAGGAATCCCATTAGACCTAAACTGAACATCGTGCCACCGGCAACGAGGCCCTTTGAGATAGTTCACATGGACAGCTTCACTGCCCAAAATGAGAAGTACGTTACTTTTATAGACGTTTTCTCAAAGTATGGTCAAGCCTACCTACTAAGGGACGGCACTGCGCTTAGTGTAATACAGGCCTTATTAACATTTAGCACACATCACGGCTTACCGCTCACTATCATAACCGATCAAGGCACCGAATTTACTAATCAGATGTTTTCAGAGTTCTGTAAAATACATAAAATCACGCATCATCAAACCTTAGCACATTCACCTAACGCTAACGGAAATATAGAACGTTTTCACTCGACTTTACTTGAACACCTCCGTATTTTAAAATTGAAACAACGAGATCAGCCCGTTATTAATTTAATGCCTTACGCTTTAATTGGGTATAATAGTTCGGTACATAGCTTCACAAAATGTAAGCCCTATGACCTTATACTAGGACATACTGACCCACGTGATCCGACTGACATCGATTTAACAGGACACTTATTACAGCAGTATTCACAGTCCCATAGAGAGCAGATGAAACAAGTCTATGATCTCATAAACGAGACATCGCTTGCTAATAGGACCGCGATTATTGAAAATCGTAACAGGTCTCGCGAATCTGAGATAAATTACCAACCGGACCAACAGATTTTTATCAGTAATCCTTGTGCTACAAGATCTAAGCTCGCACCTAGATACACACAGGATATTGTTTTAGCGGACCTTCCGATTCATATATATACCTCCAAGAAAAAAGGTCCTATCGCAAAGAATAGGTTGAAACGTGTCTCTAAGACCGCAAAATTGTTACAGGATGCTGATCCTGCTGCTGACCCTCCTGAGTCTAACACTGACTCATGGAACAGACATAAGACTTGAAGGACTTGGGGAAGGACCAGGATTTTTACCTTTTAAAATGGGCCCCATGCGACTAACAACTCATTATCATACATTTTTACAATACATAGAACTAAAAGAAATAGACTCTAACATTAACTTAGTACGGATTCAACTATCGGAAATAAAACGTCAAGTAGATAACTTCACGTACGCAGTCTACGAATCTCAGCTAGATCACTTACATAACGAATTAAACCACGCATCGCTTCAATTAAAATCTTTAGAGCCAACTCGTTTTAGAAGAGGTTTAGTAGATGGTCTTGGATCAGTTATTAAGAGTATTACAGGGAATCTAGACTATACGGATGCTGTAAAGTATAATGAAGCCCTTTCAGTTCTAAGAAAAAATCAGGATAAGATCGTCACTGAACAAAATCATCATATCAGTCTTAGCAAAGATTGGATGGATGAACAAAATAAAATCATTTCTAAAATTGTAGATAATCAAGTCGCAATAAATAAGACATTGCTGATGTTAATTGACCCCGATTTGTATCCTCAACACGAGTTAGTGAAAGTTGCGAAATTCGCTCAAATATTGGCGATAACCAGCTACAATGTAGGTAGCTTGGTTAGTGAAATAAGTAGGTTAGAGAATGCCCTTGCATTTTGCGGTGCCTCGCGCACACATCACTCAATGATAGGAATAGATGTAATGAAAAGTATGTTAGGTAAACTGAGGTTTTTTTATAATAAAGATCAGATATTAGATTTAGAAATTAGAGAGTACTACGACGTTATTAAACCAGCATCGTTTTATAACGGAGATCAATTAGTTTTTGCATTTAAGTTTCCCGTAGTCTCACCGCTAGTTTATACATTGTACAGATTGGTTATAGTACCGAACAAAACTAGGCAGGCTGTCATCCCACCTTTCCCACTCCTCGCTATCACTGGAAATATTCATGTGTACATAGAGGCTGAATGCCCGAAGTCAGGTACGAGGTACATATGCGAAGACCACCTCAACCAACAACTGAAATCTCAGCCCGATTGTATCTGCAATATTATCCAAGGCGAAATACCCAAGGAGAAGCTCTGTAAAATGACCAACATCGACCTAATGAAGCCCGCCATGGAGAAACTGGATGACCGCCACTACGTCATCGTGTTCCCGGAACCAACTCAGGTTCGCC
Source organism: Eupithecia tripunctaria (assembly GCA_955876795.1). Lineage (NCBI taxonomy): Eukaryota > Metazoa > Arthropoda > Insecta > Lepidoptera > Geometridae > Eupithecia > Eupithecia tripunctaria. Next base: position 2,652,014 of record OY041623.1, on the reverse strand, counting down.
TCACATGCGAACGAGAGGAGTTCAACACTCTCAACGGCAGCTACCTAGCTACTATACCGCATGACTGTAGGCTGCGTACTGATGACTTCACCATCGTCAATGTCAACGATCACATCAACGGACAACCGGTGAAGATATCTAAAATTCCAGCTCAACCAGACGAAGCAGGCGCACCCTATACTCTGAAGGTCAACTCCGTCAACCTGAGAAAACTGCACGATATCCAAGATAAAATCCACCAGCAGGAATACGTGCGGATAGAACAACCTTCAACGTTCTATCACACCACCATCCCCTTCTACGGTGCACTATCTGGTGCACTTGTACTCGCCCTCATCGTGCTAGGTCGAAAATTATACCTACGCCGGAAACCAACACAAACGCGAAAGGAAAACTCGAACACAGAGATAGAACTTTCCCAAGCAGCCCCAACCTGTGCTGAATCAGATCCATCCCAAGATCGGAGGAGGCTGCCAACGACATTTTTTCCCAGTCTTCAAAAATAGTCGTTGATCTGAGGGGGGAGATGTTATACCTATCGGTCCAACCCCAATCGCTGACCTTCCGACGACCCACATTTCGCATCTACGGAATCCGCCGACTTCGCGAGATTGCGACATGACGCGCGGCCTTGCCCCGAGAGCGAGATCTTCGGCACTTCGGTTCACGCATCGAACCAGTCCATATCTTAGGTTAATTAGATATTTAGAAAACCCTTTGTAGAACGTAATTAAATTTAATTTATTTTATTTCAAAATCGGCTTTTCTCTGGGAAACCCAAGCGTCGCTCCTTTAATTCACTAATATGATAAATGCGAAAGTTTGTATGGATGGATGGATGGTTACGATGATGCTACTGAACGGATCTGGCTGAAATTTTGCACACAGCTAATTCTAATCCCGGAATCACACATAGGCTACTTTTTATCTCATAAATCAGTTCCCGTGGGATAAAAATCACACTTAAACGTTTCCATAGGAACAACGGGTGCGAAGCCGCGGAGCGCAGCTAGTTACTTTTTATAACTTTCGTGTCACTGCGGCCATGATAGGATTTTATGTTTAATTTTATCCGATCGCCACAAATCATATTTTTTATCTTTCAGGTTGGCAACACTGCTCACGGTGCTGAAATGTCACCCTCTACCGCTACACGCAAGCATGGCACAAAGACAACGACTAAAGAACCTCGAAAGGTGAGATCGGTCATACTATGTTTTTATTTATTTATTTAATTCGGATTCTTCTTCTCTACAATAGAAAATAAAATAGTCACAGAAAGCTAATAATAGGCTTTTATCTGCTAACATAAAACAGTAAGGGTGTAACCCTCTTATTCATAATGGTCTGCTAACATAAAACAGCTGCTAAGTAGTGTTATTTCTCAGTCTGATTTATGTCAATAGAAGAAGACAGAACTATATTTAGCAGTGTGGTAAGTTAGCAGACTATCACACTAATATTATAAAGGCGAAAGTTTGTATGGATGTATGGATGTATGGATGGATGTTTGTTACTTCTTCACGCCAAAACTACTGGACGGATCTGGCTGAAATTTTGCATACAGGTAACTCTAATCCTGGAATAAAACATAGGCTACTTTTTATCCAATAAATCTGTTCCCGTGGGATGAAAATCACCTTTTAATGTTTCCATAGGAACAACGCGTGCGAAGCCGCGGGGCGCAGCTAGTTATGAATAAGGGGGTTAGTTTGTAGCAGACTCATCAACAGACTTCTAGATTCTACTAATCTCTAAATTACGCTTTTAGATTCCGCGACGACCCTCAAGGCGTCCTAATCGCAACAGACGTGGCCGCCCGTGGTCTGGACATTCCACTTGTGGACCACGTGGTCCAGTACCAGTGTCCACGGACAGCAGAGAACTATGTCCATAGGAGTGGACGGACGGCGCGTGCGGACAGAGAGGGGTTGAACGTACTTATGGTGGAACCCGCTGAGGCTTATAATTATTCGAAATTGTGCCTTACGCTGAACAAGAGTAAGTTTAGTATTCGCTGTTCTTTGTTCTTCCCATAGGCCGCATTAGCTACTCACTTTTGTCCCCTAGGGGCACGCTACGAGACCTCCGTCCGAGGTAGGAATCGCACTTTCTCCCGAGTGATACATAGTGCTTTATACTACTTTCGAGGAAAATTATCGGTTAAAATCTTCAAAATAACCTGAGTAAAATTAAATGTAGTAATAAATACGCGCACGTACGATTTACACATGGTTATTTTTTTTAATTATGGTTCCGAATACGGAAGCCGATATCATATGGCGGGTTTGGAGTAAAAACTTATTGTCGCCTGACCTATCATGAAAATAACCATAGCTACGGGTTAATATTAAGGAAACTTAAATAATTAACAGAAGACATTGATTTCTATACACTTCTCAGTCCCTCTAAGCGCGTGAGAAATGAAATTACGTAATTTTTCCTCTCGCATTTCTGTACGCCTGCAAATACGGGCATTCTACCTTATTTATAAACCTAGGAAAAGGAATAAGCAGCTTTCTGAGCAGGTATTGCTTATTCCTTTCACAGTTAGTTAGTATTTGTGGCTCATTCTTTTAAGGCTCTCGGTTGCGCCTCTTGCCACAAACGACACACTCGATTGAGCCCTTTCTCCTCTGCATTTACAATGTACTATCTTGTCTTATCTTAATAGTTTAGTAGGTATTATGTGTATTAGTATTTATATTTAAGATTTATGTAAAGAACCACCGCCATCCTTTGTTTTGTCACAATCGTTTTGGTTGCTTTTAAGAAATCGCTTTAAGCGACTCGGCCGCCAGTTCTATTGCTGTTCTTGTCCCTTTATCTAATTATGTAAATTTATGTTTTATTAAGGTGATGAATAAATAATTATCTATCTTCCAGCCTCCGAAGTACCCACCTTCCCAGTAGCATCACACCTCCTGGCCCCTCTGAAGGAGCTGGTGGCGCTCGCTCGGCAGATGGAGTCGTTGGAGCAGAGGAAGCGACGCAACGCGCAGGCGCGCGGCTGGCGAGAGAAGGCTGCCATGGAGATGGACATCATCATTGATGATGATGATGTGTATCCTTTTACTGATCAAACATATTGAAACTAAGGCCCGTATTATGAAAGTAAGTGTAAAATGCAGATGCAATAAACAACCAGCTTGCTATAACAGAAAGGTTTTTATTAATTCACTTGTTAGGTCTAGACATGCGTGCGTTCTGAATCACACGGTCGAAAAAGAGAGGGAGACAGTCGATTTTCTCCCTTATATAGTCCGGCTGCAGAGGCGCCTCTAGTGGCGTCTCATGCGAACTATTAAGGGAGCTAGGTAGGTCAATCGAAATATCTACCATGGCGTCGATTTGTAGGCAAGCTGGGAGTGTACTTAATTCAGTCGCCGTGGTATAGATGGCGTTGTATTCAACAGCTCGGTTATCGAACTATGCTTGAGTAACGGTTTTCTATGGCACAAACGTCACTCAAGTATAGACCTGTGACTGAGCAAGCTTTCATAATACGGGCCTAAGACTCACTTGTGTGGTGCCAAGTTACAGACGAGCAATATTGAATTGAATTTGTTTTTATTTGTTTGGGAAACAAAGCTTAACTGCACAGGAATTCATTAAGCTGATGAGTCCAGCAGTGGACCAACACAGGCTGTTGAGGTTGAGGTTCCTCAACCTCAACAGCCTGTTTTAAGGAGCTGGGCTAAGGGTTCATATACACGGCAAGTTGCCAGGCAACTGCAAATTGACTCGGCTGCATTCGACTGCTGTTCTCATGTTTTTGAAAAATAGAGGTAATACAATGAAATTAAAAAAGCGATATTAAAAAACTGATCTCCAGCCATTTTAGCTTTAATTTTTGCCCATAAAATGTATAGAAAGCGTGCGCCTAGGAGGCAGTGTTCTAACTAAGTAGATGGATGTATTCTTTTTGATTAGTGTTTCAGACACGGTGTTACAAATATTTTGGCGTAATTTAAAAAACCATAAACCGACTTTAACTATGCAATTTGACAACATTGAAAATATACAAAAAAGGGGATAAATATTAATCCCTCATAATGATTTGCACCGTAACAAAATCATCTGTCCAGAACTGATCTTCCTTCGTTCTATGCTATCCGTCTTCATTGATAGCAGCTCTTTTCTGGTATCCTCCATGCATCAACTTTGTAAGGTTCTTGTTTACGTCCGTTGCCATGGAAACCGCTATAGGGTATAATTTGCAATGAGGGAAATTATCATGAAGAGGATGTTTTCGATACTTTTTCAGCGCACACATAAATATCTCGGGAATCTTACTTTTATGGTACCACCTCAAATTTAGAAAGTAAAGAAAGAATCACCAAACTTCGATGAGAAATGGCGAAGATATTACCAAAATTGATGACTATTCGCGATTTTTCGGAAGTATTTTGTTGTTTTCTGAGCTTGACGGGATAAAAACGAATCCTTCGAGAATAAAGCTTTTATGTGATCAATTCGGAACCATTCTCTATATAAAATCAAAAATAAACATAAAAATGGTGAAAAATAAACATACCACGAAAATAGAACCTCCTGCTGAAGTCTGTAAAAAAATACCTTACGTTACCTTAACTACTGTTTGTCATCAGTGAGCGCGGCCTAAATGCATGCTATCTCACCTGTCATTATAGACATACACGCGCGATAGAATGAAATGCACAATGATTTATTGGTAAAACGGCCGCCGAACAGATTTTAGCACAAGGGTTATCATTATCATAGAAAAACGATCAAATGTATTTCTTTAAAATTAAATTATTTTAACTTACTAATAACTAAACTATGTCGTCAAACTGACCTGACCTTTATTTTAGAGTTTTCTTTCCCCGTATGTTATTTATTTTCGACCAAAGTTAAGATAAAATTCCCGTTTAAATACGAAAGTTTAGAAGCTTGTATTTTTCAAACGTATACTTTTTTTACTGTTTTAGTTGTATACAAACATAGTTTATGACGATCTAAATTGGTTTTATCGTTAGTTTTGGATGGTCAACATCAAACAGCCTTGTAGTTGCCCTTCCACGTTTGTATGAAAATATGAACGGCTAGTTCCACCTTAAGTGTATTCAACCTATGTTTATCATTATATTTCCTAAACGCCCCCTCAGTCCGACAGCCCAAGCCGACCCCACCATAGACAAGGCCCTCAAGGCCCGCCGGAGACAGCTGGACATAATGCTGTCTCGTCCCATCTTCCCCAGAGGCTTCTCATTCAAATACCCCACTTTGAACGATCCTATGGCGCTAAGTATGCCCCAGGAGAATGCTTTGGAGGTAAGTTAAATTATATACATATTAGCTGCGCCCGCGGCTTCGCACGCGTTTTTCCTATGAAATCATTAAAAGGTGATTTTCATCCCACGGAAACAGATTCATGGGATAAAAAGTAGCCTATGTTTTATTCCAGTATTAGAATTACCTGTATGCAAAATTTCAGCCAGATCCGTTCAGTAGTTTTGGCGTGGAGAGGTAACAAACATCCATACATCCATTCATCCATCCAAACTTTCGCCTTTATAATATAAGTGTGATTAAATTATATAATAACTAGCAATAAACCGCAATCGACTGATGGCCTGAAATTTAACATAACGCAGGCAATCGCTCAGATTCAACCGGATTTATGCAGTAGAGTCATAGGCCCGTATTATGAAAGCTTGCTGAGTCATCGATATATGCTTGAGCAACGCTTTTCTATGGCATAAACGTCACTCAAGCATAGCTCTATGACTGAGCAAGCTTTCATAATACGGACCATAGAAAATTGGATCTCTCGTATTCGAAGCCGCGGCGGACATTTAAACGACGTCATATTTCATAAATAATGGCACAAATAGACCTTTCGAATAAAAAAAAGACGTGTGGCACTCGAGGACTGCCGCGGTAAAGCTATTGCTCTTGTTCACGCCAAAACTAATGGACGGATCTGACTGAAATCTTGCATACAGGTAATTTTAATCCTGGAATCAAACATATGCTACTTTTGGTCCCATAAATCAGTTTCCGTAGGATTAAATAATAAGTGCACTCACGCGGTCCCAAACTCTCGGATTAAATCTGTGCCCAAACTCAAAGCCAAATGCTCAGACCCATCTACGTTAGGCTACTAAAATCTAACATTTAACATACGTTATTTTACTTTCAGGTAATGAAAAAAGCCATAGAAACTGGTGAAATGAAAAAAGAAAAGAGGAAAAGCAAAAACGCCCCTCTTCTGAAGCTTAGCAGAGGTGTACATAAGAATAAGAAATTGAAGAATAAAACCTGAATATTATTATAATATAAGAAATCATATAATTCATAACTATGTTTTTCTCGAAGCTGCCCCACAGTTAATTTGAGTGCTGATCTTAGATTAAGATAAAATATACCGTCGAAACTGGAGCAGTACCTATTCTTAAAAACTAAATTGAAGTAACTTATTATACGCCAATCTTATGCCAGCGGCATAAGAGATAGTTTTGCACAAAACGAAAACGAAACTTCGATTTTCTTTTTCCGAGTACCTATGGTTTGTCCACGTTGAATGGAGCATGTTAGTAAACAAAATACGACACAAATAACAAAATCTCACTTGCTTGGCGTCGAGTTTCAGATATAATTGTAAGCAATTTTTATTGAAGGGAGGATCTAAAATCGACAAGTAATGTAAATTACGTATATAAGGACGCGCCAACAAAGTGAATTTTAGGTTAAGTATGGGCGGTTTATTTACGTTTATGCCTCATTCAAAATGGACACGGTATAGGTCCGCAGACTTATCTTTCCACGGAACAAACGGAAGAAAATGTTTCTTCACAGCAAGCACCTAGAGTCCACCACTGTTCTTGATAGATTCGTGGACTTTATCTACCTAGACAACTATCTTTTTTGATAGAATCATGAATTTCAAAACCAGCCATGTATTGTGAAAATGTCTCAATGGGCGAAACGACGCTTATCATTTTTGGTAGTGTCGTTTGGACCCTTAATGGGCGGAAATGATGGGCGAGACGAAACTACTCCAAACTAACTACCTTACAATGAAACCTAACATTTTAGGAGTTGGAAATCAGAAGTCAGATGTCAATAACTTTATTTATTTATTAGGCTTACCGATAAACACAGACAAATATAGTTAGTTATGGTGTTATTGAGATTCTGTTCATGAATGTTTTGTCAACTAGTGGAAGAAATGAACAAGAATCACCAGCAAGTCTATATAAAAACCATATAATTAAAGACATTTATAAATAATATAATGGATAACCTTAAAATATAATCTTGACCTTTCAATATTTTCAATACTATCTTAGCGATTGAATGTTCTGTGTAGAAATCTACATAGAGTATAGTATTATATTATCTGTGACATAGATAACTAAGGGTTCTATAATTTACGTGTTGGGCTATACTTTTTTCCCATAAATCAGTACCCGTGGGATAGAAATCCCCTTAGGTTTTCATAGGGCGCAGCTAGTTATTAATAAAATTATCGTGAAGTGAATTTAAAAAAATAAAACCAAGACAAAGCCTTGAAATAACGTTTATTTACAAATAAATAATTTTCTTAGTTCTAACTTTATTTGGTGCTGCCATCTAGTTTCGTAGCGGTAACCTGTAGTTAGGGTCGACCTCTAGTGAGTGCGCTTTGATGACGCTAGAGTAGTAGTGTGCCGAGGAGCGTGCGGTGCGCGTACGCTCGGGGGAATCGAAGTCCACTTCGTAGAGACCGAATTTCGACCTGTAACCAATGATTTGCATCGTTCGATACGCCCCTTACGCCCAAAAACTGGCATTGTCTTTGAATGCGTGCGTGCGTTAACATAATGCCGATGCACGCACACTATGAGGAGATAAATTTAGTGTTTTCGTCAATAGATCTTACATAATATTGTTATTTATCGTACAATCACATTAGCACGAACTTTTGTAAACAAGCACACCACTAAAACACACATAATTCACTGATTCCAAATGAGTGAGCCACAAACTTTGCTTGGCCACAAACACGGGCGCGGTCTTACTACATAAAGGGCTATTTATGTATCTTTATAACGATTTAAATCCTTGCCTGAGCCAAAGAGAATATAACGCTACGCTAGCCTGAGCATGTAATTCATTAGCTGCCTTAACAAGGGCGATATATCGCGCGCGAAACAGCAAATCGTGCGCGAAAGAGCCTGTAAAGATGTTGGAAGGGAAATAACACACGATTGCGATCATCAGCTGTTTTTTGACTGTTGATGTTCGGTTTAAAGATGTTTATTTCTCATAAAAACAATAATGTTCACTTACAATGAGATACAAAAAATAATATTAAATAATGCTTAGGCTAATTATTACCTTAAGTATAAGTTAGGCTATAAACGTATTTGTTTAATTTTGTTTTGAACATATTTATGCTAGCACATTCCTTGATGTCGTTAGGCAAGCTTGAATAACTGCACTCCCTCGTAAACAATTGTTTTCTTGCCGTAATCAGTACGTGCTTTAGATAATTCTAGTTTATATTTATTTCTAAAAGTGTAAGGGTTATTCCTTTTTCGTAGTTGTAGGTTTGATTTTATTGAGTTAGAATGAATGTTTCTTATCAAGATGCAAGTTGAGTATGTATACATTTGTCTAAGGTTTAATAAATTCGTTTTATTATATATTTCTTTAGTTGGTGTTAGGTATTTATAATGATACAGTGTTTTTATAATTTTATTTTGTGTTCTTTGGAGAGGATTTAAATTTGTTTTAGCGGCCGATCCCCAAATTTCGATAAGGTAATTTAAGTGCGATTTAACTAAGGAGTTATAAATAATTGAGCGTGCTTTGGTTGGAATACAGTGTGCTATTTGGCGTAATGATATTAATAAGGCCGTTAATTTTGACTTGACGTGATTGATGTGAGATTTCCACGTTAGTTTGTCATCCAACCATAAGCCGAGGTATTTTTCTTTATCACTCCGTGTAATTATATCATTGTTTAAGACAAGAGGGGAAAAATTGGGTATTGGTTTATTTATTGCAGCAAAAATCATGTAAGATGTTTTTTTTGTATTGATTGTTAAGAGATTAAATTTTAACCATTCGTTTAGTATATTAAGGTCCCTTTGAGCGTCAGTCATGATGTTTTCTATCGATTTATCAAAATAAAATAGACACGTATCATCGGCATAGAGCGTTAGGTGTCCAGATAGACCTATTTTATTGATATTATTTAAGTAAAGTAAAAAAATTAAGGGCCCGACAATTGTTCCCTGGGGAATCCCGTAGGTCACATTTTGTGACGTACTTTCGAAGTTATTGATCTTAACAACTTGCTGCCTATTTTCCAGGTATGATCCAAACATTTTGAGCGCAATTCCTGTAACTCCTATATTATTCAATTTCAGTAACAGCTTTTTGTGTCAAACTGTGTCAAATGCTTTTTTTAAGTCAATAAATATACCTACTGCAATATTCTTTTGATCTATGTTAGATTTTATTTTAGTGACTAAGTCTATTGTGGCGGATAATGTATTTGACTTTGGGCGGAAACCATATTGTTCATTGATAAAGAAGTCTTTTTCCACAAGGTAGTCATTTAAACGATTATATAGAATGCGCTCAAATATTTTAGACAGTACCGGCAAAACTGAGACTGGCCTATAATTTCCAGGGTCAGTTCTAATACCTGATTTGTAGATAGGGCTGACCTTGGCAATCTTAAGCGAGTCTGGGAAGGTACCTTCCGTTAGGCATTTGTTTATACAGTTTGTTAGGTGAGGCGCGATTATATTTTTAATGCATTTAACTGCCTTCGTACTCAATCCGTCTAGCCCGGTACTAGTGTTTGGATCAAGTTTATCGATGATTTTTATTATTTCGTCCGTGCTGCATAACTTAAAATCGCTTAATTCTGAGTTCTGAATGTTTGTTTGTTTTAACGACTGTACGTATCAAATACAATGTCGACTGCAATCGCCTACAGAATCACCCCCAGATGCGATGTAGGTATTCCCGTTGCTGCTGAAGTACAGTCAACGTGAATTCGAAATCTGTTAGGTCCGTCAAGGCCACTTGAAGGTTGACTTTGAATCTTAAAAACGCTGGAGTTGTATATATTTTACTTTGGCATTAATTTTGAACTAAACTCGTATTGGAATGGTACTTGTGGGTCAAGTTGTGGGTTCGATTCCTACTGCGTGCATAGGTAGTTTCAAATAAGTACGTACGTATATCCATCCATCCACTCGAAGTTGTCCAGCAGCGTCCAAGCGGTATACCCCGACACGTTGACATGGTCTTCTGTGATGGCTAGCAACACCTGGGAAGTAGTCGATGGAATAATTAATAATAATAATCTTTAATTGGCTCTCTGGTGTTATTAAGTAAATTGTGTTAAGTTAGTGTAAGCCGTTCATTTTCTAATTAAATAAATAATAATATTTGTAAGGAAACGCACCTACCTACGCATACGACATGACCAATTAAAAAACAAATGTTTATTTCATCAACAAAACTTTACAAAGATTATGATCCGTGCTCGGATAAAGCTAATATAACCATATGAACCACCTTTTAAGTATAAAATACCTGTATTAGTAGGTAACACTCTTCTTCAACATACAGTACAAGATTCTTACAAAAAAAACATTTGACTTGTCGCAATTGTCGCGTCCCCAAGAAGCGCTGGCTGCATTGCCCCGATTCTTACAAAAAAAACATTTGACTTGTCGCAATTGTCGCGTCCCCAAGAAGCGCTGGCTGCATTGCCCCGATTCTTACAAAAAAAACATTTGACTTGTCGCAATTGTCGCTTTCCAAGAAGCGCTGGCTGCATTGCCCCGATTCTTACCAAAAAAAACATTTGACTTGTCGCAATTATCGCGTCCCCAAGACGCAGGCTGCATTGCCCCGCTGTATGGCAATGCTGATGCGCTGCGTTAGATACTCACCAGCTCTCGGGCTCTCAAATAAATATGGTTTCTTTCTTTTCTTCTTTCTCTCACGATCTCTGTAACGCCGTAGAAACAAACGAAAAGTTCAAAAAGGTTTACCTGTTTCAAATACTTCTGTTGGAAATCAATTCTGTCGAAGTCATCGAGCCCCCCCGTATTGGGGTATCCATTCTCTGTGATCAGGATCTCTATGTCTCCATAAGTCTTCTTTAGCCAGGCCAACTGCTTGCGGATTCCTTCGGGGTTGGTCTGTAAAAAAAAATGTCACACTAATATTATAAATGAAATAAAGTTTCAAAACCTATCACTGGCACCAGTCTCTCACAAACAGGTACCTAATTTTCTACTCTAGACCTACTTAGAAATATAAAACCTTTTTGTGAAGAGAAAATAAATGAATTTATTATTATTTACTAGCTGTGCCCGCGACTTCGCACGCGTTGTTCCTATGGAGACGTATTTTGGGTGTTTTCCCGGCAGTTATTCGAATTTTTCTAGCCGTAAAAGCCATTCTTGAACTTCAACGAACATTTAAAAAAAAGAATTGGCCAAATTGGTCCAGGCGTTATTGAGTTATGCGCTTACCAACACATTTAGCGAAACATTTTTATATTATAGAAGACTAGCTGCGCCCCGCGGCTTCGCACGCGTTTTTCCTATGGAAACATGAAAAGGTGATTTTCATCCCACGGGAACTGATTTATGGGATAAAAAGTAGCCCAAACATAGGCTACTTTTTATCCCATAAATTAGTTCATTCCAGGATTAGAATTACCTGTATGCAAAATTTCAGCCGTTCAGTAGTTTTGGCGTGAAGAGGTAACAAACATCCATCCATACATCCATACAAATTTTCGCCTTTATAATATTAGTGTGATGTGATGTGATTATTACATAGAACCAGAAAGACTGGCAGGTGCCCCAGCTAGGGTCCTTCAGCAGCTTGGCCTCCAGATCAGGAGCGTCTCCGAGAGGCCAGGGGGACAGCGTCTCGCCCTCTCGAGCTGGACGCACCACGCGGCTGGTGTAGAAGTTCAGCCCGTAGAAGTCATAAGTCCCTGTAGAGAAGAAATAATCTCAGGTTTTTAACCGACTTCAAAAAAAGAGGAGATTCTCAATAATTGAGGAACTCCTCCTCAAAAGGAAAAATAACATACGTGACAAATTATTTGTCGCGTATTTATGTTTTTAACCGACTTCCAAAATATGAGGAGTTTCTCAGTTCGACAGTTTTTTTTTGTTTTTAAGTTTGTTATCTCAGAGCTTTTGTCTGGATTGTCCGATTTTAATGATTATTTTTTTATATGAAAGCTGGTGCTTCCCATGTGGTCCCAATTAAATTTTGTTCAGTTCTGACAATGTAATCCATGAAAATTCATGAAAAAACTATAAAAATTTAAGTCGGTTTATAGTTTTTTAAAACAAAATTAATTATTTATTTTTATCTTTGTATGTTATTTGATATCTCCGCCCATGGTTAACCGATTTTGCTGATTATTTCTTTTTTTATAGAGAATGATCCTGAGGTAGATAGAACTTAATTCCCGAGCGATTAGTATTTAGTACACAAAAAAAATCAAAAGGTAATAATTTTCCCAATCATTGTTAAATTATGGTGTCCATGGCAACGTTCGTAAACAAGAGACCTGCAAAGTTGAAGGATAGCAGATAAAACAAAGGGTGATCGTTTTTTCAATGACCCTTCTATGAAAATGATGTAAATAATTCTTTGAACAACGCACGTTTGTACGTTCAACAGTAAGGTCGTTCGTTTTGAGCGAACGTCAACCGAAACTTCGTATTTCGTGTAGAACTGAGGGCCGATAACAATGTGAAAATCGATGTCGAAAGCTATAATAGAAAAGTCCAGAAATATATGGGCTTGACATATGCCTTAGATAATGTCACGTGATCTGTTCTGAATTTTTCCCTACGAATCTTTCAATTGTTTTCGATTCGCTTCATGGCGAATGCTGGTTGGCTAGGCCCTCAGTTCTGCTTAGGGCGCTGCTAAGGGACTAAGGGATAACCATGGAGGGCGGGCGCTCTTGATTTTTAACCCTTAGTCCCCTCTTTCGACACCCGCGGGAAGAGTTGGGGTGGTGCAAATTCCGGCACCACAGAGATAAAGTTAATTTATGTACCTTATTACTTAATGTAGAGCTGAGTTTGACCCTTTTTGGCCAACAGGGGAAGCACAGTCGCTAACTTTACACCTGTATGCCTATCTATGTAAATGTAACTGTACCGTGTCCATTTTGAATTAGGCGTAAACGTAAACAAACCGCCCATACTTAACCTAAAATTCACTTTGTTGGCGCGTCCTTTTATACGTAATTTACATTACTTGTCTATTTTAGAACCTCCCTTCAATAAAAATTGCTTACAATTATATGTGAAACTCGACGCCAAGCAAGTGACATTTTGTTATTTGTGTCGTATTTTGTTTACTAACATGCTCCATTCAAAATGGATAAACCATAGGTTGTGACCTTAGCTATTGTACCTATGTAGTCACCTGTTTTGGTCAAATAAATGTATCTTTATCTTTACCTTTAACAAATTCCTTCTCCTCGTCCGTGAAAGCTGGCAGGTTGGAGCGAGAATAACCTTGCTTCAGACTATTCTCTGCCAGACGTCGCTCTATCGACGGAGGCCAGCCGCCAACCTTGGAGTAAATGGCGTGCGAATAGCGCCCTGCCTGTGAATTATCATTTTGCCTGTGAATTTCATCTGCCTTTTTTATTTACTTCTTTATTGAAAATATAATAGTTAACTCTCTAATAATGTAGCCTTACATTTATAATATATGTATGGATAGTAGATTGTTTGCAACAGTCGGCAGTTAGCTCAATTGTTTCTATTGTAACTTGTATTTTCTCTACATTCATACAGTTTTTAAGTAGACAAGAACTTAAGAACCATGGAGAAATAAGCCGTTGCTGTCATTTTTCTGCTAGGAAATCCAGGATGTGTAAAGTTGTAGTTAGAAACAAAAGTTATTTCTTCAACAAGTAAACAAATCGGATTTTTGTTGCACGTGCCGATTTTATATCCCGAGCTACCGAAGCAGTCTAGAGTAGAGTCAAGAGCGCAGCGAGTGGCTCTAAAGTACTCGTAGACTGCTGAGCTAGCGAGGGATTTAAAAGGCATGAAACAGAAAATCATGAGTTTTGGCGCATGCATAGAAAATACGATGCGCGTCTAGATCGCTCTGTATATTTCTCACTCACGAGAAAATCATATCTTGTCATCGCGCTCGAAATAATAACCAATGATATTATTTCGTAGCGGCATTATAACAAACTCTTCACACAATACAATACAATACAAATGTACTTTATTGCACATCAAATAAAAACAAAAACACAGGACAGGAATAGACAAATACAAATTACATTGGACATGGCGGCTTTATCGCTATGATCTCTTCCAGACAACCTTCACACGTCAGTCCTCACCATGTTCTCCCTGGCGAGCTGCGCCAGGTCCTCATCTTCCGGGGTCTCCGGCTCCATCCACACTAGGTGGTTTGATAGTGACAAACGACCTGAAGTCATAATTCACTGCTTTGCATAAAAATACTCAAACAAATTAAATAATGACGACCTCTGGTGGTGGCGGCGGGCGAAAGTCCGGAGTGGGGGTTCGATTCACGCCTAGGGATAAATTTGTGTACGATCTGCAGATATATGTTCAGAGTGCTCTGGATGCATTGTAAAATCTAAATATATATAGTTTTCTATGGATGTGTTACAATGCATCCAGAGCACCCTGAACAAATATCTGCAGATCGTACACAAATTTATCCCGAGGCGCTCATCAATGCAATAAAAATGTTATTGTGATTAATAATAGTGAATTTGAATTTGGAATTTGAATCATACTATTTATCAAGCTGTTTTAATAGTAAACATTTGACTTGTCTATGTGCTTATTTTGTAAGTCTAAAGAAATAAACGATTTGACTCTGATTCATAAAAAATATATATCTATGTAATCTACTGTATTGCTTAATACAATATCAGTTTTATGTAGTAAAAGTAAGTCAATCATTTATTTGTCACATAAAACACATGGATACAGTTAGATTTCTTAGTACAAAGAGGCGGAAATAAGTCACATATACGAGTGAAAGTGGCTTAGTTATAGCCTACACTTTACAAGATAAAATTATTACAGAAGCATTAATAAATAACTAATATTAGATTTTAGGTCTGCAATAACTAGATATGAGGTCTAAATTATGATTTGTGTAACAGACGCTAGTTCGGTGTTAATCCTTTAATAATTAATCCATACTAAAATGGTCGAAAAATAT
This sequence comes from Eupithecia tripunctaria, assembly GCA_955876795.1. Taxonomy (NCBI): domain Eukaryota; kingdom Metazoa; phylum Arthropoda; class Insecta; order Lepidoptera; family Geometridae; genus Eupithecia; species Eupithecia tripunctaria. Next base: position 2,636,762 of record OY041623.1, on the reverse strand, counting down.
TACAATCTTTACCCGGAAATTTGAAAAGGTAAAAGGTTACCGCCGAGCGCAGCGAGCGAGCGGAAGGGTTTGTAAGCTGTATTCTGAAGGTTTTTAAAAATAACTACCTATATGAATCTTCTATATTAGCAGAGTACCGCGAGTACCGGGACCACGGCACACCTAGGTATCCAAAAATTATCAATGGTGCGTCAAATAAAACACAAATCGACTTGCGCCGGATGATGCTAAAAGATGATTTTCTCTATCTTTAATTTTATTTGTGCACCAAATTAGTTCTATTTTATTTAAATTAGTGTGTTTGTACCTATTTGTTTTGTATATCATTGTTTCTTTTATTAGCGTTTTTTTTGTTTAATTTTTAGTATTGTGAGTATTTTGTCCGTAACGCCAACAAGTGGCTCTGCCGGAAGACCAGCGTTGGATGGTAGCTTGTCAGCCATTCAACTCATGCTGAGTCAGAGCCAATTTTGTAGACGGACCTAAGTACATTTTTTTTCCCTTGCTCTAAAATGTATTCCCACTTATGTTCTGTCTATAAAATAAATATATTTTATTCTTATTCTTATTCTAAAAGAGCTTTGTGAATTTAGAATTGTTTTCAAAGATTTGGGCCTTTGGAATTTTGCAACTTAATTTTAATTATTTTGATAGCGAGAGCGCCCCCTAATTTATTTCTTTACCTTTCTGCGTTGCTCTGAACTCTTGATCATAGATCCTCCAGGCCTTCGCATGGGCCATCAAAGCATTCTTGTTGCATAGATAGGGCGCCACCTGAAATAATAAGTACTTAGTTATATACAGGTGTCAGCTGTGTGGTGCCACTCTGCATATAAATCGCCTTTTGTTTTCATTGCCCTATAGTAGGGATTCACTTCTTCTTTTGTCCTCAATAAATCAAGGGTTCGAAATAAATTGGAATCAAAAAGATGTTGTCGCCGATGATCATACGTTTCTGTCGCGAATAAAAACAAATACCTCGACGACAGAACCACGAGCACTCCCTCCACCTTTCCATGGTCCTGCCAACCTTGCGGTTATACGGACTGAATCGCGAAAAAAGAGTCACTCGAGTGACTCAAGACTCTACAAATCCGACGCACTGTGTCCCGTACACTCTCCCCCTTTTGGGGCATGCCACATCACATCACAAACTTCATTGCTAGGCATCCCCACGAATGTATTCCTTCCTCAGCACGCCTAATTTTATTCCATGCTTTGGCGAAGCGTTTGAGCTCGGCAAAGTGGACTTCGTTGATCACTTAGTTGCTGTGATATATCGGTCCCTCATGTCCGCCCTCCCTAACCATTCCCTTTAGTAAACCACCTCGCTCTGCCGCATAAATTGGTCATGGACCGACGCATCTCGGAGGCCTTCTTTCCTTCGATCTGGTCGCCTATTGGTCCTTCCGAAGGGCAACGATATGCCGCCGACAGATCCCAAGGCGTACCGACCCATTACCCTGTTGCCTGTGCTCGGCAATGTCTTGGAGAAAATGTTGCTGTGGAGTGTTCCTCAGCTCACTCGCGGTATCTCCTCAAACCAGCATGGCTTTACAACGGGTCAGTCCACCACGTCAGCTTTAGGCACCATCCTAGACGAGGTTAGGAATTGTAGGGCGAAGTATGTACAGGCCACATTTTTGGATATCTCAGGAGCCTTCGACAACGCCTGGTGGCCAATGATCCTGGTTAAGGCAAAACTAGGAGGTTGCCCGCCGAACAATTACAAAATGTTGGCGAGCTACTTCCGCAGTCGCAGGGTGGCCATGGTTGCGGGTAACCGGGCGGTGTGGAAGACGGCCATTATAGGTTGTCCCCAGGGCTCTGTACTAGGTCTGACCCGCTGGACACGAAGGGAGCGGCTATCGAAGAATGGGGATCGTGAAACAAGCTTACTCTCGCCGCCGCAAAGTCCCAGATAATGACCCTGGAAGGGAAACTGCAAAGGCCACCCGTGCTTTACCATTTGAGCAAAATTGCCAAGCACCCCGCTAACGGCTCAGTTGGCCGCCATCTTTTAAAAATTTGCGCAACAGCAAAAATTTTTTTAAATTTCTCAAGAACGACTCATTGAATATTCTTCGTTGATTATTCTTTGTATTTACTGGGAAGATGCTGTAGATTATGTGTAAATTTATAGAATCACCAAAAACGGTAAAATTTTAATGAAAAAACGAGACTAACTTTTGCATTTTTGCAAATCCAAGTTCCATGTCCGCTTTGTTTATGAGTGATTTTCTTTAGAATTATGGGGTTTTATGGTTTTTTATGTTGATGAATAAGCTAGGTAATTTATCAAGGAATATTTATATACCAAGAAGTAAGTACCTGCCTATAGCAAAGCAGGTAGAAATTATTTTGCGTAAAGTTTGTCAACCCACAACAACGGCGGGACAAACAAAGGCCGCCCAGCCGTTGTATGAAGTTTTGCAAGGTCATCACATCAGTGACGCGCGCGCGCGGTACGCGGCGCACGCCTAAAATGGCGTCCGTGTTTTGTTTTAGTTTGTGAACAGTATTGTGGTGTAATTATTGTGTTATGAAGTGACGTGAATACATACTCGTATAATTATGCGTAAATACCTATGCTACCTAGGTACTAAAAGTGTTAGTTTTGGTGAATATCTATTGTGATTGTGAAGTGAAATATGATGCAAATTGTGCCACGATTTTGACTCGAAATCTCAACCTGGGAAAGAAATTAAATAATTTCTGTATCATGTAAGTTTTATTAAATTATTATAATAGCATTTGCTCTTAGGAAATTTCAGGACGAACACAATGATGTATGATTTATAACATATAATTATACCATACTCCCGTAAAATTGCTTTTTTTTGATGATGTCACGTAAAATTTATCGCCGTTAAAAAAGGGCTGGCACTCAAGCTAAGGGTGGTAAGGGGTGGCTGGCGTTAGGCGGGTTAAGCCCAACACGTCAGTCATTCGATATGGGTAAACAGAGCAAAACACCCAAAGAGCCGCTGCATTCCCAGCGTCTTTGTAAACGTCTTACGTTACAACTGCTAACGCTTGAGCCGAAATGCCAATAGCCGCGTACCCACCTAGCGCACAGGCTCGCGCGGCAGCCTCGGTGTCCGGATCGCGAGCGATGGCTCCCGCGGCAGCCTCAGTAGTTTTGTTCAATTTACACAAGGCCGCCTCGCGAGCCAGGCTGAGCCATCATAATTCCGCGAGTATTCGTAATGGACAGTCGTGTATTTTCAGCTGCAGCTATTTTCCTAGCTGCTTACTGTTTCAAGAAACGAAAACAGTCACGTATCAAGAAAAAACCTAGACGCTTCTGGATTAGAAAAAGGGTCCCAAAGCGCATTGTACGTGCTGTACAGTTGTATTAAGCGAATGGACTCCTCCTGACTGCCCATGATATCAAAATTACAGAAGACAAACACGGAAGAGACAAAACTTGAAGTAGCTTCGCGCGCGAGCCAAAACATAACCGTCCCCACCTAACGCACAGCGCTCACTGAGGCACCTTTGAGCGCGTCAAGTTTACCGACAACAGATGGCTCGGGGCCGAGCCGTGCTCGGTCGAGCAAACGCGCGCCCGAGGCAGGCCGAGGCACGTCCACACCAGCCGAGGCATTTGGCTCGCGAGGCTGCCGCGCGAGCCTGTGCGCTAGGTGGGTACGCGGCTAATAGGTAACTACCTATGACTTAACTTTTCTGAGACAATCTACTCATAATAACTGTCACTGTATGAATGATGTAAGGTTAGAGTGCTATCTTAAATTCGGAAACGTAAAAATAGTAACCAATTGTTTGCCACCCAGGAAGGACGTCAAAACTTAGATTCGTTAGGGCTGGCACTGCGATAAAGTCAAAAATTTCTGGTGAATATAATCTTCTCGTTTGACCAAATAAATGATTTTGTGAATTGAAATAATTGGATTTTGCATTAACTTGACGTAAATATTTTAAAAGCTACTATCTAATAGAATTTACAGGTGAAATCATCGTAATTCTGCTAGGCCTGCATCATTACGTAGTGATAACCCTAAAAAACAGCTGATTTGTTTTATTAGTAAACATGCTCTATTCTGAATGGACATGGAATAGGTACATACACTTACCGCTGAATAATTGCAGCCCGGTATGTTACCTTTTGTTTTTTATTCGGTGATTAAAAATTCGTTTACGAATTGACTGGTCTGCGGGGGATACAGAATTATGTGGGACTCGACGTCCTGAGAAGGACGTAATACCCACTCAACTACTCTCCGGTGTCCCTCGTTCGCCATTTTCGGCGAACCACGGAAACATAATAACCTCCGCGATCAGAGTCAGAGTCAGAGTCAAATCGTTTATTTCTTTAGACTTACAAAATAAGCACTTAGACAACTCATTTTTTTAATACCTATATAAACAGCTTGATAAATAGTTACTACTATCAAACAAGAAATAAGGTGCAATTGACTCTAATTCTCTCAAATTTTTGTCCACTAGCGGAAGAAGTGAAAAAGAAACCACTAGCAAGTTTATCGCTTATCAACTAATACAATCTTAGCATAACTAAGTCTAACTGTTCTTACATACTATTGTCGGTGTGGAACTGGGCGACATCCGGCCAAGCATTAACATCATTAACGTAATCATCTAAGGAGTAATGCTTTCTTGATAAGATTTCGTTTTATATACAGTTTAAATTTACGAATAGGGAGCTCAGTTGCCTCAGATGGAAGCTTATAATAGAATCTTACGCAATTGCCCACAAATGATTTCCCTACCTTTCGTAACCTATATGATGGGATATGTAATTTGTTCTTGTTTCTTGTATTTTTATTGTGAACATCACACCTTTTCATAAAATTATCTCTGTTTTTGTGTGTATACATTAGATTTTCATAGATGTATTGCGATATTACTGTTAAAACATTTATTTCTTTATATAATTCCCTCAACGAGACTCGTGGATTTAATTTATAGATCCGACTGGCGCCCCCTTTTCCTCCCATACTTAGCCAGCGAGCCCACCATTCCACACGTCGACTCCATTCTTCGGTCACCTTTCCTACCCTCTATTGGGACACAAACATCGACGCATGCAACATGCGAATGTCGACTGCAGCCCAGTGGGTACCTAACCTACCTCAGCGTCTACAATCGCTGGAGCCATAATGCCAGTGTTGTAAGCGATGTCGCAAAAGACCAGAGGCTCGTTGAGGGTGATCCAGGTCTTCACGCGGTCTCCGAGGAGGGTGAATGCTGTACGTGCGTAGTCTTCGAACCAGTCTGATACCAGGGGATTCGTCCAGCCTCCTAGAAAAGGACGATAAAATAATGGTATGGTAAAATAATAGTGGTTTTGGTACAAACGGATGTATGGATGAATGCGTGGATGTTAGTTACCTGTTCGTAAAAAAAACTACTGAACGGATCAGGCTGAAATTTTGCATACAGGTAAATTGTAATCCTGGAAGCAAACATAGACTACTTATTATCACATAAATCAGTTCCGGTGGGATAGAAATCACTTTTAAACGTTTCCATAGAACCAATGCGTGCTGTGTATTCACGGGGCGTAGTTAGTAATATATAATAAACCTACTCAACATGTTCACTAAGCACCTATCTGCTTACCTGTATCTACTTAATATGTTTGCCTTTAATACTGTTACTGTTCTTTTTGTTACTTTTCCTGTGCTGTTTGTGTGTGGTGTACCTATAAAAGACTATATATCTATGTTATTATAGCTTACTAATATCTACTCGAGAAATGTGTCACGTGTCACCTATAAAACGCGACTTCTATCTTCCGTATTATACGTTCATGTTAACTTTAATCTTATAAATAAATCAGTTGGGAACTATCTGTTAGAGGACTTTATCATTCCTTTGACACTGGCCATACCAAGATCCTGAAGACTCTGCGGCAGGTCCCAGTGGTACAGAGTGACGACAGGTTCGATGCCCTTCTTCAGTAGACCGTCGATGAGGTCGCTGTAGTACCTCGCACCATCCTCACTGACGTGGTTGCTGAACCCTGAGGGCAGGAGACGACTCCAGGATATAGAGAATCTGGGAATAAAGGTTTTATGTCAATTGGTAGCTGGGGCGGTTGCCTATAGATCGACTCGTCACATTCAACTCTGGACTGGTTACCGGAAGATCGACTGTTCTGATATCCAGTTCAATCCAGGGTTGATTGAGAGACCAGGGTAATCTACCAAAGGATTTAGGCCTATGTCGTCAGCATAAATTATGTCGTTTATGTCGCTCGTCCACTAAAGATCAAGGAAGAAGGGAAGCAGCTTCTTTGTGTGTCTTTTAAACACCTTATCTGTGATCAGATCACTGATCTGTGATCACCGATCCGCCTGCGTGATGAATTGTGATTATTGCAAAATCTCTTGGGAAAGGCACTCTCATTAGTGGACGTCTGGGTGATGTAAATTGGTAGCACAGTATCTACCTATAGTAATGAACCATCAGCTCCTCCATCATCTCGACGTCTCTCTCCCACAGCTGTAAGGAGTCACTGGCGACGTCTCCGTCTCGCCCCTCAGATGCTCTCTCTCTTGTCTAGGTATCTACCTGTAGTAATGAACTCCAAGCTCCTCCATCATCTCGACGTCTCTCTCCCACAGCCGGTAGGATTCACTGGCGTCATCTCCGTTGCGCCCGTCGGAGGCTGCGCTCGGTTTGCTGTGCATCAGTCGGTCCCAGATGTTTTCACTCTTGTCTGTAGATTATTATAAATAAAACTTTCAATAAGAGTAGTCACACTAATAATATAAATGCGAAAGTATGTATGGATGGATGGATGGATGTTTGTTACCTCTTCAAGCCAAAACAACTGAACGGATCTGGCTGAAATTTTGCACACAGGTAATAATAAAAAGTAGCCTATGTTTGATTACGGGACTAGAAAGTCCCGTAATCAAACATAGGCTACTTTTTATCCCATGAATCAGTTCCCGTGGGATAAAATCACCTTTAAACGTTTCCATAGGAACAACGCATGCGAAGCCGCGGGGCGCAGCTTGTTAGTAATAAATTAGTATTTTATTTTGGAACAAAAACAATGTTATGAAATGGAAACTATGTCAGCTGCAGAAGTTAAAAAAACTGTGTCGCAGATGACAACGCCCTCCTCCAAAATTATTGTGAGTATCGGACCAAATTTTTTTAAACAACTCAATCTCAACAACTCACCTCAACCTCAACAGCCTGTATCGGTCCACTGCTGGACGCAGGCCTACCTCTGATAAGCGCCTTATTGTCGTTTATCTTATGGAGGCTCATGCCCATTATCCCTACGCTTGACATGCGGGTTAGGGATGCTGCCCGCCCCCCAGTGGATACCCCTTAGTCGCCTCTTACGACACCTGCGGGAAGAGTGAGGTTGGTGCAAATTCTAAGCCAGCGCCACAAAGCTACAAAATAACGCATTTTCCTTTTTTACCAACATGTAAGAAATTTAGTTTTAAGAAAGGTTAAAGTACCTACCTACGTAAAAAGCAACCCACCGAAGATTACAAAATAATTATATACAAATTGAATCCTAAATCCTAGCCCATAATTTTGAGACTTAGCTTACGACAATTGGTCTCTACTAGGTAGGTGTTTTTCTCTTTTAAGAATTATGAATCTATCATCTGGAGGTAATTGTCCCAAGTGCACAGGTGTTTCTTGCACTTGGGACAATGACTTCATTTTACCTTTACGGTTGTCACTTCGTAAAAAATTAGCTGTCCATGTTGAAACGTTGTTGCAGTATTTTTCGGAGATTTCAATCGAAATTCGGAAAGTCGTTGAAGTCGTTTCGGAAGTTGTTACCCGAGGGGTGGAGAATCCCCCTTTCGGATAGTACAGATATTTTGTTACACGTTGTATTATAGTCAGTCAGTCTCTGTTGGGGAAGGTGTGTGTGTGTGTGTGTGTGTGTGTGATTGTATATGGCGGTGATGAACCGATGAATGATGGCGCGGTAGATCCGAACTCTCCAACTCAGCACTTGGTTGTCGGAAGACTGGGTACAGGAATATGGGAACAGGAATATGTTATGGGAACAGGAATATGCTATGGGAACAGGAATCTACTTTAACAGCACTTCAGTTGTGTATTTTCACTACCTACCTGCTTATAGCAAAACCCCTCTTGTTTAGAAGAGGCTTAAAAGCAATGTGTGCGAATTATGATAAACAAAATAAACAGTTTTTTTTAACTTTGCTTCTTTATTATGATAACCTTTGGAATAGATAATTTTAGTGATAAAAAGGACCCCCTTGCTTATCATGTCCAAACATTGATAAGCACTTATAATTTTGGTGCTTATCTTATTCCTGTAGTTACATAATAAGATATTGTCTTATCTTTGGTTACCCTCTTGAAATGAAAAAAGATCACACGTAAAGAACTTTGCTTATCTAATCCACAAATGTGTATTTACCTAAACTTGTGGTTTTGTTTTGACAGAAAGGTATAAGTAAAGTACCTATGGTTTATCCATTTTGAATGAGGCATGTTAGTAAACAAAATACGACACAAATAATAAAATCTCACTTGCTTGGCGTCAAGTTTCAGATATAATTGTAAGCAATTTTTATTGAAGGGAGGATCTAAAATCAACAAGTAATGTAAATTACGTATAAAAGGACGCGCCAACAAAGTGAATTTTAGGTTAAGTATGGGCGGTTTGTTTATGTTTATGCTTCATTCAAAATGGACACGGTATAGACACAGCGCTTCACCGATTTATAGCACATACCCAAGCCAAATGACAGCGCCACATTATACACGTGCGTGTGGTTAACGAGCATTGCAAAATTCACACTAACTGTAGCTTTGTAATGTTTCATGAAAATCCATGCACCCGATCGACTGACAGACAACGCAAAGGACTATGTAAGACCGAAACAAAAGGTCTAATAGAAAGCACCTGACTGGCCGAATGTCGCCCAGTTCCACACCGACAATCAACCGACAATAGTATCGTCGGTACAGTTTGTGCTCTTTGGCTTAGAATTTGCACCATCCCATCTCTTCCCGTGGGTGTCGTAAGAGGTTGAGGTTGAGGTACTCTATAGTTTAAGTATTTATAATGAGTTTTGCGTGAGTACCTAGGAATTATAATTTTGCATAGAAGCTTCACTGGCCTTTTTAATCCCTTCAGAGGTGGATTTGAGATATTTGATTTTGTTTTAAAAAACTATAAACAGACTCTAAACGATCAAAGATGTCGAATTCGACATTTTGTCCAATTATATAGTTTTTTTCATGGATCCCATTGCCAGACCTGGACTAAATTAAAAGGACCACACGGGAAGCACCAGCTTTCAAATGAAAAAAGAATCTTGAAAATGAAAATCGGACCACCCAGTCAAAAATTGTGAGTAACAAACATAAAAAAATACAGTCAATTTGAGAACCTCCTTCCTCAGTTTTTGAAGTCGGTTAAAAATTAGATTAGCTTATGTGTTATTCTTGAACATAAGCTATCTATATAACAAATTTCATCTCAATCGGTTTATTAGTTATACCTTATGAGATACGTGGAAACTAAACAAACATTCGCATATATACCTAATACTAGCTGCTTCGCACGCGTTGTTCCTATGGAAACATTAAAAAGTGATTTTCATCCCACGGGAACTGATTTATGGGATAAAAAGTAAACTTCATTTGATTCCAGGATTAGATTCACCAAACATCCATTTATCCATCCATACAAACTTTCGCATTTATAATATTAGTGTGATTAGTGATTTCATGACTTTACTAATTAAATTCCAGTTCCGTTGTCTCTAGGTCTCTAAGGTTCTAGAAAATTAAAAAAAATATGAAGTGGCTCAGTAGTGCGACGAAGGCGCGTCCCTGCCTGTCTCAAAGCCGAGCCTGGGCAGTGAATGCGTTAATATCGGTCTTACCGCTGACATTCCATGCCCCTTCCACCTGGTACGCTGAAGAGGCGACTCCGAACTTGAACCCTGGAGGGAAGCTCAGTCCTTCAGCACAGGAGTTTGCGGCTACGCTGAAATATAATAATAATAATATATGGATGTAAGCGGGTTAACTACGAACCTTGTTTGTGTTTGAAGAACACCAACGTTTCATCCCTTAACGATGGAAATCTTCAGGGCGAGTGCGGTTCTAGACGCGCGCGTACCGCATTCCTTCGAGCACTGTCATTCGTCAAACTAAGAAAGTTTCTATAGTAAAATAATAATAATATAATTGATTTTGTTTAAAATACTATAAACCGACTTCAATTATATGGATCCCATTGTCAGAACTGGACCAAATTAAAATGGTACCACAAGAGAGGCCACCAAATCGAGTCATTTTCAAGCTATTTATAAGCATGATTGAACATGAGCACCTTTATTCGAAAATCTGCCGCGTTGCAAACATCCTAAATACATTCACCATTAGAAATAAGCAAAAATATTTCTAAAATCAGTCGTCTATTCAAAATAAATCGGAAAGTACGAAAACATATTAAAAAATTGTGAAATTCCTTCTAGTTTTTGCAACTGCTCGCTCACACGCGAGGGGCGATGCGACACAGGGGGCAAAATTCCGAAATAAGGCGAACGCCGTCGAATGGCCAACACGATGTGATTCGACGTGAAACAACAACAAATCCGCACAGGCCGGCCGCTGATATTCTTTATCTTGCCCAACACAACACTGAGCTGGTTTGTAGTATTAAAATAATAGTCTGCTTATGTACCTACTGGAAGCATTGCCAGCACTTACTTCGTCTTCTTCTATTGACATAAGTCAGAGTGAGAAATAAAACTGCTTAGCAACTGTTTTAAGTAACCAGAACATTATGAATATCGATAGAAAAAGACGGAGTAAGTAATAGCAATGCTTCCAGTACATAATAAGGGGGTTGATTAAAGTTAACATGTCTGTCACTTCTTAAGGGGGGAATGAGAAGTGACATACATGTTAACTCTAATCAACCCCCTTATTATGTACTGCAAGCATTGCTATTACTCACTCCGTCTTCTTCTATTGACATAAGTCAAATTGAGAAACAACACTGCTTAGTAACAAAGCTTACGGGGGTTCCTTCAGAAGTGACAAACATGTTAACTCTAATTAACCCCTTTATTCACAATATTCTACTTACTTAAAACAGCTGCTAAGCAGTGTTATTTCTCACTCTAACTTATGTAAATAGAAGAAGACGGAGTGAGTTATAGCAATGCTTCCAGTGCATAAGCAGACTATTATTTTAATTAATTAATTTTATCTAAACACTAATTTTAATACAGAATTAATAAGTTTTTAATTTTAGGTGACAACTGTTACGAATTATTACATAGTAGGTATGCACATACCAAAACACGACCAATAACCAAGCGAGCATGTTGATAACTGTTCTTTATCTTAATTTTACCACCTATCTTCTATAATCACATACAAATATTTAGAAACAATTCTGTATCAAGAAATGATTGCTGCGTAAATCATGTCAGTAGGTATTTGTTTTCAGTATCTGCCTGTAGTTTCACACGTGTTTTACCGGATAAAACCTTGATTGTTAACCCAGAAAAACTCACTCTGAACTCAAACTCAACAGCTTTTATTCACAGCCACAGCTGGGTGCAGGCCTCCCTCTGATAAGCTCCTTATTGGCTGTTATCTCATGAGGGTAGTGCCCAGCTAGGGTTGCCAACTTTTATAAGAAGAAATAGAGTATATCAGATTTCAAAGGAGGTAAATATAGAGTACATATTTAAAATAGAGTACCATTTATTTAAAAAAAAATGAGAGGTATTTTTTGGTACTTTTTGCGGCACATACCATTTTATCATTATTTTTAAAAGAGTTGTATGACTCTAAACATTTTTACTCTGAGTTTACATAGATTGAGAGCTCGACGTTAGGAGTTAGGCGTTAGGATGTTAGGACGGACGAAGGAAATCACCTTCCCCTTCTCTGATCGTAGGTTGACTAGCACTAGTATAGTAATTGCGTCAAAAAGAGTATTTTAGCGTACTCTATTAGCTTTATAGATTATAAAGTACGCCCACATGATATAGAGTACATAACTCTATTTTATATTAGGCACAGGGTGTAACACGAGACACGGAACATCGGAGGCTCCCTAGTCCCCGATGTTCCACGTCCCGCTCCTTAGTGGAGGACCTCTTTACCTATCGATTAAACATCATATAATTATGAAATATAATTATAGAACACCCTGAAAAAATCTGCAGATCGTTAACAACATCTGTCCATAGGAATCCTTCGCCCGCCGCGCCAAAGAGGTCGTCTACGTGCAGTGCATACCTGCTTGAAAATATGGAACTCTTTTAAACCTCTATTTTGATTTTTACTCTACGCTGAGCATTCGACCTTTTTAATTACTTTTTTAATGAAATTGTTCATGGTTTTTTATGTGTGAATAGTATTTAATTTAAGGTTATAGCTAAATTACGTTTTTTTTAATCTTTAGGTAGGACTCAAATACATGAGAACTCACACAGGAAAAACTCTTGTGTGAATTCTCATGTAACTCACTATTCTTCCTTTGCTAGTATAAAGATTAACACATATACTACAAGGAAAAGGCTTATCTCCTTTATGAATTCTCATGTAATTCACATTACGTTTATGATTTAATTGTTTATCATCATCACATGCACTGCAGGCAAATGGCTTTTCTCCTGCGTGTATTCTCATGTGTTGAACTAACGTATTTTTATTATTTAAAATGAATGTTTATGATAATTTATAAGATTAGCATCTAATTGAATGTACTTACGGGGTTGACGTAGTCAGTGTTTGGCGAAAAGTCCTTTTAAATTGTAAGAAATAAATGAATCAACAAGTTATTCCCAAACATCATTTAGTAGGTACTAAATGATGTTTGGTAATAAATTGTTCATCACACATTATTGCAGGCAAATCGGTTCTCTCTTATGTGAATGCTTAGGTGTTGTACTAAAGTATTTTTAGTATTCAATTTATTGTGTATCCCATACGCTGGAGGCATATAGTTACATATTGTTACGACACATGAGATTCAATTCAATTCAATTCATTTATTCATTTATGATACACAGGTATTAACATGGATATTCAGACATAAATTAGAGCACTGTGATCTGCCATTTGGCGTACAAATTTTCTTATTACATATTACAAAATCTAACAATGGAGAAAAAGTAAAAATAGCTTACAACGGAAAACTATAAGAATTGAAAATAATGCGTTACATAAAATTGTCAATGAGTAACAACCACTCTGTACTCTACATTTAGTTAATGCTAAATGCTAAACTGCGTCAAAAAATTCATTCAAATTGTAAAATGTCTTACTTATTAAATAATTAAAAAGGTTAGCTTTAAATTTTAAGATGTCATTACATTTCCTTATGTCAGTTGGTAAGTGGTTATAAATTTTGGGCGCCATTACAAAAATACTTTTACTAAATAGAGCTGTTTTTACGTTTTTCCTAAGTAGTAAACAGTCTTGTCGCCGCTTGTTAGTATTATTCAAATAGGAGTATTATTTGAATTCTCATGTGTCGCACTAAATTATTTTTAAGACAATGGGAACTCACCTGTGTGAATTCTCATATGTTGAACTTAATAACTTTCTTATTAAACTCACAGCAAGCAATCAGCTTTTTTATTGTAAATTCTTTTGTTCTTTTGTGTGTTCGTCGATTTCTCTGTCAATTATGTACAGATTTTTAAATCTTAGCCTTTCGATCTTATCTTTAGAGGACCTATGATATATTTGTCATTAAGCTTCAAATTATGTCGATCCCCATTCACATAAATTAAAATTCACATGCTTGGAGTCAAGACAAAGAGATATATTATATTATACAACCATTATGTTTAAAATCGTCGACAAGTTAATTTGAGGTTAACGACTGCGGGTTTGTTTATCTTTTGTGCATGAATAAACAATCGAATAAACAGTTACTGTGCCACGGAGGATTTTTCTTATTTACCTCTAAAATACCTTTCTTTGTAACCACTTTGGAAGAGCACAAAAGGGCAGATGAGTTCTTGTACCTATACGTAACTAATTATTTTTATGTATCAAGATTCTTTAAAATTTTGTTTCATCATGAAACTATTAGGAGTGTGCCAAAAGCAATGTACTTTAGAATCGTTTTTTATCTTCAAAACTGTGAAAGCTAACCTTCATATTTAGGGAAATGTTTTGTTAAAAAACCTAGAATCATTTCTTTAGTGATGTCTTTTAATTTTAAATATAATAGTTTTTCATTACTCATACTCTGAAAGTAGGTCAGAAGTTGCCTGCGCAGCGGGATGAAAGTTATATTTTTCGTCCCTAGGGACGAAAAGAAATGACAAGTACAAAACAAATGACAGCTGTCACCTCACTTTTCTATTGAACCATGCATTCTACCTAACCTAACTTCTTGTGAGATGGCTGCGTCTGGTTTGACGCAATTCATACAGCCATTCAATTACAACATGATGTAAAATTGAAAAAATTTACGGTAAAATGGCATATTATAATTTACTTTCAACTACATATTTCTTTAAAATAACATAGATTGCGGCAAAATTTAAAATTTTTGAAATGATAAAAACTAATGGTAGAATAGATCTCGGTATGCTTCAATGTTTATTGTACCATGGTAGAATAGCGACAGCTACTATGGATACTATGCCATCTATAAAGAAGATTGTTTATGCCTAGAAAAAAGAAAGCGGGAAAACGGCAATCCTATCTTCATTTTATTTTTCGTTGTTTTGTTTATTACAATGAGTTCAGACAGTGTTAGAGACATAAATCAAACGCCTGATTTTATATAAGAAGAGGCTAAAGCAGTAGTGGAAAACATTTTACCACCTAAATCAAAATTAAGGTATCAAGAAGGTATTAAGGTAAGGCGCGCTGAGTAAATAGTGAAATCGTTATAAGAAAACGTTTTGTTATTATATTTTAACAAATTCTCTAAGACTTACAAACCTTCAATATTATGGAGCTTATATTATATGTTAAAGACAACATTATTACTGGTACTAAACACAATGTACATATAAAGGATTTCGAGAGACTAGCATCGTTTATCAAAACGCAAAAAGATGGATTCAACAAAAAAAAACAAAGTTTTCACTTCTCAAGAGGTAGTTGGAAAAAACTTTCACTATAACTAAAAATTGCTCTAATTTTACCATGGACTTTAAATTAATATCTTATCTAAGTTGTTGATTTTTTTCTTTAGCTCATTCATATTTCTGTTTTTACTTTCCTTGTATTCGTAATGTGTTTACAGTGTTTACCTCGGGTAAAAGAAATATTTAGTCCCTCGAACTATTAGCGCCCTCGCTACACTCGGGCGCCAAACCCCGTCTCGGGACTAAATAGGTTTCTTTCATCCCTTGGGTAACAATGTACTATTAAATGTAGATACATTACAAAAAAAAGAAAACTAACTACTGTATCGCCTGCAAGTGTAGGTCTTATCAATTGCAAAGATTCTATCAGACAACCATAGTATGCCTACAAGGCACCTTATGTCGAAGGCTACCTCACCTTACTTTTTATCCCAAAATCCGTTCCCGTGGGATAAAAATCACCTTTAAAAGTTTTCATAGGAACAACGCGTGCGAAGCCGAGGGGCGCAGCTAGTTGTAGAATAAACGTTCACCCTCTCGATGTCAAACACCCCTATTAATTAGCTTTGTACACCCTTTTCATGACACCTTGTGTATTAGATACCTAAACCTGAGCTAAACAGATTAGATAATGTTAGGCAGGTACTTCGTCAACCAAAATAAGATTAAGGTTGTTTTTATTTTCAAATTTCCAAGATTGCCATAAAGCTATTTACAGCTAGCTATATTATTTATTATTTCTTTACTAGCTTATTTATACCTACCGCTGAATAAATATACTCTAGATTTATCTCTCAGTTAGTACAAACACATTAAGTAGGTGTACATCCATATCACACTAATATTATACAGGGTGTTTTGTACAACGTTTGCCAACATGGCGGGTTTTTTAACCCTTAAAGACCTCCGCCCATTTTTAATAAGAATTTTTTAATCTTTTTTAGGATTTTTTTTCTTAAATTTAAACTATTTAGTATCGTAACTTGTTTTTTTTAATTAAAATGGTTGACAATATTTTTTATTTACATTAGCATGTTAGCCCTTCCTAATAACATCAATATTTACGTAAGATCAAGAAGGTAAACAAAGCCGCTATGAGCATATTAAGTAAATTTGAGAGTGAATTTTTTTTAAATAGAGAGTTCAATTATGGATAAAAAAATGCTTACCTGTGCTCTTCGAATTCGTTAAAAACTTGCCAAATGTGTCAAAGCAAAAAAAAATAACAAAATTTTTTTTTGTTTATTCAAAGAATCAGCCATTTTGAATATCCCGAAAATATAAATTTTTGTCCCCTAATTGTGACAAGTTTAGTTCGGTATAAATTGTGTCAAAGGGTCGGCAGGCATAGTATGGTGGTATATTTAACCCTCAACAGCATCACTTTTTTAAAAGTTTTTTAGTATAATGGTCTTTTTAACCCCAGAACATACACTTTCCGACTATGGACCTATATTTGAATTATTCGCAGTTTCTGTTTTTCTTTATAAATATATCTTAATAATTATGCATTAATTTTATTTATTTCAATGTTTTTTGTTTTATCTTGAAATTCGCAAAGCTATACTACATACTTATCAAACTATAGACACCTACCAGTAATTTTATATGATAAGGATAAGAGTTATTTGTCTTTAACTCATTATTAACCATGTTATCAATTTGTGTGCTGGTGTTCACAAGGTAGAGTTTTTATTAATTGGTTTCATTATCATTTCATTTGTTTATTCCAACGTTAATACACTGAAGTCGATATAATTTAATTCACAATTGCTTAATTAAATAAATATAATACTTAATTATGATTCTTTAATCCACACAGGTCTTTTGAAAAGTGCTCATTAGTGTTAAACTGGTTTTTTAAGTTTTGCGGGATAGTGGATCAGGGGATTTCTGGAATTCTTATCCGAAAATCCCCTGAGCGTCCTCTCTGAGCCGGTGGAGGATTAATGAACAAAGACTCGAGAAATCCCCTTGTCTACGATCGGCTTATTCCAATAATTCCAATAGAGGATTATTGGAATAAGCCAAATATACTACTTCTCTTCAGGGATCTTTCAGGAATATTTTTTTACGGCATTACGTTGGGTTCGTCATTATATTATAAACAACTGCAAAAGAAAGAATAGTTCTTAAATGACGGTGAGTCTGACAGACAAACAAAAAAAAAATCATACAGTTTCGGCTGTATGCTCGCATAGAACTCCTCCTTTTTTGAAGTTGGTTAAAAAAAGACAATCACGGCAGCTTCTCGAAAATTATACGCAACCATTTTCTACCCGCGGCTTCGCGTGCGTTGTTTTTACTTTTTATGGAAATGCCTAAAGTTGACTTCTAGATTTATGTGATAAAAATTAGCGTTTGTTTAATGCCAAGATTTCACTTGCATGCAAAATTTCAGCCCGATCAGTTTAGTAGTTTTGGCGTAAGATGAACTTAACGTATTCACTGCCCAGGTCTACGCAGCTGCACAAAGATGGACACAGGCACCTGCGTCTTGGGCCATGAAGGTGTTAGTGTTTAGCAAACATCCGTTCATCCATACATGCAAACTGCTTTTATAATATTACTAGGCTTCACTGATATATACATATAAACCTTCTTATTAATCACTCCATCTATTAAAAAAACCCCGTTAGTTTTAAAGATCTAAGCATACATAGGGACAGACAGACAGACAGTGGGAAGCGACTTTGTTCTACACTATTTAGGCAGTGATTCTCTGACAAAGCGCTGGTTTGATGCGTTACCATCTTAATCACACTTCACACTAATATTATAAAGGCGAAAGTTTGTATGGATGTATGGATGGATGTTTGTTACTTCTTCACACCAAAACTACTGGACGGATCTGGCTGAAATTTTGAATACAGGGAATTGTAATCCTGGAATCAAACATAGGCTACTTTTTATCCATCCATCCATACAAAATTTCGCATTTATAATTATTATAGTTTGACTAGCAACTATCTAAGTTTATTCATATAGTGTGTAAAACTGTTTGTTCGATCCGAATAAAGCACTATAAAATAAATAAATAATATAAACATAATAAATAAATAGATTATTAATCTTAATAAACTTTCGTTTTTGTCAGTGTTCTCACAGTATCATGGAGTACAGAAGAGCTGGAGTTTCCACCAGGCTTCCAGTTTGGAGTGGCTACTTCAGCGTACCAGACCGAAGGGGCTTGGAACGCTAGTGGTTTGTATTTTATACATTACTAGCTACGCCCCGCGGCTTTGCACGCGTTGATTCTAGGGAAATGTTAAAAGGTGATTTATATCCCACGGCAGCTGATTTATGGGATAATAAGTAGTCTATGTTTGATTCCAGGATTGGGATTACCTGTATGCAAAATTTCAGCCCGATCCGTTTAGTAGTTTTGGAGTGAAGAGGTAACAAACATTCATCCATCCATCCATACATCGATACAAAATTTATAATTATTATAGTTTGACTAGAAACGCCTCGATGTTTCACCCGCGTAGTTCCCGTTCCCGTGGGAATTCCAATATAGCCTATGTCACTCCCTGAAAAGTAAGCTTTTTAGTAATGAAATTTTTTTTTTAAATCGGTCCAGCAGTTTTGGAGGCTTCAATACAAGCAAACAATCTAATCTTTCCTATTTTCAATATTAGTATAGACAAAAACTTCACTTCGAATTTGACGACATTTGTGGCGTAGCGGGCGAAGGTCCGCCTGAGACGAAGGAGGTTGCGGGTTTGATTCCCGTCTAGGGACTAATGTGTGTACGATCTGCAGACATTTGTTCAGGGTGTTCTGGATGTTTTATATGTATAGTAAAAAATATCTAAATATGTAGTGTATTGTATTCTGTATATCAATTATCTAGTGTATATAGGCAGAAGAAATGTACTGTAGGTGTAAATTAAAACTTTAAACTACAACTTAAGGGGTTGTTAATCAACACGCGATGGTGTTATATCTTAATAACTTACCAATTATTAATTCCCTATAGGTAACTAATCCTGGGTGAATTCTCATATCAAAAGGTGCATAAATGGCCTACCAACTAACCTATAAGTACCTGATTTTATTATAAATATTCACGGGTATTTATCGCGGTTATATATACCTATTTTCCCGACGTTTTAACAGGTACACAACCAACCTCTTTGCCTTATTGACATACAAAAACAATATCTCATTTTTTAACCCCCTAACCAGAATTCAATAATTTTAATTTTGCTAATTGTTCTTGATATTTTTGTTCCCAAATTGAACCAATTTACCAGAACTTTAAGGCCCATACACCAGCGAAAGTGGCACCCCCAACTATTACATCTTATTATTACGTTGAACGCAGGAATTTTTAAAAATCCTACGTTCAGTTTGTGGTATCTATTATAAGCTATTTATTAATGCCTCTGTAATAGTTTCATTTTGTAAAGCTTAGGAAGAGATACGAAGTTGCGCTTTTTGCCACCAAACTCTATTTTTGCATCTCCTCCTAAACTATATGAGATAAAATTATAAAAGAGGTATTAAAAAATAGCTTATAATAGATACCACAAACTGAACGTAGGATTTTTAAAAATTCCTATGATAAACGTAAAAATATGATAAAATAGGAATTGCTGTCAGATTGGCTCGGGTATGCGCCTTAAAATCAATTAAATTAAATCAAAAGTAAATAACATTGAACAGTGTCCGTCAAGGTAGCGTACACATAAGCGATATTACGATAAAGAAAATCTTTTTATCTTGGTTATTGACAGAGGTTCACTACTATTGTAAAGCTTAACCTTGTAGGTAAGGTATATTCTGTAGGCACTGCTGTATAATATATTAGGTCCTTACATATGAAATTGGCGTTTTGTATGGGAGGAACAAAAAGTCGAATATTTTTTAATATAATATATTTAATTAATCAAAGAACATTATTTTCTATGCACTTTTGCCATCTTATAGGTAGTTCATTGATCCCTTTACTAAAAAAACCAGTCGGACGGGAATCAATAAAATCTTTGAAGGCGATTTGGACTGCCCCATCGGAGTTGAATTTTTTCCCTTGCAAGAAATTATCCAAATTTCGAAAAAAAGCAAGGTCCGGGGAGTACGGAGGATGTCTTAGACTTTCCAATTGAAGCTCTTCTAATTTAGTAGCCGTCTGTTGCGCAGTGTGTGGTCTGGCGTTGTCGTGAAGCAGCAGTGGCGTGGAGCGATTGACCAGCCTAGGTTGTTTAGCCGCTAGCTTTTCCATCATGGTTTGCAATTGCTGACAATAGACATCAGCCGTAATAGTCTGGCCAGATTTGAGAAAACTGTAATGAACAATACCGGCACTAGTCCACCAAACGCTTACAAGTAACTTTTTACTTGTAAGGGTTAATTTTCGCTTGGGGCAGGATTTGGCTGGCTGGCCATTATCCAACCATTGCGCTGAGCGCTTCCGATTATCGTAAAGAACCCATTTTTCATCACAGGTAATGATTCGGTTTAAAATACCTTCATTATTGTGCCGGTTTAGTAATGTAACGCAGCAGTCGACGCGCGTTTGCCGGTTTGCTTCAGTCAATTCGTGAGGTACCCACCTTTCAAGCTTTTTAATCTTCCCAATTTGCTTCAAGTGAATTAAAACAGTTTTATCACTAACATCGCAGCCTGCAGCTAACTCGGACGTGGTTTGCGATGGATCCGCTTCCACAATAGCCTTCAACGCTTCATTATCAACTTGAGTCTCAGGCCGTCCACGGGGCTTGTTCTGCAGGTCGAAATTTCCAGAACGAAAAAGTTGGAACCAAAAACGAACTGTGTTTTCTTTTGCAACACGACCGCCATACACATCATTCACCCTTCGAGTTGTTTCCGCAGCACTAGTGCCACGGCGGAACTCGTACTCGTAAATAATGCGATATTTTAAGTTTTCCATTTTGTAAAATGAGTGACGCAAACAGAAAAAAACAGAAGAAAAAAAACAAATGAATGACGATCATCGAAGCACAAATACATGAGTCTATAGCTGTACAAATTTGAATTTGGAATTCCTTACCAAAGAGGAGAAATTTGTGATTAAAGTGGCCAGTACGAAAAACGCCAATTTCATATGTAAGGACCTAATATTACTAGAACCTACCTACTACCTACTACCCTTTGTTTTTGATTGATGATGTGCTTAAGTGGAGATACAATATAAGGTACTTAAATAATGTATTACTGTGTTGCTTTATTTCCATACAACTTTAGTAACCCCAAGTAGGATAACAGTAAGCTCTGTATGCAGGTACCTTCCGTACCTACTTCTTAATTTAAGGAATATGGTTGTTCTACTTACTGGATGTCGCCCAGTTCCACACCGACAATAGTATGTAAGAACAGTTAGACTTTGTTATGCTAAGATTGTATTAGTTGATAAGCGATAAACTTGCTAGTGGTTTCTTTTTCACTTCTCCCACTAGTGGACAAAAAAATGAAGTGAATTAGAGTCATTTGCACCTTATTTCTTGTTTATAGTAATTACTATTTAACAAGCTGTTTAAATAGTAAAAATTTGACTAGTAAGAATTTGCCTTCTGGCAACAGGTCTAGCGAGCGAGCGTGCTCAGTTTTTGTTCCGAGGTTCTCTCTGTCCCTTTCACTACAACGGATTATTTGCATGCATCGTTCTCTTTCTTTCATTGTTACCAATAATAATTGCTCATTGCTCTAAGTCAAAGCAAGATCTAGAATTAACGTTATCGAAACGCAATTCCATTCGTTATACTAAACAAAGCCACTCGTCTGAAAATATAATTATATTTTAGGATTATTGGGTGAATGAACATTACTTAAATAGATAGGTACTTACAACCTACCTACTTAAATCAAGACAACCAACCCGGTAAATTTTTAGCTAAAAGAGGAGGTAAAAATAAAAAAACGTTTTCATAAGTACCTAGGTACGTAACCTAACCTACATCGATAAGCAAATAAAAAGTGGTGTGTCTCAGTAAATATAATTAATAATAATAACTCAGGACGGTAGATAGGTAGGTATTTTATATTACCTATGTCTAGTCTAGCCTGTATACAGCCTTGCCTACAGGCACCCTACCTACACGGTTAAGCATTACAATAGTAGTGTACTTACGATCTGCCAATAACCTAAGTAGGTAGGTATTCAATTCAAAGACCCATTTCCGAAGTAAAAAAAAAATTACTTCGCTTTGTGGATCGCCTTTTGTATTAACTAATTACTACTAATGCTGCAGCGACTTTACGTGCGTCAACCATTAGGAATTGAGAAAATCGTGGCTCGGGTTGAGGCTTGCCGCTCGATACGATATTCTGTGTGCTCAAGTGGAGACGCATGTACTTTCCGCAGGCCGCGGCACGCTCAGGATGAGGCAGCTCGCCACGAGGCTGCGCAAATGGATACCCAGCGGCAGGAGCGGCATTTCATGCGCTATTTTTACATACATAATTTATAACAACAAAAGCTCGCTTTATAAAGGAAGTATTTCGATTTTTAATGGGTACGCTGTTCGGAATTTTTAAATTCTTAATTCATACACTGTTTTACTCTATTAATTGGCATATCAATAAACGTAATATCGCGTATATGTACGCTACCTTGATGGACACCTGGCTTACATAGATAAGTTGGTGCGTGCTTGTAATGCAGATCTAGGTAGGTATCCCTTTATTCTGTTTTAAATTTATATTTTTGTACTTATTTTCAAATTTGTTGCTCTGCACTACATGTTTTGTTCGTATGATTCTCTGTATGCACATAGTTTGTGAAATGATCAAGTTCTAAGCCTATATTATATAAGCCTTGTATATTATCTGATTATTTTCTGTGATTATTTTATGTTTTGTGCGTCTAAAAATAAAGACAGGTTTACACTCCGTCGTGGTCACGGGATGACTGGAGTTCTGAGGCTACCGCCTTTGCGATTTTTTGCAACTACCCTCACTTGGTCTTCTGAACCTCCAAAACTCCAGTCATCCCGTGACCACGACGGAGTGTAAACCTGTTAAAACGTCGGGAAAAATAGGTAAATAGACGCGATAAATACCCGTGAATATTTATAATAATGTGTTCTGCTGAGGTATTTTAATTCATTCGATTCGTTTCCGAAGCGAAAACGTCAGATTCGAATTTGAATTCGTTTCCGACGAAACTTAGAACGGTATTTTAATTTTTTTAAAGTTTCCGATATCAAATCCGACGGCCTTCCCGACGAATTAAAATACCCCTGCTGATCGCGTAAGTTTAAAAAACGTTACCTGATTTTAGGCAAGACTGAAAGCATATGGGACCGGTACTTGCACAGCAACACCGAGAAAGACAACGGCGACGTGGCCTGCGACTCCTACCACCAGTGGAAAAGAGATGTCGAGATGGTTGAGGAGTTGGGCGTCGACTTCTACAGGTACAGTGACGTGCATCGATAGCATGGTCCAAGAAAATGGTATTTTTATTTCGACCCACAGTTTCTGACCACGAAATCAAAGTTATTTTGCCTAAACTTATTATATACGGTTTTAGAAATTTATTTCTCAAAATAATATACATTCACTTATAGACAAATACAGTATTATCTTATTTAACATGCAGAGCGGACTTATATAACTAAAACGGTGATGTTTTTATTGGTACTTAAGTATCTAAGCAACACGAAAAAAAATCACTTTATAATATATCTATAAGTACCTACTTAAATTCTAAATTTAAATGGAAAAATTACATATTCTCTTTGCGTACAGCAATAGTTATGTAAAAGAGGGTAGATCGGTTTATTGTTACGTCAGTAAAAGTAAGTCTTGGTGCTCAAACTTTTCAGTTCAGGGAAAATGGGATGACTTCGGCGCGTGCGGCGCGGACATGTGCGCGTTCAGCTTTGTACCCATTTTCTCTCGCTGCTTGCATATTGGTGACAGGCTCTCAAAAACTAGTAAACTAAAAAACTAGTAGTAGTAATCTTCGTAGCAAAACACAAAAATAGAGGGTAGATCGTTATATCTGCCAATAAAAACTCACTCGCAGTGCCTTCAATTATTCCGTGATGGCGCTTGAAACTGTGCCGAAATATTAGAAAGCTCAAAATTCAAATCATGGTAAATATCCCGTTGTAAATAACTTTTCTCTCAAAAACTAGCTTACACGTGGACTTACGTACGAAAATATATATCTTTTTCTCAGATTTTCAATACCCTGGCCCAGAATCATGCCCAAAGCCCTCTCTGGAGCCGTGAACAAGGAGGCTGCTCAACACTACAGCAACCTCATCGACGCTCTGCTGAAGAAGGGAATCCAGCCGGTGGTCACCCTCTATCACTGGGACCTGCCGCAGAAATTGCAAGACCTCGGTAAGATGGCGAAATGAACAAATCACGTTATTTTCCATGACTACTACTACTATTTACTACCTATTTTGTAGGAAATTTTACAGAGAATCCAAATATAATATAGATCTTCCTAGGTCTGAGTACAAATTAATCGAGATAACTGCGAAAGAATGCGTCACAACCACAACTCCCTCACGCGCAGTCGCGCGCGCACGCGTGGCGAGGTCCGCCAGACGTGGCATATACGGCCGCGGGTCCCACCAGTTGAGAGGTTATGGGTACCTAACTCTTCCCGCACAAGTGTCGTAAGAGGCGACTAAAATATATCTACTGGGGGCGGGCAACAGCCTTTGTAGAACGATTCTACCACTGATACCCAATGCGCATGCCCAGCGTGAGAATTATGGGCACTACTCCCCATGAGAAAAAGCTAATAGTGGGTTTTCTCAAGGGGAGGCCCGAGTCCAGCTGTGCACTCAGACTCATTTATTTCGTTCACTAAATAATTCATTTTGTTTTAAAAAACTATAAACCGACTTAAATTTTTTATAGTTTTTCATGAATTTTCATGGATCCCATTGTCAAAACTGAACAAAATTAAAATGGGACCTCACTGAAAGCACCAGCTTTCATATATAAAAAAAGAATCATGAAGATTAGACCACCCAGTCAAAAGTTCTGAGGTGACAAACATAAACAATAAAATCAAAATAAAATTTTGAAAAACCCACGACGGATATAATAAATGGTATGTACTTAATCGAAAAAGGAAAGAAATAATTTTTGCAAAACCCCCGACTAAATGGAATTGAAAAAGACAATTAAATTACCTACCTTTAGTTACAATTATAGCTTCCTAAATTTTTTCACCTATCCATTACTACAAAGCCAAAAAAATCCGTCGGGTGGCTGCAGACAACAGATAATCTATACGTTTTTTCAATTGTAAATTCAACATATTATAGTTCAAATTTGTATCTATTAATTGACTGTATGAGATAATCTTTATACCTAGTCATTTAAATTCAGGAACCTCGACCTCAACAGCCCGGATTAGTCCACTGCTGTACTACTGACCACTGATAAACGCCTTATTGACGTTTATCTCATGGGGGTAGTGGCCATAATCCCCACGGTGGGCATGCGAGTTGGGGATCGCAGTTCGGTGGTAGAATTGTTCTGTACGGGGCGCTGCTGCCATCGGTGGATATCCCTTAGTCGCCTCTTACGACACCCACGGGAAGAGATGGAGGTGGTGGTGCAAATTCTAAGCCAGCGCCACACTGGATACCGGAAAATTCAGAAAATAGATGGCAATTGGCAATTGGAAATGGCAGCCCCCCCCGACGGATTTTTTTGGCTTTGTAGTAATGGATAGGTGAAAAAATTTAGGAAGCTATAATTGTAACTAAAGGTAGGTAATTTAATTGTCTTTTTCAATTCCATTTAGTCGGGGGTTTTGCAAAAATTATTTCTTCCTTTTTCGATTAAGTACATACTATTTATTATATCCGTCGTGGGTTTTTAAAAATTTTATTTTGATTTTATTTTAAACTTTTTAGAGATTTTCTACTTTACTTACAGCCGATTTTTCGAACGCAGATCATCCTTTTCATTAATTAATCAATGGTCAACTCTATTTAATTTTTAACAAGTCAGAATTAAACACGTCATGGTTTTTGACAGTTTTCAATGAAAATCTGAAACTGAACTGAGGGGTGAGTTTGACGACAATATCGAGACGTCTCAGTTTCTCATAGATTTTAGTATAGCGCCCACAGATCACAGAAACGATAGCGCCCTATCTCCCCGTATCGTGCGTATACAAATATGAGACGTTACGATCATGTCTCGTTACTATCGTCAAATAGGCTTTCTTTTTGTTAAGTTTTGAAATCGTTGCGTTTCGTTTCACAATAACCGTCAAAACAACAAAAAAAGAAAAATAGTGATAGTCAGGGTGATAACGTAAAGGAACGCTTTTTGCCTAGATAAATGTGTAGACCATAGACAAAATTCAACTCACTTAAGTAGAGATTTAGGTAGTGCAACTAGCCAAGTAGCGTCAGAGTTACGTTCTAAAATAAAGATTTACTTGAGTAGAGATTATAAGCTTGAGTAGAACTCACGAAATGACTGCATAAGTAAAGCATGGGAAAGCCTATACAATACGGACCTTAGTAAAGCAACGATGAAAAATGAGTGAACCTTACATTAGTAGTATACCGACGACAGAGGCACGCCCTTTTTGTATTTATTTTATTTTAATTATAATGTTATTATTAAATTAGCAACGCACCGCGTTGCCTAGCAACGGAGTGTGTTGGCAAACACGTCTATAAAGGTACAAAGGTTGCCTGGAAGAAATCGCTCTTAGCGATAAGGCCGCCCATTTGTGTAACTGTTTTTGTGTTTGTGTTTTCTTGGTGTGCAATAAAGAGTATTTGTATTGTATTGTACAAAAATATTTTTTTAAAACGTCGATTGCAGCGCCCCCTGGTGAGCAATCTCCATAAAACTTTGCTAAGAACCATCGCCAATTAACCCCATACCTTATACTGAAAACGGTGTCTCAATCGAACAAACCGTTCTGGAGATAAATGGCAACATTGGTTTTCACTAAACACACATATAACAGCGCCCCCTGGTGAGTGAAGACAATAAAACTAGCTAAGAATCATCGCCACCTAATTTCGAACCCGAAACTGAAAACAGCACCGTAATCGGTCAAGCCGTTTGGGAGATAATTGGGAACATTGCAAATTGCACATACATACATACATACATACATACATACATACATACATACATACAAACAACATCACACCCTAAACGCATATACCGTCTCCGTTCCGTCGCGGGTAAAAAAAAATACAGTCGAATTGATAACCTCCTCCTTTTTGGAAGTCAGTTATAAAGAGATGAAAACATCTTAAGTACTTACATACTGTCAAATTAGTTTAGTTTTTGCGATATTTCAATTGACACTAATATCATATCATCAGCTCTATACTTCCATAGCTAAACATTGCAACTTTTTTTTTAGTAAAAATTAAAATATTATGGTAAAAAACAAAAAGCAAAACTACACTCAGTTTCGGGTGATAAAAACGCTGCCATATTAGCCCTGCATTTTATGACGTCACGGATCATCGTCCCCTATGTCAACTGAAAGTCAAAACTTCATGCCCTCCCAAAATGTTCAAGTATGACGTCACGCTTCAGGTGCCAATAGCGTTGCGTTTAGTCATTTTGCGGTTGAGATTTAAAATATCTACTTTTCAATGATTTAATTTCACAATAAAAACATCTTATAATACAAAAATAAATATTCAGATATATTCTATATCAATAGAGAATACGTTCTATATCAATAGAGAATATATCTGTATAAAAAAATATTAGCTTGATGTCACGTGCATATACCCTATTGTTTTCGAGTCGCTTCATAGCGAATGTCGGTTGGCTATGTCAACTGAAAGTCAAAACTTCATGCCCTCCCAAAATGTTCAAGTATGACGTCACGCTTCATTTGCCAATAGCGTTGCGTTTAGTCATTTTGCGGTTGAGATTTAAAATATCTACTTTTCAATGATTTAATTTCACAATAAAAACATCTTATAATACAAAAATAAATATACAGATATATTCTATCCCCCTTATTCATAATAGTCTGCTAACTTAGCACACTGCTAAATCTCGCTCTGTCTTCTTCTATTGACATAAGTCAGACTGAGAAATAACACTACTTAGCAGCTGTTTTATGTTAGCAGACCATTATGAATAAGGGGGTCAATAGAGAATACGTAAAAAAAATATTAGCTTGATGTCACGTGCATATACCCTATTGTTTTCGAGTCGCTTCATAGCGAATGTCGGTCGGCTACGCCCTCTGAGCAGCCTCTATCCATTGACTCCCTGCGACCGCTATAATGTTGTCGGGCCGTCTCGTCGACTGCAGTAAAAGATAAGAAATATAATACCCACTTATAAACCCACTATAAATACATTTCTCACATACTAATTACGACCTTCATGATTTCTAATTAAGTTACCTGCACATACAATAAATAGTTATTTGAAGTCGTATTTTGTTTGAGAAAAATGAAAAAGTGAAAAACTGCAGCAATCAAGACAAAACAAGTCGAAAATCTTATTTTCTAGGGTTTCGCCTCAAAAGCAAAAACGGTAGGTTCCGTTTTTTCTGTTTTGTGTTGTTCGTCCGTCCGTTCGTTTGCCAAGACCTTTTTTCTCATGAACGACCAAATCAAAAGATACAGCCGTTTATGCCCCAAATTTTCGACACTCGCAAAGGAATCAAAACCTTTAGGGTAATTCCCGTGAACTCGTCTTGAAATTTGGTACGAAGCAACGTCGTTTATAGCACAGGTAAAGGAAAAATTGTTAAAACCGTAAATATTTATTTATATCATAAAATAAAAATATTTTTAATAATTTTCAACTTTCCTTTCCTCGCGAACGCGTAGAGGTATTAATGCAACCCTTCATACGCGAGTCCAACTAGCACTTGGCCGGTTTTGTTAAGTTAATCGGTTTTTATATATTGTCATTAGAACAGGTGCGTGGCGTAGGTACCAAATTTCCGATCAATCCATCGTTAAATTTCTAGATTTGACCCCAACAAACTACCTAACTGGCCAAGGTAGCTTCGCAAGTTCAAAAGTGGGCCAAAAGATAGCACCTTTTTAATTTCCAGGTGGTTGGACCAATCCGATGATAGCCGACTGGTTCGCCGACTACGCCCGAACTGTCTTCTCCCTTTACGCAGACCGTGTGAAGACCTGGATAACCCTGAACGAACCAGCTGTGTTCTGTCAGCTGACCTACCAGCTAGGAGGCATGGCTCCGGGTGTTGTCAACCCTGATGTTGGCAGTATGCTGTGTAGCAAGCACGCTTTACTGGCTCATGCTAAGGCTTGGAGAGTGTATGATGAAGAGTTCAGGCCTAAATATCATGGTAAGTCTGTACTTTGTAGCTAATATTGTCTGTAGGTACTGTAGGTACCCAACATTCCTTTTTTAGAAAATATCACTACTTTAAAAAATCGTCTACACTAATTTAGCATCACATTAGTTTAAGGATATGTGTTTTTATTTCGTTTGCCTATTATCTATGGAATATGATTTAATTTTAATATTTAAAAAACAAAGAGAGTGACTGTACATACATTTGACAGTTTCATGTCTGACATTTAATAATGAAGACCTATAGAAAATCAGTAATTTCGGAAAAAGTTATTTTTAAGGTATACAGTACATTTTGACATTCAGACCTAACCATCCAGAAACATAATAATAAGATAAAATAGGTGGCGGTGCTAGTGTGGCTCGAGGTACCGCCTTAAGGCCCATACACCAGCGAAAGTGGCGCCCCCACCTATTTTATCTTATTTTTACGTTAAACGCAGCAAGTTTTAAAAATCCTACGTTCAGTTTGTGGTATCTATTATGAGTGATTTATTAATGCCTCTGTAATAGTTTCATTTTTTAAAGCTTAGGCAGAGATACGAGGTTGCGCTTTTTGGCCACCTAACTCTATTTTTGCATCTCTTTCTAAACTATATGAGATAAAATTATAAAAGAGGTATTCAAAAATAGCTTATAATAGATACCACAAACTGAACGTAGGATTTTTAAAAATTCCTATGATAAACGTTGAAATATGATAAAATAGTTATCGCTGTCATGGGGTTGAGGAATCAACCCCATCCACACCCACAGAAAAGCTGAAACAAAGCTGTCAGTCACCTAAAGTCCTGCTCCGATACTTCAAGAAGCTGGGCTGGTTAGAGCCTGCTTAGGCAGACGGATAATGCACAATACACTCCTATGCGAGACGTCCGTGCAGATCTTAGTTATCTCTTAGAATAAGAATTATCGCTGTCATATTGGCTCGGGTATGCGCCTTAAGAGTATAACTACATCATGTGCAAAAGAAGTTGAGTTATGCATCGCCTTACCCTGTGAATGTAAGTATTGAAAGATCAATGTTCAATATCCTGCTGAATGTTTTTAGGTCGAGTATCGCTCACCAACTTTGCACTTTGGTTTGAACCAGCTACCGATGGAGACAAGGATATAGCAGAGCTGGCTCAGCAGTATCTTGTAAGTATTTCTTATCCTAACTGTTTCGTCTAGCGTGTGGTGCTGGCTTAGAATTCGCACCACCCCAACTCTTCCCTTGGGTGTCGTAAGAGGTGATTAAAAGATATCCACCGGGAGGCGCCCGCCATGCTGCCCAGCAGCACCCTCTGCAGAACTATTCTTCCACGGAACTGCGTCTGCGATAATGAGATAAACGCCAATATGCTAATGACGATCTCTGTGGCGCGGTGGGCGAAGGAACAAATGTGTGTACGATCTGCAGATATTTGTTCAGGGCGTTCTGAAGGTTTTATGTATAATAAAAATACCTATAATAATAATAATAAAAATAAATATTCACAGAGATGGGTTTACAAAGAAGGTACTTACAATCTATTTCATTTTATATAATGTAGTTAGGTTATTTCAGTCTTTTATTACATAGATACCTACTTGTGATTAACCTTTTAGGGTCAGATAATGTCACCTCGCTCTAACTAAGTTTGTTAACTTGTATTTAGACACGAGGGCTCAATCCTCTGGCTTTTTATAAGTTCGCAATTATTTTGTATTAATAGAATTTAGTTACAGCAATGAAAAACAAAGATATACCTAATTGATATTCTGCTATAAACTTCTTCGAGATCTTAATTGAAACAAACCTCCACTTAATAACTAATTGAACTAACGAATATTATAGAACATTAGAGCGATACAAAACAAGGATATAACAGTAAAATAGAAGTGAATAAGAGTATAAATTAATATTAACACTAATATAGCCCAGAATTAACATTGAATATCCAACAAGTGCTTTACCTGAGAATAATCCATGTTTTGCAAGTAGCCTGTGATAGAGCGTTTGCAATCGAGTTGAGTTTTCTGATGTAGAGTTACTGCTTTACTCAAATTATTATAGAGTTTAGTAAATTATTATAGGGCCTAAGAACAGAGAGTGACGGTGAGCAAATGATGTTTTGCATAATTTCGTGTTGAAAATTTTGTTTGTTCTTCTCTTGTTTAGGATTTCGAAGTCAGGTATTTTTTTATGTTGTTGAAGGATGAGTTGGAGGATAAACATTTTCCTAACCGAGAGGATTTCAGTTTCATTGTAAAGTTGGGTAGTTGGGTATCTGTATGGCTTGGAAAACGCAACCTATCTACGTAGTGTATTCTATTAAGTATATCAGTTATCTAGTACCCATAACACAAGCTCTGCTTAGCTTGGGGCTAGATAATGCTCTGTGAATTGTCCAGAATTATTTATTATATATTTATTTAAAAAGGCGTTTATCAGGGGCAGGCCTAAGTCCTGCAGTGGACCAATACAGGCTGTTGAGGTTAGGTGATATTGTATCGTGTCGTCGTTGGTTTTATTTATCCGCTACATTGATTGTGGTAGAATTACGCCACTAACTAAATAAGCTAAAGTGACCGTGGTAGCAAATGAAACCAGTGGTCAAAGTGGCCAAAATTGGCCAATGATTGTTCAAAATAAACGTTTTATCTATGAATCGGTAATTCTGCAATTCTTTAATGTACACAAATAATACATAGAATTAACTTATATTAAAAGATATGTACAAAGGCAAGCTTAACCCTGATAAAGAGTTTTCTTCCAGCGAAACCTTAGATAAAGGAGAGGCTATGGAATAGGTAGAGGAAGTGTACAAATTACAAATAAAATAATAATTTGCTTATAATTATGCTTAATAATAATGCTCAAATATATATAATTATAAACATACATAGAATAAAATAACAATTACTAAAATAAACCTAATAAATACCTATATAAATAAATACACATTTATAATATATATACTATACTTATATCATAGTATTTATGATAATAGAAAGTGCTCTTTGATCTTAGTTTTAAATATGCTCAGCGACGGACTTGCTCGAATTTTATGGGGGATAGAGTTCCACAATCTGACTGCTTGCGCGGTAAAAGAGCCTCCAGGCCTACTAGAGAGACGGAGTGACATTACTGTCCTACAAGGCACACCGCGGGGAACCATGAATTCAAAACGTTCGCGGAGGTATGTCGGAGCAACAGGGCTAAAGAGAATGAAGTAGAGTTTTGTAATTTTCTTATATCTTTTTGATTAACATTTTATCGAAGGATTCACTTCCTTTATCTATCTTTATTACCGAACAACGTTGCTTTTATTTTTATTTTACTCTAATATTACGGACATTGGCGAAATTCACAAAAGTCAACCCAGACGTAGACGCCATTAAAAGAAGAAAGGAAAGGAAGGAAGGAAAAGGTTTATAAAAGTAACTAAATTAGTTATTCTACTGTCCAAAACCACAAACAAGATAAAATATTTGAACCTCTCTTTCAGGTAGGAGTGCATGCTCATCCGATCTACTCGGCAGAAGGCGGCTGGCCACCAGCAATTGAGAAGCAGTTCCAAGAGTACAGCAAGCAGCTCGGATATCCTAGATCTGTCTTACCTGTGCTCTCTAAGAAGGAAATAGAGTTAATTAAAGGTAATTTTTAACCGACTTCAATAAAAGCAGGAGTCAATTCAACAGTTTTTTTTATGTTTGTTACCTCAGAGCTTTTGACTGGGTGCTCCGATTTTCATGATTCTTTTTTTATTTGAAAGCTGGTGCTCCTTGTGATCCCATTTTAATTTGGTCAAATTCTGACACTGGGATCTATATAATTGAAGTAGCTTTATAGTTTTTTTTTAAACCAAATCAATTATAAAATCTTTTGTTTTACTTGCAATGTATGTATGCATGTAGTTTGTTCGGGTGGAATCTTGCAAGTGCAACTCAAGAGCAAGTACATACAGTTCTATAAACAATTTTAAATGTTTTTTGAAATTATAGAATAGCTACTTAATTAGTTTAGTTGTAGTAAAAGTGTTAACAATATACAGAAGGAAGCTTCTGCCTTTTATCTGGTCTGTCATATTGGCTCGGGTATGCGTCTTAACCGGACGCTCCATAAAATTTTACCATATATTTTCTTCTTCTTCCAGGCACTTATGATTTCTTCGGCCTGAACCATTACTCAAGCCGCGTGGTCAGGAGAGCCAACGCAAGCGAGGTTCTGGGGCCGTTTCCATTGGATGCACGGCACATAGGCGCCAAGTTCAGCATCGATC
The DNA here is from genome assembly GCA_955876795.1 of Eupithecia tripunctaria. NCBI lineage: Eukaryota > Metazoa > Arthropoda > Insecta > Lepidoptera > Geometridae > Eupithecia > Eupithecia tripunctaria. Next base: position 2,603,140 of record OY041623.1, on the reverse strand, counting down.
CGACCTGGGAAACCACTGCCTTCTACTTTTATCCTGTAAGTGATAGCTATTATGAAAAAAACATTGCATCCGATAGAGAACCAAAGTAATCGACGCCGGATCCGGCCGGCGGCGGCGGCCGGATCTTATTGTTCTTGGTGAGATTTTTATTCTTCCAGACCGATCTAGTTATTGCCATGCGTCTCTTTACTTCATCTATGCAGCCCTTCTGGCGGGTTGATGTTGGCGCGGTCCACTATCATCAATTTGGTTTTGTTGTCTTCAAGAGTAATGCGCATAATAAGTTCGGTGTAGACGTTAAATAAGAGAGGAGATATTATGAAGCCCTGACGAACTCCTGCACTTGCATGGAAAAGGAGACCATTCATTTTGGGCCCAAAACCGAAAAGTGCCGGCAAACGCTAAAAAAATGTTTTTAATCTGTCATCCTTGTCCTGATCATTTGTTGCTATTGCCGTATACCTGTAAAATGGTATACGGCCCTAGTAACAAATGATCAGCTCGAGGTGTACGACAGTTACCAAAGGGCCCAACAATGTATGAAACGTGAATGGTCTCCTTACTGAAAAGGACGTCGTCGTCGGTTCGAACTGAAGCTGTACCCGTTTCATAGAGCTTTCTCAAAAGTTGAACCAGGTGTGAGAGCTTACGCACGATAATATCAATAACCTTAATTCACATAGTCAGGAAGTTGGCGGTGTTACTTCTTACCTCGGAAAACACATTAGGACGTCGGTCCTGCGCCTGACCTCTTCCCGTGTCTGTTCGTCCATTCCATATGATTAAGATAATGAGAATATGCACGTAGATAATGATTGGTTCCAGAAACATCCAGAAGGTCTGAGAAAGCAGCTGAGCTGGCTGAGGAATGAGTATGGAAACCTGAGCTTTGCGATCATTGAGAATGGAGCCAGCAGCACCACGGGACTCGATGATAAAAGCAGGGTTCTATTCTTCAGGGATTATCTGAAGCAGGTATGGTTTTTCAATTATTGCGGGTAGACATTCTTCTAATTAGTTACACTCCTGACAGAGTGCTTGTGGTTGTCATATTAGGGAAGGTGGCACGCTTCATAATACAGCGCCATTCTTCTCGCACCGCTGCTTTCCTGGTACAACTATGTAGAGGAACGTTTAGTGCAGCTTTATTTGGTCCGTCCAGTGCATAGGGGATCTGCCGCGAGCTCTTGTGCAGTCAACTTTCCCTTATACCACAAGCCGTTCCACAGACGATGGAAGACAGACTCTGTTTGGCACGGGTTACACGACCAGGGTATTTTTTTAAAGAAAAAGCTAAACATGCAGCTGTAGCAGCTTATCTGATTAGCTTTTTTGGACGACCTCTGTGGCGCAATTTATAGTTCGCCTTTTTTCATAATCTTGGATAATTAACACTAGCCCCAACTAAGCAAAGCTTGTTTTATGGGTACTACATTACACATAGATATATATTTGTTATTAATATATAGAAAACATACAGAACACCTTGAACCAATATCCTTAGGTCGTACACACAAATGATGTACATCTGCGATATATGTTTACTCGGAAGGAACTGAGGAATTCTGGAGGCTTCCAGGGGTTTTCTATGCCTGATGAAAATGTGTGTTTATATAGTGAAGGTTATTATGTTAAGTTACCTAGTATCCATAGCACAAGCTCTGATTATTTTGGGGGCTAGATGCAGCATTATTTATATATTTATGGTGATCTTTGCTTCCAGGTCTTGCTGGCGATAAAAGAAGATGGCGTCAATGTGATAGCTTACACCGCCTGGTGCCTCATGGACAGCTTGGAGTGGGGGGATGGATATGGGTAAGAAGGGGGTTATACATAGTACCCCTCCCTAGCCTTGAATACAAAATCCATCACTCACACATCATCAACTTAGCCCTGAGCTAAGCAGTAGTTTGAGCCGAATGTTGATCTCTTTCGATCTCTTTTAAGATCTATCAGTCTCTACTGATCCACTGTTGGAATCCGACCTCCCCCTGATAAGCGCATCGTATGGGGAGTAGCCGCCAACTAGGTAGGTAACCTCAACCTCAATAGCCTATAATGGTGCGGACGCAGGCCTCCCCTGATAAGCGTCTTATTGACTTTTATCTCATAGGGGTAGTTCCCATAATCCCTACCCTGGGTATGCGGGTTGGCCTATAAAGGGCAAATTACATTGCTACGATATTATTTTATTCTACCATATATTTCACATATAATTATGCAATAAATATACTTATACTTTACTTTTTACTTTAACACTTTATCTTATTAGTTTTCATGCAAGCAATCGCCATGACAAGACTTTTTTTTTTATTCACATTTTACAACTTTTGAACAAGGTGTTCATGCCAGTTGGCTTAGTACACATAACACATAACAAAAGAAAAACAAACTTAAACGAAACAGAACAAAACTTACACTACAAAACAACAAAACAAAAGATAACCTACTTAGACTTGTTCTACTACAACTGTATTAGACAAATTTTGTTCGATGTAAAGTCTATTTTTCTTTCCCAGCATTAAGTTCGGTCTCTACGAGGTGGACTTCTCATCGCCAGCTCGAGTTAGAACTCCTCGCGCCTCCGCCCGCTACTTCAGCCGCGTCATCGCGAACGGTTCTCTAGGCGTGACTGTGGAAGACTATATTACTATGTAAGTATTAGCCAAGCCCACTACTGGACGTCGCTACGAGTTGGACTTGTCAACACCAGCTCTTCGCAATTCCGTCAAATTTTATGAGGCGGTCTAAGCACTCTACGTTACTTTACAGTTTCATAGAGTGGGCTCTTAATGCTCTACATTTTCCTCAGGTTCCCTAGGGCAGGTTCTAAGCACTCTTACATTACCTTTATGTTTCATGACAGAGGCTCTAAGCACTCAACATTACCTTAAAGTTTCATGGCGCAGGCTCTTAGCACTCTACATACATTACCTTTAAGTTTTGTAATTAAATCTTTACGACGTGACAATTTTAAGTAGTCATTAACATCTCTGAGTCTTGCGGCTGTAAGTTCGCTACATTTTCTTCATGTTTCGTGGAGCAGGCTCTAAGTTCTCTACATTACCTTCAAGTTTCATGGTACAAGCTCTAAGTTCTTTACATTTTCTTCAAGTTTTATGGCGTAGTCTCTAATTAATCTACATTAACTTCAATTTTTATGGTGCACGCTCTCAGTAAGTACTCTAAATTTCCTTCAAGTTTCATTAAGCAGACTCTAAGTTGTTTACATTACTTTCGAGTTTCATGATGCTCTAAGTATTCTACATTTACTTCAAATTTCACGGTGCAGGCTCTAAGTACTCTACATTTACTTCAAATTTCACGGTGCAGGCTTAAGTAACCTACATTTACTTCAAATTTCACGGTGCAGGCACTTAGTAGCCTACATTTACTTCAAATTTCACGGCGCAGGCGCTAAGTACTCTACATTTTGTCCACAGCTACGAATCCACCTCCCACGTGGCTGACTACTTCTACATCTACATCGGTGTTGGGGCATTGGTCTTAGTCATCTTGGCGTGTCTGGTGGTATACCAGCTGCGGAGGAGGAGGCTGCAACTACAGAGGAAGGCTAGCTATGTAGGAGTGACGACTGAAGAGCGGTGATATTTGATGAGACTGTGATAGGGAATTTTATTGTAAAATGTGGTTATAAGGCGGAGTTGTTTGAGAGACAGGTTTTTTAATTGTTTGTGACTGCACGTGGTATTAACGGATAGTATAGATTATTAGTATTTTAGTTAGGTTGTCTACCAACATCTTACCATAAATAAATAATGCTGGATACGTGGACTGTTCACAGAACCTTATCTCGCATTATCTAGCCCTAAAGTCAGCAGAGCTTATGTTGTGGGTACTAGATCACTGATGCACTTAGGATATTAAGCACATTATATTTTTATTTTTATAAATTACCCTGTACTCCATACCTAGTTTATGTTAAAACAGCATTATCTCTCTACAGTAATAGCAAATATATTATATTATGTATGTATCTAATGAGAATCATTCGATTCGAAGGATGGTACAAAGATGATACATGTTTTCAACTAATGTAATTAAACAATACTTTAATAAAATAGTCTTTTATTTGTACGAATGTTTATTAATTTAAAATAAGAATAATAAAAAATGTTTGATAATTCAGACAGCATTATCTAGCCCGGGTACTGGGTAACAGGCGCAGTTTCTTCAGTTACTTTCATAGTTCCATACAAGAAACAGGAATAAATTACACATCTCATCATATAGATTACGAAAGGTAGGGAAATGATTAGTGGGCCATTGCGTAAGATTCTGTAACAAGCTTCCATCTGAAGCAACTGAGCTCCCTATTCGTAAATTTAAACTGTACATACAACGAAATCTTATCAAGAAAGCCTTTTATACTCCATAGATACATTAAAAAAATAAACAAATAAATTAATCATGTAAATGCTTGGCCGGATGTCGCCTAGAACGACAATAGTATGTAAGAACATAAATTAGTTGTGTTAGAACTATCTACTCTTAAGTTGCATTAAATTTAGACTTATAAATGCAAAGATTGTGTTAGTTGATAAGCGATAAACTTGCTAGTGGTTTCTTTTTCACGCTAGTGGACAATTATTTTTTTGAATTAGAGTCAATTGCACCTTATTTTTAGTTTGATAGTAATTACTATTTATCAAGTTGTTTATATAGTAAAAAAATTACTTGTCTAAGTGCTTATTTTGTAAGTCTAAAGAAGTAACCATTTGACTCCGTCTCTGACTCTGCTAGGTTAAGGTTTAGGGTAATAGTTTCCAGTGGCCACAAAACCGCACGACAGCACGGGACCCTAGAAATGTATAACCTGAGCAATTTTCTGAGCAAAGATTCCAGGTGAATCATGACATGAGGATAAAATTTATACGAGTATTGTTAACACGCATGTTCTAGCATCTATCACATTATTTTTTTTATTTAAGTAGTGAGATCACTGTCTGAATAATCAATTTAATCAATCAATTCAATAATAAGCCAATTTTAACGATCCATTGTGTAAGTTGGTTCATAAGCATCAATATCGATATTAAAATCATATTGCAAAAGATTAGAAAATTGCGTGTCAAGTTGTAACGTAACACGACACGGGCTATTTTGTTGGGTTAGTACTGGGAGTAAGTCTTCATTTTTATATAAGAACTGACCCATATCTAGCAGATTGTATATTTCAGCGTGAGATTTTACCGAATGACTGTTTTTGTCGCTACACTACTTACTGTACTGGCACCTACCTACGCCACAGTGCGAGCCTAACGCTAAAAGATATTCAGGGGAACGGCTCAAAACTACAACCCCAATTTGACTTAGGTAGGTACGCGACGAAATCCTGAAAGCTGGTGCGTATGCCTAGACCCTCATGTGTACAACCGAGTGCCGTAATACCAGCGCGCCATCGATGCAATCCTAGCACAAGCTTAAAAATTGGCTTATTGACGTGTGCTACGCTACGTTACGCTACGCTACACTACGCTACGCTAACACTTGGGGAAAAACAAAAACCTACGTACTGTCTACTGCCTACCCCAGTGCCGAGACGAAGTCCTATTACCAGTGCTGCCATGTCGTAATAGGCATGAACATAAAGGAAGTTTGATTTTATCTGTAAATCTCTTATGAACTCTTCGTACCTCCAATCAACTTCTCCTTTCCTGGTACTTTTGGAACTATCAAATAACAAAGTATGTTTGTAGGTAATATAATAAATGAACTTCTTCTTTCTTAAGCATAAGTATATTTTTTATTGCCTATATTATCCTCTCCCATCTTGCGCATACAGATAGTCTTCGCTGAAACCATTGATTTATTAAAAACGAAGATGAGGCACTGGTTGCTCGAAAGTGGCAACCTCAAATTGTGTAAAATTGTGTTCCCACATCAGTCACCGTCTGACCGGCCGGTCGTGATTCGCGTGAAATATTGTTGTCTCAGTCTCACTTCGGTCCCAGATACGTCTTTCCGTCTTTGTTCTTCTTTGTATTGCACAGGACTGGAAATATAACTGTGAGCGTATGTGTTTGCGTGTAGTTGTAACACATGCCAATTTTTGAGTAAGCTCTGGGAGAACGTAACCTATCTTCCCTTTTTAAATCAATGGCTGAAACGCAATTCGGCTAAGAGGACATCATCATTTCTTATTATAGAAATATTTGCTATTAGACGAGGTGACGCGCATTGCGCGACTCCTGATGACTTGGCTGTAGAAAGCGGCAGAGGCCCGCGGCGTGCGCTCGCGCTGGGCTGAAGAGAAGTCCACTTGGTAGAGACCGAACTTTGTTCTGAAATTACAGGAAAAACAATTTATAATACCTATGCCGAAATGTTGTTCGAAAATTCACTAAAATCACCTCACACGTAATTTATGGATGCATGACGAGTTTTTGACAGAATTTCATGTGTCAAATTGTCAAAAAATTGCATGTGCTTATCTAAATTACATTTAAGTATAGTCGGAGGTTACGCCCAAATACTACACCGCATCTCCGATTCATAAAACACGTCTCAAGTTACGCATTTTTGTCTCTTATTCATTGAATACTATCACAAATTCATTTAAGGCGTACTAAAATATAAGTTACATCTGAGTATTCGGTTAGTGAAGTAATAGGGTATATGCATGTGACTTCAAAACAGCTAATGTTTTTTTTACGTATTCTCTATTGATATAGAAATATATCTGTATATTTATTTTTGTATTTAATGACGTTTTTATTGTGAAATTTAATCATTGAAAAGTAGATATTATAAATCTCAACAGCAAAATTTCTAAACGCAACGCTATTGGCATGTGAAGCGTGACGTCATACTTGAACATTTTTGTATGGGCATGAAGTTTTTACTTTGAGTTTACATGAGGGACTAGATCCGTGACGTCATAAAATGCAATGGCTAACATAGCAGCGTTTTTATCACCCGAAACCGAGTGTAGTTTTAATTTTAGTTTTTACCTCAATAATTTAATTTTTTTTGGGTGCTATATTTTTTATCGTTTATGTATTAACCTAAATAATCGATTAAAAAAATAAATAAATCCATGCATATACCCTATTGGTACGTATATTCACTTTAAAAGACTTTGCTAACAATTCAATAAAATGATAAAGTATGCTTACCCGTAACCTTCAGCCCACTCGAAGTTGTCCATCATTGACCAGTAGGAGTAGCCGGTGACGTTGACACCGTCCTGCTTTATTGATAGCAGCACCTAAAAAGTTTATCAATTTGATAGTTTTATTATAAACGCAGAAGCAACGGCTTTCAATGGTGTGCGCTGCAAGATTCTCAAGTTTTTTGGTCCACAATAAAGCCCGGGGAATAACCTCCAAAAACTCATCGATGTCTATTCGAAACGACTCAAGGGGAGAGGAGGGATTTTGAAAGCTAATTTACGTCTCCGAACGCGTCGCGAAGTATAAAAGAAATCATTTACATGCACATTTATCAGCGCCGAATTTGTTTCAATTAGATTCTATAGGTTCATTTAGAACGTTCGTCTAGTTTGGTTCAGTTAAAGTAATTAAAACCAATTACTTTAGTGATTCCGCAACCCAAAATGGTTCTTGACCTTAAACTTAAACTTTGCCACACATCTCAGTTCTGATCTGTCTCTCGCTTGTAGCATCAAGTTTCCAGGTATCGGCTTCTATTGTCAATCCAGGGATATTAGTTAACGCCCTACTGAGTTTATATGTAGGTATACCTGTTCCAAGTGGTCCCTGATGAAGTCGATCCGGTCTCCATCCCTCAGTTCCATTCCTCCTGTGGAGTACCCACTCTCGGTGATCAGGATCTGGAGGTCTCCGTACTGTTCCTTCAGCCAGGACATGAGTGCGCGGAGGCCTTTGGGGCACAGCTGGAAATAATTAATGATAATGGGTACAAATAGTGTTATTGCCTATTGGTCAGGCATAGATCCTATGCTGTTCCTATTTCGGCGCAACGTGGAGGCTGCACATTTGTTTAACTACCTTTTCATGTCATTTATCGCCATGTTATAGTTTTTCGCTTGTTTATTTTTTAACTATTTTTGTATTTGCGCTGTGTCTTAATAAATGTTTTTTCTATTTTATTATATTCTATTCAAAGGAGGATTTTTGTTACTTCATGGTCCAGTGTAAAGGTTCATCTACACGAAATAAAGAAGCAGTCGTTGCGTTGCTAGATGCGCGTGAGGGTTGTTACACTAGCGTAAACAGGTTCTCTTTATCACGAGCCGTCTGCCGTTTCCAGTAGCTAGTGTCTAGAACCAATCATCACCACAGACTCAGGCTTGGCTCTCGGTATGCCTGAGTCGGGCTCCATCCCTGCCATGAAGAAGTTCTACTCGCGCTCTGAGCGAATAGTCTGAGTCAGAGTCAAATCGTTTATTTCTTTAGACTTACAAAATAAGCACTTAGACAAGTAGATCAATAAAGAAATAAGGTGCAATTGACTCTAATTCACTTCAATTTTTTGTCGACTAGCGGAAGAAGTGAAAAAGAAACCACTAGCAAGTTTATCGCTTATCAACTAATACAATCTTAGCATAACTAAGCCTAGACTTACATACCATTGTCGGTGTGGAACTGGGCGACATCCCGCCAAGCATTAACATCATTAACATAATCATCTAAGGAGTAATAGGCTTTCTTGATAAGATTTCGTTTTATCTACAGTTTAAATTTACGAATAGGGAGCTCAGTTGCTTCAGATGGAAGCTTATTATAGAATCTTACTCAATTGCCCACAAATGATTTCCCTACCTTTCGTAATCTATATGATGGGATATGTAATTTGTTCTTGTTTCTTGTATTTCTATTGTGAACATCACACCTTTTCATAAAATTATCTCTGTTTTTGTGTGTATACATTAGATTTTCATAGATGTATTGCGATATTACTAGTATATATAGTCTAGAGTCACTTATCACCACAAACTTGGATTTCAGCGTGTCCGGCTTGAGCTCCATCATAGCTCGCAGGTCGGGAATCTCCGCCATGAAAAAGGCCTCCACTCGCTCTGAGCAAGAATGCTGCTGGCACTAGCTAGTGTTTACAGCCACTCACCACCACAAACTCGGACTTGGCTCTCGGCATGCCTGGCTCGGGCTCCATCACAGCGCGCAGTTCAGGGATTCCCGCCATGAAGAAGGCCTCTACTTGCTCGCCTGGCCTCGCGCGTCGTACTAGGCGGCATGTGTAGTAGTTTAGTGCGAAATAGTCGTAGGTTCCTGAAAAGCAGATGGCAGAGATCTTTCAGTTCTAATGTGTTGGTACCAAACAAATAATTGTTTCTACCGCTCTGTGATCGGTATCAGAAAGAAAACATCAACAAAATAAAATCAACTTGAAAATACGATACTTATTTTCTGAATAAAAGTGATCTAATCTAAACTTACTTTTGTTTTAAGAATAGTATAATTTATTAGTGGCATCCTAAATGAAATGGAACAGCTGAAGGAGGCAGGATGCATTTTCTCATAAAGTACCTAGATATTTTATTGGAGATAATGTTTCACCTATGCGGTGAAACATTATCTCTCAAATGAGGCAGTTATTATAGTTCAATTACCGACCAAAACATACCATAACTTTATATCTATTCCTTAATTATAAAATAAAATTACAATAAAAAAACAGAATCAAACTAACACAATATTTATTTAAACAATTCAGCTATCTGCAGACTGATATCAATCATCAGATAGCTAAACTAATTCATATTAATATCAGTCGGAAGCGCAACGCAACCAGGGTCTTGTCCCTGGTTGCGTTGCGCTAATGCAATGCATATTCTTTAAACACAACTAGGTACATAAACCATTCCTCATGGATTTAAAAAGCCAATTGATCATGGTGGTGATGATTCTTAAAACTAACCTTTAACAAGCTCCACCTCTGCCTTCGTGAACGCCGGCAGCCTGGAGAACTCATATCCCTCCTTGGCACTGACTTCCTTCATCAGCTTCACCATGGTCTGAGGCCAGCCGCCTGTTTTGGAGTATATGGGGTGGGTGAAGCGACCTACCTGTAGTGATTATTGAGCATCAACATCTTAAATTGTAGTGCAATTTTCAGAGCTGGACACTTTTGCTGGACGTCAGCTGTACTACAAAAATGTTAGACAACCGTTGAGCGCTAATATACGTTGGTTTTTGTAGTACCCACCTGTTTATCTTTTTCTAGTCTAGGACTTTATGCGGTAAGCGAGAAAAAATACAGCCTGGAAAAAAACTAAATTGCAGTTATTTTTGGTCGGACTGCAAGCCTATTTTTGAAACTTTTCTCTCAGAGGACAGACCTTTGCAACGACGATTTGCTGATATTTCCTCGGGATATTCTAGGTGTTTTCTATGGAGTTTACTTTTATCATTCTAGGAAAATAATAATAAATGACACAAGCTCTGCTTAGCTTGAGATTGGTGCTATTGTGAATTTTTTCCAACATTACTTTCATTTGTTTGGTGACATCCTATTGAGATCGAATAGCGCAAGTAATAAAACAATGATGTTTTTTTTATTTGCGCTTATCGATCTCATTCAAACAGTGCTTACTGTAAAGTCAAGTGCCAGCTTGGTGAGCGAATACTCCTTAGCAGAGTATGGCGAGTACCACACTATGTTGTCAGATATGGACACCTTTCCTGCAATAAATAAAAAGATCATATTTTATATCCTGAAGTAAGAACGAGCCCATTTCATATGGGATTTGGTACGTCTTAATCGATTTTTTGCAATCATTTGATCACACTATTCCACCAATGTCCAAAATTTCAAATATGTTTTTGAAATAAGTTTAGATGGTTTGGATTTTAATAGCTAGACATCCTACTCCTATATCTATTTCTCAGTCACCACTCGTCAGTGCCTTTGGTCATACAGCTGGTAAGCTTAGCAACCTCACAACAAAGAGTCTATCCACATATTTAGATCACCAGAACGATAAAAAATATAAATTCCCTGACCTGATAAGTAAGCTATTGCATTGTATCATCAGGGCGTATATGCTAACCACTAATGGATCGACAGGATGATTATTATGAATTGGGAGGCTGAAGGCCGCACTGACCATGATACAACGGCTTGAACTGCTCATCGTACACCCGCCACGCCCTAGCATGAGCCACCATAACATGCTTGCTGCACAAGAGCACACCAAACTGCGTGTCTATCAACCCTGGAGCCAGCAGGCCGGTGGAGTACGTCAGGTCGCACATAATGCTGGGCTCGTTGATGGTGATCCAGGTCTTCACGCGGTCTGCATAGAGGGTGAAGACAGTGCGAGCGTAGGAGGCGAACCAGTCGGAAATCAGGGGGTTTGTCCAACCACCTGGAAGGTAGATGATGTTCGTTAGATACAAAATTAACCTCAACCTCAACCTCAACAGCCTGTATTGGTCCACTGCTGAACGCAGGCCTCCCCTGATAAGCACCTTGTTGACGTTTATCTAATAGGGGGGTAGCTAAGAAGTTAGTTCACTGTTTATTGTTTATTTGAAAAGTATGATATCTGTGTCAGGTTAGGGTATCTTTTTGATAAGGTGGAACTAGTCGCACAGTCGCACAGTAAAAAAGTATACGTTTGAAAAATACAAGTTTCTAAACTTTCGTATTTCAACACGAATTTTAGCTTGACTTTGGGCGAAAATAAATAACACACGGGGAAAGAAAACTCCAAAATGAAGTGTTTACCGACATAGTTTAGTTATAGTTAAGTAAAAATTTAAATTAAGTAAAAATATAGACATAGTTAAGTAAAAATAAATTCATTTTGAAGAGTTTCAGAGTTTCATTTTGAGATACATTCGATAGTTTTTCTATGATAGCCCTTGTGCTAAAGTCTATTCGGCGGCATAAATCATTGTGCATTTCATTTTATCGCGCGGGTATGTCTATAATGCCAGGTGAGATAGCATGCATTAAGGCCGCGCTCACTGATGACAAACACTGTACTCTTAAGGAAACAAGGCCTTCATTCGCATTTTTTTTCGGGATCTGGTTTTTAATCCCTTACAGTCAGGTCTATAATTCTGGTTCAAGCACAGCAACGTGTGAGCAATTCGTTGAAACAAATATAATTCTATCTACCATTTGTTTGTTTCTAACAATAAAGACTCAAGCTACCACGCCACCCATTACCAAGTTCCTGGAGATTCTGAGGCAGGTCAAAGTGGTAGATGGTGACAACAGGCTCGATGCCTTTCTCCAGAAGAGCGTCGATCAGGTCGCTGTAGTACTTGACACCGTCTGCGCTGATCTTGTTACTGTACCCAGAAGGCAGGAGTCGCGTCCAAGAAAGGGATATTCTAGTACAAGGGAATGAAAGTTTTACGGTCGGTCGGTTTGTTAAAGTTTCTAAATAAACTGTAATAATTATTTTTTTTTTTTTTTTTTTTTTTTTTTTTTTTTTTTTTTTTTTTTTTTTTTTTTTACTGCAAAATTTCTAAATACTTCTTCTAAATACTTCACACTCACACTAATATTATAAATGCGAAAGTTTGTATGGATGGATGTATGGATGTATGGATGGATGGTTGGATGGATGTTTGTTACTTCTTCACGCCAAAACTACTGGACGGATCTGGCTGATTTTTTTTCCACATAAATCAGTTCCCGTGGGATAAAAATCACCTTGTAACGTTTCCATAGGAACAACGCGTGCGAAGCCGCAGTAGTATGGTATAAATAAGATACCGTTTCGATATATTAAAATAAATAATATTAACGGCGTAAGGTGATAGACAGCTTGCTCGTGTTTGAAGCTTGTGGTAAGCCATATTGTCACTACAAAAAGTATCTAAATGTAACAAGTTTATATTTATATTTGATAGATACTTTTGCTGTGTGGTAACGGTATTAGAGTCACGTACGGCCTTACTATGGTATGCAATCAATTGGTGAGTAACAACCGCGTTAATTCATAAATTGCATACAATAACCTCAGACGAAATAAAAAAAAATCGTTTGAGACAATAACCAATCAATTTATCAAGTAATTATTTTTAATTCAAGGCTGTGGATTTTACCTGCCAATAAATAAATAAACTTATAATTTCCTACTCTTCTAGCAAAAGAAGCGCGTTGAAATCTTTTGTATGGGGAATTGTATTTATGAGGATAAAACGTTCGTTCTAGTTATTGGGTCCTATTTTTTCCTATGTGCAATAAATTAAGGGTAGGTAAATTTATTCCCCTTCCCCCTAACGCCCTGTACAGACAGGGCGTTAGGGGGAAGGGGAATAAATTTAGAAAATTATGTTATTATTATATATATTATATTAAATTTAGGAATAAATTTAGCTGCCAGACCACAGGGTCTGGCAGCGTCGGCTGTTACCTGTAGAAATGAAGCCCCAACTCTGCGGCCATCTCGACGTCTCTCCTCCAGAAGCGGTAGGAGTCGCAGGCCACGTCTCCGTTGGAGAGATCAGCAATCACAGTCGGGTCTGCGTGCGTGAACCGATCCCAGATGCTCTCGGATTTATCTGAAGCATGAAGTACGTGCTCTACAGTACAGTCAACGTCAAATTGATAGGAACGTCTATGATGTATCACACTAATATTATAAAGGCGAAAGTTTGTATGGATGTATGGATGTTTGTTACTTCTTCACGCCAAAACTACTGGACGGATCTGGCTGAAATTTTGCATACAGGTAATTCTAATCCTGGAATAAAACATAGGCTACTTTTTATCCCATAAATCTGTCCCCGTGGGATGAAAAAAACCTTTTAATGTTTCCATAGGAACAACGCGTACGAAGCTGCGGGGCGCAGCTAGTTTGTCATGAAGCTGCAAATTATGTTCGTAGATTTCAATAACTTAAATTAAAATACACATGCTTGGAGTCGAAATAAAGAGATATAATTGGACAATATTTATTGAAGAAAGGATCTCAAATCACCAAGTTCTTTCCAATAAGTTTAATAATCGTCAACAAGAAAGTTAATTTGAGATTAAGTACTGCGGGTATGTTTATCATTTATGCAGGGTTTAAAAAAATCTAATATAGAGTAGTTAAAATGATCTCAAAAACAAAAAAGCAATTTGATATACGCAGTTCGATTGTCAATATACGCAGTTCGATTGCTTACAACAATATGATCGAGATCAGATCATAATTGTTGTAAGATCGAGATCATATTGTTGTAAGATCGAGATCATATTGTTGTAAGATCGAGGTTATATTGTGGTAAGCACCCAAGGTGTTCAAAAATCTTACTACTAATTGCTTCATATTTATATGAGCAGCCAGGATGTCAAAATTATCTTTGCAAACAAAGCTCTCCAAGTTATCCTTCGAAAGAACGAAGCCCTGTGGTGCTGGCTTAGAATTTGCAGGGGCTGCTGCCCGCCCCCTGGTGGATATACCTTAGTCGTCTCTTATGACATCATCGGCAGAGTTAAGGTAGTGCAAGTTCTAAGCCAGCACCACACAGCAGTATGTACATTCCTATAATAACTCTATGGTACATTCACATAACAGAGAATAAAACCTCACCGCTGGCATTCCAACCTCCTTCAATCTGATAAGCCGCCGTGGAGGCGCCGAACTTGAACCACGGCGGAAACTTCACTTCCACTGACCATGATGCCGGTATCAGGCTGCAAGAATTACATATTATCTATACAATCCATACTTGATATTATAAATTAACATGCTAACATATATTATGTCTTCGGCCTCAACCTCAATAGCCTGTATTGGTCCACTGTTGGACGCAGGACTCCCCATGTTTTTAGAAATCGATTATTTAGGTTAATACATAAACGAAAAAAAATATAACAACCAAAAAATTTTAAAGTATTGAGGTAAAAATAAAAAAAAAACTACACTCGGTTTCGGGCATCGATCAATCGATTAGATATTTCGCGGCCCCCTTCGTAGATACCTTACGAAAATGACACTCAAAATTATCTACGACTTGTATAATTTTGCCGATATACATATTTCTATTGTGCGCGCTTTCCAAAGCAGGGCAAAGTGCGACATTTTTTGTATATTCAGGCTCTAAGACCTTTTTGTACGTACGAAATTAACACTTAGGCGAGAAATTAGGAATCCGTTATTTTCATTCATGTTTCGGCAAAACGCACAAGCAAGAAATATGACAAGTTCGCAATCATTCTCATTGAAATCAATACAACACCAAGTTATTGTATTCTCTTTGTACAATACTTCGTAATTGAAATGACAAGACGGGCTCCAAATAGAATAATACCAAAGAAAATACAATAACTACCTACGTCGTACACGGACTAAATGAAAGATTTTCTTTTTGACATAGAGCATTTGCGCAGAGCCTGACAATTTTGCATACGGAACAAGAGATTACTGGAGTCGAATTTATTTATTCTGTAAGTAGGTGAGTAACTGAAAATAATAAAACTATGTTTTTACAGGAACAATCTGTAAATCATACCGTTACCTTGTACTTATCATTTTTAAATTAATTTGATTCCCTGTGACAGCAAATAGTTAGGGTATGTTGGTTATGAGAGTTATGAAACATTGAAACTTTACTGAAAATAGGAAACCCCGTCTTTTTCGTGTCTTGGACGTGTGATTTTTGTAATTTTGCTAGGCGTGCTTTCCTGTCCAAGCGCTCAAATGATCCTAGCTCAACAGCTTTCCATACTCTCCAATCCAAAAAGGAAATCTTTTGATACAGACGGTTTCAGAGCACGCATTGTGAATCTATGGGGGGGCGGCGAAAACTTTGATCGATGGTTTCGGGTGATTAAAAACGATGCCATGTTAGCTCTTGCATTTTGTGACATCACGGATCACCGAGTCCCTTATGTCAACACAAGATAAAACTGAATGCCCACACAAAAATGTTCAAGTATGACGTCACGCTTCAGGTGCCAATAGCGTTGCGTTTAGACATTTTGCGGTTGAAAGATCATAAAATACAATAATAAATATACATATATTTGTAAATCAATAGAGAATACGTATAAAAAATCATATTCATAATTATACCCTATTGTTTGTTAATCGTCCGCTATACCTACATACATTATGGTATTGCTTAACAGTGACATAATTATCATAAACGGATTAAAAATAAACGCCAATTAAAGAATAAGGTTAGTAAGTTACACCATTTCCGCTTTAATAATATCATCAAAGTACGTGTGATTAATTACAAGTGCAATTTTTAAAGATTATTTTCAGGTATCAAAAACCTATTAACTGGTTTTAAAATCTTTCTAAAACCTATTAACTGTAAACCTATTAACTGGTTTGAAAATCTTTCTCTTTATATTTATTAATGTGTTTATAAATATTTTTTTATATAAAAAGGAAAATATTATAAAAATGTCTTACCTAGTCATAAAAAAATAAAAATATATTTTAATGGTTATTATTATTTCAGAATGTTTAATTCACTTACCAGAAACCAACCACTATGAAACGGATCATATTAAAAACTGGCTTTTTTGGGTAATTTTTTACGACTTTAATAAACTCTGTGATCCGTAAAGTTTTTTATCATTACTTAAACCATTAGGCAAACCTACATCTAATTAATGCAAGTTAAGTACACTTTATCTGACATGTGATGATTTGTTACCCGGCGGGGCCGTTACGTTTTTCGAATGTTCCTATGTAGCTAGCTGTGTGGTGCTGGCTTAGAATTTGCACCACCCCAACTCTTTCCGTGTGTGTCGTAAGAGGCGACTAAGGGATATTCACCGGGAGAGGGCAGCAGCGCCCCTTGAAAAACAATTCTATCACCGTACTGCGATCGCCAACCCGCATGCCCGTGGGGATTATCCCCCAATACTATCCCCCAATATGGCGCTTATCAAGGGGAGTTCTACGTCCAGCAGTGCATCAATATAAAGCTGTTGAAGTTGAGGTTTGACCTAGTTGGCGGACATTCCCCATATGAAAGCTAATAAGGCGCTTATCAGGGGGAGGTCTGCGTCCAACAGTGGACCAGTAGAGGCTGATAGATCTTGAGAGAGATCGGAAGAGATCAGAACGGCTTTAGCTATTTTAAGGTTTTTTTTTTACTTATAGTGCGTACGTCCTCACACTCTAGGTATATGACAACCGACCGGCGTCGCGGCGCAGCGAAGGAGGTTACGGTTTCGATTCCCGCCCTGGGAGAAATGTTTGTACAATCTGCAAATATTTGTTGTTGGTATTTTCATAAAAGAATCGATGTAATATATTGTATTATGTATATCAGTCATCTAGTACGCATACCGCAAGATCTGCTTAGCTCGGGGCTTGTTGGGGATTGTGCAACATTATTTATTATTTATATTTAACCCAAGTTTTTTCGTAAAATGAGGTACTTATCTAAATTCTTAGCTAGATTTTGAAGGCTTTTGCCCCTCATTTTGCGAAAAAACAGTACAAACGGCGACCAGGTTAAGTGTTTTTTATAGTTTTTAGTACCTTCTTGTTATTGTACCTAGGTCAATGGACTTTGTAGGTTTCAAAGACTAATAGGTAGCCCCTAAAACGAATGTCCTCTAAGTCCAGAACAGGTTTTGTTTAAATAAGAATCGAAACCAATGCACTTATATACGTAGGTAGATATTGGATTTGATAAAAAATAATCTGAAATGCTCGTTTTATTAAGGCACATACCCGAGCCAATGAGACGACATTGGCTTGGTTATGTCTCGTTTATGGCTCGTTTATCATATTTTTACGTTAAACACAGGAAATTTTTGTGTAGTAATACTGTGCCGAATTTTAGTGTAGTAAAAAGTGTGACACTTTTTACCTAACCGTGACGTCACTAGCCGGGTCCCATTGACGCACTGTATTTTGTTTGATTGAGAAACGTTTATTAACTGTTACTAGACAAGTGGGTACTACTTACTTTAGGTACCTAACCTACATGTTTTTTACCAAAAGCAGCCTCGGTCTGCATTCCACTTGTTAATACACCTAACACATTTCGATACCTACTTACTTAGAGATAGAGTCTGTTCAAAAAGAGAAGAGTCGTGGCGTTACGGTGAACTAACACTTTTAGTCGTACTGCAATGACAGAGCAGTGTTGTCAACGCAACAAAAGTTGTCAATTGGCACACGAGCGCCCTCGATTCCCACGACTCTTCTCTTTTTTAACAGACTATGGTGTCGATTCTGTTGTTTTAGGATTAGCTAAAATTAGGATTTCGGAAATTCAAATAGATGAAAACGATTGTATAGTTGAAAAATTTGACTGACATGTTTAAAATTAGGATGGCAGCTCTAAAATTAAGCTGACAGATCCAAAACAACTCAATTTAGTTGTAAGTACCTACCTGCTTACCAATGTGATGATGACAACTGTAAATATATTGAGTATTGAAAACTTTATTTCTCATTAGATCTATGATGAATCTATCCCTGAAAAAAAAAACATAAATAAAAACCATCGGGCGTGGTTATAATTTTTATGAACGTTGTTGGTTAAATAAATAAACTTAATTAGTTATTTCGGATGATTAACGACTTCCTTATTGCCTTATTTTATTACTGAAAGTGCGTTTAAATGGAGTACCTCGGTACTCCATTTAAAAGTAGGTAGATCCCTACATAAAGTTTGTTTTTTTAAACCAATGGCGATGTTATTTTTAGGTATATGAAGTCTAAAACTGTTAATAAATAAATCATTCACTTTTATAAGCTTTTATAAGCTTAGCATCCTCTAAGTCTAGCCAAACCAAACTATGCAGAGCTTGTGTTTCGAGGTACTTTTGACTGAGATGCATGAAAGTTTAAGAATCAGCCTACAATCATCGATCTACACCACCATCTTCCAGCAAATGTCGTAAAAACGACTGAGGGATATCCACCGGGGCTGCTGCAGCGGGTTTATTGGCAAAAACGCTTTTTTAAACTACTCAGTGGATACTCATTACATTGCATGAGCATTTTGTTAACGCACGCATTCAAAGACAAACCACAATTTTTGGTGTCAGTGCGCATCTAACGATTTAAATCCTTGCTATCTATTCAAATCAATCGCCGTGTGGTGACGGCGATACAGAATTTGCACCACCCCCACTCTTCTCGCGGGGGTCGTGACTAAGGGATATTTACCGAAGGCGAGCAGCGGCGCCTCCTGCCGAACAATTCTGTCACCAAACTGCGATCCCCAACCCGCAAGCCTAGCGAGGGGATTATGGGTACTACCCGCCATGAGATAACAGCAAAAAAGGCCCTTATCAGGGGGAGTCCTGCGTCCAGCAGTCGACCAATATAGGCAGTTGAAGTTGGAAGGAATATTATAAAGGCGAAAGTTTGTATGGATGTATGGATGTTTGTTACTTCTTCACGCCAAAACTACTGGACGGATCTGGCTGAAATTTTGCATACAGGTAATTCTCTACATAAATCAATTCTCGTGGGATAAAAATCACCTTTTAATGTTTCCATAGGAACAACGCGTGCGAAGCTGCGGGGCGCAGCTAGTTTATAATATAGGGGATGAATGGACCAGCAGTGGATCGTCACCTCGAGGCTTCTCGAGGAAACGATCATTCATTTCATTTCATTCATTTATTAATTGGGTCCCGTTTGTACCGTTTGTATACGGATCCCTAAAAAACTTTGAAGACTTTTGAAGACTTTTTCAACTTTGAAGAAGGTAATAATGAAGCCGATCACATTTTTTCATGAGTCATAACTTAATTACTTACCAATCCCAATCAATAGCACATTTTTATGAGGGAGTTAAATTTTGCGAGATGTACTATAATTATTTTTTATTATTTATGAACAAGGGAATTCAATCCCGCGAGATCGATGTCATCAATCCCGCGGATCCGTGGTATTTGCAGGACTGCTTACAAAATATTGATAAGGCCTAGAATTTTCACCACCCACTTCCCGTGGGTGTCGTAGGAGCCGACTACACTCAAGGCGGGTTATTTAAATTACATTCTTAAAGTTTATTATTGCCATGTTATATCTCCATGGATATAACATGACAGGAACTCAGCGTAAGCTTATGTTACATCTCTCATACAATATAAATAACAACATCTTTACATAAAAAATACACAGCATCTAAGGTCAATCTAGTTCAAATACTTCAACTAGTAAGGAATATCTTGTTATTTTGATAACTTTCAGATAATCGCACATATTTTTTTTAAATAAAAATTAAACTACATCCCTATTTTTATTATTGGACATTTTTATAGTACCCGGCATGGTGTAGCGTGAGTCATATTTTATGGGTATCGTAAAAACTATAAAATATGTTGAAGAAACACTGATTTATGTAAATGAATTATATTCGTACATAATATAATACAATGTACAAAAAACAATGTCGATTTTAGGCATCGATCAAAAATTTCGCTGGGAGGCCGCGAAATTTTTATCGATGATTTTAGGCCATTATTACTTTGGACATCGGCTTTAAATATTTTTGGGCAATGCTCTAATCAAGGCTTTGACTTTCATCCTGGGATCGATAAATATGAATTCAGAGCCCAAATTGCATACCCCTTTAGTGTCGCAATAATCCCGCGGATCCTAAAAAAATGTTCGGGATACAACGTTTGCGGGATTGGATTCCCTAGTTAACTCACTAGTCTATGCCCGCGGCATCGTTCACACAATAGGGTAGTGTCCTAGATAAAAAAAAACATATACTTAACTGTTTGGTTATCAGAAGATATTTGACACATATTTTTTCTTTTGACAATCAAACAAGAAATAACACCTTCCAACACAAGTATGTTTAACCGACTTCAAATAATTAATTTTGTTTTAAAAAACTATAAACCGACTTCAATTTTTACGATTTTTTCATGAATTTTCATGGATCCCATTGTCAGAACTAAACAAAATTAAAATGGGACCACATGGGAAGCACCAGCTTTCATATAAAAAAAGAATCATGCAAATCGAACCACCCAGTCAAAAGTTCTGAGGTAACAAACAAAAAAAACAGACCTCCTTTTTTGAAGTCGGTTAAAAAAGGAGGTTTTTAATTCGACTGTTTTTTTATATGTTTGTTACCTCAGAACTTTTGACTGGGTGGTCCGATCTTTATGATTCTTTTTTTATCTGAAAGCTGGTGCTTCCCGTGTGGTCTTATTTTAATTTTGTTTAGTTTTTACGATGGAATCCATAAAAATTCATTAAAAAACTACTTATTAATTTAAGTCGGCTTAAAGTTTTTTTAAAACAAAATTAATTTACTCTACTACGGGGCTAGCTCTACTAGGCAATTATTGTAAAACTGTTACAGAAATAAAATATATATAGTTGTAACCTCAACCTCAAGTTGAGGTTCTCTCTCTTTTCGCTTTGCCTCTTTTTTAAATTGCGTTTTATGTTCATATGAAAGAAAAAAATACGCGTCCTATATCTGCTGATAATCAAACTGACAGACCTATTAGAATTTTTAGTACACTAGCCTATATTACGCATTGTTCTTTCGGAAAAAAAAAATAAATAATATCGGTCCACGGAGGCACTTGACTGTCCGTACACAATGTATGTATAACGCCTCTTAATTTGTAACTTTAATTTGTAATTTAATTTAAGTAATTTGTTTAATTTATATGGAATTTTGGTCTTAAAATGTACTCTTAATAATTTGACGTCTTAAATTAACTCTTTATTTAATATTTCGCAATTCATTTGTTAAGTATTATTTTGATGGTAAGTTTAAGGTGTTTTAATTTAGATTTTATTGCTTTAAAATTGTTATTTTAACTAAGCACAATAAATGTCTTTCGAATTGTACCTGTAATTGAAGTGGCACTCAGTCTTTTTGTAAGAAATAGTCCACAATCCATGTTTTGTATACTGCGTTGGTGCAATTTTTAATAAATAAATAAAAAATTACACAAAATTTCCTTCATACAGACTTTCCCTCCGTATATTATTAATATAGATAGGTATGTACGTAGACAGTTGGCGTGATACTTAGTTATTACTAGGCGCTTATTGCCTACCTATATAATGCCTAAGTATCAACAGAGAGTACCAATATTAATAAACGTAACGTAGAATCAAAGATTCAAACTCAAAATGTCTGTGCTGCCGGTGGTTTTGTGGTAAGTTATTTTGGCTTTCTTTAATTTTAATATAAAAAATCTACAGTTGATTATTTTAAAATAACTTGTCTATTAAATATTTTTGTTTTACGTCATTTACATTGGAATAAAAGGACACATAATAATTTTGTAAATTAGGAGTAAAGTATAATAAAATCGTATTTAAGAACCAACACCTAGTTTAAAACGTCTGTTTTTAAAGCAGAATATTATAATTGCTCCCAATAAAGATGCAATGGCATTCAGTGAAAAGAAAACTAAAGAATAACTATAACTACCTACCTACTTATTTAAGAACCTACATAAATTTGCTTAAAATTTATAATCCGACTCCAGAATTTTAACCTTTGTCTCACTCATTGCCCACTGTACTGCTATACTGACACATTGCCATATAAAAATAATAAATATAAATAAATATTTATAAATATAAAGTAATGCAAACTTTTTAGTAAACAGTATGGCAGTATTACTAAGCATACTGTACCTAGTTTAAATTATTCGTAGTGTGTGTAGTAAGTCTACCTTTTACTGTTTTTGTTCTTACTACTACATACAGACCGAACAAAAACTTCACCTTACTTATATGCATTGTTTACTCTACGTTGATTGGTCTTTTTTGAGAATAAATCTATACCTACTGTAATTTGGCAGATCGCTAGGAGACTGGAATAATTTGCTTAAAAAATTGGTACTTATGGATAAAATTAGTTTCGAGATGACACACTACGTATAGGGAACTTATCCAGATGTTTATTTTTTTTATTTAATACCAATTAAAGGTAATCCAGCAATCTGGGCACTTTTCGAAGCTTTGATTATTAGGAAATTGATATACATAAGTGTAAATGCAGTACAATGCAGTCATATGAAAACTCAGTTTTGAGGTATCCAACAAATTAGGTTAGGTAGGTACAATGCAGTCATATGGAGGCCCCTCTTTTTTATATCGTCGGTTTCAATTATAAAGAAAATGAGTTTTTTTAGATCGAGTGAGAATGATGTTAGGTACCTATTTGTAGGTAATATGAACCTTCTTTTATTTTTCCAGGGCTACAATTTGCCTGGTAGTAGCAAGAGACGTGAAGTTTCCACCATCGTTCAAGTTTGGAACCTCTACAGCAGCATACCAGGTGGAAGGAGGATGGAACTCAAGTGGTAAAGCTGTTATCTTTTTATTTTTTCTTTTCGTAATATTTTGAAATAAGTGGAAACATTATCATTTTCCCCATATCTCCGAGTTTACAGAGCAATACTTTAGCTACTTTACCCTACTTTATGAAATGTGCCATTTGCAGATAATTAGTCTACCTCTATGTATTTTACAGGATAAAAATATAGCATTACTAACTCCTACCGTACAAGGAAAGCTTTCTTAGTTAACTAGCTATGCCATAGAATAGTGTTATTCAATCATTATTGATATAAAATTTAATATAATTTATTTTATCATAGATCTATATTGCTATAAATACACTCGATGTTGTTAAAATCTAATTTACGTACTATACTCATTAAACATAATATTAAATTATGATTATTACACGCGACTTTTTGAAATGGAAATAAACACTATGAGGGATTGTACGAAAAGCTGCGTAGAAAAAAAAACAGACAGACAGTGACTTCAATATAAACAATAGGGTATACGCATGTGAATGTGACTTCTAAATAAGCTATCTAATTATTTTTTTACGTAGTATACAAAAATGAAATAGAAAATATCTGTTGGTATATTTATTTAAAGCGTCCCTAGGACGCTGGCTGCATTATCCTGCTGTAGGTAATGCAATTTGTTTCTTATCTTCTTTTAAATACAAAAAATCTTATTAAGCTACTATATTCCTTCTTGCTTATGCTCGATGCTTACAGATAAATCTGAAAGCATCTGGGACCATTTCACGCACAACGACCGGACTGTGATATCTGATCTCACCAACGGAGACGTGTCCACCGACTCCTACCGCCTCTGGAGGAGAGACGTCGAGATGGCTGCAGAGTTGGGGCTGGACTTTTACAGGTAACATACCTTCGTATCATACAAGCAACGAGGGGCCTGATTCCTGGGGCCTGATTCCACTAACACAATCGCCTCACTATGACAATATTATCGCTTCATTATCGCGTAACAATCACCGCCATTGACATCTTTTGGTATTCTACTAATACGATCTTTTTTGTTTATGCCATACTAGCTGCGCCCCGCGGCTTCGCACGCGTTGTTCCTATGGAAACATTGAAAGGTTTTTTTCAAACAAATCTTCAACAGCCTGTATTGGTCCATTGCTGGACGCAGGCCTCCCCCAGCGCCTTATTGGCATTTATCTCATGGAGGTTATGCCCATAATCCCCACGCTAGGCATGCGGGCTGAGGATCTCAGTTTGGTGGTATTATTGTTCTGCAGGGGGCGCTGCTGCTTGCCCCCGGCGGATCCCTTAGCCGTCTCTTACAACACCCACGGAAAAAGTTGGTTGGTGCAAATTATCAGCCAGCACCACACATCTAAAAAACAAACATAGGTACCTACTTAATTTACAATGCTACTTGGTTTCCCGTGACTCCATACAATTGTAACCATCTCTTATTCCCAGGTTCTCCATTTCTTGGCCACGTCTTTTGCCCACCGGGTTCAGCAACAAGATCAGCCAACAAGGCTACACGTACTACAGCAACCTGATCGATGCTCTCCTGGAGAAGGGCGTAGAACCTCTGGTCACCATCTACCATTGGGACCTGCCGCAGAATCTGCAAGATCTGGGTATGTTAACCTATTGCTTGGGGCATCTGCGCATCGGCGGCCATCTTGAAAAATTTCAACATGGACGCCAAGTGGAGCCTAACAAAGGCTGCCACACTGATATAGGTAAAAAAAAACATGAGTCTCTGAATTTTTGTATGTGAAGCCATAGGTTTTATTAATATCCTTTGAACCTGATAAATCATCCTACTAAATGGCATTGATTGCATGAGTAAATACAACTTCTGCACGCGACTTTACACGCGTTTTATGGAATAAAGTAGCCTATATGCTATTTCATGTCCGTCCGATCTATACGTGTGAAGTTTCAGGCCGATCCACCCAGTAGTTTTCAACCGACATCTTTTTTATGTTTGTTACCTCTGAACTTTTGACTGGGTGATCCAATTCCTTTTTTATTTGAAAGCTGGTGCTTTCCGTTTGGTCTCATTTGAATTTGGCCCAGTTTTAACAGTGGCATCTATGGGAAAACCATAATTGAATAAGATAATCCACACAGCATTTTCTAGCGCCAAAAAACTTTTTATGGGTACTAGATAAACTGATATACTTAAAATACATGACAAAGATATTTTTTATTACACCTAAAAAATACCCACAACACCTAGAGCAAATATTTATGTAGTAAGTATATCAGTAAATTATATGCAAAATTTTCTATTTCATGTAGGTATGTTAGGTTATGTTCTACTTCAAGATCTACTTAGCTTGGCGCTAGACAATGCAATATTTAGTTTTAGTAGGTACTCTTTTAATATTCTAAATTCAGCGGTTGTTTAACTTTCACTTTAATTTTTGAACTTAAAATTAAATAAATCATAGCGTACTATATCCACACTGTCATTTAGCCGTGAAGGCTATTTATTATTAAGCTTTTCTGTTGCTAAGTTCTAGTAATTTAATTTG
The DNA here is from genome assembly GCA_955876795.1 of Eupithecia tripunctaria. NCBI lineage: Eukaryota > Metazoa > Arthropoda > Insecta > Lepidoptera > Geometridae > Eupithecia > Eupithecia tripunctaria. The sequence continues at coordinate 2,577,431 of OY041623.1, read as the reverse complement.
TAATTTATAAGCGGTAGGCCTTCCTTAAAATTAAATAACTATGAATTCTCTTTCATTATTTATTAAACTCAAATCTTTCGTTTTTCCAGGTGGCTGGACCAACCCCTTGATAGTGGACTGGTTTGCCTCTTACGCCCGAATTGTCTTCTACCTCTTCGCAGACCGCGTGAAGACGTTTATCACCATCAACGAGCCCATCGTAATCTGTGACTTTAGCTACACTACCGGGGCGATGGCACCTGGGGTAGAGGACCGCGTCTTTGCTCCCTATCTCTGCAACAAGCATCTACTGCTGGCACATGCTAAGGCCTGGAGGATCTATGATGAGGATTTCAAGCCGTTGTATCATGGTGGGTTTATTTGATAATAATTTCTGAAGATAGTCGTCGTGGTCGTGGATAGTGTCATAAATTTCTGAAGATAGTCGTCGTGGTCGTGGATAGTGTCATCAATTTCTGAAGATAGTCGTCGTGGTCGTGGATAGTGTCATCAATTCTCGGTAGAATATCCAGTCACCCCGTATCATCCGAGATCATTTTCATATAGAATGGAATAGAATATTATCTTATGGGGTAGTATTTTTGGACGTCTACTATAATCGGTGTAGATATCTACTGGAGAATGGTCTTAGGGGATCCATATTGTTAGAGAAATTTTCATCCCCATTCATAGATTTTCAATAAATATACAGTTAGCAATCAATTTTCTTTTACAATAACCGACAACATCCGTTATGGGAAAAGTTTTTAGCAATGTCTGTCATGTTTAGTTCTCCACCCTCAGTTGGTTTAATATAAGTGTTTTCATTAGTTTTAAAACGATCGGCATAAATACGTGTATGGATCTATGATCATTAACAGAGATTATACTTGAAGAGATGATAGACTTACATTGACAAAGATTTTTCTTAAAATAATTTTAGAAAAATAATTTTAGAAGACAGTCAGATTTACATAATTTTTTGCATAATTGTTAGCTTGCGCCCGTATAAAGTAAACTAAAATATAAAATTTTATAAAGTAAACTAAAATATAAAATTTTAGTTTACTTTATACGGGCGCAAGCTAACAATTATGCAAAAAATTATGTAAATCTGACTGTCTTCTAAAATTATTTTTTATTCTTGCTGATCCATGAAGGTAACCTTAGCTGAAGGAAGGAAAATCTGTGTCAAGGTGACCTGAATTAACTAATAAGTTAATACTTTATGCATATAATTTGTACATTACCTCTGAATGTGATGGTTATGTTTTAATTTATGCAACTATGGGTGGAACTAAAGACTTTTTATTATCTTCGCTGTGTCAGTATAGTACTCGAGTTGAACTGAAATGATTTATTTGCATAAAATTAACAGCATAATTAGGTTATGTACCTGGGTAGGTACCTACTTTATATTACGCAACGAAGTTATCTTTTAACGTAATATGAATGAATGAATAAATGAATGAATTAATGAACACTTTATTGCACTACTAAAAATCAATATACATGGAAGTCTTATATCTAAATAATAAATAAATATAGTACAAAAGGCGGCCTTATCGCTGAGAGTGATTTCTCCCAGGCAACCTTAATATGTAATGTATTACTGTAATACATTTTAATACTAGATCATACATGTTACAAGATGATGAATAAAATAAACTATTTATATAAACTATTAAATAAAACTATTATATGTGATAGTCGGTAAATTTATTTTTCAATAAATTTACGCCATATTTCAAATATTCAATATAGAAATTGAGTTTAGGCAAGATTTTCAATTCTCTCTAGAAAAATTCTAGGTCTTTGCTTTTAACCATTCGTAATTAAGGATCATCATAAGAAATATTAAAAAAAAAAAATAACTTTTATTTACAGGAAAGGTATCCATCTCCAATCATTTGTTGTGGTACTCGCCTTTGACTCACAAGGACTATAAACTGACCAAGATGGCTCGTGATTTCGAAGTGAGTTTATTATTTATTGTCGCGGCCTCGCGGTTTCAGCCGCGCAGTTCCCGTTCCCGTGGGAATTCCCGGATAATTATATAGCCTATGTCACTCCCTGAAAAGTAAGTTTTATAATGATGAAATCATTTTTTTAATCGGTCCAGTAGTTTCGGAGCTATTCTATTCAGACAAACAAGAAAATAATTCCTCTTTATCATATTAGTATAAAAAACATACTAGTACGCCAATAAGGTTATCAAGGCTTATCAGGGGATCATTCAATAAAGATTTTACTTTCAAAACTTGCATAAAAAAATATTACTTAAGGCGCATACCCGAGTCAATATCACAGCGATACATATATTATCATATTTTTACGTTTATCATAGGAATTTTTAAAAATCCTACGTTTAGTTTGTGGTATCTATTATAAGCTATATTTTAATACCTCTTTAATAATTTTATCTCATATAGTTTAGGAGGAGATGCGCAAAATAGAGTTTGGTGGTCAAAAAGCGCAACTTCGTATCTCTACCTAGACTTTACAAAATGAAACTATTACAGAGGCATTAGTAAATAACTTATAATAGATACCACACAATGAACGTAGGATTTTTAAAACTTGATGCGTTTAACGTACTAATAAGATAAAATAGTTGGGGGCGCCACTTTCACTGGTGTATGGGCCTTAACATAATTAGAATACTAACGATTTAAATATTTGCCTTGAACAAGTTTCTTCATAGAGTCAGAGTCAAATCGTTTATTCACGACTTCGACTCACAAAATAAGCACTTAGGCAATAAGGTATTTTTTTTTAACTATAACCCAGTTTGATATATTTATATCTAGTTATTAATATCAAATAAGAAATAAGGTGCAATTGACTCTAATTCACTTCAATTTTTTATTTTAATAAGTTGTGTGATGAATTCATATACCCTCCTTTCGCGCAATGTGCCTTTTTAATGCAGATTTATTCAGGGTGTTCTGTATGCATTCCATGTATAATAAAAAAATACCTATCTATACAGTGTATTGTATTATGTATGTGTGTCTACCATGAGTTGACACAGTTAAATCGGCTAACGTTACTACAGTAGTTACGTAAATACGCAGATAGAGTTCGCGCCACGACTCAAGTCCTATAGACACGGTGCTGCTATCGAACAAACAAAAGTATATTTTTTTAGAAAATGTGACATAAAATAACTTACATTCATTATGTACCTACGAACGTAACCTCTAAATGATTATATATAGACTAATGTTTATCGTATAACTAAAGTAAATAAAACAAATGTCTCGTGTTTATTTACAATAAATTATGCTCTTCTGGTCTGAGAGGTATTATTCCGGACATTTCGGAGCCAAAATCAGTAACGTCATCGGAATTATGTATTGTACCGCTTTTGCCGTAAGACTTGAGTCGTGGCGTGGCGCGGACTCTAGTTATTTACTGCGAATTTTAATACCCAACTATCCGCTAAATGCGCTTTAGAAGTTTCCATACATTTTTTTAATTACAGTCTTTAGCATAGATTGTCAAAACTCATGGTTAACCCACAGTTATCTATGGTTTATCCATTTTGAATGAAGCATGTTAGTAAACAAAGTACGACACAAATAACAAAATCTCACTTGCTTGGCGTCGAGTTTCAGATATAATTGTAAGCAATTTTTATTGAAGGGAGGATCTAAAATCGACAAGTAATGTAAATTACGTATAAAAGGACGCGCCAACAAAGTGAATTTTAGGTTAAGTATGGGCGGTTTGTTTAAGTTTATGCTCCATTCAAAATGGATACGATATAGTACCCATAACACAAGCTCTGCTTATCATGTAAGATAATTTACTATTTTTTGTAAATATCCAGCATATTTTGTTTATACAGGGTTTTTCAACAAGAACTTTGTTTTCTAAAACAAAATAAAACAAAGAGTTTAGATGAAGACGACCCGGTCGAACACGCGTTGGTGTTGGCACATTTTGAACCGAGCCTGTCGATTCAAATTTAGCGACCAAATTCTTAATAGCTGTCTCAGAAGGACGATTATATTGTCCGAAAATATCACGAATTTTACGAAACGTAACTTTAACAGAACCACCATTTTCATAGTGGATTTTAATTATTTTAATGCGATTTTGGAGCGAAATTGAATTCATTGTAGCAACAAAGCATCTACTACGAATAGGTCAAAAAACTAAATGTCAAAACTGTCATGTTGTTGGTGTTGCCCCAATTGAAAAACAAAGTTTTTGTTGAAAAACCCTTTATATTCATACTAGCTGCGCCCGCGGCTTCGCACGCGTTGTTCCTATGGAAACATTAAAAAGTTATTTTCATCCCACGGGAACAGATTTATGGGATAAAAAGTAGCTTATGTTTTATTTCAGGATTAGAATTACCTGTATGCAAAATTTCAGCCAGATCCGTCCATTAGTTTTGGCGTGAAGAAGTAACAAACATCCATCCATTCATCCATACATCCATACATCCATACAAACTTTCGCATTTATAATATTAGTGTGATGTGACTAGTGTGATTTGAATTGCAGATAGGGCGTTACACCCACCCGATCTACTCAAAGGAAGGAGGCTGGCCATCATCTGTGGTGCAGGTGATGAGGGAGGTCAGTGCCAAGGAGGGGTACGATTGGTCCAGGCTCCCGACGTTTTCTGATGAAGAAATTCAACTTATAAAAGGTAGGTCTTTATAATTATCATTTTATAAATTACTAGCTGCGCCCTGCGGCTGCGCACTCGTTGTTGCTATGGAAACGTTTAAGGCCCATATAGCAGCGAAAGTGGCGCCCCCAATTAGTTTATCTTATTATTACGTTAAACGCAGGTATTTTTAAAAATCCTACGTTCAGTTTGTGGTATCTATTATAAGCTATTTATTAATGTCTCTGTAATAGTTTCATTTTGTAAAGCTTAGGAAGAGATACGAAGTTGCGCTTTTTGGCCACCAAACTCTAATTTCGCATCTCCTCCTAAACTATATGAGATAAAATTATGAAAGAGGTATTAAAAGATAGCTTATAATAGATACCACAAACTGAACGTAGGATTTTTAAAAATTCCTATGATAAACGTAAATATATGATAAAATAGGTATCGCTGTCAGATTGGCTCGGGTATGCGCCTTAAACTGATTTTTATCACACGGGAACTGCTTTATGGGTTAACAAGTAGCCTGTTTGATTGCCAACCGCAACTTTTATGTGCCTAAAAAATTGGATACCACCGGGTTTCCGGCGCGGTCATCTTATCAAATTTTGAAGGTCTAATAGATATGTCCCGCTGTGCAGCGTAGAATACTTATTTGAAAATTCTAGTTGTAACATTAGTTACTAATATTTTTAATAGGTTTATAAAAATAATATATAATATACTTTTAATATGCATGTGACTTCAAAAAAGTTAATATTGTCGACTTATGGATCTCTTTAAACAACGAAACTGAAAAACAATGGTGGTAATAGAGCCATAGTAATTATTTGATGTACATACGTTTTTATCGGTGACTGTACTCGACTCTTAAATTCAATTGAAATAACCCCTTTTTTCCATTGAATTTATGAGTTGAGACCTACACCACCGAAAAACGTCACCGAAAAAACGGACGTTGTGAGTTGCCGAACGAAATATTTTTTTTTGTGATTTGTTTACTTACACCAGTTCGTACAAGACTCATGGTGTTAGTTGACAAACGAATCATTGAAGGGATAAAATGATTGATTTTATGGTTACAGGAACTTACGACTTTTTCGCATTAAACTACTACACTTGCCGTCGGGTGCGACACGCCAGCCCTGAAGAAACGGTGGGCTTGTTGTTCTTCGAAGGGATTCCTGAACTTGGGGCCATTATGGAGGAGGATCCAACGGCGGCACATGGAGCCTCCGCGGTTCTTACGGTATGAGGTCTTCCTCGGATGAGATATTTATAGAAGAGAATAGACATTTATTCCGTGACAGGCTTAAAAAAATCGATCATTAAGGAGGAAAGATGGCTAGATGGCTTATTAGAATTTTTAGTACAAATTCATTGAAATTATTTGAAACAAACTTTATTTATGATTATCGTTAAGACAATTAATAAACGAAATTCAAAATATCCCCTATTCGGTTTAGTACACTCTTTCTGTGCCACCCTGTATACAACGTGTAACAAAATATGTGTACTATGCGAATGAGGGAGGATTTTCCATCCCCCGCGGAACAACTTTGTTGAAAGACTTTTTGAATTTCGATTGATTTCTCTGAAAAAACCAATCATGGACAGCTGATTTTTTACGAAGTGATAATAACCCTAAAGTCAGGGATTTCTTACACTTGGGACAATGACCTCAGTATGGCCACAGATGTGAAGTGACAGATAAACATACGAAATAAACTTTACGCTGCTTGCTTGATAACACAGTCATATATTTTTCCAACAGTTTGTAGTTTCTTATGTGTTATTCTAAATAACCTACTGACTGACTACACAGTCCATAATCACTTGGCAGGGGATTGAAGAAATGGTAAAGGTAACACACAGAAGGAAACTGCTGACTTTCTTTTGGCGAAGTCCCTTAGTCGACTTTTATGACATCCGCGGTCTGAGTTGCAGGGGTTGATTCTTAAGCCGCGGTGACTACAGCTAACTTACCTAAAAACTTTACCAAATGAGTCTTTCCATTATTAAAAGTTAGTCTGTCCGGTCTGTCCAGAAATCTTTGATACTTGCATTTCGTCTTAGGCAGGCACAGGGAAGTCGCTTTATTTAGGCACTAGGAAATGTTTTTTTTTGTATGGGAAACTAAAAATGGAGACCACCATAATTATTATACACGTAATACACGTTGTATAAAGATAATGAGAGCCCTAAATAAGGTGTCAAGTACTTTCCAGTCTTAGCAATACTTTAATTTTAATAAAATAAATAATCAAAAATAAATAGTTTGAATTTTAACAAAAAAAACAAAAATCGACTTCAAATTCCTTACCCTCTTATTCATAATAGTTCACTAACTTAACACACTGATAATTCTTACTCTGTCTTCATCTATTGACATAAGTTAGAGTGAGAAGAACGCTGTTATCCGTCTTCATTGAAACAAGGTACTTTTTGGATATCCTCCATGCATCAACTTTGTAAACCTCTTGTTTACGTCCATTGCCATGGGAACCGCTAGAGATAAATTATAATGAGTGAAATTATCATGAGAACAGGGATATTTTTTCAGCACATACATACATTTCTCGTGAATCTTGCTTCTTTATGGTACCACCTCAAATTCAACCAGTAAAAAAATCATCGAACTTCGATGAGAATTGGCAAAGATACCACCAAAATTGTTGTTGTAAGCCGTGATTTGACTGAAGTATTTTGTTGTTTTTTAAGCGTGACGGGCAAAGAGTAAACTAAAAATTAGTTTAGTTTAGTTTTGATGACATCTGAATAGACACCAATAACTTCGTAAGAGTGACGGGATAAATCCTAATCCTTCGAGAATAAAATTTTTATGACGTGATCAGTTCAGTTCAGTTTATTTATTAAAACCATTGTAACGTCAAATTAACAAGTTTAAAAAAGTCAAATTATCAAATTTTAAAGATCAATTCGGAACCATTTGCTGTACAACAGCGAAAGAATTTTAAAAATCGGTGAACATACACACAAAAAAGATACACAGACGAAAAGAGAACCTCATTCTAAATTCGGTATACCTACGAGTAAAGAATAGTCACTGTTTTTGTGCTGAGTAAGGAGACTTCGTTACTCCTGCCGTCTTTCTACTTGTAAGTCTATATTACTTATTTCTGCCCACAGCTGTGCCCAAAAGGTCTACGAAGCTTGCTGTACTGGATCAAGGAGCAGTATGGAGACCTGGAGGTGTTAATCACGGAGAACGGATACTCCGATCGCGGGAATAACCTGAAGGACTACCAACGAGTGGACTACATCAGGGATCATTTGGAACAGGTAGAAAATAATGTCATTATAATATACCTGAGCTGGTCCCGCTCAGCTCGGTGGTTATCTTCCATCTCACGCACGATGCGGCGGTGCCAGCTCTCCATGGCCATGAGTCCCTTCTCGCACAGCGCGCGCAGCTACTCGATCTCCTGCTGGTAGCCGGTGGTAGCCCATTATACAATCTTAAAACTTCAAAACATGAACTTAGATACATAATTCGACGACTTACCTACTTTGATAGATGTTCTTTAATCTATAATATAAAAAGAAGTCGGGTTTTCCTTCCCGACGCTATAACTCCAGAACGCACGAACCGATTCCCACGGTTTTGCATTCGTTGGAAAGGTCTTGGGTAAACCTCCGTGATGTTTATAGCAAAGAAAATAGGAACAACGCGTGCGAAGCCGCGGGGCGCAGCTAGTTTTGTATAAATGTATAACTTTGTGTGATTTTTTAGATCTTATCGGAGGTTTTTTGTGGAGTTGTTAGGTTCCTACTAATTATTTTCATCCTTATAACAATGAACTAATACAAATACTTGTAAAATTCTGTTAGTAGATATAGTACGTTCCCCCAGCGCGCAACAAATGGCCTAGGTATCTTGTGTTACAACGTGTAACTTACAAGTTACAAGTAAACGCAAAAACTGGCTATTTCCAATCTTTTGCAATACCTATATCCACCTGATGAACAACAAAATATGGAAAGACGTACCTATAGCTTAGTCATCGAGCTTGTAGAATTTTAATAAACGTAGTAAAGTTTCAGATGTAGGCAATTGTAAGCAATATTTATTAAGAGGGCGCATTGCACGCCATCTTGTGAAAAAGATATAGTCATAGGATTTGGCGTTCATAGGAGAGATACGTTTAAACCTACCTACAGAGCATATGTTTTTGGAACGGCGGAGGCGCAAAAAATATGTTTTTGTATATTTTTTAACTAGGTGGCTGAGCCGCCAATTTTTTGCCACACGCCACAAAACCTCGCAGTTCAAGTGGAACCTGATTGGACCTAACTTGAGCATTCTACTTTCGAGTAGCTAGTGCCCAATGTCCAGTGTCTCACATTTTAAGTACATTGATAGCCTAAACCTATGACAAAATGATTGGTTACAGATCTTGCTGTCTGTCTACCTCGATTCAGTGAACGTCACGGGGTATACTTACTGGTCGTTATTGGACAACTTTGAATGGACAGACGGATACAGGTGAGTACCGCGTTTCACCCTATACTCTGGAAATAATGAATATATAAATATTTTTCAACTACGAAAGAGAATTTTAAATTTTTGTGTTGAGTTCTTTACAAACATGAAATAAATAAATAATGCTGGACGTATTCAATTCTGATACGCTGCACCAGATACTCACCAGCTCCGTCACACGTCGTTTCAACCAGACGTTCAGATAATTTTTAACCGACTTCAAAAAGAAGAGGAGTTACCTCAGAGCTTTTGACTGGGTGGTCCGATTTTCATGATTCTTTTTATATGAATTTTTAGCTGGTGCTTCCCATGTAGATGATGGATGCTTGAGAGCTTTCAGATCCAAAAATTGTTTCGTGCCTAGCTTAGATAATACCAATATTCTTTATGTTTTGTTACCACAAAAACCTGTATAAGGTTTTGGAATCGGAATAAAGACATGACTTATCTTTCTTTTTTTTTCAGAGTAAAATTCGGTCTGTATGAGGTAGACCTGAAGTCACCCAACCGCACCAGAACTCCTCGCCTCTCAGCCAACTTTTACAGCCAGGTCATCAGGAACCGTTCAGTTCCACTCAACTCTACAGAGGCTCTTAAACTACCTTAGTTATTAATTTAAATTCAACCTAACAAGTCACATCAAGTCCACAGGTGATCGGAATACCAACTGGCTTTTATAACGGTCCATGAATTAGCATTGCCATTCAAGGTGGCAATGCTACTGGTTTCTTTTTCACTTCTTCCGCTAGGGACAAAATATTTAAGTGAATAAGACTCAATTGCACCTTATTTCTTATTTGATAGTAATTACTATTTATCAAGCTGTTTATATAATAAAAAAATGATTTGATTATGGGCACTCTAACTTAATGGTGACGGCTTATTTTTTTATATGTAGTAATAGCCAGCTTATACCCGCCGCTTCGCCTGCTTAATTTTTATCTACTCAATAGGTATTGCAAACTCAACACAGAAATTAAGACATTTATTGATTGAAAGTCGCTTACAGCTTTCCTAAATTATAAAACTAATAAAAACTTACCTAAGTTTAATTTTAGACAGGAACCTAATAAAAAGTCGGAAATGGCGATAGAAGCTGCAGTAGTTTCGACTCACCATAGCAAACATCATAATTTAGAACTAAAAGGCTGACAGCCACTGCGGTAGGCTAGTTTTTTTTATGACTCAACATATTTTTTCAGCCCGATTCGTTTAGTAGTTATGTTGTTAAGAAGTAACAAAGATCTCACTATTATTGAATGGGAACGTTTTATGGTTATTTTTATTACATTCCCTTAATGTTCGATAATTCTGTCTTTCTGCCTGTCTGTCTTTTACGTTATCATGACTAAACAGGTGAAAAGATCTTAATGAATTACGGCATGGTGTTTAAACCTATATTTGAATGCTTACTTTTGTGTTATACGGTAGCGGTGTTGAATGTATGGATGCTAATTTAGCATTCGTTTTAGTAATATGTACTTAGGTACATTAATTGACAATAGGTACCTAAGTATAACAAAATACTTATAAAAATGGATTGTTGTTAAAAATAAAATTTATTCACGTTATTTATTTTTTATTTACCTACCTTATCCCATAAGATAAAAAAAGAAGTAGAGGGCGGCCACGGATATGAGAGAATAGGACGAAATAGACAGGCTGGAAATTCATTGAATCAGACCTAATGGACCGAAGACGCTGGGAAGATATTTAGAAAAGAAAGCGGACCAGACCGAACTCGACAAGCCAGAGATAGCAGAGGAGGCCAGACAAAAAATAGGGCTGATTTGTCTCATTAGGGATCAACCCCATCCACACCCACAGAAAAGCTGAAACAAAGCTGTCAGTCACCTAAAGTCCTGCTCCGATACTTCAAGGAGCTGGGCTGGTTATTGTCTACTTAGGCATGGGGATAATGCACAATACACTCTTATGCGAGATGTCCGTGTAGATCTTAGTACTCAGAATAAGAATTAGAATTAGACAAAGATAGGAGAGCATGCTGTGTGGTGCTGGCTTAGAATTTTCACCACCCCATCTCTTCCCGTGGAAATCGTAAGAGGCGACTAAGGGATATCAGCAGCACCCCCTGCAAAACAATTCTACCACCGAACTGCGATCCCCAGCCCGCATGCCCAGCGTGGCGATTATGGGCATTATGGGCCCCTCCCATTAGATAAACGCTAATTAAAGCGCTTATCAGGGGAAGGCCTGGGGAACTGCTTCTTAAACACGTTAAAAGAAAAAATCTGAATTAGGCCTCATATAGCGGACGTGATGGCCACAAATGTAAAGAAAACTGGGATATTTCAAAATTTTACAAAAAATGTCGTTCTTTTGTGGGGATGTGGGGCCCCACCCCTTCCCCCGTACACGCATCTGCAGAATTATCCACCATTATATTACCTGTTTATTTAGGTTCAGAACGCAATAGGAATCAAGCAGAAATACTAGTATAGTGCGTAGGCAAAACCTAGCACTAGGATCGTAGACAAAGCATATAAGCAGAGAAAAAATAATGAAAATCATACCTTTTCACCGCTTTTCGACATGGTACCAGATGATTAAGATCAACCCAAACAGCCAATGACTGCACATGAAAGCTCTACGGAAATGCCGATAGCCACTAGTAGTCTAAACAAAACCAGGTAAAGCAAATTGATTATTATTGCGAACCACCAAGGACAAGATTCCAGATACTACAAAAACTACTGGGTCTAGAATATGAGGTATATTATTGTTTGTGAAACATTGTATAATAATAATTAAATCATGAGGTAAAATTTTGAGAAGGAGGCCAAGAGGAGGATCCACCTAGGCTGGGCAGCGTTTGGAAAGCTACGTCGAGTCTTCTCGTCATCCATACCGCAATGCTTGAAAACGAAAGTTTTCAATCAGTGCGTCCTACCCGTCATGACCTACGGAGCTGAGACGTGGACACTCACGATAGGGCTGGTCCACCAGTTTAAAGTCGCTCAGCGAGCTATGGAAAGAGCTATGCTCGGAGTCTCTCTGAAGGATAGGATTCGTAACGAATACATCCGACAGAGAACCAAAGTTATCGACATAGCTCAAAGAATTAGCAAACTGAAGTGGCAGTGGGCCGGCCATATCTCGCGAAGAACCGATAACCGCTGGGGTAAACGAGTTCTCGAGTGGAGACCGCGACTCGGCAAACGTAGTGTAGGACGCCCTCCGGCCAGGTGGGATGACGATCTGCGAAAGACTGCAGGCAGATGCTGGATGCGTCAAGCTGAAGACAGGGCGCTATGGCGCTCATTAGGGGAGGCCTATGTCCAGCAGTGGACTAATATAGGCTGATGATGATGATGATGAGGTAAAATTTACATGCAGTCAATTCAACAATGCTGTTTTTCTTGATATATGGATTATTCTCGGTTCTTGCCAGGACGGCGCTTTTTTGCAATGAATCCAAGCCGAAATATTTTGCGGGAGATTTTGCGATTTACATAGGAAATATAAAATGTATCAAATGGAAAGGAAAATAATGCGTTTCATTAGAAATTGATCTACTCTGCAGATATAGAATTTCGAAAAAAATGTAAGACAAGGAAAACTGTAAACAAGATTTACAAACATAGAAACTATAGGTATCAACAATTTCTCAAGTGACATACAAACTAACGAAAACCAATAAATGTAGAACCACGTACACTGGCGAAGAAAATGTGAAAATATTTCTAGAATCATTAAAACAAAGAACAACCGAATTAATATGGCAAGAGACTGATAATATAGAAACGTACTATACAAAAATAGAGACAATAATAATGGAAAGATTAAATAATTTAAAAACTACACAAAATAGCCAGAATTTTATATCAGACGAAACGAAAAACAAGATAAAAAGAAATAACTTTAGTATTCATAACCATGATGGATTTAAAAGTTTTTAGATAAAAAGACGTGCAGAACTACAACATAAACAACACAGAAGTAAAGAAGAAAAATATAGAACTCAAATGTAATATTATGATTTGAGTATTAAGGTTAATAATTATAAATAATGATTATGTGTAGGGAACGAAATTCGCCCACAGTTCCATTTTAATTTGGTCCAGTTAATAGTTTTTGAAAACAAAATCAATAATTTTAATCTAATTTACCATCCTCGTCCACTGTGATAACACGTGTATTGCGGTGAGCGCGACATATATATTTTTTATTTTTTGTTTCAAAAAACCTACGTGTTATCACTGTGCCACAGTGATAACACGTAGGTATTGCGGTAAGCACTACATATATTTTTTAATTCGTCATATGTCATGCATATACCTAGATTTTGTGAAAAGTTTCTCAATTGGGTAGGTATATTGAAAAGAAAGTCTTAAAACTTACTTTTTAAGGTTGTTGTCGGGGATGGTAAATTAGATTAACATAATTGATTTTGTTTATAAAAACTAAAAACCGAAACAATTTAACTTCGTATGTTTGACACCTTCTTTTTTCTTTTTCATTTCTTCCGCTAGTGGACAAAAAATTTAAGTGAATTAAAGTCAATTGCATTTTATTTCTTGTTTGATAGTAATAACTATTTATCAAGCTGTTTATATAGTAAAAATTTGACTTGTCTAAGTACTTATTTTGTAAGTCTAAAGAAATAAACGATTTGACTTTGACTTTGACCGTTAATAGGAATAATATCAATTCTGTCTCCATAACTACGTTACGTACGAAATAACCTTACCGTACAACGTTGCCTATAATTTTGTGATTTTCGTATATATTTTTGATTAGCATTTTATAGAAGAATTAACTTTCTTTATCTGATACCTTTAAACGAGCAATTCCTGTATACAAAATAATGTATAAACAAATCTGAATCTTGGAAACGGCCCCAACGATTTTGATGAAATTTAGTATACAGGGGATTTCGAGGGCGGTAATCGATCTAGTTAGGATTCATTTTTAGAAAATGTCGTTTTATTCGAGTTTTTAATAAACTTTCATCAACTTTATCGTAATTAATTGACTCTTCCTAAATAAAGTAGTAATTTATATATATAATAATACTACTTTATTCGTGTTTTCAATAATAAACTTTATCGTCATCAAGCTAAACATTAAACTGAAAAATATTACTTCCTGACATTTATTGGCAAATAGTAATACTATTTTATTCGTGTTTTCAATAATGGACTTAATTATCATCAACTTAAACACCAAACTGAAAAATATGACTCTTCCTGGCATCTATTGGCGTAATAGTAGGTAATAACAATACTAAAATTTCTAAAAAACAGAATTTACCAGTCATCAAATTTACTGGGATTCCAGTACCTACATCTTTATTACCGAACAATGTTGCTTTTATTTTGGACAAGAAGAAAAGAAGAAATTTTCATGAACTTGACACTGGCAGAAAAGTGTCAAACCAGGCACAATTGCCACTTCTAAGAAAGTAAGTAGTAAGTCTAAGATCTATGGAGATTTTCTAGGTCTATGCCATGCTAGCTGAACAACAAATGCAACTCATGCTAATTCCTAAATGTGAGCCGTACCGAGTCATATCTTGTTATATCATATCTTGTTGTTTATTTCTTTAAACTTACAAAATAAGCACTTAGACAAGTCAAATTTTTACTAACTATATTAAAAACAGCTTGATAAATACTAATAATAAATAAGGTGCAGTTGACTATAATTCACTTCAATATTTTGTCCACTAGCGGAAGAAGTGAAAAAGAAACAAACCACTAGCAAGTTTATCGCTTATCAACTAATACAATCTTTGCATAACTAAGTTTAACATAACTATGTTCTTACATACTATTGTCGGTGCTGGGCGACATCCGGCCAAACATTAGCATCATTAATGTACCTAATCATCTATGGAGTAAAAGGCTTTCTTGATAAGATCTCGTTCATCATGCTATCTTCAGTTAAAGTGTTCATGGTAGTCTCAAGATCAGTTTGAGTGCAGCTATACCGTACGTTTATGTACCCATCTATATATTTCATAGATCTATAGATCTCATCCTTTAGCATTATCTTCGTTGGGAGCTCTCTTACATTTGGTAATATGAATTTTATGCATTTGGTTTTTGAAGCATTGAGGAAGAGGTTATTGGCGGTGAACCAATGTAAAATTTGTGCATCAGAATTATTTACATCGTCATAATTATATTTATTTCTGTCAAATTTAAAAATCAATAAAGTTTAATCAGCAAATAAGACTATATCACAGATATCTTTTGCTAAAAAAGGGAGATCATTTACATATACTCTCACATAAATATTGGGTATCTGGGACGCAAATCAATATTTGATCCCCTAGATCTTTCTTTACCAATATCTACTTTTTGGACTCTATCAGATGAATATGATTGCATAAGGTTCGGTGCCTTGTTTTTAATTCCATAATGTCTCAGTTCCACACAATAAAGTTCAATAGTCCTCTCAGTAGTGAGGTTTACAATATCTTTCCGTTATTTACATTTAAGACTATTTTTAACTATAATCATAATCAAAGAGCCACCACGTATAGCAGCTTTTCTTCTATAGGAAATTAGGAACTTGCAAAACAATAATTATTATAAAAGGGAAGTAACTGATTTTTCACAATCCAGTGTTCTGATGAGCACATAACATCTACATTCAAATAATTCAAAAATATTTCTAATTCTAGGATTTTGCTGGGTAAGCCTTGTATATTCTGATGGACTACATATATGAAATGAATTTTGCATTCCCATTGTCGTTTAAATTTGTATTTACTGACACTATCGCTTTAAACCTATGCCAGCACTCAACCTATCTGAGGATATTACAGTCTTCCGGGTATATTGACTGTGGTCTGGATCTAAATCCTTAACTGGAGATGGCGCAGTTCGAGCTGACGGGCACCCCGTGGTGGGGATAGGATTTGTGTTGCTGCTAGAGCCACCACAGTGATCCTTGAGCGAAGGTGAGGGCGGCGCCGCAGATGGTAACACCAGCGGTGACACTGGGACGCAGCACCATCTTCAGTTAAAGTGTTCATGGTAGTCTCAAGATCAGGTTGAGTGCAGCTATGCCGTATTTCAACATATGTATGCACTCGTTACCCTCAGTTTCCAACATTTTCAGGTAGTGGTCATTGGCATCTTTTTGGGCTTGTTTATATTTACAGGTTACATCGTGAAGTGCCCTTTCTAAAATAACTATTTCCTCTGCCATATATCCTTGGAGTTACGTCCTAATAAACTTTAACAGGAGTCCAATTCTTCTTGTAAGCTACATCTAGATTTTTTTCCGTTGCTCAATTTTGCATTATTAAGAAGTTGTTTCTCTGATTTCTTATTAAAGTTACGAGTACTTAGTTTAACATATTTTTTGTCCCTTTCATGACGGGTGTTTGGCTATGACCATGGCGACATGACATAGTGTACTGAGATCCACATTTGACATGAAGATCTGAAGATAAAAACGAAGATCTAAACTAGAAATACTAGTCGCTGAATTCAACGGCTTACACTCTAACTTAGCAAATTTTATTCTACACTCTGACTGAAAGTTCTTGCTATAAGTCTTTGATATGCTGCAACACCAATCTATGGCAACACCAGTTCATACAATTCATGATATTATTTTTAAATTATAATGCATAGAGCGAGCGCTATCGCTGGCCCCGCCCACAGCATTCGCGGCACTATAAAACAACGATCTAGTCACAGTTTTTTTTAGTTCACTATTAATTTGGGTAATGGAGGCACCACCAGTTCCCCGAGAGCGAACGCTGGTGCTGGTGAAGCCAGACGGCGTGCAGCGCGGCAAGGTTGGCGATGTGCTGCAGAGCCTAGAACGCAAGGGGCTAAAGCTCGTTGCGCTAAAACTGGTGCACGCCTCTGAGGAACGCGTGCGCGTGCACTACGCCGAGCTGGCCGGGGAGCCCTTCTTCTCCAACCTGGTGCGGTTCATGAGCTCTGGGCCTCTGGTGGCCTCTGTGTGGGAGGGGTGCGGTGCGGCGGGCGTGGTCCGCTCGCTGTTGGGGCACGCGTTGGGCGGCACGGCTGGCCAACTGCGCTTCAACCTCGGCCTTGAAAAGCGACGCAACGTGGTGCATGCATCACACGACGCGGCCGCCGCGCCGAGAGAGATTGCGCTTTGGTTCGAGGATAACGAAGTTCTCAACTGGACGCTAGCGTGCGGGGATTGGCTCTTCGAATGACTTTTTGATTTCAAAAGATTGCAAATACGATTATAGAATGCCCACTTGAATGTTATTGCCGCACCCAGAGACGTTAATATTTACTTAAGGCGCATATACATACGTGTGAAAATGGCGCGCCCACCTATTTTATCATATTGTTGCGTTAAACACAGGAAGTTTTAAAAATCCATCGTACAGTTTGTGGTATCTATTATAAATTATTTATGAATGCCTTTGTAATAGGTAGTTTTATTTTGTAAAGCTAAGGCAAAGCGCTTTTTGGCCACCAACTCTATTTTCGCATCTCTTATCTCTTCCTAAACTATACGAGTATGAGATAAAACTGTGGTGACACAGTTTAGCTAGCAGTACGCGGCGCAAACGCGTTTCGCTTATTCAGCTTTTTCTGTAGCTAAGCCGCGTCTCGCCAGTCATTCCACCAGGCTCTCACAGAGAACACCTACCCTAGTTAAAGGTTACAGATTATATTAAAGTCACTTCGTAGAGCCCCCTTTGAGTAGTCATATCCTAATTAAGGATTAAAGATACGCATTCTATTGTAATTTCATGTACGAGTGTTGTGTGTTATCAATAGACTCAGTTTAAATTAATAACTCTTTTATTCCAACCAACCCACAATAGGTAAAGTAAAGACTAAAGTAAATTAATACAAAAAAACTATTACAGAGGTATGAAAAAAAAACTTATAATAAATACCACAAAATGTTCGATGGATTATTTAATTTCCTGTGATAAATGTAATAATATGATAAAATATTTCGGTGGCGCTGTCATATTGGCTCGGATATGCGCCTTAAACTATCACTCAGTAAATATTTTTGTTTTGAAATCTTTGTTAAGTATTGCTAAGTAATAATTAGGTACCATCTCTGAGTGCGACTGTTAGGCCATTAACTGTTATTATATTTTATAAAAAATCACTGCTTTTGATTTTATGTAAGTTCTTACTTTCTTTAAATAAATTATAAATAAAATATCAAAATGCTTTTTTTACTATTGGCAAACCAGGACTCGGAACTTGGACACGTCACAAAATTCAAATTATCTAAGTTTTTACCTAGTTTTCAAGGGAAAAAGTGATATATTTCTTTGATAAAGATAAAGATAAAGATAAAGATAAAGATAGTTTATTTGCTTGAACACAATGTAGGTTACACAGATGTTAATATTATTTAAGTTTCAATTATGTTCTACTAAGACTAGCATGCAAATGTTACAGTAGATAAGTTAAAATGTATTATGTATTCTAACTATGACGTATAATGGAATTTGAGACAATGTCAAAAATAATAATAGTAAACAGGCGCAATTGTAATTATTAAAAGGTGATGTCAAAATTTATCCGTCAAAAAGTCGTTAATATTATAATAGCATTTCTTAATTAATAATTGTTTTAATTGACACCTAAATTTATTGTCATCGAGATCTTTTAATGATTTTGGTATTTTATTATAAATTTTACGTGACATACTGACTACACTTTTTTGTAGGAAAGCTGTTTTAGTATTTGGTATTTGGAGTTTACTGTTATCACGTCTATTTCTTACTACAAAATCAGACTTGCGTAGGAAAAGATGGGGATGCTTTCTTACAAATAGTGCCATTTCAAATATATATAACGACGGAAGCGTTAGTATATTGTGCTCAATGAACAAAGGTCTGCAACTGTCGGTAACGTCCAGGTTAAACATTGATCTAACACATCTTTTTTGTCTTTTAAATATAAAGTCTTTATTGGTAGAGTTGGCCCAGAAAATTATACCAAACCTTAGGATGGACTCTACTGTTCCATAATAAGCTGTAAGAATTGTTTCAGTGTTAACAATGGAAGATAATTTATAGAGCGCGTAGGTTGCGCTACTTACTCGCTTACTTAGAAGTTCAATATGGGTTTTCCAATTTAATTTACAGTCTATTTGAATACCTAGAAATCTTGTTGATTCTACGGCGTCTACTTTACTACCATTAAACTGTAGGTCTATTTGAGGATATTTTTTAAATCTTTGACTAAAATGAATTATTTTTGTTTTATTTATATTAATTTTCAGATTATTATTGTCCAGCCATTTAATTATTGAATTTATTGAATTGTTAATGTCAGAATTGTAAGTATTTATGTCATCACATTTTATAGTTAGTGTACTATCGTCAGCAAATAAGGTCATTGGTTGATTGACTGATCTAGGTAGGTCATTTATATAAATAATAAATAGCAAAGGTCCCAGGACACTTCCCTGTGGAACGCCAAACTGGATTACCCGCTCTAAGGACCGAAACGATTTTTCATATTTGGTCTTGATATCTAGTTTTGTGATTGAGTTTTTTGATTCTTTGAACAAATAGAAAGCATTTGGTTATTACCATCTTTTTCATTTATTTCTAACTTTATGACCATTATTGAGCATCTAATTATTTTGTGGGAACCTATTGAATTTTTTTTAGGGTTGTGATGAAAGTTCTTTTGTGCTATTGACTTCATACGTACCTATAAAAAAAGTGGTTTTCGCGTCTGAGATATTTTTTTTTCTTTTTTTATTTACATAGGTACCTTCAATTAGTAGGCACAGTGACATGTGCCTTAAATTTACCTACTACTAAGGGATATACCTACGACCCTAAAACGACCTCTGTTGCGCGTAAAACAAGTGGGTAGGTGGTAGGGGACCATCGCCAAACGTAACGCCTATCCAGTTTGAAACTATTTTGCTTTGCGTTAAAAACAAAAGATATCAAGCAAGCCGGGGTTGGCAACTATTCACTTCACAGAAAAATCACCCTAGTGCTGGTAAGGCGCAATTTTTGCTGACTATACCTACTTCTCGATCACATAATTGCGATGTTCGACTCCAAGTACCAGGTGAAGAAAACGGATATAGTACGCGAATAGCAGGCTTCATTTGCTGAAAAAGTAGCGTCAGAATTGAATCAACTGGAGGAAACGCACAAAAACCTTCTCAAGGAGCATCAAAACTACACTGTTTGTCGCGATGACGACGCGAGGAACACATCAGTAAATCGGGCTAAATGTATGCTAGGTATCTGTCATATCATAAAACATAATAGACATATCCGCTAGAAGGAAACGTAAAAACGTAAAAAAAGGGTTCTGTCACGGCTGTTTAGTGGTTTTCTTGTTTCATCAGTATTGGAGCGTTCGTTAGTGTTCTGGTCCTTGAGAGGTGTTGGTGCTACCCCCGGTGGGGTGCGGTGGGGGGTGGGGCGTGAGGGACGGCGCCCCTCGCCCCCAGTCCTGCAGGAGGCGCTGCAAGGTGGCTGGGCGGTCCCCGGGAATCATGTGGCCCGCGCCCCGGATCATTGCCCACGTCAGGTTGCCGCCGCTTTTATAATACCTATAAAGTGAACATGTATGTCGGTCACGATTTTATGTAAAGATAAATTATATGTAACTAGCTGCGCCCCGCGGCTTCGCATTCGCAGGCGTTGTTCCTATGGAAAAGTTAAACCCATTTTCATCCCACGGGAACTGATTTATGGGATAAAAATGCGTATGTTTGATTCCAGGGTTAAAATTACCTGTATGCAAAATTTCAGCAAGATCCGTGCAGTAGTTTTGGCGTGAAGAAGTAACAAACATCCATACATCCTTACAAACTTTCGCATTTATAATATTAGTGTGATCATAATCTTTGTAAAATTTTGTTGATGAAATAAACATTTGTATTTGTACCTATACTACCTATATGTATGTATATCAGTCATCTTATACCGATAAAGTATCAGAGAATCCAGCGGAGTAAATTGCCCATACAAACGTAATACCAAAATTATTTCTAATTCAACCATATTTCCATTATACTATTGTATTATTTGTATTCAAATAGTATTTATCTTTAGATATTTTTTTTTAAAATACTTACCTAAAACGAAATAAAGCCAATCGCATTTTGCACATTTTTGCCAAAAATTTACATTTTTCTTCCTATTTGTTTCGTATAAAAAACAATAATATCTTACGTGTTGTTAAATATGGAACATAGCTTATATTGTCTAGTTACAGAATAACAATACTATGTGAAGAATATAAACAGTTTTCAGTCATCATTTTTATATTTTAGTCATTAAATACTTTTTCATCAGTCATACTCGGAAAGTAGGTCGGAAGTTGCCTGGGAAGCGGGATGAAAGTAATAATGACAAGTAGTGACAACTTTCACGTCAGCATACATTCAAACTGTCTAAATTGATTTCTATACAGCCACTCAACTTCAACTTCTTGTGAGATGAGTTCTGCGTCTGGTTTGACTCTATTCATACAGCTACTTAATGTAAAAAATACGCGAAATAAAAAATAACATGAAAAATAATTATAGCGGGAAAGCGGCAATCTGATCTTCATTTGTTTTTTCGAGTGGTAGAGTTTTGTTTTAGACTTCCGTATAGCAGAGATTTGTCAACCTCAACCTCAACAGCCTATATTGGTCCAGTGCTGGACGCAGGCCTCCCCCAGATAAGCGCCTACAATGGCTGTTATCTCAGGGGGGTAATGCCCATAATACCCACGCTGGGCATGCGGGTTGGGGATCGCAGTTTGGTGGCAGAATTTTTCGGCAGGAGGCGCTGCTGCCCGCCTCCGGTAAATATCCCTTAGTCGCCTCTTACGACACCCTCGCGAAGAGTTGGGGTGGTGCAAATTCTACTTTCATCCCTTGGATAGCAATTGACTATAAATTCATTAGGTAACTTATAATTTTTTACGGTACGTTAGGCAGATATAGCTGCCGTGTGTAAAGTTTTTCAATTTGAAACCATTCATTAGTAGATAGTCGTACCTACTACTAAGATAGGTACCATCGCCAAACGTAACGCCTACAGTTTGAAACTGTTTTGCTTTGCGTTAAAAACAAAAGTTATCGAGCAGGCCGGAGTTGGCAACTATTCACTTCACAGAAAAATCACCCTAGTGGTAAGGCGTAATCTTTGCTGACTATACGTACCTAGAGATGGGATTATGCCGGGCATTTACAGGGCGGATTGAGTAAATGCATAATAAACGTCTTTTTATGCCTTATAAATTCCCGATGACAGGGCAGAAACTACGCTTCTAGTCTTTAAGCATTTTGAATTTTTTTCAAGAATTTTCTTCAATTTAAAGTATTATAATAGGGTTCACTTCGTGATGTCTGAGAGTCAATATTATATTATTATTAAGTAAGTATGAAAAAGTGGTTCCTTGAAGCAATAAAAACCATGTACTCGTACCTACTTAACGTCTTAAGAATAAAACATTAATACGTAAGTACGTACGTAGCGTAGCTTGTAATACTTTAAATTGAAAAAAATTCAAAATGTTTGAAAACTACAAGCGTAGTTTCAGCCCTGTCATTTATTCAATCCGCCCTATAAATGCCCGGCATAAACCCATCTCTATACGTACCCGGTTAGTTTGTCGTCTTGCCGGTAGGGCGCGTAGGGCGCCGCGAGGTAGGCGGGGGCGCCGCCCCAGCGCCAGGCACGCAGCAGATCCGCGGCCGACGCACACGGCCTCATGAGATCCAACTGGCCGCTGTACACAAGTTAGTAGATAAAGTGTTCGCTAATCCGTCCAAGACGGATGATCACCGACAGGGTAGCGGTCGAATCCGACCGGGAACCCGCGACCCTGTCAAGTGCTAGTGTGTCGTCGAACGAGTCGTCTGGTGACGACTGGTTTGACGACGCTCTGGCACTAAGGTGGGAGAGGAAGTATCGATGGGTTTTTAGTTGGTATGTCACTAGCTACTAGCACTCTGTTAATAGTTTAGTGGAATCCAACATACCCCTCTGGCCCTCCTAGGCTAGAGGCAATGCGCAAAAAGCATTTTCACATCGAAAAAAAAAAAAAAAAAAAAGGTCCAGGGCAAGCAGTCTCGACATAGATGACGAGGCAAAGTTTTACCGGTCATATTTTAACGAATTTTGATTGTCTTTACAAGAATCAAATGATTCAATAACTATTTATTTCTATAGATACAGTAGATTAACATAAAGAAAAGATTGAATTTCTAATATCAGTCGTTTATTCGCGCTCCCTATTCGTAAAGGAGGATGGGCACAAATGTATGGCGCCTGGGCCTGGCACCAATCGAACTGATTGATATGTCGTTGGAAAGCTCTGTTCCTGTAGAATAAGAATATCTAAGGGGCTACTCCCGGTTCGTTGTCCGTTTTGAGTAATTCCACTTTGAAAGTTGTTTATTTTCATGAGTTTTTGACCCTTTCTATTAAAGTACTTACTACTAAAACGGTGCAAACCTACCTCAATAAATCAATTTTTTTAACATTTTAGCATTGTATTGTATTTACAATATAACATCATCATCACCACCATCAGCCTATATTAGTCCACTGCTGGACATAGGCCTCCCCTAATGAGCGCAATAGCGCCCTGCCTTCAGCTTGACGCATCCAACATCTGCCTGCAGTCTTTCGCAGGTCTTCATCTCACCTAGCCAGATGGCGTCCTACATACGTTTGCCAAGTCGTAGTCTTGACTCAAAAAGACGTTTGGTATTTGCCTTGATCTAGCCCTCTTCGGCACATTACACAGTTCCGGTAACGATACATTGCAATATAATCGGTAATAAAACAAAATAAAATAACAAGGGTTTAAAAATGTGCGAAATAAAAATCATTTGCAACTTTTTACATACTAGCGGGAATAGTACATTGTTTCACTAGGAGCGAAAGTAAATTATTAGTCCCGAGACGGGGAGGGCAGCGTGCCAATAGTTTTTATATCTAATACTTTTAGAATTAGATATAATACTTTTAGAATTAGATATAGGGCTGAAAAGAATTATTTTCAACCCGCTCCTCAGGTAACTTTTCGAGTATGAGTAATGAATAATTGATTTGGTATATAAAAAACTATAAACTGACTTCAATTATATAGATCCCATGTCAGAACTAGACCAAGTAAAAATGGGACCACACGAGAAGCACCAGCTTTCATTTAAAAAAATAATTATGAAAAACGGACCACCCAGTCAAAAGTTCTGAGCTTCGGACCATATCTGCCGTATAGTAGGTATTAGTGACAGATAAGTTCTCTACTCTAATCAGTCTATTGTGTCCAATAATGCTGCGCCGTGTCAGGGAGCCGGCGAACAACGAATACCAGTTAATGATTCACTAAGTAATTCTAAATTCGGAAAATTCGGAAAAAAACTTGTAGCAATTAATTAAAATTAGGAGAGGTTTATAAGTAGGAGGGATTGTCATCTACACTCAGTGATTTTCGCAAAAATGCTGAAATTGATTGCCTGGAAGAAATTGGTTAAAGCGATAAGGCCGCCCGTTGTACTGTTTTACTTAATTAAGATTCAAGATATTTTTTGTATCATTTCTTATGTATAATAATAATAAAGTATGCAGTTAAAACGATCAACGTGATAAGATAATAGGGTTTTGTTATTCTATTTGTGATAAAAATTCAACATCTTTTTTCGAGTATATTTCAAAACGGACAACTGCAACAGTTTTATCGGTATATAATTTTTTTGTCCTATTGGAAAGAGCAATCCAACGACGTACGACTCATCTTGATTGGACAAAGAACCCAAAAGGCCCAAAATGCCCATCCTCCTTTAAACTGTACATAAAACGAAATCTTATCAAGCAAGCCTATTACTCTTTAGATGGTTTTTCATCACATTTATGATGTTAATGCTTGGCCGGATGTCACCCAGTTCCACACCGACAATAATATGTAAGAACATAAATTAGTTGTGTTAGACTTATTTATGCTAAGATTGTATTAGTTGATAAGCGATAAACTTGCTAGTGGTTTCTTGTTCACTTCTTCCGCTAGTGGACAAAAAATTTAAGTGAATTAGAGTGAATTGCACCTTATTCTCTACGCAACGATTTCGGTGAAGGATTGCTACAAACTTATCGGGCTGTCTAATTTGCTCGCAATTACCTTTACCGAACGCGTAAAGTTTGCGACAAAAATCGTAAAGATGGCGGTCACTTGCCAAAACAGCTGACAAAAATGAATATTTCCAATGGTAAATCAATAAGAATATTTAAAATTTAACCTTTTCTTTATGTTAATCTACTGTATTTTTGGAAATAAATAGTTATTGAATCATTTGGAACTTGATTCTTGTAAAGAAAATCAAAATACGATAAAATATATTCGGTAAAACTTGGCGACCGATGTCGTTCGTTATCTATGTCGAGACTGCTCGCCCTGGCAGACCTTTCACTAGATGGGCTGATGAGCTCGTCAAAGGAGTGGGCAAGACGTGGACAAGGAGAACCCAAGACAGGGAGGAGTGGAGAGGGCTGGGGGAGGCCTGTGTCAAGTGGCAAGCAGACTATGTTTTTGTGTGTGTAATATTACGTATAATTATTGAAATCTGTAAATAGTTTGAATAAGGCTTATATTATTATTTATTATTAATAGGTAAGTAGGTACTGTAAGGTACGCACCAGTAGATCAGCACGCGATAGGAGTCCAGCAGGCGTTCCAGCATGGGGCGAGTGTTGCGCAGAAAGTCGTGCGCGAGGCGCGAGGCAACCGTCGAGTTCCACATCTCAAATGGCGCAGTGCCGACGTGCAGTGCGCGCCTGTTCTGCACGATAGTCCACAAATGACAATGCATTCTTAGCAGCTATAATTTACCTAGATCGTATCCATTTTGAATGGAGCATAAACGTAAACAAACCGCCTAAAATTCACTTTGTTGGCGCGTCCTTTTATACGTAATTTACATTACTTCTCGCTTTTAGATCCTCCCTTCAATAAAAATTGCTTACAATTATATCTGAAACTCGACGTCAAGCAAGTGAGATTTTGTCATTTGTTTCGTATTTTGTTTACTAACATGCTTCATTCAAAATGGATGAACCATAGGTAAGGTAACTGTAACAATTATATAATAAAAAATGTTGTTAATGACTAAGAAATTGTAATGACAACTAAGAAACGAACGTTATACGAGGAGTTGCCGAGCGCAGACAAACACCTTTGATTTGTGCAAAAAACCAACACGGCTCCGAAGTGAGGCGAGCGGCCGCGAGCGGCCGCTCGCCGCTCGCAAGCGGTGACAAGTCACTGTAAATGACTTATTTACACGTTGGCGCTTGTATTCACTCGGCCAGCTAGACGAGCCATACCGAGCAATGGCAAGGCAATGCAAACGTGCCGTCTACACGTTGGTATTGACTTTCACTCAGCAACGTTGGGCCAACATGTATTGGAGAAGACGAATAGAGGTCACAGATAGCTGGCAAGCTCAGGTTCTGGACAAGCCTTAGCCTATGAACTTCTTTTAGCGTTCCCCTGTGATAGAATGCCCAGCAAACTAATACAAAACAAACACTACCAACAATTACCTACATGAAACCATTGATTTATTAAAAACGAAGATGAGGTACTGGTTGCTCGAAAGTGGCAACCTCAAATTGTGTAAAATTGTGTTCTCCCACATCAGTCACCGTCTGACCGGCGGCACGGGCGGTCGTGATTTGCGTGAAATATTGTTGTCTCAGTCACACTTCGGTCCTAGATACGTCTTTCCGTCTTTGTTCTTCTTTGTATTGCACAGGACTGGAAATATAACTGTGAGCGTATGTGTTTGCGTGTAGTTGTAACATATGCCAATTTTTGAGTAAGCGCTGGGAGAACGTAACCTATCTTCCCTTTTTAAATCAATGCATGAAACTCAAAGAGATGGGAGTTAGAATACGGCTCTAAGGGCTCTTAACTCTACAAATGGACTGCATGTCTCAAATACAGGGACGGCAAGTTGCCCGACGACTGCAGGCGACGACGGCAGTCGATGGGTGTAGTTTATTTATTTTTATTTATTTACTTATTAAAATGGAACGCTAACAGCGTATACATCAAGCATTTTGTTTTAACTTACTATCTAGGCAGGTTCTAATATATACGCTTATAATAGGCGGGCACAACATTATTTGATAAATACTTTCTTAAAATTATATACATTATATACTTACTAAATTAAAAAATTGAGATCAAAGTTAAAAATTATAAATATAGGTAATAGAAGATATGGTTAAACTTAAGAAACATTAATAAACTACTACATAACAAAAAAAAAATATATATTTTAAAGATAAATAAAAATCAAACCAAAATTGAGATCTAAGAAGCATTATGTTCATATTGTTCATGCCGGAAGGATATTGAGATTATCACTGAAAATGTCTATAGGTATCATTAACTTGTTTGACAGTATAGTTATATAGTTAGTAGTGGCCTTGCAGTCGGCAGCTTCCCGTCCGTGTATAAAGACCTATACCGTGTCCATTTTGAATGAAGCATAAACGTAAACAAACCGCCCATACTTAACCTAAAATTCACTTTGTTGGCGCGTCCTTTTATACGTAATTTACATTTTAGATCCTCCCTTCAATAAAAATTGCTTACAATTATATCTAAACGCCAAGCAAGTGAGATTTTGTTATTTGTGTCGTACTTTGTTTACTAACATGCTTCATTCAAAATGGATAAACCATAGTAGTAAGATACAAGAGTCGCCTGGGCGTATCGTAATGGGAGAAGGGCCTAACTTAACAGTGACGCAGGGGCTGATTATCGGCAACGGGAACATTGAGCCAGAGTCACACCTGCACTTCTTGGAGTCGTTCCGCTCTGCCGGGTTGGTGGACCAGGCTGCGCTGGAGGAAGCAGCACCACGCATAGAGGCACTGCGGCGCGCCATGCAGGAAGGAAGAGCCGAGGAGACGCGCCGGGTAAGAGCTCACCACTACCATAGCCTACCTAGATGTATACCTTGAAATTAAATTGACATTTAAACAATAGGATCGTTTTTTTTTTTGTTCGATTCTTTAGGTCATTTTTCGAAAAATGATAAGAATAAGACGCTCACTGAACTTCGCATTAACAAGGTAAAAAAAACATATCAAAACTACAATCATTTTCGAGTGATAAAAACGCTGCCATATTGGCGCCATGTTTATTTGATGTCGACGTTCACACTCGATTAAAACCTTTTGTGAGGACCTCAGTAGTGATCATCTCAGGAAAGAGGTTTTCCGAAAAATCTGAAAATAACTGACAATACGAAATGTGAAGTGGGCAGACTAGTGTTAAGCAATTTTTATTGATTGGAGGATCTAAAATCGACAAGTAATGTAAATTACGTATAAAAGGACGCGCCAACAAAATGGGCGGTCTGTTTAAGTTTATGCTCCATTCAAAATGGATACGATATAGTACCCATAACACAAGCTCTGCTTATTATGTTAGATAATTTACTTTTTTTTGTAAATTGTCCAGCATATTTTGTTTAAACAGCGTTTTTCAACAAGAACTTTGTTTTCTAAAACAAAATAAAACAAAGAGTTTAGATGAAGACGACCCGGTCGAACACGCGTTGGTGTTGGCACATTTTGTACCGAGCCTGTCGATTCAAATTTAGCGACCAAATTCTTAATAGCGGTCTCAGAAGGACGATTATATTGTCCGAAAATATCACGAATTTTACGAAACGTAACTTTAACAGAACCACCATTTTCATAGTGGATTTTAATTATTTTAATGCGATTTTCGAGCGAAATTGAATTCATTGTAGCAACAAAGCATCTACGAATAGGTCAAAAAACTAAATGTCAAAACTGTCATGTTGTTGGTGTTGCCCCAATTGAAAAACAAAGTTTTTGTTGAAAAACCCTTTATATTCATACTAGCTGCGCCCGCGGCTTCGCACGCGTTGTTCCTATGGAAACATTAAAAAGTTATTTTCATCCCACGGGAACAGATTTATGGGATAAAAAGTAGCTTATGTTTTATTTCAGGATTAGAATTACCTGTATGCAAAATTTCAGCCAGATCCGTCCATTAGTTTTGGCGTGAAGAAGTAACAAACATCCATCCATTCATCCATACATCCATACATCCATACAAACTTTCGCATTTATAATATTAGTGTGATGTGACTAGTGTGATTTGAATTGCAGATAGGGCGTTACACCCACCCGATCTACTCAAAGGAAGGAGGCTGGCCATCATCTGTGGTGCAGGTGATGAGGGAGGTCAGTGCCAAGGAGGGGTACGATTGGTCCAGGCTCCCGACGTTTTCTGATGAAGAAATTCAACTTATAAAAGGTAGGTCTTTATAATTATCATTTTATAAATTACTAGCTGCGCCCTGCGGCTGCGCACTCGTTGTTGCTATGGAAACGTCACACGGGAACTGCTTTATGGGTTAACAAGTAGCCTGTTTGATTGCCAACCGCAACTTTTATGTGCCTAAAAAATTGGATACCACCGGGTTTCCGGCGCGGTCATCTTATCAAATTTTGAAGGTCTAATAGATATGTCCCGCTCTGCAGCGTAGAATACTTATTTGAAAATTCTAGTTGTAACATTAGTTACTAATATTTTTAATAGGTTTATAAAAATAATATATAATATACTTTTAATATGCATGTGACTTCAAAAAAGTTAATATTGTCGACTTATGGATCTCTTTAAACAACGAAACTGAAAAACAATGGTGGTAATAGAGCCATAGTAATTATTTGATGTACATACGTTTTTATCGGTGACTGTACTCGACTCTTAAATTCAATTGAAATAACCCCTTTTTTTAAATTGAATTTATGAGTTGACACCTACACCACCGAAAAACGTCACCGAAAAAACGGACGTTGTGAGTTGCCGAACGAAATATTTTTTTTTGTGATTTGTTTACTTACACCAGTTCGTACAAGACTCATGGTGTTAGTTGACAAACGAATCATTGAAGGGATAAAATGATTGATTTTATGGTTACAGGAACTTACGACTTTTTCGCATTAAACTACTACACTTGCCGTCGGGTGCGACACGCCAGCCCTGAAGAAACGGTGGGCTTGTTGTTCTTCGAAGGGATTCCTGAACTTGGGGCCATTATGGAGGAGGATCCAACGGCGGCACATGGAGCCTCCGCGGTTCTTACGGTATGAGGTCTTCCTCGGATGAGATATTTATAGAAGAGAATAGACATTTATTCCGTGACAGGCTTAAAAAAATCGATCATTAAGGAGGAAAGATGGCTAGATGGCTTATTAGAATTTTTAGTACAAATTCATTGAAATTATTTGAAACAAACTTTATTTATGATTATCGTTAAGACAATTAATAAACGAAATTCAAAATATCCCCTATTCGGTTTAGTACACTCTTTCTGTGCCACCCTGTATACAACGTGTAACAAAATATGTGTACTATGCGAATGAGGGAGGATTTTCCATCCCCCGCGGAACAACTTTGTTGAAAGACTTTTTGAATTTCGATTGATATCTCTGAAAAAACCAATCATGGACAGCTGATTTTTTACGAAGTGATAATAACCCTAAAGTCAGGGATTTCTTACACTTGGGACAATGACCTCAGTATGGCCACAGATGTGAAGTGACAGATAAACATACGAAATAAACTTTACGCTGCTTGCTTGATAACACAGTCATATATTTTTCCAACAGTTTGTAGTTTCTTATGTGTTATTCTAAATAACCTACTGACTGACTACACAGTCCATAATCACTTGGCAGGGGATTGAAGAAATGGTAAAGGTAACACACAGAAGGAAACTGCTGACTTTCTTTTGGCGAAGTCCCTTAGTCGACTTTTATGACATCCGCGGTCTGAGTTGCAGGGGTTGATTCTTAAGCCGCGGTGACTACAGCTAACTTACCTAAAAACTTTACCAAATGAGTCTTTCCATTATTAAAAGTTAGTCTGTCCGGTCTGTCCAGAAATCTTTGATACTTGCATTTCGTCTTAGGCAGGCACAGGGAAGTCGCTTTATTTAGGCACTAGGAAATGTTTTTTTTTGTATGGGAAACTAAAAATGGAGACCACCATAATTATTATACACGTAATACACGTTGTATAAAGATAATGAGAGCCCTAAATAAGGTGTCAAGTACTTTCCAGTCTTAGCAATACTTTAATTTTAATAAAATAAATAATCAAAAATAAATAATTTGAATTTTAACAAAAAAAACAAAAATCGACTTCAAATTCCTTACCCTCTTATTCATAATAGTTCACTAACTTAACACACTGATAATTCTTACTCTGTCTTCATCTATTGACATAAGTTAGAGTGAGAAGAACGCTGTTATCCGTCTTCATTGAAACAAGGTACTTTTTGGATATCCTCCATGCATCAACTTTGTAAACCTCTTGTTTACGTCCATTGCCATGGGAACCGCTAGAGATAAATTATAATGAGTGAAATTATCATGAGAACAGGGATATTTTTTCAGCACATACATACATTTCTCGTGAATCTTGCTTCTTTATGGTACCACCTCAAATTCAACCAGTAAAAAAATCATCGAACTTCGATGAGAATTGGCAAAGATACCACCAAAATTGTTGTTGTAAGCCGTGATTTGACTGAAGTATTTTGTTGTTTTTTAAGCGTGACGGGCAAAGAGTAAACTAAAAATTAGTTTAGTTTAGTTTTGATGACATCTGAATAGACACCAATAACTTCGTAAGAGTGACGGGATAAATCCTAATCCTTCGAGAATAAAATTTTTATGACGTGATCAGTTCAGTTCAGTTTATTTATTAAAACCATTGTAACGTCAAATTAACAAGTTTAAAAAAGTCAAATTATCAAATTTTAAAGATCAATTCGGAACCATTTGCTGTACAACAGCGAAAGAATTTTAAAAATCGGTGAACATACACACAAAAAAGATACACAGACGAAAAGAGAACCTCATTCTAAATTCGGTATACCTACGAGTAAAGAATAGTCACTGTTTTTGTGCTGAGTAAGGAGACTTCGTTACTCCTGCCGTCTTTCTACTTGTAAGTCTATATTACTTATTTCTGCCCACAGCTGTGCCCAAAAGGTCTACGAAGCTTGCTGTACTGGATCAAGGAGCAGTATGGAGACCTGGAGGTGTTAATCACGGAGAACGGATACTCCGATCGCGGGAATAACCTGAAGGACTACCAACGAGTGGACTACATCAGGGATCATTTGGAACAGGTAGAAAATAATGTCATTATAATATACCTGAGCTGGTCCCGCTCAGCTCGGTGGTTATCTTCCATCTCACGCACGATGCGGCGGTGCCAGCTCTCCATGGCCATGAGTCCCTTCTCGCACAGCGCGCGCAGCTACTCGATCTCCTGCTGGTAGCCGGTGGTAGCCCATTATACAATCTTAAAACTTCAAAACATGAACTTAGATACATAATTCGACGACTTACCTACTTTGATAGATGTTCTTTAATCTATAATATAAAAAGAAGTCGGGTTTTCCTTCCCGACGCTATAACTCCAGAACGCACGAACCGATTCCCACGGTTTTGCATTCGTTGGAAAGGTCTTGGGTAAACCTCCGTGATGTTTATAGCAAAGAAAATAGGAACAACGCGTGCGAAGCCGCGGGGCGCAGCTAGTTTTGTATAAATGTATAACTTTGTGTGATTTTTTAGATCTTATCGGAGGTTTTTTGTGGAGTTGTTAGGTTCCTACTAATTATTTTCATCCTTATAACAATGAACTAATACAAATACTTGTAAAATTCTGTTAGTAGATATAGTACGTTCCCCCAGCGCGCAACAAATGGCCTAGGTATCTTGTGTTACAACGTGTAACTTACAAGTTACAAGTAAACGCAAAAACTGGCTATTTCCAATCTTTTGCAATACCTATATCCACCTGATGAACAACAAAATATGGAAAGACGTACCTATAGCTTAGTCATCGAGCTTGTAGAATTTTAATAAACGTAGTAAAGTTTCAGATGTAGGCAATTGTAAGCAATATTTATTAAGAGGGCGCATTGCACGCCATCTTGTGAAAAAGATATAGTCATAGGATTTGGCGTTCATAGGAGAGATACGTTTAAACCTACCTACAGAGCATATGTTTTTGGAACGGCGGAGGCGCAAAAAATATGTTTTTGTATATTTTTTAACTAGGTGGCTGAGCCGCCAATTTTTTGCCACACGCCACAAAACCTCGCAGTTCAAGTGGAACCTGATTGGACCTAACTTGAGCATTCTACTTTCGAGTAGCTAGTGCCCAATGTCCAGTGTCTCACATTTTAAGTACATTGATAGCCTAAACCTATGACAAAATGATTGGTTACAGATCTTGCTGTCTGTCTACCTCGATTCAGTGAACGTCACGGGGTATACTTACTGGTCGTTATTGGACAACTTTGAATGGACAGACGGATACAGGTGAGTACCGCGTTTCACCCTATACTCTGGAAAAACTGAATGCCTATAGGTACCTACAATGTTTGTAAACTTTGACCCCAAACTAAACCTAAAAAATTTACACACTTTCTTGTTGTTGATTTCGGCACAGAATTTGCACATAAGTTGTCAGTTTGTCCTCTTACCTCAATGCATAACGCTGGCAAATGGCAATATTTTTCAACTACGAAAGAGAATTTTAAATTTTTGTGTTGAGTTCTTTACAAACATGAAATAAATAAATAATGCTGGACGTATTCAATTCTGATACGCTGCACCAGATACTCACCATCTCCGTCACACGTCGTTTCAACCAGACGTTCAGATAATTTTTAACCGACTTCAAAAAGAAGAGGAGTTACCTCAGAGCTTTTGACTGGGTGGTCCGATTTTCATGATTCTTTTTATATGAATTTTTAGCTGGTGCTTCCCATGTAGATGATGGATGCTTGAGAGCTTTCAGATCCAAAAATTGTTTCGTGCTTAGCTTAGATAATACCAATATTCTTTATGTTTTGTTACCACAAAAACCTGTATAAGGTTTTGGAATCGGAATAAAGACATGACTTATCTTTCTTTTTTTTTCAGAGTAAAATTCGGTCTGTATGAGGTAGACCTGAAGTCACCCAACCGCACCAGAACACCTCGCCTCTCAGCCAACTTTTACAGCCAGGTCATCAGGAACCGTTCAGTTCCACTCAACTCTACAGAGGCTCTTAAACTACCTTAGTTATTAATTTAAATTCAACCTAACAAGTCACATCAAGTCCACAGGTGATCGGAATACCAACTGGCTTTTATAACGGTCCATGAATTAGCATTGCCATTCAAGGTGGCAATGCTACTGGTTTCTTTTTCACTTCTTCCGCTAGGGACAAAATATTTAAGTGAATAAGACTCAATTGCACCTTATTTCATATTTGATAGTAATTACTATTGATCAAGCTGTTTATATAATAAAAAAATGATTTGATTATGGGCACTCTAACTTAATGGTGACGGCTTATTTTTTTATATGTAGTAATAGCCAGCTTATACCCGCCGCTTCGCCTGCTTAATTTTTATCTACTCAATAGGTATTGCAAACTCAACACAGAAATTAAGACATTTATTGATTGAAAGTCGCTCACAGCTTTCCTAAATTATAAAACTAATAAAAACTTACCTAAGTTTAATTTTAGACAGGAACCTAATAAAAAGTCGGAAATGGCGATAGAAGCTGCAGTAGTTTCGACTCACCATAGCAAACATCATAATTTAGAACTAAAAGGCTGACAGCCACTGCGGTAGGCTAGTTTTTTTTATGACTCAACATATTTTTTCAGCCCGATTCGTTTAGTAGTTATGTTGTTAAGAAGTAACAAAGATCTCACTATTATTGAATGGGAACGTTTTATGGTTATTTTTATTACATTCCCTTAATGTTCGATAATTCTGTCTTTCTGCCTGTCTGTCTTTTACGTTATCATGACTAAACAGGTGAAAAGATCTTAATGAATTACGGCATGGTGTTTAAACCTATATTTGAATGCTTACTTTTGTGTTATACGGTAGCGGTGTTGAATGTATGGATGCTAATTTAGCATTAGTTTTAGTAATATGTACTTAGGTACATTAATTGAGAATAGGTACCTAAGTATAACAAATTACTTATAAAAATGGATTGTTGTTAAAAATAAAATTTATTCACGTTATTTATTTTTTATTTACCTACCTTATCCCATAAGATAAAAAAAGAAGTAGAGGGCGGCCACGGATATGAGAGAATAGGACGAAATAGACAGGCTGGAAATTCATTGAATCAGACCTAATGGACCGAAGACGCTGGGAAGATATTTAGAAAAGAAAGCGGACCAGACCGAACTCGACAAGCCAGAGATAGCAGAGGAGGCCAGACAAAAAATAGGGCTGATTTGTCTCATTAGGGATCAACCCCATCCACACCCACAGAAAAGCTGAAACAAAGCTGTCAGTCACCTAAAGTCCTGCTCCGATACTTCAAGGAGCTGGGCTGGTTATTGTCTACTTAGGCATGGGGATAATGCACAATACACTCTTATGCGAGATGTCCGTGTAGATCTTAGTACTCAGAATAAGAATTAGAATTAGACAAAGATAGGAGAGCATGCTGTGTGGTGCTGGCTTAGAATTTGCACCACCCCATCTCTTCCCGTGGAAATCGTAAGAGGCGACTAAGGGATATCAGCAGCACCCCCTGCAAAACAATTCTACCACCGAACTGCGATCTCCAGCCCGCATGCCCAGCGTGGCGATTATGGGCATTATGGGCCCCTCCCATTAGATAAACGCTAATTAAAGCGCTTATCAGGGGAAGGCCTGGGGAACTGCTTCTTAAACACGTTAAAAGAAAAAATCTGAATTAGGCCTCATATAGCGGACGTGATGGCCACAAATGTAAAGAAAACTGGGATATTTCAACATTTTACAAAAAATGTCGTTCTTTTGTGGGGATGTGGGGCCCCACCCCTTCCCCCGTACACGCATCTGCAGAATTATCCACCATTATATTACCTGTTTATTTAGGTTCAGAACGCAATAGGAATCAAGCAGAATTACTAGTAT
The DNA here is from genome assembly GCA_955876795.1 of Eupithecia tripunctaria. Taxonomy (NCBI): domain Eukaryota; kingdom Metazoa; phylum Arthropoda; class Insecta; order Lepidoptera; family Geometridae; genus Eupithecia; species Eupithecia tripunctaria. The sequence goes on along the minus strand of OY041623.1, from coordinate 2,541,341 downwards.
AGTGCGTAGGCAAAACCTAGCACTAGGATCGTAGACAAAGCATATAAGCAGAGAAAAAATAATGAAAATCATACCTTTTCACCGCTTTTCGACATGGTACCAGATGATTAAGATCAACCCAAACAGCCAATGACTGCACATGAAAGCTCTACGGAAATGCCGATAGCCACTAGTAGTCTAAACAAAACCAGGTAAAGCAAATTGATTATTATTGCGAACCACCAAGGACAAGATTCCAGATACTACAAAAACTACTGGGTCTAGAATATGAGGTATATTATTGTTTGTGAAACATTGTATAATAATAATTAAATCATGAGGTAAATTTTTGAGAAGGAGGCCAAGAGGAGGATCCAGCTAGGCTGGGCAGCGTTTGGAAAGCTACGTCGAGTCTTCTCGTCATCCATACCGCAATGCTTGAAAACGAAAGTTTTCAAGCATTACGTCCTACCCGTCATGACCTACGGAGCTGAGACGTGGACACTCACGATAGGGCTGGTCCACCAGTTTAAAGTCGCTCAGCGAGCTATGGAAAGAGCTATGCTCGGAGTCTCTCTGAAGGATAGGATTCGTAACGAATACATCCGACAGAGAACCAAAGTTATCGACATAGCTCAAAGAATTAGCAAACTGAAGTGGCAGTGGGCCGGCCATATCTCGCGAAGAACCGATAACCGCTGGGGTAAACGAGTTCTCGAGTGGAGACCGCGACTCGGCAAACGTAGTGTAGGACGCCCTCCGGCCAGGTGGGATGACGATCTGCGAAAGACTGCAGGCAGATGCTGGATGCGTCAAGCTGAAGACAGGGCGCTATGGCGCTCATTAGGGGAGGCCTATGTCCAGCAGTGGACTAATATAGGCTGATGATGATGATGATGAGGTAAAATTTACATGCAGTCAATTCAACAATGCTGTTTTTCTTGATATATGGATTATTCTCGGTTCTTGCCAGGACGGCGCTTTTTTGCAATGAATCCAAGCCGAAATATTTTGCGGGAGATTTTGCGATTTACATAGGAAATATAAAATGTATCAAATGGAAAGGAAAATAATGCGTTTCATTAGAGATTGATCTACTCTGCAGATATAGAATTTCGAAAAGCATGTAAGACAAGGAAAACTGTAAACAAGATTTACAAACATAGAATCTATAGGTATCAACAATTTCTCAAGTGACATACAAACTAACGAAAACCAATAAATGTAGAACCACGTACACTGGCGAAGAAAATGTGAAAATATTTCTAGAATCATTAAAACAAAGAACAACCGAATTAATATGGCAAGAGACTGATAATATAGAAACGTACTATACAAAAATAGAGACAATAATAATGGAAAGATTAAATAATTTAAAAACTACACAAAATAGCCAGAATTTTATATCAGACGAAACGAAAAATAAGATAAAAAGAAATAACTTTAGTATTCATAACCATGATGGATTTAAAAGTTTTTAGATAAAAAGACGTGCAGAACTACAACATAAACAACACAGAAGTAAAGAAGAAAAATATAGAACTCAAATGTAATATTATGATTTGAGTATTAAGGTTAATAATTATAAATAATGATTATGTGTAGGGAACGAAATTCGCCCACAGTCCCATTTTAATTTGGTCCAGTTAATAGTTTTCGAAAACAAAATCAATAATTTTAATCTAATTTACCATCCTCGTCCACTGTGATAACACGTGTATTAGGGTGGAGCGATTTTTTTTTTATTTCGTAATCAATTTGGAATACCTGTAAAAAGTTGCTGTTCTAACTCACAAATATGCTCACAAAATTTTGTTATAAACGTAATATATTTAGAGGTGCCCCCAACCTCATTAATTTTAGAGAAATTCGCAAAAATTGGTAAAAAAGTACATTCGTCTTATTTATAATAAATTATATTCTGAAAGTTGCCCTGTTAGTTTATGATAGAAAATTTTAACATTAAGACGTGTTTATCGATGTTCAGTACGCGGGGTACGCGGGGAGGTAATTTCACTACCCTCATCAAAAGTTGTTTCAACGTCATTTAGTCAATACTCGCGTGCGATTTTTATTATTTTATGGTTTGCCAGTGAAGTAACCAGTATCTCAATAGCGTACTTATAATGATGTTATGACATATTATTTATTTATTTAAAAATGAATTAAAGACAGACAAAACAACAAAAGAGCCGACGGTCCATGACATATCCGAAATATTGGCTCAAGAAGTATGAGATATTTGGCAAAAAGCTTCGCTGCCAACAGTTAGCCGTAAGAGGGTATTAATAACTAATTCCTGCCTACCACGACAAATAATTTATGACTCGAAATGAAAGGTAATGCAACCTAATCATAGCTGTCAAACCAACACAAATTATCATCAGAAAATTAATACATTTAAAGCCTCAAAGACTCATAGATTATTCGATATTTGCAGTTGCAAATGCAAACTTATCTCAAACTGTTCATGTGCAAAAGACAGTCGTGTTCCCAAAAAAGAAAAACATTTTCTACTCGATCAATTAATGAACAAAAAGAAAAATGATGATAGGTGGTTTAGATCTAGCTGCAACTATAAAAAATGTGAAAAAACAGAGAAGAAAACAAAAACGTTCATTTCTTAACGGAGAGATAATTGATTGCGAGAAACCGTGTTGTTCTCGTCCTTATATAAAGATGTGACATTGGCAATCCAAAGTATTAGGGTCAGTTCCAGTAATAGCGAAGCTTTTAGTCCACATCAAATTCCATTTGCACCACCAACAAAAAAGAAAAGGTTAAATTTACCATCTCGTTAGCTCTTGCGTGCGATCGCACTGGAGTTTCTGACAGAGCAGCTGCTATTATAGCTTCTTCTGTGTTAAAAGATCTTTGAATGATTTCTTCAAACGATACCAGTGGTGTCATTGATCGAATACGTTACGCCGTGAGAGAACTAAAGTCAGATCAGCTTTACAGAATGCAGATCGCGATAAAAACATACGTGCTATTTATGCTGTAGAAGGGACAAAACTTTGGTTAGTATTCAGAAGGATGGTAAATTTTACAGAAAAAGAGTTTCAGAAGACCATTATGTGATTTTATCGGAGCCAAGAAGCGACTACTTCGGGCATGTCACTTGTGAGTCGGAAATCGGTTCACTGCGGAAGGTATAAAAAGTATTTTAACTTACTTGAAATCCAAATTGATGGAACTACGCGAAATATCTGTTGTTGGTTGCGATGGAACAGACTTTAAAGGTGGTGTGATTCGCTTGATGGAAGAAGAAATTAAAAAAACATTACAGTGGTTTGCCTGTCAGTCACCTTTGGATGAATTAACTTTGAGACACTTGCAATTTAATCTATACTAATTTTATAAAGGGCAATGATTTGATTGTTTGTTTGTATTGAATAGGCTCCGAAACTATTGGACCGATTTAAAAACATCTTTCTTCATAAAAAAGCTTACTTTTCAGGGAGTGACATAGGCTATATTTTATCCCGGAATGCTCACGGGAACGGGAACTAGGCGGGTTAAACCGCGAGGCGCTGCTAGTGTTTAAATAAAATTGCACTTTGGCATTTTTATCGTTTCTTAAAAAAAAAAAAATAGTCGAAATAAGTTACGGCACTTTTAGTAATTACATTTCTAAGTAATTATACTGATATTCATTTAATGGTAGTCCTGAAATTCAGAAAAATACTTTTTTTGAACAATTTGACAAAGAGATAACAATTGTAAAAAAATGTTATATATACCGATTTTCAATTGTGTTGGGGCACCTCAAGACATTATAATAGATTAACAATATTTCGTACATTTGATTTTCTCATTCAAAGACAACTTTATATCGCTATGCCATCCAAAAAAAAATAAGTTTATTTTTTTTCATACACAATCACTCCACCCTAACGTGTATTGCGGTGAGCGCGACATATATATTTTTTATTTTTTGTTTCAAAAAACCTACGTGTTATCACTGTGCCACGGTGATAACACGTAGGTATTGCGGTAAGCACTACATATATTTTTTAATTCGTCATATGTCATGCATATACCTAGATTTTGTGAAAAGTTTCTCAATTGGGTAGGTATATTGAAAAGAAAGTCTTAAAACTTACTTTTTAAGGTTGTTGTCGGGGATGGTAAATTAGATTAACATAATTGATTTTGTTTATAAAAACTAAAAACCGAAACAATTTAACTTCGTATGTTTGACACCTTCTTTTTTCTTTTTCATTTCTTCCGCTAGTGGACAAAAAATTTAAGTGAATTAAAGTCAATTGCATTTTATTTCTTGTTTGATAGTAATAACTATTTATCAAGCTGTTTATATAGTAAAAATTTGACTTGTCTAAGTACTTATTTTGTAAGTCTAAAGAAATAAACGATTTGACTTTGACTTTGACCGTTAATAGGAATAATATCAATTCTGTCTCCATAACTACGTTACGTACGAAATAACCTTACCGTACAACGTTGCCTATAATTTTGTGATTTTCTTATATATTTTTGATTAGCATTTTATAGAAGAATTAACTTTCTTTATCTGATACCTTTAAACGAGCAATTCCTGTATACAAAATAATGTATAAACAAATCTGAATCTTGGAAACGGCCCCAACGATTTTGATGAAATTTAGTATACAGGGGATTTCGAGGGCGGTAATCGATCTAGTTAGGATTCATTTTTATAAAATGTCGTTTTATTCGAGTTTTTAATAAACTTTCATCAACTTTATCGTAATTAATTGACTCTTCCTAAATAAAGTAGTAATTTATATATATAATAATACTACTTTATTCGTGTTTTCAATAATAAACTTTATCGTCATCAAGCTAAACATTAAACTGAAAAATATTACTTCCTGACATTTATTGGCAAATAGTAATACTATTTTATTCGTGTTTTCAATAATGGACTTAATTATCATCAACTTAAACACCAAACTGAAAAATATGACTCTTCCTGGCATCTATTGGCGTAATAGTAGGTATAACAATACTAAAATTTCTAAAAAACAGAATTTACCAGTCATCAAATTTACTGGGATTCCAGTACCTACATCTTTATTACCGAACAATGTTGCTTTTATTTTGGACAAGAAGAAAAGAAGAAATTTTCATGAACTCGACACTGGCAGAAAAGTGTCAAACCAGGCACAATTGCCACTTCTAAGAAAGTAAGTAGTAAGTCTAAGATCTATGGAGATTTTCTAGGTCTATGCCATGCTAGCTGAACAACAAATGCAACTCATGCTAATTCCTAAATGTGAGCCGTACCGAGTCATATCTTGTTATATCATATCTTGTTGTTTATTTCTTTAAACTTAAAAATAAGCACTTAGACAAGTCAAATTTTTACTAACTATATTAAAAACAGCTTGATAAATACTAATAATAAATAAGGTGCAGTTGACTATAATTCACTTCAATATTTTGTCCACTAGCGGAAGAAGTGAAAAAGAAACAAACCACTAGCAAGTTTATCGCTTATCAACTAATACAATCTTTGCATAACTAAGTTTAACATAACTATGTTCTTACATACTATTGTCGGTGCTGGGCGACATCCGGCCAAACATTAGCATCATTAATGTACCTAATCATCTATGGAGTAAAAGGCTTTCTTGATAAGATCTCGTTCATCATGCTATCTTCAATTAAAGTGTTCATGGTAGTCTCAAGATCAGTTTGAGTGCAGCTATACCGTACGTTTATGTACCCATCTATATACAGTATTTCATAGATCTATAGATCTCATCCTTTAGCATTATCTTCGTTGGGAGCTCTCTTGTAAGAGAGTATGCATAAAATTCAGATTACCAAATTATGTATAATTTGGTAATCTGAATTTTATGCATTTGGTTTTTGAAGCATTGAGGAAGAGGTTATTGGCGGTGAACCAATGTAAAATTTGTGCATCAGAATTATTTACATCGTCATAATTATGTTTATTTCTGTCAAATTTAAAAATCAATAAAGTTTAATCAGCAAATAAGACTATATCACAGATATCTTTTGCTAAAAAAGGGAGATCATTTACATATACTCTCACATAAATATTGGGTATCTGGGACGCAAATCAATATTTGATCCCCTAGATCTTTCTTTACCAATATCTACTTTTTGGACTCTATCAGATGAATATGATTGCATAAGGTTCGGTGCCTTGTTTTTAATTCCATAATGTCTCAGTTCCACACAATAAAGTTCAATAGTCCTCTCAGTAGTGAGGTTTACAATATCTTTCCGTTATTTACATTTAAGACTATTTTTAACTATAATCATAATCAAAGAGCCACCACGTATAGCAGCTTTTCTTCTATAGGAAATTAGGAACTTGCAAAACAATAATTATTATAAAAGGGAAGTAACTGATTTTTCACAATCCAGTGTTCTGATGAGCACATAACATCTACATTCAAATAATTCAAAAATATTTCTAATTCTAGGATTTTGCTGGGTAAGCCTTGTATATTCTGATGGACTACATATATGAAATGAATTTTGCATTCCCATTGTCGTTTAAATTTGTATTTACTGACACTATCGCTTTAAACCTATGCCAGCACTCAACCTATCTGAGGATATTACAGTCTTCCGGGTATATTGACTGTGGTCTGGATCTAAATCCTTAACTGGAGATGGCGCAGTTCGAGCTGACGGGCACCCCGTGGTGGGGATAGGATTTGTGTTGCTGCTAGAGCCACCACAGTGATCCTTGAGCGAAGGTGAGGGCGGCGCCGCAGATGGTAACACCAGCGGTGACACTGGGACGCAGCACCATCTTCAGTTAAAGTGTTCATGGTAGTCTCAAGATCAGATTGAGTGCAGCTATGCCGTATTTCAACATATGTATGCACTCGTTACCCTCAGTTTCCAACATTTTCAGGTAGTGGTCATTGGCATCTTTTTGGGCTTGTTTATATTTACAGGTTACATCGTGAAGTGCCCTTTCTAAAATAACTATTTCCTCTGCCATATATCCTTGGAGTTACGTCCTAATAAACTTTAACTTGAGTCCAATTCTTCTTGTAAGCTACATCTAGATTTTTTTCCGTTGCTCAATTTTGCATTATTAAGAAGTTGTTTCTCTGATTTCTTATTAAAGTTACGAGTACTTAGTTTAACATATTTTTTGTCCCTTTCATGACGGGTGTTTGGCTATGACCATGGCGACATGACATAGTGTACTGAGATCCACATTTGACATGAAGATCTGAAGATAAAAACGAAGATCTAAACTAGAAATACTAGTCGCTGAATTCAACGGCTTACACTCTAACTTATCAAATTTTATTCTACACTCTGACTGAAAGTTCTTGCTATAAGTCTTTGATATGCTGCAACACCAATCTATGGCAACACCAGTTCATACAATTCATGATATTATTTTTAAATTATAATGCATAGAGCGAGCGTTATCGCTGGCCCCGCCCACAGCATTCGCGGCACTATAAAACAACGATCTAGTCACAGTTTTTTTTAGTTCACTATTAATTTGGGTAATGGAGGCACCACCAGTTCCCCGAGAGCGAACGCTGGTGCTGGTGAAGCCAGACGGCGTGCAGCGCGGCAAGGTTGGCGATGTGCTGCAGAGCCTAGAACGCAAGGGGCTAAAGCTCGTTGCGCTAAAACTGGTGCACGCCTCTGAGGAACGCGTGCGCGTGCACTACGCCGAGCTGGCCGGGGAGCCCTTCTTCTCCAACCTGGTGCGGTTCATGAGCTCTGGGCCTCTGGTGGCCTCTGTGTGGGAGGGGTGCGGTGCGGCGGGCGTGGTCCGCTCGCTGTTGGGGCACGCGTTGGGCGGCACGGCTGGCCAACTGCGCTTCAACCTCGGCCTTGAAAAGCGACGCAACGTGGTGCATGCATCACACGACGCGGCCGCCGCGCCGAGAGAGATTGCGCTTTGGTTCGAGGATAACGAAGTTCTCAACTGGACGCTAGCGTGCGGGGATTGGCTCTTCGAATGACTTTTTGATTTCAAAAGATTGCAAATACGATTATAGAATGCCCACTTGAATGTTATTGCCGCACCCAGAGACGTTAATATTTACTTAAGGCGCATATACATACGTGTGAAAATGGCGCGCCCACCTATTTTATCATATTGTTGCGTTAAACACAGGAAGTTTTAAAAATCCATCGTACAGTTTGTGGTATCTATTATAAATTATTTATGAATGCCTTTGTAATAGGTAGTTTTATTTTGTAAAGCTAAGGCAAAGCGCTTTTTGGCCACCAACTCTATTTTCGCATCTCTTATCTCTTCCTAAACTATACGAGTATGAGATAAAACTGTGGTGACACAGTTTAGCTAGCAGTACGCGGCGCAAACGCGTTTCGCTTATTCAGCTTTTTCTGTAGCTAAGCCGCGTCTCGCCAGTCATTCCACCAGGCTCTCACAGAGAACACCTACCCTAGTTAAAGGTTACAGATTATATTAAAGTCACTTCGTAGAGCCCCCTTTGAGTAGTCATATCCTAATTAAGGATTAAAGATACGCATTCTATTGTAATTTCATGTACGAGTGTTGTGTGTTATCAATAGACTCAGTTTAAATTAATAACTCTTTTATTCCAACCAACCCACAATAGGTAAAGTAAAGACTAAAGTAAATTAATACAAAAAAACTATTACAGAGGTATGAAAAAAAAACTTATAATAAATACCACAAAATGTTCGATGGATTATTTAATTTCCTGTGATAAATGTAATAATATGATAAAATATTTCGGTGGCGCTGTCATATTGGCTCGGATATGCGCCTTAAACTATCACTCAGTAAATATTTTTGTTTTGAAATCTTTGTTAAGTATTGCTAAGTAATAATTAGGTACCATCTCTGAGTGCGACTGTTAGGCCATTAACTGTTATTATATTTTATAAAAAATCACTGCTTTTGATTTTATGTAAGTTCTTACTTTCTTTAAATAAATTATAAATAAAATATCAAAATGCTTTTTTTACTATTGGCAAACCAGGACTCGGAACTTGGACATGTCACAAAATTCAAATTATCTAAGATTTTACCTAGTTTTCAAGGGAAAAAGTGATATATTTCTTTGATTCTTTGAATAAATAGAAAGCATTTGGTTATTACCATCTTTTCCATTTATTTCTAACTTTATGACCATTATTGAGCATCTAATTATTTTGTGGGAACCTATTGAATTTTTTTTAGGGTTGTGATGAAAGTTCTTTTGTGCTATTGACTTCATACGTACCTATAAAAAAAGTGGTTTTCGCGTCTGAGATATTTTTTTTTTTTTTTTTATTTACATAGGTACCTTCAATTAGTAGGCACAGTGACATGTGCCTTAAATTTACCTACTACTAAGGGATATACCTACGACCCTAAAACGACCTCTGTTGCGCGTAAAACAAGTGGGTAGGTGGTAGGGGACCATCGCCAAACGTAACGCCTATCCAGTTTGAAACTATTTTGCTTTGCGTTAAAAACAAAAGATATCAAGCAAGCCGGGGTTGGCAACTATTCACTTCACAGAAAAATCACCCTAGTGCTGGTAAGGCGCAATTTTTGCTGACTATACCTACTTCTCGATCACATAATTGCGATGTTCGACTCCAAGCACCAGGTGAAGAAAACGGATATAGTACGCGAATAGCAGGCTTCATTTGCTGAAAAAGTAGCGTCAGAATTGAATCAACTGGAGGAAACGCACAAAAACCTTCTCAAGGAGCATCAAAACTACACTGTTTGTCGCGATGACGACGCGAGGAACACATCAGTAAATCGGGCTAAATGTATGCTAGGTATCTGTCATATCATAAAACATAATAGACATATCCGCTAGAAGGAAACGTAAAAACGTAAAAAAAGGGTTCTGTCACGGCTGTTTAGTGGTTTTCTTGTTTCATCAGTATTGGAGCGTTCGTTAGTGTTCTGGTCCTTGAAAGGTGTTGGTGCTACCCCCGGTGGGGTGCGGTGGGGGGTGGGGCGTGAGGGACGGCGCCCCTCGCCCCCAGTCCTGCAGGAGGCGCTGCAAGGTGGCTGGGCGGTCCCCGGGAATCATGTGGCCCGCGCCCCGGATCATTGCCCACGTCAGGTTGCCGCCGCTTTTATAATACCTATAAAGTGAACATGTATGTCGGTCACGATTTTATGTAAAGATAAATTATATGTAACTAGCTGCGCCCCGCGGCTTCGCATTCGCAGGCGTTGTTCCTATGGAAAAGTTAAACCCATTTTCATCCCACGGGAACTGATTTATGGGATAAAAATGCGTATGTTTGATTCCAGGGTTAAAATTACCTGTATGCAAAATTTCAGCAAGATCCGTGCAGTAGTTTTGGCGTGAAGAAGTAACAAACATCCATACATCCTTACAAACTTTCGCATTTATAATATTAGTGTGATCATAATCTTTGTAAAATTTTGTTGATGAAATAAACATTTGTATTTGTACCTATACTACCTATATGTATGTATATCAGTCATCTTATACCGATAAAGTATCAGAGAATCCAGCGGAGTAAATTGCCCATACAAACGTAATACCAAAATTATTTCTAATTCAACCATATTTCCATTATACTATTGTATTATTTGTATTCAAATAGTATTTATCTTTAGATATTTTTTTTTAAAATACTTACCTAAAACGAAATAAAGCCAATCGCATTTTGCACATTTTTGCCAAAAATTTACATTTTTCTTCCTATTTGTTTCGTATAAAAAACAATAATATCTTACGTGTTGTTATATATGGAACATAGCTTATATTGTCTAGTTACAGAATAACAATACTATGTGAAGAATATAAACAGTTTTCAGTCATCATTTTTATATTTTAGTCATTAAATACTTTTTCATCAGTCATACTCGGAAAGTAGGTCGGAAGTTGCCTGGGAAGCGGGATGAAAGTAATAATGACAAGTAGTGACAACTTTCACGTCAGCATACATTCAAACTGTCTAAATTGATTTCTATACAGCCACTCAACTTCAACTTCTTGTGAGATGAGTTCTGCGTCTGGTTTGACTCTATTCATACAGCTACTTAATGTAAAAAATACGCGAAATAAAAAATAACATGAAAAATAATTATAGCGGGAAAGCGGCAATCTGATCTTCATTTGTTTTTTCGAGTGGTAGAGTTTTGTTTTAGACTTCCGTATAGCAGAGATTTGTCAACCTCAACCTCAACAGCCTATATTGGTCCAGTGCTGGACGCAGGCCTCCCCCAGATAAGCGCCTACAATGGCTGTTATCTCAGGGGGGTAATGCCCATAATACCCACACTGGGCATGCGGGTTGGGGATCGCAGTTTGGTGGCAGAATTTTTCGGCAGGAGGCGCTGCTGCCCGCCTCCGGTAAATATCCCTTAGTCGCCTCTTACGACACCCTCGCGAAGAGTTGGGGTGGTGCAAATTCTACTTTCATCCCTTGGATAGCAATTGACTATAAATTCATTAGGTAACTTATAATTTTTTACGGTACGTTAGGCAGATATAGCTGCCGTGTGTAAAGTTTTTCAATTTGAAACCATTCATTAGTAGATAGTCGTACCTACTACTAAGATAGGTACCATCGCCAAACGTAACGCCTACAGTTTGAAACTGTTTTGCTTTGCGTTAAAAACAAAAGTTATCGAGCAGGCCGGAGTTGGCAACTATTCACTTCACAGAAAAATCACCCTAGTGGTAAGGCGTAATCTTTGCTGACTATACGTACCTAGAGATGGGATTATGCCGGGCATTTACAGGGCGGATTGAGTAAATGCATAATAAACGTCTTTTTATGCCTTATAAATTCCCGATGACAGGGCAGAAACTACGCTTCTAGTCTTTAAGCATTTTGAATTTTTTTCAAGAATTTTCTTCAATTTAAAGTATTATAATAGGGTTCACTTCGTGATGTCTGAGAGTCAATATTATATTATTATTAAGTAAGTATGAAAAAGTGGTTCCTTGAAGCAATAAAAACCATGTACTCGTACCTACTTAACGTCTTAAGAATAAAACATTAATACGTAAGTACGTACGTAGCGTAGCTTGTAATACTTTAAATTGAAAAAAATTCAAAATGTTTGAAAACTACAAGCGTAGTTTCAGCCCTGTCATTTATTCAATCCGCCCTATAAATGCCCGGCATAAACCCATCTCTATACGTACCCGGTTAGTTTGTCGTCTTGCCGGTAGGGCGCGTAGGGCGCCGCGAGGTAGGCGGGGGCGCCGCCCCAGCGCCAGGCACGCAGCAGATCCGCGGCCGACGCACACGGCCTCATGAGATCCAACTGGCCGCTGTACACAAGTTAGTAGATAAAGTGTTCGCTAATCCGTCCAAGACGGATGATCACCGACAGGGTAGCGGTCGAATCCGACCGGGAACCCGCGACCCTGTCAAGTGCTAGTGTGTCGTCGAACGAGTCGTCTGGTGACGACTGGTTTGACGACGCTCTGGCACTAAGGTGGGAGAGGAAGTATCGATGGGTTTTTAGTTGGTATGTCACTAGCTACTAGCACTCTGTTAATAGTTTAGTGGAATCCAACATACCCCTCTGGCCCTCCTAGGCTAGAGGCAATGCGCAAAAAGCATTTTCACATCGAAAAAAAAAAAAAAAAAAAAGGTCCAGGGCAAGCAGTCTCGACATAGATGACGAGGCAAAGTTTTACCGGTCATATTTTAACGAATTTTGATTGTCTTTACAAGAATCAAATGATTCAATAACTATTTATTTCTATAGAGTTTTTTAAACTTACGCGATCAGAACACATTATTATAAATCGCTGAACGTGTTAAAGAACATATAGCAGCGGTCAAAAATCGACAAGTAAACAAGTCTGCAATAGCCGAGCACATAGTAGACTCAGGACCCAATCACTGGATTGAACTTCATAAACCGCAAGTTATCTGCAATGAAAGGCATTACTACAAGAGAATGGTTCGGGAAGCAATTGAAATTAAGAAATATCCTAATTTCAATCGTGAAGACGGTTTCAGACTCTCTGCCTCGTGGAATCCAGTAGTAGCTAAGTGTACTCGTAGACCGGTTTCTCAGTGCATCGCGGACACGGTTAGTGTAGTGTGTCGTCCGAGTGTACAGATGGACATCCCTATTTTAGAAGATCAAGTGAGGGTAGTTGCAAAAAATGCAGCCCCCGCTTCGCAAAGGCGGTAGCTCCAGTACTCCAGTCATCCCGTGACCACGACAGAGTGTAAACCTGTTGAAACGTCGGGAAAAATAGGTAAATAAACGCGATAAATACCCGTGAATATTTATAATAATATTTCTATAGATACAGTAGATTAACATAAAGAAAAGATTGAATTTCTAATATCAGTCGTTTATTCGCGCTCCCTATTCGTAAAGGAGGATGGGCACAAATGTATGGCGCCTGGGCCTGGCACCAATCGAACTGATTGATATGTCGTTGGAAAGCTCTGTTCCTGTAGAATAAGAATATCTAAGGGGCTACTCCCGGTTCGTTGTCCGTTTTGAGTAATTCCACTTTGAAAGTTGTTTATTTTCATGAGTTTTTGACCCTTTCTATTAAAGTACTTACTACTAAAACGGTGCATACCTACCTCAATAAATCAATTTTTTTAACATTTTAGCATTGTATTGTATTTACAATATAACATCATCATCACCACCATCAGCCTATATTAGTCCACTGCTGGACATAGGCCTCCCCTAATGAGCGCAATAGCGCCCTGCCTTCAGCTTGACGCATCCAACATCTGCCTGCAGTCTTTCGCAGGTCTTCATCTCACCTAGCCAGATGGCGTCCTACATACGTTTGCCAAGTCGTAGTCTTGACTCAAAAAGACGTTTGGTATTTGCCTTGATCTAGCCCTCTTCGGCACATTACACAGTTCCGGTAACGATACATTGCAATATAATCGGTAATAAAACAAAATAAAATAACAAGGGTTTAAAAAGGTGCGAAATAAAAATCGTTTGCAACTTTTTACATACTAGCGGGAATAGTACATTGTTTCACTAGGAGCGAAAGTAAATTATTAGTCCCGAGACGGGGAGGGCAGCGTGCCAATAGTTTTTATATCTAATACTTTTAGAATTAGATATAATACTTTTAGAATTAGATATAGGGCTGAAAAGAATTATTTTCAACCCGCTCCTCAGGTAACTTTTCGAGTATGAGTAATGAATAATTGATTTGGTATATAAAAAACTATAAACTGACTTCAATTATATAGATCCCATGTCAGAACTAGACCAAGTAAAAATGGGACCACACGAGAAGCACCAGCTTTCATTTAAAAAAATAATTATGAAAAACGGACCACCCAGTCAAAAGTTCTGAGCTTCGGACCATATCTGCCGTATAGTAGGTATTAGTGACAGATAAGTTCTCTACTCTAATCAGTCTATTATGTCCAATAATGCTGCGCCGTGTCAGGGAGCCGGCGAACAACGAATACCAGTTAATGATTCACTAAGTAATTCTAAATTCGGAAAATTCGGAAAAAAACTTGTAGCAATTAATTAAAATTAGGAGAGGTTTATAAGTAGGAGGGATTGTCATCTACACTCAGTGATTTTCGCAAAAATGCTGAAATTGATTGCCTGGAAGAAATTGGTTAAAGCGATAAGGCCGCCCGTTGTACTGTTTTACTTAATTAAGATTCAAGATATTTTTTGTACCATTTCTTATGTATAATAATAATAAAGTATGCAGTTAAAACGATCAACGTGATAAGATAATAGGGTTTTGTTATTCTATTTGTGATAAAAATTCAACATCTTTTTTCGAGTATATTTCAAAACGGACAACTGCAACAGTTTTATCGGTATATAATTTTTTTGTCCTATTGGAAAGAGCAATCCAACGACGTACGACTCATCTTGATTGGACAAAGAACCCAAAAGGCCCAAAATGCCCATCCTCCTTTAAACTGTACATAAAACGAAATCTTATCAAGCAAGCCTATTACTCTTTAGATGGTTTTTCATCACATTTATGATGTTAATGCTTGGCCGGATGTCACCCAGTTCCACACCGACAATAATATGTAAGAACATAAATTAGTTGTGTTAGACTTATTTATGCTAAGATTGTTTTAGTTGATAAGCGATAAACTTGCTAGTGGTTTCTTGTTCACTTCTTCCGCTAGTGGACAAAAAATTTAAGTGAATTAGAGTGAATTGCACCTTATTCTCTACGCAACGATTTCGGTGAAGGATTGCTACAAACTTATCGGGCTGTCTAATTTGCTCGCAATTACCTTTACCGAACGCGTAAAGTTTGCGACAAAAATCGTAAAGATGGCGGTCACTTGCCAAAACAGCTGACAAAAATGAATATTTCCAATGGTAAATCAATAAGAATATTTAAAATTTAACCTTTTCTTTATGTTAATCTACTGTATTTTTGGAAATAAATAGTTATTGAATCATTTGGAACTTGATTCTTGTAAAGAAAATCAAAATACGATAAAATATATTCGGTAAAACTTGGCGACCGATGTCGTTCGTTATCTATGTCGAGACTGCTCGCCCTGGCAGACCTTTCACTAGATGGGCTGATGAGCTCGTCAAAGGAGTGGGCAAGACGTGGACAAGGAGAACCCAAGACAGGGAGGAGTGGAGAGGGCTGGGGGAGGCCCGTGTCAAGTGGCAAGCAGACTATGTTTTTGTGTGTGTAATATTACGTCTAATTATTGAAATCTGTAAATAGTTTGAATAAGGCTTATATTATTATTTATTATTAATAGGTAAGTAGGTACTGTAAGGTACGCACCAGTAGATCAGCACGCGATAGGAGTCCAGCAGGCGTTCCAGCATGGGGCGAGTGTTGCGCAGAAAGTCGTGCGCGAGGCGCGAGGCAACCGTCGAGTTCCACATCTCAAATGGCGCAGTGCCGACGTGCAGTGCGCGCCTGTTCTGCACGATAGTCCACAAATGACAATGCATTCTTAGCAGCTATAATTTACCTAGATCGTATCCATTTTGAATGGAGCATAAACGTAAACAAACCGCCTAAAATTCACTTTGTTGGCGCGTCCTTTTATACGTAATTTACATTACTTCTCGCTTTTAGATCCTCCCTTCAATAAAAATTGCTTACAATTATATCTGAAACTCGACGTCAAGCAAGTGAGATTTTGTCATTTGTTTCGTATTTTGTTTACTAACATGCTTCATTCAAAATGGATGAACCATAGGTAAGGTAACTGTAACAATTATATAATAAAAAATGTTGTTAATGACTAAGAAATTGTAATGACAACTAAGAAACGAACGTTATACGAGGAGTTGCCGAGCGCAGACAAACACCTTTGATTTGTGCAAAAAACCAACACGGCTCCGAAGTGAGGCAAGCGGCCGCGAGCGGCCGCTCGCCGCTCGCAAGCGGTGACAAGTCACTGTAAATGACTTATTTACACGTTGGCGCTTGTATTCACTCGGCCAGCTAGACGAGCCATACCGAGCAATGGCAAGGCAATGCAAACGTGCCGTCTACTCGTTGGTATTGACTTTCACTCAGCAACGTTGGGCCAACATGTATTGGAGAAGACGAATAGAGGTCACCGATAGCTGGCAAGCTCGAATCCTGGACAAGCCTTAGCCTATTAACTTCTTTTAGCGTTCCCCTGTGGTAGAATGCCCAGCAAACTAATACAAAACAAACACTACCAACAATTACCTACATGAGACCATTGATTTATTAAAAACGAAGATGAGGTACTGGTTGCTCGAAAGTGGCAACCTCAAATTGTGTAAAATTGTGTTCTCCCACATCAGTCACCGTCTGACCAGCGGCACGGGCGGTCGTGATTCGCGTGAAATATTGTTGTCTCTGTCTCACTTCGGTCCTAGATACGTCTTTCCGTCTTTGTTCTTCTTTGTATTGCACAGGACTGGAAATATAACTGTGAGCGTATGTGTTTGCGTGTAGTTGTAACATATGCAAATTTTTGAGTAAGCGCTGGGAGAACGTAACCTATCTTCCCTTTTTAAATCAATGCATGAAACTCAAAGAGATGGGAGTTAGAATACGGCTCTAAGGGCTCTTAACTCTACAAATGGACTGCATGTCTCATATACAGGGACGGCAAGTTGCCCGACGACTGCAGGCAACGACGGCAGTCGATGGGTGTAGTTTATTTATTTTTATTTATTTACTTATTAAAATGGAACGCTAACAGCGTATACATCAAGCATTTTGTTTTAACTTAGTATCTAGGCAGGTTCTAATTAGGGCTTGCAAATATTCGAAAAAATTTTATATTCGAATATTCGAATATTTTTCGGCTACTATTCGAATATTCGAATATTATTCGAATAATAGAATATTATATAGAAAATAACTAGTTTTTTGTTACAATCACATCTTTTATTGTAATAAGTATTATTTCCATGAACAATTTTAAATATCAAATATGTGTCGCTGTAACGACAAGACATTGGCGATTTACACGCACAATCAACCAAAAAAATTTAAAACAGTCTTCAAAATCTAGGGTATTTTAATAAAATTTAACACAATAACAAGTAAATAAACACGTTAAGTAACGATAGCGCGTTAGTATTTACTAAAGTACAAAAACATATAAAGGTCTTTTAAATCACAAATTATAAAATTAGCAATTACTCCTCTCTAACTTTATCTTATTTGTATCATGAGCCTATATAAGTCCACTGCTAGACATACGCCTCCTCTAATGAGCGTCACAGCACCCTGTCCTGTCTTCAGCTTGACGCATCCAGTATCTGCCTGGAATCTTTCGCAGATAGTCATCCAACCTGGCTGGAGGGCGCCCTACACTACGTTTACCGAGACGTGGTCTCCACTCTAGAACTCGTTTACCCCATCGGTTGTCGGTTCTGCGCGAGATATGGCTGGTCCACTGCCACTTCAACTTGCAAATTCTCTGAGCTATGTCAAAAACTTTGGTTCTCTGTCGGATGTTTTCGTTACGAATCCTATTCTGCAGAGAGACTTCGAGTACAGATCTTTCCATAGCTTGCTGAGCGACTTTGAACTGCTGAATCAACCCTATCGTAGGTGTCCGCGTCTCAGCTCCGTAGGTCATGACGGGTAGGACGCACTGATTAAAAACTTTGGTTTTCAAGCATTGCGGTATGGATGACGACAAGACTCGACGTAGTTTTCCAAACGCTGCCCAGCCTAGCTGGATCCTCCTCTTGGCCTCCTTCCCTAAATTGTTTTTTGTTAGCTGCAGAATTTGCCCATAGTAAGAGTACTCGGAAACAATTTCGAGAGGGTGTCCATATACGACGACCGGCCCCGGATCAATGAGGCCATCATTGATCATGACTTTGTTTTATCCAAATTCATGCCAAGACCGATGCGTCGTCGTGAGGCTGAAGCTAGGCCATCCAGCATCCGGTTCAGCTCCTCCAGCGACTCCGTCACTAAGACTATGTCATCAGTGCATCGCAGGTGTGAGATGTAATCGCCGTTTATGCTGATGAAAGGCAAGGGTTTTCCAGTCTAGCGTCTTAAACATATCTTCCAACGCGCCCGTGAACAATTTCAGGGATATAACATCCCCCTGCCTCACTCCTCTGCGCAGTTGGATGGGTTTGGACTGCTGGTCCTGTACTTGGACACTCGTGGTGGCGGCGGCGTAAAGACATCCCGGCACCTCGATATAACAAAAGTCTACTTGGCATCGCTGTAAGGATTCCAGAACAGCCCAGTTTTCGACAGAGTCAAAGGCCTTCTCATAGTCCACGAAGGCCAGACACAGGGGCTGATTATACTCTTCGGACTTTTGAATAATCTGCCTCACTGTGTGTATGTGGTCTATGGTGCCATATCCTTCGCGAAACCCAGCCTGTTCTGGGTTCGCGTTACTTCGTACAATAAAGATAACCACGCGACCGCGTGCAATACACAACTGAACATAATTCTGCGTTAACACAACGTCATTCACGTGAGCAACAGAGACGGAGAAGGGTATCGTCAAATATGCGGACGCACTATGCAGTCGCGCGCGGCACTCCCGATTACTCCCGAGTATTTCCGAACCGTGTTCCAAACCCTTTAACTTTTACCTGAACAACGTAAACTTGTATTGTCTTGTATGGATATACCGCGCGAACTTTTAAGTGGCCTTTTATCCACATCAGAATTTTGACTTTTTACTTAAAACGAATATTCGAATATTGCAATATCAGTATTCGAATGTTCGAAATGATTTAATATTCGAATATTCGAATATTCGAATGCAAGCCCTAGTTCTAATACATAGTATAATACGCTTATAATAGGTGGGCACAACATTATTTGATAAATACTTTCTTAAAATTATTTACATTATATACTAAATTAAAAAATTGAGATCAAAGTTAAACATTATAAACATAGGTAATAGAAGATATGGTTAAACTTAAGAAACATTAATAAACTACTACAAAACAAATATATATATATATATTTTAAAGATAAATAAAAATCAAACCAAAATTGAGATCTAAGAAGCATTATGTTCATATTGTTCATGCCGGAAATGTTCCAGCACTTTAAACTTGAATTTATTGAGATTATCACTGAAAATGTCTACTTATATCATTAACTTGTTTGACAGTATAGTTATATAGTTAGTAATGGCCTTGCAGTCGGCAGCTTGCCATCCGCGTTTAAAGACCTAAGACCGATATAAGCACAGGATCGGGGTACACTCAATGGATCTGTTTAAAATAAATATAAGTGCCAAAAGAGGTTGTCGAAAAATTCAAACAAATAAAGACTCAGCCATTGATTAATTAAAAAGGGTAGAGGTTACGTTCTCCCAGCGCTTACTCAAAAATTGGCATGTGTTACAACTACACGCAAACACATACGCTCACAGTTATATTTCCAGTCTAGTGCAATACAAAGAAGAACAAAGACGGAAAGACGTATCTAAGACCGAAGTGAGACCGAGACAACAATATTTCACGCGAATCACGACCGCCCGTGCCGCCGGTTCGACGGTGACTGAGGTGGGAGCACACAATTTTACACAATATGAGGTTGCCATTTTCGAGAAACTAATACCTCATCTTCTCGTTTTAATTAATCAATGGTCTCAGCCCGCCATGGACGCGGGGTGGCGCGGACGTGTACCTCGGGCTTCTTCAGCCAGTTTAGGAAGCCGAAGCCTTGCCAGTCGTCTGTGAGGAAGTTGTACCCCATGTTGCCGCTCATCTGTGCCTGCGCCAGCCACTGCGCAATCAGCCCACTCCTTATCTGAAACAACAACGATCAAAGCCCTCCTTCAGAAAACTCCTGGGCATAATTCATGCCGTTATGGTGGTTCTTTCACTATCATGGCGCACAAACACAAATGCAAATACACTTTGTTTTTATTTTTATTTAGGAAACAAACAGTTATTATAACATAGGATACAATTGACACTTAACATTAATACATAAACCAATAAGTGTTTCCACCGTTTTAAATCGTACATAAGTAATAACGCTAAGACGTGTGTGAAACATAATTGATACAGATACGATACTTAATATACAGTACATAACAAGTACATATTTATGATAAACAAGTTAGTTAAGTAAGAATGCATATAAAAATAAAGGAGAATTTTAAGCTAAGTAATAACAAAATAAGGGAACACAATAATAGAAGTAATTAATTACAATTATTGAGAAGCTGTGTTGGCGAGACGGGCAAAGCATTCTTTACGAAACTCTGGTGTAGACAAGTCAAAGATCATCGGAGAAGTTTTTATTATGTACGTCATAAACTCTTTTTGTGTAAACATTCCCATGATACTGAGTTCTGGATGTGTGTGTCCAAAATGTTTTTTTCAAGAATGAAGTGGCAAAAATATAGTTATGCAGAATTTGATGCCGCAAGGTCTCTAATTACGCGACGGTCTAGCAAGCTGTAAATGTTATCAGAGGCGGCTAGCGGAAAACGGTAATCGAAGTGTTTCAAAAACGTTTTTTCACTTTAGGTATATTGGGGATTCCAGACCGTTGATGCTTTCTATTCCCTCACTCTCATAATCCGATAGGACGGCAGACCGACGCGACCGGGGAGAGGTAAGGCGCAGGACCAATAGCAAAACGTGCTTTCCGAGGCACGGGGTAACACCGCCAATTTCCTGACTTCGGGATGCTACTCTGAATTTTTCTTACCAGAAAAACCCCAGTATTGGCTCGACCGGGGATTTGAACCCAGGACCATAATTTACCGATTAGTTATCATAATTAAGTTAAAATGTTTCAATGGTCCAATAACCAATGTATGCTCATTTATTTTATTCCCTTTATTTTATAAGCTTGAAAAAGCTCATACAGCTCTCAAACGTGTTTATTTTTATGTTCAATACTGTCTAGGCTAAATGTACACTGGATTTGTATTACTTTTGATTAATTAATTTTATAAATAAAGATCTTTTTAAACTGAAACTGAACATAATTTACTGATTGAACATGCTGAGATGACAATTAGCAAATCGTAGTGGCAACTCCGGGCCAGACTATACTAAGCATCACTCAAGCATAGCTCGATGACTGAGCATGCTTTCATGATACGGGCCTGTGGAAGTTGATCAACCAGGGATAACCGCATTTACAGCAGCTTGATACCACCAAGTAAGTATTGTAGTTTGAAGCGTAAGAATAGATAAAAACTGAGTTTGCATTTGTTAATCAGCGGTTAAACATGGTGACCGGTAGACCAACGAGGCAGTCACTGTAAATTTACATTTTTGTAAATTTACAAATGGTAAATTTACATTTTTGTAAATTTACAAAGGTATACATATAGGTACTAAAGTTATTTACAACGGGATTTTACCATGATTTGAGTTTTGAGCTTTCCAATATTTCGGCACAGTTTCATGCGCCATGATCACGGAATAACTGAATGTCTTGCGAGTGAGTCCGTGATCATGGCGCATGAAACTGTGCCGAAATATTGGAAAGCTCAAAACTCAAATCATGGTAATTATCCCGTTGTAAATAACTTTAGTATTAATAACCATGATGGATTTAAAAGTTTTATACATGTAGGTAGGCTGTGGTAGTGGTAAGCTGTTACCTGGCGCGTCTCCTCGGCTCTTCCTTCCTGCATGGCGCGCCGCAGTGCCTCTATGCGTGGTGCTGCTTCCTCCAGCGCAGCCTGGTCCACCAACCCGGCAGAGCGGAACGACTCCAAGAAGTGCAGGTGTGACTCTGGCTCAATGTTCCCGTTGCCGATAGTCAGCCCCTGCGTCACAGTTAAGTTAGGCCCACAGAGCTGTTAGGCCCTTCTCCCATTACGATACGCCCAGGCAACTCTTCTATCTTACTACTATGGTTTATCCATTTTGAATGAAGCATGTTAGTAAACAAAGTACGACACAAATAACAAAATCTCACTTGCTTGGCGTCGAGTTTCAGATATAATTGTAAGCAATTTTTATTGAAGGGAGGATCTAAAATGTAAATTACGTATAAAAGGACGCGCCAACAAAGTGAATTTTAGGTTAAATATGGGCGGTTTGTTTACGTTTATGCTCCATTCAAAATGGATACGATATAGATACTACAGTCGTCGTTTTGTAAAATTAATAACTAGCTGCGCCCCGCGGCTTTGCACGCGTTGTTCTGATGGAAACGTTTAAAGGTAATTTTTATACCACGGGAACTGATTTATAGGATAAAAAGTAGCCTATGTTTGATTCCGGGATTAGAATTACCTGAAATTTTAGCCAGATCCGTTCAGTAGTTTTGGCGTGAAGAGGTAACAAACACCCATCCATCCATCCGTACATCCATACATCCATACATCCATCCAAACTTTCGCATTTATAATATTAGTGTGATAATAATAATAATTTTGCACAATCCACACAGCATTATCTATCCCTAAGCTAAGCAAAGTTTTTGTTATGATGGGTACTAGATAACTGATATACTTAATACCATACCATACACAACATAGTGAGATATTTTTTATTTTAATTAGAATACATCCAGAACGCCCTGAACAAATATCAGCAGATCGAATGGAAATTTGTCCCGAGGCGGAAAAAGAACTCGCAACCTTCTGCGTCGCAGACTGACCTTCGCTCACCGTGCCACAGAGGCCGTTATGGGAGAAGGGGCTAACTGTAGCGAAGTATGCAAGCACCGATACAAAGTGTGGGTATGTGCGATACCTACTCGAGACTTGCAAGATACACGAGTCGCCTGAACGGTGATGGGAAAAGCGCCTTAGGCCCTTCCCCAAGCACTACTTATACAGTCATCACGTGAGTTCTACTCAAGCTTAGAATCACAGCTCAAGTAAATCTTCATTATAGAACGTAACTGTCACGCTACTTAGCTAGATGCCCTAGCAAAATTTCTACTTGAGTGAGTAGGGTTTTGTCTATGGTCATTTATCTAAGCGAAAAACGTTCCTTTACCTTATAAACCTGAGAATCACAATGTGTTTTTGCTGATTTGATGGTTTTTGTGAAAGGAAACGCAACCATTTCAAACATTTTTGACGCTTTATAAAAAAAACGCTTTCGTGCGTAGAAATCATTTCCAAGCTTTACTCAAGCGTGGTCCAGACCACACTTGAGTAAAGATGAGTTCAAAGAATCCCTATGCAGAGATTTTCATCATCATCACTATGCGGCAATTACTCAATTAATGCTTGGTAACCGTTCAATAATACGAAATAACGTGGTAAGAACGCATCGTTAATTGAGGGTTACATTGGGGTTACATGAGTGTAGATTGACATGAGCTCCCAAGCATTGTTCTAAAATAAGTCTTTACTTAAAACTAAGCATCACTCAAGCAAAGCTTGATGATAGAGCATGCTTTCATAACGGGCCTTAGACTTCGTCAGCCCGAGATGAGACGTCGCCGGACAAAGGAAGCGTTACCTGCAGGTTGATAGGCGTGGTGTTGAGGTGTGTTACCACATGCTGCGCCAGCGCGGGCACGAACTGCCCGCCGTAAGACTCGCCGGCCAACAGCAGCGGTGCCGTACGTAGCCAGGGGAACAGCTGCATCAGTTGGCCCAGGAGAGAGTGGAGGTGCGACGCCACCTTAAACACAACCGCACCTCTAAATTATATAGATCTTCCTTTAACGTATCCATTTTGAATGGAGCATAAACGTAAACAAACCGCCCATACATAACCTAAAATTCACTTTGTTGGCGCGTCCTTTTATACGTAATTTACATTACTTGTCGATTTTAGAGCCTCCGTTCAATAAAAATTGCTTACAATTATATCTGAAACTGGACGCCAAGCAAGTGAGATTTTGTTAGTTGTGTCGTACTTTGTTTACTAACATGCTTCATTCAACATGGATAAATCATAGGTCTGAGTACAAATTAATCGAGATAATTGCGAAAGAATGCGTCATAATCATAATCATAACTCCCTCACACGCGGTCGCGCGCGGACGCGTGGCGAGGTCCGCCCGCCTAATATTTATGTTCCTTGGGTCTGCCCTTAGTTTCTGATATCTGTGGGTCCGCCAGTTTAGGCACATAATCACGTTGCAGGTCCCGCCAGCTGAGAGATAATGAGTGTGTAATAACGCCACCGCTAGATGGATTTCAAGGTTGACAAGATTTGGTTATTTCGTGAGTGAGAAGTACAGAGCAGAGACGTGCACCGTATTTTCTATGCGCCAAAACGGTTGTTACCGAGATACACCGTAATCGGTAAAACATGTTGATACTTGCATACCTGTTTATAAAATCTTATATTTACACATGTTTAAGCAAATAAATGATTCTTTATCTTTCTTTATCTTTATCTTTATCTTTACAAGTTAATGAAACAACCAAGCGAAAAATTAAAAGACATGACTAAAGAAATACTTCTTTATATAATAAATAAATAATGTTGGACAATTCACACCGCGTTATCTAGCCCAAAGCTTGTGTTACGGGTAACTGATACACATAATACAATACTTACACTAAATAGATAAATATTTTTTAATATAAATACATCCAGAACGCCCTGAACAAATATCTGCAGATCGTACACACATTTATCCCTAGGCGGGAATCGAACCCGCAACCTCCTGCATCGCAGGCGGCCCTTGGCCCACCGCGCCACAGTGATCGTCTTTAAGTTTCTTATCAAAACAAAAACATAAAATAAGGCAAAATGTGTGCAAAACTGCTATTATTCAAAATAATATGGGTAAATATTGGTTGGGATTGCAGTTTGTTGGTAGAATTGTTCTATCGGGGGCACTACTGCATAAGATACATAAGATGTCTTTAAGTGTAAGTTACATAAAACATGACCTGATCCCACCATCCCTAATAAATACTCTAGGACAAGCAGACGCACAGCGCTATACCATCCGTACTTGGTGGATGTTCCCTCCACTCCCACTAAGCGGTTTTCCTCCATCTTCATTATTCGTACCGCTAAGAAATGGAACTCGCTCCCTGCCTCTGTTTTCCCTGCCAATTACAACCTGGGTCTCTTCAAGACAAGAGTGAATAGGTATCTTCTACCGTGATACACCGTCAGCCGCATTTTTGCTTTCCATCAAGTGAGATTGCGGTCAAACGACGGTCTATTATATAAAAATAACTTACAGTAAGAACATCGCGGGTGTAGCCTTCCTCATTTGCGGTGTGGCTGAAGCCGGCACCCACCGGACTGTCCACAAACAGCAGCGAGTGTCCCACCAACCAGCTGTTTTCGTTCACTGCAACATAGTGAGTGAGGGCTGTTCATTGTTCATTCCACAGGTTCATTCCGACCTGTACTCTCTGTGCAGGCCTGACATGGTTAAAATATTATCACATCACATTATTATTATAAATGCGAACGTTTGAATTTATGGATGTTTGTTACCTCTTCACGCCCACACTACTTGACGGATCAGATTAAGGCCCGTATTATGAAAGCTTCCTCAGTCATCGATATATGCTTAAGCAACGCTTTTCTATAGCATAAACGTCACTCAAGTATACTATTACTGAGAAAGGTTTCATAATACGGGCCTGAATTTTGCCTACAGGTAGTTCTAGGCCAGGATTATTCCAGGACTTATGTTTATACATAGGTTACGTTTTATACCACAACTCAGTTCCCATGGGATAGAAATAACCTTTAACAACAACGGGCAGAAACTAGTCAGAAATAAAGCTATGTATGCACGCACGCGTCAAGTTCCCGTCGTCGGAAGCATAGAACGGACCGACCCCGTTGAAGAGTCCCATGAGACCGGAGCAGCCTGGCCCGCCTTGCAGCCAGAGCAACCAGGGGGTCTCTTCGCGCGGCCGGTCAGCCTCCAGCGCTGGGAAGTACCAGAAGAACATTTGCGAGTCGTGTGCAGGGTCCACGGTGAGGAAGCCAGAGTAGCTCTCGAGTCCCAGCGTGGCTTGGGGCGGTACGCGTGCCGCCGCCCGCGCGTCTTCCACGCGTCCTGCTGTCAGCAAGGGCGATAGCAACAGCGGCGTGTCCTCGGCGACTTCCCCCCGCACCGCTCCCGCGTAGATTCTGCATAGAGTCAACGGTTTCTCAGTGGTTGTATTGACCACACCTGAACGTTTGGTTTTACTTTTTATTACACTCTGTACCTATAGTGTAGGTACCTATATAACGCAACACAATAATATAGGGCCATTAATGTTTTTAAATAAATACTAAATACTAAATACAAGCTCTGCTAAGACTCTGCGTCAGAGTCAAATAGTTTATTTCATTAAACTAACAAAATAAGCACTTAGACAAGTCAATTTGTTACTTTAAAAACAGCTTGATAAATAGTAATTATACCTACTATCGAATAAGAAATAAGGTGCAATTGACTCTAATTCACTTTACCTAGTATTTTGTCCACTGGCGAAAGAAGTGAAAAAGAAACCACTCGCCAGTTTATCGCTTATTAACTAATACAATTTTTGCATATCTAGGTATGTCTAACTCAACTAATTTATGTTTTTACAAACTATTTTCGGTTTGTCATAAGTTGGGGCTAGCTGTCCATCATTATTTAATCGACAATCTAGAGAGCAAACCCAAAATCGAAACGAGAGGGCTCATCGACTAAGCTGCCTCGATCTCACCTCCACAGACTATATTGGTCTACTGCTGGACGCAGGCCCCCCCCTCATAACCGCTTTATCGGCTTTTATCTAATGGGGGATATTGCCTATAATCCTCACGCTGGACGTAAGTAGTAGAACTGTTCTGCAGGGGGCGCTGCTGCCCGCCCCCGACTGATATCCCTTAGTCGCCTCTTACGAAGCCCGGGTCGATTTGGGGCCAACTCCACTGGCTCAGCGATTATTTATTTAATTATTATTTATCTATTCAGCCGTGCTGCGGGACTCTTACCCCATGATGCACAGCAACAAATACCAGGCCTCCATGGTCGCGGCTTGCAGGGTGCTCCACTCAGCAGCTCTAGAACTACACTCAACTACACTAGACGGACGGAGTTTAGCACCGTGTTATCTACATTAATGTTATCCGTAGCCCACTTCCTGTTAGCCCGTTCGACCTTATAAGCTTAAATAAAACCGGCCAAGTGGTTCCGTACCATTACCCATAAAAATCAAAAAAATACAATTCTTTCGTCGTAAAGATACCTAATTGCTTTTGTTTTAAAAAACTATAAACCGATTTTAATTATTAATTACCTATATAGTTTTTTCATGGATCCCAATGTCAAAACTGGACGGAATTAAAATGGAACCACACGGGAAGCTTTCAAACGAAAAAAGAATCATGAAAATCGGACCAACCAATCAAAAATTCTGAGGTAACAAACCTAAAAAATCTAAATTCCATGATTCTAAGATGAAGGGAAGTAGGTAGGTAGGTAGGTAACCTGTATGTTTTTGGTCTATAATGAGAATCAAACCTTTTATTTTAGTGAATTAACAATAAATTTACGGTTTTTTGGATTTTTCCTTATGACCATGCCTCTTGTCAAATTCCAAGGTTCTAGGTCAACGGCAAGTAAGTAGGTACCTTATTATGTTGTGTGTGGTGTGTGCATGTGATTTCTCAGGATGTCGACATTCCCTATTATGGACATAAACGGCTGTAACTTTTGATTTCGTTGACTTAGAAGTTTGATTATATCACGACTCCAAGAGGTTACCTACGGTGCGGTATTTGATGTTAATTTCAACTCAATACTTCCACGCGTTTCTGAGAAAAGACGGTTGACAGACGGACAGACAGACAGACAGACGGACAAACAGACAGACATACGGACGGACAACAAAGTGATCCTTATTTCCTTTTGAGTTACGGGACCCTAAGAACATAAACATGAACGAAATATTAGCCATAAATATATTTTATTTAAAAAAATGTAGGTATTCACAAAATTTAGAAAAGGTCCTTGATGATTAGTAATTATTTACGAAGAAACACACATAAATTTTTATGAAATACAATAAACTAGCTGCGCCCCGGGGCTTCGGTTGTTCCTATGGAAACGTTTAAAGGTGATTTTTACCCCACGCGAACAGATTTACGGGATAAAAAGTAGCCTATGTTATATTCCAGTATTAGAATTACCTGTATACAAAATTTCAGCCAGATCCGTTCAGTAGTTTTGGCGTGAAGAGGTAACAAACTTGGTAGGTATTAATTATTAATATTAATTACTAGCTGTTGCCCGCGGCTTCGCACGCGTTGTTCCTATGGAAACGTTTATAGGTGTTTTCCCGGCAAATATTAGATTTTTCTAGCCGTCAAAACCATCCTTATACTTCCACGATCATTTAAAAAAAAATCAGCCAAATCGGTCAAGCCGTTTTCATGTTATGTCGTGACAACGGAAAACGGGTTTCATTTTTATATATTATATAGATTAACCCTTTAACGACCAAGATTTTTTTTCTTAGTTTTTATGTTTATTTTGTGAAAGTATGTTTCTATGGTAACCAAAGATGACAAATAAAGTAATAAAAAAAATCCAACTATTGTACTTTTTTGGAAATTGTATGTATCTGAGATGTTACATTGCGCAACATGTAGAAAAGTAGCAATTAAAAGGGTTGTATCACCTATGTTACATTGCGCGACATACAGAGAAATAGCAGAACAACAAAATGTAGTATATTTCTATAAATTGGTACTCAGTCTAGGTTTTAAATAACAAAAAAAGTTCATTTTGATATTATCATACAACAGAGTACCTATTCAAAACTGGCAGTTGATTATCATATTGAATTGCAGGCCGGAACATTTCTTTAACATTTCTTGTCTTCTTGTCTTCAACAAATGGCGTAAATACACCATTATGGTCTACTGGTTTGTGCATAGTATGATGTACGATGGCATCATTTGAGATGCAGTCCATATCAGCAGTAGGTTTTCGAATACAAAAATGAATTATTGATAATGATAAGCGCACCAATAAACACACAAAACTATTGCTGAATATATAAATCTAGCAAAATAGATAAGCGCATTTGTAAATCACACCAACACAACATGAAAAGGATAGTATTTTCCGACTTCTTGTTTCTAAAAATAAATAGATTTTTCATCACACGTACTAGGAAAGTAGATCGGAATTTGCCTGGGAAGCGGGATGAAAGTAATACAAGTAGGTAAAGATGTCACGTCTCGAAATTTCTATACAGCCACTTTAACCACCCATGGTAGAATAATAGTTTTCGCTATTCTACCATGGTTATTATGCCATCTCTGGAAACGAGAGCTATTCTACAATTCGATAGAGACCAGTTTCTGCCTAGGGAAAAAATAAAACTAGACAGCGGCGATCTGATCTTCAATGGTTTTGTAGAGTTATTGTCGAGTTTTGTTTATACTTTCTGTATAGCAAAGATTTGTATTATAATGAGTTCATCTGATTCAGTTATCTGTAGTTTTTTTTACGCTTATTTACTTAGCTATTTACTACTTATTTACTTTTACTTTCCTTGTATTTGAAAAGCACAGTGTTTACCTCAGGTGAACTTATTTAGCCCCTCGAACTATTATCGCCTCGTCTCGGGACTTAATAAGTTACCTCATCCCTTGGGTAACAATGTACTATTATACTTCCCTGATGTTATGATTTTTAGACCAATTGCTGCGCCCTTACAGGGTACATATACCTTTCAGCTAATTACCATCCAAGCTAAAACCATGTTATAATGGAAATTTATGCTATAAATAAATATAAATATAATTATTAATATAATATTTTATGATTTTAATACATATAAGGCCACCAAATGGTTAAAGTATTGAAAACTTCCTTAAAAAATCAAGCAGACTATTATGTTAGCAGTAGGATAATGTATCACCTGAGATACATACAAAGCGAGAGCTAGTTTACCGTATGTTGGACAATGTGTCGCTGGAGATACTATCCAAATTCGTATTGATAATATAAAAACTAAACACAATCAAATACTATTTTCTTATGTTTTAGTTGAATACACTTACTAACAAACAGTTTATAGTGTTCAATTGTTAAAATATTCCCGATGATTACTTTTACGAATAAAAACTTATCGAGCCGAAACGACCTCCTCGACGTGGAGGCGCCTTTTTGCAATTTATTGAAAATCAGTGCCCATGAGTGACTTCATTATTTTTTTACTAGATGGCATTAGTATATTTAATAATAAAGTGAAGTTATTATTACGAAATCATTTTTAGTTTTTGCACAATATTTTTTTATTTCGACTGTATCAGCTGTGACACGTTGCGAAATAAAGGGTTAATGTGATTAGTGTGACTGTGAGTGATGTGATGTGATGTCATTTGTACCACCAACAGTTAATACACAGCAAAGTTACACAATGGAATAGAAAAAGATTGGTTTAGGGCGCTTGTGCTCAACTACTTAATTTAGGCGGTTACATGGAAAAATATTATTCTCTCTCTTTTTGAACAGACTCTATGAGTCTAGATTGGTACTCATAGAGACTCATAAAATTAGTGTTTTTATACTTAGGTACATTATTTTTAACTCACTAGTTACTAACGATTTAAATCTTTGTTTGAACTAGTATGAAGCCCTCCGACCACCTTCGACAGATGCACATTTTGACATTATGGCCAAGCTGCTTAGGTTAGGTAATTACCTAATTAAGTTATTTTGTAGCGCCCCAACGGGGTACATGTTTGAGACTATCACTTAACTGCTAAGACCTATGTAACATAACAACATGTAAACAAGTTAATAAATAAATAAATACCTCTCATTATTATCTGCGAAACTACAGGCAAATGTCACAATTTTATAAATTGGGGCACTGTACTGTACGCGATCAGTACAGTAAGTCATAGGTAGGTACCTAAACATCGTAGGTAGGAACTATCTCATCTCTGATCTATTCAACTTTCCTCTACTTAGAGGTAGGTAATAAAACGTACCTACCTAGGTACCTAAGTGATAAGTAATTTTACCTCAACAATGTCCCGAAGCACCAGTTATCAAAAAAAGTTAAACCGATGCCGTTTTTCTATTTGTTCTTAAAACTTAAAGGAATAAACTTACTATCAAATCGACCTAGCCGTAGAACAGAGTCCGATGTGATCATAGAGCAAAAATGAGTTATATAGCTAGACGGGATAAGGAGAACAAACACTAGAGACGTACATTTTTAGAATTTTTGTATCTTATTTAGTTTCTGAAATATGAAATCGAATAACGTTCTATCTGACATTAGCTCCGCAAAAAAACGCATGATGTGACCAAGGGACGCCGCGCGGGCCGCGATTGCGCGGCCCGTTCGTCCGTTCGGCCGTTGTTTGTTGGAAAGAGGGCGTATTTGTCTCGGGAGCTTAGTTTTTTTTAGATTTGATGAAAAAACAATATGGTAAGGTTTTTTCATGAACAAATCATATGTTTAGAAATGTCTTGAGCGCATAAAAGGTTGGAAATGCTTTGAAAAGATGCAGGGGAGTCTGAATTTAGTTCATCATTTTCTAATGTTTCTGTTGTTTATATGAAGAAAAGTGTAAATGCTGGTAAGTTGACCATTTTTCGGTTGTACTATTTCGTAATACAAGCTTTATTTCGTTTTGTAATTAATAAACATTAAAATTACCTATAATATTGCTTTATTTTCTCTGTAAACGGTTGCGGGCGATCGATGTTTATATAAGGCACTTTTTGACGGACAAGTAGAGAGAAACGCGTTTTAGTACGAAAATACGATTGGCGTAGTGCAAACTCACAGTATTATAGTTTTTTCAGTAATAATAATACATTAATAAATATAAGTCTTATGAAATTTTAGGACCATTTTATGCGAAAACCATTGAACTTTTAAGGATTTCATGTGAATATCGGACGTTTTTCTCTGGTAAATGTCATACAATTTGTTGGTTCGATGTTGAGGTAGGACGTTGTAACTGGAATAAGGAAATCGTTTAGGACGTTGTTCGTTTTAAATTATCGATAAATAATGATGGTTTTTCTTTAAAATTTGTCTAATCATTTGCTATCTACTTACATTGTTTTGCACTACTCATAAATATAAAAAGTATTTTATATATACCGGTTTTTTTCACTTTCAGATGTACATATTGATGAAAACTACATGTCATAATAAACGTCACCTTTGCCTCCTGATTCAGACGAAATCAGCCAAAAACTACATAATATATAGGAAGAAATACTGTATGAAGATGGTAGGACTAAGGAAATTACCTGCAACAGCTCAATACCAAATTATCAAGTCTAATCTGTCGGCTGTGCAGGTTTACAGCAATTAACCTAGTATATTTTCTTTGGAAATGTCTTCTAGTTGTAGATTAATACAGCTACTAAAGCAATTAATTAAACTCTTTAGTTAAATTAGTGGCTTCTGAAATTTTATCCAGGTTAAGAGCTCATGTACACGGACTGCAAGTTGCGGACTGCAAGACAACTGCACCCGTCGATTGCATTTAACTGCAGTGAACGACTGCCGTCGACTGCTACCGGTGCAATTGTCTTGCAGTCGGTAATTTGCAGTCCGTGTTTTTGAGACGTGCAGTCCGTGTATAAGAGCCCTAATGTTGAGCAAGGTTCCAAAGAGTTTCATCATTGATCGGACAATAATTGTGCTGGCCAAAAGCTTAGTCGCATAACAGTTCAACATACGTGCTACAAATAAAGCATTTCTTATCTTATCTTATGTATTACACACCGGTTTTTACAGAAGGGACACGTCCAAAATTTGGGAGGCCAGTGTAAGGTCTGTCGATCGATCGAGAGAGCTTCTCAAAAAAAACTATATTATACCCCTCATAAGTGGCGTTTGTTACTAAGATGGGCCAAGAATGAAGGAGAGCCCATGTTGTTCACAGTGTAACCCAGATTGACGTGTTCGACTTGAAAGGTATTGTTGTATAAGGTTATTGTTATGTTTTGGGTATTTTCTTTGTATAGTAAAAATATCTATCCATGTAATGTACCTATTGTATTAAGTAAAATAGTCATCTAGTACCCATAACACAAGCTCTGCTAAGCTTGGGGCTAGATGGTTCCGTGTGGATTGTCTAGCATTATTATTATTAGGTTTCGAGGGAAAGGTTTGTATGAGAGACATTTATAACTATGGCAAGTTGCGAAAGAGACAAGGACAAGATTACTTGGAGTAACATTTGAGAAGTTGATTCAGAGACGGTATTAACCCAAATAAATTGTTTTTTGAATATGATCAAACCCAACCTGACTATGATATTTTGGTGATTCGCAGTACACCAGGAACTCGGTATAAACTGAAGGTAAAGCTGCAATATGGTGAACCTATTATTGGTTTTTGCTTCTGAATATGTTATGGATATGTGCCGCTCAGAGACCGGTACAGCGCTTTAACTTCAGTTTATACCGAGTTCCTGGTTAACGGCGAATCACTAAAATATAATAGCTTCTGTGCTTCTGATGCTTCAGAAGATCGAATGATAAACTAAACATTACAGTTAACACTTGTTACCTGTAATGTTGCTGACCTAGCTACCATATTATAATATACCAATCAATTTCAATCAATTTTGTGTATTTTATCAAAGTTTCTCTGAAATAAGCAAAAAAAATAAAAAAACATGATCAATAGCTATTTTAAATTTTAATTATTATACCACCGAGACAGTTTAAGTACTGTTTAAATGTTAAAAATGATTCTTATTAGTAAAATTGTAAAGGTTGTGTTTTAATGGAATATAAAATTTTATATCAAATATGGTTTTGATGTAAAATAAACAATAAAAAATTATGTAACTGTTAGTTTATTAATTAAACTAATGCGTAGTTTAAATTTTCTTAATTGCGCGTCTCCTGCATTGTCCTAAAGGGGGATAATAATAAATTCTAATAAGCTTTTTGTAAGTGACTTTTTGCTATTCAAAGTGATGCCATTTAATAGTTTTTATACCTAATTTGAAATGTTTTAACTTAATAAACAGTTTTAAATAATAACCTTAATTTAATAATTAATTTTAATGGAGGGTAGTTATAATATCACTAACATTATTTTAGGGTAAAAAAGCATATAGGACTCTAACGGGACATGTAATTTCAACAGAAAACGTCCCATGTTAACAAAGAACGTCAATTAACTAAGACGTTTCCGTAAAACAACGTTTAATGTTCACAACGGACCCCACTACATCCGCCATAAAACGTCCTATATTAACATGGAACGCACTATCTCCAGAAATAAAAGGATAATAAGTATATACCGAAAAGCGTATATCTAAGCCGGAGCATTGTAACAACATACCAAAAATTCTCAATGAAAAGTCTCACCGTTTAAAAGTTACACAAGTCAACAACTTCTCTGACGTCTACTGAAAACTATCAACTCTACAGAACGGACTTTGTTCTACGGATGAGTCGAAATAGTCTACCTACAGCCCCCCCCCCGGCCCCCATTCCGAGAGTCTGAAACTGGTAGAGTCGTAGCGAAGAGCAGGCCGCGCCATTAGGAAAGAAGTTGAAGATGACTTTGACGGTTTTTTGACAACTTCTGACAGCTCCCTCTCACTCAAATCAATCAATCTATTTCACAAATTCACAACCACTTCACAACACATTCGAACGCACGAGCGATTTCTATGTTTTTCTGAAGTTATTTTCATCTTACTCCCTATGTTTACACAAAACCAGTGCATTAGTAAACGCAGACAAACCTACGAGCAGTTGCCTACTTAGTTTATGTTCAAACACAGTGCAAATAAATGTCTAAAATGAAGAAACTCAAGGGATCATTTCGGTATACACAATGGGACCCTTGCCTGATTACTTCACAAATTGTAGCTATGCAGTCGGTTTTGTACCTCACTCTGTGTCTCCTCATTGCTATAATGCAGGATCTGACCGATTCTACACGGACTTTGGACCATATCTTTGAGTATCATGTAAGTTGGCCCAGTTATTTGATCAGCTGTTCGATTGCGTTGCTGTACAATCAGCTTCGATAATAGGTACTTTGTCATTCTGGGTAGGGACTAGCTATTATTCGATATTCGACGATTATCAAAAAAATGTCTGCCAAATACCGAATAATAGCGTGTATTCGCGGCAACTCTAGTTGTAAGAGGCGACTAAGAGATATCAGAAACCAGGGACGGGCAGCAGCACCCACTTTAGAACAATTGTACCACCAAACTGGTCCCCAACCTGTATGCCCAGCGTGGGAATTATGGGCACTACTTCCCATGAGTTAAAAGCCATAAGTGGACCAATATAGGAGGTTGATGTAAAGGGGTAGTTTAGTAATATTGCATTTAATTATTTCAGGAAATACATGTGAGAGACAGTGAAGGAAGATCAGTCATACTTGCATTTGTACTGAATGCAATTATTGGAGCTTTTATAATGTGGAATGTTGTTGGACGAACTAAATTGTGCTTAGATTTCAGGTAAGTTATCTTTTAATGTGTAAGTAAAGACATTTCCAATAAGCCATTGTTATAGACTTGTTTACAACATGGGTTTGAAAGTTTTAGTGAACTACTGGAACTTTGTAATTTTCATATCTTTTAATGAAACATTAACGCTGCCATACTGCCCCACGAAGGATAACCACAGTAAGTCCACCGAGCACACTTTCGAGAAAACGGCGGTCAAAGTTTTTTATACGGTTTTTGCTACCATGGTCCAAATATTAGACATATTTTTATTTTTGTCAGTTTGTACTATGCAAAGTAGTTTGTTTTATAAGTGGAATGACTTAGTTAGTCAATAAATACATTATTATTATAGAAAACCTCGAAAAACTATTTATCTTTAGGAATATAATAAATATATTTTTTTCATTCCTAAGCATAAATATAGCAAGAAGGTGACTTACTGTGACAATATTTAGGCAGAAGAACATACTGTAACAATGATTACTAAGTCCGTATAATTTGCGTATAGCTGAGCAAAATCTACTTGATTGTCACTGTAACTTGCTGCAGTTATGGCATGGAACTACTAATTAAAAATAGGTTTTTTACCATCTCATGAAGTGATTCAGCTTAATGTACCAATTTATTTATTATTTACAGAAAATAAATAATAGCCAATTTTCAGGAATCACGTTATTTATTGCAACATTTTAATTGAAACACCATAATCTGTGTTTGTACTACTTTTTACATAAAAAATAGTAACAAAATGAGAAAAAAATATTCCTAAAATAAAACAAACATAAGGTCATTGCTATAACCATCAAAAACATCAATATAAATTATACAAAGTATTTTTTGTCACTTTTATCACTGTTACTTATAGTTATGTACATAATTATCAGAATTGTGAGTGAGAGTGACCTTTTATAAATCTAATTTAAAATCTTATCGAGATTAAAAGTTATAAAAAACTATGAGATCTAGTTGTAACAAATTACGACCTTGTTTATCGAATCAGTCTTATTCTTCTGCAATAATTAATATTCTTAAACAATAAATACTCTGACAGTCTTCTTCATTTATTATCAGTCTTCAGCAAGTAGGTTTGTCGCTGAGTTGCAAACTGGAATATTTCGCCAGAAGTTTTTTCTATTTTCCGGCATTAATGGTACAAGCTTCTCCAAAATCTCAGCTTTACGTTCTTCAGTAATTCCCCTTGGATGTTTTTTAGAAAGTACCTCAGGGAACTTTTGGGTCTTCTTTATTTTCATCTGCAGGAAGTCAAGAATTTCATATTCCTCATTGTGGCCTGTTTTGTACTTGAGATCCCACTGACCTCTCTCTGCCTTGACTACCATTATATCTTTAAGATATATTCTAGGTTCCTTATTTCTGAGTTTGTGCTGAGATGATAAATCTTCGCAAGAAAAGAAGTCTGAAACATCCATTAACCTCACTATATTTTTCCCATTGTTAGCCATTTTAACTCTACTGATGTAATCATCATAGTCATAAACTTTTCTTTTGCCTAACATTTTCTCAACCTGATGGTGGAAATGATCTGCTGACATAAATGTATGTCCAGGTTCGAAATATCGCAACTCGATGGATTTGGCAGTTATTATCGAACTATTTACCATATCGACCAAAAACGTCAATAAAGCCCAATTCTTATTTTGGGAGGCGCAGTTGTCTACCCAAAATATAACATTCTCAGCATCACGTTTGTGGGTCAAAAACGCTCTAAATGTTGATATAATGTCTTGTTGGTGGCGACCTGAGACTGATTCATTCCACAGTGCAGCGAATGGAACGTCTTCTTTTGAGGTTTTACCCAAAGGGACAAAACTTTCGTTGAAAGCAATTATCCTTGGGCAGAAAATAGCTGTTTTGAATTGGTCAATTCGAGGTAACATCACCACTTTTTGCAGGTCAACAGAATAACGAATTGTAGTTTTATCTATGACAGCCTTCTCAACGTCTTCCTGGTATTTGATTCTGCTCTCGGTGTACCTTTTTTTGTGAACAGAATAGTTCTTACAAATATCACAGGAATCATTGATATTTTCCACATGTTCTGGATTGTGCAGTTTGAAAATGGTACATGTTTCACATTCTTCATTCCCTAAATGCGTGAATGAAATATTTAAATCCTTTTTGACGACTGTGCGGTAAGTTTCTTGTGAAATATGCAGTGTAGGATACTTCTCACAAAAGTTCTTGAACATAAGTGTTACACTAATGTCGCTGGGCAAATATAATTTATTGGGCGCATGTTCTCTTCTATAATGCGAGATAGCTGGATTGTAGCTAAAAACGTGGTTTTTTATGATATTTCGATCGATTTTGTTTGTTCTTTCATAGGTTCCTCTGCGATCGCTCTGTTTATCAATAGGTCTTTTTAAAGAAGCCAAAACTCTCTGATCATTTTTAGGATGATACCCCAGCGTCGACAAAAAGAAAGTTTTACAAACTTCTTTTCTGATATCAGCCTGATTTTTAAGAAAATATGCATAAGTCACCTTCCTTTTCGGTGATTTTTTACCGGTTTGTTTCCTGCTTTGCACGTTTTTTGTGTCAACCATGCTTTTTATAAAAACCCCCTGTGAAGCCTTGGTTAGTTTAGTGAACTGGTCATTTATACATTTTCTTTGATCTTCCTGAAATTCAATTGAACATTGCCTCCGACAACTTTCGGAACACGCACTTTTAAGAGATAGTTTTTCAGCCTGCAATTGCTTTTTTCTATTCTTCCTTTCTGCTAATGACTCCTCAATTACCCGTGTTTTTCGAGGTAAACCAGCTTTAGTCAATCCTTTTCCATCTTCAGTGACACTACTAGTCAGGTTTAATGGTTCAGTTAGGTTAAATCGTTCAGTCGGGTGTAATGGTGAAGTCGGGTTTATTGGTTCGTTTAAAATGCTCATACTATTTTCGTGACCGACCAAAGCCAAATTTGTTTCTAGAATGATTGTAGAACAATTTTTAGTATTTTGTAGGTTATCAGTTTCAATCTTTGTATGATCGTCCTCATCTTCGCAATCTGTGGTAGTATTTTCAGAATCAGGCACGTAATCTTTATCCTTAATGCTGTCATCGGAATCTTCAAATAAAGCTAGTTGGTTTTGGATTCGCATGATTTCATCTTCGTCATCTGACCGTGGCAGGGTTTCATGACAAATTAGGGACTCATTAGTGATAGACTCTTTCTCAAACATAATTTTCTTAAGGTTTGACATATCATTTGACATTACGTAGCCTAACGAATTTTGGTATTCATTACCGAAGTCAAATATTTCTGGATGTTCATTAAAATTCACGTATCTTTGGTAAATTGCGTTAACTACGTTTGCTTCTCCTTTTTTTATGTTAGGTGGAAATGCCTCAGCATTCGCTCCACCATCTGGCTCAACATCCCTGTTGCAGAAATGCTGTTTCCGAACGTGTAAATCAGGCTCAGGGTGTATACGCATGTGCAATTTATTAGTGCTGGTACTAACTACTGCAAAATGCGTATCGTGCTGATATTTTATAATGTCGTCTTTTTTTCTTGCTAAAGCCATAATATGGTCTCTTCTAGACATCATTTTGCCTGAAAATAAAATAAAATTTGATGTAATGCGATCCTGTAACCCTTACTAATATAGGCTATCAAGATTTAATAATGATATTTGTCTATGTAAGTCGGAAGAAAAAGCTATTATCGAACTGTTTTATCCGGTAATGGTTAATTATACGTAAGTACCATGTACAACAAAAACATTGGCTTTTGCCCTCTTTTTTTATCTCCCATCAATAAGTCACATTAAGGCATATAAAGTGATATATTTCTTTGAAAGTAAAAGCTTTTGATTTTTGAGCAGTATTATTAAGATTATAAAAAAAGGTATTTAACGAACGGGCGATCCCTCCGAGCGAGAACCGCCGAACGATAACGAATCATTGCCGAGAAGAGTCTAACTGGGAACGCGGTAGTAGGTAGATATTTCGTTTCATCGTCCAATTAAAGATATAGCTACCATAGATGTAAATAAAATTGTGTAGATATGTTACGTTCTCCCAGTGCAGTGCTTACTCAACAAATCGCCTGCGTTGTGTTACAATACAAATAAACGCAAAGACACGCTTTTTCATTCTTTTGCATTATACCTACCTATGAACAACAAAGACGGACGTACCTAGACCGAAGTGTGACCGAGACAACAATACGCACGCGAAAAACGACCGCCGGCAACGCTGCCGGTCCGATGATAAAAGAGGTGGGAGGACACAATTGGACCTAATTTGAGCTTGCCACTTTCGAGAAGCCGGTGCCTCATCTTCCTTTTTTTAGTACATCGATGATAGCTACTTATAAAATGCTGACCTACCTCACTTCACCTATTCTTACGTAGTAGGTACGAAAGCCAGAATCGATCTAAGGGAATGCTATCTTGTGTCGATCGATCATTTTTCGAGACCCAGGTCGATCACGACCATTGCCGAAGTGATCGGGTTAGTGAAAGTTGAAAGTAGGTAAAGCTATTCAATAAAGGTAGTAAGTTAATAATTTGTTATATTTATGCAAAAAGTTGAATTATTCCTACCTACTTACTGTGATTGATCATTTGAAAAGCACCGGGCAACTACTAAGTTTCGAATTGCTTGCTTTAACCCGCGGTTCCAGTCATGCGATTTAACTAAAACAAAAATCTAAACAAACTACATAAGTACAGAATCGCGGGATCACTTATTTTGACAAAAACAATTTTGCGTCTCATTCCAACAAATCGCTAATCAAAATCACATAAAAAAAACAAGATTAACTTACTTTTGGCGCCAATCATATACGCAACATATCCACGCGCCCGTCTCTGGTGGTGTCTGGCTTGCGTCTGTCATTTCCATGAACAAACTTACCTCACTTCACCCCTCACAGCCCCCGCTATGCAGTACTCCTTAGCATTATTACAGTAAGTAGAATGTTACTTGTTTTTTTATAGGTAAAACTAAGTAAAAACTATAAGTTATCCCAA
Source organism: Eupithecia tripunctaria (assembly GCA_955876795.1). NCBI lineage: Eukaryota > Metazoa > Arthropoda > Insecta > Lepidoptera > Geometridae > Eupithecia > Eupithecia tripunctaria. The sequence goes on along the minus strand of OY041623.1, from coordinate 2,500,616 downwards.
GCATAAATATAGTAAAAACGATTACTGTGATACAAATATGGGGTAATACATTATTTCAAAACTGATGCCAAAACATATTTAAAGTAAGTCTGTCTTACTGTACATATGTTTAGTAAAGTTTGAAATATAAAATATACGTAACCTAACTTAATGAGGGCAAAATAACTTACTACAAAAATAATTAGGATTTTATTAATATTCAAAAAAACAATTACCCGTATGTTTACTTACTATCAATATACTAAGAATTCCATACCACCAAACATGACTTACTGTAGTTTTGCTTACACAAACAGGAGGTTATGAGCCACATTTGCAAACTCTGAATATACAGAAATATAGATCTTTTTGTGCTGATTCCGAATATATACATAACTCAATACCGCAAAAAATCGTACTTACTGTGGTTATCTTTTGTGCGGCAGCATATTATATGAAATGTCATATTATTTAATAATATCCTATTAAATAATAATTGACAGACGTATAGGAAATGCTTGGAAACAATATTGGAGCTTAAAAGACATAATGAAAAATAAAGAAATGAACATGACTGAAACGTAAACTGTTTGATACCTGTGTACTGCCCGTTCTTACATATGGATGCCAAACCTGGGCAACCACTAAAGCCCACAACAAAAAGCTGGCGACTTGCCAAAATTCCATGGAAAGAAGTATGATGGGGATAAAGCTCAGTGACAGAATCAAACTGACCAAAATAAAAAAACTCACCAAAACAAAGGATGTATCAATAACCATCAGAAAACTGAAGTGGAGATGGACTGGGCACACAATCAGAGGGAGCGAAAAGTGGTCTAAAACTATAATGTACTGGTACACAGGAAACAATAGAAGGAAACGAGGCAGGCCATCAAGAAGATGGGTCGATGATATAAAAGTCACAGCAGGTGGCACATGGTCTAGATTGGCTAGCAATAGAGAGGAATAGGCAAAATTGGAGGAGGCATTTGTCCAAAGAGGCACACAGGCAGATGACGAAGCAGAGGAGTTAGTCTAACACAGTGTATAAAGAATATTGATGTAATATAGTATACTGCTTATTGTAAGATGTCTGAATAAAAGGCTTATATTATTATTATTAAATATTAAGAAATGTGATAAAAAGTATGCTTGTTTCATCCAGGCCTAGAATAAGAAGTAAATCTATAAGAATAAGAATAATGTTTATTTCAAAATTTACAAGGTGGCCTTAAAGTTAAAGTTAACACTTAATCTTTGTACAAACAGATTATAAGGGCTATAAAACTAAGTACCTACTTTACTTTACTTTAAGGCTGCTGTGTTTCATGTCTTGTACCTTCCGTGCTAGTTAATAAACTGTATTACAGCAAGGTAGATCTATGCAAATTACATTTAATTTTTTACAATTTGGTGGTTTGATTCCTGGTGATGACAATTATTCAAAAATCTGTAAATGCAATTTAAATTGCTTTTAAAATAAAAAAGGAGGCTTTCAATATACTTTCCCTTCATGTGTCATTTCTGTGAGACACCCTGTAATAGTTTAGATTAGATATTAATATTATAATCTTTAACATACCTATTAATCTCGGGTTCTTTGTCCGCAGTTGCACCTACCACTGTATACATCTAATCGCCTGCTGGATGTACAATGGATCATTCCCTACCACATTCTCCTGGTGGATCCTAAACATAGCCTGCGGAGCTATCACCTGTGTAGCCGGAGAGTTCCTATGTCTACGGACAGAGCTTCAGGCTATCCCGCTCAGCAATATTGGAGGAAAAGTTGATTTATGAGAGTTGCTTTCAGATCAACCCATTAAAGCGCTATGAGTTTTAAACATCAATCAGTTAATGCTTAGTGATATAGGAGCTAAAGTCTACTGATGGAAGTTGGTTTTAGGCTGTCTTGTTTATGACAAAGCTAGACTTTAAACCCGAGTGTTATGTTATGGGCAGCCTGCATTCAAAGAGTTAATTTATGAAAGTTAGGTTTAGGCTGTTGCATTCTATCATCAGGAATTGATAACAACCATTTCGAATGCAAGTTGAGTTGGAATTAATGTAACAATAGAAGTTTTGAGTGAAAATTAGATAAAACCTAGCTTTTATGACTTGTATCAAAAGAAACAGGTTTAATTTTAATGCATCTTAAAGGATTATAAATATTATTTTGTATTTCAATAAAAAAATGTTGTTATTAAAGTATTTAGATTTGTAAAGGAACTGTGATTACAATATTGGTATGAAATATGGTAAATGAATAACTATTTTGTAATTATTGTAAATAAATAAATTGTTTCTTAAGGTTCCTTTTTTTATCTTTTTCTTATACTCATATCTTGGACAATAATATGCAGGTAAGTAGGTAGGTAGTCGTATACACGACTACACGAATGAAAGTGGCGCCGCCACCTATTTTATCTGTCATATTGACTCGGTCATGCGCCATAATGGTGGTGAACGGTTTCACGATATAATACAAGAGAGGGTTCAAAGAAAGACAGAAATCACTACATCATGTATTATCATAATCATAAAACAATTGCAACATAATAAATATAATAATTATCACAAATATTTCACAACAAAGCTTAATTAATAAAACAATATTTATATAGATTTAACGTGTCGTCAACACAAAAATATTAAATAGTCAGATTATCAAGGCCGCTTAACAACTTATCTTCACTCTATCTCTATCAGATAAAACTACTTGAATATTGCTTCAAAGACACTTTACAATATTCGATTTACACATAAGCTCACAATTTTTGCTACGCGACAAACGTTTTTAAAAAGCTGGACAATAAAATGTACTTAGGTACTTGTGTACAATTTAACAACAACCATGTTATTTTAATTCGGTGCCTATTTTACTATGTACACCATTGATTTAAAAAGGGAAGATAGGTTACGTTCTCCCAGCGCTTACTCAAAAATTGGCATGTGTTACAACTACACGGAAACACATACGCTCACAGTTATATTTCCAGTCCCGTGCAATACAAAGAAGAACAAAGACGGAAAGACGTATCTAGGACCGAAGTGAGACTGAGACAACAACATTTCACGGGAATCACGACCGCCCGTGCCGCCGGTCAGACGGTGACTGATGTGGGAGAACACAATTTTAGGTTGCCACTTTCGAGCAACCAGTACCTCATTTTCGTTTTTAATAAATCAATGATGTACACTGATCTGATAGTCCAAAGGGCCTAAGACAATGTAACAATCGACATCGAAAGCGATAGTAGAAACGTCCAAAAATGTGAGGGTTTGACATTATGATGCCTTAGATTAGATATGTCACGTGATCTGTCTCAACGTTCTATTATTTTCAATTGGCTTCATAGCGAATGCTGGTTGGCTAGTATATCTATACCGTGTCCATTTTGAATGAGGCATAAACGTAAACAAACCGCCCATACTTAACCTAAAATTCACTTTGTTGGCGCGTCCTTTTATACGTAATTTACATTACTTGTCGATTTTAGATCCTCCCTTCAATAAAAATTGCTTACAATTATATCTGAAACTCGACGCCAAGCAAGTGAGATTTTATTATTTGTGTCGTATTTTGTTTACTAACACGCTCCATTCAAAGTGGACAAACCATAGGTCTAGGTATCTAAACCTTAGGACACCTAGGTTGTTGAGGTTGAGAGCCTTTGACTACTATATGGTGGACTAATTATTACATATACAAATACCTACGTAGATGTTTTTGGTTTTTACAGATTTATTTAATGTAGAATGCAGAACACACATAATTTTATTCTATAGTTTTATGTAGGACACAGTAGGTAGTTAGGACTTTACTTTAATTTAGAACTTTTGAACACAAACTTGCTTGGTACAAAATACTTATTTTGAGTTTAGCAAGGCACTATAAAACATCATAAGAATTTCGTTAAACATAATTTTTCTTTTAAAGTAAATATTTCGTGAGTGACTTATAAAAGTAAATAGTTAAAAATCATGCTTTAAAATAGCGTAATGTACTTAAAAAATAAATTTTCTTGATATAAACTACTATGTGAAAGCTAAGCTTTTTGTGGTCATCTTAAAACTATAATAAACATTATTACTAATTACTAACATTTATTATTAATACTAAAAAGCAGATCTTTATATTTCTCTGTTCTAATAATCTCAGCTATTTATGTATTTACAGATAAAAAGTACTCTTTAATACTGGCCTAGGGGTAGGTCTATTTGACGTAGTAACAGGGCGTTATCGTAACGACTCTTTTTAACCGACTTAAAAAAAGGAGGAGGTTCTCAATTCGACAGTTTTTACCTCGGAAATGTTGACTGAGTGGTCCGATTTTCATGGTTTTTTTTTTATGTGAGAGCTGGTGCCTGCTTCCCGTGTGGTCCCATTTAATTTTCTTCCGTTCTGACAGTGGGATCCATGATAATTCATGAAAAAACTATAAAAATTGAAGTCAGTTTATAGTTTTTTAAAACAAAATTAATTTCCATACAATTTGGTACAGCGCTTTTATCGTGCGGTACGGAAATACGCAAATTTCACACTAAGAGACTTCAAGATCACGTCTCGATACCTAACGTCAAATAGACTCACCCTTCTGTATAAGTTAAGTTGGACTTGAACACTTAAAAATAAAGTTCACAATATTTCAGATCACATTCAATGATATGCTTTGCAAAATTATACTTACCTATTAATTTACTTACTTATTATTTAAGTAGGTACCTGTAAATATGAAGAAATAGGTTTTGTTGGTATAGGTAGGTACTTACTGTGTAACCAGTTTCCTAAAAAGTTATAAAAAAAAGCTCTCATTAACTCTGACCAAACAGAACCTACAGTCAACAAAATATCTCTGAAAGTTTAAACTTGTGGACAATAATAATATTCAAAGAAAAAAACAATAAAGTAAAAAAAATATAAAACAATTAGGTACTTAAGTAAAAATAAATAGCAGAATAGAATCAGATAACTGTAAAAAAATGTGACTTGTTTAAATAATGTCCTAGTGAATAAAGCCCAAATACTCAAACGCAACTCAGATTTAAGCACTTGTCAAGTCACTTTGACACATTTTAACTGAAAACTTTCAATAATTCGTCATTTGAGAAGTGCTTAAATCTGAAGAGTATTCAGGGGTAAACTTTTTTTTATTAAATCAGATTTGCGTTTGACTATCCAGGCGTTAATGTTTCAGGTCTTTCTTTAAATATTGTTACTGTTCAGTGGTTACCAATTTTGAATGACTTTTGAATGAATAAGAAAAAAAAAATTACGATATCTAACTTCGACTTGGAGCGAATTGAACCCGCGTTTCCCTCGGTACCTACTTATTTACACAACCGAACATCTACAAACAGATATTATTATTGCGTATTTATAGCTTTTATTTGTATCACACATTAAAATTAGGCCGGCTACGAAACTTCCGCTACGTAACCAATTTTACACACATTTTATTCTTATTCTTATTTAGCCAGTTTCGAACTATAATTTAAATAGTTTTTTTAACCACTCAAAGGAGCAAACGTCTAGGTACTAAAGTTTACTAAACTAAGTATTACCACACTTAGTATTACAATAAAAAATAAAATAGCATGTTAACACTCTATTTGTGCAATGCCCTAATTTTTTGCATGGATAAATTAAATTAAGTAAAACTATTGTCGTTAAGTTATGAGTATTTTAAGGGAAGACATTAAAATTAAGAGCACTTTTACTACGACATTTACAAGACAAATTTTCAGGTTTTTACTAAATAAGGGCTGGTTTACATGCCTTGCAGTCGGCAAATCGCCGTTCGTCGATTTGAGACGTGCAGTCCATGTAAACGAGCCCTAATCGTTGCGCTCTATCAATGCTAGATATAAACCATTCTTAAAATAAACGCGTCTCCAAAAAATTATACCTGTTTATTCCTCTTTTGTACGTAAAAAGTAGACCTTTTGTATTCTACAACATTTTTATATTTCAACGCCTCGCGCTAAGACTTACCCCCTTATTCACAATGGTCTGCTAACATAAAACAGCTGCTAAGTAGTGTTATTTCTCAGTCGAACTTATGTCAATAGAAGAAGACAGAGCGATATTTAGCAGTGTGCTAAGTTAGCAGAGTTATTATGAATAAGGGGGTTAAACTGGTATTATTCTGTGGAGATGGAGACGCATTTAGACGAGATTTTTTATGTCAGTATAAGTGCTTTATATGTCCCTGCCATATTTTCAAATAACTATTTTAAATTTTGGTGAAAACAAAATTCCAGATTAACACAACATTTGTTATAATAAGACATAGAAATTTCACACATGGTATATAACATCTAAACTACATTGGCCTGCAAATCTAAGTACCTATCACACTTTTAAACTGCAATAACTTTTTAAGTACACAAAATTCTGCTCTACTTTCATAATATCCACAGCCAAAGAGTGGAATGAACTTCCTGCGTCTGTTTTCCCATTAGAGTACAATCTTGGAGTTTTCAAATCTAGGGTAAATAAGTTCCTTCTGGAAAAGCGTTCTCCATCTTAGGCTACATTTTCGTTTTCTTAAAGTGAGTTGGTAGCCAAACGCTTGTCTATTATAAAAAAAATATACACTCTCGAAATAAAAAGCACTCGAAAAAGAGTTTAATTTTGTATACTAACTAACTTAAACTAACTTAACTAACTTTATACTTAGTCAAAAACCTTCTTTTAAGAACTGGCTGAATGAATGAATAAATAAAATAAATAAATAATGCTGGACAAAATATATAAATAAAATAAATAAATAATGCTGGCTGAATGAATGGGAGATTATTGATCAAATCGGTTCCGAAACCTCGTGTTTACTATGCCAAACCGGTTCGAAGCATCAGAACTTGAGGCGGCAATACTCGTACCAGTTATTAAAAATTAAATAACACGTTACACGTTCTTATAAAATGTTAATTGAGTTTTGGACAATAGGTCTGACGACTAAAAAATTATAATAAGACCATCACTTAGATTATCAGTAGATATTGTACACGTATTTTTAACCGACTTCAAAAAAGGAGGAGGTTCTCAATTCATCTGTTTTTTTATGTTTGTACATCAGAACTTTTGTCAGGGTGGTCCGATTTGCATGTTTCTTTTTTTTTTATGAAAGCTGGTGCTTCCCGTGTGGTCCCATTTTAATTTTGTTCAGTTTTGACAGTGGGATTCATGAAAATTCATGAAAAAAACTGTAAAATTGAAGTCGGTTTATAGTTTTTTAAAACAAAATTAAATAATGTAAATTTTTGTTTGATTGACAAATACCTATCTAATATCTTCTGATAATCTGACTAACTAGAATATTTTAATCGTCAGGCCTATTTTTATCTTTTTTTTAAAGTTAAACTTGTTACTAATGTACCTATAGTTTACTAAAGTTTCAAAAAAAGCTGATAAAACTTGATATAAAACGACTTTTATTTTAAATCCCTAACTATAATTAAAAAATGAATAACAATTTTAAAAGGGTGATACTTAGTTTTGCAGACTGTAATATTATTTCAAAGTAACTCTTGTCTGTTACCTTCTCACGCCTGTTAAGGCAGCTAAACGGATATTAGTAAACAGCTGAACGGATATTAATAAAACTTGGCAGTGAAGTATACGGTATCTTGGGGACATAGGCTACTTAAAAACCACGTGCGGCAGCCAGTTAGTTAAATACCATGCAAGTTAATCTGCACGTTTAAAAGTTTGATAAGTTAATACGACTTTTATATGTCTTTTAAGTTAATACTATGAGCAGTTTATGAATACTAAATGAGGTAGACGGGTGATATGATACCAAAATTATAAACATCTGTATAATTCTTAGTTGTCAAATTCATAAAGAACTTAAGACGGTTAACGAGAGCTTTTTTAACCCACTATATAAACAAAATTAACTCACTACATAAACAAATAAACAAAAAGTATTTATTGACCAAATGATAGACACCAACTTACATTTAAACTTATGTATGTCCCAACAATCTGTTTCTCATAAAGAGGAAAGATTTGTATTTTTGTATGTTTGTAACGAAAAAACTGAAACACTACTGGCCGATACCGATTTAAATATTTTTTTTCGAATTACAATGTAAGTACCTACCTAAGTTTTTCTGTTGGTGTCTATATGTTAGTCAATAAATACTTTTTGTTTGTTAATACAATAGGGAGTTAAATAATTGATTTTGTTTAAAAAAAAAACTATTAATGACTGAACAGACCAAATTAAAATGCGACCACACGGAAAGCACAACTTTCAAATAAAAAAAGAATCATGAAAATCGGAGCGCCCAGTCAAAAGTTCTGAAGAAAAGAAAGAAAAAAACATTCAAGTTGAGAACGACCTCCTTTTTTTAAGTCGGTTACAAGCTGCAATAGCTATCTTTAACCGTCTAAAGTTCTTTATGTACCTATAGTGCCTACTAAAACGTGTTATGTCTCGACTATCGGTTGATTGTGCTCTAGAAAGACGAAATGCGTATCTATGCGATAGTTTTAAGACAATCTGCTGAACTTTAAACCTTAATACGTTGTTATTAAGGCGAGTTTTCGTCAACTTCTTTGATGACGGTATCCGATTCCCATCGTGTTCTCTCTGCTAGTAATTCGTGTAGTTTCTGTAAAATATAAAAATGCCTTAAAATTAGTTTTTTGTGACAGGATATTTTTAATTCTGTAACACAATTAAAAATAAGCATGAACTTATTTAATACTAGCTGTGCCTCGCGGATTCGCACACGTTGTTTCTATGGAAACGTTTAAATGAGATTTTCATCCCACGGTAATTGATTTATGGGATAAAAAGTAGCCTATGTTTGATTCCAGGATTAGAATTACCTGTATGCGTTTATTTGCCTATTTTTCTGTCGTAGTCACATGATGACTACGACATAGTCTCCCTACACCAAATTAGGGGTATTTTCATTCATTCGATTCGTTTCCGAAGCGAAAAATGTCAGATTCGAATATGAATTCTATTCCGACGGAACTTAAGGCGCATACCCGAGCCAATATGACAGCGATACCTATTTTATCATATTTTTACGTTTATCAAAGGAATTTTAAAAAATCCTACGTTCAGTTTGTGGTATCTATTATAAGCTATTTTTTAATATCTCTTTCATAATTTTATCTCATATAGTTTAGGAGGAGATGCGAAATTAGAGTTTGGTGGCCAAAAAGCGCAACTTCGTATCTCTTCCTAAGCTTTACAAAATGAAACTATTACAGAGACATAAATAAGTAACTTATAATAGATACCACAAACTGAACGTAGGATTTTTAAAAAATCCTACGTTTAACGTAATAATAAGATAAAATAGTTGGGGGCGCCACTTTCGCTGGTGTATGGGCCTTAAGAACGCTATTTTGATTTGTCAAAAGTTTCCGATTTTGAATCCGACGGCCTTTCCGATGAATTAAAATACCCCTGCAGATCGCGTATGTTTGAAAATATTTATTAGATAGATAGATAGATGGATAAACATTTATTTGCTCTTTGCTTCTGCAACACACAGTACTTATGTGGTAATTACAGGTAAGTACATACATTTGATCATCATCAATTATACATATTTGACAAAAATAAATATATATTTATTACCTCGGGTTTGTCAAGAATGATGATTCTGTTCTCGACTTTAGGGGCCAGCTCACATGATTGCTGTTCCAAGTCATCTAGTGAAGCTCGGCGGGTTAGCCTGGAAATAAAATAAATAAATAATTGATCCACCACTGCCGCTGGTTCGACGCCCGCTTCCTGTGGTCCCGATGGATTCCCCTAACCAGGTGGGATCAGCTTGTACTTCCAAAAAATGAAACAACGGCTAAATCACTAGAGGACTGTTCCGACTGTTTATGGTTCACGGTTCACACAAAATAAAATTTAGGCTCCGGAGGTCGTTCCGAACCCTGCGTTTTCGTCAGCGCGATCTAGAGCTCGGTCACAATTACTAGCGACATCTAGTTATAATTTTGGTAAACTTTTTACCGTTCGACATACCGCCCGCCAAGGACAAACTGACAGAATTTGTCCTTTTACAATGATAAAGCCGCTAGCAACCACCCATCATGAGCTCTCTAGACCGCGCTGAACGGTACTAATAATAAATACTACAATACTAATTTTACATATTTGTAGGTACACTATTAGATAAATTACATAAATATTAGCTATTTCGCTATTGGTAAGATACACAATTTTGAGGTGGGTCTTTTAATGATATTTGACTTAGTGCGAAGAGATACGACCCGAGTGATGTTGTCCGGACCCGGATGTTTAGTGAGCACTCGGCCAAGCAACCAACGAGAAGGAGGTAACCCTTCTTCTTTTATTAAAACTAAGTCCCCTATTTGCGGTTCTGGTTTTTGAAAAGACCATTTCTATCTATGTATAAGAGACGTTAAATATTCATCTGACCATCGTCACCAAAATTCTGTGGTCATTTTTTGAGCAAGCTGCCAACGACGTAAGGACCATGCAGTGTCTTCGTGTGTGCGTCGCTGACGAGGAGATCGGTAAGAACGGATTTTTTTTTGGCAATAAGATAGGGTGCTTCCTATCGTCGCTCAATGCTGACATTTCTAGCCGCCCTCCTACTCTTAAAATTTGCTTGTCGTCGACATATGGATTAAGCGCTTTGAAAGGACTCTTTAGCTTGATCAGTTTCCCATCCCTGCTTTTTGCTATGCTTGCTAATTCTTCCTCAAAGTTTTCTTGTTGACATTTTTTAATACACACTTCCATTGCTTCGTTTAGTTCTTGTGTAGTCAAAAATCCATTCGAATTGTTTTGCTTTCGCTGTTTCCATGTCATAAATCTTCGACAGTATGCTATGACTCTAATCATTTTCCCTAAATTTGAGAACCTATCCCAAATTTCTAGCTTTGTTACTAAATGTATTTTGTGGACTGTATTTTCTTCTAAGTTTGTTTCTTGATCTTTCTTTCTATCATATTTTACTTCTTTTGTTTTCAGGATATCTGGACCACTCAACCATATCGTGCTTTCTAGAAGTTCGGATGGTTTCAAACCTCGTGACGCGCCATCTGCTGGATTATGTTTCGTCGAGATATGTGACCACTGATGAGAGTCCAGCGTTGTCAAAATCTCAGACACCCGATTAGCCACGAACGTCTGCCAACGATTTGGATGACTATTAAGCCACGCTAGCACCACTGTAGAGTCCGTCCACGCATGAAGATCTCTTTTGTCTACGTTCAGCGTTTCAGCAACTTCCAGCAGTGTCCTTGCTACGAGAACAGCTCCGCAGAGTTCCAATCGCGGAATCGAGACTTGCTTGATAGGCGCTACCTTTGTTTTCGCTGTTACTAGATTGACATGTGTATCACCATTCTCATCGACTATACGAAGGTAAACGACGGCTGCATATGCGAGCTTTGAAGCGTCCGAAAACCCGTGAAGTTCAATGATTCTGTTCTCTGGTGAAATCTGTATCCAGCGCGGTATGCGCATTTCGGATAAGGTTGGTAATTGGTTTCGGTAAGTCAACCATTCTTTTAATATTGTGCTTGGAACTTCTTCATCCCAATCTGTCCCTAATATCCAAAGCTTCTGAATGATAATCTTCGCTACTATTACGGTAGGCGCGACCCAGCCTAATGGGTCAAATAAACGAGCTATGTCTGATATAATTCTTCTTTTTGTTACAGGTTTCTTGAGCTGCGGGAGTGTCACCGTGTATTGAAATGCATCGTCTCTTCGGTTCCAGGTAAGTCCCAGTAGCTTCATTATATCATCGACTTTAAGTTTTGACCCATCCTCCTGTTCCGATCTTTGTCCAGTTTCCTTAATACTTTCTAGGAATAATTCGCTATTGCTTGACCACTTTTGTAGCTTGAATCCCCCTTTGTCCAGTAGTGAATTCATCTCATTGTAAAGTTGTTTTGCTGATTCTACGTCTTGACAACCTGTTAGTAAATCGTCCATGTAAAAGTCTTGTTTGACCTTTTCAGCTGCTGTTGGATAATTTGACCCTTCATCGAGCGCCACCTGCTGGAGTGCCTTTACTGCTAAATATGGCGCAGATGCTGTACCGAATGTGACTCTCAGTAAGCGAAATTCTCTAAGACTCCTCGTGTTGGTTTTCGTGAGTGAAGGAGTTTGTGGTTGGTCTTCTCTCCACAGAATCCTTTGATAATCTACGTCTGAAGAAGATACTTTGACTTGACGATACATCTTTATTATATCTGCAGACAAGCAGATACGATGCAGCCTCCATCTCATCAATAAGTTTCGCAGCTCTGGTTGTAAGGTAGGTCCCACCATCATCTTGTCGTTAAGTGATATGCCATCTTCACCTTTACAGGAAGCATCAAAAACTATCCTGACTTTCGTAGTGTCTTTGTCATCTCTAACAACGGCAAAATGAGGTAAGTATGACCCTTCAGCAACCGATACTTCTTCTTTCGGTATTTCCTCCATGTGTCCCAACTCAAGGTATTCTTCTAGAACATCTTTGTATTTCGCTTTTAGCTCTTCTGCTTTTTCCAGCTTTGCTCTTAAAAACATTAACCTTTTCTCAGCTATTCTTTTTGAATTATGTGTTTTGATTTTAGGATCTTCATCTCTAAATGGCAACTTCACAATGTATCTTCCCTCTAGATCCCTGGTGGTGGTTTCTGCAAATAGCTTCTCACACTGTTTCTCTTCTTCTGTAAGTATCGCCTTTTTGCTTTCATGTGCATCTGCTTCTAACTCCCAGAACTTTTTTAGTTGATAATCCTCTTCTGCATGGCACATTTGGTGCAACGTTATTAAGTTCGTAGCTTCCCTGTCCTGATTTGATCCTACCACTCCCGATAAAATCCATCCTAGAGTGGTATTTTGAGCAAGTAATGATCCCTCCTTCTTCACTCCTTCTTTCATCACTTGTCCTATCACCTCCGCTCCTAGGAGCAGGTCTATTTTGTTTGGTAAGTAATATTTTGGATCAGCTAATGGTAGAACTGATACCCAACCCGTTGATACTGTTTTCTTGTTTGGAAGTAGTGTGGTGATTGACTTTAAGACGAACACATCCAGCGTCATCTTTACATCCTGAAAGCCTTCACGCATCGACGAAATCTTGAGCTGAACCATTGATTTGGAAGCCAATCAAATCCAAAAAGGAAAAAGTTCCTCTTCTCCACAATCGGCGCTTTGAAGCTCCCACTGCTTCCTGGTTTCAGGATCCAACTTCAACGAAGTTATATAAATGACGATAAGGTCCCAAGTGGACACATCTACGCCTTGGTTAGCTAAAGCCCCTAAACATTCTGTTGTGTTATCTAAAATTTCTTTTATAAAGTTTGCTGACTCTGAATTACAACTTTTTTGGCTGAACAATCTTTTTAGAATGGTGTTACATAGGAATCTTTTGTTGTTATATCTTTCTTTTAACGCTGCCCAACATCGATCGTAATTGTCGGCCGAAATGGTTATGTGTCTTACTAACTGCTCAGCCTCGCCTTCTAGTAGTCCCTTTAGGTACTGCAATTTAACTACCTTATCAATTTTTGTTTCGTGTACTAGAGATCTAAAGAGGTCACGGAAGGTGTTCCACTCTTGATATTTTCCGCTATATTTTGGTATCACGATCTTTGGCAATTTTGGTAAACTACTTGCCCCTTGCATTGGTTGATGGCAATCTTGGGTCGGTGTAGCTGAAGGCTCCACAACCCGAGGCATTAAACTATTTAACCAACATTTGTATTCTATATAAGTGTCTGAAGCTGTCTCCCACACATCTTGTTTCATATAAAGTGTATCTTTTAATAACTGGGTTTCAGCAGATTTACAAAGATTGGTGTGTGTTTCAGAGAACAAATCCCACAACTTCTCTAAGGTCTCAAGCTTTGCCAGTACATACTCTTTAGTAAGGCGTTGTTTGGGAGCTTTCTTAGTGTTAGTGAACCCTTTGCTTATTTTGTTAAAGGTGTCCTCTTGTAAAAACAGAAGTTGATTCATGTCAGACATTTCTAAGGCTAAGTTAATTTATTTTTTAATTTTAATTTTGAAGTTAAATCGCTAAAAATTTACAAGTGTTTGAGTTTTGTTACAACTTATAAAAAATCGGGCATAGGTTCCCCGTCTTAACCAAATTCTTAAAATTATTCTAAGTCTGAAAGTTATACCAAAGTTAAAGTTAATTTATAAAGGTTGAAGTTAAATAGCAAAAAATTTACAAGTGTTTGAGTTTTGATACAACTTATAAAAAATCGGGCATAGGTTCCCCGTCTGAACCAAATTCTTAATATTATTCAAAGTCTAAACGTACCAAAGAAATTAATAATTTTGCAAATGATACTAAGTTATGCTACAAACAAATTAAAACACTTACAGTACAGTCCGATTTTACTTATCGCCCCACGGTCCTTCCTTGCGTCAGTGGCTGTCGGCACCGATCTTGAGCTCCGACGTCCGTCCCGTACTGGCTCGGCTGGATGGCTAATCCTGCTGCTTGGCTGGGTCATCCGCTGCTTGGCTGGGTAATCCGCTGCTTGGCTGGGTAATCCGCTGCTTGGCTGGGTAATCCGCTGCTTGCTGCTTGGCTGGGTAATCCGCTGCTTGCTGGTTGGGTAATCCACTGCAGCTTTGCTGGGTAATCCGCTGCTTGTCCGATGGATGGTCCGGTCTGGCTGCAATCGCTCCCTCCTGAACGTATTGCGTGAAAATGCGCCTCAGTCAGCTGCTTGATAGAACTGAGCGCGCCCCCTGCCACCGATGTTGGTCCATGGAACTCCTCTTCCAATTGGGCGTTGAAGTTATCCGGTTCGAAGGCCAAAATGATCCACCACTGCCGCTGGTTCGACGCCCGCTTCCTGTGGTCCCGATGGATTCCCCTATCCAGGTGGGATCAGCTTGTACTTCCAAAAAATGAAACAACGGCTAAATCACTAGAGGATATATTCCGACTGTTTATGGTTCACGGTTCACACAAAATAAAATTTAGGCTCCGGAGGTCGTTCCGAACCCTGCGTTTTCGTCAGCGCGATCTAGAGCTCGGTCACAATTACTAGCGACATCTAGTTATAATTTTGGTAAACTTTTTACCGTTCGACAATAATTTTTTGACTTATTTTATGTATTTTGTTTTAAAAAACTATAAATCGACTTAAATTTTTATAGTCTTTTCATGGATTTTCATGGATCCCATTGTCAGAACTGAACCAAATTAAAATGGGAATACACGGGAAGCTCCAGCTTTCATATAAAAAAGAATCATGAAAATCAGGAAGTCTTGACTGGGTGTCAAAAGTTCTGAGGTAACAAACATAAAAAACAATCGAATTGAGAACCTCTTTTTTTGAAGTCAGTTAAAAAAATAAAGCCTTTGATCGGTATAGTAAAATAACGTGAGTTTTTTTCACAATTTGGCGATTTGGATTCGGTTTAGACAGGGGATTATTCAAAAATCTTTGAGTGCAGTTTAAATTGTTTTTAGTGTAGTTAGGAGTCAGTGTTGCCGCCTGATGTGCAGGCTCCACGGCCGCGGAGGAAGCTTAGCGGAGAGGTGGGGGACCATCTAGCTTACTTGAATCTAGCATCTTCACTCGGAGGGTAGTTAGGAGTAAGTGTTGCCCGCTCTTACCTGTGATGATGCCCGCTGTGTGCAGGCTCCACGGCCGCGGAGGACGCTCGGCGGAGAGGTGGGGGACCATCCAGCTCACTGCAGTCTAGCATCTTCACCAGACTATGCCTGTAACATACAAGCAACATGTAACTGTGGTGAATAATTTGTGTGAAAACAACTAGGTACATGTTTTATTATATTCATAGATGAGTTAAACTAAACTACGTTTATAAACCAAACAATATAGATAGATGTATATATATTTTAAACTACCTCCTTGAATACAAAACTTCGCGGTTAAAATCAGGTCAAGGGTCAAGTTCAAGTTTCACTTTATGGTTTTGTATACATCCCGAACACAGATTAAAATACAGACACAGATAAAAAAAGCTTGTTTCAAGTCCTTTCCAACGATCCAAACTCGACTACACGGCTCTATTGAAAAAAAATCGTCACTGAACTATTTACGTTGACGCTGACCGCACGCACGATTTCCCGCCAAAACGCGTGCACGTCGTCGGGTCACCGTCACGGCACGGCACGGTCGTTTCCTGCCTTGAGCGGTTAGGTATTTCAAAAATGACAATATGACCTGCTTCGGTTTGTTTTGTAGGTTTTTTGGTTGTCGTTGTTTGTGTTTGCTGGGTTAAGTACTTGGAGGTGCTCCTAAATTGGGGTAGATATTCCCTGTACCAAGCCAGCCCAACTGGCCTATATAGCTACAAAAGAATATTACAATCAAATAATAGAAAGAAATTGAAATATATATCTATCGCAATGATTGAGCTAACTGCAGACCGTTGCAAAGAATCTACAGGTAGCTCAAACTATGGTTTGTCCACTTTGAATGGAGCATGTTAGTAAACAAAATACGACACAAATAACAAAATCTCACTTGCTTGGCGTCGAGTTTCAGATATAATTGTAAGCAATTTTTATTGATCGGAGGATCTAAAATCGACAAGTAATGTAAATTAGGTATAAAAGGACGCGCCAACAAAGTGAATTTTAGGTTTAGTATGGGCGGTATGTTTACGTTTATGCCTCATTCAAAATGGACGGTATAGGTACTCTACCGTCTGCTAAGAGTGACGAGCGACTGGCGATGCTTGGAGGGGCGCGCCTTGCCCGTGCGTACGTTGATCGCTGCGAAGTGGTTCTGCACTGCCATTCCTATCTCAGGGCACATATCGTCTGATACCTGGAATAAGATATAGGAATCTCAATAAAGTCATTTACAACGGGATATTTACCATGATTTGAGTTTTGAGCTTTCCAATATTTAATATTAGCTGCTCCTCGCGGCTTCGCATGCGGTGATTCTATGGAAACGTTTAAAGGTGATTTATCTCCCATGGGAACTGATTTATGGGATAAAAAGTGTACGATGTTTGATTCCAGGATTAGAATTACCTGTATGCAAAATTTTAGCCAGATCCATTTAGTAGTATTGGCGTGAAGAGGTAACAAACATCCATCCATACGAACTTTCGCATTTATAATTTAGTGTGATGTGATTTATCAGTTATTCCGTGATCATGGCGCATGAAACTGTGCCGAAATATTGGAAAGCTTAAAAATCCAATCATGATAAATATCCTGTTTGAAATTACTTTAGTGTTAATAACCATGATGGATTGAAAAGTTGTATTATCCGTGAAAATATTATTAAGTCCAAAAATCTCAGATCAACTATGGCTCACGCACTAATCTGCGTGATCATCTCCTTTTTTTTACGGATTTGCGTTGCGTTTTGCGTGTTTGCATGACAGAAGCGCTATACTATATTGTATGGAAAAAAGCGAGCTCACGATCACGTCTCGCTACTAAAGTCAAATAGACTTACCCCTTGATCTCTGAACCAAATCTAAGCAAAGGACTTACCCATTTGATCTCTGAACTAAATTTAATCTTTGGCATACCTACTAAATAAAGACAAACTATCCTACCATCGACTACCCTTTAGCAAAGGTCCTTACTCACGATTAGTAAATATTTATAACAAAATACCGAACTCCATAAAGGATCTTAGAAATGATTCGGTTTTTCGTAATAAACTCAAAGAATACTTTATTTTAAAATGTTACTACTCGTACTCCGTTGACGAATTTTTAAATGACAAATCTAAACTTTAACTACCTATTTGACAGCCCGAGTAAAAATATGTACCTGTCCAATTATTATAACATTGTTTGATTCTTGCAGCTGACATATTATATTCCTATATGTATTTACCGACTACTTTAATCCTAAAAAATAATATATTCAGCTATTGTAATGCTAATGATCTTAAGGATCAATTATTGCTGCGCCCTTACCCTGTAAGGGCGCAGCAATAATTGATCCTTAAGATCCTGAACGTGTAGAGTTACCTTTAAGCTACTTACCACCTAAGCCAAAACAATGTATTAATGTATATGTATGCAATAAATGAATATGAATATGAAAACTATATTTCAGCATAGGTACGTCATTACTACGATGATCGGGAATAACTCGGATTCGAATCGGACACGGTGCACAAGCGTTCATACAAACAGTACTACGGCTGCTTTGGTCTGTCAGTAGTAACTGGGTAGCTTTGTGCTAGTGCTAGTATAAAATTTTAGAGTAATTCTCTTGTCGTCACACAGTTTTGCTCCCAGTTCAGAATCGGATGCAGAGCAAAATAGCTGTTAAACTTCAAGTAAAAAGACTCTACGACAATAACTTTGCAGTTCGGTAGCATAGTAAATCCATCGTTGCCACGGAACAGTTAGTCCTTGACAGCCAGTCCGTAGTTTTGCCCCCGGTTCAGAATCGAATGCAAAGCAAAACCGCTGTTTAACTTCAAGTAATAAGTCCCACAATAACTTTGCAGTTCGGCAGCATGGTGAATCCATCGTTGCCACGGAACAGTTAGTCCTTGACAGCCAGTCGGTAGTTTTGCCCCCGGTTCAGAATCAGATGCAAAGCAAAACCGCTGTTTAACTTCAAGTAATAAGTTTCACAATCACTTTGCAGTTCGGCAGCATGGTGAATCCATCGTTGCCACGGAACTAGTCCTTGACAGCCAGTCGGTAGTTTTGCCCCCGGTTCAGCATCGGATACAGAGCGAAACCGCTGTTAAACTTAAAGCAATAAGACTCACAATAACTTTGCAGTTCGGTAGCATGGTGAATCCATCGTTGCCACGGAACAGGTAGTCCTTGATGGCCAGTCGGTAGTTTTGCTCCCTGTTCAGATACTCGTCTCCTATCTTCACGACTTGCTCGGCTATGCGATTGCCTGGAGGTTTTGAAGGGTCAAAGGCGAATGATATGCCTGCCACCTGGAAAATAAATATTTAAACTTACAACGTGCATTTGGGCAATGTTCACTCTTCGCTCGACCGAACAGTCACCGAATAGCGGCACATAAACATGTGGAATCTTCAAGGGAGACCACCATCCAATAGTCAGAGGGCAGAAGTAATCAGAGGATCCGTCTTGGACAAGACCAGGTATAAATCTTACAAGGTATGTGATAAAGAGGTCTGTTGCGGTGGGATATACAAGCACGTGGTAACTGGAACCCTACCTGTGGAAACCGCCCCTCCAAGCTAGGGTACTTGCTGACTGCGTTTTCCAGGACCTGGAGAACCACGGATCCTGTGGTCTCCACCACTACTATGGGATCTCTCATGGGGATGATGGTGCATAGATCTCGGAGGGTGAATTCGCCAGCTGGATGCACCTGGTACAAGTACAATTTATAGTTAATTATTGTCTTTAACAAAAAAGTTTTGCATACTTAATATAACACACAACACTGGCTTATGATTATTCCACTCCACTCCACGTACGCTAGGAGGAATATTTTAAACGCAAAGACAGTTGTTAAGTGTGCCTATTCAAAGCGAACGATCTAATTTCGGTAGTTTCTGCAATACAGGCATTGGCCAGGATCAAACTTCATGTTTGCTAGCGGTGGCAAATAGCGTACTTTCTTACTCAGATAATGGGCACTAAACGTTATCAGCAGAGAGCCGAAAAATTCTAGTTTAGTTTTTTGGCGTGATGTTCCACCAAAAATAGGGTCAAGCTCTGGTCTATCCCAAATACCACAAAAACCAAAAACAGAAAGATCGGCAAAAATTGAGTCGCGAAAATTTTGTTTATTTTGTTGATATGTTGGGTTGTTTTATCATTAGTTTGCAAATATGGAGCGTATAATAATCAAGAACAAAAGCGAAGCTCCCTAACAAAATTTACCTGCATCTAATTTACATTTCTGTTTATAAATGGACCAACCCCAGTCTCAGTGCCAAATAAGGAGAAATAACACCATAACCTTAAGGTTCTTGAATGAAAAAACAAACAAGGCATAAACGTATATTTAATCGGTTTATTGATTTCAAACGATTAATCAGTAGTTCCATAATTTTATATTTAAGGTATTATTCCACAGTCATCCAAAGAACATATAAATCCTTTTCCGTGAAACCGACAGGTACTGGAATATACAGAGTGAACATTACAATGTACAATAATAAAGATACTAATATGTAAACACAATTCAAAAAATTTGCAAAATGACACCACGCTGCACTGTCACTGCCACTCTCCCATCGAGGGAACACAAATTTCTCGGCTCTTTTATAAACATATTCATTAATAGACGCTATAAAAGTCGGTATTTCCTCCTTGCTCTGACAAATTGACTTCAAAACATACACCATTATAAGGCTGGCGACATTTAAAACAACTGCAAAGCGGTAACAAAGAAGAACTCTCGGGGTGTCCTTGCTATGTCTCGGAATATCTTCACCCCATTGACGAATCGCATAGAAGTTACACAGCAAAGAAAAACACACAACAGTCAGACGGACAGAAGACCTGACACCTAGAAAAGAACCGTAGAAATTTAGTATACACAACAGAACGATTGGACAAATTATCATTGCTGCAAGGGATTCAGATTCTCTTTCCAAGGTAAATTGAATAGTCAATTGTTTATTTGTCAAAGATGGCGTGTAATTTGCTTTTGGCCCTCGCCTAGCTAGTGGGCCTCGCGTGGGACGCGGAATCTGGTCGTATTTAACGATCTTCCACTCAACACCCTTTGAATCCATGAGCATAACCAAAGTGTTTGGACAATCTAGATGGAACACTTTTATTTGTTTTTCCGCGGGTCCAAATTCGAGAGAGCAGACACGAGTATCATATGGCCAGTTGGTCACATCGCCGGTGCATCTAGCCCAGAACATTATTTTGTTCGCGCACACAACTCGACCAGTGTTCGTTACACGGCAGCCTGTAAAACCAGAGTCGTGAAGCCTGTCGATCGTTTCATATATACTGTTGTACAGTTTGATACTCGGGATCCAAATCTTGTGGAATGGGATAGCGATATCTTCGATTTCGCCAAAGTCTTTTTGGTCCCATCTTAATCTGTCATCTTGCCACCCGAAGCGTGTCATAGCAGAAAAATGAAATATCTCCCCCTGAGTCATTTGGAATCGCATGAGCCCGAATTGAAAGTCAACTTCGATAGTTTTTGAGCAGTTTATCGTTTTCGGTGGTTCGTATTGGTTGTAGTTGGACATAAGTTTTTCTTCGAGTTTTTCCTCGTATAAGTTTTCTTTGGATCTATTGTCTATGACGCAATCGCCGTACGGTACGTAAGCTTGGGTTAACCGGAGCAGGAGAATTAATACAAATAGTGCCATGGTTGAAACCGAACTGGATTACTTCAACATGTAAATAGGTGCGATACGATATCGCGAATACGCCCCTACTTTAGGGATCTGTGACGATAAATCTCGATAGAGCAAATTGTTATTTTTCTTATCAATTACCTAATGCTCTAGATTCTGAAACATAACTAAAAATAGAAAATGTTTTTGTTACATTAAGGACGATATGTTATAGGTATTTACAATAAAATAATCCTGGGCGAGAATAGTGGTAGGTAAGTTACAGAATAATAGAAAAATTAGATATACATAGATATTTTGACATGACCTCTGTGGCACGGTGGGCGAAGGTCCGCCTGCGACGCAGGAGGTTGCGAGTTCGATTCCCGCCTCGGGACAAATGTATGTACGATCTACTAGTATAACTATATTCGTATAATTACCATAATTTCTAGAGCGGCATAGTTACGGAACCACACGCTTTTATATATTTGACCAGAACTGATAACAATTCTGGATCAAATTACCTCGCATAATACCTGAATTGAATTTAATATTTTACTAGCTGCGGCCTGCGGCTTCACTTATAGACATTCGTTAGGTATTTTGTGTTATTTTTATCGTGAGATTTCAGATTTAATGTATTAATAAATTTTAGACTTTTTTATTCGAATGATTAGCTTTTGAGTTGTGCGCGAGCTGCAAGCACGCCGTGGCTATGGTTATTATTTTATGCTACTTAACGTAACCTGCAATCAGGTGAGAAAAAAACATTATGTAACCAAGAGTGAATTTTGTGTTTTGAAAAATCAGCCATCTTGAATGTTGAAATGGATCATTTTTTGTAATCTACGAGTTCAAGTTATGCGTAAATTATGCTGTCACACAGCGCGGCTCGCTTCGCTCGCCTTGCTGCGTCCGTGATGGTGGGCCCCCTTTCGAGCTGTCATGGCTCCTGTACAAATTGGGCCAATGCGCTGGGCCAAGGCGTTGGGCCAACGGTAGATACCTAATTGGCGCATGCTGCCGGTCAGAGTCAGAGTCAAATCGTTTATTTCTTTAGACTTGCAAAATAAGCACTTAGACAGGTAATTTTTTTACTATATAAACAGCTTGATAAATAGTAATTACTATCAAATAAGAAATAAGGTGCAATTAAATCTAATTCAGTTAAAAAAAATTGTCCACTAGCGGAAGAAGTGAAAAAGAAACCAATAGCAAGTTTTTCGCATATCAACTAATACAATCTTTGCATATATAAGTATAAAACAATCTATTTATGTTCTTACATACTACTGGAACTGAGCGACATCCGGCCAATCATTAACATCATCAATGTTATCTCTATGGAGTAATAAGCTTTCGTTTTATGTACAGTTTATATTTACGAATCGGGAGCTCAGTTGCTTCAGATGGAAGCATGTTATAGAATCGTACGCAATTGCCCACGAATGATTTCCCTACCTTTCGTAATCTATACATGATGGGTAATTTGTTCTTGTTTCTTGTATTTTTATTGTGAACATCACACTTTTCATTTCAAAAAGTTATCTTTGTTTTCGGTCAACTTTGGCCGGAAAACCAACTAGTTTCTAGTTTTATGATGTGCGTGTGGACTGAGAGCTCACTTTTGAAATTGCAAAAATTATAATATGACTTAGCTCTCAGATTTCAAATTAAATTCCCTATAACTTCTAAACTGTTCAATTTTAGGTCGTTATTTCTTTTTTACAAATGCACACAGGCGCAAAACTACAATTAATGAAAGTCAAATAATCTCTACATGTATTAGAAGGTATGTTTATTACTGTTCTGAGAGCTTTAGTTGAACCTCTTTATCTTTGTAACAGCGTTTTTTAGCGAATTGGAAACTTTTGAAAGGCTTTAGATCATTCGTAACTGGATTCTAAAATAAAAATTAAAAACATGGACGTAATAATTTCTGAGATATTTACGCTATGCCTATTTTTCAAGCGTGTGGACTGAGAGCTCTACTCTAGGGGTCATACCGGCTTCACCTTAAGTTTAACAAATTAATGGACCTTTGCTTCATGTTTAACAATATTTTATCTAAATCTGTGATTTTTTTTCAGTCGATTTGCAAGGATTTCAAAAGTGAGCTCTGATGATCTCTATTCGTCAACCAAGACAAGTCGTGTTGCGTGTTTCCGAGTGACAATGACGTTGTCGACAGTTTATTTCTTTAGACTAACAAAATAATCACTTAGTCACCATATTCATTGGTAGGTACCTACCTATCTAAAAACAGATAATTAAAATACCTATATACTACGAGTATTTGAATTAACAGTCATTTGCATGTCAAGTCAACACTCCACATCTATCTTTGTTGAATGCGGAATTATCAGTACGCCAATGTGTGAACGCAATCCAATCAGTTGGCCCAACATGATGGCCCAGGGCATTGGCCTAATACCTGGCCGCTTCACACAGCAAATCGTGGGAAGGGAGCCAGTGAGCGAAGATTATGTTTTACGGTTCTCTTCGTATTCCGCAAAACGACCCACGCCCCGCATGTATAATAATATAATTAATTTTATTTTAAAAAACTATAAACCGACTTACATTTTTACAGTTTTTTCATGAATTTTCATGGATCCCACTCTCAGAACTGAACAAAATTAAAATGGGACCACACGGGAAGCACCAGCTTTTATATAAAAAAAGAATCATGCAAATCAGACCACCCAGTCAAAAGTTCTGGTAGGTAACAAACATAAAAAACAGACGAATTGAGAACCTCCTCCTTTTTGAGTCGGTTAAAAATAACGAAATATTTGTGACAATATACAAATTGCAGCTTGAATCTGCAGGAGCTGGTGAATAACCGTTACAGACGAATGAATAGAGTAGGTAATAGAAGGTCTTTTGAAGTTAGCTTTTTAACAGCGATTAATATAATTGTAAATACTAAATAGTTCTTAATAGTTTCTATTAATTGATTCTAATTTTTAATATCCTCCGGCATGTATGCGGAGGCCCGCGTGGCTTCACCACCTGTATGAGGAAGAAGGCAGCTTCACTGCTTAGATAGACTAGCTAGATAGATAGATAGACTCTTAGTAGAAGACGCTTAGTAGAATACGCGGGAGTACCAACACCATCCTGTCAGCAATCGCTGATAAATTAGTTGAAGTGATGTACAGAACAGACACTCCATCTCCGTATTAATTAATTAAGTTAAAACTAACATGGTCTAAGAATTTACTAACGTATGGATCTATGTAATCTGAAAATACAAATTATTATTATTAATGTGTTAGTATGTATATTAATGTTAAATATAGATCGCATGTAAAAATATAATTATCAATACAAAAATGTTTGGGAACATGTGGCTTGAGATGTGAAATCAATACCTGTTTAAAAGCGAAGTTGTGTACAGGTTAACATACTCTACCTTCAATTTCAATTTGATTTTGGTGGGTAGGTTTACAAATAAAAAACAAGTAAGTAAGCATAAACGACACTTTTGGATAAAAGGTCTAACTTTACAATAGTTTTCATCTTCATTGATTTGATAAAGTAATTGAATGGCTGGACATTTTTTTAAAATAAAAATAGAAATATACACATACAATTTAATACATTAGAACTTGTAAAATATAAAGAACAGATAGAACTTCCGCAAATTGTAATCATTGACGAAAATCTGAACTGGAATGATTTATAGACATGGGAAATAAAAAGATTAACATTGTATAATAATATGTTCTAAGTCAAATAATAATGAGAAAAAAAGTAAAAACAGCAATAAGATGCTTAACAATGTTTATATATATATATTATGATACCAAAGGCACTAAAAATAATTAAATAATTTTATTTTAAGTTCCTTCCTTTAACTTAATGTCTCTAAATGGTTTTTTAAATCAGAAATTAGATATAATTATGTTTGTTGTTGCATGCTAGGACTATAGCGAGACATTATATGTAATTATACCACCTGCATGCCATGTTTGATGCAATTAAATATTTTATAAAATCTTTAAAACGGTGGTGGCGTATATTTTATCGTCTTTTTATTTCTAAACGAAAAAGACATTAATTTCTATTATTTTATATTTAATATTCAATAGACATCCGAAAAATATCTAAATCCGTTTCTTTGAAACCGACAGGTACTGGAATATACAGACTGAACATTACAATGTACAATAATAAAGATACTAATATGTAAACACAATTCAAAAAATTTGCAAAATCACACCACGCTGCACTGTCACTGCCACTCTCCCATCGAGGGAACACAAATTTCTCGGCTCTTTTATAAACATATTCGTTAGTCGCTATAAAACTCGGTATTTCCTCCTTGCTCTGACAAATTAACTTCAAAACATACACCATTATAAGGCTAACGACGTTTAAAACGACTGCGAACCGGTAACAAAGAAGAACTCTCGGGGTATCTTTGCTGCCCTTCGGTATATCTTCGTCCCATTGACGAATCGCATAGAAATTACACAGCAAAGAAAAACACACAACAGTCAGACGGACAGAAGACCTCACATCCAGAAAAGAACTGAAGAAATTTAGTATACACAACAGAACGATTGGACAAATGATCATTGCTGCAAGGGATTCAGATTCTCTTTCCAAGGTAAATTGAATAGTCAATTGTTTATTTGTCAAAGATGGCGTGTAATTTGCTTTTGGGCCTCGCCTGGCTAGTGGGCCTCGCGTGGGACGCGGAATCTGGTCGTATTTAACGATCTTCCACTCAACACCCTTTGAATCCATGAGCAAAACCAAAGTGTTTGGACAATCTAGATGGAACACTTTTATATGTTTTTCCGCGGGTCCAAATTCCATGGAGCAGACACGCGAATCATATGGCCAGTTGATCAGATCGATGGTGCATCTAGCCCAGAAGGTCCTGTTAGTCACACACCTAACTTGGCCAGTGTTCGATAAGCGGCAGCCTTTAAAACCAGTGTCAAAGTCGAACAGGTCATTGACAATGTTGTATTGCTTGATACTCGGGATCCAGATCTTGTAGAATGAAATTGCGATACTTTCGATGTCACCAAAGGCTTTTGGGTCCCATTTTAATCTGTCATCTCGCCATCCGAAGCTTGAAACAGCAGAGAATTCTAATAACTCCCCTTCAGTCATTCGGAATCGCATGAACCCGAATTGGAAGTCCACTTCGATAGTTTTCGAGCAGTTTATCGGTTTCGGTGGATGGTGTTGGTTGTAGTTGAACATAAGTTTGTCGTCGAGTTTTTCTTCGAATAAGTTTTCTTTGGATCTATTGTCTATGATGCAATCGTCGTATGGTACGTAAGCTTGGGTTAACCGGAGTAGGAGAATTAATACAAATAGTGCCATGGTTGAAACTGAACTGAATAACTTCAACATGTAAATAGGTGCGATACGATATCGTGAGTACGCCTACTTTTTTAGGGATCTGTGACGATGATCTCGATTGAGCATATTGGCTTTTTTCCTATCAAATCAATTCAGTATTCTCAGGGCTGTGTATAAGAGCCCTAGGAAGAGTTTACACGGCTGACTGCAGGCGATGGCAGTCGATGGGTGTAGTTGCACCTGAATCGTGACGTAATACAGGCGTCACTTGCCATCCGTGTATTTGAGACGTGCAGTCCGAGTATAAGACCCTTTAAACTTACCTTACTGAATATAGCTGTACTGATAATTTTATCGTCACGTTAGATTTGAGGACGATGGATTGATTACTAAAGCCGAATAGTTACGGAACCACACGCATATTATAAGTTTGAACTGATAATTCTGGATCAAATTACCCCGAATAATTATTTTGGTTAATAAATAAATAACAGATTTATAATTTAGCTGTGTGGTGCTGGCTTATAATTTGTATAACCCTAACGCTTACCGCGGGTGTCCTAAGAGGCGACTAAGGGATATCCACTGGGGGGCGGGCAGCAGCGCACCTTGCAGAACAATTATACCATCAAACTGCGAGATTGAGGTATTTACGATAGTACGACATCTATCGCATCAGTGGAGTCTCCACGCGCCCCTTTTTTTACATGAGTGCTTGCATGCTCTACCTTGGTAGAAAACGATACTTGCAAATATTACAAAGATGAGTGGTTTTAATTAATTTTATTTAATATGAAAATCGGACCACCCAGTCAAAACTTCTGAGGTAACAAACATAAAAAAATACAGTCGTATTGAGAACCTTCTCTTTTTTTGAAGTCGGTTTAAAAGGTGGAGGTTCTCAATTTGACTGATTTTTTTTTATGTTTGTTACCTACCTCAGAACTTTTGACTCGGTGGTGGTTCGATTTTCATGATTCTTTTTTATATGAAAGCTGGTGTTTCCTGTGTGGTCCCATTTTAATTTGGTTCAGGTCTGACTAAGGGATCCATGGAAATCCATGAAAAAACTATAAAAATTGAATTCGGTTTATAGTTTTTTTTAAACAAAATTAATTATCTTATATCTTTTTGATTAATATTTTATCGAAGAATAAACTTCCGTTATCTATCTTTATTACCGAACAACGTTGCTTTTATTTTACTCAAATATTACGGACATTGACAAAATTATGTCAACCCAGACGTAGACGCCATCAAAATAAAAGACGAATAAAGAAATATTGCACTGCAGACACTTTTATTTCGAATGGACTAAAATGCTGTTGACCGCAGATGGCCATGACAGTGTTACCGGACTTTTGGCGGGCGCAGATGGCACCTCGCCGGTAAAATTTAGGTTGGGGTGACACGCACAAGGGCCACCATTTAGGTGCCAGCCTCGGCTTGGGTTGTCGCCAGATGCTACGAGAGGGCATGGAGGTAACACCTTAAGTGCAAGAATACACCTGCGGGCGGAAGGAGGGAATTCTACGACCCCGTTTCCGCCGGGGTCGGTTTTTGGCCGGCTGTGTAGTGTGCGGTAACGAATCGGTTGACGTCAACTCCGGGTTAGCGGCGGTGAGTTGGTCAACAGGGTCACCGAGAACGTGTCTCGGTCTACGGAGGAGAGCACTGACACGTTGCCACTTGCCACCTGTTAGGTAGTCCTTCCTACCTGGTCGGAGCGGAAGGTCCCAGAGTTCAGCAGCACCAGATCAGCACTCGTCGCGCACAGCAGCACGTCACATATCCAGTTGCCCAGGTTACACTCGCAGGCGCGTATCCTGGAGAACCGACCTTCTAGAGGCACGCAGAACTTTCCCAGGACTTCGTCCATCTTGCCTTCTACCATTGCTGTGGACAAAAAGTCCGTTTGATACAGGGTTGATATATTGTTTATAGGTTCCGCAAGAAAACCGCATCGCTGCTGCGCAGAACGTGGGGCAGTACCAACACCATCCTGACGGTCGTTGGTAGTAAGTTTGCCTCGCCTATCATGCAGTCTTTCAACAGAATCCTCACCGTATAGACTGCTTAGGTTGGGATTCTGTTGAATGGTTGCATATCTCTTGTCTGACTTGACTGTATGTAGTATAGTTTTAATTTTCTTTGTATTTAATTTTAATTTATGTGTAATGTTTTAGTATTTATAATGTGTAATTGATGGACATAGTCTGAATAAATAAACTTTTTATTTTTATTTTTTATTTTTTATTGCAGGTACGTTTATATTGTGCTTTATGAATGAGGTTATAGCCGCAACTGTGTTATTACTTTACTGGCTGCGCCCCGCGGCTTCGCACGCGTTGTTTCTATGGAAACGTTAAAGGGTGATTTTCATCCCACGGGAACAGATTTATGGGATAAAAAGTAGCCTATGTTTTATTCCAGGATTAGAAATACCTGTATGCAACATTTCAGCTATTTCCGTCCAGTAGTTTTGGCGTCCATCAAGAAACATCCATCCATCCATCCATACATCTATACATCCATACATCCAAACTTTCGCATAATATTAGTGTGATTACCCTATTATTTGTCTACTGCTGGATGCAGGTCTTCCGTGACAGGCGCCTTATTTTCTTTTATCTCATGCCCATAATCCCAACGCTGCTGGGCAAGCTGGTTGGAGGTCGCAGTTCATTGGTACAATTCTTGTGCAGGTGGCGCTGCTATCCGCCCCCCCCGGTGGATATTCCTTATTTGCCTCTAGCGACATTCACGGGAAGAGTTGGGGTGGTGCAAAATATTAGCCGGCACCATACAGTTAATTCAATTACCATTGGGTGATTGGCTACATTATAAGAATGTGAATGTGTAATCCCATAATCCTCACGCTGGGCATGCGGGTTCAGTCGTTGAATTGTACTGCTTTGGGCGCTGCTTGGAGTGGAGACCACGACAGCACACCAGACCGCGGGGAAGACCACCAAAATGATGGGTTGATGACATCCGACAACAAGCAGGCCATGATTGGATGTCGAGCTCAAGACCGTCTAGAGTGGAGGCGTTTGGAGGAGGCCTACATCCAGAAATAGATTCATAACAGGTCGCCATGATGATGATGATGATGGGCGCTACTGCCACCCCCGGTGGATATCCCCGGTCAGCTCTTACGTTACCCGCGGGAAGGGTTGGAATGAACATTCTAAGCCGGCACCACGGCCAAATCTGAACATAATAAAAAAAACATTTACCCACCTGAGTATTTCTCCACTTTTTCCTTCAGTACTTGGTCTTCTGCATATGCGCTGGTAACACCGATGTCGGTAATGTCCACGCGGGGAGTGTCCCCGTTTAGATTCACACTGATTTTGGAGAACTGCCGGAAATCTGTGCCGCTTTTTACAATGTATTTGTTGTTTATCTGGAAAATAACATGACGATGTATCAGGACAATAGTAGATTAGATTTGTAGTAGGGCATTTTATAATTTGATGGTTTTAACGAAAATTTATAACTGGCTCCGAATTCTTTATCCTACTAATATTATAAACGCGAAAATTTGTAAGCATGTATGTAAACATGTTTTACATTTTGCTCTTTCATGCAAAAACTACTGAACGGATCGAGCTGAAATTTTGCATACAGGTAGTTCTAGGCCTGGAATAACATATAGGCTACTTTTTATCCCATAAATCAGTCCCCGTGGGATAGGCGTACGAAGCCGCGGGGCGCAGCTAATATTTATATTGTTTTTCTAGTTTTGCGGTGTATATTCTTTCTTTGCGAATTGAAAGCACTGCGATTATCAAACCTCCTGCCAAGAGTGTGGTGATTACGGCAAAATCCCCCTGAAAGGGGAGGCAATGAAACAGTGACAAAGCAGCAAATAAACCGTATAAAAATGATACTCAGGTTGTCTGGCAGAGATCGCTCTTAAGCAATAAGACCGCCAATTGACACTTCGTTTTAATTATTTCATTTGTTAATTGTTTCTTAGTTTCAAGTGTGCAATAAAATTATTTCCTATCTATACAGGCTGGGGCAAATTTTTGTTCTACCTGGCCAGGCAAATTTCGGTCTACCAACTTAAAAAAGTAGTTACATACGAGTTTAAATTAAAAACCATTGAATGAGTGACATTGTATTTTCACTTACTCATTTTTTCATAGAAAATGTATGGGAATTGTTTTTTTAATTATTGCCAAAACTTACGATTTGATTTGGTATGTTACTTTGGGAAAAGTGTTCCTGATTGGAAATAGAGTCGATTAAGACCAACATGTTTTTATTGACAAATGTCATTTTTTGGGCGAATCGTATTTTTTTTTTTAACTAAAAATGTCAATATTTTTTTTATCAAAATATTTTTTTTTATCAAAATAACAGAAGGTTCCTAAGAACAAAACTTTCTAACTACAAAATAAACGGTAGCTACCCTTAAGGGGCCAAAAATTTGCCCCATCCTGTATATCTCTTACCTCTAATATTTCATAGACATGGTCATGTCCGCCCAGTATAAGATCAATTTCTGTGGATCCCTCAGCCAGTTTGATGTCGTTTGGTGTCCGCATGTGGGTTAGAGCTATCACGAATTCACAACCCTGTAAATAAAATATAGGTCCATTGAGTTAAGCCTTTACACAAGAAAGGCACTTTTCCTACTTATAATATTTGAAATAGGGTATAATGTATGTGACTTATAAGCAAATTATGAAAAGTAGATACTTTATGTATATCGTTAGATGTATATTTGTTTTTGTATTGTTTTATGTTTTTATTGTGAAATTTAATCATTGAAAAGTAGATACTTTAAATCTCAATTGCAAAATTTCTAAACGCAATGGCCGGCATTCGAACCGTGACGTCACACACATTTTTGTATTGTCATGAAGTTTCGACTTTGACAAAGGTGATCGATTCGGTGCTCCGTGACGTCACAGAATGCAAGGACCAACATGTCAGCGTTTTTATCACCCCAAACTAAGTGCAGTTATGTTTTTTACCTTTTAAAATGTTGAGGATGTTATATTTTGCCGCGCACTATGTTTTATAGGCACAATTTCGCTTCCCAAACCCGATTCTAAATACTATTTCATATTCTCCTCAACCTCAACAGCCTGTGTTGGTCCATTGCTGGACGCCGGCCTCCCCTCCTAATAAGTCCCTACGGCGTTTATCAGGGGCTTCCCCCGGATAAGCGCCGTATTGGGGTTCATCTCATGGGGGTAATTTCCGTAATTCCCACGCTGGGCATGCGGGTTGGTGATCGCAGTTCGGTGGGATAATTGTTCGGGTGCGCTGCTGCCCGCCCCCGGTGGATATCCCTTAGTCGCCTATTACGATACCGCCAGCACCACACAGCTCATCTTCTATCTATAGAGTATAAAGTAAATATCATACAGTATGAAGAATCAGAGGGCCTACTTTTTACTGCCTGGAAGTGATCGCTTCTAAGCGATAAGGCCGCCCATTGTACTCGTCTTATGTAATGTATCCATGTAAGTACCTAATGTTATTTTTATGGTGTACAATATTTTTTTTTCTTTTTGTACTTTTCCCCCGCCTGTTTTGGGACCCTAACGAAAACCAGCGCAAAAAAAAATTATTTGGCAAATGCTTTATACTGCAAAATGGTGAGCTCCCCTTTTACCCAATGTATTGATTTAAGTACCTACATATAAGTTTTATATGTCCTGTTAATGTATATATTATACCACTTTTTTTGTTATGTTTTTGGGTAAAATAAACAATATTTTATCTCATTTTTATCTTTCCACGGGTCATATAGTTTGTAATTCACTGATTGACATTACCTAAGAGTGTTTATAATATCATATCCAAATTACCAAATTTGTTATATTATCGTATCCAAATCTAGGGTAAATTCTAACACGCACGGCTTAGGCACGTAATCTTTAGCATACTTACTTCTTGTTTTAGTTGTGCTGCCAGTTTTGATCCCGCCTGAATAAAGTCTATGAAAGTTACTTCCTCTGGGTTGATTGTTGCTAAAGTGTCCAGCCATTCCTGTCAAAATCGTATTATTTATGAGTTATTATATTAGGTCCTTACATATGAAATTGGCGTTTTTCGTACTGGCCACTTTAATCACAAATTTCTCCTCTTTGGTAAGGAATTCCAAATTCGAATTTGTACAGCTATAGACTCATGTATTTGTGCTTCGATGATCGTCATTCATTTGTTTTTTTTCTTCTGTTTTTTTCTGTTTGCGTCACTCATTTTACAAAATGGAAAACTTAAAATATCGCATTATTTACGAGTACGAGTTCCGCCGTGGCACTAGTGCTGCGGAAACAACTCGAAGGGTGAATGATGTGTATGGCGGTCGTGTTGCAAAAGAAAACACAGTTCGTTTTTGGTTCCAACGTTTTCGTTCTGGAAATTTCGACCTGCAGAACAAGCCCCGTGGACGGCCTGAGACTCAAGTTGATAATGAAGAGTTGAAGGCTATTGTGGAAGCGGATCCATCGCAAACCACGTCCGAGTTAGCTGCAGGCTGCGATGTTAGTGATAAAACTGTTTTAATTCACTTGAAGCAAATTGGGAAGATTAAAAAGCTTGAAAGGTGGGTACCTCACGAATTGACTGAAGCAAACCGGCAAACGCGCGTCGACTGCTGCGTTACATTACTAAACCGGCACAATAATGAAGGTATTTTAAACCGAATCATTACCTGTGATGAAAAATGGGTTCTTTACGATAATCGGAAGCGCTCAGCGCAATGGTTGGATCCTGGCCAGCCAGCCAAATCCTGCCCCAAGCGAAAATTAACCCCAAAAAAGTTACTTGTAAGCGTTTGGTGGACTAGTGCCGGTATTGTTCATTACAGTTTTCTCAAATCTGGCCAGACTATTACGGCTGATGTCTATTGTCAGCAATTGCAAACCATGATGGAAAAGCTAGCGGCTAAACAACCTAGGCTGGTCAATCGCTCCACGCCACTGCTGCTTCACGACAACGCTAGACCACACACTGCGCAACAGACGGCTACTAAATTAGAAGAGCTTCAATTGGAAAGTCTAAGATATCCTCCGTACTCCCCGGACCTTGCTCCAACAGAATACCATTTTTTTCGAAATTTGGATAACTTCTTGCAAGGGAAAAAATTCAACTCCGATGGGGCAGTCCAAATCGCCTTCAAAGATTTTATTGATTCCCGTCCGACTGGTTTTTTTAGTAAAGGGATCAATGAACTACCTATAAGATGGCAAAAGTGCATAGAAAATAATGGTTCATACTTTGATAAATTAAATATATTATATTAAAAAATATTCGACTTTTTGTTCCTCCCATACAAAACGCCAATTTCATATGTAAGGACCTAATATTTAATCATTATAATTTCAGACAAAATATGTTTATTTATGTTGTAGAAATTATTTCTTTTTAGAATAAATTTATTATTATTATAAAAAAAAACGTCTTACAAAGATCGCCACAGTGACGATCTTCCACGAGTCGACTTCAATAAGACTTTTTTAAATATTCTAAGCCTGAAGGTATTATTGGAATAGTTAGTTTTTACTTTGTTAATTTAACGACATGTCGATAGAGTGTAATTGTCCGATTCGGAGTTCATAATGTGTTCTTTGGCGTCTTTTAGCGTACAATTTACTCACGCACGACATTGTAAATTGTATGGGGTAAACTGATTTTTCAAGCCTACTAGTAGTCTTATTTTGTGTCCGTTGCAATCAAGCACGTGTGTGATCTTGCCGTCGTCTAGCGGTCGTCCGGTTTCGTTGTCGATGACATTTGACTCACGCACAAGTTATCTACCTACTTAACAAGTCCTATCTTGTGTCCGTTGCAGTCAATCGCGTGAGTGATCTTGCCGTCGCCTAGCGGTCGTCAAGTTTCGTTGTCGATGACATTTGACTCACGCGCTTGACATTTGACTCACGCACAAGTTACCTACCTGCTCAACAAGTCCAATAAGTCCTATCTTGTGTCCGTTGCAGTCAAGCGCTTGTGTAATCTTGCCGTCGCCTAGCGGTCGTCCAGTTTCGTTGTCGATGACATTTGACTCACGCGCTTGACATTTGACTCACGCACAAGTTACCTACCTGCTCAACAAGTCCAATAAGTCCTATCTTGTGTCCGTTGCAGTCAAGCGCGTGTGTAATCTTGCCGTCGCCTAGCGGTCGTCCAGTTTCGTTGTCGATGACATTTGACTCACGCGCTTGACATTTGACTCACGCAAAAGTTACCTACCTGCTCAACAAGTCCAATAAGTCCTATCTTGTGTCCGTTGCAGTCAAGCGCGTGTGTGATCTTGCCGTCGCCTAGCGGTCGTCCAGTTTCGTTGTCGATGACATTTGACATGAGCCACGGGAAAGAGCATTTTGCAACAAGGGATGATAGGACATCTAGGCCGAAATCTGGAACAGACAGATAAAATATAGATAAACATTATTTGATTTACGAATTCTAAAGGGAATTTAAGAATGAACGAACAAGTAAATGTAAGTACAAATAAAGAATGCTGGACAATCCTAGCACCAGTTAGCCCCGAGCTAAGAAGAGCTACACGATAAATAAATTATGAATACCTAATGTTGAACAATTTACACAGCATGATCTAGTCTCAAGCTAAGAAGAGTGTTATAAATGGGCACTAGATACAAAATAATCCGTCTAGAATCAATTTTAAGAAAGCATTGCGTAGAATTTACTAGGGAATCGAATGATGCTTCCAAGCCGATTTCGGCTACGGCGACTGTATGCCTGGTCAGGCGTTTTAACTTAAGACATCAATCTATAGGGTGTAGCTTTTCTGCCCTTTTGTGCGCTCTTTCGTGGCTTGCGTACCCAAGCTTGTTGCTGAAGGTACGAGAGCACTTTGGGCATGTCAAAATGCCGCTGACATAATGGTAGTTAATCACCACTGGTGGACGGGCCTTGAGCTCGTCCCGCTTCTTATCGAGCTCCTCACGACGCTCGGTTTCAAAGGCGTCTACATGTTGGTGGATGAGGCGCCTCCACTCTGGGCGCTGAGCTGCCTTATTCTCCCATTGAGAGGGTTCTACCTTGCATCGTTTCATGTGTCTTTTTAGGACATCCTTGTATCTCAGGTACTGGCCACCGCGTTTCCGCTTACCGTGCTGGAGTTCGGAATAGAAGACGCGCTTTGCCACTCTCATTTCCGACATGCGAGACACGTGACCGCACCATCGCAATTGTCGCCTCATTAGGTAGACCTCGATGCCTCCGACGCGACGTTTGCGCGCCTCAGGACATTGGTGTTCCTTACGTGGTCAGACCATCTGATGTTCATGATGTCTCGAAGACATTTAAGGTGAAACCGATCGAGTATACGAATATGCTTACGGTATAGGACCCATGTCTCAGATGAGTATAGGATGTTTGGGAGCACTACAGCCATGTTCACACTTATTTTGGTAGAGAGCTTAAGGTCATGTGAGCGAAAAACTTTTGACCGCGATTTGCCAAAAGCCGCCGCTGCAGCACCTATTCTGCTATTAATCTCAGCATCAAGGTCGCACTTTGATGTTATTGTGCTTCCAAGGTACCTAAACTTCTCTACTACTTTTAGTCTGTCCGTACCAATGTTAATATTGGGAGTCGTGTTGTTAGTAACACCCAAGTTAGACATCACTTCTGTCTTTTTGACACTAATTTTGAGGCCAAATTTAGAACAAATTGCTTCTTTCAACTGCCATGTAAGATTTATTTTGTTTTTCTTCACTCGGCAATAATATTTTTTTTTTTTTTACTTGTAATATTTTAAACGACTTCCAAATAGGAGGAGATTCTCAATTCGACTGTACTTAATTTTTATAGTTTTTACCTCAACCAGATCCGTAATTTTCGACCGGATGTAGGTACTGATTTTATGATTTTTTTTATTTGAAAGCTGGTGCTTCCCGTGTACCCAGAATTAGGTTAAATCTTCAACCTCACCTCAATCTCAACAGCCTGTATAGGTCCACTGCTGGACGCAGGCCTCTCCTTGATAAGCGCCTTATGGGCGTTTATCTCACAGAGGGCCCATAATCCCCACGCTGAGTATGCAGGTTAAGGATCGCAGTTTGGTGGTATAATTGTTCTGCAGGGGGCGCTGGGCAGCAGTCCCCAGTGGATATCCCGTAGTCGCCTCTTACGACACCCACGGGAAGAGTTGGGGTGGTGGACCTTCTAAGCCAGCACCACACAGCGAACAGCTAGGTAAAATCCGGCCGCAAATAATAAAGAGAAGCAACAAGTTCATACCAAAGTCATGGTTTCCAAACACAGCGCAGTGTGTTCCTATCTCATTTAGCACCGGGACCATCTGTTCGCCTTTAGTGAATGTGCTTACTGTAAAAGAAAAACAAACAAGAGATTAGAAATTTGTGCGTTGTTTTGGAGGAAGGTGACTGAACTACTGACAAAAAATGCTTTTACTCCTTTAGTGAATTTATTACCAATAAATCGTGACCCTTCTTCATCTTGATTCATAATAGTCTGTTAAGTTACCACACTGCTAAATCTCGCTCTGTCTTCTTCTATTGATGTAAGTCAGACTGAGAAATAACACTTCTTTGCAGCTGTTTTATGTTCGCAGGCCATTATGAAAAGGTAACATTCACTTAATTTTTTTCTTTATTTATATTTAATGGATTATTTTCTTCATTAGTTATTGATGTTATTATTGTGAAATTTAAGACATTGCTCACCCAATAGGGCAGAATACATTGTGACCATTCATTATCATCAACTTTTATAACTGTATGTCTTGCAATAAATTTTTGATTGATTGAAATCCGCATTTTGATTGTCGATGTGGAAACCGATCTCCAACTCGACGCAAGAGAAAACTCAGGGGTGAAATGGAAGAATTGCCTGCTCATATTTCTCATTATGACATGTGAATAGAAGAAGACAGAATGAGAAATAAGTGATTAGATAGACCATTATGAATGAGGGGGTAGAAATAAGTGTTTTAAGTTAGTAGACCATTATGAATGTGTGAATGAATAAAGATACTCACACATGCTAGGAGAGAAAGCATCGCCGCTGAATAGAACCAACGGGTTGAGATGTTGTAACGCCTTCACTGCTGTACAGAACCTTAGGGCTCCGCCAACGGGCTCCGTATCTGAAGAGATAATAGTAATATTAGCAACGGTACTGTACTACTATTTTATTTCTGTATGTTGTAATTATTTAATGTAATTTTGTGTAAGTAAGGTCCTACACCTTCCTACCTATTAGCAATATACCTAGTGACCTACTAAGTAGGTTTTATTCTTTAAGTACTTACATGTTGTAACGCATTGGTTTTTTTGTTAAACTGTAATGTTACATTATGATGGTAAATAAATAAACTATAAACTACAAAAACCAACGTAAACACTGACCCCCGAATTCATAATAGTCTGCTAACTTAGCACACTGCTAAATCTCGCTCTGTCTTTTACTATTGACATACGGCAGACTGAGAAACAACACTACTTAGCAGCTGTTTTATGTTAGCAGACAATTATGAATAAGGGGGTAGATCTTAACAGTAAACGCTTGTTTAATACATGTCAGACATGGGTTTTACGACGGTTTACATCAGTTAGACACGAGGGTTAAACTCTTGTTGAGTTTAACCCTCGTGTCTAACTGTAAACCGTCGTAAAACGCAGTTTGGTGGTACCTAACCTTTTGTTAAACATGTGAACAATAGATGTCTAACTTTTTGTGGTAAGACTGTAGGTATTTATGTGATAAACAACAAATATACCAAGTCTGTGTTGGAAGAACATCACACGGTAAGAGGGTTTCTTGTCTAAACGTACGCAAATAATTCCTTAGAAGCAGGACAAATAGAAGGTTAGAAATTAAAATCAGACATAACTGTATTTCAACGCAGAAAGGCAGCTGTTAGCCATTTAGAGCTCTGACAGAGAGGCACAAGCTAAAATGAACTTTTTTTAATTGAAGCTAGAATCTTAGACATAATTTTTCCCGGCCCAGAAAGACTTCTTCTTCTAAGTCCCTACACTCTTCTCTCTGACAGAGTGGTCGTGGTCGACATATCAGGGAGGGTGGCACTCTTCACAATACGGCGCCATTCTTCTCTGCTTTCCTGGTACAACCATGTAGGGGACCGTAGGTATAGTGCAACTTTTATTTGATCCGCCCAGAATCAGAATCAATCGTTTATTTGCAGAATACAATAATCCAGCGCACAGGGTATGTGCCGCGAGCTCTTGTCACGTCAACTTTGCCTTGTACCACAAGGCGTTCCACAGACGCGTCTCATTGGCGTGAAACATGTCCAAAGAAAGTGAGAGACCTTGGACGATGGAAGAAAGACGCTGCTTCTTTGTCTACAATACATTAGGTATAATTATAATATAAATGTGTGTCCTAGGTAAAAAAAATTACTTAAGTTGTAAAATATATTTCTATTATTTGATTTGAATTTATTGAATTATATTTAGGACATAAGTTAGATTATGAGAAATCGGTAGGAACATATTTTTGTCGATTAAACAAAAAACGACCAAAAATAAAACGTGTTAAAGTTTGGGAGTGGTGTCTAGTGACTTCACACCTTGCCAAGGTGTGAAGTCATTAGCCACATCACGAGGAACTTTAACTGGCTATTAACTTCATCATATTTAGGATATTAGCGTATTAAGACAAGACTGATTGACTACCGGTAATAACATATTCAGCAAATAAATGATTTGATTGATTGAAGTATTACCCCCTAATAGAGTCGTCCATTCTTGAAAATGAAAATGGACGTCCAGTATAGATCTCCATAGCTTTGTTGGTTTTATAATACTCAACTGACTTCAACTCACCAGCCTGTATAATTAAAAAACAAAATGCTGGACTATTCACACAGCATTATCTAGCCCCAAGCTAAGCAGAGCTTGTGTTATGGGTACTAGATAACTGATTATACATAATACAATAAGTACACTACATAGATAGATATTTTTTTATTATGTATAGAAAACATTCAGAACGCCCTGAACAAATACCTGCAGATCGTACAAATATTTGTCCCGAGACGGGAATCGAACCCGCAACCTCCTGCGTCGCAGGCGGACCTTCGCCCACCGCGCCACAGGGGTCGTCAATTGGTCCACTACTGGACGCAGGCCTCCCCCTGATAAACGACTTTGTAACGTTAATCTCATGGAAGGTAATGCCCATAATCCCCACGCTGGGCATGCGGGTTGGGGATCGCAGTTTGGTGGTATAATTGTTTTGCAGGGGGCGCTGCTGCCCGGCCCTCGGTGGATATCCCTTAGTCGCCTCTTACGACACCCGCGGTTTTATAATACTTATTACGAATTGTTTTCGCACGTCAGTGGTTTCCGTTCCCCCTATCATTACCTTGACGTCCCCTATACAGCTTTAATTTCAAAAGTAACACGGCAATTTAAAATAAATTGCTTAGATAGAGTTCAAATTCATTGTAAAATGAATTTGTCATTCAAACGGCATGAGAACAAAAACGATAAAACCGATTCAATGATTGGCCGTATAGAGACAATAAAAACCTTCCACCTTCCATATTTGGCTGAAATCGTCTTCGGTGATTCGAGGTTTATCATTATAAGTATTTGTCTAGATTTCTAACTCATGTTTTCTGAAGGAACCTTGTCAGTTTCAGACAGAATATCGTTCATTTTTGAACAATTTCGAAGATTCAAGTAGAAAAATTGTTCCTTCTAGATTTGGCTGCAATCACGTTGTTTGACTCAAGGTCTATCATAATCAGCATATTTACAGTAAATTTCTAATGATTTTCTGAAGAAACTTTCTTAATTAAAAAAAAAATCGTTTAAATTGTTCCTTTTTAATAAATAAATACTAACTAGTAGTCTGCCTGCACTATATGCATAATCATCATCATCATCAGCCTATGTCCAGCAGTGGACTAACACTGCTGGACATAGGCCTCCCATAATGAGCGCCATAGCGCCCTGTCTTCAGCTTGACGCATCCAGCATCTGCCTGCAGTCTTTCGCAGATCGTCATCCCACCTGGCCGGAGGGCGCCCTACACTACGTTTGCCGAGTCGCGGTCTCCACTCAAGAACTCGTTTACTTTTTACAATATGCATAATAATGATAAATATGACTATGATAGACTAGCTGCGCCCCACGGCTTCGCACGCCTATCCCGCGGGAACTGATATATGGGATAATAAGTAGCCTATGTGTTATTCCAGGCCTAGAACTACCTGTATGCAAAATTTCAGCCTGATCCATTCAGTAGTATTTGCATGAAAGAGCAACATTAGTAGGATATACATAATGTAGGTGACGAATTGTGTATTTTATTAAGAAACGTACTTAACTAGCAAATTCAGAAGGACTTAATGAATAATGTAAAATTTTAAACAAATAACTTTTACACCTAAGAACTTACTCCATCCGAGAATGTTGCAACGCCCTTACAGGGTTCATTTAGATTATAGATAGTTTAAAAATATAAATACCTATACCGTGTCCATTTTGAATGAAGCATAAACGTAAACAAACCACCCATACTTAACCTAAAATTCACTTTGTTGACGCGTCCTTTTATACGTAATTTACATTACAATATGTCGATTTTAGATCCTCCCTTCAATAAAAATTGCTTACAATTATATCTGAAA
This sequence comes from Eupithecia tripunctaria, assembly GCA_955876795.1. Classification (NCBI taxonomy): domain Eukaryota; kingdom Metazoa; phylum Arthropoda; class Insecta; order Lepidoptera; family Geometridae; genus Eupithecia; species Eupithecia tripunctaria. The sequence continues at coordinate 2,459,439 of OY041623.1, read as the reverse complement.
CTCGACGCCAAGCAAGTGAGATTTTGTTATTTGTGTCGTATTTTGTTTACTAACGTATTATGTATTATGTAATATAACATGCTTCATTCAAAATGGATAAACCATAGTAATGGACATGACTTGTCTATATGCTTATTTTGTAAGTCTAAAGAAATAAACGATTTGACTCTAAATTCGACTCTGACTCATGAATGCAATAAATAAATAAATGATAATACACATCGTTAGAGTGTATAATGACGACATCGTCTGTCATCCTCGACCAGCTGGCTGACAAATATCAATTCTACTTCTAAAGATATAGAGTTCATACTCACTGGTGGTCTGCTCAATATTATACACATCGTTGAAGTGTATAATGACGATATCGTCTGTCATCCCTCGTCCGGCCAGCTGACTGACCGCGCGCCTTCCTACTTGACGGACCTCGAGTGAAGCCTGGAAAATAAATCATAATTTAAAGATGCTGTGTTTAGTTCACATGGCAGGCCAAGCATGGAGAAACAGAACAATTGAACCCGCAACTCGTCCTCGCGAACCTCCCAGGCCCTTAAGGCGCATACACCAGTGAAAGTGGCGCCCCCACCTCTTATTCTATTTTTGTTCTATACCTATTTTATCTTATTACTAGCTGCACCCCGCGGCTTCGCCCCCGTGGAATTTATCTCACATCCCACGGAAAACGGGATAAAAAGTATCCTATGTCAGTCTCCTGGTTTTAAGCTGCCTCCCGACCAATTTTCAGCCAAGTCGCTTCAGCCGTTCTTGAGTTATAAGTGTTGTAACAAACACGACTTTCTTTTATATATATAGATAGATTACGTTATACACAGGATTTTTTTTAAAATATATCGTACAGTTTGAGGTATCTATCATAAGTTATTTATGAATGCCTCTGTAATAGTTTCATTTGGTAAAGCTTAGGCAGATATACGAAGTTGCGCTTTTTGGCCACCAAACTCGATTTTCGCATCTCTTCCTAAAATATAATAAGATAAAACTATTACAGAGGTATCAAAAATAGCTTTTAATAGATACCACAAACTGTACGATGGATTTTTAAAATTTCCTATGTTAATTTTGAACTGTTTGTTTTATAAAATATTAAAAAAACTGTTTTTTTTCCAACCCTGAACGTAATAATATGATAAAATAGGTGGCGCTGTCATATTGGCTCTGGAGGTCGATTAATTCAAAATATATTTTTAAATTTATTAACATACTAGTTTCGGCCTGTGGCTTCGCACACGTTGTTTGGATTAAAACCTGTATGCAAGATTTCACCCCGATCTGTTCAGTAGATTTGGCATGAAGAGATAGGTAACAAACATCTAATTTTAATTCTAAAACCCTATTAACCGTCCTTCTAAAGATGGCATATTAATAGATTTGTACATGCCTGACAATTAAGATGAATAGGTGGCTGATAAGATAATCTAGATAGGTAGGTATACTAGCTACGTGCTTATGGGCATTCGATTTACCATTGCTCGGTAGATAACTTTTGTACTGTTGTAATTTTTTCGTTCTAAATGTCATGTAACGCAGATTATAAAAAATCTTTAAAAAGGTTGTTCTACCAATTTTTTCTATCAACTATCAATTCAGTCTCATGAATTCAGTGATGAAGTTAGTTCCATCATGAGTTTACAGACACTGGATTTGCGCCAAATTACTTCCTCGCTAGGTTTATTGTGGAAACAATTTTAAATCGCAAAAATTTCCCGGCAACGTAAATTTATCTGCTTACAGTGTAGTATTAAAAGGCCTATTAAACTACCCTACAACTAAATCTATGCATCCGACATTCACGATATTTGACGCGTTGTTGCAATTGTAAACCACCCATTTTTTAAGCATCATAAAATCATGTGAGTTAGACGGATGTCATAAGCGTGGTCATGCATAAGAATCATATCAGCGAGTTAACAATGCAAAATAAACCTTGAGGCTTCGATAATAATGCTGTCCCGTAGTAATAGTCTACCATCCATAACTGGTCCCAGCATAACCAGCTTAATATTATATAGGTAATAACTCTCAGAAATATTTTGTGTCTTCTATGTCTGTGTAGTACCTACAGGGTCTATAATATTTAGATTTAAAATCATTAATAATTGAATAAATAATGTCAATCAGCATAAATTTTAATTATAAAATAACTCAAACTGTGTGTGTTCTTGGTGATTATAAATAATTAAAAACATAAAACTGTCCAGTACAAAATCTTAAGTGACTACTTTATGTACACAAACAACTTTATTTAGGTACTCCAAACTACTTAAGATCTAAATACTTACTTTTTTTTCAACACTACATATCTACAAGGACTACTTTATCTACACCAACTATATGAAATCCACAGCACAATTTTATAAGCAGCAACTACATTAAGGTCTACAAAGAAATACCACTTTATCTACACAATACTACCTTATCTACCCAAGTATATACTCAGCAACTCAGCATTACATTAGAACATGACTGCTTCAGCTACCCAACCACGTAGCACACTCCATCAGAATCATCTCCCCGCATATCCACATTGGTAGATTCGGATCAGTAAGCACCAACAAGACTGGAGTTCTGTACCAACCAACACAACCTGCAGAGGGTGGGGAGCTACAAAAGACTACTTTATTTACACAAAACTTCTTTGTTGCTACAAAGACTACTTTAACAAAAAACTACTCTAACTACCCAAAACTACATTATCCACTTAAAACTACATTAGAACTCCACATGCCTGCTTCAGCCAGCCAACGACGGAGCGCACCCCATCAGACACCTCCCCTGGCATGTCCACACTGGTGGACTCAATCAGGGAGCTCCAACGGGATCGGAGAGCTGCTTGGGCAGCAAACGATGCCATTGCTTGTCCACACTTTACTAAAATCATTTTTAGCTGCTGGGTTTTCTTACAGTCATATTCTGACTAGGACTTTTACAAGCTAGACTTTTGGAATTTGGTTTGTGTATATAACAAGGCCTTCAGATGGTGATGATTTTTTTTTTCTTTTTATTATTATTGATTAATATCACAGTTAGTACTTTTTTTTTACTATAGTTTGTCTGTATAGTGGTCAACTTGTGTACTTTTATTTAGGCATCAATTTATTAATAGATTTGGTTTTTATTAAATAGGTAGACATACCTACATCAAAATATTGATGTGCTAAATTGTTAAATTTATGGGATAAGTAGATAAATTTTATTACTGATTTAAATTCATTATCAATTATTGAGCCACCATGGTAACAATATAATTAGTAACAACTTGGTACTATATGAAGGTCGCTATTTTGCATATTATTATGCCCACTAGGTGTGTTCAAGGCAAACCATTAAATTTTAGTTCACTCATGTCTAATTTAGCACCAGTGTGTTGTACTCGTACTACGAGTATGTCGTACAATTAATTAATTCTGTTCTTTTTTCAGCATTATTATACCACAGTCACTTGTTTTCACAAAAAAATACATAAAAAAACACTGGCACACAATAAAACTTTGCATAAAACCTTTTTCATTGCACTTGATGCATTTAAAAATTGTCACAGACGAATGAAGTCACGAAATTCGAATTAGGAACTAAAACTAGATCTGCAATGCCGTAGTGGTAATGAAAATCGCAGGGTCAAGGTATCTTCCTAGTTTATTTTAGGACATAACAAGACCTAAATAAACGGTCAGCTGAGCGAGCTATGGGTTGGGACAGACGTTAAAATTACTAGTTGACGTGTGTTATCTTTTATCAAATACATTCCTTACTCTCAGAAGAAGCGAAACCGTAAAATATTTTCAGTAAATCGAAAAAATTTAACTTACCCTGAAAATTGATGGCGCTTGAATGAAACACCAGTTATTACCTCTAAATAGTGAGACTTTTATTCACTAATTAGACATTTATCACTTCACAAGTTTAGAATTCCTATTTTATTCTTTGTATATAGAATTTTGTATGAATTTTACACCCACCAGCAGCGCGTGAACGGAATCCATCCAATCTAGGCAACTTTTAGTTTGACATTTTGCTTGTCAAATTGATAAGAAACGTCAAATTCGATCGCCGCAATCAGCTGTCAGATACGTTTTGTTCTAAGCAGAAAGCGGAAAACTTTATTACGGATTGAGCTGCACTGCACCGTATTTTTAAATCGGAACTGTAATCTGTACCCAGAGTATTTGATAAATTAGATAATGTTGTATAGAAATAATCTATAAGCCGGTCACATTGATTAATTAAAAAGGGAAGATGAGGTACTAGTTTCTCGAAAATGGCAACCTCATATTGTGTATAATTGTGTGCTCCCACCTCAGTCGCCGTCGGACCGGCGGCGGCGGCACGGGCGGTCGTGATTTGCGTGAAATATTGTTGTCTCGGTCTCACTTCGGTCTTAGATACGTCTTTCCGTCTTTGTTCTTCTTTGTATTGCACAGGGACTGGAAATGTAACTGTTCTGTGAGCGTATGTGTTTGCGTGTAGTTGTAACACATGCCAATTTTTGAGTAAGCGCTGGAAGAACGTAACCTATCTTCCCTTTTTAATTAATCAATGGCCGGTCATTGTGAAATGATATAAGCCTACCTAAGTACCTACCTTGCTAGGTTTACCTATCTACTCCTATCTATACCCATATTTCTTCCGCTAGTTGACAAAAAATTAGGCAAGTGAATTAGAGTCAATTGCACCTTATTTCTTATTTGATAGTACCTAATTACTACTAATCAAGCAGTTTATAGTATAGTAAAAATTTGACTTGTCTAAGTGATTATTTTGTAAGTCTAAATCTAAAGAAATAAACGATTTGACTCTGACTCATACCTATTTTTGTTAAACTGTAATGTTACATTATGATGATAAATAAAAATAAACTATAATAAATAGAAGCTAGAAAATTAACCCCTATTATTGAAAAGCACCGATTAGATTAGATTTACTATTTGTGCGCAGATACCTAGACCTAGCTACTTAGGTAGGTACAGGTACCTAAGGTCTTAAACTAATACTTTCATGGCCCAACCTGGCAACCCTACGCACACCCCGCAGACCCTCCTCGTGGCGGAGCTGGGCAGTGAATGCGTTAATATTAACGCATCTGAAGGTACTGAAATGACAATAGGAGGGATCGTCATCTACACTCAGTGATTTTAGCAAAAATTCTGAAATTGATGCCTGGAAGAAATTGCTCATAGCGATAAGGCCACCCCATATACATTTTTACTTAATTTAGATTCAAGATTATGTTTTGTATCATTTCTTATGTACTGGTATACCTAATAAAGTATGCAGTTAATTAAACGATCAACGTGATAATAGGATTTTGTTATTCTATTTGTGATAAGACTTCAACATCTTTTTTCGAGTATATTTGAAAACGGACAACTACAACAGTTATAGCGTAGTATAACTTTTTTTTCCTTTTGAAAAGAGCTATCGAACGACGACAACAACTTTACTCATCTTGATTGGACAAAGTACCAAAAAGGCCCAAAAATGCTCATCCTCCTTTGTTTGTTTGTGTGTTTGGTGTAGGTACATTAACCCTTCATCCATTATTTTTCTCATTGTTTACGCTTTTAGTATGAAATCTGAAGATGCCAGGATTTCTGTAGTGACATAACTCCTTCATTCATAATGAAAAACCGAAAAATCTAAAAATGTGACATAACACCATCCACTCATGTCTTCAAATGCTTTGACTCTTTGCTTGTACCAACCCTAAAACTTATTGACAGCGCGACCTTTTGTACGCTCTTCCGAAAAGGAAGTTTACATCCGAATTTGAATAGAAATTGGACCTAAGTCTGTTACAAACGTCCGATTTCGTCGTGCAAACAGGCAAACAGCGAACTGACTGTTCGGTTCGGACAGATTCACCCATTCAATATCAGATGAAAACTTCGATTAATTAAACGCGTTTAAAAGGCGATAAACAAATAAATAAACGGTGAAATAGGACCTTGTCTGTCTACCCTTAGGTCCAATTTCACTTCGGTAAAAATTTCGTTTTCGAAAACGCATACAAAATAAATTTTGATGCAAAAACTCAGCAAAAATCTGGCATTCGAGTTTTCACTCGCCGCCATGGATATAGAAGTGCTAGACATTAACCGGAGCTAAGCTAACGAGTTAATTAAAACCGCGAGGTTGAGGCACGCCCAAGGAGCATGCGCAGTTCCACGTCGCGGCCGCGCGCGCGGGCGATCGTTTCCCGCGCACTCTACAAAGACAGCCTGCCAAAGCGCGTGACGTCACGTGCCTGTAAAGATCTCCTAACTAACGCTAGTGATCTAGAAACAGTTATTATGTAACATCACACTATCTATGAGATACACTTCCAATAGGACAAAATGAATTTTCAGATGGTTGGTCCGGCACTGAAAAAATTTTGCTTGCGCGATCTAGAAATCTCGCAGTATTTTTCAAATATCTTATTGCATATTAACAAAAACATACTTTTTGCATTCGGTAAAATTTTATGTTACTCTTATTTATTTATTGATCTAAAAACAATCAAAAAATTGCGAAGTCTGTAGAACAAAAAACAGTTTGTAAGTTTGAAAAAGTTTGTGAAAACAGACAAGCGATGATAACGCCATCTAGTTATACTAAATGAACGATAATTTACTCGTTCTTGACGATTTGGTGTTGAATCCAAAGTTGCTTGAATTGTCCACGAACCTTTCTTTAGTAACTTTGAATAAATGGTTCCAGATATTTTATTGTTTGTGCAGATAAGCTCTGGGGGCCATTCTGCGACGACGTAAAAGCGATTAGTCAGCAGAATTGGGCCCTTGTTATTCTTTTATTCTGTATCTAACTTCTAATAATATATTTCTAATATATTTTCAAGAACTACAAATAAAACAACGTTTCATGGCTTATCTTGTTTACAATGTATTAATATTTTAATTACACATTTACCTTAATTATTAACTTACAAATAGAGATAGTAGCAGTACCAGTACCTTATTGATTTCTTATTTCTTTACCTACTCAACAATACAACAAAGAAAACAGAAGTTAAATTAGTATTCAATCGTTGAAAAAGTGCTTTAGAATAATTTGGTCCTATACAAAAGACTTCAACGCGTTGACTGTCGCAAAACCGTAGCACTACGAATTTTATACAAAATGTAGCCCATTCACGAGTTCTTGAGTGGAGACCGCGACTCGGCAAACGTCTTCAGCTTGACGTATCCAGGGCCCATGAGCGGCCCATGAACCTATATTAGTCCACTGCTGGACATAGGCCTCCCCTAATGAGCGCTATAGCGACCTAGGGCGCTATGGCGTGGACTAATATAGGCTGATGATGACGTAGGCCATTCTAACTTTACAATTGAGGTATCTTTATAAGTTATAAACGACTTCAAAAAAGATGGAGGTTCTCTATTCAACTGTTTTTTTTTTCATTTAAATGCTGGTGCTTCCCGTGCAGTCCCATTACAAATTGACTAAATATCATAAATGCTAAAGTTTGGATGTTTAGATGTACCTAATGTACATATGTATTGATGGATGGATGTTTGTTACGTCTTCACGCCAAAACGACTGAACCGATTGGGCTGAAATTTGTAGCCTGGAAAATATAGGAAACTGTTTATTTTATCCCACTAATTAGTTGTCATGGGATAGAAATAACCTTCAAACGTTTCCATAGAAACAACGCGTACGAAACCGCGGGCAGAAACTAGTTTTTAATGCTATAAATGTCAGAATCAACTGCTGAATTCCGAGATCTAGTGAATATATCGTTTTGGGAACAAACCTCAATAAAAAACTTACAAATCATCTCACCCACAGGTTTTTACATAAAGTTTTATTATTCATACATAACACGGTCGGTACCTACTATTAAAAAATACTAAGGACTTTTAAATATCTAAACTGATTTTATACCTACTAATTATAATAATAATATTATAAAGAGGAAAGATTTTATTGTTTCTTTGTTTGTATAGAATAGGCTCCGAAACTACTGGTCTGACATAAAAAAATCTTCTTGTAAAAGTGAAATCGTGAGGCGCTGCTAGTAATTGAACTGCATCGGTAATTACCATTATATGACATAATCTTTACCTATTCCGTTAACAAATTCTTAAACCTAGTACCTAAACACAGACTTTAATGACAAAATTAAAACTCCTAGAGAAACTGAGTACCAAAACATGTCGAGCGCTTACGAGGTTGCTTTTTACTTTTTTTACATAATACGATTTCGTATTTGTCTATATTAAAAAAATTACATGTAAAGTGGTTTTATCAATCAAATGTACTTGAGTACTTCTGTATTTCTTATTCTACGTATAAATGCATATTAACATTAATAAAATAATAAATAACCTTCACTCAATTTACAAACTGCATTGATACCAAAAATCGGAATCCGCATCCAACCAATCAATAATCTTTCCATCATGCCACATAAAAGTGCCTTTTAACTTCGGTGACGCCTCTAAAATGAGGTAGAGCACATTTTTAGCTGCCTCATCTGCCTCAAGATCACCTCCACCATTCGCCATATCAGTTTTCACATGTCCAGGGTGTAAAGCATTGATGGAAATGTTGTTGTATTTATTTTGCTGTATTTTTGTGAGAGCGGTAACCGCAATTTTGGACACCCTGTGCTCTGCGTGCTTTCCATTATCAGCAAAGTCATCCTTGTTAAACGTTCCGTTCCTAACACTTTCCAGATACGAATCGACGAATTTATTCAGCTGTTCCATGTTCAAATCGGGGCTTTGGAGTATTTTCAGCCAGTGTTTGCTCTTGAGGTTCGATAGATGGCCACAGGCGGACGATATGTTAACTACTCTAGCGCCATCTTTTAGTAGAGGGTAGAGGTACGTTTCTATTGTGAGCAAACTTCTGTAGTTGGTGTCGATGTTACATTCACGATATTTGACGCGTTGTTGCAATTGTAAACCACCCATTTTTTAAGCATCATAAAATCATGTGAGTTAGACGGATGTCATAAGCGTGGTCATGCATAAGAATCATATCAGCGAGTTAACAATGCAAAATAAACCTTGAGGCTTCGATAATAATGCTGTCCCGTAGTAATAGTCTACCATCCATAACTGGTCCCAGCATAACCAGCTTAATATTATATAGGTAATAACTCTCAGAAATATTTTGTGTCTTCTATGTCTGTGTAGTACCTACAGGGTCTATAATATTTAGATTTAAAATCATTAATAATTGAATAAATAATGTCAATCAGCATAAATTTTAATTATAAAATAACTCAAACTGTGTGTGTTCTTGGTGATTATAAATAATTAAAAACATAAAACTGTCCAGTACAAAATCTTAAGTGACTACTTTATGTACACAAACAACTTTATTTAGGTACTCCAAACTACTTAAGATCTAAATACTTACTTTTTTTTCAACACTACATATCTACAAGGACTACTTTATCTACACCAACTATATGAAATCCACAGCACAATTTTATAAGCAGCAACTACATTAAGGTCTACAAAGAAATACCACTTTATCTACACAATACTACCTTATCTACCCAAGTATATACTCAGCAACTCAGCATTACATTAGAACATGACTGCTTCAGCTACCCAACCACGTAGCACACTCCATCAGAATCATCTCCCCGCATATCCACATTGGTAGATTCGGATCAGTAAGCACCAACAAGACTGGAGTTCTGTACCAACCAACACAACCTGCAGAGGGTGGGGAGCTACAAAAGACTACTTTATTTACACAAAACTTCTTTGTTGCTACAAAGACTACTTTAACAAAAAACTACTCTAACTACCCAAAACTACATTATCCACTTAAAACTACATTAGAACTCCACATGCCTGCTTCAGCCAGCCAACGACGGAGCGCACCCCATCAGACACCTCCCCTGGCATGTCCACACTGGTGGACTCAATCAGGGAGCTCCAACGGGATCGGAGAGCTGCTTGGGCAGCAAACGATGCCATTGCTTGTCCACACTTTACTAAAATCATTTTTAGCTGCTGGGTTTTCTTACAGTCATATTCTGACTAGGACTTTTACAAGCTAGACTTTTGGAATTTGGTTTGTGTATATAACAAGGCCTTCAGATGGTGATGATTTTTTTTTTCTTTTTATTATTATTGATTAATATCACAGTTAGTACTTTTTTTTTACTATAGTTTGTCTGTATAGTGGTCAACTTGTGTACTTTTATTTAGGCATCAATTTATTAATAGATTTGGTTTTTATTAAATAGGTAGACATACCTACATCAAAATATTGATGTGCTAAATTGTTAAATTTATGGGATAAGTAGATAAATTTTATTACTGATTTAAATTCATTATCAATTATTGAGCCACCATGGTAACAATATAATTAGTAACAACTTGGTACTATATGAAGGTCGCTATTTTGCATATTATTATGCCCACTAGGTGTGTTCAAGGCAAACCATTAAATTTTAGTTCACTCATGTCTAATTTAGCACCAGTGTGTTGTACTCGTACTACGAGTATGTCGTACAATTAATTAATTCTGTTCTTTTTTCAGCATTATTATACCACAGTCACTTGTTTTCACAAAAAAATACATAAAAAAACACTGGCACACAATAAAACTTTGCATAAAACCTTTTTCATTGCACTTGATGCATTTAAAAATTGTCACAGACGAATGAAGTCACGAAATTCGAATTAGGAACTAAAACTAGATCTGCAATGCCGTAGTGGTAATGAAAATCGCAGGGTCAAGGTATCTTCCTAGTTTATTTTAGGACATAACAAGACCTAAATAAACGGTCAGCTGAGCGAGCTATGGGTTGGGACAGACGTTAAAATTACTAGTTGACGTGTGTTATCTTTTATCAAATACATTCCTTACTCTCAGAAGAAGCGAAACCGTAAAATATTTTCAGTAAATCGAAAAAATTTAACTTACCCTGAAAATTGATGGCGCTTGAATGAAACACCAGTTATTACCTCTAAATAGTGAGACTTTTATTCACTAATTAGACATTTATCACTTCACAAGTTTAGAATTCCTATTTTATTCTTTGTAATTCGATTTATAGAATTTTGTATGAATTTTACACCCACCAGCAGCGCGTGAACGGAATCCATCCAATCTAGGCAACTTTTAGTTTGACATTTTGCTTGTCAAATTGATAAGAAACGTCAAATTCGATCGCCGCAATCAGCTGTCAGATACGTTTTGTTCTAAGCAGAAAGCGGAAAACTTTATTACGGATTGAGCTGCACTGCACCGTATTTTTAAATCGGAACTGTAATCTGTACCCAGAGTATTTGATAAATTAGATAATGTTGTATAGAAATAATCTATAAGCCGGTCACATTGATTAATTAAAAAGGGAAGATGAGGTACTAGTTTCTCGAAAATGGCAACCTCATATTGTGTATAATTGTGTGCTCCCACCTCAGTCGCCGTCGGACCGGCGGCGGCGGCACGGGCGGTCGTGATTTGCGTGAAATATTGTTGTCTCGGTCTCACTTCGGTCTTAGATACGTCTTTCCGTCTTTGTTCTTCTTTGTATTGCACAGGGACTGGAAATGTAACTGTTCTGTGAGCGTATGTGTTTGCGTGTAGTTGTAACACATGCCAATTTTTGAGTAAGCGCTGGAAGAACGTAACCTATCTTCCCTTTTTAATTAATCAATGGCCGGTCATTGTGAAATGATATAAGCCTACCTAAGTACCTACCTTGCTAGGTTTACCTATCTACTCCTATCTATACCCATATTTCTTCCGCTAGTTGACAAAAAATTAGGCAAGTGAATTAGAGTCAATTGCACCTTATTTCTTATTTGATAGTACCTAATTACTACTAATCAAGCAGTTTATAGTATAGTAAAAATTTGACTTGTCTAAGTGATTATTTTGTAAGTCTAAATCTAAAGAAATAAACGATTTGACTCTGACTCATACCTATTTTTGTTAAACTGTAATGTTACATTATGATGATAAATAAAAATAAACTATAATAAATAGAAGCTAGAAAATTAACCCCTATTATTGAAAAGCACCGATTAGATTAGATTTACTATTTGTGCGCAGATACCTAGACCTAGCTACTTAGGTAGGTACAGGTACCTAAGGTCTTAAACTAATACTTTCATGGCCCAACCTGGCAACCCTACGCACACCCCGCAGACCCTCCTCGTGGCGGAGCTGGGCAGTGAATGCGTTAATATTAACGCATCTGAAGGTACTGAAATGACAATAGGAGGGATCGTCATCTACACTCAGTGATTTTAGCAAAAATTCTGAAATTGATGCCTGGAAGAAATTGCTCATAGCGATAAGGCCACCCCATATACATTTTTACTTAATTTAGATTCAAGATTATGTTTTGTATCATTTCTTATGTACTGGTATACCTAATAAAGTATGCAGTTAATTAAACGATCAACGTGATAATAGGATTTTGTTATTCTATTTGTGATAAGACTTCAACATCTTTTTTCGAGTATATTTGAAAACGGACAACTACAACAGTTATAGCGTAGTATAACTTTTTTTTCCTTTTGAAAAGAGCTATCGAACGACGACAACAACTTTACTCATCTTGATTGGACAAAGTACCAAAAAGGCCCAAAAATGCTCATCCTCCTTTGTTTGTTTGTGTGTTTGGTGTAGGTACATTAACCCTTCATCCATTATTTTTCTCATTGTTTACGCTTTTAGTATGAAATCTGAAGATGCCAGGATTTCTGTAGTGACATAACTCCTTCATTCATAATGAAAAACCGAAAAATCTAAAAATGTGACATAACACCATCCACTCATGTCTTCAAATGCTTTGACTCTTTGCTTGTACCAACCCTAAAACTTATTGACAGCGCGACCTTTTGTACGCTCTTCCGAAAAGGAAGTTTACATCCGAATTTGAATAGAAATTGGACCTAAGTCTGTTACAAACGTCCGATTTCGTCGTGCAAACAGGCAAACAGCGAACTGACTGTTCGGTTCGGACAGATTCACCCATTCAATATCAGATGAAAACTTCGATTAATTAAACGCGTTTAAAAGGCGATAAACAAATAAATAAACGGTGAAATAGGACCTTGTCTGTCTACCCTTAGGTCCAATTTCACTTCGGTAAAAATTTCGTTTTCGAAAACGCATACAAAATAAATTTTGATGCAAAAACTCAGCAAAAATCTGGCATTCGAGTTTTCACTCGCCGCCATGGATATAGAAGTGCTAGACATTAACCGGAGCTAAGCTAACGAGTTAATTAAAACCGCGAGGTTGAGGCACGCCCAAGGAGCATGCGCAGTTCCACGTCGCGGCCGCGCGCGCGGGCGATCGTTTCCCGCGCACTCTACAAAGACAGCCTGCCAAAGCGCGTGACGTCACGTGCCTGTAAAGATCTCCTAACTAACGCTAGTGATCTAGAAACAGTTATTATGTAACATCACACTATCTATGAGATACACTTCCAATAGGACAAAATGAATTTTCAGATGGTTGGTCCGGCACTGAAAAAATTTTGCTTGCGCGATCTAGAAATCTCGCAGTATTTTTCAAATATCTTATTGCATATTAACAAAAACATACTTTTTGCATTCGGTAAAATTTTATGTTACTCTTATTTATTTATTGATCTAAAAACAATCAAAAAATTGCGAAGTCTGTAGAACAAAAAACAGTTTGTAAGTTTGAAAAAGTTTGTGAAAACAGACAAGCGATGATAACGCCATCTAGTTATACTAAATGAACGATAATTTACTCGTTCTTGACGATTTGGTGTTGAATCCAAAGTTGCTTGAATTGTCCACGAACCTTTCTTTAGTAACTTTGAATAAATGGTTCCAGATATTTTATTGTTTGTGCAGATAAGCTCTGGGGGCCATTCTGCGACGACGTAAAAGCGATTAGTCAGCAGAATTGGGCCCTTGTTATTCTTTTATTCTGTATCTAACTTCTAATAATATATTTCTAATATATTTTCAAGAACTACAAATAAAACAACGTTTCATGGCTTATCTTGTTTACAATGTATTAATATTTTAATTACACATTTACCTTAATTATTAACTTACAAATAGAGATAGTAGCAGTACCAGTACCTTATTGATTTCTTATTTCTTTACCTACTCAACAATACAACAAAGAAAACAGAAGTTAAATTAGTATTCAATCGTTGAAAAAGTGCTTTAGAATAATTTGGTCCTATACAAAAGACTTCAACGCGTTGACTGTCGCAAAACCGTAGCACTACGAATTTTATACAAAATGTAGCCCATTCACGAGTTCTTGAGTGGAGACCGCGACTCGGCAAACGTCTTCAGCTTGACGTATCCAGGGCCCATGAGCGGCCCATGAACCTATATTAGTCCACTGCTGGACATAGGCCTCCCCTAATGAGCGCTATAGCGACCTAGGGCGCTATGGCGTGGACTAATATAGGCTGATGATGACGTAGGCCATTCTAACTTTACAATTGAGGTATCTTTATAAGTTATAAACGACTTCAAAAAAGATGGAGGTTCTCTATTCAACTGTTTTTTTTTTCATTTAAATGCTGGTGCTTCCCGTGCAGTCCCATTACAAATTGACTAAATATCATAAATGCTAAAGTTTGGATGTTTAGATGTACCTAATGTACATATGTATTGATGGATGGATGTTTGTTACGTCTTCACGCCAAAACGACTGAACCGATTGGGCTGAAATTTGTAGCCTGGAAAATATAGGAAACTGTTTATTTTATCCCACTAATTAGTTGTCATGGGATAGAAATAACCTTCAAACGTTTCCATAGAAACAACGCGTACGAAACCGCGGGCAGAAACTAGTTTTTAATGCTATAAATGTCAGAATCAACTGCTGAATTCCGAGATCTAGTGAATATATCGTTTTGGGAACAAACCTCAATAAAAAACTTACAAATCATCTCACCCACAGGTTTTTACATAAAGTTTTATTATTCATACATAACACGGTCGGTACCTACTATTAAAAAATACTAAGGACTTTTAAATATCTAAACTGATTTTATACCTACTAATTATAATAATAATATTATAAAGAGGAAAGATTTTATTGTTTCTTTGTTTGTATAGAATAGGCTCCGAAACTACTGGTCTGACATAAAAAAATCTTCTTGTAAAAGTGAAATCGTGAGGCGCTGCTAGTAATTGAACTGCATCGGTAATTACCATTATATGACATAATCTTTACCTATTCCGTTAACAAATTCTTAAACCTAGTACCTAAACACAGACTTTAATGACAAAATTAAAACTCCTAGAGAAACTGAGTACCAAAACATGTCGAGCGCTTACGAGGTTGCTTTTTACTTTTTTTACATAATACGATTTCGTATTTGTCTATATTAAAAAAATTACATGTAAAGTGGTTTTATCAATCAAATGTACTTGAGTACTTCTGTATTTCTTATTCTACGTATAAATGCATATTAACATTAATAAAATAATAAATAACCTTCACTCAATTTACAAACTGCATTGATACCAAAAATCGGAATCCGCATCCAACCAATCAATAATCTTTCCATCATGCCACATAAAAGTGCCTTTTAACTTCGGTGACGCCTCTAAAATGAGGTAGAGCACATTTTTAGCTGCCTCATCTGCCTCAAGATCACCTCCACCATTCGCCATATCAGTTTTCACATGTCCAGGGTGTAAAGCATTGATGGAAATGTTGTTGTATTTATTTTGCTGTATTTTTGTGAGAGCGGTAACCGCAATTTTGGACACCCTGTGCTCTGCGTGCTTTCCATTATCAGCAAAGTCATCCTTGTTAAACGTTCCGTTCCTAACACTTTCCAGATACGAATCGACGAATTTATTCAGCTGTTCCATGTTCAAATCGGGGCTTTGGAGTATTTTCAGCCAGTGTTTGCTCTTGAGGTTCGATAGATGGCCACAGGCGGACGATATGTTAACTACTCTAGCGCCATCTTTTAGTAGAGGGTAGAGGTACGTTTCTATTGTGAGCAAACTTCTGTAGTTGGTGTCGATGTTTCGCTTAGCAGTTTCGTAGGTTGGGTAAAGTTGTCTTAGTTCCAATACAGCTGCGTTGTTCACTAAAACATCAAACTTTCTATGTTTTTCTTTGATGAATTCCGCAAATTTTTTCACACTTTCCGAGCTGGTAACATCGTATTTTACTTTTTTTACATAATACGATTTCGTATTTGTCTATATTAAAAAAATTACATGTAAAGTGGTTTTATCAATCAAATGTACTTGAGTACTTCTGTATTTCTTATTCTACGTATAAATGCATATTAACATTAATAAAATAATAAATAACCTTCACTCAATTTACAAACTGCATTGATACCAAAAATCGGAATCCGCATCCAACCAATCAATAATCTTTCCATCATGCCACATAAAAGTGCCTTTTAACTTCGGTGACGCCTCTAAAATGAGGTAGAGCACATTTTTAGCTGCCTCATCTGCCTCAAGATCACCTCCACCATTCGCCATATCAGTTTTCACATGTCCAGGGTGTAAAGCATTGATGGAAATGTTGTTGTATTTATTTTGCTGTATTTTTGTGAGAGCGGTAACCGCAATTTTGGACACCCTGTGCTCTGCGTGCTTTCCATTACCAGCAAAGTCATCCTTGTTAAACGTTCCGTTCCTAACACTTTCCAGATACGAATCGACGAATTTATTCAGCTGTTCCATGTTCAAATCGGGGCTTTGGAGTATTTTCAGCCAGTGTTTGCTCTTGAGGTTCGATAGATGGCCACAGGCGGACGATATGTTAACTACTCTAGCGCCATCTTTTAGTAGAGGGTAGAGGTACGTTTCTATTGTAAGCAAACTTCTGTAGTTGGTGTCGATGTTTCGCTTAGCAGTTTCGTAGGTTGGGTAAAGTTGTCTTAGTTCCAATACAGCTGCGTTGTTCACTAAAACATCAAACTTTCTATGTTTTTCTTTGATGAATTCCGCAAATTTTTTCACACTTTCCGAGCTGGTAACATCGAGCTGATGAAATTCTGGCTTTAATCCGATTTCGTTCAAACTTTTCACGGCTTTCAGGCCTAGTTCTTCGTTTCTCGCGGTGAGGTAAACGATTCCGTCGAATTTCTGGCACAGGCCTTTCACAATCGCGAATCCAAGGCCTTTGTTAGAGCCGGTAACTATAGCAACCTTTTGCGCCATTTTCACACGTCTTATTTCATTGGAGTTCGAACAGAGACT
The DNA here is from genome assembly GCA_955876795.1 of Eupithecia tripunctaria. Taxonomy (NCBI): domain Eukaryota; kingdom Metazoa; phylum Arthropoda; class Insecta; order Lepidoptera; family Geometridae; genus Eupithecia; species Eupithecia tripunctaria. Next base: position 2,442,253 of record OY041623.1, on the reverse strand, counting down.
GAGCAACTTCTTTGACTCGGCTGCATTTTGTTTTGAATTGTTATCATTAGTGTAGTGTGAACAAACCTAGCTGTTGTTGTTTTTATCACGTGTTATCAGTTCGTAAATAATAAATGTGGCGTCTGCAGTTAAATGATGTAAATAATAAACAGTTATTAACGTTTTAAATTAGTGATTAGGGTATGGCTATCCCTAGGTGCTTAAGATAATGAATTTATTTAAGATAACAATAGTGTGTGATAAATTTATCTATTCGTGTGCATAAATAGTGCCGACCAAACGAATATGATAAGAAAATGACAGCTGATTTAATGAGCCGGCTAAGTTTGAGTCTAACATGCGCTGGGGGGTTATGCTCTATGATATATCTATCTATGGTTTGTCCACGTTGAATGGAGCATGTTAGTAAACAAAATACGACACAAACAACAAAATCTCACTTGCTTAGCGTCTAGTTTCAGATATAATTGCAAGCAATTTTTATTGAAGAGAGGAACTAAAATCGACAAGTAATATAAATTATTAGGTCCTTTCCTTACATATGAAATTGGCGTTTTTCGTACTGGCCACTTTAATCACAAATTTCTCCTCTTTGGTAAGGAATTCCAAATTCAAATTTGTACAGCTATAGACTCATGTATTTGTGCTTCGATGATCGTCATTCATTTGTTTTTTTCTTCTGTTTTTTTCTGTTTGCGTCACTCATTTTACAAAATGGAAAACTTAAAATATCGCATTATTTACGAGTACGAGTTCCGCCGTGGCACTAGTGCTGCGGAAACAACTCGAAGGGTGAATGATGTGTATGGCGGTCGTGTTGCAAAAGAAAACACAGTTCATTTTTGGTTCCAACGTTTTCGTTCTGGAAATTTCGACCTGCAGAACAAGCCCCGTGGACGGCCTGAGACTCAAGTTGATAATGAAGAGTTGAAGGCTATTGTGGAAGCGGATCCATCGCAAACCACGTCCGAGTTAGCTGCAGGCTGCGATGTTAGTGATAAAACTGTTTTAATTCACTTGAAGCAAATTGGGAAGATTAAAAAGCTTGAAAGGTGGGTACCTCACGAATTGACTGAAGCAAACCGGCAAACGCGCGTCGACTGCTGCGTTACATTACTAAACCGGCACAATAATGAAGGTATTTTAAACCGAATCATTACCTGTGATGAAAAATGGGTTCTTTACGATAATCGGAAGCGCTCAGCGCAATGGTTGGATCCTGGCCAGCCAGCCAAATCCTGCCCCAAGCGAAAATTAACCCCAAAAAAGTTACTTGTAAGCGTTTGGTGGACTAGAGCCGGTATTGTTCATTACAATTTTCTCAAATCTGGCCAGACTATTACGGCTGATGTCTAAACAACCTAGGCTGGTCAATCGCTCCACGCCACTGCTGCTTCACGACAACGCTAGACCACACACTGCGCAACAGACGGCTACTAAATTAGGAGAGCTTCAATTGGAAAGTCTAAGACATCCTCCGTACTCCCCGGACCTTGCTCCAACAGATTACCATTTTTTTCGAAATTTGGATAACTTCTTGCAAGGGAAAAAATTCAACTCCGATGGGGCAGTCCAAATCGCCTTCAAAGATTTTATTGATTCCCGTCCGACTGGTTTTTTTAGTAAAGGGATCAATGAACTACCTATAAGATGGCAAAAGTGCATAGAAAATAATGGTTCATACTTTGATTAATTAAATATATTTTATTAAAAAATATTCGACTTTTTGTTCCTCCCATACAAAACGCCAATTTCATATGTAAGGACCTAATATGTATAAAAGGACGCGCCAACAAAGTGAATTTTAGGTTAAGTATGGGCGGTTTGTTTACTAAGATGCTTCATTGAAAATTGACACGGTATAGGTATCTGCCGTTCCTACTAGTTTAAGTTTAATAAGTTCACAAGGCTTAGTTTAACAAGGCTTCAAAGACATGCATCATTCCGCGATGCACGCGCAGCACGGTGCGAAATTAATTGATTTTGGTGTTTTTTTGTATTGAGCATAGGTAGTTTATGCGTGTTCGTATTTTAACTACATTTTGTACAACTTCGAGAAGTAAAAAAATCATTAAATTACAGAAACGCCAAACAAATCACGCCAAAATACGAACGCGACATCAAGGACATGTAAAAACAATTAAAAAAAAGGATAATAAAAAAATACATGTTAATCCCCTCGGGGTCCAGAAACACCCCCATTCGGCTTAGTTCACTCTTTCCATGACACCGTGTATAATTATCGCTGTACAGGGTGACTTTTAAAAGACCAGTATCCTTGAGTTACCAGTATAATTATCAAGAGTCGTAGAACAAACGTTGTTGGCCACCGAAGGTTGTAGGTCTTTTAAAAATAACCTTGTATTATTAGCCCCCTTATTCATAACGGTCTGCTAACTTATAACAGTTGCTAATTATTAATTTATACGAAAACAAACAATTCTACTCTGATCTTACAATTAAGAAGATTAAACTTAAGTAGTACTCTAAGTATAATCAGCCCCGTTGTCCACGAATTGTGATAGTTACATAGTAAGGCAACAACGGTACTTAACAGAATTGAGTTGATACCTTATGCTTTACTCCGATTCAGTATCCAAGATATTTTATGTAAACAAAAGACATTCATCAGTGGAAACTTAACAAAATCTCATAAAAATACAGTAAACAGCAAGGTAATAAATGCAAGCTAAAAACAAACACTAACTTCAACAACGCATGATTTCGCGCGTGCAACGAAAAAAACTATTTTATTAGGTACAAATTACAAGAAAAACAGATCCAATCCATTTCCATTATTTGATTGCATTTTTCTCTTTGAAATCAGTGCAAAGCAGTGTTATTTCTTACTCTGACGTAGGTATGCCAATAGAATAAAACTTTTGAGAAAAAGCAATGCTCTAAGTTAGCAGGCTATTATGAATATGGGGGTAGGTATCGCTATAAATATGAACATACACGTTATGTAAGTGACGTAGGCAAAATTTGACTCTACAGATTATCAGAGATTCGTATAAGATTTAAGAGCCTCGCACAAAGGTCTTAACCCACAATTCCCCCACAATAGATTATCCCTTACCCCAAGACAGATTTAACAAGGTTACGTCGTCCTAGACTAAATTAGCTGTATAGAACCTAGAACAAAAACCTTTCTAGCACTAGATTACTAGATTATCTCAAATGGAGCTAATATTTCGCAGTAATGGTTTTGATTAAGGCTGGCTAGTAAATGAAGGTACAGTCGTCTACAACAGAATATTACTGAAAGGATGTCAATCTGAAAATGAGTACGTTTTGCTAATAAGTCGTTATATGGACTATTTTAGACGAGAGGAGAAGGTCATATTATAACTATAATATATTATTAGCACACAATAACGCACTACTATGAGAGAATTGAGCCAAAATTTTGCATAGATGTAGGTGCGTGTGGTATAATTGAGCCGAGTGAACTTTAGTTCACGAAGGGTCAACATTCTTGTTTTTTTTCAGTATGTCTGTACAGGTCGTATTTTACAGATTCAGCGATTTTATAGAATTTTTTGTCGTCGGGGATTTTTGATTAAAGTTGTAAGTACTTCCCCCAAGAAAAGACAAGACTTTTAGACATCTGATTTCGATGATTTTATTTTTAAATTAAAGATAGATATTTTATATAATTCTCATAAAAAAATGGTAAAGATTTATCAGTATCTTAAGCACGACCAGCAGATCAAAATGCAATATGCAACCGTCGCGCCCGCCGCGTAACATTTCAAGAGTATTATACCTCCTATTACGGTCACGCGCATACTTGCAGTTTGTGCAGTAAGAACTACATTAATTTTTACAGAGATGGCGCTCATGTGAGTTTTGGTTTCAAAGATTATTTCATAGTAGTAGCACAGGTAAACAATATAGAGGTAAGTTACACTCATAAATAATTGGTGAAAATCTGATGAGGATTATAGATCTGATAAACAGCTCCTCAAAAAATATTGTAATTTGCTAATGCTAGCTTTGCCTAGCGCTACCTGTTGGTTCTTATAAGTAACATTTAGTGTTCCATGAAAGTGAAGTCTTATACCAATGAAACGATATTATTAAATAAATTTTCAATTACGGAGCTTCAAGAAGCAAATTAAAATTGAATCAACTAAAAAATATTCTTTGCTATTTACTAACGAATCCTATTCTCTTACTTATCAATTTTGAACCGATGTATAAACGCCATCTATTAAAAATAACTATGAACAGAATTTGGTTTTCATTGACTTTAGACTTTGTTTGTTGTTTGAAGCTGGTGTTTGTGCAACAGTTTGGCGCGTTATTTTTGTTTGCGTAATAACATTAAAGTAAATAAATAAACTATAATATATAAATTAACATTGCTTACAGCGGCAGGTGTGCGCTCAGTGCCAGGTTGCAAGCACTGAATGCACCCCTACCCAATGCCGCAGGAATCGGCCGTTCAGATCCTCAGCTACTGCTGTGAGGAGGCTGTTACGGTTGGCTAAACATACAGTATTTTTTTTTTTGTTCTGAGACAAAAATTTACGAAGTTATGACCGAATTACTAGCGAAGCTTACTTACTAAGTGACCGCGTTGCTTGTGACGTCATTGTAATGGAAGAGAGAGCAGTGTATTCTTTGATTAATAATAATTGTCACTTTGAAACAAATTGTCCGATTTGTTATTTCAAAGGGCCTACTAGCATTCGCTATGAAGCGAATGGAAACTAAATGAAAGATTCGTAGGGAAAATCGAAACAGATCACGTGACATACCTATCTGAGGCATTTGTCAAACCCATAGCTACATTTTTGGACTTATTTACTATCGCTTTCGACATCGATTGTTACATTGTCTAACTAAGCCATCAGGTCTTGCGAAATTCTCATAGTGCAAAATTTCAGCCTGATGCATTCAATAGTTTTGGCGTTAGCTTCAACCAAACAACAAATCTTCACAACGGCTCAAACTTTTGCCATAAAAATATTCGTAGGATGTTTAATTTTCTTTTATACTGTCAGCAAATAAACAATCTATCTTTCTAAGAACCGAACCACATTTTCTTAGAATCGTTTTGCGTTTCCTAGTATTCACATACTTAGTAGGTATGTATTACATTGTAATTTTTTTCTCTTAAGATCTCCCCAGACAAAATTACAATGTTCAGTATCTTCTGGCGTCGACTGTAACAGCTCCCAGGCACCTAATGGAATAGGTTAGTAAGTACATAATTACGTGTGAGATATACCTTTCATTAACCAGCTAATATACACGATTTTCTACAATAGATATTACAGTGTAGATGAGAGCTTTTTAAGACCATAGATAACACCTAGGTACTATTCATTTTCGAATCTTAATCACTGAACTATTGTTTTTTGTAGGATCTGCAAATAATTGTCTCGTTTGTTCTGAGTGTTTTTTTATGTTCTTTAAACTCTCGCACTCAGGATTCTGTTGCTCGCTTCACTCCCGAGTTATTCTAGAATCCTGAATGACGCTCAGAATTCAATGACGCCTGTGACATAATTCACTGCTTTGAGTATTACAAAGTCCTACTAATATTATATGGTTAGCACACACGAGCTAATATATAAATCTAATCATATAGCAGGCAGATACTTAAATTTACAGTACATTTAAGTATGTACAAGTTTTGTTTTTCTTATTTAAGTGAACTGTACCTATTTATGTTCTTTGAGAAAATAAAGAATCTTTAAACCCAACTTGGCGAATAATAATGCTATTTTATTCGTGTTTGCATTATTCAACTTTATCGTAATTAACTTAAACACTAAACTGAAAATATGCTGACATCTATTGGCGAATAATAATACTAAAATTTCTAAAAAACCAAATTTACCAAAAAAAGTCAGAAAACGGTGATCCAGGCTTACAAGTTAATGAAAGAACCAATTAAAAAAATAAAAGACGAAACTAAAGAAATTTTCTTCCCAAAACAAAAACCGAAGAAAAAAATTAGAAAGATATTAGATACCTGAGATAAATAGCAAAATGTAATAATAAGAAAAGTATTCATTCGTAAAAAGAGGTTAGTAAGTAGGTAGAAATATAAAACTAATAAATCGCACCTTCGGTAGAACAAGGGCCGAACTAACAAATTTTCGAAAAATGACTTAAGTATGCCAAAGTGCTTTTAAAACGTATTTTTACCCGGAGGAACAAAGACACTCGTTCAATTCCATCTAATTTTGCCAGAGGGCGACAGTGCCTTTGTCACATTGAAGCGTTTTTTCAAACGTATTGGCGCGACAAAATCCTATTGGTCAGTTGCGGCGCTGCCGGCGCGCAGAATGGTTGTCCGATGGAGCGTACAAGTCGTTAAGGTAAATATGCCCTTTTAATTTCAGAGTTTTGGAGGAACAAAGTCTCACTTTCTTTACTTATGCCCATTTCTTAGAAGATAATTTGGAGGTACAAAGTCGTCGGCAGTTAATTGCCTCGAACATTGTTCCAAGATTTTATGAACAGTATTATAATGGATTATTTTAATTGTGATTCGATGGCAAACGTTAATTGCTCAACTAGTTTAATAAATAAGAAACGGATCCATATTTGAATGAGTAGGTACAGTAAGGGACCGTATACCTTAGATTTTTGAAACTTTTATTTTTAATTTTAATCAAGATGAGAACGGTCTCACTTTTCTTATAAAAAGGTACATTATTTAACAGCCGCACTCAGAGATGTTAATGATTGCTTAAACGATTACTAAGTAACGATAAAAAAAACTTAGTGGTAGTTTTAGTAAACATTAACGTCGTTGAGTGCGGCTGTAATTACAGTGCCTACCTTGTTTAGATTTTAGAAATTTTTGTTTTGTTAGAATTTTCCACACAGATACGTTCGATTGCCATTAAATCTGAGTGAAAATATACTATAGTCTTGTTTTTGTCTCTATATTTTATATAACTTTAAAAGTATTGACTCTCTAAATATTTAAGATTGCAAAGACTGTATTAAGTTAAGAACAAAGACTTTAGACTTTTTAAAAATTTAAAAGTTAAATAATTGCTATTTTTATTGAAAAACATCCCACAAAAATGAAGAGAAATACGGACATTATTACTATTTTTTAAGAATGTTGGTGGAACAAAGGCCTAAGTGTGGGTAAATTTTTATATTTATATGAAAATAATTAAAACTATAAATATTTTAGCATTGTGGAGAGCACGCCATTATTCACAAAACTATAAGGTATATTTCACACTAAGGAAATTACCTCAAGGTCAATATAAGACGAAGATAAATTGACTCTAATCACAAAAAAATCTTAAAATGTCTCTCCTGTAAAATCACAAACTTGGCAATTAGGCCCTTGTTCTACCGAAGGTGCGAAATGGTAAAAAAAAAAAAAAATATTTTTTGTATTGTTTATAAGACCTTTATTTGAAATATGGTAAAATAAAAGTAAAATTAAGTTGCACTTGTACCTAACTTTTCAGCGTCAAGATGACTCCTCGCTCTAACTAAGTTTGCACTTGTGTTTAGAAGGGAGGGCGCATACCTACCTGCGGCCTCTTGAGGGATACTCTATTGTACAAAATGTGTGCAAAACATCATTTAAAAAAAAAAGTTATCGAGGAAACAATTATCGTGTTTTTTTTGGGGGAAAACGCGTAATTAAAGATAAAAGATCGAAGTAACATTTACCTAAAAATAAAGGTGGTAAGCTTTCCTTGTGTAGCCTAAGGCATATTTATATACATAATATGTATATAAATATGCCTTAGGCTACACAACCATACAAAAAGATATACATACGTTACAGTTATATTATAACTGTAACGTATGTATATCTTTTTGTATGGTTTTTTGTATAAAAGACTATTTTCAATATCATTCAAGATTAAAAGTAGTATGCACAAATAAAATCTGAGATCTTAAAAAAACTTATCACTTATCTTAGAACTAACTATGGAAAAAAGAACATAACATTTGAAGGAGCAAAACTACTTCATAACTTGCCAAAAAATATAAAAGAATCCGTTAGTCCAGTTTTCAAGAAAAGACTCAAGAAATATGACATATTTCTTCTCTATATATCATCTCTATATATTCTCTAACTGTTAGAGAATATTCCTGTAGAATAATATCCTAACATTTATAGTAACAACTGCACTGTAAACATCAACCATAAATAAGTTTTAACTCGCCATTTGTGATGTGACTTTGACTTACGTAGTTTGTGACGCCGGTCTTACGGACCGGGTTTTAAAAATGAGATTTTCCTAAACTCCGTAGAACTTTTACTTATTCAAATATGAAAAAGGTATGTTTTTTTTTATAATAATACAATATCGTTTATTTATCTTTACGCTTACATAGTTAAACCATTAGAAACACCCAGGGTTTTTCTAATGCTCTTTTAAAAGTATGTTAGATACTAAGAAAAACACATTTATCTGTAAGTGAAAGTATATTATGTTCTTTAAGAAATAAATATCTTTAGCCACAGCTTTCACAGATTCTGAGATAAATAATAATTTTGAGGTACAATTTTGAAGTAAATATGGCACACTCTTAATTAAATCTGTGATGTGAGATCGATCTCATAACCTATATCCTAGATTAAACAGTCGATTGAACCAGTGGTCTATGTATTAGCAATTCCTCTCGTTCTGGTACCTACCTTCACGTAGATATTGGATAGATATCAGAAGGACGTGCTTCACATTTTATATTAGAACTAGCTATTACCCACGGATTCATCATAAAGCAGTTGTATCATCAATGACGATGAACGAGGAGCGAGTATAGTGAGAAACGTGTTGGCGAGAGTCAGAGTCAGAGTCAGAGTCAGAGTCAGAGTCAAATTCGTTTATTTCTTTAGACTTACAAAATGAGCACTGAGACACAACACAACACAGGTAATTCAATTTCAAAACTCCATCGTTACATTTTTACATAGGTGACGCTGCCATATTGGCTGGGGTAGGTATAATATTTATTTCGGGTTTCTTCTCTGACGAACGTCAAATACAAACACAAAAACATAATTGTACATTTACGTTTTTAGTACAGCCGTACATAGAATCTCCTACATACGACGTTTGTTAAAATAGTTTATTTTCGTAGTTGTACGCTTTTTTATATAACTAGCATACTATAACCGTATAACAAGCACTTTAAATAATTGTAAACTAGAATAAATTATTTAAAGTTCTTGGACCTCACTGGTATCGATCGATCTCAGTGGGACATTCACTTTCACCCAATTATTATTCAGCAATGGACATCTAAATTCATTGAATAAGGGACTATCTGCCGCCGAACTGATTAAGTTTTATAAGAGGGACAATATGCTACTTTATTTGAGGTAACGGATAGTAGTCGCTTTACTATAAAAGCCAATGGTATGACGGTAGCGGACTGCCTCTCCTCCGTAGACCGAGACATGTTCTCGGTGACCCCGTTGACCCACTCACCGCCGCTAACCCGGAGGTGACGTCAACCGATTCGTTACCGCCACTACACAGCCAACCAAAATCCGACTCCGCCGGAAGCGGGGTCGAAGAATTCCCTCCTTCCGCTCGCAGGTGCATTCGTACACCTAAGGTGTAACCTCCATGCCCTCTCGTAGCATCTGGCGACAGCCCAAGCCGAGGCTCGCACCTAAGTGGTGGCCCTTGTGCGTGTCGCCCCAACCTAAATTTTACCGGCGAGGCGCCATCTGCGCCCGCCAAAAGTCCGGTAACGCTGTCATGGCCATCTGCGGTCAACAGCATTATAGTCCATTCGAAAAAAAAAAAAAGTAGCGGACTGATTTCGTACGGACGTGCACCCTCGAGTGCTTGTGGTATCGTTGGTTAAGTGTGGTTCATTATCATCAGCCTACATTGGTCCACTGCTGGACATAGGCATGGGGATCAGCTAGTGATTGAATTTCTCACTGTCTTGGTTAATTAAGTCTTTCGAGTAAAACCCATGTAGGTTATGAAAATGTTTCTTTTAAATAAATTAGCCTTTGATTGCTTAAAATATATAGACTCATGGTGTTAGAATCACCTCTATGAATTTTATAGAAATTATCGCAGTGTCCAATCATGCTAAAATTTTGTACGTTCTCCCACAATACATGGCCTGTATCTATTGTGTTATAACAAAATGTAAGGACCCCCAATTTACAAACCTAATAATATAATATATATTGCTTCTAATATTAATTATTTTTAGCAATAAAAAGCTAATCAATTTAAACGATAAACATATTTTCATAACCTACAAGGATTTTACAAAGGAAAATAAATTAACTAAGGCAATGAGAGTTTCAACATTTCAACTACACTAAGGTACTTATCGCAACGATACATGAAACACGCGCGAGTACACGTCCGACCAGTACGACGACTTGTGGCGGAATGAGAGCGCTCCCCCCGGTTTTAGAGTAAAGCTTGTCCTCTGTCCACATCTATCAATATTATATGCAATATGATGGATATTTGCAATGTAAACAACAAAGATGCGACAAACGCGCTTCATCTGGCGCATTCTGGCTTGCTGAAAGATCAGTGCTACGCAAGGATTTTCCTACCCAAGGCACCACCCGCTGCTTGTTGGCCATTTTTGTTGTAACTATAATTGATTATTTCTTATTTTGATGTTTGAACTGTGCCAAGAAAATAACGGAATTTCTGAGTTTTAAACGCACGCAGAGCTCGGAGTGGTAACATCTCTGGTCGAAGTCTGCCGTTGTTGTTTGGCGCACTCAGTGATCGAAGATCGAGTGGTGTGGTGTCCTGATTATGTCAGAGTTAGAGTCAAATCGTTTATTTCTTTAGACTTACAAAATAAACACTTAGACAAGTCAAATTTTTACTATATAAATAGCTTGATAAATAGTTATTACTATAAAATAATAAATAAGGTACAATTGACTCTAATTCACTTCAATTTTTTGTCCTTGTGTCTTGTGGAGAGACGAAACTATAGTTGATGACTTACCTACTTTGATAAATGTTCTTTCATTTTATTTAATTTGTTATATGAAAGAAGAAAGAAGAAAGAAAATACATTTATTTGGAAACAATTAACAAATTATATCTTATCAGAGAAGTTTTTCTAGGAATTTTCGCCAAATACTTTCATCTTTCTATTTGCAAAGATTTTGTAAAAGCTTCATGACCTTGTAAAATTTCGCTCATCTAACTATTACACTTTTGCAGATCATCTAATGGACTTCGCAACCTTTCGCATCGCAAGCAGATCTTTCGTTCATGTTCATACCTTCCTACTCATAACTTATTTCTACTCCAACCCTAGAGACCCCAACGCACGCCTGACGAATAACTTGGCTGTTTAACTTCGTATGTAAATGAGGGGTCCACAGTGTTTGGTTTGCCAACATGGTTACCCAAGGTTAGAGGTTACATGTTAACCCATATGTTACATTTTTTACATATCGAGAAGGTTGCTTACTATTGAATACAGATAAAATATCAATCAAAATTTCGATCTAATCTCACCAAATTATGAACCTATAAAGAAAGCTGTGTGGTGCTGGATTAGAAGCTGTATGGTGCTGGCTTAGAATTTGCCCCACCCCAACCCTTCCTGCGGGTGTCATAAGAGGCAACTAAGGGATATCCACCGGGGGCGGGACAGCAACGCCCCCTCCAGAACAATTATACCCAAGGCGCTATATCAGAGGGAGGTCTGAGTTCAGCAGTGGACTAATTGACTGTTGAGGTGTTAAGAAGGTGAAAAATACAATATAAACGACTAAGGGATGTTCACCGGAGATATTTAGCAGCGCCTTCTGCCGAACAATTCTGTCACCAAATTGCGATCCTCAATCCGGATGCTCAGCGTGGGGATTATGGGCATTACCCCCATGAGATAACAGCCAATACAGGCGCTTAGGGGGAGGCCTGCGTCCAGCAGAGGACCAATATAGGCTGTTGAAGTTAAAGTTGAAGAATTATAGTATACCACGTATCACAGACACTCCCCAGCTTCTTTAACCAAAAAGCCAAGCAACCAGTCCTTATGAGTGATGAATAGCCGAGTAGGATTCATACGATTGTCGACGGCATTGGGCATGCAAATTAACAGCGGGGATAAAGCGGCGGCGGTAGGGGGCGCGTTTGTGTGAGGCAAGTGCTAGGGCGATTTAACCACTAAAACGTCTTTGGGTGAGTGCCTTGAGTTGTGTATAGTGACGATGGTATCGAGACGTCATTGTGACAACCAGCTCATGCTGAGACAGAGACCGTTTTGTAACTCTAATCGACAGATGCTTTGTCTTTTATCTAAAGCCATGTTTGTATTTGTTGATTAATCTACAAATATGATAATTTATTTTGTTTTCAAAAACTATAACCAACTTCAATTTTTAAAGTTTTTTCATGGGTCCCACTGTCAGAACTAAACTAAATCCAAATGGGACCACACGGAATCACCAGCATCATATAAAAAAGAATCATGAAGATCGGACCACCCAGTCAAAACTTCTGAGGTAACAAACATAAAAAACAGTCGAATTGAGAACCTCCATCTTTTTTGAAGTCGGTTAAAACTAATATTCTATTCTTTATATTCTAAATAATGCATCAAACCACCTGCCCAAATTTGTGCACTATTTTAGTTAATTTTAAAGGCTAATCTTGCGAATGAAACTGGAGATCTATAATATCTAATAGTTAAAAATTAAAATATACAAACAACGTCGCGATGCGTTCGGTTTTCTCGGCGCATTCTACCCACAAAGGTATGCTTTCAACTTAACAATGAATTACTCCTTACCTACTCTTGTAGTAGAGTAGATAAGAGCAAAATTAACTCTTTAATTCCGACCTAAAACTTCGGACATCCGCAAATTAGTCCAAAACTTACCAAATGGGATAAGTTCGCAAAGAACAGCGAGATGGGTTGGGTAAGATAGCGTAAGTAAAGGGTAAGTACGGCATAATCCTCACCTAATAAGAAACAGAAATAATCTGGGATAAGTTGAATAAAACTTTTATATCACGTGTTTTCGTTTATTATAAGTAGTTTTATTATTGGCGTGGTTGTTACTATTTTGAAGGCCTTTGTACTAAGGTCCGATTACGATGCAGTTTGTTGCAAAAAATCGGTAGGATATTTTTGCAGTCCAATTAATCTTTTATTAAGGTCCATACACCAGTGAAAGTGGCGCCCCCAATTATTTTATCTTATTATTACGTTAAACGCAGCAGGTTTTAAAAATCCATCGTTCAGTTTGTGGTATCTATTATTACTTATTTATTAATGCCTCTGCAATAGTTTCATTTTGTAAAGCTTAGACAGAGATACGAAGTTGCGCTTTTTGGCCACCAAACTCTATTTTCGCATTTCCTCCTAAACTATATGAGATAAAGTTATTACAGAGGTATTAAAAAATAGCTTATAATAGATACCACAAACTGAACGTAGGATTTTTAAAAATTCCTGTGATAATCGTAAAAATATGATAAAATAGATATCGCTGTCATATTGGCTCGGGTATGTACCTTAATAAAGAAAATTATAATCAAATAAATGCATATCAATTTATGTTGAAACATTTGAGCTAACTGCAGACTGTATGTCGCAAACATTTTTGAAGTAGGTAAGGTTTTTTATTATAAGGTCATTGTAGTGCGTAAACCCACTCATTTAGGGTACTTTCTAAATCAAATAATATAAAAAAAATATACTTCGATGGGACTTGATCCAACTTTCCCCGGGATAAATCACCCTGGAATTAATTCTTTTGAAGTCCAGTTTTCCTTGTCAATTTTTTTCAAGGGGGAAAACTGTTTTTTTATTCCAGTTTCTCCCCTTACGATTTTTTGCATTCCAGTTTTCCCCTTGGGAGAATTATTTTTTTTATATTATGCATTTATTTCAGACGAAGCATAGAACTTTTTTAGATTTTAAAGACATACATACAAATGTAACACTCTATTTACACCAAAAAATTAAACAAAAAACAGAAGTAGACATTAACATGAAACATAATGTACGATGAACGGCCTTATCGCTTAAGAGTGATTTCGTCCAGGGCTTCTGTAAATTTAACAGGGACCATAATTTATCTCAATAGCTGCTGTTTACTCTCAATATTTTATTCAAAAAAGTCGTCATAAACACGATATAAAAAATACATTTTTCTTAATCTAATCCATTATTAAGACTGACAAAGAAAAATGGAATTTCGCATACAATAGCGCTGTTACAAATTTATTTTTGCAAAGTGGAAAATAAAAAATAATTAACGCCTGAATAGAACATTATGGTTTCTACTCCATTTCGCGAGATTGGGATAGATGAAGTTTGTTCTTCGGTTGGTATTTTCTTATAATTTATGTAGGGTGCCCATGAATTTAAGTAATATGCTTTCTTGATAAGATTTCTTTTATGTACAGTTTAAATTTGTGTTAGATATAGACATAATTATATATGATGTTTGTGTTCTTTAAATAAATAAATAAATAAGTTCACGAATAGGGAGCTCAGTTGCTTCAGATGGAAACTTGTTATAGAATCTTACGCAATTGCCCAAAAATGATTTCTCTACCTTTCGTAATCTATATGATGGGATGTGTAATTTGTTCTTGTTTCTTGTATTTTTATTGTAAACGTCACAGCTTTTCAAAACGTTATCTCTGTTTTTGTATGTGTACATTAGATTTTCATAGATGTATTGCGATATTACTGTAAAAATACTTATTGTTTTAAATAATTCCCGCAACAAGTCGCGTGGATTTAATTTATAAAAGCGCGTTAATTAATAAAAACACCGCCCTTTTTTGATGAACAAAGATAGTCTGGATGTCAGCTGGATGCATAGTAACACAGCGTGCAAAGACGCGGGCACAAACTAGTTATTGATGACCATAACTAGTCATATTATATCACACTAATATTATAAGTGCGAAAGTTTGTATGGATGTATGGATGGATGGGTGGATGGATGAATGTTTGTTACTTCTTCACGCCAAAACTACTAGACGGATCTGGCTGAAATTTTGCATACAGGTAATTCTACTCCTAGAATAAAACATAGGCATACAACATACTTTTTATCCCATAAATCAGTTCCTGTGGGATAAAAATCACCTTTTAACGTTTCCATAGGAACAACGCGTGCGAATCCCAAGGCTGAAACGAGTTTTACATAAATATATTGCAAGACTGAAAGCGTTGTACTTTCAGTCTTGCCTAGTAACATAGAAGAAAAGGGCCTTTCACCACGATAATGTCCATCAAAACCCTACAAAATGGCCGCCCTATAGGGTATAAATCACCATTAGCGACCAGCGCTAATTTCCCTTGCCATTAGGGCGCATTATTGCAATGTTTATAGATAATATTTTACTTGTCATCTAATAATTACCTTTCAATGTACAGGTTGATCTTTTTACGCAACCAAAATGATAGGTTGATGTTAAGAAATCACTTATTATCTACTACATTTTGATTTCTAATTAAAACGTTAGTTCAACAAGAAACATGAGTGAGAGAAACAATGCGACAAAACAAAACACGTTACAACCAGGGTGCAATTCTGTTAACATATCGCTTGACTATGGTAATGGTATCGTCACAGAATCGTCACATTGAATCCATAAATGAAATAAATATAGATAGTGCGGGCGGTGAGATAGAATGGATTCATCCGAAGACCTCTGTGACAGAGCGGGTAAAGGCGACGCAGGCAGGGTTCGATTCCCGTCTCGGGACAAATGTTTGTTCGATCTGCGGATGTTTGTTCAGGGTGTTCTGGGAGTTATCTATGTATAATAAAAAATATCCATGTAGGTAGTATAGTGCGTTAAGTTTATCAGTTATCTGGTACCTACCCATAACACAGGCTCTGCTAACTTGGGGCTAGATGTGTGAATTATCCAGTATTATTTATTCATTTTAATCCTATGACCTTTTCTAAGTGTACATTTATTGTATTTATGGAAATACAATAAATGTAACAACGGGAAAGCCAGTCTAAATGACGTACAGGTGCAGAGAGAAGACATGCTGCAGCGCTTGAACTTAACTCTTAAGGCAGTCTCGGACTGGGGCAAAGCCAATCGGGTTAACTTCAATGCCTCTAAAACGCAAGCATGTCTCTTCTCTGCAAAAAAGTGTCCGCTTGTCCAGCTTCCCGTTTTCCGGAATGTACCGGTACCTATAAAGGACCAACTGGAGCTCCTCGGTGTCACTCTCACACCAACTTTTAACTTTGGCACATTCATCGAGTCGAAGGCCAAAACAGCAGTATAGGTCCGGTCTGTTATGGAGTATTGCTGCTATGTTTGGGACGGCTCGGCCAAGTACCAGCTTGCAGCCTTAGACTCGATCGAACGAAGAGCCTTCAGACTCATTGACGAGCAGTACCTTGCAGAGACTAAGGTTCAAAGTCTCGACCACCACCGCAAGGTTGCTTGTCTCTCGATCTTTTATAGGATACATTTTGGAGAATGCTCACTTGAACTACATGACCTGATCCCACCATCCCCCTTCCACTCCAGGACAAGCAGACGCACAGCGCAATACCATCCATACTTGGTGGACGTACCCTCCACTCGCACTAAGCGGTTTTCCTCCACCCTTATTATTCGCACCGCAAAGGAATGGAACTTGCTTCCTGCCTCTGTTTTTCGGCCAATTACAACCTGGATCTCTTCAAGACAAGGGTGAATAGGTATCTTCTAGACCTTCGTGATACACCGTCGGCCGCATCTTCGCTTTCCATCAGGAGAGATTGCGGTCAAACAAAGGTCTATTTACCGTAAAAAATAAAAAAAAATAAAAAAAAGCATTTTTGAGTTTGAGTTCGAGTTCCCTCTGTATTGGTGTCATTCATCCAAGGTAAAACAAATACCAAAATTTGTCATTCTGTGACGATTTCCATTGCCATACTGAAGCGATGAATATAGCAGAATAAGACCCCTGTAGCATTGAAGTAACACATACGAGTGGTAATCCTACTTCAATTACCATAACAGTAGATGGGCCCATTTCGGAATTCAGCCTTTTGTCGAGGTCGTAAGTCTTGTTTTCGCATGCAAATCGTATTGTAATAGTATGGGAAAGGCTTCTTAGGTTGGAATTATTGGCTTAAGGATAAAGGGCCTTGTTGGTTTTTGTATCTCGTATTTTGGGACTGAATTCGTTTTGGTTGGATTGTTGTGAATTATAGTTTTTTTTTTGATGAACGTTTAAAGGTTGAAGACCTTTGGGTATACACATAATTAGGCATAATAATACTGAAACGTTTAGGTATGTGTGTATAACTTTTAACACTTTTTTAAGCCGTTCCGTACCCAAAAGGGTAAAACAGGACTCTATTACTAAGCCGTCTGTCTGTCTGTCTGTCTGTCACCAGGCTGTATCTCATGAACCGTGATAGCTAGACAGTTGAAATTTTCACAGATGATGTATTTCTTTTGTCGCTATAACAACAAATAAAAGTTAAATAATTTAAATAATTAAGGGGGCAACGTCCTTATCACCTTGAGAACCGATCACCGAGGTGAAGCAACGTCGGGCGCGGTCAGTACTTGGATGGGTGACCGCGTCACGTTGACTTTTTGTTTTACGAGGAAAGATTTCTATTTTTTTGATTTTTATAGATAATGGTACGGAACCCTTCGTACGCGAATCCGACTCGCACTCCGCCGGTTTTATTTAGCTATGACGGTGCAGAAAAAATTATATGAATCGGTTACAAATAAATTGATTCTTCTGGTCACGCCACAACGAAACCAAGATATATAAACCTCTTCTTTAACCGAATTCAAAAAAGGAGGAGGTTCTCAATACGACAGTATTTTTTTATGTTTGTTACCTCAGAACTTTTGACTGGGAGGTCTGATTTTCATGATTCTTTTTTTATATGAAAGCTGGTGCTTCCCGTGTAGTCCATTTTGATTTTGTTCAGTTCTGAAACTGGAAAAAACTATAAACATTGAAGTAAGTTTATAGATTTTTAAAACACTATTAATTATAAGCAATAGCTCACAATATTTATAATATCTACTTAAATTTCAAGATGTGCGAAAAACCCGGTATATTATTTTAGGACTTAACCCTTAAATACAGGACATCTCTTAAATAAATTAACACTCACTGCCCTCACACAAGTAGGGTAAACAGGGTAGGTACACAGGGCACACATTAGCCCGTCATTGTCATCAGAACATAATTAACCGCGTACCAAAATTATGTTTACTGGCATTCAAAAGGTTCATTTTAGGGTTAATTTTTATACAATTTTGCGGAACTTTGAAGAAACCATACTAATATTTTCACAGCACACTAATTATACATATAAAAGCGAAAGTTTGGATGGATGTACATATGTATGGATATGGACTTTTGCATTTGAAATTAACTAGCTACCCCCCGCGGCTTCGCACGCGTTCATCCTATGTATACGTTTAAAGGTGATTTATATCCGGCGGGAACTGATTTATGGGATAAAAAGTAGCATATCTTTGGTTTCAGGATTCGAATCACCTGTATGTATAATTTCAGCCCGATCCGTTCAGTAGTTTTGGCGTGAAGATGCATCAAACATCCACCCATCCATATAAAGTTTCACATTTATTTTATTTGTGTGATTATTAGAGTGCCAAGTTTAAAATCATTTTCAATTATAAATTCTGTTTTTAGGTTAAAACGCAACTAAAAGCTTAAATAAAATAACATGACTGTAGTTAAGCATTTTTAAGTTGGAATGAAATTTCGCTCACGGGACTAGAGTGGAATTTGGTAAAATAAACAGGCATACCTCATCAGCCTCTAGTGGCCCACTGCTGGACGTAGAGCTCATCCTGATAAGCACTTTTTTGGGTTTTATCTTAAAGTTCAAAGTACTTTATTAATAACTTAACATGTTACAGGTCATTTTTAATAAATTATGTAACTTATACATAAAATTGAGCTAAAATAAATACACATAAAATTATATAACATAATAATTACAATAGTCATCACACATCTTATGGATTATGCCCATAATAATAATAATAATAATAATGCTGGACAATTCACACAGCATTATCTAGCCCCAAGCTAGAGCAGAGCTTGTGTTATGGGTACTAGATAACTGATATACATAATACAATATACTACATAGATAGATTTTTTTTGTTATAATACAACGAAAACATCCAGAACGCCCTAAACAAATATCTGCAGATCGTACAAATATTTGTCCCGAGGCGGGAATCGAACCCGCAACCTTCTGCGTCGCAGGCGGACCTTAGCCTACCGCGCCACAGAGATCGTCTATATCGCCATAATCCCCAGCCTGGGCATGCTGGTTGGGGATCGCAGTTTGGTATTAAAATTGTTTTGCTATAGGTGCTACCCGCCCCCTCAGATATCCCTTAGTCGCGTTTTAAGACACCCTCAGAAGAGAAGGGGTGGTGCAAATTCTAAGCCAGCACCACACGGCATACAGGTAACAGACATACAATACATTCCAAAGCCCCAAACAAAGTAAATCAAATCAACATCCGTCAGTGCGTTTTCCGTAAATTTTTCGATTGAAAACTCCATTTTCACGTATCACACCCGTCTCGTTTGTGAAAAGCGGTTATGAACTACTGTGTTGCCATAGATTTGTAAATCAAGTAGAACAGATTTTCGAAAAAAAGTAGGTACTGTTTTCTAATTCCGATTTCGAATTCTGGAAAGTTCACACCGCATCATCTAGCCCCAAGCTATGTATATGGTTTTGGATATTTATTCTGAAAAAAAAATATCTATAAAACTCGTTATCTGAGAATTTCAAAATTAAACTCTTAATCTAATAAATATACTCGTAATGATAAATTAGGTCGCTCTACCTCTGTGGCGAAGTGGGTAAAGGTCTGCCTGCGACCAACGATGTAACGGGTTCGATTCTTGCTTTTGACGAATGTTTGTACGGTCAGTAACTATTAGTTGTGGGTGTTCTGGGTATTTGTATGTACGTATAGTTACTAATAAAATATCGGAATAAGGTACTTTTCGTCCGAATCTAAAACTCGTCCGTGAAGATATTCGGGCGAAATGTCCCCTTCACTTTTGAGCAGGGTACATTTGGTCAGAATTTATAATCTCTTGGTTTTCGATTCGTTGTGCCCGTTTTGAAGTTTGACAGCTGTCACCAAAAATGTAGATCTCCACGAGTACAATAATTTACTTTAGGAAATTTGGCAGCATTTGTAGCTTCTTGATACAATACAATACAAAAATACTTTATTGTACTGTACACCATAAAAATAACTTGAGATACACGGATACATTACATAAAACGATAACAATCTCTTCCAGGCAAACTTTGGATGGAGAAAATTATACTAATTTAAGAAAGGCAGGGGGGTGTACCAAAAACTGCAAAATAAATCATACATACCATTTTATATACAAATAATATATAAATATAAATAACCTTGGCTTGATGTTTACGATAGAGACCCTTGAGAAGTATCGAAGAGATTCAGCAAAAGGTCCCCTTCACTTTTGCATTGGGGTACCACTTGGAGAAACAATTTAATCTAAGTTATAAAAAGCACGTCCTTTCTACTTTCATTATACTCACTGGGGTGACCATAAACGATGATTATTCCAGGACAATATTGTTTACGGCTCGCCGAGAGTGCATCGTAAACTGTAGTGTTGCCATTTGAAGATTACTACGGCAGAGGGGTTCCGACCAAACCATTGTCCCGACAGACCAACATCTTGTAAGGGAATTATGATTTTTAATCACTTGTGGTAAATTTGCCAAATTTAAAACCCTTTGTGACGACCTCAGTAGTGATCATCTCAGGAAAGAGGTTTTCCGAAAAATCAAAATATGAAGTTGGCAGAATAGTGTCAAATCATGATGCAGCGCCATACATAAAAAAAAAGAAATGTGAGCAGTGATGTCACGTCCGCACTTTACACATTATACATATATACACATTTCTACAGTCATTGTAACACCTTTTGAAACCCCCAGCAATGCACACGGTTCATAGACCAGTTCTTACTCTACTTTGTAGGAGTTTATTACTTTATTCCTTTCTGAAAATTACCTACCTCTATGTTGTCGGTTGTTCATAGTTTATGTTTAGCGACGTGATCAACTTCACTATGCTTTACTGTAAAAATAACACAGATAACTTTGGAATAGAATAGAATATCCATGAATGCAAACAAAACTTCTACATGGGCGAGCATAATGCTAGATAGCAAGTTCTACCCGCTAACCTTTGGGTAGTGTGGAAAAAAAATTTTGGTAGGTAGTGCTTGATTACAACGTTTA
Source organism: Eupithecia tripunctaria (assembly GCA_955876795.1). NCBI lineage: Eukaryota > Metazoa > Arthropoda > Insecta > Lepidoptera > Geometridae > Eupithecia > Eupithecia tripunctaria. The sequence goes on along the minus strand of OY041623.1, from coordinate 2,420,991 downwards.
CAGTAAACAATTAATGAAATAATAAAATGTACTGTTATCAATTAGATAGAGGTACGTCTATTGAACAACACAAAATATATACCCATATACTTCCTACTTATACCCATAAGTAGGAAGTAATGGTAGATAATATAAAAATATAATGCTGTAACGATGCAGGTCAAAGAATTTCACCTCAGCTTGATGCTAACTCATATTAATGCAAAGCAGCGCTGGTTTTCAGATGGAACCTGTACAATTCTACATTATATATTTATCATGTATTCTAAAGTGTTTCGTATTACTTTTACAGTAAAATATAGTGAAGTTGATCACGTCGCTAAACATAAACTATGAACAACCGACAACATAGTAGGTAATTTTTAGAAAGGAATAAAGTAATAAACTCCTATAAAGTAGAATAAGAACTAAGGGCCTAGACAATGTAACAATCGATGTCGAAAGCAATAGTAGAAAAGTACAAAAATGCAAGGAATGTTTATCAAATAATAGTATAGTATACTCAATTGTCACTTTTAACTTTTTAATGATATGTGATAAACTCAAACTCAAACTCAAAAATGCTTTATTTCCATAAATACAATAAATGTACACTTAGAAAAGGTCAAATCATATTGAAAAATACACTGACACGGAAATAAAGTGGTATTTTTGATTTCGATCGCTTCGGTATGTATACTAAAGTAAAGAAACGACGAAGAAACCTTTAGCCTGTTAGTTGTTATTTTCCGTCCCAAGCTTTTTTATCCTCTAGATAATCTGATATTTTATAGTAAGCCTTTTTGCATAGTAAAGTTTTGACAGTTAGTTTGAATTTATTAATATGATAATTTTTGCAGCTCAGTAGGGGTTTTGTTGTAGAAGCGTGTACATTGCCCTTTAAAAGATACATTAATTTTATGCAGCCTAGTTGTGGGTACAGCGAGTTTATGTTTATTTCTAGTATTTACATTATGTATATCGCTATTTTTTGGGAAAATATTGATATTCTTATGAGTGTGCAACAAGTTTTCATAAATATATTGACTTGGTACTGTCATTATATTTATTTCTTTGAATTTATCACATAGGGATTCTTTGGGACCCATTTTATAGATGGCACGAACAGCCCGCTTCTGCAGCACAAATATGGTGTTAATATCTGCAGCGTTCCCCCAAAGCAGTATACCATAAGACATAATACTATGGAAGTAGCTGAAATAAACTAGTCTAGATGTGTCCACGTCTGTGAGATCACGGATTTTTTTGACTGCATATGCTGTAGAACTAAGTCTCTTCGATAGCTTATCTATGTGTGGGCCCCATTGAAGTTTATTATCTAAGGGGATTCCTAAGAATACGGTACTTTCTATAATTTCTAACGTTTCTCCATTTACGTTTACATCAGCCTTAACTTGTTTAACATTAGGTAGAGTAAATTTAATACATTTTGTTTTGGTTCCGTTAAGCAAAAGATTGTTGACACTAAACCAATGAACTACTTTTGAGATTGCATTGTTTACATCGTCGAAATTAGTGTTTTGTCGTTTCATTTTAAAAATTAATGAAGTATCATCAGCAAACAATACAATCTCGTGATTATTCTTGACAAGATGAGGCAGGTCGTTAATATAAACTAAAAATAGGAAAGGACCAAGGATAGATCCCTGCGGTACACCCATTGTAACTACAGACCCCGAAGACCGTTTCCCATTTATATCAACTCTTTGTATCCTATCACTCAAATAAGATGTGAGAAGATCCAAGGAGGTGTTCCTTATTCCATAGTGATGTAGTTTCCTGATTAATGTTTCATGATGTACGCAATCGAATGCTTTAGACAAGTCGCAAAAAATGCCTAAGGCATCTTGTGACTTCTCCCAAGCATCAAAAATATGCGATACTAACTCTATACCGGCATCAGCAGTTGACCTGCCGCGAGTAAACCCGAATTGCTTACCATGAAGCAGGTCATTGCTATTGAAAAAACTGAGCAATTGATGTAAAATAAGTTTTTCAAAAACTTTGCTGAATGTTGGCAGTACTGATATTGGTAATAAAAATTCTTTGTCGCAAAGAATGTATTTTATTCCGGTTAAGATGGATATTCAAATTATTCAATCTTACAAAAACTCTTGATCGTCCAGTCGGAGAGTGTCAAAAGATATCTTTGTTACCAAAAAATTAATTAAGGTTCCTACATAAAGCTTATGTAAGAACATACAAATTGTGTTTGAAAGTTCAGTTATCCGAAAATTTTAAAACAAAATCTAAGCGATTTTCAGCAACTATTTAAAAATGTGTCAAATTGCCTACAAAAACCGCATAAAATTATGTACCAGTGAAGTTATTTTGAAGACAAATTATCGGCCCTCCAATTCCAAAATAATAAATGAATACGAAAGTAAACAAAAGGAAAATCAGATATATACCTACCTACCAACCATAATTATGCAGTAATTAATCACACAGAATAAAATATCACGTCACCTCCTGAGCCAGCTTACGATAAAACTTCCTTATTAATATTTAATATTTATGACTTATTTATCATTTTAATTAGCACAAAACATTTATCCACCTTCATTTGAGTTTTGCATGGCTCCGCCAACATCACGATAAGATTAACTAGCTGTGCCCCGAGGCTTCGCACGCGTTATTCATATGGAAACGTTTAAAGGTGATTTTTATCCCACGGGAATTGATTTATGAGATAAAAAGTAGCCTTTGTTTGATTCCAGAATTAAAATCACCTATATGCAAAATTTTAACCCGATACGTTCAGTAGTTTTGGCGTGAAGAGGAAACAAACGTCCATCCATCTATACATCCATACACACTTTCGCATTTATAATATTAGTGTGATAGCAATTCCGCGATTCTTTCATCTTTAAAAGTATAAAAATGACTTAAGCTAGCGGAAGTTGGCCATTTATCTTATGGTTATACTTTTACTGTTGTCCTGGAGAATTAGGAAGGATGGTGCCCGCGTGGCTACAAATCTCACGTATCTTCGTCCAGCCATTTTGTGGGGTCATCAATCATGACAGAGATACAATATCACCACTGTGATATTTGTTATATATATCCTAAAACACACATTTTGTTTTTCCTGTAGGTATATTCTGGGTAACTTATACGAAAGTCCGGAATATCAAAGACATTCTTTGATATTCCAGGCCTTCGACTAAGTTACGTTAATCACGAAAGTAAGAGAGCGAGAGAGTAAATTTGTAAATTAAATCTTATCTGTTCAAGGCATCAAAACCTAATTCCTAAACGTTTATAAATTATATTTCTAATACCTGGGTGACTGAGCTTCGCTCGGTTTTTTTTGTAAATATATATACATATACATATAATATATAATTTCTAATAAGCACATATTAGAAATTAGTACTATTCACCATTAGATGGTAGGAAGAGTCATATTTTTCAGTTTAATTCTTAAGTTCATTAGGATAAAGTTCATTATTGAAAACACGAATGAAATAGTATTAGTATTCGCCAATAGATGTCAGGAAGAGTCAATTGATTACGATAAAGGTTATTATTGAAAACATAATTCAAATAATAAAACGACTGAAAATGACGTTCTGAATGAATCCTAGCTAGATCGATTTATCACCTCGCCCCCGAAACCCCCGGTAGGTATACTAAATTTTTATGGAAATCGTTGGAGCCGGTTCCAAGATTATATACTCGTATATACGTATAAAAGAATTGCTCGTTAAAAGGTATAAGAATATGATATAGCTAGATTACCACTCACTCACTGACTCATATATATTATACTAATACTAGCTGCGCCCCGCGGCTTCGCACGCGTTGTTCCTATGAAATCATTAAAGGGTGATTTTCATCCCACGGGAACAGATTTATGGGATAAAAAGTAGCCTATGTTTTATTTCAGTATTAGAATTACCTGTATGCAAAATTTCAGCCAGATCCGTTTAGTAGTTTTGGCGTGAAGAGGTAACAAACATCCATCCATACATCCATCCAAACTTTCGCCTTTATAATATTAGTGTGATGATAATAAAGAAGAAAGATTTGATTGTTTGTATTGAATAGGCTCCGAAACTGCTAAACCGATTTAAAAATCTTTCTCCATCATAAAGCTTACTTTCAGGGAGTGACATCGACTACATTTTATCTCGGAATTCCCACGAAAACTGGAACTACGCGGGTGAAACCGTGAGGCATAAGGTTAACATATAAAATTACTATTAAAAACAAATAAGAGATAAATAATAGATTTTAAGCGTTACTTTTTTAACCTAGAAAAGAACATTTATCAAAGTAAGTCGTCTGACGACTTACTTTGATATATCGCAGAAGGTTTTTTTCGCGGAATTGTTACTAAATATTTTTCATTCTTATATTTACAATGGATTTCCGCAAAGTAACGCCTGAATCTATTATATATCTCTTATTAACAAATAAGAGAACTAGTATTTACTATTCTATTTCAATAGTTAATACTTATACGTAAATATTAGTGTGCGATGGCCGTTGCACGCGCCGCTGCACGCCCCGCTTATCCGTAAACAAAGCCTAAGAGGATCCCCTAATCTACCGTCACCGTTTAGGTATCAATATCAGTGCCGAGCTAAATTACGCTTTCTGACGACAGTTTCGACGTCAATCAATGTCGCCTGAACTTGACATCGCCCCTAGGCAAATACAATGCCAGTGCCACCAAGTTATCTATACATCCTCAACAGCCTGTTCACTTCTGGACGCATTTCTTCTCATGGCCCCATGAGCTTAAAGCCAAAAAGTCGCTTTTAAAAAGTATAGTTCAATAGTTCAATAGTTCTTTATTAAGGCCCATACACCAGCGAAAGTGGCGCCCCCAACTATTAAGTATATCTTATTATTACGTTGAACGCAGGAATTTTTAAAAATCCTACGTTCAGTTTGTGGTATCTATTATAAGCTATTTATATTGCCTCTGTAATAGTTTCATTTTGTAAAGCTTAGGAAGAGATACGAAGTTGCGCTTTTTGGCCACCAAACTCTATTTTTGCATCTCCTCCTAAAATGAGATAAAATTATAAAAGAGGGATTAAAAAAAAGCTTATAAATAGAAACCACAAACTGAACGTAGGATTTTTAAAAATTCCTATGATAAACGTAAAAATATGATAAAATAGGAATTGCTGTCAGATTAGCTCGGGTATGCGCCTTAATAACAAATTCAAGTTACATGTCAGCTTTTTAAATCAAATTTTGCTACAACAATTACAAAGTAGCATACATACAATAAAATATATAATGTAATGAATAAAATAAAAATATTGAGTATTGAGTATTCAGTGGACATCCCTAAGTCGCTTCTAACGACACCCGCGGGAGGGATTGGGATGGTACAAATTCTAAGTCAGCACCACACAGCTCATACCTACTGGCGGCATCTAGTTATAGTTCAAGTCTAATTTAGTTTATTGGTTTAAGAGGCGACTAAGGGATATCAACCGGGGGGCGGGCAGCAGCGCCCCCTGCAGAACAATTAATACTACCTAACTGCGATCCCTAATCCACATGCCCAGCGTGTGGATTCTGGGCATTACTCTTCATGAGATAAACGCCAATCAGGCGCTTATCAGGAGGAGGCCTGCGTCCAGTCGTGGACCAATACAATGTAGATATCCTACGTATCTAATTAGTAAAACTGTATTAAACTTATTCTAATGAAATAAGACATTATATTACCTTAAGTTTACTTTAGCATAATAAGATGTTTAGTTGAGTTGCCTTCTTATTTACGCATATTGTGGCTATCCTGTAATTTAGACAGCACTAGTTTTATGTATCTTGTTTTATAATGTGTATTCCTTGTGTTATCTCTAGTTGGTTGCCCTGGATAAATAAATAAAAAAATACAGGCTGTTGAGCAGGTTAAGGAGTATTGAGTATACCCATGATACCTACGATAAGCATTCGGGTTAGGGATGGCAGGCTGGTGGTAGAAAAGCTAAATGCAGAGCCTTTCTACCAGGAGCTAGCTGCCCGCCCCCTGGTGGGTATCCGCTTACGACACCAGCTGCTAGGGTGTCACAGACTGCTGGCAGATGCTGGATGCGTCAAGCCGAAGACAGGGTGCTATGGCGCTCATTATTTTATATTTCATATTTCATTTATTTTGCTTACATGTACAATTCATTCATAAGTCTAAGTGAATTAGTTGTAATTATGTACATGCACCATGGAAGGGCATTGCAAACTTGAGTTCGAATACATAATTAAAACATTAAAATACATTTATCAAATATTATAAATTAATTGTCAAGCATAATTAAAAGTAATACATTGGATTTAAAATTAGAAACTAAGAAGCCAGAATTTTTTGTCAGTCATACAAAAGTACCTATAATTTAAATACAATAAAACATCAGGGGAGTCCTATGTCCAGCAGTGGACTAATATAGTTTGATGATGATGATCACACGGTATCAGTTGTGTATTTAGGTACGTAGGTCATCTGTCAGTCCTCATTAATGTCCTCTGTAATTTCACCTTGCTCTTCAAAACCGGAAAGCGATGTTATTTGGCAGAAGCATTGACATTTGATTGTTTTTCTGAGGAGTCATTTACATTATTATTTATTCCCTTGCTCGGTTTAGGTAGTTTACTAGCTGCGCCCCGCGGCTTCGCACGTCTATCTTTCGGGAACATCGGTTCCCGTTATGGGATAAAAAGTGTACATGTGTTTTTTGAAATATTTTTGATGGGTGACTTTTTTATTATGTTTACTATTCTTGACCAATTTACAGCTAACCATTTGTTATTTAATAATTTTATGTGTTGATAGATTGATTGACTATCTAATATTAAATTTTGTGTGCTTTGTATAATAATATAAATTTCAATTAAATATTATGTTTTATTTAGATTAATGTTAATAAACTGATGTAATAATTGTAATTGTACTAAGTAATTAGTTTTCTTAAAATCGTGTTTGTTTATCCGGTGCGTGTAAAGATTATGTAAACCAAAAGCTCATCGCCTTGCCAGTGGCGTAAATTTTGACCATCCCATCCGTGGCGCCCTGCCATCGAAGAGTTTAGAGTAATCGATGATCAAGTTTGTTTTAAACATCAATTCGGCAAGAGAAAAACTATTTAACAAGAAACAAAGAACATTATAGCGCCAGTTTCGAAAACCACACACAAAGTATACACAAAATATTGATTTTATTCGATGATATCAATATCATTTTTAATAGATAATAAGTACGCTTAATTTATATAGGTACTGTAGGGTGCACCTGATCTCGGAAATCTGTTTAAATCGATTGATAATCGATTATTGGTGGGATCCCTACCTACCAGTCATTCCTTTATGCATTCGATTTTATGTCATTAAACGATCACTCACTCTCTCTTTAGTCAGGCAGTTAAGTTGGGATTCTGTACTCTTTCGGTACGTACCTATGTTAAATGTAACTACGTCGAATAAATGTTATGTAAAACCCTACAATACAAAATATAATCGACGACACTGAAGCTCTCGAAGAATTTCATCCTAAGTCGGCGGCACTGTAACATCGCTGAAAGATTTCCGAATCGGATTACTAGAAACAACATTACTTGTGACAGAGAAAATAGCTTGTTCTTTTGGATAAAATCCATCTTATAATTATAAACCGAAAGTTGAAATTATATTGGATTAAGGCGCATACCCGAGTCAATATAACAGCGCCATCTATTTTATCACATTATTACGTTTAACATAGGACACTTTAAAAATCCATCGTACAGTTTGTGGTTTATATTATAAGCTATTTTTTAATACCTCTGTAATAGTTTTATCTTAAATAGTTTAGGAAGAGATGCGAAAATAGAGTTTGGTGGCCAAAAAGCGCAACTTCGTATCTCTGCCTAAGCTTTACAAAATGTAACTATTACAGAGGCAATAATAAATATGTTATACCACAAACTATACGATGGATTTTTAAAACTTCCTGCGTTTAACGTAATAATAAGATTAATTAGGTAAGGGCGCCACTTTCACTGGTTCTTCTTCTCCTCTCTGACCATGGCAGTCGTGGAGTATGAATTACCTGAAAGCTGAGACCATTCACTGGAGGGCTGAGAGGACCTCAGCCCGTGGAAATCTTACGAGCCAATTCAGGGATCTTGTAAAGGAAGGAGCAACGCTACTGCGTATTTCAAACATGTATCATAAAAAAATATCTATCTATGTAGCATATTGTATTAAGTATATCAGTTATCTAGTACCCAAAACATACTCTGCTTATATTGGGGTTAGATAATGCTGTGTGAATTGTTCAGCATTATTATTATTATCTCTACGGCGATTACCGATCCGTCTGCCAATCGTGGGGATTAAGGAAAAATCCCCTTGGTTTGGGGGAGGCATCTTTAACAGTGGAAGCGGTTTGCTGGTAAAGACGACTAATCTCCCACCGTCATTCTCAACGAAACTTCGTGTTACATCGTCGGCTACATCGTCACCTTCAATCAGGTGAGATCGCGGTTTAACAGAGGTCTTATCGATGGTAAAAAAAAACTATCTATCGATAGTATTTTTTTACCATCGATAAGACCTATTGTATCCAATAGTCAGAGATTGTCCTTAAATCGAACACACGCAAAAGTATTCAATAATCGGAACAAAATGCACGCAAATCGATTTATTCCATTGAGAAAATAGATTTTAAAAATATCGTAGCAAATTGCTACGTCTGCTACGAAATTCGTAGAGGCGCTACGAAAACTAACGAGAAGATAATAAGTTAACTGGTACCAAGAAAACAGGCTCTGTTATGCTTAGGGCTAGAAAACTAGATGATGCTTAGTGAATAGCCCAGCATCATTTATTTGTACAGGCCAGCCCGTGATATGGAAAGAGCCAAAAGCTATGCTGTTGTATTGTTTCTATCGATTTTTGTGTGCTATAAAGTATTTACTATCTATCTATGCTCTGAGTTTCTCTGAAAGATAGGATTTGTTACGAATATATCCAAAAGTAAACCAAATGTGATACAAATAAAAACTTACCCCCTTATTCATACGTCTGCTAACTAAACTAAGCACACTGCTAAATCTTGTTCTGTCTTCTTCTATTGGCATAAGTCAGACTGAGAAAAAACACTACTTAGCAACTGATTTACGAGTATGTTAGCAGACTATTATGAAAAAGGGGGTAAGTCTTTATTTGCCACCGGATTTTAGTTGTGTAGTTACCTTGTACCCATAACTCAAGCTCGGCCCACTTTGGCTCGGCCCACTTTGGGACGTTTTTACAGTACTTTCGCATCTATAATATTAGTGAGATTTTTACAGTACACAATGACTGTAAAAATCTCACTAATATTATAGATGCGAAAGTTTGTATCGATGTATGAATATATGGATCGATGGATGGATGGATGTTTGTTACCTCTTCACGCAAAAACTACAGAACGGATCTGGCTGAAATTTTGCACACAGGTAATTCTAGTCCCGGAATCAAACATAGGCTACTTTTTTTTCATCTCGTATTAAATCAGTTCCCGTGGGATAAAAATCACCTTTAAACGTTTCCATAGGAACAACGCGTGCGAAGCCGCGGGGCGCAGTCTAATATTTTTTTAATTTTAATCAAAAATTTTATTTTTTCCTTGCGATTACAAGAACAAAGTCAGAGACATCTCCTAGCTAACAAACATGTAGATTCGAACATAGATAAGTTTGTAGCCAGCGGCGGCCGAGCACAAAACTTTATAATGGATTCTGAAACTTTGCCATACATTTGTCTGTAAGTGTACCTATAGGTACACTTACAGACAAATGTAGGTATATATACCTATATCCTAGGGTTATTTCAGTTTTCCTCCCTGATATTCCTCCTCTGGATTCCAAAAAATAAATTCAGTCTTCCCCTTGAAGATTTTCCGTAAGGGGGAAAACTGGAATTCATAAAAACCGTTTTCCCTATTATGGGCTGTCAAGGGGGAGAGCTAGAATTACTGCATCCTACCATTTGTTTCACATACTTGTAGCTATTTGAGCTAGATCTATTAAAATATTATAATAATATTAATAATAATAATAATCATCTAGCCCCCAATGCAGAGGGTGCATGAACGCAGAGGAGACGGCCGCGCATGTGCTTGTAGAGTGCGATAGCGTAGCTTCTCAACGACTACACCACCTCGGGACACCAAGGACCCCTAGGGAGGCATGCACCGGCGTCAGCGAGCTGCTGGCTTTCCTGGAGGACATCGGGTGGTTGGATTAGATTAACAGCCCCCCACCCGACACGCAAAAAGGGCTCACCTGCGGCCTAGTTGCGGAAACCAGCCCAGAAACAATTTGTTGACAATAATCATCTAGACGCGGGCTTAGCGAAGCTTGTGTTTATGGGCACACGTTGTTTCTATGGACACGTTCAAAAGTTATTTCCATATCATGGGAACTAATTTATGAGATTACCTGTACTTACAGATTTTTTAAATAAATCTAAGTGCCAAAATTTGCACCACCCCAAATCTTCTCGCGGGTGTCGTAAGAAGCGACGGTATATCGGAGGGCGGGCAGCAGCGCCCCTGCAGAACTATTCTACAACCAGACTGCCGTCCCCAGCCCGCATGCGCAGCGTGGGGATTATGTGTATTACCCCCTCTAGATAAAAGCCAATATGGCGCTTTTATATTGTATATTTATTTATTTATTAAAAATTGCACCAACGCAGTGTACACCAAAACATGGATTGTGGATTAGTACAATCCACAATCCATCCATTCATAACTGTCAAAGTGACAGTAAGGCCTGTATTACGAAAGCTTTGCTCAGTCATCTAGTCTATATTGCTTGAGTAACGTTTTTCTATGAAATAAACGTCACTAAAGCATTATTCTATAACTAAGCAAACTTTTAAGCATATACAGAAGAAAGCAGAAGAAAGCGACATTCACGGTCAGAGTTGGTGGGTTCGATTTTGACGCCGAGGCCATAAAAGCGCTTTAATAAGTCGATAAGGTCAATACCGTTGAAAATGTGACATGAAAATGTGCGAATACGTTTCGAATAAGGAAATCAAATATGAATATTTTCATAAAAACTATATTAGCAAGAAACTAGATCAACAATATTCACACACAAGTTGATTCATATAGTAAAAAATCTATATAAAATGGAATAAATCTATGGGCCCATAATATCCGAGTACTGAAAAATGTTTTATGTTCTTTGTGTTGATGATAAAATAAATAAATATTAGTTTTCAATTGCTTTTTATTTCATAGACTAATTAATTGTTCATTTGACAATTTTTATCCTGAACAATAATCCCACTGATTCACATAGTAAAATAGCGAGGGTTCATTTTTTTATTTTTAGTTTTTTCGATTCCTAAATGAGACAGACAAGTTATTTCTAGAAGATCTTTGAATGTGATTTAGTTTTTTTTTCAAGAAATGTTTCCATTCAGTAAAAGGTGACAAATAAAGTATTTAAGGAAGCTCCAAAAAGGTTTTAAAAAATGGAGACGTGGCTTGTCCGGAAGTAGATATTATTTTCTTAACTTGCTAAAGAGCAATCGTCGACATACAACGTCTTAAGATCAATCGTCTTCTTCCGGTCCATATCCCACGGTCGGCAAATGTCTGTTTCCTCCACTCTGCTCTATCAGCCGTCATCTCTGTACTCACACCTCTCTTAGTCATGTCCTCTTTCACACAATCCATCCATCTTTTCCTCGGTCTTCCTCTCCCCTTATATCCCTCCACATTCAAACCTAACACTCATCTCGTCACATGACATTCTTCCCTCCGCATAACATACCATACCACGCTAACCTGTTACCCCCATGTTTCCGTCACAGGCGCCACTTTCAAACTCATCCTAGGATCAATCCAGTTTATAAAACAAATATTCCGAAAACTTGATGCTCTCTGTGGAAATCTTTCTTGCTACGAATAGGTCGGGCATTCAACCGACATCCTCAAGGACCATCATTAAAACCCTTGACAAGTGTGTACCGGTACAGACCATGACTGGGTTCTGTAGCATGTTCTTATGGTGTGTTTGTTCACAAAAGTTCGTGCTATGTGATTTCACAACAAAAAGAAACAATAACAGTTAGGTTTACTGACAAAAACATTTATTTTTCTCGGAAAGAGTATTTTTAATCTTCAATATCTGAGTGGAAAAGCCGTTTTTATTCTCTAGAGGATAAAGTAAATTGAATTTAGAACATCGTGTGCACTAAGTTTGTGAATAAAAAAAAACATTAAACCTATTTACTGCTATGGTGCCCAATATAATATATCATACAACTTTTTTTTAATTTGTTAAAAACTCAGACTCGGAACGTTCTTGGTGTTCTTTTTTCAATTTGCTTTGTACGCGGTTTCTTACGCGGCATTTTTTCATTTAAATAACTGTAGCAAACGTTACTTTAAAATTTTCTTAATTATACCTTAGTATTATTTTGTTATAATTTAAAGATTATTCTGTAATACTTACCTGTCATAATGTAGTAATTAATACCTAAACTGAAATAAAAGTGTACCTATCTTGTGATTGTAAACGTATTTTTTTTTGCATTTAGTCATTTCCTCGCTGAGGTGGAATGAAAAGTTACGTGTTGCACTCGAGTGCAAAGATTTTTCACCTCGTGCTCTTTTGATTCCCTCGCTAACGCTCAGGATTCTAATATTGAATCACTCGCTGCGCTCGTGATTCAATTTTAGAATCCTTCGCTTGCTCGGTCATCAAAATTGAACACGCGGTTAAAAAGCAACTTTGCACTCTTGTATAACAAATAACTATTATACTTATCGTGTGCGCGCGATTTGTTAACGCACGCATTCAAAGACAATGCCAAAGTTTTTGGGTATAAGGGCAGTATCTAAGTTACTAGATTAATTTTAAATTGTAATATTACTCATGTTTTATTTAAATTTTAAATAAGATACCCTCGGCAACTATAAAATAAATCGCCAATGGCAAAACATTATTAACATTTTTACATTCCTTGGTTTCTTGATAGATAGATGGATAAAAAAATATATTTGGTACTACACACATACAATAATTTAACACAGAGATTTAATTCCAAACAAAAGTACAATTGGTTTGATTCATACAATTACATTAATAAATTTAAAAATTCTTGTTTGTTTACATACCTAACCCTAAAAAACTTTTGATCAGACTATTTTTAACATAAAATAATCATAAAATAAAAGAACTCGGAACCAGTTATAGATGAACAAACGAAAAAGTCAGGTAAAACAGTTTAAAAACTTTATCAAGTTGAAATAATTTAACATTGATGTTTTCGGTTGAATGCAAGGTTTTTCGCGCCTCCTTAATGCCAGTGAAGTTTCGACTAAGTACCTACCCGCTTTATTTCTGTATCAAACAATTAAGTTGGCCTTTTGCTATAAATCTCTATAACTTACTTACCTATATAAAATGTAATACTCAACTAAAGCTTGCATTAAGTTATCATACGTTAAAATGTTTTAATGGTTCATTAACCATGTTTTTCCCTATATTTGAATATGTTTGAAAAAGCTCATAAAGTTATTCTATTTATGTTTAATATTGTCTAGTATAAATGTACACTTTATTTGTATAACTTTTTATTATTTAATTTTATAAATAAAGATCTTTTAAAACTGAACTGAATGCCAGTGCGATACTGTCGAACAGCTGGGTCATCCATCTATCGGGTAGTGTCACTACTACCCGATAATCCGTGATGGATGACCAGTCGGATATCTCACCACTTCACCACGTTGACATCATCCGGGAGGCCTTTGTCACGGATAACATACCAGCTATCCTCGATCCGAATGGTCTGTTACGTGACGATGGTAAGAGGCCCGACGGTATGACAGACTAGACCCATGGGAGTTGGGAAGGCCCATTGTGTGGGACGCTACTTGCGTCGACACACTTGCGCTGACCCATCTTCCGAGGACATCCATGAGGGCGGGTGTGGCGCCAGATTTGGCCGAGGATCTCAAGAGGAGCAAATATGCAGGTCTCGATAGAGCCTACACATTTACTCCCCTTCCCCTTCGTGTTTGACTTTGCAGAGTTCATAAGCTCCAATGGGAGCTTATGAACTCTGCAAAGTCAAAGTCATTGTCAAAATCATTTATTGCAAGTTTGTACATTGATAGGTAGCTAAAGTTCTAATTACAGCTTGTTACATACACCATGTTAGATTGGTATAGCAATGTCTTCGTGTCTATCATTTTACACTATAGCTTACAATATAACAATTTATTACGAACACTTTTAACAGTTTTAAAGATAATCAGTCGTTGTAAATACTAATTCTAATTTATTTTCAGTCTTTAAACTGTAATTTACTTTATTATAAATTATATAAAAATAGGTTCGCTACTTATTAATAATAATATTTAAACAATTCTTGAGAGAATTAATCCAACAATGTTAGTTTATAAGTTCATTTATCTTATTATATTGTTTGCTTTGTAGCCAGAGTCGTAGCTCTTTTGTAAATTTTGTCAGCGGAAGGCTTTTTATAGTTTTAGGTAATGCATTATATATTTTTCCACACATTACAAAAAATATTATTTTGGTATAGACGGGTCCTAGGCTGCTACTGCTCGAGCGGTTCCATGTAGGTATGCCTGTGAATAAAAAGAAAATAGAAGATTTATATCGTCTTACATGTCGACCTCTGTGGCGCGGTTGGCGAAAGTCTGCCTGCGATGGAGGTTGCGGTTTCGATTCTCACCTCTGAAAAAATGATTGTACGATCTGCAGATACACTATATTTACATACATATATATTTTTATTATACATACCCTTCTTTGTTGTTATTAAACTTTCACAGGAAATGTTATGACTAAAAATACATTACATTAATCAAGACATGGAAAATGCCATGATGATTCAACCTCAGTTTTTTGTGTTGTTTGTTTTATTTCAATTTTAGGGTTATAAAGTCAAGCAAAGAAGCCTCTGTACAACATTTGATCAATTAGACCCGCTAGCATGGAGATTGTTCAATGTAGGTATTAACGCATTCACCGATTTCAGCTAGGATTTCGGCGGTGCACCCCGCAGAGAAGCGCCGACACCGCTGCGACATCGCCGTGACATTGCCGCGACACCAACGCCACGACTTGGGAATCGAGAGACATATCGCATTCACTGCGGGCACTCTGCCCAGCCAGGGCGTAGTGGCATGCAAGCGCAAGGGTGCGCCCGAGTGTTCAAGAGATGTACTGTTCGGAGAACTACTAGTAGTACCTAGTATAATCGCAATTAGATTCTTGCAAGCCCTACTAAGACTTTCTTGTACCTCAGTAGTCTGTTCAAAAAGAGAAGAGTCGTGGCGTTTTGGTGAACTAACACTTTTAGTCGTAGGTACTGCAATGCCAGAGCAAGCTGTCAACGCAACAAAAGTTGTTAAATTGGCACACGAGCGCTCTCACTTCGTTCCCACGACTCTTCTCTTTTTAAACAGACTCTAAGGCCCGTATTATGAAAGCTTGTTCAGTCTTCAATCTCTGCTTGAGTAACGCTTTTCTATAGCATAAACGTTGCTCAAGCATCGCTCTATGACTGAGCAAGCTTTCATAATACGGCCCTAAGTAATTTATCAGTCAGTCAAGTCATATTCATATAATTACCAACCTTACAATTGTTGTTAGAGCCACGGAACCCAGTCACAGACACCTCTCTTGCCTGCCGATTTTGTTTATTTTTAGCACCATTGTGTGAAGAATACTCAATTATGCATCAAATTCATCAGCCGATGGACGTCTATATAAATAATTATTAAGTATTTATAATCGTAACAATGAGAGGAAAATGGTACATTTTTATCCGGTGGGTTATTTTTTTCGAGTGTTTATTTATGTGGTTAGCAAAGACACTTTTTACTTCGAAACATCAAAATGGCTAAAACTATTTGAATGATGCATGTCTCAAACTACTCTATGTCTTACTTAATAACAGTCTCGATTAAAGAAATACTTCTAGGTTTCCTACCAAAACAAAAAGCGAAGAAAAAAATGTGTGCTGTTCCTGAGTATATAGCAAAATGTGTGTAAAACATCTATTTTTCAATGTATTTTCAAAAAAATAATTTTTCGAGAAAACTTTCACCAATCGTGTTTTTAAAACACGTAATTCAAGATAAAAGATCGTAGTAACATTTTCCTAAATATGAAGGCAGCTTTCTCAGATTCTAAGATAAAAAAGCTTTTGAGGTAAATTGCTTATGACACCCAAAATAACGTGTGTGAATAACAGCATGACATCATTATAGCAAGCAAAAATAGATTGTATAGTATAAAACTAAGTTAAGAAATTAAATTTGTAAATTGGAAATAAGGAAATAACATTAGCTTGAAAACCGGCCCTGGAGTAAGACATACTCCAGGGCCGGTTTTCAAGCAAATCCTAAATTGATTTTCGTATACATTATTAAGATAATGTATACAAAAATCAATTTAGGTTGAATAATTCAATCATCATCATCAGCCTATATTAATCCACTGCTGGACATAGGCCTCCCCTAATGAGCGCCATAGCGCCCTGTCTTCAGCTTCACGCATAATAAAAATAATTCGATACCTAAAGCTATTTTCCTGTAAAAACTATCGCAGTTTGACGAATTCATTACGAATGCAAGCGGGTAAACTGCGAACTACGAACTGAGTGCGCGCAAGGACGCAGCAACGTTGGTGTTCTTCCAACACAAGTAAGGTTCGTAGTTAACCCTGATTTTAAAACTATAACACTTTCAGCAATCACACGTTTATACATGTTTTTAATTCTCTCACGCAAAGTACATAATTGTCTTAAGAGTGTGCCATAAGCAATTTACTTTAAAATTGTACTTCAAAATCGTTATTTATCTCGGAATCTGTGAAAGCTACCACCGCTATTTAGGAAAAGTTACTTCGATCTCTTATCTTGAATTACCTACGTTCTCTATGGTTTTTTAAATATATGTTATGCACACATTTTGCTATTTACGAGCAACTCACAAAAAGGTCACGTTTTTTTTTGTTTTCTTAAGAAACCTAGAAGTATTTCTGTACCTAACGTCTTTTAATTTTTCGATTGGTTGTTTCATTAACTTGTAACTTGGTAAAAACCGTTTTGGCGCATAGAAAATTCGGCGCACGTCTCTGCTCTGTACTTCTCACTCTCGAGAAAACCACATCTTGTCATCCCGCCTGAAATCCATCTCGTAGCGGCGTTATTGCACACTCTTAAACAATATACAAGGAGGTTTCGCCCTTCCTTAGGTACCTCAACCTCACCTCAACGAATGAAATGAATATAGGCCTCCACCTGAAAAACGCCTTAATGACGGTTATCTCATAGGGTAATGCCCATAATCTCCACGCTGGGCATGCGGGATGGGTATCGCACTTTGGTGGTAGATTTGTTGGAGGTTCTGCTGCCCGCCCACGCTAGATATCTCTAACGACACTCACGGGAAAGGTTGCGGTGGTGCAAATTCTAAGCCGGGGCCGGCAGTTCACAGGTACCTACGATAACCAGAATGTAATAGAAACTTTTGAGAATAAAACATTTTGGTAGTTATTTCATCACATGTGTCGTCATATTTCTGGATAAAAAGAACATCAAAGTTTCGTGCACAGATAATAATTCTTAAGTTATATATTTACCCCCAGTTTAGTTAGATACATAAGGAAGGTAGGTAACCTACTTTATATTCTCAACTCGCAAGCATATCAAGTGTCAACAGAACTGGACAGAATAACAAAAACACCAACAATGACTCATGTGGACGATAAATAAATGCAAAATTTGTCAGGTATATGGGTCGGTACTGACAAGCGTTACGGAGTGTAAGAAGTAACACAGCAACACACTTTTCAAAGACGCACCTTATAATAAAACTTTATATTACGGAAGAGTGGAACCCTCTAGCACAGGTATCTCTATAAGTACTTAAGAACTAAATGAATTCTGAAATCAGTCGTTTATTCAAAATGAATAAACGACTCACGAAAAATCATAAAAATTGAGAAATTCCTTCCAATTTCTGCAACCGCTCGCTCAAACGCGGGGGGCGATGCGACACAGGGAGCACAATTCCAAAATATAGCGAATGCGGCGGAATGGCCAACACGATGTGATTCTACGTGAAACAACAACAAATTCGCTAGGGCCGGCTGCTGATATTTGGGAGAGGTTCGTAGCCTTCTTAAAAGAGGGTCCATACATTGTAAATTAATTTAAGTTTACTTGAATAAATATTTGTATATTTGTATATTTGTACACAGCGACCGTTCGGGTAGTCAGCATCATAGCCTATCTAGTACTATCCAATGATCCTATCCATCCACGGTTGTCGTACTTATTTGTTACTTTTTTCTGGGCTGGTTTCCGCAACGAGGCCACAGGTGGGCCCTTTTTGCGTGTCTGGTGGGGGGCTGCTAGTCCAAACCGATGTCCATTGAAAGAAAGACCCTTGTTTCGGTCTATTACGCATACTGTCACTCATTCAATGGTTCTTAATTTAAACTCGTACGTGATAACTTTTTTAAGTTAGTAGACTAATTTTGAAGTCTTCTCGGGAATAAAATTTTTACATATTTTTTTTTACAAATAAAACACGTTGTAGTCAAAATGTTAGTGATTAAAATCCACCTGATGGAAAGTAAAGATGTGGCGGACGATAACGGTGTACCTCGAAAGTCTTGAAGATACCCAGTTTGTATTTGACCGGAAAGACAGAAGCAGCGAGTTCCAAACCGAGAAAAGGTTACGAACAATTAAAAAAAATCTGATCGTAATGTCAAATTAACCACTTTTACTTAATGCCAATGAAAGTAAATTACGGTACCTTCCAAAATTAAATCTACTTAAATGATGTTTTTGAAAATAATTAATGTCTTAGCAGATAGATATAGTCCCTTATTGGAGACTAGCTGCGCCCCGCGGCTTCGCATGCCTATCCCACGGGATCTGATTTATGGGATAAAAATAAGTAGCCCGTGTTATTCTAGGCCTGGAACTAACTGTATGCAAAATTGAGCCCGATCCGTTCGGTTGTTTTTGCGTGAAAGAGCAACCAACATACATCCAAGTTTACAAACTTTCGTGTTTATAATATACTCGTAGTTGGAAGTAGAATTATTTTGCGTCGTCCGATATGGTGGGTACCAAAATTATTAAATTAATAGGTACTTAGATTGATTATTATTTATAGAGAAGCCACGGCTAGGAAATAATCGGCAAAAATTTTGATATTTAGATTTTACATGAATATTACCTAAGTTCTCTTTTTAACCGACTTTAAAAAAAGACCGATTTTCATTTTTCTTTCTTCCCGTGCTTCCCGTGTGGTCTCATTTTAATTTTGGTCCAGTTTTGACAGTGGGATTCATATAATCGAAGTCGGTTTATAGTTTTTTTTAAACAAATTCAATTAGGTATTTTCTCAAATTATTATCTTAAAATGGCTCAGAGATTGTGGTTAGTCATTCATGACGGTTTCTTCCGCTGTTTTTGGGTTTATTGGTTTATTTTTTTTTTTTTTTTTTTTTTTTTTTTTTTTAAAGTTACTTCTTAAAATTATCGTTAAAATATATATCAACAACCTCAAATCTTATATTGATGACATAAGAAAAGATCCTGTAAATATTCAAGATCACTACAACATCCTAGAAAAAGTCATTAAAGTGAGCTTAACAAAAGAAAAAACAACTACAGTCAAGAAAATTCATAATATTTTTACCGAAGACACCGAGAAACTAATAAAACAACGCACAGAGTTAATCAATATGAAGAACAAGGACAAAAATACGAAGAATGAGCTAAGCAAACTATATAAAGAAACAAATAAAGCTATTAAGAAAGATTACGAAAAACACAGACAAGAAATTATAACAAGAAACATAAAGAAATTCAGAAGCACAAAACGAGCTTTCAAAGAACTAAACCTTCATAAATCATGGATACAGAAACTTGGTAACGATTCGACAGAAACCAAAACAAGGAAAGACATTTTAGATTCAGCAACAAACTTCTACAAAGAACTATACAAGGAAAGACAAGATGACACCCACATCGATACAGATAAGCAAACGGACAAGACTACACAAGCAACCACCATCAAGCCAATAAGCGAAAAAGAAGTACTTCAACACATAAAACAACTCAAAGCTGAGAAAAGTCCTGGACCAGATGGTCTAACAAATGAAGCTCTAAAAACAGGGATACCTATCCTTCTCAAACCTTTAACAAGTCTATTCAATATGGTATTAGACACCGAGACTGTACCAAAACAATGGTGTACCTCCGACATTGTCCTTCTTTATAAAAAAGGAAATGCTACAGACATTGGAAACTATCGACCAATCAGCCTACTCGCTAGCATATACAAACTCTTTGCATCAATATTACTGAGAAGAATAACACCAATGATTGATGAGTCACAACCTATCGAACAAGCAGGCTTCCGTTCTGGTTTCAGCACCACTGATCACATACACACATTAGAACAGGTTATAAATAAATACAATGAATTCAACAAACCTCTGTATGTAGCCTTTATAGATTATAGCAAAGCCTTTGACAGCATCAGCCACAAGTCAATCTGGAACGCGCTACGGATATTCAATATCGACGATAAATACATAAATATCATAAAATATATATATGCCAATAGCACAAGCAAGGTAAAGCTAGAAACCAGAGGTGTTGACATAAAAATAGAAAGGGGTGTGAGACAGGGGGACCCTATGTCACCCAAACTGTTCATTGCAGTACTCGAGACCATATTCAGGAAGCTAGATTGGAAACACAAAGGCATTAAAATAAATGGAGGATATATTAGTCATCTTCAGTTTGCTGACGATATAGTAGTATTAGCCGAAAAACCAGAAGATATACAAGAAATGTTACAATTGCTTGCCCAAGAAAGCTCCAAGGTAGGGCTAGAAATGAACGCAAACAAAACAAAAATAATGACAAACTGTAACGAAATGCCTATAGATGTGAATGGTAACAACATAGAATATACAAAAAGTTATGTTTATTTGGGCAAACAAGTATCATTCCAAAAGACTAGCAATGAAGAAGAAATAGAACGTCGAGTAAATGTTACTTGGAAGAAATTTTGGTCATTAAAAGAAATACTTAAAGGAGACTACAGCTTAAGCATGAAAAAGGTGGTTATTGATAGTTGTCTCTTGCCTTGTCTACTGTATGGATGCCAAACATGGGTATTTACGAATAAAACCAAACTCAAGGTCAGGTCTACACAAAGAGCAATGGAACGGAGCATTCTCAAAATTCGAAAAATACATAAAATAAGAAGCAGCTCTATTAGACAAAAGACCAAGCTAACAGATGCACTAACACAAGCTTTAAAACTTAAGTGGAAATGGGCTGGGCACATCTCACGCCTCACTGATAAAAGATGGACCATACAGACTACAAAATGGAAGGGACCAGATGGCAAAAGAAATGTTGGCAGACCGTATAGACGGTGGGCTGATGACATAATCCAAATAGCAGGAAAAAGCTGGATGAGTCATACAAACGACAGACAGTCGTGGATGAAGATGGAGGAGGCCTTTACCCAAGAAGGGATCCAACTCTCAAAAGTGTAAATATAATAAGTACCTACTAACCTAAACCTAAGCATTAAATACTAACACATAATTTGTACATAATCATAAGAGTTGGAATAAATGGCTTTATTATTATTATTATTATTATTATTCATGACGGTAGTCACACAAATGCGAAAGTTTGTATGGATGGATGTTTGTAACCTCTGCACGCCAATAATACTGAACGAATCGGGTTGAAATTTTGCATATAGGTAATCCTAATGCTGGAATCAAACAAAGGCTACCTTTCATATGCTTATAGGCGGCCTTCTTATCCCATAAATCAGTTTCCGTGGGATAGAAATAATCTCTAAACGTTTTCATAGAATAACCGCGTGAGAAGTCGCAGGGCACAGCTAGTATAATATATACTAACGCAAGTTGATTGAACTTGAAAAACCAAGGGTCAATAACTCGTACGCAATTTTTTCGCAGCAATCAACCTAAACATAAAACATGTTTAGCACCCAAAATAAAAACAGTTTTGCACACAAAACAGTTTTTATTTTTAAATCGATTGTACTTTTTGCTCAAATGAAAGGGTTAAATTTCGCACGAATCACTGATATAAATAAAAATAGAATATAACGCATAATCTGGCCCCAAAGTAAAGAGAGCTTGTGTTATGGGTACAATTATGATACAAATAAATTAAAAACAACTCTTTTTTTATTTGAATCCGTATAAAGTTTAATCTGAGAAGGCATATCGCTTCACATACTGCAAGCGTGCGCGCAGGCTGGCCTTAAACTTGGCCAGGACACAAGTGCGGGCGTCCGCGGTCGCCGGACGTTAACTGTGTCACTCGTCTCGTGTTATGCGATCTCTCATTATTTACGCGAAATTTTCTGATTGTTACGTGAAACTTACGGATAGTTACGTGAAATTTTCTGATTCTTAGGTAAAGTTTACGAATAGTTACGTATAAAAAATTCGGATAGTACGCGAAGATAGAAAAATTAATTAATGCGTGAAGTTTACGGATAGTTACGTAAAAAAAATCGGATAGTACGCGAAAATAGAAAAATAAATTTAGTGGCAGAGCTGTTGACTTGAAGCCAGAGTGTTGGAGTTCGAGTAATAAAATAATAAAAAATTCTGCGAGAATATTTGAATTATTGATAGCAATTATTTTGAATTTTTAAATAATATTGCGTGTTTTCATAAATTTTCTACTATTCATAACATCAATAAAATTAATCTGATCAGTTTGAAAATAAACGAGGTAGCAATGGTGTTATTGAATAAAAAATAGATATAAAATATTTTAGGTAGTTACATAGTTCAAGTTTACCTCTAAGAAAGATTTGACATTGTACGAAAAATAAGTTGTTCCGTTGAAGAAACTCTTGTGAAAAAAAGTGTCGCTATTGAGCAAAAGTGATCTGTTGTAAAGAGACATCGTTAAAATGTAAGTATTTTTAATCTTTGAGAGAAAGCGTAATGCCGACTTATGTATCCCACCCAACCTTTTATCCTGTGGTACTGTCGGAGAACTTATCACATCTGCATCCCCAATAGATAATCCCCCTATACACGCTTTTGACCAGGGGCCTGATTCCACTAACACAATCGCTTCACTATGACAATATTATCGCTTCATTATCGCGTAACAATCACCGCCATTGACACCTTTTGGTATTCTACTAACACGATCTTTTTTTGTTTATGCCATATTTATGACTATCACGATTATGATTTTATTATGCCCCACCACATTATTGACACGATATTATAAGTCATAGAGATTGTAATCTTATGGTATTGGAATACCAAATAAATTTACGACTAAATCTCTATCTTAATCATTATGTTTAAAAAATAGTGGAATTAGGCCCCAGGGCGAGGTGCGGAGAAAAATGGTTTTTATAATATACTAGCAGCGCCTCTCGGTTTTAGCCGCGTAGTTCCCGTTCCCGTGAGAACTCCGGGATACAATATAGCCTATGTCACCTGAAGAGTAAGCTTTTTATTGATAAAAGAATTTTCAAAATCGGTCCAGTAGTATCAGAGCCTATTCAATACAAACAAACAATTGGCGGTAGATCAGCGCTGCATGTCTCCGGTTAACCAGCATACTCAGCGTTCAGGCTGAGCCGTTTCCTAATTCATAATTACAATCAACTTACCTACTACCATTGATTTATTAAAAACGAAGATGAGGTACTGGTTGCTCGAAAGTGGCAACCTCAAATTGTGTGAAATTCTGTTCTCCCACATCAGTCACCGTCTGACCGGCGGCACGGGCGGTCGTGATTGGCGTGAAATATTGTTGTCTCAGTCTCACTTCGGTCCTAGATACGTCTTTCCGTCTTTGTTCTTCTTTGTATTGCACAGGACTGGAAATATAACTGTGAGCGTTTGTGTTTGCGTGTAGTTGTAACACATGCCAATTTTTGAGTAAGCGCTGGGAGAACATAACCTATCTTCCCATTTTAAATCAATGCCTACTACAATTAGTTATAAATGCTACTTACTACCTACTTATTATTCTATATGATTGTATTTAAAAATAAAAACATTTTCTTTTCTTTCAAAGAATCAAATCTTTCTTTTTATAATATTGGTATAGAAAACTCTCCGACAGCCGAATTATGGTTGTCGGACATTCTTTATTACCTCCGAATATTTTGATAGTGATTTTATCAAAATACTCGTCTCTTCTTGAAGTTGAAGTTATTCTATTGACATTATATTTATTATACGGTGAAATAGCCATCTCTTTGATTTTTTGTAAACTCGGGTGTTTGGTTGGTTTTTGTTGCTCTTAAACTGTCGTAAATCGAATTTATAATATGTGTAAATTATGTAAGTCTGTGTTAAATCTGTGAAAACTATTTTATATTCATTGTACCTAAATTTGTAAAATTGTGGCAGAATGTAGTAGAGCTAACTTTAAATATAAGACCTATACCGTGTCCATTTTGAATGTAGCATGTTAGTAAACAAACCGCCCATACTTAATCTAAAATTAACTGTGTTGGCGCGTCCTTTTATACGTAATTTACATTACTTGTCGATTATTCCTCCCTTCAATTAAAATTACTTACAATTATATCTGAAACTCGACGCCAAGCAAGTGAGATTTTGTTATATGTGTCGCAGTTTGTTTACTAACATGCTACATTTAAAATTGATACGGTATAGGTACTGTACCTACACTTCAGTATTGATGTATGATTTCAAATTTAATTTCTTATTCCACGTGTGGACCTGGTCTGTTTTTAATAGTTTTTAACTACCTAACGATTTTAAATCCAGGAATTAAGTCATCAAAATACAACCTTCGCTTTTGTAGGGTTGACCTTAAACTTTGATACTTGTTATAGAAAAAAAACACTCGTGCACATTCTTTTTTAGCGTGTAGCATGCACATTAATCAATATTGAATGGTACTTAATACCAAATTGCATCAGGGTCGGCAAATGTCTAGACTTACGACCAACGATTCTAGACTTCCGCACATGTGAAAAAATCTACGATGTAAAAATATGTAGTTATGTTATCATCTCCCAGCGCTAACTCAATAAACGGCATGTGTTTTGTTATAAATAAATGTTAAAACACGCTTTTGTTTGACATATGAATAATGAAAAAGGTAAAAACAAATTCATCACAAAATAATAATTTCACTACCACCTAATGGTTTCCAAGGCAACGGAAGTCCACAGCTTCTTTCATGTGCCATTAAACATATTTAGACTTGAATTATAACTAGATGTCACTAGTATGAGCTGTGTGGTGGTTAGAATATGCACCACCCTATCTCTTCCTGTGGGTGTCGTAAGTGGCGAAAAAGGGATATCCACAGGGGGGCGGGCAGCAGCGCCCCCTGGAGAACAATTCTACCACCAAAGTGTGATCAACAACCCGCAAGCTCAGAGTGGGGATTATGGGCACTATCCCCCCCCCAGGCCTGCGTCCAGCAGTGGACCAATACAAGCAGTTGAGGTTGAGGTTGTTGTCGCCAGTATAAGCTAATTTTTTTGCAAGTGATCTTCGACCAGGGAAAGTAAGGGATTGCGTTTGTCCAAGACATAGATGAATACTTCATTACCAACCGGAAATTGAAGTTGGTTTATAGTTTTTTAAAACAAGCCAAATTATTACACTAGGTATGCAACCTCAACACCCACATTATTTCCAAAATCTATCCGACTAAACTTGAATTGGTATTTAACATCTTAGATTT
Source organism: Eupithecia tripunctaria (assembly GCA_955876795.1). Taxonomy (NCBI): domain Eukaryota; kingdom Metazoa; phylum Arthropoda; class Insecta; order Lepidoptera; family Geometridae; genus Eupithecia; species Eupithecia tripunctaria. Next base: position 2,395,209 of record OY041623.1, on the reverse strand, counting down.
TCCTCATTTGTTTCCGTCATTCTGTAAATTAAATCTCTATTATCACACTAATATTATAAATGCGAAAGTTTGTATGGATGTGTGGATATATGGATGGATGGATGGATCGATGGATGGATGTTTGTTACTTCTTCACGCCAAAACTACTGGACGGATCTGGCTGAAATTTTGCATACAGGTAATTCTAATCCTGGAATCAAACATGGGCTTTTTATCCCATAAATTAGTTCCCGTGGGCTGAAAAACACCTTTTAATGTTTCCATGGGAACATTAAAGAAAACATTAACGCGTGCGAAGCCGCGGTGCACATCTAGTAATATATATGTAATGTAATTATATATATGTCAGATATCGTTGAATGTCAATATATAATTATTTTAATAATGAATTAAGCTACTTTTTCTAGAATATGATTATTTCGATTGATGAATACAAATCAATCGAAATAATTATATTCAATAAAAAGTAGCTTCATTCATTATTAAAATAATTATAAAGGTATTGACATTCAACGATATCTGACATATAATTACATCATATATATTTTATAAATTACGGTATTCTTTTAGAAGCTTAATTGATATTGTCTTTTTAAGTTTATGAGATAAAGGATTTTTTTTTTAAATTTTTTATTACGATTTATGAGGTTAACACTTGGTGTGTACAAAATGTCAACACTACCGTCAAGTAACTGTGCAGAGTAATTTCTATGAATTAAAATAATGGTGCCGATTCTGTTGTTTTAGAATAGATTTAGGAATGTCAAACAAAACATTTCGATTCCTTAATGGATTCCTAAATCCTTATTTTAGCTAGTCTTGATGTCAAATAGATAACTATTCAATTTGAAAAGCTTTCGTAAATTTGATATTCGTAAAAACGAATTTTAGCTAATTTCATCTAATTCTAAAACAACCGAACTGGCAGTATTATCTCAAAATTTTTCGAATAACACGGGATTTGAACCTGTTTCCATACGGGAATTCATAACCACCTACACCACTAAGTTAAGTAACTAGGAGTCGAGGTCGACGTCTAATATTTTTGACACCTTCGCTGCCGCTCTCCAACAGCTGGACCGCGTGCTTGTTTGCCTTGTCACAAAAAAACAGTCGAATAGAGAACCTACTTTTTTTGAAGTCGTTTAAAAGATCTCTCATGTTATTTTCTCGGAATTGTTGCATTTTATTTACGAAAAAAATACGAAAGAAAATCTCAACAAACAAAACAAACTGCGTCGCCTGCAGCATTCATCAAAAACTGGTTAAGTGATACCAAATCTAGTTTTAATTAACAACAACATTTCAAATGAGATGATAAAGGAACTGGACAATCTAGTTACTTTAATGTGTCATATTAATACCTACTTTATTTTTTTGTTCATACAGTTACAATTGACAACTTCTTACCGGGTAAATCCGTATAAAAAAACGTTTATATCCTTCATTATCTTAGTACTCAATTATTTTTTATAACCTGTTTTTAAAAATGTTAAATTTAATATGATAATCTTATATAATCTATAAATAATTTTATAGTCCAAAGAAACTAAGAAGAGCTTATGTTATGGGTTCTACTATGTTCTATGCTATCTACTGGATTTCTAATATAATACTATGATACATAATATATTTAGTTTTTTGCAATTCTGATACTTAATTGGGTTTAGGACCTTTATCTTATGTCTACTAAGGCAATATTTCACAAAAACTTAATAAAATAATAGAAAACAAGTTATATCAAAAACACAAATTGCAACAAAAAATAATTGCATAGCCACAGCAAGAATGGTTCAAAATAGGGTTCAAAAACGGACGAGAGACCAATGGAGCTATGAAAGAAAACTTTCAAAACAAAAATTAATTTTGTTTTAAAAAACTATAAACCGACTTAAATTTTTATAGTTTTGTCATGAATTTTTATGGATCCCGTAGTCAGAACTGAACAAAATTAAAATGGGACCACACGGGAAGCACCAGCTTTCATATAAAAAAGAATCATGACACTCGAACCACCCAATCAAACGTTCTGAGGTAATAAACATAAAAAAAATACAGTCGAATTGATAACCTCCTGAAGTCGGTTAAAAAGTATCAACCTTCCGCGGTTGACTCCGATATCAATGTTGTTATATATTTTCCAACACCTTAGGTTTACCCTTTGTTTACAAAAAAAATATTGGATTCCAGAACTAAGAACATAAAGAACTAGATTTTTTACAACAGCAATTAAATATTAACGTTCAATAAAATAATTAGTTAACATAGAAGTCACAGTTACAGAGAATTAATGAATGAATAAACCTGATTTACGGTTTTTTTTTTCTAAAACTAGTAAAAGTTATTTTACGACGTGCAAGTTTAATGTTTCAATTTGAAGTAAATAAATAAGCCAAGTGCGTGTTGGACTAGTACACGACACGAAGGGTTCCCGCAAAACATTTTTTGCAGGGGATTGGTTCTCCTCAACCGCCTGTATTGGTCCACTGCTGGCAGGCCTCCTTTATGGCATTTATCTCATGGAGTCATGCCCATTATCCCCATCCTGCAACAGTTACAACAATTATACCATACCATACCATCAAACTTAACAGTTTGATGGTATAATTGTTCTGCAGGGGGCGTTGCTGCCCGCCCCCCTAGTCGATACAGCCCGCTGACAGACAAAAAAATTGACAAAGTTTTAATCGTGAGGATTTAAGGTAAGGAGGTAAGGGAACACGAGACTGTCCCATGTATCTTCGTAAAATCATGACTTTCTTTGGCTAAAAGCCAAGTTGATGCCAAGCGTTCAAGAGGCCGTAGCTGAGGTAGACCGACCACATCCACACGACCAAGACACGAATATCCACGACGCTCTACACGCTTCAAGAACAGACGCAGATGGCGTTATATTGTCCGTGACAAAGCTGCAGAGGAGTCACGACCCTCGGACATGAGAACAGACAGATTGCCGACAACCGACGGGCGGACAGACAGACAGCGTAGGCTTAGTAATAGGGTCCCGGATGTCGCCCAGTTCCACACCGACAATAGTATGTAAGAACTGTTCTTAGTCATGCTAAGATTATATTAGTTGATAACCGATAAACTAGCTAGTGGTTTCTTTTTCACTTCTTCCGCTAGTGGACAAAAAATTGAAGTGAATTAGAGCCAATTGCACCTTATTTCTTGTTTGATAGTAATTACTATTTATCAAGCTGTTTACATAGTAAAAATTTGACTTGTCTAAGTGCTTATTTTGTAAGTCTAAAGAAATAAACGATTTGACTCTGACTCTGACTCTGACTCCGTTTGCACCCTTTGGGTACGGAACCCTAAAAAGATGTATCTTAATCACTTGCTCGACGCAATTAAAATAAACGCGCTTGTAACGTGGTAACGGGATATCCAACTATAAAAAAACTGATATGTAAATAAGTTTAGTCAACTAATTGCATATTTTTTTGTTAAAGTATTTTTTTTATTATTTCAATCTTTTGACGTCTTTGTCAGATCTACGATGTAAAACATTATGTAGGTAGATATGTTTGGTCGCCTATATTATGTACTTAGCAACTAACTCGCAGATTCACCCGCGTAGTTCCCGTTCCCGTGTTAATTCCGGGATAAAATATAGCCTATGTCACTCCCTGAAAAGTAAACTTTTGAATGATAAAATATTTTTTCAAATCGGTTTAGTAGTTTCGGAGCTAGTTCGATACAAACAATCAAATCTTTTCCCTTTATAATATAAGTATAGACAAAGACACGACAAACATCTTTGCATTGAATAGGTATTTTATACTCGTAGACTGCAATAAAATATCAAGTTATTCGTATAACTAATGGTTTCTACTGCAGTTGTTTGTTATTTATTTCATTCTTGGCTTCTGTTCAGAATTTATCTAAGAGTAGCTATAATGTAAAGAAATTGTTTTTTTTTATAATCATTTATTTATAAAGGGTTTGTTCGCTTAAGCGAATAAGGCACCCTGATAATTAAATTAATTTAAATAAACCTCTAACAACTAATTACTGCTACTTAATCGCATACTTAATAAAAAGTACAATTTTTTGGCATCTGAAAATGGATCTGAAAGAATAGATAGATAGATACGTTTATTGATTTATGAATGATACATTTTTATGGTAAGTTAAGTAGCTATGCTATTGCAAATACCAAAAAATTTAAATAAATAGCGACGTGTGATCAGAGAGCTGGTGAGTATCTGGCGCATTAGGATTGCCATACAGCGGGCTACTGCATAGCTGAGTGATGCTGGCTAAGAATTTGCACCACGCCATCTCTTCCCGTGGGTGTCGTAAGATGCAACGCCCCCTGCAGAACAATTCTACCACCGTACTGCGATCCCAGCCCGCATTCCAATCTAGAACTGTTTATGAAGCCTGTATAAAAAAAACGTGACGTGACTATCAAACTGTTTTTATATGTCCACTATACTAAATAAGTGGTTAGTTTTTAGGGATCCGTACACAAAGGGTGCCAACCATTGATTAATTAAAAAGGGAAGATGAGGTACTAGTTTCTCGAAAATGGGAACCTAATATTGTGTAAAATTGTGTGTCCTACCTCAGTCAATGTCGGACCGGCGGCACGGGCGGTCGTGATTCGCGTGAAATATTGTTATCTCGGGCTCACTTCGGTCTTAGATACTTCTTTCCGTCTTTGTTCTTCTTTGAACAGGACTGGAAATATAACTGTGAGCGTATGTGTTTGCATGTAGTTGTAACACATGCCAATTTTTGAGTAAGCGCTGGGAGAACTTAACATATCTTCCCTTTTTAATTAATCAATGGTGCCAACGGGATTATCTATTACTAAGCCTCCGCTGTCTGTCCTATTCGTCTGTCAGTGGGCTGTATCTCATGAACGGTAAAAGGTAGACAGTTTTTAAATCAAATAAGTTCAAGAGGCTGTCGTATTGTCCGTGTAGTGGCTGTTATTTCAATAAATAACATTTTACTTTACTTTTCTTCTAGTTGACATTTTCACAGAGTATGTATTTATCCTGCCACTATACAAAATGTGTGGTTTAATATAATAATAAAATAAAATAAGATGTTAAAATTAATAAGGGTTTTCATTCAAGAAATTGTGTTTTTTGGCGAAATTGTCACGGAACCCTTCGTATGCCAATGGACCTGCACTTGGCAGGTTCAATGGTATAATGAAGTACATTTATGTATCTATAGAAACATTATAATTTTAATCCAAAAAACAACTATACAGTTCTTTGACCGATGTTCTTAAACGAATAAAAAGTAATAATATGCAAATTTTTATCAAACAAAAATAAGTTATTTAAAATGAAATTTTAATCAACATCGTTGTAGGTTGTTTGTTTTTAATAAAAACTAGCAGCGCCTCGCGTTTTCACCCGCGTAGTTCCCGTTCCCGTTTGAACTCCGGGATAAAATATAGCCTATGTACTCCCTGTAAAACAACTTTTTAATTATGAAATATATTAATACTATCTATATATATCAGTTCAGTTATTCCGTGATCATGGTGCATGAAACTGTGGCGAAATATTGGAAAGCTCAAAATTCTAATCATGATAAATATCCCGTTATAAATAACTTTAGGTTGAACTATATGTTTTTAACTGGTAAATAGTTTCGTAGTCTATTGAATTTGAACATACAATCAAATTTTTTCTCTATAATACTACATAGTATAGATAAATAAACTCGCAATAATTTATACCAACTTCTGTCCAAAGCATCCATATAAATATTAGTACAATTTTAGATTCTATCTAAAATTATTAGGTGGACGTTTCAGATCATAGCTAAAATGTACTAAAATGAATAGGGTTAAAGCTATTTTAACTAAGTTAAGTTGTTTTAGATCTGTCAACCTAATTTAAATCTGTCAGTCTCAATTTTGAAATGAAGAATAGCTTCCGTCTATTTGACATTTTTGATTCCTAATTTTTAGGTGAACCATACAATTGAAGTCAGTTTATAGTTTTATAGCAAATCTGATTGGAAAAATAACTAACTAAAGATTTGAGTTGTTATTAATTTATTGCTAACCCTTTTAAAATTGATGTTCTTATTATAAATATGTATATATGATTAATATTCAAAATAAGTAATAAAATTTAAGGGATTACCAGTTAGTCCAAAACGATTTGACGAATTGTTTTTAATGTCATTTCTCGAGTTCATTTATCATTGCACTTGAATATAATAACAAATGTTATAAAATTCACACAGCAGCAGTACTAGATAACTGATATAATATAATACAATACACTACATGGGTAGATATTTTTTTTATTGTACATAGGAAATCTCTGTGTCATTTATTTGTATTTATTAATTTATGATTATGAATAATTATTATTATTTGACAAGAAATCGATCGCATTTTACCGACTTGGTAATGTTTGTATTTATGCTGTTTTTCTTTAAATAAAGCATTTCATTTTTTATAGTAAACATCCAGACTGCCCTGAACAAATATTAGCAGATCGGTCGTAAATAAAATAAACCCGGCAAAGTGCGAGTGGCAGTCGCGCGCGAATGGTTCCGTACCATATCTCTAAAAACGGCAAAAATCATGTCTGTTGCATGGAGTTATATAATTACATATTTTATTCTGTTTTTTAGTATTTGTTGTTATAGTGGCAACAGAAATACATCATCCGTAAAAAATTCAACTGTCTAACTATCACGGTTCATAAGAGCCTGGTGACAGACGGACAGACAGACGCAAAGCCCGCTGTCCGTCCATCTGTCCGTCTGTCACCAGACGGACGCGACCGGAGCTACAACGACAGGAAAATGAGGTAGGTCTGACTAGTTTGTAATCTTATTTATTTATTTTATTGTTTTAAATAATTAAAAGCCAGCGTGAGTAACCTGTTGCTGTTTAAGCTCATTAATTTCATCATCTTATTCTGGAACCTTAGATGTGATTGTAGCTCAATATTTTATTTTTAATAAGTGTATTTTGGACCTACTGTATATACTTCTTATATTATTAGGTTATTTTGTATTGAATGTAATCAAGTATGTATAATATGAGTTCTGTTTTCACTAATGTACACTGTCGACCCTTTTTCTTCTTCTTATATCTTTTATTCTCATACCAAGGTTGCCTGGGAGAAATCGCTCTCAGCGATAAGGCCGCCTTTTGTACTACATTTATTTATTATTTAGATATAAGACTTTAATGTATATTTATTACTATTAGTACAATAAAGTGTTCATTCATTCATTCATTCATTCCTGTTGAATTGCATGAGAAAATAAATAAATTAAAGATGATATTTATCAAAACCTCAATTAAAACAAAAGGTTACGTCATCATTCCATAAAACTCGTCTTTTAATAAAAGACGAGTTTTATGGAATGATGACGTAATAAAACTTGTCTTCAAATAAAAGGACACAAAACCAAAACATAATAAATCTATATATATGTTTGTTACAACACTTATAACTCAAGAACGGCTGAAGCGACTTGGCTGAAAATTAACGGGAGGTAGCTTAAAACCAGGAGACTGACATAGGATACTTTTTATCCCGTTCCCGTTGGATGTGAGATAAATTACACGGGGGCGAAGCCGCGGGGTGCAGCTAGTAGGTAATATAGGTAAAACTACATATAGCCTATAGAAACCTTTATTATTTAGTTACGTTTTTAATCGACTTCAAATAAAAGAGGAGGTTATCAATTCAACTGTATTTTTTTTTACCTCAGAACTTTTGACTGGGTGACCCGATTCTCATAATTCTTTGTAGTTTGTTTTATTTAGTGTATAATTCTAGCTTGTGTTCTTAGTGAAATTTATAGGCAATAGATGATTTTTATTATTATTATTATTAATTCTTTTTTATATGAAAGCTGGTGCTTTCCGTGTAGTCCCGTTTTAATGTTGTTCAGTTCTGACAAAGGGATCCATGAAAATTCATTAAAAAACTATAAAAATTTAAGTCGGTTTATAGTTTTTTAAAACAAAATTAATTATTTTATTCATATAAATTTTTTATTGATTATTAATTAGTTTAAAGTTTACCTAGCTTTTTAGTTTAAAGTTTACCTAGCTATATAATAGAGGTATCTATATAGCTAGGTAAACTTAAAATAAAACACAAACTGTACTTACATACTTACTTAGCTTTGTGGTGCTGGATTAGAATCTGCACCACCCCATGTCTTCCCGCGGGTGTCGTAAGAGGCGACTAAGAGATATCTACCGGGGGCGGGCATTAGCGCCCCCTGGAGAACAATTCTACCACCAAACTGCGATTCCCAACCCGCATGCCCAGCGTAGGAATCAGGGCAATACTCCCCACTAGATAAACGCTATAAGCGTTTTTCTATAGGCATTTATCAGGGGGAGGCCTGCGTCCAGCAGTGGACCAATACAGGCTATTGAGGTTGTACTTACATAATTTTTTAACGCGGCGCCAGACGGACGATTGGTATAACGTTAATTTAGGGTTTTTTTCTGATATATCATTTTAACAAAACTTATAATTACATTATAAACAGCATTTTATAACAAACTCAGGATATTAGGCAGAACATAGCTTCGATGATGTTGTTGTTTTTAACCGACTTCAAAAAAAGGGTTCTCAATTCGACTGTAAAAATTTGATGTTTCTTTTTTTATTTGAAAACTGGTGCTTCCCGTGTGGTCCCATTGCAATTTCGTTCTGACAATGGGTTCCATGAGAAAAACATATAAAAAACTAGCTGCACCCCGCGGCTTCGCACGCGTTGTTCCAATGGAAACGTATAACTGTGATTTTTATCCCACGGGGACTGATTTATGGGATAAAAAGTGGCCTATGTTTGATTCCGGGATTAGAATTACCTGTGTGCAAAATTTCAGCCAGATCTGTTCAGTAGTTTTGTCGTGAAGAGGTAACAAACATCCATCCATCCATCAATACAAACTTTCGCATTTATAATTTTAGTGTGATTAAAATCGGTTTACAGAATTTTTAAACAAAATCAATTATTTTATTTTCGAATGTAAACTTTACAGATAATCGATAAAAGGAGCACTAATACAATTAAATTAGTCTTCATCTAAACCTAGGTCATTGATAATTCATGTGTCAATGCTAACAGGTTTGCCATGTCCAGACCACGTTAATACTTAGGTACCTATATTACATTGGAATATCACCTTTTTCATCACCTATTCTGCTAAACCAATCGCTTAAAGAAAAAAACCCTTTTAAGGAGCATACCCGAATCAAGAGCAGGTAGCTCTCTTACGTGTGAAGTGGGAATTAATTTTTTAATGAGAAAACGAAATATTAAACTTTTAAATGCTAAATTTTGTTCCAGTAGGGTGTAACGTTGGGAGTTAGTAAAACTTAGTTTCAAGTTATCTTATTGTAAATAGCTTCTTTTAGATTTAAATGTGCTTTAAAGTGTTTTCTATTCTGTAGCCCATAAAGAACTATAAACCGACTTCAAATAGGCAATTTGACAACATTGAAAATGATTTTTAAGTTTTACAGGATAAACCAATTTAAAAGTGAACTTACCCAACTCCTGCTGAAAGGGTGTTTCTACACGGTCAACGAGTTCCTTAACCGTAGCAATTAAATAAAACTATATTGACTTTATGTAACTTTAGTTAGCTCATTAGACAAGTGTAATTTTTTATAACTAAGAATTTGACATTATTTTCTTCACATTGCATGATATTTTGATGTACTACTGTTCAAACACAATTGTATGGTTGTTTCTGAATAAATGATTTATGATTTATGATTTATGAATCATTATGCTTGGATATCCTCCATGCATCAACTTTGTAAGCCTCTTGTTTACGTCCGTTGCCATGGGAACCGCTAGAGATAAACTAAAATCAGTGAAATTATCATGAGAAGAGGATGTTTTAGATAATTTTTCAGTACACACATCAATTTCTCGTAAATCTTACTTTTATGGTACCACCTCAAATTCAACTTTTCGACAGTAAAGAAAGAATCATCAAACTTCGATAACTAAACGTGATTTTTCTGAAGTATTTGTTATTTTTAAGCTATTGCATAGCTTCTATCGCGGGCCTTGAGCGCGGGGACCGAATCCAGATATTCCGTAACAAAAAACCTCACGCTCCCCACTCCGACTGGAACAGCGGTGATACTTTTTAGTTTAGCCATCTATCGGTGAATAGTAGAACTATTAATGACTTTTTGAAATATGACATTTGTCTCTTTAGTTCAGCAACTCGCCTCTAGATGGCATTGCAATAGCTTTACCGCGGCAGTCCCCGAGTGCCACACGTCTTTTTTAAGTTTGACAGGATATACATACATACATACATACATATACAAATCCTTCTAGAATGAATTTTGTATGTTATCAATTCGGAACCTCTGTACAACAGCGAAATAATTTTTAAAATCGGTCTATTATTGACGGAGTAAGTAATCGGTGAACATAGGTACATAAATAAGTGAACATACATAAATAAAAACACAGATCAACCAGTACAAAAAGATTGTTTGCACTTATGGGTTTAATGACACGGAAATAAAAACCTTATTGTCTCAGTTTAATTTGACGCTATCACTCGTATCACCATGTTAATAAAGATCAAACTCGATCATCACTTTTCATTTGAAAAGGTTATAAGTAACTGAACTACATCGAGGATAACAGGTGTCTCCACTTTTATCAGGAGAACCAGTTAGGAAGATACTGACAAACTTCCATCTGAAGCAACTGAGCTCCCTATTCGTAAATTTAAACTGTATATAAAACGAAATCTTATCAAGAAAGCCTTTTACTCAATAGATGATTACATTTATGATGTTAATGCTTGGCCGGATGTCGCCCAGTTCCACACCGACAATAGTATGTAAGAACAGTTAGACTCTAACTTATACCGTGTCCATTTTGAATGAGGCATAAACGTATACAAACCGCCCATACTTAACCTAAAATTCACTTTGTTGGCGCGTCCTTTTATACGTTATTTACATTACTTGTCGATTTTAGATCCTCCCTTCAATAAAAATTGCTTACAATTATATCTGAAACTCGACGCCAAGCAAGTGAGTTTTTGTTATTTGTATCGTGGTTTATTTACTAACACGCTCCATGCTGGATGGATAAACCATAGTTATGCTAAGATTGTATTAGTTGATAAGCGATAAACTTGATAGTGGTTTCTTTTTCACTTCTTCCGCTAGTAGACAAAAATTGAAAGGAAAATTGAAAAAAAATTAAATAAAATAGGTGGCGCTGTGGCTCGGGTATGCGCCTTAACTCACTTTAGTTTCTGCTTTTCGAAAAATCACGAAATAAATCATTGATTAAAAAGGGAAGATAGGTTACGTTCTACCAGCGCTTACTCAAAAAATGGCATCTGTGCACTACACGCAAACACATACGCTCACAGTTATATTTCCAGTCCTGTGCAATACAAAGAAAAACAAAGACGGAAAGACGTACCTAAGACCGAAGTGAGACCGAGACAACAATATTTCACGCAAATCACGACCGCCCGTGCTGCCGGTCCGACGCGACGGTGACTGAGGTGACACAATGTTACACAATATGAGGTTGCCATTTTCGAGAAACTAGAACCTCATCTTCCCTTTTTAATTATTATTAATCAATGGAAATAATTGAATTATAATAATAAACTTACCCCTAATTATAATAATAAACTTACCCCAACTTTCTACCCCTCTCTACGGCGACTTACCGGGACGGGAATCAGCGTCCCCTTGCAGAACAATTACGAGTATACCACCAAACTGCGATTCCCTACCCGCATACCAAGCGTGGGGATTATGGGTTACCCTCCAGGAGATAAACGGCAAGCACGTATCAGGCTGCTTCCAGTAGTGGACCAATAAAGGCTGTTGTGGTTGAGGAAGTACTACATAAAAAAGATAATATACAGACAGCCGGACATTAGAACCTCCTAAAAAGAGGTTTTCCTCCACCTTTATTATTCGCACCGCAAAGGAATGGAACTCGCTCCCTGCCTCTGATTTTCCAGCCAATTACAACCTGCGTCTCTTCAAGACAAGGGAATTCATGAAATACGATTTCGATAGTTCATTATTCTTTTTGATTTCAGAAATATGAAGAGTCAATGGAGTGTCCTCGTCTTTTTGGCAGCGCTGGTGGCTGCAGAGACATACACGCGCCCTGATACCGGATTTTCTGCTGGTCTACTGCCAAAATGTAAGTTCCTTCCTTGACACTCATATCATGATCAGATGGGACAGTAGACCGACACGACCGAAGAACAGGGATTGGTACCGGTACCAATAATACGGGTACTATTTCGGTAATACCGGTATTTTCTTTTCGGTAATTTTGAGTAGGTACTGGTATTGATATAGATTCGGTATTCTATTATATTCCTAGTGCATATTATGTATTATATTCCTAGTGCATAATATCGGTACTTATTGAAATTACCGGTATTTTGGTACTCAACATATCCCAATATTATTTATACCGGTACCAATGAAGTACCAGTACTACGTCAAGGTCATTGGTACCGGTATTTGATAATACCGGTATTCCAAGCCCTGCCGACGGTATGATCTATAGTCAGATTATAACCATTGAAGTAACGTAATATACCTACAGGCGTTAGCAATAAATAATAATAACAATGTCTGAAGAGGTAAATGCAAATTGCATGAATAGACGGCAATTATGATATTAATAGAACGATTATCCGGAAACACAATGATAAAATAACTCCCGTCGAAGCTATAATAAATCATTTGGTTCCAGAATCCAAGATATTTTATGGAACCAAAACTGGAAAAACAACAAAATAAAAAATGGAACACGTCGCTTATCTGACAAGTGCAGCAAAACGTATCTCATTCATTTTGGAAATCTAATTTGTACAGTAAATTAGAGTTCCAAAATGAATGAGATACGAAAGCAATTATTATATAAATTCGAAAGTAACTCTGTTTATTACCTTTTCACGCTAAAACGTCTGAACAGATCTTAAGAGGGCGCATTGCGCGCCATTTTGTGAAAAGGATAGTCATAGGATTTGGCGTTCATAGGAGCGGGACAGAGCATACGTTTTTGGAACAACGTAGGCGCAAAAATTATGTTTTTGTACATTTACATGAAAACTACAACACTTATGAACAAACCCAACCGAGGAACCAAAGTATTATTAATGACCTACAAATCAAAACAAAAAACTTTTCTATAGACCGCGGGGTTCCTCAGATCTAGACCAAATTAGATGCAAAACAATACACTTCATGTTTTTTTATAGTATTTTTTTTACTCAATCGTGTTTTCACAACCATGGAACCGAAGAAAAAATGTTGAATTTTATGTACTTCTTGTTTTATACCACGGGGATCCCGTGGTTACTAAGATCTAGGCCTAGTTTTTTTTAACAAATCCACTAAGTTCGAGCCTTAGTGGAATTTGGTCGGGTGGTAGAGTATTCCGGGGACGGACATAGACTTACTTTTCATCCCGCTAAAAGTGCGCGTGTAAGATATTGTACTTCTGACTTCTGATTTCATTATTTCCAACTCCCAAAGTTGGAAATAATGAAATCAGAAATCATTGTAGGGTTTTTTCATGATTCTATATCAACCTCAACCCCAACAGCCTATATTCGTCTACTCCTGGACGCAGGCCTCCCCCTGATAAGCGCCTTTATTGGCTGTTATCTCTTGGAGGATAATGCCCATAATCCCCACGCTGGGCATGCGGGTTGGGGACCGCCGTGTGGTGCCGGCGCACCACACGTCTTGATTCTATCAAAAGAAGATAATTGTCTAGATAGGGTAAAAATTAAGATTTTATCACGTGCATATAAGATTTCATAACCAAGAACTGTTTCGAACAGTCTGCAATTTGCTACATTCATACCAGCGCTATAGCGTCGTAACATATTTTCGATTTATATTTCTTTGGTTTTGTAAACTTTTGTTTACAAAAAACATCTGGAATTCTAGAATAAGTAGGTACCTATAGGATTAGGTACTACTACAGTTAGTTTTATAATTGCATATAATCTTACACCTACCTATTAAGTTACACTTGCAAAAACCACATCCGGAAGATCTCAAGATGTTAATGTTACTAGATATACCTACCTACCTATATAGTATTTATTAAATGTTAGGTTTTTAACTGCTATCATAAAGAACTATAATAGAATAATCATTAACCACACATTTATGTTAATTTATTCAATTTAAACGATTGTCTACGTAAAGAATACGTTCATCGTTCATCTGTGATCATATCATAACATTGCATGTACGTTTGTTGCTCTTTCACGCAAAACTACTAGGCCTGGAATAACACGTAGACTACTTTTTATCCCATAAATAATTTCCTGTGGGATAGGCGTGCGAAGACTCTGTAATTCTGTTATTCTGTAATTCTTTAATGTACACAAATAATACATAGAATGAACTTATTTTAAAAGATATGTACAAAGGCAAGCTTAACCCTGATAAAGAGTTTTCTTCCAGCGAAACCTTAGTTATAGGAGAGGCTATGGAAAAGGTAGAGGAAGTGTACAAATTACAAATATTATAATAATATCACACTATCACACTAATATTATAAAGGCGAAAGTTTGTATGGATGTATGGATGTATGGATGGATGTTTGTTACTTCTTCACGCCAAAACTACTGCACGGATCTGGCTGAAATTTTGCATACAGGTAATTCTAATACTGGAATAAAATATAGGCTACTTTTAATCCCGAAAATCAGTTCCTGTGGGATGAAAATCACATTTTCATGTTTCCATAGGAACAACGCGTGCGAAGCCGCGGGGCGCAGCTAGTACATAATAAGCTTGTAATAAACATACATAGAATAAAATAATAATAACTAAAATAAACCTAATGAATACCTCTTTAAATAAATACACATTTATAATATATATTATACTATACTTATATCATAGTATTTATGATAGTAGAAAGTGCTCTTTGATCTTAGTTTTAAATATACTCAGCTACGGACGTGCTCGAATTTCTAGGGGATAGAGTTGATGGACAGAGGGAGCGACGACATAGTAGCGGTCGCAGAGAGTCGATGGATGGAGACGGCTCAGAGGTCCTGGACAATGTAACAATCGATGGCGAAAGCGATAGTAGAAAAGTCGAAAAATGTATGGGATTGACATATGCCTTAGATATATCACGTGATCTGGGGCCTTATTCTACTATTATTTTATACAAAATGCCGTAATGGCGCCATACGATTTAGATAGAGATTTAGTCGTAAATTTGTATGGTATTCCAATACCATAAGATTAGAATCTCTATGACTTATAATAGCGTGCCAATAATGTGGTGGGGCATATAATCATAATCGTATAAGTCATAGATATGGCATAAACAAAAAAATATCGTGTTAGTAGAATACTAAAAGGTGACAATGGCGGTGATTGTAACGCGATAATGAAGCGATAATAGTGTCATAGTGAGGCGATTGTGTTAGTGGAATCAGGCGAACTTTTCCCTACGAATCTTTCAATTGTTTTCGATTCGCTTCATAACGAATGCCGGCTGGCTAGGCCCTCAGGACTGCTATTCGTGGCGTCGTTTTGGGGAGGCCTATGTTCAGCAGTGGACGTATGTTGATGATGATGATGATGATGAGGCGTGCGAAGCCGCGGGGCGCAGCTAGTAGAGTTATAGATGCCAGTTACTGCAGTCTCTTTTAAAACAGCGCTCTCAATTCTATTTATTTCATTTGACTCGCAATTGCCATAACAACCTATGTCCATGGCCATCGTAGCAAGATAATTAAACAGATTCCCCATTGGAAGTAGGTCTAGATCAATTATATACAATTTAAGTGAGAAAACCGGTTCAATTGTAGGTCTAGGTAGGCTGGTAGGCTTCAATTGTTGCATGGCCGATTGCCATACCTATATCGTATCCATCGAGCATGTCGAATCTTAGTAAACAAACCACCCATACATAAGGCGCATACCTGTTACAGAGGCATTAACAAATAAGTTATAATAGATACCACATATTGTACGATGGATTTTTAAAATTTCCTGTTACGTAATAATAAGATGAAATAGGTGGTGGCGCCACTATCATTCGTGTATGCGCCTTGTAAACTAAAATTCACTTTGTTGACGCCTCCCTTTTACGTAATTTACATTACTTGTCGTATAGAGATCTTTCAAGATTTTTTAAATTTTTTATTACTAATTAGAAGGAACCAAATGAATTTATATATGATAAGTACAAGGTAACGGTATGATTTACAGATTTTTCCTGTTGAAACGCAGTTTTATTATTTTCAGTTACCTACCTACTTACAAAATAAAATAAATTCGACTTCACTAATCTCTTGTTCCAAATGCAAAAAACTTATCAGGCTCTGCGCAAACTTTCTGCGTCAAAACAAAACGTAGACAATTTTGAGTGTCATTTTGTAAGTTTCTAGGTATCTACGGGAGAGACCGCGGAAATACCTGATCGATGCTTACATCAGAAATTCGACGCCAAGAAAGTGAGTTTCGTTATTTGTGTTGTGGTTTGTTTACTTACATTCTACATGCTCGATGGATACGGTATATAATAATTGATTTCTATGATTGATGTAGTAAAGAGCGAAGTGAGACTACAGTTTTTGAAAGAGTTCGTACATTAGCTTTGCCCGTCACTTACCGTGGAACATGGATAAAACATTGCCAAAAGCGCAGAGATCATTGAGCCTTATTTTTTAGCCGACTTCAAAAAAGGAGGAGGTTCTCAATTCGTCTTTTTTTATGTTTATTACCTTAGAACTTTTGATTGGGTGGTCCGATTTGCATGATTCTTTTATGTGAAAGCTGAGCTGGTGCTTCCCGAGTGGTCCCATTTTAATTTTGTTCAGTTCTGACAATGGGATCCATGAAAATTCATGAAAAATCTGTAAATATTTAAGTCGGTTTATAGTTTTTTAACGCATAATTAATTTTTTACCATCAAATCCATTCAATTTTTTTACCATCAAGGCTTTTTCTTATCATCTCAAACAAACTTTTCAGCACATTTTGTTTGCACGTCTTAGGAAATATATATTAGATATTATTTTTATCAAACTGTGATGCCCAAACCGCATGCCCAGAATAGGGATTATGGGCATTACTCCCATTAGATAAACGCCAATAATATGCTTATCAGGGGAAGGCCTGCGTCCAGCAGTGGACCCAGGCTGTTGAGGTTGAGATTAATCATGTTCATCAAATAATGTTAATTCCCACTAGATCGTACATAGGTAGGTAGGTACCTATAAATCTAGATTATAATTCAAATTGTACTATTAAGAGATTGATATCGCAAGGTCGGGTCCATTCGTAGCGTATCTAATATGGGTTTGATTTATCAGATAAAAAGATTTGTATAATGTTATTTGGAGATAGGAAAATAAATAATTTTGCGGGTCATAGAATCAGAATCAACCATCCCATAATTATGCCTAGCCACTATTAACATAGTTACGTTACTAGCAAAATTTAACTAAACCTTTATTTGTGTATTTTTACGCACACAATTGTGCACCTAATAAAATCTATGGCTTGGCATACAAAAAATCAGAGAAATAATGTTTATTTTTCTTTTTGAACCATGTCTGTGTATCAGCCACATAGTGGCCTACACAGACGTGCCATTGCTAATTTATTCAAGACTAGCTACGCCCCGCGGCTTCGCATGCGTTGATCCTATGGAAATGTTAAAAGGTGATTTGAATTCCATGGAAACTGATTTATGCAATAAGGAGAGAGATAGACAGAGATGAGATCTGGGCCTTAAGCTCTATACTATAGAGCATAAAGCCCATATCCTTTTGTCCATAGTCTAAAGTAACAACACCCGTATAACTCCTTTTTTCAGGTCCAGGAATAACCAAGAACGCAACCATCACACCAGCTTCATTACGAGACTTCAACATCGTCCTCCAGCGAATCGTGAACGGACAAGTCAAGCGCCGCTCGCTGGTCGTAGAGACTGCAGCGAAGAGCCTGCTCGGTGACAAACATTTTGGTAATATCCTCTTAAACAACAACTAATACCTTAGCTTTAACATCGTCCTCCAGCGAATCGTGAACGGACAAGTCAAGCGCTGCTTGCTGGTCGTAGAGACTGCAGCCAAGAGACTGCTTGCCGACAAACATTTTGGTAATATCCTCTAAATGCACATAATTATATATTTTTTTAATATTGAAATAACACTAACAGCTAAACTTCAACATCGTCGTTCTGCAAATCCTCTACTTGTTTGTCTTAGAGAAAAAAACTCGGCAAAGACCCTACTCCGCTACAATAATGTTGGTTCTTCTTCAATAATAACAATTAACTAAGCTACAACATAGTCATGCAGCGGATGGTGAGCAGATAGTCAAGCGCCGCTTGTTGGTCGTAGGGAAGAGCTGCAGTAAAGAGCCGCTGACAAACATTTGAAAATATCCTCTAAATTTTAAACAACAACTAACACCTAAGCTTTAACATCGTCCTCCAGCGAATCGTGAGTGAACAAATTTAGAGCCTCTTGCTGGTCGTAGAGATTGCATCGAAGAGCCCGCTCGCCGACAAACATTTGAAAATATCCTCTAAATCTAAAACAACAACTCACACCTAAGCTTTAACATCGTCCTCCAGCGAATCGTGAGTGAACAAAAGGGTAGAGTTATAAACAACCTACTAATGAATGCCGCCGATTGCATTTTATGAAAAACTTCAATTAAAGTTTTTCGTGCCGCTGCCGATTCCACCTACATAGTTTGTTATTTTTTATTACCTGAAATCTTAATTACCTAGGTAGTACTTACCTAGCTAATAAATTTTTCAGTTCCGATGCACAATACAGATTTAATCTGTGTAATTTATCTTACCATTATATTTTAATAAGTAGGTGCATAATACTATAAAAACCAATTGTAAGATTATATTTTTTTCTTTGAGTCTTATAGACGACCTCTGTGGCGCGGTGGGCGCCAAATATCTACAGATCGTACACACATTTGTTCCGAGGCGGGAATCGAACCCGCAACCATCATCGCAGGTGGACCTTCGCCCACCACGCCACGAGGTCGTCTCTATTTAACTACCTATTATGTAAATTAGGTAAATTGGTGTGATGATAAAAAACTATGGGCAAAAGATGCGACTAGACTGACCCTGCATTATGCAAAGATTTATTTACTGTGTGAAATCCAGCATTATTTATTTAATTTTTCACATTAATATTATAAATGCGAATGTTTTTTATGGATGTATGGATGTATGGATGTATGGATGTATGGATGTATGGATGTATGGATGTGTGGATGTGTGGATGTGTGGATGTATGGATGTATGGATGTATGGATGTATGGATGTATGGATGTATGGATGTATGGATGTATGGATGTATGGATGTATGGATGTATGGATGTATGGATGTATGGATGTATGGATGTATGGATGTATGGATGTATGGATGTATGGATGTATGGATGTATGGATGTATGGATGTATGGATGTATGGATGTATGGATGTATGGATGTATGGATGTATGGATGTATGGATGTATGGATGTATGGATGTATGGATGTATGGATGTATGGATGTATGGATGTATGGATGTATGGATGTATGGATGTATGGATGTATGGATGTATGGATGTATGGATGTATGGATGTATGGATGTATGGATGTATGGATGTATGGATGTATGGATGTATGGATGTATGGATGTATGGATGTATGGATGTATGGATGTATGGATGTATGGATGTATGGATGTATGGATGTATGGATGTATGGATGTATGGATGTATGGATGTATGGATGTATGGATGTATGGATGTATGGATGTATGGATGTATGGATGTATGGATGTATGGATGTATGGATGTATGGATGTATGGATGTATGGATGTATGGATGTATGGATGTATGGATGTATGGATGTATGGATGTATGGATGTATGGATGTATGGATGTATGGATGTATGGATGTATGGGTGTATGGATGTATGGGTGTATGGATGTATGGATGTATGGATGTATGGATGTATGGATGTATGGATGTATGGATGTATGGATGTGTGGATGTGTGGATGTATGGATGTATGGATGTATGGATGTATGGATGTATGAATGTATGGGTGTATGGATGTATGGATGTATGGATGTATGGATGTATGGATGTATGGATGTATGGATGTATGGATGTATGGATGTATGGATGTATGGATGTATGGATGTATGGATGTATGGATGTATGGATGTATGGATGTATGGATGTATGGATGTATGGGTGTATGGATGTATGGGTGTATGGATGTATGGATGTATGGATGTATGGATGTATGGATGTATGGATGTATGGATGTGTGGATGTGTGGATGTATGGATGTATGGATGTATGGATGTATGGATGTATGAATGTATGGGTGTATGGATGTATGGATGTATGGATGTATGGATGTATGGATGTATAGATGTATGTGTAGGAGGTAGCTCAGACATCGTCAGGAAAACTCGGATTTATAGTCTCGATAATTTATATCATAATCACAATCACAATCGAAATAATCTCATTTATAATAATTAGCAATTTTGTACAACAAGTAAGGCCTGAGCACTACGATAGCGTGTGCACTGAGCGAGCTCCGAAGCGAGAATGTCCATTCCTGCCGAGCGCGCGCCTTAAATACGCGCGCAGCGGTCCGCAGGTAATCAGTGGCGCGCTTTCCAGGTAGGTGCCGCCCACTTCGGGCGGGTCGAAGCGTCGTTCGACCGGTGCAGGCGCTTTACAAAATCAAACAAAGAGATAGCGCCGACACGGCCATGCTGACGTGCGAACGTCCTCGTTCGCGTAGGCTTACAGGACATCATCTGAGAAAGAGTAAATGACAATGTTATTGCTCGTCTATCCTGACAAAACATATCTTATTGCTGCCTAGTCCCCTTAAGCTTTTACAAAACTTTCAGCTATGTTCTAATCACTAGTTCAACCAAACCTTACACACTGTATAGCCCCGAATTCACTAGTTTGGACAAATCTATCCTGATTACTCAACTTAGAATCCCTTCAGTATACAACTGGCCTGGATTTATGCGACTTTTTCTTTTCGCCTTGTTATCCATTCAGTCTATAACTGGCTCGGATTTAAGCGACTATTTTTTTTCGCCTTCTTAACTCTTCAGTCTATAACTGGCTCAGATTTAAGCGACTATTTTTTTTCGCCTTCTTAACTCTTCAGTCTATAACTGGCTCAGATTTAAGCGACTATTTTTTTTTCGCCTTCTTATCCCTTCAGTCTTTAACTGGCCCGGATTTAAGCGACTATTTTTTTTCGCCTTGTTATCTCTTCAGTCTATAACTGGCTCGGATTTAAGCGACTATTTTTTTTCGCCTTCTTATCTCTTCAGTCTATAACTGGCTCAGATTTAAGCGACTATTTTTTTTCGCTTTCTTATCTCTTCAGGCAGCTCGCTGTCGGACATAAGCACTCGCTGTCATCCCAACAACTAGCTCTCTCTACTTCCTTGCACCAAGAATCAAACTTATGTGAACTTGAATCGAAATTAGTAATGGATGGATCAAACCTTGCTTAACGCGCTGAACACTAAGATGTTCAGTGGCACCTGGTGACGACAAAACTTTCGTCGTGGACTTGCCCGTGGTGCTGGCAATGCATGCCGGCACAGATACCTCTCTCCCTGGGCGCAGCAGCACGGCACCGCGGACTGCGAGTGCGGCTAGCAGGTAGCGGTGGGACTGGGTAGCGCCATGGTGCGCTCGACCAGCGCCATCGGCAGTAATGACATGGTACTCATCGAGGGTGGACCAGCATGTTCCAGCGCGCTAAAACGCGCCAGAATCGTACCTAGAAACTCACGAAGTTCATTAGTTTCGGTGTTAGTTTGTTGCCTTGTTCCACCTCTTCCACAAGGTGTAGAATTTTTGGCAATGATTTACATAATGCAAAACTATTTGCGCTGTAGGCCAGAGCATAGACTGGACAATGGTGTCCAATCCCACTTCTGATGTAGGAGGTAGCTCAGACATCGTCAGGAAAACTCGGATTTATAGTCTCGATAATTTATATCATAATCACAATCACAATCGAAATAATCTCATTTATAATAATTAGCAATTTTGTACAACAAGTAAGGCCTGAGCACTACGATAGCGTGTGCACTGAGCGAGCTCCGAAGCGAGAATGTCCATTCCTGCCGAGCGCGCGCCTTAAATACGCGCGCAGCGGTCCGCAGGTAATCAGTGGCGCGCTTTCCAGGTAGGTGCCGCCCACTTCGGGCGGGTCGAAGCGTCGTTCGACCGGTGCAGGCGCTTTACAAAATCAAACAAAGAGATAGCGCCGACATATGGATGTATGGATGTATGGGTGTATGGATGTATGGGTGTATGGATGTATGGATTTATGGATGTATGGACATCCATACATTGATACAGGTAGTTCTAATCCTGGAATCAAACATAGTTTACTTTTTATCCCATAAATCAGTTCCCGTGGGATACAAATCAGCTTTAAACGTTTTCATAGTAAAAACGCGTGCGAAGCCGCGGGGCGCAGCTAATTTGCTAATATAGGATTTAGAAAATACGAAAGTTATTTACAACGGGATTATTTACCATGATTTGAGTTTTGAGCTTTCCAATATTTCGGCACAGTTTCATACGCCATGATCACGGAATAACTGAATGTCTTGCGAGTGAGTTATTATTGGCAGATATATCGATCTACCCTCATTCAAGTTAAGTATAATTAACAATGATGGATTTAAAAGTTTTATCGATTTAGAAAATGTCGATAAACGATAAAGATTGTTTATTTGCTTGAACAAAATGTAGGTTACACAGATATTAATAGTATTTTAGTTTCAGTTATGTTCTACTAAGACTAGTATGCAAATGTAGTAGGTAAATGTTTCAAGATTGAGATGAGAATTGTACCTTACCATTATCAACTATGGCTTTTCATCTTTTTTTCTCAAATGGCCAACTAAAGTGCATATAAGAGCCAACGAAATCCTAACGATTTCTAAGTCCTTAAGGCGCATACCCGAGCCAATATGACAGCGATACCTATTTTATCATATTTTAACGTTTATCATAGGAAATTTTAAAAATCCTACGTTCAGTTAGTGGTATCTATTAAAAGCTATTTTTTAATACCTGTTTTATAATTTTATCTCATATAGTTTAGGAGGAGATGCAAAAATAGAGTTTGGTGGCCAAAAAGCGCAACCTCGTATCTCTGCCTAAGCTTTACAAAGTGAAACTATTACAGAGGCATTAATAAATCACTCATTCATAATAGATACCACAAACTGAACTTAGGATTTTTAAAACTTGCTGCGTTTAACGTAATAATAAGATAAAACAGTTGGGGGCGCCACTTTCGCTGGTGTATGGGCCTTAAAATCGACTCCTATGGCAAAAAAAACACCGTAGTAACATCAATGGTACTATGGCAAAAAAACACACTAGTACCATTATCAGGTACCTACTGTCCGATGGTACCTACGGTAAAGAAGTGGACAAACATACGCACAGACATGTTTTCAAACTTTCGCGTTTATAATATTAGTGGGATAAATCACACTATCACATCATATCACACTAATATTATAAAGGCGAAAGTTTGTATGGATGTATGGATGGATGTTTGTTACTTCTTCATGCCAAAACTACTGGACGGATCTGGCTGAAATTTTGCATACAGGTAACTCTAATCCTGGAATAAAACAAAGGCTACTTTTTATCCCATAAATCTGTTCCCGTGGGATGAAAATCACTTTTTAATGTTTTCATAAAAACAACGCGTGCAAAGCCGCGGGGCGCAGCTAGTCACACTATAATATTATAAATGCGAAAGTTTGTATGGATGTATGGATGGATGGATGTTTGTTACCTCTTCACGCCAAAACTGCTGAACGGATCTGGCTGAAACTTTGCACACAGGTAATTATAATCCCGGAATCAAACATAGGCTACGTTTTATCCCATACATCAGTTCCCGTGGGATAAAAATCACCTTTAAACGTTTTCATAAAAACAACGCGTGCGAAGCCGCGGGATGCAGCTAGTAAGGAATATGCCGAGGCAGCCTTCACTACGTCACGTCAAAAAAGCAATCAGTTTTTTCACGTGACGTACTGCCTACGTGAACAATAGTTTCGCAACAGATGGGGTTATTCGCAACTACGTGATGGCACGTAACGTAACCGTAGATGGATGTTTAGCTTATTGTTATACTAGTTTATGCCCATGGCTTCATTCGCTTTGTTTCTATGGAGTACGGGGTAGGATACTTAGGTAGGGAAATCATTTGTGGGCAATTGCGTAAGATTCTATAACAAGCGTCCATCTGAAGCAACTGAGCGTAAATTTAAACTGTACATAAAACGAAATCTTATCAAGAAAGCCTTACTTCATAGATGATTAGGTACATTAATGATGTTAATGCTTGGCTGAATGTCACCCAGTTCCACACAATAGTTAGTATACAGTTCCGACAATAGTATGTAAGAACATAAATTAGTTGTGTTAGACTTAGATATGCAAAGATTATATTAGTTAATAAGCGATAAACTTGCTAGTGGTTTCTTTTGCATTTCTTCCGTGGACAAAAAAATTAAGTGAATTAGAGTCAATTGCACGTTATTCCTTATTTGATAGTAATTACTATTTATCAAGCTGTTTATATAGTAAAAATTACTTGTCTAAGTGCTTATTTTGTCAAAGAAATAAACGATTTGACTCTGACTCTAAATCGGTCTTTGAGACTGATTAAAGGGAGAAAATGTAGCCTACGTTTTATTCGAGGCCAGGCGCGGTTACAATCAACCATCTCTATAATCCCAACTTTTGCTTTTATAATATTAGTGAGATTTCAGGGTCCTTTGAAATCTATTTTGAAAGACCAGCGTTGGATACTAGCTTGAGAGTCATTCAACTCATGCTGAGTCAGAGCCAATTTTGTAGACGGACCTAAGTAAACTTTTTTTTTCTTGCTCTAAAATTAGGTCTTATGTATACCTTGTGTATATTTTTAAAATTCACACACCAGTCCATAATATTACATTGATAACACTCATACAACAACAGCATTGTAATATTTGACATTTTTTCTGTGAATAAATGATTCTATTCTATTCTATTATATTCTACCTACTGAATTTCTGTCTATAAAATAAAGATATTTTTTCTTCATTCTTATTCTAATACTTAACTATAAGGTGTTGGTGTTGTTGTAAATATATAAATATATTAAATAAGCTTTTAAGTTCCATCAAAACTTTATAACTACCAATTTTTTCGAATCACTAGATTTTCCAGTATTCGTGAACCAAAATAAAAATCCATAGATTTCATACCTGAAGATTAAACAAACTTACCTTATGTGAAGTTTTTTTTTTTAGGTTTTAATGTGGGCACTCAAGATTTCAAGTCGGAGATTTTTTTTTTACCCTTTTTTAATAAATAAAATAAATAATGCCGGACAATTCACAAAGCATTATCTAGCCCCAAGCTAAGCAGAGCTTGTGTTATGGGTACTAGATAACTGATATACAAAATACAATAACACTACTTATATATATATTTTTAATGTACATAGAAGACATCCAGAGCGCCCTAAACAAATATCTGCAGATCGTACACACATTTGTCCCGAGGCGGGAATCGAACCCGCAACCTCCTGCGTCGCAGGCGAACCTTCGCCCACCGCGCCACAGAGGTCGTCTTTACTAACTGTTCGTTTCGTCCTTTATTAACTTTGGCTTTTCATCTTTTTTCTCTCAAAGGGCCAACTAAAGTGCGTTTAAGAACCAACGAAAATAATAGAAAAGGAAAAATTGAGTTTAGCAATTTGTCACTTATAACCTTTTGCCTGGTGGGTTATGAATAAAATATGAACGGTGCGCGGATCGAGGCATGCTTCACAGACATCATACAAGCCAGGGGCGTACTTAGGACGTTTCATTGGGGCACTGAGGCAAATGCTTTCAGCGATGATTCCTGTGACGTACTTGGTGAAGGTGCCTGAGATACCAAAGGTCGCAGGTTAAATTTTAAACGCTGGAGCCAGCGGTGTGGATAGTGTTTTTATTTAACCTTCAATTACACAATATGTAACTGAAAGTTAAATACAGTCATCATTCACATTCATTTCTTAAAGTCTTGACTGAGTTCTTCTTCTACTGAGTTTCTCAGTATCAAAGGGCCTAAAAACAAAAAAAGAAAAAGAATATGATTTATTAAACACTACACTACAAATAAAATATAATAAAATGCTACTTAGTAACATGAACAAACACAAATCAAAACCATTATTAGCAGAGGTAAAGATTTTTCAGACAGCTGCAGCAGTTTTATCTCATTATTTTGTACAGTTGACTGCAAGGTGGTGGTATTAAGTAGTATATATTAAAATAGTAGAATATTTACAAGTTGTACGTCAATGACCAATAAACAGGTATTTCGCTCGGTATGTGAAATACCAATAAACCCTTTTCTTTCCCCAACTTCATCTATTCTTAGTCCATCCCTGTATCATACCCTCATATTTGGAGCGTATTGAATTTATAACTCGGAAAAATTTATAGACGTCTTCAAGAATGACATTATAAATACCTTCGTTGCATTTTATATTTGGACGGTTAGATAATCACCGACCGATTAACTTACTAGCTGCGCTTGTTCCTACGGAAACGTTAAAAGGTGATTTTCATCCCACGGGAACTGTTTACTGGGATAAAAAGTAGCCTATGTTTGATTCCAGGATTAGATATAGGTACCTGACCTATATATAATCCTGCAAAATTTCACTACTGAACGGATCGGGCTGAAATTTAGCATACAGGTAATTGTAGGCTTGGAATAACATATACTTTTTTATATATAGGGTGGAATTTTGTAATGCCACCTGGAGGGAAAGTACTCTTAATCCTGTAGATAGGAAGTTTTACTCAAAGAAAACATTCCTTTATTTTTGAAAACAAACAAAACTGCATTCAAAGATTTTCGAAAATTCGCTTGCCACACCCGGGAATCGAACCGACTGAAATCTGTAAAAATTACATTAAATCAATGATATTTTATTATTAGATGGGGCACTAGCGCGTCGAAACTGAGGCGTCTAAATTATTACAATTGTTAGAATTTTGATTTAGTCGAACATTAGCATTCAGAAGCACAACTTTACCTACAAATTCTAATAGATTAGCACTATAAACATATTTTCGTTTCAGTAAGTTTTTTATTATATTTGACGACCTCTATGGCGCGGTGGGCGAAGGCCCGCCTGCAACGCAGGAGGTTGCGGGTTTGATTCCCGCCTCGGGACAAAAGTGTGTAAGATCTGCAGACATTTGTTCAGGGTGTTCTGGATGTTTTCGATGTATAATAAAAACATATATATCTAATAATAATAATAATTTATTGCTTGAAAAATGGTATTATAAAGGTCTCAGCTTAAAATAAGTTCACATAATTCACCGGTAAATTCGGCATGCAAAATAGACAAAGACATAAATTTACATTGAGCAGGATATAAAATAAATGGAAATAAAATTAAGAAATATATAAAATGAGTCTATCTTAAGATGTCATTGAATTAATATAATGTAAATTTTATGTGTTAAGAAATTCAGATACAGTATAAAACGATTTGCCGATAAGCCACTTTTTTAACTTAAATGCAAAAAAATTTAAAGGTAATTCTTTAATATCTTTAGGTATTTTGTTGAAAATGCGTCCACACATGGCATGACAACTATGTAGTGTATTGTATTTAAGTATATCAGTTATTTAGTACCAGGGTTGGAATAAAAACAGTTTTATTAAGCTATTGCATAGCTTCTATCGCGGGCCTTGAGCGCGGGGACCGAATCCAGAAATTCCGTAACGAAAAAACCTTGACGTTTGTCTCTTTAGTTCAGCAACTCGCCTCTAGATGGCATTGCAATAGCTTTACCGCGGCAGTTCCCGAGTGCCACACGTCTTTTTTATATTTTATAAATCAAAATGTTTAAAACAAGTGTTTTTTTTACTTATTGCCTTTAGGGCTCAATTTCAAATCAATTATAGCGAATTATAAAATAATCCATTTCTAAAAATTAACAAAACAATAAATATTTTCTTTTTGTAGCGTATCTAAGTACCTATTTCTAATGTAATTATTAAAAAATATTATAATTAATAATCAATACAAAAAACTTTACATATACCTTGTATGTAGTGTAGTGTAGGTAGATAGGTAATGTAGGTAGAGAACAAATGAGAGAACGGGTAATACCCATCACTAATCCAGTGAATTACTTTCTTTCTACGGCCGACATAGGGACTTTACCTATGCATGTAGTGTACAGTACAGTGTATAAAACGGCCAACATAGAGACTTTCCAATTGTAAATTTATTTGAAGCTATTTAGAGTTCTACATATTTATTCGTTTGGATTTATTTCCATTTATTTTTAATTTAATAAAATATGGATAGCTATGTAGGTACATATTTACTTACGTTACGTGTAATTTTGATATTCGTTTGTTCCTCGAAATTATATTTTAAAAATCAAACAAACAAATTGTTTCATTAAATGTCCCTTCTGTAACAATATTCTCTTGTCGTGCTCACGTGTTTTAAGCGGAAGTCTAAACAGATATCTATCCTTTTCTTACTCATTTGTACCGTATTATCTGTCGCATTTATGGTTGTAACCTATGGATATGTCAGAAGGTAAGTATGTATATGTTGTAGAGGAACTAAATCTGAGCACCGCGCAGTATGAATATGCGTCATCTTTATTAAAACATCATTGCATTAAATGCAATAAAAGTACAGGGTGTATTTTTACAGATTTCAGTCGGTTCGATTCCCGGGTGTGGCAAGCGAATTTTCGAAAATCTTTGAATGCAGTTTTGTTTGATTTCAAAAATAAAGGATCGTTTTCTTTGAGTAAAACTTCCTATCTACAGGATTAAGAGTACTTTCCCTCCAGGTGGCATTACAAAATTCCACCCTGTATATATTAGGTCCTTACATATGAAATTGGCGTTTTTCGTACTGGCCACTTTAATCACAAATTTCTCCTCTTTGGCAAGGAATTCCAAATTCAAATTTGTACAGCTATAGACTCATGTATTTGTGCTTCGATGATCGTCATTCATTTGTTTTTTTTCTTCTGTTTTTTTCTGTTTGCGTCACTCATTTTACAAAATGGAAAACTTAAAATATCGCATTATTTACGAGTACGAGTTCCGCCGTGGCACTAGTGCTGCGGAAACAACTCGAACGGTGAATGATGTGTATGGCGGTCGTGTTGCAAAAGAAAACACAGTTCGTTTTTGGTTCCAACGTTTTCGTTCTGGAAATTTCGACCTGCAGAACAAGCCCCGTGGACGGCCTGAGACTCAAGTTGATAATGAAGAGTTGAAGGCTATTGTGGAAGCGGATCCATCGCAAAACACGTCCGAGTTAGCTGCAGGCTGCGATGTTAGTGATAAAACTGTTTTAATTCACTTGAAGCAAATTGGGAAGATTAAAAAGCTTGAAAGGTGGGTACCTCACGAATTGACTGAAGCAAACCGGCAAACGCGCGTCGACTGCTGCGTTACATTACTAAACCGGCACAATAATGAAGGTATTTTAAACCGAATCATTACCTGTGATGAAAAATGGGTTCTTTACGATAATCGGAAGCGCTCAGCGCAATGGTTGGATCCTGGCCAGCCAGCCAAATTCTGCCCCAAGCGAAAATTAACCCCAAAAAAGTTACTTGTAAGCGTTTGGTGGACTAGTGCCGGTATTGTTCATTACAGTTTTCTCAAATCTGGCCAGACTATTACGGCTGATGTCTATTGTCAGCAATTGCAAACCATGATGGAAAAGCTAGCGGCTAAACAACCTAGGCTGGTCAATCGCTCCACGCCACTGCTGCTTCACGACAACGCTAGACCACACACTGCGCAACAGACGGCTACTAAATTAGAAGAGCTTCAATTGGAAAGTCTAAGACATCCTCCGTACTCCCCGGACCTTGCAACCAAACTCCAACAGATTACCATTTTTTTCGAAATTTGGATAACTTCTTGCAAGGGAAAAAATTCAACTCCGATGGGGCAGTCCAAATCGCCTTCAAAGATTTTATTGATTCCCGTCCGACTGGTTTTTTTAGTAAAGGGATCAATGAACTACCTATAAGATGGCAAAAGTGCATAGAAAATAATGGTTCATACTTTGATTAATTAAATATATTATATTAAAAAATATTCGACTTTTTGTTCCTCCCATACAAAACGCCAATTTCATATGTAAGGACCTAATATTAATCAGTTCCCGTGGGATAGGCGTGCGAAGCCGCGGGGAGCAGCTAATAGTAGCTACTAGCTTTTAATAAATCATTTCGACTTTTCAACTGACCATGGAGGTTTTATTCTTTTTACGACTTCAAAAAAAGAAGAACGACTTCAAAAAAAGAAGAACGACTTCAAAAAAAAAGGAGGTTCTCAATTCGACTGACTGATTTTATTTGCCTCAGAACTTTTGACTGTTCCTGTTTTCATGATTCTTTTTTCGGAAAGCTAGTGCTTACCGTGTAGTCCCATTTTAATTTGGTTCAGTTCTGACAATGGGATCCATGAAAATCCATGACAATAAGAACAAAAACTATAAAAAATTAAGTCGGCTTATAGTTTTTTCCCCAATTCTTCCCGTGGGTGTCGTAAGAAGCGACTAAGGGATATCTTCTGGGGGGTGGGCAGCAGCGCCCCCTGCAGAACAAATCTTCCACCAAACTGCGATCCCCAACCCGCATGCCCAGCGTGGGGATTATGGGCATTACCCATGAGTTAAACACCAAAAAGGCGTTTATCAGGGGGAGGCCTGCGTCCAGCAGTGGACCGATACAGGCTGTGGATGCATATGATAGTTTTTTAAAACATAATTCATTATTTATTTTTCAGATGTAAAGAACCGAAAGACAGTGCTCTACGCAGTTGGTTTCCTGGACAGCTCCATATACCCTCACTCGCAAGCCATCGGGAACAGCTATGTGAAGAGAGGGTACAATGTCTTCATCACCGAGACATTCAATTTTCTCACTTATATCTATCCAAAGTAAGTATATATTCACTTTTTTAAATATGTAACTGCTAGATGAGCCCCGCGACTTCGCACGCGTTGATCCTACGGAAACATTTAAAGGTGATTTATATCCCACGGGAATAGACTTATGGGATAAAAAGTAGCCTATGTTTGATTCCAGGATTATAATTAACAGTGTGCTAAATTTCAGCCAGATACATTTAGTAGTTTTGGCGTGAAGAGGATAAACGTGAAAGGAGAAACATCCATCCATACATCCATACAAACTTTCACATTTATAATATTAATAGCTGCGCCCCGCGGCTTCGCACGCGTTGTTCCTATGGAAACATTAAAAGATGATTTTCATCCCACGGGAACTGATTTATGGGATAAAAAGTAGCCTATGTTTTATTTCAGACCTAGGACTATGTCTCTTTTAAATTTCAGCCCGATCCGTTCAGTAGTTTTGGCGTGAAGAAGTAACAAACATCCATACATCCATACATCCATACACACTTTCGCATTTATAATATTAGTGTGATTAGTGTGATTTTAAAAGCTTTCATTGAACTTGCAATGTATGTATGTATGGCAGCTGTGTGGTGCTGACTTAGAATTTGCACCACCCCAACTCCTCCCGTGGGTGTCGTAAGAGGCGACTAAGAGATATTATCCACCGAGGGGCAGGCAGCAGCACCGCCTGCAGAACTATTCTGCCACCGAACTGCGATCTCCAACCCGCATGCCCAGCATGGGTATTATGGGCATTACTCTCCATGAGATAACGCCAATAACGCGGTCATCGGGGGAGGCCTGCGTTCAACAGTGGACGAATACAGGCTGTTGAGGTGAGGTTGAGGTATGTATGTATGTATGTAGGTAGGTACCTAGTTTGTTCGGGTCGAACCTTGCAACTCAATTTTGAAAGATATCTTCACCCGATTGAGCTAAAATTTTGTATATTTAAGTAAGTTCGGTGACAATGCAATGTCATGTTACCAACGAGATGATCTGCTGATGGAGACAGAAGGTGGCCATGGAAACTTCTAAGCGAAAAGATTTAACCCCGTCGAGTTTGGGTTTATTGGATTTGTCTTTCCAAGCACTTTAATATTTCACCAGGTTTTATTGTTTTTAAAAAGGGTTTATAAAATATTAAAACTTATTATTTTTAGCTACCTATCAACAACATGTTTGTCTATCTTTATACCTATCTTCTTTACTCTGAGACGTCACGAAACGGCTCAGTCGGAAGACGTGTTGGTTGTACGCGTATACAACCCAACTCATGCTGAGACTGGGACCGTTTTGTAACTAACAAACTGTCTTCATTTCTATGTTCTTTTCTTTTAAAATGTACCTATGTGTTTAAGTTACAAATATATGTTTCTATTGGTATTTCTATCAGGATTTTAACGTCTGCTAAATAATTTTGTATTGAAACATTATGGTATTCCTTTATTAGACCTGGTTCCTAAGATTTCGACAACAAATTATGTGCGAAACAGCATTTCCGTGATTTTTATCGTGTTTTTGTTTTTAATTCAAGAAACCAAATTATATGTTAATTTCTTTGTCTGTGAACTTTGGTCAATCTTTGTCTGTAATGTGATGATTCATCTTTGCCTGTGATGATGCATGTATAAAATTTTTGACTTATATGATCTGCTTATCATACTCTCGACATATTTTTTGCATGCGTAAGTGGATCAAGCATATTGCATATCATATCATAAGCATATCTTTATAGCCAACTAACTGCGCCCTGCGGCTTCGCAAGCGTTGTTACTGTGGAAACGTTTAAATGGGTTTTTTTTACGGTAAATTGACCTTTGTTTGACCGCAATCTCACCTGATGGAAAGCGAAGATGCGGCCGACGGTGTATCACAAAGGTCTAGAAGACACCTATTTACCCTTGTCTTGAAGAGACCCAGGTTGTAATTGGCTGGAAAAACAGAGGCAATGAGCGAGTTCCATTCCTTTGCGGTGCGAACAATAAAGTTGGAGGAAAACCGCTTAGTGCGAGTGGAGGGTACATCCACCAAGTATGGATGGTATTGCGCTGTGCGTCTGCTTGTCCTGGAGTGGAAGGGGGATGGTGGGATCAGGTCATGTAGTTCAATCGATCGAGAGACTAGCAACCTTGCGGCAGTGTTCTCTACAAGGTGCTGCTCGTCTTTTCCACGGGTACTTATTTATGGGATAAAAATTAGCTTATGTTTGATTCCAGGATTAGAATTGCCTATATTCAGTTCTAATAAGCTCTACCCGTTCAGTCCCGTCCATACTTCCAAGTTTGACTTCAAGCACCACATAAAAATAAAAATAAAAATAAAATACTAAAGTTATATACAACGGGATATATTTTACCATGATTTGAATATTGGAAAGCTCAAAACTCAAATCATGGTAAATATCCCGTTGTAAATAACTTTAGTGTTAATAACCATTATGGATTTAAAAGTTTTAAAAATAAATAGCTTTTATTGCTGCTTCTTTCTTCTTACAATTTATATATGCCTACTTACCTACTAAAAACTAAAAAACTAAATTAATTGAATTGATTCTAACTTGAATTTGAATGTCCGGCAACTGGGAGTTTGTTAGAATCAGCTCGTCTGTCAACAAAGGCCTCTTTTAAAGATTTCTACGTATTCCTGTCTCTTGCTAAACGGGTCCATACCGGACCCGCTATTTTCTTATCTTGGATACAACCAAACCACACATATATTACCACATCAGTTTAAATAATTTTTATTGACTGAAAAGATAAAGATAAAGATATATTTATTTGGCCAAAACAGGTGACTACATAGGTACAATAGCTATAATTAAGGTAGGCTATACATAGATAAGTGCATACGGAAGTAAAATTGGAAAGAACAATGTTTACTTAAATGAGTACATACAATAATCTTACTTACTAGCTTAATTAACAATGCTATACAAAGGTATACAAGCATACAAGGTAATACCGTAATACCAAACATTGGCCCAAACCGCGGGGATTTAATATCAAATGTTTGTGTGGGTACACAATGGACCGCATATTAATGGTTTAGCACAACTAGTCGCATTGTTGCCGGATGTCGCCCAGTTCCACACCGACAATAGTATGTAAGGACACAGTTATGCTAAGATTGTATTAGTTGATAAGCGACAAACTTTCTAGTGGTTTCTTTTCACTTTTTCCGCTAGTGGACAAAAAATTGAAGTGAATTAGAGTCAATTGTACCTTATTTCTTATTTGATCGTAATTACTATTTATCAAGCTGTTTATTATAGTAAAAATTTGTCTTGTCTAAGTACTTTTTTTAAGCTATTGCATAGGTTCTATCGCGGTCCTTGAGCGCGGGGACCGAATCCAGAAATTCCGTAACGAAAAAACCTCACGCTCCCCACTCCGCCGGGCAAGGAGGTGTGGCTTGAAGGCCGTGCATCGTCTAACGTCGTTTCAGTTCGGCAGTCTTCGACACGGCGTTGTGTGCGTGCGATTAGACGTATTGTACGACTCTACGAAACTCGCACGAATCGAGACGAGCTGCTCCGAAATCGGACGAATACATAAGCAGCTGTTTATGAGAAAGTATATAGGTGTATAGGGTCACCACGTTCAAAAAGTGTAACTTGAATTAATATCAAAGAAAAAGCAATACTGCATGAATAAAATAAATAAATAAAATTATAATTGCATAAGTTGATACAAAATGCTATGCAATAGCTTTACCGCGGCAGTCCCCGAGTGCCACACGTCTTTTTGTATGTCTAAAGAAATAAACAATTGACTCTGACTCTGACTCTGACCCCGGCTTTGTCCATAAAACGGAGAGTTACGGCTTCTAAAATCATTATGTCATTAAAGTCATTTATTTCATCCTTGAACTTATAATAAACACTTAGACATGTCGAAAGATTATCATAAAATGTGTACAATTTATCTAGGTCTTACTAGGCCTCCTCAACCTTAAAAACCTGTATTGGTCCACTGCTGGACGCAGGCCTCCCCTGATAAGCGCCTTATTGGCGTTTATCTGGTACCCATAACACAAGTTCTGCTTAGCTTGGGGCTAGATAATGCTGTGTGAATTTGTCCAACATTATTTATTATTATTATTATCTAATGGGGTGATGCCCATCCCACGCTGGGCATGCGGGTTGGGGATCGCAGTTCAGTGGTAGATTATTCTGGGGGGGCGCTGCTGCCCGCCTCCAGTGGATATCCCTTAGTCGCCTCTTACGACACCCGCAGGAAGAGTGATGCAAATTACATCGTCAAATCAAAATTGCATCGGGATACCCGGGTGAGGACGATGCAATTTTGGCATGAGAGCTGGATGTAATTTTAGTTTTTCATTTAATATTTTTTTTCTGTTATGTTATTAATTCATCATTATCAAGGTGATGATGAAGTTTGATTGTTAGTGTATTTAATTTTTCTGCTTTGTTTAATGTATTCCATTGTTTGTTTTCAGTAGGTTTTCAGTTTACTCAGCTTGTTCACACTTTTCATGTAACTATTATTATTTTTAACCGTGAAATACTCTCAATAGCCTCCTTTTTCGATGATTTATTTTTAATTTGTATGTATGTGCTGCTGGTTTTCCTTAAAATAAATAAATAAAAAATCAAAAATTCAGATAAGTCTGTCAGTTACATTTTCAGAAGATATTGGAATCGTTTTTTTTCTTTTATCGATTAATCAAAAAATTATGAAGATGTAGCCAGTTAAAGTTCCGCGTGACGTCACGGTTCAGTAAAAAGCGCTAGCCTCCACCCACTCCCCAACTTTGACGCGGCTTACTTAAGTAATTTTTTGATTTATTGACAAAAGAATAATTAATTTTGTTTTAAAAAACTATAACCGACTTCAATATTAATAGTTTTTTCATGTTCATGCATCGCATGGTCAAAACTAAACCAAATTAACATAAGACCACACGGAAAGCACTAGCTTTCATATAAAAAAAGAATCATATGATAATCGGACCACCTAGTCAAAGGTTCTAAGTTAACAAACATTAAAAAAAAACAGTAAAATTGAGAACCTCCTCTTTTTGTGAAGTCTGAGTCATTATTCCATGCTCCATGACAAATAATAATAGAAATACCACATCAGGGCATGAGATTTGTGACTTTTTTGCAGATTATTTTCACTCCACGTACTTACTTACAGTCAGATGCACAATCATCCATAGCTTCTTCGTCTCCAGTAGCTAGTCCAACCTCAGTGCACACAGTCAGAATGGATTGCGATCTTTCAAGAATAGAAATATCTACTTCTCTTATTAAAAACAAACTATTAAAATTAGATAAAAACAAATCAGCAGGACCAGATACTATACCACCTATTCTCTTAATCAAATGCGCAGATGAACTCTCTGTTCCCATATTTATACTGTTCAATAGGTCTCTAAATGAAAATCTGGAAATTTGCGTTTATCTCTCCAGTTCATAAGAAAGGTGCGAAGGATGACGTCGCTAATTTTATCGTTCCATTTCTAAAGTATCGGAGATAGACACTTGTTTTCACCACTCTTTTGTATTAGCTTTTGCCAACAATATGAAGATTTTACGTCCTATTTCGAGTCCCAAAAATGCTTCTACAAGAGGATCTTGATCGCCTTGATGAATACTGCTTGAAAAACAAACTAGATCTTAATGTTAATAAATGTAATATCACAGCATTCACAAGGAAATCTAATTTAATAAAGTTTAATTATAAGCTCTTTATCGAAGGCGTGACTTTGCAGATATAGTCTATTTGGCTCAAATATTAACATCTCACATAGATTGTCCTCAGTTGCTGAGCAAAATCCAATTCTATATTCCTAACAGGTCTTTTCGATAAACTAGTCTTTTTCATTTACTTATAGTATCGACAAATTACCGTCAAAATTCCTTTTTGTACCGAGTGAGAAAAAAATTTAACCTTAAAAATACTGAGCTTGACCTTTCTTCAATAACAGCATCCCAAGTTTAAAAAACAAACTTAATAAATCCTTCTTTGATAAATATCAGTCAGATAAACAATAGGAAAACTACAATCACAAAAAAGAAATAAATTAAAACTAGTATTTACAATCGAAACAATCGAGCTTAGAATAAGTGAATGAATACCTACATTAGATATTATTACATGAGTGTACTCTTATTAAATTCATAATAATAGTTAAATAACGTGGTAAACGCGAATAAGTAGCTTGTTATTAATGTAATAGTGTTTTAGAAATTGCATTTTGTTTCTATAAGTGGGAACTTATTAATAGCCTCTTGTTATCTTTACACATCTCTTATAATGTATTTTTGTGCTGAAAGATCCCCTAAAATAAATAAAAAAAAAAAAAAAAGTCGGTTAAAAAAGACGTGTACTTCTGATAATCGTCATTGGGACGATTCTGACTGGTATTGATATAAGTACCTACATCAGTTAGCTATCTTTAAATTGTTCGCAACAGTCTACCGTTAGCCAACTGTTTCAATTATAAATACTAGTTATCATGAGATTATTAGAAAATAATTATAAATTATAAATCCATTGACATTTTAAACAATATTAATGTAAGAATACACGCAAAAGAACACAAATATGAAGACAAACGTCTCAACACTTTTTCAAAAAGGAAAAGAAGATCAAATATCGAAAAATTATTAACCGCCAAGAATCACCCCTATCTGTTTAGAACACATTCCGGGGTACCCTGTAACAGATCCTTTCTAGCTTAAATAATACGGGGGTTATTGAGTCAGCCAACACACCACTGTTCAATTACCAATAGTTAAAGTACGTGTTTCTGACTAAACAATATCAAACTGTCCCAAATAATATCCACCATTCATATTTTAATCATGGCTTAACGATATCAAATAACCCAAACAATTTAACTCTGGCTGTCAGATCAACGATTAAACTGAGATTTAATGCGTAAAACTCGATATTAACGTGTTTTTGATAATAAAGTAAATTAATTCATGGAGAGGTAGGCTAAAAATAACATAACTGATGTAAATATGCAAAAGTTTAGATGAAAAATTCGTTAAATCTTTTGATCTTATTAAATTAAATAAAAGAAAGAATCTATTGTTGTGACGTATCGTAACGTAAGTACCTAGCTATTTTCACGAATACAAGCTATTTTTTAACACCTCTGTAATAATTTTATCTCATATAGTTTAGGAGGATATACGAAAATAGAGTTTGGTGGCCAAAAAGCGCAACTTCGTATCTCTTCCTAAGCTTTACAAAATGAAACTATAGCAGAGGCAATAACTTATAATAGATACCACAAACTGAGCGATGGACTTTTAAATCTTGCTGCTTTTAACGTAATAATAAGATAATATAGTTGGGGGCGCCACTTTCACTGGTGTATGGGCCTTAAAAAACTACTAATTTTGCACAGATGTAGTTCTATACCTGATGTATAATTAATTACTTTGAATAACTTATATTTTGCAAAGCAGAAACGAACAAAGTCGCGCGCAAAATTAGTAACTTTATTTATTAGTTGATTATACTTCAGAAATACTTAATTAGGTGTTTAATGTTTATAGGTAAATAAATCACTAAATGCATAAAACCTCATGTGCATATATTGTATGCCCTTCTCTAGTGATTTATACATAATAGACGAGCATAAGTCATATTTGACTTGGAAAGGGTTCTGTACTATTAGTTCTTTGTTGTGAGTCGTCATAAATGTCAGTGTCAGAAGGACAAAAAAATTAAGTGAATTAGACTCAATTGCACCTTATTTATTAATTGATAGTAATAACTATTTATCAAGCTGTTTATATAGTGAAAAAATTGACTTGTCTAAGTGCTGTTTTTGTAAGTCTAAAGAAATAAACGATTTGACTCTCGATATCATACGTCATCGTATAGAAAAGACTCACATGGCCGATCTGCGTTGTGATAATTGATTTTTAATCGACTTCAAAAAAAGGAGCACTTTATCAATTCGACTGTACATTTTTTTTCTTTGTAACCTTAGAATTTTTGACTGGGTGGTCTGATTTTCATGATTCTTTTATTATATGAAAGCTGGTGCTTTCCGTGTGGTCCCATTTTAATTTGGTTTCTTGTATGTGAGAGTATTTTATTATCTTATGTTATGTTTTTATTTTATTTATTTAACAAAATTGACAGTCCCTATTCTAAATAAACTTAAAATACATGTGATTCCTACGACCAATAACGGTTTTACATTTTTGCTTTTTGACTGTCTTTTTCAAATTATCCACCTATAAATTTTAAACAGAAAGTCAAAAAGCAAGTTTCAATAAGTGTTAATGATAAAAACACAAGTATTATTTACAAATGTAGACATATAAGTATAGGTATCATAACTTTTTAAAATTAATAATAGATAATAAATAAGATACATGTACAATAAAACTGAATAATTACAATTTATTCCTGAAAAGATAAACAAAAATGATACTAAAATATTAAAAAAAATTACAACTGTACCTACTTTTTACGCAGTGTCCTATAATATTTGTATAATATCCCTTTTAAAACCACCCTTGCTTGTATAAAATAAACAAAAAATATACCTATGTACCTACTGCTGTACTACCCGAGGAAAGCCGGGGCGGGTAGATAGTCGTTTAACAAATTATTTAGGATACCAAACCAGTGACAGTGTAGGAACCAGGAAGGCATATAGGTTTTCCTATTTCATCTCCATATACAGAACCCTAAAATCAATTTACCATAAACATTACTATGCATTGTCCAATCCATTTGAATAGTAAATTATCTGTTCCTTATTGAACTTACTTATTATGAATACAATAGTAAATAAATAACTTTACACGAGTTAATAAGTTAATATTTGTATATATGCTACTGCACGTTGGATTAACACCTGCTTGTATGTGAATAAGTACCTAACTCCTCAACATCAACAGCCTGTATTGGTCCACTGCTGGACGTAAGCCTCCCCTTATAAGCGCCTGTTGACACTGAGGCGGGGACATTAATTTCCCCACCTTCACATTGGTGTGAAGGCTCAGTGTAAAGGAGAGTCGCGAACGGACTTTTCATGGGTGACTTTTTGGGTCATAATCGCTGTGCATGCGGGTTGGGGATCGCAGTTTGGTGGAAGAATTGTCCTGGGGGAGGCGCTGCTGCCCGCTCCCAGTGAATATCTCGTAGTCATCTCTTACAACAACCGCCGGAAGAGTTGGGGTGATGAAAATTCTAAGCCAGCATCACAGCTAGTACCTATCTACCTTAACCTAATCCTTGACAAAATGTTTGCATATTGCAAACAATATAAAGGTACCTAACTAAGCTGATCCATATCAATATTCCTTATATCCTCTCTCTCCATACATATAGTGTGCCCAGCAGGGTCTATAGTGAAACTTTATTATAAAATATTATGTAAATACCTCTGTACTCCTATGAAATGCAATAAACGATCGAGTATTGAGTACTAAGTAATACCAGAGGCGTACTCAAGACGCTGGCTGCATTACCCCGCGCTGTATAGTAATACTGATGCGCTGCGCCAGATACTCACCAGCTCTCGGGTCGCGCGTCGCGTCGACCAGACGTTCAATTTTATTTTGTAAACTCGGTTTGCCGGTAGTTATTTTTGATCCACAACAATGTGTGCTGCAAAGCTACCTCGCTGTTTGTTGGTAAATATTAGCTGGTCCATTTTGCTTGCACAGGCTTACTGTGGGCCTTGTTACCGGCCCAAAACACCAGAATAAACATTTAGCTTGTTGTCTTGAACCTCGTTGTTTTAGTGTTCCGTACCTTATAAGGAAAAAGGGAACCTTTCTAATTCTAATTTTGAGTAGGGGAACTAAGATTTGCACGGACGTCTCGCATATGAGTGTATTGTGCATTATCCCCCTGCCTAAACAGGCCTGGAAGTATCAGAGCAGAACTTTTGGTCGATGACAGCTTCGTTTCAGCTTTTCTGTGGGCGTAGATGGGGTCGATGCCTCAATGTGACACTTCAGCCCCATTTTGTGTCTGGTTTCCTCTGTGGCTGTGCAGTGTAAAACAACGTGTTCCACAGTCTGTGGCTCCAGTCTTGAAAAGGTGATGGTTCAAGTCACTGTGAATTATTCATGTGACGATGCCCACCATCGTTCTCAGGTCCTCCCGGCTTATCTTGAACACCGTGTTCGTGGTTTATTTGAAGGGAACACTTATAGAATAACTTTGTTCTCCGTCTGTTTGTCTGTCTGCCAACCACTTTTTATCGAGTTGAAATTGACATCAAATACTCCAACTTCTTGGAGCCTCTATATAAATAATAGTTATTTGTTTAACAAGTGAGCAAAATGGTTTTTTGTTGCACGTGCCGATTTTAAATCCCGAGCTAGCGAAGCAGTCTAGAGTTGAGTCACGAGCCTAGCGAGTAGACTGCTGAGCTAGCGAGGGATTTAAAAGGCTCGAAACAAAAAAAAATCTCGAGTTAAACATACAACTTTTCACCTCGATCAGTGAGAAAATTATTAGGTCGTCACTCTTAGTTGCACGATGCGTTCAAATACTTGGTCTTTCATGATATTAAGGTGCTACAAAAAGTATTTTTTAGAATGTAAAAGAGATATTTTTTTGTTGTATTTTTATTTGAAATACAAATTTAACGAATTTACAAAAACATCCGTGTTTTTAAATCTTCTTTTCTATTAAAAAGTAATAAAACATTGGCAGCAATAAAGTAAAGCATCGTCTTCCCAAAAGAAGTTTTTGAACAAGGCGATGAGTTTTTTTCTTTTTTTCGGCGCCGACCATAGTCTCAATAGCAAGAAACATAAATACTCCAAGGTCAATAAATAGCCTCAAGAGCCTAGTAAACTATTGAAATGCAGTAACACCATTCTAAATTCAAATTACTTTTTTCTATAATATCCTTTATTCCAATTGTGAGCAAAATTCGATTTTGCTCACTGATTTTGAGCAGCAAAGTAACTGGTTTTAAGCGAGAGAGGTGAAATTTTTTAAATCAACTCAATCAAAATAAAGCCGCTTTTCTGAATATTTTTAAATTTCATAGGCAATCCCATCGCACACATCCTGTGGAGTAACTTCCTGTACACCTAGAATTATACAATTTGACAAAAAGGAAGGTAAAACCATAAATTAGTGGATTAATCACAGAAAAAAATATTTTTAAATTTCTGCCATGGACCAAAACCTATATGGCATTTGTTGTTCTAGAATTATGATATTTGGTAAGAAACAAGGTCCTAAACTTAGAATATTAGTAATAGGGTATATGCATGTGATTTCAAAATGGCGTATTCTCTATTGATATAGAAACATATCTACATATTTATTTTAGTATTTTGAGATGTTTTTATTGTAGAATTTAACCATTGAAAAATTTATATTTTAAATCTCAGTCGCAAAATTTCAAAACGCTACGCCATTGACTAGAGCGGACGTGACATCACTGCACACATTTCTTCTTTTTTTATTCTGCTTGCTGCACCATGATTTGACACTATTCTGCCCACTTCACATTTCGTATTGTTTATTTTCAGCTTTTTCGGAAAACCTCTTTCCTGAGATGATCACTACCGAGGTCGTC
Organism: Eupithecia tripunctaria; assembly: GCA_955876795.1. Taxonomy (NCBI): domain Eukaryota; kingdom Metazoa; phylum Arthropoda; class Insecta; order Lepidoptera; family Geometridae; genus Eupithecia; species Eupithecia tripunctaria. The sequence goes on along the minus strand of OY041623.1, from coordinate 2,352,572 downwards.
ACAAAAGGTTTTAATCGAGTGTGAACGTGTACGTCAAATAAACATGGCGCCAATATGGCAGCGTTTTTATCACCCGAAAATGATTGTAGTTTTGATTTGTTTTTTTTTACCTTGTTATTGCGAAAATCAGTGAGCGTCTTATCATTTCTCGGTTAAATAATGACCTAAAGAATCGATTAAAACAATAAAAAAAATCGATGCATATACCCTATTATTTATACGGAACTCTTAGTGCGCGAATATGACTTGCAAGTAGCCTATACTTAATTCGTCAGTCACCAAGGTTAGGCCGAGTACTGACTCTGACTGGTTTTAGTGGGTATTACGTCCTTTTCAGGGCGCCATAGAATTTGCACCACCCCACCTCTTCCCGCGGGTGTAGTAAGAGGCGACTAAGGGATATTTAGCGGAGGCGGGCAGCAGCGCCTCCTGCCGAAAAATTCTGCCACCAAACTGCGATCACCAACCCCCATGCCCAGCGTAGGGATTATGGGCATTACACCCCCATGAGATAATAGCCAATAAGGCGCTTATCAGGGGGAGGCCTGCGTCCAGCAGTGGACCAATAGAGGCTGTTGAGGTTGAGGAGGTTAAATAAAAAAAAACCGGGTACTGCGGTGGTGTTACGGAGCGTAATGAACCATTTGCAGCGAACATTATACGTAACGCCCCGTGTGCTAAAAACTTCTTTCGACACCCGTGCTGCACTGTTCACATTTCTTATTTTTTTATTCTGTTTGCTGCACCATGATTTGAGACTATTCTGCCCACTTCACATTTCATATTGTCGGTTATTTTCAGCTTTTTCGGAAAACCTCTTTCCTGAGATGATCACTACCGAGGTCGTCACTAAAGTTTTTAATCGAGTGTGAACGTCGACGTCAAATAAACATGGCGCCAATATGGCAGCGTTTTTATAAACCGAAAATTATTGTAGTTTTGATTTGGTTTTTTCCTTGTTAATGCGAAATTCAGTGAGCGTCTTATCATTTCTCGGTTAAATAATGACCTAAAGAATCGGTCAAAACAATAAAAAAAATCGATGCATATACCCTATTCTATGCTGGCAGCAGTTTTTTATATAGCTATTTCCTTTTCAGATCTGTCCGGTTAGCCAGAACTCTAGGCTATAAACTTGGGGAGTTCCTAGTAAAGCTGCATGACCAGGGCTTGGATCCTGAAAACCTGGAGCTGGTCGGGGCAAGTCTTGGAGCGCATGTGGTGTCGTTCGCAGCTAAATACTTCTACAAGGTCACAGGGAAGAAACCTTCTAGAATGACAGGCTTGGATCCAGCTGGTAAGATAATTTTAAAGCTAGCATAGCTTCTATCGCGGGCCTTGAGCGTGGAGACCGAATCCAGAAATTCCGTAACGAAAATAACCTAACACCTCCCACTCCGACCGGCACAGCCGTGATACTTTTTAGTTTTGCCATCTATCGATGAATAGCAGAACTTTTAATGACTTTTTGAAATATCACGCGTATCTCTTTAGTTCAGCAATTCGCCGCCAAAAAATGCTATGCAATAAATAGTTTTACCGCAGCAGTCCCCGAGTGCCACATGTCTTATTTCAGTGTCTTAGACGTAAGAGATAGAGCGGCCAACCCGTCTTACTTTTCATACAAACGATTTTACGTGATTATGGTGTTGTAACAGATCTGTCTTTAAAATTTGTAGCTAATAGAAATCTTGGGCACTATAATCTAGGTTTCCATCACAACAAAAAATATAAATTAGTTGAAACAAATTCAGTATAAGCTTCCAAAAATTTGCTTTTTTGCACAAATTTTACTCGAACGTTGGGCGTTAGACAAAGTGAGAAATAGCAATGCTTTAGGTTAGCAGGCTGTTATGAATATGGGGATTTAAAATATTGTTAATGTATTAATTATTGGTAAGAGCAGAGTCTCCCACCACAAGCATATTATAGAATACATGTCAATAGGCAATTTAAACGAATACATTTTATATGAATCACTCAGTATTCTTAGGAGTTATGGTACATTTTTCGACTCTTTGAAAATATTTTAAGACGAATGTCTACTACAAAAATTTCAAAAACTGCTTTGTGGTTTTAAATCGACTTCAAAATAGGAGGAAGTTCTAAATTCGACTGTATTTTTTATGTTTTTTACCTCAGATCTTTTGACTGGGTGATCCGATTGTAATGATTCTATTTTTTAACTGAAGCTTCTAGAGTGGTTCCATTTAAATTAGTTCATGTTTTTACAATGGCATCTATGACAAGACCATAAACTTGAAGTCAGTTTATAGTTTTTTTAAACAAACCCAATTATTACATCATTATTCTTTCAGGTCCGTGCTACAGAAATCTTCCACCAGAGTACAAATTCGCTGTCACAGACGCAACCAAAGTGGATGTCCTGCACACAAACATCGACGGCTTCGGCATAGCGGAGCGACTCGGCCACGTCGATTTCTATATCAACGGGGGCGAATTCCAACCCGGCGATCTTCCATACTTCCCCTGCCTCATCATATGCAGTCATATGCGGGCAATGCTATACTGGTGGATCGCTTTGGAACACCCTAAAAAGTTTATAGGCCTCAAGTGTGATTCGATACAAGACGCGCGGCTAGCGAACTGCTACAACAATACAGACACTAACTACATGGGTTTAGAGACTAAATTCGAGAAGCAAGGTGTGTATTACCTGCCTACACACAATGAGTTCCCGTATTACAGAGCTAAAGAGGGATTGAAAAAGGATAATGAGATTTATACGTCTGTGGTTAGGGGTATAAATGCTGGGGATTTTGTTGTTTGATTTTGAGGTGGTATGTCCGTATACAAAATGAAAGCTGGAAACTTATGAACGCGCACCGATAAGCACTGAACGGTGCAGAGAAGTGCCGACAAGCTTCAACACGCGCTGGTCAGCGCTGGGCGCTGCCATCTAAAATTAATAAACAACTGCGACAACCTGCTTTGTGTAGACTGGACCAGCGCTGTCAAGCGCCGGTAAGCGCTTATAAGTTTGCAGCTTTCTTTCTGTATACGGCCTAAGGTTGGTTTTGCGTTGTGGAGTAAAAATTTCGTGTTTGATATTTTTATAGGTGTCGATTCCAGTATTTTAGTACTAAAGTTACTACGAGTAGAATCATGGCCTGTGTCTTTCAAATAGCAACTTGAATAATGATTTGATATTTTGAAATGTGTAGCTCCTTTTTTGTTTTTGTGATTAGAGATTGACTGGGTTGACCGTTTTGTCATTGAATACAAGAATTAAGGCGCTGTTAGTCGCGATTATGCTAATTAGGTCAATAATGTTGAAATGCGCGATGTGACTGTAGCTTTTTGAATAAATTAATGATTAAAATGATTTATCTATAACAGATGAATCCTTATCAAAAAACTATGTTAACAACAATAAATTTCATGTTGGTATTGAAAGTAGGTAGTGATAAAAATATTTCAATCTACAAATTTTGAAAGAATGAGTTAACGGTGCGTCCGTAAAAAGTCGCAGAGTTTTTCGGATCGCTAGGTATCCGACATCGTTGTCTAGAGGTTATGTGGAGAGTACGCGGGTTCGTCTCCCGTCGATGGCGTAAATTTTCGGGATTTTATTTTATTTTACGTTTTCTTCTTGCTAAAGGTCAATCGTCGATATACAGCGCCTTAAAACTAAATTGCAATTATTTTTTGTAATCATCGAACCGGTAACTTTACCGGTTCGGTGAGCACTAGCTTACCTACCTCAGGAATGTAAAAATAAACCAACTGACAAGCAAATGATAAAATGCTTTTGAAGCTGGTTAAAAAGACAGCCGTGTAAGGGGATTTCTATATTTTTGTCTAATAATCCCCTTACGTAGCTTGATCCGATTGTAAGGGTTTTTTTTTAACTAAAAGTCTGAAATCCCAGTCTGATTTTTGTAAAGAGATTGTTAGATCGAGTCCCTGTTTGACGATAATGTTGTAATTATGAAGTAATGCACAAAAATATTTTTTCTAAGTATTACTTAACTGACGACAGGTACCGAGTTATAATTATAACATAGGATTCATGAACTAAAAACCATATCATAATCGGTCGACCCGTTTTTAGATAAGCACATACTTTCACTTGTTGTTTGTTTGTTTGTTTGTTATCACACCCTAAACGCATATATACCTACATAACATACATACATACTATAACGACTCCGTACCTGCCTTCTACAAAAATGTCATATAATATTTATTTATTTTAATTTTAACAAAAACCAAATTCGTCCCGCTAACCATGTAAATAAATTATAAATTAATTTTGTGTCTACGAATATGATGATTATAAATCTGTGATTTTAGTTTTAACATGGTAATTTGTGTAATTAATTATTCAGTAGGCAATTAATGCGTGATTATGACATTAATAAATTAATGAAAAATAATAATGTACCTATGTAATGTATTTTTATTGAATTGTCCCAAATATTGGTAATATGATAACCAAGTATTACCAGTGAAAAGAATAGCTCGTTGCACAGAGACAGAATCAAAACAGCTTGCTATAAAAACAGCTTGATAAATAGTAATTAATATTGAATAATAAATAAGGTGCAATTGACTCTAATTCTCTCCACTAGCGGACAAAAAATTAGAAGTGTAATAAGTGGAAGAAGTGAAAAAGAAACAACTAGCAAGTTTATCGCTTATCAACTAATACAATCTTAGCATAACCAAGTCTAACTGTCCTTACATACTATTGTCTTTGTGGAACTGGGCGACATCCGGTCAAGCATTAACATCATTGACGTAATCATCTAAGGAGTAATAGGCTTTCTTGATAAGATTTCGTTACATGTACAGTTTTAATTAACGAATAGGGAACTTAGTTGCTTCAAATGGAAACCTAAAAACTCTCACGCTCACTCTTCTCTCGGCAAACGTAGTGTAGGATGCCCTCCGGTACGGTTGGATGACGATCTGCGAAAGACTGCACGCAGATGCTGGATGCGGCAGGGCGCTATGGCGCTCATTAGTGGCGGCTAAGTCCAGCTGTGGACTAAAAAGGCTGCTGCTGATGATAATGATGACACCAAGCACCGTTGCAGCACAGCAAAAACATTTCCATTCTGATATTCCGTATTAATATCGGAATGGAAATGTTTTTGCTGTGCTGTGGATTTAGATGAATCGGGTTGGGGTAAAAATGTCACCGGACCACGTTTTTTGCTACACTTTGAGGGTAAAAATGTCACCGTGGAATAAAATAATCTTATGACGGCATAAGATGACATACAGCTTGTGTTCGAACCTTGACGGAAGCCATTGTCACTGTAAAATGTATCTTAAGACAACAAATTTAAGCAGTTAGTTCACTTTTTATTCTGTGTGGTAACGGAATTGGATTATTGAGTGCAAAGCTAAAAAACTGTCTCTGAGTTAAAGTGTACAAAAGTACGTAATTGTGTGATTTGTAGAATACAGAAATGAACAAATATATACCTACCCAAAATGATTACTCACCAAAAGCTTAGTGAAATTGTTGTCTTTTCAGCAATTATTGCATTCAAACTTAGATTTCAGGATTAATATCCAATATACTTACTAATAATATGGTAAGTACTTACTTATTACCTTTTTATCCGTGATAGTTAATTTATTAATACGACCACGACGACCTCTATGGGAAGTTATTGTATTCTCTATGCAACATGGCATGATGGGCGAAGGTCGGCTTGCGACGCAGGAGGTTGCGGGCTCGATTCCCGCCTCAGGACAAATGTGTGCACGATCTGCAGATATTTGTTTAGGGCGTTCTGGATGTTTTCTATGTATCATACAAAATATATATATATGTAGTGTATTGTATTAAACATATCAGTTATATAGTACCCATAACACAAGTTCTGCTTAACTTAGAGCAAGATGATGCTGTGGGAATTGTTCAACATTAAATATTTATTTATTTATTAACTAGCTGCGCCCTGCGGCTTCGCACGCGTTGTTCCTATGGAAACATTGAAAGGTGATTTTAACCCCACGGGAACAGATTTATGGGATAAAAAGTAGCCTATGTTTTATTCCAGGATGAGTATTACCTGTATGCAATATCAGCCAGATCCGTCGAGTAGTTTTGGCGTGAAGAAGTAACAAACATCTATCCATACATCCATACAAACTTTTGCCTTTATAATATTTATTTATTTACTAGCTGCGCCCCGCGGCTTCGCACGCGTTGTTCCTATGGAAACATTGAAAGGTGGTTTTCATCCCACGGGAACAGATTTATGGAATAAAAAGAAGCCTATGTTTTTTGATTAGAATTACCTGTATGCAAGATTTCAGCCAGATCCGTCCAGTAGTTTTGGCGTGAAGAAGTAACAAACATCCATCCATACATCCATACAAACTTTCGTATTTATAATATTAGTGTGATTTATTATTATTAATCCCTACAATAACAGACAGCAAAATTCAATTCTATAATTCAAAAGTTTCAGCTAAAAGTTAAAAATGTGTTGTTCCATGACAGAGTCCAATTATTGTGTCATGTTACTTTTAGGGTTCCTTGCGACATTTCATATTTCGGATTTGGGTTAGCGCATTCCAGAACTGTCATATCTGAAATTCTAAAGCTTTTGTATTTTGGTATCTTTTTGGTGTTTATTCTACTTTGTTCTACAAATCCACAAAGCATTGTTTTCTTATACATGGACGAACGAATGGATGGAACGTCTTAGATAGACGGATGGTAAATTACACTGAAAGGCTCGTATAGAACCGAAGAAAAAATTAAATATGAAATTCGAGACATCAATAACGAAAAACCTCAACGATATTCGAAGAGAAACATTCATTCGAGAAGTCTACGAACATCTAAGATCTGGAGGAGGCCTGTACCCGAAAATCTAATAAAATAATGTTTAAAAATTTTAGGTTATCAAATTTTAATTATTTTAATTCATAATACTCGTAATGTATCAACGTCTTATGCATGCTATTTATAAATTATATAATTGAATCTATCTATTCATTCCATTATAAACCGAATTGAAAAAAGTATGATAAATAAAAGCAATTATGTTAATATGATTGATTGTTTTAATTAAGATTATGGAATAAAAGGCTCTTTTATATAATATATATTTTTATTTATGTGGGTCTGCCTCCACGTCCCTGTGCCGAAATAGGGGTTGGCTCAGCGTGTGCTGAAACTGACTGCAGTCGTCGGCTGCTGTCGTCAACGGGTGCAACTGCCTTACAGTCGACCACTTGCCCTCCAAGTATATGAACCCTGGTTCTTAGAAGACACTTATGTTCTGTATGTAATCTCCATCTCAATTTTAAGTTCAGACAGGCTCATGTTGAATCTTAATTGAATGTGTACCCATAGGAATTTCGATCGAATTAGATCGAAAATTCACTTATTCGTATTTTATTCCAATTTTACCTTCATATAAAAAGCTTTTCGTCATCCATACCGTAAAGCTTGAAAACGAAAGTTTTCAATCAGTGCGTTATACTCGTCATGACCTACGGAGCTAAGACGTTGACACTCACGATAGAACTGGTCCACCAGTTCAAAATCGCTCAGCGAGCTATGGAAAGAGCTATGCTCGGAGTCTCTCTGAAGGATAGGATTCGTTATGAATATATCCGACAGAGAACCAAAGATATCGACATAGCTCAAAGAATTAGCAAGCTGAAGTGGCAGTGGGCCAGCCATATCTCGCAAATAACTGACAACCGCGGGGATAAACGAGTTCTTCAGTGGAGACCGCGACTCGGCAAACGTAGTGTATGACGCCCTCCGGCCAGGTGAGATGACGATCTGCGAAAGACTGCAGGTAGATGATGAATGCGACATGCTGAAGACAGGGCGCTATGGCGCTCATTAGGGGAGGCCTATGATGATAATAAAAATACAACAAACAAAAAACGACAAATTACCACTATTATTTACACTTAGATCATATTCCTCAAAATCGAAGCGATAAACCAGAAATTTTACCATTAAATTTAACAACTACATACGAAATATTTTGAAAAATTTTGTATATATGTTTTGCTTTTACTTATCACCTAATTCCGACCTAAATGACCACGTCCTATAAGTAAATTTATTTAAAAAAAATGTGTTTTGGAGATTTTGAAAGCACTCAAGAGCAGGCTCTAAATTAGTTGAAATCGCCCGAAGCGATTTCTTACGTTTTCAGGTACTGTCTGTAAGTTGGCTTTGTTTCCGGCTTTTATAGAGGGAAGGTTGTTTTGAGGGGAAAAACAAGAATTTCAAATATTTGACGACCTCTGTGGTGGAAGTTCCGGTTCCGATTCCCGTCGCGGGACAAACATGTGTACGATCTGCAGATATTTGTTCAGGGTGTTCTGGATGTTTTTTATATGTTCAATAAATAATATACATATAACGAGTATATATGTAGTGTATTGTATAATCTATATCAGTTATCTAGTACCATCACACAAGCTCTGCTTAGATCGGGGCTAAATAATGCTGTGCGAATTTGCCAACATTATTTATTATTATTAATTTATTTCTAAAGCTGTACCAGTGATGAAAATTACTCACCTATGACTAACAAGAAAAATGTAGTCTTCAAAGTTAATCACTAAAAATCAAAAGACAACATTACTAGAGAAATACTACCGAAAAAAAATGTGCTGTTCCTGAGATAAATTGCAAAATGTGTGCCAAACATCTATATTTTAAATAAATAAACTAATGAAAAAACTTTCACAAATCGTGTTTTTGAAACACGTAATTCGAGATAAAAGATCAAAGTAACATTTCCTTAAATATGAAGGTGGTAGCGTTCACAGATTCTGAGATAAATAACGATTTAGAAGTAAAATTTTAAAGTAAATTGCTTACGGCACACTCTTAATACAGGCGTGGGGTGTATCTTTTCGTAAGACTTGGAGTTCGACAAGCTTATAATGTTATAATGTGTCCTATAATTTAATTAATACAATTATATAATTATGAGTGCCTACCGAGAGATGTGGTGCGAGCCGTGTGGTGCCGGCGGTATAGAATTTCATCATCATCATCATCATCATCATCAGCCTATATTAGTCCACTGGTATTAGTCCGCTGGACATAGGCCTCCCCTAATGAGCGCCATAGCGCCCTGTCTTCAGCTTCACGCATCCAGCATCTGCCTACAGTCTTTCGCAGATCGTCATTCCACCTGGCCGGAGGGCGCCCTACACTACGTTTGCCGAGTCGCGGTCTCCACTCAAGAACTCGTTTACCCCATCGGTTGTCAGTTCTTCGCGAAATATGGCCGGCCCACTGCCACTTCAGCTTGCTAATTCTCTGAGCTATGTCGATAACTTTGGTTCTCTGTCGGATGTATTCATTACGAATCCTGTCCTTCAGAGAGACTCCAAGCATAGCTCTTTCCATAGCTCGCTGAGCGACCTTGAACTGGTGGACCAGCCCTATCGTGAGTGTCCACGTCTCAGCTCCGTAGGTCATGTATAGAATTTGCACCACCCCAACTCTTCCCGCGGGTGTCGTATGAGGCGACTAAGGGACATCTACCGGGGGCGGGCAGCAGCGCCGCTGAAAAATAATTCTATCACCAAACTGCGATCCCGTATGCCCAGCGTGGGGACCATGGGCATTACCCCCCATGAGATAACTGCCGATAAAGGCTCTTATCAGGGGCAGGTCTTCGTCCAGCAGTGGACCAATAAAGGCTGTTGAGGTTGAGGAGGATTTAATATAGTTTTTAAGAATATTTCGTAAGTACCAATATTGTACATAATCCTAATTTTGACGTGTAATTTTTTTATGAATTAATGATTATGGGTATCCACCCAGGCAGCGGCATACCACGGGTAATCCGTGATGAGATGACTAAGCTGTTCGACCCCAGTAAAATATACAACCTGGGTCTCTTTAAAACAGAGCGAATGATCGGAAAACCTTCGTCGTCCACATCGACCCTTTCCATCAGGTGAAATTATAGTCAAATAAAGGTATACCAAATATTTTAAAATACACATTTTTCCAATATAAATAACCACAAAATTCCACACGCTCATCAAAAAGAAATTTTCTCCAAATTACAATTTCCCATCGCCATCACGGAATTTGTACGTCGCATCTCATCAGAGGGGCTTCCGATTAATCGCTACGGAACTCCAAATATACGGGACCCAAAAGTAGTCGTTTTAAATCATCCAATTTCGACGGTAATCCAGACTTCAGTCTGGTAAATTAAAACAGGATAGTACAGAATCTAGCACACGATGCGTGGCACACTGGCGAGAAGAAAATCAACGGTTATCAATTACATACACATTATGATAATGTTAATAAAAATTTACATACACAGATAAAAACAAATCTTTATTGAAATGGAAAGCAAAAATAAAAAAAATAGAGACAAATGAGCAAACAAAGCTAAAAATTTTGACGACGTAATATCAAAGTCGTTTGTATTTTTATTTCAAGTTATTACTCGTACCAGCTGTTTTGGTCTCAAAAACAACACCAGTTTAACTTAGACTGTGAAGTCAAATCAACGTAAAAAAATCGGCGTCTAGTATCTCTTCGAACAAAAAAAAAGGGATGGTGATCTCAATTGCTTGGATATTTTAGTTAAATAGCCCTGAAACCATCCGCGGGAACGCTGTGCGCAATTTGCATTTGAGAGTTTTATATCAACAACGATACGTACACTATTGTTTGACGTCTCTACCAGACGAATTTCAAGTTACAAACATACTTGTAAACAAGGACGAGAAAGTAGTACGTTGACAACACCTTAATAAATTAATGCAATGTGGGTATGGTGTTTTTATCTTAACACCTAGGTAAACTGCGGTATTGTCCTCGCATAGGTACATTTTAGGTAGACTACTCGTGTGTAAGTAACCCTCACCAACTGTTATCTATCTCTAACGGTAATAGGAATTGTTAACATGATGCCACTGCGATGCCATCTGCAATTTATCTTCTTTCTAAACATGACGTATAGCCACAGCATGCCACAACGCTGGAGGCGTCGTGCGTAAGAGTAATGAATTCAGTATGTTTTCATTTCACACAATTTGGCTGGTTGGTTGTCGCGTGGGACGTGATCGGACACTCGGCGTTTTTAAATAAACAGTTGGGTGCAATTTTTATTAGATTATGTTTTTTTACTGAGGATTTCGCATTAAGGCCCATACACCAGTGAAAGTGGCGCCCCCAACTGTTTTATCTTATAATTACGTTAAACGCAGCAAGTTTTAAAAATCCTACGTTCTTTTTGTGGTATCTATTATAAGTTATTTATTAATGCCTCTGTAATAGTTTCATTTTGTAAAGCTTACGCAGAGATACGAAGTTGCGCTTTTTGGCCACCAAACTCTATTTTCGCATCTCCTCCTATAACTATATGAGATAAAATTATTAAAGATGTATTACAAAATAGCTTATAATAGATACCACAAACTAAACGTAGGATTTTTTTAAATTCCCATGATAAACGTAAAAATATGATAAAATAGGTATCGCTTTTATATTATATATTCGCCACATCTACAGATGACGTTATAGTTTGAGTCACATATTTGACCGTGTTGTTTCGGAATACTATACTTGGCGAGGTATTGAATATATTGTGTAAGTATAACTTCATTTATATTTTTTAAGATACTTTCTATTTTGATGTACCTTAGTAGGTATAATATTTTTTTGTAGATATTACCACAAGATTATTTTTAACCGCCTTCAAAAAAAGGAAGAGGTCCTCAATTCGACTGTATTTTTTTATATATTATGTTACCTCAGAACTTTTGACAGGGTGGTTCCATTTTCATGATTCTTTTATTTAAAGGTGGTGCTTCCCGTGTGGTTCCATTTTAATTTGGTCCAGTTCTGACATTGGGATCCATGAAATAACTTTATAATTGAAGTCGATTTATAGTTTTTTTTAAAACAATATCAATTATATCTAGGTATGTGTTTTTAATATAATTTAGTATTTTATACCAGAATTGTATTAAATTTATATTCTCTGTCAGTAGCGTTCCATTAATAACGCATGCATTAATGCGATCTTTAATGTTATTATTGTGAATAGTAAAGTGAATTTGAATTTGAATTTGAATTTGGACGAGCATTATACCATGGTATAACCGCGTCTTGCATTAGTTTTGCACACAGTAAAAACATAACTCACTAAAATGTTGAATATTCTATACAATCATTATACCCCGTACCTCGGAAAGCACGTTGAGCTGTTGGTCCTGCGCCTAACCTCTCCCCGGTCGTTTCGGTCTGCTGTCCCATCGGATTATGAGAGTGAGGGAATAGAGAGTGCTTTTGTGTTTGCGCTCACACCTATGCACTATAATTATGTACTGCGCACTTGGCTAGTCTTTGTTGAGACTGGCCTCCATGACCAAAATTCGGCTAAGAGAGCATTTTTACAATCATCATCAGCCCGTATAGGTACGTACGTCCACAGCTGAACAAAGGCCTCCTTCCAACGGAAGTGAGAAACAAAAGTGATCAAAATGTTGAAAATTATCCCGTATCCCGTATACCTCCACAGCCTAAACTAGGCCATAAAACTTTAAAATCCATCATGGTTATTAATACTCAAGTATTTTTTACTAAAGCAAAATTCAAATCACGGTAAATATCCCGTTGTAAATAACTTTACTGAAATAAGCGTCCTCCTAACCATTAACTAACTAATGCATCGTTTGGAAGATGAGACGTTTTTTCTCCGCATTGGCATAAGATTAAAGACAGTCAGTCAGCCAGTCTCTTCTCTATTCTTATGGTATTGACTCCACCACCCGTAGATAATGTTGTTGTATCTTTTAACCGACTTCAAAAAAAGGAGGAGGTTCTCAATTCGCCTGTATTTTTATGTCTACCACCCAGTGAAAAGAACTTTTTACTCTGTGGTCCGATTATCATGTTTTTTTTATATGAAAGCTGGTGCTTCCTGTCCGGTCCCATTTTAATTAGGTCCCGTTCAATGGGATCCAAATAATTAAAGTCGGTTTATAGTTTTTTTAAAACAAAATTATTATTTTTTACATCTTTGGTAGTATAGTAGAATAAAGAATAAAAGAATACAATATTTATTTGTACTAACAACATTACAATTTTGAACAATATAATTGCTACTTAAAAAATTAAGTCCGGCGGCACAAAATGGTCTCTGCCTCAGCATGGGTTGGTTGCCAGCAAGCTAGCTAGGTTACTAAGGTACAGGTACGTTGCTGTAATGTACATTGACCTTTATAAAACAGCAATATTTCAAGTCCAATAGCCCCGTTAACATAAAAAATATTATTGTTAAGTCTATAAAACTTTTTACAGCCGTTATTGTGTACTTCGAAGATCTAAAATCTCTTTGTTGAAGTACTTAACGGCATGAACAGATTTAACTTGCATTACGTAGGGTGATAGTGATAGCAACAATCATAGCAATATTGCTATCACTTGCTATCATTGTTTTATTGTTTGTTTTATAATAGATTCTGTATGCTCTTATATTTTTGTTTTAGTTTATTTGACAATGCCCCTATACAGCAGCTTTATTTATGTAAGCACATGTGATTTAATCTTAATTACTTTATGACATTATTATGTAAGTTTGCACATTATTTTAATACAGTTTGACAATGCCCTTTTACAGCAGAATACTTTGACATAAGTACCTTTTATTTTATTAATTTATTTGTTTTGTATATTTAGACTAGATTGATTTTTCATATTTCAGTTTTGATTTCTAATTCATTTATGTCTGTCTGTCCTTTTTTCCCTTTGTATGGTGCTTTGTAAAGCCAAGTTTGTGTATTGTAATGTAAATATAGTACCTACATTAAATAACTACATCAAGTGTAACATAAGTGTACCTACCTACGGTGTAAAGAAAATTTGTTATAGGTACTACCGATATAAAATACACTACATAGATAGATACTTTTTTTTATTATAACTAGAAAACATCTAGAACGCCCTGATTACAAGTTTATGAAACAACCAGTCGAATTTATTTATTTTAAAAGACAAAACTAAAGAATACGTCTAGGTTTTATAGAAAAACAAAAAAACGAAGAAAATATGTGTGCTGTTCCAGAGATAAATAATATATAAGATAAATAAGATAAATAATAAGCTAAATGTGTGAAAAACATCTGTTTTTCAAAATTATCGAGAAAACTTTCACCAATCGTGTTTTTAAAATAAGTAATTCAAGATAAAAGATCAAGGTAACATTTCCTTTAAGGCGCATACCCGAGCCAATATGACAGCGATATCTATTTTCTCATATTTTTACGTTTATCATAGGAATTTTTAACAATCCTACGTTCAGTTTGTGGTATTATAAGCTATTTTTTAATACCTCTGTATCTCATATAGTTTAGGAAGAGATGCAAAAATAGAGTTTGGTGGCCAAAAAGCGCAACTTCGTATCTCTTCCCAAGCTTTACAAAATGAAACTATCACAGAGGTATTAATAAATAACTTATAATAGATACCACAAACTGAACGTAGAATATTTAAAACTTGCTGCGTTTAACGTAATAATAAGATAAAATAATTGGGGGCGCCACTTTCACTGGTGTATGGGCCTTAATATGAAGGTGGCTTTTGAAGTAACGATTTTGAAGTAAATTGCTTATGGCACACTCTTAACACTGTCGTGGTCAACGACCCGACGCACACCTGCCCGAGTTGACGGATTGTACTCGAAAATGCAAGCGTGCTGTGTGGTGCTGGCTTAGAATTTGCACCACCCCATCTTTTCCCGTGGGTGTCGTAAGAAGCCACTAAGGGATATCCACCGGAGGGGGGGGGAAGCAGAGTCCCCTGCGGAACAATACTACCACCGAATTGCGATCCCCAATCCGCATGCCCAGGCTGGGGATTGGGGGCTATACCCCTCATCAGATAAACGCCAATATGGTGCTTAAGAGGCCTGCGTCCAGCAGTGGACCAATATAGGCTGTTGAGGTTGAGGATGCAAGCTCTCTTTTTATGAGCACCACAGACACTGCCCCGGTAACATGTTCTCTCTGGTCCCAGTAAGTGAGGATATTGTTATGACTATTATTCGTGGGCTAAAATCAAACGCAATGGGCGTGGATGGTATCTCCACTGAAATGATATTTTTGACCCTTCCTGAATCATTAAAGGCAATCACCTCAATCATAAATAAATCAATACTGAGTGGGACATTCCCGGAACAGTGGAAGGTAGCTTTGGTTAAGCCCATTCCGAAAAATAACAACCCCATGTCATGCAATGATCTAAGGCCTATTAGTCTACTACCTTGCATGTCCAAGATACTAGAAAAGGTAGTCAGCCTGCAGCTATCAAAATTCTTAGAGGACAATAACATACTACCAAACGTGCAATCTGGTTTTCGTAAGGGTCATAGTACCTCTACAGCCCTGCTTGACGTGGTAGATAGCCTACTCGCTGGTCAGGATTGTGGCATGATCAACATACTTGTGCTCTTAGACTTCTCCCGTGCATTCGATTCTATAAATACCTCCTTACTTATTTCTAAGCTCTCATACTATGGCTTTGATATGCAAACTGTAAAATGGTTCCATAGTTATTTAAAAAACAGATATCAGTTTGTCAAACTTTCCAATGGAATTAAGGCTTGCTCCACCTTGCAACCGGTACCCCAAGGCGTCCCGCAGGGCTCAATCCTAGGACCAATCCTCTTCATTCTATACAGTTCTGACATTATTAGATCTATAAATCACTGTAAATTCCATTTGTATGCTGATGACCTGCAGCTGTACATATCGACCCACCCCTCTAACCTCGACAGCGCCATTGAGAAGATAAACTCTGATTTATGCCGAATTAGCGATTGGTCAAGGAACAATTGTTTAGTTATAAATCCTAAGAAATCGAAGTGTATGTTTATAGGGACGAGACAGAAACTACAAAACCTTCAGAACTATACTCCAAATATCTTAGTTGATGGTGCTTTGGTTGAGCGTGTATCAGAGGCAAAAAATCTGGGATTAACCATGGATAGCTCCCTACATTTTGAAAAACATGTATCTGAGAGTGTCCGAAACTGTTTTTACCGTCTGAGGCTCCTATATAAAATCCGCTCATACCTAAGTGAAGCAGTAAGAATAACACTATGTGAATCACTAGTCCTATCAAAATTGAACTATTGTGACACCGTTTATGGGCCTTGTCTACTAAGCAGAACTACTAAACTCATCCAACGTGTACAAAATGCTTGTGCACGCTTTTGTTTTTATGTTCCTCCACGCTCACACATAACTCCATTTTTGAACTCATCAAACTTGCTTAAGATGGCAGCTCGCAGAAAGCTTCATCTTGCATCTCTTCTTTTCGGGGTTATCACTAAGCAGTGTCCGAAGTACTTGTTTGAAAAACTCACATGGGCCCGCAGCAATTCTAAATATCCCAGTAGAATGTGTACTCCTGTTTTTGAAACACCACAGCACAAGTCTATGGCATTTCGAGGCTCTTTCAAATTTGCAGCTTCGAAATGCTGGAACATCATTCCCCCTCCAATGCGTGCTGTAAAAAATGTTCATATATTTAGGAGAGTTCTTAAAAGGCAACTGCTCAGTTGTCAGATTAATAGCCAGTGATTAATTCCATCCGGCATATATAAACAGCATCAATCAAATAATAAATAAATTGAATAAATAAATTAGATCATTCTGAACGTTAATGTACACAAATCATTTTAAATTTAATATAAATAAATTTTTATGAAAATTTTTGATTGTAAATTCTATTTGTTTATTAAATTATTAAAACCGTGTTACCTACAGCTTAGATATTCTACTACATTCCTATTGTTAAACCTTCTGTATCTGTCATCCATCTCAAATCTGTTTCAAAAACTCATCACTAACCTGTTTTTTTATGCACATCCTGCCCTAGAGGAAATGCGACAAAGGCAGCCTGTCTTCGTGTTGCTTCACCCATAGCTCATAAATAACACTTCTTTCTTCGTTTCTAAAATTTTATTTTGCTTATTAGCCCCTCCCACCTCCTACGACCTGCGTACCCTAAAAGAAAAATATTGCAGACTTCATTATTTCTGGCTTGGCGCTCCAAAATTGCTAAATTGATTTCTTTCTTTTCTTGTGCTGGTATCTCTTACCTTTTTGTTCTTTCTAACGACCTGCCGCCACGGACGGGGCGTGAGATTGGGATTGTCTCGCTTTGTGTTACCCCTTCTCAGTCCGCTGTCCACACAAACTCATCCGTATTGCATTCTTGATTGCTCTCTTGCGCATGCAAACCATATTCTCTGTGCCCAGACCTCACACAACATCTTGCGAATGCAAATATTTAAATAGGTACCAATAAAAATAACACAATATTAGTATATCAATGTTCTAGACATATAAATTTGACGACTCAATTTGCGGACAAAAGCCGAAACTTGTTGTTTTATATTAACAATTTATGTATTTTTTTGGTAGTAATATATTAAATAGATAAGCACCTAGTTTTTCTTTCTTTTCGTTGGTTGAACATTCCAATTTTCCAGAGAAATACAATACTGCGAAAGGAGGGAAAATCGGAAAATCGGAAAATCTGACTTGACGTTTGATGCTAATGACGTTTGACATTTCGAAACCAAAGACAAAAATAGCTTCGGAAAATGTGTTTAGGCCAGCTACAGACTATTTTTGTTTTGTTTTTTCCATACGTCTATCTTGTTTGCTGTAAATATCTATAAAAATGTTTTGTTTTATTTTATTCTAGTTTTGTGCCACCACACCAGGACCTGTCAGAAAATCAGCGCCGTTATAGCTTCGGCTGTAGCGGCATAATGCTGAGACAGGGACCTTTTTGGCCCTTTATATAACATCCTTTAACATGCTCCTCTCTTATTTATGTACTACTTTCCTTGGTTTATATGTAATTCTTTTCTTATTTCCTACTTATCTATAATCCTTACGTTTGTCGTGTTATGTGTGTGTTATGTAATTGTTCCAAATAAATGTATTTTCTTTCTTTCTTTCTTCTTTCAAGCAAAACAAAATCCTACTATCCTACTAATATTATAAATGCGAAACGAAGTTTGTATGGATGTATGGCTGGATGGATGTTTGTTACCTCTTCACGCCTAAACCACTGAACGGATCGGGCTGAAATTTTGCATACAGTTTACTCTAATCCAGGAATCAAACATAGTCTACATTTTATCCCATAAATCAGTTCCCGTGGGATATAAATAAAAAATAAAAATAAAAATAAAATTTATTCAAAAAAACTCGTAAAAAGATAAAACATAGAGAACATTAAACTATTAAATATAGCTAAGTATAACAATTTAGCCTGAACTAGGTAATCCTGTGTTTCAGGCAATATGTGTGCTTATTATTAAATACAATAATAACTTACTATTACGTTGAGGGCATTTAGCTAAACAATGTTGTTAACAAACAATTTGTGGATATTATTATATAATGTATATAATAAGGTACTTAGCTTACACTGTGTAAAACTAGATTATTCACTATTCTAACTAGATTAAACTTAATGTGTAAAAAGTAATAATAATAACTTACTTGATAATATCTAATAGCTTCTCTGTATCATCGTAGGATAGATTTTGAAGTGTTAATTTAATCGTTTTTTTACAATTATTATAGTTAAGTGCGTAAATATTAGACATTAAATTTAGTCTATTGTATAGAAAGGGACCAAGGAATAGATAAAATTTATTTACAAAGGTGAATTTTAGGGTTGTTGGTTGAGGGCAAACTTTAGCAATCCGTCTTTTATTAGTAAATTCAGTGCTGTAGGGAAGGGCTGCGTGCTGTCTTAAAACTGTGTTCATGATAAATAGCTGCCTGACTGTTAGCACATCACAGGACTCATATAGGAGATTAGTGGGAAAGATGAAAGGACGTGAAGTTGCCACTTTAAGTATTGCTCTTTGTGCTCTTTCTACTGTTAGTAACAATGTTTTCCCCGCTCCACCCCATGTGGTAATGCAATAAGTTAAAATTGATTGACATAGTGCAAAGTAAACTTGTCTAATTATATAATGATCTGCAATATGGCGTAGCTTTTTAAATATAAATATTAACTTTCGCACTCTACCACATAAGGTTTTTATGTGGGGCTTAAATGAAAGATTTTCGTCTAAAATTATACCTAAGTATTTTATCTGATATGTGCTTTTAATTATGGGACATAAACATTGAGCGTTGTTTGGGCTATAGCAATGATGTGCGTATAGTTTAGCGATGGTAGTAGTGGACGTCTGATAGCGCATAGAAAACTTAGTATAATTGGTCTTCTCAGCATTTAATGTTAGCAGGTTGTGCTGTAGCCACTTGTTAACAATATTGAATCCATTTTGCGCAAACTCGAATACTTCCTTATCAGAATCAGCTGAAAAAAGGAGGGCAGTATCATCAGCGTATGATATAATTGTGCCGTGGTCTAGTTTTAAGTTACACAGATCGTTAATGTAGATTAAAAATAGGGTTGGTCCTAAAATACTCCCCTGGGGGACCCCGAAGGACGTATTTTCCTGTTCATCGCTCAGGACATTGCCAAGTCTCACGCATTGAGTGCGTTGTTCCAGGTAGCTTGTAAAGAGCTTTAATTGAGTGTCTCTGATTCCTAGGAGTTCCAGCTTGCGCAAAAGAATAGGGATAGAAACTGTGTCAAAAGCTTTAGCAAGGTCGAGGAAGATTCCAATTGTGTGTTTTCCCTTGTCAAGTTCTTGAACGAGATAGTTTGTCAGGTGATGTACAGCATCGGCGGTGGAAATTTTAGGTCTAAAACCAAATTGAGTCCTAGATAAAATCAATTTATCTTCTAAGTAATTCACCAATCTGTTATTTATAACTTTTTCTAATATTTTAGATATAGAAGAAAGTAGAGAAATTGGTCTATAATTATTGACTTGGTCCTTACTGCCAGATTTGTACACCGGGACAACTATGGCTTTCTTTAAACATGCAGGGAAGACACCAGACGATAAGCATTTGTTAAAAATGTGTGTCAAGGGGGGGATTAAAATGTGCCTTAATTGTTTAAGTATTTTAGTAGAGATATTGTCCCATCCGGCTGCACACTCGACTTTTAAACTCATGATTATCCTTTCTACCTCGGCTTCATCAGTCTCTAGTAACACAAAGGATGTAAGAACATTGTGGTCCGAGAAAGCTGAGCATATTTGTGGTTGTAAGTGACCTTGAACTCGTTCTGCCAGACACTTACCTACATTTACAAAGAAAGAATTCGCAAAGTTAGCAGATTGCAAATGTGATGCGTTTGTTTGCAATAAACACGTAGGTGACTCAGGCGACTTTGACGAATATGTTAAATTTTTAATATGCTTCCAGATTTTTTTACTATTATTTCCCGCATTATCAAGGACATTTTTGTCAAAGTTCGTTTTGACTTTGCGTAAAAGATCATTACAGAAGTTACGATAACGTTTATACGACAGCTGTAAAATCGAGTTCTTTGGGTTTGATTTTGCTTTTAAGTGCAATTTGTCACGGTGTCTCATACATCGAATAAGACCTGGTGTGATCCATGGCTTAATATTGTGATATTTATTACTTAAAGATACCTTGTGCGTATTCCTTAAAATTGCATGTTGTACATTATCAATTACGAAAGACATGCTCAGCTGTGGGTCATCGGAATTGTAAACGGAAGCAAAATCTACGTTGCATAAATGTTCTTCGAGTTTATTTATGTTTATCTTTGACATAATGCGATTACTGGTTGCTTTAGGTACATTCAAATTCAGAGAAAGTAGGACAGCCTTATGATCGGTAATGGATGAGTTAATAACAAGTGCAAGTGAGGGAAAATCGGTTTTAAGCATGATATGATCTAGACAGGAGCCACCTTGGTGCGTTGGGAGCGTGTGCGCAGGAAGCAAACCATGAAAGGAACATAGATTTAAGTATTTCTGGTTAGTTTCGTCGCAATATTCAGGTATAATATTGATATTAATATCTCCAGCTACAATAATATTCTTAAAAGATGATAAGCACTGTAGCGTATCATTTAAAGAATCAATAAAATTGCCAAGGTTTCTAAAAGAAGGTGGTCTATACAGAGCAAGTATCGCAGTTTCCGTTCCAATTTTAACTAATAATCTGTTGCAGTCCTGCATGTTAGGTTCCTCGACGGATACATTTAGATGATTCTTTGCATAAACAATGACCCCATCGTTTTGATTATAATTTATGTTAGTATGGTACATAGAATACCCAGGCATTAGTGGCACATTGTATTGTTTAGTAAGCCAGCATTCTGTTAGAACAATGATGGCACAATCAATATTCAGTCTTTGTTGAAATATGGTAAAATTGTCATAATTTTTATAGACACTGCGAATATTTTGAGTTAGCACAGTAAATGGATTAGTAAAAGGGGATAGAAGTTGTTTGCAGTTTTCAACATCACAGGAGTAAGAATCTGATACAGAAAAGTTATCTAAATCATTAATTACAGTACTAATCATTTTTTTTTTTTTTTTTTTTTTTTTTTTTTTTTTTTTTTTTTTTTTTTTTTTTTTTTTTTTATAAATCACCTCTAAACGTTTCCATAAGAACAACGCGTAAGAAGCGGGGCGCAGCTAGTAAAATTTAAAACAATACCTTCAGTTTCCATCACGTATTAAGCCCAGCAATAAAATGTTTACTCCTCCCGGTACAAAACTCGTAAAACAATAGCTTGCCTCAAAAATTGCTGCCCCATTTTTAATGAGGAGCTAAATTATGTAGAGTTTATTAGCTCGGGCGTTTTATACGTGTTGGAAGCTTCAGATTATGCATTATAGCTAGCTAAATGTTCTTTTTAACCGACTTCAAAAAAAGGAGGAGGTTATCAATTCGACTGTTTTTTTTTATTTTTTATGTTTGTTACCTCAGAACTTTTCACTGGGTGGTCCGATTTACAAGATTCTTTTTTTATATAAAAGCTGGTGCTTGCCGTGTGGTCTCTTTTTTATTTTGTTCAGTTCTGACAGTAGGATCCATGAAAATGCATGAAAAAACTATAAAAACTGAAGTTGGTTTATAGTTTTTTAAAACAAAATTAATTATTTACTGTAGCAATGTATGAAATAAATATTATAAAAAATTGTTGAATAATTCCACAGCATCGAAGACCAAGTTAACCCATATATGCCCAAGAAGTCGTAAACGACCTGAAAAGGGCTATGTAATCAAAAAAACTGAAGAAATATACCAAACTTATCAAAAATACTATCAAACTAATTACACATCAGGTGATCAGTAACTTATTATTCTTAGGACATGATACATTATGCAAATTTTTGTGGGAAGTGTAAAATTGTAATTGAATTTGATTTTTTTTTGCGGGGGGCAGTGCTTTCTGCAGTATTTCTCTACCACCGCACTGCGATTCTTAACCTGCAAGCCCAGCGTGGGGATTATGACCTTTCCCCTTATCAGATAACAGTCAAGGCCCTTAATCAGGGGGAGGCCTGCGTCCAGCTATGGACCAATATAGGCTGTCCATGATTACACAAATGCACCTTATTTCTTATAATATGATAGAAATTACTATTTATCAAGCTGTTTATATAGTAAAAATTAGACTTGTCTAAGTGCTTATTTTGTAAGTATAAAGAAATAAATGATTTGACTCTAACTCTGATGTGATGGAAGGTAGCTGTTCCTTAGTAACAAAAGTAGAAGCTATTTATCCACCTAGCTATGTTGCTAAGTGAGGCAACGCCTGCGGGGTTCCGTCGTTCTGCTCAACTGGCCGTCTCAGGAAACTCGAAGACGGTGTTTCTAAGTAAGGACTTAGAGTTCAACCTTAACCAGCTTTTTAATAAACAACGAAGTATATAAATAGCATTCAACCCGTTTTCTCGGTAGTTTATTGCATTTACTGCCTAGGGGCCTAATTCCACTATTTTTAAACAAATGCTATATAATGGTGCCATACGATTGAGTTACAGATTAAGGCCCGTATTATGAAACCTTACTCAGTCATAGAGCTATACTTGAGTGACGTTTATGCCATAGAAAAGCGTTGCTCAAGCATAGTAGGATGACTGAGCAAGCTTTCATAATACGGGCCTTAGTCGTAAATATATTTGTATTACTATAGGATTACAATCTCTGTGACTTATAATAGCATGTCAATGGTGTGGTGGGGTAAGTGTGGCGTTGTACCAAACGCCCTGTAAAATAATTTATTTAATGATGTCAAATTGCCAAACGGTTGTCATAATCGTAATAGTCATAGGTATGGTATAAACAAAGCTAAGATATGTTAGTAGAATACCAAGAGGTGGTGATTAATATCATAGCATATCATATATATCATCCGCCTTAATGAAGCGATAATAATTGTCATAGTGAGGCGATTGTGTTAGTGGAATCAGACCCCAGTGCTTTTTCACATGAAGATGTTATTGTGTGGCCATGAAAATGTTAAAAAGATCTGTATCGAAACGAGATTTGAGCTTGTATAGTGTTTGACTCAAAAATATAGACGTATTTGTAGACAGAAATGCGTTTTTTGATACGATAAAAATAGTTTCGGGAAAATGATGCTAAGGTTCAGAAATCTTTGTTTTCATTCTGCCACCATCCGCGGATTTTACTTACTATTTTCTCAAAACTATAAATTTTAACTAGAAAAAAATTACACTGGCTTATTTAAACGTCTGCTACGTTTAAAACGGGACCCTATTCCTAAGCCTCCGCTGTCCGTCTCATGCACCTAGATAGCTAGACAGTTGAAATTTTCACAGATAATGTATTTATATTGCCGCTATAACAACAAATAGGTAAAAGTTAAATAATTTTAATAATTAAGGGGGGCAGCGTCCTTCACCTTGAGAACCGATCACAGAGGTTAAGCAACGTCGGGCACGGTCAGTACTTGGATGGCTGACCGCGTCACGTTGACTTTTTTTTACTAGGGAATATTTGTATTTATATAGATTTTTATAGATAATGGTACGGAACCCTTCGTCTGTAAGTCAGTCTCGCTCTTGGCTGGTTTTATTTATTTACCCAGCAATGTCAACAGGCTACAAACGATGATGATGAGTAGGTATTTTTTTTTTCAATGAAATAATGTTGCTAGTTAACGAATAAAAACATGCCTACATAAAGCTATATTTTTTGGTATCAAAAGGAACCACCTTTACGAGAATATCCCAGACAATATCAAATTATCTCACTCGATTATGTTTTTATCGAGTAAAAAGCCTTTTCTTCGGCGACTCATTTTACAAAATTTACTGGAGAACTTGCCTTGTTCAACACCCTCTCAATAAAAAGTTCACAGACAAACGACTGTTACGAAATGATTCTTTGTAGGATATAAATTACCGCCTAATGTTTACAGATTTTCTTTTATTTTTTGCTCTCAACCTTTACAAAAAGATCTTTAACTGTAAAGTGCCTCGAAATCACACACAGTATCCTACTAATATTATAAACGCGAAAGTTTGTTAATATGTATATTTGTTGCTCTTTCACGCAAAAACTACTGAATGGATCGGGCTGAAATTCTTCATACAATTAGTTCTAGGCCTGGAATAACAAACACATAGGCTATTTTATCCCATAAATCAGTTCGCGTGGGATTAGCGCGCGAAGCCGCGGGGCACTGCTAGTATTATTATAAGGTAGGTAGCTGTCTCACTGCCGCTATTTCTCGCTCAAGAAACTTACAATAGATTATACATTCCGTGTAAACAAAAGAGATGCATATATTAATAGTTCATCGCTAAGTATTCACACCAAGACGCCGCCGCCGGCAAGGACTCGCAGGTTTGTCGAGGGACAAACGTTAACAAATAATCCCCCAATGAATATATTTACTTGTAATGTCAATATAATCATTTGTTTGCGACAAAAGACAAGATGCTTTCCAATGAGTTATTTATATAAGATTGTAATCTTTGAAGTGGCTAGGATTTAATCTAGCACTTGTTGAAACGTAGCGGAAAAAGCCAAGAAGAGAAGTTTTTTTCATCAATGAATTGTTGGAATTATTTATTACTATAAATGCCTACTATGTGTATGTATTTTTTGTATGTTTTCGATGCAATGGTACTAGCGACACGAGCTAGTATCGGTAGTACCATTGATGGTTTAATTTAATGTCTTCTTGTACTTGTATGTAGGTAGCTAACTAACATAGTTATATTTTACTTTTTAATTTAGCTAGATATATTTTACTTTATATTGTATAATATTCCTATACATTTTTGAAATTCCATAATTATTTTATCTGTTGTATAAATTTATAATTGTTTTTTTTTTTTTAGTTTTAAGATTGTTTAATTAATTATTTAGTGTACTAGACATAACGATTTGGAGACAACTGTAATGTTATCGTCTTTTTTTAATAATAAATAAATAATTTGAATAATTTGAATTTGAATGGTACTAAGGATACGTATTACTTGTACCAACTCGCACTAAGCGGTGCTCCTCCATCTTTATATAGGTATTTATTTTATGGATTGGACGACTGTGCAGGTTCGTTGCCGTGACTGAGCATAGATATCTTGTAAATGTTAGTTTTTCCTGGTGAGCTTTTATTGTAAAAGAAACATCAATATATAACAATCAAATAATAGATAAATCTATATCATAAGTATTTACAATTAGGCTTACTGCCGACTGTTGCATACAATCGACAGGTAGATCTACTAATCCATAGCAATACCAGTCAGGAGCTCCAAGACGCTGGTTGCATTGCCCCGCTGTATGGTGCCCAATGCTGATTCACTGCGACAGATACTCACCAGCTCTTACTCATTACTCCTTAGATAATTACGTTAATAATGATATTGCTTGGCCGGATGTCGCCCTGTTCCACACCGACAACAGTATGTCAGTCTATACTTAGTTATGCTAAGATTGTATTAGTTGATAAGCGATAACTAGCTAGTGGTTTCTTTTTCACTTCTTCCGCTAGTGGAAAAAATATTTAAGTGAATTAGAGTCAATTGCACCTTATTTCCTATTTGATAGTAATAACTATTTATCAAGCTGTTTATATTGTAAAAATTTTACTTGTCTAAGTGCTTATTTTTTAAGTCTAAAGAAATAAACGATTTGACTCTGACTCTCTCAGGTCATACGTCGTCGCTTCGACCAGGTATTTTTTGAAAACCCGAAAAGCCTAGAGTCTCGTCTCCAAAAGAGTAGATGTGTAGGCTCTATCGAGAGATGCTTAAGCAAATATCTACGTCCCGATAGAGCCCACACCTCCCTCGCCTCTTGAAATCCTCGGTCAAATCTGCCGCCGCCGTAAGTAAGATTGTATTTATTTAAATACATTACATTTAATACAAGATCTAAATACAATCTTATTAACTTAAACTTGGTCAGATGACCTTAATCAAGCATTCTAATAAATGATGAAATAATATTTTTTCAAAGACTGGTGTCCCTGATTAGAGTTGTTCTCGAGATATTTCGATCATACCTTATGAATAGATACCAAATTGTCAAAATCGATAAAAACTGCAGTGATACCCAACAAATTACCTATGGTGTTCCCCAGGGATCGATCCTTGGGCCACTACTATTCCTTATATATATCAATGACTTATGTGACATAGGTCTGCATGGAGATATCACTCTTTATGCTGATGACACAAGTCTCTTCTATTCCGGACATTCAATAACTTCCCTCGTTGGTCAAGCACAACATGATCTAGATCTTTTACATACCTGGTTACAATCAAATTTACTAACTATAAACACATCTAAAACGAACTTCATTATCTTTACCGCAAAAAATAAGAAAATAGAAAGATACTTACCCCTAACCATAAACGGAGAAATAATAAACAAAGTTAATGCAGAAAAGTACCTCGGTCTTATAGTGGACAGCCAACTCTCATGGAAACCTCACATGGAAACTATTCGAAACAAACTATCAGCACTAACAGGTTCCATACGTGGCATTGTTCGATGTCTACCTATGCGCGTACGATACACAATTTACAATTCTCTAGTCAAACCTCATCTTGACTACCTAATTGAAATTTGGGGCACGGCTGCGAAAACTAATATAAAAACCTTACAAACAACACAAAATAAATTAATTAAAACTTTATTCGGATATAATTACTTAGAATCTACTATTACTATTTACAAACAAACTAAACTAATGAACCTAAATCAAATATACAAATACAATACATGTCTACTAATAAGAAAGATACTTACCAAAGATATTCACTCCCAAATAGCATTCACAAAAAGAAAAAACGTACAAAAACGAATCACAAGACAGGCCAATAACCTTATCCTTAGAACAACTAGAACAACAGCTGGGAAAAAAACAATTGTCTACGAGGGAGCACAGTTGTATAATAAAATACCGAGAGACATCAGGGAACTCGACTCAATGACGACATTTAAAAGACTGCTTAAAATACACATTTTAAAGGATTTTTCATAATACTAACCAATCTTACTTTCATACTTATCAACTCTTAAACTAAATTAATTTTATCTAATAACTCACTGGAACACAGCCCTAACGAAACTTCTTTTAACTCGCGTACCGTGTGACGCAGGATGTATTGTTCTGTGGTGACGCGATGCTCTGTTAGTTAAGTTATCTAGCTCTACCCACATATTTAGGAATTTGTTAAAGAAAATCAACTAAGTACTTCTTTGACCTTAAAATTGAAGTACACATTAATTTATTTCCCATATCACCAACCCTTGTTTTATATCTAGAAAGCTGAAAGGCCTAATTTTATTACTTTAGTTATAGTTTCTCTATAAGTGAATTTGTAAATTCTTAAGAGAAAAAATAAATATCTCAAACCTTAATTATACAATCAGGGACTCTGAGCAGTGGTCATGGTCAGATCAATCTAAAGCCTCCAATACATGTTGGCCCAACGTTGCCGAGCCAATACCAACGTGTAGACGGCACGTTTGCATTGCCTTGGCATCGCTCGGAATCGCTCGCCTAGCTGGCCGAGTGAATACCAGCGCCAACGTGTATAGTGGTCATTTGCAGTGACTTGTCACCGCCCGCGGCCACTCGCCTCACTTCAGAGCCGTGTCGGTGTTTCTGCACAAATCAAAAGCGCTTGCCTGCGCTCGGCCAATCGTGTTTACATGTTTGTGTAGTTTGTGGTGCGGTGGCACTTGCCTTGTATCGATTTGCCTACACTCGCGTTCGCCTTAGTTCGGCCAACATGTATTGGGGGCTTAACAGACTAATTGACAGCAGATACCGGATAACGATTTCTCCAGCAAAAACTCAAAACAGTGTTTGGATTTTGGTTACAACTTGTTAAAAACGTAGGGTTGGTCTAGTTATATGATGATTCGTCGGTTCTACGCCAATTTTTATCCTTTTATCCTATATTTTATGAGAGACGGGAATCGAACTAGCGACGCAGGCTTGTAAATTGCCTGCTGCACCACAGAAGTCGTTAAATCGTCCCAGTTCATATAGTTCAGAAGAGGTCCATGGCCTTTTAAACAATTTTCCGTAGAGGTTTTTATTTACTTTTAAACTGTAATTATTGGTCAAATCGTGTCGTTTAAAGTCATACCACGTTCGATCATTCTCGAAGGAAAATTATGATTCAAAGAAGTGGATCTACGTGTGGGTATGGTCAGTAGGTTAATAAATGATAGATTCGGCGCGGCGTTGCTTTGCGGAAATACATTGAAACATATTTGGACACACTATGGTGTCTAATCAGATGTTGCCAACACTAAAATAAACTAATTTGACAGTTCTAAAAATGTCGTTTGTATTTATTTTTGTATTTGTATTTATTTGTTAAGCAATTAAGACGATAAAATTACCAAATAGTCGTTGTCCTTGTTATTACGATCCAAGAATGGCACTACGAATGGCAATAAGAATGGCAATACGAAGTCATGTCAAGTACTTATCTAGCAACGATTCCGCGCAACGCCTTCTCCGATGAGATTCAACAAAATGCAATTCGCGTTACCTTCTCGCCCACAAATGACAAAACAACTAAACATGCCATGCAATCAGAGAAAGTAATAATTTGGCGTGTTTTAAAAAACTGCACACCGATTTTAAATAGGCTATTTGAAAATATAAAACAAAACATGTTTTTTTTTTAAGTTTTACGGGATACATACCAATCCATCGGGAATAAAATTGCTGCCTAACTATTACGGTTCACAAAATACAGCCCGCTCACAGACAGACAGGAGGCTTAGTAATAGGACAAATTTTGAGACCCTTACGCATACAAACCCTTACAAAATCATCAGTCCAGAACTGATCTTCCTTCGTTCTATACTATCAGTCTTCACCAACTTTGTAAGCCTCTTGTTTACGTCTGTTGCCATGGTAACCGCTAGAGATATAATCAGAGAAATTATCATGAGTAGAGGATGTTGTAAATACTTTTTCAGCGCACACATCAATTTCTTGTAAATCTTACTTTTATGGTATCACCTCAAATTCAACAACAAATACAGTTAAGAAAGAATCATCAAACTTCGATGAGAAATTGACAAAGATATCACCAAAATTGATGTAACTAGTCGTGATTTTC
Source organism: Eupithecia tripunctaria (assembly GCA_955876795.1). Lineage (NCBI taxonomy): Eukaryota > Metazoa > Arthropoda > Insecta > Lepidoptera > Geometridae > Eupithecia > Eupithecia tripunctaria. Next base: position 2,323,047 of record OY041623.1, on the reverse strand, counting down.
TGAAGTATTTTGTTGTTTTTTAAGCTTGACTGGAGAAATACTAATCCTCCGAGAGTAAAACTTTTATGTGATCAATTCAGAACCATTATTATATACAACAGCGAAATAATTTTAAAAATCGGTCCTTAATTGAGAAATCGGTGAACATACATACAAAAAAACAGACGAAAATAGAACCTCCTCTTGAAGTCGGTAAAATAAAAGAGAAGAAGATAAATATGTAAGAAACATAGTTATATTATTTGTACCGATGCGGTGAGGTAAGTTTAAACGTATTTCGTTCGAAAAATTTTAACAAAGTATTGTAGTGTTTTTTTTGCGGACGGTGATTGCTTCTGGATGTGTTTTGATTTTTAAAAGGAGTTTTATTTATTTTTAAGATCATTTCGGAAAAATCCTAACTACTTTGATACCATTTAAAACTCAGTGACTTATACAGGGCCATTGGTTATTCATTCAGATTGCGTGAACTGTTGTTTCCGACCATTATCAATTCATCACGAACAGGTTCGCGAAGACGCCAGATCTGTGTGATGGATGATTGATAATACCTACTTTTTATAATAAGAAAAATCATCAATCATGTTATGTTTACATTAAGGGCTACAAACAATCTAGATAATAACTTGTAATTTCTATATTTTTGGATGTAAAAGTAATTGTAACCTATTTTGATTACAATTATTTCTACCACAGGTTTTTCTAAAATCTATCACACACAGGCAACAGTTCTCTCACAAAACAGATAATTTAATTAGGACACAGGTGGATATAGTTCTACAAAAAGTTTGCATTATACATAGGCGAGATTAGTCCGAAACCGGGTATCGGGGTAAAACAAGGACCCGTTCGCATTCATAAACCACTTTTTCAAATTACGTGCGGGTTTGTTCGGTAATTTTGCCTAACCTGATCTACTTCAACAAAAGTCAACAAAAGTTTGAAGTGGCTACTGCACTCTGTGAGAAATAAATGGGATTTATTGTTTTTTTGGGTGCTTTGATCTAATATTTGGCGATTATCAGTGATAATATGTGTTATTGTTGGCGTTGCAAGGTTAGTAAATAACATTATCTCTGTACGATTACATGGATATTTAGGCTGAAATTAAGATAGAAAAAAGTTTTGTAACTGCTAATATTTGATTGTTTTCGTATATGGCAGATATCCTCGGGGCATTAGCGTTGCGTCGGTCGGCGCGTTGGGCGGTTTGCTCTGTTTACGGTTTGCCCCGTCAGTCAACGCACGCGTAAACACAAACATATCGCGATGTATGTTGATATTTATGGATAGGCGGGGCGTGAAGAGAGGCGGTGCACGCACGAATGTGACGCAGCGTGCGACGTGCGTGCGTCAAATCAAACAAAGCGCGAGTAAAATCTCTTCTCCGTAAAGACCACAGGTAAAGACACTCTACCAACGCTATAAGTTTGAATTTAGTGCGGGTCGAGCCACCGCTGCACGCGCCGCGTCTCCGTAAACAAGGCTTAAGAGTTTAGTAGGTAGTACCTACAAGTGATCTCTAGATATATGATGGCATCAGTGTAGGACGACCATAATTTCTAACTTGAAGAATTTAATACATTTTGACCTACACATTCTAAGTGAAACATACCCTCATGCAGCAGCATACTTTTTAATTGATTAATTTACCTCTTGATTATTATGTTTTTATTTATTTTTTCATATATGTCTGTTTGTTTCCATTGTGCCCTATGTTTGAATAATTAATTTTGATTTAAAAAACTATAATCCAACTTCGATTTTCACAGTTTTTTTCATGAATTTTTATGGATTCCAGTGAACAAAATTAAAATAGGACCACACAGGAAGCACCAGCTTTTATATAAAAAAAGAATTATGAAATCGAACCACCCAGTCAAAAGTTCTGAAGTAACAAACAAAAAAATAACAGTCGAATTGAGAACATCCTCCTTTTTTTAATCGGTTAAAAACCCATGTTAGTGTATAATAATAATAATTATAATTTCGTAACGTCGTTAATAATAATTATATTACGAGAGACTCTCGTTCGGATGTTGTATATTGATACAACCATAATAGCTAGGCCATTCATTGGAATGGCCTAGCTTCGCGGCCGGTGATTCACCGTTTTGCTATATTTTTTACTGTAGAATAGTTTTATAATATTTTATTTTCTAATATAAAAAAGTATTAAAGTGAAAAATGTATTTAGAAACGAGATTTGTCAATAAATGAGCGTATAATAATAATTATAAGAATAGACAACTCACAATATTATTTTAAAATATAAGTAATTAAAGTAACCAAGCGACATCAAGTGTAAAATAAGTATACCTACCGTGTAATAGATAAATACAAGTTAATGGACACGACACGAACATTACCCATCTACAAAACCTTCGATAAAAGTGTACTAAACCAACACATTAACAAGGTGAACCTACGATTCTTGTTTTTGGTTGTAATTTAATCGTCGACTACAATATTAGGTACCTATTATTCTGTCTATAATTGTGTGTTGAAAATAATGTGAAGTGGTTCTGTAAAATAAACTATTAAAATACAAATATTGAAATTATTATAATAAATGAATGGACAATTTATGGTGTGAGTAGGTATTGCTTGCAATTGATAAAATGGTTTTCTCATTTTTCGTTCACTAAACCATATTTAATACTTTACAGTATTTTTCATCATCATCAGGGTATGTTAGACCACCTAGGCTTCCCCTAGTGGGCGCCACAGCGCCCTGTCTTCAGCTTGACGCATCCAGCATCTGCCTGCAGTCTTTCGCAGATCGTCATCCCACCCGGCCGGAGGGCGTCCTACATTTGAATACAGTATATTTAAAGTGAATTGGCATCATATTTACCTACAAAATACAACGATTGCCACCCACGGATCTCTAAAAAGTGGGCGTAATCCTATCACTAACCACGTACCTATCATTAATGACTTCCAAACTCAATCAGTTCAAATCCAACCATGTTCCTATTAGCATTGGTATATCTTTTTCCTATAACTCAAGCGTACCTATACAAACCTAAGTACGTTCCTCTTGAAAACTGCACAATTGACCGTCGGTCAATGATAAACTCCCACGAAGAACAACTCAACGATATGCTGATGTGTAACTATAACAAAATGGTACCCCCAAAAGCAAAAAACAACTCAGAATCAATAGAGGTTAAATTCCAATTTGTTCTCACGAGACTTGCAATGGCAGAAAAGGATTTACTTGCTGTTAATGTGATGACGCGGATGGGTTGGACAGATGAGAGACTGAAATGGAATCCGGAATACTACGACGGGATTGATGAAACCATGATCAGTATACGAAATCTCTGGCTCCCGAAGGTACGGCTTTACAACAGTGTTGAATACTATTTCGATAGAGTATTGAACCGTAATACAGTTTGCAAAATCAGGCAAAGAGGTTCTATTGCTTGCGTATCCAAAACTTTGTTCTTGGTGAGATGTACTGGTGAAGTAAAGAACTGGCCGTTTGATACTAGAGTCTGCTCTCTCGAATTCGGGCCCCCTACTGAGCAAGCGAAAATATTCCGTCTATCTTTCCAATCTTCTCTAGCTATAGTCATGGAACCAAAGAGTGCAGGTTGGAACATCGTAAAGTATGATCAAGAGGAGAATCAAAATGTGAATAAAACAATGGTTATGAAGTTCACGCTGGAAAGAGAGTCTGAAGTCATTGCAGCGATGGTTGTTTATCCGATTATTCTTTTGTCTATATTGAATTTCTTCAGTTCTTTCCTGAATGTGAGGTCTTCTGTACGTTTGACTCTTGTGTGTTTTACTTTGCTGTGTTATTTATATGCGTTTCGTCAATGGGACGAAGATATACCTAAGCATAGCCAGGATATCCCAAGAGTTCTCCTTTGTTATCGCTTCGCAGTTATTTTAAACGTCGTTAGCCTTATAATTGTGTATGTTTTAAAGTTAATTTGTAAGGACAAGAGGGAAATACCAAATGTTATATCAAATGTCAATGAATATGTTTATAAACGCTACGAGAAATTTGTGTTCCCTCGATGGGAAAGTGGCAGTGACAGTGCAGCGTGGTGTGATTTTGCTAATCTATTGAACTGTGCGTACATATTAATTTTATTTTTCGACTATGTTGTTATGTTTAGTGTGTGTATACCTTTACCTACCCGTTTTAAAGATGATGAGTCCAATATGCTAGTAGTGAAACTAAAGGAATAGAATATTATAGTGGTGTCTATTCAGATGTCTCCAAAAATAGACTTAACTAATATGACAGGACTAAAAATGATGCCATCTTTATTATTTTGATCGTTATGGAAGGGGCGGTGTCATTTTTAAACCTGTCAAATTAGTTTAGTTTAGTTTTGGCCGCGTCTGAATTGACATCAGTGTCTAATCTTATTTTATGGCAAATCGGACGACTAACACAAAGGTAGCAGTTTCTATTCCCGCAGCCAAAAAAATGATAGCATAGTCTGCAAATATAATATTTGTTCCGGGTCTGGGTGTTTTAATTTGGCTACCCTTATTCATCTAAGCGTCATTTTTTCGCGCTTAGTTAGAGGAGCTAAGACTATGCATTTATGATATTTTAATAATTAACTATTTGTTGTTTTTTATTCAACAAACGTACTTAATACATACGTAAGTTGCGTGTGAGTAACGGGGCGTAGCCCATTACTCATACGCAACTTACGTTTATCGTGATTATTTGACAGTTTTCAACGAAAATCTGTCATAATTTGGTCACTTGAGACGTGCTTAAATCCGAGTTTCAATTGAGTATTCGGGGGTTAGCCAGTGAAATAAAAATTGATAATCATAAATATAAACTCATAATAATACAATATTTTGCGACATTGTTTGCATAATATTTTGACGATTATATTTGGTAAGACACCGGAAATTAAGCTAAAGGAATGCCCTGCATTTCCCACGTATCATTGTCACCGTACCGGGTGGCACAGAACAGGGTATGAGTGCATTACTTATAAAATTTGCATTTCTAAACGGCTCTCGCGCTAATGCAGTTTCAATGACGTCTCACTTCACTAGTGCCTGCTCTTGACTTTACTCGAGTTTAATAATAATAATAATAATAATAAAAATCATTTATTGCCCAAATCTACACTTATATACGTAACCTGCATGCATAGGTAACAAATTAACAAAAAGTACTTAGTAACTAATTCATAAAGTAGGTTAAAATGTAAGTCAGCTAAAAATTATGGCAATAGGGATAAAACCAGCGCCGCACATGTTTGAGAAGACAAGCTTATCAAACATGTGCGGCGCTGGTTTTCCCTCTTCACGCCAAAACTACTGAACGGATCTGTCTGAAATTTTGCATACAGGTAATTCTTATTCCTGGAATAAAACATAGGCTACTTCTTATCCCGTAAATCTGCTCCCGTCGGATAAAAATCACCCTTAAACGTTTTCATAGGAACAACGCGTGCGAAGCCGCGGTGCGCAGCTAGTGACACATATATACAATAGCAACTAAAACCTTCCTTTACCAATTCGTACGTAGGTACCTAACTAGAATTAGCAAATAACAATTCTAAGAAGATACACAATTTCCTTTTAATGTTAGTGCGATAATATTTTAAACTATACCATAATCCCTTCAAAAGCAATTCAAAGTTGGAAAAAAGGTTCCCACACTAATTTGATTAACTAAGTACCTTGCTATACCCCAGGGAAAACAATGTGATAATGGCAAAATAATCTAAGGACACGTTTACGCAGACGCGGAGCGTGCAGCGGTGCGCCGGGCGGCGCGTTGGGCGGTTTGCTCAGTTTACGGTTTGCCCCGTCAGCCAACGCACGTGTAAGATATTGTTTAATAGATATGTAATATTATAAGTATATGTAGTGGTACACAATATGGTTTCAATAGATATTCAATTATAAAATGTGACAGGCTTGATATTTCCTGTTTGCTTTTCCGCTCCAATTCAAATTCCAATACAAATCAGCTTCATTATTGAGTTAGGTATTTCATATTGCATTATATTCTGTGTATTCTAAATTATTAACTTATATTTAAGAACATTTGTTATAGATATTTTATAAGATTATACAAAATAATTATTAATTAGAAGTAAAATGTTATGCCAACCGCCGAGAAGCGGTGGACTGACAGTTTCGTGACGATGATTTTTGTTGTTGTGAGGTAATATAATATATTTAATTAATCAAAGTATGAACCATTATTTTCTATGCACTTTTGCCATCTTATAGGTAGTTCATTGATCCCTTTACTAAAAAAACCAGTCGGACGGGAATCAATAAAATCTTTGAAGGCGATTTGGACTGCCCCATCGGAGTTGAATTTTTTCCCTTGCAAGAAGTTATCCAAATTTCGAAAAAAATGGTAATCTGTTGGAGCAAGGTCCGGGGAGTATGGAGGATGTCTTAGACTTTCCAATTGAAGCTCTTCTAATTTAGTAGCCGTCTGTTGCGCAGTGTGTGGTCTAGCGTTGTCGTGAAGCAGCAGTGGCGTGGAGCGATTGACCAGCCTAGGTTGTTTAGCCGCTAGCTTTTCCATCATGGTTTGCAATTGCTGACAATAGACATCAGCCGTAATAGTCTGGCCAGATTTGAGAAAACTGTAATGAACAATACCGGCACTAGTCCACCAAACGCTTACAAGTAACTTTTTTGGGGTTAATTTTCGCTTGGGGCAGGATTTGGCTGGCTGGCCAGGATCCAACCATTGCGCTGAGCGCTTCCGATTATCGTAAAGAACCCATTTTTCATCACAGGTAATGATTCGGTTTAAAATACCTTCATTATTGTGCCGGTTTAGTAATGTAACGCAGCAGTCGACGCGCGTTTGCCGGTTTGCTTCAGTCAATTCGTGAGGTACCCACCTTTCAAGCTTTTTAATCTTCCCAATTTGCTTCAAGTGAATTAAAACAGTTTTATCACTAACATCGCAGCCTGCAGCTAACTCGGACGTGGTTTGCGATGGATCCGCTTCCACAATAGCCTTCAACTCTTCATTATCAACTTGAGTCTCAGGCCGTCCACGGGGCTTGTTCTGCAGGTCGAAATTTCCAGAACGAAAACGTTGGAACCAAAAACGAACTGTGTTTTCTTTTGCAACACGACCGCCATACACATCATTCACCCTTCGAGTTGTTTCCGCAGCACTAGTGCCACGGCGGAACTCGTACTCGTAAATAATGCGATATTTTAAGTTTTCCATTTTGTAAAATGAGTGACGCAAACAGAAAAAAAACAAATGAATGACGATCATCGAAGCACAAATACATGAGTCTATAGCTGTACAAATTTGAATTTGGAATTCCTTACCAAAGAGGAGAAATTTGTGATTAAAGTGGCCAGTACGAAAAACGCCAATTTCATATGTAAGGACCTAATATTAATAAGACTTGTAGGCCTGATCACGCCACTTTGGTCAGCGACTGAACGAGAAACATCTGTCATGGTACGTAATACTTATGTGATAAATTATAAAACCCCTATCTATATTTAGATGTGTCCACAGAACTATAGATCACTAAGAAATGTCTTACCTAGATGATTTAAGCATAACAATTAGATATTGAAGGTTCTATTTTAAGGCTATCTATTATGTATGTATTTCTCTAATAATAAGGGTTTATATACTTGCTAGTGGTTTCTTGTTCACTTCTTCCACTAGTGGACAAAAGATTGAAGTGAACAGAATCTCAATAACACCTTGTTTCTATTTGTATGTGTGTATTGGTAAACCTAAAGAAATAAAGTTATTGAATTCTGACATCTGATTTCATTATTTTCTACTCCCAAATTGTTAGGTTGCATTGTAAGGCAGGTAATTTCATGATTCTATCAAAATAAGATAATTGTCTAGATAGGTAAAGCCTCTAATTCTATCACACGCGTAAACACAAACCTATCGCAATGTATGTTGATGTTTATGTATAGGCGGGCCGTGAAGAGTGGCGGTGCACGCCGAGTGCGACGCAGCGTGCGACGTGCGTGCGTCAAATCAAACAAACGCGAGTAAAATCTCTTCTCTGTAAACACAGAGTGTGAACTCACCAACGTTATAAGTTTGAATTTAGTGCGGGTCGAGCCACCGCTGCACGCGCCGCGTCTCCGTAAACAAGGCTTAAGAGTTTAGTAGGTAGTACCTACAAGTGATCTCTAGATATTGGATGGCATCTGTGTAGGACGACCATAATTTCTAACTTGAAGAATTTATGACACTTTGACCTACACATTCTAAGTGAAACATACCCTTATACAGCAGCATACTTTTTATTGATTAATTAATTATTAATAATTTGCCCCTTGATTATTATATTTTTATTTATTTTTTCATTTTAGTCTTTTTGTTTCTATTGTGCCCTATAATGTTTTAATAATTAATTTTGTTTTAAAAAACTATAAACCGACTTCGATTTTCACAGTTTTGTTCATGAATTTTTATGGATTCCAGTGTCAGAACGGAACAAAATTTAAAATAGGACCACACAGGCAGCACCAGCTTTTATATTAAAAAAGAATTGTGAAAATCGAACCACCCAGTCAACAGTTCTGAGGTAACAAACAAAAAAAATATACAGTCGAATTGAGAACATCCTCCTTTTTTTATGTCGATTAACGTATTCACTGGCCAGACTCTGCGGTGCGACCCGCAGGGGCGCCCCGCAGCTACACGTGCTGTAGCCTGGCACCTGCGTCTTGGGCCATGAAGGTGTTAAAACCCGATTTTGTGTCTTATAATAGTATTTTTAATGTCGTTACCGTTAACGGCGTTATACAATAATAATAATAATAATAATAATAATAATAATAATGCTGGACAATTCACACAGCATTATCTAGCCCCAAGATAAGCCGAGCTTGTGATATGGGTACTAGATAACTGATATACATAATACAATACACTACATAGATAGATATTTTTATTAATATACATAGAAAACATCCAGAACGCCCTGAACAAATATCTGTAGATCGTACAAATATTTGTCCCGAGGCGGGAATCGAACCCAAGAATAGTTTTGTAAATTTTATTTCCATGAGTAAAAAATGTATTTTGTAACGATTTTTCAATAAATGAGCGTATAATAATGATAATTATAATAATAGACAATTCACAATATTATTTTTTAAAATATAAGTAATTAAAGTAACCTAGCGACATCAAGTGTAACATAAGTATACCTACCTACCGTGTAATAAATAAATACAAGTTGAATGGACATGAAACATTACCCATCCATAAATCCTTCGATAAAAGTGTACTAAACCAACACATTAACAAAGTGAACCTACGATTCTTGTTTTTGGTTGTAATTTAATCGTCGACTACAATATTAGGTACCTATTATTCTGTCTATAATTGTGTGTTGAAAATAATGTGAAGTGGTTCTGTAAAATAAACTATTAAAATAAAAATATTGAAATTATTATATTAAATGAATGGACAAGTTATAATGTGAGTCGGTATTTCTTGCAATTGATAAAATGGTTTTCTCATTTTTCGTTCACTAAACCATATTTAATACTTTACAGTATTTTTCATCATCATCAGGGTATGTTAGTCTACCAAGGCTTCCCTTAATGGGCGCCTTAGCGCCCTGTCTTCAGCTTGACGCATCCAGCATCTGCCTGCAATCTTTCGCAGATCGTCATCCCACCCGGCCGGAGGGCGTCCTGCATTTGAATACAGTATATTTAAAGTGAATTGGCATCATATTTACCTACAAAATGCAACGATTGCCACCCACGGATCTCTAAAAAGTGGGCGTAATCCTATCACTAACCACGTACCTATCATTAATGACTTCCAAACTCAATCAGTTCAAATCCAACCATGTTCCTATTAGCATTGGTATATCTTTTTCCTATAACTCAAGCGTACCTATACAAACCTAAGTACGTTCCACTTGAAAACTGCACAATTGACCGTCGGTCAATGATAAACTCCCACGAAGAACAACTCAACGATATGCTGATGTGTAACTATAACAAAATGGTACCCCCAAAAGCAAAAAACAACTCGGAAACAATAGAGGTTAAATTCCAATTTGTTCTCACGAGACTTGCAATGGTAGAACAGGATTTACTTGCTGTTAATGTGATGACGCTGATGGCTTGGAAAGATGAGAGACTGAAATGGAATCAGGAATACTACGACGGGATTGACGAAACCATGATCAGTTTACGAAACCTCTGGCTCCCAAAGGTTCGACTTTACAACAGTGTCGAACACTATTTCGATAGAGTCCTGAACCGTGATACAGTTTGCAAAATCAAGCAAATAGGTTTTGTTGCATGCGGGTCCAAAACTATGTTCTTGGTAAGATGTACTGGTGAAGTAAAGAACTGGCCGTTTGATACTAGAGTCTGCTCTCTCGAATTCGGGCCCCCTACTGAGCAAGCGAAAATGTTCCGTCTATCTTTCCAATCTTCTCTAGCTATGGTCGTGGAACCAAAGAGTGCAGGTTGGAACATCGTAAAGTATGATCAAGAGGAGAATCAAAATGTGAATAAAACAATGGTTATGAAGTTCACGCTGGAAAGAGAGTCTGAAGTCATTGCAGCGATGGTTGTTTATCCGATTATTCTTTTGTCTATATTGAATTTCTTCAGTTCTTTCCTGGATGTGAGGTCTTCTGTACGTTTGACTCTTGTGTGTTTTACTTTGCTGTGTTATTTATATGCGTTTCGTCAATGGGACGAAGATATACCTAAGCATAGCCAGGATATCCCAAGAGTTCTCCTTTGTTATCGCTTCGCAGTTATTTTAAACGTCGTTAGCCTTATAATTGTGTATGTTTTAAAGTTAATTTGTAAGGACAAGAGGGAAATACCAAATGTTATATCAAATGTCAATGAATATGTTTATAAACGCTACGAGAAATTTGTGTTCCCTCGATGGGAAAGTGACAGTGATAGTGCAGCGTGGTGTGATTTTGCTAATCTATTGAACTGTGCGTACATATTAATTTTATTTTTCGACTATGTTGTTATGTTTAGTGTGTGTATACCTTTACCTACCCGTTTTAAAGATGATGAGTCCAATATTATAGTAGTGGAACCAAGCGACTAGACTAATATAGTGTCTCATCTTATTTTATGGCGAACGATCGAAGTCGCGCGCAAAATTTGTAACCTTAATTATTAGATGAATATACTTCAGAAATACTTAATTATGTGTTTTATGTTAATAGGTAAATAAATCACTTAATACATAAGACCACATGTGCGTATATTGTATGCCTTCTCTAGTAATTTATGCATAATAGACGAGCATAAGTCATATTTGACTTGGTAAGGGTTCTGTAATATTAGTTCTTTGTTGTGAGTCGTCATAAATGTCAGTGTCAGGAGGACAAAAAAAATTAAGTGAATTAGAGTCAATAACACCTTATTTATTAATTGATAGGCCAAAAAAATGAGAGCATAATCTGCAAATATAATATTTATTCCGGGTCTACATGTGTTTTAATTTGGCTACCCTAATTCATATAAGCGTCATTTTTTGCGCTTTGTTAGAGAACCTAAGACCATGCATTTATGATATTTTAATTTCTAAACTATTTGTTTCTTTTTATTTGACAAACGTTATGTATATACGACGTAAGTTGCATGTGAGTAATGGGGCTTAGCCTATTACTCATACGCAACTTACGTTTATCGTGATTATTTGACAGTTTTCAACGAAAATCTGTCATAGTATGTAGTGCTTAAATCCGGTTTTCAATTGAGTACTCGGGCCTGTGAAATAAAAATTGATAATCATAAATATAAACTAATAATAATATAATATTTTGCCGACGTTGTTTGCATAATATTTTGACGAATATATGTGGTAAGACACCGGAAATTAAGCTAAAGGAATGTCCTGCATTTTCCACGTATCATTGTCACCGGACCGGGTGGCACAGAACAGGGTATGAGTGCATTACTTATAAAATTTGCATTTCTAAACGGCTCTCGCGCTAATGCAGTTTTAATGACGTCTCACTTCACTAGTGACTGCTCTTGACTTTACTCGAGTTTATGAATAATATTAATAATAATAAAAATCATTTATTGCCCAACTAAATGTACACTTATATTAATACGTTACCTGCATAGGTAACAAATTAACAAAAATAACTTAGCTACTAATTCGTAGAGTAGGTTAAATGTAAGTCAGGTTAAAATTAGGGCAATAGGGGTAAACTCAGCATAATGCCGACAAGCTTATCAAACATGTGCGGCGCTGGTTTTCAGTTTACCCCTTACCGACCGGTGATCGTCGGTGAGACTTAAGAAGGCTACGTACCTCTCCCAAATCTCAGCGGCCGGTCCGAGCGAATTTTTTGTTGTTTTACGTAGAATCGCATCGTGTTGGCCATTCCGCGGCATTCGCCTTATTTTGGAATTGTGCTCCCTGTGTCGCATTGCCCCCCGCGTTTGAGCGAGCGGTTGCAGAAATTTGAAGGAATTTCTCACTTTTTTATATGTTTTCATTCTTTGCGATTCATTTTGAATAAACGACTGATTTCAGAAATATTTTTGTTTATTTCTAATGGTGAATATATTTAGGATGTTTGCAGTGTGACAGATTTTCGAATAAAGGTGTCTAACATGCATAAAAATAGCTCGAAATTGACTCGATGTAGTGGTCAAAATATGGCAAATTAGTTTCACTCTTATTTTAAGATCACAATGTTTTTAAAAAGCTAAAACACTACAAACACAGCTATTTGTCATCCGATTATGTATGGAAAATTTCAATACGATCGGAAGTAGTTTCCAAATGAAGCGGAAAGTACGTTTGTATGGGGGCTAAGGTATTCGTTCCGTTCTTACGAGTTTTTTTTGCGGTTTTTGCCTGCTCTATAATTATTAGGTACAAGTTATATATCAAGATTGGTGCGTCCATATTATAAGGTGTTTATGTGTGCATGTGTGCCTCTTCCTCCCGGACCGCGAAAGCGAATGGACGTGTAAAATCCGTGCTAAATTTAATTTAAATTTAATTTAAATTATTAGCAAAATCCGCTTTAAAATATCCGAAGAAGTACCAGGCGCCCATAGCGGAACAGAGGTCGTCAGGCCGCCGTAACGTGAAATAGAACGATTGAACATTGCTCGAGTGCGACTACGACGGAGCTATACACGCCGCCTTAGCTGCGCCGGCGCTGCAACACGTACGTAACTGACGTCACCTGTCACCATTCCGTATTGTTTCGTTTTGACGTGTGGTCCAAGCACAAGAGATTGAGCAAGTTTTATTGCTATTAGCCCAAGGAGTAGTTATCTTTTGAATATGGATAAATTTTTGATTGACAAGAGGCTAACTGAGAAATCGCCTAGCGAGAGCAACTTGAATGATCCTCGCATGGCTCCACTAGATGGTACTCCCCCAAACTTCGGTAATCTCAAACGGAAAAGAGACGATGAATTCACACATTTGCAGGAGGAAATGAAAACGATGATGGAAGAAGTTATATCTAACCAAGAAAAGGAGCTTAAAAAGTTTTTCTCTCCAACACTTTCCGATATACAAAAAACAAATCAAAACATAGGAAATACTATTACCATGCTGATAAGTAAGAACGAAGAACTAACAAAAAAAGTAACACTATTAGAACAACAAAAAAAGAAAGATGGCGAATATATTATACTTCTGGAAAGCAAGATCGAGGATATACAAAGAAGTGCTAAAAAGAACATTATAGAACTTAAAAACGTTCCAAAATCTAAAACTGAGACCAAGGATGACATTTTAAACATGATTACACAGCTTGGAAAATCGATTGATTGCAACATCAACACTGGTGATATCAAAGATATCTTTAGATCTCGTGGAAAAAAAGGCGGACAGTCCAATGGTCCCATCATTGTTGAGCTGGCGTCCACTATTCTGAGGACTAGTATCCTTATGAAGAGCAAGTCTTTCAACATCCGGAACAAGTCAAAACTGCGAGCTAAGCACCTTGGTTTCAAGAAAGAGGAAGAAACTCCAATCTTTATCTCTGAGCATTTAACCGCCAAGGCATCCAGAATCCAGGCTCTACTATCTTGCTAGGGATCTAGCAAAATCCAAGAGCTACAAGTTCTGTTGGACGTCTTTTGGAAGAGTTCTTGTAAGAAAAGATGAAAACGCACCTATCATAGCAATAATCAGCGAGAACCAGGTTTCATGTCTGATGCAAGCTTTGTGACTAACTTTCAACTTAATAACTTGTAATGAACATTTTCTGTGACGTCATCTAGGTCCATACACATAAGGTGCACATAAGATGCAAATCTTATTTTCATCAAAACTTGTAACTGCTCCGTGGTGTAGGCGGACCATGTCTGCCTCAGACGCCAGAGGTACCGAGTTCAAATCTCCACATCGTTACTTTTTTCATGTTTTATAATTTATTAAAATTTGTCTTCGAGTCCATGGTGCATTCCAATGTCTATCGAAAACATAGTGCGGGTAGGTCGGGTAGTTCGGTCAGTTGAAAGATTTATAATATGAAGTCGAGCTTGACTGACTGCCATTTTGTAGATACTTTTTAGTTGAGCACACGCATCTCTTGTTTGCAATTATATTTTTGCGTGGTATGCTCAAATATTGATGTTAAAGATCCAAGAGTAATAAGTCTAATAAGTTCCTGTAGGGGTAAGTGTTCACAATAGTGTTACGTGCGACTGTGCCCGTTTCTTTATGGATTTTTCAAGTAAGTGGTTAATTATTTTGTTTTGTTGTAGCCTTTGGAAACGCCCTGTAAATTACGGACACATATCTAACTACGGAACTGTTTAGGAAGACCCATTACCTGGATCATTTAAGTAGTTTATAATAACTTAGAGAATTATCTCATACTTCATACCGCTGCTGCTAGAAGCCGGCTTTCTTGGATTGGCAGGGTTCCGTCGAAGAACTGTAAAACCCTCCTGGCGCCCTCTTAATAGTTAATGAATAAACCCTGTAAATAATTACCTACTTGTTTTCCTCAACCTGACACGTAACAAATGACGCCCAACGTTAAAATATACGTGCTATAACTAAAGGTTGAGGAAATTGTTTGAAGAACTTTACGGCCTTTGTCCATCTTTCTAGAAGTACCTATGGAGTCGGTGTTATGAACGAAATTGTTTAAGACTTGTTGTGGACGCATTGTTACTAGATATTGTTGGAGATATTGTAAAATTTAGTAGGTAGTACAGATAAAATGATAACAACCTTATAATAATTATAAGTAAATATATTAGAAAATTTATAACTACATTTACCACTCACTTTTTGTTTTATCGCGTGTTATTTCAGGATATTTTAGGTAATGTAATTTTTAAGTAACTGCGCTTACCTTTTATGTGCGTAGTTTGGTTTGTTTCTTCTTCATGGAAATTTGAGATTGTAACTTACTTGTAGTAACTAACTACTACCTATAAATTTAATTGGTTAAGTTAGCAAACATACCCAGGTAGGTAGTAGATAAATAGATATTTCTTTAGGTATCGTTCACAAAATTGTAAAGGCATTGGAAATCACCTTTTTTTCTTAAGTAAAGATGGATCCTAATCTACTGTTAAAAGATGAATTGGAATTTGAACTTGCTTGCCGCGGAGTCCATATTAAGAATGTAGTCCCAGTGTTAAAGAAAACGTTAAAGGTGTTAATGGACACAGAAAACAGTGGGGAAACGCCTTACAATATTACAGCTCCGCGTCAAAGTATTGACAATCCTACTTCAGAATTGGATTTATGTGCGACAAAAATTAGTAATTTGTCAAATTACTGTGGAGAAATCGCCGAGAAACCAGATAGGTACTTATTTAGGAGACTAATATCTAGACTTCTTCATGTAAATAACAGATTAAATTTGATAGTTTTAACAATAGAAGAAGATAAGAAGAAACAGACCGATTTGAAAGAGCAAGTAGAAAAATTAATGGCCTCATTAGAAGAACAGGATGATGTCTCAGATGAGGGAAATCTCACCGTAGCCGACAAGAAGATGCTGCAAGAAACTTTAGGGGAAATAGGAAATAGAATAATAGACAACATAGATAATGCGGCAGGTTACGTACATAATTCGGATAAAAAACAGGGCAGACTCTTTAGGGCATCCACGGTCGTTGATGATTTTGGAATCAAGAGGAAGCTGGTTCCCATTAGCCAATGGGGAGTAAAATTTTCGGGAGATGACAGCTACAGTGTTAACGCTTTCATAGAACGGGTTGATGAACTCAAGGATGCGCGAAATGCTACCGAGGATGATCTTTGGCGATGTGCCATTGACTTCTTTCAAGGGGATGCACTTATATGGTATAGAGCAAACAAAGATCATGTTTGTAACTGGGGCGAACTTGTGATTCTCCTAAAACGTACATTTCAATCACCTTTCTATCAAGATGAGTTATTAAAGGAAATAAATGATAGAACACAAGGAAAGGATGAATCGGTTACAGTTTACATAGCAGTCATGCAAAATATGTTTAAAAGGTTACCAATACAACTGACGGAACGGGAGAAACTGCACATTTTGTTGAAGAATCTACAGCCATACTTCCAGAGAGCCATATGCAGGGATCAATTCTTCTCGATCCCAGACCTAATGAATGTATTGCGAATCATAGATAGAACTAAAATCAACTGCGATCGCTTCCAGGAACCGCTTCCCAGCAAGACTAATTTAGAGCCTGATCTCGCATATAAAAAAAGCATTAATAATGAACTGTGTGAATTTAAGGAAACTGAAGAGATTAATGCAGTGTCAACTACCGATAATAAAAGATGTTGGAATTGTAGAGAGCTGGGACATGTTTTCAGGGCATGTAAACTGCCAAGACAAAGGCTGTTTTGCTACAAATGTGGAAAATTTGGAGTCACTACCCCAAAATGCTCTTGTAAGGGAAACGAGCAAAGGGAAGATTCGTCGGTAGCCAAGTGAACCTTTCCCTTGATAGAAATAGCGTGGAGTGGCAAGATTGGCTACGTAAAATTGAATTTTTTTTTAAGTACGGTGAAATTTGCCCTTTAGTAATTAATAAAAGATACGATAACAGGCCGTATATTAAAATAGACATTTTAGGTAATGAAATAATAGGAATGCTAGATAGTGGAGCTAATCGGTCAATAATAAATAAAACTTTTTGCCATAAATTAAAGACATTAGGACTCAAATCATATGTACTCAATCAAGGTAAAGTTGCTACAGCAGATGGTGTTAGTCATACATTATCAGAGGTTTTTGACGTTCCGGTAAAATTTGATGATCAGTTTCATGTAGTTACCTTAAGTGTGATGGAAAAATCAGTACATGATCTTATATTAGGCAAAGAATTTTTTGACATTTTTGGCATTTCACTTAAATTTCGTAACGCTTCAAATGATATGTATGAAATGTTGTGCACTGATTCGAATATTGCAGCAATAATAAGTCAACAGGAATTAGATGAGTCACAGGCTAGAAACCTAGACATAATGATTGCAGAAATAAAACAAACTGTAGGCATAGGATTAGGAAGAACACAATTAATAAAACACACAATAGACACAGGAGATAATAAACCAGTTCACCAAAAACAATACAATTTTTCACCAGTTATCAGGAAATTAATAGAAAAAGAATTGGATGAAATGCTAGCGAAAGATGTTGTGGAACCGTCTTACAGTTCATGGTGTTCGCCGGTACTTGTCGTCAAAAAGACAAATGGAGATAACAGGTTATGCTTGGATAGTCGCCAACTTAATAAGGTTACTAAAAGAGATACTTACCCCTTGCCACGTGTATCCGCCATTATTGATAATTTAAGGAATGCTAGGTTCCTTAGCACCATTGACCTAAAATCAGCCTTCTGGCAAGTACCACTGGACGAAGCCAGCAAGGAAAAAACTGCTTTTGCTGTATCCGGTAGAGGGCTATTCCAGTTCAAGGTCATGCCGTTCGGACTTGTCAATGCATCACAGTCCCAGCAAAGACTCATGGACATCCTGTTTCAGTCTCACGAAGATAAAATTTGGGCATATCTTGATGACATTATTGTGTGCTCAGAATCGTTTGAAGAACATCTAGGACTATTAAGGAAGGTAATGCTTACCCTTAAGGAAGCAAATCTCACAATCAACGTGGATAAATGTAAATTTGCTAGACCTAGCTTACGGTATCTTGGATACATTATTGATAAAGATGGGCTTCGCACTGATCCGGAAAAGGTATCTGCCATCTTAAATTTTCCGAGGCCGAAGAATGTCACAGAACTAAAGAGATTCATTGGATTGGCAAGTTGGTACAGGAGGTTCGTTAAGAACTTTTCATTAGTTGCTGCTCCTCTTCACAATCTCACCAAGGGTAAAAATAAAAAGACATTTGATTGGCCTGAAGACGCTGAAGAAGCATTTATAGCACTAAAAACATTGCTTACCACAACGCCCGTAATGTCATGTCCAGATTATTCCAAACCCTTTGTGATACAATGTGACGCATCAAATGAAGGGATAGGAGCCGTGCTATGTCAGAAATTAGGGGACAGTGAACAAGCGGTAGCATTTTTAAGCAGAAAATTAACAGACACAGAAAGAAGGTATTCTACTTCTGAAAGAGAACTTTTAAGTGTCGTCTACGCTATAGAAAAATTCAGACCTTACATTGACGGACTTCACTTTGAAGTAATCACGGACCACAGTGCACTGAAATGGCTACATAAAATGAAAGATCCACATGGTAGACTGGCTAGGTGGGCAATGAAACTCCAGCAATTTTCGTTTGACATCTTACATAGACCAGGAAAATCTCACACAGTCCCCGATGCCTTGTCTCGTGCGGCAACAGAAGTCGATATAAATATATTAGAAATCACAGATAAACATAAAAACGATTGGTATAAAACTAAGATCCAGAACATCATCTTGAATAATAATGATAAGTGGATGGTTAAAAATGGGCTCCTATATAAGAAAATTCAAATGAAGCAATACCGGAATGAAGAGAATTGGTGGAAACTTTACATACCTGAAACGTTGCGACAGGAAGCAATGAAAACAGGCCATGACAATCCTAAGGCTGGCCATTTTGGTGTTCGCAAAACACTTTATAGAATAAAAAAGGATTTTTTTTGGCCTAAAATGCTACCAGATGTAAAACATTATGTTAAAAATTGCGAAATCTGTGCGACACATAAGGTTAGTCAAAGCAATCCTTTCGGGCAGATGGGTAAGCATCGTGAAGTGACAGCTCCTTGGCAGATCATCTCGCTGGATTTGATGGGCCCTTTTCCTAAAAGCAAAAAAGGAAATACTATGCTGCTGGTTATAACATGTTGGTTCAGTAAATTTGTTTTACTTTTTCCACTGAGGACGGCCAAGGCCGATAAAATATGTGAGATCGTAGAAAATCAGATATTGTTGTTCGGAGCTCCTCGGGCTATCATAAGCGACAACGGTAAACAATTTACGGCAAACATTTTCAAGGAATTGGCCCTTAAATATAACAGCAAGTTGTGGTTTACCCCAAATTACCATCCTCAAAGCAATCCTACGGAACGAGTTAACCGAGTTATAGGAACAATGATTTCGACATACATTAAACATAAGCGGCATAATGAGTGGGATGTTCATCTAGGCGAAATAGGCCATGCTATCAGGACAGCTATTCATGACACAACAGGCTTTACACCGTCTTACCTATTTTTTGGTAGGGAAACAGGCGTACTAGACTATAGTTTGCCGATGGAAACTGAACAAGAAAACTCTAATGAATCAATTCAGTTTCGATTAGAAAAATTCGTTAATCAGTTATATGGACGCGATGAGATTTACCCGTTGGTAGGAAGAAGACTCCGTGAGTCACATGACCAAAGTCAGAAAATCTACAATTTAAGGCGGAAACCCGCGCAATTCGAAATAGGTGAAACTGTTTGGAAGAAAACTAAGTATTTATCCAATGCAGATCAAAAATTCATGTCTAAATTAGCGCCGAAATTTGAAAAAGCAATAATAACTAACGAGATCTCTAACAATATCTTTAGGCTTAATAACGCGTACGGAAAAGATATAGGGACGTGGCATGCAAAAGACTTAAAAAAGTTATAATTCTAAAACAAAAAAAAAAAAAAAAAAAAAAATCTAGGATTTTTCTTTCTTTTGGGAGAGGGATATTTGTAATGAACATTTTCTGTGACGTCATCTAGGTCCATACACATAAGGTGCACATAAGATGCAAATCTTATTTTCATCAAAACTTGTAACTGCTCCGTGGTGTAGGCGGACCATGTCTGCCTCAGACGCCAGAGGTACCGAGTTCAAATCTCCACATCGTTACTTTTTTCATGTTTTATAATTTATTAAAATTTGTCTTCGAGTCCATGGTGCATTCCAATGTCTATCGAAAACATAGTGCGGGTAGGTCGGTAGTTCGGTCAGTTGAAAGATTTATAATATGAAGTCGAGCTTGACTGACTGCCATTTTGTAGATACTTTTTAGTTGAGCACACGCATCTCTTGTTTGCAATTATATTTTTGCGTGGTATGCTCAAATATTGATGTTAAAGATCCAAGAGTAATAAGTCTAATAAGTTCCTGTAGGGGTAAGTGTTCACAATAGTGTTACGTGCGACTGTGCCCGTTTCTTTATGGATTTTTCAAGTAAGTGGTTAATTATTTTGTTTTGTTGTAGCCTTTGGAAACGCCCTGTAAATTACGGACACATATCTAACTACGGAACTGTTTAGGAAGACCCATTACCTGGATCATTTAAGTAGTTTATAATAACTTAGAGAATTATCTCATACTTCATACCGCTGCTGCTAGAAGCCGGCTTTCTTGGATTGGCAGGGTTCCGTCGAAGAACTGTAAAACCCTCCTGGCGCCCTCTTAATAGTTAATGAATAAACCCTGTAAATAATTACCTACTTGTTTTCCTCAACCTGACACGTAACAAACTATAACTATCTTTTTTGTTGTTTATAACTTTTGTATTCTTATATTTCATATTCATATTTATATTCATCTTAAAATATCCTTATGTAAACACTCTACACTCACTATAATACACAATCCACACATGCAAATCTTCACTCAATCAAAATCATTTTATCGATTCTTCCATAGAGCGCCAATTACTAAAATGATGACATTTGTCCTTAACTACGATCATTATGGATAAGCCCTTATTTATAGCGAATGAATTAGATAAATCCGATATCGCTAACTCATTTGAATGTGGAGTTGAGCAGTTTCTTCAGAGGGCTCAAATAAAACCCTCTGATTTTACTGTTGCTACCCAGAATATAAGGAGTATTTACCGCAACTTTGATGACTTACTTATAACGCTTGATGGATTATCTTTTAATGTAGACGTAATTATTCTAACAGAATGTAGACTAAAGTTGTCGCGGCCTTTACCTAATCTCCCCAACTACAACTCGTTTACTACTACAAACCACATGAACCAATGCGACGGAGTTGCAGTCTATGTTAAAAACAGTCAAAAAGGTAACATTAGCGAAATTAAATTAGATAATGCATGATGTCTGGAAATTAAAATTTATAATATGGTTATTATATGCATCTACCGCTCTCCATCAATTGGTAATGCTGAAACGTTTATTAATTCATTGACTGAACATCTTGAAACCCTAAACTCATTTAAGAGTATAATTATTATGGGAGACATTAATATTAATATTATAGCTAAACTGGACGAGCGTAGTAGTGATAGGAATAACAGACTCAACTACCTTAACGCTCTTTCTCTGCATGGCCTTCTTCCTGGTCACTATTTGCCTACAAGAATTAACAGCTGTCTGGATCACTGCATAATCAAAATAAATAAAAATAAAAATACTGCTACTATCGCTGTTCTTGAAACCTCTACTACTGACCACCGCATGCTTATACTTTCCCTTTCTAAAGTTGCAAACCTAGCTAAAATACATAAAACTAAAACAAAAACTGACTTTGCACAAGCTTTAAGAGATCTTGAAGTTAATCTCATAGATATGTTAAACTTAAATGATCCGAAAATTTTATGTAATGTATTAATAGTTAAAATACAAAAATCTCTTAAGGATAATACAAGAACAATCCACATTCCTAGAAATAAGCGAATTCTAAAACCTTGGATCACAGACGGAATATTACGTTGCATAAAAAATAGAAATTTAATGCAGAAAAAACTTAAATCCGATCCACATTGTGAAGTTCTTAGGATAACATTCAAAAGGTACCGCAATTATTGTAACAATTTAATGAAAAACCTGAAGAGGAAATATGAAAGAGATTTACTAGATAAATCTGCAAAAAATAGTAAGACTCTTTGGAAAAATATAAATAATATTACTAATTATAAAACCCAGAATACTCCTAATACCTCCCTTCTTAATATACAATCTACTTCAAAACAATCAGTTAACTACGTAAACTCATACTTTGCAAATATTGGTCAAGCTCTTGCTGAAAACATGCCTCCTACTGGAGACTCCTCCTCAACTCTACCTTCGCTCTCACACCACACGACATCTTTTGTTCTACTTGACACAGACTTCGATGAAGTTCTTAATATTATCACAAGCCTTAAAACTAATAGTGCTCCCGGCTGGGACGATATCTCGACATCTTTCTTGAAAATGTCAAAACACCTCCTGATTAATTGTATCTGTCGTCTGATTAATCTCTGCTTCGACAAAGGAGTAGTTCCCAATGAACTTAAACGTTCAGTGGTGACGCCTATCCACAAAGGAGGAAACAGAGATGATGTAAATAATTACCGCCCGATCTCCGTATTGCCTTCGCTGTCAAAAGTCTTGGAAAAGTTAATAAATATTAGGCTCCTAAATTACTTAAACAAATATAAACTACTGTCTAAATTTCAATTCGGTTTTCGGCAAGGCTTATCGACGGAGGATGCTATTTCAAAACTTACTAATATAGTCACAGACCAGGTAGATAAGAAACAAAAATGTCTTACTATATTTCTTGACCTTAGGAAAGCGTTTGACACGGTGTCTGTTCCGATTCTCATACAAAAGCTGGAGAAATTTGGTATTAGAGACGTACCGCTTTCATTATTAGGTGATTATCTCAGCGAAAGAAGGCAATGTGTAAAGGTTGGTGATTTTGTGAGTGATGATGTCTCCATTTCTTACGGTGTCCCCCAAGGGAGCATACTGGGACCAACCCTATTTTTAATGTATATTAACGATTTGTGTGATATGACAGTAGAGAATGGGTTCATTTTTTCCTACGCAGATGACACTGCGATAATTTTTTCGGGTAACTCTTGGAGTGAAGTTAAACAAGCAGCAGAAAAGGGACTTAGAAAGATAGATATTTGGCTTAGACAAAACCTTCTTACGCTGAATATAAATAAAACAAACTACATCTGCTTCACTAAGTACATAAGCACTCAACCTGACTCTACTTTTGAAATCAAAATTCATAGATGTCACCTTAATAGCCAGAATTGCGACTGTCCAAAGATCGACAAAGTAGTCCGTACGAAATATCTTGGTATTATGATAGATCAACGGTTAACCTGGCACGCCCATATAGAACTACTCATGAACAGGACTAGAAAACTCATATGGATCTTTAAGAATTTAAGACACGTTGCTCCCTCCGCTCTACTTAACAAGATATACACGGCTTTAGTAGAGTCGACTCTTAACTACTGCATACCTATCTGGGGCGGAGCTGCAAAAACTCACATTATTGACCTTGAGAGGGCCCAGAGGTCTCTTCTTAAGGTTATGCTATTCAAACCCTATAGATATCCTACCGAAAGCTTATACTACGAATCTCATTTACTCTCTGTTCGCAAACTATATATTCTTAATGCTGTATTAAAAATTCATAAAACTATAGACTTCGACCCTGAAAGGCTCCTAATTAGAAGGAAGGACATTATTATAAAAAACACACAGGTTAAATCTATTTTTGCATCTAGACAATACATTAGTCGATCTACTTATCTATATAATAAAATAAATCGTATTATTAATATTTACCCAAAGACAGTCCATGACTGCAAGTATGAGCTTATAGAATGGCTTAAATGCTTAAGTTACGAAGATGTGGAGGCTCTATTTAGGGTTATTTCCTAATATTTTTAGTACTTTATTTAAAATCGATGAATAAAACACACACACACACCCTAACACACAACACACACATACACACGCACATACACCGGTAACTCCTGTTGCCCGGACTCTTAAGAGACCGGTGTCCTCAGGAGCACCACACACTAACACACACTAACACAAACAAATATCAGACTCACAGAACATAAGGAATAATGATAATGATTATGATTATGATGATTATTATTAATTTTATATATTAACTAGATGAGTTTATAACTTAGACCACACCACAACGAGTACTCAAACAATTGTAGCAGTTACAACTCAAGCAGTATATTCAACAAGGCTTAATCTACCCTCTTTTTATTATTTTTATATTTTATGTAATCTCTGTATGGATGGATCAAAATGTTAATTGTAAGAAGTTAAGATGTTATAATTATGGCTAATGTCAGTAAGGAAGAGCGAAACCTCCTAGTACAAGTATTCTATACTTAAAAGGAGGCTTCAAAATTTTGTTTATTATTGCTTTTTGAGAACGAAATAAAAACATTTGTATTGTATTTGTATGTGTGTGCTCTCCTGAGGCACCAGTCTCGCAAGAGTCTGGGCAACCTGAGAGCACATATGTGTGATTTGTGTAAGTGTGTGTAAATGTGTGCGTGTACGTACATGATTGGTTTGTTTAGGTGGGTAAGTGCACAATGAATTTATAAGAATTCAATGAAATATGTTACTAAAAAGTATGTGTTTGAATTTAGGTAAATGTGACATAATATAATACAATTTAGATATGAATTTTACATAGTATAATACAATTATTTAGGTAGGTACTCATAACTATCTGGTATACATGGGTTCTTGTTTGTTTTACCTTTTTGTTTTTAAGATTCTTCTTCTTGCGTCTTATGTTCCCCCGTCGACGGGGCAGAGGACAGTTACAGTGTTTCGCCATCTTGTTCTGTCGGAAGCTTTAGGTTTTACTTCGCTTCAAGTGAGCCCGAATTGTAGTGCTTTGGCAAAGACTGGTCGTCAGGTTTGCTTCGGGCGGCCACGTTTGCTTTTTCTCTGGGGATTCCAGTCTAACGCTTGGGGAGGCGCAGAGTATGACCGATCCAGTTCCACTTACGACGACGTATTCGTAGCTCAACAGGGTTTTCATGGCACAGTTTCCACAAGTCTGCGTTGGAGAGAACAGTGTCCGCCCAGAAGAATCCCATGATCTGTCGTAAGCAGTGGTTAATAAACACCTGGAGTTGTTGCATTAGTTGTTTAGTTTCCTTCCATGTCTCGCATCCGTATAGCAGAACCGACTTGACGTTGCGAAGGCACCTTTGGCTTTGCTAATCCGGGTTCTTATACCTGAGCCTGTTCCTCCAGTTCCCGACACGACGCTTCCGAGGTATATAAATTCTGAGACTCGCTCTACGTCCTCTCCGCTAATGCTAAGGGGGGTGTTGTTCAGTGTACCTGTTCTTAAATCTTTTGTTTTCCGCACATTGAATTTCAGTCCGACCCGCGCTGCTTCTATTTGCAAGTCATCTAACTTGGTCTGTATATCGGCGCGTCGGTCGGTGACTAAGTAGCTATGCATAGGTCATAAGCGTAGTCCAAGTTCTGGAGATGCTTCATTAGACCCCATGGTCACCATGGTCCGTACACGTTGACACGAGACATGACACCATCCAGCACTGCGAGAAATAGCAGTGGCGAAAGAAGACAACCCTGGCGCACGCCAGACCTTACCGCTATTTTATCTGACAGAAAGTCGTCGTGCGGACTCAACTAGAGTAGTTCAAGTACAGAGCCGTAGTTAGATTTATGATTTACTTCGAGTTTTAGATTATTTTCAGTTAAAAAAACACTTCTTCTTTTGAACAGATGATATGCAGACAACTGCAGTCGTCCCGCAACGCGGCAGTTAATTTAACTGATACCTGAATCTTATTGCTATTATAAGAAAATATTAATAAGCTATTAATAGTTATATTACAAATATTCAAAATACAATACCTACCTACATTGAAACTTCTATTAATTTTCTCAAAACTCGTTTGACGAGAGTGACGTGTTTGTAGATACACCCTTGTGCACCCAATATGCTTTAATTTTAAACCACCATTTCGCGTAACTTAACTCCATAACTGTTCTGTACTTACTGTTTTTGTATTACTTTTTAAAAGTAAAAGTAAAGTAAAAGTTCATTTATTGCTTGAAATACAATGTTATAAAGATCTTAAATATATTAAATTGGAATCATTGTTTTCTGCCTTTAGGCATGCAATCGTTTTAATACAATTATATAACTAAATTAAATTAAAAATAACACAAAATAATAAGCTTAATTAAAAATAAATGTCTGTAAATCAAACCGTAAATTTAAAATCATGTCAATCATTCTGTATAAGCTGGGTCAAGTAAAATATGAAGTAACATTTTTATCAATAATAAATTCATTTACGGTGTAATAGGCGGTTCTTGATAAGAATGATCTTAACCTCCTATAAAACAACAAACAAGGGAGCTTTCGCAGTGACTCTGGGAGTTTATTATATAAATAAGGAGCGGTGTAGAAGACGCTTTTGCGCATATAAGTAGTTTTACAGTCAGGGACACATACTTTATTATTGTCTCGTCTATTCCGTACAACGACGTCGGATAGTCTACTAAATAAATCAGCATTATTTTTTACCAGCATAGCCGTTTCCAGAATATACAACGAAGGAATAGTAAGGATATTGTGTTCTATGAAATAAGGTTTACAGGTATCTAGCACGTTAAGGTTGAACATCGCCCTAATACATCGTTTTTGATGTTTAAATACCCTTTCAACGTCGGTAGAGTTCCCCCAAAAAATCAATCCATATCTGACGCGAGATGCTATTAGACCATGATATGCTATAAGAAGTGTTTTTACGTTAACTGTTGGGGATAATTTATACAGAACATACGCAGTACTATTAATTTTCTTACATAAGAGCTCTATGTGCGATTTCCAGTTTAATTTTTTATCAATATTTAATCCTAAAAATTTCGTCGAGGTAACTTGTTCTATTATTGTATTATTGTATTTAATGTCAAAGTTTCTAGAATCAGCAGGGTCACGTTGTCGAAAATGAATAATTTTAGTTTTAGAGAGATTAATTTTTAAGTTATTGTCATCTAGCCAGGCTATTATATCACATAGGGCTACATTGATGTCACTTTTATATGTCGCAATATTTTTACATGTTATGGTCACTGTACTATCATCTGCAAACAAAGTCATGGGTTGTGTGGTGGCTTTTGGCAGATCGTTAATATATATTATAAACAAAAGAGGTCCTAGAACACTACCCTGTGGCACCCCGTACTTCATTATCCGCTTTTTAGATGTAAAAGATTCTTCAGTCTTGGTTCTAGTATTAATATTGGTTATTTCTGTCATTTGTATTCTATTTTCTAAGTAAGATTTAATAAGTAACAAAACATTTCCTCTTAGTCCATAGAGTTCAAGTTTGCTTAGCAATATGTCATGTCTAATATAGTCAAAGGCTTGGGTCATGTCACAAAAAATCGAGCACGTTGGTATTCTTTTATCCATATTGTATGATACTCTATAAAGAAAGTCATATAAGGCCATATTAATTGTTTTATTTTTTCTGAAACCTGTTTGTTCTTTACAAAGTATATGACGAGCTTCAAAATAACTATTGATAGCATTGTAGATATATTTTTCAAAAATTTTTGAGATTACCGGTATAAGTGAGATTGGTCGGTAATTTTCCATGCTTTCTTTAGACTGTTTTTTATGTAAAGGTTTTAATACGGATACTTTAAGCGCATCAGGATAAACACCTTGCGTATGCGTAATACTTAAGTTCAGCAGGTGACAAATTGGACCCCATAAAGATTTAGATACATGTTTTAGAATTTTTGTTGCGATTCCGTCATATCCAACGCTATTGGTATTATTCAATGAGGCAATTATTTTTAAGATGTCATTTGGTATACAAGGTTGTATAAATAAAGAGTCTTTTTGGCTTGTTATCAATTTAGTGGGCTGTTTTTTAGAATCAGTAATGGGCGTAATCTTATCGATGAAAAAGTTATTAAAAGCATTAGAAATTTCACTTGGATTCGTAATAATTGTATCATTAATTTTAATTTTAGTAATTGGGTCCTTTGGCGTGTTTCTTTTAGAGCTATTTATAATGCTCCAAGATGTTTTTGACTTGTTCTTGGAAGAGTTTATTTTATAATTATTTTGTGCCTTTTGCGTAAGTTTAATAATTTTTTTCAACAATTTACTGTATTTATGATATTCTTTTTTATTATTTTCATTCGGCACTCTCCTATAATTCCAAAGCATTTTCCTTTTCTTTTTACAACTTAACTTAATACCACGTGATATCCATTGAACTGGTCTGGTTGTCTTAATAGTGATTAATTTAAGAGGGAAACACAGATCATAAAACAGTTTAAATGTTTTTATGAACTCATTATAAGCGGCATTACAGTAGCGATGTGTCGTTCGATCATTCACAAAGATCGATATCAATCATGACCCGTTATGAAAATGACCCGGATCATATGACCCGATCATTTGAATGATTGTTTTTGCAGGCGGCCTATCATCGCCTCACTTCGATTTTTCGTTTCATTTCGATCATGCATTTTGTGATTGATTGACCCGTGCGAGATCGGATCTTTGCGTCGCGTCGTCGTCGTCATCGTCGTTTCGTTACTGACTGTTATGGTTCTCGCAAAAACTTTTCCAATACTCTGTCTATATCATTCGAGATCTTATTGATCATTTATGGTAGATATTTGACCAGAATTGAGATAGGTAGGTAGGTATAGGTACCTAACTACCTACCTACTTTTACGTTTCAAGTGATAAGTATGGTTATGTACCTTACAGTAGATAGTCAGATACGAAGTACCTACCTACTTAACTTTTTTTATTGATTTCATATGCTTGATATTTTAATGAACCTGTGCTAAGCCGCCGAGCGGGCGGCTTTCCTTGTTGTTAAATACTTTACATAATAGGTAGTACGTACAGTAGGTACCTACCTACAGACGATCCTATTGATCATTTATGGTAGATATTTGACGAGAATTGAGATAGGTAGGTACCTGCCTACCCTTGTTGTTAAATACTTTACATAGATGTAGGTACCTACCTACATACTTAGATATATTCAAGTACTACTCAAAAGACAAGGGCTTTAATACCTAAAGGACCGTAATGCGACAATAGACTATATGACTTATTATTTTATTTATTAATTAGGCTGTGAGAAAATGAGAGAGTCCGCAGAATGTGTCCTACTTGCACGCACCACTCACAGCCTCGCAAGAGCAAGACGCAGCGTCAGTCGATCTTTGCGTCAAGTCGCACGCGTCTCGGTCATTTTAACCAATGATCCGAACATTGAAATGATCGGGTCATTTCGTTGAGACTGTTCGGATCAATCACGCGCGGTTCGTGATTGCAATCATATGAGCCGTTCGTTCATGATCGAAACATTCCTACATTACAGTCCTCTTCGTTGTATATTTCGGAAAAGGAAATGCCTTCTAAGATGCGTGTAAATTTCCTTATATTGTCGACTGAATAATCCCGTCTGATAACTTTCCAATACTTCATGATACTATAATTATGTATTGGACAAGTAATAAGTTGAGCGGTGTGATCCGATAACGCGAACTCTATAACTTCAGTTACACATGATTTTTTGAAACTATGCGCAAAATTATCAATGCACGTTTGGCTCCTTATTCGATTAAAATTTAAAAGCAGACATTCAAAGTCAAGCGTTACGTTATTCTTTTTTAATATATTAATATTAAAGTCACCAGCTACAAGAATATTCTGATAACTCTTTCGTGATAGTTCTTGCAATGTTTTCTCAAAAGTTTTCATAAACAAATCTAAGTTTTCAATTTTAGGTATTCTATACACACAAAGGATAACAATGTTGAAGTCTATAAGTTCCACTGCACAGCATTCAAAGGTACCAGCTACAGAAAAATTTGAGATTTTCTTCAAATTGTTCCATTTGTATCCATTTCTTACTAAGATGCATGTTCCTCCTCTTTTGCTATCTTTGCGACAAAAGATAGAGGTTAGAGTGTAGTTAGGGATTGTCAAATACTGTTCATATCCTTCCATCATGAAATGTTCCGTGATGCATACGACGTCAACTGTTTTCTCTTTTTCGGTCAATTCATCCAGGCATATATCTAAAAGATCCGATTTATTCAGCAGTCCAGCAATGTTTTGGTGTAGAATATTCAATTTATTGCTCAAGAAAAAACTGATTTTGTACTTCGTATTCTTCATTTTCTACATCTTTTATATATGATTCTCTTTGCTCTACATATTTCTTTAAGTTACATAGGAGGTGGGCTAAATCTTGCATAACAATACGAAGTCCATGATTACTTATCTTTCCAGATGGTTTATGGAACATGTTTTTGTATTTGTATTTGTTTATTTATAAAAAACTTAATCTAATCTTAAATTTTAACATTCTTTAAACCCGTCAGGATTTGTGCAGAATGTTACATTCCTCGGGTTAAATACAATTAGTGGTAAGAAGTGTACGAACATAATAGGCACCTACGTGCGGGCCATCTTCATAACCATTAGATAGGTACACTTATTTTATAAAACTAGAAACAGGCATGTAATTATACATTAAACAATTTATTTAAGGTAAGTAGATATTACCTACTTTAGATTAGACTTACATACACTATCATTAAACCAGAGTGGCTAAAAAAACAAGTGACGTAAGTAGGTAGTTTGTAGTCAACCAAAGTGTGCAGATTATCAATGCATTGTTCGATGTTCGGGTGGCCGAGCCTCCCGAAGTTCCCCGAACACTGCGGAATGCATCGACTTCGCTCCAGTACAGGGTGCACAAAGACTAATTCCAATAAAAGTAATTTTTAGTTTATTAATAAAAAGTAATTTAGTCGTTACGTTTGCTTTTAATATGTAATTAATTAATAATAAGAACTAGTAATTCATAATTTGGGATTTTAAATGATTTCTTAATTTTTACTATTAATTGATTTAGGTATTATTGTTCTTTACGTTTTTGTATATAATAGTTTTTTAGTTGGTATCTGATGTTTGTTATAGTTAATTTATTTTTAGTAGCTAAGGGGATGTTGTTTATCAACCTGGGAACTATGTAGTCCACTTTTCTTGTTCCATAGAAATTTTTGGCATCTGTAATTTTAAGTTTTTTCTGGACAACTTGTCTTGTAGTAATGTTATGGTTTTTGTAGTTTTTACAATTGAAGTAGTTTTCGACCAATAGCGCTAGTTCAACTCTCTCGTAGATGGATAGTATGTTGCATTCCTTCAAAAGATTTTCGTAGTTTTTACTGTGTTTTTCTTTTAAGTTTTTCGGTACTATGGTTTTTAAAAGTCTTATTTGTAGATAATAGATTTTATCAAGATATGTTTTATATGTGCGACCGTAGCTGCTAATAGCGTATAGCATGATACTCTCTGCAAGTGTTTTGTATAAGGTTAGTAAAATTTGATATGGTATTTTATATTTGAGTATGAAAAATTTTGCTAAAATTGCCCTTAATTTATTACAAACATTATCTACATGCTTACCCCAATTGAACCGGTTATCTATTGTTACACCTAGGTACGTTACTTCTTTGACTAGCTCTATAGGTTCACATTTACAGGTGGTTGAACTCTTTTTGTGCAGGCAGCTATGGTTATGAGCCATTAGTCTTATGTTTTTGTTTTGGTGACTTTTATTTTGGTGCGAACATACATGCAGTAGTTTAGTTTTTTGTGGGTTGATAATAAGCCCAACATCGTGCGACCATTTATTTAGATTAGTAAGATCTTGTTGTAATTGTTTCATGGCCACATCTATGTCGATGTTTTCTGCAATCAGACATGTATCGTCTGCGTACTGGAATACCTTGCAGTGTTTGATCACCTTTTCAAGATCATTGACGTACGTCAAGTAATGTAGTGGACCAAGAACGGATCCCTGTGCAGTCCCCTGCGTTATCAGCACGTTGTCACTTACACTTGAGCCTACTTTTACACAGTAGGACCTATTTGCAAGGTATTCCTCACACCACGAAAGTAGTGGTCCTCTGATACCACTGCATTCCAGCTTATTTTTGAGTACACAACTTGTTTTTTGCTATTCAGACAGTCATTGACGTAGTCAGTGAAATGTGAGAGTAGTTCTGTTGTGCTTTTCTTGGCTTGAAACCCGTATTGTTGATTAGAGAGTATATTGTTATCGCTATAAAAGCTGTGTATTTCATTGCAAATGTATTTCTCCATGACCTTGTCTAAGATAGGTAAGATCGTTATTGGTCTGTAGTTGTTATAGTCATCTTTAGTTCCTTTTTTATGTATTGGCCTTACAATGCCAGTCTTCAGTTCATCCGGATATATTCCTGTCGCGATGCTTGTATTAATCAGCTTAGCTATAGTGGAAGAAATTTTCTCCGATAGGCTTTTTATATCTATGGGACGTAATTGGTCTACCCCAGGAGATTTGTTATGATTAAATTTATTGATTATTTTGTAAATATCTTTAGGTTCAGCTTTTTTTAAACGCATAGACATATTTGTATATTTAGTGTAATTTTCTGATTTGAGTAGCTGATATGGACATGCGGGAATAATTGATTTAACTGCTTCATCAAATCCTGACGCAAAATTGTTCGCTATTTCCTTTTCTGTTAGGCAGCTTTTCTTGAATGCTTTGAGTATAATTTCGTCCAGTGAGTACTGTGTTCGCCCTGTCATATTGTTTAAAATAGTCCAGAGTTTTTTCATGTTTCCTTTATTATTATTTATTTCATTTTTATGGTACAATATTTTATTCCTTTCTATAAGTTTATTAGTTTGATTCCTTAATTTATTGTATTCTAGTTTAAGTATTTTATCTGAAGGATCTTTCTTTAACTCAATGAATAGCGCATCACGTATGTTGCTTTTATTTATTATCTCTTTATTTATCCAAGCCTTATAATTTCTGAAAGAATTGTTAATTTTAGTTGTATATTTAGATTTGTTATAACAGTTTAGTATACTAGATTTTATGTAGTTGTAAATATCGCAAGGATTTGACATACGCTCGGCCTCATCCCATTTAATATCATTTAATTCTTTATTTAATATTTTTGCATTATAACGTGTAATCAGTTTCGGCACACCCTGTACTCGACTCCCTATTCTCGCCGAAGCAAGTATGACGCGGTGGTCAGCCAGTACAGTGCCGATCGCTGCGCAGTAGACATCTTGTGAACGGGATCTTATAAATATGTGGTCAATACAAGTTTTAGACATTTCATCATTTCGTGACTCAATTCTAGTATAATCGTTGATCCCGCACACAAGACCATACTCGTACATCAGGTTTAAATACTGCTCTTGGATGTTATTACATGTTTTCAGGTCAATATTTATATCTCCCAGTAACCATAGATCGTTCCTAGGGTAACAACTTAGTGTACTTCGTAGCTCTTTCTCCTTGTTGTAGTCATATACTAAATGCCTATTTGTATCTAGGATGTATGCGTATTTATAAGTTTGTATGTCATGGTAGAGGAGGTTGTTAAAAATTTGAATTCTTTCATTTATTTTCTTCGTGCCATAGCCATAGTTGTAAATAGGTGCACATATTATAACATTTGTCCCTGTTATTTCTTGAAGAGTTTCCCTTATATTTCTCAAAAGTTCAGTGTTATCACATGACTCCTGAAAATCTTGGTCACCCTTAAGTATTATGCAGTAATCCCTCATTGTATACTCTGTTAGTTTGGTTTTAAGTCCCCTTAGTAGTTGTCGAGTGTATGCTTGGGGGGTTAAGTAATGACATAAATTGTAATTATTTTGAATGTAGTCTTGGGCAATGGTAAGTACTTTATTTTCTTTGTTCTCGCTAATTAAACATATCTTTGGTCTATTTATCAATGTCGTTGCCTTATTTTTCGTGTTGTTTGCTATGTTTCGAATTTTGTAATGGGTTTTTTGCTGATTGTCCGTAAGTAAAGTATTCGTTTGTGTGCGTTTATTTTCTTTAGTAGGTGTTCGCATTCTCATAATGATCTCTGGAATAATTTGTGTTTGTGTTTCCTGGTCCTTTTGGTGAAATTTTATGTTTTCTTTTTCTGTAATAATATTTGTTTGTGTCTCTTTATGAGTTTTTTTAGGTTTAGGTTGCAAATTAGCACTTTTAGACTTTGGTGTCGTTTTTGGGGAATTTTTCGGAGAGTTACGACCAAGTTTCATACATAGGTCATTTTTCTTTTTTAAGTTTTCCACATTCTTTCTAAGATCCTTATTTTCTAATGACAATTTCTCTATTTCATTATGGGCACTGTTAAGTTCAATTTGTAAGGTCTCTATTTTATCTATGAGATTTTTCATTTCTTCGTTTAGATCACCCGATAGCTCCGGGAGGCTACCTGTGGTGACATCTATCGTGTCTGCGCTCATTTCAGCTTCGGTTCGGGTAATATTTAATTGAGTTACCGCACGCCTTACTGTGATATAACTCTCATTATCACCCATCTTGATAGTTTAGTACCACTCGTATTTAGTAGATGGCACCTTGACGAGTCTCTTGTTGAATTTTGAAAAAAAGCAAAATTAATTAATTTGTCGAGTTTCGAACCAGCTTATGTCACATCAACCACATGTGCATAAAACTGAGACCTAACACCGCTAGGCCAATAGTGATTGTAGTAAGGGAGTCGAAATTATGTATATAGTAATAAAAATGTCTCTGATTGAATTTGAAAGTTCGTTACATTAGAAATGCAAGTTGAGTCACTATTTTTAACTTTACCCTCGTTCATAAAAATGTCTATGATTGTACACTGATATTATTAGAGTCGGGTTGTTTAATTCTGGCGTAAATCTACTTAAAGCTTTACACTGTCAGTTTTGGTTCGCAGTCACAAATCACAATTACAAAGTTATGTTTATTATTAGGTTTTCACAGCACTTAGTTGTCTTTTCGTGAGTTTTTTGGTAATACACATTCACTTTAGTTTCTCCGTAAGTTCGAGTTTTTTTATTGGATAACACTCACGCGTGGGTTTTATGGCGTTATTATTCTTGTTATATTATTATTTGCATTGTTTTTATACTTTAAACATTTTATTTAATTAAATTTCCGTAGAGTCGATGTTTACATGGCAGTAGCGCCATCTGTCTTTTTTGTTTTTTTGTTGTTTTTTTTTACTTTCTTGCTACCAATTAAGGGGTTTGTCTTTTCTATTCTTCTATTCTATTCTATACCATATATTATATTAGCTTTATGTACATGTTATTATTCTTCATAGCCAACCGTACCTACTTCCTATGTAAAGACAAGGACCCTCTTTAAAATATCTGCAAAAAATATTTACAAAGGGTTGAAAAAATTACCACAAAAGCCTACATTAAATTTCATCCCTACAAAAATTAATTAAGGAGAGATTATGAGCAATAAGGCCACTGATTTATAGGGCGCTTTAAATGATACTCTTGAGCCCTATTTAGGGTTCCTTAGGGTGATGCGCGGACGGGAAATGTCTTCCTCTTTTACCTGGTTATTGCTTTGGTTTTATTTATTTAATTTGTACTTAAATGTGTATAAGGTGCGCTTAGCACCAAGGATTTTTAACAGCGAACTAAAGTTTTAATAGATTTTTGAAATGTGGTTGGTGGATTTTAAAAGTTTGATGATCAGTGGCGCTAGTGGGAAAAGTCCATCTGCGATGCTGGAGGTTGTTCGGTTCAATTTCCGTCGCGGGAAATATATTTGTTTAATTATCAGGATATTTTTTCTGGGTTTGGAATCATTATGTACTTAATTGTGTTATGCCAATAATGGTGTTAATTGAGATGTTGCCATTACAAAACTTAACTTATTTGACAGCACTAAAAATTATGGTAAATATCCTTTTTATTTCGATAGTTATGAAAGGGACGGCATAATTTTCAGTCCAATCAAATATATTTGTTAAGTTCTGGGTACATAAATCGGAATTGGTTTATGTATTATCAAATTAATTATGATTAAATAAATAATGCTGGACAATTCACACAGCATGATCTAGCCCCAAGCAAAGCAGAGCTTGTGTTGGGAACTTGTGTTAGTTACTGATATACTTGACGTCGATGACATTCATGGGGCCCTCCTCCTTCTTTCCTACCTATCAGCCTGTTGCATATGTACGCATCATTCAGGATCCGCCACAATGCATAATGTAGGAAGGTTGATTGACCGCTTGATTTTGTTTGATAGATGACATTTAGACATTACAGGATTCAGCTATTTTCGAGGAAAAGACATAATAACCTTCAGTTGTAACAAAATGCATGCGTATTCAATTTCCGGCATTATGAGATTCAATCTATTGATTAGCTAGACATTGTGGGATTAAGTTCTTATGGACCGGAAACCCAAGATTGATGGTCGTAAATACAGACATATGAAATAAAAGACCACGCAGAACCCTGCGTTTCGGTACGCGTACCGGACAACTTTTAATATAACTTTAATTAAAGCTGTGTCTTTGTTTTACGTAAAACTTGGTTTAAAGGCTCGACGTTTAAATCTGCAGGAATTTTAATTTAAGGTCAGTCATTTTGTATCTCAAAGATTTTTTTACATTATTGTAGGTACCTGACCGTGTAGATACGAATACTGAAGTTCTTTGGGCACGTGGCAGGAACGAGACTCGATGGAGCGTCATTTAGTCCAGTAGGCCAGGCCTAGCTAGCACAGCGATTGTTGTTTATGGTAGAATAGAGAAAAATGACATCGCGTCGTCATACATTGCGTAAATTGTCGAAGTTGCAGGAATTATTTTTAAACATTTTACGCGTTCGATGACAAAGTGACGTAACTGTTTTCCAGTTCCCTAGACAACAATCGCTGTGCTAGGCCGGCTGCAGGGGTATTTTAAGAAGGCTACGAACCCCTCCCAAATCTCAGCGGCCGGCCCGAGTAAATTTGTTGTTGTTTCACGTAGAATCGCATCGTGTTGGCCATTCCGCGGCATTCGCCTTATTTTGGAATTGTGCTCCCTGTGTCGCATTGCACCCCGCGTTTGAGCGAGCGGTTGCAGAAATTTGAAGGAATTTCTCAATTTTTTATATTTTTTCGTACTTTGCGATTCAATTTGAATAATCGACTGATTTCAGAAATATTTTTGTTTATTTCTAATGGTGAATATATTTAGGATGTTTGCAGTGTGACAGATTTTCGAATAAAGGAACAAAACATGCATAAAAAATGGCTTGAAAATGACTCGATTTGGTGGTCAAAATATGGCAAATTAGTTTCACTCTCATTCAAATATCATAATGTTTTTTAAAAAACGAAAACGCTACAAACATAGCTATTTGTCATCCGATTATGTATGCAAAATTTCAATACGATCGGAAACGTAGTTTCCAAATGAAGCGGGAAGAACGTTTGTATGGGAGCTAAGGTATCCGTTCTGTTCTTAAAGGCGAAAGTTTGTAAGGATGTATGGATGGATGTTTGTTACTTCTTCACGCCAAAACTACTGGACGGATCTGGCTGTAATTTTGCATACAGGTAATTCTAATCCTGGAATAAAACATAGGCTACTTTTTATCCCATAAATCTGTTCCCGTGGGATCAAAATCACCTTTTAATGTTTCCATAGGAACAACGCGTGCGAAGCCGCGGGGCGCAGCTAGTTTGAATACTATTTCGACGAAACCTTAGAACGCTTCTTTGATTTGTCAAAAGTTTCCGAAGTCGAATCCAATCCGGAAAGGCTGTCCCTTTCCGACATATTAAAATACCCCTCCAGGGCAGAATGGATGTTTTTTAGAATTTGCACCACACCATCTCTTCCCTTGTGTGTCGTAAGAGGCGACTAAGGATACCCACCAGGAGCGGGCAGCAGCGCCCCCTGCAGAACAATTCTACTACCGAACTGGGATCCACAACCCTTTTGCCCAGGAGATTATGGGCATTAATTCCCTTTAGATAAACGCCAACAAGTCGCCTATCAGGGAAGGCCTGCGTCCAGCAGTGGATAAACACAGGCTGTTGAGGTTGGGGTTGATGGCAGACTGGAGAGCAAGAGGTCTCGTGGTCGCTCTCTAACAAGATCGGTCGGACCTCATCACCTCTCTTCTTCCACCATGACTGCTCCCACAACGCAACCAACCGGGAACGATGGCTGCGCATTGCACGTGCAGTCATTCATCAGGACCTTCTTCCGCAAGTGGACACAAAATTGAAGTGAATTAGAGTCAATTCATTAATTAATTAAAAGGGAAGATGGGTTACGTTCTCCCAGCGCTTACTCAAAAATTGGCATGTGTTACAACTACACGCAAACACATACGCTCACAGTTATATTTCCAGTCCTGTGCAATGCAAAGAAGAACAAAGACGGAAAGACGTATCTAAGACCGAAGTGAGACCGAGACAACAATATTTCACGCGAATCACGACCACCCGTGCCGCCGGTCCGACGGTGACTGAGGTGGGAGCACACAATTTTACACAATAAGATTGCCATTTTCGAGAAACTAGTACCTCATCTTCCATTTTTAATTAATCAATGAGTCAATTGCAGCTTTTTTGTTTCGTAATCCCCACGCTGGGGTTGGGGATCGTAGTTTTGTGTTACAATGATCTGCAAGGGCTCTGATTTCCGCCCCCGGTGGATATCCTCTTACGAAACCCACGGGCAGGATTCGAGTGATGCAAACTCTAAGCCAGCACCACGCCGCCGCTAGCAGAGTGACGCTTATAAAATACAAATAGCAAACTTTTACTGGCTCCACCCTTCAAACACAAATAAAGGCCATCTCAGAATGCGAGACATTTTCCTGTAACCTGATAAGCGAAGTTAAATCAGGTTGGAGCACCCTCAGGGATACCGTGTCTCAAGCCTCCTGATTGGTAAATATCCTAACTACGCTCGTTGACGAAGATACGTTGACGTAGATATACGCAAACGTTTCTATTCATTTACGTAAATGTAGATACGGGATTTCGGATCACATTAGTAAGGGACTTCCGTAGATTGTTTTAAGATAAATAGGCACATTCAAGAATATAAATATTATGTTAGATTCAAGAATATAATAGTACATATTTTAGGTAGGTATGTAATTATTGTAGCAATATTTGATTTATAAACCTGACATGTAACTTGTATTTGTTATCAATAAAGAACTATGGAACTATTAAATGTAACTAATTATTGTAGTTACTCTGTATGCTCAATTATTTATAGCATTGTATAGGCTTGATGTGGTTTTGGCATTAGGTAATTAAATACATTTTCAACATAATGCCCTAATTCAGGCCAAATGACTTGTCTAAGTAATATGACTTGTCTAAGTGCTTATTTTGCAAGTCTAAAGAAATAAACGATTCGACTCTGACTCTGACTCTGAAATGAAATTTTCAAGGTTCGTTCTTTATGAAAGTTGGTATTTTTTTAAGATAGGTTGTAGAAAAAAAGATTTTCTGAAATATTTGTGATAGAACCATATAAAAAAATGCTCATAATTTGATTTTGAAAAAAAAAAACACTGAACTATTTGTAAGCTTTGTGGATTTTTATAAATCTATGACTTTGATAGTTAATAAAGCGCAAATAATCATAGGGTGAGGCCTGCGTCTAGCATTAAACCAATGCAAATATACTTACTTATTCTTATTGCTTTCCTCTACTTTGGTTCGTAATACCTATGATTAATATTAGTAGACCTTATGTGGTACCTTATGGTCCAGGAACTAACTGGAATTGCAAAAATAAGGAGGATCGTCAAGGGGTATAAAATATATTTTTTTTTTATTTCCAATTTCCCATTTACGAATATACTTCAAGGGGTAGCACTGGAATAATTATTTTGAAGTCCAGTTTTTCCCCATAGGGGATTTCAAAGGGAAAAACTTGAATAACCCAAAAAAAGGTTGTGACTTAAAATATACTTATTTGTTTTTCATTTAGTCTATTCTACAATAGATCTGCAAAAAATAACCATTAACTCCCGTAATCGAATTTCGTTTAGAGTTCTTCAGGTGGAGTTGCAAATTCCTCTCACGAGTCAAATGCACGGCCATTTATAACGGGGCTTCCGCGATGTGAGAATAATAGATGCGCTATATAATAATATGATAAAAAAACTATTAAATTAAATCCTTCTAATATTACAAACGCGGAACAAACATGCATTTTTTTTTGGGTAAATGCATGTTAGTTGGTCAATCGCGCAAACGTAAACTTAAACGGCTTAGGCTTAAAGTTTACATACAGGTAGTTCTACGCCTGGAATAAAACATAGGCTTACTGCTTAGTAGGTACTTTTTAAACCAATTAATCAGTTCCTTTGGGATATACCCTCGAACAACGTTTTCATACAAAGCCGCAGACAGCAATTTGTCTATACTAATATTATAAAGAGGAAAGATTTGATTGTTTGTTTGTTTGCATTGAATAGGCTCCGAAACTACTGGACCGATTTAAAAAAATATTTCATCATCAAATAGCTTATGTTTCAGGGAGTAACATAGGCTATATTTTATCCCGGAATTGGGGAACGGGAACAACGCGGGTGAAACCGCGAGGCGCTGCTAGTATTGAATATAGAACCTCAACAGCCTGTAGAGATGCGCATATCTTATCACTCTCATGAAAAGAGTGATATAGCTCTTTTTTATCTAAAGATATATATCACTCACTTTGCTCTTTAGCTCATTTAGCTCAGTAGATCAATGATGTAGTCCTGTTGAGTTGAGTAGCTCATGAGCTAAAGATAAAAAAGATACTATAATGTCTCCGTTGAGCTGAGCAACGTAGCGCTAGAGTGAGAGATGAAAATAACTAAAGTACACTTTTAGTTCTTTAGACAACAAAATTTCAGAAAAATACTCAACAGTTAACATTGCAACTGATTACGATTACGTTCAAAATAATGCATTCAAATTTTTTTGCATAATCATGCCTGAACTTGGTCTTGTTGTCTATCTCTTTTTTTCACATTGTATCTGACATCGTGCATTTCACTCCATCAAATCACTCGCCTGTCGCTCACTGCTCAGTAGTCTTCGCTCTCACTCATTAGCTCATTTCGCTCAGCACTATTACGGTTCGAAAATGAATCAATAAGCTAAATGAGCGAAAGATATAGTTAAAACCAAGGCGAGCGAGAGATAGATTCGCTCAGTTGAACGGATATATATCTTTTGTATCGTTCACTCATGAGCTACAAGCCTCTAACAGCCTGTATTGGTCTACTGCCAGGCACAGGCCTCCTTCTCATAAGTGCCTAATTGAAGTTTATCTAATAGGTAATGCCCATAATCCCCACGCTAGGCATGCGGGTTGGGAATCGCAATTCAGTGGTAGAATTCGTCTGCAGAGGACGCTGCTGCTCACCTCCACTATAGTTATCTGTCAGTCACCTCTTACGACGCCGGTGGTTCGACAGTGTCTAACAAGGCTCTAAGGCGATTGGAGTGACCGGTTGTAAGAATCCAAGATTATGAGAGAACTCTTATACAAAAAAACCAATAATAATAATAATAAAAATCATTTATTTTTCTTCACAAAGGTTCTCAATACAAATATAGCCGTCTTATTTAGAAGGTATAGTAGTGTGATGTGAACCTGTATTGTGAAGACAGGTGCCTGATGTAGGTTTAATAAAAACCTGTATTACAGGTCACCAGGGCTTCAAAGCCTATTACACCTCACGGTGTGCTGTGCCCGGTGCACCGTGGCCACACCGTGGCGGCGCAAGGGACGTTCTGATTACACTGCACGGTGGACGCCTCCCTAACTCAGTTGGCAGTCGAACGTAGTAGGAGTATGACGCCTGTGCTCTCAAAATATTATATCAAAAAAATGGAATCGCCCTATTTTTCTTTTTATCGTTTTTATTATGGCTGCACTGTCGAAATTTTTATGACGACCTCTGCGCCGCAGGAGGTTGCGGGTTCGATTCCCGCCTCGGGACAAATGTGTGTACGATCTGCAGACATTTGATCAGGGCGCTCTAAATGTTTTCTATGTATTATAAAAAATATCAATCTATGTAGTGTATTGATTGTATTAGGTATATCAGTTATCTAGTACCCATAACACAAGCTAGGCATGTCTTTATATAATTCTAAAACATTGGCCAATACATCATTTTTCTTATGGGAAGTCATTTTTCGCACGCAAGGCTCGTTGACGCACGTCCGCTCACAACGAACGCCTCGCGCGACTGAGCGCCCGCCGCGCCCGGTCACCCTGACAGCGATTACATTAGCCGGTACACCAGCACGGACGGCCGGGCTCTCCCCGTGTCCCGGTGGCCGCACCCTTACTCCCTAACAGCGATTACACCTCCCGTTTTAAGGTTCTTGACTCACACCGTGCCCGGTGTGCCGTGTAGTGTAATCGAGCTTTTCTTTTAAATTTTTGGCATTGGCAATTCCCCGATTCTCCCATTTACAATATGACACTGGTGCATTATGAATTTCAGTGGAGGCAGACAACCCGCATTTTCTTACATCCGTGAGGTTGACGAATAGCAGATATTAAGCAACCTCGATGCGGGTAAGTGCCTCACAGTGGCTCTATCTGTATGATATCTCAATTCATGGACAAAATATAAAGGTAAAATGAAAATGGGACGTATATCAACTATTTTTATTTTTATTTTGAAGATGAAAGTCCCTAAAGAAGTAGTGAAGTGTACTTCCTGCCGTGGGACGTATGTATGTCTACTTAATTCTATACAGGGCAATTAAAATTCACTGCATATTCTGCCAATCAAGACGTCGGGTCTTGATTCATACAAAATATGTAAATCATCTCTGATAGTAAATGAAAAACATTATTTCTCCGGGACTAGGTTTCAAATCAAACCTCTCTAAATCATAATTATAATTGAAATGATTTTTTATAGTAAAAGTAAAATGAAGTATTTATTGCAGCAAAAGAGAAAGGTAGTTTATAACATTATTTGGACATTATTAATAATAAAAAAATATAATAGGTACCTATAACCTACTATAAATAAAATAGTTGGGCGCGGAACCACTGTGCACTGGGCTGAACCTGCTGAACCGGCCCATACACCAGTGCAAGTGGCGCCCACAACTATTTTATCAGTTTAGTCAAGTTTTAAAAATCCATCGTTTAGTT
This sequence comes from Eupithecia tripunctaria, assembly GCA_955876795.1. NCBI lineage: Eukaryota > Metazoa > Arthropoda > Insecta > Lepidoptera > Geometridae > Eupithecia > Eupithecia tripunctaria. Next base: position 2,279,826 of record OY041623.1, on the reverse strand, counting down.
TGTGGTATCTATTATAAGTTATTTATTAATGCCTCTGTAATAGTTTCATTTTGTAAAGCTTAGGCAGAAATACGAACTTGCGCTTTTTGACCACCAAACTCTATTTTCGCATCTCCTCCTAAACTATATGAGATAAAATTATTACAGAGGTATTAAAAAATATCTTATAATTAATAGATACCACAAACTGAACGTAGGATTTTTTAAAAATCGTACGATAAACGTAAAAATAAGAAATAGGTATCGCTGTCATATTGACTCGGGTATGCGCCCAGGAATTTACCAAAAACCCTGTACAGGCGCTCATTACTCCAGTAATGAGCGCCTGGACATAGGCCTCCAGGCCTATGTCCAGCTGTGGACTTATCTAGGGATGATGATAAAACATGATAAACACTAGTTATTTCATTTTATTTATAGTTAGTTTCCCTAGTTTACTTATCGGTTCCGGAAACCGAAAGAACCCTTCTTCAATAATTACAACCCTACTCCAATAGGTATAAGGGTGCTTGACCCAACTCTATCTTTGAGATGCTTATGACTTGGCCAAGGATTTTCTTTGACAAAGGTATGATCAAATAAGTACCCACATGTCTATGTAAAATATTGATAAATATTTCTATGCAGAGATAGATACGCTCATAGGTACTTCATTCAAAGTCACTCAGATAGTTTTGGAAAGAGCTATGCTCGGAGTCCGACAGAGAACCAAAGTTATCGACATAGCTCAAAGAACTAGCAAACTGAAGTGGCAGTGGGCTGGCCATATCTCGCGAAGAACCGACAATCACTGGGGTAAATGAGTTCTTGAGTGGAGACCACGACTTGGGAAGACGTGACGCCCTCCGGCAAGGTGGGATGACGATCTGCTAAAGATCAGCAGATGCTGGATCGTGGATGCGGCAAGCTTCCACAGCTTCCACAGCGGTTTGGTGTTCATTAGGGAAGGGCCTATGTCCAGTTGTAGACGAATAGACGAGGATGATGATGATGGTGGTATTGATATATCGGTAAAATTATCGCCAGTATCAATCATAACTAATATTATATTATTGCTAAAGTTTGGATGGATGAATGTTTGTTATTATATATTGTTTTTCACCAAAACTGCTGAACGGATCGGACTGAAATTTTGCATACAATTGAATTTAATCCTGGTATCAAATATAGGCTTTAAATCCTACAAATCAGTTCCCTTAGGATATATATAACCAAAACCATTGGATGTTTTCAAAGAAACAACACATACGATGTAGCAGACAGAGTTTCCATGCGGTAGAAATAACCTTAAATCATAGTATAATTTAAACGAACAACGCGTGCAAAAACGCAGGCAGAATCTAGTATCTACATAAACTCATGGAGGTGGTATTATAAATACCAAAACATTGCAAATATTCTCAAAAAACAGCAAAATCCTTTTAAAATCCCGTAATTCTTGTCTCGTGCTGGATAAAAGATTTTCACGTACAAAAAATAAATAATAGCATCATTTTGTCGAACAATATATTATTATTAATATTTTCATACCTACCATCCTTCACGTCTTTGTCTACGTGAGACCGCGGCTTCTGCGGGCCTTTTAGTAAATTGAAGCTTTTGATGTACACGTGAGGACAAAAAAACATACCTACAGAGACAAGATTTACGGTTCTGACGCATAATGACCAATAATAGGGTATATGCATCTTTTTTTTTAATTTTTAAAAGATTCTTTAGGTCATTATTTAACCGAGAAATAATAAGACGCTCACTGAATTTCGCATTAACAAGGTAAAAAAAAAACAAATCAAAACGACAATCATTTTCGGGTGATAAAAACGCTGCCATATTGGCGCCATGTTTATTTGACGTCGACGTTCACACTTGATTGAAACCTTTTGTGACGACCTCGGTACTGATCATCTCAGGAAAGAGGTTTTCCGAAAAAACTGAAAATGATCGACAAATACGAAATGTCAAGTGGGCAGAATAGTGTCAAATCATGGTGCAGCAAGCAGAATAAAAATAGAAGAAATGTGTACAGTGGTGTCACGTCCGCTCTAGTCAATGGCGTAGCGTTTTGAAATTTTGCGATTGAGATTTAAAATATCAATTTTTCAATGGTTAAATTCTACAATAAAAACATTTCAAAATGCAAAAATAAATATGTAGATATGTTTCTATATCAATAGAGAATACGTATATATTTTTTTAGCCATTTTGAAATCACATGCATTTACCCTATTCAGAATTCTTATATTGACCAAACATATACGAGTAAGCGCGAAATGTCGAATTCTGAGCATGAAAAATAGGTACGCATAATGACATACAATACGCAGAAAGACGCATAAGCCAAACGACTAATACAACCGCATAATGAGCAATGACTTATACTCAGTTTGACCAATCTGCGATCCTGAACCCCAGCGTATAAACCCCCAATTACGATAGATTTGTAGATAGATAGAAAACACTTTATATTCCACACAAAAACAGATACAGAGAAATTGGGCATTATGGGCACTACCCCCCATGACTTAAAAACCACTCGCTTATCAGGCTTGCGTCCAACCGGCCTAGCACGGGGATAGAATAGAGAAAAATTACATCGCATCGTCATACATTGCGTAAATTAATGAAGTTGAAGGAATAAATTAAAACATTTTACGCATTCAATAACAAAGTGATGTAATTTTTTTCTAATCTACCCTAGACAACCCCCGTGCTAGGCCTACAGCACTATACCAATAAAGGCTGTTGAGGTTGAGGGTGCCAATATTTTGCAATGAATTGAACCAAATATTAGGTACTCTTTATTTTACACATCAGACGTTTTTACTGCGCCATAATGAACCGAGCGCTTTAGGACGAAAGTTGAGAGTTGGTATTTTATTCCTAATGGCAGATTCATTTTCTTTTATAAAACGGTGTGGTTCTAGCAATATATCCATTAAATGGTTGAATATAACTCTAGTTCAAATTACTTTATTTGCTAGACAGTCGGAGAGTTCAAGACTTTCGACTTTCCGTTGCTATTTTTGCTTTTATTTATATAAGCCCTTGATTTTCGTTTTTATGAAGATAAAATTGGTACTTATATCTAAATAAGTGCCAGGGCTATCGATTGGCAATTTGAGGACAACAAAAACAACAACAAATTAAAATAAAACAAATAAATTCAGGCAAAAGGAGTAAATTCAGCGCATTTTACTAGCAGCGCTGGTTTTCAATTGACCCCTCTCGGGTAGCTGGTCACCGAGAGGATAAAGTGATCACGGGACTTATTACAGACAATACTTATGTGCTCGGTAAATATTATGTAAGATTATTAGGTATATATGTACAATGTACATAATGTTGTAGGGACATGTGTGTTTAAGTGTTAATTCCCTCGAGGCACCAGTCTCATAGGAGTCTGGGCAACGGGGGACCATGTGAATCTTTGCGTGCTGCATGATAGGTTATTTATTATTATTTTTATTATTTATTTATCAACTTAAAATAACATTACATAGAAAACTAATAATAACACTAGGTAAACCACAGAGGTTTGTGAAACAGTGCTATTAGCGAGTCAGCCGAATAGCTACCTATCAGATAGGTTTGACAAAAATAATAGCTTAATATAAGTTTTAGTGTGATTGATTACATAGGTACTAAAAGAGTTACAAAATTAGACAGAACTAGGTAGCTACAGTTATTAAGATAGGTAGGTACAATATATTTCTTTATTATCTTGAGGTTAAGCTCATAAAATGGAATTGGGTGAGATCAAACTCTTTGATACCGATGCAGGTTCGATAAGAAGTACGATCTGAGTTTATATTTTATATTTTTAGGTGTTATAGTGTTCAGTAGTTCGATGGGAAGTTCATTTACTAGCCGAGGTACCAGATAACTGGCCGTCCACTCGCCGTACGCATTATTTGCGCGCGAAGTGACTAACCGGTTTCGAGTGACCGCTCGAGTGTGTATAGGGTGACTAACAACTTGTCTAATGGTTTCATCAAAGAAATAATTTAGGAGAATCATATATTTAAATTGAGTATGGACGGGCAATATTTTACAATGCTCAAAGAGACCCAATTCATCTTCTTTAAATTGTTGTTTGACGTTATGGGAGACAATTTTTTTTAGTATTCTCAATTGAAGATTATATATTTGATTGAGGTAAGTAGTGTAAGTACGACCATAGCTAATAAGTCCATATTGAATGTAGGATTCCGCTAGCGAGTTATAAAGCATAAGTTTGACCTTAAAGGGTATACGGTCCTTGAGTATTGCCATATTAGCTAGAAAGTGCCGAAGTCTATTGCAGACACGCTCAATGTGATTGGACCATGTGAATTTGCTATCTATGAGTATGCCTAGGTACATTTCACTACTGACAATGTCTATAGTGGGACATTTGCAATTATCGTTTGATATGGCATGCAAGCACCTGTGGTCGTGGGCAACTAGATTGTTAAGTGGATGCTTTTTTATGTAAGGAGACTTTACTACTAACATTTTAGTTTTATTTGCATTCAATACTAATCCTGCATCGTGACACCATTTAGTTATGTTGTTAAAATCGATTTGTAGGAGGTCACGTGCTTTTTTAGGGTCATCATTAACTGCTACAAGGCACGTATCGTCGGCAAACTGGTAGCATGTGGTATGCTTGATACAATTGCTCATTTCGTTGACATACGATAAAAAATGAAGCGGTCCTAAAACGGACCCTTGTGCGGTACCCTCCGTAACTATAACGTAGTCGCTGTACATATTATCAATTTTTACAGTATATTTACGGTTGTCAAGGTAATTTTTACACCATTCTAATAGGGGACCTCTGATTCCGCAGTTATCTAACTTCTTTATTAGCTGGGCGTGTTCTAGGGTGTCAAACGCACGGGAAAAGTCAATTAACAAGACCAGCACGTGTTTTTTATTATTTAAGTTATCGTTAACTTCGTCTGTGAAAGTAGTTAGGAGGTCTTTTGTACCCTTTCCTGGTTGAAACCCAAACTGATTCCGGTACAAAACTTCATGTTTCTTATAAAACTCATGAATCTGTTCACTTATATATTTTTCAACTATTTTATCAATGGAAGAAAGCAGCGTTATTGGTCGGTAGTTGCCGTAGTCGTTATGCTTCCCCTTTTTATAGACTGGTCTGACGCAGCCTACTTTTAATTCATCTGGATATATCCCTGATTTAACACTACAGTTTATTAAGTTTGCTATAGCAGTAGATACATTTTTTCCCGGTGTGTTCGTGTGTATGTTTTTGTGGGTGTATGTGTGTGTGTTTGTGTAATGTGAGTGTATGTGTTTTGCTCTCTAGTAGGCCTAGCATAGGGATTGTTGTCTAGGGTAGAATAGAAAAAAAATGCGTCACTTTGTCATCGAATGCATAGAATGTTCGAAATTAATTCTTTCAAATTCAATAATTTTCGCAATGTATGACGATGCGATGTCATTTTTCTCTATTCAAACCTAGATAACAATTCCCGTGCTAGGCCGGCTGAGGCACCAGTCTCTTGAGAGTCTGGGCAACGGGAGACCATTTTGTGTAATGAGAGCTAGTAAGGGGTGTGGGAGTGTATTTGTGTGTATGGATGTGTGCAAATGTGGTCTTGTTACGATTTAGGTTTTGAGTTTAAAGGTTTTTTTCTACCATATAACTCTGTCGCGAAAAAAGTAATATTTTATCTTTTTTTTTAAATGACATCGAACTTATTTTTATTCTCAGAGGTGGTGGTAGATTATTCCATATCTTTGACGCTTGGTATTTTAAACAACCTTTAAACCTTTTGTGATTGGCATTTGGTGATCGCAAGAATGTTTTTGGAGCGGGTGTTACGATCATGAGAGTCTTTGGCCGAAATAAACTTCTCAAATAGGCATTTTTAGTTTATTAGTGTGTACAGAATGACACCTTCCGGACACCTAAAAGTGTAAATATTTTCTAAAAGAATTTCCCGACTGTAACATAATCTTATAAATCCCCGATTCGGAAGATGTAAAAAGTCTAGTAAAATTGTAGGTACAACATTAAGTTCAGCTCCGAGTAGACCGATCGGAGCTGAACTTAATGTGATGTTAATGATTAATGTTCTCATTTATTTAATAAACAGAATAGATACTTAGTTTAGTTTGGTATATAGGTTAAATCTGTTTAGTTTTTTTTATAATTTTTATAAGTGTATTTTTCTGTTACTTAGTTAGAGCGACATAAACGCAATAAGGTTCGTAGTTAACCCGCTTACATCCGTAATGAAGTCATTAAGCTCTTTAAATAAAGATAAAAAATAACTAAAACGAAAGTATTCAACTCCATCCTACATAAAAACCACATACTTTCTCTTTCCCTGAATGAATTAACCCCTACGTTGCAGTTTCAGTTAATCCACCCATATGGTTATTTCTTTCCCCATACATTCCGGCTGGCCTGCCGCCAGCCCGGTTAGATTAAACTCTGGTGGCATCAGGCTGCATTATTGCCTGAGCAATGGCAATTGGATGCAAATATTTGTATGATTATACAAATTCATGAATTTTATGGTTGGTATTTTGTAATATCAGTTTCTGTGCCGAAATTTATTTTTGATAGGATTTTCACTTTCCAGTTCAAGTTTAAATACGCTGGTATTTTTATTCTGTGGTATATTTTCGTTTATTTAGCAGATACGATATATAGATATTACGATATTATTATTATTTTCTCTTATATTAACAAAAATGTCGATAAACATATATATGTACCTATGTAGTATATTTTCAGTGTAGTATATATATATATATATACTAAATATACTGAAAATATACTACATAGGTACATATATGTTTATCGACATTTTTGTTAATATAAGAGAAAATAATAATAATATCGTAATATCTAATAAGTATATCAATATCATCAATACATAGTATAAAACAAAGTCGCTTTCGCTGTATGTCTGTCCGTATGTATGCTTAGATCTTTAAACTACGCAACGGATTTTGATGCGGTTTTTTTAAATAGATAGAGTGATTCTCAAGGAAGGTTTGTATGTATAATACATGTATAATATAGTAGAGAAACACTGATAAATTTAGAGGTTTCTAATGTGATGTCGTAAATAAGCACGTTTTTTTGCGCTTATATTGCAAACGCTGGCTGAACCCTATGAGATAGACCAAAATAAAGTACTACAGTATTGTTCACCTTAAAAAAGTCCGCGATGGTATATGTCTATCTCTTAGGGATAACCCACCATAACCATTTTTATCCTTTAATAAAAAATGGTTATTTACGAAGTGATTTTAAACAATACAGCATTAATCCTTATCCAATTAAGTACCTTAAATAAATTGTGCATTTATTATAGATCAATATGCTTTTTATAACATGTAATTTAAGTGAATATTTCCGAAGATATAACAAATTTAAAATGCAGGGTCGTAGTTGTTTGCGCCTGGCCGCGGCGGTACCGACCCGCGGCCGGCCGGGGGTCGGGCGACGCGTGCCTATAAATAAATAGCGCGTCGATGGCCGCGCTTTGTATTATATGGTATAGTTGCTTCCCGCTATCTGGCCCTATGTATGCTTAGACCTGTAAAACTACGCAACGGATTTTGATGCGTTTTTGTATATTGGAAGAGTGATTCAAGAGGAAGGTTTATATTGTATAATACATCAGTATTGCACCCGTGCGAAGCCGGGGCGGGTCACTAGTTATTTATATAACCTTCATGAGCACACAGATCCCCTAGTACCATCCAATGATCCTATACATCCACGGTTGTCTGGTAGAGATCGCTCTTGAGCGATAAGACCGCCACTTGTCACTTATTTTTTAAGCTGTTCTATTGTTGTTGTATTTATTTATTTCAGATAATAAGAATCCATAGCACAAAAATTAAAATAAATATAAACATGTCAATAAAATTAAAATTAAATCAAAATTAAAATATATTGTATTGTATTGTTTCTTTTAATAAGTGTGCAATAAAGAATTTCCTATCTATCTATCTATCTAAACTGGGTCAATTCTTTTCGCATCACATAACTATTATAGAAATATGTGATGATGCGGTGTGTCTAGAACCGCACTCGCCCTGAAGATGTCCCTCGTTGGTGTTCTTCCAACACAAACAAGGTTCGTAGTTAACCCGCTTTCATTCATAATGAATTCGTCAAACTACGAAAGTTTCTATAGTAAAAGACCTACATCCATGCAAAATTTCAGCCCGATCCGTTTTGTAGTTTTGGCGTGAAGAACTAACAAACATTCATCCATCCAAACTTTCGAATTCTATCTTTATAAGTGTGTTTTTATGAATAATATTATCGAGAGTCTCTAAATGTCTTTTTTTAGGATGTTTTATGAATTGAGCAGTACCTATAGAAGAAGAAAATGCATGAAATTTGCAGAATTATTATTTATTCATATAATTATACGGAAAAAAATGGTTTAAAACCGGTGCTTCTGCTTTTGCACAAAGCCATGCAAACACCAGTAGTAACTAAAACACTACTGCTAGGTCTGAGGTCTAGTTACACAAAAGAGTGAGTTGGTGACGACTCGGACAAAAATTATTAGGACACACACAGTGTCCCAACTGACACTTTTGATTTAAATATGTATTTTTTCGGCTACCATAAAATTATTAAAACTGTTGATTACAGTCGGGCAAAACATGTTAAGCAAAATATAATATGTGATAAGGCTATCGAGAGGCATCAGAGGTGGACAAAAAAGGTAACAACTTGGAAGGGGCCACAAGGCAAAAGACAAAGAGGAAGGCCTTATGCGCGATGGGAGGATGATATCAAAAATATTGCAGGACCGCACTGGATGCAACTGGCTCAGGAGAGAGATGTATGGCAAACTTTGGAGGAGGCCTTCACCTTAACAGGGGTTCTCGAAAAAGAAACTGACTAATAAAATTAAGTACCTACTTACCTAGAAAATAATAAAATTGAATTGAAATCATATAATGATTGCTAATTAATAATATTAAATAAATCAATTTCTTTACTTAAACATATATCAGTAATTATTATATTTTGTTTACTGCATGTTATGAATAATTTAGATTATAAATAATTAGAGGTTCAAATAATGTATGTAATTTCGTGAAATAAAAGGCTTTTTATTTTATTTATTTTATTAAGGCTATCGAATTACTTTGTGAGCATGTGGTACAGTCGTCCCCTGGCCGAGCTTAAGGCCCATACAGCAGCGAAAGTGGCGCCCCCAATTAGTTTATCTTATTATTACGTTAAACGCAGTTATTTTTAAAAATCCTACGTTCAGTTTGTGGTATCTATTATAAGCTATTTAATAATGTCTCTGTAATAGTTTCATTTTGTAAAGCTTAGGAAGAGATACGAAGTTGCGCTTTTTGGCCACCAAACTCTAATTTCGCATCTCCTCCTAAACTATATAAGATAAAATTATGAAAGAGGTATTAAAAGATAGCTTATAATAGATACCACAAACTGAACGTAGGATTTTTAAAAATTCCTATGATAAACGTAAAAATATGATAAAATAGGTATCGCTGTCAGATTGGCTCGGGTATGCGCCTTAAAGCAAAATTAAATGTGACTGGTGTAGGGGCGTATCGAATGACACAAGAGTTTGGAGCCCTATACCAGAGAATCCTACTAAAAGGAGCGAAAAGGGTAGACTGTTCTTGGTTGAAACACTTTGACTTTGATTGTAGGTGGCGGAGTTTTCTTTTTTAGTGCCACTATAAGGTTTCTATTTGGTGGTGCTAGGATCATTCGTTTAGTAACATCATCTAACGATGAATAGAAAAATGGTTTAACTGGCACCACAGTGGGGACAATTGAAACCAGTGAGAATGAATGAAACATGCCAATATATTCAAAACTATTATAGTTATAATATTCAGTTTCAATCACATTCATTAGTTCACTATTGAGCTACTACTGAAATCATGAAAAGATGGATAGCTTAACGTACATATTTATGATAATAGGATTATGGATGCGGGAAGCTTGAAGTAGTTAAGACAAAAAATGCTTTGAACTTTCATACATGTATTAATCAAACACAGACATTTCCTTTATCAGGGGCAGCAGCTGTATCATCCCATCTGGTATCAGGCATCTTGGATTTGCTTGACTGAAGAAAATTGCTTTATGGAGTGCAACACGGAAAAAGGGCTGACCTGTAGCCTAGTTGCTTGTGGCCTAGTTGTTGGTTAGTTTAAATATTGTAAACCTAGATTTTAAATCTAGGTTTACAATATTTAAACTAGGTTTCTTCTAGGTTTAAACCTAGAAAGTTCTTTAAATCTAGTTGTGGGAAACAAGAAACAGAAACAAGTAGTCATAACCGTATTGAGTGACAAGAGTTTGGAGCTCTTTACCCAGCAGTAAGTGAAACAAGAACAGAATAAAAAGTAAGTAGAACACTTTGTAAGACAAAAACAAGCTCTGAACTTTCACACACAGACATTTTCTTTAACACTTGGTTTTACCACTAACTCATGCTCACTATTAGGTGTAGTTTCCATGGGTGTTGCAGCAGGGTCCGACGGGGCTGCAGCAGCACCCCTGGACGCAGGGGCAGCAGCTGCAACCACAGCAGCAGCGATCACACCCTGAGGGACACCTGGCGAAGGACTGGTGAGTGAAAGCACGGTAGCATCCTGTCTGGTAAGGCATATCGGATTCGATTCGCCGAAAATATGTAGTAGAGAAATAGTTTTTGTAGTTATTATAGGTTTTTTTTGTTTTTTTTCAGTTTTTGATTGATTTGTTATAATGTGGTAGTAAAATGACAGAAGAACTCGGTGATTTGTTTTTTTAAGTGACAGACAAAAAAAGACAATAGCTATGATGACAGAATGAAAAAGATGATGATTTTGTTTTTTTAGAATGTCATAGAGACACAAAAGAGACATTTTGATAGAGAATTATAGGATTTTTCCTATAATGGCATCGAAATAGGAAACAGGAAACCCCGTCTTTTTTGTGTCTTGGACCTGATTTGTGTAATTTTGCTAGCCATGCTTTCTGTCCAAGCGCTCTAATGACACTAATTCAAATGCTTTCCATAAATGCCAAAAAGGAAATAATTTTAATACATATCGCGCATTGTGAATCTATGAGGGACCGGCGAAAACTTTGATCGATGCTTTCAATAAATACATTGTCTATTCTTAAAAGTCTGTTCTAAAAGAGAAGAGTCGTGAAAAGCATTCGTGTGCCTTTTTGACAACTTTTGTTGCGTTTGACAACACTGCTCTGTCATTGCAGTACCTTTTTTTTTTTTTTTTTTTTTTTTTTTTTTTTTCGGCGAGGAAAATTCGTTTACGAATAGACTGGTCTGGGGAAGACCAGAATTATGTGGGACTCGACGCCCTGAGAAGGACGTAATACCCACTAAAAACCTCTCCGGTGTCCCTCTTTCGCCGTTTTCGCCGAACCACGGGAACATATTACCTCCGCGATCCGACTGGCGTCCCCTTTTCCTCCCATACATAGCCGGCGAGCCCACCATTCCACACACTCGCCGACTCCATTCTTCCTTCACCATTCCTACCCTCTATTGAGACACAAACAGGACATAGACGGTTGAATGCCTATGTCGACTGCTGTGCCCAAATGAGCATTTCTCCCCCCATACTACCAGGTGTGGGTCACACATTTACACACGCACACATACTCAATCTCTCATTCACACTTGTTCTATCACACATTTCTCATTTATTCTAGTCACGCGGGCACAGTGCCGCGCACACTTAGCTAAAGCAGCGCGCGCATCACTGTCCCGCGTGTCCCACACCTGTGCACGAGTACTGCAGGTTGCGTCCCGCGTATCTCATGCCATTCATCACCTATCATTATCACACAGCCTTATGGCTGCATAGCCCACTCATACGTCGTCACATCCATCCTTCCTCATGTTGCCGCCGTGCCGGGACACTGGTACGGCGACAACCCCTCTCCTCTTCGAGCAGCAGAGGCCTTTCCCCAGGCCTCGCGCCCGAAGATCTCTCTAGTTCGGGTGCTATTAGTTAGCACCCAAGCTCTACAGGCTTCCGGGAGGGCGTCAGCACACGCGCAAGTGGGCGGCCGAGCACACCTCCAGCCTGCACAATACGTGCCGGCAGTCACCCGCGCATACCACACAACGGGGCGCGCCTCCAGGCCCCGCCCGCACGCACGCCCGTGTATCAGGCTCAGCCGCTTGCCTGCAACAGTCACAAACATACAACAGGAAGAGGAAAAACTCCTACACTCGCGAACCCGAGGCCTACACATGCCTCGAGTTCGAAAACCAGTCAGAGGGCGGCAGTTGGCGACTGTCCGCCACCCGGCGCCCGACAGCCGTCGTCGGAGATGGCATCTCACGCCCTCTCGCTGTCGACTATGTAACATGCAAAGGGGGGCGCCTTCGGGCCCCGCCCGCACGCACGCCTGCGTATCAGGCTCAGCCACTTGTCTGTAACAGTCCAATCCAAACATAGAAAAGAAGAGAAAATAACCCCCTCCCCCTACACTCTTCGAACCCGAGGCCTACCTATGCCTCGTGTTCGAAAACCAGTCTCAGGGGGGCAGTCGGCGGCTGTCCGCAACCCGGCGCCCGGCAACCGCTGTCCGCCGCCTGTTTGCACGCCTTCCAAGGCGGCGCGCCTCCGGGTCACGCTCACGGATGCGCTCCGCCTGTTCCTTGGACGTCATCACCGCCTCCGAGAAGGCAGAGATGGCCTCCCACGCCCTTTCGCTGCCAACCATGGCCTGCACAATATTAATCAGCGACAAGTTCACCCCGACCACTTCAACTAAAGTCGCCCTCTCTACTGTCCACGCCGAGCACTCCACCAAAGTGTGGCGCGCCGTATCTTCGGCGCACCCACAGTGATGGCACTCTGGTGTGGGTTCCGCCCTCGCCACCCTCCACAGATACCTTCCGAAGCACCCGTGCCCAGAAAGGATCTGCGTAAGATGGAAGGAGAGGACACCGTGCTCCCTCGATACCCAACGCTCGAGAACCGGCCGCACCGCGTCGATGGTGTCTTTGCCAGCGGTGGGCTCTGCGAGCTCTCGCAACCACCGACCAAGGAGACGCTTACGCGCTCGCATGCGCCAGCGGAGCATCCCCTCCCTCGGCAGTGGCTCCCCCGTTGACCGGTGCACCACAACGCGCTCATAGACTGCGGCGAGCACACGAGCATCTAGCTCCCAGGGAAGGCAACCAGCGAGTACACATGCCGCCTCAAAAGAGACGGTGCGGTACCCGCGCACTACCCTGAGGCACATGACCCTCTGTGGCCGGCGTAGAAGGGCCTTGTTAACTCGTCCCAAGGCGTCCTCCCACACAGGTGCCCCGTAAAGTGCCATCGACCGTACCACCTGCACGTAGAGCCGCCTACAGGCCGCATTCGGTCCACCGACGTTCGGCAGCAGGCGGCCAAGGGCGGCGCACGTTGCCACTAGCCGTGGCACGAGTTGCCGGAAATGCTCACAGAATGTTAGGCGGGGGTCAAGGACTATGCCAAGGTAACGCATTGCTGATCCGACATCGATCCATACCCCACCCACCATCACACGAGCACCAGCCGGCGGCGGCCCACTCCGCCGTCCGCGGAAACACAGGGCCTCGCACTTCGGCAATGCCACCTCCAAGCCCAGCCGCCGTATGCGCTCCAGCACGACTTCCACACCCGCAGTCGCGCGGGCAGCTGCGTCGTGAAAGTCAGCACCGCGGGCAGTGACCAGCGTGTCATCCGCATAGCAGGTCACGCTGACACCATCCGGCAGCTCTCCCCGCAACACCCAATCGTACCCGATGTTCCACAACGTGGGTCCGAGGACCGATCCCTGAGGAACACCGCGCGTCATGGGCTTGGCTTTCCACGCCTCCCGCGCTGGATACTGTACCTCCCTCTCGGAGAGGTAGGCACCAATGATGCGGCGCAGGTACCCTGGAAACCCGTGGTACCGGAGGGCCTCCTCAATGCAAGCCCAAGGGAGGGTGTTAAAGGCATTCGCTATGTCTAGCGAGACTGCCATCAACACCCCTCGGCCAGCTATTGCCTCCTCTGCCATCCCCTTCACCCTACGGACCGCGTCAATGGTGGACCGGGCTCGCCGAAACCCGTACTGGGCGTCGGCGAGGTCCGGTCCCACTCCTTCCAAGTGCCGCACAAGGCGGGCCACCACGATGCGCTCGAAGAGCTTGCCCACCTCGTTCAAAAGGACGAGTGGTCGGTAGGCGGACGGCGAGTCCTCCGGTCGTCCTGCCTTCTTCAGCAAGACCAGTTTCCCAGCCTTCCACTGACGAGGAAAGTGGCCCTGCACAAGGCACGCGTTGAGCAGCGCCCTGAATCTTTCCTCGAGAGGGTCGAGCGCCACGATCACCGCACGCCCCGGAACCCCGTCGAGACCGGGGGCCTTTTTGCGGCCGCGCAGCCGAAGCAGCGCCGCTCCGAGCTCCGTCGATGTCACTTCTGGGACCTCGACGTTGTCCTCCTCCTCACCTGCTCTCGTCCCGTCCGGCCTCTCCATCGGTGGAGGGAGCAAGTCGTCCGCAGCCGGAAACAGTAGAGAGACAACCCGGTCTACCATCTCCGGCCGCATGCTCTGTGTGAGTGGTGGCGCCCACGGCCGTAACTTGTCCCGCACCATGCGGTACGGGCGCCCCCAGGGATCCGCATCGAGCGAATTTAACAGCTCTTCGAAGCCAGCATTCTTGGCCATCGCAATGGCGGAGGATAGGGCCTCCACGCACTCCCTGTACGCAGCATATAGGCGGTCCTCCTCCACTAGATCGCGACGACTGATGTGGCGGCGACGGCTGCGGGTGAACGCACGTCTCGCACGCACGGCATCGACACGCAGCGCCGCAATCTCCGCCGACCACCAATACACGCGGCGCCTGGGGGCGTGTGGCCCAAGACGGGGCATCGCAGAATCACAGGCGCGCTCTAGCGCCCCACGAAGCCACTCGGTCTCTGCCGCGACATCCACCTCTGTGACGCCAGCGACAGGCCTTGACGCCCAGGCCTCCACCTCTGCCGCCTCCAGCAGCAGGTCTCGGTCCATCTTACCGAGGGCCCAGCGAGGCGGGTCACCCGGCAGGGGACGCCATGGGTCCACCGGAGCCGCAGAGAGAGCCGAAACATCAAACCGTACGTACCGATGGTCCGACAGCGTTTCCACTCCCTCCAAGACCTTCCAGTCAGAGATACGGCGCGCGAGTTCAGAAGTCGCAAACGTGACATCTACGATGGAACCACCCGCCCGCCGTACGCATGTGTTGACGCCCCCATGATTCAGTACCGTGAACCCACCCGCTACGGCCCATTCTTCCGCTTTCCTGCCGCGCGGATTCGTCACCGGGGAACCCCACATCGCTGATTTAGCGTTAAAGTCCCCAGCGACAAGCACGTGGCGGGAGCGCCAGCTCTAATGGCGTCGCCCCAGCAGCCGTCCGAGTGACGATTGCAATTAAACCGTCGTCATCACCCACCCAGCCTCCATACGGCGGGACCCGGTAGGGTTCTGCTATGACCGCCACGTGAATCCGCCACTGCGCAAGGCTCTGAACCAGCAGGTCCTGGGCCCGTGCACAGTGGTTGAGATTCGCCTGCAGGAATCTACATGTGGCCATCTAAGACAAGGTGTCCATGGTATCCGCCTCTGGCCCCGGCCCTGCACCTGGGGGCGTCGGGCACTCGGGCTGCGATAGGGCCCTAAGGCCACCGCTAGCCACTGGTACACCTCGTCTTACCGGTGCAGTGCACGCCTTGGCGCCACATCGATGCTCCGCAGGCCTGCCTGCCGCCGCGCACAGGGTGCAACGCGGCTTGGCAATACAGGCGCCAGCCTTGTGGCCGGTCTCACCGCAACGGTAGCACTGATCGCTGCGATCCTCCTCAGACGGGCAGAGTGCTCGGGTGTGGCCGGGCTCCAGGCACCTGAAGCACCGGAGCTGCCGCGTCTCGAGCAACTCAACCCGAGCTGACCCCCACCCAACAGTCAGGTGGCCCAGCCGAAGAATTGCCTTGGCAGCGAGCACTGGGCATCGCACCCAAACTGCAAATGCCCCGAACATACGTCCAGGGCGCACTGCGCCGCAAATGACCTCGGATAATTCGCATGCACCCGCATGCGCCACCGCTGCCGCAACCTCTACCGCGGTGATAGACTCGTCAAGGCCGGACAGCCGCAGCTCCACGGACTTCACCGGCCTTGACACCTTTACTACCCTCGGATCGAGCACCTCGGCCAACCGACGGGCCAGCGCATCCGCCTTGCCACTAGCCTCGACGCCCGCACCCGCCACCTCCAACATACGAGCCCCGGTAGCCGCACATTTGAACTGTACCCGCGGTATGCCCAGCGCAGCAAGGTCCACCTTCGCTCTTGCTTCGGCGAGCACCTGAGCGTACGTCACCCCATTCTCCATCGCCGCGGGCTGCAGAGTGAGGACCACCGCAGCAGAGCGTGGCGGACGCAGTTTACGCGCGGCCAACTGGCTGGGCGGCAGCACTCGCGGCTGCGCCCGCGGCAGCGCTTGCGGCGGTGGCCCCCTGGCAGGGTCAAAAGACGGAGCGGACCCCGTGAACTCTGCATCGGGCACGCGGCGCCCCGCCATCGTCCTCCTCCCACGGTGGCGTCGGCGGCGTTGGGCAGAAGTCATCTCGACCGCAGCGGCAGGCCGGGTCTCGTTGTCACCGACATCGACGTTCTCCTCCTCATCGACTGCGGCGCGACGTTCTCGGCCCCGCCCGGCGAGCACGACCACAGACGAGGGCGCCGGGCCCACCGATGCACCGCTGGGCAGTCCAGCACGTGCAGGGATCGATACACATGCCGGGGTCGTGGTAGGGCGCGCCACCCTAGTTAATAATATATATATAGCTATAGTTAATAAATACATAGCGTCAAAAAACAGTACCGACTTGTACGGAATTTCATCAAATCTGCTCAAGATTATTGCGAAAGAGATCGCCATAGTTATCGCACACTTGTTTAACGTCAGCATTCGCGCTGGAATATACCCCGAGCCCCTCAAAAGAGTGAAAATATCCCCTCTTTACAAAGGAAAAGGGAAGAAATCGGAAATTAAATCTTACAGGCCGATTTCTCTTGTTCCCGCCATCAGCAAAATCCTCGAAGTTGGACTTAATAAAAGATTGCTGTCTTTTATCTGCGAGCGAGACATTATGTCGGACAGACAGTACGCGTATAGAGCTGGACGCGGCACCACCGACCTGGTGAGGGAAGTGGTATGGCGCGTGCTGTGCGCCCGCGAAGACGGTCAGAGCGTGGCGCTGCTATGCTGTGACCTGTCACGCGCATTCGATACCGCCGACCATCACCTCATCTCCGACAAACTCAAGTACCACGGAATAAGGGGCCCGACTCTATCCGTGCTGAGCTCCTTCATGTCGAAGCGCACGCAGACCGTAGTAGGCGATCACGGCCGATTGAAATCAGCAGAGTTGATGAATACCATAGGGGTACCGCAGGGCTCGTGCCTCTCAAACACGTTGTTCAGCCTTTTGCTGAACGACCTCCCTAAAGCCGTCAACGGGGCGCAGGCCTACATGTACGCCGATGACGTAGCCGTCATTGTTGCCGCGCCGAACACGCTCGAACTGGAGGTAAGGCTGAACGACGTAGTGCAGAGCCTCGAGCGGTGGTTCCGATCGAATGGCCTAGCGCTGAACAGAGACAAAACCTGTTATATGACTTTCCGTCTGAACGGCACACCTAGGCCACTGCTCGCAGTGACTGCTGGAAACACCACCCTACAGATGGTGGAATCCACTAAGTTACGTGGTTTCCAAATCGATAGTGGCCTCACATGGGAAAGTCATATAGATGAGCTCTGCACCAGACTAGGCCGCACATGCTTCGCACTGCGCCGCCTCGCCGCGACTGCCACCCGCAGCGTGGTGCTGGCATGCTACCACGCGACGGTGCACAGCACCATCACGTACGGCGTGGAGCTTTGGGCCCGCGCTGCTGACGTTGACAGAGTCTTCGTCATGCAGAAGCGCGCGGTGCGTGCTATCGTCGGTGTGCCAGACGACGTGTCGTGCCGCGATTATTTCAAAGAGTTAGGTATTATGACGCTCGCCTGCGAACTTCTCCACCAGGTGGCGATGTTCACCTACAAAAACATCGGTGTCTTCAAACGTAAAGGGGTAAATACCACCCGCGCTCTCCGTAGCAACAAGCTGGGCAAGCTTGTTGCTACGGAGAGCGCGGGTATCTTGGTCGCTCCGAGCTCTAAACTAAGCAAAGCGGAGAGGTCCGTATACGTCATGGGCCCTTCCGTATACAACAGGCTGCTGGACACAATCCGCGGGGATGCAACCTCCACGGCGGTATTTAAATCGAGATTACGCAAATGGCTGCTAGAAAAGTCGTTCTACTCGATTAACGAGTTCTACGATCTGCCAATTTGTTAACAATATAATATAGAATAATAATTTGTAAAATAACTGATTTTTAATTTAACTTTTTATTTTTATATTATGAATTTATAATTATGATTTTTAAGTACCATTATTTAATAAAGTAATAGCTACTATTGTACCTTAGTACTTAAGTACACGACATGTAACTTGGTGTTACCAATAAATATATTGTATTGTATTGTATTGTATTGTATTGTTGTAACTATGTTGTTCAATAAATGTATCTCTATCGCTCTCTATCCCCAATATTACTGTACAAATAAACAAAAATAACGAAATCTTACAAAAAATCCACTTTATTAATTAATTAACAAATACACCAAATCACACCATTTATATCTTCAAACAATCATGATATCTTCAGCAGTGTTATAGTGATTGCAATTATGCAGCCGAAGCATTTCAGGTTTCGAGTGCTGTTACCTGAAAGTAAAGAAGTAAATGGTTACCAATAACCATTTACAGATGTCCGCTCGTGTAAAGACACGAACTGTAAATGGTGTAACGCGTAAACGCACGCTAGAAACTTTCTAACTCCTCTGACATTTCAAAGGAGTTGGAAAGCGTGCATTAAAAGGGTTACGTTAGATCAACTTACCAGCAATCTTCAAGAGCTAAGCTTCAGCTGGTCTTCAATAGTAGCTGCAGCAACCAGAGTACCAGCAAGGGTTGCAATGCGAATCGCAGTTCCCAGGACACCTAGGTTGGTTTAATCAATCAATCAATCCATTTTCAAAACCCAATTTGTTACGAATAAAGGACTTGCGTAGCGAGAAACGTTTGCCCTCGAATTAAACATACAACTGTCATAATTGCCTTTATCAGCGAGAAAATATTTCGCATTTATTGAAAGAGGTTTCACGGTAAGAAAACTTACTTTCACTTATTCCTCGTGCTCCTACAAAATACTTCTACGGGTAGGAACACCGGGATACTCATGTCGCAGAAGGAAATTGTAAAACGCCAAGTAGGAGCATCGAGATACAACGAAAATAGAATAGGGTATATGCATCGATTTTTTTTATAGTGTTTATCGATTCTTTAGGTCATTATTTAACCGAAAAACGATAAGACGCTCACTGAATTTCGCAACAATAAGGTAAAAAAATCAAAACTACAATCATTTTCGGGTGATAAAAACGCTGCCATATTAGCGCCATGTTTATTTGACGACCACGTTCACACTCGATTAAAACCTTTTGTGACGACCTCAGTAGTGATCATCTCAGAAAAGAGGTTTTCCGAAAAATCTGAAAATAACCTACAATACGAAATGTGAAGTGGGCAGAATAGTGTCAAAACATGGTGCAGCAAGCAGAATAAAAAAAGAAGAAATGTGAACAGCGATGTCACGTCCGCTCTAGTCAATGGCGTAGCGTTTTGAAATTTTGCGATTGAGATTTAAAATATCAACTTTTCAATGGTAAAATTCTACGATAAAAACATCTCAAAATTCTAAAATAAATATGCAGATATGTTTCTATATCAATAGAGAATACGTATATATTTTTTTAGCCATTTTGAAATCACATGCATATACCCTGATACATAAGGACCTACTTTGATTCAAGCACAGGTGAATGCAGTTTTTTATAATATATTAAGAGTCACTTTGGCCCAAGAAGGTTAGGTGCGAAGAACTTGGACCAGGGGAACATTTAACCAGCAGTGGGATGCAGAAAGGTAATTGTGATTGCAAAACTAATGAACGGGCAGTAGAGTCTGTTTAAAAAGAGAAGTGTCGTGGAAATTGAGGGGGGCGTGTGCCAATTGACAACTTTTGTTGGGTCGACACCACTGCTTCGTCATTGCAGTAAGACTAAAAGTGTTAGTTTACTGTAACGCCACGACGCTTATTGTTTTGAACAGATTCTACATACATAGTATATCGATCAACTACCGATATATTAGGCAAGGTTCGATCCCGCTTCGGGACAAATGTTTGTACGATCTGCTGAAATTAGTTCTGGATGTTTTCTAGATGTAATAAAAAATATCTACATAAGTTGTATTATGTATGACAGTTATCTAGTACCCATAACACAAGTCTGTTTAGCTTTGGGCTAGATAACGCTGTGTGAATTTATCCAGCGTTATTTATTTATTTGTTTAGTTACCTGGCGAAGGTTCCATGGGTGAAACACCTATAACATCCGTATTGGACAGGCATCTTTAAATCATAAAATGGTTTTCTTTAAAATGGTTTGATATTTTTTTGTATTTTATAGACGCTTTTCTAATTTTTATTTCGTTTTATATTTTTTAAGTTTTTTTGGATTTTAAACTTTTATAATTTTTTGTACATTTTGTTCTTTTTGCTAGAAAATGTGGAATGACAGTTATCTGTCACTAATATTCATTTTTAAATGATGAAACGTCTTTCTGTCCTCGAAACCAAAAAGGTTTTATATAATGCCTATCCATGAAACTAGAAAATGGGTAACTATTGGCCGTTCCAATAATATAAATGCGAAAGTTTGTATGGATGTATGGATAAAGGTAGATGTTTGTTACCTTTTCACGCCAAATCGGGTAAAATTTTTGTGAATTAAAATGGAATCAAACATAGGCTACTTTTTATCTCTTAAATCAGTACCCCTGGGATATAAATCACCTTTAAACGTTTCCATAGGAACAATGTTCTCTATCCTGCGAAGCCGCGGGGCGCAGCAGTATACGTAATGTACTACAGTTTTGGCCATGGCCTGTACTTGGAATTTACAGCATTACGCTGTGAATTATTATTATCGGCCATGGCCAAGAACCAACGGCTTTCTCTATTAGAGACAAATTGATTGATGCGCACCCGACAGATGAAATTATTCAAAGCACTTAGTTTCTAACCCTTCCAACCACCTGTGTAGCAGGGGGTTAATAGTTAAAAGGGATAATAGAGAAAACATTGATTTATTAAAAAGGGAAGATGAGGTACTGGATTCTCGAAAGTGGCAACCTCAAATTGTGTAAAATTGTGTGTTCCCACCTCAGTCACCGTCTGACCGGCGGCATGGGCGGTCGTACTAGCGAAAAATATTGTTGTCTCGGTCTCACTTCGGTCTTAGGTAGGTATTTCCGTCTTTGTTGTTCTTTGTATTGCACAGGACTGGAAATATAACTGTGAGCGTATGTGTTTGCGTGTAGTTATAACACATGCCAATTTTTGAGTAAGCGCTGGGAGAACGTAACCTACATATCGTGGCCGTAGAAGGAAAACTAACTAAGTGACATAACTAAAATCGGGAGAAAAACGGGAAAAACTGTTTTTTTGCGACAAAAATGGCGATTACATTTTTTTGGCTAACAATTTTACCGTCCACTTTTTTATATTTTATAGATTAATATTCTACCTATGTTTTAATATAACAATAATCGTTTTTGGGGAATTGGTTAATGAAAAAAATAAAAAAAAACAACTATGTATTTTTCCCTCGCCAGAATTTTGAATGTTTATGTCAGTTAGTTACTTGTGTATGCCAGTTGGTTAGTTTTCCTTCGACAATATTTTCAGCTGAAGCTTAAAAAGCATACGTTAAATGCCCTTAATTAATTTTCCCACATCAATGAAATCTTACAATGCCTTCTTAATTACTTTATAATTCGTAAAACCATTCTATACATTTGCAAAGATTTATATTTTTTGATTAAAATTTGAAATAATACCAAGTTATTAATACTTTTTATTAAAAGCATGAAATAAAAATAAGAAAACCTCTGATACACTTCCGTTTTAGTGTCAGACTTAGAAGATCAAAGTTTACGTTAGGTTCATAACAAACGACTATTTCACATAAAATCAACAATAATTAAACATCAATTATAGGTTAGTTTAGAACACAACAATCATAAATTATTTGAAAATACTGAGGTACGTAAACTTAAATAAAAAAACCTTCACATAAACCTTAAAATAATCAACTCTGATTCAGTCTCATCTTTATAAAATCACTTCAAATCAATTTGAATTTGATATCTATTCAATGGCTTCAAGTACAACTTATGATTTCTACTCATAAAATACACAAGATTATAACATTTTTAGAACAGATGTTTATAATTATATAAGGTATTTTGGGCCGTGTGGTGTCGTCCTAGAATTGCACCAACCCAACTCCTCCCATGGGTGTCGTAAGAGGCGACTAAGGGATACAAACACCGGGAGGCGGGCAGCAGCGCCTCCCGTAGACCGATAACATCACTAAACTGCGATCCCCAACCCGAATGCGTGGGGATTATGGGCACTACCCCCTCAATGATTTTACAAGCCAAAAAGTGGCCCCCAGTTCCCGGCCGCCTCGCTATTCCTGGCCATGGTAGCGGCCATGGTAACGGTGGGGCAGGGGGTGCTAAGAATCCCCGGGCTACGGCAGGCTACCGATCATTACTTAAAAACTTGACCCTTGCTACGTTTGACGGACACACTCTGAGGCTTGATCACCATCTAGCGCAGTTGGAAGTGGAGCTAGAGAACATTAAATGGCATGTTCTGGGGTTATGTGAAGTCCGTAGAGAGGGGGAGGACACCGTTACCTTAGACGCGGGCCATCTTTTCTACTTTCGCGAGGGTGATAAAACGCTCACGCACGAGATAGAGAATTTCTATGGCCGATTATACGCTGCACATGCCCCTCGTTCCCAACGAGCCCACGACCACGATTCCAGAGCCACCCTGATACGCCACTATACCGACGAACCGCTACACTTCAGTCAAGACGAGATCGTGCTAGCGTGCTAGCGAGGCAGCTTAAAAATGGAAAAGCCCCCGGGGAGGATGGAATAACATCAGAGCTTTTGAAAGCTAGAGGAGCTCCTGTTATACAGGAACTAAGTACTTTTCAACGCCGTCCTTCGCAGTGGGAGAACTCCAAAGGTGTGGAGTGAGAGTTCGGTGATGCTCTTTTTTATAAAACCCTCCTTAAAAACTACAGACCCATCTCACTCTTGAGCCACATCTATAAGCTGTTCTCACAAGTGGTCACGAAACGTCTCGCCGGGAGACTCGACTAGTTCCAGCCCGGGAACAGGCCGGGTTTCGCGGAGGATATGGCACCATAGACCACATACACACAGTGAGGCAGATTATTCAAAAGTCCGAAGAGTATAATCAGCCCCTGTGTCTGGCCTTTGTGGACTATGAGAAGGCCTTTGACTCTGTCGAAACCTGGGCTGTTCTGGAATCCTTACAAGTAGACTATCGATATATGGAGGTGCAGAGATGTATTTACAACGCCGCCGCCACCATGAGTGTCCAAGAACAGGACCAGCAGTCCAAACCCATCCAACTGCGCAGAGAAGTGAGGCAGGGGGAAAACGAAAGTTTTCAATCAGTGCGTCTTACCCGTCGTGACCAACGGAGCTTAGACGTGGACACTCACGATAGGGCTGGTCCACCAGTTTAAATTCGCTCAGCGAGCTATGAAAAGAGCTATGCTTGGAGTCTCTCTGAAGGATAGGATTTGTAACGAATACATCCGACAGAAAACCAAAGTTATCGACATAGCTCAAAGAATTAGAAAACTGAAGTGGCAGTGGCCATATCTCACGTAGAACCGATAACCGCTGTGGTAAACGAGTTCTTGAGTGGAGAGTGTGGAGACCGCGACTCGGCAAACGTAGTGTAGGACGCCCTCCGGCCAGGTGGGATGACGATCTGCGAAAGACTTCAGGCAGATGCTGGATTCGTCAAGCTGAAGACAGGGCTCTATGGGGCTCATTAGGGGAGGCCTATGTCCAGCAGTGGACTAATATAGGCTGATGATGATGATGAATTCTACTTGTCCTAAACTTCTTAATGAATGATATTGTGAATGAAATTTAGTAGACAATTTACATAAGTGATTTTATTTATTTGTATTTTACCATTATATCACAATCGTATCACGCGAAAATTCATTAACTAATCTTAGTTAATTTTTCCAATTCCATAGGTCCCGCTGGACCATGAATGTGTCGAGGGAAAACTAACTAAGTGATCTTATGGGCTTTACACTGTCGCAAAATGATCTATGATTTCATTAATCTATTTATAGCTGAGTTAATTAATTTTCCTTCGCTACTTTTTTGTCTATTTTGAGAAGATTATTTTTCCATCTGTTCCGACTTGAAAGTTTAAGTTACAGATAACTTTTTGGTAAATTATGATAGCAAAACGTTAGTAACACAGAAAGATGCAGCTTGAATTAGACTTTATGGAAATGCAAAAAAGTCGATTTCGCAAAATGTGTCAGTTAGTTAATTCTCCAACTATCTATAGATATCTTCCCTTTTCAATAAATCAATGAGAGAAAATGTCGAATTCGATTTATTCGAAATCGTAGATAGTATATTCGGCATAATTTTTAATGATGTATTCATGTCTATGCGTCTTGCAAAGAAGCTTAAATTCACTTATTTTTAACAGACTTACAAAAATGGAGAAGGTTCTCAATTCGTCTGTTTTTAATGTTTGTTACCTCAGAACTTTTGACTGGGTGATTCTTTTTCTATATTGTTCAGTTCAATGGAATGAACAATGGGATCCAAGAAAATTCATGAAAAAAACCGTAAAAATTTAAGTCAGTTTGTAGTTTTTTAAAACAAAATTAATTAGGTATTATCATATTATTACGTTTAAGACAGAAACTTTAAAATACATCGTTAAGTTTGTGGTA
Source organism: Eupithecia tripunctaria (assembly GCA_955876795.1). Taxonomy (NCBI): domain Eukaryota; kingdom Metazoa; phylum Arthropoda; class Insecta; order Lepidoptera; family Geometridae; genus Eupithecia; species Eupithecia tripunctaria. The sequence continues at coordinate 2,254,750 of OY041623.1, read as the reverse complement.
TCTATTATAAGCTATTTTAATACCTCTGTTGTAGTTTTATCTTATACCTACTAGTAGCGTCTCGCGGCTTTACACGCATATCCCCCGGGAACTGATTTATGGGATAAAAAGTAGCCGATGTGTTATTCCAGGGGCCTAATTCCACTATTTTTAAACAAAATGCCATAATGGCGCCATATGATTAAGATAGAGATTTAGTCGTAAATTTATTTGGTATTCCAATACCATAAGATTACAATCTCTATGACTTATAATATCGTGTCAATAATGTGGTGGGGCATATAATGATAATCGTAATAGTCATAGATATGGCATAAACAAAAAAAGATCGTGTTAGTAGAATACCAAAAGGTGTCAATGGCGGTGATTGTAACGCGATAATGAAGCGATAATATTGTCATAGTGAAGCGATTGTGTTAGTGGAATCAGGCCCCTGGCCTAACTACCTGTATCCATGGAAATTATCGGTAATTTAGCACAATAATTTTCAAAAAGTTTGCTTTAGTGAACTCTCAGTATTTTGATTTAGAGCTGAACTGATGAACAGTTGAGACGCAAACTAACATATCGAGTTCGAGCAGAATTAGCCCCATCTTGTTCAATGCTACCAGTACCAACGATGTTCGATACGATAACTCTGTACGCGTCTGAACGATTGTGTAGTTTTAGCTACTTCAGCTGGCATAGGTTAAATTCCAGCGCTGTATTGAGATACATTCTGAATAACATGGTATTTCTGGGGTTTATATTTTTACCAACCCGCAGTTTTGAACGTACTAATTTACATTCCACATGTAAGTATATATAAGTACAGTAGCTGTGTGGTGCTAGCTTAGAATTTGCAACACCCCTACTCTTCCCGTGTTTGTCGTAAGAGGCGACTAAGGGATATCTACCGGGGGACGAGCAGCAGCGCCTCCTGCAGAACTATTCTACCACACCCCCACTACCCCCCCCATGAGATAAACGCCAACGAGCGTATCAGGGGGAGGCCTGTGCCATAACCCCACCAATGAAAATAAAGTCTGTTCAAAAAGAGAAGAGTCGTGGCATTTCGGTGATCTAACACTTTAAGTTACGAAAAAAAGTATTAGTTCACCGAAATGCCACGACTGGTCGACCGAACCATTGCAGCGCGTACTGCAATGATAGAGCAGTGTTTTCAACGCAAAAAAATTACTCAAAATGGCACACGAGCGCCCTCATTTTCACGACTCTTCTGTTTTTGAAGAGACTCTACCACGTATTGGGCATGGATATGGAACACCTAAACCTGCGTCCTTGCTACGCCCCTGTATATTTCAAGACTCAGATAGAAACATGAAACTACATGAAACAAACTGTCGGTTCCAGAACTTGTTCTACAAAATGTTTCAAATGTTTTGACGTATTTATCCGGCAAGTTGTTTGAACTTAAACTCAGCACTGTTTGGATTTGATTTCTTGTTCAAGTTGAATTTTGTATAAGTTTCAATCTGCGGTTTGAATTGTATAAAGCACAAGCTTTGACCCGTGACTTCACTCTTTTAATAGGTTTTGAATAAAATGTACATATTAAACAATACCTACATTATTATAGATATTATATAATTAATATGTTATACTAACTATATATGAGGCAGTGGGGGTTACGTTAAGTACGTCATTTGAATGGCCCAAATATCCAAACCCCGAACAACCAAACCACAATACAAACTAATCGGTTATCACTTGGTTATCACTCGATCACAATCATAAGCAAGTACGTTGATCATATGATCGAATAGATTTATTACGATTAACATTGGAAACGCTTAATACAAAAATACAAAAATCTTTATTATCAGACATCAAAGGTCCATAAATTACACAAAAATACAAACACAGATATACAAACAACATAGAAAATAAAATAGAATGTACATAAATTAATAACTCCTAAGTAATAACTAGTAGATAGTAGGCAGAACGTTGATGGACTGGTTTCCAAAATATCACATCCACATCCACAGCCTGTATCGGTCCACTGCTGGACGCAGGCCTCCGCCTGATAAACGCTTTATTGGCGTTTAACCCATAGGGGGGTAATGCCCATAATATAGCAAAAGAAAACGAAGGCGACAGTTTAAAAGATGGGAGGACGAGCTGAACGAAACAGCAGGAAGAACATGGATAAGGCTGGCGAGAGATAGGGTGAAGTGGAAGGAATTGGAGGAGGCCTTTGCCAAAAGAGGGCAAACAAACGGAACCGATGTCGTGACAATAGTTTAATAGTAGGGGAGACCGGGGCAAGGCCGTATAGCTAAGGATTTAGGTCTGTAGAACGTTCATTTTTAAACACAAATGTATGAAATCAACATTTTTTAATTAGAATATCTATCTACTTACTCAATGACATACGCATATTACTTAAAATAAGATATTAAATAAAAATAACAGAAAAATAGCAAACTTTTACTATTTACGGTTTTGCCCCAACACCTGGGTAAAACCGTATAATATATACGATATTGCCCCCGCAGCTATGTTTTAGCAATATTTCTTCTGCATGTAAAATCATCCAGCTCCTCTGAATTGTAGCCTATACAGCCTTCGTGAGCCCACCCCTTGCAAGCCATACATTGCACCCAACCTTCATCTATACGACTTGTACCGTTTTCTTCAAGGCAGTACAAGCATTATGTTATCATCATTGTTAACTTTCTTTTTGGTTTTTTTCTATTGATCAGATACTTTCAGATTAAGCTTAGGTTTAGGTGGCTTAGGTAAGAAAAAATGCAACGAAATTAAAGTTTCATCCACTCGGGTCATAATCGTATATAGCCCGTTTTACCCCGTACGGTTTTGACCCACGGCTGTTTGTCAACACTTCACATACTATTACATATGCAAGGTAAATTTGCCGGTACAAGTATCATATATTACGTGTAAATAGACAACCTATAATATAGTTAATGAGCGACTTACCTGCAATTCACGTAAACTTTACAACAATTGCTTGAACTTTAATAGAAATTACATCAAGACCACCAAAAAACAATAAATTGAAATATTTTCGTAAAGCGCGACGCTGTCGCGATCAGCGATTGTTGACAACAAGCTCTGATTGGTCGACTCCAGTGAGCGGCTTAGGAGCGCGAAATTTGGATGATTGACGTGAATAGACCTACTATACGGTTTTACCCCGGTATACGGTTTTGTACGGGTTTCCCCTATATAAGTTTCTTTTTTCGTTTGAATAAAAAGGCTTGAAATGAAATGAATGAACGAAGTAATAACTTGTTTCACCAGTGGTGCAGTATGGGACAGTCATACTTTTGGGATACGCGTTTCAGGATACTGTTGTTACTACCTCTCACTCTACTCGTACTCATAGATAATGCCACCCGCTTCCGCGAGTACACTGTTTGTCAGCAGTGAGCGCGGCCTAAATGCTATCTCACCTGTCATTATAGACATACCCGCGCGATAGAATGAAATGCACAATGATTTATGCCGCCGAACAGATTTTAGCACCAGGATTATCATAGAAAAACTATTGAATGTATGTATCTCTTCAAAATATATTTATTTTAACTTAATAATAACTAAACTATGTCGGTAAATCCTTCAATTTAGAGTGTTCTTTCCCCGTGTGTTATTTATTGTTATTTAATTCGTGTTGAAATACGAAAGTTTATAGTTTTGTATTTTTCAAACGTATACTTTTTTATTGTTTTAGTTCTAAACAAACATAGTTAATGACGGTATAAATTGAGATTCATCCTTAGTTTTGGATGGTCAACATCAAACAGCCTTGTTACCTTTCCACGTTTGTATGAAAAAATTAGCGACTAGTTCAACCTTAAAGAACGTGATAAATACATTTGTCCCTAGGCGGGAATCTAACCGAACCCGTTTCACAGATCAATAGGATAATACACCAGTAATCAGATTTGTACAAATTTTGCAGACGAATCTCGGGTTTTCTTTTATTTTTGTGATTTTTCGGTTATTTCGAGGGTTTCCATATCAGATGGGGCGGGACAGCCGCGGGTCATTTGTACGATTTGATATTCGTCTTCGTGTATGGATGTGGGAATTGTATGGAGGTGGCATAAATAGGGCTAGTTACGCGCTTTTACTACGACGCTTTTGTAATTAAATGAATAAAATAAATAATGTAGGACAATTCACACAGCATCGTCAATCCCCAAGATAAGCTAAGCTTGTGTTATGGGTACTAGATAACTGATATACAATAAACAATACAATACATAGATAGATGTTTTTTATTATAGTACGTAGAAAACATTCAAAACGCCCTGAACAAATATCTACAGATCGTACACACTTTGTCCCGAGGCGGGAATCGAACCTGGAACCTCCTGCGTCGCAGGCGGGCCTCCGCCCACCGCGTCACAGAGGTTGTCTATAGAGTAATGTATATATGCATGCAATGATGGCTTCAAAACAGTACATACCAACTAGACACACACACACACGTACAGACTCATTATTATAATATTATAGAGTTAGATTTTTTTAAACCCTGCACAAATGATACATAGATAGAGAATTCTTTATTACACGATTAAAAGAAACACAATAGAAAATCTTAAAAACTAAGTAACAAGTGGCCGTCTTATCGCTCAAGAGCGATCTCTACCAGCCAACCGTGGATGGATAGGATCATTGAATGGAGCTAGTAGATCTGTGTGCTCATAAAGGTTAATGATAAGCAAACCCGCAGAACCTCAAATTAACTTTCTTGGTCACGATTTTGAAACATAAAGTACTTGCTGATTTGAGATCCTTTCTTTAGTGCGACTAGCTAAGTAGCTTGTGAGAGCAGATATTCTCAGCATGAGTAGAACTCGCGTAATGACTGCATAAGTAATGCTTGGGAAAGCTTTCATAATACAAGCTTATGTGCACATTTTAGAAGAAGAAAATACATTTATTAAAAAAATACATATATGAAATTATAGGTCAGTAGAAAATAGGAAAAGAATTACAAATAATAAAACAAGGAAAGTAGTACATAAACAAAAGAGGAGCATGTTAAAGGATGTTATGTAAAGGGCCAAAAAGGTCCCTGTCTCAGCATTATGCCGCTACAAACCGAAGCTATAACGGCGCTGATTTTCAGACAGGTCCTGGTGTGGTGGCACAAAACTGGAAGACATGTTTTCCAGTCCTTTCTCGAAAGGCGTCATATCCATTCTTCGTACTTTCTGTACAGCTAAATAAAATTCGCGGTGGATACGTCGCATTCGATATAATCCTATCGTATCTTTGACATCTCGCAGCTAATTTTGATTCATGAAAGGGCAAAGGGGAATCTAAATAATGTACATTATGGGGTGATTCTGCATGCAGTCATGTGTTTTATTTATGTGTTAGGTTTGAATGGAACGTTGTACATGTTAACATGATATATTATACGGGTTATGATGAACCCATGTAACCCATTATCATCACCATTTTAGCAATGCACTCGGGAAACCGATTATTGGTACTCGACGAGAGCAAATTCAAATTCAAAAATACTTTATTTCCATAAATACAATAAATGAACACTTAGGAAAGGTCAAATCATAATTTAAAAAATATACTGACACGGAAATAAACTAGTATTTTTGATTTCGGCCGCTTGGCTAGACCAAAGTACAGAAACGACGAAGAAACCTTTAGCCTGTTAGTTGTTATTTTTCTAGTTGGAGCAAAATTTGTTCCAAGCTTTTTATCCTCTAAATAATCTGATATTTATAGGCCTTTTTGCATAGTAAAGTTTTGACAGTTCGTTTAAATTTATTTACAGATAATTTTTGCAGCTCAGTTGGGGTTTTGTTGTAGAAGCGTATACATTGCCCTTTAAAAGATACATTAGTTTTATGAAGCCTAGTTGTAAGTACAGCGACTTTATGTTTATTTCTAGTATTTAAATTATGTATATCGATATCTTTTGGGAAACTATAAATAATAATCAGAGGCATGAGTCTGGCAGACGAGATCGAGGCTTCGACGTCTCGACCATCGTGTCGGCTATTGTGGACATGTAAAATAGAGTAGCTGTCGAGCACGTATATTAAAATTGTTCTTATGGAATAATTAATTTTGTTTTAGAAAACTATAAACCGACCTAAATTTTTATAGTTTTTTCATGATTTTTCATGGATCCCATCGTCAGAACTGAACAAAATTAAAATGGGACCACACGGGAAGCACCAGATTTCATGTAAAGAAAGAATCAGGAGAATCGGAACACTCAGTCAAAAGTTCTGAGGTAACAAACATAAAAAAACAGTCGAATTGAGACCCTCCTCCTTTTTTGAAGTCGGTTAATAAAATAATAAAAAAATTACGGATATTTTTGTTGTATACTAACGGTGTGACTTAAGGAACGACTAAAAAAAACAAATATATAATCGAGCCTCATACTCATGCTTTCGACTGGGTGGTCCGATTTTCATGATTCTTTTTCTATATGAAAACTGGTGCTTCCTGTGTAGGATTAATTTGGTTCAGTTCTGACAATGGGATCCATGAAAAAACAACTATAAAAATTGAAGTCGGTTTATTAAAATAAAATTAATTATTGTATTAGTTTTTCTAAATGCCCTTATTATTTACAATGTATTTTTCCAATATTTACCTCTACTCCAAACAGTTGTCGACAGTAATGTACGACTGCGGCGAAGTCCGGATTTCCGGACCGGACGTCCGATCGCGACCGGTTCAAAATCAACTTTACGTGGAACTTTCACAAAGAACTTCGCAATAAAAATGTTGGAGCAGAAGAACTAGTTCTGGCATGGACTTTATTTCTATGGGAATAATGTTGAAATTGATTTAGTACCTAACAAATGAACCGTCGCGTCGCCGCGTCGGTGTTGTTTTTCCAACACAAACTGGGTTCGTAGTTAACCCACACAGCTTCTTCAACCTCAACCTCAATAGCCTATACTGGTCCACTGCTGAACGCAGGCCTCCCCCTGATAAGCGGCTTATTGGCGTTTATATCATGGGGATAGTAATAATTTCATTTTTGAGTCGTCGGTTTTTGGTCGTGTTTTGTGTTTGTGTCGATAAAACTAAGAGATCGAGATAGCCAAAGGTATGTTCTTCAATAATTTACACACTTGATACCATTCTTCGTGGTTTAATGTAGAAGATAATGCATTTAAACTTCAGCGTTGCAGCAACCGTTGGTTTCGTGGCAAAAATTTTCATTTATCAACAGAAGCTTATCTTTTTATTATTTTTTCATGCAATCAATGCTATTTAGTAGGATCATTTCGCCGTTATACTGCGCAAAACAATTATTTCGAAATTTTGTCCAAACTGAACTAGAAATGCCAAAGTACTTAAAATTTTATGATTTTTCGTCTGGTAAAACCCATTAACTGCTATGTCTTTTAGTTTTGCTTCTAGTGAATGTGATAATCAAGTAAATCAAGCAAATTATGTTTTGTAGTCAAATACAAAACATTAGGCCGATTTAACTTGACTGCCACCATAATCGTCTCCAATGAATGTCAGTTAAATTGATTAAATTTATTTTACCCCCAAGAGACCTCTTTGAATACTTTATTTTTTTCCTCTGGGATAACCATTTTTTATGATTTAATTCTTAGTACTTGAATAAAGTCTGCAAATAAAAACTACTATAGCCATTTATTTCGTTTTACCCGACGTATTTCATACGATTCAATACAATATATCGTCTAAGAAAAAAGCCTATATCCAGATAATTGGTTTTACCTGTCGAATTTCATACGTCTTAATACAAGTTATCGTCAATGAAAAAATGCTATATCAACAATCATTCACAATTCACAATCATAAAACACCCAGAGAAAAAGTTGAAGAGGTTCACAACACAAACATGTCCTGTCCTTTCCATCTATGGAAAGTCACTATGTCAGAAAAGACTCCCAACGACAGTATTTAGATTGCAAACTGTCTGTATCTAAAATGTACAGTCTGTACATTGAAGAATGTACAAAAAAAATAGTAAACCTGTATCTGAAATCACATACCGTAGGATTTTCGGCAGCGATTTCAATTTGGGTTTCTTCAAGCCGAAAAAAGACCAATGTCTGATTTGCACTCAATATGCACGAGCAGATGATAAAGATACACCGGAACTCAAAAAAGAATAAACAGAACACATCGCCAGGAAAGAGGCTTGTAATAATGAAAAAGAAAAAGATAAAAACAGAGCTAATGATGATAAGAATTTTTCATCGGCTTCTTTTGATTTGCAGGCCATACTACAAATACCTAGTAAAAACATTGGTCTCTAATATTATACACGGAAATTAACCCTTTATAATTTGACGGTATATGAGAGCGCTCTTCCAAACCAGGCATACTGTTTTCCTTGGTGAGAAATCAATGGCAAGAAAGGTAGTTCGGAAATCGGTACTATTTTGTACCACTTCTTGTCGAATTGCATCCCAAGTTTGGTGACAGAAGTAAGCCTTTTTTCTGATACCTGTGGCGGACAAAATCGCAATAAAAACGTAGCGGCAATTCTGCTCTGGGCTGTACAAAAAATAGAAAATTTACAGATAATTGAACAAAAAAATCCTTAAAAGTGGACATTCACACATGGAAGCGGACTCAATGCATAGCGCTATTGAATCGGCGCAAAAAAACACAGAAATTTATTCAATGCCGGACTGGATAAATGTTTTTAAAAGAGCACGATCAAAAAAGATATATAAAAAATAACAAGAAAATTTTGAAGAACCCATACGTTGATAAGGAATTCAAATATGACGAGTTCAGAGAAAGATCTGTCAGAAAAAATTGTAAAGAATGCACAAAAAGATGTAGAGGGAAAGCAAGTGAAATGGTTAAAGATAAAACGTCTAAAATAGTTAAAGGGGAAAGCAAAATATACTTTAACTACGACATGTCTGAAATTTTCTCTGTAATAGATGTTACAAACAAAAAAGGAAGAAAAGAAAGTCTAGCTAGTGAATTGTCAGAACTTGAAAAACAAAGAGAGCATAATTACGGAACAAGAAACAAAAAGAAAAATAATAAAGATGTCATGTCTGAGTCCGTTATTTCAGAAAAAACTTCTGAAATCAGGGTAGACAAATATTTTCCTGATGAGCTAAAACAACTTTACAAAAAACCTTTGGGTATCAGTGTAGCAAAAAAAAAAAGATTTGCTGCAATTATGCAAAAAGGGTGTCATACCAGAGGAGAATCATGCCTGGTTTGAAAATTTAATTACAGATGTTGCAAGCAAAGACAGGGAACCCGATTGTACCATCTCAGAAAGTGACCCTGCTACAAGTTCTGGAGAAGATTAATTTATGTTGGCCGTAAATTTAATTTGTTTTGTTTAATTTTAACACCCGACTAAAAATAGGTTTTTTGTTTATCGGCTTGATTTTGATGATTTTTTATTATTTTAAAGCTGATTTGTAATGGTTCTAAACTTTATAACAGTTTTATATCCTACTTAATAAAAATATTTGTTAAGTAGGATCTTAGGCTGTAATAAGCTGATGTAATCGAGATAAAGTTTAGTAATAGAGCTTAAAATTCACTGGCCTATTATGTCAGGAGCTAATTTTAAAATTTTAAATTTGTGCTGGTCTTTGTTAACCTTTTAAATTTGATTTGTTTTTAGTAAGCATTAAAATACTGTTTCATAAGGATTGGTATTTTTCATTACTTTTTACACAAATATTATTAGGGTGAAAGCTTGTGACTTTGTTACTTCTTCACGCTCAAATGGTTCGACCAATTTTGTTGAAATTTGGTGAGGACATAGCCGACATCTTGAATTAACACATAGGTTGCTTTTCATCATGACCATCATCATCAGCGAGCAAAGCCGTGGGAAGGAGCAAGTAAGATAATAATTATATTTAGTACCTACCTGAAGTGGCCAGCTTCGTATAGGTATTTAAATAGTCCCTCGAATTTCAGGGAATTTTCTGCACAGAATGATCAAAGGTACATATAGACATAATTTAGAACATCTAGCAAGCTTCACTCTTGATTATTTTGACTTTAATTTGAATTATATGAATTTCAGTCATTCATAAAGTGTTTGTCCAAGTTTCTCCATTTACTAATTTGAATTGGTTGGCACTGATTAATGACTATTGAAGTTTGATATTATTAATATTCAAATAACCAAGGCACAATGTGTTTATATAGTTTTATGACAATAAATTACAATAACAACTGAAAGACCTGAAACCACAAAAATTTGTATGCATAATTCATTAGTTCTTAAAATTGTCTACAGGGAAAACCAATTATCTTGACGCCTTTTATCTTGTAGCTTCACGAGTGACAGCTATGTAGGTATTTTTAAATCATGGGTAGCTTTTATTAAATAAATGTAAAAACTAATTTCTCATGTTTCGCTATATTCCTACAAATTTAGAAAATAAAGAAATTTGACAATTTACAGGGAAAACCAATTAAATAGGAGACCTAGTGACAGTTACCGCCAAATTTTGATAAAAGCATTTAGCTTTTTATATATCTATGGTTACATACTAATAGAACATGGACAAATGTAGTTTTGTTAATATATTAATAATAACAATAGAGATTAGAAACTATCATTTCAACACCTTAAACTTTACAAACGCGATATCTCATTTTGAACTTTTGGGCAATTAATTGTTTTGCGCAGTATAACGGCGATTTATAAGGTTCAAAGGACATTAACAAAACCTAGGGCTTCGCATACAAAAAATCAGAGAAATCATGATTTTTTTGATTTTTGAACACGGTCTGTGGATCAGCCTTAGTTAGGTCAAACCTGGGGGCCATCTTGATTTTACGACCCTTTGTAAATGCCGCACTGACGAAAGGATGAGCAATCAGGTGTCACCTGTACATGTTGAAATGAAAATGAAATGAAATGGGTTATTTTGACACGACACATTACAACAGCTAAACATTTATGGAAGAAAAAACTTGAGATATTAATTTAAACTAAGAATTAACACTAAGATAGTTGAGGATGTTAAACCGTAAGATCATTTTCATCTAATTATTCGTCAAAATAAAATAACTTTCAAAACAAATCTTAATTAATTTTGGCAGGGATAGGTAATAGTATTCTAAAGCTAGTAATATTATGAATTTGAAAGTAATTTGGTCTGGTATGCCTGTATCCATTTCACATCTAAACGGCTGAATAGATCTTCTTGAAATTTGAATGGGAAATAGATGTTAGGTAACTCGTATCAAAGGAACGGTCATAGGGTAGTTTTTACCTCAGAAAATTTAAACAATATCGAGGAGCCTAAAAAACTGACAAAATAATTGCTGGAAAGCTTAGAATATTACTTAACACCGAAAACAAATATTTACAGATCACACGAACATTTTGCCTAACATCGGGAATCGAACCTCGTGCGCGGGCAAATTGACGCCTGAGGCGTCACTTTGCCAACTACTACCGATGTCATCTAATGAAATAGCACCAACTCAGCTGTTTTTTATAGCATCTATAAAATCTTGGCTTAAAGTGGCTATAATCTAGCTATAAGCTGGCTATAAGTAAAAGTTGTAAACGACCTCTATCAAACATGGGCGAAATTATGTAACTTATGATTGACCGTTCCATCTTCCTGATGGGCCAATTTGCACTGCCTTAGTTGGGATGGTGGTGCTAAAAGATTTGTCTATACCTACTAATATTATAAAGTAATTGTTTGTATCGAATAAATAAATAAATAAATAATGCTGGACAATTCACACAGCATTATCCATATCCAGCATTAGCCCCAAGCTAAGCAGAGCTTATGTTATGGGTACTAGATAACTGATATACATAATACAATACACTACATAGATAGATATTTTTTATTATACATTGAAAACATCCAGAACACCCTGAACAAATATCTGCAGATAGTACACACATTTGTCCCGAGGCGGGAATCGAGCCCGCAACCTCATGCGTCGCAGGCGGACCTTCGCCCACCGCGCCACAGAGGTCGTCAGAATAGGCTGAAAATATTGGACCGATGTAAAAAAATATTTTCTCATGAAAAAGCTTACTTTTCAGGGAGTGACATTGCTATATTTTATCCTGAAATTCCCACGGGAACGGGAACTACGCGGGTGAAACCGCGAGGCGATACTAGTGCGATATAAACCAAAACTGATTTACTAAGGAGACGAAAACTGCCGGGGTCAGCTAACGTTGAACGCCAATGTAGGTATCAATTACTAGGTTAAAAAAGAGAAGATAAAGATTTTGTTTTAAAAAACTATAAACTGACTTTAATTGTATAGTTTTTTCATGGATAACACTGTCAGAACTCATCCAAATTACCACACGGGAAGCACCAGCTTTCAAATAAATAAAAAAATCATGAAATTCTGAGGTATGAAACATAAAAAAACAGATGAAATTGAGAACCTCCTTCTTTTTTTGTTGTACATAGGTATTTTACTACTTTTTGAAGTCGGTTAAAAAATGAGTCTAAACGTGGGTAATATAGGTACTTTTGAAGTTTATAGAATCAAAATAGCACTTCATATATAAGACCTTCTGAACTAGGTTTCCAATAAAAATAAAGAATTTCTTGTTTAATTTTGAAAAAGTAGGTCATTACCATTAGTTTAGGAACAAAGAATTTTATTTTCTTCAATCAGCGAGAAAGTCCTTGAATGACAGTTATTAGTGTTCCCTAACGCACAGTCAAAACTGTCCCGATTCATAATTCAAAGAGTTCCGCCCGCTCTCTGTAATTGAAGTAATTCTCAGGCTTTAAATAAAATATTTGGACAAAGAGCCGTTGTTTATAAAAACGCGGGCAGACTTCATTTATTTAAAAAAATATTCATTTAGGTTGAAATTAAACCCGACGAGGGTTAACATCAGTATCTACATTATTCATACACAACCGTAGATATAAGTAACGTAGAAAAACAAAAAAAAACTCAATGGAAATCCATTTGTACACTCGGTCTTCCGTGAAACAGGCTTAGCCTAGTGCGGGGACCATAGATAACAATGTTCTCACATGAATATTAGAATCTCGTACCTGCAACATTTATTTATTTATTTAATTCGGATTCCCATCAGCTTAACTAATTACCTATTATAGAAATTAAAATAGTCACAGAAAGCTAATAATAGGCATTCGCTAATAGAATCATCATGACAAATAGATCATAGGTAGTTTAACTAACTAGTGGTCATGGTGCAAAAATATATATCGGGCAGACAACCAGCTTCCTGTGCGATCATTTTTATTCCATCTACGTAACTGTAACTACTAAGATAATAATTTTTACTCTGGGAAAGTATTTTTCGTCGACATTTAGTTATCTAGGTGGATTTTTTGAGTTAGTCACTTCACAACTGTAACATTTAGTCAATTCCAAACTTACTCAGGTCAAATGGGTAGATACTTAGTATATGTACCAACCTGTTAAACTAAATAATAATATTGTTTTAATAAACTATAAACCGACTTAAATTTTTATAGTTTTTCATGAATTTTCATGGATTTAATTGTCAGAACTGAACAAAATTAAAATGGGACCAAACTGGAAGCACCAGCTTTCATATAAAAAAAAGTCATGAAGATCGGATCACCCAGTCAAAAGTTCTGAAGTTACAAACAACAACAACAAAAAAAACAGTTGAATTGATAACCTCCTCCTTTTTTGAAGTCGGTTAAAAAAGCTGTAGGATTTAGATTTTTTTACAACAGAACCTATCTGAATAAATTTAAATATTTGTCTGACTAAAATCAAGAAAACAAAAAAATGCTTTTATGAAGTTTTATTGCATGCATGCGTGATGTTTTGGAGCGCGCCAGGGGTCGAACAACCGTTCGTCGGCACGGAGTTTTTATGTTACAATTTAGCAATTATTTCTATTGGTGTCTTGTTTAGGGACCGCTTGATTCGGTTGAATTTGAAATGATCTAGTAAAGGTGTGTGGTGCTGGCTTAGAATCTGTACCACCCCAACTCTTCGTAAGAGGCGGGGGGCGGGCAGCAGCGCTTCCTGCAGAACAATTCTACCACTGAACTGCGATCCCCCAATCCGCATGCCCAGCAAGGGGATTATGGGCAGTACCCCCTATGAGACTAATGCCAATAAGTCGCTTATCAGAGAAGACCGGCGTCCAGCAGTGGACCAATATAGTTACTCAACCTTAACCTCAACAGATGGTATTGGTCCACTGCTGGACGTACCTGAATCTCGAAAACGGCTCCAAGATTTTCATGAAATTTACAGGGGGTTTCGGAGGCGATAAATCGATCTAGCTGGGTAGGTTTTATTCGTGTTTTCAATAAACTTTTATCAACTTTATCGTACTCAATTGACCCTTCCTGATCTATTAGCGAATAATAATACGATTTTAGATGTGAGTTCAAAAATAAACGTTATCGTTATTGACTTAAATAATAAACTGAAATGTATGACTTTTCTTGACATTATATTGGTGAATAGAAATACTTATTTATTCGTGTTTTGAATAATCAACTTTATCGTTATAAACTTAAATATTAAACTGAAATATATGACGCTTCCTGACGAATTGGCGAATAATAATACTAAAATTTCTAAAAGAAACAAAATTTACCTAAAATAACCGAGCGAAGGTATAATAATTTTATGTGCTGAAGTAAAACAGTTTTTTTTTAAATACCTATACGACTGCTTTCTAATCGAGCGAACCAGAATCAGAATCAACTGAAACTGTGAGTTTAGTCACTGAAATAATCCTGTTAAAACTTCGAACGGGATCCCATGTTAACTGTATTCAATTTAGATGCCACGGTCGTAGTGATTTGTCATTTAGTTCAATTCTGTAAAAGCGTCAAATCAAATCAAAACAATAACTTTTTAAACTTTCGCGATTAGTTTCTATTATCTGTCTACAATACTAAAAAGGTACGCGATAAATACCCGATAAATAATCAATAAAAGTAAACAAAATTTAATTTGTGTGAACTCGGGTGTTTTGTTGGTTGTTGCTCGTAAACTGTCGTAAATCAGATTCCTAATATAAGATGAAATTAAAATATATTTACATATTTACAGTTGTCGGTTCTTCGCGATATATGGTTTATTAATTACCACCTAGCCTCTTTTGTCCGTTTCTATAATCATTAATAGAATAGACATCCCGTAGGCGCCTCTTACGACTCTCGCGGAAAGAGTTATGGTTTTTTTTTGCCTATTTAATTTATATAGAATTTTTGCTAGGCCTTCAACTTTTATTTTTAGTGCATATTTTATTTTAACCTAGATTTTACCATTCTCTAATTAATTTAACCCTACCATAGTCACCCTTTACTACATCATAAGTTAATTTCCTATTTATCTTGTACACCTTTCCATGACCTTTCCAAATGAACTCGTAGCAGCAGGAGTCCACAACCTTTCACCCCAATTAAATAAAACATGGCGTTGATTGATAGCGCGTAGCTTTTTAACATTTTTCACGTGAAATTTGATTTGTGTCTGATAATTTGTTGCCTTTACGGGCCCTATTGTTTGTTTCCAGACCATTTTGCAGAGAAACCAGAGCCTAAACTTTTGTATTTGGTACACGGATGTGTCTATTATTTTGAACGTCACGTCAATTTAGAACCATTTGGTTCTATTGGGCACCATTTTGTAAGGAGTAACATTAAAGTTCAAATGCTGACGTACACTCATACAAAACCACGCATTAAAATGCCTTAGTTACTTTGTCCGTCGGCGGTGGGGGGCAGCGAACTGTATAATAATAAATGGCCAGTCTTTGCTCTTCAAAAGGTTTTTATTTCACTCACAAAGTTTTAACACCGTTGCGGTCAGAGGAAGCCAAGAGAAGAGGGCGGGACATAGATTGCCAGCTATATCTTAAAAATAAAAAGTTGCTAACAAACTATAAAATAAACCGAGTTAATAATCGTGTTATCCTATGTTTGTATTGAACACAGTCTATTTATTGCCCTGTTATAGTGAACACAGCATGTTGAAATCCTAAAAAGCTATTCAGGGGAACCTACTAGAGAAGGGCAATAGCTTCCTTCTATGTATTTTAATATCTCTACTGTGAAGACCGATCCATCTGCCAAATATTAAAATTTAATTATTATAAATTATGTCTGTATTATTATGTCTGTCTATCTATTAGATTTTGTTGAAAAAACTATAAACCGACTTCAATTATATAGTTTTTTCATGGATTCCATTGCCAGAACTAGACCAAATTAAAAAGGGACAACACAAGAAGCACCAGCTTTCAAATTAAAAAGAATCATGAAAATTGGACCTACCAGTGAAAAGTTCTGAGGTAACAAACCTAAAAAATACAGTCGAATTGAGAACCTCCTTTTTTTTGAAATCGGTTAAAAAGCGAGAACTGATTTTTATATAGTTTTCAATACTGAACAGCGAAATTACTTGCTTTTCACCAATAGACGTAGTGATTTATAAAAAGGATGAGACACGCCATCTTGGACAGAAGTACACATCTTTTATTTCGCTCCAAAACTCAAATCATAGCAAGTCAGGCCATCAGTCTAATTCATTATAATTTATACGTTGCTACCTAAAAAGCAACAAATTCGGTTTATTGTTTTTAAAACAGGTACCATCCATTGAGGTTTTGTGTAAATATTTTTGTGCCTATGAATTATAGGTACCTTTATAAAAACTAAGTATTACTGCTACCTACTCAATAAAATAAAAAAAAAATCCTCTTTCAAACTCTTCTGTTTTTGCAGATTAGTAACAATGTGGTTAGTAACAATACGGTTGCTAGTTTAGTAACAATTGAATCCAAAATATCTCCTGCAGAGTGTGGTTGGACGATGCCTCGGCAATCTTTGTAAGTCTGTGTTCGGATCTACTGCTGTTCCACAGAGGATTGGCAGAATGTCACACCGAAACAAACTCTGAACGAGCGTCACATTATCGAGGCGACAGAAATAAAAAAGACATGTGGCACTCGGGGACTGCCGCGGTAAATCTATTGCAATGCCATCTAGAGGCGAGTTGCTGAACTAAAGAGACAAACGTCATTATTTCAAAAATTCATTAAAAGTTCTACTATTCATCGACAGATGGCAAAACTAAAAAGTATCACCGCTGTTCCGGTCGGAGTGGGGAGCGGAGGTTTTTTAGTTACGGAATTTCTGGATTCGGTCCCCGCGCTCAAGGCCCGCGATAGAAGCTATGCAATAGCTTAAAAAATATCAATGTATTTCCGCGTCAGTGCTTAGTTTTATAATTTGACTTTTTCTAAGTGTAAATTTAATGTATTTTTTATGGATAATAGACTCTCGTTTTACCACAATCTCACCTGATAGAAGCGAAGATGTGGCCGACGATGTATCAATGTATGTAATAAAAAAATTCCAGTTCTTATTCTTCTCAACGGATACTTTATGTTCTTATATTTTTTTCTTTCTAAAGAAAAAAAATAGATTGGCTCTCCTGTAAAGTTACTAAAATGGCGGTTAACTCAAATAGCCTTTTACCCGTCGATATATGCTATTGAAATTGTTTCGGTGTGATATTCGGTCACTTTCCGGCTTGGGTTGCTCTTTCAACATACCTACTGTTCCCTGAGATCCCGTAAGTTTACTTTTTGCTTTATTTCAGCGCAAAGAGCGAGCTATGTTTTATTTAGAGCTTGTTAGGACTGCGTTTTTAAAGATAAATAACTCTGCACCTAGATTCTACATTTTCGTGTAGTAAGGAAGATATTTGCGCGCGTGGATGGAACGGTACCCTGTCATAGTAAATAGAACGTTACTAGTAATCTTAATAAATGTAAACTGGTATAATTCAGGAGATTGGATGTATACTCAATCTAGTGATTGTCGAAATGGAACGCTTAGGTAGGTACATTAGGTCCAATCAGGTCCACCTACCTCAGTCATAGTCGGACGGTGTCTCGTTCGCGTTTCCCGTGCGTATCGTTGTCTCGGTCACACTTAGGTCAAGGTACCTACGTCTTTACATTGTTTTTCAGTTAAATTACAAAAGATTAGAAATAGCGTGTCTTTGCGTTTACTTGTAACACAGGCCATTTTTTGATTTAGCGCGCTGGAAGAACGTTCCATATCTGTAGAATTTTACTATATCTATGTAGTTACTTAATAAAATCAACCAACAGTTTTCCTTACCAACCTATCTCAGTATCGCAGTCGGCAGTAGTCTCTAACGAGTTCACACTAGGCCTCTTGGCAGAGGCCCAAATAACGGCCATGTATCAAGGGAGGCCTCAGCGAGTCCATTACGAGGCCAATAAATTTCTGTTAATGCGAGACCTAGGTCTTGTTTTTATGATTGTTTTTTCGATAACTTTATTATTTTCGTCGGAGGTTGGTGAGAGAGGACTCCGCGCTGTCTGTTTTGGTCACAAGTTGGATTTGGACTAGTAAATGTTTTTCTTTCCTTCCGCGCATTCGACAAGTGTAACTTTTTATAACTAAGAATTTGACTTACTCTTCTTATTCAGATTGCATGATAATTTAGTGTACTTACCTCACCAGCCTGTATTGGTCCACTGCTAGACGCAGGTCTCCCTGATAAGCGCTTTTTTGGCGTTCATCTCATGGAGGGTAGTGCCCATAATCCTTACGCTGCGCATGCGGGTTAAGGATCGCAGTTTGATGGTAGAATAGTCCTGCAGGTGGCACTTCTACCCGCACCCCGGTGTATATCCCTTAGTTGCATCTTACGACACCCGCGGGAAGAGTTGGGGGTGGTGCAAATTCTATGCCAGCACCACACAGCAGTGTCCAGCACCTACAATCAAACACAATAGTATGGTTGTTCTTGAATAAATGATTAAGATTTCTTTCCAGTCGCTTCTGTTCAGCGTTTTGATGAATAATTAAATATTAAGCAACATTAAATTTTATGCATAAGTTCATTTTATTTAATTGTTGTTCACGTTCAAGTTTGTTACATAAGCACATAAGCAACTTAAATCTGACCCTTGTTTATAAAGAGGAAATATTTGATTGTTTGATTGTATTGAATAGGCTCTAAAGCTACTGGGCTGATTAAAAAAATATATCACCATTAAAAAGCTTACTTTTTAAGAGCAACATAGGCTATATTTTATCCCGGAATTCCCACGGGAACGGGAACTACGCGGGTGAAACCGCGAGGCGCTGCTAGTTTGTTATAAAAGTAAGTGCCTCCTACTCAAGTTATAGTTCCGTCTTCTATATTAATTGATATTAAAATGATAGTAGCCTGATATGGTGCCACTACATGCAAAGTTCGTATAATGGTATTGTATTGATTATATCAGTTGTCTAGTACCCATAAAACAAGCGCTGCTTAACTTGGGGTTAGATAATGCTGTTTCAATTGTCCAACATTGAAAAAAAAATGGACAAATCCTCATTTTTTTAATTCACAGTGGACATAATATGTACTGATGAAAATGATAATACAAGGATGGTAGATTAAAGCCCAAGCCGCTGTGTCGGTTTGTCGTGTAGAAGATTTTAATAAGATTTTTTATTACTTCGGCTTTCTCCGAGCAATCGATCCGGATTTAATGTGCATTCAACATATTATTAACAATTAAGTTTTAACGTCTATGTGAATTTAAACTTAGTTCCAAATTTAAGGCTATGAGAGCCAAAATTGTGGTAACTTACCACGGATATCATAAAAGGCAACGCGGTGTCCATATTATTTTAATCTTTTATTACTCTTTTTTGTAGTTTATTCGCTGTAGGCGATTGTACGTCGAGTCGTCGTCAACAACAAGTCAAAATAACAAATAAATATTAAGAACCTTCCAAATAGCTAGTAAATATCGCTCGAGGTGATATTATTGAATTCCAGTTTTCCCTCTCACAAAAAATCTTCAGGGGGGAAAACTGGACTAACCCTATTTGCGTACGGAAAAATACCTTCAAGCAATATTTCATATCCTACTAATATTATAACGCGAAAGTTTGTAAACATGTATATATATGTTTGTTGATCTTTCGCGCAAAAACTACTGAAAGAATCGGGATGAAATTTTGCATACAGGTAGTTCTAGGCCCAGAATAATAAATAGGCATAGGCCTTTTATCCCATAAATCAGTTCCCGTGGGATAGGCGTGCGAAGCCGCAGGGCGCAGCTAGTTGTCTTAATATACATAATCCATGAAATTATTTTATTTTTAGTACCTACAGCGACTGAGAATCAAATGGTCGTGCATATCCCAATGCTTTATCAATTCTATTTTTTATGACAAACGATTTTGTTTATAATCGATTCGGTTTATGTAAACACAAACATATTGCAATGTATCTTGATGTTTATTGATAGTGAGGGCGAGAAGAGAGGCGGTGGCGACGCGTTCAATCAAAGAAACGCGTGTAAAATCGCTTCTCCGTAAACACACTCTACCAACGCCATATGTTTGAATTCAGTGCGGGCCGCGCCGCTGCATGCCATGTCTCGGTGTCACAAGGCCTTTGGCTTTCAATCATACAAGCCCATTGATTTATTAAAAAGGGAAGATGAGGTACTGGTGTCTCGAAAGTGGCAACCACAAATTGTGTAAATTTGTGTGCTCCCACCTCAGTAACCGTCTGACCGGCGGCAAGGGCGGTCGCACTAGCGAGAAATATTGTTTTCTCGGTCTCTCTTCGGTCTTAGGTAGGTACGTCTTTCCGTCTTTGTATTGCACAGGACTGGAAATATAACTGTGAGCGTATGTGTTTGCGTGTAGTTGTAAGTTGTAACACATGCCAATTTTTGAGTAAGCGCTGGGAGAACGTAACCTATCTTCCCTTTTTAACCATTCAATGCACAAGCCTAAATATTTAGTGCAAATGCACTATATATTGCACTACAATAAATCGTGGATCCAAGAGATTTTCAGCAGGGTCGTAAAAAATTCACGCATGCTGGCTGCGCTCCAATAGGATATGCATTTTTGTACTCGTCCCGGTTCAGCAGTAGCTTTTCTATTTCAACGTTTTGGGCGAAAATTGATTGTTATTTTATTCAATGTTTTGGTCCTTGTGTAAGAGTTACAAATATAATTTGTGGAAAACTACATAGTTTGATATGAAAAATTACAATCAATTAATATAAACCACTTTTATATCTTTGTCTCTCTCTAGCAATAAGGTTTGTTGGAAGAGAACTATTATTAGGGTTAAGTTAGTTTTAATATGATTTGACCTTTTCTAAGTGTACATTTATTGTATTTATGGAAATAAGCATTTTTGAGTTTGAGTTTGAGTTTGAATGACCAAACTTAGTGTGTACGCTAGCTTGACGTCAAGCTGGCGTACACATATGACCATGCTCGAAAACTATTTACACTATAGCAACAAAATTTATACACATAAAAAGAGTAACCATACCGTACGAGGTAAGCAAAATTTCATATTGATTGCTCTTATAGGAACGGAGATATTGAACAAGACCTTAGAACGGAGATATTGAACAAGACATTCCGATCAAACGTTATAGAAAGGAAGGTTTTCTTATTATTAATGATATATGTATAAATAGACCTACCTGCGTAAGTTCTAAGTATAAAAAAATATAATTTATCGAGTAAATACCTATAGGTTTGCTAAATAACAAAACGAAGTAAGTGTGTCTTTAAAGTGCAATAATGAATTAAGAATTGCGGATGGTCTATGCCAAATTATTAACTATTAAGTTTTAAATCTCCCTCAAGCAAGTCATAAATATAAATCCAACGTCAAGTTAATGTCAGATTTAAGGCATCAATGTATCAACTTCCCACAAAGTTAAGAACGAGAACGTAAAATGTTAACCCCTCAGTTAATCCGATCTGCCTCCAGCTTCAATGTAGCAACGATGCAGAGTAGGTAAACATATTTTGATGTGTAAAAACAAACACTAAAAATACTCTTTTATACCCATTGACTAATTAAAAAGGGAAGATGAGGTACTCGAAAATTGCAACCTCATTTTGTGTAAAATTGTGTGCTCCCACCTCAGTCACCGTCGGACCGGCGGCACGGGCGGTCGTGATTCGCGTGAAATATTGTTCTCTCGGTCTCACTTCGGTCTTAGATACGTCTTTCCGTCTTTGTTCTTCTTTGTATTGCTGGGACTGGAAATATAACTGTGAGCGTATGTGTTTGCGTGTAGTTGTAACACATGCCAATTTTTGAGTAAGCGCTGGGAGAACGTAACCTATCTTCCCTTTTTAATTAATCAATGTTTATACCTATATTAATTTCGCCACCTCTACCGAATGATATCGATAGTTATAAATCGTAAATGTAAATTACTATAGCCTAATCGAGAAATACAATTCATAGATGATTTTAATTATTTTCAATAAATCATTTTACGACTGTAACTTGTTATTAAGTTTACGTTAAAATATTGTTTAATAGTATACTTACCTAAAAATGTGACTTTGTTTTTAAAATAAAAATATTTAAAAAAAAACTTGTTTATCTAAGTTAAATATTTTGTTGTTGTTAATATCACAATTATTGACGGTAATTATTTAATACCATTTTCGTTGGGAATCGTTAACAGTAAACCTTTACAGGTCTCTAAAAGAAAAGTCAAAAAAGATCTTATACTGACGTCAAAAAACCGGCAACTATGACTGCATTGGTATTGGGAGATCGAAAATTGACGAATATATACATGCATCGGAACATTTCCTCCTCATTTTCTCGAAGTTGGATAAAAAAAACACCATAAATCGCTCCGACAATTGACACAAACTTCCTCATTAATCTATTCACCCGATTTCTCCTAATCGAATAGGCCCATTAAAAGTAAAATAAGGGCAAATCTTCATTACAGGGGCTAATGAAAAAGCCTTTTTAATCAGGCCTTGTGCCCCATAAAGCTACAGTTAATTAAGTAGTTAGTGTGGATAATCGTGGGCTGTGATTGGTTGACTTTTTATGTGTAGCTAAGTTCTTACCACTTAATCTTGGCTTAATAAGTTAGATGACATATTCGTGGCACTTTGTGTTACGCAGTTGCTCCAGAAATCCACCTTCCTATTACAGTAGACTAAATAAATAATGCTGGACAATACACACAGCATTATCTAGCCCCAAGCTAAGCAGAGCTTGTGTTAAGTGTAGTAGATAACTGATTTACTTTATACACTATAATAATGTAGATTATGTTTTATTATAGGTACATACAAAATATCCAGAACACCCTGAATCGGCAAGCCGTGCAAACATTTGTCCCGAGGCGGGAATCGAACTGTGCCATTGTGCCACAGAAGTCGTAGACTAGCTTCACATGCATTTTCGGAATAAAAAATCAACGTAGTTCTCTATTTGCAAAATTTCAGCCAGATCAATTCAGTAATTCTTGTTTCAGCCAAACATCTTTGCAACGGCATAAACTTTCGACTTTTACCTCAAACTCCTCAACCTCAACAGCCTATATTCGTCCACTGCTGGACGTAAGTCTCCCCTGATAAGCGCCTTATTTCGCGCTTTTATCCCATGGAAAAGCCGTCGTCATCACAAGGGCTTGTTTAAAGTATTGTAAAGCAAAACTTTATTGTGTACTGCTAGAGTAGAATTTCTTCGAAAATAAGCGACGATTGTGTCGGAAAGCGTGCACGTCCTGTCTCCACGGCGGCGACACCGACACTAGAGCGACACCGTCCCTACACCTGTAACTAAGTGTCGCGGCAGTGAACACACGCAGACATTCGATGTATACACAGAGTGTCTGGTGTCTGATGTCGTCGTGTATACGTAACTTTAGCCAGTACATCTTTTTGTAGCGAATCTCTACCTCTTCTTTTTTCTTTTCGACGTGAGCTTTCCAGCGTAGCTTGGCATCAAGTGCCTAACGTAATAATAAGAAAAAATAGGTGGGGCGCCACTTTCACTGGTATATGCGCCTTAAACAGACGGTGAAATTGGACATCAGAAATCCATTCTTTCGGCTTTCTCGGCGTGATCGGCTCAGTTATATGATAGATACAAAACGTTCCTTCGATAAGCATCTGTGTTTCCAACAAGAGATAAAATAATTCCCTAACAGACAACAATTGCTACCATGTTAGTCCCAAGTTAAATTAAAAAAGTTTACCAAAAATTCACGTCAAAAACATTTCCCGGCGCAAATTTGCCGTTTGTTGTTTTATTTCATTTCGATGAACTTGTTTCTATAATTTGCTGCACAGGTAGACAACATAAAAGGGGCTGGTTCCTAACGAAGCGAAATACCTTTTAACTTGAGTTTTTTAGGCATTTATATCATTCATTTTGATTTAATAATATATAACGTGTATTTATCTATACTAAAAATAAAAGTAAGTATAACCTTCACCATCCAGACTGAAAATACCCTCCATCGCAAATTCAACAGACTATATTGGTCCACTGCTGGACGTAGGCCTTCCCCTGAGAAGGCTCAGAGTTTATCTCAGTGTGGGTGATTCCCGTAATTTCCATTACGGGAATCACCCACACGCTGGGCATGCGGCACAATACAAAATAAAATTATTACTAACAGAGGTATAAAAAAATTGCCTATAATAGGTATCGCAAACAGTACGATGGATTTTAAAAAAATCCTTTGTTAAACATAATAATATTATGATAATTGGGTTTGTTTACGAAAACTATAAACCGCCTTAAATTTTATGGTTTTCTCGTGGTGCCATTGTCGCTGATGATGATGATTTATCGTAAAAGTAATAATAGAAATACAGACTCTGTCATAATTTGCACTGCCTTACTAATACGGTTCATAAAAGACAGCCCGCAGACAGACAGACAGGAGGATTAGTAATAGGTAAAAAAATGAGACCCTTACGCGTACAAAACCCTAACAAAATCATAGTCCAGAACTAATCTTACTTCATTCTATGCTATCCGTCTTCATTGATGCAGATGCAAGTACTTTTTGGATATCCTCCATGCATCAACTTTGTAAGCCTCTTGTTTACATCCGTTGCCATGGTAACCGCTAGCGATAAATTATAATAACTCATTAAAATTTATCTCTAGCGGTTCCCATGGCAACGGACGTAAAAAAATACAAATTATCATGAGAAGAAGATGTTTTAGATACTTTTTCAGCGCACACATAATTTTTTCATGGATCTTCTTACTCATATATGGTACCACCTTAAATTCAACCTTTAGACAGTAAAGTGTTATCTTGGTACAATGTCAGGAGGAACAGCAAACACGTGTGGACTTTCTCGGTATTTATTTTACCCAATACAATAATTATCAGCACTGATTTAACTCTAATAGCATTTTAATTAACAGCAATATACAGATAGATTCACTCATTGTGATTATAGTTGAAGTCTCGCAATGGAATGGCCGCCCGGTCCGTTGTCGTGGCTTTTTTATCGGAACCCGACTGAGCCACCCGAAGCTACGCATCGGCGCTCCTCGGTTCGGCATAGCCTGTAAACAGTCGTCATCGGTTCGGCTCGGGTTGCTTCGAGATGGTTTTTCCCACGTAAACAAACATCGGTTTTGCTCGGGCCGCCTTGGATAGCAAGTTTCCTACACAAATCACCCTGCTTGGGTTGCGCTGTGACTCAGGCTAGCTGTTCTTTAAGGAATATTTCTGCTTATTTTACAAATTTATTAAACAAAGCTTACAAAAGATATCATCAAACTTCGATGAGAATTGGCGAAGATATCACCAAAATTGTTGGAACAAGTCGTAATTTTTCTGAAGTAGGTATTTTGTTGTTTTAACGTCAAGCTAAATACTTACCTCTTTATTCTTATTGGTCTGCTAAAATAAAACAGCTGCTATCCTGACTTATGTTAATAGAAGATGACAGAGCATTTTTTTTTATTTATATTTTTTTTGTTCGCTTTGGACAAATTAGGCTTTAGCCATTAGGGCCATACTGCCTTGTCTTTCGTTAAATAATTTTCATGTCTGTGTTTAATCAACTGCTTACAAATTTGCCATTTTTTTCGGAAGACAGAGCAACATTTAGCAGTGTGGTAACTTAGCAGACTATTATGAATAAGTAAAGTAAGTAAATAATTTACCTAATAACACTCCTTCGAAGATTAAATTTTTATGTGATCAATACGAAACCATTTTCGATAAAACAGCGATTATTATTTTCAAATCGGGGCATAATTGACGGAGTAATCGATGAACAAACATTATACGAAATAAAAAACACATATACGAAAATAGAATCTCCTTCCGAAGTCAGTGGCGGTGCCACTTTGGCTCGGGTATACCCAAACAGATTACTGTAGTCTTGAGTCTATAAGATTATCCTCGAGAGTGGTTCAAATACTGAATATTCTATGGTATAATAGGGTATATGCATGTGATTTCAAAATGGCTAAAAAAATATATACGTATTCTCTATTGATATAGAAACATATCTACATATTTATTTTTGCATTTTGAGATGTTTTTATTGTAGAATTAAACCATTGAAAAATTGATATTTTAAATCTCAATCGCAAAATTTCAAAACGCTACGCCATTGACTAGAGCGGACGTGACATCACTGTACTCATTTCTTCTTTTTTTATTCTGCTTGCTGCACCTTGATTTGACACTATTCTGCCCACTTGACATTTCGTCTTGTTGATTATTTTCAGTTTTTTCGGAAAACCTCTTTCCTGAGATGATCACTACCGAGGTCGTCACCAAAGGTTTTAATCAAGTGTGTACGTCGACGTCACATAAACACGGCGCCAATATGGCAGCGTTTTTATCACCCGAATGATTGTAGTTTTGATTTGTTTTTTTTACCTTGTTAATGCGAAATTCAGTGAGCGTCTTATCATTCCTCGGTTAAATAATGACCTAAAGAATCGATTAAAACAATAAAAAAAATCGATGCATATACCCTATTGGTTTAGCTAGTGTAGCTCTGTGTGTGTGACGGCCTTAGACTAGTCGCAAGCTACATAACTTACGTGTGAGGTTGACTTAGGTTTTGTTTTCAGTGAACAGTTTAGGAGCGGTGTGGATAACTAAGTTATTACGAATCTAGTTTTTATTTCGTTTAGAAACTACATTCCCGTTATTGAAACTTTGCATACATAATTGGATAAGTAATAGCATGTTTTAGTTTTAGTTTTTCAAATACTTTAGTTAATTTTCCATGTATTGACCACTAAATCATGACTCCTTAAAGGCTTCATTAATATTATGTAGCCTACGTATAGGCATAGTTCCTATTTAAATGATTATGCTGTTGGATATAAGCCTCCCCTAAAACAATCTTTTAGCTTTTACATGCGAGGATAGGTATATGAATTGTTATAGTTTAGTATGTAAAGTTTATTCATAAAGTGTAAAACTGTTTGTTTTTCTAATAAAGCAAAAGCACTCGCTGTACCCACAACTAGGCTTCATAAAATCTTTTAAAGGGCAATGTATACGCTTCTACAACAAACCCCCTACTGAGCTGCAAAAAATATCAGTAAATAAATTCAAACGAACTGTCAAAACTTTACTATGCAAAAAGGCTTACTATAAAATATCAGATTATATAAAAAGCTTGGGTTGGATTTTGCTCCAACTCGAAAAATAACAACTAACAGGCTAAAGATTTCTTCGTCGTTTCTTTACTTTAGTCTACATACCGAAGCGATCGAAATCAAAAATACCAATTACTTCCGTGTCAATGTATTTTTTAATATAAATTGACCTTTTTTAAGTGTACATTTATTGTTTATATGGAAATAAAGCATTTTGAGTTTGAGTTTGCAAAAAAACGCTATTCTAATGGTACCGATTGATATTTCTATGAATTTTGACATTTGGTGTCATCTTAGATGTGTTATTTCATACATTTGGTAAAACTTTTGTTAGATTCTATTTTGTTTTACACTGCTGCTATATAGATACAAATACTGATAATAAAAATTGATTATTAGGTGGTTTACATTGGTTCTATTTTTTTCAGTCTCCTGAGGGGAAAACTAGAACGCCAAAAATCGGTGAGGGAGGAAAACTGGAGTTCTAAAAAATAAACTACAGTTTCCCATGAAGTTTTTTCTCAAGGGGGAAAACTGGACTTTAGAAAAAAACTGTTTTCCTCTTAGGAGGATTTTTCAAGGGGGAAAACTGGTCATAAATATATTGATAACGGTACTATGATTTTGGAGGCCGCTAAACCGTTAAAGCGACGATGTTCAGAATTGGCTATACGAGCTGCCTTTGACATATCTAGATACGTGACTTTGACAGCTGACATTGCGTACCGTTTAAGACCGTTAGGGTTTTCCCCCCGCGTATATTTGAATTTAATAATTTTGTCATTCGAATTTTGGATCTCGAACAGAGCACTTACATATTTTCGCGCACATATTTTATTTTTAAGGAATATTGTCTCTATCGTCTCGTTTCCTATTAATTGTGCAACTATTTGGATTGGGAGTGATTGATGGTGCTGGTGATCAAGGCTACGGGACTTCACACTGTGTCACACCCTGGAAAACTGGCCAACATTTACTGATCAGGGAGTATACAACTTGTTAGGTATTTTGTTAGTGCATAAGTGGACCTAGGTGCCGGATACAGAACCGACTCGTCGCATCGCATCGGACAGGAAGGTTAGTGAAATCCTATTCTGCCCGAACTCACTCATCTCGTCATCACACTCATCTAGATTCATTGTACTGCTTTGTAACTTTATCGTTAACCACCCTTAGATTCATACCTACATAAAAATAAATACATAACTTCTTTTGCATAATACAGTCCACTCTCTCGCGGAAATTCTTATTTTGTAAAGCTGAGTAAACGAACATTTGGTCCTTCGGCCGGATTAAAACTAGCTTTCTTTCGTATCATTTTTTGTTAATAATTTCCTGTTTAATATTGATTTTTACTTGTGAAAAGGTAAATTGTCGTTTTATTGCCTTTTCAACAATAGTTTACTTGTTTCGTTTCGTAAGTAACTATTGTCTCAACGTAAAAACCAATATTTTAACGGTAACTTTGCCTACCTACATAAGTGTATTTTTTTTGTTTTTAGTGGTTGTCTACTCTGGCAACTTGACATTTTTTGAGCGGTTGGTATTACGTTTACGTCAAACCGAATTGTCAAGTTTCCAAGGAAGAAATTATTGTTTGTGGTATCAAATCATTCATCTGCTCATAACATCACTACAGATAACTTGAGTAAAAAAAAAAAAAAACTTTATCTGTGGTATTTGTTTACATTGGTCAATTCATCTGCTTTGTTTGTTGCATTGCATTGCATGATTAATAATATATTAGAATAGATTAATCGTTAATTTCGGCTAATAATGGAAGGTCATAATATAGATACGAGCCTCGACGAACGCGCAATGCAAGCTGATCAATACCGAGTCACCCGGGACTATTGTTATATGAGAATAGAAATGTTTTTAGAATCTCCGGTGTTGACTGGAATTTGTATTGAAGATCTCAATGAAATATCGCGAGATTTTCACGTAGCGCAAACGCGGGTTCTAGGATCTATGCCAAAGACAGCTCGAAGTGCTGAGTTTTCTCACACTATAAGTTTTGACCAAAAGTTCTTAAACCTGAAATCTAGAATAATGCAGGCAACTAAAGATAATGTTACGTCAAACCAAAATTGTACTGAAGGACTAGCTAAACTGCCCAAGATTGCTATGAAGCCGTTCGATGGAAAGCTGGAAAATTGGGTATCATTCAAGGGGTTGTATGACTCTCTTATTCATAACAGGCAACTGGCAGAAGTAGAGAAGCTACATTATTTATTGTCCAGTGTTCAGGGAACTGCATATGATATAATTAAAAATTTCCCACTGACCGGTAGTAGCTACAAATCTGCCTACATAGCTCTTCATAAATATTATGATAGGAAGCGTACCATTGCCACTACCTATTATGAAAAATTGCTTAAGTGTGACTCGATTAGGAACAAAAGTGGTTCTGAATTGGAGCGAATTCATCGTACCTTCAGTGAGAACTTGGCTATCTTGGCTAGGTATGATCTCCCAAACCAAGATTTTATGCTCTTTCAGATGGTGTGGTCCAAGCTTGATGCTGTTACTCGAGAAGCCTTTGAATTGCAACTTGGTCCTGATGTTGATGTACCTCTATTTGATGATATTATGGAGTTCCTAGAAAAGCGCTCTCGGGCATTAGAAAACTGTTATGGATACCATAATACATCAAAACAGGTCACATCAAAGAACAAAACTTCGTTGATAGTCCCTTCGCAATTAAGCTGTGAGTTTTGCGCAAATGATGGTCACATAGGGGAAGCATGTCCAACATTCCTGAAGTTATCTCCTGCGGGACGGTTTAAGTATGTTAAGGAAAAAAGACTTTGTATCTTGTGCTTGCAGCCTTCACATTCTGTAAAACGATGCATGGTCAAGGTTTTTTGCGGGAAATGTGATCAACGCCATCACACATTACTTCATTTTGAGGAATCAGCTCCTACAGCCTCTATTTCCCAGGATCATAAGGTAGCAGCCCCAGTGGCACTAGCAGCTTATTCCTCTAATGCAGATGCCTTGTTTTCTACTGCCGTTGTGATGGTAAAAAATGATCATAACAAATTGGTTAAGGTTAGGATTTTATTAGACAGTGCTAGCGCTTGCAGCTTTATAACTCAGTCATGTGCAGATCGTCTGGGACTAAAAATGAGTCCACATGCCCAATCTATCCATGGGATTGGTAGGGTATCTACCAACACAGCTGGATCGGTCAAGTGTGAGTTGGGTCCTCGAAATCAGGGTTCTTCAGGTAGCTTAGTTGTAGAAGCTGCTGTGCTCCAAACCATATGTCAAGACATGCCAACTGGATATATAGATATCTCATCGTGGGAGCACCTCAAGGGCTTAGAGCTTGCGGATCCTGAGTTCAACACCCCAGGGCCAGTCGATATGCTGGTCAGTGTCAATGTTTTATCTTCGGCATTAAAGCCTGGTCTTAAGAAGGGTGCACCAGGTCAGGCCATCGCTATCTCTACTATCTTTGGGTGGATAGTGATGGGCGAGTGCACAATTGATACTGACTTCTCTTGCCTTCGCACCGACTGGAATGGTAAAAAGGATTGTTATTTCGTTTCTAATTTGTCGTTAGAAGATTCGATAAAAAGGTTTTGGGAATTGGAGAATATAAATCCACCCAAGTCCAATCCAGTTTCGACGAAAACAGAAACGGCTATTTGTAGGTACATGGAAGATGCTTGTCGTCGGAATTCTGATGGGAGGTTAGTGGTACCGCTAACCTTTATCGATCCTAATCAGAAACCCAACTTCTCGGATTCGCGGAAAATCGCCTTGAAGCGGTTTTTAAATCTTGAGAATAAGTTTAAGGTCAACGCGCAGTTCAAGGCTGCGTATGTCGAATTCATGAGGGATTACTTGGAGAGCGGACATATGGAGGAAGTGAATCCCCCTGCGGCTAGTGTTGGTCCATTCTTTTATATCCCGCACCACGGAATTTTGCGCCCAGAGTCAGTCACCACTCCGCTCAGAACCGTGTTTGATGCTAGTGCCAAGGATGTCGAAGGAAGGTCTTTGAATGATTTGTTGGCACCAGGCCCCAAACTTCAGAAGAGTATTTTCGATATTCTTATTCGATTCCGTTGGCATAAAATTGTGTTCACTGGCGATATAAAGAAAATGTATCGTCAGTTTTTAGTGACACCTGAAGACACTGATTACCAGCGAATCTTGTGGCGCGATGATGCAGATTTACCTATTCGTGACTTTCGGTTGCTGACGGTCACATATGGTGTATCGTGCGCGCCGTATCAGGCTCTCTGGTGCATGTCTCGGTTAGCATCGGAATTTGCAGCTCAAGCCCCTATCGGCGCATCGATTCTCCAGCGGGATACATACGTTGACGACGTTGTGTCGGGGGCAGAGTCTATTGGGACAGCACTCCGTATTCGGCAAGAACTAACGGAAATTTTGTCGTCTGCTGGCCTTCACCTACGAAAATGGACTTCTAATTCCGAAGAGTTCCTAGGCGACTTGCCCCCTTCAGAGTTGTATTCCGAGAAGATGTGCAATTTTGAGGATCTTCAGGATTTATCGTTAAAAATTCTTGGCATGTTGTGGATCCCCACCATGGATCAGCTGACCTTTAAAACCGCATCAGTCGAAACCAGATGTACGAAGCGGTCTATTTTGTCGGATATAGCTCGTATTTTCGATCCCTTGGGTCTGGTGTCTCCAGTGGTTTTCTTGGCTAAGTACATTATGCAGCTGTTGTGGATGGATGGTGTGGATTGGGATGAAGAGGCTCCACAAGTCGTTGCTGTCGAGTGGTTTAAAGTAAAAACCCAATTGCCTTCACTAAGTTCTGTTGCCTTGCCTCGAAGGATGGTATCAGAGTTCACCTCACTTCAATTCCACGGATTCTGTGACGCCTCCGAGCGTGGATATTGCGCCGTGGTTTACTGTCGAGCGACGCAGAGTAGCGGATTAGTTGAAGTGCAGTTGTGCTGCGCCAAATCCAAGGTAGCACCGCTCCGCAAATGTTCAATACCTCGTTTAGAGTTGATGGCAGCTGTCTTGCTGACTGAAGTGATGTCATCTGTGACTGTAGCTTTGCATGGCCTCCATCAGCTCGAAAACATCGTTGCGTGGTCTGATTCCAACGTTGCTCTAACCTGGATTAAGTCCTGTCCCTCGCGATGGAAGACATTTGTCGCCAATCGCGTGACAGAAATTCAGGATGGCATCCCTCCTGATTGCTGGCGTCATGTTCCAACCACTGATAACCCAGCTGATCACGGTTCGCGTGGTCTACTTCCTGACGATTTAATCCCGTGTCAGTCATGGTGGTCGGGTCCCAGTTGGTTGGTAAACCCGCCGGAACAATGGCCGCAAACAGCGCTTATCTTGAAAGATGAATCTGAACTCGAGGAACGAAAAGTATTCACCTTTTTTACAGAAAATAACATTAGTTTCGTCGATGGAATCCTTAATCGCTTCTCGTCTTTTTCCCGTCTTGTCAATATTCTTGCTTATTGTTTTCGATTTTCTCGTAATTTGAGGCTTCCTGTAAAGTCCACTGGTACACTATCCACTATAGAAACCAATGAAGCTTTGAACTTTCTTGTAAAACATGTACAAGAGGTTTCATTCGCTTCCGAACTTCGTGCCTTGAACCAGAATACCCCTAATTCGCTTCCAAAAGCGCTTCGCAAACTATGTCCTTTTGTGGATACGAACGGGCTGTTGAGAGTAGGTGGACGTCTGTCTCATAGTGATCTGAACTTTAACCAGAAACATCCGCTGCTGTTACCTCGAGATCACCGCTTGACGCATATGTTAATTGAGGATTATCACCGAAGGTTCCTGCATCCCGGTCCGCAAACATTGCACAGTCTATTAGTGCGGGATTTCTGGATCCTCTCAGCTAAGCGAGCAATTCGGTCCGTAGTGGCGTCGTGTGTCAAGTGCTTTCGCGCAAAGCCTCGGTTATCCTCACCGCCGCTTATGGCGAACTTACCATCTTATCGCATTAATCAAATAAAACCATTTTCATCATCTTCTGTTGATTTCGCAGGCCCTTTTGATATCGCTCTCGGACGCGGTCGAGGTGTGAGGACTTACAAAGGGTACGTCTGTGTTTTCGTGTGCACGGTTATCAAGGCGGTTCACTTGGAACTCGCATCGGAGTTAACTTCCGAAGCCTACTTGGCCTGCCTTCGGCGATTTATAGCACGTCGAGGGCGCTGCTCTCAACTGGTATCTGACCAGGGGACGAATTTCGTCGGGGCCAGTAACCTGCTGAAGGATTTCATGTCGCAAGCGTCCCAGACTGAAAGGGTGGAATTCAGATTCAATCCTCCTGGAAGCCCACATTTTTCGGGGCTAGTGGAGGCAGGAGTTAAGTCTGTCAAAACCCATCTTGCACGCGTTGTCGGCGGGCAACGCCTGACATATGAGGAATTTAACACGTTGCTGATTCAAATTGAAGCCTTATTGAATTCGCGCCCTTTGTCCCCCTTGAGTTCGGATCCTAATGATCTTGTAGCGCTAACTCCAGGCCATTTCCTCACGCTTGAACCGCTAACGCTGTTGCCCGAAGCTCCCATCCTGGAGACTCAGGTCACTCCTGTTCGTCGATGGAGACTCATCCAGAAGATGCATCAAGACTTCTGGGCCAGATGGCATCTCGAATACGTACACACGTTGCAACAACGCCATAAATGGGTAGATGCACAAGACAACATTGTCGTCGGAGCTCTTGTGCTTATATCCAACGAGCAATGCAGCCCCCTGAAGTGGAAGTTAGGACGGGTAACCCAACTTCACTCTGGTACTGATAAGGTTTGTCGTGTGGTTACCTTGAAGACTCAGTCTGGAGAATGTAAAAGGCCTGTCGTCAAATTGTGTGTACTTCCGGTACCCCAGGATGTCGAATCTAGCCCCCCACCGAACTAGTTCCAACGGACGGCTTTATCGTAATTAAGCAATTTTTTGTTTTCGTTTATTGTTTGTATATTATGTATATTTTTTAAATGTCAAAATAATCGTTATTTTATGTGCAAAATCGTTTCATATCTCGTTATAATTAATCTTGAATTTCGTATATATTCGTGGGAAAAATACGCCTGCTGAAAATAGCGTATTTTGGTGGTCGGAATGTTCAGAATTGGCTATACGAGCTGCCTTTGACATATCTAGATACGTGACTTTGACAGCTGACATTGCGTACCGTTTAAGACCGTTAGGGTTTTCCCCCCGCGTATATTTGAATTTAATAATTTTGTCATTCGAATTTTGGATCTCGAACAGAGCACTTACATATTTTCGCGCACATATTTTATTTTTAAGGAATATTGTCTCTATCGTCTCGTTTCCTATTAATTGTGCAACTATTTGGATTGGGAGTGATTGATGGTGCTGGTGATCAAGGCTACGGGACTTCACACTGTGTCACACCCTGGAAAACTGGCCAACATTTACTGATCAGGGAGTATACAACTTGTTAGGTATTTTGTTAGTGCATAAGTGGACCTAGGTGCCGGATACAGAACCGACTCGTCGCATCGCATCGGACAGGAAGGTTAGTGAAATCCTATTCTG
This sequence comes from Eupithecia tripunctaria, assembly GCA_955876795.1. NCBI lineage: Eukaryota > Metazoa > Arthropoda > Insecta > Lepidoptera > Geometridae > Eupithecia > Eupithecia tripunctaria. The sequence continues at coordinate 2,219,791 of OY041623.1, read as the reverse complement.
CCCGAACTCACTCATCTCGTCATCACACTCATCTAGATTCATTGTACTGCTTTGTAACTTTATCGTTAACCACCCTTAGATTCATACCTACATAAAAATAAATACATAACTTCTTTTGCATAATACAGTCCACTCTCTCGCGGAAATTCTTATTTTGTAAAGCTGAGTAAACGAACAGACGACGACCCGCTAAATACTGCTTGAAAACAACTTGGTGGTCCCATTTCAATTCAATTAATGGTCCAGTTCTAAGAATCACATCCATGAGAAAATCTCATAAGTTCCTAAATGAATTCAGTTTGTAGTTTTTAAAACAAAACTTCTGATCTTATAATCAAAGTGTATCGAAAAAAAGCTAAGTATTTATATTTTTTTATTGTATTACTGTTATTTATTACAACGTACCTAATTGTAACTTATATGCGCCTGGCCATAATTTGTGGTTGCTATAAAGGCTATTTTTCCATAGAGGCCTAAAATTACCATAGAAGGCTCGTAAGCCCGAGATATGGCACGGAATCTTCCCGTAAAACTAACTCACTTGTTTGAACTGAATAAATTAGGTCACAGAAAGCCTACCTACAGTTGGTCGCACTAAGAAAGAAAGAAAGAAAGAAGAAAGAAAATGATTTATTAAAAACTACACAACACTACAAATATAATTAATTTTGTTTTGAAAAAGTATAAACCGACTTCAATTTTTACAGTTTTTCTCATGAATTTTCATGGATCCCATTGTCAGAACTGAACAAAATTAAAATGGAATCACACGGGAAGCACCAGCTTTCATACAAAAAACGAATCATGCAAATCGGACCACCCAGTCAAAAGTTATGAGGTAACAAACATAAAAAAAACCAGACGAATTGAGAACCTCCTCCTTTTTTGAAGTCGGTTAAAATAAGAAACTAAGACTTAGATGTACTAACACACTTTTGCTGGTACCAGCCTAAAATTTGCACACCCCAACTCTTTCCGTGGGTGTCGTAAGAGGCGACTAAGTTATATCCACCGGGGGCGGCAGCAGCGCCCCCTGCAGAACAATTCTACCACCGAACTGCGATCCTCAACTAGCGAAAGGGGGGGGGGGGGGGGAGGCCTGCGTCCAGCAGTGGACCAATAAAGGCTGAGGTTGTGGTACTTAAACACTTTAGTATCTTGTCGCTTTAAAACTGAGTTAGATTCTCGACGAGCACTTACCGTCTGGAAATAAACGCTCTTTAGTATGATAAGGTACTTAAGTTTATGCTTTTAGCACCGTTAAGCCGACTTTATCTACAGAAAAAATACCGTCACAACAATAACTGTCGGCTAGAGTTGACTACAGTCTCAGTCCAATGGAATGGTTTATTAGCCTGACAACTTTTTGCACAAATAATATATTTTAATACCCATATATACATAAAAACATTAAACGCCAATAAGGCGTTTATCAGGGGGAGGCCTGCGTCCAGCAGTCGACCGATACAGGCTGTTGATGTGGATGTGAATACTCATATCATCATACAAATACAGTACAATACAAAATACTTGATTGTACATCAACAAAAATACAGTACAAAAGAAATGACATAAAACAAAATTACAATGTGCGGCCTTATCGCTTAGAAGCGATCTCTTCCAGGCAACCTAGTCACCATCATCCTTATTATCAGCTCGTATACGTCCACTTCTGAACAAAGGCCTCCCCCAATTCGATTTGAAATGATACGTTACGCATTATCTGTACCTATTATAAAAGAAAGTCCTGTTAGTTAACTCAAGAACGGCTGAACAGATTTGGCTGAAAAGGGTGGGGAGGTAGCTAAAAAACAGGAGACATACATATAGAATAGAAAGAAAGAAAGAAAGAAAGAAAGAAAGAAAGAAAGAAGAAAGAAAATGAATTATTAAACACTACACAACACTACAAATAAAATAAAAGACTACGTAACACGAACAAACTCAGTTAACAATTATATAGAAATATAATAGAAAGAATTAAATAGAAATAACCTTTATTTGCACAAAGGTACAAAAAGAGTAACACAAAAATAAATAAATGAAAAACAAAAACAGTTTAAAAGGGTGGGTGGTAGTTTACATTAAATATATGGGTATACCTCCACGTCCCTGTGCCGAAATAGGGGTTGGCTCAGCGTGTGCTGAACATATGCTCAGCGCTGTTTTTCAGCCAAGGACCTTACTATTAATTGACGTTACGGACGGCAACTTGGCGATGATATATCATATGATACATTTTATCCCCTTCCTGGCTGAACTATCCCGTTCCTGGCTGAACTATCCCGTTTCTGGCTGAAAGAAACGTGACTAAATTTTGCATTGAGGTAAATGGTTTCCCAGGACGGATAATGGCTACTTGAATAGAGCATGCGAAGCCGCGGGAAAAAACGAGTAACATAATATATACGTAGCGTAGCTATATTATAGGAAACCATCCGTAAAATTCAGAAATTGGGTAGGTTAATACCTACCCAATTTGACGAATTTCTATTATATTTCTTCTAAGGGCTCTTGAAAGTGGATCACTTGATTTTGGTTCAATTCGGTCCACACACTTCATTCATAGTCGGACAGGGGGGTATCGCCGGCGTTTGTGCGTATTGTTATCTCGGTCGCACTTCGGTCTAGGTACGTCTTTCCATCTTTGTTGCTCATTCATTAGGTAGGTAAATTACAAAAGAAAAGAAGACGTGTCTTTGCGTTTCGTTGTTGTTATTACAATAGTAATAACACAACGCAGGTCATTTGTTGAGTTAGCGCTGGAAGAACGTACCATATCTAATGAATTTTATTTATTTCTAAGCACGTGTTCTACAGACCATTGTATCCAAAAACAGAGCTTTTTGATTCATATACTAAAAGCACAGAGCAGAGAGAAAACTCGCTCTTTTCCCAACAAAACATTTCATAACCGTTCAATATACCATAACAATATACAAACTTTGTTTATGCACTTCAACTCGAGTTTACGCAAGCATGAGAATTGAACCCGCGAAAGTAATGTAACGCGAAGAGAGACAATAGAATCCACTCCACTAGTAGGTAGTCAGAGGATCGAACGAAGATACGAAGATCCATGGATGAGACTCAAATTATCACTTTGTTTTATTCTGATTTTGACAACCTATGTGGCGCAGCGGGCGAAAGTCCACCTGCGACGCAGGAGGTTGGGGGTTCGATTCCCTCCTCGGGACATATATTTGTACGATCTGCATATATTTGTTTAGAGCGTTCTGGATGTTTTCTAAATAAAAAAATAGCTTTATATGTAGTGTATTATGCAGGTACTACGAGTATAATCAGTTATCTAGTACCCGTAACACAAGCTCTACTTAGCTTAGGGCTAGATAATGCTGTGTAAATTGTCCAGCATAAAAAGAAAAAAATAATTGCTACAATGATCATAAATCACATCACACTAATATTATAGAGGCGAAAGTTTGTATGCATGGATGGATGGATGGATGTTTGTTACTTCTTCACGCCAAAACTACTAAACGGATCCACCTGAAATTTCTATACAGGTAATTTTAATCCTGCAAACATACGCTACTTTTTATCCCATAAATCAGTTCCCTTGGGATATAAATCACCCTTAAACATTTCCGTTGGATGAACGCGTGCGAAGCCGCGGGCTGCAGCTAGTATTATATAAAAACGAGAGTAGACTAAAATTAATTCATATTTACTCTCATAAAAATCCTCGGATCGGAGGCCTGCGTCCAGCAGTGGATCAAAAAAAAGGCTGTGGAGGTTGAGGTTGCTGTTGAGGCATTGATTTATTAAAAAGGGAAAATGAAGTACTTACTGGTTTCTCGAAAGTGGCAACCTCAAATAGTGTAAAATTGTCTGCTCCTACCTCAGTTACCGTCTGACCGGCGGCATGGGCGGTCGTACTTGCGAGAAATATTGTTGTCTCGGTCTCACTTCGGTGTTAGGTACGTCTTTCCGTCTTTGTTGTTCTTTGTATTGCACAGGACTGGAAATATAACTGTGAGCGTATGTGTTTGCGTGTAGTTGTAACACATGCCAATTTTTGAGTAAGCGCTGGGAGAACGTAACCTATCTTTTTTTTTTAATAAATCAATGTGTTGAGGTATCAATTTATCCATGTGTCTCTTCCAGATACAAGATATTCATGTTTCACCTACCTTTGCAGCTTTTCCTTTACTTTCCATGAATCATCATTTTGATATATTTTAACAACTTCAGAGTATTTACTAGTTAATTTGAAGGAAATTTACAGAGAATCCAAAAATATATACAACGTAATACATTCCGTCGCAGTTAATCGAGATAACTGCGAAAGAATGCGTCAGAACTCCCTCACGCGCGGTCGTGCGCGGACGTGTCGGGAGCTCCGCCAGTTTGTGTGTAGGATGGATCCTACACACAAACTGGCTTCTCTTCTCTTAGGAATAAAAACGATCGTACAAACGGCAGAATGAGTAATCAATTCATAGCTGATTTTTGTTTAAATTAAAAATAGGTTTATAAGTAAAACGTACGCAAGATTATATTTATGATGAATTGTTCTTTTAAATCTGTCTATGTATTTGCATTTCTGCGTGTTTATTTTTAATTTTATTAAAAATTTAAATTTAAATGATTAAATTGTTTTGTCTTACTTTAAATTTACATGATTTTTAAGTGCGCGAAAAAATATGGGCATCAGCTGAAATACACGATTATTATAATATATTTATATATCATCATCATCATCAGCCTATATTAGTCCACTGCTGGACATAGGCCTCCCCTAATGAGCGCCATAGCGCCCTGTCTTCAGCTTGACGCATCCAGCATCTGCCTGCAGTCTTTCGCAGATCGTCATCCCACCTGGCCGGAGGGCGTCCTACACTACGTTTGCCGAGTCGCGGTCTCCACTCAAGAACTCGTTTACCCCAGCGGTTATCGGTTCTTCGCGAGATATGGCCGGCCCACTGCCACTTCAGTTTGCTAATTCTTTGAGCTATGTCGATAACTTTGGTTCTCTGTCGGATGTATTCGTTACGAATCCTATCCTTCAGAGAGACTCCGAGCATAGCTCTTTCCATAGCTCGCTGAGCGACTTTAAACTGGTGGACCAGCCCTATCGTGAGTGTCCACGTCTCAGCTCCGTAGGTCATGACGGGTAGGACGCACTGATTGAAAACTTTCTAGCCTAGCTGAATCCTCCTCTTGGCCTCCTTCTCAAAATTGTTTTTGGGAAACTGCAGAATTTGTCCAAGGTAAGTGTACTCGGAAACAATTTCGAGAGGGTGGCCATGTACGACGACCGGTCCCGGATCAATGAGGCCATTGATCATGATTTTGGTTTTATCCAAATTCATGCCGAGACCGATGCATCGTGAGGCTAAAGCTAGGCCGTCCAGCATCTGGTTTAGCTCCTCCAACGACTCCGCCATTACGACTACGTCATCAGCGAATCGAAGGTGTGAGATGTAATCGCCGTTTATGTTGATGCCCTTACCTTTCCAGTCCAGTGTCTTAAACATATCTTCCAAGGCACTCGTGAACAGTTTCGGGGATATAACATCCCCCTGCCTCACTCCTCTGCGCAGTTGGATGGGTTTGGACTGCTGGTCCTGTACTTGGACACTCATGGTCGCGGCGTCGTAGAGACATCTCAGCACCTCGATATAACGATAGTCTACTTGGCATCGCTGTAAGGATTCCAGAACAGCCCAGGTTTCGACAGAGTCAAAGGCTTTCTCATAGTCCACAAAGGCCAGACACAGGGGCTGATTATACTCTTCGGACTTCTGTATAATCTGCCTCACTGTGTGTATGTGGTCTATGGTGCCATATCCTCCGCGAAACCCGGCCTGTTCCGGTGGCTGGAACTCGTCGAGTCTCCTGGCGAGACGGTTCGTGATCACTCGTGAGAACAGCTTATAGACGTGGCTCAGGAGTGAGATGGGTCTGTAGTTTTTAAGGAGGGTTTTATCTCCCTTCTTAAAAAAGAGCACCACCAAACTCCCGCTCCACGCCTTTGGAGTTCTCCCACTGTGAAAGACGGCGTTGAAGAGTTTCTGTAGTTCCTGTATAACAGGGGCTCCTCCGGCTTTTAAAAGCTCTGATGTTATGCCGTCCTCACCGGGGGCTTTTCCATTTCTAAGCTGCCTCAGAGCTAGCACAATCTCGTCTTGACTGATGTCTGGCAGTTCGTCGGTATAGTGGCGTGTCAGGGTGGCTCTTGAATCGTGGTCGACTCGTTGGGGACGAGGGGCATGTGCAGCGTATAATCGGCCATAGAAATCCTCTATCTCGGCGGATATCTCCAGCTTCGACAAAACGGTCCTCCCATCGTGCGTTTTAAGCTTCGTCAGGTGGCTCCTGCCAAGCTGCTGAGTGAATACTTTGGACCCTCGGTTTCGCTCTATTGCCTCTTCAATGAGGCGTGTGTTGGAGCTCCGAAGGTCGCGCCGTACCATCTTCGCAATTCGCTTGTTCAGGTCTGACCTGTCTGAAGAAGTCGCTTGGGTGGTTTCCCGTCTTTTTGCCATCAGCCCGAGAGTCTCATCCGAGAGTTTGGATTTCTTGCCAGTACGCTGCTTTTGGCAGAATCTGATGCCCTCGTTCCTCAACGTTTCGACCAGATTGTGTAGGGTCTCGTCAGCGTCATCAGTGGGATCCAAGGCAATGAATCTATTCCCGAGAAGCTGCTGGAACTTCTCGGTGCCCGCCATGATCTGGATTGGATTAGGTCGGAGCGTGGACTTCATCAGACGGTTTCTTTCAAGCTTTAAGTTGATATTCAGAGAGCCTCGGAGCAGTCGGTGATCAGATCCGGTATTAAACCTGTTGATCACTGAGACATCTCTGAATATGTGCTTGCTATCCGTCATGATGAAGTCGATCTCATTTTTAGTCACAGTGTCGGGGCTTCGCCACGTCCACTTCCTCTGGGGCGGTTTCTTAAAGAAAGAGTTCATTAAGAACAGCCCCTCCTTCTCAAGGAAGTTGACAAGCATTTGCCCCCTGTGATTCCTAACTCCATAACCATGCGAGCCTATTCGGGATTCGTTGCCAGTCCGGATTCCCACCTTGCCGTTAAAGTCCCCCATAACAACGTTGAAGTGAGCCTTGGTGGTGTTATGTAAGGCTTTGGATATGTCTTCGTACATATCCTCCACTTCATCATCCGAGTGTGCCGAGGTCGGTGCGTAAACCTGAATTACCTTCAAGCTGTACCGCTTGGACAGCCGAAGGATCAGGTACGCTACCCTGGTCGACACACTGGAGATTTCCTGAACGTTGTTAGAGAGGGCCTTGTTGACGAGGAAGCCTACGCCACCCTGGGATGTTTTATCACCCTCGCGAAAGTAGAGAAGATGGCCCGAGTCTAAGGTTACGGTGTCCTCCCCCTCTCTACGGACTTCACATAACCCCAGAACATGCCATTTAATGTTCTCTAACTCCACTTCCAACTGCGCTAGATGGTGATCAAGCCTCAGAGTGCGTCCGTTAAACGTAGCCAGGGTCAAGTTTTTAAGTAATGATCGGTAGCCTGCCGTAGCCCGGGGATTCTTAGCACCCCCTGCCCCGCCGTTACCATGGCCGCTACCATGGCCAGGAATAGCGAGGCGGCCGGGAACTAGGGGCCACTTTTTGGCGTGTGCAATCATTGGGGGGGTAGTGCCCATAATCCCCACGCTGGGCATGCGGGTTGGGGATCGCAGTTCGGTGATATTATCGGTCTACGGGAGGCGCTGCTGCCCGCCCTCCGGTTTATGTCCCTTAGTCGCCTCTTACGACACCCACGGGAAGAAATGGGGTGGTGCTATTCTAGGCCGGCACCACACAGCCATTATTTATATATATTTTGTTTGTATTACTTATTTCTAATGCATTGTTTTTCCTTTTTTTTGCGAACCGACAAAGGGGCTGGGTTAAGGATACCGTGTTTTTTAGGAAGACTACCTTCGATCACAGGTTTTGATCGATGAAGAGTCTGCTTAAAAAACTCGTAATTATTTGCATTTCTTCCAGATTTAAAAAGCTAAGTCGCAGGCAGAAACTGGTATAAATATAACTGGCAACATTGTTACTTTTAAAACTTTAGTTTTAAAGTGTTGCCATGCAAGCTGTCAAAAATGACATTCGTAAAAGTGTTGATGCGAAAAGGACGATATCGAAAACAGCGAAGCATAAACTGAAATAGGGTTGCTACGTTTGGAAAATACTTAAATACTATTCAAACGGGGACGTTGGAGTTCAACATCATCATCATCAGCCTATATTAGTCCACTGCTGGACATAGGCCTCCCCTAATGAGCGCCATAGCGCCCTGTCTTCAGCTTGACGCATCCGCAATCTGCCGACGTTTGCCGAGTCACGGTCTCCACTCTAGAACTCGTTTACCCCATCGGTTGTCGGTTCTTCGCGAGATATGCCCACTACCTTGCTAATTCTTTGAGCTATGTCGATAACGTTGGAGATATTGATTCATAAATATAGATCTAACTATCGGAATAATTTATTTTACTGATGAGTTGTGTAATCTCTTCCTAATCAGTAATCAGTGAAGACCGAAGTGGCGTAGGGGGCGAATGTCCGCTTGCAATCCAGGAGGTAGCGGTTTCGATTCTCACATTGACACAAATGTTGTATGTTGTATGAACTGCAAATAATTGTTCCGGGTGTTCTGGATTTTTATGTATAGTAAGAAATATAACCTATGTTATTTATTGTATTAGAATACCTATCAGTCATCTAGTACCTACCCTAACAGAATCTACTTAGCTTGGGCTAGATGATGCTGTGTGGATTGTCCAGCATTATTTATTTATATATTGTTCGTCTACTTCCTACAATAAAGTAGTATGTTTATTGTGGCAGCCCTAAGCGAGATCTGGATGCATTCATTTCGTTGGTAAATCGCAGCGGAAACTAAAGATATGGAGGCGCTCAGTTTTACGTCGAGCTGTTTAAATCTATTTTATACGATTTCAGATTTATTCGAATTTAAAGCGTTGAGTAGGTCATAATGGAGTCTGCATTGTTATTTTTCCAGCAGTGAAAGGCGTTGTGAGATAATAATGGTAATAAATGAAAAATGTGTTTATTTTTTTTAACAGACTTTAAATATAGGATTTTTTATGTTTGTTACATCAGAACTTTTGACTGGATGATCCGATTTTGATGATTCTTTTTTTATTTGAATGTGAGAAGCACCTTCTCGTGTGGTCTCATTTTTATTTGGTCCAGTTCTGGCAGTAGGATCCATAAAATTGAAGTCGGTTTATAGTTTTTAACCGACCTTAAAAAAAGGGGGAGGTTCTCAATTCGACTGTTTTTTCTTGGTTTTATGTTCGTTACCTCAGAACTTTTGACTGGGTGGTCCGATTTTTTTATTTCACAATATTCACCTGCTGACTGTATGAAATTTGCGATTGAACTACCGATGGCAAATCACTAATCGAAAAATAATATATTATTCGACGAAGGCCAATCAAAACTATGTATGAAACTAAAAAGAAGCACATGATTCCAATTGCGAATCGCTCTTGCTTTGCCACTTCTAACCTCCCTAAGGTTCTGTCTTTCAGACGAGCGGAACCCTAATTGGCCTCCTCCTGTTCGTTATTGCCCTCACAAACACCTTTGTCACCTCCAGCGCAATTAGAGTCGCGAGAGCTCTCGGCGAGACTGACGAGAGCGTCTAATTAGAGCTCGACTGAGCTGCGATCAAGCTGCCGTAGAGTAGCCAAAACTTGCAGCTTTGCAGGATATTCTTTTCAAAGAATTAATAAGCTGCTGTGGGTTGGTCACATCTCGCGAAGAACAGACCACCGCTGGGGTAAACGTGTTCTTGAGTCATCGACATCATGACATCGATCTATGTTTAAGCAACGCTTTCTATGGCATAAACGTCACTCAAGCATAGCTCTATGACTGAGCAAGCTTTCATAATACGGGCCTTAGTGTAGGAAACCCTCCGGCCAGGTGGGATGACGATCTGCGAAAGACTGCAGGCATCTGGATGCGTCAGGATGAAGACAGGGCGCTATGGGGTTTATTAGAGGAGGCCCATGTCCAGCAGTGGACTAATATAAGTCGGAAATGTATTTAGGAATAAGTTAAGAGGATGGCTTCTTGAAAAATGTTTTTATACTGTCAACGAATATCTAGAAATTTGAACTGTGACTAATATAATTTAATTTAATATAACATTACTTTTAATAATATGACTCGCATAACATTTGCACGCCTGCACGCAGGCTGAATACATTTACTCAAATTAGTTATAAGATCTGACATTGTATAATTTTGTATTCTTGCAAATAAACGATTTGATTTGATGATGGTGAGGGTATTCTTCGTGAAATACATTCATTCAACGTGGCGCTAGATTCCGTATGGCCTAGTGATGTAGTTTGACATCACATTTCCGTACTGAAGAGTGCATGTTCAAGTCCCATCGAAGTAAATTATTTTTGGGATATTAATTTGGTTTATTTATATTCATTAACATCACTACCACGCAGCACATAAATATGCATTCAAATATAGGCTTTAACTGGTTATTTTTATATACATTTTACAGTGACAAAAATATTTCCACAACTGTCAAACGAGTGACTCGTGAGCTGTCTGTCATCTGATGCCGTCAATATGAAATGCATCTTAGTGTTACGAGTTAATAACCTTATTTGAATGAACATTTTTTTACTACGTGATAGCTATGCGCCTCTGATCTGCGACAGTCTTTAGTAGGGTAGACAACGCTGTGCGATTGTCTTTTGTTTTTTATATCCTAGTCAGATTTACGTCGTCATAGACCTACTCACATACGGTATTACTAGATCGAGTTAAACTGTCGAGTAAAACCCATGGCATGGACTTTCGTCCACACATTGAGCATTGATCTATCGAGTGAGGCGCGCCGTTCAGTATTCACCGAACCGTTCGAGCCAAAGGATGTCTGTGCAACCTGACATGTAGGTAAATTGATTTTACCAATAAATTGTATTTCTGTATTTCTGCAATATATATATATATATATATATATGTATAATAGTGTGATAGACGTGAATCTGATTCCAATCTGTCAGTATAGTAGAAATCGGCATAAGGCCGGCTATATGGCGAAGAACCGACAACCACTGGGGGTTAACGTGTTCTTAGGTAGACACTGATTGAGTGAGAGACATGTGGGATGTTGACCTGCAAAAGACTGCAGGCAGACGACGAATTCCACAAACTTTTTGAACAAAAACATGGTCACCGCACACACAAACGAGCGATCACAACAGCTTACCCGGAGGTGTCCGGAAGGGAATCAGCGACACTGTCCTGCATAATGACAGCTTTATGCAGTGCGCAGTCGACGAGATTGAACCGATTCACGGACGCAGATTAGAGGTATAAAGGCAGAATGCTCGCTCAAATACTGCGAATGGTTTTTCAGAAAAATAAGTTTCTAGAATGCTGACACGAATGGACTCTAAAGGATACATTTTAGCTTTTTCACTGTAGTACAATGATCATTCAAATATGTAACTACCTGCGTGTCTACCACGAGTTGTCACAGTTAAATCACCTGACGTTACCACAGATGTAACGTAAATACGCAGATAGTTATCTACGCGACTCATACTGCGCATTTTAATACCCAACTATCCGCTAGAGGCGCTTTAGGGATTTCCATACATTTAACTACAGTCGCTAGCGAGTATAGATTGTAAAAACTTATGGTAGAACACTGGATATTATAAAGCATAACTCGTGCAATAAGATATACCTAATTTTCTTATTGAATTGTAAAGTGTTGCTACAGTGCAAGCTACTTCATAAATAAGGTCTTTTTCTACGATTTTTACTGCAGTTATACGTACATGGATAGAAATCTGATTTACTTTTTAATACCACTTTGCTGAGTCCTTTATCCGTCGGCTCGGCAAAGTGGTATTAAAACGACAAAGAGCTCGATAAATTTAAAAACCATGGTCACCGCGCGTTCAAACGAGCGATCACAACCAGCTTAGGTATCCGGAAAGGTGTGACCTGCGACACCTCAACCTCAACTATATTGGTCCACTGCTGGACGCAGGCCTCCCCTTGCTAAGTGACTTATTTCGTTTAGCTAATGGAGGGCCCTTAATCCCCACGCTGGGCATGCGGGTTGAGGATCGCAGTTCGGTGGTAGAATAAAATTCTGCAGGGGGTGCTGCTGCCCGCCCTCCGGCGGATATCCTTTAGTCGCCTCTTACGACACCCATGAGAAGAGATGGTGTGGTGCAACTTCTAATCCAGCACTACACAGCTAAACTGCAACACTGTTCTGCATAATGATAGCTTTATTCAGTGCGCAGCCGGTGGGATTGGAAAGATCCCGCCTGATTTGAACGCTGACGTGTTAGAGGTGAAATGGGTGAAAGCTGCAGCTGCCACAAATGGATCCAGTTAGAAGGATATAAGGAATAATAATAAGTAATAAGCGTTCAAATATCATGCTTAACTCGTGTTCTATTTATATACCTTTCACTGACGCACTTACATAATCACTGTCTTAGTGAATATGCCACTAAGGCAGAAGGGTTGTATAATTTTCAAAACAGTTTAATTTCAAAGCTAATTTCTATATCTCTTGTCAGATATTCAGTCTTGTAATATTTTTACAGAGACTAGTTACATTAGGCATATAAAAAAAGAAATCACGGAACCATGGTTACCGCGTACTCAAGTATTTTATCATTTAGTTATAGGGATATTGCTCACTGCAACAGCGTGCTATATAGCTGAGCCTGTTTCAGACGCAGCTAGAGCGCTGTACAAACTGGTTAAGTTAGGGAATGAGGTTAATTTTGTTGTAGTTTATAAGATTTGATTTCATTCTATACCGTGTCCATTTTGAATGAAGCATAAACGTAAACAAACCATATTTATCCTAAAATTCACTTTGTTGGCGCGGCCTTTTATACGTAATTTACATTACTTGTCGATTTTAGATCCTCCCTTCAATAAAAATTGCTTACAATTATTATATCTGAAATTCGACGCCAAGCAAGTGAGATTTTGTTTACTAACATGCTTCATTCAAAATGGATAAACCATAGGTGTATTTTGTTTTAGTTTATAAGATTATTTTTTCTTTGTGTAACTCACCAGGGCGTCATAATCGCATGTGCGACAAAGCCCTTAATCAAGAATAAAAAAAAAACAACTTACCCGGAAGGATTTAACCCGCGGCACTGTCCTGCATAACGACAACTCAATGCAGTGCGCAGGCGGCGGGATTGAAGAGATCCATTGATTAAAACGTTGCGTTGACGTACCTCAACCTTAACCTCATCAGTCTATATCGGCTGGACGCAGGCCTTCCCCTGAAGAGCGCCTTATTGGCGTATCTCATGGGGGTTATTGCTCATAATCCCCACGCTGGGCATGCGGGTTGGGGATCGCATTTAAGTGGTAGAATTGTTCTGCAAGGGGCGCTGCTGCCCACCCCCCGGTGTGGACAGCAGTGCCCCTTAGTCGCCTCTTACGACACTTACGGCAAGAGGTGTGTGGGGTGGTGCAAATTCTAAGCCACTCAATAGTGGCCACTCAGCGTTGACGTAATAAGAGGTCATTGGCAGAATGCTGCTACGTAGTGATGCTATTGAAAGGGTTTGTGTCATCTTTTGCACTGTGAAAGAATGAGCATTCGAATTTAAGTATCTATAGGGTATAAAGAATTTTGGTTTGGTTGGTTTGGATGGATGGATGTTTGTAACCTCTACGCCAAAACGCCAAAACTACTGAATGGCTCAGGCTGAAATTTTGTATTCGGTAATCCTAATACTGCAATCAAATATAGGAAACTTTTTATCCCATGAATCAGTTCCCGTGGGATAGAAATTACCTTTAAACGTTTCCATAGGCCGCGGGGCGCAGCGTGTATTGCAAATGAAAAGCTTTTTATAACAAAATCACTCTTGTGAGCTTCAAATAAAAGATTTAATGATATTTATACACAATACTAAAGAAATAAACTATTCGTATTTTATAATTTTATCGGAAGAAAAGTCGCCTGTTTTTTCTTGTAACTTTTTTCATACCGATATAAATTGGTGAAACATATTGTCTTATATTACTTACCACCTTTGTTATCACGTGCTTTTGCAAATAAATTATCTTTGTCTATTATCATTACTGAATGAAAAATATACTTTCATCTTGCTTTCATCATTCCAAAATGAAAAGGTGGCTCTCAACTTCGTACGAATTTCATTTTCTAGAAAATTTTGAGTCTTCTCATTATTGTATGTATTGCGATTGCAAAATAAATGCTTTATACTTGAAATTCAGTTCCAAATCCATTCGGCCTTGATGAAGTAAACTCAAATACGGGATTGTGATTGGCAAATGGCAATTAGGTTCAATTCAATCTGGAGTTTCCTTTGACCTATCTTACCCTAGGTTAAATGAATACCTAACGACGGACGTGCGAAACCAACTTGAGCTCAGTGGAGTAATTAATTCAATACGTTCATTTCAGCTTAGATACCTCACCTCAAAGTAAGCAGCCTATATGGGTCCACTGCTGTTCAATAGTTCAATAGTTCAATAGTTCTTTATTTATTACAAATTCAAGTTACATGTTAGGTTTTTAAATCAATTTTTGCTACAACAATTACAATTACAATAGTAGCATACATACAATAAAATATAATCAAAATATATCTTTATGATATAAAACGTAATTAATAATAAACAATCATTCAATACAATTAAAAAATTCAATAAATAATCATTTTGAGCCCATGAACTCATCATAGTTATAAAACGTTTGCTCGATAAGCCAGTGTTTTAGGCGGCGCTTAAATATACTAGTGTTACCAGCCTCTTTGATCAGATCTGGTACCCCTATACCTGTTGTACACCTGTGGGCCCATAATATGAGCTGTACGCAGGCCTCCCCCTAAAGAACGCCTGATTGGCATATCGCATAGTGGGGGGAGGGGTGTAATGCCCATAATCCCCACACTGGGCATGCGGGGATTATAGTTCGGAAATACGATTGTTCTGCGGGGGCGCTGCTGCCCGCCCGAAATGAATATTTCATAGTCGCCTCGTACGACACCCACGGGAAGAGATGGGGTGGTGCAAATTCTAATCCAACGCCACTCGGCTATTGGACCCTCGGTTTCGTTCTATTGCCTCTTCTTCAGATAGACAGATAGACATTTTATTGGTAAAAAAGCAAAATTTACAGGTCGTAAAATGGTCACAAGAAACATTAAGTAAAATTAAATTAAAGTAAGTACTTAATATTTAATAATAATTTACTTGTGAATATTAAATAAAAACAGCAATCAATCATAGATAATGTAAACAATGAATTCATGGTAATAGTTTAATTAAATGTCAAAGGATGAATAATTTAAATTATAGTTTCTACAAAAATAACTCTACAATGTTCCCATAGAAACAAAGATAAAGATAAAGATAGATTTCAAGACGTGCAAAGCCGCGTGCAGAAACTAGTTTATAATACAAAGCAAGACAAACCTTCCTAATAGATACGACTGAAACTGAATTATCTAGTTTGCAGTTGCAACCTGTCCTCTACAAGCGACAAGCTTGATAACTTGAACTGGCTGTCCAACTAACTTATGTTATTATGCAACATTGAATTGAAATAGCTGTGCAACGACTTAACTGCAGCTTACACTAAGATGGTCCTGGCATAAAGTGCCGCTTTGAGCCAGACCAATGACCGAACTCAAATTCAGGGTAATTGGTGATTACACTACGCTTCCGACTGGTGTTGATATGGATTAGTAGAGCTGCCTGTAGATTGTTTGCAACTGTTTTCAGTTAGCTCGATTGCACACAGGTGAAAATATGCTATTATTATTATTATTATATATATGATCCCACTGCAAGGCAAAGGCCTCGCTTTCCACCTTCGATTCTTCTCTATTGTCGGCCAGTTGTGGCCACTTTTTGTTGTAGGCGTCCAGTTCGTCCCTCCATCTCCGCCTGGGCCTTCCACGTGGTCTTCGCCCATTAGGAACCCAGTCTGTGATGTGACGAAAATATGCTAGTTTTGATTTATTTCTATAACTAGCTGCGCCACGGCTTCGCGCGCACGGGAACTGATTTATGGGACAAAAATGTACATATATAACATATGTACATTTTTGTACATATGTTATTCCAGGTTTAGAACATATGCAAAATGCAAAAGTCAGGCCTATACGTTCAGACGTTTTTGCGTGAAGAAGCAATAAACATACATGCAGACATGTTTACAAACTTTCGCGTTCAATATTAGCAGGAAGTAGGATTTGATGGTAAATATCTCTTATACTGCGTGGTTTTGTCAGAAACAAGTTCGTCAAATATTCGAATAGCATTATTCAATATTCGAGCAATATATGCAACAGCCTATATTGGTCCACAGCTGGACGTAGACCTTTATGATAAGCGCCTTAATGCCTTATATTCTCTTCTTCCGCTAGTGGACAAAAAATTTAAGTGAATTAGAGTCAATCGCACCTTATTTCTTGTTTGATAGTAGTTACTATTTATCAAGCTGTTTTTATAGTAAAAATATGACTTGTCTGAGTGATTATTTTGTTAGTATAAAGAAATAAACGTTTTGACTCTGACTCTGACTCTATTACATTGCCAGCTGGGGCAGGCATCGGGATCCCAACCCCCTAATTAGATTATATGATTTTTTAGGACCCTTACCACCGAATAAAACGTGTGTGAAGAAGAACCCTAAAATTCACAATAACTCAAACCCCCATATTTCACAAAATATTCATAATCTACAAACTAAGTTAATTACGATTCCAATCAGGCAAATCCGATGGAAATTGATTTCCATATTTTGTATGGGACTTCTGTTTACGGACGGCTTTGTGAAATGGGTCGCAGAGGCCCCCTAATGTAGCTTTTACGCGGCAAATTACATTTTGAGAATAACGGGGAAATTAAGGTTATGCCAGGGTTAAGCATGTTTCTTGGTAAAGTCATCATCATCACATCAGAAGCCAGTTAAAGTTTCGCGTGACGTCACGGCTTGCTAAAAATAATGTAAATTGCCGTGACGTCACTAGCCCCCCTCTTAAAGTCAGAGTCAGAGTCAAGTCGTTTATTTCTTTAGACTTACAAAATAGGCACAAGTCAATTTTTTACTATATAAACAGCTTGACAAATAGTTATTACTACTATTAAACAAGAAATATGGTGCAATTGACTCCAATTCACTTCAAACTTTTTTGTCCACTATCGGAAGATGTGAAAAAGAAACCACTAGCAAGTTTATCGCTTATCGTCATAACACAATCGGACTGATTAGATTTTTTTTTGTCGTTAGGCCTTATAGGATAAAAAAAATATGTGGGACAAACATCTTGCCCCAAGCTAACCAGAGAGCGTACAAACATTTGTCCCATGACTGCCTATGTTGCTGTGTAGCTTAGAATTTACACCACCCAAACTGTTCTCGCGGGTTCGTAAGAGGCGACTAAGGGATATCCACCGGAGGCGGGTAGCAGCGCCTCCTGCAGAACAATTCTACCACTGAACTGCGATCCCCAACCGCATGCCCAGAGTGGGGATTATGGGCATTACCCCCCATGAGATAAACGCTAATACGGCGGTTATCAGAGGGAGGTCTGCGTCCAGCAGTGGACCAATACAGGCTGTTGAGGTTGAGGATTAGGACTGCCGATTGGCACGATGGGGGTTCGATTCTCATCTCGCGACAAATGTTTTCACGACTCACCAATGTTTGTAAGGTATTCTAGGTGGAGTAAAAGTACTTACAGCTGTAAACATAACAAGCGAGCTTTGGATATAAATTACGAGTAAATTCCTGAGTCATTACGAAGTTAAAAATTCACTTTGAATTTGCCTCTCAGCTCGGTGCTTGAAATTGCGACCATAATTTATATATTTTACCCCTACCACGAGTTTGCGTTAAGAACTCGACGGAGAAGACGAAGATCGCACATACATCTTTGATGTTTATTACCCGACTACCATTTTTCAGTTGATTGTACCTACATAACTCACTTGACTAAAAGCGTGTTTGGCAAATTTCATAAAGACTAGATCACGGTTAGACAATTTATCAATTCTAATTAGTTCATATCTAATGGGAACTGATATAAAGGATAAAATCTAACCTATGTTTGATTTTAGGATTAGAATTACCTGTATGCAATTTCAGACCGATCCGTTCAGTAGTTTTGGCGTGAAAAATAAACATTCATCCATCCTTCCACGAATACAAACTAAAAAACGAACTACATACTATATAATATATAGGTAGTGTTAAGTGTGATTCCAAACTCGAAACTAAAAAGAAAATCTCTAAAAGTGAGCCAGTAGTATGGGGTGCCAGGACTTCAGGGTATTTTAGTGGCCGTAGTGAGTTTAAGGTATTATTTTCTAAGAACTCAAGTACTTTTCTGTTTATTTTTACTTAAGTTGGCAAGCTCTCAGTTAGTCTCCACCTACTTATTAATTACTAGCAGCGCCTCGCGGTTTCACCCGCGTAGTTCCCGTTCTCGTAGGAATTTCGGGATAAAATAGAAAAGCATACATACTGTAATAAAACAAGGCTTGCTCAATGAACACTGTTTTATTGATTCTCTTGTGGGTAGGTAGGTACCTTCATGGTTCTACCCACAACATGTTTACTCTAACTAATACTACATCTTTCTCCTTACAAAGATAAGCATCTTACAAATATAATTATAATCCTAGGTAGTAGAAATAAGGTAAGTAACAAGGCCTTAACTTAAACATAATAAAAGTTCTTAAATTAAACATAATAAAAGTTAATCTATATTTAAATCCCTTATCTTTTTACCTAGGTCAGATATGGTTTCTTTCAACATTTTTCGGGTGATCATACGACTTGACCCGTAATCTGAACCAGCATCTGCTTTCGTTGTTATATTTGACGTTGTTACAGAAACGGAAGAAGTTAGAGCTTTGGTGCTACCCTGTCCGTTATCTGTCCCCCCCTCGTTAGGTACCGGTGGGTTGCCGTCTGCCTTAGCTACCGTAGTACCTAACTTACGCACAATATGCCCACGGTTGCGACGATATTTACGACCTACCTCATCCTGCAGTATGTATGACCTAGGCTCCGAAGCCTTTTCTACAACTTTCATACATTTCTGCTGATTTCCATCCCGTACAATTACCCTATCATCATTTTGTAATAAAGGAAGATTTTTAGACGAGCGATCATACCAATTCTTTTGTTTAATTTGCTGTAAGACAATTGCTTGATGATTCTTTTTCCTATCAACTTGCCCTTCTAGCAAAATTTTATGCACCGGCAGCCGAGTATTAAGCTTTCTGCCCATTAGAATTTCTGCCGGTGAGTCTAACTGATCCCTAGGCGTGGAACGGAAATTTAACAGACTGACATAGTAATCGTGTCCTGAATTAATACATTTTTTAAGCAGACTCTTGACCGTTCGGACAGCTCGTTCACTCTTGCCGTTTGATTGGGCGTACAATGGCGATGACGTAATGTGTCTTATCTCCCAGCTTTTAATAAACCTTGCAAATTCTTTCGAAGTATATGCCGGCCCGTTATCGCTTATTAGCTCGCAAGGTATGCCGTACCTCGCGAATTGTTCTTTCATGGCTTTTATTACTGCCTTACTTGTTATTGAACTTAAATCATTAACCTCAACAAAGTTTGAAAAATAGTCTACCAATATTAAATAATATTTTTTGCGATGTTCGAAAATGTCCGACCCTACTTTAGCCCACGGTATGCCAGGTATGTGATGAGGTATCATAGGCTCCTTGAGCGGCGTCGGAGCATGTAGGGCACACGTAATGCAACTCTGCACCATGTTCTCCACGTCACGTGACATGCCCGGCCAAAACAATACCCCCCGCGCGCGCCTCTTACACCTATCTATACCTAAGTGCCCCTCGTGTATGCGAATGAGCATTTCCTTTCTCAACGACTTAGGTATAAAAACACAATTTTCCTTAAGAATTATCCCCTCAATATACTGTAATTCCTCCTGAAATGACCAATAGCCGCGAATACTTTCCTCTACTTCATACTTGGACCTGGGCCATCCGTCCTTAATCCGCCTAACTAACGATTGAGCTTCCTGATCTCTAGCCGTGTGTTCTTTTACTAAGGTCAACTTTTCGTCACTGAACGGAACCTGCTGCAGCATGAAACAAACCTGCGCTTCTACCTCCTCGTTCATTCGGTCATGCATTAACTCCGGTAACGCTGCACGTGATAGCGTATCTGCTATATACATATACTTTCCCGGCGTATAGACAACTTTTATGTTATACTTTTGAATTCTGAGCATCATCCTCTATAGGCGGGCAGGCACTGAATCCAAGGGTTTTTTGAAAATTGATTCTAATGGTTTATGATCTGACTGCACAGTAATATCATTTCTGCCAAATATGTATTGATGGAATCGTTCACATGCAAATACAATGGCTAGTAGTTCCTTTTCTATTTGCGCGTATCTACCCTGTGTGTCCGTGAGAGTTAACGAAGCAAATTCTACAGGCCTCCCATCCTGTAACAATACCGCACCTAGCGCATGTGCACTTGCATCTACCGACAGCGTTATAGGTATCTTGTGTGAATATAGTGATAACACTGGCGCGGAGGAGAGTTTTTCTTTGAGTAACCTCACCGCTTCTGCATGCTCCGTGTCCCATACCCATTCTGAATTTCGTTTTAAAAGACCTCTCAAAACTGAAACCGACTGCGAATAATTGGGTATAAATTTAGAAAGGTAATTTACCATTCCTAAAAATCTTTCTAATGATTTTTATTTTCTGGAGGCGGCATCTCGATGATTGCTTTTACTTTTTTAACATCCGGTCGCATGCCTTGCTCATCAAAAACATGTCCGAGATATGTTATCTCCCTAACGCCAAATCTACATTTCTCCCGATTGAACCTAATGCCTACTTCTTTCGCACGCGTCAAAAGAGCCCGTACCCGTGTGTCATGTTCCTCTTTAGAAGAACCCCAGCATATAATATCATCAATAAACGAGTCGGTTCCCTCTAAGTCCTCTAAAAGTTGTCTTATCTTCGCGTGAAACATCTCCGGTGCACAATTAATACCATAGGGTAGCCATAGGTACCATAGGATACCTAGAAAATGGTGTAGAAAATGTACAGAGGTCGGCACTTTCTTCGTCTAATTTCATCATCCAAAACCCGCAGCGGGCGTCCAGAATACTAAAAAATTTTGCGCCCTGTAACTTGGCTGCTATCTCACTCACGGTAGGTAAAGAAAAATGTGCCCGTTTTACAGCAGCATTCAATACCCGCGCATCTAAACATACCCTTATTTCGCCGTTTTTCTTAGCCGCTATAACGATTGGGTTGACCCATTCTGTCGGTTGATTAACCTTGCGCACTATGCCCATTTTTTACATCCTCTCCAATTCCTCGTGTAGTTTATCTCGCAAACCCAACGGTACCTTTCGTGCAGGGCAAATAACGGGCTGCACCGACTTATCAATAACTATTCTATGCACCCCCGGTAATTCACCAACCCCTTTGAACAGATCCGAATATTCCTCAAATCCGTAATTAAGTGACTCAACCCTTTTAATGAATCCTAATTTCACACAATCGTCCCTACCTAAAATATTCTGGACCTTCAGATTGACTACAGCGAATTTTATTTGGTAAATACAATTTTCTCTCAAGATCGACAGTGACCCTTCGCCTATAATAGGCAACTCATTTTTAGTATAGGAAAACACTTTAGAGTTGTAAGTTTTAAATCTTTATCCTGAAAACCCAGTCTGTAAAATTCACATTTTGACAAAATATTCAAATCGGCTCCACAATCTAACTTAAAATCGATACGCTTACCCCTAACATCAAAAGTCTCTATCCATTGAGTGTCCATCCGTCCAGAGCCCGTCTTCAACACGTTCACGTAAAGCACATCCTCGTCATCCGAATCGGCGACGCTAGAGGTTAAATTAATATCGTGCACTTTTTTACCTGACTTTTTGTCACACATTCTCGCAAAATGACCACGATTTTTACACAAAAAACACATCGCTACACTCGCGGGGCACCAGCCGCGCCCTTCGCACCGAACACCTCCGCAACGCACACACTGCTGGCCCGCCGCCGCCGCTGGCCCTGCTGCGCCGGCGCCGCTCTGAGCGTCGCGGCGCGGCGGCGGCGCTCCTCGGCTCGCACTCCTGGCGCCTCCGCGACTACGTCCCTGCTGCCAAACTCCTCGCCCCCTCTGAGCTACCATGTCCACTTGCCCGCTTGTCTTATTAGCCTCTTCGATTTTTCGTCCCTCTGATTGAGAAAGCTCGTCCGCCTCACAAATTTGTACCGCTTTTGCCAAAGTCAGCTCATCTGTGCGTAATAATCGATCTCTAACGACCTGATTAAAAATCCCGCAAATCATTCGGTCTCGTATAAGACCGTCTACGAGATGTTCGAACTCACAGTTCTGGCTCAACACTTTCAACGCCGTTACAAACTGGCTTATGGACTCCCCGGCGATCTGGTTACGTGAAAAAAATTTGAACCGAAACATAGCAACATTGCATTTTGTTCCAAAATGCTCGTCAAACTTCGCCTTCACGCTATCGAGATCTTCCGACAACTCGGGCTTGGCGAACGTAAACGTCGAAAATATTTCGTAACCTTCCGCCCCAATGAGGTTCACTAGCAAGCTCGCCTGCACATCCTTTGGCTCCTTGTTTACTCCCGAAGCTTTGAGAAATACTTGAAACTGTTTCCACCATCTTTGCCACGCGTCCGCTCGCGCAGCCGGGCTGCCTTCTATTTGTAATTCCGGCGGCGGCCGCGCATGTTCCATATTTCTCCACGCTAAATCGACTTATTCAGCGCAATTACACACGATAACTTCACCAAATTGTCACAAAAACTAGTATTTTCGCTTTATTCTTATCCCACCGCTGTCACCATGTAATAAAACAAGGCTTGCTCAATGAACACTGTTTTATTGATTCTCTTGTGGGTAGGTAGGTACCTTCATGGTTCTACCCACAACATGTTTACTCTAACTAATACTACACATACATAGTATTTAACAGAGACAATTAACAATAATGACAATCAAATTTGAAGTTATAGGTATATTATTAAAGCTCAGTTAGCTACGAAAAATTAAAAGGCAGAACTAGGGATATACACCTAGTAAGGTTTCATAGCAAAACAGAACCCATAGAGAAAAGTGTACTAAAATATATAGCAAAATGTGTGCAAAACAACTATTAAAAGAAAAAAAACTATCGAGAAAACTTTCACCAATCGTGTTTTTGAAACACGTAATTCGGGATAAAAGATCGAAGTAACATTTCCTTAAATGTGAAGGTGGTGGCTTTCACAGATTCTGAGATAAATAACGATTTCAAAGTACAAAATTTCCAAAATTGCTTAGGTATGAGCACTCTTATTATAACCCTACAAAATACAAAAAGCCTCATTAGCACTCCACGATTTCTTGCGCCAGGCATGCAATCGCGACGGGGCGACGCACACTGTTTTTTATCTTATCTACCTAGGCCTACCCACTTCATTATAATAGAATACTAACAGGTGTACCTACCTATTTTTTGTTGGTTAGGTCACTTATTTCTTACCTACGTGTTTGTGATCTTTCTTATCTAGATTGTTAAACACCGTAGAATTACCGTGACTTTACTTTTGTAATACTTATTTTTAAGATACCAATGTATACTCATCCTAAGTGGACTTGTTTGTTCTTTTTGAGTATAAAATAAAGATCTCTAAACCGAAAATATAGCCTGTCACTCCCTAAAAAGTAAGCTATTTAAAGATGAAAGAATTTTTTAAATCGGTCCTGTAGTTTCGGAGACTATTCCATATAAATAAACAAATAATTAAATCTTTCCTGTTTATGATAAAACATAAATTAAGTCATATAACTGCGAAAAAAAATTAGGAGGGACTTAAAAGATAATGCAGTTACACATACGAGCCGAGCATATTTTCATCTGAGAAGCGGTAAGGCACGTATCTAGCTCCGATTTGCAAGAAAATGACCCCCGTTGTCAAACAATCGAACCCACACGTAGCTAAGATATGTTGCGTTATTTTGGAGCAATCACCTAAAAAGCTTTACGGTACTTACGCGTCGTGTAGCCAGCGAGCGCTGCGGTGGAGCAGCAACTTTAGGTCCACTTAAGATACAAAAAGGCTAAAAGTACGGGAAATAAAAAACTATTTAGAAAAATCACCTAAATTTTATTTTTACTTACAAATTTAACAATTTATAAATTATTCTATTTACATTACACATACTCAATAGACTACGAAATTCTACTTTTTGTTAGTTCGAAGATCAAAGTAAAATAGTTTAAAAAAGTTGAAATCGAAAAATTATCAAAACCACATAAGCTAGAATAATGAAAAAAGTAAAACCTTGAGACTATTAAGATATTGACCTTGTTTTTTCTTTCAAAGTCGCTACAAACAATGGTATTTATTTATATAGGAATAGAAAACACTTTTACAAACATAAAATTTTAAATAATTATGTCCTAAAGCGCTAGGTTTTTGAATATTCATATGCATAAAAATATATTTCAAACTCAAACTCAAACTCAAAAATGCATTATTTCCATAAATACAATAAATGTACACTTAGAAAAGGTCAAATCATATTAAAAAATACACTGACACGGAAACAAATTGGTATTTTTGATTTCAATCGCTTCGGTATGTACACTAAAGTAAAGAAACGACGAAGAAACCTTTAGCCTGTTAGTTGTTATTTTTCGAGATGGAGCAAAATCCGTCCCAAGCTTTGTTATCGATTTCTTAAGAAAATTGCAATGAAATAAATTAAAACTAGTATTTACAATTGAAACATTTGCGCAAACTACAGACTGTTGCAAGCAATCTATAGGTAGCTCAACTGATCCATATCTATACCAGTCGTCACGTCCGTCCCCAAGACGCTGGCTGCATTGCCCCGCGCTGGCAATGCTGCGCCAGATACTCACCAGCTTCATCAAAAATTATTACAGCAATTTTATTTTCATTGTGAATATCTCAAAACCTGACGCTTTAAGACATTATTTAAGTTGAATTTATTTATTGCGACGCCATTTAAAAAACAATACCCATTGGCGACGATAGGGCCATACAAAAATCATACAGTTTTGATAATACCTCAATTTAATTACAGTAATAGCTTGAAGGTCCAACCAGCTTACTTGCAACATTATGTATAGGGATATTTTTAGAAATCACACATTTTTAGAGGGGGAAGGAGTGGGAAATATGCCTAAAACAGAATACTGCCTTGAAATTGAGCACAAATATTGCTTAACACTTTCACTGCGAATAATGCATATGCATGTGTCTAGATTCACCAACGTGATGCGGCGCGCCTTATCTCAGAGACTGGGCAGTGGATGGGTTAAGCAATGAAACCATGTTTCACATGTTTGAAATACATAAATAATATCAAATGGGAGTTCACGGATTCATTGCGAACTGAGATCTCGAACTGAATAGCAAAAAAATTTGGAACATCCATAAAGTTGGTAGTTGCCACCTACTTTCGCACTATGAACAAGTTGAAACTTCGTAAGTGGCGCTGCTAAGTTGTATCTCAAACAACTTAGCTCAAAGAGTACCTACACCTTGTAAACTATAATTTTATAAGCTTGGTTAAATCATATGATTTATGTAAGTTAGTTAAGTCAAAAGTGTTTTGACAAATGAAACGGTTGGCCTAAAATAATGTACGATGAACTATGTTAAGAAAATTACGTTAACTTCGAATTTAACACTTTTTATACAATCCAATATATTTTACGAATTTGGTCTTCATTTCTTTAAATTTATGTTCAACTTTTATTGTATTTAATGAATGCAAGAGACTTATGCTAATTTGAATAAATTAAACAAAATGATTCTATACAATGGAAGACATTTCATTGAAAACTTTGAAAATTTAATAATAGATTTTTAAAAAGTTACTTAGCAATAAATCAACCATTTTTAATGTTAACAATAATCAAATCTTAATCAATAATTTGCAATAGGTACCTACTTTTAATTATGAACAAAAAAATCAGTTATAAAGTAAAACTCTAAGCCAATCATTATAACCGACACAAAGCAAAAACAAACGACACACGAAAAACAACTATCAGAATATTAGTAACAATAAAAAACTCATTTACTTTAACAAAAACTTATTAACAAATATTTCATTTAGATAAGTAACTATTTAAAAAAAAACACTTACGCCCGAACACATAATCGCAACTTACGTTTGAGCATGTCTCGGTCACGGTTTTATGAGAGTTTCCACAGAAAATCTGTCAAAAATTGGTCACACGAGGCGTGCTTAAATTTAAGTTGCATCGGAGTAGTCAATGGTTAAACTAGTCACAACTAAGCCATTCGTTATCTAGGCGCCTCAATGTCGGCTCTAACCACAAACGTGTTCTCATCACTCTCATCACCAACACCGTAAAAGCACACGTTCCTTCGAGGAACCTTATCAGAAGAACCTAAGTTCCTTGGCAGTGTTTGACTCCTACAAAAATCACTCTTTAAACAATAGTCATAAGTCACTTTATGGTCAAAATACTGACTGTAATAACCTTCACAAGTGTCGAAGTTAATACTTCTAGTGTCTAAGTAACTGTGGGAGCCCTCCGGTCGCAGTCGGGGCCCTAGAGGCCACTCGGGAGGCATCGGGGCCCCTGGTAGGGGCCACTCGGGGGGCGTCGGGGCCCATGGAGCGGGCCCCGACGGTCGCAATCAGCGAATCGGTTTGGAGACGATGATGACGTCGGGCGCTGATCGGGTGGTTTCGGTGCTCATCGGGCGGCGGTCGATTTTCTTTTCTGTAAAAGATTAATATAACATAATACAGGATTTTCTAATCGATGGTGTTTAGAATGGCATTTTTGTGTTCTTATTTTGCATAAATTTGACACAGTCAGTGAGAAAAATGTTCTCAAACTATAAATTTAAGAAATAAAGGCTTACAGATAGTTAAATCAAAGAAATAAAGGCTTACAAATTAAGCTAACAGTCATTTTTAGAAATCTAGTGAATCACAAATCTTGGTTCGCTCGTTATGCATTTCACAATGTTGTTATTTATATTTTTATTTTTGTTTGTGATAGCCATTATTTTTTATTTCTTGGAACTTAATTTATTGAATTTTTTTAAAAAGCTGTGTTGATACCTACTTATGAACTTGTTTTTATTATTTGTATATTTATCACTATCGATGCGTTACCAAAAATCTGAATCTGTTTTAATTCTTAATGTAAGCCATCCCACTTCTGAGCAAAAATCTCTAGCTGTTGTTATTGCAGGGATTCAAACACAACACAACAATCACAGAAAAAATAATATCGGTAAACAACCAAACCGAAATTCCTTACTACGTCAGCAACTTTTTAACCCTAAAATCATCCCACAAATTTTTCCCATGTGCCACTTGTAAATCCCCGTCACAGCGGCCTACCCATTATTTCCCCAGCGTACCGCAGAGCCGGGGTCATAAATATCCGAAACAAGCACGGTATCGTATCGGTATTTGGTAGTAAATCTACTCCCGTAGGCATTCTTTGAAGGAACTGTGTTGGAAGTTTTCAACTGAAAATAGAGATCCTGCAACTACATTTTATGTTGGTACGTTTTTGTGTTGATAAATTAAGATGTTATTGATAAACGTACGATTATATAATAATCGTCAGAATTCTTGTCCTTTGGCGAACAACGTGACAAAGATGCGAAGAATGCATTTTTAGGTCAGATTAGGCGGTTAGATTCTGGAAAGTCGCGTAGATTATACAATTTCAAATAAAAGAGCGCAACAGAGCTAAACGAAGCTGTACTTATCTCTATCGCCTGCTGCGTTGCCGGCGATGTATGAATTTATATGCGTGAATGTACCCTACGCAAGTTTACCACAATCGCTGCCCAACTGCCCATCACCGGACCAAAGGTGGCAGCTATACACGGCATAGAAACGTTAAGGGGTTTGAAGATTTTGGCCCTAACATCTCGGTCACCATTTAATTTTATTTCTAAATCGCCGCGCTATAGCTATTGTGCGCGAAGAATAAAAAAATTACCAGTAATAAATTACCTGTAAAATAATATCCTATAGCCTTCGCCAAGCCTAGGTTTCTGAGATATTAACAAATGAAAATAACTATTTATATATTCAGAAACTGATGCTTTTAGTACATTATGTTAGAGAACATTTTTATTTGCTTTAGTGTCATCTATATTACCTTTTACTGTGTTAAAATGAAGAATGAGAATTCTAAGCCAGCGCCACACAGCTCTAACTAAAAAACTTTATACGTACGTTGTTTGACAGAGTCCTGTCTGGAGGCCTGCTTGAGCAGTTCTATCGTGATCTCAGAGGTGTTGGTGGGGGGCGAAGGCCTAGCGATGGTGGCGCCGCTGTAGCCGAATGTGGAAAAACCACGGCTATTGCTGCTTGAACCTAGGAAAAGACATAATATTTCTTAAAATATGAATCCTCTGATACCAAATAATAAAAAAAACATCATCTAGCCTCAAACTAAGCAGAGTTTGTGTTATGGATATCTAATAGAGGACGAATTGATACTATAACTACATTATAATAAACATACATTATTATCATACATAGAAAATACTTAAACCAACCGGAACAAACATTTACAGACCGTACAAAGTCCCAAAGCGGATGTCGAACTCGCAAGCCGTGATCTCTTGATCACTACGTAAAACGCTGTGGCATATAGTAAGTGGCGCCGAGCACATAATTGTATGAAACACAAGAATCTAGAGTGGTATTTTTTGTACCGCCAAAGATTGCGTCAGCCGTGACAGGCAAACGCGGCAAAGTCTGCGTCAGCCGTGACGAAAACTCAGTTAAGTCTGCGTCAGCCAT
Organism: Eupithecia tripunctaria; assembly: GCA_955876795.1. Taxonomy (NCBI): domain Eukaryota; kingdom Metazoa; phylum Arthropoda; class Insecta; order Lepidoptera; family Geometridae; genus Eupithecia; species Eupithecia tripunctaria. Next base: position 2,190,864 of record OY041623.1, on the reverse strand, counting down.
GACAAGCAAACGCGGCAAAGTCTTCGTCAGCCAAGACAGGCAAACGTTTGCAAAGCCTGCGACAGCCATGACAGGCAAACTCAGCAAAATCTACGTCAGCCGTGACAGGCAAACGCGGCAAAGTCAAAATTGCGATCAAGAAACCAAAGCTTTAGCCGTCAGTGTAGCGAGGCGTTGTCTATTTTCTAAAAACTGAGAGAAAAAAGTTATCAGCTTACTCTTTCCATCAGAACTAGGCGGCGGATCAGTTTGGAACAGGCTCTCCCTCGTCTGACATCCGGACTCCTTTGTATCAGGTGCACCCACCGACACGTCTCTATTGCCCCTCTCTTCACTCACGCGCTTGCTGCGTATACTGCCTTCCTTTCTACTCGGGCGACGCTTGCCGTTGCGTTCTACAAACATAAAAAAAGTTAATCAAACTTCTTGTAATAGTTTCATTTTTTTAGTTGAAGGTTTGCATTATGTAGTGTATTTGTTTAACAGCATTGAAATAGAGGGCATCTTTCTATTTCAACGCCATTAGACAAATAGCGCTCTGTCAGTGACGTACAAGCTGAAATCAACTTTATTGGCGTTGGTATCAGAATCTAAAATGTTTTTGTTCCAGGTCAAAGTCAAGTCAAAGTCAAAGTCAAATCGTTTATTTCTTTAGACTTACAAAATAAGTACTTAGACAAGTCAAATTTTTACTATATAAACAGCTTGATAAATAGTTATTACTATCAACAAGAAATAAGGTGCAATTGACTTTAATTCACTTCAATTTTTTGTCCACTAGCGGAAGAAGTGAAAAAGAAACCACTAGCAAGTCCATCGCTTATCAACTAATACAATCTTAGGATAACTAAGTCTAACTGGTCTTACATCTATTGTTTGTATGGAACTGGGCGACATCCGGCCAAGCATTCTATACCGCAGGTCTATACCGTATCCATCGAGCATGTAAAATGTTAGAAAAAACTACGCCAACACGTCTCGGCAAACGTAGTGACACCCTCCGGCCAAATGGAATGACGATCTGCGAAAGACTGCAGGCAGATGCTGGATGCGGCAAGCTGAAGACAGGGCGCTATGGCGTTCAGTAGGACAAGCCTATGTCCAGCTGTGGACTAATATAGTCTGATGATGATAGTGAATATACTCGTAGGTTCTGCTAGTTACCTATGAGGATATCTTCTGGTTCTATTTGCGGTTCCACTTCACGTCTCCAGATCTCTTCGTCGATGTTCAGGTGAGTTTCCTGGAAGTCCGAGTCTATGCTTGTCGGCTGAAACGAAACATTTATGAAACACTGCGTTTTATTGTTACAATTTGAACCACTGAGTAAGTAATTAGTAATTACTTACAAACAAGGAAGCAACTCTTAATTGTAGATTGGTAGTTATACGTCAACTGAGTACCTTGTCTGGCAGACATCATTCTTAGAAACAATAAGGCCAGTCTTTCGTCCGGCTTTATTTTTTACTTTATTCTCTTTTATTTAAGTATCTAATAGTGTATGTGATGAAGAAAAATTTTCGTGGAAGAGACTAGGTACCTATGTATAAATAATAAATAAAATAAATAATGCTGGATAGTCCATACATCTTGCATAACCATAAATATTAAACATTGTATTACATATATAAATAGTTTTATTATAAATAGAAATCACCCACAACACCCAACAAATATCTGCAGATCGTAGGAAAAAAAACCCCGAGATGGGATTCGAATCCGCAATCCTGCGTCGCAGACGGACCTTCACCCGCTGCGCCACACGCTTACACGTTTACCTGTCGCTTAGAGAAGCTGTCCCTTTTCCTCTTGAACATTTCGTTGGCATGGTTTTCTCTTTCTAGCGATGCTCTCGGCTCGCTATCACGTTGCAGTCGTTTTGCGTCAAGCGTGAGTCGGTTCTCGAGGCTGTCTAGTCGATCCAATCGGTCCTCGCACGATTGTCTTATGTGTTCCTGTAGGTAAAAATAGCTGTAGAAATGATCTCATTTTATGTGCACAAAACAACCGGGACAAACGTTGTCCCAGAACATCTGGGGCAAACGTTGTCCCTGAACAACTGGGACAAACAATGTCCCAGTTGTGCTGTTCAGAACTACAGCATAGGAAAACTGGGAATAAGTGTCTTGTTCGGTTGCGCGCGCGCAGCACGGTGCGATATTAATTGATTTTGGTGGTTTGTGAGCATAGGTAGTTTATGGCGTGTTTATTGCTTTTTCACTACATTTTGTACGAGTTAGAGCAGTAAAAACACATTAAATTACAAAAACGGCTAGCAAATTACGCGAAAATACCAGCGCACGAGCTTCTTTTCTTCTTCGAATCTTCTCGAGAGGGCTCGACAGATGGGGCATTTTTTACAGCTATCACCTAGCTAGAAAATCCCGACAGATTGGGGTTAGTTCCGTAATCCTGAAATATAAAGTTCTCACCCATAGTAGCCGTCAAAGTCACAATAGGGTATATGCATGGATTTTTTTATTTTTTTTATCGATTAGATATTATTATTTATTTTTTATTATTATTTATACATAAACGAAAAAAAATATAACACCCAAAAAACTCAAAGCAAAACTACACTCAGTTTCGGGTGATAAAAACGCTGCCATGTTAGCCATTTCATTTTATGACGTCACGGATCATCGAGTCCCATATGTAAACTCAAAGTCAAAACTTCATGCCCATACAAAAATGTTCAAGTATGACGTCACGCTTAACATGCCAATAGCGTTGCGTTTAGACATTTTGCTGTTGAGACTTAAAATATCTCATCATAATCATCATCATCATCAGCCTATATTAGTCCACTGGACATAGGCCTCCCCTAATGAGCGCCATAGCGCCCTGTCTTCAGCTTGACGCATCCAGCATCTGCCTGCAGTCTTTCGCAGATCATCATCCCACCTGGCCGGAGGGCGTCCTACACTACGTTTGCCGAGTCGCGGTCTCCACTCAAGAACTCGTTTACCCCAGCGGTTATCGGTTCTTCGCGAGATATGGCCGGCCCACTACCACTTCAGTTTGCTAATTCTTTGAGCTATGTCGATAACTTTGGTTCTCTGTCGGATGTATTCGTTACGAATCCTATCCTTCAGAGAGACTCCGAGCATAGCTCTTTCCATAGCTCGCTGAGCGACTTTAAACTGGTGGACCAGCCCTATCGTGAGTGTCCACGTCTCAGCTCCGTAGGTCATGACGGGTAGGACGCACTGATTGAAAGCTTTCGTTTTCAAGCATTGCGGTATGGATTAAAATATCTACTTTTCAATTATTAAATATCACAATAAAAACATCATAAAATACAAAAATAAATAAACAGATATATTTCTATATCAAAAGAGAATGCGTAAAGAAAATATTAGCTTTTTTGAACTCACATGCATATACCCTATTGACCCAGTAGTTCTGTGCACCAATTATATTCAAATATGTCAGGCTTTAACTCGTTTCAGTTTCGATACGATTTTAAAGCACTAAAAACTCACGATTCCCTCCCAATTTATTAGGAATGTTTGAAGAGTTTTATTCATATCAGAGGAAATTTGATTTTGGCGCCTGTGACGGAAAAAATGAGGGGTAACAGGTTATTGTGGTATAGGCCTGTTATGCGGAGGGAAGAATATCTTGTGATTAGAAGAGTGTAAGGTTTGAATGTGGAGGGATATAAGGGGAGAGTAAGACCGAGGAAAAGATGGATGGATTGTGTGAAAGAGGACATGGCTAAGAGAGGTGTGAGTTACAGAGATGACGGCTGATAGAGCAGAGTGGAGCAACCAGACATTTGCCGACCCCACCTAGCGTGGGACATGGACCGGAAAAAGAAGAGTTTGAAGAGCTTTATTCTATTTTATTTCACTAATGTTAGCGACGACAACTTTTATGTAGAACTAGCTGCGCCCCACGGCTTCGCACGCGTTGTTCCTATGGAAACATTAAAAGGTTATTTTCATCCCACGGGAACAGATTTATGGGATAAAAAGTAGCCTATGTTTTATTCCAGGATTAGATTTACCTGTATGCAAAATTTCAGCCAGATCTGTCCAGTCGTTTTGGCGTGAAGAAGTAACAAACATCCATCCATACATCCATACAAACATTCGTCTTTATAATATTAGTGTGATAGATAAGGCTCATAATAAGTTAGGATGTTTCATAAGCTTGTTGTTTTTAAATAGAGTTCTAAATCGAATATTAGATTCAGATTCAGATTCAGATTCATTTATTGGTATAAGATGATATACACGTCAAAAATGGTGTTGGTACATAATTGGGTACACAACAATTAAATTAAATAACCTGCAGAGTCATTAGTTTTCAGAATATGTAATAGTAGTTACGCCCGAGCGTCTCGCAAAACATACATACCTATTTATGTATAGATTAGTTTCTGGAACGAATTGAAAGAAAAGACAAAGACAATAAAAATGTTCTAGAATAAAGAAAGAGATAGCTATAGGTTCCGGAAAAGTATATAATTTTCTAGTTACGACCGACTTAGGTATAAAAGCTGGTCTTTTTGACCGTTTGGTTTTTCTGTTCTAAGTGATCGAAGAGTGAACAAGTGTTAATGAAAATTATTAAAGTGAATTATTAAAGTACAGTTGCAGTGACCTTTTGTATTAAGTACGTAGTTGAGTGTTTATGGTTGAATAAACAAATTTAAAGTGTTATGAGTGTTTTTACTTGGACATCATTCCCAACCAGCCCTAGTTGAAGTCTTACACCTTCGACGAGCCGCTACAACTAACCTTTATAATCTTATGGTCCTGGTAGAGTTTCCTGATGCATTTGAAGAGGAAGACAAACATCATGCCGGACAGGATCAGAGAGAAGATGATCAAGATCACCAGGATATGCGTCTGCTTGATCGGAGAACCGGCTTCATCCTGAAAAACATTGATTAGATGATTTTCCTTCAAGACTACTACAATGTGGTTCTTTAACAAGGGTCTTCGTAGATATTTAAAGAGTCCATTTACAGTTGGATGATGTCTTGTGGAGAGACGAAACTAGTAGACGACTTTGATAAATGTTCTTTCATTTTTTATAAATAAAAATGAATTGCTGTTCGTTAAGTGTCGCTAAAACTCGAGAACGGCTGAACGGATTTATCTTATCTTGGTCTTGAAATGTTCGTAGAGGTCTAGGCAATGTTTAAAAAGTGAGAAAAATTTAAAGTAAATGATAATATGGTATTTTACCTCTAATTTATTTCAATTTTACATTACGCTGTAATTAAATGGCCGTATGAGTTGCGTCAAACCAGACGCAAAAGCCATCTCACAAGAAGTTGAAGTTGCGTAGCTGCATAGAAAGGTAGAATGCATGGTTCAAGAGAAAAGTGAGGTGACAGCTGTCATGTGTTTGTACTTGTCATTACTTTTCGTCGAAAATATAACTTTCATCTCGCTGCGCAGGCAACTTTCGACCTACTTCCAGAGTATGTGTAATGAAAAATAAATAAATAACCTTGATGTTTTCAAAAGTTTTACCTTGCACAAGTCAGTATCTTCGTCAGTCTTCAGCCGACAGTCAGCGTATCTGTTACACCTCAGACTGTACTTGATGCAGGTGTTGTCAGCACAGTCGAACTCATCCTCGTGGCAGGTATCAGCTAAAAACAATCACTCTTATATTATAAATGCGAAAGTTTGTATGGATGTATGGATGGATGGATGTTTGTTACCTCTTCACGCCAAAAGTACTGAACGGATCGGGCTGAAATTAAAATTTGCATGCAGGTAATTCTAATCCTGGAATCAAACATAGGCTACTTTTTATCCCATATATCAGTTCCCGTGGGATGAAAATCACATTTTAACGTTTCCATAGGAACAACGCGTGCGAAGCCGCGGGGCGCAGCTAGTAATTTATAATTGTGCCAATATTTATCTAAGATACATTTGGTACACCCCTGTCTATCTTAAATTCACAAAATACTATCCATCCCAAGGTTATATGGAAGAGATCGCTTCTAAGCGATAAGGCCGTTCGTTGTACTTTTATTTATGTAATTTATTTTCTACTGCTTTTTTGTTGATGTGTAATTTATGTCTATGTGTAATGTAATAAGTGTCAAATATATTCAAACCGCAACCAGGGGTGCAAATATTAAATATATACATATAATAATTAGTTTCAATATTCAATAATAATCAATAGGGGTAATTAATACAATCTAGAACAAAGTAAATACACAATAATCGGGTTTTTAAAATATGTATTCAAAATATTTTTTATTCCTTTATTTTTAAATATAATGAATTATTCTACTTAAAATTAATATATTCATTTACAAAATAAAAACAAAAATAATCTAAGTATACCTTCGTTAGCCGGGTTGATGGTCCGAAACGCAGTATACTTGGCTACAAAGGTGGTGTTCTTCAGCTGGGCCTTGATGGTGTAGAGCCGTACATGCATCACGTTGCCTTGCTCGCCAGGGTTCTCAGCCTTGCTGGTCACCGGGTTGGCGACAGACCCACAGTAGTACTCCAACCTGTCAGTTATTCATAATATTTACATGTGACTTCAAAAAAGGTATTTTTTGATATAGAGAATACGTAAAAATGTATTTATTTATGTATTTTATGATGTTTTTTGGGAAATTTTATCATTGAAAACTAGATATTTTAGTCAAGTCATTTTGGCCAAAATTGTTAGTTAGTGACTTCTCGCACGACAACGACGATATGCATGTGACTTCAAAAGCGCTAAATTTCTTTACGTATTGATATAGAAACATATTTTATGATGTTTTTATTGTAAAATTTTATCATTGAAAACTAGATATTTTAAATCTCAATCGCAAAATGTCTAAACGCACGCTATTGGCAGTCGAACCGTGACGTCACACTTGTAAATTTTAGTATTGTCATGAAGACTTTGAGTGGACAAGGTGATCTGGAATGCAATGGCCAACATGGCAGCGTTTTTATCACCCGAAACTCACTGGACGCAGACCTCCCCTTGATAAGAGCCTTTTTAACGTTTATCTCATACCCATAATCCGCACGCTGGATGTACGGTGTGTATATGTTGGTAAGGAATCGCAGTTTGATGGTATCATTGTTCTTTAGGGGGCGCTGTTGCCCGCCCTCTGGTGGATATCCCTTAGTCGCCTCTAACGACACACGCGGGATGAGTTGGGGTGGATCAAATTCTAAGCTCCACGCAGCTATTATTATACCTACTAGGTTGATAATTAACTTACTTTGCACTCAATTCCAAGACAGCCCCAAAGATTTGAATTCCGTTTTTATCGCATTCATTTGGATCACCCAATTCGTACACAGTAAAGTTGAGGAATATCTGGAAAAAAAACATTTTTGAAAGGAAAATTTTCGTACAAAAATTCTGAACATTTTAGGTGTTTAGTGGTAAATAAGTAATCCAGGACCACCCATACAACATCATCAACAAACCTCTGTGGCGCGGTAAGCGAAGGTCTAGTAAGAGGTTGCGGGTTCGATTCCCGCCTCGGGACAAATGTTTGTACAATCAGTAAACATCTGTTCAGGGTGTTCTGGATGTTTTCTATGTATAATAAAAAATATCTATCCATGTAGTGTATTAAGAGTACTTTCCCTCCAGGTGGCATTACAAAATTCCAACCTGTATCTATCAGTTATCTAAGTACCCATAACACTAGCTCTGCTTAGCTTGGGGCTGGACAATTCACACAGCATTACCACATCACATCACATGGATGTATGGATGTATGGATGTTTGTTACCTCTTCACGCCAAAACTACTGAACGGATCTGGCTGAAATTTTGCATACAGGTAATTCTAATACTGGAATAAAACATAGGCTACTTTTTATCCCATAAATCTGTTCCCGTGGGATGTGAAAACGCGTGCGAATCCGCGGGGCGCAGCTAGTTTATCATAGTTTGAGCTCTTGATCATTCTTACAGAACCCGGTTGGGTTAACCAGCACCGTTCAATGTGGACCACACAAATAAACCACACAGATGGACCACAAAAGCAAAAAGATCACAATGAACACGAAGGCCATAGGGGCAAAGGACATAAGCAGAGCTTGTGTTATGGGTATTAACTGATATACTTTTTGATAGCAGTCAGATAAATTAAAAAAACATAACAATACTTAATACATTCCTACTAATATTATAAACGCGAAGATTTGTAAACATGTATGTTTGTTGCTCTTTCACGCAAAAACTACTAAACGGATCGAGCTGAAATTTTACATACAGGTAGTTCTAGGCCTGGAATAACACCATAGCCTTTTATCCCATATATCAGTTAACACCCATATGTGGGATAGGCGTGCGAAGCCGCGGAGCGCAGCTAGTAGATAAATATATTTCATTTGACACAGAAAACACCCAAACCCAGAACAAAATATATATGTATAATGTTTAACGCACAAACATTTGTACCGCGGCGGGAATCGAATATTTTGTGACACCTTTGCCCGCACCACAGAGGTCATTATAATCATCATAAATGTTAATCGAAGAAAGCTATTTATTTAATTAACAATAGGAATAAGTGATTCTGTTTTTAATAAATAATTAACCGACATCAATTATATAGTTTTTTTATGGATCCTATTGTCAGAAATGAACCAAATTGAAATAGGATCACACGGGAAGCCCAGTTTTCAAATTAAAAAATAATCATGAAAATCGGACGAGTTACTCAAAAGTTGTGAGGAAATAAACATTAATAAAAAACAGTCGAACTGAGAACATTCTCCTCTTTTTGAAGCCTAATGATTGCTAATGGTTTCTTTTTACTTCTTCCGCTATCCACAAAAATTGAGTGAATTAGAGTCAATTGCACATTATTTCTTATATGATAGGAATTACTATTTATCAAGCTGTTTATATACTAAAAAGAAACTTGTCTAAGTGCTTATTTTGTAAGTCTAAAATAATAAACAATTTGACTCTGACTCTGACTCAGTCGGTAAAAAGAACATAAAATAACCACAAGGTACCTTCGTATCAGCGGGTGTTTGTATTTTCCAAAGAACGTCAAGTCCATGCGACAAGGAGCCTTCTTTGCATGCCGTTGCGACTTCCGAAGAATTGATCATGCCGTGGTTAGTCTCTGCCAGAGGCACGTAACACGATGGAGGTATACTGTCTGAAAGATGTAAGAGTCGTCTTAAGGCCCATACACCAGTGTAAGTGGCCCTCCCAACAATTTTATCTTATTATTACGTTAAACGCAGCAGGTTTTAAAAATCCTACGTTCAGTTTGTGGTATGTATTATAAGTTATTTATTTATGCCTCTGTTATAGTTTCATTTTGTAAAGCTTAGGCAGAGATACGAAGTCTATTTTTGTATCTCCTCCTAAACTATATGAGATAAAATTATAAAAAGAGGTATTAAAAATTAGCTTATAATAGATACCACAACGTAGGATTTCAAAAAATTCATTCCTATGATAAACGTAAAAATATGACAAAATAAGCTGCTGTCATATTGGCTCGGGTATGCGCCTTAAGAGAGAAAGAGTGATAATTTATTTTACCCAAAGACACTTAAATTGGTAGGTACAATACATATAGTAGGTAACTTAAAACAATTTAACTGACAAGGTACTTTCACTAAATAGAGGTGGTAAAGGGTAAAATGGATCCCTGCCTCAGCATATTGCAGTATCAGGCATTTGCCCAATACTGCACTGGTTTTCAAGCAGGGTCTTAGGCAGATCTTAAAGTCCCTGATAACTTTTAACTCCTGTCGAGCCTGGAAGCTATCGATGTATAATTGGGTTTGTTTAAAAAAAACATAAACCGACTTCAATTTTATGGTTTTCTCATGGATGACATTGTCAAAACTGAACCAAAAATGAGACCACATGGAAAGCACCAGTTTTAAAATAAAAAAAATCATCACAATCGGATCACCCAGTCAAAAGTTCTGAGGTAAAGAACATTAGTTTAGTGTATTATGGTGTATTATGGTGTATAACGCATTCACTGCCCAGCGCTACACGAGGCTGGAGACGAGCACTTGCGTCTTGGGCTATGAAGGAGTTAAAATAAAAATAAAAGAATACAGTCGAATTGAGAACCTCCTCCTATTTTGAAGTTGGTTAAAAAAGACGGGTCAATGCGGGCGTCGTAAGCGGTGGCTAAGGGATATTCACCAGGGGGCGGGCAGCAGCGCCGCTTGCAGAGCAATTCTACCACCGAACTGCGATCCGAAACCGCCATGCCCAGCGTAGCGATTATAGGCATTACCCCCGATGAGACAAACTCCAATAAGGCACTTATCATGGGGAGGCCTGCGTTCAGCAGTGGACCAGGCTAATCATTTATTTGCAGACAACGGGTTACGTGGTTGGTATGATAATTTTAAAATATCCCTTGCGATGGCTTACCAGCTAGGCAGCTTTGGTGTGCAAAAATTATATTATTATGGCTAATAGACATGCAGATCGGAAAATTTATTAAACATAATGTAATAATGAAAAAATAAATATACTTTAATAAATAAATAATGGCTATTGGTTGAGGTTGAGGTACTACACGATTACCTCAACCCCAGCCCGCCACTGGTGGATATCCCTTAGTCGCCTCTTACGACACCCGCGATAAGAGTTGAGGTGGTACAGTATCTAAGATTATAGGCTTATACTTACAACTAGAAGGATCTTTCAACTGCGTTACTTTGATGTTAAAACCTTCGTACTCTATAGTATCGTCCGAATGGAACTTTAACCACGCGTAGGGTCCCTTCGTCTTCATCACGCGTGGGAATGCTTGCCCACACACGTGGCCAAGGAGGTCTGAATAGCCTTGTTCTCCGTCTCGAATCTGTAAATTAAATATCATTTAGGTATAGCAACCACAAAATTTTTAGGTTTTTTGAACGATAATGGACTTCTAAATAAGAAGGTTCCATGTTTAGACGTCTATCTATTATTATTGAAAATTTGTGTGCTTGGTTGACGTCAGATTGCCTGACTTTTTGCGAGTTAGGTACTAGATAGAACTATTTATTTTATTTTACCTTTCTTTAAATACTCTAAATTGTATATATAGATCTATATTTTATTTAATATTAAGTGCTTATTTGACTTTTTAATTATTTTTTTTTCTTACTGTTTTATAATTTAAATATATTTTGTTACCATTGATTATTATCCCATTAGATTTAATTAATATCATTGAACTGTATAATGTATCATTCGTTGTATGACTAGTGTTATTAGAAGTAATTCTGTACTAAGTCAATAAATAAATAAATAAATAAATAAATTGGTTTTTGTTTTGTTTTGTTTGTATGTATAATTTATAGCGATGTCTTTGTTTCTTTTTTCTCTACCGTCTTTAATAGGTTTTTGCTCTACCCTGTATAATGTGTAAATTACGTACCTGCCTGCTTTAGTTTTTTTTATATGTATTTGAGCTTGTTATTATTTAGTTTTTGCATGCTGTGTCGGCCTGTAATGGGTTGGTGCACTTAGCATTTGTCCTCATGTTATTTAAATATCTTGTAAGTTTTAGTGTACTCGCCATAGGCTAACCTAACTGTATAAATAAATAAATAAAATATTTATGTTTTCCTGATCAATTATAGTCCCCCAATTTATGAAATTGTGACATCTGCCTGTAGTTTGGCAGATATGAGTGGTTCGCAGAGAAATGGTCTCCATTACCTACCTCTATTAGATCTAGTGCGTAGAAAATGAGGTCGAATCCAGAATAGGTCATATCTAGAAGAAGTCACATTAAGAAATGGTCACTGAACACCTAGGATGTCAAAATGTGCGTCTGCCAGAGGACTTCAAAGTATAATTTAGCAATCGAGCACTTTAACTTTACTGCTGCAGTTTCGTACGTCAAAGGCTTAAAATTTTACTATAGACAACGAAAAATAGTGTTATGAAAATAATTACCAAATGCAAAAAATTTACATACATACATTACGAACACATCACATTACAAAACTAAAAAAAATTACACATACCTCCAAATAATCGTACTCGCAATTCGGATGGTACTCAATGCGAAATTTATCCACAAATGTGAGCTCTATTACGTAGCCTTCTGGGACTGAAAGAAAAACAAATAACTGTGATCATCATCATCATACTAGCCACCATACACGTCCACTCTTGGACACAGGCCACATGACGGATAAAGCGGTCCAGAGGGCGTAGCCAACCGGCATTCGTTATTAAGCGAATCGAAAACAGTTGAAAGATTCATAGGGAATAATTCGAAACAAATCACGTGACATATCTGAGGCATTATGTCAAACCCAATTCATTTTTTGACTTTTCTACTATCGCTTTTGTCATCTTGCATCGCGGTCACCAAATTCCTTCTACAAAAAATGGAGTAGTAGTGTTCGAGAATTTGCGTAGGCTGTTGCTACGGCGTAGGCTGTTGCTACGGCGTAGGCTTGTGCTACAAAGTTGGGTTTTGCTACGACGACATAACTGGGTGTTTTTGATGACGCATTTGTAAATAGTCTTTTGTTACCCCTCGTCAGTGTCTAGGCCATGGTCGTGGGCGTGGTCGAGGGTGCACGTCTGCGGCGCCACGTTGTGACAAGCCACTGACACCCCCTGTTTTCCCTGTGTGATCCTCTGTTTCCCTTTAGAATCATGATTTTTGCATGAGAAGCCCTATGTTTTATTGGTTTGCTTTGAAGCTGATCAAATAATCTACTTGCATTAATTAAATGGAAAGATATTAAATAGATTAACTTCTGTAGTTAAAACAAAATCGGAGTACAATTTTCGGTCGACCGCAAAAAAAGGCACTAAAAAAACAAATATCTAAAAATTTGATTTGAAACGTAATCTTATATATAGAAATATCTAAAAAAACATAGCAAAAAATAATACCATTAATTTCATATAAATCCTTTGTTTAGAAGTACAGACCCTCTGAAAATTTGTTGTAACATTGGGCAATCCACTGACGCACCCTGTGTTGGGGGTTGTCACAACGTGACACCCCACTGACGAGGGCGTTAATCAACTTAAAATCAGTAATAACATAGAACCACTAATCTTACATCATCAGATTCGTTATTGCTTCCATAATCATAAGCCCACTGCTGTTCAAATTCCTCTGCTGCTTTTAGACAACCTCCATAGTCATAGAAGCAGGGGCTTTGGGTGAGGTTTTGGAATTCGATTCCTGCTTTGGGAGAAAGAGCGAAGTGGAGGAAATTGCATCAATACTACCTTTATAGACCTAGGTTTTTTAATTTATAATAATTATATATAACTTACCTTTCACAACAGTTGTGCAGTCAGTATTATTTGAATACAAATCACTGGAATCTTTATACGGATGAGTTATGTACCCTTTTATTTCATCGTAGTTAAAAGCATCACATGGGTCTGTGTCCCTCTTTACTCTATTTATCTCTCTTTTCATCTTGTTCGCTTTTTTCTTTTCGTATTTTATATGAGAATCTAAGTTTTCTCCGTTAAATTTAGTTTTGTACGGCAGTACTCTTTCTTTTCTTTTGCTCCCATAAATGACACCATTTGACTGAGGATTATAATTTCTCATTTTCCCAATTGTCTGTGTAAATTTTCTTTCTTTATTCATATTTTGCATGTTATTATTAGAAAACATTGTATTTTTCTCTATCCTTGTATTCTCATTGTCAAACAGTAGAGTTTCTTTCTTTATATTCGTATTCATAACATTATTTATAACATGCGGTACTTCATTATCCTTCTCAAAATCATTCTCTACAAAATCATTCGATGGTTGTATATCGTAATCACTAAATTCTGTATAAATTTCATCTTCTACTATTACTTTATTTAGTTTATTATTATTAATATTATTGCTGTTTGTCTTATAACTAGTGGTCCATTTGTTATGTTTGTGCGTCACCATGGTTGATTTGGGGTCATAATCAGCTCCGGGGTCTGATGGTGTTCCGATGATGGAGCAAGCTGAAACAAAGAAACATTTTGTCATGTAAAACAACTTAATAAAGATTGGTTGTTTTTTCCCAGAATTGTCACTAAATATTTTCATTCTTATATTTACAATGGATTTCCGCAAAGTAACGCTTGAATCTATTATGCAGTGTTCAAACTTCATTACGGATGTAAGAGGGTTAACTACGAACTTTATTTGTGTTGGAAGAACACCAACGTTACCACCGCTTACATCGGTAATGAATTGAAGGCTAAGTAGAGTGCCTAAAATGATGGCAGCTAATGCTAATTCGTTTACCAAAAAGAAACTAGCATTCCGAGTACCTGTGGATTTTGAGACCTACTAGTTTCTAATATGATTTTTAAGCTATTGCATAGCTTCGATTGCGGGCCTTAAACGTGGAGTCCGAATCCAGAAATTCCGTAACGAAAATAACCTAACAACCCCCACTTCGACCGGCACAGCGGTGATACTTTTTAGTTTTGCCATCTATCGATGAATAGCAGAATTCATTCAGTAATGACTAATGACTTTTGAAATATCACGCTTGTCTCTTTAGTTCAGCAACTCGCCTCTAGGTGTCATTGGTTGCATCGGCGTTACTTATTATAATTGCATAAGTTGATATAAAATGCTATGCAATAGCTTTACCGCAGCAGTCCCCGAGTGCCACACGTCTTTTTTTATTAGTTTAGCTGTCTCATACCTATACACTCTTTTTTTACCCAACTACCAACGGAGTAGGTTTATGAGGTTGGCACCCTTTGTTTGTATGTCGTCGATTTCTATGTTTTCAAACTACTGGTTCGATTTTAACAAATGAGGTATCAATTGATTCGTCTCCACACCCCGGTGGTTATAGGGTATACGACGTCAAACGATATTGAAGGTCTAACGAGATTGAGGAGCCTACCTCAACCTCAACCTCAACAGCCTGTATTGTTCTACTGCTGGACGCAGACCTCCCTCTGATACGCGTCTAGTTGGCACTTATCTAGTGGGGGGGGGGGGTAGTGCCCATAATCCCCACGCTGGGCATGCGGGTTGGTGATCGCAGTTCAGTGGTAGAATTGTTCTGCAGGGTCGCTGCTGCCCGAATCCTGTGGATATCCCTTAGTTGCCTCTTACGACACCCACGGGAAGATATAGGGGGGGGGGAAATTCTAAGCCAGCACCACACAGCTAAAGAGGAGCCTAAGAAGGGCTTGAAAATTTCATTGTTAAAATAATAAGCTCAATCGGTTAACGCCGAAATCGGGATTTAGTTTATTTTACGTATTTTGTTACGTCAACACAACCTTTTTCCGTTCATAAAGAACTTTCCGATATTAAAAGAGTGACGTTTATTCTTATAAATGAGCAAAGTCCCACGTCGCCAAACAATTTATTTCATCAACCTTTTTTTCGACGATAAATTACGTGACGCGACGATAGCCCTTAAAAATGGACGTCATCGGAAAAATCCATCAGAGGGGAAAGCATGAGAATTGTTTCTATGGTCCTTGGTGTTTTTTTTATTCGTATTCTTAATTCTTCATTGCACAATATACGAGTACAAGTAAAAAGGTGAGCTTTACCCTAAAAATAGTTTTTTTTCTAGCAAACCATAGTGGGAGAGAGAGATAAAGTTATAAAAGTGAGTACATGCGCTTGTTTGTAGAACTTTGTAAAACTTTTTTCTTGACTTTTTTTGTAGCGAACTAAAGAAAATCGTACGATATCTAAATACTACATAGTCGTAGTCCTTGTTGTATCTAATCGTTCCTTTATTCACAAAGAAAATTACGATCAATTAATAGAAACAACGATGGAGCTCACTGTAGACTCTAGCAAAAAGTCTATAGCTGGTAGCTCAACTGTTCCATATCAATACTACTCGGAGCGTCTCCAAGACGCTGGCAACATTGCGCCCCTGTATGAGAATGCTGATGCGCTTTGGCAGGATAAAACATATTCATAACCGCTGTCGCATAGTATTAAGGATATAAGAAAAAAAATCAGGATTAGATTTCCCCACTTTTTTGGCATAATTAATAAGTTGAGTTATTATTACCTTATAAAGTACAGCTGTCTTGTACTAATTCTAGTTCCTGGGCTAAGCTGTGGACGGACAGATGGACATGATAAAAATATTAAGTTCTTTTATTACTTCGGTACCCTAAAAATCACTACAACAAATAAGTAGCAAGTAATTTTTTGTAAATTTTCGGCGCTTTTTGCTTTGTTTTGTTTTTTCGAATGAACTAGAAGACTCTCTGAATTCAAATTCGTATCAAAACACAACAAACTTTTCTTCCAGCTACAATAAAAGTAATTATAATCAGCCAAATCTGATGTAGGAAACCACAACACGTCGGGTTTCAGATAAAATTGTAAGCAATATTTATTGAAGAAAGAATCTGAAATCGACATGTAATATAAATTTCGTATAAAAGACGCGGCAACAGAGTAAATTGTAGGTTAAATGTGGGTTATTTGTTTACAAATATCAAATATCAATGTGCTTTATATCCCTCTGACCTAACAGGATGTTTGGACATGTAATAAAATTTAAATTACGTAAGTAAAACAAGTAAATAAAGTGATCAATAAAAACTTTAGTCAAAGTAAAGAAGTGAACAAGAATCCTTTACATTGTTAGGGTGTTAGTTTTCGAGTTAGCACAAAACTCGTCCCAAGTTTTTTATCCTCTTGATAATTTGATATTTTATAGAAAGTAAGCCTAGTTTTTACAAGTATTCGTTCTACATCGAGTTTTGGCTTGTTTATAAGTCACAGAAATGTAAAGTATCGTCATGCTACGGCAACCCAGGGTCAACGGTAATATTTTATAACAGTTTGAGTGGCAGGAACAGATTAGGGGATTTTTATGAACTCAACGTAGAGCTTTAGCTTAGCTTAGGATTAGAAGTTTATAAATGACAAAGTTCTTATCCTCCTAAAAATGCAAATTTATACAAAATTTGTCTCTTCTAGTAAGGTTTGTAGAAACAGACTATCGCAATAAAAAATAACTTCTACTAGGGCATCGATGTAGGTAAAATTCAGGAAATATTTTTACAGGTCCTGCCATATTTATCGAGTTGCGAGAATTGCCCTACAGTAAAATTGGTAGAAGTGGAAGAATATTAGTAGATATTAGTAGGACCATTATGATTATCGATCATAAGGATTATTTAAACAAAACTTAAAAACGACTGCCATGAAATTAGTATAGTGTTAAATACCTCTAAATAATCTATCGTGGATATAAAATAGGCTATTGACGATAATGTGGTTTTACGAATTGGGCATTAAGTTTTGGACATAATTTTGAATGGAAGTTTATATAGGTATATTAAATTATAAAAAATATGAGATTCAGGCGTCTTCTCTCTAAAAGATAGGATTCGTTACGAATCCATCCGACAGAGAACCAAAGTTATCGACATAGCTCAAAGAATAAGCAAGCTAAAGTGGCAGTGGGCTGGCCATATCTGCAAGGAACCGACAACCGCTCTGGGTCAAACGAATTCTGGAGTGGAGACCACGACTAAATGTAAACGGACGTCCTCCGGCCGGTGGAATGACGATCTGCAAAAGACTGCAGGCAGCTGCTGAATGCGTCAAGCTGAAGACAGGGCGCTATGCCACTCATTTGGAGAGGGCATTGGCCCTCTCCTAAACAGAGAGAAGACTTCATCATCAGTATCAGCTTATATTTGTCCGGCTGGACCTAGCAAGCTGACAGGGCACTATGGCGTTCATCAGGAGAGGGCATAATATAAGTAGATACTGATGATGATGAGGCATCTTCTTAAACATGTCTCAACATAAATAAATAAATAAATGTCCGTGACGATTGGGCACTACAAGCATTTCACGTTGTGTCAGTGAATTAACAATACTGTAGTAAAATAGGTTGTTCCATCTCTGACTCAACACAAAATTAACTGAAAACCATAATCAGACCGAAAATAACATAATATTATTTAGAAAACCATACATTACATCTCTCATCCTAATGAAGTCTACAAAGCTCTAAGAAAAGGGTCAAAAGAGGTCAAAGATGAAGGATTTATTTGACATTATCCCTAAAGAAAAGGATATTTCTAAATCCTGGCCCCTTTCACGTCACACCCGTCATCCATCCACCGGACGGGCAATCGCAGGATGGACGCATGATTATGGACATATTGGATTCAGGTATCGTTTTCCGGTACGTCACACATTGCACGGTTCATGGAGAAAGTAAATTGAAAAGTGTACTTACGTATTTACCGCGTGATGTAAGGAAAACGAAAACGAGTTGTCGGACGCTTGATTATTTATTTGTTTTGGACCCGACCATAGATAAAAGATCTGTCACAGCTTTGGAACAAGGTTTTACTCGTTCCCTTTTCAAATATTTTCTTTTGTTTTTGTTAAAGATTTTTTACCAAGGAGGTTACAAATTCTCGACTCGTTTGTTTTAAAATCATTCTCTTGTATTTATTTTAAGGTTTCCAGAACCTTAGATAAAAACAAAAGAACGATTTAAAAAACGAACGAGTCGCAAGGAGGTTCGATCATTGAGCTTCGTTCAATATTTTTTGACATACATAGCTACTTACAAATTTTTCGTTCTGTACTACTTTAGCTAAGGTTACCTACGATAAGAATGTATCATTAAATCATGCCTCAGCCTCAAGACTCGAAGTGAATTTATTTATTTTTTATATTAGTACCATCGCAATAGAGTTTGTACCATTATAACTCTTATTTATATATCTGATGGTAATTATATATCTGAGTGGCGAAGGGAAGATAACAAGATTCCTGTCGGCTTCCCTTTTAAAATTCCCATTCGGGCACCTACTACTACCTATCATACATACACATACATATCTAATAAACCTATCAATCTAGTAACTACAACCTACCTTACCAAGCCTATAAGCTTATCTATCAATTAAAAACTACTAATTTTGTCAAGCAACGTCACAAAATATATCTATAAGTATATATTGTATAGCGCACGGCGAGCGGACTCCCAAGAAGGCCGACATCCATTGGCTTTTGGCTTCAACGAGCTTCATTCATACAAACTTTTAGTTAATCCGTGGCATGCAGAGGTGGTTGTAGGTGACAAACTATCTCTTTATCTTTCACTCTCGTACAGTTTTAGGTGCCGGCGAAACAAGTACTCCATAAGCCGGTAATAGGGTATATGCATGTGACTTCAAAAAAGCTAATCCTGGAATCACACATAGGCTTTTTTTTATCCCATAAATCAGTTCCCGTGGTTATAATCACCTTTTAATGTTTCCATAGGAACAACGCGTGCGAAGCCGCGGGGCGCAGCTAGTGTTATAAATGCGAAAGTTTGTATTGATGTATGGATGGATGTTTGTTACTTCTTCACTCTAAAACTACTGAACGGATCCCGCTGAAATTTTGTATACAGGTGATTCTAATCCTGGAAACATAGGCTACTTTTTATCCCATAAATCAATTCCCGTGGGATAAAAATCGCCTTTAAACGTTTCCATATGAACAACGCGTGCGAAGCCGGGGTCTCAGCTAGTAACATAATATAAGATTTCATATTGAAGTAAAAACGAGTTATCACACAAGAACGTACCTACATCACGTTCTCACACCCCAGGGCTTTCTTATTGTACAATAATGATGCGTCATCGTTCAATTATTGCCCATTTTGTACAATTATCGGCTTTTTGCGGATATTACAGCAAATTCCGATATTCATCGTGGTCGGTTTCAGTTACTGGTTATTTTAGCCTCTGTATTGGTCCACTGCTGGACGCAGGAATACCCCTGATAAAGTAAAGTAAAGTAAAAATTTATTTATTGACATAATTATAAGTTTATATTCAGTAATGAGTCCATAGGCTCCTGAACTACATAGCGAAGCGCCTTTGTTGGTGTTTATTCAATGGGGGCCCATAATGCCCATAATCACCATGTTGGGCATGCGGGTTAGATATCGCAGTTCGGTGGTAGAATCGTTCTGCAGGGGGCGCTGCTGCCCGCCCCCGGTGTATATCCCTTAGTCGCCTCCTCCGACACCCATGGGAAGAGATAGGGTGGTGTAAATTCTAAGCCAGCACCACACAGCTATGTTGTGTAGGCATACCTTAATATTAATTGATATTATTTGGCCTAAAGCCGTTCTAAATACATCAATAAATAAATTAATTATTTATAAGCTGCGCTGCGGCTTCGCCCGCGAGGAACCTCTACTTTAACAGCCTATAATAAATAAATAATAAATAAAATCTCTTTATTTCGGATTACCACAGATCCATATTTTGTTAGTTAGAACACAAAGAATATAAAAAATTTATAAAGTGTTAGTAGGTACAACCTTAAAAATAAAATACTTAATTAAGTAGGTATAACATGCCCGGTTCTCAGAGTGATCGTCATAATAAAGATACGTTTGCCGGGATCACTCTGCGAACCAGACTTGCCCACAACGGCGACGTGAACCTATCCGCTATGGTTCTCAGGATACTGTATAATGGTATAATCTATCCTACGATGATACAGAGAAGCTATTAGATATTATCAAGTAAGTTATTATTATTACTTTTAACACATAAAGTTAATCTAGTTAGAATAGCGAACAATCTAGTTTTACACAGTGTAAGCGTTATTAAGACAAATTTGTTTAATTATTGACCTGAAAATTTGATGTCCATTCTAAATATTGGTGAAATAACTTTTAAAATCGGATGTTTAGTTCCGCGAGTCATTATATATTATATATATATTACATTATAAATTATAAACTCACAAGCTCACATTTCACAAACGTAGGTAGTTTTTTAGTACAAATAGCGTCTCCTCTAACGCCCTGTTCGCCAAGCGTACGAACGGGCATTCGGTAATTTTCGGTCTTCTTCGGTGCATTATTATGACATTGCGTACAAGCGACATTGAACATTACGCAATGAAGATAGCGTCTAAATTTGCATAAAGGTCACTGTGAACTATATAATAACAAATGTATAGGCATGTAGAATGGCGTTTGGACATTTTTTGTTTGTAGTCAGTTAGAGATTGGGACTCTATAAATCCTAACTCGATGATTATAACACATAATAATGTTTTATTCAGTAATAAAAGATACATAGTCATAATAATAGATGAAAACACCTTTTAAGTATCTTTACGTCATACTTGAACATTTTTGTATGGGCATGAAGTTTTGACTTTGAGTTTACATATGGGACTCTGATCCGTGACGTCATAAAATGCAATGTCTAACATGGCAGCGTTTTTATCACCCGAAACCGAGTGTAGTTTTACTTTTAGTTTTTTACCTCAATAATTAAAATTTTTTTTGGGTGTTTTTTTTTTCGTTTAGTATTATCCTAAATAATCGATAAACCCATGCATATACCCTATTCAGGCCTACCCCAGATAAGCCTTATTGGCTTTTATCTTATGGGGTTTGATACCCATTATCCTCACGCTGGGCATGCGGGTTGGGGATCGCAGCGTGGTGACAGAATTGTTTGGCAGGAGGCGCTGCTGCCCGCCTCCGGTAAATAACCCTTAGTCGTCTCATACGACACCCGCGGGAAGATTCGGGGATAGCAGTCTGATGGTTGAATGGTTCAGAAGGGCCGCTGCTGTCCGCCTCTTGATGGATATCCCTTCGCCTAGTTTATGATTGAAATATTGCACTATCCCGCTGTATAGAACCTAATGCTGATTAACTGCCCAAGATATTCACCAGCTTTCGGGTCACGCGTCGTTTCGACCAGACACTCAGATAGGTATATTTTTTTTTTGATCTTAGCCGCCGAAGCAAGAGATATATATTTTTTTTAATTAAGAGAACCTTGGCCCTCCATGGACCTAGTTATTTACAACGTAATATTTACCATGATACCATGTTTTGAGTTTTCATGCAGGTCAATATCCCGTTAATAGCCTTGGTGGATTTAAAAATGACCTAAAAGTTTTATAAGGTCTCCAAAGGGAAGAAAACAAAATATTTATTCATCAACTTATAATTAAACAGATTTTACTTAATTAAACACATAGAGCAATGGAACTGGCGAGCTTATCGCTTAAGCGATTTATTCCAGGCAACCAAAACGATTGTGGGGATAAAAATGGATGGCGGTTAATCCGTAGGCTGAGTTTAATTACTTAGTTAAGTTGAGTTTTGATGAATTGACCCGTCTAATACTAATTTGTAAAACTGTCAGTTTGTACCGCGGTTGCGCGTTCAACACGTTTTTGTACTGAAGCGAGTACAAAATGAGAGATGAATAAATTAGTGCGACCCGGGGGCGCGCCGCAAGGGACAAGTTTCAGACACGTAGGGATGGACGAAGTCCACAGCCAAAAGTATCGATAAGTTCCAGATTTTTCATATTTTAGACAAAAAAGGCAAAAAAGTACACTGTTTATTTGTTAGAATTCCACCACCAAAAGTATCGATAAGTTCCACATTTTCCATATTTCAGACAAAAAAAGAAAAAAAAAAGTAAAAAAAAACACTGTTAATTTGTTATAAATATGTTATTGTGCACACTGAGACATCCGAAATTATAGAGTCACATAGATTTAAGAACTATATTACTTGCTACTAATTATCTTGTGTGAACTCATGTTGGATGTCCTATTTAAATAAATAAATAAAAAGTTACAAAAATCTCAACGTCAATCTTAACCTGAACAAACTTATTTGGTCCACAGCTAAACGCAAGTCTCCCTCTAATAAGCTCTTAATTGGCTTTCATCTCATGGGAGGTATTGTCCATAAACCACATGCTGAGCACGCGGGGTGACAATTGTACCATCCAACTGCGATTATCATCGCAGTTTGGTGGTAGAATTGTTTAGGGCGCTGCTGCCTGCCCGCGGCGAATATCCTTTAGTCACCTCTTACGACACTAGCGGGAAGAGTTGGGGTGGTGCAAATTCTAAGCTGGTACAAAAAATACTAAGTCTATGATTTTTTTTTAGTTTCTATTTATTCAACTTTCAAATTAATGAACATGCAATAATTAGCTGAGCATGTACAAGTAAAAGATTTTATAGTATATGTATGTACATTTGGTGAGTTTTCACTTTACAGTTTACATACATTAATTTAAAAAAATATATTTGTTACTTTGTCTATTTTGAAGCCCAACTTAAACATTCACATAGTACCAAAAAAATTAAACACAAAATAATAAGAATTATAGACGTGTTGTTTTATCGTTATAACAATGCTGATATATTATACATTATTATAAAACTTCCTCTGGATCACTCTAAAAAAAGAAAACTGCATCAAAATCTTCATTTCATTCAAAATCAAAGTTTTAAAGATAACATACATAGGGACAGACAGACAGCGGGAAGCGACTTTGTTTTATACCATGTAGTGATGAGAGATAAATAAATTAGTATGACCCATAGACAGTTTCAGATACGTCACTTACGTGGCAGTAAAACAATGTGTAAATCTGTTAGGATTCTATCGATATCGATATTTTACTTTCCCCTCCCTAGTGCAACATCAAACGCCCTTTCAGGCGACAGCACTAGTAAGTTACATCGTTACTTTATACTCCTTGCTTCAACTATTGCGAGGACATACAGACAGCATCTTATTCCTTTAGATATACACGAAAATGTTACAGTTTAAAAATTAAACTCAATTTTTTTAGCTTTAGGGCGCATACACGCGTGATAGTCGACCTCACCTATTTTATCGTATTGTTACGTAAAACACAAGTTTTAAAAATCCATCGAAAAGTTGGTGGTATTTATAAGTTAATTATGAATGCCTCTGTATTATTGCCTGATTTGAACTTAATAATATGATAAAACAGGTGGTGCTGTCATATTGGCTCGTGTATGTTCAATTTTCTTGCGTATTTCATCAAACAAAGGTTGTACATAAATATCTATATTCGGTTCTAGAATCCAAGATATTTCATGTTAACAAGGATATACATGTACGAAAACAGTAATAGGTAGCAATAATATAAAATAGCAAGGTATCAGCAATGTTCACACTAAATGGGAAATCAATATCTTCAACAACGCTTAACTTTAAACACGCAGTGAAAACAGTGCCAGTTAGATTTTTAAAACGGACGATGTGACACTAATTATTAGTAGTTAATTTTGTTCATATAAAATAATAATGTGGGACAATTCACACAGCATAATCTAGCCCCAAGCTAAGCAGAGCTTGTGTTATGGGTACTAGATAACTGATATACATAATACATAGATAGATATTTTTTATTATGATGAAAACAGCCAGAACGCCCTGAACAAATATTTGCAGATCGTACAAACATTTGTCCCGAGAGATCATAACAGTCAAAACTAAAAATTGTTTCTTTTTGTAACTTGCATGGATTTTTTTTTATTATTTATACTCAGAAGAAAGATTATTTATATTAATATAAAAAAATAAACTGCTTTTTCAAAAGGAAGCTTTAGAGATAACTTTGCAATTTTTTGTATCAAGTAAAGTTTTAGCAAACGTATTTTGACTTTCATAACTTATTGACTGAAACTTATTTCATTTTCAATTAATTTAGTTTAGTTTAGCATAACTCATTCACTGCCCAGTCCGCTTCATGGGGACGTGGTGGGACATCTGCGTCATGGGCCATGAAGGCGTTAGTTAAGTATAATTTATATTATATTATACTAAATGATATTATACTAAACTAAACTAATATCTTCATGGCCCATGACGCAGATGTCCCACTACGTCCCAGTGTAGCGGACTGGGCAGTGAATGCGTTAAAAAACATAAACAAAAATCACTGAATAAAATTTGTTTTCCATACAGTCAAAACGTGGGTTTTGGGCCCTTTGTTAACAAAATAATATCTAAGAATCTAGAACCATGTTACATTTTCCAAAAAATACTTAGCTTTATTTTCTTAGTACTAAAGTTCTATTTTGAGGATTGCGACGAGAAATATCTTTAGCTGCACATGTTTATAGCTAAGCGATTCCGTCCACCGAAATAACAGCTATATTTTCTTAGCCTTAAAGTTGCTTTTGGGATTTCTGACTTATTTCATAACATACGGAAGGTACCCAATTGGACGGAATTAAAGCCTTATCTCCTTAGTCGTAGAGCTGCATTTTGCGGTTTTCCCTTTTTATTAAAGCTCAAAAACGCATGTCGTTGAAAGTAGGTTTATTTTAGAGATTTAGATTTATAATAACCTGTTTTCGAAGTTATTGAAAATTTAATTTGCGTTTCATATTTCCTGTATTCACCGGATTTTTAAGCTATTGCATAGCTTCTATCGCGGGCCTCGAGCGCGGGGACCGAATCCAGAAATTCCGTAACGAAAAAACCTTGACGTTTGTCTCTTTAGTTCAGCAACTCGCCTCTAGATGGCATTGCAATAGCTTTACCGCGGCAGTCCCCGAGTGCCACACGTCTTTTTATTTAATTAATTTATTGCGCACATTGAGTTTAGGATTCTAACTCGATGATCGCGCATTGTTTTTAATCCGTAGAAGATTTTGACCTAGTGACTTCAACAGAAACCTCAACCTCAACCTCAGCAGCCTGTATTGGTCCACTGCTGGACGCAGGCCTCCCCCTGATAAGCGCCCTATCTAATTTTATCTAATGGAGGGTAAAGCCCATAATCTCCACGCTGGGCATGCGGGTTGGGGATAGCAGTTTGGTGGTAGAATTGTTCTGCAGGGGGCGCTGCTGCCCGCCCCTCGCTGGATTTATCTTAGATTTATCAACAGAAAATTTATTAATAATTGCTTAATATTTAATTTAATTCAATAATTTCTGTTCTATATTTTTAAATAATAAATAATAATAGTGAAGCTGAACCAGCAAAACCAAGCCGTAAAAATGAATAGTGTAAATATGAGCATGAGACTTAAAAATAAAAGATATATCTGTTTATTTATTTTTGTATTTATTAATTGTTTTTATTGTGAAATTTAATCACTGACAACTTGATATTTTAAATCTAAACCACAAAGTTTCTAAACGCTACGCTCATGGCAGTCGAACCGTGACGTCACACTTGCACATGGTACATTTTTGTATTGTCATGACTTTTAGTTGACAAAGGTGATCCGGTGCTCCGTGACGTCACAGAATGCAAGGACCAACATGGCAGCGTTTTTATCACACGAAAATGAGTTTAGTTTTACTATCTGTTTTTCACCTCAATAAATTAAAATATTGTGGGTAATATATATTTTTTTCGGTTAAAAAATCAATTTTTTTTTTAATATACCTCTGTTTTTATACACTATTTTTATCCTGTTTTTGAAAAATGGCTAACTGTTCCTTTTAACATAATTAAGGTAACCGTAATTTTACCCCAGTTTATTTTAAGGGTTTCTAGAATTCCACAACGGGTTACCAGTCGCAAACCCAAATACAGGGTGTTGGAAAGAAAAAGAAAAATATCGCGGTACACTATTCATTATATTAAGGCAAAGTTAAAAAAATAAATAAAACATGCTGGACAGTTCACACAGCATTATCTAGCCGCAAGCTAAGCAGGGCTTGTGTTATGGGCACTAAATAACTAATATACTTAAAACAAAAGACTAATTGGATACATATTTTTTTATAATACATAGAAAAATATCCAGAACGCCCTGAACAAATATCTGCAGATCGTACATACATTTGTCCGCAACGTCCTGCGTCGGAGGCGGAACTTCAACAGCCTGTATTGGTCGCAGACCTTCCCATGATAAGCGCTTCATTCGCGTTTATATCATGGAGGGTAATGCCCATAATCCCCACGTTGGGCATGCGGGTTAGGGATCGCAATTCGGCGGTAGAATTGTTCTGCAGGGGTGCTGCGCCCGCCCCCGATAGATATCCCTTAGTCGCCTCTCACGACACCCGCGAAAAGAGTTGAGGTGGTGCAAATTCTAGCTGCGCCCCGCGGCTTCGCACGCTTTATCCCACAGGAACTGATTTATGGAATAAAAAGTAGCCTATGTGTTATTCCAGGCAAATAACTACCTGTATGCAAAATTTAAGCCCGATCCGTTCAGTAGTTTTGGCGTGAAGAGGTAACAAACATCCATCCATCCATAAATCCATACATCCATACAAACTTTCGCATTTATAATATTAGTGTGATGTTAGTAGGATTATCATAGGGCAATAATTTTCTCTTCTTACCAATCAATCAAAAGTATTTGATTTCTACGAACCTTATTTGTTGGAAGAATACCAACGTTTCATCCCTTAACGAGAGACATCTTCAGGGCGAGCGCGGTTCTAGACGCGCGCGTTCCGCATCCCTTCGAGCACTGCGTGCGAGCGCGCGTCGAGCGCGTGACGTGCCCGCCGGGGATGGGGGTGGTGGGGGGTGCGCCGCTTGTAGATGCTGCAGGGCGTGTGAGTCATCTACTGTGTCGGGTGTTGGTGTCCTCTGGGTACATACGGAACTAACAGTATCTACACCCGGCTCCAAACTCATACGGCTGTTCGACTTCCCGAAGTTAGGCCATCTATCTATCTCTATCGCCTTGCGTATTTTGCGGGGAACGAAGAATTTTTCCCTAGACAAGACACGGGCTTTGTCAAAACGTACGTAATGGCACACAGTAGATGACTCACACGCCCTGCAGCATCTACAAGCGGCGCACCCCCCACCACCCCCATCCCCTCGTTTAAGGGATGAAACGTTGGTGTTCTTCCAACACATATAAGGTTCGTAGTTAACCCGCTTACAACCGTAATGAATTCGTGAAACTACGATAGTTTTTATAATAAAATAGTATTTGATTTGTTTATATGCAAGAAATAAAGGCTTTTTATTTTATTTTATATATCAAAGGGCACTGGTCAAGTTGATGATGGCGATCATAGCAAGTAAAGAAAATATCAACTTTTATCTCAGTAAATATAAAGTTTAGCCTTTCTCATTAAAATGCCATCCATAGCCACTTAAACTTTAAGAATATTTGCGCAGTCGAACTGTAAGTTTTCTTTAAAACTTTCGAATACCATCTTGGGAATATTCTACTGTACGATAACCTACTTTTAAAGTTTTAGAGCAATAGTAGATGTAGATTTAGTTATTTTATAAGAAATGCCTTTAGGAATAGCACATTATAATTCTAATTCTAATTCTAAGTGGGGGAACTAAGATCTGCACGGACGTCTCGCATAGGAGTGTATTGTGCATTATCCCCCTGCCTAAGCAGGCCCTAACCAGCCCAGCTCCTTGAAGTATCGGAGCAGGACTTTAGGTGACTGACAGCTTCGTTTCAGCTTTTCTGTGGGTGTGGATGGGGTTGATTCCTCAATGAGGAACTTCAGCCCTGTTTTGTGTCTGGCCTCCTCTGTGGCCGTGCAAAGTACCACAACGTGTTCCACAGTCTCTTCTTCTTGGAAGCAGCCACGACATAAGTTGCTATCTGTGGCTCCAGTCTTGAAAAGATGATGGTTCAATTCACAGTGACCTGTGATGATGCCCACCATCGTTCTTAGGCACATTATAATAATGCAAAGTTGATTATAGGTCATTATTTTGTACTGAAGCAATAGAAGCTGTGTGGTGTTGGCTTAGAATCTGCACCCCCCTATCTCTTCCCGTGTGTGTCGTAAGAGGCGACTAAGGGATATCCACCAGGGAGCGGGCAGCAGTGCCCTCTTTAGAACAATTCTACGACTGAACTGTGATCCCCAACCCACAGGGCCTGCGTGGGGATTATGGTCGTTGCCCCCATTAGATAAACGCCAAGTAGGCGCTTATCAGGGGAAGGCCTGCGTCCAGCAGTGGACCAATATAGGCTGTTGAGGTGGAGGTTGAAGAAGCAATAGAAAGCTGTCAAAATGTCACATGATAATATTATTCTCAATTTTAATAGTTCTTAGTTTAGTTAGTTTAGTTGTAAATGATCTGATATGTAACCTAAAACGTTAATTAATAACAACGTTGCGTTAACGTTTGGGGTTACATATCAGATCATTTAGAATTACAGTGTATACATTTGCAAAAAAATTGCAAAAAAAAAATTATAGTAAATTATTATTTTTCGGCATGGGGATTATGGGAATTTCCCCCCATTACATAAACGCCAAGTAGGCGCTTATCAGGGGGTGGCCTGCGTCCAGCAGTGGACCAATACAGGCGGTTTAGGTTAAGGTACTAGCTGAGCCCCGTGTCTTCGCACGCGTTGTTTCTATGGAAACGCTTTCTATCCCATGGAAACTAAATTATGGGATAAAAAGCCAATTTTTTTCCAGGATTAAAAATACCTGTATGCGAAATTTCATCCCGATCCGTTCAGTGGTTTTGCTGTGAAGAGGTAACAAACATACATTCATCCATCTATCCCTACATCTAAATATCCAAAGTTTCGCATTTATAATATACTGGCTGCGCCCCGCGGCTTTGCACGCGTTGATTATATAGAAACGTTTAAAGGTGATTTATATCCCACGGGAACTGATTTATGGGATAAAAAGCCTATGTTTGAATCGCATTTATAATATTATTGTAAAGTCTTATCAATTATCTAAATTTTTATCTTAAGGCCCATACATCAGCGAAAGTGGCGCCCCCAACTATTATATCTTATTATTACGTTGAACGCAGGAATTTTTAAAAATCCTACGTTCAGTTTGTGGTATCTATTATAAGCTATTTATTAATGCCTCTGTAATAGTTTCATTTTGTAAAGCTTAGGAAGAGATACGTAATTGCGCATTTTGGCCACCAAACTCTATTTTTGCATCTCCTAAACTATATGAGATACAATTATAAAAGAGGTATTAAAAATAGCTTATAATAGATACCACAAACTGAACGTAGGATTTTTAAAAATTCCTATGATAAATGTAAAAATATGATAAAATAGGAATTGCTGTCAGATTGGCTCGGGTATGCGCCTTAATATAATAACACTCACACAAAAGGGTTGCCATAGTAGCATTAAATGTTTAAACGATAATACACCCTGTATACCGTTTAGAATGTAAACTTGTTTGTCTCAACTCTCTAATAATAAAATAAAACGTACGTAAACGACGTACAAACAACGTTAGTGTCACTTTTACGCACGTAACCCTAAAAAGTAACGCGATATAATGTCGAAAATAACCTAAAATTACGCAATATATCGCGTTTTAGCGTCGACGCAAACGAACAAGCGATATCAGTCATCTGAGGAAAAGTTATTCCTAAAGAGTGTATTTTCTAGTCCAGTCACTTAAGAATAAAAAAAACTGGCTAAGTGCGAGTCCAACTCGCGCACGAAGGGTTCCGTACCGTTGTCTATAAAAACGGCAAAAATATCATGACTGTTGTATGGGAGCCCCTTGAATATTTTTATTATAAGACATATCGGTTCAAGAGGACAGCCTGGTAACAGACGGATTGACAGCGGAGACTTAGTAATAGGGTTCCGTTTTACCCTTTGAATACGGAACCCACGGTTTTATGAAGTAGGTATACGTTTAGCCCTCTCCGATCACGTCGTCAAATTTTGCCCGTCTGCAACTCATTTTATTAAGAAGCAGAGCAGGGTATTTTAATTCGTCCGAAAGGCCATAGGATCTAATTTCGAAAACTTTTGACAAATCGAAATAGCGTTCTCAAGTTTCGTCGGGATAGAATTCAAATTCGAACGTGATGTTTTCGCTTCGTAATCGAATCGAATGAATTGAAATACTGCACTGTTTAAATTCAGTCGATTATTTCCGAAACTCCTTAGAAAATAACGTTTGTTGTTATGAAATATATGATTGAAAAAGTCTAAAAAGCAGGATATGTACCAAATTTGTGGGAGGCTCGCGTATTAATTTTTTTTAGTAACAAAAAAATCCACGCGGATTTGTTTGTTACTAAGTTTTTTTTAGTTGTGAAGCTGGCTTAGATTTTGCACCACCCCAACTCTTTCCGTGGGTGTCTTAAGAGGCGACTAGGGGATATCCACCGGGGGCGGGCAGCAGTGCCCCCTACAGAACAATTGTACCACCGAACTGCGATCCCGAAACAGCATGCCTACGTTGGGGGAAATCCCCCAAATTAGATAAACGCCAACAAGACGCTTATCAGGGCAGGCCTCCGCGTCCAGCAGTGGACCAATACAAGTTGCTGTTGTTGAGGTTGAAATATTTTTCAACTTTATATTTTGCAATGAATTCCGCAAAGTTACTCCTGAATCTAATAACGGCCCACTACAACATATACATTTTTTTGTTATTGTGGTTCGTTTGCGCAGACCCTTTAGTAGCTCGCGATTAAAATAACGTTTACGAAGTACATTGAAGTATTGTTATGGAAACGCGGGGAGAGGATGGGAGATGGAAGCCGGCTATAATCTCGGAATTTCCACTTATTTGGGGTAAAATTGCGGATAAAACAATAGGGACCAATAAATTATTGTATTTCTTACCTAAGGGAGCCTTTACTGGACTTACTAGATTTATTTTAGAGATAGGCTTTAGTATTTGTTTTTCGGGTCTGCATCCTACTATTATGATCTTTTTCACTTCTACCACTAAATATACTAAAACAACTCAAACAATAGCGAAGGATAAATTTCTTATTATCTTAGCTTATTTAATAATAATAATAATAATATTTATTTGTCATAGTGTGCGTGCGTCGGTATTTTCGAACGCATGCATTCAAAGAAAATGCCACAGTTTTGAGGCGTAAAGGGCGTATTTAGATTTAAATCTTTGACTAACACTGTTCCTATGACCTTCCGAGAAATTAATATATAAGAAATCAAATCAAATCCCAAAACTCTATGAAGTGTGTTGTTTATTGCAAGTTTAGATATCTAGTCAGTCAGAGCTTATTATAGGGTAATAAGCTCTGCTTAGCTTGAAGCTAGACAATGCTGTTTGAATGGTCCATCATTATTTAATACTAGCGCGGCTTCGCACGCATATCCCACGGGAACTTAATTATGGGATAAAAAGTAGCCTATGTATTATTCCAGGCCTAGAACTACCTGTCTGTATGCAATTTCAGCCCGATACTTTCAGTAGTTTTTACGTAAAAGAGCAACAAACACACATGTTTACAAACTTTTGAGTTTAAATAATATTAGTAGGATTTATTTGTTCCACAATGTCCTCTCTATCCCATTATCTTTGTTTCTTTTATCGATTACTAGCTGCACCCAGCGGCTTCGTCCCCGTGGAAATGTATCTCACATCCCACGGGAACGAGATAAAAAGTACCCTATATCCGTCTCCTGCGTTTAAGCTACCTCCCGACTAATTTTCAGCCAAGTCGCTTCAGCCGTTCTTGAGTTATGAGTAGAGAGAGTAACGACCACGACTTTCTTTTATATATACTCGTAATATAGATGTTAGTTTATCATCCGTACCTTGTTTTTTTTTTGTTTAGTTGTCTTAAAAACGACATAGATGTAACATTTTTGTAAGACACAAAATGTATTTTACATGGGAGAAGCTACTGACTCCTGAAATACAGTTTTTACTAGTTATGGATTCATTTATTAGTGTATATTTACTTGTGTCAGATTAATGAATTTTACTTCGCTCTATAAACATAAGGGAATAAGGTGCCTTTTTATAGTTTCCGTAAAAATATCAAATCAGAATAAAGTATAGTCATAGGATACCTACCTTTCTTTATCATAGTAAGTTTATGTCTAAGTTTAAGCACGACGTTTTGTTGTTTTTGATCTTGTGTGGTTGGCAGGTAGAAAATGCCATCGGCATTATGCCCACCATTTGTGAACTTTTTTTATAATTGTGTGCAATGAAGTATTAAAAATAAATAAAATAAAATACCTACTGGTAAGCTATGTCGTCATCCGAGGGCCAGTAAAAACAAAGTGAAATAAAAAACATCTAAACCTATAAAGGGTTGCCTGAGAATCCATAAACTATGCCATCTGGCCACACCTTGAGCATATTTATATTCCACACTAGCAGCGCCTCGCGGTTTCACCCGCGTAGTTCCCGTTCCCGTGGGAATTTCGGGATAAAATATAACCTACTAGCTGCGCCCCGCGGCTAGTAGGTTATATGTAACAAACATCCATCCATCCATACGTCCATACATCCATACAAACTTTCACATCACACTAATATTATAAATGCGAAAGTTTGTATGGATGTATGGATATTTGTCACTTCTTCACGCCAAAACTACTGAACGGATCTGGCTGAAATTTAAAAAAGACATAGTCCTAGGTCTGGAATAAAACATAAGCTACTTATTATCCCATAAATCAGTTCCCGTGGGATGAAAATCATCTTTTAACGTTTCCATAGAAACAACGCGTGCGAAGCCGCGGGGCGCAGCTAGTTTATAATATTAGTGTGATGTTACTCCCTGTAAAGTAAGCTTTTTAATAATGAAAGCATTTTTTCTCGAAAAAATCGATCTAGTAGTTTTGGAGCCTATTCTATATAAACAAACTTCTTTTTCACTTCTTCCGCTAGTGGACAAAAAATTGAAGTGAATTAAAGTCAATTTCACCTTATTTCTTGTTGATAGTAATAACTATTTATCAAGCTGTTTATATAGTAAAAATTTGACTTGTCTAAGTACTTATTTTGTAAGTCTAAAGAAATAAACGATTTGACTTTGACTTTGACTTTGAAACAATCAAATATTTCCTCTTTATAAATTAGTATTGACTAGCTTAAGCACGCGGTTTTGTCGTGACTTTTTTTAAATTAATATTCATCCTTCATCAGAATTTTAATTACTACCTGACTCATCATTAGGTCTCATTTTGACCTAGATCTGTTGGGACCTAGGTACTTGCAATATGATCACTCCCATCAAAAGCTTGAAAAATCAACCATAAAGGTAATTTAACAAAGGTATAATTAAGCAAAAAGGTATAGAAAAACAAAAGTTTAGAAAACACAAAAAAATATAAATATGTATGGATGTTTGTTACACTTTCACGCAAAAACTACTGAACGGATCAGGCTGAAATTTTGTATACAGGTATTTCTAGGCCTTTTCTAACAGTAAGGTAAAATAGGACTAAAACATTTTAAATGTATTAGCTTATTTCATAACGCTTTCAACGAATTATTATAAATATTCACTTAATAATAATATTTATCGCGTTTATTTACCTATTTTTCCCGACGTTTCAACAGATTTACACCCTGTCGTAATAATACCCGTGAATATTTATAATAATGTGTTCTGATCGCGTAAGTTTAAAAAACTTGATTTCAACGAAATTAAGTATTACATAGTAGCTCCCTATAAAACTTTAGAGATATCGTCGTTTTAATCACACGTGCCGTACCCGTGCGCGACTGTCATCCGCGACCCGTCACAGATGAGCGATTTAGGGCAAAATCGCCGTAACAGACGAAGGGTTAACACAAACCCAAATTCTAAGCCAGCACGTGAAAACAGTTTTAACTAAATAAGCAATAAGTAGGCAACTATTGGCACTTTCTCTTAACCCAGAATTAATATCAACACTGCTCAGCGGCAGGAATAACCAGGGCAACAAAACAACAAACAACTGACTTTAGCTGACAGACAGACACTCCACTCTTCTATATACGGAGGATTACTCAGCAGACGCCTGGCGTCTAGCCAACAGCGTTTTATTAAAATCAGCTTGCTGTGTATTAAATTGATATCGGGTTGAACCGCAGATGTGGAACACACTGTATATAGCTGGAAGGTCTAGGAGTAATCTATTTTTCATGGAACTAGATTAGGTACTGAAGTAAAGATGTTGGGTTTTGTAGTTAATTTACAAAATATATACACACTATATACACATTTACAAATATATGCACTTCTTCATCCTATGCAAACGATTAAAGGTGATTTTTATCCCACAGGTACTGATTTATGGGATAAAAAGTAGCCTATGTTTGATTCCAGGATTAGAATTACCTGTAGGTATGCAAAATTTCAGCCCAATCCGTTCAGTAGTTTTTGCGTGAAAGAGCAACAAACATACATACAGACATGTTTACAAACTTCGTGTTTATAATATTACTAGCTAAGCCCCGCGGCTTCGCACGCATTCATCCTATGAAAACTTTTATAATTGATTTCTACCCCATGGGGACAGATTTATGGTATAAAAAGTATAGCCTATGTTTGATTCCAGGATTAGAATTACCTGTATGTAAAATTTCAGCCCGATCCGTTCAGTAGTGCAAACAGACATGCTTACAAACTTTCGTGTTTATAATATCATAAGTAGGATTGAATTCGTGCCAACTTTAACGCAATAAAAAGCTTTTTGACTAACCATACAAATAACCTGCGTCAATATACCCATCATCAATCCTCTATCTACCCAGATAAGTACTAAAGTACCCATCGATCAAAAGGAGAAAAGTGACAAAAGCGAAAACCCCTTTATTCTCAAACTCTGTCAGCAAGGGGAGAAATAACATTTGAATAAGTTTTTCCCTATACGAATAGATTCGCTGGTAGTTTTCGTAAGTAACGAGGTGTTTCTTTTTTTTATTGAACTTTCTACTTCCGTGGTGGTGACGGTGTAGTAATACCTACTCAAGCCATTTTAAAGACATAATGTTATCGATTCTGTTGTTTTAAGATTCCTTACCTAAATTTTAAGATTTCACAATTTTCTATGCTAGGTAGATCAAAAAATTATTAAGTATTCTCTGTACAGGTCCTAAAAATAACTAAATTAGAAAGTATTTCAAAATCGCAAAACCTCTCTGAGTTGAGTGGTTGGGATTCTGATGTGAGCAAAATATTTTTTTTTTCTAAAATGTTATTTCAAAATGCTTCTTTACATGGGTCAAAGAGTTCATCTATTTGTTTGAGAAATCGTTTAGAAATTCAAATCGATACCAGTTTAAAATCGATAAATTTTAAACATGACCTAATTAGATGCCTGCTAAAATTAGGTAGACGTTTCTAATCATAGCTAAAATGTAATGCAAAGAATATGGTTTAAGCTACATATAACTAAGTTGTTTTAGATCTATCAATCTAATTTTAGAGCTGTTATCCAAATTTAATTTTTCAAACAACTAAAATATTACGCAAGGATTATAGTGATAGCCATTTTAACTAAATTGAGTGGTTTTAGGTCAGTCAGCTTAATTTTGCCGCGCCCATGCCGCCGGTCAGACGGTGACTGAGGTGGGAGCACACAATTTTACACAATTTGAGGTTGCCACTTTCGAGAAACCAGTACCTCATCTTCCCTTTTTAATAAATCAATGGGCTACATTAGCTTAAATCAACATAGTATTACTTTCCGGTTAAATTAAAACATAAATAGAACCCCAAAGAATTGATTAGGAATTTTGGTAAAGTAATAAAAACTCTTTGTTCTTTTGTGTCTTTTATGGTGGTCGGCAAAATAAATAAAAGATCAATCTGGGCCCTTTGAATAACAGATAAGAAGTTTTCGCATAAACCTAATAGTAAGCCGTTTCTTTAGCTATCTATATCGTTAGTCAAATAAACTTAGAATCATACTAATATTATAAATGCGAAAGTTTGTATGGATGGATGGATGGATGGATGTTTGTTACCTCTTCACGCCAAAACTACTGAATGGATCTGGCTGAAATTTTGCACACAGTTCTAATCCCAGAATCAAACATAGGCTATTTTTTATCCCATAAATCAGTTCCCGTGGGAGCCGCAGGACGTAGCTAGTATATTATATAGGGATATCCACTGGGGGGCGGGCAGCAGTGCTCCCTGTAGAACAATTATACCACCAAACTGCGATTCCCAACCCGCATTCCCAGTGTGGAGATTATGGGCATTACCCCCCATTAGATAAACGCCAATGAGGCGCTTATCAGGGGGACGCCTGCGTCCAGCTGTGGACCAATACAGGCTTTTGAGGTAAACCAGTAAAGAAGTGGAAAGGAAATCTAAAACCAGTATTTTCATTTGCTTAATATTTTCTTAAACCGTAAAAGCTTTTATGAATTTGTCACGGAAGCTAAGAGCAAAATGGACCACGATATTTTCAATCTTTTGCCTCCAGCGTAATCTTTTTATAAAACATTTCCTCTACACACTTATTTCTTTTTTTTCCTTACAAAATGCTGTGTATCCAGAAAAACAGTTATTTTAATATACGGAAAAGAAAGTGAGGTTTGCGACTGTTTTAGAGATAGGAATGGCAAATATGGCGCAATACACGAATTCCTTTTTCTAAGACGGCACTACACGCCGTGTGACTTAGAATTTGCACCTCCCAACTCTTCCCGCGGGTGTATGTTAAAATTTAGAAATTTTAGTTGCAAAGGTATTAATAAAATAATTATAATAGATACCACAAACAGTACGATGGATTTGGAACTTACTGTGTATAGCGCAATCACACTATCACACTATCACACTATCACACTAATATTTAAATGCGAAAGTTTGTATGGATGTATGGATGGATTGATGGATGGATGGATGTTTGTTACACGGGGGCGTAACACCGTCAACTCGGTGCTTGCTACTTCTTCTTTCTAGAAAAGTCCCCTTAATACAAATATCGGCCCATCCCAAGATTTGAACCCGATACCCAATTATCAGCGGTTGAATCCGCGACCACTAGGCCAACGAGGCAGTCTGGAAGTATATCCCACTCATAATAACAAAATACGAAAACCCTCGTCTGAAAAAATATTATTCTAAAGGGGTTTACACATCGCCGGACGCACCCTAAAGCCGTTTCTACACCGATGAACATCTGTTGACAGCTAATGAGGTTCTTTTGTAAGCTTTGTCTTGGGGACATCCCATTTCCGGTGTCTATGGTCCATTTTATGATGGGAATTAGGAAATGGATAGGATTTTTATGAGATTGTTTACTAAATTGTTATTTACTATGTTTATTGGGTTTGCAAGGAGATTTTTTTTTTTACCGCTCTTATTTCTTCTTTGTAATTTTATTCATATTTTTAATAGTGAATAGACGCGCGCGTTTATAACCGCACTCACCCTGAGGATGTAAGGTGGAACTGGTCGCTCATTTTTTCATACAAACATTTGATGTTGATCATCCAAAACTAAGGATGAAATCAATTTATATCGTCATGACCCTATGTTTGTACTACAACTAAAACAGTAAAAATTATAAGTTTGTAAAATAAAAGCGTCTAAACTTTCGTATTTCAACACGAATTTTAGCTTAACTTTGGGCGAAAATAAATAACACACGGGGAAAGAACACTCCAAAATGAAGGGTTTACCGACATAGTTTAGTTGTTAATAAGTTAAAATAAATTTATTTTAAAGAGATACATTTAATAGTTTTTCTACGATAACCCTTGTGCTAAAGTTTGTTTGGCGGCAAACATCATTGTGCATTTCTTTCTATCGAGCGGGTATGTCCATAATGACAGGTGAGATTTAGACCGCGCTCACTGATGACAAACAGTGTACTCTTAAGGGATAAAACGTTGGTGTTATTCCAACACAAATAAGGTTCGTGGGACGCTATGGTATTTTCGTACGACCAACTCAACGGCAATGCGAGCGACCGATTTTCTAGTCGAACGACTTGCAATTAAGACATAGTCTTATGGTATCTTGAAGAAGAAAACAGGCTACTTTTTAACCGGGAAACGCGTGAAAAGCCGCTGCTTTGTTTAAATTCGAATGTGTGAAGGAGATCACCCTACCCCCATACATTTATAGGCTAATATTGAAAGTGCCGCCCACCTAAATTTATACTAGCTAGTAATTTTACAACCAACTAAGAGCAGATAGAGTATTCACGTTAAGCGACACAGAAAATTTGCAAAAACCCCGTTTCGGTCAAGATACAAGTATTCTTGTACAAAAACACTTCTTAAATAAATGCTAGCTTAAAAACCGTAGAGCAAAATGAAAAATGCGCTAAAATTTTGCTGACATTTTTAATTATTTCGTAACACTATGCAGAGTTTTAAGAACAAGGTGTAACAACAAGTGTTTATATAGGAAAAACACGGGTTTTTTGTCTTTACATTGGTAAATACCAACTGTAAAATATTTTTAACGAATTTTACATAGCGGCACCTTTTTGTTAACATTGGTTACACGAGAAATTGCTATTTTGGTTTATAAATTAGCAAAAGTTTCCACTAATTTTTAAAAACTGAAAATTTCATCAAAATTTTTAAGAGAAAATACTTTTCTTTCTGAAGAGTTATCATGGTGCACCGTGTATTAAAAACTCGCGAGGCATATTGCACGAATAATCCTTTTAGCGTTTGTTATGTTAATGTTTTGTAAAAATGCTAGTTCTTGGTTTACGTGGTTCTTCCACTTTGCTGCCGACACTTATAATCCGTATTTTTAAAATTCTATGCCTTTGTTTACAGAGAGGTGGCGCGTGCAGCGGCGCGATCATCGCTCACGTAAACACAAACATATCGCAATGTACGGTGATGTTTATGGGGGGCGTGCAGAAAGGCGGCGGTCGCCAAGTGCGACGCTGCGTACGATGCGTCAAATCGAACAAACGCGTGTAAAATCGCTTCTCCGTAAACACACTCTACCAACGCCTTATGTTTGAATTATGTGCGGGCCGCGCCGCCCGAGGTACCGACTGCCTTTTGGTAGCAAGAGGTAAGTAAGTAAGTAAGTGTAGCAAAATCAATTAATAGATAAGAGTAAATTTTGGCTAGAAAGCAGTACAATAATATCTGTGGCGATACTAATTCATATCCTACTCTACAATATTCCTCAAAAGGTGAAATCCGGTGAAGTAAACTTTTTTGGGAAATATATTGATTTTTTCGCAATTACAAAAACCTTAGAATTGAGCTACACCTCTCGTCCAACGAAATAAATGTATGTTTAGTCCTCGTGTACCGTGTGGTGCCGGCTTAGAATTTGCACCACCCCAACTCTTCCCGCAGGTCGTAAGAGGCGACTAAGGGATATCTACGGGCGGGCAGTAGTGCCCTCTGCAGAACAATTTTACCACCAAAATGCGATCCCTAACCCGCATGCCCAGCGCGGGGATTATAGGCATTACCCCCCATGTGACAACAGCCAATCAGACGTTTATCAGGGAGAGGCCTGCGCCCCGCGGCTTTGCACGCATTGTTCCTATGGATTAAAAGGTGATTTTTCATCCCACGGGTACTGATTTGTGGGATAAAAAGTAGCCTATGTTTGATTCCAGGATTAGAGTTACCTGTTTACTAAATTTCAGCCAGATCCGTCCAGTAGTTTTGGCGTGAAGAAGTAACAAACATCCATCCATCCATCCATACATCCATACAAACTTTCGCCTTTATAATAATAGTGTGATAGATTCAGACGTTACTTTGCGGAAATCCATTGTAAATATAAAAAAAGGATATTAGTAACATTCCGCGAAAAAAAATTCTGCGATAAAATTTAACATATTATACAATAGAAAGAACATTTATCAAAGTAAGTCTTCAACTAGTTTCGTCTCTCCACGAGACATCATCAGGACACCACACCACTCGATCTTGACACTGAGAGCGCACAACAAAGGCAGAGTCCCACCAGAGATATTGCCACTCCGAGCTCTTCGCGCCTGTCTTGGCGCGGTACTCTGCCGTATTTTCATTCTCATGTTTCCAACAGGAACTCTAAAGGTAGTTCTATCACGACAAGCTACCCAATGCACCTTTGCAAAAACGTTAACGCCAGCATTTGTTTCCTAGAATTTATGTACCCGAAGCTACGCCCTAACATTAGGACAGATTTAGGAGAAGGCGTGACAATCGAGTAAATAAGTAAAATAATGGAGAAAAATAGTTTTACGGTGGTAATACCTGAATTGGAGTATTAAGAACAGAACGGATACCTTAGCCCCCATACAAACGTACTTCCCGCTTCATTTGGAAACTACGTTTCCGATCGTATTGAAATTTTGCATCCATAATCGGATGACAAATAGCTATGTTTGTAGTGTTTTCGTTTTTTAAAAAACATTATGATATTTGAATGAGAGTGAAACTAATTTGCCATATTTTGACCACCAAATCGAGTCATTTTCAAGCTATTTTTTAAGCATGTTAGACACTTTTATTCGAAAATCTGTCACACTGCAAACATCCTAAATATATTCACCATTAGAAATAAGCAAAAATATTTCTGAACGCAGTCGATTATTCAAAATGAATCGCAAAGTACGAAAAAATATAAAAAATTGAGAAATTCTTTCAAATTTCTGCAACCGCTCGCTCAAACGCGGGGGGCAATGCGACACAGGGAGCACAATTCCAAAATAAGGCGAATGCCGCGGAATGGCCAACACGATGCGATTCTACGTGAAACAACAACAAATTCACTCGGGCCGGCCGCTGAGATTTGGGAGGGGTTCGTAGCCTTCTTAAGGCGGTTGTATGCCGCATACTAGCATGCATTAATTTATGTTCTTACATACTATTTTCGGTGTGGAACTGGGCGACATCCGGCCATTAATGTAATAATCTATAGGTTAGTAGGCTTCCTTGATAAGATTTCGTTTTATGTACAGTTTAAATTTACGAATAGGGAGCTCAGTTGCTTCAGATGGAAGCGTGTTAAAGAATCGTACGCAATTGCCCACAAATGATTTCGTAATCTATAATGATTGGATGTGTAATTTGTTCTTGTTTCTTGTATTTTTATAGTGAACATCACACCTATTGAAGAAGTTATGTCTGGTTTTGTGTGTATACATTAGATTTTCATAGATGTAATGCGATATTACTGGTAAAATATTTATTTCTTTAAATATGTACCTAATTCCCTCAACGAGTCGCGTGTATTTAATTTATAAACAGCGCGTACCGCCCTTTTCTGAAGAACAAAGATAGTCTAGATGTCAGCTGCCGATCCCCAAAGTAAAATGAAATAGGTGAGGGCGCCACTTTGACTGAGGTGAGTTTTTTTATGACACTATTTTAGTGCCTCGTAGAAGAAAAGGCTAGTGTCCTCAAAAGGTCTAATAAGTCTGTAAGTTACATTATCAGAAAATATAAGACACGTATTTTTTTCTTATGTCGATTGAGCAAAACATTTGTAAG
Organism: Eupithecia tripunctaria; assembly: GCA_955876795.1. NCBI lineage: Eukaryota > Metazoa > Arthropoda > Insecta > Lepidoptera > Geometridae > Eupithecia > Eupithecia tripunctaria. The sequence continues at coordinate 2,149,016 of OY041623.1, read as the reverse complement.
TAAGATAATAGTCAATCCTTGCGATACTTTTTAGAAAACAGTAACGTCACTTTCCCCAATTTCCCGCACGTGTTGTTTCTATGGAAACGTTTTAATGGTATTTTTATCCTAAGGGATAAAAAGTAGCCTTTGTGCTCTTTCAGTCCTAGAACTACCTGTAGGTATACAAAATTTCCGTTTGATACATGTCATTACATAATTTTTTAAGTTTTACTCGTGATTTGTGTGCATAATGTCCTCTTGTGTGTTGATAAACTTTGACACGCTTTATTTTAGTTATTTTTTATTGACAAAAGAAAAAAATATGGCTGCAATATATAATACATACATAATAAAGATCTTGATATATTTTTTTTACGCAATTTGTGGTAGGTAAATAAATAGTTTTTAACCGACTAAAAAAATCGACAGTTTTTTAAATGTTTGTTACCACAGAAGTTTTCACTGGGTGGTCTGATTTTCATGATTCTTTCTTTATTAGAAAGCTGGTGCTTCCTTTGTGGTCTCATTTAATTTGGTCTAGTTTTGAAAATAGGATCAATAAAATTAAAGTCGGTTTCAACAACAAAATCGATTGTTTTTTAATCTCTGCTCGATTAAATTTCATTGAAATTAGTATATTCATAAACGCCGCTCTCAAATCGGATGTCTGTGATCCAAATATATTTAACTTAACTAATGGACTAAATACAATAATATTTTATTACTAAGGACACTTCCCTATTAACTTATCCCGTCGCGTAGTGTCGTCGTGACACTACTAATGAGTTAGTTGTGTCAAAGGAAATGTGATAAATGAAAAATGAGTTGAAATTTTGTAAAATTGCTTCTACAAGACACAAAGCGCGATTTTCGCAAAAATTTAATATTTAATTTCATAACGTGACTGCTTGGATACCAATAACTTCGTAATAAAGTCCCACAGGTTCGTAATAAAGTCCCACAGTTGTACCATTTTAAATCAACACAGCAGCACAATAAAGGTTATTTTCTCTTGCAATCGTAGTTAAAGTGCCGGAAAACAAAATGACGCGTGCTGAAGTGAGGTTATATTCCCAAATTGCAGGATACGTATTCAGAAAATTGCAGGATCGGCGTAAGGGAGAGAATAAAGGGGCACAATTTTAAAGTTGGCGTTGTTAATGAACTCCAATTTTGCACAGACGCAGGCTCTTTCATAATCTAGAGTTTTATGTGAGGTTTTTTAGTAGCAGCAGAAGCAGAACTTATTGTCTAATCAAAATCAAATAAAACTTGCCATCATATTAAACGAATCTGCAATTTTCTGTATCATTTATCTTTATTATTACTCTAGTGGTTCCTCTGTCAACCTATTAAACATGCAAGTGTTCACCTATCACTTTTATTATCTTGTATTTTCATACCTACCGTTGTAAATAACTTCTATTTACAACGGGATATTGACCATGATTTGAATTTTGAGCTTTCCAATATTTCGGCACAGTTTCATGCGCCATGATCACAGAATAACTGAAGGAACTGCGAGTGAGTTTTTATTGGCAGATATAACGATCTACCCTCATTTTTTGTCTTTTGCTACGAATGTTACTACTACCACCGGTTTTATTATCGACGCAACTCGATCACGACACACAATACTCACGGTATCAGAACGCGGCACGGTTGGTTCATCACTTCTTCGGTTATTGCACATTTTCACAACAGGGTTCCAGGTTCCGGATAGTTGGAAACCTTCTTCTCGGTTGAAGTTCCTGTGTTTGGTAATCTCAATGGCCTCTTGTACCAATCTTGGTATGTAATGTCGCTCTGTTGAGATCACTTGTGGATTGTTTAACTCGATCAAGTGGTTTGAACCAGACTCGAGAAGATGTTCTGCTATGGCAGACTTCTCAGTTGCCCGATTCTTCACCGCTCGTAAAAAACTTTAGTATTAATAACCATGATGGATTTAAAAGTTTTATTGTATTTGTATATGAATAATTATTGTAACACGCACTGGTATAAGTACCAAATAATTAAAATTGAAAATGAAATTTACCATTTTCGTACACTAGTACGTAACGTCGCTACGTTATCCCAGAGTGTGGTCTAATTTATCTTGATTGTACGTGAACAAAGCCGCAAGCAGAAACTAGTCCTCCATTTTCTCGAAATTAAAATTCACTGCAAGTCAATGGCTGGCTGCAATAAAATGCAACGCGCAACGCTTCCCTGGTGGCTCATTTTGAACTGCGGTCGTAGCTAAGACAGAGAATTGTCTTTTATTACGTCGTTCTTTAAATTATGCTGGACCGCACACACAGCATTTTGTAGAAATAAACTGAGCAGAGCTTATTATTGTAACTTCTACTCCACTTCTCGTTATTTGTGAATTAGTTAGTTGCGCTCACGATGTGACGAGTTAGTGCCGAAAAAATGAAACAAACAATCATCCCTACACGTAGGGATGATGGTAACAATTTCCGCGTATTTTATTAGTAAGACTTTCTCCAAATCTCTAATAACCACTACATTTAATGTGATGTCTAAATTATAGCAAAAAGACTTCATAAAGTCATAGGTCTTTCATAAGTATTGATTAGAATTTTGATATTCACAACGGTTTGTGATATATGACGAGACAATTTAAAAGTGTTACGTTCATACCTGGTCTCCCCTACCTTTGTTACTCCAATAGCACAGAACCTTTATGAGGAGGAGAGGACCAAAGAAGATCCTATGCATTTTTATTATTATGTTTTTTTATATATAAAATCCTTATCTGCTTTAATTGTAATGGAATATTGAAATTATTTAGTTAAACAACTAATCCATGGGTATAATTTAAGCCTAAAGACTACCTATATATTACCTACGTAGAGGCAAGGAATATAATTTATGCGATGTTTCATGAACACTACTCCTTATCCTTTTATTTAATTGTAATTGTTGGTTACCTACGAACGATAATAATAAAGGTTGGTCACACAATGGACTTGCTGAGAATGTTTGGTAGTTGCTCGCCCCCTTATTTCATCCTAACTCCGCCCCTGTTACACAAACTCGCATGATTGATGAGTCGATGAGCCGAAATGTATGGAGATGCTATTGTATCATCAAATGAGCTACATGCTATGGTACTCGTAGTTCCAAATTTCACGTCAATTTGCATGAATTTCCTTTGTAATGTCGGTTTAATGTTAACAGCTGATGTGGCGTAGCGGGCAAAAGTTTTTAATACGCAGCAGTTGCGGGTTCAATTACTGCTGCATGATTTTTTTATGTAACTGTTAAAAAAATGTATTTAAAATGTACCTATACATAATTGATCATCATACATCGGTAGCCAGATTACCGACTGCTGGAAATATGCTTATGAACAATGGGCGTCCTTATTCCTTAAAAACTATATCTTCCGGGCAACCTTCCAGGCAAAAAAGGTACCTATCATTACTTACAAGTTACTATACAAACTTGCTTTATTAAAATCGAATTAACGAGAGATTACATAAGGCATGTACAAATGGTCACCCTTATCGCTCAGAAGCCATCTCTATCTATTTACTTAAGTACTTATTTATTTACCTTCCTTTGAAGGCCTGGTTAATTTGAAAGAGGCTTTTATAGAATAATTACCGACAAGCTGTTTTATGTAACAACTAAAGTTTGGATGTTTATGGTTATTAGGCACTTTAAGTTTTAGGTAGGTACTTAGTAGGTATAATGTTAAGTGCTTTTTTGACGTCGCTATTTGGCGGTTGTGATGGTTTTTGGCATGACAAAAATGAGGTGATTTAAAAACGACAACCTCAACCTCAACTGCTTGCGTCCATTAGTGCACCAATACAGGCTGTATTGGTCCACTGCTGGACGCAAGCATCCCCCTTATAAGTATCTTGTGGACTTTTATGTAATGGGGGTAGAGCCCACAATCCCCACGCTGAGCATGCGGGTTGGGATCGCTTTTGGTAGAAAATTTGTTATGTAAAGGGCGCTGCTGCCCGCCCCCCGAGTTACGACACCCACGGGAAGAGATGGGGTGGTGCAAATTCTAAGCCAGCAGCACACAGCTAGATTGATTAAATAAGCTATAATTGAGCTACCTCTAGATTATTAGCAGCAGTAGCTGAAATTTTTCAATGGTAAATACTAATTATGATTTGTTTTATTCTTTAATATCGAGTAATTAATTGACATAAAAAAAAATATTCGGTACCCGCGTTTTTTAATGTTTTTAAAGCCTTTTCCAGACTGTTTTCTTTTATGTATTTACATACTAAATATAATTTGTTTTATTTGATATCAAGTGAATTAGAGTCAATTGCACCTTATTTCTTATTTGATAGTAGTAACTATTTATCAAGCTGCTTATATAGTAAAAAATTGACTTGTCTAAGTGCTTATTTTGTAAGTCTAAAGAAATAAACGATTTGACTCTGACCATGACTCTGATCTACGCCACTAAAACTCAACTAAACTACTCTAAACCATCTCCTTGAACAAATTATTTACCCCGGCAACATTTATCAGTGGACTGGCAACCGGAAACAAATGGATTTTGAAATGGAGACGGCATTCTTGGCCGTAACTCATCTTCTGGCAACGAAACAGTGAAAATTGGCTTCAAGTACCTTCTAGTTGATTTAAGAGAAAACAAAGGACGCATTCGGACGAGAAACTTACGGACTTATGCTCGAATGCTCAAACGCGACTCACATCTAACCACTTCTCAAGTTGAGATTTTTTAACAGTTTTCCATGATATTCTGTCAAAAGCTAGTTATATTGAACCACCCATGTGATCATTTCAAACCACAATGCTATTATGAAAAGTGTCATGGTTTTCAAGTTATAGTTATAGCGATTATAAAATACCAGATAGTACAATAATCACTTTTATTACGACTTCTGATAAGTCACAACCATACAATATTTCATCAAAATAAGTTATATAAATTATTGAGGAACAAATTATAATAAAAACTGAAAAAACCTTTTAATAATAATTTGAAAACCATGACACTTTTCAGCAGTTCAAAGACAGTTTTCCAGAATATGTGGTAAGAAATGATCACATGACCCCATGTAATCATTTCTAACCACCCGTGATCAGTTCTTTCAATCTCTACATCGTTCCACCAAACACCGTGCATATTATAATCATTCGACTTTTTCACGTCACAACGACCAATATCCGATATAATCTCTCGTATGAATCCTCCAGTTTTACCATTGGACAATTAATTTGTGGGTTTTATATTGCCAATAAATCGCTTCACTTCAGATTTAATTGTAATTAATGTTTGGGATTTGGCCAGAGTGGGAGAATGCGGTCGGCCAAATATCGCAATAAGTGTCAGTTACATTGCCTAGTTAATACCTAACGGGATTTACATTTAAGGCGCATACCCGAGCCAATATGACAGCGATACCTATTTTATCATATTTTTACGTTTATCATACGAATTTTTAAAAATCCTACGTTCAGTTTTTGGTATCTATTATATGCTATTTTTTGATACTTCTGTAATAATTTTATCTTTTATAGTTTAGGAAAAGATGCGAAAATAGAGTTTGGTGGACAAAAACGCAACTTCGTATCTCTGCCTAAGCTTTACTAGATAAAACTATTACAGAGACATTTCTATAAATATTTACATCTTATTAAATAATACTGGACAATTCACAGCATTATCTAGCGCCAAGCTAAGCAGAGCTTATGGCTACTAGATGACTGATCAAATTAACACAAAACACTACTTCGATAGGATATTTTAGGTTATCAAAATTATTTTATACAATCTGGAAAAACCCTGAACAAATATTTAAACGGACAAACATTTGTCAAGAGGCGGAAATCTAACCCGCAACCTCCCGCGTCGTCGCTCGACCTTTGCCTACTCCGCCACACGGATCGTCAAGAATGGATATTCATATGAAATTACGTAAAATAAAATGAAATGGAGACCATAGTCGTACTGTAATAGTACTGAATGCTCTAACCGATAATGCCACGAGAGTTTTATAACATTAGCTCGAAACGCTGAGCTGCTTTTTGTCGATCAAGCTCTAAGGATTAGCTCCATCTATAGATTTTATCCAGAGCTTACTTATAGTTACTGATGTTGGAATTTAAATTGAAAATTACTTTCAAATGCTTATAAGATTTTACTGTAAAAACTTTCGTAGTTTTACGAATTCATTATGAATGTATTAAATTATATTCGACGACCTCTGTGGCGCGGTGGGCGAAGGTCTGCCTGCGACGCAGGAGGTTCCGGGTTCGATTCCCGCCTCGGGACAAATGTGTGTACGATCTGCAGACATTTGTTCAGGGCGTTCTGTAAAAAAATAAAAAAATATCTATCTATGTAATGTATTGTATTATGTATATCAGTTATCTAGTAGGTACCCATAACACAAGCTCTGCTTAACTTGGGGCTAGATAATGCTGTGTGAATTGTCCAGCGATATTTATTATTTATTTATTTATATTGGATTTTTTATTCTTAACAAGTACCTACATACTAGCTTTGTGGTGCTGTCTTAGAATTTGCACCACCCCATCTCTTCCCAAGGGTGTCGTAAGAGGTGACTAAGGGATACCCACCGGGGGCGGGCAGCAGCGCCCCTGCAGTAAAACTCTACCACACAAACTGCGATCCCCAACCCGCATGTCCAGCGTGGGGATTATGGGCATTACCCTCCATTGGATAAACGTCAACAAGGTGCTTTTCAGGGTTGCCTGCGTCCAGCAGAGGACCAATACAGGCTGTTGAGGTTGAGTTTGAGGATTATGAATGTAAGCGGGTTAACGTTAAACGTTGGCGTTCTTCCAACACAAACAAGGTTCGTAGTTAACCCACTTATAAGATCATTGATTATAAATCGTACATTTATAAACCTCAATTCTGACGAGTAATTTTAGAAAAAGACAGAAGATTACAGGTAGGGGTCACAATATATACCTATAGGTACAAGGTGCCACGGAAAGAGGGACTTTCTGTACAATTTCACGGTCAACGTTTGTTCTACGACTTTATGATTGTGCAAAATAAAAATTAAAAAAATATATCGATTTTTTCACTCTTATTCATGGTTTTACCTAAGTGTTGCATTGTTATAACGTTCAAAGGTTGTAAATATATCACGATCATCCAGACAGACAGACTGGGATGAAGACCTCAGAAAAGTGGCGGGAATCCTTTGGCGGGAAAACCAAATGAAAAGACTTGGAGTAGGCTTTCATCGCCCAAGGCGGCGGTGGTCCATACACAGATGTGTAGAGACTAATACATTTAAACAAATTTAATTTATTTTAGTTTAGTTAGTAAGAAGTTTAGTTTAAAACTTTTAATATTAAGCTATTGCATAGCTTCTATCGCAGGCCTTGAGCGCGGGGACCGAATCCAGAAATTCCCCACTCCGCCGGGCAAGGAGGTGTGGCTTGAAGGCCGTGCATCGTCTAACGTCGTTTTTTTATTTGTATGTATTATCACACTAATGTTATAAATGCGAAAGTTTGTATGCATGTATGGATGGATGGATGGATGTTTGTTACTTCTTCACGCCAAAACTATTGAACGAATCTGGCTAAAATTGCACACATGTAATTCTAATCCTGGAATCAAACATAGGCTACTTTTTATCCTATAAATCAGTTCCCGTGGGATAAAAATCACCTTTTAACGTTTCCATAGAAACAACGCATGTGAAGCCGCGGGGTGCAGCTAGTGTTTAATAAAGCTGTTTTTATATTAATTTTATTTTAGTTTTTTCTTTTATGAATATACGTAATCACGACAAAAGTATACTTACTTAACTGGTGTTGCTGTAATATGGTATATGCATCGATTTTTTTTATTGTTTTAATCGATTCTTTAGGTCATTATATAATCGAGAAATTATAAGACGCTCACTGGATTTCGCAATCACAAGAAAAAAAAACTAATCAAAACTACAATCATTTTCGGGTGATAAAAACGCTGCCATATTGGCGCCATGTTTATTTGACGTCGACGTTCACACTCGATTAAAACCTTTTGTGACGACCTCGGTAGTGATCATCTCAGGAAAGAGGTTTTCCGAAAAAGCTGAAAATAACCGACAATACGAAATGTGAAGTGGGCAGAATAGTGTCAAATCATGGTGCAGCAAGCAGAATAAAAAAAGAAGAAATGTGTACAGTGATGTCACGTCCGCTCTAGTCAATGGCGTAGCGTTTTGAAATTTTGCGATTGAGATTTAAAATATCAATTTTTCAATGGTTAAATTCTACAAAAAAAACATCTCAAAATGCTAAAATAAATATGTAGATATGTTTATATCTCAATAGAGAATACGTATATATTTTTTTAGCCATTTTGAAATCACATGCATGCATATACCCTATTACAATCAAATAACTTTTATGAAATATTTAATTTAATTAAGGAATAACTAACGACTACATTAAACTAATAATACGTTTGTGTTAGTACTTTACTTTGTAGGTAAAGATAAGAGTTATTCATAATGTAGCCCACAGCGCTATAATATTTTGAAATCTAATGAGTAGGTACGTTTAACAAAAATAGGAGATTTAGTTTTTTTAATTAACTGAAAAAAAAAGACGTGTGGCACTCGGGGACTGCCGCGGTAAAGCTATTGCAACGCCATCTAGAGGCGAGTTGCTGAACTAAAGAGACAAACGTCATATTTCAAAAAGTCATTTAAAGTTCTACTATTCATCGATAGATGGCAAATCTAAAAAGTATCACCGCTGTTCCGGTCGGAGTGGGGAGCGTGAGGTTTTTTCGTTACGGAATTTCTGGATTCGGTCCCCGCGCTCAAGGCCCGCGATAGAAGCTATGCAATACCTTTAAAATGATATTCAAAAAGTCGTTACTCAGTCGTTACAATTTGGTGTTGCAGGGAAAAAAATCGAGAATTGATAAATGCGAGTTATTTTTCATGGTATCAGTAACAGAGCTTCCGGAATATTCTAAACGAATGAGTTTATGTGAGTTAAATGGTTTGTAACCTTTTTGTAAAAATTGAGCCCCAATTTATTTATGATTCGGTATCCGTGGAGAATAAATTCAACAAAAAAGCGTCGGAAAAAATGTATAAACTTCATTTGTGTGGTTTCTTTACGGTAGATGTCAGTAAACAAACGAATATTACAAAAACAAATACCTACATATCATTTAGAGATCACTCTAAGTTACAGGTCAGAAAAGAAGAGCAATTTGTTTTTAAAAAGAGCTAGTTTATTATCACACTAATATTATAAATGCGTAAGTTTGTATGCATGTATGGATGGATGGATGGATATTTGTTACCTCTTCACGCCAAAACTACTATACGGATCTAGCTGAAATTTTGCACACAGATAATTCTAATCCCAGAAACAAACATAGGCTATTTTTCCCTGTTATGCACCTTTATTGGCTGTTATCTCATGGGGGTAATATCCATAATCCCCACACTGGGCATGCGGGTTGGGAATTGAAATTTAGATACACAATAGGGTATATGCATGTGATTTCAAAATGGCTAAAAAAAATTATACGTATTCTCTATTGATATAGAAACATATCTACATATTTATTTTAGAATTTTGAGATGTTTTTATTGTAGAACCATAGAAAAATTGATATTTTAAATCTCAATCGCAAAATTTCAAAACGCTACGCCATTGACTAGAGCGGACGTGACATCGCTGTTCACATTTTTTCTTTTTTTATTCTGCTTGCGGCACCATGATTTGACACTATTCTGCCCACTTCACATTTCGTATTGTCGGTTATTTTCAGATTTTTCGGAAAACCTCTTTTCTGAGATGATCACTACTACCGAGGTCGTCACAAAAGGTTTTAATCTAGTGTGAACGTGTACGTCATATAAACGTGGCGCTAATATGGCAGCATTTTTGTCACCCGAAAATGATTGTAGTTTTGATTTGTTTTTTACCTTGTTATTGCGAAATTTCGGTTAAATAATGACCTAAAGAATCGATTTAAACAATAAAAAAATCGATGCATATACCCTATTGTTCTGCAGGAGACGTTGCTGCCCACCCCTGGTAAAAATCCCTTAGTCGCCACTTACAGCACATGCGGGAAGAGTAGGAGTGGTGCAAATTCTATGCCGCTGACACCACATGGCGATAGCGACTTATCGTGCTATTTCACTGCTATTAACTCCAGCTATTTCACCGTTATTTAAACTAGCTATATCCATTGATTTAAAAAGGGAAGATAGGTTACGTTCTCCCAGCGCTTACTCAAAAATCGGCATGTGTTAGGTACGACTACACGCAAACACATACGCTCACAGTTATATTTCCAGTCCTGTGCAATACAAAGAAGAACAAAGACGGAAAGACGTATCTAGGACCGAAGTGAGACTGAGACAACAATATTTCACGCGAATCACGACCGCCCGTGCCGCCGGTCAGACGGTGACTGATGTGGGAGAACACAATTTTACACAATTTGAGGTTGCCACTTTCGAGCAACCAGGACCTCATCTTCGTTTTTAATAAATCAATGGCTATATCACGGTTATTTATCATGACGTCACGTCGATGCCAGTGGCCAGTGCCAACGTCAAGCCACTAGATTGACAAACGCTTATTTACTCAGGGACTACGCTGCCCTCGAGGTAGCGTGAGATGGAATATATTGAGGGTATTTACTTAGCTTGTAGATATTGTGATTAGGTCACTGGAAATGGTAGTCACTCTAGGTAGTATAGCTAGTAGCTATTATCTGATTATAATCAGATAATTCGATAATTATCTATAGGTTTGTATTTTGTCGGGTAACCTCATACATACTACATACATAAAACGAAATCTTATCAAGAAAGCCTATTACTCATTAGATGAATGCTTGGCCGGATGTCGTCCAGTTCCACACCGACAATAGTAAGTATGTAAGAACAGTTAGACTTAGTTATGCTAAGATTGTATTAGTTGATAAGCGATAAACTTGCTAGTGGTTTCTTTTTCCTTTTCTTTTCTTTTTCTTCCGCTAGTGACACGGAAATAAAGTTGTATTTTTTATTTTGGTCGCTTCGGTATGTAGACTTAAGTAAAGAAACGACGAAGTAACCTTAAGCCTCCTCACCTCAGCTCAACAGCCTTTATTGGGCCACTGCTGGACGCAGGCCTCCCCAGGAAGTATCTAACAAGATATAATTAATTTCGTTCTAAAAAACTATAAACCGACTTAAATTTTTCTAGTTTTTTCATTTATTTAAAAATAAATAATAAATAAAAATTCATGAATTTTCATGGATTCCATTTTCAGAACACAAAGAACACAAAATTAACATGGGACCACACGGGAAGCACCAGATTTCATATAAAAATAAAACATGACAATCGGACCACTCAGTCAAAAGTTCTGAGGTAACAACCATTAAAAAAATACAGTCGAATTGATAACCTTCTCCTTTTTTAGAAGTCGGCTAAAAAATAAATGAAATCCCGACTACGACGTTCACCGATTGTGCTTATTATTTTAACATTGAAATTTTCGACCCTTACTGACCCCGCTATCTCGTTAGACCCCTAATATTGTCATGAATCATCATTATATTCAGAAAAAAACATACAATAGGGTATATGCATGGATTTTTTTAATCGATTATTTAGGTTAATACATAAACGAAAAAAAATATAACACCCAAATAAAATAAAATTATTGAGGTAAAAAACGAAAAGTAAAACTACACTCAGTTTCGAGTGATGAAAACGCTGCCATGTTAGACATTGCATTTTATGACGTCACGGATCATCGAGTCCCATATGTAAACTCAAAGTCAAACCTTCATGCCCATACAAAAATGTTCAAGTATGACGTCACGCTTCACATGCCAATAGCGTTGCGTTTAGACATTTTGCTGTTGAGACTTAAAATATCTACTTTTCAATGATTAAATTTCACAATAAAACCATCATAACATACAAAAATAAATAAACAGATATATTTCTATATCAATAGAGAATACGTAAAAAAATATTAGCTTCTTTGATGCCTACACCCTATTCTTTCAAAAATAATAACCAATATCTTGCAGTGTAAGGAGAATTTCAAATTCTTAGTTAAAAAGTTACACTTGTACAATGCGCTAACTAAAGTTAATATTGTTCAGACTTCAGCATACCTATATATCCATCCTATCCAATTACCTACCTATCGGCGGCAACTCACAATAATTCAAATTTGGCGCCACGAGAAGACCTCAAGCCGTGACGTCACGAGAAGAAAAAAAACGAATAAGATGGCTGCTACTACTGCGTGATGTGCGTGCGCTCCGCGAAAACAAAATCAAAAGTAACTGTGAAGGCCTTCCAAACTTTATCAAAACTAAGCTCAAAGTCACCTACAAGTGAAATATCCTCAAAATCAATAAAAACAAGTGTTGTGCATACAAGCGGACTATCCCTGACGCCGAATTGTGAGTACCTACCTGTCCTACCTACACACCCTAATCGCCCCTGCTGAGTCTGTCGCAGTGTATTATTTCAGTGTTGCGTTTAAGCCATAACAAAAATAATATAGTTTTATTTAATTGCTACGGTTGAGGAACTCGTTGACGGTGTAGACCCTTTCACCAGGAGTTGGGTAAGTTCACTTTTAAATTGGTTTAACATCGCAGATGCCTTCATTCCCTTTGGTAAAGAATTGAATAAACTGATAGTCTGATATCTGCTACAATGTCTTGCGATATTTAATCTAGGACAGAAAGGCACCTCCAAATCGAAATCCTTCCTTCTGGTTTTAAGTCGAGCAGCCATTTGCTGAAAGGTTTCATATTTGTGTCTATTTTTGATAATATCAGTCAGCAATAACAATATGTAAAGGCTGGGCACCGTGAGTATGCCCAGCTTCCTAAATGGCTCTTTGCATGACCCACATGGTGGCATACGCGTCTGACGTCATCCCTATAACCACCGAGGTATTAAGATTGAGACGAATCAATCGATATATATCATTTGTTGAAATCAAACGAGCAGTTTTAGCGCTACGTGGGAACATAAAAATTGGTATAGTAATATTGTTTTGATTATACATAGAATACATCCAGAACGCCCTGAACAAATATCTGTAGATCGTACACACATTTGTCCAGAGGCGGGAATCGAACCCGCAACCTTCTGCGTCGCAGGCGGACCTTTGCCCACCGCGCCACAGAGGTCGTCAAAAAATACGTTTGGTATTCGCTACGAGGTGGCCTTGCATTGGTGGATCTAGCATGACCAGTTCCATGGCTTTTGAGCAAATCTAATGGTACACACATGCTCGTTAGTGAGGGGTCATGTTAAGCTCCATGTGTGAGTATGGGCAGAACACATATGGTTTAAACATCTTGGTCTTGTGAGGGATTTACCCGGCATTAGAACTTATAATTGATTGATTGACGATAAAACTATAAACCGACTTCAATTTTATAGTTTTTTCATGGATCCTATAGTGTCAAAACTGGACCAAATTAAAATAGGATCACACGGAAAGCACTAGCACAGTATCATCAGCCTGTACTAGTCCAAGGCTGGACATAGGTCTCCTCTAATGAGCGCCATAGCGCCCTGTCTTCAGCTTGACGCATCCAGCATCTGCCTGCAGTTTTTCGTAGATCGTCATCCTACCTAGTCGGAGGGTGTCCTTAACTACGTTTGCCGAGTCGCGGTCTCCACTCAAGAACTCGTTTACCCCAGTGGTTGTCGGTTCTTCGCGAGATATGGCCGGCCCACTGTCACTTCAGTTTGCTAATTCTTTGAGCTATGTCGATAACTTTTGTTCTCCGTCGAATGTATTAGTAACGAATCCTATCCTTCAGAGAAACTCCGAGCATAGCTCTTTCCATAGCTCGCTGAGCGACATTAAACTGGTAGACCAGTCCTATCGTGAGTGTCCACGTCTCTTCAGCTCCGTAGGTCATGACGGGTAGGACTTCAAATAAAAAAAGAATCATGGAAATCGGACCATCCAGTAAAAACATATAAAAACAGTCGAATTAAGAACCTTCTCCGTTTTTGTCGGTTAAAAATGGGTGACGGCAATAAGGAGTGGCATACATCCACCCTAAGAAGATAACTTAGTATATACCCACCTGCCCTAAGAAGCTAATTTAGTAAGTAAGCTATTACTTACCATGTGCCAGAAACAGCACAAAAAGTGCCGGCGATGTCATTGACCTGCCGGCCGGATGGCCCGCTAGCCAGCATTCGTGACAGTGGCGCCACCATTAAGTTAGCACATCTCACTGGCAGTTTCGTCCTCCACTTGCACTCCACTTTAGCGTTTTTCACTGTTTTCACTTTTCGATCTCTCAGTTTTCACTTTTCACTGTTTTTTTTTATTCGTTTTTTCACTGTGCTCTTTCGATTCACTTTTCTGTTTTTGATTTTACGCGCACTGTTAATAGATTTTTCTATTCGTTATTTGTAACAATCACTGTTTTTTTCTGCTTTGTAAATGTAAAACAATAGGTTGGTTGTTAATTAGCAAAAACACAGTCCTGTTATTTGTGTAGATACTTTATAAAGCTTACTAAAACCTTTGGAATCGAGTTTCCGCCGATTTTCCCGCGAAGTTGTAAATAATTTTCACTGTTACAAAGTATTTCACTGTTACTGTAGACGATCGCGGAAACTTTGTATTATTTAACGTGATTTAACTTCCGAAGGGTTAAAGCCAAACTCTTATTTTGTTAGCGACAAAATTTAAACTTCTGGAATTCGGTTTGGAGTTTGGAACCTGTAACAAAAGAAACAATTTTGTAGGATTTCCTTTGGATGAATACTTTCGGGTATTTATTGATGTTTTCTCGTTTAAAATACTTTACAGTTTGCGTTTTGTAAAACAATAGTGTCTACCATGAGTTTTCACAATCTCGCTAGCGACTGTAGTAAAAAACATGTATGGAAACTTCTAAAGCGCCTCTAACGGATAGTTGGGTACTAAAATGCGCAGTATGAGTCGCATATAATATAATTGTCTGCGTATTTACGTTAATATTGAAGTAACGTCAGGCGCTTTAACTGTGACAACTAATGGTAGACACACAGATCTAACAAACTAGGTATGTAAGGTAGGTAGGATGTAAAAAACTGGTATACCTACCGCATTGGTGAGTGTTCGTGTTGTAAAAGTAAGCTTCAAAACAAAAAAAAATACAATCAAATAATAGAAACAAACTAAAATTGGTATATCCAATTGAAACAATCGATTTAACTACACACAATATACTTTACAAACAATATACAGGTAGCTCAACTGATCTACTTGATTGTCTGAATGTTAAGGAAATTATGTGCCGATATATTGTCGCCATCCATCGTTCCTCCTTTATTTCCCTAGTTATTTTTATGTTCATTGTACCTCCCTTTCACTGTGTGTTGCAGTTACAAATAAATGTTTTATCTATCTATCGATATCAATACTATCTATATCGAAAGCGTCTTCAAAACGCTGGTGGCATTGCCCCGTACGAGCGCAGCTAAATCAACACAAATCACCTTCACACTACGAAAGGGTGACTGTCCACCAGTAAGGCTTGGTGGTGAGGAGCTTCCACACAGAAACACCGTCAAGTACCTTGGATTCACCCTCGACAGACGACTGACCTGGAAAGATCACGTCAAGGCCAAAAGATCGGAATTGGACCATAGGCTCAAGAGTCTTCACTGGCTGATTGGACCTCAGTCTAGTTTATCGATATATAACAAACGTCTTGTGTACAACTCTATTCTGAAACCGGTATGGACCTACGGCGTGCAGATCTGGAGCACAACCAGCAAATCAAACCTCGCCATCATCCAGAGAGCGCAAAACAAAATCCTTCGTTCAATAACCAACTCATCCTGGTTCATTACTAACAAGGAAATACATGACTACCTGGAAGTCCCTACAGTTGAAGAAGAAATAAAATCACTAAGCAGTCGATACTGGGACCGCCTGAAGCACCACTCCAATCCTCTAGCAAGAGCTCTCATAGAGGACCCGATCAAAACAAAGCGGTTGAAAAGGAGTCATATCCTGGACAACCTTTTACTGGAAGGAAGAAGGACTACAGAGTTCTAACCCTAAAACGTCAGCAACGCACTCAACAAATTCGCTTATAGTCCATGACTGATCGCGGATAAAGAAAACAAAAAAAAAAAAAAAAAAAAAAATTTGCCCCGTTGTTGTATGGAATTACTCAACACCCCTCGGGTAAAAGTAACTTCAATGAACAAAGAACAAAATAGGAAAAGATGGTGAAATGTTTGTTATTTTTTACGTCAAAACTGAAATCGATACCAATATTATAAAGTTAAAAGATTTGTGTTGTTTGTTTTGAATAGGTTTCAAAACTACTTAACCGCTTAAAAAAAAATATTTTATCATTAAGAAGCTTACTTTTCAAAGAGTGACATTGGCTATTTTATCCCGGAATTCCCACGGGAACGGAAACAACGCGGATGAAACCGCAAGGCGCTGCTAGTATAATCTGAACCTATTGTCTATAAACTTTAGGTAGATACTATAATACTTCATTAGCTACAAATTATACTTTTTTACCATAGAAACTTTCGTAGTTTGACGAATTCATTATGAATGTAAGCGGGTTAACTACGAACCTTGTTTGTGTTGGAAGAACACCAAGGTTTCATCCCTTAACGAGGGACATCTTCAGGGCGAATGCCGTGACGTGGCGAAACGTGTCCCTCGTTAAGGGATGAAACGTTGGTGTTCTTCCAACACAAACAAGGTTCGTAGTTAACCCGCTTACATTCATTACAAATTATACCTTTATAATATCAAAAATCATTAGTTACATCTCGAAATAACGTCAATAATTGTAGCCGAAATTTTCTTTAGTCACTGTCTGTTTTATGCAGTTGCGCCACTGTAATCGTAGGTGGCTCTAGCACCCAAACTACGAGTACATCTCAAACTAACTTAGATCGTGGGATTCCTTTCTCCCCTCAATGAGGGGGAAGGGGAATAACCTTCCTCCTTGTTGATAACTAATTACTCAACTAGGAGTTAGGTATTTTGGGGCTGATTTCACCAAGCGTTGCTAAAACTAAGTTGAGATTAAACCGACGCTATAAACTAAACTTAGTAAGGGATGTTATTGTGCTCAGAGAGTTTCGGTGTATTTATGGGTAATCCAATAGGTTAATACGTAACGTTACTACACGGTCGACTCAAACGTCCCAGACGGCTTAATTTTTTAAAAATATTTTGAGGAAAAATGAGGAAAATTATTTATTTGGCATTTTTGACAGATTTTTATCGAAAACTGTTAAAAAATCACAACTTACGACGTACTTAAGGCCCATATACCAGTGAAAGTAGCACCCTCAACTATTTTATCTTATTTTACGTTAAACGCAGCAAGTTTTAAAAGTCCATCGCTTAGTTTGTGGTATCTATTATAAGTTATTTATTAATGCCTCTGCAATAGTTTCATTTTGTAAAGAAAAAAGGAAGAGATACGAAGTTGCGCTTTTTGGCCACCAAACTCTAGTTTCGCATCTCCTCCTAAACCATTGATTTAAAAAGGGAAGATAGGTTACGTTCTCCCAGCGCTTACTCTCACAGTTATATTTCCAGTCCTGTGCAATACAAAGAAGAACAAAGACGGAAAGACGTATCTAGGACCGAAGTGAGACTGAGACAACAATATTTCACGCAAATCACGACCGCCCGTGCCGCCGGTCAGACGGTGACTGATGTGGGAGAACACAATTTTACACAATTTGAGGTTGCCACTTTCGAGCAACCAGTACCTCATCTTCGTTTTTAATAAATCAATGTCGTAAACTATATGAGATAAAATTAATACAGAGGTAGGTATTTAAAAAATAGCTTATAATAGATACCACAAACTGTACGATTGATTTTTAGAAATTCCTATGATAAACGTAAACATATGATAAAATAGGTATCGCTGTCATATTGGCTCGGGTAAGTTGTGATTTTTTTCTGTAAGTTGCGTTTAAGTTTATGGGCGTTATTCAACTGTTTTACTACGAATTTACTATACAACGAAACGAAAAAGTGCGACTTAGACAACTATACGCGCGTGAAATACGAACGCCGGCGACCCCAATCCGAGTGCAACTGAGGGTGAACCTCATATAAATAAGTAAATAAAATAAATTAAACAATCATATGAGCTTTTCACTTTCGAGAAGCTAGGTGCGAAAACTGTTTTTTGCCCCCTTACGGAAGTTCTTCAAGAGGGAAAACGTGAATATTATTCGTTAAGTCCAGTTTACCCCCTTAAGGGTGATTTCAGGGAATTAATTGGAAGCACAAACCACGAAAATGTTCATCAATAGATTAAAGATAACCACAGCTGAACAAATAGGTAAGTACAGAACAACAACTCCACCGCAGAATGCACACGACACTGTGGCAGCTGAGACAAAGACGTAGTTTCAAGAATGTAATGGCCACTTCACACACGCTATATGGGGCTAGACTTTGTACACAGTCGAGATAATGCGGTAGGATAACTTGAGTAGGGGAGACCGGGGTTCGAAGTGCCGGTTTTAAAAATAACGTCAAAAAATGTACTGATATTGAATATTTAGGGGTTTATAAATGCAAAATTTATGCTATTTTTAGTTGATATAGTAGTATTTAATAAATTATTTATAGTTTTAGCGTCAGGATGTATTTTTTTCAAAAATCATCATAGAACAACTGACCCCGTCATGGGGCTGGTTGTGCCATCGTTGAGGCAAGTTGTTCCGGTAGCCACTTCTATTGTTATTGTTGCAATTGTTGTGTAAATAAATGTATAAATCAAACACAAAGTATTGGTGGGATAGGCGCCAATCGTAATACGATAAACGCCAAAAAGGCGCTAATCATGGGAGACCTGCGTTTAACAGGATAACACCAGTATAGGCTGTTGAGGTTGAGGTTAATGTCCGTAACTGACCTCCGTATTCGTAAAATTAAACTGTACATAAAACGAAATCTTATCAAGAAAGCCGTAGATGATTACATTAATGATGTTAATGCTTGGCCGGATGTCGCCCAGTTCCACACCGAGGTAGTATGTAAGAACAGTTAGATTTAGTTATCCTAAGATTGTATTAGTTGATAAGCGATAAACTTGCTAGTGGTTTCTTTTTCACTTCTTCCGCTAGTGGACAAAAAATTGAAGTGAATTAGATTCAATTGCACCTTATTTCTTGTTTGATAGTTATAACTATTTATCAAGCTGTTTATATAGTAAAAATTTGACTTGTCTAAGTACTTATTTTGTAAGTCTAAAGAAATAAACGATTTGACTCTGACTCTGACTCATATGCAGGCCTATCTCAGGCCTGCGTCTAGCAGGATAACACCAGTACAGGCTGTTGAGGTAAAGGTCCTACGGTTGTTCCTACACTGTGTCTTTATGAAGAGCCTCTATACAGGGTTGCCAGACGAAAGTCAGACTCGAGAGCTTGCCGAGAACAGAACGAGATCGTTAAGTTATTTCAGTTCTCGTGTAGTTTTTCATTTTCTTCGCAGCTTTATTATTTATTAAGTTTAGGTGCCATTTCGCAAAGTGAAAGATTTATTTATCAAGTTGGGTGATAGATTATTTGGTGTACGACTATAAATAACCTCAACCTCAACCTCAACAGCCTGTATTGGTCCACTGCTGGAAGCAGGCTTCTCCTGATAAGCGCCTTATTGGCGTTTATCTTATGGAGGGTAATGCCGTAATCCCCACGCTGGGCATGCGAGTTGGGGTTCGCAGTTTGGTGGTATAATTGTTCTGCAGGGGGCATTGCTACCCGCCCCCCGATAGGTATATATCCCTTAGTCGCCTTTTACGACACCCACGGGAAGAGTTGGGGTAGTGCAAATTCTAAGCCACACAGCCAAACTACTGGAACGATTAAACAAAAGGGTATATGCATGTGAATTTAAAATTGGCTAAAAAAATATATACGTATTCTCTATTGATATAGAAACATATCTACATATTTATTTTAGCATTTTGAGATGTTTTTATTGTAGAATTTAACCATTGAAAAATTGATATTTTAAATCTCAATCGCAAAATTTCAAAACGCTACGCCATTGACTAGAGCGGACGTGACATCACTGTTCGCATTTCTTCTTTTTTTATTCTGCTTGCTGCACCATGATTTGACACTATTCTGCCCACTTCACATTTCGTATTGTCGGTTATTTTCAGTTTTTTCGGAAAACCTCTTTCCTGAGATGATCACGAGGTCGTCACAAAAGGTTTTAATCGAGTGTGAACGTCGACATCAAATAAACATGGCGCCAATATGGCAGCGTTTTTATCACCCGAAAATGATTGTAGTTTTGATTTGTTTTTTTTACCTTGTTAATGCGAAATTCAGTGAGCGTCTTATCATTTCTCGGTTAAATAATGACCAAAAGAATCGATTAAAACAATAAAAAAAATCGATGCATATACCCTATTCTGTCATCACTAAAAAACTTAGTGTTCAGGGAGTGACATGGACTATATATTTTATCCCGGAATTCCCATGGGAACGAAAACTACGCGGGTGAAACTGCCAGGCGCAATATTAAATAAAGTATCTTTAGAAGCTCAGTTGGGTCGGAAATGTTGAGAGAAACACTTTATAACTCCACAAGACGTATATTGAGCTTTACAGAAAAAGTATAAGCACAGAAGGAGTAAGAGACACGTAGCACAGATAGAGGAAGAACGTAGATATTATATAGCAGTAAAAACAGGAAAGAAACAGGACAAAATAGATCGCGAGGGCAAGAACAATGGAATGTTGCCGGCTCGAGTGGCATGCGTTTTGCGTTGTGTTGGGTAAGCGACTGGCGCGGCGGCCGGTGAACCACAAAAAAAAAGGTTTGTTTCTTTCCTTTTTTCACTGCTATATAATATCTACGTTCTTCCTCTATCTGTGCTACGTGTCTCTTACTCCTTCTGTGCTTGTACCTTCTCTGTAAAGCTCAATATACGTCTTGTGGAGTTATAAAGTGTTTCTCTCAACA
The DNA here is from genome assembly GCA_955876795.1 of Eupithecia tripunctaria. Lineage (NCBI taxonomy): Eukaryota > Metazoa > Arthropoda > Insecta > Lepidoptera > Geometridae > Eupithecia > Eupithecia tripunctaria. The sequence continues at coordinate 2,128,051 of OY041623.1, read as the reverse complement.
TGAAAATGATTATGTTATTAATGCAAATGCTCCCTTAAAGCTTGCATATTTTATAGGAATGTCTCTACAACCTTATTTATTTTAAAATTACATCTACTTATGATAATGTAAGTAATTATGTTTTGTAACGCGAAGTATAAAAATATCTACGAAAGTTTTGATAAGCGCACGCCCTAGCTTCTAAAACGTTTTTTTATTTATTTATGATTGTGCATTCTAGGATTAATTTTACACTAGTGATTGTACCCGACTAATGTTATTCAAGGTTTTAAGAATTTTTGAAATTGATTGGTACACTGCTGCGCGTGGGCTGCGGTGCCGAGCGCTCCCGATCTTTCACGAACGCAAGCCCTTGTATCAGCGCTTTTCGGATACTACCGGTATCGCGCGGCTTGGTTTGTGCGTGGATGTTTTCGTGTAAATAATTTATTAGATACTTAAATAAATATAGTGTGTAACTGTTGGTGTGTATTGTTATGATATACATAAATATAGGGAGTATCAAGAATCAAAGGGCTTAAACAGAAAAGCTCGCTCAAAAACACCAAAACAAAAGTCTACATGCAAGTCTCTTTCGCTCTACCGGCGTGTGAATACACTAGAAAGAGACGGATATAATGAAAAATCTCAAAAGGAAATAAAATTTTCAATTAGAGTAAATTTCCTGCTCAAAGCAGCAGGTAAGGTACACATAGTGCCACAAACATATCTGTTTTGTTAACTTCGGCTATAGCGAAGAGTGTTTTTCTTCTAGAGTCATGATGTCAGTGAAAGCAAAAAGTATGTAGCACCGAAGTGAACGAAACCGAAAGTGCCAAAAAGGCTGAAGGAATAGGTACGTACTATTAAAAAAAATCGTGTCACATGCCGCAAAGATACACAATAATACTCACAATAAATGATTTTGTTTTAAAAAACTATAAACCGACTTTAATTTTATGGTTTTGTCATGGATGCCAGTATCAGAACTGGACCAAATGGAACCACACGAAAAACACCAAGCTTTTAAATAAAAAATAATCATGAAAATCGGAACACCCAGTCAAAAATTCTGTGGTAACATAAAAAAACAGTCGAATTGAGTAGGTTTTTTAAAGTAGGTTAATAACAAATAAAAAAAATCTTTGAAGCTATCAAAAGCAGATATTTTTTTTCTTTAACAACTTAATCAGCATTACTGTTTGTATAGGTAGGTACACGACGAATTCAAAATTTTGATTATCTTGGCTCCCTTGGCATGGCTGATTTATATCTACATAATCGAGTCGGAAGGAGTACGTGCATTCAGTTGTTATTGGTTCTGATCATATTAATTAAATGCGTGAACACCAAAGCCATCGAATTCTGTCAACCTAGTTGGTGGCACTATAATCTGGTTTAAAATTCAAGGAACCAGATTGAGCGAAGGATATTTAGGTTAATTAGGAACGGAAAATCTAGGAGATTTTCTAAACAAATTTAGGGAAATGTCATGTCTCTGAATAAATAAAACTATAACCTACCCATAAGCTAGCATAGCTCTGTTTCTGTGCTCTGTTTACTTTTGTCCACATAGGTACATGATTTTTCTCAAAATAACTAAGGTAAGTCCTCTTGACCTACATACAATAAAACTGAATTATATTTTATTTTTATCTCTTAGGGATAACAAACAAACATACTTAAATATTAACAGTTAATAGTAAAGTAACTAAGTACTAAAAGTATGACCAGCCCCGTTATCCGCAAGTTACAGTAGAGGGGTGGTGTTAGTGAGTTAACAGAGTAGTCTAGGTAATCTAGAATTATTTCTACCGAAGATTATGATTTTTTTTTATTCGTTCGATCAGGAAATCAAAACATTCTTTTTGAAGAAATTATAGGTACTACTTATCTCATATTTTTTTAATGAAAAAAGTCTGTCACTATTATGAGCACTTTCTTTATTTTGTTGAATTATTTTGATATGATTGTGTGCAAATAAAGAGTATCTATCTACGTATTTTGTAATGTATTCTAGAATAAATTGGTATGCAAAGAAAGCAGAGCTTGTGTTCTTAATAAATAATATCTTCGCCATTTTCTATTTTTAAAATAAAACTGCCAAGTCAGTGTTGCCGTCTACATCCCTGAGAACGTCAGACAAAGGCACGTAATGGAACAATCTTGTTTTGAAGATTCGATTTTCTCGCCGCTTTTAGGGTAATATTTTTGTAGCAGGTACCCCAGCCGTAGGCTATTGTAACAGAATTTTAAGAAGGACTCAATTCGATTTGTTAGTTATTTTTTGGAGAGGCGGTGGTTGTAAAAGGATGAACAAATATTAAAGATTCTTGGTAAAACTGTTAGGCAGAAATAATTTTATTTCAGGTCAAAGATTTTTAATACCTCTGTAGCATTTTTTTTTGTAGAGTTTGGGTGGAGATGCGAAGTTGCACTTGGTGGCCAGCAAACTCTGTTTTCGCATATCCTCCTAAACTTTGTAAAAAAAAAAAGTTACAGAAGTTATAAAAAAAAACGGATGATAGGATCACAAACTGGCCTAACATTTTTTTGAAAATTTGTTTGTTTAACGGAATCATAAGATATCATTAATTTTGTTTAAAAAAACTATAAACCGACTTCAATTTTTAAACTAGGCTTTTTCATGAATTCTCATGGATTCCAGTGTCAAAACTGAACAAAATTAAACTGGGACCACACGGGAAGCACCAGCTTTCATATAAAAAAAGAATCATGCAAATCGCACCACCTAGTCAAAAGTTCTGAGGTAACAAAGATAAAAAAAAATACAGACGCATTGAGAACCTCCTCTTTTTTTTAAGTCTATTAAAAATAGACGGTGGCGCTAGTGTGACTCGGGGTACCGCCTTAACGTAGCTAACCGCGCCGTATTGTTGACAAGAGAAATGAGATAGCTCGCTCACTTGGAATCAGAGTATTGTGTTATGTTTTCCACAAAAGTTCATGCAATGTGATTTCACAATAAGAATAGAATATAATAGAATAGAATAGAAAAACGTTTATTACCAAAAATACACAAAATACATTAAGACCTAAAACAAATAAATTAAGGCAAAAGGGGTAAATTCAGCAATTTACTGCTTGCATTCATATGCAAGCAGCGCTGGTTTTCAATTTACCCCTCTCGGGTAGCTGGTCACCGAGAGGATAAAGTGATCACGGGACTTATTACAGACAATACTTATGTGCTCGGTAAATATTATGTAAGATTATCATATATGTACAATGTACTTAATGTTGTAGGGACATGCTTGTTTGAGTTCCCTCGAGGCAATAAATGGTATATCACACTAATATTATAAAGGCGAAAGTTTGTATGGATGTATGGATGTATGGATGGATGTTTGTTACTTCTTCACGCCAAAACTACAGGACGGATCTAGCTGAAATTTTGCATACAGATAATTCTAACCCTGAAATAAAACATAGGCTACTTTTAATCCCATAAATCTGTTCGCGTGGGATGAAAATTTCCTTAACCCTTTCCAAAACCTTTAAATGATTCCATAGGAACAACGCGTGCGAAGCCGCGGGGCGCAGTTAGTATTATAATAAAAGTACAGGTTTATTAAAGTAATCATTAAGTTTGTTTTAAAAAACTAAAAAACCGACTTCAGTTATACGGTTTTTTCATGGACGCCACTGTCAGAACTGGACTAAATTAAAATGGGACCACAGGTGACGCATCGTCAGCTTTCAAATAAAAAAAAACATCACCCAGTCAGAAGGTCTGAGGTGACAAACATATAAAAGTCGCATTGAAAACCTCCTCCTTTTTCCTCATTCTGAATTCGCTTAAAATACATTATTTATAACAATTCATAGTGTAAGTGCGAGGGTATTTTGTTAAAAGACGATGTCACTTTTTTGGTGTCAAGGCGTATCTAACAGCTTAAATCTATGTTTTAGTTCTTATTCCATCAATCCCCGTTGACAATCCCCGTCAACGGAAAACTGAACTTTTAGTTCGCATCGGCGAACCGTTGACGCCGATGCGAACTCGTAATGGGGATTATTTATTTATTTCCTCACCTCACCGGCCTTTATTGGTCCACTGCTGGACGCAGGCCTCCCTCTGAGAAGCATCTTGGCTTTTATCCCATGAAGTTAATACCCATAATTCCCACGCTAGGCATGCGGGTTGGGGATCGCAGTTTGGTAGAATTATTCTGCTGGATGCACTGCTTCCCACCCTGTGGATATCCCTTAGTCGCCTCTTACAACACCAGTGGAAAGAGTAGCAATGGTGCAAATCCTAAGCCTGCACCACACGGCAATGACGATTCTGTAAACCATCAAACCCACACTTGTCCGGAAATCAACCTACCTACTTCGTCAGCTCATTGAACTTCTGAGCTTACGTCATGTTCTTTTTCAATATTCGTATGAAAGGGTAGGCAGCGGGCAGTATGCCAAACGCATTCCACTATGTCTAGACCGTTTTCATAACTTTTATACTATCTAATGGTTATTTGGAGTAAACTGGCAAGCTGTTCTTGTTACGTTCACATACGGTGCAATCCAAACGAAGAAATAATTTAAACTGGCATTTTTTTGTTTTCTTAGGCCCACTTGCTCCAGGCTAGGTTTACACGAATAACTCAGAGTTAGATACTACTCTGGAGTTAAATTCTAATATTATGTCTTGTACCACCAAGAGTTTAGTGTTTACCTTGAGTTAAATCTGTAAATTTTTAACCCTCTGAAGTGAGCGGGTCAAGTCGAATAAGTCTGGATTAGAAATACATTTCTTAGATAAATTAGCAGACAAGGAATAAAATAATTTGTTTAGAAGAAAATTGTTCTTTGAAAGATAAAATATAATCAGAGTGATACTAAAACTTTTTTTATGTACAATATGACGTGTGCCTACCTACTAAGCTAAACTTAGACTGTAATTTTTGATGTTTTTGAATTTTGTGTGTGATTATCTGAAATAAATTAAAAACAATACAACACAAAAGCCTAAGTTTTTTCAAGTTAATAAAATCGAAATAAAAAAAATCCCTAAATAACATGTTGATACCCTAGGGTTCAAAAAACATCCCCTTTGTACACTATTTTTTTAATCCTATTTAAAATTTAAAGGGACTTTGAGTCATTGCTGACTATGCCAATCCAATATTTTAACAAACGAACTACTTACCTTCTACTTACCTAAAACTAAATTATATCTCAAACTAACTAAAATAATTTACTCAGTGGAGCGGCTAAAATTATTTGGATAACCCCAGTATCCGATAGATTAACATTATACAGGCAGGTCACATTATTCTGGTCTCATAGCCTCGACATGACACTCTGTAACTCTACAATGCTAGAAAACAATGCCTGGTATTCAACCCACTTCTAAATATTTGCAAAGATTAAATCGTTAATACGCCCTACGCCCAAAAGCTATGGCATTTTCTTGTAGTGCGTGCGTTAACAATATGCAAACGCACGCACACTACGAGTATGAGTAGATAAAATGAGTGTTTTTGTCAATAAACCTAACTGTTATTACTGATTTTTATTGTGCTATAACATAGCACGCACTTTTGTTAACAAGCACACCACAAAACATGCAAACACAAGTTCACAATTTACTGATTCTAAATGACAAAGGCAAGTGTGTGAGCTTACAAACTTCATATGGCAACATCGATCTTAAAAAACACTCATTGTCTTATTATGATGTATTGTTTCTAGGTTTATTAACTCACACTGGAAATGTACTATACTAATTATAATTAATAAAGAACTTTTAAAATTGAATTGAAAATTGATCAAAAATTTCGTCGGCCCCCCTGCGAAATTTTTGATCGATGTTTGGCAACAAACACGGTGCGATCTCACTATGGAAAGAAATGAAATGAAATGAAATGAAAATATTTATTGAAAAAGAAATACACAATAACAATAGTTTACTTTATGTTAGCTAATGTAAGGCGTTATCAGTTTCTCGTCAAGTGGGTAGTTTTATGTATAAGCTACATAGATTGGTTTGATTTAGGCATGTAGAGATCAGGAAAGGTTCGTCTTTGGGGTATTACAAATTGTTTATAGTCATTGCCTAGGAATTCACTTACAGAGTATATGGTTTTCTCTAGTAAAAGAAGTTTCACATTATTTAAAAAAGATTGTTCACAAGTTATGAGTCGAATAGGGCTGAAAGGGCCTATCTAACGATTTTAAATCATAGTGGATATTTGCTTACCTTCCTACATAATGCTACGAGGAATATCAAAAGATTATTTGGACAAAAACATAAGTAAGTATTAATAACAATACTCTCCTAAAACTGACGGTATGTATGAATTATTCCTTTTAGATTTAAGAATTGATTTATTAAGAAGGGAAGATAAGGTACTGGTTTCTCGAAAGTGGCAACCTCATATTGTGTAAAATTGTGTGCTCCCACCTCAGTCACCGTCTGACCGGCGGCATGGGCGGTCGTTACTAGCGAGAAATATTGTTGTCTCGGTCTAACTTCGGTCTAAATACGTCTTTCCGTCTATATTCTTCTTTGTATTGCACAGGACTGGAATTATAATTGTGAGCATATGTGTTTGCGTGTAGTTGTAGCACATGCCAATTTTTGAGTAAGCGCTGGGAGAACGTAACCTATCTTCCCTTTTTAATTAATCAATGGATTTAAGTGTACAATAAAGTATTATCTATCTATCTATGTACCTACTCCAACATTTCATAGATTCAGATTAAAATGAAACCTAGCAAAACTCAATAAAAAGCTTTGATGCTGAAATTAAATCACTCGTCTATTTTTATTCCCAGTTTTCTGACTATCGGCCTTCAGTTTCGTCTGTGAATATTTATAAAGTGATTCATTATTTTTCCCGCCGACGCAGTGTCGCGACTGACTTTGATAGACTGATTATTAACATTGACGTTGACAAACCAAAGTTGAGTGACATTTGCAGATTATATGATTTTGCGTATTAAGAGCACAGAGGAAACTTTTTTTTATTGAAATTTTTGTAGATCTGAAACTATATTTCATTTTTTTAAATCCTGCACAAATGATAAACAAACCCGCAGTACATAACCTCAAATTAATTTTATTGTTGACGATTTTTAAACATAATGGAAATTATTATGAATATAAGCGGGTTAACTACGAACCTTGTTTGTGTTAGAACCGCACTCGCCCTGAAGATGACCCTCCTTAAGGGATGAAACGTTGGTGCTCTTCCAACACAAACAAGGTTCGTAGTTAACCCGCTTACATTGATAATGAATTCGTCAAAGTACGAAAGTTTTTATAGTTAAATAATAGGAATTACTTGCTAATTTGAGATCCTTTCTTAAATAAATATTATCCAATTATATATCTTTATCTGGTGTCCAAGCATGTGAATTTTAATTTATGTTATTGGAATATGTTGACATATTTGGCAGCTTTATCGGCTTAAAGATTCTTTATTTTTCTCAAAGAACATAAATACAGTTCACTTAAAATGAGAAAAAACAAAACTTGTACTTAAATTTAAGTATCTACATACCTGCTTCCATTTATATTTTAGCTCGTGTACATCTACTTACTTAGTATAGAAACAAAAGAAAAATAACAATGACAGAAAATAAAAACAAACTAATCGAATACAAGTGGATGAACAAAACATATGCTGTATAATTATGTTCTTGTTTAAAGAAAACCCACTATCCATCATTTCTTCAGACCAAGGTACTTACCTAACCTACGTATTAATAGAGATATTTTACCTACCCAAGAATAAACCAGCTAGACAAAGATAAAAGAAATTGTGATGATGAGCACACATAGGTCTATATTTTTGACAAATAGATCATAGAATAAACTTATTTTACATGTTTGACAGCACTAAAACCATAAAACTAAGGGTCTGAAGGGGGCTGCGACATCTATAGACCTGTCAAATTAGTTAAGGTTAGTTAAGGCTACATGTGAATTATTTGATTTTGTTTACTCATGGTCGGTATACCACGAGTTATTACTAGTTTGTTGACATAAACAAATCCTTTTTTTGTTTAGGTACGAAATTAAACTATTTTGCATGGCTTTTAAGCTCTGTTCTATTCAATAAATTAAATTAAAGTAAATTTGTTTATTCAGGCACACAATACAAAATAAGGGACCCATATCATGTTTATACGTGAATTTGGATAGAAAATAATATAATGCTGCAGCTCTGTAAGTATTAAAAATACCATCTTTCGAAACTTCAACGCTGAAAAATGTAAAAACTTTACACGTCCACGGTTACCTTGCTTAAAGTTTTTAATTTAAAAAGACAGGTATCAGCATAATACTTCAGAAGAGTTTAAAATTATAGATCAAATCGAAATTTTAAAATTATACGAAAATACCATACTGTACACCAATAAAATATATTAAAAAAAGAGAATTGCTTATGACATGTACAATGAGCGGCCTTTTCACTTAGAAACTATCTCTAGCAGAAAAAATAAACCTAATTTGTAGCCAAATAGGAGATTTACTCTTTATTTTTTTGAATTCCGTTTTATACATATACATATTATATTTTTTTATGTTTTTTCGCGTCTATCCATTTTTGATTAAGGTATTCATAGTTTATAAGCTGATCTTATCTTTTTAAACCAAGTAGGATATTAATCTGTTACTGAATTTCCACTTGACACTAGGTGGATTTTCACATTTTTTAGCAGAGTTCTGCAGAATATCCATTGAAAACTGGACAAAACACGTTTTCCCGCGACGAGACGGTCCTTTAAAAATGCAGTCACAAAAACAAAGACATCAACAAAAAATATTTTTCTTTTCTATTTTCTGCTCAGTCAGACGTTACTGAATCCGGATTCCGCAGCGGATATCCGATCGACACCCTCCTATCATCACACTAAAATTATAAATCCGATAGTTTGTCTGTTTGTTACCTCTTGACAACAAAAAAATTCATTTGTGAGGCAGAGTTGTTCCGTCTGCCTCTCCGTTGTTTACGGTGGCAGATAAAACAAACTACTGTAGCAACCGGGCTGAAATCTTGCATACAGGTAAATCTAATCCTGGAATCAAACATATGCAACTTTTTATTCCATAAATCAGTTTCCATAGGATAGGTATCACCTTTAAACGTTTACATAGAAGTTGTTGACAGCGTGGACAGAAACGATTTCTCCTCAACCTCAACAGCTTAGTTTGGTCCACAGCTGGACGCAGGTCTGCAGGTCGGGTCACCCCCCCCCCCCCTTCCCCCCAAATCAGCCGCCGTAGGCTTATGCCTACTCAGCCTGCTGGCCAATCCACCACTGACTGGTGTTAATTCTGTTTTAGAATAGGTAATAGATAAAATTAGGATTTTCGAATGTCAAATAGACAATAGATCAATAGACGATAGCTTTTCAAATTTAATAGTTATCTTCTATTTGACATCAAAGCTAGCTAAAATAAGGATTTAGAAATCGTTAGAAATTATTTCCAAATGTTTTTATAGAATCAGCCCAATTGAAAGCGCGCGCAGAAAATAGTAACATAATATAATAGCTTCACATTGTGTCCCAATTCCTTCTTAAAACCCGACCTTGTATGTTCACGTACTTAACTTATAATAGAACTAAGCAGGACCTAGGTATTTACCGCCAACTTAATTTCTCGGCGTTGTTCTTAACTTACCTTCTTGTAAACTTGTTGTGTTAAGTGTTTGCAAGTTAAGTGCAGGCAAACACTTTAATGGCCTATTTATCAAGGCTGAGAAAGATATATACTTTTGCTTTAATTAAACGAAGTAAAATATTTTATTACTGGACCTTGTATTCTGCATACACTAGATTTTAAATATTATTTCAGTCTTTTATCTACTTTTGTTAGCTCATGGATTTTAATAATGATTGTTCCATGGAACCGTCTGTAATTAAATGAGCAAAAACGCTCTAAACCAATGTTTATATTTCATTAAAAATCTCTAACACACTCTCCACAGAGGTCGTCAAAATAACTATTTAGGTATTTATTTATTTACACCACGTAAATAAATAAATACCTAAATAGTTATTTTCAATCAGTTTCTCTGTGGCCCAGTGAGCGAAGGTCCGCTTGTGACACAGGAGATTGCGGATTATATTCCCGGCTCAGGACAGTTGTTTGTACCATGTCTAGAGATTGTTTCCCGATGTTTTGGGTGTTTTCATATCTATAAAAATATCTATAATGTAACGTATTGTGGTAGGTAGTATATCAGTTATCCTGTACCTATAGAAAATGCTCTGCTTAGCTTGGCGCTAGATGATATTTACCTAATATTTATAAGGTAGCAAAGCAGAAGGGTGATATAATATATTACCCTTCTGCTACAATAATGTTTTATTTACGGAATATTCATAACTATACCTAATATTATTAGGTATAGTTATGAATATTCCGTAAATAAAACGTTAAAACATTATTCTAGGAATAATCTTTGCGTCTTTAAATACAGATACAACTTTTACATTGGATATCTTAGATATTAAATTACCACCGACCTTAAATTCATTGAATATTCCAAACCGATCAAAGAGGTTAATTATAAAGTTGTGTGCAAAACTTAAACTATTTTAATCAGAAGATGTAAACCTTTCTAAATATTGACAGGGTTAAATAGACTAGCGAGTCCAAAAAAAAGGTTAAATAGCGTCGAACTGTTTGGAAAGGCTTTATTTCTATTAAAAAATATCTTTTGATCATCTAATAGCAAACCATAATAAATACATTTAGGAAAAACTAACACAGACCAACTAAAACGGCCCCAACCTGAGGCACCTACCTACATACAAAATGTGTTAGGCCCGTATAATGAAAGCTTCCCCGAGCATAACACTCAAGCTTAGAATCTCTGCTCAAGTAAATTTTTATTATAGAACGTAACTCTGACGCTACTTAGCTAGTTGCACTAGCAAAATCTCTATTTGTTTGTGTAGGGTTTTGTCTTATTGTCTACACATTCCTTCCGGACCCACGGCACAACTACGATGCTCAACTGGTTGTGTCGCTGGTACTTTTCATTCCCTTCTACACAACTTAGGCACCAATTACTCAACCCGGACCCACGGCACAACTACTATGCCCACCTGGTTGAGTCGTAGGCAATTCAGAAACCACTCTCATTCCCCATAGCACAACTACCTCTATTCTCTCAAGCACTAATAGGAAACCTCTTTGTTCACGTGTTGCACTTCACGTTCGTCATCTTTTTAAAACATACTGAGATCACTTTGCTGTCTGCTTTGACGACCTAGTAATTACAATTTCTCAAATTATAATTTATTTTATAAAAATGAATGAAAACGATAGTATTTGCTGTATAGATTACAATGGCGGCAAGATTATACTTTATCGTTAACACCAGTACCACAAGATTCGCAATTATAAAAATGGTTCTTCCGTACTGAGGTGTTCGTCATATAAAAAACTAAGTGCCCAGGAAAAATAACGGTACAGGTAAGCAGTGACTTTAATTTTCAGTTTTAACCTCAATTTACTCTGATATGGCAGCAACCGGCATTGGCAGTGACAAAGTTGAATTGGGCCTTAGAGCCTAGAAACACGGCCAACTTGAAGCAGTCAAGATCTACTGCTTCAAGGTCCAACTGCATGGTGAACTATGCAACTGCTCGAGCGGTTCTGTATGTCTGTAAACAGAAACAGTTCACTATACAGTCGCCAGGTTGAATCAGTCTATCCAGAGTGCTTCAAGCTTCAAGCATGGCTGACTACAACGATGGAGAAGATAGAATTTTAATTTTCTGTTCACCTGAATTAAGACTACAACTATGTAACGTTAAGGAGTATTTATTGATGCAACATTAAAAAGCTGCCCAAAGCCCTTCACTCAGTTGCTCTCTATTCATGGTGACTTTGGCAGTAAAAAATAATTGATAAATGATAAATGATAAAAATAAAAAAGATAAGATAAAAAAAAGATAAATATAAATATACATATAAGTATATATGTTTTAAAAAGATGACGAACGTGAAGTGCAACACGTGAACAAAGAGGTTTCCTATTAGTGCTTGAGAGAATAGAGGTAGTTGTGCTATGGGGAATGAGAGTGGTTTCTGAATTGCCTACGACTCAACCAGGTGGGCATAGTAGTTGTGCCGTGGGTCCGGGTTGAGTAATTGGTGCCTTAGTTGTGTAGAAGGGAATCAAAAGTACCAGCGACACAACCAGTTGAGCATCGTAGTTGTGCCTTGGGTCCGGAAGGCTACACATTTATCTAGGCGAAAAACGTTCCTTTTCCATAAAAACTGGCTTATGACTATAACAATTTTTTAGAGCCTTTTTGTTGTTTTGATGGTTAGTGAAACGAAACGCAACGATCTCAAACATTTTTAACGCTTTATTTAAAAAAAAACTTTGGCGCGTAGTAATGCCTCAAGCCTTACTCAAGCGTGCTCCAGACCACACTTGAGTAAAGATGACTTCAAAGTATCAGAGCAGAGATTTGAAGGTTAGAAATCGTTCTACAATAGGTAATTACTCAAGTGATGCTCGGTAACCGTTCAATAATACGTAATAATGTGGTAAGAACGTACCGATACTAGAGGGTTACATGTAGATTTTGACATTAGTTCCTAAGCATTGTTTAAAAATTAGCCTTTACGCAAATTTATACTAATCACTCAAATATAGGTCTATGACTGAGTTTGCTCTCATAACATGGGCCTAGAGTCATAAAACTAGAGATAATTTTTAGATACAACCACTAAAAATACTTTTGAGAAACTTGTTTTTAGTTTACCATTCTTATTATTCAAACAGTTTTTAGTTTATCTTACTTAATATTCAAACCATTTTTTAAAGATTTATCTAATTTTGAACGTCATTGACTTCACCCCTAGACTATGAAAAATACTTTTTCCAACCATTTTATTAAGATAACGGGCACGTCATTCTGTGGTAATAGGTAATAATATTATTGAACCAATGATATTCTCAATCTTTTTTTCTATCTGTGCGTCTGTTCCACGCGTGACCCGAAAGGTAATTCCCATGATGATGATGGTTGGTTGGCTAGCTGTGTTGTACTGGCTTAGAATTTTCACTACCCCAACTCTTTCCATAGGTGTCGTAAGAGGCGACTAAGGGATATCCACAGGGGAGCGGACAGCAGCGCCTCCTACAGAACTATTCTACCACCGAACTGCGATCTCCAACCCGCATGCCCAGCGTGGGGATTATGGGCATTACCCCCTTGAGATAAACACCAACGCGCCTGCGTCCAGCAGTGGACCAATACAGGCTGTTAAGGTTCAGGTTGAGGATGCTAGTTGGGGATCGCAGTTCCATGGTGGAATTATTCTGCAGGGGGCGCTGCTGTCTGACCCTGGTGTATATCCCTTATTTTCTGTCACGACACCTGCCTGCGGGAAGAATTGGGGTTAAGGCGCATACCCGAGCCAAAATGACAGCGATACCTATTTTATCATATTTTTACGTTTATCATAGGAATTTTTAAAAATCCTACGCTCAGTTTGTGGTATCTATTACGAGTATACCTAAGCTATGTCTTAATACCTCTGTAATAATTGTATCTCATATAGTTTAGGAGGAGATGTGAAAATAGAGTTTGGTGGCCAAAAAGCGCAACTTCGTATCTCCGCCTAAGCTTTACAAAATGAAACTATTACAGAGGCATTAATAAATAACTTATAATAGATACCATAAACTGAACGATGAATTTTTAAATCTTGCTGCGTTTAACGTAATTATAAGATAAAATAATTGGGGGCGCCACTTTCACGTATGGGCCTTAAGTATGCAAATTCTGGCACCACTCAGCTATGTAGGTGTATATGTAGGTAGATAGATAGATTATAACTTTATTGTATCAATACATAACAAAAACAAAGAAGTTAGGTAGGTACTATTGCGATAATATTGATAATAGTCTACAAAGCGCTTATCAGGGGAGGCCTATGTCCAACAGGTGGCCAAGGCTATATTATATCAATAGATAGATGAAGGACCTAGCAATGACTAATAAAATTTATTTATTTATTTTCCTAGCTGCGCCCCACGGCCTCGCATGCGTTGTTCCCATGGAAACGTTTAGAGGTTATTTCTATCCCACGGGAACTTATTTACGGAAGAATTCCAGGATTAGAATTACCTGCAACTAAAGTTATTTACTTTTTATCCCATAAATCAGTTCCCGTGAGATAAAAATCGCCTTAAAACGTTTCTATAGGAACAACACGTGCGAAGCCGCTGGGTGCAGCTAGGATTAGGATGTACGACTGATGTATATGTAGCTCCACCGAGCGACTCGCGCGCGGTCCTGCACCGCGCGCCTTGCTTATTGTCTTTCAGTAATAAACTGCTATGCACCGCGAAAAAAAAAAAAAAAAAAAAATAAAAAAAAAAAATAAAAAAAAAAAAAATACCTTTCAACTTCGCGATTAAGGCCTTTGTAGTCGTACCATTTTGCATGTGCAGGCATTCTAGCCATTTACTATAGGAATCGACAAGTACGAGATATACCCTTTGTCCGACGGTCATATAGTCAATGTGTACCCGCTGCCAGGGCGCGGTGGCGGCGGGCCAGAGAGCGAGGTCGCGCGCGGGCGCGGGGCGCGCGCGCGCGCAGGTCGCACACCCGCCTATCCACCCACTGCTCGATGTCGTTATCGATGCCTGGCCACCACATTCTACCGCGGGCATTACTTTTAGTTTTAATAATACCTAAATGCGTGTCGTGCAATTCACGTAACATTTTCTCTCTGAGCTCTGAGGGAATAACCACCCTATGGCCTCTAAGTAAACACCCGTTTTCGAATTGCAAGTCTGATTTGCATTGGAAGTAAGGCAAGACTGACTGACAGGATATTTTACGCGGCCAGCCCCTAAGCATGTACTTAACGACCGTCTGAATTGTCTTATCGCCCTCGGTCGCCCGTGTGATATCGCGACTCGTAGTAGCCGGACAAGTCTCGTCTAGGAATTTTAGCGCAAAATACGTATCAATCTCTTTATCAATCTCCTCGCATCTATCCGTACCTGTCATGGGCGCGCGTGAAAAATAATCCGCTACTAAGTTTTTATCGCCCGACACATACTGAACTACATAATTATACGCTGATAACATTATGGCATATCTCTGCAAACGAAGCGCTGTGGTCACCGGAATACCGGTTTTATTATTAAAAATAGACACCAGGGGCCTATGATCAGTCCTAAGAATGAATGGCTCGCTCCTTTCATATAAATACTGATGGAACCGTTTCACACCAAAAATAATGGCGGTTGCCTCCTTTTGTATCTGACTATAATTTCGCTCGCTGGCGGTCAAGGAACGCGAGGCGTAAGCGAGGGGTCGCTCCTGGCCGTCCTGCGTCTGCTGCGCCAGCACGGCGCCGAGGCCGGCGGGCCCCGCATCCACAGTCAGCACCATCTGCGCGCGCGGCTCGAAATGCGCCAGCACGCGTTCGGAAGCCAGTTCGCGGCGCACGGCCGCCATGGCTCCCCGCTGCCTATCACCAAACACCCAGGGTGCTTCGCTACGTAATAGCTCGTGTAACGGGTCAAGAATAGATGCAGCGTTAGGAATAAAATTCCTATAGTAATTGACTAGAATGCCTGCACATGCAAAATGGTACGACTACAAAGGCCTTAATCGCGAAGTTGAAAGGTATTTTTTCAACTTTTGGTATTCCGAGCGTCCTGGTATCGGATAATGACGTTAAAATTAATTCAATTGAATTCAAAACATTTTGCTCGAGTAATGGTATTAAGTATATGACTTCTCCAATATATCATCCGCCAAGTAACGGTCAAGCCGAAAATTCGGTCAGAACATGCAAGAAAATGCTTAAATGTGTCATAAAAGATAACCTGCCACAGTACGAAATTAATGAATTACTCTTAGGCCACCTTTTCAATTACAGAAATTCAGTTCACTGTACCACCGGAGAAAGTCCATCTAGATTAATGTTCGGGAGAAATTTAAGATCCCGCCTGGACTTGATCAGGCATCAGCCGGTCAACAAAGCTAAGTCTGTACCTTGTAAGCGTAAACTAGAAATTGAAGATTTTGTTTGGGTTCGGTGGTACAGTGCGCGGAAAGAATCCTGGCAGTTAGGTATAATTAAACAAAAAATAGGAAATCGGATGTACAAAGTTATGATAGTTAATTCAAAAGCAGAGTGTATACGTCATGTCGACCAAATTTTTAAGTATACAGGTAGTGATACAGAACTGTCTCATCAGCTTCAATCACGAGGGCCAGAAAGTGCGGGGCCTAGTGTACCAACACTAGAGGCGGAGAGCGGAGACGTTCAAGCTGTAGCATGCACTCCGCCCGTGACTGAAACTGACGAGACACCAGTTATTCCTAGCGGCGAAAACGTCACCGAGTTCGAGGGTGACGGGGAAGAGTGGACGGATTGTGCCGAGGAAGAGTGTGGGAGAGAGACTGTCGCGATCGCAGGCACGGCGCCGCCGCCGGTCACTAGCCTGGAGGTGCCCGCGCAGCCGCAGGGCTCAGACGCGACCGCCTCCGCCGCCGCGGGGCCCGCGGGTCTGGCGGACGTTCAGCCAGCGCTGTCACCCACACTCTCGCGCCTAAGACGTTTGCCCAAAAAGGATTATAAAAAGTATTTCTAGAAATAACCGTGTGTAATGTAATGTTAGAGTTAATCGTTTATTTTCGTTGTCTACAGATGTTTCAATAAGTAATGGTGGAGGAATGATGTATATGTAGCTCCACCGAGCGACTCGCGCGCGGTCCTGCACCGCGCGCCTTGCTTATTGTCTTTCAGTAATAAACTGCTATGCACCGCGACTGGTTGTTTCCATTAGCTCCATACATTTCAACGACAAATAGTGTATATGCATCGATTTTTTTTATTGTCCTAATCTATTCTTTAGGTCATTATTTAACCGAAAAATGATAAGACGCTCACTGAATTTCGCATTAACAAGGTAAAAAAAAAACAAATCAAAACTAATCAAACAAAACAAAAATCATTTTCGGGTTATAAAAACGCTGCCATATTGGCGCCATGTTTATGTGACGTCGACGTACACACTTGATTAAAACCTTTGGTGACGACTTCGGTAGTGATCACCTCAGGAAAGAGGTTTTCTGAAAAATCAAAATTTGAAGTGGGCAGAATAGTGTCAAATCATGATGCAGCGCCAAACATAAAAAAAGAAAAAATGTGAACAGTGATGTCACGTCCGCTCTTGCCAATGGCGTAGCGTTTTGAAATTTTGCGATTGAGATTTAAAATATCAATTTTTCAATGGTTAAATTCTACAATAAAAACATCTCAAAATGCTAAAATAAATATGTAGATATGTTTCTTTATCAAAAGAGAATACGAAGGTATATATTTTTTTAGCCATTTTGAAATCACATGCATATACCCTATTGCTTGTTTGTGTACTGATGGAACAGCCTTTACAACGAAGTAGCTACAGTAACTTTAAGCCCGTGCTCTACCTCGGTACACTCAAAGCCTTGCACATCATGATTAGATTGCAGCATCTGGTACCCTCTCAGCTACGTTGACCTACATAATGGAACTAGGCAAGCTTCTTGGATCCATGGATCTTGGATGAACAATCTTAATAATAACTAGAGCCGAGGAAAGTCCAAAAACTTTCGACGCTTACGTCACTGGACATCGTGGTTTAGTTGGTTAGCGTAATCCCGTTCTGAGGGAACCTATACTTATTATAAAAAGAGGAAAGATTTGAGTGTTTGTTTGTTTACATTGAAAAGGATACGTAACTACTGAACCGATTAAAAAAATCTTTCATCAATAAATTTTATACAGTAATGCAATGCAAAGGCCCCTGGTCCATATTTGCTACGGGCCCCGCCCTGTCTAAATTCGCCTCTGGAGACTATACCATTGTTATGGCGATGCGATTTATTAAGTAGAAATAGGGCCCTGTTAGTAGCAGATAACAACTAACAGGCTAAAGGTTTCTTTGTAGTTTTTTTACTTTAGTCTACATACCGCAGCGGGCGAAATCAAAAATACCACTTTATTTCCGTGTCAGTGTATTTTTAACATAATTTGATCTTTTCTAAAGTGTACATTTATTGTTTTAATAGAAATAAAGCATTTATGAATTTGAATAGTATAATGTTGCAAACAAAAAGCTAAGCAACTCTGGTTTTCAGGCAGATGTTTTAACGAAATAAAACCGAACATCGATTTCATTTTGTTCTATGAATATTCTAGTCAAATCTAGGGTAAATAAGTTCCTTCTGGAAAAGCGTGCTCCATCTTAGGCTACATCTACGCTTTCTTAAAGTGTATTGTAAGCCAAACGCTAATCCATCAGCAATAAAAAAAAGTAGTAGGTAATGTCGTTTCATTAATAATAATTAACTTAGTTTATAATGTTAAATCCAAAGATACGATTTATATCTATGGTTAAATCCATGTAATAAAATGGAAGAGCCGGACATCCTGGCACAAGTATATTTTCATACTTAAAAGAAAAATGTCCTAAACAGTGTTTAGCATCTAGAGTTCCTAACATATTTTTATACATATAAACCATTTTGAATTTTAAAATATCTAGAAGTAACGTAATAACCGATCTTTTTAAAAACAGACAACCTTTAAAAGTAACATATTTTTAATCAGATAGTAAGAAGATACGAGGCAGTTAAAAATAACAAGTCTAGCCCGAACAAACTTTAGATTTATGTTCAACCTTTCACGCTCCCCTTCAAACAAAAAAGTTATTAAAATATAAATAATTCGAAGTGAAATTTACGACCTTACTCGGAATTTCGTTTTTATGGCACTTGCCCTGATTTTATGATTTTAGTTGGGAACTTACCTACAGGATTACGTTGTTTATTTACAAACTAAAAGCGAAGGTACAGGTATTAAGTAAGCGCTATTTAAAAGGGTTAGGTCTATTACGGCTAATTCCTTGAATGTCCAGTCTGTCTAATTCCCTGAATGTCTTACTCTCCAGATGTCAAAGTCCTGATGATGTCTCGTGGAGATAGCAAACTTTTTTCTTTAATATTCTAGTTTTATTTTGTTTTTCAATAAAGACGTTGTAAGTAGTATACATGATTTAATTTATATTATAGATTTTTATATAGATTTTTTATTATATTAATAGATAAATATTAAATAAATTATACTGGACAATTCACACAGCATCATCTTTATAAAAGAAGATCCAGAACACTGTCTAGGTATTAAGATTAAAATCAACATGTATGTCACTTCTCAAAGGGCATGCATGAAAACCAGAACGGTGTGAAAAAAAAACACCTGCGGAGCCGCGGGGCGCAATTAATTATAATATAACTAGTTGCTGGCCTGGCTTCGCTTTCGTTTCAACCCTGCAGAATGCGTCAAACCTGCAGAATGCAGATGAAATGAAATGAAATGATATATTTATTGCGTAAAACATGGTATACAGGTTGTACAATCATTTGTCCCGAAGCGGAAATCTTTCCCGCAAACTTCTAAGTTGCAGGCGAACCTAGCCCGGGAGCCACAGAGGTTGTTAAACCTCAGACCTTGGGTTCAAGACCCAACCCACGGGTTTTAACGCAAGGTCTGAGGTCCCCACTGGTAGAGCTCGCAAATATTATGAACGAGTATAACCAAGCGCACCAAACGTTAAATCAAAATTGGCAGCACCGAATCTCTCAGATAAAGTAGATACGTGCGACGCAAACTTAACGGACCGGTTTATGACGCAGTTTTATGCGAGCGTAATTTTAATATCACTTGGAAGAGAACTGGTGGAGGAAGCTGCATGACGTCATAAGACTGTAAAACTGTGTTATATTCCTGATGAAATGTGGTATTTGTAATGTTTGTAGAGAATATGGTAGTTTTTGATGTCGCCGGAAAGTTTGATAAGTAAGTTACTAACTACTAACTACTCTATGTGTCTAGTTAGTATTCAAGGGATAGCGGCAAGAGAAATAGACATTCTGTGAAAGTTTGACAGACGGACAGACAGCGGAGTCTTAGTAATAGGGTTTTGCTTGCATCCTTCGGATATCAGGAATATAAATAGCTATAAGTACACACGTAGGTACATAAGTAAATTAAGAGATCAAATTTAAAATCAAACAAACAAATACCCACTTGCTTAAGTTCTTTACTTATTAAATTTTGAAGCGTTTCTAAGAAGATTATGTAAACGAAATCAGGATAGTAACTATACTAAGTAATATTATTAACAGGAAAGATTGGATTGTGTTTGTATTGAACAGGCTCCGAAACTAGTAAACTGATTTAAGAAATTCTTTCATCAATATAAAGCTTACTTTTTAGGGAGTGACAGAGGCTATATTTTATCCCGGAATTCCTACGGGAAAGGGAACTACGCGGGTAAATACCGCGAGGCGCTGCTAGTATGAAATAAACAGAATAACTACAGAAATAAAGCTATTTCCATATTTAAATTCTCGTTTCCTCGTTTATTGTCGAACTATTTATATTTTCCTGTTTGTCCAATAAAAACGAATGGCCCTTAAGTTGCTATGAAATACTTAATAGGCGCATTTTTATAGTAAACAGGTAACTTCAGGGATTGGACGCTGTTTCTTTCATTTCTTTCCAACACAATGTAAAAGTTTTACGTCAGATAAATAGAGAATTTAACATTAATTTATTTCTAAAGAACTACCAACGCCAGATACAGCGTTAATTAAAAAAACTGAGTAAAAAAGTTCTTATAGGCGAAAATTGCTTCAAAGCGAATACAAATATTTTTTTAGGTACCTAATTTTTTTTATTTTAACAAGCTGAAGACAGGGCGCTATGGCGCTCATTAGGGGAGGCCTATGTCCAGCAGTGGACTAATATAGGCTGATGATTATGACCTAAATTTTAGTGGGTTCAAGCCCCACACACTCTACGACACCACCCTGTGCCAAAGGGGTAGTGCGATGGCATTTACCCACCCCATAAAAATAAGTTTTGTTGATATAATGCTGTATTTAGTTGTAGATTTTATTTTTCTCAACGTAAATAATTAAAATATACGCCTAGATATTGTTTTATACTGCGCTGCCGCCGGGACGCCAATCGCAATACTTCAATACTTTTTATGGTAAAAATTGCAAGTTTAAGGCCATACACCAGCGAAAGTGGCGTCCCCAACTATTATATCTTATTATTACGTCGAACGCAGGAATTTTTAAAAATCCTACGTTCAGTTTGTGGTATCTATTATAAGCTATTAATTAATGCCTCTGTAATAGTTTCATTTTGTAAAGCTTAGGAAGAGATACGAAGTTGCGCTTTTTGGCCACCAAACTCTATTTTTGCATCTCCTCCTAAAACTATATGATATAAAATTATAAAAGAGGTATTAAAAAATAGCTTATAATAGATACCACAAACTGAACGTAGGATTTTTAAAAATTCCTATGATAAACGTAAAAATATGATAAAATAGGAATTGCTGTCAGATTGGCTCGGGTATGCGCCTTAATGACATTTATAAGCAAAAATCTCATAAAAAGCGCATTTTCGTACTTATCCCCCACTGTAGCGCTTACTTTTTGGGTTGTCACGTTGTGACAACCCAAAAAGTAAGAAAACTGACGAGGCGATTAAAATTAAAGTGAAAGTTAACTATGATAAATTTACAATTAGGTACACTGGTCAGAAGCAGATTTGCAAAATAAGCATGAACTCCAGATCTGTGACAAAATCAAATAAAAAATTCGCCTTAGACGGGATTTGAACCGCATCCTTCTCGGTACGGGAATATGGTGAGTTTACATAGCAAACAGAAATAGTGTAGTTGACACTATTTCTGTTTGCTATGTAAACTCAGCCACTCAAAGTGCCTCCCCGGTAGAAGGAGTAAAAGTTTGAAAAAATAACTTCCTAAGGCGATGGAGTAAGCACGGACTTTCCGAGTCAATTTGAGACTCACGGTTTTTTTAAAAGAGCATTTTCTAGGTTCTCTTCAAACTGTATGTTAAGTTGCGAAACTAACGGGTCTCGTTGTCAAAATAGGCCTATACCGTATCCATTGAGCATGTGGCATGTTAATAAACAAACCACGACAGAAATAACCAAAACTCACCTGCTTGGCGTCGAGTTTCAGGTGAGCAATATTAATTGAAGGAACAAATCGACAAGTAATGTTAATCACGTTAAAAAGTACGCGCCAACAAAGTGGATTTTCGATTGAGTATGGGCGGTTTGTTTACTAACATTCTACATCCTCGATGGATACGGTATAGATCTCAGTACTTCGTGTTTAACTTACACATCCCTGTGGTAAAAACTACGAATGAAACACGACTGAGAAAAAATACGATGAAAAAAATCACGCGCATATACCTAAGTTTGATCGAGATCTCAGGAATTCTACGGTCTATTGAAATGACTTATGTTTTGATTCGTAGGATATTATATTACAAATTATTTGTTTCCTTCAAATATTTAAATCGTTAGTTTGTGAGCTCACATACTTGTATTTTTCATTTGGAATCAGTAAATTGTGTGTTTATGTGATGTGAAAAGTTCGTGCTATGTGATTGCACAATAAAAAGGATTGTAACAGTTATAGGTTTATTGACAAACATACTAATTTTATCTACTCATAGTTTGTGTGCGTCGACATTTTGCTACCGCACGCGTTCAAAGACAATGCCACAGTTTTTGAGCATAATGGCATATCTAACGATTCAGATCTTTGCGTTTCAGACGTTCCTGCCTGTCATTCTTTGGATGTGGATATTATAGAACCACTCCTGTGTAGAATAAGTCGTCATAATGAAGCCACGATATAGTATCGTCAATCAAACCCAGGTCTGAACTCTGTTTGCAACATTGTTTACGGAATTCTTTATCTGTGTGTCACGGTCAGAGAACGTAAGACAATTTCTAGTTTTAAGTAGCTTTTCAAGTTAGCAAGTTTATTTCTTCACAGGGAAAACGTTACAAATATTTGTTCTTTTACCAACGAGTGAATACAAGATAGTTATTTTGATAACTGTTTTTGTGGTTCATGTTTGTTAAGTTATTTTATAGTTAAAGCAACTTTACTAGAAATCAAAATAGGAGAAGTTTTCAAATAACCTTAAAATTTGTTAATTAAATATTTTGTGTCGAAGCGACGTGAGACCCGAGAGCTGGTGAGTATCTAGTGCAGCGCATCAGCATTGCCATCCGGAGAATGCATTCAGCGTCTAAAATACGTTTCCGACTGATATTGATATGGATCAATTGAGCTACCTCCAGATTCTTTACATAAATTTCCAGTTTGCTCAATAGTAAATACTAGCTGTAATTTGTTGATATTCTTACATTCTAATTTTTTTTGTTAAGTACCCATTAGATCTTCATGATTAAGTGTTCACCCTCCTACTTAAATAATTTACTTTCCGATCCGTAAATTAAAGTAAAGACTTTTTTCGTCCACGATCTTCATAATGTCAAATATTTATATACGACTTAAATAATTTTAGAAAGTGAGTAGATATTAAATTATTTAGAAATGTCTAGTCTGCTTGTTATACAATAACTTTTTTAAAATAACGTAAAACGTTAGGTTATTATACTTGTGTGCTAAAAGTAAATTATCGTCACCTATAAACTGCATACCAAGTACCCACTTCTAGGTTCAACAGTTCAAAAATTCATTTTTATGGCTCATTTTCGTCACTGAAATAAGGAAAATATATTTTTGGTTCGAGTATGAAAAATTCAGGACATTTAGGTACAGTCAGCTTATAAAAAATGTCTACATAAAAGTATTGCAAAATCTGGGATAGTCTTTTTAGTCGTAGAGAGAGAGAATTTATTTATGGCAAATGTAGCCCACATTCGTCACGAAAACGAGCATGCGTAAATTTGCCACAATTCTATTTTTCTAAAATATTTCTAAAAACATTGTGTAATTCGATTCGGACATCAGTGTCCGAGCAATATTTTTGTAACGGCGGCCGAGCAATTAATTGCCAATAGTACAACCACAAATTGCAGAAAAGTGTAGCCCGTTTAGAAGCAGCTTAAATTTATCATTAAAATCTTTTATCATGGATCAACTTATGTCGACAGTACTTTAAATTAAACACAAGATAAGGCGAGACATTACGGGTGAGTCGGTGCTTACGTTGGAGTTATGAAAGAATTTCGCGAGATCTTTTTCGCTCGTTAAATAAATTATCGTCAAGTTTTACTACCTACGTTATTCTATTTTACACATTGGAAGCTCAAGTTTTTCAAGTTAGCGCTTAAGTAATTTTAAATAAAGAGTTTAATTTTTATTTTAGTTAAGCAACGTCTTAAACTTATTTATTATGAGGAAGAGAAACTCCTTTACGGTTCATATTTTCTCGTCAGCACACATACCTTTGTCCGTCCACTGCTGAACGCTCACCTAACCAGCCTTTATTAGTTAAATGCTGGACATATGCTTCCTCTAATGCCATACCACCCTGTCTTCAGCTTGCCCCATCCAGCATCTGCCTTCAGTCTTTCACGGATCGTAAAACGTAGGGCATGCTCTGGCCAGGTGGGAGACCGCGGAAAGTGCCCTACGTTTGCCGAGTCGTGGTCTCCTCTCAAGAAAACGTTTATCTTGGGGTAAACGTGTTCTTTAGTAAACCCGGTCTGTCTCGCGAAGAACCGACAACCCTGGTTATATGGCCGGCCCACTGCTACTTCAGGATGCTAATTCTTTGAGCTATGTATGTCGATTATTGTAGATATTTTTGGTTCTCTGTCGGATGTTTTAATTGATGATAATGATTATAGTGGTTACACTTCGACATCACCAACTGTACGAATACTGGTAAAACCGTGTTATTTACGTGTTATATATTAAAATACTTAATGAATTCAACTTAGTTACACAAGGGTTTCAATTAAAATTAACAATGAAAAAGGCCTTTACTGGCCCGCGTCATTAAAAACGAAATTTAAGAACTTTAAAGTTACTTTGGATAAAATGAACTTCACCAACGCGCAACTAAATAAACTAAATATTTTCCACGAACTGGACCTAGGTTGGGTTTCAAATATGTATTTAAAATTTTATTTATATTTCGGGAAAGTTGGCCGGTACAAAAACCAGCTATCGGAAAGATACCGCGGACATTCACCCTCTGAGATACTAAAATTTTTCTCTTAGCTTTACCTACATAGAAATTTTCAACTTTTAAAGCCAAAACTGCCAAAACCCTTCATCATTATATTTCATTATTCATTCATTTAATAACAATTATGTTACATACCTCAACCACAACCTTAACACCCTGTATACGTATAACCCCCACGCTAGGCATGCGGATTGAGGATCGCAGTTCGGTGTGTTATCCTACCTCAAGTCAGGAGAAACAGCAAAACACGTGTAGTTCGAATCTCGGTATTTTAATTGCACAACTTTAGTTACTGTAATACACTTTACATAATGGTTCACTTTTATATCTAGTTCTTTAGATTGTATTAGGTAGAAGTCTCGCGATGGAATGGCCGCCCGGTCCGTTGTCCTAGCTTTTTATGGGAAGCCGACTGAACCGCTCGAAGTCTCGCATCGGGAGTCCTCGGTCCGGCATGGCCCGCTTCGCGTAGGAATATTCCTACGTAAACAAACATTAGTCGGTTCGGCTCGGGTTGGTTTTTTCCTACGTAAACAGACGTCGGTTGGACTCGGGGCGTCTTGGATAGGAAGTTTCCTACACTAATCACCTTGCCTGTGTTGCCCTGTGACTTTGGCCAGCCGTTCTATAAGGAAAATTTCTACTTAATATACTAATTTTATATGGGAAAGCTTACAAATTCGTCCATCCTGATTATCAAATCACGACCTCGTGATGACTTATGTTAACTACACTAAAATTATATTAGTGTATTTGAATTAAAGATAAAAATAGCATACAATACAATACAATATAAATATTCTTTATTTCACACTAGTAATAAAAACGTATACAATACAACGAGCATACAGACATATTAAGTTAATGATTTAGAATTTTAGATAACAATAACATACAATACAATACAATACAATATACATATTCTTTTATTTCACATCATTTATCAGAAAATTCGGAACATACCAACGAGCAAACAAATATATATATATAGGTACTTTAATACATGAGTACAACAAGAATTCAATATTTATTATTAATTTTTATATCATACATAGCTTATGAAGGGTTTATACATAATTTTTGTAACAATATTTTCCTTACTGTTTAGGTAGAGCATCTTTTTATCGGGAAGATTAAAATCAACAGACAGGAATTATTTTGTCTTGATACAATACAACAAATCATCTTTTTACAACCAATTATGTTCAGTTTAATTATTAACTGTGTCTCTCGTCACTAGATAGATTTCTACATTGCTAGGTGCTATACTACATTGCTAATTT
Organism: Eupithecia tripunctaria; assembly: GCA_955876795.1. Classification (NCBI taxonomy): domain Eukaryota; kingdom Metazoa; phylum Arthropoda; class Insecta; order Lepidoptera; family Geometridae; genus Eupithecia; species Eupithecia tripunctaria. Next base: position 2,101,697 of record OY041623.1, on the reverse strand, counting down.
TAAAGTGATCCTACTACATACTACTTTTCTAACGAAAGCTGCAAAAATACGAAGGTAAGGTGACTAATATGAATCAAAATCAATTTCTTCTCAACTTTATACAAATATTTACTTATCATTACTGATTCTAATAATAATATGAATATTAAAATTAATCAAATCAGTCTTTTCTCAATTATATAGATATTTACTTATTATTATCAATCATACCTCTACTACAATACTGCAACCATAATAGCATGATGAACTCAGTTTAAAATTTTAAATGACATTTATGTTTACATCGCTTTCATCTGGTTTATCATCATCATTTTTACTATTTCCATGAGTTATATCGTCCTCATTTGAATTTCCGTCATCAGAACTTTTCCCGAAATTGTCTCCCTCATCAGTACTTTCGTCACTTACACATGATTTTTTAAAATTTAGCCATGGATGAATTTTTTCGACAGGGTGTACTCCTTCGTAAATTGCTTTACCTTTATGTCTGGTGATGGGCGTATCTTGTACAGTATATCTGTCATTACTTAATACTTCAATAATTTTATAAGGCCCTGAGCATTTTGATACCAGTTTTTTACTTTTCCCCGGGCGTAATATGGACCGCTCAACCCTAACAAGATCTCCTATCCGAAATTGGCGCGGTTTACATCTAGACTTATCAAAACGTTCTTTTTGGTTTGACTGTGTCGTTTTTGTGTGGATTTCTACATCTGTTCTGATATTATCTAGATTTTGGGAGATGTTTAATTCTTCCGTTTCATTGTTTACTTTTGATCTTATTTTATTCTCTGCCATGCTAGTCAAATTTAATCCGAACAACACCTCTGTCGGAGTATGTCCCGTTCCTTTGTTAGTTGTGTTATTTAGTCCCCACTGAACATCTAACACTTTACTATCCCAGTCTGATTCATCACGTCCGTGATTCATAGCAGTTAGAGAATCAAGTATCGTGCGGTTGTACCTCTCCACTTGCCCGTTTGCACGTGGAGTAGAAACTGCGTTCATGATATGTTTAACCCCTATGTCTTTCAAAAACCCACCAAACTTTTTACCTGTAAATGTAGAGTATCTATCCGTTATTAACCTGACAGGGCAACCAAAGGTAGCAAAATATTCCTTGAAAACTCTTATTGTTGTGAAGGCTTTTGTATTTTTAACCGGTTTTATAGTAATAAATTTACTGTATGAATCTATTATTACCAATAAATATTTATTTTTTTTTTTACTTGCGTTGAATGGACCTAAATGGTCTGCATGCAGAGTGTGGAATGGCTTTGATATTTTTGGGATTGGATGCAAATAACCAGACTTTTTGCCTGCTGGAATCTTGCTATGAGCGCATTCCAAACAAGATTGTACATATTTTTTTATAAACTTTTTCATCTTAGGGAACCAGTAGGATTCTTTGATTTTGTCAGTAGTTTTTTCTACAGAAAAGTGGCCAATTTCATCATGACATGCTTTTAGGATATGCCACCGTACTCCCTTTGGTACTAACCACTTCAGTCCATTTTCAGTTATCCTATACACGCAATTATGTTTGATGCAAAAGTTCTGTTTAATCTCTATCACATTTTTACTGTTGGGATCTAATAATACCCGCTTAACCCTTTCTATCTCACTATCGGCAGATTGAACAGTCTTAAGCCAGTCATCTGAAATGACGAGAATGGACGGTAAGTCTATTTCATCACTAAGTGCGGCACCAGCAAGTGGGTTCCGACTAAGCGCATCTACATGGCACATCCCTTGACCAGATTTGTATTTCACGTTACAATCGAACTCCTGTACTAAACTCCACCAACGAGCTACCCTCGGAATCATATCTCTTTTAACAAACGTAGCGCGTAAGGAGTTACAATCTGTAATAATTGTAAACGGCATACCTAGTAGATAAGGTCGAAACTTTACCAATGAGGAGACAACAGCCAATGTCTCAAGTTCGTATGACGAAAAGTGTTGCTCGACTGGTGAAGTTTGACGACTAAAATACGCTACAGGTTTTAAGTCACCACTATGCTGTATCTGTAGCAAAATCCCTCCTACCCCCCATTTACTGGCATCAGTATGCAATTCGGTCACAAGACTAGGGTCATAAAGCGCCAAGATAGGTCGAGAGACGAGCCTCTTTTTTAATTCGTCAAAGGCATTTTGTTGGTCAGCGCCCCACATCCAGGAAGCATTGTTTTTAAGTAAACTAGTCAGGGGTTTAGCCATAGTAGCAAAACTTTTTATAAATTTTCTAAAAAAACTCGCCAAACCGAGAAACTGGCGAACATTATGAACGTTCGCAGGGCAAGGGAAACATTGCACTGCTTCCATTTTTTTATGACCGGGTTTTACCCCATCTGCAGATACCTCAAACCCTAGAAAGTCTACGGACCTTTGGAAAAAGAAACATTTGCTGGGTTTCAATGTTAGATTATAATTTCTGAATCTCTCTAAAATTTGGTGCAACTTTTCTAACCCGTCCTCAACAGTTTTAGATGGAACTAATACGTCATCCATATAAGCTACAGCGGAACTGAATCGAAGTGATCCTAAAGCTTTGTTTACGGTTCTTTGGAAGATGGCAGGTGCATTTGCAAGGCCAAAAGGAACTCTGTTAAATTCCCATTGACCGTCGGGGGTAACAAATGAAGTCTTGGGTTTTGCCCTCTCGGTTAACTCTAACTGGTAATATCCACTAGCTAAATCTAATGTGCTGTAGAACTTATTTCCCGACAACCTGTTCATTTGATCCTCCATGCAGGGAAGAGGGTAGTGCTGTTTTATAGTTTTTCTGTTTAGGGCCCTAAAGTCTACGCATAGCCTTTTATCTCCCGATTTTTTTCTGACTAAAATAATAGGACTGGCGTAAGGAGAGTTAGATTCCCTAATCATACCCGCATCACTTAGCTCATCTATCATTTCCTGCACTTCCTGTCGTTCTTTTTGCGATAGCCTATAAGGCCTGTACACTATCGGTTGATCATCAGTGAGATCAATATTCATTTTTTCCAATTCTGTGCAGCCTAATTCATCGAGTGATGTCGCAAAACAGTCGCGATAAGAATTTACCAAGTCTAAAAGTTGCATCTTATGCCCTTGAGAGATATCGCCAATATTCAAATCTTGTAATTGAAAGGGTTCAAGTGATTTTGTGACTTCAATTTTGTTTATGGCGTATAGCCCAAATGATTCTAAAACTATCTCCGCTCTAGCAATCAATTCATTCTTTTTGAATGTAATCGATTTGGGATTGATTGTTGTAATCAAAATTTCCCCAATGCCATCCTTTAACGAATAGACGCCACCCTCTATTTGGTATTCTCTGCCTGGCTGCCCTCTATAGCAAGAACGAACATAAATGTCCCCGTCAAATTTCACATTACAATCTACCTTTACTAAATGCAAACCCTTGAGTGAAGCATCATCTACCATTCGCAGCTGTAACAGATTTTTCGGCTCTCCTTCTAAATCATAACTAGTTTTAAACAGCAAGTCTTTTTCAGTTTTGAGTATTTCGATATGAGGCTGCTCTGTAAAAGTCTGTCCCACCAATAAGGGATACTTAAGGAACTGATCTGGCACCAAGACGCATGATACTGTAGCGCGTACATCCTGAATCTGAATCTGGGCTAAGGCTGAACCAAGTGAATGAACTATTGCACCCCCAAACCCTACCATCGGGTAACTAGTAGTTTCGTCTATTTTGCTAAAGATTGACCTAGCTACGCTTTCTTTTATTAATGTCAGTTCACTACCCAAATCGACAAAGCACACTGTATCATTTTCATTTACTTTTACATGTTGTACATATTTTTTTGCTACTAACCCTTTTCCGGGATCATTGATAACTAATACAGCCTTTTCTTCGTTACTATTTCCTGTTTTATTTTTTTTACGAAAACATTCGGATTCTAAATGGCCAACTAAGTTACAATTTGTACATTTTTTTATAGTTTTGGGGCATTTAGCTACTTGGTGCCCTTCCTGTTTGCAATTATAGCAGCGTAAATTTGTAGGTTTGTTCGAGGTACTGTTGTGAAGTTGACCTGGTTTTGAATCTACTCTTGACCTTTTACCCCCTGAGCTAAAGTCCCTTGCTATCCCCGGTTTGACATTTCGCAAATATGAAAGTAATCTATCAGAATCTCTAAATTGTGCTGCTTCTGCGCCTAAACGCACTGATCGATCATCGATGCCATGAATAATACATTCTACTGCCCGCTTGCCTAAAATGTCACAACGATTTAATAGAGCGACCTTATCGTAAAAATAGTCTTCGAGTGACTCACCAAACTTAGCTCTTTTTGCCAACATGTCGGCTAACATTATACCATAGTTTTCTTCGGAAGGAAATGCGGATCTAAGTTTGGTTTGCCACTCAATCCACGTAAACATTAATGTAGGAAGTCCCTCGTACCACTTCTTTGCAACCCCTACAAGTTTAGGCAGTGCGTAATGTATCTTTTGACGCTCGGACCACCCATATATCATGGCGCATTCGTTCACCTTAGTGAGCCAATGGTTGATGCTTTGATTTTTCAAAGAGGGGTCAAATTCAGGTATGACATTATTATTTGAAAAGTTTTCCCTGTGATTGAGAGACGCATGAGGTGCAGTGAAGCTGTTAAACATATTTGTAAATTGGGTCAAAAAGTCACGCGCAGAGTCGTTCATAGGCCTAGGGGTTTGTATTGGTTCATCCCGAGGTCTACTGCGGTTGTGATCATTTTCACGATCATCATCCCTAGTCCGGTGTCCCTGAAGGTGAGCCAGATCACTCAGGTTACTGTGATGTCTTACTTGTTGGCGCTCAGCATGCCTACTCCTGGACCTACTCTCCCGGGTTAGCAGGACTGGTGAGCGACTTCGACTTCTTGAGTGAAGCGACATGGAGTTACGCCTAGCCGCATGGTAGCGCATCCTTGATCCACGGTGAATGCTGACCGGTGAATGAAGAATACGTTGTCGAGGAACTCGCGCCCGCGACCTGCTACTCCTAAGATCCTTTTGGTCCACTGCAGCATGGTGCGCCGCTGCAGGTGGTTCAGCTACTTCCTCGTTTGCTTCCATGTATCTTCCGGGCTGAAAAGTAATGTTCAACGACATCAATTGTTCAAAATAATGTTTTTATTTTTGTAACCAAATAATTGTTTTGAACTTGCCAACTAGAGACTCAACAAATGGCAAGGTACTGCCTTATTGTTTTATAGCAAGAAAACATATTTAATTTTAAGTTGACAATTTTTTTTTTTTTTTTTTTTTTTTTTTTTTTTTTTTTTTTTTTTTTTTTTTTTTTTTTTTTTTTACTTAATAATTGATATATAATTGAAATAAAGTTTATTTTATGAACAGTAGTTAGTTATGCTGATTTTCACCTTAGTCCAAAACGGTAGTATTCTACTTAAACTACTGAAATTTATCATTAACATTATCATTGCGAGTAAATGATTATTTACGACGAATTAGTAACATTAGAAAGTAAATCGTCAACTGGCAATATTCATTTATCTCGAAAATATACTTGGTCCATTTTATTTTGTCATAGGTCTATGTATCATTCATTGCAAACAATAATTTAAAAGTTAAAAATGAAACAACGTTAATTAATACTGGACAATTCACTCCACACAGCTATAAGAAACAAGTTTGTATTATATATTAGATAGCGGATATTAATGTGCTATATAACAGTAGATATTTTACATTTTACTTAGAATATGCCTAGAACACCCTGTATAAGATCGTACAAATATTTTCCTTGAGGCAGGAATCGGACCCGTAACCTTTACTGGCAGACCTTGGCTCGCGGCGCCGCAAAGGTCGTCAAAATACGAGTCTAATTAAATGACCATGATATACCTGCTAAATGATTTTAATATATTCTAGATTTCTAAGGGCGATCAGTACCAGGTACTTACCGCAAATTAAAATAGACAAAGTGGGTATTCGTTTATGTTGTATTGCGATGTAAAAACCACATAATAGTAGGTAGGGATTAATAACACATAGGGCGAACGACATTAATCATTATTTATAGTAACGTTTCGACCATTATTGTGTGAAATGACACTAAACCAAAGTTTCTTGCTAAAATGCGCAGCTAGGCTTCAAGCATCTCCTCTAATTATGATATCTTTAGAGCGATAGAGAATATAATAAAGAAAGAAAAAAAAAACAAACGTATAGTCAGCCATGCTTTATTGAATTTAAATAACTAAGGATTTTAAATACTGCAGATGTTATCTGTTATCTTATCACCGAAGTAACAGGCCAAATGGGATAAAATGTAGATTATAAACTGGGCGTGTAGAAAAAATAAGTAACACAATATATAATTACGTACCTTTTCTTTGGAAGAATCTCCACTTCTGACTTGTTATCCTACCTCAAGTCAGGAGAAACAGCAAAACACGTGTAGTTCGAATCTCGGTATTTTAATTGCACAACTTTAGTTACTGTAATACACTTTACATAATGGTTCACTTTTATATCTAGTTCTTTAGATTGTATTAGGTAGAAGTCTCGCGATGGAATGGCCGCCCGGTCCGTTGTCCTAGCTTTTTATGGGAAGCCGACTGAACCGCTCGAAGTCTCGCATCGGGAGTCCTCGGTCCGGCATGGCCCGCTTCGCGTAGGAATATTCCTACGTAAACATTAGTCGGTTCGGCTCGGGTTGGTTTTTTCCTACGTAAACAGACGTCGGTTGGACTCGGGGCGTCTTGGATAGGAAGTTTCCTACACTAATCACCTTGCCTGTGTTGCCCTGTGACTTTGGCCAGCCGTTCTATAAGGAAAATTTCTACTTAATATACTAATTTTATATGGGAAAGCTTACAGGTGGTAGAATTGTTCTGCGGGGGGCGCTGCTGCCCGCCCCCCGGTGGATATCCCTTAGTCGCCTCTTACGACACCCACGGGAAGAGATGGGGTGGTGCAAATTCTAAGCCAGCACCACACAGCTATGTGTGTGTATGTTACATGCGACACACAAAAAATATTAGGTACTAAAATTAAATGTAAAGGTTCATCCAGAATGGACTTGTCTTTAAAATACATCATCATCAATCTTCTTCTTCCGGTCCTTATCCCACGCTAGGTGGGGTCGGCACAACATGTGAGTTTTCTCCATTCTGCTCTATCAGCCGTCATTTCTGTACATACACCTTTCTTAGCCATGTCCTCTTTCACACAATCCATCCATCTTTTCCTCGGTCTTCCTCTCCCCTTATATCCCTCCTCATTCAAACCTAAGACTCTTTTCGTCACATGATACTCTTCCCTCCGCATAACACGCCCATACCACGCTAACCTGTTACCCCTCATTTTTTCTGTAACAGGCGCTACTTTCAAACTTCCTCTGATGTATTCGTTTCTTATCTTATCCATCCTTGTCACTCCACACATCCATCTCAACATTCGCATTTCCGCTGCATGTACAGTTCGTTCATCCTTTCCTTTTGTTGCCCAACATTCAGATCCATACAGTACGACAGGTCTTATCACGGTCTTGTAGATTTTCCCCTTCAGCTTAAGGGGCATTCGCCGATCGCATATGGTGCCTGTGACCTGTCGCCATTTCATCCATCCTGCGCTTATCCTGTTCTTGACGTCCTTGTCTATCTCGCCGTCGTTTTGGATCAATGAACCAAGGTACCGGAAATTTGAGCAGACTGGTAGGGATACACCATCCAAGGCAATATTGGCAAAACTGGAGGCTCCGCCGTAGTCGAGGAACAGCTGTTCAGTTTTTGACCGGCTAATTCTCAATCCGACACTCTCCAAATTTTGCTGCCATTTTGCCAGTCTGCTCTGGACCTCCATTGCATCTTCCCCGACAAGAAAAATGTCGTCAGCAAAAAGCATGCACCAGGGTGCCTCCTCCTGTATGTCGGCTGTAAGAGCATCCATAATCAGGAGAAACAAAAGGGGCTTAAAGCCGATCCCTGGTGTAAACCTACAGTCACATTGAACTTGTCGGAAACTCCGGCTTCGGATCGGACGTAGGTACAAGCTCTACTGTACATTGCACGAACAAGCTGCAGGTATTTCCCTGGCACTCTCCTTTCTTTCAGCGCCCACCACAGAACCTTACGGGGTACCCTATCGTACGCCTTCTCCAGGTCAACGAACACCATGTGCAAGTTCTTGTGCGCATGTTTGTATTTTTCGCATAATTGGCGAAGTGCAAATATGGCGTCCGTTGTTCCTCGACCCGGCATAAACCCGAATTGGTTCTGGGTTATCTCACTTTCCCCTCTCATTCGTCTCGCAATGACTTTCTCCCAAACTTTCATAGTATGTGACATGAGCTTTATTCCCCGATAGTTGTTACAGTCCTGTACATCACCCTTGTTTTTAAAAATGGGCACCAGCAGACTGTTGCACCATTCGTCCGGGATCGCCTCTTCTTGTAACAACTTATTGAAGAATAAAGTCAGCCACTTCCATCCATCTGCTTTTAGAAACTTCCATACTTCTACAGGTATACAATCTGACCCGACTGCTTTCCTATTTTTCATGCTTCTAACCTCTTTCTTAACTTCTTCTATACTTATCACTTCTACTACACCCATGTTAATAGGTGGATTATCTAACATTCCAAGCCAGTCATTCTCTTCATTCATTAATCTGTCAAAATATCCTTTCCAGCGTTCATTTATATCTGTGTCATTCGTCAGAATCTTTCCTTCATCATCTTTTATACATTTAATGCGAATAATATCTCTTGCATTCTTCTCTCTTGCTTTCGAAAGTCGGTAGAGGTCTTTCTGTCCGTGCGGGCTCTCTAGGGATTGGTACAGTTTGTCCTGTACTTTTGCCCTAGAAACAGCTACCGCTTTCTTAGCTTTCTTCTTGCATTCCATGTATTCAATCCTTTTACTTTCTCTCGTATTTACATCCTGGTCATCCACGCTTTTCCATTCCTTAAATGCATTCTTCTTTTCTTTTAAAATGGTTTGTATCCCTTCACTCCACCACCAAGTATCCTTATCTATTCTTCCTTTACCTTTTGTTTCTCCCAGAACATCCTTCAAAATACATCATCATCAATATAATCTTAAAATTTAATAATGAAGACATTTAAGAGTCATAAGCCTGTGCTAGTCCACGGCTAGACATAGGCTATGTACCTAATATTTTTTTTGTGTCACATGTAAGAAGGCCTATGTCACATAGGCCTTCTCTTATGATCGCCGTAGTGCTCTGTCTTTAGCTTAAGGAATCCAACATCTTTAATATTGTATACGTACTATTGAATTTAATTTTAATTCATTGATAAATTATAATTGTTGTGTTTAAATGTATTTGGTTTGCTAAAGATCGTGTCAGTTATTCAATAAACAACAAACATAAACAATCTGCCACCAGTCTTTTGCAGATAATTTCTTCTTTTGATTACAATTCAGTCAAAAAAGGAATGTGTTTTGGCTGTCCACCTACAAACAATAGATCCATGTTTATGACATACTAAGTAGATAAGACCTGATTTTTACTCCATTGCCTATTATTAATAATAAATAAATAAATAATGCTGGAAAATTTACACAGCATCATCTAGCCCCGAGATAAGCAGAGCTTGTGTTATGGCTACTAGACGACTGATACATTACATAGATAGACAGTTTTATTATACATAGGAAATATCCAAAACACCCATCATATTATTGATGGGTGTTTTGATATTATTGATTATATAAGTATTTAAACCTACCTCGTATAGTAGTAGGTAGAAAACGTAGTAATTTATGAACATTATATTCTTCCATTGCAGACAAAGAACCAGAAATGACTGGCTACGACCATCGCAAGTTCACTATTTATCTTGTCCTATCCAATCCTCTTGAGAGAACCCGATAAATGTACCCTAAAAATAACCCAGCGTACTCCAGAAAGGCTAGGTCACAAGGCGATCCTTGGCTTACCAAGTTTGGTTGTCAAACGAGGCATAGTTCTCAGGCAAAGTTTCACCTCAAGAATCCATTCCACCGGGCTCCAAATAAAAACAGGTAGAGTTAGAATAAAATGCAAACAAACCAACCAAATTATGTATCTTCCTACGAGACAGTGCTCCTTCATGATTTTCATCGCAATTTTTTTTATTTTGTCTTTTACGTTCAAGGAACAAACCATTTTTATTTATTTTATTTTATGTCATTAATTTGTTTTTACCAAGGGGATTGGTTGTTTCATTAACTTGTAATTAGGTTGTTTGGCGCATAGAACATTCAGTGCACGTCTCTGCTCTGTACTTCTCACTCGCGAGAAAACCATTATCTTGTCATCCCGCTCGAAATCTAACTCGTGGCGGCGTTATTGCACACTCTTAATGTCTCATGTCAATAGCCTGTAGGGCACTGCAAAAGAATTAATTCATTTAAAATGGCAAAATTAAAATGAAAAATATAGGCATTAGATAGTTTTTCTAGAACAAATCATTTAAATGAGAATATCAAGGCTGTGATTAATTTTTTTACGACTAATCGTCAGGATAATGAATAAACCAAACTCATTTTGTAAAAGTTTGAATTCGAACTCGAATTTACTAAGTGAGCTCGCTCACTTCGAACGTCCTTACCACGCTCGTCACTGAGGCGCTACAAGCATTATCGAGTTTTACAGAATACAAAACTCACTGCGGATTCAGCTTAGTGAGGTTCGAAATGAGTTTATACAATGAGCGCAGTTCAATAACCAGCTGTTTGACATAAGCTGTAGCATCACGCCACATCCGCATGCCGAAATCATAACCCTGCTTTATGTGAGTAGGTCGGGTAACGACGCCCTTGGGCAAGGACGCGCAATGCCTGCTCACCCAGGGTTTCTGACTAGATCGGTACTTGAATCTGATACAGTACGTTTGCCCAGAATGTCTAATACTTAAAGCTAATACCAGATATGAAGATATATAATTTATTTATCTATTTTAAGGGGAACCAGCAGCACATACACACAAATAAGAAATAAATCATCGAAACAGGAGGCTATTAAGATTTTTTCACGGTTAAAAATAATAATAGTTTCATAAAAAGTGTGAACAAGTTGAGTAAACTGAAAACCTACTGAAAACAATGGAAAACATTAAAAAACGCAGAAAAATTACATTATGTAAAGATAGATAGATTATATCTTTATTGCACCATCAATACATAAAAAAAGAAATAAATTACTGCTAACTATATCGAGAGTTGCACAATCGGCAGCCTTATCGCTAACAGCGATCTCTTCCAGGCAACCTTTGGCTGGATAGGATCGGTACGTACAGAAACTGACGGTGGCGTAATTGAAGACACGTTAATATATAAAGAGAAACACAGAAAATGAATAATTAACAGAATAACAAAAATAATATCAAGATGCATTATCAAGAGTGGACCGATAGTGTTGGTGAACCATTAAAGTACGTACTACACTGATACTGAACGGTAGGTAGGTAAACTCTGACAGGAGCTACATGACCTGAACCCACGATCATTCTTCCACTCCAGGATTAGCAGAAGCACGGCGCAATACCATCCTTACTTGGTAGATATAGCCTCTACTCGAACAAAGCGGTTTTCCTCCACTTTCATTCGCACCGGAACAAGCTTCCTGCTTCTTTATCTTCAGCCAATTACAACCTGGGTCTCTTCAAGACAAGGGTGAATAGGTGCCTTCTAGATCTTCGTGATACACCACATCTTCGCTTTTCTTAAGGCGAGATTGCGGTCAAACGATGGTCTAGTGCCCACAACAAGGGAAATTACATAAATTTCAAATAAAATGTTCGGTTCAAAAATTACCAAAGGTTTTCAGACTCTTTTCCATGGAAATGTATTCAAAACACACTACCTCGTCTTCTACTGGAGTTTATCCACCAAAGTTGGTAGGCCGCTGATAGTTTTTGACTGGCTACAATATTCAAACACTGAAATGTCGCACCAACCCGCCGCCGCCGGGCTGTGTCGCCTACTTCGGTGTGTTGGCTCCTTAATTAACATGGCTTGAAAATCACTCTTGCTCTGTTCTCCTAACAATTTCAATTCACTCGATTTCGGAATATGGCACTATTGAATGCTACAGTCATTATTCGTGTCAGACTAAATGAAATCGACATTCATTTATTTATTTTGCTCGTAATGAACTGTATATGGTACCTATACAGCTTAGGTTTTAATGTATGCTTAGGTACATGTACCCTGTAGGGCACTGCAAAAGAATTTATACAGTTAAAATGGCAGAATAAAATTAGATAGGATAGGTAGATATTAGATAATTATTTCACACACGTCCAAGTAATTTAAATTAGAAAGCTGAGGTGGTTTAATTATTATCACATAGGTAAGGTATCGAGGTCATTGATCTTATTTTATGTTGTGCAGTAGTTTGTCGGATAGGAATTCGTCAACTGAGTAACAACATTTTACAGCAAGTAGGTTTTAAGTTTTCTACCAAAAGCTATGTCGTTTTTTCGTCTTTAATTATGCTGGGGGTTTTGTTATAACTTTTTACTAACCTATTATTCGGTTTTTTGTGACTAAGCACAGATGGTTATTATAAGGTATTATAAGTTGATTGTTGTTTCATCTATTGTATTTATTACATTTTGTTCGATTTCATTAAATGGAGTTACTATATTCTGTGAATTTGGTGACATTGAATTTTAATAAAACTGCTTTACCTACTTGAATTGAACACAGATTCGAGTATCTACCCGTCCACGGGTTTATTTTCTGTTAATTTTATCACGACTATGAAGTTCTATAATTGTTGATAGGTGAGTGAATGAAGACTGAATGATAGAACGAAGTTTTTCATAGACACAGTTACCTTGACAGCTTAGTAGTTGCGAATCTGGTACTCAACATTTTTGTACGATTTTAATGATGCCGACAAAGTAATATCATCATCAGCCTATACTAGTCCACGGCTGGACAAGCCTCCCCTAATGAGCGCCATAGCACCCTGTCTCCAGCTTGACGCATCCAGCATCATTCTGCAGTCTTTCGCAGATCGTCATCCCACCTAGCCGGAGGGCATCCTACACTACGTTTGCCGAGTCGCGGTCTCCACTCAAGAACTCGTTTACCCCAGCTATTCGGTTCCTTGCGAGGTATCCGGTCGGTCCACAGCCACTTCAGTTTGTTAATTCTTTGAGCTATGTCGATAACTTTGATTCTCTCTCGGATGTATTCGTTACGAATCGTAGTCATGTAACGAAGATTATTCTAGATGATTTTTCCATGAAAAGTACTTATTGAAAATAGTATCATTAACAATTATAATTTATTATTACCTCTAGAATTAGCCAACTGATGGTACGAATTAGACGCAATGCGCAAACCACACTCGTTCGGCCAAAATTACTCGCAAATATTGATGATTCAATGGTTCTATTTATTTACATATATCTATAACACTAATATTGTAGATACGATAAGTTCGGATAGTTAGATAGATGAATATTTGTTAACTCTTCGCTCAAAAACTGAACGAATCGGGTTGAAATTTTGCATACAGGTAATTGTAATCCAGGAATCAAACATAGGCAGGCTAAGTTTTATCCAATCAGTTGCCAAGGGATAGAAAACGTTTGAACTGATGTCTATACAACGCGTAAAGCCGCGGGCAGAAATTAGGCTATATCTATGCTATTGAGTATTTGTTTGTTTTTATTTAATGGGCTCCGAAACTACTAAACCGATTAAAAAAATTATTTCATCATAAAAAAGCCTATTTTTCAGGGAGTGACTTATACATATGTATTATGCTATATTTTATCCCGAAATTCCCACGGGATCGGAAACTACGCAGGTCAAGCTGCGAGGCGCTGCTAGTATATTTGTAGCTAAGGTAAGCTTAAGCCATCCTAAAGCCGTAACATTATTTTACTACCCAAACCCGAAGCCATCAAATAAACGAATAGCAAATAAACAATTCAATTGAACAAACAAAATGTTAGTAGAAATGTTTATTTCCGCATCACAACACAAATCTCGTAATAATAATTTCCATAACAATAATACGCGCATCCGCACTAGGGAAGGGAAAAGTCGATGAAAATTTGCATAATTTTATCGATAGGATGTTGATTTTTCATGTAGACTGTATTTCTGAATAAAGTCCACGTTCTAGTTGCACACCGTTGCCAGTGTAGTGAAACCGTTAAGCCCCCAATACATGTTGGCCAATTTATGGCCAACGCGAGCGCTGCTAAATTTGCCAAGACAAACCACACAAACCTTTTTACGAAAGCACGGGATATTTACCCAAGAACCGTTAGGAACCCGGATGGAATTGTTTTATCCGGAAAGCCAATAACTGCACTTTATCAAAAAAGTTGTCATGCCATGTGTGCATTTTTAACAAGATACCTAAAAATATCAAAGAATTACCTTGCAAAGTTAAGACAAATCATTCTTTGTTGTATCTTTTTCTAATTACCTAACACATAAAATTGACATTATATAAATTCAATGAAATCTTAGGATAGATTAATTTTATATATTTTTTAATTTTGTTTCCATTTATTTTATATCCTGCTCAATTTAAATTTATATCTTGTGTCTATTTTGCATGCCGAATTTACCGGTGAATTATTGAACTTACTTAAGCTTAAGACCTTTATAATTCCATTATTCAAGCAATAAATAATTATGATTATGAGCGTAGGCAAATCGAGATAAGGCAAATGCCACCGTCTAGACATTTGGCAAGTCTACGCAAACTTTTGCACCACAAACTACAACAACATGTGGACACGATTGGCCGAGCGCTGGCAAGCGCCTTTGATTTGTGCATAAAAACTGACACGGCTCCGAAGTGCGGCAAGTGGCCGCAAGTGACCGCAAGCGGTGGCAAGTCACTGCAATGCAAACGTGTCATCTACACGGCACGTATTGGCTTTCACTCGGCAACATTGGGCCAATACGTATTGGAGGCTTACAGTTTGGTCATCATGCACCATTCAATTGAACACGATAAAATATATATAAATGTATGACATGTGTATCTAGTGCAGGAGGGTGTCATAGTTTCATAAATGACGTCATCCCTCGGGCTTTTACCAGCGTGTGGCAGCTACCTTCGAACCACGTGGCCTTATGCGAGATGATGGTAAGAGACTGACGCTATGACTCTTATTCGGTCGGACATTGGTAAGAGCAGGCTCAGAAGCACCATCGGTGGAGTCCTTCAAACAGCGAAATACGCTAATATTTACCGAGATTACCTATTTGAGCAATTTGAACAATAGTTTTGGCGTGAAGAGGTAACAAACATCCCTAAAACCAATCATCCAAACTTTCGCTTTTACAATATAGTGTAATAGTGTGATGTGATACTATTTACCTACATATATCGATATCGATAAATTCTATCGACACTCCCCCATCCCTATTAATCTTTAGATTGTGCCATTCGAGATGTGAGTCAGAACATTATCGGGTAGGGGTGAAAGTTTAGGGTTTTTTCAGTACAAGGAAGGGGATGGTACGGCACGCTCAGCCATCTTGTAGTACGGCTTTGTATGTCTAGTGGACATATTGCTAGCATTCAACAATATTCTATCTAAATTGTGTTTTAATACTATCTCAGCCGTGTGTTGCGGCATAGAATCTGCACCACCCCAAATCTTCCCGCGGTTGTTGTAAGAGCGACTAAGGGATGTTTACCGGAGGAATTCTGATTCGAAATTCTGTCACCACACTGCGATCCCCAACTCGCATACCCAGCGTGGGAATTATGGGCATTACCCCCCATGAGATAACAGCCAATAAAGGCGCTTATAGGCCTGTGTCCAGCAGTGGACCAATAAAGTTGTTGAGGTTGAGGTTGAGGTTTAAGATTTAGATACCTTCTGTATTGTTTTTTTTTATCCCATGTTCTACTAGTTTGTACAAAAAGAAAGAAAAAATAAGGTTTTTTTGAAAATATGGGTAGGTACTAAATCCTGGGTTTATTAAAATATAATATGACCATAAAAATATTGTTAGATAAGATATTACGTATTTCTCATTTTCATAGTCTTACCGGATGCGTCACAACGCCCTAACGCGCCGCGCGCGCGCCCGCGTCGCGTCGCGTTGCGAGGTCCGCCAGACGTCGCCTATGCCGCCCCGCGAACCCCGCCAGCAGAGAGGATATTTAATTTCTTTAAAAAAACCTTACCCGGTTCTAATATTTAATTTCTTTAAAAAAATTTACTGTTTTCCTTTGCAAATAAACTCATAAGTTCCCTCTGGGAAAGCGTGATCCATCTTAGGCTACTTCTTCACTTTCTATAAGAGATAGTAGTCAAACGCTTCTAAATTTAAAATATAAAAAATTAAGCAAACGTTAGTTCAGTCCGATTTCGCGGGACAATTATTAGCCCTCTCGAACGAAAAATGGGGAATAATAAAAAATAAATTAAAAAAAATAATAATGCTGGACAATTCACACAGCATTATCTAGCGCCAAGCTAAGCAGAGCTTGTTTTATGGGTACAAGATAACTGATATACATAATACAATACACTACATAGATAGATATTTTTTATTATACATAGAAAACATCCAGAACGCCCTGAACAAATATCTGCAGATCGTACAAATATTTGTCCCGAGGCGGGAATTGAACCCGCAACCTCCTGCGTCGCAGGCGGATCTTCGCCCACCGCGCCACAGTGGTCGTCATAAAAAAGGGGGATAAAACATTTTATAAGACTACTTCACTGATAATACACTGTAAAAAGCTGCTGCCCATCATCTGACAGGTTCCATTTGTCCAAGAGTGGACAAGAGTGGACAATGTTCTCTCTTTTGAATTTCGTTTTATTTTATTTGTAGAAAAATAAGAGATTTTTTCTCCCTAATCATTTACCAGTATTCTTACAATATTATTATTGAGGTTTTAGTTATTTATAGTGCGTAATACCTCACACTCCGGGGAGAGGACTCAGGGGAAGACATGGGTTCGAATCCCGTCGAAGCCGAAACTTGTTGGAATATTATTTGATTTTCATAATATTATTATTGTTTTGGAATTTTAAAACTTTTAAAATCATCCCCTTTCGGCTTAATACACAATTTCCGTGGCACCCTATCTATCTGTATGTCTAGATCCAACGAACCCATTTCAATTTACTCAATATTCAGGCATCCGAACTCGCAAATGTTGTTTATTTTCTCTCAATATGTCTTGGGACATACGTAATAGGGAAACTTGTGTCCCTTAGGATGAAAAACGTATTCTATCTTATTTCCAAGCTTTTTTCAAGCTTGATGTTTTATTAATATCTACGAAGTTAGGGATAGCTTATCGAATTGTGGGTCGAAAAGTTTTGGGCTAAATTGAATGTAATATGCAAATACCTCGACAACAACGCTAGACTCAGGCCTCCCTCGAATAAGCGCCTGGGGCATGTGGGGGCGGTTTGCCCCCGACCCGCATGTGAAGCAGCATCGCAGTTTGCACCTGTTCCGATTAGATGAGGAATGCAAAAATGGATTATAGAAACCAAAACAATGGTCTGTGAGCATTGTTTTCTGCTCATCCTACCAATAATCATACGAAGAGAGAACAAAACGTTATCGAGATTTCATCTCATAAAATATATTTATTATTTTATATTTTATATAATATCTATACAACGTGTCGCAACCTGAGTCTGGGGCTTGGCTACAAGCGGTTCCATCGCCTCACCTAGGTACTCTTCTTGACGATGACTCTTTGCGTGTGGCGGTGGCTCTGCGGCTGGGCTGTAAGGTGTGTGAACCTCATATATGCACCTGCGGTTCCATGGTCGAGGCCGATGGCTATCACGCTCTGAGTTGTCGGCGGTGCACTGGGAGGTTTCCGCGTCACCATGCCCTGAATGACATAGTTCGTAGAGCTCTTATATCGGCGAATATCCCCTGTGTGCTTGAACCTCCAGGTCTCAGCAGGACCGATGGGAAGAGGCCAGATGGGCTGACTCTGGTGCCGTGGAAAAATGGGAAATGCTTGATTTGGGACGCAACTTGCGTCAGCACTGTCGCCGCCAGTCACCTGAGTCGCACCATGCTCTCGGCATCGGCCGCTGCCGAAGACGCCTGCTCAAAAAAAAGGCTTAAGTACGCTCCCTTGGAGCAACTTTACCATTTTGCACCTGTAGCAGTGGAGACTTTGGGCAGTTGGAGTGTGGACGCGAAGTGTTTAGTGGGAGAATTAGGCCGTAGACTTAATGAAGTGACAGGAGACTCCCGCTCCGGGTCGTTCTTGGTGCAAAGGATTGCCATTGCTATTCAGCGAGGTAATGCTGCAAGCATTATGGGCACCTTCGCGCCGGGAATGCTCAGGGGCGGGTTATTCAATGACTAATTCTTTGTGTATTTATTGTGTATTTTGACTATGTTTCTACATTTAATAAACTGTTCTTTCATATATTTAAATATATCTATACATATATAAAAAGGATTAAACTTCTATTGAAAAATGGCTTGAGCTTCTCACCGAAAAGCAATTCAGTTAAAAATATAATGAGGTAAATTCATCAATTTGTAATTACCATGTCTGAAATGAATATTAATAAACTATTAAACTATTAAACTATTAAACTATCTATTTCAACCAAAAAACAAAAGGTATAGAAGAAAACAATAACAAAAAAAGTTTATACAAAATACTTTTAAGATCTAGGGCTTAAACTCTAATTTTATATTTTAGCGATAAGACCGCCACTTGTCACTTAGTTCTTAAGCTGTTCTATTGTATTGTTTCTTTCATTAAGCGTGCAATAAAGAATTTTCTATCTATCTATCTATTTTACTCCCGATATGCTACTGTGAGGCCCGTATTATGAAAGCTTCCTCAGTCATCGATATATGCTTGAGCAATGCTTTTCTATAGCATAAACGTCACTCAAGCATAGCTCTATGACTGAGCAAGCTTTCATAATACGGGCCGTGACACTTTATGAGCAAGACAAAATTTTAAATATTGTTACGAAGTAGGTTAGTAGGTATGGCTCTACTTGTTTTCATTATCCCAAGTGAGAAAACTGGAACGTCAAACATCGGTATGGGGAAAAACTGGAATTTAAAAAAATAAATTCAGTTTTCCCCCTTGAAGATTTTTTTCTCGTTGGGGAAAACTTGATCGAAAAAATGAATTATAGTTTTCCCCCTTAGGGTGGATATTTCAAAGGAGAAAACTGGAGTAACCCTCTATCCGGGACATAATGGGTACCTTAGCATTAGAATAAAGTCACGCGCAGCTCGGATGTCTGTGAATAAACCTTAATAATAGTCGAAAACATAATCGTTATCCGACATTGCATAACAACCTACTACCACAGAAACCAGTATTTTTCCCACGATCTCACTCGATTAAAGAATCCCAAGAACTAAATCTAAATCTGCTCTGTCGAAGCACTAACTTTATTCGAAACTAGATTTACTACCGGAGATGCTATCTGGTTCAAAACAAATACGGTAGAAACGGAGAAACTTTAAGGCTGCGTTAACAGTGAGTAGCAAAAATGGAAGCGAATAATAGCATATAACGGACAGAAAGACATATTATGTATCAAGGAAATAAATTCGAAACTGTTAAAAATCCTCATTCCTGTTCACAAAAAAACCTTTTGCTAAGCCTTTTACTAGCTATTTAATTTTATTTAATAGAATATAAGTTATCTAACTTAAATTAGCTTAAACTTAAGATTGTTATTATTTTTTGTTTGATTATTAATTTTATTTTTTGATTGTTGTATTTATTATTTTAATAATGATGTATTGCTTTGTATTTAAATTTTCATTATGGTAGTACCTACGTAATATACTACCATAATGAAAATATATAATATGTAATAACATATGCAGAAAAAGTGACGTGTAATTTGTGACGTGTTATTTTGTATCGGAGCCTAGGCGGCGCATAATTACCCCTAATTTGAGCGTTCCACTTCCGAGAAGGAAGTATCCAATTCCCCGAATTTCACTCACATTCATGCTTACAATTTACCTGCGTCGAAAATTTCTGTGTAACGGAATATCAGATCTGTTAAAACAGTAATATTTCAAATTACGTGCAAATTTATTTTGTAACGGAAATGAAGGAAGTCTGCTGATTGCAATTACAGGTAGCAATCATTATTTCGAAGAATTCTGGTTATTAATTAATTTCAAACAGCGTTGGCTCACACCAAGTTTGAACTGTTTATTGTGGATTCATATTTTCATGTTTCATTTCACGTTTCAAAGCATTTTTGTTCCTATGTTTGTAATTGCTTGCATATTTGGTCTATACAAAGTAAAAGCGGAACTAAAGTGGTAAAGCGATATTATTTTGCATTCTCTACAGATTTAGAAATATCTTTTTTCAAATAAAATATCGCGCACTGCCAGCAATCATTGTATTTATTTATGAGAAAACATAAAATTTGGTGTTCATTAAAAAAAATACACAAATGAAAACTAGTAGGTACATACGATGGAAACAGTGGAGCAAACTATTTTAACCATTGAGGAAATTCAACTGCTTTATTGTTAATAGCTCTTCTTGAAAAATATGATCAACAGAGGTAGTAGATTATTTAATAATTATGTATACTTAGAAGTTCTCTGACTTTTCGTGAGACGCTAAGAATAGGCAACGCCGAACGTGAGACGATTGGAACATTTTTCGTGAGACGCTGAGAATAGGAACGTCTCACGTGAGACGTTCAGAATAACCAAAATGGTCTGGTATCACCATAAACGCAGCCTTACTTCGTAGTTTGGCACAGATTAGAGACCTAATGTTACTTCGGGTTTCGGCTAAGCTAGATGATACTGCAAGTAATGTCCAGTTTAAAACATTCCTTTCATTTTCTTATCTCTATATGAGCGAGAAATGTTTTAGATTTTTTGTTAGAAAGATACCTATACAAACATGCATGTATTTGGCCGAGAATCTACTTTCACAATTTCCTAATCGTTTCTAAAAATCTTTTAAAATTTTAAGGTCTTGCTCTCCACTTTCCGGATTGTCGCTAGAAAAACTGCTCGCCGTTTTTATACGTAGTCTCTTTCTCTAAAAAAAATCCAAGTATCACTTAAAAGTCTTTAAAATTTTCGAAGCTCGCTCAGCTTTCTATTTTTTTATTCATTTAAGCAACGAATTTATTGTATGGCTCCATCAAATATTTCGATGTCCGAGGGAGTTCTGTCGCTAAAAGAGTCTGAGAGCCGCTGTATAGAAAAATTAGTTATCATAATAAAGTCACGATAGTATCGAGTCGGATCTCAGACAATGTAACAATCGATATTAGAAAAGAAAAGTCTAAAAATGTACCTATGGGTTTGACATGTGCCTTAGATATGTCACGTGATCTATTTCGAATTTTCCCTACGAATCTTTCAATTGTTTTCGATTTGCTTCATACCGAATGCCGGTTGGCTACGCTCTCTGGAGTTGTGATGAGGTCATGGTTTACCAAAGGTCTATGAATGTTCAAAATAATTATTATCAGAGCGTCTGGTCGAAGCGACGCATGACCCGAGAGCTGGTGAGTATCTGGCACAGCGCATCAGCATTGCCATACAGCGGGGGAATGCAGCCAGCGTCTTGGGAAAACTTCAAATTGGTATTGATTTGGATCAGTAGAGCTTTTTTAATATTGTTTGCATCAGTCTGCAGTCAGCTTAATTATTTTGTTCATTTCTTTTATTTAATTGTAAAAATACTTTTAGATAAAAAATAAACCTTGCAAACAATCTACAAATAGATTGTATGCAACGGTTATATTTATAAATTAAATCCACGTGACTCGTTGAGGGAATTATTTAAAAGATAAAAAGAAGCCTATGTTTGATTCCAGGATTAGAATTACATTACATGAAGAGGTAACAAACATCCATCCATCCATGTATCCATAGATACAAACTTTCGCATTTATATTAATAGTGTGATTCTACAGTAAAAAAATAAGTAATTTATTTTACTTCTGCTAATTTGATAATATTCAGAATCTCAATTTTCACTCCCCATTTCCCCACACTGCTGGTCCAACCACAGTTAATAAGCCTCTAAAACAGGACTTGTGTCCGGCCGTTAAGGTTCAATTTGCATTAAAATCATATTAGAGACAAAGTTACGGGGCAAGTTTGAAACTGGGCAATTCGATCCGTTGGAACTTCCGCATTATTACTGCGAGGTCAGTGATAGCTGGTCAGTAGCCACTTCGAATGGTTTGGCTGGTTCTCTAATTTCTACCAAAATTAGCAAAAACATTCCTAATTAGCACCGACAACTAGTTACTGTGTGGTAGCTTAGAATTTGCACCACCCCAACTCTTCCTAAGGGTGTCGTAAGAGGCGACTCAAATTGAAATTGAAATTCAAAAATGCTTTATTTCCATATCTATGTATTATAATACATATAAAAGAAAGTCGTGGTAGTTACACTATTTATAGCTCAAGATCGGCTGAACTGATTTGGCTGAAAATTGGTGGGGAGATAGCTTTGAAACAGGAGACGGACATAGGATAGTTTTTATTTCGTTCCCGGCTGAACGAATCTTGATGAAATTTGGCAGGGAGGTAAACGGTATCCCGGGGACGGACATAGCTACCTGAATAGAGCGTGCGAAGCCGCGGGCAAAAGCTAGTATACAATAAATGTATCTACACTTAGACACGGAAATAAAGTGGTATTTTTTATTTAGGCCACTTCGGTATGTAGACTAAAGTAAAGAAACGACGAAGAAACCTTTAGCCTGTTAGTTGTTATTTTTCAAGTTGGAGCAAAATCCGTCCCAAGCTTTTTTATCCTCTAGTTAGGCTGATATTTTATAGTAAGCTTTTTTACATAGTAAAGTTTTAACAGTTTGTTTGAATTTATATACTGATAATTTTTAGAACTCAGTAGGGGTTTTGTTGTAGAAGCGTATACAATGCCCTTTAAAAGATATGCACATAAGTTTTATGAAGCCTAGTTGTGGGTACAGCGAGTTTATGTTTATTTCTAGTATTTAAAATATGTATATCGCTATGTTTTGGGAAACTATTGATATTTTTATGAGTACACAACAAATTTTCATAAATATATTTAAACCATGTATTATATACAGCCATATTAAAATTGAACTAAGGGACTCCATCGGGGGCGGGCAAACAGCGTCCTCTGCAGAACCATTCTACTATTGCAAATAACTACGATTCTCAACCCGCAAGCCCAGCGTGAGGATTATGGGCAAAACCCCCTTTTTTTATTCGGCGAGTAAAAATTCGTTTACGAATAGACCGGTCTGCGGGGGATACAGAATTATGTGGGACTTACCGCCCTGAGAAGTACGTAATACCCACTCAACAACTCTCCGGTGTCCCTCGTTCGCGATTTTCGCCGAACCACGGGAACATAATACAGTTTTTTGCCGTAATACAGTTTATAACTAGCACGGAAGGTACGAGACATGCAACACAGCAGCCTTAAAGTAAAGTGAAGTAGGTACTTAGTTTTAAGCCCATATTTATGTTACCTTATAATTTGTTTGTACAAAGATTAAGTGTTAACTTTAACTTTAAGGCCATCTTGTAAATTTTGAAATTAACATTTTTCTTATTATTCTTATTTTGTAAGTAGGTAGTAATTGAAAACACTAAAACTGCGTTTTTAAAGGAATAATCTGTAAATCATACCGTTACCTTGCACTTATCATATTTAAATGTAATTAGTTCCTTCTCATTTCTAATAAAATAAACAAAAATCTTTTCTTTTTGACATCAAATAGTTATGTGGATGGTTAAGAGAAGTCAATAAATTGCAAAATTGCAAAAAATATAACCTCCGCGATCCGACTGGCGCATGGCGTCCCCTTTTACTCCCATACTTAGCTAGCAAGCCCGGCATTCCACTCACTCGCCGCGCCGACTCCATTCTTCCGTCACCTTTCCTACCCTCTATTGGGACACAAACAGGACGCAAACAGTTACATGCGAATGTGACTGCTGTGCCCAAATGGGCATTTCTCCCCTCATACTATCAGGTGTGTCTCACATTTACCCCCTATGAGATTACGGCCAATAAGGCGCTTATACGTTCAGCAGTGAACCTTAAACAGGCTGTAATTAAAGAGACTTCAAATTTTCCTGCGAACGTTTTTAGAACTTCCATTTTACCCGCTCACATTGAGATCCAACGAACTCCCTACGAATCCAATAGCTGTCTAATCTTTGTTCATGGAATTGTGCGGAATTCCAATAAAATCGTTAACAAATATCTGAAAATTCTGGCAAGAATGCAATCAAAGTAGTTTTAGGTTTGGCTAACTTGAACAGAACGAGCTCTTTAGATAGAGAGCTCTTTGAGTATTTCAGAGGGCGTAGCCAACCGGCATTTGCTATGAATTGAAAACGTCGTAGGGAAAAATTCGAAATAAATCACGTGACATATCTAAGTTATTATTATGTCAAACCCAATACATATCTTTGGAATTTTTTTCTATCGATTTCGATATCGATTGTTACAATGTCTAGGCCCTCAGGACTTGTAATTTACAATCTACCTATCCCAATAAACTTTAATGACTTACTGAATCGATTGATAGAATTGATTGTAACTAAACTACTTATAGTGTAAGTTTTCAAGGTTACTTTTAAATACAGTTAGTAAGTTACTGATTACGTAAGTCTGTAAAGTTATATTTCATATCAATAAATATTTCATTTCATTTTACAACACATTAAAATTATAATTATGTATACAAAATTTTAATATACAAAGACTTGTCGAGTGAGGATTGCTTCTAGGGTAAATTAAATTACTATTTTTTATGGTTCGCTTGCAATTTACAACTCGAATTGAGTATATATCCCAATTAGCTCTCATTTCAAGAATTGGGGTTTAAGGTTGCGGGTTCGATTCCCGCCTCGTGACAAATGTGTGTATGATCTGCAGATATTTTTTAAGGACGTTCTGGATGCTTTCTGTGTATAGTAAATAATATCTATCTATGTAGTGTATTACGTATATCAGTTATCTAGTACCCATAACACAAGCTCTGCTTAGCTTGGGGCTAGATATGCTGTGTGAACTGTCCAGCATTATTTATTTATTATAATTAAACGAATAAAACGACATTTTCTAAAAATGTGTCCTAACTAGATCGATTTATCGCCCTCGAACTACCTATATACCCTATATACTAAATTCCATGAAAATCGTTGGAGCTGTTTTCGAGAGTTGCTCGTTTAAAGGTTTAAAGATATTTATTCCCAAAAAAGACACAGTCATTTACATGAGAATAGTAATTTAGCTTAGAATTAACAATTTATAAAAGTAAATTAAAGTTGTTGTTCGATCTGTAGTTAGTTATTACAGTTTTGCATAGGTAAATAAACAGATAGGTATAAGATTAAGACTCAGACCGATGTCAATACTCCTAAAGGTAGCTCTTTAAGGCGCATACCCGAGCCAATCTGACAGCGATATCTATTTTATCATATTTTTACTTTTATTACAGGATTTTTTTTAAAAATCCTACGTTCAGTTTGTGGTATCTATTATAAGCTATTTTTTAATACCTCTGTCATAATTTTATCTCATATAGTTTAGGAGGAGATGAGAAAATAGAGTTTGGTGGCCAAAAAGCGCAACTTCGTATCTCTGCCTAAGCTTTACAACATGAAACTATTACAGAGACATTAACAAATAGCTTATAATAGATACCACAAACTGAACGTAGGATTTTTAAAAATTCCTGCGTTTAACGTAATAATAAGATAAAATTGTTAGGGGCGCCACTTTCACTGGTGTATGGGCCTTAAAGAGAAGTCTACACTACACATAGCTCGCTCGTGACTGGCCGCCTTGACCGGCGCGCGCGCACGTTGCCAAGTAGGCGAGGCCAGACGCTGTTATTTGTTTATTCGGCCGACAGTTTGGGTATTCCGTTTATTTTTATTACGATTAGCTGCTGAAAAAATAAAAGCGACAGTGTAGTGTCGTGATTTTTACACAGCCAGAAAATTTGTTAGAAAACTTTCTTACTATACCGTATCCATCCAGCATAGAGCATGTTAGTAAATAAATCACGATACAAATAACAAAAACTCACTTGCTTGGCGTCGAGTTTCAGTTATAATTGTAAGCAATTTTTATTGAAGGGAGGATCTAAAATCGACAAGTAATGTAAATTACGTATAAAAGGACGCGCCAACAAAGTGAATTTTAGGTTAAGTATGGGCGGTTTGTATACGTTTATGCCTCATTCAAAATGGACACGGTATAGATCCAGTCTATGTATTTATTTAAAAAAATCTACTGAGAAATAAAGTTCTTGATAGATTAATCATGGAATCACATACTAGCTGCACCCCGCGGCTTCGCACGCGTTGTTCCTATGGAAACGTTAATAGGTGATTGCTATTCCATGGGAATTAATTTATGGGATATAATGTAGCGTATGTTTGATTCCTGAATTAAAATTAGCTGTAGGCAAATTTCAGCCTAATCCATTCAGTACTTTTGGCAGGAAGAGTAAACAAACATCCATCCATCGATCCAAACTTTCGCATTATATAACACTAGATGCGCCCCGCGGCTTCGCACGCGTCTAATATATGGGATAAAAAGTAGCCTATGTTTGATCCCAGGATTATAACTTTATAATTACCTGTATGCAAAATTTCAGTCTGATCTGTTCAGTAGTTTTGTCGTGAAGAGGTAACATCATCCATAAAAACTTGATAACATTAGTTTGATTCAATTATATTCTAAAGCTAGAAAACGTTACCACTTCAGCATCAGTTTTCCACTTTCCACTGCACTCTAAACACAGTTAAAGGCTCGCATCTAAGAGCCCTTCAAAGTGGCTTTATTAAGTCGCTGACAGAGTCAATATAATTCTTAGAGCGATACCATTGGAAGTGGAAACGTCAAGTGAAGACGGATCGCTCAGTGGGGCCTATTACGTGTTGGAACTTGGGACAGGCCGTGTGGCGTGGCTTACAATTTGCACCACCCCATCTCTTTCCATGACTGTCGTAAGGTAAGGATATTCACTGAATTGTGACCCTTGTGAATGATTTCCGCAAAGTAATGCCTGAATCCTAAAAATATTATAAACGCGAAAGTTTGTAAACACGCCTGTATGTATGTTTATCGGGCTGAAATTTGCATACAGGTAGTTGTAGGCCTGGAATAACACAAAGGATACTTTTTATCCCATGAAT
The DNA here is from genome assembly GCA_955876795.1 of Eupithecia tripunctaria. Taxonomy (NCBI): domain Eukaryota; kingdom Metazoa; phylum Arthropoda; class Insecta; order Lepidoptera; family Geometridae; genus Eupithecia; species Eupithecia tripunctaria. The sequence goes on along the minus strand of OY041623.1, from coordinate 2,074,551 downwards.
CAGTTCCCGTGGGATTGGCGTGTGAAGCCGCGGGGCGCAGCTTGTCTATAATTTATATTTCTATGGTCAATCAGTAGTCATTCTACGATCAGTCGAGATCAGCAGGTACAGCCTGAACAGGAAAATTTGTATTAATAAAGATGTGGTTTAAAATATGAATAAAACTATTCTGCATGAAAAATATATCAAAACGTTGGCGCGGTAAAAGCCTGTACGCACTTTGGATTTAAACGCGCGGTTAGCCATCATTAGTGGCCATTTTGCGGCGGTGTTGCAGTTGTTGGTGTGAAAACGGGTTCTGTCGTTACCACTTGTCGTGGACATATATTTATTATGAAAGTCTCGACGGAGTGGTATTATAAGTTTAGAGATTTTCTTTTGTTTAACTCAGTTGTCTCATTCATTGGTGATGACGAACGAGTAGAGCTAGAAAATAGAAACGAGTTAGCGAGCAGTGGGGATCGAGTGTGTTGTTCCACTAGTTTTGTCATGTAGCTATAAGCGAGCATGGCTAAGCGAGTATCGCTGAGCGACTGACCCAGTATTATCTTTGATTGCTTTTGTCGCTCAGCGACAAATAGTGGAACGAGCCCGCGCCGGCGGCGGGGTGTGAACAGTTAGCGATCAACTGTTAATATATGCATCTCTTTTGTTTACATGGAATGTAAATCTGTTGTTCGTTTCTTGAGCGAGAAGATGATAAGTAAGTCTTTCTCGCCGGCGGCGGCGGAACAACTGTAAATAGTTGGCCCCTGCCCGCGGCTTGAAACTCGCTTTTCAGGATTACAATAATATGCTAATCCAGGCCTAAAACTACATCGAAGCAAAATTTCAGCTTTCAGTTCAGTAGTTGGCGCGAGAGGTAACAAAATCCAAACTAAATAACATAGAGTAATTTCAGTTTCATACGAATTGTTTCATATAAATCAAATATAACAAAAATGTTCGCTTGCGGCGGGAATTGAACCCGCGTACTTCCCTCAGTACGGGAATGCGGTAGAATCTTTTTTTTTCGAATGGACTATAATGCTGTTGACCGCAGATGGCCATGACAGCGTTACCGGACTTTTGGCGGGCGCAGAGGGCGCCTCGCCGGTAAAATTTAGGTTGGGGCGAGACGCACAAGGGCCACCACTTAGGTGCGAGCCTCGGCTTGGGCTGTCGCCAGATGCTACGAGATGACATGGAGGTTACGCCTTAGGGGCATGAATGCAAGTGGGCGGAAGGAGGGAATTCTTCGACCCCGCTTCCGGCATCGGTTTTTAGTCGGCTGTGTAATGTACGGTTACGAATCGGTTGACGTCATATCCGGGTTAGCGGCGGTGAGTGGGTCAACGGGGTCACCGAGAACGTGTTTTGTGGTTTACGGATGTAGAATCGATCACATTTTCGTACTTACGTAGCTGATACGTTATCTCATAACTAACTACACCCCGAATTTAAATATAACTCGAAGCCAAGTGACGTAGGAGTCGAATATCTCTGAGACTTCATACGGACTTCAGCGCCAAAATTTTTTAAGATATTATTTGATTTCCTAGAAATTAACCTAACTGTAACAAACTATAAGAACCACAAACTTATTTCTTGTCCAAGGTAGATGCTACACTACGTGAAAGTAGTAAAGAAGATTGCAAGCACTTGCTATCAATATCTATATAAAACACGTAATCCATCCCAGTTGACAAATGCTCGGACTCGTATCGCCTCTTCTCAGAGTGGCTAATGGCCCCGCCATTTATCATAGAAGCCAAATGTCTCTGTCCCGTTTTCTACCAATAAAAGAGATGTGTAAAATTGACCAATAGAATCTCGAGGAAATGACGTGTTGGCCATGTGACGTTATACTGATAACATGGTTATGTGATTTAAGATTACGCGAATTTTCTCTCTACTGAGGTAAAGAGACTGAGGAGTGAGTCTATGGCCCGTATTATGAAAGCTTGCTCAGTCATCATTCTATGCTTGAGCAACGCTTTTCTATGGCATAAACGTCACTCAAGAATAGCTCTATGACTAAGCAAGCTTTCATAATACGGGCCTATGTGATGTTAGTAACGAGACGTGATCGTGACATCGTCTTTTTCCATACAATCTGAGTTGAGCGTTCGATGTCGATGCTCGCCTAAGGCAATAGTATCACCGCCGACGAAGAACTGAAGCGCGTGGAGCTAGAAACAAGAAACTAGTTGTCGAGCAACGGAAAGCCAGTGTGTAGTTCCTATAGTTTTGTCACTCGGCTATAAGCGAGCATAGCTGAGCGAGTACTATTTTTGATGACTTTTGTCACTCAGCAACAAACTAGAGGGTCGAGTCCTCGCCGCCGGCGGCGGTTCGCGGCGGTGCATGTGAACATTCGGCGATCAACTTATTACTTATGCCTCTTTTGTTTACATGAAGTGTACATCTGTAGCATCCGCTGTTGGGATGCTTAATTCGGGAGACCAGAAAGAGCTAGAGATATACTAACTAATTGGTTGAGATAGAGCGACTAACCGGACTACATAATGCACTGAAGATCTCCACCGCTGGTTGGTTATACTGGTGATAACGTATTGTGATCAGCGATGATTGAATCACAGGGGAATACACTAATAATTGATTTTGTTTTTAAAAATATGAACCGACTTCAAGTCGTTGCTGACGTAACTTACTTCACGAGGGTCATCATAATACCGGCGCTGAGTAGGTAATCTGACTTACCTACTCAGCAACATGCTGAGTTGACACTTCTTTGGCTCAACATTCGGCCAAGCAGCTTGCATCTGAAGTACCACTGCTGGGATGTTTTTAACTTCTTGAGCAAAGGCCTTGGCTATATTTTGATGTTACCCTGCATCCTATCGTCTATTTAATTCTGGTCTATCGTAGTTAACTATTTTTTGATTCGTACTAAATAAACTTTTTTAATTTCATTTCAAGTTTATAATGCTTTGATGCCCTTATTAAAAGCCCTTATTTCCCGTATTCTATAAAGTTCTAAGATGTTTTAGCTCAACATGATATGCACAATCATGTCCATGTAAATCTCCTTCAACTTCTTGATTTTTAGCCCTACAACGACGTCTGGCTTGGCACCCATAAAGTGTGGCCGATGGATGATTCTCCAGTCTTGTTGATAAATACCAAATAATAATAATACCAAACTTAAAGATAATTCTTTACAAGTATAAAGTTTTTCATTCCCATTGTCAGAACTGGACCAAATTAAAATGAGACCACACGGGAAGCACAGCTTTCAAATAAAAAAAGAATCATGAAAATCAGACCACCCAGTCAAAAGCTCTGAGGTAAATAATTGGTGTGATTTGAGATGATGACAATACAACATTTTTTTTTTTTACGGTAATACGGTACGAGTCTCCAGAATTGATATATTGTTATTACAGGTTTTTTCTAAAACCTATAGCAAGCTCCAGCCTCTCACAATACAGGTTCAATTAAGTTCTACTGTACTTATGATAACTAAATCTTAAGAAAAACCTATTGTAAAGAGGAAATAAACAAATATTTTTATTATTATTATTATTTTACGTTTCTTGATCGAGAAAATAACCGATAGCTAGTCGCTTACTTGCCACCGGCGCGCGCTGGGATAACTAATCTACCCATAGTAAGCCATTTCCTGTGGAAACTTTCAAAATTATGTAATTACGTTCGCTATTCACTGAAATTGCACTCAGAATTATTGAAAAATCCGGCATCACTAATAGAACAGACAAACCTAACTGCTCACTATTCCATCCTACATTAAATGCAGAGTTAGGAGAATGCTCATTAAATTCTGCGGGTATTGGAGCTCAGCTTGACTGCCAGTGTTTAATTAAGATTCAGCTAGGTCACGGATTCATCAAACATTATATTAAGTTCAGTTCGATCGAATTCTAAGTTCTGAGGCGTAGTTTTCCCTACGCCTCAGAACTAAGTCGAGATAACGATAGAAATAAATCGAGTCGAGAGAGAATTTTAATAAATTAAGGCATTAACACAAACCAGCTGTGACGGCTAAGAATATGCTCCACTCTTTCGTGTAAGAGGCGACTACTTTCGAGAAGCGAGCACCCAATCTCCCCATTTAAACCGACTTCAAACTTTTCGTTTCTCAATTCGACAGTTTTTTTTTGTTATCTTAGAACTTTAGACCTGGTTATCCGAATTTGATGATTCTTTTTTTATTTGAAAGCTGGTACTTTCCGTGCAGTACCTACCTACAGTAATTTGGTACAGTTCTGACAATGGAATTTATAGTTTTCTTAAACAAACTCAATTATTGACGTAATGATTTTATTAGTTTCAATACGTGTGGTTTTTCATACTTTAAAAGTCTTGTTCTAGAAACTTCCAACAACTTATTGCTGCGAAGAAACTCCTACATATCACTTTTAGTACCTCTACCCTACATTCGTCTTCATTTCTGTAGGAAATGAAAGCATTTATCATCTGGCTTTGTACAGGTTTTGAACCCGCGTCCATTGAAATAGACTGTCTAGTGCTTTAGCCTTCTCGAGAAGATATATTGACTTTGAACGGTTAACGATTAATAAATCTATTTTTCTAATGGTTTCGTTGGCATTTATACAGTAAACTTTTGACTGTGCCTTATGTAATTTACTTCCAAATTGTACTTCAAAATCGTCATTTATCTCAGAATCTTCGAAAGTTATATACAATACAACCTATTAAGGGAAATGTTACTTCGATATTTTATTGTGAATTACATGTTCTAATAACACGATTCGTGAAAGTTTTTACGATAGTTTATTTTTTTGAACATAAGATGTTTTGCTCACATTTTGCTATTTATCTCAGGAACAGCACACATTTTTTCTTCGGTTTTGTTCTATATTGTTTATACCTACAGGCGCATACAGGAGCCAATATGACATATTTTATCATATGCTAATTTTAAAATGTCCTATGCTTAACATAGGACATTTTAAAAATCCATCGTACAGTTTGTGGTATCTATGATAAGCTATTTTTTGATACATAATAGTTTTATCTTATATAGTTTAGGAGGAGATGCGAAAATAGAGCGAGTTTGGTGGCATAAAAGCGCAATTTCGTATCCCTGCCTACGCTTTACAAATGAAACTATTACAGAGATAGATTTTTAAAACTTCCTGCGTTTAACGTATTATTAAGATAAAATAGTTGGGGGCGCCACTTTCACTGGTGTATGCGCCTTAAGCTGAATCTCACCGAGTCATATCAAGCATTTGGATATTATTGTTTTTATTAGCAATGGCTCGGTCCTGGCTAAAATAAATAATAAAAAAATAATGGTAATATATCTACAAAATACGGAAACGATAAAATCTGATAAATAGCCAAGTGTGAGTCAGACTTTGGTAATAATGGTTTGACTGCTAACTTGCTGTATGGTGCTGGCTTAGAATTTGCACCACCCCAACTCTTCCCGTATCGCAAGAGACGACTAAGAGATATCAGGGGTTGGCAGCAGCGCCCCCCGCAGAATAATTTTACCATCGAACTGCGATCCCTAACCCACATGCCCGGCGTGGGGATTATGGGCACTAACCCAACTATCCATGGTTGTCTGGTAGAGATCGCTCTTGAGCGATAAGACTGCCACTTAGTTTTTAAACTGTTTTATTGTATTGTTTATTTTAATAAGTGTGCAATAAAGAATCTTCTATCTCTATCTATCTATCCATGAGCTGAGCTGGAGCGTTGCATCTGCCGCCATGGCGACGGTCAAGTCCCCATAGCACCAGATGCGGTGTGGTGCTGGCTTAGAATTTGCACCATCTCATCTCTTCCCGTAGGTGTCCTAAGAGGCGACTAAGGGATATCCAATGGAGGGCGGGCAGTAGCGCTCCCTGGAGATCAATTCTACCGCCGAACTGGGATCCCCAATCCGCATCCCAGCGAGGGGATTATGGGCATAACCCCCGTTAGATAAACGCTAATAAGGTGATTTACCTTTTCTTATTGCAAATTTTTCGCATGAATGGCAGGAAAAAAGTCCTACAAATGGGTAAACCTAACCTACCCATTTGTAGGACTATTTTCCTATCTCTGAATAAACTTTACAAAAAAAAACTATTACAGAGGCTTTAAAACAAGCCAATAACAGTGGGTATCGAAAATTCCCCAACATAATATTTGAAATTTCCTTTTTTCAGAGCGTTGCATGCGAATGAATTTTGTTGTATTTCATCAGAGAGGGTTTTGTGCGGAATTGCTATGAAATATTTTTAATCCTTATATTTCACTTAGGCCATGTTTACGGAGACGTGGAGCGTGCAGCGACGCGGCCCGTACAGTATTCAAACATATGGCGTTGGTAGAGTGCGTTTACGGAGAAGCGATTTTACACGCGTTTGTTTTATATGACGCGCCTTATGCGTCGGACGTTGCGGAGTCACCGCCGCTCTACACGCCCCGCCTATCCATAAACATCAACGTACATTGCGATATGTTTGTGTTTACGCGTGCGATGTCGCGCCGCTGCTCTGTAAACAGAGTAAAACGCTCAAGCTCAATCTCCTCAACAGCCTATATTAGTCCACTGCTGGACGCAGGCCTCCCCCTGATAAGCGCCTTTAGTAGCTACTATCTCATGAGGGGTAGTGCCCATAATCCCCACGCAGGGCATGCGGGTTGGTGATCACAGTTTGGTGACAGCATTGTTCGGCAGGAGGCGCTGCTGCCCGCCCCCGGTAAATATCCGTTAGTCGCCTCTTACGACGCCCGCGGGAAGAGTACGGGTGCAAATTCTATGCCGCCGGCACCACACGGTATTCTATGCCGCCGGCACTACACGGTATCTCGTACGGCATCGGTATCGTAGACGCTCAACGCGTCTCTGTAAACAAGGTCTAAGGCCCGTATTATTAAAGCTTGCTCAGTCTTCAATCTCTGTTTGAGTAACGCTTTTCTATAGCATAAATGTTACTCAAGCATAACTCGATGACTGAGCAAGCTTTCATAATACGGGCCTTAGACATGTCAACTCAAGTAAGAGAAGAAATCTGTGACGGACGGACAGACAGATAAACAGACGGTGTAAGCTTATTAAGCTATTGCATAGCTTCTATCGCGGGCCTTGAGCGCGGGGACCGAATCCTGAAATTCCGTAACGAAAAAACCTTACGCTCCCCACTCCGACCGGAACAGCGGTGATACTTTTTGTTTTGCTATCTATCGATGAATAGTAGAACTTTTAATGACTTTTTGAAATATGACGTTTGTCTCTTTAGTTCAGCAACTCGCCTCTAGATGGCATTGCAATAGCTTTACCGCGGCAGTCCCCGAGTGCCACACGTCTTTTTTTATTATACCCTTTGTAACTGATACTGTTACGGAACCCTAAAACCGATCAAACAGGATGTAATTCGAATGCCGAACGATATTAAAAGCGAAAGTTATTTACTAATAAAAGTTTCGGGATCGATTTCGGCGACCAATCTAAATGTAATTCAGGTTTCCATTTCCCATTCGATGTCCCCTACGACTTGTTTGCTTCCAAGTTTTACTTTGAACAGTTGGTAAGGTCCATTGGTCTCTATTATTATTCTGTTAATATGTATTAGAAGCGAGATGGGTCGATAAAATCTGCTGGTTGTTATATTATATACCTACGGTGAAATTGCATATAATTATGTTTTTTTTTTGTGATAATTCGGCGTTTGGTTCGTATTTTGAGGCTCGTCTCACTAATATTATAATGGCGAAAGTTTGGATGGATGTATGGATGGATGTTTGTTACCTCTTCACGCAAAAACTACTGAACGGATCTGGCTGAAATTTTGCATACAGGTAATTCTAATACTGGAATAAAACATAGGCTACTTTTTATCCCATAAATCTGTTCCCGTGGGATGAAAATCACCTTTTAATGTTTTCATAGGAACAACGCGCGCGAAGCCGCGGGGCGCAGCTAGTCACACTAATAATATTATAAAGGCGAAGTTTGTATGGATGTATGGATGGATGTTTGTTACTTCTTCACGCCAAAACTACTGGACGGATCTGGCTGACATTTTGCATACAGGTAATTCTAATCCTGGAATAAAACATAGGCTACTTTTTATCCCAAAAATCTGTTCCCGTGGGATGAGAATCACCTTTTAATGTTTCCATAGCATAAATGCTTGCGAAGCCGCGGGGCGCAGCTAGTAATCAAATATAGGCCCTTTCCGTAGGGAGACCGCGCCGTATTTGTTACCAAATGAAGTTTGTTAGCTCACAAACTTTGTAATTTAGAATCATTAAATTGTGTGTTTTTGTGGTGTGCTTGTTCACAAAAGTTCGTGTTTTGTGATTGCAAAATAAAAAGCAATGATAACAGTTAGGTTTATTGACAAAAACACTAACTTTATCAACTCATGGTGTGCGTGCGTCGGCATTTTGTAAATTCAAAGAAAATGCCACAGTTCTTGGGCGTAAGGGCTTATGTAACGATTTATATCTTAGCTCATACCTAATACTACTATAGAATATTACTTCTGCGCTCGTAAGCTGTTCTTTTTTCAAAGAGTTTGCATACGTTAAATTTATAAAAAATATTAAATAAGTTATCGACTAACCATAACACAAGCTCCGCTAACTATAAGGATGGGAAAATGATGCTATATGGATAATTAAGGAGAGGCCATGCCCAGCCCAACAGTGAGTTCAAAAAGACTGAAACAATGATGGTGGTTTAGAGACAAGACTCTACGTTCCGACCCTATGGTAAGTGTTTAAATGACATCATTACCGAGACTTCTTGCACACCTGTCGCCATTCGAACCCAAACCTTTGAGAAGTACTTCCCTTATTGGTGGCAATTATGTTGTACGTGGGGGTAATGTTGGCCCTGACTTTGTTGATTGACTACCCGACCTGTGTTTTATCGGACTTTATGATTGTAAGTGGGTTAAGTATGAACCTAGTTTGTGTTGGAAGAACCCCAACGTTTTCAGGGGGTATTCCAGTGTCCCCTCGAATATTATCCATAATAGGAAAACTATAATCGAATAAATTTCAGTTTTCACTCTTAAGAAGGCTACGAACCTATCCCAAATCTCACCGGCCCGTGCGGATTCGTCGTTATTTCACGTAGAATCGTATCGTTTTGGCCTTTCGGCGTAGTTCGCCTTATTTTGGAATTTTTAATCACAATTTTTGATATTTTTTCGTACTTTTCGATTCATTTTGAATAAAAGTCTGATTTCAGAAATATTTTTGTTTTTTTCTAATGTTGAATATATTAAGGATATTTGCAGCGACAGATTTTTGAATAAAAGTGTCTATCATGCATAAAAAATAGCTTGAAAATGACTCGATTTGGTGGTCAAAATATGGCAAATTAGTTTCGCTCTAATTTGAAGATCATTATGATTTTTAAAAAACTAGAACACTACAAACATATCTTTTTTTCATCCGATTATGTATGTAAAATTTCAATACGATCGGTTTAAAATTTCAATAGACTACGAAAGTTTTATCGGATATTTTATGGTCTGTCAATGTTGGCCGAGGCTTTCTGAGTCATGCCCAGCCATTCCTTAAGCTGAGATTTGCTGAGATTGCTATTGCATAGAAATAGCAAAATAATCATCAAAATGACTATCCTTTTCAAAATCTATTAGCTAATATTTCCGGGTTTAAGAAATTTAATGGCGGTTTTCATTTATTCAAAACACTTACAATTATATTTTGATATATTTTATTGAACCTATTTACCCAAAATTCCTTCAAGTGGCCGTGAGTTATGAGTACATGCATACATAATATAAAGCGGCAACCAAGCATTATGTACTTGACTAATTGCTTTATTTACAAAGATTTCAAATTAAAAAAACACTGCTTTTCCTAGAAGTATGTTTAAGTATTTCATCATCATAATTTCTTAACCCAAAAAATTACCACAGGACCGAGTTTGATGATTATTTTACTATTTTATTAAAAAATAGCAAAATAATCATCAAAATTGGTCCTCAATTGACGGAGAACTTTTTTCTTTTCTTATTTGCGAACATATGAATTCCAGATTTCCCCTGATTTGGGGATTTGTTAGAGGGTAAAACTGGAATAACCCTGTCATGCATTCAGCCGAACATAGAACCTCTCCTTTTTGTGAAGTCGGTTTATGAGATATCGGCATTATTAGTTTAGATCATGACTCCCCAAGCAGTAAACGGGCCTAGAGATTGCGTTGAGGACAATTTCAATGATCTTTGAAATTGTCCTCAACGCAATTTTTATGACAAAATCTAATACAAAACTACAATCACGCACAAAAGTGCTCATGGTAAATAATAAAATGACATCTCACGACTGCCAACTGCCGTTATAAGGATCATAACAATGGCCTTCAACAAAAGACACGACTGTATGGTATCAGTATAATCGGCTATATTTTCTAGTTGAGTGCCTCGTTAACAGACAGTGGCTCTTAAGAGCTTTTTGTGCGCGATTGTACATGATTCTGCGGGGGATTTATTTGATGATTCTGAGAGGGATTTATTTGGTTTATTATTTGTGGATGAAGGTAAGTGTTGCTAGTTTCTTGGATGATAATTATTATTTTTATGGGAGCCGTGTTTTTGAGTTAATTTCCGTAACGGTCCAAATATAAAGGGTAAGACTTCGTAGGTACTTAATGCACAAACTAGCTGTGTCCCTCAACTTCCCTTCGCGATGAAGTTCTAAGTGTAAATTTAACAATAAATTTTCACTTAGAACTTCATCGAATCAAAATCAAAAATAATTTATTTCCATAAATATGTACAAGTACAAACATACATATTTATGGAAATAAATTATTTTTGATTTTGATTTTTAGATTTTTCTAGATAGAGACACTCGGTATGAAATATAATTCATGACCTATTCACATACCTTCCAAATAAATATAAAAATATTTTGACAAATCGGTCGAGCCGTTTTGGAGGATTTGACCAAAAACACCGGCACATGAGATTTTTATATATGTATAATGTAGACTGGGTGGTTCGATTTTCATGATTTCATTAATTTTGTTCAGTTCTGACAATGGGATCCATGAAAATTCATAAAAAAACTATAAAAATTAACGTGGGTTTATAGTGTTTTAAAACAAAATTAATTATTAATTTACACAATAATAATGTATTTTGTAACATTCCTGTGTGTATTGTATTTCATATATATATTACATACTTAATTGGGAACATTTATAAGAAAATTCGTCCTAATATCTTACTTGATTCAAGTACGTAGCAAACATTTCTAGAATTTTCTTTAGAAAAGATTATTGAATCTAAAATGGAACTAAATCTGAAATGCATGGATGAAGTACCCAAAAAGATTTTACAGTACCAAGGCTTCTAAGAAGGTTCACACCTATCTTACACACATAAGTATAATACGGAACCCTAAAAATAAGGTAAAAGAATATAGTAGGTACACTCATTTGATATATTTACTACTTGTGTTAGTTTTAGCTTTTCATTGATTGTTAACTATGTCTGTTCGTGTTACTAAGTAGTATTTTTACCCGCGACGGAACGGAGACGGTATATGCGTTTAGGGTGTGATGTTGTTTGTATGTATGTATGTATGTATGTATGTATGTATGTTTGTATGAATGTATGTATGTGCAATTTGCAATGTTCCCAATTATCTCCCAAACGGCTTGACCGATTACGGTGCGGTTTTCAGTTTCGGGTTCGAAATTAGGTGGCGATGATTCTTAGCTAGTTTTTATCGTCTTCACTCACCAGGGGGCGCACATATAAATGTGTGTTTAGTGAAAACCAATGTTGCCATTTATCTCCAGAACGGTTTGTTCGATTGAGACACAGTTTTCAGTATAAGGTATGGGGTTCATTGGCGATGGTTCTTAGCAAAGTTTTATGGTGTTTGCTCACCAGGGGGCGCTGCAATCGACGTTTTAAAAAAATATTTTTGTACAATACAATACAAATACTCTTTATTGCACACCAAGAAACAGAAATACAGAAAAGAAAACACAAACACAAAAACAGTTGCACAATGGGCGGCCTTATCGCTAAGAGCGATTTCTTCCAGGCAACCTTTGTACCTTAATAGACGTGTTTGCCAACACACTCCGCTGCTAGGCAACGCGGTGCGTTGCTAATTTAATAATAACATAATTATTAAAATAAAATAAATACAAAAAGGGCGTGCCTCTGGCGTCGGTAGGTATACTTCTAATGAAAGGTTCACTCAGCTTGCTTTACTAAGGTCCGTATTGTATAGGCTTCCCCATGCTTTACTTATGCAGTCATTTCGTGAGTTCTACTCAAGCTTAGAATCTCTGCTCAAGTAAATCTTTATTATAGAACGTAACTCTGACGCTACTTAGCTAGTTGCACTACCTAAATCTCTACTTAGGTGAGTTGAATTTTGTCTATGGTCTACACATTTATCTAGGCGAAAAGCGTTTCTTTACCTTATCAACCTGACTATCACAATTTTTCTTTTTTTGTTGTTTTGACGGTTATTGTGAAACGAAACGCAACGATTTCAAAACTTAACAAAAAGAAAGCCTATTTGACGATAGTAACGAGACATAATCGTAACGTCTCATATTTGTATGGGATTTACGTAGTTCCCAGTCCGCACGATACGGGGAGATGGGGCGCTATACTAAAATCTATGGAAAACTGAGACGTCTCGATATTGTCGTCAAACTCACCCCTCAGTTCAGTTTCCGAAAGTTAAACTTACGAGTATTCAAACACAACTGAAATTCATGACGTGTTTAATTCTGACTTGTTAAAAATTAAATACACTTGATTAAAGAGTTGACCATTGATTAATTAATGAAAAGGATGATCTGCGTTCGAAAAATCGGCTGTGAGTAAAGTAGAAAATCTCTAAAAAGTTTAAAATAAAATCAAAATAAAATTTTGAAAAACCCACGACGGATATAATAAATAGTATGTACTTAATCGAAAAAGGAAGAAATATTTTTTTTTAAATTCAGGAACCTCAACCTCAACAACCCGGATTAGTCCACTGCTTTATTTAATTTTCGAGTTTTGCATTTTTCTCTGGTTACTGAAGTCAAAAATCTATACTAATATTACAAAAGAAAGAAATAAGTTTATTTTTAACTACAACCTTTTACACAGTTAAACAAAAACTTAAAACTAGTACATTAGGGTAAGTGGTGTGTATAAATTAGTGTAGCTATAAATTAATTATTATAAAGAGGAAAGATTTGAATGTTTGTATTTAAGAGGCTCCGAAACTATTGAACCGATTTAAAAAAATATTTCACCATTAGAAAGCTTATATTTCAGGGAGTAACATAGGCTATATTTTATCCCGGAATTCCCACGGGAACGGGAACTACGCGGGAGAAACCGAGAGGCGCTGCTAGTTCTTTATAAATAAATCTTTGACACTACCTAACTATATCAAATTACTATAAATACGTTTTTTTGTTATTTACTTACTTACTAAGTTAATGTTTTTCCACATAATTTCTTGGGTTTTCCATACACATTCCAAATTTTTAGGATCACTTTTCATTAAAGATGCAAATAATAAGAAAACTACTCCATCCTCAGTATTTTTGCTGGGCCTGGTTAAGGTTGTAAGTTTGGATGGATGGACGGATGGATATTAGTTACCTCTTCACGCCAATACTACTGAACGGATCTGGCTGAAATTTTGCAGACAGGTAATACTAATCCCGGAATCAAACATAAGCTACTTTTTATCCCATAAATCAGTTTCCGTGGGATAAGAATCACCTTTAAACGTTTCCATAGGAATAACGTGTGCGAAGCGGGGCGCAGCTAGTATAAAATAAGATTTAATAAGACCAAATACTAAAACCGACTCAAATAATAATTCCTTAGTACAGCAAAATCGTTGTCAAAGGATTCTCTTGAATCGAAATTAGTAAAACTAAGTGAAACTTATCTAATTAATCATAGTTAATGGTCTAAATTCCGAGATTTCAAGTATTTGGACCTCAAACCGTAACCACCGATAGCTTTATGATAACCCTATATCAAAGTCTGCCATCAATATTTAATTAACCCTTAAAGCCCCAGGAGCTTGAAAATACTTCTAATCTATTATTCGATAGGTCGAATCCATTAGCTGTTAATATAACAAAAAAAAACAAACAAAAGGCATTTATTACTTAAGATAAGAAAAATGAATTAACAATCCATTAGCTGATAAATTAACAATCCATTAGCTGATAATTAACTTTATTATTCTTAATTTTTATATAATTATTTCGTTTTACTGCATGCTTTTCTCTGTACCTTTAACATATTTTTATATACATTTTGCTAGTGTACCGCTCTCTATGTAATGGCAATTCAATCATTGTTCAGTCGGTCTCCCGCGAAACAGGCCTAGCCTAGTGCGGGGATCATAGGAAATACTCCAGCATTATACCATAAAAATGTAACAACTACTCTTATGTAACATCTTCTTGTAATCTTAATGTAAAATAAATTATTTACAACAGTGCTTCGTGCTTCTCATATAGCTATATAATTAAAAGGAACCTAGCGGCCACAGTTAGTACATTGGTATGAGAGGCGCATCAACTTTTGTTTTTATAATAAGTTTTTATATATAGGTACGTTATGTTTAAACTCTGCCACTTTTAAATTATGTAACCAATTGTATGTGTGTGTTTTATGTGACAAATAAATGATTTACTTACCTACTTACATTTTGTTTTGTTTGTTTTGTCGATATGTCCCTTGATCCACTAAAATCCATTGCAAAGATCTTTTGATAGATCTTTTTGGATCTTTATATCCAAGCGCGGTGGGTGACGGTTCGCTTACGACGCAGGAGGTTGCGTGTTCGATTCCTGCCTTCGGATAAAAATGTTTGTACGATCTACAGAGCACACTATCACACTAATATTATAACGGCGAAAGTTTGTATGGATGGATGGATGGATGGATGTTTGTTACCCCTTCACGCCAACACTATGAACGGATCGGGTTGAAATTTTGCATACATATAATTATAATCCTGGAATAAAACATACGCTACTTTTTATCCCATAAAACAGTTCCCGTGGGATGAAAATAACCTTTTTCACGTTTCCATAGGAACAACGCGTGCGAAGCCGCGGGGCGCAGCTAGTTAAAAATATATTAGAATTTGTTCCGGGTGTTCTGGATGTTTAATATTTATTTAATTTTTCATCTATCTATGTAGTGTATTATATTAAGTATATCAGTTATCTAGTACCCATAACACAAGCTCTGATTATCTTGGGGCTAGATAATGCTGTGAGAATTATCATGTGTTTATTATTTACTAGCAGCGCATCGTGGTTTCACCCGCTTAGTTCCCGTTCCCGTGGGTTTCCGGGATAAAATATAGCCTATGTCACTCCCTGAAAAGTAAGCTTTTTATTGAAAGATTTTTTTTAATCAGTCTGGTAGTTTCGGAGCCTTTTCAATACAAACAAATAAACAATCATATCTTTTCTCTTTGTTTTTTTGGGAACTGGTGACTTCACCCACCGCGCCACAGAGGTCGTCAAAGTAATGAATTGCAATTAATCAGTTTGAACTGAAAAAGATACATTTGTGAAAAAGATACATTGTTGAAAATAAGATATTTAAGTGCTAATATAATTTCTAATGATATCTCAAAAATACAGTCATGGTAGAATCCCCTGAAAAAGATTTCAGATTTCATATTTTTATTTATTCACCATTCTTATAACATAATGTGTTATAGGTAAGTCATTCACTTAATACATTTGTTACATTTTATTCCATAACTTAGTTGGTAGGTATACAATGGTATAAGATAAGATAAGAAATAAATGAATAGGTTATTATAAGTAAGCAATCTGAGACTCAAAATTTTACTTATTCCTGATCCAAAAATGAGGATTCCAATATAACCATACTAAAGAATTCGTTTAGGCTGTAAAATGCATTGTTCCCGAAAAATATTTTTATTTTACGCTTAAAGAGATTAAGATACATCTAGCTTGTTTAAAATAAGATATTTAAGTGCTAATATAATTTCTAATGATAACTCATGAATACAGTCATGGTAGAATCCGGCTGATTTCCCAGAGGAAGTCAGGAATTATGCTGATTTCATTTTCTTATTCGAGCTCTCGGTGACATTGGTTCTTTCGAGGTTTCTCGCATTTTTAACCGACTTTAAAAAAAGGAGGAGGTTATCAATTCGACTGTTTTTATTTTTTTAATATTTTATTTTTATGTTTTTGACTGAGTGGTCCGATTTTCATGATTCTTTTTTATATGAAAGCTGGTGCTTCCCGTGTGGTCCCATTTTAATTTGGTTTAGTACTGACAATGGGATCCATAAAAATTCATTCTATAAAAACTGAAGTCAGTTTTTAGTTTTTTTTTTAAAACATTTTTTTTTAATGAGACATTATTCAACATGTTTATGTAACGATTTTACTATTACTATTTAATACCGAATACTAATTGTATTTGTCCCACAAAATTAAAAATAGGAAATTGAGCTACCTGTAGATTGTTTACGCTTCCGACTGGTAATGATATAGATCAGTTGAGCTAGATATTGATATGGATAAGTTGAGCTACCTGTAGATTGTTTACGCTTCCAACTGATATTGATATGGATGAGTTGAGCTACCTGTAGATTGTTTACGCTTCTAACTGATATTGATATGGATCAGTTGAGCTACCTGTAGACTGTTTACGCTTCCAACTGATATCGAAATGGATCAGTTGAGCTACCTGTAGATTGTTTATGCTTCCGACTGATATTGATATGGATGAGTTGAGCTACGTGTAGATTGTTTACGCTTCCAACTGATATTGATATGGATGAGTTGAGCTACCTGTAGATTGTTTACGATTCTAACTGATATTGATATGGATCAGTTGAGCTACCTGTAGATTGTTTACGCTTCCAACTGATATTGATATGGATGAGTTGAGCTACGTGTAGATTGTTTACGCTTCCAACTGATATTGATATGGATGAGTTGAGCTACCTGTAGATTGTTTACGATTCTAACTGATATTGATATGGATCAGTTGAGCTACCTGTAGATTGTTTACGCTTCCGACTGATATTGATATGGATGAGTTGAGCTACCTGTAGATTGTTTACGCTTCCAACTGATATTGATATGGATGAGTTAAGCTACCTGTAGATTGTTTACGATTCTGATATTGATATGGATCAGTTGAGCTACCTGTAGATTGTTTACGCTTCCGACTGGTATTGATATGGATCGGTTGAGCTAAAATGAAGCAGTTCGAAGTTTTTTCATATTTTTACAGCTAACACATTCTACGGTTAAACCGAATTCACTAAAAACTTTAAATAAGTAGCGAATTTACAACAAACTATAGTTAGTTGTTACACCCTTCTCAATTTGAACCTTTCAGGAACAGAACTCATGTCTACTGTTTATTTACATACTAGCTGCGCCCCGCGGCTTCGCACGCGTTGTTCCTATGGAATCAAACATAGGCTACTTTTTATCCCATAAATCAGTTCCCGTGGGTTAAAAATTACCTTTTAACGTTAAAAGGTGATTTTCATCCCACGGGAACTGACGTCCCTAGGGACGATAAGTATTACTTTCATCCCGCTTCCCAGGCTTAT
Source organism: Eupithecia tripunctaria (assembly GCA_955876795.1). Taxonomy (NCBI): domain Eukaryota; kingdom Metazoa; phylum Arthropoda; class Insecta; order Lepidoptera; family Geometridae; genus Eupithecia; species Eupithecia tripunctaria. The sequence goes on along the minus strand of OY041623.1, from coordinate 2,056,968 downwards.
TTAATAAAAACTATAAACCGATTTCAATTATATGGATCCCATTGTCAGGACTTTACCTTAGAATGGGACCACTCGGGCATCACCAGCTTTCAGATAAAAAAAGAATCATGAAAATCGGACGCCTCAGTCAAAAGTTCTGAGGTAACAAACATAAAAAAATAATACAGTCGAATTGAGAACCTCCTCCTTTTTTTGAGATCAGTTAAAAAGCCGTCAAGAATGAAAAATCATTGTAGTATTGCTGTTACGAACTTTTGCCAAAAAACTGTCTTGGACAAGGTAAGCAAAAGATTTTATTATTAAAAAATTAATTTACTCGGTGACTATCCCAAGACCGCCCCAAAAGAATTAATCCTGAGTCCGTCCCATTAGGCGACAGTTTGTCTGAGGTCGGCTAATCCCATTTTTTAATTAAGGATCCCTAATACTGTCTAATTCTATTGCCCTTGGGCGGTAAAATGTTGACGGGGTATAGATGCGAAACTCTCTGATCCCGAGGCAACTCGTGAAATTATACCACACTAATATCACATCACACTAATATTATAAATGCGAAAGTTTGTATGGATGTATGGATGGATGGATGTTTGTTACCTTTTCACGACAAAACTACTGAATGGATCGGGCTAAAATTTTATATACCTACAGGTAATTCTTATCCCGGTTATTCTAATCAAACATAGGCTACTTTTTATCTAATAAATCAATTCCCGTGGATAAAAATCACCTTTAAACGTTTCCATAGGAACTCCGCGTGCGAAGCCGCGGGGCGCAGCTAGTACCTAATAAAATGTTGCTGCCACCTGCAAGTTCAAAACAGTTTCATAGTTCAGCATATAGGATTCTTATAAGTAATCTGTTACTCTTCTTACCAAAGAAAGGGTTTATAAGATTTTACTGTATTTGATAGTAAATTTAAAAGTTATTGTAAATGTTGCCTGGAAAAAATTATATACCTACCTAATAAAATGTTGCTGCCACCTGCAAGTTCAAAACAGTTTCATAGTTCTGCATATAGGATTCTTATAAGTATTCTGTTACTCTTTTTACCAAAGAAAGGGTTTATCAGCTTTTACTGTATTTGATAGTAAATTGAAAAGTGATTGTAAAGGCTGCCTGGAAGAAATTGCCTTAGCGATAAGGGCGCCCATTGTGCAACTGTTTATATGTTTGTGTTTTTCTTTTTTGTTTTACTGTATTGTGGTGTGTTTATAAAGAGTATTGTATTGTTTTTTGTTCGACTGTACATAGGTACATTTTATATTTCGAAAAAAACTATATTTTTTGTTGTTAACTTTTCCAGAAATAAATACCATTTTTTTCGTATAAGTAATTTGAATTGCATAATATTTTGTACCATTTCATTTCATTTCATTTATTTATTGCTTCATATTATGGAAAGTATACATATACAATTTGTCAGAACTTATCGATTATAATAAAAGTACACACAATATGTACCCATTTAGGGTGTTGCAATGGGAGTCGGTCAGCTAAATTTATTTATTAACAGTAATCACACTAATATTATAAATGCGAAAGTTTGTATGGATGGATGGATGGATGTTTGTTACTTCTTCACGCCAAAACTACTGGACGGATCTGGCTGAAATTTTGCATACAGGTAATTCTAATCCTAGAATAAAACATAGGCTACTTTTTATCCCATAAATCAGTTCCCGTGTGATGAAAATCACCTTTTAAAGTTTCCATAGGAACAAGTGTGCGAAGCCGCGGGGCGCAGCTAGTATTTTAATAAAGGTATTTCTGTCAAATTATAAAAAAAAAATTACAAGTCATCAAAAGTATCGCTTAAAAATTAATTTACTTTGTAGTAGCATTTTTTCAATAGCATCTCTTTTGATCTAGTTATAGGGTGTTGCAATGGGAGTCGGTCAGCTAAATTTATTTATTAATAGTAATATTTTTACAAAGGTATTTCTGTCAAATTATAAAAAAAAATTACATGTCATCAAAAGTATAGCTTAAAAATTAATTTACTTTGTAGTAGCATTTTTTCAATAGCATCTCTTTTGATCTAGTTATTTCAAAAATATTATTATTATCTTGGCTTTTTATTGAGTCTCGGAATAATATTATATATTTTTAAACTTAAACCGACTAAGGCGATCACCTTTTGTGTTGTTTGTGTGGTTTTTGTGCTTAGGTACTATTTTAACAATGAAATTTTCGACCCTTTTTGATCCTTGAGACCCGGATATCTAGTTACACCACCAATATCGGCTGACGTCATTATACCCTTTATAACTAGGTATTGAGAGGAATACCTAATTTATTAAAATAGAACGAGTAGTTGCAGCGCTACGTGGAAACATAAAAATCGGCTACATACAAACAAACAAACATAGTGTGCCAACCTCATAACCCACCTCCGTTAGTTGTGTGGTGCTGGCTTAGAATTTGCACCACCTCAATTCTTCCCTTGGGTATCGTAAGAGGCGACTAAGTTATATCCTCCAGCGGCGCCCCCTGCAGAACAAATCTCCCACTAAACTGTGATCCCCAACTCGCAAGCCGTGGGGATTATAGGTATTACCCCCCATGAGTTAAACGCTAATGTGGCGTTTATCAGGGGGAGGCCTGCTTCCAGCAGTGTACAGGCTGTTGAAGTTGAGGTTAAGATTGGTAGTAGGTAAACATGAAAAGAGTACCAGATACCATAAAAAGAGTAGTTTCACTTCTATACCTCACTACGCAATAACGCCGCCCTAACGGCCCAGGGCAGCGACGTGATTAACGCGACCTGGCTCCGCGGTACGAGTCGCAGTAACGCAATTATTTCAAGCATTTCTTTTCCATGTTGGAAAGGTGGAATTTTCATCTTGGACTTAGTTCTACAAGTATGAAAAGATGTGAGGAACAAGATTGTTATGGAATTGTTTTCCTTGGCCCATACACCAGTGAAAGTGGCGCCCCCAACTATTTTATCTTATTATTTCGTTAAACGCTGCAAATTTTAAAAATCCTACGTTCAGTTTATGGTATCTATTATAATAGATACCATAAACTGAACGTAAGAGTTATTTATTAATGCCTCCGTAACAGTTTCATTTTGGAAATCTTAGGCAGAGATACGAAGTTGCGCTTTTTGGCCACCAAACTCTATTTTCGCATCTCCTCCTAAACTATATGAGATAAAATTATTACAGAGGTATTAAAAAACAGTTTTCAATAAATAGATACCACAAACTGAACGCAGGACTTTTAAAAATTTCTGTGACAAACGTAAAAATACGATAAAATAGGTATCGTTGTCATATTGGCTCGGGTATGCGCCTTAATGTCTATCAGATATATATTAGACAAAATATTTAATACTAACAGAGCCTCGCGATTTCACCCGCGTAGTTCCCGTTCCCGTGGGAATTCCGGGATAAAATATAGCCTATGTCACTCCCTGAAAAGTAAGCCTTTTGATATTGAAAGAATTACCTTTATACACTTACCATGTTAGTTACCATAAAAATAGATTTCAATTATTTATGCCACATAGAATATATTTAATAAATTGCTAAATAGTTAATGTATTTCATTAATTGTTATAAACATTAAATTCACAGATTCTAACAAGAAATATTTACTACTACATACTACCGAGATCAAATTAAATTAAAACAAAATTTAATACCCGTACTTCCTATCACATCACTCCGATAACATTATTCGATGCAAGTCTATTGGTAAATCTTTTAAATCACATCACATCACACTAATATTATAAATGCGAAAGTTTGTATGGATGTATGGATGTTTGATACTTCTTCACGCTAAAACTACAAGACGGATCTGGCTGAAATTGCATACAGGTAATTCTAATCTTGGAACCAAACATAGGGTACTTTTTATCCTATAAATCAGTTCCCGTGGGATGAAAATCCATTTTCAACGTTTCCATAGAAACAACGCGTGCGAAGCCGTGGGGCGCAGCTAATCTATCATAAATATTAACACTAATACAATTTCACACTTATGTAACCTAGAGATAATATAATCAACGATTTAAATTAACCTTGAGGATTCAGCGACTCCTGGAAATTATGATCAAATATCACATCAAGCTAAAGCTTCAATCATCATTTGCTAGAATTTGCTGACTTTTCACTTACACAATATTTTTTTAAACTCGTTACCTTAACCCTTGCTGACGTCCTCCCCTAAAGAATTAATTTTCAACTAACATTTATCTTAAATTGAATTGTCTTTCACAAAAACGGAACAACACGTTAAGGTAAACAGTACACTGGGTTGCACGAAAATGTGAACACACCAGCTGATACCATCTTCAATTCTGGCGGTAAACAAATATGTCGCTCGCAAGTGTAGATAGAATTTTCAATGTAATTTAGGGAATTAGCATGTAGGTAAATAGTGAAAGTGTCGTGTTAAAATTACGAGTAGATGTTTTAAGAAAATATGGTGTTACCGCTAAGAAAGTAGGTGCCTATCAGGTGAGGTAATTACGTTTATACCCCGGGTTCTTTAATATATTTTTTTAATGGACTATAATGCTGTTGCCGCAGATGGCCATGACAGCATTACCTTTTGGCGGGCGCAGATGGCGCCTCGCCGGTAAAATTAGGTTAGGGCGACACGCACTTAGGTGCGAGCCTCGGCTTGGGCTGTCGCTTGATGCTACGAGAGGGCATGAACGTTACGGCTTAGGTGAACGAATGCACCTGTGGGCGGAAACAAGGAATTCTTCGACCCCGCGTCCGGCGTTGGTTTTAAGTCAGCTGTGTAGTGTGCGGTGACATATCGGTTGACGTCACCGCGGGTTAGCGGCGGTGAGTGTGTCAACGCGGTTACCGAGAACGTGTTTCGGTCTACGGAGGTGTTACCGGGGATACCACTCTACGGGTTTTTATAAAATATTCGTCTCAAGAGCTGGTGAGTATCTGGCGCAGCGCATCAGCATTGCCATACAGAGCGGGACAATGCAGAAGGTTTTTATGTTTCAAATCAAAATTGACGGTTCTTTACGATGGTATGTTGTTCCGTTAAAGCAATTCTACTACCACCGAACTGCGATTTCCAACCCGCATGCCCAGCGTGGGGATCATAGCCCCATGATATATAAGTCAATAAAAGACGCTATCGGGGAGAGGCCTGCGTCCAGCTGTGGACCAATATAAACTGAGGTAGAGGTGAGCGGATAAAATATACCTAGTACATATATCTTTAAACTAAATCGCGAATTCATAGCTTTAGTCTTTCATAACCATGTTTTGTGTTGTGCTAAATAAACTTTTTTCTTTCATTGCATTTCATTACATAGGTATACATACGTACCATTTCATGAATCAGCAGACGCGGGTTAAATGTTTGAATTACCTGCAAATAACAAAAAAATGGATTAGGTATAATATACATGGGCGAATGACACAAATTTCTTGCTATTTTTAACCGACTCCAAAAAAGAATAGGTTCTCAATGTGTCGTTATGTTTTTTTCATATCTTATCTGATCTGAGGGCGTAGACAACCGGCATTCGCTATGAAGCAAATCGAAAACATTTAAAAGATTCGTAGAGAAAAAATCGAAACAGATCACGTGACATATCTAAGGCATAGGTCAAACCCATTACATTTTTGAACTTTTCTACTTTCGAGGGCAGAGAGCAGAGGGGCTAGACAATGTAACAATCGATATCGAAAGTGAAAGTAGAAAAGTCCAAAAATATATATTATATTTACATATTTGTAGACGAGGCCTGTATTCTAGGTAGCCTACAGGGGTTGTATGATAGACAATTCTAAGGCTGATTAACCTCTTTGCAGTAAGCCTTTGCAATATTTGGGTGTTTATGGTTCTGTTCGTCCAAATCAACGGTTCTGAAGAGGTTCTGAATGTAACAGACAATCTTTATGAAACGGATACGACGTTCAATATTGACAACTGTCGAGTGGTCTTTCCGGATTGGGAGCTATGATGGCGGTTAGCAAACAACGAGGACCATCTTAGACCGATCAATGAAAAGAATGCTCGTTATTATCAGTTGTTATTGAAATTTATAGCATTCAGGGCTCCGCCGTGTGCGTGAGTCTTTATCAGAAGTGGGATAAACCCATGTTTTACGCTCACAGATGTTTTACCAAGAATGGAAAAGTTCGATGGATTCACATCAAAATGATGACACTCAACAGGTCGACATTTTATGCTGTGACAAATCTGAGCTGGCTACCAAACCTGAATTCTTACGAGAATTTAACTAAGAAGTTTTATGGATGTACAGTAATACAATTGGTTTGTAATGATGTGATGACTGATAAGGGTATGGCTGTTTTACACTAAAATTACCGGTTTTTATAATGCACCTGGATTGATTTGTACGTAGGTACCTAGACTAGGTAGCATGGTTATTACTATGTAAGCAGTTCAATTTTCATGAGTTTTATTGTGATATGAACCAACGTTTGCTTGATGTTAATTAATCTTGAGAAAGAAATGACTCAAATATCTCGTACAGTTCGTACCTAGCTAGCCAAAGCTGATCAAGTGGCTTTTCCCAAGGATAAAGCATAGCAGGTAAAGATAATTATGTCCTATAGTGTTATTGATGATAGCCTGTGTCGTGTCAATTGCACAACATGCCTGTCGGATGCATTTTTCTGTTGTGATTTATTGGTTTCAGGCTTCAGTAGAAGTGGAGGATGCCAGACAGTACATGCTTGCAGGTCACATGGATCATAGAGGCAAATAAAGATTTTGTGATTGACATTGGTTGGAGCCAAAACTACGGGTGATGATACCAGCCAGAGGATTAACTTTGCCTGGAACGACTGGGAATTAAGGGTCCTGATCACAACGCTAAGCGCACACCTACCTACTTCTGAATGGTTTCAGTTCCAAAGTTAGTGGTTGTTCATTTGAAAAAAAAAGTGAAACAATAAAATTTGTTTGTGTTGATTATTTTGTTATACCTACTGCCCTACTGCTTAATATTGTCTCGCATTATGTTGTTCTGTTGTGTGTTATTTTGTAACACTCTTGTATTTACTTGTTTGGTTTTGATCTTTGTTTCTGCTATGCTGTTTTTGCTGGAAGTTGAGGTCTTTTTGTGGCATCTTGGTCATGGTGGTGATTAGCAGAACTGGTGTGAACATCTTGGGTTTTTACACTCAGAATAGATCCTTGAGATGTGATTGGTAGCCGTCTGCTTAGACGCGTGTGAGCATATTGAGTACGGTGTCTCAATATTAGTTCTACAAGCATACGGTGTTGCTTGGCAGAACAGTTGTGAGCATCTTGGGTTGCTACACCCAAGATTATCCTTCAGACATGCACGGTGGCTGTCTGCTTGGATGTGTGTGTGCGTATTGAGTACGGTGTCTCAATATTAGTTCTACAAGCATACGGTGTTGCTTGGCAGAACAGTTGTGAGCATCTTGGGTTGCTACACCCAAGATTATCCTTCAGACGTGAACGGTGTCCGTCTGCTTGGATGTGTGTGTGCGTATTGAGGACGGTGTCTCAATATTAGTTCTACAAGCATACGGCGTTGCTTGGCAGAGCTGTTGTGGGCGTCTTGGGTCCCTACACCCAAGACTCCAGACATACACGGTGGATGTCTGGCTAGATGTTGTTTTGTGGCATTGAGTTGCTTATTGTAAGTTTGTTGTCGTCTGACCTAGTGTCATGTTTAGTAAATTTGTTGTTGGCTTGTGGTCAAGCGGTTCCTTGTTTTGGGTCCCCTGATATATCTGGTGGTGCCACCGCGGATCTCATCTGTGGTCGGTAACTACCATTGGTTGATCTGTTGGTATGTTCGTGCCTAGAGTACGTTGTTCTCGAGAAATGAAACAATTGGCCGGAGTTCTTATGTTTGTTGTATATTGATGATTTGTCTGTTTGCAGCTGACTGAAGCTAGGTGTAGGGAATTGGTGGAGTAACCGGGCTGCGGTGACAAGAGCGACGCGACGGTGCAGACATGCGTTTGCTGGTCTGTGCATTGATCATACCTAGAAGAATGATGTCAGGTTGGACGAGCGATTTTATGACTTTATCGGAGCCTGCCGTTCTTTATTAATTATTTGTGCGCCCGTGGTAAGTACAGGGAGTGCAGATGCTCCAGGGTGAGTCTGTTTTTATTATCTTCAATTGTATTGCAATGTTCAACAAAAACAAACTATACGCTAAGTTTGTTAACGAGGCCATTTCTACTCGCGGCGGTTGGCCGAGGCGATAGCTGTTTCGTTCTCCGGAGTGCAGGCATGGATCTGGCAGTGTTGTGCTTACTTCTACTGCCGCTGCTGTCCCCAAACGAAAATGCTTTTTTGTGGAGCATCATCTATACACCCTCGCAACGACATTCCAGCTCGAGATGCTACATGCATAAAGTGTAATAGAAAGGGCCACTATGGAAAAGTCTGTCGTAGCAGGACACCGACACCTGCTTCAACAACGGAAACAGATGACTGCGGCCACTGCAGTATAATATCTGCGGCGGCACCGACTTCACTGCGCAAGGCAATGGTGACAGTTATTACTAAGGGAGTTCGAGCAGAAGCCTTGATTGACACCGGGAGCTCCCTGAGCTTCGTCAATGAGGACTCTGCCAGTCTCTGTCAACTGAAGAAGAGGCGTTGCGACCAAACTATTTCTATGGCTTCCTTATCTCACAAGTCATAGGTTAACGGCTCGACTCTCCAGAATGTTAGGATCGGAGACAATGCCTTTAACAACGTCAATCTCCCGATTGTGAATAACTTATGTGCCGACGTTATAATTGGCCATGACGTCTTAGAATCACACTCGACTCTAGAATTCAAATTTGGTGGACCGAAAGATAAGTTAAAGGTTTGCAGCGTAGCTGCAGCCTCTGTCCCTGCTGTACCCCTATTTTCTAATGTCACGGCGGACTGCAAACCTATCGCTGCGAAATGAAGGAAAGAAAAAAAAAAAAAAAAAAAAAGGAAGGAATCATAGAAGAAGGTCTGTCACCTTGGCGAGCGCAGGTTTTAATCACGAAAAATGCAATCACAAGAGGCGGATGGTAATAGATTACTCGCAAACCATCAACAAATATACACAATTGGATGCCTTTGCCTACTCGTTACCCAACATTGAAGAGATGATAACAAAGGTAGCTAAATACGCGATTATTAGCGCTATAGATTTACAGAGCGCATACCACCACGTGCCCATCTTGCCTGACAAAAAAAAAACCTTCACAGCTTTCGAGACATGTGGTAACCTGTATCATTTTCGTAGAATTCCGTTTGGTGTTACCAACGGTGTGTCTAGTTTCCAAAGAACTGTCAACTGGCTCATCAGAACCGAAAACCTAAACGGTACTTTTGCCTACATTTATAATATTACTGTATGTGGAAAGACACAGGAAGAGCACGATAAAAATCTTAGACTATTTGTCAAAGCTGTGGAGAAGTACAACCTTACCCTAAACAAAGAAAAGAGCAAGTTCACACAGTCGACTATAAACATTCTTGGCTATACATTTGAAAATCATGTTATTATGCCAGTTAGTGAGCGACTGAAACCGCTTCTAAATATGCCCCCACCCAATGATGTAGTTTCTCTTCGAAGGACTCTCGGTATGTTCGCACACTATTTGTAGTGGTTTCCTAGTTTTTCATAGAGAATCTATCCTATGGTGCATACCAAAAGTTTCCCCTTAAGCTCAGACGCAGTAAAATGTTTCGAGGACCTGAAATCTGTTATAGCAAAGTCACGCCATAGACGACAAGTTACCTTTTAGTGTCGAGACTGACGCTTCCGGGCATTCCATCGCCGCTACATTATCACAGAATTCGAGGCCCATCTCCTTTCACTCAAGGACCCTCAATCAGAGCGAGCGAAATCACTCAGCGGTAGAGAAAAAAGCCTATGACATCGTTGAAGCTCTGAAGAAATGGCGCCATGTTCTTATCGGTAGACCGTCCAAACTCATCACGGACCAACGATCGGTTTCCTTCATGTTTGTTGCAAAACATACAAGTAAAATTAAAAATGAGAAGATCCAGAGATGGCGGCTGGAACTGGCACCATACAGATATGATATTAGTTTCTACATTCACGTGGCATTGCGACTAGCAGAACTACGGCCTACAATCCTCAAGGCAACGGCCAAGTCGAGAAATTGAATTCCACGCTATGGAAAACAGTACAGCTCTCTCTGCGTTCGCTCAACATGCCTATAGAAAATTGGGAGCATGTACTTAATGTGGCTCTCCACTAGATTAGATCGCTCTTATGCACAGCTACTAACTGCACGCCACATGAGCCTGTTCACACATCCGCAAAGATCAATGAATGGTCACAGTATTCCAACATGGCTAACCAATTCGGGGCAAGTCCTCATGCACTGTTTTGACCGTTCTAATAAGTATCAGCCTGTGGTGGAAGAAGTGGAGCTGCTTCAAGCGAATCCAGATTACTCATATGTGAGACTCAAGATGGAAGAGAAACCACCGTCTCGAATCGACCTTGCGCCTGTCGAAGGGCAAGGGGAAATTATTTTGGATCAACCGGATGTAATCTAAGTATCGTAAGGTCGGCCAACTGTGTCGGTTCTGATACGTCTGCTGGCGTGGTGGCCAAAAGCTGTATTAGTTACCCTATGGCGTCCGTGGACTGACGCATTGTCAGGCATTGGCCGTGTAGACGAGGCCTGTATTCTAGGTAGCCTACAGGGGTTGTATGATAGACAATTCTAAGGCTGATTAACCTCTTTGCAGTAAGCCTTTGCAATATTTGGGTGTTTATGGTTCTGTTCGTCCAAATCAACGGTTCTGAAGAGGTTCTGAATGTAACAGACAATCTTTATGAAACGGATACGACGTTCAATATTGACAACTGTCGAGTGGTCTTTCCGGATTGGGAGCTATGATGGCGGTTAGCAAACAACGAGGACCATCTTAGACCGATCAATGAAAAGAATGCTCGTTATTATCAGTTGTTATTGAAATTTATAGCATTCAGGGCTCCGCCGTGTGCGTGAGTCTTTATATTATTTACATATATTTTTTTCGATATGACACGTGATCTATTTCGAATCTTTCAATTGTTTTCGATTCGCTTCGTGGCAAATGACGGTATGCTACGTCCTCTATGATAATCAGTGATTGATTTACTTATACAAATATTATGAGTATATCCGACCCCTTGAGCAAATTTCACAAATCTCTTGTATCTATGCTATCCAACGGCGATCTTGATCTTTAATACTTATTCTACTATTAGTTTCGCTAACCGCTATACCAGCTCAGATAACTTCTTTACCTATTAATTTTTATTATATTTGTAACTTGTACCTATACCCTACGGTCCACTTAGGTCTACGCGTATCTACTTACAAAAACTGTATTAAACTTGTCTTATCCTAATTAAATTTGACATTAAGTTACCTTAAGATTAGTTTAGCATAATAGGATGTTAAGTTGAGGTGCTATTTACGCATGTTGTAGCTAACCTGTAATTTAGAGAGCACTAGTTTTAAGTTGGTTGCCCTTAAGGCCGATACACCAGCGAAAGTGGCGCCCTAACTATTTTATCTTATTATTACGTTGAACGCAGGAATTTTTAGAAATCCTACGTTCAGTTTGTGGTATCTATTATAAGCTATTAATTAATGCCTCTGTGATAGTTTCATTTTGTAAAGCTTAGGAAGAGATACGAAGTTGCGCTTTTTGGCCACCAAACTCTATTTTTTCGTAAAAATATGATAAAATAGGAATTGCTGTCAGATTGGCTCGGGTATGCGCCTTAATAAATAAATAAATGATTGTTTTGATGTGGTCTGATATGACTGAGGTGGGTGAACCTAATTGCAAGTAATGTAAAAAATTAGCAACATATAAAAAGGTGAATAATAACATAAAAAATGTGTGAGTTTGATACATAACGAGTTCTTGAGTGGAGACCGCGACTCGGCAAACGTAGTGTAGGACGCCCTCCGGCCAGGTGGGATGACGATCTGCGAAAGACTGCAGGCAGATGCTGGATGCGTCAAGCTGAAGACAGGGCGCTATGGCGCTCATTAGGGGAGGCCTATGTCCAGCAGTGGACTAATATAGGCTGATGATGATGATGATGATGATGATACATATGTATAATAATGAATCAAACTCACCATTTTTTATGTGGTTAAGGCTGGAAAAATCCGATATTCAGGGCCATTTGTGCCAAGAATTCGATTTAAATAAATAACTCGAGGTTCGATAACTCAGGATTCTTTTTGTAAATTTTAGACCCGCAGTTTTTATTGCACCAATAAAAATGAACCTAGACACAAGTAGACCGTGGTTTGTGTCATATTCATTCATTCATTTTACATCCGACCAAATATAATATGATGAATGAATATGGTGGTGATAGAAAGACTAGAATTTAACTCCAGAGTAATATCTAACTCTGTCTAACTCTGAGTTATTCGAGTAAACCAAGCCTTTGGGGCCTTATTGTTATAAATTATTTTTAGACAGCGACTGGTCGTCGGTACGTAGACTAAAGTAAATAACCGACTAAGAAACTTTTAGCCTGTTTAGCCTGTTAGTTGTTATATTTCGAGTTGGAGCAAAACCCGTCCCAAGCTTTTTTATTCTCTAGATAATCTGATATTTTGTATGGTAACACTTTTTATCCCCAGATTACTTTTATTACCTTCATTCATATAATTATTTATTATTTGTTTATTTTACTTTCCTTGTATTCGTAATGAAAAGCACCGTATTTACCTCGGTTGAAAGCAGTGAATGTAACTTATTTAATTTCTCGAAATATTCTTTTAGCGCCCCGTCTTGGGGTAAATAAGTTACTTTCACCCCTGGGTGCTAAAGGATAAATATACCATATACCAATAACATGAATATATGTCTATTTGCCTAAATGCATAACCAAATGGGGTTGTTATTAAGGCAACATTTATACAAACTCAACAAAACAAAATTAACTAAGTATATTTTATTTAAAGTGAGCAACTAAAACGTCAAAACCAGCCACATCGCTTTAAGCTTTGAGTTGTTTAAATATGCATGTGTGTTTAAATTCACTTTGATCATGAACAAACAAAATGTCCGTGTGTGCTACACCAACCAGACAGCTAAGGGTAATATAGCAAGTATTTAATAACTTTTCACAAAAGTGCTATGCTAAGCTATGTGATTGCGATAAAAAATTACTCATACTTAGTGTGCGTGTGTACAAAATGCCGACGCATTTTGTTAACGCTCACATTCAAAGAAAATGACAGATTTTGGCTTATCTAACGATTGAAATCATTGGTCGTAGAAATAAGTTGAGAATAAGTTTTGATGAAAAATTTAGTGCGTCCCATTTATTTATTTATTTATTCATAATATTCAATCTTGACTAACAGAATTACATCTACATCTAACGTCAAACATTATAATGATATCCTAAAGTAGGTAATTATATAGATGACATGAAGCCGCGCGCAACTTTACACAGGCAGGACATACTATACGTCCATGGTCACCAACCACGGATGCGGGAACCATCTGTCCGTGCCTATCCACTGTTACCTGACTAGGTACTAACAGAGGAGGACTATTAGTTTAGCACCCTATGTTTGTTTGCATGTATGTACTTGCAAATGTATAAGTTTAAGTATCAAAATTGGACAATAATATAACTTGTAATGAACTGAACGACTTGGTCATCAACTCGCGGACGTGAAGCTCGCGGATGTCCGCGAGTTGGCACCTCCTGATTTAACAAATTTTTCTGTCGTCAACTCGCGGACACAACATGATAAACAGGGCTTTATACAGTCAGATAAATAAACAAAAACTGCAGACAACAATATTATTGTAGTAGAGTTGATCATCAAAAGTACTCAAGTTATCAGAAATATATCGAAGGGTGCGCAAGTGATCTGTATGTAGCCTTATTATTACAATTTCTGTGTATGTGTGGTGCTGGCTTAGAATTGTACCACCTCATCTCTTCCCGCGGGTGTCGTAAGAGGCGACTGAGGGATATCTACCGAGGGGCAGCAGCGCCCCCTGCAGAACAGTTACACCACCAAACTGCGATCCACAACCCGCATGCCCAGCGTGCGGATTATGGGCATTACCCTCCATGAGATAAACGCCAATAAAGCGCTTATCAGGAGGCCTGCGTCCAGCAGTGGACCAATACAGGCTGTTGAGGTTGAGGAGCCGATTTTTATCGTTCGATTTCAAACAAATAAGGTATCGATTGATTCGTCTCAATATCCCGGTGGTTATAGGGTTTGTAAGTTTGTAAATCCAAAGAAATCTACGATTTGAATCTGACTCTATATGACATCATTCGATATTGGGCGTCTAATGAAATAGCGGAGTCAAAGTAGGGGTTGATGTTATTTATTTTATATGTGTTAAGTATGTTATATTTATTATATGTTATTGCATTGTTAATATAGAATCACAAACAGTGAACGCTGTAGTTGGCTTTTAGTGTACTCATCGGTAATATATCTAATTAAAATTGAAGTGAATTAGAGTCAATTGCACATTATTTCTTGTTTGATAGTAATAACTATTTATCAAGCTGTTTATATAGTAAAAATTTGACTTGTCTGAGTACTTATTTTGTAAGTCTAAAGAAATAAACGATTTGACTCTGACTCTGACTCTTTACTTTATCTTGTTAAGGGTTAATTTTATCCTATTAAGGTAATAATTGATTTAAATTAACATAATAATGATAATGGTATACAATTCGCACAGCAAGAATAGCTTGTTTATTGGAAAATTACAATCAGAAACAAATTAAAAGTAATACTTTTTAAGAATTATATTGTGCAATGCAAGTGATAACTGGCGATCTCTAGTATCGGAGGCCTTGCATATTGCAAGTGATAACTGGCGATCTCTAGTATCGGAGGCCAAGATCCATTAATTGAAGCCACTTCGGGTCACTGCGCCACGGTGGCGGCAGTAAGTAAGTAAGTATCACAATCTCCGCTATATAGAAGACAAGCTTCCTTATCATCCATGCGACCGGCACGCACGTCTTTCCATTGCCTTTATCTTTAAATTTAACAAAACAAAGCAACTTCAGGGAATTCCTTTACGAATTACACACAATACAGGGTGAGTTTCTACTCGGGCGAGCTGGCTGAGTTAACGAAGCAGAATTCATTGAATTTTATATAAAATCCTGTTTTACCGATGAACGGTTTTGAATGAAATTATTATTAATAAGCACGTTTTTAGATAAAAGTAGGCTGGTTGGGGTAATTCCTGGCCGTTTGGTCGGAGTGGCTTAGAATTTAATAAGATAGGTACCTATTTTCATAGTAGAAGATTCGTTTCTATTTTTTGACATTATAACAACCTGCACATTGGGCCAATGAACACGACCACCTAGTCGCTCAGTAAAGCCACTAGAAGCAGCCACCATAGCAACCGCTAGTGGCTGTGAGGCGGCCACCGAGTGACCTAGTGTTCGCGCGATGCGAGCGACAAAATGCAGCCACAAGTAGCGAGCTCGGGCAACTCCCGCAGCTTCTGGCTCGAGCGCAGCCACTCGAACCTTCGGATTGCGATAATACTATACAAAATGAAATAAAATCAAACTATAGCGCCATTAGCTCCACAGAAAGAGGAATCATTGAAGAATCCAATCCTGTTCAAAAATAATGTCACATTTAGATTGTTTGAAGAGCGGTGTCACGTTTTTGTTATTATAGAACGTACACTTTGGGTAATTCCGCCAACGTCGAAAATTTTGGGATTTTATTTCATTTCTTACAAATTACCCACAGTTTGTAAGGACTTACGTACTATTATAACAAAAACTATACAAAATATTTGAAAAAACTCGCCCGCAGCTTGTGGTCGCGTCTGCATCTAGTGGTCGCGATTAGTTGGTCAATGTTCGGACTGTCTAATAATAAATAAATACAAATCATTTATTTCAGACCGCAAGTCCATAAGACACATTAAAATACACAATTACAGTTTCAAGAATAAATTAAATAAAATAACATAGCAGGTAGTAGGTACATAAAATAAAATTATATTAATATTAATAGAATTAGAAAAGAAAAAATAATAATAAGAATTATATAGTGGTCTAAGAAAATGCTTTACTGCATTAAATATGATTTCATGGGAATGATGATAAATCACCCTGTATTCTAACGCAATTGCGACCTTATTAAATGATAACAAAACGTACCTCCCCTGCACCCCTCAAAGGGAGGGATAATTAGGAGGAATGTTCTAACGCGCCTCCCCCTTGTTGTTGTCAAAAGATCTTTACTAAATAGAGTTAAACTTATGTGTTACTAGATGTGTCCGCGTCTTTCTTCGCGATTTCACAGGTTCGGTTCTATTTGCCCGGAACTCTAAATATTTAAGGCCCATACACCAGCGAAAGTGGCGCCCCCAATTATTTTATCTTATTATTACGTTAAACGCAGGACGTTTTAAAAATCCTACATTCAGTTTGTGGTATCTATTATAAGTTATTTATTAATGCCTCTGTAATAGTTTCATTTTGTAAAGCTTAGGCAGAGGTACGAAGTTGCGCTTTTTGGCCACCAAACTTTATTTTCGCATCTCCTCCTAAACTATACGAGTTAAAATTATTACAGAGGTATTAAAAATAGCTTATAATAGATACCACAAATTAAACGTAGGATTTTTAAAAATTCCTATTATAAACGTAAAAATATGGTAAAATAGATATCGCTGTCATATTGGCTCGGGTATGCGCCTTAATAGGTACTCACACATCATAAGTAATCTGCACATTATTTTGACAACCTTCTTTGAGCAAAGTCGGCCGTTGTCCTTTCCGGTCTACTCAAGAGCGGTTGCCAAATAAATATTGATACTGCAGCCCGAAATGTATTTGAAATTCTATTTTGTTTTAAAATAGTCAGATGCATAAAGGTTATATGCATAACGAGCAGTAGATGTTCTGGCTTGTAAAAAAAGAAAACGCGGGAGTTTCCCGACCAAAGAGCAATGTGTTGAAATTATTGTTTAATTTCGTCTAATAGATAGCGTTGATAGCTAGCTAACACCAGAATGGCAAAAACAGTATATAAACTAAATAAAAGAGGAAAGATTTTCAATACATCTCGTGAAGTTATCGTTCCTAAACCGACTTTTATTTTTTATATAAGACATATGTAAAAGAAGCCTCTGTCCAGGCTTAAAACATAGGCTACTTTCATCCTAGAAATAAGTTCCCGTGGGATATAAAAACCATGAAAAATAACAACGCGGTAACAAAGAAACAACGCGTGGGAAGCCGTGGACGGAATCTAGTCTAATATAAGCTGAAAATAACACTGTTAAATCCTTTAAAAAGAACTCGAATAATAATCCAGCTGTTATCACGTTCTCGCGTGAATAAATACGAAGTATATTTTCAACAATCGTAGCGAGAACTACTAAAGCGAATCGGAACAAAATGTACGATTACATTACGAAAGAATGATTTGGTTTGATGGTTTGAAGATATGATATGCTTTTCTCGTATCTTGAGGCTGGCAGCATCAAAAAGTAAAGTCTTGGTTATAGGGTAAAGAGTTTAATTTGCTTGAACACAATGTAGGTTACAAAACTGATAATAATATTTTAGTTTCAATTATATTAGGCGATGCCGGCACCACCCCAACTGTTCCCGGCTGTTAAAAGGCGACTTAGGAATATCCACCGGGAGGCGGGCAGCAGCACCCCCTGCAGAACCATGCTACCACCGAACTGCGATCCCCAACCCGCATGCCCAGCATGAGGATTATGGGTATTAATTACCCCATGCGATAAAAACCAATAAGGCGGTTAACAGGGCCTCCCCCTGTGAAAATATAGGCTGAAGGAGGTGAAGTAAATAGGAAAAAAGCTTCAGTGCAGATTCAGTGACAATAAAGTCTTATAATCTTACAAGCTTATATCGCTACTCGTTATTTATATTTACAAGCGAAGGCCATTTATTCTGTGTAATTGATGTACAGGCAATAACCAAGGGAAAGGGTGTGCCAAAGCAACCTTAGATTTAGCTACTGTCAGCGCCTTTACGACCTTAAGGCGCATACCCGAGCCAATATTACTGCGATACCTATTTTATCATATTTTTACGTTTATCATAGGAATTTTAAAAAAATCCATCGTACAGTTTGTGTTATCTATTATGAGCAATTTTTAATACCTCTGTAATAATTTTATTTCATATAGTTAAGGAGGAGATGCGAAAATAGAGTTTGGTGGCCTAAAAGCGCAACTTCGTATCTCTGCCTAAGTTTTACAAAATGAAACTATTACAGAGGCATTCATAAATAACTTATTATAGATACCACAAACTGAACGATGGATTTTTAAAACTTGCTGCGTTTAATGTCATAATAAGATCAAATAGTTGGAGGCGCCGCTTTCACTGGTGTATGGGCCTTAATAGTATGGCGTGTGAAACCGCGGGGCGCAGCTAGTATAATATAAACTAAAGAAGGTACGGTACGTTTATATGTCATCTCGTGTGTCGAGAGGTTACTAATCAAGCTGTCATACTTACAAATAAAATTTTGCAGTGAAGAAATTGTGATATTTTTCTGTTAGGATCGCAACTCACGCCATTTAGGACCAAATTCATGGTGCGAGTTAGTAAAAAAAGTACCATGTCCATCGAAAAAATCACGATCCACTCAGTAGGTTTGGCGTATTGAAGAATACCTTCTTCCTGTTCGGTGGTCGATTACATCAACAATTCTACCACCGAACTTCGATCTACAACCCATGCGGGTTGTGGAACGAAGTTCGGTGGTAGAATGGGAATGCTCCCAGTGTAGAGATTATTGGCATTACCGCTCTTGAGATAAAAGCCAATATAAAATATGGCGCTTATCAGTGGGAGGCCTGCGTCCAGCAGTGGACCAACATAGGCTGTTGAGGTTAACGTTAAGAAGGTTGAGGTTGTGTTATTAGTACAAAATCACATCACATCACACTAATATTATAAATGCGAAAGTTTGGATGGATGTATGGATGTTAGTTACCTCTTCACGCTAAAACTACTGAACAGATCGGGCTGAAATTTTGGTTACAGGTAATTCTAATACTGGAATAAAACATAGGCTACTTTTTATCCCGTAAATCTGTTCCCGTGGAATAAAAATCACGCGTGCGAATCGCGGGGCGGAGAACTACTAGTATGGATTATGCATCAGTTGAGCTACCTGAAGATTGTTTGCAACAGTCTGCAGTAATTAGCGATCCCTAATCCGCATACCCAGCGTGGGGGGTAGAGTAGAGGGTATAGTTGGTTGGTAGTGCTTACAGTTGATGGCAAACGGTCTGCCCGACTTTGAACTTAGAAGATACAAATATCTCTCTACCGAATATTGCGTCGTGTCCTGATTCACCTTCTACGTATAAGTAAAGCTTACACCACAATTTATTTACACATAATACGACCTGTCGTTAAATTGGAAATTGTCGGTTCCTGAAAATGACAGCTTCTTTACATCGTTAGTAGTCGTTAAATAATTATTTATATTTAACTCAGTCTTATAAAAAAACGGATTTCTTAAGTGTTTGCTATAATATACTTGTAAAAAGAAAATTTACTTACATATTCCGCCTATTCCACGGGAACTGATTTATGAGATGAAAATTTATGTTTGATTCCAGAATTAGAGTTACCTGCACGCAAAATTTCAGTCAGATCCGTCCAGTAGTTTTGGCGTGAAGAAGTAATGAACATCCATCCATCCATACAAAATTGCGCATTTATAATATTAGTGAGATATGATTTATAATCAGAAGATAACTAAAAATACGGTTTTCGCAATTTTTCCTTTATCTGTGCTACAAGACGTTGCTTCGTACCAAATTTCAAGATTCTGAGTTCACAGGAAAGTACCCTGTCGGTTTGATTCCCTTGCGAGGGTCGAAATATTGTGGAAATTTGCGGCATAAACGACTGTATCTTTTGATTGCGTTGGCTTAGAAGTTTGATATTTTCATAGCTCCAAGGGCTGAGTATTTGATATAAATTCCAGATACCTCCACGCGTTCCTCAGAAAAAGGGTCTTGACTGACAGACAGACGGACGCACGGACGGACAACAAAGTGATCCTATAAGGGTTCCCTTTTTCCTTTCGAGATACAGAACCCTACAAACAAAAATTATTTCTTAATAATTCTTATTACAATCAAATAATATAATTATATTAATATGAAGCATAGAACTAGTACATAATTATACAATTAGAGTCAGAGTCAAATCGTTTATTTCTTTAGACTTACGAAATCAACACTTAGACAAGTAATTTTTTTTAAATAGCCGGTAAACAGCTTGATAAAAAGATCAAACAAGAAATAAGGTGCAATTGACCCTAAGGCCCGTATTATGAAAGCTTGCTCAGTCTTCAATCTCTGCTTGAGTAACGCTTTTATCTATAGAAATCATCATCATCAGTCATCGAGCTATGCTTAAGCAACATTTATGCTATCATAAATGTTGCTCAAGCATAGCTCGATGACTGAGCAAGCTTTCATAATACGGGCCTAATTCACTTCAATTTTTTGACCACTAGCGGAAGGACAGGAATTGAAACAATTGGGCTAACTGCAGACTGTTACAATCAATCTACAGGTAGCTCAAATTAATTATTCTTCTTAATAATTAAATTATTATTGCGTGTAACCTAACTGTTAAATCTCTTATAACTTGAGGCGTTCTTCGTTTGAAGCTCGTTCTAATATATTTCAATTTGCTAACGTAAGGTTGTCTTCATTATTTAACCACATACACTCATGTTGTCATCTAACACGGCGGGTAATAGTTTACGCTTCAGAACGTAGACGCTTCAGTAGATCGAGTAAAGCTCAGCGCTTATACATCCAAAGACGCTATTATACAGCACAAAAACGTGTATTATAATTAATTTTGTTTTATAAAACTATAAACCGACTCCAATTTTTATAGTTTTTTTCATGAATTTTCATAGAACCCTCAGAACTGATCCAAATTAGACCACGCGGGGAGCACCAGCTTTCATATAAAAAAAGAATCATGAACTCGGAGCAGCCAGTCAAAAGTTCTGAGTTAAAAAATATAAAAAATACAGTAGAATTGAGAACCTCCTCCTTTTTTGAAGAAGGTTAAAAATATGGGCTTAACACGTTATCACATTTCACACTAATATTATAAATGCGAAAGTTTGCATGGATGGTATATAATTTGTTACCTCTTCACGCTAAAACTACTTAACTGTTCGGGCTGAAATTTTGCATACACGTAGTATTAACCTTGGAATGATCTGCAAGCATCTGTTCAGGGTGTTCTAGATGTTTTCAAATATCTATCTATGTAGTGTATTGTATTATGTATATCAGTTATCTAGTACCCATAATACAAGCTCTGCTTAGCTTGGGGCTAGATCTAGGCTAGGCTAGGCTGGCTATGTGAATTGTCCAACATTATTTATTATATTTATATATTTGAATAGCCTCAGCTTAAAGGCCTCGTCTACAATCACAAGTGTGAACAGTTTCAATCGGCCTGTTTCAACCCGTACCTCGTTTTATCAGGTTTTATTGGCACCACTCGGTCCGTTTCCGGTCCGGACCGGATCCGTGTGGCCCATTTGTGGCTCACTTTACGGGCCACGGTCCGTCCCTCGTGCAATGGACCGAAGATAAGAGTGTTGCCAGCTTCGACTTTTATGACTAGAACTGGCCATTTGAGGTTGTTTGAAGAAAATAAGAAAAATAAGAGTTTTCAATATTTATAGCTAGAAAGAAAGTGATCGTTTTTGAAGTAGATAAGAGTCAGAGTCAGAGTCAAATCGTTTAGTTCTTTAGACTTACATAGACAAGTAAATTGTTTACTATAAACACAGCCTGATAAATAGTAATTACTATCAAATAAGACATTAGGTGCAATTGACTCTAATTCACTTCAATTTTTTTAATTATCTATTCTTTTATAATCGTCAGGTAAACCATTCATAAAACAATGGTTTTACTCGGATTTTTGTGCTTTCATGGACAAAAATTAAGCTATTTTTTTTATATCTGTCATAAAATTTCAGAAATACAAGCTGGCTGGGTGAGTGTGGTGAGGATTGGGAATCAATAAAATTCTAGAAAGATTTAAAGAATTTATTTAGAAAAAAAAATCATCCGCGATTTTTTTTTTTTGTCTTGATTATATAAATTCTTACGTTTCACCACCATATAACCTGACGGTAAGTGACGATGTGGCCGACGATGTTACCCGAAGGTCTAAAAGACATCTAATCTATCCACTCTTGTCTTGAACAATGTGATATACGAAATGTTTGTGTTTTGTAGACTTTTTTGTCCTTAAATCAGCCGGAAACACCGAAGATAAGAAGCATTGTATCAGATTAGTTTTAGTAAGCTTTTTGTGGGCTCGCTGAGAACCGAATAGGCTTAGTGTGCAGTTACACGAAATTTATTCATGGAAAACCTAAGGGCGTTGTTTAAGCAGTCTTGAAGTCTTTTTGGTTAAAATTCTATTTATACATACCTAGTACCTACTGATTGTTTTAATCTGTTTTTTTCCTAGTATAGTGGAAGCAAATGTAATGAATGGCTTTTTAAAAAAAGAACAGCTTAATATAAACATAACCTAGTCGGTAAAAATATAATAATTCAAAATCCTAGTTTAAAAAACGACTATACAAAATGACTTGAATTCTATTGAATACATATTTTCTATGTTGACATAAGCAGCTAATAGGTATCGGTTTTTATGTTTTACTTTTTTAATTTGATTATTTTCTACGATAATATACAACATTGCATAATATCATGACTTGTAAAGTCGGCATGATGTAAGTTTAATCCATACCTTTGTTTCATATATCATAGGTATTTTATAAAGAAACAATTTTAGAAACAAATACGTTTAGCTTTGAAATTCACAACTTATCAACGAGACAAAAAGGACCCTAAAAATACATTGTAACTGTAGAAAGTAAAAAACTGAATTTTCTTTCCCTCGTTGAAGAAAACAACACAGTTCGAAACACTGACCCGACCAGAGGCCTAATGGCCGCTCATTTTTAAGAACAATAAAAACAAACTCGCTTTCCGTTCTGAACACTCCTAGAACAGGAGCTGGCCTGTGATTTGTCATACTTTATTTGTTTGGGCAACCAACCATAAGTAACACAAGAGATCACAACATACGATAAAACTTAAAAGCTAGTGCACTATAAATTACAGGTAGGTACCACAACAGGCGCAAAAAAGGCAACTCAACTTATCAGCTAATCGTAACATGTATGTAATAAATTAATAATATGGATAAATCAAAGTAATTATACATAACTAGCTGCGCTCCGCGGCTTCGCACGCCTATCCCACGGGAACTGATTTATAGGATAAGTAATAATGATTAAAAAGTAAATAAGTAAAAAAAGTGTACAGGTTACAAGTGTAAGCTTTGTTTAATAAATTTGTAAAATAAGCAGAAATATTCCATAAAGAACAGCTAGCCTGAGTCACAGCGCAACCCAAGCAGGGTGATTTGTGTAGGAAACTTGCTATCCAAGACGGCCCGAGCAAAACCGATGTTTGTTTACGTGGGAAAAACCATCTCGAAGCAACCCGAGCCGAACCGATGACGACTGTTTACGGGCTCTGCCGAACCGAGGAGCGCCGATGCGAAGCTTCGGGTGGCTCAGTCGGGTTCCGATAAAAGCCACAACAACGGACCGGGCGGCCATTCCATGGCGAGACGCCAATTACAATAACAAGTGTAACAAGTGTATCAGTATAACTAAAATACTGCTGTTAATTAAAATGCTATTAGAGTTAAATCAGTGCTGATAATTATTGTATTGGGTAAAATAAATACCGAGAAAGTCTACACGTGTTTCCTGTTCCTCCTGACTTTGTAGTAAGATAACAAGTCAGAATTGGGATTCTTCCAAAGAAAAGGTACGTAATTAGTGTTGTTACTAATCTTTTCTACACGCCCAGTATATACTTTACCTTTCATCCCATTTGGCCAGCCATTTTAGAGATAATGTTAACGATTCCGAGTAGTGTCGTTTTGCAAATTAATGGTCGGAACGAGGCTATTTCAATTGTGTATCTTTCTTTCTTGATTTTTGTTCAATGACCCCCCAAATGCCAAGCAGGCCATATTAAGGCAATTCAAACTCGAGCCTGCAACTGCCAACCCATCCATATGGCAAATAGTCAAGGATCGTTTTTACTGGAAAATAAGAAAGTGTGTGTGGTGCTTTTAGCAGGTACCCCACGTGCCAATGTGATTATTATAATGTATGAATTTTTATTTAAAAAACACGTGGCATTTTGAGAAGATGGCAAACATAAATTAACTATGGTTAAAACTTTAACAACAAATGACATTAATAAGCTAAGTAACATACGTTAGGTTAATACGACAATTTTCACATAAAACGAAAAATCATTTTCCTATTTTGAGCAATTGATGTCGTTGAAAATTCTTTTTCAGCCCAGGAGTTACATGAGATGAAACGAGGAAGAAACTGGACCGCCTGCAGAGACGCCGTGAGGATCCTAGGCGCTTCAGGTCGTGGATGCGGGTTCTCCTTTAGTCACCGGTCAGCGGTCACTGCCAATCTATTAGGCGTTACCTGCTGCTACGTGTAACTCCATGACACATAAATCTAGAAGTGTAATGTAAATGTAAATGTTAAAAATGTAATTGTCAAAATGTCAAATGTATAAAAGTAAAAAAATCAGTCAAATGTCAAATGTTAAATGTCAAATGTCAAATGTCAAATGTCAAATGTCAAATGTCAAAGTCAAATGCCAAATGCCAAATGTTAAAAGTCAAAAGTAAATGTCAAAAGTCAAATGTCAAATGTAAATGTTAAACGTAAATGTCAAATGTCAAATGTCAAATGTCAAATGTCAAATGTCAAATGTCAAATGTCAAAAATCAAATGACATAAGTCAAAAGTCAAATGTAAATGTAAATGTTAGAAATGTTTTTGTCAAATGTCAAATGTTAAAAGTTAAAAGTCAAAAGTCATAAATCAAAAGTCAAATGTCAAAAGGCAAATGTTAAAAGTCAAAAGTCAAAAGTCAAAAGTCAAAAATCAAAAGTCAAAAGGCAAATGTCAAAAGGCAAATGTCAAATGTAAATGTTAAATGTTAAATGTCAAATGTCAAATGTCAAATGTCAAATGTCAAATGTCATATGTTAAAAGTCAAAAGTCAAAAGTCAAATGTCAAATGTAAAATAAAAAGTCAAATGTCAAAAGTCAAAAGTCTAAATGTCAAATGTCAAAGTCAAATGTCAAATGTCAAAAGTCAAAAGGCAAATGTCAAATGTAAATGTTAGATGTTAGTCAAATGTTAAAAGTCAAAAGTCAAAAGTCAAAGTCAAAAGTCAAATGTCAAATGTATGAAGTCAAAAGGCAAATGTCAAATGTAAATGTTAGATGTGAGTCAAATGTTAAAAGTCAAAAGTCAAGTCAAAGTCAAAAGTCAAATGTTAAAAGGTAAATGTCAAGTCAAATGTAAAAAGGTCAAAAGTCAAAAGTCAAATGTCAAATGTCAAATGTAAAAAGTCAAAAGTCAAAAGTCAAAAGTCAAAAGTCTAAATGTCAAATGTCAAAAGTCAAATGTTAAAAGTCCAAAGTTAAATGTCAAATGTCAAAAGGCAGATGTCAAATGTAAATGTTTGTTGATGTCAAATGTTAAAAGTCAAAAGTCAAATGTCAAAAGTCAAATGTCAAAAGTCAAAAGTCAAAGTCAAAGTCAAAGTCAAATCGTTTATTTCTTTAGACTTACAAAATAAGTACTTAGACAAGTCAAATTTTTACTATATAAACAGCTTGATAAATAGTTATTACTATCAACAAGAAATAAGGTGCAATTGACTTCAATTCACTTCAATTTTTTGTCCACTAGCGGAAGAAGTGAAAAAGAAACCACTAGCAAGTCCATCGCTTATCAACTAATACAATCTTAGGATAACTAAGTCTAACTGGTCTTACATACTATTTGTCTGTATGGAACTGGGCGACATCCGGCCAAGCATTAATATCATTTACGTAGTCATCTACGGAGTAATAGGCTTTCTTGATAAGATTTCGTTTTATGTACAGTTTAAATTTACGAATAGGGAGCTCAGTTGCTTCAGATGGAAGCTTATTATAGAATCTTACGCAATTGCCCACAAATGATTTCCCTACCTTTCGTAATCTATATGATGGGATGTGTAATTTGTTCTTGTTTCTTGTATTTTTATTGTGAACATCACACCTTTTCATAAAGTTATCTCTGTTTTTGTGTGTATACATTAGATTTTCATAGATGTATTGCGATATTACTGTTAAAATATTTATTTCTTTAAATAATTCCCTCAACGAGTCACGTGGATTTAATTTATAAATAGCGCGTACCGCCCTTTTCTGAAGAACAAAGATAGTCTGGATGTCAGCTGCCTGTCCCCAAAGCAAAATACCATAAGACATAACACTATGGAAGTAACTGAAGTAAACTAACCTAGCTGTATCTTCATCGGTAATGTATCTAATTGTTCGAACCGCATACGCTGCTGAACTAAGTCTGTTTGCGAGAGCATCAATTTGCGGTCTCCATTGAAGAGAGGAATCAATATGTAACCCTAGGAAAACAGTTGAGTCTACAAGGTGAACAATCTCATCCTTTAGCATTATCTTAGTTGGGAGCTCTCTTACATTTGGTAACATGAATTTTATGCATTTGGTTTTTGAAGCATTGAGTAAGAGGTTATTGGCGGTGAACCAATCTAGTATTTGTGAAAGAGAATTATTTACATCGTCATAATTATGTTTATTTCTGTCAACTTTAAAAATCAATGAAGTATCATCAGCAAATAAGACTATATCACAGAGATCTTTTGCTAGAAATGGGAGATCATTTACATATACTAAAAATAGAAAAGGACCCAATATTGATCCTTGCGGGACTCCTAAATCGATTTTTGATCCCCTAGATCTTTCTTTACCAATATCTACTTTTTGGACTCTATCCGATAAATATGATTGCATAAGGTCCAGTGCCTTGTTTTGAATTCCATAATGTCTTAGTTTGTTTATTAATGTACCATGATCAACGCAATCAAAAGCTTTAGAAAGGTCACAAAATACACCAATAGCGTTTTTCGCTTTATCCCATGCATCCAATATGTGCTTTAATAGAACTGTACCAGCATCAGTTGTCGATCTACCCTTGGTGAAGCCAAATTGATTTTTATGTAACAACCTATTGAGGTTGAAGTGAGAGGACAACTGTGTGAGAATAATTTTTTCAAAAACTTTACTCATTGCAGGAAGTATTGAAATTGGCCTGTAATTGGCCGGATCAGTGTGGCTTCCAGATTTATAAAGAGGAACCAGTTTACTATATTTCATGAGATCAGGGAAAACTCCTGCATCAACACAACTATTGAAAATGTAAGCCAAGTATGGAGCAACTTCCTTAATAATAGAACTCAGTACTTTGGTTGAAATACCCCAAAGATCCTCAGTATTTTTGATGTTAATAGACTTAAATGTTTTCACAATATAATTAGCGTTTACATGACTAAATATAAAAACCTCGGTACATTTATCTACAGATGATTCTAATAATTTAACCGCGATTGAAGGTGAGGAGTTTAGAGACCGGGTAACAACTTTAGGAATATCAGAAAAGAATGAATCAAAAGCATCGGCAATATCTTTATCGTGTATAAGTATTGAATTATTAATTTTTAACCTTATTTCTCTTTTTCGTGACTTAGATTTACCAGTTTCGTTATTTATAAGTCTCCATGTTGCTTTGATTTTATCAGATGAGTTTACAATTTTTTTCCTCAAAAACAGGCATTTCGCTGTATTACAGACTTTTTTAAATGTTTTTGAGTAGTTTGTTAAATACAAAAGAAACGCAGGATCATTTAACATAGCTTCTCTAGCACCATAAAGATCATATAGTCTATTCCTACTTCTATAAATACCGGGAGTTGCCCAATCGGTAAATCCGACCCTGTCCCTAACTGTGCATGTTTTATATTTAAATACTTCGCTGTGTTCTTTGTTTATTCAAAGATTCAAGTCAAATGTCAAAAGTCAAATGTCATGTCAAATGTCAAATGTAAAATGTCAAATGTCAAATGTCAAATGTCAAATCTCGAATGTCGAATATTAATGTAAAATGTAAATGTCAAATGTAAAAGAAAATGTAAATGTCAAATATCAAATGTCAAATGTCAAAAGTTAAAAGTCAAAAGTCAACTTAAACTTCAACTTCTTGCGTGTGGCTAAGTCAAAAGTCAATGTTGAAAATGTAAATGTCAAATGTCAAATGTCAAATGTCAAATGTTAAATGTCAAATGTCAAAAGTCAAAAGTCAAAAATCAAAAGTCAAATGTCAAAAATCAAAAGTCAAAAGTCAAATCTCAAATCTCAAATGTCAAAATGTCAAATAACATATGTCAAAATGTCAAATAACAAATGTCAAGTCAAATGTTAAATGTAAATGTCAAATCTCAATGTCAAAAGTCAAAAGTCAAAAGTCAAGTACCAAATGCCAAATGACAAAAGCCAAAAGCCAAAAGTAAAAAGTCAAGAGCCTAAAGCTAAATACCAAATGCCCAATGCCAAATGTCAAATGTCAAATGTAAAATATCAAATGTCAAAAGTCAAATGAAAAAAACAAATGTCAAAATTGAAATATTAAATGCCAAATGCCAAATATCAAATGTCAAATGTAAAATATCAAATGTTAAAAGTCAAATGTAAAATATCAAATGTCAAAAGACAAATGTTGAATGTTGAATGTTGAATGTTGAATGTTGAATGTTAAATGTTGAATGTTGAATGTTGAATGTTGAATGTTAAATGTTAAATGTTAAATGTTAAATGTTAAATGTTAAATGTTAAATGTTAAATGTTAAATGTTAAATTTTAAATGTTAAATGTTAAATGTTAAATGTTAAATGTTAAATGTTAAATGTTAAATGTTAAATGTTAAATGTTAAATGTTAAATGTTAAATGTTAAATGTTAAATGTTAAATGTTAAATGTTAAATGTTAAATGTTAAATGTTAAATGTTAAATGTTAAATGTTAAATGTTAAATGTTAAATGTTAAATGTTAAATGTTAAATGTTAAATGTTAAATGTTAAATGTTAAATGTTAAATGTTAAATGTTAAATGTTAAATGTTAAATGTTAAATGTTAAATGTTAAATGTTAAATGTTAAATGTTAAATGTTAAATGTTAAATGTTAAATGTTAAATGTTAAATGTTAAATGTTAAATGTTAAATGTTAAATGTTAAATGTTAAATGTTAAATGTTAAATGTTAAATGTTAAATGTTAAATGTTAAATGTTAAATGTTAAATGTTAAATGTTAAATGTTAAATGTTAAATGTTAAATGTTAAATGTTAAATGTTAAATGTTAAATGTTAAATGTTAAATGTTAAATGTTAAATGTTAAATGTTAAATGTTAAATGTTAAATGTTAAATGTTAAATGTTAAATGTTAAATGTTAAATGTTAAATGTTAAATGTTAAATGTTAAATGTTAAATGTTAAATGTTAAATGTTAAATGTTAAATGTTAAATGTTAAATGTTAAATGTTAAATGTTAAATGTTAAATGTTAAATGTTAAATGTTAAATGTTAAATGTTAAATGTTAAATGTTAAATGTTAAATGTTAAATGTTAAATGTTAAATGTTAAATGTTAAATGTTAAATGTTAAATGTTAAATGTTAAATGTTAAATGTTAAATGTTAAATGTTAAATGTTAAATGTTAAATGTTAAATGTTAAATGTTAAAGGATAAAGGACAAAGGACAAAGGACAAAGGTCAAAGGACAAAGGACAAAGGACAAAGGACAAAGGACAAAGGACAAAGGACAAGGACAAAGGACAAAGGACAAAGGATAAAGGACAAAGGACAAAGGACAAAGGACAAAGGACAAAGGATAAAGGTGATAAATGATAAAGGTGATAAATGATAAATAATAAATGATAAATGATAAATGATAAATGATAAATGATAAATGATAAATGATAAATGATAAATGATAAATGATAAATGATAAATGATAAATGATAAATGATAAATGATAAATGATAAATGATAAATGATAAATGATAAATGATAAATGATAAATGATAAATGATAAATGATAAATGATAAATGATAAATGATAAATGATAAATGATAAATGATAAATGATAAATGATAAATGATAAATGATAAATGATAAATGATAAATGATAAATGATAAATGATAAATGATAAATGATAAATGATAAATGATAAATAATAAATGATAAATGATAAATGATAAATGATAAATGATAAATGATAAATGATAAATGATAAATGATAAATGATAAATGATAAATGATAAATGATAAATGATAAATGATAAATGATAAATGATAAATGATAAATGATAAATGATAAATGATAAATGATAAATGATAAATGATAAATGATAAATGATAAATGATAAATGATAAATGATAAATGATAAATGATAAATGATAAATGATAAATGATAAATGATAAATGATAAATGATAAATGATAAATGATAAATGATAAATGATAAATGATAAATGATAAATTATAAACGATAAACGATAAATGATAAAAATAATTTATAAATAATGAATGTTAAATATTAAATGATAATTAAATGAATGATAAAAAAAAACAAAATTATGACTAATAATAAATGATACATGATAAATGATAAATAAATAAATGGTACATGGTAAATAACAAGTGATAAATGATATAAAAAAAATAACTTACAGTAAATGATAGACATATGATAAATGACAAATATGACTTCATATTATACAAGTTAACTATTATAAATAAAAGATGAATAATAAAAAATGATAAATAAATAAGTAATAATAAATGATAAATGGTTAGTGATAGATAAATAATATATGACAAATAACAGACTACACATACTAAACAAAAGAAGAATACAAATGACAAATGATAAGTTAACTAATATAAATAAATGATTAATAATATAAAGAGCATAATGATAAATAAATAAATAATATAAATAAACAAATCATAAGAAATGTTACATGGTATAAATAAATTAATGATACATGGTAAATAAATAATAAATCAATAAATGATGAATGATAACTTATAACAAATGGTCATTAATAATAAATGATAGATAAATAATACATGGTAAATGACAAATAACAAACTACACAAATGTCGAATACAAATTCTAAATGAAATGATTGATGAAGTTATCGCCAAACGTAACGCCTATCCAGTTTGAAACTATTTCGCTTTGCGTTAAAAACAGAAAAATATCGAGCAAGCCGGGGTTGAACTATTTATTTCACAGAAAAATCACTCTAGTGGTGGTAAGGCGCAATTTTTGTAGGTTAAAACTAAAATAAAGTCAGAAATAAAATTCATAAAATAGATATCTCAAATACTTATGATGGTGCTTTTTTTTATCACAATCATATTAAACTCTCAGATTGTTATAAGGAAAGTCAACATTGCAATAAATGCAATGCTTGCCGCTTTTAAGGTGTTCAATCAAAATAATAAGAAAAGCAATAGATAATTAAAATCTAATAATAATATAACAACAAAAGAACATTTAGGACAGACGTAAACAAAAACCACATAACAGTGGTCTTACAAAAAGAAAGTGGTGTCCGAGTATGTACTCCCTCTATTGATAAAATTCATAAAATTGTATTTCTCTAAGTGCTTATTTCTTATGCCACAAAAAGGGTGATTGAAATCTGCATCGCAAAAATATCATTTCGATGGTAGTTGCCAAACATAAAGGCAAAGGAATTTGCTAAAAAGTTCGGAAATTGTAATGACGATTATAAAAAAAATAAAAGGTTCTAATAAAAAGTAATAATGAAATGATCATGAGAAATAATGAAATAGTAAATATAATGGAAATACTGGACCGGATAAATCCGACAAATAACTAAAAGATGATCTGTATTAACGTTTGAAAACAAAAACGATTTGAACATTAAAATTGTGGTTCTAGTATTGTTGTAGAGATGGAATTTGAAATAATTAAAGGTTCGAATTCATTATAAGAGAAAAAAAAAGAAATGATAAAAATAACATTCGTTTAGATTC
The DNA here is from genome assembly GCA_955876795.1 of Eupithecia tripunctaria. NCBI lineage: Eukaryota > Metazoa > Arthropoda > Insecta > Lepidoptera > Geometridae > Eupithecia > Eupithecia tripunctaria. Next base: position 2,024,848 of record OY041623.1, on the reverse strand, counting down.
AGGTTATTAGTAGAATCAATCAATTTAATTCCTTTAATTTTGTAGTTTCTAATAGTAGAGTAGTATTGAAACACACTCAATATTATAAAATTGGTAATGTAACTAGCAATGTAGTATGGTAACTAGCAATGTAGTAATGCAGTAATGAATCTTATGGCACAAAATCAATGATAAGATAATGTAATATGGAAATAAGAAATGTAACAATGCAGCGATGAATCTAATGATGACACAAAACCAATGATAATGATAAAGTGTGTGCGTCTCATATTATTATATAAATTCACTCTCAACAAGTATTTCCTCACTCTTATAATCCAATGAGATGGCAGACGGACATAGCCGGAGAGATAAGGTGCAGGATCAAGCTTAACATGCTTCTTCAGAATGTATTTACACCTATTGAGTACCTAGATATCACGAGGTCGTGATTTGATTATCAGGATGGACGAATTTGTAAGCTTTGTTTAATAAATTTGTAAAATAAGCAGAAATATTCCATAAAGAACAGCTAGCCTGAGTCACAGCGCAACCCAAGCAGGGTGATTTGTGTAGGAAACTTGCTATCCAAGACGGCCCGAGCAAAACCGATGTTTGTTTACGTGGGAAAAACCATCTCGAAGCAACCCGAGCCGAACCGATGACGACTGTTTACGGGCTCTGCCGAACCGAGGAGCGCCGATGCGAAGCTTCGGGTGGCTCAGTCGGGTTCCGATAAAAGCCACAACAACGGACCGGGCGGCCATTCCATGGCGAGACGCCAATTACAATAACAAGTGTAACAAGTGTATCAGTATAACTAAAATACTGCTGTTAATTAAAATGCTATTAGAGTTAAATCAGTGCTGATAATTATTGTATTGGGTAAAATAAATACCGAGAAAGTCTACACGTGTTTCCTGTTCCTCCTGACTTTGTAGTAAGATAACACAAGGTTACATTACAAGGGCAGGTTCTGCTTTTTTTACCTTTTACCTTCTTCGAATGAGATATTCGGTACCTAATGTTTGTAATTTGCATTGCATTACTGGTGGGTCCAGCGTGGGGAATATGGGCGTTACCCTCCATGAGATTAATACTAAAAAAGCGTTTATCAGGGGGAGGCCTGCGTCTAGCACTGAACCAATACGGGCTGTTGAGTTGAGTTGAGTATATTGAAACACGATGATGTAATTTTCCGACACCCCACTCCCGTTCTTATCCGGACATCTGTCGATCCGGCTGCTTTTATATCCGGATGTTACGTCATGCTGTTTTGTAATGTTTTTTATTGCTGCGTTCCGATTTCGCATTTTATTTTAGCACTTTGTTTGGAAAGGTAATGTTACATTTAATTTGATCTCTGTTCTGATTTACAGGTATACGTTTAATCAATGTTGTTGATTCTCTGAGTTCGCTGCGCAAACGTGTTGCCGATACGGAACACCATCACAGGGAAACGTAGTTGCTGTGTCCTGTAGCGGTGATCGGACACAGCTGCCCGTTGCTACTACTGCACACAGGAAACCGTAGTGGCTGTGTCCTGTAGCGGTGATCGGACACTACCGCCCGTTGCTACTACAGCTCACAGGTAACCGTAGTTGCTGTGTCCGATTACTCAGTTCGCTGAAGATAGCTTAGTACAATCAAAAGCATGGCGCAAACGAGGGCACTTTTGTGTCGTCAGTGAGTATGTGTTAAGTGGGAGCAACAGGTGTCCAGTTGCTTCTACTTAACACATACTCATTGCAAGTAATGTGCAAAATAAAGAAAATGGTAGGTTTGGTAATATGTTTAAGGCTGGAAAAATCCGATAAGCCCACTCAATTATTTTTGGACAGCGACTAAACTAAGCCGATACTTTCGATTTACCACTTTTTATAACATGTTTATAGATTGTTTTGTTTTCATAATATAAATTATTTTTTTGTGTATTTATCTTCTTTTAACGTTGTCTATTATTCTTACCCAAGTTTTTTTTTGTAAATACATGTGAAAACTTGTAATTAGCTCTCAGAAGCATATCATGTGTCATGCAGCAAAGACCTTATTGTACAATCATAGCTGTAATTTTGCTTATAATTGAGGTGTCAGTTGGAGTAACTGGAAACACGGTCGTATGCGCAGGAAGTGGATGATTTCATACTGGTTCCATAGAAATCAAATATTCATCGGTAGCTTGTATCTGACACAAGACACAAAAGAGCAAGTCCACGTTTGCGCCGGGCCTAAAGGATGACTCACAGAACAGCTTCCTACAAGTTTTAAACGAGTGGTCTACGAGCTATCTGTCATGTAACAAATAATCAAAATCTCACGACATCTCACCAAAGGGCGAGGGGGGATCGATAAATTGCTAAGAAATATGCAAACATCTACAGAGCTCAACTTATCCAATAATTATGTGATCTCCTCACATAATTATTGGATAAGTTGAGCTCTGTAGATGTTTGCAACACTTTGCAGTATTATAAATACTAGTTTTAATTTATTTAAATTATTTGATTGTAATTTTCTTTTTCAACAAATGGGTGACGCTTTATAAATGAGTTAGTATTCATGACTTTAGGTTTAAGGTTTTTAAAGAAAATGTTTAACTATCAAGTAAAATAGAGTGGTTGATATCAAACGAGCAAATATTTTTATTACGTTCCGAAATGCTCAGAAAAATCTTCAGTTGTCGGACAATGAACCACAAAATATCACGATCAAACAAAGGCGAGTGAAAATGGAATAAAACAATGGCTTTAGTTAAGGAGCGAGTGGTATCTATTTCACGTTATTCTCTCGCTCAACATCTCGCATAGGAATGTACTGTGCATTATCCCCCTGCCCAAACTGGCCCTAACCAGCCCAGCTCCTTGAAGTATATTTTTTTTTAAATTATATTAAATTATATAATGCTGGACAATTCACACAGCATTATCTAGCCCCAATCTAAGCAGAGCTTGTATTATGGGTACTAGATAACTGATATAGATAATACAATACACTACATAGATATAAATTTTTTATTATACATAGAAATCTGCAGATCATACAAATATTTGTCCCGAGGCGCGTGTTTAAAAACCGGCATAGGTAAGTGGTACGTATGTATAGCATAATAAAAGATACAAAGATAAAGATAAAGATACATTTATTTGGCCAAAACAGGTGACTACATAGGTACAATAGCTGTAATTACGGTAGGCTATACCACAGATAATATAATACTATACTAGCTATACATAGATAGGTGCATACAGATGTTAATTTGGCGACTGTGCTGCCCCTGTTGGCCAAAAAGGGTCAAACTCAGCTCTGTGCTGAACCACTTGTGTGCGCGGATCAGCGCTGGTTTTCAGTTTGATCCTGAAATTAGTGATATCACGAACACGAAAAAGAGAGCATTTCAAAACAAAAACAAAATAGATCAGTAGGTGTCCAAGGATAATAATAACTATAGGAACATAATAATACAATGCAGTAAAATAAAGCTAGTTTAAGTACTATGTACGTGCTACGTAATACTAATATTCAGTATTATTACACAAGGTAATACAAGTTGAGGTCTTCATTGCAGATTGAGTTAATAAAAAAAAAAAATTAATTTAGAAAAAAGTTAAATTATTATAAAGGTGATACTGAATTATTACATTCTGGACAAACTGAAGGAAGGAAAGAATAATATAGCTGGAGGTCATCAGCATAGAGGTGATAATGACAAAACTTCACCATATTGATTATGTCGGCAGTGTAGAGAATAAATAGTATTGGGCCCAAAACTGAACCTTGTGGAACCCCGCAGGGTACCAGGCGTGGAGGAGACCGAACTGACTGACCATCAGGCATTTGAAGCTCAACAGATTGAGTTCTTGATTCGAGGTAACTGGAGAACCATTTAACATTTTTTTTATTATTTGATATAATAATGATTGTAAAATTAAAAAGACGTGTAGCACTCGGGGACTGCCGCGGTAAAGCTATTGCATAGCACAAGTCATTATAAATATTTCAATATTCTAAACTTTTTTAAGCATAGCTTGGGGCTAGGTAGATGATGTGGTGTAGGTACTTGTATGTATGAACCTAACGAACATAGTTTTATTTTACTTCTTAATTTAACTATTTGACTTTACGCTCCGTAAATTATTTGTCTGTTGTATAAATTTATATTTTTTTCGTTTTAAGATTGTACAATTAATTATTGAGTGTACTAGACATAACGATTTGGAGACAGCCGTAATAATTTGAATTTGAATGGCTGTATGGATTGTATCGCATTATTTATTACACTAATATTATGAATGCGAAAGCTTGTATGGATGGATGATGTTTGTTACTTCTTCACGCCAAAACTATTGGACGGATCTGGCTGAAATTTTGCATACAGGTAATTATAATCCTAGAATAAAATATAGGCTACTTTTTATCAAACAAATCAGTTTCCGTGGGATGAAAATCACCTTTTGACGTTTTCATAGGAACAACGCGTGCGAAGCCGCGGGACACAGCTAGTTCATTATAAGGTGGTTTAGACGTCACCGGCTCCTGCACTAAAGCCTCAAGAGAGCAGTTGAAGATCTTTTCACAACGCGCTGCGTTAAAGCTGTTTGAGAAAATCTTGCTTTATATTTAACAATGCAGATTTCTTTGCTTTGTTTATTTTTCAGTTCAGCTCGGGATGTTAACTCGTTAAATATTTAGACTAGTATATACTTCTGAGGGATTATTATTTGAGTGTTTGATTGATTTTGCTAATTGCTTTATCATTAGAAATTAGGCAATTTAAAAAAAGGTAGGTGACGCTAATTAATACGCTGCTATTTAGCAACCAAATGAGTAAAGACGCGGGAAAAAACAAATTCTCTTAAACAAGGTTCGTAGTTAACCCGCTTACATTCATAATGAAAATTCTCTTAAATTTTCTGGAGCTAACAATTAAGTTGAAGGCTTTGAAAATGAACTCTGATCCAATACCGCTACCTCATCCTCAACACCCTATATTGGTCCACTGCTGGACGTAGGCCTCCCCCTGAAACGCACCTTATTGGCGTACCTCATAGGGGGTAATGGCCATAATCCCCACGCTGGGCATGCGGGTTGGAGATCGCAGTTCGATAGTAGAATTGTTCTGCAGGGGGCACTGCTGCTCGCCCCCGGTGAATTTGCCTTAGTCGCCTCTTACGACGCACACGGGAAGAGATGTCTTGGTGCAAATTCTAAGCCAGCACCACACAGCTATTGATTTACACAGATTTGACAGTTTTTGACCCGGGCTTTATTGTAAAACCTGAATGTGATCATGTACGCAATAAAAATCTTAAATCTTTTTAACCAACCTGTTCTGTGATAAAATTCACCATTCCTACTCAGGTTTGAGTAGGCTGAGTCCAATGTAAAGTTGCACGGAGCTAGACTCAGATATTCAATACACTTAGGTATACCTTGTATTGAATATTTATGTAGCGTCCGTAACTTAGGCAGGAACTAGGAAGTAACATTAGGTAGGTAAAGATAAGCTTTGTACTCGGTGGTAGAACACAAATTTTACTTGCTTAGAGCACAGTTTACTATACAGGGTGTATCACCGCCATGCTACGGAAGGCAAGTACCTTAAATATTGTAGATAGAGCATTTTACTGAAAGGAGACTTCATTTTGATTTTAAAAACAATTTAAACTGCATTTAAAGATACTTGAAAAATCACATCTGTGAACTGAGAATCGAACCCGAAAAATTGTAAAAAATACTCCGTTAGTCTTATTTCAATTTCGATCTAAAGACTCAATCGTATGGATTATTTTTTTCCAAGTAACATAGCATCTAATATAAAAGGAAGACCATGAAATTTTACATTTTATTTCAAATAACTACTGACCAACCGAACCAATTAGATCACCAGAGTCGGAGTCAGAGTCAAATCGTTTATTTCTTTAGACTTACAAAATAAGCACTTAGACAAGTCATTTTTCTACTATTTAAACAGCTTGATAAATAGTAATTACTATCAAAAAAGAAATAAGGCGCAATTGACTCTAATTCACTTAATTTTTTTGTCCACTAGCGGAAGAAGTGAAAAAGAGAACCTAACTAACTCTACAAATGACCTGTGGTATGTTACAACCTAATTCAAATACACGCTATTGCCTATGCTTTGCATTATTTTTGCAATATTTATTAGTTAAGTAACCTAAGCGCCGCGTAGTGCCGGCGGACAAGTCAACTAATACAATATTTGCATAACTAAGACTAAGACAACTGATTTATATAATATGTTTTTACATAATATTGTCGGTGTGGAACTGGGCGACATCCGAGGACATGCAGATGCACTGCTGGACAAAGGCCTCTCCCTGATAAGCCATAGTGGCTTTTGAGGGTTTCCATGAGAGTTGGGATTGCAGTTTGATGAAATAATGGTTCTGAACTGAAGTTGTGATATGGTTACCAGGCTTGAATAAGATATAACGTAGTGTTGATCTTGCTTGAGCTGTGTAGTGCTGGCTTCGAATCTGCACCACCATAACTCTTCCCGTGGGTGTTGAAAAAGCGACTAACGTATATCCACCGGAGGGCAGGCTATAGCGCCCCCTGCACAACAATTCTGCCACCGAACTGGGATCCCCAACACACGTGCCCAGCGTGGGGATTATAGGCATGACCCCCCAATGACATAAAAGCCAGTAAAGTGCTTCAGGGGAAGGCCTGCGTCCAGCAGTGGACCAATACAGGCTGTTGAGGTTTAGGTTGAGGTAGTGTTGATAGAAGACTGAACTAAAGTAAACATTTAAAATTACTTTTCTAGGATAAAAACTCTGTTCCTAGGTATATTAATCAACTCCATCGTCGACGAAAATATTGTTGATCTATCCATTTGCGCGTTAACTACGGAAAATATTTGCGCGTAGGTGCACAAAGGCGAACTTGCTTACATGGTTCAGTAACTGAAAAAATAATGCTGAAAAACATTACTTATCAAAGCCTGTATAATTATAATTATCCGAATGAGTAAATTATGTTTTCAAGCCTCGATTTATTCGTATTTTACACATTTTGTACAGTATTTAATTCCAAACCCCTTTTAAATTCCTTTGGAATATATTTTCTTGACGCATTGCGGTTGTAGGTACTTTCACTAGCAAGACTCGCCATGTTGGGTCTTGTTTATAGATTTCCTAAGCAAACGGGCTCATATCTGATATCCAAGGGGATACATAAGCCTACCTAAAATGGTTTACCCTGGAATAGAATCTAGAACTAGCAAACTACATAAGTATGTAGGTAGGTACTCATAGTTAGATATTGTAATAGGTTAAATGCATAGAATTTTGTTATTATTTTAATCGATTAATTAGGTTAATAGCTCCATGACAATACAAAAATGTACAAGTGTGACGTAACGGTTCGGCTGCCAATAGCGTTGCGCTTAGAAATTTCGCAAAGTTTAGAAACTTTTCAATGATTAATAATCACAATAAAAACATCAAAAAATAGAAAATAAATATACAGATACATTTTTATATCAATATATAATACGTAAATATAAAACGTAGCTTTTTTGAAGTCCTATGCATAATATGCATGTACCCTATTAAATCTAATATATATGATTGCATAGCGTATTTAATTTTCACGTTGTCACGGCCTCTAAAAGCTTGTCTGTTGCAAGGTTCTCCTAACTGTATATGTGAGACCCACACCTGGTAGTATGGGGGGAGAAATGCTCATTTGGGTACAGCAGTCGACATAAGCAATCAACTGTGTATGTCCTGTTGTGTCCTAATAAAGGGTAGGAAAGGTGACGGAAGAATGGAGTCGGCAAGTGTGTGGAATGGTGGGCTCGCCGGCTAAGTATGGGAGGATGCGGGGACGCCACTCGGATTCGGTGAAAACGGCGAAAGAAGGACACCGGTGAGGTTTTTAGTGGGTATTACGCCCTTCTCAGGGCGTCGAGTCCCACATAATTCTGGTCTTCCCCAGACCAGTCTATTCGTAAACGAATTTTCCTCGCCGAAGAAAAAAACAACAGGTTCTCCTAACTAATTTGGCATTGTTTATAAAGGAATAGATGAGACAATAGAAAGAACAAATTTATAAATCTACTAGCTGCGCCCCTCGTCTTCGCACGCGTTGTTCCTATAGAAACGTTAAAAGGCAATTTTCATACGATGGGAACTGATTTATGGGATAAAAAGTAGCCTATGTTTGATTCCAGGATTAGAATTACCTGTATGCAAAATTCCAGCCAGACCCGTCCAGTAGTTTTGGAGTGAAGAAGTAAGAAACATCCATCCATCCATCCATACTAACTTTCGCGTTTATAATATTAGTGTGAAGTACGTACATACGGTATGTAGATTAGATGACAAAACAATCTATTATATGTAAATTATTATATTTATTCATGCAGAACTTTTATTCTTTGAACGAACTACTTAAAAAGTCAATAATTTACTGTTTTTACATGTTGAATTTATTTAATCTGGTCCACTTTATATCCTCAACCCGCATGCCCAGCGTGGGGATTATGGACATTACCCTCTATTAGATAAACGTCAATAAGGCGCTTACCAGTGGCAGGCCTGCGTCCAGCAGTGGACCGATAAAGGCTGTTGAGGACACGACACGTAACATGGTATCTTAAGAAAAACTTTTGTATCGAACTTTACATTCCATTGTTTTATTTAGAACTGAGAAATTTGTAGCATAGCTGCACATCTTAAAATTTGAGCATAGAGGGAATCAAGCATAGCGGAAAAGTAACTGATCATTTCTGTTGTAAACGGGTTTAACTAAGAAGCTTAAAAGAGAAGCGTAAAGAGATGAAACGTTGGTGTTCTTCCAACACAAATAAAGGTTCGTAGTTAACCCGCTTACATCCGTAATGAAGTCAAATATTTTACTATAGAAACTTTCGTAGTTTGTAGAATTCATTACGAATGTAAGCGGGTAAATAATTAGATATATAGACAGAACGATGACCCAACTTCAACAGAGACAGAGGTTGGAACCTACCACCCGCCTGGAAGCCGTGTCTCCATGGGAAGTCGAATAGTGGTGTAGGTATAGAGCCGGGTGTAGATACTGTTAGTTCTGTGTGTACCCTGATGACAGCAACACCCGACACAGTAGATGGCTCTCACGCCCTGCAGCATCTGCAAGCAGCGCACCCCCCACCACCCCTGCCCCCGGCGGGCACGTCACGCGCTCAACGCGTGCTCACCCGCAGTGCTCGAAGGGATGCGGAACGCGCGCGTCTAGAACCGCACTCGCCCTGAAGATGTCTCTCATCAAGGGATGAAACGTTGGTGTTCTTCCAAAACAAATAAAGATTCATAGTTAAGCCGCTTACATCCGTAATGAAGTCAAATATCTTATCTAATTAGTCAAGAGGCTAGGGACAAAAGGCCTTCTTCAAGATAAAAGCGACGCTTATGTCTTTACTAATATTTTACGAGGCATTCAGAAGGTTCAGATAAGCTGGTGCGTTATCGGCTTTATAGTTATTGCCTGTCCCGAATTCTAAAGGTTGCTGCATATCTGCACCGCATCATACAACACAAAAATGTGAATATAGAAAAGAAAAAAAAGGCGTATTTGGATATATTTTAGAGTGGCGGCATAAAATACAAGACAACGCGCAAGCCAAAAATAGAAGAAAGAAAGTGTGCTGTTCTTGAGATACAGCAAAATGTGTGCAAAATATATATTTTTCAAAAAAATTAACTATAGAGAAAACTTTCACTAATCGTGTTTTTAGAGATAAAAAAGATCAAAGTAACATTTTTCTAAATATGAAGGCTTTTAAAGATTCTAAGATAAATAACGATTTTGCAGACAATTTTAAAGTATATTGCTTATCACACGCTGCTAAAGGTAACCTTGCTTGGCAGTGAAGAGATTTTATTAAATGACGATTTTAACGCATTCACTGCCCAGTCTCGGCAGTGCGACCCGCAGGGTTACACAGGGTCGTAGTGGGGCACCTGCGTCATGGGCTACGAAGGTGTTAAGCCCCTCTTGTATGCTTATTGTTTTACGGAACGGTAGCGGTGCTCGACGTACATACATACATTATGTATGTATGTGCCTTTGTGATAGTATGTGTTTGTATTTTATTGGTTAAGGTTTCGATGAATAGTGCAATGGGACTTTTGACAGTATCCGTGATTTTTTTAACTTTCTGTGCTGTTCGGTAACTCTAGAAATGTGACGTAAATTATTTATTTTATCAACATTTTTCTGTTACTTGTCCTATTCTGATCGCGCACGGTGCGGATACCAATACCATATTTTTTTATAATTAACCAAAGTATACAAAAGGTGGACTTAATATGGCATTATGCTTGCATGGTAGAAATTAAACTATACGGCGGCGTGCTTTAAATAAACAACGTAAACAATGAGTTTAATTACAAATAAATAATTTTGTTGGAAAAACTATAAACTGACTTCAATTTTTATAGTTTTTTCGCGTTGTTCCTATAGAAACGTTAAAAGGCAATTTTCATACGATGGGAACTGATTTATGGGATAAAAAGTAGCCTATGTTTGATTCCAGGATTAGAATTACCTGTATGCAAAATTCCAGCCAGACCCGTCCAGTAGTTTTGGAGTGAAGAAGTAAGAAACATCCATCCATCCATCCATACTAACTTTCGCGTTTATAATATTAGTGTGAAGTACGTACATACGGTATGTAGATTAGATGACAAAACAATCTATTATATGTAAATTATTATATTTATTCATGCAGAACTTTTATTCTTTGAACGAACTACTTAAAAAGTCAATAATTTACTGTTTTTACATGTTGAATTTATTTAATCTGGTCCACTTTATATCCTCAACCCGCATGCCCAGCGTGGGGATTATGGACATTACCCTCTATTAGATAAACGTCAATAAGGCGCTTACCAGTGGCAGGCCTGCGTCCAGCAGTGGACCGATAAAGGCTGTTGAGGACACGACACGTAACATGGTATCTTAAGAAAAACTTTTGTATCGAACTTTACATTCCATTGTTTTATTTAGCCACTTGAACGTCCAGCGCACTCAGCGCAGCGAGCGACTTACGTCCCAGCCTGTGCGCCGCGAGCGTAACGTGACGCGCTGCGCAATCTTCCCGATAAAACTATTTATCACATAAAAAGTACTGCAGCAATTTCAAAACCAAAAATTATTTTGTGTACATTATTTTATAGCAAATAAACTAGAATAAGAATATGTATCATCGTACCTACATTTTCATATTCTAAAAACTGATCAAACCTAAGATGGTACCATATTTATACTGATTTTCCGCAAGTTTATTTTTTTTGTGATTTACTTGTGATATCTGTATTAATAATAAAAATGGTTTCACAAACTAGACTCTAATCCCGTTGAAACGCTACCAAAATAATAATTAACTATCCAGGAGAAGTATTTTAAATAAATTTATCAAAATAGGTCCTCAAACCCAAATTTCGTTCAACGCAAGTTTTCAACTTACCAAATTCGATGAATCTATGTAAAAATAAGATCTTGATTAGTTTGTTCTTTGTAATGAATTATTCTAGATAGTTTATTTTACGATATAAAGACATTACTACTCCAAAAACTTATTTTAATATCACGTAAGAAAACATGAAACAACCATCTTGATACAAGAACACCAATTCGAATTCGACTATCTGTTTTGCTCAATTATTTAACTTTGGAGTGTAGGAGAGTATATTGTTTTTACTCTTATTTCACGCGTAGAATCTAAGGAAAAATTACATGTATCACAATCCCAAAAATAAACAGTAAAACAAAAGAATTTACGACATATTTGCAGCTCGGCACTTCACGAAAAATATTCTCCCACTCTGTCAACAAGTTTTGTTTTTTTTTAATAATTATTATTGCCAGGTATGGGAACTTTTGGTAGAAATTAGTAGATAATTGTTAATAGTGCCATCTAGTATCGACGGACAACAACTTAGAAGCATAGAGAATACAAAAATCGTTATCCAAAAGAGCTAGACATCCCGTGGCCATTTTATACCACGGACGTTTGCGGGGGTAAACGTTTGTGGTACTTAAGTACCACGGGACGTTCAAGTGGTTACAACTGAGAAATTTGTAGCATAGCTGCACATCTTAAAATTTGAGCATAGAGGGAATCAAGCATAGCGGAAAAGTAACTGATCATTTCTGTTGTAAACGGGTTTAACTAAGAAGCTTAAAAGAGAAGCGTAAAGAGATGAAACGTTGGTGTTCTTCCAACACAAATAAAGGTTCGTAGTTAACCCGCTTACATCCGTAATGAAGTCAAATATTTTACTATAGAAACTTTCGTAGTTTGTAGAATTCATTACGAATGTAAGCGGGTAAATAATTAGATATATAGACAGAACGATGACCCAACTTCAACAGAGACAGAGGTTGGAACCTACCACCCGCCTGGAAGCCGTGTCTCCATGGGAAGTCGAATAGTGGTGTAGGTATAGAGCCGGGTGTAGATACTGTTAGTTCTGTGTGTACCCTGATGACAGCAACACCCGACACAGTAGATGGCTCTCACGCCCTGCAGCATCTGCAAGCAGCGCACCCCCCACCACCCCTGCCCCCGGCGGGCACGTCACGCGCTCAACGCGTGCTCACCCGCAGTGCTCGAAGGGATGCGGAACGCGCGCGTCTAGAACCGCACTCGCCCTGAAGATGTCTCTCATCAAGGGATGAAACGTTGGTGTTCTTCCAAAACAAATAAAGATTCATAGTTAAGCCGCTTACATCCGTAATGAAGTCAAATATCTTATCTAATTAGTCAAGAGGCTAGGGACAAAAGGCCTTCTTCAAGATAAAAGCGACGCTTATGTCTTTACTAATATTTTACGAGGCATTCAGAAGGTTCAGATAAGCTGGTGCGTTATCGGCTTTATAGTTATTGCCTGTCCCGAATTCTAAAGGTTGCTGCATATCTGCACCGCATCATACAACACAAAAATGTGAATATAGAAAAGAAAAAAAAGGCGTATTTGGATATATTTTAGAGTGGCGGCATAAAATACAAGACAACGCGCAAGCCAAAAATAGAAGAAAGAAAGTGTGCTGTTCTTGAGATACAGCAAAATGTGTGCAAAATATATATTTTTCAAAAAAATTAACTATAGAGAAAACTTTCACTAATCGTGTTTTTAGAGATAAAAAAGATCAAAGTAACATTTTTCTAAATATGAAGGCTTTTAAAGATTCTAAGATAAATAACGATTTTGCAGACAATTTTAAAGTATATTGCTTATCACACGCTGCTAAAGGTAACCTTGCTTGGCAGTGAAGAGATTTTATTAAATGACGATTTTAACGCATTCACTGCCCAGTCTCGGCAGTGCGACCCGCAGGGTTACACAGGGTCGTAGTGGGGCACCTGCGTCATGGGCTACGAAGGTGTTAAGCCCCTCTTGTATGCTTATTGTTTTACGGAACGGTAGCGGTGCTCGACGTACATACATACATTATGTATGTATGTGCCTTTGTGATAGTATGTGTTTGTATTTTATTGGTTAAGGTTTCGATGAATAGTGCAATGGGACTTTTGACAGTATCCGTGATTTTTTTAACTTTCTGTGCTGTTCGGTAACTCTAGAAATGTGACGTAAATTATTTATTTTATCAACATTTTTCTGTTACTTGTCCTATTCTGATCGCGCACGGTGCGGATACCAATACCATATTTTTTTATAATTAACCAAAGTATACAAAAGGTGGACTTAATATGGCATTATGCTTGCATGGTAGAAATTAAACTATACGGCGGCGTGCTTTAAATAAACAACGTAAACAATGAGTTTAATTACAAATAAATAATTTTGTTGGAAAAAACTATAAACTGACTTCAATTTTTATAGTTTTTTTATGGATTTTCATGGACGCCATTGTCAGAACTGAACCAAATTAAAATAGGACCACACGGAAAGCACCAGCTTTCATATAAAAAAATAATCATGAAAATTGGACCAAGGTAACAAACATAAAAAAAACAGTCGAATTGAGAACCATCTCCTATTTTTGAAGTCGGTTAAAATTGCCATAACAATACACCACACGATATAATGCTATGATATTTTATATAATTTATTCTTGAAATTGTAATTGTGTATTTTTATGTGTCTATGGACTTACGGGTCTGAAATGAAAAATGGCGATAAGACCGCCTGTTTTATTTATGTCCTGTATACCTTTGTTTAAATTAATAAATTTATGTTGTGTTAAGGTGATGATAAATAATTTACTATCTACATATCTATCTAAGCCATCTATCAAAAAATTCGCGGCGGCCGGCGAAATTTTTGATCGATGATCTAAACTTATAAAAGAAACAAAAGAAAACATCAACAAAATTCAACTAAACTTGACGTATGACGTTTATCCGCTAACATCCCAAAAATCAGTTGCCGATTCAATAAGGGTCCTTCGAACCGGATAAATCCATATTTATACATTACCAACATGTTTCCGACTCAATATTTCAGTGTGAATGAAAATCTTTCATCCGTGTAATGCACCGCTCAAACATTCAAACCCCGGCCCGCTTTCAACGTACTTATTTGATCTATAATCTACAGTCAGTTGGTTGTATGGACAAAAGAATTTAATTTTATTCCCTTTTTAACCGACTTCAAAAAAGGAGGAGGTTCTCTATTCGTCTGTATTTTTTTTTTGTTTGTTACCTCAGAACTTCTGACTGGGTGGTCCAATTTACATGATTCTTTTTTATATGAAAGCTGGTGCTTCCTGTGTGGTCCCATTTTAATTTTGTTCAGTTTTGACTATGGGATCTATGAAAATTCATGAAAAAACTGTAAAAATTGAAGTCGGTTATTTTTTTTAAACAAAATTTACTATTTTGTTACTATCCATTATAATAATTGTTTTTATTTTATACAATAATCGCTGAGTTTGTGTTATTTTTCCTTGTGATGAGTTTTTGTTTACATTTTATTATAATATTATTTTCTATGGGTAGGTATGTAGTTGTCATTTTTGTATATTGTATTGTCGTCACTCACCCTAATGGAAAATCAACACAGTATTGGACAAATACTTCAAGTTGGAGCAACATCCATTCCAATTTTTTATCCTCTAGATCACATGAGTTAATACGACCTCCAAAACAAACTTAAAACTTATATCAAATTTACATTACAACACCACCAAAATGCTCAGCATAATTTTATTATTTACAGTATGCATTTTCACAGCTAACGTGGAATGAATATCCGGAAACACAGCATTAGGTTTATCGACGTTATTGTGGCAGTTCATTGTAGTCGCTATAAATTATGGCGAAGCATGAGTCGACATTTTGCGAAAGTAGAGTGGGGCTGGATGTTTATTAACAGTTTTATTATGATGGGCTGTAGGAAAAGCTTGTTGAAAGCCATCGATGTATATAAAATTTGGGAGATTAGGTACTAGATTCTCAAAACGCTCAAATTAGGTCCAATTCGGTAAAATCACCTTTCTCGTGCGTATTGTTGTATCGGACGCACATCGGACTAGCTACGTTTTTCCATCTTTGTTGGTTATTAGGTTAGCTACCTATAAAATATTGCAGTCGCCCAGCGAGCTATGGAAAAAGCTATGCTCGGAGTCTCTCTGAAGCATAGGATTCGTAACGAACGCATCCGACAGAGAACCTAAGTTATCGACATAGCTCAAAGAATTAGCAAGTTGATGAGGCAGTCGGCCGGCCATATCTCGCGAAGTACCGACAACCGATGAATTAGACGAGTTCTAGAGTGAAGACCGTGACTCGGCAAGTAGTGTAGGGCGCCCTCCGGCCAGGTGGGATGACGATCTGCAAAAGACTGCAGGCAGATGCTGGATGCGTCAAGCTGAAGACAGGGCGCTATGGCGATCATTAGGAGAGGCCTATATCTAGCAGTGGACTAATATAGGCCGATGCTGATGATGATGATGATAAAATATTGCAAAAATACTGCAAGGCATTGGAAATAGCGTGTCTTTAGGACACAGGTCATTTGTAGAGTGATTTAAGAACGTAATATATCCACAGAATTTTGTTTATTCAACGAAATCCAGGAAAAGTTCTATATAAGGTAACTAAGAAGCTAAAGTTTTTATTAGGTCCTTACACAGAAGTACATGCCTTTATTAGACTCATAATGTTAACATAGAACAGGTTTTCAAAATGCAGAAGCGATGTTTGTGAGCTATTTCTGGGTAAAAAATTACATTATTATATTCATACGCCTATAAAGGCAGGTATTGGTAGTTCTAAGATTAATATAAAGATCTATGTATAAACCTAAAACTTTATGAATAAATCAAATCTGAAATCATAAGCTTACATACGCGTTAGTTTCACAGTGTGTAAACTTTTATCAAAAGAATTCTAGACCTGCGACCAGTTACGCTAATATTATAAATGCGAAAGTAACGATTTTTGGATGGATGTTTGTTACCTCTTCACACGATAACAACTGAACTGTTCACTCTGAAATTTTGCTTTGATGTAGCAACAAGCCTAAAGGGTTATTGAGAGTCTTCGGTCCACTGCTGAACGCAGACCTCCCTGATAAGCGCCTTATTGGCTTTTATCGGCTAACTCCCATTACATCCAAATCCATTGTTCTCAGAAACGGAAACTTCCATACCACATCCAACGAGCTTTCACATTCAGTTGGGTAATGCCTATAATCCCCACGCTGGGATTCGGGATCGCAGTTTGGTGGTAAAATTGTTGAGGCACTACTGTCCAACCACGGTGGATATCCCTTAGTCGCCTCTTATGACACCCGCGGGAAGTACTGGGTCGGTGCAAATTCTAATTTGGCACCTATACGGTGACACATAAAATATGACTTAATAATTCCTGCAGAGAGTAAGTAGCATTCTTGCGAAACACGTCTGACGAATACACTTTCAAAGAAGTTAATTTGGCAACAGAAAACCGGATGTAGGTAAATTCTTGAAGTTTATTCCGAGACTTGACTCCAGAATTAATTCGGATTTAAATAAGAAGCTTTGTGAGTTCACATTCTGTGGTGGAATTTTCTCGACATAAATTCTTTGCAACTAAGCTTTTAAGCAGATGCGTTTCCATTGTAGCTTTGAAATGGAAATAACTTATTAAAATTGTGTTAATAATGATAATAAGTTGGAAAATTCACACAACATTATCTAGCCCCAATATAAGCAGAGCTTGTGTTATGGGTACTAGATAACTGATATACTTAATACATTAAACTAAATTAGATGGATAGATATTTTTTTATTATATAATAACATCTGCAGATCGAACACACATTTGTCCCGAGGCGAGAATCGAACACGCAACCTCCTGCGTCGGAGGCAGGTCGTCAATAATGAGTCATTGTTAATAAGTATAACTAAAAACTAATTTATTTAGACCCATAGCTTATGCTGGCCATGTTGCAAAGATGTAAGTAAAATTCGGGAGATTAAGTACTAGTTTCTCGAAAGTGGAACGCTCAAAGTAGTCCCAATAGGATTTTTTTTTATTATTTTTTTCGATTATTTACGTTAATACATAAACGACAAAAAATATAAGCCAAAAAACATTAAATTATTTATGTAAAAAACAAAAAGTAAAACTACACTCGGTTTCGGGTGATAAAAACGCTGCCATGTTAGCCCTTGCATTTTGCAACGTCACTGTTCAACGGATCCCCTATGTCAACTCAAAGTCAAAACTTCATGCCCATAAAAAAATGTTCAAGTATGACGTCACGCTTCAGGTGCCAATAGCGTTGCGTTTAGTCATTTTGCTGTTGAGACTTAAAATAGCTACTTTTCAATGATTAAATTTCACAATAACATCTTAAAATACCAAAATAAATATACAGATATATTTCTATATCAATAGAGAATACGTAAAAAAAACGATTTTTTGAAGTCACATGCATTACCCTATTAGGTTCACTCACCTCAATAATAGTCGGACGGCGAGAAATGACAAAATGTCGACAAAAATGACGACAAAATTTACGACCACTCTCTTCAAAGTCATCGTCAATAATTACTAAAACTTTGCTACGACATTATTTTCATTACATTCATAATTTCCAAGTAAATTAGAATGGGGCCTCCAGGACCCATACCAATCACGGGCCCGGGTTTAAATCGCCCATAACTTACTGGGGAT
Organism: Eupithecia tripunctaria; assembly: GCA_955876795.1. Lineage (NCBI taxonomy): Eukaryota > Metazoa > Arthropoda > Insecta > Lepidoptera > Geometridae > Eupithecia > Eupithecia tripunctaria. The sequence continues at coordinate 2,006,727 of OY041623.1, read as the reverse complement.
TCGTCGTCCCATTCAAATTATCAAAGAACTTGGACGTTCAGAAAATGGGAAGGGACTTATGCTTGGTAATGGGACAACGTTTAATGGGGAGACTATTTTGTAGAACAACCCTATTTTAAAGGTTTATTAAGGTAGATGGCTAAGGCGCATACCCGAGACAATATGACAGCGCCACCTATTATTTCATGTTAATACTTACAACAGCAAATTTTAAAAACATCGGACCGTTTGTGTTATCTATTTTAAGCTACTTTTTAATACATTTGTAATAGTTTTATCTTGTATAGTTTAGGGAGGGATGGGCAACTTCGTATCTCTTCCTAAGCTTTACAAAATAAAACTATTACAATGAAAGACAACCTTTAGACAGAAACTGCGTATGGTGAATGAGTGCTATTTAACTAAACGTTACAAATTGAGCCAGTTAAAGCTCATATTTAAAGCACATATTTGTGCGGTAACGGAGTTATATTAAAGAGCGCAGAACTTTATGGATGGCGCTACAAAGCGCGCCGTTATTAAATGAACTCTCCTTGTATGTATTAACGTAATGATTTAAAGAATTTGTGAAATTTCCTCAAGTTCCTAATTGAACGCGACGTGAATTGAGTGCCAACAGGAAGTAAAACACTACTTATAAACTAGAATCAGCATTTTTTAAACTTTAGCGATATGTGAACATATTTAATAATAATTTATCGGATACCTTTTTGGTTTCCCCTTCGTTTCTACCGCGTTACAGCAATCGTGATCCCAGGGCGATTGTCAAAATTTTACCATGCAAAAAGGCTTACTATACCTCTATAATATCATCGATTATCTAGAGGATAAAAACCTTGGGTCGGACTTTTCTCCAACTCGATAAATAACAACTAACAGGCTAAAGGTTTCTTCGTCGTATCTTGACTTTAGTCTACATACCGTAGCAATCGAAATCAAAAATACCATTTTGTTTGCGTGTCAGTGTATTTTTTTAATATGATTTGACCTTTTCTAAGTGTACATCTATTGTATTTATGGAAATAAAGCATTTTTGAATTTGAATTGGAATTGGATGCTTAGTTACAGCCGTAAATTGATAACATCCATGAATACTCTCAAATGGTCTTCAGAATCAGGAATGTCCAAGTTCATATTACGATACACTACACTAATGTGTCAGACTGCGGTGCAATCTGTTCATGACTCACCCACTTATTAAGGTTGAACTAGTCGCTCATCTTTTCATACAATCGTGAAAGGGTACCTAACTACTACGCTGTTTAATGAAAACCAGCCAAAATTAAAGATAATATCAATTCATATGATCAATATCTAGGTTTGTATGCAACTAAAACCGTAAAAAAGTATATATTTGAAAAATACTGCAAGCCTCTAAACTTTCGTATTTCTACACTTTACCCTAAGTATTAACTAGTATTAGATTAACTGTCACCGTTAGTTGTAACTTCCTTGTCAACTCTATAATGTTTTTCCATGTAACCGCCTATAATTAGTTGAGCACAAGCGCTATAAACCAATCTTACTCTATTCCATTGTGTAACTTTGCTGTGTATTAACTGTTGTTGGTTCAAATAAATAAATAAACAAATGCTGCAAATATACAAATATGCGTCAACCCTACATAAACATATCAGAGTGTGATAAATTACGAAATATATTAAATGTTGTAACTCGAGATGAAATTAGCGAAGACTTAACATGTCGAAATCCATTCTGTTTGTGCTTTCGGAACACCCTGTACCATGAGGAACTTGCTGGATTCATTATTCGATTTTAAGGTTTTGTTTTGTAACAACAAATGGTTCTAGAATCCAAGATATTTTATGTTAACAAAGGTTGTTATTAATAAAACCCTCAAAACTGATAAAGAGCGAGAGAATACCATATTCTGAGGGCGTAGTCAATCGGCATTCGCTATGAAGCGAATCGAAAACAATTGAAGGGAAAAATTCAAAACATATCTAAAGCATTATGTCAAACCCATAACCTACATTTTGATACTTTTTTACCATCGTTTTCGACATCGATTGTAACATTGTCTAGGCCCTCTGTTCTGAATACTGAGGTGAAAATTAATTTGCTTTACGATTACGACCGATCTATGTGGTTCAACGTTGACTACATAGTGATTTAGATTCGAGTAAAGAGTCTAAAGTTATTTACAACGGGATATTTACCATGATTTGAGTTTTTAGCTTTCCAATATTTCGGCACAGTTTCAAGCGCCATGATCACGGAATAACTGAATGTGTGAAAAAGAGGGTAGATCGATATTATCTGCCCATAGTAACTCACTCGCAAGACATTCAGTTATTCCGTGCTCATGGCGCATGAAACTATGCCGAAATATTGGAGAGCTTATGATAATTTCACTCATTATAATTTATCTCCAGCGGTTCCCATGGCAACGGACGGAAACAAGAGGCTTACAAAGTTGATGCATGGAGGATATCCAAAAAGTACTTGTATCAATGAAAACGTATAGCATAGTACGAAGGAAGATCAGTTCTGGACTGATGATTTTTTTAGGATTTTGTATGCGTAAGGGTCTTATTTTTACCTATTACTAAGCCTCCTGTCTGTCTGTCAGCAGTTTTGACAGAGTGTGTCAATATTATTGCTTTAACGATAAATCATAAACATCAGCGACAATGGCATGAGAAAACCATAAAATTGAAGTCGGTTTATAAGTTTTTTTTAAAACAAACCCAATTATTACGAGACACCGATCGGTTCAACCTGTATACATATTCTAACCAGTATTCTAAACGTATTTACTGTGAAAAAAAACCCAAACTTCCTCTCGTCAGTACATGATAACCTACACCACGAAATCAGGTGCCGTGGAAGTAAAAAAATCATTGGGACTTTGTACTTGAGAGTAGTTGAGAGCCGAAGCCGTTAGGGTTCGAAGCCCGTCAAAGACAATTTTTTTTGGGATAATATTTTATTTCTTAGGAATTACTCATAATGTAAACTACCTCTTTAATTTGGTTAAATCTAAACCCCAACTTCAATAGCCTGTATTGGCCCACTGCTGGACGCAGGCTCCCCCCTGTTAATAATGCAATAATGCAAATCCACATAGGATTGGGGATCGAAGGTCGGTGATAGAACTTTTGTTCAGGAGGCGCTACTCGCCTCATACGACACCCACGGGAAGAGATGTGGTGGTGCAAATTCTATAACCAAAAACTTGTGAAAAAAATGTTACTCGCCTACTCATATAAGACGAATTCCCTTTCAAACGTTGAAAATCAGGTGATTGAAAACAAATAGCCGAATAAATAACCCGAACTGATGTTTTCTCCCAGCTTCCTCGTAGATAACCGAAGGAAATCACAGCAATAAATAACTACTCGCAGACAATTTAGATTGAGCGCTACCTCGCTTATTGGTTGTGTTTAGGAGTTATTTGGGAGAAATGTTTATGTGTCGGGTTCTTCCAGTTTTCCTACTTATTGATATTTCGGGAAAAGCTGGAATAACCCAAAATTTTCATAATACCAGTATTCCCCTAAAGATTTGCCGTATGGAGGAAAACTGGAAAGAATTATAGTTTTGTCATGGATTTTCATAGATCCCATTGTCAGAACGAAACCAAATTAAAATGGGACCACACGGGAAGCTTTCATTAAAAAAATATTCATGAAAATCGGACCACCCAGTCAAAAGTTCTGAGGTAACAAACATAAAGAAGAGTCGAATTGAGTACCCCTCCATTTTTTAAAGTTGATTAAAAATAAATTCCAGTTTTTCCCCTTATATTTCACCGTACGCTGCCAAAACTAGTGTTCTTGAGACCACGACTCGGCAAGCGTAGTGTAGGACCTCTGACAAGGTGGGAAGACGACCTGCGGAAGACTGCAGGCAGTGCTGGATGCGTCAAGCTGAAGACAGGGGCGCTATGGCGCTCATTAGGGGAGGCCTATGTTCAGCAGTGGACTAACATAGGTTGATGATGATAATAAGAAAGAAAGAAATACATTTATTTATAACAACAGAAGAAACTTAGTATACGAATATTGTATCCTACAACTATGAGTAAGTAGAATCAAAATAGAGAGCCAGACAATCTTATAGGATGTAGTTATATAAAAGTTGTTATAAAAATGCCCTAACTCAGCATAAATGCTTGCTAGGCTCCCGGAAGAGTTCTAGCCAGCGCTGGTCTTCCGTTTAGCCCGAAAAAGTGACGTCACGAACAGACAAAGTAATAAAATAAAAACTAAATAAAACGATTAGACAAAGTATGTGATGATGACATTTTGAACGCGTTAACGAAATACGAAGTTTTCTTGCGGTTTTTAATGGATATGTCAGTTTGTCTGATTTTTCTGTCGTGATTAACATTTTATGACATGACAGCTCAGTTTATTTTCTAATCATCGCGTTTAATTGCAACGGTGAAGTTGGACCTAAATTGTTTTGTGAGTAACAGAAAATTGTGACATAGGTACAAGTAAAAAAAAATCTGCATTCGTGGCACTGAAAACGGAAAAATAATTAGAATGTAATTATTGTTGAAACTTGATAAAAAAGACCGTTAAAATTTTATTGAAAACTAAGTTTTTGATGATGAACAGGGACTTGACAGTCGGATCACAAAGCAAACTGACCATTTTTATGACGAATTCTATACCTTAAATAATTAAAGAATATCAAAAATCGCACAAAAAATTTTTAGTAAGTACAGTTTTTAAACGGCGGATATGTTTCATTTCATTTATTTCAACCAACAACAAATCTGAACAAATTTGAACACAAGGAGCACTTAGTTATGTCAAAGAATTACACGGTTGCTTATGTCTTAATAATAAAAAATTTAAATTAATTCTTAGTCTAAATAATAATACATACATTTTCACACAAAAAGTAGGAAGTACTCAGTTGATAAAATGTGAGCAGCCTTGTTTAGGCTGTCAACAGTCGTCCGCCATCTTTATTTTATTTTATTTTATTTTATGCCATTCCAAGCCTTTCCACGGACGAAAGGTAAGACTTGGGACGGATTTAGCTTAATTTTGAAAAATAACAACTAACAGGCCAAAGGTTTCTTCGTCGTTTCTTTACTTTAGTCTACATACCGAAGTGACAGAAATGGAAAATGTCACTTTAGTTTCATGACAGTGTTTATTATTTTAATTTGAACTTTACCAGGTGTACATTTTACCTTCTGTTGTATCTACCTACACAGACGCCCATAAGTCACTATAATAGCAATTCATTGGCTGGCTTAAGATTATGGAGCCAAATAAGAACCTCCTCCTTTATTTGAAGTGGGTTAAAAGCAAACAACAAATCTGTCAGATTGAGCTCAAACCATGAGACTAAACAGCCGACAGCCGGCCGTAATTATATTATGTACGGCTAATATAATTATATATTATATTAGCCGTACATAATATGCACACTATGGCACACGCACCAATCCAAGAAGATAGCCCTAATTATATTCTTCTTATTCTTATTTACCTGAACACCCCACTGGGTTTTGATTGGTTAAAGATGGAAAAGCACGTCCGTCGGTGATCTCTTCGTCCATAAACTTACCTGAAAAAAAAGACGCAATGCATTAAAAAAATTGGATAAATTAGTAATATCAAATGTTCAATAAATCTACGATCTATGAGATACCCAATACGTAAACTTGCAAATATTCTGATAACAGTATATTTCAGGACACCACTCGTTATCAATTATTGGGAAAATTATTAGCTTTGTAAGTTATTTAAAAATACTAATTATAAAATTTCTATGGCATCATCTTCGGATCACCAGAGCATCACCTCAGGATCATTCTATATGAAATAGTAAAAGAATTAGCAAAATCGGTTAACCATGATCGAAGGAGCTAACCTAGAATAAGTAACGTACGTAGGTACAATTAATTGCGCGACGAATTGAGAATCTCAATTTTTTAAAGTCAGTTAATAAAAAGGAGACGAAACGATCACGTCTCGTTACTAAAATCAAACAGTGAGTCTGTTTGATTTTAGTAACTCTGTATGGGTGGTTTGTTTGCAAAAATTTCTTACTGAATTTGTTTGGAGCATAGAGATATTGTTCTCAACCGACACCCTGGTTGATGAGCTTCCCCGTGAGGAGACAGTTGGACATAAATCGCCAACACTCACCCCGTGCAATATGTCACACAAACATGAAGCAACACACCAGTGAAAGTGGCGCCCCCACCGACTTTATCTTATTACGAGTATTACGTTAAACCCAGGAAGTTTTAAAAATCCATCGTACAGTTTGCCTTTGTAATTAGTTTCATTTTGTGAAACTTAGGCAGAGACACGAAGTTGCGCTTAGCGGCCACCAAACTCTATTTTCGCATCTCTTCCTATATATATAAAACTAGAGGTATAAAAAATGGCGTATAATAGATACCACAAACTGTACGATGGATTTTTAAAATTTCCAGTGATAAACGTAATAATATGATAAAATAGGTGGCGCTGTCGTATTGGCTGGGTTATGCGTCTTAAGCGTGAGCGTGATTGAAAAGCTTGTTGTATCAGCGCAATGTTAGAAAAAGTGGCAAAGCGAAAAGAGGGAGAAAGAGCCTGATCGCTCGGTTGGCATTCGGCTACTTTCGCCGCTCACTCGCGGGTAGTCAGACCTAGGAAGAATAGTGTGCGGAAATTTCATAAAACTTGTTCCAGGAAATACGTGTTTTTCAGCAAACCTTACAAGTTTGTGTCATTTAGATCATCTCCATTACCTTTGCCAGGTTTCTATCTATCTACATAATTTTTTTCCTTCGACAATTAATGAGTTCATTATTAACGCCCAAAGTTCAGGTAAAATTTGTGCAAATAAGCCGATTTTAAAAAAGCTTCTCCAAATTTCAAATCCAAATTTGGATTTTTTGTTATGACAAAAACCTAGATATATACGTAGTGCACAAGATACCCAATTAGGTAAAAGTTTCATAGAAAGATCTGTTACAACGCCATAATCACGTAAGAGCTTTTGTTAGTTATATGATACCTTATTGACAAAGAAAATAACAATTGAAAACCAGTTATTCTTTTTATCATGATCAAGAAAATTAAGATGTGACCTAAGATGGAGCACGCTTTTCCAGAAGGAACTTATTTACCCTGAAGTCTCCAAGATAGTAAGTGTAAATTGTAAAGTAGTATTTACAATTAAAACTATTGACCCACTACAGACTGTTGCAAGCAATCTAAAACTAGCACAACTGATCCATTTCAATAACAGTCTGAAGCGTCCTGAAGACGCTAGTTTCATTTCCCCGCTGTATGGCAATGCTGATGCGCTGCGCCAGATACTCACCAGCTCTCGGGTCACGCCTCGTTTCGACCAGACGCTCAGACAATTCTTCAAAAGTCGAAGAACCTCCGTACTCCACGGACTAGTAGTGGGCGTTGAATCAACGTACCGTTTTTTAAACTGTTTTTCTAAAGATCGTCGTTTTTTCAACTTAGTTTAAGGCATAGTTAATTCTACACCAGTAAAACGTCGATTGGTTTTTCAACTATATTCGATTTTGTAACCCAGCACAAATGATTAGCAAACCCGCAGTACTTAACCTCAAATTAACTTTCTTGTTTACGATTTTTAAACATAATGGAAAGTACTTGCTGATTTGAGATCTCTTTTTCAATAAATATTATCCCATTATATCTCGACTCCGAGCATGTGAATTTTAATTTAAGTTATTAGAATCTATTGACATAATTTTGCAGCTTGACAAATAGATCATAGTTGAACGATTATAAAAACGATTTCGTTTCGCTAACGCAAAAATAGTCAACGACCCACTAATACTTTCGACTTCAAGGGGACCAAATGTATAGTTTATAAATAGTTCCCTATGACACAAATAGATGTAATAAAATATCGCAGCCACAAATTTAAAAACGGCCAACTCAAAACGACAATAAGAGCCATCTATTAGAACTTCTAACATCATACATCTTCAGTTCATCCTATCGACAGAGTTCATGATAGGAAGAGGGGAGTGGGGGGTAAATTTATTATCGTTGCTTCCGGTCCGGGCCGATAACTTCCGGTTGGCTTAGACCAATGTCTGAAAGATCGCCTGATTGGAAATCTTTCATGCATATTCAGCAATCTAAATAGGTAGTTCAGTTTTAGCTTGATAATTATAACAATTTTTACCTCAACCTTAACCTCAACAGCCTGTATTGGTCCACTGCTGGACGCAGGCCTCCCCCTGATAAGCGCCTTATTCGCGTTTATCTCATGGAGGGCCCATAATTCGCACGCTGGGCATGCAGGTTGGGGATTTGTTTGGTGGTATAATTGTTCTGCAGGCGGTGCTGCTGCCCGCCCCCCGGTGGATATCCTTTAGTCGCCTCTTACGACACCCGCGGAAAGAGTTGGTGCAAATTCTAAGCCAGCACCACACAATTTGTACGTGGTTTTGTATTTGTAAATGCTTACCTATGTGTGTGTAAGAAATGTGAGAAAAACTTTGTCTTTTCACAAAACGGCTAAATGGATCTTTGTAAGATTTGGCAAGGAGATCTCTTTTTATGGACAAATAATTGGGGGAAATCAATAATTGTCTGTTTTTTATTTTATGAAATGAATTTACTGTCTTTACAACTGTAATATTGGGCATCAAACAGATATGATGTTTCCCATGATTATAATTTTTGTCTACACAAGGTCAAGAGTACTGTAGTAGTTGCCGACAATAGAATGTAAAAACAGTTAGCCTTAGCTATGCCAAGATTGTATTAGTTGATAAACGATAAACTTGCTAGTGGTTTCTTTTTCACTTCTTCCGCTAGTGGACAAAAAATTTAAGTGAATTAGAGTCGATTGCACCCTATTTCTTGTTTGATAGTAATAACTATTTATCAAGCTGCTTATATAGTAAAAATTTGTCTTGTCTAAGTACTTATTTTGTAAGTCTAAAGAAATAAACGATATGACTCTGGTCCAAAATAAAACGCATGTGTTTTTTGTACCTAAGCCTAAAAGTAAAGTTTAATTATTTTTAGTTTCCACATGCTGAAGGCAAAAGTAAGTTTTGAATAAATTTAAAGAGATTTCTACCTGTATTTTTTAAATTCCTTGAATAATTTAATATATATTCACTTGTGAACGTCCCAAAGCTGTGTTATTTATAATATAAGGCTTTGTACGCGTAATTACTTCTTGTTTTGATTTCGTTCGTTTGTTGTTTGGTAGAGGAATAAAAAGCTATATCAAAGTGGATCATTATTTTTTTACATATAACGAGTAGGTACCATACTTGCGGGCTGCGAGACGGTCCAAAGATTTGATTGTTTGTTTGTATTGAAAAGGCTCCGAAAATACTAGACCTTTTTAAAAAAATCTATCATCATTAAAAAACTTACTTTTCAGAGAGTGACATAGGCTATATTTTATCCCGGAATTCCCACGGGAACGGGAACTACGCAAGAGAAACCGCGAGGCGCTGCTAGTTTCATATATAATTTGAGTCACCGCGTAGTGTTAGGTGCCGGCTTAGAATTTGCACCATCCCAACTCTTCTCACGGTGTCGTAAGAGGCGACTAAGGTTTAATCATCGGGGCCGGGCAGCAGCGCCTCCTGCAGAACAATTACACCACCAAACTGCGATCCCCAACCCGCATGCCCAGCGTGGGCATTATGGGCAGTACCCCCCATGAGATAACAGCCAATAAGGTGCTTATCAGGGGGTGGTCTACGTCCAGCAGTGGTCCAATACAGGCTGTTGAGGTGAGAAGGAGGAAGTGTGAAAGGTTCCAAGACAAAGGAAGATTGCAGGTTTAAAAGAAAGAACCTTTCATGGATTTTTGTACCTATGCGGATTGACAAGCATTATTTATTTATTTACCTTAGAACTGAGTGGATCTTTCGCGGAAGAATAGAGGTTTTCATTGGGATTTATGTCAAACTATACACAGTTTATGATTTGCGTGTGGACTTTTTAAATCCTTGCAAATCGACTTGAACAAAATCACAGATTTAGATAAAATATTGTTAAACATGAAGCAAAGGTCCATTAATTTGTTAAACTTAAGGTGAAGCCGGTATGACCCCTAGAGTAGAGCCTGGTTACCCAGGTACTAACTTATTTTTGTTATGCTGATACATAAGTCGAAGTAAATAATTGAAGTTAATTGATGAACAATTTTTGACCTATTTGAGTGGTGCAAGTGTTGTCAACGAACACGCATCATTCAAATGTTTGTACCATTTGCAAATTCGCGCCACTGAAATCGCGCTTAAGGCCCATACACTAGTGAAAGTGGTGCCCCCAATTATTTTATCTTATTATAACGCTAAACGCAGCAAGTTTTAAAAATCCAGCGTTCAGTTTATGGTATATTATAAGTTATTTATCAAAACGCACCTGTTAGACCTGGAAAGAGTCCAGAGAGCTGTGCTGAAGGTGGCCGCTGGTTTGCCCTTTCGCTTCCCGACAACTGAATTATATACCACTTGGGGAGTTTTAGCAGTATGACAATACTACATATACATACTCCAGATTATACTTACTGCACAAACACTCACAGATGAACTACGATCTGGAACTAGTGAAGGACAGAAGAAGGAAGGGTAAGGTCTGCAGCTCTCTTCAGTTTCGATCTAAACTTCCCAACAGATTCTATACCTTCCTAGGCCCCTATCTACAACCTTATCAACTCTAAATTATCCATCTACTCCCTCCCAAAAGCTAAATGCAAAACTACTGCTACCTTTTGGCTCAAAACACTTACCCATGCAGATACTAAAAGTCCTAGATACTAAATACTAATTACTAAAACGAAAACCCAAAACGACCAATCGAACACAACACACACCTCACACACCCACACACCCACCCAATAATACACACCCACACCCGCGTACGCACACACACACACTTCACCACGCGCACCCTGCATAGTTACTACCTGCGCCAGATAAAGTGAGTGATTTAGATTTAATTATTATTAAATTAGCTTTATTTTCAAAATCTCTGACGTAAGTTTCTTTCTTTAAACAACCTGCATTGTGTGTAAGCATGAGCTACTTATTGTCTATGTCTACCAATTCCTATTTCCGCGAAGTGAAGGGACTGGTGACCTGTACCACAGGTTTGAAAAAACCTATTTCACCAGTCTCTCACAATTTTAGGTCATAGTCTTTTAATAGTGTTAACAATAGTGTTTACGTACTTTTAGTTACTTAAGACCTTTGTGAGAGACAAATAAACGTTTATTATTTATTTATTTATTTATTTATTTATGCCTCTGTAATAATTTCGTTTTGTAGGTAGGGATACGAAGTCGCGCTTTTGGCCAACAAACTCTATTTTCGCATCTCCTCCGGTATTAAAAAATTGCTTATAATAGATACCATCAACTGAACGTGGGATTTTTAAAAATTCCTATGATAAACGTAAAAATATGGTAAAATAGATATCGCTGCCATATTGGTTCGGGTATGCGCCTAAAGGATAAGCCGCTGTGTGTAAGGAATCGCGCTAGAAAATCCGAAATCACGCTTCACAGGACTCACTAATTAATTAGCGTGTATGTGCATAGGGCTTTAGTTGATCAGCGTCAAACTTGCTAGTAGTTTCTTTTCCACTTTTTCCGCTAATGGACAAAAAATTGAAGTGAATTAGAGTCAATTGCACCTTATTTCTTATTTGATAGAAATTACTACTCGATCAAGCTGTTTAAATAGAAAAACAATTACTTGTCGTGTTGTTTTGGTAAGTCTAAAGAAATAAAAGATTTGACTCTGACTCTATGCCCGCCGAAAATTCTATGCCGGCACCACACGGCAATAGCAATAAAGTCCATATTGTTTAGAAAAATATTCCAAAAGCAACATATCTGCTTACTTTGAGGCGAACTTATACAGTTTGCAAACCATTTCATTAATTTTAAACCATGTCGCCTTCCCATCTCACGATTTCTGATGGGATCTTTATATTTACAGCTTTTTCATGGTTGCTGCAGATGAGGTTGGTGAAATAGCAGTAAAAATCTATGGTTTTTTTATGTTTTGAATCTAAATTCAATCAAGTTCTGATGTGATTTGTAGAGTAGATTTATCAGATGATGTCTCTCAACAAAAATTATAGCAGACACTCGGAAAATATAATTCAAATTTCAATCCGTTCCGTAAACCGCATATTAATTACACTTACACTAATATTATAAATGCGAAAGTTTGTATGGATGTATGGATGGATGGACTACTGAACGGATTGGGCTGAAAATTTGGATACAGGTAGTTCTAATCATGGAATCAAACATAGATTTTTTATCCCATAAATGAGTTCCCGTGGGATAGACAAACAATTTATGGTTATAGGACGAAACGTTGGTGTTCTTCCAACACAAATAAGGTTCGTAGTTAGCCCGCTTACATCTGTAGTGCATTCGTATAAATTAAGGTACTCAACTTACACTGAGTAAAACTAGAATAATCAACCTAACCAGGTTAACGCATATCAATTTTACTTGATACTAGTTTTAATTTATTCAATTTGTTTGATTTTCTTCTTCAATGTTCCAATTTACTTGATAATGTGTGTTTTTTCTGTACCATCGTAAGATAGACATTGAAGTGTAAATATAACAGTTGAATTAATACATTTAAATTATCAATAAAATACATTTTACTAGTATTACGAGTATAGTTAGAGTCTGTTAAAAAACAGAATAGTCGTGTGCCAATTGACAACTTTTGTTGCGTTGACAACACTGCTTTGTCATTGCAGTATGACTGAAAGTGTTAGTTCACCGTAACGGCACGACTCTTCTCTTTTTACACAGACTCTAAGCCTTTAGTTTTCTATTGGTCCGGTACTAATGTTTACGGACCGAGCTAATTGAAAACTAAAGGCTTGGTCACACCATACCATCGTATCTCTCGTGATATATTATTTACAGAGAGCCGTATTAAGAATTTTCAAAGTCCAGTGGAACTAGCTCAGCAATCTTGTTCCGATAACCCTAATGATTTCTTTGCTAAAATTTTAAGTGTTATAAAAAGAAGAACACAGAAATTAAACTTAAAACATGCACAGTTAGGGACAGGGTCGGATTTACTGATTGGGCCAGTCCCGGTATTTATAGAAGTAGGAATAGACTATATATGATCTTTATGGTTCTAGAGAAGCTATGTTACATGATCCTGCGTTTCTTTTGTATTTAACAAACTACTCAAAAACATCTTAAAAAGTCTGTAACACAGCGAAATGCCTGTAAAATTGTAAACTCATCTGATAAAATTAAAGCAACCAACCCTATTCATGGATAAAAATGGCAGGCATACCATCGGTATAACGTGTAGCACAATCAATTAAATTTTATAATCTGTTTCCCCGCACGATCCAAAATGGACTCGGCCTCTTTCAGAACCCATATCTCTTGCCATCCCGTCTAAGCAATTAAGTACCAGCATGTACCAGACATTATCGATTCCAATTACACGCGCCGATCTGTTTGTGTACCATACCGATCGATTCATTGCCACTGCGGGACTATTCATTACCATTGCCATTGGAAAGTATCAACAGCTGTGGAGGTCGCTGAAGAATGGACCCTTCCAATCCAGCCCGTAGATCAGAGATTACTACTAGAATTGTTCAAAAGAAGTAATTCATAAGTATACATTGTCCGTTTGTTTTCGTTTTGTTCGATCTCGATCAGTTTTTGGCTGGAAATTCGTTTTTTCTTAAGGGAAAAAAAAGAATAATGGCTTATTACCTACACTAAATTATTTCTTCTCAAAACCTCCTTTATTGTGCTTGTTGAATTGATTCTATTGTATTTTTATAAAAAGACTGTATATCTATGTTAATTATTATTTTATGTATAAATGTTTGTATGTGTCTGTAGTACCAAATAAATTTCGTATCTATAAGAAAGACAACGGCTTCCTTCGTATTTTCCCTACATACAATCATCAATCCGACTGCCAAGCGCGGTGATTATGGTGAACTTTCTCTTGCTTTGGGGAGTCATGTTCAGCAGTTGCCGTGTGATGCCGGCTCAGAATTTGCAAAACCCCAACTCTTCCCGCCCCGTTGCGCGGTATCGTAACAGGCGACTAATGGATATCTACTGGGGCGGGCCTCCTGCGTAAGAATTTTACCACCAAACTGCGATCCCCAACCGGCATTACCCTGCGTGGGTATTATGAGGCCTCCCTATGATAACCACCTTATTGGCGGCTATCTCGTGGGGGGGCCACGAGATAGCCGCCAATAAGGTGGTTATCATAGGGAGGCCTCCGTCCAGCAGTGGACTAATATAGGCTGGCTGTTGAGGTAAGGTGAGGTGAGGAAGAGGTTCAGCAGTGGATTTATATGTGCTGCTGAGGATCTCCCATCGAAACAATTAATCAATACCAACCATTATCGAATCTAATTACACGCGTCACATGACCAGGTCGTTTGTGTACCATTACTGAGATCGATTCATTGCCACTGCGGGACAATTCATTACCATTGCAACTGGGAGACATTAATTGGTATGGTGGTTTAGGTAATCGGTTGAAGTGTGGAGTGGGATTTTAGGTTGTGGAGTTTTCAACTGTGAAAATGATTGGAATTGAAGACTGAAAATAGCCGTGAGACTCAAGCATTTTCGGTGAACAGCGGTAACGGAATTACGTCACGTTTTCGGGAGGTTACCGTTCGGAAACAGTCGAATTTTTAATACTAGAATGACACGGAAATAATTATGTGCCTTATTATTTTAGAAAACTGTCCAAAACCCTCTCGTGACATCTCCTTAAAACATGCCATATCTGAGGGCCTAGACAATGTAACAATATATATAATACTAATAACAAAAAGTGATAGTAGAAAAGTCTATAGAGTGTTCGGGTTTGAAATATGCCTTAGATAATGTCACGTGATCTGTTTTAATTTTTTCCCTACGAACCTTTCAATTGTTTTCGATTTTCTTCATAGCGAATACTGTAAATACTAACTTTTTAGCGAAACGTTAGGTACCTTGGTAGTGTGGACACAGCAAAAAATGCTCAACAAAAAACACATAATTTACATACATCATTAAATACTTGTATTATATATGTATGTACTTATGTGTTGCATTATTTTTTTCCACGGCTTACTTTAGGATAGAGAGAGAAAGAAAACAAAGAAAGAGCTTGAAATCTTTATTTTGACATATGTATAGTAGTAGTAGTAGCAACAATTTAAAATTTGCAAAATCCGTTCCTCCACCATTATACAGTTGCTTTGGAACTTGGTGGCAATAAGTCGCTATAAAGTCGTGTCGGAAATAAATCTTTAATAGCCAATCCGAGCGAGCTAGCAAATTTATCAGCTCTAATTAGTAATTCCGCTAAAAGTGCACAGTGCACAAAACTGAGGACACATTTACACAGCCAACAGAACAGGGAGCAAAAACCGGTCTTGGAAATCGGCTATAGCTATAACTGGAATGTTACATTATGATGAATAAAATAAACTATATATAACTATAGCTAACCAAAACCAAGCTAATCATTCAGGGCAAGCAGTCTCGACATAGATGGCGACCGACATCGGTCGCAAAGTTTTACCGATCAAATTTCTAGCATTTTTATCAAACACTTTACGATTTCGGTGAAGGATCGCTACAAAATTATCGGGCTGTCTAATTTGCTGATGCGCTGCGCCAGATACTCACCGCCTCTCATATCTTTTGTAACTACGTTTTGTGGACCACAACACGGTCTGAAATAAATAATTCTGGACGATTCACACAGCATTACCTAGCCCCAAGCTAAGCAGAGCTTGTATTATGGGTACCTACTAGATAACCGATTTACTTAATACAATACACTACATAGATATACGTAGATATTTTTATCATTCATGAATGTAATAATAATAAATAATTAAAAAAATTACGGAAATGTTTACAATGTTTTAAATGATCACTGTCTAGTACAAACATGCATAATATAAACCTACTAGGTTAAAGAAAATGACTCCTTGCTCTCACTAAGTTAGAATAACTTGTATAGAGACACGAGGGCTCCTCCCAATGTAGTAAATGATTTCTATTTAATTTCCAGCCCTAATTGGTGCTGGTTCGAGAACCAGCTTTCTGTGTAAATGGATCCACAGCCATATCTCATTTTGTTCCATTATTTATTTCCTCCTGGGATGAAGCCCTAATGTGTACTTAGTGAATAGGGACAAAGAGAAATCGTTAAACCGATTAGATATATACGTACTTACTTTTCCGTTGTCTATTCCGAGCTCTTACGGATTCATATTGGCGTAAAGAGAAGGTATAATAATACATCAATACTTCCTTAATATATTAATAAATAATTAATATTACCTTTTTTTGCCGACTTCAAAAAAGGAGGTGGTCCTTAATTCAACTGGATTTTTTATGTTTGTTAGCTCAGAACTTTTGACTGCGTGATCCCATTTTGATAAAAAAAAATATAGTCTAGTTCTGACGATGGCATTCATGAGATCATACAATTGAAGTCGGTTTATAGTTTTTTAAAACAAACCCAATTATTTGATAAATCACACACCGTTTTTTAGGCTATAAGCTAAGCTTGTGTTTTACGATATAGAAAACTGAGATACACAATACAATACACTATTTATTTTTACCGCAGTGAGACCGCGCCGTGTTGTGTCCAAGTCGAACCTTACGCATGCATAAACTTGGACTCAATATATATCTAAGCACAGTCTTAGCCGGACGTGTTGTGAAGGACGTTTGCGAGCAGTTTATAGCGTCACAAAATGACGTGTGCCTTTCGAAAGCGCAACAACAATTCTAGAAACACAAACAAAGCCAGAGGTGTAACATTTCACTCTAAGGTATTGCGAGATAATGAAATTACTTTTATTTTTTCGTCCGCATTGTCAAAAATGACTTTAATAACAAATTTAAATGGCGAGCGCACGAAAAAGAAAGTAGTGTTAGCAACTAATGTGTGAGAAAAAGAGATGACACAATTTTCTCGGTACGCTTGTTTTGTTAGTGTAGATTGCACAGGTTTTGGACATGATGCGACACATTTCAAAACATTGCTACAGTTTTTGGTGGTCAGGGCGTATCTAACGATTTAAATCTATGCATGCAGACATGATGATGAATGTGGTTTTATTTGAGGTAACGGACTGATTTCGCTGCGAGTCGTCGTGCTGTACGGACGTGCACTCTCGAGTGTTTGTGGTAGTACCCTAGTGTGGTTCATTATCTTCAGCTTACATTGGTCCACTGCTGGAAATAGGCATATCCCCTATCAGCTAGTGGCTAAGCGTGGTTGAAATATTGAATTTCTCACTGTCTTGGTTAAATGATTCTCTTTTGTTGGAGTTATAACCCATGTAGGTTACAAAAATGGTGTTACTTTTAATTTTTTTTTTTTTAGCCTGTTTCGTCCCACTGCTGGGCAAAGGCCTTCCCCAAATCTTTCCAGTTGGTGCGGTCACGCGCGATCTCCCACCAATCTCCGAGGAAGGCGTTAAGATCGTCTCGCCAGCGCTTTCGTGGCCGACCTCTCCCGCGATTTCCTTCCGGGACCCAGGGTGTTGCGACTCTAGCCCACCTGTCAGGATTCATCCTGCTAATGTGCCCTGCCCATTGCCATTTGAGTATGGCGGTCTTAGTTCCTACGTCGGCAATGCCTGTCATAGAGCGCAACATCGTATTTCTAACGCGATCGATTCGCCGGAAGCCTAGGATGCTGCGCTCCATTGCCCTTTGGCAGATCTTAAGCTTGGACTTGTACTTTTAATTATATTATTCCTAAAAATATTATATAGTAGAATAATAAATAAATGAGTGTATAGTATTGTTGAACAATTCACATATTATGTAGCCCCAAGTTATGATGCATCTATAATTATTTATTTTAGACCTGTTTGGTGGTTTCTCATAAGCATAAAAAGGTTCGAGGAAAAATACGTACACACGGTGTACGTGTTTTTCCTGTTCGGTACAGAAAACAAAGGATCTTTCCAAGAATCTGGATTTGAAACCTTTTTCCACGTTGGCTAGAATTATTATTTTCCACGAATGTCCGAAAAAACACCACACACCACAGTTATTTGAATTTAATTTCTAAATTTTCCTTTACTGACAATTTCTGCGAAAAGCTAGCGTAATCTCGTTGGTGTATCGATCGAAGTATATAATTATTACTTAAAACCAACTTTAATTCTCACGTTTATACACTGTTTTCAAGTATTGGGGAATAAACACTAAAACTTGTATGGGACCAATTTGGGATCATTTTCTATACAAATAGCAAACAATAGGGAAATCATTTTCATAATCGGTCGATAACCAACGGAGAAATCGACGAAAAAAAATATGCTTCTTGCCCGTGATTTCGCTCAGTTCAGTTAACAAAAGAAATATAATACAGTCGAATATAGAAACTTCTCCTTAATGAATTGTTGAATTCGGTTATAATAAGGGAAATTTAACGTAGTGTAGGACGCCCTCCGGCCAGGTGGGATGATGATCTGCGAAAGACTGCAAGCAGATGCTGGATGCGTCGAGCTGAAGACAGGGCGCTATGACACTCATTAGGTGAGGCCTATGTCCAGCTGTGGACTAATATAGGCTGATGATAATGATGAAGGGAAATGAGGTAGATCTAGATACATAAAATTAAAAATCTACTAGCACTACTCAGCGAAAGCTCTTATAACGTATAGTACCGCCTTAAATCCTATAACAAGCTTTTGAAACATTTGTAGAGGACTAGAAGAGGTTTAAATCCGACCAAAGCCGGGCACGTTCAGTACCACATAAATCTAGAGATTGCGCAAAAGTAGCCTTACAAGTTTTCAGCTCGATTCGTAGTTGTGACTTTTGTTAAAGTTAGTGCTATGCGGTCAATCAAACTGAGAAAAAAGGCGTGAGAATTTTTTTGTATGGAAAAACAAACGGCCACTAACTAGGCCTGAAAACCAGCGCAGTGTTGGACTAATGCCTGATCCTGCAACATGCTGAGGCAGGGACCCATTTTACCCTTTACCACATACTATTTAGTGTAAGTACCTAGTCAGTAAAATTGTATTATGTATAGTATATACGAATCTGTTTTGTACCTACCAATTTCAGTGTTTTTGGGTAAAATAAATTATGTGTCTATCACACACTCACACCACACCATATTTTTTTTTTCAAAATCGTCGCTTCCTATTTATATTAAAATCCTTCTAATAATAAAAACGCGAAAGTTTGTATGTATTAGGGATTTTTTTGTAACTCTTTCACGGAAAAACTACGGAGCGGATCAGACTGAAAAAATTAAATTACAAGAATAAATTCCAAATTGGCATTTATTTTCAATGAAAACCAAAACCAATCAGGGGTTTAAGGCCCATACACCAGCGAAAGTGGCGCCCCCAACTATTATATCTTATTATTACGTTGAACGCAGGATTTTTAAAAAATCCTACGTTCAGTTTGTGGTATCTATTATAAGCTATTCATGAATGCCTCTGTAATAGTTTCATTTTGTAAAGCTTAGGAAGAGATACAAAGTTGCGCTTTTTGGCCACCAAACTCTATTTTTGCATCTCCTCCTAAACTATATGAGATAAAATTATAAAAGATGTATTAAAAAATAGCTTATAATAGATACCACAAACTGAACGTAGGATTTTTAAAAATTCCTATGATAAACGTAAAAATATGATAAAATAGGAATTGCTGTCAGATTGGCTCGGGTATGCGCCTTAAAGATTTTGTCCCTAACATCGATCACCATTTTGTTTTTTTCTATCTGATCTGTATATTCTGTAGCACAGCTGTGCCTGCGGCTTCTGAAATTATTTACATTAAATACAGTACCTATTTAACAGACTCTAAAAAAAGGAGGTCTATGTTCGACTACGTATAATTTTTACGGGTGTTTGGCGATTTCGAAGTCAATTATTGATCGATTTTCATGATCGCCATTGTATAAAAAATCGATGATTTTTATACGAAGGGATGAGGTAGTATTTTTTTTGTACCGCAAAACATTAAAAAAATAGTTGTTATGTATATTGAAGTCGATGCAAATTGAATTTCGTTTTACTTAGAAAACATCAAATTGTCTTAAATTAGCTGAGAAAAAATATATAGGTATAATCATAAAAAAACAATTTGCAATTAATTTGTATATAAGTCGCATGATATATCGCACTCTCTCCAAAAACCTCATAAAAAGTTGAGTACGAAACAAAATCTTGTTATTTTTTCGAAATGATAATTCCGATCATTATTTTGGTCATCTACGGCATCAATTATTAGACGTTGGCCTTGACCGCAATGCCCTGAGTCTTGGCGTCGGCGTCGGCTCCTCAATGACACCGCTTTCCGCGTCGCGTCGTACAGAAATACCTGACCCAATTCCCTGCGATGGAAAATGGCGACTAGTTAGCGAGTTAGCAAGTTTATTGTTAACTAGGTCTTTCCTGCAGCTTTGCTTGCGGAGCTTTGTTTGTGTAACCTAGTTTGAAGTGAGGGGAATAAACTGGGTGTAGGAAAATGAAGATTGAAAAATCTGATAGATTGTACTCGCCATTTTGTTTTTTAGCATCGGAAAATGTAAAGGGGAGATAAAATTTATCTTAACTACTGAGGTTCAGTTTCTTTGTAATGTGTGACAAGTGTCACCAACCATACCAACGAAGGAGCCGTTGGTGTGGTAATTTTTTCACAAATTTTTTTTTGCAATTCTTTGCAAAAAGTGGAAATTGTAAGCATAAGGCATCATCATCGCACGCGTAAACACAAACATATCAAAATATACGTTGATGTTTACGTATAGGCGGGGCGTGAAGAGTGGCGGTGTACGTCAAGTGCGACGCGTCAAATCAAACAAACGCGTGTAAAATCGCTTCTACGTAAACACACTCTACCGACGCCATATGTTTGAATTCTGTCTCCGAAAACAAGGCCTTATACACGTAACGCATTTATTTTCGATACATAATTAATAATACCTCTGCGAGAAGCCGTGAAATCGTAAATCAACCCTCGAAACAGGGAAATATGTATATGTACGTATCTCAACTATAAATATGTCCCTCACCTATAAAACGACATAGTTCGGCACTATAACTCTGCCAACTCAACCGAGCCCTCAAAAACGCTTGGATGAAAACTTTTTTCAGTTGAAAATGGATTTTCAGAGTTGTGCGAAGTTTAAATCGAGGCTGTTAAATGAAAAATGCACGGATTTTTTTATTCTCTGTTGATGTTTTGGGTAGTCGTATAAAGTAGTCGGAGTCCCGTGTAATAATATTATTATATGTATCTTTTCTACTATCGAATCATGAGAGATAGGGAATAGAGGTAAGTACCTGTGTTTGCGTATGCACTTGTGCACTAAAACATACCCTGCGCATCTGGCTATTCTTCCTACGTGGTCGGGATAAAATCGAACCTAATGATTTTTCATAAGAAAATATCAACCAACCGATGTGTATTTTATAAACCTACATAAGCCCAAAATACCAACACCAAAACTCGTTAAAATGCGTACGTTAAAGCGCACACACTAGTGAAAGTTGCGCCGCCTCTTATTTTATCTTATTATTACGTTTAACCATTGATTTTTAAAAAGGAAAGATGAGGTACTGGTTTCTCAAAAGTGGCAACCTCAAATTGTGTAAAATTGTGTGCTCCCACCTCAGTCACCGTCGGGCCGCGGCGGCGGCACGGGCGGTCGTACTAGCGAGAAATATTGTTGTCTCGGTCTCACTTCGGTCTTAGGTACGTCTTTCCGTCTTTGTTCTTCTTTGTATTGCACAGGACTGGAAATATAACTGTGAGCGTAAGTGTTTGCGTGTAGTTGTAACACATGCCAATTTTTGAGTAAGCGCTGGGAGAACGTAACCTATCTTCCCTTTTTAATTAATCAATGCGTCTAACACAGGAAATTTTAAAAATCCATCTTACAGTTTGTGGTTTCTATTATACATTTTTTTATTAATGCCAAACTATATTTTCGCATCTCTCTCTAAACTATGTATATAAGATAAAACTATATCAGAGGTATTTATAAATAGCTTATAATAGATAACATAAACTGTACGATAGATTTCTTAAATTTCCTGTGTTAAACGTAATAATATGATAAAAAAGGTGGCGCTGTCATATTGGCTCGGGTATGCGCCTTAATAAAACCTTCGGGTTCACGAAAAAAATTCCTACGAATGTCAAGAAAATGCCATGATCGGCTTAACCCATCAAGTGGGGATTTTGCAAAAATAACAATAAAACGTTCCTTTATAAAAGATTAATTTTGTTATGGAATGTAATCGGATTTATGAGAAATGGATGTTCATTATTTTTTGCCCTCTCCTACCAATATATACATGACTAGCTGCACCCCGCGGCTTCGCACGCGCTGTTCCTATGGAAACGTGATTTTTATCCCACGGGAACTGATTTATGGGATAAAAAGTAGCCTATGTTTGATTCCAGGATTAGAATTACCTATATGCCAGATCGGTTCAGTAGTTTTGGCGTGAAGAGGTAAGAAACATCCATCCATCCATACATCGATACAAACTTTCGCATTTATAATATTATTGTGATACACTGACACGGAAATAAAGTGGTATTTTTAATTCGCCCCGTATCTCCGTAAACAAGGCCTTCCACTTTAGATATTTAGGTAGGTACCAAAAACCATGGTAAACACCCGAAAATTGTTTACATTCATGATGGCTTCAAAACTTATTATGACAGAGACATGGGTTTTTCCGACACGGAGTTATTTGTTATTTGTACCATAGAATGTACAGTCAGCTGCAAAATTATATAAACTATTTGTGAGACTGCTCGGCAGTTTATAAAATGGCGGCTATTGTGAGACTGCTCGGCAGTTTATACAATTTATATTTGAAGTGAAAACTTAGGAGTGCATAACTCCTAAGATTTCACTTCAAATATAAATTTTAGAAGGCTTATTTAAAAAAGCTTATACAAATTATAAGATGTGTAATGGGTTTTGGATTTGTGTAATGAATTGATGACTACTTAAAGTACACTAGTGCACTGAGGCAACATACTTTTCATAATGAGGTATACTCAGAATTTATCGAAATAATGTACCTACCTATCTAAAACCAACAAATAGTACATAGTCAAATTGAAAACTTCGGACAAAAACTAAACAGGACAGACAGTAACGACACGAAAATTTACATACTCATACATTTTCGCAGTTGACTGTACATAAGTATAAGTCCCTGGTCATATTAACTGGGAACACGAGAGAGAAAATATTTGTACACCAATACAACGAACCTTAGTACCGTAGAGGTTAGAAATTTGGAGGTTCTTTATTCCGCTAAAACCTAAAAACATCGGAAAACAAAAATTGAATATTTTTTGTTTTCCGATGTTTTTAGGATTTTATATCCGCAGAGTGCAAACGAAAATCTATTACCTACTCAACCTCCGCTGTCTGTTTGTCCGAGAGGGTTTTATCTCATGATCCAACCTTACCGTACATGGTTTCCTATAATATTGTATTTTTAGCCGACTTAAAAAAAGGAGGGAGTTCTCAATTTGATTGTTTTCTATGTTTGTTACCTTAAACTTTTAACTGGTTGATCCGATTTTCATGATTCTTATTTTATTTGAAAGCTGGTTCTCTCCGTGTAATCCTGTTAATTTGGTCCAGTTCTGACAATGATCCATATAATGAAGTCGGTTTATAGTTTGTTTAAACAAAATCAATTATCTTGTATCTTTTTTGATTAGCATTGTATCGAAGACCTCACTTATCTTTGTTCCGAACAACGTTGCTTTTATTTATATTATAATAAATTAAAAAAAGGTGTAGTATTAAGTATACAAAGTGTAGGTATCTCATCATTGTGTATGTATTTACAATGTGTATTATAAGTATTTTAAGCAAACCTGACATGTAAAGTGATTTTACTAATTGTATTTCTGTATTTCTATTACGGACATTGGCAAAATTATGTTGAACAGACGTAGACACTAGACACCATTAAAGAATAAAAGAAAGAACCGTAAGTGCTAGACAGTTGAATCTTTCACAGAATGAGTATTTCCTTTACCATTAGAACAACGGATACGAAAAACAAATAATTAAAATTATAGGAGGCTCCCATACAAAAACATAACATTTTTTGGGTTTGTTTGCTTTAGGTGTATCGAGACTGGCTATCTCTTAAACCTTAGGGTACAAACCACCGCATCCATTTTATACATAACACAGCTCCTGCCCAGATGGTGGAGGCATTATGTTTTGATTGGAGGACAATAGAGGTAAATGGAGCCGACCCCAGGAAATAAGCGAGGGCTTTTTGAACAGATGCTGCTGAAACTCTTGCAGGTAAGTATAGAATTAAATAATATATCGGTACTCAATACAAATACAATATAATTCAATTCAATTCAATTCATTTATTCATTTGTGATACACAGGTATTAACATGGATGTTCAGACATAAATTAGAGCACTGTGATCTGCCATTTGGCGTATAAATTTTCTTATTACATATTACAAAATCTAACAATGGAGAAAAAGTAATAATAGTAGAGCTTACAACGGAAAACTATAAGAATTGAAAACAATGCGTTACATAAAATTGACAATGAGTAACTACCACTCTGTACTCTACATTTAGTTAATGCTTAATGCTAAACTGCGTCAAAAAATTCATTCAAATTGTAAAATGTCTTACTGATTAAATAATTAAAAAGGTAAGCTTTAAATTTTATGATGTCATTACATTTCCTTATGTCAGTTGGTAAGTGGTTATAAATTTTGGGCGCCATTACAAAAATACTTTTACTAAATAGAGCTGTTTTTACGTTATTCCTAAGTAGTAAACAGTCTTGTCGCCGCTTGTTAGTATTATACAAAAATAGTCCCGGGTTTCGTCGAATAAATAGTACAAGTTCGTAAATATATATTGATGTCAATGTCAGGAGATTAAATTTCTTGAAGTATGGTCGACAGCTTGCCGTTCTTTTAATACCACAGATTGCTCGAATGCAGCTCTTTTGAGCGATTAATAACCATTCTATTTTTACTGAATTGCCCCAAAAAATTATACCGTATCTTAGCCTTGAGACCACATTACCATGATACGCTGCTAGCACAGCTTTTTGGTTAACCAACTTTCTTAGTTTCCTTAAAGCAGTTTCCTTAAAACACTTAGTAATTTTATGATACACTTGAAATATTGACATACTCAGGAATATGATGGAATCTTTTCATCATCATCATCATCAGCCTATAATAGTCCACTGCTGGACATAAGCCTCCCCTAATGAGCGCCATAGCACCCTGTCTTCAGCTTGACGCATCCGGCATCTGCCTGCAGTCTTTCGCAGATCGTCATTCCACCGGGCCGGAGGGCGTCCTACACTACGTTTGCCGAGTCGCGGTCTCCACTCAAAACTTTGTTTACCCCAGCGGTTATCGGTTCTTCGCGAAATATGGCCGACCCACTGCCACTTCAGTTTGTTAGTTAATTGAGCTATGTCGATAACTTTGGTTCTCTGTCTGATGTATTCGTTACGAATCCTATCCTTCAGAGAGACTCCGAGCATAGCTCTTTCCATAGCTCGCTGAGCGACTTTAAACTGGTGGACCAGCCCTATCGTGAGTGTCCACGTCTCAGCTCCGTAAGTCACGACGGGTAGGACGCAATGCTAGAAAACTTTCGTTTTCAAGCATTGCGGTATAGGTAGATGACGAGATGACTTGACGTAGTTTTCCAAACGCTGCCCATAGTTTTCCAAACGCTGCCCAGCCTAGCTGGATCCTTCTCTTGGCCTCCTTCTCAAAATTGTTTTTACCCAATGGGATCCCTCGTATCTTCATACAAGATTTATTCATATTATTCATAATAAGCGAGGATTCGAGAACTTACTTTACTTATGTTTAATTTTAAGTTTTTCTGTTGATGTCTATATTTTGGTCAATATTTTTTTTTGTTTGTTTGTTTGCTGTGCCTAGCATATTTGAGACTGATTAACTTTAATTACTTAAGTAGAATAAATTTGAAATAAAGAATTTAAATTTGAAAAGGAAAAACGAAGTAAAGTTTTCGTTGTCGTGCTAAAATTAAGCGAAATTGTGCTCTATATTCAATGACTTTAGGGTCGCAAATCATCCGGAAATAATCTAATCTTTCTATTCATCCAAAAGAGCCCAAAGGACAGTCAAAAAGCCTCTTATATACCCCTAACGGCCCCTTAATGTTATGGGGCCATTAATTCCTAACCTCAACCTCAACAGCCTATATTGGTCCACAGCTGAACACAGGCCTCGCCCTGATCAACGTCTTATTGACTTTTATCTCATGGTATTGCTAATAATCCCCACGCTGGGCATGCGGGTTGGGGATCGCAGTTCGGTGGTAGAATTGTTTTGCAGTGGACGCTGCTGCCCGCCCCCGGTGAATATCCCTTAGTTGCCTCTTACGACACCCGCGTGAAGAGTTGTGGTGGTGCAAATTCTAAGCCGGCACCGCAATGTCTTTCAATTCAATTCTAAATACCTAGACATCTGCTTTCCCTCATAGTAGTTCAAAGTAACTAAGCAAAAATGTGTTCTATACACAATGACTTTAGGGTTGCAAGTCATGCGGTAATAATATAATCTTTCTATTCAACCAAAAGAGCCCAAAGTACAGTTAATGAAAAGACCCTTATCGTCCCCTAAATGTATTTAGGGCCCATTAAGTACTAAACATTAGTGAACTCATTAAGCCAATAGTAAGCTATGAATAGATACTTAGTTAATCCGGGGGCCAATTAATAGTTCGTTAGTTGGCCTCCGTCACTTTTGGCATCAATCGACTCCAAGGATAAGTAGGTAATTAGGTAGGTATAGTCCGGGCACAATTAGAATGGGATGCAACCTTTTCAATAATATATGACGTCAAATCTGTATAAGTCATTTATTTTATTTTACGCACGTGTTGTTCCTATGGAAACGTTAGAAGGTGATTTTCATCCCACGGGAACTGATTTATGGAATATAACGTAGCCTATGTTTGATTCCAGGATTAGGATTACCTGTATGCAAAATTTCAGTCCGATCCGTTCTGTAGTTTTGGCGTGAAGAGGTAGCAAACATCCATCCATCCATACATCCAAACAAACTTTCGCATTTATAATATTACGAGCTGTGCCCTGCGGCGTTGCACGCGTCGTTCCTATGGAAACGTTTAAAAATGTTTTCCCGGCAATTAGGTATTAGATTTTTCTCGACGTAAAAACCATCCTTGAACTTTAACGAACATTAAAAAAAAAGAATTGGCCAAATGGTCCAGGCGTTATTGAGTTATGCGCTTACCAACGCATTTAGCGATTCATTTTTATATTTTAGTGTGACCTGATTATGTGATACACTAACACGGAAATAAAATGGTATTTTTTATTTCTTACTTCGTTATTGTATCACATGGGAAGTTACAATGAAAAGCTAATTTTTTTTAATTTTTATCAAAGTTGGCCTTTTGCTATAAATCTCTATAATTTACTATATAAAATTTTAATCCTATATAAAATGTAATGCTTAACTAAAGCTTGCATGTAGTTATCATAAGTTAAAAAGTTTTAATGGTCCAATAACCAATGTATGCTCATTATTTTATTCCTTATAATTCATAAGTTTGAAAAAGCTCAAACAGCTCTCAAATAACGTGTTTATTTTTATGTTCAATATTGTCTAGGATAAATGTACACTGGATTTGTATTACTTTTTATTATTTAATTTTATAAATCTTTCTATATAATCTTTTATAATCTTTTAAAAACTAAAAATGAAAAGCTAATTTCCAATATTTGCAACTTTTTTATGCTGAACCTAAAACAGTGATAATTTCACGCCCAACTTAACCTTATTCTATCCATCGCTGACTTCCAACCTGGCCAGAACATCCTGATCTTCAGTATGTAGTTACTTATACAATTCCCTCAGTTCACCAAAAGGAAGATGTCTAAGAGACAGGTCAAAAGATACTGGTCATGTTTTTATTGAGTTAGAGACATACGGTTGAGCTATTCGTTGGGAAAAGGCCTCGCATCGTAATGAGAGGCATTCGGTCACTTGGGAATTCATGAATTCGTTTTGGGTATTCGGTATTGGTCTCGTTAACATTGGTCTGCAATACAGGGTTAACCATTTATCCATGCCATTTTTGTTTTGTAAATAAAAAATACTATACCGTGTTCATTTTGAATGAAGCATGTTAGTAAACAAACCGCCTATACTTAACCTAAGATTCACTTTGTTGGCGCGTCCTTTTATACATAATTTACATTACTTGTCGATTTTAGGAGGGAGGATCCCTTCAATAAAATTTGCTTATAATTATATCTAAAACTCGAAGCCAAGCAAGTGAGATTTTGTTATTTGTTTACTTATATGCTTCATTCAAAATGGTCACGGTATACGTATATAAAACTGGTAAAATCGAAGTACGATTTCTAACTTCATACTCAGTAAATGGTATCTTGTTGTAATCAGATCCTGACAAATTTGAAAAGAATGCGGAATGAAAAAGTAAGGTTTTGGTTTATTGTGTTATCTTACTACAAAGTCAGGAGGAACAGGAAACACGTGTAGACTTTCTCGGTATTTATTTTACCCAATACAATAATTATCAGCACTGATTTAACTCTAATAGCATTTTAATTAACAGCAGTATTTTAGTTATACTGATACACTTGTTACACTTGTTATTGTAATTGGCGTCTCGCCATGGAATGGCCGCCCGGTCCGTTGTCGTGGCTTTTATCGGAACCCGACTGAGCCACCCGAAGCTTCGCATCGGCGCTCCTCGGTTCGGCAGAGCCCGTAAACAGTCGTCATCGGTTCGGCTCGGGTTGCTTCGAGATGGTTTTTCCCACGTAAACAAACATCGGTTTTGCTCGGGCCGTCTTGGATAGCAAGTTTCCTACACAAATCACCCTGCTTGGGTTGCGCTGTGACTCAGGCTAGCTGTTCTTTATGGAATATTTCTGCTTATTTTACAAATTTATTAAACAAAGCTTACAAATTCGTCCATCCTGATAATCAAATCACGACCTCGTGATATCTAGGTACTCAATAGGTGTAAATACATTCTGAAGAAGCATGTTAAGCTTGATCCTGCACCTTATCTCTCCGGCTATGTCCGTCTGCCATCTCATTGGATTATAAGAGTGAGGAAATACTTGTTGAGAGTGAATTTATATAATAATATGAGACGCACACACTTTATCATTATCATTGGTTTTGTGTCATCATTAGATTCATCGCTGCATTGTTACATTTCTTATTTCCATATTACATTATCTTATCATTGATTTTGTGCCATAAGATTCATTACTGCATTACTACATTGCTAGTTACCATACTACATTGCTAGTTACATTACCAATTTTATAATATTGAGTGTGTTTCAATACTACTCTACTATTAGAAACTACAAAATTAAAGGAATTAAATTGATTGATTCTACTAATAACCTGAATCTAAACGAATGTTATTTTTATCATTTCTTTTTTTTTTTCTCTTATAATGAATTCGAACCTTTAATTATTTCAAATTCCATCTCTACAACAATACTAGAACCACAATTTTAATGTTCAAATCGTTTTTGTTTTCAAACGTTAATACAGATCATCTTTTAGTTATTTGTCGGATTTATCCGGTCCAGTATTTCCATTATATTTACTATTTCATTATTTCTCATGATCATTTCATTATTACTTTTTATTAGAACCTTTTATTTTTTTTATAATCGTCATTACAATTTCCGAACTTTTTAGCAAATTCCTTTGCCTTTATGTTTGGCAACTACCATCGAAATGATATTTTTGCGATGCAGATTTCAATCACCCTTTTTGTGGCATAAGAAATAAGCACTTAGAGAAATACAATTTTATGAATTTTATCAATAGAGGGACATACTCGGACACCACTTTCTTTTTGTAAGACCACTGTTATGTGGTTTTTGTTTACGTCTGTCCTAAATGTTCTTTTGTTGTTATATTATTATTAGATTTTAATTATCTATTGCTTTTCTTATTATTTTGATTGAACACCTTAAAAGCGGCAAGCATTGCATTTATTGCAATGTTGACTTTCCTTATAACAATCTGAGAGTTTAATATGATTGTGATAAAAAAAAGCACCATCATAAGTATTTGAGATATCTATTTTATGAATTTTATTTCTGACTTTATTTTAGTTTTAACCTACAAAAATTGCGCCTTACCACCACTAGAGTGATTTTTCTGTGAAATAAATAGTTCAACCCCGGCTTGCTCGATATTTTTCTGTTTTTAACGCAAAGCGAAATAGTTTCAAACTGGATAGGCGTTACGTTTGGCGATAACTTCATCAATCATTTCATTTAGAATTTGTATTCGTCATTTGTGTAGTTTGTTATTTGTCATTTACCATGTATTATTTATCTATCATTTATTATTAATGACCATTTGTTATAAGTTATCATTCATCATTTATTGATTTATTATTTATTTACCATGTATCATTAATTTATTTATACCATGTAACATTTCTTATGATTTGTTTATTTATATTATTTATTTATTTATCATTATGCTCTTTATATTATTAATCATTTATTTATATTAGTTAACTTATCATTTGTCATTTGTATTCTTCATTTGTTTAGTATGTGTAGTCTGTTATTTGTCATATATTATTTATCTATCACTAACCATTTATCATTTATTATTACTTATTTATTTATCATTTTTTATTATTCATCTTTTATTTATAATAGTTAACTTGTATAATATGAAGTCATATTTGTCATTTATCATATGTCTATCATTTACTGTAAGTTATTTTTTTTATATCATTTATCACTTGTTATTTACCATGTACCATTTATTTATTTATCATTTATCATGTATCATTTATTATTAGTCATAATTTTGTTTTTTTTTTATCATTCATTTAATTATCATTTAATATTTAACATTCATTATTTATAAATTATTTTTATCATTTATCGTTTATAATTTATAATTTATCATTTATCATTTATCATTTATCATTTATCATTTATCATTTATCATTTATCATTTATCATTTATCATTTATCATTTATCATTTATCATTTATCATTTATCATTTATCATTTATCATTTATCATTTATCATTTATCATTTATCATTTATCATTTATCATTTATCATTTATCATTTATCATTTATCATTTATCATTTATCATTTATCATTTATCATTTATCATTTATCATTTATCATTTATCATTTATCATTTATCATTTATCATTTATCATTTATCATTTATCATTTATCATTTATCATTTATCATTTATCATTTATCATTTATCATTTATCATTTATCATTTATCATTTATCATTTATCATTTATCATTTATCATTTATCATTTATCATTTATCATTTATCATTTATCATTTATCATTTATCATTTATCATTTATCATTTATCATTTATCATTTATCATTTATCATTTATCATTTATCATTTATCATTTATCATTTATCATTTATCATTTATCATTTATCATTTATCATTTATCATTTATCATTTATCATTTATCATTTATCATTTATCATTTATCATTTATCATTTATCATTTATCATTTATCATTTATCATTTATCATTTATCATTTATTATTTATCATTTATCACCTTTATCATTTATCACCTTTATCCTTTGTCCTTTGTCCTTTGTCCTTTGTCCTTTGTCCTTTATCCTTTGTCCTTTGTCCTTTGTCCTTTGTCCTTTGTCCTTTGTCCTTTGTCCTTTGTCCTTTGACCTTTGTCCTTTGTCCTTTGTCCTTTATCCTTTAACATTTAACATTTAACATTTAACATTTAACATTTAACATTTAACATTTAACATTTAACATTTAACATTTAACATTTAACATTTAACATTTAACATTTAACATTTAACATTTAACATTTAACATTTAACATTTAACATTTAACATTTAACATTTAACATTTAACATTTAACATTTAACATTTAACATTTAACATTTAACATTTAACATTTAACATTTAACATTTAACATTTAACATTTAACATTTAACATTTAACATTTAACATTTAACATTTAACATTTAACATTTAACATTTAACATTTAACATTTAACATTTAACATTTAACATTTAACATTTAACATTTAACATTTAACATTTAACATTTAACATTTAACATTTAACATTTAACATTTAACATTTAACATTTAACATTTAACATTTAACATTTAACATTTAACATTTAACATTTAACATTTAACATTTAACATTTAACATTTAACATTTAACATTTAACATTTAACATTTAACATTTAACATTTAACATTTAACATTTAACATTTAACATTTAACATTTAACATTTAACATTTAACATTTAACATTTAACATTTAACATTTAACATTTAACATTTAACATTTAACATTTAACATTTAACATTTAACATTTAACATTTAACATTTAACATTTAACATTTAACATTTAACATTTAACATTTAACATTTAACATTTAACATTTAACATTTAACATTTAACATTTAACATTTAACATTTAACATTTAACATTTAACATTTAACATTTAACATTTAACATTTAACATTTAACATTTAACATTTAACATTTAACATTTAACATTTAACATTTAACATTTAACATTTAACATTTAACATTTAACATTTAACATTTAACATTTAACATTTAACATTTAACATTTAAAATTTAACATTTAACATTTAACATTTAACATTTAGCATTTAACATTTAACATTTAACATTTAACATTTAACATTCAACATTCAACATTCAACATTCAACATTTAACATTCAACATTCAACATTCAACATTCAACATTCAACATTTGTCTTTTGACATTTGATATTTTACATTTGACTTTTAACATTTGATATTTTACATTTGACATTTGATATTTGGCATTTGGCATTTAATATTTCACTTTTGACATTTGTTTTTTTCATTTGACTTTTGACATTTGATATTTTACATTTGACATTTGACATTTGGCATTGGGCATTTGGTATTTAGCTTTAGGCTCTTGACTTTTTACTTTTGGCTTTTGGCTTTTGTCATTTGGCATTTGGTACTTGACTTTTGACTTTTGACTTTTGACATTGAGATTTGACATTTACATTTAACATTTGACTTGACATTTGTTATTTGACATTTTGACATATGTTATTTGACATTTTGACATTTGAGATTTGAGATTTGACTTTTGACTTTTGATTTTTGACATTTGACTTTTGATTTTTGACTTTTGACTTTTGACATTTGACATTTAACATTTGACATTTGACATTTGACATTTGACATTTGACATTTACATTTTCAACATTGACTTTTGACTTAGCCACACGCAAGAAGTTGAAGTTTAAGTTGACTTTTGACTTTTAACTTTTGACATTTGACATTTGATATTTGACATTTACATTTTCTTTTACATTTGACATTTACATTTTACATTAATATTCGACATTCGAGATTTGACATTTGACATTTGACATTTGACATTTTACATTTTACATTTTACATTTGACATTTGACATGACATTTGACTTTTGACATTTGACTTTTGACTTTTGACATTTGACTTTTGACTTTTAACATTTGACATCAACAAACATTTACATTTGACATCTGCCTTTTGACATTTGACATTTAACTTTGGACTTTTAACATTTGACTTTTGACATTTGACATTTAGACTTTTGACTTTTGACTTTTGACTTTTGACTTTTTACATTTGACATTTGACATTTGACTTTTGACTTTTGACCTTTTTACATTTGACTTGACATTTACCTTTTAACATTTGACTTTTGACTTTGACTTGACTTTTGACTTTTAACATTTGACTCACATCTAACATTTACATTTGACATTTGCCTTTTGACTTCATACATTTGACATTTGACTTTTGACTTTGACTTTTGACTTTTGACTTTTAACATTTGACTAACATCTAACATTTACATTTGACATTTGCCTTTTGACTTTTGACATTTGACATTTGACTTTGACATTTGACATTTAGACTTTTGACTTTTGACATTTGACTTTTTATTTTACATTTGACATTTGACTTTTGACTTTTGACATTTGACTTTTTATTTTACATTTGACATTTGACATTTGACATTTGACATTTGACATTTGACATTTGACATTTGACATTTAACATTTAACATTTACATTTGACATTTGCCTTTTGACATTTGCCTTTTGACTTTTGATTTTTGACTTTTGACTTTTGACTTTTGACTTTTAACATTTGCCTTTTGACATTTGACTTTTGATTTATGACTTTTGACTTTTAACTTTTAACATTTGACATTTGACAAAAACATTTCTAACATTTACATTTACATTTGACTTTTGACTTATGTCATTTGATTTTTGACATTTGACATTTGACATTTGACATTTGACATTTGACATTTGACATTTGACATTTACGTTTAACATTTACATTTGACATTTGACTTTTGACATTTACTTTTGACTTTTAACATTTGGCATTTGGCATTTGACTTTGACATTTGACATTTGACATTTGACATTTGACATTTAACATTTGACATTTGACTGATTTTTTTACTTTTATACATTTGACATTTTGACAATTACATTTTTAACATTTACATTTACATTACACTTCTAGATTTATGTGTCATGGAGTTACACGTAGCAGCAGGTAACGCCTAATAGATTGGCAGTGACCGCTGACCGGTGACTAAAGGAGAACCCGCATCCACGACCTGAAGCGCCTAGGATCCTCACGGCGTCTCTGCAGGCGGTCCAGTTTCTTCCTCGTTTCATCTCATGTAACTCCTGGGCTGAAAAAGAATTTTCAACGACATCAATTGCTCAAAATAGGAAAATGATTTTTCGTTTTATGTGAAAATTGTCGTATTAACCTAACGTATGTTACTTAGCTTATTAATGTCATTTGTTGTTAAAGTTTTAACCATAGTTAATTTATGTTTGCCATCTTCTCAAAATGCCACGTGTTTTTTAAATAAAAATTCATACATTATAATAATCACATT
The DNA here is from genome assembly GCA_955876795.1 of Eupithecia tripunctaria. Taxonomy (NCBI): domain Eukaryota; kingdom Metazoa; phylum Arthropoda; class Insecta; order Lepidoptera; family Geometridae; genus Eupithecia; species Eupithecia tripunctaria. Next base: position 1,971,642 of record OY041623.1, on the reverse strand, counting down.
GGCACGTGGGGTACCTGCTAAAAGCACCACACACACTTTCTTATTTTCCAGTAAAAACGATCCTTGACTATTTGCCATATGGATGGGTTGGCAGTTGCAGGCTCGAGTTTGAATTGCCTTAATATGGCCTGCTTGGCATTTGGGGGGTCATTGAACAAAAATCAAGAAAGAAAGATACACAATTGAAATAGCCTCGTTCCGACCATTAATTTGCAAAACGACACTACTCGGAATCGTTAACATTATCTCTAAAATGGCTGGTCAAATGGGATGAAAGGTAAAGTATATACTGGGCGTGTAGAAAAGATTAGTAACAACACTAATTACGTACCTTTTCTTTGGAAGAATCCCAATTCTGACTTGTTATCTTACTACAAAGTCAGGAGGAACAGGAAACACGTGTAGACTTTCTCGGTATTTATTTTACCCAATACAATAATTATCAGCACTGATTTAACTCTAATAGCATTTTAATTAACAGCAGTATTTTAGTTATACTGATACACTTGTTACACTTGTTATTGTAATTGGCGTCTCGCCATGGAATGGCCGCCCGGTCCGTTGTCGTGGCTTTTATCGGAACCCGACTGAGCCACCCGAAGCTTCGCATCGGCGCTCCTCGGTTCGGCAGAGCCCGTAAACAGTCGTCATCGGTTCGGCTCGGGTTGCTTCGAGATGGTTTTTCCCACGTAAACAAACATCGGTTTTGCTCGGGCCGTCTTGGATAGCAAGTTTCCTACACAAATCACCCTGCTTGGGTTGCGCTGTGACTCAGGCTAGCTGTTCTTTATGGAATATTTCTGCTTATTTTACAAATTTATTAAACAAAGCTTACAATTGAGATCTTTTATCATAAAAAAATCTGAAATTCAAATTTTACGTTACGTTTTCATTTAAACATGTCAATAGCGATTCTTAGGTCTAAAATTGTAAACGGTTTTTAATCATCATCATCATCATCATCATCAGCCTATACTAGTCCACTGCTGGACATAGGCCTCCCCTAATGAGCGTCATAGCGCCCTGTCTTCAGCTTGACGCCAGCATCTGCCTGCAGTCTTTCGCAGATCGTCATCCCACCTGGAAACGGTTTTTAATAGCTAATCATAATGACATCCTCGTTGGACTAGCGGTCAGCATGTTCAACCGCTGATTATGAAGTCCTGGGTTCAAATCCCGGGTCGAGCCGATAGTTGATATTGAGGTTTTTCTAGCAAGAAAAAAAATCACAGGAGCAGCCCGGAGTAAGGAAGTTGGCGGTTAAGCTGTTGGTCCTGCGTCTAACCTCTCCCCGGTCGTGTCGGTCTGCCGTCCCATCGGATTATGAGAGTGAGGGAATACAGAGTGCATTTGCGTTTGCGCGCACACTTGTGCACTAAAACATGTGCTGCGTATCTGTCTAGTCCGATGAGACTGGCCGCCATGGCTGAAATTCGGCTAGGAGGGCATTATTTATTACGCCCCGCGGCTTCGCATGCGTTGATCCTATGGAAACGTTTAAAGGTGTTTTATATCCCACGAGAACTGATTTATGGGATAAAAAGTTATACTAGTCTATATTTTATTCCAGGGTTAGGATTACCTGAATGAAAATGAAATACCAAAATTTCAGCCCGATCCGTTCAGTAGTTTTGGCGTGAAGAGGTAACAAACATCCATCCATCCAACAGAGTATCCATCCATTCATACATCCATACAAACTTTCACATTTACAATGTTAGTGTGATTATCATATAACTCAAAACTGACGATCCAAATCAAACATGCAGCGAGATCCTTTGAGCAATTTATCAACGCATATATTTGCGAGGTTAATGCATGAAACGGTTTGTTCAGGCTTATAGTGCGTACACTGTTAATCTATAGATTAACAACATAAAATGTTGTAAGCATCGATCAAAGTTTTTGCCGAAATATATAATAAATTACCACAGTCTATAAGACTTCTGCCGAGTATGGAATTTCAGAGAAAGTTGAAAATAATTCTTTCGAATAAATGTTATTATTCTATAAATGATTATTTAACTGACAAAGATTTTTCTGCTTCATGAATGACATTCGTTATTTTTAAGTTGTTTCATTCAACACAGGCTAGCTCAGTTTTGTTTAATTTTATTGTAACCCAAATATAACTTCAGTTTTGATAATTAATACTTGTAAACAGACATTGCACACCGTAAAACCGGTAGGAATACATTGAATCATATAATATAGACCTAAAAACACCTGTACCTACATGTATTTCATGCAATAAATGATACTTTACTTTACTTTACTTTACTTTGAAATATCTGATCGATGGTTATAAGTAAAAAAAGATGATACAACATAAAATTTGTTTATTTTACCCAATAACAAAAGGAATGGTACATACAATATATAATAAAACTAATAAGTACTGAAATTTAACAATATATTGCGCAAAAAGGCTCAGCATTTTCAGTACCTATAAGGTATTTGTCCAATACTGCGCGTAAGGTTAGGTTGATGATGTGTATGAGATCAAGTTAGTATAACATCACACATGGTCGTTTTTCCATTATCCGGTCAGGTACCGGCCGGTGAAGGAGAATCCCCACCCTGGGCATGCGGAGTGGGAATCGAAGTTCGGTGCGAGAATTGTTCCGAATTGTTCCGAATGAAGAGGCGCCGCTACCCGCCTCCGGTGGATATCCCTTAGTGGCCTCTTACGACACCCGCGAAAATCGAAAATCTTTAATAAATAAATAAAAGAGTTGAGGTGATGCAAACTCCAAGCCAAATCATAATCATAAATCATTTATTCAGAAACAACCATACAATTGTGTTTGAAGAGTAACACACCATCACACGCCATTATTCATCTGTTTTTATTATATTCGTAGAACAAACAGTTTGGCCCACAAACAAATAAAGCTGCTTAAAACTTTAAGTAGGTATTTCATGAAACAAACCACTAGAATTCATTATTTTTCTACATCGTCAACCATATCCTCGCTTTCTATACGTGAGATTGTGGTCAAACGTAGGTTTATTGACCATAAAATAATAAAAGATTGAAATATCATCCATCTAAAGGCAAACACCAATAATACCGGATTGCTCAACACTGCCGCGGTAAAAACATTTCAATCGGCGAAACGATACATCAGCAATATTTACTCGAGTTTCGAATGAAGGTGGACTATATGTATCAGCTCGAATCCCCCTCACTAAATGTAACCTATCTTTTAATACTTCTTACTACTATCTTTTACTACTACTATTTTACTACTACTATCTTTTAATACACGATATAGTGCGCGCAGATCCAATGCAACCAACCTCTATCACAAACAATATCTAATTTTTCGACCCCCTTACCAGAATGACCCGTCAATTAAAAAAGCATTTTAGCTAAGGAAAATTGTACTTGATGGGTTTGTTCCGAAATAGAGCCAATTTACCAGAACTTTAAAATCAATCAAATTATGTTTTCCTGATAATAAAATTCTAGTGCTGTGTATACATAAATACATTGGTGTTGTTATAATACATTGGCTGGGCTGAATTAAAAACTCAGCTTATTTCTATCTTCTAAGAATGTATCTAAAAACTAGCTGTGCCCCGCGGCTTCGCACGCGTTGTTCCTATGAAAACTTTGAAAGGCGATTTTTATCCCACGGGAACTGATTTATGGGATCATAAGTAGCCTTTGTTTGATTCCAGGATTAGAATTACCTATTACAAAATTTCAGCCTGATCCGTCCAGTAGTTTTGGCGTGAAGAAGTAACAAACATCCATCCATCCATCCATCTTTACATCCAAACAAACTTTCGCATTTTTATTATTAGTGGGCTACTTAGTACTACCAACCCAATAGGTACCTACTTAGATAGGTACCTACCTACTTGTGTTAGTTTTAGCTTTCGAATAATTGTTAACTGTGTTTGTTCGTGTTACTAAGTAGTCTTTTATTTTTAAGCTATTGCATAGCTTCTATCGCGGGCCTTGAGCGCGGGGACCGAATCCAGAAATTCCGTAACGAAAAAACCTTGACGTTTGTCTCTTTAGTTCAGCAACTCGCCTCTAGATGGCATTGCAATAGCTTTACCGCGGCAGTCCCCGAGTGCCACACGTCTTTTTTACTTTATTTTATTTGTAGTAGTGTTGTGTAGTGTAGTGTTTAATAAATCATTTTCTTTCTTTCTTTTCTTTCTTTCTAGTGTGATAATGCGTTTTGATGCCACCGTCTGGGGTCCAATTTCATGGACGTTGGTTTATTGGGGATCGAATGGACCCCGAGATTGCTTCCGCTAAACCGATAGGACGTTTGAGAGCTATACGGCCTTTGTTCTATGTAAGTAATGAAACTTGAGTTCCTTGCCTACCTCTCGTGGGTTACTAGAGATTATCGCGGAACCAAGATAATGGTGAAATGGACAAAAATACGTTTGAGTCTCGAAGGGTAGCCTTTTCAAAGGAGACAGTTATCGGTGACTACACCAACACCGTCTTTTTAATCGACTACCAACGGAGGTTTGTGTGGTTGGCACACTATAACACTAATATTATAAATGCGAAAGTTTGTATGGATGTATGGATGGATGGATGTTTGTTACCTCTTCACGCCAAAACTACTTAACGGATCAAGCTGAAATTTTTCAAACAGGTAATTCTTATCCTGGAATCATACATAGGCTACTTTAAATCCAATAAATCAGTTCCCGTGGGATAAAAATCACCATTAACCGTTTCCGTAAGAACAATGCGTGCGAAGCCGCGGGGCGCAGCTAGTTTTTATGTAAATGAATAATGTTGGATAATTCACACAGCATTATCTAGCCCCGAGCTAAGCAAGAGCTAAGAGCTTGTGTTTTGGGTACTAGATAACTGATATACATAATACAATACACTACATAGATATTTTTTTCTTCATTGATTTTTAAAGTTGACAGAAATAAACATAATTATGACGATGTAAATAATTCTCTTTCACAAATACTAGATTGGTTCACCGCCAATAACCTCTTACTCAATGCTTCAAAAACCAAATGCATAAAATTCATGTTACCAAATGTAAGAGAGCTCCCAACTAAGATAATGCTAAAGGATGAGATTGTTCACCTTGTAGACTCAACTGTTTTCCTAGGGTTACATATTGATTCCTCTCTTCAATGGAGACCGCAAATTGATGCTCTCGCAAACAGACTTAGTTCAGCAGCGTATGCGGTTCGAACAATTAGATACATTACCGATGAAGATACAGCTAGGTTAGTTTACTTCAGTTACTTCCATAGTGTTATGTCTTATGGTATTTTGCTTTGGGGACAGGCAGCTGACATCCAGACTATCTTTGTTCTTCAGAAAAGGGCGGTACGCGCTATTTATAAATTAAATCTACGTGACTCGTTGAGGGAATTATTTATAGAAATAAATATTTTAACAGTAATATCGCAATACATCTATGAAAATCTAATGTATACACACAAAAACAGAGATAACTTTATGAAAAGGTGTGATGTTCACAATAAAAATACAAGAAACAAGAACAAATTACACATCCCATCATATAGATTACGAAAGGTAGGGAAATCATTTGTGGGCAATTGCGTAAGATTCTATAATAAGCTTCCATCTGAAGCAACTGAGCTCCCTTTCATTCGTAAATTTAAACTGTACATAAAACGAAATCTTATCAAGAAAGCCTATTACTCCGTAGATGACTACGTAAATGATGTTAATGCTTGGCCGGATGTCGCCCAGTTCCATACAGACAATAGTATGTAAGACCAGTTAGACTTAGTTATCCTAAGATTGTATTAGTTGATAAGCGATGGACTTGCTAGTGGTTTCTTTTTCACTTCTTCCGCTAGTGGACAAAAAATTGAAGTGAATTAAAGTCAATTGCACCTTATTTCTTGTTGATAGTAATAACTATTTATCAAGCTGTTTATATATAGTAAAAATTTGACTTGTCTAAGTACTTATTTTGTAAGTCTAAAGAAATAAACGATTTGACTTTGACTTTGTTATGGACGCTATTGTCGACCGGGCGAAGGTCCGCCTGCGATTTAGGAGGTTACGGACTCTATTCCCGCTTGGGGACAAATGTTTTTACGATCTGCAAATATTTGTTCCTTGTTCTCTCTTCTGTCATCTTTAATAACTATTAGTACCCAAAACACAAGCTTTGCTTGGCTTGGTGCTAGATAATGCTGTGTGAATTGTCCAACATTATTATTTTTTAGCTGTGCCCCGCTACTTCGCACGCGTTGTTCCTATGGAAACGTTTAAAGGTGTTTTCCCAGCAATTATTCGATTTTTTCTCGCCGTAAAACCCATCCTTGAACATCAACGAACATTTAAAAAAAGAAGCCAAATTGGTCCAGGCGTTATTGAGTTATGCGCTTACCAACACATTTAGCGATTCATTTTTATATTATAGAATAGATGGATGGATGTATACAGCAACTCTGAGGACAATTCAACAAACTCGCATTCTACTAGATATTTCTAGATCTAGATATAAAGTCCGTCCGCATAAGCCTAGAGTTCTTTAAAGAGACATATAACGATTCCAAATCTTCGAGTCTATTCATATTGAAAGAGAGTTTCTATTTGAATGGGAATCGATTTAGATACCATTCATAGTACAAACATTCTAAAGGGATTTTGGAAGCTTTTACCTAGATTGCAGCGGAACTATCGTATGTATACTTACGTAGTAGTTCGACAAAGATATTGTGAAATGGACGGAAATATAAAGATATTCGAGACACGGGGTTGGTCCCAAAAATGCATTTAGTTGGTTTTCTTTTTTTAATGAGGCAGAGACCATTTTGTGCCGCCGTATTTTCATTTTTATGTAGGAATTATATTGTTTATAATTGTAAAAGGGTCTATTACTTTACAAAATACAAAATAATTTATTTAGAACAATGTACATGATACAGTAAGTTACGAATGAACGATGAGACAGCAAAAGTTTAAAACTGTGAAGCTGCCGCATCGCCCGCCTCCTAGACACAACATAAATAAATAAATTATAGAAGTAAGTATACAGATTTAGTGATGAGTTAATTATGAAAGTTAAGTTAAAAATAGAAAAACAAAATAAAAATAAGAGCAGGGATCCAGTTTATAGGTGACGTAGATTACGTAAGAAATAATTAAAAAAATACTTTAGGAAGGTGCTATGAATGGGCGCGTGGGTGTGTGTGAGTGTGTGTGTGTGCGTGTGTGTGTGTGAGAGAGAGAGAGTGTGTGTGTGTGTGTGTGTGTGTGTGTGGGTGTGTGCGCGCGCGCGTGTGTGTGAGTGTGTGTTTTAGAGTGGGGAGGAGGGCTCCTGAGGACACCGGTCTCTTAAGAGTCCAGGCAACAGGAGACTCCTGTGTGCATCGTGTGTGTTTGTGTGGCCTGATCGTGAAAATTGTGTAATTTACGTGTTCTAGTATAGGTATGCATGTGCGTGTGAGGGAGCTCCTGCGGACACCGTTCTCATAAGAGTCCGGGCAACAGGAGACTCCATTAGTGTTTGTCTAATTAACTAGGTGTTTGCAGTAAGTCTTCTGTTTCTTCATATGAGAGGGAAAGTAGCCATTTGAAGATTTTCAATTTGCACTTATAATATAGTAGGGGGTATATTTCGAGTGTTTTATTCATTCTGTTGTAGAGGGTTGGGCTCATGTAGTGATAGTGCCGCCCCGCGATTGCGGTCCGACGCGACTCAATTTTGCATACTCTATCAGAACGGCGTTTTTTATTTACTTTCTTATAAAATAAATAATTTTATACACAACTTATTTTTATATTTAATAATAAAATTAAAATTGTACTTAATTAAAAATTGAATTATTAAGTACAATTTTATTTTGTAAATTTAAATATTCATTATTCTTATTTATTCTTTTTCTTGTTCTGAGTTTCTTGTCAAAGCGACGCGTGACCCGAGAGCTGGTGAGTATCTGGCGCAGCGCATCAGCATTGCCATACAGCGAGGGAATAAAGCGTCTTGGGTACGCTTCCGGCTGGTATTGAAATGGATCAGTTGAGCTACCTCTATATCGTTTGATACGCTACACAAGAAGCTCATTACTTCCTTACTTCCGCCTTTCTCCGACCAGCTACTTATTAAGCAAACCGTTTTTGGATGTTAGCGTCAGCTCCAACGGAGGTGCAAAAATTGCTAGATCTAGCGTTTAAATAACTAAGTTGACATCACTGGACTTTAGTGGAATATGGAAACCAGCAAGCAAGTTTTGATCACGTTGTCAAACAAGGAAAAAGTCTAGTTTGGCCTAGTTTTGGCATAGCTGTTTCCACGCCACGGGTCTGCCAAAGTCGGACAGATTGGGATCTAAAAATAAAATCATAAGATGGGGTAATTTTCGTCCCTAGGGACGAAAAGTACCTATTACTTTCATCCCGCTTCTCAGGCAACTTCCGCCCTACTTTCAGAGTGTGAGTAATGAAAATATTTTTTATACGATGGGAACCGATTTGATGAGTCAGAGTCAGAGTCAGAGTCAAATCGTTTATTTCTTTAGACTTACAAAATAAGCACATAAACAAGTCAAATTTGTACTATATAAACATCTTGATAAATAGTAGCATTACTATCAAACAAGAAATAAGGTGCAATTGACTCTAATTCACTTCAATTTTTTATCCACCAGCGGAAGAAGTGAAAAAGAAACCACTAGCAAGTTTATCGCTTATCAACTAATACAATCTTAGCATAACTAAGTCTAACTGTTCTTACATACTATTGTCGGTGGAACTGGGCGACATCCGGCCAAGCATTAACATCATTAACGTAATAATCTAAGGAGTAATAGGCTTTCTTGATAACATGGGAAAGAAAGTGTACAATGTGAAAAAAAAGCAAAATTAGCCCGATCGTGTAGTCTCAGTAGTCTACTTACAATTATGGTTTATCCATTTTGAATGAAGCATGTTAGTAAACAAAGTACAAAGACACAAATATCAAATTCTCACTTGCTTGGCGTCGAGTTTCAGATATAATTGTAAGCCATTTTTATTGAAGGATCTAAAATCGAAAAGTAATGTAAATTACGTATAAAAGGACGCGCCAACAAAGGATTTTTAGGTTAAGTATGGGCGGTTTGTTTACGTTTATGCTTCATTCAAAATGGACACGGTATAAGTGGACCGGACTTCTGAGTCGCTCGACGACTCAGTAGTTCGGTTGCCTAATTCAACCGGAGTTCTGAGCCTTTTTTTGCGACTGACATAAATACATTGCCGGCTTTTTATTATATCGAAATTCTTTTGATCACCGTTCAGTAGTTTTGGCGTGAAGAGGTAGGAAAAATCCATCCAATAATATAGGGATACTAGCTGCGCCCCGCGGCTTCGCACGCGTTGTTCCTTTGGAAACGTTTTAAGGTAGTTTCTAACCCACGGTAACAGATTAATGGGATAAAAAGTAGCTTTGTTGATTCCAGGATTAGAATTACCTGTATGCAAAAATTCAGCCCGATCCGTTTAGTAGTTTTTGCGTAAAGAGGTAACAAACATCCATCCAACCATGCAAACTTTCGCATTTATAATATTAGTGTGACTACCGACTATGGAGCCCAAGCAGCAGCGTCTCCTGCAGAAAAAATCCCTAACCCGCATGTCCAGCGCGGGGATAGTGGGCATTACCACATATGAGATAAAAAGCTATTAAGGCACTTATCAGGCTTGCGTCCAGCTGTGGACCAATATAGGCTGGTGAAGTGAGAGGTGAAAAAGTATGGATATGTGGAGGGGTTTAAAGTGCATTTATACTTATTTATCGTACTTACCGCCTCCTTTTAATTTCCTAATAAATCTAGCTAATATAATTCATATATCGTATTTACAACAACTATTTACGCAAGCACTTGCTTTCAACCGACTTCAAAAAACGAGGAGGTTCTCAATTCGTCTGTTTTTTTATGTTTGTTACCTTAGAACTTTTGACTGGGTGATCTGATTTTGACGATTCTTTTTTATTTGAAAACTGGTGCTTCCCGTGTGGTCCCATCTAAATTTGATCCAGTTCTAACACGAGAAAACCATAAAATTTAAGTCAGTTCATAGTTTTTTTTAATGCAACCCAATTATTAAATCAATAATCGGATATAACATTGATTACAAAAGTTCTATGAGCAATTCTTTTGAATTGCGGGTCCAAATTCAGAGGAGTAGCCATTTTGATTTTATATAATTTTAGGTACCTATGATTTACCGTGGTTTAAAAATAAAAACTAATTTATAAAGACTCCTAGCAAGAAAATGTCCAGTTTTCCACGTAATTTTATAAAGTGACTTTTTTGGGGCTCAGCTCGCTTCGTGCCGTCGCATTAGCTCCGTGACTAACGGAAGCCTAGAATTATGGACATAAGTGGTAAGCAGCTTTTAAAATTGTTAATTTAACAAGAAATCCCTTATCATTAGCGGTGCACTGCTTACAGGGTATTTATAAGGAGTTTCTATGTATTTAAACAATAAAGAAAGAAAGAAAAGAAGGTAAATAATTTTATTTGCCTTAAAATTACACAACACAATGCTTTACATTGTGTAGGTTTAAGGCTTAAGCTTTTTAATCATCGATCAAAGTTTTCGCCGGCCCCCCGTTTTTAACCCATCATCGATATAATAGGTAATAATATTCGGGTATATGGATGATTGCATGAATTAAAAAAGAAATCGATTATTTAGGTTAATACATACACGAAACAAAATATAACAGCTACAAAATTTTTAATTATTGAATTAAAAAACAAAAAGTAAAACTACACTCAGTTTCGGGTGATAAAAACGCTGCCATGCTAGCCATTGCATTTTGTGTCGTCACGGTTCATCAGATCCCCTATGTCAACTCAAAGTCAAAACTTCATGCCCATACAAAAATGTTCAAGCATGACGTCACGGTTCGACTGCCAATAGCGTTGCGCTTACACATTTTGCTGGTGAGACTTAAAATATCTATCTTTTCAATGATTAAATTTCACAATAAAAACATCATAAAATACAAAAAAAATATACAGATTTATTTTTTTATCAAGAGAGAATACGTAAAAAAAATATTAGCTTTTTTATGTCACATGCATATACCCTATTGTAAAACTTATTTCAAGTATGACACACTAAACCCATGTTATTCAGCTAACGAAGCCGTGAGTGCCCTCGTACCTAACCCGTAGGTGCTGTGCAAAATGTACAAAATTCCCGCTATGTCGAATAAATGTGCAAAATGTTGAGTTATGAAGTTTGAATTGTTTCGCTCGAGGGACGAACTGAACAACGTCCATTATGAAACTAGTTAGGTTAGTCCGTGACTTTACTTGTGTTCGCTTGATTGGGGAACTCGGTTTTGGACGATATTATGTAAGGATTGGAATAGCGCCTTTTAAACCAAGCCCGAAATAATTGAGTGTGTTTTAAAAAACTATAAACCGACGTCAGATAACCAGTGCACGAGTTTTTCATAAGTTTTTTTTTATGTCGCACATTATATGTATATAGTATTTATTCTTAACTTTACAATTCCTTATTATTGTTTTTACAGGCGTTACCAATAAGCAGCAACATTTTTACTTGTGCTAATGAAATCCTGGCAGAAGCCGAGAGAGAGCCCTTGCGTCTACATACAAGTGAAAACTTAGTTAGAGCAAGGAGTCAATCTTGTCGATCCAATATAACCTATATATATATCCAATATAACCTTGTCCGATATAACCTTAGATAAGTTTTATGTAAGTACTTTGTAAACCTTTCCTGAAATAAATACTTATATTATTATTTTATTATTATTATAGTTATCTGAGAATTATCTACTTAGGTATAGGGGCAGAAGAAGAAATAATAGGCAGCTATTCCGTAACGTGAGTTTATTCCGACTGTCGGCGCCGACGCGCCGACGCGACGCGCCGAACTACCCTCCACCATATTCTTAATAAGTGTGTAGGTACTTGAGAATACACTACAGTTATCATATGGTTGCCATTGTCAGAACTAGACCTAATTGAGACCGCACGGGAAGCACTAGCTGTCAAAAAAAGAATCATCAAGATCGGATCATCCAGTCTTAAATTCTAAGGTAACGAACTAAAAAAAAGTTGAATGGAATCCTCCTATTTTAAAGTCGGTTAAAAAGGAAGAGGTAACGTAACCCTATAAATTATTCACAAATTACAATTAAGTAAGTATAAAAGTCTGTTGTTAATTTTTACCTAGCTTACAACGATTCTAATGCTTAAAAAATGAAAATCTACATTTTCCCCAAGAATTATTAAAATCGGACCAGTCATTTCAGGGACAAAATCCTTTTAACCGGACTACTAACAGAGAAGGCTTGTAAAGTTGGCGTCCTATGTTTGTTTGTTTGTATGTATGTAGCCGATTTTTATGTTCCCGCGTAGCGCTGAAATTCGTTTCATATCAACAAATAAGGTATCGATTGATTCGTCTCAATGCCCCGGTGTTTATAGGGTATATGACGTCAGACGATATTGGGGGTCTGACGAGATAGCGGAGTCTAACTAAGGGTCGCAAATTAAATTGTTAAAATAATAAGTACATAGGGGAAAACTGTGGTCGGTTTTACTTTATTTTATCTTGTTTAAGCAAACACACCAACTCAACCAACCTTTTTATTTAAAACTAGAATTCTTAAAAACCTTTTAAAAAGAGATAAGGCCATTGACCTCAGACACCATTTTCTTAAACCACAAGGTCATCGACCCTACATTTAAAATGCAGTATATTATTCACACTTGTTTGCTACGGCGTAGGCGTAGCGTAGAGGGTCTACGGAGCTACGAGCTGCTACGAGAATGGCTACGAGATATTGACCTCTACGCAATAACGTATTAAAACCTACCTCACCCTATATTGGTCCACTGCTGGACGCAGGCCTCATGCTGATAAACGCGTTGACTATCATCTCATGATATTCCAAGAGCGCGCTTTCACATTTGGCTCGGATGACCTCGAGTAGTCGAGGTCTTCCGATAGCGATAGCCTACAATATCCTTAGGTGGTTTTACAGTGGACACCATCACATGTAGGTATTACGGACAACGAGGAGGCTGATTGCGCCTAGACAGGCGATAAGCGATGGTATCACATACGTGCTTACCTATTCATAGCGAGTTGTTGGCTAGTCTTCGATTATTATGTAGGCAGTTGTGGCATGAATACTTTGATGCACGCTCACTCACAGGGTATCTAATTTTAATTCTAATTCTAAGTAGGGGAACTAAGATCTGCACGGACATCTCGCATAGGAGTGTATTGTGCATTAGCCCCATGCCTAAATAGGACCTAAGCCCAGTTCCTTGAAGTATCGTATAGAGCAGGACTTTTGGTGACTGACAGCTTCGTTTCAGCGTTGCGGGTGTGGATGGGATAGATGCCTCAATGAGACACTTCAGTTCCGTTTTATGTCTGGCCTCCTCTGTGGCCGTGCAGTGTAGGACAACGTGTTCCATAGTCTCTTCTTCTTGGAAGCAGCCACGACATAAACTGATGTTTTTGGCTCCAGTCTTAAAAAGATGATGGTTCAATTCAGTGGCCTGTGATGATGCCCACCATCGTTTCTCGGCTCATCTTGAGCATCGTGTTGGTGGTTTTCCTGTCTTGCAGTCTGTCCGACGCTCCCATAGTTTTTGGTGTTCTTTTTCAGAGTTAAGTTTTAGTTTGTTTTTGACTTCACAAAGGGTATATGGTACAAATCTATTCAAAGTCGGCCGGTCCCCGATACCCGTGGTTTGACGAAGATATAATGACTAGGAAAAATATTGTAACAATAGGGTATATGCATGTGACTTCAAAAAAGCTAATTTTTTTTTACGTATTCTCTAGTGATATAGAAATACATCTGTATATTTATTTTTGTATTTTATGATGTTTTTATTGTAAAATTTAATCATTGAAAAGTAGATATTTTAAGGCTCAACATCAAAATCTCTGAACGCAAAGCTATTGGCACGTGCATCGTGACGTCATACTTGAACATTTTTGTATGGGCATGAAGTTTTGACTTTGAGTTTACATATGGAACTCGATGATCCGTGACGTCATAAAATGCAATGGCTAACAAGGCAGCGTTTTTATCACCCAAAACTGAGTGTAGTTTTACTTTTAGTTTTTTACCTCAATAATTTAATTTTTTTTTGAGTGTTATATTTTTTTTCTTTTATGTATTAACCTAAATAATCGATTAAAAAAATAAAAAAAATCCATGCATATACCCTATTATGAGGCTACGCTCCGGATATATTTCGTCGAATCAGTTCAAGTTTTTGATGAAAATTTCTGATTCTCCAAATTGTCCAGAGTGTAACATGATAGAAGATGTACATCATGTTTTGACGGAGTCTGTCCGCAACGAGGCACAACGACAGGGCTTAAAATTTTTGTATGATTTTAGCGTAGGTATTTATAATAGCATTTTATCTTCCCCGTACTCCGAGGAAGGCAAAATGCTAGTCAAGCTTTATTTACGAGTTATGTAGGTAGGTATCTACAATCCTCCTCATCGATTATGATGACGATGAGTAAGGTAGGTTGATTAATTAATTAAAAAGGGAAGATAGGTTACGTTCTCCCAGCGCTTACTCAAAAATTTGGCATGTGTTACAACTACACGCAAACACATACGCTCACAGTTATATTTCCAGTCCTGTGCAATACAAAGAAGAACAAAGACGGAAAGACGTACCTAAGACCGAAGTGAGACCGAGACAACAATATTTCACGCAAATCACGACCGCCCGTGCCGCCGGTCCGACAGTGACTGAGGTCACACGGCACACAATTTTACACAATGTGAGGTTGCCATCTTCGAGAAACTAGTACCTCATCTTCCCTTTTTAATTAATCAATGGTTCTAACTAGGTTTATAAGCCGCACAGTGTTTGCATTGTCATGTGGCAAAAAATAATGTTTTTTCCTATTTTGTTAAGTAAGTGTATTTTGCCATGTTATACTATAATAAAGAATTGATTTCTCACGGAAGTGGTATAGTCACTGTGTGACTAAACTCCATTACAATAAATGAAGATAATAAAAAAAATATCTCATGAGGGTAATGCCCATAATCTCCACGCTGGGCATGCGTGTCTGGGATCGTAGTTCATTGGAGGAAAGGAAGAGAAGTCAAAGTCACCCCCGAACCAACACGTGTGAAAGTGTGTTTATAATTTTCAATAATCGATCAATTACCACAATGGAACAGACACTTCTGAATCTTTATAATAAATAAATAATTAACGCTGGACCATTCACACAGCATTATCTAGCCCCAAGCTAAGCAGAGCGTGTGTTATGGGTACTAGATAACTGATATAAATAATACAATACACTACATAGATAGATACTTTTTATTTTACATATATAGAATAACATCCAGAATGCCCTGAGCAAATGTCTGCAGACCGTACACACATTTGTCCCGAGGCGGGAATCGCAACCTCCTGCGTCGCCCACCGCGCCACAGAGGTCGTCAAACATTCGTTCATTACACGTCTTTATATAACATTTATCAAATATATGTTTTACTAGCTGCTCCAAAAGTAGAACTATCTGTATGCAAAAGTTCAGCCCGATCCGTTCAGTAGTTTTTGCCTGAAAGAGCAACAAACATACATACAGAAATGTTTACAAACTTTCGGGTTTATATTAGTAGGATGATTCTTCGACACCATTTTCTATGTCACATTACACAAGGTCAGTGACAGACTAGGAACTCGTTTTTTCATTTTAAATTACTTTAAATAATTGTTGGTGGTTTTAATTATACATATATCAATGATGTGTATTTTTAAGCGGCTTCCAAAAAGAAGGAGGTTCTCAATTCAATTGTATTTTATTTTATGTTTGTTACTTCAGAACTTTTCGCTGGGTGGTCCGATTTTCATGATTCTTTTTTTTATATGAAAGCTGGTGCTTCCCATGTGTTTTCATTTTGAAAATGATAATTGAACATGAAAATTCATGAAAAAACTATACAAATTTAAGTCGGTTTATAGTTTTTTAAAACAAAATTTGAGATTGAGATGCGATGGTCCTAAAAACAAAAAATATTCATTTATTTGTTATTAAAAAAGTACGTTTTATAAATAAAGCAATAGTGTACCAAGTATTATATAATATAATAATTATAATAAAAAAAGTTAATCAAACATTTCTTCTAATAAAATAAAAACTACCTACCTGTCCAACCATACTTAAAAAAAATCATGACATAATACTGAAAATAATTATTATGATATACATATATAAAAAATATAAAAAAAAAAAATTATGTTAATAAGTAACATTGTTTGAGGCTTAATTTTTGTTTTGTTAAGTCGTCCTGCGATAGTAACCGAATTTAGTAAATTACATAATATTATGCGAAATTCGGTATATACCTAATTAATATTCAAACCCATACAACGGCCCTTACAATCACTTTAATCTATGTTAATTGGAACCTTTACGTAATAATACCAGTTTTGCTGTTGTAATAATTTTAGTTGTTATGTAACGAATAAATTACTCTGATTACGCTCTGATTCCTCTGTTTTATGAAGACAAGCTTAAACCCGTGGGTTAAACCCCTGGTAAATCTTTGTAAATACTCTTAGCAACCTCTGTGTCCCAGCGAGCGAGCGTTGACAACCTCAACAGCCTGTATTGGTCCACAGCTGGACGCAGGCCTCCCCCTGATAAGCTCCTTATTGGCGTTTATCTTATAGAGGGTACTGCATAATCCCCACTCCAGGCATACGGATTGGGGATTGCAGTTTGCTGGTATAATTGTTTTGCAGAAGTCGCTGCTGCCCGCCCCCGGTAGATATCCCTTAGTCCTTACGACACCCGCGGGAAGAGTTGGGGTAGTGCAAATTCTAAGCCAGCACCACGCAGCTATGGAGGGTTGATAAAAAATGGGCTAATGTTTGTACGATCTGCAGTTATTTGTTCAGGGCATTCTGGATTTTTTCTATGTTGATAAAAAATATCTATCTATGTAGTGTCTTGTATTATGTATATCAGTTATCTAGTACCCATAACACAAGCTCTGCTAAGCTTGGGGCTAGATAATGCTTTGTGAATTGTCCAACACAAAATTTGTGCAGTTGTAGGTAAAGATGTTTGGCCGAAGACAACGTTAAAACTACTCATTGGTCAAAATACGTACGTCAATATTACTCATATTATTTTATCTATGTGTTTTTAGTATAATTTAGTAGTTACGACCAGAACGCCCTGAACAAATATCTGCAGATCATACACAAATTTGTCCTGAGGCGGGAATCGAACACGCCTGCGTCGCAGGCGTACCTTCGTCCACCACGCCACAGAAGTCGTCATGTAAATTAGTTAGTTCATATTTATATAAATAATCAAGACAGCCAGACACGTCTCATAGTTGTGTGCCCACTGTTATGTGAATCCTAAAATAACGAGTGTGGCCATATATCTACCGCACTTATGAAATTGCCAGTATACGCTTGGACTTTGTTCCCATCCCGTGGAAATTACCCGAAAAATTTCTGAGAAAACCAACATAAAAGCTGATAAAAGAAAGCTCGGAATCCTAGAAATTTTAAGTCTGGATATTCTTTTGACACGACTGCCTAGAAAAGAAGTTTTATTTATCAGGGTTCGTGTGGTAGGTAATGAATGTTTTTGAGTTTATTTATTTCACTGTAGGTTTAAACCGCGTAGATTTGGATGGGTATCGTTATAATCCTATCATCCTGACTACAGTAAAATGATCGCCATTATTTATTTATTGAAACCACTTGGTTTATATTAAAACTAGCTGCGCCCCGCGGCTTCGCACACGTTGTTCCTATGGAAACATTAATAGGTGATTTTCATCCCACGGGAACTAATTTATGGGATAAAAAGTAGATTACCTATATGCAAATTTGGATCTGGCATTTCAGCCAGATCCGTCCAGTAGTTTTGGCGTGAAGAAGTAACAAACATCCATCCATCCATCCATACATCCATACAATAAATGTGATTAAAAAAAAACTTTGCTCACATTTTATTTCAGATATTGGTATAGGTATCTAATATCTGTAAAGTAAAATTTACCACTGCGTGAGTTGTGTCCAACATTATATTGTTATAATTTTTCCCAGCGTGCGGATTTTGGGCACCACCCCCATGAGATAAAAGCCAACACGGCGCTTATTATCAGGCCTATGTCCAGCAGTGGACCAACACAGGCTGAGGTGAGGTGATGAGGTTATTTATCATATCTAAATTTACTAAAATCCGTTTAGCCGGTTCATCATAAAAAGCTTACAGACAGAGTTTCTTTCGCATTTATAGAGTCAGAGTCAAATCGTTTATTTAATGAGACTTACAAAATAAGCACTCAGACATGTCAAATTTACTGTATAAACAGCTTGATAAATAGTAATTACTATCAAACAAGAAATGAGGTGCAATTGACTCTAATTCACTTACATTTTTTTGTCGTAGTATAAGCTTTTAATATACGTATACCACTAACCTTATGTTGGTTGACAAATAACCCTAATTTTATATATTGAAGTTTAACAATCTGCTTAGAACTCAATAAATAATTTAATTCTAAGAAGTACCGCTATCCAATAACAGAGATCTTATTTCAAAGCAAACATCCACTAATTAGTCACAAACTTACCTAGAAACAACGCCGAAGCAGCAAAACAAATCACCTCCTGAAATATCGGGCTAATTCCATCCGTATGGCAACACTTAAACCAAAGAGTTTTTATTAGCTACACAACACTAACCGCACTTTTAAAAAGTTGAAACGTCACTTTCGAATTCCAAATTCCGAACGCGTAATTCGAATTTACGACACGACCGCTCTCGACCGTTGTGCTCACGGACTGAAGCTCAACTGAAGCGCTAAAACTGAAGAGTAAAAGGGCCAATGTTTGAGATGAACGAGATGTATCTATCTCTGTCTGGCACGCGGGAAAATGCAGCTGTCATGGAATAATGAAAGAGTTTAGAAGTCACTACACTCCTGATTTATGCGTTTTCATTAGAATTGTATCTTTGATGCATTTTTAAAGCTGAATGGCGCGCAAACGTTTTAGTAATTTTCTTGTTTGTTCGCAAGTTTAGTTCGCAAGCTTTTTTGTTATTTTCTTTACCATAACAAAACTGAACTAAACTGATGTTGTGTGAAATATTAAAGTTTCACTTAATTTTCATGTTTTAAATAAGTAATTGGATTTGACAACCTCAACCTGAACAGCCTGTATTGGTCCACTGCTGGACGCAGGCCTCCCTCTGATAAGCGCCTTGTTGGTGTTTATCTAATTTGGGTAATACCCATAATCCTCACGCTGGGCATGCGGGTTGGGGGTCGCAGTTCGGTGGTAGAATTGTTCTGCAGGGGGCAGGTACTAACCTTACCTTTCCCTAGGTAAAATACTGTCTTTTGCCTGCTACATACAAACTAGCTGCGCCCCGCGGCTTCACATGCCTATCTCACGGAAGCTGATTTATGGGATAAAAAGTAACTTAAGTGTTATTCCAGGCCTAGTACTAACTGTATGCAAAATTTCAACCCGATCCGTTTAGTAGTATTTGCGTGAAAGAGCAACAAACATACATACAAGCATGTTTACAAACTTTCGTTTATAATATTAGTAGGGTAGTTAAATACTAATTGTAATTGTTTTGCTGATTTTTATTTTATTGCTTTTAATTCATTAAGGCGCATACCCGAGCCAATCTGACAGCGATACCTATTTTATCATATTTTTACGTTTATCATAGGAATTTTTAAAAATCCTACGTTCAGTTTTTGGTATCTATTATAAGCTATTTTTTAATACCTCTTTCATAATTTTATCTCATATAGTTTAGGAGGAGATGCGAAATTAGAGTTTGGTGGCCAAAAAACGCAACTTCGTATCTCTTCCTAAGCTTTACAAAATGAAATTATTACAGAGACATTACACAATATAGCTGCTAAGAGTGCATTGTCATTTTTGGATAATGTGTAAAGGCTTTGAATTAGAAAACAGGTCCACGTAGAGAGTTAAAAATTTCCTCTCGCAAATAGCTCGTCGCCAATTTACTGAGCCGACGGGTCGGGTGGGGAAATGAAAACATACAGAGCTACTTTGTGTACCTTAACGATGGTACCAAAATAATAACACAATCACACTTCATTTTTTTTTCTGTTTTTCCGGCCAATTACAACCTGGGTCTTGGTGAGATGGCGGTCAAACAAAGGTCTATTTACCCTTTGTTTGACCGCAATCTCACCTGATGGAAAGCGGAGATGCGGCCGAAGGTGTATCACAAAGGTCTAGAAGATACCTATTCACCCTTGTCTTGAAGAGACCCAGGTTGTAATTGGCCGGAAAAACAGAGGCAGGGAGTGAGTTCCATTCCTTTGCGGTGCGAATAATAAAGGTGGAGGAAAACCGCTTAGTGCGAGTGGAGGGTACATCCACCAAGTATGGATGGTATTGCGCTGTGCGTCTGCTTGTATTGGAGTGGAAGGGGGATGGTGGGATCAGGTCATGTAGCTCAAGTGAGCATTCTCCAAAATGTATCCTATAATAGATCGAGAGACAAGCAACCTTGCGGCGGTGGTCGAGACTTTGAACCATAGTCTCTGCAAGGTGCTGCTCGTCAATGAGTCTGAAGGCTCTTCGTTCGATCGAGTCTAAGGCTACAAGCTGGTACTTGGCCGAGCCGGCATTATGAATGTAAGCGGGTTAACTACGAACCTTGTTTGTGTTGTCAGTGCTCGAAGGGATGCGGAACGCACTCGCCCTGAAGATGTCCCTCGTTAAGGGATGAAACGTTGGTGTTTTTCCAACACAAACAAGGTTCATAGTTTACCTGTTTACATTAATAATGAATTTGTCAAACTACGACTATACAATCACACTTACTAAAGTTATTTACAATGGGATATTTACAATGATTTGAATTTTGAGCTTTCCGTGATCATGTCTTAAGAAACTGTGCCGAAATATTGGAAAGCTCAAATTCTAATCATGGTTAATATCCCGTTGTAAATAACTTTAGTGTTAATAACCATGATGGATTTAAAAGTACAATAACACTTCACACTAATATTATAAATGCGAATGTTTGGATGGATGTATGGATGGATGTTTGTCTCATCACATCACAGAACCGTTTCGGCTGAAATTTTGCGTACAGGTAATTTTAATCCTGTCCAATATCAGTCGGAAGCGTAAAAATCTTCAGATAGCCATCCATTTCAATACCAAATACCAGTCGGAAGCGTAAACTTTTGGCAGGTTGGAGCAATACTTGTGTGTGTGCGATTGAATTTTTCTAGCTTTGGAGAGACTTTTCTTTGTAATATTTCACTCAGAGTAAGTAAAACTTTCAAAAAGCCAAGAAGTGGTAATGAGCCCCCGTGAGTAACCCATGGAATCTATCGAATCAGACAGAAATTCAATTTACGATGCATTTAGTTCACCTCGCGGAGATAATTGGACCGCGTTATTCAGCCATAATGGGGTTACTAGCTGCTAGCCAGGGTTTTGCACGTCTCTCTTTTGGGTAGGACTCTCCTACCTAAAGAGAGATGTGAAAAATCCCTAGCAAATACATTTATAGTGATTGCTATATTCAGAGTCAGAGTCGGAGTGAAATCGTTTATTTCTTTAGACTTAATATTATATAAGCACTTGGACAAGTCACATTTTTTATTATGTAAACAGCTTCCTATCAAATAAGAATTAAGGTGCAATTGACTCTAAATCACTTAAATTTTTTTGTCCACATGCGGAAGAAGTGAAAAAGAAACCACTAGCAAGTTTATCGCATATCAACTAATTATTAGTTAATTATCTAAGGTTTCGCAAAGTGGGGTACGCGAACCCCTAGGGGTTCGCCATTCCACGGCAGGGGGTTCGCGACCAGATTTACGTAATGGTGGCGAGAAGACTCTGAGGCTCCTGAGGTCAAAAGTATGCATTGTGCATTGCACAGAGAACCATTAGCGAGCAAGAAAATACCTGAAGATTAAAAAACAGTTCTTTCAGAAGTCGTAAAAATAATAAATTACACAAAAATGCGTCCGCTTAATTCAAGACTTTTCGCATTATTATGCCGAGACATGGGTAGTGAACGTGAACATGATTCATTACTCCTACTACACTGTGAAGTACGCTGGTTGTCAAAAGACAGGATATTAGCTCGGTTTGTTAAACTTCGTCACGAAATCTATATATTTTTGAAAATCAGTGACTTCAACCTTAAATTCCGATTTGAAGATGAAACCTGGCTTAAAAGAGAAACCTATTTAGCTGTCATTTTTTCGTGTTTGAATGAAACGAATGCTTCGATGCAAGATTCCACGTGCAGTGTATTCACTGTGCACATCGATCAGGTTTTTGCGGCCTTCCCCGTAGATTACCTAAAACCTTACAAAAATAACACAAAATTGTCTACGACTTGTTGTTGATGACGCAGACAGTTTGCGCAGAGCCTGACAAGTTTTTTGCATACGGAACAAGAGATTAGTGGAGTCGTAATTATTTTATTTTATAAGTAGGTAGATAATTGAAAATAATAAAACTGCGTTTTACAGGAACAATCTGTAAATCATACCGTTACCATGTACTTATCATTTTTAAATTCATTTGGGTCATCAAAAAAACATCTAATTACTAATAAAATAAATAAAAAAGACGTGTGGCACTCGGGGACTGCCGCGGTAAAGCTATTGCATAGCACTTTGTATCAACCTATGCAATTATAATTTTATTTATTTATTTTATTCATGCAGTATTGCTTTTCCTTTGATATTAATTCAAGTTACACTTTTTGAGCGTGGTGACCCTATACACCTATACCTCTATACTTTCTCATAAACAGCTGCTTATGTATTCGTCCGATTTCGGAGCAACTCACGATTCGTGCGAGTTTCGTAGAGTCGTACAATACGTCTAATCGCACGCACACAACGCCGTGTCGAAGACTGCCGAACTGAAACGACGTTAGACGATGTACGGCCTTCAAGCCACACCTCCTTGCCCGGCGGAGTGGGGAGCGTGAGGTTTTTTTCGTTACGGAATTTCTGGATTCGGTCCCCGCGCTCAAGGCCCGCGATAGAAGCTATGCAATAGCTTAAAAATATTTTATTTCGGACAGATAATAGTTGGGTACCTATTTAGATGGTTATGAGAAGGCACAAAACTGTTTCTGTGTCGTCAATACATAACAAATATAGTGCAACAAGAAAATAAAAAAATCTAAATCAAAATATCTCATTTTGTTTAATCAGTATTAAATGAAAACTAGTCTTTTTAGATTAAAATAATAATGATACTAAAATAATAATAATTACACAAGAACACATAAAATCTAAATATATATAAAAAATTGCCTCTCTATTTATGAATTTATAACCAAGTTAAAATCGTAACATATGCAAATAAACAAATAATTTTCAACACCGATTTCTTGAAGTAAGGGCAATAATTGCACAATATAATGTAGTAATAAAAATGCATTAAAACTTTGCTGAAAATAGAAAACCCTGTCTTTTTTGTGTCTTGGTCGTGTGATTTTTGTAATTTTGCTAGGCATGCTTTCTGTCCAAGCGCTCAAATGACACTAATTCAAATGCTTTCCATACATGCCAAAAAGGAAATCTTTTGATACAGACGACGGGGTTTCAGAGCGCGTATTGTGAATCTATGGGGGGCCGGCGAAAACTTTGATCGATAACTGTGCAGGACAAAATAAACGAACTTATAAAAACAATGAAAAATTATTGCTTATGTGTCAATACATTTAAATATTTTGGAATGTTTTCTCTTTTGTATGAATTTATCACGACTAACAACTTATCCGTAGATTCTGAAATAAATACTGAAATTGCTCTTCATCTTTCTCAGCTCTCCGACGAACAGATATTTTCTGGATATTAATAATGCTAAAGATGGCTGGATACATAACCCATTTGCGGTCACAACCGAGACCATAAATTTTAGTTGCAACAGGAGTCATTCTTAGAAATGTCCGCTCGCAGACGAAACTCTTCAAGCTGATTTCAAAAGGATGTATTTGATAGATTTTTGGGCAGCTAGTCAGAAAGAGTTTACCGAACTGTCTACCTTTGAAATTGAATTTCCTTTTACCCTTTACTACAACATACTTATGGATTTATTTAGTTAGTTAAGGGGTTCGCTGTCACCTGGAAACTTTAACAGGGGTACGTGGAGCTGAAAGTTTGAGAAACCCTGCATTAAAGCATTAATATCAATAATGTAATCATCTATGGAGTAATAGGCTTTCTTGATAAGATTTCGTTTTATGTACTTACAGTTTAAATTTACGAACAGGGAGCTTAGTTGCTTCAGATGGAATCTTGTTATAGAATCTTACGCAATAGGGTATATGCATGTGATTTCAAAATGGCTAAAAAAATATATACGTATTCTCTATTGATATAGAAACATATCTACATATTTATTTTTGCATTTTGAGATGTTTTTATTGTAGAATTTAACCATTGAAAAATTGAAATTTTAAATCTCAATCGCAAAATTTCAAAACGGCGTAGCGTTTTTGACTAGAGCGGACGTGACATCACTGTGCACATTTTTTCTTTTTTTATTCTGCTTGCTGCACCATAATTTGACACTATTCTGCCCACATGACATTTCGTATTGTCGATTATTTTCAGTTTTTTCGGAAAACCTCTTTCCTGAGATGATCACTACCGAGGTCGTCACCAAAGGTTTTAATCAAGTGTGTACGTCGACGTCACATAAACATGGCGCCAATATGGCAGCGTTTTTATCACCCGAAAATGATTGTAGTTTTGATTTGTTTTTTTTACCTTGTTAATGCGAAATTCAGTGAGCGTCTTATCATTCCTCGGTTAAATAATGACCTAAAGAATCGATTAAAACAATAAAAAAAATCGATGCATATACCCTATTGCCCACAAATGATTTCCCTACCTTTCGTAATCTACATGTGTATATGATGGGATGTGTAAATTTTCATCACATCAATCACACATCGAAAAAGCGAAAGTTAAAAATCTATACAAATATTATACAGAGGAAAGATTTGATTGTATGTATTGAATATGCTCCGAAATACTAGACCGATTTAAAACAAAATTGATTATTAAAAATCAACTTTAACTTATACTTTAAGTTACCTTTCAGGGATTTATGTCACTCCCTGAAAAGTAAGCTTTTTAATAATGCGTAGGCTATATTTTATCCTGGAATTACCAAGGAAACGGGAACCACGCGAGTGAAACCGCGAGGCGCTGCTAGTTAGTAGCTGGTTAAATAAATGGATGGATGGACTTTTGTTACCTTCTCATGCCAAAACCTCAAAGTCTCAAATTAATGCATAATTACAGGTAATTCTTACTTTTTATCTCATAAACCAGTTCCTATGGGATTGAAACCACCTTCAAACGTTTTCGACGACGACGACGTTGCGGGTTCGATTCCCGCCTCGGGACTAATGTTTGTACGATCTGCAGATATTTTTTCAGGGCGTTCTGAATGTTTTCAATGTATAATAAAAAATATCTATCTATGTAGTGTATTGTATTATGTATATCAGTTATCTAGTACCCATAACAGAAGCTCTGCTTAGCTTGGGGCTAGATAATGCTGAGTGATTTGTCCCACATTACTTATTTATTACTTTTTTTTATATAGAAACAACGCGTGCAAAGAAGCAGGCAAAACCCATATTATATACCTGTTTGTTGATTGCCTGGTGGATCAAGTTTCATATCACGGGTTGGGGTACTTGTGGTTATTGGGGTTTTTCTAAGAAAAATTCGCAGTAGCAGCCCGGTGTCAGAAATTGGCAGTGTCACACCCTTGTGCCTCAAGCTCGTTCCATTCATTGTTTCTGCGCCTGACTTCTCCCCGGTCACGTTACTCTAAGGCCGACCAAACCCAGGCACGTGGGCCATGAAGTGTGCTTATAGACATTCGAATTGGCCCGCTGAATTTTCGGAAAAAAGTTAATAGTGATTTTCCAATATCGCGCGACCTTGCCATTCAAATTTTAGGCAGGTTTGGTGCGACCTGTCTTAGAAAAAACATTTTATCTTTAGCATAGATTAAAAATAAATATTGTAAAGTTAAACACATTTTTGATTTGATTTTAAATAACAGATTTAAAAGCAAATATCAACAAATTACTACCACGAAAACCTCTTCACAGCTCATCAAAAAATAATTGTGATTTTTCATTTCATTTCAGTGGTAGTCCAAAGTTCAGGTAAAATTTGCAAAAAAGCAGATTTTTGGAGGCTTATACTGAATTTGTTTCTACAAATTTAGATTTTTTTTTGTGATAAATAGCGCACAAGATACCTATTAGTTAAAAGTTTCAAAGAAAGATCTGTTAGAACGCCATTATAATCACGTTTGTATGAAAAGTAAGACGGGTTGACCGCTCTTGGGGATTGGTCAAGGGGGAAAACTGGAATATGATCCCGCTTGACCAATCGCCTTGTATTGAGGAGAAAACTGGAATAACCCATCCAGAGGGATACATAAGGAGGATTTGTCAAGGGGGAAAACTGGAATATCGGACATTGGCGAAATTATGTCAACCCAGACGTAGACGCCATTAAAAGAAGAAAGGAAAGGAAGGATCCCTTTGACAAATCCCCCTTATGGGAAAAACTGGGAGTAACCCATCCATGGATGGGAGATTTAGATCGCATGGCGGACCCATCAAAACTCCGTAACGCCGTAACCTGTAGGGATCAATTTCAGTAAGT
The DNA here is from genome assembly GCA_955876795.1 of Eupithecia tripunctaria. Classification (NCBI taxonomy): domain Eukaryota; kingdom Metazoa; phylum Arthropoda; class Insecta; order Lepidoptera; family Geometridae; genus Eupithecia; species Eupithecia tripunctaria. The sequence goes on along the minus strand of OY041623.1, from coordinate 1,944,907 downwards.
TTTCGTTTCCGATACCATTGAATGTTACAACTTATTTTAATGACTGAAACGGTTTTAGATTTCTATAAAGTTTAGAGAAGCTTGTTGGGGTTATTCTAAAATGGAGTGGAGATCAATACAAAGTAGAGACTATATTTTTCGTCTTTATTCCGTCCACGATCATATTTTATTTATGGTACATGCACGAGTCATGTCGGAATACTGTCCAATGTTACACATTGAAATGTTATTGCTTTCTCTGTTATAATGAAAATAGTTTAGTTGTGTTACGGTATTCGGTATAATTCAATTATAGTTGTGGTCTAGTTATTTATCTATAGTCTTTCCTGTTCTTATTTTTACTTTTGTATTTTTTCTGTATTTTAGAGTAGCTTACGTGACGACACGCAGTGGTTACGACGGAAGATCAGCGTTACAGCTAACCTTTAGCTATCACAACATATGCTAAGTCGAACGCCATTTGGTATTTTATAAGAGGTTATTATTAGGTATATAGTTTTTAATGGTGGTGGTAATTTTATTAGTTTTAATACACATTAGTATATTTTTAGCTACAAAAAAAGCATATCTTATCCGAATGAAGTCCACGGGTTATTGAAGGTTACTCCAGTTTCACTCCTTGAAATCCCACTTAAGGAGGAAAACACTTTTTTTTTAAAGGTTATTGTGAATTAATGAATATTAGGTTAAGTTTAGTTACAAGAAAAACTCTGTACATGGTACATTCTTCCAGGTCATAAAGCATAATTTTCAAGTATGTAATTTGATTAATATGGTCGAAAGTGACAAAGAATATAAAATTAAATAGTCGAAATATATTAAAACTAGTATTTATATTAGAAACAATTGAGCTAATTATAGACCGTTTTCTGTTGATGTCAAATATTTCGTTAAAATTTAGAGTAAATAACAGCTGTCAAAACTATAACTGTCATATTCGGAGATAACAATTTAGACCCTATAGGACTCTTGGAAACTCCTGGGAAACTTCACAAAATTAAAGCAGAGATGTTTTTTCATTATTTTACTTTTTACCACAGTATTTTTACTCTATCTTTATATTGGTAGTTTCTACCAGAACTTAATTAGATTTATACACTCAGTAAATTGCTAACCATTAACAACGCATTAGTTTGTAATTTATTGTGATAAATAAACGTGACTGAATTATACACGAAAAAACACCTAGAAATAACTGAATAATGCTAGACAACCCCACAGCAAAGCCAAAGTACCAACGCTAAGTGCCGATTCGTTGTGAGGTTGCAATTATAAGCACGTCCCACTAATTAGAGCTAAGCTCGTGCTTCTATAATACAAATTATTCAACTTTTGCCTTCAGCTTAATTTATAGAAACCAGCAAATACGGAAAGTTTCCTCGAAATCTGAAATTTTCCGCTGTGAACGTGTTAAATGGACACGCTTGGCAGGCGGATCAGTGATCCTAGTATGTTATGATGAGTCAGGAGGTTGGCGGTGTTATACCCCCGTGCATCGGAAAGGACGTTAAGCCGTTGGTCCTGCGCCTGACCTCTCCCCGGTAGTGTCGATCTGTCGTCCAATCGGACTATGAAAGTAAGGGAATAGAGAGTGCATCTGTGTTTACGCATCTATCAATGTGTCCTGCGCATCTGGGAAGTCTCCGATGAGACTGGCCGCCGTGGTCGAAATTCGGCTAGAAGGATATTATTTATTAAGTAATGATGATATTTTTACCGAAATTAGGAAGTTATATTTTCGTTTATGTGTTTTTTTTTGTATGTACATGTTCACCGATATCTCCATCAATTATGGACCGTTTTTAAAAATCAAGCTTTAAAAACATTAAAGTACCTACTTCAGAAAAATCACTAGTTACAACAATTCTGGTGATATAATCTTCGCCAATTATCATCGTAGTTTGATGATTATTTATTTACTGTCTAAAGGTTGAATTTGAGGTGGTACCATAAAATTGATTCACGATAAAATGTGTGCGCTGAAAAAGTATCTAAAACATCCTCTTCTCATGATAATTTCACTCATTATAATTTATCTGTAGCGGTTCCCATGGCAACGGACTTAAACAAGTTATAAGTTGATGCATGGAGGATATCCAAAAAGTACTTGTATCAATGAAGACGAATGGCAGCGTTAAGCGAAGAAGAGAGACTGAGAAATAGCAGTGTGCTAAGCTAGTAAACTATTATGAATAAGAGGGTAAAGAATTTGAAGTCAGTTGTTAGTTTTTCGGCGCATACAGGAGCCAATAAATGACAGCTTTTATCATATTATTACCTTTATCAATGGAAATTTTTAAAATCCATCGTACAGTTTGTGGTATCTATTATAAGGTTATTTTTTGATATCTCTGTAATAGTTTTCTATTACTATATAGTTTATGAAGAGATGCGAAAATAGAGTTTGGAGGTCAAAAAGCGCAACTTCGTATCTCTGCCTAAGCTTTACAAAATTGGACTATTACAGAGGCATTAATAAATAACTTATAACAGATACCACAAAGTGTACGATGGATTTTTAATACTTCCTATGTTTAAAGTTATAATAAGATAAAATAGTTGGGGGCGCGACTTTCGCTCGTGGATGCGCCATAAACATTCAAATTACCTATTGTTATCATTGATTAATTAAAAAGGGAAAGTAGGTTACGTTCTCCCAGCGCCTACTCAAAAATTGGCATGTGTTACAACTACACGCAAACACATACGCTCACAGTTATATTTCCAGTCCTGTGCAATACAACGAAGAACAAAGACGGAAAGACGTACCTAAGACCGAAGTGAGACCGAGACAACAATATTTCACGCGAATCACGACCGCCTGTGCCGCCGGTCCGACGGTGACTGAGGTGGGAGCACACAATTTTACACAATATGAAGTTGCCATTTTCGAGAAACTAGTACCTCAGCTTCCCTTTTTAATTAATCAATGATTGTTATATAACAATTATTGGCACAATTTTACTTAATGCTTAGTAACGATGCGGCCGATGGCGTATCACGAAGGTCTACAACAAACCTATTTAGTTTCGTCTTGAAGAGACTCGAGTTATACCTAGTTGTACAAAAAAACAGAAGCAGCGAATATCTAGTATCGGTACCTGTGATAAAGGAAGAAGAGAACCACTTATTACCTACTGACCTGATTTCAAAATATAATCCAAACAAATTATGTATCTGTATATGTATATATATGTATTTTTACTTTTATTTATTTGGATTATGTTATTTGAAGTAGTTTTGAATTTTATGCCTTAAAAAAATCTGTTATAATTAGAATGTTCTAAACGATTCTCTACTATTTTAAATATTGGTCCTAATGGTACAAAAACCAATATCTAATAATAGGGTATATGCATCGATTTTTTTTTATTGTTTTAATCGATCCTTTAGGTCATTATTTAACCGAGAAATGATAAGACGCTCACTGAATTTCGCAATAACAAGGTAAAAAAACAAACCAAAACTACAATCATTTTCGGGTGATAATAACGCTGCCATATTGGCGCTATATATGTTTATTTGACGTCGACGTTCACACTCGATTAAAACCTTTTGTGACAACCTCGGTAGTGATCATCTCAGGAAAGAGGTTTTCCGAAAAAGCTGAAAATAACCGACCATACGAAATGTGAAGTGGGTAGAATAGTGTCAAATCATGGTGCAGCAAGCAGAATAAAAAAAAAGAAATGTGTACAGTGATGTCACGTCCGCTCTAGTCAATGGCGTAGCGTTTTGAAATTTTGCGATTGAGATTTAAAATATCAATTTTTCAATGGTTAAATTCTACAATAAAAACATCTCAAAATGCTAAAATAAATATGTAGATATGTTTCTATATCAATAGAGAATACGTATATATTTTTTTAGTCATTTTGAAATCACATGCATATACCCTATTAACATATGAATTCCAGTTTGCCTCCTTGACGATCCCTTTTAGGGGTAAAAGGGATCGTCAAGGGGGCAAACTGGAAAACCCGGTCCCAGTTGGGTTTTTATAGTTTTCAATGAAAAACTTGTAATTTGAGAAAATACTAGTAATTAAATATTAGATATCGGTTTTGGAAAACTGGAATTCTATATGGCTCGTTTGTACTATCTATTGAAAATGCTTAATTTTAATGCCAAAAGGTTTTTTTCGAAAAGGAGCGAATGTTTCAAAAGACTGCACCTGTACCTTCTCTAGTTATGGGTGCCGCCGTACTGTCCCATTTAAAAAAAAACACTGTACTATACATATTATAATAGGAATTGGAGACGTGGCTTGTTCGGGAGGATTATTTTTTCTACTTGCTAAAGTGCAATCGTCGACCTAAAACGCCTTAAGAATGTGCAATAAATGGATTTCGAGTGGGATGACAAGATATGGTTTTCTCGCGAGTGAAAAGTTCAGAGCATAGACGTGCACCGAATTTTCAATGCGCCAAAACTGTTTTTCCTAATTACAAGGTTATGTTAAACAACCAATCGCAAAATTCAAAGACAACTTGAGAAATACTTCTAGGTTTTCTAGCTATACAAAAACCAAAGAAAAAAAGTGTGTTCCTGAGATAAAAAGCAAAATGTATGCAAAATATCTATTTAAAAAAAAACCCATCGAGAACACTTTCCCGAATCGTGTTTTTAAAACACGTAATTCTAGATAAAAGATAGAAGTAACATTTCCCTTAATATGAAGATTGTAGCTTTCACAGATTCTGAGATAAATAACAATTTTGAAGTAAATTGCTTATGGCACACTCTTAAGCCTTTGTCTTTTCCCACTAACATAGAAACATGTGTCCACTAGTTGTCTGAATATTGAATACCTCGCTAAAAGCCTACAGAAAGGTAACGTAGCACCTACGCCTATTCAATCTTACGGTAATAATGTAGGGGCATTTGTTCTCGACCCTTCCTTTCCGGGTCATTACCCTAGGACAGACCTGTAGGGCTGTCCTAAGAGAACTTAGGATACTTACTTTAACTTGAAAATTCGTCAGGTTTTTTATAGTAGGTATATACTATTTGGGCAGTTGTCCCACCGACAATGAACGAGAGGCGAGTAGAGCTAAAAAGTAGAAACGAGCCATAATATAGCAGAAATATTGCGCTTGTGCTTAGCAGAATTTTTGACGATCTTTCTGGTCACCTTTGTCCTTTTATTTGTGTTTTCATACTTTTACATTTCGAAAAAAGTCGAAGAAATATCCATACCTTAATGTAAGCATCTCTTTTGTTTACACGGAATGTACCAATATCTAATATCTATTGTACGTTTCTTGAGCGAGAAAATAGCCGATAATAATTAATTTCTCTTGAAGTCTTATAAAATGTGTAGGTTCGTGATCTTAGTTTTTTATTCGTTTTATCTTCTTCAAATTGTTTTAGCTAATTTTTATACTTATTTATGTTTTTTGTCACACGCATTATTTTACACTTTGCGATAAATTGTTAAATATCTGTGCTTCTTCTGCTAGTTTTTATTTCACCATTGGTTCAAGTGTTAGGGATATCCACATCCACATCCACAGCCTGTATCGGTCCACTGCTGGACGCAGGCCTCCCCCTGATAAACGCCTTTTTGGTGTTTAACTCATGGGGGGTAATTCCCATAATCCCCACGCCGGGCATGCGGGTTGGGGATCGCAGTTTTTTTTTTTTTTTTTTTTTATTGATGATGGATCAGCGTTTGGCTACCAACTCACTTTAAGAAAGCGAAGATGTAGCCTAAGATGGAGCACGCTTTTCCAGAAGGAACTTATTTACCCTAGATTTGAAGACTCCAAGATTGTACTCTACTGGGAAGACAGACGCAGGAAGATCATTCCACTCTTTGGCTGTGGATATTATGAAAGTAGAGCAGAATTTTTTGGTTCGACACTGTGGTATGTCGACCAGGAATGGGTGGTATGAATTTGTGCGTCTGTTGGTCCTATGATAGAAGGGAGAAGACGGGATAAGGTCGTGCAATGCTTGCGCACAATCACCAAAGTGGTAGTGCGCGATTCGGCTTTTAGGGATATGAAGTTTATTTATTTCTAAAAGAATAAAAATTCTGTTGAAGACGATTTTTGTCGTTCTCTCATATTTACCCGACCATCCTTGACTTTCACACAGCGGAATAGAACAAATATAACATTACCTAGTTTACAGCGTTTACACTCCGACCTCGAGTCTTTTCGTCATCCATACCGCAATGCTTGAAAACGAAAGTTTTCAATCAGTGCGTCCTACCCGTCATGACCTACGGAGCTGAAACGTGGACACTCACGATAGGGCTGGTCCACCAGTTCAACGTCGCTCAGCGAGCTATGGAAAGAGCTATGCTCAGAGTCTCTCTAAAGGATAGGATTCGTAACGAATACATCCGACAGAGAACCAAAGTTATCGACATAGCTCAAAGAATCAGTAAGCTGAAGTGGCAGTGGGCTAGCCATATCTCTCTGAAAACCGACAACCACTGGGTTAAACGAGTTCTTGAGTGGAGACCTCGTCTTAGAAAAAGTAGTGTAGAATGCCCTCCGGCTAGGGGATGACGATCTGCGAAAGACTGCAGGCAGATACCGGATGCGTCAAGTCGAAGACAGGGCGCTATAGCGCTCATTAGAAGAGGCCTATGTCCAGCCGTGGAGGCTGATGATGTTGATGACACTTTCACCTAAAAGCCAGTTAAGTTAAGTTAAGTCAACCCTACTAAACTCAGTGCGTGACCTACCTTGCACTAACGATATTAAGTTATTTCTGAAAGGATGCGCGAAGTACACAACTCAGCTGATTGCAATCATGCTTACGTCAGCAGGGTTTTGTTTTAAGCAAATGTGTTTTTAATGGTTTAGATTTTCAACCGACTAAAACAAAATGATGAGGTTCTCAATCAGGGTATGGAACCCTTAAAATACAGCCATTCAAAGGTAAAACGGTACCCTATTACTGAGATCCCGCTGTCCGTCCGTCCGTCCGGTCTGTGTTTCATGAACGATGATTGATATTGAGACAGTTGAAATTTTCACAGATGATGTAGGTATTTCTGTTGCCGTTCTAACAACGGAAATGTTTTAAGGGGTTCCCATATAACACTCATGATTTTTTGCCGTTTTTATATTATGGTACGGAACACTTCGTGCGCGAGTCCGACTCGAATTTAGCTGGTTTTATTTTAAACTGACTTCGAAAAATAGGACTATAATTTTTCCCAAATTTTATGATTCTAGGTCTATGGTAGGTACGAGAGTACCTACCCTATAAGTTTTGTTTGCATGTTCCCTTGGAAATTTTACAGTATTTGGACATCAACCTAAACAGTCTGTATTGGTCCACTGCGGGACGCAGACCGCATAACCTCATAATTATTGCCGCGTTATTGCAGTTTATCTCATAGGGGGTAATGCCCATAATCCCAACGATTCGTGGGTGTCGTAAGAGAGACTAAGGGGTATTCCATGCTCATTCCCAACGTCTCACGAAAGTCAGAGGGTCGAGTTGAAATCTACATCATTTATTTATTTATCAATATCAATATTGCTTATTTGATAAAAGATTAAATAATAAACTTTATGATATTATTCTGCTTATATAAGAGATACAAGTTTGTATCAGTTTACTAATTTGGACTTAAGTTTTAATTAGAATTCAAAAAGTCACAATTGTCAAAATTCACATTGTAAGTATTTTTTGTAGTAGTATAATACTAACTAGCTTTTTATAAGTGCGGCGAGCTGCAAGCTCGCGGCGGCCACTGTGTATATTGTTTATTTTTAATTAAATTCCCCCTTTTCTAACCTACACCCTCGATTTGATCGAAATTGATAACCAAGAGTTAGTTTTGCGATATAAAAATGTCAGCCATCTTGGATTTTGAAATGAACTTTTTTTTCGTAAACTCGTAGTATGAGTTAGTCAAAAACGATACCCATAATGAGTGGTGGTCCTGTCACAGCGCAAGGCTCACTTAGCTTACTTTTCAGGGAGTGACATAGGCTATATCCCAGAACTCTCCCGAATGTATGTTACTTTTAGCTAGAACCAGTACTTTTTAACCCTAAAGCACAGAATATCCTAGTGTAGAGATCGAAGTGAGATCGCAATGAATCTTATTAATTATTGAGTAAAAAAAAGTGTGATTGTTATAATATTGTAAACATATCTTGTCATGATTAAATTACTATTATAATTTTAAAAAAATACTCTTACGGAACAACGCGGTTGAAAGTACGCGGTATGAAAAGGTGTGATGTTCACAATAAAAATACAAGAAACAAGAACAAATTACACATCCCATCATATGGATTACGAAAGGTAGGGAAATCATTTGTGGGCAATTGCGTAAGATTCTATAATAAGCTTCCATCTGAAGCAACTGAGCTCCCTATTCGTAAATTTAAACTGTACATAAAACGAAATCTTATCAAGAAAGCCTATTACTCCGTAGATGACTACGTAAATGATGTTAATGCTTAGCCGGATGTCGCCCAGTTCCACACAGACAATAGTATGTAAGACCAGTTAGACTTAGTTATCCTAAGATTGTATTAGTTGATAAGCGATGGACTTGCTAGTGGTTTCTTTTTCACTTCTTCCGCTAGTGGACAAAAAATTGAAGTGAATTAAAGTCAATTGCACCTTATTTCTTGTTGATAGTAATAACTATTTATCAAGCTGTTTATATAGTAAAAATTTTACTTGTCTAAGTACTTATTTTGTAAGTCTAAAGAAATAAACGATTTGACTTTGACTTTGACTTTGACTTTGTTGAAACCGCGAGGCGTTCATAATACTAGATATTATATATAATATATAAGGTGTGTCATTTGTACCACCAGTTGTAGGTACTTCTTAGTACAACTGACACGGAGGCGTTATTTCTTTCTCTCCCTCTCTAACTCTTTGTCATGATCATCAGCCTGTATACGTCCACTGCTGAACATAGGCTTCTCCCAAACGACGCCACGAATAGCGTTCTTGAGCCGCCATCCATCGACTCCCTGCGACCGCAGGTCCATCGAGGTCTTCCCACACTCCGTTTCGCATTGCATCGCGGTCGCCACTCGACCTTTGCTCCCCAACGGTTATCGGTTCTACGACAATCTACGAGCTATATGGCCTGCCCATCGCTACTTCAATGTACTAATTCTGAGAGCTATGTAACTTTAGTTACGGATTTCCGTATTACGGATCCTATCGCGTAGAGAAACTCCGAGCATAGCTCTCTCCATAGCTCAGCTGAGCGACTCTGAGCTTATGCACGAGGCCTATAGTCAGCGACCACGTCTCGGATCCGTAAGTCATCTTTGTAAAGCCATCTAATTATTTTCAGGAAATACAGAATTCACTGCTCCTCCAATATAAAATTTCACGATCGGATCAACAGTTCTAAAGTTTAGTTAACCCGTTCCCTGCTGATATCAAATAAAGCCCGTGGCCTTATTACACGGGTAGTAAAGACCCGACTTCGGTGCCCCGTATAATTTAAGAGAGCATTTTCATCGCAGTGCCGTAAAGAACCTGGAATATGCACTGGAGCCTATTCAGGGGTCCTACTCTGTAAACAATGAACGTTATTATTGTCTTAAATTACATTATAGGTCATAGTTAGAATACCACACATACATTTTAACTTATTTACTGTAACATTTGCATGCTTATCTTAGTAGAACATAATTGAAACTAAAATACTATTAACATCTGTGTAACCTACATTGTGTTCAAGCAAATAAACTATCTTTATCTTTAATATGCATGACTGTATAATTTCGTTATGCAAACAATATCTTATTAGGGGAGGCCTATGTCCAGCAGTGGACTAATATAGGCTGATGATGAGGATAATGATGAAACAATATCTTGTGTGTTTTGTTATTTAACAGTAATAACGCAAAAAAAAACAGTTATCTAGATATTAAATAATTACAGGTTATTTTCAAACGACTTAAGAAGAGCAGGGGGTTCTCAATTTGACTGTATTTTGATATTATTTATTATTTTTGTTACCTCTTAACTTTTGACTGGGGTGATCCGCTTTTGATGATTCTTTTTTTATTTGAAAGCTGGTGCTTCCTGTGTGGTCCCATTTCTATTTGATCCAGTTCTGACAATGGAATCAATGAGATAACCATATAATTGAATTCGGTTTATAATTTTTTAAAACAAAGTCATTTATTTATAACTCAGAATGTAAGATGATTAGAATAGAATAGAATATTATTTTATTTGTAACTCAATCAACAGAAACAAACATGTCTTAAAATAAAAGACAAAGCATCTGTCGATTAGAGTCACAAAACGGTCTCTGTCTCAGGGGTACTCTTCTAACTAATCTCTCCCCTCTAACTTAGGTTTCGCTGGAAGAAAACTCTTTATCAGCGTTAAGCTCGCCTTTGTACATATCTCTTAAAATAAAATCATTTGTATTATTTGTGTACAATAAAGAATTACAAAATTACAGAAGGTACAATTTGTAACAACACTGTTTAATAATAAATAAATAAATAAAAATAATTCATTTCAGGTCAAAAATAAACCCAGTGGTTATTTACAAACAAATTAAAGTTAAAACACATACCTACTTACGTTTCCCACTCTGGTGCACAGAGAGCCAGCCTGTACGTAGGGCTACAGATGTTGTTAGCCATAAACCTGAGGATGCCATTGTTAGACCGTCTAATATTGGGTAAGCTACTGACTGGTTTCGCGGTAGGACCCCGATACTCAAAGGTTACGGTTACAGCCCAAGTTTTCAGAACCTAAAGCTCTTTGGTCTAAGTCAAGAACTGACTACCAAAGTGTCTTCAAATCAGAGTCAGGGTCAGAGTCAGAGTCAGAGTCAGAGTCAGAGTCAGAGTCAGAGTCAGAGTCAGAGTCAGAGTCAGAGTCAGAGTCAGAGTCAGAGTCAGAGTCAGAGTCAGAGTCAGAGTCAGAGTCAGAGTCAGAGTCAGAGTCAGAGTCAGAGTCAGAGTCATAGTCAGAGTCAGAGTCAGAGTCAGAGTCAGAGTCAGAGTCAGTCAGAGTCAGAGTCAGAGTCAGAGTCAGAGTCAGAGTCAGAGTCAAATCGTTTATTTCTTTAGACTAACAAAATAAGCACTTGACAAGTAAATTTTTATTATATCTCCTGAGTAAAACTTTAAAAAAACTGTGTTCCCTTGACTCTACTAGTAGTGCCAGGCGGCATTAGAAAAAAGGAATACGAAACTATAACGAACCACAAAACATAGAAAAATATCGATTAATCGATACGACAGGGGGTCCTATGACGCTCATTAAGGGAGGCCTATTTCCAGCTGTGGACTATCATTTAGATTTATATTTTTGAATGAATGAATTTGACTTTTGTAATACCTATGTGCTGCATATACAGGGTGGGGCAAAATTTGGGTACCTACCGTTTCTGTTGTTAGTTTTGCTCCCTCTGCAGAACGATTATACGATCAAACTGCGATCCCAACCCGCATGCCCAGCGTGGGGGTTATGGGCATTACCCTCCATTAAATAAACACTAAAAGGGTGCTTATCAGGTGGACTGCGTCCAGCAGTGGACCAAGACAGGCTGTTGGGGTTGAGGTTGATGTGCTACATACATATATACATACATAAGTTTATGACTTGGTCATATCATTTGAAATATATTGGAACCAAGTAGCAGGTACTAACAGAAACCCAATTTTAAACTCTAGAAATGGTCGTCATATCCCCGTTTCTTCCTTATTCCAAAGCATTAAGGTTCAAAATCTACATTTAGATGCACATATTTATTTGATTGTGAAAAGTTCAGGAATCTAAACCAAACTTCTTAGAGTATATTAAGGCTGTGCCGGTCGTTTGGATGTCTACAAGAATAACAGTACCTAATCTTTATTATTAAGAAAAATTACAATGATTGTAATTTTCTATGTCATCAAATACGAATAATATAAACAAATTAGACTAGTTCTAATTTGTTAAAATTATAGTAGGTATTTGATGACAATTTTACAATTAAAACCATTTAAATAACTGCAGAATGTTGCAAACAATCTACAGGTAGCTCAGCTGATCCATATCAATACCAGTCACCGCGTCCCCAAGACGCTGGCAACATTGCCCCGCTGTGCAATGCTGATGCGCTGCGATAGATAAAAAATCTTTCCGCGTAAAAAAACAAAAAGTCAACGTGACGCGGTCACCCATCCAAGTACTGACCGCGCCCGACACGTTGCTTATCTTCGGTGATCGGCTGTCAAGGTATTATATATATAATAAGGACGTTGCCCCCCTTAATTATCAAAAACTTTTATCTATTATTATTTGTTGTTATAGAGGCAACAGAAATACATTTGTGAAAACTGTTTAGCTATCACGGATCATGCGATACAGCCTGGTGACAGACGGATAGCGAAGAGTTTCAGGGTCCCATTTTACCTTTTGGGTACGGAACCCTAAAAACAGTTAAGACAGTGTTAAGGCCCATACACCAGCGAAAGTGGCGCCCCCAACTATTATATCTTATTATTACGTTGAACGCAGGAATTTTTAAAAATCCTACGTTCAGTTTGTGGTATCTATTATAAGCTATCTATTAATGCCTCTGTAATAGTTTCATTTTGTAAAGCTTAGGAAGAGATACGAAGTTGCGCTTTTTGGCCACCAAACTCTATTTTTGTATCTCCTCCTAAACTATAAGAGATAAAATTATAAAAGAGGTATTAAAAAATAGCTTAAAATAGATACCACAAACTGAACGTAGGATTTTTTAAAAATTCCTATTATAAACGTAAACATATGATAAAATAGGAATTGCTGTCAGATTGGCTCGGGTATGCGCCTTAAGGCCCATACACCAGCGAAAGTGGCGCCCCCAACTATTATATCTTATTATTACGTTAAACGCAGGAATTTTTAAAAATCCTACGTTCAGTTTGTGGTATCTATTATATATAAGCTATTTATTAATGCCTCTGTAATAGTTTCATTTTGTAAAGCTTAGGAAGAGATACGAAGTTGCGCTTTTTGGCCACCAAACTCTATTTTTGCATCTCCTCCTAAACTATATGAGATAAAATTATAAAAGAGGTATTAAAAAATAGCTTATAATAGATACCACAAACTGAACGTAGGATTTTTAAAAATTCCTATGATAAACGTAAAAATATGATAAAATAGGAATTGCTGTCAGATTGGCTCGGGTATGCGCCTTAATAGGAATTTGAAATATTAAGTTTACGGCAAGATCCTCGCCCAAGGAACTGTCCTGTGTGTTATTTTTACTTTAAATAGGTATTACATAATCCAGCCGACATTTTTACGGGTTTCAAAGGGAAAAAAACTTCGATTTCTTCTCGATAATTTTTCCTGTTTATTTTCATTACATTTCAAATATCTCCTAATGAAAGAATCCAATAAAAATCTTTCACTAAAAAAGGAAGAAACCCCACTTGAGTCGAGAACACGAGATAGTCACTAAACAGAAGTATAGGTGCATAGTGTGACCCAACATGAATATAATTTGTTTGTTTCATACCAACAGTACACGCTCAAATCAGATTAAGGTGGAAAACCGAGCCAATATGACAGCGCCACCTATTTTATCATATTATTATTACGTTTAACACAGGGAATTTTAAAATCCATTATACAGTGGTATCACAAGCAATTTTTTAGTACCGCTGTAATAGTTTTATCTTGTATAGTTTAGGCAGAGATGCGAAAATAGAGTTTGGTGGCAATAAGGGCAACTTTCTATCGTTAATTTCGTTTAGGGCTTTACTGTACGAGGATATATAAAATATCTAAAGAAACTAAGACAATGGTAAACGGAACGACTTATAACTTAAAAAGGTTTTAATTTTTTATCTTGTGGACACAAGAACGGGGCCCGTAGCATTTGTTAGAGTCTGTTCAAAAAGAGAAGAGTTGTGGCGTTTTGGTGAACTAACACTTTTAATCGTACTGCAATGACAGAGCAGTGTTGTCAACGCAACAAAAAACAAAAGTTGTCAAATTGGTACAAGGGCGCCTTCACTTCCCTCGACTCTTCTCTTTATAATTAAATGTATTAAGGCCCATACAGCAGTGAAAGTGGCGCCCCCAATTATTTTATCTTATTATTACGTTAAACGCAGCAAGTTTTAAAAATCCTACGTTCAGTTTGTGGTATCTATATTATAAGTTATTTATTAATGCCTCTGTAGTAATTTCATTTTGTAAAGCTTAGGTAGAGATACAAAGTTGCGCTTTATGGCCACCAAACTCTATTTTTGCATCTCCTCCTAAACTATATGAGATAAAATTATCACAGAAGTATTAAAAAATAGCTTATAGAAGATACCACAAACTGAACGTAGAATTTTTAAAAATTCCTATAATAAACGTAAAAATATGATTAAATAGATATCGCTGTCATATTGGCTCGGGAATGACTTACCTACACATACGAGTATGTTATAAGAAAGGTGAATAAATAAATATCAAAAAAATTATATAATTTTTTTCGAATAGACTCTACAACTTCTGGTATATGGTTAATCCGCCTGTGTGTATTAGTAATTTTTAGTAAGGACTTCTACAGTGACCTTTCTGCATCCATTTTTATCGTGCCACTACTCTACAAAATGTTCTGAATTGAAAGCCAGCACAGCTCTGAAGGAAATTCAACTTTATTTTCCATCTAACACAGTTAAAATTGCATTGAAAAGTTTCAAGCACATTTTCTTGTCGTTGACTACTGATGAATCGTCGTTTTGAATTTATTTATTTGAAGCGTTTTCATCATAATTTACAAGCAGTAGAAGTAATAACATGTTAAGTGAAGTGACATAGCTCCGTGCGTAGATGACACTTTGTATTGTTTTTTGACTTTGTGATACAAAACGTCGAAGAAAAACAAAACGTAACAACTAATAAGTAATAATTCATAATCCTACTAATATTAAAAACGCGAAAGTTTGTAAACATGTAAGTGTGTAAACATGTATGTATGTTTGTTGCTCTTTCACGCAGAAACTACTGAACGGATCGGGCTGACATTTTGCATATAGGTAGTTCTAGGCCTGGAATAACACATAAATGTGTTATTCCAGGCCCAGAACTACCTATATGCAACGCAAGAACTGATTTCATGGGAAAGGCGTGCGAAGCCGCGGGCCGCCGCTAGATCTTAAGAACTCTAAATTCATAATTCATTTATGGTTTGTGAATCCGGTAGTTTACAGTCAGTATACAAGACTTATTTTAGATCCCTGAATTCTGCCGATAGGCGTACAAACTTAACATTAAACATTTTAAAATTTTGTGACTAATAATCAGTATAATTTTATTCAAAAGTATGCAATTTATTTATTTATTTATTTATTTATTTATTATTAATGTAATTAGAACGGCTTTAGGCCAATTATACTAGTTACAGTAGGTTTAAAAATTAAATAATAGTTACATACATTATGTCAAAGAATAAACAACGATCAATATCTAAATTATCTTATAAAACAAAACAAAAAAAAATTTAATAAAACATAAAAATATTAAATAGATAGATTTACACATAATTTAAAAATAAGTCGAAATTAATAATACGGTTAAACATTTGTCAAAAATCAGATTCACATAAAGATAATTATATTATAATATAAAGATAATTATATATTGTGTAGTGTATATTTTAAACTTAATCATTTTCTATCATTTCAATCTATTAATGGCAAATTAAGAAACATAGTTTCGATGTTGTAGAGGGAGATGAATATGTCAAAAGTGAAAATTAATTTGGTCAATTTATAAAAACAATGTCAAATAATAATGCGGTCATTAGATGTCATAATTTGGATGAAAAATTGTTTTAATTAAGAAATAAAATAATGTAACGATCATTTCATAGTTACATCACACTAATATTATAAATGCGAAGGTTTGTATGGATAGATGGATGTTTGTTACCTCTTCACGCCACAACTACTGAACGGATCGGGCTGAAATTTACAGGTAATTCTAATCCTGGAATCAAACATAGGCTACTTTTTATCTCATAAATCAGTTTCCGTGGGATAAAAATTACCTTTAAATGTTTCCATGGGAACAACGCGTTCGAAACTGCGGGGCGCAGCACAGTAGTCATCTAAAGGGGGGGGGAGTGAATTTATTTTGTATTATATTAAATATGAATCCTCCTGCGCCTGCGACGCAGGAGGTTGCTGGTTCGATTCACGCTTCGGGACAAATGTTTGTACCATCTGCAGATATTTGTTCAGGGCGTTCTGGATGTTTTCTATGTATAAAAAAAATCTATATAATGTAGTTTATTGTATTAAGTATATCCAGTTATCTAGTACCACACAAGCTCTGCTTAGCTTGGGACTAGATAATACTGTGTGAATTGTCCAGCATTATTTATTTATTTGTTATTGATGCACCTTCCGGTTTTGATTAACCGTTTTTCAGGATTGGATTGTAATATCTCTAGTATACGTACATACGTATAGTCAGCAAAAACACCGCCTTACCACCACTAGGGTGATTTTTCTGTGAAGTGAATAGTTGCCAACCCCGGCTTGCTATACTTTTATACTGTTTACTCCTGTGCTACCAACTCTTTACTTACCAACTTATATCTATTGTTTAGTAAGGTTGCCTGGAAGAAATTGCTTTAAGCAATAAGGCCGCCTATTGTACGTTGTTTTTAATGTCATTTGTTTTATTTAGATATAAGTTATTTTGTTTTTATATACAATAAAAGTGTTCATTCATTCATTCATTCATTCTTGCTCGATATCTTTTGTTTTTAACGCAAAGCAAAATAGTTTCAAACTTCTAAGGCCCGTATTATGAAAGCTTGCTCAGTCATAGAGCTATGCTTGAGTGACGTTTATGCCATAGAAAAGCATTGCTCAAGCATACATCGATGACTGAGCAAGCTTTCAAAATACGGGCCTAATTCCACTACTTTTATAATAGGATATATGTATTTTAAAAGTGATCCCGGTTTTTAATGAAGACATAAAGCTTCTTCCGTTTCCACAGCGAGCAGCTGAACCAAAATTCATTAGTTTTCTTTTATTTTCTTGTTAACACAGAAATTAATTGATTTCACCCAATTTCCGGCGAAAGCCCGCATTTACATTTGAAATCTTCACGAATGAATTCCCTCAGAAATGGATTAGGGTAATCACCAAATTATTGGATTTGCGATGGGAATCAAAGTGGTACACGAGTCAAAATTATTTGGTTGATCAAAGACTTCTGGTGCGTAATGGGCAGGGTTGGAAAAAACAGTTTTTTTTATATTTTATGAAACAAACAGTTCAAAATGTTTAAAACAAGTGTTTTTTATTACTTTTTACCTTAAGGGATCAATTTCAAATCAACTATAGCGAATAATAAAATATTTAATCCATTTCTAAACCATTTCCTAATTCACATTAGTAAAAATAACAAAACGATAAATATTTACTTTTGTTGCGTATCTCAGTATATAATCTAATTATTAAAAATGATTAGGTATAATTATAAACCAATACAAAACTCTTTATATACACCTTGTATATAGTATAGTGTAGTGTAGGTAGGTAGAGAACTAGAGAGAGAACGGGGAATACCCACTCATCCAGTAAATTAGTTTCTTTCTATATTGTGTCTTCTAACTTGTTCTAAACAATTAATAAAAAACAGTTTTATTTCAAACTGTTTTAAACACTGTTTAAAACACGTGTTTTAAACAACTTGTTTTAAACATGCCAACCCTGGTATTGGGTAAATAGGTAAATCGGAAGTAAATAAAAGGTTCAATTCCCATTGTTGGACATTATTTTATATGATTGGCCTGCTCATATTTGGTAATATTTCTTAGAAGACCCGCTTCTAAGAAATATTTCTTAGAAGACCCGCTTCTAAGAAATATTTCTTAGAAGACTGTAACGGACCCGGGCCTATGTGCTTGTAGGAACACCAGATTAAATTTATTAATAGCATGTACAGCTCATCTATTTGTTGAGAGCTTATATCAATGACCTTATTGAACTTTTAGACACGTACAGTTTATGGATTGATACCGTATAGAGCAGTGTGTTTTAAGTTGTGCGGCACAGTTCTTACCCATGTAAAAGGAAGGCCCCAGTCAATTAAGCTGAGCCTCAGGTAGATTAATGGCCTTTTGATTGGTTCTTAATTCGTTCGATATGCCTGTGTCTCTCGGTTTATGGACTTTACCAGAGGGCAGCCTTACATCAATATGATGTGTATGTGGATTTATATTTTTAATTATGAGGAGGCCTCCTGCTGCTACATACGCACCGCTATGTGGGCTACGCATGTGTTACATTCTACTAGAATAGACCAAATCAATTTTAGTATAGATAATGCTCTTATTGACGTAGTAAGTAAGTATTCGAACAAATATCAATCCATCTCTGTAACTCTGAGTGACTTGGCTGTGAGGAAGGCTTATTTTTCCTTAATAGTGATCTGTCTTTCGATTAAGGCTTTAAATTAACCTAGACTTTAATTGAGTAGCGTAAGCTTTACGAAATCTCTAACTTGTAGGGCAAATTAATATGAAATGTAAACAAGCTGATTGACAGGAATTTAGTATTGTTTAATACATATAACACACACAAAAATACAGTAAATATACAGAACTTAATCCTAAGATGCACAAGGAAACATTACAATAAGACTATTAAACAATTATAGGTTTTGATTGATTCCGCCACCCTGGTGCTGTAACTTAGAGCTTTGTTACGTAGCTGTGTAAGCACGAAACCAAGGTTTTAAGTTAATAGGCGACCCGTTCTGTCTCAATAACAGCGCCTCCAAGGCTATTGAAAGCTGAAGGCTTACACTAACCTTGTACCCAGAATCAATCAGAGAATAGTTATGTAAATTGCGAAACACAGTCGCTCTATGAACTCAGTAGAGTTTTACGGGGAAATGGCCTCAAAGATGGGCGGGATTTCTCTGTGGAGAGCACAATAATGAACAGTAAATAACACGATTGATTTCAGTAACAGTGAGTTCTGATTATGTTATCCAAATGGGCCTCTCGGGCTCTCAGTATGCTATATATTAGAGTCACCAACATCAATCGTATGTATACAACAATTATATATCAAACTTAGCTTTTATACTCGAAACAGGAACGCACGTTCACCACAGATTCTAACTCTAATTTTAAAAGTACTTCTTTAACCAAACTAAAAGGTAACAATGGCGCTCAGCCATTGTGACCTTTGTATCTCGCTAAAATATTGTGCCGACTATCCCGAGCTCCTTGCTGCGAGCCTATTTACGTTTCCCCTGCTACCTTCCCTTCGGCGTGGACGCATGTTAGAAATTCCAAGAAACACGCTATCGTGCCGCGTCTCTATTGGTTCGCCATCAGCTTTCGGGACCTTATGGGGGCGTAATTGTCACTCCCTTTTCGAATGATTCGACGTCTGTTCGCGAGATGTCGTTACACGTCGCAAAGTCCGTCTCTCTTAAAATAATGAAAATAAAAGAAACATTAGTTTTAACTTATAACAACATAGAGAGTCATTACCATTGTCTTTTTGTGACAATTAA
Organism: Eupithecia tripunctaria; assembly: GCA_955876795.1. Lineage (NCBI taxonomy): Eukaryota > Metazoa > Arthropoda > Insecta > Lepidoptera > Geometridae > Eupithecia > Eupithecia tripunctaria. The sequence goes on along the minus strand of OY041623.1, from coordinate 1,925,404 downwards.
CCTTCAATATCGCCAATTGTATGGCATGTTAATTCAGTAATACAGATGAGAGATCTTAATTAGTTTATTCATTTTCGCTGTGACGTCTCCAACGAGAATGAATAATGATACATGCATTTCTGATCAGGCCTTAATACTAGGCATTCCATATAAATTACCATTCATTAAAACTAAAACTTTAATAGCAACAATACTTATCGTTGACCATGTGCGACGCTTAGAAACCTCGACGCACCGAGTTAAAAGAAAACAAAGCAATAAAAAATATACTTTATTGCTTTGCGCTTAAGTGTATTTGAATAGCCATGGTTCCACTTTTGTCTAAAACTGCACGTGTGGAGACCGAATTCCTTCTTATTCAACAAAAAAGCCTATTTAGAATCGATATTTTGCTGGGAGAGTTTATTGTTTTGAAGTGTTGCCTATTTTTTTATGGCTACGTTTATCCATCGGTGTGAGATGAATTTTAATGACTTGCAGACGTAGAAACCGCTTTAAAAACAAAAAAAAAATCGTTGCCTTTTAAAATTTTGTTTATGGGTTATGAAGATAAGTCAAGGGTCACTAGCGTACCACTACAAGACCCGCTTCTAAGAAATATTTTTGCATGACAACAAAAGGTTTTGCATGACAACAAAAACGAAACTCGACTATAGACTTAGACGATATCTGTGGCGCAGTGGGCGAAGGTCCGCCTGCGACGCAGGAGGTTGCTGGTTCGATTCCCGCCTCGGGACAAATGTGTGTACGATCTGCAGATATTTGTTCAGGGCGTTCTGGATGTTTTTTATGTATAATAAAAAAATATGTATCTATATAGTATATTGTATAATGTATATCAGTTATCTAGTTACCCATAAAACAAGCTCTGATTAAGCTCGGGGCTAGATAATAAAGATAATTTGCCCATGCTGTGGCAATCTGTATTTTAGAGAAACACTAGAATTAATACCACTTAATTTTTTTACCGTGTATGCGATGTGTTTTTTCTGTTGGGGATAAATAAATAATGCTGCGTCAATTGTCAAACATTATTTATTATTTATTTTATTAAACTTTGACCTTTTTCGAGAAGACCCCTAATACAGAAAAATATCTTGACAAGCTAGGAAGGTGGTTTGTAATATAAGTACCTATTAAGAAAAGGTAACCTTCACAAGTTAATTTACCAGGTAGAGTTAGGTTAGGTAAGAGCAAGACATTTTCTTGGCAAATGCACCCAGAATTTTAATGTGGCAACATTGCTCATAAAACCTATAAATTAGGGTTGCCAGTGCCAAGTCTTTGTGCCAAACTTAAACTTATATTAATGGCACTTAATCCACAGAAAAGTTATTACATATTCAAAAACTTTACGACGACTGCTGTGGCGTGGTGATTGAAGTTTTGTTTAAGGCTCTGAAACGAAGAATCGATTCGCATTCAGATATATGTTTTTTTTTCAGACAGTTCAGATGAAGGCTAATTGCAATTACTAACTTCAGGGAGAAAATTATCCATGTGACGAAAACATACAACAAATTCCGAACCCAAAACTGCAAACCAAACCATAATCGGTCAAGCCGTTTTGGAGATAATAGGGTATATGCATCGATTATTTTTATTGTTTTAATCGATTCTTTAGGTCATTATTTAACCGAAAAATGATAAGACGCTCACTGAACTTCGCATTGACAAGGTGAAAAAAACAAATAAAAACTACAATCATTTTCGAGTGATAAAAACGCTGCTGCAGGTTGTCCGAAAAATCGGAAAATAACCGACAATACGAAATGTGAAGTGGGCAGACTAGTGTCAAATCATGGTGCAGCAAGCTGAATAAAAAAAGAGGAAATGTGAACAGTGATGTCACATCCGCTCTAGCCAATGGCGTAGCGTTTTGAAATTTTGCGATTGAGATTTAAAATATCAATTTTTCAATGGTTAAATTCTACAATAAAAACATCTCAAAATGCTAAAATAAATATGTAGATATGTTTCTATATCAATAGAGAATACGTATATATATTTTTTTGCGATTTTGAAATCACATGCATATACCCTAATGGGAACATTGCTAATTGCACATACATACAAACAACATCTCACCCTAAACGCATAAAATACCGTCCCACGCCGACGCGCAAATGTTACACCCCAAATGTGTTGAGCTAAAACAGTATCACTCTTAGTTTGTAAACACCGTTTGTTTGCAAAGTCTAGACATCTTGTTTAAAACACAGTACATTTCATCCAGTAATACTTGAAGGAGTCCTTGGATTAGGTAGGACCGATTTACCCAAAGAAATATAAGTTCTTAAATTGCACCTTATTTCTTGTTTCATAGTAATTACGATTTATCAAGCTGTTTATATAATAAAAATTTGACTTGTCTAAGTGCTTATTTTGTAAGTCTAAAGAAAAAAACGATTTGACTCTGACTCTGACTCCGAGATTTCAAGCGACGGATTTCGGGCGGAATGACAAGATATGGTTATTTTATTATAAAAACTATCGTAGTTTGACGAATTCATTACGGATGTAAGCGGGTTAAGTACGAACCTTATTTGTGTTGGAAGAACACCAACGTTTCATCCCTTAACGAGGGACATCTTCAGGGCGAGTGCGGTTCTGGATGGGGATGAAACGTTGGTGTTCTTCCAACATAAATAAGGTTCGTAGTTAACCCGCTTACATCTGTAATGAAGATATAGTTATATGATAAAATAGGTGGCTTCGCCACTTTGACTCAGGTATGCCTTAAAGGTTTTAGGCCCGGAAAAACGAGTACTGTAGAGCCGCGGGCAGAAGTTAAAACTCACATAAATAATACAAAACTAACTCCGCGTTCAAGCCTCTAACATCGAACTTCTGAAATGGTTAAAGGAAAGGTCGCACGTTCATTCGACAACTTCGTCGAGCCTCGTTGAAACAATGCGAGTTTCCTCGGACCATTGATTTGTGTTCTACTAGCTGGCGCAGTGTCACTAATATTATAAATGCAAAAGATTGTATGGATGTATGGATGGATGGATGGATGTTTGTTACCTCTTCACGCCAAAACTACTAGACAAATCTGGCTGAAATTTTGCATACAGGTAATTCTAATACTGGTATAAACTATAGGCTACTTTTTAACCCATAAATCAGTTCCTGTGGGATATAAATCACTATTAAACGTTTCCATAGGAACAACGCGTGCGAAGCCGCGGGGCGCAGCCAGTTAATGATAAATGGTTAAATCAAAGTGATGTATACATATTTTGATGGGCACGACTAGGTACATATTCTACCTGGTTAGTCGCAGGTGGTAGGTAAATTATAATAAAATAGGGTATATGCATGGATTTTTTTATTTTATTTATCGTTTATTTAGGTTAATACATAAACGAAAAAAAATATAACACCCAAAAAAAATTAAATTATTGAGGTAAAAAACTAAAAGTAAAACTACACAGAGTTTCGGGTGATAAAAACATGTTAGACATTGCATTTTATTATATTAACGTCACGGATCATAGAGTCCCATATGTAAACTCAAAGTCAAAACTTCATGCCCATACAAAAATGATCAAGTATGACGTCACTCTTCACATGCCAATAGTTGCGTTGCGTTTAGACATTTTGCTGTTGAGACCTAAAATATCTATCTATCAAATTTCACAATAAAAACATCATAAAATACAAAAATAAATATACAGATATATTTCTATATCAATAGAGAATACGTAAAAAAAAATACTAGCTTTTTTGAAGTCACATGCATATACCCTATTGGAGATAAGTCAATAAGGGTGGGAGGGTTGGGAAGGGATGATGTTAAATAGAATACTGTATCACCTGTACTATGCGTTCTTGAAGACGTTAAGTAGTTACCTACTACTACAACTGTGAAGTTTGAGAACACAAATTGTAGCCCGAGGCGTTAAAGTGCATACCCGCGCCAATATGAGGACGCCACCTATTTTACCATATTATTACGTTTAACATAGGAAATTTTTGAAATCCATGGTACAGTTTGTGGTATCTATTATAAGTTATTTTTTAATACCTCTGTAATAGTTTATCTTATACAATTTAGGAGGAGATGTGAAAATAGAGTTTGGTGGCCAAAAACCGCAACTTCGTTTTTCAGCCTAAGCTTTACAAAATGAAACTATTACGGAGGCATTAATAAATAACGTATAATAGATACCACAAACATTACGATGGATTTTAAACTTCCTGTATTTAGCGTAATAATAAGTTAAAATAGGTGGGGGCGCTACTTTCACTGATGTATGCGTTTATGGTGTTTCTGCCAGCAGCGCCGCCCCGCCGCCGCCGCCTTGTCTATAATGGTAGTTACCTATTTTATCAGAAATAGACTTGATAGACTTCTTTTGACCGCAATCTCACCTGATGGAAAGCGAAGATGCGGCCGACGATGTATCACGAAGGTCTAGAAGATGGCTACTCCGGACCACATTCCGAAACACAACTGAGTTGCTTCACGGACTGGCCCAGTCCGGAGGGTGGTGACAAGCCACGGCCGAAGCCTACCACCAGAGGGTACCGCTCTTAGCACCACCCAGAGGACACGTGTAGGGTAACAGTTCAACACCTACGGACGTGAGCAATACTGTACCCCAAAAAGTATAGTAATGCATGTGACTTCAAAAATAGTATATTGTACACCGAGTTGAGAAAGTGGTCAGTTCCTATCGAGTGTGGCATTTGTTTGAGGCACGTCTTCGTGTCTTCAAATCACGGAGTAAATTCTTATTGTATGCTCCAATGTAGCAATAAATACGCGCACGTACGATTTGTATATGGTTCTTTTTTTAAATTATTGTTCCGAATATGGAAGAGGCCGATATCATAGAGATAGTTTTCAGTTAAAACTAATTTACTTCTGACCTATTATGAAAATAACCGTAGCTACCGGCTGATATAAAGGAAAATTTAAAAGAAATACCACGTTTTAAAATGTATTTTCATACATTTTTATCTCCCGCTAAACGCGTGAGAAAAGTTTTTCCTCCCGCGTTTCGCGTTTCGGTACGTCGTCGCGTCGGTCGGCAAAGACGAGTTTTCTATTTTATGTTTGGAAAGGAATAAGCAACATTTAGAGAAGGTAGATAGATAGATAGATAGAAAATTCTTTATTGCACACTTAAACATAATTAACAAACAAAATAAACAATACAAAATATGTGACAATTGGCGGTCTTATCGCTCAATAGCGATCTCTACCAGACAACCGTGAAGGTGTAGTATAAACCTAATTATTTATTATGTATTCTCTATTGTTATACACAAATAGGTAGGTACCTATATAAAATATATCTATGAAATCAGTGATATCTCAAAAAAATTCAACTTAACTCGAGTCCTTCCCTCAGTACGGGAATGTGATGACCACTACACCTCGAAGTCTGGTGCCATAGATGTCGATAAACACTTAATATTCACTCTAGCCATTGATTTAAAAAGGGAAGATAGGTTACGTTCTCCCAGCGCTTACTCAAAAATTGGCATGTGTTACAACTAAACGCAAACACATACGCTCACAGTTATATTTCCAGTCCTGTGCAATACAAAGAAGAACAAAGACGGAAAGACGTATCTAGGACCGAAGTGAGACTGAGACAACGATATTTCACGCGAATCACGACCGCCCGTGCCGCCGCCGGTCAGACGGTGACTGATGTGGGAGAACACAATTTTACACAATTTGAAGTTGCCACTTTCGAGCAACCACTACATCATCTTCGTTTTTAATAAATCAATGACTCTAGCGCCAAACATTGAAGTTTATGCAATCCTGTTCAAAGTCTACGTTACTTTTACTTCGTTTGACGAGACTTTTGCTTAATTCTAAAGATTCTGCCTTCAAAGTAGAACATTTTTGGGATTCTTATTATTTGATTTATTTCGAAGTTACCCATGATGGTGTAAGTACAATCGTAAAATTTCTAAATGCAGTGCTATTACTTAGCGGTTGTTTAGTGTTTTCTGTTGCGGGCGGCCTCTAGCGATAAACTGCCGAACTACAAAGCTAAACGTCCCTAGAGGTGTCAATGAAAGTATCATCACCCCGTGAAAACTGAATAATAGTAAACACACCTACTAAGCGCTTCAATAAATATCCACTAGATGTCGTTAAGACAAATTCCCCAGAAACTTTTTTGCACTCTATTTTGCACTCTGTTGTGTGTTTTTCTTGGTGGTGTTACTTTCATTGACGCCTCTAGGGACGTTTAGCTTTGTAGTTTGACGCAACACATGTTTCGCTAACAACTGCCCTATAAACGAGTACTCGACATCTGACTGTTAGTCGAAAGACCACCGGGCCTTGTGGCCCAGATGGGTCTGGTCAGAGGAGATCTCCTCTGCCCTATTTGGGGGAATTCCACCTTTATCTCCCTAACTGTGAAGTAAAATTTTCGTTTATCATTTTATTTGTATCTAATTTTATTTTGATTGAAAAATCAACGTAACATGACAGAAGCTCTTTGAGTTGAAAATGTGAAGCGTTTCGCCAGCGTAATTACCTACTTGAATTCTTATTTTTTTTTAGTTAACTTTGACAAAGCCATACTGCTTGCTTCTTTACATTTGTTGACATAATTGTTTTTATAACATTGCATATTTCTGATATTATTATTATTATTATTATTCAAGGCCCTTTTATAGCCAACCTTTTGTAATTTATTTAGGAAACAAAGTTGGACTTTGGGCGCTAGGAGGTGCGACATTTTTTTAACATAGGTAATAATAATGCTCTATCCAGTGTTCTATTGTATTTAGGCAACACTATGTATTTGTTCATTTTAAATAAATAAATCTATATCTAAAATATTTTATTTACTCTTTCTCTGCGTACAATTCCCTATGGAGTTTCCTTTACAAAAAATCTTTTGTGTGGTTTGTCTATTAATATAATATTAATTGAATAGTTAAATGAAGCAATGTGAAATAGTTTATGTATGTAATAAGTAATAACTAAAAAACAAACTCAAAGGATCGATCCGTTGCATAGATGTAGTTCAGCAGGGGTATTTTAATTCATTCGATTCGTTTCGAATTTAAATAATATTTAAGTTGATCAGCAGCTGATCAACTTAAATATTATTTTAATTCGTCGGAAAGGCCGTCGAATTCGATACCGGAAACTTTTGAATCAAAAAAGCGTTCTACATTTCCGTAGTAATAGAATTAAATTCGAATCTGACGTTTTCGCTTCGGAAACGAATCGAATGAATTAAAAACTACTTTTAGTCGCGAAAAAACGCGTAGAAGTTCCTCATAGATGCAAGTAAATACTTATTGAAAGTTGATGGTTAGAACATTTTGATGCAAATAATTATTGTTTCGATATCAATTGTCATGGTTGGATAGAAATTCTAACGTACCTTCCTACCTCTGTATCCGGTACTAGAATTCAATACATTTTATGTCAACATAGTCTTTTAAGTAATGAAGCTTCACAAAAACTCATAACAATGACAGTAAACAGCAATACGATCACTGAAAATATAAACCCAAATTTCAACATCGCACACAGGCAGAGAAATAGCTTCAAATTCAAGTTCAAAACGGACGATATACGAAGAAAATGAAAATCTTTAAGCCGTCATCTTTGTATTTACACCTCTCTTAGCCATGTCCTCTTTCACACAATCCATCTATCTTTGTCTCGGTCTGCCTCTCCCTTTATATCCCTCCACATTCAAACCTAACACGCATATATTAACATATTAGTGTATACCTTCCTATTTGTGTATAACAATAGAGAATAGGTACATAAGAAATAATTAGGTTGAGTACTACACCTTCTCAAAATGTTGCTTGTTCCTTTCCAAAGATAAGATAGAAAACCCGTCTTTGCCGACCGAATAATTTACCTAACTAGTAGGTACAACCTGCAATTCACCAGGTACAATATGTACCTTACCTACTCGTGCCTATAAAAATATGTATAAATCACTTTGATTTAACCATTTATTATTAATTTACGATCAGCTGTTTAGTTGAGTTGCCTTGTTTTTTGCGCTTGTTGTGGTTACCTGTAATTTAGAGTGCACTAATTTTAAGTTTTACTGTAAAGTTTAGTGTGTAAAAACTGTGTAGCTGACTCTGCTACACAGTTTTTAACTTTTGCGGTTTTGTATTTGTATATGTAATTCTTTACTCCAATGACACCAGTAGTGTCACTAAATATTTTCCATCAATATTTACTATTTGATAATTATTTTGTTTGCAAAAAATATCTTGAATTCTAATTCCAAGTAGGTACGCGTACCAAAGCAACATTCATTCTAAAACAATGACATTTCTAGTCCAATAATCGGTCGGATAACATGTGTACCATTTTAACCTTAGTTTTAGTTGTTTTTTTTAAATCTTGGTTTATTCCACAGTACAACAGAACAGGAGACACGACAGCCAAGAGCCTTAAACATTGCTCTCAATTTGGATATTGAAGCAGCTAAAGGCAAAGAACACCAAAAACACCAAAAACACCATCATCGGCAATATAGAAAATTGACTACCGGACCGAATGAAGCTCCAGGCGTGACCAATGTCAAGGACGTGACCAAAGTCAAGTACGTGACCAAAGTCGTGCATGACAACAATAATTTTTTTGAAAAAGCTTGGGGTCACGTTAAAACTTTTTTCAAAAAACTCGCTTCACCCACCTGAGTACCTAAATGGACTATTATTTATTATTACGTACCTAATCCGTCTCCCTGTTGCTTCTATCAGGATAAGTACCAACTCAATGAATGTTTATGAGAAAAAATTAACCCAATTTGCTGCCTCCGCTTAGGACCTCTGTAACTTAAAAATAAAAAATATGAAATAAAAATATCAATTATTCCCTACATTACAATTGAACAATAGCTATTAGTATTTAGTTTTATATGTAAAAACTTAAAAAAAAATACAGAAAACAATTCAAAAATCAATTAGTTAATAAAATATGTAATAATAGATCTAAATTCATATTTTTTTAAGAGTTTATCCATCCATTTCTGGATAAAGGGCTCCTCCATCTCTTGCCAGTTTGCTCTATTTTGAGCTGCTCTTATCCATTTGATTCCTGCAACTCCGATGATATCATCCATCCAGCGGCGAACCGATCGGCAGTCTCTCTTTCCATCTCGTGGCCACTGCAGAACTCTTTCGCTCCATCTGTTATCGTAGGTTTTTCAAAACTTTGATCGATGCCTACGCTAGATTAAAGTTTGAAATGACAAATATGCCTACATTATAGTAGGTACCTAGCGCAGCTCATCAGCATTGCTATAGGTAAGGTACAGCGTGCAGCGTGGAGCAATGCAGGCAGCGTTTTGGGATCACTTCCAATTGGTATTTATATGGAAGCACTGAGCATTCTCTAGATTATTAGCAACAGTATGCAGGTTAACTATATCAATTGTAAATGTTTGCTATTCCTTATTAGTTTCTATTAATTAATTGTATTTTCCTTGTTCACAAATAATGATGTCCTCGACGTCTAATTTTGTGCTGTGCGGAAGCGGTGTTAGATATATGTAGGTATGTGTTATGTCCTCTATGGAAAATGTGGATAAGGCACATGTACATACGTACGTAGGTACCTGCAACACCTACCGTATTCACAATAATACTTAAGGCGCATACAGCAGTGAAAGTGGCGCCCCACCTATTTATCTTAATATTACGTTAATCAGAGGAAGTTTTAAAAATCCATCGTACAGTTTGTGATATCTTTAATAAGCTATTTATTAATGCCCCTGTATTATTATTTTTTAAAGCTTTGGCAGACATACGAAGTTGCGCTTTTTGGCCGCCAAACTCTATTTTCGCATCTCTTCCTAAACTATATAAGATAGAACTATTACAAAGGTATTATAGCTAATAATAGATACCACATACTGAACGTTGGATTTTTAATAGGTGGCGCTGTCATATTGGCTCCTGTATGCGCGTTAACCGTTGACTTTTGGCAGAGTGGTCTTGTCATGATGGGGTCCTGATGAACGGCTGCTCGTTCAATGCGCTGCCATCGTTTCTGTTGGTTGAAGCAGTCGTTCATAGTGGAATGTTTCAGTGTGGTGATGACTATGTTTTTGGAGAGTGGACTATGATTAAGGAAGGCATATTCAGTAGGCGTATGTAAAGAGAAGAGAACAGGACTGTGACAAGAACACAATTATCAAGAATTAATGATGACCACAATTTCTTAACTAAGGAGTGTGACGAAGAAGATGCGTAATTTAATATCCAATTCAGTTATATGGTAATAGTCATATAATCAATTGTCAAGCTTAATTATAAACTTAAGTACCTTCTTGTCGTACACCAACAACTTCATTCTTCATCACTTGTGCCAGAAATCGGTCAACATGTGTATATTACTGTCTATCCTTTTAATTATTTTGGTGAATGTTGTTGTATTAAATTGCGAAACTGAAGAGGAGACTCCAAATACAAGTGTTATACATATTATTGCTGGGACGAAAGAGCATATAGGACCTGATATAAAAAGAGGGGGAGAGAACGGCAAAGAAATAAAAAGAGGGGTGGAGAGGAGTAGGAGGTTCTTAGATAAAACAAAAGATTTTCTAGAAAAGGGTTGGAATAAGTTTACAGACTTTTTCGCAAGAGGTTTTAAAGAAATTGCAGACTTTTTCAAGTCACTTGGTTAACAAATAAAGGATAATGTGATTAAATTTTTTAAAGTTATGATGAACATACTAGTAGGTAGTCATCTTATCTACCTAATTTCATCCAGCTTGGATTGGTCTGTCAATCCAAAATGTTTAGTGGTCAACTCATCCATAGGTTTTAACTTAACGCTTTATTTACTAGTAGGTATTTATAATAAGTAAGGGATTAGATCATAACACAATATTATGTAAAATGAAAAGTATAGACCCAAACAGGAGGAAGGAGCCGGTCCAGAATGCATTCCTGCTGTGTTTATCACTAACTTATTTAGTCACTCCATTGCACCTTATATTTAAGAAATCACTAGATACTGGTATCTTTATGGAGGGTGGCAAAACTATATTCAAGGATGGTGACAACAGTCTAGCAAGCAATTATAGGCCAATATCCATACTCTCAGCATTTGCCAAACTTTTTGAGTCCTTGCTATGCCCAAAAGTATAACCCAATATCAGCATGGATTCGTCCCTAATCGCTCTACTTGTACAAACCTTGTATCTATCGTTTACAGAGGTAATTATGAAAAACTTGGACTCTCAGGAACAGGTGGATGTCATATACTAACACGGACTTTAGCAAAGCTTTCGACCGAGTCTCTCACGGTATCCTAGTCTCTAAGCTGTCAGGTTACGGATTTGCGGGACTACTTTTGAATTGGTTAAAGTCATACTTACAGAAACGCTCCTTCTACGTGGTAATGGGCGGATATAAATCTGGAATGCATGCGATATTATCAGGCGTGCCACAAGGCTCACATTTAGGCCCGACTTTATTTAACATTTTTGCGAATGACATTGTTGATTGTTTTGATAACTCTACTCCCTTCTTGTACGCTGATGACCTCAAATTCTGTAGACCTATTAAATCTCCCACAGACACAATTCTATTGCAGAATGATATCAATAAGCTTGTGGCATGGTGTGAGAGGAACGGTATGTCTATTAATACTAAAAAAATGTTTTCATATCAAGTTTACACGGAAGTTAAACGTTCTGCAATCGACGACGTACAGAGTATTAAATGAGCACATACAAGAGGTGGACGTGGTCAGAGATCTTGAAGTACTATTTGATAAAAAGCTAACGTTCATTCCCCACATGGATCAGGTAGTAAAAAAAGCTTCTAAGATGCTTGGTTTTATTGTAAGAATTGGGAAAGTATTTCGAAAACCTGAAACAAAAAAGCTACTCTATAACACTTTAGTACGAAGCGTCTTAGAATATTGTAGCGCGGTTTGGCGACCACACGCATAGTCTTAGAAAGGGTCCAGAAAAGGTTCATGTGGCACCTAGATCTAAACTGGCGAAGAGATCCATATCATACAATATAAGACTTAATCACTTTAAACTATCCTCCTTCGAAACCCGAAGGGATATTATGGACTTGCAGTTCCTTTATAAACTATTAAGAGGTCAGATAGATTGCCCCTCGTTACTTCAGCAGATTAGTTTCAGAGCTCCATCTCGTTATCCTCGTAATAGAATTCACCCACTCGTTCCACCCCAGCGGAGGACTGTATTAGGTTTCAACTCTCCGTTTCTCGCTTCTGTAGACTATTGAACAAGATTGATGACCTTTCTTTCTATATCTAGGTCATCTGAGACTCTCTCAGATGACTAAGATATAGAAAGGGAGCGCAGGGCGTTATCAGTTAGAGCAAATATGTTAGCCCGGAGATTCGCGTGATGCAGTACTGCTGTTAAAATAAGTTTGTTTAGAGCGTCAATCTTTTTATACGTGCAATCTTTGGGTTAACTACACGCAGAAATGCTGGTATGCCTTGCGCGTCCAGTATAATAATGGATTCAGAGTGCTACTGGGACTGCCCCGTTTCTGTAGCGCGTCCGGGATGTTGCAGAATCCCGCGTTGATGATTTTTACGCAATCATCCGCAACAGAACAGCATCCCTGATGCGCCGGGTCAGGGGCGGTACCAGTACCTACCTGAAACTTATAGCTAAATGGCTGGACACGGACTTCGCTTTCATGGAGCACTGGACGCGCACACATAATGTTATGCGCTTATGATAAGTTCCATTAATTTAAGATCTTTTTTGTTTTCTTGTTTTGATTTAATTGTGTTTCCTCTATCTTATAAATATGGCTGAAATATGTACTCGTGTATCGAAGCTGAAATAAACGTATTGAATTGAATTGATGACCTGAACATCCACTTTCACAGCTTAATCAAGTTCCGACAGCACTTCATCAATGCTTACATGCTTAGTGTCTTGCTACCCTTACAAATCTTACTTTTATACTTAGGATCTGCTTTCATACTATTGTTTATATTGGTTGACTCATCTTGCCCAGACAACTCGAGTCCATAAATAATTGTTTTTATCGTTTTTTTGTGTTTTAGCGTGATGCATAGCTATACTCGAGGCAATTTCGATGTGTGCTGTTTAAGGACAAGTCGCCCATGCTTGACCAGGGATTCACCTTAATTGACGTGTATTTTATGGGTAGGTATTCCGCAATTTACATTACCTGGTGATTAGCTACATTAGTTCTCACGCGTTTCGCATCGGGTTTGGCTGGAGTATGGATATCAATAGTATAGGCTTCAAACGTTTATTTTTTGTCTTCGCTAGTTTGATTTCTTCTAATTAAATTCGTACTCCTCTTAATCATAACTCATAATAAGGTACTTAATGTTTCTGCTTTATGTCTTCTACGTTTCTTGTCAATCTAAAACTTTATGAAGTTATATTTGTTGCTGCTTTGTGTAAAATGCAAGATTTTAGCTAATGCTATTACCAAAAATAATAGCTCAATAGTTAGACCATAATTATATTTAGACGTGGACTACTACCTACCATATTTATTATGCAAGCGGTGTTTACCTACAAGCGGTTTGTGCACATAGCAATAATTTATAGTTACCTATAATGTCTCTATTTTGTAACTCTACATTTTCGTGCATGTTAGTATTCTGTATAAGATTTAAAGATGTAACCTGTGTATAAAACTATTGGAAAACCTAATAAAGAAAATAAAATTAAATATGTTGAGATGTTGTGAAACAGCTGTGTGGTGCCGGCTTAGAACTTACACCATCTCAACTTTTTACAACCAAACTGCTATCTCCAGCCCGCATGCCGGGGGGATTATGTGCATTACCCTCCATGAGATAAAATCCCATAAAGCGCTTATCAGGAAGAGGCCTGCGTCTAGAAAAATCTAGAAGATACTAGAAATAATTGGGGGCACAGGGGATACTCGGAAAGTTACCAAGTTTTTTTATAAAACCAGGAGGCCGACCAAGAGGGCAATTTTTAGTATCACGTGATAAATATAGAACCCTCAATATACTTATCGAGGGTTATATATTTATCACTTGCCAAAAACTGCATTCTTGTGCGCTCTTCGATATTTCCATTCGATATTCTTCACTAAAGCGAGCGACAGATAAAGAGAGTACCTACTTATTTTTCTTCTATACAGACCAACGATCGCACGCAACCACACGCTAAGTATCGAGCAACTTTCAAAGATGTACCCTCGAATCAATCACTCGATAATTTTACAGGTCTTAGCATATTTATGTGATATGTAGCGAGAATTACCGTCCATCTCAAACTCGACGCCAACCAAGTGAGATTTTGTTATTTGTGTCGTATTTTGTTAACTAACATGCTTCATTCAAAATGGATAAACCATAGTTGCTCATTTTTTCATACAAACGTGAAAGGTTAACTATAAGGCTGTTTGATGTTGACCATCCAAAACTAAGGATGAAATCAACTTATATCGTCATAAACTATGTTTGTATACAACTTAAACAGTAAAAAAAGTATACGTTTGCAAAATACAAGCTTCTAAACTTTTGTATTTAACACGAATTTTAGCTTAACTTTGGGCGAAAATACACGGGGAAAGAACACTCTTAAGTGAAGAATTTACCGACATAGTTTAGTTATTAATAAGTTAAAATAAATTTATTTTGTAGAGATACATTCAATAGTTTTTCTATGATAACCCTTGTGCTGAAGTCTGTTCGGCGGCATTAATCATTGTGCATTTCATTCTATCGCGCGGGTATGTCTATAATGACAGGTGAGATAGCATGCATTTAGGCTGCGCTCACTGATGACAAACAGTGTACTCTTAAGTCTGGTTTATACAGGGTCAGTGCACAAGTCATTAGAGGCGCCAATGCCGGCGGCGGCGCCGAAACTGGCTTCAACTGTTTACATGTCATAGTCATGGTAGGCTTTTTGTAAACCTTGAGGGAAGTCTTCCTCGACGTAGAAGATCGGAAGAAAGAACTTTAGTTCGCTTCCTGCCTGCATTCGATGTTGAAGACCTCTGAATGAATGAAAGTTGTTTTAGACTGAAGTCAGTGGAAAAGAAAATTTAATTCGCGAAAACAGCAGAAACAAGGATTGATTTACTTTCGTGTACCTACGATTCGTGTGCAAATAAAGTCAGCGCTTAATTCAAATCAATTTACATTAGGTTTATTTCGGGTAAACGCTGACTTATCTCGAATTCTGAGTCAGTCTTTGTGTAAAAATTACAATATTAATCATAAACAAACTTTCACACGTGTTGGTTCGGGGGCAACTTTGACTGATCTCCTTTTATCCTAATCCGTTCAGTACCCGCGTTCATAATTATTATAAGTGTGATTTGACTACTTTGCATCATAAACAATGCAGACACAAACACCACATTGTAAACCAAAATAATTAATCAAAATCTTTTAGGTAATCAATTGTCATGGTAGCCGGCGACTTGATTGCATTATTTATAATTTTACCACCTGGATAACTCAGTCAACATGTGTAGGCCCCTAATAATACTAATGTTTTTCCTTTATTTTTCTAAATATTTTTTTTATATTGCAAAGCGGAAAAGGAAACGTCTTCAAAGATTATTCTAATAACTGCTAATTCGGATAGTTTTAAGCACAAAGAATACAGCCCCGGACTTAATAAGAAATATGAATACGATAGGAATAAATACTTACCATCCCTGTTGTAAACCAAAATAATTGATAAAAAAGATAAAAGAAGATAATGGAAAACAACTTTATACTCAATAACTTTTGCCATAAATTGGCCAAAATGAGGTTACTTTATATTACTGTCTATGCTTTTAATTATTTTGTTGGATCATGTATAATTCTATTTCTCAACGAAAGAGGAGACACGACTTTCAAGTGGCGTACATAATGCTTGCAATGATGGGACGCAAAAGCACAATGTAGAACCTGATATGGATTTTTTATAAATAACGGCATAGAAATAGAATGAATTTTGGGCACACGGGATGCTCAGGAGTTAACATGTTAACAGAGTTAACTAAAACTAAATTTTTTTTCCAAAGAAATAGGTTGTATACTTTTTTAAGACACTTGTTTAATAAATAAAGTGACAAATAGAGGAAATTTTAATTGTTCATCTAAATTGTTGTGCGTCTTTTTTTTTTTTATAAATAACTAACAATTTAGTAACTGCGCTTCTACGTAGTTTAAATGAAAAAATGTAGTAGATTATGCACTGATGATATAAATCAGTGTATTGCGTCAAGAGCGCCCAAGACAAAGACAGCTTCATGAGAGAAGAAAGAGGAGAATAGTATTATACTATTAACACTTCCTGCGAGAAATATAAAAAAGATGTGTGGCACTCGGAGACTGCCGCGGTAAAGCTATTGCATAGCATTTTTTATCCCAATGCCACCTAGAGGCGAGTTGCTGAACTAAAGAGACAAGCGTGATATTTCAAAAAGTCATTAAAAGTTCTGCTATTCATCAATAGATGGCAAAACTAAAAAGTATCACCGCTGTGCCAGTCGGAGAGTGTGTTAGGTTATTTTCGTTACGGAATTTCTGGATTCGGTCTCCACGTTCAAGGCCCGCGATAGAAGCTATGCAATAGCTTAAATATTAAAGTTTCGTATCGTGTTTTTTTTTTTTTTTGCCTTCTGAACAGCAGACTCATTCTGTAAAAATCTCGATTTCACTCAAGTGACCAAACTCACTTCGAACGCAAAATCACTTCACCTTGAAATGGTATTCTGTGTATATTTAAAAGAACGCAAGTGAAGTGAAGTGAGTATGGAAATTAGTTAGGATTTGAACATACGCGTTACAGCTATAATCGAAAAATAATCGATTTATCTTTTTTTGGGTTTTATACTAAAAAACGAAAGAAAATTAATATATTTCGTAATATTATTTCAATAAAAAGTCAAGTCTACAAATTAAAATCTCACTCAACTTAGTTCATTTCATTACCACGCTCGTCACTGAGGCGCTACAAGCATTATCGAGTCAGAATACAAACCAAATATCTCACCGCGGATTCAGCTGAGTGTGGTTCGAAATTAGTTTATAGAATGAGCCTACAGAGCTTAGTTCGAATTTTGAAGAACATCTCCGTCGTATTATGATTATTGACCAATAAGACTCATTCGATTTGTTTGAATTAGAAAAACATTCTCAGTCATATTTCAGCCAAAACGCTAAATTCACTTGCTTGGCTTAGGTACATAACTTATATTGCACAGTTTTCAAGTATAAACTCGCAGTGTAAAAAGCAATTAAATTGTCTTCTAATCAATTATTGTCAATTTTATAGAAAGGTACTACTCATCGCACACGAAGATAATGAAAAATACCATAAACTCTATCACTTTTGCCACAAGTTGGTTGGTCAACATGTGTCGCTCTATATTACTGTTTATGCTTTTAATTTTTTTGTTGAATCTTGTTTCATTCCATTGCAAAACGGAAGAGGGGATACGATTTTTAATCAGCATACACAATTCTCGCGATGATGGACCGGAAAAGAACAACATAGAACCTGACATGGAATACGGATTTTCCGATAATAACGACAAAGAAACGGAAAGGGGGGGCAAAGAGGATGCTCAGAATGTGAACCGCTTTTTTAATACAACCACACAAGTTTTCGTAAAAGGTTGGAAGGAGGTTGCAGACTTTTTCAAGACACTTGGTTAATTAATGAAGGATAATGGAAGAATAAATATAAAGTGGCGTCTAAACGGGCTCTAATCTGGCTGCATATAATACAATGTAGTTTTACAAGTACAAGCTTGAAATCACTAGCTCTACATGTTTTTCTTTTACACCTTTTCCTCTGTACCTATAGTAAAAAATATTTATGATCCTTTGACATAATTAACTATTAATAAAACTAGGGGATACCCACTGGCTCCCAAAACACAGTTTTTAACAGGTTCTGGGGCCTATGGACTCAAACTGTATGTGACACTAGTTATTATGTTAATAAATTATTTTTTCACTTTATTGTACTATATTTCCCGGCATTCTTAAAAACATTTTTCACTCCAGACTATAATTTCGGCAATATCATCTCAGAAATAAGATACAAAGACACCTAAAACCACCTGTAAGCATAAAATCTAAATACATAAATTATTTTCATCGTAGGGCAAATAAACCTTTAAAATAATAGGCTAGCTATTGTATTTTTCTTAACTGCTATTGTGTAACCAGTATCATCACAGTATCACACTTATATTATAACTGCGAAAGTGTGGATGTACCTATCGATAGATGAATGATTATTACTTCTTCACGCAAATATTACTGAACTGAAATTTGCATATGTCTTGGTCCAGAATAAAATATAATACTTCTAGCTACTTTTTATCTCATCAATCTGTTTCCAAATTTAAGAAATAATCTTTAAACGTTTTTATTACTGCAAATATGCTTTATAGGCTCTATGTTTAATTTCAGATATAAATCTATGCAAAGTTTCATCTAATCCGTTCAGTAGCCGCGTTCTAATTATTAGGGTGATTTGACTACTTTGCATCAGAAACAATGCAGAAACAAACACCACATTGTAAACCAAAGAACTTCAAGTTACGGCTGTATGTACCGTACGTACTTTGCCTGTTGTAAACCAAAATAATTGATCAAAATCTTTCAGGTACTTAATCAATTGTCATGGTGGCCGGCAACTTGATTGCATTCTTTATAATTTTACCACCTGTATAGCTCAGTGAAATGAAGGACTGTAGACTTTTTTATGACACTTGGTTAATAAATAGAGTGACACTTATAGAAAATTTAAATAGCCTGTAAAAATTGTTTTACATGTTTTATATGTTAAATACAAATATAAAAAATAACCCCCTTTTTTGTAACTGCGCGTTTAAAAATTAATAGATGATTATGCACCTATGGCATAAAGCAGTGTATTGCGCCAAGAGACAGTCATGAGGAAAGAAACAGGAGAATAATAATTATAGTATTCACAATTTCTGCGAGAAAATATTTACGTTTGGTATCGTATTTCGCAGAAATAGCTTTTTGTTTTTGGCCTTCTCAAGGAGTTAAGTTCGAATTTCGAAGAACATCTCTGTGGTATTATGATAATTGACCAATAAGACTCATTCAATTTGTTTGAATTAGAAAAACATTCTCAGTCATATTTCAGCCAAAACGCAAAAATCACTTGTTTTTGGTAAGGCTTACATATTAACTTATATCGCACAGTTTTCAAGTATAAACTCGTAGTGCAAAAAGCAATTAAATTGTCTTCTAATCACTCATCGCAGACAAAAATAATGGAAAATACCTTTTACTCTATCACTTTTGCCTCAAGTTGGTCAACATGTGTCGCTCTATATTACTGTCTATGCTTTTTATTATTTTGTTAGATCATGTTTTATTCCATTGCAAAACGGAAGAGGGGATACGACTTTACATAAACGATGCTCGCAATGATGGAACGGAACAGAACAACATAGAACCTGACATGGAAAAAGGATTTATAGATAATAACGGCAAAGAAATAGAAAGAGGGGGCAACGAGAATGCTCAGAAATTGAAGCAGTTTTTTAATAAAACCAAACAAGTTTTCATAAAAGGTTGGAAGGAGGTTAAAGACTTTTTCAAGACACTTGGTTAATTAATTAAGGATAATGGAAGAAAAAATACAGAGGCCTCTAAATAATATGGCTGCATATAATACAATGTAGTTTTACAAGCACAAGCTTAAAATCAGTAGCTCGACATGTTTTTCTTTTATACTTGTTTCCTCTGTACCTAAAATTAAGATTATTTGTATTGCTTTGACATAATTATCTGATAATATTAGTAGAAGAAGCCACTGGCTCCTGGAACACAGTTTTTAACTAGTTTAGAAGTCTATAGACTTAATAACTAGTGTAACTATCATTTACTCTATACCGTGTCCATTTTGAATGGAGCATAAACGTAAACAAACCGCCCACACTTAACCTAAAATTCACTTTGTTGGCGCGTCCTTTTATACGTAATTTACAATACTTGTCGATTTTAGATCCTCCCCCTTCAATAAAAATTGCTGAGCTGAAATTGTGAGATTTTGTTATTTGTGTCGTACTTTATTAACAATACAATACAATACAATACAATATATTTATTGGTAACAGCAAGTTACATGTCGTGTACTTAGGTACTAAGGTACAATAGTAGCTATTATTTTAACAAATAATGGTACTTAAAAATCATAATTATAAATTCATAGTATAAAAAATTAAATTAAATTAGCTATTTTATCAATTATTATTCTATATTATATTATTAACAAATTGGTAGATCGTAGAACTCGTTAATCGAGTAGAACGACTTTTCTAGTAGCCATTTGCGTAGTCTTGATTTAAATCCCGCCGTGGAGGTTGCATCCCCGCGGATTGTGTCCGGCAGCCTGTTATATACAGAAGGACCCATGACGTACACGGACCTCTCCGATTTGCATAGTTTATGGCTCGGTGCGACCAATATATGGGCAAGCTTGTTGCTGCGGAGAGCGCGGGTGGTATTTACGCCTCTACGTTTGAAGAAACCGATGTTTTTGTAAGAGAACATCGCCATCTGGTGGAGAAGTTCGCAAGCGAGCGTCATAATACCTAACTCCTTGAAGTAATCGCGGCACGACACGTCGTCTGGCACTCCGACTATAGCACGCACCGCACGCTTTTGCATGACGAAGACTCTGTCAACGTCAGCAGCGCGGGCCCAAAGTTCCACGCCGTACGTGATGGTGCTGTGCACCGTCGCGTGGTAGCACGCCAGCACCACGCTGCGGGTGGCTGTCGCGGCGAGGCGTCGCAGTGCGAAGCATGTGCGGCCTAGTCTGGTGCAGAGCTCATCTATATGACTTTCCCATGTGAGACCACTATCGATTTGGAAACCAAGTAACTTAGTGGATTCCACCATCTGTAGGGTGGTGTTTCCAGCAGTCACTGCGAGCAGTGGCCTAGGTGTGCCGTTCAGACGGAAAGTCATATAGCAGGTTTTGTCTCTGTTCAGCGCTAGGCCATTCGATCGGAACCAACGCTCGAGGCTCTGCACTACGTTGTTCAGCCTTACCTCCAGTTCGAGCGTGTTCGGCGCGGCAACAATGACGGCTACGTCATCGGCGTACATGTAGGCCTGCGCCCCGTTGACGGCTTTAGGTAGGTCGTTTAGCAGAAGGCTGAACAACGTGTTTGAGAGGCACGAGCCCTGCGGTACCCCTATGGTATTCATCAACTCTGCTGACTTCAGTCGGCCGTGATCGCCTACTACGGTCTAACTAACATGATTCATTCAAAATGGATAAACCATAGTGTATTTCTATCCCTCGGGAACCGATTTTAGCCTTTGTTCGATCCCAGCATTAGAATTATTTGTATGTAGTTTCAGCCATCCATCCATATAGTACAAACACATAGAGTGAAGTGTGATTGTTGACTTCACGCCAAAAGTACTGAATGGATCGGAAATTTTGCATATAGGCAGTTTTAAGCCTGGAATAAAACATAGGCTTTCTATCGAGATTTTAGAAATAACCGTTACGTGTCGCTATAGAGACAACGCGTGCGAAGCCGCAGGCATACCCGGCGGATGTGAGAGGATTAGGGTTTTTGCATCAGGGACGGATGCAACGGAAGAAACGAGTCCGGGCAGTAAGATTCAGAATTGCACGTTGGAATGTGGAGTGACAAGGATGGAAAAGATATGAAACGAGTACATCAATAGAATAGAATAGAATAGAATTTCGTTTACTTTGACACACACACACACATAGGTACAAAGAAATACAATGAAAACATACAGATAAAAACATACAAAACTAAAACAAAGAACAAGGAGGTCGGTACTAAATTAAACATAGTATGCTGGGCGTCAAATCGATTTGCCCCCATGACCCTGTGCCGAAATACGTGTTGGCTCAGCATGTGCTGAACGATTGCCGCTCAGCCCTGTTTTTCAGCCAAAAACCTTTACATCAGAGGAAGTTTGAAAGTGGCGCCTGTTACGGAGAAAGATGAGAGGTAACAGGTTAGCTTAGTATGTGCATGTTATGCGGAGGGAAGAATATCATGTGACGAGAAGAGTGTAATGGTGGGTACACACGTTCGTACTTGGTCGAGCCAAGTACGAACGTGTGTATCATGCAAGTCTCAAGACAAATGCTCGAAGCCAACAAAAATGTTCGATTCGAACAAGATTCAAACGATTGCTCGAAGAGTTTCAACGCACATTAAACATGTTCTTCGAGCAAGCTTTTGTGTGTAGAAGTAGGGCCGAGCATGTCTGTAGATAGCCATGCTCGGATGAAACATGCTCATCGCGCATGTACGTACCTACGTGTGTACCCACCATAAGGTTTGAATGTGGAGGGATAAAAGGTGAGAGGAAGACCGAGGAAAAGATGGATGGATTGTGTAAAAGAGGACATGGTTAGGTGTGAGTACAAAGATGACTGATGGCTGATAGCTGATGGCTGATGGCTGATGGCTGATAGAGCAGAGTATAGGAAACTGACATGTTGAGCCGACCCCACTGTCTGGGTTAAGTACTGGAAGAAGGAGACCTAGTTTGTAAGATTGCTTTAAGTTACTTATCTGAATGATACCTACCAATTTAAGTGTTGTTAGATAAAATATTTTTATTTTCTTAAGAAGGCAGTTTGAATATCCGTTGTACATTTTGATGTAGGTGCAAATTGCTCTTACATCAAAATGCAACTGCGGTACAATCAGACTTATACCTACAATTTTATGTTGCGGAGCCGAACCTATTTGTCAAGCTTGCTTTAGTTTTAGTTAACGTACAGTCATCTCCTAAAAGAGTTGATCAGATGAAGACTCCAAAACCTCATTCACATACAAAACCACAGAAACCGCTAATCGAGACTCCTAATGACTCATGTCCACACAGTTTTTCGCATTCAAAATCTCTGGTTTATTTGGGTGAAAACGTATTTAATGGAATAGAATAGAATATAAAATGTTTATTTATGTGACGTAGATAAAAATAACATATCATAATAACAACTTAAATTAAATGAGCCGGTGACAAAGGTACAATACAACAAACGCAGCGCTACGCGCTACACCAATCACCTGCATGAAAACCAGCGCAGTGTTGGGCAAATACCTGATACTGGAACACGCTGAGGCAGGGACCCAGTCAGAAAAATTGTTTTAAGTTATTTACTACATATCTGTATTGTATCTACAAATTTAAGTGTTTTTCGGTAAATAAATTATCTCTCTCTCTCTCTCTCTCTCTCAATCACACGGAAAGCATTATTACAAATTAAAACACAAATTAAAAACAATAAATGTTTATAAATAATAATTTATATTTCCATACGACGTCTGCGGTACCGTAAACCGTAGATACTTACGGTGAAAAACAGTACGTTGACAGGGCGCTTGAAGCTAACTTCAGCAGGCGCTTAACAAATATAATATCTGTATCTATATAGCTGTAAATAAAAAATAAACGGTCTCTTATCAAATGAGCTTTCAAACGTCTGAATGTGGCTATAAGTGACAACTTTACTACCAGTGGAAACTTCATAAATGGTATAGGTATATGTAATTACACAGGTATATGTAATTTTAATACAAGTATTTTTTGTACTTGTAAGTCTTTCTAAAATATTTCATATCTTGTAATTTTTTAGCTGCGAGTTTCCTTAAATTCCGTATATTATATTTAAATGAAAGCGCACTCTCGACTGGATCATAAAGTTATTCATTATTGTAAAGTTCTAAATAATTGTGTTTTAATCATGTATCATGTATATACAAAAACAAACTATACATTTTTAACATCAAAATGTTTTTATCATGTATACGATTTTTTATTAGAAGGACGTGTACGTTTGCCGACTCGCGGTCTCCACTCAAGAACTCCTTTACCCCATCAAGATATAAGAAGAGAGATAGATAATAACGTGTGTGGAAGTGAAACAACTAGGTACTCTACTCATGGAAAGTCTTTTGAACTCGAGCGGGTGTAGTGACTTTGAATGGTGTATTATTGTGTCATATTGTGTGTAAATGAGGTTTTGGAGTCAGCCTGTGTAGCTCTTTATGACTGTACCTACCGTATCGTGCATGAAATTAATAGGAAACCACTTACATTCTTTATCACCTTTGCCACAAATCGGTTGGTCAACATGTGTAAAAGGTAAATTGTTTTACCATGTTACTTACGGTTATTATATTATTTTCAAATGTGTTTTTATTCCATTGCACTACAGAAGAGGAGAGAATACTTTCAAGCATCACACTTAAAAGGGGAATTGGGATAAAAGAGCACAAAGAAAACAATAATAGACCTCTTTTAGAACCAGAAAATGCTTTCGTTGCAAAACCCGGATTGAGAAGAGGTGGCAAAGAGGACGCCCAGAAAGTTAACCATTTTTTTGGAAATATTAGACAATCTTTCAAAAAAGGTTGGACAGAGGTTTCTGATTTTTTCACCACTCTTGGGTGATAATTAAGAATTTTGGATCAATCATTTAATTTTAGTCTAAATCTCAATCTAAGATCTCCCTAGTGTCAGAAAATATATTATATTAAAACTAACGTAAAGAAAGGACACTCCTCGCTTCCCATCCGATAGAGATTTATAATGAAAAGCTTCCTCACCCCGCTGGCTGATAGACCAAATCCATTTTTTTATTGTGGGCCAATCCAAAGGACGTATGGCGCACGTACAGGGCGCAGATGGTATTTTGACTAAAGCCGCCGATGGTATTCGTTAATTTGTTTGTTTGAGCATGAACGAAATTTATTTTCTTTTGAGGTAGGATTTCACCTTATACGAGAAAAATAAAATACAATGACTTTGAGTTGTTTTGCAATTATCTCTCGCACAATATGTTTATGAAGTGACTTTGGACGTCACACCACCGTTGCATAGGTACCTATGTAGCGCAATACAGTTGCATATCATATGTGCCGAGACTTAAATATGAAGAAATGGTCGTGTGCCCTGCTTAACTAACTTAGGGTTTAAGGCACTAATAACAAAAAAATACGTAATCTTTTTGACAATAAACGATATCTCTCTATCTATCTAAAGCCCCCTTACCTATATTAGTTTCATTTCTATATTATATCAAGCCAGAGGTGGGTAAACTATTTTCGTCGTAGGCCAAATTAAACTTATATTGTGTAACCAGTATCACCATAGTATCACAGTTATTATTTTATATATGCGAAAGTTTAGGTACCTATAGATGGATGATTTTTACTTCTTCACGCCAATATTATGAATAGATGTCTGAAATTCGCATGAGAGAATAAAATATTATACTTCTAGCTACTTTTTTTCTCATCAATCTGTTTCCATAAAAAATATCTTCAAACGTTTCTATTACTACAAAAGACGTCCTGACGTCCACACAGTAACCGCGTTTATTCTTATTAGTGTAATAAAACTACTTCGCATCAGGAACAATGCAGAAACAAACACCACATTGTAAACCAAAGAACCTTATGTTACGGCCTACGACCGTATGTACTTACCCTGTTGTAAACCAAAATAATTGATCAAAATCTTTTAGGTAATCAATTGTCATGGTAGCCGGCGACTTGATTGCATTATTTATAATTTTACCACTGTATAACTCAGTCAACATGTGTAGGTCCCTAATAATACTAATGTTTTTCCTATATTTTTCTAACTATGATTTTTTCTATTGCAAAGCGGAAAAGGTGACGCCTTCAAAGATTATTCTCTTAACTGGTAATAAGGACAGTGAAATACACAAAGAATACAGCCCCGGACTTCATAAGAAATATGAATACGATGGCATTAAAGGAAACAAAAAATATAAAAGCAGCAATGAAGAGATTCGATTTAATAATCACAATAAACACGCAATCGAAGGAGGGTCGAAAAAACTAAAAGACTCTATAAAACGTGGAATTCAAAGGGCAGTCGCAAATAGAGTTCGAAGAAGTATAAGAATAAAGCCGCATAAGGGTGAAGGAAAAGAAGCTTTAAAGTTTTTTAAAGAAACTAAAGCAGCCATCGTATCTGGATGGAAAAAATTCAAACACTTTTTCCAGGGCTAAACGAGTATACTGGACAAAAATGCGTTCTTGCTTTAGAAATAAAAATAAAATACATACCTAATAGATTCAGGATTACTTTACGGAAATCCATTGTAAATATTAGGATAATTTTTAGTAACACGAAAAAATGTCACCTTACATCAGTTCATTCAAAAATAACAGTAATATAATACAGATTTGACTAGATCACCGTTATTACGGATTTAGTGTAGTAATAGCGGTATTGGCACGGATGCAGACAATGGTGACATATGCGGGCGCGATGCGTCACTGTGACAATATAAAAGGGGTAGTTTTGCAGTCAATGATTCACTTGGCACACGGAGCTCGGAGTGGCAACATCTTTGTTGGAACTCTGCCGTTGTTGCTTAGCGCTCTCAGTGTCAAGAGTGTTGTGGTGTCCTGATGTCTCGTGGAGAGACGAAACTAGTTGACGACTTACTTTGATAAATGTTATTTCCTTTTGTATCATTTATTAGATCTTATCGTAGAAAGTTTTTCGCGAAATTGTTACTAAATATTTTCATCCTTATATAAATAAAATAAATATGAATGACGAGCATAGTCTTTATTAACAGAGAAAATAATAATCAATTAATAAAAACAAATTAGAACGAGTATATCCAATTGACACAATAGACTGTTGCAAACAATGTACAGGTAGCTCGAATGATCCATATCAATATTATATAGTTTACACTATGGATAATTTCAAAGAAATCAAATACCAGTCGGAAGCTTCAAGACGCTGGCTGCATTGCCCCGCTGTATGGCAATGCTGATGCGCTGCGTCAGATACTCACCAGCTCTCGGGTCACGCTCCGCTTCGACCAGACGCTCAGATAATTTTTGAAAACCCGAAGAGCCTCGGTACCTCTGGAACTAGGGTCTTCACCCCGAGGGCAGCAAATGTATAGCTCTGTCGAGACCTGCATACTGGCCACCTCGCGTGGCGAAGCGGCGGGCGAAGGTCCGCCTGCGGCGCAGGAGGTTGCGGGTTCGATTCCCGCCTTGGGATTTGTCCCAAGGCGTGTACCATCTGCACATATTTTTTCAAGGTGTTCTGGATGTTTTCTATGTATAATAAAAAATATCTATCTATGTACTAAATTGGGGTTTTTCAAGGGCGGATCCAGCTGTCAAGTCAGGGGGGGGGGGGGTCATACAGTCAAGATCTAGCTATCACATTTTTTTATCACATCAAGCAAGTGCTACAATGATCTGTAAAAAAAATATTTATCACCATGATGGAAAATCGGGGAGGGTGGGTAAAAGTGGCGTAAATCGGGAGATAGGGAGAAAGCTCCATCACCAACAAACGAAAGTTAGTCACATACTTACGTTAGTATCGAGATTTGATCTTGACATCCTTATAACCAGATTTACACCTTAAGGCGCATACACGAGTGAAAGTGGCGCCCCCACCTATTTTATATTATTATTACGTTAAACATAGGAAGTTTTAAAAATCCATTGTACATTTTTTGATATCTATTAGGTATAAGTTATTCGTGCTTTTGAAATAGTTTCATATTATAATGCTTAGGCAGAGACACGAAGTTGAGCTTTTTGGCCACCAAACTTTATTTTCGCATCTCTTCCTAAACTATAAAAGATAAAACTGTTACAGAGGTATTAAAAAAATGCTTAGGTATATTAGATACCAGAAACTTCACGACGGATTTTTTAAATTTCCTACGTTAAACGTAATAATATGATAAAATAGGTGGCGCTGTTATATTGGCTCCTGTATGCGCCTTAATAAGTAGCAAGTGCGAGTGACATGTCGTTACTTCAGCTTGTTAATTCTTTGAGTTATGTCGATAACTTGGTTTCCTGTCGGATTTATTCGTTACGAATCTTATCTTTCAGAGAGACTCCGAGCATCGTCTCGTCACTTACGTCAAATAAACTCATTCCCCGCATTCAAGTTAGTTAGATCGTTAATTCTAGAAATGAAAATGTTTTAATCAATTACCACGCTTGAAAATCACTTTCTTCTAACTTTCGCTGATTTTCAATTCCGCCATTCCAATAAATCAGTCAGTCATGCGAATTTCCACAATACTGTTCATTGTTTTTCTATCGAATAATATTTTTTTATTATGTACAGCCAAAGAGATGTCTCGGCTCGAAAGAATCATTCATAATGCCTACCATGGCGGGAAAATACAGCACAAATCATACCGTTGGCAACTTAATAAGAAATACGGATTTAATAAAGTGTCTTAACAACAGGTAAAACACATTTTTTCACATAAACAGCCTTTAAGGGTCCACAGCTGGACTTTTTGGATTCAAATTATCTCAATATATTATAATGTTAATAAACACGTTGTTTGGAAGTTAATTATTTAGTCTTTTAATATAATATAATACGGTCCAGATATTGATAGATACAATAAACATAATTTAATTAAGTACTGTTGTTTTAATCCTACTAATATTATACGAAAGTTTGTGTCGTTTGACATTTTGCCTAAGAAACCGCAAAAACTTAGCAGTAAACCCGTAACTCACAAAATACAAACTAGAAAAATAACCCAAAATAAAATCACAGTACCTACCCCAGGTCAATAACTTTTATGGACGAAGAACTATAGGATATATGATACCCAAATTATAAAACGACTTGCCACAGAACATCAAAGAAAAACTTAATGATAAAAACTATAAACGTATGCTCCAATAATATTATCACGAACAGCTGCAGAGTAGCTTTTTATCCCCTGGTATAGTCGCTAACGCAATCATCAATTTGTGCCGCCAACTGTACCACTAGTACCTAACACACTTATAACTATGTACTATGTACTAACTGTACTAACCTAACACACTTGTAAGTATGTACTGATCTATCTATGATGATATCGTACCTATACCCTATTAACCGTGAAGCAACTCAGTTGTGTTTCGGAATGTGGTCCGGAGTAGCCATCTTCTAGATCTTCGTGATACATCGGCGGCCGCATCTTCGCTTTCCATCATGTGAGATTGCGGTCAAACGAAGATCTATTTCTGATTAAGAAAAAAACAATTAACTCAATAATAATATTCACTTACGGGCGTTGATTCTGGTAAGAAAGTATGAACGGTTTAGAAAATATAATTACCTACTTACATGTTAAAAAAGTTGTCAGTTTAGTTTTGATTTGTTTTTAAAATAGTAACCTTTATCCAAATGTATTATAAGATAAAATATAAGTGCAAAACGAGTGTGAGCACCAATACAAATCAACACTGGTTTAAAGGTGCAAAACTTACTTATATAAGAATACTGTTATAAATAAAAAAAGAAATTGGAGCTATAATTTACTATTAAACCTTAAACCTCCACAGCTTAGGTCCACTGCTGGGCGCAGGCCTCCCTAATAAGCGCCTTATTGGCATTTATATCATGGGTAATGCCCATAATCCCCACACTGGGCATGCGGGTTGGGGATCGCAATTTGATGGTTTATGGTATTGTAGCTGTGTGTTGCTGGCTTTAAATATTATGTATCACACTAATATTATAAAGGCGAAAGTTTGTATGGAGGTATGGATGGATGTTTGTTACCTCTTCACGCCAAAACTACTGAACGGATCTGGCTGAAATTTTGCATAGAGGTAATTCTAATACTGGAATAAAACATAGGCTACTTTTTATCCCATAAATCTGTTCCCGTGGGATGAAAATTACCTTTTAATGTTTTCATAGGAACAACGCGTGCGAAGCCGCGGGGCGCAGCTAGTATTTAAATAATTTGATATGAGTTTATAATGATCAAATGAAAGTTATGTCAAGTATAATTGATTTTGTTATTACAAACCGACCTCAATTACTAGTTTTTTCATGGAACCCATTGTTAGAACCAAATTAAAATGGGACCACACGGGTAGTACCAGCTTTCAAATACAGAAATAATCATGAAAATTGGACCACCCAGTCAAAAGTTCTGAGGTAACAAACATAAAAAATACAGTCGAATTGAGACTTCATTTTTTTAAGTCGGTTAAATATTATGGTAAGGTGCTTACCATACCATAATATTTAACCTACATATATATTGATGTGAGATTAGATTTTGTGTACCTATGTTATATTAACATATAGCATAGGTATATTGAAAATTAATCATTATTTTATTATGTAAAATTGTTATTTAATTTGTTATAATGTACCTACCAATTTGATTGATGTGACTTTTAATTGATTTTAACAATAAAATGACTATCTGACTAACAAATGAAAATGTTCATTTGTTAGTCAGATACTCTGATGATCATTTGATCACACTAATATTATAAATGCGAAAGTTCGTATGGATGTATGGATGTATGGATGTATGGATGTATGGATGTATGGATGTATGGATGTATGGATGTATGGATGTATGGATGTATGGATGTATGGATGTATGGATGTATGGATGTATGGATGTATGGATGTATGGATGTATGGATGTATGGATGTATGGATGTATGGATGTATGGATGTATGGATGTATGGATGTATGGATGTATGGATGTATGGATGTATGGATGTATGGATGTATGGATGTATGGATGTATGGATGTATGGATGTATGGATGTATGGATGTATGGATGTATGGATGTATGGATGTATGGATGTATGGATGTATGGATGTATGGATGTATGGATGTATGGATGTATGGATGTATGGATGTATGGATGTATGGATGTATGGATGTATGGATGTATGGATGTATGGATGTATGGATGTATGGATGTATGGATGTATGGATGTATGGATGTATGGATGTATGGATGTATGGATGTATGGATGTATGGATGTATGGATGTATGGATGTATGGATGTATGGATGTATGGATGTATGGATGTATGGATGTATGGATGTATGGATGTATGGATGTATGGATGTATGGATGTATGGATGTATGGATGTATGGATGTATGGATGTATGGATGTATGGATGTATGGATGTATGGATGTATGGATGTATGGATGTATGGATGTATGGATGTATGGATGTATGGATGTATGGATGTATGGATGTATGGATGTATGGATGTATGGATGTATGGATGTATGGATGTATGGATGTATGGATGTATGGATGTATGGATGTATGGATGTATGGATGTATGGATGTATGGATGTATGGATGTATGGATGTATGGATGTATGGATGTATGGATGTTTGTTACTTCTTCACGCCAAAACTACTGAACGGATCTGGCTGAAATTTAAAATAGACATAGTCCTAGGTCTGGAATAAAACATAGGCTACTTTTTATCCCATAAATCAGTTCCCGTGGGATGAAAATCATCTTTTAACGTTTCCATAGGAACAACGCGTGCGTAGCCGCGGGGCGCAGCTAGTACTCATATAAAGGCGATGCATGGTTCTACCACTAACATCAGGTGGGCCATCTATTCTGCTTGTTCTTTTAAACAATAGTATTGATAAAAAAAACTTAGGTATATATAAAACCCTCGACTATTTGTTTAATAGACATAACTTTTATATATATATAATTTATTTTAGTGGTCATAATAATATTGCTGTAATTAGAGTTAAATCAGTGCTGATAATTATTGTATTGGGTAAAACCGAGAAAGTCTACACGTGTTTGCTGTTCAAAAAATCAGTAGGGATTTTATAGTAAGATAACAATAATAAGCAATCAAAAATTCGCCTTGTGGCAACACTGAAAGTCAGACGTGTCAATCAGCTGATACAAATTTATTTTATGTTTTTTGTGGATATTTGAGTGATTTAGCTAATTTAAAGTGTTTAGAACAAGTAATTTGTACCAATTACTTACAATAAAGTGAAATATTCAGTAAAATCTTGTCAATATAAACTGTGTAAAGTGCTACAGATTTTGTAACGGTCAACCGCCAAAAATTGATCGCTTCTGCTCAAAGAACACATAATACGACCAGGGCTCAAGAGTTGACAATAAATAACACTTTCGGAGGATGAGACCCTTCCACTCGTTGATTTATCAACTGGTGATAACCAACGCATGATCGAATCCGTGCAAATCGAATCGAGCGGCACTCGTCGGCGATTGTTTGGAAATTCAAACTACAGTTGGGACGGAGATATTTCCAGAGTCAGCATTTAAACCTGGGGAGTATTGTTATCAAATTATCTCCTTGACTAACCTACACACATACCTAACTGTACCTACCTACCAACTACAGATAAACAGGTACACTGCTCACTCTGTGAGTCTCTTCACAAATCACACACAGGCTTGTTCTATCTCTCTTAGCTTGACAATCTGTGGAAGCTAAGTAGTAGACGAACCATTTAGCCTCAGACAACCTTACACTTACAAAACACTCAACAATTTACAATAAAAATAACCTCCCTATGTTATGTAGGTACTGTATATCTATTGCAGTTTAATGTAATAATTATTTAGACTTCTACAAAGTTCTGACTAAACAATTTGCCTACTAAATTGTAACCTAGATTATTTTCTCTTAAAATTATCAAAGTAACCTTAGTGAATGTTCTCCGAGCAAGTTACAAGTAAACATTAAATACTTATTGAACTAAATGTTCTAGCAATCCCTTGGTCCTAACTATTTTTTTTAATTCTACTTTGCTCCTCCTACTCATATTTCAACTGGTTTCTTTCACCATTGGTCACTGGGCTCTTTTAGACCCATCACACCTCAACTTGGTTTCTCACCATCAGAGGGTGACCTTGGAAGAACCAGTCTCTCATCACCTGCTAATAAATTCAAACTTAATTTCCCATTCACTTCACTTCTTCACTTCTTATTTCTTTATTTTATTCTTATACTAGTTAACTTTAGACTGCTATTTTTCAGGGACACAAAATGATGACCAGAAGGGCATGTGACCTGGAGGCTAAGCTGAAGCTCGCTACAGCCCAGTTAAAGGAAGTCAAAGAGGACCGAGACAGGCTGCTTCAAGAGCAGGAGGATAGCGAAGCTGAGTTCCTGGCTAACCTAGGCAGGATCCAAACACTCAAGGGACAACTCGCTGAACTCCATGCTCACCATGAAGATGCACTGTCAGAAGTCGACCGTTTGAATGCATGCTTGCATTCCGTGGACAATTGCCACGAATCGTATGAACTGGTGTTGCAGCAAAACAAAGACTTACAGCAAGAGCTTTCAGAGTGTAGAATAAAATTTGATAAATTAGAGTGTAAGCCGTTGACTTCAGCGACTAGTATTTCTAGTTTAGATCTTCGAACAGAACTTTTATCTACAGATATTAACATGTCAAATGTGGATCTCAGTACACCATGTCGCCATAGTCACAGCCAGACACCCGTCATGAAAGGGACTAATAAAATTAAAAAATATGTTAAGTTAAGTAACTTCATTAGGAAATCTGAAAGAAAAATTAAAAAACAGAAACAACTTCTCAATAATGCAAAATTGAGCAAGGAAAAATCTAGATGTAACTTACAAGAAGAATTGGACTCTTGTTATAGTTTATTAGGACGTAATTCTAAAGATTTAAACTATATGGCAGAAGAAATAGTTAATTTAGAAAGGGCACTTCATGATGTTACCTGTAAATATAAACGAGCCCAAGAAGATGCCAATGAAAACTACCAAAAAATGTTACAAATTGTAAGTAATGATAGTGTATATTCTGAAGTACGGCACAGCAGCACTCAAACTAATCTTGAGAGTACCACAAACTCTTTAACTGAAGATGGTGCTGTAGTGTCCCAGTCACCGCTGTTACTACCATCCGCGATGCTGGCGCCGCCCTCACCTTCGCTCAAGAACCACTGTGGTGCCTCTAGCAGCAACACAGCTCCAACCCCCACTACCAGGTGCCCGTCAGCTCAAACTGCGCCATCTCCAGTTAAAGATTTAGATCCAGACCACAGTCAATATACCCGGAAGACTATAATATACTCAGATGGTTTGGGTGCTGGCATGGGTTTAATGCTGAGTGGCTTGCTGGCGCAAAATGTAGTTAACAATTGCTATCCAAATGCCAACATAAATATAATTACCGATAGCATTCAGCAAGATGACTCTCTGAATAAGAGTACAACTTTAATTGTTCAGCTTGGTGAAAGTTGTGTGAAACGGTCACAGTTGATTAGGCTAGTTGAAGTACTTCTGGGAAAGGTACAGAATGGACTAGGGAAACTTATTATTTGCTCCTTTCCTTACTCAAAGTCATTGACATCAATTCAAAATGACAATATATGTAAAAATAACATGCTGATGTACAACATGACATGTCGTCATAGTGATGTATTATTTTTTGATACTAATAACTTTATTAGTAATACTTTTTTGAATAAGGATACAATGTACCTAAGCAAGAAAAACAAACTAAACATTGCTAAATTGTTAGCATATAATATTTTTGATCCCGTTATAAATAGTATAACGCAGTTACCTGACGAGCCTGTCTATATAGTTAGTAGCAGTACTAATGAGGGCATTAAAGCTATTGTGTCAGTAAATACAAATTTAAACTGACCACAGCGACAACGGGAAAGCAAAATTCATTTCATATAGTCCATCAGAATATACAAGGCTTACCCAGCAAAATCCTAGAATTAGAATTATTTTTGAATTATTTGAATGTAGATGTTATGTGCTTATCAGAACACTGGATTGTAAAAAATCAGTTACTGCCCTTTTATAATAACTATTGTTTTGCAAGTTCCTATAAAAGAAAAGCTGCAATACGTGGTGGCTCTTTGATTATAGTTAAAAATAGTCTTAAATGTAAAGAACGTAAAGATATTGTAAACCTCACTATTGAGAGGACTATTGAACTTTCTTGTGTGGAACTGGAGCGACACATCATAGTGTGCGTGTACCGCCCTCCTGACGCAAATCAAGTAGCTTTTGAATGTACTATGGAAGAGGTTTTGCTGAAATTATTTTCATGTAGAAAGGATCTCATTGTTTGTGGCGACTTTAATATAGATATTTTAGCGAATCCCCTCGCCGATAGGCTGCTTAATTTATTCAAATGCTTTAGTTTACGACATCTTTTTCATGATCCTACTAGAGTAACCCTAACATCTGCCACTTGTTTAGATAATATTTATTGCAGTCTATCTCCAACCAACAAAGCAGTAATCAAACATTTCAAATCAGACCACTATGGTCAGAGTGTTAATTTTAGTTATAATCTTAACGATAAAAACAAAGTTGAGAAATATACCTATAGGCCTATTACAGAGAGCCGTATTAAGAATTTTCAAAGTCAAGTGGAACTAGCAGTAGCTAATATAACTTGTTCCGCTAACCCTAATGATCTTTTTGCCAAACTTTTAAGTGTTTTAAACAAAGAACACAGCGAAGTATTTAAATATAAAACATGCACAGTTAGGGACAGGGTCGGATTTACCGATTGGGCCACTCCCGGTATTTATAGAAGTAGGAATAGACTATATGATCTTTATGGTGCTAGAGAAGCTATGTTAAATGATCCTGCGTTTCTTTTGTATTTAACAAACTACTCAAAAACATTTAAAAAAGTCTGTAACACAGCGAAATGCCTGTTTTTGAGGAAAAAAATTGTAAACTCATCTGATAAAATCAAAGCAACATGGAGACTTATAAATAACGAAACTGGTAAATCTAAGTCACGAAAAAGAGAAATAAGGTTAAAAATTAATAATTCAATACTTATAAACGATAAAGATATTGCCGATGCTTTTGATTCATTCTTTTCTGATATTCCTAAAGTTGTTACCCGGTCTCTAAACTCCTCACCTTCAATCGCGGTTAAATTATTAGAATCATCTGTAGATAAATGTACCGAGGTTTTTATATTTAGTCATGTAAACGCTAATTATATTGTGAAAACATTTAAGTCTATTAACATCAAAAATACTGAGGATCTTTGGGGTATTTCAACCAAAGTACTGAGTTCTATTATTAAGGAAGTTGCTCCATACTTGGCTTACATTTTTAATAGTTGTATTGATGCAGGAGTTTTCCCTGATCTCATGAAATATAGTAAACTGGTTCCTCTTTATAAATCTGGTAGCTACACTGATCCGGCCAATTATAGGCCAATTTCAATACTTCCTGCAATGAGTAAAGTTTTTGAAAAAATTATTCTCACACAGTTGTCCTCTCACTTCAACCTCAATAGGTTGTTACATAAAAATCAATTTGGCTTCACCAAGGGTAGATCGACAACTGATGCTGGTACAGTTTTATTAAAGCACATATTGGATGCATGGGATAAAGCGAAAAACGCTATTGGTGTATTTTGTGACCTTTCTAAAGCTTTTGATTGCGTTGATCATGGTACATTAATAAATAAACTAAGACATTATGGAATTCAAAACAAGGCACTGGACCTTATGCAATCATATTTATCTGATAGAGTCCAAAAAGTAGATATTGGTAAAGAAAGATCTAGGGGATCAAAAATCGATTTAGGAGTCCCGCAAGGATCAATATTGGGTCCTTTTCTATTTTTAGTATATGTAAATGATCTCCCATTTCTAGCAAAAGATCTCTGTGATATAGTCTTATTTGCTGATGATACTTCATTGATTTTTAAAGTTGACAGAAATAAACATAATTATGACGATGTAAATAATTCTCTTTCACAAATACTAGATTGGTTCACCGCCAATAACCTCTTACTCAATGCTTCAAAAACCAAATGCATAAAATTCATGTTACCAAATGTAAGAGAGCTCCCAACTAAGATAATGCTAAAGGATGAGATTGTTCACCTTGTAGACTCAACTGTTTTCCTAGGGTTACATATTGATTCCTCTCTTCAATGGAGACCGCAAATTGATGCTCTGGCAAACAGACTTAGTTCAGCAGCGTATGCGGTTCGAACAATTAGATACATTACCGATGAAGATACAGCTAGGTTAGTTTACTTCAGTTACTTCCATAGTGTTATGTCTTATAGTATTTTGCTTTGGGGACAGGCAGCTGACATCCAGACTATCTTTGTTATTCAGAAAAGGGCGGTACGCGCTATTTATAAATTAAATCCACGAGACTCGTTAAGGGAATTATTTAAAGAAATAAATATTTTAACAGTAATATCGCAATACATCTATGAAAATCTAATGTATACACACAAAAACAGAGATAACTTTATGAAAAGGTGTGATGTTCACAATAAAAATACAAGAAACAAGAACAAATTACACATCCCATCATATAGATTACGAAAGGTAGGGAAATCATTTGTGGGCAATTGCGTAAGATTCTATAATAAGCTTCCATCTGAAGCAACTGAGCTCCCTATTCGTAAATTTAAACTGTACATAAAACGAAATCTTATCAAGAAAGCCTATTACTCCGTAGATGACTACGTAAATGATGTTAACGCTTGGCCGGATGTCGCCCAGTTCCATACAGACAATAGTATGTAAGACCAGTTAGACTTAGTTATCCTAAGATTGTATTAGTTGATAAGCGATGGACTTGCTAGTGGTTTCTTTTTCACTTCTTCCGCTAGTGGACAAAAAATTGAAGTGAATTAAAGTCAATTGCACCTTATTTCTTGTTGATAGTAATAACTATTTATCAAGCTGTTTATATAGTAAAAATTTGACTTGTCTAAGTACTTATTTTGTAAGTCTAAAGAAATAAACGATTTGACTTTGACTTTGACTTTGAATCACTGTCCAAGTTTTTTAATGACGTCTTTAAACGAACTCCAAAGTTTGGCAAAGTAACCCACTGTTCTATTAACAAAATCAGTTTCTTTGAACTTTGGGGGGCCTTGTCTTATTGCTCTTTGGTTTGCAATCTTAGATCCGTATAAACAATTTAATCGTCGACTGGTTTTTAGGCGCTTCTTGGAATATTCTCTTCTTGCATTATAAACTATGGGTAAATCACTCGAAACCTGTAAACTCTTTTCTGCAGTGCAGTGAAAAACAACATGAGCTATAA
Organism: Eupithecia tripunctaria; assembly: GCA_955876795.1. Classification (NCBI taxonomy): domain Eukaryota; kingdom Metazoa; phylum Arthropoda; class Insecta; order Lepidoptera; family Geometridae; genus Eupithecia; species Eupithecia tripunctaria. The sequence goes on along the minus strand of OY041623.1, from coordinate 1,887,477 downwards.
AATATAAACAAACCATAAACGGTAAAATGACACATTTTGACCGGTGCATGAGTTTAAAATTTTAATGAAATAAGTGATTTTTATATCTAGTTATCACTTATCTGGAGAAAATGTCCAAAGTCTATGAAGAGTGACAAATTGATTAAAATACGATAAGGTAGATAGGTACTTTGATTTTGAAACTATCTTTGCAGTATTTGAGGATAACTCACGCGACACCGTTACAAGTCCGACCCGATTAGCGGCCGTAGTTACTATTTTTTGTCCGAAATAAAGGATTTTCAATAGTTTGACTAGGTATTAATTCAAGGAACCAAATGAATAGAAATATGATAATTACTAGCTAGATAATGGATAAACAGATTGTTCCTGAAAAATCAGCGTTTGTTATTATATGTATTCAGGTTCCTACTCACAAAATATAATTAAAAAGACTTGACTAATCTAATTGTAATTCTAATTCTAAGTGGGGGAACTAAGATCTGCACGGACGTCTCGCATAGGAGTGTATTGTGCATTATCCCCCTGCCTAAGCAGGCCCTAACCAGCCCAGCTCCTTGAAGTATCGGAGCAGGACTTTAGGTGAGTGACAGCTTCGTTTCAGCTTTCCTGTGGGTGTGGATGGGGTTGATTCCTCAATGAGGCACTTCAGCCCTGTTTTGTGTCTGGCCTCCTCTGTGGCCGTGCTGTGTACCACGACATGTTCCACAGTCTCTTCTTCTTGAAAGCAGCCACGACATAGGCTGCTGTCTGTGTGTGTGTGTCTTGACTAATCTCTTGTTCTGGAAAAAAAATCTCAGGCTCTGCGCAAACTGTGTAAACAAAACGTAAGTAGATTTTTGAGTGTCATTTTTGTAAGGTTCTAGGTATCTACGGAGGAAGCTGCGAAATACTTGATCGAAAGTTCAGTTTAGGCCATCGATCAAAGTTTTCGCCAGCCCTGCCGCAAATACCTGATCGATGGTTTAGACATATAAAATTTAATGTTATTTAAATTTTAAGTTAAGCTTTGGTAATGCCTGAGATATTCAGGAGGGAAAAAAAGACTCAGACAGAGCGAGACTTTCTGTCTCGTACACAAACACGAAACCATAGATTGAAGTAGTCAAAAATCAAAATGACGACTTTTTCCTAGTATACTTTATAACCGACTTTATAATAGGAGGAGGTTCTCAATTCCTCAAGCCGGTGGTCTACGCGTGCCTCTTCGCAGCCTCTAGTGCCAGAGCAAATACTTCCCTCATCATACCCCATCAGCCTATATTGGTACACTGCTGGACTCAGGCTACGGGAACGGGAACTACGCGGGTGAAACCGCGAGGCGCTGTTAGTAAATCGTAAAATAATAAATAATGATCACAAAATTTCATAAAATTTTGTCGACCTACATAAACAAACATTGTTGGACAATTCACACAGCATTAGCTAGCCTCAAGCTTATCAGAGCTTGTGCCGAGCCGGGAATCGAAACCGCAACCTACGCGCATGTGGACCTTCGCCCGCCGCGCCACAAAAGTCGTCAAATGTAGCTACATTTATAATTTTTTTTAAATGTATAAAACTTACATTAAACAAAAAATACTATAGATATGTCATTTTCCTTGAAGCTTTGTTTTTTATTCATTCTGTTTCAATATCAAAAGGTTATCATCGTGACATAGTTCAGGTTCAATTGAGTAGAGAGGGGTAAAAAATACACATAGCACTGGCTTTGTTTTGTTCCAAAATCAGGATACCTACTCGTACCAACACATAAAATATTTATTATAAATATTCACTAGTATTTATCGCGTTTATTTACATATTTTTCCCAGTTGTTGTTGCAGTGTTCTGATCGTGTAAGTTAAAAAAATCATGTAACAGATTGTCATTGATAAAAAAAACTTTATATTTAGAGACACAGCTCGATCATATAATAGACTAACTGTTAGTCTGATAAATTATATCAGACTAATTATTATTGTCCTTGTTGGTCAACAACGCCAAATCTGTTATATCGTCGAGACACATCGTCGAAAATTCAATTCAGTCGACAAATTGTCTTCACCACATTTTATTGATAATCAAAAACAATTTGCAGATAATAACTAATTAACGAATAATTAGACGGATCGAGGTTTTTATATTAATGAAAATATTTTCATACAAGATCAGAATACGATAAATACCCATGAATATTTAAATTTGTTGATATGAGTACGCGTAAGAGATTTTGTCAATATATTTTAATAATTAAAAAAAAACATAGCATCTAACATTACCTTAATCGTCTTTATAGAAGGAAAAAAGGTCGATGATGATGATGATGTAATAAAAACATTATAATTTAGTCAGAAACATTTTTTATTGTCTATTATTCAATATTGCATGTGGGTATCCAATCACTTTAGAATGAGCCAACCTTTTAATTGTCCACTTTTCCTTTTGTTAACAATAAAATAAGTAGAGTACCTACTTACCTAGATAAAAGTTCCCTTTCCTGTTATACCCATTTACGTTCACATCGTTGGAAGACGTTAACAAAATGAAAAACATTTTCTTTTTTATATTCATTCTCATAGCGGAGAACGGATGTGTTCCAGTAGAAAATGCAATTCCTAAAGAAGATACGAGCAAAAACGAAACAGAATTCAAGCTAAGTGAAGTTAATAATAACGATCACATCACCTTGGATTTTAATAAAGATGTGAGCATTGGCACACATACTAATAAAACAGACATCGAAATTCGTGAAGAAAATTCTGAGAACTCAGTTAATGTAAGTGACATAGAAGGTACAATTTCCGGAAATGATTCTACCAAAAATGGTGTTCTTGTCACATCTATTGATAAAGATTTTGATTTAAACAATCTAATACCCAGTCTCAACGGAACTGTTAATGTATTTGACATAGAAGGTACAATTTCCGGAAAAGATGATAGCAAAAATAATACAGGTGTTTTTGTCACATCCATTGATAAAGATTTTGACCTAAACAATCTTATACCCAATCTCAATGAAACTGTTAATGTAAGTGACAAAGAAGGTACAATTTCCGGAAATGATAATAACAAAAATAATACAGGTGTTCTTGTTACATCTATCGATAATATTTTTGACTTAAACAGTGTACCCTGTCTCAATGGAACTGATACAAATACTGCTTGTGAGAATGTGACAGCACAAATGGGAGTGAGAAGAAAGTTGTTTGTCATTGAAGGGTGTCCAACTGGATTTAGCAGGGCTGAAGGTATGTGCATTGAGATCGAAGAATAAAATACCCAACAAACAAATACTTACTCAAATAATGAAGTGAGCCTGAAAATGTCGAGCATAACACAGATCTCCTCCGGTTATGCGAAATGAGTAAGATAAAACAATAGATAAAAATTGTGATATTGAATTCTTTGAACTAGCTGATACAAATATTGAGAGAACGGCGGACTGATAAAACGATTCATAACGTGACAAGATCACAAAGAAAACGCTATGAATCTCGAAATTTGTTTTATTTGTGCGATTGTTGTCAGTGTCTTATCTTCTGCATACTCTCGAACAATCTTGGATTCTGATCTTCGGACTAACGATGATGCTGCTGAAGAAACTCATTCAAGTCAAGAACCTACCAAAACAAATGCAAGTAAAAAAGTGATTGCCAAAGTCGTGAATGTGCCAGAAATTGAAGAAACAGCTCAAGTGAAAGTGAACCTAATTTCAGAAGTTCAACGTGGGGTAAAAACTGAGGGTTGTGAAAGAGGATTCTATATAGGCAGACACGGGGCTTGTGTATCTAGCGTACCTACCATTGAACACCTTTTTTTTGCGGACGAATGTCCAACAGGGTACGATAGATCAGATAGCGGAATATGTGTTCCTATTGAAGAATAAAATGTACATTTATTTATTTATTTATCAAAAAGGAACGCCAACAGCGTATACATTATAGTGTACTTAGTTAGTAGACTTTTATGAATAAGAGGGTTATTATATAAAAATGCCTAAGTGTGGACGAAATTATATTTATATTATTTCATTCTATTCTCAAACCTCATCAAGAATCATCATCAACACCAGCCTATGCTAACTATATCATGATTATGAAATAATATCTTTGTTAGAATAACTAATAATTTCTGTCTATTATTCAAGATTAGAAAACATTGAAAATCGAAAGAAAAATTATAAATTGCAAATATGCAATCTCCAATGTCCAAACCAATGCAGTCTTCCCACGACCATCAAATAGACAAACTTGGCCTAGTTTAAACGTTAAGAGCATGCTATATTAGCTACAGACATCCATCGTAGATGCATTCACTATCAACATGTCGAAGATTATAGTTCTATTATCCATCCTCGTGTCAGTACACTGTGGGCTACTGAACAATTTACTTGAAGAGAAGAAAGACCTAGACAGATCTCTTAACAATGGTATAACCACATTAGATAAAGGATCTGAACCTGTGGTGGATGGCCTTACTGGACTTCTGGGTATTAAACAAGGAAACCCAAAGAACACGGCAGATGAACAAGTCAAAGCTGAAACGACTACTGTAAAAGATGGTACGACTGAAGTACCTGCAACAAGTGAAGCTACGACCAAAGTGATAGAAACTACAAGTCCAAAAGTCGCAAATGCTACTGAGAGCAAGACGGAATCTACGAAAGCGAAACGGAAATGAATGTAGGTTGGTTTAATAAGTGAATTAGGCGTTTTCAGTTTGAAATAAAATGGAATAGACCTTGCACAGGTTGACATGACACTTTAGCACATCTTTTTATTAACAACCACAATCTTTTATTCTTTCGCGAAAGATTTCTGCCATCTATCAAGTTCTAAGCTAATGTGAGAGTTTTTGAAAACGGCTTAGTCAAAGTTATTTTTGTTTTGCTTTATAAAAATCATAAAAAAATATTTCTCATAAACGTCTATCTACAGATCTAAAAGTCAAGATGGTTTGGCAAGTTTCACTTTGGGTCATAGAAAGAGTAATAATTATAAAAATGTATTCTATATTATTTTATTGACATAAGTAAAGTTATAATTATAATTATTTGCCGTGTACATTTTAGCTTACCAGTTTTAAGTATTTATTTATTGTATAAAAATGCCTAAGTGTGGACGAAATTATATTTATTTATTTGAAGTTTTCTTGTTTACTTACTTATTAGGTTATCATGATGATTTAGATGAAAATAGGATATATATAATATATATATATATATATATATTGTACTCGTAGGTACGAAAGATATGCATTCGTTTTAATATTCATGTGTATTTAGCTGATGGGTTAATTTTCTTTTGTTTTTATTCCTAATCAAAATACAACCAATGAACAACAAAAACAGTTATGCGTGATACACTCAGGCCATATACAGAAAGAAAGCTGGAAACTTATAAGCGCTTACCGGCGCTTGACAGCGCTGGTCCGTTTTACACAAAGGAAGCTGGTTGTCGCAGTTGTTTATTAATTTTAGATGGCAGCGCCCAGCGCTGACCAGCGCGAAGCTTGAAGCTTGTCGGCACTTGTCGGCACCGTTCAGTGCTTATCTGCGCGCGTTCATATATTTTCCTGCGCGGGTTACCAGCGCTGTCAAGCGCCGTTAAGCGCTTATAAGTTTCCAGCTTTCTTTCTATATACGAACTCACGATTACATTCTGAATCCACCAGTAGATATGCAGCTGAGTGTGTGATACTGTTCACTAGTTTGCGTTGCCTTTATTCTCTATGGAAATGTGAAAGTTATGTTACCTTCCCGATTGGAGCTGTGTCACGTAACCATAGAAAATAAAGTAAAGGAGACTTTATAGTAACAGTATGGCACACACTCAGCATACATATAAGTTGTACAACTCCATCCGCTATTAACACTACTTACATTAATCTTCAGTTTCTTTTTTGTCGTATGTTTATTTTTGACTAACTATAGTTACGTAACGATAAGAAGGTTCCACCTGTCAATTTCTCCATGAAGTCAACAAACTTATCCTTGATCTTCTCAAAAAAACCTTCTGGTTTTACTTCTATATCTTTTAACATATTTTTTATTTTATTTTCATCTTTCTTTGTTATATTTAAACCTGGTACTTCTATATTTCTTTTGCCTTTTATTGTTTTGTATTCTCCCCTTTGGCTGCAAGTGAGAAAACATTTAATTCAGAAGGATTAACTACATGAAGATGTAATAAGTAATGGAACCTGATTCAAGCCTACTGCAAATCTACAGTCTATCCGCTGCTGGACGCATGCCTGCCCCTGATAGGGCTTTTATCATTTGAATAATGGGGAGTAAAATAAAGGTTGAGGATAACCTATATAATAATTATAATATTTGGCAATTTGTTACGCTGTACTTAAAATAATTGTATTTAATTACTTACTGGTGCGTTCTCCAAATTCCTGTCATTATGGGAGACTTTGCTTCTAACGTTCCATTTCTCAGATATTTCAGAATTTGTTTCAGTTCGAGAGACTTGAGTGGTAATGATTCATTTTGATCATATTTTATCTTTTGAAACATTCGCAGGTTTTCGTTCGTTGGTTTGTTCTGCGATTTACCTCCTTTGTTCCTATAGTTCTTAGACCGCGTGAAGGCGTTGACCATTTATTTCCTAACATTTTTAAATATTCTTTCAATTTACGAGAGTTAGATTCTTCTTGCATAAACTTGATATGCCTTGGATACTTTGGGACTAACTGTGAATTCCAAAACTGTTCTTTTTCAACAGATTTTCTCAACTTCAATCGATATACCAAGCGTTTCAGTTGGGCGAATGAAATATATCGTAGCGTCGGTTTTTTTGCGAGATATTTTTCTGAGTACTTCGATGATAAAAGTTGCGGGCTTTCTGGTGGCATCGGACAGTTCAGACAGTTAGAATCTAGTTTGGGCAATATTTTCATGAAGAGTATTTTGAATTCATTATCCTCTACGCAGTTTAATGCAGCTACCGCTAGGATTAGTGAAATTAGATTTATTTGAGTAACGGAAAACGACATTGGCAAAGATTGCAAAAACAGAACCGATTGAATTTTACTGAAGTTTTTCAACCATGAATATGTAAGTAGATAGTTATATTTTAATTATTTTTGCCTTATTGATTTCTGAAACGAAGCTTTGACTAGAACCACTGAAATCGTAAATTACGATTTCTGTGGCTAGAACAATAGGCTTAACTATAGTGGCAGGTCACGCGTGAAAAATCAGATTTTTACTATTATCTTGGTTCCACAATTGATATTTCAGATAAGAAGTTTACGCGCATTGTAAGCCATTTGCTAAAACAAACGTTGAATCAATTGAAGTTTTGGAGTTTATCAAGTTGATTTTAATAAAAAAATATCTAAATCTGTAAACATTGTATGTTCCTTCCTCAACCTGAACAGCTTGTATTGGTCCACTGCTGGACGCAGGACTCTTCCTGATAAGCGCCTTATTGGCGTTTATCTTATGTTATGCCCATAATCGTGGGGACGCGCGATGGGGATTGCAGTTTGGTGGTATAATTGTTCTGCATGGAAGCTGTCAGTCACCTAAAGTCCTGCTCCGATACTTCAAGGAGCTGGGCTGGTTAGGGCCTGCTTAGGCAGGGGGATAATGCACAATACACTCCTATGCGAGACGTCCGTGCAGATCTTAGTTCCCCCACTTAGAATTAGAATTAGAATTAGAACGTTGTATGGTATGATAGGTGTGCACTGCCATAATATATTTACTACAAAGGTTGCGTTATCTTTATTTTCTGTGGAAATGTTAAAGCCGCGGGCATAAACTAGTCAATCATAAATACCATTAGGCTCCTATGGGGTCTTACACAGATACGAAAAGATATCGGCGGGGAATCGTACAAAACCGTATTCTGTATGCCTTCGTTGGTTTTCTCAGCTGCGCCACAGCGTGATTCGGGCATGAATTTAACTGTCAAGTAACCACGCGCGCTGCCAGCGTGTTAGGGCACAGATTAGCGTGTACCTACATCACGAATACTTGTGGAATTAAACAAATAGGTACTTTTAGGTATTACTAGTGCTTATCTTGCAAATTTTACCAGATCTCTACTCCAGTGATCGATCTTTATGATGATCACCGATTTGGTGAGACTGGCGAAGGTCTGCTTGCGACGCAGGAGGTTGCGAGTTCGATTCCCGCCTTGGGATAAATGTTTTTACGATCTGCATATATTTGTTCCGGATGTTCTGGGTACTTCCCATGTATAATATATTTATCTTTGTCATGTATACTATTAGGTATGTATATCAGCCATCTAGTACCCATAACACAAGCTAAGCAACAGAATAACATAACTTAGTACGACAGTTAAACGTGTTGTGTTCACGTCCTACCTAACAATTGATTGTAGGCCAAGCAAGAAAAAAAAACTTTTGTATTTTTAACTTTCTATATTAATTCAAGTAATGATTTTCCATTTTACATCAATAACTTTAATATTTACTTTCTCTCTAAGAAGCCTTTAATCTAATCATGTTTACAAACATTACTTAACTATAGCAAAGTATTTCGACATGGCCTTATATCTTTTTAATATTGTTTTTAAATTTTTTATATCTTTTGAATTTAGGGGGTTTGGGTACGGTAAGGTACGGCTTCTTTTTCAATGTATGGGATTTGGGGCATTTCAGAGCGGTTAAATCATTCGAACATTTCAATTCTGGTTCAAACAACAAAACGACTTTCGCGTCAGGAGTTTTAATCGCTTCTTCCAAATAAACATATTTATTCTTATCGAGAACTATTCGAACTGTTTTGTCAGTAAAATTTTCTTTCTCATTCAGAAACATTTGCATTGGTGTCTCATTCCTCAATGATTTCAAATATTCCATTAAGTTGGGAAGCTTGAATTTTATTATTTTTGTTTCTTTTTCAGCAGAATTTGCTGGTTTTTTAATCGTAGTATTATGCAGCTTTTTGGACATAGCCTGTGAACCGTAAAAACCGTCTATTCGTTCGTCACAATCCGCACAATCTGCAGTCAATACTTGTTCGTTAAGGTCCATGTTATTTATAATGGCATCAATTTCATATTTAGCGTTACTATCAAAGTCATTAATCATGTCACTATTATTTTCATCCAAGTCGATTTCATTGTTCTTGTTATCAGCAATTTCATCTAGATTGTCTTCAATTTCATTATCTCCTAAACACATAAGCACCACCGCTAGGATGATAATTATTTCACGTTTAAATGAGAGTAGGAACACCATGGGTAAAGATTGTCGTAACCGTTGAAATATTACGTGGGTAAATTTTGAAAATAGATAGACTTAACTGCGTCCACGTAGCTAGAATATTATTTTGTAATCTGCCAACTTAGTGTAAGTTAATCACAAGCTTTGCTGTCTTTACCGTCACTTTGAATGTAATAGATAATATTTTTATTGAAGTTAACCTATGTTTCTGGATTAATTGAAGTGAGAAGAAGAGTTTTTAAATAGCTGTAGACTGTTATAGACTGATGATAATTATTAATCAGGGTTTATTATAAATCAATTATAATAAAAACGATCCGAAAGAACTGATTACCAAGTACGGACTGCATCATCGATATTACTGCATCTTCTATTATAATTATGTTTTCATACTTATGTATACAACAATAAACCATTGTCATAAACGATAGTGGTTAACCTGAAATCGACAATAATCAATAATTATGCAATCAAACGGTATGGTACTCTTACATAAACATGGGAGATGGTACTCTTACATAAGTAAGTATGTATACAAAAAATGTTCGTACACATATAAAGAATTTCCATGGTTTATAATATCAAGAGCGGCTTTAGTTACTCAGTTACTCAGGACCTCCACATTGGGATTGGGAATATGTTAAACCAAGGAATGGCTATTTTAACGTATGATAATAAATGTAATTAATATACAAGATCTGACATTAGAATTTTTAGGAACGCTATTCAATTTTTTTTATTTATTATATAGAATGTTGTATTATTAATAATGTAAAACATAAATTTACTAAGCATAGGTACAATTTCCATTGAAAATGTTTTTTATAGCAATAGTTTAGGTATACATAGCAGAATATGTATACATTTCGTGACGTCTAATAATTATTAATAATAAAGACTTTTATGACTATTATTATTATTATTAAATAAATAAATAATTCTGGACAATTTACACAGCATTATCTAGCCCTAAGATAAGCAGAACATGTGTTATGGGTACTAGATAACTGATATACATAATACATAGTAATACATAGTACATAGATATTGCGATACAGTATAATATACAGTGTATATTTTCTTGTGTCAAATAAATGAATTTTACTTTTACATTACTTTATTAATAAAAATATAAGGTTCGTAGTTAACCCGCTTACATTCATAATGAATTAGTCTATGATTGTTTTTTTACACTATTGCATTAGTTGCTCCTGTAAAAATTGTGTAAGTACTTGCTATAAATAAATGAATAAATAAATGATTAAAGCTTAGCTAATAAGTTTAATAAGTTTTTTAGTAATAAGTTGTAAACAAATCAAAAAGGCATTAAAATTACCAACGCGTTCAAACACTAACTTAATAAACCTTTAATTTTTTTAAAAAGCTTATGTTTTATATTTTTAAGCGCCTTGGAAAAGGCCGGACGCACTGCAGCTTTGACTAGCGATGCACTTTTTTTTATTGCTTTAATCAATTCTGAGACGACATTGGATACTACGTCGTCACCACGGTCTTGATAAGAAATTTCATCCGCACTTTTTCTCAAAGATTTACCTTTGTTACGGTCTACGCGAAATTTCACATTCAAGGAGTCTAAAATTTCGCTTACATTGTTCTTTTTCACGTTATTAACATTCATAGAGTTTTCCAAAACTTTGCTAGCATTGTTCTTTATATCGATAGGTAACGTTACACTGAGTTTCAATGCGTTGCTATGTACTGAATAATTATGGTCTTCTGTAAAGGAGTGCTTGAGGACATTTCTACAGTACACAGTTGCTATGTTTAGTAGAACTGCACTGTTGAAAATGATAATACCGATCCAAGGATACATCGGCAAATCAAAATAGATAATCACAAAAACTACGCGAAAATTCATTTGAATTGGTTTGCACAGCTGAGCGCGAGTTGTTGAGTTGAATGCGGGTTTCACACAATAAGTGGTTGACAACGCAACTCTTATGTCTTGTTTACGGATAGGCGGGGCGTCGAGCGACGAGTCGGGCGGCGCGTCGAGCGGCGCGTTGGGCGTTTTGCTATGTTTGTAGAGCTGCGGCGCGAGCGGCGACTCATCGCACGCGTAAACACAAACATATCGCAATGCACGATGATGTTTATGAATAGGCGGGGCGTGAAGAGTGGCGGTGGCCGCCGCGGTGCCCACCGCGCGCGAAGCTTCTTTCGACGCGTCTTCTTTCAAACGCGTTTGAAATCGATTCTCTGTAAAGGCACTCTACCAACGCCATATGTTTGAATTTACTGCGGGCCGCCGCCGCTGCACGCGCCGCCTATCCGTAAAAGAATGCCTCAGGTATAAAAGTTTATATTTGAAAAGGTAAACATAACGGACATATACCTATATATACAGGGTGGGGTAAATTTTTGGCCCCTTCAGGGTAGCTACCGTTTCTTTTGTAGTTAGAATGTCTTGTTCTAAGGAACCTTCTTCTCACGTGGTGGAGAATGGCACCTGCGTCTTGCCATGAAGGTGTTAATCGACTCTATTTCCAACCAGGAACACTTTTTCCAATGTAACATACCATATCAAATCGTAAGTTTTGGCAATAATTATAAAAAAACCATCCCCATACATTTTGTATGAAAAAACGAGTAAGTGAAAACAACAATGTCACTCATTCAATGACTCTTAATTTAAACTCGTATGTTACTATTTTTTAAGTTGGTGGACTAATTTTAAAGGCATCTCAGGAATTAAATTTTTACTTAAGTTATTTACTTACCAAACATTTTTATTTATTTAAACTCAATTAAAAATGACGTTTGTCAAAAAGGAAGATAGGTAGGGTATGTTTCTTATTTTTGTCTGGAGACATTTTTACGTATAAACCATCGTCGTAAGAGCGAACATGGCTAAAGGCCTTTAAAATTAGTCTACTTGATTTATACTAAAAATAAAAAATAAGTAAAAATTTAATTCCCGAGAGCCCCTCAAAGTTAGCCTACCAACTTAAAAAAGTAGTAACATACGAGTTTAAATTAAGAACCATTGAATGAGTGACATTGTAGTTTTCACTTACTCGTTTTTTTTTTCATAGAAAATGTATGTATGCGAATGGTTTTTTTTTATTATTGCCAAAACTTACGATTTGATTTGGCGTGTTACTTTGGGAAAAGTGTTCCTGGTTGGAAATAGAGTCGATTAAGACCAACTTGTTTTTTTGACAAATGTTATTTTTTGGGCGAACCGTACTTTTCTTCAAAATAAAACAGAAGGTTCGTACGAACAAAACCTTCTAACTACAAAAGAAACGGTAGCTACCCTTGAGGGGCCAAAAATTTGCCCCATCCTGTATATTATACATATAGCAGGAGTAATATTCTGCAGAACAATTCTACCACCAAACTGATATTCCTAACTCGCATGCCCAGCATGGCGATTACCATAGCAGCATTATACTGAGCCGGTGACCTTTTTGTGTTAGACATAATTTAATTTTAGTTGTAATTATGTTATGTTCTCTGTGACGCGGTGGGCGAAGGTCTGCCGCAGGAGGTTGCGGGTTCGATTCCCGCCTCGGGACAAATGTGTGTACGATCTGCAGACATTTGTTCAGGGCGTTCTGGATGTTTTTCTATTTTTAATAAAAAATATCTATCTATGTAATGTATTGTTATATGTATATCAGTTATCTAGTACCCATAACACAAGCTCTGCTTAACTTGGGGCTAGATAATGCTGTGTCAATTGTCCAGCATTATTTATTTATTTTACTTATTTATGTTAATTTATCCAAGTCACACAAATAAAGTTTTTGTATTCTATTCTATTCTATTCTATTCTATTCTATTACGGGCATTAGGTACCCCCATGAGATAAAAGCCATTAGGTATGGCGCTTATCAGGGGAAGGCCCGCGTTCAGCAGTTAACCAATATAGGCTCTCGAGGTTGGAAGTTCACCCACGTAGTTTCCGTTCCCGTGGGAATTCCGGGATAAAATACAGCTTATGTCACTTCCTGAAAAGTAAGCTTTTTAATGATGAAAGAATGTTTTAAATCGGTCCAGTAGTATCGGAGCCTTTTCAATTCAAACAAACAAACAAACCTTTTTGTGGCACAAACAAACGATCAAATATTTTCTCTTTATAATATAAGTATAGGGTAGGTATAGATATAAGGATGCAAATATTTCGTAACAATTCTGCGAAAAAACCGTCTGCGATAAAATCTAACAAATTATACTTTATAAAACATTTATCAAAGTACCTAACATCCACGAGACATCGTCAGGACAGTGACACCACTCGATTTCGACACTGAGAGCAGCAAACAACAACGGCAGAGTCCCACCAGAGATGTTGCCACTCCGAGCTCCGCGTGCAAGTATAGTCAGCAAATATTGCGCCTTACCACCACTAGGGTGATTTTTCTGTGAAGTAAATAGTTGCTGACCCCGGCTAGCTCGATATCTTTTGTTTTTAATGCAAAGCAAAATAGTTTCAAACTGGATACATTTGGCCACGGCCTACAAAGTGCAATCCCTCGCCAAAGCACCCTTTTAAACAGTGACGCATCACGCCCATTGTCTGCGTCTGTGTCATGGTAGAAATACACCGTCTGTGTCATCACCGCGCGCGCCGACTAGAGAAAATCCGTAACGGCGAGAATTATAACCTAAAATAATAAAACCACTTCATAAGGTTATGTTTATTACATCTTCAGTATCCGGGCCGTATAATATTACTAAAACGCTAAATAATTACCTTCCGAACCAAGAATTCATTATCATTATAATATCTTGAGCTGATTTGAAGGCAAAAACATCAACAACTTTAAAGGGACTTTTAGGTTTTTGTGTAGTTATTTGTGTATTTTTATTTTTTTGTGTAGTTTTTTGTGTAGTTTTTTGTGTGGTTTTTTGTGTCGTTTTTTGTGTAGTTTTTTGAGTGGTTTTTTGTGTCGTTTTTTGTGTAGTTTTTTGTGTAGTTTTTTGTGTAGTTTTTTGTGTAGTTTTTTGTGTAGTTTTTTGTAACCTTATAACATTTTTTTGCGGATCAAGCGTTTGAAGAGTATCGCGACGCCCAGCACTAGACTTCAATGGACTGAGATAGTGATGATGGGTTTTTTTATTCTTGATAACTGTTTTTGATTTTTTCTTCCTTAATTGAGGTTTTCGCTGTGTAGTTATTATTTTTCTCATCTCAGTGCTTTCTTTTCTACCTTTCCTTTTTTTCATTATATTTTTCCATGTTATATTTTTATTTTTTGTTTTGGTCTTTGATATAAAGTAAGGTATGTAAATGGTCGTTATTGTTTCGTTTTGCCTTATGCTTTTCACTTGAGTTTCGAATTTATTTTCTTCCGATGTTTTTGTACATCCCATAATTGTTTCAAGTGTGTAACTTTCTTCAAACTTTTTTGTATATCCTATAGTTTTTTCAAGTGTGTATTGTGTTTTATCATATTTATATTTTTTATTATCTTCTTTATCTTTACTATCAGCTGAACAATAAAATATTAAAAAATAAATGATCGTTTTGAAAAAGCATTTGAGCTGAGACATATAAATTAAGTTATAAGGCGATAACAAATTTAAATTGAAATAATATTTTTATTATGTAGGTAAGGTAACCAATATCATTAAAAAAATTGGTACCTATCAAAATAATGTATTATTTCTGACTAGCGACAAACCCCGGCTTCGCACGGGTGCAGTGCTGATATATGATACATATAAACCTCCCTCTTTAATCACTCTATCCATTTAAAAAAACCGCATCAAAATCCGTTGCTTAGTTTTAAAGATCTATGCATACCTACATAGGGACAGACAGACAGCGGGAAACAACTTTGATTTTACTATGTAGTGATAAGTAGGTACCTACCGTTAGGTTTGTACGGCTGAGAAGAAAGGTAGAGGAAAATTAGAAGAGTTAGAGACTGATATCGGTAAAGGAGGTACATGCTTGGCTAGAACTACGCGATCAGCTGATCATATCAGCTCCGACGCCCTAGTCAAACCTAGATTAACGCTATTTATATAGATAATTTTTAAAAGTCTGTGTGCTTTATCGATGTTAAGATTACAAAGCTGGTGTCAAATGTTGCTTAGCTCTTGTATTAAGTTTCAAATATAAGTTGCTATTCGATTGTTTCACGTTGTATTTGTAATGCTGAATATTCTATCGATTAACTAAAACATTATTGAACATTGAATAAAACGCGCTGTCTCAATTGGGCTGGTGAGTGGTCGGGCAGCTCATTGCACAATTATTATGCAGTTTAAGTGCAATTTTGCACTTACATCTCGCATAGCAATCCCATGCGAGATGTCAGTGCAGAATTGCACTTGAACATGTCAGTGCAGTACATTTTGTATCTCTTTAAGCTAGCTGCAATAAGATTATTTATTGGTCAAATAAAAACAAAGTTTATTAAATTTCGAGGTTATAAATAAGGTTACCTCTGCTCGGTAATATACACAGAAAGTATAATCTAGATATATTTCTGTGGTAATATATATGGAGTATAATATACGTTCTTCATCCGTGTCCACAGATTACGTAGTAAACCTTCTCTAAGGCTTCGATCTTGAAGGTTATATTTTAACTGTTGGGGGTCCAGAATAGAGGGCACCCATTTCTTACTCTCAATCGAGTTGTCGCTTATGATATCTGGCTCTCTAAGGCTCTTAGAGTTTACATCGATATGTTTATGGTTCTTATGTATTCTGAGTAGAGGCCTATACAATGCTTGGTCGTGAGTGTTGAATATTACTCTTTTTCCATGTGGTACAACCATTTTAAATAACTTTCGTCTTAACCTCCCCAAGGCTAGAGGATATTTGAGACCTCTTGTAAGAATGTCTTTGTCAACGTTATCTTTTTCTATTTCTGCTATGAATTTTTCCTTGAGTTTCGGATTTTTCATCGCTAATCCTAAGCTTATTGCTAGGCTTGCAAATACTACGCAATGTATAACAATGCTTTTAGACATCTTAATGCTAACGCCTTGGGCAGTACGACGTTGTCGATAACTAATTTTAAAAGGAAATCAACTATGAAACCTATTGTAGAGTGTTAATAAGACTTCAATGAAGCAAACAACTTGATGATTAAAATTGATGCCTTAGAAACTCATTTTATGATCGGTGAAATTGCAACCACATTAGAAACACGCTCGTGTGTAGGTACTTATGATCCAGTCCGTGTTCACTTGAGCTGCTTTCTTTTAGGCAGTCCTGCTGTAAGTTTAGACAGTATCGATAGACTGGCTGTAGTGTCATTTGTGAACTAAAGTAAATGCGTAGATACAAGAGCGTTTAAACCTTGTTGATAAACTTACATGTTTTATCAGCGCTACATCAGCCATTACCTTACCACTACCTACCATATACATTAATCTTATACATAATATAAATTGGATTTCCAAAATTACTTCAATACCACGGTTGACAGAGAAAGAATTAGAAAATCCCCTAGAATAACTTCAAAATACAATGCACCTGAAGATAAGCTTGTTAAAATGTATATTTTTATTAAATCTAACGACAATACAATGTTTCAATGTAATAATGATGAAAAATTTAACCGAAAGTCAACTTGTCAATAAATTAACAGAAATATCGAATGACGGCGAGAATGAAAACAGGGTCCATGGTAACGTAAACAGTATCTATGTTAGATCACAAGGTAAACAGAGAAACCCAAGCGTCACATCATCTGAAGAAGACGATAAAGAAGACACTGGTATGAATAACAACGATAAATTGGAGGTAGAAAGTGACAAAAGCGATGCAATTGTACCAATAAGGAACAGTACAATGAAAAAACGTTCAAAAAATAAACATAAAGATGCTATAAACCCCGAAAACTCAAGTGAAACCGTAAATAAGAAGGCGACAAAACGTACAAAGAAACATAAAAAAACAATTCAGTGGACTGAGAAAAGTAGCGAAACGAAGAGACCAAATATTGGTTCGACTATTACAACACTTTGGAATACTTTACGAACATGGTTTCGAAGGAACGGCGTATCTGGACTCCGAAATAAAAATATTAAAAGTTTTATAGATGACCAAAATTTAATAGATGTTATGAAAAGGATTATAATAATTATGAGGTCTTCGGAAAAATCAGGTATTATCCTATTATCTTAATCTTGCCACTTTCGAGAAGCCAGTGCCTATTCTCCTCTTTTTAGGGTTCCTTACACAAAGGGTAAAACGGGACCCTAGTACTAAGCCTCCGCTGTCTGTCTGTCCGTTTGTCACCAGGCTGTATCTCGTGAACCGTGATAGCTAGACAATTGAAATTTTCACAGATGATGTATTTCTGTTGCCGTTATTACAAATAATAAAGTTAAATAATTTTAATAATTAAAAGGGCAACGTCTTTTTCACCTTGAGAACCGATCACCTAGGTTCAGGCAACGTCGGGCGCGGTCAGTACTTGGATGGGTGACCGCGTCACGTTGATTTTTATGTTTTTTAGAGGTAAGATTTGTATTTTTAGATTTTTATAAATAACTAGCTGCGCCTAGCGGCTTCGCACGCGTTGTTCCTATGGACACGTTTAAAATTGATGTTTATCCCACGGGAATTGATTTATGGGATAAAAAGTAGCCTATGTTTGATTCAGAGAGTAGAATTACCTGTGTGCAAAATTTCAGCCAGACCCTTCAATAGGTTTGGCGTGAAGAGGTAACAAACATCAATCCATACATCCATATATCCATCCAAACTTTCGCATTTACAGGTATAATATTAGTGTGATGTGATGTGATGTGATGTGATGGTACGGAACCCTTCGTGCGTGAGTCCGACTCGCACTTGGCAGGTTTTTTACATCGATGGCCCCTAAGCAACATTTTTTTCAGGAAAAATTCAAACAAATAACATAGAGCTGCTCAATTCTTATGTACTGCGAAACGAAAGATCGGGGGAAGATAATGATCCCTTAGCGCCCGGGAAGTTGCCCATGAATTTATTAAATTTGTTCACAAGCACTGAGCCGCCGAAACCAATGTGGTATAAGCCAAACTCTTTTTGGAATTATTGGACGGTATGTTTATTCTTTATTTTCCTACTAACGATGGTGATTAAGATCGGCCAGGTGGGATGACGATCTGCGAAAGACTGCAGGCAGATGCTGGATGCGTCAAGCTGAAGACAGCGCGCTATGGCGCTCATTAGGGGAGGCCTATGTCCAGCAGTGGACTAGTATAGCCTGATGATGGTGATAAAGAAATAAGAAGATATAACACTTGAGCTAACTGCAGACTGTTTCAAACAATACTTAACTGTAAGGTTTTTGTTATTATAATGTGTAACACATTCTAAGTAATTTCGATCAAGACGATTTTTTTAGGGATTTTATTTCATTTCTTAGTAAATACATAGGTACTCAGATATACAAGATTATCAGATAGACAATACCAGTAGAAAAGAAGAAGTTTCCAAGACGCTGGCTGCGTTCCCCCGCTGTATGTCAATGCTGATGCGCTGCACCAGATACTCACCAGCTCTCGGGTCATGCGTCACTTTGACCAGGCGCTCAATATTGTTTTTAAAACTTGAACAAAACCCATATCTCCACGGCCATATCTCGCGAAGAACCGACAACCGATGGGGTAAACGAGTTCTTGAGTGGAGACCACGACAAACGTAGTGTAGGGCGCCCTCCGGCCAGGTGGGATGATGATCTGCGAAAGACTGCATGCAGATGCTGGATGCGTCGAGCTGAAGACAGGGCGCTATGGCGCTCATTAGGCCTATATCCAGCAGTGGGCTAATATAGGCTGATGATGATGATGAACAACACAAAAAAGTATGCAAAGTATGCAGACCTAGAGTCTAAGAGAAAAGAGAAGAGTCGTAAGAATTGAGGGCGCTCGTGTACCTTTTGTTGCGTTGACGAGACAACTCTGTCATTGCAGTACGACTAAAAGTGTTAGTTCACCGTAACGCCACGACTCTTCTCTTTTGGAACAAACTCTACTTATTTTATTTCCTTTTCCAGTACCCCAAGGAAGTGTTCACCGATAATTGTAAAGGCGAAGGACTGGTACAGTATGGGAACCTTTGTATAGACACACTCGGGCACTAAAACGCACAACGGTCACTCGTAACATGATGTTTAAGGTTTTATTTAAATAAAAATTACTTCATTGCCTGGTGTTTGTTACTTTGGGGTGGTTATTTTACGACTGTATGTTTTCATTACGGATGTATCTACCGATGTTTATAGTTTTAGCAGGTTTTCAGTTTACTCAGCTTGTACACACTTTTAAACAGACTTAAAAGGAGAGGTTCTCAATTTTTGTTTGTTACCTTAGAACTTCTGACTGGGTGGTCAGAGTTTCGTGATTCTTTTTTTTATTTGAAAGCTGGTGCTTCCCGTGTGGTTCCATTTTAATTTGGTCCAGTTCTGACAATGATCCATGAGAAAACTATATAATTTAAGTCGGTTTCCAGTTTTTTAAAACAAAATCAATTATTATTATGCAACAGTTAATTATTATTTTTAACCGTGAAAACCTCATAATAGCCTCCTGCTTCGATCTATTATTTTAATTTGTATGTATGTGCTGCTGGTTTTCCTTAAAATAAATAAATAAATGTAAGCGAGTAACCTACGAATGCGTGCGCGGAAGACGCAGTGCAGGCGCGACGCGAACCGCACTCACTGATGAAGGGGATGAAACGTTGGTGTTCTTTCAACATAAATAAGGTGCGTAAGTAACCCGCAATGAATACGATAGTTTTTACAATAAACTTTATGTTTGATGATAAAAAGTTATCGACATCGCTGAAGTGGCAGTGGGTCGGCCATATCTCGAGACTAACCGACCAACTCTTCTGGGGTAAACGTGTTCTTTAGTGGACACCGCGAACCGATTCGCGGTGTCCAAATACACAAACACACTCACGTATACATACACACACATACGCGCGCTAATATATATTTAATCAGTAAATACATTTATATAAAAGTTATAGTGTTAATTTGTAGTTATTACTTTTAATTTAAGATAATTTAAGTTGTCACACTTATAGACTTACTTTGCTGTTCCACTGTTTGTTTAATATCCGTGTAATCCTTTTTGGCCTTAGTGTTATATATATTTTAAGAATTTATATGAAAATTGTAACGCTGTGGTTTACCTCAATAAATATAAATAAATAATTACTGGTTTTGAAATTTTTTAATAAGTATTTGACTGATTTTGAAGTTAAATTTCAGTGCACAATTCTAATCAGCAATAGGGTATATGCATCGAATTTTTTTATTGTTTTAATCGATTCTTTAGGTCATTATTTAACCGAGGAATGATAAGACGCTCACTGAATTTCGCATTAACAAGGTAAAAAAAAAACAAATAAAAACTACAATCATTTTCGGGTGATAAAAACGGGTTCGTGGCTTACGCCCCCGGTGTCTGACGACCCCGTAGTGGAGGCACCCGATTTTCAATTAAGTCATAACAGCTGATTTCGTCAGAATAAAAGTAATTTGTACCAGGTACAGTCGACGAAAACGTATTTTTGAATATTATTATGATTATTATGAGTATGATGAGTTACAGGTGTAATTATCTGATTTTGTAGGTATTTTATAACTAACAAAGTAATAGACATTATATTGAGGTTGTTGTTGCAGTTTATTTTCTTAAAATACATTATTTTGCACCTTTTCAAACGAGCCGTCCGACCAAAATGGTTTTTGACAAGAACCGGATCGCTTTTTTATCTATCTCTTTCGCGCAAAGACTTTAAAACAATAGAGTTCACGTAAACGAACTAATTGACAATGCTAATAGAGCGTTGGATACTATTTCTAACCCATTTCTCGCAAAAGTCATGTTATAGTTATTGTTATATTGAGGAGGTTTCAATGACTTGAAGTATATACATATTTAATGTTTAATACATATTTTAAGTAGTTCAAATAATCTTTATGTTTAAATGTGATTTTTTATTTTAGGATCTGTGATTTTCATGTTAATTTTGTTATATTTTAATATTTGATTATATTGTTAGCAATGTTGTTAATATTTAAGTGGATACCTAGAATAGTGATTTTTTATTTTAGGACCTGCGATTTTGCATGTTAATAGTTAATTATTTTGTTAGAAATGTTGTAAATATTTAAGTAGATCCCTGATATAAAGATTTTTTATTTAAAAAACTGCGATTTTGCTTGTTAATGTTGTTATATTTTAATGTTTAATTATTTTGTTAGCAATGTTGTAAATATTTCATATATACTATATACCCATCATTTATTAGGTAAGTATTCAAAATTACATTTAGCAAGTACATAATAGGTACTTACACTTACATATGACTCATCTTAATTTTTAAATTGTATATGTGATATTATTAGACAAGCAAATTTTATTGTTTCGTCGACACTATTAATAAAGATTTATTTTATTTTATTTATATTATTAAAAAACTGACTTTGAATCACTTCATGTAGACACTTATAATCATTTCTATAATTTAGGTTACACTTTGCTATCTGACTGTACTTTGGATAAAAATATTCAACTAATACTTTTTATCTCAATAAAACGAAATCGGGTGCCTCCACCACGGGGTCGTCAGACACCGGGGGCGTAAGCCACGAACCCATAAAAACGCTGCCATATTGGCGCCATGTTTATGTGACGTCGACGTACACACTTGATTAAAACCTTTGGTGACGACCTCGGTAGTGATCATCTCAGGAAAGAGGTTTTCCGAAAAAACTGAAAATAATCGACAATACGAAATGTCAAGTGGGCAGAATAGTGTCAAATCATGGTGCAGCAAGCAGAATAAAAAAAGAAAGAATGTGCACAGTGATGTCACGTCCGCTCTAGTCAATGGCGTAGCGTTTTGAAATTTTGCGATTGAGATTTAAAATATCAATTTTTCAATGGTTAAATTCTACAATAAAAACATCTCAAAATGCAAAAATAAATATGTAGATATGTTTCTATATCAATAGAGAATACGTATATATTTTTTTAGCCATTTTGAAATCACATGCATATACCCTATTAGCCATTTTTAATTCGGACATTAACGCCTATTGTTTTTCAGCGTCTTAAATTCTCTTGTATAGAGGAATAGACTGTGACAGGTGACAAATTGGCACTGTCACATACCTATGACAGAAACTGTGAGAAACATGAGACAAACATGGGACTAACTGTTCCTGGCGTAGGACGCACTACGGCCAGGTGAGATGACGACTGCAGACAGATGCTGGATGCGGCAATCTGAAGACAGGGCTATGCCCAGCAGTGGACTAATAGACTTATAGACTGATGCCGTGTGGGCTTAAAATCTGCAGGGACCCAACTCATCCCGTGAGTATCGTAAGAGGGGACTAAGGGATATCTGCAACAGCGCCGAGCTGCGATCCCCAAGCCACACGTCCAGCGTGGGTATTATGGGCATTATCCTCATGAGATAAAAGCCAACAGGCGCTATCAGGGGGAGGCTTGCGTCCAGCAGTGGACAAAAATAGGCTGTTGAGGTGAGTATTATCACTGCACAGTGACCAGAACTCCTTTTAGATTAGGTTCGACAATATTCAACTTTAATTTTGATTATTTGCTCTCTTGTTTTAAAACGTGTTTCATTTAAATTTCTATTGGCTAAAGAATGCACTAATCCTAAATTATTTTGGGAGAAATAAAAGACTCATATATTCACAAAAAATATTTTATTACAGAAATACAGCGCGTTTAGTACAAAATATTAGAGAGCTAAATTTAAAAACCTATAATTCGAGATTTATTACTCCTACTATAAAATATTTATGGATACATTTTACAGTGACAAAATGGTTGCTTACAAGTTACAAGCTTCAAAACGAGTGATCTACGAGCTTGTCTGTCATCTGATGCCGTCAATATGAAATGCATCTAAATGTTAAGAGTTAAAGCCCATATTTGCATGCACCTTTTTACTGTGCGGTAGCGGTGCGCCTCTGATCTGCGACTACCTTTAGTTAGTACATATCTAAATGGGGGCAGATTTGATCCCATTTTCCCACATGGAAAAAAAATATATTATTGCTTTAAATTTTTCTGAGCTTTAAATTTAGTATGTATTTTCACAAAATAACGAAGTCTTAACACTGGTTAAGAGTTCGTTATTCTATTATGAATAAGGGGGTTAGTATCTTGACTGTATTATTATCTCTAAACAAGTACACATAAAACTTAAATAAGAACATGTAAGTTGTAAGTAAGTGGGGTCAGTTCTGACCCCAGACAGAAACAAAACATTGACGCGTCCACATTTTCCTGAGCCTTAAATTTGACAGAGTCTAAATGAGAACGTAAGTGGGGGCGGATTCGACCCCGCAGTTGTTGTCCTTCATAGCCATAAGCACATACCCATCGTTGCCCCAGAGGTTGGACCAAGAGTTCTTGATCAGCCAGTACTTGCTGCCGTTCAGGACCCCATAACCGACTGCTAAGACCGCGTGGTCGAGTTCTTCTACTTTGCTTTTGCTGAAAAGAGAAGAGTTTTCCTTATAGTACATGGCCTACACTGAAAACCAGCGCTGAGTAGACACAGGTCTACCCAGCACAATGCTGAGTGTAGGCCATATTTGCCTGCTACGCACAAAATTAAGTATAAGTCTAGCATTAATTTCTCAAACCAGCGCTGAGTAGACACACCAGGTCTACCCAGCACAATGCTGAGTGTGGACCATATTTGCCTGCTACGCACAAAATTAAGTATAAGTCTAGAATTAATTTCTCAACTCAACTCAACTCAACAGCCTGTATTGGTCACTGCTGGACGCATGCCTCCCCTTGATTAACGCCTTTTAAACGTTAATCTCATGGAGGGTAACGCCCATAATCCCCACGCTGGGCAAGTGGGTTGGGGATCGCAGTTGGTACACTGGTTTTGCAGGGGGCGCTGCTCATATATTTCCTCTTTATAATATTATTAGTATAGGTATAAGCCTCCAGTAAAAATGATGTTGTATAATAAAAAAGAGGCTTCTTATCCAGTGCTAGTCCTAAAATAGATAATGCACTTACCATTTCGGCTCGAAGTAAACGCCGTGCGAGTAGAAACTGAACGTCTTGTGTGAAGCGTCGATGGCGACGGAGATAGGACCGTTCTTGAACAGGGCCAACTGAAATAAATATAAACAATATAATATACGTAATTGTTTTATTCCAATACTAGCTGCGCCCCGCGGCTTCGCACGTCTATACAACGAGAACTGATTTATGGGATAAAAAGCGTCTAGCCTATATGTTATTCCAGGCCAAGAACTACCTGTATGCAACATTTCAGCCCGATCCGTTCAGTAGTTTTTGTCTGAAAGAGCAACAAACATACATACAGACATGTTTGCAAACTTATCAAGCCCTCAAAACGAATCATCGACCCCTTAAGAGACTAAAGGATTCACCCAGCACACCTTGTGCGCGTTCTCATCGTTGACAGTAACGTTGACCCGCTCCTCTACTGTCTATTCTAGCACCTCAAGTGACTCATCGAGCCCCCACAGTGACTCACTGCACCCCCAAAGCGATTAATCGACTCCCAAGCGACTCATCCAGCACTCCTTGAGCGCGTGCTCATCGTTGACATTGACGTTGACCCGCTCCTCTAGTGTCTATTCTAGCACCTCAAGTGACTCACCTAGCTATCAAGTGACTCATCGAGCCCCCACAGCGACTAACTGAGCCCCCAAAGCGACTAATCGAGCCCCCAAAGCGACTAATCGAGCCCCCAAAGCGACTCATCCAGCTCACCTTGAGCGACTCATCGACCTCCTCAAGCGACTCATCCAGCTTACCTTGAGCCACTAATCGACTCCCATTCGACTCATTCAGCTCACCTTGAGCGCGTTCTCATCGTTGACAGTGACGTTGACCCAGCCCTTGATGGAGGTGACTGCGGTCACGTTGTCGCTGTGGCAGTAGCCGTCCTGCCCGAGGTACCCTCCGTAGTCCTCCTCGGTAGGCAGCCCGTGCTTCTGGATCCACTGGTAGGCGCGGAAGTCTTCGCCGCCATCGCAGCCGTTGTTGCCGAAACTGGGGATAACATTACATAATATGTTAATCAATAGGGTATATGCATGGATTTTTTTTATTGGCTCTAGGTACCAAGCTGTTAAGTTATTTAACTCCCTGCCCAATGTCTTAAAAAGCATTGATAGCCCTAATATCTTCAAATCCAAATTGGAAAAGCTTTTGTTGGAAAAGTGCTTGTACTCTTTAAGTGACTTTAAATTTTAACTATGTAAATGTAAGCGACCTCTCATTTTAATTGTATTTTTTTAGATTTTAAGATAATTTAATTTTCTATTATTAATCAAATAAATTTTTTTAATCGTGTAATCTTAATATTCAAATACAAATATAAACTTTGT
The DNA here is from genome assembly GCA_955876795.1 of Eupithecia tripunctaria. Lineage (NCBI taxonomy): Eukaryota > Metazoa > Arthropoda > Insecta > Lepidoptera > Geometridae > Eupithecia > Eupithecia tripunctaria. The sequence goes on along the minus strand of OY041623.1, from coordinate 1,861,922 downwards.
TCATGAATAAAATCATCTATCTATCTATCTATCTATTTTTTTATCGCTTAGTATGGTTAATACATAAACGAAAAAACATATAACAGGCATTTTTTTTAGTTAATAAACAAAAGGTATAACCACCACTCGGTTTCGGGTGATAAAACTGCTGCTATGTTAGCCCTGGTATTTTGTGACGTCACGCACGGATACCCGAGTCCCCTATGTCAACTCAAAGTAAGACTTCATGCCCATACAAAAATGTTCAAGTCAGGCTTCAGGTGCCAATAGCATTGCATTTAGACATTTTGCGATTAAGATTTAAAATATCTACTTTTCAATGATTAAAATTTCACAATAAAAACATCATAAAATACAAATTTCGAACCCATCGTAATCTAGCAGTTATGACCGTTGCGTTGATGCCAAATTTTTTTGGGACATTATTTGATTTCTTAAGAAATTACCCATAGTATAAAACTATAATAAACTAAAATGTTTAGAATTCGATCATCATGCCCAAGAGCAGTCGATAAGCACCTCTTCTACAGTGCCTAATTTGTCGAACGACCAGCAAGATATATTGTAACTTAGCGTTATTAATAAAGAGTTTGATCATATTTTTGGGGGACAGTATCGCTCACGTGCCCAGGTTTGGCATCATATGGATACCAAACCTGGGCACTAACTGAACAGCAGCTGAACAAAATAAAGGTGTGTCAAAATGGAATGGAAAGGAGTGCAATTGGAGTCAAAAAAAGAGACAAAGTCAGACTAATAAACATAAAAAGTAAAACGAAATTCAATAATATACATATGATATACAAACAACTAAAATGGCGATGGGCAGGACACATGCTAAGGAAAAAACGGACAAGTGGACAAAGATATTAACAGAGTGGTACCCCCGAGGAAGTAAAAGAAGTAAAGGCAGGCAAAACAAACGATGGGAAGACGATATCAAAAGGGTAGCTGGCCCAGAATGGACCCGCGTTGCAAGGGACAGGGATAAATGGAAAACCTTAGAGGAGGCCTATGTCGAAGGACAAACTGGAAGAAAAAAGAAGAAATAGTGTTAAGGATAAAAGTTTAAATCAATTGTAATCCAGAAATAAAGGCTTATTTTTTTTTTTTTTTTTTTTTTTTTATCGCTCACGTCCGTAGGTCCCTCTGAAACCCTACACGTGTCCTCTGGGTGGTGCTAAGAGCGGTACCCTCTGGTGGTATGCTTCGGCCGTGGCTTGTCACCACCCTCCGGACTAAGCCAGTCCGTGAAGCAACTCTGTTGTGTTTCGGAATGTGGTCCGGTGTAGCCATCTTCTAGACCTTCGTGATACATAGCCGCATCTTCGCTTTCCATCAGGTGAGATTGCGGTCAAACGAAGGTCAATTTGTTTTTTTTTTTTTTTTTACACCACTCATCAAAAGTCTTTGTCGCAGAGCGACCACATCGCCTTGGTACATATTTACAATATTTATAACATAATATATAAATGAAAACTAAAAACTATTTTCTACAGAAAAAACTTAAAGTAAGGTTGTAAAGTTTTCGGGCTTCTTTAGACAATGGATTGGACAACATACTGTTACATTTGCCAACATCATATAATTTAGCTACTCCAAAAATACGAAGTCGTTCGTTTGCACTTCGCACACATTCCATTACGACATGATGAACATCAATACTACCACAGATGTCACAATTTGGTGATGAGACTTTCTTCATTAAGAATCCAAATTTGTTGGATGGAATGTGTCCGAAGTGCAGCCTGAGAGCAGTGACTATTTCTTTCCGCTTAAAGTCTGCGTCATCAATCCAAGGAAATCCATTTCTGATTTTAAAAAATGTTTACCCCCAAGAGCAGTCGATAAGCGCCTGTTGACTCAGCCTGACCAGGTGTCCTCCGTTCTTGAGGAACAGCGCCCCTTCCACAGCGCCCACTGTGCCGAACGACCAGCACGAACCGCATACAGATTGATCTGAAATACATAGATATAGACAAATCATTTATTTTTAACCGATTTTGAAAAATCCTTTTGTTTCGAATTAGGTTCTATGTTCGGCGGTATTCATGTTCGTTGGTATTACCGTCAGTTAAGGACCAATCGAATGAATTCTATTATAATATAAGTGTAAGAAGTTAGTAAATAAATAAATGAAAAATGAAATTAGTTGAAGTTAACCTTTAACGGGTGTAACAGCTCCGAACAGCCTCCAGTCGAACTCTGGCGGCAGTTTGTTATTCTATTGTAATATTAGTTTAAGTTAGTAAATAAATAAATGAAAAATGAAATTAGTTGTAGTTAACCTTTAACGGGTGTAACAGCTCCGAACAGCCTCCAATCGAACTCTGGCGGCAGTTTGTTATTCTATTGTAATATTAGTTTAAGTTAGTAAATAAATAAATGAAAAATGAAATTAGTTGAAGTTAACCTTTAACGGGTGTAACAGCTCCGAACAGCCTCCAGTCGAACTCTGGCGGCAGTTTGTTATTCTATTGTAATATTAGTTTAAGTTAGTAAATAAATAAATGAAAAATTAAATTAGTTGAAGTTAACCTTTAACGGGTGTAACAGCTCCGAACAGCCTCCAGTCGAACTCTGGCGGCAGTTTGTTATTCTATTGTAATATTAGTTTAAGTTAGTAAATAAATAAATGAAAAATGAAATTAGTTGAAGTTAACCTTTAACGGGTGTAACAGCTCCGAACAGCCTCCAGTCGAACTCTGGCGGCAGTTTCACCGTCATCTCCTCTACCACTGGCTTGCTGTAGGGGAAGGGGAGCCCTGGAACAATTATCATATCCTGTTAGATAGATATAATATAAAAGCTTATACATGGGCGAGCATAATGCTGGATAGCATACGCCTGACGACTCCAAAATTCTAATTAGTCCGTCATGCGTCAGTTAGATTATCAGAAGATATAGGACAAGTATTTTTTCTTGTTAAAGTGCTGCGTGACGTCACGGCTCAGTAAAAAGTGTCACACTTTTTACTGAGCCGTGACGTCACTGGCCGGACTCGCAAACTTTGTCGCGCTTTATTTTTGCTTGATTGACAAAAGAAAAAATACGTGTCCAATATCTTCTAATAATCTAACTCACGGACTAATTAGATTTTTTGAGTCGCCAGGCCTATTCTATACCTTTTAACCTTTGGGTAGTGATTACAACATTCACAGAAAAACAAGACATAATTAGTATTTTAGTGACTCGCAAATTAAAGTCCGATTATGCCTAGGATCTTAAGAGGCGCAAATATGCAGGTCTCGACAGAGCCAACACATTTGCTTCCCCTGGAGTCGAGTCGAAGAGCGAGACTCTAGTTCCGTGGGCACAGTAAAGTCATATAAATACAGTACTGTGACTCCGCCCTATTCTTGAAAAAATTACCTACAGCCGCGTCAGCCGCGTAACGCGCTAGGGCTGCCTACCTGCAGTATTTTAATGTCATCTACCTACCTACATACTTAATTTTTTTTCTATTACATTGTTTATTTAATTATTATATTTTTTTAAAATCGTTTGGATTGAAAGAATTTTCTTTTTGCCATTCAAGGCGTCTGAAAAATAAATCCCGTATAAGTAACAAAAAACCGCTGTCGTCAAACTCCAATCGACAGCAAAAACTTCAACACCTACCTACTCAACCAAAATGCAAGAAAAGCTACTCTTAATACCATAAATCAATTCCCTTGGGATATAAATCACCATTAAACATTTCCATAGAAACAACGTACGAAGCTAGGGGCAGAAACTAGTTATAAGTATAAAGATGATGTTATCTGTACCTACCAACTGCGATCTTTACAACGATACCCCACCGGGCACGGACCACCCAGTCAAAAGTTCTGAGCTAACAAAGATAAAAAAACACAATATGAGAACCTCCTATTTTTAAAGTCGGTTAATAAATATTATATATTATTTTATATTATAAATATTTTAGTCTTACCTTTCGGAGTTTTCAGGTAATTTAAAAATGTTATCTCCGGGTGCGTTATTGTCGAATGTAAACACCCAAAAACAGCACAATATATGTAGTCTATACTTTCTTTTCTCCATATTTATTTAGTATTTTTAATATAATATAATTACAAACTGCTGGAAAATCTCACGTGGCGTGAGATTTTGAATTTAGAGTTTAGAATTAAGAGTTAGAATTTGAATTGTGAAGGCGGCGCGCCCCGCCCCGTTCGTTCGTTACTGCCAACCGCGACATGTCACGACTTGTTGTGTACCGAGAGTGTACCGAACACGAGGCGCGTCGGTATGACACACGTTCCGGCCATTTGTATGAAGATACAATACAGTATAGTTATCTTTACAGTGCTGTGGGGTTCCGTGGGGTTCTCTAGTTACCCCACGGACCTTTTTAGTTATCTGAGTGTCTGATCGAAACGAAAGCGTGAGCCGAAAGCCGGTGAGCCTTCTTCCGCTAGAGGCATTGATTTAAAAAGGGAAGATAGGTTACGTTCTCCCAGCGCATGTGTTACAACTGCACGCAAACACATACGCTCACAGTTATATTTCCAGTCCTGTGTAATACAAAAAAGAACAAAGACGGAAAGACGTATCTAGGACCGAAGTGAGACAGAGACAACAATATTTCGCGCGAATCACGACCGCCCGTGCCGCCGGTCAGACGGTGACTGATGTGGGAGAACACAATTTTACACAATTTGAGGTTGCCACTTTCGAGCAACCAGTACCTCATCTTCGTTTTTAATAAATCAATGGCTAGAGGACAAAAAATTTAAGTGAATTAGAGTCAATTGCACCTTATTTCTTATTTCATAGTAATTACTATTTTTCAAGCTGTTTATATAGTAAAAATTTGACTTGTCTAAGTGCTTATTTCGTAAGTCTAAAGAAATAAACGATATGACTCTGACTCTGACTTATCTAGCAAGACGAAAGACTCATCTAGCAAGATATGCGATTCATCTGGCAAGACATGACTCATCTTACCTATGTCCTCTGGCTTCCTCTAGTTTTTAAGCGTGTGCATATACCATCTGAGAGGCAATTGCTCGGCGTTTACAAGTCAACTGACTTATCTAGCGAGACATGACTCATCTTACCTCTGTCCTCTGGCTTTCTCTAGTCTTTAAGCGTGTGCGTGCATGTACCCTCTAAGAGTCACTAGCTCGGCGTTTACGAGTCATGTGACTCATCTAGCGAAACGTATGACTCATCTTACCTCTGTCCTCTGGCTTTCTATCGTCTTTAAGCATGTGCATATGCCCTCTAAGAGTCACTAGCTCGGCGTTTACAAGACAAGTGACTCATCTAGCGAGACGTATGACTCATCTTACCACTGTCCTCTGGCTTTCTATCGTCTTTAAGCATGTGCATATGCCCTCTAAGAGGCACAAGCTCGGCGTTTACAAGACAAGTGACTCATCTAACGAGACATATGACTCATCTCACCTCTGTCCTCTGGCTTCCTATGGTCCTTAGGCGTGTGCATATACCCCCTGAGGGCCGCTAACTCGACGTCAGTTCTGTCGGCGAGATGGTTGACAGCTAGGGTGAAACCTTTGCGAGCGCGGTTGGTGGAGTGGATCAAACTGTAAGGAAAAATACGAAGCTTGGAAGTTTAAGCGCCGCGGTGTATAGGATTTAACACAAACGTCCACGGCTACCGCACCACAAAATTAAAGCCTTGGTCCCTTGATCACTACGCAGTACGCTGCGTTATGCGCTATGTGGTGCGGGACACATCATCATCACCATAAGCCCATATTAGTCCAATGCTTGACAAAGGCCTCCCCTAATAAGAATTGCAAAAAAATAGTTTAACCAACTCTACTCATAGTACCCCTAACACCATAAATACAATAAATGTACACTTAGAAAAGGTCAAATTATAAAATTATACACTGACACGGAAATAAAGTGATATTTTAGACTGCTCTCGCTTCGGTATGTAGACTACTAGATCAAACAAAGCGCCATAGCGCCATGTCTTCAGCTTGCCGCATCCACTTAAGGTCATTTTGTAGCGTTTCAGTCAGCAGTACTAGATATGGTATTAAATATTTTTAAGTCATCTGCGTATAGGAGACAGTTACAAGAAAGGTGCTGAATCAGAACATTTACAAAAATCACGAATAATAGAGGTCCCAAATGGGAGCCTTGGAGAACACCCGTGGTCACACCAGTCTTGACTCACGACCACAGGCAATGACATAATAGAGATAAAATACTTCATTCTGTATTTGAAAATCACTTGTCAACAATAGGGTATATGCATGTGACTTCAAAAAAGCTAAATTCGTTTTACGTATTCTCTATTGATATAGAAATATATCTGTATACATATTTATTTTTGTATTTTTAGATGTTTTTATTGTGAAATTTAATTAATGAAAAGTAGATATTTTAAGTCTCAACAGCAAAATGTCTACACGCAATGCTATTGGCACCTGAAGCGTGACGTCATACATACTTTAACATTTTTGTATGGGCATGAAGTTTTGACTTTGAGTTGACATAGGGGATCCGTCGAACCGTGAAGTCACAAAATGCAATGGCTAACATGGCAGCGTTTTTATCACCCGAAACTGAGTGTAGTTTTACTTTTTGTTTTTTACCTCAATATTTTTTTTGGCTGTTATATTTTTTTTCGTTTATGTCGTGTATTAGCCTAAATAATCGAAAAAAAATCCATGCATGTACCCTATTAGAGAAATTCATAGTGGTGCATCGTGCCAAAATAAGGATACTTTTTTGGAAAGGATATAATTAAACTTACCGTAAGTTTTGTCTGAAGATAAAGTGCCGCTTGGCGATTTCGGGTTCATCGGCGTAAATTCTGTTATGCTTCTGAACGAATCTGTAACATATACAAATAATTTAATGAAGTAGCTACTTACAAACAAAATAAATGTACAACAATACAAATGCAAATGTTTGGATGTATGCACGGATGTTTGTTACCTCTTCACGCCAAAACTACTGAACGGATCAGCCTGACATTTTGCATAAAGGTAATTCTAATCCTGGAATCAAATATAGGCTTCTTTTGAACAACCTTCAAAAATAAAGGAGGTTTCAAATCGACTATATATTTTTTTACGTTTTTTTTTATCAGAACCACGGAAACTTGTTTGGGTGATCCGATTTTGATGATCCTTTTTTATATGAAAGCTGGTACTTTCCGTGTGGTCTCATTTTAATTTTGTTCAGTTCTGACAATGGGATCCATGAAGATTCATGAAAAAACTATAAAAATTCAGCTTGATGTTATCCACCGAGGTCGATAACGAAGCTGGTTTTCAGTCCTAAATTAGGTGACGTCGCATCACGAGTGTAACAGATAAGAAACATAAAAAAATACAGTCGAATTGAGAACCTCCTCCTTTTTTGAAGTCTGTTAAAAAGTGGATGGCAAAAGTGTTCATCTTGATCTCTATTCACTTTTATTTCTTAAACCCACAGTAAACAACACAGTAAACATGTTTTTATTTTTTATTGAGCTCAATCAGCGATTGCCGTCACTTGCAGATGATTGCACTCAAATGCAGTCGACGAGTGTAGTTGTCTACTTGCAATCCGTGATATGAGCCCTATTTCTATAGTTATTTTAGGGTTACGTAGAAATACAACTGACCTGGAGAACTCTTCGTAGATATGAGTATCGTGTATGGGATGTACGAACTCCTTCATAGGGTTGAAAGTCGCTAGATGCTTGTTACCGGGGCCGGGGAAGGAACTGCATTTGAGATCTGTGGGTAGGACATACAATAATGAACTTTAAGACCAACTTAAACACGGTATGACACTATACTCCGATTCAGAATTCAAGATATTTTATGTCAACAAAGACGAAGAAGGGATGCGGAACGCGCGCGTCTAGAACCGCATTCGCCCTGAAGATGTCCCTCGTTAAGGGATGAAACGTTGGTGTTCTTCCAGCACAAATAAGGTTCGTAGTTAACCCGCTTACATTCGTAATGAATTCGTCAAACTACGATAGTTTTTATAATAAAATAGTCAACAAGACATTCATCAATGAAAATTTCTTAACAATAACAGAAAACAACAAGGTATTAGAGCATGGTTATCACTAAAAACTAAACTAAAACATTAACTTCAACAACGCATAATCTATACTAATATTTAAAAGATTGATTGTTTGTTTGTTTGTATTGAATAGGCTCCGAAACTACTGGACCGATTAAAAAAAATTACACCATTAGAAAGCTTACTTTTCAGGGATAGATAGATAGATAGATAGATAGATAGACTCTTTATTGGGTACACACACAAACAGCACAGGAAAATAACAAAAAAGAACAGCAACAAACATCAAAGGCATACATAATTAAGTACATAGGTACAGGTAAGCAGTAGGTAGGTACCTAGTGAACATGAGGTAAAACTAACAAAACCAAGTGCTAATAGGCACTACCTATCAGTGCACTCGCCTTATCAACAGGTGGGTAGGAGTCACCGCCCGCCCAGGGCGAGGGATATCTACGCGTGTCTGCGCTGCCGTGGTGCGCCCTAAAGGCTCAGTCTCAGCTTTATGCTGTCTTAGACCAGGGAGTGACATAGGCTACATTTTATCCCGGAATTCCTACGGGAACGGGAACTACGCGGGTGAAACCGCGAGGCGCTGCTAGTCTCACATATGTAGCAAAAATGTTTAAACTTCAATTGTAAAAAGAGAGGTCAAGGTCAAGTTATCAGAGCGTCTGGTCGAAGCGACGTGTGACCCGAGAACTGGTGAGTATCTGGCGCAGCGCATCAGCATTGCCATACAGCGGGGGAATGCAGCCAGCAGCGTCTTGAAGACGCGATGACTATTGATATGGCTCAGTAGGGTATATGCATGTGACTTCAAAAAAGCTAATCTTTTTTTACGTATTCTCTAGCTAGTGATATAGAAATATATCTGTATATTTATTTTTGTATTTTATGTAGTTTTTATTGTAAAATTTAATCATTGAAAAGTAGATGTTTTAAGTCTCAACAGCAATATCTCTAAACGCAACGCTATTGGCACGTGAAGCGTGACGTCATACTTGAACATTTCTGTATGGGCATGAAGTTTTGACTTTGATGATCCGTGACGTCATAAAATGCAATGGCTAACAAGGCAGCGTTTTTATCACTCGAGACTGAGTGTAGTTTTACTTTTAGTTTTTTACCTCAATAATTAAATTTTCTTTGGGTGTTATATTTTTTTTTCGTTTATGTATTAACCTAAATAATCGATAAAAAAAATTAAAAAATTCCATGCCATATACCCTGTTGAGCTATTTATAACATTACTATTAATACTAAAGTTACTATTAATACTAAAGTTATTTACAACGGGATATTGATATATACCTAATGAAACCGGTGGTAGTGGTAACATTCGTAGCAAAAGACTAAAAAAGAGGGTATATCGATATATCTGCCATTAATAACTCACTCGCAAGACATTCAGTTATTCCGTGATCATGGCGCATGAAACTGTGCCGAAATATGGGAAAGCTCAAAACTCAAATCATGGTAAATATCCCGCTTTAAATAACTTCAGTATTTCTACATTGTTTGCAACAGTCTGTGTTTTAATGTAAATAGTTCTAATTGATTTCCATTATTTAATTGTAATTCTCTTTTTTTAAATAAAGGAATGACGAATATTATATACCTATCTATCTACAGCCTATACCGGTCCACTGCTGGACGCAGACCTGTATCTGAGAAAAGCCTTATTGGTAATTGTTACATAAGTAGTAATCATTGATTAATTAAAAAGGGAAGATAGGTTACGTTCTCCCAACGCTTACTCAAAAACTGGAATGTGTTACAAGTACACGCAAACACAAACGCTCACAGTTATATTTCCAGTCCTGTGCAATACAAAGAAGAACAAAAATGGAAAGATACGTCTTTCCGAGTCTTTCTAAGACCGAAGTGAGACCGAGACAACAATATTTCACGCGAATCACGACCGCCCGTGCCGCCGGTCCGACGGTGACGGTTGCCATTTTCGAGAAACTAGTACCTCATCTTCCCTTTTTAATTAATCAATGGTAGTAATGCCCATAATCCCCACGCTGGGCATGCAGCTTGAGGATCTCTGTTTGGTAATAAAAAAAATCTGGAGGCGCTGCTGCCAATCTCCTGTAGATATCCCTTAGTCGCCTCTTACGACACCCGCGGCAAGAGTTGGGGTGGTGCAAATTCTAAGCCGGCACCGCACAGCTGACGATAACTATACTGACCGCTAATCTTGAAGACATCCGGATCAATACTGTCCACGTTGTAATCGCTGTAGTCCAAATAATAGTGGTCGTAGTGAGAACCGAGCAGAGAATTGTATCCTTTCATTTCATATCTGGAAATAAAAAAACAAGATAAAATAAACTATAATTAATTTTGTTTCAAAAACTACGAGTATAACCGACTTGAATTTTTATAGTTTTTTCATAAGAGAAGCATGAGAATCGGACCACCCAGCAAAAGATCTGAGGTGACAAACATAAAAAAATACAGTCGAGTTGAGAACCTTCTCTTTTTTGAAGTCGGTTTAAAACAGCGTTGACCCATAGGGTTTATTTTAAACCCTTAGACCCCAATGAAGATACAGCTAGGTCAGTCTACTGTTTAATTTAGTACCGACCTCCTTGTTCTTTGTTTTAGTTTTGTATGTTTTTATCTGTATATTTTTATTTTACTTTGTACCTATGTGTGTGTGTCGAAATAAACGATATTCATTTCTATTCTATTCTATTGTACTTCAGTTACTTCCATAGTGTTATGTCTTATGGTATTTTGGTTTGGGGACAGGCAGCTGTCATCCAGACTATCTGTTCTTCAATAATTAATTTTGTTTTTAAGAACTATAAAAATTATAACAGTCAGAACTACACTAAATTAAAATGAGACCACACGGGAAGCACCACCTTTCATATAAAAAAAGAATTATGATAATCGGACCACCCAGTCAAAAGTTTTGATTTATTTTAGTTCGGTAAAAAACATTAGACTTGAGAACCTCTTATGAAGTCTGTTAAAAACGACATAATCGTGTCTATTCAGATATCGCCAAAACTATACCGTGTCCAATTTGAACGAAGCATGTTAGCGATGGCGTATCTCATGGGGGGTAATACCAATAATCCCCACGATGGGCATGCAGCTCGAGGATTGCAGTTTGATGGTAAAAAAAAACGCCCCCGGTAAATATCCCTTAGTCGCCTCTTAAAACACCCACGGGAAGAGATAAATATAAATAAAATAAATAATAAATAATGCTGGACAATTCACACAGCATTATCTAGCCCCAAGCTAAGCAGAGCTTGTGTTATGGGTACTAGATAACTGATATACATAATACAATACACTACTTAGATAGATATTTTTTATTATACATAGAAAAACATCCAGAACTCCCTGAACAAATTTCTGCAGATCGTACACAAATTTGTCCCGAGGCGGGAATCGAACCCGCAACCTCCTGTGTCGCAGGCAGACCTTCGCCCACCGCGCCACAGAGGTCGTCAGACGGGGATGGGGTGGTGCAAATTCTAAGCCAGCACCACTTATCTATATCCCCCCCCCCCCCCCCTCTCTTCTAAAATATATAAAGGATGGCAACAACCCAGATTAGATAACTAAGTACTTACCGAACAGGTATAGCGATAGAATCACCCCTCAAACTCTTCCTGTATTTGACCCACATGGTGTATTTGTTAATCTTATCTCCAATGGTTTGAACCATCTGCCATTTAGCCGTCTCGGAATCTTGCATGTTCTCTTTACCTAGAACAAAATAAATATTGCTCGACAATTTACACAGCTCGATACATATTTTTTATAGAAAACATTCAGAACACCCTGAACAAATATCTGTGTCATATCAAATATTGGCGTTTAACTCATACGGGTAGTGCCCATAATCCCCACGCTGGGCATGCGGATTTGGGGATCGCAGTTTTATAAAATTCGTTCTGCAGGGGGCGCTACTGCCCGAAGAGGCGACTTAAGGATATACTAGGTATATCCCTTAGTCGCCTCTTACAACACCCACGGGAATAGTTGGGGTGGTTCAAATTCCAAGCCGCCACCACACGTGTAGACCTAAATGTACCTAATTGTGTGCCTTTCGAGAAACTTTTGCCCAATATTCCGGATTTTTCTTAGATCTTTGGCAAGTATAATAGAATAACAGTTTACAAACCAATGTACTTGAATTCCGACATATCAGGTAGCACGGATTGGACCGCGATCTGGTCCGTTATGGTCCCATTCACTTGGAGACAAGTGTCTTTGTTCAACTCTGTTTCCGTTGTCACTGGAGCTATCTGAAATAGAACAATTACACAATTTATATAATTTAATCTTGCATGTTCTCTTTGCCTAGAACAAAACAAAACAAATAAATAATACTGGACAATTCACACAGCATTATCTAGCCCCAAGCTAAGCAGAGCTTGTGTTATGGGTACTAGATAACTGATATACAATAATATAATACATTACATAAATATATACTATTTGCTAGCTGCGCCCCGCGGCTTAGCACGCGTTGTTCCTATGGAAACGATTAAAGGTGATTGATATCTCACGGGAACGTGTTTATTGGATAAAATAGCCTATATTTGATTCCAGGATTAAAATTACCTGTATGCAAAATTTCAGCCCGATCCGTTCAGTAGTTTTGGCGTCAAGAGGTAACAAACATCCATCCATACATACAAACTTCCGGATTTATAATATTAGTATGACATACATAGAAAACGACCAGAACACCCTGAACAAATATTTGCAGATCGTACAAACATTTGTCCATCACGCCACAGAGTTCGTCATTCTTTAACTAGTTTCTGCTCTCGGCTTTGCTCGCGTTAAATACGCGTGAGGAAAGACTCCTGGCAGATGATGGATGACAGACAGGGTGCTAAGGCGCTCATTAGGGGAGGCCTTTGTCCAGCAGTGGACTAATATAGGTTGATGAACAAAAATTACGTTAGAAATGAATGCATCGTTTTCAATCAAAATAATAATACACTTTTTATTAGGTAGGTAATGCTAAACATAGTGTTTAATTAGATAATATTGAACCGATGTTTACCCGATGTTGAATTATGTACTAGATGAATAAGAAAATTATAATAATAGATATTAATTTTATGCCTGTAGTCTTTTTAGTAAATTAGAAAGCATTTAAGGATTTTTTTTATCGTCCGTGTATGGGTAAGAAGGTGTAAGTCCAAATTTTACAATTTTGAGAAGCTTAGATGCCTTTGTACAATAATGTCTAAGTCTTAGACAGTTTTATTAGAATTCATCTTAGCTGCTGAATACAAAATAATTTATAATTAAACATTATGCATTGGAAATTAAAATTCAACAGCAAATTTTGCATGGTGTGTGAAGAATGGACAAACATACCTACTACATTCATCCAAACTTTTCAATTTATTACTTATAGTGTGATCAAAGTCAGGTTTACCTTTATGGATGTGCCAAACATTGGGTAGAAGGGGCTAGTGATCTGGTAAGTCCGAACCATGCCGCCGTAGTAATCAATCCGGGACTTGCCATTCTTACTGTCAAACCTTAGAAAAAACAAAAAAATACATTTAAACCTTTGACATTTGTAAGCCTATTAAAGCCCTGATTTTGCTCAAATCTAATTTTGAGACAACCTAATACATTTAATTCAACAGAATAATATATTTAATTCAGAGGAACACATGCACTTAATCATCATTATCTTATCTATTTATAATCTATCTTTAATATTATGAATAAAAAAAACTGAAAAAGACCTCATTTTCATTTAAAAAACAAGTAAAACTGCATACAAAGATTTTTTGAATAATCGCATGTCCTCTCGGTTTATTTTTGGCTTAAAATGTACGGTGGATAAGGTGACTAAGAGAGGTTTATAAAACCTGTGGTGTGGTTCACCAGGGCCTTCCTCATAACAATAAATGCTACTTATTCTAAAAAAAAAAAAATTAGACCTAGCTTGTTTAAAAAACCAGAAAATAAGTTAGTGAGGTCCCACTTATGTATACTATATTACTTTAAATATTATTGTGAAAAGATTGAGTAAATTTAAGTGTAATAAAAATTATATCGTTTTTGTACCCACTCAGAAACAATTTATACAAAATATTTATCTACTTAAACGTGCTTATGTCATCATCATAACAATATATTATACAATAATAAACACGTTTTTCCTTAAATTAAGGGCACACACAACAGTTCTGTTTGTTGCAAAACTGAGGCAAAAGGCAAGTTTCTTCTCTAGCAGGACTATTTAGTAACTGTGTTACGTTACGCTCACAGTGTGAGCGACTACGATTCTGACAGAAATTCGTGGTGATTCAGTTTTTTGCTGTTTCTAATATTTTCTGCGTTCTGCAAGTAAATGAACTACCAGAGTAGTTTTCCATAAATAATAAAAGCCTTTTATATGAACCCATATTTTAACAAATTTAGATTCGGTGCTACTTATTACTTGAATCAACATATTACAAAAACTTCATTACTTTATCATACTTGATTGTAAGACCAGGGGTTCATATAAAATTATCCCCGATTTGTGGAAAACTATGCTAAAATATTTTTTTTTTAATACGAATATAAGTTATTTGCATTTCGCGAGAATCTGTTCCGTTTCAATTACTTGGTAACGAAATTTCTAGCCCTGCCGAAATTGTCGAGTATACCATAACACCAATAAAAAAATATGGCGGCAAAGTCTGCGTTAGCCAGTTCGTTCAGTTATAAGTTATAACAATGGAAGGAAGACAACAACTAGAACGGAAGTAAACTCCGCTTGCTGTGTCGACTATTGATCAACTTAATGTGTTACACATTACATAAGGCTTCTTTTCTGAGAAACGATGAATAGCTACAGCAAAACTAAACAAAATGAAAACGAGTATAATCAAGATTTATTTTATTGAAAAAGAATATTACAATCAAATAATGTGATGGATTTATAAGTTTTATCGGATAAATATTGTTAATGAAGCAGTTTTTGAAATTAGGGAGTTTTGTATGTAAGCTGTGTGGTGCTTTCTTAGAAATTGCACCACCCCATCTCTTCCCGTGGGTGTCGTAAGAGGCGACTAAGGGATATCCACCGGGCGGCGGGCAGCAGCGCCCACTGCAGAACAATTCCACCACCGAATTGCGATCCCCAACACGCATGCCAAGCGTGAAGATTATGGGCACTACCCCCCATTAGATAAACGCCAATAAGGCGCTTAGCACGAGAAGACCAGCGTCCAGCAGTGGACCAATACAGGCTGTTGAGGTTGAGGTAGGTATTTATGTCTATGTATTATTTTATTAGTTTTTTATTTTTATAACATTTGAAAACCTACAGAAACACACATATCCCCGTGTAATGTCCCATGATTTATGTACTACTTTCCTTGGTTTATATGTAATTCTTTTCTTATTTCCTACTTATCTATAATCCTTACGTATGTCGTGTTATGTGTGTGTTATGTAATTGTTCCAAATAAATGTATTTTCTTTCTTCTTCTCATGATCCTATCCATCCATGGTTGTCTGGTAGAGATCGCTCTTGAGCGATGAGACCGCCAATTGTCGCTTAGTTTTAATTTTTTTGTTGTAAATAGTTCCTATTAGATTTAAGTGTGCAATAAAGTATTATCTATCTATCTATGTAAGCTATCTGCGATAAAAGAGTGCTTAGAAAATAGTATTTTCAAATCCCTAAAATTTTGGCTACTTTATCTTGGTCAAGTGGTCAAGGCATACAATGACGAGAAATAGCACACGTACCCAGTTATCAGAGTCGGATTATTTATCGAAATGACCTTTAGACAAAGTTCAAATACATAAACACAGTTTAATGTGTATTCTAGTAAAACAAAGAAGCTGGGTGTGTGCATTTTAAGCGTGATTGATCATATTAAACATTGATTTATTAAAAAGGGAAGATGAGTTTCTCGAAATTGGCAACCTCAAATTGTAAAATTGTGTTCTCCCTACCTCAGTCACCGTCTGACCGGGCGGCACGGGCGGTCGTGATTCGCGTGAAATATTGTTGTCTCGATCTCACTTCGGTCTTAGATACGTCTTTCCGTCTTTGTTCTTCTTTGTATTGCACAGGACTGGGAATATAACTGTGAGCGTATGTGTTTGCGTGTAGTTGTAACACATGCCAATTTTTGAGTAAGCGCTGGGAGAACGTAACCTATCTTCCCTTTTTATAAATCAATGATATTTAAGCGCGTATTAATTGCTGTTATTAATACTAGCTGCGCCCCGCTTCGCACGCTTTGCTTATATGGAAACGTTTAAAGTTGATTTCTATCCCACGGAAACTGATTCATGGGATAAAAATTATCTATGTTTGATTTCAGGATAAGAATGACCTGTATGTAAAATAAGTCCAGTAGTTTTGGTGCGAAGAGGTCACAAACATCCACCCATACATCTAAATTTTCGCATTTATAATATTAGTGTCATGATTACTACTCAATCTATATATATAAAAATGAAACCCGTTTTCCGTTGTCACGACATAACATAAAAACGGCTTGACCGATTTAGCTGTTTTTTTTTAATGTTCGTTGAAGTTCGAGGATGGTTTTTACGGAAAAATTCGAACGAGAAATTCGAATAACTGCCGGGAAAACACCTTTAAACGTTTCCATAGGAACAACGCGTGCGAAGTCGAAGTCTAGTTATTTTATATAAGCAAATCTACAAGCCATTAAAATTTAAGACTATTTACGACGTAAGGTCATCGACCCAATTTTATTTTAACAAAGCTGAGTTTAATTAGAATTGGGTTCATGGCCTGTAACTCATGTACAGCTGTATATACTAGCTGATTCAGAAGCAAATATAATTAATTTTGTTTTAAAAAACTATAAACCGACTTCAATTTTTATGGTTTTTTCATGAATTTTCATTGATCCCACTGTCAGAACTGAACAAAATTAAAATGGGACCACATGGGAAGCACCAGCTTTCATATAAAAAAAAATCATGAAGATCGGATGACCCAGTCAAAAGTTCTGAGGTAACAAACATAAAAAAAAACAGACGAATTGAGAACCTCCTCCTTTTTGAAGTCGGTTAAAAAAGACCACACCCCGACCGGCATCTATAATGTAATATTAATGTACATTACCTCAACCTCAACCACAACAGCCTGTATCGGTCCACTGCTGGACGCAGGCCTCCCCCTGATAAACGCCTTATTGGCGTTTAACTCATGGGAGGTAATGCCCATAATCCCCACGCTGCACATGCGGGTTGGGGATCGCAGTTTGATGAAAGATTTTTTCTGAAGAGGGCGCTGCTGGCCGGCCGTTGCTGGCTTAGAAATGCACCACCCCAATTCTTCCCGTGGGTAAGAGGCGACTAAGGGATATCCCCCGGTGGATGGGGTGGATATCCCTTAGTCGCCCTTGGTGCAAATTCTAAGCCAGCACCACATAGCATGTACATTACATTCCTTCATATTTCATACATGTAAAAATATATATTCTAGCGCCGCCGTGTGGTCTTCTGACGCTTTCTATGGAAAGATGTAATGAGATGTATAGTGCTACATATAAGTACATCTTTACATTAAAGCTGCCGTAAATATAGAGAACTTGATTATATGTTATATCTATTTCAGTTCGTAAAGGAATATGATTCCGGGTTAACCTTTCCAGAATTATTTAAGAAAATAATGCTATAAATGCTATAAATATTTTAGCGGATATATTACTAAATATTTTCATCCTTATATTTACAAAGTAACGCCTGAATCTATTATGTATTAAATATTCATTATGAATGTAAGCGGGTTAACTACGAACCTTGTTTGTGTTGGAAGAACACCAACGTTTCATACCTTAACGAGGGACATCTTCAGGGCGAGTGCGGTTCTAACTTATAATGAATTCGTCAAACTACGAAAGTTTCTATTGTATTAAATATGTTAACAAATCGCGAAAGTTTAAAAAAGAAAACATGTTAACTTACCATACATAGAACGGTTCGTGTAGCTCAGCATAAGGGATGTTGAGGAGACCTTTCACTGTGTACACAGGACTCCACTCAGGTTGAGTATCTAAAGACAACACAAGTGAGCTTTTCAACTTTTCGGTTATCACTTATCAGTTTATAGGGGTTCAAAAAGCCCAATAATAAGCTTGTTTAAAATAATAAATTGGGTTTGTTTGAAAAAACTATAAACCGACTTCAATTATAAGGTTTTCTCATGGATGCCACGGGAAGCTCCAGCTTTCAAATAAGAAAAGAATCATCTAAATCGGTTTACCCAGTCGAAAGTTCTAAGGTAACAAAAAAATACAGTAGATTTTTAAGTCGGTTAAAAGGGCAGGGTCGCGGACCTGTTAGACTGTTTTTTTTGTTTTGGCGGTAGTTATCAATTCACTATTTCAACTCAACGTAATGTTGAGTAATCAAATCAACGTAGGTACATTGCAGATAAAATACTAATAATAAATATAAGTATATGTATAATGCATAAATGGAACGAAAACATAATAATATATTATTTAAAATCATCTAAAGTACAATTAACTGAGTTTTTAGTTTCGAATCATTAGGTGAACATGACGCAAAGAAAAGTAAAAGGTACCTAGTTGCGACTTACGTTTTTCTGAAATCTATGAAATACCTACCTATAAAAACAAAATGATATTAAGTCCGAAGACTAACCTCACCTACTAATCCTCACCTTACCTCATTCTATCATTCATTCATTAGGTATAGTATAGTAGGTATTCTACAAAGGATACCTATTTGATTAAGGACAATAGATTGAAAATAAAATCTGACCATCCACGCCAAATAGGTACCAAGCGCATTTCAATTAAAATATTAGGTGTACGTATTTTATTTTCAACTTACCCTTATCTTTGAATCCAAACGTCAACCCAATCAAAGCACAAAATACGGCGAGCTTCATGATGCCGACCGCCCGCGACCGTGGTTCTGCGAAGAATGACGGACGATTAGTTTAATTACCTACACTGCCAGCCGAGGCCGCGCATACGCAGCAAAATAGCCGACGCGGTAGATTTAAAAGTGGCCAAGTAGGATTTTAACAAAATTGATATTTAGCGGCGCGCCGTCTACGTCTACCTCACCGATTATAGTCCTTGCTATAACAGGATTTTTTTATAAAATGGTTCAGCTAATAAGTGGAAAGGTTAGACATAATCCCCACGCTGGGCATGCGGATTGAGGATCTCAGTTCAATGGTAGAATTGTTCTGGAGGGGGCGCTGCTGCCCGCCCCCCGATGGATATCTATCATAGTCGCCTCTTACGATACCCACCGGAAGAGTTGTGGCTAAGCCAGCACCACACAGCTATTTATTTATTTATTAAATGATTGTTGCAATTTTCTATTAAAAGTTGGTAACAATTTTTAGGTAGAATCTACATGAACCTTGTAAGGGTTTTGTAACATTCTGAGTTAAGAGTTCTTATATATTAAAGTTAGTAGTATAAGTACTACAATTATAAATGAATTATTCATTTAATCCTCATATATTTCTAGTTAAAATGCAATACAGAGACAAAAATACATATTTTGTCAGCTATGGTCTATCATCATAATTATTTTGTCAGAAATATATATATATATATATATTTTATTTAAATTACTATAAAATGTCAAGATTCATGCTAAGCAGTGACAATACCCTAAGTACTAATTATATACATGTCGTAAAACAGTTATATTCCTACTAGGTACTTTTACAGGTTTTGTCACTAAGAAATTCATTAACAGTACCTATACCATTTGTGTTTAAGTAATGGTTTATTATATTATAATTTTAACCTTGTCTTAAAAATATTGTCCAGTTTTTCATTTTTATGTCAGAAGGAAATTTACACAAAATAGTAACTAGATTCTGGGCTCTTACTTACCATTGTTAGGGTACTAGGTGGTTTGATTATGATTTTTCTGTGGTGTCTATTGTACTCGTAATCTTTGAATTTACTTTTTAAATTTAAGTTTAGTAATGTGAAGACAGGGCGCTATGGCGCTCATTAGGGGAGGCCTATGTCCAGCAGTGGACTAGTATAGGCTGATGATGATGATGATGATGAATGTGAAATAAATCCTTGAATTAAGTCTTAGGAAAATGTTAAATGGGTTTTTTTATATATAATGTCACAATATAAATACTTAAATCTGCTGCTCTAATTTGCTTTTGTATTAAATGCCTAAAATAAAATAACTCTATAAAAGTTGAGCAGGGATCAAATATATTTCATCGATACATCACTAACAATTGCAATTCTGCCTTGGGATTTTTTTGTACAGTCTGCAAATATTTGTTCCGGATGTTCTGGGTTTAAATAGGTATTCTACTTTTACTAAAAATGTATTATATTGTATTCAAGTCATCTAGTACCCATAACACAAGCCCTGCTTAGCTTCGGGCTAGATGTTGCGGTGTGTTTGAGTATTGTCCAGTGTTAGGTATTTAATCATTTATTTATTGAAATATAAGTACCTATTTAAGTACACAAATCATAACTTTATGCTGAGCAATTAATATTAAAAAACCTACATAACAACAGCATGTTTGTGTTCAGAGGCAGAGATAGTTTTTTATTTTTTTCGGACATGGCCAGCTCTGCCTTGCAACAGCCAATTTGCTTCAAGTATCTAATCAAATTTAATGAGTTCTGAGTAGTTACCTACAAACTACCCACTTAGAATTTTTAGAATAGACTATGTAGGTATATAATATATATTTTAGAATAAGTATGGTAGGTAGGTATACAAATTAAGAATGCACTTTGATAACCAAGGGTAAATCAAAACACATAAAACTTACACGTGAAGACAAAAAAATATCGCAGGCATTCTTACCGCAATAAATAATTACCAAGCTAGTGTTTTCTTACATTCCTAAGCACGGGACTATAAAAGACAAATTAAAATAAAAGGCTCAAACTCTTACGAGTAGTTATTCAACCAAATCACATAAAAATCACAATTTCAAAAGAAAAGCAAACGGAAAAGAACTTTGTTTGATTTTTGTATTTTTGCTGCGGCCATTGAAGGATTACTGGGATTATACCCATATTATACCTTTTGTGAACTAGACTTAAAATTGAGAGCGACAAGGTTCAATTTTGAAAATATGAACGTAGAAAGAATGTCTACTAAAATCGGGACTGTCAACCGGTCAGCTGTTGGATATTTCTAGATTTTTATTTTTAGCATGAAATAACATTGAATAGGTTTCTGCTCTTCTATCACTTTCATGATCTATGAAAACTCGCACGTGTTAGAAAGAGAAAGCTCAATGGAACTAGAAGCAGCTCGGAACAACAACAGATTCAAGTAAGTCACTGTCAGTTTCATTTAAAGAAGTTGAAGGTGAACCAAAGTGTAAGTTGTTTACAATTTCTTGTTTGTAGGATCTCGATTCTCAAATAAAATATAAAAGAAAAGCGATTCTAATTTGCAATAAAATAAGAACCTGATCTATCATTTCAAAATGAACAAAAAGGGTATATCCTTTGGCAAGATACGTTTCCAACCGAAAACCGATGCTGAGAGTTCTAAGAAAGATGAAGATGCTTCGGCCTCTGGGTTCGGTACTTTTGGCCGAATTCCCATCCAAGAACCCAAAGAAATTGAAGAATTAGCTGACGACCTAGAAAGCCAGCAGATTCAGCAAACTATCGGATTTAAAAACTTCGGTAAAAAAGCCAAAAGTATCGACATAAACGAAATGGTTAACCAGGCCAAAAAACTTGCTGAGGAGGTCAATAAAAAGAGGTTGTTACTTGCTGCCGAGGCACCGAATGATACAATAGAAAATGAGGAACTGATTGGTCCTTTACCGCCAAAACCAGATCAAGAAGAAAAGTTGATTGGTCCTCCAATACCACAACTGAATTCTGCTGGTCATAAAGGCAGGGAGAAAGATGATGATGGATCGGACAGTTATGATGAATTGAGCGGTTCTGATGATGAAGAAACTGGTTTGGAAAAGAGGATTCCACAATCACATGAGGTAAGAAAGTGATATATATGTACTATGCGTTACTCACTATACTGCACTTACTTCTATTACTGTGTTTACTTTGCACTACTTATTAAAAGTGTACTTGAACATTTTTACTTTATATTCAGAGTGTATTTTTTGGGTGGGGCAGTGAGGAGCATGCATAACCTTAACTGGTGTAGCTACAAGAAATAATATATAGATAAATTTTCAAAGCCATCCACAAATTTTCGAAAAAAAATACAGTTAGCAATAAATGGACATAACAAAAACATTTTATGATGCCAGTAAATCCTGTTTGGATTACTGGATAAAGCAGCACAGGATAATATGAAAGCTACCTATTTCATAGTGATGAATTAAAATTAAATTTTAAAGTTTTTATTGCAAAAGCAAGTAGAAAGTAAATATAAGAATGAAAAATATTTAGTAACAATTCCGCGAAAAAACCTTCTGCGATAAAATCTAACAAATTGTACATTCATACAAAATGAAAGAACATTTATCAAAGCAAGTCGTCAACTAGTTTCGTCTCTCCACGAGACATCATCAGGACACCACACCACTCGATCTTGACACTGAGAGCGCCAAACAACAACGGCAGAGTCCCACCAGAGATGTTGTCACTTCGAGCTCCGCGTGCCAAGTGAGGCATCGCTCGCAAAACCGCCCCTTATATAAAAAAAATTAAATATTTTTCATTCTTATATTTACAATGGATTTCCGCAAAGTAACGCCTGAATCTATTATTAAGTAGAAAGTATACCCAAGCACTTTGTATGCCAGAAATAAAACCGTCATTGATAATAATATTTTTTTTGCAATTTGTATATGGTTTTTTGTAATCCTTTAAAATTGATATACACTAGAATCTCACTAATATGACACTGCAATAGACCAATGCATCCAATAATCCATCATCCTCCAACAGTGCCTTCCTCCATCTATTTATAAATCAATCGCCTATAATAATAAATAAAATCAGTTTATTGCAGGCACTAAAATACCAATATCACACAAAAATACAGTGCACACAATATACTTAATAAAAGATAAAAGTTACCTAGCTTATGTGGATGTAAATCCAGTGTCTGTAAATGGGATCAGAAACAGCCCTCAGGATGGTGTTGTTAGAGCCTTACCACCTTATTCATAATGGTCTGCTAACATAAAACAGCTGCTAAGTAGTTTTATTTCTCAGTCCGACATATGTCAATAGAAGAAGACAGCGAGATTTAGCAGTGTGTTAGCAGACTATTATGAATAAGGGGTTAGAGCTTATGTGCTCCATCACTGCATTGTCGTCTAGCAGTCTAACCCAAAACTTATAAATTTTTCAACATTATATTCTCAGACATCAGTCTCAAATATTTTTGCTTTTACTTATCAGTTGAGCTACCTTTAGATTGTCTGCAGTTAGCATTTGTTTCAATTGTAAATACTATGGTTTATCCATTTTGAATGAAGCATGTTAGTAAACAAAATACGACACAAAAAACAAAATCTCACTTGCTTGACGTCGAGTTTCAGATATAATTGTAAGCAATTTTTATTGAAGGAAGGATCTAAAATCATATTTTATTTATAATAATAATGTAAATAACGTATAAAAGGACGCGCCAACAAAGTGAATTTTAGGTTCAGTATGTGTATATACACATACTGAACCTAAAATTCACTTTGTTGGCGGACACAATTATTTAGAATTTTTGATGAATGATTTACCGCAATTGGTGGAAGAAGTGTTCCAAGAAGACGCTGCAATAATATTCCAACATGACGGCTGCCCAGCCCATTATAGCCTAGCCGTAAGGGAATATCTAAATAATACTTTCCCTAATTCTTGGATTGGTCGGGGCGGTCCAATTCCCTGGCCCCCGCGATCGCCAGACCTCACCCCTCTTGACTTTTACGTCTGGGGAAGGGCCAAGGATCTAGTTTACACAACTGAAGTGTCCACTCGTGAAGAATTAATAACTCGCATTGATGCTGCGTTCGAGGCGATGAAACAGGAAATGCTACTTCGTACAACAACGGTTGAAATTAGAAACCGATGCAGAGCGTGCATAGCAAATGAGGGACGTCAATTTGAATTTTAAATAAAGAATAGATTTGAACTAATTGTTTAATTTTTTCAACCTTTACATTGATGAATTTCGCAAAACATTTAAGTTTTCACATAAGTAGATTTCCGTCCAAATGGTCCGCCTTGGTAGAAAACATCGAATAATTTTGGTTACAAAAATGATATCAAAACAAACTACCTATCGTTAGAAAGCTCACACTTTAGAGATGTTTTTAACAAATCAGAAGTCATCCATCACTATTATTTATTTTTTAAATGTTACGCGAAGTTGAGTTTCGAAATTTATTTAAACTCTTATTTTATGTTTGAGGGCCCATAACTTTGTTTCTAGCAATGTGCAATTTATAACTTTTAATTAAAAGGGACCTCCCAACCACTAAGACTGTAATAATAAAAAAAAAAAATTGATCTGGCCATAAAAAAAAAGTTAGACGGGTTTAAAGGTGCAAAAGCGATAAATTCCAAAAAATTTTTAAAAAATTATTTAAAAAAAAATCTTCAGACCTAGGCGAAATTTTTTGGGTTAGGTAGTTAGCAGACCACCCCCCCTACCCCCCATTTTCGTATGTTCAACGTTCTTCCGAACACCCTGTATATGTGTTCAGGTGTAAGCAATTTTTATTGAAGGGAGGATCTAAAATCATATTTTATTTATAATAACAATGTAAATAACGTATGAAAGGACGTGCCATCAAAGTTAATTTTAGGTTAAGTATGGGCGGTTTGTTTACGTTTATGCTTCATTCAAAATGGACACGGTATAGTTTTAATTATTTGCGTGTTATTTTGTTATTCAATAAATGCTTATTAGTTATAGTTTTAAATGTAAGTTCACTGTGTAAAAATAAATAAATATTTGTGTCGATAAATAAAATATGATTCTGCAGGTTGCAACTTGCAATAGATCTTGTGCTTGTGAAAATATGGTTTATTTCAGGTTGAAATGGTCCATGGCTCCAAAGCTGTAGTGGCGCTGGCTGTGGACCCCTCTGGTGCTCGGCTGGCCACAGGATCCATTGACTATGACGTGTCCTTCTGGGATTTTGCCGGTAAGCTATCACCTACATAAGAGTACCTACACTGTTTGTCGTGACAAACTCATCAGTGGGTGCAACCCTAATAAGCCCACCCTTTGTACTTCAGTGCAATAAAGTGTTTAAATAAATAAATAAATAATAAATAAATACATATAAAAAATAATATAAATATAAAAAATAATGCTGGACAATTCACACAGCATTATCTAGCCCCAAGCTAAGCAGAGCTTGTGTTATGATGGGTACTAGATAACTGATATACTTAATACAATATGCCACATACATACATAGAAAACATCCAGAATGCCCTGAACAAATATCTGCAGATCATACAGATATTTGTCATACCTAATGTCCTACGTAATGGACATACCTGCGCCCTGGAGTGAAATGCACAATCTTATATTGCTGAAAAGGCCGCCGAATAGACTCTTAGCACAATGGTTATCTTATCATAGAAAAAGTATTTAGTGTATCTCTTCAAAATAAATTTATTTAACGTTTTTAATATCTAAACTACCTTATTTCCAGGCATGGATTCATCCCTCCGTTCTTTCCGTACCCTGCAGCCGTGTGAGAACCATCCTATCCGCTGCCTGCAGTACTCGGCCACGGGAGACTCCATCCTGGTGGTCAGTGGGGCTGCTCAGGCCAAGGTGCTGGACAGAGACGGGTTCGAGGTGTTGGAGTGTGTCAAGGGAGACCAGTATATCGCTGATATGGCTAAGTGAGATTATTTCATTTATACTACACTTATTAAGAAAGTTTCTTATTCCTTTTCCAAAATTAAGGTAGAAAGTACGCCATTGCAGGCGTTCGGGAAGGAAAACTCTATGGAATTTTGTTTCTCACGCGTTTAACGGGAGATAAAAGTGTAACCCCCTTGGGGTTATAATGGTCTGCTAACTTAGCACACTGCTAAATGTCGCTGTTTTCTTCTTTTGACATAAGTCAGACTGAGAAAGAACTCTACTTAGCAGCTGTTTTATGGAAGACCATTATGAATAAGGGAGTTAGTATGGAAGTCTATTTTTAATGTGTTATTTTTTTCTGAAGTATCAGCCGGTAGGTATGGTTATTTTCATAATAATAGAGGTTATAATTATGTCGATATACAAAAAGTTTTGACTCCGAATCCACCCCTCTGTTATCTACCTCTTCCGAATTTAGAACAGTTATTTAAAAAAAAACATGTGAAAATCGCATGTGCGCTTAAGTATCTATTGCTTGCTACATACATTTGAGTTTACAATTTGAATTTACTCCAGTGATTTTGAAGATTTTATAACGATGATTTTTCTCGAAGATGTAGTATTAAGCCGCCTACTTCGTGTAGTATAATCAACAAAAAATGCGCCTTTCCACCACTAGGGTGATTTTTTTGTGAAGTGAATAGTTGTCAACCCCGGCTTGCTCGATATCTTTTGTCTTTGACCCAAAGCAAAATAGTTTCAAACTGGATAGGCGTTACGTTTGGCGATGGTACAATGTACTATTTATGTGTGGAAAGGAAGGGGTTTCTCCCCTTCGAGATACTTTTGTTTGGCTGTTTATAAAACCACAAACCTTAGACAACGACGCGACGACCTATGAGGTGCAAAAATTTAGATCCACCCGCGACACAGGTCCTCCTGCGGGTTCGATTCCCGAGGCTATACAATATTTTACTCAAAAAACTTTCGTAGTTTGACGAATTCATTATGATTGTAAGCGGCTAACTACGTACCCTTTACGAGGGACGTCATCAGGGTGAGTGCGGAACGCGTCGCACCTGCATGTAACTCTGTTATCTCTGTCTGTCTCTCTTGACGACCTCTGTGGCGCGGTGGGCGAAGGTCCGCCTACGACGCAGGAGGTTGCGGGTTCGATTCCCGCCTCGGGACAAATATTTGTACGATCTGCAGATATTTGTTCAGGGCGTTCTGGATGTTTTCTATGTATAATAAAAAATATCTATCTATGTAGTGTATTGTATTAGGTATGTATATCAGTTATCTAGTACCCATAACACAAGCTCTGCTTAGCTTGGGGCTAGATAATGCTGTGTGGATTGTCCAGCATTATTTATTTATTTATTTACTTTTCCTGTATTTTTTGTATTTTCTTGTTGTGCAATAAAGTGCATTTTATTGTATATAACATTAGGATGCGACAGGTTTAAGATTTTTAATGTGCTAGTATTAAAATTCTACTCTGCTCATGTTCACGCATGGTTGAGTAATACATGTCGTAATTATTTTATCGTTTCAATAAAAATCTTAATTATTTTTTGCCCAATAGAACCTTACCTCTACCTCAACAGCATGTATTGGTCCACTGCTGGACGCAGGCCTCCCCTGATAAACCCATTTTTAGCGTTTATCTCATGGGTAATGCCCATAATCCCCATGCTGGGCATAATTGTTTTGCAGGGAGCGCTGCTGCTCGCCCCCCGGTCGATATCCCTCAGTCGCCTCGTACGACATCCGCGGGAAGAGATGGTGTGGTGCAAATTCTAAGCCACCACACAGCTTATAATAGTAGAACCTTAACCACTTAACAATAAAGTGTAATCTCCCCTTTTCCAGAACAAAAGGCCACACAGCCTCCCTAAACAGCGGTTGCTGGCATCCCCACACGCGTCACGAATTCCTCACCAGCTCCCAAGACGGGACCCTCCGCGTCTGGAACATCGACAACCCTAGACAACACAAATCCATCATCAAACCTCGCCAGCAAGGAGGTCTAAAAACAAACCCAACCTCCTGCGCCTACTCAAGAGATACCAACACAATCGCTTGCGGCTGCTACGATGGATCCATACAAATGTGGGACTCCAGACGAGCCTTCGTCAATACAACTATGTTACTACGCGACGCACATCAGAAACAGAACGAAATCACAGCGATATCATACTCATACCTAAGCAACTATTTATGCAGTCGAAGCAACGACGAAACTATGAAGATCTGGGATCTAAGAAGCTTCAAGAAACCAATCAACGCATTCACAAACCTATTCTCAAGATACGAGCAGACAGACTGCGGTTTTAGTCCGGACGACTCCATGGTTTTCACTGGTGTGTCCTTAGAGAAGGGAAAAGATGTCGGACAGCTTTTGTTCTACGACACAAAAACCTTTGAGAAGGTAACGCATATAAATATAACTAAATCTCATGTCATAAAAGCTGTGTGGCATGCAAAGTTGAACCAGATCTTTGTCGGTTGCGGTAACGGTATAGTCAAATGTTACTATAATGACAAGAAGTCTCTAAGAGGCGCTATGCTCTGCATGGTAAAGACTCATAGAAAGAAGCAGTCTTTAGAAATAGTAAGCTCACAGCAGATTATAACCCCGCACGCGCTACCACTGTTCAGACAGGAAAAACTCAGAACGAATAAGAAGAAAATGGAAAAGGACAGGCTTGACCCGGTCAAATCAAGACGACCAGACTTGCCTATAACTTCAGGGCAGGGAGGAAGAGTAGCAGCTTCTGGTAGTACTTTAAGCTCTTTCGTGATCAGAAACCTGGGTCTGAGTAAGAGGGTTGATGATGAACAGGATCCTAGAGAAGCTATCTTGAAGTTTGCTAAGGATGCAGAAGAGAATCCGTTCTGGGTCGCGCCGGCGTACAAGAAAACTCAGCCGAAGACTATCTTTCAGAATGATGAAGAAGGTCCTTCGGATGCGAAGAAACCTAAATCAGATTAAATTAAGAGTGTGCAATAACGCGACTACAAGATGGATTTCGAGTGAGATGACAAGATATGGTTATCTCATTAGTGAGAAGTACAGAGCAGAGACGTGCGCCAAATTTTCTATGCGCCAAAACTGTTTTTACCTTATTAAAAGTTAAGGAAACAACCAAGCGAAAAATTAAAAGATATAACTAAAGAAACTACTTCTAGATTTCTTAGGAAAACAAAAACCGAAGAAACGAAGTTTACTGTTCCTGAGATAAAATTTGAATTGAAGTAAATTGCTTATGGCACCCTTAATAATTAAGAGTGTGTTATTAATTATTAATAGTTTGGTTGGACAAAAACAGTGATCAGAAACCTGGGTCTGAGTAAGAGGGTTGATGATGAACAGGATCCTAGAGAAGCTATCTTGAAGTTTGCTAAGGATGCAGAAGAGAATCCGTTCTGGGTCGCGCCGGCGTACAAGAAAACTCAGCCGAAGACCATCTTTCAGAATGATGAAGAAGGTCCTTCGGATGCGAAGAAACCTAAGTCAGATTAAATTAAGAGTGTGCAATAACGCGGCTACAAGATGGATTTCGAGTGAGATGACAAGATATGGTTATCTCGCTAGTGAGAAGTACAGAGCAGAGACGTGCGTCAAATTTTCTATGCGCCAAAACTGTTTTTACCTTATTAAAAGTTAAGGAAACAACCAAGCGAAAAATTAAAAGATATAACTAAAGAAACTACCTCTAGATTTCTTAAGAAAACAAAAAACGAAGAAACGAAGTTTACTGTTCCTGAGATAAATAGCACAGTGTAATATGGAGAAAACTTTTACCTATCGTGTTTTTTAAACACGTAATTCAGGATTAAAGATCGTAGTAACATTTCCCTAAATATGAAGGTGGTCAGTTATCATAGATTCTGAGATAAATAACAATTTTGAAGTAAATTGCTTATGGCACACCCTTAATAATTAAGAGTGTGTTATTAATTATTAATAGTTTGGTTGGACAGTTTTTATTTAATTGTATATTAGCTAAAAACAGTTAGTAAAGATGCATCTGAAAAGGCAATTCTTTTGAGGTCTTGATTAGAAAGGTCTGTCTTTGGCAGACTTTAAAAAAGGAGGTTCTATGTTTGGCTGTGTTTAATTTTTATTTTATTTATTGTATGTTGGTCGATTTCTCGAGAGGTCCCATAAATATATTGTTCCCGAGGAATTCGTGTAACTCCCGCTAAACTTAAAAAAACACAATTATTAGTTAGGAACTTGAAGTCGAGTTTTTAGTTCTTTTAAATTACATAGGTACAGCTTGGCGAAAAAGAGTAGAAAATAATAGGGGCGCCACTGTAGGTTCATATGGCAACCCGTATAGCGCACCAACCTAGTCTTGATACTTAGCTGTATATTTCTGTTACACAGTATAACAAAATCGGTAAAAAAAAATTACTTGAGCAAGGACCTCGATTCTCGTTGTTTAAGTATATGTAGTAAAAAT
This sequence comes from Eupithecia tripunctaria, assembly GCA_955876795.1. NCBI lineage: Eukaryota > Metazoa > Arthropoda > Insecta > Lepidoptera > Geometridae > Eupithecia > Eupithecia tripunctaria. The sequence continues at coordinate 1,831,640 of OY041623.1, read as the reverse complement.
AAATAGTAAGTAGGTACCTACCTACAATAATGTTTCCTATGACTTTCACCCCGTGATAACAATATAATCTAGGTAGGTATTATAAAAAGACGAACAGTAATATTATTCTATTTTATTTTAGGTAAATAACTCTTCCTCTAAATATTCTACCCCCTCCATATCCATGTATTGGCTGGAGCTGGCCTCAAAATCTTGAGATACAGACTCGGATTCAGAAGTTCTACCACCATCGTCTTCGAGGTTATTTACTAATGTATATATATATGTAATAATCTCTCTATTTCCTCATACATTGTTAGTTCCCTCTCACAGTATTATTTTTCTATTTTTTTTTTCGTGCTTGCACGAGTTCTTCCAGTCTTCCTCAGTTATGTCTTGGAATGCACGCTCAGCATTGCTACCTATAAAAATCAAACATTTATTATATCTGTTCATATTAGAAGTCAAACAACGTATCGCACACGCCATACAAAAAAAATCTTAAATCTAATTTTATTTGGGATAATAATTTACTTTGTTATTTATTACATATTTGCAGACTAACTCAAGCAACAGTTCTAGTCGCGCTATACCAGAGTACCGTAGAACAAACGTAAACATAACCTAACTACCCGATGTTTATTGTTGAATTATCCACTTATTCCGTATGAAATTCATTTAATCCTGCTGTAAGGCCAACAAGTAACGTTTGATTCAACTAACAATTACAAAACAAACTCTTACATACCTGTCCGCCAGCGGTTCTTTGATAAACATTGTTGAGATCCGAAAGAATCGTTTTCGCCTCACTTTCCACCAAACATCGCCTGAATACTTTATAAATAACCTTAGGTTATTTATAATAATATATTTATATAATAACAGTTTTATTCATTAATTACGTTTTTATATCACCGTTTGAACGCTCCAAGCTATAAATTTGAGAATTTGTTTTCTTTGTTTACATGAAAATGATGAAACGTCACTATATTGAGAATGTTGCCATAAATAAAAAAAATTGTTTCGATTCAAGATTTTTTTGCCAAGCTGTATGTATTTTATATTACGTAGGTATAATATTGTAAGATCAGAAGGTACAACTATTTTGTAAATAGAATATGAAATAAAATATTTTAATTATTATTGATTTCCTTATTCCTCACATAACAACACAAGACGAACCAGTCCACAGCTGGACTTAGACTCCGCCTTACATAAATGTTTACTAAAATCTGAATATGATTGATGAAATATGATTAGTTTTGACCGCGGCCTCGCACACGTTGTTATTATGGTAATGTAAGTTCCGACGGGAACTGATTTACGATATAAAAATATTCCAAGATTAGAGTTACCTGTATGCAAAATTTAAAAACACATTCAGTAGTTTTGGCGTGAAGACGTAACGAAGATCCATACATCCATCCAAACTTTCGCATATATTATAATATTAGTGAGATCAGGATAAGAAAAGCATTGAAATAATTTCATACCGTTTATTATCTTACAAATAACTAAACTATTAATATTTTAAAATTACTCTAGTATTCACGCAGTGGCCGACACCTTTTCCAAATCTTCTGACCGGCTGAATGGAGATCGCGCTGGGTTCTGAAAAAAAAAACATTAAGAAATCAAATAATATTCCAAAAATGTTTAACTTCGACGGGACTCGAACCCGCATCCAGTGTGAATGTACCTACCTACTAACCACGAGGTCAAGTGTCATCATCATCAGCCTATACTATTCCCCTGCTGGACATAGGCCTCCCCTAATGAGCGCCATAGCGCCCTATCTTCAGCTTGACGCATGCAGCAGATACCTGCAGTCTTTCGCAGATCATCATCCCATCTGGAGGGCGGCCTAAACTACGTTTGCCGAGTCGCGGTCTCCACTCAAGAACTCGTTTACCCCATCGGTTGTCGGTTCTTCGCGAGATATGGCCGGCCCACTGCCACTTCAGTTTGCTAATTCTTTGAGCTATGTCGATAACTTTGGTTCTCTGTCGGATGTATTCATTACGAATCCTATTCTTCAGAGAGACTCCGAGCATAGCTCTTTCCATAGCTCAAGTGACATAGTTTTAAAAACCTTGACACTTCCTTCGGAATCTAACGCCGTTATCTTGAATGCAAGAGATTACGCACTATAATATAACAAATCTTAATATCTAAGAAAAGAAGTAATATCCCAAAAAAATCTGCTTTTATGGGATTCGAACCTGCATCCTCAAAGCTCACGTCAAAGCGGAACATTTTTTGGATTTTATTTGCTTTCTTAGAAATTTTCCAGATTGGGAAGGCCTACGCACTATAACAAACAAAAACCTTTACGGGCCTTAATCTTTATATGTATTAAAAATTATTTGAAAAACTGTTACGCATTTATTTATATATTGAATGTGTGACATGAATAATTGAAATCTGTTTTTATGATAACTAACAAGTATATTGGTTATTGTACTACTAACTTTTATGGTGAACAACCGAAATTAATGAATTGAATTGAATTAAAAGGAACGCCAACAGCGTACACATCAAGCATTTTGCGCATTCAATATCATGCTAACTAAAATACTCTTCTCGCGGGTTTCGTAAAAGGCGACTAAGGGATATCCACCGGTGCGTGCAGACAATTCTTAATACCTCTGTAATAGTTTTTTTTATTGTTTAGAAGGAGATGCGAAAACAGGGTTTGGTGGAAACCAAGTGCAACTTCGCATCTCCTCCTAAACTATTTATTACTGAGGTATTAAAAATAAGCTTTTGATAGGTATCACAAACAGGCCTATGATTTTCGGAAAATTCGATTGTTCAACGTAATAATAAGATAAAATAGTTGAACAATAATGGCTCTTACTTTCCTAAGGGGACTGAAATGAAGGACAAAGGTAGCATATATTTTACTGACTATTTAAAATTTCAGCCAGATACCTTCAAAGTTTTGGCGTGAAGAAGTAACAAAAATCTCACTTTGAAACTGGAATATATGGGATAAAATATGGCCTATGTTTTATTCCAAGCCTAGTACTATGTGTATTTGAATCGACGCTTTTTGAGTCGGGGTACCGCGCTGGAACTAGCCGCTTATTTTTTCATACAGGCGTGGATGGGTAACTACAAGGCTGTTTGATGTTAACCATCCAAAACTAAGGATGAAATCAATTTATATCGTCATAAACTATGTTTCCACATCCACAGCCTGTATTGGTCCACTGCTGGACGCAGGCCTCCCCCTGATAAGCGCCTTATTGGCGTTTAACTCATGGAGGGGTAATGCCCATAATCCCCACGCTGGGCATGCGGGTTGGGGATCGCAGTTTGGTGGAAGATTTGTTCTGTAGGGGGCGCTGCTGCCCGCCCCCCCCGAAGATATCCCTTAGTCGCCTTATACGACACCCACGGGAAGAATTGGGGAAACTATGTTTGTATACAACTAAAACAGTAAAAAAGTATACCTTTGAAAAATACAAGCTTCTAAACTTTCGTATTTCAACACGAATTTTAGCTTAACTTTGGGCGAAAATAAATAACACACGGAGAAAGAAAACTCTAAAATGAAGGGTTTACCGACATAGTTTAGTTATTTATAAGTTAAAATATATTTATTTGAAGAGATACAATTAATAGTTTTTCTATGAGAACCCTTGTGCTAAGAGTCGGCGGCCGTTTTACCAATAAATCATTGTGCATTTCATTCTATCGCGCGGGTATGACTGTAATGACAGGTGAGATAGCATACATTAAGGTCGCGCCCACAGATGACAAACAGTGTACCCATAACTAAAATAGTCAAAACACATACCAGTTTCTTAGCTCTCTCCGTGAGTATAGATAATGCAAAATGGTTCAGCCCCATCCCTTTAGGCAGCGCAAGTCCTTGGAACCTGTAGAGCTGCTTGAGCGGCCCTTCTGACGGCCCTGGAGTTACCAAAATATCAAGTGTTATTCATTTGTCGAAAAATCATCCCAAAAGCATCCTGAAAATGATTATTTCGCGTCTGGACTATCCTATCCAAAATAATTGGATGAAATTTCTGATGGGGTCTATCTCTGTTTAAATTAAATGGTCATTAGGTCAGTTTGTTAGTTTAAATTTTCATTAAGTTTATTATTATTATTTTATTCAATTTTTAATAATATGATCTAATTTTTCATTCTTTTTGTTGTTATATTATTATGTGATTTTGTGTGACTTTAAATAATTTTTATATGGATTTTAAATCTGAAATAAAGAAATACTAAAAAAATAATACAAAATATGATCGATGATGTGAAAAATCAAAACATTTTGACAACAATACCTATACAATATGATTCTTGATTGGATAAATGATATACAGTCGTGGTCAACTAATTAGGGACACTCTTTGGTTAAACCGAATTGTAAATTTATTTTTTATTTTACAACGAGTCTAAACCATATTCCATATCTCTTACATGTAAGTTTATTTAGTCATTTATGTGCCCGATTATACAAACAATAACAACTTCTTAAACATTAAACCTCTTTACAGTATAGCTGATAGATTATCGTAGTGCTATTTGTTCAAATAATGCTGGCTGGCCATTTAATTAGGGACACTGAGATATTGCGTTCTATTTTCAAAATTTGAATCTCAATACTTTTTTACTTCTTCTCTTATTGTTTCGTGGTAGTTTTGGCGGCAATCCCGATATTTATTTTAAGTTTTGAGAAATATTTTGAAGAAAAATGGGTAAAAATAAAAGTTGCGATCCAACACTACGAAAAATTATCATGAAGTTTGTTGTCGAGCATGGTTGGCCATACCGAAGGATAGCAGAACATTTAAATTGTTCAAAAACTATGGTATACAATGCAGTGCAACATGTCAGACGCAATAACACAGATTTAAATGTGCCCAGAACAAAAAGATCGAGAAAAACAACTCCGCAAGAAGATAGAATGATAACCAGGTTAGCTAAGAAAGATCCGTTTCTAGGCTCTATTTTAATTAAACACGAAGTGTTTGGGACAGACGAAAGAGCTGGTGTCTCAGCGAGGACCGTTCGACGACGTCTGGTAGAAGCAGGGTTGTTCGGAAGAGTGGCTCGCAAAGTACCGTTGTTGAAGAAAGAACATAGAAATGCTCGTTTGGCGTTTGCACGTAAATATGGACATTGGACCTACGCCCAATGGCAACATGTATTATTCTCTGACGAGACCAAGGTTAATTTGATTTCTTCAGATGGAAGGCAATACGTACGGCGTCCAGTAAAAGCGGAAATGAATCCAAGATTCACAAAAAAGCAGGTGAAACATGGCGGTGGAAACATTAAAATGTGGGGTTCATTTTCTGGACGTGGAGTGGGACCTGTGAGGAAAGTTCAGGGTAACTTAGACCAACATCAATACAAGGCAATATTGGAGGAAACGATGCTTCCCTATGCTGAGGAGCATCTCCCTATTATATGGACGTTTCAGCATGATAACGACCCGAAACATACCGCACGTTCAGTCAAGTCGTTTCTTACCAGTCAGTCAGTATCGGTGCTAGATTGGCCAGCAAATAGCCCGGACCTTAACCCAATCGAGCACCTTTGGCACGAAATCAAGAAAAAAGTAGCCACTTATCGTACCACAACTTTAGATGAACTTAATGAAGCTTTTTGTAAGGAATGGGCAAACATTCCTGTCGAAACATGCCAGAAACTGATAATGTCTATGCCACATCGGTGTCAAGCGGTAATTACTAACAAAGGTTTTGCTACTGGGTACTGATTTTACACGTAATAAAATGGAGCTGTTAAAGATATTATAATACTGCAGATTATTAGTTTTGTTTAACTCTATTTTTCATTATAGTTTACTGTCCTTAATTAAATGTCCAGCAACAGAATTATACCTTAAAATTGAATACATGTTCAACCTTTGATATTAAATACTTTTTTCTATTTATTTATTCTTTTATTTACAGCCATTTAAAGCATAATAATCGGACCAAATTATGCAAATAATAATTACTGAGAAATCAATAGGGTTTTATATTTGTATGTACATAACCGGTTATTGTTCTTCACTATCTTGCATGTCCCTAATTAGTTGACCACGACTGTATACAGAGAGAATGGTCGGAGGTGATCCAAAATAGGGTATATGATGCATGGTTTTTTTTATTTATTAAATCGATTATTTAGGTTAATACATAAACGAAAAAAAATATAACACCCAAAAAAATTTAAATTATTGAGGTAAAAAACTAAAAGTTTACAGACAGTTACAGTCTACACTCAGTTTTGGGTGATAAAAACGCTGCCATGTTGGCCATTGCATTTTATGACGTCACGGATCATCGAGTCCCCTATGTAAACTCAAAGTCAAAACTTCATGCCCATATAAAAATGTATGACGTCACGCTTCACATGCCAATGCGTTGCGTTTAGACTTTAGATTTTGCTGTTGAGACTTAAAATATCTACTTTTCAATGATTAAATTTCACAATAAAAAAACATCATACATATCAATAGAGAATACGTAAAAAAATATGAGCTTTTTTGAAGTCACATGCATATACCCTATTTGTCGTGGGGTGAGGGTATTTGATAACATTGAAAATATAGTACAAAAAATGATTTTTTAAGTTTTACGCGCTAAATACTAATCCCTCGGAAATAAAATTCTTATAGGACCGCCTCGGGATCATTCTATATACAATAGTGAAATAATCAGCAAAATCGGTTAATAGAGAGAGAGATATCAAGTAACATACAGAACTTGCATGTAATCATACCCATGTTTTACTTAATTATATTATACTAAACTAGACTAATGACTTTTCCGAGTGCACGTGATTGTATCAAAAAGGAATAAATAAATGAACAATTCAGTTACTGAACTGACAACTGAACCTGAGAGAGAACCTCCTCCTTTTTTGAAGTCGATAAAAAAATATTATTTGCAAGGTTATGTTATTTATCCCACAAAAATACATTTTACAACTGAAATTTAAAGTCTATTTAGTTTTTTGAACACAAATAAATTATTCATTGGAATTTTAATCTCTTTTTTCTTTTCTTTATTACAAACTTTGCGTTTACGAGTATTATATTTAGTTTATTAGGATTACATACAGTTTAGAGTGGAATTATTTAACATAATAATAATATAATAATAATAATCGTTTATTTTCAGACAATATAGGTTCCATATTTGGGTTAATCTATATCTAAGTCTTAAGTCTATGTTAGTTGTTTATTGTGTACATAACATAGTTTACTCTATTGATTTAAAAAGGGAAGATAGGTTACGTTCTCCCAGCGCTTACTCAAAAATTGGCATGTGTTACAACTACACGCAAACACATACGCTCACAGTTATATTTCCAGTCATGTGCAATACAAAGAAGAACAAAGACGGAAAGACGTATCGAGGACCGAAGTGAGACTGAGACAACAATATTTCACGCGAATCACGATTGCCCGTGCCGCCGGTCAGACGGTGACTGATGTGGGAGAACACAATTTTACACAATTTGAGGTTGCCACTTTCGAGCAACCAGTGCCTCATCTTCGTTTTTAATAAATCAATGGTTTACTCTACCTACTTTATGTAAACAAATGTAATTATTATTGTCTATGAGGTAGGTCTTACCTTCTAATTTGTGTACGGACGCTACAGTGATGACTCCAATTTGTCCAGAGTTACTGATGAGGGGTCCTTTGGAGATGTCAATATGGCTTCCCATCCGATACAGTATCACTTGGCCTGGAACAAAACAAATCGTAAGAGGAACACCAACGTTTCATCCCTTAACGAGAAACATCTTCAGGACGAGTGCGGTTCTAGACGCGCGCGTACCGCATCCCGGTTCGTAGTTAACCCGCTTACATCCGTAATAAATTCGTCTACGATACTTTTTATAATAAAATCGTAAGAGCTCTGTAAATTATCTGTAATCTTAATCTTAATATTCAAATACAAATGTAAACTTTGTTCATGAATAAATCATCCATCTATCTAATAGGGTATATGCATGTGATTTCAAAATGGCTAAAAAAATATATACGTATTCTCTATAGAGATAGAAACATATCTACATATTTATTTTAGCTTTTGGAGATGTTTATATTGTAGAATTTAACCATTGAAAAATTGATATTTTAAATCTCAATCGCAAAATTTCAAAACGCTACGCCATTGACTAGAGCGGACGTGACATCACCGTACACATTTCTTCTTTTTTTATTCTGCTTGCTGCACCATGATTTGCCACTATTCTGCCCACTTCACATTTCGTATTGTCGGTTATTTTCAGCTTTTTCGGAAAACCTCTTTCCTGAGATGATCACTACCGAGGTCGTCACAAAAGGTTTTAATCGAGTGTGAACGTCGACGTCAAATAAACATGGCGCCAATATGGCAGCGTTTTTATCACCCGAAAATTATTGTAGTTTTGATTTTTTTTTTACCTTGTTATTGCGAAATTCAGTGAGTGTCTTATCATTTCTCGGTTAAATAATGACCTAAAGAATCGATTAAAACAATAAAAAAAATCGATGCATAAACCCTATTAACTGTAGATGCTGGATGCCGTTTCGTTTCTAAAGGTCATTTAAGCAGAACGCTCTATTAACAGAACCTCAACCTCAACAGCCGGTATTGGTCCACTGCTGGACGCAGGCCTTCCCCTGATAATCGTCTAATTGGCGTTTATCTCGGAGGGTAATACCCATAATCCCCACGCTGCGGGTTAGGGATCGCAGGAGGCGCTGCTGCCCGCCCCCGGTAGATATCCTTTGGTCGCCTCCTCCGACACCCGCGGGAAGAGTTGGGGTGGTGCAAATTCTATGCCACTGGCACCACACGGCGATTAACAGAGAGAATAACAGAACATCCACTACTAAACAGGCCGATGATGACAGGAGTCCATAAAAGCGGGTGCGGCGGCAGAATTGGCAGAGGATCTCAAGAGGCGCAAATATGCAGGTCTTGATAGAGCCTATATATTTGCTTCCCTGGCAGTCGAGATCTATACCGTGTCCATTTTGAATGAAGCATAAACGTAAACAAACCGCCCATACTTAACCTAAAATTCACTTTGTTGGCGCGTCCCTTTATGCGTAATTTACATTACTTGTCGATTTTAGATCCTCCCTTCAATAAAAAATGCTTACAATTTTATCTGAAACTCGACGCCAAGCAAGTGAGATTTTGTTAATTGTGTCGTATTTTGTTTACTAACATGCTTCATTCAAAATGGATAAACCATAGGTCCGTCCGTAGAGGCTTTGCGGGTTTTATAAAAATATCTGTGCGTCTGGTGTGGCGACCCGAGAGCTGGTTAGTATCTGATGCAGGGAACATCAGCATTGCCATACAGCGGGGCAATGCAGCCAGCGTCTTAAGGTTAGCCCGTACACTGGTATTGATATGGATCTTAAACTTGCTAGAGGTTTCTTCCGCTAGAGGACAAAAAATTTACCTAAATCGTTGAAAAAGTAAATTGATACAGAAAACTTGCCTCCGGTCAAAGGTTTCTTTACCCACCACTGCACTTTTCATAATTGCATATACCATCATCCTAAATTTTAAACAGTAATGTAATTCGACGACCTCCGTGGCGCGGTGGGCGAAAGTTCCCGCGGGACAAATATGTGTACGATCTGCAGATATTTGTTCAGGGCGTTCTAGATGTTTTTCTATGTATAATAAAAAAGATCTATCTATGTTGTATATTGTATTATGTATATCAGTTATCTAGTACCCATAACACAAGCTTTGTTTAGCTTGGGGCTAGATAATGCTGTGTGAATTGTCCAACGTGATTCAAGGGCTCCGAGTTCACATTTTCTACGGGCCCCGCGCTGGCTTAACCCGCCACTGTCCACCTCTGCAGTCTCACCATCACATTTTTATAGCTTAAGTGTATCATTATTTATACAAAAATGTACATGTTTATTATCTCTCTTGTGGTATTAGTATATCAAAATTTTATAAATGTATGTTCATCAAGTCTTAGTTCGTATGCAATTTATGCAATTTTTTCAAGTTTTAAATGAGCCAAGTATGGCTTAAAAAACAGCTCAAAGTTATGTTCACAAGCACTAGGATTGAACTTACACTAGTCCTTTGTAATACTATATTTTATTTTAACCTCTCATATGTCAGGCCACCTTTAAAAGGTCGATCTCATTTAATCATATCTGTCGCGCCTCCTTTTAGAGGCGCTTAGTCCCGTGCCTTGTAAAAATGGTTTTTATGACGTATTTAATATACTTATCCTGCTCTTACTTTAACAAAGAGTAAAATGAACAACAAGGAAATAAAATCAAAGGACAACCTTAATTATATTTATATTTATGTTAATAAAGAAATGTTGAAACTGAAACTGAAGTCTCACCATCATCCTTGGCTATGCTCGGCACCTGACGACTCTTGTGCTGGTCTCCGTGGAACAACTCCCGCGCCAGCGCAGCGCTCACCGCCAGCCGCTCGGCCGGCAGCGCGCCGCGCGCCAGGCGTACAGCCTCGGCGCTTAGCGTACGAAGCTCGGCGGCACTCGGTTGCCAGTCGGGCAGAGACGGGATGTCGATGTCGTAGATGAAAGAGCCGCTGCGGACTGGAATGATTTAGAAATTAACTGTTGTACATAAATACCTATACAGCTTTATACTTTCTCATAAACAGCTGCTTATGTATTCGTCCGATTTCGGAGCAGCTCGTCTCGATTCGAGCGAGTTTCGTAGAGTCGTACAATACGTCTAATCGCACGCACACAACGCCGTGTCGAAGACTGCCGAACTGAAACGACGTTAGACGATGCACGGCCTTCAAGCCACACCTCCTTGCCCGGCGGAGTGGGGAGCGTGAGGTTTTTTAGTTACGGAATTTCTGGATTCGGTACCCGCGCTCAAGGCCCGCGATAGAAGCTATGCAATAGCTTAAAAAAATAGATGAATTGAGAACCTCCTCTTTTTTTTTGAAGTCGGTTAAAAATCAGTGCTACAAGGTACGGAACTCTTCCACTCACTGTCAGGTCCTGGGAAGCTGTGCAGCTGAACAGTAACATTATCCTTGAAGGCTCTAGCAGCGGTGGCTCCCAGCAACATTGAACATGTCCTCCAGAATGCTTTGTTAACCTGCTGTGGTTCTGATGATTTGTAGTTTAGAAGCTGTGGATGTTTTAGACATTACATTAAATTCTAGGCAGATTAATAATGATGTTATGAGCCTTATTTACCTTAGAACCTTATTTGTGTTCTTCCAACACAAATAAGGTTCATAGTTAACCCTTACATCCGCAATGGATGTTATGGGCAATAATTATGGGCATATCAAAATACATCATTATTTTGGGCTACCAAAGTTAGCAGCAGCTTGTGTTGATTACTGATTTACTTGTGAATTGCAACAATTTTTTTGGTGCCCCCCTCAGTAAAACTTTAAAAACAGATGTTTAATATTTATAGTGCACTGACAAAGATATTACAATACTACATTACACAATGTAATGTAGTATTGTAAAAATCTGCTCAAAATCCAATATCAAAACAATAATAAATATTCTGTGTAAACATATTGGTTATTTACATTGATTAATTAAAAAAGGAAGATAGGTTACATTCTCCCAGCGCTTACTCAAAAATTGGCATGTGTTACAACTACACGCAAACACATACACTCACAGTTATATTTCCAGTCCTGTGTCCTGTGTCAATACAAAGAAGAACAAAGACGGAAAGACGTATCTAAGACCGAAGTGAGACCGAGACAACAATATTTCACGCGAATCACGACCACCCGTGCCGCCGGTCCGATGGTGACTGAGGTGGGAGAACACAATTTTACACAATATGAGGTTGCCATTTTCGAGAAACTAGTACCTCATCTTCCCTTATTAATTAATCAATGGTTATTTATTTTATTTGCTTATAGAACTGATGCTTACCTCTAATGTACAATTCTCAGTCAGAGGTCTGTGCATATCCCAGTACACTGTTCCATCCAGAAGTGCCAATGCACTGGTGTCCATGTGCCATTCTGATAAATCTAAAAAAAAATGGTTAGTATAAATACTTACCTAATTTACTAAAATGGACCACTTCTTTAAAATCGCTGTGCACCCAGTTTTAGACAGGTCTGCAAGTGTTTATTTCAAGATGTAAAAGATTGAGATGCATTGTAACTGATAAAGTAGAGTGAATCGTAATCAGTAAATTCATTTATATTGTACACAGTCTACACTTGTTCTCCCACTTCCTGTCCATCCAAAGTTTGCATGGAAGAGATTGCTCATAGTGATAAGGCCACCCATTGTGCAACGTAATTTGTATGTATCTATTCCTGTCCTGAGTTTCTGTTTTTATTTGGAGTGCAATATAGTATATTTGTACTTATTGTAGGTATTATATTGTACCTACTTTATGGTTACTTACTACAAAAAAAATAGGAGCCCCATGTCAACCTACTAGAGTGCATTTGGTAAATCTTATGGGAGCAGATTCATTTCCCGTGTTTTAAATAATAAATATTAAAGATACGTACGTCTTGCACAATCAAACGGCGTTGATAAATCTTTATTCATGATCAGAGTAACATCTTTTGGTAGGCCCTTGTATTGGACCTCAATCTTCTCAATTCGACCTACACTTTCTTGTTGACGCTTCTTCTCGAGATTAAAGAGATGATTACGTCGTTCTACAGCCTCTTTTGTACTCAGGAATCCTGAAATATTGTGGAATACGGGTTTAGCGAACTTGTTGACAAAATATTTGTTAAAACATTACATCAACTGAAATACGTAAACTTACGCGATGGGACGGTTTTTACACACGTTGTTTGAGATATTTTCCTCGATAAACAAGTAATATGGCGTTTCATTTTGCTGAAATAATCGCGTTTCAGTGAATGTTTACTTTTATTTTTTGAGGTTAGATCACGAATCTGTTTTGTATAACATTGACAGTATCTCAACTTGACTGACAAACTCTCCAGTCTCCACTGTCTGACATGTTTGTTTTACGTTCCGTTCAGAATACAATGTAACAGTTCTGAGATTCCGTTCCATGATTTCACCAAGGTATGACTGCTTTGCCATGCAACTCGATAGATGTCGCTAGTTTATTTTGAGTTGAATCGTACCTCGAGTAAGGAGAAAATAGTACATGATATGGGAGAAAAGCAAATAGCTTTTATATCACAATACGAACCAACTAAGAAAATCGGAAATTAGTACATATCTAACACAATACTGCTTAATACAGTTGGTGCCCGGTTCAGCTTCCAGAGGCGCAACCTACACTACAAGGATGGCATCATGTAATGTAACCCTTTGTCAAAGGACACTTGATAGAATAAGCTTCTCATAGATTATTTTCTCCAACAAAACATCATTACACCTTTGAAATATCCTAGATTTTCATTCAAATAAAGGATTAGGACATGGAAAAGAATAATACTAATATTATACTGTACAAATAAAGTATATTTTTAAATTTCATTTCTATAACACTATTCTACCCAACCATTGTTCTTTTCCGGCCCCTCGCCCTTACTTCTTCATATTTACTGATGATTTCCTTTATATTATTCTTACTGTAGTTTTCATAAGCATAAAATATTTCATTAAACAAGTCTGGGAGGTCATTATGAGTACTTATCAATGCCCTTTCAAGGACATACAAATCAACGCCCTTGTCTTCTGTACTTGTGTCAATAAATGATAGCCCAAAATCAATCATCGCCAGTTCGTAGTCATACATACTGTTGACTCCAACATTTTTGTACACAACCAGCATATTAGATGTAGTTAAGTCACCATGTATTATGTTGTTCTCATGCATTTTTCTTACAGTTTCTCCAATCATCTTGGCTACCTTTGATAAGCAGTCTGGGGGTGGTTTGGTCATAATGATGAAGTCTTTAACGGTAATACTTTGTTCAAAATGCTCCATGTATATTCTCCTACGTTCAAAATCGACGAGATATAGAGCGGGAGTCAAAACTCCGATCGTTTTGCATCTGACTATAGATCGGGCCTCATTTTTGATTCGGTCTTTAGTGATGGTGGTGTCTAGATCAGTGTGGCGGTAATTTTTCTTGAACCTCTCCTTGATCAGCGTCGGTCTGCCGAGGTATTTGCAGATGTAGAGCTTTGCTTCTGCGCCTTGTTTCAGAATTTTCAAATTTTCACACATAGCTTAGTTTCGGATGCCTATCCACTTCTTAACCTAAGCTTTACAAGTTTTGCAGTATTGGTTTTACGTGCACCGTACCGTTAGCACCATTAATTCAATAGAGACAAATAATGATTTAGTTCAGTGTTGATTTATTTAGGAAATCAACCTTTTACTTTTACAGCACCCTGTTTCAATTCAAAACAAAACAAAAGCAAGCAGCAGCCAGCACTGCCATTTTTGTTTATATTATGACATCCATGATTTGATTGATGTGACAGTGACATTTAAAGCTGTCAACTACCACAACACAAAGAGTTTAGCAATGAACGACGAACTTAGTATTCGGCGCAAGAACTCCGGCCCGCTCGCAGTTATGTAGGTATTTCGGTAGGTAGAGATATTAACTACTTTCTATAGGTTTCTATACGTAGGCAGGCACTCACGGAGAGCGAGGGAGGCTGTGGGCGTATTGCTGTTACATTACAATACAACCGTGCCGGCCGCCCGGCGCGACGTGGTCGTCTCATTTAAACTAAATTCCCATCAAATTCTTTAATTAAAGACTGTGATTAAACATAACTGTTAACATCTTTGTACAAGATATACATGAGACCGGTCCACTTGCTAACACGAGAATTAAGTGTGTAAAATCAGTTGTAACAACGAAAATTTATATATTTTTTGTAGTGGTTATTTACTCGTAGTACTAGTGAGTCGACTTTTTACTGTGCAAGCCATGTCGCTGTCTGAAGGATTGGAATATGACATTATGGTGCAGAATGGACCAAAAAAAGTATGTAACCTACCTTATAAAAGCCCTAATTTTTACCATAATCTGAAAGTTAAAAACTGTAGGCTCATATTTTAAATCGAAGCAAGCGCGTGATTAGGCGCGTGCTAGTTGCAGTTTTTAAATCACTTTGAAGATTACAATTTTAAGCACTTTACTGCATTCTGCATGCAGAGTGTGTATCTACCTACTTGTTTTATTACTTTATTAGATGGTTGGTACCTATAGCTAACAAAAATGTTTAGGGACTTAGGTAGTACCCACTAAAAAAGCAATGTAGGTATGTGCCTACCTAAACCTATTTACGTAGGTAGGTACGTGCGTAAAGTATTTTTGTAAAATGACAAAACCAGGAAAATCTGCGATTTATCCCTGTATAAAGCGGGAGGAAGGGGTGGGTCTGTCATATACGTCTGGGTGCAGCTCTAGATATGTTTAGGTACCTAGGTAGGTATGCCAGTCTCGACGTCTGATGCGAATTTCCTGCGTTTTAGGGACGTTAGCACGGAAAACGTAGGTTGCATTTGATTGGTTCGTTAAAATATGAATTAAGCGCGATGAGATTCTATTTATAAACTTTGTACCGCCCTATTTTATCATCAATAATGAAATTATTTTCCTTGAACGGCGGGAAAATAATTTTAAAAAGGTTGGTTTGTATTGCCGCGTTCCATAAAGAAAGGTTCTTCGTTTGCTAGAGGAAAATTTATGAAAAGAGCATGAAGTCATGAATTTTTACAGTTGGGAACTAAAACTGTCATCTGTGGTTTCGAATTCAGCAATGGGAACAATGATTGTTTATTATATTTTACTATGGTTCGACTTAAAACAGTAACTGTTATGTTTGAAATATATACAACTCTACTAGCCTTTATTCAATTTTTTTAAACCCTGCGTAAATGATAAACAAACCCGCAGTACTTAACCTCAAATTAACTTTATTGTATTTTTATTCTTAGTGGAAAGTTCTTTCTGATTTGAGATCCTTCTTAAATATTGTCCAATTAGGTATATCTCTTTATCTCGACTCCATGCATGTGAATTTTAATTTATGTTATAGAATCTGTTGACATTATTTGCAGCTGTATGACAAATAGACATCGATCAAAAATTTCGCGGCCTCCCGGCGAAATTTTTGATCGATGCCTCAGACGAAGTAAAAAAACAAGACAGAGTGACGCCGGCCGACAAACTGATGCCGGTTTCGTAAACATGTGCGCGTTTGATGAGTGTTGCCGTGTAGTAAAAACGAATTACCCCTAATATTTTATTGTATTAGCAGAATGAATGGATAAGTAAATAGTAGATAAGATGTCATTTTTTCAAATTGTATATTTACCTCACTTAGAGGTAGTATATAAGTAGGTATGTTTATTCCGACTAGAAAGGGGGACAATAAAACAACAGTAATCAAACATTGGTTTTAATGGCCTTTATATTGCGTAAGTTTTCTGTAGAACTGTCATTTACTGTCCACCGTTCTGGAAATTGTTTCCAATTTCGAAATATGGTGGAAACGTATTAGGTAGGTACATAAATATTTTTCGATGATGCATCGCTTATTTTATGCTCTTGGCCAGCATAACTGTGCTCAGTCTCCAAGTTATAGAAAACGTTGTCTTTGCCAATAAATCGTTTTAAAATCTTGAGCAAATCTCAAAAAGTCGGCATTTTCCTTAAGCCTGAGATATACATTTTCCTAAAAATGTCCTTGTCTCTGCATGTCCTTAATGATATCCCTTAGTCGAGCATATTTACTAACATTTAACTTTTAGACCCACTTAGACCACGATATCTCGTTAGACCCCAATTTCGTCTGATGTTATTAATTATCCTATAACTACCGGGGCATCAAGACAAATCATTAGACTCCTCATTTATTGAAATCGGGCTTATAGTTTCAGCGCTACGTGAGAAAATAAAATCGGCTACTTACAAACATACAAACGAAGCCAACCTTATTTATCCATGCTCCGTTGGTAGTCGGGTAAAAAAAAATATACCTACGTAACCCTACCTAAGTAAATTAATATATAACATTACGTTTCACGTCACATTAATAACTTCCTCAACAAACGGGAACTTTTGTGACGCTTAGTGTTGGCAGCACTTGTGGCGGTTTTGTGTTCCAAGTTGTCATGATAATTTATAAAGTTGATTTACTAAAAATATATGTTTTTAAGTTTACTTAAGTATGAAATGTGATTCCATCCTACTTCTTGTGTATTGAAGATTGGTTTTTACACCATTTTACAACAAAATTTGACATTGTTTCTGTAAAATATACGAAATATTATATCGTGACACTCCGCGCGCCGGCATAGCTCGACTGACAAGGTATGGCTTAGTTTCGTTTTATGTCTGTGCGTGTAACTGTGTATGTACACGGCTAGGCTTAGTTTTGCCGCCATCGGTGAGTCGGCCGGCGAAACTCTATCTTGCTTTTTTATTCATCTGAGATCGATGCAAAGAAGTTATTGTATTCTCTTTGGATGCAAATAGATCATAAATAAGCTTTTACCGTTTACTTTAGCAATGTCACTAAGTATATAAAATATTTTATACATAGGTTGGTATTTCCTTATTTTGTACAATGTGGCACCACAAAGTATTTTATGTAGCCAGCCATACCATATCGTGCGAATTAACCGTGAGATCAAGCATACTTTACATTAGTGAAAGTCTATACTTTCACATTCTCGTAAAAAATACTAACAGATCAGCCATGTAAAAAGTCTAAAGTTGTAATTCTACCTTTAAACTCGAAGTAGGTAGGTAGGCAAGTTACTACCCATACCGTGTCCATTTTGAATGAGGCAGAAACGTATACAAACCGCCCATACTTAACCTAAAATTCACTTTGGCGCGTCCTTTTATACGTAATTTAAATTACTTGTCGATTTTAGATCCTCCCTTCAATAAAAAATGCTTACAATTATATCTGAAACTCGACGCCAAGCAAGTGAGTTTTTGTTATTTGTATCGTGGTTTATTTACTAACATGCTCCATGCTGGATGGATACGGCATAGTTACCTAAGTACATAACTACCTTGACCTACTTAAATTGTTAAGTCTGAGTTTGAACTTTTGAAGATCACCGGATACCACTGTGTTTTGTATTGCGCTTGTGCCTCTATTTTGAAAAAAAAAACAACGTGGTCATCCATACAAAAATCGTCAAACTACATTACGCACTCTATTTTGTGTTATTTACAAAACAAAACTAGAACCTACCTATACACATAGATTTAAATCTTGGCCTATACATTATATATTTCATAGTAAGTATATAAATATATTGTCTAACTCTTCCTCCACTCGATTTTAGTGTGTAAATATTCTAAATAAACTTTCTCAAATCAAATCAAATTTTTAACCGACTTCAAAAAAGGAGGAGGTTATCAATTCCACTGTTTTTTTTAATGTTTGTTATTTTAGAACTTTTGACTGGGTGGTCCGATCTTCATGATTCTTTTTTTTATATTAAAGCTGGTGCTTCTCGTATGGTTCCATTTTGTTCAGTTCTTACAATGAGAACCATGAAAATTCATGGAAAAACTATAAAAATTGAAGTCGGCTTATAGTTTAAAACTGGTAAAAATAATTCGCCGGAGTCACAACCCGGAATAGAAAGTCACGCTCCCGTCCACTATGCCAACAACCACTCTGTGTGAATCATGGAATCATAGTGCGAATAGACTTAATAATGAGCCATGTTTGTGCTAATCGAAAAATTATCTGAAAATCTAATAGAAGTAGTTTTTTGTTGGATTTGATTTGACCCCGAGAGGTCATGCGCTTGCTGGCCGGGGGTCACTGACCTAGGTACTAGATCTGATGTAAGTAGGTGTGTATACATATGTATAATAAAAAATATTTATCTATGTAGGCATTGATTTAAAAAGGGAAGATAGGTTACGTTCTCCCAGCGCTTACTCAAAAATTGGCATGTGTTACTAACACATACGCTCACAGTTATATTTCCAGTCCTGTGCAATACAAAGAAGAACAAAGACGGAAAGACGTATCTAGGACCGAAGTGAGACTGAGACAACAATATTTCACGCGTATCACGACCGCCGGTGCCGCCGGCCGGTCAGACGGTGACTGATGTGGGAGAACACAATTTTACACAATTTGAGGTTGCCACTTTCGAGAAACCAGTACCTCATCTTCGTTTTTAATAAATCAATGTATGTGGGTAATGTTTTGTATTATGGTGTATCAGTCATCTCTTCTCTGTTCCGTGTCTATTACCCATGCCTAACTCAAGCTCTGCTTAGCTCGGGGCTAGATGATGTTGTGAATTGTCCAGCATTTTTTATTTATTTTATTTTTTTCACAGTATATTTACATGCTTATCTCGTTAAGTTATACTTAGCATTTAGTTAGCATTACATTTTAAACCTAGTAATTATAATTTTGTTCTTTCTTCTTTTCAATTTATCACAGTAATAGTAACAACAATAAAACATAGAATATGTACATTACATACTCATAGGTAACAATACATTAGGATGATAAACATTGAGAATTTGTTGCGGTTATTTAAAAGCGTGTAACGGAATGTAGCCGGCTAAGTTAAAGTCTCTCAACAAGCGAGGGTTCCGTCGCCATTAAAATTTTGCACAGGAAAGCTAGCAACGGATTTGACAGTTTTTTTTTTGTTTCATACAAATTACCTATTGTTAAGGTTTATCGTCACTTGTGAGTAGAGTATATGTAGATAGATATGTAGATAAGTCATTATTGTAGCACACAAACGTAAAATACAATACAAAATTAAATGTAGAGTCAAAGAAGGTACAAAGGGCGGCCTATTATATTATTACTATAATATAAATTTAACTAAGTACGTAGGTACTCAGAAAAATACTGGAAACTCGATTCATTATTCTGGAATTTCCTTCCTGGTATAATAAAAAATAATTTAGGTGAGTATTTAATGTTATATATAAATTATGTATGTATTGTACCTATATCAGTTAACTAGTACCTATAAAATAACACAAGCTCTGCTTAGCTCGGGGCTAGGTGATGCTGTGTAAATTGTCCAGCATTATTTATTTATTTAAACACAAATTATAATGCACTCAAAACATAGATTATCTTTGTAAGTAAATTGCTCATTTTGAAGTCAGATTAGTTAAAAACTGTCGCGACCAAAAAATAAAACGGCTATAACTACACAAATTATAATAAACAAGGCAAGTCCCTATTGATTTCACTTTACGTTTTTGTCATGTAAATGTTAAATTTATGGATCCAGTTTTTTATGCAAAAACACAGACAAAGCTTATCATTTATGTAGATTAACTTTTTTCATATTACTAGTTGCAGCCCGCGACTTCCCTCGCGTTTTTTCAAACGTTTTAAGGTTATTTATTTCCCAAGGGAACTTCGGATAAATAAATTGCCTGTGTTATTCCAGGCATACAACTACCCGTATGCAATATCCGCCTGATGTGTATGGTGCTGGTTTAGAACTTGCACCACCCCAACTCTGTTCTTTTATCTGCAGTCCATCCCAAGGTTGCCTGGAAGAGATCGCTCAAGGCGATAAGGCCGCCCTTTGTACTTCCATGATTCTGTACATTTCCTTCTATATATATATTGTTTTTTTATGTTTGTGTGGTACAATAAAGAGTTATCTATCTATCTATCTATCAATCTCTCCGCGGTTGTCGTAAGAGGTGACACTAAGGGATATCCACCGAGGGACGGGCAGCCTGCAGAACAATAATACCACAAAACTGCGATCCGCAACCCGCATGCCCATTGTGGGGATTATGGGCATTACTTTTTTTATTTATTTAATAAGGCGTTTATAAGGGGAGGCCTGCGTTCAGCAGTGGACCAATACAGGCTGATGAGGTTACAGTAGTTTTTGCTTAAAAAAGTAACAAATATCCATACATCCATACAAACTTTCGCGTTTATAATATTAGTAATATATTTGTCTCTACTAGATTTATTGTATACATATTAATCTAATGGTTTGGAATAATGTTAGAGTTCAATGCCTCTCACCCACACTGCTATATTAACTGTGCCCACTCAGTCTAAACTGAATCCGGTATGCTAGTGTTTATTTAATCAATGTAATGTGTGGCTTAGTTGGATATTTTCTAAATAAGTAGATACGCCTTACCTACGTAAGTATGGCGATATAATAACGACAGAAGGTGCTTCAACGAATGCACAGTGTGTTATAGAGCCAATTTTTCGGACCGTCCGATAAGGCTGTTCTATTCATGTTTTTATTCCTTTAATGATTTACATTTATCATTAATTATAATTTATAACAATTTGTTATTAATTATTATTTGACAAGACATCAATCGCATTTTACCAACTAGGTGATGTTTGTTGACTCACTATAATGAAATGAAATGCTTTTAATAAAATAAAACGTACGCGAAGAATTGAGGTTCTCACTCCACCTTTTTTGAAGTCGGTTAAAAAGAACAAACATCACCAAGTTGGTAAAATGCGATTAATGTCTTGTCCTTATTTCAATTTATGTATTTTACCATTTTGATCAGTATTTTGTGAAATTTATCCATGGTAATAAGCACAGTTACAATGGCGATCACTGACATAGTTTAATAAATAATTCTTTACAATTCACACAGCATTATCTAGCCCCAAGCTAAGCAGAGCTTGTGTTATGGGTACTAGATTACTGATAGATTTAATTCAATACACTATATAGATATATATTTTTTATTATACCTACGTTTAAAACATCCAGAACACCCTGAACAAATATCTGCAGATCGTACAAATATTTGTCCCGAGACGAGAATCAAACCCGCAACCTCCTGTATCGCAGGCGGACTTTTGCCACTAGGTTTATAAAAAAAGCGAGTAATAAATCGACCTGATAAAAAATGTAGTCAAATTTGAGTATTCGGGTATAAAATATGAGTAAGAAAGACAAAGCTCGGCATACCCTGGCCATATAATTATATACATACGTGGTTCTAGAGTACAAAATATTTTATGTAAACTAAGACAATATCTACCTAGGTGATTTTAATTTCAATTTATTTATTTAGCTAATTAAAACGATCATTAAAAACCACTTACACTCATTTAGAATTTTGTTACTCTTATTAATTTATTGAACCTAGATTGTATTTTTGTGTGAATTTATCCTATTCATAAGAATATTTATAATAAAATTCTAAACCATGAACCGTGTTATTTTAAAACCATGAATTATTTCGAG
Organism: Eupithecia tripunctaria; assembly: GCA_955876795.1. Lineage (NCBI taxonomy): Eukaryota > Metazoa > Arthropoda > Insecta > Lepidoptera > Geometridae > Eupithecia > Eupithecia tripunctaria. The sequence continues at coordinate 1,809,496 of OY041623.1, read as the reverse complement.
CTGCGATTTGCTTTACCAGTGTCGTTAAATTATATTCAAAAATATCTACGATTCAAGAACATCCTACATCAACTTTGGTTAAGTTAGTATACTGTAACTGGGCACACCATCAGATTATGGACCTAGATTAATATTGAAGGTACTCCTGAATTCTCCCGTATTTTTTTTTAGTTTTTTTAATCAATGTAGTAGTATTTGATAATAATTCTTCACTCTTACAATTTACTCATTCTTATTAAGATTATTATTAAGATGGGCTAGGTGCAACGTGAAATTTCAGACACAATGCAAATTGTTTGAGAATAAATAAATGAAATGAATAAAACTAGTAAGTACCTACCTTTTTATGAAACTATCTATTACCTGGGTAAAGGAACATGACAGTATCGGTGCTTATCTCTTTATCTGATGTTTCATGTATGGATTACTTGATATGACATAAGTGTAGGTTCCTAACCGGTCTAGGCACCTTTATGTAATACTTAATGATTTATCCATCATCAAAAAATACAACGGCAGAATAATGTCATGCTGCTAGATTCTGATGTAACATTACTCAAAACAAGTACCTAAGTACTTCCGAAAATTAGTTATAGTTACACCTACTTAGAACTAAATTTAAGAGACCTAAAACTAATCAGTTTTTAAGCGATTTGGTTTATAGGGATTCGAATTTATTAGTTCAAATTATATTTCTATTGGACATCATGGCGGTATTTGGATAAGGATAATTGGTCACAAATCCAGTGGCAATATTTTCCCCACACACACTAACTAAAAGTTAAATAAAAGCTAGTAATAATTATAAAATTTAATCATTCATGCACATGATGACCTGAAACGCGCAAAGGTCCGCTGTAACGCACGCAGGTTGCGAGTTCGATCCTCGCCACAGGAATAATGTTTGTACGATCTGCTGATACTTGTTTCGGGAGTTTTTATATGTAAAATATCTCAATAAAAACACAAATTTATGGTATAATTTATTAAGTATATCAGTCATCTAGTACTCAGGACACAGGCTCTGTTTAGCTTGGGGCTAGATAATGCTGTGCTAGATTGTCCTGCATTATTTATTTATTTATCTACGTGACATGTTCTACTTCGCTTTAAACAGATGATATTGATTGAGATTTTATTACTAAAAATACATCTAAAACATACAAACAAGAACATCAAGGCAACCACACAAGGTTGCTGAACTTCCTGACCAAAAAAAGGACATGTCATCAAAACAATGACCCTGATTCAGAGCTCCATACATCTGGCGAGTTGCCAGACAAGACGTGATTTATTTCGAGTGCATGTGTGGGGTCAGTGCTGAGAGCCGGTCCCGTTTTAACAGGACTGAGGACTCATGGTGTTATTGTGTGACTTTAGGTAAACAAAACTGTGAATTTGTAACTAGTTAAAAAAAAGTTACTACGGTTTTTTGTTTGCTAGGAACTAGCCATAAAATATAAATAACTAGCTGCGCCCTGCGGATTCACAAGCGTTGTTCCTATGGAAACGTTTAAAGGTGATTTGTATCCCACAGGAACTGATTTATGGGATAAAAAGTAGCCTATGTTTGATTCCGGGGTTGTGTGCAAAATTTTAGCCAGATCCGTTCAGTAGTTTTGGCGTGAAGAGGTCAACAACATCCATCCATCCATCCATCCATCCAAACATCCATAACATCTATACAAACTTTCGCATTTAATATCAGTGTGATAATACTGGACAATTCACACAGCATTATCTAGGGCCAAGCTAATCAGAACTTGTGTTTATGGGTACTAGAACTAGATAACTGATATACCTACATACTTTGAAAAACACCCATTAAACATACCTAACTTAATACTTATGGTTAATCCATTTTGAATGAAGCATGTTAGTAAACAAAGTACGACACAAATATCAAATTCTCACTCTCTTGGGGCGTCGAGTTTCAGATATAATTGTTAGCAATTTTTATTGAAGGGAGGATCTAAATTCGACAAATAATGTAAATTACGTAAAAGGATGCGCCAACAAAGTGAATTTTAGGTTAAGTATGGGCAGTTTGTTTACGTTTATGCTTCATTCAAAATGGACACGGTATAGTTACTTATAACACAATAGAGCGAGTAAAATTCAAAGTAAAAGCACTGTAAAATTTACAGTTATCCTGTTCCAACTAGCAACCATATTTACAGTGTAAATATGGTTGCTAGTTGGAACAGGATAACTAATTCAAAGTAGACTAATATCCATAAATACCCTGTGATTTGGTGGTCGGCATAGTTACAAATAATATCGAGTTAAACATGAAAACGTATGATTCACTTGCTAGCCAGTCATGCGATTAGTCGTAAAATTCTTGCTATAAATGCCAATGCGTCAATGTACATAAAGTACAACGTAGAAATGCAATATGTACTATATTTTTATCGATAACGGCCATGTATCAAAAGGTGTGCTTATAAATCATCTCAGTTTTATATCTAGCTTCAAAATAGGTACATAAAACTGTCTTGCAAATAGATTTAAAATTAACAACAACCCCAGAACTCAGAAGTACTTAATAAATCTAAATTAGAATATTATGATAACGACTAAAGTTTTTGGATATAATACTTTACAATATTCCCGAAAAAAAATCCCGAGAGTAATATTTAATCCGAAAAACTATAAAATAAGTGAAGGTACTTATAATATATTAAGGAATTTGAATTTGGTTTTTAGGTTTGAAATTATTTTCCATAATAAACATGCTTGAATTATTTAATTGGGTAGTAAAAGCATGCCTTCATATTAAAAGGAATCAACATGTGAGTCTGTGTTACCTTTAGCACAGTTATGTAGGCCGTTCCAAAAATGGACACAAGAGGTCACCGCGCCTTTCTTCTTGCCATAAAAGGGATACAATACTTAAACATTTTTTTATCATTTTTAAGGCCACCCAGCTTACGAGTAAATTTTTTTAAATGAAAATCAGTCTGTTTTGTTGATTCCGTTTTCCAATAAACGAATTTGCACCTCTGCACCACACGCACAGCGAAATAGGTGCAATCGGCAAAAGTATTGTAGAACGTTCTCCGGCCAGATAGGATGACGATCTGCGAAAGACTGCAGGCAGATGCTGGATGCGTCACGCTGAAGACAGGGCGCTATGGCGCTCATTAGGGGAGGCCTTTGTCCAGCTGTAGGCTGATGATGATGATGTGTGAAATTATGTATTTTTCAAGTTATTTTGTTGGTCACATTACTCTCAGATGTCTCCCTCTTATTTTTCTTTTCTGTCTGTGTTTGTTTTTATAAAATATTTCGGATTCTACAACCTAGTTTAACGTGATGTGACTAGCTAATACGATCCGATTCACGCATAAGTCTAACATTGCAATGCAATAAAATCTAATAAGCCCATAGTAAAAATTCCTTTACAGAATTAGCTCTAACTAAACCGGGCCTATTTTGAGCGCAGGAGCACGCGTCTCGATGCATTTATCTAACGGCTTATAAAGCTAAGTGGGGGTTAATCGAGTTTTTATTTATTATTATTTTTCATGTATAGGTACGTAGACTGAACAGATTTTAATGAAATTTTAAGGCATGGGGATTGTATTTCTGGGACGGACACGGATATAGGCTAATTTCAAAGCAAGTCTAGTATAAATCACACTTATAATATTATAATTGAGAAAGTTCTAAAGCCTGGAATTAAATTTCTTATTTTATTTATTAAACTTTTGACCCGAATGATTTGGCCTAAAAAAAAATATAACTCATCAGGGTTTTTTACATTTTAAAACGGAACCCTAAAAGTATTATTACTTACTGCATCATAGCACCTCGTAGGCATACCTAGCCGTTCCGTTTTTACGTTTCGGTACTGATCCCTAAAAAACACAAAACATCAGAATCTCTTCTATTCAAACCCCGGAAGTGTTTTCCACAATGTCCGTCATAGATAGCGGGCGCTGTTTGTATGGCTTTAGTGATGCCTTTGTTCATGGTTCAATAGTACTCCATCCATGTTCTTGTCAGGGAGACTTTCTGTTGAGGACTGTACCTCATCATGAGGTACAGTCATCTACAGAAAGTCTCCATGACGATTGACGACGCGCGCTGTTTGTACATGAGGTCCTCACGTACAAACAGCGTGTCAATTAAAAGTGCAATGATTTTTTAAGTTGGTTAGGTATATTAGCCTTTATTTCCTTTAAAATTTCGATTGAACAATATTACTATTTTTAACCAATGTATTTTCTTTAAATTTATTTTAATTTTTTTATAATTAAATTGAAGATAACTAATACCTAAATTAAAGGTACCTATAATTTATTATAGAATTATTTATGGGGTAATGCCCATTCTGAAATATTATGGAAATAAGAGACGGTTTTTTTTCAATAAAATAAAACTACGTAATTGACAGTAATGAATGAGTCTATTGGAAAAGATAATTTTATAAATAAATTAGAACTAGTAAGTATTTAATTTACCTACAATTGCTGAGCTTACTGCAGACTTTTGCAAGCAATATACAGGAAGCTCAGCTGATCATAACAGGCTTGCACAAGTGCACAACATTTGCTTTGCATGATGTGCATAGTAAACAATATCTAATATAAATAAAGAAGAGAGTTAAAAAAGATACATAATAACTAACAAAAAACATATTAAACTTTAAATACAAATTACTAGGTATGGTAAAACTAAATTATTTACAGTAGGTATAAACTGTGCTATAATATAACTAAGTATTAGGTATACTCATTATATTACGATAAAGTCACCCACAGTTATTTTCTATGGGACATGGGAAATACCAGATAAGTGAGAGTTAAGTTTTTTTATAGATAGGTAAAGAAATAGTCTCCAACTAAAAGCGTCAAGTTCAGTACCTAATTGATTGGCTGGCTGGCACTAAACCTAAATAGCAAATCACAAACGTAACTTGATTCTGGACAAGGCTGGTCAGTGGTCGCATGGTCCTAACCGCAGTTGGGTAAACAGGATAATGGCTTTACCTTGTTTTACCAATAAGTACTAATTTATGAGGTTTTTCTAGGAATCCAGGACCAAAAAACGATTCATATCCAATTTCGTCCACTAATTATAACTAAGAAAGTCAAAGACTTTCGTAATATAAATAATAAACCGACTCCAATTTTTATAGTTTTTTCTTGAATGTTCATTCAATCAGAGTACACTCCAATGCATTCATGGATCCCTTTGCCAGAACTGAACAAAATAGAACCACACGAGAAGCGCCAGCTTTCATATAAAAAAGCATCATGAAAATCGAACCACCCAATCAAAAGTTCTGAAGTAACAAACATTTAAAAAAATACAGTCGAATTGAGAACCTCCTCCTTTTTTGAAGTCGGTTAAAAATTTGAAAGTATGGATGTTTGTTACCTCTTCACTCCAAAACTACTGAATGGATCGAGTTGAAATTATGCATACAGGTAATTCTAATCCTGGAATCAAATATAGGCTATTTTTTATCCATATACAAACAACGCGTGCAATGCTGCGGGTAGCAACTATTGTAAATCGTTTATATAAAAAAATAGGTAGCTACTGGAATCTACTGACTTAAGTAAGTATCTAAGTACCTAAAATTTCGCTGGCGCTTAAATTCTTATAAATATTCATAAAAAAGCAATTCTCATACATCTCTACGTCATAAAACCTAATAAATTCTGTTGTAAGTAGATATGATCAGTAGCTTTCTTTTAGACATGTCCAAGATGTTGTGTTACGAAGCATGACGTAATTACGATACGAAAATTACATTTGTGAATAGTCGCTTCCGACTTCCGATTGTGTTGTCGGGTCCAAGTTACAGGCGAAGCGAGCATTATTAAAAATTAATAAAAATACATTTTGTTTAATTAATACTTAGGTAGGTAGGTACTAATTTTTTTTTAAGTAGGTACTTACCGATATCATTATTGAAAAAAAAAATCTCTATTCATTACCTGTAAACTAGAGAACAATGTACATTTTGATGATTATACCGTGTCCATTTTGAATGAAGCATAAACGTAAACAAACCGCCCATACTTAACCTAAAATTCACTTTGTTGGCGCGTCCTTTTATACGTAATTTACATTACTTGTCGATTTTAGATGGGAGGATCTAAAATCATTCAATAAAAATTGCTTACAATTATATCTGAAACTCGACGCCAAGCAATTGAGATTTTGTTATTTGTGTCGTATTTTGTTTACTAACATGCTTCATTCAAAATGGATAAACCATAGATAAATAAATAAACATGCTAATTGCTACTATGTCCATCCAACACAGTAAAAACAAACTATTTTCTTGTTTTACTATCGAAGCGTGACCACAGCACAGCACCTATGCTCTACGCTAGGTACGGGTACGTACGGTACGTCACTTTCATTTGGTAGTGAACATAATGCCGCCGGCCGCTTCGAGATGGATTTGGAGCGAGCGAGATGACAAGATAATAAAATAATGGTTTTCCCGCGAGTGCGAAGTAGGTACCTACAAAGCAGAGACGGGCACCGAATTTTCTATGCGCCAAAACAGTTTTTAACCGACTTCAAAAAAGGAGGAGTTTTCTCAATTCGTCTGTTTTTTTTTGTTACCTCAGAACTTTTGACAGGCTGGTCCGATTTGCATGATTCTTTTTTTATATGAAAGCTGATGCTTCCCGTGTGGTCCCATTTCAATTTTGTTCAGTTCTGACAATGGGATCAAAAATTCATGAAAAATCTGTAAACATTGAAGTCGGTTTATAGTTTTTAACCGACTTCCAAAAATGGAGGAGGTTCTCAATTCGTCTGTATTTTTTAAAACGAAATAAATTATTACCTAATTACAAGTTAATGAATCAACCAATCGAAAAATTAAAAGACAAAGAAATACTTACTTACAGGTTTCTTAGCATAACAAAAACTAAATTGAAAATAAGACCACACCTCACAGGACACAGGGTAATACACATAATCCCCACGCTGAGCATGCGAGTTGGGGATAGCTAGATAGTTTGGTGGTAGAATTGTTCTGCAGGTGGCGCTGCTGCCTAATCCCCGGTATTCCTTAGTCGCCTCTTACGACACCAGCGGGAACAGTTGGGGATAAATAGGATAAATAAGACATTGTAAAGCAAAGGGGTATTTAGTAGATTGCTGCTGATGATGATGCTAAGAGGTTGTCTTTTTACATTGCTATGGTATCTTTTTACATTGCTATGGTTATCTTTTTACATAACAATGGGTTGTTTGTGGAACCCCGTCATCAAAAGTTCCCCATCTATGGTCGAAGTAAACGAAATAATCCTTTTTGCTGTTAAAAATGTCGTCCTTACTTTTTCATCCCGACAACTAACGTCACCTTTGACACTATTATTTGCTGTCTTTACGCCCAGTCAATGAATAAAGAATCAATATTTTCGTATAAAATTACATAAAGAATTAGTTCTAAAATACATTCAAACTACCATGTAATTAGCTCAAAAATTGTGAAAATCAACATGGATGCACCAGGATTGGAGCACAGTTACATGACTCTTCAAGCCAGCATCAGCAGACTCACGGAAAGTCAATGTAACATGATAGCAAAATTCGATTTCCTCACAAAGAATGTTGAGGATCTACGCAAGATTATGACTCAGTTTTCTGTGAAAGTGGTGGCTTTAGAAGATGCTGGGGTTGATAGGAAGAAGCTAAAAGCAGATATCAAGGTTTTGAAGGATAGAATAGATGGGTTATACGCTATAGTGAAGGAAGGTAAAGAAGAAAAGGAGGATTCTAGCCACAGCGACATACAGGACGCAGATTCGTGCCATTCTACTGTATCGTCCTCTTCTAAGGTACCTACCTACATAGGTACATTCCTAAATCTAAGTATAATTATACTCAAGTATAGATTCGGAGTCATTAACACATTCGACTCCTTCACACTTTTCTCTCTGCTCTATCGCCAAACCACCATACATCGTACCACAGAGCCCTCCACGGGGGTCACCGGCATTACACATGCGCCATAGGTGAACCCACGCAGCGGGTTCTCGGCATTAGGTATGTGGTTGTGACATTAAATTGCATTTTTCTCAACAATAAAACACTTTCAGGAGTTCATGTATAGTTTTTTGTGATTTATGACTTAAATATTATACTCGTTGTGCATTTTAGTCTGGAAAACTGTGTAGTTTAGGAAAATGGGAAAGTCTATGACATTGGTGTGCAACATTTTAAAGTTTTTTAAAATTATGAGAACTTTTGGAAGGAGACTTTAAATGTTTATGAAAAGTTTTCTGATAAATTTATTTTATTTTAAATACACTAGCAATAGATCTACTTTTTTATGTAAACTACCTTCAACTATGGGTCAGAATTAGGAAGCGTCGTGATTTGCACACATTATGCCTCTTATTTAAAACTCTTTCTGACCCACGGTCGCCAAGCCATCTGACCGAACTGTTTTCGCCACTTTACACCTCTGGACGCACCGCAAGACATTCAAAACGACTGCAGCTTAGAACACCAGATCACTGTACTGTGGGTTACCATAAAACCTTTGCCGTCCAGGCCACTCGTTTATGGAACAGTCTTCCAATGGAATACCGCGAGGTATCCTCTGTAAATATCTTCAGATCTAGAGTCATAAATCACTTTCTCTCTCAGGAATAATTCGGTACGTTATATACTTATTATTTATATATTACAGGTATTTTAAGTATTTATGCGAGTAGGGAATACATATATATAATATGTATATATACATTTTTATGTGTATTTATTTATGTTAGTGTTACGATTATTATTGGCTTTCTTCTTTGTTCTGTTTATAGCACTACCTACTAAATTGTTGTTCACACTACCCAAAGGTTAGCAGGTAGAGAATGCTATCTAGCATTATGTTCGCCTATGTACAACTGTTGTGCAATAAAGTATCTATCTATCTAACTATATGAGTCATATTAAAAAAAAATAATATGACACGTTGTGCCGTGAGAACCCACAGGTTCTTGATACAATCAGGGTTGTAAAAAAAACTGTTTTTTTTAAATATTTTTTAAATCAAACTGTTCAAAATGTTTAACACTACTGTTTTTTTTAGATTGTTTTTTACTTTTTACCTTTAGGGATCAATTTCAAATAATTATAGCGAATAATAAAATAATCCATTTCTAAACTATTTCCTAATTCACATTAGTAAATATTAACATAACGATAAATATTTACTTTTTGTTGCGTATCTCAGTAACTATTTTCAAATTATTAAAAAAATATTCTTATTATTAATCAATACAAAACAGTTTACATACACCTTGTATGTAGTGTAGTGTAGGTAGGTAGAGAACTAGAGAAAAAGCAGGGAATACCCACTAATCCAGTGAATTACTTTTTCTGAAAGCCGACATAAGGACTTTCCACTTGAAAAAATATTTTAAGCTATTGAGAGCCCTACATTTTATTCGTTTGGAATTATTTCCATTCATTTTCAATTGAGGGTATAGTTTGAAACCCTGTTTTATCTTCATGTTTTAAACATTGTCCCCTTTAAAAATTTTTCAAAGTTTTTAACTTCTAAACACTTTCAAACGTGTTTTAAAAGAACTTGTTTTATTCATGCCAACCCCGGGTACAATAGAATAAACTAACATACAATAAAATGAACCCTCATCCAAATGTTTGCTACTCCTGAAAGATGACCCACGACGTGGGTCCTTGGCATGGCAGAAGAAGTAAAAATTCAATTCAAATTTAAACATTGTAAAACTAAAAACCAACACCCATACAAGGAAAAGGCTCTTTGAAATAGTACTCTCATTTATTTTCATATAAAACTATGGCGTATTGGGAAAGAAAAACCTGGTTAAAAAATGAGCTAGCGTCCGGCTCGGCTCCCGGCTCCTCGAGTGTGACAGAGTTAAGCCCTCGTCGTGGGTCACTGGCATCGAATGTGTTAATTGGTATATTATAATATAGGTACATGTCAAAAAAGGTGTATGGTACACATTGATTTATTAAAAACGAAGATGAGGTACTGGTTGCTCGAAAGTGGCAACCTCAAATTGTGTAAAATTGTGTTCTCCCACATCAGTCACCGTCTGACCGGCGGCACGGGCGGTGGTCGTGATTCGCGTGAAATATTATTGTACCAGTCTCACTTCGGTCCTAGATACGTCTTTCCGTCTTTGTTCTTCTTTGTATTGCACAGGACTGGAAATATAACTCTCAGCGTATGTGTTTGCGTGTTGTTGTAATACATGCCAATTTTTGAGTAAGCGCTGGGAGAACGTAACCTATCTTCCCTTTTTAATAAATCAATGTATCGATATAGGCAATGAGTCCCCAAATTTATCGAGATCTGCTAATTTCTGTGATAATAAACTATACTCGTTATTGATTCTTGGAAAAGGGACCAAGCTTTGTTCTTGTGAACATCAGACAGTCTACTTTGAATTTGGACTGAAGTTTGTAGAGTCCGACGTAACTTTAACATGGTCTCCTTTGTTTCAGGTGACGATGACGACTGGCATAGATCGAGACACGATACGATCAGCTTACGAGGATGTGAGGGCTGATACCTCACCTACTGAATGGTAAGTTTCTAAACTGCTAGAGGTTTCTTCCTTTGGATATTTCGATTCCCAAACAAAATCTGTAACTTGCAACGCTCTGACTAGTGTGTTTCCAACCTATCGAGTATCTTCCATTTTGACAATAAAAGGTCGTGCAAATAAGCGTTGCACTCAGAAACGTTTACTTAAACTTACTTGCTTACTTAAACCGTCACTAAGTAAAGGTTTTTTTTATTGAAATCTTTACTAATTGATAGTTTTATTAAGTACCTAATCATTAACGTCTCTGAGTACGGCTGTAAGCCAGAGAGTCAGATAGATTTAGTTGGAATACCAGCAAAGGATTTTTGACATTTATCGTTACCAATATCTCAAAGTACTAGGTCTCCCAAGATACCTATTTTAGATACCTACGTATTGTACCTATACTAAATAAATCGTATTTCAAATTTCGTATTTTTTTTGTATTCTTTAGGGCGGTGTTCAAGTTCGAAGGTGCCCGCATCATGTGCTCAGCGCGCGGCTCCGATTTTACGGAGTTCCGGACCCAGTTCTCAGACGACGAGCGCGCGTTTGGATACCTCAGGTCGGTCAGTTTTACAGTATTGTGTCGTAGCGTGGGGAACCGATGTTTTGGAATCAAGTAAAAATAGTCTTATTACATGCCTTCTAGGGCTCTTATCGGACTGCACGTCTCAAATACACGGACGGCAAGTTGCCTTACGAACAACTAATTGTGCGTGTATTCGAGACAGTGCAGTGAGTGTATTAGAACCACAGAAATCTCATTATTACAAGTTCTGTGCTAAGAACCCTTACGGTTCTCTTGTCGAGCCAGTTTTAGAATAAGTACGTCCATATCCTATACCTACCTACCGAGGGGCGGGCAGCAGCGACCTCTGCAGAATAATTCTATCACCGAACTGCGATCCAAACCATTATGCCCAGCGCGTGAGGATTATGTGGGCATTACCCCTTCCAACAAGATATAGGTAAGCCAATCAGGCGCTTATCAGGGGAAGGCCTGGATCCAGCAATGGACCAATATAATAGGCTGTTCAGCGTGTGAAAAGGCACTTAGACTTTTTTAAGTATGTAAATCTATAAGGTTTTTATTAGGTAGGTGGTATAGTGCGTAAGCACACTGTGGGTAATTTCTAAGAAATGAAATAAAATCCCACAAATTTTCGGCTTTGACGGGAGGAAATTTCGAACCCACGAACTCCACTAAGAATGGGGATGTCATATTCCGCTTTGCCGCTTGGCCACAAAGTCGGATAAAGTCGTTAGGTTATAGTTCTATAAGTTGTTAGTTACACTATTTATAACTCAAAAACGGCTGAACCGATTTGTCTGAAAATTGGTGGGGAGGTAGAGGTAGCTTAAAACCACGAGACGGGCATAGCTAGGCCACAAAGTCGGATAAAGTCGTAAGTTCTATAAGTTGTTAGTTACACTATTTAATGACTCAAAAACGGCTGGACCGACTTGGCTGAAAATTGCCCCACCAATTTTAAGGCAGAGGTAGCTTCCAGGAGACGGACATATTATATAGGACATGGCTAGGCCACAAAGTCGGATAAAGTCGTAAGTTCTATAAGTTTACGTGGTTTTTATTCCTTTACAGGCTTCAAACGGGCGATGAGATGTCGAAACGCAAAAAGTTCCTCTTTGTCACGTGGGTAGGGCCCAACGTGTCTGTCATCAACCGCGCTAAGATGTCCACCGACAAGGCCATCATTAAGGACATCATTTCGGTGAGTTTCGTCATCAGTTTTAACCGACTTCAAAAAAAGGAGGAGATTCTCAATTCGTCTATATTTTTTTTTGTTTGTTAACTCAGAACTTTTGACTGGGAGTTGTCATAATCAAAACCGCTAGGCCACAAAGTCAGATAAAGTCGTTAGTTCTATAAGTTGTTAGTTACACTATTTATAACTCAAAAATTATGTTTGTTAACTCAGAACTTTTGACTGGGTGGTCCGATTTTGATTTTGTTCAGTTCTGACAATGGGATCCATGAAAATTCATGAAAAAACTGTAAAAATTGAAGTCGGTTTATAGTTTTTTAAAACAAAATTAATTATTTATCATTGCTGTGTGGTGCCGCTGGCTTAGAATTTGCACCACCCCAACTCTTCCCGCGGGTGTCGTAGGACACGAATAACCGATATCTACTACCACCGAACTGCGATCCTATGGGAATTCTGGGCATTCCATAGAATAAAATAAGAACAGTTTTGTCTATTCTTATTGCATTACCCCCTATGAGATAAATGCCAATAAGGCGCTTATCAGAGGGAAGCCTGCGTCCAGCTATGGACCAATATAGGCTATTGAGGATGAGGTTTATCATCAGAGTCAAAGGGCGCCATTTCATACAGCTCACTGTCTATTTTTGTCCATACTTTACATACCTACACCTCATAGACCCCCTGTAACTGTAAAGATGAGAGACACGAATAGTCCCATAACACTAATATTATAAATGCGAAAGTTTGCATGGATGGATATTTGTTACCTCTTCACGCCAAAACTACTGAACGGATCTGGCTGAAATTGTGCACACAGGTAATTCTATTCCCGAAATCAAACATAAGCTACTTTTTATCCCATAAATCAGTTCCCGTTGGATAAAAATCAGCTTTAAATGTTTCGATAAGAACAACGCGTTCGAAGCCGCGGGGCGCAGCTAGTAATTTATAAACCAATGTATGCTGTATTTTATGTACGAATCGTCAGCGGCGCGTTTAAGAAATCGGGCAGTTTGTTGACGTTATTTATTTACCCTTTACGTTCGCCAAAATTATGTTACCCTAGAATTTTACCCCAATTTTTTCATGCTAGGTAATTGTCACGTGCGTAGGTAATGTCAGTAGAGTAGGTACATTTATAATATAGTAAATTTCAGTAAATGCATCAAAGGAACTGTTATCGTGCGCATTTTCCTACATAATCTTAATCTAATCATATGTTTATGATGATGCCATAATTCTAAGAAATTAAATTTATAAAATGTACAATAAATACTTACCCATGTTCTACGAAAAGACGCAACGGATGTACGTAGCTATAATCTATAGATGGTTATCTAGATTGATTTAACAGAAATAACAAGACTTGCACTGGTATTTTGCTTGGCTAGAATCAATAAATAAATTTTCTTCCTTACATTCAAATTGAAAGTTGTAGGTACCTGTAATAAATAACTATAGGTTTGCTATAAATGTAATCATCTATACTAATATTTTAAAAAGGAGAGTTTTTTTTTCGATTGAATAGTAATAATACTGGACCGATTTAAGAAATTCTTTCATCACTAAAAAGCTTACTTCTCAGGCAGTGACAGAGGCTATATTTTATCCGGGAACTCCCACGGGAACGGAAACTACGCGGGTAAAACCGCGAGGCGCTGTTAGTCAATTATAAGCCCCATAGATATGTACTTTACATCATAGGTACACCATGGATTCCTTAACATAAGTTAAGGTAAACAATACATGGACATTATAATGAGTAACTTCTATTTTAATCATGTCACTAATTAAATTAAAACACATAGTAACATTCCACAGTATAATAGAATCAAAGATCAAATGAAGTCATACAAATACTTTCTGACATTGAAGCCAACAGTTTGTGCCACAGCGGCAATGAAATCATAGCCCACTATGCACTTGTACTTAGCAACATCAAGGTCAATCTCTTTGCTGCCTGCGATTAACTTCAACTCAACTAATGTAGCAATCTGAGCGAGAAGGTTACTGGTGAGGCCAATTTTTTCTTCCAGAATAGCGTAGAAGATTGCCAGTAAACGGTCTAGTGTGAAAACTTTTGGACCTAGTTGTGTGTTCAATTTTTCTGTGATTTTTGCTTTGGCTCGGACTTGTTGCAGTCTTTTGCGCTGTTTTCCATGATTCTTCATAAATAGGCGCTTATCTTCTTTCGGTGGGTTGTAGCTGGCTAGGTAAGATGCTACAAGGAGGTATTTAGCATAGTATGGTAGTTCGAAGCTCTGAGCGAAGGTTTTGGTTGATGTCAACTCTTCTTTAAGCGTATTTTCAAAGTTGTAAGGTGTGATAGTATCATTGTTCTCTTTGCCTGGAGAGGGGTGAGATGGTTTTGAGTTGCTGATTCTCAGGTACAGTAGTTCTAAACTGGTTTTAAGTATTGGAGAGATGTGACGCCATAGTTTAGACAAGTCTGTAGCAGCTATGCTGTTAGTCATGATTGGCTCACAGTATTTGACAAAGTTTACACGCGCCATGTGCTGCAGCTCAATTAGATCTCGGCACGGTCTGTAGAACACGCTCAGAAATGCGTTAAGAAAGTTTGCGAATAACTCTGGTTTCTCAAGTTCTAATTTTACATCATCATCGATTTCATAATTCTTGAGTAGGTATCTTACAAAGCTCCTATGACGTAAGAATATTATTTTGAACAATTCCTCTTTATTGTAGTTCGGGAAATACAGTTTTATAGGCTCCCTGACGCCCATTTTGAAATAGAAATTTTCGTAGACGAGATGTGTTACGAATATCGTGCAGATATTGAGGTTGCAATGCTCTCTCAAGCTCAGAAACGCGGACATCACTGAGTGATCCATGTTGCGCAGTCTTTCCGCTCTATCAAAGACCAATACGATAGGCTCATAGCTAGTTTGGCCTAGCCGTAAGCGATTTAAACCGTTGACGAGATCTAACAATGATTCGCATTTTATATCGATATTATCTTCTTCCAAGCCAGACAGAATACTCTCCAACATTATTTTAGGAGTGTAGCATTCAATGCAGTCGATAATAACGTGTTTATATCCCAAATATTGAAGAACAGAGCCGATGCATAAACTTTTACCGGTCGCCATACTTCCACTTACAAAAATAGAATAGGGCAATGGCTCATCGCAGTCGCCGAGAAGATCAAATAAGTCGTTCAACTGGTTCTCTCTGCAGGGCACTTTGTTCAGTAACTCTTCCATATTTGTAAACTATTTTTCGACTTTTGTAAATATTACACTGCGCACTTTGTTTCGTTTTGTTTGTTTGTGATCTTTGATGTGTTTTTTTTTAGATTGACTTGACATTGACAGATGATCTTTTGGATTTCCCGCGCTTGCAGCTCTTCACTTAACACGAACTTCGCCGGGTTTCCTACACCGAATTTAACAAGGACTAACCCTTACTATTTTTTAAGTCTAAGGCTAACGTCCTGATCCACAGTTCGAAATTCGAGCTTCTTTAAATGCTAGTCCAACACGTAAATAGTTTTGTGCAAATACTTGAACGCTTAACGTTATCTAGGATTAGGATGGCTGATATACTATACATCTACGCTGCCGACTTAACACCTCTCTAGGTGACGCTACACACGCTCATGTATCACTACAAGTCTATGGATTTTTATTTTACAAAAGAAAAACTGCAATCAATACAGTATCATGGGATAAAATTATATCATTGATAAATGAATATCAAATTGCATCGAGTCCAGAGTTGAATTACGCATGCTTGCTACAAAGTTGAGGGATTACTTAATCGTAATTAGACAGTTCTTATCATATGATATTTAATATTGATCGAGAAGATGATCACTGCAAGTGTCTCGCTCGCCATCATCAGATTTTCAAATAATGTTATATCTATATTTAATTTTATTGTTATTTTTTCAGAATTTCGCGGTGGAGCTCCAGTTGGAAAATCAATCCGAAATAGACATCGATCAATTCAAAGATGCCTTGGGAAGGGCGGGTGGAGCAAACTATGGGACGGGCATCAGAGATTAACAAAAGCTTAAAGTCGCCTCTTTTCTGATTGCATTGCATATCAAACATTTTTTCTTTTATTAATACAACTAAATTATATCTGATAAAGTAAATCAAGACGTAATTGTGCGTATTGCATTTAATTAAATTATTATTTTTTATTTTGTATAACTCGTTACTCACTTGCGACTTGAAAAAAGCGTATTTTTTACAATTAGATTAGAAGGTTGTTTTAATTTACCAATTGCTTTGTTCTATGTTTTTCGTATATTACATTCATGTGTATCATAAACAATAAAAAACTGCAATAATGTGTAATTATACTAGCTGTATTTTCATTTTGTAAGGAATTTGCCAAAAACTTAGAGAACGTTGCCATGTAGAAGGCGCGTTAAATGCATTTATTTTTAACAACCGTCAAAATTTTACAATGATGTATACAAAAATTTGGATTTCGGCTTATTTATACATTAACTAGTTGTTACTATTTACCATTATTTATTGGTATATACCTACTTATTGAAGTGAATACAATTAACCCAAGAATTATTTTGTTTTATTTCACCTTATTTATTTATGAAACAAATCAATACCTACCAAGTATAGATAATGAAAAACTAAGATATACATAATCTGGTCTTATTTCCTCTGTGTCTATTTTATATAAACGTTCAACCGACAAAAAAATTAATAAAGGATTTTATCGGGTCTTTGTCGCGTAACATTTATTATAATTTCATTTATTTTATTTTATTTATATCTGCGTTTAGTTAGAGCAACTGACCGTGACCACGATCGCTGTAACGCAGTAGAAACGTACACGGGAAATTATAACCAAAGTTACGTCACAAATGCGCCGTTTTCTCGTGGTCCTATTATTTTGTCTTAATAGTAGGACCACGAGGTAGACAGCTTCTCTTCGTCCTACTATAAATTTCATGTCGACCGAACGTCAAAATAAAATCATTAATCATGTCATCAAATCTCAAAAGATTAAAAAGTTTTATGAAATTACTTCTCAAAACCCTTACTATAATCTCAGTCTCATAGACAAGTTGAATAGTGTACCAATACATAGCATGGTTCTATATTCCAACACCCTGTGGGGCGCTTGTGTCCACCCCAAAATTATTTACCTACTGTAAAAACACGTAAATTTTGCAAGGCTCACTCCACTCACTCCACACTATAATAATAATAATAAGCTAAAGAAGTGATATATTATGTACCCAACTAAGTTTAGTAAATTCATTATTATTTTTAACAACCTACATAAATTTTAGAAATAAGTACCTACCTATAAGATCTCTGTAATTTTGTATGAAATACAAAATTATGTCATTAAGTTAAGTCTTAGATTAAGATCTATTGCCATACCCTAATAACAGGGTACATTAATACTTACAAAACTGTAATATTAAATTTTTTTGTAATGTTTTTGTTTGCAATAAAGATACTGAATACTGAATACACCGCCGATAACATTGATTGCCTCCGGCTTTTGTCTCGAGTTTGATCCCGTTTCGGTTCTTTCTTACTACCTACCTATCACAAAAAATGTACATAACTATAACACACAACTAGAAGAAAACAATTCGCTTCGCTTGGCGGTACCTAACTTGACCCTAGTTTAAGGTAACTTTTCCTACTACTGCACATAATCTTTATTATTGAATTTACCTTAATCCTAAATTTGAAACAGTAATGCAATTCCAGGCTCAAGGGCCCCCAGTTCACATTTGCTACTGGTCCCGCGCTCTGATAGTCGAATTAAAAGAGGAACTACCGTCCATAAACATGCGTTTAGCATGTTGACATCGAGCTTTTATAGTACATGAATACTAATACTAGTACTCCGAACAGTAGACCTCATGAACATTAACTTTGTTTTAACAATGCAGAAATGAGATAATTATTTTATTAAACACTACACACGACTTCCTAAGCCTCTTTTATACATGGACCTGTACGTCTCGCTCGACTGCAGGCGACCGACGGCAGTAGACGGCAGTAGGTGGGTGTAGTTGATTTTGTTCAACTTTCACAAAGTGGTTACAAAGTTGAAGTAATCGGAAAAATAATTCCAATTAGTTCAACTCGTTGAACTTTGAGTTGAACTTTTCGGAATAGAGGGTTGCCTTGAAGTCGGCGGGTGTATTGCCTTGCTGTATTTGACACTTGCAGTCCGTGTATAAGAGCCCTAAGTAACACGTAGATATGCACACAGAAAAAATAGTACTTACCTAGCCCTCCTTATGTTTACATATTACTGATGTTATTTAAACGGGATTTTTAAGTAGGTATCTAGTTGTTTGAATACCATGTTTTTTGTGATTCCTGTTTGTAGGTAGGATTGGTAGTTTGATGCACCACAACCTCAACAGTATTGGTCAACTGCTGGACGCAGGCCTCGCACTTTATTCGCGTTTATGTCATAGAGGGTAATGCCCATAATCCCCACGCCGCCGCCGGGCATACAGGTTGGGTATCGCAGTTTGGTGGTATAATTTTTCTGCAGGGGGTGCTGCTGCCCGCTCCCGGTGGTTATCACAGTCGCCTCTTACGACATTACACACATTACTTGAGGTAAGTACGATTGAATGGTGTTCAGAATCTCGCTCTGCATTACCTCGAGTTTAAAAACAGCGCGCTAGTTTACGCCGCGCGAGAGTATAGTGAGCGATTTTGATTCGAACTTTATAAAACCACGTGCTCACAAAAGTGAGGCTTGGAACGGTGCGGTATATGAAGTCGATTCTAAGAACGTCGCGTCAGTAGAAACCGCCTGCAGTTGCCGCGACACTGAGCGAGACTCTTTGTAGTTTGAAGCGCCGTTTAAATTTAAAAAGCAAATTTATTACGTTGCGGATGGTAGGAAAGATAATTCACTAAACAATTGACTAAATACCACTAAATACATAAAGTACCTACCCATATAAGCAATGTGAAGGTTAGTCCATGTCAATGGTAGGAACGTTAGTAAACAAAAAAAATCCAAATAGTGTTAGGGTAAGGAAGTGTTTCAGAGATTTTCAAAACATTGAAAATAAAATAGAAAAAAACACCAGTGTGAAAGAGCAGTGTGACGGTTAGTCTGGTGTAATGCAATCTAGGCGTTATTTATTATAGTGGAACCAACGTCCCTTTTATTAGAAACCTATAATATTACCCTTTACTTACCTTTCTTTGTACACTTAACGTTCTTAATTCTTTATTGCACTAATGCACTGCAAGCAGATGCTGGATGCGTCAAGCTGAAGACAAGACGCTATGGCGCTCATTAAGGGATGCCTATGTCATAATGGAACATCAGGTTAGTTGTCAAGCTATTTTTTCTTCCCTAAGTACCTACCAAATTGTATTTGTTTGTATATATTTTTTTCTACCAGCACCCTTGTGACTAAACGTTTTTCTTTTCCTTATAATTTTCTTAAATTTATCTTTATAATTTATCTTAGACATAGGAGATACTTAAAAATAGTTCATAAGACCACCTATGTACATAGTTTTGAACAATAAATGTTTCTTATTCTTATACTACAAAATTATACTTGTGATTTACCCTAGAAACGTGTCATCATCATCAACCTATACAAGTCCACTGCTGGACATAGGCATCCCTTAATGAGCGCCATAGCGTCTTGTCTTCAGCTTGACGCATCCAGCATCTGCTTGCAGTGCATTAGTGCAATAAAGAATTAAGAACGTTAAGTGTACAAAGAAAGGTAAGTAAAGGGTAATATTATAGGTTTCTAATAAAAGGGACGTTGCGTTCCACTATAATAAATAACGCCTAGATTGCATTACACCAGACTAACCGTCACACTGCTCTTTCACACTGGTGTTTTTTTCTATTTTATTTTCAATGTTTTGAAAATCTCTGAAACACTTCCTTACCCTAACACTATTTGGATTTTTTTTGTTTACTAACGTTCCTACCATTGACATGGACTAACCTTCACATTGCTTATATGGGTAGGTACTTTATGTATTTAGTGGTATTTAGTCAATTGTTTAGTGAATTATCTTTCCTACCATCCGCAACGTAATAAATTTGCTTTTTAAATTTAAACGGCGCTTCAAACTACAAAGAGTCTCGCTCAGTGTCGCGGTAACTGCAGGCGGTTTCTACTGACGCGACGTTCTTAGAATCGACTTCATATACCGCACCGTTCCAAGCCTCACTTTTGTGAGCACGCGGTTTTATAAAGTTCGAATCAAAATCGCTCACTATACTCTCGCGCGGCGTAAACTAGCGCGCTGTTTTTAAACTCGAGGTAATGCAGAGCGAGATTCTGAACACCATTCGTACGATTTACCGAAGGTCAATGAAAAGCAAATTCTGTACCTACCTACCTACCTAAGTATTAATCTATTAACAGTGCGTTGATCCATCTATAATCAGTCCTTTTATACGTATGTAATTTACATTATTTGTCGATTTTAGATCCTCCCTTCAATAAAAATTGCTTACAATTATATCTGAACCTCGACGCCAAGCAAGTGAGTTTTTGTTATTTGTATCGTGTTTTATTTACTAACATGCTCCATGCTGGATGGATAAACCATAGGTACCTATTCCATGATAAAACCAACTAGGTACCTAAATGAATGAGAATCGTTTGTAAATGGCAAACATCTTTTTAGTTTAACAAAACAATGTTTTAATAAAGTTTGTTACCTAATTAATTTATAAAATGTAACTATTCAATAGACTTCTCTCTCATGGAACTCTCGAAATGTTACATTATGTAGGTAGTTTTTTTTTTCTTTGAGCATAAATATTTGTTTTCTACTCTTTCCGGTCGGACTGTACCTGCCGGTTGAAGGGCTAAAGCCCTACTCACATCAACGCTAATTTTTAAGCGCGTCCTGTATCACGCGATTTTGCGATATTTGCTTGCGGAACATCTTGTACTAAAACGCATACGTTGACGCACACTGCCGCGATTCGGCTTGTCCGAGGCGTTTCCGCGTCCTGCGCTTTTGCGGGGCGGCGGCGCGGGGTGGCGGGACGGCCTTCGTCGTTCGCGCTGCCGGTAAGAGGCGGGAAGGGGGCGTCAAAATCGCGCTTAATAATAAGCCGCTGTGTGTAAGGAATCACGCTGGAAAATCGCCGAAATCGCGCTTTACAAGACGCGCTAACTAATTAGCGGCTGTCTGCGGAGGGCTTAAGAGTGATTTTGGTGAATTTTCTTTTTGTACATACAAGCAGTTATAATATATATTGTACATACCTAAAATTCGATGACTACGGACATAGAGTCTTTATAGTACTAGCCAACTACGGAGGATAGTTTCTTTTTCAATTTGCGTGATACGAAACGTTTTTTTTTGGCGGCGACGACGCAACGCCACCGAAAAATGGCGGAACTGTAAAGACGTGTATTTCTGATATGATAATTATTTAACGAAAGACAAGGCAGTATCGCCCTAATAATGGCTTTAGCCTAATATGTCCAAAGCGACAAATTAAAATATAAAAAAAAAAAGCAACGCCACCGATAAAATTTAGTTCCTGAACGAAATTATATTCAATTGCTGCGGTCCATATACAGATAAAATCGATTTGAGCGCTCACATCGCTGGTCCGTTTACCCGTTAGCACGTCATAGATGACGTTATAACCACGCCATCTTTGCGCTCACACCCGCCTAGTATTTATGTTCCCTGCTCACACCCACACCACACCGCTTAAGCTTCCAAGCATGGTCGCTGTGAGCGATCTGTCAAAATTGACATTGTGATATTTTCAAAAACCTAGCTAGCTTTAAGATGGAGAATGTGTATTTAAAGGGCAAAAGCTTTAAAATAAAATTAAAATTTATGAAGTAGTTAGTGATCCATTTTATTTTCGCCCGTCTATAGCCGGTCCGTTGATCATAGCGCGATAACTGTCGATATCGCGTTGAATGAGTGCGGACCGACTTTTAGCATATTTAGCGCTTATAGTCTGTAAACGGACCGTAGCCAATGATTTGGCAAGTTGAAGTTGTGGGTGGTGAGGTGAAAATTTTAATCATTCATTTCTTTCGTTTTTGTTTGGAAGTTGGATAAAAAGAATTAGTTTGATTTCAAAATAATTTAGTTTGTAGCTTTTCAGATCTTTAGTTATATATCGATGTTTCACAAGTAAATCTGTAATCTGTTCTGAATTCTGCAGTTCCAAAGACAGGTAAGTAAAGTTTGAAATTTAGCGGTCTCCTTCCCGTTTCTCAAATAACATGGAAAATTGTGTTAGATCTAAAGTATGTCAAGTTTCTTTTGTTATGTAAGCTAAAATGTTGATATTGCGTACATTTTCGGCGTATATTAGTATTATAAAAAGGCCGTCTTATGACACAGGTAAACGACTTGTTAATAAACAACAGGCTGATTAAAGCACGTCTCTACGTAAGCGCACCACATCACACGATGGATGAATAGATGTATGGATGGATGTTTGTTACCCCTTACGGATAGGGCTGAAATTTTGCATGTAGTTAATTTTAATCCTGAATCAAACCTATACTTTTTATCCCGTAAATCAGTTCCCGTGGGATACAAGTCACGTTTAAACGTTTCCATAGAAACAAGGCTTGCCAAGCCGCGCGCAGAAACGAACGGGTTCAAATTAAATTTTTAGTAAAGTTGCACTAGCCTTGGAAGCAAGTAACTACCTATAATTAAATACAGATGCCATAAACAGAGTAGGTATCTAAGCAACATAATGACAACAAGTAATCCCTTACAATGACCTACATACTTACTAGATTTTTTAGAAAACAATCCTAATATCTTACTAAGTTATTTACTGTTAAAGTTGCTCAGTTCGCAGAATGTCTAACGGAACTGTGGACCTCAAGTTCTCGTTCGCTCTGTCCAAGTCAGACCCTGGTCAAAGCTCCGTCTTGTTTGTGGGACAGGCGAGTCATCTGAGTGCTCTGCTGTGGGATCATGTTAAGACAAAACTGGAGCCAAGAGTAACGGAGGAGGTAAGGAACTTCTTGCGTCTGCATGCAGCTTAACTTACACCTGGACTAAAAGGAATAGTGGAGCTTTCTAGCATAGTGGTCTTGCACCAGTTAGTGCATCGGCTAGCTAGCTCGGCTATACTACTACTAGTAACTTGTTGCAGAATATTTGTAAACACACTGCCCACACTTAACCCAAAATTCAACAATGAGTTTGGCTAAGGTATCAAGTTATCCATATCCATGCCATATCAGTTGGAAGCTTCCCCAAGATGCTGGCTGCATTGACTGCTGTACTCTGGTGCGCTGCATCAGATACCAGCTCTCGGGTCACGAATCGCTTGGACCCGATGCTGTAAGAAATTTTTATGTTTTTCAGTTTAACTTTAGTGGTATCTTACTTATTCCAGGTCTGGCGCCGCGGTATCCAATGCATTCAATCCTCACCCGGAGATGTTGTAGAACTGTATCCTCGAGGTGCCTCAGTGGCCAGCCTCGGAGGCACGCGCGTGAGTCGTCACTCATCAACGGCTCGGACCAATGTACTCTCTAAAGTATTGAAGCAGGCCAAGAATGTTGAGTATATTGTGGTAAGGATCTTTCGGAGAACAATTATGAAAAAAATTTAAGTGTTAATGACACTTGTAGTGTACGCTATTGTGCCGTTTATTAATACAAGTTACACCTGATTATTGTGATATTTAAATATTGGTTCGCTGGTGTCGTGCAACGTTTATCACCGGCCACGGACACCCGCCAAGTGATCCGTCCAGCCTGCCATGACTTTCGTCCACGCCACACCGAAACAACAGATTGCCTTCATGCTCCAGGCATTTACTTATAATGTATATACTTGTGTATACTACAACACTGCTCTGTGGTATCTACGTATTAAGACATCATTATTTCTTTGTATATCATTTTTCTAGTCTTTGAGGGTATTTTTGAAATCAGTGTTTGCTCAACTATGTGCTGGGTTAGTGCCTTTTGCTGAGCTGCAGCACACACATTATAAGCTGCGTCTATTTGTTAACCTATTTTAATTTATGCTACTTATTTTCATAAGCTATAGCATAATATTGTTAGTAGCATAAGGATAATATTGTTAGAAGTAATTATACAAATAAAATGTTTATAATTAATAATTATACTACTAATGCACAATGTGTTTATCTATCAATCTCTGTCATTGCAGTAGTATGACTGAAAGTTAGTTCACGGTAACGCCACACGATCTCTTTTTGCAAAGACTAATAATAACAAAAAGAAAAAATGCAGAACAAAGTACCTACCTACCACTGATTTGTATACTGTCTTACTTTAATTTAATTCACTTTGATTTTTTTACAACGTTAAAAGTTTAAATGCGGAAGAGCGAAATCACCTATCACATATGAAAACCCCTTTAAAGTATTATGGAAACACATTGTGTTTCCATAATACTTTAAAGGGGTTTTCATTTTTTAATATGACTTTGACTATGTATCTTTATTACCGAATAAAACATTATTAATATTATTAAAGAACCTATAAATCAAACAGCTTTGTATTTCCAGCTGGTGTGCCACAAACGCGACTTATACGCGAGCGCAGCGTGCATTGCGCGCTCTTTCCCTTTGTTCTCGCTGCGCTCGGCCGGCGCCGCCGCGCTGCTGGCCGGGGGCTCCGGCGACGGGCCGGTGCCGGGCCGGACTGTCTCCGTCGAGATAGCACTCGTAGGAAACAATGGTGAGTCTTATATGGACCTTTTCAGTTTCAGTTTCAGTTCTGTATGTCTTGTATACCATACAGCGCTGTATGTCACCGCGGATTAGCAGTTTACGTTATGACTAGGGTTTATGGTTTCTCGAGGTATTTCATTTCTCGGGTCTCGAGAATTCTCGAACTCAATTTCCCGGGTATTCTCGGGACATCGAGAAATTATCATTTATTATAAAAAAGTAAAGAAAAACGTCGCATAATATTTTTTAAAATTGGTCAATAATCAACAAAACCTCTGAGCAACATAAACAAATTACATTTTTTTTCTTCTTTCTTAGAATCAAAATTTTTAAACTTTAACAGCTTTATTGTCTGTGATAAACAGAACAAAGAAACGCTCAATCATTGTAAGCATCGAATTCCACCTTTTTCTAACGTCCTGTAATAAAACTAGTTCTGCTCCAAACTCTGCTTTCACATGATTTTGCAGTGTTATCGTTTTGAGAGGACTCTTTCTGAAAAATCTTACAATCGAACGCGTTTCAGACAAGACTTTGCTAATGTCGTCAGTTGCTTGGAGTACTTCATTCTCAATAATATAATTCTCGATAATGTCTTCATCTGGTTCTTTGTCATTTTCAGTGCTGTTTTCATCAGAGCTATTGAAGTCATTATTGCCCGGTAAGCTTATATTCGTGTTTTTTTTGCATAATGTATCAAGGATCGCATGATTTACACATAAAACCATTTCGCACGGGCTCTCTTTCCCAAATTTTTTCATAACATTTGGGCCGTCACTTGTTACAGCTACGACTTGATGTTCAAAGCTTACCCCGAAATGTTGCAAACGATAAATAAAAAAAAAAGAAGTGTGGCACTCGGGGACTGCCGCGGTAAAGCTATTGCAATGCCATCTAGAGGCGAGTTGCTGAACTAAAGAGACAAACGTCATATTTCAAAAAGTCATTAAAAGTTCTACTATTTATCGATAGATGGCAAAACTAAAAAGTATCACCGCTGTTCCGGTCGGAGTGGGGAGCGTGAGGTTTTTTCGTTACGGAATTTCTGAATTCGGTCCCCGCGCTCAAGGCCCGCGATAGAAGCTATGCAATAGCTTAAAAAAAAAGCCTTTATTTCCAATTTCTAAATTTTTAACATATTTGCACTTTACAATTCTCACATTATATCATCTATTATAGTATTAAGTTTCTTTATAATAAATATTTAATCGGAGACCCAGGATTGGGTGTAGGCCTCCTCCATGTATTTCCCACTGCGATCTTTCGCCAGACGGGTCCATGTTGTTGTAGCAACCTGTTCTAAGTCGTCGCACCATCTTCTACGTGGCCTAACTCGCGAGCGTGAGGCGTCTCGCGGGTTGCAAACGTTACTCCACTATATCTCTGATTTCTGTCGCGCCGCATTTGCCAGGAATGTAAACTAAACCCAAATTGTATTTTTTTCCTTTTGCTGTATGAGCAACGACGCTTAAGTAGCGTCTATATCGTATGCTCGTCCACTCATCTATGGTCACGCTTAGCCGGTTTTCTGTCGAACATATATCAGATAATTCTGTGATCATTTCTTTTTCCTTTTCACCATAAAACTACAGAATTAGATTCATGACATCATTTTGGCATTTAGGAAGTTTGAAGCCTTTTGCAGCAAGTGATTGGAGCAAAGTAAAGTAAAATGGAGTAAAGTAAAGTAAAAAGTCTTTATTTAGGAACATAATTCAGGTAAAATCACAGAAATAGGCAGCGATACGACCTGCAGGTATAAATACTTTGTCGCAGATCGCAACGCTCACCTCCGGTATTAGAGTCAGAGTTCCACGAACTGTAGGCACTTATATGAATATATAATTATAAGTTAACAATAGGTTTTTAAGATTCTCGAATAAATTCACTTTTAGTAATACCCCTTATAGTAAAACCGTCTTTGGCAGCAAGTTGAGCTAGTATTTCACCCAAAGATTTTTCAGGGTTAACATCAAATATCAGTTTCTGCTGCGCATAGTTACAACTAGTTTTAGCTTTTTTTGGCGCTGAGACATCAAAACTGGAGTAACTGGAGGACGCTTCTGATGTGCTGATTTGTGTTGAGGATTCCTCCGATTTTACATTAATTTGGTGCACGTGAGATAAATGCCTAACCAGCCCGCTTGTGTTTGAGCCTTTGCAGGCCAATATTTTGGGACATTTTAAACATTGAGCATTTGCAGCTTCCTTATTTTTTTTTAAATATTTCCAAACTTTGGAAGTTTCCATTTTAATATTTCGATTAAAAGCTTTTTAGTTCGATCTGTAACAAACAGCATCAGTTTAAAACTGTTAAGTACAAATAAAATAAAATATTATTGATTTCATTCAAACAACTTAGTCAATTCAAAGTAGGAACAAAATGCAATAAATTAGACCTTGCTATTCTTAATAACTGAAACAAGTTTTACCTAATTGAAAAAGTTCAACTTATGACGTGTTTTAACGGCTAATTACAGCCAGTAGCAAAACAACTGCCTTCAGGGCAACATGTGACAGCTTACTCACCTTACCTTAAACTTACCTACGATTAAACCGTGAAATACAAACAATCTCTTTTAACTTACAACTCTACCAACAACTTATAGGATTGTAAGTTGCACACTGCACACCCCACAGATTCAATTGAACGAACTAGTATAATGTACATATGTACTATTATTTATATTTTGGTACATGTTTTACGTATTAAGTTGCTTTTGTATTTAAGTATTTATAATGCTGTCAATATTTATATAAGACTGCTTATATTGAGTACACC
This sequence comes from Eupithecia tripunctaria, assembly GCA_955876795.1. Lineage (NCBI taxonomy): Eukaryota > Metazoa > Arthropoda > Insecta > Lepidoptera > Geometridae > Eupithecia > Eupithecia tripunctaria. The sequence continues at coordinate 1,781,741 of OY041623.1, read as the reverse complement.
CTGCCTTTCTTAAATTCACATAATTCTTTCCATCCAAATTGCCTGTCCTGCTTATCTTAATTCCTATTGTATTGTATTTTTGTTGGTGGATAATAAAGTATTTTGTATCGTATTGTATTGTATTCTGAGATGTTATTTTCGTTTACAGAGAGCGAGGAGAAGGCTGTGCCAGACTCTGTCTTCACTGCGGGCTCGCTGAGCGACCTGGCCTGCCTCAGCGTGCTGGCGCAGAGCACCCGCCTCGCGGCACGGATCACAGACAGTCCAGCCAACATCATGAACGTGGACCAGTTTATACAGGTTACATCACTCTATCCTCACTACGTGCTCACTGAGCGTAAAAAACTATATCACACTAATATTGCGAAAGTTTGGATGGATGTATGGATGTATGTTTGTTACCACTTCACGCCAAACCTACTGAACGGATCTGGCTGAAATTTGGCACACGGGTTCATTCTCTTCAAAAAATGATTTTTATTATTATACTCGTATTATTATTATTCCTGGAATAACACATAGGCTTTTTATCCCAATAATCAGTTCCAGTGGGATAAAAATCACCTGTAAACGTTTCCATAGGAACAACGTGTGCGAAGCCGCGGGCGCAGCTAGTTATCTATAAAAACGATAAAATATCAAGTCTGTTGTATGCGAGCCATCTGAAATATTTATTTTATTCCCTTTATTTTATTATTATAGCGGCAACAGAAATACTTAATCTTTGAAAATTTCAACTACCTATCATGGTTCATGAGATACAGCCTGGTGACAGACGGACAGCGGAGGCTTAGTAATACGGGGCTGGATCCTATTACAAAGACTCCCCTTTGGGTACAGAACCCTAAAAATTAATCCTTATCGCTTGACCCGAACTTCTTTAATAGAACATTTTTTAGGATAGAAACTAACATTTTAAAAGAAATAATTAGTTTGGTTTTAAAAAACTATAAACCAACTTCAATTTTTATAGTTTTTTCATAAATTTTCATGGATCCCATTGTCAGAACTGAAAAAAATTAAATTGGGACAACACGGGAAGCATCAGCTTTCATATAAAAAAGAATCATGAAAATCGGACCACCCAATCAAAAGTTCTGAGGTAACAAACATAATAAAAAAAAACATGTTGCATTTATTATTATATTACATGCCAATGTTATTTAGTGTAACGAAATGGTGAATAAATAAATACTGAAATACATTCCAATTGAGAACCTCCTCCTTTTTTGAAGTCGGTTAATAATAACCAATCTCTCTACTCACAAGCTTTAACATAACTTTGTTACTAAAATTTCAGGAAGCTGTCACCGTATCGAAATACCTCAACATCCCCGAACCAACGATAATCCGCGGTGAGGAGCTGAAGGCCCGCGGCATGGGAGGCATCTACGGAGTCGGGGCCGCGGCCGCCTCCCCGCCCGCGCTCGTCGTGCTCTCCTACACCGCCGTCGGGGCCGCGGACACCGTGGCGTGGGTCGGCAAGGGGATCGTCTATGACACTGGTGGACTCAGTCTGAAGGCTAGAGTGAGTACAACTATACCGTATCCATCGAGCATGTGGAGACAGTTACAAAAATGCGCAGTGCATAATAATAATTAAGTACCTGGATGACCGTAACGTTTCCATAGGATCAACGCGATCCTATGGAAACGTTAAAAGGTGATTTCCATCCCACGGGAACTGATTTATCGGATAAAAAGTAGCCTATGTTGGATTCCAGGATTAGAATTATCTGTATGCAAAATTTCAGCCCGCTCCATTCAGCAGTTTTGGCGTGAAAAGGTAACAAACATCCATCCATCAATACATCCATACAAACTGTTGCATTTTATAATATACTAGCTGCGCCCCGCGGCTTCGCACGCGTTGTTCCTATGAAAACATTAAAAGGTGATTTTCATCCCACGGGAACAGATTTATGGGATAAAAAGTTGCCTATGTTTTATTCCAGTATTAGAATTACCTGTATGCAAAATTTCAGCCAGATCCGTTCAGTAGATTTGGCGTGAAGAGGTAACAAACATCCATCCATACATCCATCCAAACTTCCGCCTTTATAATATTAGTGTGATGTGTGATTATTATAGTGTGACGTGATATATTATACTCTTTTGTTGCAGACATCAATGGTTGGTATGAAAGGCGACTGCGGCGGCGCGGCGGCCGTGCTCGCCGCGTTCGCTGCGTTCGTGCGTGCCGAGCCAACCATCAATCTACACGCAGTGCTGTGTTTAGCTGAGAACGCAGTCGGACCTAAGGCTACTAGGTAACTGTCGATATATGTGACACGCTCGCTGCGTTGGTGCGCGCCGAGCCAACCATCCGATATACATGTCCCTTTTCAATTTTAGTCCAGGCGGTCGCGTTAGAATCAATCCCTAAAACTGATCCCGTGGAAGGCTTAAGAGTCCACTTTGAAACATACCAGAAAACAAGAGCAGCTTCCTGAATAATAATAATGAATTATGTACTATTCACGCTTCAATATAGTCCTCGCCGGTAACAAAAAAGCCCGCTTGCCGTCGCGGCATTGGCTATCCAAATATAAAAAATACAGTCGAATTGCGAACCTCCTCCTTTTTTGGTCTGTTAAGTCTGGTAAAAAGAGAATACGCTTGAACTTTTTCTTCTTTTTGTTACTTAAAATCATATCTGGCTTATTTTTCTCATAGTGGGGCAAAAAAAGCAATGTGTGCCATACGGTATCAAAATTATTTAAACTCGAGCGACGTACTTTGCATCCCTCGCTGTGCTTAGGGTTCAAAAACATCGGCCTCGACCTAAATACATTATTTTGTTCCCTTGTGACAGAATCGACTATTTACTTCGTACAAATCCTTTTTGTTTTTCAACAGGCCGGACGATATCCATCAGTTATACTCGGGGCGCAGTGTCGAGATAAACAACACGGATGCAGAAGGTAACATCTAAAGTTTTCATGTATTTGTTATTACACTTTTGAACTTTAAAACAGAGTATCTTTGACTTTAGACTTATGAATTCAACAATGGCCAAAGTCACTGAACTAAACTAATTTTACAGTACTTAAAATGAGGACATTATTTTTTATTTCGCGTTCATAGGAGCGCATGGCAAACGTCTTTCGAGCCACCGCTCGTAAGCGCAAAAATCAAGTAATTGTTTATTTACAAGAAACTACGTAAATAATGAATAAACCGGTTCAAATAACCGAATACAAAGTTAATAATAAATTAATAATCAACACAGCTACTAACTACTAATAAGCACAATTTACCGGTCATTCAGGTATGACCGGTAAATTGTGCTTATTAGTAATTATAGTACATGTCAGGAAGAGTCATATTTTTCAGTTTAAGGTTTAAGTTGATTAGAATAAAGTTGATTATTGAAAACACGAATAAAATAGTATTACTATTCGCCAACAGATGTCAGGAAAAGTCAATTGATTACGAAAATTTTAAAATAGTTTTATTGTTATTTTCAATCCGTGATATCGATGAGAATTTTGTTCAAATATATTTTCATTTTTCGTCAGGTCGTCTAGTTCTTAGCGATGGAGTGGTGTATGCCTCTCGGGATCTTAAAGCGGACACCATTGTGGACATCGCTACTCTGACAGGAGCTCAAGTAAGGCTTACAGTACACTAGCGGCTGACCGCGACTTCGCACGAGCTTTTTAAGTAGCTTCCTAGGGATAGTATTTGCCTCCCTGCAAAATTTCATAAAGATCTGTTCAATAAAGATAAGTTCAGCCGTTTGCCTGTTTCAGCCTTTTTTGATAGGTTTTTATGAACATGTTTCTTAGTAAAACTTTTGAATCCATCATGGTTATTAATACTAAAGTTAATTGTCCTTTCCTTTTGTCATTGGGTAAAATAAACGAATTTTATCGGGTCTTCTCGTCTTTTTATTAAATTTTAACTTATTAATTAAAAAAATAAATTCTATAAATTAAAAAATCTAATTAGAATTTTGTAGTTAATTCTATCACAATGAATCTCTCCCCAGGGTACAGCTACTGGTAAATACCACGCGGCCATCCTGTCCAACTCGGGGGCTCTGGAGTCGCTGTGCGTGCGCGCCGGGTACTCATCGGGCGACCTGGCGCACGCGCTGCCCTTCGCACCCGACCTGCACTTCCAGGAGTTCGCCAGCCAGGTCGCAGACATGAAGAACAGTGTCGCTGTGAGTACTACACGAATATATTATAATAACTAGCTGCGCCCCGCGGCTTCGAACGCGTTGTTCCTATGGAAATGTTTAACGGGGATTTTTATCCCACGGGAACTGATTTATGGGATAAAAAGTAGCCTATGTTTTATTCCATGATTAGAATTACCTATATGCAAAATTTCAGCCAGATCCGTTCAGAAGTTTTGGCGTGAAGAAGTAACAAACATCCATCCATACATCCATCCAAACTTTCGCATTTATTATATTAGTGTGATGCTGGACAATTCGCACAGCATTATCTAGATCCTAGAGCTAGAGCTTAGCAGAGCTCGTGTTATGGGTACGGGATAACAGGATATACATAATACAATACACTACATAGATAGATATTTTTTATTACATATAGAAAACATCCAGAACGCCCTGAACAAATATCTGCAGATCGTACAAATGTTAGTCCCGAGGCGGAAATCGAACCCGCAACCTCCTGCATCGTAGGCGGACCTTCGCCCACCGCGCTACACAGGTCGTGTATATATTTACAGTTGCACTCAGAGATCTTAATGATTACTAAATAAGGGGTGCTCTGGACGTGCGTAGCTGTGTGGAGGCTCCGGATTTGCACCACTCCAAGTCTTCCGTGCGGGCAGCAGCGCCCCCTGTAGAACAAATCTTCCACCAAACGGCGATCATCCCCAACCCGCATGCCCAGCGTGGGGATTATGGGCATTGCCGCCCATGAGTTAAAACGCTAATAAAGCGTTTATATTTCAGGGGGAGGCCCCCGTTCAGCAGTGGACCGTTGTAGGTTGTTGAGTTTGAGGAGGGGTGCTCTAATTTATGGTGTCGGCGATCGACCAGAAAATATTTTGAAGGGAAGGGATTATAATAATAATAATAATAATAAAATCATTTTTTTCAAAAGGTCTTAATAGTAACAGTATTGTAAGCAATTTTCATTGAAGGGAGGATCTAAAATCGACAAGTAATGTAAATTATGTATAAAAGGACGCGCCAACAAAGAAAAAAAAATATATGCCAAAATGATATGCCTATGCCTTCAAAATTAGCCTACCAACTTAAAAAAGTAGTTACATACGAGTTTAAATTAAGAACCATTAAATGAGTGACATTGTTGATTTCACTTGCTCGTTTTTCATAGAAAATGTATGGGAATTGTTTTTGTTAATTATTGCCAAAGCTTACGATTTGATTTGATATGTTACTTCGGGAAAAGTGTTCCTGGTTGGAAATGGAGTCGATTAAGACCAACTTGTTTTTTTTGACAAATGTCATTTGTTGAGCGACCCGTAGGTACATTTTTTCAAAAAACTAAAAATGGCAATGTTTTTTTCTTCAAAATAAAACAGAAGGTTCCTAAGAACAAAACCTTCTAACTACAAAAGAAACGGTAGCTACCCTTAAGGGGCCAAGAATTTGCCCCACCCTGTATAGTAAAAATTCGACTTGTCTAAGTCATTGATTTATTAAAAACGAAGATGAGGCACTGGTTGCTCGAAAGTGGCAACCTCAAATTGTGTAAAATTGTGTTCTCCCACATCAGTCACCGTCTGACCGGCGGCACGGGCGGTCGTGATTCGCGTGAAATATTGTTGTCTCAGTCTCACTTCGGTCCTAAATACGTCTTTCCGTCTTTCTTCTTTGTATTGCACAGGACTGGAAATATAACTGTGAGCGTATGTGTTGCGTGTAGTTGTAACACATGCCAATTTTTGAGTAAGCGCTGGGAGAACGTAACCTATCTGCCCTTTTTAAATCTGTTGTGTACGGGAGACAAGCGCTTAGTCCGAATATTATTAAGACACTTACCATCATCATCTTCATCAACCTCACCCACATCCGTGCCTGCCATGTATTTCACTTTATGACACATCCTGCGTAAATGCCCTTTGGTATTACACTTATTACACGTGAAATTCGCGAACTTGCACTCTGAGGATTTATGATTTGTACGGACGCAACCACACAACATCCCTCCCCCATTTGACAAACTCACCCTTACATTAACATAATAGATTTAACTACAAAACGGTTTATAATTAACCCTAGGTATATTTCGCAACAATCGAGTGGTAGATCTAGAAGACAGCTGCGGCGACGGCGGCGTCAGTGCGTTGGTAGGGGGAGACGCCACTGATAATCTCCTCCCCTCACGTCGCTGCGGCGAGGCTGGAGCGCTAGACTCCAGCTCCATGTCTAGGTCCAGAAGAGGACTTTGCACTGCATCGTTATTGCCTTTGTACAAAATCACTTAATTTTTGTGCTTTTTAATAACTTGAGAAGTTAAACAGTCATTTATTAGGTATAAAACTTTTCCCAGCTTCCTAATAATAGTTCCCCGACACTAATTAAAATTGTCCTTAGTTCTATATTTTTTATAAAGTACTTTATCTCCAGCGATAAATGTTGATGTATTTTTACCGCCATAGGTTTTACTCTGCAAGCACTGATTATGTTTCACACTAGTTAACACAGACAGCGCGTGGGTGCGGCTGATGATGATGATTCATTCGGTTGTAACAAATCGAGACGTGATCGTAGTTTGTGTCCAAAGACAAGTTGTGCCGGCGAGAACCCAGTCACAGAGTGCACCGAATTTCTGTAGTCGAAAAGGTATTTTAGCAGTTTGAGCTTAGCGCCTTTACGTGTTTCCGACGATAGAATGCTTGTTTTTAAGCCCTTTTTAACGATTTTGACGTAACTTTCTGCTTGTCCATTACTTGCAGCATTGTAAGCGGCCGACGTTAAATGCGATATCCCATTAAGTGAACAAAATTGCTTAAACTCATAAGAAGTAAATGCCGAGCCGTTGTCACTCACTATTGTATGTGGTAACCCAAACATAGACATGTACCCGTACAGCTTTTCAACAACAGCACTCGATGTAGTGTTATTCGTCATGTCGTACACTTCTACCCATTTAGAATAGGCATCTACGACGACTAAATACATTCCTCCATTGATAGGCCCTAGAAAGTCGATATGAATCCTATAGAATGATTTGGGGGGGTAAGGCCAGGGTTGGAGTGGGGCGCGCGGGGGCGCGGGGCGCACCTGCATGCACACGTCGCATGCGCTTATCAGCGCCTCGAGCGCCTCGTCTACTCCCGGAAACCAGAACCAGGATCGTGCTTCCGCCTTACTTTTCACAATACCTAAGTGCGAGGAGTGCAGTTCATATAATATAAGTGATTGCAAACTCTCCGGTATAATTACTTTATGCCCTCTCATTAGACATCCGTTTTCATACGATAACTGGTTTCGGCATAAAAAATACGGTCTCAAATTTAGGTCAGTTATATTTTTCGGCCATCCTTTCAACATAAAATCAATAACCTTACATAGGGTTACGTCCTGATGAGTTTCTTTTTTTTAAATATTTAAGGTAACAGGTAAATTACCTTCTACTACGAAATTCACGTAGGTGGCTTTATCTACGGGAACTGTATCATTGTTAGCGATGGGTCCGCCGCTGAGCGCGACTCCTGCGCACTGAGCGCGCGTCCCCCCCGCACCCTCCCTGCATTCAGTTTCCGTAGGAAGGCTGGCGCGCGATAAGAAATCTGCGCTGTTATCTGAACTCTTTACAAACTCAATTACATAATTATAAGCCCCTAGAAATATTGCATATCTCTGTAACCTGTTAGCAGATACCTCGGGAATGCCCTTATGGGGTCCAAAAATTGAAATGAGAGGCTTATGATCAGTCCTTTAATATAAATGGAACCGTTAATCCATAAAGGTACTGATGGAATCTACGAACTCCAAAAATAATCGCTGTAGCCTCTTTTTGAATCTGCGAGTATCGCTTTTCAGCGGAGTTCAAAGTTCGTGAAGCGATAGATATTGGACGTTCGAGGCCGTCAGAATCAACCTGTGATAATATCGCTCCTAATCCATAAGGTGAGGCGTCGACGGTCAAAATTAGCTTCGCATTTGGGTTAAAATGTGCTAGAACTTGATTTGATGCTATAATATTTTTTATTTCTGTGAATGCTTTGTTTTGTTCGGAACCCCAATTCCATTTGGTACCTTTTTTTAATAAATCATATAGTGGGCTTAGAATACTGGACGCGTTGGGAACAAAGTTCCTATAATAATTTACGAGACCCAAAAATGACTGTAACTTACCTATATCTGTAGGTACTGGTGCCTCGACCATGGCTTTAACTTTGTCAGTAGTTTTCCTAAGACCATTTCTATCTATCACATATCCTAGATAATTTATTTCATTTTTAAAAAAATCACATTTATTCTTTTTTAGAGTTAAACCTGCATCTTGCAGGCGTTGCAAGACAGCTTGTAGGCGCTTCATGTGTAGGGATGGGTCGGGTGCGGTTATCAGCACGTCATCAATTAGACATAGAACCCCATCCATTCCTGCTAATAAGTTCTCCATGGTGCGTTGGAAAATCGAGGGCCCGCTTGAAATGCCAAAAATTAATCGAGTGTAGGTATACAAACCACGATGGGTATTTACGCATGTATATTTTTGTGAATCTTCATCTAGAACTAATTGAGAATATGCCATGGATAGGTCTAGTTTTGAAAATTGCTGACCTCCATGAAGTTTAGAAAATAATTCCCGTACTGTGGGTAGTGGGTACTGCTCGATAACCAGTTGTTTATTAATCGACACTGAGTAATCTGCACATATTCTTACAGAACCATCTCGTTTAAGCACGGGAACAATAGGAGATGCGTAATCCGAATGCTCGACCGGTTTTAGTATGCCTAGATCAATCAACCTATCGATCTCCTTATCTACTTTCGGTCGTAACGCAAATGCCATGGGTCTCGCTTTAAAAAAACACCGGTTTCGAGTTATCTTTGAACTGTAACTTGACTGTGTACTTATTAAATGTACCTAATTTGTCAGAAAACACTTCAGAGTACTGTTGTTGCAGCTGTTCCGCCACGCTATCCCCGTTATCTATTTCAGTTACAAAATTACATGGAGTGAGCTGTAAATTAAACAAACATAAAAAATCTCGCCCTAAAAGCGGTGGCCCGCCATGCCGTATGACGTGAACTTTTACTACATGAGTTTGCTGCATGTAAGACAACGGCATTCTTGCTATTCCGAGGCATTCCATACTATTACCTACGTATGTATACAATGGACTTTGAATGGCGGTAAGCTGCACACTGCTAAAATATTTTTTATATGTGCCTTCTGAAATTACAGTAACCGGGGCTCCACTATCTATTTCGAAACACAATTGTACCCCGTTCAAAGTTACCGTCTCCGTCATGGGTTCTCCGCGCTTAGTCCGAATATTATTAAGACACTTACCATCATCATCTTCATCAACCTCACCCACATCCGTGCCTGCCATGTATTTCACTTTATGACACATCCTGCGTAAATGCCCTTTGGTATTACACTTATTACACGTGAAATTCGCGAACTTGCACTCTGAGGATTTATGATTTGTACGGCCGCACACGCAACATTTATCTTTCTTCGAGGCCGCGGCGGCATTTGGACCTTTCGCAAAACCTTTCTTCATCTGGAACAGCTGATCGTGGGCGGCCACGCCGACGACGGCGGCGGGCGCCGCTGGAACGGCGGCGCTAGAGGCGCGCGCGCATCGCACGCTCTCAGCCAACTCGACCGCTTTCGCCAACGTGAGCTCCGTCAAATTTTGCGCGAAGAGCTTTTCTCTTTCTGGGCCGGATGTTATTCCCATCACGAAACGATCTCGTAGTGCTTCCTCGACGTTCTTGAATCCGCAGTGCGCAGTGAGCCCGCGTAACCTCGCGGCCCACTGGTGATGTGTCTCACCCGCAAGCTGCACAGCTGAATAAAAATTGTAACGCTCGGTAAACCCACAGCGTTTCGGTGTGAAGTGATTATCGAGGGCTGCGATAATCGTCTCGTAGGGCACTTCTTGGACATCATTTGGCAACAACAAATCTGCCACGAGTTTGTAGGTGGCGTCGGAGAGTGTGCTCAGCAATATTGCTCGCTTCTTCACTTTGATCCCGCCTGTAGTTCCAGTTACATCATTCGCAATGAACCATTGCGTCAACCGGCTTTTAAATGTAGTCCAATTTTGTAAATTGTGATCAAAACTGGACAAAATTCCAAAATGAGCCATTATTTTTTCCCGAGTGGCGGGTAGCTCCGACTGCGCCAATGTTGTGTACGGGAGACAAGTGAAAGGCTCGGTAGCTTGAGTCACACTGGTTTATTACAAACAATAGGCGTGCGGACGCAACCACACAACAAAATCAATGGTCTAAGTGCTTATTTTGTAAGTCTAAAGAAATAAACGATTTGACTTTTTTAATTATGTACTTTGTTTCAGGACCGCGGGAACGCACAGCCGTCCTGCGCCGGGCTGTTCATTCTGTCGCATCTCGGGTTCGACTTCCCCGGCCGTTGGCTCCACGTCGACATGGCTGCGCCCGCCGTCTCTGTAAGTACTTACACCTATGGCTTATCCATTTTGAATTAAGCATATTAGTAAACAAAGTACGACACAAATAACAAAATCTCTCTTGCTTGGCGTCGAGTTTCAGATATAATTGTAAGCAACTTACGACAAGTAATGTAAATTACGTATAAAAGGACGCGCCAACAAAGTGAATTTTAGGTTAAGTATGGGCGGTTTCTTTACGTTTATGCTCCATTCAAAATGGATACGATATAATTATTACTACACTCATCGAAAAAAGTACAACTCTGTACATTTCGTTCGTTTTCACTACGATAACTCAACAAATCATTCAATCAGCGCGTCCTACCCTTCATGACCTACGGACCTGAGACGTGGACACGGCAGTGGACTAATATAGGTTGTTGATCATGATGATGATGATGAGCTGTGTTGTGCTGGCTTAGAAGTTGCACCTGCCCATCTTTTCCCGTGGGTGTCGTAAGAGGCGACTAAGGGATATCCACCGGAGGCTGGCAGCAGCGCCTCCTGCAGAACAATTCTACCACTGAACTGCGATCCCCAACCCGCATGCCCAGCGTGGGGATTATGGGCATTACCCCCCCCCCCCATTAGAAAAACACCAACAAGGCGCTTATCAGGGGGAGGCCTGCGTCCAGGGGCCTTATTCCACTATTTTTTAAACAAAATGCTATAATGGCGCCATAATGCCGCCATACAATTAAGATAGTGATTTAGTCGTAAATTTATTCTATTACCATAAGATTACAATCTCTATGACTTATAATATCGTGTCAATAATGTGGTGGGGCATATACGGGTAATCATAATCGTAATAGTCATAGATATGGCATAAACAAAAAAAGATCGTGTTAGTAGAATACCAAAAGGTGTCAATAGCGGTGATTGTAACGCGATAATGAAGCGATAATATTGTCATAGTGAGGCGATTGTGTTAGTGGAATCAGGCCTCTGCTGTGGACCAATACAGACTGTTGAGGTTGAGGATCATGATGAACTCAACAAATGGCCTGTGCAGTGTTATGGTGGCACTTCACATGGCTAGTTGTGTTCGCTATTGGGTGTTTGGCAAAATATATGACGTTCAGACGAAAATGCAAAAAGGCAAATACACATGCCACTCAAATATAATTATAGAAATCGAACCTATTTGACTGCTTTGATGTGCCTCTAAAAACCGACAAGCGCACGGTAACGCGTATTTGGTATTTATATTATATATAGGCGTACATTTTGTCAAATAAACTGTCCACATATGGTAATAGGGTATATGCATGGATTTTTTAAATCGATTATTTAGGTTAATACATGAACGAAAAAAAATATAACACCCAAAAAATAAAATATTGAGTTAAAAACTAAAAGTAAAACTACACTGAGTTTCGTGTGATAAAAACGCTGCCATGTTAGCCATTGCATTTTATGACGTCACGGATCATCGAGTCCCCTATGTAAACTCAAAGTCAAAACTTCATGCGCATACAAAAATGTTCCAAGTATGACGTCACGCTTCACATGCCAATAGCGTTGCGTTTAGACATTTTGCTGTTGAGACTTAAAATATCTACTTTTCAATGATTATTCACATAATTCAATAAAAACATCATAAAATACAATAATAAATATACAGATATATTTCAATATCAACAGCCGATTCCTGCGGCATTGGGTAGGGATGCATTCAGTGCTTGCAACCTACACCTGGCACTGAGTGCACACCTGCAGCTGTAAGCAATGTTGTGTAATGTTATTTCAATGTTATTTCCTTTTCTAACTGTGTAATTTATTGTAAAATGTACCGATATGGACCATAACGGTCTGAAATAAATGATTTTTATTTTTATTTAATAGAGAATACGTAAAAAAATTTTTAGCTTTTTGAAGTCACACCCTATTCGACGACCTCTGTGGCGTGGTGGGCGAAGGTCTGCCTGCGACGCAGGAGGTTGCGGGTTCGATTGGGACAAATGTGTGTACGATCTGCAGACATTTGTTCAGGGCGTTCTGGATGTTTACTATGTATAATAAAAAATATCTATCTATGTAGTGTATTGTATTATATATATCAGTTATATCAGTTATATAGTACCCATAACACAAGCTCTTAGCTTGGGGCTAGATAATGCTGTGTGAATTGTCCAGCATTATTTATTTATATTGTTTGCCAAATATGCCAATAGACGTACATCTGTGTTGCAGGGCGAGCGCGCGACGGGCTACGGCGTGGCCTTGCTGACGGTGCTGTTCGGGCACCACACGCGCTGTCAGCTGCTGCAAGCGCTGAGCCCGGGACCAGTCACCAGAGCGGAGCGCTGACATTAACTGTTCCACCAGCCAGAAGTACTAGATACTGATAGTCCAGTCACTTTAGCGATCCACCGAGGTGTTGAGAGATATAAAGCTAACAATTAATTTTGTTTTAAAAAACTAAACCGACTTCAACTTTTATAGCTTTTTCCTGGATTTTCGTGGATCCCATTGTAAGAACTGAACCAAATTAAAATCACCACACGGGAAGCACCATCTTTCATATGAAAAAAGAATCATGGAAATGGGACACCCAGTCCAAAGTTCTGAGGTAACAAACATAAAAAATACAGTCAGAACCTCGAGAGAAAATTTAGATCCTCCTTTTTTTGAAGTCGGTTAAAAAATAAACTGACTTGACAGCTTAGAAGTGGGAATTGTATCTGGTTGACACTTTTCTGCCGAGTTCATGGAAATTGCATCGTCAATAAATAATAATAAAAAATAATAATAATAAAGTTTATTTGAAACGAATAAATATTAACTTATAGATGCATAGGAATGGAGGCGAAGTTAAAATAATAGTGGGAATTTGTTGGATCTTCGGATCAAACCTTACCGTATAATGTTGCCCAAATTTTTGTAATTTTCTTATATCTATTTGATTAACATTAATTCACTTCCTTTATCTATCTTTATTACCGAACAACGTTGCTTTTATTTTACTCTAATATTACGGACATTGGCAAAATTATTTCAACCCAGACGTAGAAGCCATTATAAGAAGAAAAGGAAAGATACCTAGATAATCACGAAAAACTGTTTTCTTTGACCTTGAATAACTTACGACTCAGACACCAGACTTTATGAGACTTCTGAGACTACTTTTAGAACGCTAGAATGAAGGTATGTACGAGTTAGTACGGTTTCAATCTCTCAATTCCGAAGTGGACTTCTTTATTATGCTTAAGTGACTTGGACTATGAGGATAACGTATAGAAAAAAGGACAGTATGAACTTCCTTTACCTAAAATATAGTTTAGAGAACTAATCAGAATTGTTTCTTAGCTAAAAGTAGAATAATTAATAATGAAACTCATGCTGAGTCAGAGCCAATTTTGTAGACGGACCTAAGTACACTTTTTTTCTTTTGCCTTGCTCTAAAATGTATACCTACTTATGTTCTGTCTATAAAATAAATATATTTTATTCTTTATTTTATTCTTATTCTTATTTAATAAGTACATAAGTAATTAATAAGCATTATTATAATTTCAAAGTTACGGCACGTTTCTGGCGTCTTTTCTTTGCATTTCAAATGGCTTTTTTTAGTAAATATGATGGTTTAAGTAATATGATATGAAATGAAAAGCACTAATTTGTATAAACGAATATATATACTGTTACAACGTTGTATTAATGTATAATAGATATAAATAGTTACCACAATGCAATAAAACACAGGGTATAGAAAAAGACCATATTTATGTACGCAAGTTTTCAGTTTATCCACAGAATTGAAGTTGTCTGTCTTTTATACTCTAGCCATACTCTATGAAGAAATACATATAAACAAACCGCCCGTACTAATATTATAATCGCGAAAGTTTGTATGTATGGGTTTTGTTACTCTTTCATGCAAAAACTACTGAGTGGATCAAGCTGAAATTTTGCATACAGGTAAACCTAGAATCAAATATAGACTATTTTTTATCTCATAAATCAGTTCCCGTGGAATAGAAATCACTATTAAACATTTCCATAGAAACAACGCGTGCGAAACTACTATTCAATCTATTGCCGCGTCATTTTTACGCATTTTATATTGGTATCTATTCAGATGTCGCCAGAACTAGACTAAACTAATTTGACGGGACGGCAACATCTTTAGAACCTGGTTCGTGTTGGAAGAACACCAATGTTTCATTCCTTAACGGATTCGTCAAACTACGAAAGTTCTTATATTTTTATTCCTGCCAAATTAGTTTAGTTTTGGCGACAGCTGAATTAACACCATTACTTGTCGATTTGAGATCCTTCAGTAAATATTCCTTACATTTCGATCTGAAACTCGATGACAAGCTAGTTTGTTAATTGTGTCGTCGTTTGTTTACCAACATCGACTGTAACTAAAAGTTGTTAAATGCTTTGAAATAAATGTGTTCATCAAAGCCAAATTAAAATTGCCACGAGAACTTTTTCTATATTTTCCAATGTTCATATACTTACATATTTTGTTAGATAGATTAATAAAGTTGTAATTTAGATGAAGCTTGTTTAATTTCGGTGTATTTCGAAATTATGATCTCCTTGCCGAGTTACGGCCACGGCAACCAGTCATAACGCACTCTATAATAATTTTATGTGCACAAGCACAGGTTTCTCAAAAACAGACCGTTACGGGAATTGTCGCTGGGGGAATCGGCGTGCACGGAACAATTCTGTTATCTGGTAATAAAAGGCAAGAGGGATACATAAATGCTAAGCCTTGTGTCCGTCAAGTTAGCAGCCGGCCATGGAATTATAAATGCGAAAGTTTGGATGGATATTTTTTACCTCTTCAAGCCAAAACTAATGAATGGATAGGGCTGATAATTCTTATCCTGGAATCAAACATAGGCTACTTTTTATCTAATAATAATCTTATAATAAGGATTACCTACAAGTAAAACAAAGTTATAAATTGAAACATTTTAATTTTCATATGATCTAGGTACCTACATACATAACCGAATACAAACCAAAAAGATGGTAACTTTGTTTGCAATAAGCACAATACAATCACAGATACAATCATAATAAAAAACTAGTAGCGTTTTTATGTGCGAATAACTTTTGTCGGCATAAACGAATAATTTAAAGCCAAAATAAATATGTAACATAAACGAATTATTTTACCAAACAAATCCTTCGGAACGATTCGTTTGGTGGTTATTTATAATTAGGCCACATTTTATAGGATTCGTAAGGTCTCGGTAAAATATGATAATATGAGTAAAACAATATGCTCAGGAAGAGAGAACATGGTTTAAATTAAATAGTGAGTTAATAACTTGAAAGTCTAATTAGATAATATAATGAGAAAAACACGCCCGGTTGCCTCAAAACCTAGAGATAAATCAAAAGACCCAAGTCGGAATGTACCATGAGACACTTATTGATACATTGTACATTTTGTTCCTTGAAATAAATCTTGACTTGAATTCTTGACATACTGTATTTCTGTGACGATATTGCCATAGCGAAGCGATTACATTACAAGAATAAAACCCCTGGTTATTTTTAGACCTCTAAAAGACGGTGTTAATTAGCCCTTGAATATTTAATGCCAACAAATGTTAGTGCAACAGAAATTATAACAAATTTATTTATTATTTATTTTATTTAACTATGTAAACATTAACTAGCCACCTTAAACCGCTATTCACTAGCCACGTGGTTAAATTTAATACTATATTTTAAATACATAAATTTTAAACAAAGAAAACACCCAGACCAGGACCGAATAGTTGCAGATTATACAAACATTTATCTAGCGCGGGAATTGAACCTGCAACCTACTTTGTCTTTCGCGGATTTTCGATCACTGCACCATAAGGGTTGTCTTAATAAATAAAGGATATAGGATATCGATATTAAAGGGAGTTTTGTACTTTACAGATTTTCACTTTGCACCAAAACTGTTTTTTTAAATATTCCTATTTTTTTCATCTAAATTAAGGACCACGCCCACGGGCGAAAGTATAGCTGTGATAGTCTCGTGGTAACACTATGGGCGTGTCAAACGGCGATAATGAGAGGTTTTTGATTTTCATTAAAACTATTATAGTTCCAAACAGCTCGATAAATGGCAATGGCGTGGTATTGCCGATGTAAGTTGTGAGATCAAGTACCTACGCAAGAACGAATAAAATTAATTCTTTAAATCAGGTCCCATTAATGACCAGGTTATTTCTTCATAGTGGACTATGAAGAAATAACCTGGTCATTAATGGGACCTTGATATTTCAATTCTAAGGTTTTTTTTTATTACCTACGTCTAGTATACTAACGACGCTTATGGTCCGTAGAAAGTCTCAGAGATTTTCGACTTTTACGTCACTTGATTTCGTAGTGTAGTTGGTTATCACATTCTCGTACTGAGGGAAGAACGCGGGTTAAGTGACGTCAAAGCCGAAAATTTTAAGGATATTATGATTTCTTTGATATCTCAAATTGGATTTTATTTGACACTAGCAGGTCTCGCGGTGTCCCCCGTAGTTCCTGTTCCCTTGGGAATTCCGGGATAAAATATAGCCTATGTCATTCCCTGAAAAGTAAGCTTTTTAATGATGAAAGAATTAATAAATCGGTCCAGTAGTTTCGCAGCCATAAAAACGATCAAATATTTCCTCTTTAATAATATTAGTATAGTCTTTATAGATTACCGACGGTATGGCCATTTATCGAGCTATTTAGACTAACCCCCTTATTCATAATAGTCTGCTAACTTAGCATACTGCTAAATCTCGCTCTGTCTTCTTCTATTGACATAAGTCAAGACTGAGAAATAACACTGCTTAGTAGCTGTTTTAAGTTAGCAGACCATTATGAATAAAGGGGGTTAATGTTTAAAGTAAATTGAAAATCCCATTCCTATTGTGTCTCCGCGATACAGACGACCGTGGAGGATGAAAATCACCGCTGCAGCACACACAAAAATGTCCATTCAAATGTGGACTTTAACTCGTAATAATTAGAACAATTTTATATTGACGGCATCAGATGACAGACAACTCGCAGACGTTTGAAGCTTGTGGGAAGCCATTGGGTCACTTGAAATCATTTCTACAGATAACGAGTTTAAGTCTAAACTCGAATGCACGTGTTTGTGCAGTGTGGTAACGGTATTGGATGAGCGAATAGCTTTAGATGCTCCGTTAAATTCTGTGGTGGTCGGTGAAATAATTAAAACGGTAACGTAAATCTGGCAAGTATAGAACAGTTCATAGTTATGTAAATTATTTCATTTTATAACATTAATTAAATATTTTACAGCTATTTTTACAAAAACGTTATTTATTGTCGATTTATCTAAATGACAACAAAATGGTTGAAAAGTAACAAAGAGAAGGAAAGCCGAAATGATACTTAAAAAACATAATACGTAATTATCTATACAGTATCCATCGAGCATGTAGAATGATAGTAAACAAACCGCCCATAGGTACTTAACCTAAAATTAACTTTGTTGGCGCGTCCTTATACATAATTTACATTACTTATCGATTTGAGCTCCGTCCGTTCAATAAATATTGTTGATAAATACATCTGAAATTTGACGCCAAGCAAGTGAATTTTCGTTATTTGTGTCGTGGTTTGTTTAATAACATTCTACATGCTCGATGGATACAGTATATGTGTGAATATAATAGATAAACATATTATGTTATTAAAATGTGAGAAGATTTAATTCTTTACAATTTAATTTCTTAAAAACTGTAAACAGTGACAGCGTAAAATAAGCATCATTTATATTTTCTTTATTGTGACCAAATTGTTTTAAATAAAAAACCATAACCCATGTTATTGAATTAGCAACTCCATTTAAATTAAACAAAACTATTTTATAAGATTGACATGGTTGAATTTGGACTTCATAAAATACAGGGTGACCCAAACTAACCAAGGTTTATTTTGAAGTCACCTCGAAATCATATGGCTATCACATTATGGTAGGTATAGGGAGCGCAAATCTTTATGAGCTGTCAGATGTGCGCGAGTGGCTGCGCAGTAGCTTAATTAAAGGTGTCTTTAGGTGTACTTTCCGTTCGAAATTCCAGTCGAGTTTAGTTCATATTTTTGTTAGATGTTATTACAATAATGATTATGCATTCAGATGTACCTACCATGCTCAGATCCTATTCGAGGCGATGTTCACAAAGCTCATAAAGATTTGCAACCAAGTCGTTCAATTCGATAAAAAGGTCTTAAACAGTCGGCTAAAGAACAAATTCGATTAACATAGGTAACATGAAACCTAGCAACAACATCGATAGAATAGTTAACGTATATGTTCATATACCATACAAGATATTTAAAGTTAAGGATCTTATCACACTGGCGATTTGCAAGCGACTGCAGCGAGCTTCCTTCCGGCGTATACGCCGCGTACTCCTCGTAACAAGCGCGTGGCGAGCTCGCTGCGCTCTCGTCTCGCTCTGGACTCGCGAGCAAATGGGCAGTGTGATAGCGCTCTCAATAGAGAGAGAGAGAGGCATTGATTATTAGAGTCCGCGCCACCACTCAAGTCCTATAGACGCGGCGCTGCTATCGCTGAACTATAGTAAATAAAACAAGTATTTCGTTTTTATTTACAATAATTATGCTCTTCTCGGTATAAAAGGTCTTATTTCGGACATTTCACGGGTCAAAATCGCTCGTAGGTATCCATTATTTCACGATCGTGATCGGAATTATGTAGTTGTACCTCTTTTGCCGCAAGACTTGAGTCGTGGCGCGGACTCTAATACGTAAATTCATTGTTTGCATTTGCCCAGCAGTGGGAAGCGAAAGTGAGAGAAACATATTTGTGTTTTTACCCGACTATGAAAGGAGCGGCTATAAAAGCCGTTTCTAAATTGAATTTAGAAGATAATAAATAAAAAATAATAAATAAATAATAATATATATTTTCTTTCATCATCATCATGATGATGATGATGATGAAAGAAAATATAAGATTGACCTGAAAGCAATGAGTTTTATATTACGTAAGTAAACTATTAATCAATAAAAAATACTACTCAGCACCAAAAACTTACCACTGCTTAATTTATATATTTTTATTTATTTTATTTTTAACATGCGTTTAAATTAAAATCATGTTTCAAAAATAACTTCAGTGAGTTATTTTTGAACTTGTTTACGAACACTCATTCTGAGACACACAGTAAATAAAAACACATGTTAAAAATACTAAATCAGTTTACTTAATTTGTCTTTTAGTATTACCAACAACCCGTATAACGCATCTATGTCATTAACATTTAGTTACCTACCTTTTTTACTTAATTAATTTAGTTTAATGTTAATTACTTAATTT
Organism: Eupithecia tripunctaria; assembly: GCA_955876795.1. Lineage (NCBI taxonomy): Eukaryota > Metazoa > Arthropoda > Insecta > Lepidoptera > Geometridae > Eupithecia > Eupithecia tripunctaria. The sequence continues at coordinate 1,761,805 of OY041623.1, read as the reverse complement.
AATTGACAAGTGCGTTAAGTAACAATAATTATGGAAAAGTATTCGAATGAGGCCACAACTATAAGCGGATTTTATTATTTTAATGCTTACAATAATAAAAAAAATCTTGTTTTAACTTCACAGCCACAATACAATGTGTTAAGTTACTAACAAAATAAAAGTTATTTTTTTTTTATTTTACAGTAGTAGCCTGAAATATTAATAAAAAGTAGCTTTTATTTAGTTTATGAGACAACAATTTAGAAGCATTGTACCATCGACATTAATAATTTTATTCTTTATTTATTAATATAATTATTATTGACTCACACTTAACTGTACTCAACTGAACTAAAACTTGAGTACCTAGATAAATTATGAACTCAATATTTAGACTAAGTAGAATTCTAGAATAAAGGTCTGTTTTTCATTGTCAATTTAGTATTTTATAAATATTATTGTAACAATATTTTTTAATTCATTAATCATGCCAGTGTTACCCCGAGAGGCAAACATTGCCTTACGTCTTCAATACCCTTTCTGTGTCACCTTGTATAATAAAATCAACACCTTATCGAAATAAAGAAAAATCATTAAAAGTAGGTTATAAGTAGTTAAAAACATTTCATTTACGATTAAAAAAATATTATAACAGAAAAGTTAACAACACAATTACAAAAAATCAAAAAAATACTGCACAAAAATAAAATACCAATGTATTCTTCTATTTGACCAATCTCTTACATAAACTGAATTTTAGCTTTACATCCCTATTTGCAATCAACGTAGAATCTGCCAAATTTGAATGGAATTTATAAAAATTAAACGTCATACAAAATGTATGGGTTTAAAACCTGCCCAAACCAAATTCTTAATGTACCCACTTGTACTTCAGTAATTTCAAGACAGAATGGCCAAAGTAACAAAAAAATACTAAGTAATGTACTTATATTAATTAATATTATTAAAATTAGTTGTAAAATGGCGCTACTCAACATAATTCCTCCACAATCTCCAAAACTTCATAATATTTAATTCATCTAAGTATGTATGTCATTTCATTATACATTATTGTATGGAATAACATTTTACCGAGTAATTTTCGAGTACAAGCGAATTCGACCTTAATTAAACTAATCACATGACGGTCGCGTTTTATAATTAACATTTATTTATACAATTGTAAGACATAGAAGGAGAATCAAAGTCACAATAAGCTAATTGAAATATTTTTACTTCATAAATCAAAGTATTCCACTGTCACCACCAGAATAAAACAAAATTGATTCCTTTCTAATTTCGGCACCAAACAAGTTTTAATAAGCGCAGAGTTAACCGACTTCTGGGAGTCTATTTGACTTTACTAACGAGACGTGATCGTGCTGAAAGCACACGTCACGATGACGTCTCGTAGCTAACGTCAAATAGAGACCCTTCTGGATTGGCTACATTGCAAACACACTACCATTATATGCACCAATTTAACATGACCTCTAAACCATTTGAACAGTTTCCTAAAACACAATAGCTACAAAGATCTACTCTTTCCAAAACTCTACTTACTTCATCTCTATACTCTTTTCTTATTTTTCAATTTTCAAATATTCCGTATCAGTTTAATTATTAAATAATGCTGGCTATAAATAAACAACAAGTATCATTTAAATTTTGTCATATCCTACAAGCTATGTCAAAATTTGACTGCTATCAGATATCATATAACATTGAGAACGAGCTTTTATAAACTTATATAATTCTGTCTAGGCTCCGTCTATGCCTTACAACTGGCCTGCATTGAACAGTAAGACGTATATCATAGAGAATAAAGGCTACAATCGTAAAGCTGTTAAGCGGAAGCGATGCACAACCTAGCAGAGCACCTCGCGGGCTGGTTTGCGCTGAAAAAAAAAAAAAAAAAAAATTACACGTTTGCTCGTTTTGGAGTTGTGTCTATTAGAAAGACCGCTGGCAAATGTTGCATGCGGCTGAAGATAGCGCTTTGGTCTTCCAGAATTACCAGGCTTCATCGTCTTTTACTGTAATACGTATAGTAAAAGACGATGAAGACTGGTAATTCTGTCCCATTCCCATTACCATTCTGACCCACTGTCTTCCCATTCTGAGTGGGGGAACTGAGATCTGCACGGTCACCTCGCATATGAGTTTATGCCGTCTTCCCATATTTACCAATCGTCTTCCCATGTTTACTTACGTATCAGAACAGCTGTGGTCACCATATCCGAGGCGCGCAGTCTGGAGAGAAGCCGGCAGCGCGCGTCTTCTAGTGTTTCCCGCTGAATGTCCAGGTTTCATCGTCTTCTACTGTTTACCCACCGTCTTCCCATGTTTACTTACATATAAGAACAGCTGTGGTCACCATATCCGAGGCGCGCAGTCTGGAGAGAAGCCGGCAGCGCGCGTCTTCCAGTATTCCCCGCTGAATACCCAGGTTTCTTCACCGTCTTCTACTGTTTTCCTGTGAATTAATAATAATAAATGATGAATAAATTAAAACAAAAAATATTCATTGAAACTAAAACAAAACATAATGAGCATTAAACGAATTAATATAGTTACGTATAACAATTTAGCTGTTAATTCGCCATACGCCTTAAATGAGTGTATAATGATAAAAATATTTATTTATCTCACAGGTACAGTAAAGGTTACGGTTACGTTATCAACCATGGTTTATCCATTGTGAATGAAGCATGTTAGTAAATAAACTACGACACAAATAACAAAATCTCACTTGCTTGGCGTCGAGTTTCAGATATTGTAAACAATTTTTATTGAAGGGAGGATCTAAAATCGACAAGTAGTGTTAATAACGTATAAAAGGACGCGCCAACAAAGTGAATTTTAGGTTAAGTATGGGCGGTTTGTTTACGTTTATGCTCCATTCAAAATGGATACGATATAGAGTACACATGATAGCTTGATTGCTATTGAATTTTTTGTGATAAATATTATGTAGGTATATGTTGTTTTACCATTAGGTGAGATTGTGGTCAAGCAAAAGGTATTTTTGACTAATATTTGTTTTTTTTTAAGATGTCGGAAATTCGATTCTGATTCGTTAAAATTGAGCTCTAAAACGGATATGTGTAAAAATAATAACCAATAGCTTAAATGCAAGTCTGGATGTTTAGAAGCTGGTTATTATCTTTATCCTCAAAAGATAAACGAATCTTTTACATATTTTGTTTTATTAGATCCAAAAAAACTCTTAGCGGTCTACCAGACCACCTTCTAACGAACGCACGGTCTCACAGAACAGAGGGCCTAGACAGTGTAATCTATGTCGAAAGCGATAGTAGAAAAGTCCAAAATGTATTGGGTTTGACATACGCCTTAGATATGTCACGTGATCTGTTTAGAATCTCTCAATTGTTTTCGATTCGCTTCAAAGCGAATGCCGGTTGGCTACGCCCTCTGGTATATACAGGTGGGGCAAATTTTTGGCCCCTTAAGGGTAGCTACCGTTTCATTTGTAGTTAGAAGGTTTTGTTCTTAGGAACCTTCTGTTTTATTTTGAAGAAAAAAATATTGTCATTTTTAGTTTTTTGAAAAAATGTACGGTTTGCCCAAAAATTGGCATTTGTCAAAAAAACAAGTTGGTCTTAATCGACTCTATTTCCAACCAGGAACATAATTCCGAAAGTAACATACCAAATCAAATCGTTAGTTTTGGCAATAATTAAAAAACAATTCTCATACATTTTCTATGAAAAAACGAGTAAGTGAAAACAACAATGTCACTCATTCAATGGTTCTTAATTTAAACTCGTATGTAACTACTTTTTTAAGTTGGTAGGCTGATTTGGTATGTTACTTAGGGAAGTTGTTCCTGGTTGGAAATAGAGTCGATTAAGACCAATTTTTTTTTTGACAAATTTCCTTTTTTCGGCGAACCGTAAACTTTTTCAAAAAACTAAAAATGGCATTATTTTTTTCTTCAAAATAAAACAGAAGGTTCCTAAGAACAAAACCTTCTAACTACAAAAGAAACGGTAGCTACCCTTAAGGGGCCAAAAAATTGCCCCACCCTGTATAACATACGTACCGGAACCAAGCTGGCGTGTGCTGCAAGCTGTCCCGGCGTCGCTCACGCTGCGCTTGCTCCAACTCGTGCTTGAGTTGTTCCGCTGAGTCTACCAGACCTTCTTCTAACGCGCGTTGGTCAGGCCTGGACAGAGGTTAATCATAAAGGTCAATTACCACCATAGAACCAGCAGTCGCACAAAAAAATACCACTCGTACTTGGTGGACAGTGTCGAAGCAAAAAAATTTGCTCCTTTCATAATACGCACGGCCAAAGAGTGGAATGAGCTTTCTGCGTCTGATTTCCCGTTAGTGTACAATCTTGGAGGCTTCAAATTCAGGGTGAATACGTTTCTTCTGGAAAAGCGTGCTCCATCTAAGGTCATAACGCTCACATAAATTGAGTTGGTGGCCAAACGCTAGACCTTCATCAATAAAAAACTTCTAATATAAATTCTAAAGTTTTAATGTAGATGTATGTATGTATGTTTGTTAACTCTTCACGCTAAAACTACTAAATGGATCGTTCTGAAATTTTGCATATAAGAAATTCTTATTCTGGAATCAAATAATGACTACTTTCTATCATCGTTGACCGAAACAACGCGGTCGAAGACGCAGGCAGGAATAAGTTACATGATAAATATACACAAACATTTGTGGCAGGTTGACCAAAATAAAATATAATTCGTTTATTTCGAACTATTTAAAATCTATAGAGTGATGCGTGAGAATACAAGACCACCCGCTTGATGGCTGAAATCAGTCAAAGCGATGCCATTTACACTGATTATTGCATAAATAGATAAATAGATCATGTAATTTTTTGTAAAAGTTATTGGCAGCGGGTGTTTTGGTAAGATCTACGTAGGTGGTTTGCTTTATATTTTAGGAAAATGTTTCAGACTGAAGCTCCAAATGGATTTGTGTCAATGCCGAGTGTAATAAAGTCGGGTGTGCCACAAGGTTCCATTTTCATCTTCTTCTGTTTGTTGTTATTCATCAATAGCATGACATAATCCCGGTTTCTCGAACGCTTGTCACATTGAATGGATAGTCAACGGCTTGTTATATACGCACTGCGGAATCTGACAGCGTGAATTTTAATCTCGCGGAACCCTGCGCCTCACCTGCGTGCTTAACGTAACTTACACGTACGACGAATAAAATTCCTTGCTATTTTAGCTACCTATAACTTTATAGTGCTCCAAACATTCATATTTTTCCGCTAGTGAACTTCCATTAAGTTACAGAATTCTGCAAAAAAAACCACGCGAGTAGTAAAAGCAGTGCGTGTACAGCCTGACAAATTGTTAACAATTTGTCAAAATAATAAGCGTTCTAGAAACCGGGGGATAGAATCGATAAACGCTTAACAACATATAAACATATTATGCCGTTTTTGTTTTTGACTCTTTTTATAACTTCTTTCAAACTCTCAAAAATTTCCAACAACACGAAACTTTTTATTTTACGCTGACGGTATTTGCACTGTAGAAAAAGCAAGCAGATATGAACCGTTTAGGATTGCATTCGCAGTTTGCATGCAATCCTAAACGGTTGCAGTTTTTATTCATATACCTGAGTCTAGTATCCGTGTGGGGTAATATCTCCCTCATGCCGGGTTCTAACTCGTTGAGTTCCATCGCGAATCGCGTGAAGCCGTAGTATAGCTCGTGGTCTGGAGGCATTGCACCTGGGAAACGACGTGATATTAGTAAACCGAGCTCTTAGAAAGCTGCTGAGACACTGCGGTGCGTCGACCATAATTTCTGAGGCAGGGGTTCCTGACTTCTTTGCTAATAAATAAATAATGTTGGCTTAGAAGCTTGATTTGTTATTGCAGCTCCAAAGGACAGTGGAAAAAGAAAGGAAGAGAAAATTATAGCTTGATATTCCACGCGTTCCTGAGAAAAAGGGCGGGTCCCCGGCGTACAGCGCCTCGGACCAGCGCCCCTGCAGCCGCAGCCGCGCGCCGCGTCCCATGCTGATAACTAGTATGTATGTATGTACCTGGTCGCCACAGACAGCGCGCGGCGGGCGGGTCCCCGGCGTACAGCGCCTCGGACCAGCGCCCCTGCAGCCGCAGCCGCGCGCCGCGCCCCATGCTGATAACTAGTATGTATGTATGTACCTGGTCGCCACAGACAGCGCGCGGCGGGCGGGTCCCCGGCGTACAGCGCCTCGGACCAGCGCCCCTGCAGCCGCAGCCGCGCGCCGCGCCCCATGCTGATAACTAGTATGTATGTATGTACCTGGTCGCCACAGACAGCGCGCGGCGGGCGGGTCCCCGGCGTACAGCGCCTCGGACCAGCGCCCCTGCAGCCGAAGCCGCGCGCCGCGCCCCATGCTGATAACTAGTATGTATGTATGTACCTGGTCGCCACAGACAGCGCGCGGCGGGCGGGTCCCCGGCGTACAGCGCCTCGGACCAGCGCCCCTGCAGCCGAAGCCGCGCGCCGCGCCCCATGCTGATAACTAGTATGTATGTATGTACCTGGTCGCCACAGACAGCGCGCGGCGGGCGGGTCCCCGGCGTACAGCGCCTCGGACCAGCGCCCCTGCAGCCGAAGCCGCGCGCCGCGCCCCATGCTGATAACTAGTATGTATGTATGTACCTGGTCGCCACAGACAGCGCGCGGCGGGCGGGTCCCCGGCGTACAGCGCCTCGGACCAGCGCCCCTGCAGCCGCAGCCGCGCGCCGCGCCCCATGCTGATAACTAGTATGTATGTATGTACCTGGTCGCCACAGACAGCGCGCGGCGGGCGGGTCCCCGGCGTACAGCGCCTCGGACCAGCGCCCCTGCAGCCGAAGCCGCGCGCCGCGCCCCATGCTGATAACTAGTATGTATGTATGTACCTGGTCGCCACAGACAGCGCGCGGCGGGCGGGTCCCCGGCGTACAGCGCCTCGGACCAGCGCCCCTGCAGCCGAAGCCGCGCGCCGCGCCCCATGCTGATAACTAGTATGTATGTATGTACCTGGTCGCCACAGACAGCGCGCGGCGGGCGGGTCCCCGGCGTACAGCGCCTCGGACCAGCGCCCCTGCAGCCGCAGCCGCGCGCCGCGTCCCATGCTGATCATACCGCGCACCTCGTGCCGGCTCTGCGACCACGAGCTAGCCTGGAAAACACAGGACGAACTTGGAATATGGATGACGAGACTGGAATATACAGAGTGGAAAAAATCTATGGGCCCTGGAGGGAAACTAATTTAAATGCTTTATTTAGCTCATTTTACTGAAAGGAAACATTCCTTTATTTTTAAAAAGAAACAAAATAGCATTCAAAGATCTTCTAAAAATTGGGAATTGAACCAACAAAAAATTAACAAAAAGAAACCCTTGCTATTCTATTATGCGAATCAGTAGGATGGTGCGGAATTAGAAGCAATATGATAGTTTTGGTGCACATTTATGAAGGACATCTAAATACGGCAAAATACATTGAAATATATATACCTTTTACAAAATTAATTAAACCTAAGGGAGGAAGAACGATATATTTTTTTTCAACAAGACGCACTTCTGCCCACAGTAGCAGAATTTCCGGGCTTACCTGAACGAAAATTTTAATGTCTGGATAGGTACAAACGGGACAATTAGATGGCCTGCGAGAAGTCCAGACATGACGCCTCTGGACTACTTTTTATGGGTTCATTAAAAAAAATGAAATTTACAAAACTATACCGTGTCCATTTTGAATGAGACATAAACGTATACAAACCGCCCATACTTAACCTAAAATTCACTTTGTTGGCGCGTCCTTTTATACGTAATTTAAATTACTTGTCGATTTTAGATCCTGCCTTCAATAAAAATTGCTTACAATTATATCTGAAACTCGACGCCAAGCAAGTGAGTTTTTGTTATTTGTGTCGTACTTTGTTTACTAACATGCTTCATGCAAAATGGATAAACCATATTTCTAATACTGCATAAGAACTAAGGGTTGTACCTTATTTATTTGTAAGACCAAATTTTATCCTGAACAATTCTACTGATTCGTATAACAAAATAGTGAGGGTTTCTTTTTTAATTTCTTGTTGGTCCGATTCCCAGGTGAGACGAGCAATTTTAAGAAGATCTTTGAATGCCATTTTGTTTCTTTTTAAAAATAAAGGAATGTTTCCTTTCAGTAAAATGAGCTAACTAAAGGTATTTTCCCTCCAGGGCCCATTGATTTTTGTAGAAGGTCTTAGGTCTTAGGTCTAGGCTTATGAACATAACTTTGAGCTGTTTTTTTGGCTTATTTAAAAACTTGAGAAAAATGCAGTAATTGCATACGATCTAAGACTTAATGAACATACAATTATAAATATACTAATACTATTAAGGGAGATGATAAACATGGACATTTTTGTATAATTAATGAAACACTTATTAAGCTATAAATTTAAACAAAAAATGATAGAATGAACTAACAGATAATTATTACGAACACTAATAAAAAAATATAGATTTGACTGGTGAATTTGAGAAAGAGGATAATTAATTTTAAAACCGTAAACCGTTTAAAATTTTTATAGTTTTTTCAAGAATTTTCATGGATACCACTGTCAGAACTAAAATGGGATCACACGGTAAGCACCAGCTTTCATATAAAAAAAGAATCATCAAAATCGGACCACCCCGCACCGAGTCAAAAGTTCGGAGGTAACAAACAAACATAAAAAAAATACAGTCGAATTTAGAACCTCCACCTTTTGAAGTCGGTTACACACACATACCTTGATGAAGTTGAGTTTGCAGGAGATATCAGTGCCCACGCAGGCGATGTGCATATCCCCATACTGGTCGACCCAGCGCTGGCCCCCGAACAAGTTGTGGACGCATGTCGTTACCTGAAATACAGGAGCTGTTTTATTTAGCTGTGGTGCTGGCTTAGAATTTGCACCACCCTATTTCTTCCCGTGAGTGTCGTAAGAGACGATTAAGGGGTATCCACCGTGGGCAGCGCCCTCTGCAGAACAAATCTACTACCAAACTGCGATCTCCAACCCGTATGCATATTAAGGTTTTAAGTAAAAACTTTTTGACGTCTGACCTATTATGAAAATAACCATAGCTACCGGATATTAGGAAAAAAGAAATGGATTTTCATAAATTTTACTCTCGCTCGTGAGAAATAAAATTCCATAGAATTTTTCATTCCGCATTTCGGTACGCCGGCAAAGACGGGTTTTCTACCTCATGTTTGGAAAAAGAATAAGCAACTTTTTGAACCGGTGTAGTGTAAAATACTTTACTTTACCTTATTCCAAGTATAGTGATCCCCGGTGGTATTAAGTTTGACGTGGACTCTCCCCGTGGGCTGGAACTCCATGGACTTGCCCCAGAACTTGGTCTTGATGCGGGCCTCCTGCCAGAAACACCAGCGCGGGGACTCCGCGTGGCACGCAGAGATTGGAGGGTGGTGGGAAACCTGGGGGAGGTCACGCTAATATTATTCAATCGAAAGGATTTATAGATATTTCTAAGTGTACGCTAACCCGCTTACATTTATAATGAATTCGTCAAACTACGAAAGTTTCTATAGTAAAACTTATTTATTTACTAGCTGCGCTCCGCGGCTTCGCACGCGTTGTTCCTACGAAAACGTTTAAATTTGATTTCTATCCCAAGGGAACTGATTTATGGGATAAAAGTAGCCTTTGTTTGATTCCAGGATAATAAATAAATAAATAAGTTGTTGTGGTTGGAACTGATTTATGGGATAAAAGTAGCCTTTGTTTGATTCCAGGATAATAAATAAGTTGTTGTGGTTGGAACTGATTTATGGGATAAAAGTAGCCTTTGTTTGATTCCAGGATAATAAATAAATAAATAAGTTGTTGTGGTTGGAACTGATTTATGGGATAAAAGTAGCCTTTGTTTGATTCCAGGATAATAAATAAATAAATAAGTTGTTGTGGTTGGAACTGATTTATGGGATAAAAGTAGCCTTTGTTTGATTCCAGGATAATAAATAAATAAATAAGTTGTTGAGGTTGGAACTGATTTATGGGATAAAAGTGGCCTTTGTTTGATTCCAGGATAATAAATAAATAAATAAGTTGTTGAGGTTGAGTCCGTATACAGAAAGAACGCTGGAAACTTATAAGCGCTTAACGGCGCTTGACAGCGCTGGTAAGCCGCGCAGGAAAATATTATGAACGCGCGCCGACAAGTGCCGACAAGCTTCAACACGCGCTGGTCAGCGCTGGGCGCTGCCATCTAAAATTAATAAACTTCTGCTTCAACCAGCTTCCTTTGTGTAGAACGGACCAGCGCTGTCAAGCGCCGGTAAGCGCATATAAGTTTCCAGCTTTCTTTCTGTATACGGTTAGTTACACTATTTATAACTTGAGAACGGCTGAACCGATTTGTCTGAAAATTGGTGGGGAGGTAGCTTAGAACCAGGAGACAGACATAGGAGTTTTTATTTCGTTCCCGGCTGAACGAATCTTGATGAAATTTGGCAGGGAGGTAAACGGTATCCCGGGAACGGACATAGGCTACTTGAAGCCGCGGGCAAAAGCTAGTAAATAAATAAATAAGTTGCTAAGGTTTACCTAACTGAAAACCAGCGCAGTATAGGGCAAATGCTTTATAGTGCAAAATGCTGAGCTAGGGTTCCTTTTTACCCAATGTACCTAGTTTTAGTATTGTTAGATTTACTTATTCGTTTTATATGGCCTGTTAATTTATGTATTGTACCACTCTTTTTGTCATATAACTATTGGGTAAAATAAACAAATTTGTATCTTTTTTTTATCTTATCTTTACCTGCTCGGCCAGGAATCTAAAGCCCCTGTCGTCTCTGATGCACTCGTAGGTCTCGTGCAGCAGTGGGTTGAAGGGTTTAGAGGCGGCGCGGTGCGCGGACGCGGAATACGCGCTCACCGCGAACGCGGCGATCAGCGACATGCGCTCGAGGGCAGAGCTGCACTCCGCTGCAGAGTCTAGGAGTTCAGAGTACTCTAGTTCTTCGCAGAGCCGCTGGAAATTATACATCACACTTAATAAATAAATATAAATAATATAAAAATCATTTATTTCAGACCGTAAGTCCATAGTACACAATTACAATTTCAAGAATAAATTAAATAAAATAACATAGCAGGTAGGTACACAAAATAAAATTAAAATTATATTAATATTAATAGAATTAGAAAAGAGAAAAAATAATAATAATGAGAATTACATTAAAATGAAATTTATTTATTTCTCTTTCTGACCGACTTCAAAAAAGGAGGAGGTTCTCGATTGTATTTTTTTAATTTTTATGTTTGTTACCTCGGTACTTTTGACTGACAAATATACAAAATAATAATTAATTTTGTTTTAAAAAACTATAAACCAACTTCGAATTTTTATAGTTTTTTCATGGATTTTCATGGATCCCATTGTCAGAACTGAACCAAATTAAAATGGGACTACACGCGAAGGACCAGTTTTAAAAAAAAATACGAAAACCATTTAAAATTCTGAGGTAACAAACATAAAAAACAGTTGTATGGAGAACCTCCTCCTTTTTTGAAGTCGGTTAAAAATACAATACACTATATACTTAGATATATTTTATCATACAAAGAAAGCATCCAGAACACCGAAGTAATATCGCTATTGCGTGCTAAATTTATGCGATTCCTCAAAAGGTAACCCTCTCGAGAGATAAGGGGCTCATCAGCCCCCAAAAAGGGGGTCAAAAAGGCCCCCAAAGAACTGAATACTTTAAACATACCTGTAGCATGTTTGTGGGTTCGTTGATAGTGACCGGCATGGAGATCTGACTGAGGTCCTTGCCTGGAAATAATAATAATAATAATTATTTTATTTCGGATAACATAATCCATATTTTGTTAGTAGGTAGATTCTTAAATTAAATGTTAGTCACTAAGGTAGGTACATACTTATCGCTAATATTAAAATTATCTTAGACTACCTACTACATTTCCACTAAAACAAACATATTTAAATAGGCAATAAATTGAATCAGATTAAATAGAAATAGAAATAGAAATAGAAAAATCAATTAAAGTCATATAGAAAATCAATTAAAGTCATATAGAAAATCAATTAAAATAATGAATAACAAATTAACTGGAGAAATTGCACCTAATTGGTAGAAAAAAGTATAACTAAAACTATGCCTGTCTGGGCACAGCAGTTTACATTCGCACGTAACTGTGTATGTGTCCCAATAGAGGGTAGGAAGGTGACGGAAGAATGGAGTCGGCGAGTGTGTGGAATGGTGGGCTCGCCGGACATGTATGGGAGGAAGAGGGGACGCCAGTCGGATCGGGGGTTCTAATGTTTTTTTTTTTATTATCAGAAATAGACCTTAGTTTGACAGCAATCTCACATGATGGAAAGCGAAGATGCGGCCGACGATGTATCACGAAGGTCTAGAATGTTCCCGTGGTTCGGCGAAAATGGCGAAAGAGGGACACCGGAGAGGTACTAGTGGGTCCATACATCCTTCTCAGGGCGTAGAGTCCCACAGAGACACCAATAGCCCTATACACTGTAGCAGCCCTATGTTACGTACCTATGTTCTTGTAGAGAAGGTTCCAGAGCGAGGGCCCGCCGGGCGCGGGGCGCGGGGTGGGCAGGCGGGTGCGTCGCGTCCTCGTGGGCGCGTCGTCGTGTCGGAGGGTCACTGCTTCTGCTGATAGTACTGTAGCAGCCCTATACACTGTAGCAGCCCTATGTTACGTACCTATGTTCTTGTAGAGAAGGTTCCAGAGCGAGGGCCCGCCGGGCGCGGGGCGCGGGGTGGGCAGGCGGGTGCGTCGCTTCCTCGTGGGCGCGTCGTCGTGTCAGAGGGTCACTGCTTCTGCTGATAGTACTGTAGCAGCCCTATACACTGTAGCAGCCCTATGTTACGTACCTATGTTCTTGTAGAGAAGGTTCCAGAGCGAGGGCCCGCCGGGCGCGGGGCGCGGGGTGGGCAGGCGGGTGCGTCGCGTCCACGTGGGCGCGTCGTCGTGTCGGAGGGTCACTGCTTCTGCTGATAGCACTGGAACAGAGGAAGAAGGGACTTTAAGTAAAGACTATAGGGGATATAATAGCTTGGATGCTATAAAGCAGCTGTATCTGTTATACTATTAAAAAAACTATCGTAGTTTGACGAAATCATTATTGATGTAAGCGGGTTAACTCCGAACCCTTCGTGTTGGAAGAATAGAAATGTTTCATCCTTTAACTAGCTAAAAGGGTATGTGCATGTAATGCATGTCACTTCAAAATAACAATTTTTTTTTACATATTCTCTATTGATATAGAAATATATCTGTATATTTATTTTTGTATTTTATGATGTTTTGATTGTGAAATTTAATCATTGAAAAGTAGATATAATAAGTCTTAACAACAAAATGTCTTAACGCAACGCTATTGACACCTGAAGCGTGACGTCATACTTGAACATTTTTGTATGGGCTTAAGTTTTACTTTGAGTTTATTTATTTAATTACATTTTACATTGACATTACAGTATATAACCAATGCGAGTTGACATAGGGGACTCGATGATCCGTGACGTCACAAAATGCAAGGGCTAACATGGCATCGTTTTTATCACCCGAAATCACCCGTATTAATCTAAATAATCGATAAAAAAAATATAAGAAAATCATGCATATACCCTATTGTGTATCCGGTTGACGACAAATTCGACCAGTCCTGCCAGGTCCATTTTTTTTATTAACTTTATTTCGTCTATCATATGGTACTCCGCCTCGACAACCTATATTAGTTCCTTGCTGGACGCAGGTCTCCCTCTGATAAGCGCCTTAGTGGCTCATATCTCACAATTTATTTATTTATTATTTATTCATCATCATAATGTATCTCATGGGGGTTATGCCCATAATCCCTGGGCATGCGGGTTGGGAATCGCAGGTTAGTGGTAGAATTGTTCTGTAGGTGGATATTTCTTAGTCTTATTGTAATTTCGAGAAATAAAAGGCTTTTTATTATATTTATATTATTAACTATAGCCAACTAGTTGTCGCAAGTTACTTGGCTTAGGCCCCAACTCTTCCCGTGGGTGTCGTAAGAGTCGACTAAGGAATATCCATCGGGGGGCGGGCAGCAGCGCCCCCTGCAAAATAAATCAGTTTGGTGGACCAAACTGAGATCCCCAACCCGCATGCCCAGCGTGGAGATTATGGATATTACCCCGCATGAGTTAAACGCCAATAAGGCGTTTATCAGGGGGAGACCTGCGTCCAGCAGTGGACTAATACAGGCTGTTGAGGTTGAGGTATACCAAAACACAAACAAATTATACTACATAAGTGAACTAAAACAGTTGGCAACATTGAAAGCATAGAATCACAGGTGGCAGCACTGCGCAGCGCCGTTAATATTGTACATGTATTTTTTCTTTGGTCCATTAAAAAATAATTAATTTTGTTATAAAAAACTCTAAACCAACTCATATTTTTATAGGTTTTTCATGGATTTAACACTAAATATTTTTACTGTTAATTTTAAATTGTAAACTTGTAACTGTTTTATGTACCTAACTTTTTATTCTTTAAATGTAACTGTGTATGGATCATATTGTGTCTGAAATAAAAACATATTATTATTATTATAAAACACAAGCATGTTCGACACTGATCGTATATGTACTGTGTGTCTACCACGAGTTGTCACAGTTAGATCGCCTGACGTTTCTACAGTAGTAACGTAAATACGCCCACGTGACTCATACGGCGCGTTTTAGTTTTAACTATCCGCTAGAGGAGCTTTAGAAGTTATTATATATTTTTTTAATTGCAGTCGCTAGCGAGTATAGATTATACAAACTCATGAGTCAGAGTCAGCGTCAGAGTCAAATCGTTTATTTCTTTAGACTTACAATAAAAGCTTAGACAAGTCAAATTTTTACTATATAAACAGCTTGATAAATAGTTATTACTATCAAACAAGAAATAAGGTGCAATTGACTCTAATTCACTTCAATTTTTTGTCCACTAGCGGAATAAGTGAAAAAGAAACAAAGAGGTTATTGGCGGTGAACCAATCTAGTATTTGTGAAAGAGAATTATTTACATCGTCATAATTATGTTTATTTCTGTCAACTTTAAAAATCAATGAAGTATCATCAGCAAATAAGACTATATCACAGAGATCTTTTGCTAGAAATGGGAGATCATTTACATATACTAAAAATAGAAAAGGACCCAATATTGTGCATGGTATACACACAGATGAAGGAAGGATGTGTAAGCTGGCAACACTGCGTTATTAAAACTCACTCGCACCCTCAGAGTTGTCAGAGCTGGCAGAGCCCGCGTCCACGTCTTCCTCGCTGCTTAAAGAGCCCGCTTCTGACGAGGAATCACCATCCAACTCGATTACACCAGCCTGGAAGAATTAAATAAACGCTTAAAATGAGACAAGAGAAAGACAAGACGAGATTATTTTAATTTGAAACATCATTTCCCATAATTACCTCGTCAGTCAGTATGTTACGTCGTCAGTCAGTATGTTACCTCGTCAGTCAGTATATTACCTCGTCAGTCAGTATGTTACCTCGTCAGCCGGTATGTCGATCTCCGGCTTCAGATCGTCCTCGTGTTCTTCCGCGTCGAAGAACTCGGAGGCCGACACGCAGGACGAACTGTAGCTTAATGACTGTTGGAAGGCGCGTTGTGTCTGCAAGAGAAATTCAACTTTAGGTAATAACATTTAAGTACTAGAGTCGTACTAACAAAAATAATCAGATACTTACGTTTGAATTGACGTTTTTGACAGAATTTTCATACAATTTTCAGTAAACATCGCCCTAAAATAACATGCTTGGGTAACATTCCCAAAAGTATTTTTAGTTGTATGAATGTATGCTCGACCCCCGAGCCAAATCTCACTCAATCTCACGTGAGATATCGGCAAATATCTGTTGTATTTGTTGATTAACTTACATTAAAATACAATAATTTATTTTGTTTTAAAAACCTATAAACCGACTTCAATTTTTATAGTATTTTCATGGATCCCATTGTCAGAACTGAACCAAATTAAAATGGGACCACACGGGAAGCACCAGCTTTCATATAAAAAAAGAAACATGAAAATCGGTCCACCCAGTCTAAAATCCTGCGGTAACAAATATAAAAAAATACAGTCGAATTCAAAACCTCCTCCTTTTTTTGAAGTCGGTTCAAAATAGAAATCAAGCACACATTCCCTTATTTATATTAAAATGAGAGTTTTGATGGGGTCGAAATATCGTCTTTCTTTACTAACACATTCGACGCCAGTGACCCACGACGCGGGCTCATTTTTTAACCAGGTTTTTCTTTCCCAATACGCCAGAGTTTTATATGAAAATAAATGAGCTTACTATTTCAACGAGCCTTTTCCTTGTACGGGTGTTGGTTTTTAGTTTTAGAATGTTTAAATTTGAGTTGAATTTTTTGGATGCCCATAAGTCATAAAATATAATAATACTCACAGCTTCATTCATCTCGGCTATATCCGAGGCGTCGTGGATCCGAGACAGACGCGAACGTAGCTCTGTGGACATAACTTTACTTGTCATTATTTACGTTAGATTACCTACAGTACACTTATACATCATATACGCCCACTGCTGGACATATGCCTCCCCCAAAGGACGACAGGAATAACGGTCATGAGTCGGTTAATCCGTCGACTCTCTCTGTTATTTGATTATTTATGTTAAATTACTTACAGTAAGCATATTATTTTGTACTTATCTGAAATTTAGCTTTTGTGTTTGTTTATAGCGATTGGCGACCTACAGAAGGAAAACAACCTTTGGAAGCATCTGTCAATGTCAGTGTCAAAATTAGTTCCAATGTCAAACGAGGGTGCGGACAAGAGAATTGAATATTATGGAAAATATGTGACTTTATATTACTAAAATAATAGTTTAAAAGAAGGATTTAATAGTGAAATAGTTGCTTTAATGTTGTTTGTCTTTCAGGTAAGTAACATTACAAACAAAGTGTCTATTTTTACAGCTTTTTTGTAAGTTAAATTGTGAATAATAATGAGCTTTTACCCCTTTTCTTATCCTTTTCAGAGCAACACAGATGTGATTATATTTAACCCGATAAAAATAATATTAAACATAATATACAAGTACTAGTTCCCGCGTACGGCTCCTTATATTTTTTGGGTGATAAACTTTTTTCTATACGATATATTTTGTTCCTTGGATTGGTTTGATATTAAAACGATGAAGATGCCATTTCATTACAATAATACGTCCAAGAACCAGTATCCCGGAGACCCTTGATATCCAAATCCTTAAAAACAAAACCATATCATCTTGTTGAAGCTTTTTAAAAGGGTCTGGGGACCTCATCGTACCTTACTGTTGAATCCCACCAGGAGACAAATCATGCATAAGGCTAGTTCGATATAATCCTCACCTGAATTCTGCTGTAACGCAGTAGAGAGATTGGTTCTAAGAGCTGCCATTGAAGAGTTGTTGGGTATTGTGGTGTTGTCGACGGCTTCCATGGCGGCCCGGAGACGGCTGCGTTCGCAAACCTGGAATTTATTTTAAAGAAAATAAGGTTACTCTATGATTCAATTTTCCACCAGTAGACCTAGCACAGGGATTGTTGTAAGAATAGAAAAAAATTACGTCACTTTGTCATCGAATGCGTAAAATGTTTGAAATTCATATCACTTCGTTACTTCAATAATTTACGCAATGTATGACGATGCGATGTCATTTTTTTTTATTCTACCCTAGACAATAATCCCCTTGCTAGGCCTACAGGTGAGATTGTGGACCAACGAAGGTCTGCATGAACGAATGTATCCCGAGAGGTGGGCCGTAACACCCTTTAAAGGAAATCGCGCGCGAGGTTTTCCACAAAAGCGCGCTGTTGAGACAAACTTAACGGCTTCTTCAGAGACTGGTGGGAGATCGTGCATAACCGCACTGAGTGGTGAGGTCTTGAATAAGTATTGGGGTAGAAGGTGGGTTTTCCTTCAAAAAGTAGATACGGAAACTGTGCTCTAGTGGTGGCCAAGGTCAAACTAAGGATCTCGTGGACACGTGGATAGAAGGTGAATTTTCCTACAAATACACACACACAAGGACAGAGGGAGATCTCCACTGAATCGGTCTTTCAACCGAGAGTTGATGTCGGATAGCCGTATATGGTCAGTTGTAATTGGAACTGAATCAAGAGTTTGCGCGATCTAGGATTGGATTGATATTGTTGGAAATTTTGTGTTAACGACATCTAGCGAAGATTTCTTGAAGTGTTGAAGCAGGTTCAGTTATTTCGATGTTACTTTTTGGGCGCCTCTGTTGACGTTCAAATCATGTCGGCCTAGAAATCGCTAACAGAAAAAGTAGGTACAGAAACTGCTCGAGTGGTGGCCAGGCCAAGGTCAAGCCAAGGCTCTCCTGAACGCGTTGAGTAGACGACATTGTAAACTTTGCTGGTCACACGACATAGGAGGCTGGTAGGGGTTAGGCTGATGCCCTCATCATTTACGCACGAGACTAGATCCTTGGCCAGTATAGTAAAGGTGAGGGACGCAGGTCCTGCTTGGATGGTTAATATCGATGCACGACTTACCATCGTAGAGACTATCCCTTTGAGACTAGAGACCAGATCCTTGGCCAGTATAGTAAAGCCCTCTCTCAGCTGGTGGTCAGGAGTCAGACTGGTGAGGGACGCAGGTCCTGCTTGGATGGTTAATATCGATGCACGACTTACCATCGTAGAGACTATCCCTTTGAGACTAGAGACCAGATCCTTGGCCAGTATAGTAAAGCCCTCTCTCAGCTGGTGGTCAGGAGTCAGACTGGTGAGGGACGCAGGTCCTGCTTGGATGGTTAATATCGATGCACGACTTACCATCGTAGAGACTATCCCTTTGAGACTAGAGACCAGATCCTTGGCCAGTATAGTAAAGCCCTCTCTCAGCTGGTGGTCAGGAGTCAGACTGGTGAGGGACGCAGGTTCTGCTTGGATGGTTAATATCGATGCACGACTTACCATCGTAGAGACTATCCCTTTGAGACTAGAGACCAGATCCTTGGCCAGTATAGTAAAGTCCTCTCTCAGCTGGTGGTCAGGAGTCAGACTGGTGAGAGACGCAGGTCCCGCTTGGATGGTCACCATGGATTCTGCACTAGGTAACGATTGTGGACGGGCGGCTGCACATGCTGGAATAAAAATTGAAAACTTTAGAAACCATTCAAGATAATTTTACAAAAAAATGGATACCCCGTTAATTTTGCTTTGAATTTGAACTATTTCTACGCTCAATAGTGCAATACCGTTATCACACAGCACAAAAACATGCATCAAATATGGATTTAAACTCATTATCTTTAGATACATTTTAAAGTGTCAAAATGGCTTTCAACAAGCTTTAGACGTGAGCTGTCTGTCATCTGATACCGTCAATATAAAATGCATCTAAATGTTACGAGTTAAAGCCCATATTTGAGTGCACACTTTTATGCTGTGCTGCAGCGGTGATTTCCAGGTTTGCGACAAGCTTTACATGAACGAATTTCAGCTCCCGCAGAAGCCCGGCAGTGAATGCGTTATGAGACTTTCTTCTTTTTTATGAGTATCACAAATGTATCTAACATAATATCGTGGTCTTAAACTAATCACTAAATCAAACCGTTTCATGAAAACTAACGTAGCAATTAACTAATCGACATCAAAAATAATATATGTTTGAAGGTTTATGTTATTTATTTTTAAACTAAATGTATTAACCAAAACAACATGCAATAGGTATTGAAATGAACTGAAATAATGATGTCGTGAAATAATAGGTCTTTATTTTACTTTCTAATATCTGAGTGTACAGATATTAGAAAGTAAAATAAAGACCTATTCAGATATGCGCGGTATTAGCTCCCAGAGCGGCAGCAAATAGGGTACCTACCTAGTGCCCTGTGTAAAAAAAAAGATGTGTGGCACTCGTAGACTGCCGCGGTAAAGCTATTGCATTGCTACCTAGAGGCGAGTTGCTGAACTAAAGAGACAAGCGTGATATTTCAAAAAGTCATTAAAAGTTCTGCTATTCATCGATAGATGGCAAAACTAAAAATTATCACCCCTGTGCCAGTCGGAGTGGGGGGGTGGTACGTTATTTTCGTTACGGAATTTCTGGATTCGGTCTCCACGCTCAAGGCCCGCGATAGAGGCTATGCAATAGCTTAAACTTTCTATTTAGTCTGTCAGTTATATGTATTATCAGAAGATATTGGAAACATATTTTTCCTTTTGTCAATAAACCAAAAAATTACAAAAATAAAGCGCATCTAAGTTTGGGAGCGGCGGCTAATGCCGTCACACCGTTAAAAAGTGTAACAAAGTGTCGTCACTCGGAACTTTAACACATTCACTGCCCAGCCTTACTGCCTGACGTGGAAAGAGAAGCACGTCAGCGTCTTGAGCCATGAATGTGTTTAACTAGCTATATCTTCATTTTTGGTTTAATCGTCAAAAGAAAAAATACGTGTACTATGATTGATTACCTAACTGACAGGCTAATATATTTTTTGGGACAATAGCTTATTTCGTGGAATACAGCGGACTGTGCGAAACCTGACCAAAATCCAAGCAAATACCGATGCTGCCTGGTAGCTAATACCGCGGGTCTGAACATACCTTTAAACAATCTAAAAACAAAAGTAATTTACAACGGGATATTTACCATGATTTGAGTTTTGAGCTTTCCAATATTCATCACGGTAAAAAAACAACAAATCATGGTAAATATCCCGTTGTAAATAACTTTAGTATTAATAACCATTATGGATTTAAAAGTTTTCATCTAAAAACCTTCACAGTAAAATAACCTACAAATTACCGACAAAAAGAACATAACAACTCACACTGTTCTTCGTAACTCCTCAACACATCAGCAATGTACTTGCATATAATTCTTGCGATCGGTATGAATAAACCACTGCTATCGTTCGACATTATTTACATCACCTTATATAATCACACACAGGACATATTATAGTTATATATTTACACTGTGTATTTAGAACAAAAAAACCAATGATACAATATTAATTTGTCTTTTTTTACGAGAGTTTTTTGCGCTAGATTTTATCTCTTTGTATGATACTGATATGATCATTCAATCTTTAGCAGAGCCTATTTTATCTTGCATCACTTTCAGATAACTAAGATTAGAGCGAGATAGATTAGTATAGGATGTGCAGAAGCGATTGATAAAAATATACCTGATCTGTGTGATTTGGAAAACCAAACTGTAATAAAAACAGTTAAGGATTATTATCCTTTGTATATTTAAGATGTAAAGTATCTTTACCGAATTTCTGATAAGCATTATCTTATGGAAAATCCACAAGATCTATATTGAACTTTATCTGATAAGGAATAAGGTGAGTAATATGTTTGTTTTGCATAAATCCGTTGCGTGCAAACTTATACTGCAGACGTGTTGACCTAGATCTCGACATAGTTTAGTTCGCTGAAGGTAATTTATAGTTACAACGACGGTTGAAGGTTTTTTTATACTGCAGTATGTACTCAGTGGTGTTTTTAATTTGTTATATGGGTTCACTGAAGGTTGTTGGTACTGGCCATTCGTCACGAACGCTTTCATAAGGTTTTTTTGTTTGAACCTAAGATTTTTCTACATAGAAGTTAATAGTACATTGTTACCCTTGCGGCCTTGGATCGAAAATCCCTCGAACTATTGGCGCACGAGATAAGTTACTTTAACCCAAGATAAACACTGTGCTTCTTATTACGAATAAAAGGAAAGTATAAAAAAAATTGAATTAGCTAAAGAAGAAAATTGTTAATTCAGGTATTCAATCGATTTGAATCAGATGAACTCATTATAATACAAATTTCTGCTATGCGGAAGTATAAACAAATAGCTTCAACTCGAAAAAAACAAATGAAGATCGGATTGCCGCTTTCCTGCAATTTTTCATTTAAACAATTATACAGCCACTATTTTAATTTTCTTCATTGTTTTTTTTTATATTTTAATAAAGTCCATGTTACTTTAAAGTAATAGTTGAAAGTATATTAAAATATTATTTTATTAATTACCTACATAACTTTATGATATATAAATTTTACATCGCGCTGTAACCGAGTTGCTGTATAAAAAAGTTGAAACATATTTCAATAGAAATGTGACAGCTGTCAGTTGAAAACGATTCTCCCTATAACTGAAAAGTATTACTTTCGACCCGCTTCTCAGGTAACTTCATATTCATATAACTTCAGACTTACTTACCGAGTATGAGTAATGAAAAAAATAACAATCAATGGTATGTACAGAGAAAAGTGAAATGTAAGAGGATAGGGTAAACAAAATAGTCTTACGAACTACAGCAGAAGTAGATATTGAGAAGAGTGTTGAAAGAAAAGCTGCAAGGAAAGAAACTGTTAAACTGAAAGTAAGGTAAGCTAAGCATTTATCTAAATACCTACACAGTTATAATCTATATGGTAAATATTTTTGTAATATCTTTGAACATGGCGAAGGAAATGTTATACTATCTCGCTTCTCCCCAGCAAAATACAAACCGAGCCTCTTCAAGATAAGAGTCAGAGTTAGAGTCAAATAGTTTATTTCTTTAGACTTACAAAATAAGCACTCAGACAAGTAAATTTTTTACTATATAAACAGCTTGATAAATAGCAATTACAATCAAATAAGAAATAAGGTGCAGTTGAGTCTAATTCACTTCAATTTTTGTCCACTAGCGGAAGAAGAGGTAATTGATGTCTTCTAGACCTATGGTTTATCCATTTTGAATGAAGCATATTAGTAAACAAAGTACGACACAAATAACAAAATCTCACTTGCATGGCGTCGAGTTTCAGATATAATTGTAAGCAATGTTTATTGAAGGGGGGATCTAAAATCGACATGTAATGTAAATTACGTATAAAAGGACGCGCCAACAAAGTGAATTTTAGGTTAAGTATGGGCGGTTTGTTTACGTTTATGCTCCATTCAAAATGGATACGATATAGGTACAACCGCCGCTAAATCTTCCCTTACCATCAGGTGAGATTGTGGTCAAACGCTGGTTTAAGACGATACAAAATAACATACAAATGTTCTGAACAGTTCATAATTAATTCGTGAAACTACGAAAGTTTCTATAGTTCTGAACAGTATTACGTCACACAATTATTGTTGAGAACACAGTGCTGGGATAACGCACACAGCGTAATCCCGTAGCTGTGTTTGGGCCAACGATTTCCTTCGAAGCATATTATATTATGTTATATTATATTATATTATATTATATTATATTATATTATATTATATTATATTATATTATATTATATTATATTATATTATATTATATTATATTATATTATATTATATTATATTATATTATATTATATTATATTATATTATATTATATTATATTATATTATATTATATTATATTATATTATATTATATTATATTATATTATATTATATTATATTATATTATATTATATTATATTATATTATATTATATTATATTATATTATATTATATTATATTATATTATATTATATTATATTATATTATATTATATTATATTATATTATATTATATTATATTAGTGGTGTCAAGATGTCGATCGTCGTCGATAGATATCGTCAAAATTATAACTCCATTTTACTATAGAAACTTTCGTAGTTCGACGAATTCATTATGAATATAGCGGGTAAAATAACAAACAAGGTTCGTAGTTAACCCGCTTACATTCATAATGAATTATTTTTCCACACTAAACCTGATGTCACCATATTTATTTCGATAGTTATCATACGGGCGGAAACTTATGCTGTAAAATTAGTTTAGGTATGTCAACATCCGAATTGACTGTTTTACTCGACCGAAATTGAAAGAATTCAAAATTTTTAATGTGCTACATTAAAATTTGGTTGTCTATCCCCTTGGATCTACCCTCTTTCTCGATAAAGATCGGTAAGCACTGATTTTGTCTCTGGTGTCGATACATTTTATCAATAAGCACCGAATTTGTCTCTGGTATTTAAAAACAAATTTTATTGACACGTACTCATGCTTATTAACCATATCGAAAACCGTAATTGGGTTCCTGGTGATCGCTATTAGAAATACACTAGATACGTCTAAATACAAAGTAGTTTTGTTTTTCCTAATATAATATTAAAATTTTGTCCTCCAAAGTGCTTTCCTTTCTAAATTACGAGAGCGAGATGAACAGAGAGTATACTCAAATTACTAGCTGGTGATATAATAGCATACTTCATAGACGTTAGCGCATTTTGTGCCATGACTTAGCATAACGCTTAATGCTCAGCGCGTCTAAAGCATGACTGGAATAGCATGGCCTTAGCACGAAACATGCTTAGCATACCGTGTTCTTGGCAGAAGTGTGACAGATACTCCGCCATTTTGAATTTAGCGTTTACGAATCCTCCATGCTTATACTTACCGATTTCGATGAATCCTCGAAAAGACATATTTCGTAAAATATAATTTATTTCAAACAAAAATACAAAATGGGACATGATTTTTTCACAATACAAAAATCTCGGCGTTTTCTCTTGCGGTCTTGGTAAAGTAGTATCCTAAAAAAATTAAGTTTATTTTATAAACTGACTTCTGACTACTATTTCTATTATTTTCGACGTAACTTAGGTACCTATTTAGATTGACTATGACATGTGTTTGAGATATTGGGAGAAAATAATTTATGTTTATTATTTTAAACAATCATCCACATTTGTGCGCTTTAGTTGTCAATTCTAGAAACGAATGTAGTTTTTTTAACGGTTTTATGAACGTATACCTACAGGGTGGAATTTTTGGACGCGGCAGTAACCGGTGGTGGAGCTACAGGAAAATGGTTTTAGGAGACCATCAATATTTATAGAGAATTTTCATTCTTATTATTTGATTAACAAACAAAATACACAAGGCAATAAAAAAGTTGCCCGTAACTGCTTGGATACTAATCGGCCTACACAAAAAAATCCACACTGTACAGTCTATTTTAGGGCTTTTAAAAACAGTTGAAAAATAAAAAGCAAAGCGCACAGTTGTAGAAAACGCAAACAATTAAGAGCAGAAGCGTCTAACACATCACAACTAAAACTACAACGGTTTTACTTAAATTATGTAAAAAAAACTGACAACCGACGAAAATTTAGGGTCCGAAGTTGGAATTAATCCCTCCGCATAACAAAGAAAGATATTCCCAGGTAGAAATATGTACCGACATAATACCCAACATGCCGAGTATATTTCGATCGACAGTTGTCACCAAAAAAATGGTTGTCTCTAAAGTCGGTTAAGGAACGATAATTTTAGGTGATAATGTCATTTACTTGATCTATTGAAAATCTTACCTCGTAGTTTATATACTGTTATTGCAAAGTGTTAGCTAACTATCAACGCTATCTATTAGACGAAATTATAACTTTAATCTTCAGTGATTCAGTCGTCATGACAACATCATCAACAACGTGAAACATTTTTGAAAATGCTACCCATGTCCATCAGTTTAATAGTGTTTTCACGTCAATAATCGATAATTATTAGTCAGATTTTACCGAAAATTTAACTAACGCGATCTATAGGATTCGAAATACCCTTTGCTTCTATAGTTATACAAAGTTTATCTAAGCGCCATCTAGTGTCTTAGTGAAGGAACTTTCGTTGGTACTTTGTCGTTTCTTCAATTGGCGTTAGATGTCGCTACAAAGACATACGAAAGCTGCCAGTATTGTTCGCGCCATGAAACAAGAACGCTGGCGGTCAAGCTGCGCAGTAGGCGATTTATAGGTCTATTTGGTGGTATGCGGTGGGGCGCGGGGCGGGCGGGGCACGCCGCATGCCTGCCGGTGCGCTATTGGTTCGTCAGTTGATATTTGCTTTCAAATGCGCAAACACACCCCTTTCCACTTTCTTCCAGCGTTCTTTTTACGTGACGCGACTTATATTTGTTTTTTCACTTCCTCTGCCTTTACTATTACCTATCGAGTTTCATGCCGGCACTTGGGTATGCAAAAAGCTCTTTTAGGCTTTTTTAAAGTTTCTTTAGTTGTATGTTTTTTCCGGTTGGGGCGTTTATACACCGTCTACGAAAATTTGTCTCTTGGTTGGCAAAGTCATATAACTCACCTATAGGTAACGAGGCTGCGGAGTTGGGTATGGACGAAGCGCCGCCCCCCGGCGACGGTGGCGCCGTGAGTGCGGACAAAGCCTGCAACAAGTTGTGATATTTATATCTCAGGATATAAGGTTGAAAATTGGTTGGGGAGACTACAATCGGTTTTTTTTATATTCAGTGATAGTATGTGAACTGAACGGGTCAATATGGGGCCGGCTCCACAAAGACACATTTATAGTTGACTTTATCTTCCTAAATAACATCACCCTTATTCAAAGGTCTACAAGGTTCAAAAGAGGATCCTCCAAGTGTTATGATTTCCCAGATCTGTTATAAACTCTATGATAACTGCATTAAGGTTCAAAACCTACCGCATGTGAACTGAACGGGTCTCTATGAGGCAGGCCAAACTCCACAGAAACACTTTTGAGTATTTTTTTTTTTCCTAAGTAACATCACTCTTATTAAAAGGACTACAAAGTTCAAAAGAGGACTTATCAAGTGTTATGATTTGCCAGATCTATTATAAACTTTATTATAACTGCATTAAGGTTCAAAACTTACCGTATGTGAACTGGACGGGTCTATATGAGGTGGAGCGAGCTCCACAGAGGCACATTTAGAGTTTGATTTCTTCTTCCGGAGACCGAATTTGCGACGGTCTTTCTTAACGCTAGGAGAGGCGCCCTCTAGGGATACCTGGAAGAAACGTATGGATTTGAAATTAGATTATTGTTTTGGACCATTCACACTGTATCCTCTAGCGCCAGCTGCGAGAGCAGCTACAATGTTTTGAATGTTGATGAATTTTGGTGTAGGTATAACTCTCGTCGCTAGATCGTAGAATTAGCTTGTTTGCAGAATGGCTATGCGGATTACAAAACGGGCGTTGATTAAGGTGGGTACTATAAAAGATTTCGTAGATTGACGAATTTATTTGGAATGTAATGTGTGTACCTATATTTCTTCCCGCTGGTATCGTTATAGGGGAACAGGGATATCGACCGGGGGGTGAGCAGCAGCGCCCCCTACAAAACCATTCTATCATCGAACTGCGTTTCTCAATCCGCATGCCCAGCGTGAGGAATATGAATAATTAAATAAATGTTGAGGTGATGAGGTTAGGTGTGTATGTATGGTGTTTTTCCAACATAAACAGGGTTTATAGTTAACCCGCTCACATTCATAATTTAGGCTGACTTGTTTGGAAAACATAATTCGTTTGACGAGATGGCTATGTCAAAACTTTACTGTGCAAAACGGCTTACTAAAAAATATCAGATTATAATAGAGGATAAAAAAGCTTGGGACGGATTTAGCTCCAACTCGAAAAATAACAACTAACAGGGTAAAGTTTTTTTCGGAGTTTCTTTTTGATTTCCGTGTCAAAGTATCACACTAATATAATGCGAAAGTTTGTATGGATGGATGGATGTTTGTTACCTCTTCACGACAAAACTACTGAACGGATCTGGCTGAAATTTTGCCCACAGGTAATTCTAATCCCGGAATAAAAAATTCTTTTTCATCCCATAAATCAGTTCCCGTGGGATAAAAATAAGTTTTAAACGTTTCCATAGGAACAACGCGTGCGAAGCCGCGGGGGGGCAGCTAGTATTTTTAATATGATTTGACCTTTTCTTTGTGTACATTCACTATATTTATGGAAATAAAGCATTTTTGAATCGAAGAAGTGACGTTTAGCATCAAATCTGAAATGTGTCGTTTTGTAATTTGCCTAGCCATTCTGTTAACGGCTCAATCTTCGATCCGGCGGCGACATAAGATAGATAGACAATACTTGATTGCACACATAAATCCAAAATATGAAATAAAAAAAAATTGAAATTAGCGGTCTTATCCCTCAAGAGCAATCGCTACCAGAAAACCATGGATGGATAGGATCATGGGACATTACACGGGGACATAACGACCACGATGATCTACATTTAGGACAGTTAGTGAACGGATCGGTATCGCTCAAAGCGGAGAAGAATGCCATTGCATTGCCTTGGCACGTTGAATGGCAAGTAATTTTTTTACCTACTAATTCAGTCAACTGTCATTTTCTATAATAAAATTTAGTAAATAAACATTTATTATTTCATTAACTTACTTCTTTTGAATTTTTCTCACCAAGTCATGCTTTTTTTTTTTAAAACATCTCCGCTTTGATAGAAGCCCTTATATATAAAGTCACAACAAATATGGTTGGTCATGCATCGATTTATGCCTTAAAATTTGAATTTCTACCCATTAGCCACATTATAGAGTTGATACCATAATCTACGCTATAACCCGCGTACTTAGGAATGGGATTGAGAAATATCTCTAATGTTATCTTGCTCAGTTCGAATCTGATCTGTGTGACAACATGAGATATGACGTCATTTTCAATCCTATTCTGTATACAGGGTGCCACTTGACATGTGTACTAAGACGAAAATGGGTGATTCTGGACCCAGAGACTATTAATTCGTAAATATATAAGTTTTAATTCGTGTTTGTTTTTAAAATCATGATTTTTTTTCTTCATTAACAATTCTGTAACATTCACAACAAACAAAGCAGTGTTTGTCATAAAATTATTACAAACAATGAATAATAACATAACAATAATGTATACACGCAAAAGAACACGAAAATAAAGATAAGAGATAATGGTCTCTATTAAGATGTCGCCAAAACTAGACTAAACTAATTGTTTTACCTATGCGCTGGTCTGCACCGGCATGTATTAAGTAAATAACTATTCTTAAGACATAGCTTTAAGTTTTCCTAAAATTCTGAAAATAAAATAAATAAATAAAATTGACAGGACTTAAAATGTCGCTGTCCCTGTCATAACGATCAAAATAATAAGGATGGCATCATTTTTTGTCCTGTCAGATTAGATTAGTCTAGTTTTGGCGACACATGAATAGACACCAGTCTGTAATTAAAAAAAAACTAAATTAAAAAACTGCGCAGGACAGGGAAAAATGGCGACTTCTCATATAGGAAACCAAGACACACTTTGGGTCGTTGAGCCATAGGAATAAGTAAGTAAATTAAAAAAAATCATCAACAAAAGTTGATCTCCTCGGGGTCCAGAATCACTCTCTTTTCGGCTTTGTACACATGTTACGTGGCACCTTATACACGTAGGTTCTACATAAGGTTCTACAACATAAAGGTATATGCCCACTTGACATCTACGTGACCACTTACGCATGGCAAGTGGTTATCCAAAGCAGCCTGAAACGAGAACATTCGCGTAAGTGGTCGTTACATTACTACTCTATTTATTTACATATTATTGTTTAGTGTTGAAATTATGACTAATAATAGGGTATATGCATGTGATTTCAAAATGGCTAAAAATATATACGTATTCTCTATTGATATAGAAACATATCTACATATTTATTTTTGCGTTTTGAGATGTTTTTATTGTAGAATTTAACTATTGAAAAATTGATATTTCAAATCTCAATCGCAAAATTTCAAAACGCTACGCCATTGACTAGAGCGGACGTGACATCACTGTACACATTTCTTCTTTTTTTATTCTGCTTGCTGCACCTTGATTTGACACTATTCTGCCCACTTGACATTTCGTATTGTCGATTATTTTCAGTTTTTTCGGAAAACCTCTTTCCTGAGATGATCACTACCGAGGTCGTCACCAAAGGTTTTAATCAAGTGTGTACGTCGACGTCACATAAACATGGCGCCAATATGGCAGCGTTTTTATCACCCGAAAATGATTGTAGTTTTGATTTGTTTTTTTACCTTGTTAATGCGAAATTCAGTGAGCGTCTTATCATTCCTCGGTTAAATAATGACCTAAAGAATCGATTAAAACAATAAAAAAAATCGATGCATATACCCTATTAACTATACCTACTAATATTTTAAACTGATTTGAATTATTTGTTTGTTTGTATTGAAGGTTCCGAAAGTACTGGACTGATTTAAAAAAATCTTTCATCATTAAAAAGCTTAGTTTTCAGGGAGTTACACTAAATAGTAAAGGTGGTTAGTGTTTAAAAAAAAGATTTTACTATTTTCTACCTTTTTAGTATGTCAAACTACGATTTAGTGACAGTTTTCAATCAAATATCTGTCAAAAATTCGTCATTCTTTGCTTGAATACTACGCAAAACAGCGTTTGAGTATTCAACGGTCAGTTACTAAACAACAATCAACCATCTAAGTATTTTTTTAGTAATCTCTAGCTACTTATAAACTAATAAAATTATAAAAGAGACCTTAAATTATCTGATTCTGTTCTGTTAAATCGGTTCCCAAATCACAAAACGTCAACTTCAACTTTCGTTACAAAGTTTATCTGGAATAAACGTAGCGAGTAAACGAAAAAAAGAACGACTGCTCTGAGACACAGTTGGTATATTCAGATGTCTCCATGGTTTTTTCGCTGGTTAAAGAGTCCACTTTGATAACTAATAGAAAACAAAAGAAAATGTGTAAGAAAGGTCAACGACCCATAAAAACTTGGGTTTAATTTTCGTCACGTAGGTATATAAAGCCAATGATAGATATGAAATATGAATAAAATCATTTTCTTTCAAATAATATCCCAATAATGTTCGACTTGGATTTGAACCCGCGTTCTTCCCTCAGTACGGGAATGTGATAACCAACTGCGCCACGACGTCAAATGGCGTAGGAGTCGAAAAACTCTGGGACTTCATACGGACTTTAGCGACGTTAGCTCTACCTACAGGGTAAAGATTAAAGTTTATCTAATTATGTTCAAAAACTCAAGTAACATGTATCGTTTGACGAGAGGAGTCGCTTTTGCTTAATTCAAACGAACTTTGAACAGGGTTGGAAAAACTGCAATGCTTTCTTCTGAAGGTATCGGCGCTAAAGTCCGTATGAATTCCCAGAGCTCGACTTCTCCGTCACTTAACATCGTGGTATAGTTGTTTATCACATTCCCGTACTGAGGGAAGAATGCGGGTTCAAGTCAAGACGCTTGCGCCTGGTCCAGCTTTTGAGTGACATACAGCCGGTTTCTCGAACGCTTATTATCTTGTCAAATTGTTGACAATTAGTCAGGCTGTACACGCACTGCTTTTATTACTCGCGTGTTTTTTTTGCAGAATTCTGTAACTTAATGGAAGTTCAGTAGCGAAAAAATATGAATGTTTGGAGCACTATAACGCTGTAGGTAGCTAAAATAGCAAGGAATTTTATTCGTCGTACGTGTAAGTTAAGTTAAGTACGCAGGTTATATTCCGCGAGATTAAAATTCACGCTGTGAGATTCCGCAGTACGTATATAACAAGCCGTTGACTATCCATTCAATGTGACAAGCGTTCGAGAAATCGGCGGTTAGTATAGTACTGCTCATGATTATTTACGCTGTGATAGTTATACTTACGTCAGTGTCGTGGTGCACTTGTTGCTGCAACTCGAGCGCCTGCAACAGTCGCTGCAACTGTTGCACGGACAGTTGCGCTTGGCCCAGCTCCCGAGTCACATTGTCTAGGGGACCACCTGATTCTGAAAATATAAAACAATTTATTCATTTTTACAGTCAATGTTCGAAAAGCGTACTTTAGACGTCACGTGACCCTAAAAAGTGATTATATTTATTATTGGCTGAAAGAGGTAGAGGTTTTACCAAATTCAAACAATTCGAATGAGATCTCATTCGAATTGTTTGGCCACCATTTTCATTTTTAGAGAATAGTGAGATTAAATTTGGAACATCAATATACTTAGGTAAGTGTGAATTTTTTTACCAAGGCGATCCGTACAATGAGATCTTCTTTGAAATTAGAACTAGCGTTCAGAAGACGGACAAAAACGAAAGCCGCGGAACACGTTACCAAATTTTTACAAAATGTCTGAAAAGTGTAGCACTTCATGCACAACGCCGTCTTCGTCATGGGCGTGATAACATCCCTCTAGTAACTAACTCGCTTCGCTCGTGAGTTATTCCAGAACACTGAGCTGCGCTCGGGATTAAATGTCGCTCGGGATTAAATGACGCTCGTGACATAAGACACTGCTTTATGCCCTCGGCGCATAATCTACCTATTACACAAATTTCACAAAAAAAATTCAAACATTCACAAATTACCTTCTCTAGGTTTTTGTGTAGAGCAAAAAACTGAGGGGGCTACTTAGTACCAACCCAATAGGTACTTAGGTAGGTACCTACCTACTTGTGTTAGTTTCAGCTTTCCAATAATTGTCAACTGTGTTTGTTCGTGTTACTAAGTAGTATTTTATTTTATTTTATTTGTAGTGTTGTGTAGTGTTTAATTAATCATTTTATTTCTATTAGATCCTCAAATTACTTAATTTAAGAAAATATAGCAAGACACTTAATTTTACCATTTTCTGAATTTATTATCATAATTTTGTAGCAAAAGTTTGTCAATTGATGACATTAAAGATATCTCTCATGTTGTAGTTTTTATCCTGGCTTCCACATCCAGTTCTTCATGCAATGCAGGCTTATGCAGAGTTTTCTAGCATGCGGGTCGGACGGACATCAAGCAAGGTCGTAAAGCATCACACAGACTAAACTATTGGGTAAAGTTGTGTTTGGTAAGGGTTACGCGAGGTTTTTAGGAGAGGGTCGGCAAATGTCACCCTGTTTGGGCGTAACTTATAACGGGACGTCTCTGTAACTTATAAACGAAGAAAGTAGCAGGACATACACATTCAGTCATTCTATGCACAATAACATCTATGGACACCCCTCATTTTTGTTCGATTCTCAAAAATCAGAAAACCCTGGTTAGAATCGCCACGTGACTCGCTCCTGAAGGTAGTAAGCTAGTGTTTTTTGAAAGACAATTAGCCAGTTATTGACGAAGACTTTGACAGAAGTTTCTAAAAACTTTGGCATACGTTTTCGTTTGGAATATCTTTTATTTTAAAACTAAAAAAAGAAAAGTTTACTTTTATTATTTTTTATTACATTTTTTATTTATTAAATGGCATTTAAAGTAAGAGAACCGACGTTGTTGACCGAAGCTGTTGCATTGTTTAAATCATCTTTCAAACAACACAATAAAATGTGTATCGTCGAACCTTGATCAAACGAGATGTGTGGATATGCAACATATAAGGTAAATTAAAAAAAATTACTATCTCAAAAACCAAGCCGATTTTGAATAATGCGAACGGGTCGCTACGCCGCTGCTGCTACAGACGGTATCGTGGCACAGGACCGGCGATAATGACTTGCAGGTTGCACTCGGCGTAAGTTTTGATATAATTGAATATTGCTTACTAAGGCGGTCTTATAGTGAAGTAAATCAACTTCAATAGATAGGGTCACTATTGTCTTTTGTAGATTACGCATAGGTGTTATGATGTAAGATGATGTAGTTAACATAAAAAAAACAACGGGTTGCACTCCGGGAATGCCGGCAGAAGTGAAAACTAACACCACAAGTGGCAATTTTGTTCTTTGCGATAACGCCATCTGTTAGCCTGCGGCGACACTTCTCTACTACTATGTAAGTTCATCTCAAACGACGCTGTGGGGGATGTTATGTGTTGCTCTCGGAATTAGCGAGTTGAAAGAAGATCTTTCAACTTAGTGAACTATTACACAGGTAGCTTACAATGTAGCACAAATTTAAATTTTACAGTAACATTACAGTAATGCAAGCGTATTACGTCACCACTGATCTAACATGTTAGATCAGTATTCAATCAGCATATGACGAGAGTTTAGAATTTATTGCCCATGCCAAAAAAGTGCACAACACCGCTTAAGAAGTTTCCACTATAATAATTATCTGTCTGTCATTATATGTCTGTTTTAAAAAACTATAAACCGACTTCAAGTTTTACAGTTTTTTCATGAATTTTCATGGATCCCATTGTCAGAACTGAACAAAATTTAAATGGGACCACACGGGAAGCACCAGCTTTCATATAAATAAAAGAATCATGCAAATCGGACCACCCAGTCAAAAGTTTTGAGGTAAAAAACATTAAAAAAAAACAGACGAATTGAGAAGCTCCTTTTTTTTAAGTCGGCTAAAAATAGAACTGTTTTGTTCAAACAAAACCAACAACCCTTCTGTCTAATAAGTGAAATAATAGTAAGAAATACTTACCTAAAATATTTTTTATTTTCTCATTTTTATCGATAAATGCCTTTATATGTCGCCTATCGACACATCTCGTTCAATCAAGGTTCAACAATACACATTGTATAAAAGTGATGAGATACATACCAATGATCCATCCAGCCAATCGTCCCCCCGGGGTCCCGGACACGAAGCCAGCCTGGGGCCCCCGCAGGGGGGGTGAGCCGGGGCTAACTAGCCCTACGGAAAGAGGGGGGAAACGGGCGATCATACACGTGCTAGGGGGACGGGCTGACCTTTCATCATTTGGGAACATTAACTCTAGAAAGGGGAAATTGTGTTGTAGGGATTCTGGTAGTAAAAGTATGGGTACCATGTTACAATTACAACCCCTATACTGTTGGTATGATTCCTTGCAATATTTTATTTAAATCTAATTAAACCTTTTCTAAGTGTATTTACATTTATTGTATTTATAGAAATAAAGTATTTTTGACTCACTGACTGTAGGTACTGCCCTCGCAGTATCTACAATCAGTTTCCTGCAACTCCGATTAAAAAACCTGGATATTTTTTGTCTGATTATTTCGTTTCTGTGCTTAGCTTAGGTATCATCTTCGCTTAGCACAGAAACGAAACGAAACAATTTTAGGCTTCAATTCATCATTTAATTGAGCTTTCTTGCGTTTTCGAATTCAAATTTAAACATTTTACGCTGCACATGTGTGATTTTGCGTTATTGAAGTTAGTGTTTTATTTTTAACGATAACTTTGCCATTTGTTTAATTGACCGAACCCATACGACGATGCCCAGCGTGGGGATTATGGGCATTGCCCCCCCCCCCCCCCCCCCCCCCCATTTGGATTGGTTCGGAATCTGAGACAGATTTGCGCTAAATTTAAAATTTTTGAGGTTTTTTCATATTTCCGCCTTGTAGAACGCAGAAAATTACTACCAAATCTCAAGCGTAGAACCCTACTAAACTTAAAAGTGTTGAGGTAACATGGTACCCTTCGTTTTAGTACAAAGAATCTTGTAGCGACTATACAAAGTATCTTACCTGTATTATAAGACCTTCCTCAATCATCTATCTATGCTTGAGTAAACTTTTCTACGGCATCTACGTCACTCAGAATGATGACTGAGCAAGGTTTCATAATACGGGCCTTAGCGCTCAAATACACGGACGGAAAGTTTCTGACTGCAAAGCAACTACATCCGTCGACGACTGCCGTCGCCTGCAGTCGAGCCTTGGTCCGTATACAGAAAGAAAGCTGGAAACTTATAAGCGCTTACCGGCGCTTGACAGCGCTGGTAACCCGCGCAGGAAAATATATGAACGCGCGCCGATAAGCACTGAACGGTGCCGATAAGCACTGAACGGTGCCGACAAGTTCCGACAAGTTTCAACACGCGCTGGTCAGCGCGGGGCGCTACCATTTAAAATTAATAAACAACTGCGACAACACGTGCATTTACGACAGGCATATTTATTTTGATAAATATTCAAATGGATAGTGACGTGTTGATATCCTTATAAAAGCAAATCATCGTCCGATGAGTCCGACATTTTGCTTAGTCTGCGTCAACCAGCTTCCTTTGTGTAGAACGGACCAGCGCTGTCAAGCGCCGGTAAGCGCTTATACCTAAGTTTCCAGCTTTCTTTCTGTATACGGCCTTGCAGTCGACAACTTACCATCCGTGTATTTTAGACGTGCGGTCCGTGTATAGAGCGCTTAGTGTTTCGATGCTTTCTCAAAATACTGTAAGGTCAACCCTAGATCGGAGAAGGTAGAAACAACAGTTGTTTCATAAAAATTCTGTAATTCGATTAATAAATAAATTATGACTTATTTCTTCAGATTCTGAATCAACTATTAGCAAAGAAAAAGTTTAAATAACCATTTTCTTTACCTATTGCAGAATTTTTCTGAAACTCAATCACAAAGTGCATAGGGATAACGTACTAAATACAAGACAGTTTCTAATCTAAATAGAAAGGTATTAAGTTTCGATAAAAGATGATAAAAATCTAACAATAAACGTTTTAGAATTTTTCAATAACGTACTACACTCGCAACAGATAAAACTAAACCATTTTTACCTATTTTCTACTGGTTAAACGTATCAAAAAATCCATTCATTTACTAATAACTAATCATTTAATAATACACTTTCTACTTATTTATTTTATGAGCGTAAGGCGTCAACTATCAACCATTGAACGAACACCAACCTTTCATCCTTTAACGAGCGACCTCCAATTTTACCAACCAAGCTACATCACAAAGTTACCGATACTCTAAAAATACTGTTAGAACCTGTTCAAAAAGAGAAGAGTCGTGGCGTTACGGTGAACTAACTCCTATAGTCGTATTGCAATGACAGAGCAGTGATGTCAACGCGACAAAAGTTGTAAATTGGCACACGAGCGCCCTCAAATCCCACGACTCTTCTCTTTTTAAACAGACTCTATCAAGGCTATAAAATAGAAATAACCAGAAGTATAAGATGGATCACTAGAACATCTATAGACAGTCCTCAATCCATCGCTTCTGGAATCCTGCGTCGCAACAGTCAGGGAACTTGACCTTTGCAGCTCAAACTTCTGACTGCAAAACAGCTGGTACACGTTGAACCTTTCTTTCCTCTGGTCTTTATCTCGGTTCGTTGATTGATCAGAATCTTTGATCGAAGGAGATAGCATCCATTTGACTAATTCTTGCTTCACGCTTGGAGAGTGCCTTTTTTTTGTTATGTATCCTCGATGGTTGATTTTTTTGCCATACGCCAAGTTGGAGTTTTCGTTGAGAACTCGTTTTATGAACGTTTCCATTTCAGTGTCTTTAATCGTATTATGGATCCAGCTTGGTACAGCTGTAGCTTTGTCTATGTATGACTCTGTTGGTATGATTGCTATTCTATCATTCAAAGATGACGTTGTAGATTCATGTTTCATGGGTCTTGTTAGTTTGATTGGGTCCTGATTTTTTGTTTGTGTGTCTATATGCTTAGAGCTTTTTTTGGACGAGACAGTGCCAACTTCTTTGTTTTCCACGTTTATTGCGTGAGTACTACAGCATTTGCTCGTACAATGTCTCTCTTCAAGGCTCAAGTCGGAATCTATCCCTGTTGTTTTATTACAATTACCAGTGCCGGATGATTCGTGGTAGATTTTTCCCAATAGACTAAGCCCTTGTATATTGTCGCAGTTTCTTAAAACTTTATCGTGTTTTTTTCTTAATTTAATGTATAAACTGTTTATATCTTTAAACAAAGATGGCACGCTTTTGGAAAGGACCATGAGATGTTCTAGAAGTAGGAGTATGAATTTTTCGTCTATGATTCTTGGGGCGGGTTTTTCAAAAACTGAAAGATCAGGGCTCGCACTTCTAATGCTTGCTGGCTTACTCGCTGTTTGAAGAACTGGTTTAGTGGCAACTTTAATTAGAGTTTTAATCGGTAATTTACTTGGCGATTCTGGTTTAGGGCCGCCTGGTTTTTCTTTTATTTTGGCATTTTTTTTTAAACTAGATAATGATCCCTTTTTGATTGACATGAGATAACATGGCTGTGAATCTTCCTTTGTATGTTTTACCACTTTTATTGAATCGTTGCTTTGAAACGTGTCCAGAGAGTATTCGCTAGCCTGTAGGTCCCTGCAAGCTTTAGATGTTGCCTCACTTGTACTTGAATATGGTTTTATATCTTCCATTTCATCATTTGCATCGTCAGGTACGAACGAATGGTTTAGACTTTTGGGTAAGTTACTGAAAAATATTTTAGAATCCTCATTGATGTAGTTTGCCCAATTTTCAGACTTATCCGCCGGAGTTACGATTGGTTTAACTTCGTCGGCGAATTTCATGTTAAGCTGTGTCTGGCTGGAATTTACGTTGCACTTTTCTTTTACTTTGATGGATATTGACATAACTCCTTTTACAAACGGGTCAATGCTCGTAGAAATTTGCTCAAGGCTGTAATTTGCAAGATCTATGATTAAAGAAGTTTCCCGACTGTTCTTATAAATCAAATTACGTTTCGAGCTTGATGCTAGTGCATTGTGACACATGGCCAGTTTATCTTTGGTCGCCACGTTTATAGCCGGTGTATTGTGATGTATGGGCAGTTTATCTTTGGTTGGAATAACGTTTTTCTCTATGTGTTTAGGCACTAGTTTATTTTTATCACTAGTATCGTTATCGTTCTTTTTTACTCGCGAAAATATTGTGGTTATCTTTTCTAATACGTCTTTGATACAAACCTGTCCTGTCTCTGGTTGTTTTGCACTGACGATTTTGATAGGTTTGTCAGGTTCTTTTTTTGGTTGGAATGTTGTCATGCTTTTAGAAACTTTTTTGATGACCGCTTCAGTTAGGACCTCACAGGCCGGGATATCTTTAACGGATGGTTCTGACCAGCTGCTGTACGACTGTGAGCTCTCAGGCATACCTTCATTCAATAAAACATCTAAATAAGCTCTGAGAAAATCTTTAGCAAAGCCTGCGGGAATAGCTGTATCGCTAATCAGATGGTTTATAGTTTCCTGTATCTCTGGGAGTTCTGTAGATGACTCGGAATTCTCTAATGCAGTCTTTTGACGGTTTTTGGTCTCGGATTTTTTTGACATTTTGCATAAATTATCTTTTCCACCCTTTTCAATGTTGGTTTTTCGTGACTTTTTGTTTAAATTGCCTTTTTCATGATGCTCCAAATCCGATTTTCTGGAAATTTTGCTTAAATTATCGAGTAACTTCTTTGTTATGTTAATATCTTTTTCTCTGCATTGACTGCGTGGTGTTTCACAGATGTACACTGTGTTTTTGAGTAATTTTTCCAATTCTTGAATGCGTCTTTCTTTCTCATAGCATTCGGTGTCCCGTACAGGGCTATAACGTAACGGAAGGATTTTCTTCTTCGTTGGTGGACTTTTAGCAACCATCTTCACATGGGCTACTTCATTGACCTGGGTTTCTTTTTCCTTACACATGGTGTTACAAACAAGAGTCGACAAATATTCGTCTCTAGTAAAGTGTTTATTAGATTGTCTGTCGACTGACTTTTCGGCACGTACAGCATCCTTGACGTTAATCAATGAAGTGTTCTTCAACCAGTATTCTAGAAGAGCTCTGAAGAGAGCTTTGACGGGATGAAGAGTTTTGTCCACTGTGACGTCATATATATCTTTGACAACGTTATCTACGCAGAGCCTTATTCCATCAGCGTCTTCGCCCAATGATTGCTTGTGGAATACTGAAACCATCAGTTGCTCTGTGATCAAATCATATTCGTTTACACTTATTGTGTTTTGAGCAGCGACGTCTTTTTGTTCTGTATTTTGAGCTATTTGCGAGCTGTTTTCTTGGTGAAGTTCACATGCAGGCACGCTTTCATTTTGAGCTACAAACGGCTCAGTCTCGTCTTTCTCGATTGTTTTTGCGTTCTTTACTATGTATTTCTTTAGCAGCATACATTTGCTCGGAGGTTCTTTTAGAGGAGGTTCGTTGGCGAGGTTCTTGTACTTGACAAGGTTTGTGCATTTGTTACTTTTTTTCATGTCAGACGTTATATCGGAGTCATCGAAGGGTTTCTTGCGAGTGAAGAAAAAGCAAGTGGTGGGTGGTGGGCTCAAATTGTTTATGAATAAGGATTTTTTCGGAGGTGAAACGTTTGGGTCTACAGTACCATTCGATTTCGATTGTTTCTTCATAGACACTGTCTCAGGCGAGGAATTTCTCAAGGAGTTTTGATCTAAGTCAGTGCAATTTATTTGTTTCTCGCCGTCGCCGCTATTTATAGACAAATTTACCGACTTCTTTCGTTTCATATCACCTATGTTTCTTTCCACACAATGCATAGAGCATAGACTACGATTCTTGTAGATTGCATGATCAAATTTAACGTCGAACATCTGTTCTCCTAAAGGCTTATCAACAGGTTCTAGGCTGCCTTTGTAGCATTGTTGCTGCCAGTTGAATATTGAATTTTGAACCTTAGGCGTGTATAAAGAGGAGTTGTATTCGCAGACATTGTTATGTGCAGGTGATAGACTTTCGCTTTCGTTCATGGTGACGACAGAAGTTTCGGAAGAGGCGACCGAGGTATCTATGGGAGACGAAATTATGTACTTATTCAAGATTATGAAAAAATCATTACCGATTTGTTCTTATTCATCTTTATGTGAGATCGTTTGTCTTTTTCTTTCATATGAAAGAGTAAAGAGGTCTATCAGGACACTAAGTTTGCAACATTTAATTAACCTACGCACAAAATTAAACTATTTTCACACACACACACACCTATTTTAAACCAAATTAACTATTCGTAAGAACTGAAACTTGCAATAATATTTCAACTCAAACAAATGGATGAATTGAAAATGCTTAGGATTTGAAACCATATTCTACCATTCAAAATCACATGCAGAAAATTAGGGAAAATTCAACTCTCGAACATAGAAACTAAGATCTGTTTTCTACTTAATTCTATTCCCTAAGCAGGCCATCGGGTTTTCACACAGGTTAGCTAGAGTCCCACCAAGATAGTTGTCGAAAAAAATATTGCACTATCAGATTCTGTCGTGCTGTTGTAAATGAATTACGTAAAGTAAAGTAAGTATAAACTTACGAGATGAAGTGTCTGTAGCGGGGAGATCGTCTGAAGGCGCGTGGATCTTTGGCACGGACTCTCTCGCGCCGAACGTGAGTAGGTGTTGGCGGTATAACCTGGAAACGATAAGAAGAAATGCCGTGTGGTTTCTTAGAATTTGCACCGGCCCATCTCATTCGTGGGTGTCGTAACCGCAGCAGCGCCCCCTGTACGTAAATAAACGCCAACAAGCCGCTTATCGGGAGAGGCCTGCGTCCAGTGGACCGATACATGCTGTTGAGATTGAGGTTATGTGGTTGAGGTGTCCCAAAACTTTGACTGGACGTAAAATCAATTTTAAGGCCACACAGCTCTTTTGGGACTCACTTCACCATTCATTATGAATGTAAGCGGGTTAACTACGAACCTTGTTTGTGTTGGAAGAACACCACTTCACAATATTGAAATGAAATGAAATGAAATGAAAATATTTATTGAAAAAGAAATACACAATAACAATAGTTTACTTTATGTTAGCTAATGTAAGGCGTTATCAGTTTCTCGTCAAGTGGGTAGTTTTATGTATAAGCTACATAGATTGGTTTGATTTAGGCATGTAGAGATCAGGAAAGGTTCGTCATTGAACATGACATGACCTACCTATGAACTTTCAACACATTCAGCCAGGTGCGGAAAAGATCGGGCGTCTTCGCTCGCAGATGGTAGATGAATTCATCGGCGTCGATGTCGATTCTGCGCCGGCGCGCCTTGGCCGATATCACCGAAAGGCCGACGTCGACGGAGCCGTGGAGGCGGCCGCGGGCGACGTCGGCCGGGGAGCGAGCGTAGACTAGGATACCGCCGTCTACTACGAAGAAACGCTGGAAAAAAAATGGTAGCTCAGTTTTAGTTATTTATATATATATATATATTTATATATGTATATATATGCGTAGATATCCTCGCCCTGGGCGGGCGGTGACTACCTACCCACCTGTTGATAAGGCGAGTGCACTGTTAGGCACTTGGTTTTGTTTGTTTTTCACTTTCGTTTTTTTACCTCATGTTCACTAGGTACCTACCTGCTTACCTGTACCTATGTACTTAATTATGTATGCCTTTGATGTTTGTTGCTGTTCTTTTTTGTTATTTTCCTGTGCTGTTTGTGTGTATACCCAATAAAGAGTCTATCTATCTATCTATATAATTAACAGACTTCAAAAAAGGATGAGGTTATCAATTCGACTTTTTTTTGTTACCTCATAACTTTTGACTGGGTGGTCCGATTGTCATGATTATTTTTTTTATATGAAAGCTGGTGCTTCCCGTGTGGTCCCATTTTAATTTAGTTCAGTTCTGACAACGCGATCCA
The DNA here is from genome assembly GCA_955876795.1 of Eupithecia tripunctaria. NCBI lineage: Eukaryota > Metazoa > Arthropoda > Insecta > Lepidoptera > Geometridae > Eupithecia > Eupithecia tripunctaria. The sequence goes on along the minus strand of OY041623.1, from coordinate 1,719,624 downwards.
TGAAAATTCATGAAAGAACTATAAAAATTGAAGTCGGTTTAGTTTTTTAAAACAAAATTAATTATATTTTAGTTGAAGATGGTTAAGCGTTCGGCCTCCAACTCAATTTCAGAAAGTTAAGATGTGACCTAAGATGGAACACTTTATACCCTGGATTTGATTGGATTTGATTTGAAGACTCCAAGATTGTGGAAAAGAGATGAGAAATGAGACACAGGACAGGTATTAGCATATTAGGTTCAATTTCTGTATTTTATTTGTCTGTTCTAGTAAGTGTAGTCTTTAATATTAATTCGTATGTCACAAACAGCACGCCTTCGCCTGCGACCCAGCCACGGTTTATGTGTCTGTCAGCTTTGAATATCCAACGCAAAATTACCTTTTACCAACAAGGTTGCTGGTGAAATAAAGATTATAAACAGGTACTCACCTTGTGCCACCCCTTCAAAGGCCATTTCCTCTTCTTATGGAGGTACCCGTTGAAGACATCCGGTCGCTTCTCGAACCGCTGTCCGTCCTTTAATCCCTCCAACACCTCCCACTCACTGCCACGCCGGCGGCTGTTCGCTGAGATGTGTAATCTGTCAGTGGGAGATTACAGTGAGAGATAAAAATACATTTATTGATACAGCACTGTTACTTGTCTATGCTTATTTTATAAAGAGGAAAGATATTTTGATTGTTTGTTTGTAAAGATGTGTAATCTGTCAGTGGGAGATTACAGTGAGAGATAAAAATACATTTATTGATACAGCACTGTTACTTGTCTATGCTTATTTTATAAAGAGGAAAGATATTTTGATTGTTTGTTTGTAAAGATGTGTAATCTGTCAGTGGGAGATTACAGTGAGAGATAAAAATACATTTATTGATACAGCACTGTTACTTGTCTATGCTTATTTTATAAAGAGGAAAGATATTTTGATTGTTTGTTTGTAAAGATGTGTAATCTGTCAGTGGCAGATTACAGTGAGAGATAAAAATACATTTATTGATACAGCACTGTTACTTGTCTATGCTTATTTTATAAAGAGGAAAGATATTTTGATTGTTTGTTTGTAAAGATGTGTAATCTGTCAGTGGGAGATTACAGTCAGAGATAAAAATACATTTATTGATACAGCACTGTTACTTGTCTATGCTTATTTTATAAAGAGGAAAGATATTTTGATTGTTTGTTTGTAAAGATGTGTAATCTGTCAGTGGGAGATTACAGTGAGAGATAAAAATACATTTATTGATACAGCACTGTTACTTGTCTATGCTTATTTTATAAAGAGGAAAGATATTTTGATTGTTTGTTTGTAAAGATGTGTAATCTGTCAGTGGGAGATTACAGTGAGAGATAAAAATACATTTATTGATACAGCACTGTTACTTGTCTATGCTTATTTTATAAAGAGGAAAGATATTTTGATTGTTTTTTGTAAAGATGTGTAATCTGTCAGTGGCAGATTACAGTGAGAGATAAAAATACATTTATTGATACAGCACTGTTACTTGTCTATGCTTATTTTATAAAGAGGAAAGATATTTTGATTGTTTGTTTGTAAAGATGTGTAATCTGTCAGTGGCAGATTACAGTGAGAGATAAAAATACATTTATTGATACAGCACTGTTACTTGTCTATGCTTATTTTATAAAGAGGAAAGATATTTTAATTGTTTGTTTGTAAAGATGTGTAATCTGTCAGTGGGAGATTACAGTGAGAGATAAAAATACATTTATTGATACAGCACTGTTACTTGTCTATGCTTATTTTATAAAGAGGAAAGATATTTTGATTGTTTGTTTGTAAAGATGTGTAATCTGTCAGTGGGAGATTACAGTGAGAGATAAAAATACATTTATTGATACAGCACTGTTACTTGTCTATGCTTATTTTATAAAGAGGAAAGATATTTTGATTGTTTGTTTGTAAAGATGTGTAATCTGTCAGTGGGAGATTACAGTGAGAGATAAAAATACATTTATTGATACAGCACTGTTACTTGTCTATGCTTATTTTATAAAGAGGAAAGATATTTTGATTGTTTGTTTGTAAAGATGTGTAATCTGTCAGTGGCAGATTACAGTGAGAGATAAAAATACATTTATTGATACAGCACTGTTACTTGTCTATGCTTATTTTATAAAGAGGAAAGATATTTTGATTGTTTGTTTGTAAAGATGTGTAATCTGTCAGTGGCAGATTACAGTGAGAGATAAAAATACATTTATTGATACAGCACTGTTACTTGTCTATGCTTATTTTATAAAGAGGAAAGATATTTTGATTGTTTGTTTGTAAAGATGTGTAATCTGTCAGTGGGAGATTACAGTGAGAGATAAAAATACATTTATTGATACAGCACTGTTACTTGTCTATGCTTATTTTATAAAGAGGAAAGATATTTTGATTGTTTGTTTGTAAAGATGTGTAATCTGTCAGTGGGAGATTACAGTGAGAGATAAAAATACATTTATTGATACAGCACTGTTACTTGTCTATGCTTATTTTATAAAGAGGAAAGATATTTTGATTGTTTGTTTGTAAAGATGTGTAATCTGTCAGTGGGAGATTACAGTGAGAGATAAAAATACATTTATTGATACAGCACTGTTACTTGTCTATGCTTATTTTATAAAGAGGAAAGATATTTTGATTGTTTGTTTGTAAAGATGTGTAATCTGTCAGTGGCAGATTACAGTGAGAGATAAAAATACATTTATTGATACAGCACTGTTACTTGTCTATGCTTATTTTATAAAGAGGAAAGATATTTTGATTGTTTGTTTGTAAAGATGTGTAATCTGTCAGTGGGAGATTACAGTCAGAGATAAAAATACATTTATTGATACAGCACTGTTACTTGTCTATGCTTATTTTATAAAGAGGAAAGATATTTTGATTGTTTGTTTGTAAAGATGTGTAATCTGTCAGTGGGAGATTACAGTGAGAGATAAAAATACATTTATTGATACAGCACTGTTACTTGTCTATGCTTATTTTATAAAGAGGAAAGATATTTTGATTGTTTGTTTGTAAAGATGTGTAATCTGTCAGTGGCAGATTACAGTGAGAGATAAAAATACATTTATTGATACAGCACTGTTACTTGTCTATGCTAATTTTATAGAGGAAATATTTGATTGTTTGTTTGTAATGAATAGGCTGAAAAACTACTGGGCCGATTAAAAAAAATCTTTCATCATTGACGAACTCTGTGGCGCGGTGGGCGAAGGTCCGCCTGCGACGCAGGAGGTTGCGGGTTTGATTCCCGCCTAGGGTCAAATGTGTGTACGATCCGCAGATATTTGTTCAGGGCGTTCTGGATGTTTTCTATTTATAATAAAAATTATCTATCTCTGTAGTGTATTGTATTATGTATATCAGTTATCTAGTACCCATAATTCAAGCTCTGCTAGCTTGGAGCTATATAATGCTGTATGAATTGTCCAACATTATTATTATTATCATTAAAAAGCTTACTTTTCAGAGAGTGACATAGGTTATATTTTATCCCGGAATTCCCACGGGAACGGGAACTACGCGGGTGAAACCGAGAGAAAGATAAACTAAATCCCGACTACAGCGTTCACCGATTGTGCTTAATATTTTCTTGTCGTGTTTTAGTTTTGAATTACCTAGGTAAGTACCACACACTTTTCCACCTATTTGCTGATTGCCTGAGATATTAAACCTTATCAACTTAGAAAAACAGGAAGGTATAAACAAAGGCCTTTGCAATGCTGCCTGCCCCACATGAACATATTTTACTAACTGTCAGCCAAGAGTGGGGCAGTAGTGAAACCCTGCGCTAGACCTTGCATGTCCCTAGTCCTCCTAAGTGCTTACGTCCGTGGCTTGTTTTGCCGCAGCGGCGGGGGCGCAGGCCTCACGACGCGGTCGCAGCTGTCACCTGAGAAAAAGCCAGTTCCGGAGCCCTGCGCTAGACCCTGTATGTCCTCAGTGCTTACCTCCGTGGCTTGTTTTGCCGCGGCGGCGGGGGCACTGGCCGCACGGCGCGGTCTCCGCTGTCAGCCGAGAGGGAGGCAGTCTCGCCAGAGCAGTCAGAATCGGACGGAGCCCTGCGTAGCACCGCAGCCCTGCCCGACGGGACGCGGCGACGCTCGCCTGGAATTATTGTAATAAGATCAGTTAATGAAGGGCTTAGCTTAGGGGGATCCGAATAAAAGGGCTTACAGCTATAGTAGACACAAAGACTACGTCCAGTTACAGTCCAGCCAGCCTAGCACGGGGATTGTTGAATAGAGGGGGGTAGAATAGAGAAAAATTTCATCATACCGTCATACATTGAGTTGAAATTATTGAAGTTGAAGGACTGAATCTCAAACATTTTACGCATCGATGACGATGTGTCACAATTTTTCTCAATTCTACCCTAGAAAACAATCCCCGTGCTAGGCCTACAGGTCGAGTTTACAGCGGGTCACCAGGTTTAAGATTGAGATATCATCCCACACTCGGTTTCGCATTGCATCGCGTTCGCTACTCGACAAAGATGCCTATCGTTTTCGCAAAATGGCGAAAACCCCAAAACAGTTAGTTTACACGTCAAGGAAAATAGCTGAGATTTTCCTTTTATCTATGTTGGCCTCCAAGCCTGGCTATAGCCACTTCAGCCTCCTAGTTATGAGCTAGCTTTGTCTTTTACTTTGGTTCTTAGGATTTCTGCATTCCGGATTCGTGTAGAGAAACTTCCAAGCCAGACCTATGTGCCAAAAATCTGAACAACGCCTTGCGAGTAAAATGTCGTACGTTTTTTTTCACCCCGAACCTCATACAAATACAATTACAATTCGAGCATTTTGTACACAAATGAAAAGGCAATAACGCCATGAATATTCACGTTGGGGACACATTGTTAAGCAATATGTCGTCAATTCTTTTTCGAGTAATTTAATACTCGATTACTCGTAATGTGTGACACAGCGTTTACGTGATTGGCTAGATCATTACTGTCGCTAGCAACTCTACGCATTCAATACAATAATGGATGGATTGTTTTTAGGATGATGTTGCGGCTTCCTCGCTTAACTCATTCACTGCCCAGCTTTCAGCTACCCGAGGCTGTAGAGGAGCACCTGCGTCTTGGGCCATGAAGGAGTTAAGGTGGAACTAGTCGCTCATTTTTCATACAAACATGGAAGGGTAACTACAGGATGAAATCAATTTATACCGTCATAAACTATGTTATACAAACATAACATAACAATACAACTAAAACAGTAAAAAAGTATACGTTTGAAAAACACAAGTTTCTAAACTTTCGTATTTCAACACGAACTGTAGCTTAACTTTGGACGAAAATACACACGGGGAATAAACACTCTAAAATGAAGGGTTTACCCTACGAATAAGAATAGTCTATTCTTATTCGTAGGGTTTACCGACATAGTTTAGGTATTAATAAGTAATAATTTATTTATTTTTATTTTTATTTTGAAGTGAATTCATTAGTTTTTCGATGATATAACCCTTGTACAAAAGTCTGTTCGGCGGCATAAATCATTGTGCATTTCATTCTATCGCGCGGGTATGTCTATAATGACAGGTGAGATAGCATACATTTAGGCCGCGCTCACGGATGACAAACAGTGTACTCTTACGGGACAGTCGCAACAGCATCCTGATGACGTCATCAGATAGATGCCGTCATCAGGATGCTGCCTCATCATTCTGGGTGAGTCTTATCCGGAATGCTATATAGAGAGGACTACTTATATTTTAATACTATATACTATGGATTATCTATTTTGAATTAAGCATGTTAGTAAACAAAGTACGACACAAATAACAAAATCTCACTTGCTTGGCGTCCAGTTTCAGATATAATTGTAAGCAATTTTTATTCAAGGGAGGATCTAAAATCGACAAGTAATGTAAATTACGTATAAAACGAGGCGCCAACAAAATGAATTTTAGGTTAAGTATGGGCGGTTTATTTACGTTTATGCTCTATTCAAAATGGATACGATATAGGTTAATTCTTCTTGTATTTTCTTATGTGTTATTGTTGTTCTATGGATTTAAGTAGCACACGGATTTTTAATTGCCCAAAATAATCATATTCTATTTTATTTATTACTCATGGGCCCTAGGCACAGGTCTTCATTTTTTCCGTCACATAGTCATAGGGATGGATGTAGAAATTCATTACATACTTACAACATGTTGGCCCAAAAAATACATCTGGCGATGCCGTTCGTGTAAGGTTTGTTAAAGCTTTTAGCTTTTTTGTACGGCGCGCCTAGTTTCACAGAGCATGGTAATGGTACATCCACGCAACGCAACACTGTCAACATTGATTACTTTCTAACAGTCAGGATGCATCCGTACCATGCGTCTAATGTTCATCATCAGCCTATACTAGTCCACTGCTGGACATAGGCACTAACGAGCGCTATAGCGCCCTGTCTTCAGCTTGCCGCATCCAGCATCTACCTGCAGTATATCGCAGATCGTCATCCCACCTGGCCGGAGGGCGTTGTATACTATGTTTGTTGAGTCGCGGTCTCCATTCAAGAACACTTTTACCCTATCGTGGTTGTAGGTTCTTTGCGTTTGATGTAGTCACACGTTATTTCTGTTTAATTTGTGAATTCATTTCGGAACTCAAATAGTCTAAATCATATTCAAAAATTATATATTTCCATAATTATAATAGGTACTTACAGTATACCTATGTGCTGCATTTCGAAATAGTCAAATTCTTAAAATCAAACACAGACAAGGAAATAAAGAAATAAAGTGATAATTTTGATATCTATTCTAGAATGTAGAACGATAAAGAAATATTATTAAGAAATATTTAGGCAGTTAGTTGTTATTTTTCCAGTGGAAGAAAAATACGAATGACTTCTGCATGTCCATCCACATCCATCCACAGCCTGTATCGGTCCACTGCTGGACGCAGGCCTCCCCCTGATAAACGCCTTATTGGCGTTTAACTCATGGGGGGTGATGCCCATAATCCCCACGCTGGGCATGCGGGTTGGGGATCGCAGTTTGGTGAAAGATTTGTTCTGCGGGGGGCGCTGCTGCCCGCCCCCCAGAAGATATACCTTAGTCGCCTCTTACGACACCCACGGGAAGAATTGGGGTGGTGCAAATTCTATGCCGCCGGCACCACACGGCGATACCATACATTCTGCATGTGTTTCCTATAAAAGCTGCTACAACATCGTACACCTAATACCTATTTTTTTTACCTTCGTTTGACCGTTTGGTGTGGCCGATGATGTAACACGAAGTTCTAGAAGATAGCTATTCACTCTTGTTTATAAGAGACCCAGGTTGTAATTGGCAACGCATTCGAAGTGACCGAGCGTTTTCTTTCTAAGCTGTGACACTTATATTTATCTGTGTGTGTTCGTACAATGATTACATTTCACGCATTACCAATTTAAAATCGCAAGTACACAACCTACTGATGTGTAATAAATAAGTAATAAATTAAAGAAGTTGCGACTCTACATCAAGGTTTTTAACCTTGTTAAACAATAAGAGGTCTTATGGTTAAATAATAAAGGTCTTATTGTATTTTTAATGAGCATCGCGTCTTGCATTTCATGATAGGTAAAATAACTAATGGTCACGGAAAATAATGGCCTGTTTCTTGACGATGACATGGGCATACGTAAGGTCATGTTTACGGAGACTAGTGGAGAGTATTAGTGGAGTGTGTTTACGGAGAAGCGATTTTACACGCGTTTGTTTGGTTTAAGGCCAACGGCGTCGCACGCGACGCGCACCGCAACTCTTCACGCCCCGCCTACGCATTTTAGAATACCAACTTACAGACAAGAGAAATTTGCAGTAGTAAAATCTACTTACGTTTATTGTCCGCACGCGCCGCGTCCACATTGTTGTTTTTAGCTTGGTTCATCTCTTTTGGGTCACAGGAGTTGAAGAGTAACCATCTTATATCACCTGCAACCAAAAATAGGCTTTATTAGCACATTTAGCACACCAGTAAAAATAACCTTCTTCAGTTATGATTACAACTGCGTTATGGCGCTAATTAGAGGAGGCCTATGTCCAGAAGTCGACTAATATAGGCCGATAAAGAAAAAATAGATTTCGACAAAGCATTAGTATTCATTTATAAATGTTGGCGGAAAAACCCCGATAAGCGATGGGCAGGAAAGATAAATGTTTATAAGGTAGATATAGGTAGTATCTTAAGACCAAGGTCATCGACAATAAAGAGGAAAAGCCCTATAATACAGCCTTGAAGAACACCAAAGTTTCTGAAACTTAATACCTTACTTTTTTACAGCATCAAATAAGCTCGCGTGTTTGCATGTAAAGTCAGTGATTTGGTTTAAATTAGATACATTACAAAATCCAATTTAAAAAATAATCGGTCAATTTTGACATAATCTCGTGGACTGAGATATTATCAAACGCATTCGCAAGGTCGAAGTAACCGTTTTTGTTTTGTTCAGCGTGTATATTTCTACACACGTTCAGTACATTGCACAGTCATTGAAATTTCCAGTAGGTAGTATAATACATTTTTAAGTTAAACCAAGTAGTTACGTGATTATCATGTTAAGTTACTTCTAGGCCGGCTTCGTATGCGTATTTCCTCGATTAAAAGTAACCTTTTCCACCATTTTGTTCACTCTATTCGAAACTCCGCAAAGATAAACAGATAGACAAAGATACTTTCGCATTAATAACATCAGTATAATTATGTTTTAGTTACAGATAGCTGCTGCCTGCGACTCCCCTCGGTGGATAATAAACACAAAAGGGTCAACATCCGCCTGTTTTAAATTGATGGAATGTTCTGAGCATTGCTTTACTTCCATCAATTTATGCCTAGGGACCGTATCCAGGTGTGATGTGTAACGTTTTTCTTTATGTTCGAAGGTTACGTTATATCATTTGCGATAGTTTATTTCGTATAAAGAATAAAGTGGGTTTAATTTTGTAGTTTCCTAGTTTTTTATTACGGAATCTTTCTTTAAGTTTGAACCGATGGTAAAAATATTAATGTATGTCCGAATCGTTAAAAATTGTTGACAACAAACTAATCACACAACTGTTTAATAAAAATATTTTTTATCTACTTCTAGTTTCCATCCACAGCTTCTCACGTGTTGTTTATATGAAAACGTTTAAAGGTTTATAACGTTTATATACCACGGGAACTGATTTATGGGATGAAAAGAAAACCTATGTTTGATTCCCGGCCTAGAACTACATTTACGCAAAATTTCAGCCCAATCCGTTCAGTAGTTATAGCGTGAAGAATTAACAAACATTCATCCATACATCCAAACATCTAAACTTTCGCATTTATAATATTACTTAGAGCGATTAAGATTTAAGATCTTATTTAACATTAAAAAATATTTCCTTTCCGTGTATCAGGCAGTATTATTTCTGAGTTGCTACGTTTTATGAACGAAGGGGAAAATCGGGAAATATCTCAATATAATTACCTCCCAACTTCATCAGCGAAAATGGACTCTTTATTTTCATTATGCACTATACTCCTATCTAGCAATTATCTTATCGTTTGTGTATCTTTATTTTACTGCTATTATTGTCGTAGATATTATAAAATAGCTCTATTGTAACACTTTTACTTCCTTATTCAAAGTTTTAATGAAAATCTCACGAGAATACATACTCTAAATACAGCTTACAATGTAAATTTTATTCAGAAAATATATAAATATTTTTTTTGTTGTATTTAGCACAGAAGCGCACTGAATTTAGACCAGACAATGAAAATCAACAAGTTTCCCGTAAAAACCGATGACCATGAGCAAATTTGTACGGTAAAGTTGACTTTAATCCGTTTAATCCAAGTCAACACTAAAAAGTACACAACTGTAGAATTTTTTATCCATTTAGTCAAATGCACACAAGACAACCACGGATTTTATAGAATCTAGAAACTCTTGCACAAGCGATAACTATGCAGGGAGCTAGTCGACTGGATTATCAGAAATGATAACTCGATTGATAATGATAACGTATTAGATACGATTAATGATGATTCACCATTATCTAAGACATTGGATAAAGAGGTAAACAAATACGATTGACCGAACAGTTTGTAGATGAAGATCTTGAGATTTACGAGCTACAAAGAGAAAAATTACGAAGCAGATAAAAACAAATAATACTGGTAATTATTATCCCGCGACGCAGGAGGTTGCGGGTTCGATTCCTTCCCTCCTGGAAAAATGTATGTATGATCTGCAGTGATTTGTTCAGGGTGTTCTGTATGTTTTCTATGTATAATAATTGATTTTGTTTTAAAAAACTATAAACCGACTTCAATTTCACGGATCCCACAGTTAGAACTGGACCAAATAAAAATGGGAAGCACCAGCTTTCAAATAAAAAATAATCATAAAAATTGGACCCAGTCAAAAGTTCTGAGATAAACATTTTTTGAAGTCGGTTAAGAGATTCTATCTATGTAGTATATTTTGTATTAAGTATATCAGTTATCAAGTACCCATCACACAAACTCTGCTTAGCTTGTGGCTAGATAATGCTATGTGAATTGTTCAATATTATAAATTTCCAGACACAGCTTCTACTGTCCTAGACAGTCCCTAAACTAAACAAATCTTGTGTTATAGAGAAATACGACTGATGTGGCGCGGTCCGCGAAGATCCGCCTGCGACGCAGGAACTTGCGGGTTTGATTCCCGTCTTGGAACAAATGTAAGTAACGAAGGTTTGCCTTTCCGGTGCAACTGAAGTTGTCGCTTAGCATGGACATGTTTCAAAAGAAAGACGGGGTTACAAGTTATATTCTTGAATACCAACCACAAAACAAGCGGGTCACGTCTCTGATTAAAGGTTCATGGATTAAAGCAGTAAAAAATAGATCTATACTAATATTAAACAATATAAAGAGTAAAGATTTAATTGTTTGTTTATTTGCATCGACTTAGAATTCTAGGATTCTAACTCGATGTTTATTTGTAATATTAGGCTCCGAAACTACTTTGATCATTAAAAAGTTTACTTTTCAGGGAGTGACATAGGCTATATTTTATCCCAGAATTTCTACGGGAACGGGAACTACGCGGGTGAAACGGCGAAGCGCTGCTTGTTGGCAATAAAATGAGAACGGATGGTATACTCAAAAACTACTGGTCCGAATGCGAGAAATTCTTTCACCATTAGAATGCTGCACTATCTCTGAGTAACATAGACTAGTGAGTACCATATTTATATGTTTAATAAATTAAAAATGAAAATATATATAGGTATATACATATCATACCCCTGCTAAGCCGGGACGGACCGCTAGTATATATAATAATAAGTATAGTTTCAGCTTACGCGGTTTTGCACCCGTAGTTATAGGGACGTTTTTTATCCCATGGAAACTGATTTATGTGATAATAATTAATTTGTTTTAAAAAACTATAAACCGACTTCAATTTTTACAGTTTTTCATGAATTTTCATGGATCCCACTGTCAGAACTGAACAATTAAAATAGGACCACACGGAAAGCACCCGGTTTCATACAAAAAATAATCATGCAAATCGGACCACTCAGTCAAAAGATCTGAGGTAACAAACATAAAAAAGACGAATTGAGAACCTCCTTCTTCTTTGAAGTCGGTTAAAAAGTATAAGTAAATTTCAGCTCAGTAGTTTAGGCGTGAAAAGGCTACATACATCCATCCGATCTTTCAACTAACTACTATAATATAAGTGAGCGTGATGTTACCTATATCTTGCCATCCTAGAGATGAATGGTATGTGTTGGCCACGACCTAGTATGTACAGTCAGCAGGGGCAGGAACTACCCTTTACTATGATAATAACCTCTCTGCTGGCGGGGCCCGCGCGGCGGCATGGGCGGCGTCTGGCGGACCTCGCCACGCATGCGCGCGCGACGGCGCGTGAGGGAGTTGTGACGCATTCTTTCGCAGTTATCTCGATTAATTTGTACCCAGACCTAGGAAGATCTATATATATTTGGATTCTCTGTAAAATTTCTTCTTCAAATTTTGATTTTTTATAGTCACAGAACATTTTGACATTCTTGCTTAGACAAAAAAAAATGGCGGATGAAGAGATGCGTCAAAACTATTAAGGCGCATACCCGAGCCAATATGACAGCGATATCAATTTTATCATATTTTTACGTTTATCATAGGAATTTTTAAAAATCCTACGTTCAGTTTGTGGTGTATATTATAAGCTATTTTTTAATACCTCTGTAATAATTTTATCTCATATAGGTACTCGTAGTTTAGGAGGAGATGCGAAAATAGAGTTTGGTGGCCAAAAAGTGCAACTTCGTATCTCTACCTAAGCTTTACAAAATGAAACTATTACAGAGGCATTAATAAATAACTTATAATAGATACCACAAACTGAACGTAGGATTTTTAAAACTTGCTGCGTTTAACTTAATAATAAAATAAAATAATTGGGGGCGTCACTTTCACTGGTGTATGGGCCTTAAAGTGACCTGTGCAAATACCACCGCACGCACTATCTAAGGTTTGACGTGACGATTCTGCGACGATAGGTACCATTGCCATATAAAATACCGTAGTAAATCGATTGGTTAGCAGATTTGTGCCCCAGGATATTTTATCTTACTGCATTAGGTACCTTGTGTAAGAAATTTATATCTATACAAATATAATAAAGAGGAAAGATTTATTTGTTTGTTTGTATCGAATAGGCTCCGAAACTAATGGACCGATTAATAATTAATTTTGTTTTAAAAAAAGATGTGTGGCACTCGGGGACTGCCGCGGTAAAGCTATTGCAATGCCATTTAGAGGCGATTTGCTGAACTAAAGAGACAAACGTCAAGGTTTTTTCGTTACGGAATTTCTGGATTCGGTCCCCGCGCTCAAGGCCCGCGATAGAAGCTATGCAATAGCTTAAAAACTATAAACCGACTTAAATTTTTATAGTATTTTCATGGATCCCATAATCCCATTGTCAGAACTGAACAAAATTAAAATGGGAAGCACCAGCTTTTATATATAAGTAGGTAAATTAACATATCATCATCTATCGCTGATCCAAACTAAGCTAAAAGATCGCGCATTAGCGGAGTGCGTAATTTGATAACTTTATTTTGTAGTTAACCTTGCTGTTTCTATAACTTATTTTATATAATATTGAACTACGAATAATACTTTGGTATATACTTTAGTTTCTAGAACAGATTATTCGAGTCGCAGTTGTCGAGTAGATAAGTCAACTACCTATATGGCATGCGTAACTTTTAGTTTTTATTTACTTAACTATTTTTTTTTCATAAATCTTTAAACTTTAAAAAGTTTTAAGTCACAGACATCTTAGAGGCCGACTGTACAAGTAATTGAAAGATTGATTCTAGTTCTAGGTCATACAAGTTTCCTTACTTTGTAGAGTAAATTGCATGGAATATTGTTACGGCATGAATGTCACGATTTCAGTCAGTGATTTTTAGTCAACTTCTGATTCCCATAATACTCTATTGACTTCCATTGCTGCTGGGTGGACTTGGCTCAGAACTTGCACCACCCCAACTCTTCCCGTGGGTGTCGTAAGAGACGACTAAGGGATATCTATCGGGGGCGGGCAGCAGAACAATTGTACCACCGAACTGCGATCCGCAACACGCATGCCTAACGTTGGGATTATGGGAATTACCCCTCATGAGTACAAATGCCAATAAGTCGCTTATCAAGAGGACGACTGCGTCCAGCAGTGGACCAGTACAGGCTGTTGAGGTTAAGGGGTATAGGACTCTTCTTATGTAGGTCAAGGACTCGCCTTTATCTCAACGACTGCAGGCGACTGCAGTCGACGACTGCAGTCGAGACGTTTGTAGTTGTAGCGTGCCTACGTGGCCGCGTCAGTAGACTATGAATGGCCGTTTTTCACCGACTTCAAAAAAAGGAGGAGGTTCTCAATTCGTCTGTATTTTTTTGTTGTTTGTATTATTGTTACCTCAGGACTTTTGATTGGGTGGTCCGATTTGCATGATTATTTTTTTATATGAAAGCTGGTGCTTCCCGTATGGTCCCATTTGTTCAGTTCTGACAATGGGATCCATGAAAATTCATGCAAAAACTGTAAAAATTTAAGTCGGTTTATAGTTTTTAAAACAAAATTAATTATTCTATTAGACGGCACGGCAGTCGCACACGGGTACAATAATATATACACGTGTATAAAACTTTGCCAACAGAAGACAAATTACCTAAGAGGAGAGAGAATCCTAAGTGAAGGTTTACGTTAGATAATTGAATCTGTAATTCAATTGATTTACGCGAAAGTGGATACTTCGTCAAGCCTTTCTACGCGAGCAACTTGGTATTCTATATGTGATCTTTTAGATACCTACTTGAAAGAAAATTACAATCAATTAGAGGACTAATATAGGTTGACAAAGTGCTTTAGTTACTTTTGACCTTAGGTATAGGAAGGAATCTTGGATGTCAAAAAACTCAAATTACGTAGATAAAAATAGAAATAAAGTGATAACTTTGATTTTTTGTTCACCTTTAAGGTAAAGGAGCCAACCAAAAACGTTTACCTTGTTACATTGTTAATTTTCGAGTTGGAACAAAACTCGTCCCAATCTTTTTTATCCTCTCTAGATAATCAGATATTTTATATCTTGGACAATTTATTCTTTACTAGCTGCGCCCCGCGGCTTCGCACGCCTATCCCACGAGAACTGATTTATGGGATAAAAAGTAGCCAACATACATGTTTACAAACTTGTAGTAAGTATAGGATTGAAAAAGAAAATTACAATCAATTAATAAAAATAAATTATTGAAATAATTCAGCTAACTGCAGACTATTGCATTGCAAGCAATCAGGTACGTAGCAATTATATAAAACAATATTGACTTTATATAACTTAAGTTAGCTCATTGGACAAGTGTAATTTATTATAACTAAGAATTCGACATTATTCTCTTCACACTGCATGATTTTTGATGTACCTACTGTTCAAACACAATTGTATGGTTGTTTCTGAATAAATGATTTATGATTTACCTCAACTGATCCACTGAATTTGTTGATAAATAATTTTGCAACTCACTTGGAGTTTTATTGTAGAAGCGTATTCATGATGACAATGATGATGACGGACATAATCGATGCCAATACCTCAAGGTACACAAGATGCCAAGAGTCAATGTGAATAGAGATAACTAGCTTTTCAATGAATTATTAAAAAAAATATATTATATTTTGTGCTCAAAATTTCAAAAATAGAATGTTGATGGCGCTGCACAAAAGTCAATTATTAATATCAAGTGTCATAAATATATTAATCAACGAAAAAACCTTCCGTTTCCAAATCAAATCAAATCAAATAATTTATTTATTTCCACTAGACTTGAATTTCATACAGCGCCATCTATCTTAGTCTATGGCAACATCTAAGGTTGCGTCGCATTGAAAAGCCCTGTTTGCCAGAATTGCCCTCCTGTGCTTATTGGCACAGTGCGGAACTGTCGAGTTCTCCAAACTTGTAGGCCAAGGTCGTGCAAGTAGGTCGCTAGGGCCAGTGGATACAAGGATTTATGGTAATGGACCGATGGTAGGGCCAGCGGATTGTGGGACACCCTTTATATCCCCGTTCATAAAGAATCTTGGTTACGTGTCCATGTCAAATGTACTGGGGGCCTACTACTAACAAAAGTCTAAGTTTCTGGTTCGTTTTCAAGCATCGTCAACACGTCACCCGTGATATTGTACAAAAACTTATCAGGAAGTTCGATTTTCGTTTTTACAAGTAGGTAGTGCATGGATATCATGCACACAAAAACGAGCTTAGACTTTGCACCACCCAACTCTTTCCGCGGCCGCGGGTATCGAGCGCCCCCGTAGATCAATTCTATCAGCGAACTGCGATCCCTAATCCGCGTGCCCAGCGTGGGGATTATGGGCATTACTCCCATTATATAAAAGCCAATAATGCGCTTACCAGGGGTAGGCCTGCGTCCAACCAGTGGACCAGTATAAACTAATAATATGACACCACAAAAATTTAAAGGAAATTCCAAACGGCGGCCTTATCGCCACAAATATCTAGGTGTGTAGCAACGAAACTCGTCACCCCGGACTATTAACACGTTTACTCACTAGGTGAGGTAACCAATGATTGAGTGACGTCATCGTTAGATCATTTAAAAGCTATAGTTTAGGTCGGCTACAGTGGAACTGGTGCAGTAAGGCGAGGTTGTTTTATCACACTAGTACTATAGGTAAATACGAAAGTTTGTTTGGATGTATGGATGGCAAAAACTACTGAACGGATCGGGCTGAAATTTCGCATACAGGTAATTCTAATCCTGGAATCAAACATAAGCTACTTTTTATCCCATAAATCTGTTCCCGTGGGATGAAAATCACGTTTAAACGTTTCCATAGGAACAAAGCGTGAGAAGCCGCGGGGCGCAGCTAGTGTGGAAATAAATAAGCAACTACGTTTTCCAAGCTTGATAGCAATAGCCGGATCCGGCACGGGTCATCGGACTGCATTAGCTGATAATGCCACATCCTATCTATTAATAGAATAAAAAAGAATAGAAAAAAAAACCATTTTATTTGGACACATGTACAAATACTGTTTTTCCGGCCAATTACAACCTGGGTCTCTTCAAGACAAGGGTGAATAGGTATCTTCTAGACCTTCGTGATGCACCGTCGGCCGCATCTTCACTTTCCATCAGGTGAGATCGCGGTCAAACAAAGGTCTATTTACCGTAAAAAAAAAAAAAAAAAAAATTCATTACGTCTTAAAAAACTATAAACCGACTTCAATTACATAGTTTTTACATGTATCCCATTACCAGTGCTAGACCAAATTAAAATGGGACCACCAGCTTTCACATAAAAAAAATCATAAAATCGGACTATCCAGTCAAAAGTTCTTAGGTTACAAACAAAAAAAGTTGAAAAATATAGTACAGTCGAATTGAAAACCTCCACACTTTTTTGAAGTCGGTTAAAAAAAGAGTTGGACCAATCGCGTTTTGGATGAACTGTTAACAAATCGTTAAGAGTTATCACAATAAAATTAAATATCCACTGCATTTTGTTAATTAAAAAATATGTACTTACAAGTGATTTTTCTTAAACTTGCGGTTGGTTGTAATTGTAACATAGGTAGGTTCTTAGAAAATGGTTTACGATTTGCAGGAAAATTTACTGTACGTACCTACCTTAACCGCCAAAATACGTAGGTATGTATTTCAATTTCGCGCGAATTCGTGACAGATTCCGATTTCGATTGAATTAGTATAGTCCTGAAGGTAGTGGTATATTCGCACACCTAGATCAAAACTTGGGCATAAATACCATGTTCCATAGTCAAAGCACAGAACAAGAGGTGGAGCGAACGAATCCTGGTACCCGCGAGACGCCTCACGCTCGCGAGGCAGGCCACGTAGAAGATGGTGCGACGACTTAGTACAGGTTGTTACAACAACATGGACCCGTCTGGCGAAAGATCGCAATGGGTGGAAATACATGGAGGAGGCCTACACCCAATCCTGGGTGTCCGATTAAATATTTATTGTAAAGAAACTTAATACTATAATAGATGATATAATGTGAGAATTATAAAGTGCAAATATGTTTAAAATGTAGAAACTGGAAATAAAGGCTTTATTTATTTATTTATTTTTATTTATAGTCAAAGCCGGCTTTAGTTAGTAATGGTTCCGTAGGACCGTGTGAATGGTACATACCTTTGGAAGCCTAATACCCAGCAGTGGGTGAAGTCGGGCTGCTGATGATTACACAAACATGGTAAACTAACTGCCAAACATGGTAAACCAATTGTCAAAATCTACCACAATCATAAACGTTCATCATCATCAGCCTATATTAGTCCACTGCTGGACATAGGTCTCCCCTAATGAGCGCCATAGCGCCCTGTCTTCAGCTTGACGCATCCAGCATCTGCCTGCACTCTTTCGCAGATCGTCATCCCACCTGGCCGGAGGGCGCCCTACACTACTTTTGCCGAGTCGCGGTCTCCACTCAAGAACTCGTTTACCCCATCGGTAGTCAGTTTCTCGCGAAATATGGCTGGCCCATTGCCACTTCATGCAGCTTGCTTATTCTTTGAGCTATGTCGATAACTTTGGTCCTCGATAGCATAACGTTAGCTCTTTCGAATGCGGACACCATAAAAACTCACTAAACACTTTAATTTAAAACGAATGACGTTGGTTCTAAACCCGGCAATGCGCCAACTAATATTCTTATGCAAAAATATTAATCAAGCTTCCTGGCGTTGGAAACGAAAGTAAATAATCTCATCATTATGTTATAATATAAACATGCCAATTTAAACGCATACCTAACCTTTTGGCAGATGGATCACTGGCTAAGTGCTATTAATACTAGTTTTAACCCCCTGCTTCAGACGAGTTTTTAGTGATAAATTGTTAATGACCATACACAGTGGAAACACAGGATTGTATTTATAAGACCACTCATAGGGTATTATTCTTTAAACGAATAAACATAATCCTTTTTAAAGGTGTATTACTAAATATAAAAAGGTATATATTTGTTTATTTTTTCTGCACAAAACATAAACAAACCTGCAGTACCTACTTAACCTAAAATTAACTTTCTTTTCAACGATTTTTAAATATAAGGGAAAGTACATAGGTACCTACTTGCTGATTTGAGATCCTTACAAATCTTTCCTCATAAAAAAAAAGTCAATGTGACGCGGTCACCCATCCAAGTACTGACCGCACCTGACGTTGATTAACCTCGGTGATCAGTTCTCAAGGTGATAAGGACATTGCTCTGGTTAATTATTACAATTATTAAAATTTTATTATTTGTTGTTATAGCGGCAACAGAAATACATCATTTGTGAAATGAGTTCATGTCTGGTGACAGATGGACAGAAGGACAGACAGACAGACGGACAGCAGAGGCTTAGTAATAGGGTATTTTACCCTTTAGTTAAAAAGTACCTTTTATCACATTATGCATCGAGTAATAATGTAGATGCTATGTTATTAATGTCTATTCTGCCCTAAAAAACAATTGACATGATTGCCCTACTGGTTAAATTTCACTGTGACTTCTCTCATAGGATCTGACTATATGGCCCCTACATAGAGTGTTTAGTAAACAATGCATCAGCTTAAAGAGCTGTTTATTAATTATGTTGATACACATAACAGCCATAATTTCAAGCACGCCCTCTGTGGCGCAGCGAGCGAAGGTCCATCTGCGACACAGGAGGTTGTGGGTTCAATTCCCGCCTGAGGACTGCAGATTGTATGAACTGCAGATATTTGTTCAGGATGTTCTGGGTGTTTTCTATCTATACAAATTTTATAAAGAGAAAATATTTGATAGTTTTTTGTTTGTATTGAATACACTCCGTAACTACTGGACTGTTTCTTTTTTTTACAATAAACTCTTCTTGCTAGGGGCTTTTGAAGATTATATGGACAGTTTGCTCTTTAATTTATTTAGATTAATTTATTTTATTTATAAATTATAATACCTACCTAATAACTTACCCCCTTATTCATAATAGTCTGCTAACTTAGCACGCTGCTAAATCTAGCTCTGTCTTCTTCTATTGACATAAGTTAGACTGAGAAATAACACTACTTAACGGCTGTTTTATGTTAGCAGACCATTATGAATAAGGGGGTTAGTCCATAATACTTATGGTAAGTGCGCTTAGAAAATTATATTTTATTTGTGCTTTAAACTTAATTTATTTTACTAAGAATATGAAATTTATTTTATTGTTTTAATTATATAAGCTTAAGTATTTGACTACATTTGACCGCCAGGGTGCACATACCCAGTTACAACTAACCATTCACTTAGATAAAAATGAATATGTGTAAAATAGCTAATACAAATCTAATTGGCCAGATTATTTAATGCTAACCTACACAGAGGAACTTCAGGCTATCTTGAGAGTTTTGAGCACATCTACTGCAAAAATCAATCCACCTGCCTTCTTGGAGGAGGCTGTATGCTGAGAAAGCTGCACTGAGCAAACTCTTGGGAGATGTCCTGAGCAGGCTCTTATCTCAGGAGTGCAGTCAAAGAGTTGCTTGCTAGTCATTGTGGGTAACTACAACTAAATTTGAACTTATAATATTACCAATTTTAGTAACATTGAACTAGGGGAACCGGACATATCGAACAGACATCCTCAACTTACCGAGGTCACTCCACGAGGCCTGTGAAGACCCCAGGAAGATTATGCGGGAGTTGGGCTGGCTATGCTAATGAAACGCATAATGTAACTACTGCGAGTCCAAATGCAGAAATAGGAGTACTTCTACCATTACCATCGCACACATAGCGACAGGAAAGGGGGAAGATTTAATATTTTATTGATGGATAGGAGATATGGATTTAGAGTTAGGTATAATTTTACAACATATCTGTTTCCTAATTATACAGTTTATGGCACATTGTCATCATAATCAAAGTGATAAAACAAGGAAATAAGAGCCAATAATTACACAGTGATATCATAAAATCATCTGATGCCAAGATTTACTGTGGAAAAAATAGACTATGGCTTCTAGTAATTTATTACTGCTGTACAGAACGTACGGAGAGTATCGACGACCTTGACGGTATAAAAAGTAGTTTATAATAGCGTGACAACGATGGATAGAGTGGAACTTACATATTGCGGAGAGCGTGGCCAAAAAGGGGTGTCACATCGCCAAATAAATAAATAAAAACGTGCTAGTCCAGTCACCTCAAGGTAGCTACTGTTTAACAACAAAAAAAGCGGTTTACTTACGTAATTCGTTCCGAATAACAATACAAACATTACACAAGGAATTGATTTTGATGAACCAACGATCACAATTTTCACAACAGATTTTACACCACAAATTTTTGTTCACAAATAATTTTATTGACACTGTGCGGTTGCGTCTGCTTGTTAGTTCTTTTATTTACAGTTCATTTTACTAATAAAAGCGGAAAATTGAAAGGAAAGCCGCGGGAATGAAACACCATTTTGAAAGATTGAAGAAAAGGTCGTCAAGGATTTTGATTTTTCCCCTTCTCTTGCTTGTCGCAAACTGACAGCTTGCGTCATTGCGACAAATATCATTTGACAAACTGATGACGGATACGGGGCTACCAGCAAGAGTATTAAATATCTACTAAAAACTTCCATTATATTATATACTAGCTGTGCCCCGCGGCTTCGCACGCGTTGTTCATATGGAAACGTTTAGGTGTTTTCCCGGCAATTATTAGAATTTTACTCGCCGTAAAAACCATCCTTGAACTTCAAACACTTCAACAACAAAAAGAATTGGCCAAATTGGTCCAGGCGTTATTGAGTTATGCGCTTACCAACACATTTAGCGATTCATTTTTATATTATAGATCAGATCTAACATTCTACTTTAAAAAAATTAAGGTCTAAGGTCAGGGAAAACACCAGACGGCTCACATCAAATGCATACAAAGCCCGCGTGGGCCTATAATAGTGAGTAGATTATCACTAGTGTCGGCGACCGATATACTTAGGTGTAGATTAATTCGGTTGAGCTAGTTTTAAGATTTTCTTTATACGCATTGTCAGTCGAACATTCTAGAGACACTATTTCGAGAGACGTAAAAAAATGCGTAGAAAGCTTTGTAAAGTTATAGAATATTCTGGAATAGTCGAAACCATTCGGGAACTTTCTGGAAAGTTCTGGAAGCCGTTAAGGAAGGCCGTAGAACATTCTAGAAATCCATGGAAGGATTCAGAACCTTATAGAATGTTCTGGAACCTAGCCATTCATATTTGAACAATTTGTCAAACGTTCTAGAACAAATCGAAAGAAAAGAAAAGGAACGCGAATATGTTCTCGAATTAGGAGCAAGATAGATATAGCTTCCAGAAAACCGTGGAAATGTTAGATAAGGACGGCTGATAATACGTATGATGAGTGAGTGAGACAGAGCTAGTCCACTAGATATTACGATTATATTCTAGTAAATTTTCAAGGGCCGGCGGAGGTATAAAAACCAGAGCTCATCCGTCGGTCAGCCAGTTCTATTTTAAGAGTCAATCTGAAGTGATCTAATACGGAAAGTGAACAAGTTCTGATCTGCTCTCCAGGCCCAAGCCTGAGAAAAAGTGTGTCTAGTATAGTGTGAATTCCTGAAAGTTTCAGTAGTGTTTAAGTGCTTTAGTGCTAAGTGTTTGTGTTTGTGGAAATAAACGCATATCATTGGAAGTACGGACTTTCACTGCATCATCAGGGATTCCTTCTAGTATACGCCGGTAGCTAGGTTTCCGTTCCGCTACAGCGTTGAGTGGCTGGTTAAACAGCTGCTTGTAAGTCATCTACTTCACGCCCCTCGACCACGTCACCGGACACGTCACCGGACAGCAGACGCAGACCGGGTTTGCCGAGTGCCACGTGTAGAGCACCGAGTTGAAGCTTTGAGCTCGCACCCCACGAAGCTTGGCATTGCCTGTACTGACCCTTGGCCTGGCGATTGAGTGCAGAAGCTGGTACCTTGAACCGATTGCACTCGCCGCAACCACTAGACTAATAAAAAATCGCCCAAGTGCGTGTTGGACAACGTGAAATTGATTTATAGATTCGTATCCCCTTACGAGATACATTTTGTGTGATTTAAGTAAAGCAACTAGTTTATAGTTTTCGGATTTATTAAATAATATTAAGATATTGCATCCATATATTTTGTCTTTATAATCAAAGATCACCCACAACTTCCTCCGCGGTAAAAAAAACCTTGAAATACAATTGGTTCTACAATTTACAAAACACAGTACCTACCTACACCTCAATTCTAAAATCCTACTTAAGTATAAACTTCAGTCTCATTTCCTTCGTTAATATCAGAAATAATCTTCCAATAAGCATAATCTTCCCGTAACCCTTTATTGCCCATGTAATACGGGTACCCTTTACTCGTTGCTAAATAAAAGATGCCTTGTTTACTTCTATTTATATCTAACCCCATTTCATTCACAACTTGAGGGATATTTCTATAACAATTAGCATCCCTAGCTTGCTGTAAATTTTGGCAATGCAACCCCAAAAACTTTCTTGGAAATTTCAACGCAGCTAACCACAAAGCAAGAACACGAAAATGGCTACAAGTAGACGTACAGGGATATAAATCTAAATCAGATGGTTGGAATTCGCCTCCGTTAACGTAGAAATCAACATGTCCCATCGGTGTTGCCATGCCAAAAGTGTCAATATTCGTATGGACTACTTGAACGAAATCAGCATTTGATTTGTCGAGTCTGTCTGTTGCATCTAAGGTTCTAAAGCACGGCCCAGAAGGTTCTAACGAGACAATTGTAGAGATGTTCTTTCCCGTCATGTTCTGGAAATTTCTGGCGATGTAGCTAACAGTCTGGCCGCCAAGGCTGAAACCGACAAGCTCCACAAGTCCGGGGTCAAGGCCGGATTCTGTAAGTTGGACTAGGACTTCAGCAACGTGTTTTCCGACAGGCCGCATCATTCGGCTGGCTCTAAAAATAAAACAACAGATTTATATACGATGATAAGTTCACATATTTTGACAACAAGGTACCAAGTCATAGCAGTAGGTACCTACGTATTATTATTAATATGTTTATTTTACTAGCATCATCATTAATTGTATGTAGTCTTTCTTGAATCCGTTTCTGGATGTAAGCCTCCTTTAATCGCCAATCATGGTCTGCGTGTTTTCGGATGTTGTCAAAACTACTTGTTGTCAGATCTTAATTCTAAAGCCTACGATCACGTAACAAAAGGACCGAATGCAATATAAAATCAAGGTGTAGTTTTAATTTAAACCATAAAATTATTGTTTTTTTTGGAAAATTTACAGTTGTCTTGAATCTTGCAGGTTAAATAGCTACTCACAAAAAGTAATGCACCGTGTTGAACCTCTGATTGTCCACAATGATAACGTTGTAGCCCTTAGCTTCGTACTCGTTCGCCAGCATAGCCGCTATGGGGAAATATGGTCCATCAAGGTAGCCCACTGCTAGAATGAAGGTTTTTCTGAAAAGAAAGAAAATATAGCCTTAGAATATTACGTTTTTGTAGAATTAAGATTAAGTATTCTAATGTACAAAGTCTACTAAACATGCCACATTGTCTTTCCGGACGAGTGTTCTAAATTCTACTAGTAATAATTCATGGTAGTTTTTCTCGAGCTGGCAACCTAAAATACATGAGATGCGTGCGAAATGTTGTTTGTCCGATTACAAGGTCTTCCTAATTCTACTCAGTTCCTTCCTGAACCTATTAGGCATTTATCTAACAGGAGTAGCGATTGCTATGGTCCCCGCACGCGCTTAGAAGGGTTTTTAAGTTACAAGATTATCAGGAATAATAAATGGCATTAAAAACTGAATTGTATAAAATCGAGTTTATGTTGCGTTATCGATAGCAAATCCTCCTCAAATTCAATTTAAGTACTAATTAATAAGGAATGGCAGAAAGTACCTGAGTTAGTAATTACAGTTGCGTTTAGCAACAACCTACCTATATTGGTCCACAGCTGGACGCAGGCCCCCTGATAAGCGCATCATTGGCTTTTATCGCATGGGGGACAGGATATTGCCTATACCTAGGGTTGCCATACGTCCCGTATGTACGGGACTGTCACCGTATTTGGCCATCCCGTCCCGTATTACTACATGTCCCGTAATTGTCCCGAATTTTGACAAAATACGGAAATAGAGGTGAGTGGCCGGCAAAAAAAAAATACCTTGGTAATGATGAGATGTTAATTTAAGTTAAAAATTGTCAACATGCAACATTTCGAATTTCGAAAAAAACTTTGATATAAAAATTTTGTTCTTTTTGTTTATTTTATAGGTACTTTTGATATGATTGAGATCAGACGGTCTCTGCTAGAAAACACGTAGTTTGTCTCTCACTATGTACACATGCGTGCTTTGTATGGTGTAGTAGAAAAGCCGCGTGTCGGCGTTGAATGTGTTTCGGGCATCGAAAGGGAAAACGTCCCATATTGGTTCCTAGAAGTTACGGCAACCCTACCTATACCTAATCCTCACGCTAGGCATGCCGTTTGAGGATCGCAGTTCGGTGGTAGTATACTTAATTGGATGCAGTTAAGCATAGTGAGTCCAAGCGCCATTTTCAGTTTTGTGGGAAATGACATAAACTCGTTTTTGGTGACAGGAGATTAGCATTTGATTTTTCTGAATTTTTTTTTATGTTTATCGAAGCTTCTTATTGTAGTTTAGCATGCTACAGAAAAAAAAAACACAAAACAAGTATTTATTTTGGAAGATATAGCTAAAAATACACTTGGACTCTCGATAAATCTGATGTTCTCATTTTGCAAAACGAGTCCAAGGGACATTTATGTCGTTTAGACTCCTCATGCGTATCTAAATTAGAAAGAAAATATCGTTTCTAGCTACAATCTTAAAAAAACTTTAGATATGCAGACCTACTCAGCATCTTAAACTAGGGGAAGATAGAGAGAATTGAGAAACGCGTTGGAAAAAACTATTTCATGTTTCATTTAAAATCGTTTTTTATTTATGTTTCTCATAACGGTAATATTTAATTTCTAAAAAAAATCTAATTAAAATAAAAAGAACTATCTTAGATGTTTCAGCTTTCTTAGACAAACAGGCATACAGGGGCCTGATTTCACTAACAAAATCGCCTCACAATATTATCACCGCTATATATCGCTTATCAATCACCGCCATTTACACCTTTTGGTATTCTACTAACACGTTTTTTTTTGTTTATGCCCTAACTATGACTATAACGACTATGACAACCGTTTGACAATTTGACCGTTCAATGGTGTGGTGGTGCAAGTGTTATGGCGCCATTATAGCATTTGTCTAAAAAATTGTGGAATTAGGCCCCAGATCGGCACACTCGGATGAAGTGGAGGATATGTCCGAAGACATATCGAAAGCCTTACATAACTCCACTAAGGCTCACTTGAACGTTGTTATGGGGGACTTTAACGGCAAGGTGGGAACCCGGACTGGCAACGAATCCCGAATAGGCTCGCATGGTTATGGAGTTAGGAATCACAGGGGGCAAATGCTTGTCAACTTCCTTGAGAAGGAAATGAACTTAATGAACTCCTACTTTAAGAAACCGCCCCAGAGGAAGTGGACGTTGCGAAGCCCCGACACTGTGACTAAAAATGAGATCGACTTTATCATGACGGATAACAAGCACATATTCAGAGATGTCTCAGTGATTATCAAGTTTAATACCGGATCTGATCACCGACTGCTCCGAGGCTCTCTGAATATCAATTTACAGCTTGAAAGAAACCGTCTGATGAGGCCCACGCTCCGACCTAACCCAATCCAAATCATGGCGGGCACCGAGAAGTTCCAGCAGCTTCTCGGGAATAGATTCGTTGCCTTGGATCCCACTGATGACGCTGACGAGACCCTACACAATCTGGTTGAAATGTTGACGAACTGGTCTGTTCTGTAATCCTTACAGCGATGCCAAGTAGACTATCGTTATATCGAGGTGCTAAGATGTCTCTACGACGCCGCAACCATGAATGTCTAAGTACAGGACCAGCAGTCCAAACCCATCCAACTATGCAGAGGAGTGGAAAAGGGGATGTTATATCCCCGAAACTGTTCACGAGCGCGTTGGAAGATTTGGCAAGGGCATTAACATCTCACACCTGCGATTGATACCTGCTGATGACGAAGTCTTAATGGCAGTCTTAGTCGCTGGAGGAGCTGAACCAGATGCTGGACGGCCTAGCTTCAGCCTCGCGACGCATCGGTCTCGGCATGAATTTGGATAAAACCAAAGTCATGATCAACGCCCTCATTGATCCGGGGCCGGTCGTCGTACATAGCCGACCTCTCGAAATTGTCTCCGAGTATACTTACCTTGGGCAAATTCTGCAGTTGGGTAAAAGCAATTTTAAGAAGGAGGCCAAGAGGAGGATCCAGTTGAGCTGGGCAGCGTTTGAAAAACTACGTCGAGTCTTCTCGTCATCCACACCGGAATGCTTGAAAACGAAAGTTTTCAATCAGTGCGTCCTACCCGTCATGACCTACGGAGCTGAGACGTGGACACTCACGATAGGGCTGGTCCACCAGTTTAAAGTCGCTCAGCGAGCTATGGAAAGAGCTATACTTACTCGGAGTCTCTCTAAAAGATAGGATTCGTAACGAATACATCCGACAGAGAACCAAAGTTATCAACATAGCTCAGAGAATTAGCAAGCTGAAGTGGCAGTGGGCCGGCCATATTTCGCGAAGAACTGACAACCGATGGGGTAAAGGAGTTCTTGAGTGGAGACCGCGACTCGGCAAACGTAGTGTAGGTCGCCCTCCGGCCAGGTGGGATGACGATCTGCGAAAAACTGCAGGCAGATGCTGGATGCGTGAAGAATTGAAAAAAGGCCTCTAGGTGTGGCGGGGAGAGAAGTGAGTACTTAACTTCAATTATTATTATGCATCACAAGTCTATGCGACAAATGTTTGAAGTTCAGAAGGAAACTCTTGTTTATTAGTTTTGCAAAACCAGTCCAAGCAACAAAGAGCTGTCGCTTGGACTACTGATGCGTAACACTACGTCGTTTGGGCTTGTAATGTATAAATGGAAATGTGTTTTCTTGTTATGAACTTTCGCTGTTAGTTTTAGATTGGTTTTTGGACTTGTTTTGCGTATCAAAATATATAGTTTGCCATAGATGGCGCTTGGACTGGGTATTAAAAAAAAGCACTTAGAGTGAAGCTGCTGCACGAGTGTTTTTTTTAATGGGTAAATTATGCCCTAGTGACTACGAAACTGCAAGAAAATCCAAAAATGAAATTTGGCGCTTGGACTACTTATGCATAACTGTATCCAATTGTTCTACAGGGGCGCTGCTGTCCGCTCGGGCGGATATCCCTTAGTCGCCTCTTACGACCCACGCGGGAAAAGTTGGGGTAAACCACTAAACTGGACCTCACAACCTAAAACTTATTGCTCCATCCGGTATCAATACATAAACTGTACGTGTATTTAAGTTCAATAAGGTCACTGATATAAGCTTTCAACAAATTGACGAGCTGCATCTAGATGCTATTATTAAATTTAATAAATAAATAAATTCAAATAAAATATGTGGGACAAATCACACAGCATTATCTTGCCCCAAGCTAAGCAGAGCTTGTGTTATGGGTACTAGATAACTGATATACATAATACAATACACTACATAGATAGATATTTTTTTATTATACACAGAAATCATCCAGAACACCCTGAGCAAATATCTGCAGTAGGTATGTACAAACACGTCCACCGCGTCACAGAGGTCGTCATAATCTGGTGTTCAAACACAGAGGCCTGGGTCCGTTACATTTACCTTGTAAAGTTGATCCTAGGATCCTTGGCGATGCTCCGTGCGTTCCAGTAGGAGTACTTCATCCGGCTGCGTCCATTGCCCTGCACCACGAAGGAGAGGTACTTCAGCTGGCTGCGCGGGATCTCCGCGGGCTTCGTGGAGCCCAGACCTGGAACAGAGGACATTTATCTATAATCTACAGGTAGCTCAACTGATCCATATCAATACCAGTCTGAGACGTCTCCAAGACGTGGGCTGCATTGCCCCGCTGTATGGCAATGCTGATGCGCTGCGCCAGATACTCACCAGCTCCGGGGGTGGCCTATATATCGAAATACCTTGGTAAGTGCAGACATTGATATAAGTACATAGATCTTTTTGCAACCTCTACTATCGTTCTCAAGCGTTTGTTTTGTGACAAATTCTTTTCGATAACATCAACTTAAACTTATTTTTAATGTAGGAAACTTTACTTTACTGTATGTAGTAACCTTTTGTCCACTAGCACTTTCACTGTCTCTGACCTAGGACTATTTCTCCTTACAAAGTCAACTAAGTTTATGCGGAAGAACAAAGCTCCGATTGCGTAGCCTACCTAAATGTCCAAATAAATCACGGGGTAGGATTTACAGGCCTGTCCTTGGCATACTTTACTCCGTTTTCCTACTTATTGCTGCATGTTAGTCATAGAGAATTGGCGCTTATCCACTGTCTGAGCAGTAGCGGATTAGCTACGAGTACCTATATAACGGGAGTAGTAAATACTAGGGCCCCGCGCTTGTGTCAAAGACAATATAAATTACAAACATCCTCATTTGCAAAATTATAATTTTGCGCGTCTCACTCTGCTCGCTGATGACTGCGATCGCCAACCCGTATGCCCAGCGTAGGGAGAGATTGTGGATATTACCCTCCATGACATAAAAGCCAATAAGGCGCTTATCAGGGGGAGGCCTGAGTCCACCAGTGAACTAATATAGGCTGTTGAGTTTGAGGCTGAGGGCCCTGGTATTCTTGATGCCACGTCATTACGAAATAGTGACTGACACTTGAGTGACACGTTATAGTCACCTAACGTTTCTTTTGACGCTGCGTCAATGACGCATTATGACTAAAAACATTATCAAAGTCTATTTACAACAGTTCAATGGAATTTTTTGTTTACCTGCGATCGACAGATATTAGTATTCCAAACATCAATTGTTTACTAATACCTACGTAGTAAAGGTACTTAGTACCTACCCATTGTATTCGGTTCCCAAATAAATTCAGAAACTTGGGGTCATCGTTTTTGCATGGGCTTAGACAAAAGACCAGTGAAATCGCTTGGTGATAAGCAGTGATCGGAATTATGAGGGCTAAAATACCTAAAGTGCATAGAACAGAGTCAAAAAAAGTGGAGACTTCCTTACTACAACAATTTTATTCGGACAATTTTCGGCAATTGGGCCGAAAATTAGAAAAATTGTTGCTGTAGGAAATAAAGTATGTAAATGTTATTGAAACTAATGTTAATCACTTCTTCCGCTAGTGGACAAAAAATTGAAGTGAATTAAAGTCAATTGCACCTTATTTCTTGTTGATAGTAATAACTATTTATCAAGCTGTTTAAATAGTAAAAATTTGACTTGTCTTATTTTGTAAGTCTAAAGAAATAAACGATTTGACTTTGACTTTGACTTTGAAATGATAAAAATCATTATTATAAACGACTGCAAAATGTTTTTTATTTTATAACATAGTTGTAAAACTCTGTTTCGCATTCAAAGAGTCGTTGTGCATGCTTCACTCACTCCTGTAGCTACCCCAGTTAAGTACGCATCTTTGACAGAATTTAAAAAAAAAAATTGTCGAATTAATACAGTGACATTTTACCTGTTTTGCACACGCTCTTAGCTGAGTTTCAGAACAAATAAGGCAGAATATGCATATGTATGTGGTTGATACGTGAATTTAAAATGTAATAAATATTTTAAATGGCTCCCAAGAGAGTAAAATTATTAAAAGAAAGATTTCCGAACATGCCATTGCCACCAGAAACTGTCATAACAAGGTGGAGTACATGGCTAGAAGCAGCTTCGTATTATGCAAAATATTACGAACAAATAAAAAATATTCTAAAACTTCTTAGAAGCTCTGAATCTCTGTTCTTCAGGCACGCTAAAACTGTACTAGAAAAATATAATCTAAAAACTGATTTATTGACGAATATTTTAAAATCATTCAAAGCTTGTAACAACCACATAAGTTATTTTTTTTGTAAAAAAACTTGGTCATATGACCAAGCAATACTTATTTTAAGCTGGTGTTCATCTGAACGAGTCAAAATAAAACTAGAAAACTTTATTTACAGAAATACAGATCGAGATGCATTAAGTTGATTAATTTAGCAAAAGGATTTGGCGAGTGAGCTCTACATTTAAATAGATTTTAAGCGCAAAAAAAATCGTTTAAAGGTTGAAGTTATATATAAAAGTTATATATAATATACATATATAGATAAACTCCTAATAATTTATTATAATTCAACAAGGAAAACTTCATTCCTGATAAAACCTGCATTAAGCCCACCCTCTGTACTTCAATGCAATAAAAAAGCCTTTAGCGATTTAGATTAATAGACTAATTTCCTTATCAACCGAATATTATCAAGGTTGTTAAAATTGGTTACTTTAATAATTAGGTATTGAGTTTATGTTTAGGTCCAATGGTTGTATAAAATTAATAAATGGGTGAAACTATAAAGTAGATTTTTTTACTTTTCGTTTGTTAGTTATTCATAGGCTTATAAGGTGGAATTACATTACCTTCTGCACCTTTTTACTTACATCGTTCCAAAGAAACCATTAACATTTCATTTAAAAATAATAAACCTACATCGATAATTAATTCGATACTTGTTTTACAGAGTTAATTTTAGATGTACCTACTTTAGTAATATCCCGAAAACCGAAACAATTGGGCCGAAAAAATATTTAGTGCTAAAGCGTCTCCACTTGCCTCTGTTATTTTTCGAGCAGTAGGTATTTTAGCCCTCATAATTCCGATCACTGGTGATAAGATTATGTGAAGAGCTTACCTACTTACATCATTTATTTCATACCATAGGTATTTTTGCCGAAAACTAAGAATAGATTTTATTCATAAGATAGTACGGGTATGTATAAGGTATTTATCTAAAATAATATTGTGTTATAAAGTTATATACATAATATAAAATAATATTACTTTTCTTACTACTGCTTGCTAAGTTGCTAACTATTTAAGAACTACATTTAACCGAACTGTATAAATTCTTTTGCAGTGCCCTACACTACAGGGTAAACATGTACTTACTATTGATAAGCATACATTAACACCTAAGCTGTATACGTGCAGTGTGTGTAGTTGGCAATTTGCAGTCCGTGTAATTGGGTCCTAACGCTTTCTTTATTGTAAACCGTTTGTCTAGACTCAAGGCCAAACGAACTCACTTGAAGATGAACGTTGAATTTAACGAAAAAGTTAAATTATGTAAATTGTATGTTTGGGATAACTCTTTGAAATATTAATATTAAGTTGTATGCTCAATTAACTATAAAAAACCCATTGTTTTTGTAGGTAGACGTAGTATCTACCTACAGTTACATACGTATACGTCCAATTTTGACGAACATGTAGGTAGGTACTCTAGTTACAATCATTTCTTATTTTTTGAGGGTTTAGATTTATATTTCTGAGAATTCTATTAGACGCCAAAAGCTTAGACGCGCGTTCAACTCCCGTCTAAGTCAATCTTTTGAAAGAATTTTTGAAAGAAATCATACAATATTCAATATAGAAAATGTTATTTTAAAAATCATGGGCATTTTATACGTTTTTTTTTTGAGAATATGGATGAAAATTGATCTCAAAAGATAGGATATTCTCGTTGAACCAGTTTAATGTATTGTAGCTACCTGAAGAGACAGTATAGGGATCTGCCCTTACTGTCTCTTCAAAAAATCTACCCTGTACACCTCACCTCACTTACCACAGTACCATCAGTGGTACTACCTAATGGTACTACGGTAAACGAACGATCTCAACAGCCTGGTCCACTGCTGGACGCAGGCCTCCTCACACGCTACATTATAATTATAAAAAAAAATAAGTGACTCTTAACTAATCACTAATCAGCTAATCACACACCTCTTCACGCCAACTATTGTAATTTTCATTTCAATGAAATTTTTTTTTTACCTTGAATTGTACATTAGATGGATAATTTATTTGTAGTAAATTTGTAATTAACTTGAAACTACTGACATTATAATTACAAACTTACATCTTTATGACTCATGTTCGCAAATTTTGACTTTCGAACTTTTGAACATTTTGAATTTTTGAATTACTGAACGGATTAGGCTGAAAGGAATAGACGTAGT
Source organism: Eupithecia tripunctaria (assembly GCA_955876795.1). NCBI lineage: Eukaryota > Metazoa > Arthropoda > Insecta > Lepidoptera > Geometridae > Eupithecia > Eupithecia tripunctaria. Next base: position 1,686,873 of record OY041623.1, on the reverse strand, counting down.
TCTAGTTAAAAAGCATAGGCTATTTTTATCCCATAATTCAGATCATAGAATAGAAATCACCTTTAAACGTTTCCCTAAGAAAAACGCGTGTGAAGCCGCGTGACGTAGCTAAGTAGCTAATACTATAAATGCGTTAGTTTGGATGGATGTTTGTTACTTCTTCACGCCAAAACTACTGAACGGATCGGGCTAAAATTTTGCATACACGTAGTGTTCTAATCCTGGAATTATTATAAAGTACTTTTATCCCATAAATCAGTTCCCACGGGATAGATACGCAGCGTCGGGCAGAAACTACTTAGTGCAATATAAATTACAGTAATTCAATTCATTTATTCATACTATAGATTCACAGAACCTGCTGGGTGACCGAGCTTCGATCAGGTTTTTTTGGTAAATTGTGGTTATAGAAATTATAGTAGATAGTACTATTCACCAATAGATGGCAGGAAGAGTCAATTGAATACGATAAATCTAATTATTGAAAACATAATTAAACTAATAAAACATTAGGAACAGTAAAGCCAACGAACTCAAAAAGTTTATACAGACATGGTTGAAAGATCTTGATTACGATGATGTCGAAGAAATGCTTATGAATCTACGCCCTTAAACTTTTACGTAATTATTTTAATTTAAACACTTAAAGTAACGTCATTTGTAATTAAAATTGTATAATGATTATTGTAGTTTAGATAAACCATAATAGGTAAATATTGTTTAATAAGAGCGCACGGAAGTGAGTGGTAGAGAGAGATCATTCCTCTCTATCCCATTGTCTTTGTTTGTCGATATTTTTGTGTATTCATATTCATACGTACCTTATTCTTTTTACTGTTTAGTTGTCTTAAGAACGACATAAATGTATCATTTTTGTAGGACACAAAATGTATTTAACATGGGAGAAGCCACTGACTCCTGAAATACAGTTTTTACTAGTTCGGGAGTCTATGGATTCATTTGTATAGTGTATGTTTACTTGTGTCAAATAAATGAATTTATTATTATTTATTATAAAACGACATTTTCTGAAAATGAATCCTAGCTAGATCGATTTATCGCGCTCGAAACCCTCTGATACTAAATAAAAAAAATATAACAACCATAATTTAACTTATATGTATTAGTAGTAGGTAAGTAGGGTTTTTAGACATATTTTTTGTCATGGTAAGTCATCATCATTATCAACGTATGTTAGTCCACAGCTGGTGGATGAGCGCCATAGCGCCCTGTCGTCAGCTTGACGCATCCAGCATCTGCCTGCAGTCTTTCCCAGGTCGTCATCACACACTACACTACGCTGGCCGAGTCGTGGTCTCCACTCCAACATATCTTAACCCCATTTGATTGAACTATGTCGATAAATTTGGTTCTCTGTCGGATGTATTCGTTACGAATCCTATCCTGCAGAGAGACAGCATAGCTCTTTCCATAGCTCGCTGAGCGACTTCGAACTGGTGGACCAGCCCTATCGTGAGTGTCCACTTCATGGTAAGTATTATTATATTGGTGTCAAATCAGATGTCGCCAAAATTAAACATATTTAATTTGTCAGTACTAAAAATGTCACTGGCCGCCAGTGACTGGCGGCGGCGCCTGTCATAATAACAATCGAAATAATAAGGATGGCATTATTTTTAGTCCTGTCAGATTAGTTTAGTTTGGATTTGGTAACGTCTGAATATACGCCAATAAGGATGGCATTATTTTTAGTCCTGTTAGATTAGTTTAGTTTGGATTTGGTAACGTCTGAATATACGCCAATAAGGATGGCATTATTTTTAGTCCTGTCAGATTAGTTTAGTTTGGATTTGGTAACGTCTGAATATACGCCAGTAAGGATGGCATTATTTTTAGTCCTGTCAGATTAGTTTAGTTTAGATTTGGTAACGTCTGAATATACGCCAATAAGGATGGCATTATTTTTAGTCCTGTTAGATTAGTTTAGTTTGGATTTGGTAACGTCTGAATATACGCCAATAAGGATGGCATTATTTTTAGTCCTGTCAGATTAGTTTAGTTTGGATTTGGTAACGTCTGAATATACGCCAATAAGGATGGCATTATTTTTAGTCCTGTCAGATTAGTTTAGTTTGGATTTGGTAACGTCTGAATATACGCCAATAAGGATGGCATTATTTTTAGTCCTGTCAGATTAGTTTAGTTTGGATTTGGTAACGTCTGAATATACGCCAATAAGGATGGCATTATTTTTAGTCCTGTCAGATTAGTTTAGTTTAGATTTGGTAACGTCTGAATATACGCCAATAAGGATGGCATTATTTTTAGTCCTGTTAGATTAGTTTAGTTTGGATTTGGTAACGTCTGAATATACGCCAATAAGGATGGCATTATTTTTAGTCCTGTCAGATTAGTTTAGTTCTGATTTGGTAACGTCTGAATATACGCCAATAAGGATGGCATTATTTTTAGTCCTGTCAGATTAGTTTAGTTTGGATTTGGTAACGTCTGAATATACGCCAATAAGGATGGCATTATTTTTAGTCCTGTCAGATTAGTTTAGTCTAGTTTTGGTAACGTCTGAATATACGCCAATAAGGATGGCATTATTTTTTGTCCTGTCAGATTAGTTTAGTTTGGATTTGGTAACGTCTGAATATACACCAATAAGGATGGCATTATTTTTAGTCATGTCAGATTAGTTTAGTCTAGTTTTGGTAACGTCTGAATATACGCCAATAAGGATGGCATTATTTTTAGTCATGTCAGATTAGTTTAGTCTAGTTTTGGTAACGTCTGAATATACGCCAATAAGGATGGCATTATTTTTAGTCATGTCAGATTAGTTTAGTCTAGTTTTGGTAACGTCTGAATATACGCCAATAAGGATGGCATTATTTTTAGTCATGTCAGATTAGTTTAGTCTAGATTTGGTAACGTCTGAATATACGCCAATAAGGTAATGTCGGTACGGTAACATCTGAATAGACACCAGTTTAGTCTAGTTTTGGCAACATCTGAATAGACACCAGTTTAGTCTAGTTTTAAAACTAGACTAAACGTATCTGACAGGACTAAAAATTATGCCATCCTTATTATTTTGATCGTTATGACAGGGACAGCGACATTTTTAGTACTGTCAAATTAGTTTAGTTTAGTTTTGGCGACATTTGAATAACACCATTATCTCATTATTTACAAATTAGAGACGAAACAAGGGTATTGTCCATTTGATGATTGTTAAATAAGGTAGTTAAGTGACGTTCGAAATAAAAAACTTAATAAGATGCAGAAAAATAAATTGTTCTACCTACAAGTAATTGATATAGCAGATCCGAAGTTTTGCGGATATTTTATGTAAGCCATTTTAATGTGTGGAAGTATCTTTGCTAAAATAAACTTTAAATGAATTCGTAGCATATAATATAACTTGTTCACAAAGTAGCTAAGTGGTGCTGGCTTAGAATTTGCACTACCCCTACTCTTCCCGCGGGTGTCGTAAGAGGCGACTAAGGCATATTTACAGGGGGCGGGCAGCAGCGCCTCCTGCTGAACAATTATGTCACCAAACTGCGATCCTTAACTCGCATGCCAAGCGTGGGGAAACTATTGCACCGATTTAAAAAAATATTTCTTCGTTACAAATCATATTTTTCAGGGAACGACATAGGCTATTCTTTTAACCCGGAATTCATAACGACTCAATAATTCTAATAATAAGTCCGTTTGTAAGAATATCAGCCATTACCCATTCCCAATCCTTTTATGGCAACTATTTTAGCGTGCAGGCTGTTCGTCTATGGAACAAACTGCCTGCCGCTATCAAACTTGCTCCTTCCATCAACTCCTTCAAATCCCAACTCAAGCCCCATTTTCTATCTTCCGCTATCTAAACCATTATTTTTATCTTTATAATTCGCCTTTACATGTAACTTTTTATGACAGTGTAGCTTAGTTGTCAGCAATTAGAATAAATAATTGTTTCCTATCTCCTCTTTCGGTATTATTTTTACTATATTATATATATATATATACATATATATTTTTGTCTTTTTTAGGTAAAGCTTCTTTAGGTATGATGTGTATGTAAAACTTTCTAGTTATGTTTGTATTGTATGTACCTTCATAAGTATTTTAATGATAAAACTTTTATACTGTTTACTCCTGTGCTACCAACTCTTTACTTACCTACTTAACTTAGGTATATCTATTGTTTCGCAATTTCTTCCAGGCAACCTTACTGGAAGAAATTGCTTTAAGCAATAAGGCCGCCTATTGTACGTTTTTTGAATTTCTTTTCTTATTTAGATATAAGTTATTTTGTTTTTTATGTAAAAATTCAATATCAGAAGGTAATTGGACACGTCGCAGTGTAGAACGTTCTCCGGCCAGGTGGGATGGCGATCTGCGAAAGACAGATGCTGGATGCGTCAAGCTGAAGACAGGGCGCTATGGCGCTCATTAGGGGAGGCCTATGTCCAGCTGGACTAATATAGGCTGATGATGATGATAATGATGATGAATTGGACACGTATTTTTTCTAGGCCCCTTTCGGCTTCGTATATGTACTTACTACTTGGCATCCTGTACAAGCGGCATCCTTGGCAACCGTCCTCCAAAAAAGGAGGAGGTTTTCAATTCAACTGTTTTTTTTAATTATGTTGTTTGTTACCTCAAAGCTTTTGACTGTGTAGTCTGATTTTCATTTTTTTTTGAAAGCTGGTGCTTCTTGTGTGGTCCTATTTTATTTGGTCCAATTCTGAGAATGATTCCATATAATTGAAGTCGTTTTCTTAAACAATATCAATTATTATTTGTCATTTTGTTTTTAATTATTATTTATCACTTTGTGGATGATGATGTTTATAACACTGAACCTACTGGCCTGGGTGCCTAACAATACAGCGCTGGCGCCTAAAGAATGTAATCTAACATCACCTGGCAGTCTCTCAGTCAGGCAATTACTTACATAGTTTACAACATTATGAAAACTTGTAATGTACCCATCCATTATATTCTCTCTAGCACCTCAAGGTATTTTTGTGGATTTTTTTTTGCTATTTTTCCGAAAGTTTTATTCCTTGTAGAACAAGGAAGGAAGGAGTACAACTATCGTAGTATAAAACACTCCGATCGCATCTGTTCACGAGGGCAATTAAAAAGTTTTATCGTCAGCATCATCTTTAGCCTATACTAGTCCACTGCTGGACATAGGCTTCCCCTAATGAGCGCCATATCGCCCTGTCTTCAGCTTGACGCTTCCAGCAGTTTTTCGCAGATCTTCATCCCACGTGATCGGAGGACCCTACACTATTTATGTAGTTAACCGGGAAAAACAGAAAAAAGTGTACTACATAATACTCATTTATAAATATTTTCAAACTTACGCGATTTGAAAAGTGTGTAGGTCTTTATAAACGACTTCAAAAAAGGAGGAGGTTCTCAATTCGACTGTATTTTTTTTTATGTTGGTTACCTCAGAAATTTTGACAGGGTGGTCCGATTTTCGATGATCCTTTTTTGATGTGAAGCGGGTGCTTTCCATGTGGTCTCATTTTAATTTGGTTCAGTTCTGACAATAGGATCCATTCAAATTCATGAAAAAACTATAAAAATTGAAGACGGTTTATAGTTTTTAAAACAAAATTGTCGGTGGTCTTATATGAGATGACCCCACACTAGGTAATCGCCAAACGTAACGCCTATCCAGTTTGAAACTATTTTGCTTTGCTTTAAAAACAAAAGATATCGAGCAAGCCGGGGTTGGCAACTATTCACTTCACAGAAAAATCACCCTAGTGGTGGTAAGGCGCAATTTTTGCTGACTATATCTTCTATTAAAAAATAATCACTAAAACAATAAAACACATACAAACTGACATGAATCCAGCTGGGAAGCCGAGGTCCCCTCTCGACTCCAAGTTGACAGGAGCGGCCATTGCGAATATACAGCACAAAACAAAACTAAGTTCCATTTCCATCATTTCACAATTTTCCTCAAAATCACATCATAAAGTTATATACTTCCGATCAATTAAATACACTCTCGAAATGATTAATTTACCAATAATTGAATAATGAATAGTGTCCGAAAGAGTTCTGGAAAGTTCGCTAGAGGAAATCCCTACTTGAAACTTTTTGACTTTTGAAAATGTATAAAAAAAACTCTTATTATTTTACTAATTTCTCACAAATATCACAGATTTATGGCCACTATAATATTTTTGACACTTCTGTAAACTATGTAAGTATATATTTTTCACAATAATTTCACAATTTTTTCACAAACTATAACAGTTTGAACGCTTTTGTAAACTAATTATTATTCATGCACGAAAAGCGCGGCAAATTTTTTGTTATTGTCAACGTGCGTCCATGAAGAACTCTTTCGTTTGAATACATAGTAGTAACCTCTTTGGTATGAACGTAAACTGAGACGTCAGCGAAGGTTATACGTCGGTTGTGGCGGAATTTTGCTCATTAGATGTTAGATTGGGTTTCAAAACGGTTTGTGTTTGCGAGTTTATTGCTATGATATGACATTTTACCTGTTAAGTGAAGATACGGTTCTAAAGTGTGTTTTTTTACAACAACTTTTGACAATCCACAATGCATCATCTAACCATAAGCTAAGTAGAGCTTGTGTTATGATTATGAGTAATAATGTCCTCCTAGCCGAATTTCGGCCATGGCGGCCAGTCTCAACGAAGACTAGCCAGGTGCGCAGGACATATTATAGGGCACAAGTGTGCGCGCAAACACAAATGCACTCTCTATTCCCTCACTCTCATAATCCGATGGGACGGCAGACCGACGCAACCGCGGAGAGGTTAGGCGCAGGACCAACAGCTTCACGTGCTTTCTGAGGCACGGGTAACACCGCCAACTTCCTGGCTCCGGGCTGCTACTGTGAATTTCTCTTGCTAGAAAAAACCCAATAACGATTGGCTCGACCCGGGATTTGAACCCAGGACCTCATAATAAGCGGTTGAACATGCTGACTGCTAGACCAACGAGGCAGTGTTATGAGTACCTACTACATGACTGATACACATAATACAATACACTAAATAGATTATATACTTTTTAGAAAAACGACAAGAGCACCCTGAACAAATAACTGCACAAAAATTTCAATTGCTTTTTGGTGCTGGTGTAGAATTTGCGCTACCCCAACTCTTTTCGTGGGTGTCGTAAGAGACGAAGGATATCCACCGGGATGAGCAGAAGCACCCCCTGCAAAACTATTTTACCACCGAATAACGAGCCAGCTTGAGCATATAAGGCCGTATACAGAAAGAAAGCTGTAAACTTATAAGCGCTTACCGGCGCTTGACAGCGCTGGTCCGTTCTACACAAAGGAAGCTGGTTGACGCAGTTGTTTAGGCAGCGCCCAGCGCTGACCAGCGCGTGTTGAAGCTTGTCGGCACTTGTCGGCACCGTTCGGTGCTTATCGGCGCGCGTTCATATATTTTCCTTGCGAAGGTTACCAGCGCTGTAAAGCGCCGGTAAGCGCTTATAAGTTTCCAGCGTTCTTTCTGTATACTGACTAAGGCCCCATGATATAAACGCCAATAAGGCGCTTATCACACGGGCCTGCGTCCAGCAGTGGGCCAATACAGGCTGTTGAGTTGAGATGAGGTGAGTAGAGCAAAAGTGGATCTCCTAGGGTTCCAGAATCGATCCCTACACATTTTTCGGGCACCCTGTCTTTCACATAAGCAATCGTAGGTGTAGGTACGTACTTAGTACAGTATATTTTATTTAGTTAATTGGATACTTTATCTATTTTAAGTACCTAGCTTTTGATGTAAGTAATTTATTTTCATTATTAATGTAAGCAGGTAATTGGCTGTAAAATCCATAATATGCAATGAAATAAACGTTAACATTAATAAATTTCAATCGTAAATTTTTAGTGCAATTTTTTTATTCGGACTTTTACATCTTAGTTCTATCGTAAACATATAATTATATAAGCTTAACAAAATTAACATTATATAACAAAAAATAAAATAACTTAGTAGGTGTTTGTTGTTTTTGTTTGTTTTTCATTTCATTTCATTTTATTTCATTACATTTCCTCGTCCTATTTAATTAATTTTGGGCATTTCTGTGGGCAAAGTCAAAACAGTCATGTTTTTAGCTCATTGTTATTTATTTACTGTTTAAATCTAATTTTCCTTAAAAATCTAAAGGCTTTGCATACTGGCAATCTTTACACCCCTTCTTGGGCCGACAAATCCCCCCTAAGCACACGACCTCCCCTTTTCTAGGGTGTTCTGGCACCTTCTCCGGCTTGTACCAGGGCTTGTGGAGGCTGCTCATCATGGCTTGTTCTTGGGGCAGCAGTCTCTGGAGTCTTTGACCTTTGTATGGTGCTGATGAGGTGAGGTAGATGGTTGAGGTTAGGATGAACAGGATCTGCAAATAAGGAAACTTCAGGTTAGTGTGATTTTAACACTTTTTGTTTTATTTTGTTATTGTAATTTTCTGACAATCTTCGGGAAAAATTTCTCTCTAATCTCAAACTGGGGTTATTAGGTAAAGTTTAAGTTTACAGTTTTCCGGATTAAAAACATTGTATTGTCAGCAAAAATGTCGAAATGAAGTGACTATAGTTGCTAACCCCGGCTTGCTCTATATCTTTTGTTTTTAACGCAAAGCAAAATAGTTTCAAATTGGATAAGCATTCCGTTTGGCGATGGTACATTTTTGAATTAGGTACGATTATTTAAAATATAATCGTAATTTAAAAATCCTATAGCAACCAGTTGACCACTTGGTGTCCGGAATTACCCTTGTCTGGCTTATTAGACCTAATCCTGTGGCACCTTGTATAAAGTGTAATTTCTTTATCTCCCAAACAATCCAGAAATTACGCTCACCTAACTACAAAGCCAACACCAAATCTCGAATAACTTTTCTAATTTGTTAAATATATAAATACTATCTGCGCCCCGCGACTTCGCACGCGTTGTTCCTATGGAAACGTTTAAAGGTGATTTGTATCCCACGGGAACTGTTTTATGGGATAAAAAGTAGCCTATGTTTGATTCCGCGACTAGAATAACCTGTGAGCAAAATTTCAGCCAGATCAGTTCAGTAGTTTTAGCGTGAAGAGGTAACAAACATCCATCCATCCCATCCATACAAACTTTTGCATTTATAATATTAGTGTGATTAATGATCCATTGTTGCGGACTAAAATATATAAGTAATGCTGGATAATTCACGCATCATTGCCTACCAAGCTAAGCAAGTAAATGCCTGCCTACTAGGGCCTAACTTGCGCAACTGACAACCCACCTTCCGAATATAATATGTATACTTAGTACTGTGTAATATACTTAGTATATCGGTCACCAACATTACTGATTTCCTATGGGGATTCACAATGTTCCACATAGTAATTTGACGTTACATTGCTTCCTGCCGTAATGGCATGTGTTTACACAGTACCTTACCTATGTTTGCTTGTGTAACCATGCGCAGTAGAATTAGACACATTTGTAGCTACACAGCAACTCTGATTTTAATACAGGATTTTTCATTACTCATACTCGGAACGTAGGTCCGAAGTTGCCTGATAAGCGGAATGAAAGTAATTATTTCATCCCGAATTGAAATATTTATTTTTACTTTCCTTGTATTCGTAATGAAAAGCACAGTGTCATTTACCTCGGGTGAATTTACTAATTTAGTTCGAACTATTAGCCTCTTAGCTCTTTCTTAGCCCTCGCTACAACGCTCGGGAGCAAACCCCGTCTCGGGACTAAGTAGGTTACTTTCAACCCTTGGGTAACAATGTACTATTGTTTTTCAATAAATTATAAGAAATTAGAATATTCATATTTACAAAATTATTAACGTTTTTACGTAGAGCAGAACATAGTTTAAAATTAATAATTTGACTTAAACTTACCAAAAGCTTCATTTTGCTCGACCACAACAATCCTTGTTTAATTTTTTTACAAACAAACTTATTTTCGTTCCCCACGTCCTTAATATACCAGAAATGATGGTTGAATACCGTAATGCACTCAAAAACCCAAAACAACAAAATTTACCGTTTTGTCCTAATTTCGACCTAAATGATTAGGTACACATGATGAGAAATTACCGCTAAACTAATTGGTAAATCGGCACTGATATTGAGCTCTAGAAAACAGTCAAACTACTCAATAAAAAAACTTTAATAAGTAGGTACCTACATATCCAGGCAAACAAGAAGGTACTTGTAGATATAAGTACTTTGGTGCACACTACACACTATTTTTCTTCACTCTTATTTTTAACTTTTTCTTTTTTTTACTTTTACTTTACGAAAAGAAAAAGAAATCAAAAGAGGTCTATGAACAACTCTTGTAGTCTGTTACCTGGCCTGCCTGTGCAAGATTTAGAGACCGATATCAAAGCCGAAACCAATAAGGTTGTACTCGTAATGACCTCCGAGACTGACTGGCGAGAAACGAGGAAAAAGAAATCGTTTATGAAATGGATGACAATAATGTTATTGTCCTTATGGGTTAAGTTAATACGTAGGTTAATAATCATGATGAGGTTAATTTGGGATAGAAGGAGCATTGTATTTAACGCGACTCATTTAATCGACTTGGAAGTAATGCTAACAAAATAATTGATTTTGTTTAAAAAAAACTATATTAGGTATGGATCCCATTGCCAGAGCTGGAGCAAATTAAAATGGGACAACACGGGAAGCACCAGCTATTAAATAAAAAAGATTAATAAAATTCGGAGCACCCAGTCAAAAAGGTCAAAAACAAAAAAAAAATACAGTCGATTTGAAAACATTAGTCATGTAATTTTTTGAAAAGTCTGCAGTTTTTTTTTATTGTTAAAACTAGCTCTAATTTGTTTTTCAAAAAGTTTTTGATTAAAACCAATAAAATAATGCCAAATTCGACAAAATAACTTCATACGCTATATATTTTCTTGGAACGACTTCTAAAATTCGTACCTCATGCTGTTCTCTCGGCTCCATCGGCCTTTATTTATAAAGCTATTCTATCGGTTATACATGTGAAATCAATTAGCTCTTTTCCTTCTATGATTCATCCAATCGAACAAAGCCATTGAGTCAGACAACCAATTTCGGAGAGTCCAGTTTGGGTTGGGCCACATTTATGAACTAAGGTAAACTAACCACACGTAAGGTAGTTGTCCCACCACCAGCGAGTAAACTCAATACTAAAACAATGCAAAACAATACAACAATTCTATTATACCATTACATATTACACCATAAAAACAACATGAGGACATGGATACAAAACATAAAACGAGTACAATGCAGTATCGCTTAGAAGCGATCTCTTCCAGGCAACCTTTGGATGGAAATACTCAATCTGTACCAATATTATAAAGAGGAAAGATTTGATTGTTTGTTTGTTTATATTGAATAGGCTCCGAAACTAATGGACTGATTGAAAAAAATCTTTCAATATTAAAAGCTTACTTTTCAGGCAGTGACATAGGCTATATTTTATCCTGGGATTCCCACGGGAACGGGAACTAAGCGGGGGAAACCTCGATGTGCTGCTAGTGCTAAATAAGGCTATCAACATTATCTTTATTATGTGAACAACACTTTTATTTTCTAATGCAAATAATGTCCACCAGCCTATGTCACTATAAGCGAAACCTGCAAAAATAAGCGTTTTAATGAGAAATTGTTTTTTTTAATCGGTCCAGTATTTCGGAGCTTATTCGATAGAAACAAAAAATCAAATCTTTCCTCCTTATAATATTAGTATAGATACAGATAACGTTTTCGTTTTGTGAGCAACCATACTATTGGAGTTACACTACTGCACTCTTTTCTAGTTTCTAGCTCTACTCGCTCGTTCGTCGTCGGCGGTGGGAGTGGGACAACTGCCTTATAATTATTTGTCATCAATTTTAGAAAGTAGAGGCCCACCTGAGTCTAACTAAATAGGGTGCCACGGAAAAGCCAGAAGGATTCTGGTTTTCGAGAGAATCAATGTTTTTTCAACGTTTTATTGAACATAAATATGGTATTGATATTTTCCTGTTATTTTTTTATCCGACTCAAAAACAGTTCGAGTGGAGGGTACAACCACCAAGTATGGATGGTATTGCGCTGTGCGTCTGCTTGTCCTGGAGTGGAAGGGGGATGGTAGGATCAGGTCATGTAGTTCAAGTGAGCATTCTCCAAAATGTATCCTATAAATCATCCCGCTTATCAGGCAACTTCAGACCTACTTTCCGTATGGAGTGATGAAAAAGATGCGAAGCTGCTTCCCTTCTTCTGGTGCTCTTCTGGTACCCTTCGTCTGGTGGTCTTACGACATCCACGAGCTGTTTCAGTAGAGAAAGAGAGAGAGTGAGATAGGTATATATGATTTATTTATCCAAAAACACTTAAATAAAAAAAAATGGTAGGTACAATACATAAATATGTAGACTAGTAAATAACTTAAAACAATTTTACTGACTATACTGTGTCCATTTTGAATGAGGCACAAATGTAAACAAACCGGCCATAGTTAACCTAAAATTCACTTTGTTGGCGCGTCCTTTTACACGTAATTTACATTACTTGTCGATTTTAGATCCTCCCTTCAATAAAAATTGCTTACAATTATATCTGAAACTCGACGCCAAGCAAGAGAGATTTTGTTATTTGTGTCGTATTTAGATTACTAACATGCTTCATTCAAAATGGATAAACCATAGGTACTTATACTAAATACAAGGTGGTATAGGGTAAATGGGTCCCTGCCTCAGCATGTTGCAGTATCAGGCAATTGCCCAACACTGCGCTGGTTTTCAGGCATAGCCTTTGAAGTTAGTAGGGTCAATCCTTACGCTTCCATCATGGCCAAACCACATTGTCTGGTAACAATTTAAAGGCCCCAGTACACAATGGCCTCTGAGGGGCAACGATTTGCAATGCACAACTGTAGGCCACGATCACTTGGTGTTTACACAGTGGCGCATGTCTCTTTGCTGCCTGGCAAACCACTTGCGATGGACGTAGAAGTTTTTACGGCTGCGGCTATTTATTTATATACTGTTTACAAGTATTACAGAAGTGTGTACCGTCACAAACTTATAAAAAAGAAATGGCGCAAAAGGCGATGGTGGATGCTGACCATTCATCGGACATTCAGTGCACTATCCCGGTCAGCGGTCGGTAGTCGTCTGTGACGAACTAAACAATGGCCGATTGTGCGAACACCACAGGCCACGCTACCTACGCCACGATTCCTTTGAAGTGTGCCCAAAAAACCGACAACTCCCCGATTGCGCGCCACGATTGACAATTGTCCGCCATCATATACCATTACTGTACCTGTACACATGGCGATGGCCTGTAGTGAGCCAGCATGGGCCATTGTGTACTGGGGCCTTAATAGACCAGATTCCTCGCTGTCGATTTTATCTACATAGAGCTGTAATAACTTTGATATCACAAGCTGAATCAGAGAGGCGACGACGACGTGACGGCATGGATGTAGCAACTCTTGCGTTGTACCAGGTAGGTACCAACCAAGGAATGTTTTGTTAATCCGAAGATCCTACTAGTACCTATTGTAAACGCGCAAGTTTGTATGTATGGATCTTTGTTCCTCTTCACGCAAAATCGGATTTTTGGATCGGGCTGAAATTTTGCATACCGGTATCAAATATAGGCTGTTCTGAAATCAAATATTTGCAACTTTTTATCCCATGAATCAGTTCCCGTGGGATAGAAATCACCTTTACAAGTTTCCGTAGAAACAACGCGTGCAAACCGCGGGCAGAAACGTGTTATAGGTAATATAACTTTATTGACATAGAAAATTACAATATATCTACGTACAATCAAAGAAATAAATTAGAACTAGTAGGTATTTACAATTGAAACAATTGAGCTAACTGTAGACTGTTGCAAACAATCAGATTCAGATGATTCAGATTCAGATTTCTTTACCTACTGTCACAAATCAAACATAAAAAGTGTAGGTACATTATAATGGTACCCAATTATAGATAGGTACCTACACTAAGAGGATTTACATTTTATCTACAGGTATGTAGTTCAACTGATCCATATCTGTACCTACTAGTTGGAGGCGTCTCTCCAAGACGCTGACTGCATTGCGCTGTATGGCAATGCTGATGGGCTGCGCTAGATACTCACCAGCTCTCATACGACGTCTTTCTTGCGATGAAAATATCAAAAACCGACTCTAAGGTGACGAACATTTTCAAACCGTCAGTGTACAATGAAATATCATAACCTCAAATTCCGAAATTATTTTGCATTTTTATTATCTTAAAATAAGTAAGTGTCAGTAATTTAAATTAGATATACCTATACGTATTGGTCCACTGCTGGACGCAGGCCGCCAACTGATAAGCGCGTTGGCGTTTATTTCATGGGGAGTAATGCCCGTAATCCCCACGCTGGGCATGCGGGATGGGGATCGCAATTCGGTGGTAAAATAGTTCTACAGGAGGCGCTGCTGCCCACCCTTCGATGGATATCCCTTAGTCGCCTCTTACGACACCCACGGGAAGAGTTGGAGTGGTGCAAATTCTAAGCCGGCACCGCACAGTCTATTTTTTAACCCACAAAGCATAACCACGTGTCCACTGGTTCTGGTTGTATGGCAAGTGATTGATCTTCTTTCTACATCTATATCTATAGGTACTTACTAATAAAGTGGAAATATTTGATTGTTTGTTTGGTTTTTAGAATTGAATAGGACCGGACCGATTAAAACAAATCTTTTACCATTAGAAAGCTTACTTTTAAGGGAGTGACATAGGCTACATTTTATCCCAGAATTCCCACGGGAACGGGAACTACGCGGGTGAAACCGCGAGGCGCTGCTTGTGTCAAATATAGTACTCGTCGAGATCTTCATTTTGAATGACAACTGTCTAACTTTCCGCCTCGGGACACTTGGGTATCTGTAGATATTTGTTCTGGATGTTTTCTTTGATTTATAATACAAAACAAAAACCAAGTTCTTACCTATGGTTTATCCATTTTGAATGAAGCATGTTAGTAAACAAACTACGACACAAATAACAAAATCTCACTTGCTTGGCGTCGAGTTTCAGATATAATTGTAAGCAATTTTTATTGAAGGGAGGATCTAAAATCGACATGTAATGTAAATTACGTATAAAAGGACGCGCCAACAAAGTGAATTTTAGGTTAAGTATGGGTGGTTTGTTTACTAACATGCTTCATTTAAAATGGACACGGTATAGATAACTAACCCAGGTTATCCATAGGTCAGACCGCATTAAGTTTGCGTGTCTAAAGCCCAAGGACAAGTTACTAGCCAAGAATAGTTTACAAACCGTAATCTATTTATTAGGAAATAGACCCATTAGTGAAATTACTGTGGTTCTCACAGGTTTAGCTATTAACTACCACCTTCTAAAATAGGTAACTAGCTGATGCCCGTGGTTTTGCTCGCGTAGTTTGTACATTTTCTCATAAAATTTCCAGCTAGGAAAATACTTAGCGAAAATGTAAAAGATTAGTTATAAAACGTTTTATATGAACATCAACCCCAACCTCAACAGCCTGTATCGGTCCACTGCTGGACGCAGGCCTCCCCCTGATAAGCGCCTTATTGGCGTTTATCGTATGGAGGGTAATGCCCATAATTTAAACATTAACATTAATAAATCACAGAGATATAGTAACCTTAGAAGAATTCAAAATAGTAAAAACAAGTGTAAAGCTACTTGGAACGCCATTTCTTCATCCTTGACAAATAATTTATATAAAAATGACATCGATTCAATTAAGTTCAATAATATGACATACAACAATCCATTTGACATCTGCAATATATTTAATAACAATTTTACACATTTATCTTTAAACAATTCTTCATGTAATATTAATATTAATACACTGAGCAATAATAATAAACAGTTAAATTCAATCTTTTTACTTCCATCTGACCCGGAAGAAGTTTTTAAAATAATTATGTCCCTTAATAATAGTAAGACCAGTGGCTGGGATGACATCACCACCAGTAGCCTGAAGGCCTGTGCAAAGTGGATCTGTTTCCCACTGTCGCACATTATTAACTTGTCCTTTCAGGAGGGTGTTTTTCCAAAACAGTTAAAAAAGTCAATTGTTAAGCCCCTTTTTAAGAAGGGTGACAGATCGGATCCCAACAATTACAGACCTATAACATTAGTCCCAATCATGTCAAAAATATTTGAAAAAGCCATGTTGAAGAGGCTTAGCAGATTCTTGGACAAGCATACGATCCTTCATAGTGATCAATTTGGTTTTCGTAAAGGAAGTTCTACATCCCTTGCTTGCTTTAACTTAGTGAGGTTTATCACGGAAAACTTAAACAGTGGTAGAGGCCCTATTTTGACTCTATTCATGGACTTAAGCAAGGCATTTGACTTTGTTCATCTTGACAGACTGCTAAACAAATTGGATCATTACGGAATTCGTGGTAAAGCTCTGGACTGGCTGGCTAGCTACTTGCACGATAGGGAACAATGTACCGAAATAACTAAGGTTATGACCAATTCCAAGTTTAAAGACAACAGCGACACTAAAAATATAACTAAACAAAAATTTAGATCACGTAATATCCTGAAAAACCGAGGCGTCCCGCAGGGTAGCATTTTAGGCCCCATTCTATTTTTGATTTATATCAACGATCTTCCGGAATTTGTGACACATAAATATATACTCTTTGCAGATGATACCACAATTTTAATTAAAACTGACAGACAACACGCTCAAACGACATTAAATACTGTACTTTCTGATATTGTTACTTGGACCAATAATAATAACTTGGCTATAAATATTACCAAAACTAAAATTATGCAATTTGACTCTTACAATACTAACCCACTAACACTTGACATTTCTTATAATAATGAAAAAGTAGACGAAGTAATGACATTTAAATTCTTAGGTATCACATTAGATAGACATTTAAATTGGAAAGTTCATATTAGTAACGTTTGCAAAAAAATTAGTCGCTTTATCTTTGCTTTAAAGAAAATCCGCCAGACAATATCATTTGATGCAGCTCTAGCAGCATACCACGGGCATGTGTCATCGACCCTGAGCTATGGTTTGTTGCTCTGGGGAAACTCTGTCGATGCTGAAAGAGTTTTCAGAGTACAGAAGAGATGCCTCAGAGCTATTAATAAGGCCTGGTTCCGTGACTCTTGCAAGCCTCTGTTTAAGATTTGCAATATTATGCCTCTACCTTGCATGTACATTAGAGACATATGCATGTTTGTAAAATCTTACCCACAACACTTTACCAGGCGCAGGGATATTATCACTCGACAAAAAAGAGCAAAATTTAGTAATCTGCTGTACAACCCACAATGTTACAAGCGGATCTATGAAAAAAATGTTTTTAATATGTGCATTGTCATCTACAATAAGTTACCAGAACACATTAAAGACCTCAATGGTAACTTATTCAAACAAAAGTTAAATCAGTGGCTGCTTGACAAATGTTTTTATAGTATAAATGAATTTATTAATTTTAAGTAGAATAATTTATTATATTTTGACTATTATTGTAAACTTTAATTACCAGATTGTTGACTATTTATTTTATTTTAGAATGTATTAATTACCGTTATTTATTATTATTGATTATTATTGAATATCTGATTACATTTTTACTTTAATATTTGCACACCTGCTTGCGGGTTGAATACATTTGACATTACTCTAGTTATAAGATCTGACATATACCTGTAATAATGTATTCAGCAAATAAATGATTTGATTTGATTTGATTTGATTTGATTTGATTTGATAATCCCCACGCTGGGCATGCGGGGGAAAAGTTCTTTGATATAATTGTTCTGCAGGGGGCGCTACTGCCGGCCTCCGGTGGATATCTCTTCGTCGCATCTTTCTTCGCGTCGCGATGGCCCGCGACCACATTTTATAACTACTAGCGCCATCTATACAAATTTCCACAAACCACCTTAGTAAGGTAGTTTGTGGCAAGCACCACCTAGCGGAATTTTCACAAAACTCACGGCTAACCTTCCAAGTCAAACGTATTCGTACTCGAGTCCCTTTTGTTCAAACGAACAGTAACGTATATAAGTATGCAGAGAGAGATAGAGTCCGCGCCACCACTCAAGTCCTATAGACGCGGCGCTGCTATCGCTGAACTATAGTAAATAAAACAAGAATTTCGTTTTTATTTACAATAATTATGCTCTTCTCGGTCTAAAAGGTTTTATTCCGGACATTTCACGGGTCAAAATCGCTCGTAGGCATCCATTATTTCACGATCGTGATCGGAATTATGTAGTTGTACCTCTTTTGCCGCAAGACTTGAGTCGTGGCGCGGACTCTAGTGGTATCTATTCAGATGTTGCCAAAACTAGACTAAACTAATCTTTCAGGACTAAAATGATGCCATCCTTATTATTTTGATCGTTATGACAGGGATAGCGACATTTTTAGTACTGTCAGATTACCTTAGTTTAGTTTTGGCGACACCTGAATATACAACACTATGTTCCCAAGATCCTATAGGCATTGTAGTAACTACCCTGAACTACCCTATGGTGTTTTGTAAAGCCAAGTTTGTGTATTGTAATTATAAATATAGTAAATAACGACATCAAGCGTAATATAAGTGCACCTACGGTGTAAATAAATAAATACAAAAAAAAACAATTTTTGGAGAGGCGTTGTGGTAGAGTTTATTCAAAAAGAGAAGTGACGTGGAAGTGAGGGCGCGCGTGTGCCAATTAACAACTTACGTTGCGTTGACAACACTGCTCTGTCATTGCAGTACGACTTAAAGTGTTAGTTCACCGTAAAGCCATGACACTTCTCTTTTTGAACAAACTCTAGTCAAATTATTAGCATCATAATTGAGTTCCGGCTTCCACCAAAGTTCAGCAGGGGTAAATTAATTCATTAGATTCGTTTACGAAGCGAAAACGTCAGATTCAAATTTAAATTCTATTCCGAGTATCCCTTTAGACTATTTTGACTATTACACCAACTATTTTGACTATAACAATATAACCTTCAGACTATTTTGACTATAACACTCTTTTGAATATAGAAAGTATCCTTTCCGACGAATTAATAAATAAAATAACTCTGCAATATCCAGCTGTGTGCTGCTGTGCGGCTTAGATTTTGCACCACCCCAACTCTTCCTGTGGGCGTCAGTCGTAAGAGGCGACGAAGGGATCTCCACGGGAGAACGCCCCCTGCAGAACGATTCTACCACTGAACTGCGTTGCCCAGCCCGCATGCCCAGCGTTGGGATTATGGGCCATATAATGAAAGCCGATAAGGTGCTTATTAGTGGGAGTTTTGCGACCAA
Source organism: Eupithecia tripunctaria (assembly GCA_955876795.1). Taxonomy (NCBI): domain Eukaryota; kingdom Metazoa; phylum Arthropoda; class Insecta; order Lepidoptera; family Geometridae; genus Eupithecia; species Eupithecia tripunctaria. The sequence goes on along the minus strand of OY041623.1, from coordinate 1,667,554 downwards.
TACAGGCTGCTGAGGTTGAGGTTGAAGTTTCACCAAGCGTGAAAACGCAACGAAGATAGGTATCATCGCCAAACGTAGGTAACGCCTATCCAGTTTAAAACTATTTTGCTTTGCGCTAAAAACAAAAGATATCGAACAAGCCGGGGCTGACAACTATTCACTTCACAGAAAAATCAGCCTAGTGGTAGTAAGGCGCAATTTTTGCTGATTAATGTTAACAAACTTTATATGCGTTTATAATATTAGTACGATTTGATTTGACGGTAATATTGATTTATTAAAAACGAAGATGAGGTACTGGTTGCTCGAAAGTGGCAACCTCAAATTGTGTAAAATTGTGTTCTCCCACATCAGTCACCGTCTGACCGGCGGCACGGGCGGTCGTGATTCGCGTGAAATATTGTTGTCTCAGTCTCACTTCGGTCCTGGATACGTCTTTCCGTCTTTGTTCTTCTTTGTATTGCACAGGACTGGAAATATAACTGTGAGCGTATATGTTTGCGTGTAGTTGTAACACATGCCAATTTTTGAGTAAGCGCTGGGAGAACGTAACCTATCTTCCCTTTTTAAATCAATGGACGGTAATGTTCTTTTTTCAATAAAGTTGTAATATATTTATTAATGTAGCCTCCGTTAGCAAACAATATACAAGCAGGAATGCGGCAATTTCCCAGTGTACGCTATAAACATGCCACGTGACGGCTTACAGCCAGGCTCTATCCGTCTCCAGGATAGATGGTCGCATGCTGATGTCCAATGTGCATCCAAATGTCCAATGGATTGCCGAATAGGCCAATATGTCTGAAGTACAGAGAGCGTCGTCGATATGTAACATGTGGAATCATAATTGGTTTGTTTAAAAAAACTATAAACCAACTTTTATTATAATATGGATACCATTGTCAGTACTGGACCAAATTCATCATGAAAATCGGACCACCCAGTTAAAAAAGTATACAGTCGGACCTCCTTTATTTGAAGTCGGTTAAATATTAATAGAATTAAGAAGGCTTAGGCGTGGGCGTGGGCGTGGGGCATACATAGGTACAGGTAATTATAGTCCTGGAATCACACATACACAGGCTACTGTTTATCAAATAAATTAGTTCTCGTGGAACTTTTAAACATTTCCATAGAAACAACGTGTGCAAAGCCGCGGGGCGCAGCTAGTATATTATAAATTCAAAAATAGCTGTCTGTCTGTAACATTTTCACGCAGAACGGATTTAAAAGAATTTTTGCAGGGAGGTAGGGCACCAGCAAGAATTTTGTGTAATACATTACAATACAATTATATGTATTATATTATTTAATGTTATTTATGATTATTATATGTATAGGTATATATTATTAAAAAAAAATACAGACGAATTAAGAACCTTTTTTGTTTATGTGGCCGATTTAGCCATTACTTTTCATGGAAAAGATGGTAAATATCCGAAATCATACTATTGTCGGTGTGGAACTGGGCGACATCCACCCAAATGAAACCATGTATGAAGTACCTAATAGGCTTTCTTGATAAGATTTCATTTTATGTACAGTTTAAATTTACGAACCTTCATATAACTGTTGTACCTACCTATGTAGTCACCTGTTTTGGCCAAATAAATGTATCTGTATCTATATCTAAATGTATCTTTACCTAAACGATGACGCTGAGTGTACCTACAACTGAATAAAGCAATACCTAGCTATATCCAATTCACAGTCAGCTACACAATAGTCCGATAGTTGTTCGTGTCTGAATTTAGTTTCACTTTACAGTCATAAACTAAATTGAGCGAGTATTCGGCTAAATTCGGCGAAACATTCGAGGTTGGGTAACACGGTTGGATGCATGGTTAAAGATGTATTATTTATTTACATAATATATTTACATTGCCATTACAGTTAAGCACCAATGCGACAATGAATATAATATAATAATAAATATAATTAATTTGTTTTAAAAACTGTAAGCCGACTTAATTTTTTATTGTTTTGTCATGAATTTTCATGCATAGTCAGTACTGAACATAATTAAAATGGGACCACACGGGAAACACCAGCTTTCATATATAAAAAAAAATCATGAAAATCGGAAAATGACCCAATCAAAAGATCCGAGGTAACAAACATAAAATAACAGTTGAATTGATAACCTCCTCCATTTTTGAAGTCTGTTAATAAAATAATAGTTATTTATTATACAAGAGTGCAAAGTTGCTTTTTAACCGCGTGTTCAATTTTGATGACCGAGCAAGCGAAGGATTCAAAATTAGAATCCTGAGCGTTAGCGAGGGAATCAAAAGAGCACGAGGTGAAAAATCTTTGCACTCGAGTGCAACACGTAACTTTTCATTCCACCTCAGCGAGGAAATGACTAAATGCAAAAACAAACTTCCTCGTCGTTATAATCACTCATTTTAGTTTTTTCACTTGTTTTCAAGTTTCTTGTTTTTAATATAAGGTTTAACAATGACGTGGAAAAATGCCGCGTAAAGAACCGCGTACAAAGCAAATTGAAAAAAGAACACCAAGAAGGTTCCGAGTCTGAGTTTTTAACAAATTAAAAAAAAGTTGTATGATATATTCGGCACCATAGAAGTAGCAGTAAATACATAGGTTTAATGTTTTTTTTTAATTCACAAACTTAGTGCACACGATGTTCTAAATTCAATTTACTTTATCCTCTAGAGAATAAAAACGGCTTTTCCACTCAGATATTGAAGATTAAAAATACTCTTTCCGAGATGGTGGAGCATAAAACACTACACAGCATCTGCAAACTATAACATAATAATAGCTATAAAACACTACACATCCAGATGCGCCCTGTCCAAAAATTGTATAACCGCATCCCTGAATTTTGGCAAGGAAAAATAAAATATATCAACATCCTCTGCACATCTCAGACCGTTGTCTGAGCTGCACATAGACTGTTCATACCGCGAAGGGCCCGTGTAAGCGCACTTGCTCAGGAGGTTAGTTCTTGCCCTCGGAATTGTAGCGTAGGTCTTCGGGGCGCGTACACATAGGTACTTGTTAAGTACGTACAATCCTACGTTCATTAAGGCACATAAACCAGTGAAAGTGGCGCCCCCACCTTTTTTATATTTTATTTTTACTATATAAACAGCTTGATTTTTATTATATAAATATATAAATATTTTTACTATATAACTAGTAATTACTATCAAACAAGAAATAAGGTGCAATTGACTCTAATTCACTTCAATTTTTTGTCCACTAGCGGAAAAAGAAATGAAATGTGGAAATGTGAAGGTGCAGTCGTGCACCTATGGCGTCCCTCCATGCCCTCTGGTAGCATCTGGTGACAGACCAAGCCGAGGCTCGCACCTAAGCTACCCTTGTAGGTGTCGCCCCAACCTAATTTTACCATAGAAGTAGCAGTAAATACATAGGTTTAATGTTTTTTTTTAATTCACAAACTTAGTGCACACGATGTTCTAAATTCAATTTACTTTATCCTCTAGAGAATAAAAACGGCTTTTCCACTCAGATATTGAAGATTAAAAATACTCTTTCCGAGATGGTGGAGCATAAAACACTACACAGCATCTGCAAACTATAACATAATAATAGCTATAAAACACTACACATCCAGATGCGCCCTGTCCAAAAATTGTATAACCGCATCCCTGAATTTTGGCAAGGAAAAATAAAATATATCAACATCCTCTGCACATCTCAGACCGTTGTCTGAGCTGCACATAGACTGTTCATACCGCGAAGGGCCCGTGTAAGCGCACTTGCTCAGGAGGTTAGTTCTTGCCCTCGGAATTGTAGCGTAGGTCTTCGGGGCGCGTACACATAGGTACTTGTTAAGTACGTACAATCCTACGTTCATTAAGGCACATAAACCAGTGAAAGTGGCGCCCCCACCTTTTTTATATTTTATTTTTACTATATAAACAGCTTGATTTTTATTATATAAATATATAAATATTTTTACTATATAACTAGTAATTACTATCAAACAAGAAATAAGGTGCAATTGACTCTAATTCACTTCAATTTTTTGTCCACTAGCGGAAAAAGAAATGAAATGTGGAAATGTGAAGGTGCAGTCGTGCACCTATGGCGTCCCTCCATGCCCTCTGGTAGCATCTGGTGACAGACCAAGCCGAGGCTCGCACCTAAGCTACCCTTGTAGGTGTCGCCCCAACCTAATTTTACCGGCGGCAAAAGTCCGGTAACGCTGTCATGGCCATCTGCGGTCAACAGCATCTATCATCGAAAAAAAAGCACCCTGTGCAGAACAATTATTCTACCACCAAACTGCGATCCCTAACACGCATGCCTAGCGTGGGGATTATGGGCATTACCCCCCATGAGATAAAACCCAATAAGGCGCTTATCAGGGGAGGCCTGCGTCCAGCAGTGGACTAATACAGGCTGTTGAAGTTGAGGTTGGGGGAATCGAACCTGCAAGCTCCTACATCGCCCGCTGCGCCACAGAGGTCGTCATTACAAATGAAAAACTCCTTAAAGAGAGTTTTCATTGAGAAAGCGTGTAAAAAGTTTTCAAAGTTGGAAAAAATATAAAGGGAGTCCCAAAATGACCCTTAAATTATTATTCATGCAAAACATAACTTTTAACTTTTTCTTTTACCCCTTAGTTATTTTCGCATGTCTTTCTGTTTTATAATAGACTAGCTGCGCCCCGCGGCTTGGCACGCGTTGTTACTATGGAAACGTTTAAAGGTGATTTTTATCCCACGGGAACTCATTTATGCGATAAAAAGTAGTCTATAGTTGATTCCGGGATTAGAAATACCTGTGTACAAAATTCAGTTCAGTAGTTTTGGCGTGAAGAGGTAACAAACATCCATACATCCATACAAACTTTCGCATTTATAATATTAGTGTGATGTGATATCCATTCTTAAGAAACCCTTTCCTCAACCTCACCACAACCTCAAAGCTATTTCCTAATATTCGTCCACTGCTGGACGCAGGCATCTACCTGATAAGCGCTTTATTGGCTTATATCTCATGGGGGGTATTTCCTATAGTCCCACGCTGGGCATGCGGGTTGGGGATCGCAGTTCGGTACTTGTAGAATTGTCCTGCAGGGAATACTGCTGCCCGGCCTGAGTGGATATCCCTTAGTCGCCTCTTACGACCCCCGCGGGAAGAGTTGAGGTGTAAATCCTGAGTCGGTACCACACGGAAGTACACCCGAATACTCAAACGCAATTCAGATTGTAAGCTTGATTTTTGGACAGTTTTCTATAAAAATCTGTCAAAAAATCGTATTCAGTGCAAATCTGAGTTGTATTTGAGTAGGTATTCGAGATTAATCTAAAACATAAGTTGGCTTAGGTATACCACCAAGTCTATAAAAACGTCAAAATCTGCCCGACTATCAAAAAACTCTTATACTATATTATAAAATAACAAATAAATAATGTGGGACAATTAACACAGCATTATCTGTAACCCCAAGCTAAGCAGAGCTTATGTTATGGGTACATACCTACTAGATAACTCAGTTAATACAATACACTACACAGATTATATAATATTTTATGTTATACTGGATAATATAGAAAACATCCAGAACAACCACAATTCAAAAATCTGCCCGACTATCAAAAAGTCCTAAGCTATATTCTTCCATATTTTATTTTTACAGCGCCAATCTCTTTTCCATGCATTTTCGCAGCCACCCCGCGCGGAGGGGCGCGGGGAAAGGCAACCCCCATCCATTCAGACCGCGCTCGGCGCCCACAGCGGCCGCACGTCATTCGATATGACAATTTGAAAAAACACAGTGCTCCGTGATTGGTCGGAAAAATGACAAAATACAACGTGATTTTCGCGGTCCTGCTTGCTGTGTCGCTGGCCGTTGGTAAGTAAAATAGTATAAGTTGTTATTTACGGTTTTTTGGTTGGGTGGATTTGCTTTTGTATTGTTTTGTTAATTGAGGGCGCTCTATATCGATTTGGGATGGAATATTCGATTTACTGGTTTAAAGACTTTTTAAAGATTTCCTACTAGATATTGATTCGGTAATTTAACATCACATCTCCAATTTTCGCTTAAGTCCTTTGTTTATGATAGTGTAAATGATTACATTTATATTATTTTACATGTATATATATATATTAATGTTACATGTGTGTATGATGTAAAGAAACTATTATTCAGCGGCTTTATCTGAAAAGAGACAAACAAAACTATATATCCATGTGACAAAATTCTATAAAAATATATTAATTTAAGTGTTTACGGTAAACGTTTAAATGAAATCTAAGCTCTGTTACAAATTTCAATAATCTGTATGAAATGATCTGCGTACAGGACCCAATTGATAAAACCATCAATTATTCTAAACCATTTATTACTATAGATAATTACTATTTATTATCTGTTCCTAGTCTTACAATGAAACTTGACTGATTACTTTCTGCTTACTGAAATGATAAAGACATATGACATGCTAAGATATTTTTTGGGTTTTTTAAATACCTTGACAAGGTTTGGCTTATAATAAACCAAGGTATTTATTTAATACACACCTAGCTCATGTATTTTTGTAAATACTTTAATTAACAAAGAAAATTACAGTTAAAGATAAGATTTAAATTAAAACTACTTCGTATTTACAATTGAAACAGATTAGCTTACTCAATTAATTTACTTAAATTCCATATAACCAAAGAAAAAGCTGACTATTGAAAAGGCTTTACTAAACTAAATTAATCTAAAGTTCAAGCTACAATATTTAATCAGCCCTTCGCAGGCCCTTATGTTAACAACTCGTAACGATCTTGTTAATAAGGCTTTACTTTAGAATCAGCTTTCTTTGTTCGACGTTTTAGCTTTTCTTCACTTAGGTGATTCTGACTTATTGCCGTCGAATGTTTACAAAGGCAAAGGGTATTTCATTTTTCAACTATGTCAGGGCGCAAACGTGGATACTTTTGTGCCTTGTGTCAGAGACTTTACTTATTTTCAGCACGGAGATCCGCACAATGTGATCTCATTTGATTTGTTTGAATTTGGTAAAACCTTTACTTTTTTCGTCCAATAACGCTATAATTATAGCTTTTGGTTGAGGTTACATAACTTTCAAAGTGTGCTACGAATAGACGCTGCGCAAACGTAGATACTTTTTGTTGCTGACACGACATACCGAATACTTTGATAGTCGGTGTCTATTCAATTGTTGCCAAAACTAGACTAAACTAATTTGGCAGGACTAAAAATGATGCCATCCTTATTATTTTGATCGTTATGACAGGGACAGCAACATTTTTAGTACTGTCACATTAGTTTAGTTTAGGCAATATCTGAATAGACACCAATGAGTAGGTATGTGTTAAGTGGGAGCAACTGGACACAAGACGTATGCGCAGGGACTCATGGAGTGGGTGATTTTTTTATAATGGTTCTATAGAAATCAGGTATTCATCGGTAACTTATATCTGACACCAGACATAAAAATGTCCACGCTTGGGCCCTGTCTAAAAAGATACAATAGAACCTCAAAACACAGAAAACATCCTATCTGCGCGCGGCGTCTAAACCCTCAAAAGCATTATTCAGTCACAAACCTGAGAAAACTCCGTTTTTTTGAGAAAAAGGTTGTCCTATTGTAACAGCTATCCGATCGAGCGTTATATAAAACGTTATACAATGCCACTCAAGTTCCCAGAGCACAAAGAGTTTATATACCTGTTTGTATATAACATAATAATGTATCCTAGTGTTGTCGCAAACGAGCTAGGCTGGTTCAACGATCGTTTTGTCAAACATTTATTTTGAAGTAAGTAAAGTAAGGTATCATTTTATTGTATGAAATACGATGACGTAGGTAATGGTGTTATTAGTGTCTATTCAGACGTCACAAAACTAAACTAAACTAATTTCACAGAGCTAAAAATGAAGCAATCCTTAAATATTATTTGGATCGTTTTGACAGGGTGACAGGGGCCTTTGGGTTTTTTAATTGTTTTCATTCAACATTGGTAACTAGTCAGATGTTGCCAAAACTATACTAACCTAATCTGAGAGGACTAATAATGATGCCATCCTTAATATTTTGATCGTTATGACAAGACAGCGACATTTTTAGTTCTGTGAAATTAGTTTAGTTTAGTTTTGTGACGTCTAAATTGACACCGTTAAAGTCAAAGTCAAAGTCAAATCGTTTATTTCTTTAGACTTACAAAACTTACAAAAAAACGTACTTAAACTCACTTAGACAAGTCAAATTTTTACTATATAAACAGCTTGATAAATAGTTATTACTATCAAACAAGAAATAAGGTGCAATTGAGTCTAATTCAGTTCAATTTTTTGTCCACTAGCGGAAGAAGTGAAAAAGAAACCACTAGCAAGTTTATCGCTTATCAACTAATACAATCTTAGGATAACTAAGTCTAACTGGTCTTACATACTATTGTCTGTTACCTATGTCTTCAAGACTTAAGTACCTAATTCAATGTATTCCCACCGGTTTACGGTGTGCAATGTCTGTGCATAAATAAGAACAATCAAATTAAACTTATATTAAGCTTACAATAAAAACTGAACTTGAAGCTAATGATGTCACCAAAACTAAACTAAACTAATATCACAGTACTAAAAATGTCGCTATCCTGTCATAACGATCAAAATAATAAGGATGGTATCATTATTAGTCCTGAAAGATTAGTTTAGTATAGTTTTGGCAACATCTGAATAGACACCAATGTTGAATGAAAACAATTAAAAAACAACGAATGTCAGGCATAAAGCAGAAAACGTTTTTTGTAAATTACATTATATGTAAGTGTTAACAATCATGTTAGATTTAAAAGTTTTATTGAAAAATCTTTGTCAGTTAGACTGAAAATATAAAAAAACACGGAAAAGCTTAAAAACCTGAAAGAATGTTGTAAGTATTAATATGAACAAGATATACGGCGTTCATCGTTTGGGGTTATTATTTGAACAATGAATTTTTCAACCTTTACTTAGACCCCGCTATTTCGTTAGACCCCGTCATTATACCCTATGACCAACGGGGTATTGAGACAAATCAATCGACACCTACATCATTTGTAGAAATAGATCAAGCAGTTTCAGCGCAACGATGAGAAATAAAAATTGGCCATATATACGAGTATGTATAGTCAGCAGAAATGGCGCCTACCGTTAGGGTGATTTTTCTGTGAAGTGAATAGTTGCCAACCCCGGCTTGCTCGATATATTTTGTTTTTAACGCAAAGCAAAATAGTTTCAAACTGCATAGGCATTACGTTTGGCGATGGTACATACATAGCTACAAACAAACATAGGGCGCCAACCTTATAACCCTCTTCCGTTGGTAGTCGGTTAAAAAAAAGATTGTAGAGGGGGCATTTACTTCAACGTTACATCCTTTGTATAACCAGTATTTTATTTTATTGTATTAAAACCAAGTATTTTAACTTATAGAACTACGTGTGACATAGATACAGCAAGTTTTAATACGAAAACGATCGTCTAAAACTGAAACAACTCTCCCTAACACTAACATTATTTTAAAAATGTAGTCAAAGTTACTTTGAACATATTTTACAGTACTTTGTGGAAAATCTCGAGGAATTTTCTTCGGAGAAACGCTTGCTGCGATTTTATTTCAAAAACAAAAATACTAAAAATAGTTATCTTTACCTTATCCTGTATTAGTAATTAAAAGAATTCCGTGATATAAAAAAAGGTTGTAAAAGGTTTAAAAAGCTGGACCGAATCGATGTATTGGGTCCTGATTTATTAGCTACACTAAGGCGTTTTCTAATAAGGAAATACCTCCTCAACCTCAACCTCAACAGCCTATTGGTCCACTGCTGGACGCAGGCTTTCCCCTGATCAAGGTATTACCCACAATCCCTGGGTGTGCGGGTTGGGGATCGAAGTTCGGTGGTATTGTTCTGCAGGGGGCGCTGCTGCCCGCCCCCGACGGATATCTCTTAGTCGCCTCTTACGACACCCGTGGGAAGAGTTATGATGGTGCCAGGTGGTGCAAATTCTAAGCCACATGGCATTACGTTAACACATTAATAGCTGGGGCTGGCTGGGCAGTGAAAGCGTTAAACTATGCATGATTTATACTTCAAACTTTAATTTGACAGCCACGTAAAGCAAAATTGCAAAAAACCGCCTTAATATAGAAAAAAAAAACTCCCCAGAAACAACGACCGACTCTCAATTCTCATACTCTAATAATATAAAATTTTAAGAAAAAAACCGACTTCTATTATACATGGTTTTTTCATGGATGCAATTGTCAGAACAAGACCAAATCGAAATGAAACCACACGGGAAGCACCAGATTTCCAATAAAAAAAAGAATCATCAAAATCGTTCACCCAGTCGAAATCTCCTCCTCTTTGAAGTCGGGTAAAAATATACCGGTTCACTAACCAGTTAATATTTTCCCAAATAGTCCCAACAAGCAATTTATTGACCGCAGAACCACGATCTGAAACTAACCTTCCCGGATAAAGCCGAATTCATTTCCGGGGAAAACAAAATGTATTACTGAAGTACGGTTGAACGGGCAACCCTGATTGTGCCCGAATGGACCGGCCGAGGGTTGCCAGGGTGTTCGGAATTAAGTTGAGTAAGTTATTGTTCTGTTGATGAGAAATTATTTAGCAGAAGGTATAACGATAGAAAATTTATACTAATACTAGCTGCGCCCCGCGGCTTCGCACGCGTTGTTCCTATGAAAACATTAAAAGGTGATTTTCATCCCACGGGAACAGATTTATGGGATAAAAAGTAGCCTATGTTTTATTCCAGTATTAGAATTACCTGTATGCAAAATTTCAGCCAGATCCGTTCAGTAGTTTTGGCGTGAAGAGGTAACAAACATCCATCCATACATCCATCCAAACTTTCGCCTTTATAATATTAGTGTGATAATAAAGAGGAAAGATTTGATTGTTTGTTTGTATTGAATAGGCTCCGAAACTACTGGACCGATGTAAATATTATTTCATCATTAGAAAGCTTACTTTTCAGGGAGTGACATGGGCTATATTTTATCCCGGAATTCCCACGGGAAAGGGAACTACGCGGGTGAAACTGCGAGGCGCTGCTAGTTATCGAATATGAAGCTCTGTAGATGGCACAAACTTCGGGAGTCCGATAGCTTGCATCTTACTAATATTTATATACGTGAAAGTTTGTAAATATGTATGTATGTATGTTTGTTGCTCTTTCACGTAAAAGTTACTGAACGGATCAGGCTGAAATTGTTCATACAGGTAGTTCTAGGCCTGGAATAAAACATGGGTAGTTTTTATCCTATAAATCAGTTCCCGTGGGATATGCGTGTGAAGCCATGGGGCGCAGCTAGTATAATAATAAAAATTAATCAACCAAGGCAAAAGACTAACCACGGTACGAGTGAATGAAAATTACTCATCTAAAATGGATGGAGTTTGTGTTAGTGTTACTGAACTGGAAATCAATAGATTGATATATTGATTGATTTTCTGAATTTAAGGTAGCGGTCTAAACAAAAAGTTACCTTATTTTTATGTCATTTTAAATTTTAAATATTTCACTTTTTCATTATGAATGTAAACGAGTTACATAGTCAACTTAACATTAACCTTATTTGTGTTCGAGTATTTGACTTTTTGTTTGCCTGCAGAAATATCGTTTGTATCTACGGAAATAAAGAACTTTTGAATGTCAGTCGATTTTAAAATAAGCTGATTTAGCTTATTTTAAAATCGACTGGCAACCCTGACTGTAAACCCGGATTAATTGTCCGGGTCTAGCTGAAACTTGTTCCATTCCGATTCGATTAGTTTGACGAGTTTGAGTTACCATGTCCCGATTTCACGGGTTAATGCTCTCAAAGGGTTTAAATCGGGGTTGCTTCCAATAAGAGACTGTGGAACACGTCGTGGTACATTGCACGGCCACAGAGGAGGCCAGACACAAAACAGGGTTGAAGTGCCTCATTGCATAGCTAAGCAGCCCATGAACGTAAAACTCAGTAGAAATGTTACGTTCTCCCAGTGCTAACTCAAAAAATGGTCAGTATTTTGTTACAATACAACTAAACGTAAAGACACAATGATTTTTTTGCAATATTGGTGTTATTATAATATACCTACTTATGACCTAAATAAACTTCGTAGTGGACATTTCGACTCGCGGACTAGGTGAAGTGTGGGCTAACTTGACAATTAGTACACGAAAAACGACGACCAGCGACGCCGTTCCAATTATGACTAAGGGAAGAAAGGAAGGACACAATTGGATATTTTTGGGGTTGCCACTTTCAAAAAGCCAGTGCCTCATCTTTTGTTACATCAATGATACAGCGGGGCAATAGGGTATATGCATGTGATTTCAAAATGGCAAAAAAATATATACTTACGTATTCTCTATTGATATAGAAACATATCTACATATTTATTTTTGCATTTTGAGATGTTTTTATTGTAGAATTTAACCATTGAAAAATTGATATTTTAAATCTCAATCGCAAAATTTCAAAACGCTACGCCATTGACTATAGCGGACGTGACATCACTGTACTCATTTCTTCTTTTTTTATTCTGCTTGCTGCACCTTGATTTGACACTATTCTGCCCACTTGACATTTCGTATTGTCGATTATTTTCAATTTTTTCGGAAAACCTCTTTCCTGAGATGATCACTACCGAGGTCGTCACCAAAGGTTGTGTACGTCGACGTCACATAAACATGGCGCCAATATGGCAGCGTTTTTATCACCCGAAAATGATTGTAGTTTTGATTTGTTTTTTTATCTTGTTAATGCGAAATTCAGTGAGCGTCTTATCATTCCTCGGTTAAATAATGACCTAAAGAATCGATTAAAACAATAAAAAAATGATGCATATACCCTATTATGGGGTAATGCAGCCAACGTCTTGGGCAGTGGTGGATTAAGCCAGCGCGCGGGGCCCGTAGCAAATGTGAACTAGGGATTCGAATTTGAATGCTATTCCTACGGAACTTTAGAACTGTATTTTGATTTGTCACAAGTTTCCGATATCGAATCCGACAGTCTTTCCGACGAATACAAATACCCCTGGGATTTTTCCGACTAGCATGATTTGGATCACATGTGTGGGTACCTCTAGATTTGTTGCCAACAGTCTGCAGTCGCTCCCAATTTTTTAATTCTTAAAACAACTGTCTTTAGGTTATAATTTTCTTTGTTAAGTACTAAAGAAAGTCTTCAATGTCTTTTATTAAAATACTTCAAAGCTAAAAGCACTCAAGCGTCCTCTACACGTAGAAATCTTTTAAATTTTATCGTTTTATGTACCTAGTTACTTTTTTACCCATCTTTCGTTCAAAGAGCTCTTTCATTGGATACCTACGTCAATTTCTCTACGTTCCACTTTTTTTTTATACAGCCGAACTACCTTCTTTTGCTGTTATATTCTATAACCTGAAATGAAAAGGTACCATTGACGTCATTGATTTATTAAAAACGAAGATGAGGTACTGGTTGCTCGAAAGTGGCAACCTCAAATTGTGTAAAATTGTGTTCTCCCACATCAGTCACCGTCTGACCGGCGGCACAGGCGGTCGTGATTCGCGTGAAATTTTGTTGTCTCAGTCTCACTTCGGTCCTAGATACGTCTTTCCGTCTTTGTTCTTCTTTGTATTGCACAGGAATGGAAATATAACTGTGAGCGTATGTGTTTGCGTGTAGTTGTAACACATGCCAATTTTTGAGTAAGCGCTGGGAGAACGTAACCTATCTTCCCTTTTTAAATCAATGATTGACGTATAGTCTGAAAAAACTTCACAAATGTCAAAACAGAATTGACATTCGCTGCCAAAGAATTGACATTAGTCTTTCAATAGGGTGATTACTTTTGTTCCACATTGTACCTACTCGTAGTTCTTTTTTTTAAACCTACATAAAAAAAAGAAAGAGGTTCTCAATTCAACTGTACTTTTTTATGTTTGTTAACTCAGAACTTTTGACTGGGTGGTCCGATTTCCATGATTCTTTTTTTTATATGAAAGCTGATGCTTCCCGTTTGGTCTCATTTTTAATTTGGTTCAGTACTGACAGTACTGACGAACGTGAGTTCTAACAATCCATCCAAAAATAAGAAATTGAAGTCGGTTTACAGTTTTTTAAAACAAAATTAATTATTGTGTTTACCACAAAACATATTACAACCACAAACGTTCATTGTAACATAACACAACACAACACAATCTATATAAATACGTACAGACAATCATAATAAATATTATTACGAGCAATACATGTAAAGCAAAGAGATAAACAGTAAAAATATTAAAAACAAAGATAAAAGAATAATATTTAGGTTATTCTAAGCATAACTTCTTCAAACGACTACATCAGATAAAACAGAACACCGACCTAATATCTAATAAGATAGTTACTTTCACAACAAGTTAACAAAGTCCATCGTCTGCTACCTCGGGGACCAGAGAATGGATAGTTCTTTGTATACCGAGACGGCACAGTGTCTTGTAGGCAGTAGTGACACTGGTGTCTACTCAGATGACGCCAAATTAAACTATGATCTGTTTGTCAAATTATGTCAATAGATTCCAAGAACATAATTTAAACAATTTATTTATTTGTAACAAATTACATGGTTAATATAAGTATTGGAATTCGATGATGCCCGCAGTAGTTTTTAGTAAAAACTGTGTCGCAGACACCATCGCCCTCCTCACAGACAGGATGTTACATTACTTAATATTTTAAACTATTAGATAGGTTAGTTACAATAATGACTAAATGTCTATTTAATGTTAATATCTATGTTTTTTTTTCAAAGGTTGGTAAGTAAAACATAAATTTAAATTCAAATGCTTGGCGAGATAAAGAGATAATATCTCTTTATCTCGACTCCATTATAATTGGACAATATTTATTGCAGAAAGGATCACAAATCAGCAAGTTCTTTCCCATAATGTTTATAAATCGTCAACAAGAAAGTTTATTTGAGGTTAAGTACTGCAGGTTTGTTAATCATTTGGGCAGGGTTGGAAAAATCGAATAGGAGTTAATTTGACAGTACTAAAAATGTCGCTGTCCCTGTCATAGCGATCAAAATAATAAGGATGGCATCATTTTTGGTCCTGTCAGATTAGTTTAGTCGAGTTATGGCGATATCAGGGTATGTTAATTCGTCGGAAAGGCCGCCGGATTCGATATCGGAAACTTTTGACAAATCAAAATAGCGTTCTAAAGTTCCATCGGAATAGAATTCAAATTAGAATGACGTTTTCGCTTCGGAAACGAATCGAATGAATTAAAGTATCCCTACTGAATAGACGCCACTGTGTAGTATTATTGCAGTGTTTTTTGTGTTTTTCTTTAAAATTGTAAAATTACTGACATGCCTTGTATAACGACCTGTGTTAAAAAAGGTAGATTTAGTTCCACTTAGCTCTGAAATATTTTGAACCGCGCTGGCCAAAGTGAAAGTGTAAATTCCATATGAATTAAAATCATTATAAAAAAATCTACTTTGCAGAAATTCTCTTGGTGGATTTTTATACCAACCCTTTTCTTGGATAATCCAAATTTTAAGTTTTTTTTTTTAATTTCATATACGACCGTGAAAACGGTAATAAAAAATTATTTTTCTTACTGGAAATTTCACTTTTGATATACATAAATAGTGTGGAAACAAAGTGAATATCTGTCTCTACTGTGGGACCACCAAACCGTGCATAGGTAAGGTACGCCCTGGGGTCTACTTAAGTGAACTTGTTCTATTTCAATAACCTACTTTTGTTCGCTAAGTAAGGCCGCTTCCAACTTAGAGGGAATTTTCTAAGTAATGTTCCTGTTATTTTGCTTGTCTTTCGCAGAAATAAAGCTGTATGTTCACTGTGACCTAGATATTTATCGTGCGAATATTATAAAGGTTAAGTATAGTTTTTATGGACGTGAAGATGTGTTTTTGTCACGGTCACGAGAAAAAGCCAGTTTTCTCCCCTAAGGGAGATCGTCAAGGGGGAAAAAGGTAATTATTTTTTTTGCTTTCCATAATTTGGAATTACAAGGGGGAAACTGGAATAACTCCCCAAAGTACCTATGTATTGGACAATTTTGCAAAGATTTAAATCCAGATCTAGAACACATAGGCTACATAAAGTAGATAGATATATATGTAGATAGAAAATTCATTAGGAATTCATTAGGATTAATTCATCACCACTTATAGAAACTATACACACAACAGCTTATCGCTCAAGAGCGATATCTTCCAGACAACCGTAAGTAACCGGTAAGTAGGTAGGTACTAGTTTCTGGTCGCGGCCTAGCACGTATTGTTTCTTTGTAAACATTCACTTAGATGTTTTTTGATCCAAAACTGATTTAGGTATGTGACGACAATTCCAAAAGTAACCTTTGTGTATATCAGGCGGATCTATTCAGTGGTCTTTTAGGCATGAAGAAGTAACAAACATACGTTCATCCATCCATACTTTCGCATTTATAATATTAGGGTGAAGTGTGAACAAATCTGTTAGCTGATCGTTGCAAGGTTGACTGTCAGAGACCATTATCATTATCGTTTCGTTAAAACCAACGACATCGTTTATATCCGTTAATCGCAGTTGGTTAGCACCTTTACTGTAGGTAAGAACATTTATATTTCTTTTAATATCGACTTTTAAACTCAGTTTTTTTTATTGCTGATGGATTAGCGTTTGGCTACCAACTCACTTTAAGAGAGGGAAGATGTAGCCTAAGATGGAGCACGCTTTTCCAGAAGGAACTTATTTACCCTAGATTTGAAGACTCCAAGATTGTACTCTAATGGGAAGACTGACGCAGGAAGATCATTCCACTCTTTGGCTGTGGATATTATGAAAGTAGAGCAGAATTTTTTGGTTCGACACTGTGGTATGTCGACCAGGAATGGGTGGTATGAATTTGTGCGTCTGCTGGTCCTATGATAGAAGGGAGAAGACGGGATAAGGTCGTGCAATGCTTGCGCACAATCACCAAAGTGGTACTTGAAGAAAACTTGTTGGCTTACACCTCCACATCCCACCTGTACATAATTAGTAAACTTGGATACATAATCCAATATATTTTATGTCAACAAAGGCTAAAGATTAAAAATACAAACCTAACAAAAACTCATAACAACATGATAAAAAGTAATGATAATTGAGTTTGATTTAAAAACTAAACCGACTTTAATTATATGGTTTTCTCGTGAATGCCACCCTCAAAACTGGACCAAATTTAAATAGGACCACACGGAAAGTACCAGCTGTTGAATAAAAAAATGATCATCAAAATCGGATCACCCAGTCAAAAGTTCTAAGGTAAACATAAAAAAAATAGTCAAATTGAGAACCCCCTACTTTTTTGAAGTCGGTTAAAAACTACGATAACGCATGATTAAATATTACGTCAACTCATCCCGTGGGATGAGTTTAGAGAGGCCTCAGTTGACTAAAGAGTCATTCATATATTATTAGGGTTAGGTACAAAATGGGTAAGAGAATGAAAAACTTTCAAAACCAAAAATTGTTTTGTAACCTCTTTGTTGACACAAAATATTCTTGAATCGTGTTATATATAGGGTGGTGGTACCTCTATTTATACCCGACTTCAAAGAAGAGTTCAGATCCCCCTTCAGACTGAAGGGGGAGCTGGGGAGCTGGCCGAAGGCCTCCATTAGGGGAGCGCCTGATTAGCTTAGCTATATATAATTATCTCATGAAATTTAGGGGATAGATCATAATCCCCACGCTGGGCATGCGTGTTGCGGATCGCAGTTCAGTGAGAGAATTGCCTCTTAGTGATTATTTTTCGAGTTGGAGCAACGTCCCAAGCTTTTTTATCCTCTAAAAGATTCTAGATGATCTGATATTTCATAGTAGGCCGTTTTCATAATCATCATCAGCCTATACTAGTCCACTGCTGGACATAGGCCTCCCCTAATGAGCGCCATAGCGCCCTGTCTTCAGCTTTCATAATACACCAATAAATTTCTGAAAAATATCGATATTTTGATATATCGGTTTTTACCCATCCCTATAATAATGAAAGCACTCTATAACCTCCTTGTCAGCAATTACAATATTCGGTACACAGCCCACCGTAGCATCTGCATCGTAAACAGCGCTGGCGAGCGGCCAGCATCGATCATGCTGTCCGCTGACACAGCGGCTTGTCAGCGGACGTGTTGGCAAATTTTAGGAAAATACTTACGTCAATGTTGGTAGAGGGGTAACATTTAACTATGTTCTAGATAGATAATTCTTTCATCACCTTAATAAAACATAAATTTACATAATTAGATAAAGAGACAAGAACAGCAATAGAACTGGCAGCCTTATCGCTTAAAGCGATTTATTCCAGGCAACCAAAACGAATGTGACAAAAAAAGGATGGCGGTGGTTCTTTACATAAATCACATAACTATAAATACTAATACACGTAATACCTACTAAACTATGAGAGGCCTATGTCCAGCAGTGGGCTAGTATATAGGTTGTTGATGATGATGTTTTAAGTAGTCCTCGGCTTCGCACGCGTTTTCAACCGACTTCAAAAATTCACAAAAGGAGGAGGTTTTGTATTTAGCTGTATTTACTTTTTTATAATGTATGTTTATCGATTTCTACGTCATATATGGATCAATTATGAAAAGCCTTTCGTAATTGTGTAGAGAAAGACCTCGAATTCGTCCTATAAAAATGAAATATCCGAGGGATTTGTATTTGTCCCGCAAAACTTCAAAACAATGTGATTTTTTTTGTATTTTCGAAATAATATATTCTATGTTTTTTATGATGATAATGATGAAGACTCTCTATAAACTTCACGTCATCCATTATAGTATTCGGTACACAGGCCACCGTAGCATCTGCATCGTAAACAGCGCTGGCGAGCGGCCAGCATCGATCATGCTGACCGCTGACACAGCGGCTTGTCAGCGGACGTGTTGGCAAATTGCAGGAAAATGGGGATATGCGTCGTGTTGCTGAAGTTTTTATAGCGTGGGAACTATTTCTTTATTTTTTTTGGGTGTTGGTACTAATAACAGGGGTGTTTTTGTTTTTATTTAACTACTAGCTGCGCCCTGCGGCTTCGTACGCATTTTTCTATGGAAACGTTTAAAGATGATTTCCATCCCACGGTAACTGATTCATGGGATAAAAAATTGCCTTTGTTTGATTCCAGGATTAGAATTAACTTAAAATTTCAGCCCGATCCGTTCATTAGTTTTAGCGTGAAGAGGTAACAAACATCCATCCATCCATCCATCCATCCATCCATCCATAGATCCATACAAACTATCGCATTTATAATATTAATGTGATGAACCAAATTGGTTGATACATAGTATGTAGATAGAACCAAATTGGTTTATTCAATGTAAGTAGTACAGTTACCTCGACTCGGCAAACGTAGTGTAGGGCGCCCTCCGTCCAGGTGGGATGACGATCTGCGAAAGACTGCAGGCAGATGCTGGATGCGTCAAGCTGAAGACAGGGCGCTATGGCGCTCATTAGGGGAGGCCTATGTCCAGCAGTGGACTAATATAGGCTGATGATGATAATGATGGTGATTTTCCTTGATTTGAGTTTTGGGCTTTCCAATATTTCGGCACAGTTTCATACCCCATGATCATGTAGAAACTGTGCCGAAATATTAGACAGCTCCAAACTCAAATCATGGTAAATAAATATCTTGTTGTTAAAAATTTTAGTGTGCGAAAACCAGAAAAGAAGATTACATGCACGAGAAGTGTGCGGAAGACATTACTTAATTAAATTGCTAAGCTCCTCGTAAGTTCTGCATCCCTGGTAGATGCTATGAACATTACTGAGACTCTTCAGGAATTTTCTCTGACTGTGCTTTTCCAAGCTTGCCGTTCACTTAGGTTAGTGGAGAGTCCAACATATTCCTCTGGCCCTCTTCAGGCAGGCAATGCGCAAAAAGCATTTTCCCATCGGAAAAAAAGGTCTCTTTTATAAATTTGTGGGTAGAAACGAAAATCTTAAAAACAGCCGGTGTAAAACGAAACAATTATTATTACTTTTGTCTTGTGGTGCAAAAAACCTTACCTTAACCATGATGGAATTAACACGTAACTGAAATTGGATTTAACACCAAACTCTATACTAGCTTTCAAAGATGGGACGGGTTTAGTTTCCTACAATTTTAGGTCAAAACCCTAATTAATTAATAAGCTTTTGCACCAAAACCCCTATAACAAGGCAAAACCACAAACCATCAGCCCTAATTTGGTTTCAGTGGACAACAGCCTAATTCCTTTAATTCTAAACACGCCAGATTTATAGAGTGGACCCGAGCTAATTAACCTGCCATTTAAAAGTTTCACGAAAAACGGTCCTTTCCTAAAAATTGGTTACCTACCCGCATTTATAAGATAAACAGAGGAGTCCCAACAAAACTAGACAAGTGAAGGAATTAAGGAAGGGGTAGTGAAAAAGCGCTTTAGCAAAACTTAGCAAGGCCACATTATCATTTAGTAATAAAAATGTATATAGCTTATCAAAATTATTAGCTACAACTTAGTTGAGGGTTTTTTAACTCGGACTAAGCAAGATTACTTAAGCATTACTAATCTGTACTCAGATGAAGAATCTCTATTACATTAGGTATAGAACGTAACTTAGACACCATTTGTATGCACTTGGAAAATTTCTACTCCAGCACGGATTCTAATAGGGTCTCTCAAGAGCTTAAAAAATTCTTGGATACCGCTTTGTAGTAGTTTTAAGCTATTGTATAGCTTCTATCGCGGGCCTTGAGCGTGGAGACCGAATCCAGAAATTCCGTAACGAAAATAACCTAACAATAAGTCAAAATGAACCTTATGCAATTGAGATAAAGTTATTTTTTGATTGATTCTATTGCTTGCTACTTAATTAGTGATGTAGTCAAGTCGGATGTTGATTTTATCGTTTGATATCGCTATACGAAAATAATTTTTAAGCTATTGCATAGCTATCATGGGCCTTAAGCGTGGTGACACTTTTTAGTTTTGCCATCTATCGATGAATAGCAGAACTTTTAATTGCAATAGCTTTACCGCGGCATGGCAGTCCCCGAGTGCCACACGTCTTTTTTTTCAATTTACATAGGGAGCCACGTAATATGTCTACTGAGAGACTAAATACATAAGAATACCATAACATCGTAGAACATAATTTCCCCTGGGGTACAGAATTATCCCCTTTCGGCTTAGTATACATGTTTTGTGGCACCCTGTATTTTGCTATAAGGTTCCTTTCTATCACTTCTCACAATACTATAAAAATTGCATGTATTTTGTAAATTCTATCACAATGTTTGACTTTACTTGAAATAAAATTCAGATTCAATTATTGCGAGCATACTTCGCTTCCGCTCTTCGTTTCCTTATTACCTTTTATCTAGAATAGAGGTCTTTAGAGGTAAATGTGAAAATTGCTGGCCGCCGCGGATTCTGCGATACAGCGTCACGATAACATGGACCCTCGCTTCGTATAGCCCAGCCCTACCCATAGGTTTTACGTATAAAACAGTAAAGTTTTTTTTTGCAGATTGCAAAAAAAATCTTTCAAATTTTACCACAGTTTAACGTTTTCAGTTTAAGCTGGCTTCTAACGGACTTCAAAAGAAGTCTTTATGTTCCGCTGTATGTTTGTAATTTTTATGTATGTACGGTACCTGCTTCGATTTCTGATGTTGTTCAATTCTGTAGTGGAATTAAAGATTATTGGATAAGTAGATAATGATCATGAACCCATGAAAAAATATTCCAGCGGGCTTATGTATCCGCAAAACTTTTTTTTCTATCGACAGTAAAAAAAAGCATACACCGGTCCACTGGTCAGCATTATTATATCCTTGTGAAATGTTAGACAACCCTATTCTAAATTTATTTAAATTTTAGTTTATATTTTAGGTATTTATGGTATGTAGTATATTTGTTTCACCGTTCTCTAAGTGTAGATTTATTCAGTGCCACCGTCTATTTTGTTTTTACATGTTCGTTCGATCCCATGGTTGCCTGGAAGAGATAGCTCTCAGCGATAAGACCGCCCATTTTCCTTCCTTTTTTTTAGGTTTTCTCTGTATTTATTTTCTTGTTTTGTGTGGTATAATAAAGTGTAATCTATCTATCTATCTGGCTACAAGCCTTCCCCTGAAAGACACCTTGACAGCCTTTGTTACAAATAGAATAGAATATTGTTTTATTTAGAATATTATATTATTTTATAATCACATGGCTTAAAATAAACGACAAAGCATCTGTCGATTAGAGTCACAAAACGGTCTCTGTCTCAGCATGAGCTGGTTGTAAACACGTTCCAATCAACGCTGGTCTTCCGACAGAGCCATTTGGTGACGTCACGTGAGGTGAACTAACATGGAGGTAGGTATGCTCATTGCCTCCCGGCATGCGGGTTGGGGATCGACCAGCTATGGTTTATCCATTTTGAATGAAGCATGTTAGTAAACAAAATACGACACAAATAACAAAATCTCACTTGCTTGGCGTCGAGTTTCAGATATTGTAAGCAATTTTTATTGAAGGGAGGATCTAAAATCGACGTATAAAAGTACGCGCCAACCAAGTGAATTTTAGGTTAAGTATGGGCGGTTTGTTTACGTTCATGCTTCATTCAAAATGGACACGGTATAGTTATAGGTATTTAACAAAAACGAAGTAAGAAACTTCTCACATTTTTGTCGATTCCCTTTTGCAACCTATGGTAGGAACTCTAACCTTACTGATGGGCTTGCATATTTGGCACGAGGCGAGGGTGTAAAACGTGATCCTTGTGCGTTGAGGCGATGGGGACGCGATTTTTGTGGGTTGAACTTAGATTGAACTTGATTGAACGCGGGTTGAACATGGGTTGAAGATTTCGTTGCGGGTTCAATTTTGAGCAGGGTCTGGGTTGTGTTTTCGAGCTGTGTTCGTATACTTTAAATAAATAGATTTAAGTGATTTATAAAAAAATCAAATTACAATCAAATACTTAAATTAAAATCATTAATTATAAAATATGTACATCGGTAGGTATATAGGTAGTTAAACAACTGGTTTAAAACAAAGTTAACCTAATAGAGTTAAATAAGAACTAGTATTGACTATTTTAAAATAATTAAGCCTTCTGCAGACTGTTGCAAACAATCTACAGGTAGCTCATCTGATCCATATAACAATACCAATCGGAAACGTACCCAAGTTGTACAATTTGTCAGAAACTGTATAGGTATTTTAATGTTATTTGAAAATAAATAAATGAAATCTATCCTCTGTTCATACTCATGTACCTACCTATCCACTTATATCTTTGTCTCTCTCTCCCAATAAGGTTTGCTGGAAGAGAACTAGGATTAAGCTCGCCTTTGCAATAATTTTTCTTTTAAATGTTACACCATATTGTATTCTTCTGTGCAATAAAGAATTAAGGCGGTATCCCGACTCAAACTAGCGCCGCCAATAGCCTCTGTAATAGTTTTTTTTTGGTATAGTTTAGGAGGATATGCGCAGTTGCACTTGGTGGCCACCAAACGCTGCTTTCGCATCTCCTTCTAAACTATACAAAAAACTACCTATGACAGTGGTATTAAAAGAAAGATTAAGGTATCATAAACTGCCTTATCATTTTTTGAAAATTCCTTTCTTCAACGTAATTTTAAGATGAAATAGGCAGCGGTGCTAGTGTGCCTCGGGGTATCCCCTTAAGAATGAAGAATATATCTATATCGTATCCATTTTGAATGGAGCATAAATGTAAACAAACCGCCCATACTTAACCTAAAAATCACTTTGTTGGCGCGTCCTTTTATACGTAATTTACATTACTTGTTGATTTTAGATCCACCCTTCAATAAAAATTGCTTACAATTATATCTGAAACTTGACGCCAAGCAAGTGAGATTTTGTTATTTGTGTCGTACTTTGTTTACTAACATGCTTCATTCAAAATGGATAAACCATAGTTTGGCTGGGATAAATCTAAGAGTACATTCAAAATGCACCATGTTAAAATACAGCGCACAAATCACTTTTCACTCCCACCAAAAAAACGGGCACACGGGACTAGCGATGCAAAACCTTTTCACTGAATATTCATAATCGAATCGGAATTTAAATTTAAAAATCGAACACAACGGAATAGGTTTACACTGAGCACAGTTACACTTTTTATCCGGGTAGGTAGGGTTGCCAATATTTTCACCAGAAAAATAAGAATACAAAATTATGCAGGTGCTTAACCATTAGGTAGATACAAAAATTGTATAAGGTACCCTTCTAACTAACAAAAAAAAAATCTAACGTAATGATAAAAATATAGCATTATTTCTGAATTTTCTTGCACAAAAATTCCACATAATCCATGCTTGCTACAGATAATCCTGCTTCCGAGCAAATCAGTTTATATGGCAACCCTATCATGAAATACGGCTCAATAAAACGGGCCGGTTTTTAAACGAAATTGCCCGGATTATGTCGGACGACGGTCGCAATTATCAGGGACATATCGAATCGACTGGAAGTATTATTCAAGCGCGATCAGAATGGGTTGGAACCATTTCAGACTACTATAAAGTTGAGCTGAAATAAACACCGGGGTTGTAAGTACTTGCACCGGAAATGTGTATTATTTTTTTCTGCTGGATAATCCACGTAGCCTCATTTAGCCCCAAGCTAAGCAGAACCTGTGTTATGGATACTAGATGACTGATGTATGTATTACAATAAATCAATTTACAATACATCTATATTAATATAATGAAGAGGAAAGATCTGAGTGTTTGTTGGTTTGTATTTTAAAGGCTCCGAAACTACTGGACCGAATTAAAAATTATTTGATTATTAAAAAGCTTACTTTTCAGGGAGTGACATAGGCTATATTTTATCCCGGATTTCCCACGGGAATTGGAACTGAGCGGGTGAAACCGCGAGGTGCTGCTAGTTACTTATATTATTTTTACTATCATAGAAAATACTATGAACAAATACATATTTGAAAATCGTAGTATACAAAATATATTCCAAGGCGGGAATCGAAACCACAACCTCCTGCATCGCAGGCCGACCTTCGCCGGCCACGCCGAATCGGTCGATCGGTTTTATCCCATTTTACGTTTCGTACGTAGCCGAGCTGAGTCGGCAATAATTGAAAACATTAACATTTCGTTTTGTTGTTTTTGTAAATTAGCATGAGGTAGAAAGAAAATAAGAAAAACATTTGGAAGCCGAATGCGTAATAGGTGTATTATTTTAAATCTCTTTCCCGCTTGTGGAAGTACTTATTTTCCTCAATATGCGTGAGTTTGTTGAGTTTCTTTAAGCCCGTATTATGAAAGCTTACCCAAGCATTTACATATTGATGTATATTTTTGCTGTAAACAGTTGAATGATCCAACCGTCACTATACAGCCCCATTGAAAAAAATCGACAGTAGCGATTTTACGTAGACCCCGACCGCACGCTCGAATTCCCGCCACAGCGCGTATCGTAGTAGTAGGCGCGCGTTTCGGGCGCGCGTGTTCGTTGGAGCGGTTAAGTAAAGAATGTAACTCTGACGCTACTTAGCCAGTTGCACTAGCAAATCTCTACTTGAGTGAGTAGGGTCTTGTCTAGGTCTTATCTAGGCGAAAAACGTTCCTTTAACTTATCAACTTGATTTTTTGGAGCTCTTTTGTTGTTTTGATGGTTTTTGTGAAACGAAACGCAACGAATCAAACATTTTTGGCGATTTATTAAAAATGAAAGGTTTGGCGCGTAGAAATTATTTCCAAGCCTTACTCCAGCGTGGTCTAGACCACTATGCATAGATATGAAAGTATGAAATCGTTCTAAAATACCTAGGCAATTAGTCAAGTAATGCTTGATAACCGTTCAATAATACGTACGTACGAACGCATCGTTACTTGAGGGTTAAAACGGTAAGTAAAGATTTTGAAATGAGTTCCCAAGCATCGTTTTAAAATTAGCATTTACTCAAAAATATACATAGGCATCACAAGCATAGATCGACAACCGAGCATGCTTGCATAATACAATAATAATTAGAGCATTATGAGTATTTTGGAGAGCACTTTATTTCCGTGTCAGTGTAATTTTTTAATATAATTTGACCTTTTCTAAGTGTACATTTCTACGAAACCTTTATGGAAAACTGTAAGGAGAATTAAAATGGGCCTTCAGCACCGTTCACATAAAATCAAAAGCATGACATACCTACATGACCTATTTTTGCTGGGACCTCAAAGCGAGGCATTCGAAGTATGGAGGATTGGAGGGATCAAGCCTATTTTAATGACGGGATTTCAGATGGTTGGTGGGATATCGAATATTCGAAGTTGATGTGCTTTAAACAGAATAATTTCATATTTTGCTAGCGGGATGTTAATAAATAAATGTGTTATATTATTCCTTATTTTCAACGGGATTTACAAAGTAGGTCGTGAGTTATACCTATTGTGTTTTGTTTTTGACGTGAATATGGGTAGCATTCAAAGGTCGGTTTAAAAAAGTGTCACGTTGTTAATGTTGTTGTCATGCACTGAAGATTAAAGTTCTAATTTCGTCTAATATATAGCGTTGATGCTATAATATTAGACGAAATAGGGTATATGCATCGATTTCTTTTATTGTTTTAATCGATTCTTTAGGTCATTATTTAACCGAAGACGCTCACTGAATTTCGCAATAAAACGATAATAAAAAAACAAATAAAAACTACAATCATTTTCGGGTGATAAAAACGCTGCCATATTGGTGACATGTTTAATTGACGTCAACGTTCACACTCGATTAAAACCTTTTGTGACGACCTCAGTAGTGATCATTTTAGGAAAGAGGTTTTCCGAAAAATCTGAAAATAACCGACAATACAAAATGTGAAGTGGGCAGAATAGTGTCAAATCATGATGCAGCGCCAAACATAAAAAAAGAAGAAATGTGAACAGTGATGTCAATCCGCTCTTGCCAATGGCGTAGCGTTTTGAAATTTTGGGATTAAGATTTAAAAATATCAATTTTTCAACGGTAAAATTCTACAATAAAAACATCTCCAAATGCTAAAATAAATATGTTGATATGTTTCTATAACAATAGAGAATGCGTATATTTCTTTTAGCCATTTTGAAATCACAATGCATATACCCTATTGCTCCTTAAAACACCAGAATGGCACACACACAACACATATAAATTACGAGGTCAGATTTTCAATAGATCAAGTAAATGACTTTACCACGTAAAATTATCGTTCCTTAACCGACTTTAGAGACGACCATATTTTATTAAATATGAGCATAGTTATAAATTATTTTAGTGACATGGAAATCCGTTATTCCAGATTATTTTTAAGGAGCTAGAATATATAACAATTTTCATAGGGCCTGCACAAAATAAGCTGGATATTCTCACTAATTATTATCTGTCAATATACATTTACTTATATAATTTTCTGTAAATAGTGTTAGTCAGTTACTAGTGACGAAAATCTGTATATATTAGTTACTATGAATAAGGAAATAAGTATTTGATATCAAATAGGTTGGTAAGTAGATATTTCAAATCATATTGTGCGCATTCAAAGATTTAGCCGGAAGCTGGCAGCACCACTTATATAGGAAAATTACACAGAAGCTGGCAACACCGCCAAGGGAAATAGAAAACATTATGAAATATGTAGTAAACCATTACATTACATCGATTATCAAAGACAACGACATCGCTTTCACTTTCTAACAAGCGGCCTGATCTAGGAAATAAGTATCATTCACGCGAAACAATATTTATGTGATTATTTCCTGTGATGTGGGTTCTTGTGCGGGGCCTCGAGGGTTCCGTAGTCGAAAGTACATAATTTTTCTCATATAATGTGGTTTTGACACTGGATGTCTTTCCACCGGCATTATTTTGTCTTTCCATAGTATGACCAGTCCAATCTTATAACCCAAATCTACTATAAATACTACAAATACTTTATATATGGGTTTGTTTTTAAAAAACTATGCCTATACCTAACCGACTTCAATTTTATGGTTTTTTCATGGAGCAGAACTGGACGAAATTTAAATGGGACCACACGAGAAGGATCACCCAGTCCAAAGTTCTGAGATAGCATTCCTTTTTTGAAGTCGGTTAAAAAGAAGAACTAGGTAGAGAAATGTCATGTTATGTAATAATGAATCATGCACTCGCTATAAGAAACAGAAAAACTGCATGTAGGTATTTCATTTGGTTTTTTGTTCTAATCTTGAGCGGGAATCCGAATGGGAACTTAAAAATATAAATGCTTTTATTTTTCCATCGACGAATATTACGGGTTTTGTTGACTATTTTTTTCATAGAAATGTAATAGAAAGACATTATCATCGGTATCAAAAAAAATGTTTAACTTGCGGTAGTTATTTATGTACTTACCTAACCTACCGCTACCAAAGTAGTTTAAAGGGTTTTAGGTATTGCAATCATCGATATTTCAATAGGTTTCTTCGCGGTAAAATCTATAAAGGTAAAAGATTTCTGAAAAACTCTGCTAAAATTAATCCTAACCTAAGAAGAAATAACAATGTCCTCCGATTATCTTTCAATGCACTTTCAATCCACTTTGACAAAACTATATCCGGCTGAACTCTTTCTAGATATATCCCGGACATGCATCCCGGATGAGCCGGATGTAGCCGTTCGAAAGCTACATCAATCACGAGCGTATGCCCCGCGACCCGGATATAAACGGGATCGGATTTATTCCAGATAGGGTTGCCACGTCAGGTGTTAAAATAGTTGATGCGATTTCGAGCTTCTAAACGAAAAGTAAAACACTGTTGTTTATGCAAGCAAGTATCCGAACGCAGACAATCCATAACTCAATGCCTTCACTTGTTCCAAAGAAGTATCCGAACGCAGAAAATCAATCATTCAATGCCTTCGCTCGTTACTCCTCCATAAAACTCAAAGGACAAGAAAATCATACAAAGTCAAGAAAATATCAAAAATAATCGAAATAAGGAAAGTAACAAGGTGATATCAATAAGCACAACATTATGAGTAAGTACTGAGTACACTCAGTACTTTGTGTACTCAGTACACAGTTAATGTCTGCTTGTCATCTCGAACCTAAAGCACTCGGGCCGTGGTAATGGCCTGTACGCTAAGCGAAATTAGATGAGCTTCTTGCCCCGTCTAAATTTAATATAGGCGAAACACAGATTATAGAAAAAAAACCGTACGAAATAATGTTTTTAAAGCCGCACGAAATAACGTAGCGACTTTTATGATAAGTATATCCCATGAATGGGATTAGTGATGATCCTAGTTATTAGAAAAACAGGGAAAAGAAAAGACAAAATTGTGAACTCGAACAACTCAATGGTCAGACGAAGAGACATCAAAATGGAGTCACCGGACCGGACAAAATGGCCGAATAGGAAAGAAGCCTATACCGACCCATGTAGGTATAGGCCTTCTCTCTCGCGCCTGCTGAGGAATGTTTACGAGAAACTTAGTAGATCAATTAAAACCAGTTGCTTATTAAAATAAAAAGAAAAGGTTGACAGCAAAATGTTTGTATAATGAATTATTAGATTATAACGGGTATTTATTGCGTACTTTTTGTTATTATTTCCTCTATGTTACAACCGCGTTATAGCGATCATGCTCACGAGGTGACCCGTCGCCCCGTGTGGCAAATCCGGATAGTTTAACACTATCCATTTGTGCAGGACATAATTTTATAGTGCACAAATGCGCTCTCTATTCCATCACTCTAATTTAAATATTCCGATAGGACGGCGAACTGACACGACCGATGCAAGACCAACGGCTTATTCTTTCCGAGGGACAAGGGTCTACCACCGCCTTCTTCCTGACTCCTGGCTGCTATTCTGAATTTTTCTTGGTGAAAAATCCCTATAACAATATTTTGCTCGATCCGGGATTTGAACTCATGACCTCATTATCAGCGGTTAAACACGCGACCACTACACCAACGAGGCAGTCCGCTTAAAGCCCTAACAAACAAAGCACCTAACAAAGCACTAGGTGTTCTCTATTCAGCGCCTAAGGCCCCGCCATTTTGGGTCGCTTTGAATTCATTTACATGCAACCGCCTTTGGCAGTTCTCCCACCTAGGATCTTTTCAATTAAGGTCTAGCTTTCTAGGTCATGCTGGGTTTTGGGCTGGATTAAGAACGGAATG
The DNA here is from genome assembly GCA_955876795.1 of Eupithecia tripunctaria. Taxonomy (NCBI): domain Eukaryota; kingdom Metazoa; phylum Arthropoda; class Insecta; order Lepidoptera; family Geometridae; genus Eupithecia; species Eupithecia tripunctaria. Next base: position 1,637,355 of record OY041623.1, on the reverse strand, counting down.
AATGTCTGGGACTTAGGTAAAAGGTATTGGATTTTAGAATTAATTGTATTATGTACGTTATTTAGAAACATCTAGGTGATTTGTTCTTTGTTCGTTTAATTGAAGTTCTTTCATCTGATTAAATTCAAGCTCTTTCTGGCGTCTGAACGAAGTACGTTGGCTGGATGCTGGAGAGACCCACCTTAATAAATACCTAACAGTTGAGCGACCTCTATATTGCTAGCAACAGTGTGCATTTAGCTATCTTCTATCGTTAATACGGGGTCTAATTTTTTTATATTCTTTGATTGCTTAAACACATATCTCACTAACTTGTACTATTTGTTTGACTTATCTATGAAAAAACTATTTTTAACCGACTTAAAAAAGGGGAGGTTCTCAAAGCAACTATTTTTTTACCTGTTTTAATCAAGCTTAGGGGAACATTAAGATTTCGCTAAAATTTCTCTGCAATATCTTGATGAAATATTGAATCAATAATTATATTTATGAAATCAACTCAAAAACATTATGTATATTACCTACCCCTTCTTTTAATGTTAACACGCCTAAGGCTTAAGGTAATTTTTTTCAAACATTAAAAAATGAAAGTGAAGTGAAATAGCACACTAGTGCCACCCTTACCTAAGCCTACCCGGGTATCCCGCGCAGTGCCTCGGCTAATAAGCCCCGTGCAAAGAATTGGCCGTGCGCCAGGCCCGTGCCGTTTGGACACACGTTAGATTAGTGGCCGAGAGTTGTAGAGGCGTCTAATAATCATGTTATTCAGTGAGTAACTCGCTTATATTATATTCGCCACTTATTGGTAATTTTGGGCACATAAAGAAGGCAGCCAATAAGCGAAAATAGTCTAAGCGACACACTCTTCGAAGGACTATAGGATGCTATTGAGGTTTTACTTTACTTTAATAATAATTACCAACAAAATGCCTTTTCTAGCTCTTCGCATGCCTTTGTTTAACGCCGTGTAGGACGTTATTTAAATTTCCTTTTTTAACAAAATCCTACAAAGATAAATCAGCAAGTGCCACCCCTAGCTCAGCCTATCCGGATAGCCCGCGCAGTGGGCCGGCTAATAAGCCCCGTGCATCGGGCTACAAGATTTGGCCGCGTGCCAGCTCCGTGCCGTTTGGACATACGTTAGATTAGTGGTAGACTGGGTGGGAGCGGCGTTATTGGGGTTTATTTAATTAAGCTAAAGTCAGAGGGTTATTTTCAGAGATGTAGGTTCTGAAATAGATTTTATTTTGCTAAAACTTTTGCCAAAAACATGATAAAGTTGGCGTTTTGGTTTAGTTAGGTAGTTTGATGGTGGTTTATTTCATAATTAGTCTATAAGAGTTCACAGCTGGACATAGGCCTCCCCTAATGAGCACCATAGCGCCCTGTCTTCAGCTTAATGCATCCAGCATCTGCCTGCAGTAGATATTTCGCAGACCATCATCCCACCTAGCTGCAGGGCGCCCTATAGGTACTACGAACTCGTTTACCCCAGCGTGTATTTTAATCTTTATTAAATTATAAAAGGGTTTAATCATACCTCATCGGTTGTTGGTTCTTCGCGAGATATGTCCGGCCGACTGCCACTTCAGTTTGCTAATTCTTTGAGCTATGTCGAAACTTTGGTTTATTTAGTAAGTAGAAAATACAATAACAGTATAAAACAATTACAGTATTTACACTAAATCTAAGCCATCACCAAAAGAGTGCGCGAATTCTGCCACCGGCTGAGTGAGTGAGTCAACGTCAAATCGTTTATAGACTTACAAAATAAGCACTTAGACAAGTTAAATGTATACAATCATTGACAGCTGCAAATCCCACTTTAAAGCTTTAAAAATATTAACAGTACCATCGCTTTTTATATTTGAAATAGCTCTGTTTGTTAAATGTAAACAAGACCTCTACCAAAAACCTACTCATTCGAGGAGCAGGCGTGACCTGAGCCGCCTTTGCTCAAACGGAGGCCACACGGCTCTATACCGCAAAAACTTTTGTGGAATAGCTCCAAAAATATTTAATAAGTTACCAGCTGCTCTACGCGAGTTAAGCCTTACGCTATTTAAGCAAAAATTATTTAAGATACTGACATTAAAATGCTACTATCATATCAATGAATTTTTCACGGACTCTAATATTAAAATTGTATAAGTTTTGACATTTTATTTTATTATTTGACATTTTATTTTATTTTTCGACATTTGTATATTACCTTATTGAAATTCTCTAATCTATTTGTTATTCTGTATGGGCCAATGTTTTTCAATTTTATTTTGTCATGTATGTCGTTTTAATTTGTGTACATTATAATATAATTTTTGCACACCAAAGCTGTTTAGCTGGTAAGCCATCGCAAGGGATATTTTAAAATAATGATACCAACCATGTAACCCGTTGTCTGCAAATAAATGATTTGATTTGATTTGATTTGATTTGATTTGACAAACAGCTTGATAAATAGTAATTACTATCAAACAAGAAATAAGGTGCAATTGACTCTAATTCACTTAAATTTTTTGTCTTGTAGACCTGTCTTTTTTGCTACATAGAAATAAAGAAAAGAAAGTAAATATTTTAAAAAGAAAAAATACAGACAAAACAAAAAAGTATGCTACTAAATAAAGCTATAAACTTTCTCTCAGTTATGTGCGCAGATTCTTGGGCAAATATGGCCTTCACTCAGCGTTGTGTATATGCTTAATAGATGTAGAAAAACATAGGAACCCTTTCATTTGTTCAAGACCAAAGATTTAAATCGATAGAAAGGCCCTTTCCTTAGTGAGACCGCGCCGCGCCGTGTTGGTTGCCTAACGAAGCTTGTGAGCTCATAAACTTATCTTTGTCAAATGGAATGCACAGTGAATTGTGTGTTTTTGTGGTGTGCTTGTTCACAAAAGTTCGTGCTTTGTAATTGTTTAATAAAAACAATAATAATGGTGTCGATTCTCTTTTTTTATCAGAAATAGACCTTCGTTTGACCGCAATCTCACCTGATGGAAAGCGAAGATGCGGCCGACGATGTATCACGAAGGTCTAGAAGATGGCTACTCCGGACCACATTCCGAAACACAACAGAGTTGCTTCACGGATTGGCCCGGTCCGGAGGGTGGTGACAAGCCACTATGTTGTTTTAGAGTTAGCTAAAATTAGAATTTAGGAATGTCAACGATACATTTCGATTCCATTTCGCGCGGGTACCGTATCCCTTCGAGCACTTCACCCTTCCAACACAAATAAGGTTCGTAGTTAACCCGCTTACATCCGTAATGAGTTCATCAAACATTTCGATTCCTTAATCGATTTCTAACGACTCCTTAATCCTTATTTTAGGTAGTTTTGATTTCAAATATAAGATAACTATTCAATTTGAAAAGCTATCGTCTATTTGACATTGGTAAAACATAATTTTAGCAAAGGACAATGGGCAAAAATGTATGGAACTTGGTCCAAGAGCGTACACTGATGGGACTTGTGGGAAATTAAAGGACATAGTTGTAGTATGATTCTGGCAAAAGCCTATCAAATTCTGTCCCGGGGGTTTTTTTTTATGCACATATTTGACCGGGTGTTCTCGGTATTTTCTATGTAAGTTATAAAAAATATATATCTATTTAATGTATTTTATTAAGTATATCAGTCATCTAGTACGCATAACACAAGCTCTGCTAAGCTTGGGGCTAGATGATGCTGTGTGGATTGTCCAGCATTATTTATTTAATTATTTATATAACTCTCTAAAGTACTGATATGGTTGCATTTCTTCTATGATAATCACAGCAGCTTCTGGATTCTCTTCAAAAAGCGATTGGGTAATGGTCATTCGTCTTTTGCGTAACACAGAACGGTTACACAGTGAACAATGAACTCCCGCTGAAGGGTGAAACATAATGAGACCTCAGTCAAAATCAACAATCACAAGGAAAAAGAGGTATTCAATAACAAGCACAACTAGAATAAGTTCAGTTTTAGCGGCAAAAATCAAGTCGATTCATTGGCTCAGGTAGGTATGTTTTTCAAAATAGTTCAAAAGGAAAAAAGATTTTACTCCGAATCCGCTATAATAGGATATCGGCCTCTTCCGTCGTATTCGAAACAATAATAAAAAAAAGAACCAAGTTAAAATCGCGCGAGCACTTATTTATTGCCATTTGAGTTTACAATTTGTATTTACTCGAGTTGTTTTGAAGATTCTAAAACGATTATTTTCCCCGTAGGTGTTGTATAAAGCACTATGCACTAATAATAATAAATAACTAATAATGCACTATAACACTCGGAAGAAAGTGCGATTCCTACCTCGTGTATTGTAGTGTAGGCAGTGTATAGACGGGCATTTTCTCTCATCACTGAACCATGTACCTACGTAGGTACATAGTTAGAACAAACATGACCATAAAAAAAAACCCCCGGGACAGAATTTAATAGTCTTTTGCCAGAATCATTCTACAACTATGTATATCTTTTCATTTCCCACAAGTCTCATCAGTGTACGCTCTTGGACCAATTTCGCCCATTGTCCTTTATCTAATTCTAAAACAACAGAATCGACACTAATAGTTAGGTTTATTGAAAAAGACACTAATTTTATGTTGTTACTCTAAGGCCCGTATTATAAAAGCTTGCTCAGTCATCGATCTATGCTTGAGCAAAGCTTTTCGATGGCGTAAACGTCACTCAAGCATAGCTCATGACTGAGCAAGATTTCATATTACGGGCCATAGTGCGTTCGTTTTGATAACGCACGCATTCAAAGAAAATGCAACAGTTTTTGGCGTAAGGGCATATCTAACGATTTTAATACATTCAACTTGAACATATAAAAAAATATAAAAAGAAAATTCAGTTCGACACACAGAACACAACACAACAAAAAATATAGTTTAACCTATTTTAGTCGTAGGGTGAAATCATATTAGGTCAAACCTACCCGGGTCAAATCGACCCGTGCGTGATATGATTTCAATGTAAGCCTGCAATTTGCGTATAACGGACGACTTGGCAGCCTGCCGCCATTAACGACTTGCAAAGTGTATGCTGAAAGTGTGACAGTGGAAAACGGCTTGGACATTTAGAGAGTGACGAAAGATGATATATTATGTTATCAAAGAAAAGCACATAGATAGATGGTTGTTTCATTTGGCACACAAGGACAGCACAGAATACGGTTTTGAAATGCTTCATATACACATACGTTGATTTTTACATGTAAATGAAACAAAACATTGTGCATGCTCCGATTTTGGCTTAGATCTGACGATCTTCAATAGTGAAAAAATCGGAGCTTACCCAGCTGCTTGCATCTGCACTGTGGTCCAACTTTACTTAGTCGAAGTGAGATATAATCTCTATATTTATAAAAGAAAGTCGTGTTAGTTACACTATTTATAACTCAAGAACGGCTGAACCGATTTGGCTGAAAATTAGCGGGGAGGTAACTTAAAACCAGGAGACGGACATAGGATACTTTTTATCCCGTTCCCGTGGGATGTGAGATAAATTTCCGCGTGGGCGAAGCCGCGGGGTGCAGCTAGTTATACATAAAGTTCCGATAGTTGACTCTACCAATAAAATGGAATGTTAGAATTCTGTAGGAGAATCTATCAGACATCCTACTAGTCTAGTCTAAGGCCTTGTTTACGGAGACAGTGTCGAACCAAAAAATTCTGCTCTACTTTCATAATATCCACAGCCAAAGAGTGGAATGACCTTTCTGCATCTGTCTTCCCATTAGAGTACAATCTTGGAGTCTTCAAATCTAGGGGAAATAAGTTCCTTCTGGAAAAGCGTGATCCATCTTAGGCTACATCTTCGCTTTCTTAAAGTGAGTTGGTAGCCAAACGCTAAACAATAAGCAATAAAAAAAAACACTATTTACGGAGAAGCGTTTTCACACGCACTTGTTTTATTTGATTGCGTCGCACGCCACGAGTACTGCCACTCTGCACGCCCCGCCTATTCATAAACATCGCCGTACATTGCGATATGTTTGTGTTTACACGTGCGATGACGGGCCCGCTGCACGCGCCGCTGCGCGCCCCGCGTCTTAGTGAACAAAGCCTTAGGTACCTATATGGTTTATCCATTTTAAAAAATCTCACTTGCTTGGCGTCGGGTTTCAGATATAATTGTAAGTAATTTTTATTGAAGCGTGGATCTAAAATCGACAAGTAATGTAAATTACGTATAAAAAGACGCGCCAACAAAGTGAATTTTAGGTTAAGTATGGGCGGTTTGTTTACTAACATGCTTCATTCAAAATGGACACGGTATAGTTAGTTGTTACACTGCCGCCATCGAGTAAGCTACTTGCAGTAGGTTCTTTGAACGCTAATCAAATCCTAAATCAGTTGACAAGGTAATTAACATGATTCAACACACTGATCAGATCAAATCGGGTTGCAGGAACGCTGATTAAACAAAAAATGGTTGTCTCAAAGTCGGTTTAGAAACGATAATTTTACGTGATAACATCATTTACTTGATCTATTGAAAATCTTACCACGTAGTTTATATACTGTTTTTGTCATTCTGGTGTTAGTTAGCTATCAACGCTATCTATTAGTTAGATTAAACGAAATTAGGACTATAATCTTCAGTGATTCATCGTCATGGATGGCCATATCTGAATGCGCCTCCGACCTGCGATAGGCAACTACAAGTTTAACATAAAAGGTACGTCGTCTGACATAAAACTTTCATCCTTCCTTATTTCCCTGCAACATTTTCCGAAGCAAAATCGCTACAATCGAGTATCGAGCGAACTCGATAGAACTAAAAGTACTTCTCTTTGCTTTGCGAATGAAATGCTAAAAACTCTTGTACAAACGACCCGGGAACAGGGACGCATCCAGAATTTAAAGGGGGCAGGTAATATAATTCTTACGCCCGAATACTAAACAAACTCGGGTTCAAGCTAATCTGAAGTTACCACTTTTTTGACAAATTTTCATAGAAAACCTGAATTGTGTTTGAGTATTCGGAGTTACTTATTTATGAAGTTACGCAGTGATCTGAAAGGGACCTTGTCTCTTGATAGAGCCACCAGAGTTTGCCTCAGTTGTCTCAGTCTTTTGCCTGTTGTCTCGGTCTTTTGCCTGTTTGGTCCACTTAATAGTACGAAATTCTTGTAGGTGTTTCTCAACAACGTCGCTTCAGCGGTACTCCGACAACCGATAAGCCTTCGGCCACGTAGGCTACTGACGCTAGATTCTATTACTCAGAATTACTAGATGAACTCGAGAAATTCTCATCAACAAACTTATTGTTGAACAAACTTTTAAGTGTACGTTTTGAGGTATAAAAGGATGAAAATACCTTTTATACCTCAAAACGTCTTCTAATGCCTTTATTTGTGCATGTCTCTGTTTTCCATCGGAGCGCTAGCGTATCCATACGTTTGGGAAATGAACCGTTTTTTATTACCCGCGAAGTTTAGTAAGGTATTTTTTATATAAGTGGCGACTCTGTAAGAATCAAGATATTTGAAATGAAAATTAGTGTAGTATTTTAAATAATCTATGCCGATTATTTGTACCCGAGTAATCATTTTCAGAGGTTGAAATGTAAATTAGGTTCGTTAGGTTATAACTTTCAAACCTGCCCCTACCATAACGTCCTTAATACATCCCCATCCCCAATTTAACTTTTATTCCATTCCAGTTTCCATCACGTAGTACCATTGGAAAAACTATTTAAATTTACCCAATAAAAATTGGAAAAGTCCCAACTCTCCCAATGAACGTTGCAAATTGCTCTGACTTTAAGGCAGAGTTCAAGCATCTAACCTACTTAGTAGGTCCCTTACTCAAATAGAAAACAAGTAGGTGCCTAGTAGGCTAGATTTTAGAAGAAGTTTTATAGGTTTTAAGTAGAGAGAGTTATTTAAGAAATCAAATAAAATTACAAAAAATTTCGACTTCTACGGGACTCAAACCCGCGTTCTTCCCTCAGTACGGGAATGTAATAACCACTACGATGGGAGGATACGGGTTCCACTCCGGTCGAATCGAAAAATATTGGGATATTATTTGCTGTGTTAGAAATTACCCATTGTGTAAGTAAACAATAATGACAAAAAAACTCGATTGATACTTCTCCAAGGACAAAGAATTCTCATTACCTGTCTAGGCAAGTATTTTCTGATATAGATAATTCCACAATAGAGTAAATTAACAATAAAACGTACCTACCTTGTTTTATTTTTTCATTAATCGACATCATGACTCTTTTCACGACTTTTCTCTAACTCCCATAGTTTTGAATTAGGCCATCCACAGCCATCTCAAAAAGCCACCCTGTATAAAAATTCATGAAAAAAAACAACAAAAAACGAGTTATGTAACTCGTTTTTTGTTAAGAAGTCAGTTCGTGTAACAAAGAAATAAAATGATCAATTAGGTTGTGTTAGAACTCAAGGTTATTTTTTATATTTTTTGCACAATAAGACATAATGCCAACTGTACTTTAAACAATAGATTTGTGGTTAAAATTACGAGTGGTCCCACTCGCCCAAAGAAATAAACAAGAAAAAACTAATCAGGTAACTGGGACTGCGGTCCCAGTTTTGTAGTGGGCCCAGTCGCCTGTATCCTCAAAAAATCGAGACAAAACAAACAAAACAATAACAACTCAATATCCTACTTATTACGTTTCCATTTCGGTTGGTTCGGAGTAAACAAACACAAATTAACGGACACACAAAAAACTCGACAAAGGGTCAACAAAGAAAGCAATCATCTGGAATGGTACGGTCAGCAAAAACAAGGGAAAATCTTCATTTTGAAGTCAACGGCTTCCACGGTGCTTGAAGTAAATACGTTACTACGTTACTACTTTGTTATTTAAAGATAATTAATTTTGTTTTAAAAAACTATAAACCGACTTCAATTTTTATAGTTTTTTCATGAATTTTCATGGATCGCATAATCAGAACTGAACAAAATTAAAATGGGACCACACAAGAAGCACCAGCTTTCATATAAGAATTATGACAATCGGACTACCCAGTCAAAAGTTCTGAAGTAACAAACATAAAAAAAATACAATCGAATTGATAACCTCCTCCTTTTTTGAAGTCGGTTAAAACAGTAAAGTGTAGCCCACAACACACATGAAATAAAAAACAATCAATGCTTATAAATAGTATCATAGCATTGATTGCTTATAAGTAGTTAATTGCCTAGTGTATAATTATATTCAAGAAAGAAAGTAAGTACTTACTAAGGCCCTTTTCACATGCATGCATGGTTGAACGTATTGTTGTACCGACTTACGAACCGTAGAATACAAAAATACCACCAGTACCTACTCTTTCTATACAAAATACGCTAGTTTTCTTTTGTGCAACTCAGTTGAGGAAATTGAGCAATGGGACCCTTTTTTATCGAACTTATTTTGTTCTCTTTTGCTCAACTCAAGTTTCTCAACTTAGAAAACCAACGAGTTATAATAAATTGAAAAATGTAAATGTTTTTTTGACAATAAAAATTACAATATTAGTTAATAAACTTAGAAAAATATCGAATGTGCCAGAAAATTATCAGCAAAGCTCGAATACGGTTAACAAAGGAAGCAATCACCCGTAATGGTACAGTCAGCACAAACAACGCAGTGTTATTACTGGGTACATTATTACTCGACGTTATTGGCGATTTCCATCGAAATGGATTCTATTCTGTGGTATTAGGTTATAGAGTGACGTCACACTGTAGGGTAGGTTGATTTGTTGCCAGTACGAGAATATTCATTTACCCCCCAAATGAATAATCTCTGTCTATCACTCACACTAATATTATAAAGGCGAAAGTTTGGATGGATGTATGGATGGATGTTTGTTACCTCTTCACGCCGAAACTACTGAACGGATCTGGCTGAAATTTTGCATACAGGTAATTATAATACTGGAATAAAAAATAGGCTACTTTTTATCCCATAAATCTGTTCCCGTGGGATGAAAATCACCTTTTAATGTTTTCATAGGAACAATGCGTGCGAAGCCGCGGGGCGCAGCTAGTTATATTATAAAGAGGAAAGATTTGTTTGTTTGTATTGAATAGACTCCGAAACTACTGGACCGATTTCAAAAATTCTTTAGAAAAGCTTACTTTTCAGGGAGTGACACAGGCTATATTTTATCCCGGAATTCTCACGGGAACGGGAACTAGGCGGGTTTATCCGCAAGGCGCTTCTATTATTAGATACTAGCTGCGCCCCGCGGCTTTGCACGCGTTGTTCCTATGGAAATGTTTAAAGGTGATTTTTATCCCACGGGAACAGATTTACGGGATAAAAAGTAGCCTATGTTTTATTCCATTATTAGAATTACCTGTATGCAAAATTTCAGCCAGATCCGTTCAGTAGTTTTGGCGTGAAGAAGTAACAAACATCCATCCATACATCCATACAAACTTTCGCATTTATAATATTAGTGTGATATATAATTATTATTATAAACATGTATTTGTTTCTGCACCACAGTGTACATAGGTATACTTTTTTTTTTTTTTTTTAAGTGGGGGAATCCTCTTGGATCCGTGCTTTCGTAAGGGGCGAAAGAACGGTTATGCTGGACTCTTACCAGCTAAACCCACCACTGTGTTTCATTCTGCACCTGTTTGCCGAGCCTACGGGTACACTTTCGAAATCTTCCGCTGGGTACATAGGTCACCTCAACCTCAACAGCATGTGTTGGTCCACTGCTGGACGCAGGCCTCCCCTGGCGAATGGGGGTAGTGCCCATAATCCCCACGCTGGGCATGCGGGTTGGGGATCGCAGTTCAGTGGTAGAATTGTTCTGCAGGGGTTGCTGGTGCCCGCCCCGGTGGATATCCATTAGTCGCCTCTTACGACACCCACGGGAAGAGATGGGGTGGTGGAAATTCTAAGCCAGCACCACAAAGCTATATCGGTTTACGGTTTATTGATATTATAAACATGTTACAAAAAATATAGTAAACTGACAATGAAATTAAGAACAATGTTAGGTATAGAGGATATAGACATAATATACTCGTATATGATGTTATAAATAAATAAACAGTGTAATAATGATACAGCTTACGAAAATAAGTAGCATAAGTGTATGGGAAATTTGAATCAGATTATTTTCAGTTTTATAGTAACTTAGATTAATTTTCATCACGTTTTTACATTTACCAACGAAATAATTACAAGCATTTCTAAAATTTAATTTAAAAAAATATTTACCTACCAAAACTTGATTCTTCAAATTGTGTAACCCCAGGCTAGCTTAAAGCTTTATACTTAGAAACAGTTTTCTATCGAACTGCATTTCATGAGAAATTCGTAGCGTTGCGGAACTTTTTGTTAGGTGTCTTAAAACAGTGCATAGCGGGAATCGAGCATAGCAAACCTAACCGGCTGCAGCTCAGCAAAAAAGTGTAATAATATAACTCAGCGCATAGTTTGTGAAAGAGCTAACACTGATTTTCAGTAATACCCTCTGAGGTAACTAGAAAAACCAGATATTAACAAATAATGATGTGTCTAAATAATTTAAATCCTATGGAATCATTAAAAGGTGATTTTCATCCCACGGGAACTGATTATTGGGATAAAAAGTAGCCTATATTTGATTCCAGGATTAGAATTACCTGTATGCAAAATTTCTGCCAGATCCGTCCTGTAGTTTTAGCGTAAAGAAGTAACAAACATCCATCCCCAACTTGCGTGCCTAGATGGGAACTATCGGCAATACCCTCTACGAGATAAAATCCGGAGGGACGCCTGCGTCCAGCAGTGGACAAATGTAGGCTGTTGAGGAGAAGAGGGTATTCAACAGTGGACATACCTAAGTACTGATGAGAAAAACCAGCAGTCGGAGATAACATTCTAAAATTTCAGGTAGCGCCTAACGAAGCATATTCTTAAACAAACGAAATAATTGAAGCTTAAAAATACGAACACAGAAGAATTAGTGGGGCTCGAGTGTGCCGTGCATTTTCCGGGAAATACCGTCTAGAGCTGTAATATATGAGATTTGAAAAGGTCTAGCCTGTTGTGAAAGTGCTGCTACTATTAAAAAAAAAATACATTATCGGGTTGTTTAGTATAGTTTTGGTTTTGGAGTTTGAATATCATAATAATATTATTTCGTTGCATAAGAATGCAAGCAGATGACAAGGTGAAGCTGAAGAGAAGGTTATTAAATAAGGCCAATATCCAGCAGGGGTTATAGGTGATAATAATGACTGATAATGATGATTATGACGGATCAGGAGAAAAAGTAGATTCCGTCATTAATATGTCTCCGGGTAAGCGTTGCGCTCCGACCCATTGGAAATGAGTCAATATTGCCAAACATAAAATGAGATAAATATATGAAAAACATAGTAAGTATCGCTTTGACATATTCATACTTTGTTTTTCTATTCCATCAAATTACGGGTACATTACTTTGATCCCGCTACCTTATTAGACGTGACATTTTCGAAACTTTTGGGCTAAAACATCTGCTCGTTCAATTTGGCATTATCGGTAAACAATGAATCAAGCTGCATCAAAAGATTCTACATTAACCTTCCATCTTTCATGGATATAAAGGCTAAGGTAGAGTACTTACCCGATTCTCTAGAAGTCTAGATACTATGACCAAGACTTACAAAGTTTATGCCATCGTGTGGCATTCGCATCCATTACCGATTCATTTTATTTATTGAAAGAACAAATTAGCATTGCCATTGAAAGTGGCTGCTATCAGCATTCTTGGCACTCTGCCTTTTGACATGTTAGATTTTTAAGAAGTACCTAGTTATAAATGTTACCAGTTAATTAATTGTTTTGTTCTGTTATTATCCAAAAAAAGCATTGATAGAAATATGATAATTTTTACATGTCACTAAAGTTTTAGAAAGTTGCACCACTTCTCCAGCAACCAGCACCTTGCTAAGCCTCGCTGATCCGACTAGAATCAGCTTTTAACACGAGAGAGGCTGTGAAATTTATGCAAGCACGAGCCCTGTCGCATCTCCACGGGTTTACTCGTTACAAGACTACATTTCAAGGTTGGATCGCACTTAAGAAAGAAAAATATAAGAGTTTTGTTTAGATTGTAAACTTGTACCATTAATTTTCATAATCTTGCTGTGGTGTTACACCAAAATGGCAGCCGGTGGACCCACTACTTTCATTTCACTTTAGGGAAGTAAGTCAGAGTCAAATCGTTTATTTCTTTAGACTTACAAAATAAGCACTTAGACAAGTTTCACTGAACGGAGATATGAGTAAAATAAAAAAAGTTGGGCATATATCCTGGATTTACCCTATGTCCAGCAGCGAACTTATATAGGTTGATGATAAAGAGCTCTGAGCATCCTTAAATTTATTACCTGATTAATTTTGTAAAACTTTTGTAGTGTGGATTTTACAGACACCGTGATGCACTCGGCCTACCAACCCTACGCCTTCGGGTGGTCAGCCGGTACGAAACCGTATCACTAAACGATTCGGTGCGAACATGTGTGGCCCCACCCTACCCAGAACACATGACATTCCTTTCAACAGAATTACGAAGTCTCTGATGATCTATTCTAGGTATTTTATTATTTACAAGAACACGCAAATTTTGTGTTGTGTTCCTTTTGTAATTACAACGCGACTCTTACACGCTCAAGACAGATTTTATATTTATTTATTTAACACACAAAACACATTACAATGTAAGCTAAAATGAACATCAGAAAAATATTGTTATAATCTACATTGTAGCGTAAAAATATGTGTGTATAGTTAAGTATACATTACACTCACCGATTCTTTGCTTCCGTGTTTTTACTACACAAAATTAAGGACGCGCATAGCTATAAGGCCGTCTTTTGTACCTACTTCCATTATTATTACTATTTCTTACTGTATTGTTCGAATACAATAAAGTGTTATCTATCTTTCTAAGTAAGCTCTTTTTTTATACTCTTTTATATAAATAAATAAATAATGCTGGACAATTCACACAACATTATCTAGCCCCAAGCTAAGCAGAGCTTGTGTTATGGGTACTAGATAACTGATATACATAATACAATACACTACATAGATAGATATTTTTTATTATACATAGTAAACATCCAGAACGCCCTGAACAAATGTCTGCAGATCGTACACACATTTGTTCCGAGGCGGGAATCGAACCCGCAACCTCCTGCGTCGCAGGCAGACCTTCGCCCACCACGCCACCGAGGTCGTCAGCTATGACTTAAGGCGCATACACCAGAGAAAGTGGCGCCCCCATCTCGTTAGATATACGCCCTTACGTCAAAAAATTGTGGGAAATAAGAAATAAGGTTAAACTGAAAAGGGTCAAAACTGCCTGCAAGGGCCAATTACCACCTTCCGATAACACGTTCATTACCTCTTTATGGCCAAAGCTCCCACCTACCTGAAATAATAAACAAAGTAACACATTGGTGTGACCCCACCCCTTCATATCCAAGAGTATACGTTTCAAGATTTTATTTCAGCAAAAATACTGAATCGATGTAAAAAAGAGGGAGATAAGGCACTGGCTTCTCGAAAGTGGCAGCCTCAAATTAGGTCCGATTGTGTCCTCCCACCTCAGTTATAGTTGGTACGGCGCCGCGGGCGGTCTTTTATCGCGTGCTACTATTGTATTGGCTACACTTTGGTCTAGATACGAGTACGTCTTTCCATCTATGTTGTTCATAATCACTAGTTTTAAGTATTTTGTTTTATAATTTGTATTCTTTGAGTTATGTCTAGTTGGTTGCCCTGAATCACACCAATATTATAAATGCGAAAGTTTGTATGGGTGGATGGATGTTTGTTACCTCTTCACGCCAAAACTACTGAACGGATCGGGCTGAAATTTTGCATACAGGTGATTATAACCCTGTGATCAAACATAGGCTACTTTTTATCCCATAAATCAGTTCCCGTGAGATAAAACCTTTATATTGTTCCATATGAACAACGCGTGCGAAGCCGCGGGGCGCAGCTAGTAAATAAATAAATAAAGTATACTTATTGCAAAATAATGGAAAAAGCGTGTTTTATCGTTTAGTTGTACCTAACACAACACAGGAAATTTATTGACGTAATATGTCTACAGAATTTTACTTTAGTATACCTATGGCTCCAAGTCTTTATAACAGAGAAATATACTGAATTCACCCACCTATTCCTTCCACCCTTTTTATTGGGTCGTTTTGACCCCGCACACGCCGGATAGCTTCGACCATTGGGTCAGGGTGACCCCTTATTGACAAGCAACGTTTAGTTAAGACATTGTTGTTGGGCTCAGCTGTGTTGAATCTGTAATACGGGTTTAAGCTTGGATTATTATGTTCTAACTCGGTTTAGGTTCAATATTTGTGAATACAGTACAAAAGGGATTAGCCCTTTTATTTCAATTACAGGAACAAATCGAATAGTTAGATTTTTGTAGTACAATACAATACAATACAATACAATACAAATACATTATGAATGTAAGCGGCTTAGCTATGAACCTTGTTTGTGTTGGAAGAACACCAACGTTTCATCCCTTAAGTACATACCCGAGCCAATATGACAGCGATACCTATTTAATCATATTTTTACGTTTATCTTAGGATTTTTAAGCTATTGCATCCCTTCTATCGCGGGCCTTGAGCGCGGGGACCGAATCCAGAAATTCCGTAACGAAAAAACCTTGACGTTTGTCTCTTTAGTTCAGCAACTCGCCTCTAGATGGCATTGCAATAGCTTTACCGCGGCAGTCCCCGAGTGCCACACGTCTTTTTTTTTAAATCCTACGCTCAGTTTGTGGTATCTATTATAAGCTATTTTTAATACCTCTGTAATAATTTTATCTCATATAGTTTAGGAGGAGATGCGAAAATAGAGTTTGGTGGCCAAAAAGCGCAACTTCGTATCTCTGTCTTAGCTTTACAGGTCCGATTTTCATGATTCTTTTTTTATATGAATGCTGCTGCTTCCCATGTGGGTTCACCAGTTCATTTGGCTCAGTTCTGATGGGATCCATGAAAATCCATGAAAAAACTATAAAAATTAAAGTCAGTTTATAGGTTTTAAAAACAACATTACTTATTGTTACACCCTGTATATTTAAGTACTCTTATCTTGCGGCCAGCTCTGCAGATCCTAATGAGATAAAAGAACTACATTGAAAATGTGCGCCATTTTCCTCTTTATTTAATCTTCTTAAATTTAACAAGCTCTAAGCTTTTGTTGCGGTTTTTGTAAAAGCTGCTGGAAACTGCATCAAGTCTGATGAAGTAAATAAAAATAAAGAAGAATGGCTTTTTGCTCGTACTCAGAATTATCAATAACTCATCAGCCTATATTGGTCCACTGCTGGACGCAGGCCTCCCCCTAAAGAGCGCCTGATTGGCATATCTCATAGGGGGTAATGCCCATAATCCCCACGCTGGGCATGCCGGTTGGGGAGCGCAGTTCGGTGCTAGAATTGTTCTGCAGGGGGCGCTGCTGCCCGCCTCCGGTAGATATCCCTTAGTCGCCTCTTACGACACCCATAGTATGAGTCAGAGTTAGAGTCAGAGTCAAATCGTTTATTTCTTTCGACTTACAAAATAAGCTCTTAGACAAGTCAACTTTTTACTATACAAACAGCTTGATTAATAGTAATTTCAAACAAGAAATAAGGTGCAATTGACTCTAATTCACTTCAATTTTTTGTCGTTGATGTGTTTGGGTGGTGCAAATTCTAAGCCAACACCACACTGTTAGCTAGCACTCAAGTCAAGCATAATTAGGTAAGTACTTATAATCTGAAACTCAACGTGCAATATTGTAATCATTTCCTTAAAAAATACTTTTTTTTTGTTGAACTTTCACAGAACGTGAAAGACAGTTTCCGTTAACAATGCTGGCATTTATTTTTCAAGATGCATTTAGACGCCAAAAAGAGAAATTTGAATTTTTTGTTTGGAAGTAAAGGTCTTGCCGACAACCGCTGGGGTAAACGCGTTGTTGAGAGGAGACCGCGACTCGGCAAACGTAGTGTAGAATGCCCTCCGGCCAGGTGGGATGACTATCTGTGAAAGACTGCAGGCAGGACTGGATGATGATGAGGTTGTAATAAGTTATTTACCAACATTTTATCGTACATTACAAAAAATATTAGTAAAATAGTTTTCAGAATCGGACCATAGTAGAGCACCCATTACAAACTTTTACCTCATTATAATAATAGCTTCATATCTGTCCCTTTTATACAGGGCTTGGTACCGGTACCAATAATACCAGTACTATTTCGGTAATTTATCGCGTTTATTTACCTATTTTTCCCGACGTTTCAACAGGTTTACACTCTGTCGTGGGAAAAATAGGTTAAAAATAGGTACGCGATAAATACCCGTGAATATTTATAACAATGTTTTCTGATCGCGTAAGTTTAAAAAACTTTATTTCGGTAATACCGGTATTTACGGTAATTTCGATTCTTTGCTTAAAAATACCGGTATTGAAATTGAATTGTTACTACGGGTATCTTACGTGCATAATACCGGTACTTATTGAAAATACCGTTATTTTAGTATCGGTACTTTCTTTGAAGTACCGGTAATCATAATATACCGGTACCAAAGAAGTACCGGTACTACTTCAAGGTCATTGGTACCTTTCCAAGCCCTGTTTTCATATCACTAACTTATTTCGGCCAACCCATTACTTTAGGCTTTATTTTCAATTTACTCATCAAATACATTTCGTTCACTTTACGACACAGACAATGAAATTAAGTAAACAGAGTAAATGGCCCCGATTTACATTTCTGTGTTTAAAGTTCAACAATTTGTATGCTAAACGCTCTTTTTGGGGATCCAGGGTAATGTGGGGTAAATATGTTTTTATTTGAACAAGCTTTCGGAGTAGGCTGACACACGTTTTCCCTCAAGTACCTAATGGTAAAAAGTCGCTTAGAGGATAATAAAAAAACCATAAAAAACTGTAATATTCGTAATTTCGATGTGTCTATAAAAGTTTTATTCCTTAGGGATACTATTTTCTCCCAAAAAACTAAAGAAAAACAGTGCATATTTAAGAATTTAAAATCGGGATTTAGTTGCTGTAAAAAGACATAAAATATTGTTCTCAATACTCTCTTAACTATTTTTAGATTGTTTGAAACAATGTGCAGCCAGTGCAATAGGGTTTTTTAAGTGTCTTAATCAGATGTTATTGGGCTAATAAAACACTAAAAAACCAAACACAATTTTTTTATTCAATCGTTATTAAACCTTTCGTCCGTGTAACACCTAAATCAGGCATAAAATTAAATTAAAATAAAGATGGCGGAGCAATGGCCGCCCTGCGCACGCACAGCCTACACAAGGCTGCGCCACAAGTACCATCAAAAATGCATTTAAATTTTACATTTTCAAATTTCTCTCGTAATTTGAAAAAATCGCTAGACGTAGTGGACGCCATTATTACTACTGTGGACATGACGTCCGTTGGCTGTATAAGCAAATGCGCTGTCTGTATGTATGATATATTGATAAATGACACTTTTTTTACACAGCCGTATGACGTAATAACATTAGGGCTACTTCATAGAGTTTGATTAAAAACACTGAAAACTTTAAATTGAATTTTAAAATGTATTTTGTTGTTCTAAGAACGAAAACTGATATTTTCCGCCTGCTTTTTGAGTAAGATTTCAATAATATATTTATATATTTTTATTTTTCTATTCTGGAGTACCATAATATACCCATATACCCAACTGTTTCAATCCTCCTCCTCCACAACAGCCTATATTGGTAATGCCTATAATCCCCACGCTGGGCATGCGGGGATATTATATATAATATCATATATTGTTTCAATAGTAGATACTAATTCGAATTTGTTTCTTTCTACCATTGATTGCAACTTTCTTTATCAAACGTAACAAAATCCCTCAAGACTTAGGATATCTTTTGTTTCGACACACACGCATAGGTACAAAGAAAAATAAAAACATACAAAACTAAAACAAAGAACAAGGAGGTCGGTACTAAATTAAACATAGTATGCTGAGCGTCAAATCGAGTTTTGCCCCCATGACCCTGTGCCGAAATACTGTTATATAATTTACATATATAATTAAATAAATAAATAGGTGTTGGCTCAGCGTGTGCTGAACGATTGCCGCTCAGCGCTGTTTGTAAATAAATTTCCGTGCTGATTTCTTCCAACTGTGCCCACCTTTTCACGTCCGCCGCAGCCCTGTGATATAATTATCTTTTGAACGCAGGTATTTTATTATAAATATAATATGGAAAGCATGTTTAATATGAATATTTTCTGCTTGAAATATTCCGCCTGCGTGGAGCGATAAAATTGAATTAAGTACTTTTCAGTGGATGTGGACGTAGAGGGAAATAGGTTGGGTGTCCGTGCGCGATCAGAATGGGATAGAACCGTTTCGAACTGAAAGCGAAGCGGAGATTTACTTTGACATGGTCATCTCATGTTTACAACGTGGATGGTCACAAGTAAGCTAAAGCTTGTTTGTGTGTATGATGGTTACTCAAGCTCAAAGGGCTGAGCGAATTGTGATGGAATTTCGTCCCGGAAAAGTGCAGTGTTATTGTTTCCGTACCATTCTGATCCTGTATACTGAAGCTGCCCCATAAAAGTCGTCAATAATCCAGCTCATCTTGATCTACATTAAAATAATGGGTATTAGATTGTCGAAAACCTTTCTAAAACCACTTAATTTCTCCAAAAATTTACCTTGTCCGTAATTTTCGTAACAACTAAAATTTCTTCTTCGCTTCCGCAAAAACGAAAAATTGTATGTACCTAGTTTTCTTTTATTTCAATTGTAATAGTAGACTATCTAAACTATAAAATAAAACACATATTGTGCATCAAATTTGTTTAGTTTTTGAAATAATTGACCTCATTTTCAATTTCTCACTTTCGATCCCTTTTTTACCTTTCCTCGTACTTTCCATGAACCTCATTTCAATATTTTTAAACAACTTCAGAGTATTTACTAACTAGTTTGTAGGAAATTTAACAGAGAATCCAAATATATATAGATCTTTCTAGGTCTAAGTACAAATTAATCGAGAAATCTGCGAAAGAATGCGCCATGGCACCCTCACGCGCGGTTACGCGCGGAGGCACATATCACGCTATAGGTCACGCCAGCTGAGAGGTTAAAAGGTATGATAGTCTCATTGGTACAATTAATTGAACCACTGGGAATAGGATTAATTTGTTGAAAGAAAATAAAATTAAAAACCAAGTCCTTTGTTTCCATCAGACTTACAAGCCGTTTTAAAAAACTATTCAACTACAAAGAAACTAAATATATTTCTGTCGACAAATCCGCGCACGATAAAAATGCGATGAAACTTTCTTGTTCTCGCTTCGCTCCGTTTATTTATTTTAACTCTAGGACACCCCATTTTCATAATTAATACTGAACTTACCTACCAATATCAATCTGCAGTAAACAAACCAATCCTTTATCCTGTACTTATCCCACTTGTTACTAGCGTTTGATAAACGGATCAGTGAACAATAAAAATTATTAAACGAACTGTGGGTAGTTTCAAATTTCATTGTTTATTGCTTAGGTTAGGTGTATGATTTCTTTATAGCTAGAAGTGGTTTGTGCTAGTAACAGTTGGACGTATTCAATTCTACAAGAGTTTATAATTAATGAATTTATATCATGAGTGTTTCAAGGTAAGTAAATAATATAAATTGCATTTATTTTGATATAGTTTTTGTGAAAACATGATAAATTGCTTTACTTCTTTCGTAAAGAATAAGAATATAAAGGTTTTCTCTTGGTATTTCTCAGTAATTTGTCGATAAAATTGATGTTCCGTCACATCAATTTTATATGAATGAACTACGATGTTTTGTTGTTTTAGGTCGAAGTTCAAAAACTTGTCTTTGAATGAAGTTCTAGAAGCATTGGAGTGTAACGAAGATGAACCAGTGCCAGATACAATTACAATTTTCCACCCGGAAAATTGTACCGGTGACATTACGGATGAGGACTCAGTAGATGAAAATTTAGTGATGTTACACAATTTGCCTGGTTCTCAACTGAGGGTAGAAGCCATAATCGGCGGTAACGACACGTCCGATGATGATGACGAAGACGATGATGTCGCGCTAGCTCAGCTGTCTATGTGCCCAAGAATGGATAACCCAATCCCAAGTGTCAGTACTCTAAATGTAAGTCCATCTTTTTCGCAAAGAACTGCTACCAGTGTTCCTAAAGAACAAAGCTTACACTTGGCGTTCACATAGATATTCGACCAGTAGACAGATGCTGGATGAACATGCAGGGAGACAGTTCAAACAAACTCCCCATTTATTTTGATTGACTCTTTGATGAAGGAGTAATAAAGATGTTGGTTGATTACACAAATATCTATGCCACCCAAAAAAATTATGAGGGTAATGTGACTGTAACAGAGATGAAAAGTTTCATTGGTATACTTCTGTACAGTAGATATGTTGTTGTACCGAGAAGATACATGTATTGGGAAATGCCTTTGACTGTGGTATGCCAATAGTTTATAATTCATTATCAAGAGACAGATTTACATACATAATGCCTTATTTGCACTGTTGTGATAACTCTAATTTGAATGCAAATGATAAATTCGCGAAAATACGACTCTTTTTTGATATGCTAAATGAAAACTTTTTGGCATTCGCTCCATATGAAGAAAATCATAGAATCGATGAAGGATGATCCCTTATTATGGTGGTCACCCATGCAAACAATATATTCGCGGAAAACCTAAAAGATGAGGATATATGTAAGTTTTGGGTTGGAGCCACTCGTCTTGGATATATCCTTTGGTTTTTGCCCTACCAAGGGCAATCTGGAGTGGATATGAGTAATTACAACATGCTTTGATTGGGACCAAGTGTAGTTTTGCAATACGCTGACGTTGACGTTGAAAATGCGATGTTTATCTGTATGAAATGCAATGTGTCTTTGCATCCAAAAAATTGCTTTGAAACCTATCACAAACTTGCCGAGTGAATCATGTATAATTATATTATAATTATATTTTAAATTTAAAAACAAGAGTAAATAAATAAAGAAAGTACAACAAAATAAAGAGTTTTTATATTTTGTGCCAGTCTGAAATAATCCTAGAAATGTTGTTGTTTAATAGCAGTGCATATTACTAGCGTTCCGTATATCAAACACCATTTTCCAGCATTTCCACGAGACAGAGATTTTTTTTTCTTATTTTTCTACTATAATAAGCTTATAACTAATCATAATACAAAAAATTATAAGAATCTATCGAAAAAAGGGATATCCGTAACAAGTTGGTTAACAGGACTCATACTAGCGCCTCCAGCCATTTTAAACCGAGGCGTCAAAAGAGGAGTAATTTGTCAACTCAGCTGTATTTGTTTTATCAGACTTTTACGATGAATAAAGGAATTTTCAAAAAATTACGTTTTATTTTGTATCGTTTAGGAGGAGATGCGAAGTTGCACATGGTGGCAACCAAACTCTGTTTTCGCATCTCTTCCTAAACTATACAAAATAAAACTATTACAGAATTATTAGCCTTAGTCGCATTTACGACATCCTGAAGGAAGAGTTGGGGTGGTGTAAATTCACTGATTACTACCCTACCCGGTAGTAATCAGTGAATTTACAGAAAATTTAATTACAAATTAACAAAAAAAATTTAAGAATAACTAGTTATTCTACTACATGACAACGGGTGACGGTTTTTATACATAAGCTGTGAAAAGAGTATACACATACATATTTTTCAAATTTTCTTAGTTGATATTTTAGGTTAATACATAGCCGAAATAAAATATAACAGTCAAAATGTTTTAATTTATTAAGATAAAAAACAAAAAGTAAATCTACACTCAGTTTCGGGTGATAAAAATGTTAGCCCTTGCATTTTGTGATGTCACGGTTCATCGGATCCCCTATGCTATGTCAACTCAAAGTCAAACTTCATGACTAGAGTCCGCGCCACGACTCAAGTCTTGCGGCAAAAGAGGTACAACTACATAATTCCGATCACGATCGTGATATAATGGATACCTACGAGCGATTTTGACCCGTGAAATGTCCGGAATAAGACCTTTTAGACCGAGAAGAGCATAATTATTGTAAATAAAAACGAAATACTTGTTTTATTTAGTATAGTTCAGCGATAGCAGCGCCGCGTCTATAGGACTTGAGTGGTGGCGCGGACTCTATACAAAAGTGTTTAGTGTGACGACACGGTTCGGGTGCCTATAGCGTTTCGTTTTGAAATTTTGCGGTTGAGATTTAAAAATATCAACTTTTCAATGACTAAATATCACAATAAAAACATCAAAAAATACAAAAATAAACATTCACACTATATCAATAGAGAGAATACGTACGTAAAAAAAATATGAGCTTTTTTGAAGTCTCATGGAAATACCCTAATATTCGGGTACATGATTTTAATACACTACCCCACCACTAAACTACTTCGTCGAAAAACTAAACTCATTAAAGAAACCGAACAATGTCGGTTCCTGAAAGAGCGGAAATATAAAAACAAACAATGCATCAGAACGAGATATGGCGCGTGAGACAGTGAAAGGAAAAACTGAATACAAGGCGCACGGGGTTTGTATTGTTTTAGATATAACGCATTTTTGTGTATAACCTGCGTACTTTAAAGAACTGGATTGGTAATGACGTCACGCTAGTGGACAAAAAATTGAAGCAAATTAGAGTCAATTGCACCTTATTTCTTGTTGTGATAGTTATTACTATTTATCAAGCTGTTCATATAGTAAAAATTTGACTTGTCTAAGTGCCTATTTTGTAAGTCTAAAGAAATAAACATTTGAATCTGACTCTGTGTATGTTTTTATAGGTTATTTATATACATTTAATATTTGTTGCTAGGTATGTATAATAATATCTAATTTAAAGTCTTTGGTACACCCCTAACTTTCTTAAATCCGTATAATTATTTACATCCAAAGGTCGCCTGGAAGAGATTGGGACTGGAGAGAGATGCTTTTAAGCGATAGGGTTGCCCACTGTAGATATTTTATGTAATGACTCCATGTACCTAATGTTATTTTTATGGTGTACAACAAATAATTTTTGTATTGTAAACTTACTGTAAATCCTACTAATATTATAAACGCGAAAGTTTGTAAATATGTGTATGTAAACATGTATGTGTGTTGCTTTTTCACGCAAAAACTACTGAACGGATCGGGCCGAAATTTTGCATACAGTTAGTTCTAGGCCTGGAATACAATCATAGGCTACTTTTATCTCATATATCAGTTCCCGTGGGCGTGCGAAGCCGGGGCGCAGCTAGTAAATATATAAATTTTGGTGAATTGTGATCTTACATACATATTATATCTCCTATGTGTCAAACAAAGGCTCAGAGATATGAATGCGGTCTCAAGTCCCTAAAGGTTAAACTCAAAGTAAAGACAGTTTCTGAACACTGTACGTATCTAATTCCAAAGCTAATTTCCCGAAGCAGTCAATCCTGTCCTGAAACATTTCGAACGCGACTGTAACATCAAACATGTAATATCCGACATACCCTAGAGAACTGTAGTTGTTTTCAACTGGCCGTTTCTAACCGGCTCTTTTGGCCGGTTAATAATCCAGATTATAATACAAATACAAATCTTTGTTCACAAACTTAAAATCCATTATAATATAACAGTGTTTGAGATCCCCTTTTAAGTAAAGTATTTTAGTTACCTGTGTTAGGGGAATCTCGCTCTGCCGCAAACAATAGAATTTGGAAGGTACAGCTAGTATCGTAGTTATTATATAAGGCTACTTAGATTATGCTAACAGGCTAAATAAAAAAAATGGTTATTAGTATACTGATGAATGTGGTTTTATTTGAGCCAAAGGTATGAGGGTAGCGGACTGATTTCGCTGCGAGTCGTCATGCTGTACAGACGTGCACCCTCGAGTGTTTGTGGTATCGTTGCTTGAGTACCTTAGTGTGTTTCATTATTATCAGCCTACATTGGTCCACTGCTGGACATAGGCATCCCCAGCCAGTAGCTTAGTGTGGTTGAAATATTGAATTGCTCACTGTCTTGGTTAATTCATTCTCTTTTCATTCTTTTTGAGTATAACCCTTGTAGGTTATGATAATGGTGATTATTTTAATAAAATTCGCCTTTTATTGGTAAAAATAGTTTAAAAAACTATGGCTAAAATAAAAAAACTTAGAATTTGCACCACCCCATCTATTCCCGTGGTTGTCATATGAGGCGACTAAGGGATATCCACAGGGGGGCTGGTAGCAGCGCCCCCTGCATAACAATTCTACCACCGAACTGCGATCTCCAACCCGCCCGTGGGGATCATGGGCATTACCTCCCATAAGACAAACACCAACAAGGCGCTTATCAGTGGGAGGCCTGCGTCCAGCAGTGGACCAATACAGGCTGTTGAGGTTGAGTTTGAGGTTTACATAGATGTAGCTTCGTCAACTCACACCAGTTGGGACAAGAATCATGGTGCAAGTTAATAAATCAGTCCCAGTCCTCAACACCTGGAATCACATTTAGTTACATTTACATTTTTTAAAATAAATAATGCTGGACAATTCACACAGCATTATCTAGCCCCAAGCTAAGTAGAGCTTGTGTTATGGGTACTAGATAACTGATATACATAATACAATACACTACATAGATAGATATTTTTTATTATACATAGAAAAACATCCAGAACGCCCTGAACAAATGTCTGCGTTAACCCAGGTATTTTTTTTCCGGATAAACGAATAAAACCGCGGCCTATACCACGTCTACACAACCCTACAACTTAATAAATTACTTGTAAGCCCGTTGCCTACCCCCTATTTGTCGCTAGGGATGAATCTGTTAATCTTGAGCATGGCATGGACCTTGGGAATACCGGGTTGAGGATCAAGATATTAAGGTCGACTATTTGTAGTGTGTCAGTTGTGAATAGAGTTTGCAGGGATCTCCAGGGATGATAGCTTCTATACAATAGGTGCATACAGACTTGTCGAGGAGAAAGGCTAAGCAAATCTTTTCAGAAAATTCCTATCAGCAAACATTTAAAATGTAGAAAGCTATTTTTAGCGAAGTCTGTAGCAAAAATATAAAGTTATAGATAGCCATTTTAGCCAAGACTGTAGCAATAATTTTAAAATGAAAGTCATTTAAAATTGTTTGCGTCGTCGCGTCGAGAATATTATCTTTTGCTTATAGTACGAAATATATTTAATTTCCTTTTAAAAAACCAGATTCTGTTTCTGTACCATTAACTGTTGAATAAATTTTAAACACGAAATATATAATTTTTAAATTGTTATGTAGGTACACAAATCGTATAAAATTCAGCAATTTAAACAAGCAAACAGTTTAGCAATCCATAAATAAATCCATCGGAATCCAATTTATTCAAACAAACAAATCGCGGAACGATGGCTGGATCCAGTTCAGCGGTGATGTCGTTTATTTACGCGCCAGAGCGTTCGCAGGGCTGTGATGAGCGGAGCGAGAGGCGGAGCGAGAGGCGGAGCGAGTAGCGTGTTGAAGGAAAGGATCTGAGTTTGACCGAAAATGGTTAAGATAAAGTTCATTGCGGAGTGTAATCTCTTTTGCAATTACGTGTCCCGGGGGCCTACTCGTAAGCAGAATTAAAGTTTCGTTATCGCTGTCGTGCAAAACCAAGTCGATTAGCGATTGCACGAAAATGAATCAGAAACTTATGCGGGACACGCAACACTCGCTAAAGCAAACTTAATAGTCGAAAGTTCGTTTTCGAACTCTCACATACACATACATAGGTATTTAGTGTTTGCATTAAAGAGGGTCTAAGATTTTTAAATCCATCATGGTTATTAATACTAAAGTTATTTTCAACGGGATATTTACCATGATTTGAATTTTGAGCTTTCAGTTATTCCGTGATCATGGCGCATGAAACTGTGCCAAAATATTGGAATGCTCAAAATTCAAATCATGTTAAATATCCCGTTGAAAATAACTTTAGGGGCTAAGATGGTGGAAAATTCATGTCAGAATATCACATGCACACAAATCCTACGGGAAGCTTCCATAGAATCATGAAATTTAGCAAGAAGCAAGATCTTTTAGCACAACCTTCAACCCCAACCTCAACAGCCTATATTGGTCCACTGCCAGATGCAGGCCTCTCTGATAAGCCCCTTTTTGGCTTTTATCTCATGGGGGGTAATGCCTTAATAGGCACCCCGCGCTGGGCATGTGGGTTGGGGATTGCAGTTCTGTGGAAGAATTGTTCTGCAAGGGACGCTGCTGCCCAGCCGCAGTGGATACCCCTTACCCACCCGTGAAAAATAATTAGGGAATAATTTTGCGCGAATCCATAATTTAGTCTTCAGTTAAATGTAAAGAGAATTTAACGTCTATACTGTTTGTAAGGTAGATTAACTAACATAAGTTACCTACTACATACTTATACCATAATTGTTTTGATTTTATGTTTCTTAATAAATCCATACAAATAACTATAAATAATGGTGGATACCTCTTAGTTGCCTCTTACAATACATGATGAATATGTTTTATAAAATTATTATTCATTTTGTTAGTTCCATTTACTCGAACGCTGAAATTAAATGACATAAGTCATAATATAACATGACATGATGACATTATTATTTTATTTTAAATATTTTGTTTACTTCCTTGCACTTACGAAACAGATTGTACAAAAATAGGCATCATGATATTTTCGAAACGATTAGAGAAAAATATGGCAAGCTGCTATTTTTCAGTAAAATAAAAAGTAGGCGTGGTGCGATTACTTATACTGAGGTTTCATTGAGTTGTCGTTATGCAACCTATTGTGTGAAAATTTGTAAAAGTCGGCTAAGTGCGATAGTAGGCATCTCGCTACTAGATCATCGGTGTAATTACTAATCCAGCACAACATAGCAACGCGCACGATATGTCAGTTACAAAATGGCGTCTGCCCATGTCAGCTCCCCTCAGCCCGCTCCCTTACTATTACAATTCTATTACGTACTCATTATAACTCACTTTTACCGGAAGAACACACGATATTACACTCTCACGTTGAACTACATCATGCGTAAAATGTTTAAGAGTGTGCAATAACGCCGCTACGAGATGGATTTTGAGCGGGATGACAATTATGGTTTTCTCGCGAGTGAGAAGTACAGAGCATAGACGTGCACCGCATTTTCTATCTGCCAAAACGGTTTTTACCTTATTACAAGTTAATGAAACAATCGAAAAATTCTAAGACATAACTAAATAAATACTTCTAGGTTTCTTAGTAAAACAAAAACCAAAGAAAAAGAGCGAGTTCCGTGATATAAATACACTCGAGAGCAATGAATCCGGGTCACTTAAAGAATCCTAAAAATCGTAAATTGGAGTATTGAAGATTGGTCAAAAGTTATGTTCTCCGACGAATCAAAATTTATGCTGCTACAAGCACGATGGAAGACACAGAGTGTATCGAAGACCAGGGGAAAGATTCAAACTCAAACTCAAACTCAAAAATGCTTTATTTCCATAAATACAATAAATGTACACTTAGAAAAGGTCAAATCATAGTAAAAAATACACTGACTCGGAAATAAAGTGGTATTTTTGATTTCGATCGCTTCGGTATGTAGACTAAAGTAAAGAAACGACGAAGAAACCTTTAGCCTGTTAGTTGTTATTTTTCGAGTTGGAGCAAAATCCGTCCCAAGCATTTTAATCAAGCGTTTTATCCTCTAGATAATCTGATATTTTATAGTAAGCCTTTTTGCATAATAAAGTTTTGACAATTTGTTTGAATTTATTTACTGATAATTTTTGCAGCTCAGTAGGGGTTTTGTTGTAGAAGCGTATACATTGCCCTTTAAAAGATACATTAATTTTATGCAGCCTAGTTGTGGGTACAGCGAGTTTATGTTTATTTCTAGTATTTACATTATGTATATCGCAATTTTTTGGGAAACTATTGATATTTTTATGAGTATACAACAAGTTTTCATAAATATATTGACTTGGTACTGTCATTATATTTATTTCTTTGAATTTATCACGTAGGGATTCTCTGGGACCCATTTTATAGATGGCACGAACAGCCCGCTTCTGCAGCACAAATATGGTGTTAATATCTGCAGCGTTCCCCCAAAGCAGTATACCATAAGACATAATACTATGGAAGTAGCTGAAATAAACTAGTCTAGATGTGTCCACGTCTGTGAGATCACGGATTTTTTTGACTGCATATGCTGCAGAACTAAGTCTCTTCAATAGCTGATCTATGTGTGGGCCCCATTGAAGTTTATTATCTAAGGTGATTCCTAAGAATACGGTACTTTCTATAATTTCTAACGTTTCTCCATTTACGTTTACATCAGCCTTAACTTGTTTTACATTAGGTAGAGTAAATCTAATACATTTCGTTTTGGTTCCGTTAAGCAAAAGATTGTTGACACTAAACCAATGAACTACCTTTGAGATTGCATTGTTTACATCGTCGAAATTAGTGTTTTGTCGTTTCATTTTAAAAATTAATGAAGTATCATCAGCAAACAATACAATCTCGTGATTATTCTTGACAAGATGAGGCAGGTCGTTAATATAAACTAAAAATAGGAAAGGACCGAGGATAGATCCCTGCGGTACACCCATTGTAACTACAGACCCCGAAGACCGTTTCCCATTAATGTCAACTCTTTGTATCCTATCACTCAAATAAGATGTGAGAAGATCCAAGGAGGTGTTCCTTATTCCATAGTGATGTAGTTTCCTGATTAATGTTTCATGGTGTACGCAATCGAATGCTTTAGACAAGTCGCAAAAAATGCCTAAGGCATCTTGCGACTTCTCCCAAGCATCAGAAATATGCGATACTAACTCTATACCGGCATCAGTAGTTGACCTGCCGCGAGTAAACCCGAATTGCTTACTATGAAGCAGGTCATTGCAATTGAAATAACTGAGCAATTGATGTAAAATAAGTTTTTCAAAAACTTTGCTGAATGTTGGCAGTACTGATATTGGTCTAAAGTTAGTGGGGTCAGACCTACTACCTGATTTAAACAGTGGGATTATTTTGCTACATTTCATTAGATCAGGAAATACACCACAATCAATAGACTCATTAAATATAAAAGCTAGATCTGGTGCAATGGTATCAATCAAAGGTTTAATAATTCTAACGGAAATGCCCCAGAGATCTGCAGTTTTCTTTATATTTAAAAGTTTAAAGACTTTTATAATATCTTTTTCATTAACGTGGTTGAAATTAAATTTATTTTCGCATTTAGGTACATTTTCTATCAGTAAAGACTCGGCAATTGCTTGAGAAGAATTTAGGGACTTTGTGGTAGAGATTGGAATGTCAGTAAAAAAGTTTTCAAAAGCTTGGGCTACTTCAATGTCATTTTTGATTGTGCAACTGTTAATCTTTAGATTGTAATCATTATCGTAGGTACTGACCTTTCCAGTCTCACTATTTATTATTTTCCATGTTGATTTTATTACATTTTCACTGTTTTTAATTTTGGAGCTAATATAATTTGATTTTGCTATTTGACAAACTTTTCTAAACATTTTTGAGTAATTTTTTACTTTTTCTTTGAAGTCCTTGTTAAAATTATATTGTTTTTCACTATATAGTTCATACAAAGTTACTCTACTTTTATGTATACCCACTGTTGCCCACTCACTAAAGTTAAGTTTTTCTGAGACCATCCTCGATTTGGGTGTGAATATTGAATTGAACGCATTGGTGAATTTATTAAAAAAACTACAATACGACTCATTTGGGTTGTTAAGTGAGTAATCAGGTGATGGTTTAGAATCCCAATCCAATTTCAACCGTTCAAATCGACTTGTGGTCACAGGTGTATATTTAATTTTTTGTTTACAATTATAGTTTTTAACTTGTATTTCTAGTTTAATTAGTTGACCCAAGTGGTCTGATTTTAAATTGCTTATAATTTTTTTACTTAATACTTTTTCATTTTGACAAACAAATATATTATCTATACATTTTGCTGAGGTTTCAGTTATTCTAGTTGGTTCCATAAATATTGGCCTTAAATTATAACAATTAAATAAATTAGTTAATCTACTACTGAGGGAGTAGACTTCTAAAAGATCAATATTAAAGTCTCCACATACCAAGACATTTTTATGTGATTTTGATATTTTATACAAGATAGACTTGTGTAGTTCGCGAACGATTGAAGGAAATGAACTACTTCACTTCGCAAAATAAACTTGTCTTTCATTCAGTAGTCATTCAAATATATCTCTACTTCATTTAGTTCAATCTTTCGAAATCCTTCTTTGCACGAACTTATCTTGGCGCTCGTACACGTCGTACACGCCTGAATTATGTACTTTCTGCTATGACGTTAAAGTATTATTTCATGAAGGATTGTTGTTTTTCTATGTAGGGCATAAATCAGTTCCCGTGTGATAGAAATCACCTTTAAACGTTTCCATAAGAACAACGCGTGCGAAGCCACGGGGCGCAGCTAGTAATTTATAGTTTTGCTTTCATTTCATTGTTGATAAGCCTGTCAAACTCAAACTCAAAAATGCTTTATTTCCATAAATACAATAAATGTACACTTAGAAAAGGTCAAATCATATTAAAAAAACAAAGAAGGAAGGAAAATCCAGATTAGAATGAAAGTGAAATACAATACCTAAGTTGTGTCATTCATTATTCGTAACTCGAGCAACTCCTAGAGAGTGTGATAGGTAGGTACACTACGCGAGCTCCATATCTCTCTTTATGTCGTTCTGATATGCTGAACTAAATGAACTAGTGAACTAAATGAGTGGACTACTTCGTTGAGCAAAAAGATATACTTCATTCATTTCTTTTCAATGACACATTTTGCGCAACGCTAATACAAGATATCATCCATGATTCTTTCAAATATTTCAAAGGAGGCGGATGGTGGGCTGTATACGCTTACTACAATACTTTGCTCCAGCTCAACACATGCTACTTCGATGTGGCTTTCAACGGATAAGTTTATTATGTCTTTACGTTCTTTGAACTTTATGAGTTTATTTAGTAATATTAGAGAGCCTCCACGAATAGCATGTGATCTGCAAAAAGAACTACCATTCAAGAGATAGATTCAAGCAAGCATGCATCGAAGAAAAAGTAGCCTACGGTGGTGGGTCTGTACTTGTGTGGGCCGGAATTTCTTCTGAAAGTCGCACAGAGCTGGTGATCATAGAAAACGGCTCTTTAACTAGCGTAAGATATGTGGAAGAAATCCTCAATGATCACGTTGGTCCATTTATGGTCAATTTAGGTGAGGATGCTATATTTATGCATGACAATGCCCGACCTCATACAGGTAGGATTGTGAATGACTACCTTCAAGAGATGAACATTACTCGTATGGAGTGGCCAGCGCGCAGCCCGGATATCAACCCGATCGAGCAT
Source organism: Eupithecia tripunctaria (assembly GCA_955876795.1). Taxonomy (NCBI): domain Eukaryota; kingdom Metazoa; phylum Arthropoda; class Insecta; order Lepidoptera; family Geometridae; genus Eupithecia; species Eupithecia tripunctaria. The sequence goes on along the minus strand of OY041623.1, from coordinate 1,604,912 downwards.
GCTTGGGACGAGCTAGGCAGATGCGTAAAACAACGAAACCCTACCCCAATCACGCTTCGTGAGCTCAAAATTGCTCTCACAGAGGAATGGGAGAATATTCCCCAAAATCGTATAAGGAACTTGGTGTACAGCATGCCAAACCGCGTAAACGCAGTAATGGAAGCACGAGGAGGCAATACGAAGTATTAAAATTCAAGAAAATCGTAATAAAGTTCAAAAATTTCATGTTTCCTATTTTTGTTTTAAGGAGAGATCAGCAGTTTTTTTCTTTCATGTAATTTTGTGTTAATAAAATGAATTTTGACTCATATTTTTTTTACTTTCATTTAAGGAGTATTACATTGTCTATTAAATACAATTTATTGCATTAACCTATCATTTTTAGTTTCCGAGATTTTAACATTCTTTAAGTGACCCGGATTCATTGCTCTCGAGTGTAGCAAAATGTGTGCAAACATCTATTTATCCGCTCGTGGACAAAAAATTGAAGTGAATTAGAGTCAATTGCACCTTATTTCTTGTTTGATAGTAATAACTATTTATCAAGCTGTTTATATAGTAAAAATTTGACTTGTCTAAGTGCTTATTTTGTAAGTCTGAAGAAATAAACGTTTTGACTCTGACTCTGACACTAAAAGAAATACTATCAAGAACTCTTTCATCAGTGGTGTTTTTACAACACGTAATTCAAGATAAAAGATTAGTAAAAAGTAACATTTCCATAGATATGAAGGAATATGTAGGTAGCTTTCACAGATTCCGAGATAAGTAAAATGCTTAGGGCACTCTAACTACATGGGTGGTGTTTTATTTCTGATGATGTCTTGGCCTGATTAGATCCTGACAGTATATTAAGGAGATTTTGGGTGTGTCCAGGTCAGCATGATACCTTTTTTATTATCCTACGCGCACGCATATCGTACTGCAACGAGGAGACAGTACGATTATGTGGGCCTCTAACACCACTAAAACCCTCTAGGTGTTTCCGCGTGTGCCACTTATGGTGACATGGAGATTTTCGCTTCTTCCATGAACCGCGGCTGCCCGATATCAGGCCCCTCACTGGGGGGTGTGGAGCACCCCCCATCGCGACTCGCGTCTACTAAATGACTTTTTATTTATTTATTTACTTTAAATTAAACTCAGCAAACTATGGGGAGAGCCAGTTCTTTAGGCCATAAAATCCAGAATGTATTTTCCATCTTCATTTTACGGACTTGTTCCTCTAGGTATAGGTATCTCCTTATTTCGTCCACGCTTACTTACTTTACGAAAATCATTGAATATTGTTTGAAGACTGCCCAGTAGGAATTACTGTCGGAGATAAGGCCCAGTCATATGATAATACTAAGTTTAATCTTTTTTGTTTTTATATCACTGCAACCTACCGTATAAGTTTCAACCTATTATCCCTAAATATAGAGTTTATTTTCCATTATTTAGTCATACCGACGCTCTTCCTCCACGTCCATCATCAAACGATGGCAACCCAACCTACTACCGCACCAACTGGGCTTAGAGCGCAAAACCCAGAGGAGCGGTCCGTCCCGGGGCCGGCTATGTCACCGTCTGCGTAGGCACGGCCCCATGGGTTCCTCTTAGCTCCCGGGTGACCAGGCTGGGATTACTAAGCCCTGGCAGGGCAGGAACCCTTGCTGGGGCTTAGTAATCGCGGCTTGCGTACTCGTTTTAAACCTTTGCTGTTACAGAAACACAAAGAGGGAAAACCTAAACACTTCGTTTGCCAGAAGTAGGAAGCACCAGGTTTGCTACTGCTACTTCTACATAAATCAAGATTTACTTGCTGATTTTTAATACCTACCTACGACAAAATTGTACCGACACAAAACACCTAGCCATATCTTTTCTAACCTGCTAATGTTTATTATGATTTTAATACTAAGAATGAACATGCAAACACACATTATTTGTTTTGTTGGTGTCTCGTTTTTCTGGTCGCCTCGGAGGGTAATACTGAAAATCAGTGTTTGAACGAGCAAAGCTTTGCGCTGAGTAAGGCCGTATACAGAAAGAACGCTGGAAACTTATAAGCCCTTACCGGCGCTTGACAGCGCTGGTAAGCTGCGCAGGAAAATATATGAACGCGCGCCGATAAGCACGATAAGTGCCGACAAGCTTCAACACGCGCTGGTCTTTGCTGGGCGCTGCCATATAAAATTAATAAACAACTGCGACAACCAGCTTCCTTTGTGTAGAACGGACCAGCGCTATCAAGCGCCGGTAAGCGCTTATAAGTTTCCAGCTTTCTTTCTGTATACGGCCTAGTGCCTTTTTGTCAGGCTGCAGCACACACATACTGTATCCGTACTTGATTGAATGTTAAAAGGTAATTATGTACCGATAAATTGTTGTCATGCATTGTTTCTTCTTTATTTCCCAAGTTATTTTTATGTTCTTAGTACCTACCTACCTTTTATTGTGTTTTTTGTATTGTGTGTTGCAATTGCAAGTCGCAAATAAACCCTTCGAGGGAGGTCAACATGATACCAACCTCAACTGTTAAGTAATAACTTGCTAAGAGACGACACAAATGTAGAGAAACCTCGACTTATTCATTACTGAGTCAATTCAACATTCTCTTTGCCTCATTTTGTAAGTTTTCCCAATCTTTCGTTCCCATCCGTTCCTTCAGTAAAAGCCCGTTCTGTTACAGTGTAATTACATACTCTATCTTGTCTGTCATCTAATTAACGTCTTTGAGAAGTTATCTATACTGTCTGGGCTTACTGAGTATTGTCTGTGGAGTTGTAATTAGATTTATTTACTGAATGAAAACAATTTTGAGAGAAGACATTTTTGGTTTCTCTATTTTTTAAACGTGATAAAAGTATTTTAGTAATTTACAACCTTCCATCAGGTATATTGCGGCTTCCCCCGCCAGCGAAAACTTAGATCGATGATTTGAGTTGGAGTTTTCCAATAATTAGGCATTGTTTCATGCGCCATGATCACGGAATAACTGAATGCTGTGTTGAATTTTATTCATAAATTGTGTTGTGTGTGAAGTCAAAACTTCTTTAGCGGCGTTGTGCACTTTTTTAGCATGGGTAATAAAGGGTCATGTGATGCTGATCTAACATGTTAGATCAGCATCACGTGACGTAAAACGCTTGCATTACTGTAATTTCAAATTGGTACTACATTGTAAGCAGCCTACTTAAGGCGGGTACCGTATACGTATCAGCGTATCACGTATCAAGCAAGCCCCGTATCAAGTTGTGGACGCCTAGATTTGCTCCCTATCCATATCTCCGCTATAATCCGACGACTACCGACGCCCGTAAGTGTATCACCTTTGATGATCGGACAAAAACCGACACGACATGGGACGTGTATGTATCATAACGGCGTATCGAGATCGCGTATCAGGTCAGGATACGCGTATCATCACCCCTCCACATATGCGATCATAATACGCTTCGGCGATACGGATAAGGTGATCGGATCGGGCAAGTGATACATAATCTGGACCCGCCTAAATGATTAAAAGTTCAAAAGTTACAGCCATCTGTTTAAATAGTTTACTAAGTTGAAAACTTGTACCTCTAGGTATTAGGTGTCTACTTATTTCGTCCATGGTTACAATACAATACAATAAAATTGGTTGAAGACTGCCCAGTAGAAATCGCTGTCAGCGATAACGCCTACAGTACACAAAGATTATGACAATACCATTGATGACAATACTAAGTTATTTTTTTTAGGCTTTTTGTATTATATTACTTTAGTCTTTACTTTACCTATTGTGGGTTGGTTGGAATAAAAGAGTTATTAATTTTAACTGAGTCTATTGATAACACACAACACTCGTACATGAAATTACAATAGAATGCTTATCTTTAATCCTTAATTAGGATATGACTACTCAAAGGGGGCTCTACGAAGTGACTTTAATATTATCTGTAACCCATAGCTGGGGTAAGTGTTAACTGTGAGAGCCTGGTGGAATGACTGGCGAGACGCGGCTTAGCTACAGAAAAAGCTAAATAAGCGAAACGCGTTTGCGCCGCGTACTGCTAGCTAAACTGTGTCACCACATCAATCCTCCCCTTTTTTTAAAAAAAAATTATACAAAACAAAATTTTAATCCCTATAATCCAATTTAAAACTTTACAATTCAAAATGTCTTAAAAGTTACACAAGTTCATGCCTTCATACACAAATTAGCTGACATCAACAATGCGATCATGTTACGAAGTCGCATTCCTAAGTAGGTTCAAACAATACAATCAAAGTTTATTCAAATGAACATGAAAAGTACAGTCAGTCTACAAAATTACATTTTGTTTTCAAATCTTTAAAATATATTCAAATATTACTCTTTTAATAGAGTTTTTAAGAGTAAACAATGAAAATTAAACTGTAAATAATTTTTTGATAAACAATAAACTGCTTTTTTTATTACTTTAAAAATTATATCTCTTTACACAATTAAAAAATTTATCAATACACTTCTTTACATAATACATGTGCTGTCGGCAAAAACAAATTTTTTTACACGCATTTTCAACATCATATAAATTTACTGTCCACAAAACATATTTAATCCTTATATATTTTTTATACATAGATACTTTATCAAAAAAATATTAACTTTAAATTTAAACTTTAACTTTAACAAATTACACAAAAATCTACAAAATTACTATTCATTAATTTTTCAACAATAAAAAAAATCAATCAATCATCATTATAAATTAACATCAAAATTAATATTCAAACTGCGCAGGTAGATTACATAATTATAATCTCAAACAACACAATTGCAAATTCGCTAACGCTGCAATTAGCTCGCTACATTACAATGTGGGATGAGGTCTCACGTTACCATATTATCGTGCTTCCGTTTAGGTACTCTACTTATGCGATAAATTCTATGAAATAACACTGACTCTAAAAAAAATTTTTGACTCAATGAATTGAATTTTTGAAAAAAAATTTATGCACGCACACCAATAATAAGCGTCTACCAGTCCTGCACATCCAGCACCTCAAAATCACCGTCATCTTCCATCATGGTCTCCATGTAGCGCAGGAAAATCACATGCCAGTCACTCGCAGTGGGATTGAGCCATATCTCGAAATCCAACACTGCTTGAGTGAATCTGCAGGTATAAACACCATTTTCTACGTGATTGAGTATACCTCAGATATCGCTGGCTCCGAAAATCTTCTTAACATCTGCCGCTAGACCTCGTTGCGTAAATGGCTGGACCGCGGGTTAACCACTCCCCGGCCATGCGCTGCCATTTCACCATACGCTGCTGACCGGCTCCTCCATAAGGCTTCTCTGGGTGGCAGGAATGGGATCTCCTGACGTCACCTGTAGCGCTTTTCATACCGCGTGGCGTCGCTGCGTCGATGTTGCGTCATCCTGCTTATTTAACCTCCCGAGGTGTGGACTTCATCGGGAGGGAGTCATTCCACATTATTTTGCACTTTAATACAACCCACAATATTATTACATCACGTCGGGGTCACCAATTTTGTATTATATTACTTTAGTCTTTACTTTACCTATTGTGGGTTGGTTGGAATAAAAGAGTTATTAATTTTAACTGAGTCTATTGATAACACACAACACTCGTACATGAAATTACAATAGAATGCTTATCTTTAATCCTTAATTAGGATATGACTACTCAAAGGGGGCTCTACGAAGTGACTTTAATATTATCTGTAACCCATAGCTGGGGTAAGTGTTAACTGTGAGAGCCTGGTGGAATGACTGGCGAGACGCGGCTTAGCTACAGAAAAAGCTGAATAAGCGAAACGCGTTTGCGCCGCGTACTGCTAGCTAAACTGTGTCACCACAGGCTTTTTATCACTGCAACCTACCGTATAAGTTTCAACCTATTATCCCTAAATATAGAGTTTATGTTCCATTGTTTAGCTAAAACCTGGCTTATCTCGCTTCATGAGGCTGGTTTCGAAACCACTGAATTATGTGCCTCATGATAAATAGCCTTCAGTTTCCATTCAAAATAGCCCTTATTGCCTTGACGATTAGGTTCATTTTTAACAGAAAGATCCTGGGGAAATGAATGGGCAGTGAAGATAAAATGTTTCATTTCCGACACAAATGAGAGTGATAACGTCTAATTATTATTTTTGGGGAGTTTTATATTTTGGTTATCGGCAGGGATATTGAATCTTCATTACAATTTATTTATTTATTTAAAGGAAAACCAGCAGGACTTACATATAATAGTAGGTAGGTAGTACATTGTTACCCAAGGGTTGAAGGTAACTTATTTAGTCCCGAGACGCGAGGGCGCTTATAGATGCATATAATACTATCCATCAAGGTCCCTGGTAGAGATAGCATCTAAGCGATAAGGCCGTCGAGGGACTAAATAACTTACATTCACCTCAGGTAAACACTGTCTCTTACATCAAATTGAACAGCTATTACTTACTTTTTATTAGCCTAGCATTAAACCAGTTTAAGAATTTTAAGGACTCTAAAAAGTAGTTCTCAAATTTACGTACCCTGAGTTCCGTGTTAAATTAAATATCACGTTAGCGAACTAGTTAAAATAAACCGTTAGTTATGTCCTTCTAAAGAGTATTTTGCAGTAAAATACAGTAGAGCGCGGGGTTTTCCCAAATTACCTTCAAAACTGTCCCTCGAGACTTTCAGCGAGCCGTTCTATACAACAATGTACAGGTAGGTAGTGTAGGTAGTTTGTAAAGCGTCCTAGAATCTTGTTATGTCCTACAAAAACCTGTTTGTATGGGGTTATAATGTTGGACAATCCATACAGCATCATCTAGCCCCAAGCTAAGCAGAGCTTGTGTTATGGGTACTAGATGACTGATGTTTTTTTAAATGAACTTTAAAGGAAATCTATTGGAAATTTACAATGAAAATCACTTATTACAAGAGACGTCTGCGAGTACGTTTCATCCCCGAGTCTATGACAGCACAACCTATTTTATCATATTACGTGTAACACAGGAAATTTTATAAGTCCATCGTAGAGTTTGCGGTATCTAATATAAGCAATTGTTTAATATCTCTGTTTAATATCTAAGTCTTTCGTATCTTTGCCTAAGCTTTAAAAAATAAAATTATTATTGCTAAATAACTTATAATCGATACCACAAACTGTACGATGAATTTTTAAAACATCCTGTGTTTAACGAAATAATAAGATAAAATAGGTGGGGGCGTCACTTTCATTCGTGTATGCGCATTAAGTCCTAAGTACCATCGACGCGCAAACTGTACAATGAATTTTTAAAACATCCTGTGTTTAACGAAATAATAAGATAAAATAGGTGGGTGCGTCACTTTCATTCGTGTATGCGCACTAAGTCCTACGTACCATCGAGCTGCAAAGTAGTGTTATTTCTCAGTCTGACTTATGTCAATAGAAGAAGACAGAGCGAGATTTAGTTACCGTCAGAATGATGGGTCACCTATATTTTTTCACGTTGAAATGACTTGAAATTCTGTCCATAAATTATAATAATAATAATAATAAAAATATTTATTTACGGATAGGTTAACAATTTTTCAAATGATTAGTCTAGTACAAACATACTTAATATTAACCTACTACGTCAAAGAAAATGACTCCTCGCTCTCAATAAGTTAGAATAACTTGTATAGAGACACGAGGGCTCCTCCCTTCGGCTACAAATAAGTTAACGTAAGTGTAAGTGTAAGTAAACTAACAAAGACGAGTAAGGAAACCGTGTAAATATTTAATACAATACAACTAAATAGGAGGAATTTATAACCTAAGAAATACATAAAACATCGCATGAAAAACTAATAACAATAAGAATAAGAGGCTGAAAAACACAAATTACACACAAGATAACGATATGCAACCCAAAACTAAGATTGTACCTCCAACATATGCTCTACCTGTGCGTATTCAAGGTCTTGCAGGTACCGTGTGATGAAAAGTTTACAGTTGAGGCTTGTTTTTTGTTGTAAATCATTAGTTTTATTTAGGTTATTATAGATGTAAGGTCCTAAGAACTGTGCGTGGCGATGTGCAAACGAAGTTTTACATGATTTTGACGTAAAGACTTTATATTTACGGCGTTTACGGGAAACGTTTAATTGAGGTGAAACTTTATGTTGCTTTATGACGAGTTGCTGTACGAATACTTTCCTAACGGAGAGTACTTGCAGTTCTTTATAGAGTTCAGTAGTGGGATACTTGTAAGGCTTGTTAAAAGCGACCTTCAATACCGCTCTTTGCGCTCTTTCCAGTGGCAAAAGGTATGATTTTGCAGCACCGCCCCATGCCCTAATGCAGTAGAGTATGAGCGATTGACATAGCGCAAAGAAAGTGGATTTCAGTTGGCTTTTATCTGCCGCGTGCCTAATAAGCTTAAAGACAGCGATTAATTTACGAACTCTATTAGTAACGGCCCTTATCTGATGTTCATAAGTCATGTGTTGGTCTATAGTAATTCCAAGATATTTAATAGTAGAGACTCTATCTAGAGTTTTACAATTGCAGTTATGACTTGGTGAGTAGAGGCATTGGTTAGAATGTGCTTTTAGGTTAAGATCCACGTGCGGTTGTCCTGGTTTGAGAAGAGAGAAGGTAACAAATTTAGTTTTTGTCGCATTTAGAGTCAGGATATTACTGTAGAGCTGTTTTGATACTTGATTGAATCCATCCTGAGCTCGTTTAAAAAGCCTTTGCCAAGTATCATCTCTAAATAAGAGCACTGTGTCATCTGCAAACGATATAACTTTACAATTATCGATCTGGATATTACATATTTGATTAATGTAGAGCAAGAATAGAGTTGGACCAATTATAGAGCCTTGGGGAATTCCAAAGCTTACAGGTAGAGCCGTACTGATGTAATCTCCTATCTTCACACTTTGAGTTCTACCTGTAAGATAACTTTCGAATAACTTTAGTTGGTTACCCCGTATTCCTAGACCTTCCATTTTATTCAGCAGTAGAGGGATAGAGACTGTATCAAATGCTTTGGCAAGGTCCAGGAATACGCCCAAGCATTTGACTCTATTATCCAAGCAGTCCACGATAAAATCGTTTAGTTCCGTAACTGCGTCAGCCGTAGAGCGCCCTTTCCGGAAGCCGAACTGATTACCTGAGATAAGGTTGAAATTCTCTAGGTATTTGACCAACCTGTTATGTAGAGCTCTTTCGAGAATTTTTGATAAAGCCGGGAGTATAGATATTGGCCTATAGTTGCTCACGACCTTCTTATCACCTGCTTTAAAAATGGGCAGTATAATAGAATTTTTGAAAGAATTTGGGAATACAGCTGTCGAAAAAGAAAGATTGCATATATGCGTCAGGGGTAAAATTAGATACTCTTTACATTGCTTAATAACTTGGGTAGAGATATTGTCCCAACCGGTGCTGCAATTATTTCTAAGTGAATTTATAAGAGATTCTATTTCAGTTGGTTCAGTTCCTATCAATCCAAAATAAATAAATAAATAAATAATAATAAATAAAATGTTTATTGCAATTACTTAAAAACTATACATACAGGTTCTGGAGTCACCCTTTAAGCAAAATTTGCTTGTGCTGGGAGACCCCGCTCTTACCATTATTACTTTAACAATATTTAAGTATTTGCGTAACATACTATAATACTAAGTTAGGACTTTAATTTAAATTGACAATATTTAAGCAAAAATAAAGGTACTAATTAATAATAACTATAAATAAACAAAAACATCAGCAACATTTTTAAACAAAACAAACATAAACATACTTATATAAAAATGTCTGTGCCGTGTGTGAGCCTGGCCTGGGTACCAGATTAGGACAAACACGAGTTTATATAAAAGAGTTGTCACATAAGTTAGAGTGATTATAAAATTATAGTTAGAGCCTCATCCTTTGCACAATATTCTCAACTTCATCATATGTTTTCGTCGTCAGCCATTTGATAAGAGTCTTTTTGCATATAAAATGTGTCATCGAGAATATATTAAGTTGTGAATTCAGTAGATTGTAAATATAAGAGGATTGCCATTTATATTGTCTCATAGCAAATGTTGTTTTAGCTGGTACTCTGGGTATCGGAGGTTTCCTTCTACGAATACTGATTTTATCAAGTTCAGCTTTATAAAACAGTGACCTATGCGTTTTAAGAACTAGCTGAAGTACATAGAGCTTTCTTACTGTTAGGAGTCCTGATTCCAGATAGAGACTTTCTGTGGAGAACCTATAGGGCTTGAAAAACATTACTTTTAATAATGAACGTTGTGCTCTCTCTAGTTCCAGGAATTTCATTTTTGTAGCCCCTCCCCAAATCGGCAAGCAATATCCTATCACTGATTGACCAAGTGAGATGTAAATTTGGCTGAGGAGATCTTTTGATGCTATATGGCGTAGTGTTTTGAATGTCCATATCAGTTTTCTGGTTCTATTCAGAATCAGCTCAGTATGCATGTGCCAAGAAAGTCTTTGATCGAGCATGATGCCTAAATATTTCGTTTGTGTTACTCTATTTAGTTTGACACAGGAACAGGCGGGACTAGAGTCATCACATTTGTGAATTTTGAGTTGAAAATTCTTAGAGGGTTGAGTAGAGTCATAAATAGAGAAACATATATAATTAGTTTTAGATGCATTCAATGTCAGGAGGTTAATATCTAGCCATGTTGCAACCTTGTTCAGGCCAGTTTCAGCAGATTTTTGAACACAGTCCCATGTTTTCCCTGAGAATATTATAACTGTATCATCCGCGTATGACAAAACTTTGCCATGATCTATGTTCATGCTACTTAAATTATTAATATATATGAGGAATAGCGTCGGACCTAGGACGCTGCCTTGGGGTACACCGAAAGTTATGGTTTGATCTTCGCTTATAGTTTCTCCTATTTTCGTCCTTTGTTTTCGACCAGATAAGTAGTCTTTGAATAATAGAAGTGGTGTGCCACGGACTCCGATCATTTCTAGTTTGTGCAAAAGGATTGGGACGGACACCGTATCAAAGGCTTTTTGTAGGTCCAGAAAGACAGCAAGACACTTAGTTCCGCTATCCAGCTGGTCTGTAATAGAGGAAGCAAGTGCCAGAATAGCATCTTCTGTGGATTTGCCCTGACGAAATCCGTACTGAGAGGAAGACAATAAGTTAAATTTATTGAGGAATCTAACCAATCGCGTGTTTATCAGCTTCTCCAAAATTTTTGAGATAGACGACAGGACAGAGATAGGCCTATAATTTATTAATTCAGATGCGTTCCCGCCCTTGTGCACTGGCGTTACCAAGGCTTCCTTTAAGACATCAGGAAAAACTCCAAATTCAAAGCACAGGTTCGCTAGGTGAGTAATTATGGGGACAAGTTGTTGCTGACATGCTTTTATAAATCTAGTTGGTATTTTATCAATTCCTGGGGCACTATCTGCTTTTAAGCCCATAATGACGGTTCTTACTTCATCATCATCAGTGCTAAAGAGTGCAAAAGAAGTCGTAGCCGCTGTTTCGTCAAAATCATGGTCGGTGTCTATATTTTGACTCGCTATAGTGGAGATTGATGCTGTGATATTGTCAGCTAAAAGTTTACCTACAGAGCAGAAATATTTATTTACTTTGTCAACACTCCGTGTCGGGGTTAAATCTATGTTTAATAGTTCATCACTTTTTGTGTTTTTAGGTTTACGTTGCGTAATATAATTAATTGCATTCCACAATTTTTTGGGATTTTTATTAGCTTTTTGTAAAAGGTCATAGTTATATTTACGTTTTTGTTTTTTAATAATACAATTACAATAATTTCGATAGCGTTTATAAGTGATTTTTAATATTTCGTTGAATGGATCTAGTTTTAGGCTCTTTTGCATGTTATTTCGATTCCTTATGCAACGTAGTAATCCAGTAGTCATCCAAGGTTTTATAAGTCTTTGTTTCTGAGGTATAACTTTCTGTATACTGTTAGTTGTAATACATTGTTGTAATTTAAATATAAGAATTTCAATGAGTGTATGTGGGCAATTGATATTTGTTAGTTCTGATAGGTTCGTTTCATGTAAGAATTTTATAGCTCCTTCTAAATTAAATATAGTTTTAGTTTTAATGATTTTATTTAGGTTTAAATTATTGGATAGTTTTAAGAATATCATATTGTGGTCCGTGATGGAAAAGTCTAGAATAGCTATTGTAGTTGATTTATTTTCTTCTGGTTTAATTTTAATAAAGAAGTGGTCCAAACAGTTATTAGCCCTCGTAGGAAGCAGATGTCCGGGCAACAAACCGTGCATCGCGAGCATGTTTAAGTAATTTAATCTATTTGAGCGAGCAAGAGTATTCTCATTTGGTCGGTAAATAAGATTTATATTAATGTCACCTGTAATTATGATGTTAAACTGTGAGGAGATGGATGTGAGGTACTGACTTAGACTGTTAGTAAATTCGTCAGCGTTTGGTGTTGATGGAGATCTATAAATACCTAGTATGATTATACCCGGAAGTACTTTTATCTGTAGGCATGATGCATGTTGGAGTTTGACTTCGCTCACTTTTACATTATGTGTGTTTTTTATATAAGCTACTACTCCGTCAGCATGGTTCATATGATTAGTTGTCTTGTAGGATGTGTAATTTTCAATTTGAGGAATGTTTTTGTTCGGATTTAATCTGCATTCACTGAGAATTAAAAGATCTATGTTCGATTTTAGGTAAGCTAGATTTAATTGCAAGTCGTCGAAATTGGCATATATACTCCTAATATTTTGGGATATAATAGTAAAATCAGAGTTTTTTATTTTAACTAGATTCTGAAAATCATCAATAGTACAGCTAAAGACTTGGGCTATTTCTAGATTATCTATTTCTTCTATCATATTTAGTGTGCTATCCATAATTGAAATCTGACAAAGAACTGAGAGGGTTAGCTATTGCGGGTTTTATTTTGTATACATTGATGAGAGAGTGTTTGCTAGAGTAAATATGTTGATTACAAGGACTATATTTTGCTGATGTTATGAGTGTAAGATGGAATATTTGTTTGGATGAGGTTCCTAAGAATGTATCTCTGATAATTGTAATGCTTAAGAATACTAATTTGATGAGCTCTAGAATTTCTTTTAGTTTTCTAAAGACTATAATATAAATTAAAAATGTTTCATGCTGTTTAAATGAAGTTATACCTAGTCATTTGTTTTGCATAAGGCTCTGTACCTGTGCTTCCGATCTTATTGGTATTATCGGTGAGTTTTCATCTTTCCTGGCGTATACCCTGCCATAGGCGGTCCAGCAGAACTTGTATTCCTTCGATTTGGCTAATTCCCGCGCGAGGAAAAATAAGCGGGCTGCTTTAGCTGTAAGCTGCTCCGAGACATAAATAGGAGCGTACTCATCCTTCTTCAAACCCAGGTGTTTAGCACATAGTTTCTCTTTATGCCTAGTGTTGAAGGATTTTGTCTTCTTCAGGAATTCCGATTTTACAATCGTTGACGTTAACTCTACAACTATTGGACTATTATTCGCGCTGCTGCGCTTAGTCTGCACTCGATAGATGTTTTTGATATCAGTTTTATCAATTTTGCAGTCGATTGATTTCGATAAGCCTAGAGTCATTTTGATCAGGTCTTCCTTGGTCTCCTGAGACTGCCTGGGAGCATTTTTTATCTCCAAGTTCGATTTCCGACTTCCACGTTGAAGATCCTCCAACCTTTCCTCTAAGGCCGTTATGCAGTCTCTATCCTTCTTAGCTTGGACTTCAAGTTGGTCCATTTTGCAGCGGAGTTCCTCGTTTTGAGCCGTGAGAGCAGCGAGAGAAATGTCTATTTCACTGTTCGTGGTTTTAATTTCTACTAGTGTAGAGAATATCTTACTAATGTCATCTTTTTGGGGTGACATCAATGAGGTCAAAAGATTTCTCATTTCTTCCTTAAAAGCGCTGAAATCAGTCGTCCAATCACATCCCTTCTCGGGTCTGTTTCGTTGAGAAACATAGTTGGGAGGAGTATGTATCAAAGATGTTTCATCATGTCTATCTATAGTAGTATCAGACTGTTCGTAGCTCATGTCCATAATAAAACAATAAAGAATTACCGTAACAAACAAGTAATTTCGACTCGGTCGCTCACTGCTTCTCTGGTGTAATTGGTAGAGTACTCGCCTTAGACGCCGACCTCCGCTGGTTCGAATCCTCCTGAGGCTGAAATTGTGCTTTTCGCTGCCGCCCGGCGCGAGTCGGTATAATTCAGAAATTGAGTACCTACTTGTGTGGATTTACACTCACTTGACCGGTTCGCCCACTTGGTGAGATGGTGCTCCAAAGGACAAGGGCCTAAGATGGGGCTCCGAAGGACAAGAGGCACTGGAGCTCTATCCAATGCACGGGGGCGCAGTCGCAGAGGCTCGAAAATTAGCGCAGCGAGAATCGTAAACACGTCCGTTCAGTACAAGAGCCGCGAGGCAAGAGGCAAAAGAGGCAAAAGAGTGTAAGACTTTGTTTTCCGATATATCCAACTGACTAGACGAACTTACGGATATTTTATTGGCTAGATCTTGGCCAACACTGACAAAGAAATTGTTGATTAAATTTAATGTTTTAGATGGGTCTACTACTTGCAAAAGCTCCTGTGGTAGAGATTTTTTCACTTTAAAATTAGCAATGTCATTAATAACCCTCCAAATTTTTTTTGGGTCTCTACCAGCTTCTTCAAATTGAGCCCGTTCATATTTACGTTTTAAGTTGCGCATAAGCCTGTGGAAAAAGTTTCGATATCTCTTATATACCGTAACCAGGACCTCATCGTTGGGTAAGTTGCGTATTTTTTTATGTAGATTATCGCGATGCCTCATACACCTAATTAGTCCTGGAGTTACCCATGGCTTAATAGGCATATTGCGACGTGGTATTTTTTTTACTTCTGTATTTTTCTTAATTATTTCTGACAAAATTTTAACAAATTCATCAGTGGCGTAATTACAGTCAGTAGAATTGATGATTGGGCTAAAATCTGTATTTGATATGGCCTCTTTAACCGCCGTATAATCTATTTTTTCAATTGTTTTTAACACAGATACTGAGACCTGGTTCTGCAAGACTATGACAATAGGGTTGTGATCCGTTATATTACTTTCAACAATCAGTGTTACAGACTTTTTCCTAGACTTCAGGAATATGTGATCCAGATAACTTGTTTCTCTGGTAGGGAGAGTATGCGTTGGTAATAGACCGTGAAAAGCCAAGAGTTCAAGATAGTCTGTCGATTTCTTTGTCAACACATTGTCAATAATATTAATATCGCCAGTTACAATAATGTTTTTGAATTTAGTTAGAGTCTGTAACACATTATCTAGGGAATCCATAAATCTTTCTAAGTTTGTATAGGAAGGAGAGCGGTATAAAGACACTATTGCGATGTCCTTATTAATTACAGTGATGAGGCAGTTAGCGTCTAGGAATATAGGTTCATATGAGGTAGCAACTATGTCCGACTTTGCGTAAACTACGACTCCGTCATTTTGCAGTATGTGATTGGTAGTAGACGCGGCTACATACCCTTCCATTACAAGTGGATTAATAGATTTTGACAACCAACATTCCGTGAAAATAATAAGGTCTGGAGAGAACTTCATACGTTTTACTAATAGTTGAAATTCATTTATATTCTTAGATATACTACGTATATTTTGCGTGATTATTGTTATAGGCTTTCTAATATTTTCTACTATAGATGAACAATTCTCTGGGGTACACACATACGTTTCTGAAATAGACACCTTATCTATACCGTCATATAATACATCAATGTTCATTTTATATACAAAAGTAAGTATATAATGTACACTGCGAAATAACATGCAGTGTGTGTTGATGAAGGATTAAATATAATTATTGATATGATGGTATAGAGTTCAGATTTTAAAAGGTACCTAAATTCAGATAAAAAGGGGATGTTACATAAGTATGACAGGTTTATGGTAGTAACATTGTCAATACTTCTACTTGCAGGGCAGCTGGTTAGTACAGGAATGTACAATGTGTTAGATCGGGTTACTTCATGTATGCAATGTGTGGATTTCAGCTCATTACTAGAAAGTAAGCGTATGGCAAAAATTTTAAAACTTAAAAATAAACATGTATCATATATAAAACAAAAAAGATGGGAAAAATAAGGGGGATTGAGAAAATCCCAAGTGATAAGTAGTGTAAAGAAGCAGTTTAGTCATGCAGTTTCTGCAACTTCGTTCAGTTGTTCTTCACTATTTACGTAAATTATATTTCCGCCATCCTCCTTGCGCAAACATATCTGTCCATTTGACGTCCAGCAGTGAGCAAAATGGTATTGCTTTGCGTAAATTCTTGTTTTGTAGAAGAGACCTTTAGCTTTATATGTTAGGTTGTTGTAATTGATTCCCATTTGCTTATATATGCTTCCAGCAAATCTCTTATTGTAATAAGTAACTCTTATTGTAATAATCTCTTATTGTAATAAGAGATTTGCTTCCTCTATAATAAAGAATAGCAGTGTGCTTAGTTAGCAGACTATTATGAATAAGGGGGTTAGCACTTAATGTTAAAATGTCTCCACCCCGGCTGGATGCTTAACTACCTTTTCTTGTCCACAGTGTCGTCCCTCCCCAACCCAACATCTGTCCATAAATAGATTCCCATTTGCTTATATTTGCTTCCGTCCTCAATACTATAATAAAGAATAGCAGTTAACAGACTATTATGAATAAGGGGGTTAGCATTTAAGATGTCTCCACCCCGGCTGGATACATAACTACCTTTTCTTATCCACAGTGTCGTCCCTCCCCAACCCAACATCTGTCCATAAATAGATTCCCATTTGCTTATATTTGCTTCCGTCCTCAATACTATAATAAAGAATAGCAGTTAACAGACTATTATGAATAAGGGGGTTAGCATTTAAGATGTCTCCACCCCGGCTGGATACATAACTACCTTTTCTTGTCCACAGTGTCGTCCCTCCCCAACCCAACATCTGTCGACGACGACGATGACGACGACGAGCCAACTGCTCAGAGCAGACCCGAGGCCGATGATGATGGACGCATCTACAAGAACCCTCGGAACTCGCCGTCGGCGCAGTGCCCGAGGGACGAAGAACAAGCAACGCTACTGGTAAGAGAGATACAAGTCTTTATGCCACCTTTACAGCAATCTCTTTCGAAGTCTACTTTTTAACCGACTTCAAAAAAGGTTATCAATTCGACTGTTTTTTAATATTTGTTTGTAGTAATTTTTGACTGGGTGGTCCGATTTTCATGATTCTTTTTTTACATGAAAGCTGGTGCTTCCCGTGTGGTCCCATTTTAATTTTGTTCAGTTCTGACGATGGGATCCATGAAAACTCATGAAAAAACTATAAAAAGTGAAGTCGGTCTAGAGTTTTTTACAACAAAATTAATTATAAGCGTAGACTCAAAAACTCCCTTTTGTCGCACAAATGGATTTGTAGCGTAAGCTCTCACAAAATACCTGTGAAATACAAGAGCTTACTAAAATTAAAATGTACATAATTATGTATATTGTAGGAAAATGTTGGAAAATGTGCACGACATAGGTATTAGGCAATAGGGTATATGCATGTGATTTCAAAATGGCTAAAAAAATATATACGTATTCTCTATTGATAAAGAAACATATCTACATATTTATTTTTGCATTTTGAGATGTTTTTATTGTAGAATTTAACCATTAAAAAATTGATATTTTAAATCTCAATCGCAAAATTTCAAAACGCTACGCCATTGACTAGAGCGGACGTGACATCACTGTACACATTTCTTCTTTTTTTATTCTGCTTGCTGCACCATGATTTGACACTATTCTGCCCACTTGACATTTCGTATTGTCGATTATTTTCAGTTTTTTTGGAAAACCTCTTTCCTGAGATGATCACTACCGAGGTCGTCACAAAAAATCAAGTGTGAACGTCGACGTCAAATAAACATGGCGCCAATATGGCAGCGTTTTTATCACCCGAAAATGATTGTAGTTTTGATAATTTGTTTCTTTTACCTTGTTAATGCGAAATTCAGTGAGCATCTTATCATTTCTCGATTAAATAATGACCTAAAGAATCGATTAAAACAATAAAAAAAATCGATGCATATACCCTATTGTAGATTTTCTCGGCGAATAAAACGTTTGTGTGCGTTCTTACAGTTCAGCAAGGTATGACCAAAGTAAATATAGCACGTTTGACTTTATTATCTTAATACATCTTTTGTTCTCAGGGTCAGAAGTGTCTTCGTAAATGCTCGTCTGACGAAGACTGCAAGAGTAAAAAGAAGAAATGCCTCTGCGATGGAGCGTGTGGGATGTCATGCATCAAACCAGGTCAGTTTAATTTTAGATAAATAATAATTAACTGTGTAGTGCTTACTTAGAATTTGCACCACCCCATCTCTTCCCGTGGGTGTCGTAAAAGGCGAATAAGAGATATCCAACGGTGGCGGGCAGCAGCGAACCCTGTAGAAAAATTCTAGCCGAACTGTGATCATGCCCAGCGTAGGGATTATGGGCATGACAGATAGTAAGAAAGAAACAACATGATTGAACAGTTTGCGGTATGCAAAAAAAGTTTATATACTAAACTAAACTGTATAACTCGAACATATTATTTTTGACTTTCAATGCCTGTCAGATCCACCGAATTTTCTTTGAAAGTCTTCAAAAACTAAGAAAAGCTAAAACATTTCGCCTGAAGACGTTGAGTTGAGATGTTATCTGATCTCCATGAAGACAGCTATTTCCATCAGGACTGAAAGGTAAAAATGCAATAAAGCTGTTTCAGTGACATTCTTGCATTGTGCAATTTAGCTGGCAAAATAACTTTTACCCAGGGCTGGATTGAGGTTTTATTTGGGTAGGGGCTCCATGCTCCATTGAATCTTTATTAACAAATAAATTATAATCATCATCATCATCATCATCAGCCTATATTAGTCCACTGCTGGACATAGGCCTCCCCTAATGAGCGCCATAGCGCCCTGTCTTCAGCTTGACGCATCCAGCATCTGCCTGCAGTCTTTCGCAGATCGTCATCCCACCTGGCTGGAGGGCGCCCTACACTACGTTTGCCGAGTCGCGGTCTCCACTCAAGAACTCGTTTACCCCATCGGTTATCAGTTCTTCGCGAAATATGGCCGGCCCACTGCCACTTCAGCTTGCTGATTCTCTGAGCTATGTCGATAACTTTGGTTCTCTGTCGGATGTATTCGTTACGAATCCTATCCTTCAGAGAGACTCCGAGCATAGCTCTTTCCATAGCTCGCTGAGCGACCTTGAACTGGTGGACCAACCCTATCGTGAGTGTCCACGTCTCAGCTCCGTAGGTCATAACGGGTAGGACGCACTGATTGAAAACTTTCGTTTTCAAGCATTGCGGTATGGATGACGAGAAGACTCGACGTAGATTTCCAAACGCTGCCCAGCCCAACTGGATCCTCCTCTTGGCCTCCTTCTCAAAATTGCTTTTACCCAACTGCAGAATTTGCCCAAGGTAAGTATACTCGGAAACAATTTCGAGAGGGTGGCCATGTACGACGACCGGCCCCGGATCAATGAGGCCATTGATCATGACTTTGGTTTTATCCAAATTCATGCCAAGACCGATGCGTCGCGAGGCTGTTGCTAGGCCGTCCAGCATCCGGTTCAGCTCTTCCAGCGACTCCGCCATTAAGACTATGTCATCAGCGAATCGCAGGTGCGAGAAATTATAATAAATACACGTAATCTAACACGTTACCAGAAGGCTGAGTGGCTTAAATGCTGGGAGCATTGCTATTTCGAATGGCAATGCTGATTGAAGCCAGCATTCAATCACCGAATTAGGGCTTATCTACGCGAGTGTTTAATTTCATTAAAGACGAGTTCCCTGGCGCTATTACTAAGTCAAACGTCATCTTTGAACTCGGATATTACTAAGCTAAGTTACCCTATGGCACGATGTGTAGACGACCAGCTATCCACACGGCAAGATATTTTCTGGCTACCGGTGCAATTTAGACGCTCAAGTCTGATAATTCTTTTATCATTATAATTATTGAGTTTCAATTCAACCTTTTACCGTATGAGACGTTGGTTCCCAAGCTCTTGGTCAACAAACCAACCTTAAAGACCCCATACTGACTACATCCTCCTACACTGCACATGCCTAAACCGAGTGAGACAAACATTTGGTATAATGTATGATTGAATTGTGTCTCAAAGGTCACCACTTTAAATATCACTCCCAAGTCCATAACCCTTACACTGACTATATCCCCGGACATTCCTAACCCAACGAGACAAACATTTGGTACAGTGTTGTGTTGGTACTTGTACCTAAGTTTCGGTAAATGTGTCCCAGTTGCTAAAACTACTTTTAAATATCACTCCTAGCCCCTAACCCCAGTAGCCCTCACACTGACTACATCGCTGGACATTCCTAACCCCGAATGGGACAAACATTCGGTACAATGTTGGCACTTTAATGCGAGCCTGGGTAACTACGTCCCAGTTGCTACAACTACTTGTAAACATTATGTAGTAATGGTCGGATGTGTACGTATGGGACGAAACACGCCAAGTTTCACGTCCCAAAATTAAGTGTGAATGAGCAAGCAACTTAAACTTCATTATCATTATTATCATCATCATAAGCCTATATTAATCCACAGCTGGACCTATGTCCAGCTGTGGACTAATATAGGCTTATGATCGCTCATTAGGGGAGGCCTATGCCTCCCCTAATGAGCGCCATAGTACTCTGTCTTCAGCTTGACGCATGCAGCATCTGCCTGCAGTCTTTCGCAAATCGTCATCCCACCTGGCCAGAGGGCGCCCTACACTACGTTTGCCGAGTCGCGGTCTGCACTCAAGAACTCGTTTACCCCATCGGTTGTCGGTTCTAAGCGAGATATGGCCGGCTCACTGCCACTTCAGTTTGCTAATTCTTTGAGCAATGTCGATAACTTTGGTTCTCTGTCGGATGTATTCGTTACGAATCCTATCTTTCGGAGATACTAATCATAACAAAAAGTTATTGAAACAACAAATTAGAAGACATAACTAAAGAAATACTTCTAAGTTTTATACCATACCAAAACAAAATCCGAAGAAAAAAAGGGTGCTGTTCCTGAGATAAATAGCAAAATATGTGCAAAACATCTAGTTTTCAAAAAAATAAACTATCTAGAAAACTTTCACCAATCGTGTTTTTAAAACACTACGTCATTCAAGATAAAAGATCAAAGTAACATTTCCCTAAATATGAAGGTGGTAGCTTTCAGAGATTCGGAGACAAATAACGATTTTGAAGTAAATTGCTTATTGCACACTATTACAATACAATACAATACAATACAATACAAATATTGCACACAAAGATAGAAAAGACACAAAAACAGTTGCACAATGGGCGGCCTTATCGCTAAGAGCGATTTCTTCCAGGCAACCTTCAGATGGACACGTGATTATTGTACAGGTATAGACGGTGGCGTTTAACAGACTATTACACACAAGAAAAAAAGTACATAAATAAATATAATTCAAAATTAAATGATTATTTATCGGGTATTTATCGCGTACCTTTGATTTTATTTCCCCTTACGTTTCTACCGCATTACAGCGATCGTGGTCACGGGGTGACTGTTTGTAATTGGAGTTAAAGCCGAGAATTGACGGCAGTATCCACGACTACCCTCAATTCGTCTTCCGAATCAGGAATGTCCAAGTTCACACTACGACACACTACACTAACCGTGTCCGACCGCGGTACATTCGGATTACGACGCACACACTTATTAAGTACAGGATTCAAAGTCAAATCGTTTATTTCTTTAGACTTACAAAAAATTCCACGAGGAAGAGAGACGAAAACCATCTTCACGATTAAAATTCGGGTGTTTTTTGATCTCAATCGCCTCTCGAACCATCCTTTTGTAATACTTTTATCAGCAAAAGCTTCGTCCAATCGATAATATCTTTTATCTAGCAATCTAGAGGTTTTTATGATGGACGAAACATTTAAAGATATCACATTATGTAGACATATTAAAAGCTCTTTTAGCTCTAGAACAACTTAATTAAAGTAGATGAACACACTTAAAACGCTCAACTTTAAGTGCTAAATGACGTACGATCAAGCTTAACTTAAAGTTGTGTGTTATCTTAATGGAAATCGTCGGAATAGGTGAAAAGTTTCTAAATAAACCTCGGGCTACTTAAAGAGAAATCTTGATCACTTTGAACATTGTATTCTTTGTAGGCGAGAGTAGGTAATAAGATAGCAAAATAAATACAAGATACAACACAAATACTTTTTTTTCCAAAATCTTATGATTTTAAGGTTTTTGTTATTATACTTCGGGTAAATTCTAAAAATCAAATAATATCACTTTTTTTTTGTCTTCGTGTTTTATTACGTCCCGTCAGTCAATCAGTGATAACCTTGCTATATAGAAGTATAACTAACTTTTTGTTGTTTCATTTCGTTTCGTTTCGTTTCATTTCATTTCATTTCGTTGCGACTGTGTACATTGATTTTAACTTTTCTCTAAGTGGAGACTGCGATTAAGAAAATGTCAGCCATCTTGAATTTTGAAATGGACATATTCAACGAGTTCGAGTTATTAAAAAACGAAACCCAATAAGCAGGTGTCATGTAACACAGCATTTCTTCCCTTATCATCATCGTATGTCATACGATACAATGTTATACCAAAGATCAAAGGCAAAAACCTCCCAAGACACTCTACTACTACATTTGCTATCTCTACATCAACCTACTTTGCTCCAAGAGGAAAATGAGTTCGCCCTGTAAATATCTCGCAAATGAGCTAAAATCCCTACTGATGAAATATTCTACTTAATCATAAAAAGGAGGAAGGAGAAATGAATGGAATTAAGTACACAGGTAGGCTTTCATAAAAACGCACGCTTTTTGTCGGTCGTGTTGTTTCCGAAACTTTTTATTTTTCGACGATTTTGTATTAATGCTGGACAAGCTTTATGAGAGAGCTATGGCGCTCATTAGGGGAGGGCTATTTCCAGCATTGGACTAATATAGGCTGATGATGAAGCTTTATGATATACCTAGAGTCCGCTGACGGACTGAAAGACAGACAGATTACAGAAGCTGAATTATAGTGTAGGTTGGTTAGAAATAGCACCATTTTGGGCCGGAATTCTGAATGGCATAATCTATCGAGACTCGGTTTCGATGATGGAAGGACCCATCTATATTAAAGACTAGCAGCGCGCAGCGCCTCGCGGTTTTACCTGCGCAGTTCTCGTTCCCGTGGGAATTCCGGGATAAAATATAGCCCATGTAGTGACATGGGCTATATTTTATATTACAAAACCGATTTCAACAATTATTGTTGAAATCGGTTTTGTAGTTTCGGACCCTATTCAATACAAACCATCAAATCTATCTCACCTTTATAATATTAGTATAGAAGAAGAAAAATCGGTTTTTGAGTTAGACACACACTTGGTCAAAGTCAGCATGTCAGATGTCAATATTCAAAACCAGCATCGTGTAACATTAGTATGTGTCCAAAAACTGCATCAGCAACAACACTGATACAGTCTGTTCAATTAGAGAAGCGTCGTCGTGGCGTTACGGTGAACTAACACTTTTATTCGTACTGCAATGATAGAGCACTGTTGTCAACGCAACAAAAGTTGTCAATTGGCACACGAGTGCCCTCAATTCCCACGCAACTCCCTTCTCTTTTTGAATCAAGTTTTGAACATACTCTACAGATCTTACAAAACTTCTCATAGAGTCCACGGTAAATCTGAATACTGGCTTCTTTTCGGATCTCCAACCCGCGTGCACAGCGTGGGGATTATGGGCATTGCTCCTACTAGATAAAAGCTAATAAAGCGCTTATCAGAGAGGTCCTGCGTCCAGCCGTGGATACATGCTGTTGAGTTTCATCATCATCATCATCCTCATCATCAGCCTATATTAGTCCACTGCTGGACATAGGCCTCCCCTAATGAGCGCCATAGCGCCCTGTCTTCAGCTTGACGCATTTGGCTAAAAATTGTAGATAAATAATTTCATAAAAGTATTACGTATTAGGTTTAAACTGTATTTATTTTCTTTGAGGGAAATAGGAGGAATATTTAAACCAAAAACTCAAATCCAAATTTTATTTTAGATATTTTTTCCTAAAAAAACTACGTTTTAAAACTCCCGCTAACAACTTTAACTAAACTTTACCTACCCAATATTCAACCATCAAAAGTTAACGAACAAAGTTGGGTAAGTACTGAAACCGCGGGAACTGCCACTAAAAACTTAATTATTCTCCCTGATTGCCCGGAGTTTTACCACGGAATTAAAATAAATATCTGAAGAAACACTTGAGCACTCTTTTTATTGGTTTAGTTAAAGTGTTGAACGATTATTGATTTCAATCAAATACATTTTTGGGCGATTATTTTTTGCCGAGGATGCCATCTTATTCTTTGCATTATTTATTTAAAGCCTACATGCTAGTTGTTATTTAGAGTTCGAGCAAAACCCGTCCCAAGCTTTTTTATCCTCCAGCTCTACGAATAAGAATAGTCAGGAAGGGTAATTCAGAACAAACTTCAAACAAAAAGTGGGCTTAGCTCAAACCAAAATGACGTATAAGTCAAAAAACGAATCATAGCCAAAGTTCCAATTAGACATTGCTTCGTGATTAGTTGAATTCAGAACGAAAGCAGGGATTGGTTGGCGCTTGCTAAATGAAGGCGGTGATTGGTTCGCCGCGTACTGCAATGTCTGCTATGACAGCTGAAACAAGGCGGCGTGGATGATGTTATACAATAAGTAGAGCGAACCAAGTTATTAATAAAATAATATAATGGTTAACAATGTTTTTTTATTAATTTGTTTTTGTTACTTTGTACACATCAATGAAATCTATGTTCCGCCAAAAATGATTAATTTATTAAGTTTTAGTCTAGAAGACATTAAAAAAGGGTTTCTTTCTTCGCAATCTAGTGAAGACGGATTTTTAGAAGTTCAACGATAATATCTTCAGTATCAAATATTTTAGAAAAACACTGTGTTGATATTACTGACAGATTACTAGCTCGAGTAAGTGATTTTTCGTGGTCATTTATTTTTATTTATATCTTATTAGTGTCTCGGTGCGTGAGCATATTTTAAACAAAACCACCGATGATACGAGAGTACATCGAAATCTTTCAAATTAATTAGCTTGTGAAAATATACATTTTCATTCATTCTGGATAGTTGATTTTGGCTTGCAGTTTCCGGGTAATAAAGCCGGGTAATAAAGCCTATAATTTGTTCCACGGTTTCTGGCAGTTGAAGCGTCGTTGGTCTTACATGTTTGATAAAACCGTGCAATTCTTCTCTTCTGTTTTATACTCTGCTGGTTTTCATAGTTTTCATTAGTAATTGTTTTTTGTCTTTCCAGCTTTACTGCACTTATCCACTTATTTTTCCGAATAGGATCGGCAGGAAAACTAAAACACAAAATACAAGCAAAATAAATACATACATAAGTGTTATAAATATATCTTAATTGTATTTGTTACATTTCAATATTTCATCAACAAGAAAAAAAAATCTAAGATTAAAAAATATGTATCTCAAATATAATAAATCAATAACTGACTTCAATTTGCGTATTATTGACCATAATATTGTTTTGTATTAATAACAAAAAACGAAGTCAAAAATTTACTGACTTCATATTGCATAGTATTGAACATTTCATTTTGATGACGTATTTGAACATCTATGAATGTAATTATAATTTAGCTACTACTTACTAGTGAAAAGTGATCCCTAGGCATTTTAATCTTGTATGGCTCCTGCACCACTTCACAACACATGTTGGCATGATGATTCACAGCTATTTCACAAAGAAACTCACGAAAACGTATGTGCAGACTGGACTTGTGTTCGCTTGCAAGATAAATATCCGACTGATGGCGCGCTGAGCCCGACTTTTAAGCCCCGCCTACTTTAGCACGACTTTGGTTGGGGCATTTTTTTAAAGCAGTTACTGTTCCTGACTATTCTTATTCGTAGCTCCAGCTAGATAATCTGATATTTTATAGTACCTAAGCTTTTCTGCTCAGCAAGGTTTTGACAATAGGGTATATGCATGTGACTTCAAAAAATCTAATATTTTTTTTCGTATTCTCTATTCATATAGAAATATATCTGTATATTTATTTTTGTATTTTATGATGTTTTTATTGCGAAATTTAATCATTGAAAAAGTAGACATTTAAATCTCAACCACAAAATGTCTAAACGCAACGCTATTGGTACCTGAAGCGAGATGTCATACTTGAACATTTTTGTATGGGCATGAAGTTTTGACTTTGAGTTGACATAGGGGATCCGATGATCCGTGACGTCACAAAATGCAAGGGCTAACATGGCAGCGTTTTTATCACAGAAAACTGAGTGTAGTTTTACATTTTGTTTTTTACCTCAATAATAAAAACTTTTTTGGCTGTTATATTTATTTCGTTCATGTCTTAACCTAAATACGCGATAAAAAAACCATGCATAGTACCCTACTGGTTTAAATTTGAAGATCCTGTGACTACAAAGATGCCAGTATACGTAGAACTCCTCAGCTGTCTCAAGGATCCTCATCCGTGCCGTGTCGGGAGGGCTCTCGAAGCACAGTGGCCAATCCATCGGCCTTGGGTTTGAGGACTTGGTCTTTGTTTACACGTTGACCTAGTGAAACGATTGGAACTGGGTCATGATTTGTACTTTTTGGCATTTTTTTTAGTAATGCAATTAAAAAACAATAATTAATCTCTTCGGGTTGAAAAATTACTTTATTTTGTTAGGCTGATCATGGTGTTGTGTTGCCATGTTTCAAATACCATGTAACCTGGTATTTTTAATTTATTTATTATGCTTATTATAGTTAATTCTGTGAAATTGGATTGTTTACAAAGATTTGTTAACATTCCAATTTCACAAAAACTAAAGAAAAAATAATTTTGAAAAAATCTAAATGTGTGGCAAAACTACGAATGTTTTATTTGGGCAATAGAAAAATTTACTTTGTGAAGTTTTGTCTTTAAGGATTGTCATAGACAATGCAGACTATGGAAAACATTCTTGTTTTGTCTATTTGTACATTGCGATAAACGACGAAAATAGAAGATTGTACACCGAGTTGAGAAAGTCGCAAATTCCTATCGAGTGTGTCATTTGAGGCACGAGGCGCAACCGATGGCCTTAAAATGCACGAGGTAAGAATCGCACTTTCCAAGTGCCAGTGCCAAGTGATACATACTGTTTTATACCTACTACATCTTCGAGGAAAATCATCGTTTAAAATAAAGTCAAAGTCAAATCGTTTATTTCTTTAGACTTACAAAATAAGTACTTAGACAAGTCAAATTTTTACTATATAAACAGCTTGATAAATAGTTATTACTATCAACAAGAAATAAGGTGCAATTGACTTTAATTCATTTTAATTTTTTGTCCACTAACGGAAGAATATTCAAAATTACCGAGTAAATTCAAATTGTAAACTCTGATGTAGCAATAAACACGCGCACGTACGATTTGCATAATGGTTCTCTTTTTATTTTTTTTAATACGGAAGAGGTCAATAGCATAAGGCGAGTTTTGAGTAAAAACTTATTTACGTCTGGTCTGACCTATAATAACTGATATTAAGGCGCATACCCGAGCCAATCTGACAGCGATACCTATTTTATCATATTTTTACGTTTATCATAGGAATTTTTAAAAATCCTACGTTCAGTTTGTGGTATCTATTATAAGCTATTTTTTAATACCTCTTTCACAATTTTATCTCATATAGATATATATTTAGGAAGAAATGCGAAATTAGAGTTTGGTGGCCGAAAAGCGCAACTTCGTATCTCTTCCTAAGCTTTACAAAATGAGACTATTACAGAGACATTAATAAATAGCTTATAATAGATACCACAAACTGAACGTAGGATTTTTAAAAATACCTGCGTTTGACGTAATAATAAGATAAAATAGTTGGGGGCGCCACTTTCGCTGCTGTATGGGCTTAAGCAAAATTGAAAAAAAAATAACACGCTAGAAATGTCTTTTTATATGGCTCTGAGAGATTTTTCTCCAGCGTTTCGGTACGCCAGTAAAGACGGGTTTTCTACTTTAAATTTGGAAAGGACAAGCAACTTTCTAAGCAAGTGTAGTATAAAATACCATTACAATGTAGTATTTAGGTTAGGACCGAAAGTACAGTACCTATACATTTTAAAATTAAATCTTTGCACCAACATTTTGCTAAAGCTTTTACTACCATGCATTGTATACTGCATTAAAATAAAGTACTGCTACTTAAACTAGTATTTCTCGCAAAAACTACTCTGAGTATAATAAAACTTAGCTAGGCCGGATTAGCCTGACCTACTTACTTTAAGTAGTTTTAAGTAAACCATGCAACCATTTTTATTAAAAACTAGCTGCGCCCCGCGGCTTCGCACGCTTATGACGTGAGGTCACGGGAACTGATTTATGGGATAAAAAGTAGCCTATGTATTATTCCAGGCGTAGAACTACCTGTATGCAAATTTCAGCCCGATCCGTTCAGTAGTTTTTGCGTGAAAGCGCAACAAACATACATATATGTTTACAAACTTTCACGTTTATAATATGAGTAGGATATTTTTTATTTGATTAAAAAACAGTAAATCGGCCTCGTATGCAAATGTTCTTGAATGTAGGTTATCTGGCCGAGGCATGTTGAAAAGATTTTTTACGCTTGAAGTAGTATTTATAGTGACCACACGTTGCTTCGTCGTGAGGGATAACTCAAGTCTATTTCATTTATTTATTTATTGAATGAATAAATGAACCTATAAGAACCGTTTCTGCAAATCACGGTATTAATATACTAGATTAAAATTGTATTTTACTCAACTTTTACTTTACTTATACAATATAAAATGTACTCTATTAAACACACTTATAAAAGTACAGCTTTGCTAATGTAATGTCTTTTTTTATTTATCGCATATCTACTGTGATCCTTTTGGTTCTTTACATCACCCAGGAACTGTTCCCTGATATGGACAAAAGTATATTTTTATGGTGGTTTTTACTTGGTGGAAACGTTACTATAGAAAATGGCTCTATGACTCAACATTGTGATATTGTGCTTTTATTGGTTTCCATTAACATTTTATATTTGGCAACAATACAATGTCTTACCATAAACAAAAAAATTGTAATTCGAAGAAGAATTTTAAGCGAATCTTATCGCTGAACCTAATTTGTGTTGGAAGAAAATATCTCTTTTTTATTAATAAAAACATTCCACTATTCAAGTTGTGCTAAAGCTTCCAGAATATTAAAAAAATTTAGGTACACAGAAAATACCCGTAACACATATTCAAAAATAAACCACATTTTTATTATTTAAGCCCAAGCTTGGCTGACATCACCAGATAATTAGAAATACCCAACTCAAAAGTTTTCAAGATTGCCCGGAGATCACCCGTTTCATTACACCCTATACATAATTCAAACTACGGTATCACCCCTGTCCCACATCAAAGAGACGGATGGTGACCCTAACGGGCTAAAGAATGCAGGGTCAGCTTAGGCGCGTGAAAATCATGAATCCACCTTTGATGGGGGTTGGTTAATGTGTAGCTGAATTATTTGGACTTTAGTTTCTCGTATATCATTCGGGTTATTGCTTTGATTAAGGAAGTAGGGAATATTATTTTCTCGTTGCTTTTTCTTACATCAATTTTACTTTACTTAGCTTGGGGCTAGTTGATAGCTGCGAATGGTCCAGTATTTGTAATTTATTTACTGTGCTCTACCAAGCTTTAAAGGTTGGTGTATACGTAAGTCAGTGTTATCAGTGACAGTACATCCCGTAAGAAATCTATGACACACGAAGTAAATACTAAACAGTTTAAATAACCTCTTGTAGGAGTAATAAGTAAATCAATGCAAAAACGTGCAACTCCAAGCGTGCACGCACCGCGCTGGGTCGAATACTTTCTCCCGAACGCCCGAAACTGAGTGTAGTTTTATTTTTGGTTTTTTACCTCAATAATTTAATGTTTTTGGGTGTTATATATTTTTTCGTTTATGTATTAACCTAAATTATCGATTAAAAATTAAAAAAATCCATGCATATTGTGCATTTTTCATCCCGCACCTACCCTTCATTTTTACGAAAAGCGGTAGCAGATTCTTCACATTCGACATGTCCCTCGCGATTTTCCACTGCAATCTGTCAAAACCCCACTCCCGCTATTTACTGTGAATAGAGCCATAAGTCACTCAATAATATCCCGCACCCCACAGCAATGATATCCACCCTACTGGCTTAATAATACGGGTCAACCATGAAAAGGTCTCGAGGGTGTAAAATATCGCTCTATATGCATTACTTGCTCTGTATGAGTGAACGATACAGGTGAGTGAATGAATGATGCTGTGAATGAATGAGAAATAGAAGGTGACCTAGTTTTGAAGATATGAAGTTATTCTGTGTTTTTATTATTCGTAGGTTAGCTATGTTTGGTAGTATAACTCGAGTCTGTTTAAAAAGCGAAGAGTCGTGAGAATTGAGGGCGCTCGTGTGCCAATTGACAACTTTTGTTGCGTCGACAACACTGCTCTGTCATTGCAGTACGACTAAAAGTGTTAGTTCACCGTAACGCCACGACTCTTTTCTTTTTCACCGACTTCAAAAATGGAGGAAGTTCTCAATTCGACTGTTTTTTTATGTTTGTTACCTCAGAACTTTCGACTGGGTGGTCCTATTTCCATTATTCTTTTTTTATATGAAAGCTGGTGCTTCCCGTGTGGTTCCATTTTATTTTAGTACAGTTGTGACAACGAGATCCATGAAAATTCATGAAAAAACTATACAAATTGAAGTCGGTTTAAAGTTTTTAAAACCAAATTAATTATTGAACAGACTCTAGTTCGTCGTCAAATAATTCCTCATAATATTACATATTAAGAATCAGTGCTATGCGATTGGTACCTTGTTTGTATGTGGGTATGTAGCCGATTTTTATATTCCTATTTCCACGTAGCGCTGAAATTCGTTCATTTCAACAAACGAGGTATCGATTGATTCGTCTCAATTCCCCGGTGGTTATAGGGTATACGATGTTAGACGATAATAGGGGTCTAACAAGAAAACGGGGTCTAAGTAAGGGTTGAAAATTTCCGTTCTGGGTGTTTTTTATGTATAATAAAAAATCTATATCTATCCATGCAGTGTATTGTACTAAGTATATTAGTTATCTAGTACCCATAACACAAGCTCTGCTTAGCTTGGGGCTAGATACTGTGTGAATTTTCCATTATTTATTTACTTTTCGTTCAACATCTGACATAAACGAACACCTCAATTTTAAGGCTCCTTTCAGTAAATCCCTCATTTCGTAATATTGAGCATAACATTATTAAAGCGGCTGTCGATAATATTCTGAATTATTCAGTAGGCTATCAGTAGGCTTTGAATATTTAGTAGAGACAGCGCGTGGCTTTGTTCGTCTCACAATAAATCCTACTAACCTACTAATATTATAAACGGGAAAGTTTGTAAACATAGTTTATAGTTTATTTATTTATCATCATATAAACATAACGCTTCTAGATCTCAATTTTAGTTAATTAATAAATAAATAAATATATGTATTTTTGTTATGTAGTACTTTATTAATGTTTCTTAAGTTTAACCATACCTTCTATTACCTATATTTATAATGTTTAACTTCGATCTCATTTAATAATTTAAATATTTTTAAGAAAGTATTGTGTAACAATGTTGTGTCCGCCTACTATAAGCGTATATATTAAAACCTGCCTAGATAGTAAGTTTAAACAAAATGCTTTATGTATACGCTGTTGGCGTTCCTTTTTAATAAATAAATAAATAAATAAATCATAATTTAAGATTACAGTTTGACAAAAAAAACCATGCGTTGACATGCAAGTACTTAAAGAATAATACCTAATTAGTAGGTCACTAGGTATATTGCTAATAGGTACCTTACTTTTACAAAATTACATTAAATAATTACAACATACTTAAATAAAATAATTAAAATTAACACACAGAAACACAACAACAAATCATGAACACAAAGGTGTAAATAAATTAGAAACACAGCGTAGCTCTATTACGAAAGCGAAAGACAAATTAACAAACCTGGCCTATATAACATTACAAAAAAAAACTAAGAGCGTAATATATTTCCAACACAGCACACAATCACACACTTAACACAACACACACACACACACACACACGTGTATGTATGTATGTTTGTTGCTCTTTCACGCAAAAAGTACTGAACGAATCGGGCTGAAATTTTCCATATATGTAGTTCTAGGCCTGTGGTAAAACATAGGATACTTTTTATCCCGTAAATCTCCGTGGGATAGGCGTGCGAAGCCGCGGGGCACAGCTAGTCATTTATGTCTGACACTATAAAAAAAAACACATAGCTCGTACGACCGACAACGGTCGCTGGGGCCGCAAGGCTCTTAAGTAACGACCACGTACCGGAAAGTCCAGTGTTGGTATGCCCCCCAGGCGATGGACGACCCATACCGTATCCATCCAGCATGGAGCATGTTAGTAAAAAAACCACGATACAAATAACAAAAAGTCACTTGCTTGGCGTCGAGTTTCAGAATAATTGTAAGCAATTTTTATTGAAGGTGGGATCTAAAATCGACAAGTAATGTAAATTACGTATAAACGCGCCAACAAAGTGAATTTTAGTTTAAGTATGGGCGGTTTGTTTACGTTTATGCTTCGTTCAAAATGGACACGGTATAGTAATCTTCGATATGCGAAGATGCGTCGAGCTTATCATCGGTCGCGTCTATTCGAATTCGGTCAAATAGGATGGTTTCATATATCTGATGGAAGATGCATCGAGCGTTACTTCGATTTGCCATAATATGATAACGCGTCTATGCAGTTTCTGCATTCAGCATCTACAGAGCACACAGGCCTATGTCCAGCAGTGGACGTCATGATAATGATGATGATGATCTGACACGATAATTATGAGTCTACAGTAATCTCAACTGTAAAGTAGATACTACTTTTATTTATTTATATTATTTGATTATAATTTTCTTCACACTAATATTATAAATGCGAAAGTTTGGATGGATGTTTGGATGTATGGATGTTTGTTACCTCTTCACGGTAAAACTACTGAACAGATCGGGCTGAAATTGGTTACAGGTAATTCTAATACTGGAATAAAACATAGGCTACTTCTTATCCCGAAAATCTGTTCCCGTGGGATTAAAACCACCTTTAAACGTTTCCATAGGAACAACGCGTGCGAAGCCGTGGGGCGCAGCTAGTTTTCAATAAAGATTTTTGTTTTTAAATATGAAGCGGTTTTAAAGATCTAAGCATACTAAGGGACAGACAGACAGCGGTAAGCGACTTTGTTTTATACTAGGTATGTAGTAATACGATACTGGGAGCTGTAAAGTGTTTACTGCTTACTTCAAAATTTGCGTTAACTTTATTTTCTATGGATATGTGAAAGTTATGTAAACTTCCCGCTTTAAGCACTGTCACTTTTCCATAGAAAACAAAGTATGCATACTGAAAACTGAGAGTAAAAAAAAAAAATTGGTTCGGTTTAATCAACTAACTAACAAACAATAATATTTCTTTAAACGTACAGACAAACTTTTCATTCCAACAGTTGGTATTTTGAATAATTCATACGTGAGCTTATCTCAGGTTTATGTAAAGTGAGAGTGGCTTCGAAAGAAGCGGATTATACTGATTTAATATTTATAAATGGAGATTTAGATACAATGTTGGGGATTGTTTTCATCTGGTTAGTTATTTTTACGGAGCAAAATGGGGATTATCACTCATAATCCCCTTTTTTTCTTCGAAAATAACTAACTCTTTCTCACTTATAATTTATGAGTGACAGAAAAATACTAGTGAAAGTTGTCACTTTAAAATAATATACTAATTAGGAAGGCGAAAGTTCGGATGGATTTGTGTTACCTGTTCCAATGAAAGGAAGAAAGAGAAATATATTTATTTATAACAATAATAAAACAAACTGGAGAGCCAACCTTATACAACTTTATCTTATGAGTGAGTAGTGACTGATTTTAATTTATAAATTACTAGCAGTGCCTTGCGGTTTCACCCGCGTTGTTCCCGGTCCCGTGAGAATTGCAGGATATAAATTATAGCCTATGTCACTCCCTGAAAAGTAAGCTTTTTAATGATAAAAGATTTTTTTTAATCGGTCCATTAGTTTCGGAACCTATTCAATACAAACAAACAAACAATGAAAACTCATTACGTATATAATATTAGTATATAATCCTTTTTATAATATTAGTATAGAAGTATAGATGAGACCAAACTTGATAGACCAGCATATTTGTGTATCATTTATCGACCTTTCAACTAGCGCCAACATGTCATCGTAGGATGTCTCCAACTTGTGTCAAACTGATATCGTAGGAACGTATGTGTTGTGTACACACGCCAGATTCTATGTAGGCGTGTTTGCAAGGACTGTGGAAATAATAATGAGAAATAAAACTGTTTCTTTTGGAACCACAATAAAAAATAATAAAGTTTTGGGCAATTCTGTCTTCCGTTTTAGTGTAAAAACTGTGTTACAGAAGGCAGCGTCTTCCCAATGCAAGGTACATTGTTTGTAGTTTCAGAAGGAAACAAGAAACATAATAGAAGTAACACCTAATCTAGACTAGATCTATACAAAATAACGGTTATGTTTAAACAAAAGAAACTAAACCTAAAAGTGCATGCGTAATTAAGTATTTAGAGCCAAATTTAAACAAAAATATAAGTAAATTAAAATATTAAGTTAGTAGAACATAGAGTTCGACCCCGTTCTTAAACTTAATCGCATAATAATATATAATAATAATAATAACAACAAGCTTTTATTTCAGCCACATTGTATACATTTAAAGAATAAAATACTCTGGTTGGATAGGTACATAATACAATTTTAAACAAATTAAAATTAACAGTTAAAAATATTGAGTGTACCTGTGAATTTAGGATGCTAATTCCATCTACTTTTTGTATACGTCGTCATACGAATTACAAAGCCGTCGTGTCGTGTCGGTCAAACGAAAAATGTAGATATCGAGGCAGTGCATTGATGCTCTCGCAAGCAGACTTAGTTCAGCAGCGTATGCGGTTCGAACAATTAGATACATTACCGATGAAGATACAGCTAGGTTAGTTTACTTCAGTTACTTCCATAATGTTGTCTTATGGTATTTTGCTTTGGGGACAGGCAGCTGACATCCAGACTATCTTTGTTATTCAGAAAAGGGCGGTACGCGCTATTTATAAATTAAATCCACGTGACTCGTTGAGGGAATTATTTAAAGAAATAAATATTTTAACAGTAATATCGCAATACATCTATGAAAGTCTAATGTATACACACAAAAACAGAGATAACTTTATGAAAAGGTGTGATGTTCACAATAAAAATACAAGAAACAAGAACAAATTACACATCCCATCATATAGATTAAGAAAGGTAGGGAAATCATTTGTGGGCAATTGCGTAAGATTCTATGATAAGCTTTCATCTGAAGCAACTGAGCTCCCTATTCGTAAATTTAAACTGTACATAAAACGAAATCTTAACAAGAAAGCCTATTACTCCGTAGATGCCTACGTCAATGATGTTAATGCTTGGCCGGATGTCGCCCAGTTCCACACAGACAATAGTATGTAAGACCAGTTAGACATAGTTCTCCTCAGATTGATAAGCGATAAACTTGCTAGTGGATTCTTTTTCACCTCTTCCGCTAGTGGACAAAAAATTGAAGTGAGTTAGTGTCAATTGCACCTTATTTCTTGTTTGATAGTAATAACTATTTATCAAGCTGTTTATATAGTAAAAATTTAACTTGTCTAAGTACTTATTTTGTAAGTCTAAAGAAATAAACGATTTGACTCTGACTCTGACTCTGCCGTTGACACGCAAAAAAGGTCAACTTGTGGCCTAGTTGCGAAAACCAGTCCAGAAACAAATGTTTAAGGCACATACCAATTTGACAGCGCCACCTATTTTATCATTATTATTACGTTTAACATAGGAAATTTTCAAAATTCATCGTACAGTTTTGTGATATCTATTATTAACTATTTTTTATACCTCTGTAATAGTTTAATTTTATATAGTTTAGGATGCGACGGCCAAAAAGCGCAACTTCTTATCTCTGCCTGAGCTTTACAAAATGAAACTATTACACAGATATTAATTAATAACTTATAATAGATGCCACAAACTGTATGATAGGTTTTTAAAACTTCTTGTGTTTAACGTAATAATAAGATAAAATAGGTGGGGTGCCACTTTCACTGGTGTATGCGCTTTAAAAATGCAGTGTCGTTGAGTACTGTTGGTGTTTTGGTATAGGTGCCGAGCCGGCCAATGAAGAAACGCTTAATGAGCGGTGAATATAATGTAAGTGATACACACACGAAAACATTTAAATAGGTTAGAAGCTTTATGACGACTCTCGATATGATTAGGTTGTCAAAAAGACTAGATCGCTGTTAGACTAAAGCTGAATATAACAACATCGCAGTCGGTCTGTATTGATATTTGACTAGATCGGTTGTTCGGTCGGAATCTTGCAACTCATTTCAAAGCAGATATCTTTTACCGAGCTGAAATTTTGTATATTTTTGTAAGTCTCGGTGACAATGCAATGTCATGTTACTTACCATAGAGATAATCTGATGATTTATTTATTTATTTTTTATAAAAAGTACACTGATGTAAACTGATACAATGATGGAGACAGAAGGTGGCCATAGGAAGTCCTAAACGAAAAGATTTAACCCCGTCGAGTTTGGGTTCGTTGGATTTGTCTTCCCAAGCACTAATATTTGAACTTAAAAGCTTTTCTTGTTTTTAAAAAAGATTTTTAAAATAATTAAAACTTATTAGATTAGAGATAGAAACTTCCCTCATCGCTACACTCCGCTTGCTACGCTATTGGCTACGGCGTAGCAGTCTACGGTGCTACGTGCTACGGCGTAGCTAACGGCAAATTTTGGCGTTAATTACATGGACTAAAAATTTTGCTCCGCTTATAGTGTGAAAATAATGAACGACACACCATGTAGAATAAGGTACATAGAGCTCGGTGGATAGGTGACCTGCCTGTGTTTGAAGCCTATTGCTACAAATAAATCCAAAAATATGTAATTATCAAACAGTTCAAAAATCAAAACAACTTAAATTTATAAAATAACAAATTCATAATCCACTACCATGCGTCTCATAAGAGGCGACTAAGGGATATCCACCTATTTCTGCACACGGGCAAATCCATCGGCATCAGTAAGTTTAAAAGGCAATAATAGCTCTACGGTGGTAAACCCACGTTCCGGGCTGTAATAACTCTTAAAAAGGCCTTTATGGCGGTAGAATCAGCAGATTTTTATCATTCTACCATTGTCTACACGACGATGAATTTTTGTAGCGTTTTATTAAATGTCAGCCGTTCAGGAGTAGGGAGGGGACTGCTTGGCAACCATCAGTCCCGGATATTGAGACTGCTAAGTCAAATAGTAGTCTTGATTTTTGAGACCTTGAATTATTTTTTTACCTGCGAGACGTCGGCTAGCTGTGTGGTGCTGGCTTAGAATTTGCAACACGCCATCCCTTCCCGTGGGTGTCGTAAGAGGCGACTAAGGGATATCCACTGGGGAGTGGGTAGCAGCGACACAATTCTACCACCGAACTGCGATCAAGCCCGCATGCCCAGCGTGGGGCATTACCTTCCATGAGATAGACGCCAATAAGGCGCTTATCATGGGGGACCTGCGTCCAGCAGTGGACCAATACAGGCTGTTGAGGAGACATGGGCTATGTTTTCAAGTGTTTCTATTTGTGTGCGTAGTGTGTGTTGTGTTTGATGGTCACTCTTTATTACCGCTAAGCAGCAAAACGGCTGAAGCGATGTTGATAATAAATACACCTATCAAAATACTCGTTTTTAGCTACATTTAACAGGTTTCTTTGCGTTCTCGTTTGGTGAAATAAAATTGGAAAGCGAGGACAGAGTCGGGATTTTTATTGATTTCAATAAATCATTTGTTTGATTGAAAATCAGCCGTCCTGAATTATTTTATTATAGTTATCACTCGAGAGCAATTGATCTCCTGTAGGTACGAAAACGGTGAGAAATGGGAGTGACAAAAAAAGCTAATCCAAATGTAAGCAATTGCATTGCATGAATATACCGTAAATCGTGAAAGACAACATGATATTTTTTAGTACCTCAACGTCTTTTTAGATATGACCATGTCATTAAATCACTAAGATCTCAGCTGAATTGAGGCAACCTCATCAAAAAAAAACAAATCAACTCTGATAATCCCTCTCCCACCTCTACAAAATCGCTTTAATTCAAACTCTGCAGTGTACCTACGCCGTGATTTATGCCTACAATAAGCGCCTCTTGTACACTCGCGAGCAAACACACTCGGCATTATAAAACTTTTATAGGGTAAAAAGAGGATTAACGCAGTGGTTGAAATTGATGGGGTCGCATTCTTTTTGTTGTTACAAATGTAAAGTGTTTACATTTTGTTACAAAATTTGTGTTTTGTGTAGAATGTCGTTGTTTTCTTTGTGTAGGCATTTTAGTATTTTATTATTAGGTAACTTTGGGACTACAAATATAATAGCTATAGCTTTTGCTTGCAATTTTGCTCAAGTAACATAATTAAATAGTACCAGCACGCGTTGATCCTATGGAAACGTTTAAAGGTGATTTTTATCCCACAGGAAAGGTTTATAGGATTAAAAGTAGCCTATGTTTGATTCCAGGATTAGGATTAACTGTATGCAATTTCAACCTGATACGTTCAGTAGTTTTGGCGTGGAGAGGTAACAAACATCCATCCATACATACAAGCTACAAACTTTCGCTTTTGTATAATATTAGTGTGATGATACTGTGATATACATCACACTAATATTATAGACGACCTCTATGGCGCGGTGGGCGAAGGTCCGCCTGCGACGCAGGAGGTTGCGGGTTCGATTCCCGCCTCGGGACAAATATTTGTACGATCTGCAGATATTTGTTCAGGGCGTTCTGGATATTTTCTATGTATAATAAAAAATATCTATCTATGTAGTGTATTGTATTATGTTTATCAGTTATCTAGTACCCATAACACAAGCTCTGCTTAACTTGGGGCTAGATAATGCTGTGTGAATTGTCCAGCATTATTTATTTATTTATTTATTTATTTTATATGATAGTGTAATTAGTGTGAAGTGTGATTTAGGGATAGTAATGTAGAAGTTGGAGTCGAACCAATAGTCCTGGAGATTATTTACTTTAAATAATTTATTAGTAAATTTTCGTAAACTAAGTTTGTTTAATAACTTTAATTTAATTTATTTTATTGGTATACAACAGAACGGCAGACAATAGATCATAATATCTAACTCAAGAAATATTACTCATATCTTAATTCTTAATTATATAATTTATTTCATAATTAATTATCATGCATGTGAGCGGGTGAACAACGAATTTTTTTGTGCTAAAAGAAAATCATCCATTATGAATTCATGAGATAGAGAATTACATTTTTTTATGATCCTATGTCACGTAAATATAAACAAAACGGTTTAAAGCCGCTCAAAGATAAAATAATTACTAAATAAAATTGAGTATGTAAGGAAACTCTCAGAACACTGTAATATACCTACTTACAATTAAGTAAAGAGAAAAATTATGGCTTTTTGCTACCTCAACCTCAACAGCCAGGATTGGTCCACTGCTGGACGCAGGCCTCCCCCTGAAAAGCGCCTTATTCGCGTTTATCTCATGGAGGGTAATGCCCATAATCCCCACGCTGGACATGCAGGTAAGGGATTGATTGGTGCTATTATTGTTCTACAGGGCGTGCTGTTGCCCGCCCCCGGTGGATATCCCTTAGTCGCCTTTTACGAACCCCACGGAAAGAATTAAAGAGCGGTGGTGCAAATTTTAAGCCAGCACCACACAACTACCTACTTTTTTATTTGTTTCCTACCTACTAACAAACTACATTAAGATAGTTTTTATAAAAGCTCATAAAAATATTACAAAAACTTTTCCAGTAATTTCTACAAACTCTACAAAATATAACTCATTTGCACAAACTAAGAACATTATCTCAGCCAAAGAAAACGGAAACGCATCCCGCTGGTATAAGGTACATTATTCTCTGCTATTGTATTCAGTACAAAGGACCGGAAGCTGGTTGCCGGAAACGCCGGAAGTGATGTTATACGTCAAACTACATGATGTATTATGTTAGGGGCAATTGAAAATATGAGCAGAGAGTTCTCTTCATCCTACTGTGAATACGTACCTGTAGAGCTGTGTGGTGCTGACTTAGAATTTGCACCATCTCAATACTTTCCATTTTATGGTTGGTATTTAATTCGTTTTGATTATTATGTAATTTGATTTATTGTTATTTAATGTGTCTTATTTAATTTCATGGTAGTTATTTATTTCAATCTGATTATATGTTATTTAATTTAATGTTACATGATTTAATCTAATGTTGTCTATATTTAATTTGAATGAATTTGAATATGAATTTTATTATAATTTATAAATAACTTTAGTCAATAACATTTAATATAAGGAACTGTACTAACAAACTATGGATTAATTTATCTGCAATAAAAGAATTTGAATTTAAATTTGAATTCTATTAAGAGAAAGAGGCGATGGATATCCACCGAAGCAGGCAGCAGTGCCTCTTGTTAAACAATTTTACCACCGAACTGCGATCCCCGACACGCATGATCAGCGTGGGGATTATGGGCATTACTGCCATGCGATAAAAGTCAATAAGGCGCTTATCAGGGACGTCCTGCGTCCAGCAGTGGACTAATGTAGACTCTTGAAGTTGAGATAGTAATGTATGTAATGTAATTAAATGGTTTTCTCATGAATGCCATTGCCAGAACTGGCTCAAATTGGAAATGGGACCACATACGGGAAGCACCAGCTTTCAAATAAAAAAAGAATCATCATAATTGGATCACCCAGTCAAAAGTACTGAGGAAACACACACATAAAACAATCGAATTGAAAACATCCTATTTTTTAAAGTTGGTTATAAAAACTTAAAAGAAACAATGAGAAGCGAAAATAGTATCATACAAGTTGTGCGCAGAGAAAAACCATGGGCGGCATAGCGGAATACTTCAGGTATTTCGCTATGCCGCCCCATGGTTTATCTGTATTTTGCTATACGGTTTTCTCTTCATTCTGTATATTTCTATATATTTGTATATTGTATATTTCTATGAGTGAAAACTGTTAAGTTTAATTTGAACTACTACTGTTTCTACACATTAAGTTTTTTAAAAGCTGTTTGTTTTCCACATAAATAAATAAATAAATAATTTGAGCACATAGAAACAACAAAATTTTACGGCGACAACTTAGACAGTTGAGTACCTCCGTCTAATTATTTTGGAACTTTGAACTCAACTGACTAAAGTTCTCGATTAATTCAGGTACTTGTCTACCTTAGATGTAAGTAAAATTCTAAAGATATTACGTACGTTGAGTGCTAACTCAATAAATGTACAGTGTTGTGTTACAACTAAACGCAAAGATACGGTTTTCCATTATTTTGCAATATACCTTCTTATGAACGACATAGATGGAAAGACGTTCCTAGACTAAAGTGTGACCGAGACAAAAATTAACACGCGAAAAACGACCATCGGCGGCTGCGTTCCGATTATGACTGAGGTGGGAGGACACTATAGGGTATATGCATGGATTTTTTTAATTTTTTTATTCGATTCTTTAGGTCAATACATTAATGAAAAAATATATAATACCCAAAAAAAAAATATTGAGGTTAAAAACTAAAAGTAAAACTACACTCAGTTACGGGTGATAAAAACGTTGCCATGTTAGCCATTGCATTTTATGACGTCACGGATCATCGAGTCCCATATGTAAACTCAAGGTCTAAACATCATGCATGCCCATACAAAAATGTTCAAGTATGACGTCACGCTTCACGTGCCAATAGCGTTGTGTTTAGACATTTTGCTGTTGAGACTTAAAATATCTACTTTTCAATGATTAAATTTCACAATAAAAACATCATAAAACACAAAAGTAAATATACAGATATATTTCTATATCAATAGAGAATACGTAAAAAAAATATTAGCTTTTTTGAAGTCACATGCATATACCCTATTGAACACAATTTGAGGCTACCACTTTCGAAATGAAAATGAAATGCTTTGTTAATTAAAAAGAACAGAATTAAGGCGCATACACCAGTAAAAGCGGCGCTGCCACCTATTTTTAACCGACTTCAAAAAAAGGAGGAGGTTCTCAATTCGTCTGTTTTTTTAATGTTTGTTACCTCAGAACTTTTGACTGGGTGGTCCGATTTGCATGATTCTTTTTTTATATGAAAGCTGGTGCTTCCCGTGTGGTCCCATTTTAATTTGGTTCTGAGAGAGAACTATAAAAATGTAAGTCGGTTTATAGTTTTTAAAACAAAATCAATTATTTATATCGATGTTGTCTACTGAATCTGTTTTCCCAGACAGTCTTAATCTTGCTATTTCCTCGTTCTTCAGTAAATCAACGACAGAACCTCAAGCCAATATTCTATAAATACAGATTTCCAACCTCTGTTACTACTTCGATAAACTTTGAGTAGGAACTTCAGAAAAGATTATGAAGATACTACAACTCTAAGCACAAAGTTGTTTGGAAGTTGAGGATAGTTTAGGATACTGTTCAGTTTAATGGGCTTTATTTCCTTTTAGTTTATTATATTTTATACTAGTTCTGCCCACCATTTCGTTCGCAGTTTTGCGGGAATAAAAAGTAGCAAATGGCCGTCCTCGGGAACTATCTATCTTCATGCCAAATTTCGAACGAACCTTTGGGATCACCACCTATGCTTCGGACCAAATTGAATACTAATAATTGATTTTGTTTTAAAAAACTCTTAACGGACTTCAATAATATAGTTTTTTCATGGATCTTATTGTCAGAACTGGACCAACTTAAAATGGGATTAGACGGAAAGCACCAGCTTTCAAAGAAAAAAATATTTCAAGTCTAAAAGAATAATCATGAAAATCGGACGACCCCGTCAAAAGTTCTGTGGTAACAAACATAATAATAATAATAATAATACAGACGAATTGAGAACTTCCTCCTTTAGTCAGTTAAAAAGAATAGAAAGACAGAATTACTTGAACCAGTTTTTTTACCATCGTTGCTCTATTTTCTGTTGAGCATTAGGGTATAGTTTACGGAAGTTCAAGAATTTTAGTAGTTTTTCATGACTTTAACAGGCTGATGAATAATAGCAACTGCAAGGGTAGTAAGTGGGCAATTATGAACGCAGCCGCTTCAGGGATGAATTTACAAAGAGGCGATCACAACCGGCATTTTATGGCCGCAGTGAAATATCGTGGTCAGAGTCAGAGTCAAATCGTTTATTTATTTAGACTTACAAAATAAGCACTTAGACAATATTTTTTTTACTATATAAACAGCTTGATAAACAGTCATTACTATCAAATAAGAAATAAGGTGTAATTGACTCTAATTC
The DNA here is from genome assembly GCA_955876795.1 of Eupithecia tripunctaria. NCBI lineage: Eukaryota > Metazoa > Arthropoda > Insecta > Lepidoptera > Geometridae > Eupithecia > Eupithecia tripunctaria. Next base: position 1,561,256 of record OY041623.1, on the reverse strand, counting down.
ACTTCAATTGTTTGTCCAGTAGCGGAAGAAGTGCAAAAGAAACCACGAGCAAGTTTATCGCTTTTCAACTAATACAATCTTTTCATATCTACGTATAATACAATTAGACATGCGCAAAACAGTACTCTGTAATGTCATGCCATATAGCATGACATTTCGTACCGCGCCATATAGCATGCTATCAGTACACAGTACACTAAACATGACCCGACGTCATGTCGCTCTATGCGCTCAATGCGAAGGGCCCGCTATTACTTTTAAGTGTAGGTACTGACTGAATGTTCTGTTCAGATATAATGTAGGTTATAGCAATTTACACACCTAATATTATTTTATTACATTCTGTATGTTATACCGTTAAACTAACAATTATTGCATTAGATATGTATGTAGGTAGATATATTTTACGTATCTCGGGAAAAGGTCATCGGAATTTTTTCGTTTATTATGTTAATCTGTATTAAAATACCAAGTAAAGCGAGGTCACCCAGGTCCTACCTACACATAGGATAATAAGTTTCGAATTATACCTATAGCAATTAAACGACATTCGATAACGAAGATTTGTTTGTTCCGTAGTTGTGCACTAATTTATTTCTAAATATTTTATATAGGTACCTTACCTACCTACCTATGTCTGAGTAATGGTAATGAAACAAATCATGCAAGTTTTGATTTTATAAGACGGGACGGTGCCAAAGAAACGTAACCCTTATCCAGAACGCAATACTATATAGATTCTACTAAACGGCGCGGCGTGTGACAGAGAAAGAATCTAGTCCGGCCGACACCCCTCCTCGCTTGCACTCGAACCTTTACGATACTGACTGACCGACGGACACTCGACCGAGCATTATCATTACACGGCCGCGCCGATCGCAGAGCATGGCGCCAGCCATGCCATGTTTAGTGCCATGTGTCATGTTAAATTTTGTCGGGTACTGCGTACGCGTACCGTACGCGGTCGTGCTATATTACGCGTAATGCATTACTCACAGTACCTACACATCTCTAAATACAATTAATTTATGTTCTTACATACTATTGTCGGTGTGGAACTGTTTATCATCCATAGCTGGATTTTATTTATGCTGAGTGTAGGTAAACCTCCCAATGTTTGCACCATTCTAGTTTTTTTTGTCCCGTTTTTCCGGGGGATATCGTAAAGTTTGCGACAAAAATCGTAAAGATGGCGGTCGCTTGCCAAAACAACTGACAAAAATGAATAGTTCCAATGGTAAATCAAAATGAAAATTACAAATTTAACTTTTTCTTTATGTTAATCTACTGTATTTATGGAAATAAAAAGTTATTGTATCATTTGAAACTTGATTCTTGCAAAGAAAATCAAAATACGTTAAAATATATTCGGTAAAACTTTGCGACCGATGTCGGTCGTTATCTATGTCGAGACTGCTCGCCCTGTACTGTACTTACATTTGCAACAGTCTGCAGTTAACTCAATTGTTTCCATTAAATACTAATTACAGTTTATTTCTACTATTTGATTTTTATTTTCCCGTTAAGTGCTTCTACTGCTATAAACGTTTCTAAGTAAATCTTTTCACCAAATAGATTGTTCATGTCTCTATACAAACATTGAAACATGAATCTTCTTCAACAACACAAATAAATCTTTCCATTGTGAACTTGAGAAATCCTTTTACTTAGCACCCATTCAGAGCAGAACGCCAATAGCCCAGGGCGGGGTAGGGCGGGCGGGGCACCTACCTTAAATCGGTTCTAGAATCCATGATATTTATCGTAAAGAAAAAGGTAAGGTGGGCATTGCAACCAACGCTTTGGTTCTTATCGAAAACGTTAGTCGCAAATGTGACCAACTTATAAAATAGGGACTATTTTGTGACGGAAGCAAGTTTTTTGTAACTCGTTCTTTATTATTTTATGTACCTACCTACTTTTCTTCTGAGTAACTAGTAAAATATATCAAATTAAGAGCAATAAAAAAAACTCAATCCCACATTTAGTTACGACGGTTTTTGTATTCTACAATGAATTTTATTAAAATTTACTCATTTCGTTCGATTTCAAACTCAACTGATTTTGGAATTATGCGTTGTTGTTCTTATTTTTTGTTGTTTCTTTTTTAACCGAATTTTTACAAATTTGTAATACATATTGTAAAATTATTGTATTATTGTAAAATTATCACACATAAACGTCTTTGTTGACAAAAAGTATCCTGGATTCTACAACTAAGTACCTACCTCATACCTATAGCGAGTAGGTACCAATACAATACAATACCGACGCTTTATCGGGACCATTGTTACAAATACACTGTATTTATCGTCTGAGAGATCTTGTACGGTGACCATGGTTTATTATTTTATCCGCTATTTTCTCATTTTAGTGCCTTTTTGTTTCAAATTATTATTAAGACTAGGTTAAACGGGCATGGTGCCGAATAAATTTAATTGAAACGAAAAGACGAAGACCAAATGGTCTTCGTCTTTTCGTTTCAATTAAATTTAGACTAGTATTTTGATTCCTCGACTGCCTTTAACGGTCCTGCTGAACGCAGGCCACCCCCTAATATCTCAGGGGGTAGGGGGGGCGGCGGGTAATATAATGTATACAGTTTATCCTGTGTAGAAATCAGTTCAAATGGAATACAAATAATCTAAACCTAAAACCTCTATAAATTTTAGCTTAATTTTGGATAATTTGATTTGGTTTGACCATTAGTTATCAACATTATAACATTTATTTAGAGTTTTTTACTTGAAAAGCATTAAGTTCATTTTACTTATATTATATAATAATTGTATGTACTTATATGTTAACTCATCTGACGAATGCATTGTATTATGCACTTGATTTTATAAAGACAATTTTGTTGTAGCTATTACATTGTACAAAAATTATATTATATTCTATTCTAAAAACTATTTTATGGAAACAATTAGGGAACCATGGGCAGAGCCTAAGTATCAAATAAAAAAGACGTGTGGCACTCGGGGACTGCCGCGGTAAAGCTATTGCAATGCCATCTAGAGGCGAGTTGCTGAACTAAAGAGACAAACGTCAAGGTTTTTTCGTTACGGAATTTCCGGATTCGGTCCCCGCGCTCAAGGCCCGCGATAGAAGCTATGCAATAGCTTAATATCAAATCAAATCAAAAGCGTTTATTTGTAACTAAAACATTAAACAAATTTACAAACAAATAATACAATTATACTTTACTTTACAAATATATATAAATAGTCCTTAATATCTCAGAAGCCAAGGGCACCCCAACTGAGCAATGACCTGTTTTATATTATTTGATTTCCCACCCCCTCACCCCGGGCGGGGTCGATCTAGCATTTCATTAGCCTTTGAGTCCAGGGACATAAATGGATCTGTCTTCTTTCTTACATTCTGAATTGAACCAGCTAAGAGCGAGTCGGACTGGCAGCGTATGAAGGGCTTCCTTACCATCACACTAATATTATAAACGCGAAAGTTTTTATGGATGGATTGATGGATAGATGGATGTTTGTTACCTCTTCACGCCAAAACTACTAAACGGATCGGGCTGAAATTTTTCATACAGGTAGGTAATCTTAATCCTGGAATTAAACATAGGCTACTTTATATCCCATAAATTAGTTCCCGTGGAATATAAATCACATCTAAACGTTTCAATCAACGCGTGCGGAGCCGCGGGGCGCAGCTAGTTCGCATCTATGAAAACGACAAAATAATGTCTGTTTTATGGGAGCCCTCTTTATTTTTTTTATTCTGTTTTTTAATATTTCTTGCGCTTCTCTTTTTAATCTTTCTCTTCGCTTTTCTTTTAGCGTCAAAAGAAATAACTGTCACGGTTGATGAGACTGATATATCCTGGTGATAGACAGATAGATGGATAGACGAACGGTCAGCGGAGTCTAAGTAATAGGGTCCCGTTTTACTCTTTGGGTACGGAACCCTAAAATATGGGAAACTCAGGTACGGTTCTCGGAAAAGTGGGAAACTCAGGTACGGATATCAAGTTACGGGTTTTCCTTGAATGATTTGAATAGCTTTACATTGAGAGGATATCTAATAATACTTCAGATTTAATAGAATTTAGTTTATATATAGAAAAACGGTTCTCCTTGGAAAACGTTTCTCCTTGGAAAACGTCTTTTAATATTATTTATATTGCTATCAACGATTCAAAAAGGTTAAATTGCTTTATTCTGTTTAGAGACTTATGGAAAAAGGCAATTACCAAAAATAAAAAATCAAAGTATATTTTTATATCAGAATTCAATAAATAGCGCCGTTTATTGCGGGTTGACTTTGACCACCTGTTCTGGCGCTAAACTGCTTTTTTTTAAATAGGGTGTGTCTATTTGACATGTATTTGACGTCACGATCACATCTCGTTATTGATGTAAAATAGACTCACCCTGTGTTCAGTGATTTTTCGCTTCGACATCAAGTTTAGTAAAGCCTAAAATAAGCAGATTTTTGCAAGTATTCAACCCTTTCTTAAAAGATTGATGTCAAGTTCGCAACCTTGAACAAACAAAGCGCCAGAAGAGCCCTCCAGGTCTCCGCAACTCCGCTCTATGCCCCTGAACGTTTCACTGAAGTGCATGAATGTGCATTACGAAGTAAAACACTTGCACTAGATTATGATGAAGTTGAGAATATTGTGCAAAGGATGAGGCTCTAACTTAAGTGACAACAAAAGTTCTAAATAATAATTAGGGATAAACAAAAACATCAGCAACAGTTTTAAACAAAACAAACATCATCAATCCATCCACAGCCTGTCTCGGTCCACTGCTGGACGCAGGCCTCCCCCTAATAAACGCCTTATTGGCGTTTAACTCATGGGGGGTAATGCCCATAATCCCCACGCTGGGCATGTGGGTTGGGGATCGCAGTTTGGTGGAAGATTTGTTCTGCAGGGGGCGCTGCTGCCCGCCCCCCAGAAGGTATCCCTAAGTCGCCTCTTACGACAGCCACGGGAAGAATTGGGGTGGTGCAAATTCTATACATTAAAATGTCTGTGCAAAATGTACATCTATGTTGTCATTCTCTAATAACACCAGGCTCATAAGAGCCTGGGTACCAGATAAGGTCAACCACGAGTTGCACAATATTCTCAACTTCAACATATGATTTCTTTTTGCATATAAAATGTGTGCGAAACACTTGCCACCTTTTTTTGCTATTCTCCACTCCACTCCGCCCAACTCAGCGTCAGTATACACGGACCCTTTTTCCTCCACTGCTGGACACTGGCTTCCCTCTGATAAGCGGCTTTTATCTCATGTAATCTAATTGAAAATCTCTTTACTAAGACTTTCTATCAAGAGAAACCCTTTTAGATTGCAAGAACATCTTTAAGACAAAATCCTACTTAGAAAACCTCCTGAAAAGTCAATTAAAAACAATTTTCCGAGATTCTTTAAAGAAATTATGATCAAAAGATCGTTTTATCGTTACCAAAATTAATAAATTTTCAGGATAAATCAAATTTTAACAGAATATACCTCGAGAGTAATTAAATCCAAAGGGTAGATGATAAATGGAAATATTTTTAACCTACTTTTAAAAGAGGAGGCTCTACATTTAACTGTTCAGATATTTCTGTAATTCTCTCTGTTAATTGTAAGTTTACTCATTGTTTACCTTCTTGTACGTACATTTTTTGTTAAAAGGACAGGACTGTTTTTGTTTTTCTTATTGTTTTTTATAATCATTTTTTTCACTCCTTCCCGCAAGCAACCTTTTAGCTGCTATATGCGAGGACATATAAATTATTAAAAGTTAGTTTCTAAGTTTATTCCTAAAGTGTGTAAAACTGTTTGTTCTCCAAATAAACACAATAAAATAAAATAGTAATATACTTACTTCTTGTATCTACTTTGGGTTACTTTCAAATAAAACCACTAGGGTTTGTAATAGGAAATAATAAAATTCAGCAACGTAATCAATACAATTGCGTTATTGCTTACATTACGAAACATTGCAGCTTTCAGACATTTATGACTTCCTTTACAACCTGTAAGTGAACCGGTCATGTGCGAGTTATCTTGCACATGGAGGGTTCCGTACCATCGAACAAAACTATTTCACAAATGAAACCCTAAAACACCTGATGATCCTGATGACCTTTTGATGGATTAATAAATAAAAAGCCAACTTAATTTCAGTGATCGGTACTCAACGTGGCATGGAAGTAGGAGCTTACTTTATTATTATTTGTTTTTTTGTAGGCTGTAAGATGGCAATAGTAATAATACACATACTGTCTAAATTTCAACTGTCTACTTGTTACGGATCAAGAGCGCCTTGACAAACGTATAAAACAATTGTATTATTTGTTGTTATAGTGGCAAAATAAATACAAACTTTGGAAATTTCAATGGTATAGGCCACTGAGATACAACCCGCGGACCGACGGACAGACGGACGGATGGTCAGACAGCGTAGGATTCGTTTAGGCCGTTTCGCCCTCCGAATACGGGACCCTAAAACATTATCTTTAAATCAATAAATCAATTCTTATACAATTAGTAATATTTATAACCCAATTCCTTTAGTAGCCATAGGTGGTTTGTTAGCAGTTCGTCCAAAAAGCGATTCGTGTAAATCGCGTTACGTCCAATAAGCGGTTCGTCAAGAATCCATACGCAGTCAAATTATCACTGAGTACTTTCGAATTATCCGAAAATGGTACTTATAGGTTTTACATTACATATTACAAATAAATAAGAAGCATTTTGGTTAAAAATACGGCCGTCATCTACGGCCGACCGCTTTTCACGCGAGAACCCATTAAAGAGAGGGTTTGAGATAAGCTGAAGGCATTAAATTAATGACGTTTTTAACTCTCAAGATCACGGGGGATGGGTAACGGGCAGAGATTATCGGATTTAGGGTGAAGTACCTGATGTCAGCTGAATCAGAATGATTATGCGAAATTATAAGCTAAAACTTCCTTCTTCCGAGGTTCTGGTGGTGTTTTTTTTTGTATGTACATATGTTCACCGATTTCTCGGTCCAGTTCAGACTCAGATTTAGATTCGGATTCAGATTGAAGGTGATTTATATCCCACGGGAACTGATTCATGTGATAAAAAGTGAAGTGATTCCAGTATTAGAATTACCTGTATGCAAAATTTCAGTATTAATAACTTCATACTGTTGCAAACAAGCAGCTGCAGGCTTATACCTGTTGATAAATTATAATATTTATTTATTACTGTCGCAAAGTTGCCGTCAGTAACGTCAATAAATATTTCTTTATTTCTATATTTATAATATTTATAATGTTGGATTCACACAGCATTATCTAGTCCGAAGCTAAGCAGAGGTAGTGATATGGGTACTAGATTACTGATAAACATAATACAATACACTACATAATGTAGATAGATATTTTTTATTATACATAGAAAACATTCAGAACGTCTTGAATAAATATCTGCAGAACGTACACTACAATAATATATAATATCCTATTTTTTAGATTGTATTAGTTGATAAGCGATAAACTTGCTAGTGGTTTCTTTTTCACTTCTTCCGCTAGTGGACAAAAAATTGAAGTGAACTAGAGTCAATGGCACCTTATTTCTTGTTTGATAGTAATAACTATTAATCAAGCTGTTTATATAGTAAAATTTTGACTTGTCTTAGTACTTATTTTGTAAGTTTAAAGAAATAAACGATTTGACTCTGACTCTGACTCTAAGGTCTTTGGCTGAAAAACAGCGCTGAGCATAATGTTCAGCACACGCTGAGCATAATGTTCAGCACACGCTGAGCATAATGTTCAGCACACGCTGTGCCAACCCCTATTTCGCCACAGGGACCATGCATCCATCCAAACTTTCGCATTTACATGATTATTGTGATTTATTGTGTCTCAGTATGTAACGATGTTTTATTCCTTGCTTCAGATCGCGAGTGTCCAGAATTAGAGCCGCCTGACATCGCTAAAGTTACGCTGACAGGACGACTCTTTGGAGACAAGTGAGTACATCCTAATCATCTCAACCGTATAATGTCCACAGCTGGACACAGAGACCGCCATAGATAGCTACATAAAGACCGGTCCAGCACTCCCCGTCAAACGGTTTTCCGTCGAATCAACTACGTTGACGACGACTGCCGTCGCCTGCAGTCGACAGGTGCCGTTGCCTTGAAGCCGGCAACATTCCATCCGTGTATATGACCACTGACGGTAACAACAGCCGCCGTATATACTATTCTCACATAAAGGCAAAATAGGCTGACAAACACACGCCAGTTAAGCTCTGCCGGTCACAAGCGCTTCCGGATTATACAGGTAATCTACCAGTCAATATGTTTCAGTACGATACGTGATTGCATATCAACAGTAAATAAGATTATTCATTAACAAAGCATGTCAGCCTTTCCCAATATTTAAAATTCATATGTCAAACAACTTCGGGACTGGTCCAACAATTGCATGGTTGTCTTTGCATGGGTATCAAATCAATCAATAGCTTCTTAAAATACTTCGCCGCTCCATGGCTGCATTGATAGAAGGAAAATAAAGTGCAACTGTGTTTTTTGTACCAAATACAGTGTAATTTGCACGAGTACTCACGTGAAAACGCTGGAGGCTCTGGATATTAGCGAGGGGATAGTGTAGTTTAGGATGCATAATGAAATCTGGTATTTATGATATTGACAGATTCGATATACCAAACACATAAGACATATGTCCGGCGCACAAGGCTTTGTTAGGACTACCCGCCGCCGGCCGCAGTCAAAACTTGTAACTTATAATCTCTTTGAGTTGAAAGTTGGGTGGGAAGACATCACCATATTCATCTATGGACATCATCACACCATCTCTGGAAATAAGCTCACGTGCCCATATTGTCCACAGAGCCGTGTACGCGTGCCCGCATGGCTACCACGTGGTAGGTCTTCAGAGCCGAAGCTGCCAGGCGGACGGCAAGTGGGCCGGGCAACCACCTGCCTGCAAGGAGAACAGTGAGTGTTTATTTTTACCCATGCGGCGTGGGTTATGACATTCAAAAGGTTCTATATGATTTTCGGGCCCTCTTTATTACCAAGTAAACCTTCAAGTATCAAATTAACATTCAATGCGATTCAGCGATTACAATGAATAAATAAGTATTTATATACTCATCTGATCTCCTATAATTATGTACTTATTAAATGCTTTATTGCACTAAGGTACAAAAGGCCGTTTGTATTATGATTCTGATAGATCCTGTCACAAAATATAGATCTTTTCAACGAAACTCCAGCTCAAGTGCATAGGTATTCCCTGTTTAGTAAACGATTCCTCACAAAATAAAACCAGTGCATAGCTGACAATAGCATACATAGCTTTACTCGTGGGACATACCAATAGATTGAGCTAAGACCTTGCCAATCAGAAGAAATAGTTTTCCAACCAAACGTTACCTGACAGACCCAAACCCTTTTGTTTTTTTGGTGATTGCTCGTAATCTTACTTCAAGAAAAACTAATCATATGCCTGCACTCCTAATTTTCTGGTGTGATTACTTGCTCGTTATCTAACTTCAATAAAAACTAATCATATGCCTACATTCCTCTACAGTCTACTGCCTCCAGCCTCCCACCATCGAGCATGCTCGCCATTCCGCGCTACCTGAACAAGCTACTTTCGACCTGGATGCCACCGTTCAGTACAACTGTCATACTGGCTACGTCACCAACGGGTTCCCTCGAGCCAAGTGTCTGGCAATCGACGGGCAGGCGTCGTGGTACGGACCGGATATTAGCTGTGAACGTAAGCAACTTTAGACTATTGTAGCTAATATAAAGTATGTTCTTGGGTGTTATCGTCGAGTAAAATTGTCATACTGGCTACATCACCAAGGGGTTCCCTCGAACCAAGTGTCTGGCAATCGACGGGCAGACGTCGTGGTACGGACGGGATATAAACTGTGAATGTAAGCAACTCTAGACTCTATCGTTGCTAATATAAAGTGTCTTATTGGGTTTTATCGTCCAGAACAACTCACCAACGGGTTCCCTCGAGCCACCTATCACAAAAAACATCTAAAGTACCACCTCAATTATATTTACAATCGATCTGTACAAGCCTTATACGAATCCAAGCTCTGAATACATCGGATTAAATGTTAAAGTTCTGTAGCGTTACCTTAGTTTTAGGATCAAATCGACTCTTCATCATCTCATCTCGTTCTTCCTTCCTCCAATACCCAGCCCGTTCCTGTGGCGAGCCCGGCGACGTCCCCCACGGGTGGGTAACCGCTGACTGCCACACATTCGGCTGCCGAGCCGTGGTCCAGTGTGGCCAGGGCTTCGAACTGGTCGGCAAGTTGGAGCGCTACTGCCAGGCTGATGGCGCGTGGGCGCCCAAGGAGATGCCGACTTGTGTCCGTAAGTGACGGTGGTGCGAGGATTGTGTTGGGGATGACTCTGGCTGTTTTTGTGGTTAGTAGATTTATTTATTTATTTATACAGTTAGGTTAGCCTTTGGCGAGTACACTAAAAATTACAAGATATATAAATAACATGAGGACAAATGCTAAGTGCACCAACCTATTACAGGCCGACACAGCATGCAAAAACTAAATAATAATAAGCTCAAATACATATAAAAGCAACTAAAGCAGGTAGTTACGTAATTTACACACTATACAGGGTTGAGCAAAAACCTAGTGAAGACGGTAGAGAAAAATAAACAAGGACATCGCTATAAATTATACATACAAACAAAACAAAACAAACAAACCAAAAACCAAACACACAGTGGCAGTAGAGACAATTTATTTTAATTCCAAGAGTGGAAGTGACTTTGTATTAAATCTTTGAAGGGGTAACTGAAACTCCGCCGCCTAGATTTAGCAAGATTTGAGAAAATTATTGGAGAGATATCAATAAAAATTTACCAAAAAGCTTTGCTTCTTGTAGTGACTTATTTTTCGGGGGTTAAACCTCAAAGCTGTAAGCACATTAGAATAAAATAATCGTTGTGTGAAATCGTATAAAATCAAACATAAATCAATCCAGGCCAGGTGTGTGTATTTACACATTTTTATGTAATTTTTGACACGTCTCATGACCAAACTTAAATTGGTAAAGTTGAATAAAACTCTATATGTTTAATTTTTTCCTTTCAGCTACCTCAGTTAGTTTGGTTTGAAAACGCATGTAGCTTATTTGCATCAGAAATTTTCAAAACTTTGTTAATTTGAAAAGTACTTGACACACCACTAAAATTTAAGTACGCTCGCATAACTCTGCAATAATCAAACAAAGGCATTAAATTACAACCATGTATTGGCATGTATGTTAACAGCGATATTAACGTTGGTTGTTTAAGTAGGTACTTCAAACCAAACATTATCAGATCCAACGGCAATATGAAACTTCATGAAATCCATATTGAATGTCAATAATCCCATTTTAATTGCCATTCGCGGGTTCGGATCCCTTTCAATGTAACACAATCAAATTCTATTACACATATGTACATAAATGTACCTAGCTTTGTTGCGTGATTCTGTAAAATCATACCAGTACCGTATCGAATGAAAAATAGGATTCGCAACGAATAAATCAGAGTCAGAGTCAAATCGTTTATTTCTTTAGAATTAGAAAATAAGCACTTAGACAATATAAGAACTCATCCGACAGAGAACCAAAGTTATCGACATAGCTCAAAGAATTAGCAAGTTTAAGTGACCTAAACCTAAACCTAGAAACGCAATCATCTTGTTGATGTCTCTAGGGTTGAAAACGTTGGTTCTTCCAACACAATCTAGGTTTGCAGGTACATGCTTACACTTATAATAAAAACTTACTCAACTGAAACAACAACACAACGTTTTTGGTCTTTTTAACTGAGGGATTACTATTTAGTGTTGAAGATGCCATAATCACGCTTCGTTACTAACGTCAAATAGAATCAACCCTCAAATAAATGCTTAGTATAGATTACAAACACAGTCACTTAATAAGAATCGAAACAGGTAGCTATAGAAAAGTATAAACTTCTAAAGTGATTTTCTATCATCTCAGAAGAAATTAGAAATACTTCAAGGGAGGTAATTTGAGAAAAGTAAACACTTTTCTATTTCGGAGAAGCGAAATCCTGTAATTAGTTTTCCGATTGCGGCATTAGTTGAAGTAATCTTTTCCGAGATTTAAGCACGACAAAGGAGAGTGAAAAACTTTTTTGAGAATATATCTCAGCATGATGAGTAAAATAAATAAGATAAAAAGTCATGTCCACGAATTACACAAAACTACTGACGATCAAAAATGCAAACACAGCCTAGAGTTTCGCAATTATTCCCAACCTTTGGAATCTAAATTTAATTTAATTCATTTGGGTAACAAAGGATGAGTTTCAAAATAATTATCAAATATATTAATAGCCCATTATGAATGTAAACGATTAACTACGAACCTTGTTCGAAGAGGTTCGTAGCTAACCCGCTTATATTCATCATGAATTCGTCAAACTACGAAAGTTTTCATGGTGAAAAGTTAAATAGTTTTAAAAATTGGTCTTCGATTGACGAATTATGCAAAAACCTATTAATACATCAGTAATTGAAATAGACCTATTAACGATAATTACCAGAAATCGGATTCAAATACATAATATCCAAAACTAATTAGGTCAATGAACGAGGAAATACAATACACCGATTGTGAATGGTTTACTGGTATGTTACTAATTATTCGATAAATTGTAACACGCATCGCGGCACTTACGTGATTAATGCTATCGTATAATAATATATGAAATGCATTGCAGCGAGATATACCGTTTTATATTGCCTAAATTTCATTGTTGTTGTCATTATGCATTAAAATGAAACTTTTTAATTATCAAAGAAAAACATTAATAGAATATAGACAAAAAAAGAACAAGTATTTACAAACGCAACAGTTGAGCAAACTGCAGACTGTTGCAAACAATTTAGAGGTACCTTACTTACCAAAACGACAAATTGCCCATTTGTCATTTATAAATTGGTTTTGATAAATAAAACTTCTGCAAAATATAGTTTTTGATATCATGTAACGTAACTGAGCAGAGTAGACGTATTTGAACGATACATAATTTCACAATAACAAGAGAATAGCCAGAGTCATTGCTAATTTGAACTTCGGTTTCTACTAAAGCGGACCGGAGCGTAGAAGTGTAAAAATAACTAATGCCAGCAATACATTTACATGTACATAAATATAGGTGGTTGTTTTTACATTATCTCTCCGTTTTGGCCGAAACCGAGGGTTAAATTTGAATTGAAATTTTTGAAATCTTGCATTGCTTCGTGACAATGTAGTTGCCGATTTTCAGTGTCGTCCTATTTTCGGAATGCTGCATGGGGCCCTGGACCAAATCTATCTTCTCCGTTCTTCACAAATAAAAATACAACAAAATCTCTCTTTTAAATTTCATAGGAATTGTTTCATAAAAATAATTTGAATGGTGCGTTTTTGACCCCAAAAGTCATTACGATGGATTGAAAATTGCCGTGCTAACACAGCCGCTACTTTCTTTGTATATTAATTTCTAATTTGAGTTGTGAAGAGTGGTCTGTAGGTTTGTCGTTTGAGGGCCCATGATTTTCATTGAGTTCATGGGATAGTGGCATGAAGCTTCGTCGATAATTATCATGGCTAAGGCATATCATTGTCATGACGCAATTAGTGTAATGGGTGTTTCACTTTATGATATCTCTTTTTATGGTTTTGTCTACGCAATTATTTATACTTTTAACATTTTTAAGCAATTTTGATTTTACTACGACAAATCTACATGAGGAATCTGAGTTGTAAAATATTGTTTGACTATCATTGCAAAATACCATTTTATTTCTCCAATCATTTTTAGTGTCGTTTAAATTAGAAATTTTGAATATTAATCTCATAGCTAAAATATATAATTTCTTTAGTTTACCTAGTATACCTATAGTTTGTATTTAGAAAAGTTGCTATCTAAAGTGAAATGCCCACTAATTGTAGTTCTAAAACAATCAATTAAATTATTTTTTCTCCTTTCCCGCTGCTAGAAGGAGCGAAGGGGGCCTAAACAAATTAAGTAGTCTTCAGCATTATAGAAATTGTTATAATATTCAAATTCTATAGAATTTCTTCCTTAAAGAGTTTTAAGCCATGATTAAACAATAATATTACTGCCTATAGTTATTTAGCTATCTTTGTAGTTGATAGTAGAAGCTTTAAATAAATGTTGACAATTAACAAGAATTTATTGTGAAAGAATTTCTTATCTCTATTCTATACTATGCTGTAGTGGAATAAAATCGAAAAATAATCGTTTGTTTCATTTATCTAAATAATTTTTGCATGAATGAATGATTTTCATATTATGTTGCATCTTGATTGACTCTAACTCTAACTCAAGCTTTTTAAAAGTTTGATATAACGCCATCTGTGTCTAATCGAGCGAGTTACGTTAAAGCGACACGTGTCGCCATCTAGTGGTAACGCAGGTGCAGTGCCCGCCGCCGGAAGCGCCGCGGCACGGTAAAGCCGTGTATACATCGTGCGCTTACAACTCCGTCGTGTCCTATGAGTGCAAGTACGGATACCGGCTGGTTGGGGATGCAACGAGGCGATGCGGTGCAGATAAGAAGTGGAGTGGATCACAACCTTTGTGCAAAGGTAAATTTTCAATATGTTATATCTCCTTTTATGGATTATAGTATAGTGTTAAGTAAGACCCAAATTTCCAAATGAGTCCTTACGTATTCATATCGGATGTAAGCAGCTTAACTACGAAACTTATTTGTGTTGCAAGAACACCCAAGTTTCATCCCTTAACTAGGAATATCTTCAGGGTGAGTGGATTCCTTTCATGGGTTTTACGCTTAATGGTAATTCTTGTTGTGTCTAGTTGGACAGCTATAATGTTTTTAGCTGGCCCAGTAGTCGTACTGACATCATTCTCTACCATACATCAATTTGTAGGTAGATTCCTACTCAACGTTATATAATAACGCAAAAATTACGATGACACAACTCTCTAACCCTCCTCCAAGATATGATTAACTATACCTGTAAATAATTTACAAAAAAATAACTACAAGTCTCCAAGAACTGGGGGTGCTCTGGGGACCAAACAATGTAAATCATCCCTATTATTCCTCAGAAATAAACTGCGGCCACCCTGGCCAGCTCTGGAACGGCTGGCTGGAGAACATCTCCTCGGGGACTGGGCTAGGAGCCTCCATCATCTTCCGTTGCCAGGATGGCATGAAGATGGAGGGCAATGGATCGGCAATCTGTCAGAACGATGGGTCTTGGAGTCATCCGCTTCCGATGTGTTTAGGTAAGCAGTAATGTCAACAAAGTTGTTGAAGGAGTAAAATTGTGGAAAACCGATATTTATTTTTCGATTATTTATCCTTAAAACTTTGGTTCTGATGCACTAAAGAAAAACACCACTTCAGAATGAATTTATGAATGAACACTTTGATTACCTAAAAAATAAAAAGAATCTTATATCAAAATCTAAAACATAAAGAAAACAAAAGGCGGCCTGCTCACTGAAAGATATTTATCTCAGGTAACCTTCAGATTGAAATAATTTCAGTTGATTCGGCATACATTGAAGATTTTCCAACGTGTTTCAGCTCCATGTGTGGTGCCGCACGTATCTCAAGGCAGAGTGGTGCTGGTCGAAAACAAGACAGTAGCAGAGAACAGTACTTACGAGGCAAACACGCAGATTGTCGGCAGCTCGTCCATGGTGCAGCATGGTAAGATCCTAAACACGTAAGATCATAAAGGTTCATTTCGCTGGGATGCATGGAATTAGATCCAAGGTTGAGTAGGTCCAGGTGTAGGTCGTGTTTTCAGACGTTTTCTTGGCTTTCTTGGTAAGAGTTTATTTTGCTTGCGGGATTTCAAAGTCATTAAGCGGTAGGTAGCTCTCTAGCACGAGACAAATATAGAAGCTGGATAGAAAAGCTGACTAAAGCGAAAGGTGACCTCGTGGTTACTTGTCGATACCAAACGGTGGGTGATTCCAGGATAAAATGATAATGATTATAAGATCGAGGAAGAGTCATTCAGGCAGAAGTACCTAACAACATAATTCTTGTTTCCAGGTGAAATTATTCTAGTGGACTGCGAGAAGAACTACGAGTTTCCCTCCAACAACGCAGCTGTCACCTGCAACAACGGAACCTGGACACAGATCCCGAGGTGTCAACCTGCCAGGTAATCATGTCATTTCAAGATCTCTACGAGACTTCTGATTCATTATCGGATTAGGAAAGTGGATGTTAGTGGAATGGAGCTTTATTGTCAGTGAAAACAGTCAACTATTATGATCTAACTCACAAGTGCGGTTGTTACTGATCGATTTTATCTGATTTTTATTGCTTACTTCCATCCTATAATGTGATCACTTTACCTAGTTTTCTATTGGAATCACCACGTCCTGCTGCCTTCTTAAGATTGATGAAACGTTGTTTGACAATCGTATTGCAAAAAGTAATTGCCACCACTCGTTATACCCAAAATGTTTGTTGATTAAAGAGCACCCACGTGTCATCCTGAATCATTAGTTAGGTGAGCTTTTTATTGACGAAGTGTGAAATAAAGAATAAGCTTTACGTTAGGTATATAGTATGCTAGCCCATAGAAGTAGCGCCTGGCTAGATTTGACCAGATTTTTCCCCTCGAAAACAATGAATTAGAACAGCTCCTGGCCTTATCTTATTTTAATTGTAAACTATTTTCAGATGCAAAAAGATGCCGAAATTCCCCCGTAACGGCATGGTAATAGCGCCCAAGACTGAGCACGGAATGAAAGCAAGGTTCCGTTGTAAAGACGGATTCGAACTGCAGGGGAATCCTATCGTAGTCTGCTCATTTGGAAACTGGAGTGGAGAGACCCCTAAGTGTGCTGAAGGTGAATTTAAAAGATTTTTTTATAGTCAGAACTTTGAATGTGACCTCCAACTTAAGCTTACTCCAGGTCTATTGTTACTGAGTTGTTGAGGTCTTGAAAAGTTTCTAATAATTTCCATTTTATAAATTCAGCGTCTATAGGGCTGCCAACTGCCAATTTTTTTATTTGTCGACGGTTTACCACGAGATTTTCAGACATTTTTTTCAACCATTTTTTTAGACGTGTACATTGTAGTTAAACACAACATCTGTGGGTACCAGGCAATCGTGTCTGTTTACTTCGTTATGTAGGTGCCTGTGCCTTTTACTTATTATTGTTATTTTTTCCAGTTTTCTGTCCATTCCCTGGCTACGTGGAAAACGGGAAGGTCCTCCTGGTGGGTAACATGGGGCTATACGACTATCGACCTTATGTCAAGAAGGTGGTCAACAACAAGCAGATCATGTACGAGTGCGAGAAAGGATACGTGTTGTCTGAGGGCCCCCCGGGAGCGACGTGTGTGGGAGGGCATTGGAGCCCTAGGGAACTGCCCAAGTAAGTCTTCTTTTCCTTACAATATGGTATACTTGACTATATTGAATTTTATTGAACATTAAGTAGTAATTAGTTTTTGAAAATCCATTATATTCAAAATTAATCTAGTACATACTTCAAGAAGGAGGAAATCAAATGACTATGGACATAATGTACCTTACCTTCAAGTTATTTGTTAGTTGTCAACAAAGTGCTAAGAAGCAACATTTTTCTCAGATACAATTCAATTTGTTCTTAATTTCAATTCAATCACGATTCTATCACAGTTTCCATAGAGATCGTGCGTAAATATTGCAGAAATTTTATTTGAACATAATTTATCTTTGTATCGAATTAGTTTTATAAATACATTATTATGTACCTACTTTTTTTTCTAGATGCACCCTCTACCAACACCCACGCATCAGATGGAGTCGCCGACGACGCAGGTCCATCCCTGAACCAGAAATCAGACAGAGAAGGTCAGCCCACCTCCACCAATACTACTCCAACCTCCGACACAAACCCAACACGGAACACCAATACGCTGATGAACTATATGAAAAATACAACCATAAAACACAAAAACCAACTCTAAGACACGCTAACTTCAAAATCATGAAGAAATTCGACACTGATTTTGAGGATGAAGCAACCACTGATGATGATGATAATGAAAACTTTCCAACAGCTGTTTACACAGTTTTTAATGTTCACGGGGAGCCAGTCGGTCATAGACTTTATTCGTATCAACCGGTGTATGAACCAGAAATAGGAGGTAGTGATGATATAACAGAATATGAAGACTCTGCGGAGAGCGATCCTTTAAACCACGTTACAGTAATGAAAGGTGGAGTCTTTGCTAGTAATAATGATGTCGAGGACAATATCGATAAACTAAAGCACCAATACTTCGAAAGATATTTAGAAAAGAGACGCAAAAGGTTTCTAAATAAAAGTCAAGAAGATAAAATGGATTTGAGCATAGAATTGAAAGAAGACGACAGCGCTGTTGAAGCTACAATATCATCAGTTGAACTAACTACTAAAGTAAGACGAAAACGGAATATTTATTATGATCATAGAGAAAATTGGACTTCTAAACCTACTCCTACGGAATTGAGCAATGAAATTGAAGATTTATTAAAAGTTATACCACTGAAAGCTGTGAACGATACGCACAGTAGTCATGAAATGGCTGTTATACCTTTACAGTATAATAAGACCAATTCGACAGAAGTTGACAATATTTTAGATAGAAGAGACAAAAGGACTAGTAGAAAAACTGACAGACTGAACCAAACCACAGCTGCTATACCAAAAACGTAAGTATTATTTTATTTTACTGTAGTTAGGCATAAATTTACAAAAATTATAACCTTTGAACTATTTTAGAGGTAGAGAAGGAAAAGGTGGCAGGCGAACGCAAACAACCGATAGCGATGAAAAGGGACAAATTGTTGATGGAATCGACGGAGGGAACAGGACGGACAATGGAGGAGGCAAGAAAGGGCGACCGAAGAGTCCATGTGAACCTATAGAGAGTGATCCTTTTGTCAATATTGAGATTGTAAAGTATGGGAGGGATCCGAACAACACTTTCAGTTCTGGTAAGTAATGTGAAAGATAAGACAATGATGTAAGTACATGATTATTGTAAATGTAAAATGTTCTATGAGCACACGCTACACAAACTTTTTCGTAAAACCTTTCTTAGTATATCAAGTTAAAAACAAACATGAAATCATAGCAATCCTTACATGTGGCCAAACAATTGAATCAGCATGTTTGTTGAATGACGAAATCAACTTGTAACAATAAAGATGAATTGAATTATGTGTTTATTCCACAATCATTTTGCAAACGGGCTGATTTAATGATCCGGCGGATGGATATTATATTGAGAGTGTTGATGATCCTGCAGGCACCATCGTCCGAGTAGCATGTGGAAAAGGCTACGGACTAAACTTAGAACTGAACGCGACAGCCAAATGCGTCAGAGGCAGGTGGAAGCCAGAAAAACCGAAATGTGAAATACGTAAGTCTAACGTTCTTTATCGCTTATATTTTTCTATCATCTCTTGGTAGCTTTGATAAGATTCTAAAAAAAGTAAAATATTATCTTGGTTATTAACGCTAAAATCATTAACAATAACGCTAAAATCAATAAGTAGTATATATTGGAATTTTTCCGAAAAATTGAAAGCCCAAAACTCAAAATATGGTAAATAAATATCCTGTTGTAAATTACTTTAGTGGCCAATCTTTGGATACAATCTCCCTGCTAGATAGATTTCCTAACGAGTCGTGCAGATTTTTAGGCTTGAAAAGGTGATTAATTATGAAGACGGAAAGTTATTTTAGCTGGGTGAATAACTTTCATACGAATATTACGAATCATAATAAACAACCAATTCTAACATTTTTTTGTATTTCATGCTTATTTGTGTAAGTTATTTTATCTGCCTAATTTAACATGTGCATGACTTATGTTCCTTTAAATAATTTGGCACTAGTTTAACTTGATTGCTCTCATTATTTATTCAGGCGTTTTTGGATTTCGTTGAATTCTTTTCATTTTCTTTCTTTACTAGTAATTGCTCTGTAAAGTGTCTGTTTTACTTATTTGTTTTGCTCTTAGTGTTTGTTTGTTTTAACTTTATTAGAATGTGTACTTACCGAACCCGTTTATTCAGAATAAAATTATGCGGACACTAAAAACCCCAAAGTGTACACAATCATTGAGCTTAACAACTATTTCATTGTTTCTACTTCAGAGTACTTACTTCTATTAACGCATCCACTGCCTTAAGAACCCCTTCAAGGACCTGCAGATAGACGTCTTGGGCCATGAACGTGTCAGGTGTGTTACTGACGATTTATTCACAAATTTTCCATCCAGAACCATGCCACGTCCCCTCGACGGAGTACGGTATCTACACGATGGCGGAGGGCGCGGTGCACACGGCGGCACAGGTTCTGTCAGGAGCTCAGGAAGAGAAGGAACTGAATGAGACGGATCCGGTGCCCAACGGCCAGGTGGTGCACTTCTCCTGTGAATATGGGTGAGTCCTATACTATGAGGAAGCAAGAGACAAAGCGAGCTCATGGTGCTACCTACGCGCCTCGCTGCCACAATAGTAGCGCGAGCTCGCCACCGCACGCTGCCACTCGTTATCGGTGTTTTTATTACGAGTATTATGAATTGTAATACCTAATTGATTTTGTTTAAAAAAAACTATAAACTGACTTCAATTATAAATATAAATAATAAGTACTGGACAATTCACACAGTATTATTTATCCCAAAGCTAAGCAGAGCTTGTGTTATGGGTACTAGATAACTGATATACATAATATAATACACTACATAGATAGATATTTATTTATTATACATAGAAAACATCCAGAATTATATGGATCCCGTTGTCAGAACTAGCCCAAATTAGGAACAACACGGGAATCACCAGCTTACACTCAAAATAAAAACATCTAAATCGGACTATCCAGTCAAAAGTTCTGAGGTAACAAACATAAAAAAACAGTCGAATTGACGCCTTACCGCCTACCACTAGGGTGATTTTTCTGTGAAGTGAATAGTTGCCAACCCCGGCTTGCTCGATATCCTTTGTTTAATTAGTTTCAAACTGGATAGGCGTTACGTTTGGCGATGGTACATAATGAGTAGGTACGTGGATATTATCGACTGATCGTCGTACCAAATTATGCAATCTCAGGTCCGATGCTGAGGTCTAATCTTATAGGTACCTAAGAATCGTCTGATTTGGCTTCTGTTGACGATTGTTGATATTTAGTGAAAAATATGTCCTGAATCTTAATATTGTCTGCTTATTAAGTATTTTTATGCGGCTTTAAAAGTTAAACACATGGTCTGTTATCGTGACTATCTTCGGAGGTGTTGTACAGTGGTCGTATTATTGCTGAAAAGACGATAATGATGAGTTAACTTCCTATTCACGCTTATTCAAATCAAAGTCCTAAGATAACGCACACTCGCACTCCTCCACGGTCATGGAGGGCAAAGACTGCTCACAAAGGTCTAAAACTCATTTTTAAATTTCAATGTGTTTCTCGATTACAATCATTAGTTATGTTATCGGTAACGTTTGTTATAGAAGATTGAGAATCTCATTTATACATAAGAGGGTCTCCATTATATTTCAAATCAAATCGAATCGTTTATTTGCCAGAATACAAAATTATCGAATAACTTATTGTAAACTTGTGAGAGATTTTTTATATGTTTTTTATTACATACTACCTAATTGCGGACAAATCTTGCTTTAGTTGCAATTTAGTCAAAGCTAATTAACTCGTAAAGTTTTGGTTAAAGCAAAATAATTTGGCTACTAATTTGTCTTCAGGTACAACGTGCAAGGACCCACGAACCTGCGCTGCTGGCTCGGAGAGTGGGCGGTGACGAGCATGCCGGAATGTGTTGCAGGTAGACACCCCAATTATTGATAATGATGGACGGACAGTTGCCGAATATTGTCCGTTTTGGGGCCGTGATCACGAACAGCACAAATTATATGCTGTGTCTCGCCCATTGAAGTGAGTTTTAAAAACTTTTGCTACCCATTTGGTAGGTATTCGCAACAGTAGCAGTTGGACTACGTATGCTATCAGACCCTAACGTGACATTTTCGCTGAGCAACCTTAATTATGGTTACGGTTCTTTTTCACTTCTTCCGCTAGTGGACAAAAAATTTAAGTGAATTAGAGTCAATTGCACCTTATTTCGTATTAGATACTAATTACTATTTATCAAGCTGTTTATATAGTAAAAAAATTACTTGTCTAAGTGCTTATTTTGTAAGCATAAAGAAATAACCGATTTGACTCTGAATCTGGTATCGGAGCAGATTTTTGACAATTTTCTAAAAAACGTTTGCACCTGACGACTTTTTTGTACAACGAAGAGGCATAATATTCGAAAAAAAAAATTAAATAAAAGGAAGCAAATACATAAAAATACAAAGATTTTGGATTGAAGTACACTCTCGGACCAACTCAAATCCTTATCGGTACAACCTTATCCGTATTCCAGCACCCTGCGAACTTCCCACTCTCCACGGAGCGACATACGAAGCTGGCTACCGAGCTGGTCTGACAGTAGCCCACGCATCATCAGTGAACATAGCTTGCGAGGCAGGACGCACCCCACCAGCGACCCTCAACTGTCATCTCGGGAGGTTGCAGCCGACGGTGCACGACTTTTGTAGACCTTTAGGTAAGTGGTGATTCTAAGTATTATGAGGAATTTCCTGCCGCTAATACTCAGAATGTGGAATTATCCGATCCGATACCGAAGTTTTCCCTCAGGACTACAACATGGGCTTCTTCATAACGGGGCTTCTGAGAAATTTGTAAAACATCAAAAAATAATTGATTTTTAATGATTCATTTAAGAATATGTTGATTTTCTTCAAGATTAGCGGAAACTAATCGTACTCCCTTTGATTTTGCAGGGGAGGAAAGAGAGTAAGTAAGGGTTGGGATAGCGCGTGTAATGTCAAAGTTCAATGTTACAGGCGTCCATATGCTGCGGATTCCATCAAGGACCGCATGCTTGTTTGCCACCTAGGTATTATAAAAAAACCAAACGGATACCACAATTGTGTCAAGCTATGGGTTTTGTTTGGGTATCTGACAAAACAAATTGGTCCAAATGGGTTAAACATGGTTGCAATGCAATCGTCTCTTACAGGCTCTATTTATCTTTTCACATTTGTCAATCTTTCAAGGAAGCCCTTTTCCGAGTCAAATGTACGAATCTAGGTCATTTATGTTCATTAACTTTTGGAAACAATTCATATCCGCCTAATCTTCAGGGGTAATGTCAGGTCATGTCATCAAATTCTTAGAAATTAACTGACAAATTAATTCCCTCAGCAAACCTCTCCCGCCCCCGTCCAACCTCAGAGTTCCAGAGTGGCTCTGACATCGTCAGAGAAGACATATCAGATCTGGAGCCCGATATGGATGGAACAACCATCACTGACTGCGGTCCGCCTGCGAGGTAACTGTTTGCATACATTGATAATTTTACTGATGATTGCAAATTAATCAATAATATTAATAGAGTAATTAACTTTAAGAAATGCTATGGTTGAAGTCAAAAGAGGTGATTAAATAATATATAGCAAGTTTTAGCTTCATTTGAGAAGAGTATAAGAGAAAGAGAAAAACAAGAGATACAAGAGTGTAAAACATTCAAGATTGCAACGAAACCAATATGCACTAAGCGACTGTGACCTAGTCAAAAAACAAGTGACTAAGTTTTCGTTGATTTGATAAGTAAATTTAAGACAAAGTTCAAGAAGAATTGATGGAGATGAGTATGCTAACAGTATAAAATAAATAATGATTACTGAGTAAAGATTGTAAACCATAATTATTTAGTAAAGGTTGCAAACCATAAAATTTATTGAGGAAATTTGTTGATATAATTATAACTTATGTAAAAATGCTTTCATTGTAGCTTCTGTGTCAACATTTAGTTCGTTATGTTGTTTATTGCTTCTAATGAGACATTTATTTCAAAGAGTTCATCATTGAACACAAAAGTTGCTTTGATTTAAATTTTTGGTTTTTTGTTTAGTTTTATTTGGCTGTATGGTGACTGAAAAAAAGTTGTACTAGCTCTACCTCTTCATAACCTGAATTATATATGTATATGTCATTCTTATGTCATAGTTGTACGCTTCAGCAGTTAATAAAATTGATTTATGTCTAAACTTAATTGTAGAATATCCTTAAACTTTATAGAGTCTAGTACAACTTCTTTTATATACTTATTCATTGAATCCATTAGTGGATGAACTGTATCGCGATACAAAATAACGTTTTTGCCAAGAGTTTGCGTTTCTTATTTGCCGGCTGGAAAGACTGAAGGGAACCCAGGCGTACAGGGATGCAAAACCCTGGTGAGAGCCGCATAGGTTCGAACTTTTGCTTATTTGACTTCCACATTTTGAATCTTATCACTCACATCAGAAAATTCATCGAAAACAGCTCCATCTTCATCGATTTTGATAAGTCCGATTTGTATAAATACTTCATCACTATTTTGATCTCTTTTCCGAACGGAGTTTTTATCCAAATCCTCAGGCAACAGGGCTTAGAGTTCTAGGTTGTGTAGGAAACAACATTTTATGTTTATACGGGTAAGAGTGCTAATTGTATGGCCGTGGTTGATGCTTTTTATGTCTTGGCCGTGCTTCGTTTTAGTTGCAGAGTTCCTCAATGTTTTCAATAATAGTGCATGAAGTTCGTACACAAACGGCGTGTATAGAAATACAAAAAGATTTATTTCTTCTTCTTTATCCAGAAAAATAAATTGTATAGCTGTGTGATGTATTTAGTCCTTTTCTTGCAAATTATTTTTCTGCAATGGCTCACATAAGAGCAACTTTTTCAAGGATCTTTTTAAACAACTCTTGCTCTCCTTAACTTGATTGAAAGTACTGATCTCTTCAAGGGTCCAAGGCACCCTGATCTACAAAGACGGTGCTGAGGTCAATGGCACGTATGGACTGGAAGGGTACCCTCATGGGACGGAGATCACATTCAGATGCATTGCTTCCATCATGGGGGAGAAGACGACGTGGAAACTGATCTGCGAGCAAGGAGACTGGGTCGGGAAGAGCTTTAGCTGTGGTACGTATCACTTTTGTAATACCAATTAGACTTAAATCCTCGCTATAAGCTTATGTACCGTTCTTGAAAATTATGGGCGGTGATTTATGATCTTTCTATCTCATTATTAGAACAAGTTAAGTTGAGTATTGAATTTTCAATTGCTACCTTTAGTTTGTTTGCAGCAGTTAGCTCAAATGTTTCAATTGTAGATACTAGTTCTAATTTGTTTTTATTATTTGATTGTAATTTTCTTTGTTATTCCCTAAATTGTCGGGCGGCCATTTTGCTAAAATATCGCGGCTCTGTTGCGGCCATTTTTGTTTTTTATCAAATATATCTCTATAGTTTTTCTACTTTTATTTTATAATGTCAGGCATATCACAGTCCCAGTTAAAATTATCACTACTGCGTGAATAAAGTCCTTTTTTTTATTGTTGATGATAAAACTATTTGCCATCTCTCTCTGGGGTACCTAAATAAAGATAACTCATACAAAATCATGTTTTATTTCCCAGATGAGCTGGACCTACAAAGCGAGGAACTAATGAACAACAACACCTGCACGTACGTGAATGAGGAACCTAACGTC
The DNA here is from genome assembly GCA_955876795.1 of Eupithecia tripunctaria. Taxonomy (NCBI): domain Eukaryota; kingdom Metazoa; phylum Arthropoda; class Insecta; order Lepidoptera; family Geometridae; genus Eupithecia; species Eupithecia tripunctaria. Next base: position 1,535,586 of record OY041623.1, on the reverse strand, counting down.
GTTGGCTTCTACAATGATATGGAGATCACTGAAAACGTCGACTTTCCACCCGGTTCGGTTATTGTTTCGAGGTTTGTATTCATTTCATTATTTGATTGTAAATCACAAACCATCGGCGCGTGAGCCTCACTCACACTTGATGGGTTTTGATTCTGTTAGACTTCAAATATGAGTAAGTTAAACAATTAAAAATCAATTAACCACCTAATCAATCCCATTCAGACCATCAGCATTATAAATGAGTAATCTGTTAGAGTTATTTTCCATAAGGCAGGACCGAAACCCCCTAACACAGGTATCTCTATACGCACACACAAGTATCTCTATACATATATATAAGGGGATTTCCAAAGCAACTAAAGATGTATATAGAATGCTAAAGAAATAAACTATTTTACTTATTTATTTAATGGCCATTACATCCTCGTAGGTTGGTCTATCCAGTGTTTGTTTTTTGGTACTTCCGTAGATGACCTACAAGGCTTTTAATGAAACTATAGCGGCGGCAGTATTGATCTCCGTGCGCCCTGTTGGATGGTGGTTGATCCTTCGGAAAAATCTAAGCGGAAGTAGGGTTCCAAAAGCTATCTGACAAGCCAGTACTGAGACATCAACGGGTTGCAACGGCTGCCGTAGACCCATTCATAAGCCAACCCAACTTGAAATTCCATTTCTTTTTCTTCAGATGCAGTGACATCGGCAAGTACCAGATGTCGGGCTCACAGACCCGGCGTTGCGTGGGAGGAACCTGGGACGGAGCGGTGCCCACTTGTATAGGACTGAATCAGGAGAAGGATTATGCTAGTAAGTGTGAGATCCCGCTCCATTATCCTTAATAAGGTTTTCTGTATGGAGATCAAGTATGGGATTCAATCACACTCTTTATACAAAGACTGTGTTTGAATCCTAGTTCTAAATGTCTGGCGACTTTACGATGGGCTATCCCACACCACTTCCATAACTGGAATTTCCTCCCTGAATTCCTCTTTGAGATATCACGACTTTGTGTTCTTGTGTCTACAAGAGCTTTAAAAACTAAAACCAGTCTTGCACTTTGTGAGTATGTGAGTACACTATCTAAGCTAATGATAAATTAAATCATTGCAATTAAATCAAATCAAATCAAATCAAATCAAATCAAATCAATACTTTATTTGCATAAATGTAGGTACAGTAGGTCTTATATCTATAGTTGGCTCTACTACATTCTGCCACAAAGTGCGTGCAAATATCACAAAGGTAGGTAAAATAATTATCAATAAAATTTTAAGTACCTACGTAAGATAATTGCGTAGTCCGTCATATTTATCATAACGAAGTCAATCGGATGTCAATTAATATTGAATCTTCTTGAGACTAAACACAAATTGTTTTTAAACTTCTACTACATAAATTTAGTAAACATTAATATTTCAGTGGACAAGCCTCCCACTATCCTGTTCCGCTATTCGAGCGGCCCAATTGCGCAGACCAACGACGGCAAACTGCTAGTCTACCCTGGCACCAACCTGCACATGGAGTGTCTCTGGATGAGGAGGTTTGGGAACCCCAAGTGGAACTTCACGCTGAATGAACCTGAGTAGGTTGTGTTAATTTTTACTTAATCAAACTACTACAATTGACTCTGGTGCCAGCTTCATACCTTTGTATAATATCTTCATACTGTTGTATAAGAGTGAGTTCCCATTTCTCAAACGTATTACATCAACAACAGTGTGACACGATGGAAAAAAATACCAACAAGTCCTATAAATACAGTCAGAAACAGTTCATTGAACATTTTAATCACAAATATCTACTGTGTAAAAATAATGCAAATGCCTAAATACAATTGCAGCGGCCTCTACACTTACTGTATCGCAAAGACCAGTAATATGATTTAGCTATAAATTAATAATATTATTTGTAACCTTCCAGCCCAGAGCGCAAGTACGCCGAAGGTTGGACCACAGACCCTGGACGGGACAGTCAGCTTGAGTATCGACTGAGTATTCTGGATGCGAAGAAAGAGGACTCGGGGGTGTTTAAGTGTGAGACGCCGGCCAGGCAGATCCATCAGATCGAGATCATTGTTGAAGGTGATAGTTTAACTCCTGTGGCTAAGGCTTATCGAAGCTATTTGATGTGACAAGAGACGGCTTGTAGTAGATCTGCAGATATCTTTTTCACAGGAATGGTGGAGGCCTGTGAAAAAAATATCTGCAGGTCCTTACAAACCGTTTCTCGTAAGTTGCGTCAAGTTTGCAAAGTTTTTCTACCTACCACCTTTTTGGTACAGCGCGCTGTACCAAAAAGGTGGTAGGTAGAAAAACTTTGCTTGGTACCGCTGCAGCGGTACCAAGCGGCTGGTCGACGTACCGATAGTTTCTCTGATACGCCTGGAAAACCATCGGAACGCCTCTTTAACTTTTTGGAATTTGTTGCAAATTTATGTTTATCCTTTGCTATGCTAAGAGCTGCTATATCTTTTATATCTGCTTACGAAAATCTCAGTAGCGTTCGCTTTTAGGTGCCATAACCAATACCATCGCTCTTATCCACAGATATCCACTGTCCTCCGCTGCCCATTCGGCGAGGCCTGGTGCCCAGTGCAGTGGGCACTAAGCTGGGCACAGAGATCCGCTTCTCTTGCGCCAATGGAAACGCTCTGCTAGGCTCTCATCTGCTGGTGTGTAAGGCTTCTGGAAACTGGAGCGCTCCATTACCGGTTTGTGAGAGTAAGTTACTGTTTGTTCCCTTTCGTCAGATGTTCTAATCTTAATGTTAGTATCGGACAGGAAACGGTTTCACGTCTTCTCTTTCTACTTCATCTTATTATTATTGTATAGATATAGAAATTGAGGTCATCGTAAAAAGTCTATTGAATCATCTTTGATTTCGTCATCCAATCCACCATTGAAGTAAATTCAAGTAAGCCTAAAATTTGTGGCGTGAGCAGGCTGTTTAAGGGATAGAAATAGAAGAAAATAAACTTTTCAACAGTTGAAACCAATTACATCACTGATCTACCTACGCTGGTATGAATGGTTGGTAAATAAGTTCTTCAAGTCACCGCGAACCTTATTAGTTTAGTTCAATTTGACAGACAGATCCTGTATAAACTTTCAACTCGGCTCGTCATGACTCGACCATCATATGAATGCACTATCAACTTCACAACTGTCCCCCCAGGTGTAGAATGCGGTGACGTAGTCCTCGACACGGCCCTGGAAGAAGGCGAGCGGCCCCCTCGCGTGTCTATAGTGTCCAGGGGGGTAGGGGGCCGGGCTGCATTCAGTTGTTCAGGGGGGTGGGCCCTCCGCGGTGCGCCGGAGACGGTCTGTCTGCCAAGCGCACACTGGGCCAAACCGTTCCCTGTCTGTAAAGGTAATATAATAATCCTAGAGTTCCTGCTCCTTCTTTTCAAATCTTAATAATATAACGAAGTTTAAGGTCATATTTTGTTTGCCCTATATTTTTGCACCAGCACGTTGTCATTCATAGAATATGACACAAGTCACCAGTTCCTATGTGATTTGAATCATCTAGAATGTATACATTTCGTCACAAATCATCATAACAAATGGACTCCAACCTCCAGAGGTATCCTGCCCCGCGCTGGCTCCACCAGCCGCCGGCTACGTGCTTGGCCGAGCCCCCTTTCGAGCTGGAGACGTTCTGCAGTTCCACTGCAACCCTGAGCATACGCTACATGGCAGGCCCATACTGGTGTGCCAGGACAGCGGGCGATGGAGCGATAAACCACCCACTTGTAAGTAGTAATACTTATTGCATAGAGATACTTTCTGCAGTTCCACTGCAACCCTGCAAATCACTTTTACTTATGACATCTTACATCTTGCTCCCACACGTCGTATGCTGGCAGAATTCAGACTTTTAAATTCATTCTGTAAAAGTTTAAATTCGAACTCACACCTAAGTGACCCAGCTCGCTTCGAACGTCACGTTTTACAGAATACAAAACTTTAAACTCACTGCAGATTCAGCTTAGTGAGGTTCGAAATGAGTTTATAGAATGAGCCTGCTGAACCGAATACGCAACTTAGGATTTTAGCGTTTTTTAACTTGCATCCATTCGAAATTCAATCGTCACTCATCGCAATGAATAAAGTTATGATGTCCATTCTGCTCAGGTGCCCAAGCCTGCACTTACCCAGGCACCACGATATCCGGTCGGATGTCCAGTGTCAAGTTCTACTATAAGATCGGAGAGACGGTCACATTCACCTGCGAGCCTGGGTATAAGCTGAAGGGAGCTCCCATGTTGCGGTGTTTGAAGTAAGTCCTATCACTTACATAATGTAAGTGTAACTTTACATTACATTTTACCCAAGGTCCAATTTCAACGCAACGCAACAATTGAACGTATTCACGTTCAAATCATGTTTTTATTTCCATATCTTTACTAATATTAGCCTATACAGGTTTTGGCTGAAAATCAGCGTTTAACTCTTGAGCAAAAATTTCGCTGAGCCATGGCCTATTTGATGTGCTGCATCACACATAAACTTTTCTACACTAAGTACTTATTTGCCAATTTTTTTTTAAATGCTTCTTTGAATTATATAACCTGTTGTACTTTTCTTCGTATTGTATCTCTATGTATGTGTGTGTGTGTGTGTCTGTAGTACCAAATATTTTTTTTATCTATCTAATATAATATTATAAGAGGAAAGATCGGTATGATTTTAACGAATAAACTATTCTATCACCATTAGAATGCTACATTATCCCTGAGTAACAAAGATATTTATATGTTAAAAAATAATATCCATCAGTGCGAAGCTGGGACGGGTCGCTAGTATACAATAAATGTACGCTTATAAAGGTCAATTCCCTGGTTTAAATAATCGCGTTCAATAAACTATATGTGCTTGGGTTTTAGTGCATTATCTTTGTTTGTTTGTCTCCTTACCTCCTGATTAGGGACGTTGACGTGTTGTGTTGTGGCGAAATGACCAGACCCTGCAAAATATTCTCAATATATATATTTGGATTCTCTGTAAAATTTCCTACAAAATAGGTAGTAAATACTCTGAAGTTGTTTAAAAATATCGAAATGATGATTCATAGAAAGTACTAGTACGCTATGCTTACATTATATTGTAATTTTATATAATCTTTTTCCTACAGAAACAGAAAATGGTCAAACGCAATTCCGCTCTGCAGTCCAATTTCGAACTACACAAGCGCTGACTCAGTCGCCATGTTGACAAGTGACATCGACGCCATGCTTTCGGACTCCGCCATCTTGCCGGATGTTCTAAAAACGCGGGAAACCCCCGCCATTTTGTCTCCAGAAAGCTACAAAGTCGCTGTCACTAGAGCAGCCGTATCAAGACTTCTTCGTCGCGGACCTATTGAGAATTATAAAAATCGGATTTTCAGGTACAATAGGGTGTTCAGAAGGGATGGAGAGAGATAATTTTAATGTGCCTATGATAAGGGGTTGTTTTAAAAGTTCGAATTTTTTGTTGTCACCGAAAAAAAAACCATCTAATTTCGGGTTTTGCAGAAGTGTTGCAAAAGGGTCGTAGTTATTTGAAAGAAAAATATTTATCTCCATATTTTTACTAAAATCTTCGTTAAATAAAAACCAGTTAATAAAATTGATGGAGAAAAATAAATATCCATTTTACTCGTTTATTTAATTGATTCATGGTGTCTTTTTAATTGCAGCAATCAATGAAATTGATATAGGATTTGAAATTGTTGAATTGTGTACTTCTTCCATTATTCTTACTATTAAAAATATTGTGTGTAATAGAAAAAAAAACTACATAGATGATTTAATCGAAAATATATTAAGAATTATGTAGAAATTTATAACTTTGTTAAATATCTTATTTAGTAGATCGTACTTAAATAATTTTTATTTAGTTAGTAAGTAAATTAAATCTTCGTTTTTAAATTTATTTCAAGACTGTTTAATTATAGGTATATTGCCAAATTATGAAAATTTATATCTTGCCCTAAGTTGGAATTTGTAAATAAAATTTCGAAGTTCGCCAAAGAAATTAGAGTATTCATATAAATATAGTATATACGTAGTACATTAATCTATATAATAAATTAATTAAATAAAAGTTGATGTTAATTTAAAACTTGCTAAAGTTACTATTAATTAGATTAACTGCAAAATGTCAAATCCACGCACAAATATTTGGACAAACTATAAATAATATAATTGGAATTATTATAATTGTATCAATTTTATTTATGTTGAATTGTTTCATTGAATACCTAAATTTTTGAGTCATAATATAAATACCTATTGTAATTCCAAATATTTTCATGCATATCTAAAAATCCTCATATCTTAAATATTATGACTATCATTAACATAAAAATAAATTATAACCTTTTACATACGACTTATCTAACAACTTGTAATTATTCTGTCCCATTGCGAAAATACTAATGATAATACAGAAATCTAAGAGATACCACCGTTTTTCATTTGACATTACTTCTGTCAAAACCCCACCTAATTAATACACTTGTATAACGACAGTGAAGTCGTAGTAGAACAGTCTTCTTCCGCTAGTGGACAAAAAATTGAAGTGAATTAGAGTCAATTGCACCTTATTTCTTGTTGGATAGTAGTAACTATTTATCAAGCTGTTTATATATTAAAAAATGTACTTGTCTAAGTGCTTATTTTGTAAGTCTTAAGAAATAAACGATATGACTCTGACTCTGACTCTGAAGGTTTTCGATTTACATTTTTATGAAGAAAATATATGTGGCAGAACGATTGGCAATGACGACCTCTGTGGCGCGGTGGGCGAAGGTCCGCTTGCGACGCAAGCGGTTGCGGGTTCGATTCCCGCCTCCGGACAAATATGTGTACGATCTGCAGATATTTGTTCAGGGCGTTCTGGATGTTTCCTATGTATAAAAAAAAACAATCTATCTAGTTTATTGTATTATGTATATCAGTTATCTAGTACCCATAACACAAGCTCTGCTTAGCTTGGGGATAGATAATGCTGTGTGAATTGTGTCCAACATTATTTATTATATTATTTATTTAATTTGAGTATATTAATGTCAAATAAAATGAAAACAAAACGAACAAAAAAATATGCTTATTTGGCAAAACAAACAAGAAACTTGAAAAAGTTTGTTTTCCTTTCATTTGACATTGATATCTAATTGCCAGTTGATACACTGCCATCTATCGAGGAATATGGAACCAACTTTTTAAATGCAAATCGAAAACCCCTCATAAGTGTACACTGTTTGTCATCAGTGAGCGCGGCCTAAATGCATGCTATCTCACCTGTCATTATAGACATACCCGCGTGATACAATAAAATGCAAAATAATTTATGCCGCCGAACAGACTTTAGCACAAGGGTTATCATAGAAAAACTATTAAATGTATCTCTTCAAAATACATTTATTTAACTTATTAACAACTAAGCTATGTCGGTAAACCCTTCATTTGAGAGTATTCTTCCCCCGTATGTTTATTTATTTTCGCCCAAGGTTAAGCTAAAATTCGTGTTAAATACAAATGTTTAGAGGCTTGTATTTTTCAAACGTATACTTTTTTTACTGTTTTAGTTGTATACAAACATAGTTTATCACGGTATAAATTGATATCATCCTTAGTTTTGGATGGATGAATGAATGAGCGACTAGTTCAACCTTATGTTAGTGTCTCTAAAAAATCGAATTAGTTAGTTATATTATCAGAAGACTAGCTCCGCCCCGCGGCTTCGCACGCGTTAATCCTATGAAAACTCTAAAAGGTGATTTTCCCACGGGAACTGATTTATGGGATCAAAAGTAGGTTCTGTTTGATTCCAGGATTAGAATTACCTGTATGCAAAATTTCAGCCTGATCCGTTCAGTAGTTTTGGCGTGAAGAAGTAATAAACATTTATCCATCCATACAAACTTTCGCATTTATAATACACTCGAGAGCAATGAATCCGGGTCACTTAAAGAATCCTAAAAATCGTAAATTGGAGTATTGAAGATTGGTCAAAAGTTATGTTCTCCGACGAATCAAAATTTATGCTCTACAAGCACGATGGAAGACACAGAGTGTATCGAAGACCAGGGGAAAGATTCAAGCAAGCATGCATCGAAGAAAAAGTGGCCTACGGTGGTGGGTCTGTACTTGTGTGGGCCGGAATTTCTTCTGAAAGTCGCACAGAGCTGGTGATCATAGAAAACGGCTCTTTAACTAGCGTAAGATATGTGGAAGAAATCCTCAATGATCACGTTGGTCCATTTATGGTCAATTTAGGTGAGGATGCTATATTTATACAATACAATACAAATACAAATACAAATATTCTTTATTGCACACCATATACAAACAGAGACAGGACAGGAATATACAAATACAAGTAACGTTGCACAATGGGCGGCCTTATCGCTATGAGCGATCTCTTCCAGGCAACCTTTGGATGGACAGGAAGTGGTAGAACAAGTGAAGACGATGGCGTGTTATACAGAATAGAATTTGGGTAAAACATCGTAAACAAATACTGTAGCTATAAATATATAATACAAATATGACAGATATATAAATACATAACATAAATATGGCAGATAAGTAAATATATAGCATAAATATGGTTTATATACATAGGTAAATATATTAATTTAACATTAACAGTTTGATATAGAGGTAAGGAAGTGTTCGTAGACCATAATTGTTTGAATGTAGCAAGAGACTTAGCTTGTCGAATTGAAGCGGGTAGGGCATTCCACAGCTTAATGGCATGTACGGTGAAGGAAGAGCTATAGGAATGGAAGGGACGGAGAGTTTTCAGTTGAAGAGTGTTGGTTGAGCGGAGGGAGCGGCTATGCGTTTGGTGAAGGTATTGAAATCGTTCTTTGAGGTAACGAGGGGTATTAGGAACGAAAAGGATAGAATACAGGAGTGAGAGGAAGTGTGCGTCCCGGCGCAGACGGATGGGTAACCATTTGAGCTGTAGGCGGTACTCACTGATGTGGTCATACTTTCGCAAACCGAAGATAAAGCGTAAGCAGAGATTCTGTAGCCGCTCAAGCTTATCGAGCTGTACTTGGGTCAGATCAGGATAGCTGGCGTCAGCATAGTCAAGGATAGGGAGCAGAAGTGACTGAGCGAGCGCAATTTTGGTTGAAGCATGACAATGCCCGACCTCATACAGGTAGGATTGTGAATGACTACTTTCAAGAGATGAACATTACTCGTATGGAGTGGCCAGCGCGCAGCCCGGATATCAACCCGATCGAGCATGCTTGGGACGAGCTAGGCAGATGCGTAAAACAACGAAACCCTCCCCCAATCACGCTTCGTGAGCTCAAAATTGCTCTCACAGAGGAATGGGAGAATATTCCCCAAAATCGTATAAGGAACTTGGTGTACAGCATGCCAAACCGCGTAAACGCAGTAATGGAAGCACGAGGAGGCAATACGAAGTATTAAAATTCAAGAAAATCGTAATAAAGTTCAAAAATTTCATGTTTCCTATTTTTGTTTTAAGGAGAGATCAGCAGTTTTTTTCTTTATGTAATTTTGTGTTAATAAAATGTATGGTGACTCATATTTTTTTTACTTTCATTTAAGGAGTATTACATTGTCTATTAAATACAATTTATTGCATTAACCTATCATTTTTAGTTTCCGAGATTTTTAACATTCTTTGTGTGTGACCCGGATTCATTGCTCTCGAGTGTATTAGTGTGATATTGGACACATATTTTTTCCTTCGTCAATTAAACATTAAATAATGAAGATGTACCTAGTCAGTACAATACCACGTGACGTCATACCTTGTGAAACTATATAGCAAGGTATGACGACAATCCCAAACTTTGACGCGTATTATTTTCGTATTTTTTTGTTTCATTGACAAAAGAAGACTTAATTATCCAGTATCTTCTGATAATCAGACGGACTAAAAGAATAATATATTTATTACCCGAGACACTGCCCTATTGTAGCGCTACATTTGAATCGCGACACAGTTACCCCCGTGTCTATACCCCCGTATCTGCTGCACGCAAGCACGCTCACCAAGGAAGAACTATTTGTAGCGGAGGCAGTTTGTACATATAATAGGTGGTGTGGTAGGTTGGGGATTCCAAAATCGGGTCGTTTTCACACCGGGAAATCTAGGGAATTTCAATCAGGAAATTTCGAGAAACATATTTTTACGTTTATACCGAAATGACATAATTAAATGGTACTTCACTTCCTCATTTGTATTTCGCTTATATCATATCAGGTACCTACCGCGAGTAATTTGCGGGAGGCAATAATGTACGACATTTATACAACAAACTAGGTTGTATAAGTGCGCGAGCTGCAAGCAGCTCGAAAATTTAAAAATTTTTTGCAATAAAAATCACTTGTACCCTTCTATACAACCCCCATAAAAGTTTTTATCCAAGTTGATCCGTGGGCAAGAAGGGGGGGAGGGGGGGCTCCGGGGGTGCAAATTTCAAAAAGTCGGAATTTTCCCCAGGTTCCATAGAGGCCTTCTCTACATTTCCGCAAAAAAAACCATACCTCCCCATCCACCATCAAGGAGAACAATTGTGTCAGTCAGTCAGTGAGTCAGTCAGTGGTAATTTAGCTTTATATAATATAGAGGATAAAATATAGAGGAATATTGTAAGGCGCAATAATTCAAGTACGCCATGTACTTCCTATTATCATGGTGTACATAATAATGACCGTACAATATCAGGCAGGGCTTAATTGGCACGTGACGATCTTACAAAACCAATTTAAGACGACTCAATACTACACGACCTAGAGGCGTCCCGTGGGCACGAATTATCAAAGTGATTATTATTCGGCCGTGCAATAAATAGGGTATATGCATGTGATTTCAAAATGGCTAAAAAAATATATACGTATTCTCTATTGATATAGAAACATATCTACATATTTATTTTTGCGTTTTGAGATGTTTTTATTGTAGAATTTAACCATTGAAAAATTGATATTTTAAATCTCAATCGCAAAATTTCAAAACGCTACGCCATTGAATAGAGCGGACGTGACATCACTGTACACATTTCTTTTTTTATTCTGCTTGCTGCACCTTGACACTATTCTGCCCACTTGACATTTCGTATTGTCGATTATTTTCAGTTTTTTCGGAAAACCTCTTTCCTGAGATGATCACTACCGAGATCGTCACCAAAGGTTTTAATCAAGTGTGTACGTCGACGTCACATAAACATGGCGCCAATATGGCAGCGTTTTTATCACCCGAAAATGATTGTAGTTTTGATTTGTTTTTTTTACCTTGTTAATGCGAAATTCAGTGAGCGTCTTATCATTCCTCGGTTAAATAATGACCTAAATAATCGATTAAAACAATAAAAAAAATCGATGCATATACCCTATTGTCGTGCAGTATAGTGACCCAAATATTCCCAGAAAAACTCTCCGCAGGTGTCGTAGGAGGCGAATAATGCATATCATAGTACCTAAGAGGGGAATATGCATGGATTTTATTTATTTTTTTATCGATCATTTAGGTTATATAAACGAAAAAAAATATAACGCCAAAAAAAATTATAAAGTTAAAAACTAAAAGTAAAACTACACTCTGTTTCGGGTGATAAAAACGCTGTCATGTTAGCCATAGCATTTTATGACGTCACGGATTATCGAGTCCCATATGTAAATTCAAAGTCAAAACTTCATGCCCATACAAAAATGTTCAAGTATGACGTCACGCTCCACATGCCAATAGCGTTGCGTTTAGACATTTTGCTGTTGAGACTTAAAATATCTACTTTTCAATGATTAAATTTAACAGTAAAAACATCATAAAATACAAAAATAAATAAACAGATATATTTCTACATCAATAGAGAATACGATTTTTTTTTTTAGCTTTTTTGAAGTCACATGCATATACCCTATTCCACTATCAAACTGCAACCCAACGTGGGGATTATGGGTATTACCTCCCATGAGATAAACACCGATAAGGCGCTTATCAGTGGGTGGCCCGTGTCCAGCAGTGGACTTATATATGCCTGTGGACATATATATATAGGTGAGACAAGCAATAAACGTTTTATCTGTGGTCTGGGTGATGGTCGGTGGATGATGATGAATACCTATTCTTTTAAAACACTATTTCAGAAACATGTGTAGAATATTGTTTGTATACAAAATTATAGAATATTTTTTGGGGTTCCGTACCTAAAGGGAAAAACGGAACCCTATAACTAAGTAAACCTGTCCATATGTCCGTCTGTCTGTCCGTCTATCTGTCCGTCTGTCACCAGGCTCTCACCAGGCTGTATCTCATGAAAAGTGATAGTTAGACAGTTGAAATTGTCATAGATTATTTATTTCTATAAATTCTAAAAAACAAAATAAAATAAATATTCAGGGTGGGGCAAATTTTTGGCCCCTTCAGGGTTGCTACCGTTTCTTTTGTAGTTGGAAGGTTTTTTTCTAAGGAACCTTCTCGACCAACTTGATTTTTTTGACGTATACGAGTTACGAATCTGCTGTTTTTGTGACGGCAGATTCGTAAATTTTCCGTGGAGGTGACGAATTATGTCATTTCTGGGCGTCCCGTACTTTTTTTCAAAAAACTAAAAATGACAATATATCTTTCTTTAAAATAAAACAGAAGGTTTCTTAGAACAAAACCGTCTAATCAAACTTCCGCCGGGAAAGAAAAGATTGATGTTTGTTTGGAGCATTCTAAATGGTGTACCGGCGTACACCATATTGCTTTTAACAAAAGACACCATTTAGATGACGCAATTTAAAACCGTTCGCGTGTGATCTGATTTGATTTGATTGATGTTTTGAGACACCCACAAAAAATAAACGACTTCTCTGTACACTGCTGGTTTTTATCTTAGATTAGAAAACTATGTTTGGGTTTTAGGACTAAGCCAGCATTGGATATCGCGCATAGCGGTTGTATCAAGCGTATGTCTAAGCAAGCAACGGTGAAATAAAAACTTTAGTTACCCGCGCGACGCGTTGTAAGACGCACGTTTTGACGTTTCGTTACGCGCCGAAAATTTCCGAGCTGTCAAAAATTCGAATTCCGAACCTTTTATTTTTTCGTTACTGTATGTTTTTGTTGTTTTTATTCTGCCAGTGCCTTCGTGAATCAAAATGTAGTGAAGAGTTTTTATGTGTTTTTGGTCAAGGTTGAAGTTTTGTCATGGTGTTGGCTTGCGCGATAAGAATACCATAATCGAAGGTAAGCTATTTTGTCATTAAAGGTATTTAAATGCAATTTGTTAGTAATTAAGATAAAATATGTGTCGACCGCATTCTTTCTACCCTCATTAGCAAGTTATGTGGAAAACAGAGATGTTTACGTTGTAAAAACGAAAAACGTGAGTTATCTGTTGTTTTTCTGAGTCAAGGCAGTAATTAGTGCTGAATACGTTTTGATAAGAGTTTAAGACGTGACATGACAGGTGGATTAAGTTATGCCTTTGTAAGCCTTGAGTCACATTATTTTGAAAAATCATCATCATCGTTATGATTGCATAACTTTAGTCATAAGTAGGGTAAATTATTATTTCGATAAAAAATAAAGGTTGGCTGGCAAAAACTTATAAGGCGTTGACATTTCAACAGTGATTTAGGTTTATAAATGCGTATATGTACCTAGGTAGGTAAGTATGTACCAACCGAGATTTGTTAAATTGAAATTAAAAGCATTTTTAGCACTTTTCATTAGGATGGTAGGTATAATAAGTTTTTTGACCTAAACGATCAGAATACATTTTAATATGCTTACAATACCAAATAAATACCAAATTTTCCAAAGTCTAAGATGAATTATAATAATTCAATAATAATAAATCATTTTATTTCAGACAACTAAGAACAGTTAAGTATAGGTCGTATTTAACTTATTCTACGGTCCATAGTAAAATATACCAACTTAAAACTAACATATTTCATATAACTTATAAAAACTTTTAAAACACGGATTATCGTCATTATTTGTTGTGTAAACTGTTTTAACAGCAAACCTACCGAAACTTCGGGACAGTAGATAGATAGGACAACGGAAGTAAATAAACTCGAATAGCTAGTTAAATTATAATTATTGTCGTCCATATTTGTCTCAGTATTTCCGTAAAAAACTTTCTCAGATTCTACAAAACTCGGTAAAGTAGTGGACGTAATTTAAATTCTGAAATGACGTGACATGACAACGTTTATCAAGAATATTTAATACTGTCTGTAATTTAGTAGAAACTAGCTGTTGGTCCTGCTCCTGACCTCTCCCCCCAGTAGTGGTACACTACCATCCAATCGGATAGGTACCTACTATCTATTTATAGACTTATTAATTTAATTATATTTACTGAGGTAAACCACAGTTACATTTTTCATATAAATATTTAAAATATTATATAAGACTAAGGCTAAAAATGATTACACAGATATAAGAGAAACAGTGAAACAGCCAAGTAAGTGTATAAATTTGGTCAACTTAAATTATCTTAAATTTAAAATAATAAATACAAAGTAACAACTTTATCTATTAAGTATATAAATGTATTTACTGATTAAATATATATTAGAACAAGTATCTATAAATAAGTAGGTAAATAAATAAATAATGCTGGACTATTCACACAGCATTATCTAGCCCCAAGCTAAGCAGAGCTTGTGTTATGGGTAAGTACTAGATAACTGATATACATAATACAATACACTACATAGATATATATTTTTTTATTATATATAGAAAACATCCAGAACGCCCTGAACCTGCAGATCGTACAAATATTTGTCCCGAGGCGGGAATCGAACCCGCAACCTCCTACGTCGCAGACGGACCTTCGCCCACCGCGCCACAGAGGTCGTCATCTACATCCTACCATACCTTTCCGTTAAGCTGTTGGTCCTGCTCTTGACCTCTCCCCCAGTAGAGGCACATTACCATCCAATCGGATAGGTACTCTCTATTTATAGACTTATAATGGTTTGTAGAAAACAAAGAAATTAAATTGAAATTACAATCAAATAATAAAACCAAATTAGAACTGGTACAGTACACTACACGTTACTTGACTCAATAACAATTCCATTTACATTAATTATTAAAAAAAAAATAGTTAAGTACATGAAATAGTCATACAGACTGTCAGTAAATTAACAAAGAAAAATAACTTTTTATGAATAAAATTAAATCGCTGAATAGATCCAGTTTTGGGGTATAGTATCCTTTCCAATAAAAAAATAATTAGCAAAATCGGGCTGCTCTGTAAAAGTTTTGCGTGATCTTACGTAAAAAATATGAAACCTATGCGTCGACTTGAGAACCTCCGTTTTTTCGTCAGTTGAAAAATAAATCAACTAGGTCGTATACGAGACATAAGAAATTAAGTATAATGCAGCAGTCTTATCGATTAGAAGCGATCACTTTTAGGCAACCTTTGGATGAATCTCTTTGAATTTGAGTGCAAAACTATAAATTCTGCTTGTATTTTTAATTTTCTTGCAATATTTTTTGTTCCCATCTTTTGTATGATACATGCAAAATCTATGTCGATATTACCAAACATTTTATTTTATTTATTTCATAAAAGCATAATATATATAATCCTTAGTAAAAATGTTCGTGATACAACAACATTTGTGATAATTGAAAAAGATCCAACAAATTGACGGCATGCGTGCATGGGTGAAACCGCTTTCGACAATTATTTGCTACAGTGAAATGTATGAAATTGAAAATTGTATTGTATTGCAAAATAGACTAGAAAGACAATAAATAATTATAATAGACTAAAAGAAAATCTAATTGTATTGTAAAAAATAAAAAAAACTTTATATTCCGTAGTAGGGAAAAAAGACCTTTTAGAACCTCAAGATCATTTAATTTTTCCAGCAAAATGTGAACAAATAATGAAAGAATTTTCAAATCGACGCATATAAATTTCATTTTCATTTATTTATTTACCAACACGAAAGGGTTCAATGTCCAAAGGGTTTATGCGAAACTCAAAAAATCCTTATTCACAAGTTGTGATCCCTTCGATCACCAGGATCACCCCTTTTGGCTTATCACACATTTCCTGTGGCTATATCATGAGATTGTGTGATAAACTCGGACAGATGCCCTATTTCCCATCCGATAACCGGGTATCAAACCTAGAAATCGTAAACAAACCTGTTTAAAACCTTTTATCTATGTCACGGAGTAAACAATACCTCGCTATGTAATTATTTACACGTAGCATACAGCCAAGGTCGACGGGTTCAGTTAGTCTTATTATCAGAGCTATGCTTAACTACCTACGTATAAGTAGGTTCATAGAACATAATCAGATATAATATATTTATTAAGTATACTCGGATCGAGAAGTCTACATACTTTTTGTATACAATTGGTCAAATGGGTGATTCTGGACATTGGTCCACGTCCATTCTGGTCAACGTTAGCTCTACGATTATTTGAAGTTCAAATTCAAATCATTTTATTTACCATACAGTGAACGAACACTTGGTTAAGTCAAATTCTACTAAATATAACATCGGTACAACCAGAAAAAAATTGTAATAATAGCAGAAAACAGTAAATAAGTTAATAAATTGATGTAAAAGGCCATGAATTATAATAATAAGTTTGAATAATCAAAATAAAATTATACTGAGTCTATAGAGGCTTTGTCTTAAAAAATAACCCCCTTATTCATAATAGTCTGCTAACTTAGCACACTGCTAAATCTCTTCTATCTTCTTCTATTGACATAAGTCAGCCTGAAAATAACACTACTTAGCAGCTGTTTTATGTTAGCAGAACATTATGAATAACAATAAGGGGTTAAGAAGAGTTTGCCTTCTTTTCTTTGATATTATCTCACCTTCCGCTACAGGTCCCCCTCTTTCCTTCATGAAAAAAAACATAATGTTGTCATATTCCTAGAGGTCCAAAATTCCATTTTTATTGTAGAACTTCGTAGCTTCATCCACGGTGCTACGCCAAACGCGCGTAGCATTCAAAAGAGTTCAACGCGCACGTTCAATTTAGTTGTAGTAAGTTTCTGGCTCTGAATAACTCTGCCTTGTGTCATGCTCCATTTTTTCCTTTTTCTTCTAATCAAATCCTCTTTATTTACTTAAATTCAATACTTAAAAATACAGGGAAATATCACTTAATTTCCTTCTTTCTTTAAAAATATCACTATATTTAATTATCAGTCAGGTACCTAAACTAAACAGCCTGTATTGGTCCACTGCTGGACACAGGCTTCCCTCTGAAAAGCGCCTTATTGGCTTTTGTCTCATGGATTGTAATGCCCATAATCCCCAGGCTAGGCATGCGGGTTGGGGATTGCAGTGTGTTGGTAGAAGTTTTCTGCAGTGGGCGGTGCTGCCCGCTCCAAATCAAATCAAATCAAACCGTTTATTTGCAAGAATACAAAATTATACAATGTCATTTCTTATAATTAATTTGAGTAAATGTATTCAGCCTGTATGCAGGCGTGCAAATGTTATGCGAGTGGTGGATATCCCTATATTCGCCTCTTACGAGACCCGCGGGAAGAGGTGGGTTGGTGCAAATTCTAAGCCGGCACCACACGGATGCAGTCAGTTAGGTATAATTTTATATTTTTACCATAAAATTATACCTGACTGACACGGAAATAAAGTTATAATTTTTATTTTTGTCCCTTCGGTATATGTAAAATTTTGACTTTTGTTTGATCTTTGACTTTAATGAATATCAACCACTCTGTACTCTACTGCCTCAAAAAAATCATGCAGATTGTAAAATATCTTGTTTAATAAATAATTAAAAAGGTTAATAAATACATATTTTTTTACACCACACGTGGGGTGGGGTGTGGGTACACACCAAAAGGCTTTGTCGCAGAACGACCTCATCGCCTAAATTAATAAATAAATAAAAAGATTAATAAATAACTAAAAAGATTTAAATTATATCATCAGCCTATAATAGATTGTTCACTCCACTCATCTTATAAGCGGCAGTGGGCTATAGGTATCTCGCGAATAATCGACTACCACTGGGGTAAATGAGACCGCGACTCAACAGACGTAGTGTAGGACGGCCAGGTGGGATGATGATCTGCGAAAGACTCCAGGCAGATGCTGCATACGTCAAGCTGAAGACAGGGCGCTATAACGCTCATTAGGGGAGTCCTATGTCCATCAGATTATCTAGACTCTAGAGGATAAAAAAGCTTGGGTCGGATTTTGCTCCAACTCGAAAAATAACAACTAGCTGGCTAATGGTTTCTTCGTCGTTTCTTTACTTTAGTCTACATACCGAAGCGATCGAAATCAAAAATATCACTTTATTTCCGTGTCAGTGTATTTTTTAATATGATTTGACCTTTTCTAAGTGAACATTTATTGCATTTATGGAAATCAAGCATTTTTGAGTTTGAGTTTGAGTTTGCATCAGTGGACTAATACAGGCTGAAATATCTATAAGTACAAGCAATAGATAGAGTCTGTTCAAAAAGAGAAGTGTCATGGCGTTACAGTGAACTAACACTATAAGTCGTACTGCAATGACAGAGCAGTGTTGTCAACGCAACAAAAGTTGTCAATTGGCACACGAGCGGCCTCACTTCCCACGTCTCTTCTCTTTTTGAACAGACTCTACTCTTTCCTACATCAGACACTCGAGTCTGTGAGCTCTCTCTCTCTCTGTCTAGTCGGGTAAAATTTTCACACCAATAAAATCAAAAAAGGAAGTAAACATGGAAAAACACTGACCATTCTGTCTTTGTGGAAAAACAATTTTGCCGAAGACGGAAAAGTCTTCAAAACATTAACTAGGTTTTGTGGGTTTAGGTAAACAACTGCTGGATACTCTTGATAAATAAAGAACATTTTCATAGATTTAAAAGCCCCTGACGATTTAAAACTTACGATAACATTAAAACCGGTGCATTTTCACAAAATACTTTGGGATAACTTGCTTTCGTTTTATCAATACAAGTCGGGAAAACTTTTGCTTATCCAAATCAACACTGCTTTTTTATTTGCTACCTGCGCCCGCGGCTTTTGCACGCGTTGTTCCTATGGAAACGTTTAAAGGTGATTTCTATTCCACGGGGACCGATTTATGGAATAAAAAGTAGCCTTTGCTTGATTCCAGGATTAGAATTACATGTAGTTTTGGCGTGAAGAGGTAACAAACATCCATCCATACATCCAAACTTTCGCATTTATGATATGAGTGTACTTCTTCACGCCAAAAGTACTCAATGGATCTGGCTGAAATTTTGCATACATGTAATTCTAATCCTGGAATCAAACATAGGCTACTTTTTATCCCATAAATCAGTTCACCAAAACCACCTTTTAACCACCTTTTAACGTTTCCATAGGAACAACGCGTGCGAAGCCGCGGGGCGCAGCTAGTTACAAAATATTTCACTTATGATTTTTGCTAGTTCTTGCAGGCAAATCAGTGTAAGGTTGTTTTACGATTATTTGATTTTGACTTTTATTGAAAAACAAAATTGATTGATCAAACGATCTTCTCAAGAGAAGTTCGATCGATATTGTATGAGTCTTTTAAGCTAGCTTGTAGGTTTAAAGTAGTTACTACATTTTTAACTCATTTATATCGAGAATGAAACGACGAAATACAATTGACATTATATTCGTAATGTTCTTTTACGTCTACGATTATTATTCTTTTAAAATTTCAACGTATAACAAAATGTTGACCCCTCAATGTCCAGACTCACCTTTAGGCTTTCCAGGGCACACTGTATAATACTTTACATAGTTTTTCTTAATCAAAACCAACAATGACGTCATACAACACTAAGTTTATATATGTTAATATGCGTAGATGTATAAGAATCTCACTTCAAGTTACTTAAACAATGAGCCAGTCAGTTCGTAGATAATCTATTGTTCGTATATTTGGATTTACGTAGGTATGAAACGTAACCTTACGAAATGTCATAGTGCATTCTAACCTGATTTTTACAGAGAGAATTATCATAAACTGAGTTTTAACCAGGGATAGTTTTAACCAGGGGCATCTACAGTCAGCGTCAAATTGATTTGAGCTTCCAGAGTACTCAAACTGAAAAACATAAAAGCAATTTGATATACGCAGTTCGAATCATCATATTGTTTTATGCACCCAAGGTGTTCAAAATATCTTACCACTCATTGTTTCATATTTATACATTATGAGCAGCCAGGGTGATCAAAATTATCTTAGCAAACAAAGCTCTCAAATAACATTGCAAGTATTTGCAAGTATTCACTTAAATAGTTGAGTCGTCCAATATGCGTCATGAACATAGGTGAATTGACCGTAGTTGTTTCAAAAATAGTTGAATCAAGTTTGGTTATTGTGATATGTAACCCTCACTTCGCTTAACAACAACACAGCGCGGTCTTACTACGAAAAGGGCCTATCTAACGATTTAAAATTTAAATCTTTGAATTGGTACCTACCTGATAATCCAAGATGGACGTCACGGTTGATGATGCTGTAACATCAACAAACAACCTTCGAGCCAAGCAAAAACTAACATGGTTCGTTGATTTGCAAAAAACATTTAGAAATAATGTTTCCGTCGAACTTTGTGAGCGGAATTTTTATTTATCCTTTTACAGTACGTTGTATATATTGCGCAAAATAAAACTTTACTTGCACTTCAAGCTCAACCTCAACAGCCGGTATTGGTCCACTGCTGGACGCAGGCCTCCCCCTGATAAGCGTCTTATGGGCGTTTATATCATGGGGAGTAATCCCCACGCTGAGCATGCGGGTTGAGGTGGCGGTCGGTGGTGGAATTGTCCTGCGGGGGGCGCTGCTGCCCGTCCCCCGGTGGATATCTCTTAGTCGCCTCTTACGCCACCCGCTGGATTAGTTGAGGTGTTATTTGATTTTAGGCGCATACACCAGTGAAAGTGGCGCCCCTATTTTATCTTAATATTATGTTTACGTTAAATAAAGTTTTAAAAAGCCATCGTACACTTTTGTTGGGCCTTAAAATTGTGGTGGTGCAAATTCAAATGCACCACACGGCCGATTTCAATTACCAATAACACTGTTCAATAGGTAAGTTCTACTAATCGATCTATGTCTTGTCTCAAATCGCCGGTGAATTCTCACACCCACCCGTTAACACATCAAAATGGCGCCCAACAAAAGTGCTTTGACAAATAAGTCATTGTCTAAGCACCGGTGGGAACCATTGTTCGCGGATGGGCTGATAATGGCGCCAGTTCTAGAGAATATAACATTAGTTTTGCTTCTTTGTCTTCAATCTGTTTGGATAGGTGTTAGAGATGAAAGGACACCCGGTAACTATTCGGTGTCCAGCCTATACTATACAGCCGCTTTTTTACCGACTTCAAAGGAGGAAGTTCTCTATTCGTCTGTTTTTTATTTTTGTTACCTCAGAACTTTTGACTGGGTGGTCCGATTTTCATGATTCTGTTTTTATATGAAAGCTGGTGCCTCCCGTGTTGTCACATTTTAATTTTGTTGTGGATCCATGAAAATTCATGAAAAAAATATAAAAATTTAAGTCGGTTTATAGTTTATATGGAAAATTATTCATTCGCTCGATTCACTCAAAACTCGGTAGGTAAATACTAAATGATGTACATTTATGTTTATAAAACAAGAAAGCAAGGAGTTTCAGAAAATTTTATAATTTCTGGGTAACATTTACGTCATTGCCATCATACATACCTACAATCGTAGCTCTATAAGTCTCAATGTTAGCTTAGCTTGCTGTGTGGTCCTGGCTTAGAATTTGCACCACCCCATATCTTCCCGTGGATATCGTAAGAGGCTACTAAGGGATATCTACCAGGGCGGGCAGCATCGCCTCCTGCAGTACTATTTTACCATCCAACTGCGATTCCAAACCCGCATGCCCAGCGTGGGGATTATGGGCATTACCCCCATGAGATATAAGCCAATAAGACACTTTCCAGATCGAGGCCTGCGTTCAACAGTTTACTATATAGGTTGTTGAGGTTAAAGAGGCCTTTAGGGTTGTATACTTAATGTTTTTCAGCACCTCAGTACAAATACAAAAAAGGAGTGTTTATCCATCGTGATATCGGTTTTTCCACTCTAAAAAACTGTTTGCAGAACTCATGAGTTAGTAAATACAAGCGGAAATATGTTATTTTACACTTGCAAGAGTCAAGGTCAAGCTTCGTTGTTGTTATGTAACTGATAAAAGGCTTTTGTGGCGTTTCCATGCCATGTTAGTTTTTTCTGGTATCTAAGTAGGATTTGATGTTATATTTCACATGGATTAAGGCGCATACATGAGTTAATTTGGCACCGCCACCTATTTTATCATACATGTATAATGTTAAACACAGGAAACAGGCAGGCGACTGCACGTTTTGACGAAATTGAAAAAAGTATTTTTCATTCCTTCAGGTGGATAGAATGTAAATAATTAAGTTTGTTTTAAAAAACTATAAACCGACTTCAATTATATCGTTTTCTCACGGATGCCTTTGTTAGAACTGGACCAAATTGAATTGACCACACGAGACAAATTGAATTGACCACTGACTGAGTGATCCAATTTTGATGATTCTTTTTTATTTGAAAGCTGGTGCTTCCCGTGTGGTCCCATTTTAATTTTGTTCAGATCTTACAAAGGATTCCATGAAAATTCATGAAAAAGCAATAAAAATTTAAGTCGGTTTATAGTAAACCCGTTTTAAAACAAAATTTATTATTTGGAGTCGGTTCAGTGACCATCTTGTTCTCGTTTCAGTATTATTTCTTGAACCCACTTTAAACTTATTTTTCTTTTTCGTTGACTGCAAGTGGCCGCCGTTACCAGCTGTCTCAAGTTGACGTACGACAATAGGGTATATGCATGGATTTTTTTATTTTTTAATCTATTATTTAGGTTAATACATAAATGAAAAAAAATGTAACACCCTAAAAAATTTTATTGAGGTAAAAAACTACAAGTAAAACTACACTCAGTTTCGGGTGATAAAAACGCTGCCATGTTAGACATTACATTTTATGACGTCACGGATCATCGAGTCCCATGTAAACTCAAAGTCAAAACTTCATGCCCATACAAAAATGTTCAAGTATGACGTCACGCTTCACATGCCAATAGCGTTGCGTTTAGACATTTTGCTGTTGAGACTTACTTAGAAATACTTAGACTTTTCAATGATTCAATTTCACAATAAAAACATCATAAAATACAAAAATATATATACAGATATATTTCTATATCAATAGAGAACACGTAAAAAAATATTAGCGTTTTTGAAGTCACATGCATATACCCTATTTGCGGACGCATTTAAAACGTGCATTCCGTGTGTGTTCCATTAAAATAAAATGGTGCCTCAACCTAAGAGAATTTTGGTGTCTGGATTTTTAAGTGCGTCAATTACACTTTGCTCAAAATACTTGTTCACATCCATCGATCAGGTATTTCGCGGTCTCCCCAGGAGAGAATTCGAGCATAGCTCGCTAAGAGATTTTAAACTGGTGGACCAGTCCTATCGTGAGTGTTTAAGTCTCAGCTCCGTAGGTCATGACGGGTAGGACGCACTGAATCACCATGAACATTAATAATCACAGAATTATTATAAACGCGTTTTGATTTTGGACTTCATTGAAAAATAAATGGGGGCGGCGAAAACTTTGATCGATGTTCACAACGAATGATTTTCACAGTAATAGTTGACGATCGATAGATACGCCCAGACAAACATCCTACTAGATTATTATC
Organism: Eupithecia tripunctaria; assembly: GCA_955876795.1. Lineage (NCBI taxonomy): Eukaryota > Metazoa > Arthropoda > Insecta > Lepidoptera > Geometridae > Eupithecia > Eupithecia tripunctaria. The sequence continues at coordinate 1,511,859 of OY041623.1, read as the reverse complement.
TATATCATATATCTATATCAGCAACTAGCTGCGTCCCGCGGCTTCGCACGCATTCATTATGTTCTTATGGAAACGTTAAAAGGTGATTTTCATGTTTGATTCCGGGATTAGAATTACCTATATGCAAAATTTCAGCCCGATCCGTTCAGTAGTTTTGGCGTGAAGAAGTAACAAATACCATCCCATCCATCCATATATCTATACAAACTTTCGCATTTATAATATTAGTGATTAGTGATGATAGTGAAACATCCGATAGCGCGCGCGAACCATCCAACTAGATTATTATATACTAGCATTTGCCCGCGGCTTCGCACGCTCTATTCAAGTAACTATGTCCGTCCCCGGGATACCGTTTTACCGGGAACAAAATAAAAACTATCCAATGTCCGTCTCCTGGTTCTAAGCCCCACGAATTTTCAGCCAAATCGGTTCAGCCGTTCTTAAGTTATAAATAGAGTAACTAACACAACTTTCTTTTATAAATAAAGAATTCTTTTATATATAAAGATATCTAATATCCTACTAATATAATAAACGCGAAAGTTTGTAAACATGTATGTATGTTTGTTGCTCTTTCACGCAAAAACTACTGAACGGATCGGGCTGAAATTTTGCATACATATAGTTCTGGTGAAATTACACATTAGCCTAAGTACTTTTTATCCAAATTTTTTTCCAAAACGCTTGCTGTGATAATTTTCTGAAATTTCGAAAAGTACGTAGCTGCTAGTTTATCAAAATCTATACATATATTATACGGAGGAAGGACGATGTTTGTTTGTTTGTTTATATTGAATAAGCGCAGAACAATTCTACCACCAAACTGCGATCCCCAACCCGCATTCCCTGCGTGGGGATTATGGGCATTACCCCCCCATGAGACAAATGCCAATAAGTCGCTTATCAAGGCCTGCGTCCAACAGGCTGTTGGGATAGCCAATCAACTTGTAAACCCTTCGGAATAGATGTCAATAATAGTAAAACAACAATAAATAATAAATAAATAAATAATCCTGGACAATTCAAACAACATTATCTAGCCCCAAGCTAAGCAGAGCTTGTGTTATGGGTACTAGATAACTGATATACATAATACAATACACTACATAGATAGATATTTTTTATTATACATAGAAAAAATCCAGAACGCCCTGAACAAATATCTGCAGATCGTACACACATTTGTCCCGAGGCGGGAAGCGAACCCGCAACCTCCTGCGTCGCAGGCGGACCTTCGCCCACCGCGCCACAGAGGCGGCGCCTGCGCAGCCGGGAAAGCGGAAATTAATTGCTCGTCTCGACTGCGAAGGTCGTGACGAGGTCAGGCTCTGACCAAGTTACCTGACGAATTTAACAGTAGTAACCATTTTTGCTGAAGATACTTTATCAGTCACTTTTGAAAGGAAAAACCATTGATTTAAAAAGGGAAGATAGGTTACGTTCTCCCAGCGCTTACTCAAAAATTGGCATGTGTTACAACTACACGCAAACACATACGCTCACAGTTATATTTCCAGTCCTGTGCAATACAAAGAAGAACAAAGACGGAAAGACGTATCTAGGACCGAAGTGAGACTAAGACAACAATATTCCATGCGAATCATGACCGCCCGTGCCGCCGGTCAGACGGTGACTGATGTGGGAGAACACAATTTTACACAATTTGAGGTTGCCACTTTCCAGCAACCAGTAGTACCTCATCTTCGTTTTTAATAAATCAATGGGCTCTGTCTGACCAAGTTACCTGACGAATTTAACAGTTGTAACCTTATTTTGTTGGAGATACTATATCAGTCACTTTTAAGGAAAAACATCTTCCTTTACAGGATTTGAAGATTATTGTATACTAGCTGCGCCCCGCGGCTTCGCACGCATATCTATATAAAAAGTAGGTAGCCTATATGTTATTCCAGGCCTAGAAAAACCTGTATGCAAGATTTCAGCCCGATCTGCAGTGGTTTTTGCGTGAAAGAGCAACAAACATAAACCTACGTATGTTTACATACATAAAATGTTTACAAACTTTCTTGTTTAATACTTACAAGTAGGATGTATAAGGTATTTTTTAAATGGTATTATTTATTTTGGCCAGTTTGTTTATTTATTAGTTTTGGGCAAATCTAGTACCCAATTCAAATTTGACCTACTTTACCTACTCATGTTCACTAGGTACCTTACCTACCTGCCTACCTGCATCTACTTAATATGTGTGCCTTTAAATTGTTACTGTTCTTTTTTGTTACTTTTTCAATTCAATTCAATTCGTTTATTAAAAACCAGACCTAACATTACAGAGTTCTCCAATGTGTTACGTTACGTCTAGGATCGTGTCTAGGACAAATACTTGCTAGGTAAATCTATACAAATATCATCTAAAACCTTAAACAACAGTATTTAAACAACATGTCTCTACTTAAATTTAAATCATAGATTGTGCGGGGGCCTAATTCCACAATTTTTTTAACAAAATGCTATAATGGCGCCATACGATTAAGATAGAGATTTATTTGTTATTCTATTACCACAAGATTACAATATCTATGACTTATAATATCGTATCAATAATGTGGTGGGGTTTATAATCATAATCGTAATAGTCATAGATATGGCATAAACAAAAAAAGATCGTTTTAGTAGAATACCAAAAGGTGACAATGGCGGTGATTGTAACGCGATAATGATGCGATAATATTGTCATAGTGAGGCGATTGTGGTAGTGGAATCAGGCCCCTGTTTGTGTGTGTGTGTACCCAAGAGTGTATCTATCTATATGAGCCTTAAAGTCTTGTGAAACGAATCCCCAAAAACAACAAACCCGAAGCCCTATTCCCTAATCGCTAAGCTCCCTGGGGTTCACTTCCCTGTCCTGACAGAGTCGGATTAAGTATACAGGACACCGTACAAGTACAGGAAGCGACGCGGTGCGTGCCTCGTGCCGGTGCATGCGTCATGCACGATTTGGTCTAGGGGTGGCACGACAGCGTTATCAAGATTAATTTTATTTCTTGCCTCTGGGCGTTCGCAATGCTAAAACACGTGGCAAATGGTGCGCAGGCTTTTTCTTAAGAGGTTATACAAATAGTTAAGCTTAGATAAAATATTTGTTATTGGTAAGTACTTATGCTTTGGTAGGTATTAGAGTATGTATTTATATATAAATAGGCAGGTAGATATAATTATTTTTCTAAAGGTAATCTGTAAAACTTAAATAAGCACGCTAACCCTCTGTAAAAACATGTTTCTGGTTAGCAGGTAGAAAATGCCTCGGCATTAAGCACACCCTTTGTACTTCAGTGCAATACAGTGTTTAAATAAATAAGGTCCAACAAGCCAGTCATATTTTCATACAACGGAAGGGTAACTGGGTAACCTGTTTGACGTTGACCATCAAAAACGAAGGATAATATAAATTTATCTGATCATAATCTATATTTGTATACAAACCCAAACCGTAAAACGTAAAAAACTATACATTTAAAAAATACAAGCTTCTGACATCATCCAAGGCGCATAGGCGCCAATATGACAGCGCCACCTATTTTATAATATTATTACGTTTAACATAGGAAATTTTAAAAGTCCATCGTACAGTTTGTGGTATCTGTTCTAAGCTATTTTTTAATACATCTGTAATAGTTTTATCTATTATTAACAAGAGATGCGAAACTAGAGTTTGGTGGCCAAAAAGCGCAACTTCGTATCTCTGCCTAAGCTTTACAAAATGAAACGATTACAGAGGCATTTATAAATAACTTATATTATATACCACAACACAAAGTGTACGATGGATTTTTAAAACTTGCTGTGTTTAACGTAATAATACCCATAGTTTATGCCGTAATATACCTGTTTCCTATGTATATGTTAGTAACTATAGTCCATTTCACCAGAAAAGTACTTAGTAGCTTCATTTAATGCAATATAAAATTAACTGAGTTGGAAATCATGACTTTTTTTTCGAACAGCCCTGAATCATTTAATTAGGCGTGAAACAAATAAAAAGTGATCCTTCAGGGAACGGTTCCTAAGTGATATGGACTTTAAGGTAGGTACTTAATTTTTATATTAAAATTATCTTGGTCTATCTATAGTACATTATTATTTAAATTAAAACAAATAATAATAACAACATAAAAACAATAATGATTCCAGGTTATTCTAATCCTGGAACAAACATTGGCTACATTTATCCCATAAATCAGTTTCCATTATTTCCATAAAAATAAAGCGTGTGAATCCACGAGCGTAAACAAGTATAAAATATGGCTCACCTGATAATAATTTTCTCTACCTGCCAACCCTAGCCAGCTTCACACTCCACTTGCCCATGCACAAATTGATAGCATCGCTCTCTCGCTCACTCACAATACCCTATCTCCCCGTCTCACTCGCACCTAACTGTGGCACTACAGTTACACGATGGTCTGTAGACTAACAATGGATTTGGATGTGATATGTATTAGATAAAAGGTAACATAAGATTTTTATTACTTGGATAAAGATAAAGATAAAAGATAAATATTTATTTATTTGCTTCAACATAATGTCGGTTATAGTTGTAGATCTTAAATAATAATTAATGTATCAATTATGTTCTACCTTAAAATTAGGCAAATATTAAAAATTGTATTTGTAATAAGTAAAATGCTTTAAAAATTAAATAGTCAAAGTCTCAGATCGTCCAATGAAAAGTTATTAACATTGTAGTAGCACTTACTTACTAATAATTGTTTGGAGTATTGGATAACGTTAACTAAACTAAAGTAAAGTAAAGTTGTTATTTATTGACATAATTAGCGGTATATTTGAGGGTATAGCAGCAGTACCCATACCCGCCGTGCTGTGTGATGCTGGCTTAGAATTTGCACCAACCCATCTCTTCCCGTAGGTGTCGTAAGAGGCGACTAAAGGATACCTAGGCGGGTAACAGCGCCCCCAGCAGAACAATTTTACCACCGAACTGCGATCCCCGACTCGCATGCCCAGCGTGGGGATTATGGGCAATACCCCGATGAGAGAAACGCTATATCAGCGGGAGTCTTGTGTCCAGCAGTGGACCAATACAGGCTGTTGGGGTGAAGTGAGGGAAGGAACACAGCACACGGAACAATGATGTAGATTGTAAACACGTCGCTCTGACTTTCGTGAGACGTTGGGAATTAGCACGTCTCACGTGAGATGTTAGGAATAACTCAGGGTACGTACGTGTGTTCCCTCCGAACTAAGGGAACTAAGATCTTGTAGTCGGTAGCTCAACATTGTCCAACTCTAGTCCTATTTTAACCGACTTCAAAGTAATTGATTTTGTTTTAAAAAACTATAAACCGACTTAAACTTTTATAGTTTTTTCATGAATAACAAAATTAGAATGGCAAAATAACACGGGAAGCACCAGCTTTCATTAAAAAAAGAATCATGATGATTGGACCACCCAGTCAAAAGTTCTGAGGTAACAAACATAAAAAAGAAATTAAAAAAAAAATACGATCGGATTGATAACCTCCTCCTTTTTTTGAAGTCGGTTAAAAAAAGGAGGAGGTTCTCAATTTGGTTGGGGTGGTGCAAATTCTAAGCCAGCACCACACAGCTCCCTCCAAGCTAAGGGAACTAAGATCTAGCAAAAACACTTCAATAGTAAGAGAAAAGTTATCCCAAGCTAAGCCTTCGCAAGTAGGCATGTCTGACCCTGACAATGAATCAACCCCTTGACATTGCAACTGCTTCGTCCAACCTTTCTAGGGCTTCATTCTAATTGCCGGGGCGAGTCGCTAGTAACAAATATATATAGTAGTTTATGTAGGTATATAGGCAATGTTATGTATGTAGTATATTTAAAGTGTAATATATATATATAAAGTATTTTGTTTACATAACCTTCATGAGCACACAGATCCCCTAGTACTATCCAATTATCCTATCCATCCACGGTTGTCTGGTAGAGATCGCTCTTGAGCGATAGGACCGCCACTTGTCACTTAGTTTTTAAGCTGTTATATTGTATAGTTTTATTGTTTCTTTTAATAAGTGTGTAATAAAGAATTTTCTATCTATCTATCTATGTATATAAGTTTTTACACCACACAGCTCCCACCAAACTAAGGGAACTAAGATCTCGCAAAAACACTTCAATAGTAAGAGAAAAGTTAGCCCAAGCTAAGCCTTCGCAAGTAGGCATGTCTGACCCTGACAACGAATCAACCCCTTGACATTGCAACTGCTTCGTCCAACCTTTCTAGGGCTTCATTCTAATTGCATCAAGGAAGTTTATATGCAAATAGATGGCATGTCGGCTTGGATTTCGGTCTCTGGCACCCTCCCTTGCATACTAATTTGAGCCTGCTGTCTTCACTAAATAGTATAAAACAAAGACGGTTTCCGCTTTTTGTCTGTCTCTATGTATGCTTAGATCTTTAAAACTACGCAACGGATTTTGATGCGGTTTTTTTTAAGAGGGCGCTTTGCGCGCCATTTTGTGAAAAGGATAGTCATAGGATTTAGCGTTCAAGAAAACTACACCACTTATAAAAAAACTTAAACGAGAAATCTAAGAATTAGAATAACTACGAATCAAAACAAAACTCTTTTATAGGCTGCGGTGTTCCTGAGATCTAGACCAAATTAAGCGCAAAACAGTGCACTTTCACGATATTTTTAATGAATCGTGTTTTCATTATGAATGTAAGCGGGTTAACTACGAACCTTGTTTGCGTTGGAAGAACACCAACGTTTCATCCCTTAACGAGGGACATAATTAATTCGTCAAACTACGAAAGTTTCTATAGTAAGAATCGTGTTTTCTTTCACAACCAAGGAACCGAAGCAAAATTTTTGAATTTTATGTAATTCTTGTTTTTTCTACGGCGATCCCGTGATTACTGAGGTCTAGGCCTAGTTTTTTCAACGAATCCACTAGGTTCCATCCCTAATAGTTAAAGTGATTCAAGAGGTATGTTTTCTTTATTACATCAGCATTGCACCCGTGGAAAGCCGGGGCGAGTCGCTAGTAACAAATATATATAGTAGTTTATGTAGGTATATAGGCAATGTTATGTATGTAGTATATTTAAAGTGTAATATATATTTACAGTATTTTGTTTATATAACCTACATGAGCACACAGATCCCCTAGTACTATCCAATTATCCTATCCATCCACGGTTGTCTGGTAGAGATCGCTCTTAAGCGATAAGACCGCCACTTGTCACTTAGTTTTTAAGCTGTTCTATTGTATTGTTTCTTTTAATAAGTGTGCAATAAAGAATTTTCTATCTATCCATCTATATAAGTTTTTACACCACGATGCTTCTCATAAACCAATAACTATGTAATATAGGAGACAATATGTCTGGCAATCATCACGGTTATAACTTACTAAATAAACATTTAGGAATATATTCGATGACATATTTTCAATGCAAGAAATATCTTACTGAATTATGACTCTAAACTGTGATGAAATAGAGACCATTGTACAAAAGATGCGGCTATAATGCCTAAAGAACTCACAACACACGCAAACCAACGGTGTCCAACTCTGGTACCCGACTCCTACGAGGCCGGCCGATGTTATTGGAGAAAGACAACCTAACTCGTACTACAAATACATACCATACCTACCTTACATACTCTACATACAATATACCTACATACTTGCCTACTACAAATTGCTGAATGTTTGATAATTATGTTCATCTTATTTTATGTTTAATTAATAACCATGATGAAATATTATGTAATTATATAACCGCATCTGTATTGTTTTGACTTAATTTTTATCTACTGAACTTTTTCTTATTTAAATATTTTAGTTGTGCATTTAACATATAAACTGTTAACACTCTGGCATAAGCATATATTGCTTAAAGGGAAGTCCCCCTTAAGTTCAATTCTATAAGTTTTCTAAATAAACGTTTATTATTATTATTATTATTAATACTAATTACGGACTGCTTCCGACTGGTATTGATATGGATCAGTTGAGCTAACTGCAGACTGTTGCAAACAATCTACAGTGAGCTCAATTGTTTCAATTGTAAATACTAGTTTTATCCGATTGTTTTTTTCGTTATGAATAAAGTTATTTACAATGGGATATTTACCATGATTTGAGTTTTGAGCTTTCCAATATTTCGGCACAGTTTCATGCGCCATGATCACGGAATAACTGAATGTCTTGCGAGTGAGTTATTAATGGCAGATATATCGATCTACCCTCTTTTTTAGTCTTTTGCTACGAATGTTACCACTACCACCGGTTTCATTATCGAACGCAACTCGATCACGACACACGACACTGACTGTATCAGAACACGGTTCGGTTAATACAACACATCTTCGTGTTTTGCACATTCTCACAATAGGGTTCCAGGTTCCGGATAGTCGGAAACCTTCTTCTCGGTTGAAGTTCCTGTGGTTGGTAATCTCAATAGCCTCCTGTACTAATCAAAAAAATCTAAATATTGGAAAGCTCAAAACTCAAATCATGGTAAATATCCCATTGTAAATAATTTTAGTATTAATAACCATGATGGATTTAAAAGTTTTATCAATAAAGTTTTATATCAGTAATAGATGGCAGGTAGGTAGGTGCCTTAATATGAATCAACAATCAAGAAACGCAAAATGGTGATTGCCAATATTCAACCTTATTGGTTCACTCACATTACGACCATAATTTGAAGGCCCTACCTGTCTGCCTTGTGACATCTATAGAGCGACAAGGTGACATCGGAATATCAACCGTATCGTAAAGGCATTGGAATTTAAATTGGATGCGTGGTTAAAAGGAAAATTGTAAAGATTTTCCGATGAGGTTTTTCCTGGTGAGTTTAATATTCTACCCGCATATCGAGCGTTATTTAGGAAACTATTTAGAAGGACGCTAACAGTTTTATCACTAACAAACTAACAAACTAACAAACAAACAAGTAATCAATATTATACTTTATTGAACGGACAAATAAAATAATTTATTCTAAATAAAAAAACGTACAGGCGGCCTCATTGACAACCCATTTACTGTTGTATGAAAAAAAAGCAGTCGAATGTGAAGTGGGCAGACTAGTGTCAATTCATGATGTTGATAATCAGAATAAAAAAGAAGAAATGTGAACAGTGATGTCACTTCCGCTCTAGCCAATGGCGTAGCGTTTTGAAATTTTGCGATTGAGATTTAAAATATCAATTTTTCAATGGTTAAATTCTACAATAAAAACATCTCAAAATGCTAAAATAAATAATGTATATATGTTTCTATATCAATAGAGAATACGTATATATTTTGAAATCACATGCATATACCCTATTGGGTTTATTTTAAAAAACTATAAACCGACTTCAATTATAAGTACATATAGTTTTTCCATGGATCCCACTGTTGGAACAACTGGACCAAATTAAAATGGGACCATACAGGAAGCAGCAAGTTTTAAATAAATAATTAATATTGTTTTAAAAAACTATAAACCAATTTCAATTTTTACAGTTTTTTTACGAATTTTCATGGATCCCATTGTTGGAACTGAACAAAATTAAAATGGGACCACACGGGAAGCACCAGCTTTCATATAAAAAAATAATCTCGCAAATCGGACCACCCAGTCAAAAGTTCTGAGCTAACAAACATGAAAAAAAAAATACAGACCAATTGAGAACCTCCTCCTTTTCTTGAAGTCGGTTAAAAAGAATCATAGCCACACAGCTAGTGGTATCATGAAACTATCATAGTGCACTTGATATTGCGAGGCTGCCTTGAACCACCAGAGCGACCTCGCGTAGAAATGTAAGAGAAACAGAGCGCGGACGCGTTGCGGGGGTGCAGCGCAAATGGGGGGATCGGATAGTGTCTGGGTAATACTATAATTAATATTTTTTTAAAAAACTATAAACTGACTTAAGTTTTTATAGTTTTTTAAGGATATTCATGGATCTTATTGTCAGAAATGAACTTTATAAAAATGGGACCACACAGGAAGCACCAGCTTTCATATAAAAAGAGAATCACGAAAATCGGACTACCTAGTCCTAGTCAAAAGTTCTGAGGTAACATCTGATATTAAAAAATAAATAAATAAAAAAATCGAATTAAGAACCTCCTCCTTTTTGAAGTCGGTTAAAAATAGGTACTTACCTAGTAAAATAATAACATATTCGCTAGCAATTTAGGTACTTGCTTTAGGTGGTTTTAGACTCACTCCTGCCATTAGGCTTATTGTGCAAAACGCGATTTGCGTCGCTCTTTTATTTTTCGATGGCAAATTTTGGCTGTTCCATCTACTATAGAAGCGTTTTAAAAAAAAACACGCTTTTATTTTTATTTGATTCTAATATTACGGACATTGGCTAAATTATGTGGACCAGACGTAAACGTAAGAAGAAAAATAATAAAAATAATCATCAATCTGATAAAAATTTTTGACTTTAAGGAAAAACAAAGCTTTGAAAACCTTATTGCGTGTTATAAAAAGTCGAGATATTGCCCGCATTCCCACTTAATCCGTAACATAATAAACTTCTTTCTTCTGCCTACCCACTGACTGTGACTAAACACCGGTACAGAACTACTGCATATTTATATAACCGCATCTGTATTCAATAATGTCCGTAATAAATTGTTGATAAAACTGCATTACAAGTACCTGTAGGCAGGCAGAAAGTGTGAAAAATAAAGTATTGTCCACAGGGATATCAAAATCCCTCTATGCACTCGGGATTTTAGTGAAACCTCGCTTTGCTCGAGAGTCAAGAATCCTTCGAACTAATAGAGCGCCCGTTACGTTGTCTTCGCGAATACTGCTGTTTTTGTCGTGGGTCATTATTCAGTATTTATTGCATTCATACAATCAGTTCTTAGTGATAAGGTGAGTTTAAGTTAAGATCACAGTATGTACCCATTGTGGGTGTTGCAATGGAGAACTGGCAGGTATCGCGCAGTATCTTAAAATTAATAATAGTGAACTTAATATTAAACTAATTTATAATTTAAGTGGCTAAAAGGATCATTGAAGAAATCGTCAAGTTTGTAATAACATTTTTTTATGAGCATCTCTTTCAGTTTGCTTTCGAAAGTGTTATTTTTTTCCAAGACATTTTAAGTTTTCTGGGATTTTATTGTAATTTTTCACCGCCTTAGAGTTGGGGGAGGATTGGTGGATTTTTAGTTTTGAGTCAAGAATCCCTCTGCACTCAGGATTTTAGTGATTGCGTTGCTCCTTTTCTCTATACGCTAGCCAAATTAGATGTAGAATGTTATTTACAAACCACCCTCTCCGTTGCCGTCTTGAGATCCTTCCTCCAATACATATTTACCTACGATTCGACGAAAATCAATTCTTAATTCTTTATTACACTTAAAACATACATTAAAGAAGTAATGGCAAAAGCGAGCTTAACCCGAAAAAGACTCTTCCAGCAAACCTTATTAGGAGAGAGAGACAACGTTAAGTGGGTACGTGTGCTGTGCATATTTTTAGAGAAAAAGATGGCTTAACCCTTAACTACATAATAAATTTATACATACTGTATAACACAAGTAAGCTTAATCAAGTAAGTTTTGGATATTAGCTGTGGTTATTTTGTGTCGTAGTTTGGTTTTAAATTTTCTACCAGATTCCGTAAAGCGTAGGTTGGACACATTTTTCCCTTGGTTTTTTAACTACCTTAAGCCACAAGGAATGATATATGGTACTATGCATAAGTTTCTTAAAATCGATTTACTTATATTGGTCATAGCAAAACTGCTATTTGCGATTGAAGTACCTAAATAGGTATATATAAGTATTAAGGGTACAGTACCTGAATGACCGAGCTTCACTCGGTGTTTTTTTGGGAAATTTAGTTTTTTTAGAAATTATAGTATTATTATTTGCCAATAGATATCAGGAAGAGTCATATTTTTCAGTTTAGTGAGACCGGTAATGATAATAAAGTCCATTATTAAAAACAATAAAATAGTATTTCTATTCGCCAATAGATGTCAGGAAGAATTAATAGATTACGATAAAGTTGATTAAAGTTTAATGAAAACACAAAGCAAACGACATTTTCTAAAAATGAATTCTAGCTAGATCGATTTAATGCCCCGCTAAACCCCCTGTATTAGTATACAGGGGGTTTAGGGGCCAATAAATCGTTAAATCCTGGAATCAAACATAGGTTACTTTTTATCCCATAAATCAGTTCCCGTGGGATAAAAAATCACCTTTAAACGTTTCCATAGGAACAACGCGTGCGAATCCGCGGGGCGCAGCTAGTTACTAAACCTATGTTTGATTCCAGGATTAGAATTACCTATATGCAAAATTTCAGCCAGATTCGTCCAGTAGTTATGGCGTGAAGAGGTAACAAACATCTTTCGATACATACATCCATACAAACTTTCGCGTTTATTAGGGTGATGTGATGCATACGTTTTTTAAGATCAATTTACTTATGATGATATTGGTCATAACAAAACTGCGATTTGCGATTGAAGTACCTAACTATAATATGTATATAAGTATTAAAGGTACATAATCAATAATCCATCAATGGAAGTAGGTATCAATTAATTCAACATTCCTTTCCATTGATTCACAGGTTTTCTAGAAACATGAATCAATTCTGTTATTTTAGTTTCAATTAATGAAATCCGCGGTTGCATTCATAACAATACGTTTGTTGTTTTTATTTTTTAAATAGGGGTGACTCAATCAACAGCGTCTAACTTTCTTTATTATCTTATGATAATAATCTCAGCCATCATAAAATAATGATTCATGTCTGAGTCTGACTCGCCATAAAAAAGTGAGTCATAATCATAACTCTTTTTTAACCCCATCAATGTCGAAATAATTTGTTTCACCCTCGCGATGCTAAGTAAAGGTATTTGCATATCACCGAAGAGTTAAGGCTTAGGCTTAGGGCTTAAGGTTTAAAACTAGGAGATTAAAACTCGAAAAGGTTGGTAGGTAGATTCAGTAGCTACTGAATCTACCTACCACCTGCTGAATCTATCAATAACATCTAACAATAGGAACAATACAATAGGAAGGAAGGATAGATATCATTCCTACCTATGCAAAGATTACCCAACACAAGATAGGAATGATAAATTGATAACTTTATCTAAGAACAAACACAAAAGTGGGTCCAGTTATTATTCAGTTATTATCAAGAGTTCAGTAATTTATAATAATAAAATAAAAAGACATATTTCTTAAAACCTAATACAAAAATACTTGGAAAAACACTGATCTCAATACCTACTTCAGTAATTATCAAGACCTTATTCAGATGTCGCCAAAACCAGACTAAACGAATCTGACTAAAATGATGCCATTCTTATTATTTTGACCGGTACAGCGACATTTTAAGTATGTACTGTCAAGTTAGTTTAATTTAGTGCAACTGAATAGACTAATACCTTGTAATACAAGTAAACAACATAATTATTGTATAAAATTGTATAAACCTCAGTTCTATAGGTACCTAATTAATTACTTATTATAATATCTGTGTTAGGGTAAAGGTATTTTTGTCAAAACTTGTTGGCTTGTAATTTTTTTTCATATCGTCACCAATACAAGCCTCCAAATTTTTTTTTACGGTAAATAGACCTTTGTTTGACCGCAATCTCACCTGATGGAAAGCGATAGAAGATGCGGCCGGCGGTGTATCACGAAGGTCTAGAAGATACCTATTCACCCTTGTCTTGAAGAGACCCAGGTTGTAATTGGCCGGAAAAACAGAGGCAGGGAGTGAGTTCCATTCCTTTGCGGTGCGAATAATAAAGGTGGAGGAAAACCGCTTAGTGCGAGTGGAGGGTACGTCCACCAAGTATGGATGGTATTGCGCTGTGCGTCTGCTTGTCCTGGAGTGGAAGGGGGATGGTAGGATCAGGTCATGTAGTTCAAGTGAGCATTCTCAAAAATGTATCCTTTATAAGATCGAAAGACAAGCAACCTTGCGGCGGTGGTCGAGAATTGCGGTGGAAGAAAAAAAAAACAAAACGGGGTAGTGCTTTAAAAAAATCTATGGCATCTACCTACCTATTTAGAACTTGATTAGGCAAGGGCGTTCGATTTACACTGCGCGGCAGTTTCAAATTGGAATAATAAAATTTTATTATTGTTTCAGTTTATGGAGAGAAAACAGAAAGTGAAAAGTGCAAGTTAAGTGTACCTATTCCAACTTAGAATTGCAGAGCAGAGCTTCTTAATTCAAAAATAGTGCTACCAGTTGTAACGAAACTCCCAAAACCAACGGAAGCGTGTGCCAAAAATAATACAGCGTGAAGTTCAAGTTCAGTGTTGCCAGAAAGGAAAAGTTTCCCTGAATTAGTGTTAAAGTGTGTGTTAGTGTATAATGCGTGATTATGGTTGAGCCAATGCATAAGACGTGTGTGCGAGTGAGCTCGGGAGAGGACGATGAGTCTCGAGATGAGGTGGACCACGATCTTCCGAAGAGGAACCCTTTTGTTCGGGTAAGTCTAGTTAGATAAAAACTACAAAGTTGATTCCACGATTTTTAACCGACTAGACGCAAATTTTGGGACTTCTGCGGACTAGCCGTTTATTTTTTAGATATTAATTTAAAATTCGTTATATTACCCCCAAGGGTAAGCACTATAAAACCTAATAGCAGTAATCGAATCATTAGAAAATTACATAACCCAGGTTACAAATCTAGAAAAAAAATTAGTCTAATTTTTAAAAGCATGACTCGATCAGGGGCGGAATGGCTATCTCCGAAACGGAGTAGGTATAGGTAATGGCAAAAGTGTATTGTCTTTTTATTAAATAAGATATTCTAGATACAACGCTTTCCAAACACCAAGAAGGGTTTAAACCGAATGTAACATTCCTCGGGGTGTTTAAAATAACTTGCTGACAATTTACAATCTACGTTGATAGATTTATTTTCTACCGAGGTACCTACAATTTTAGTGGGAGGGATGGATAGGGATGGCTAGAGACGACCATACATATATAATTTTAATCTACCTTAAAGCTTGCAGTGAAAAAAATAATTTTGCAATAATAGGTTGTATATCCTTCTATTATTATTCGTTTATCCCGTTAAAATCTTTAACTATGTTAACAAACCCTTAAAGTTATTTTTTTTAACCTGCAATCTCAGTACCTATGTAATACCTTAGCAAGATATCAACAAATACGCTGAACACATTTTGCAACGGCCGATCGGCGCGAGGTTGACGCCCCAGTTAGCAGTTTTTGTTGACACACACAATCGTGCTGCAGAGCCGCGCCGCTGATTATCTCGAGTCTTATTTGACTGGCCTAGTCTGCTTGGGGAAGGGGGGGGGGGGGCATGTTGGTTTGATTTTACTGAATTATATTTAAATTCAGGTTTCTCCGTTTCTAACATAATAGGGGTTAGATGATTGATTTAATCTTTTTCAATATAACCGTCATTATTTTTTATTAAGCTCTGAGGAAATCGAAAACAGTTTTAGGTTGTAATCATAATTCTATTTATTTTTCTCATTTTAAGCTCTATGGGATTGAAGGTTGCTTAGTAAAATGTAAGTTAATTTTTAGGGAGATTAAACGAAAATTGTATATAATTTCTTCATTCAAAAATATTTTGGTTTGACTTTCTATAAGTGAAATTAAAATTAAAGTAGGAAACCTTACCGTACAACGTTGCCCATAACTTTTTGTAATTTTCTTATATCTTTCTGATTAACATTTTATCGAAGAATTCACTTCCTTTATCTATCTTTGTTACCGCACAACGTTGCTCTTATTTTTATTTTACTCTAATATTACGGACATTGGCGAAATTATGTCAACGGTAGACGTAGACGCCGATAAAGAAGAAAGGAAGAAAATTAAGTAGATTCACTTATAATAACCATTTTGTATGCAAGCAAACAAAAGGGTGTTCACTCACACTGCGTTTGAATCAGTCACTGCTATCTAAAAAAGACCATAATGATAGATTGATATACGTCTCTTAGTATTGAGATAATACGTATTAAAAAAGAAGAAGAGTCTTAATAAATAAATAAAAATACAAAGAACCTATCAATCTATTCCAATGACTGGGCTTGTAAACAACACTTCCTCATAGCTCCCAGTTTCATCAGGAAACTAAATAAAAAGAAATCAACTAGGAAAACGTACATTTTCTAAATTCTCCGATCTTTGCTAATCGCTAAGGGACTTACCTTTCAAACCACTTTCACTTGGACTTTATGGTATAAAGTTGGTAATACCTACTAGGTAGTTTTTAATTACTCTAGGGTATTTTAAAAATGCAACTGGCAACTGTGTGCAAGTTGTGCGGATAAAAAATGTCGCGTATCCGACATTCCATACTAGCTAATTTTAAGTCAGAAACAGTTTTCTCAGTATTTTTGGATATGCTTATACAAAAAGCAAAACAACGATGATTTCATTACTTTAAACTAATTATGAGAAGTTATGGCATGTTGATTACGTGACATTTTTGTTTTTTTTTTTCATAGGTAGAATAGTGGCATAGACACCATTACAATCTTTTAAGCAAACCGTTATAAAATTAATTATTACTTTATTATTTACCTTTTAAATTAGAAAAAAAATAGATAGAAAATTCTTTATTGCACACTTATTAAAAGAAACAATATAATAGAACAGCTTAAAAACTAAGTGACAAGTGGCGGTCTTATCGCTCAAGAGCGATCTATACCAGACATTATTCTAATTATTCTTTAGCAGTGGACTGATTTTTTTTTAAGATAGTATGAACATCTATCATAAAATGAGAACCAAACTTTGGACCTAGCCTCAGTAGCCCGGAAACTGAAACTAAAACATTCTTCCTTCTTTTGGATAAAAACCTGAAAACATAATGCTCTGCGGCTTTTTTTCGTGGCAACACTGAATGCGAAATCAAAAAGTTAGAAAAATAAAATGAATAAAAAGTAATATGTACTCTTTTGCACACATGTTTATTACCACAGAATCCATACCTTTTTATAATATAAGTATGGATGGTATGATACCATCCATACCAATTTTATAAAAAGTTTGGATGGATGGATGTTTGTTACCTCTTTCGGTTAAAACAAATGAACGAATCAGGCTAAAATTACACACTAATTCTTATACTGGATATGGGATAAAAAGTAGCCTATGTTTGTTATAAGCTACTCTTTATCCCATAATTCAGTTATATATTACTTATAATTATTTTATTACATATATTATTATACGTTATTTTAGTACATAGTTATTTATTCTGTGCAGAATGCCAGTTAGGCAATGCTCGAGCTAAATCGTAGGTTTCCTATTCGTAGGTTCGGAATGTGAGGTTAGCAAGATAGCAAGTGCATTCTCGACAAATAGCTTTAAGCGCATTTACACCTCCATGTTTGAGTGTTTATGTTGACCCAAAAGCATTTGTTTTACTAAAATGGTGGTCATAAGCTCAGACGAAGTAAAAAAACAAGACAGAGTGACGCCGGCCGACAAACTGATGCCGGTTTCGTAAACATGTGCGCGTTTGATGAGTGTTGCCGTGTAGTAAAAACGAATTACCCCTAATATTTTATTGTATTAGCAGAATGAATGGATAAGTAAATAGTAGATAAGATGACATTTTTTCAAATTGTATATTTACCTCACTTAGAGGTAGTATAAAAGTAGGTATGTTTATTCCGACTAGAAAGGGGGACAATAAAACAACAGTAATATCAAACATTGGTTTTAATGGCCTTTATATTGCGTAAGTTTTCTGTAGAACTGTCATTTACGGTCCACCGTTCTGGAAATTGTTTCCAATTTCGAAATATGGTGGAAACGTATTAGGTACATAAATATTTTTCGATGATGCATCGCTTATTTTATGCTCTTGGCCAGCATAACTGTGCTCAGTCTCCAAGTTAGAGAAAACGTTGTCTTTGCCAATAAATCGCTTTAAAATCTTTTTATCAACTGATTTATATTGCTTTTCACTAACTATCACTATGGTTTCATTACATTATTTACGCACAACAGTTTCACAATTTTTAGGCCAATTTTTGGTATTTTTACATAAAAGGAGTATACGACGGTAAGGGAGGCAACCTTTGTTTTGAATTTAATATAATTTTTCCTCTATAGCAATATTTTTCAAGTCACTGCGTTCGGGAGATCGGAGGCTAAGCAAAAGGGGGTGAGAGGAAAGTGTTTTTTTTTTTATTTCGATGCAAAATAAGCCTCTAGTTCCCTGCAATCGAAAACCCTCAGTAGCACTTACAAAAGGGGAAGGAGGGCTGGGGGCAAGGTAATAAGGTAATAAGGTAATACCTTTTTTGCAATAAAAAATATCCCTTTCTATATGAACGCAACGCCATAAATGTTGTTATCCAAATTAGTCTGTGGGCAAGATTTGTTCCGAGGGGGGGGGATGGGGGTGCAAATCTCAAAAAGTCGGCATTTGCCTTAAGCCTGAGATATACATTTTCCTAAAAATGTCCTTGTCTCTGCATGTCCTTAATGATATCCCTTAGTCGAGTATATTTACTAACATTTAACTTTTAGACCCACTTAGACCACGATATCTCGTTAGACCCCAATTTTGCCTGATGTTATTAATTATCCTATAACTACCGGGACATCAAGACGAATCATTAGACTCCTCATTTATTGAAATCGGACTTATAGTTTCAGCGCTACGTGAGAAAATAAAATCGGCTACTTACAAACATACAAACGAAGCCAGTAGCCAAAGTATTTATCCATGCTCCGTTGGTAGTCGGGTAAAAAAAAATAGGTACCTAAGTAAATTAATACATAACATTACGTTTCACGTCACATTAATAACTTCCTCAACAAACGGGAACTTTTGTGACGCTTAGTGTTGGCAACACTTGTGGCGGATTTGTGTTCCAAGTTGTCATGATAATTTATAAAGTTGATTTACTAAAAATATATGTTTTTAAGTTTACTTAAGTATGAAATGTGATTCCATCCTACTTCTTGTGTATTGAAGATTGGGTTTTACACCATTTTACAACACAATTTGACATTGTTTCTGTAAAAAATACGAAATATTATATCGTGACACTCCGCGCGCCGGCATAGCTCGACTGACAAGGTATGGCTTAGTTTCGTTTTATGTCTGTGCGTGTAACTGTGTATGTACACGGCTAGGCTTAGTTTTGCCGCCATCGGTGAGTCGGCCGGCGAAACTCTATCTTGCTTTTTTATTCATCTGAGGTCATAAGAAGCCACCTATGGGGTAAATACATTAACATACTGTCTTTTTTAATTCCTGCACTAAAGATAAACAAACCGTAGTACTATACCTCAAATTAACTTTCTTGTTGACGATTTTTAAACATAATAGAAAGTACTTGCTGATTTGAGATCCTTTATTCAGTAAATATGGTTTCTTAAAAGTAGTAGTAGCCAAATAAATAATAAAAACAAAAATGGACGTCAATGTATTTTTGGTAGAAGCTGGTCTAAACTTATAAAGGGAATAAAGCACTTTGAGTGTTGCCGTTTTTCATAAACAGCACTGATAAACAAATCTGATTTAAAAAAGCGCGTAAAATCGAAACTCAATGCAGAAATTGTGAACAATTTTCCCCACAATCTGTGTTTTTCAATCAGTGACTCATGCTAGTCACGCAACGATAAAAATAATATTGCATCAGTGTGTACACACCCACTTAAGTTTTTCCCTGCCCTTTCCTCTGAACCTACATAATCTACCTGCTTATTAACTACTTGGGTACAAACTGGTACAGTCAGCTTCGAAAATAAACTATATTATATTTAGACTTAGATATGCAAATTGTATTAGTTGATAAGCGATAAACTTGCTAGTGGTTTATTTTTACTTCTTCCGCTAGTGGACAAAAAATTGAAGTGAATTCGAAATAAAATTGCACCTTATTTCTTATTTGATATTTATTACTATTTGTTAAGTTGTTTATATAGGTACTTGAAATTTCACTTGTACATGTTTTTTTTGTAAATCTAAAGAATTAAACGATTTGACTCTGATTCTGTAAAAACTTTCGTAGTCTGACATATTCATTATGAATGAAACACAAACTAGGCTTCCGTTTAGGGTTAACTACGAAGCCTAGTTTGTGATGGAAGAACACTAATTAACCAGGTGTTTTTCCAACACAAATTAGGTTCGTAATTACCCACTTGCATCATCACGATCTTTAGCAACCACACACAGTGAGAAGGCTGAAAAAAATTATATGTACTTACATACATATACTAGTGGCCCATCCCAGCTTCGCACGGATAGTAATTTTTTTCTTAACATTAACAATGGTGAAAGAATTGTTAAACTCTGTCTAGTTTTTGTGTTTATATGTTACAAACATCAAAAAGTACGAATCTTTCCTCGGAGTGCATCGGTACATTTATTTTGCGACTGACTGTACCTATACCTACCTAGAAGTTAACCTGTCGCACCTTATCTGTCATGTTGGGCAAGTTATTTGCGCTACTCTCACTGGTGAAATATCCTGTACTTCGGCTATGGCGTTGCTGCAGTAAGTAATCTTCACTGGTTTCTTGTATAATAATAAATGTTTATTCACAATGTTTATTCACAAAAAGTAGGTTTACAAAGTCGGTACTTTTTTAGTATTTTAATTGTTATCCTAACAATTTATGATCTGCACGCACACTAATATTATAAATGCGAAAGTTTGTATGGATGGATGGATGTTTGGTACCTCTTCACGCCAAAACTACTGAACGGATCGGACTGAAATTTTGCATACATATAATTTTTATCCTGAAATCAAACAAAGGCTACTTTTATCACATAAATCAGTTCCCTTGGGATGAAAATCAGCTTTAATATTTCCATAGGAACACGCGTGCGAAGCCACAGGGCGCAGCTAGTATATTATAAATAAATTACGGTTACTGAGTACAGGTGTTTCGGCAAGTCAGTATAACACGAACGAACAGTTTTTGAAATACCTATGCAGTTTTACTGGCAGTAAAATATTCTAGGAATGGCTACACGCCTGCAACTACTTGTTTACCTCCAAATCTCTCCGTTCTCCATCAAACTATGCAGTAAAGCGACAGATGGCAACATTCTGTATCCATATACACTAGCCATACTCGATGTAGAATGTTTGTAAACAAGCCGCCCATAATTGTCTTAAAATGCACTGTGTTGTTGCGTCTCGTTGTGCGCTTTATATTATTGATCCTTTCTTTAATAAATATTGCTTTATAATTGTATGTATACGTATCTCAACCTTAACGCCAAGCAAGTGAGATTTAATTAACTGTCGTGGTTTGTTTACAAATATTCTATGTTGAGTTTGGCTACATATCGAGAGGTGTGACTTCTGCCCGCGGCTTCTCCCGTGTTTTTAAAAAAAACCTTATGCTAATCCATGTCTAGAACTACATGTTTGATTGTTTTTGATTGTTCAAAATTTCAGCAGTGGTTTTTTACTACAGAGGTAACAAACATCTAAACATTCAAACTTCTCCATTTATAAGTCGTACCTGTTAGTATGAAAGTTAGTACAAATAAATAAGCATTTATAGGCTTTTGGGAAGTGAGAGCACACCTAGATAAAACAACTCGCCTCCTCTATACGGTAGCACTCATAAATGTAGGGAAATATTCAATAAGTAGCAAAAAATCGGGGAGTTTTCGTTGATTATCTGGCAATCCTAATTTTGACTCTAACGGTTGGTTAGAGTCTAACCTATCTAACTAACTTATACCTATTTAGTTTAAGATCTTGTCATCAATTAATATTTTATTGAAATTGTTCGTTTTAAGTAAGTAAATAAACTTTTAATAATTAACTTTTCTATGTATAATGAAAATATCTATCTATGTAGTGTATTGTAGTTATCTAGTAGGGGAGGGGGGGGCATAACGGGGACGCTAAGGGAAATAAACAATAAAACAATGAAGATAAAATATTTTTTAATCAAAACTAATGAAAACTCTTTGGTTACTTATTAATTAATCATTTGGCACCGAATTTGGTGAAGAAAGAAATCAAATAATATATTTAATTTTAATTTCACAAAACTTTAATGAAAACTCCATCGTGCCCCGGGGTAGGGGCAGTATGGGGTACCCATTGCGGGGCAGTACGGGGTACACTATTTTATTTGTCACAGAATAAGCAGATGTGGAATTCTTCTAAATCTGCGTCATCAACTCCTGCACAGGCGGTATGGGCCCACTGTCCACATAGCTGGCAGGCCACCCAACGCTCCGAAGACTTCAAATAAGTCTGGTTCGAGTCAACACAGTAGATGCATAAGACATCTTCCTTAATATTATCTCCATATTTTCTTTTTAACATGGTTAAAATTGTGAGTCTTAGCATTTTTTTCTGCGAGCTGATAGGCTAGTTTTCGTAGGATGACAGTTGTCAATCCAAATAATCGTTTCTCCATATCTTTTACATACCTAACAAGCTCCTCTTCTTCTTGTTTGGAAAATACGGGTTTAAAGTTACCTGGAGCTGAATTAAGAGATGCCTCGGCCTTTTTTATTTTTGCGACGTAACGCGCCAATGTGGTCAGTGGAACACCGTGCAATTGAGCTGCTTTTCTGAAACCTGCTGATTTGCTTAAAACGGGAGCGTTGAAATGGGGACGGGGCACAACGGGGTACCCCATTATGCCCCATAGCCATGTCCCCGTTATGCCCCCATGTCTTACAGAATTTTAAATAACAAACAAAAAATTGAATTCAAGGTCAGAGTGATTTTACTCAAAACATATCAATAGTTGATGTTGGTAGTAATACACATTAAAGAAACTATAGTAGTAATCTAACCACTTACCTTTTTAGATGCGTTTTGGTAACCATTCGAAATTAGATGAAATGTTGCCAGAAAAAAGAATTAGTCGTCAAAAATAAACGCGTGCACTCTGGTCGCCGATCACTACCGCACTTAAGTTCGTTGCGAAATACCCTCTTATTGGCGAAAACAAAACACAGCTAATGTGTGTAGTTACTTGTAGGTGTGGGGGGCCCCGTCGGTCGTGCCTCGCGACCCCGTTATGCCCCCCCCTCCCCTACCCATAAATAACACAAGCTCTGCTTAGCTTGGGGCTTGAAAATGCTGTGTGAATAGTCCATTTCAATTATTTTTTATGAGTTTTGGTGGTCCCCTATAATTATGTGACTGCGAAAAATTAAACCAAAAATTATTTCATCGGCAAACTATTAATCGAATCCTTTTTTCTTCGACTTTGTGACTTTGTTTTTTTCGCCATTACTAATAAGTAATACCTTCATGCTTTTAGCACGTGTACATATCCGGTAAAAATCTTGTCAACGAACAACAGACAATCTAAACTATAACAAGCTAAAATTTCCTTACTCTTGTTAATATTATAAATGGAGAAAGCAGATGGCCACGCATGGGATATTCGGTATAATAATAGTTTATTTGGCGAACGGCCTATTGTAGTGAAGGCGTCTAGTGGAGCAGCCATGGGAATCGTCTATTTGTCACTTTCTACGTGTAGTCTGGGAGATAACGTGTTAAATGTTACGTTTACGTTACCGAGTCCCTTGATATAAACAAATGAAAAAGACATCCTCGGGCTGAGTTGGAGGGGTCGATTCGATTCTAACCACACCTCGTCCTATATTGATCCACTGCTGGACGTAAGCCTGCGCCTGATAAGCGCCATAAAAGCTTGTAATGCCCATAAACTCCACGCTGGCCATGCTGTTGCCCGCCCCCGGTGGATAGATATCCACCGGGATAAGGATGGCGATTAAGAGATTTTAGTCGCCTCTTACGACACCAGGGGGCAGAGTTGGGGTGGTGCGAATTCTAAGCCGGCACGCGCCGCGTCCAAATTCAAAATCAAAAATGTTTATTTTTTTTACAAAATAAGCTCATAAATCGCCACAGCAGAGTACATAGAGTAAATAAAGCAGTACGTTCTCCCAGCGCTTAGGCACTCGACGATATGTATGTATTAAATTTGCAACTACTCGTACACGCAAACACTCGATTACAGTTATATTTCGAATACTAGCTGCGCCCCGCGGCTTCCCACACTTTTTTCCTATGGAAATGTTTAAAGGTGAATTCTATCCCACAGGAACTGATTTAAGGGATAAAAACTTATGTTTGATTTCAGGATTAGAATTTCCTGTATGCAAAATTTAAGCTCGATCCGTTAAATAGTTTTCGCGTAAAGAGGTAATAAACATCCACCCACAGAGGGCATCAAAGAAGAAAAACTAAAATAAAAAAAACAATTTAACCCCTTGAAGGCTCTTTCTCCAAAAACTGGACTTAAAATAAATAGTTTTCCCTCTTAAGGGGGATTGCAAAGGGAGACAAGAAATTCAAGATGCAAGAGGGGACTAGAATAACCATCAAATTGCACCAAATTTGAGCGTTCCATTTTCGAGAAGATCTTATCTCCTCTTTTTCATTACATTTATTTATTCATAAAGTTTCAGGTTTATACAAAGATCTTAAAATTATTCATAAAGTAACTACTACCAAAACCTGCCTTTACAGGCGTATGAATATTATATAAAAACTAGGTTGTATAAGTGCGCGAGCTGCAAGCAGCTCGCGTTTGTCCGTTACATGCCCGCCGCCATCAAATTCGTAATCTTTAGCTCCATGTTGGTCGAAGAGTATACCCATTTCAAATTCTTGGATGGGGGAGGGGGTTCGGGGGGTCTGGGGTGCAAAATCGTAATCCCCGACCTTATGTTTGTCGAAAACGATACCCATATCAAATTCTTGTATGGAAGAGGGGGTTCAGGGGGGGCTGGGGGCTTGAAGGGTAACGGCACGGCTCGCTTCGCTCGCCGAGTCGCATTGCGGTTCGCTTCGCTCACCGCAATACGACGCCGCTCGTGCTGCCACACATCAAGGCTCGCTTCGCTCGCCTTGCTGTGTGACGTGTGTCGTATTGCGGTTCGCTTCGCTCACCGCAATCCGATCCACGCCCACCGTCATCAAATTCGTTATCCTCACCCCCATGTTAGTCGAAAACGATACCCATATCACATTCTTGGATGAGGAAGGGGGGTCGGGGGGGCTGGGGTGCAAAATCGTAATCGCCACCCCTATGTTAGTCAAAAACTATACCCATATCAAATTCTTGGATGGAGGAGGGGCTTCAGGGGGGCCGGGGTGGGGGGTCACAGCACGGCTCGCTTCGCTCGCCGTGCTGTGCCCCGAAGTCGCATTGCGGTTCGCTTCGCTCACCGCAAAACGACCACGCTCCGTCGGCCACACAGCAAGGCTCGCTTCGCTCGCCTTGCAGTGTGACGAGTGCCAGTTTGCGGTTCGCTTCGCTCACCGCAATCTGGCCCACCCCTGCCGTCATCAAATTCGTAATCCCCACCCCAATGTTAGTCGAAAACGATACCCATTTCAAATTCTTGGATGGAGGAGGGGGTTCAGGGGGGGCTGGGGGCGTGAAGGGTGACGGCACGGCTCGCTTCGCTCGCCGTGCTATGCCCCGTGGTCGCATTGCGGTTCGCTACGCTCACCGCAATACGACGCCGCTCGTGCTGCCACAGAGCAAGGCTCGCTTCGCTCGCCTTGCTATGTGACGTATGTCGTATTGCGGTTCGCTTCGCTCACCGCAATCCGACCCACGCTCACCGTCATCAAATTCGTTATCATCACCCCTATGTTAGTCGAAAAAGATACCCATGTCAAATTCTTGGGTGGGGGAGGGGGTTCAAGGGGGGCCGGGGGTAGGGGGTCACAGCACGGCTCGCTTCGCTCGCCGTGCTGTTCCCCGTGGTCGCATTGCAGCTCGCTTCGCTCGCCGCAATGCTCCGCCCGAAAAAAAAGGTC
The DNA here is from genome assembly GCA_955876795.1 of Eupithecia tripunctaria. Taxonomy (NCBI): domain Eukaryota; kingdom Metazoa; phylum Arthropoda; class Insecta; order Lepidoptera; family Geometridae; genus Eupithecia; species Eupithecia tripunctaria. The sequence goes on along the minus strand of OY041623.1, from coordinate 1,486,067 downwards.
AAAAATAGGCCAATTTTTGGGTTTTTTTAGGTTTTTCTATAAAAAAGGGGGTCTAGGGGGCTAAAAGGGAAAATATTTTTTTTGCATTTTAAATAATTTGCCCTACTCTACATGACTGTGAAAAAAAAATTCTGAAAAGTCAGTCCGTTTGGGAGATACCAACGGGGGCTAAAAAAAGGGGGGTGAGAGGGGGGGTAAATTTTTTTTTCTCCCAATTCAAGAAGATACCCTCTATACGACCCTGCAATTGAAAACACTCTATCACGTCGTTTTCTGGTAGCACTTGAAAAAGGGGGGGGTCTGGGGGGCAAGGGGGGGTAAAAAATTTTTTGCAATCAAAATCACTTGTTCCCCGTTATACAACCCCCATAAAATAATTAGTCAGTATGGCTCTGCTTGGAAGCCCCCCTGGGGGGCGGGGGCCCCCCGGTGCAAATCTCAAAAAGTCGGAATTTTCCTGAGGTCCCCCGGTGTTGACTTATACATATCCGCAAAAAAAACCATACCTCTTCCTCCACCAACACGGAGATCAATTCTGTCAATCAGTCAGTGAGTGGTAATCGAGCTTTATATAATAGAACTAGGTTGTATAAGTGCGCGAGCTGCAAGCAGCTCGCGTTTGTCCGTTACATGCCCGCCGCCATCAAATTCGTAGTCCTTATGTCCATGTTTGTCGAAGAGTATACCCATTTCAAATTCTTGGATGGGGGAGGGGGTTCGGGGGGTCTGGGGTGCAAAATCGTAATCCCCGACCTAATGTTTGTCGAAAACGATACCCATATCTAATTCTTGTATGGGAGAGGGGGTGCAGGGGGGACTGGGGTCCTGGAAAGTAACAGCACAGCTCGCTTCGCTCGCCGTGCTGTGCCCCTTGGTCGCATTGCGGTTCGCTTCGCTCACCGCAATACGACGCGCTCAGTCGGCCACACAGCAAGGCTCGCTTCGCTCGCCTTGCAGTGTGACGAGTGCCAGTTTGCGGTTCGCTTCGCTCACCGCAATCTGGCCCACCCCTGCCGTCATCACATTCGTAATCCCCACCCCAATGTTAGTCGAAAACGATACCCATTTCAAATTCTTGGATGGGGGAGGGGGTTCAGGGGGGGCTGAGGGTGTGAAGGGTGACGGCACGGCTCGCTTCGCTCGCCGTGCTGTGCCCCGTGGTCGCATTGCGGTTCGCTTCGCTCACCGCAATACGACGCGACGCCGCTCGTGTTGCCACAGAGCAAGGCTCGCTTCGCTCGCCTTGCTGTGTGACGTGGGTCGGATTGCGGTTCGCTTCGCTCACCGCAATCCAACCCACGCCCACCGTCATCAAATTCGTTTTCCTCATCCCCATGTTAGTCGAAAACGATACCCATATCAAATTCTTGGATGGGGGAGGGGGTTCACGGGGGGCCGGGGTTGGGGTGTCACAGCACGGCTCGCTTCGCTCGCCATGCTGTTCCCCGTGGTCGCATTGCAGCTCGCTTCGCTCGCCGCAATGCTCCGCCCGAAAAAAAAGGTGAAAATCGGCCATTTTTTAGGTTTTTTTGGTTTTTTAATAAAAAAGGGGGTCTAGGGGCCTAAAGGGGAAAATATTTTTTTTGCATTTTAAATTATTTGCCCTACTCTACATGACTGTGAAAAAAAAAATCTGAAAAGTCAGTCCGTTTGGGAGATACCAACGGGGGCTAAAAAAGGGGGGGTAAAAGGGGGGGTAATTTTTTTTTTCTTCCAATTCAAGAAGATACCCTCTATACGACCCTGCAATTGAAAACACTCTATCACGTCGTTTTCTGGTAGCACTTGAAAAAGGGGGGGTCTGGGGGGCAAGGGGGGGTAAACAAATTTTTGCAATCAACATTACTTGTACCCCTCTATACAACCCCCATAAAATTATTAGTCAGTATGGCTCTGCTTGGAAGCCCCCCTGGGGGGCGGGGGCCCCCCGGTGCAAATCTCAAAAAGTCGGAATTTTCCTGAGGTCCCCCAGGCATGAGAAATACATTACCGCAAAAAAAACCATACCTCCCCCTCCACCATCATGGAGAACAATTATGTCAATCAGTCAGTCAGTGAGTGGTAATTTAGCTTTATATAATAGAAACTAGGTTGTATAAGTGCGCGAGCTGCAAGCAGCTCGCGTTTGTCCGTTACATGCCCGCCGCCATCAAATTCGTAGTCCTTATGTCCATGTTTGTCGAAGAGTATACCCATTTCAAATTCTTGGATGGGGGAGGGGGTTCGGGGTGTCTGGGGTGCAAAATCGTAATCCCCGACCTTAAGTTTGTCGAAAACGATACCCATATCAAATTCTTGTATGGGAGAGGGGGTGCAGGGGGGACTGGGGTTCTGGAAAATAACAGCACGGCTCGCTTCGCTCGCCGTGCTGTGCCCCTTGGTCGCATTACGGTTCGCTTCGCTCACCGCAACACGACGCCGCCCGCAACAAGTGCCAGTTTGCGGTTCGCTTCGCTCACCGCAATTTGGCCCACCCCTGCCGTCATCAAATTCGTAATCCCCACCCCAATATTAGTCGAAAACGATACCCATTTCAAATTCTTGGATGAGAGAGGGGGTTCAGGGGGGGCCGGTGGCGTGAAGGGTGACGGCACGGCTCGCTTCGCTCGCCGTGCTGTGCCCCGTGGTCGCATTGCGGTTCGCTTCGCTCACCGCAATACGACGCCGCTCGTGCTGCCACACAGCAAGGCTCGCTTCGCTCGCCTTGCTGTGTGACGTGTGTCGTATTGCGGTTCGCTTCGCTCACCGCAATCCAACCCACGCCCACCGTCATCAAATTCGTTATCCTCACCCCCATGTTAGTCGAAAACGATACCCATATCAAATTCTTGGATGGGGGAGGGGGTCCAGGGGGGCCGGGGGTGCAAGGTCACAGCACGGCTCGCTTCGCTCGCCGTGCTGTTCCCCGTGGTCGCATTGCAGCTCGCTTCGCTCGCCGCAACGCTCCACCCGAAAAAAAAGGTCAAAAATAGGCCAATTTTTGGGTTTTTTTGGTTTTTTTTGATAAAAAAGGGGGTCTAGGGGGCTAAAAGGGAAAATATTTTTTTGCATTTTAAATAATTTGCCCTACTCTACATGACTGTGAAAAAAAAATTCTGAAAAGTCAGTCCGTTTGGGAGATATCAACGGGGGCTAAAAAAAGGGGGGTGAGAGGGGGGGTAAATTTTTTTTTCTCCCAATTCAAGAAGATACCCTCTATACGACCCTGCAATTGAAAACACTCTATCACGTCGTTTTCTGGTAGCACTTGAAAAAGGGGGAGTCTGGGGGGCAAGGGGGGGTAAAAAAAAAATTGCAATCAAAATCACTTGTACCCCTCTATACAACCCCCATAAAATTATTAGTCAGTATGGCTCTGCTTGGAAGCCCCCCTGGGGGGCGGGGGCCCCCCGGTGCAAATCTCAAAAAGTCGGAATTTTCCCGAGGTCCCCCAGGCATGAGAAATACATTTCCGCAAAAAAAACCATACCTCCCCCTCCACCATCATGGAGAACAATTATGTCAATCAGTCAGTCAGTGAGTGGTAATTTAGCTTTATATAATAGAACTAGGTTGTATAAGTGCGCGAGCTGCAAGCAGCTCGCGTTTGTCCGTTACATGCCCGCCCCGCCATCAAATTCGTAGTCCTTATGTCCATGTTTGTCGAAGAGTATACCCATTTCAAATTCTTGGATGGGGGAGGGGGTTCGGGGGGTCTGGGGTGCAAAATCGTAATCCCCGACCTTATGTTTGTCGAAAACGATACCCATATCTAATTCTTGTATGGGAGAGGGGGTGCAGGGGGGGACTGGGGTCCTGGAAAGTAACAGCACGGCTCGCTTCGCTCGCCGTGCTGTGCCCCTTGGTCGCATTGCGGTTCGCTTCGCTCACCGCAATACGACCGCGCTCAGTCGGCCACACAGCAAGGCTCGCTTCGCTCGCCTTGCAGTGTGACGAATGCCAGTTTGCGGTTCGCTTCGCTCACCGCAATCTGGCCCACCCCTGATGTCATCAAATTCGTAATCCCCACCCCAATGTTTGTCGAAAACGATACCCATTTCAAATTCTTGGATGGGGGAGGGGGTTCGGGGGGTCTGGGGTGCAAAATCGTAATCCCCGACCTTATGTTTGTCGAAAACGATACCCATATCTAATTCTTGTATGGGAGAGGGGGTGCAGGGGGGACTGGGGTCCTGGAAAGTAACAGCACGGCTCGCTTCGCTCGCCGTGCTGTGCCCCTTGGTCGCATTGCGGTTCGCTTCGCTCACCGCAATACGACCGCGCTCAGTCGGCCACACAGCAAGGCTCGCTTCGCTCGCCTTGCAATGTGACGAGTGCCCACCCCTGCCGTCATCAAATTCGTAATCCCCACCCCATTGTTAGTCGAAAACGATACCCATTTCAAATTCTTGGATGGGGGAGGGGGTTCAGGGGGGGCTGGGGGCGTGAAGGGTGACGGCACGGCTCGCTTCGCTCGCCGTGCTATGCCCCGTGGTCGCATTGCGGTTCGCTTCGCTCACCGCAATACGACGCCGCTCGTGCTGCCACAGAGCAAGGCTCGCTTCGCTCGCCTTGCTATGTGACGTGTGTCGTATTGCGGTTCGCTTCGCTCACCGCAATCCGACCCACGCTCACCGTCATCAAATTCGTTATCCTCACCCCCATGTTAGTCGCTTCGCTCACCGCAATCCGACCCACGCTCACCGTCATCAAATTCGTTATCCTCACCCCCATGTTAGTCGAAAAAGATACCCATATCAAATTCTTGGGTGGGGAAGGGGGTTCAAGGGGGGCCGGGGGTGGGGGGACACAGCACGGCTCGCTTCGCTCGCCGTGCTGTTCCCCGTGGTCGCATTGCAGCTCGCTTCGCTCGCCGCAATGCTCCGCCCGAAAAAAAAGGTCAAAAATAGGCCAATTTATGGGTTTTTTAGGTTTTTCTATAAAAAAGGGGGTCTAGGGGGCTAAATGGAGAAATATTTTTTTTGCATTTTAAATAATTTGCCCTACTCTACATGACTGTGAAAAAAAAATTCTGAAAAGTCAGTCCGTTTGGGAGATATCAACGGGGGCTAAAAAAAGGGGGGTGAAAGGGGGGGTAATTTTTTTTTTCTTCCAATTCAAAAAGATAACCTCTATACGTTCCCGTAATCAGAACTCCTCCATCACTCCTCTGTCTGGTAGTACTAAAAAATGGGGGGCTTCGGGGGGCAAGGGGGGGTAAAAAAATATTGTCTTAAAAAATGATTTGTATTCCTCTACACGACTGTGAAAAAAACCCTCTTACAGGTCACTCTGTTTGGGAGATACCAACGGGGGCTAAAAAAAGGGGGTTGAAAAGGGGGGGTAATTTTTTTTTCTTTTAATTCAAGAAAACACCCTCTATACGACCCTGTAATTGAAAACACTCTAACACGTCGTTTTCTGGTAGCACTTGAAAAAGGGGGGGGTCTGGGGGGCAAGGGGGGGTAAAAAAAATTTGCAATCAAAATCACTTGTACCCCTCTATATAACCCCCATAAAAGTTTTTTTCCAAGTTGGTCCGTGGGCAAGAAGGGGGGAGGGGGGGGGCTCCCCGGGTGCAAATCTCAAAAAGTCGGAATTTTCCTGAGGTCCCCCAGACATGAGAAATACATTACCGCAAAAAAAACCATACCTCCCCCTCCACCATCATGGAGAACAATTATGTCAATCAGTCAGTCAGTGAGTGGTAATTTAGCTTTATATAATAGAACTAGGTTGTATAAGTGCGCGAGCTGCAAGCAGCTCGCGTTTGTCCGTTACATCCCCGCCACCGCCATCAAATTCGTAATCTTTAGCTCCATGTTGGTCGAAGAGTATACCCATATCAAATTCTTGGATGGGGGAGGGGGTTCAAGGGAGGCCGGGGGTGTGGGGTCACAGCACGACTCGCTTCGCTCGCCGTGCTGTGCCCCGGAGTCGCATTGCGGTTCGCTTCGCTCACCGCAATCCGACCCACGCCCACCGTCATCAAATTCGTAATCCTCAACCCATGTTAGTCGAAAACGATTCCCATATCAAATTCTTGTATGGGAGAGGGGGTTCAGAGAGAGCTGGGGTTCTAGAAAGTAACAGCACGGCTCGCTTCACTCGCCGTGCTGTGTCCCGGAGTCGCATTGCGGTTCGCTTCGCTCACCGCAATACGACGTCGCTCGTGCTGCCACACAGCAAGGCTCGCTTCGCTCGCCTTGCTGTGTGACGTGTGTCGTATTGCGGTTCGCTTCGCTCACCGCAATCCGACCCACGCCCAACGACATCAAATTCGTTATCCTCACCGCCATGTTAGTCAAAAACGATACCCATATCAAATTCTTGGATGGGGGAGGGGGTTCAAGGGGGGCCGGGGGTGGGGGTCACAGCAAGGCTCGCTTCGCTCGCCTTGCAGTGTGACGAGTGCCAGTTTGCGGTTCGCTTCGCTCACCGCAATCTGGCCCACCCCTGCCGTCATCAAATTCGTAATCCCCACCCCAATGTTAGTCGAAAACGATACCCATTTCAAATTCTTGGATGGGGGAGGGGGTTCAGGGGGGGCTGAGGGCGTGAAGGGTGACGGCACGGCTCGCTTCGCTCGCCGTGCTATGCCCCGTGGTCGCATTGCGGTTCGCTTCGCTCACCGCAATACGACGCCGCTCGTGCTGCCACAGAGCAAGGCTCGCTTCGCTCGCCTTGCTTGTGACTTGTGTCGTATTGCGGTTCGCTTCGCTCACCGCAATCCGACCCACGCTCACCGTCATCAAATTCGTTATCCTCACCCCCATGTTAGTCGAAAAAGATACCCATATCAAATTCTTGGGTGGGGGAGGGGGTTCAAGGGGGGCCAGGGGTGGGGGGTCACAGCACGGCTCGCTTCGCTCGCCGTGCTGTTCCCCGTGGTCGCATTGCAGCTCGCTTCGCTCGCCGCAATGCTCCGCCCGAAAAAAAAGGTCAAAAATAGGCCAATTTTTGGGTTTTTTACGTTTTTCTATAAAAAAGGGGGTCTAGGGGGCTAAATGGAGAAATATTTTTTTTGCAATTAAAATAATTTAACCTACTCTACATGACTGTGAAAAAAAAATTCTGAAAAGTCAGTCCGTTTGGGAGATATCAACGGGGGCTAAAAAAAGGGGGGTGAAAGGGGGGGTACTTTTTTTTTTCTTCCAATTCAAAAAGATACCCTCTATACGTTCCCGTAATCAGAACTCCTCCATCACTCCTCTATCTGGTAGTACTAAAAAATGGGGGGCTTCGGGGGGCAAGGGGGGGTAAAAAAATTATGTCCTGAAAAATGATTTGTACTCGTCTACACAACTGTGAAAAAAAAACTTTTGCAAGTCAATTCGTTTGGAAGATATCAACGGGGGCTAAAAAATGGGGGGTGAGAGGGGGGGTAATTTTTTTTTTCTCCCAATTCAAGAAGACACCCTCTATACGACCCTGTAATTAAAAACACTCTATCACGTCGCTTTCTCATAGCACTTGAAAAAGGGGGGGGTCTGGGGGGCAAGGGGGGGTAAAAAAAAATTTGCAATCAAAATCACTTGTACCCCTCTATACAACCCCCATAAAATTATTAGTCAGGATGGCTCTGCTTGGAAGCCCCCCCGGGGGGCGGGGGCCCCCCGGTGCAAATCTCAAAAAGTCGGAATTTTCCTGAGGTCCCCCAGGCATGAGAAATACATTTCCGCAAAAAAAACCATACCTCCCCCTCCACCATCAAGGAGAACAATTATGTCAATCAGTCAGTCAGTGAGTGGTAATCGAGCTTTATATAATAGAACTAGGTTTTACTGCGGCTCGCTTCGCGACCCGTTGTGTCAACCGCCATCATGAAATTCGTAATCCCCGACCTTATGTTTGTCGAAAACGATACCCATATCAAATTCTTGGATGGGGGAGGGGGTTAAGGGGGGGTGGGGGGTGGGGGGTGACAGCACGGCTCGCTTCGCGAGCCGTGCTGTGCCCCCCCACCCCGGAAACGCGGCTCGCTTCGCGAGCCGCGTTGCTAAACCACCACTGCGTGGCTCGCTTCGCTCGCCACGCAGGGGGAGGGGGTCCAGGGGGGGGTTGGGGGTGGGGGGTGACAGCACGGCTCGCTTCGCGAGCCGTGCTGTGCCCCCCCACCCCGGAAACGCGGCTCGCTTCGCGAGCCGCGTTGCTAAACCACCACTGCGTGGCTCGCTTCGCTCGCCACGCAGTGGGGGGGGAGGTTGGAGGGGGGAAAACTGAACGGCTCGCTTCGCGAGCCGTCAGTTACCAATTTCCGTAAAAAAAAAAAAAAAATTTTGAAAAAAGTCAAAATTTCCATACAAAACGACCTTCGGGCGGACCCCCTTTTGGGGGGGAAGGAGGGGGAAATTTGGAAAAATAGGATTTTTCCCTAGGTCCAATTGAACAGCCCCACCGTTATCTGCAGAAAAAACCATACCTCCCCATCCACCATCAAGGTGAACAACTATGTCAATCAGTATGTCAGTCAGTGGTAATCCAGTTATATATAATAGAACTAGGTTGTATAAGTGCGCGAGCTGCAAGCAGCTCGCGTTTGTCCGTTACATGCCCGCCGCCATCAAATTCGTAATCCCCACCCTTATGTTAGTCGAAAACGATACCCATATCAAATTCTTGGATGGGGGAGGGGATTCGGGGGGTCTGGGGTGCAAAATCGTAATCCCCGACCTTATGTTTGTCGAAAACGATACCCATATCAAATTCTTGTATGGGAGAGGGGGTGCAGGGGGGACTGGGGTCCTGGAAAATAACAGCACGGCTCGCTTCGCTCGCCGTGCTGTGCCCCTTGGTCGCATTGCGGTTCGCTTCGCTCACCGCAATACGACCACGCTCAGTCGGCCACACAGCAAGGCTCGCTTCGCTCGCCTTGCAGTGTGACGAGTGCCAGTTTGCGGTTCGCTTCGCTCACCGCAATCCGGCCCACCCCCGCCGTCATCAAATTCGTAATCCCCACCCCAATGTTAGTCGAAAACGATACCCATATCAAATTCTTGTATGGGAGAGGGGGTGCAGGGGGACTGGGGTCCTGGAAAATAACAGCACGGCTCGCTTCGCTCGCCGTGCTGTGCCCCTTGGTCGCATTGCGGTTCGCTTCGCTCACCGCAATACGACCACGCTCAGTCGGCCACAGAACAAGGCTCGCTTCGCTCGCCTTGCTGTGTGACGTGTGTCGTATTGCGGTTCGCTTCGCTCACCGCAATCCGACCCACGCCAACCGTCATCAAATTCGTTATCCTCACCCCCATGTTAGTCGAAAACGATACCCATATCAAATTCTTGGGTGGGGGGAGGGGGTACAAGGGGGGCCGGGGGTGGGGGGTCACAGCACGGCTCGCTTCGCTCGCCGTGCTGTTCCCCGCGGTCGCATTGCAGCTCGCTTCGCTCACCGCAATACGACGCCGCTCGTGCTGCCACAGAACAAGGCTCGCTTCGCTCGCCTTGCTGTGTGACGTGTGTCGTATTGCGGTTCGCTTCGCTCACCGCAATCCGACCCACGCCAACCGTCATCAAATTCGTTATCCTCACCCCCATGTTAGTCGAAAACGATACCCATATCAAATTCTTGGGTGGGGGGAGGGGGTACAAGGGGGGCCGGGGGTGGGGGGTCACAGCACGGCTCGCTTCGCTCGCCGTGCTGTTCCCCGCGGTCGCATTGCAGCTCGCTTCGCTCGCCGCAATGCTCCGCCAAAAAAAAGGTCAAATATAGGCCAATTTTCGGGTTTTTTAGGTTTTTTAATAAAAAAAGGGGTCTAGGGGGCTAAAGGGGGAAATATTTTTTTTGCAATTAAAATTATTTGCCCTACTCTACATGACTGTGAAAAAAAAATTTTAAAAAGTCACTCTGTTTGGGAGATATCAGCGGGGGCTAAAAAAAGGGGGGTGAAAAGGGGGGGCAATTTTTTTTTCTCCCAATTCAAGAAGATACCCTCTATACGACCCTGCAATTGAAAACACTCTATCACGTCGTTTTCTGGTAGCACTTGAAAAAGGGGGGGTCTGGGGGACAAGGGGGGGCTAAAAAAAAATTTGCAATAAAAATCACTTGTACCCCTCTATACAACCCCCATAAAATTATCAGTCAGTATGGCTCTGCTTGGAAGCCCCCCTGGGGGGCGGGGGCCCCCCGGTGCAAATCTCAAAAAGTCGGAATTTTCCTGAGGTCCCCTGGTGTTGACCTATACATATCCGCAAAAAAAACCATACCTCCCCCTCCACCATCAAGGAGAACAATTATGTCAATCAGTCAGTCAGTGAGTGGTAATCGAGCTTTATATAATAGAATTAAAATTATCATATAAATTAAATTATTAAGTGTCATGTCAAAATACAAATTAAAGAATTTACAATAATAATAGCTACCAATTCATAATTAATAATATTACAGTTTATATTCAAAAAAATCATGAATACTATAAAAACATTTTTCAGTCAGCCATTTTGTCAATTTTACTTATATCTATGATGCCACCAGTTTGGACCAGCCCAACCTATCCAACCGACAATATCGTGGGTGGGCACTCACCAATTTGCATACAATAGCTAGATGATTGGTGGGTCTAGGTCGAAGTATCTGATTCGATTACTGGAAGAGGATTAGTCGATAGAATCTTAAACGTTCCGCGAAAGATTTAATTAGGACACGATTTATTTACAATGTAAATGGAAATGGTGGTGAGATATCGTGAGGAGAATTATAAGAATAAGAAACTGCTATATATAGCTGAGTGGCGCTGGCTTAGAATTTGCACCACCACACTCTTTCCATGGGTGTCGTAAGAGGCGACTAAGGGATATCCATCGGGGGGCGGGCAGCAGCGCCCCTTGAAGAACAATTCTACCACCGAACTGCGATATACAACCCGCATGCCCAGCGTGGGGATTATGGGCATTACTCCCCATGAGATAAACGCCAATAAGGCGCTTGTCAGGGGGAGGCCTGCGTCCAGCAGTGGACCAATACAGGCTGTTGAGAATAAACTGCAAAGCAAGAGGCTCTGTTCAGTTTTTATAAAATTAAAATTAATAATACCTTATCCATCGAGCATGTAGAATGTTAGTTAGCAAACCACGACACATATAACTAAAACTTACTTGCTTGGCGTTGAGTATCAGTTGTAATTCTAAGCAATATTTATTGAAGAAAGGATCTCAAATCGACTACTAATTAATGTAAAACAGGAGAAGGCCTGTGTCCAGCAGTGGACCAATACAAGCTGTTGAGGTTGAGGAATTTTTTGCCCCCATACTAATTCATATAGACCTACCTATTCTCTAGAATCCGCTTTATCTTCCGATGTCAATATCCACCGTTGACTCTCAATCTTCAATGTTCAAAGTCTAAAGAACTAAATAACCATCACAATCCCAAGAAAAATCACCAAAATTCCAGCAACAAAAGATGCATCACCCAACATTTTTGTATCTGATAACCGTAATGGGTTAACCGGGACCAGCTTGAACCAGTTTCGGTAACAGTTAACTGTCTGTGGTCCCTCCACTTTCGCTGAGAGTCATGGTCAACCACCCACGTGCTTCCAAACTGATTTTTCTGAAGATAAGTGCGTTAGAAGACATTTTTGATGGATTGACGGGAAAAAGGAAGTAAGGACTTTGTGCCACTCTCTCAGAGAATGAATGACTGAATGACCTGCTTCTGACTGAATGAATCTAATAAATTCTAATTTGATTGTTTTATTTGATTGTAATTTACTTGGTAAATAATATCATATAAGAAATAATATTATATAAGTACCTACCTTGGTAGTACCGTAAAATAATCATTATTTTGTAACTATTAGCGGATTTTTGTTAATAACCCATCAAATTTTATTGTATTACCCATAAGAATATATGCATTGTGTGCGTGATGGTGTTTAATACATAACAGAAAAAATAATGAAAGAACCTATAATAAAACTAAAAAATTTACTTATTATGATATTTATCATCCAAAGACTATTTGTTTTTTTTTATTTACCTAGATATTTTTATATTTCAGCAATAAATTTTCACTTAAAAACAAAACAAAGCCCAGACATTTAGGGTTCCATTGCCTTATAGTGAAATCAGCTGTTCTCATTTCGAAATAAAAATTAATAATACATCCAACATGGAAGTCGAACCTTAGTATTTCACAACTCTCAAAAACTGGCTTCCCTATGAATATGAATTCTTAAGGTTCTCATTATCTGTCAAAAAGAGAGTCTAAAGTTAAATTTATGAAAACCCATCGACCTAGAAGATGCATTCCAGCAGAGGCTGGGCTATGGAAATGTCGTCGGATTCCCATCGCGCGAGGTCGCGGCGAGGTCGACCGTACTGTTAGCTATGGGCTTTATGTTATCTTGCATGATGTGTTGTATATGGCTTAGGTAGAGTAGTTATTGGTTGGTGGCTTGGTGGTTTCTAGTTAGTCGTGTTGATAGGAAGTTTTCTACTATCGATCGCCTGGATTGGGCTTCATCTGTCTGAATCTGAACCTTCTGTAAAGTAGAGTAAAAGTATATTTGGTAAAAAGATGGTAAATGCAGTAAATGCGTAGCAATGTATTTTTTAATTTTTAGGGCAGAGGTGCAATTATCTTTTTAATTTACATGTAATATTATACCATACTTTAGTTAAAAAACTAAAATTAATGTTAATAAATAGAAATAATAGAGTTTCCATACATAGAATTGACATAAATTTAGCAAATAAACAAAGTTTGAAGTCGTTATAGTTAAGTTATTTGTCAAAGTTCATAAGAGATAATATTATATAACTATTTAGAACGCAGTAGGTACCTAATTTAAAATGCATTGGTAATGAATTTGAAAAAGGTTTTTTAAAGGTGTTTGTGTATTTTCCGTGATCTGTTTTCTTACCTACTACTGATGCAAGATGTTTATAGTTTTACAAGTGTTTTATAAACATGACCCTGCTATAATAGTTGTAGTTCTGTAAGATAATGGCTTAAATGTCGAGTGCAATCGTGAGGGTTCAAGGAAATACCTATGAAGCTTGTTTTTTTCTATAATATGATTTTTAATGTGTAAGTCGGTCATTATCATAATTTTTAGTCTCTGTGCAGGTGCACTCGCATGCATTGTTTGATTTTTTGCTCCTTGGGTGTTTTTTTTTATTTTCCCAGTTAATCCAAATGTCTGATTGAAAAAGTAGGTAGCTTAAACTTTTAAAACTTTCGTTAATTAGGTAAATAATGGATGCATAATAAAAATAAGGATACATGAGCTATTTATATGGGTTTGGTATCTAATATATCGTAGTTTTGGGGTATTTTTAAAAGGTAGGATAAGCATTTTTTTGAATTAAACTAGTTTTCGTTACTTACTCATACATAATTAAATATGGGGGCATTCAGAGATGTGTCCCGTTTGAAAAGACGCGAACCTTGAACCAATACCTACATGGCATCATAAATCAAACTGTAACTGAAACTTTTAGCCATTTTCAACTTCTTATCCTAACTCTCAAAGTCTAATTTAGCTTGATGATTGCTCGATACTCTAACTAGGACCTTATAGCTATAAACTTCATAGACATTGTTGAATGCAAACAAAAACTACCGTTTTTGCGAGTACGCTCTTTTGTTTGTACCTCGTTTTGGAATGATAGGTTGACTTTTTTTATTAAATAACGATTTGCAACCGTTATTCAAATAAAAATAGATACAATACCAGTACTTAATGAGTATAGAATGAAATTGTATGATGTGAGTTCTAGACTTCTAGAGCACCATTGTCGTCGGTGTCGTCAAGTGAAAACCATAGTATTAAGGTTATTGTGGATAAGATAAGTATTGTGAAATAAAAAAATAACAATTGCAATGAAATAATTTAATTTGAAATAACTTAACAATAATTTAATGTTATTTGATTTGACGTATACCTACATGAATTTGTTTTTATAAATAAAATCCTAATAAAATCTTGTATCTTGTTCACCATAAGCGAACGCCTACTAAAAATCTAGAAGCAATGGGATATAATTGCATTAGAGTAACGCCTGATAGGAATCCCTCCGACTAACGCCTGACACAAAATCCAACTTTGATCTTACACGTTGCAGACATATTACTGTCAGGCTTTGAGATTATCGTAAGGCGGGATGGTTTCTAAAGAAGGTAGCTAGGTATGTCTGAAGTTTCTAGTTTGTAGGAGGTAGTTTAATAGTCGTAGCACTTCAACAGCTGTTTGGATAAAAAGGCCACTCGGCGTAGTGTTTGTATATTTTACTACTATTTGGCAATACAAAACGTTTTGATCTGAGGTTTTTGTTGATAAAATGCGTAAGCCCTCAGTAATTTCTAAGAAATCAAATTACCTTTCCCAAAAACTTTGACATCGACGTCGCTTCCTATGACATTTATGTAGTATGGTTGGATATGATCACATTCCCGTTTGAGGGAAAGATGTGGGTTCAAGTCCCGTCGAAAAAAATTTTTTAACCGACTTCAAGAAAAGGAGGAATTTCTCAATACTACTGTATTTTTTATGTTTGTTACATGATTATTTCATGAAAGATTATGCTTCCCGTGTCCCATTTAAATTTGGTTCAGTGCTCACAATGGCATTCATGAAAATCCATGATAAAACTATAAAAAATTAAGTCGGTTTAGGTACTAATATTAATTATTACAACGCCTCGCGGTTTCATCCACGTAGTTCCCACTTCCAGCATTATTTAAAATAATTCCGGGATATAATATTATGCCTAGCCTGAAATGTAAGCTTCTCAATGATGAAATATTTTTTTAAACCTCTACATACAAAATCAAAATAAACAAGAAACAAACAAACAATCAAATCTTTCCTCTCTAAAGAATTAGTATATAGGTTTGATTTGATCTGGTCCAACATTACATACTATGTCTATGTTATAATTGCTTTCTTCCTTTTTATATGTAGGTGCCTGCAAAATTCTCATCAAAACAAAACATTACAGAACCAATTCTCACCGCAGTGCTAAGTGTATAGTAAAGGTGCCGTTATAGAACGAAGTTGCGCGCGCAGCGGTCAGCGCGACCGCCCGCTTCCGCGTTCACCCACTCAGGCGCATCTTCTTAAGGCGAACACTTTCCCATGATAAGTAGGTGTTTTACAAATAATCTTTACGTTTTTAAGCTATTGCATAGCTTCTATCGCGGGCCTTGAGCGTGGAGACCGAATCCGGAAATTCCGTAACGAAAATAACCTTACACCCCCCACTGATACTTTTAAGTTTTGCCATCTATCGATGAATAGCAGAACTTTTAATGACTTTTTGAAATATCACGCTTGCCTCTTTAGTTCAGCAACTCGCCTCTAGGTGGCATTGGGATAAAAAATGCTATGCAATAGCTGTACCGCGGCAGTCCCCGAGTGCCACACGTCATTTGCAGAAATTTGTTCAGGGTGCTCTGGGTGTTTTTCTATGTATGTATAATAAAAAAAGACGTGTGGCAAGTTCGTGTGTGAAAAGTTCTACTATTCATCGATAGATGGCAAAACTAAAAAGTATCACCGCTGTTCCGGTCGGAGTGGGGAGCGTGAGGTTTTTTCGTTACGGAATTTCTGGATTCGGTCCCCGCGCTCAAGGCCCGCGATAGAAGCTATGCAATAGCTTAAAAATATATCAGTGTATACTATTATGCATATATAGTTATCTAGTACACATCTTATACCTTTAAACGAGCTTAATACCTGTTATATTGTATACAGGAGGTTTCGGGGGCTATAAATCGATCTAAATAGGATTATTCATTTTCAGAAAATGTCGTTTTATTCGTTAAATTATGTTTTCAATAATTAACTTTATCGTTATTAATTGACTCTTCCTGACGGCGAATAGTAATACCATTTTATTCGTGTTTTCAATAATCAACTTAAGTACTTTTAAGTACTTAACTGAAAAATATGACTCTTTTTGACATCTATTGGTACTATAATTTTTTCAATAGCTACTATAATTTTTAATAAGCACAATTTACCAAAAAAACCGAGCAAAGCTCGATCATCCAGGTACTAATACTTGGAGCTAGATAATGCTGTGTGAATTGTCCCACATTGTTTAAATTTAAATATTAAACTATTGTTTACTATTTGGTCATGTGTTCATCCTCAACAGCCTCTAATGGTCCTCTGCTGGACTCAAGCCTCCCTGTTAAGCACCGTATTGGCTTAATATCGAATCCCCACGCTGGGCATGTGCATAGGGGATCGCAGTCTGGTGGGAGAATATAAATTTATCAACGGACGACAGAATGAAATTCTGCAGGTGGCGCTACTGCCCGTCCTCGATGAATATATCTTAGTTGCCTTTTACAACCGCGGGATGAGTTGAGGTGGTGAAAATACTAAGCCGCACCACCCGACACCTCGCTCATGTATTCAAGACCTATTAATCAATCTAAAACATAAATAAAAGATGCACGATGCACCTGACCTTAAGCGATCGGCTTTGCTGCGCGCGCCGAGTCACTCTCCCGCGACCGTCGCGCCGAGCGCACGTATTCGAAATTTGAATTCAAATAGTGTTCGAAACTTTAGTGAGTGAATGAGTGAACGAAATGTGTGGCGAATTTTTATGAAAATTTGTTTAAGTGACATACAGTGTTATTCATGAAGAGCGTGGATTATATCGAGGTTTGTAAAGAAAATTTTGAATATAATTAATTCTATATGATTTTATACATATTTTCCGTGCATATTATATATATTTTTCTACAATTTTCAGTACATTTTAGATTAAATTGACTTTCAGTTTGGGGTCCCGTTACATCTTGTCAAATCATCTACTTATAAAAAAAACGTCTGGAAAGTGGAATTATGTAAGTAGGTAGGTAATTTACCTATCTAAATTGAAAAGAAAATATTTCTTTTTTCATTACCATTTGCAATAGGTAAACCTGCAATTCATAATTAACTTTTCCCTCTTTATAATGTTCTTGATATAAATCACTGTACCTAATAATAAACTATTTTTACTACTCTTTCTCTAAAAGTGAGAAAGCAGGTAGTCATTTTCTAACACTAGCTATAACATAATTTTATATCTTCACAATAAACATCAAAAACAGTTCGTGAAGTATTACTTTCTCCGTCCAATAAACTACAATCGACTAATCTCGCTACTTTCCGAGTTCCCCGTTACAAACGAGTATTTACCTACAGATGATCTTGCGGTTCTGACAAAAACATGTACAGCCTTGGCCAAAAGTATTAGGCACCCTAAAATTTACAGAGTTTTTCGTGTTTAAATTGATATGAGCACCTTAGGTAGTTCGTTGTTCCACGCCGCCGCCGGCGAGTAAACGACTAACTGGGGTCCATTCAGATGTCTCTTCAATTTCATAATTAATAGACAAATGAATAAATACCTGAACCTCAACCTCAACAGCCTGTATTGGTCCACTGCTGGACGCAGGCCTCCCCCAGATAGACCTCTTATTAGCTTTTATCTAATGGGAGTATAATGCCACTGATTCCCACGCTGAGCATGCGGGTTGGGGATTGTAGTTAGGTGGTAGAATTGTTCTCCAGGAGGCGCTGCTGCCCTCCCCTCGGTGGATATCCCTTAGTCGCCCCTTACGACACCCGCGGGAAGAGATGGGGTGGTACAAATTCTAAGCTAGCACCACACAGCACCACAGCAATTTAATAAATAATGCTGGACAATTCACTCTTAGGGCAATTAGCTTGTGTTATGGGTACCTACCTACAGTACCTACCTACCATAGGTGGTACTAAATAACTGATATTTTTTTTTCAATATATAGCTATATTCGAGCTTAGAGTAACCAGCAAATTATGTCAGTAAATCCAAACAAAAACAAACTAAAATTCATATGCATCACAAAAGTCAAATTATAATTAATATTGAAGAAAGTGTCTCAAATCGACATGTTCAATAAATTGTGTTAAAAATCATAAACAAAAAGCTTATTTTCATTACAAATGTGCGGGAATGTTTTTAATAAAAAAAAACTAGTATAGGTAGGTGTTTAAGAAATGAAAAATATCCATAAATACTCTTTTCCCGAATTGAAAAACTACACAAAAATCTTCGTTTATCAAATCAAACATTTTGAAAGTCATCAACCAAAATTTCAATTCGCAATTTTCAAAGCAAGCGAATCCAGTTATAATAATTATAACACTTCACTTATAAAACTGCTTTAATCCGACAAGTGGAAAGTAACGCAAATAAAATAAATGAGAGCATCAAATTAAATGAAAGTTCATGGCTGCTTGGTGCCTTACTTCGGGGAAGATTTCTTTAAGTAAGATAAGCAACATGCTGAGTTTAATATTGTTTTTACCTGCTGCTTTTAGAACTTGCTTCTGTTAACTTAGAAGATGCCTACCTTTTTAACCGACTTCAAAAAGGAGGAGGTTCTAAATTCGATTGTATTGTTTTATGTTTGCTAACTCTGAACTTTTTACTGGGTGATTTTTTATATGTTTATGAATAGATATTTTGATAATGTTTCGCTGAAATTAATGACATAGTATTTTTAAGGATAGTTAATAGTTATTTAGTCCTTCCTTACAGTATTGGGTAACTTATGAAAGAATCTTAGCGCGATAACAAAATTAAATCAAAAACTCTTTATTGCCATAAATTCGATAAATATATGTACACTTAAAAAAAGGTTGAGTTATAAAAATAAAAACTGCAACGATAAATAAAGTGATATTTTTGATTTTTGTCACTTCATATTCTTCATAATCATGTAAAGACAAGGTGGAAGAAAGACAGATGCTGGATGCATCAAGCTAAAGACGCGCGCTATGGCTCTCATTAAGAGAGGCTATGTCCAGCAGTGGACTAATAGAGGCTGATGATGATGATTAAGTACGTTAACCTACAGTCTTTCGTAGATCGTCATCCCACCTGGCCACCAGGGCGTCCTACATAACGTTTGCGCAGTCGCGATCAAGAATATCAACAAACAAAATTAAACGTTGATGAAATGTGTACTACATTCTTATAATTTCATGCCTTCTTTAAAAATTTTCGGTCAATTACTAAGTTGTTCGATCGAATATGAAAACCACAATCGCAAGTTTCGCCACTGCGGCATTATTTCGCAAAAGCGTGTCAGTAACGACTGTGATGAAGTAATTTGGGTTTTATTAACATGATAAAAAGTTGCAAATTGCAAATTCCAATGTTAATATGTAGCAGGAAGGCACGAAAATAGGTGGACATGAATTAAGTTTCATATTGCCTGAACAAGTTTATCTCTTTAAGCTTACTTATTTTATTATAATGGTAAAACCTTTTCTTATCATCTTTAGGTAACAAAAGTAGCGTCAATTTTCTGTACTCGGTTACTCATAAAAGATACTCACACACAATAATATTGACAACACAATTAAGCCTTTTAAAAAAACTACATTTATGAAAAACATAAAACTTAATTAATTAAGACTACCAAACACCCAATTTTTACACACCGGTTTTTTTTTGTATAAGTACCTACCAATTTAACAAAAAATATTTTTTTTGTACTTAAATATTTAATCAAACATCACAAAATAATATACCTAATAACGACAAGGTGAGTAGTAAATAAAAAAATCTCATGTTATTAAGATTCAAAAAATAAGTACGAACTTTCACACCACGAGAATCCACACATACACCTACTATAAATTTACATAAATATAACTCAGTTATTTTCACATTCCACCATTGCCCAACCTTACGTACACGCATGACGACACAATATAAAATGAATTTATTGTTTGATTGTACGTTCAACCATTTCCATCGATCGGTCTGTGGTAGCAATCATTGCAACCTACTTGCTTAGTTCAGATTATAGCCGGCTTCTATGTATATATAACTAGCAGCGCCTCGCGGTTTCACCCGCGTAGTTCCCGTTCCCGTGCGAATCCGGGATAAAATATAGCCCATGTCACTCCCCGAAAACTAAGCTTTTAAATTTTAAAGTAAACGTAGGTAAATGAAATGAACAACATTTTGGCTAAATTAGCGATTCGACAAATACACGCGACTGCAATTGAATTGCAATTGATGCAATTGAATCGACTCAAACCGAGGTTTGCACCTAAAGTAGATTTTTCAGGTATCGACTGTTCCGATTTGCATACAAGCCTGCTTGTAACAAAGCTAAAACTTAGGCTAAGTTTTAGCTTTGTTACAAGCAGGTTTTATATTCCTTAATGACAAGTCGCTCCTGAACTTATTATGACTCTGCTTTTTCACGAGTACAGAAGATTTCAATTCTATTCATGGAGATCCTGTTTACTGACGGATCGGGGATGTGTCTCCATGGTAACAACAGAAAAGGACGAGTACCGGTGATTCTCACAGGGCTCAAAAATACGTGTCCGTCTCAAAAATACATACTCAAAGTATCCCTATTTGTACCTATACAGGCGTCTAAGGTAGCGGTTTTCTCAATGCGGTTTTGTGCGGTGCGGTACAAAATTACGGCATGAGTCGATTCAGTTGCACGCGAGTGTAGTTTACATTTTTTTTATTAATAATTTTTTATTTATATTATAGGCTAAAGGGCTCAAGCCATATTAGGGCCTTACTGCCTTGTCTTTCGTTAAATAATTTTCATATCTGTGTATAATCAACTGAATACAAATTTTCTTGAAAAACCATTTTCTTGAGTCTTGCAAATTGCTAGCTTAGTCGCTTTATCCAGTAGCCAGTTTATTATTTTGACCAAAGAGTTACACTTATTATTATGAAATACCTAAAGTAAAAACGGAATAGGCTCCACCACGTCGCTTCTTGATAAATAAAATAAATAAATAATGCTGGACAATTCACACAGCATTATCTAGCCCCAAGCTAAGCAGAGCTTGTGTTATGGGTACTAGATAACTGATATACATAATACAATACACTACATAGATAAATATTTTTAATTATACATAGAAAACATCCAGAACGCCCTGAACAAATATCTGCAGATCGTACAAATATTTGTCCCGAGGCGGGAATCAAACCCGCAACCTCCTGCGTCGCAGGCGGACCTTCGCCCACCGCGCCACAGAGGTCGTCAAAGAGTTCTTACTTAAGGAGAAACCAGCTGACCCACAAAAGCCCTGTATTTCTGCGTACCTACTTATTTAAGCATAAACTTAACATAATTTCTCAACTGGTGAATCATCAAAACGTTCTGATGTTATCTTTTTTAATAAAAAATATCTATGCAAAACTCGTGACGAATGAAGACTCAACATTTCTTTATATTCCTTTGATTTATATAACATTAAACGCCAGACTGTTTACAACGAACTAGATTGTTGGGTATTATCAGTTTTGCAAAATTCGTGTGGAAGAAAAACAGTCTAGTACGTAGTACCTATGTACAAGTTTATTTTGGGAAACTTATTGATATACTTGACTGTCTAGTATATCAATATATTATTCAGTTATTTAGTAGATCTTTACTTTTTCTCCTTTTTTTATGTCAAACTACGCAAGACCTTCCATTCAAACAACGCAAAGTGCTGAGGCTTTGCGTCGAAATATTTTAACTTATCCTTTAAAATACATAATAGATTCAGGCGTTACATTGTGGAAATCAATTGTAAATTATAAGGATGAAAATATTAAGTAAAAATTCCGCGAAAATCCCTCCGCGATAAAATGAAAACATTTTATCAAAGTAAGTCGTCTGACTTACTTTGATAAATGTTCTTTCATTTTGTATAAATGTATAATTAGTTCGCGGAAGGTTTTCTTTATCCTTTAAAATAAAATATCTCATTAAAAATTACAATAATCCACTACTGCTCTCGGTTCCGGAAATGCATCCAGCCATATCAGGTTGCAATCTAAAACTATTCCAAGTGACATAATGGTATCTAATCTCTGCGTTGCAACATCGCCAGAGATTTGCTAGACACGATGTCCTCTGCTAATCGATTGCGATATTTCCCGGAAAAAGCTAAAGACTGTCAACTTATGTTTTCTATGTATAATTAAAAATATTTATCTATGTAGTGTATTGTATTATGTATATCAGTTAAAGGAGGAGGTTATCAATTCGACAATAAATTTTTTTTATGTCCCATTTTTATGATTATTTTTTATGTGAAAGCTGGTGGATCCATAAAAATTCATGATAAAACTATAAAAATTGAAGTCGGTTTATAGTTTTTTTAAACAAAATTAATTATTTATTTGAAAGCTGGTTCTTCCCTTCTGGTCCCATTTAAATTTGGTCCAGTTCTGACAATCCATGAGAAAACCATATAATTGAAGTCGGTTTATAGTTTTTTACAACTGACTCAAAAAGCTAAACACTGTCAACTTATCTAATATCTTTTTTATCTATACTAATACTC
This sequence comes from Eupithecia tripunctaria, assembly GCA_955876795.1. Lineage (NCBI taxonomy): Eukaryota > Metazoa > Arthropoda > Insecta > Lepidoptera > Geometridae > Eupithecia > Eupithecia tripunctaria. Next base: position 1,463,763 of record OY041623.1, on the reverse strand, counting down.
GTATTATAAAGACGAAAGATTTGTTTGTTTGTTTGTTTGTATTGAATACGCTCCGAAACTACTGAACCGATTAAAACAATTCTTTCATCATTAAAAAGCTTACTTTTCGGGGAGTGATTTAGGATATATTTTATCCCGTAATTCCCACGGAAACGGGAACTACGCGGGTGAAACCGCGAGGCGCTGCTAGTAAGTAATAAAACCTGTAAGCACCCAGTCACTCCACACTTCCCCTATAACCGGGTCGTTGACCGGTTGCATAACCGACCGGTCCCCTACGATTTATCGACCTGTCACGTACAAGTACACGGCCAGTTGATAGCCTGGCTAGGGGTAGCCCGTACTACCAGAACCAAAATATCAGTACTATCCATTGATTAATTAAAAAGGGAAGATAGGTTACGTTCCCCAGCGCTTACCCAAAAATTGGCATGTGTTACAACTACACGCAAACACATTAATTACGCTCACAGCTATATTTCCATTCCTGTGCAATACAAAGAAGAGCAAAGACGGAAAGACGTACCTAAGACCGAAGTGAGACCGAGACAACAACATTTCACGCGAATCACGTACGCCCGTGCCGCCGCCGGTCCGACGACGGTGACTGAGGTGGGAGCACACAATATTACACAATATGAGGTTGCCATTTTCGAGAAACTAGTACCTCATCTTCCCTTTTTAATTAATCAATGGTACTATCACTATCAAAATATAGTACTATGGGTACTCCACCTTCCCATGGTCCTACCAACCTTGCGGTTATACGGAATCGCGAGAAAAGAGTCACTCTGACTCAAGACTCTACAAATCCTACGCACTGTGTCCCGTACACTCTCCCTCTTCTGGAGCATGCCACATCACATCACAGACTTCATTGCCGGGCTGCTCCTCCTCAGCTCGGTGCTGCTCTGTGCTGATATTGTGGTTTTTCTAGCAGTTAAGCTGTTGGTCCTGCGTCTGACCTCTCTCGGTCGTGTCGATCTGTCGTCCCGTCGGATTATAAGAGTAAGGGAACAGAGAGTGCACCTGTGTTTGCGCAAGTGTGCGCCCTGATGATTCTTTTTCAACCGACTTTGAAAAAAGGAGGAGGTTATTAATTCGACCGTAATTTTTTTTTATGTCCGATTTTTATGTGAAAGCTGATGCTTCCCGTGTGGTACCATTTTAATTTTGTTCAGTTCTGACTATGGGATCCATGAAAATTCATGAAATAACTATAATAATTTATGTCGTTTTATAGTTTTTAAAACAAAATTAATTATTTATTTGAAAGCTGGTGCTTCCCGTCTAGTCCCATTTAAATTTGGTCCAGTTCTGACAATCCATGAGAAAACCATAAAATTGAAGTCGGTTTATAGTTTTTTACAACTGACTCAATTATTGTCTAACGTTTTAGTATGCCAAAATGTATTATTAATTTAATCATACAAACCAACACAAATTGTTGGTATAGATAAGTAGGTTTTTGTGTTATTAACCCAATTTTAGCCGAAGCATGAATAGGGTATATGCATGTGATTTCAAAATGGCTAAAAAAATATAAACATATTCTCTATTGATATAGAAACATATCTACATATTTATATAAGCATTTTGATATGTTTTTATTGTAGAATTTAACCATTGAAAAATTGATATTTTAAATCTCAATCGCAAAATTTCAAAACGCTACGCCATTGACTAGAGCGGACGTGACATCGCTGTTCACATTTCTTCTTTTTTTATTCTGCTTGCTGCACCATGATTTGACACTATTCTACCCACTTCACATTTCGTATTGTCGGTTATTTTCAGCTTTTTCGGAAAACCTCTTTCCTGAGATGATCACTACCGAGGTCGTCACAAAAGGTTTTAATCGAGTGTGAACGTCGACGTCAAATGAACATGGCGCCAATATGGCAACGTTTTTATCACCCGAAAATTATTGTAGTTTTGATTTGTTTTTTTTACCTTGTTATTGCGAAATTCAGCGAGTGAGCGTCTCTTATTCTGATTTTTTGGTTAAATAATAATCTAAAGAATCGATTAAAACAATAGTAAAAAAAATCGATGCATATACTCTATTGGTTTGCAGAATTATGTCCACATGAATTCCAAAATCTTAATCCTTTCATATCAGAAAGGAGGAAAATTTCAAAAGTCATGGGTCTGATATTCGTTCAATGAGGTTAGTTACAAAACGTAACCTCTTTTCTAGAGGATTCAAACCGAGTCAACAACCTCAATAACCTTACCCAATAACATGTCAATTTTTTAATCACACTAATATTGTAAATGCAAAAGTTTGGATGTATGGTTGGAGGTTGTTACTGCATCACGCCAAAACTACGAACGGATCGGGCTGAAATTCTGCATACAGGTAATTATAATCCTGCAATCAAACATCGATACTTTTTATCGCATAAATCAGTTCCCACGGGATATAAATTACCTTAAAACATTTCCATATAAACGACGCGTGCCGAGCCGTGGGCAGAAACTAGTAACAAGTAAACAATAAGTAATTTCTGAATAATATAGTTTCATGAATAACAACTTATTACAAGTTTTATTTAATTCTATAACATTTAGTTTAAATATGACGCCAACTGGCATGGTACTTTCTTGTTATTTTATTATAACGAATGCATCTGTAATAAAAATAAAATACTTCTAGAACATAGCATCAAAGTAAGTAGAGTAAGTACACGTAAAGGGCATATTGGTAAAATTTAGTACCTATCTAAGTTTATTCATAAAGTGTGTAAAACTGTTTGTTCTCCGAATAAAGCAAGATTAAAATAAGAGCTTGTGTTATCTGTGGGTAGGTTCTAGATTACTGATACATAACATAGGTACGTATGTAGGTACATACGTACCTATTGTAACTTTTGTCGAAAATTTGTTCCAAATAGCCCCAATATACGGTAGTTATTTGTTTACTATAGGTACATAGAAAACCCTCAGAACACCTGAAACAAATAGGTAGCTGAAGATAGTAAAAATTCGTACCTTCGGTATCTACCTCTACAAAGAGAGGCCGTAACTACTCTTAAAAACGAAATCGGTTTTCGTGCAAACGATACTCTATGGTAATGTCCTTCTAGCCGAATTTCGACCACGGCGGCCAGTCTCATCGGAGACTAGCCAGATGCGCAGGACGTATTATAGTGCACAAGGCTGTGCCCAAACACAGGTGCACTCTATTCCCTCACTCTCATAATCAGAAAACACGTTAAGTCGTTGGTCCTGCGTCTGACCTCTCCCCGGTCGTGTCGGTCAGTCGTTTATCTGATACAAGGGACATAAGAGCTGATTTATTACGACAACGAAAACAAAATGTTTTCTTTTCCGGATCCCTAGAACACCTTTTATTTATTTATTTTATTTGAACAATATTCAGGAAATTAAAAGCTAACTTAATGAGTAGGTATAGTGACTAAACACAGAAAGCTAATTTCCAAAAAAAGCGACTGAAATAATACTATTTAAACAAAGTTACAGGATGACTACTGATAGGTGAGAAGTTCCTAGCAAATTACTTAAATTTTTGGCTGAAAAACAGCGCTGAGCAGCAATCGTTCAGCACATGTTAAGCCAACACCTATTTCGGCACAGGGTCATGGGGGCAAAACTCGATTTGACGCCCAGCATACTATGTTTAATTTAGTACCGACCTCCTTGCTCTTTGTTTTAGTTTTGTATGTTTTTATCTGTATGTTTTCATTTTTCTTTGTACCTGTGTGTGTGTGTCGAAATAAACGAAATTCTATTCTATTCTATTCTATTCTTAATTACGATGATAAACAAGAAGATGCACCAAAATATTTACCATTTTATTTTACGTCAAACTCCATAAATAATCTCACAAAAAACTCGTATTTACCACCGAAACCCTTTAAAATTCCATTCACCACCGTCTCCATCTTGATAGGCGCTGCGACAGCCCTGGAATATAGAATCAGCATGATTTTATCATTAGCCTTAAGGGACAGGATTTCAAATGAGTCGCACAGTTTTATTACAAGGTTGATGATGTTATTTGCTGCTGGCTTCTACCGTTTACCATCATCATCATCATCATCATCATCATCTGGTTAGTTGAGAATTACACTAATCACATCATACTATACTTCGCACGCGTTGATCCTATGGAAACGTTTAAAGATGATTTTTATCCCACGGGGATATCTATTCCTTTTATGGGATAAAAAGTAGCCTATGTTTGATTCCAGGATTAGGATTACCTGTATGCAAAATTTCAGTGCGATCCGTTCGGTGATTTTGGCGTGAAGAGGTAACAAATATCCATCCACATACATCGTAAATTCGGTAGAAGAGTAAATTCCCGGCATTACACATGTCGGATATTATGTAAAATTATGGATTCAATAAAATCCGAGACCTGCTGTCCTAGAAACTATGCCGTTACTTCCGTCCGTCGAATACCACTGATACCTAAAAACTCGATGTGGCAACAAGTGGTAGGTAAGTAGTTTTGAAATTGTACCATCACACTATAACACTATAACACTTGGTTTTTCATGGATCCATTGTCAGAACGGGACCAATTTGATTGGGACCACACGGGAAGTATAAGCTTTCATATAAAAAAATCCGACCACGCAGTAAAAAGTTCTTGTTTGTTACCTAAACAAAAAAAATACAGTCGCATTAAGAACCTCCTCCTATTTTTAAGTCGGTTAAAAACTAACGTATTTGGTCGAATTCTTTATGAATTTCTAGTTACTCGAACCACCATCACACCGAATATGCCCTCGTGAAAGCTTTCATTGAAACAATTTCAAAATCCAAATCATTTATTGCAGATTATGTCGATAGATAGGTAGCTTAGGTTACAGCTGATGTTGGTACATACACCATGTTAGATGGTAGCAATTTGACATCTTACACTATAGCTAAATTGAGCCAACTGCAGACAGTTGAAACCAGTCTGGGCCTTTACTCTTAAAAGCAAACTCGAAGTTTCCGATTTGTTTTCATGCAAACGCTAATCTTATGTAAGCTACATGCGTTGGTTTTGCACGACAACGAAAACGAAACTTCGATTTCTCTTTTCCGAGAAGGCCCCCTGATGTGTTATGGCAATTCTGATGCGTAGGGCCAGGTACTCACCAGCTTCCGGGGACACGCATCGCTTCAACCAGACGCTCAAGTGTTATTTTTACTATATTTTAAACTGCCTCACTACCCGCATGGACCTAGATCGGGTTAACAAATTACTTAATTACGAAGATAAACAAGAAGATGCACCAAATGAATCCATCAATAATCTCACAAAAAACTTAACGTAGTTACCACCGAAACCCTTTAAAACTCCATTCACCACCGTCTCCATATTGATAGGCGCTGCGACAGCCCTGGAATATAGAATAAGCATGATTTTATCATTAGCCCTGAGGGACAGGACTTCAAATGAGTCGAGCGGAGCAAATGTGTAGGATCTGTCAAGATCTTCATATTTGCGCCTCTTCAGAGTCTTGGCTAAATCTGCAGCTGCACCCGTGAGGGCGGGTGCGAATATTCTAGAAAGATGAGAAGGCGCTACTGTGCCATATGTTTACACACTGTAGCGTACCACACAGTAAAAAAAAACATGTTTAATAGGGTATATGCATCGATTTTTTTTATTGTTTTAATCGATTCTGTAGGTCATTATTTAACCGAGAAATGATAAGACGCTTACTGAATTTCGCATTAACAAGGTAAAAAAAACAAATCAAAACTACAATCATTTTCGGGTGATAAAAACGCTGCCATATTGGCGCCATGTTTATTTGACGTCGACGTTCACACTCGATTAAAACCTTTTGTGATGACCTCGGTAGTGATCATTTCAGGAAAATTACCGACAATACGAAATGTGAAGTCGGCAGAATAGTGTCAAATCATGGTGCAGCAAGCAGAATAAAAAAAAAGAAATGTGAACAGCGATGTCACGTCCGCTCTAGTCAATGGCGTAGCGTTTTGAAATTTTGCGATTGAGATTTAAAATATCAATTTTTCATTGGTTAAATTCTACAATAAAAACATCTCAAAATGCTAAAATAAATACGTAGATATGTTTCTATATCAATAGAGAATACGTATATTATTTTTTAGCCATTTTGAAATCACATGCATATACCCTATTATCATTGTGTAAGCGGGGATAGAACGGCAATCCAAATTAAATTCCTAGTTCTTTAAAGTTTTGTTATTTACGACCTGACGCCACTTTCAATACAAATTTATTGTATTTAATCATAACTAGACGAGAATAGTCTCGTCTCAATCAAGTTAATTATAAGAACTAGAACAAAATTGATTAACAACTTAAATGAAAAGCTCTTCTGGGGTATTCTAGAATACCACCATTGTTGTTTCTCCCTTCTCTTGTTTAACCACTTGGCAAGCGTAGTGTAGGACGCCCTCCAGCAAGATGGGATGATGACCTGTGAATGGGATGCGGCAAGCTGAAGAAAGGGCGCAATGGCGCTCAAGGGAGGCTTATGTCCAGGAGTGGACTAATATAGGTTAATGATGATGTTTGTTTAACAGCAGTCTTGGGGATACTTCCGATCGATGGTATTGATATGGATCAGTTGACCTACCTGTAGATTGTTTGTTACAGTCTGCAGTAAGCAATTGAAATAGTAGATTGTTTAATTGTAAATACTGGTTTTTATTTGTATCTAACCGCAATTAAATTTTCTTTGATAATAAGTATATAGAAACAAAAAGTTTACAACCTACTGAGTGATTTCCATCGTGTGAATTTGAAGGATTTGTTTGTTTTTTTTATGTAATTAACCAAAGAATTATTATTCAAGGCCAATCAGACATTCCGTAATTTGATGTCAAAACTGCTCTACTTAAAGGTGACAAAATACAGAACAACTAAAGCAAGAATATGTTAACATAAATCGGTGCATTATTGACAAATTTTTATGTTTTTATTTACAAATTCTAACACGAGTTTTTTAATTTGAAGTAATACCTACATAATGAATCGTAAAAGTTCCTTTAATAAAAAAAGTATATATGGTACCTATAATATAATAATATCACATAATAATAATAATAATAATCATAATTATTTATTGCTTGAAAAATGGTATTATAAATGACATAAGCTTACAATTAGTTCACATAATAAACCGGTAAATTTGGCATGCAAAATAGACACACGATTTAATTGAGCAGAATATAAAATACATTAATATAAATAAGAAAAATACGAAAAGTTGTTATTCTATGTAATTATATCTATTGTGTAGTTCGGTCATATTATATAAATTGGTTTTACACAGATTGCCCTGTTTTACCCGCCAGGGTGTTTTAATTTCGACTGTTTCTACGCAGTACGGGGATGTCATAACCGCTAGACCACATAGTCGATACCGCCTCGGTCAAAATTCTCTGGGACTTTGTACGGACAAAAGCGCCGTTACCGTAAATTACCCAAAGTGTGAGGGCTTACACACTATTATAACAAAACTCTACAAAGAACTAACTATATTTAATTAAGAGGAAAGAACCTCGAAGCATATAAACGGCTGAAGCTTTTTTGAAGAATGAAGCAGAGATAAACGAGTCTCCACAAAATTACTCTTCTTCGGCGAGGCGTAAATATAGTTTTAAAAAGTCTGCTTGATTGTTAGACTCCTACCAAGACCAAAGATAAAAATGCTAAAAATTATTATTTTCTCACAAAAGAGAAATAAGCTGGTATAATTCTGTGAATCATTTCAAGGACGGTTTATCTCTATTATACTCGTCTAGTTACGTAGACAATAAATACAAAATGACTACTATATAAGTTCTTAGCTACATTTTGCATAAAACTTTGTACGATTTCACTTGATTCGGTTTCACTGACTTCTTTGCAAAGCTATGCCGAATATGAGGAGTATAATTTGACCAGGATAAATCACTCAAATTAAGCCCCAAGCTATTGCAATTATTTTGGCTATGCATGCATATTATGTCGGCATGTTTGCAGTTTCGGCGCGTGTAGGTAATTTGTACAAATTACATGCCTGAGTATGACGATTAGAAATCGCCGGCTTATTACCTATTATAAGTTTGTGTGAGTTATCAAGCCATTGAATTACTTATAATAGGTATTCGTCAATATCACTTTTTTTTGTACACCAAGGTGGCAAAAAAGCGTACGATCCGTCCGATGGCAAGCGGTTACCGCAGCCAATAAACGCCTGCAGTATCAGGGATTTTACACGCGCGTTGCCAACCCTTTAAATACCCTTCTTTAAAAATATTTTATACCTAAGTGATGATTATTTTATTTTAATTGAATTTATTTATAACATAATAATAAAATTTAACCAATAGTATAAAATAAAATTTAATCTGGGTAGGTAATTGTTTACTTGCAATTTTTTAAATTCATTTGATTTGACATTAAATTGAAATATTTTGTTTTGATGCAAATATTATTTTTAGTTAATAATTTATGTGCTGTGTGTTCTATAACAAACGAAACTGCACCACCATCTCTTCCCGTGGGAAGAGATGTGTCGTAGGAGGCGATAAATACTTAATATCTCTACTCTTTATCTCTTTCATAATCTTTGTTATGGTGAGCCTCACATCTGTTCCCTCTAGCTGTAACAACTTTGCACCACCAATTGCAATCCTCCTAAAACCGTGATAAAGTTGCATAAAAAAATAGAAACATAACAATAACAGTAGGCAGTAGGCATCTACCATAAAAACAACGACCATAGCGTAGCGCCAATTAAGCAATTACGTAGTGAAAGTGTGTGGAAATGAAATGGCCATGGTCGGCAACAGCAGAGCCCTTTCATTTGACCATATTAGAGGAGGCTTAGGGCGATGACACATTGTAGTTTGATGTTGTTGAAATAAGTAGATTATTTAGATTAGAATTGGTTAAATAAAGTTAGTATTGGTGGATAAAAGCAGCAGAAGCGGTAATCTATGGCACTGTTGATCAAAAACTGACAGTGCTTTATTTCCTTTAGACATCACAAGACCTCACAGGAGTCTAACCGCTTATTTACAAATGAAAATGAAATAAACTGTTATCGATTTTAAGATTCTCTTCACTTGATTTTTTGTCGACCACTGGAAGAATCATTAAATAATTTATTTCAGTTGCCTACGAAAAAAAAACTATCGATAAAAAAGACATTCTGAAGAATTTCTTGCAAAATCGACCTTAGGTATAATAACCAACCATTGAGATTGAGCTCAACTATTTACACAAAAGCTTTCTTATTTATACCATGATTTGAAGTGGTTTTGGTTCTGTATCATCAGTTATCGTTCAAAATAGGACAGCCCTATAGTAGTAAGGTATTTTCCTGGCCTACCACCAGACCAAATGAATACTTTTGGTCGGTTTTCTTGCAGTTGTTTCACAACTGCAAAACTTACGAAACTTTTGTGACGAACCAGGCTTACCACCAAGCCAGGAAGGCTTGGCAACCCTGGTAGGTTTTGTTTACAGAAAACACCATGACTTATTTATTACATTAAAGTCACAACATCTTTACTAAAAGCCAGTGTCATTTACAACGGGATATTTATCATGATTTGAGTTTTGAGCTCGATATTCGAAATATAGAGAATTGAGTTTGATATTTTGTTTTATTTCGACTCAGTTTCATACGCCATAGTGATGAAATAACTGAATCTGTTGTAAATAACTTTAGTGTCCATAACCATGATGGTTTAAAGCTTTAAAAGCCAGTGTATCCAACTCTTTAGTTTAGTAAGTGGACACCTTGCTGGCAAATAACTTGACTGGTTGGTGTCGTTACTTTCTACGATCGACGGATAAGTTATTTATGGAATCGACGTGTTTGCAGCCTGCTGATGAGGTATTCTCACGGACTTTGGTATTTTAAGGCATGCTTTTGGAAAGATGAAGAAAGTGAATGACAACCGGAGCCGCTATATAACTTTTTTCGTGATCATGGCGCATGAAACTGTGCCGAAATATTGGAAGGATCAAAACTCAAATCATAGCAAATATAACTTTAGTTAATAATAATAATTATCTTACCGTGAAGGATTAAATACTTTTAGTTTTATGTTTTTACAAAATCTAATTCCTGGGTTTTTTTAACATTACGGAAAAGGGAGGGTTTTTGACGTTTCGTAGTGAATTCTCATATACATATTTTCGGGAAAATACCATCAGCGGATAATTCTTTATATGCAAAAGAATCATCAAAATCCAGATAACTACGTGTAATTACCCAGAATATTATACGAGTATACAACACATTTGAATTCGGCTAAAAATCGAAGTAAGTATCAATTCATCGCTTGAATTTTATGGAAACAGATGGCATAAAATAACCAACCAATAGAAATAAAAGAGGCCGCAGAATTACGTAAAAAACGAGTTTTGTCACAAATGTTTCATTGCCGGAACATCTTCATTCATCTACCAATTATTCGCTTTGAATCATTGTTTTGTGAAATTGATTGGGTAGTTGCAAGCCATTGTCTATTGTAGTTACGAAGTTGTAGTTATGTAGTTATTGTAGTTATGTAGTTGAATCATTGTTTTGTGAAATTGATTGGGTAGTTGCAAGCCATTGTCTATTGTAGTTACGAAGTTGTAGTTATGTAGTTATTGTAGTTATGTAGTTGAATCATTGTTTTGTGAAATTGATTGGGTAGTTGCAAGCCATTGTCTATTGTAGTTACGAAGTTGTAGTTATGTAGTTATTGTAGTTATGTAGTTGAATCATTGTTGTGTGAAATTGATTGGGTAGTTGCAAGCCATTGTCTATTGTAGTTACGAAGTTGTAGTTATGTAGTTATTGTAGTTATGTAGTTGAATCATTGTTTTGTGAAATTGATTGGGTAGTTGCAAGCCATTGTCTATTGTAGTTACGAAGTTGTAGTTATGTAGTTATTGTAGTTATGCAGTTGAATCATTGTTTTGTGAAATTGATTGGGTAGTTGCAAGCCATTGTCTATTGTAGTTACGAAGTTTGGCCATACATCATACACCTAGGACATCGTACATTGTTAAAGTGCCATTGTATTTGATTTTTTTTCTCTTGTAGGATGTATTGACCGCCTTTGTTGGTCTTATCAGAGGACTTACTTACTGTCGTGGACAGGTGAAGCGAACTTTTGTCAGTTTTCGGCGGTTTTCACCATAATATTGTTTTCTTTTCGAATCAAAATAGCATCTGTTCACTTTCAAACAACTATACAGCCTGTTTTAAATACACCTACGCAGCTCATTGATTTAAAAAGGGAAGATAGGTTACGTTCTCCCAGCGCTTACTCAAAAATTGGCATGTGTTACAACTACACGCAAAGGTACGCTCATAGTTATATTTCTAGTCCTGTGCAATACAAAGAAGAACAAAGACGGAAAGACGTAGGTATCTAGGACCGAAGTGAGACTGAGACAACAATATTTTACGCGAATCACGACCGCCCGTGCCGCTGCCGGTCAGACGGTGACTGATGTGGGAGAACACAATTTTACACAATTTGAGGTTTCCACTTTCGAGCAACCAGTACCTCATCTTCGTATTTAATAAATCAATGACGCAGCCTATTGATAATGCCGCTGTCGCCAACCCGCCAGTTATTTCGGCGGCGGGTTTAACCACGACCATGTTCCTTTCTTCTTAACATGATCCTCTGTTATGAACTTAACACGAAGGACGTGTTTACAGCGGCACGCCCCGCAATAGATTCAAACATATGGCGTTAGTAGAGTGTTTACGGAGGAAGCGATTTTACACGCGTTTGTTTGATTTGACGAGGAGCACGCAGCGTGCACCGCCACTCTTCACGCCCCGCCTATACGTAAACATCACAATACATTGCGATATGTTTGTTTTTACGTTTGCGATGACGGGCCCGCTGCACGCGCCGCGTCTCCGTGAACAAAGCCTGCTGTTTGATCTTAGAACTAAACAAATACTAATAACGATAAATGCTTAACTTCCTCGGAATCTGCAAGCGTCTCTATAAAACATACCAAAGAGAAAGGTATCTTTCTTCTGGTTACGAATTTCATCAGTAATGGCCGACGGAGCGTGACAGCCGCGTTATCTAGCTCGTTGAGAAATATCTTAATATTCGCATAGCCCAGTAAATAACCGTGAATTATAATTTTAGAGCTATCTCCCTCCCTATAAAAATTCATAAGCTAATATCTATGATAAGAATTTAATAAGGAAACTCTATTGTATACTTTAATGTTTATTCACCGAATTAAACGCGATTTACTCTTTAGAACCCGTACTTTTAAAATCGAAATCGTAGTTTTTGTTTCGTTTGTGTTTATACATTACCTATCACATCACACTAATATTATAAAGGCGAAAGTTTGTTATGGATGGATAGATGGATATTTGTTACTTCTTCACGCCAAAACTACTGGACGGATCTGGCTGAAATTTTGTATACAGGTAACTCTAATCCTGGAATCAAACATAGGCTACTTTTTATCCCAAAAATAAGTTCCCGTGCGAAGCCGCGGGGGCACCTAGTATTGTTATATGACTTTGTGCTTGCGCTGGATCTGAGATCGTGTCCGTCACTTACTCTACCTGGTTCTGACTGAAAACCAGCGCTCCTTCACAAATTACCTTCTCTAGGTTTTTGTGAAGAGCAACAAGCTGAGTCAGGACCTGTTAAACCTACACACACGCGCTCGTTTGCCTGCTGAGGGGGCTACTTAGTACCAACCCAATACTTAGGACCCAATACTTAAGTATTGGGCCGTTTCTACTTACTTGTGTTAGTTTTAAATTCCTATTGTTCACTGTGTGTTCGTGTTACTAAGTAGTCTTTTATTTTATTTTATTTGTAGTGTAGTTGTGTTTAATAAATCATTTTCTTTATTTTCTTTTATTTTATTTCTGATTCATTTTACGCAAATGACTAAAGTGGCAATTAAAAAAGAAGGCAATAAGGAGGAGGTCTGTGTCCAACAGTGGACCATAGACTAAATAACATTACGCACACAATAGGGTATATGCATGGATTCTTTTAATTTGTTTAATCGATTATTTAGGTTAATACATTAACGAAAAAAAATATAACAGCCAAAAGAATTTAAATTATTGAGGTAAAAAACAATAAGTAAAACTACACTCAGTTTCGAGTGACAAAAACGTTGCCATGTTAGCCCTTGCATTTTGTGACGTCACGGATCATCGAGTCCCCTATGTCAACTCAAAGTCAAAGCTTCATGCCCATACAAAAATGTTCAAGTATGACGTCATGCTTCAGGTGCCAATAGCGTTGCGTTTAGACATTTTGCGGTTGAGATTTAAAATATCTACTTTTTAATTATTAAAATTCACAATAAAAACATCATAAAATACAAAAATAAATATACAGATATATTTCTATATCAATGAACGTATTAACTATACGTAAAAAAATAGCTTCTTTGGAGTCACATACATATAGGTACAAATTTTGCAATAGTGTAAGAATTTTGTAATAGATATACACTAGTGCAAAATTCCTACCTATTGCGTAGATAGTTCTACATTAAGGGCTCAAATAAAACATCCAAGACTCAACAGGAACTTCCAATTTACGAAGAACACACGTTATTTCCAAATCATCCGTAGACAATAGGCTAGTCAAGGTCTAGGGATGTGGCAACACCGAGTTTCCCTTAATTCGATGCTGCTTGATGATCATCGTTATGTGCTCAGCTCAGCTCATGCGTGCTTATAAAAGATTGCGATATTTCGGAGGAAATTTGGGATCTCGCGTCTCGCGGCTCCGCACGCCTATCCCTATCCCACGGGAACTGATTTATGGGATAAAAAGTAGCCTATGTGTTATTCCAGGCCTAAAACTATCTGTATGCTAACTTTTAGCCCGATCCGTTCAGTTATTTTTGCGTGAAAGAGCAACAAACATACAAACCTACAGAAATTTACAACTTTCGCGTTTTTAATAGGATTGCGATCATATGTATTTACATAGTGTTAGTGGGTTGCCAAACAATTAAAAAGAAAGATAACGATGATCAGAATGTAAGATAATTGATTTTCTTTTAATAAAAAACTAAACCGACTTAAATTTTAAATTTTTTTATGTATTTTCATCATTGATTTATAAAAAACGAAGATGAGGTACTGGTTGCTCGAAAGTGGCAACCTCAAATTGTGTAAAATTGTGTTCTCCCACACCAGTCACCGCCTAACCGGCGGCACGGGCGGTCGTGATTCGCGTGAAATATTGTTGTCTCAGTCTCACTTCGGTCCTAGATACGTCTTTCCGTCTTTGTTCTTCTTTGTATTGCACAGGACTGGAAATATAACTGTGAGCGTATGTGTTTGCGTGTAGTTGTAACACATGCCAATTTTTGAGTAAGCGCTGGGAGGACGTAACCTATCTTCCCTTTTTAAATCAATGTTTAGACTTACAAAATTAGCACATAGACTAGTATATTTGTTACTATACAAACAGTTTGATAAATAGTAATTACTATCAAATAAGAAATAAGAAATATATTGTACCTACTTTATCTTTATTTATAGCTTGACAAAATCCACAGCCCTTAATCTATTACCATTGATTAAAAGGAAGATAGGTTACGTTCTCCCAGCGCTTACACATACAACACAGTTACGTCGGACCGGCGGCACGGGTGGTCGTGATTCGCGTGAAATATTGTTGTCTCAGTCTCACTTCGGTCCTAGATACGTCTTTCCGTCTTTGTTCTTCTTTGTATTGCACAGGACTGGAAATATAACTGTGAGCGTATGTGTTTGCGTGTAGTTGTAACACATGCCAATTTTTGAGTAAGCGCTGGGAGGACGTAACCTATCTTCCCTTTTTAAATCAATGATTTTCATGGATCTCATTGTCAGTACTAAACCAAATTACAAGGACGAGACCACACGGAAAGCACCAGCTTTCATATAAAAAATGAATCATGAAGATCACCACCCAGTCAAAAGTTCTGAGGTACAGGAAACATAAAAAAAATACAGTGCAATTGAGAACCTCCTCCTTTTTTTGACTTCAGTTAAAATAATATGAAGTGAAGAAGACTAAAACATAATTTTTATTATTTGCTCATAGCCGTAGATTTTCTTCAACTGCATAAAACATAGAATTCGGTTAAAAATAATATGAAGTGACGATAACTAAAAAGTTATTTTTATTATTTTCTCTAACACGCATGCATAGCCTTTGTATTTGCTTCAACTGCTTAGAAGCCAGCTAACCTGTTATGAACATGGTACGTTCCAAGATAGAACTTAATACTAATAAACCTTTGCAAACAACATACCGGAACACTTCTCCCGTTAGTTTGCCCTACCCGGTCGATAGCCGCGAGCGCATACATTTGCACTAGTGATGTACTGAAGCGTCTATCGACTGTCGATGAATAGTCAAGGATATGACATAGGGAAGTTTCAACATGGTACGGAAGATTGTTACTCTAGCTCGGTCGATAGCCGCGAGCGCATACATTTGCACTAGTGATGTGCTGGAGCGTCTATCGACTGTCGATGAATAGTCGAGGATGTGGACTAGAGCAGTATCGACATGGTATGCAAGACTTCTCCTGTTATGTGTTATGTTGCCATAGCCCAGTCGTTAGCCGCTAGCACACACATTTGCACTAATGATGTGCTGGACTACAGATCATCCTTAGCCTTGAATCAAACATAAGCTTTTTATCCCATAAATCAGTTCCCGTTGGAAAGGAACAATGCGTGCGAAGCCAGAAACTACTTATAAATATCACTGAAACAAATGCGTTTCACGCAGAAATATTCTTAAACGAGCTTATTATGAAATGCAATGCAAAACCAAACTTACAAGCGTGATGTTTTGCAATACGATCCAACACGGTTTTCAAAACTGAAAACGTAAGTAGGTACCTAATTTACAATTTGAGAATTCCATACTTCTTATGAACTAAGTATTTTTTTATTATTTGTAGCTATTTTTACGACATGCAACAAGCGTTATCAATATATAATCTCCATCATAACATCCCAGAAATTCGCTACTTCATCGATATCGATATTTTCCACAGCACATCTCTATATCTCAGCAACTTGCAATTATTTCACGGATTACTACTCGCTCTTCCTGATCTGAAGACTCGTTGTAGATTATAATCGCTATAACTGTGTTGAATAATCGATTATAATCTCTTGGTTATAGAAATGAGAATTCGGAACTAGACTCATTGGCAGATGATGCTTATTCAGATGTTGCCAAAACTACTTTGACAGGACTAAAAATAATGCCATCCTTGTTATTTGGATGGTTATGACAGGGACAAAGACATTAGTACTGTCTAATTAGTTTAGTTCAGTTTTGGCGACATCTGAATACACACCAGTATCTATAGACTACACTTTATACTTGTCTAAGCTCATAAAAGTAATGCCGCTCATTCCCACGATGGGCTTGGGGAACGCAGTTTGGTGGTAAATTTGTTCTACAGGAGGCGCTGCTGCCCGCCGTCGCCGGTGGATATCCCTTAGTCGCCTCTTGTGCCACCGTAGCATAGTTGGGGCGTAAATTCTAAGCCCCATAGCATCAAAAAACCAACCGTGGTTGAGGGGAAAAGTGGCTAATGAACTGGATCCTATATCCGCCAAATTAATCGCTTCACCATAACAGTAGTATCGTTTCAAAATGACACATTTTGACATTTTAACGACACTACAGATGGATTTGATAAGTGTCAAAACTTCGAAGTGTCAAGGGTCAAGCGATGTTATCGCTAAGAGTCAAAGCCCTCAAACAATTAACAATCAATAACAAGGTTCAAACTAATCTTTCAATCTCTCCTGGTTTTCATGGTCTTTTCTGCAACGAAACCATTATAACATTCTTGTCGCAATTTCCAATAGCAATCCAGATTCCATACGAAACCGATATCGTACGCCATTATTTATAGAATGGTGATGGCAAGCAGGTAATGGGTATCACTTTCAACTGGTGGGAACCAGACAATAGAGTAATATCAGTTGGCTGTTGTGATCAAGTTGTGGAATTAGCCTAGCTCCTGCACGTGGCTTTGCATACGACAATCAAGCAAAATGTTGACTTTGTACCAAAGTATTCCGCACACAACTTAATTAAATAAAAGCTTTGGATTGGTGCAGCCGAGTTAAAAAGAGAGATTGGTCCTCTAAGCCTCTTTCTTTGTGACAAAATTTCTAGGGATAAAACTCAAAAACGATGCGCTTTTTTTCTTTAGACCTTCCAGGGCGCTTAGGTGGTTATTTAAATCCTCCCTCATCAATACATTTTCCCATAATCACTGCGCTTGGATTGGTAATCGCAGTGTACGTCTTAAAAGTGCGCAGCCATCATCAGCGCCAGGTAGCATTTTTCACCCATCTTAATCTGGCCTTGTTCCGATATTCTTACGTGCCTATTTAATATTTTAATAATAGTGTGGAATTAGGATTGAGGGGAAAAGTGGTTGAGGGGAAAAGTGGCCAATGAACTGGCATTGGCCACTTTTCCCCTCAACCACGTATAATACCTTAACCTCAACAGCCTATATTCATCCACTACTGGACGCAGGCGTCCCCTGATACGCGGCTTATTGGAGTTTACCTCATGGGTTATGCCCATAATCCCTGCGCCAGGCATACGGGTTGGGATTCGCAGTTCGCTGGTAGAATTGTTCTTCTGGGGGCGCTGTTGCCCGTCCCCTATTTCATATGACTATATAATCTTATATATATAAAAGAAAGTCGTGTTTGTTACAACACTTATAACTCAAGAATGGCTGAAGCGACTTGGCTGAAAATTGGTCGGGCGGGAGGTAGCTTAAAACCAGGAGACTGACAAAGGATACTTTTTATCCCGTTCCCGTGGGATGTGAGATAAATTCCACGGGGGCGAAGCCGCGGGGTGCAGCTAGTAGTATATAATTATAGTACTGACTATGTATAATAAGTAAGTACAATTGTGCCAAGCATGGTACGGTTTTTTATAGTTCCACTCAAACATCGTAGCTTACTTTCGAGTCATGATGACTCAAGCGTTTACTTCTTTATCCGAATAGAGGTCGTACAGAAAGAATGCTGATCGCCGATAGCATTGCTGGGTCACTGGCCGACTTTATAATGCTGAGTCAGGGACTGATATAAAAGACCAAAGTTGTACGTCGGTGTTTATTTTGGTCTTACTGTTTCTAAAGTCTTTTCTATTAAAGATATCATCGAAGAATCAAAGAGGTAGTATCCCAAAAATTGATGATATTATTTGATTTACCCCTATCACTATGGGTAATTCCTAAGAAATCAAATAATATCCGCAAAATTATTGTTCAGGTCCCGTTAAACAAATCTTGTTTGGAATATTACCTATTTGATTTTGATTTCATACTGTTACTGATTTTATCTCCTCAGGATCGCGAGCTCGGACTTTGATATTGATCGGTAAACGTCGATTTTGAGAACAAAAATCTAAATCTTATCGAATTTTGTCTACACCAGAGACAAAATCGGTGTTATCGTTCCTTATAGACGTTTTTGCTCATGTTCCATAAAAAAAGTGATAAAAATCAGCAAGCTTAGCTGCCGAATTACGAGTAGATGCGATGTTGGCATTTGCTCGTCGAAACTTCTAACCCTAAACTAATACTTTCACAGCCCAAGACGTAGGTGTGCAAACTTTGTAAATAAGCATTTGATAATTGGATTTCGTGACTGAAAATAGGATTTTAATTATTATTTTCTCGTCAATACTTGAGGTCAATACAGACACCGATGACCGACGAGGATTGAGATAATTTAATTTGATTGAAGAAAGAAGTTTTGCACACCCTAGGAGCTATCTGCTAGAAATCTTTACTAAAATAAACTTTTCAACGATTGTAATTTTGGAGGTAATCGACATATCGGTGTCGATTATAAAAATCTAAAACAACAGATTCGACACTAATATTTCGATTCTGTTGTTTTAGATTTAGATAAAATTAGCTTAAACTTAGGATTTACAAAATTAAATGTCAAA
Source organism: Eupithecia tripunctaria (assembly GCA_955876795.1). NCBI lineage: Eukaryota > Metazoa > Arthropoda > Insecta > Lepidoptera > Geometridae > Eupithecia > Eupithecia tripunctaria. The sequence goes on along the minus strand of OY041623.1, from coordinate 1,444,779 downwards.
TAGACGATAGCTTTTCAAACTGAATAGTTATTTTTTATATATTTGACATCAAACATAGCTTTAGGATTTAGGAATCTTTAGGAATCGATTACGGAATTGAAATGTATCGTTTGACATTCTAATTGTAGCTAATAGGTACTAAAACAACAGAATCGATACCAATATTGATTGTAATGAAAAATCTCATTATGTCCATAGACTCCAAAACGACAATAGACTCTAAAGACTAAACAATTCTAACAAGTGTATCAGTTAGATTATCAGCAGGTATTAGGCACGTATTTTTTCTTTCGTCGATTAAACAAAAAAATACAGCGCTAATAGAATTTTTTTGTCGTCAAGCCTATTAGACAACTGATTCGCAGACGGTTTTAGCTTAGGTTCATAGCAAAGACTTACAATATGTGCGAAACTTTTTATTTGCTATCATAACTATTTGTAGAACCTAAAAAAACCTGATTATGTTTTCAAGCCTAGCACGCACTCAGACATACTCGTATAAAAATAATAAGAAGAATAGGAAATACTAGCTGCGCCCCGCGGCTTCGCATGCGTTGTTCCTATGGAAACGTTAAAAGATGATTTTCATGAACTGATTTATGGGATAAAAAGCCTATGTTTTATTCCAGACCTAGGACTAGGTCTATTTTAAATTTCAGCCAGATCCGTTCAGTAGTTTTGGCGTGAAGAAGTAACAAACATCCATCCATACATCCATACAAACTTTCGCATTTATAATATTAGTGTGATTAGTGTGATTAGTGTGATGTGATGTGATGTGATCATTGACTTCGTCCTATTTAGTATTACTGCGCATAGGATTTTCTTGGTAGCCCTGTACAGATAAAATACCATCCTAATTAAAAATGGCGACTTTAGCGCAGTTTTTATAATTTTATAGCCACTGGTGTTACGTAATGACGGTTGATGGCCATTAGAGAATAAAAATAAACTTGGAGGAGCGGGAATAAGTGGAGATCTTGGCTTTTTGCAATTTTATACGGACACTCTTCTGAGCAACTATCTTAGGTAATTTCCGAGTTAGAAAATTATAGCTTTTAACTCTATTCTTCCGCTAGTGGACAAAAAATATAAGTGAATTAGAGCCAATTGCACCTTATTTCTTGTTTGATAGTAATTACTTTTTATCAAGCTGTTTATATAGCAAAAATTTGACTTGTTTAAGTGCTTATTTTGTAAGTCTAAAGAAATAAACGATTTGACTCTGACTCTGACTCTGACTCTGACTCTGACTCTGACTCTGACTCTGACTCTGACTCTGACTCTGACTCTGACTCTATTAAGGCGCATACCCGAGCCAATATGATAGCGATACCTATTTTATCATATTTTTACGTTTATCATAAGAATTTTTTAAAATCCTACGTTCAGTTTGTGGTATCTATTATAAGCTTTTTTTTAATACCTCTGTAATAATTTTACCTCATATAGTTTAGGAGAAGATGCGAAAATAGAGTTTGGTGGCCAAAAAGCGCAACTTCGTATCTCTGCCTAAGCTTATAAAATGAAACTATTACAGAGGCATTAATAAATAACTTATAAACGATACCACAAACGGAACGTAGGATTTTTAAAACTTGCTGCGTTTAACGTAATAATAAGATAAAATAGTTGGGGGCGCCACTTTCACTGGTGTATGGGCCTTAAGGCATTCACTGCCCAGCCTGTAACACGCACATCAGGCGAGTTCAGGACAATATATCAAAAGCTTTGTATACAAAGTTTGCCATATTATATGTGCAAGCGCATATAATTACTTTCCGTACACCTTTTACCAATATTATAGCAGTTGCGGTACAGTTTTGAGATGCAAACGTCAAGCCAGCTGACAGAAATAAGGTCACGCGTACACGAGACTCAAATTATAGCAATTTGCCTGCAAGACGCGTATGTAGCTGCCCTAGGCTATATTTCGTTTTATTTTTATTATTAGAGTTCCAAATGGAAAAAGCTAAACTCTTATGATTTTTGCTACACATCGATCAAATTAATAATTAATTTTGTTTTAAAAAACTATAAAACGACTTCAATTTTTTATAGTTGTATCATGAATTTTCATGGATCCCGTTGTCTTGTCAGAAATGAACAAAATTAAAATGGGACCACACGGAAAGAACAGCTTTCATATAAAAAAGAATCATGATAATCTGACCACCCAGTCAATACTTCTGAGGTAACAAACATAAAAAAACAGTCTAATTGATAACCTCCTCCTTTTTTTTAAATCGGTAAAAAAGGAGAGATGAGCTTCTCGAAAATGGAGCGCTCAAATTAACTGACAAAGGAGAACATACTACATATATCTACAGATTTTACTTTACCATTATTTTTTAGATGATGTAATATTTTATTTTACATCCATTTCACATTTTATTTTTATTTGGTTTACACAGTGTGTTTTTGGAGACTCAGAACAGAAAACAATTACATTCAAATCAAAAATGGTTAAAAACACATACAATATCTTCTCCTCAACCTCAACAGACTGTATTGGTCCACTGCTGGACTCAGGCCTCCCCTATAAAAGCGACTTATTGGCATTTGTCTCATGGGGGAAATGTCCATAATCCCCTAGCTGAGCATGCGGGTTGGGGATCGCAGTTTAGTGTTAAACAAGTCCTGCAGGGGGCGCTGCTACCCGCCCCGCGATAGATATACCTTAGTCGCCTCTTACGACACCCAAACAAAAGCAAATTCTAAGCCCCACACAGCACCACGCAGCTTGATCAAAATCTTCTCCAATCCAGATCAATTTACGACGGGACTCTTCACAGTGGTACAACTCGCACTTGTCGCCTTATTTCAAGCCTTCCGAGCATGCGGGTTGGGGATCGCAGTTTAGTGTTAAACAAGTCCTGCAGGGGGCGCTGCTACCCGCCCCGCGATAGATATACCTTAGTCGCCTCTTACGACACCCAAACAAAAGCAAATTCTAAGCCCCACACAGCACCACGCAGCTTGATCAAAATCTTCTCCAATCCAGATCAATTTACGACGGGACTCTTCACAGTGGTACAACTCGCACTTGTCGCCTTATTTCAAGCCTTAAATTGCAATTTAAGGCAAAAATATCTTTGATTGATGTTTTAAATGAGAAAAGGGCAGGGCGTGAAGTGGCTTATTTGCGAATAATGTTTTAAGTAGGGCTTTTTGAATAACCGTGGAAGCGTGTTACTAAAATAGCTAAAAAAAAGATTGAACCAGCTCAGGGGACCAATTCTACTAACAAATCGCTTGAGAAAGATAATTCATTGACCCAAAAAATCGAGACTGGAATGTGTAAGAAACATTTAGCTTGTATTTTATGAATTGTATCTACTCTTATTTAGAAATCAATATTTATTAAGCTATTGCATAGCTTCTATCGCGGGCCTTGAGCGCGGGGACCGAATCCAGAAATTCCGTAACGAAAAAACCTTGACGTTTGTCTCTTTAGTTCAGCAACTCGCCTCTAGATGGCATTGCAATAGCTTTACCGCGGCAGTCCCCGAGTGCCACACGTCTTTTTATTTTCATACTTTACAACAAATTAAATGGTCAAAATACATCCTTTGCTCTATAAGACTGTTTCTGTGTGAATTTGAACATAGTCTCTAAATAATCCATTTTACCCTTCTGCACAAAGAGGGTTATGTTTTTAAATTGTTATTAAATGTCTTGACACACCCACGTTAAGTTAAACTATTTTAACTTAATTTACATATGAAAGTAAGATGACATAATAACTAAAATAAACAAAAACAAAGTCATTCTGATCACGCAATTACTTTAATTTAATACCGCGGGCTATAGAATAATTGTAATGATCTATTTGACATGCGCAGGCGTTGATTTGTATTACCTAACAAACGCATGTCACTTGCATCATTTATCAGTGACAAACGGTCGAAGTGACTGTCGGAAGTAGTTATTTAAATTAGATGCTAGTTTAAAAGGAAATTGACCGTAGTATATCTATACTATACCGTGTCCATTTTGAATGAGGCATAAACGTATACACACCGCCCATACTTAACCTAAAATTCACTTTGTTGGCGCGTCCTTTTATACGTAATTTACATTACTTGTCGATTTTAGATCCTCCCTTCAATAAAAATTGCTTACAATTATATCTGAAACTCGACGCCAAGCAAGTGAGTTTTTGTTATTTGTATCGTGGTTTATTTACTAACATGCTCCATGCTGGATGGATACGGTATAGGTATAGTTAAATACTTAAAATGCCATTTATTTTCTGTCATTGGTGTGAATTCAGATGTAACCAAAACTAAATAGGATATTACTAAAATCAGATGTTGCCATCCCTTTCACAGCGATCAAAATAAAAAGGATGACATCATTTTTAGTAGGTACTGTCCGACTAGTTATGTTTAGTTTTGGCGCCAATTGAATTGACACCATCGACGCACCATTTTTTATATTTAAGGCGAATACACAAGAGTGTTAGTGGCGCCATCACCTATTTTCTCTTATATTACGTTTAACGTAGGAAATTTTAAAAATCCATCGTACAGTTTGTGGTATCTCAACCTCAACCTCAGCTTATAACGGCCCACTGCTGGACACAGGGCTCCCTCTGATAAGCACCTTATTGGCGTTTATCTAATGAGGGGTAATGCCCACAATCCCCACGCTGGGCATGCGGGTTGGGGATCGCAGTTTGGTGGTACAATTGTTCTGCAGGGAGCGCCGCTGCCCGCCCCCGGTGGATATCCCTTAGTAGCCTCTTACGACACCCACGAGAAGAGATGGGGTGGTGCAAATTCTAAGCCAGCACCACATATTATTGTGGTATCTCATTATATTATAATATCATATTATAAGTTATTTATTAATACTCCTATTTAATAATAACGAAAATATCGAAACCATTAGTTTCGATATTTTCGTTATTCGATTCGATATGTAAAAATAGCTTATATTAGGTATCAAACAAATTACGTTTAACACCAAAATTTTCTGTGTTAAACGTAATAGTAATTATGTTGAAATAGATGACGTGCGGCGCCATATTGGCTCAGGTATGCGCCCTATACTGTAGTCCAAAATACAGATGTGTTTGGTCCATTGCGTTTGATGATGTATTCTTTCCGTCAAAAGGTTATCTGGAAGAGATCGCTTCTAAGCGATAAGGGCCATAGTACTTGTGTGAAGTTGTGTGTAAAGTTTTGTCTTTTGTATTGTATTTTTGTTGGTGTACAATACAATGAAGTATTTTTATTGTATTTTCATTATCATTAAAAAGATCATTCATTTTGACTATGAAACGTCGTATTTATGCAAATGGAGCTAAAAGTAAGTCAAGAGAATTAATAACCATTTAAAACGAGTTCCGTTACTAAACTTCCCGTTATTCTGATAGAATAGGAACACAAGATGTATTACCTAATAACTAACTCACCTGCAAGTTTAGTGCGCATGCGTGGAACCTGTATCGGCTAACGGGATTGGCTGACACGCGCCACTGGACGATTCGAAAATAGAATCAGAAATCTGGTTAAGTTTGAGTTTGAATTAGGTACAGAGGGTTCTACACAAATAGTTCTTAGAATAATCTATTGTTTTTTTGTAGATTTGATTTGAAAATGATAGAATGCATGGCGCTTTCTTTTGTTCGTTTTTGCATCATTTGGAAAATGTAGAGTCAGCAAAACAATGATAAAAAATTACATTAAGGTAACACAAATTGATGTTATTTCTTAATTTATTATTCTTAAGAAATAACATCAATACGTCATCAATCAATACAACATTAAAACTAGATACAAGTAGTATAAGTACAAGTGTAAGAGTTTAGTCAGCGCCTTCATCAACCTGAGTTATAGAAGAGATTTTTTTTTAAACCTTACCTGAAAATATTGTAGAAAGCTAAATATTGTTTATTTATTTTGCTCACATGTCTTATAGGTATACAGCTTAGGTCTTAAAGTAAGTATATTTAGGTCAATAGTACATGTACCCTGGTAGGGCACTGCATAAGAATTTATACATTTAAAATGGCAGAATAAAATTAGATATATAGTATGGTTCTTTCATTCTAATTATTTACTTTTGAATGGTCTGATTCGTATCACTGCTGGGCAGAGGCTTTCCCCAAATGACTAACAATTTTAAAAACATTTTACTTCTCTTATAAAATGACCTGAACGAATAAAAATAACACACAATACAAACTTAGTGTGTAATCTTTTAGTACGGAACCCTAAAACTGTTGAAGAAACGCTCAGTCATTGTTTGACTCTCGCACGGCTCGATGCTCCGGCACACTTTTTATATTTAATTATAGCTCTCATCTTTTTTAATTATTTTCATGATAAATACATTTTTGTAAGTACGTGCTCATAAGAATAAACTATCTCCATAGCTACTTAGTCCATTAATAATCTTGATTTCACACAGTTCACAAATTCCAGTTTTCCCCTTGAAATCCTTAAGGAAAAAAACTAAACTTCATAAAAATTGATTAGAAACCAAACATTTTTTTTAGGATTTTGTTTGCACAGAGAACAAAGTTAGACACAGACACATAAGGTACAAGGTTCGATTCCCCGTATGGTACCCATAACAGCTTGAATTACTTTGAGGCTAGATGATGCTGAGTAGTCGTAAGAGCCGACTAAGGGGTATCCACCGGGGGGTTGGCAGCAGCGCCCCCTGCAGAACAAATCTTCCACCAAACTGCGATTCCCCGTATGGTACCCAATAACAGCTTGAATTACTTTATCCTTGCATGCAGCATATGGCTGAATCTACTCCCTTTGCCTATAGTTTGTTTTGTTGTGTATAATTCTAGCTTGTGTTCTTTGTGAAATTTATAGGCAATAAATGATTTTATTATTATTATATTATTATTATTAAGGATGATGCTGTCTAAATTGTCCATCCAGCATTATTTATTTTATTATTATCATTATTATTTGGCGAAAATTATTTATTTAATATCATTATTATTTGACGAAAATAAGTGTAAAAGCTAGGATCGAGTGACAGGAGCTAGTTAGCTTATTAGCAGAGAGAGGTATTGAAAAGAAAATCACCGTAGAAATCTTTAAGTAGAGGCTTGGTGATAGAAAGGTGCCTATTACGGCACCTGACACTTAGGGCATTCGATATTAGCGGCATTATGTCGAATGGCCATATCACAATGATAGAGCAGTGCACGCCTATCAATTACCTGCTAATAACAGTTTGTATATAACCTTTGAGATATATATACATACAACTTAACAGCTGTGTGCTCCTGGCTTAGAATTTGCACCACCCCAACTCTTCCTGCGAGTGTCGTAAGAGCCGACTAAGGGATATCCACCGGAAGGCGGGCAGCAGCGCCCTTGCAGAGCAATTATATCACCAAACTGCGATCCCCAACCCGCATGCGCAGCGTGGGGATTATGGGCATTACCCTCCTTGAGATAAACGCCAATAAAACTTCTTACGGGGAGGCCTGCGTTCAGCAGTGGACCAATACAGGCTATTAAGGTAAGGTAAGGTAAGGATTTAATGAAACATGACGTCATGAAACGCAAGGGCTATATACCATGGCAGCGTTTTTATCACCCGAAACTGAGTGCAGTTTTACTTTTGGATTTTTACCTGAAATTTTGCGTGTGTTACATTTTTTTCGGTTATGTATTAAACTGAATAATCAATCTAAAAACATTAAAAAAACATGGATATATTCTATTTAGATGGTGGCTACAAGCATAACCATTTAATCACGATGTAAAAAATACTATAATATTATTATCAATCGAGAAACTGCACAATTCCGTTTTGGTGGAATAGGCAAAAAAAATATTTTCTTAAGTTATTATAAGTATCTACAGTAGTTGTAATTGTTTTATTCTGTTATTATTATTTAACTGTACGAAACAAAAAAAAATAGGACAAAGGTTTAAAAAAATCTTCAATAGATAATATTATAAAATGAAATTCAAAATTTTCCTTTCTTGTAAGATCAACATAATTCAGAAAAACAGTTTATGATAAAGTGGAAAAACAAAATAATATGTTACATATTAAACTAAGTGATACTAAAGTTTTTTTTATTATTTAAAATGCCAATGATTTTGTAGTAGGTATTCTACAGTTTGAACCTAAATTAAAATTCCGATATTTATATCCTGATTATCGAAATGTCAGGGGCATACGCAGACCAATTTAAGACGTCTCAAATGCCAGTTCAGCTGTGCTATTCTAGACCTACTTTAAAAATATACTCTTAATTTACACATTTTGACGACCTCTGTGGTTTGGGCGAGAGTCCGCCTTCGACGCAGGAGGTAGCGGGTTCGATACCCGCCTCGGGACTAATGTTTGTACGGTCTGTAGATATTTATTCAGGGTGTTTTGGATACTTTCTATGTATAATAATAGAACATCTATCTATGTAGTGTATTGTAGTATTATGTAAATGAGTTATCTAGTACACAAAAGATAAGCTCTGCTTAGCTTGGGGCTAGATAATGCTGTGTGAATTGTCCAGCATTATTTATTCATAAATTAAAGATTAAAAAAAAACAAATTATGTAAATCTACTTTCGTTCTTTAGAAATGAAATTTTGAGAACTGTTCTCTTAATTTCATAATGCTGAAACTTAGAAAACAGTATGGAAGAAGCTTCTTAGCACAGAGGTTACTAAATTAAAAAACAACTGAAAACAGCAATCAGTTTTTTTATGAAATAAATGTATTTCTTAAATCCCAATTGATATATTAGCAGTAAGATTATTCGTTTCGTGCGACCCGTCAACCGAAATTTCGTATTTCGTGTTTTAAAATACCTATTATTATTATATTATTCTCTGTCATTCGTCGTTTCACCTATGTGTCATCTTACTTAATTAAACTCTTATTATAACTAGATGTCGCTACTAGAATAATTTGAATTCACTTTATAGTTTTATATAGCGAGCCAAATTATATTCATAAAATACAAATACAAAAACAAAATCGAAGCTTTTAAATAGTGTACCTATGAATAAAAAATTCTATTGACCAGACATAGGTACTACTATTATGTATGGGCAAAGCTCTCAAAACTCTCTCGATTTTCCCAGGTTTCAAGCAGAATACTAAAACACTAAATAATCGATTACACAACTCATTGTAAATCGATTCTAAACGATTCGAATGAAAGTAAACGAATCATGGAATATTTGAATAACAATACCTAATGAGGCACTTTGTAATGGTAATGGAATGCTTTATAGAAAAGCTACTACCTACCATAGGCATAATGAAAAACAGTATTGTCTAATCAGAAAACTAGACTAAACTAATTTGAAAAGGCTAAAAATGATGCCATCCATATTTTAATCGTTTTGACAGCGACAGTGACATTTTTAGTCCTGTCAAATTAGTTTAGTTTATTTTGGTAGCATCTGTATTGAGACCATTGTCTATTCTTATGCTATGCTAATAAATATTACTCGAAAAATCTGTGAATGTATTTACCGGGCAAGTCATCGTGGTCGTTGTGATATTTATAATCATAGCTGGAATCCACTATAAGAGTCAGCGCCATAAAAAAGAAGTTGAAGCTAGGCTATATATATAATATGAGCGCGAGTCAATAGGGTATACGAGTATGCATGTGATTTCAAAATGGCTAAAAAAATATATACGTATTCTCTATTGATATAGAAACATATCTACATATTTATTTTAGAATTTTGAGATGTTTTTATCGTAGAATTTTACCATTGAAAAATTGATATTTTAAATCTCAATCGCAAAATTTCAAAATTCAATTGCGGACGTGACATCGCTGTTCAAATTTCTTCTTTTTTTATTCTGCTTGCTGCACCATGATTTGACACTATTCTGCCCACTTCACATTTCGTATTGTCGGATAATTTCTGATTTTTCGGAAAACCTCTTTTCTGAGATGATCACTACTAAAGTCGTCACAAAAGGTTATATTCGAGTGTGAACGTGGACGTCAAATAAACATGGCGCTAATATGGCAGCGTTTTTATCACCCGAAAATGATTGTAGTTTTGATTTGTTTTTCTTTACCTTATTGCGAAATTCAGTGAGTCTATTATCATTTTTCGGTAAAATAATGACCTAAAGAATCGATAAAAACAATAAAAAAAATCGCCGCATATACCCTATTGACCATCGAAAAAAAAACCTATCCCTGATCGAAGCAATAGAAATTTTCGCCACGATAAGTCATCGTGGGTAAATAAATGCAAGATTTAATGCAATCATTCACAGATTTATAAGTATCCAATCATGCACTTTAATTATACTACGGTAGGATACATGAATACTGAAACGTACCTAATTTCTTTTTTTTACTAGCTTTCTTTGTTAGAAATTATTATAGTGAACTCTCAAAAAACTTCTCGCTAACAACTAAAACAGCTAAAAACGCGCCCAAAGATGTCACTCCTACTCTCTTTGTTCATTGCCGTAACACCATCCGTTGAAATTGTATAGGTACAAGCAAATTCCTTGCGCCAAATATTAAATTGTGCAATCAAAATGTCAAATGTCAAAACACTATAATAACTCAAGCACCTTGTACGTGCGAATATAAACCTCGCACGTCGCGTTGCATCGTACGTGATGCATACCAAAGTGCGTCAAGCCATTGGCACCAGAATAAATGATTATAACCATAGGGTACAGGTACAGTCAGCTGCAATAAGATCTCATTTTTTTTATTACTTTCTAACTAACATAATTTAAAAAAGACGTGTGGCACTCGGGGACTGCCGCGGTAAAGCTATTGCATATCATTTTGTATCAACTTATGCAATTATAATTTTATTTATTTATTTTATTCATACTTTCTCATAAACAGCTGCTTATGTATTCGTCCGATTTCGGAGCAGCTCGTCTCGATTCGTGCGAGTTTCGTAGAGTCGTACAATACGTCTAATCGCACGCACACAACGCCGTGTCGAAGACTGCCGAACTGAAATGACGTTAGACGATGCACGGCCTTCAAGCCACACCTCCTTGCCCGGCGGAGTGGGGAGCGTGAGGTTTTTGCGTTACGGAATTTCTGGATTCGGTCCCCGCGCTCAAGGCCCGCGATAGAAGCTATGCAATAGCTTAAAACACTAGAATAAAATTACAATCTAGGCTTGATTGTAATTTGATTCTAGTGTGTTTATCTTAGTGTTCGTTCTTAGTAAGGTTTATTATAAAATTAAGTTAAAACAAAATTACCCATTCGGTTTGACTAATGGATAATTATGTTTCAACTTAATTTTATAAAAATATCACTTACAACGTGTCCATCGGCACTTTTCTTATTGTCTCTATGTAAAGGGAAGACACTTGGTTCATGTGTTCTTTAAAATAAGAACTTATACACTTACAATATACCTAACTAACACTACACTAACTCAAAAGGTTTAGAGAGATCTTACGATGATGATGAAGATCGTACGTGACGCTCGAAAGAAACTGAGGTTCGTACTATTTTCTAGGTTCTACGAGTAATTTAAAACTTACCTAACATATAAAAAGTTTTGCGCAGATTGTAAGCGATTTGCTATGAACCCAATCGATTCATCTTTTAGCAAAGAGTCTTAGTAAATAGCTTACGATGTGCGTAAAACTTCTTTTCATTACTTTTGTTCAAAAAGTGTACATATTAGCTTTGCAGGACTAAAATTCGAGTTTAAGCCCTAAGGTCTAATAAAATAAATTTAAAAACTACAACACGACTACATCATTGAACGCTTGCGAACAACTTTTACGTAGTCGGGTTGTAGTTTTTAATATTATTTTATTTGCCTCTTTTTTAGTAATGTAACAGGTTAACAAGAGCGCAGTTAGTAGGTTATGTAGGCACATAACCTACCAACTGCGCTCTTTACAACGATGCAACACGGGCATATTTACGTTGGAATTTTCAATCCCCACTTAGATCCGGATATCTCGTTAAACCCCCGATTTTGTGTTTGCCGAATTGGTGTTTAATCAAGCCCAGCGTGGGGAATATGGCCTGCGTCCAGCAGTGGACCTATACAGACTGTTGAGGTTGAGGTGTTTCATTTCACCCAATTGTTTTTAACTTCTACAGCAGCAGAAAAGCAGCAGAAAAAGAAACTGTTACTGTCAAAAACAAGTGTTGAAATAGTTTTACTTTAATCTTAGAGCAACTGTACCATGGCAGGGCAGTAAACTGATCAACGTGACCACAACCGAGTGAGACATTACTTCATATTGAATGGAAAATAAAGAGTTATGACAGTTATGGCTGTTCTCTGGTTTTTATGGCGTAAAGCTAAGAGTTTTGCATCAGTTCTAGGTGATTTATATCTATGGTTGAACGGCGACGTGGTCACTTAAATAATTGGTTTTGTTGGTTTGGTTTAAACATGACTGGAAAAATGTTTATTTTTCGGAAGGATTTGAATAATTTTTGAATAATTGTTAAATTAACAGAAAATATTAAACACATATTTTTTATATCACTTTATTTCTGTGTCAGTGTTTAATAATAATTTGACCTTTTATTTCCATAAATGTAATGTATAATTATTGGATCTATTTATTTAATTATTTTACTTTAATTAAAACGAACTATAGAAATAACGAGTATTGAATTTACTTATTTTCTTTTTATTTTGTTTATTTTGTTGACGTGTGTACGTAAAAATAATAGGGCAATAATAACTGATCAAAATACAATGCATAAACTCAATTTATATGCAACCTTACTTCTTTCTAAGAAAAACAAAAAATACAAAATGCATAAACCATCGAGTTTTTGGCTAGTACTATATAAACTCTATGGCATAAACTCAACGTACATATATGCAACCTAATTTCTTTCTAAGAAAAATAAAAAAATAAGCACAGGTTTAACATTTTTGGTAGTTGCGGCATAGCGACTCCAGGGTCTTATGAAAAATGTTAGAATGTTCACTGTTATTTAGTCTAAAAAACAATTTTAGCATCCTAATTAGCAATTAAAATGCTGCGGTCAAACTGTTACGTAACATAATGTATTACAGTGCTGCTCGCATTCTGAATATTAAATTCATAAGTTAATGTTGCTAGCGGCCATGACACTTTTTAACATAACTCTGGCCTTTGTTGTATTATAAACATATTGCAGAATCCACGCTAGCTGTGTGGTGAATTTGCACCATCCCATCTGTTCCCGTAGGTGTCGTAAGAGGCGACTAAGGGATATCCACCGAGGTCGAGCAGCAGCGCCCCCTGCAGAACAATTCTACCACCGAACTCCAGCAGTGGACCAATGCAGGCTGTTGAGGTTGAGGTTAAGGGTCGTTTTAAGTATCTTTTGTTTTGATTATTAAAAAAAAACGATAAAAAAGTAGAGTACCTCATCTCACCTCAACAGCCTTTATTTGTTCTACTCACACAGACCTCCCCCTGATAAGCGCCTTATTGGCATTTATCCCATGGGAGTAGTGCCCGTAATCTCCACGCTGGGCCTGTGCGTTGGGGATCGCAGTCCAGTGGTAGACGTGCAAAGTCTCTCCCTGTATTTAAGAATATGGTCTATGAACACTATCTCTCTTCAGTTATAAATTGTTAGTCTATATTTAGCATCTTTTTATGTAACTTGGTATGTATTATTTTTATGGTAAGTATATTATGTATTTATTAGTATATTATGTATTTTATAGTATGTATTATATGTATTTATTGTATTAAAACGCCACCATCTATACGTGTACAACTGCATCGTGTCCATCCCAAGGTTGTCTGGAAGAGATCGCTTTCAGATAAGGCCGCCCATTGTGCAACTTTGTTATCTCTCTTTTCCTGTATTTGTGTATTTTATTTTTGGTGTGCAATAAAGTGTATTGTATTGTATTGTAGAATTATTGTTCTGATGGAGTCATTTTTGCCCGCCTCGGTGGATATCCTATCACTCGTGGAAAGAGTGGGGGTTGCAGGGATCTTCCTTACCTATCCGGAAAAACTGAGGTTATGTTTTTTCAATTTGTACAAAATAATATTTGCACAAGCTAATAATTATGTCATTTTTCTTGTTTATTGCTAAAATGTGTATATATATACGCGGCAATAGAGTGAATTTAAGGTTTAGTTCAGGCGACTTCTTTACAAACATTCTTCTTCTAGTTTGACTAGTGTATAACCTACCAAATACTTTGTTTATAATAATAGTAACAGTTTATAAAGGGCTGTGTGTTGTATTGTTATAATATTTTGACCATTGTTAAATTGTTACGTGTCTATTGTTATTAAATAACAAAATAAATAACGAAGAAAACTAAACATGCCATACAAAGTTATGCGTGCACTAAACAACATTAAATATTTTGGTAAATAGTTTTCAACGAAGAAAAAAACTTAAAAGTATGAATTTTTAGTTTTTTTCTTTGAATGCGCTCAAAAATATCTGTTGCTGATTTGGCTTGGAAATAATGGAAGAGTACTTTCTTAGGCTAAGTTTGTTTAGGCAAAATAAAAAATTAATTATATTAGAGAAGTCATCGGTGTCTATAACACAAGCATTCCTTACCTTGCAAGCTAAAATGACATTATTAATAATTTATTGTATTAATATTATTCTATTGTAATAATTGGAAACATTTGATATTTGCTATCACACTAATATTATAAAGGCGAAAGTTTGTATGGATGGATGGATAGATGTTTGTTACTTCTTCACGCCAAAACTACTCGACGGATCTGGCTGAAATTGTGCATACAGGTCATTCTTATCCTAGAAGCAAACACAGGCTACTTTTTATCCGATAAATCTGTTCCCGTGTGATAAAAAGCACCTTTAAACATTTCCATAGGAACAACGCGTTCGAAGCCGCGGGGCGCAGCTAGTTGTATATAACTTGATATTTGATCCACTATTAGCCCTTGAGTTTCCCGCGTATCAGTACCTACCTGGTCGAGAAAAAAAGGGGAGAGGGGAGAGGGGTTGATCGCCAAAAATCACCTTACGAAAATAATGAAGCCCCCTAATTTTCTCTGTTTATAAATAAACTTTACCTAAGAAGTTTATGTACCTACTTAATCAGGAATACAATAAATGATTGCTACAGGAGCCAATATGACAGCAATTTTATCATATTATTACATTAATACAAACATAGGAAAAAAAATAATTCCATCGTATTTATAATAAATACCTCTGTAATAGTTTTATCTTATATAGTTAAAGAAAGATGCGAAAATAGAGTTTGGTAACCAAAAAGCGCAACTTCGTATCTCTGCCTAAGCTTTACAAAATGAAACTATTACAGAGGCATAAATAAATAACTTATAATAGATACTACAAACTGTACGATGGATCTCTAAAACTTCCTGTGTCTAAAGAATGAGATAAAATAGCTGGGGGCACCAGTTTCACACGTGTATGTGCCTTAAAAAGCTCTCCTAACTTTAGAGCTCGATGTGCATTGATGTGGGTTGCCCAGCATCATTCACCCACAATATAAAAACCTGATCAAGTTATCTTCATCAAAGCCAGTTAATGTGGTCAGTGAAAGTGGCTGACGCATGCTCGAACGAGAATAATGTCGCACATTTCTGCGATTACGATCTTGTACTTTTACTTGTTTTCGGTGTCTTTTGGCCTTGGTAAAATAACAACAATGTATTTTTTTAAAGATTTTTAGTTATAAGCTTAGTGTGTGCGATTGTTTTGGTAGTTAACAATATAGTTTTTGCGCGCTTCGTGTGATTATCGCTTAAAAATCTGTCAAAAACCCATACCGGTTTCGCTTTCCATGAAAATGTAGCTAAAATTCTCGCAAAGTAGACTTTTGATATCGAGTAGTCCGAATCTACGTAGATTTGGTTATCAGATTTCGTTATTTAAGATTGAAAATACCTAGCTACGACAACGTTCAACTTTCTCATATAAAAGACCTAAACGCGCTCTTTTTAATTTTTGTCCTTCATTTTGCTAGTTGATTTTAAATACCCGAGCCTCTTTTGGCTTTAAAAAAACTACATACATACACACACCAGACGTGCAGTCTAATTACCTTCTAATAAATCTAAACGATAAAATAAACATGGTCAATATTTCGGTTCGTTAGGCTACAGCCGATGAGAAATGCTTTTAGGCGATCCTCTAACGAATTTTTCATCGCGGTTGTTTTATTTCGCAGTCGCATTTCTGACTGAAACCCCAGAATATCATTTTAGTAACTTTTATTAGTTAACTTTATGGGTTGCTTTTACCCTCAACAAACTGGGGGAGTATACACTTGTAGCATGTGTGGCTGAAACATCCTGTCTCTTATCGCAAGGGTTATCGCGATGCTGCTTTAATGATCAGAAAACCAGCGCTCCCTTACATTAATGTGAGATAGCATCAAGCTGAGGTGGAACTCTTTGAATCTGCATCGTTACAGCATCATATTTTTATATCATTTACAAGTACTGATAGTGGGATCTCCATTGTCAGAACCAAACCAAATTAAAACGCCACACAGGAAGCACTCGCTTTCATGAAAATCGAACCACCCAGAAGTTCTGAGATAACAAACATAAAAAACGTTCGAATTGCGAACCTCCTCCTTCTTTTGAAGTCAGTTAATAAATATATAATATATAATCTATCAACCTTTACTTATAATATATGTGTGTTGTCGTAGGGCTCGGACCCTCGCGTGGCGACGTGCCGCGGCCGGCTGCAGACGAGGCGCTGTCAGCTCAACCAGGAGATCAACAAGGAGCTGCGGCTACGCGCCGGGGCTGAGAACCTGTTCAAGGTACGTCTAGGGCTCCATAGGGCTCCGGTAGAGACGGGCTGAGGTGTCGCCAGCTCGAGATAAGATAAAGATATTTATTTGCAGAAAACATGTGTATAGAAGATGACAAAAATATAGGTGAAACAACTGCTTGACTGGTTACGGTATGCAAATTAGGTAGAGATTGCATGCATTTAATCTAACCATGCAAAAATATATATTAAAAACAATATATATAATAAACAACTAATTATAATATATCTTTTAAAAATTCGTCAAGACTGTAATAACATTTTTTAAAGTTTCAATTTAAACATTTGTAAATTTATGTCTCTATATGTATAATGTAGGTAATTTATTATAGATCAACTAAGAGATCAACAAGGAACTAACACCACAAAATTCAAATATGGTGGTGAAGATGCTGTGATTAGAATTAGCACCAACAAAACTCTTCCCTGGAAGAGTTTTGTTGGATAAGGGATATCTATCGGGATGTGGCAGCAGCACCTCCTGTAGAACAATTTTTCCACCAAACTGCATCTCTACCTATCTCTCTAGTTTTAAATAATCATATTATATAACTAACTACTTTACCTATTCAATGTTATTTTTCATGGAAGAGCGGGATTCCCTAACACAAAATTAAATGCAATACAATAGAATCTCAAACACTGTTATATGAATGTACTTTAAGTTAATAAAATAAATATTTTGTACTAGCTGCGCCCCGCCGCTTCGCACGCATATCCCACGGGAACTGATTTATGGGATAAAAAGTCGCCTATCTATGTGTAATTCCAGGCCTAGAACTACCAATTTCAGCTCTATTCGTTCCGTTCGTAGTTCTCGCGTGAAAGAGCAACAAACATGCATACATACATGTATATATATAATGTTTACAAACTTTCGCGTTTATAATATTAGTAAGATTTTGTATTTGTATATTATGTTTACGCGGCAGTATCGTCACCGTCTGTGTTGTCTGTGTTAGTGGTCTCTTAGCCAATAAATAAATAAATAAATAATGCAGAACAATTCACACATCATTATCTAGCCCCCAAGATAAGCAGAACTTGTGTTATGAAATGATCAACAAGATGAAATCACTTAATGATGATTATGATTGCGTTAGCGGTGACGTTACAGATGGAATGTGGACGTATAGAATACAGGGTGTTCTAATATTAGAGGATCAAACATAATGAGGGTTCCAGATGAAAAGTGACCATTTTTCTATACCTTCCATAAACAGAGTCAGAATTCGTAAATTCTTGGAAATTCATTTTTTCTAATATTGGCATATAAATTTATAATAGGTAGTTTTACTTTTATTTTGGTGGTGTGTAAAAACATTTTTTAAATGAATATGTTTAAAAAAATATTTAATTTTGCTGTTTCTTTTTAAAAATAGCTGCAGAATCGATCGAAAATATCGGGACTAAGGAGAGCCTTGATTCAGAGTCAGAGTCAGAGTCAAATCGTTTATTTCTTTAGACTTACAAAATAAGTACTTAGACAAGTCAAATTTTTACTATACATATAAACAGCTTTATAAATAGTTATTACTATCAAACAAGAAATAAGGTGCAATTGACTCTAATTCACTTCACTTTTTTGTCCACGATTTTAGCGGACAGTTACGTGTCTACCAAACATTGCATTATTTCAAAGAAAATAATTGCGTAGACGGAATTCACTCAATAAGTCGGAGTCAGAGTCGGAGTCAAATCGTTTATTTCTTTAGACCTAAAAAAAAGCACTTCAAAGTCAAATTTTAATAAACAGCTTCAACCTCAACCTCAACAGCCAGTATCGGTTCACTGCTGGACGCAGGCCTCCTCCTGATAAACACCTTATTGCCATTTAACTCATGGGGGGTAGTGCCCATAATCCCTACGCTGGGCATGCAGATTGGGGATCGCAGTTTTGAGGAAGATTTGTTCTGCAGGGGGCGCTGCTGCCCGCCCCCCGATTTTTTTATTTTTCTTTAGTCGCCTCTTACGACACCCACGGGAAGAAATGGAGTGGTGCAAATTCTAAGTGTTATTTACACCTGTACCACCTGTCTTTATCATCATCTACCACCGCTAGGTGTCGCCTGTCGCAGAACCAATCGCAGCGCATACCGCTGCGTAATACATTACATGCGTGTGGTACTGTCGGGGGAATCGTCGGCGAATTAGACATTTTCACGATGAAGTTCAAGCTGCTTATTTAAACTGAGCTGAAAAATTTACATTTACATTTCACAAATTTAGTTTACAATTTACATCATTAAACTAAACAATAACGCTCAAAACCTTTAGCTTATTTTTATATATTAGATCTAAATTGAAAGAAACTTATTTAAGAATATGAGAAATGTATCAACCAAAGAGTTTTCTTGCCCCCCAGGATATCCTGAAAATTAAATTAATAATTATTTGCTTCGGCTAGGTAAAAATAAAATGGTGTGTTGATACAAACAAATAAAACAAAAATGAAATTTAGATACTGTTGTTTTCATTACGTTCACACATTACGTACATTATTATATAACTTCCTTATATCGTATATTGACAACCTATTTAATACGTTATCAATAACGCCTCCATCAGCTTCTATACGTACCGATCCTATCCATCTTATTTTATTTTATTTGTAGTGTTGTATAGTGTTTAATAAATCATTTTCTCTTTCTTTCTTTCTTTTTTTTGTATTGATGGTGCAAAAAGACATAATATATCGATCTATCTAACTTCCTCCGTTTTTTCGTCGGTTGATGATTACCCCGACAGTACACTTTCCCTGCCACTTCACTGAGCAAATGGACCCAGCTTGCGACAACATTCTGCAATGTAGGAAGATGGAATACTTCGCTAAATACTTGATGCAATGAAGGAAGAGTTTGTTCATATTTCACGATATTACAGAGAAATTATATTAGACATTGGTGTCGATAGGTTTGCATAATCTGTCATGTGTAGAGATGGGTTTATACCGAGCATTTACAGGGCGGATTGAGTAAATGACAGGGCAGAAACTACGCTTGTAGTTTTTAAACATTTCGAATTTTTTTAATTTAAAGTATTATTAGGTTTCCTTCGTGATGTCTGAGAGTCAATATTATATTATTATTAAGTAAGTATGAATAAGTGGTACCTTGAAACAATAAAAACCATGTACCTACTTAACGTCTTAAGAATAAAACATTAATAACCTACCTACCTTTGTACTTACCTACTTTTACTTAGGTACCTATTTAGTAGTACCTTGGTACATCAAATAGTATGTACCTACCTACCTTAGTATAAAACGTACGTACTTACGTATTAATGTTTTATTCTTAAGACGTTAAGTAGGTTTTTATTGCTTCAAGGTACCACTTATTCATACTTACTTAATAATAATATAATATTGACTCTCAGACATCACGAACAATCAATCATCTAATCGAAAGTTAAAAAATTCAAAATTTTTAAAGACTACAAGCGTAGTTTCTGCCCTGTCATCGGGCATTTATAAGGCATAAAAAGACGTTTATTAGGCATTTACTCAATCCGCCCTGTAAATGCCCGGCATAAACCCATCTCTAGTCATGTGAAATAATGGCAAAAGTTTTGACATCTTTACATTAAGAGTGCCCTACGCAATTTACTTCAAAATCGTTATATATCTCAGAATCTATAAAAGCTTCATTTTAGAGAAATGTTTTTTTTAATCTTTATTTAAAGAGCTTAATCACATTGCGATTATGTGGCTTTAACAAAGTAACAGAAAAAAACACTTATAAAAATTATAAAAAAACGAAACAGATTTAAGTTATATACCAAACTAAACTAATTATCTATTTAAATAAATGAGAACATTAAAATCAGCTCCGATCGGTCTGAAGGGAAATGTTACTTCGATCGTTTATCTTGAATAAACACGATTGGTGAAATTTTTCTCTATAGTTTATTTGATTAAAAAATGTATGTTTTGCAAACATTTTGCTAGTTATCTCAGTAACGGCACACGTTTTGCAAACATTTTGCTAGTTATCTCAGTAACGGCACACGTTTTGCAAACATTTTGCTAGTTATCTCAGTAACGGCACACGTTTTTCTTCAGTTTTTGTTTTTTTAGGAAACCTAGAAGTATTTCTTTAGTTTACATCTTTTATTTTTTAAGTTGGTTGTATCATTAACTTGTAATTAGGTAAAAACAGTTTTGGCGCATAGAAAATTCGGGGCACGTCTCTGCTCTGTACTTCTCACTCGCGAGAAAACCATATCTTGTCATCCCGCTCAAAATCCATCTCGTAGAGACGTTATCACACTAATATTATAAATGCGAAAGTTTGTATGGATGTATGGATGTATGGATGGATGTTTGTTACTTCTTCACTCCAAAACTACTAAACGGATCTGGCTGAAATAAAATAGACATAGTCCTAGGTCTGGAATAAAACATAGGCTTTTTATCCCATAAATCAGTTTCCGTGGGATGAAAATCATATTTTAACGTTTCCATAGGAACAACGCGTGCGAAGCCGCGGGGCGCAGATAGTTCGTAATATAAAGTGTAATTTTTCGATATACAGACTTATCGTAAAGGCATAGGGCACTACTGCATAGGTGGGGTGGTGCAAATTCTAAGACCCACCCAGCAAAAGTACATTATACTGATGATGATGATGAAGAATCATCTTTAGCTTCATCATTTGCCGATTAGACCGCCAATTGTCACTTAGGATATAATTATTTCATTTGTAAATGGTTTCTTAGCTTTAATTGTTTAATAAGTATTTTCTATCTTCTATCTATCTGGGATAAACGTGGATGCAAACGTAGTGTAGGAGGCCTTTATGCCAGGTGTGATTATGACCTGCGAAAGACTGTAGGCAGATGCTGGAAGCAGCAAGCTGAAGACAGGGTGCTATGGCGCTCATTAGGGGAGCCTATGTCCAGTAGTGGACTAAGTAATATAGGTTGATGATGATAAAAAACTAAATAAACCTATAGGTGCTCAAAAAGAAAGACCACAGATTGGCTACGCCTAGAGGTTTTAAATTTGTCGTTCGTGAGTTAAAACCTATAAAAAAGGAATAACAAGAAAAGTTTTGAGTCCAAAACCAAATAAACCACAAACATTCTGTACAATCAAAGTTATCTACTATCTACCAAAGCGGTCTTCCGTGACATCAAAAAAGCTCGTAAAGAATCTAAAACAAGACCGTCATGTCTTCCACTACACACAACAATGCAGATGGACATGCGCCGTGGAGCGAGACCTCGGTCCCCGACCCCTGACCTTGCCGTGGGAATCCACTGCCATTGTTCGACTCCTTAGGAACAGCCGGTCCAATAAATTTATAAAAGAATAAAGATTTTTCGAATAGAGTTTGCTGAGAGCACTCTTTTTAGTTCGCCTCTGACATGATTTTTCCTTTTTAATGTATTACTTGCATTATGCAATATACATAGAATTGAGAATAAAAAAAAATTAACTTCAGTTATTCTTCAGCCTTACTCAGAGAGCCAGTTTCCTATAAAATCCAATTTTTATAAATTGTTAACATCAGCACAAACTGTTAAGGCTCGAACCTAGTGGATTCGTTAAAAAAAACTAGACCTAGTTTTTTTAACGAATCCACTACCTCAGTAATCACGGGATCCCCGTGGTATAAAACAAAAATGACATAAAATTCAACATTTTTTCTTCGGTTCCTTGGTTGTGAAAACACGATTCATTAAAAAATTACTATAATTTTTTTTATGAAAAAGCAGACTATAACAACGATTTTTGTTTTGACTCGTAGGTCATTATTACTAATTCTTTGGTTCCTCGGTTGGGTTTTATCATAAGTGGTGTTGTTTTCTTGTAAATATACAAAATCATCATTTTTGCGCCTACGCTGTTCCAAAAACGTATGCTCTGTCCCGCTCCTATGAACGCTAAATCCTATGACTATCCTTTTCACAGAATGGCGCGCAATGCGTCCTTTTAAATAGTTTTCGATTAAAGGCTTATTATAATAATTATAATATAATAAAAATCTCTTCCAGGCAACGACCAACCGCAAGCTGCGGGAGACGGTGGCCCTGGAGCTCAGCTTCGTGAACTCCAATCTGCAGCTGCTGAAGGAACAGCTGTCGGAGCTGAACTCCTCCGTGGAACTCTACCAGAACGATAGGTAAGTTGACTCCATTGTAAGCCACGGCTGCTGCCGACTGCGCTCAACTGCAGTCGACAATACAGTCCGTGTATATGAAAGACAGCCTGCCCTAAAATAGAGGGCTTACCCGTTCAACCCACAATTTGTCTACACAATATTATTTTTACATGTTCATACCAAAACATTTGCTCCGTGCGACCCAATCTAAAAATCACTTTAAAGGTCACAGTGTATTCTAAACTGTACTGACATTGTAATAGAAAGATAGAAATAAAGAAAATGATTTATTAAGCACTACACTACACTACAAATAAGATAAAATAAATAAAATAAATAAAAATACTATATATGTACTTAGTAACACGAACAAACACAGTGAATATTGATGTAACAGCGAGCTTGATAATTATTAACCCAAGAAACTTCAAATTCTGTACCTACAATATTGAGGAGGTAATAAAAATGTATAGCCAATGTTTATAAATAGCGTGCAAAAGTCGAGGTTTTTTTAAAATGACATATTTTTCAGTAGATTGTGTTTGATTTAAACACTCGGAGAGACTTTCGATGTATCAACGAAGTTTTTAAAGTGCATTAAGCACTTAAAAAACCTTGAGGAGTAATTATTATAGTACAACTTTTGAAACCTTGGCAATTTGTTAACTTATTTAATTATAATTTATCAAAAATTTCCAACTCAAAGTCAAAATTGCTTTATTTCCATAATATACAATAAATGTACCTACACTTAAAAAGGTAAAAATATTATTAAAAAATTATACTGACACGAAATTAAAGTGGTATTATAGATTTCGGCTGCTTCGGTATGTACCACTTTCATAGTCTACATAAACTAAAGTAAAGAAATGTCGAAGAAATCTTTAGCCAGTTAGTTGTTATTTTTTAGTTGGAGCAAATTCGAAGCGATAGCCAAAATTCGACCATGGCCGCGACGGCCACGCTCAATGAAAACATATTAGTGCACAAGTGTGCGAGAAAACACAGCTGCACTATTCCGTCGCTCTAACCCTAATAATAATAAAGCTCTAACAAGTCAAATGTTATCTAAAAACCAGAAACTTTAGCACCTTGTTACGAATTCAAATGAGCCGGCCACGGATTGTAAATCTCGTTCTATATTATTGGCTGCCATTTTGTAAAAGCCGGCGATTTATGGCAGGTCTTTTAATATTGGCTCATTTATTTTATGTCGCTTTAAATATTATAATTGTCGCAAAAACTCGGCCGTAAATGGGTGTAACAAGTTCTTGTAGGTGTTTAGATTTCTTGAAGCTGAATGTCACGTAATGCCTAGCTAAACAGGTTTTTATTAAGATTTACCGAATACTTAACCTAATAACCGCTTTCTTTTTATGATTTTTGCCAGAATTCGCACTGAATGTCGATTTGAGCTCATTTCAAATATTTGTAAACTCAACTCCAGGGAGACATTTTGATTTTTGTGTAACGAGTTGTTTACAAACATTTTACCTTGAGCATGGCTTGAGTAGGTACCTATAGAATAAATCGGCCATTCCTCAAAATGACCACTTTTAGAAATGTCTACATCTCCCCTGAAAGAGACTGTTCCTAACCTCTAAGAAGTACCTAAGTAAGAAGCTGTTTCTTTCATGCAACCATTTTATAAATGGAATTATGTGAATGTTAGAAAGTTATTTGTACAGCTTAACAAAAACAGGATGACATGGGGAGGTGCAAATTCTAAGCCAGCACACAGCTAGTGATAGCTCTTCCCGCGAGTGTCGTAAGAGGCGACTAAGGGATATCAACTGGGGGGCGGGCAGCAGCGCCCCCTGCGGAACAATTCTACTAATTAATTGCGTTCCCCAACCCGCATGCTCAGCGTGGGGATTATGGATATTATGGATGATAATAGCCAATAAGGCGCTTATCAGGGGGAGGCCTGCGTCCAGTAGTGGACTCAGGCTGTTGAGGTTGAGGTCTTCGTGATGATGGACATTGGTGGCATTTGGTGATTTGCACAGTATCAGTAAATAACCAATAACATATTCACAAATAACCTATTTAAAAAAGATACACTAAAAAATAAACCTTTCAATTTTTCCAAGGTTTATTATATTAACTAACTGCGCCCCACGGCTTCGCACGCCTATCCCACGGGATCTGATTTATGGGATAAAAAGCCTATGTTATTCCAGGCCTAGAACTACCTGTATGCAGAATTTCAGCCCGATCCGTTCAGTAGTTTTTGCGTGAAAGAGCAACAAACATACATGTTTACAAACTTTCACGTTTATAATATTAGTAGGGTGTTGTTGACTGTACATGTTGTATACCTACTCATCTTCTTCATAAATGAGGCCAACAAAAACCCGCTCCGCAAAACTAAATCCTGTTGAAAGCGAACTAAATATTTATCAACGCTATTAAAATTAACATAAACATAGGAACCGCCTGTGTTTATGTTAATTTGTAATGACACGAACGAATTATAGCCTTTTGAATTATGGACGTGTACCTTTAATATATCTTAGCTACGAGTATAATAAGCGAAGACCTTTACCTAGTACGATGTATGCAAAGAAAGTCGCTGAGCAAATATTTATTGCAATAATACCTGAACGGTTTGCCGTCATAGTTATAATAACAAGTACCTACAAAATATTCTTCACGTTTTATGTTGCAAAAGTTGCTAAACATTAACTGTTATTCCATTAATTTCTAAACACAGCAGGTTACATTGGGTGGGTGTAATACATAGAGCGATTAATTAAAACAAAAAAATAAATAAGAAGCCAAGCCCTTGACATAAAAAATACAGTCGAATTGAGAATCTTTTTTGAAGTTGGTTAAAAATAAATAATCCATACTGCTATTCTTTCCTTTGAACCATTTAACGGCTTAAGCTGAACGTATCATAATGAAATCTGGCAGGGAGTTAGAGTGTCTCCTGAAGACGGACATAGGCTATTCAATTCAATTCAATAAACGTTTATTTTCAGCTTCGATACACAGATACATATTTCAGGCATATTTTAAGGTTAAATAAACACAATTAAATAAAAACATAAAACAAAAACATCTGAGATTATTAAAACACACAATCTGTGACTTAGTCGTCAACTCGCGGACGTGAAACTCGCACACAATTATCATTGGGATTTTGTGTGTTTCATATTTGATTGTATTCTGTTTTGTGTGCCAAAGCACACTAATATTATAAATGCGAAAATTTGTATGGATGGATGGATGGATGTTTGTTACCTATTCACGCTAAAACCACTTAACGGATTGGACTGAAATTTTGCATACAGGTAATTATAATCCTGAGATCAAACATAGGCCACTTTTTATCCTATAAATCAGTTCCCGTGGGATAAAAATCACCTTTAAACGTTTCCATTAGGAACAACGCGTGCGAAGCCGCGGGGTGCAGCTAGTATGCTATAAAAACGCGTGCGAAGGCACGGTATATGTACCTATATGTCGGAGACTGATAGAAAATAAAATAGAATAGATAGAATAGACTTGCAAAAATAATCATAACAAATAATTACACAACAATTTGTCTGGCATTATTAAATAATAAACACACATTCTTGTTTAAATGGAGGGCATACGTTCGAACAGTGTTTAAATTTCCGCAAATAACACAAACCATGTATCTATGCGAAAAACTGTCATCAATGTGCTTCTGTCAGAGTCCGATTGTTACCGATTGGTTTGTACTCGTATTGTGGTTTGGTTATTTCGGTGTTTCGGATATTTGGGCCATCCAAATGACATAGGTTCTTTGCGGACCCCCTTCGTCATACATGTATACGTGAAACTGAACCTTTTCTCTGAACTGAACCTGTTTTCGACGATACGTAGGTACGTTAAACAACAATTAAGCCTTTATTTTTATAACAAGAACGCAGAAGGCGTAAAAGATTTATGGCAGGTATCCTTTATTGACTTTTTTTTATTTGCCTTATTTATTAGTAGGTAATTTAAGTAAAAACTCAAAGCCCGATTTGGAAACAAGACATTTACATAATTATAGTCATTACTCAGAGCTTTACTTAAATTTTCTTTGCAGTTTTAAGATCAGGGGTTCCGTTGGTTTTATGACAGAAATATATGTATGATATTTTTTCCTCTATAAGCTTAAATCATAATGTACATTTTGTCAACTAAAACTAAGTTTACTGCGTCGTCCATACCTAATTGAAATTGAAAATTGATTTATTCAGAGTTTTACATCTATTTTGTTAGTAACACATAATTAAAATTAAGAATGGTTAGTAAGTTACAAAAAAAAGACAGAAAACCTTATAATAATAATAATAAACAATAAATCAAAAATAACAATAATAATAAGTAATAATAATAATAATTTTCTTTTGTCTAATTCTGATGTCATGAGCTTAATATATAAATTTTAATACAATTAATGCATTCGTCAAACTACGATAGTTATTATAGTAAAATAATACCCGATAATATCCAGCTTCACGGAACCCTAATAATAAATACGAACCCATAAAGGCTCGTCGCAAAAACCAAATTGCACATAATGAGGGCACCCAAGTAGGGCTTTATTTAGTAGGCCCTTGTCACAATAACTACTAGCGGCAGTACGTATAAGAGTGCCTGTAGATCGCACTTTGACAAGGTTCTGTAGTTCTGGATAAGTAGCGTCGTTATAGTACCTACCTAGTTAGGTAATGGTACTTACGCATAATGTTCTCTTTGCGGTGTTGGTGTCTTGTTGATGCTAAGGCCTCTTTTAGACAATGTGTAGCCTGAGTTTTGATCATATTTTAGAAAAGCTGAGGCCGTGGCTTGACTTATATTAAAGTAGGTATAGATAAGTCTAATTCCATGGTAAATCGTGAGAAACACACATGAACCACTATGACCATTAACAAGTAGATCAACCTATCGATTCTACAATCTATGGTCACACAATATGGCGGCGACTGGCGCGGGAAAATATCACAATGGCGGAAACCGTTTTTATTCATCTAATTTTAATTGTTGCTAAGAATTAATTGAGTTATGTAGACCGTTGCTTTTTGCTGTGGTTTAAGAAAATCTTGCGAAAGACTGACACTTATGGTGCATTTATTCTTTTTGTTTCCGACTGCTCAACAATAGATTGTATTTTAATTACCTAGGTACCTACTGTTTGGATGTGTAGTTCAAATCAAGGCTCAGATTAAAAAAAAAACCTATCCTAGTTTACTGGATAGCTGTAACTTAGTCTGGTTAAATTTTTATTCGAATTTATGACATAGACAAAAGTCGTTGAACAGGGTGGACTTTTCAACCTGCGTAAGGCAAACCTAAAACACATTTTAGGCTACTCCATTAAAGGTTTTTGCGCAGTTAACAAATACACTAGAAAAACAATCATTTAAGGTTCGTTCAAAAACTTACAATAACGATTTAACCATTTATTTTTAATTTCTCGAGTGTGTTAGCATTTTTTGGCGTCGTAACATTTTTTCTAATTTAAAGTAGGTACCAGTAATAGTAGGCTTATTTGAAAAACTAAATAAAGATAAATTTTTACGAGTTTATCATGTTCGTCCAGCGATTTTTATTTTAACAGTATAAAAAATCAAAGGCATCTGTTTAATCGAAAATAAATAACATTTTCTTTTTCTTTTCTTCCCAGCAAAGAATGCGTGATGCCGATGATCCCCCTGGGGCTGAAGGAAACCAAGGAGGTGGACTTTCGGGAGCCCTTCAAGGATTTCATCCTGGAGCACTACAGCGAGGACGCGCAGGCTTATGAGGACGCGATATCAGACTTCATGGATATGAGACAGGTATGAGATTCTAGCGCGTGGACTGATGGGTGCGTCTGGGATTATCCCCACGCTGGGTATACGGCTTGGGAGTGGACTGATGATGGGTGCGTCTGGGATAATTCAAATTCAATTTTTTTTATATCTGATAAATTAATCCATAGTTTGTTAGTAGGTAGGTTAGGTAGTTTCTTATATTAAATGTTAGTGACTAAGGTAGGGTAGGGTAACATATTTATCTCTCTAAAATATATTAAATATTATAAATTTCATTGTTTGTTTGTTTATTTGTATTGAATAGGCTCCGAAACTACTTGACCGATTCAAAAAATTTTTCATCATTAAAAAGCTTACTTTTCAGGGAGTGACGTAGGCTGTATCTTATCCCGGAATTCCCACGGGAACGGGTACTACGCGGTTGAAACTGCGAGGCTCTGCCAGTCCGAACTAAAGAGATTTATTTTTGTACGAAGACGTACTTAATTAAGGCCCATACACCAGTGAAAGTGGCGCCCCCAATTATTTTATTATTACTTTAAACGCAGCAAGTTTTAAAAATCCATCGTTCAGTTTGTGGTATCTATTATAAGTTATTTATTAATGCCTCTGTAATAGTTTCATTTTGTAAAGCTTAGGTAGAGAGAGATACGAAGTTGCGCTTTTTGGCCACCAAACTCTATTTTCGCATCTCCTCCTAAACTATATGAGATAAAATTATTACAAAGGTATTAAAAAATAGCTTATAATAGATACCACAATCTGGACGTAGGATTTTTTAAAATTCCTGTAATAAACGTAAAAATAAGATAAAATAGATATCGCTGTCATATTGGCTCGGGTATGCGCCTTAATTATATTTGTATTTGACATGTAAATTTTAAACTTACCAATAAAATCTTGTATCTTGTACTAGGTAGATGTAAGTGTCTAATTGGACTGAATCGGCATATTTGCGTCCTAACTAACCAGTGCGACACTGACTGCGACGCGATACAAACCTACGAAGGATCGTTTACTTACCTACTTTGTATGTGTTTTACGTGATTTCGAGAAAAGTGATCAGTGACAATTTTAACTTTGCACTCAACCTACTTAACTAACTTACTTTTAACACGTTGAAGGCCGATTCAAATTTACTGGCTGTTCCATGTACGATACGACCGTACAATTTTATTTTGTTCCTAACATCAGTCCGTTGTCCGCAGGCGATACGCACCCCAGTCCGCTCCACAGTGGGGGTCGCCCTTCTCTTCAAGTACTACAACCAGCTCTACTTCATCGAGCGACGGTTCTTCCCCCCAGACCGCTCCTTGGGGGTCTACTTCGAGTGGTTCGATTCTTTGACTGGTGAGTGGAATAAATCACTTCACATTTCATCACACTAATATTATATATTTTTTTTCCCTTTGTATCTACAATCGGCTGTTTAGCCATAATTAGATGAGGTCTTTAGTCGAATATTCGGTGACCATTCCAGTGAATAGCACCATCTTAATGTTGGATCATTTCATCATCTCTGGTCGAGTTCCAGTATGTGCCATCTCTTGAGGCGTTTTATGTGGTCTTTGTCTTGAAGGAGATCCTTAGCTAGTATGTTGCTGTGATTGTTTAGTCTGTCTTTATACTTACTTTTTGCTGTAATTGTTTACTTCTCTAAATTAATATTATAAATGCGAAAGTTTGTATGGATGGATGTGGGTTACCTCCTGACGCCAAAACTACTGAACGCATCGGGCTGAAATTTTGTAGACTGGTAATCCTAATCTTGGAATCAAATATAGGCTACTTTTTAGCATAAATCAGTTATCGTGGGATAGAAATCATCTTTAAACGTTTTCATAGGATCAACGCGTGCAAAGCCGCGGGGCGCAGATAGTAAATAAATAAAATAATTAATTCAAAATAACTTAGGGCTAGAAAGATAAAAAAGGCGCTATTGTGCTCATAAAGGGAGGCCTATGTCCATCAGTGGACTAACATAGATGAAATGATCAGGGTCATACAAAATAAGTAAGCAAGACGAACCTTAAAAAAAAGCCAAATCGCAGCTTCAAAAGAAGCTAAATCGTCAGTGTGCGTCAACGTATGCGTTTTAATACGAAATGTACTGCAAGCAAATCTCGCAAAACCGCGCGACACAGGTCATGCTTTAAAATTAGCGCCGATGTGAGTAGGGCTTAAACCAACCCACACTTGTCAACATATTTGTGCAATAAACTTATTTGTGCGTAGGAGTGCCGTCGTGCCAGCGCACAGTGGCGTTCGAGAAGGCTTGCGTGCTGTTCAACATGGCCGGGATCTACACACAGATTGGAGCTAAGCAGGTACGCTATTCAACCTTATTAGGGCTCTTACACACGGAGTGCACGTCTCAACTGTAGAAAAGGCTCGTGGTGCTCATGCCATCCTATCTAAGTTGAAGCTGTGGGATGGCCTCGAAACCTCGTGGTATGTAGATCTCATAAAAAACGCCAGATAATGTTGTGTGAGTTTATTCTCAAGATAAATTATATCACAGCATATAGATTTATAATAGTAGGTACTTCTAATCTTACTTACTTACTCTAATCTTATTCAGGACACTTTGAAATCTCACACAATTTTGTACAGGTACGTTACCTGTACAAAATTACATTACAACATACAGAAATAAAAAGAAATAACAGTACCTATTGATATGAAATGAAACAAATGAAAATAATAAAATTGAAATTTAACTTAAATTTGAACTATTTCATTTCATTGAATTCCATTTTTTCCAAAGCCATAATCAAACTTGATCCGTGAACTAGTACGGCAAAGTAAAGGGAAATAAAATGCAGTAAAAAAGAAGTCGAGTTTTAACAACAAACATTCTTTCAGGAACGTAAAACCTGCTCCGGATTAGACGGGGCAGTGGATGCCTTACTCCGGGCAGCGGGCACTCTGCGTTATATCCACGAGAATTTCACCAACGCGCCCTCTGTCGACCTAGCGGCGGACACGCTACTGGTATTGGGAGCTCTTATGACGGTACGTAAATAAATAAATAAATAATGCTGGACTATACACACAGCATTATCTAGCCCCAAGCTAAGCAGAGCTTGTGTTATGGGTACTAGATAACTGATATACATAATAAAATACACTACATAGATAGATATTTTTTTATTATATATAGAAAACATCCAGAACGCCCTGAACAAATACCTGCAGATCGTACAAATATTTGTCCCGAGGCGGGAATCGAACCCGCAACCTCCTGCGTCGCAGGCGGACCTTCGCCCACCGCGCCACAGAGGTCGTCAAAAATGTGAAACTAGATGGCGTTGCTAAATTCGGTTGAACGCAATACTATCCAAATTTGGTGGATGTAACTCCACTGGCGCTGAGCTGTTTTCCTCCACGTTCGTTATTCGCACCGCTTAGGAATGGAACTCGCTGCCTGCATCTTCAAGACAAGGGTGAATAGAGAATATAATATCAAGACCTTTGTGGTACACCGTCATGCGCATCTTCGCTTTCAAACGAAGGTCTATTTTATTCCTTGGTTTGAGATTTTAGGTAAAACAAAGAAAAGAACACTGTAAGTCTGTAACCGGGCAGAAGTGTTACCCACTCCGAGTAGAGCTCATCGTTACTTCCATGCGACATTATCGTGCCCTCTGTCGACTTAGTGGCGTGTCGCTGTTATGAGTTTTTATAACGGACGTTGCACCTCAACCTCAACCTCAACAGCCTATATTGTTCCACTACTGGACGCAGACCTCCCCCTGATAAACGCCTTTATTGGCTGTTATCTCATGGGAGGTAATGCCCATAATCCCCACGCTGGGCATGCGGGTTGGGGATCACAGTATGGTGATAGAATTGTTTGGCAGGAGGCGCTGCTGCCCGCCTCCGATAAATATCTATTGCGCGATCATGCTTTGAAGAATCCAACACTTCCAGGCTCGTCAAGATGAAAATCGTTGAGGCATGCTTTTACATGCTCTAACTGTTCTCTGACTGTCTCCTACATTCCAGGCCCAAGCCCGGGAATGTCTGCTGGAGAAGCTCCAGCTCCAAGCTCGGGAGACCAGCTCCAACAAGAGCGGAGAGCTGCGAGACTCACACCTGTGCCTAGACCTGGCGCAGGAGAGCGCCTACCTCGCTAATACCTACCGACAGCTCTATGACAAGGTAAGTGTAACAGATTGAAACTGTATTCGTAAACATCTTAATTTTAAATTCGTAACAACTATCTTCTTTAACTGTTTACGTTTAAATTTAGCGCGGTTTTTTGATATTACCAGCTAGTCAATGACGGCGGAAAAATCGGTGGTTTAGATTTCCATAGCGTCCTCATGAAAATGTACTTTGTTTGAAGTTAATATCCAATAAACTGTAAAAAGTGCGTGTTGTGTATTATTGAGAACCTGATAAATTGAATGGGCGAAACACCACAGTAAGCCACTGACAATTCGCATCTACTGACTTTTTTTACAAGGTACGAAAACCTAAGGCCTTGTTTCCAGAGACGCGGGGCGTGCAGCGGTCGGCTATCGACATAGCTCAACGAATTAGCAAGCTGACCAGTAGACTCATTCTGGAAAAATCTCGAATTTGAACTCGAATTCACTCAACTAACCGAACTCTACCTTCACCTTGAAATCACTTCACCTTGAAATGGTATTCTGTGTATATTGTGAAGTGAAGTGAGTATCGAAATGAGTTAGGGATTGAACCTACGTGTTACAGCTTTAATCGATTGGGTTTTATACAATAAAACGAAAGAACATTAATGTATTTCGTAATATTATGTCAATAAAAAGTCGAAGTCGACAAATTAATGTCAAAATCTCACTCAACTTAGTTCATTTCATTTCCACGCTCGACACTTAGGCGCTACAAGCATTATCGAGTTTTACAGAATACAAAACTAATTTCTTACCGCGGATTCAGCTGAGTGAGGTTCGAAATAAGTTTATAGAATGAGCCTACAGACCAAAGAAAAATAATTGCGAAGAACCGACAACCACTAGGATAAAATAATGCTTAAGTGGAGACCGCGATTAGGCAAACGTAGCGTAGGACGCCCTCCGACCAGGTGAGATGACGATCTGCGAAAGACTGCAGGCGGATTCTGGATGCGTCAAGCTGAAGACAGGAGGCTATAGCGCTCATTAGAGGAGACCTATGTTCAGCAATTGATTAATACAAGCTGATCTGATGATTAATTTTTAAGTTCGACACTGTTGTATGTCGCCCAGGTGGTATTTTTTGTGCATCAGCTGAACTGGCTGAAAGTATGTACTTTTCTAAGTGCAATATTATATGTAATGTATGCCTATGGAATAAATGAATTGAATTGAATATGCTACTTTCTAGAATTAACTAATTCGCCCTGGATTTGAAGACTGCAAGACTGTATTATAACGGGAAAACAGTCGCAGGAAGCTCTTCTCTTACCCTAACTGATGATGTTTGATACAGATGCAGACAGATGGAGTCTTCAACTACGTGCCATACTCTTGGGTGTCCCTCGTTCACGTCAAGACTGAATACTTTAAAGGTACCTACAAAAAATACCTATTGGCAGATCAAAAGGATTTGCAATTTCGCAGAAAACAAAATAAAATCTGTCTAAAGCGTTCACTGATTAATTATTTTATGATGAAATTGATAATTTCGGCTGTTCTCAGTAGAACTATTGGGAATTTTCTTCCCAACAGACTTACTGATAGTAAGACTTCGCTGGTGTTATTTAAACTTTTATTGCCAAAAAAAACACGGAAATACCAATTAAATTTAAACGAATAAATTAAGGCAAGATGAGTAAATTCAGCATTTTGCTGCTTGCATTAATAATCAAGCAGCGCTGCGCTGGTTCTCAATTTACTCCTCTCCGATAGCTGATCACCGAGAGGTTAAAGTGATCACCGGGACTTATTACAGTTATTACAGACAATACTGTGCTCGGTAAAAATACGTAACCAAGTATTATACATATATGTACATAATGTTATAGGGACATGCGTATTGTGCGAAATTTAATAATACCCCAACAACAACATGTACTTACGGTTAAAGTACAGTAAAAGTACAAGTTAAATTGTCTCACAATTCAAGAAATCAAACAATACCCCAACAATAACATAAACAATTATTGACATATACAATTACTTACCTACTGATAA
The DNA here is from genome assembly GCA_955876795.1 of Eupithecia tripunctaria. NCBI lineage: Eukaryota > Metazoa > Arthropoda > Insecta > Lepidoptera > Geometridae > Eupithecia > Eupithecia tripunctaria. The sequence goes on along the minus strand of OY041623.1, from coordinate 1,409,990 downwards.
TTATTGTCTTTCTTGCAGCGCTCGCGCACCAACACTGCGCGATGGGACTACTCCACGCCACAGACCTACTGGACGTGCGCGACAGACTGCCCACGCTTTATTCGCCAGATGACGTCCATCTAGATAACGGTAAGTAAGAATAAGAATAAGAATAGAATAAAATATATTTATTTTATAGATAGATAGAAAATTCTTTATTGCACACTCAAACATAATTAACAAACGAAATAAACATTACAAAATATGTGACAGTTGGCGGTCTTATCGCTCAAGAGCGATCTCTACCAGACAACCGTGGATGAATAAATGTATATACCACCGAACCGTGTATAGACAGAACATAAGTAGGTATACATAAAACTCAATTTTAGAGCAAGGAAAAAAAAGTGTACTTAAGTCCGTCTACAAAATTGGCTCTGACTCAGCATGAGTTGAATGACTGGCAAGCTAGCATCCAACGCTGGACTTCCGGCAGAGCCGCAGCCGAGTTGGCGTTACGGATAAAACACTCACAATATGTACACAATAATTTAAATAAGTGTATGTTGTTTCTATGTATTTCGGTTAAATATACTACACCTGCAGGCTCATTCTATAAACTCATTTCGAACCTCACTAAGCGAAGTCCGCAGTCAGTTTGAAGTTTTGTATTCTGTAAAACTAGATAATGCTTATAGCGCCTCAGTGACGAGCGTGGTAATGACGTTCGAAGTGAACTCGAATTCACATAATGTAAGTAGGTAACATTATGTGAGTTCGAACAGAACAAGTCTGCTGCTCAGAAAGTTACATAATCCTTTTCCAAATTAAAGCTAGAAAGCCCGTCTTTGCAGGCGTACCCATATGCGGGATAACTCTATGGAATTTCATTTCTCACGCGTTTATCGGAAGGGAAAAGTGTATGCAAATCCATTTCTAACGTGTTATTTTCTAAAATTTCAGTCTGTCACTATGGTTATTTTATAATAGGTCAGACGGCAAAAAGTTTTTACTCCAAACTCGCCCTAGATTATTGACCTCTTTCGTATTCGGAACAATAATTCAAAAAAAGAACCATGTGCAAATCGCACGTGCGCTTATTTATTGCTACATTTGAGTTTACTCGATGATTTTGAAGATTTTAAATGCTAATTTTCCTCGTAGTTGTAGTATAACTTACTATGTATCACTTGGGATAAAGAGCGATTCCTACCTCGTGTGTATTATTCTCGATAAGAATTGGGCACTCGCTTAACTCAGTGCACAATCTACTAGGTATTCTATTGGCCCATATTAATAAGAAAACGCTATTCCTTTTATAATCACAACTTACTATAAGAGTAGTTAATCTCAGAGTAAGCTTGTTGTAACGTAGTTTTAAAAACAGTATTATTAAACCTGGAATAATGACGGAGTAGGTATACCTAACTTATTCCTCCGGTTAGGGCTGAAAACAGCATTATTGATCACATGTACCAACATAAAAATGCTAATAAGTGACTTTTTACGTAATTTTCTGTGGAAATTAAGGATAGTCTGTGGGAATAATTGGAAAAAAGTTGACAATGATCGACAAGATGACAAGAGAGAATGACATAAATGAAACAGTTTTTGAAATTTTCTATTTACATAATCCATGGAATAAACATTTTGGAATTCGGAGTATTGTTTATTGTGAGCCAAAAGCGTGTGCGATCAGCTAATGTGACGAGAATTGTATCGGATGGGAAAAGTGCTACCTAAAGCATTGTCATAGCACGTCCTCACCGCACCTCAAGAGCCTACAATTGGTCCACTGCTGGACGCAGGCCTTCCCCTGACAAGCGCCGTTGGCTTTTATCTCTTGGGGGGTAATGCCCATAATTCCCACGCTGGCCATACGGGTTGGGGATCGCTGGGCGGTGGTTGTTCTTCAGGAGGCACTGCTGCCTGCCGCCAGCGGATATCCGTTAGTCGCCTCTGACGACACCCGCAGGAAGAGATGTTGCAAATTCTGAGCCAATTCTATCTTTATGAATAATGTATACCTTTATGAATAAGCGCATACAAATAAATACATAATACAAATGAAAGACCTTGGTTTTATTTATTTAAAAGATTATTTAGTAGTCAAGTTAAAGTTACTAATTTAAATTTTCTCTCCTCGAGCCCATGTTCTGATGGCACAGTACAAACTCAGGATTTGCGAGATGATCAAAAGGGTATTGATAAGGTTTTCACTGTTTCACGCGTCTTGTGGTTTGTGGATTCTTAAGTTTAATTTTCTCCTGTATTAATGTTAGATCTTGAATGTAGCAGTCTTCCAAATCACAAAAAAGAAGAATACACTATGTACTATCACAATAGATATTTGTTTACTTTCTCACATCTGACGTAACAGACAAGGACAATAACGACTAAACTTAGAGGCTGGAACTTTTTGGAGGTTTTATGTCACCTTACTCCATAACTAAACTAGCCTGAACGACGGAATAAAATTTATTTCGAGACTAACCTCGGAACAGCTTCATAATTCTCTGTTTATTAGTACAAATTTTACCTAAAATGAGGAATAGCGGTGGAGTAAAGTTACGCACTCGATAATCGGATTTTATAAATAAGGCCAAATTTGTTTTAATAATGACTAAGCTATTTCATTGATAAGTTAGGCAGGTACAACAATTTCTCCTCTAAAGCGTTTAGAAATTGGTATTTATTGTGACTTAACTATAATTATTTCTGTAATATTTATTTGTAGTAAGAATTATTTATGAATATTTTTTATTTAACAAGAGATCGGTCGCATGCTAGCGGCTAGGAAGGTAATGATGTTTTTAATGCCTTTCTTTTTTTAATAAAGCATTTAATATCTAATAAAATAAATGGGACCTGATTTACAGGATAAAAAATAGGCCACGTTTTAGGTAGTTTACTTAATGTACCTATTGGCATTTGATTTTAAAAGCTCTCATTCGGCTCTCATCCGTATTCGAGAGTTATTCCCAACGTCTCATGTGAGATGTGCTTATTCCCAACGACTCACGAAAAGTATTCCCAGCGTCTCACAAAAACGCACCTATGACACCTCTCGAAAGTCAGAGCTTCGTGATTTACAATCTTCATCATCAATAGCCATTGATTTATTAAAAAGGGAAGACGAGGTACTGGTTTCTCGCAAGTGGCAACCGCAAATTATGTAAAATTGTGTTCTCACACCTCAGTCACCGTCTGACCGGCGGCACGGGCGGTCGTGATTCGCGTGAAATATTGTTGACTCGGTCTCACTTCGGTCTTAGATACGTCTTTCCGTCTTTGTTCTTCTTTGTATTGCACAGGACTAGAAATATAACTATGAGCGTATGTGTTTGCGTGTAGTTGTAACACATGCCAATTTTTGAGTAAGCGCTGGGAGAACGTAACCTATCTTCCCTTTTTAATAAATCAATGTCAATAGCTTTACTAATTAGTATTTGTTTCCAGGGTCCCTTTTAAAAGACGGCGAGGTGGACTACATAGCTCTGGGCAGAGCGCACATCACGGAGGCGATAGCGTTGTACGAGGAGGCGCAGAGACTGCAGCGGATGTGTCGGTGAGATACTTATATTTGTTCAAGAGGGCGCATTGCACGCCATTTTGTGAAAAGGATAGTCATACGATTTGGCGTTCGTACGAGCGGGACAGAGCTTAGGTTTTTGGAACAGAGTAGGCGCAAAAATGATGTTTTTGTATATTTGTAAGAAAACTATACCACTTGAAAAAACACAACCGAAGAGCCAAAGAACTAGTAATGACCAATTAAAAACAAAAATCTTTTCTAAAACGACCCAACATACAACCCAAAGATCCAACCCAAGTCTGTTCTGTCCACAGTGAACTGCGCACCAAAGAAGCCCTATCGATAGTGATCCGCAGCGCCCTGGAGCGAGCGTCGCGGGAGCGCGGGCCTCCGCCCCCGGACGATTTTATGGAGCCGCTAGAAGCACCCGCTGTCATGCGTGAGTTATCTTTATAAAGTTCGATATTCACAGAACGGATGGTCCACCAGTTCAAAGTCTCAATTAGTAGTAGTGGCTTCAGCTAGTGGACAAAAAATTTAGTTAATTAGAGTCAATAATTCTAATTTAAAAAAATAAAGTAATTACTAATTATCAAGATGTTAAAATTATATTATATATAATATATAATATTATAGTTAAAATTTGACTTGTCTAAGTGCTTATTTTGTAATTCTAAAGAAATAAACGACTTGACTCTGACTCTGGCTAGCATAGCGTTGCGAAGAGCCTACCGCTAGTGGGCAAAAAATTTAAGAGTCAATAATTCTAATTCAAAAAAATAAAGTAATAACTATTTATCAAGCTGTTTATATAGTAAAAATTTGATTTGTCTAAGTGCTTATTTTGTAAGTCTAAAGAAATAAACGATTTGACTCTGACTCTGACTAGCATAGCGTTGCGAAGAGCTATAGCTAGAGGATTATTTTCAAACTCTGACTGACACAGCTCTCGGCTATTTAGCAAAAGTATTTGATAAGCTAAAGTTCTCTGGAGTAAAACTTTTTAAACTTTCGCGATTTGTTAACATAATTAAATGATTATTTATCGGGTATTTATCGCGTACCTTTGGTAGAAACGTAGGGGAAATAAAAACGAAGGTACGCGATAAATACCCGATAAATAATCATTTAATTCTCTGGAGTAGGTATCTTTCGAAAAATCAAACACGTTTGGAATAGAACGGCTTTTCAGATGACGCTGACATTAACGTGGAAGCTCGTAACCAGGTAAGAGTCAGTCAGAGTCAAATCGTTTGTTTACTTTTCTTACAAAATATCGCACTTAGACAAGTCATTTTTTTACTATACAAACAGCTTGATAAATAGTCCATCCATCCACAGCCTGTATCGGTCCACTGCTAGACGCAGGCCTCCCCCTGAAAAACGCCTTATTTGCGTTTAACTCATGGGAGGTAATGCCCATAATACCCACGCTGGGCATGCGCGTTGAGGATCGCAGTTTGGTGGAAGATTTGTTCTGCAGGGGGCGCTGCTGCCCGCCCCCCAGAAGATATCCCTTAGTCGCCTCTTACGACACCCATGATAAATAGTAATTCATATCAAATAAGAAATAAGGTGCAAATGTATCTAATTCACTTCAATTTTTTGTCCGTAGTATGATAACGATGACCGAATCACTCATACAAAATTTTAAGAACCAGCCAGTTTTATATATTCTCTATGATATACCACTTTCCCGAACTGTGCATTGAACCTAATTTACCCTTTTCAGCATCCTCAAAGTTCCAGCTGGCCCTGACACCCCCTGACTTCGCCCAGCACAGGGTCGACGACCTCTTCAAGTCCCTCGGTCCCATCGCCGTGTTCTCCGCCAAGAGGCACTGGAGCGCGCCGAGACTGGTCCAGCTTCAGAAGACGAGAGAAGTGAGGAGAGAGGAGCTGAAGCATCGGCATAGCGAGAAGAGAGACCGCTCTGAGGATAATAGGTGAGACTCTGAACAACAGTGAAGTACTTTATAAAAAGCTTTTACAAGCAGTAAAAAAGTATTTTGTTTTGTCTTCTTACCCACCGGAAATACAACGAGCAAACTGGTGACATAATGGCAGGGTTACCCTGTTTCTTGAATTAGTTACCGAGTTCTTTTTATCTATTGTTAATTTGTTACCTATGCATGCAGATTTTTCTTAGTGTGCATACGTATTAGTGTACATTTAGTTGGGCAATAAATGTTTTTTATCATTACTACTATTATTTCACAACGGGGTAGGTAGGAAAAGAAATTAGGTATCTTTGCGACTCACGTTTTTCTTTTCTCTTCAGCACATACTACAGCCAGATAATTCGAAGCGACGAGAAATATTCCGAAGACTTCGACAAAAAGCTACACAGAGTCACAAAACAAAATGGCGTCTACATCAACAGTTACAATAACAACAATTACGATTACCACCCAAAGATTCTTGACTACGAATACAGAAGCAAAATCCCCAACGAGAATGGCATTGAAAATGTCAGGGTGGAAAATGGCAGGGTTGAAAATGGCAGAGTTGAAAATGGCAGGGTTGAAAATGGTAGGGGTGAGAATGGAAGGTCGAAAAGTGGAAGGGAAAGAAGGAAGGATCCTTTGAGGAGGGTAGCGAGTGAATATAATGTGTCGAATGGTAAAGACGAAGAAGGCTTCGGGTTTTCAGTCAGAGGAGATGCTCCGGTTGTTATAGCTGCTGTGGAACCCAATTCTTTGGCTGATGTAAGTACTTTTAATTATTTTGACGTTTAACTCGAAACAGTTCCTAGCAGTAACTTTTATTCTTATTTCTTGAATTTTTATTGCATTTAATAAAACATAAAACTAGAGAAGTATTGGCAAAGGCGAGCTTAACCCTTTGCGATCTGTATTGATTTAGATAATCAATAATTGTGTAATCACAAATTTGGTAGCTCCATCTAGATTTAAGTGTACCTAACACTTTTTGCAACTTTGAAAACGAAAATCTAGTAGAATCAAAATTTATTTAACCGTTCCAGATAGGTGACACAATCTAGTAACCCTAGATTTACACTTTGAAACTAGGCAGGCATTTACAACGGAACATTCATTATGATTTGAGTTTTAAGCTTTCCAATATTTCCAATTTTAGCGTTAATAACCATGATGGATTTAAAAGTTTTATAAAAGCGATATAGAAGATTCATCAAACCGGGAATTAAACGTAACGGACAAACTATAGTAATATAACGTACTGTAAGACGCCCTGATGACGATCTGCGAAAGACTGCAGGCAGATGCTGGATGCGTCAAGCTGAAGACGGGACGCTATGGCGCTCATTAGGGGTGGTGTTTGTCCAGCAGTGGACTAGTAAAGGTTGATGATGATGGACAAACAATTACATTTTGGAGAACGCTTACTTGAACTACATGACTTGATCCCACCATCCCCCTTCCACTCCAGGACAAGCAGACGCACAGCTCAATACCACCCATACTTGGTGGATGAACCCTCCACTCGCACCAACCGGTTTTCCTCCACCTTTATTATTCGCACCGCAAAGGAATGGAACTCGCTCCCTGCCTCTGTTTTTCCGGCCCATTACAACCTGGGTCTCTTAAAGACAAGGGTGAAATCTTGTAGACCTTCGTGATACACCGTCGGCCGCATCTACGCTTTCTATCAGGTGAGATTGCGGTCAAACGAAGGTCTATTTACCATAAAAAAAAACAAACAAACAGTAAACTGGTCCTAAAGAACCCAATGGAATCTAAAGCAACTAAACTCTTTCAGATCGGCGGCATGCGAGAAGGCGATTTCATAATCTCTATCGGAGACAAGGACGTGAAGTGGAGTTCTCACTCCGACGTGGTCCGCCTGATCCAAGGCGCGGGAGAGTCCCTCACGATGAGGCTAGCTACTCCGATGGACAAGCATCAGCATAAGGTACAGATACATTTAACTTTGATGATGAAGACGTCTATACCTTATCCATTAAGCATGTTACGCAAGGCTGATGTATGGAATGTGCTGCGCTTGCACCGGCCTCAATACTGCATGGACTTTGAGTGTTTCGCATTGTCGACGGCTCGTGTTAGTGACGTCAATCGCGACGTCTTCATTTACTTAGATTATAAGAAAAACCGCATTGTCGATTCACACCTCGAACGAGTTTCTTCGATGTAATTTTTGCTAATAAATTAAAAGACTTTTTTAAAAGCCACCCCGGAGCGTGACCTACATAATTAGCATGTAGAATGTTAGTAAACAAACCTCGACACAAATAACAAAAACTCACTGGCTTGGCATCGAGTTCCAGATGTAATTGTAAGCAATATTTATTGAAGGATCTCAAATCAACAAGCAAATAAAATTATGTACAAAAGGATGCGCCAACCATCATACTACATGCTCGATAGATACGGTAATGTAAGAGACCAGGACGTCAAGCTGTCAGTCTCTCTCGCTGAGACATCAGCATAAGCAACGAATCAGAAATTGCCAATTTTCAGACTTATGATTGTATTCAGCAGTAAAAGTTTTTATAGCAGCCTTTGAGAGGTAATCTTTCTCAGAGGATAAGGGTTCCATTGACAGAATGCACTCGTTGCAGCTGTTAACTGAAAACCCATCATTGGAGTCCTGTAACCCTAGCATACTGAATGATTTATCAATATCTGCAGATTGGCCTAAACCACAGGGGTGTCTTTTTGACATAAGAAACGTGATTGTCATGTCTCCTTTAAGTTTGATATTTTCGTAGTACCTACTCTGTCCGCGAGATAGAGGCCTCTATCGTCGGAGACGTCGATCACGTCTCGTTACTATCGTCAAATAAACTCACCACTCAGAAGTAGTAGATGAGTATGAAATCATTCGCTCCTTGCACATACGTGTGTCCATTGCTCCCACTCAACACAAACTCATTGACTATCAAAAACTGTTCGGTGTGCCATCACTCTCAGAGCTTGTTTTATCGGTTTACTAGCTGCGCCCTGCGGCTTCGCACGCGTTGATCCTATGGAAACGTTTAGAGGTGATTTCTATCCCACGGGAACTGATTTATGGGATAAAAAGCCTATTTTTGATTCCAGGATTTGAATTACCAGGTATGCAATGCTATGCAATTTCAGTCCGATCCGTTTAGTGGTTTTGTCGTGTAGAGGTAACTAACATCCATCCATCCACCCATACATACATACATCCATACAAACTTTCGCATTTATAATATTAGTGTGATAGTGTGATTAGTGTGATTAGCTCAAGTAATAATCAGCAAACCAAACTAAAAGGTTGTTTTGGTTAACACCAGCGACAAATAAAAAGTCGGCAAAAATGTACACTCTTACATTAAGGTACTTAAACTAGATGGCACCACTTACCATCCTTCCATCTCTTCCAGTCTTCCCCTGAGACTCCTCGCCAGTCGAACTCCAACCAGGGCTCGGTATCCGCCGCTTCAACTGCCTCCAGCGGTTCCACAGCCGTCACCGCGCGGTCCTCCGCCCGTCGCGCGCCATCTTGGAACCCCTTCCGACGGCACACGACCAGGGATAACAGTTCACATAGGGGGTCGCATACCAGCAATGTTATTTTTAGATGAGCGAAGATTATTACCAGCTCTGTTATTTTATTATTGAATGCAGCTGTGTAGTGCACGTAACGCCATCTATTGGTAAACTTTTATAACTGTCGGAATTTTATTGGTTGTTCACGACATCTATAGGTAATCAGTATTTTATTGGTTGTTTTTACAACATCAACTCTCGATGTCATTTAAATCAGAATCTTTCTTCTGGGTCTTTGTCATTTATGAAACAATGTTATTTAAGAAGAGCAAAAAGTAAAGTAACGCCATCTATTAGTCTCCTTTATCACTTCTAGCTAGACGGTTATGTCATTGTTTACTAAACTAGATGGCGCTATCAAAACATATCGAATTTTCAAGTCAACTAATAGTTTCGTTTTTTCTACTTTCGATATCATTTAGGCAGAAGAGAATGCATATTGCTTTTATCTTTAAAAACCCTTTTCAGATCTTCTGAAAAGCTAAATTTTTCGTTGTACATTATCATGAATTTGTATACCTTTAATCATTTATTCATTCATTTTATTTGTTTGTGTGTGGTGGTCGAAATTCGGCTAAGCGGACAACATGTGGTGGTCTTATACAGGGAAGGGTAACATTTATGATAATGCCATCTGTCGGTTAGAGCTCGTAAACTTTTAGTCACAAGTTAGGGCTGTTTTTGCAGTAGGGTTGTAAGTAAGAAAATAATGTAATATTTAGTTTAATTTGTGCACCGAAATTGTATATTCGAACCGCCTTTGTAACATTCTAGTATTCAAATCTGTACCTACTTAATCTATAGGAAAATAAGATACGTATTTGTAAGGAAAGCTGGTGTTATGATTTTGCATGACTTAAAAATCTTATATAGAAAATTATATATGTGTAATAATGTTAATGCGACTACTATATATTTAGGTTCCTAAATATATAGTTAGATTATGGGACCTTACCACAGAGATATATCTTAGTTTCTGTGATCTGTGGACCTTACCTTGGCTATGAAGTTCCAAAGTATATAGATATCTTTTATTTTCTGTATGTGTCTTAATTTACCAACTAAACTTCTTTGTACTATAATTTCACTATAGTTTCCACTTTAAGTTATTCATGTAAAGATTTTTCAAGCGTTAGTTATTTTTTATTTTATGTTTTGCAGTCTGAAAATTTTATTTTCTTAATTTTTTCTTCGTATCTCTTAACTGCCTTTTCTTTATTCTCAAAGAAGTGAGCAGTTGGTCTAAAGCTTGAATATATAAAATATATAAAAAATATTATAAATAAAATTTTATTTAAAAATTGAAATAAACATTTTTGTACTTATGTAATTTACATAGATAGATAGTACTTAGCTGATTCATATTTTTCTGGACTGTTATGCATCCATAATTCTTAAAAAATCTTGAAAAAACTTGCAATTACAAACTAAGAAAATATTTTAGTTAAATGAATTGTAACATAGGTTTATTTTGGTTGTGATCGATTTAAAATGTTTAATTTTGTTATCATATTGATCGCACCCAAAAATATAATATTAGAAATATATGTTTTTTTTGTCAACCATTTATAGTATTACTTATAAATCCATTTATAACTAAAGCTAATTTGAACCTTATCCCTCTCAAATAGAATGTATAGTAACTTTTTAGGTTTTTTGTATAAATACATAAGGTGTATAACAATTGTATTAATGTATATGTAGATTAATTAAAAACACAATAATATATCAAAATGTATAAAACTGTTACAATATCAGAGTGTTAAACAATAAAATATTTAAAGGACTATTGGATTTTTGTCTCAATCATATTATAGACTAGCTGCGCCCCGCGGCTTCGCACGCGTTTTTCCTATGAAAACGTTTAAAGGTGATTTTTATACCACGGGAACTGATTTATGGGATAAAAAGCCTATGTTTGATTTCAGGATTAGAATTACCTGTATGCAAAATTTCAGCCCGATCCGTTCAGTAGTTTTGGCGTGAAGAGGTAACAAACCATACATCGATACATCCATACAAACTTTCGCATTAATATTAGTGTGATAAAGTTAGACCCAGGTTATTTGTTGTAATTTATACAGGATGCCGAAAAGATATTTAGTTTTTTTTGGCAAGACGTTTTTTTTCGTAATCGTGTTCTAGGATTTGAAATAAAAATATTTGTGAAATATTGTTTGTAACAATTTATTTACAGTTAACAACAGTCATTAAAACTATGTATTAACAAATAATAAATATTTAAACAGTATATATCATGATTAATTAAAATTATAAAATTCTAACCAAAACATAAGCAACAATAATTCCTTTTCGGACATAATTTAACAAACTTTGGAAGGACTTATTATACAATAATAATAAAATAACATGATCGTCTGCTAACTTAGCACACTGCTAAAACTCGCTCTATCTTTTTCTATTGACACAAGTCAGACAGAGAAGCAACACTACTTAGCAGCTGTTTTATGGTGCCAGCGTTCTTTTTATATGACGCGAACTGTAAGTATATTCCGGTCACAATATCTGTTCACCTGACACTTAAGAATAAATATTAAAAAACAAAACAACAACAAAGCGAAAATATCAAAATTATCGGCACGTGTATCGGCAACGAAGATGCCAACCGTACTGTCGCACCGGGGAGTGCGCGGGGAGGTGGCAGGGGAAGCGGGAGAGGCGCCGCATTCCAGCGAGGGGCACAGATATTGTGACCGGGTTGTATATTATTTTCTAAGGCATTTATCATATATATGTTCAAGTTACTTTGTACTTATCTTGTGATTCCTTGAAATAAATTATTACTATTATTTGTACAACAGCTCTTTATCATGTATAACGTAGTTCCTCCAACTACCGATAGGTGTCGCCATTATTATTTTACAAATGAAAATGAGAGTTAATTAAAATACAGGCACTTGGTACAATATCCAACCCCATGTCATTCATCGTTATACCTACAACCAATCTGTATTCGTACATAACTAAGTTTCTCCAGAAAGATCCAGAAGATCTAGGAATCTAGTATCGGTTTCCGCTAAGTGGCTATTTTATTACATCTTGATCACTACGTAGTTCCGTCAACTATCAATAGATGTCGCCACTTGTCGTCAGGTTTTATGCCAGTGTTACCTTTCCATCCAGTTCTCTAGTATTTTTTTGCATTCCTCATAAACTCCGAAGAACACAAAGCCACCGATCATGAATGCTGTCATCCGCGGTGTGACGCCGGCGAACAGCCCGCGTATACCTGTACAAATGGACTTAATTAGTATTGCTATTGGGTAGAGATACCCGTATTAATAATAATAATAATAATAATAATCAAATATTTATTCGCAGAGATGGGTTTACAAAGCAGGTACTTACAATCTATTTCATTTTATATAATGTTAGGTTATTTTAGTCTTTTATTACATAGATACCTACTTGTGATAAACCTTTTAGGGTCAGATAGTGTCACCTCGCTCTAACTAAGTTTGTTACTTGTATTTAGACACGGCTCAATCCTCTGGCTTCTTATAGGTTCATAATAGTTTTGTATTAGTAAAATTGAATTGCAGTATTATAGGGGGGATCTAGGTTACTGATAACCCACACACACACACAACAGCCTGTATTGGTCCCCTGCTGGACGCAGGCTTCCCCCTGTAGAGCGCCTTATTGGCATATCTGATGGGGGATAGTGCCCATAATCCCCACGCTTGGCATGCAGGTTGGGGATCGCAGTTTGCTGCTGCCCGACCCCGCTGAATATCCCTTAGTCGCCTTTTACGACACCCACATGAAGAGTTGGGTTGGTGCAAATTCTAAGCCAGCACCACACAGCTTGTGCCACCCCATCTCTTCCCGTGGGTGTCGTAAGAGGCGACTAAGGGATATCCACCGGGGGGCGAGCAGCAGCGCCCCTGCAGAATAATTCTACGACCGAACTGCGATCTCCAACCCCCATGCCCAGCGTGAGGATTATGGGCATTACCCCCCATGAGATAAACGCCAATAAGTCGCGTATCATGGGGAGGCCTGCGTCCAGCAGTGGACCAAAACAGGCTGTTGAGGTTGAGAAAATTTTAAGAAAAAACTAAAAAACTGGCTCTTAGACTTTCTACTTGTATACCTACGATTAATTTTTAAATTCTGATTGTTAATTAATTAATTATTTTCTTTTTATTTCATTTTATTAATTATTCATTAATATTATACTATTTTTATTTAAAAATTAAAATCAATGTAAAATAATGTGAAAAATCACATCACATCACACTAATATTATAAAGGCGAAAGTTTGTATGGATGTATGGATGTTTGTTACTTCTTCACGCCAAAACTACTGGACGGATCTGGCTGCAATTTTGCATACAGGTAATTCTAATCCTGGAATAAAACATAGGCTACTTTTTATCCCATAAATCAATTCCCGTGGGATGAAAATCACCTTTTAATATTTCCATAGGAACAACGCGTGCGAAGCCGCGGGGCGCAGCTAGTTATAAATAAAATGTTTATCTGTTTCTGTTCATTTCCTTCTGTATTGTTTTTTATGTTTGTGTGGTACAATAAAGAGTAATCTATCTATCTATCTATCTATGTTTATCTGGTTACCCTTTGGGTACGGAGCTCTAAAAAGGTGCAAGTACCTGATTGTAGATATATGTCTGTGAGCACAGGCCGTATCCTCAGTTTCCTGGTGATGGAGTACTCCTGAGCTAACATGATGCGGGTCTTGGCCAGGTCCAGTGGAGTCGTCAACGCCGCCGCCACTCCGCCGGCGAGGGACCCACATAATGCACTCTAGAAAAAACATACAACAGATATCACAATCACACTAATAATATTATAAATGCGAAAGTTTGGATGGATGTATGTATGGATGGATGTTTGTTACCTCTTCACGCCAAAACTAAAGAACGGATAGGGCTGAAATTTAGCATATAGGTAACTATAATCCTATAATCAAACATAGGCTACTTTTTATCTCATTTATGAGATGAAAATCACCTTTTGAAGTTTTCATAGGAACAACGCGTGGGAAGCCGCGCAGCTATTTTGTTTATAAATCTCATAATCAATCGCAACTTTTTAATCGACTTCAAAAAAGGAGGAGGTTCTCAATTCGACTGGTTTTTATTTCGTTTTTTAACCGACTTCAAAGAAAGGAGAAGGTTCTTAATATGTTTGTGACCTCAGAACTTTTGACTGGGTAGTCCGATTTCCATGCTTCTTTTTTTATATGAAACCTGGTGCTTCCCTGGTCCCATTTTAATTTGTTTCAGTTCCGAGATGGGATCTATGAAAAAACTATAAAAATTTAAGTCGGTTGATAGTTTTTTTAAAACAAAATTAACTTTTTTTGTTTGATGAGTCAGAATTTTTGACTGGGTGATCCGATTTTGATATTCTTTTTTTTATTTGAAAGCTGGTGCTTTCGATCATCGGACCTCCCAGTCAAAAGTTTTAAGACAACAAAAAAACAGTCGTATTGAGAATCTCCTCTTTTATTGAAGTCGGTTAAACTTTAAAAAGAGAGGTTTTCCCTGTTTGATAGAGTTAGAGTCAAATCGTTTATTTCTTTAGACTTACAAAATAAGCTTAGACAGAGTGGAGAGATGCGAAGAGACAGAGATAGAGTATTTTTTTTTTATTGCTGATGGATAAGCGTTTAGCTACCCTAGCTTCACTTTAAGAAAGCGAACATGTAGCCTTAGATGGAGCACGCTTTTCCAGAAGGAACTTATTTACCCTGGATTTGAAGACTCCAAGATTATACTCTTTGGCAGTTTTCAAAGCTCGTGTCAAGGAGTTTTACCTGTCAGAGAGGTGAATATTGGTACTTACTATTTGTTTATGTACTATACATATGTATTTAGAATATTATGTTATTTATTTATTATAATATATATGTATTATTTCTTCTTTTTATGTATATAAAATTGTATATATAATCTATTTTACTTATAGTCTTTGGTACACCCCCTGCCTTTCTTAAATTCGAATAATTCTATCCATCCAAAGGTTGCCTGGAAGAGATCGCTTCTAAGCGATAAGGCCGCCCATTGTACTCGTTTTATATATTGTAACCATGTACGTGTTATTTTTATGGTGTACAATAAATAATTTTTGTATTGTATTGTATTGTATTATACTCTAATGGGAAGACAAACGCAGGGAGATATAGAGAAGATTACCTGAAACGGCGTAATGTGTCCATTGTTGGAGTCTCTATAGAGCGACTTGAGCAGTTCCCACAGAGGAAGCTCTATGAAGCTGAAGGGCAGGTCTCTGCAGACCGTGGACACGTAGCCGCGGTACAAGCCTTTGCGAAACCCTTCCGTTCTGTACGCCTGAAAATACATTTATTTATTAAACATTAGATGCACTTCCAAACTGAAAACAGACCGCACGGACAGAGACAAATGGACAGCCAATATGAGGTTCGTACTATATAAATAAATAAATAATTAAGTTATTTTAAAAAGTTAATAGTTAATCACATCACATCACACTAATATTATAATGCGAAAGTTTGTATGGATGTATGGATGGATGGATGAATGTTTGTTACCTCTTCACGCCAAAACTACTGAACGGATCTACTAAAACTACTGAAATTTTGCATACAGGTAATTCCAATACTGGAATAAGACATAGGCTATTTTTTATCCCGTATATCAGTTCCCGTGGAATAAAAATCACATTAAAACGTTTCCATAAGAACAACGCGTGCGTTGCCGCGGGGCGCAGCTAGTAAGATAATAAGTAGAAGAAATGTAAACAAACAAGCGTATTATAAATTAGTAATAAGTAAAACTATCAAAAGAAAAACTGGCTAAGCGAGGTAATTAATCAAATTAGTTAAGTAACCCCCAAACAATGTAGAATAAAATAATAAATAAATAATGCTGGACAATTCACACAGCATTATCTAGCTAGAATATAATTAGTAGGAAATAAAAGGCTTTTTATTAAGCTATTGCATAGCTTCTATCGCGGGCCTTGAGCGCGGGGACCGAATCCAGAAATTCCGTAACGAAAAAACCTTGACGTTTGTCTCTTTAGTTCAGCAACTCGCCTCTAGATGGCATTGCAATAGCTTTACCGCGGCAGTCCCCGAGTGCCACACGTCTTTTTTTATTTATTTAGATGCGCTTCGCGGCTTTGCATGCACGTCTTATGGAAACGTTTAGAGATGATTTCTATCCCACGGGAACTGATTTATGGAAAAGAAGTCTATGTGTTATTCCGGGCGTAGAACGACCTGTATGCAAAATTTCAGCCCGATCCGTATAATAGTTTTTGCTTGAAAGAGCAACAAACAAACATACAGACATGTTTACAAACTTTAGCGTTTATAATATTAGTAGGTTAAGCGCAGGCTCAAATCGTGGCTCGTCGAGAAGGCGTTTTATAGTGTTGACGAGTATGTACAAAAAATTGTATAATATTTTAGTTATTAATTGAATTATTAATTTATTTATTTCTTATCATTTGAAATTGTAATTGTATTATTATACTTAGTTATAATAGTTATTTTCTGACTTGTAATATGTTTTTACCAATAAATTGATTATTCTGATTATTATTCTGATTATTCTGATAATCAACAGCGTAAACAATTTACTTGAAAATATACTTTAAAATTATTATTTATCTTGGAATCTGTGAAAGATATACCATATATTAGATACCTTCATATTTAGGGAAATGTTCATGTTACGTCGATCTTTTATCTTGAATTACGTGTTTTCAAAACACGCTTGGTAAGTTTTCTAGATAGTTTATTTAAAAAAAAAAGATATTTGCAAACATTTTGCTATCTCAGGAACACTTTCTTTTCACTCAACTTTTTTTCTTCGGTTTTGGTTTTACTATAGGAAACCTAGAAGTATTTCTTTAGTTCTGTCTTTTAACTTTTGGATTGGTTGTTTTATTAAGCTATAATTAGGTATAAACAGTTTTGGCGCATAGAAAATTCGGTGCACGTCTCTGCTCTGTACTTCTCACTCGCAAGAAAACCATATCTTGTCATCTCACTCGAAATCCATCTCGTAGCGGCGTTATTGCACACTCTGCTACGGCCACATTACAAGGTGAAGATTCATCTCCTCGTTTTCCTGATAAAACTACGTGTTCGTTCGACGAACACGTTACATGTCGACGAAGCGCTTAACCACATTGGAAAAATAACAACGTTGCGACCATTCTAAATACAATTAGTGCATAAATAGTGCCTCTTGATGAGTCAGAGTTAGAGTCAGATCGTTTATTTCTTTAGTCTTACTTACAAAATAAGCACTTAGACAGTCTGTCTGTTTGTTAATATTCCATGGCTAAGCCGCTGATCCCATTAGAATGAAATTTAGTTTAGAGGTGAATCAAAAATCCTGGGAAGAACGTAGGATTCGCTTTAAAATGATAAGGACATTTTAGGTAAAAATTGCATGTTCATGATTGCAGGCTTTTTGGAATAAGCACTTTCTGAAAAAGCGAACATTATACTAAAATTTACATTCTTGCAAACAAACATTAGAAGAAGCTGACATGTTGAGAAGCTGTCGTTATGTAAAAGATGTGCCGACATTATGGAAAAGCAGACATTTTGGAAAAATACATTTTAAGAAAACTGACATTTCAGGCCTGGGACCCTACGCTGTTTACAAACATACTAACTTGAAGGAAATACTGTTTATGTAAACCGAAATTCTCACCACGATACTTGACGTACTTGACTCTAGGCCGAGTTTGACAACCAAACGCTATGTTCCTTCCCCGAGTATGAAAGTACTCACGTCTGCCAGTATGGCGATGCTACTTTTCACATTGTTGCCGACGTATGTTTGTTTTCGCTGCTTTGCTATCTCGGTCGGCACTCTTATAACACAAGCTAGCTGAAACAAACAATAATCATCATCAGGTGATCGACGACAAACATTTTAAAGTGAGGATGTTTTGGTTCCATGAGAATTTTTCTTTCTAAAGACAGTACATTTTCAATAGAGAACTTTTCACTCCCATGACGTATCGCATTGCGAATTTTTTTCTACTAAGAGCCTTTTGTAT
Organism: Eupithecia tripunctaria; assembly: GCA_955876795.1. Classification (NCBI taxonomy): domain Eukaryota; kingdom Metazoa; phylum Arthropoda; class Insecta; order Lepidoptera; family Geometridae; genus Eupithecia; species Eupithecia tripunctaria. Next base: position 1,391,903 of record OY041623.1, on the reverse strand, counting down.
TAAGGACCACTCCATATTCATAAAATATGGTAATGGCTTAACAAACTTTCATCATCATCAACCCATGTTATTCCACTGAAGGGCATAGATCGCCTCTAAGGAACACCCTGTCTTCAGCTTGCTGTATCTAGCATCTGCCTGCAGTCTTTACAGATGAATAATTAATAGTCAACAATATTAATTGGCATTGGGCAAACTATATAATCACAAAATTACTTATTTAAGTACGCAGTAGCATTCACAATTTGAAAGTTTGTATAAGGTGGAAAATAATTTTCAAGAATTTGGTTGTAGAAATTTATTCAATTCAATTCAAATTTATGTTTGATAACATAATTTTGTGTGCTCAGATTACAAAACCTATGTAAAATACATTTAAATGAAAGAGCTTGATCCAGCGAACAAAGCTTACACCTTTTATTGAATGAATTTCACATTTATGTCAACCATACTAACTTAAGCACAACTTATACCATCTACCTGCAAGACTGACAGAAACTCTACCTGAGCATAAATATACAAGTCCTACAAGAGACATCTGTTTCATCTGAGTGTCCGAGTGAAACGAAGTATTAAGAAGTATTGATTGGACCACTCACCACTTCACTGATGCTAGCTGCCAGCATATGCACCAGTGGAGCATATGCGGTGTTAACATGGGGTTGAACCAGTCTCTTTGTGGTCTCATACGATACGAAGAACAGCGCTGTAGTTGGCATTGAACTCATGGCCACTGTTAGAAGTCCTGTAATAGATAGAGAGAAGAAAATGATTTCTTTATTATCATTAATTCAGAATACACTCCTATGGAAGATGTCCATGGAGATCTTAGTTCTCCCACTGAGAATTAGAATTAGAATCATTATTAAACTACAAGGTGTTTTAGAATGGAAGAGAAAAATGTTTATTGCCAAAAAATACACAAATGAAAATGATACCTAAAATTTGCCATTTTGCTGGTAAATTTACTTTTTTCAAGTTCTCTCAGATGGCAATTTCGGATAGTTTTCAACTATGGTTCATGGTTAATTTATTATTTTTTGGCAGAAAGGTTCTTTAAAGACAACCAAATAATAGAAGCACTTTTGCTTGAAACTTAAGTTATTAATGTTGTTTATTGGAACAACATGACAATGTTTGACAAGCGACAAACCTTGGTAGACTCCACTGAAACCACCAGCTTTCTGGAACCCCTGCTGGCTCTGCAAACGGGTCTTCAGCGTGTCCAGTGGATACAGAGCAACGTCAACTGACACACCCGCTACCGCTCCAGCCTGTAAACGCATACGCAACCTGTTATTTGCATAACCTTTAAAACCCTTATTGAAAATCGGTAAACAATGCGTAAAAACTTACAAATAATGGCGGCAAATAGCTGGGATTTCGATAAATCATCTTTTCTGTAGTAAAAGCCATCTCGTATCACTTATTTCCAGGATTTTCTGTCAATATTTGGGTACAGTAAGATTATAGCAACATAACCTCAAAAATCGCACAGAAGTCTAGCATTAACTTTTCTAAAATTCATGTTAGAATTCAAAATTTATATTGTGCTATATTTACTACGTTTTCAAGTCAAAATTATGATTGAAATAGAAGAAAACACTAGAAAACTAAGCCGGCTCTTGTTTTTGTTTTTCTATTGACTGACATTGACATGACGTGACATTGAAACAAATGTGTGACTTTGACATTTTATCTGCCAAACAAAGCATATTCCACTTTAACGCATTCACTGCCCAGCCTACGTCGCACAATGGTGCTGCGGATAAATGCGTCTGGGGTCATGAAAGTAATAAATAACTTTTTCAACATCGAAGTAAAGTCACTCCCAGATAAGGGTTTCTTGAGAAATACGTCTACCTTTATAGGTAGGTACGAGCTTTACAATTATGTACCTTCCCTATCTCTCTCTCTATCGCCTTTCCCATCCTCATTTCGACTTACAACTTTGCTACGGACTGTAAGAATCCCTCGGTTTTTACGCAACACGCATCAAAAGGTAAGTACCTATAATAATTAGTATTTACATCTACCTACTTACCTTCTTACCTTAGCTTTTTCAATCTCTGAGTATGTACAAGACATCGATCACGGCCGATTCGCGACTGGGGCCGAAAACTACGATCGATGGTACAAGATTAAGAATAAACTAAGTTTGATCAATAAACCCTTATTTGTCTTGTCTCGTATTCAAACTGTTGCCTTGGTTGCTAGGCGGCAATCATCGAAGTTCAATGAAAGCTTATGACAACCAAACAGAATTTATTACGTGACAACCAAACCAGCGACAACGGCCGCTACGTTCTTGATAATATCTCTAAATTCTATTAGGAATCATTGCTAATAATTTGGCTAGTACCAATAGATTTATTTTACGCTTTGTGTTTTTATTAATTTACAATGCTGAAGAAAACTTATCCCAGTCCACACGATGGCATCCCGTACCACAGCGTCAAGAAGGGCGAGTATGGCGGCGAGCCCGGCTGCTACCAGCTACACACGTAAGACCATTCACCTATTTTCTTGTTCACTCGAAGCGAAGCATAGCATAGATCTTTGCATTAGTTATGTACTTCTTCCAGTAAATTCTTACTAAGTCTTTGTTGCAAGGCGGCCTATTATGTAGGTATCTACTTTACCTACGATTGGGTGAGTGGGTACTCACCCAATCGTAGGTACCACAGTTAGGTACTTTATAATTGTAGTAAGACTACCAACCTCAGACCAAGTAAAAATCCGGCGGCGGCATAGCTCGACTGACAAGGTAAGGCTTAGTATAAGTGCGTGCGTGTAACTGTGTCTGTACAATGTACACGGCAAGGCATAGTTTTACCGACATCAGTGAGTCGGCCGGCGACATTCTGTCTTGATATATATTTGGTCTGAGCCACCAACCACCTGTGTTCATAGTAGGTACGCTTGTGTATACAAATATCGTTATGCAAATGTGCCTGATTGCATCGATATCGACTATAGTCCGCGCCAGTTAAATTGAGAATATAGTTCGTTGACCTTTTGTCCGTTCAGTCAGAGGTGACAAACATTTGGAATCGAATTTAATACATTAATTTTGTTCTATATTTGCTAACAATCTAAAAAACAAAATCTAAATTCCGGTTATGAAATTATTATTTAATTTCATAAAATGTACATAATACCTTAAATAGAAGAAACAAAATAATCCTGGGCCGAGTGTTTTAAACAAACATATGTATATATTAATCATAATTATTTCTTATTCCCCAACCTTTAGGTTGGTGGGGTCTTCTTTTCTTTCTCGGAGATGTAAGCGGTGGTGCTTCGCTAGAGGAACCTAAAAATTATTATCATAATATAATGTAGTATGTACGGAGAGCAATATTGCATTAGTTATAGCATTATTTTTTTAAATAATTCTGGAAAGGTTTACCCGGAATAATCTGCTTTTACGAACTGAAATAGATATCATATATAATCAAGTTCTCTACATAAATTAAACGTAGGTACTGCATTTTTGTATAAATCTCTGACTAACCTGCCACGGCCGCGGGTGGTAGGTAGTATATGACGGCAGTGGCGCGTGCGCCCACGATAACTTGACGAAGGACCAGTTTGTTCCGAATCCATAGCGTAACCAATATCTCCCTTTCTTATAAATAACCACAAATCAATAACAAAAAAAAACAGATATACTACTCGTAATAACAAAAAACGTTACAGATCTAACAACAAAAGTTCGACAAAAATTTTATCAAGTTTTATGGAATACGAGGACGTATACACGCAAGCGCTGAACACGAATTATTGAACAAGCGACAAAATGGCAATCCAAAGATGGCGAGCCCCTGGCGTGTCAAGTAAGAAAGCTGTGTAAGAAAGTAGGTGTAACCCAAGTTTTGTTCATTTTACGAACTTAATTTGAAAGTGTGAAATGAATTGCTATGATATGTTTTTAAGCACATCTATTTGAAATAGAACTTTGAAAAATCAAAAATCATTCTTATAAAGTCAAAAATTGGCAAAAAAATCATATGAATTGCTCTACTTATAATGTGCATTTGATACTTGTTTCCTTTACAAAAGTTAGAAAATGAAAAAACTAAGCATATTGAATCTCTTTATGAACTAAAATATGGTTAAAATATGGTTAAAAAATACATCTAAATTTATGATTTTTTTGGCGCGGACTATAGCTAGCACACATACCTAGGTACGATTATGTTATTAGGTAGGTATATATATTTTCACATTATAGGTAGCTACTATTGATTTACTCGGTGTTTTAATTCTACGGTGCGTCTACCACGAGTTTTCACTATCTATTATCACATTACTAGCGACTGTAGTTAAAAAAAAGACGTGTGGCACTCGGGGACTGCCGCGGTAAAGCTATTGCAATGCCATCTAGAGGCGAGTTGCTGAACTAAAGAGACAAACGTCAAGGTTTTTTCGTTACGGAATTTCTGGATTCGGTCCCCGCGCTCAAGGCCCGCGATAGAAGCTATGCAATAGCTTAAAAAACGTATGAAAACTTCTAAAGCACCTCTAGCGGATAGATGGGAACTAAAATGCGCCGTATGACTCGCGTAGTAGGCGTATTTACGTTACTACTGCAGTAACGTCAGGCGATCTACTCATGGTAGACAAACAGGGTTCGTACAGCCATCATCATCATAGTTTTTTTATGTTTCATTAGTAACACGCCCTCGCTGCGCTCGCAGTATAGTTAAAGCCTTTTTCTCTACAGTCCCCACCAATGCCGTCTGAGGTGCCCTGGTACAGAGAAGTACATCCACAAATGTGAGCTCCCGACCAAGGAGTATACCGTGGTACCCCACGGCGGCACCTTCCGGACCATGATTGTGCCAAAGAAATCTAAGAACTACTATCCAGCGGTTATGCACAAGAATGAGTATGATCGGTTGAAGGAACAGGGTAAGGTAAGAATATCGATCTAAGGTCAAATATAATATAAAAGAAAGTCGTGTTTGTTACAACACTTATAATATATATAACTCAAGAACGGCTGAACCGATTTGGCTGAAAATTGGTGGGAGGGTACCTTAGAACCCAGGAGATTGACATAGGATAATTTTTATCCCGTTCCCGGCAGAACGAATCTTGATAAAATTTGGCAGGGAGGTAAACGGTATCTCGGGGACGGACATAGGGTTCTTGAATAAAGCGTGCGAAGCCGCGGGGAAAAGCTAGTATAAAATAAATTTGTTTATAGTGGGGACTTCCTCAACCTCAACCTCAACAGCCGGTATTGGTCCGCTGCTGGACGTTTATCTAATAGGGGGTAATGCCTATAATCCCCACGCTGAGCATGCGGGTTAGGGGTCGCAGTTCGGTGGTAGAATTGTTCTGCAGGGAGCGCTGCAGCTAGAATGCAAGCCGCATTCGAATATTCGAATATTCGAATATTCGAATATTAAATCGATTCGAATATTCGAATACTGATATTGCAATATTCGAATATTCGATTTAAATTAAAAGTCAAAATTCTGATGTGGATAAAAGGCCACTTAAAAGTTCGCGCGGTATATCCATACAAGACAATACAAGTTTACGTTGTTCAGGTAAAAGTTAAAGGGTTTGGAACACGGTTCGGAAACACTAGGGAGTAATCGGGAGTGCCGCGCGCGACTGCATAGTGCGTTCGCATATTTGAAGAGACTCTTCTGTCTATCCGTCTCTGTTGCTCACGTGAATGTCGTTGTGTTAACGCAGAATTATGTTTAGTTGTGTATTGTACGCGGTCGTGGTGGTTATCTTTATTGTACGAAGTAACGCGAATTCAGAACAGGCCGGGTTTCGTGGAGGATATGGCACCATAGACCACATACACACAGTGAGGCAGATTATTCAAAAGTCCGAAGAGTATAATCAGCCCCTGTGTCTGGACTTCGTGGACTATGAGAAGGCCTTTGACTCTGTCGAAACCTGGGCTGTCCTGGGCTATCCTTACAGCGATGCCAAGTAGACTTTCGTTATATCGAGGTGCCGAGATGTCTTTACGACGCCGCCACCACGAGTGTCCAAGTACAGGACCAGCAGTCCAAACCCATCCAACTGCGCAGAGGAGTGAGGCAGGGGGATGTTATATCCCCGAAATTGTTCACGAGCGCGTTGGAAGACATGTTTAAGACGCTAGACTGGAAAGCCCTTGCCTTTCATTAGCATAAACGGCGATTACATCTCACACCTGCGATTCACTGATGACATAGTCTTAGTGACGGAGTCGCTGGAGGAGCTGAACCGGATGCTGGACGGCCTAGCTTCAGCCTCGCGACGACGCATCGGTCTTGGCATGAATTTGGATAAAACAAAGTCATGATCAATGATGGCCTTATTGATCCGGGGCCGGTCGTCGTATATGGACACCGTCTCGAAATTGTTTCCGAGTACACTTACTTTGGGCAAATTCTGCAGCTAAAGAAAAAACAATTTAGGGAAGGAGGACAAGAGGAGGATCCAGCTAGGCTGGGCAGCGTTTGGAAAACTACGTCGAGTCTTGTGTTCTTGAGACTTTGGTTTTCAAGCATTGCGGTATGGATGACGTCCATACCGCAATGCTTGAAATACAAAGTTTTCAATCAGTGCGTCCTACCCGTCATGACCTACGGAGCTGAGACGCGGACATCTACGATAGGGTTGATTCACCAGTTCAAAGTCGCTCAGCGAGCTATGGAAAGAGCTGTACTCGAAGTCTCTCTGCAGGATAGGATTCGTAACGAACACATCCGACAGAGAACCAAAGTTTTCGACATAGCTCAGAGAATTAGCAAGTTGAAAAGGCAGTGGACCAGCCATATCTCGCGCAGAACCGACAACCGATGGGGTAAACGAGTTCTAGAGTGGAGACCACGACTTGGCAAACGTAGTGTAGGGCGCCCTCCGGCCAGGTTGGATGACTATCTGCGAAAGATTCCAGGCAGATACTGGATGCGTCAAGCTGAAGACAGGACAGGGTGCTGTGACGCTCATTAGGGGAGGCCTTTGTCTAGCAGTGGACTAATAGAGGCTGATGATACAAATAAGATAAAGTTAGAGAGGAGTAATTGCTAATTTTATAATTTGTGATTTAAAAGACCTTTATATGTTTTTTATTTTAGTAAATACTAACGCGCTATCGTTACTTTACGTGTTTATTTACTTGTCATTGTGTTAAATTTTATTAATATACCCTAGATTTTGAAGACTGTTTTAATTTTTTTTGGTTGATTGTGCGTGTAAATCGCCAATGTCTTGTCGTTACAGCTACACATTATTTGATATTTAAAATTGTTCATGGAAATAATACTTATTACAATAAAAGATGTGATTTTAATAAAAAAATAGTTATTTTCTATATAATATTCTATTATTCGAATAATATTCGAATATTCGAATAGTAGCCGAAAAATATTCGAATATTCGAATATCAAAAATTTTCGAATATTTGCAAGCCCTAGCTGCAGCTCGCCCCTGGGGGATATCCCTAAGTCGCTTCTTACGACACCCACGGGAAGAGATGGGGTGGAGCAAATTCTAAGCCAGCACCACACAGCTAGCCAGCACCTAATAGGACCCTCCATTTTCTTAATTTACATATTTTTTAGCTGCGCTCCGCGGCTTCGCACGCGTTGTTCCTATGGAAACGTTTAAAGGTGATTTTTATCCCACGGGAACAGATTTACGGGATAAAAATCCTATGTATTATTCCAGTATTAGAATTACCTGTATGCAAAATTTCAGCCAGATCCGTTCAGTAGTTTTGGCGTGAAGAGGTTACAAACATACATCCATACATCCATACATCCATACATCCATACATCCATACATCCATACATCCATACATCCATACATCCATACATCCATACATCCATACATCCATACATCCATACATCCATACATCCATACATCCATACATCCATACATCCATACATCCATACATCCATACATCCATACATCCATACATCCACTTTCGCATTTATAATATTAGTGTGATTGCAATATTTTTGCGGAAGTAAGTCGACCGCTAGACCGTGTTACGCTACGAATGCGTACATTAGCTTTAGTGTGATTCGGCTTGATATTGACTAAAAATGGAATGCCCTCATGTTTGTTCATGGATTTCACTAGATTTGAAATATAACTGAGTGTGGATTTGCGTGTAGGTAGGTAGTGTAGCAGGCCAGTTGATGAGTGAGAGCTGGGCTCTTACGCATCAACCCCAGGGAAATGGAGGCTTTACTCAGCACAGCACATGTAAACGTTAAAGGCGAGAGGAGCGAGCCCTGAAAATTTTGGAAATTCGTCGGATTTTTGTTGCGATAATTTTTGATTTTGGTTATTTTTCAAAACAAATGTGGCTTATTGACCCAAAGCTGGCTCTAGATCAAAGTTTACACATAGCCCGGACAGCACCGTTTTTTTTTACGTTAAATAGACATTCGTTTGGCCGCAATCTCATCTAATGGAAAGCGAAGATGCGGCCGACGCGCGACGGTGTAACATGAAGGTTTAGAAGATACCTTGTCTTGAAGTTGACCCAGGTTTGTCTGATTGATACGGCTGACACTTTAACCAGCTTACGTCCCTAATGATTTCTTTTCCAGATCAAATCCCAGGATGAGGTGCTCAAAGCCATGGTGGAACAAGAGAAAGCCATACAGCAGGCGGCCAAGGAGTCCGAGGAACGCAAGGAAAATCTGAAGAAGATGCTCCAGCCGCAGTGTGCGGGAGCTGACGCGGCGGCAGGCTCGGCTGACCCTGAGCTGGAGGGACCGGACCAGAACGCATATACCATGTCTAGGGCTGAATGTAAGTACACAGAACCCAAGGACAAGCTGAAGATGTTCCAACCGTAGTATTTTCATGGATTTCCATGGATCCCATTGTCAGAACTGAACCAAATTAAAATGGGACAACACGGGAATCACCAGCTTTCATATAAAAAAGAATCATGAAAATCGGACCACCCAGACAAAAGTAATGTAATGTAATGACATAACAAACATAAAAAAATTACAAAAAAATACAGACGTACCTATTGAGAATCTCCTCCTTTTTTTGAAGTCGGTTAAACATTTGTGTTTATCACAATATCCACAGTGCTCCTGGCGGACAACATGCAAGGTCCACGTCTCTGCAACCGCGTCATCCTGGCGTCCAAGGCGCACGCGATCAGAGACGCCCAGTGCGCTGAGAAGGAACTCATCAAGAAGGAGCTCACTGAGGAGGAAAAACGGTGAGATACATTTTTAGGGTTCCCTACCTAAAGGGTAAAAGACTTCGCTGTCCGTCCGTCTTTCCGTTTACCTATCTCATGAACCGTGAAAGTAAAGACAATTCACTATCATTTTAAACTACAAATATTACAATTAAGTATGTACTACCTAAAAGATCTCTGTAATTTTGTAAGAAATACAATATCAAATTTTGTATGAAATACATAATTAAGTCCTTAATCTATTGGGATACCCTAATAACAGGACAGGGTGCATTAATACTAACATAACTGTAATATTTTTTGTAATGGTTTTGTTTGCAATAAAAATACTGAATAGTAGGTACATGGACCTAGACGTCCACATGGAATAGGAGTTGAAATTTTCACAGATGATGTATTTCTGTTGCCGCTGCTATAATAACAAATACTAAAAATTTATAGGCACAACCTACTTGGTCTGAGGGTACAACAGAGATGTTTTTTTTGCAGTTTGTATTGATAACTGACTCCCAATTGGCCGGTTTTATTAAATCTTACCCCCTTTCTAGTTGTGGGACAACTAGAAAGACCTTTCTTTTGAGTCCAGTGCTTTTTTGGCATCAGTGTAATATTTATATTTTATATTTATATTTATTGAGGTAAACCACAGCGTTACAATTTTCATATAAATTCTTAAGATGACTTATGGTGATTCTTATGACTTAAGGAAGGCAATTACCGACTTTGATTTTTACAGTTTTTTCAAGAATTTTCATGGATCAGTGTCAGAACTGAACATAATTAAAATGGGACCACACGGGAAGCACCAGCTTTCATATAAAAAAGAATCATGCAAGTCGGACCACCCAGTCAAAAGTTCTGAGGTAACAAACATAAAAAAACAGACGTATTGACAACCTCTTCCTTCTTTGAAGTCGGTTAAGAAATCGGGAATGCCTATCCCCATCAGTGGATTAATATAGGCTGATTAATCTGACGATCACGATGATGTTGAACTGGTTTTCTTGTAGCCTGGACGCCATAATGGAGGAGAACCGGGTGTTGTGTGTGAAGCGCGCCGAGGCTGATGAGGAGCGGCACCACAGACTGCGGCTGCAGAACCTGCGCGCACTGAAGGAGCAGATTACCTCGCATGAAACGGCCAAGGTATGACCACACTACCACCGGGTATCTCAACATCAAACAGGCTTGTAGTTACCCTTCCAAGTTTGTATGGAAAAATGAGCATTGAGCTTGTTATGTTCAGATTATATTCTTACATATCTATGGTTCAGATAATGGAAGCGGAACGCGTGGAAGAGGAAAGCATCCGAGTGAACCAGGCGAACATAGCGATGCAGATCGACGAGGCGATGAAACTGAAGGCCAAGCACGAGCAGCGCGCTAAACTGAAGGCGGTGCTCGATGAAGGTTCATTTATTTATTTATTAGTGTACCGTCGTGCACCAGGGATAAAGTAACTAAGCTGGATATCAGTAAAACCAAGAGATAAATTTTAACTGATATATTTAACGATAAACTGTAGTTACTAATGAAATGATAGTGACACGCGTGTGATTGACAGGTGATCGCGAACTGAATATAATAAAAAGTATTGCTAAAATTGATGACTGGCGTAAATGCGCGGATCGCATTAATTTGGGCAATGCACAATGTACGACGTACAATTAGGACTAAGAAGGTACTAGAGATAACACATTCAATAATTGACTTTGTTTAAAAAAAAACTATAAACCGACCTTAACTATACGGATTACCTGCCTATGCCACCTCAAATTGTGTTAAATTATGTTCTCCCACATCAGTCACCGTCTGACCGGCGGCACGGGCGGTCGTGATTCGCGTGAAATATTGTTGTCTCAGTCTAACTTCGGTCCTAGATACCGTCTTTCCGTCTTTGTTCTTCTTTGTTTTGCACAGGACTGGAAATATAACTGTGAGCGTATGTGTTTGCGTGTAGTTGTAACACATGCCAATTTTTGAGTAAGCGCTGGGAGAACGTAACCTATCTTCCCTTTTTAAATCAATGGATGTATGGCTACAGTTTTTCAATTACGTATTCAGGCAACGCTGAGCTTCTATACTTCAAGCAGCTGCAGAACGAAGAGGACCGCATCATGGATCTTCGCATCAAGAACTTCATGAAGGCCAAGGAGGACCGCGACGCCAAGAACCGCGCGGAGGCCGAGGCGGTCAAAGCGGCCAAGCTCAAGGGAATCGCTCACATTGCTAACGCACAGAAGGTGGGTAGGTTACTTATAGCTGTGTGGTGCTGGCTTAGAATTTGCATCAGCCAACTCTTCCCGTGGGTGTCGTAGGAGGCGACTAAGGGATATCCACAAGGGGCAGCAGCGCCCCCTGCAGAATAATTCTACCACTGAACTGTGATCCCCAACCCACATGCCTAGCGTGGGTATTATAGGCATTACCTCCATGAGATAAACGCCAATAAAGCGATTATCAGGGGGAGGCCTGCGTCCAGCTGTGGGCCAATACAGGCTGCGGTATTTTAATTCGTCGGAAAGGCCGTCGGATTCGAGATCGGAAACTTTTGACAAATGAAAATAGCGATCAGACGTTTTCGCTTCGGAAACGAAACGAATGAATTAAAATACCCCTGCAGGTGTGGGTAGTACCTATGGGCAACAGGAATACCCATCTGGGCACAGCATGGGCACAGCATGATCACAACAGTCGACATTCGCGTTCAACTGCGTCTGTCCGACGAGGTAGATTCGAGTGGAGGAACAGCATGGGCACAGCATGATCACAACAGTCGACATTCGCGTTCCACTACGTCTGTCCGACGAGGTAGATCCGAGTGGAGGAAAGTTGATGTAAGAATGGGGTCGGCGAGTGTGTTGGCATGGTGGGCATGTATCCCATACATGGCCGGCGAGCCCACCATGCCAACGAAGTAGTAAGTCTTCATAAGAATAATTTATTGTGCCCTGTGTTTAGGTAGATAGTTGGTCTTATAAACTACAAATAATTATTCCAACATTTTGTCCTTTCTGACATACATACAATAATTGTTATTGTATACCAAATACACCAGTACAAGGGACGGAGGTAGGTTTATGTTCACGAGGTTCGGCGAAAATGGCGAAAGAGAGTCACCGGAGAGGTTTTAGTGTTACGTTACGTCCTTCTCATCTCAGGGCATCGAGTCCCACATAATTCTGACCCCCAAGGCCAGTCTATTCTTAAACAAATTTCGTCGTCGGACATAAAAAAGCTAGGTAGCCAAAGTCAACACCACCACCACAGGAAGTAAGTGTAGGTAAAGAGGTCACATTTTCTGAGTACCCCAACCAATAATAGCAACATGTCGACGGCGGGCGGGCAGACGATGTCAAAAGCATCGTAGAACGAAGCGGGAGAACACTAAGACGCAGAACTGTAGGGAGTGGTAGGTACCTAGCAAAGTTATAAACGTAGATGCATAGGCCCGTTACATAAAAGTGTGTAAGTCTGATTGAACCGTCGTTAAATTGCACCTTCCTAAAAATGTACAACGGACATGGTACAAAACATTCAAACGGCCTTAATATATACCCCTCACAAAGTCAGGTTGTAAATAATGTGTGACAACATAACAGTGCATCTAACTCCTTAACCGGTTCCAGGCGGAACAAGACCTGAAGGAAGAGCTGGAGCGCATCAGAAACCTGAAGATACAAGAGGACGTGGAGCGAGAGCTGCGTCGCAAGGAGAGAGACACGGCCATCAAGAGACACAGGGACATCAGAGACCTGCACGAGGCCAGGTCCCAGCAGGCGAGTCTATCTATCTAGACGGTTAAATGAGCCCAGGATATACCTAGCCAGTAAGTAGTTCCAGGCCCTAAGGAAGAAGAAGAAATAACGACCTCTGTGGCGCAGCGGGCGAAGGTCCGCCTCCGACGCAGGAGGTTGCGGGTTCGATTCAAGTCTTGAGACAAATGTTTGTACGATCTGCAGGTATTTGTTCAGAGCGTTCTGGATGTTTTCTATGTATAATAAAAAATATCTGTCTATGTAGTGTATATTGTATTAAGTATATAAGTTATCTAGTACCCATAAACAAGCCCTGCTAAGCTTAGGGCTACATAATGCTGTGTGATTTATCCAGCATTATTTTTATTACCTGCTATTTGCCTTTGCCTATTTGTTTGTCTATTCCAGATCAAAGACATCCACCGTCTGATCGCGCGAGAGATCGCCAAGGATGAGCAGAGCTTCAACAACGCCATCAGGCAGAACGAGGAGTACCTGGCCAGAGAGAAGAAGGTACGTGTTCCTAAAGATAAAGCTTCTATCGATAAGGCTCGCGGATTTAAGTACTGCTATATTTGAGTTTACAATCTGAATTGACTCGGGTGATTTTGATTTAAATGATTGTTTTACGATGGTGTACAATGTACATGCCTCAAATGACACACTCTATTCTTATCGAGTGTGTCATTTGAGGCTAGAGGCGCAGCCAAGGGACTTAAAACACACGAGCTAGAAATCGTACTTTCTCCCGCGTTATACATAGTGTTTTTCACTACCCAAACTCAACGTAAAATGTATCCGTAACTCGTAAGAAGTTATCCACGTCACACAATATCATAAATATTGTAGGTTTTTGAAGATATAATTATTGTAAGCAATTTTTATTGAAGGACCTTAAATCCACAGGTATAAAAAGACGCGCCATCAGAATGGTGGGCGCGGTTAGTTTACAAATCAAATAAAAAAAACCTTATTTCCATAAATAAAATAAATTAACTCTAGAAAAATTCAAATTATATAAAAAACACTGACACAGAAATAAGGTGATATTTTTTTTATTTTCATCGCGGTAGACTAGGCAATTTTTTTAAAAATCTTGCTTTCAAAATATAGATTGGCTAGTGTATCGTATTAACCAATCTATATTTTTAAATCAAGATTTAAAAAAAATATAATCACCAACCACCATTCGAATGAGCAGAAAAACTAAGAAAAACTCTACCTACTGAACTTTTTTTACGTAGATTGTCGTTTACGACAATTGAACCTGCAACCGACGATATAGTTATACCTGGGGTCTTCCAAAAGAGGAAAGGATTAACTGACTAAAATTAGGAACATTAACCTGCCGTGTTCATTTTAAATGAAGCATGTTAGTAAACAAACCGACCATACTTAACCTAAACTTCACTTTGTTGGCGCGTCCTTTTATACGTAATTTACCTTACTTGTCGATTTTAAATCCTCCCTTCTATAAAAATTGCTTACAATTATATCTGAAACTAGACCCCAAGCAAGTGAGATTTTGTTATTTGTGTCGTAGTTTGTTTACTAAGCTACTATGCTTCATTCAAAATGGATACACCGTACCTACGAATATCTTGTTCCAGCTGCAAGACAAGAGGAAGTCGCTCGTCGAGCAGCATCGCCAGGAGATCATGAAGCAGATCAACGATAAGGAGCGAGCCAGGTTACATTTGATGATTTTAAAGTGTCTTATGGAAGTGCTGATAGGTACATAGGTGGCTATCGAAAGCGGGAGTTGGCTTTTTATGGTCTCGTAGCCAAAGGGTAAAACCATAGAGGTCTACCCATTGATTTATTAAAAACGAAGATGAGGTACTGGTTGCTCGAAAGTGGCAACCTCAAATTGTGTAAAATTGTGTTCTCCCACATCAGTCACCGTCTGACCGGCGCGGGCTGCGGCGGCGGCACAGGCGGTCGTGATTCGCTTGAAATATTGTAGTCTCGGTCTCACTTCGGTCCTACATACGTCTTTCCGTCTTTGTTCTTCTTTGTATTGCACAGGACTGGAAATATAACTATGAGCGTATGTGTTTGCGTGTAGTTGTAACACATGCCAATTTTTGAGTAAGCGCTGGGAGAACGTAACTTCCCTTTTTAAATCAATGGGTCTACCTATTTAATTAACTTATTTTCTGATATCTGTGGGTAAAACGGAACCCTATAACCTATAATAACTAAGACTCCCCTGTCCGTTCGTCTGTCACCAGGCTGTATCTCATGAACCAAGATAGACAGATGATGAATTTCTATTGCCGCTTTAACAACAAATACAAATACAAAAATACAAAATCGTTTATTTTCCAAAATAATGGTACAAATAAAATAAGAGCTCTGTCCCCTGTGGTAGCTACAATGTAGCTGTGTTACAGGAAATACGTTTTAACCGACTTCAAAAAAGGAGGTTATCAATTCGACTGGTTTTTTTGTTGTTTATGTTTGTTACCTCAGAACTTTTGACAGGGTGGTCCGATCATCATGATTCCTTTTTGTATGAAAGCTGGTACTTCCCGTGTTTCCATTATAATTTTGTTCAGTTCTGACAGTGGGATCCATGAAAATTCATGAAAAAAATATAAAAATGTATGTCGGTTTATATTTTTTTAAAACAAAATTAATTTTATTATAATTTAATGTATAACTATGTGTACTGTACCTCAATGACTTTTCATATTGTACATTAATATGTATCAAAACGTAATAAAATAAATAATAAATGAAATGAATGTATCCGCATTACAGAGCTGAACTCCGGGAGAAGATCCACAATGAGGGAGTGGCTCTGAGGCTCGAACAGGAGGCTCAGGCCAAGTATGAGAAGAAAGTCATCAAGCAGAAGGTAACTTGCGTACATACCTACCTAACCATAATTCTTAATTATACGTGTCGTCTTACTGTTTTACTTAGCAACTTTAAAATTGTTTATTTTAGTAACTAGACAAGTAGGTACTGCTCACCTTAGTACCTACCTACATAATATTACCAAAAACAACCTCGGTCTGCCTTCCACTAGTTGATACGCCCAACAGGGTACACATTGTGATACTTATAGCTTATAGCTATAATAATAACCTGCCTACGAATGTGATGACAACAATAAATATATTGAGTATTGAGTAACTTACCAAGTACCAACCTCTGGCGCGGTGGGCGATGGCCCGCCTGCGATGCAGGATGTTGCGGGTTCGATTCCCGCCTCCGGACAAATGTGTGTACGATCTGCAGACATTTGTTCAGGGCGTTCTGGATGTTTTCTATGTATCATCATCATCAGCCTATACTAGTCCACTGCTGGACATAGGCCTCCCCTAATGAGCGCCATAGCGCCCTGTCTTCAGCTTGACGCATCCAGCATCTGCCTGCAGTCTTTCGCAGATCGTCATCCCACCTGGCCGGAGATTATTTCTATGTATAATAAAAAAATATTATCTATCTATGTAGTGTATTGTATTAAGTATATCAGTTATCTATGGTTTGTCCACTTTGAATGGAGCATGTTAGTAAACAAAATACGACACAAATAACAAAATCTCACTTGTTTGGCGTCGAGTTTCAGAATAATTGTAAGCAATTTTTATTGTAGGGAGGATCTAAAATCGACAAGTAATGTAAATTACTTAGAAAAGGACGCGACAAAGTGAATTTTAGGTAAAGTATGGGTGGTTTGTTTACGTTTATGCCTCATTCAAAATGGACACGGTATAGTACCCATAACACAAGCTCTGCTTAGCTTAAGGCTAGATACTGTTGTGTGTCATTAATGACTAGAATAATTGTCCAGAATTATTATTATTAACCTACCAACCAAACTTAGGACCAAAGATTACACTCGTTAGATATGCCCTTACAGTGTGGGACCGCGACGAGTTGTTTGTTGCCAAGTGAAGTAAGAGAGTTTGCTCATTTGGAATCATATTGTGTGTTTTTAACCGACTTCAAAAATAGGAGGAGGTTCTCAATTCGACTGTATTGTTTTTAACCGACTTCAAAAAAAAGGTACTCAATTCCACTGATTTTTTTTTATATGGACTTACAAAATAAGCACTTAGACAAGTCAAACTTCTACTATACATATAAACAGCTTGACAAATATTCATTAATAAGAAATAGGGTGCAATCAATAGGGTATAGGTATGCATCGATTTTTTTATTGTTTAAATCGATTTTTAGGTCATTATTTAAAGATAAGACGCTCACTGAATTTCGCAATACCAAGTTAAAACAACAAATCAAAACTACAATCATTTTCGGGTGATGAAAACGCTGCCATATTGGCGCCATGTTTATTTGACGTCAACGTTCACACTCAATTAAAACGTTTTGTGACGAGACTGAGGTCAGTAGTGATCATCTCAGGAAAGAGATTTTCCGAAAAATCTGAAAATAACCGACAATACGAAATGTGAAGTAGGCAGAATAGTGTCAAATCATGATGCAGCGGCAAACATAAAAAAAGAAGAAATATGAACGTCCGCTCTAGCTAATGGCGTAGCGTTATGAAATTTTGCGATTGAGATTTAAAATATCAATTTTTGAATGGTTAAATTCTACAATAAAAACATCTCAAAATGCTAAAATAAATACGTAGATATGTTTCTATATCAATAGAGAATACCTACGTATATATTTTTTAGCCATTTTTAAATCACAGCAAATACCCTTTTGACTCTAATTCACTTTATTTTATGTCCACTAGCGGAAGAATGCGTTAACCATGATAAACTTTGTGTATGTACCTACCCCATTTGCAGGTCCAAGACATGCGACACCAGAAGATATCCGAAAAGTACGTCAAGGAAGTGGAGCAGACGCTCGCTAAGCATGGCTACTGAGCCAATTTTGATAATTATTTATGGTTCACAAAGTTTGCCTGATTTTTTTCTTCTATACGTAAATATTATACTGTAGTTTTTTTCACATTCGAGTTTGTTTTATTATTGCATTCGCGCATACGTCTAAATTTGCGCCCTTACCCGTGACTGATGATTATTTTTTGGTACCTAGTCCAAATAACTAGGTACTTACCTACCTATCACGGAAAATACTTTATATCTTTCATATCGCGTGGGCACTTATTAGGGGGAAGCCTACATCAGCAGTGAACCAATATATTATAAGGTTAGAGATCATTATTTTTTCTCTTGAGAATTTACAAATTCACTAAACTATATCTAAGTAATAAAACAGCAGGCCGTTCAGCTTTCTAGAGCAAGAGTATTCCAATGGTACCTAAATAAATTGATGCCTACTTCGATTTGTAGGTCGAAGAAGTAAGTAGGTACCTAATTAGTTGTTTTTTTAACTAATACCTACCTAAATATGTGGGTAGAGCTAGATAACTTAACTAACAGAGCATCGCGTCACCACAGAACAGTACATCCTAATGCGTCACTCGGTACGAAAACGATCAACCGATTTAAACAATAACCCCCTTATTCATAATGGTCTGCTAACATAAAACAGCTGCTAAGTAGTGTTATTTCTCAGTCTGACTTATGTCAATAGAAGAAGACAGAGTGTGATTTAGCAGTGTGCTAAGTTAGCAGGCTAATATGAATAAGAGGCTCAAAGTTTCGATAAGGCTGTGTTCCAGTGAGTTATTAGCTTAATTATAAAAAATATTTTAGTTTATCAAGTCTGACAGTTCCTGTCACATCAGTAGGCCTAGCCCGATATTGTCTAAAGATAACATTACCGTGGCCTAGTACAGGGATTGTTGTCTAGGGTAGAATAGAAAAAAACACATTTGTCATCGAATGCTAGAATGTTTGAAATTTATTCCATCAACTTCAATAATTTTCGCAATGTATGACGATGACGATGAGGATGTAATTTTCTCTATTAAAGTCAAAAGTCAAAGTCAAATCGTTTATTTCTTCTTTAAACTTACAAAATAAGTACTTAGACAAGTCAAATTTTTACTGTATATAAACAGACTTAAGACTATTCTACCCTAGACAACAATCCCCGTGCTAGGCCGGCTGACAGTATCAATTTGACAGCTGTCACAGTATTTAAGCAAAGTGGTTTAAGAATACAACTACAAAACTAACAATTTAAAACACTGAAAACAATAGGCGTTATTGTCAGACAGAAACGACTACTTGCCAATTAGAATTATGCTAAACTTTAGAATCGTTCATATAATATTCATTTTTCAAACCAGCAATGTATTGCGAAAATGTCGTTCAAACGACGCTGGTCATTTTTCGTAGTGTCGTTTGAACCCTTAATAGGCGGAAATAATGGGCGAGACGAAATCACCCGGAAATAATTGTATTATTATAACGCTGTTGAGGTGAGGTGCGGTGTTGAAACAAATAATGAAAAACATAACTGGTAAAATACGTTATATTCTAAATTAATCAAGTTATAAAATCTAAATACACATCACATTTATGGTACAATTAGTTAAAACAAACAGAAGTAAATTATCAAATGTAATATAAGTCATTGGAGTGAGCCAGTAACTTGTCTGTCAACTGGAAGAACAAATAACTTTGTGGCCGTACATTTGATAACAAACATGCAAAATCAGTGACACACTTATTATAACCTAATGATTTAAATAACCTATTGCGGATATTGGTCTATCTATAAAACTAAAATTGTACAAGGATTTTATGACAAAATACCAAAACAGAAACATATTCGAGAACTCATTATGAATGTAAGCAGGTTAACTACTAGCCTATAATAGTTTGAGCTTGAAAGACACCAATGTTTCAAGTATCAAGTACCAATATTCAGAACACTCACATAGTTACACTACTCTACACTAAACTGTCACCACTGCACTACAGCACTGATATCCGTCTCCCTGTGACGTCACTTCATGGCTTCCTCTCCAAGCTGCACCACCTTGGCCAGGTTTTCCTTGAGGGTCCTCAGCTGGTCCAGCACGTTTCCATTCATCAGCGAGAAGGGGATGTAGGCCTGCGACTGACGCAGCTGCTTCGGCTGGAGGGACAGCATTGTGCCGTCTTCGAGGAGGATGTTGCAATTTGCTTTCTCTTCCCCTTTTAATCTGGAATCAAGTGATGAATGCTTAGGACTTGGAGCGCGACCTTATGACCCGGACTCTACTAAAGTGAATATGTTTTTAGGGTTCCGTACCCAAAGGGTAAATCGGGACCCTATTACTAAGACTCCGCTGTCTGTCCGTTTATCACCAGGCTGTATCACATAAACCATGATAGTTATACATTTGAAATTTCACAGATGTTGCCGCTATAACAGTAAATACTAAATAATTGATTTTGTTTAAAAAAACTAAAAATCGAGTTTGTGTGAAATCATAATCACACAAACTTTTTAATTTGGTACGGGCGGTGTTAATATAAACGTTAATGTAAATGGAAAACGAATCAAAAAGTACGATTATCCTATAAAAACTTTCGTAGTTTGACGAATTCATTATAAATGTAAGCGGGTTAACTAAGAACCTGGTTTGTGTTGGAAGAACACTATCGTTTCATCCCTTAACGAGGGACATCTGTAGGGTGAGTGCGGTTCTAGACGCGCGTACCGTATCCCTTGGAGCATGGCGCGTGAGCGCGCGTTGAGCGCGCGACGACGTAGTGTTCTCCCAACACAAACTAAGTTCGTAGTTAACCCGCTTACATTAATAACGAGTTCGATTTTCGTTATCCGAGTAGGCCACCAGTTTTCCCTCTATACTAAACTAATAAATCATCCTTTCCCTCTATAATATACTAATAAATTCTCAGTTTTGTTTCGGACAATAAATAAAACTTACGTATAACAGTTAGGCACCATGACTGGCGATCCTGACATAGAGACCACCATCTCGCCTTGCCGCGGCTGACGCAGCATCGTCAGGGCTGATTGAGGGGTCACCTGGAAAACGGAAGTAAAGTTATTGGCAAAGATACAAGTTAAAATATAAAGTAAGCTAAGACCTATGATGTTCAAGAAGTTTAAAACGGCCAGCATAAGTACTTCCACAAGCTGCTTGGCAAACAACCGAGTGTTGATCCAAAACGGTGTCTACTCAACATGTTGCCGAGTAGATAAGTCAGAATACCTACTCAGCGCTGTCGATCCTCGTGAAGTTACGTCACCAACGACAAACCTTTTCGGTCAGCTGGAAATTTCAGCTAAAAAACTAGCTGGACAACATTATTATGTTTTAGTCCCATTTACAGCAGATTTATAAAAGTAAGTACTAATTTCTATGTTTTGTGTTACTTTAATTATTTATTTTTACTATTATAAAGTGAAATGTAAATTGACATAACCAAGTGTGCCTTGCCATTACTTGGACGGCATCCAAATTATTAAATACAGAGCCGGATTTAGAGGTCCAGAGGCCTCGGAACAACAAAGGAGCGGAGGCCCCCTCGCCCCAAATTATTTTCCAAATAAAATGAATATTTTTTTCTGTCGAGAAATAAATAATTTATTGTGAAACCAAGTAGATTCTCTAAGTATTTAACAAACACATATAAACATAATCGGAAACAAGAATTATTAAAAATAATTTTATTTTATTTATTAAATTTTATCGTTAACGAACGGAACCTTCCGAGCTTTTTTCGCAAAAAAATCGTTAATGATTTCGCTCAAATCCAGTTCTCGGAGTAAATCGCTTTCAATGCGCAGGAGAGAAAGCTTTGATAGACGGTTTTGTCCCATCGTGGTTCGAAGCCTATTACAAATATTAATGCATTATTATTGATCGACTATGATTTTTTCAATTTCTTGCATGCAGTAAAGTTCGTGAATAATTGATGGCATTTAATTTTGTCACAATAATAATTATTTACCTATCAAACTACAAACCTTGCTGCATAACGAAATATGAAAAAAAAATACCAATTAGTCAATAATAATTGATTTGATGATTTGTTTAAGAATTGAAGAGCACCAATTGTTCCCATACTGCAATTAATTTATATGTGTGAATACATTATAAATGTCAAGATACGGAATCGAATACCCAACCTCCGAGGTTGCGGGCAAGTACCACCCCACTCAGCCATTAAGCCTCTGTGGTACTCCCTCAAGATGGATAGTAAATTGGAGAGGCTTATCAGGGCCATTTGAGATTTTGATTTGATATTTCACTGATTGCCTGATATTTAAGATTAATATAATTAAATAATCATGTCTGTACAAAGTACTGTAGAAAAAAAAATATTAAAGGAAAACGTGTTTACTAGTTGGAATTTAAAAGATTTTTTTCCGAAGTCTCTATTGTGGGGGCCCCTGCTTGTGGAGGCCCCAGGGCTTTCGCCCCGGTTGCCCTCCCCTAAATCCGGCCCTGATTAAATATATACACTAAATAGCTGTTTGATTACCAAAATGTATGTTTTGCTCAGCAGAATTAATTATTTGGTCAGGGTTATACTTTCGCTACGCAAGGAATTATTAAGTTGTAGTACATCCGTTGTCGGGGGCATCCGCGTCCGTCGCGCAGCAGCGCCCCCTGAAGAACAATTCTACCACCGAACTGAGATATCCAACCCCCACGCCCAGCGGGTATTATGGGCCACGCTGGGCATGCTGGGCATCGTCCAGTAGTGAACTAATCGCTGGACAGTCTTGCAGGCTCTCTGCGGCGCTGTAGTCAGACTACAGTGTAGGACTCACCTTGGGTGTGATAGCGGGGTAGATGCAAGGTGCGTTCTTGTTATGCGCCGGCGTGCGGTACTGGATGGACTTGGAGCGGCGTCGCTGGACAGTCTTGCACGCTCTCTGCGGCGCTGTAGTCAGACTACAGTGTAGGACTCACCTTGGGTGTGATAGCGGGGTAGATGCAAGGTGCGTTCTTGTTATACGCCGGCGTGCGGTACTGGATGGACTTGGAGCGGCGTCGCTGGACAGTCTTGCACGCTCTCTGCGGCGCTGTAGTCAGACTACAGTGTAGGACTCACCTTGGGTGTGATAGCGGGGTAGATGCAAGGTGCGTTCTTGTTATACGCCGGCGTGCGGTACTGGATGGACTTGGAGCGGCGTCGCTGGACAGTCTTGCACGCTCTCTGCGGCGCTGTAGTCAGACTACAGTGTAGGACTCACCTTGGGTGTGATAGCGGGGTAGATGCAAGGTGCGTTCTTGTTATACGCCGGCGTGCGGTACTGGATGGACTTGGAGCGGCGTCGCTGGACAGTCTTGCAAGCTGTCTGCGGAGCGGCCTTGCGGGCGGACGCCTCGGCGGAGCGCGAGCGATTGCCGGTCGGACGTGACTTGGACATCGGTACAGCTGCGGTTGGAAAATTGGTGTTTTAGGATTCAATAATTATACTAATACAAAGACGAAAGTTTTTGCCGTTGTGAATATGTCTGGCGAAGACGAAGCTAAATTTACTGAAAGGATCGAGCTGAAATTTTGCAAACATAATGAAAAGAAACAATCCCTGGAATAACATATAGGCTACTTTTTAGTTAGAAATATGAACGCTTACGAAACCGCGTGCGGACCGCCATACTATAGAGGTAAACTAACGAGCTTATAAAACCAAACGCTGTTAGTAAATAAGTAATAACATAAATTACAGCTTCTGCAAACGGTTCGGAACGTTTTTCTTTGGAAGATTTGATAGTTAGAAAGTAGTGAAATTACGAGAAAAAAAAAATTATGAATGAATCATTATAGCTTTACGTTCGCGAATCCAAAACCAAAACAGAAAAATGAGCATTTGAATAAGGACATAAACTCAAACCTTACATTTAGATGAGTTGCAATTTAAAATATTATATTCTACTAAAGGATGCTATTATACAGGGTGATTGGTAGCTGGGCTAGTGATAGAATAGATGTATACTCACGTATCTGCCGCTTCTTGCGATCCAACGAGTCCTGAGCGGAGCCCTCGGTGAGATACCCTGCCCGGAAGCACCCGTTAGTTAGTGAACATGTGGTTAGACAGACCCCGGGTTATGATGGTGGAAAGTTATGAAGAATATGATTGTATTTGATAGGGAATGTGGACAAAATTATAAGTTTTCAAATACAAAGTGTAAAGGGATTATAACTAAGCACAAATAGTTTCTGTCTCGATGATGACAATGTATTTTTTTTATTAAGTTTCTTAATACAAGGCACAACAATAGAAAATTTTAATTCATGAATACAAAAGAAACAAAACTATGAAGTGAAGTAGAGATACCAAGAAAAAATTGCAAAGTTTATCAAAATGTTTTATATTCAAAAAACCTTTGAAATCAAAAGTATTTCACCTCTCTGGTCATGTCTCATCTCAAGTGTGACATTGAAGATAAAGTAAAAATACAGATTTCTAAATTTATAATATTATGCACCATTCCCAATTTCCATCATTTTAGATCTCATTTCAACATTCATTCTATAGTTTTAAGACAAATTAAAGATGCATTGAACTATTGAAAATGAAAATAATGAGATAATTTTTTTGTAACTACTGAAATTATTGTGCCATTTTATTTATAGTTTTGGCTCTCCACAGTAAAACTGATTGTTATAGACATGCATAGCTTGGCAGAGTTAATAAAAACATTAATATTAAAAGAAATCTGATTTATTTTATTTTATTATTGTTGGACACTTTTTATTAATGGTAAATGCTCTAGTTGATCCAGTTATATTGTTTTTATGGTAGATTGAAAGGTTTTATTCAGATAAATGAAAAATGAAATGAAAATTTCATTTCATTTTATTCAGATAAGATACTAGCAAAAAGAGAAGACACCAAGAATGAAACATTTTGTTCTTAATTATTGTGTGGGTGGAAGAGAAAAGTAGAAAATATAATGTAAATTATAATGAAATTATACCTACTAGTTGAAGATAATATTCAATCAAGTTATGAATGTACTGATTAGTTGGATAGTTAATTTCATAAAATTAACTATCCAACTAAGCTATGACTAAACTACAAAAGTATCATAGTAAAGTGTCACCCAAAAAACAGTTAAATAATAGGATTACCTATTCAAATGTTATTTGGATAATTTTGCCAAATGACTGTTCATATTGCACTACCCTTAGAGGTGGTATCTTATAAATACAAAGCTTTAAGTACAGCAGATACAAAGAGGGTTTCTATTTTAAGCAGTCCTATTAAATTTTAAATGCTATGATTCGATAAACACCATATATTTACCATCATCATGAGAAGCAGAGCGTGTTGAATTTCTTGTGGCTCTGGCAGATAGCTGATGGGTCTCTCTTAGGGCCATCTCGGTTTTCTGTTGAATTAGCATAGAAATTCATTATGGATGTTAGTGAGTTAGCTAGTTATTTGTGTTGGAAGGATACCAATGTTTCATTTATTAACGAAGGATATCTTCAAGGGTCAGTTGGTCAAACTATGATAGTTTTTATATTTAATTAGCATAGAAATCTTAGAGCTATACCTTACACCTGTCTTCGACAGAATAAAAATATTATTATAATTATCTTACCAGCTCGCCAATTGTTTTGTGCAAGTGCGGTTTGTATGCGCCTACAAGTATCTTGAAGGCTAGTTCTATATTTCGTATCTCTAGATGAACTTGATTGTCCATTTTATTTTTAAATTCCGACACTGAAAAATTCGAAATAAAATTATTTAATTTTGTAAAACATACGAACTGAACTGCAGGGGGCACGAATCACGACTGCGATCCCCAGCCCACATGCCCAGCGTGGGAATAATGGCATTACCCCTCTTATTATGATAATGATGAGACATTAGGCCTGCGACCAGCAGTGGACCGAAAGTGTACCATAAACATAGGGAGCGGTGCAGGGCAAGGCTTTTTGCTTCAGCTGAAACTGCCTGTGGTGGTAATTTGGCAGAAGAAACTTACGAAATTTGTCGACTTTCTTCAAGGAATCATCTTTGTCGGTGATCACATTTTCCTTTCGCGCTACAGGGCGCTTAGTGCGAGGCATTTTGAATCACGCTAAGGTTTGAGAAAAGGTCTTTCTATAGAATGTATCAATATCAATCAAGAGCTGAGCTGAGAATTTGAAATTGCTTTGAAATTGTTTAGCAAATTCTAACAAAACAACAAAATATTCCGTCTAAATCAAACTTCAACCGTCGTCGTTCGTCCACCATTTTAATTTTATTTATTTATTATTTTGTTCGTTCGGAAACTTTTGTATAACATCGTTCGTGGAACGAAAACGCCGAAATTATAAATTACTCACTCTAAAAACAAGAAACACAATAAATATGCGAAGAAGTAACGATTACGCAATTGTAAACACAAATAGATTATTTAATTCATAATGATTCTCGGTGAACTTAACAAAGCTTCAACAAAACATTTTGAATCAATGAATTCGAGAAACGATCGAGTTAAAATTCACACAGTTTATCCGAACGCGTTTTGTTCAAAAACTTTACAAAAGGACATGCTCTCGTCGCGCCTACAGAAATTATAGCACCAATAACAGCTCTCAAGTTACGTGTAAAGTTTTCACACTCATTTATGTTGCTCATCATCAGCAATGTACTTGTGATTTATTCGTGTTTAGAAGATTTAAAATCATTTACATCGAGACGATATCTAACTGTAGTTGCCGCCAAGATTTTCTGGTCGAGGTTTTGAGCGCAACGCATTGATAGAAACGGAAGTTCTAAACTGGTGCCTGTCAGCCATCGCACTATAATAATTATAAGGATAGTTTTCTCAATTATTACATTTTGAATTAGAAGATGAATACTCAATAAAGAATAAATAATAAAATAATTACTTTGTTTTCCGTTCCTATGAAACCTTCACTTCTCTGTGAGAGCTGAATTTGACTCTCTCTGATAGTGCTTTGTTTATGATGAATGAAGAATGGCGGACGTTGTGGTTGTGGGTTATTTGTTTGCGTTTTTATTGATAAATGTTCACTGTGGTGAGTACGTTTCTTGTAAATCAGCAATTTCGCACAAGTAGAATGTGTTATCCTTCATATAATCTTCCAACAAAAGCCTATAAAAATTTTAATGGTTTCCTTGACTTCGGTTTTTATTTACATTTTTTTTTTAACAAAATATTCAATTTGAGCATTTAAAATAGATGCCTATAGACTTTTTTACGAAGTGTAGGGTTAAAACATGCTATCTTTGTATTACGAGGCCACTTTTCCCAGATAAACCGTTAATAAAAACCAGCTGCTCGCCACAACCAAAAGATTTTGGAAGAGTTGGAATGTTAATTTTGTGGTGTTGTTTACGCTAATACCTAGTGTAAAAACGGACTCACAATACTGCTATCTTCTTTGCATACTCTTCCCAGAAGTGTAAAGGCAAAAAGCAGTTAATTTTGAACATTTTTGTAAACAAAAACATTGTTTTTCCAGCTGGTTTACCTGACTTAGATTTAGATGATGATGGCTCACAGATCATGGGCCCTCCAGACCAGCAGCTTGATGACGCTATATCACTAAAAGACAGCTATGTTCACCAACCAAGGTTTGTAGAAATAATATACTAACTGGATGAAACTTCACTTTCAAAGATAACTGATTAGTTACTATTATAAAATAAATGATGGTTTATAATTATTAATGTGTTTAAATTTTTTATGCTGCTATCAAAGTATGAGGAAGTTCAAAAGGTAACATCTTATTAATATTTAGTGCAAAATTATCACAACTCTAAATAGAACTAATCAACTTTTTATAGTTAATTGTGACAATGAAATATTCTGAATGTTTTTTCATATAGACACATGAATCACATGCCCTAATCAACCCCTGATTCTTCAGGCTAAAACCTGAAGGCATAATGGCTAGTAGCCATAGTGTCAGAGTAGCCTCTAACACCAACATTACCCATCACTTCCTAAGTAACCAAGTGGTACACAATTGGAACTGGCTTCCTGAAGAAATTGTAACAGCTCCCTCAGTGAACAGCTATAAAAGCAGACCCACTGATTACAAACGCACAATCAAACCACTATAAGTGACGAACTTTATTATAAAACTCAGAAAATAAGACACTGTGATATAGATATAGACATTCCAGCTCTTAGCTGCTCCTGGATTAACCAATAATAATAATAAAAATCAACTAAAACATTACCCTTAACTCTTGTAGATATAAATGCTACCAATGTGAGCCACCAGATTGCGATGAGGATCCTCCGCAGAAGTGTGAGAATGCTCTCTCATGCTTCAAGTCCTCAGTGCGGACAGGGGACGGGACCCTGCAGCAGTCTCGGGGATGCACCGTCAGAGCTGATCAGCATCAGTTTACATGTAGAACCAGCCGAAGCCATGGGTATGTTATAAATATCACTAAAGTGTAGCAATGGTGTTCTTCCAACACAAACATGATTCATAGTTAATCCACTTGTGCTCATGACAATAGTGTATTTTTTTTTATTAACGATAATGTGTCTCTTGCATTAAACACCCCTCAGTAGATGATGCTTCTAGATATTAATAGGTTCTGGAATAAGCCCCCCCCCTTTCAGTCACTGAGTGAGCCACGAACCCGCCTCCCCCCCCCCCCCCCACGCTTCGCGGGGGGTGGCGGGCTTCGCTAGGAGTAAGTTGATGTTGAGGGACCCCCCCGCTTTGCGGGGGTGCGCCGCCTAGAGGAGTATACGTTAAATGTCGGTTCCGGTTCCTTACACCTTCCGTGTAGAGGAGGTGACATTGGTCACGATGACACAATGCACCCCCTCCACGACGAAAAATTAACGTCAAAAATTTTCTAAGTCTTTTTCGCCTTGTAATTAACTGCGTCCCGTAAAGTATACTCCAACCGGGTAGTGCCTTTAATCTCCACACTGGGCATGCAGGTTGGGGATCGCAGATCCATGAAAGTATTGTTCTGCAGAAGGCTCAGCTGCCTGCCCCCTGTTATTATATATCCCTTAGTCTTCTCTTACGACTCGCGGGAAGAGTTGAAGAGTCATCCCCTTACACTTGGACAAACTTTCAGCAAGCGCCACGCAGGCCTCCACAACATATCCTGCTGTATCGGGGACTACTGCAACTCTGGGGGCTTCCCATCCCTCCCGGCGCCCGATGCCACCATCCAGCCGCTGTCAGCCGGAGTTTGGAAGCTCTGGGGCTCCGTCACCGCATGCGTGGTCATCATAGCCTGTGTTAGCGCTTGTGCTGTGTTCCTGCTGAGAAGAACTCACAGGTATGACTCACCGACTCCTTGACACTGACTTGTTGACTCATCCAGGGCACTCAGCTAGTGTGGAAGTTATGGGGTGGCCATCTGCGTGGTCATCAAGGTTGTTAGCGTGTGTGCCGTGTTCCTGCTGAAAAGAACTCACCCCTATGACTTACTGACTCATTAAATTGACTTGTTGACTCATCCAACCGCGCCTGTCAGCCAGAGTTTGGCAGCTATGGGACTCCACTCCATCATCATAGTCATTGTTAGCGCTTGTGTGTACTCACAGATAATCTCTCAAATGTTTGATTCCATGACTCATCACACCAGAAGAAGACTTCTGGTAGGTTCACCCCGTTTACGAAATGAAATGAAATAATATTTATTTGCTTAAATGCATATAGGTTAACAATAAACGTTTTGAAACGGAATATCACCATATTTGACTTTTTAGTCATGCAAATGTTTAATATTCATTTTACCTATGATTGACTCATCATACTCGCAGATGACTTATTTACTCATCAAGTCATCATTATACAAAACAATTACTTATTTTCAGATTACGCGTGTCCCGCGCAGCGCTACACAAACTCGGCGCTGATTCGAATTACTTCACGTCTAACATGTATAGCCCGAGCCCATACTATGAAGGTACGGAGAAATTATCTTGAATCTTTCATCACAACCATGTTATCCATCTGACTGTCAAGACAAGGGTGAATAGGTATTTTCTAGATCTTCGTGATACACCGTCGGCTGCACCTTCGCTTTCCATCAGGTGAGATTGCGGTCAAACGAAGGTCTATTGTCCATAATTCATTTTGTTTTAAAAAACTATAAACCGACTTCAGTTTTTATAGTTTTGTAATGAATTTTCATGGATCCCATATCAGAACTGAACCAAATTAAAATGGGACCACACTTTCATATAAAAAACGAATCATGAAAATCGGACCACCCAGACAAAAGTTCTGAGGTAACAAACATAAAAAAAGTTATTTACAACGGGATATTTAACATGATTTGAGTTTTGATCTTTCCAATATTTCGGCAGAGTTTCATGCGCCATGATCACGGAATAAAATTGAAAGAAAGAAAGAAAAATATTTTTATTCACCTTATAAAGAAAAAATACACACAAAAGAAAAAACTTATGCTAAAATCTATAAACTTTCTAAGGCAAATATTGGAGAGCTCAAAACTTAAATCATGGTAAATATCCCGTTGTAAATAACTTTAGTATTAACTATGATGGATTTAAAAGTTATAATTATAACACAAAAAAATTCAAAATACATTTGAACTGAGAACCTGCTCCTTTTTTTAAAGTCGTTTAAAAACAAGAACCTTGCCTTCTGAACTGAACTTGCCTACTTGTGTTCCAGGCGGCGAGGGCTCCTGGGGCGGCGGCGGCGTGCAAGCGGTCGCGGCGGGGGACTCCACGCTCCGCGAGTACCTGGAGAGCTCCTGCACCTCGGGCTCCGGCTCCGGCCTGCCCCTCATGGTGCAGCGCACGCTCTCCAAGCAGGTGCAGCTGCTGGACTGCGTCGGGAAGGTATGTCATTAGAGCCCGTACGAAAGCTTCCCCAAACATAGACATAACCAGACATAGACAATCATTTATTTGCTACTACTGTGTTAGTAACAGACAAAACAGACTTAAGAATAATACATAGTTAACTTATAATACCAGCCGTGTGGTGCCGGCGGCGTAGAATTTGCACCACCCCAATTCTTCTCGTGGGTGTCGTAAGAGGCGACTAAGGGATATCTTCTGGGGGGCGGGCAGCAGCGCCCCTGCAGAACAAATCTTCCTTCTAATTCCACCAAACTGCGATCCCCAACCCGCATGCCCAGCGTGGGGATTATGGGCATTACCCCTCGATGAATTGAACGCCTCTAAGGCGTTTATCAGGGAGAGGCCTGCGTGTAGCAGTGGACCGATACAGGCTGTGGATGAAACTTATAATATGAGAAAAAACAATTACACAAAATATTAACTAAAAATTGAGACTGTACACTACTTACTTTACTTTACTGTACAAGCCTTACTAATGCAGCCATTACGTGAGTTCTACTCAAGCTTTGAATATCTTATAGAGTAATCTTTATTATAGAACGTTACTCTGACGCTACTTAGCTAGCTGCATTATCAAAATCTCTATTTGAGTGAGTAGGGTTTTGTAACCAAGCATTACTTTTAGTAATCGCCCATTTTAGAACGATTTCTAACCTTAAAATCTCTGCGATTTTTTTTTTAAATAAAGCCCCAAAAATGTTTGATAACACAAAAACCATCAAACCAACAAAAATACATTGTGATAGTCAGGTTTATAAGGTAATGGCACGTCTATACCTTATCCATCGAGGATGTAGAATTTTAGTGAACGTACCGCCCATACTTAACCTAGACCTTCGTGAAACACCGTCGGCCGCATTTTCGTTTTCCATCAGGTGAGATTGCGGTCAAACAAAAGTCTATTTCTGATAAAAAAAACCTACCTTGACGCCAAGCAAGAGTTTTAGTTATTTGTGTCGTAGTTTGTTTACTAACATACTACATTCAAAATGGACACGGTATAGATAACTGATATACATAGAGGATACATTTAGGCCATCCACCAACGAGTTCGCGCCGATACCTTGTGTAACCTTAAGCATTATCTTCCAACACGAATTTAAGGTGTTATATACCATCTCCCTGTCCAACAAACACTATAATTCCCAATTTCGTCTCTACTCCCCAGGGTCGGTACGGAGAAGTCTGGCGCGGATCTTGGTACGCGGACAGCGTGGCGGTCAAGATATTCTTCTCTCGCGACGAAGCCAGCTGGAGGAGAGAGACTGAGATATACAGCACGGTGCTGCTGCGCCATGAGAATATACTGGCCTATGTGGGCAGTGATATGACGAGCAGGGGCAGTTGTACACAGGTAATAATAATAATAACCACGGCTCTCTTCATTGACATCACTATATCGAACACTCGTAACTTGCAGAGCAGAGAAGCTCTCTAAATATGCATCTCCAACACGAAATTACTCGCATGTGGCGCCTGCAAAAGGTATCTATAGTTCCAATAGTTTTATCTTCAACTGGAGTCATTCCGAAACAGCTTATCCAATCCATTGATTGTTTAGACCAACCTAGAAACACCTACATACTAATGCAGAAGGCTGTCATTTTAAACACCTGTAGGACCGTCAGGAAATTCCTGCAAAATGAGCTTCCACTTGGCTTAGGTCCGTGTGCTTTGGATTTTACCGGTTTTACACCGAGAAGATTAGATCTTAACCCAAAAATAATAATAATAATTCATTTATTTCAGATTATAGAAAAGTTACAGATCTTATTTAACTTATTCTATAGTCCATAGAAATATATACCTTAAAAACTAACATACATAAAATATAAAACTTAAATAATAATGGCGAGAGCGTGTAGATGACGATGTAATGCAGACCGACGATAGATAGGTGTGCTCAGTAGAGCTAGACTGCCTGACTAATCCTGACGGGTTTAGAGAAAGTTAAAAAGTAAGCTTAGAATAAGTTATTCTGAATAAAGAAAGTAGAGTAACGCAAACTTTTTATAACAGTATGGCAGTTAACACTCAAAATACAGCTTCTAATTCAGACGCAATATGAAAATTTAAAAACTGACGATTACATTTAAAAATCGCAATAAATGCTCATTGTATTCCTTCCAGTTATGGCTGATAACCCACTTCCACCCGCTCGGCTCTCTCTACGAGCACCTGGCTCGCGCCACGCTCACGCGCCACCAGATGATGGCCATCTGTCTGTCCACGGTGAACGGACTGTTGCATCTGCACACGGAGATACACGGCACACAGGTGACACTATAGGACTCAACTAAACCCTATAAGATATAGAACTAGAGTTCTGACTATAGGACTCAACTAAACCCTTTAGGATATAGAACTAGAGTTCTGACTATAGGACTCAACTAAACCCTTTAGGATATAGAACTAGAGTTCTGACTATAGGACTCAACTAAACCCTTTAGGATATAGAACTAGAGTTCTGTGGGAAGGGTATTTTTTGACTACTACTTTAAGATTTAGTTGAAGTTGAAGTCGATTGGATGTTCTGCAGTGTGCGCTGCTGGCCCCCCGGTGAATATCCTTTAGTCGCCTCTTTCGACCCCCGCGTGAGGGTTGTGCAAATTCTAAGCCGGCTCACGGCACTATGAGAATTAAATGAAGAGCTTTATTTCTGGATCACAATTTAAATTATATCATATAATCCTTAACTCTATTTTTCCTAAATCGTCTTCCCATCGTTTTTTTGCTTACCTTTGCTTCTTTTACTTCCTCGGGGATACCATTTGGTTACTCCTTTTTTACCTGATTTCAAAAAGGAGACGGTTCTCAGTGTCTGTTTTTTTTAAATCTTATCTCTGAACTTTCGACTAGGTGAACAATTTTTTGATGATTCTTTAATTATTTAAAAGCTGGTGTTTCATGTGGTCCAGTTTCAATTTGGTCCAGTACTAAAAATGGCATCCATGAAAAACCCACACAATAGAAGTCGGTTTATAGTTTTTTTTCAAAACAAACCCAATTATATTTCAATGTGATTAAACTGACGTTAATTTGTTATTCCAGGGTAAGCCGGCCATCGCCCACCGGGACATAAAAACGAAGAACATTCTAGTAAAGACGGATGGGTCGTGCTGTATCGCGGACCTGGGGCTCGCACTCACGTCGCGCCCCGTCCCGACCGCGCCGCGCGCGCCGCAGCAGGGGACCCGCCGGTACATGAGTCCAGAGATGTTGGACGAGAGGTAATTATTAGTATAATCAGCAAAAATTGCGCCTTACCACCACTAGGGTGATTTTTCTGTGAAGTGAATAGTTGCTAACAACGGCTTGCTCGATGTCTTTGGTTTTTAACGCAAAGCAAAATAGGTTCAATCTAGATAGCCATTAAGTTTTGCGATGGTATCTATACCCTGTCCATTTTGAATGAGGCATAAACGTATACAAACCGCCCATACTTAACCTAAAATTCACTTCGTTGGCGCGTCCTTTTATACGTAATTTACATAACTTGTCGATTTAAGATCCTCCCTTCAATAAAAATAGCTTACAATTATATCTGAAACTCGACGCCAAGCAAGTGAGATTTTGTTATTTGTGTCGTATTTTCTATACTAACTTGCTCCATTCAAAATGGATAAACCATAGATAATAAATTTTGTTTTTTAGATATTTTAGAATTATTATTCGCCAATAGATATTAGGAAGAGTCGTATTATTCAGTTTAGTGATTAAGTTGATTAAGATAAAGTTGATTATTGAAAACACCAGTAAAATAATATTACTATTCGCCAATAGATGTCAGGAATAGTCAATTGATTCTCTATAATTTTGTCAATATTTATCTAAGATATATTTGGTACCCCCCACGCCCGCCTTTCTTAAATTCTTAAAATACAATCCATCCCAAGGTTGCTGGAAGAGATCGCGATAAGGCCGCCCCTTGTACTTTTGTTTTATGTAATTTTCTTTTGTTGTTGTGCAATAAAGTGTTTTGTATTGTATTGTATTGTAATGACAAAAAATTAAGTGAATTAGAGTCAATTGCACCTTATTTCTTATTTGATAGTAAATTACTATTTATCATGCTGTTTGTATAGTAAAAAAATGACTTGTCTAAGTGCTTATTTTGTAAGTCTAAAGAGATAAACGACTTGACTCTGACTCTGATTGTACTTTTGTTTTATGTAATTTTCTTTTGTACTGTATTTTTTTGGTTGCAATAAAGTATTTTGTATTGTATTCTAATGATCTTCTCCACTTACATACATTGTACCCAGATTTCGCACGCCGCAACGGTAGAAATACTTTGTATACAAACACCACCTATTGTACCTTATTTACATGTATTTGATGCAATACATTTTTACTTACTTACTTACTTACAGTGTGACGAATATTATTAGCTTTCTTCTTTGTTCTGTTTATAGCACTACCTACCTAATTGTTGTTTACACTACCCAAAGGTTAGCAGGTAGAGAATGCTACCTAGCATTATGTTCGCACTGTACAACTGTTGTGCGCTTACAGCAGCAACAAAACTTACAGAAGCACACATCCCCGTCTAATGTCTCATGATCCAATCCATCCATGGTCTGGTAGAGATCGCTCTTGAGCGATAAGACCGCCAATTGTCGCTTGGTTTTAACTTTTCCTGTTGTAAATATTTTATTTTAGATTTAAGTGTGCAATAAAGTATTATCTATCTATCTATCTATCAACTTACAGCATAAACGTGGAATGCTTCGAGTCGTACCTGAAATGTGACATCTACGCGCTCGGGTTGGTGCTGTGGGAGGTGTGCCGGCGCGTGCCGGCGGGCGGTGTGCCGGCGGCCGAGGCGCGCGCGCCGTACTACGAGCTGGCGCCCAGCGACCCCAGCATAGAGGACATGAGGAAGATCGTCTGCGTCGACCAGGCGAGACCAACGCCTAATGCCGACACACATCCAGTGAGTACATACATTCAAGTCACACTTGACGACCTCGGTAGCGCGGTGGGCAAAGGCCCGCCTGCGATGCAGGAAGTTGCGGGTTCGATTCCCGCCTTGGGACAAATTCTGTGTACGATCTGCAGATATTTTTTAGGGCGTTCTGGATCACGACACAAATGATGCTGTCTGTGGCTCCAGTCTTAAAAAGATGATGGTTCAATTTACGGTGACCTGTGATAATGCCCCACCATCGTTCTTAGGTCCTCTCGGCTCATCTTCAGCATCGTTTTTGTGGTTTTCCTGTCTTTAGAGGAGAATAATGATTTAGTATGCTTGCAGTCTGTCCGACGCTCCATAGTTTTTGGTGTTCTTTTTAACCGACTTAAAAAAAAAGGAGGAGGTTATCAATTTGACAGTTTCTTTTATGTTTGTTACCTAAGAACTTTTGACTGGGTGGTCCGATCTTCATGGTTCTTTTTTTATATGAAAGCTGATGCTTCCCGTGTAGTCCCCATTTTAATTTTGTTAGTTGTGACAATGGGATATGAAAAAACTAAAAAAATAAGTCGGTTTATAGTTTTTTAAAACAAAATTAATTATTCACCGTTAAGTTTTAGTCTGTCTGCCTTCCGCTGTGGGCTGTCAAGAGACTTACACCTCGATGTGTTGGAGTTAGTCTTGCTCGTTCCTTTGCTAGTCTGTCTGCATTTATGTTGCCTTAGCAGGATCGACTCTGTCCATTCTATGCAGACTTTGTTGTTGAACAAATAACTATAGTTGGTTCATTGAAAAAGAGACGTTATTGCTGACCTCAGAAGCTTTGTCTGCATAGTCCTTCTTCGCAGTCTGAGCCAGTTCCCTAGCCTCCTTCGCTTTGTCGCTGGCGGTGGTGAGTACTTCTGCGATGTTGTTGATTTCTATGCATACTTTGCTGTGTTTGCACTTGCACACTTAATTCTGTTATTTATTTCCAGACGATGGTTGGCATGGCGACGCTAATGCGCGAGTGCTGGCACGGGAACGCGCAGGTTCGACTCCCCGCGCTGAGGATCAAGAAGACGCTGCTCAAACTGGCTAACAACGACCAGGACATCACGCTCAACGATGACAACGAGGTCTCGGTGTGAGAACGTACCTAGAACGTACCTAGATCGTACCTAGATCGTACCTATGGTTTATCCATTTTGAATGAAGCATGTTAGTAAACAAAGTACGACACAAATAACAAAATCTCACTTGCTTGGCGTCGAGTTTCAGACAGATGTTTATTGAAAGGAGGATCTAAAATCGACAAGTAATGTAAATCACGTATAAAAGGACACGCCAACAAAGTGAATTTTAGGTTAAGTATGGGCGGTTTGTTTACGTTTATGCTCCATTCAAAATGGATACGATATAGATCGTACCTATTTATGGTAAGAGAGGTAGAGAAGAGACTGACCTCAGACATAAAAGAAGAGAGAAAATAAGAGAATTAGTTCTGCCTGAGGCGTTAATAAGAAATAGACCTTTATTTATTTGCTACACACAGTAATTTTTGGGACTTATAAATTAGTAAAGTTAGTTCGTAACTAACATCAAATAACTTGCCCCTCTGATTCCCATACAAAAATGAGACGTTACGATCACGTCTCGAAACTATCGTCAACCGAACTCTGAGCTAAGATTACGGTAAGCAGAGAACTAAGATGAATTGTAAGCGGGTTAACTACGAACCTTGTTTGTGTTGGCTTACATTACAAACTACGAAAGTTTCTATAGTAAAAAAAGAACTAAGAATAGCAGCGGCGAAACGCAGCCGTAACGTATTGTTACTGTCGAATGGGAGCTCAGCACCCGCTCACTTTGTATCCGAATTTGTTCGCACGTACGAGTACTGAGTCCACTGCTGGACACAGGCCTCCCCCTGATATGCGCCTTGTTAACTTTTATCTGGGGGTAAAATGGGGGTAATGCCCATAATCGCCACGCTGGGCATGTGGGTTGGGCATCGCAGTTCGGCAGTAGAATTTTTCTTCAGAGGGACACCCACGGAAGGGATGGGGTGGTGCAAATTCTAAGCCACACGGCTAAAATGGATGTAAACTTCTAAAGCGCCTCTAGCGGATAGTTGGGTACTAAAATGCGCCGTATGAGTCGCGTAGATAATTATCTGCGTATTTACGTAACTATTGTATAGTTACGTAAATACGCGACTCATACGGCGCATTTTAGTACCCAACTATCCGCTAGAGGCGCTTTAGAAGTTTCCATCCATTTCAGCCGGTCGGTAAGGTCAGGCGATGTAACTGTGACAACTCATGGTAGATTCACAGCTATAAGACCGACCTGATATAAGTATTTAACTAAGGACTTAGTACACTATCTAGTTTTATTATTATTGTTTTCTTACAACCGTTTTAATTTAAATAAATAAATAAAAAAATCTATATCCCAGCCAAATGAGATGTAAAATGTTTGTAAACAAATCGCCTAAAAGTCACTCTGTTGCCGCCGCTTCTTTTAGTACGCAATTTTACTGTAAATTGAATACTTGATTTGAAAGTTTTCCTTCAATAATC
This sequence comes from Eupithecia tripunctaria, assembly GCA_955876795.1. Classification (NCBI taxonomy): domain Eukaryota; kingdom Metazoa; phylum Arthropoda; class Insecta; order Lepidoptera; family Geometridae; genus Eupithecia; species Eupithecia tripunctaria. The sequence goes on along the minus strand of OY041623.1, from coordinate 1,353,799 downwards.
CTACTGATATTATAAACGCGAAAGTTTGTAAACATGTGTGTTTGTTGTTCTTTCACGCAAATACTACTGAACGGATCGAGCTGAAATTTTGCATACAGGTAGTTTTATGCCTGGAATAACACATAGGCTACATTGGCACATTTTTATCCCATAAATCAGTTCCCGTGGGATAGGCGTGCGAAGCTGCGGGGCGCAGCTAGTATTATATTACTTACCGTTATATCTGAACTCGACGATAAGCCAAAAGTGACTTATCGACTTTTGTGTTGTGGGTTGTTTACAAAATATTTCACTCGTATTTGGCTGGTGTATACAAGTTTCCACATTTGCTGCATTATTAAACGGAAAAACTGTTTCTACCTAGTGTTTGCTAACACACCTGACTCAAGTTAAGAAGGTAACCACAAGCTTAGCTTAATCTAATATCGAAAGTGTAATAAATAAGTCTTTTTTTGTGTAAATTGTAAATAATATCTGTGGTTTGCATTTTGACAATGATTATAATAAATAATACTGGAATTTTTCATCATCTAGCCCTAAGTATAGCTTTGGTACCAACTACCAACTGACGAGACGATGGAGGTGGCTGGTTCGATTCCCGCCTACCCTGCGCCGGAAAATGCTTTTAAGATATGCAGATATTTGTTCTGGATCTTTTCTATGTTAAATAAGATATTATCCAAGTGGATTGGACCGAGTAGGTATTTAGTATCTGTGTCAGTCGTCTAGTACTCATTTTTCACTTCTTCCGCTAGTGGACAAAAAAATTAAGTGAATTAGAGTCAATTGCACCTTATTTCTTGTTTGATAGTAATTACTATTTATCAAGCTGTTTATATAGTCAAAATTTGACTTGTCTAAGTGCTTATTTTGTAAGCCTAAAGAAATAAACGATTTGACTCTGACTCTGACTTATACCACAAGCTCTGATTAGCTTGGGGCTAGATGTTGCTGTGTGAATTTACCAGCATTATTTATTTATATTTAACAGATTTTTTTTACATATCGAACAAATGAATCACAAATAAAATATATTAGTAAGCGTCTGTCAAAATGCATACCATCTTACTGTAATGATTTTAGATTTAATACAATTTTGAGGCCTTTTAGTGTTGCCATATAATTATTATACATGTTAAGTTATAATTATAAAACCGAACTATTCGTTAGCATTTTTTGTAATTTTATAGTCTACGTCATTAAGATATATACATTTGTCTTATAAGCTTATTTTCTTTATTGGATTATATTTAATTCTTTTGTAATAATTTTTGCTAAGACGTTTATTAATATGCTATATCCAGAATAAAAAATATGAATTCAAATATAAACTTACCTATATAAATAATGGTGGGTCTGCGGCAGCCGCTACAGCCCGTTGGTGCCTCAGTAATCGCTTGTCATTCAGCTTTTGGTACCACGCTTTGTCATGAGCAACAACTCCTTCCGCTACTATTTTGCAGACCCACCATTATCTACCGGGGTACACGGATGCCAATACTGCGGCCGCACCTGTCGTTCCCGTATAGGCCTTACAAGTCATCTACGTAAGTGCCAAAAATCGAACACTACATAAACCATCCTTCGTGGATGTAAAGGCCATTGATGATGATGATGATGATATAAATAAATTCATAAGAATTTATATGAAACTCTTATGAATTAGTTGATTTTTCTTATAATCGATAAGTGATTTACATTGTGCCTTCTTATTATTATTGTAAATGTTACTTAATTCTAGTACCATTAGAATCTCCATAAATCATTGGTATAGTAACTGTACCTAACACTATTTTAAAGCTACAATTTTTATGTTCGGTAGATAAACCTCGATCTTTGAAGCTATGATCTATTTGTCATTTAGCTGCAAATTATGTCAACAGTTCCCAATAACGTAAATTCAAATTGACAGTCGAGATAGAGAGATAATTGAACAATATTTATTGAAGAAAGGATCTAAGCAAGTACTTTCCATTATGTTTTAAAATCGTCAGAAAGAAAGTTAATTTGAGGTTAAATACTTTTTGGTTAAGTACGGTTTGTTTATATTTTGTGCAGCTGATAAAAAAAATCGATGAAAGCCAAAATAACGGAAATGTTTCGGAAAAAAATAAGCGAAATCGAGGCTCCAAGATGTTAATGGATTAGAATATTTGATGTTAATTATTTTTAGATTGACAGAGACACAAACAAAGAGATCTTATAAGGGTTCTTTTTTTGTGTCTGACCTCCTAAAAACTAACAGTTTATCCCCAGAGAGACTTTAATCTATCAATATGGTATCTTGTACCTTTACACATCTCTCTACATCTCTTAAATCAATTCTTATGCTGATAGATAAAAAGAAATAAAAACCTTCCGAAGCGATAAAAACATTATTTTTAAGAACTTGCCTCTGAAATGCCTTAATTGACCATGCTCTTGTGTTAAACATTGAACGCCAAATAATGTAATGAACATTAATTACATTTCTAAATGATTTTTATAGATGGTTGGTTGTAGCGTTGTAGGTTTAAACGCAGCTTTCATAAAAGTGTATCATAGCTTTAGCACACCCTTATGTTAGTTATAAATAGGGCTCATTCTCGTATAAACTAAAAACGAAGTTTCGCATTAATTTTCGTGCAAACACTATCTTATCCAAGCGAGTTAATACATAGTTAAAAAATAATCTTTATTGAAAAAGAAAATGACAATCATGTAATTCTATTACATATAATAAATTTAAATTAGTATTTACAATTAAAACAATTGAGCTAACAGGAGACAGTTGGTTTAGTTTGCACAAAAACTAATTAGGAACTTCGCTTTTCGTTTTGCGAGTAGGCCCCCAGTAATTTGTGTTCAAAATAATGTAAATAATACTTAGGAAATATAGAAACTGTAAGACTTGGTTATACAGAGAATAAAATAATATTTGTCTAATTCTGGATTTTAATTTATAGATTACTAGCAGCGCCGCGCGGTTTCATCCGCTTAGTTCCCGTTCCCGTGGGAATTTCGGGATAAAATATAGCCTAATATGTCACTCCCTGAAAAGTATGCTTTTTATGCCGAATGAATTTTTTTTCATCGGTCCTGAGGGCCTAGACAATGTAACATTCGATGTCGAAAGCGATAGTAGAAAAGTCCAAAAATGTATGGGTTTGACATATTATGCCTTAGATATGTCACGTGATCTTTTTCGAATTTTTCAATTGTTTTCGATTCGATTCATAGCGAATGCCGGTTGGCTACGCCCCCCCCCCCCCCTCAGTAGTTTCGGAGCCTATTCAATACAAACAAACAAATTTCCAAAAAAGGCGAAGGAAATGAAAAATATAGAGCTAGAAATAATTAGAACAGGCTTGAAGAAATGTATAGGCAACCATCAGAAAAAATTTACGATCGAAATCTAAATAACACAATAATATAACGGCATTTTACGATAGAGGGTATAAATAGGAAAACCTTATTTTTTAATGTTTTTTTATTTATAAATTAATATATAAAAGCATACAAGACACCTTAGTATGCTAAAAATGCACTGATTGGTACGTTCCTTACAATTTTCGGCTTAAAATCTCTAATAAAACAGACTTCGATTAATACTATCAATAAAAATTTCATAGCACTTGAAATATGTACATATCTGTATGATGTATCAGTGTTATAATAATTTGTTCAATCGATAAAATACATTTTAATTCACAGAAGATCCCGTCTCCTTGTCATCATCTTATACTCTCTATTAATCGTTTCATATCTTTTATGATGAGTCAATTATAATTGGTCCAGGAGACTAAGACCGGGCTAAGAAAATATGAAGCATCTTAATGAAGAATGTAGGAAATTGTGAGATGAGTCCTCCGTAACCTCTGCGTCCGCTTAGAAAGATGAACATGCGTGATGGTGATAGGTGATGTCAGTGATGTGGCGATGAAAAGGTGATGTGATGAATGGGATACACAGACGCGAGGCTCAAACTAACTTATAAAATAAACACTTAATCATGATGGTCATCAGCCAATTCTTCCATATCTTCCTGATCGAATTCTGTATCGTCTTCCGCCGTGGCCTCCTGGTACTGCTGGTATTCGGAAACCAGATCGTTGACGTTGCTCTCAGCCTCATTGAACTCCATCTCGTCCATGCCCTCGCCAGTGTACCAATGCAAGAAAGCCTTGCGCCTGAACATGGCGGTGAACTGCTCGGATATCCTCTTGAATAACTCCTGGATAGCGGTAGTGTTTCCGATGAAGGTCGAAGACATCTTCAAGCCTTTAGGAGGTATGTCACAGACGGCCGTCTTGACGTTGTTGGGAATCCATTCGACGAAGAAACTGCTGTTCTTGTTCTGGATAGAGAGCATCTGCTCGTCGACTTCCTTCATGGACATGCGTCCGCGGAAGATGGCAGCGACCGTGAGGTAGCGTCCGTGGCGCGGGTCGCAGGCCGCCATCATGTTCTTGGCGTCGAACATCTGCTGCGTCAGCTCGGGTACGGTGAGCGCGCGGTACTGCTGGCTGCCGCGAGACGTCAGCGGCGCGAAGCCTGGCATGAAGAAGTGGAGACGCGGAAAGGGTACCATGTTCACGGCGAGCTTCCTGAGATCAGCGTTCAACTGCCCCGGGAACCGCAGACAAGTCGTCACACCGCTCATAGTCAGTGACACTAGATGATTCAGATCTCCATAAGTCGGATTCGGAACTTTCAGCGTTCTGTAGCAGATGTCATACAACGCCTCGTTATCTATGCAATACGTCTCATCCGTATTTTCAACAAGCTGGTGGATAGAAAGCACAGCATTATACGGCTCTACAACAGTATCTGAAACCTTCGGTGATGGAACAACAGAGTACGTGTTCATGATTCTATCAGGGTATTCTTCTCTGATTTTGGAGATAAGTAACGTGCCCATTCCGGAACCAGTGCCGCCGCCGAGCGAGTGAGTGAGTTGGAAGCCTTGGAGACAGTCGCAGTTCTCGCACTCCTTCCGTACGACGTCTAGGACCGCGTCGACGAGCTCGGCGCCCTCCGTGTAGTGGCCCTTGGCCCAGTTGTTGCCGGCGCCGGATTGGCCGAAGACGAAGTTGTCGGGGCGGAAGAGCTGGCCGTATACGCCGGAGCGGACGGCGTCCATGGTGCCGGGTTCGAGGTCGAGGAGGATGGCGCGGGGGACGTACTTCCCGCCGTTCTCCGCGCACGCAACTGTTGACAAAGACATACATTAGCGTCAGAAAGTAATGTATATTTTTTTTAAAGATTATAGGTACTGCAGCTTGTCTCCTAGCATATACTCTACAATTGGGATAGAGATTATGAGTAAAAATAAAGCACGATTTACCAACTCTATTTCTGAGGAAATTTTTTGTGAGCAACGTTTTGCAACTTTATGTATAGTTGCAAAATGTTGCTGACAAAAATTGTTAAATATCCAATCAGTCCAATAAAATACGCTAGTTGTCCAGGTTGTTTTTCACGAAGATTTATTTTTGACATCTTTCATCATGTTTTAATGTTACAAATGTTGCTCATCAAAAAATTCTATCAATGCGATGCACCATTGAACCAGCCAAAGTCAGTATAATACGATTGATGATGATGATGGATGACCTACGTAGACCATTTTCTAATGGCCGCTTCTATACGTTTCTAAGTCTTCTGATACATACAATACAGACAGTTATGCTTAGCTTGGTTATGCCTAGATGGCGTTACTTACCAATGCATGTAAAATATTAATACAGAATTAGTTTTTTAAATTGCTATACGGGATAACATATTGTCTTGATTGATTGACGGGATAACATATAGCTATTTTAAGCTACAGTTTGTAAGCAAGTAGGTACCTACTGGATCATGGATGACTCAAGTTAAAATTCTGGTGCAATTTAAAGAACAAATTATCTTCAAGGTAACAAAGACAATTATTGGCCATGAGTCTGGCGTCTGCGCGGGTCGTTGACCCGGTTATCTCGCGAACTTGACTGCAATAGTTATTAAATACCTACTCCGTACCAAACTATCTCTAAGTGGTAGGTATTTGGGTAATTTTGCGGTTTTTATGGTACTTATCTACTTAGCTGGCTGTAGTGAGTTCGCCTTTATTATCCTGTTACGTAGGTATGTTTAATGTTTAATTTTGTTTTAAAAAACTAAAAACTACATTTTTTATAGATATAAAAAAAGAATCAGGAAAATCGGGACCCAGTCAAAAGTTCTGAGGTAACAAACATAGAATTGAGAACCTTCCTCCTATTTTTGAAGTCGGTTAAAAATAAAACAGATTTAAAACCATAAAAAACCATGACAATGATGCTTATCATAACGCTAGTGGTGATATTGTGTTGACACCGCATGATCTTGTTTATTTTTACAGTCTCCACTTTATATATATACTAGCTTTGGTTGAAACGAGCCTTTTTAGGGTTCCGTACCCGAAGTTAGCCAACGGGACCCCACTCTTTACTAAGCCTTCGCTACCTGTCTTATCGTCTAGCAGGAGGCTGTTAATATTTTATCGGGGTGTGTATCTTTTGAGTTTTGAGACGCTATACAACAAATCCATACTAATAATTACACTAATCGCACTCATATTATAAATGCGAAAGTTTGGATGGATGTTTGTTACCTCTTCACGCCAAAACTACTTAACGGATCGGGCTGAAATTTTGCATAAAGGTAATTCTAATCCTGGATATTTTTTATTCCTTTATTCCCCGGAATAAAAAGAGGTAGTTATTATATAAGGGAATGTAATTATGTCTGCCTGTTACCATTTCACGCTAAAATTTGGTTGAGAGGTATACAACCTCCCGAGGATGAATATAGGCTACTTGAAAAACACGTGCGAAGTCGCGGGAAGAAGCTAGGTCGTATTAAAACTAATAATTAAATAGCCACTATAGCCACCATTATAAAAACGCGACTGTGTATCATATTTTTTTGCTCGACTCGACCCTAACAACCGCTGTATCTCTTGAACCGCAATAGTTTTTGGGAAAGTCGAAATGTGTATAAATCGGACTAAAAGGCTCACTAGTCCGATGATCTGTATTGATTAGCATCATCGGACTGATGAGACTAAAAACTGTCATCAGTCCGATCATAGGACTAAATCATCGGACTACTGATACTAGGGGATAGATACTGAAATTTTCACAGAGTGCATTTTTAGGTACCTATTTATCTATACCGTGTCCATTTTGAATGAGGCATAAACGTATACAAACAGCCCATACTTAACCTAAAATTTACTTTGTTGGCGCGTCCTTTTATACGCAATTTACATTACTTGTCGATTTTAGATCCTCCCTTCAATAAAAATTGCTTACAATTATATCTGAAACTCGACGCCAAGCAAGTGAGTTTTTGTTATTTGTATCGTGGTTTATTTACTAACATGCTCCATGCTGGATGGATACGGTATAGTACTTACTAGACGTCCTTATTTTATAACAGCGAATACTTTAATAATCAAAATTAATATTGTCCTCGCGCAAGAAACGTGTTTTTGACGTTGGTTGCTTGGCACCTAGAGCTATTTTGAATCCTGCACGATTACGGTACGGAACCCTTCATGTTCGTTCAAGTCTGACTTGCACTCCGCCGGTTTTATTTCATTTTAGTTTTTGCGTGTGTAAATAATCTGTCTGCGAATGCACTGACTCAGTTTCCTGCTATTGTGCTTTGTATTTCCATTTGGTTTGTTCGAGGAATATCATTATGGCTTTATGAATAGATAATTATAGTTTTATGAGTTTTTGATGTTGGTGTCTTATTTTGTGTGTGGGTAGTTTTGATGAGTTCTAGGAGAGAGTTCAAAGCAAAGATTTAAATCGTTAGATAGGCCCTTTCCGTTGTTAAGACCGCAGGGTATTTTTGGAATCAGTGAGTTGTGTTTTTGTGGTGTACAAAAGTTCGCGCAATATGTTTGCACAAAAATGGCAATAATAACAGTTAGGCTTATTGACAAAAACACAACTTTTATCTACTTAGGTATAGTGGCCTAACGCACGCTTTCAAAGAAATTGCCACAGTTTTTGAGCGTAAAGGCGTATTTAACGATTAAAATCTATGTATAAAAGGGCTTTTTGTCTCCCTAGCAAACGACATTTGTAACTATTACCCCTATCTATTTTAATTATTCTATACCGGGCGGCCCACTGATGGACGCGGCCTCTTAGGTATCTGCTTATTTATCACAGGGGGGCAATGCCTACAATCCCCACGCGGGTTTGCGGGCTGGGGATCGCAGTTCTGTACTGTAGTAGATATTTTCTGCAGGACGCGCTGCTGCCCGCCTACGGTGGATATCCTTTAGTCGCCTCTTACGACACTCGTGGGAACAGTTGGTGCGGTACAAATTCTAAGCCGGCACACAGCCATACCTAAACCTACCTTTACAACAGCGAAACTTGATGTATAATGCTGTGTGAATTGTCCAGCATTAATTGATTTAATTTAATGTTTGTAAATAATCCACGTAAGCAATATTTCAGTTTTGTTTGTTTTTTTGTATAGATTTTTGTAAAGTACCTACCTTTAAACAGCGATTATGGGGAGGTAATTGACCTTGAAGTAAATTCAATATTCTTGATGATTTTTTATGTCATTAGAAAGGAATCGTGTTTTAAATTAAATTACAATTTATAAGGTAAGTACCGTATTATTTCAATATTCATAAATGCATAAATTACATAGAGTTTAACAACCTATAAAAGCATTAAGAAACTTGTCACATCCGGTCCGATTTTGACGATTTTTTTTCATTTGAAAGCTGGTGCTTCCCGTGTGTGTGTGTACCATTTGAATTTAGTCCAGTTCTGATTTCGGGATCCATGAGAAACCATATAACGAAGTCGGTTTATAGTTTTTTTGAATATAATTATTTTGTTTGAAAATAACTATAACGACGACCTCTGTGGCGCGGTGGGCGAAGTCCTCCTGCGACGCAGGAGGTTGCGGGTTCGATTCCCGCCTCGGGACAAATATTTGTACGATCTGCAGGTATTTGTTCAGGGCGTTCTGGATGTTTTCTATATATAAGTAAAATATCATCAGAAAAATATCTATCTATGTAGTGTATTTGTATTGTATTATGTACATATATGTATATCAGTTATCTAGTACCCATAACACAAGCTCTGCTTAGCTTGGGGCTAGATAATGCTGTGTGAATAGTCCAGCATTATTTATTTTATTTTATTTATTTTAAACCGACCTCATATTTTATAGTTTTTTCATGGATTTTCATGGATCCCATTGTCAGAATACCTAAATTGTAGGTACTTTTTATAGCGACTGTACCGAATTGGTACCTGTTTTAAAATAAATTAGGCATCGGATGATTTGACGCACGAAAATCGTATATTTATTTAAGAGGTCAACTCATTCGAAGTGGATAAGATTGGCAGCTTGGATAATGACCACCGACTTACTATTAAGTCTTTAGTGTTAATATTTTAAGCTATTTACTCCGTATCTGTATTATACCTACCAATTTAAGTGTTTTTGGGTAAATAAATTATATATTAGGTCCTTACATATGAAATTGGCGTTTTTCGTACTGGCCACTTTAATCACAAATTTCTCCTCTTTGGTAAGGTAATCCAAATTCAAATTTGTACAGCTATAGACTCATGTATTTGTGCTTCGATGATCGTCATTCGTTTGTTTTTTTTCTTCTGTTTTTTTCTGTTTGCGTCACTCATTTTACAAAATGGAAAACTTAAAATATCGCATTATTTACGAGTACTTACGAGTTTCGCCGTGGCACTAGTGCTGCGGAAACAACTCGAAGGGTGAATGATGTGTATGGCGGTCGTGTTGCAAAAGAAAACACAGTTCGTTTTTGGTTCCAACGTTTTCGTTCTGGAAATTTCGACCTGCAGAACAAGCCCCGTGGACGGCCTGAGACTCAAGTTGATAATGAAGAGTTGAAGGCTATTGTGGAAGCGGATCCATCGCAAACCACGTCCGAGTTAGCTGCAGGCTGCGATGTTAGTGATGAAACTGTTTTAATTCACTTGAAGCAAATTGGGAAGATTAAAAAGCTTGAAAGGTGGGTACCTCACGAATTGACTGAAGCAAACCGGCAAACGCGCGTCGACTGCTGCGTTACATTACTAAACCGGCACAATAATGAAGGTATTTTAAACCGAATCATGACCTGTGATGAAAAATGGGTTCTTTACGATAATCGGAAGCGCTCAGCGCAATGGTTGGATCCTGGCCAGCCAGCCAAATCCTGCCCCAAGCGAAAATTAACCCTAAAAAAGTTACTTGTAAGCGTTTGGTGGACTAGTGCCGGTATTGTTCATTACAGTTTTCTCAAATCTGGCCAGACTATTACGGCTGATGTCTATTGTCAGCAATTGCAAACCATGATGGAAAAGCTAGCGGCTAAACAACCTAGGCTGGTCAATCGCTCCACGCCACTGCTGCTTCACGACAACGCTAGACCACACACTGCGCAACAGACGGCTACTAAATTAGAAGAGCTTCAATTGGAAAGTCTAAGACATCCTCCGTACTCCCCGGACCTTGCTCCAACAGATTACCATTTTTTTCGAAATTTGGATAACTTCTTGCAAGGGAAAAAATTCAACTCCGATGGGGCAGTCCAAATCGCCTTCAAAGATTTTATTGATTCCCGTCCGACTGGTTTTTTTAGTAAAGGGATCAATGAACTACCTATAAGATGGCAAAAGTGCATAGAAAATAATGGTTCATACTTTGATTAATTAAATATATTATATTAAAAAATATTCGACTTTTTGTTCCTCCCATACAAAACGCCAATTTCATATGTAAGGACCTAATATATATATATATATATCTCTCTCTCTCTCTACTCTAATATCCCAATTTTTTGACTTCTACGGGATTTGAACCCGTCTCCTTCACAGTACCTACTTATCCATAGCGAGGCCTTACGCACTATAATAATTGATTTTTAACCGACTCAAAAGGAGGAGGTTCTCAATTCGACTTATGTTTATTTTATGTTACAGAACTTTTGACGGGTTGGTCCGATTTCTATGATTCTTTTTTTATATGAAAGCTGGTACATCCCTTGTGGTCCCATTTTATTTTGTTCCAGTTCTGACAATGGGATCCATGAAAAAACTATATAATTGAAGTAGGTTTATATTTATTTAAAACAAAAGCAATTATGTTTTATTTGAAAGCTGGTGCTTCCCGTGTGGTCATTTTATTTTATGCCATCGGCATTATGCCCACCATTTGTGTACTTTTTTTTATAATTGTGTGCAATAAAGTTTTAAATAATAAAATTAAATAAATATTCCAGTTCTGACAATGGGATCGATGAAAAACTATATAATTAATAAAACTTTTAAATCCATCAGTGGTTTTATTACTAAAGTTATTTACAACGGGATATTTACCATGATTTGAGTTTTGCCGGTTCATAGTTTTAAAAAAAAAAACAACTATCCAAACTACCAATCACATTCGTAACCTGCCGAAAATGGTTAGTTCTCTAGTTACTAGTGATAACTTGTGCGAAAGTACTCGAGTAACTGTACTGAGACGGTTAGACGGTGTCCGACCGAGCGTGACGGTGTTGTAGTCTCAGTCTCATACTCATACCATTGCAAGAGCAACAGCAAGTGTGGCATTGGAATGACTATGGTGTAAAGGCGGAAAGCGCGTGTGGTGCTAATGACAATTTTGTCTAAAAAATCTATAAACCGACTTCTGTTATTGATCCCATTGTCAGAACTGGACTAAGTTAAAATGGCCACACGCGACCACACGGGAAAAACCAGCAACTTTCAAGTAAATTTTGTTATGATAGAAACTTAGATATATTACACAATATATCTATAAGTTAAAAGTTTCAAACAAAAGATTTATTACAAGTTAAAACGCCTTAATCACGTAAGAGCGTTTGTATGATAATTAATTTTGTTTTAAAAACTATAAACCGAATTCAATTTTTATAGTTTTTTCATGAATTTTCATGGATCACATCGTCAGAACTTTTTTTTTTTTTTTTTTTTTTTTTAAAAAAAAGAACCAGGAAAATCGGACCACCCAGTCAAAAGTTCTGAGGTAACAAACATAAAAAAAAAATATAGACGAATTGAGAAACTCCTCCTTTTTTTGAAATCGGTTAAAAAAATCAAAGGGCGTTTTGGAACACACAAAGGGCTTCAATGCAATTGCAATTTGATTTAGGTTAAAAAAATATTACCACATTTATGTTTATTTTATTTGTGTTTTTTTTAATTGAGATAGCTTATTTATTATGCTATTTTATAATCATATCGAAAATAATCCGGTGAACCTAATATGTCATGTCATATACAAAATGATACCGAGGGATTAGTAGTTATCTCGAAACTTAAAAAAAAACTGTTTAACGCATTCACACGGAGCTCAGGATAAGCGAGTACTACGAAGGCCTTGAAAGTGTTAAGAAGGGATTCGAAGACAGTTTTAAGGTTTGAGGTAACTGCCGACTGCCAAATAACTAGAATCATCAAATTCATCAATCATCATATATCTTTACCGTGTCCATTTTGAATGAAGCATAAACGTAAACAAACCGCCATACTTAACCTAAAATTCACTTTGTTGGCGCGTTCTTTTTATACGTAACTTACATTACTTGTCGATTTTAGATCCTCCCTTCAATAAAAATTGCTTACAATTATATCTGAAACTCGACGCCGAGCAAGTGAGATTTTGTTATTTGTGTCGTATTTTGTTTACTTACATGCTTCATTCAAAATAGATAAACCATAGGTACCCATATCCACTGAGTCATGCTATGTCATCAACCTAGGAAGGTATCAAGTCATGCCTAACTACCTAGCTCCTACTACCTACCTACAATACCTCGGGTAGTTAAAGATCATGGTTCAATGCCCTCAGCTTAACCCTGGTATACGTCAATTGTCCACAACTATGGTAATTAGTGGGAATTGTTCCACTTTTGGGACAAATGACATATGAATGTGATGTCGGCACCTTTTAGGGAGGATTTGACTAAGTTTGGAATTATTGTTTTATTTGTTTTGGGGTTTTGGTGGGGAATATTAAGATTAACCCGATAGCCCTAGTTTTTGTGTTTAACTACCAAGCAGCTAGGTGCCTAGATTAAATAAATCACATTGTTCCATTTTTAGAAGCAAAACTAATTCATTTACCCATGCGACTAGTGTATTCATTATGTAGGTATTCCAACCAAATTCATCTGCCCAAAGAACGGACCAGACTTTCCAAACTGATCAGCTAAGTCCGTCAGGAATAACTCGTAGGTATGCTTGTAGTATCGTCATCAAAAGCTTGACGGGTTCTCTCATCAACTCCAACATTATGCTGTCATCCTGACTGACAGTCACACCCTTGCCGTCTTTGTTAAAATCAATGTTTTTGCCATTAAAATAAATATAATTGATTTTGTTTTAAAAAACTATAAATCGACTTCAATTATATAGGTTTTTCATGGATCTCATTGTCAGAACTAGACCAAATTAAAATAAGATTACACGGGAATCACCAGCAGCTTTAAAAAAAAAAAGAATAATTAAAATCGGATCACCCAGTATTGGCAGAAAAGTTCTGAGGTTACAAACAAAAAAAAAACAGTCGAATTGAGAACCTCCTCCTTTTTTGAAGTCGGTTAAAAAGGTAGCAAACTCACCAGAGGCCTCATTGTAGTACACGTCGATTCTCTCCAACTGCAGATCGCTGGTGCCCTTGTACACTCCCGCAGGGTCGATGCCGTGCTCCTCGGAGATTATCTCCCAGAACTGGGGACAAGGAAACCAACTGTTAATACAATACAATACGAGTACAATACATCATCATCATCATCATCATCAGCCTATACTAGTCCACTGCTGGACATAGGCCTCCCCTAATGAGCGCCATAGCGCCCTGTCTTCAGCTTGACGCATCCAGCATCTGCCTGCAGTCTTTCGCAGATCGTCATCCCACCTGGCCGGAGGGCGTCCTACACTACGTTTTCCGAGTCGCGGTCTCCACTCAAGAACTCGTTTACCCCAGCGGTTATCGGTTCTTCGCGAAATATGGCCGGCCCACTGCCACTTCAGCTTGCTAATTCTTTGAGCTATGTCGATAACTTTGGTTCTCTGTCGGATGTATTCGTTACGAATTCTATCCTTCAGAGAGACTCCGAGCATAGCTCTTTCCATAGCTCGCTGAGCGACTTTAAACTGGTGGACCAGCCCTATCGTGAGTGTCCACGTCTCAGCTCCGTAGGTCATGTCATGACACAATACATGAGTACAATACAAAAATACTTATATTGTACACCATAAAAATAACATAGGTAAATGAATACATTACATAAAACAAGTACAATGGGCGGCCTTATCGCTTAGAAGCGACCTCTTCCAGGCAACCTTTGGATGGAGAGAATTATACAAATTTAAGAAAGGCAGGGGTTGTACCAATAACTGCAAAATTAATCATATATAAGTACCATTATATATATATAACCTTACAAAACATAATATTTCTACATACATAAGTATTAGATTATTTATATTCAAAAAGCTGAAGACAGGGCGCTATGGCGCGCTCATTAGGGGAGGCCTATGTCCAGCAGTGGACTAATATAGGCTGATGATGATGATGATGATGATGATGCAAAAACAAAAAAGTAGTACCTACCAATATTCACTTCTCTGACAGGAAAAGCTCCTTGACACGAGCTTTGTAACCTGCTTAACTGTTAAGAACGGACCTGAATAACAAATGGATGACCCAAGAGCTGGTGAGTATCTGGCGCAGCGCATCAGCATTGCCATACAGCGGGGGAATGCAGCCAGCGTCTTGGACGCGACGACTGGTTGGTAATGTCATGGATCAGTTGAGCTATCTGTAGATTGTTTGCGACCGTCGTCTGTTAGGTAGTTTAAATTCTATTGTGAACTTACATAGGTACTTATTTAGTTCTAATTTATTTCTATAAGGAACTGAGGTAAATAATTTTCTGTGTCAATAAAGTTCAATGCAAAAATTAAATTGTAATGTAACGCTCGTTAATAGAACTTTACTTCTAAGAGTAGGTACTTATTAAAATAATCAACTTAACACCACTGGTAAATTTTTAAAAGCTGGCACGATTGTCTTTTGTTTTTTTTTTCATACTTTTATCCGCACTGAGACGTCACAAATCCAGGTCTCCAGTTACAAAAAACATGATTAATTTTGTTATAGTTAAACGACTTCAATTTTTAAAGTCTTTTTTTTTTTGAATTTTCATGGTTCTCAGTGTCAGAACTGAACCAAATTAAAATGGGACCACACGGGAAGCACTAGCTTTCATATAAAAAGAATCATGAAAATCGGACTACCCAGTCAAAAGTTCTGAGGTAACAAACATAAAAAAAGAAAAAAAAAACAGTCGAATTGAGAACCTCCTCCTTTTTTTCAAATCGGTTAATAAGAGGAACGCTCAAGCTTTTAGAAAATATCTTTATACCTACAAGGAGATACAAGCACGCATGGTAACAAATCACTGAAATCACTCGCATTCAGACAGAGTGCATCTATTACTGTCAACAAAGTTCGTTCTTTGTCCTGTCCCCTTATTTTAAACATAACCAAACATCTGCTGTAAGTAGATCCCTACCAAAGATTTGAATCGTCTTTGATCCCTACTTATTTACTTGTTGTAACAAGTCCAGACTTGTTCCCGTGAAACTAAATAATTTTATTGATAAAAACGAAGTTATCAAGATGACCTACAACTATTGAGCTTTTTCAAGGTTTATCGTGGATTTTGAGGAAAATAAGAAGAGTGTGTTAATCTTTTGCACACATAAATGTTTGCAGTATTAGAAACGATTTTTTTTGTTATGGCTTGTCAAAAAATTATCCTATTCAATCCTAAGTTAACAGTTGATGTTGATGTATCGAGTGAAGTTTTGTCAATCGTGTTTCGACTCCCATAACATACCTATATACTAAAACCCTAAACTTTACGTGCTAATTAAAAATATTAAAAGTTGTACATTTTTCCCCAAGTCAAAAAGTGGGTTTGGGACTCAGTTCACCTGATGCTTGCTTACATTATGTAATTTGTACTTAGTAAGTAGGTACCTGGTAAGTTTGATTTGACTATACTTACATAGGTAATATTATTTTTGATAAGACCGGTGACTGAAACTAAAAAATAGCGTACATAACATAGTTAAGTCACATAAGATCGATTCCTTAGTAATTACGTTCGATTCGATTCAAGCGCTCAAACTTTTCCCATCAGGGCTGCCAGTTGTCCGGGACAGCTTTTAAAAAAATAGGTTACTTACTTATGAATGATTTACTGATAGGAGAATTATGCCTATTAAAGTATATTATTTTAAACTAGCTTGGTGTACTAGATAGATAGATAGAAGATAGAAAATTATTTATTGCACATTTATTGAAAGAAACAATACAATAGAAACTAAGTGATAAGTGGCGGTCTTATCGCTAAAGAGCGATCTCTCCAGACAACCGTGGATGGATGTGTGCTCATGAAAAATAAGTTATACTACTGAACCTGTGTGTGTGTGTGCTGTTACTGTACTATAGAGGTAGATATTTCCATCTCAACACAAATGTTACTCTGAATTGCATTGTACGATTTAAATACGTATGTGACTAGGTAGTAGGTAGGTAATTAGAAAATTTCTGAACTAGTTCAGTAAATTCTTCGTCGTTTATTTCTTCAAAGCAAAATAAGCACTCAGACAAGTCAATTTTTTACTATATAAACAGCTTGATAAATAGTAATTACCTACTATAAAATAAATTATGTAAGTAAGTATGCGGTTTTGTTTGATTTTAACTGTTTGATTACATCGTCAATAATGGTATAACTTGTATTTTGTATGTGTGTCTGCAGCTGCACTCTGCATAGGTACCTACGCAAATAAAAATTCTAGCTGGCGTACAATAGAGAAATAAATAACCAGGCCAATGGTTATTTACACAATTAGACAGAAAGAAAATGATTTATTAAACACTACACTACACTACACATAAAATAAAATAAAAGACAACTTAGTAACACGAACAAACACAGTGAACAATTATTGGGAAGCTAAAACTAACACAAGTAGGTAGAGGTACCTACCTAAGTATTGATTTACCCGCGGAGTTCCCGTTCCCGTGGGAATCCCGGGATAAAATATAACCTATGTCACTTCCTGAAAAGTAAGTAATTTTTTTTATCGGTCTATTCGTTTCGGAGCTTATTCAATACAAACAAACAACTCTTTCCTCTTTAAAATAGTATAGATGTAAATATGTAGTAAGTATGTCTAATCTAGAAAACAAAAACTATCGGCAACCCTAATACCTAATCCATTCTGTTCATTTTTTTTTATGGCAATGTCCTGTAATCGATGCGATGACCTATTGCGTGACGTCCAGACATGAACCACAAAGTAGAGTTTTTATATATTTTTCGTAGCGTCAAATTTTTGTTGATGGATCTTATCGGTCGATTGACCTGCCTTGCCAGTAATTTTTAGGGGTTCAGAGGTGAACCTAGCGGGTTTGGTTGTCAAATAGGCCTAGATCTTGGTACTTATGGGATCCTGTAGTAAAAAAAAATCGAATTGAAATAAAATCCATTTTTTTTTCTGTCTGACACAGTTGCAAATTACATATTTTTCTCGTTCGTTTAAGCTCATAATAAGACAAATATATGGTAGCTGCAAAAATTCTTTAGGATCTTATACGAATAGAATAGATTATAAAATGTTTTACACCTATACTTGTATAACACCGAAGGAAAGTAAAAACAAAAAGTTACGTTACGAAGACGTTTTGATGACTCAAAAAACGACCAAACGCTAAATCAATATAAATAAAAGTTTGCGGTTTGTTTCTTCTCTAAATATTTGTGGTAGCAGGTGAATGACCTCTCAGAATCCTTCAGTATTGTACACAAATTTTAAAATACCCTTTAAAGAGGTAGGTAGATCTAGGTACCTACCTACCTTTCTAAAGGGTGTTTTAAAATTATTATTTTTTATAATCGCTTTCACACAACTATCGATTGTTTTTGGTGCTAATTAATAAAAATATTTTATGTTTACGTTTAACTTGGGAAT
The DNA here is from genome assembly GCA_955876795.1 of Eupithecia tripunctaria. NCBI lineage: Eukaryota > Metazoa > Arthropoda > Insecta > Lepidoptera > Geometridae > Eupithecia > Eupithecia tripunctaria. The sequence goes on along the minus strand of OY041623.1, from coordinate 1,335,707 downwards.
GTACCTACCTCGTTTGTCTTTGTAAACTGCCATAAGTACCTACAAAAACAATCGATTTAAAATAGTTGTTTGAAATCGATTATAAAAAACCTTTTTGAATCTCTTCATAATCTTTGATCCGATTTCTTTGATGCGAGTTCTCTACGACAATCAACAGGACAGAGCGCCCGCATAAAGCCGTTTACAATCAGGCTCAATTCAAACTACTGTAATTTTATTATCAGTGCTCTTGGCGCAACCACTTACGAGGGACTTTGCTTGTGCACACACAAGTCTATATTAGTTCTTGAGTTTGATGAGTTTGTTTTAAAAAAAACTATAAACCGACTTCAATAGTATGGATCCCATTGTCAGATCAGAACTGGATCATATTAAAGTGGGGCCACACGGGAAACACCAGTTTTCAAACAAAAAAAGTATCATGAAAATCGGACCAATCAGTCAAAAGTTCTGAGGTATAAACATAAAAAACGAATCGAGAACCTCTTTCTTTTTTTGAAGTCGGTTAAAAAGGAAAGTTATTGTACTGAAAAACATAATCAACTTTCTTTATATAATCTTAACGGGCCAAGGTTTAATTACCACCGACCTCTTCTGTAAGCGAGAGACAAGCGAGAGATGATAAAAAAGTTACCACCCAAATTTCGTTTCTGATAATTTTGTAAGATCTGGTGCGATTGTCTTTTGTTTTCTCACACGACGACGTCAGCAATTCAGACGATCTCATAAGTTATGACATCGTCTGAATTGCTGATGTTTTTCAACTAAACCTTTTTTATCTGGATCATCTGTTATGAGTCATAACATAACAGATGATCCAGATAAAAAAGGTTTAGTTGAAAAACAAAAGACAATCGAGCCAGCTTTGAAAATATATCAATGCCCGTGACTCCTTTAGTCAATAAAAAAAACCTGTTATAATCTGTAGATAGTTGCCGTCTCTAAAGTGGTTAATCAAAAATATTTTACCCACTGCCGAAAATGCTGTAAACTTCCTTAAATTTTACCTCCCGTTTCAATTCCCTGTGACATTTAGAGTCCTATTCTAAGAACCTATCAACCGCTTTACAGATTCACGCACATCATCGTGAAAATAAATTACCAAGTATTTTAAACTCTATACCCAACGAGATAAGGAACTAAAGTTATCCTGTAGCAACTTGAACTCTAAAACTAGACACGTAAGGGAGTGATTCCTGGAACGGTGTGTCAGGTGGGAACTTGGCGGTTTTCCCGGGAACAACGGCTTCCCGGCGCCTGGGTCAGGTTACCTTCTCTCTAATTAGGTAGAAAACTAGATATTGAACACGCATAGGTACCTAAATAAGTTAAAAGTTAGCGTGGTTATGATAAAAGTGCGCTGATAAGGTTGTTATGCTGAAATAGTGAGACAATCTATTTTATGCGTACCTATTTCTTTTTTGTATTAATTTTAGGATCAACCAACACAATACCAACAACAAAAACGAAAAATGTTAATTTCTTTCAGGAAAACTTTCGGTTATCCGTAAACACGAACAAAAATTAAGTAAAAATAGAATGTTTAAGGGCAGCCAATTAAAAGTTTTCACTAAAATCCGATAACGCTGTCATGACTTTAATCTGATCTGCGTTAGTCAGTTGAAAAAAAAGGTTTTACAAAAAGACATTGAGACTGGCTTGATTGATCTAGCAAGCTGATTTGTTTCTTTATGTTCCTTCAACGTTCGTTATATCCTAAGTATACCTGTTTACCCCTAAAATAATAAAAATTAATATATAAATTGTTCAAAATGCTTTCCACATAATGTCATGCGATGCTTCGCATTTTAGTCGAAGTAGATGCCGAACTAGGCCGACCCTGTGTCGCTTGTGTAGTAATTAAACAATTTGACTTGTTCTTTTCTTCCAATATTTTTTTTGTCACTGTCAAATCTCCCATAAAATCGGCAAATTAGGATAACCTAGTAACACCAAACGTAAAAGTAAAAAACCGCCATTCCAAATAACTGTACGATTCTATTCACCTTGACCGATATTGTTACTGAGAAATAGCAGCTATGATTCATTATAAAAACGATCAATACCATAACCATATCTGCGGTATGTATCATATCAATATCATAAATACAATTCCTAGGCACGACGTTTAGCCTTATCTACCACACATTAAACACAATATTTTTAAAACATTTTCTTTAACAAAGCAGTTTCAATTTGTCATATTATTCATTATGAGTGTAAACTACGAACCTTGATTGTATGTATGTACATTGTAGTTAACCCGCTTACATCTTAATATTAATAATTTGTCAAACTAAAAACAGTTTTTATAGTAAAGTTATCATAGTCTCAGAGCTAAAAAATGTCTTCGTACCTATAACTTTTTTGAAAGAATTTGATACCTACCTACTGAATAACTAAGACCAAGACCTTAAAGCTCGCTATATCGTAGGCTTTAAATAACATAGGTACAGCAGTAAGGTTAATGTAGCCACAACTATTTAATTCAAAACCAATGTTCCGAGAGCTTTTCCGTCCCAAGACAAAAAAAAACACCGCAGAAATCACTTCCCTTTTTGGTCCTCAGCCAGCGCTCTCCACTGCAATTTGAAAATAGAACACTTTCTTTTTTTCCTGTTGCATCGCAGCGGGCGACTGCATCGTATTTTCGGCCAGTCTCCCAGTGTTGCCATATAAAGAAAACTATTTATACCAAAACATTCGTAACACGAGACTAGCATCCTGATCTTGTAGAGGATATAATATTTCACAGTTTACGGGCTTATCTAAAGCTGTGGAGATGTAAAAGGAAGTGTATGGAGTATTATGGAGTGGCGCCAGATGTAACGCTGACTGAACAGAAGCATGATTGTTTATAATAATGGTACTTTAGTTTAAGTTTCCTTTTACGGATGCAATGCAGTAGGTAATTTTGAACACGGCGGCCAACGGAGACAAACCATGTGGACAGGACATAATTATAGTGCGTAAGTGTGTGGCCAAACACAAATAAACACCAATAGTAAGTATTAGGTAGGTACTTAAATAATTGAGTTTATTTAAAAATATATTTTTTTAAGTTTAAAAATTATAATTATGTATAAACCGGCTTCAATTTTATGGTTTTCTCATAGATGAAATTATCAGAACTAGACTAAATTAAAATGGGACCACACAGGAAGCACCAGCTTTCAAATAAAAAAAGAATTTTGAAACCGGACCACCCACTAAAAAGTTCCGAGGTAACAAACTAAAAAAAATAGATTCGAATTGAGAACCTCCTCCTTTTTTGAAGTCGGTTAAAAAGAAGCGACTCTCCGTTTTGATAGAACCAGCCCTCACGGCTGACTCTTCATTCTGTCTGGGTGACTCCGCTTAATGTATGTGTTTTCCTTTGGCAAAGATCCAGAATACTTAATTATCTTATTTTAGTTATTTTGCCGTAACTTTGGGAACGTTGACAGAGATTCATGGCGGATCAGATTGGATAAAACCACTGAGACCCATAACTATGCTTTATTGTGAGGTCAATAAGGCTACGAGATGTATTTCGAGCGGGATGACAGGATATGGTTTTCTCGCGAGTGAGAAGTACAGAGCAGAGACGTGCACCGAATTTTCTATGCGCCAAAACTGTTTTTACGTAATTACAAGTTAATGAAACAAACTTTTCGAAGAAATAAAAGGCATAACTAAAGAGATACTTCTAGGTTTCCTAGTAAAACAAAAACCGAAGAAAAAAGGTGTGCTGTTCCTGAGATAAAAAGCAAAATGTGTGCAAACATCTATTTAAAACAAAATGGAAAACTTTCAGGAGTTTTTAAAACCCGTAATTCAAGATAAAAGATCGAAGTAACATTTCCCTAAATATTAAGGTGGTAGCTTTCACAGGTAATAACACACTCAAAGCTTGTTTTTACTTGCGAGAAGTATGTTTTTATCGCAGTGTGCCGTCTCATCAGATTAGAGTGGGGGCATAAAGACTGCACCTGTGTTTGCATACACTTGTGCACTAGGTTAGTAGAATATGTCCCGTGCACATGGCTAGTCTCTGTTGAGGCGAAATTAGACTAAGAGGTTTGTTCATCGACTTTTTCGAGTGTTTTTATGGATTATCTGATATCTGATACTCTTTATTACCACCTACCTCGAAACAGCCAAAATGCTGAAGCGAATTTCATAAATGTGATAGTTATGGAAATCCTCATCTCGACTCTTATATGGTTCTTTTAGCGAGGTACATTTTGTAGGTACCTTGCATTTACAAATGAAGGTCATTTAGCGATAATGAGTGAAAAAGCGAGGACCCAATCGGGTTTTATTTATAATTTGTAGATAAATTGACGTTGTTTTCTTATTAAGTGTAAGACGTCAGTACTTGTAAGCATGTATTTTGTCTTAGAATCCCTTAAACATACATTGGGGCCGATACAACCTACGATAGCCCTGTCTAAAAGGAAGTTACGCCGCGTAGCAAGGTCTACGCAGAGGCTACGGAGCGTAGCAGGGTCTACGCAGAGTCTACGAAGCGTAGCGAGGTCTACGCAGAGGCTACGGAGCGTAACGGGCTCTACGCACCACCTACTTCGTAGCAATCTATGACAGATCTACTGCGTAGCTTTAACAGGGCACTGCAGCGTGGCGTACATCGCCATACGATCGATATATTTAACAAGGAGTTTAGAAAATCCGACCTTTTTTTCGTAAATGAATGGGGCAGAGGATTTCAAAATGTAGTAAAAACATTGTAAAGTAAAAAAAATATACGTTTCAAAGGCCATCATACCCATGTTCTCGTATGTTAAAATGGGTTTATACTTAATGTTAACTTTACCAATCTAATACGTGCCTAATATGCTGTAATAAAATTAATTTTTCTGCAAATATATATAATTTATGTAATATTAAACATCTTTATTAACAAAGAAAATTGGGTAATTCTCAAAGGGCTCAAAAATACGTGTCCGACTCGAAAAAACACATAAAAAGTATCCGTAGCCCTATGATTCTTTTTCAGGTAGTAGATTAGCCAAAAGTAATAGGGGGAACCTATTTTAGTTTTTTAATTTTCCTATTCTAAATAAGTAAAAATAAATAAAAACCTTGGAAATACTGATTTTTGTGGTGCGTCCGGACCTCATGTTCTAGTGTTAATAATTTTTTATCTCAGTTCCTATAAATAATAGCACTATTTCACACAGGTTTACAATAAACCAGATAGTTACTAGCTTAACTGACACTATTACTACGCAAAAATTAGCTTTAGTTAATAAGATACAACAAGATAACTTCGCGTCCGACGTTTAGCTCTGATAGCCATGGCGCGCACTAATTCATTCATAAAAACTGTACTTTAGTAACTACGTGAATAGTTGTTAGACGGAGACAAACTAACAGTCGAGATCCATCAGTGGTGAGAACAGCAGGTGTCCATGTCTCCGCGTCGCTTCAAAATTACTGTAAGTAATCACTTTCCGTGGCTTGGTATACCGCAAGTTCTGATTACCATGTAGACTATAAATTCGTTCATACTTATCCTATTGTTTTAATTGTTTTAATAATATATGCTTTTTGTGTTCCTAATTTCTACTGCAGACATCAATGTAACATAAACCAGCAAATTAAGAAATGATTTAGGATTTTCAACTTTTTTCTGATTTTCGTGGTTTTGATTTCCATGTTTTTCGTGGACAAAAAGTACACGAAAGGTCAGTGAAACCCACGAAAATCAAATTTGCAGGCTTATTAACATCTGTTAATGTATTGTATAACACGGCTTACACATTGTCGTGTTCACGGTATGACACCCTGACCGTCAGTGTGTAAACCTGTTGAAAGTTCGGGAAAAATAAGTAAATAAACGCGATAAATACCCGTTAAATCAATATAATTTTCAGGTACCTACTTGAGATATATATGCATACAATTACGTCATCACTGCACGTCATCGTTGCACACCTGCACCTGTGCCGCGCTTCCGAGAAAAAATCATAAAAAATCACTAGCCTATTGTTCTTATTTCTGGAAACGGTTTTAGCTCCTGCCGGTTGAAGAGAGAAGAGAAGAGAAAGACTCAATTGGTAACTACATGGTTGTGACTCTGCCATTTTACTCAGCAAGTCTATTTAGATGTATTCTTGAGTGTATCACTCATAATACTATTTTCGCCGCTCATTAGTAATTAAAATGCAGCTAATTAGTTGCGAAAATAGTATGAGTGATAATATATTCACGAATAAATCTTAATCAACCAGCTGATTATATAAACTTTCATACATAGATAATATTGTTATTGTGATTTTTGTTAATAATTTGTTTTATCTCAATCAAAATAACTTCAGCCAGGTTTGCTCAAATTGAAATGCTCGAAGTAAATACATATAGCTTATAACCAATGAATATGGGAGGGATTAGATAAGCCTATTTTACTAGTAATTTAGGTATAACTCCATCGCTAGTATCTAGAAACGTGACTTTTTTTATAAGATTTATTTATAAGATTGTTTGATCTCATGTGATCATGTGATTGAAAAAACGATAATTGATGTTAGATTTTTTGTAATACTCTCTTAGTTTATATATTTAATAACAATATTTATTTTTGTTCCTTAGTTTTAAGAAAATTAATACATTTTTATCTGCTTACTACCTTTTTTATTATAAACCTACTCGAAATTCCTTCTTAGAATAGTTGTAATAGGCTAGTTCAAACAAAACGTACATTTCAACACATTAAAGTTCAATAATTTTGTATATTTGATTTCGGTGCTATGAATGTTGATTTCCATGCCACCATAATTTTAAAATTGAATAACTTCGTAACCGTTAGGCCAATAAAGTTCCCTCCACTACCAATAAATTAGTAATCAAATCTACATATAGAATATTTCATCATTATGTGTAATTTCAACAAAAAAAAATGTGCCACGAAAGTCAGACAAAAACTGAGTTGAAAATGAAATGAAATGAAATGAAAATATTTATTGAAAAAGAAATACACAATAACAATAGTTTACTTTATGTTAGCTAATGTAAGGCGTTATCAGTTTCTCGTCAAGTGGGTAGTTTTATGTATAAGCTACATGAAATGAAATGAAAATATTTATTGAAAAAGAAATACACAATAACAATAGTTTACTTTATGTTAGCTAATGTAAGGCGTTATCAGTTTCTCGTCAAGTGGGTAGTTTTATGTATAAGCTACAGTTTCCGAAGAATCACCCAATTACAATGTAATAGCGAGAGAGAACTAGAACTAGAATTTTCAATTGATACAATCAGTGTAATGGATAATTGAAATAAATGTTGTTTTACAAAACTTAATATCTATAACTTAATAAACTTTTATAGTTATTTCATGAATTTTCATGGATCCAATTGTCAGAACTAAACGAAATTAAAATGAGACCACACGAAAAGCACCAGCTTTCATATTAAAAAGAATCAGGAAAATCGAACCACTCAGTCAAAAGTTCTGAGGTAACAAACATAACAAAACAGTCGAATTGAGAACCTCCTCCTTTTTTTGAAGTCGGTTAAAAATACGTGTCCAATAACAAGTCAGAGTCAGAGTTAAATCGTTTATTTCTTTAGACTTACAAAATAAGCGTTTAAACAAGTCAATTTATTTACTATACAATAATAAACAGCTTGATAAGCTTCTGATAATATAATTAATTATCTATTAGGCCTATTAAGATTCTTGCAGTACTGTTTGCAAAAAATCTATGTCAAACATGCCTCACGGGTTAAAGTTATTTTTGCGTGAAAAGTTTGTTTAATTCTGGCTAATGTAACTAAGGAAGGGCAACATTTTCTACAACAACTGTTCTGTACTAAAGAGGTGGACTTCAAATATTGTAATAGATATTTACCTATGCACTTTTTAAACGAAATAAAAAATCATTTGAGGGACTTTTATTTCATATATTCTAAAATAAATAAATACTTACTGACGCATCATTCACGGCCTATTATCAAAATAAGATAGAGAACCGCCATTGTAAAGATTCCTAGACAAAACATTGTCATTCTTTATCTAGATTATTAAAATAAACATGTCTAGTCAGCCAGCCTTAGTCACTATCTCTGTCACTCCTTGAATCATCCCTCTTTAGAAAAGATTAAAGTTAATCTATGATTCAAGACTGAAATTCTACTGAAAACAGTCAAGTTCTTTTGTGGAACGACATTTGTCATAGATTTTATTGGCCAATTTTAATGCGGTTGTCAAGACTTTACGACCTTCTTTATTACTCATTCTAATTTGATAGTTATAATGAAAAATAAAGACTTGATGACTTGAGAGATGGTTCTCTCATACTATTTATTTAATACTAATTGCGCCCCGCGGCTTCGCAAGCGTTGTTCTTATGAAAAAGTTGAAAGGTGATTTATATCCGACAGGAACTGATTCATTTGATAAAAAGTAGCCTATGTTTGATTCCAGGATTTTAATAACTATCTGTACGCAAAATTTCAGCCGCAGGATCCGTTCTGCAGTTTTGGCGTGAAGAGGTAACAAACATCCATCCATCCACACATCCAAACTTTCGCATAATGAGATTAGTTAGTTTTTAAGAATCTAAATGAATCCCTGTTGCAGCAGCGCCCCCTGGAGAACAATTCTACCTCCAAACTGCGATCCCCAACCCGAATCCCCACGATGCTCGCTCTCGTAGCTCGCTGCTGCCTATGGTGGGTACACTACACACGTACGTACATGCGCGATGAGCATGTTTCATCCGAGCATGGCTATCTACAGACATGCTCGGCCCTGCGCCTACACGCAAAAGCTTGCTCGAAGAACATGTTTAATGTGCGTTGAAACTCTTCGAGCAATCGTTTGAATCTTGTTCGAATCGAACATTTTTGTTGGCTTCGAGCACTTGTCTTGAGACTTGCATGGTACACACGTTCGTACTTGGTCGAGATCGAGCAAGTTTATCGAGCAAGTACGTACGTGTGTACCCACCATTAGTCAACGCCAATAAGGCGCTTATCAGGGGGAATACTGTGTCCAGCAGTGGACCAATACAGGCTGTTGAGGCTACATTCATTACAAATCTGACACAATTACATAGGTTCCTACAGGCGTCTACAAAGTATGATAATGACGACAGACATACGCACATATAATTGTATACTTACACTTACCGGGAAACTGCTTGCTTCTGCTGTCTGAGTACTTAATTAGTTTCCCAGTAGATATGACTGTAATATATTAACAAGCTAACAAGTGATTAATTAAAAACTATATTGTATAAACTTTATATTTATACCTCTTAAACTCCTCGCTTTTCCCTCTTTGCGCAAAATGATAAGGCATACCTAGAGATAGGGCATAGGCCTATAAAGCTGCTAGATACAAGCACCTACTTAGACGCTACGCTAACGTAAAAATAATAATAATAATTCATTTAATAAATCAGACAACAATTTAGGTCCAATTCTTTGTTAGTAGTAATAAGTAGGAATGTAGATACCTAATACGTAACGTAACGTCAACTCCATAGACCTAAAATATCACTTTTTTTCCGTGTTTGTGATTTGTGATTAGTTTTATGTTTTGTCCTTCTCTAAGTGTACATTTGTTGTATTTATGTAAATAAATAGTTTTTGGTTTATTTTTTATTTTGTTTTTGGTATATGGTAAACTATTATCAGTTTTTCCTATAAACCTTTGAACTCAAAATATTTCGCGGAAGAATAAAGTTATGGTAAAGTGACGGAATAATTCTACCACCGCACTGCGAACCCCAACCCGCATGCCCAGCGTGGGGATTAGGCACTACCCCTATGAGATAGACGCCAATAAGGCGCTTATTAGGAAAAGGCCTGCGTACAGCAGGATAGGGAACAATATAGGCTGTTGAGGTCAGAGTAAGAGTGACAAGTTGACAACATGTCAACCATGACCTTGAATTGTTATTAAAATTGCATGCAAAAATTGCATTACAAATTACAATTCGTCATTTTAGTCTACAAATTACAATTCGTCATTTTAGTCTAGTGAACTCCTTGTTTACAATAAGAAAAGGCGTCATTGAGTCCTGTCCGTGGTGGACCAGTCGAGTTGGTAAAAGAAGTAACCATAAAAGATTTAAATCGTACTTATAACCTATATCGTATCCATTTTGAATGGAGCATAAACGTAAACAAACCGTCCATACTTAACCTAAAATTCACTTTGTTGGCGCGTCCTTTTATACGTAATTTACATTACTTGTCGATTTCAGATCCTCCCTTCAATAAAAATTGCTTACAATTATATCTGAAACTCGACGCCAAGCAAGAGAGATTTTGTTATTTGTGTCGTACTTTGTTTACTAACATGCTTCATTCAAAATGGATAAACCATAGCTATAACTATAACCTAAGTAAACGTTCTATTTTTGAAAATTCTTCTGAACTATTTGGTGTTTCCACACACGCACGATTGAAGCGCTCCCTGTATGTAACCTAAACCCATTCAAAAATGGAACGAGCAAAACAACTTGTCGACGCCATCTTTACCAAATCACATTGCACTATGATCGTAATGGAAGTGGCAAAAGAGAACAAGACAAATATAGCTAAAAGTGGATTTTACTAGAATGACGGAAGATTAAGTGTACCTATAGTTACATTATGTATAAAAATTACTCACTGGCTAAAACTTTGTAGAAACACGTCTTGTTGGATTCACTCGCGGTGATGTTACTGGCGTACGTAAACATTGTTCAAGGGTATTACGAATGGTACATACCGATTGGCTTTATTTTATCCGGTTTAGTTTTTAATTTTATTATTGTGTTGTTTATTTAACACGCAAGCGTAATGCGGCACAGAAGTAAACGCAGGTTGCGGGTTCGATTCCCACCGTGCGGATGTTTGGGAGCGAAATATTGGTTCGTTTTTTTTATTTCGATTAAAAAATGGTACTTACCTTTTCTATTTTTTACATAAACTATTAGGTTACAGGTTTATATATCCTCTGACTCCCTTATCAACACACAAGCTCTAATCTTTGCTGTGCCAGCATTAAACTCCACAACAAACTAATAACATAAAATAACTTATCAAATATTTTTCAGTGTTATTTTTTTTTAGTTTTTCTGTATTATTCTTCGTAACCATAAAGCTGCCTACTAAAGAAAAAGGGGGGTAACTCAACTCAACAAACAGTTATTTCTAGACAATCATCAGACCACCAAAAAAAGAAAGGAAGCCGTATTAGTAAGACAACAAGACCGGAAGTTCGTCAGCTGGTGGCCGATGGTATTCGCGGTGGACAATGGTCTGGCCAAAATTGCACCTCGCGTCATCACTGACGTAGGGCTGCCAAAGAAAGACGTAGGTGCAACTGCAAAATACGCTGAGTCTCAAAGTTTCAAAGTCTCATCTATCTAGATTCTAGATAGATAGATAAACTTGCAACACTCAATCGGTATGTTGACGATTTTACACATAGGTAAGTAGTATAATTATAAACATTTGTCAAAACATATAGTAAGCTGACAAGGAAAAAATACATCTCAATCATTATTATTTTCGACTAAGTCCCGATTCAGTCTTTAATATTTTTTATGTTTTTCGTAAATCAAATCTTTACCGTGGTAACTACCATCAGACAGTACCATTGACAGTACCACTACATGCACCACAAGTGGTAATTTTATTCTTTGCAGTATAAGTACTAAATATTTTAAACGGCGCCATCTCATCTGTTAAGCTGCTGCGACACTTCTCTACTAAATGTAAGGTCATCTCAACGGACGCTGTGGGTTATGTGTTGCTCCCGGAACTAGCGACACTTCAAAATTTTTAAAATACTAACCTTGCCCTGCATATATACATTTTTGAAACTTGTAAATTCGTTAGAAAACATAAAGAATTTTATAAAACAAGGGAAAAAATCATTCCAGGGAACGAGATTCCCTAAGATATAAAAACAAACTTATAAGACCTGACTCCAAATTGAAACTACACTCATCGAGCCCTTATGTAATGACTATTAAAATATATAATAAACTTCCTGACGCGTTGATAAACGAAGATAACGACAATGTTTTTATAAAACAACTAAAGATTTTATTAACCACAAAAGCTTACTACACGATTGACGAATATTTGAACGAAAAATAATACTATTTATGCAAGTAAAAATTCCTAACCAGTTAACGACGTCCTCCGCTCTCTCTCCATACATATTGTGTGCCCAACAGAGTCTATAGTGAAACCTAATTATATGAAAATGTAAATACCTCTACACCTATGGAATACAATAAATGATTGAGTATTGAGTATTGACATCTTCTTTCAACTTAGTGAACTATTTACACAGGTAGCTGTAACTTTTGAACTTTTGAAAGCTCATCTAAGTAAGCTGCTAGCTTACAATGTGGTACCAATTTAAAATTACATTAATGCAAGCGTGTTACGTTACCAACGTCACGTGCAGCTGATCTAACATGTTAGATCAGCATCACGTGACCCTGACGCGAGTTTACCATTTATTACCTATGCATACTAAAAAGTGCACAGCGCCGCTAAAGAAATATTAACTTCAAAAATAAAATTCAAAATAAAACCGTCAACCTTAGGTAGGTGTATGGATAATGACTATTCCACGCATGCGCGCAACACTTCCCAGTGTTGCATGATTCACGGCGCGGATTTTGAATTTAGAATGATGGATTGATTTATTGTTTTTGTCTTTACATTATTGTGGAACCATATTCGATTTTATTAAATCTCGCGGTCCCCTGCTGGACTCAGGCCTCCCTCTGATAAGCGCCTTATTCGCGTTTATCTCATAGGGTAATGCCCATAATCCCCAAGCTGGGCATGCGGGTTGGAGATCGCAGTTCAGTGGTAGAATTGTTCTGCAGAGGGCGTTGCTGCCCGCCCCCCGGTGGATATCCTTGGGAAGAGGTGGTGCTAATTCTAAGCCAGCACCACACAGCTAAGAAATATAGAAATCATACTAACTATGTTTTGTAGTTATAACATACCATCCTATAATTCGGAAAATTCGAAATCCGATGATTCAGAACTTCCTACAATTTCTTATCAATAAACAAAATACTTATCTCTTTTCCTACCTTGTTATTGTAACGGACAATTTCTTATCATTCAAAGTAGGTACTTACCTACTTATTCAAAAAGAAATCTAGTTTAAACTGTTCATCAAAACGATTAAAAAACTAGAAAATAATTATGCATTAATATATATTTCCAATTTCCATACTTTCTTGCATAAATAAATGAGCAAATAGCTTTTAATCTTCAAATTCGAATAATTTCAAATCGAATCGAGATAGTAATGTACATTACGGATCGTAATCGCGCTCGAATTTCATATTTGAAAGTTATTCTTTTTATTTTGCTAACGGTTGCTAACGGTTACTTTTGCCACTTTGTTAATAATGGCAATGATAAATGAAATTGTTGTTGCCATTAGTGAGAATAAATAATTACCCGGGAATAAGGGAACTGTGTCAATAACTTCTCAGGTCATTTTAGATCTATACCGTGTCCATTTTGAATGAAGCATAAACGTAAACAAACCGCCCATACTTAACCTAAAATTCACTTTGTTGGCGCGTCCTTTTATACGTAATTTACATTACTTGTCGATTTTAGATCCTCCCTTCAATAAAAATTGCTTACAATTATATCTGAAACTCGACGCCAAGCAAGTGAGATTTTGTTATTTGTGTCGTATTTTGTTTACTGACATGCTTCATTCAAAATGGATAAACCATAGGTAGATAATCTTTTTCGGGCTCCAGAAGAACGACGGAAGACCAGCGCTGGCTAGAACTCTCCTGGGAGCCTAGCAAGCATTTATGCTTAGTTAGGGCCTTTTTATAACAACTTTTATTTAGCTACCATCCTATAAGATTGTATTTTAATTCTACTTACTCATAGTTGTAGGATAGAATATTCGTATACCTACTCAGTTTCTTGTGTTGTTATAAATAAATGTATTTCTTTCTTCTTCTTCTTTCTATAATAATTATTGTAAATAGTTCATAATATTCACTCCGATTTTCTAAAGAGCGTTTAAATTTATATTTATTTAATCTATCTATAAGTCATTTATGTGTCGAACATACAACTCTAACACTAGACTACATTAAATAAATTTACAAACCATTTTATTGTTTAATTCTCGCCATATATGAATGCTGAGCACGTGTAATTATTATTTTATGATGCCATACCGATTACCTACTCACCGCTGCATCGGGGTCAGCGAACTCTTCAAAATCGAGGCCATTTGTTCTGTCTATTGCATTGCTTTGTTTGAAGAGTAAATTCGTTTTTAAGTTTTTTATAGTTCGGCTAATTCTTTGCTAAAAAAATATTAGTTACACGGAGGTGATGGATCATTATAACCACCTGGGTAAAAATAATAATGACCTAAGTATTCGTATGGTAAATTATGGTATGAATATATATATATATATATATATGAAATAAATTATGGTATTCGTATGGTTGAAGTTAACCTATTTAACTTCAAATAATGTTGATGATGATGACAATATTTATAAATAACCTATGATATCTGTCAGCAATTTGGGCATATAAGTCTATCTAGTAAACATATTTTACCTACATAGTGTTTGTATTTTATTTATTTATAAAAGCTTAATATAATCTTGAATTTTAACATTCTCTGAACCCGTCAGGATTATTTGTTTGTTCGTTTTGTCTAGAGATTAGAATATACACAGGTAAATTTATCAACCGGATTAACAAAATTATTAGCAGCGATTAGCAAAATTATAATCGGTTAATTTAATAGGTGATGATGATGAAAGAGTGGTATCTGTAAAAAACCGAAAAGGAACCAACTTAAATAATTCTTCCTGTAAACCCAGTTTGCCTATCATCACTTCACGGCTGTAAAATAAAGACGGAAGATGGGTAATTTGGGAATTAACGCTGACAACACCAGAGTGACGGGAAACAGACGCCGGGAAAACTATTAAACAGAAGTGGGCTGGACAGCCCAAAAAAGAAACTCTTATTTAGGACCATTACTAAACTACAAAATGTGATAAAGGCGGTTATTTTGCAGACCGGAGAACGGATAAAAAATCAAGCTGATTTTATTTTGAATACAAGTGAAATCTTATTACGATAAATAATTTTCATTCAAATTAAACTAAAGTACTTACATTTTAATAGTTTTTTGATAAATTTTAAGTAGGTTAGTCATAACCTCATAACAGTTAAATTTTACGTAGGTACCAATACCAACCTTAGTAGGTATATTATATAGAATAAATGCACATTTGAAATACATATCGCATCGCTGCAACATCGAACAGTTCAGTAGTAAAAAAGTTGTCTAAACTCTGCGGCAAAAAAACTCCGTTACTTGGCAGTAAGAGGCTAGACATCAGTTTTTGTAAAAAACCATTTCAGGAGAAAGTTGTCCGTGGATTTTAATTTCAGATTGACATGAAATGGTCTATCTAGATTAGAAAGTTTAAAGAAAACGTCTGTTATTATGAGGAAAGTTGAATTAAAATAGTAGATCTAGACAGATAGCTACTAATCTTGAGTGAAAATACTTATATTTAGTTATGTACTTTTGTAAGCATGGACTGTTTAAAATATTCTATATTACTCGTATATTATTAAGACGACTCCTTTCCTTTAGCACATTGTTTTAAATTTTTATTTCACTGAGCGCATTCTCTGTAAACAAGTTATGTACGCAAAAAAATGTCATATGTATTAGAATAATTACCATTAAGATTTTGTTAGATATAGACATAATATATATGATGTTTGTGTTCTTTAAATAAATAAATAAAGACGAAAGATTTGATTGTTTGTTTCTTTGTTTGCATGAAATCTGCACCGAAACTATTAGACCGATTTAAAAAATTCTTTCTCATTAAAAAGCTTACTTTTTAGGGAGTGACTAGGCTATATTTTATCCCGGAACTCCCACGGGAACGGGAACTAAGCGGGTGAAACCGCGAGGCGCTGCTACTGATAGATATAAAAGAAATATTAGGTAAGTACAAATAAATTACATAAATTTAATTTGAATTCAATATTAATTATTAGAATTTTCATAGCTTACTTATTTAACATTTTCTAAGTTATTGCAATTAAGGAAGTAGAGTTATGGAGTACAGTTATTGCAATTAAAGTAAAATCCTAATTGAGGTTTTATTGTACAAATCTTAGATAGTTTTAAAAAATCACGAATTCTTTATTTCCAAAAACAATCTTGTTTTAAGTTAGTTGTGCGCTGTCATTTTTGGTAACGTAGGTATTTATTGATTAATTATAGCAATACATTTTCCTATGACATAATAATTATTAGATATGTCTATTGTAAAAAGCCGAAAATAGCGTTATGTTATGAATTTATGATGGAATGCTACCTTATATGAACACCACGTAAAAACCAACATTACAATTTAACACTAAACCAGGACAATGTTTTATAATACATTATATTATTAGTAGTTTCTTCTGATTTATCCTTTGCAAATTAATCAGGTAATTTCCTTTAGGGATTAGAAGGGATTTTATTTGTATATCTAGTAGGTAAGTAGGTACTTACCTACTTATTATATTATAATATATATTAAATAATTATCATGTTTAATTTAGTAGGCAAGTTCAAAATGTAACAACTTGATGGAAAATCAAAAAATCAATTAGTAAGAATCTTAAAAAAAATAAAAACTACTTAGTAATTAAAAATTTAACCAAAGGATTAAAATGGTAAGTTATCTCATCCCATGATTTTACAAAATATTTTTGAGATAATCCGACTTTTAGGCAAAGATCACTCCTGAGCAGTAGGTAAAATAATCCCACTGAACACGAACACAATATATTTTCAATCGTCTGTGCAAAAATCACCGATGTCCAACAAACTTATTGCAAATATTGATATGATAATGATTCAAACCGCAACTGGCCGGCAGATTCAAAAACAAGCCGGTAGGTAGATCCAATGCTAGCTTTTTGTAATTAGAATCTGTTTTTCTTTTTTTAATTTTGACTTTCGTTGGTATTACTTTTAGAAAAGGTTTTACTTCCGCTAGCTATGAAAAACAAATGGTCAAGTTATATATTAGCGTAGAAATTATTATATTTACGTAAAAAATACTTACTTTAGCTCCAATCTGGTTTCCGCACTGGCCAGCTTGCAGGTGCACTATTTCCCTCATTATAATAATAAAAATACGACTTTTTTACTAAAAATTTGTAAACTATTTACTAAATACTGTTTGTTCCCGCCAGTCGCGCGCTCGGACGGCAGCGGTGAAGTGAATTGAAAAAGAGCGGCGGACTGAGAACGGACGGGGTGGGTGTGTGCCTAGTCGCGGGAGATCTCCCCGGATTTAGGGAAAATTATATTTTTATTCAGCCTATCTCGTCACGTCACTCGTCCTGTGGATAGGGAAATATAATAAATAGAACCTAAATTGTTGTATATTTAAGAAAATAGTTTATTTTCAGGTATGTATTATATATGCCTATAACATAAATAAAATTTGATATCTCTGAAAATTAATATACCTATTAAGCTCAAATATATTAAGTTTCTCATGTCTTTTCCTATGGTTGATTTAAATACAGTTCAATCTGAAAAATATTATTATAAATACTTTCCATTGTTTTTTGGCAGTAGGGTCTTTCATTTAATTATCTAAGTATTTATTATTTATTTTACTGACATGAATATGGTTGGTATACAGCTTAGGTAGGTTGAGGTCAATAGTACACGCACGCTGTAGGGCACTGCATTTTTTTTCAAATTTTAGGTAGTGAGTGAGGACAATCAAATAAAGTTTACCATAAAACTATGTTTTGTCTTGTCCATTACAAAATACCTTAAAACGTAAGTTTTCCAAGCATTTAGACGTGTGGCACTCGGGGACTGCCGCGGTAAAGCTATTGCAATGCCATCTAGAGGCGAGTTGCTGAACTAAAGAGACAAACGTCAAGGTTTTTTCGTTACGGAATTTCTGGATTCGGTCCCCGCGCTCAAGGCCCGCGATAGAAGCTATGCAATTAAGTGACATCTACCAATTTTCGGGTAAGAGTTCCATTCAAGTTGGCAACAAAATCGTGTGATTCACCTCTATAGGACGCAGCAAGTTCACTCTTCAACGATACCATAAATTAATTCACCACTAATTACTGTATCAACTGTACGGCGATGCGCGCTGCCACAGAGTAACGTGTAGTAGATCTATAGACTAGTAACGAAGGGCCTTTTAGACCCTTCTGGAAAGTTGGGCTGATAATGAATTTAAAATGCCGATCACGAGTTTTTTCTAATTACTAGAACCAGGTATTTATTGGAATAAAATAGGTCAAATAAATAATGATGGACAATACACATATGTAGCATCATCTAGCTACAACTCTACAAGATAAGCAGAGCCCAAATAGAAAGTAGATAATAATTACCGTAGGAAGGTAGTACTTAAAATAAAAACGTCTTGGTATTGCTAAGGATCCGATGAGCTACCTGTTTGTTGTTTGCAACAGTCGTGGTTTCGATCGTAAATACTAGTTCTAATTTATTTCTATTAATTGTTTGTCAACTATTTTGTGACAATAATCAAACAATTTTCTACTTTTCTACATTTTCTTACCTTAATCAATACCTAACTATTTATTATGTATTATAGTCATCGATGAAAATTTTCGCCGGCCCCCCTTGATCGATGATTATAGTGTATTTCCTTTTAGGTCATCTGGGTGTTTGACCCAATGTCTATAGGGGGATACTGAATGGCCGGCGGTGGTGGCGTAATGTATTGTACCGTGTAACAAGCGTTCGTGCAGTCTGTATGGGAAAATAATTCTCTCGAGCGCCCAACAACAAACAACGAGACGGATTTGACGTTTTATGCTCGATGTAAATGATACATTTTACGCCCCGTAACACACGGGGATGACTGACGTAAGTAAATTAATTATATTTATAACTAGCTGCGCCCCGCGGCTTCGCACACGTTGTTCCCATGGGAACTGATTAATGGGTTAAAAAGTAGCCTATGTTTGGTTTCGGAGCCTATTCAATAGAAACAAACAATATTTTTTTTCCTTTTTATAATATTAGTATAGATTTAAATGTTTAACCTACGATTTGCTCATGCAACTGTGCCTAAAAATGGGCAAATTCAGATCACCACTAATAGTGACAAACATCCCGTTATTCGCGATTTGAGTACCTACGTTGAAGATAAACCTAAATGTTCTCTGTGCCGTCCCCACTCTTGCGCCTCAATATTCTAGCTCCCTGCAGCGCAATGTAACGGTATTTGCACTAATCCCCCAAAAAGAATCAAATGGCCCCAAACAATAGACTCGAAAGCACCATTTTTACTGACAATTTGACAGCGTGTCACTCAGGGCTGCCTCGCAAACTAGAAAATGTAATAATTGTTCATCTCATAAATGTATTTTAATCATGTCGTCACTGACTTTTATCGACGACGTTTCTACAATAAGATTTTTTTTTCATAATATCGTTTTTTTTAAATATTTTATTGTAAAGCGTTTATAAGAACATTAAAAGTTTTAAAAAAATAGTTATAAACGAACTTACCTACCTATTATATTAAGGATATAAGAAGCTGTTTACAATATTTAAAGAAAACCCTGAAGAGGGCGCATTGCGTGCCATTTTGTGAAAAGGATTTGGCTTTCATAGGAGCGGGACAGAGCATACGTTTTTGGAACAGCGTAGGCGCAAAAATGATGTTTTTGTATATTTACAAGGAAACTATATCACTTATGAAAATCCCAACCAAGGAACCAGAGAATTAGTCATGTAATGACCTACGAATCAAAACAAATATTTTTACTAAATTAGGTGCAAAATAGTGCACTTTCATGTTTTTTTTTCGTAATTTAATGAATCGTTTTTCACAACCACAACAAGGAACCGAAGCAAAAATTATGAATTTTATGTAACTAAATAAACCACGGGGATTCCGTAATTACTGAGATCTAGGCCTAGTTTTTTTTAACAAATACACTAGGTTCGAGCCCTAAACTTGCAAATATCTACTATTATAATTGAACCACTCCAAACACATGTGGAATTACTTAGGTACCTAAAAGCCTAAAAGTAGAAATAAAATCCTCAACTATTTTTGACAACCTCATCTGTAGATTATACAGGCACATTCAAGGATAATTCACGTCTAAACTGCGTCTGGGGATCAGGCACATTAGGACTTATTTATGTGAATAAATGGGGAGTTTGATTCACGCTTATGGCTACATTCTGGGATACCAGTAATAAGGAAAATATTCCCAATTTGGGTAGGTAGAGTACCCTTTTCTGCCAACATGGTTTTTACGGTAAATAAGTAAATTTTATATCTTTTCTTCATGTGTTATGAAGCCTTCCAAAATGTTACTATCAAAACTTGAATTTGCTTAGTTCAATTATTTTACCAGGCGCTTTATATAAGCGCTCTTTACAATTTATTATGGAAATATAAGAGATTATAAAATATTTCATTGTCATAAATTTATACTTATGACAATGACATCATAAATATTTGATGAGGAAGACAAATTAACTCAAAACAAACTCGCTAACAAGTCTTAGTGACAAAGTGAGGTACTTGCAAAAGTGATGTACCAGTAAGTAGGTCCTAAAAAACAATGAATTTATGTTTAACTGATAATTTGGAACTACCAAAATTTTATGACCTGTAATGTACGCCGGAATGCAGAATGCCTAGACCTGCCTATACATACCTTACCTACTACATTCCGGAAATTTGTAGGTAGGTAGGTACCTAAAATAATTAAATTTTCCTATTTTACCCGCTTTTTCTGACGTCAAACTGTTAATTTGTGTTCTTGTATAAACAAATAGATCGGAGCGTTGAACTGTATGTTTTCGCCATAATGAACCCATAAAATGTATTTTTTGCCTTAGATGCGATTTTACAACGTATGAAACTGTGCCCTATAATAGCAAGTGAATAGTTATCTAGACGTAGATAAGTTCCTTCGTCATCATCAGCCGATATTAATCCACGGCTGGACATAGGCCTCCCATAATGAACGCCATAGCACCCTGTCTTCAGCTTGACGCATCCAGCATTATTATATAAAAATAATAATGCTGGACAATTCACACAGCATTATCTAGCCCTAAGCTAAGCAAAGCTTGTGTTATGATGGGTACTACAAGATAACTGATATACATTAATACAATACACTACATAGATAGATATTTTTTATTATACATAGAAAACATCCAGAACGCTCTGAACATATCTGCAGATCGTACAAGTATTTATCCCGAGGCGGTAATCGAACCCGCAACCTCCTGCGTCGCAGGCGGACCTTCGCCAACCGCGCTACAGTCATATGCCTGCAGTCTTTCACAGATCGTCATCCCACCCGGCCGGAGGGCGTCCTACACTACGTTTGCCGAGTCGCGGTCTCTACTCAAGAACTCGTTTACCCCAGCTGTTGTCAGTTCTTCGCGAAATATGGCCGGCCCACTGATGCCGCTTCAGCTTACTAATTCTTTGAGCTAAGTCGATGACTTTGGTTCTCTGTCGGATCTACTTATTCGTTACGATTATTTTCCGTCAGAGAGACTCTGAGATAATTTCCTACCTAGAAAACCTGTAAGCTCACATCACATAAGCAAATCAAGGTGTGATCTTACCCTATAATAAAGTGGCATGTTAATGAACGTCTGTCTGTGGATTCTTCGCAGTAGAGTTGACAATAATTAATTCTGTTCTAAAAAACTATAAACCGACTTCATTTTTATAGTTTTTTCATGAGTTTTCATGGATCCCAAGGATGAAAACGGGAAGCACCAGCTTTCATATAAGAAAAGAATCATAAAAATCGGACCACCCAGTCAAAAGTTCTGAAGTAACATAAAAAAAACAAACATACAGTCGAATTAAAGAGCTCCTCCTATATTTGAAGTCGGTTAAAAAACTTTTTAAAGGCTGTAGTTAATAGGCTTGTCATTAGAATAATCGGTCGGTCTGTATTTTGTGTGATTTGTGTTTTGAATCACATTTTCTTGTAGAGCAAGAAAATCACTGATCCAGTTACCTAAATTCAAAAATACAGTACCTATAAATTCACCTATACCTCTATGGAAACCTAGAGTTTAATTTTGTAAGATTTTTTTGGTATGGAATAGGACTACCTATATCGTATCCATTTTGAATGGAGCATAAACGTAAACAAACCGCCCATACTGAACCTAAAATTCAGTTTGTTGGCGCGTCCTTTTATACGTAATTTACATTAGGTACTTGTCGATTTTATTTCCTCCCTTCAATAAAAATTGCTTTCAATTATATCTGAAACTCGACGCCAAACAAGTGAGATTTTGTTATTTGGTAACCTATGGTTTACGCATTTTCATTGAAAATGGATAAACCATAGGTTAAGAACCTACCTAACCCAAAGATTAAAATCTTTGACCTAACCTACTAAAGTTTGCTACTGTCGGCAAAACACATGGGCCCTATTTTTATGTAGAATTAATGCTTATAGAAATAACCCTCCTTTTTATGCAGTCGGGTAGTAAGTCAGAAAGAAGCTTCTAATTAATTACAAAAATAAAATTAACATTCAAAGCAAAACACTGCTATTTTCAATCTTATTACAAAGATATAGAATTTTTATTATATTGCAAAGCTCATTAAAAAGGTTCAATCTTATTTATTGTAACTGGCTAGCTAGAGTTGAAAATAAACAAAATGAATGTCAAATGTAGAGCTAAAGCTGAAGGTTTGATTATCCCTGTGTGTGATCTCTATTTTGGTTCGGATGACAAAATGAAGCATCAAGGATGCAGTTAGAATTTATGTGTACTTGTACTAAAAGAGGTAATTCTATTCTAGTCTCCGGGTAAATCAGTGTTGGTAAAGTTTTATACATAAAATAATAGTGTTCACCAAAAGTATCATGGATTCTTGAATCGAGTTCATACTTTTGACCTTTTTCTTTGTTACCACCTTCTCAACTAGATACCTAGACAAGGAGTAATTAGGAAGTTGGTTGAGCTTAGCAGGAAGTTTCCACCACATGTTGTTTTTGTTTTGATCCACTTAGTATAAAAAATATTCTGACTCATGAATAATCATTAATTATTCATTAGCAATAAAATACCTATGCAAAATATCACGCCACATTTAGGACCCCACCATCATGCCATCAGCCTCCTTTGACCACTCGGCACTCGCTAGTTGCTCTAGAACTAAAGAGGTCCTATAGTTTTTTAGTCGCTCTGGCTCTACCTCTTAGAACAAAAAGTTACTCTATGTCTCTACCTTCGAAATTACCTACAACCTCCTTGGACACTCGCTAATAGTTTTTATAAATTAAAAAAAAAGGTTTTTTTCTGGTTCTTCGACTGCCAGTAATAAAAAAAACATTCGCCGTTTGAAGCTGCATTGAGAGTAGGTATAATAATAATAATTATCATTGAGGTAAGTTCAATTTATTAACCTTTATTATTACGTTCTGCTCGCTAATGAATCATTTTCTTATCTTTAAACATAAACATTAATGTAGCCCACAAATATATCCCTACTTATTTACATGGAATCTCAGTCAATAACTGAATTCTTAGGTGTAAGCTTGTAGACCTATAAGTTTCACTTGCCGCGTAGAAAGAAAAGTGTGCGCGCCATTGATATAAATTCGGTGAATAGGGATGTGAAAGGGTCGATGATCGATCAATATAATAGTCGATACTGCTGCGGCCGAACTCAGTGGATTATTTCTCTCAACAATGTGTGGTGGTTGAATGTAAACAACTAGACTGTTTGTGAAATTAAATCATTTTTAGAAAGTCTGTAGGTAAGTTACTTAATCAAATTACATAGGTAAAACGGGGTGTCTTTGAGAACCGGGGTGACTTTGATGATTACTCAAAATGTATGCTATTTATTTATTTTCTCCGTAATACGAAACGCAATAAATATTGTTTTTTTTTGTGTTGGCAAGACTGACATTCTGGCGACCATTTCTCAAAGCGTCCGTGCTAGAAGGTACCTGTGCATGAAGAAAATAATAATATACTGTTGGTGGGGAAATAAGTACCTACCTATAAGTTTCCATTGCCGCGTAGAAAGAAAAGTGTGAGCGCCATTGATATAAATTCGGTGAATAGGGATGTGAAAGGGTCGATGATCGATCAATATAATAGTCGATACTGCTGCGGCCGAACTCAGTGGATTATTTCTCTCAACAATGTGTGGTGGTTGAATGTAAACAACTAGACTTTTTGTGAAATTAAATCATTTTTAGAAAGTCTGTAGGTAAGTAACTTAATCAAATTACATAGTACCTTGTTAAAATACCGACCTACCTGTTATTTACCTATTGATTTGTGTATTTTTTATGTCTATTTAAAATAAAGAACATGGGTATTGATCTGTAAAATTTTAGTATTGGTCTTTTTTATATGTAATCAGGTATTATATTACCGCACTTACCCTGAAGTTGTCCTTCGTTAAGGGATGGAAGGTCCTCGTTAAGGTTGGTGTTGTTCCAACACATATAAGTTTCATTGTAAACCTGCTTACACCCGGAATGAAGTACTTATAATATAGTTGCCCATTATTTTTGCCACTTTATTTGTTTTCAATATAAAATGCAGTTGAAAAATGCTTATTGCAAAATAAAGACAGTGAAGATAAATATTGAGGTACGATACGAATATCAAGACGGTGACCAGCAAGTGTGTATAGGGTTTTGCTATGTGCCAACGGGTATTGTATTTCAGCGAGATTGCCCAACCGAAGTCAATATAAGACGACGTTAGTTTAGAATAAATCAGATCAGTTCAGTGCATTTACAGTTGACAAGACGATAAAAAAAAATAAACCTCAATCACAATCATGTGAGTAGTACCTACCTATTCTTCAAATAAAATCAAATCAAATCGTTTATTTGCAAGATACAAAATTATACAATGTCAGATCTTATAACTAATTTGAGTAAATGTATTCAGCCTGCATGCAGGCGTGCGTCAAATATAATTATATATGTAGGTATTGTGTTCTTTACCTACTTGGACAGTATAGGCAAGTATGTTAAAAAAATCACTGTATCTATATGTTAATATTAAGGTTTATTACAGATACCTGATTATTATTAAACTTAGTATACCTACATCACACCTTTATCTGCTTAAGGTTTTATGCCCTTTGGCCGTTTTGACTTATTATTTTATGTGGTTCCGAGTTTAATTATACAGTCTATTATACAGTTATTGACAGAAAACATAGATATGTATCTCATTAACTTACCTACTCAACACTATCTTGTCTGACATCTCAATATTGCATTTATAAGTTTAAATTAATCAGATATTGATCTATAATAATTTATAGATAATAACTTTGTTATTTCAGCGTTCCGTTCCAACTTAACGTAGGTATATGGGACGCTTATGAAGAAAAAAATTAATTGGTTAGTAGGTATTATAAATTTAATTTGATTTTAAAATAAAGTTGTGAATTCAAAATGATGGATTTAACCAAAAAACTTCAATGTTTTTACTTATCAAGAGGTACCTGGAAAAACCTCTAACTTTACCATAGACTTTAAATAAATATCATTTATATTGATATTTTTACTTTTCTTGTATTCGTAATGAAAAGCACAGTGTTTACCTCGGGTGAAAGTAACATTTGGTCCCTCTAACTATTAGCGCCCTCGCTACGCTCGGGCGCCAAACCCCCGTCTCGGGACCAAATATGTTGCTTTCATCCCTTGGGTAACAATGTACTATTTAAATATTCCTAAAGCACGGAACCCTTTGTAAGCAGTCTGAATCTCACAAAACTTGTTTTCATTTTATTATTTAGAAGTAATTTATAAACAGTGCAACACCTATCAAGAAAGATTGTAACTGATAAATCCGGAAAGGTCAAGTGTTTTTTAGAAACAAAATAAAAATTGACTCTAAGAGAAACAGTTTTTTTGTATAAAAAGCCATACCTACCTACATACTTAGCCTAAAGTATTTTTATAATATTAATTCGTTGCTGGGGCGAAAAAAGAAAACTTAAAGAAAAAAAAACAATCACATCACACTTAACAATCATATTATAAACGCGATATTTTGGCCTGATGTTTGTTACTGTAAACGTCACGCCAAAACTACTGAACGGATCAGGCTCATTTATATATAGCATACAGGTAATTTTAATGCTGGAATCAAACATAATCTTATTTTAATCCCCTAAATCGGTTTCCATGGGATAAAAAACCTTTCAAAAGAAACAACGCGTGCGAAGCCGCGAGCAGAAACTATTAAACTTTAAAGTAGGTAAATAATGAATGACGTATTATTATATACCCCTAGGGGTGCATTTGCAAAAATAAAAATATGCAATAAATTTCTGAACTTTGTATCTCCGCGACTTCGCGCGTGGAAAATTTTCACGCGGGAAAAGCCGCGAATAGCAGAGCAGATAGTTTGAACCACAGAGATTCTGATATCTGTGGTTTGGCCTTTGAAATAATTTAACTTTTCTGTTTTCCAGCCATGGCAGATCTGACGCAGCTAGCGGTGCAGCTGTTCGACGCCGGCGCAGTGAGGCTCGGGGACATCGAGGCGAAGGTGGGACGGCGGACGCCGATCTACTTCGACTTGAGAGTGGTGGTCTCACATCCGCACATTATGGTAACAAAATAAATTTAGACAAGAAGAAGAAGAAATAGCTGCGCCCCGGCTTCGCACGCGTTGTTCTTATGGAAACGTTAAAAGGTGATTTTCATCCCACGGGAACTGATAAAAAGTAACTTATGTTTTATTCCAGGATTAGAATTACCTGTATGCAAAATTTCAGCCAGATCCGTCCAGTAGTTTTAGCGTGAAGAAGTAACAAACATCCATCCATCCATCCATTCATCCATACAAACTTTCGCATTTATAATATTAGTGTGAAGTGTGATAAGTGGGTAGGTAAATCAGTTATCTAGCACCCATCATAACACAAGCTCTGCTTAATTAGCTTCGGGCTAGATAATCTTGTGTGCAATTTACACACACACACCAGCATTTTTTATTCAATAATATTATGTAAATACCTATGGTTTATCCATTTTGAATGGAGCATGTTAGTAAACAAAGTACGACACAAATCACAAATAACCAAATCTCACTTGCTTGGCGTCGAGTTTCAGATATAATTGTAAGCAATTTTTATTGAAGGGAGGATCTAAAATCGACAAGTAATGTAAATTACGTATAGAAAGAAGGATGCGCCAACAAAGAATTTTAGGTTAAACATGGGCGGTTTGTTTACGTTTATGCTCCATTCAAAATGGATACGATATAGATGAAAGATGAGGATGGTAAGATTTTGGGATAACACAAAATCAGTAGCGTTATTAGATTGAGGTTGAGGTTGAGGTACCTAGGTACCTACCTATTGCAATGCAACCAACAAAATTATTTTACCTATGAGCTAGACAGTACTTATAAAACTGGTTAAGGAAAATTAAAAATCGATACAATTTTATGTACCTATGTAGTTATTTCACGTAATATTTTGTCCATCCCTAGCTGATTCTACAGCAGGAAGCTTTTCCTGTCGAACTTTCGCGCCATCGTCTTGGGTTCTTTATGTAGTTCAGGACTTTCATTACAGATGGCAGTAGCGAAGCAACTTCAGAAGTTAGCTGAAGAACTAAACCATGACCTTCTATGTGGAGTCCCATACGCCGCTCTTCCTCTTGCAGCTGTCATGTCCGTAAACGCTAACACACCAATGATAATGAAAAGGAAGGAAACCAAGCAATACGCCACAAAGAAACTCCTAGAAGGAATCTTCGAGAAAAATCAAAAGTGCCTAGTTGTAGAGGACGTAGTGACATCTGGTAGCAGCTTACTCGAAACTATTGATACATTGCGCGAAGAAGGTTTGAGCGTTTCACACGCCGTCGTAGTTCTCGACCGGGGGCAAGGTGGCGTTAGTGTGCTTAAAGCAAATGGCGTTGTCGTGAAATCGCTTTTCACGCTGAGCGGATTGGTGAAAATTCTGAAAAATACGGGCCGAATCAGCGATGAAACTGTAGAAATAATCTTAGATCATATCAAGGAGTGCCAGTTTGGAATGAAAGATAACCTGGAGTAGTAGTACTTTCCCTAAAAAGACCAACAGATCCTAGGCATAGATTTAAATCGTTATTTTTATTTTATTCGATTTAAATGATTTAAATCTATGATCCTAGGTAGTACTTATAGTACCTATAATGATACCTAACCTAGCCTCTTTTCATCCTAAATCCCAATGCAGTTTTATCGAAGATAATAATGTACTTACAGGGTCCTTACCATAAAATACATACCTAGATAAGTACCTACCTCTTTATGACTTAGTGTGCGTTACTGAGGCGGTACGGTACGTCACGTCTCGTCGACTCGGATCAAGATGAATAAATAGGTACCTATATAGAAAATCAGACCCCTATCCCCCTATGCCATTTGAGTGAGCCCAATGAGTGAGCCCCAAAAATAAAACTTCGAGAAAAACAGATTTCGCTGCAGTAACGCCTGAAAAGAAAACGTTACTGCAGCGGCATGGCATCGTATTTATATTTACCTATCAGTTTGCATGCATATGCAAAGGCACTCATGTAGAAGTTATTGATTATTCTTACATAGATGTAGGTACCTTGGTAATATTTAAATATATCACAATTAATTAACATTCTTACATACATCAATGGGCTTATGGTAGAATTTCTTCGTACCTCAGACTCAGACCAACAAAATTTTATTTTTGTTGGTCTGAGGTGTATACCTACCTACATTACAGCTACTTTCAGAAAACTATCCATGTCGGTAAGTAAAAAACTACCTACCTACCGTAAAGCAGGGTGAATAAATGGGACGATATACTGGAGGTAGACATTCCTTCCGATGGACTATTACATTTCTGCAAAAGGATGTTTTTGCTCCAGGTA
The DNA here is from genome assembly GCA_955876795.1 of Eupithecia tripunctaria. Lineage (NCBI taxonomy): Eukaryota > Metazoa > Arthropoda > Insecta > Lepidoptera > Geometridae > Eupithecia > Eupithecia tripunctaria. Next base: position 1,306,748 of record OY041623.1, on the reverse strand, counting down.
TTTTCGTCCATTTATCTCCATTCACCCCGTTTTACGCGATACCTATTTATTTTACTTAGCATACAATATTTTATTTAGAGCTCCATCTCTCTAGCTCCTAGGCTCCCTTTATTACGCAACTACCACCCACCCATTGATAAATTATTATTTCATCGATGGGTACCACCTACGTATTTACGTACGTACCTACCTACCATAGTTCCGTTATCAGAATAATGCAGAGGAAACAAGCGGTGTCGCATTGCATCCATGCATGCAAATGCACCTACCTACATAGCACCATAATTAGTATGTTCATGGTACATTAGACATTCCTAACAAAGGCTTCAATAAAACTAATATCTTTTGGACCTAATCTAACCTTAGTTCGATTGTGCAGGTACTTCAGACTAAGCTGATAATATATTTTGATAAGTAAATAAATGAAACCATGAAATAAAATTGTAAGTTTTATTTAATTAATCACCAGCAGGAATATAATTAAAACTTTGATCGTTCTCGAAAAAAAATTGTACGACATGATCGGCTTTTCCGTAAAAAGCCAATTGTAAAATCATCACACTGGTTACAAACAATGAATTAAAATTATAACTTAGGTATTAAATCAAGTTCAGCCTTATAAAAAAAAGATCTTTCCTTTTTGTGTCATCAGCGTTTCACAGCATCGCGATGTCCATATGTAATAAAAACGAAGGGCTAAACGTCCAGAAAGGAACCTGTTTACAGCGATAAACACCCGAGAGCCGCCCTTCGGCAAGGAAAACCACCGGGAATGTTTGCAGGAGGCGCCGCAGCCTCGCGCTCCAAGTCGGAACGATTCTATCCAGGACTGGACTGGGATTATGTGTACAAAATGTAAGCGAAGAAATGCTGGTGCCCCGGTCAGGGCGCCGGGGTAGTCTGTGGCGGCGGCGAGTGTAGGGGGAGGGTCTAGTTCTCCTCAATGTCCTGCTCGGCCTCCTCGTCGAACTCGGCGTCCTCGTCGGCCGTAGCCTCCTGGTACTGCTGGTACTCGGACACGAGGTCGTTCATGTTGCTCTCAGCCTCAGTGAACTCCATCTCGTCCATGCCCTCGCCAGTGTACCAATGCAAGAAAGCCTTGCGTCTGAACATAGCGGTGAACTGCTCAGAGATGCGCTTGAACAGCTCCTGGATGGCGGTGGAGTTGCCGATGAAGGTGGCCGCCATCTTGAGACCGCGCGGGGGGATGTCACACACGGCGGTCTTGACGTTGTTCGGGATCCATTCCACGAAGTAGGAGGAGTTCTTGTTCTGGATGTTAAGCATCTGCTCGTCGACTTCCTTCATGGACATGCGTCCACGGAAGATGGCGGCGACCGTGAGGTAGCGTCCGTGGCGCGGGTCGCAGGCCGCCATCATGTTCTTGGCGTCGAACATCTGCTGCGTCAGCTCGGGTACGGTGAGCGCGCGGTACTGCTGGCTGCCGCGAGACGTCAGCGGCGCGAAGCCTGGCATGAAGAAGTGGAGACGTGGGAAGGGAACCATGTTCACGGCGAGCTTGCGCAGATCCGCGTTCAGCTGGCCAGGGAATCGCAGGCAGGTGGTCACGCCAGACATGGTGAGAGATACCAGGTGGTTCAGGTCTCCGTACGTGGGCGTGGACAGTTTCAGGGTGCGGAAGCAGATGTCGTATAGAGCCTCGTTGTCAATGCAGTAAGTCTCGTCTGTGTTTTCTACAAGTTGGTGAACTGAAAGTGTGGCATTGTAAGGTTCTACTACTGTGTCTGATACTTTAGGGGAGGGTACTACGGAGTATGTGTTCATTATTCTGTCGGGGTATTCTTCTCTGATTTTTGAGATGAGGAGGGTGCCCATTCCAGAGCCGGTGCCGCCTCCGAGCGAGTGTGTGAGCTGGAAGCCCTGCAGGCAGTCGCAGGACTCTGCCTCCTTGCGGACTACATCGAGGACTGAATCAACGAGCTCAGCACCCTCTGTGTAGTGACCCTTGGCCCAGTTGTTGCCGGCACCGGACTGTCCGAAGACGAAGTTGTCGGGACGGAAGATCTGTCCGAAAGGTCCGGAGCGGACAGAGTCCATGGTGCCGGGCTCCAGGTCCACGAGGATGGCGCGGGGCACGTACTTGCCGCCGGAGGCCTCATTGTAGTAAACGTTGATGCGTTCCAACTGCAGGTCGGAGTCTCCGTGGTAGGCACCGGTGGGGTCGATGCCATGCTCATCAGAGATGATTTCCCAGAACTGTAACAAAGAAATCGATCGTCAGTATTGCGTGACAGGTACCGCAAGGAACCACACGGAAGGGATAATGGACAGCCGGGCGGGTGGATGAGTCACGTTGCTTGGCGACGAGGCAGTTCGCAATACGGGCTCAGCTACATTAGCATATTTCGAGGTCGGTATTATCGATCCTCCCACGTCTCACTCCGTATAAGGAATCAATGAGAGTTACAGCGTAATGTTAAACTTAATTGTTGCAAAAAGTTAACCGTACGGCCGCCGCCTACTTTCGTGAGTTTATGTAACTTCCCCTTATAAGAGGAGAACGCAGTTCCGATCGAATAGTCGGGCCATAAATCATTCGTCGGGTCGACAGGTCGACACGGCAGACCGTGGCGTTTTTAGGACAAAATAATCATGATTATTTTTACAAAACAAATTAAGTTTGTTTGAGATTTTATCGGCTGTACCTCGACTTTCAGTCAAAACAAAAACTACATTGGGGCTGGATATTAGTGGATAAAATGGCCTGCAATATTTATGAAAGCTAATATAATCGCGATACAATATATGAATACTGTTGAATGTTGAGTCACTGGCAAGATTGAAAGATTACAAGCATGTCAGAATTATTGATCTACTCGGTTCATTGATTTCATAGAACAATCGGCTGTTATTCTGTTAAGGGGGATGAGTAAGTCAGTGTTCTAGCCTAATAAAGCTAGTGACTAATATCTTCCAAGAGAAACTTAGGCTCTTCCTAACTTAGTAAAGCCACTTTCAAGAAGCCCCGCCTACATGGTACACCTACATTGGGTTGCTAAGTCAACTTGGTTGTAACCAGCATAATGAAATAATGTTTTATGCTTTATGGAGCTAGTTGGACTCTAAATGACCTCAACATGGGCTGTATCATCAACATTATTTTTCCTTCTTAAATGTAAATTTTGTCTGCTATTGTATTATTTAGTAAATGTATTTATGTGTGTTTAAGCTGAATTAGAACAGCCTAATGCTAAATTAATAACTTCTAAATTCAAAAATTAAATCTTGTGATGGCTCTATGACTTTAGTATTATTTAAATACTTCTCAGTAAAACTGCAGTGTGTGAAACATGAAATCACCACAATATTGAGAAGATTGGGCATGCAGCCAACTCTGAAATGCTTCCGTATGATCCAACATGTGATATGTATCAACGGATACTAAAAGAAAGTGGTTACTCTAAAATACTTGGGATTTATTATTCTAAAGTGTGTTTTGGATATAGTATCTATAAAATAGATCTGTATCTATAAAATAGATCTAAGTACAAAGAAATATTGTCATGTTCTATAGAGTTTTGGATAAGATATCTTCAATGAAGGCCTATAAACAAGATTATCCCAAAATGTTGAGCTGTAGCTATTTAATCTTTTGGAATGCCTTATCTAAAAATCCTTGAAGGTGAAGTTTAAAGTTCATGGATAGATAAAGAACGAGTTCAACAACTTTTGGTACTTACATTTTAATACTGCAGAGGTTACCTAAAAGATTTTAGAAAATCCCTACGCTGATAGATGAATCTGCAGACCAATGCTTATCTAGTCAAAGAAACGCTACAGATGTTTTTATGCAATCTTAAATGTAGCTTGAGATCATAGACTGTATAACATGACCTAAATTGGCAAAAATAACTTCAAAGTAACGCATGTCATAAAAATACGAGTTAGAACAGCAGAAGGCAACCTTATGGCCCATAAAATACGGTCCGAGATGCCGGCAGATTGAGATAGCGTTATTTCCAACGCGGAAGATCGCCGCCCGGTCAACGAACCAATGCGTTTAGCTATGCGCCTACTTACGCTTCCTTCCTCTTTCTAAAATTTTTCGCACGTGAATTAAACCTTCGTGCTGAGAAATAGAGAGAAAAAATATCGCTGGGTCGAAGTTTGTAATGAAACGTTAAAATGTTGGAACCTTTTTTTTTGGTTCAAAATAACAGACGGCACGCAGCTTGGTTACCGTTGAAAAAACGTTACGATTAGGAGCCTAGGATTGGTCGTCCCTTATCAAGGGACGCCTGGAACGGCCTTGAGTGATTTCAAACGCGCACCCTAGTAACGGTCATAGGAACCAAGGATCAAACTAATAAAAAATAAGCTTTATGCCACTGGACGGAACTACCTACGTGACGAGTTTACCTAGCTACCTTCCGCCTTATCTGTGTGACAACACCGGCTTTTTAAAATAAATGGCTTAGTAAAAGATACGAGTTGACATGATAAAGTGCACTTAAAAATCGACTGCAATGACGTCAAGTCGCTAGATAGGTAGGTATTCAGTGCGCGATCTTTTTGGGTTCATAAAACTTGTAGAAGTAGACGTCATCCACTGTTCTTCAGACGATGAGTAATCGGCGACGGCAACCAAAGCGAGAATCACACGTGGAGGTTTTCAAGACCGCTGTCTACGTTCGAAGTAAAATCGATAATATTGTCACGGAACAATTTTTGTGTCTAAAGTATTTTCAAGTCCATTGTACAAGATTCCTACCTACATGTCGAAGATTGGAGAGTCTTGTATAGAACAGCATAGAAATCAATAAGAAAATCCAGGTTGCGGTGGTGCGGCTTTGGATTATCGACCGGCGAACGTGATGTCGTATGACCACACCCAGTCCCGTATGGCGACAAAAACGCACAAACCAATGTCTGTGGCTAAGTGAAATGAATTAGATAACAAACAAATGCAGATTAGATTGATTTTACCTGAGTAGAATCACAGGCGTAACAAAATGCCGGCCATTACGCCGACATTCCAAATTCAAGTTGAAGGACTAATCGAAACAAAAGAAGCGGTATTTACCTTGGCTCCGATCTGGTTACCGCATTGTCCAGCCTGAATGTGTACAATTTCCCTCATTTTGTTTGAACTTTAATAAATTACTTATCACTAAAAAATGTCTGCTCCGCCCGCACCACGTACGTTGGTGGTTGCTTGAAGAATAATTTCGTTCCGTTTTGTACGATATACCAAAGCTCCGGATGCAGTAGTGACGTACCCGAGTAAGTGGGAAAACTATCGATAGTATTGTCGCATTGCGACATCCGCATGCAAGTCTAAGGAATTGTATGAAAACCTGGCAAGTAAATTATTAAAATACTTTAGTGATGTCGTTTTAAATAAAATTTGTTACTTTTGTTATAATATTCGGTCATACGGTGTTTAGTACAACGACTTATGTGGCGCAGCGGGTGAAGGTCCGCCTGCGACGTAGGAGGTTGCGGGCTTGATTCCCGCTCTGGGACAAATATTTCTATGATCTGCAAATACTTTCTGAATTTACCGCTGCCTGACAAAAGTTGTGTCCTTTGCAATTTATTATTGCAGTGTTGGTTGGTAGACGTTAAACTCGCCACCACCAATGTTTTTTTCTTTTAATAGGTACAATGTAATCATTAGGTATAAATGATTTGAACAACTATCCCTATTATGAGCTTTTTAACATCTCTATAATAGTTTACTTATATTAGAGATGCAAAAACAGTGTATGGTGTCCTAGATAAATTTCACTTCTGTCTGTCTAATTAAGTTTAAAAAAATACTATATACGGTGCAGAGGCATTTAAAAAGAGCTGGCTAGAAAGGTATCAGGAAACTAAACAATTCCTTTTTGATTGTTCCCTTGTTAAACGTTTGATAAGCAAAAATAGGAGTGGCATAAAATAAGTAAAAAATTATAAGCCGACTACGTAAAAGTTGTAAAAAGCGTTTAATGTTGTTCCAGCTAAATATTACAAATTGAAACTTATCCATCATTGAATTTTTATGTTCAAGTAGTTGCAGGCCTTTATAGGTAAATACAGAATTCATTAGCTTAGAGCCTCCGACTACCTGAATATAAAAAAATTAATGATGACTAATTTTCAATCGGTAATATTTATTAATACCTATCTATTTTATTACAGCGTAAAAGTTGTAATGCTGTTAGACGCTTGTTTCAACGTTTACGTAGTCCGGTTGTAGTTTTTAACTTTATTTTATTGGCCTCATTTTTATATTGTAGTTATTATCGATACCTACCTACTGCGCTCTCGAGAACGACTGGAACTTTGGAATTTTCATTACCTACTTAGATCCCGTTCGATCCCCGATTTTGGCGGATATCATCGAGCCTATAACCACCGGCATGCTGAGGCGAATCAAACATTACGTCATTTGTTGTAATTGGACTATTTATTTCGGCGCTACGTGGGAACATAAAATCGTCTACATACCATACATACATACAAACATAGGGTTTCAACCTTATTACCATGCTCCGTTGGTAGTCGGGTAGGTAACTAGTTTAACTACTACTACCACATTCAGGATTCATAAATAATGGCTTCAAATGGACAGACAACTACATAATAATCTGCTAGCTAAATAACTGTAGTACGCATAAAATATAATACAATGCCCAGATAGACATGGAGATAATGGGAGACATTACTGTTGTCTGCTGGGTACACAAGAACTTAATTCTTGAATAAAAATTTAAAAATGGGCTTTATCACTGATTAACTTGACAGTATTATCGAACGAAACGTATGATACGTTTCGTTCGATAATACTGTCAAGTTCATCAGTGATAAAGCCCATTTTAATTTTTTATTAACGTGTCATTCATTCTTAACAAAACGATACGTATTCATCGAAAAAATCATCGGTAAGTTCCCAACAATAACGTTTTCAACTCGCTTCTCATTGGTCGAGGCAGCCATGTCGGTTTGTCCTTGCTACCAACATAACAGAAACGTGAACTAGTTATTTGACTTATAATTTTGAATGTTTTGGTAAAATTATGATCGTTCCTAGAAAAACCACAATTTTTAATCAACCAATCGTTTTCAAAAACATATTCTTGGTGTTTTAGTTAATGGTTGTAAAATTAATCGATACTTTTATCACAGGTGTTTTCGTTATTATGTTGGTACTAGGACTTGTTTTCCGCCGGCGCGCGCCACCGCGCCGCACCGCGCCCCCCGCTTGCCCCGGTCACACCCCGCAAGGGGAGCGCTTGTTTTTGCTTGCAAAGCCGGCCGGCCGGCAATAATAATAATTACAGCTCTATCTACTTCACTACGCATTTAGTAGATCACATTATTATTTTTAAATTCTATCGTAATTTATTTATTAGCGAAGGCGATGTGTATGGCAAATAGAAAAGTATACCTACATTATCGTAGTAAATAATTACTTACCTACTGGGCTTTCCCCAATTTTCTATCCATTGCTGCTTTTCAAGTTATTGCCTAGTTTTTTAAACCCATTTTTGACAAACTTTATAATTTGTACAAAATCTCTGACCCGTTTTTACTTTTTACCCGACTACCAACGGAGGTAGTTTATTTAACCCAATAACGGCTAAGAAGTTTATTACATAGGTACCTAACCTACCTAAGTAATTCGTGTTAGGTAAAAAGGTATAAGTACTAGGTAGACAAGACACGTTCTTCAGCGAACACTAAGCATGTAGTAGGTCTATACTATTATAGTTTGTGATAATGATGCTAGTAAACCGCTAAAAAAATAAGGCACCTATACCGTATCCATCGAGCGTGTAGTAGAATGTTAGTAAAGAAACCACGACACAAACAACTAAAACAAGTGAGTTTTAGTCATTTGTATGAGTTTCAGATGTAATTGTAAGCAATATTTATTGAAGGAATCTCAAAGTAATGTAAAGGACGACAGCAAAGTGTATTTTAGGTTAAGAGTGTGCAATAACGCCGCTACCTACGAGATGGATTTCGAGCGGGATGATAAGATGGTTTTCTGACAAGTACAGAGCAGAGACGTGCACCGAATTTCCTATGCGGCAAAACTGTTTTTACTTACAATTTAATGAAACGACATATTGAAAAATTAAAGACAACTAAATAAATACTTCTAGGTTTCTTACCAAAATAAAAACCGAAGACAAAATTATGTGCAAAATATCTTTTTTTTTTTTCAAAAAACTAACTATCGAGAAAACACCGATCTTGTCTTTAAAACACGTAATTCAAGATAAGATCGAAGTAACACTATCCCTAAATATGAAGGTGGTAGCTTTCACTGATTCTGAGATATATAACGATTTTGAAAGACAATTTTGAGTAGGTAGGTAAATTGCTTATGGAACACTCTTAAGTACGGGCGGTTTGTTTACTAACATTCTACATGCTCGATGTATACGGTATGAATAGGCACACTAGGTGGGTAGGGTACCTTACCTATACCTACCAACTATCATGTCATTATTTCACTATTACATCACTGTTAACGATAGCCTTGAGATCTACGAGACACGAAAGTGTACGTGGGCTTCTAATAAAAAGGTAACAACACCAGCAAGGACCTCGCCTCATTGTCTTGGTGTAATTTACGACCTAGATTTACGCTCAAAAGCTTTATATTATTTATAAGTATCTTTGGTACTTATAAATTAATTTAGACTTATCATAATTTATAGGCTTCTTTGCCAGCTGGTAGATTTCTGCACTCGGCGGCGGCGGTGTAGACAATTTTTGTTCTTACTGTTTTATAAATATCTTTTTCGGGTTGTTGACTTGACTGAAGGAGGTTTTGTTTGTGTTCTTGTATAATTTAAATTATAAAGAGGGGTTCTGTTTGCGATTACTATACCTAGTTACTACCACAGATATCAGAAACTAACTAATTATATCTCTGTGGTTACTACCTTTGTGTAAAAATAATAGAATATCATTTATTTCCCGATGGAATAAGCTACACCAAAATTGTCCTTATACCCTAGTGCGCGGCACAATACAACATAATTTTTGAATATTACCTATAAGGAGAAAAAATAAATGCCTCTCTTGTATAAACTCTAAATACATTTTATTGAATATCGATAATTAAGAGTCAAACCAAATAAAATTATCTAAAATATATAAAGCTGTATAGAGGCTGTCAATAAAATATTGTAAAAAAATTAATTAATTGTGGTTGGTTCGCCCGCTTTTAAACATTCCTAGGACGAGAAAGACTAAAGACAAGAGAAGATGTGTGTGATGTGATGATGATTGATAATGAAAAATGCACTATCACGTTAATATTATAAATGCGAGAGCTTGGATGTATGAATATACCTCTAGATACAGGTAGGTATGTTTGTGACTCCTTCACACCAAAACTACTGAACAGATCGGCCTAAAATTTTACATTAATCAAGGCTTATACAGCAGCGAAAGTGGCGCCCCCAACTATTTTATCTTATTATTACGTTAAACGCAGGAATTTTTAAAAATCCTACGTTCAGTTTGTGGTATCTATTATAAGCTATTTATTAATGCCTCTGTAATAGTTTCATTTTGTAAAGCGTAGGAAGAGATACGGAGTTGCTCTTTTTGGCCACCAAACTCTATTTTTGCATCTCCTCCTAAACTATATGAGGTAAAATTATAAAAGAGGTATTAAAAAATAGCTTATAATAGATACCACAAACTGAACGTAGGATTTTTAAAAATTCCTATGATAAACGTAAAAATATGATAAAATAGGAATTGCTGTCAGATTGGCTCGGGTATGCGCCTTAATTCATCAGATTATTGTTATTCCAGATCTCGTAACATATTATATTCTACGCCTTAATCCGTCATTTAATTTCCCATGGGATAGAAATAACCTATAATCATTTCCATAGAAATAACTTGTGCAAAGTCACGGGCTGAAACTTTTGTCAAATATTTGTTTTAACTGGCTAACAGGGTGCGACATTAATTTAACAATCATTATTTGTCATAAAACTGAAACAATGACGCAGGATGACGCAATATACCATTAGGTAGGACACACCCACCCTGAAAAACTAAGATTCGCGGAGGACGACGGAGTTTTATATTTTCTAGCACGAGAGGATTTCTTGCCAAGAAAGTTTTAATTATTTTGTACGAGGTTCCGAAAAATTGTGGCTTGAGATGGCACCCTAGCAAGTTATGTTTATCGAATGGGACAGCAGAACTCAGTAGGTACTCATGGGACCCCAGGGGTGAAAAAATAAAAATATAATGAAAATAATCTGGACTCGTTCGTTCTCTGATTCGTTTTCGTATGTGCCCTCTTAAATGGGGTAATTTTGGACCGGGGGCTTAGTACAAAAATAGTGTACCTACCTAATCTAAGACAGATATTTGACATTTTGTTTATTTTTTTATAAATTTGATCTAATTTTAGTATAATATTAATACTATAATATATGATAATAGCATGGTAGATTAAAGATAGGTACTAAAAATTGACATTAGACCAAACCTGAGTAAAACATGTGGAGTGGAACCTGGTTCTTAACAGTAACATGCAGTATCTCAAAAAATATAATACTTATAATATCTGAATTCTGAATCGACCAGCTGACATTGTTACACTAAGTAAGTAGATAATTAATAGATTATGAAAGCTATATTGTGAAAATTATATAAGACGTCCTTTAGCCTGACTTTGCTGTCAACACAAGCCTATAAAAAGACCTAATCCGGCCATGATTGACAAGCTAGGCTAAGCCAAGTGAAGCAGACAGCTAATAAATTAGATTAACTTACCGAGACCGTATCGAATAACATTATGTTAAGTTAAGGCTTAAGATTATAAGTACCCTGGCATTTTATTATTTTTGATAAATTGTTTTTGGGTGTGTGCCGAGGAGCCGGAGACATCTATCCCAGTACGTCGTGTTGCTCGACCGACGACATCTGTTATCATTAACATAGCCACCTGGTGGTCATCTGAGACTCCGGAGGATAGGATTCGTAATGAATACATCCGACAGAGAATCAAAGCTATCGACATAGCACAAAGAATTAGCAAGCTGAAGCAGGGATGTTATACGTACCATAATTATGGTATTTGTACCATAATCCAGGTCTTCGTACCATGTACCATCGTACTTCCATTATGGTACGCTTTTGTACCATAATTTTCTATCATCGCAAACTTTTCTGACGTACGTTAGGGTGGGTCCAGACCATACTCAAAATACTTTAAGTTTTCTGGGCCGGATGAAAATACATTCTAGATTATAGTTTCAAGGCAAAAAGGTATTAATTCAGTTTCATTCAGTTAGTGCCTATGCTTCTGCGTTGAAATAGAGGGCATCTTTTTCTACATTCTGCAAACTGAGCGAGACTTCAGACACAAAAAGATAAAGTGTAGATATTTACAAGTAAACTAAAGCACTTATGAAATAATGAATTTTGATTTGAAAAACTATAACCTTTTCAATTTTAAGCATGTATTTTCATGGATCCAATTGTCAGAACTGAACCAAATTAAAATGGCACGAACACGAAAAGTACCAGCTTTCATATAAAAAAGAATAATGAAAATCGGACCACCCATTCAAAAGTTCTGAGAAACATAAAAAATAAAAATAAAACAAACGAATTGAGAAGCTCCTCCTTTTTTTGAAGTCGGATAAAAACCCAACCGACGAGGAACCAAAGAATTCGTCCTACGAATCATAACAAAAATATTTTCTACAGTCCGCAAGGTTCTTGAGATCTAGAGCATATTAGGTGCAAAACAGTGCACTCTCATGTTTTTTTATCGTATTTTTTTTATGAATCGTGTTTTTACAACCAGGGAAACGAAGAAATTTTTTTCAATTTTATGTAATTCTTGTTTTTTAGCACGGCAATCTTGTGATTTCTGAGATCTAGGCCTAGGTTTTTAGCAAATCTGCTAGGATCGAGCCTTTACTCAAGCATCAGTGTAAGTTTTTTAGAAACCAAAGGTAGGTACCATAATTTTTGTTAGTGTACCATAATTTTGACAGGCCGATGTCATAATTCCAGAGTTGGCATCTAACATCACTGAGCTGAAGTGGCAGTGGGCCGGCCATATCTCGCGAAGAACCGACAACCACTGAGGAAAACGTGTTCTTGAGTAGAGACCGCTCACATAGGACGCCCTCCGGCCAGATGGGATGATGAGCTGCGAAAGACTACAGACAGATGCTGGATGCGTCGATCGAGGCCTATACAGCAGTGGACTGATATAGGTTCAGGATGATGATCTGTGAGCTTGGGCTGGCTGGCCCAGACTCACCCAATACCAAGGTAAATGGCTCATTAGAATCATAATTATATTAGAGATATAGATTTCAAACATTTTGCTAATATAATATACCTATATCCCTTATCTTAAGAAAAAATAAAGTTACGACCTGCGGTTTTGGGGATATAACTTGGTAATTTAATCGAACAGAAACAAACAGTGGAGGTTTAGTTAGTAATAGGTTTCCGTTATTACATATCTAATATAATACCCATCGGGTAAAGAACCCTAAAAACATATTGATCGAATAAATACTTCTCAAAACTATTTCGTGCACAGCTGTTTGCTACATGGAGTCGTACATACCTACCTACTTACTTACATACAAGACAAGTTATTTCAATCCTTGTTGACACACATGCCCATACCTAGCGCTTACGAGATTCAAGAAGAATACTTTGCAGAATCGACGCCATTTTGGGATGAGAAAGTCGACTCGTTCGTGATTCAGAATTTGCGAAATTATTTTTATTGTGATGAGATATAGGAGGATCATTATACAGGACCTATAAATACTTACGACCCAGATACGCACATACCTACTTCATAGCAAGTACTTATTATTTATTCTAGGCCTAGGCACGTACGAAATAGGTGCAAATAACATTATTTTCTACCGAGATAAGTTAAAACTTTAAACTTTTGCGATTTGTTAACATAATTGCACTACACACAATAACATAATGTAATTGCATTTACAATGTAACGCGGTAGAAACGTAGGGGAAAGAAAAACAAAGGTAACGCGATAAATAACCAGATAAATTACTACTACTTTTACTGGTACGCGGCTGTAGGCGCTCTGGCTGGCTATTATGTACCTAACTCCTAGATACTAGATACAGTCCCATTTCAGGAAAAAAACTCCACATCCTATTTGAAATGGGTACGTAATATTCTGCTATTTGAAATTTTCTATTTGGTAAATATATGTTCGCTTATCCACCCCACCACCCAAACCCATGTACTAAACCTAACTATTAACATACCTTTACGTAACTACTACTATAATATTGTTATTTAGGCCTACTTTCTCACAAAAATTAAAAACAAATAACTGGGCACTTAATTTGACAAGATAAAACTATTACACATCCAAACCAGCAATGTATAGCAGACATTGCATAGAAGTCGCCAGACAGTGATCCAAAATGGCGTGTCGTGCGTGCGTGGCAGATTGCGGAGAAATTCGAAATTCAAGCCGGAAGAACTCTGAAGTCTGAAGCTGAAGGTACCGGTACCGGAAAGAGAACATGCGGAAATCATGCTCTCGCTATGTCATTTTTATCATCACTAAGGCTCCGAATGTAATCGTGGTGAAGTTAGATGCAAATTGTAATAATAGATGAAAACGTAGGGCTGTCACGTTATTAGTTTTATCATCACCATCAGACATAAGCAAATTTATTCTATAAACAATTTCTAACTAAATATTTAAGATTACCTTTCCCAAAAATAGTTTATTTAGGTAGGTACAGGGATCTATCCAGTACCTAAATAAACTGACCGGTACCTATGTAAATAATCAACGCTGATAAATTTATAATACTTAAACCTACCTGATAATTTTAAGTACTTACTACCTATACCTACCGATGTATGTTAACTAATGGCGAAAACTTTAAAACTTATAAATGTTGTGTAGGTAAGGTACCAGGTATAAAATTAAAAAATCATAGATTCGTGAAATGTTTTATTGTATACTTTACTTGGATTACCATCGAAAAAGCCTGGTTTTTACTAAGTTCAATATAGGACCTAGCTACCTAGACATAAAAGCATGTATAAACCCTTAACGAGCAGGTACACTATTGCATTTGGTACCGCCCCTGGAGAAATAGTGTACTTTTTATAACCAACTAAAATACTCAAGTGGCCTGATCTAAATATTTAAACTGTGTGTATAGGTAGGTACCTACAAGCATGACACAAACCATGTTTGTTTCAACTGTGACATCATTCATACTGATACGATTGGCCAACATAAGGAGACCCGTGTTTTTTCCTCTTAGTAAAATAATAACGGGAACTCAGCAAGGTCTATGCGTAATGGTGGGCTGCATTTCTATTTTTAGAGGTGAAGTCAGGTGGTAGAAGTGCAATAATTTGTAAAACAACTTACATACTCATTCTATAATATAAAGATTAATCAACTAGGTATAACAAAATAACACCATTTTTAACCTATCGTTGCTATGTAACTTATCTTGCACAGTAAGCCTAGTTATCTCAATTTAAATATCTATTTTTAAGTAGCTGCGTTTCAATGTAGGTCTGTAATAAATATAGGTAAGTTTATTGTTTATATCTGAATGGAATGCTTGAACTTACTCTCTTTGTATTTTATGGCCATGACCATTTTTAAAAGGTCTTTCTCTACTCTTTAAATAGTAAGTTTGTTGTTCGTCTTATGTTATTTGCTATGACGATTTGAGATAAGATGACAGGTGAAAGACAGAGGTAACCTCTTATCTAGCTACAGACAGAGTCTGCTACAGAATCACCTTGAGGAATAACGGTGATTGTTACGGTAAACTATTGATAATATAGCATAGCAGATAGGATGTGAAATATATTTTCCCTAATTTCCCTTTATCTTTAATTTTGATTGCTTTTTTTATGCAGAAGCTATAAACCTATCTATAATAATTACCAATATTTATTTACCTACATAACTAATTGATATACTGTCACCATTGTGTGTCATCATTTCGTGTATTGCCTATTGATTGATCAACTTACCTATAAATAAGGAAAATGAAAAAGCCGATCATAAATAAAAAAGTTTATTATAAACATTAAATTATTGTTCAAAACAAATTTAAATACAACTTCGGTTATGAAGCTGACGTCTTTTATCGTTTGGTCTTTTGTCAAGGCGTCCAAACTTTGGTCAATACAAAATCGTATAATGGTAGATCAGCCTTTACAAATTATCAGATCTTGCTCATATAGAGTGGCTTTTGCTATCACAAGGAATGTACATGGTACAATATTCTTCTGATTAACAATACGTCATAACCGGGATTTTAGTCGTGCGTTCTGTTAAAAGTTAAAAAGCATGTCTTTTCGAACACTGGACTGTAGGAATCATTAATGTTACTCAAATAAAAGTAACGCAGGATAATAATGGCATGTACTATAATCACGAACGAATAACGCGACTCGCTTGCGTCTAGTGGTGGTCCTCCAGCTCTTGCTCCTGCTCTTCGTCGAACTCGGCGTCCTCGTCGGCCGTGGCTTCCTGGTACTGCTGGTACTCGGACACGAGGTCGTTCATGTTGCTCTCAGCCTCAGTGAACTCCATCTCGTCCATGCCCTCGCCAGTGTACCAATGCAAGAAAGCCTTGCGTCTGAACATAGCGGTGAACTGCTCAGAGATGCGCTTGAACAGCTCCTGGATGGCGGTGGAGTTGCCGATGAAGGTGGCCGCCATCTTGAGACCGCGCGGGGGGATGTCACACACGGCGGTCTTGACGTTGTTCGGGATCCATTCCACGAAGTAGGAGGAGTTCTTGTTCTGGATGTTAAGCATCTGCTCGTCGACTTCCTTCATGGACATGCGTCCACGGAAGATGGCGGCGACCGTGAGGTAGCGTCCGTGGCGTGGGTCGCAGGCCGCCATCATGTTCTTGGCATCGAACATCTGCTGCGTTAGCTCCGGTACGGTGAGGGCTCTGTATGACCTGCTTCCTCTGGATGTGAGGGGAGCGAAACCTGGCATGAAGAAGTGAAGACGTGGGAAGGGTACCATGTTGACGGCTAGTTTCCTGAGATCGGCGTTCAACTGACCGGGGAACCTGAGGCAAGTTGTGACACCGGACATTGTAAGTGAGACTAAGTGGTTCAGGTCTCCGTAAGTGGGGGTAGACAGCTTGAGTGTGCGGAAACAGATATCATATAGAGCCTCGTTGTCGATACAGTAAGTTTCGTCTGTGTTTTCTACAAGTTGATGAACTGAGAGTGTAGCGTTGTAAGGTTCTACTACCGTGTCTGATACTTTAGGGGAGGGTACTACGGAGTATGTGTTCATTATTCTGTCGGGGTATTCTTCTCTGATTTTTGAGATGAGGAGGGTGCCCATTCCGGAGCCGGTGCCGCCTCCGAGCGAGTGTGTGAGCTGGAAGCCCTGCAGGCAGTCGCAGGATTCTGCCTCCTTGCGGACTACATCGAGGACTGAATCAACGAGCTCAGCACCCTCTGTGTAGTGACCCTTGGCCCAGTTGTTGCCGGCACCGGACTGTCCGAAGACGAAGTTGTCGGGACGGAAGATCTGTCCGAAAGGTCCAGAGCGGACAGAGTCCATGGTGCCGGGCTCCAGGTCCACAAGGATGGCGCGGGGCACGTACTTGCCGCCGGAGGCCTCATTGTAGTAAACGTTGATGCGTTCCAACTGCAGGTCAGAGTCTCCGTGGTAGGCACCGGTAGGGTCAATGCCATGCTCATCAGAGATGATTTCCCAGAACTGTAACAAACGAGATATCTGTTAACATCTCGATATACCACGTACCTATGTTATGGTCAATTACATAAAATGCTCGCATGAAATCTCAATGCATTCCCTTTCCCAAGTACTCGCCAACTCGGTGCCTATCGCTACTTTCCAACCGGTTCTTCACCTTCGCGCAGCTATAAAACACTAAGGGAGAGCTCTTGTTGCACGCTCTATTCAAGTTGTTTCTCCGTCAAATTATACAAAGGGCAGCTTTGGCGTAGCTTTCAATTCAAGCCCAATGAACCGAACTAAACTAGTACAGGATGCATAAATGTCTGTTAATTGAAGCATCAGAAAGAATTGCGTAAGACAATAGCATGAATTATGACTGTCGAGTACAATGCGCTCGCCTTGGAAACCGGCAACGCCCACGCCCTGACACTTTTGGTTGATCTCCTTATTTGTAGAGAATGTTTAAACGACTTATTGGCATTAATTTCTCGATATATCGCAGCCTGCGGTGATCATAACGATGATTAATGCTGCCGAAATAGGCGATGACGTTTTTGTTGTTATTGTGTATGACCCCAAAACGAGTATAAATCAATTTTGCCGACAGCAGGATTACGTAAGATCTCACTCCATCCTTGACAATAACAAAAGGCCTTATGCGGACACCTAGCGACTGTCTGAAGAGTATTAAAATTCAGTCGCTCGGCACAACGATTGGTATGATGTCATCCTATAGGTGTGTTTGTGTGGGTTCGGCTACGCTCATGTACAAATATGGTAATATGACTAATATAGCCGCAGCCTCGTAGGCTTTTGGTTCAGGGTTTCATTCGAAGAAGCTAATGAAGATACCTGAAGATAAAGTTAGTGAAGTAATTATTGTAACTGTAGATTCTGAGATTTTCTGATTTCCATCAATATACTTTCGAAAAATGACTTAGTAATTTGTAATAACAACAAAAAGTGAAAGGTGATCGGTTCGAAAGGCTGCTTTCATAGTAACTAGATAAGAGACGCAAATGAAAGTGCGCGTGTGATGTGAACGAAAGGCACAATGCTCCACTCACAGGGGAAACCATGACGTCTGCCTTACAATGGCCTTTTCATGCCCATAACAGTTTCTGTTATAGGTGATACTCTTGCAATTTGACTTGCAAAGCCGTCACGCTTCTGATTTTAATGTCCAACTGGTACCTACACATCTAAATGCTACTCAAAATTAAGCCATTTCTTTAATTAAATAAAGAATCTAAGACATGAACGAAATTGCATATTTTTTACGAGTACACTAGTACACACTACTACATCATTTGAAAAATTTTGGTAATATATTTTTTTTAATTAAATGTACAACAATCTAAAGCTGTGATAGGTTCTGTGACTTTCTACTTTTGATATTTCCTTTAATACGAATTTTAACATGCAAATAAATACAGTCATGAACGTTTTTAATGGTTCAAGAGCTATAGAGTGCACTCAGCGTTATGGCGAAGCGATGCGATGGTTCTATTTATAAATGGACGACGACCGCGGGTTCAGTCAACTCCCTTTAGTTTCCATTGTAGAACTGCGATAAGATAATATTTTGTTATGTTTTAAAATTTATCTGCGCAAGGGTGTCTTCTCTCTGGATACCTACTTGGCTTTGCCACTTATAACCAATTAATCAAACTAGTAACCAATTCAAGTTTTAGTAGTTTTTTGGAAATACTTTTTGAATTGTGAAGTCAGAGGAAATGAAGAAAACTACCAACTATCTACGTATTTATATGCTTACTTAAAATCTAACTTAGCTAACTTTATGTAGGTAAGTAAAGTACCAAACTAAACACAGCAGAAAATCTGTGCCGTGATCATCAGAGTAGAAAACTTAGTTGATTGCACATTTTTCAGTCATTGTTTCGGGAGCAATCAGACGCTCAAATTGTGCATAACGGTGACTAACATTGGATCTCTGTCCGCGGCTCGTGAACACGCATACGAATTGGATTGGATTTCGAAATCCGAATTTGTAATAACGAATCACGCATTCATTTTATTTTCGAATACAAAAATGGTCACGCATTCTTTCTCTTATTTTAAGATTAGAACGACCGATCGATGATTTTTGCATGACCTATTCAAAGTAACTTTTCTAATAGAAATATCTCACGTAGAGTTGTTTTCTTTACTCAACCATATAAAACTGCTGCGATTGCCATAAAATAAAAATCAAATGTTGACATAGTTTGCTTTATATAGATTACTATTCATGTGTTTTGTTAAACTCCATTTTAACTCATGTTCTGTCTGACTAATCAATCAATGAGTGGTTTTTTTCTCAAAAGGAAGATTGGAAACTCAATTGAAAGATGATTGGCAATTGTTTTATTTTATTTACAGCAGCAAGTAATCAATTGACATCAATTTAAAAGAGATTGGCTTTACGTTGTTTTAATTTAACTTTAATTGATTGTCTCTAGCATTTTAATTTAGATTTTAATCGGGTAATGATTGCAAGATGGATGATAGATACAATGTAAAAGAAAGTGTAAAATGTACAGATTCGGAATCAAAGGAGGTAGTCGAGCGAAAGAAGTTAAATTGCATGTATTCATGCACCGCTAAGGAATTTCACCGATGGATTTGATAAGTAGGTAGGTAACTTAATTACTCATCGCCATACACACTGACAACTTCTTTCAATTACATCCTGTTGAATTGATTAATGAATGGTTCGAGACGAGTACATAGCTTCAATTTCTCTCTTCGAACAAAGAAAGATTTTCTTTGTGTGGCGAGTGCTGCAGTTGCTTTCTGTTTTCTATTTACACGGGGTCAAACCAGCCAGACTATGCTTTCTGTATTTGTTTTAATGTTGGTCTACCTAGTTGAACATTTGAAAACAACCAAATAGGTTTGTGTGTATTTTTTTACCGTGTACCTATAAATTTCTAAGGAAGATAAGTACCTGTACCTACATGACGGGGTAACCTTTACAATCCTGCAAAAATAAACCATAAAATATTCCAACTCAAGCCAATTATAAAGCGCCGATAAAATCGAATGATTATATAAAAAAACTGGTTCTAAAACATAACATATTCATTATCTTCACCGATCTATACTTTGGAAAAATATCGAGTTTTTGAAGGTTGAGTCATTGCCCAAATTAAGAAGACAAGACCAACATATTTTTCTGTTCACTCAAACAAAATGGCTTTTTAAGCGGGCTTGTGTGCTTTGAGTTGGTATGGTTGCTACGTGACAAACACCCTATTTATCACGTACCTACAATTCATCGCGTAGGAACTAAAATATATATCGACGGTATATAAGCTGGCCTTTAACTAAAAGTAAGTTGCACATTATAATAAACGTTGATGATTATTATCTAAACGTGAGAAACAATAGTAAAATGAGCAGCTGATAAAAACGGGCATGCGCCGACGGGGTGACGTGACAGCCCTAACCGGTGACGCGTGACGCGCTACATATTCAAAAGTCGAATTCCAAATTCTGAAAAGAACTATGCAAGACTACAACAGCCAGATATATTTTCCGTAATAGTTTTCATTTTTGTATCTGGAAAATATGTTGCGGGATTGGTAGGTCACAGTCGGAAATTCCAATGCTCGTGCCCAGATAAAGAAAAACCGTTACGTACCGTTAGCGGTTAGAGTCAGTAATCCCTGGATTTTACAGTTAATATAGGTTATTCATAATGCTTACCTTAGCTCCAATCTGGTTTCCGCACTGGCCGGCTTGAAGATGCACGATTTCCCTCATATTTAATTATATTATTTGAATAAATTATTAACAACACTACACGTCTCGTTCGTTCACAACTCAGATTGACCGGTGCCGCGACTCGGTGGGGTTTTTTGAGG
The DNA here is from genome assembly GCA_955876795.1 of Eupithecia tripunctaria. Taxonomy (NCBI): domain Eukaryota; kingdom Metazoa; phylum Arthropoda; class Insecta; order Lepidoptera; family Geometridae; genus Eupithecia; species Eupithecia tripunctaria. Next base: position 1,286,153 of record OY041623.1, on the reverse strand, counting down.
CTGCCTTCGCCTCCACGCTACAAGCAAATCTTGCTCTGTGATTGGTCCACAATGCGCGCTAACTTCACGCTGGTCTGAGTTTATCGTTTTAAAAATGGAGTGATCCCTCTCCATAGCGTCGCTTGTAGCGTCGGTATGGAGCCACAGAATCAATAACAATAGGTAGGTAGGTAATAATAATAACGATATTGTATTGTATTTTTTGTCGGGGCTTCATTCATTTTGAGCATAGATATGTAAGAATAGAATTTTGAGTTTCGACCTAACCATAAAAAGCTTGTTTTGAAAGCGTTTTGTTCTTGAATAATACTCTTGGTTCTCTTTTGAATTAATCCTCAGGGTGTGTCTGCGATCATGCGTTACCTAGCACCTGACGAAAAATAAATTTCCCTATAGCAGTAGGACGATGGGCATTTTATTTTAATTTTGGTGGGGTTGCGTCACCCCTGCCTAATTCAGTTAACTTTACACCCTACAGACACGACTGATAATTTCGTTACAGCCGCTTAACACGTCATCGACATCGAACTTTATATTATTCTAAAAATTCTGAAACCTACCATAGAAAATAACAAACACCATCTTTTACGAATTGCTAATAATGTACGTATAGGGACTTAGTATGGCATTTGGTTAATCAAAAGCTTTGGTGAACACCAGCCTAAGTCGGTTAGGTTACCTATAAGTAGGGATGGTACATACCTATACCTACCTAACTCACCTCACCTCACATCAACAGCCTATTTTGGTCCACTGCTGGACGTAGGCCTTCCCCTGATAAACCCCAACCTTATTGGCTGCTTATCTCATGGGGGTAAGTGCCCATAATCCCCACGCTGGGCATGCGGGTTGGGGATCGCAGTTAGTTGGTAAAATTGTTCTGGAGGAGTCGCTGATGCCCCCCTTAGATATACCTTAGTCGCCTCTTACGACAGTTACGACACCCGTGGGTAGAGTTTGGGTAGTGCAAATTCTAATCCGGCACCACACGGTTACAGTAGGGGTAAGTAGGGTCCACCTCTACCTAAACTGTGGCTCAGTTTTCAAACACCTACCTAAGTACCTACCTAACCTACCTACAATAACTAGCAGCACTACCTATAGTGTTCCTAGTTATTATAGGTAGGTAAGTAACTAAGTAAAGTACACCCACCTAACCTACCTAGCCTATGCGGGGCCTAAGTAAGGTAGGTAGTTAACCTTATATATATCGTCCATTTTGAATGAGGCATAAACATATAAGTACAAACCGCCCATACTTAACCTAAAATTCACTTTGTTGGCGCGTCCTTTTATAGGTAATTTACATTACTTGTCGATTTTAGATCCTCCCTTCAATAAAAATTGCTTACAATTATATCTGAAATTCGACGCCAAGCAAGTGAGATTTTGTTATTTGTGTCGTACTTTGTTTACTAACATGCTTCATTCAAAATGGATAAAACATAGTTCCCTAGAGCAAATGCCAATGACCAGATCAATGACAGGTTTAATTTTATTCCCCGTTACAATAACCGATTTATGGAGCATTATTTTATAATTTCGTCGTGATTTATGTTATGAGTCGGTCCACCGACCGGGCACCCACGGTGCGCCCACTTACAATAAAATAATTATTAAAATAATTAATTACAAACCAATCTAGCTATGATTTCGCCAGTAAAACCTTTCTTACATGCAAACGATCTAAGTACTTTTATTGTTTTAGGTTCATACTTATTCCTTGAAATGGTATGGTACCTACCTAGTACCTACCTGTACCTACCGTCTAATAATTAATTTTGTTTTAAAAAACTATAAACAACTTAAATTTTTACAGTTTTTTCATGAATTTTCATGGATCCCATTGTCAGACAGAACTGAACAAAATTAAAATGGGAACACACGGGAAGCGCCAGCTTTCATATAAAAAAAGAATCCTGCAAATCGGACCACCCAGTCAAAAGTTCTGAGGTAACAAACATAAAAAAAAATAAAAAAAATACAGACGAATTGAGAACCTCCTCTTTTTTTAAAGTCTTTTAAAAATACGACTGTGTGGTGCCGGCTTAGAATTTGCACAACCCCAACTTTTCCCGCGAGTGTCGTATCGTACCGTAGAGATATCTACCGGGGGCGGACAGCAGCGCGTCCTGCAGAACAATTCTACCACCAAACTGCGATTCCCAAACCACCATGCGCAGCGTGGGGATTACCGGCATTACCCCCATGAGATTTAAAATTTCAGTTTAATCCTCTACTTTGGTAATGTCCCTATAGGCTAAGAAGAAGAAGTAAAATCTTCTACAACCGTAATGAATTCGTCAAACTACGATAGTTTTTATAATAAAAAAGTAAAATCTTGTTGCAGATAGCCTTAAAAATGTGACAATAAGTTAAATACCTAACTTCAGAGTCAGAGTCAAATCGTTTATTTCTTTAGACTTACAAAATAAGCACTTAGACAAGTCAATTTTTTAATATATAAACAGCTTGATAAATAGTTACTGCTACCAAACAAGACGACAACTAAATGACGACAACTACATTACAAGTTAATGCTCATGCATGCTCATAAGTTCCAAGCAGCGTTCGATACTCAAATTCAAATCGACGACCTAGACGAAATAGTTTGATTGCGACTGCGAGGCGCTTCAATCATTGATTAAATAAATATTTAACTCTCAATTCTACTGTATTTTTTTTATGTTTGTTACCTCAGAATTTTTGACTGGTTGGTCCGATTTTCATGATTCTCTTTTAAAAATGATGAAAGCTGGTGCTTTCCGAAAATGGGACTAAAGTCCCATTTTAATTTTGTTCAGTTCTGACAACGGAATCCATGAAAATCCATGAAAAAAACTATAAAAATTGAAGTCGGTTTATAGTTCTTTTTTACAACAAAATCAATTAGGTACTTATTATAATAAACTGGCAATTCGAAGGTAGGGTAGGTACTAATAATTTAATTACGTAGGTTATGTTAAGAACCTTAAGAATTTAAATTTTATTAGTTTAGTCTTCATAATCATATTATTGAGAGAGATCATAAGGAGGAAGTTATTTCACAGGCAAAGAAGACATTGTGGTATGGTACCTACCTACATAGTTATAGATTCATAAATTTTATGCTTATTGATAAATTCATAATAAACCAGCTGGTTACATTGTGGTGAGATGATGATTCAGCTTTTACATTAAAACAAAACAACCTTGGTATTATTTAGTCATAACCATAAGTCATAACATAACATAACTTAGAAACTAATGTATGATACCTACTTACCTAGACCTACCGCGCCCCGCGGCTTCGCACGCGTTGTTCCTATGGAAACGTTCAAAGGTGATTTTTATGCCACGGGAACAGATTTACGGGATAAAAAGTATGCAAAAGCATGCAAAATTTCAGCCAGATCCGTTTGTTTTGGCGTGAAGAGGTAGGTAACAAACACCCATCCATCCATCCATCCATACAAACTTTCGCATTTATAATATTAGTGTGATTTGTCGCTTTGGACAAATTAGGCTAAAGCGATGGATACGGTATAGTCGAGTTACCTTTGAGTATGTAAGTAGGTCCCTCCCTATACATTAACCTGCTTGAATAATATTCAACCAACCTCCTTGTCGCGTGCAACCTACCCCAAGCTATCGATCGCGACGCTGACTCACCCTGTGACGTCACAGTCTCTCCCCACAGGGGTTGTTCACTGCATGACTCACTATAGGGGTTGGATAGAGTACTTATACTTACCTACCTACTGGTTAAAACGGTTTCCGCAGTGCATCCGATGAAATACATTTTATGGCAAAAAAAAATACACTTGGGGCTACAAACAATATTGAAGTTTTAGTAGGGTTCCTTTTTTTTATTTAACCGACGCTACAAAAAGGAGGAGGTTCTCAATTCGACTGTATTTTATTAGTTTTTTTTTATGTTTGTGACCTCAAAACTTTAGACTTATTAAAATTTGGTCCAGTTCTGACGATGGCATCCAGAAAACCATAAAATTGAAGTCATTTTATAGATTTTTGAAAATAATCCCAATTATTCTTGGAATAAATATATCCTATATTACTCATACTCAGAGATAATGTAGCATTATAATAGTTATGAGTTATAATCGTTACAGACATACAAAAATTAAACTCTATTCTGTAGGTAGGTATATAGCTAATATAAAAACAAGAACCACTTTTTCTAAATTAGGTAAGGCACCATTTTCTCAGTCTCTTCTCTACTCCATCTTTCTACAGAAACAGTAAGTGTGGTACTAGATATAAACCTCAGATAATCAAAATTGCAAAAAGGTTTCATCAATTTGGCGACTTTGGCGATGCAACTTTCCTTACTAGGATTGAATCGTGATCAACTGATCAACGATACTGCAAAAAATCTACGTAAGAAACCATGAAGGTTTTATTTATAAGTACTTATGCCATGCGCTGAGAATTTAACTGACCTACTTGTTAATGTTGAGGAAAATTGTGCGGCGACATTGCAATAAATTTAACCTAGAGTAAGACCCTATTTAAATAACAACAATACTATTAGCCACACTCATAGCTAATAATGAACTAAAGTTCTCAATAATTGAGTTTGTTTTAAAAAAATATAAACAGACTTCAATTCAGGTACCTATATTATATAGGTACTTTTCTCAAGGATGCCATTGCCATGCCATCCACAACTAGACCAAATTGAAAGCACCAGCCAGCAATGAGATCCATGAATTGAAGTCGGTTTAAAGTTTTGTTAAAACAAAATCAGTACAATTTCATCTTTATCTGACAAAAGAAACTTTATCCATGAAATACGGCGTTCTGTATTTGAAAATAACTTGTCAACAATAAAGAAATTTATAGTGGTGCCAAAAAGGATACCTACCACAGATATCAGAAACTTTTGACATGATACGAGTATAAGGTGCCTGGCACTGCACTGACAGATATAAAAAAAAATAAGATGCGCATGAAAAAAGGTCTGATAGAATTTTACACACACCATACAAGGACAAAAAACATCACCTTGATGGATTGGTCATACATACCAAGAGGCATTCCTATAAATTTATCCTCTATTCGCCTTTTTTGCCGTCAAGTGCCAATTGAAACTAAACGGTGCATTGATGAGTCATTTATTTATTTACAAATCATGCAATTTAGATCTAGATTGAAATAAATTAGGTATGTAAACATGATGTAAACATAAAAAAAATAGGTATTATGTACGGCCGGCCCGCGGAGGTGGTCTTCTTGATTGAATTGACTCCCTGCCTTGCTAAAAACCATGGCTATAAATCCCTTATGCTATGCCTATAAATCATGGTTTTTCCAGGGTAAGAGTCTCTGTAAACAGATAAGATAACATTTCTCCCAAAATAACTTTAGGTGTTTTTCCTTGCTTGTAAGGAACTTTATATTAAAAGTAGCTGCCTACTAATGTAGTGTAGTGAGTAACTGAAAGTGTTATGACTCGATTTGTCTAAAATTGGGTAATTTAGGAGAGTGCCAACCCGGTAGAGTAAGTTATCCCCATTTTCCCACCCCCTCCCTTCTATTCCGCGGACTTTTGACCCCACCTCGTAATAATTATTCAATAAATTGAAACCAATTGCTATTTTCAGTCTAGCCTGCTCTGGTTCTTGAAATGACAAGTGATGGGTCAAGGCTGTAGACATTTCAATCATTCAATTCTTGGAGATGATTGTGTCATTGTGGTCAGGTCAGGGATTCTGGGGCCAGAAGTCCAAAACACCTACGAATTCACATTTACGTGGGTGAGTAGATCCAGGGCCATGTGTAAGGAACAATCCTTGCCTTCATGAAAAAGCTTACAAATCAATCTGGACCTAATGGTCAAAAGAATGAAGTGAGAAGTTTTTGTTGTGGATACCTAGTGTATCCAATCCACAACGAAAAACCTGAATTGTAAGACTTATCTGAACTTATATTTAATCCCTATGGGATAATAATAAATACATAACCAACTGCGTATTTTTTAGTTAAGCTTGCACATAAATAACCAAGTTGGGTTTTACTTGGAAAACCGATAAGACATGGTTTGAATATGAATAGCCTGTTAAAATTAGCTCAGCTTTTGTTTTGAAGTTAGGATTATACTGCCCGTGTATAGAATATGATCCGCTTTGTCCGAGGGTGGTTTATTATTTCTAGTGAATGTCTAAGCCAAGAGTGAGGGTTCTTTAGAATAGCGCATATTATATTGCTTTAATAACCTAAGTACCTTTTTTTTTTTTAAGTACCATTTTACTCTTTTGTTTTGGAGTCTTGTTTCGACGAATTATTTGTATAGGCAGGCACAGCTGAATAGGGTATATGCATCGATTTTTTTTATTGTTTTAATCGATTCTTTAGGTCATTATTTAACCCAGGAATGATAAGACGCTCACTGAATTTTGCATTAACAAGGTAAAAAAAACAAATCAAAACTACAATCATTTTCGGGTGATAAAAACGCTGCCATATTGGCGCCATGTTTATGTGACGTCGACGTACACACTTGATTAAAACCTTTGGTGACGACCTCGGTAGTGATCATCTCAGGAAAGAGGTTTTCCGAAAAAACTGAAAATAATCGACAATACGAAATGTCAAGTGGGCAGAATAGTGTCAAATCAAGATGCAGCAAGCAGAATAAAAAAAGAAGAAATGTATACAGTGATGTCACGTCCGCTCTAGTCAATGGCGTAGCGTTTTGAAATTTTGCGATTGAGATTTAAAATATCAATTTTTCAATGGCTAAATTCTACAATAAAAACATCTCAAAATGCAAAAATAAATATGTAGATATGTTTCTATATCAATAGAGAATACGTATATATTTTTATAGCCATTTTGAAATCACATGCATATACCCTATTACCGGCAACAGTATTTTTCAAAAACAAAACAATGGCGAATTTTGTTATTTTGCTTTGCCATTTATTTACACCCTGTTGTTATATAAATCCTACAAACCTTAGTTTAGCATTTCTTCCAAAAATACTGGATGCATGAAAGTAAAATTATTGGTACACAAAACAAAACGGAATAGGTAACTCTACCTACAATGTTTAAGTACATGATGAGAAAAACACAAAATATAATGTAAGTCTAAATTGATAAATTTAGACCTGTTTAGTTAGACATGTGGGTATTTGAATTAGGTAGGTACCTACCGCAATTACATTTTTAAGCTATTGCATAGCTTCTATCGCGTCGCGGGCCTTAAGCGCGGGGACCGAATCCAGAAATTCCGTAACGAAAAAACCTTGACGTTTGTCTCTTTAGTTCAGCAACTCGCCTCTAGATGGCATTGCAATAGCTTTACCGCGGCAGTCCCCGAGTGCCACACGCCTTTTTTTTTAATAAAATACTTTACCAGAGGCACCTATAGCGTAGCCTAGCTAATAATAGCATTCATATATTTTAATCCCCCTAAAAACTACATAAAGGCGAAAATCCAAAAAACGCCTGATATTCAATTCAACGTCAAACGTGTACAAATTCGACAACTGGCTAGCACTCTGCAGACACCCACGCCCCTGTATCGATCGGCGGCTCGCTACCCTATATGGACATGCGGCTCAGAGACAGACGTTGCCAAACCAAACACGACCCTAATTCTAGGCACTATAGGTGCACGTATGACCTAACTTAACTTATTCAACTTACTGTGAAAACATGTCAGAACAGAATCAAGATGATCTCTTTATAAGTATGTTATGTTAGTCTCTAAAGTATTTTTCTTAATGGGACCACTATGGGCCCTAGTTAAGTTACTTTGTACTTGTCTTGTGATGCCTTGAAATAAATGATTACCTATTATTATTATTAAGCTATTGCATAGCTTCTATCGCGGGCCTTGAGCGCGGGGACCGAATCCAGAAATTCCGTAACGAAAAAACCTTGACGTTTGTCTCTTTAGTTCAGCAACTCGCCTCTAGATGGCATTGCAATAGCTTTACGCGGCAGTCCCCGAGTGCCACACGTCTTTTTTTTTATAATTCAAGATCTAGTTAAGATTATGATAAAAGTACTCCTAATCCCTCGATTTTTAGTCGATTTTAGTACACTTTACCTATCTCAACCAACTGACCAAAGATAAGGTTGTTCATTAAAATAATGAAAATGTCCTTTGTCAAATTAAGACAAAATTAATTAGGTACTTATGTTGGTTTGAGGAATCCAGATTTCATAAAGGCCTCTGGGCTGGATAATTAAAATATTATGCCCATAAGTGAAAACACTATTAACTTTACCTTGTTATAATAATTTACAGGAAAATGCAAGACATAAGACCATGAGATTATATGTACATAGAGCCATGATGGCATCATGTTAGCCTAGCATTAAAATTAACGCTTTTATTTTTATTCCGGGGAGCCTAGCATAAGCCCGCACTAGCACAAAATTATTAAAATAAGCGTAGTAATGTAAGATAGAACGTGTTCATTAATTTATTGTTTGTAGAAATATTAATTATAAAAGAAAATTGCAAGTATCAATTGGAAATAAGGGTTTTAATTATTTGATTGATTTTTTATTTTTCAATTTAAGTACTTAATTATATTATTATTATTTATTGGTAGATAGGTAAATATTTTAAGGATGTAATTTAGTATTGTACTCGTATGTTAGATTCTAAAAGACAAACTAAATATATAACTAGGTTATCTCTGGAAATTCCTTCAAATTTTTAAACATATTTTGAACATTATTTTATAAAGTTTAAATCTCATATTGGCCGTAAGTTGATTATGGTTAGAGATGTTATGATTTCAGGACTGTTGAATAAAACATAAACATTAGGCAATGAAAAGCTCCTTCTTCATGCTTTTCAAAATATAGTACCTAAATAAAAAAATCTTTATTTCCGTAAATACAATAAAATGTATTGTACAATAACAGAAGAAACAATCGAATTATCTAATTATACACTGACATGGAATATTAGTGATTTCTGTATCTGATTTGTGTGGCAAAGTTGATTGTGTTAAAATGTTTTTAGTCTGGCAAAGTTTTATCCAACCAAGTGAACATAGCAACAAGCAAGTATTCGATAGAGTTATAAAGTAGTCAAAATATATTTGCCAAAACCCGTATTGCCTTGTTTTGGTTGATATAAAAATGTTATTGATCGTATGATCAAGCCTACGCTTTCCACGTCAGCCTTCCAGACCGGTTGGACCAGATGGTCCCAAACCAAGTCAGTGCCGTGTCGACTGCATTTCCATTCATGTAGCTTGTAGAACGAGAGCCACCTTCTAAAAATCTGCACATTGGCTTGGCACAGTTGGCACACAAAGATCCTCAGCTGAATTTTGTTCTATGTGTTGTAAACTTGTAAATAACACGGTAACTAACATACAGGTGTACATAATGTAGGTAAAGGAAAATTTGTTTCCGTGAAAACGTTTTCTATCCCATTCCCATGAAAACTGATTTATGGGATAAATAGTAGCCTATTTTATATTTGACTTCAGCATTACAATTACCTGTACACAAAATTTCAGCTCGATCTGTTTGGTAATTTTGGCGTGAAGAAGTAAAAGGATGGAAGTTTGTCCATCCATCCATACAAACATTCATTGGTATTGTTAGTGCGATTAATTAATATTGAATCATTCTAAAATAATAGACCACCACCAGTCAACCTGCTTTATTGCCTTTAAATAAACTGTATTACAAACCAATTAATAAGAAGTAGTCAAAAAAGTTTTTTTTATAATGTTAAAAGCTAGTTATGGCACATAGTAATACAGTTTTCTTTGTAAATAGGTAAATACTAGTTATAATTTTTTTCTATAATTTGATAATGATATATTTTTTTAAATTATTTATACAGATGTTGTAAAAACAACATTGCTATCTCCAAAGCTATGTTGGTTGCCTTGGCACCCACTGCTACCTCCACTCTGACTCATCCACCCACGTAAGGAGGTCGGTGAGTGCGCAGTGCTGCCAGCAGTGACCAGGATGCTGCGGCTAGATTTATAAAGAAATTGTTCAGTCTAAGGACTGATTTATTATAAACATACTTTTGCCCGCGGCTTCGCACGCTCTATTTAAGTAGCTATGTCCGTTCCCGGGATACCGTTTACCTCCCTGCCGAATTTCATCAAGATTCTTTCAGCCGGGAACGAAATAAAAACTATCCTATGTCCGTCTCCTGGTTCTAAGCTACCTCCCCACCACTTTTCAGCCAAATCGGTTTAGCCGTTCTTGAGTTATAAATAGTGTAACTAACACGACTTTCTTTTATAAATAAAGATAATGACGGACAAAAATATTCAAAGCGATAAATACCCGTAAATATTTATAATAATGTGTAAGCGCATATTTTGACTGATTATGTCCTTCTGGAAGTTTATGTAAGTAACAAGAAGTGACACGGTAGCCATCTGCACCTCTACAGGTCGTCGTCAGCGCATCACCGAGGCAGGTTATTTTCGCATTATTAAGTTATTGCATAGCTTCTATCGCAGGCCTTGAGCGCGGGGACCGAATCCAGAAATTCCGTAACGAAAAAACCTCACGCTCCCCACTCCGACCGGAACAGCGGTGATACTTTTTAGTTTTACCATCTATCGATGAATAGTAGAACTTTTAATCACTTTTTGAAATATGACGTTTGTCTCTTTAGTTCAGCAACTCGCCTCTAGATGGCATTGCAATAGCTTTACCGTGGCAGTCCCCGAGTGCCACACCTCTTTTTTTTTTAAGAAAACAGTCCATAATGCCGTTTTATACCATCTATTAACCTCTATTAAAACTGTGTAAATAAATAAACTAAACCACAATACATCATCTAGCACCAAAATCCAACAAAAGTACCTACCGTTATTGTGTATGTTACATACGTGCTAGATCTAGTCAAAATAGTATTGAGCTGGCAATATTATTAGTAGAGCAAGGAGGTCTTGTAATCGAAACTTTATATAACGTACAAAGTAGTACTTGCTAATTGGAAAAAAATGGCGACAGAAACTGGCGCCACCATTAAGAATGAATGATAGATAACTTCGTATTATTCATTTGTTTTTGTAAGGCAAGTACCCAACCGACCGTTATAAATAAAATACTTAAATGTGAAATTTTGACAATAGTAAACGATGCCTTTACATGTAAAACAATGGCTATAATAATTATTAATCTTTATTGGTTTCAGAATAACACAAAAACAACATCATAATATGTGGTCAGGTCACCCACCCAGATTAAGTTTAATAGACGAGTAAGTAAAATTCTAACCCACCCAGATTAAGTTTAATAGACGAGTAAGTAAAATTCTAACCCACCCAGATTAAGTTTAATAGACGAGTAAGTAAAATTCTAACCCACCCAGATTAAGTTTAATAGACGAGTAAGTAAAATTCTAACCCACCCAGATTAAGTTTAATAGACGAGTAAGTAAAATTCTAACCCACCCAGATTAAGTTTAATAGACGAGTAAGTAAAATTCTAACCCACCCAGATTAAGTTTAATAGACGAGTAAGTAAAATTCTATCTCGATGACATGACGAGCAGGTGGATTTTGAACTGTCTGTGCCCATTGTGTGACGTATCTATGGTGTTGCATGTAAGCCTATAATTCATTTATTTATTTTACAAGTAGACTTGCAAGTAAAACCAAGCGTCCAGGAGTCAGGTACTACATAAGAATAAAATGGGTACAAAGTAAGTCAAATCTTGAACAATAAAAAAAACGATATGTACAAGTGATTACTTATATATATATAAGTCCACAGCTGGACATAGGCCTCCCCTGATGAGCGCCATAGCTTGACGCATCCAGAATCTGCCTGCAGTCTTTCGCGCTGTTTGACTCTTATGAAATTAAAGTAATAAAAAATTGAATAGAACAAAAAATTGTTTTGATTTAAGACTCCTTAAATCTGGTAAAAATAGTCTTCGAGCATGCACTTGAGTTGAGACGACATTTTTGGAAGTCCAAATGAAATATGAACAATAAAGGAAAAATAATCCTCTTAATTTGGCTTTATCTAGAGATGTCTACTCTACATCGACAAGGTCTTGCTCTAAGCCCCTACACAGGTCTTACAGAAAAGCCCTCATTCACTCCTACACCGTAGGAGTAATAACACATTACGTTATCAGCTCCAGCTAATCAGATAACCTTATGAGGAATGTCATGCGAGCCCACACGGCCGAGATGACAGCATCCTTTGATAAGATGATGACTTTGTGATGACATTACCTTCCAGGGCCACCCAAGCTTGTCTTGCAAATATGCTACGCTTGGCTCACCATAGCTTTTACCAACTGGGAAGAGAAAACTACCCTAATTTTTGAAAATGTACAAGTTTCAGTTAGCTGCGTGGTGTGGCTTAGGCTTTGCACAACATCATCTTTTCCCGTTGGTGTCGTAAAATGACTAAGAGGCGACTAAGGGATATCCACCGGGGCGTGAAGCTGCGCTCACAGCAGAATAACTCTACCACCGAACTGCTATCCTGAACCCGCATGCCCAGCGTGGGGATTATGGGTATTACCTCCATTCGGTAAACGCCAATAAGCCACTTATCAGGGGTAGGCCTGCGTCCAGCAGTGGACCAATACAGGCTGTTGAGGTTGAGGAATAACTTTATTTTTTCCCCAAATAATACTAAAAATAATATTTTCAATACGTGTACCTACACAATAAGGTATATGCATGTGATTTCAAAATGGCTAAAAAAATATATACGTATTCTCTATTGATATAGAAACATATCTACATATTTATTTTTGCATTTTGAGATGTTTTTATTGTAGAATTTAACCATTGAAAAATTGATATTTTAAATCTCAATCGCAAAATTTCAAAACGCTACGCCATTGACTAGAGCGGACGTGACATCACTGTACACATTTCTTCTTTTTTTATTCTGCTTGCTGCACCTTGATTTGACACTATTCTGCCCACTTGACATTTCGTATTGTCGATTATTTTCAGTTTTTTCGGAAAACCTCTTTCCTGAGATGATCACTACCGAGGTTGTCACCAAAGGTTTTAATCAAGTGTGTACGTCGACGTCACATAAACATGGCGCCAATATGGCAGCGTTTTTATCACCCGAAAATGATTGTAGTTTTGATTTGTTTTTTTACCTTGTTAATGCGAAATTCAGTGAGCGTCTTATCATTCCTCGGTTAAATAATGACCTAAAGAATCGATTAAAACAGTAAAAAAATCGATGCATATACCCTATTTAATTTTTTTTAACTTTGAACTGGTGAGTAAACATTTATAAGATCTAGGGATGATTTCGATCTTAGTAAATTTATATTGCGCGAACTTTTCTGGAACTTGTTTGGAACAGGTCTGCTATAGAGAATTATTTGAAATAACTATCCACAACCACCTAGGTAGTTACATGTTTAAAACACGTTTCTTCTGCATTGCGGAAGAATCAAGAATCTCCGACAATTTCCTACGCTACCGCAAGACTCGCCAATTACTGGTTGGTTGGCTACTTACTACGGTTGCCTTTACTAGGTATTAAATCGTCCTAGTAGGTACCTAACTACCTACTGCGCCTAGTTACATCAAAGATCAAAGATAAAGTTCCATTGGATTCATTCATATCCATTTTCATGACTTTGGCAAATAAATAATCAACCGCTGTAATGGAAAAACTATAACTCGCTACATCTCATGCACCGATGAGATAAGAGATGACTCATCGAACGATGACAATGTAATGTAGCTGTGCCAATAAAATAAATGGATCTATTTACTTAATGAACCTATTTAATTGATGGCAAATAAAATATAAAAATACATACATTATACCTATAACCCGAGAGCTGGTGAGTATCTGGCGCAGCGCATTGCTCCGTTGTATGGCAATACAACGGAGCAATGCAGCCAGCAGAGTCTTGGGGACGCATTCGACTGGAATTGATGTGAATCAGTCGATATACCTCTATATTGTTTGCAACAGTCTGCAATGAACTCAATGTTTCAGTTGTAAATACTTGTTCCACCTCATTTGTGTCTATCATTTATGATTGTAATTTTTTTTGTTTATACGATAAGCTCTGCTTAGCTTAGGCTAGATGATTCTATGTTCAGCATTATTTGTTTATAATTATGTGGTAAAAGAATAAAGATAGAAGATAAGAAACATATCCAAACTTTCGCATTTTATAATATTAGTGTCATGTGATGTGGTGATTATTAAAAAAATTGTCTTCTAATGAGAATCAGTCCAAAACATTGAAGCAATTGTCCAATGTCCAACCAAGGCTTCAGTAGGTGGTGTGTGGGCGACTTCCTTTACCTTTACTTCCTTATCACCATCGCCGAGAGGTGAGAATGCGCTGGCATTTATAGAATTAAGGACATAAAAGTCTGTCCTAGCGATCTGTCTCACTTTACAAGATGTGGATTGATGGTCCATTTTCTAATAGTGTTTATGGCTCTTTTGATTGCTTTTAAATTTTTAAGTTATTTGGAATTCAAGAAAATGTAGGTTTTGAATCAGAAAGAGGCCTTTTTTTATTCGGTAAAACTAGAAAATTAATAGAAATTAATTTTAACTACTTATGCTAAGTGAATTGCAGGAAGATGACAAAACTTATTTTATTTTAACGCGTTAATTTTGAAGTGGCTTGATAAGTGCATCTAAGTGTATAGGAATTGTTTTTTATTATTGCCAAAACTTACGATCTGATTTGGTATGTTACCTTGGGAAAAGTTTTCTTGGTGGAAATAGAGTCGTTTAAGACTAACTTGTTTTTTTGACAAATGTCATTTTTTGGGCGAACCGTACCGTACCGTACCGTACCTACCATTTTTTCATAAAACTAAAAATGACAATAGTTTTTTCTTCAAAATAAAATAGAAAGTTCCTAAGAACAAAACCTTTTAACTACAAAAGAAACGGTAACTACCATTAAGGGGCCAAAAATTGTATACCCTATACCATTGATTTATTAAAAACCCTTTTTAAATCAATGCCCTATTATACCTATAAACTTAAACTTATACCTCTCTATTCCCTGGAAATGTGCTGGAAATACAGTTTATGGGACCTTAGTAAAATTATCTATACAAATAGCGAGATAATTTTCTAAATTGGCCCTTATTGGACGGAACTGACCACAGAGCTATAGAACTGACATTTTCTTTTTCATAGCTAACTTTTTTTGTTGTATTAATAAAATATTCAAATGTGACGATAATAAAGTAAGTATCTCTATTCCATTGGGTGTGCCCGTAAGGATAGTTTATAAATAAATAAATAAACTGAGTTAAATAGAGTTTTTTTTGTAAAAGGGTAGGACCTCTTCCTATTTTCAAAGTCGGTAAAAAAGCTTTATAATAACATTACACAACCGCACCCAGGGTCGACGATCGATGGGGCCGGTGCCACCGCGTGCGGTTACCATTCGATGTTAATGGGTAGTTACCTAGTTACGCTAAACTGGGTTAACTTGTGCTGTCAGCCTGTGTGCGTGATACGATTCTGCAAGTCCGCACGCACTTTATAACTTTATGTCATTATTCTATTTATGTAGGTTTGTACCTAATTGACGTAAGTATTCCTATTGTTCTGCTACTATAGGTACGTTATGGTACATACCTCAAATAAAACTGGTTACGTTACCTAATCATGGACACTCCTAAAAATAAGGTAGGTATGTATGTTAGGTACACCTAGGTAACGATCAGGGCCCGTACTCATAAAAACGAAATCAAAGTTTCTGATTCGTTTTCATGCAAATACTAACCTTATTTATACAAGCGACCTAAACGTTGATTTTGCATATTAAAGAAAACATAAAATTTGTTTTTCCTTTTCAAAGTAAGCACTCATACGCTGAAATTACCTGCCCAGATAAAGGGGGATCGCAGTAGAGGTGTTGCGCAGGTTCTCGCATAGTCGTCCCATAACTTACGGTCCATGCATTACGTCATCCGCGGGCTGACTTGGGGGGTCTTGAGACTATTGTGAGGTATATCCACAGAAATCGTTATAATACTTACTTATTACAAGTTCTGTGGATATACGAACGGGTATACCTTACTTACATTTCGGACAGCGCAGCGGTTTTTTTAACCGACTTCAAAAAAAGGAAGAGGTTCTCAATTTGTAATATACATAATGGTTAAGAATAATATGAAGAATGTGTGTAAACAAACCACCAAATCTGTTGCCTTGCCGCCACTGATGTTGAAAATCTTGCCGCGTCTTTTTAAAGGAACCTACGCAATTTACCTAAGTTGTCGATTTGAGATTCATCCTTCATTTTCATTCAATATGGCTTACATTATTATAATACTAGCTGCGCCCCGCGGCTTCGCTCGCACGCGTTGTTCCTATGGAATCGTTTAAAGGTGATTTTTATCCCACGGAAACAGATTTACGGGATAAAAAGTAGCCTATGTTTTATTCTAGTATTAGAATTAGGTACCTGATTCTAGACCTTCGTGATACATCGTCGGCCGCATCTTCGCTTTCCATCATGTGATGTGAGATTGCAGTCAAACGAAGGTCTATTTATGATTAAAAAAAAAACGCAAAATTTCAGCCAGATCCGTTTAGTAGTTTTGGCGTGAAGAGGTAACAAACATCCATCCATAAATCCACACAAACTTTCGCATTTATAATATTAGTGTGATCTGAAACTCGACGCCAAGCAAGTGAACTTTGACTATTTGTTTACAAACATTCTGCATCAGTTTTGCTAGTGTAGGTACAGATTCTAGTTCGACTTCAAAACCTAAGAATCACAAAATGGAAAGCTATATGTATACCTACCTATGCTGAAATTCGAGGAGCCTCTGTAATCAATCACCATGTCCTAAATCACCACCGATTAAAATCTCGGTGAAACTGGCCCTAAAGCAAGCCAGCTTTGCAGCGTTTTATGGTGCCTCTACTCCAACCTAGGAGGCCTGCGATCAATACCCCCGTCTAGGCTGCCTGGGTGCGATAGGGACAACTGCGGCCGGCTCTGTCGCACTTGTGTGTTGCTATGACTACGGGGGATGGGATGGGTAGGTAGTTCAATACTGGTCTGTACCTGCTATCTACGCAATGTTCAAATAGGTATAACCAAGTATCAAATTGTGTACCTAGGTACCTCAGACCAAGGAATATATTCCTTGGTCTGAGCTAGGCCTCTGACCTAGCATACCGAATTACCATATGAATAGATAAAAACCGAAAGTTCTTCGGTG
The DNA here is from genome assembly GCA_955876795.1 of Eupithecia tripunctaria. Taxonomy (NCBI): domain Eukaryota; kingdom Metazoa; phylum Arthropoda; class Insecta; order Lepidoptera; family Geometridae; genus Eupithecia; species Eupithecia tripunctaria. The sequence goes on along the minus strand of OY041623.1, from coordinate 1,268,976 downwards.
TTCTGTGATAAAAACAGAGATAAGTACATAATAATAATAATAATAGTAGGTAGGTACCTACATAGAAGTGTATGTAATACAGCATAGGTCTACTTGAGCTAGTAAAATCAAAATGCTCGATAACATTCCGTGATTCTATTCGTCTTGAAATGAGCTTGTAAGTACCTATCTTCTAGGTAGGTACTATTAAATTGATCATTGTTCTGCCGACCAAAGAAATCTATTATACCTACATACTGACTGACGATATAGATAGGTACCTAGCAAGGTCTTTATTTACTACAGGTAGACAGAAGTAGGTACCTACACTACACCTACCCTTATACCATGCACCTACCTTACTACGACAATACAATATCTAGGTAAGTACCTACCTACCTACCTTCTTATTGATTGATCTTCACGGTTCTAAAAATTCAGCAAGGTCAGACCAGATCATACCTAGGTAGGTAAGGTCTGGCTGGTCTGACCTTGCGGTACCTACCTATGTAGACTAGTATCTACCTTCGTCTATCTATGTACCTCTAATATATACCTACTTGCCTAACATAAATAAGGTAGGTACCTACCTACCGAGATAAATAAAAGCCATGCCAGTTCAGAACGTAGGTATCGATTGTTTTTGGGTAACCGAGTGTGCCGCCGCCCCGCCGGCCGCCGCAGCAGCCACTGGCCGCGCCAGCCAATTTATTTATGGAACTGCTGCATGTTGTACCAAGTTATTATGGCCATGAAACTATTAGATAAAAGGAACCCAGTCCAGTTGTACCTTTACTTTTGTCATAATAATTATTAAGCTGTTTATCCATCTTCATGCCAAATGTGTGGCAAATGTGGCAATAGCAACACGCTGCTGTAACTTTCGATGCTTTCGACACTTTAAAAACCTATGGTTTGAAGTTTCGTACCCACAGATCACAGAAACTAAGGTCGTACCTATACATATGAATGGAACTAATAAAGAAATACTATACCTACCAATGAGGTGCATTTGAGCCAATACAAAACTGATCGATAAGGTATCTATATGGTAATTTAGTATAAATAATATGATCTATAAGGTACCTATGACATCGTAGATCTAGAACAACTAATATTACAATAGGTTTACATAATAGCTTTGTAGTATTTTCTACCACCTTTTTTTAGAGGTACCTACTTGCTGCTTGACAGCTATACCTAACTGCTGTGCATGAAGTACACGCCACACCACTGATAATATAATATTTCACTAGTCCACGCTGAACATGCCTCGTCCAGACGACGTCGTCGGTGGAAGGAGACGTCCTGCTGTGGTTGGTGGGTTGGAAGTGAAACTTATAATAAATCCTATAGAGGCTTTTGTTGAACCTCAAGATCTCAACCATATTTTAAATCCTATAAAATACTTGTTCCTTATTTACGTCCAAAACCGAGGTAGGTACCCACTGAATGGACTTTACTTTATCATAGTATAGCTATCAGCTTCTATCCATCTAAACTTTAGATCACCCTTATCGCTGTTCTTCCAGGCAACCTTTAGATTCTAAAGGTTGCCTCAGCGATGAGCCTGCTCTTTGTGTCACACTATATTATAGTTCCTTTTTTATTATTTTATGTATCATATGTATTGATGGTGAAATAGTGTATTATATTTAATGTACATAAAATTCTATACACTTTTTGCCATTTGATGTCAAAAACTACGGGCGAGTTGAACTATAGGTCACAATTTAATGTATTAGGTATCTCTTCCGTTTTTTCAGATAAACCAAAACTGCATAAGGTCTACCTTGAATTATAGCTACTTTTCAGAACAGGTGCGAAACTGCGGTCCTCTTAAATAATCCTCATCTACTTAGTTACAAAGTAAAACCATCAAAATTATATTTCAAAGTATATTGACAGCTGTGCCTACGCGTCAGCAATAGTAACCTCCACCTCTACACCGGGCTCAATATTAATAGAAGTGATCTGTTTCACAATCTCGGAGGGGGAGTGCAGGTCAATCACTCGCTTGTGGATCCTCATTTGGAAGCGATCCCAGGTCTTGGACCCTTCACCACAGGGGGTCTTACGGGTTGTGATGCGCAGGATCTTGGTTGGCATGCGGACTGGACCCTGGAATAGAGGAAATTCATGTTTAGCTAGAAATCCAAGACATCGTAAGGCCAAACGTAATTTTTGAGTTGTAAGTCAAGTAAAATGAGTACTAGAAAGGAAAATTCCTTTTGCTGAGCTCTGTGTGGCATTATCTGATGGACTTTTGTATGCAGCTGTTCGAAAAAATACGCTATTTTGGTGTAACTGCCCAAGTGCTTATGCACATTATGGTGTTAATACAGAAATACAATTTATTCGTTAAGCCAATTTACATGTCATTTCATTTCACCTTTTTAAAGTATACAAAGCATACACAAGTTTGAAAAAAAATCACATTACTCATTAAATTCATTACAGAAATTTGTGAGTAAATAGAAAAAAAAAAGTCATTAAAAAGTCAACAAATATTAAATATAAGAATTAATTAGGTATCTACCTATCTCTAAATCAAGATCTGCTGCGCTCGAACAAAATATGCTGCGCTCAAATCATTTTCTAGATGCTCATATCAAAAACTATATAGTTGTGCATCGCTATCTTTCAAGTGCAAATTATCACAAAAAATCCTATCAACTAGCTTATTACTTATTAAGGCACTGTTATGTTTGTTTTGTATCTTGATTTGGCTGGGGTGCCTGGCTGAACCTATAATTTTGGCTGAACCTATAATGGTAATTCAAATAGGATCTATGAACTTTTGTAACTGCCCTATGAGCAGGGCCAGGTACTAACTCAGGCACTGCACTTTGAGAAGTATTGTTTTGGCGCTTTTCTGGTAAGCATATTGACATGTAATACAAAATGCTTTCATCAGAGCGCTGCGGTTTTTATACATTGGTAAGAAATATGGTGAAGTTCAAATTGAATAATGAACCAAGTTAACTTTACATGACCATAAAGTTTGTCAGCTTGATATCAAATGAGAAACTTGTCAATTTTCAATGAATTTAGATTTATACCATACATACTTGATGTAAATCTATTTTGAAATACTAACTACTAATTTAAATAATGAACATACATGGCAAGCCAGCAAGCATGAAGCATCCTACTGCTGAGTTTTCTAAGTTCAATTTTTTCTTTACTCCTACTGCATTTATCAATTTTGACTAGCCTCTAATGGCCTAACCAACTCCCTGATGTTCTAGAGCAGAAATTTTGATTACATCTTTGTTCAGCTTCTGATGCCTCAATGACCAGCCTATTGGCAAGATAGTTAATTAGACTCCCGAACTTGGGCGAGTCAGGTTGGTCAGTGAGTGGCATAAAGAGGGGGGTAATGAACAATTCCTTGTATGTGTGATGTCAGTACCAGTAGATTGCAGTTCCCCACCTTAGAATGAAATACTTAAGGTAATGAAGCTTCTGTAATGTTCTGATGGGGGTTACAAACTTGTTATTTCTTTATTAACAAGTTTGTAGCACGATCATTATCTATTTCAATTGCATAGCCTACTGACGCGAACTATCACACTTAAACGGCTAGACTTTTAGCTACAGTGGATATCCAATACTAGTTGGACTTTAAACTTTCCACGTGGCTGCTGTCCAATCAGTGGTAGATCATTAGTGGTTTTTACCTTCACACGCAGCTTCTGCTTCTTGGCTCCATTGATGAGGTCAGCGCAGACCTTCTCCAGAGAGCGGACGTTGCGAGAGGTCAGAGTGATGCGGATGCGGTGGATGGGCGAGATCTCAGCCTGAGGCTTCTCGATGTCCTTGCCTGACACGACGGCGGCTGCCTGGAAACGCCATAGATCTTATGGTTACAATGTCCGCCAAAACAATATCACCTTGATTCTATGATTACGATGATTAGTTTTGAAGGTTTTTCAGAGGTTCAAGTAAAACATTTGTCTTATAGCAGTATGTAAGTAACTGGGGTGGTATAATTATGCTACTGTGAGCCTGAAAACAAACGAGTACACGTGTAAAGATAACCTATAAAAGTCGCAGGTTTGTGTTATAAATTTGTCGGGACTTGCAGGAATAATATGTTGGAATTAGATGTCAATGCTTACCATGGTTTTGCTTTATTCCGGTCGAGGTAAACAATTTTATAATGAAAATTGCACAGCGCTGAACCGGAGCACAGCACACACTTTCAGTTCATGAAAGAAAGAGAAAGAATAACAGCTGTCTTTTTTGACAACTTCTTCGATCGTAGCGCTACCTGCTATCAAAATTGATGGCACTCTCGATGTACGCACTGATATTGTATAAACAACGAAAGTAGAGTAATAATTGTTGATTGGGTAAATGTTGCTGCCTTGTCAAAAACATTTACCTTTGTATTCACTTTATAACATATTCATATTCACTTTATTTAATCACAAAAATAACATTACTGTTAGCTTTATTTAATGCGTTATTATTGATACGCTACATCTTATATAATTCTTTCTGGTAGTAACTTCTAACTTATACTAAAACACAGAAAAACTAATATTGTGGTAATATCTAAATAAAATTATACTCGCATCATAACGATAAACAAACATAATAAAAATTAATGGTAATAAAGGACAAACAACAAGAAAAATAAAAACAGGAACTTTCATAGACTATTATTAACAAAAACTAGGAACCATAAATAATATATAATAGGATAGTGCTGCGGCTCGCAATGCATCCTTATGTTTCACTAAAATAGATTAGTGCACTCTCAACCACCTTCCATCCATCCGCGAACACATCAAGCTGAGGATTCTGGTTAAGAAGCATATTAAGGTTTCTCTGTGCGCGAAAAATCGGGGACTGCTGACGCGCTACAGTCCTTGGAGGAATTGGAGCGAATAGAGGGACACGCCCGGAATCAAACGCAATTTTCGGGTACACATAGTTGGCTAGCCTCGCTAAGAAGTGTGGGGCAGTTTATCTCACCTCTCAGTAGACGACATGTTAATAACAGTTGGTCATACAGTCTCCTAGTCTGCAAGGAATTGAAACCTAATGTACGTCTCGTTTTCGGAACAATAACAGGACAGTTGCTGCTTGATAGCATTTTCTGTTTGTGTATGCATTCCAATGACGTATGTTCTTTAGGATCCAAGTACAAATCGATAGTTCTTTTTAGAATGGTTGTTTTTAAAGTCCGTTTAGGAACGACAATTTTACGTGATAACATCATTTACTTGATCTATTGAAAATCTTACCTCGTAGTTTTTGCCATTCTGGTATTAGCTAGCTATAAACACTATCTATTAGACGAAATTAGAACTTTAATCTTCAGTGCTTCAGTCGTCATGAACATGCTACCCATGTTCATCGATTAAATAGATCACGTCAAAATATTTTTTATTTGTTATGAGGAAAATTTTATATTGATGTTGTCTCATACATGTAAACTGGTACCGTGGTGGCAACATAGACAGCGAGTTATGAAATGAAAAGTTGACCTATATGGAAAGGCGAATCAGACAGCGAGAGACGAGTAGCTGATGTTCGGGGTGTTTTAAATATATATTTACCCAAACAAAATACTATATTTGATGTCTTATTACAATGAAACAGCATCATAGGTACGACTAAAGTATTTTATATTTTACCAATAACAAACTTAAACTTTAAATAGGTTAATATTCATCTTATTTATTACAAAAAGCAATGAACTGGTTCATGAAATTAAATTACTAAAATAAGATCAAAGCAGTGATTACCACAAAATAGCACATAAAAGGTATGAATCTATGTTTAAATAACGAATTACTCTAAAAACTAACGTGAGTGGAAATTTTCAAACGTTGTTCATCATTATGTTCTTGACTTGCTTGTCAAATTTTCTGTAAAATAACGTAAGAGTGTGATTAGATTCCGATATCGATACACACATAACATAAAAATAAAAAAGACGTGTGGCACTCGGGGACTGCCGCGGTAAAGCTATTGCAATGCCATCTAGAGGCGAGCTGCTGAACTAAAGAGACAAACGTCAAGGTTTTTTCGTTACGGAATTTCTGGATTCGGTCCCCGCGCTCAAGGCCCGCGATAGAAGCTATGCAATAGCTTAAAAACTTAATTATACAGTATATACATACGATGACGTTATTTGATCTCCTGGCAAATGGAATGGATTGCAAATGGCATCCGCATACAAAGCGTGAAGCCTACGTAGAGCTGTTCTAACTTCAGCATCCCGAATATTGCTTCCACTTGGAGATGTAGAACTAGTCACAAGGACGAGTTTGATTCGAGTATTGGTGACGTACCCATATCTAAAATAAAACGATGAATAAAACGTTATATTATTAAGTAAAAAAATCACACATGCACATCATCATTCAGAACGAAAGTAGATTGTCAGTTAACGCTGCCATGCACGACAATATGCATTTAACAGAATTAATTTTCCTTTGAAGAAAAAGGTCCCATGATTAAGCAGCCAGCTGTTATACCAGATGATAAATATTAAGCAATGTCATCTTACATTTTATGCGAGTCAGTTGAATACAGCAATCCTAAATATAAATCACGCAAATCGGTTCTGGCTGCATTAGAATTCGAGTTGGAGTTGTTTGTGTTGGTAGAAGCCAGTCTTTCCTCCAAAGCATCTAAAGCGGTGTGTACGAGCCACTGTCGCGAGAGCTCATTGTCTGTACTGGTATCGTTTCCGATTCCTCCTATGTAAAGGGGAGAATTCTGAAAATAAAAATCTATAATTTATTTCTTTAAATTGTAAGACTGTAGATAATAATTATTTGTAACAGGGAGAACATTAGCAGGCACGCCATCTTCATCATGTACATGGCGATGAAGACTTCATGGTAGAACACGCAGGCACTTATTAATTTATACACCGTACTATTTATTAGGTACTTAAGTTGGATAATGTATGTATAACGGATATTTGACTAATGACCAGAGATCGGATAATCGGATGCATATTTACCTAAACTTCATTTTTGGCTAATAAAATATGGAAGAGGCTTCTTAGGATACTTTTGATTATTTTATCAATATTGATATCTATATATGTATGTTTGGATTTCTCACCAAGTTTCTTACAAGACAGCGTATAAATATTCTAATTTGGTGATATGTGCGTGTAAATTCGCGTAACTGATGTAAACGTAGTGTAGGACGCCCTCCGGCCAGGTGGGATGACGATCTGCGAAAGACTGCAGGCAGATGCTGGATGCGTCAAGCTGAAGATAGGGCGCTATGGCGCTCATTAGGGGAGGCCTATGTCCAGCAGTGGACTAATATAGGCTGATGATGATGATGATGATGATGATGATGATATAAACGGTATATTTCGGGTAAGGTTGGGTAGGTATATAAAAAAAAATTATAACATTTTTTATGTACAACTGTACTATATAGGTATACACAAGATTTTGAAAAAAATAATTACACGTGGCAAATCAATTGGGTTGATAGCAGATTCTTCAGAATGAAGCCAGAACAAATACAAAATGCATGCTAAGTGCTAGTCGACTCACACACGGACAGTTCCGTACCATCCTACAAAACTTTTCTTAATAATTATTATTTGCTGTTATAGCGGCAAGATACACGATAAAATTATATATACTCTGTCAAAATTCAAACTGTCTTTTACGGTTCATGATACAACCCGCTGACAGACGGATAAATAGCGGAGGCTAAGTATAGGGTCCCCAAGGGGCCACCTTTGGATAAGGAACCCTAAAAACTGCTGAATAATGGGGTAATTTTGCATGCTAGCAATCAAAGTTTTGTCTATGGATCAACAAGTGACGTCACAGTATTTGTGATCAAAACAGGGTATTTGACGAAATTGTGGTGGTGACGGTGATTTACAGATGATTATCTGGCAAAATCAACGCGGAAATGCAGTGAAAACACAAATGATGGTGTTCAAACAGTCGAATTTACCAAAAAGCGATAAAAACTCACGTCTTTGCCAATAACAGCTACACAAACAGCCATTTTCACTACACAACTTGGCGGAAGTGATTCACACCCTGCTGTCAAAGTACGCGGAGCCTGGTTTCCGCCAGTTTCCGGCGTTTCCGCGGGGTTTTCGAACTGTGTAAACTTGTTGCGAAATTTTTAATAGCGGATACAGTGGATGTGACCTATTTATCTTCTGTAATCTGCGTATATTATTACATTGTTCCCGATTTTATCGGTAAGAGCACACATATTCGCCTAAAACTCGCAGATTTAATTGTTGTCGTGACTTATTAATTGTAATTCTTTCCAGGTATTTCCGTTGCAAAGATGGCTATACACGACCAGTTCGCCTTCGAAGTGACTGCAAACGAAGGGCTTATCCTAGTCCGATCCATAGAATCAGTATCCCGTGTATATTTGCGCTTCACAAACCGAACCAGCCGACCTGTAAACGTGTACTGGAGGGACTTCAATGGCTTCAGACAGCGGTACGTCTGCCTGGCTCCTGGTCATTGCAAAGACATCAACACTTTCCTCACTCATCCCTGGGAGTTCACTGACAAAGTGACAAATGAGGTTTACGCCATAAACAACAAGCCTGTATTCCGTGCTCCGGCAAACCTAGGAGGCATGAGGTTCCGGACCAACTGGAATATCACTGTGAGGGTCCGGACGCTCCGGCGTACAGCATTGCTTGCTGCAGCGGAGCACATCCGGAACCCGAGGGATGTTTATGAGTTAGAACTGCCATGGACCTTGGCGCAGGAACTCTCCTCATTGGTGGCTGATGCCGGCTATGTCTCACCTCCTGAGATTGAATGATGTTTGTGTTTGCTCAACTGTGTGGTTGTGCTATTTGTCATGGTCTGCTTAATGAATGCTTTCCTTGCCCTCTTTTTCCGTATGATGGGCTGCCCAATTACTGGTATTTTTACTAATTCCACAAACTCTTTCCTGTAGGTTTGTGATTACTGATAATATTTACAATTAGAATAAAAAAACGACTTACTAGTCCCATTTACTATTATTATGTATATTATACAATAGTTACATTCTAAGTATTCTAAGTGTATCATTGTTTATTGAATGTAATATTTAGAATTAGATTTTAAGAATTTAGGCTGACGTAAAATGTGTGTGAAGTTCTGAGTATATTTATTAATGTTGCTTTGATTGTTGTTTTTTTAAAGTCGTTGATTTTAACTCTTAATTAGTGTTCATAGATATTGTTCTTTTATTGTATAAGAAAATGAAATACACTGTGATAACATATGTGTGTAGTGTATTTGCTTTTATTAATTGTTATTATAATCCAATAATTGTTGCATGGTATTTATGAATGTATTATAGAGGAAATATTATGTAAATGAGAAGTTTTGTATGTAATATTTCAATTATTTAATTAGACATTATTACAGGCTTATTGTGTTTCTCAGCTTATTATAACCAGGGGTTAGAACTTAATATTAATTAATGATTAAGTCTTTTGAACCAATTTATAAATTATAGGATAGTCAAATTTGTCAGTAATCTTGTTTAGGATGCTGTTGCTAATCCCGCGCATATTGCTGACTAATATATATATTTAATATATAGTGCGGTTGACTTCTGTTGCCAGATGGCATTGAAGGAGTCAGTGCATGTCTCTTTGAATGTGATCCTAGGCACTGCAGAATTGCAGTAGTCGCAACGGCAACCTAAGCCCTCTTATATTGGACCTGCAATGCATTGGCTAAGTATTAAGAGCCCTTTTAGGGTGCTTTGTTTGTACTTATATACTTACTTATTTAAGTATCACAATTTAGGAACCTTATGTCTGTATTTGGAGAAAAATAAGTAAATAAATAGTATTAATATTATATCGGAACTGTTGTAACAGGAAGGCCAGAAGTAAAACAAAGGCCTAAAATTCTAAATTGTGCTGGAAAGGAAGGTAGAATTTGTGATAATTTTGGAAACGTACTAGGAATTGGGAGTGCTTTTTGGAATTTGTATGTACATCATGTTATATTAGTCTTAAATTTTATAGTAATATTGATGTATTATGTGCCATAAAATACAGTACATTATGTATGATCTGATATTTGCTTAAGTAATGAAATACATACTACAGGTTTTAATTTAGGTTAATAAATGTATCTAATATTATTCTTATAACTGTGGTAAAATGTTATGCACTGTATCTCAGTAGAAAAATATCAATAACTTTTTGCAAATATATCTAGTTAAGTGTGGTAAAATAGTTACCTACCTATTTTCACTTCACCTACCATAACAAAAAATCATTTTTGCTCTCTTGTTGAACAAAATGTATAAGTCCATCCATATGACATTTCCTACTAAGCCTTTTTGAGCTATTAAACTACCACTCCATGGGTTCGCGGTGACGTGGGTCGTCTTGCCCACCACGCCTAGTAAGATATTTTGAACACCTTGGGTCCTTCATTAGTTAAACTCTCAATTTATTTCAATTCCTTGTACTATAAGTAGTATATAGTTCCTTGTAGTATATGTATTCGTGGCGTCGTCGTTTGGGGAAGTCCTATGTTTAATTGTTCAGCAGTGGACGTATACCTACGGGCTGATGATGAATTAGTATTATAGTAGTTATCGCCAAACTTCTTGTCCGGCGAGGGGCAGGGCAGCGAGAACGGTAGGTTTGCACAGGTACATTCACGCATATACCACTTAATAATATAAACGCGAAAGTTTGTAAACATGTCTGTATGTTTGTTGCTCTTTCACGCAAGAACTACTGAAAGGATCGGCCTGAAATTTTGCATACAGGTAGTTCTAGGCCTGGAATAACATAAAGGTTACTTTTTCACAGTTCCCGTGCGATAAGCGCCCGACAACGCAGCAGGCAAAAGATAAGTACAGTTTCGTATAACTCTGTCTCGCTCATTCATTGTTTGAAACATCTCACAGTGAGCAATCGACACGACATTCCAGAACCTTCTCGAAAACGCCCACCAATTTGGCCTAAGAACTGCGTTCTGCGTAAGTATCTTTGTCACGTGGTTCGCCAGTAGAGAAGAATGACGATTAATATACCATTAGTCAGGTAGGTTAGAGGTAATAAAAATACAGGAATCAGGTATAAAAATAATTTATTGTAAAAAACAAATTAAATAATCACAAATATGGCAAGTCACTCTTTGTCTCTATGGATGTGTGCAGCTAAAGCTAGTGCCCCACCGGGGATAAACCTAACAAAATTATCAGCTGTTAGTGGACCTAGTGCGTACACGCCTTTAGGCGCGTTCAGTAACTCGTGAGTAGTCTTATCTATCGCTATAGGATTCCTACTATCTACTGGTTTACTGCCATCTACACCGAACCCTAACCCGTTGGAAAGACTGACGGGCTCACACTGACATTTCACTTTCGTCTCTATCTCATCCGAATAAGGTATAATATCACATTTACAGTCATTCTCACAGCTACATTTATCGAAATACCTACTCTTACAGTTCTGTATGCTTTGTAACACAGTTTTGAAGTACAGCCAATGGTTTTTAAAGAATCTCTTCTCTTCTATTTTCTTGTTGACGCAATTGCAGGACCTTAAGTCTATAGAGTTGAGGTCGAAATTGGTTTGTAAGAAGAATAGGTCTGGTTTTGATCCGATGAAGACTCCGATGGTTGAGACAACTAGGTCCGTTGTTTCGTTTGTGAGTAAGTTTAATAGTTTGACGTTCTTGAGTGGAGGGGAGGTTGTTTGGTGGGGGGTGATGTCGACGATCACGTGGTGGGGGTAGGGCGAGTAGTTCTCGTGGTTTCCCGCTGGTCCGTCACACATCATTCTGTACACCTGTAAAGAAAGATGGACTATATATAAAAATTTACGATAGCATACAAACATATTTGGGCTGATTTCTTGTCTTGTCCAGAATAGGAAGATTAGGGAGACAAGAAATCATGGGAGATAGAGATACACTTGGAAATATTAAAAACTAACCCCGCGACTACGCACGCATTGTTCCAATAGAAACGATTAAAGGTAATTTTTATCCCACTGATTAATGGGATAAAAAACCTATATTTGATTCCAGGATTAGAATGACCTGTATGCAAAATTTCAGCCAGATCCGTTCGGTAGTTTTGGCGTGAAGAGGTAACAAACATCAATCCATCCATCCATACATACAAACTTTCGCATTTTTAATATTACCTATAGTGTGATAGTCAATATTGTAAGTAAAACACAGTGGCTCGTTCAATAGACTGTATTGACACAACATACATAACATAGTAGGTTTACAAACAGATGGCGCTAGTAGTAGCAAGCAGCTACAATCATTACATTATTTAGTTACAACATTAACACCTCCGCTTAACAAAATCATGTATACATAATTACATATTATTAACAGGCAATACACCAAGCATTTTAGTGAAATATTTATGCTTTACAGAACCCAAGCTCTTTGTAAAAATATCAGCTGGCATATTGTTTGTTTCCAAATAATCTACTTTTATAAACATGTTTGCCACTGCCTCCCTAACAAAATGGTATCTAATATCTATGTGTTTGGACCTTCTATGGTACACTGGATTCAAAATTAACTTTTGTGCGCTTTGGCTATCATTATACAAAGTAATAATTTCTGAATTGCCTAAAATTTCATACAAAAAGTTCTTTAAATAAATAGCTTCTTTACTAGCTTCTGACATGGCAATGTATTCTGCCTCAGTTGAGGACAATGCAACATTTCTTTGCTTCCGACATTCAAAAGATATAACAGAGCCTGACAATTTAAAACAAAACCCTGAAAAAGATTTTCTATCATTTACATCTGAACCCCAATCTGCATCAACAAACCCTTCAATACAAGATTCATCTTTAGAAAAAACAAGACCATGATTTTTAGTCCCTTTTAAATATCTTAAAATTCTTTTTAAGTGTTTCCAATGGGTTTCATCATATGAATTGTTAAACTGGCTAAGGTAACAAACACTAAAAGTAATATCTGGCCTGGTTAGCACAGCTAAGTACATTAAATTGCCTATCAGTTGCCTATATGGAATATTTTTATTACAACTCTGATTCTGAGTTTTCTCTAAACTTATATTAGCCTCCATAGGAGTATCAGCAGTCTTACAATGTGACATATTGTATTTTTTTAACAAAGTTTCTACATATTGTTCCTGATCAACTGTTATTACATTTTTATACATGTTTACTCTTAAACCTAAGCATTGCTTTATCTTACCCAAATCTTTTATTTTAAATTTACAACTCAAATCCTGAACTAATAGGTTAGTTGCAATTTTACAGTTTGAAAACACAAAAAAATCATCAACAAATAGAGCAATTATTACTTTAACATTTCCATCAAATTTTGTAAATAAACAAGGTTCATATTTAGACTTTGAATACCCTAAAGTCATCAAATAATCATTTACTCTTTGATACCAAGCTCTCGATGATTGTTTGAGTCCATAAATGGCACGTTTAAGCTTTAACACTTTATTCTTATCATTACTATCTCTATAATTTATAGGTTTTTCCATATACACACATTCATTTAAGTAACCATTGAGAAAAGCTGTAGTTACATCGAGATGACGTATATCTAAATTTAATTTTACTGACAATGAAAACAACAATCTTAAAGTAGTATAACGTAGCACTGGGGAAAAAGTCTCATGGTAGTCTATGCCCGCCTTTTGTGAAAAACCTTTTGCAACAAGTCTCGCACGGTAACGCACTTCACCAACACTGTCATATTTCTTTTTAAACACCCACTTGCACTGCACTACAGTAGAGTCACGAGGTTTGTCAACAAGTTCCCAAGCGTCATTCTTCCTGAACGATTCCAGCTCCTCCTCCATGCTCTCTCTCCAATGTTTGTTTTCAGGCCCATTTAAGGCTTCCTCGAGTGTAATATCCGTTACATTGTAATCTTCTGGCTCTGTAATACACAAATGGTTATAGCCAAATCTATCGGGTATTTTTCTCACTCGTTTGTCTCTAACTTCTTGATTCACGTTTATGATTGACTCATCTGATTCTGATGCTGTACTAGGAGTATCACAGCTATCGTATGTGTCACTTACGAAGAAGCATCTGGTACATATGTGATATCCTTCTCATCATCAATATCTGTGTCATTGAAACTACTTTCTTCCTCTCCTTCCTGATGTTCCTGATCCTCCGCTGAATCCTTGCATTCAATGGGGATGTCCACTGTATTCTCAGCTTTCTCCATAATTATGATATCTCTGCTTGTTGTGACTGAGTTATTTTCTAGGTCATAAACCCTATAGCCCTTCACATTCTCTGCATAACCAACCAAAATGAGTTCCTTGGCCTTCTCATCCCATTTCAACCTCTTCTCTTTGGGAATGTGCATCATAACTTTACTTCCAAAAATACGAACATGACTTAAGTTGGGCTTGTTCCCTGTCCAAACTTCATATGGAGTCATATCACCCAACCCGGTAACAACTGACCGATTTCTTAAATAAACAGAGGTATGCACGGCTTCTGCCCAAAACTTTTTGTCTAAACTCGCATCGAAAATTTGACATCTTGCCTTTTCCACCAAAGATCTATTCATTCTCTCGCATACACCGTTTTGTTCTGGTGTGTAAGGGTTAGTTCTTTGATGAATTATGCCTTGCTGTTTCAGATATCTATCAAAGTCTTGATTGCAGAACTCACCGCCGTTATCTGTCCGAAAAACTTTAATTTTCCTGTTTTTCTGGTTCTCAACCATGGACTGAAATTCTTTAAAATACTTAAATACCTCAGACTTCGTCTTCATGAAATAAATGAAAGCCATTTTGCTATAGTCATCCACGAACAATACATAGTATCTGGATCCTCCAATGGATACATTCTCCATAGGACCGCACACGTCTGAGTGTATCAAATCTAGTACATTTTCTGTGTTGGATGAGCTAGGCTGAAAAGGATGCCTTGTCTGCTTCCCCTTACAACACACTGTACACTTAGATTTGTCTATGTTTGCTATATCTGTGTATGAGATACCTTCAGCAGCTCCATTTTTCATTTTGTTCATACTAGCACTGTTTATGTGCCCCAAACGTCGATGCCAAGTTTCACTGGATGTTTTGGCTGTCGCTGCCAATATCTGTTCCACATCCTTAGTGTACAATCTGTATACACCATCAACTTGTTCTGCCTTTCCGACTAGAGTACCCTGTTGATTGTAAATGTAGCAACATTTCTCTTTGAACACTACATTATTTCCGTTCTCAATCAATCTACTCACCGAAAGCAAGTTTGTCGTTAAACTGGGTATGCACAATGCGTCGGTAACTGTGATGTCGTATTCTACATTCTTCACAACTGTAATTATGTTCACATCACCCGAACACAGCACCGGAACACACGTTTTGTTCGCAACTATGATCTCCTTGGTTTTATGTTCATAAGATGGATTCACAACGTATTCTTTTCTCGCTGTCATGTGTTTACTGGCCCCGCTGTCGATGTACCAATTATCGCAATTGAATTTTCCACTCAAAAAGATAGCACTAAAGGCATTGGATTGTTTTCTTTTGCTTGTTTCGGAATTTGTCGGACACTGATTTTTGTAGTGACCAGTTTGTTTACACTTAAAACATTTTATGACTTTGTCAGGTTTTGACGTTACTGTCTGTCTCTGGTCATATTTAGTGTTGCCATTAGATTTAATTCTCTGACGATTATTCGCAGCAAATGCAGTCTCCGAACAGGAAACGGAAACAGATCCTACTTCACTACACATGTCCATCAGCTTCGTTTTTATGACATCTGCACTTATTTCTATGCCCGAATGTTCTATGGCCATAAGCATAGGACCATATTTTTCAGGTAATCCTGCCAACATTAATGCACCGATCCACTCATCTGATATTTTGAAACCTGTACCTTGTAGTCGCTGGCTTGTTTCAACTATCTGAGTTACGTACTGGGTCATCGAGTCACAGTTTTCAAGTCGAATGTTGATGAGTTTACGCAGCAAACCAATTTTTCTTGTATAGCCGGTATCATCGAACAAATTCTTCAACTTTTCCCATAGATCGTAGGTTGTTGCGGCATGTTTTATGTGCACATACAATGATGGATCAATAGTAAGCACTAGTTTCGCTTTAGCTTTCGCATCATCACTGATTTGGGTTTCAGTAGATGAAGCCGCTGCTAACCTCTGCGTAATGGCGGACGCCATGTTTTCAAGCACCAACACATTTTGCACCGCAAAACACCACTCTTCATAGTTCTCGCGCCCTTTTAACTTCGGAATATTAGCTAAATAGTTCGACGTCATTTTTACACAAAACCACACAGTACTGAACAACTTGAATCTACTAAAACGATTTAATTTTTACGTAAGCCCATAACCTGTAAGTAAAACACAGTGGCTCGTTCAATAGACTATATTGACACAACATACATAACATAGTAGGTTTACAAACAGATGGCGCTAGTAGTAGCAAGCAGCTACAATCATTACATTATTTAGTTACAACATTAACAAATATAACATCATAACAGGTTTGTTTTAACCTTAAGGCGATGGTACTATAACTACTAAGTAGATTATAGAATAGGATAAGTAAGTAGGTACTAATCTACAAATTTGATTTAAATGACTACTTGAGCAATTTGTAGGAGTTTCGGCAGGTCATTGAATAAAATATCTACGTTGTTCGCAGACAATACATTAGATATGTAGTGAGTGACATGGGGGCAAACTTAAGTAGGTAAGATAGACTATATGTATAAAAAATTACGTAGCTTAAAAAATATTTGGACTGAGTTGCTTGGCAACTCAGAATAGGAAGATTAGGAAGACAGAGAATCATAGATACACCTTGAAATATGAACTAAAAATAGGATAGATGGTGTGATCAGAATTCGTAATAGCTCTGGTACAGTCAGCGTCAAATTGATATGAGCGTCTAGAGTAGTCAAAATTATCTGAAAAACATTAAAGCAATTTGATATACGCAGTTCGAATCATCATCTTGTTATAAGCACCTTTATTACTACTAATTTTTTCAGCTTCATATTTATATTAGCAGTCAGGGTGTTCAAAAATATCTTAGCAAACAAAGCTATCAAAGGTAGTATCCAAACTCTTTTGAGTGAATACTTGAATGTCATAGATATAATTTGATAAGTCTAACTTTGAGAACTTTGTTTGCCAAGATAATTTTAAACACCCTGACTGCTCATATAAACATAAAAACAATGAGTAGTATGATATTTTGAACACCTTGGGTGCCTAAAACAATATACTGATTCGAATTGCGTATATCATTATGTTTTTCAGATCATTTTCGCCCGAATACTCAAACACATCTCAGATATAATATAAGCACATCTCAAATGACGATTTTTTGACAAATTTTAATTGAAAACTGTAAGAAAATCGCGAATTGAGACGTGCTTAATTCTGAGATGCGTTTGAGTACTCTCGACGCTCAAATAAATTTGACTATGACTGTACTTATACGCTTTCGAGACAGCGGCCCCAGATCTTACAGATATATCGAGCTGGGGTTGCGCTCTAACTGTCGTTGATATTGTTATTATATTTTCATTAAAATGATATAATTTATAAGTAACTTTGCCGAAGAATTAATTTTTAGAAGTGGTATATCAAAAACTGAAAAAGTCTGAAAATCGAGGTTTTTCGAACATCACGGAAGTAGCAAACTTGGTTCTACAGTATAAGTATCTATCTTAACGACATCCCAAAAAGTCACAACCTTCCATTTTTTGCGACCCAACGCGATTTTTGTGTCTATTTTGGGGTATAAAGGTGGTATTCCCCCAAATAGGGTAGAGGGAGATCTCCTCTGATCGGGCTCGAGCCATCTCGTCCACAGAGCGCGGTGGTCTTTCGACCGACAGTTTTTTGTGCGACTTTAAATCATTTGACCGACTTGTGCCCAGAGGACGCCTCGCCGGTAACATTAGGTTGGGGCGACACGCACAAGGGCCACCATTTAGGTGCGAGCCTCGGCTTGGTCTCTCGCCAGATGCTACGAGAGGGCATGAGGTTTTGCGCAGGATTAACGCGATCTAGGGTTAGTCTACTGTTTGCTTTCCGATAACGTTTTAGGAATTTGTATTAACGACATCTAGCGGATATTTATTGAAGCGCTTAGGTATCTTCAGTTTTCACGGTATTACTTTCTTTGGCGCCTCTATTTGCGCTTAGCAGTTCGGCAGTTTGTCGCTAGATGTCGCCTACATCTACCATTCACCCCGGTTGTTTGTCAGTTACCTGGCAATAGTCCGGGTAAGTGGTAGGCGACAGCCTCGCCAGTGCGTCGGCCGGCGTCCTATGCAGGTGTATGGTGGGCAGACCACGCTTCAGCGCGAGCCACACCGCGTCCGCTGCGCTCACGCCGCTGCCTACTATCAGAACTGGCGCAGTTGGGGTGGTAACTGGAATAGAAGAATGGTTGTTGGAGAAAGCTTTCATTTTTTCTAGTTAGAGCGTGAGCGGTGTTTGAGTTACGGGTACCAGATAACTAATATAGGTGGTTAAATAACGAAGGATTTAAATACTTGACCTAACATTTTAATCAAGCTATATACAAAAAATAAAAGACGTGTGGCACTCGGGGACTGCCGCGGTAAAGCTATTGCAAAGCCATCTAGAGGCGAGTTGCTGAACTAAAGAGACAAACGTCATATTTCAAAAAGTCATTAAAAGTTCTACTATTCATCGATAGATGGCAAAACTAAAAAGTATCACCGCTGTTCCGGTCGGAGTGGGGAGCGTGAGGTTTTTTCGTTACGGAATTTCTGGATTCGGTCCCCGCGCTCAAGGCCCGCGATAGAAGCTATGCAATAGCTTAAAAACCCCACATCAGACAACGACGACACGACGAAATGAAGCAAATGTTATGCAGCATCGGGAATCGACATATCAACCATCTACGTCTTAACCCTTGGTCCCATGATCACTATGCAGTACGCTACGTTATGCGCTATGCAGTGCCGGACACATAATCGTATGAAAAGCGTCTACAGTAGTAAGGGGGGGGGCTGTGTCCATGCTTTAATAGTTGCACCGCCTAGCTTGCTTCGCTTCCCTAGTCACCTAGTCTAGCTGCTTGCCTAGTATAGATACAGACCTGACTTACATGACTCCTCAAGAAGTGTAAGTCGCGAATGGCCTTAGGGGAGAGCAGCGCAACAGTCGCCGATCCCTAAGGCAAGCCTGGTGGGGTATCCTTCACGTGGTTGCCCCCTGCTTATTGGTCTAATTCCTAAAGAAATAGACGTAACCAAAACCACCAGACGAACACTGCCTGGGATGATGTGCTCATGTCCCGGCGGGTCCACCATCGAGCGACAAGCAGATGTTAGATAGAAATGACACAAACTCCCCAACCCTCCCCTCCCTTCAGTCACATCCAATCCTTACCCAAAACATCCGCTACGAAGCACGGTGGTCTAGCTTCGTGGGCCTGCTATCCCCAAAAAGAGCGACAGCAGGTGGGGGGAGGACCACCTACGCTTTTGCTGCTGAGCGTAGGGGACCCGTAAGGGGGGATGCAACTGGCCTGGAGGCTGAGCGGACAGATGTCTCTTCCGCAACACTCCTCTTTGGCGTGAATTTCCTCCGAAAACGGGAGGCCACGGTCTAACCAACCGTGGCAATTCAGCATGGCGGGCGGTCTTCAACCACCGCTGGTGAGAGGGGGGGGGGGGGGGGGTTCGCTTCATATATACACCCCCCTGGTTGGGCTCCGTGGTGGGTGGGGCCCGGAAAGATGAACAAAACCAAAAACACAACATGAACACCCAAAAAAATATTGACCACTTTGCGCCCTCAGCAGGGGAGGCGGTAGAAGCCAACACGGCCACTAAGGTGGACGGTGAGAGCTCTACCGCTGTCTGGTCGATCGTCAGATCGAAAGACAAAAAAAAGAAGACTGATCGTGGGAAAGAGGCAAAGCCGGTGGCTGCAGCCTCGACTACCACAGTTCGAAACTTAGAGGAGGCTAACGCCCCCCTAAGCAAGAACGCCCGTAGGAAACTACGGAGGCTACAACTGCGTAATGAACAGGCGGACCCGACTACCGGAACCACTGCTCAGAACGCCGAAGGTCGTAGCTTCTACTACAAACAACGGCAAGATGCCAAAAACAGACCAAACTCCGAACCACAAGCCACGCTGGCGAAACCTACGAGCTCGCTCGAGGTGGCTGCTGGGTCCGGCGGCCGAGGTAAGGACAGGGGAACTGTAAGCAGCAGAAGCTTCAATCGCCAGAAGCGCGCCGCCGCAGCGATCAACCGGTCGGCTCAGGCCCCAGCCGCGGCCTCGAGCCAGGCTCCGGCCTCGGTCCAAGCGGAGGGATCGAAGAGGACGCGACTGGACGATACTGTGTCCCCAAGAGGAGAACACAAGAAGCTGAAACTGGATGGCACGAGTCAAGCTCCCGCTGCCAGCTATGCTCGAATCGCGCAAAGCAACCTTAGCATGGCACTGGTAAAGACCGACAATCATCCACTGACGGAGGTACAGTCGACCGTACTGCAGAAGTACCTCTGGGGCCGGATTCTAGATGAGGCCCTGGATGACAACATCAGCTTTAACCCCTGCTTCTTGGGCAAACCCATCTTCACCGACGGGGCCCTTAAGATGTGGTGTGGAGATGTGCGAACCTGTGAGTGGCTGACAGACGCCATCGAACAGCTGCCGGCAACAGAATGCCCAAACGTTACGGTGGTAAAGCAGAGCGAGCTGACGAAGAGAGTGCGCGCAGCCATCTTCTTTCCAGTGTGCTGGGCTGAACTGGAACAAGTGAGTGTCGTTCTGGGAAAACAGAATAGGTGGGCACTGGTACACCAGTGGATTGTCTACGCTCACCAGAAACAGGCCGACAACATACTCTTCGTGACGGTAGGGATCCCGGAGTCCATTATCCCTGCCATCATGGAGAGAGAACGTCGAATGGCGTTCGGACTGGGGAGCGTCTACGTACGCTTCTATGGTGCGGAAGGGAAGCTCCAAGACCACCCGCCCAGCAAACTGATGTCGAACACATCACCAGAAGGACCGGCAGACAAGCCTGGTCCTAGTGAAACTGACACGCCCGAGCACACCGACTCACCAGCACCCCCCTCTCTCCCACACTCTTCGCCCAAACCTTCGTGCTCAGGAACGGAGGAAGCGCTGTGTGAGGAGATGATAGAAGACCTGGTGCTGGCTTCGGATGAGGACGACGAGGAGGACAAGGGGACGGGAAACCAAGATGGTGGTGACCCAAAACCCGTCCTCTTATAAAATCGTCCAAGCAAACCTCCAGCACAGCCTCACTGCTACGGCTAACCTGCGCAGAGTGCTGGGGGACCCAAACAGCGAGACCATAGCCCTGATCCAGGAGCCGTGGATCAGGGCGGGGCGTGTGTGTGGTCTCAACAATCTGAACGGTAAGCTAATATACGACAACACTTGTAATAACCCGCGTGCATGCATTTTTGTGCCTCGCAACCTAACTGTTGTACCCATAACCGAGTTCTGTTCCAGAGACCTGACGACCGTCAGGCTCCAGGGCATTTTCGGGGAGGAGACCGAAGACGTAGTGCTAGCGTCAGCCTACATGCCCGGCGACGAGATGGTGCCCACGGCAAGCACTACAGATCTGGTAAGACAATGTGAACATAATAACTCCAAACTGATAATCTCAGCAGACACGAACGCGCACCACCCCATATGGGGCATGCCCGTCGCAAACAGCAGAGGAGAAGACCTGGTAAATTTTCTCTTCACCTCCAAACTCACCATAGCAAACAAGGGCGCGGAACCAACCTTCGTGACGAAACGATGCCGCACTATAATCGATCTCACCCTTGTATCGGATAACTGCTCTGACAATGTGCGCAACTGGAGGGTATCAGATGAGGTATCCTCTTCCGACCACAGGTGGATCAGATATGAACTGACGCTGAACAAAATGATCCCAACACCTACGCGCAACCCACGAAAAACAAACAAGGTACTGTTCATAAACTCTCTGCAGCAGCACCTGAGTGAGGGTGATCCGGTATCAAGCATAAACAACACTGCAGAGATCGAAACTGCAGTACAAAAAATCACGCAGAGCCTTACCAAAAGTTATGAGAAATCTTGCCCTCTCACCGTTATCAGTAAAACTGACTCAGGTAAGGAAAACTGGTCCCGGCGATTGGAGGAGCTCAAGAGTAAGGTCCGTAAGTCATTTAACAGAGCCATGAACACCTATGACGACTCCGACTGGTACGTATACAAGAAGTCCCGGGCGGAGTACAAAAAACAGTTACGCCGTAGGAGTCGTCTCAAATGGAAAAACTTTTGCAATAACATAGAATCAAACTCTGAAGCGAACAGAATCAGGAAAATCCTAGCAGCGGAACCTAACCGCGAGATTGGTTCGCTAAAGAAATCTGATAACACCTACACCAAAACAGCAACAGAAACACATGAACTACTCCTGCAAACACACTTCCCGGGGTGCGTTTTAGGTAATGAAACTGAGTGGCGTAACAACAACCAAGTCAAGCCATCGGTTACAGACTGGGCAGTAGCTCGCTCTGTGGTAACCAATGAAAAGGTAGACTGGGCCATCAACACTTTCAAACCATACAAGTCGCCAGGTATGGATGGAATATTCCCCGGCCTCCTACGCTGGGGCGCAGCACACATAGGCGGAACGCTAGCGGCAATCTTCACAGCCTGCCTGGCATTCCGTTACGTACCGCTTATGTGGAGAGAGGTTAGGGTTCTATTCATACCCAAACCAGGAAAAAGCGACTACACTGAAGCAAAGTCCTACAGACCGATCAGTCTCACCTCCTTTTTATTAAAGACCCTAGAGAGGCTCTGCGATCGACACATAAGGGACAACATACTAACAATAAAACCATTACATCCACAGCAACACGCCTACAGCTCAGGCAAATCTACAGAATCTGCACTTCACACAGTAGTTAGCAGACTAGAACAAGACATTTCAAACAAAACGCTCTGCCTCGCAGCTTTCATAGACATTGAGGGGGCCTTTGACAAAACAAACTTCGACAGCATCAACACAGCCCTACAGAAGCACGGAGTGGAGTCAACGCTTGTGGGATGGATCATTGGCATGCTCAGACTTAGGGCAGTACGGATCGACGTACACGGGGGGACCAGGGGAGTTGTGTCAAGGGGATGTCCTCAGGGCGGCGTCTTGTCACCACTTCTGTGGAACCTAGTGGCCAATGACCTAATCACCAAGCTTAATGACCAGCGCTTCTATACGGTGGGCTATGCGGACGACCTTGCGATACTCATATCGGGCCACTTTGCCAGCGTGGCATGTAACATTATGAGCAATGCACTAAAAGTCGTCCAAAACTGGTGCATAGAATATGGACTTACCGTAAATCCAACCAAAACAGAACTAGTAATGTTCACCAACAAACGAAAACTAGGAACGTACCAACTCCCTTTCCTGTTTGATACCCAACTAACACTTTCCGATACAGTTAAATACTTAGGTATAACTTTAGATAATAAACTGAACTGGGCAACACACTTAGAAAACAAGACAAAGAGAGCCACCATCTCGTTCTGGCAGTGCCGGCGAATGCTAGGAAGAACACGGGGCCTTAGCCCAAAGATCACCCTATGGCTCTACAACACTGTAATAAGGCCCTCGCTGACTTACGGTGCCCTAGTTTGGTGGCCAAGAACGAACCAAAGCACAACCATAAACAAACTGCAAAAGTTCCAGAGACTAGCCTGCGTAGCGACTACAGGGTGCATGAGAACTGCCCCCACGGCAGCACTTGAGGCCCTGATAGGCCTGACACCACTGCACCTACATGTGCAACAAGAGGCAGCCGCAGCAGCTTACAGACTCTGGGCTTTAAGTTTATGGAACCACAACACTAAAGCACAACACACCACTATCATAGACGAACATGCAAACAGTAACCCCATGCTTCTCTCGATCTATGATAGGATATCCAAAAAACACATACACACAAGAAGCTTCACCATACAAATGCACGAAGAGCCAAGTGATAGCTCAGACATATACGAATACGAACTAAGAATATATACAGATGGCTCTAAAATGAAAACAGGTACCGGGGCGGGAACTTTCTCGGAATATCTAAACATCCATATAACAACAACGCTGGGTGCATACAACTCCATCTTCCAGGCGGAATGTGTAGGTATAATCCAAGCTGCAAGCGCAGTGCTACGAAGAAAGGTAACTGGCCAAAAAATCAGGATCCTCTCGGACAGCGCGGCGGTACTACTGGCCCTGCACAGAAGAGAACACAACTCGGGACTTACATTACAATGCCACCACCTGTTAGAACAAGTAAGTAAGTCGAATAGAGTCACACTACAATGGATAAAAGGACATAGCGGATCAAGAGGTAATGATGAAGCGGACGCACTGGCGAGGAGAGGCTCGGAGCGGCAACCAACAGGGCCCGAACCGATAATTCCCCTACCATTCAGTCAAGTCCGCGCTTGGATCCGCCAACGTACAATCAAACAACACCAAGACCACTGGGCAAGTATTCCAGATTGCAGACAGTCGAAGGAGGCCTTCCCGGTTTTAAACCCGAGATACTCCCGAAAGCTACTCAATCTGAAGCGTGACAAACTCCGACGAATTGTCGGCATTGTCACAGGACATTGCATGCTAAACAAACACCTATTTAATCTGGGTATCACGGACAGCCCCCTATGCAGAGGGTGCATGAATGCAGAGGAGACGGCCGCGCATATGCTTGTAGAGTGCGATAGCGTAGCTTCTCAACGACTACACTACCTCGGGACACCAAGGACCCCTAGGGAGGCATGCACCGGCGTCAGCGAGCTGCTGGCTTTCCTGGAGGACATCGGGTGGTTGGATTAGACTAACAGCCCCCCACCCGACACGCAAAAAGGGCCCACTTGCGGCCTAGTTGCGGAAACCAGCCCAGAAACAAGTAACAAGTAACAAGTAAGTAAGCGTCTACAGTAGTCTTTTGTTTCGCCGAAGTGTGTGTCACCGGTAAGGGGCAGTACGCTGCGAATTGCGTATTGGTCAAGAGCCCAAGGCGGGTCGGGTCTTCATCCACTGCGTTACATACAGAGGTCGGTTATTGCTGTAATAACTGGTTTTTAGCCTGGTGAAATGTATCTCTGATCTTTCAAAGGCATTCGACTGACTAAAACTTGCAAATACTACTATAAACGTTGTCGGTGTCCTGCAAGACTCGACGTTAAGACACATGCTAATCACCATTGTTATGCACGAGGTACAGCTCCTGCTCCAGTGCGGCGTGCGCGGGTTGGGTCCTATAGTATACTACTGTCGGTGTTGCACAAGGCTCGACACTGGGTCTCCTACTACTCACCATTGTTAGGCACGAGGTGTAGCGCCCGCTCTAGCGCGGCGAGCGACATGTGGACGTGGGAAGCGGGCGCGGGCGGCGGCAGCGGGTTGGGCCGGTCGCCGGCGCCGCAGGCGACCACCACGCGGGAGCAAGCATAGCGGAAGCCGCGGTTCTCTGATCTGTCGTAGCTGGAATAAAAACAATGAATCATAAGACGATTAGACGAGGTGAACTGTAATAAAAAAAAAATGTTTATTTCTAGTACAACACTCTTTTTTTTTGTGGCAAAGTTAAGTGATCTTGATGGTCTATCAATCAATCTCAGAGGCCGGTCCGTGCGGATTTGTTGTTGTTTCACGTAGAATCGCATCGTGTTGGCCATTCGGCGGCGTTCGGCTAATTTCGGAATTTTGCCCCCTGTGTCGCATCGCCCCCCACATGTGAGCGGGCGGTTGCAGAAACTAGAAGGACGGGGACGTAGTTTCCAAATGACGCGGAAAGTTCGTTTGTATGTGGGCTAAGGTACCGTTCTTATAAGTACACTGTTGGTCATCAGTGAGCGCGGCCTAAATGTATGCTATCTCACCTGTCATTATAGACATACACGCGCGATAGAATGAAATGCACAATGATTTATGCCGCCGAACAGACTTTAGCACAAGGGCTATCATAGAATAACTATTTAATGTATCTCTTTAAAATAAATTTAAATTAACTTATTAATAACTAGTATAGGCTGATGATGATGATGATGGTGATGATGATGATTAATAACTAAACTATGTCGGTAAACCCTTCATTTAAGAGTGTTCTTTCCCCGTTTGTTATTTATTTTCGCGCTAAGGTAAGCTAAAATTCGTGTTGAAATACGACAGTTTAAAATCTTGTATTTTTCAAACGTATACTTTTTTACTGTTTTAGTTGTATAGAATCAAAGTTTATGACGGTATTAAATTGATTTCATCCTTAGTGACGTCACGGCTTAAAGTTTTCTTGTAACGCCAAATTTGAATCTATGTAATAATATGGAACTATTTTATTAATGACAAGGCCTCTGTACAGCCGCTTAATTTAAATTTAATTTGTTATTATTTATTTTATTTGTCTTGTAAATTCATTTTCTGACAAGGCCTCTATACAGCTGATAAACCCTATTATGTAATTGTATTTGTCTCATTGTTCTGTAAGCTTTTTAAAAAGATTTTAATTTGTTAATTGACGTTACTAAGTGTTCCAATGTGTGTTCCCATGGTTTTAATAAATGAACTGAACTGAACTGAATCGTTGTGAGTTGCCGCCGATAGGTAGGTAATTGGATAGGAAGGATATATAGGTATGCTGAAGTCTGAACAGATATTATAGTTTACACTGTGGGTAATTATTTTTTACTTGGGCTTTTCATTATAAAATAATGCATTCCTTACCCAGTGACGATATATCTGACTTTCCTGGGGCAGTGCTGCGCGCAGCGCGCCGCGTGCGCCGCCGTCACCGACTGCACCGTCACGTTGCACCGGAAATATTGCTGCGAAAACAAACATTAATTAGTACCTTATCATTTTTCATTCTTATATTTACAATGAATTTCCGCAAAGTATCGCCTGAATCTATTATGTATTCTTAATTCTTTATTGCACAAAATAATACAATATCTTAAGACATTTAAAAGGAAAACAATGGCAAAGCTTAACCCTAATAAGGGTTCTCTTCTAGCAAACCTTATTGGGAGAGAGAGACAAAGATATAAAAGTGGATATCCCTTAGTCACCTCTTATGACACCCGCGGGAAGAGTTGGGGTAGTGCAAATTCTAAGCCAGCAGCACACGGTCACTTTACTACATTACCTACCTACCTACTTCAATTTTGTTTAGGTATTTAAGATTAGATTTTATTGGAGACGAGAGATTTTATAAAATTACATTTTATGCTGGGTAGCCCGACAATATCTTAGAGTTCAGAATTAAATAAAATTCATTCATTTCAGTGTTCTGAAGTTTGGTAAGGAAATATTTAGGTAGGTATTTCTCGCACAAGCTTAACCGCGCGCCATTAATACTAATTAGTGATCCATGGTAAAAAAAGATATTCTACCCCTGACTTGTCATTATGATAATGACATATCATGACATTTCTTTGTTTACAAAAATTATCCAGGTTTCTGAAGGTAAGTAATAACCGTTTTACAAACGGGCGGTAGGTATAAGGTCAACCGTTTTATTCGGTCTAGTTTTGAGTCAGCCAAATCGTTGATGTAAACGGCCTAGCCATTTTGTAAACGGCCTAGCCATTTTACAAACAGGCTAATTCTACGTTCTAGCTGCGACATATACGTAGCGCATGAATGAAGCCCTTTGGCCCGGTGTGGTATGATGATCTGCGAAAAACTGCCGTCCAGCTATAGACTAGCAATAAATAAATAAAAATAAATAATGCTGGACAATTCACACAGCATTATCTAGCCCCAAGCTAAGCAGAGCTTGTGTTATGGGTACTAGATAACTGATATACATAATACAATACACTACATAGATTGATATTTTTTATTATACATAGAAAACGTCCAGAAGGCCCTGAACAAATATCTGCAGATCGTACAAATATTTGTCCCGAGGCGGGAATCGAACACACGAAAACACGGCGCCACAGTGGTCGTCATAAGACTGCCGTTCCGTCCAGCAGTGGACTTACTCACACACTCACCTGCAGTTTACACTGTTGCACGTATCTAGTGCAGTAGTGTGCGACAGCGCGCGCGGAGAGTCGGTCGGCGGCGCGGGGGGCGGGTGCGGGGCGCGGGGGCAACGCCAGCCACCCCGCGGGGGAGAGGGTGCGGACGGTGCGGGGGAAGGTGTGCCACGAGCCGCCGGGCGGGCCTCGACCTAGGACTATGTGGTCTATCTGTGAAGGAGACAAGAATTCGGTATTGAAGACCTTTCCACAGCTCAGGCAATAATCAACGCTATCTATTAGACGAAATGAGAACTTAAATCTTCAGTGCTTCAGTCGTCATGACGACATCATCAACAACGTGAAACATTTTTAAACATGCTACCCATGTTCATCGATTTAATAGACGTTATCATGTCAAAAAAATATACCAATTATTTTTATATCGTTGGCCTCATGAGAAATCAAACGTCCAAAGTTGAAAGCAAACTGTGCTTTCAACTTTGGACATGCATGGCTTTAGCCGCTGCTGGCTAAAAAATAAAATAAAAATAAAATCAATCAGGGTACCAAAAATACCCGTTTAAAAACCATAGACACATTAAAATACACTTACACAAATTTCAAGATACCTGGGTGACCGGTTTTTTTTTTGGTAAATTGTGCTTATTAGAAATTACAGTAGTATTCGCCAAAAGATGGCAGGAAGAGTCATATTTTTCAGTTTAATTCTTAAGTTCATTATAAAAAAGTTGATTATTGAAAACACGAATAAAATAGTATTACTATTCGCCAATAGATGTCAGGAAGAGTCAATTGATTACGATAAAGTTAATTATTCAAAACGTAATTAAACTAATAAAACGACATTTTCTGAAAATAAATCCTAGCTAGATCGATTTATCGCCCTCGAAACCCCCTGTATACTAAATTTCATGAAAATCGTTGGAGCCGTTTCCGAGATCCGGATTATATTATATATATGTATATATACAAGAATTGCTAGTTTAAAGGTATAAGATAAGTGAGTAATCTGTATAATCTATGCATTAGGCACAAGATTTTATTTTAGAAACGCAATTAGAACACTGACCTGTTTTTCTACATCGTACTTCCATTCTATAAGTGGGTCTGCCTGAATTCCTAGATCAGCACACGGCCGCAGTAAATTGTCCATCTGTGAAAAAAAATGGTTGTCTCTAAAGTCTGTTAAGGAACGATAATTTTACGTGATTTATCACGCCGTTTACTTGGTCTATTGAAAATCTAGTTCGTAGTTTGTATACTGTTTTTGCCATTCAGGTGTTAGCTAGCTATCAACGCTATATATTAGACGAAATGAGAACTTTAATCTTCAGTGCTTCAGTCGTCATGACAACATCATCAACAACGTGACACTTTTTTGAACATGCTACCCATATTCATCGATTTAATAGACGTTATCATGTCAAAAAATATACAACTTCTTTTTATATCGTTGGCCTCATGAGCAATCAAACGTCCAAAGTTGAAAGCAAACTGTGCTTTCAACTTTGGACATGCATGGCTCTGGATTTACGCGACTTCCCCCCAAAAGTGGGTTTGGCTATTAACAAATTTTGAGCAGGATGTAAATTCAAGACTGTCGCTGTAGCGACTAAGAAGGCTCAAATTAAAAAGCGTATATATATATAAATGAGTACACGTATTTATGAAAATAACCGTTTTTGACAATGACTGAACTATACCGAGAATATCCGTCTAATACTTACCAATTAAATAATAGCAATAAAATCGGATAGGACCTAAAATTAAATGATTAAAGATGGCGACATCCAACTGTTGAAGTCAAAACAAATCAACAACTAGATAAGTTGCACTACATTGTAAACAATCGAGGCACAGGTTATCTCGGTAGATATGCCAAAGCTTCATTCATTTATGTATCAATTAAATTATTCCGATAAGTATAATATATCATATTTTGATAATTAATAGACGTAGTTTTAACTGGACAGGACACATAAAATGTAAAATTTTTCGATCATATCATGATCAAAGCTACTCCTACGATAATAAGGAAAACCGCGAAAACGAATGGTTTTATTCCAGGCGGCCTTCAAGAAAAATTAATTTAGATTTTTTTACAGGCTTAATAAAGGAAATTATTCTCGACTGAAACATTCGTTCAAACGACAAAAGCTACTGAAAATTGCCAATGTTCAAAACTGATATACGTTACGTCTTGTTCAGCATTTTTGTCGTTGATGCCCTCTATACCATAAACGAGTACCTACTTAAGTAGGCGAGTAATAGGTTTCTATTATATTACGTATTACACAAAATACCTATTCGTTTGTATGTATTATTAATGATTTCGAAACTGCTAATTGCTAAAAGGTTATCACTATCACATTGTAAGCTCGATAGCTTTGAGATACCTAGAGGATGCCATTTTGAATTTTTAATTGTCGTTTTGTAGTTTTTTGCGTCGTATTTTTTGTAGGTAATTTTGTGACACAGAATAAATACTTATGTCCAATTTTTGTATTTTATCGAGTATTTTTTTATTTGATTTTAGTAACTAGGTCTGACGAATGTCTTAATTATTTATTGTATTTCAATAATGGATTGATAGGTTTATGTAGGTAATTTTTATTTTGTATTTTTAGGTGTCGTTGTAGTACTTTTTATAAGTATTTTATTTTCTGAAAACACTCAGATCACGTTCAACAAATATCTGCAGATCGTAGAAACATTTGTTCCGAAGCGGAATCGCACCCACAACCTCCAGTGTCGCAGGCGGACCATCCCATACTATATACCTAAGTCTGTGCATATGATTTATGATATTAGATAAGTAAATAAATAATGTTGGACAATTCACACAGCATTTTCTAGCCCCAAACTAAGCAAAGCTTGTGTTATGGATACTAGATACCTGATATACTTAATACAATACACTACATAGATATATATCTATTATACATAGAAAACATCCAGAACGCCCTGAACATATATCTGCAGATCTTACACACATTTGTCCCAAAGGCGGGAATCGAACCCGCAACCTCCCGCGTTGCAGGCGGACATTCATCCACCGCGTGAGTCAGACCACAGAGGTCGTCCATATTGGATTGCAGTATCTGGCGCAGCGCATCAGCATTGCCATACAGCGGGGGAATGCAGCCAGCGTCTTGGTACACGATGACTGGTATCGATATCAATTGAGCTACCTCTACCTGTAGATCGTATATATAGATTAATAACTCAAGTTTTCCGTACAAACCTTGTCAGTTTCCGAAAATCGTCGACTTTTGACCAAATTCGAAGTTTTAAGTATTTTTTTAGTTTTCACCCGTTTGTACCTTCCGGTTTTGGATTTAATCACGTTGCCTGTTTCTAGGTCTATCATAATCAGCACATTTTTAGATCCTATAAGTGGATTTTCTTAAAAATGTTTCTCAATTATCAAAAAACGGAATATTTTGCACAAGTTTTTAGTAATTAATCAATTATTGTAGGTATCGGTTTAGATTTACAATTCAAGCATTCTAAAGAAATCTTGTCAGTTTCCGCAAATCGTCGACTTTTGACCAAACTCGAACTTTTTGTAAATACCATCAGGGCCGCCGCGCGGTGACGCGTGACGTAACTTTATAGAAAAAAACTAGTGTTCATGAATTACGGGACAGTAAAGCATGACAAAGTAAAAAATGACATAGATGATTTTGGTATTTTATTAAAATCAACTGCATGACTTGGTTTAAGTTCTTATCACGGACCACACGGGGCTCTGATAGCGAGTAGATATTGCCGCAATTTCAGAGAGTGATTTGCAATTTATTTGATTTCTCAAGGATTATACTTACATATTAGGTAATAATAATAATTTGTTCATTTTTCAGATTACATAAATCCATTCATTTGTAAAAAATATTATAGACTATGTTAGTTTATTTAATTGCAACATACATTTTTAATTAAATAATTACTAGCTAGAAATTATTAAGTATTTTATTATATTTATTCAAGGTTAGGTCTATAAAAACTAGATGATCGCTGTATAAATATAATTTAATGATTGTATATTATATTTATAGGCTAATATTATAACGAGGAAGTAAGATTTGATTGTACGTTTGTATCACAGATATCAGAAACTAAGGTTTGTATTGAGTAGACTCCGAAACTACTGGACCGATATTTTTTATTTCATCATTAAAAAACTTACTTCTCAGGGAGTGACATAGGCTTTATTTTATCCCGGAATTACCTAAAAATCAAATCTTTTCACTTTATAATATGAGTATAGAAAACTTCATAGTTTTTTTTTTATCACCTTCATAAACTAGCTCGGCCGAGACAGTCCAGCGAGCCGAAACGGCATTGTCAGTCCCAGCAGTGACCTTCGCGACCTACATATCGAGCGTTTATTTATTATAAAACAATAGAACTTAGTCGAAATGGACTACGGGACTACTCATATCCTTTGATAATAAAGTTTACCTAATCTAAAAAAACAACCTACATTTTTTTCTTTGAACGGACGAAAATAGACTTACAGTCTCAAGACTAGTAGGTAGTTGAAAAGAAGTAGTAATAGAAAAGAATACGAGGCGTTAACGAGTTTTGAATAGTAGCAGTGTTTAGCAAATTTGTAAACAGAGTTCACTTTTAATTATCAACAGTCTCAATTTCCAAAATTCAAAAGAATAAGAGTTTTGAATTAGCAGCAGTGTTCAGAAAACTTGCAAACACTTTTAATTGTAAATAAAAAATACTGATAAAATATAAATTAACTAATTAAAAACTTTATCTCTACTAGACTTTTACAATGTGGCATCATATTAACATAATTAAAAACTTTAAAAAACTATAAACCGACTTCAATTTTTATAGTTATTTCATGAATTTTCATGGATCCCGTTGTCAGAACTGAACCAAATAAAAATGGGACCACACGGGAAGCACCAGCTTTCATATCAAAAAAGAAACATGAAAATCGGACCAACCAATCAGTTCGGAGGTAACAAACATAAATAAAAAAAGAACAGTCGAATTGAGAACCTCCTCCTTTTTTTGAAGTCGGTTAAAAATTTATAACACTCGTAATTTGCACAAGTTCAATAGGTAAACAAACTTTTATCTAACTCAGTGACAATGTTGTTATTTGTTATCAAATGATTAAAATAATATGTTACTAGGCAGATATCCAAAGCGTTTGCTGGCTTTGCTCCAATACTAATAAACTACTCTAATTTACTAAACTGAGACAGAAAAACCGGGTTTTTGTTGAATCCTAACTTTTTTTTAATAAAGTAGAGTACCTACCTACCTATGTTAAATATGTATGTAATACGTAAAACCTATATTTATTTATTTTGTGAAACTATGGACTTGTTCGAAATAAAGACTTTTATTATTATTATTTTATATATTATTATCATTTTTAGGGTTTCCAGATCACTTATGGTCTGACCAGATAAGAAACTTATGGTCTCGCTTTGAATGTGATTTTCCCTACCAGGTAAACTTAAAATATACATTAATAATTTTATAAAAAGTATCTTTATTGATAAAGAGAATTATAATCAACTGTGTACTAACTATAGAAATATATTAAAAATAGAATAGAAATGAATTAAAACTAGAATTTCCAATTGAAAAATTTAACTTTTTTTTTTTTCACACAGCATTATCTAGCCCCAAGCTAATCAGAGCTTGTGTTTGGCCCATAACACAAGCTCTGCTTAGCTTGAGGCAATTTATTTTACTCACCAGCAACGGAATAGGGTTCTGGCTCCGTCCCTCCAGACCTTCCGCCAACGCCATGAGGTCTGTCTCGTACAGACTCTGTCCCGGGGGTAGGTTGGACAGCCTGGAAATATATTTAATTCACTTAAAAACATCACACTTATATTAAAAATTAGCTGCGCCCCGCGGCTTCGCACGCGTTGTTACTATGGAAACATTTAAAGGTGATTATTATCCCACGGGAACCAATTTGTGAGATCTAAGTAGACTATGTTTGATTCCAGGACTAGACTAGAATTATATGTATGCAAAACAGCCCGATCCGTTCAGTAGTTTTGGCGTGAAGAGATAACAAACATCCATCCATCCATACATCTATACAAACTTTCGCATTTATAATATTAGTGTGATGCGAAAAGTTGGATCGATGGACGGGGATGTTTGTTACCTCTTCACGCCAAAACAACTAAACGGATCGGTCTAAAATTAAGTTCAAGCCGTTCTAGCTTCGAATAAAACAGGTTGGTAGTTTCAATTTTTACCCTATAAATCAGCCAATCCCATGGGATAGAAATAACCATAAACGTTTCCATAGAAACAATGTGTAGGAGGTTGTTTAAATACCAATGGGAACCATCGTCCCCAAGACGCTGTCTGCATTACCCCGCCGTACCATATTAATATTGTCTGGAAGATTCTAGAACAACGTGATCTATGTTATTTATGTGTGACTTATCTCGAATATTAAGGAAGAATACTAAAAGCGTATTATTTATGTGACATTGAATCATAATTATATGGAAGTTTTAAAGATCCTAGTACCTAATGATTTAGGAGCGAAGGCATAGATTGGTGTAGATTCTGTTGTTTTAGAATTTGCTTTTAGGAATATCAAATGATACATTTCGACTTCTTAATCGATTCCAGCGATTCTTAAATCCTTATTTTTGCTAGTTTTGATGTCAAAGAGAAGATAACTATTTAATTTGAAAAGCTATCGTATAATTGACATTCGTAAAACCTCATTTAAATTTTATATAGGTATATTTAAATCTATGCTAATTTTATGTAATTCTAAAACAACAGAATCGACACCATTATCGTACTGTAGTATACATAATTATAGTATAATATTTTTTGAATATTTTTATATGTAATTGTAGTCTGGTGCATGCTGCTACCAAAGTCGCTTTTCTTAGCTTCTATAGGCTAAAAAACAACAAGTTTCAATAAATTTCCACGTTATATTCATAATAGCCTGCTAACTGCTAAATCTCGCTGTCTTCTTCTATTGACATAAGCCAAACTGAGAAATAAAACTACTAAGCAGCTGTTTCATGTTAGCAGACCATTATGAATGAGCCCCCTCATTTTTTTTGCGTAGGTGGGGTAAGTTACTATACTCATTCGTACCCTGAGATTCACATGGGGGGCGGGCCTTGTGATAAAAGCCACCAAGGCGTTTATCAGGGGGAGGCTTGCGTCCAGCAGTGGACCAATATAGGCTGTTCAGTTTGAGGGTATGGGTCTTTGCTTACCTGGCTCTGAGCATATCATCGATGGGCAGGTCCTCGGGCACTGGTTTGAGGTAAGGCACGTTGCCAGCTAGCATGAATGACGTCACCATTCCACTCGGGCCGTTGCCTGCAGACGAGATCACAAATAAATAATTAAATACATTTATGTAATGTTAGTCCCATGGAATAATAATATTTGAACTTGTTCAAAAAAAACTATAAACCGACTTCAATTATGTAGGTTTTTCATGGATCCCATTGTCAGAGCTGGACTGAATGAAAATGGGACCACACGGTAAGCTTTCATAATCATGAAAATCTGACCACCCAGTGCAAGTTCTGAGTAACAAACATAAAAGTAAAAATTCCTCCTCCTGTTTTTGAAGTCGGTTAAAGTAATTATGAAGGGTTCAAGATCCTTATTTTAGCTAGTTTTGATGTCAAATATAAGATAACTATTCAATTTGAAAAGCTATCATCCATTTGTTGAGGTTGAGGTTTATTTATCTATTTAGAACTGAATCGACCAGCTCGTGTAACAAATCCTTATTTTAGCTAGTTTTGATATCTGATAACTATTCAATTTGAAAAGTTATCAAGTTATCATCCATTTGTTGAGGTTGAGTTTGATTTATCTATTTAGAACTGAATCGACCAGCTAGTGTAACCGTACCATTATTGCTGCTTCTGCTCGTTAATTATCATTTGTCAGCTCCAGGTCAAATGTTTTGACTTGTGCTATCCAGCCAGGCTAATGCACGGTTAGCTAAAAATACCTAGGGTTGTCACGAAGGTCATTTGTCCAATGGATCCACGCCATACGTCACATACTCGTGTATGTGTTCAGTGTTCAGGAGACATAATAAAATGTCTGCTTTTTAACTGCTTCAAACAAGGCCTCCTCCCTTTTTTGAAGCAGTTAATTTCTCAATTCGACTGTATGTTTTTATTTTATTTTTGTTACCTCAAAACTTTTGACTGTGTGGTCCGATTTTCATGATGTTATTTTATGAAAGAAATAAACGATTTGACTCTGACTCTGATTATGACAATCGTATCGTTACAGAATGACTGGCTTTACGAAGCGTAATGTAGAAACAATTGCAACGTCAAAATCCGTCTCGTTGCTCGTCCATCCGTGCGAAGCCAAAACGGTTAGTAGTAAACTATAAGGGACCCCGTGCACTAGACAGCCTCTCTGTATCTAAAGTAATGTTTTGAAAAAGTTCCGAACGCAAAATACGTCTGGCTGCTTCAACTAGTGCGCGGAGACTAACCGCAGCCGATACATTCGCCTACACAACACACGTTCTGGCTGCTGCTGCCGTGCAAACAGGCGCGTTGTATTGGCTGCCGCAGCCGTTAATTCGTGGTTGCCTAGTGCGCAGGCTCATAAACAACATAATATGTTTTACTGGCTGCGCAGCCAGGCTGCCTAGTGCGCGGGGTCCCTAAAGTAGAATGATGAATCGCGTATTTTTAAAGTTCCGTACCTCGAAAGGAAAAAAAACGGAACCCTTATAGGATTACTTTGTTGCCCGTCCGTCTGTCTGTCTGTCAAGACACCTTTTCTCAGGAACACGTGGGGTATCAAACTGGAATTAATATAAAATAACCAGGTATACTGTCCCTTGGAGCAGTGCAAAAATCAAACTTCTAAGCCAACGCAATCAAAAGATACAAACAGCCTCTTATGCCGCAAATTTCCGCAAACTTTCTACGCTTGCGAGGTAATCAAAACGTACAGGGTACTTCCCGTGAACGCAGAATCTTGAAATTTGGTACGAAGCCACGTCATATAGCACATATAAAGAAAATATTGCTAAAACAGTACATTTTAGTTACATCATATTTACTTACTACCCCTGTCCTCATAAACGCGTAAAGATATCAATGGTATAGAACCCTTCGTGCGCGAGTCCGACGCGCGCTTGCCGGTTTTTCATTTTTATAAAATTGTGTAATAAATTTCTGTAATTTCCACGCAACCGAAGCCGCGGGGCATAGCTAGTATTAAGGCGCATAGGGAGCTAATATGACAGCGTCAACTATTTTATCATATTATTACGTTTATGATAGGAAATTTTAAAAACCCATCGTACAGTTTGTGGTATCTATTATTAGCTATTTGTTAATGTTAATACTTTTGTAATAGTTTTAACTTATATATGTAGTTTAGAAAGAGATGCGAAAGTAGAGTTTGGTGGACAAAAAGCGCAACTTCGTATCTCTGCCTAAGCTTTACAAAATGAAACTATTACAGATGCATTATTAATAAATAACTTATAGTATATACCGTAAACTGTACGATGGATTTTTAAAACTTCCCGTGTTTAACGTAATAACAAGATAAAATAGGTGGGAGCGCCACTTAAATAATCGTCAATACAACTGCGCAGGCGCTCCTATATTTCTTTCTATATTCTAGAAACGTCAGACCTTTTGACTTCTGACCCTCTCACTATAAATTAGTATGTATGACATGCTGGTTTCTATCGATGTCTTTGTACAAAATAACACCACGCAGGCTAAATGTATCTTCGTCGTTTCTTTACTATTGTCTACACAGAAGCGACAAAACTAAAGCCCACAATACCCACGCTGGTCACGCGGGTTGGGAATCGCAGTTCGGTGGCAAAATTGTTCTGCAGGGGGATGCTGCTGCTCGCCCCCCGGTGGATATTCTCTTACGACGCGAAGATTTCTCTCGCTGTAAGTGTTCTAATAACTCCGAGATTTCTCTCGCATTTAGGGTTCTAACAACTCCAAAATTTCTCTCGAACTTAGTGTTCTGATAGCTCCTCGCTTCGCTCGTGAGTTATTCTAGAATCATGAGCTGCGCTCGGGATTAAATGACGCCCGTGACGTAATTCACTGCTTTATGCCCTTGGCTCGTAATCTACTATTGACCACAATTCATTATAAATACATAGAATTAAGATGGCCTGTTTACTATGTCTTTGCGGAAGTTGGAGCTTCCCATATTACGTTTTCCTGTTTAAGAGATGTTATAGCATACTAGTTACTGCTCGCAGCTTCGCACACGTTGTTTTTATGGAAACGTTTCAAGGTTATTTATTTATATCCCAAGGCAACTGTTTTTAACCGACTTCAAAAAAGGAGGAGGTTCTCAATTCGACTGTTTTTTTATGTTTGTTACCTCAGAACTTTTGACTGAGTGGTCCGATTCTAATTTCGTTCAGTTCTGACAATAGGATCCATGAAAATTCATGAAAAAACTATAAAAATTGAAGTCGGTTTATAGTTTTTTAAAACAAAATTAATTATATGAGATAAAAGTAGCCTATGTCTTATTACAGACCTAGAACTGTAGGTATGCAAAATTTCAGCCTAACCTGTTCAGTAGTTTTTGCATCGCATTAGTCGGATGAACTTCAGCTCGATCAGTTACTTCTCTTCAGGTGTAACACAACATAAAGAGCGTAAGTCAAACGTCATAAATAAATAATGTGGACAATTCACACAGCATTATCAAGCTAAGCAGAGCTTGTGTTATGGGTATTAGATAACTTATATACTTAGTACAATACACTACATAGATAGATATGTTTTATTATACAAACATAGAAAACACCCAGCCTCGTCTTTATAATATTAATATAGGTCTACAAATTCTATGAAATATGGAGCGTGTCGCTTTTTTTTATTATCAGAAATAGACCTTCGTTTGACCGCAATCTCACATGATGGAAAGCGAAGATGCGGCCGACGATGTATCACGAAGGTCTAGAAGATGGCTACTCCGGACCACATTCGGAAACATAACAGAGTTGCTTCACGGACTGGCCCAGTCCGGAGGGTGGTGACAAGCCACGGCCGAAGCCTACCACCAGAGGGTACCGCTCTTAGCACCACCCAGAGGACACGTGTAGGGTATCAGAGGGTCTACACCTACGGACGTGAGCGATACTGTCCCGCTAGTGATTTACTTTACAGACTTTCTAGAGGTTTACATTACATACAGGCATTTCACACATGTTATGCACGTCTGCATGAGTAGCTCTACACCTTAACTATGTTTGATTTCACACGGCGCGTAAGAAATCTTCTGATAACCGTTGGCATGAGTAGTAAAACTGTATTGAAACATAAAATAAGATTTTCAGGTTTGGAAATTGACCGTTTTTACTAGGTTATTGCGTATTTTTAACCGACTTCAAAAAAGGGGAGGTCATCAATTCGACTGCTTTTTTATGTTTGTTACTTCAGAACTTTTGACTGGGCGGTCGGATTTTCATGATTCTTTTTTTATATGAAAGCTGGTGCTTCCCGTGTTAAAATGGGACCCCATTTTAATTTGGTTCAGTTCTGACAGCGGGATCCATGAAAATCATGAAAAAACTATAAAAATTGAAGTCGGTTATAGTTTTTTAAAACAAAATTAATTATTTATGATAGTAGAAGTATGTAGTGTATGATAGTATTTAATTCAATTTGATTATATGTAATTTAATTTTTCTATTTTATTTCAGTCAATTTGTTTTTTGATTTGATTGATTTTATAATATTTTATGTACTTAAATGTGATTGAATTTGTTAATTTGATAATATTTAAATAAAATTTGGTACGTAGTATAAGATAATTTTGATATAAGAGGTATGTACCTACCTTAGCTGTGCCTACTAACATTTAATATAAGAAACTACCTACTAACAAACTATGGATTAAGTAATCTGAAATAAAAGATTTTGAATTTATGTATGTTCGTCCATTTCTCCGCCAATTATAGACCGATTATTTATATATTTAGCTGTATGGTGCCGGCTTAGAATTTGCACTACCCCAACTCTTCCCGTGGGTGTCGTAGGAGTCGAGTAAGGGATTTCCACCGGCCGCGGGCAGCAGCGTTTCCTGCAGAACAATTGTACCACTGAACTGCGATCCCCAACCTGAATGCCCAGCGTGGGGATTATGGGCAGTACTCCCCATGAGAATAAAGCCAATAAGGCGCTTATCGCGGAGGCCTGTGTGACCAGCAGTGGGCCATAGGCTGTTGGGGTTAGGATAATATTTTATTTTAAGGACCTGACTTTGATAATATTTTGGATAAGTTATCAAAACCGGTACTTATTAAATTAAGGCGATTCGTTTATTTTTCGACAAAAAACGTATACTTCATGATTTAGGTATATTTACGCTAGCTTAGCTTCTGCCCAGTGATACCGAACGATTGATAACGATTATCAATATGTTATTATCAGTAAAGGGGATTAATAAAGTTATTAATTGAATGATAAGCCCAGCAAATTAATATCACTTTCAGGTACAGTCAAAAGTAGCTATACTGAGCAATACTTCAAAGAGTAGTTAGCATACTGAGCA
This sequence comes from Eupithecia tripunctaria, assembly GCA_955876795.1. Lineage (NCBI taxonomy): Eukaryota > Metazoa > Arthropoda > Insecta > Lepidoptera > Geometridae > Eupithecia > Eupithecia tripunctaria. The sequence goes on along the minus strand of OY041623.1, from coordinate 1,228,408 downwards.
ATATTTCAAAAAGTAGCTAGCATACTGAGCAATATTTCAAAAAGTAGCTAGCATACTGAGCAATATTTCAAAAAGTAGGTAGCATACTGAGCAATATTTCAAAAAGTAGCTAGCATAAAACTTTTAAACTTTCGCGATTTGTTAACATAATTAAATTATTATTTATCGGGTATTTATGCGGTAGAAACGTAGGGGAAATAAAAAAAAAAAGACGTGTGGCACTCGGGGACTGCCGCGGTAAAGCTATTGCAATGCCATCTAGAGGCGAGTTGCTGAACTAAAGAGACAAACGTCAAGGTTTTTTCGTTACGGAATTTCTGGATTCGGTCCCCGCGCTCAAGGCCCGCGATAGAAGCTATGCAATAGCTTAAAACAAAGGTACGCGATAAATACCCGATAAATAATCATTTAATTAAGTAGCTAGCATACTGACGACTTTTGTGTGCTGCATTCTAACAGTAAAATAATTATCAATATTAGTTGTAGCTCCTAAAATTTATTTTTGTTTTATATTTAGTTTAGCTCCATTGAAATAACGTAAACCAATTGATCGTAGCGACAATTTTATATTCAATCAAATCCTGCTAATTTTATAAACGCGAAAGTTTGTAAACCTGTATGTTTGTTGCTCTTTCACGCAAAAACAACTGAACGGATCGGGCTGAAATTTTGCATACATGTAGGTCTAGGCCTAGAATAACACATAGGCGTTTTATCCTATAAATCAGTTCCCGTGGGATAGGCATGTGAAGCCGCGGGGCGCAGCTAGTACAAAATATTACTTTAACAACAGGCTTAGTTAGCATTTTACTTTAGTGTTTAACATGGTCTACCGTCTATATTTTCAGAATCCTTGACTTTTATAAAAGCGAATTCGGCAAATATAGCAGAAAACATACATACATTTAAATATTTAATCAACGTAACGTGTAACTAATTACTCGAACGCCCTTGACTGGTGACATTTAGCTAAAAAAAAACAAAAACTGTTATCATAATTTAATAGGACATCACATGGAACTCTAAAAAATTACACGACGATTTTAAAGAGGGTTTGGTGGCTTAACTAGGCCTAAATCTTAGCACTCATGTTTTTTTATCATGGAATATAAAAAAACTAGTATCTTACAAAAATCATTATTTTTTCTTTTGTTCCTTGAAAGTATTTAACATGATTGAGAAATAAGTGAATAAATAAAGATCATGAACTGTTTCGCACATAATTTGGTCGAGATCACCAAATAGTCTAAGTCAATGAGTGCTCAAAAGAGTGTTGGTGGATGGAAAAGTGGAAAGTAGAAAGTTTGACTTCTGAACTTTGTTCAGACTAGTTAGAGGACAAACTTGCTAGAAGCATACCTATATGCATCAGTCGTTCGAGGAAGGCATTTTGACGATCTTGGGCATTGATTTATTAAAAACGAAGATGAGGCACTGGTTGCTCGAAAGTGGCAACCTCAAATTGTGTAAAATTGTGTTCTCCCACATCAGTCACCGTCTGACCGGCGGCACGGGCGGTCGTGATTCGCGTGAAATATTGTTGTCTCAGTCTCACTTCGGTCCTAGATACGTCTTTCCGTCTTTGTTCTTCTTTGTATTGCACAGGACTGGAAATATAACTGTGAGCGTATGTGTTTTCGTGTAGTTGTAACACATGCCAATTTTTGAGTAAGCGCTGGGAGGACGTAACCTATCTTCCCTTTTTAAATCAATGATCTTGGGCGATCGTGTGAGGTAATAATAATAATAATGTTGAAAAATTCACACAGCATTATCCATTCGTGTTATTCAAGTTATTCATTGACCTAAAAAGCAGGGAAACAACAACGGGCTAAATCTTACTCACCAATGACAACAACTTCTTTGTAGATCTCGTTATCCGACAGCGCGTGCTGGCAGGTTTTCATTGTGTCCTTCATTTTGTCAAGTTCTGACTAACTGTCAAATTGTTAGCACTACACTATCACTCTTAACAGCTTTCAAGCTTCTAATAAATGCAGTCAAATAAATTATATCACAATATAAGTTAAATATAGTTTGTTCTTTTAGATTTGTGTTAATATATCTTGGGTATCCGATTCTATATAGATTTTTTTTCGAGATAATTCTAAATCTTTGCGTATTTTGATGGTTTATGTGATTAAGTAGCTTATATTTTATCTTCTTGTGAGTCAATAAACTAATATTTCTTCCAGATACGTTTGTACGAAATTATATTTGGACAGTTTTTGCTTAAAGAGCAGCTTCTTTAGCTTGCTTTGTCAATGTTTCTTGTGGTTTCACCAATGAACTGTCAAAAACCAAATATATAGCTGGATCGGTACATAAATCTGCTGTACTCTGTACAAACAGCTTATATATTATGAGAGGATTAAAATTTACGCAGTTTTGAGTCTTACGGACTAGTCTTGCGATGTTTTTTCTTTCTTCGTTTTATATTTTTGTAATAATTTAGGAGAGCCGTTATCGTTGAAGACGCCACGTTTGCGATGTGATCTCTTCGCACTTGGATATATCTGAAACAAAACACGGATATATTAGCAACAGCCAACAGCTCAACAGCCTATATTGGTCCACTCCTGGACGCAGGCCTCCCCCTGATAAGCGCCTTTATTGGCTGTTATCTCATGGGGGGTAATGCCTATAATCCCCACGCTGGGCATGCTTGGGGATCGCAGTTTGGTGGCAGACTTTTTCGGCAGGAGGCGCTGCTGCCCGCCTCCGGTAATCCCTTAGTCGCCTAAGCCGTAAGAGGCGACTAAGTCTAACTACTACTAATTTCAAATGATTGTCAATCAGCCAACTAAAATCTGCTGTTCAAAAGTGGTTACTAACCCCCGAATACTCAAACGCATCTCAGATTTAAGCACGTCTCAAATGACGAATATTTGACAGTTTTTCATTGAAAACTGTCAAAAAACCACGACTTGAGACGAGCTTAAACCTGAGTTGCGTTTGAGTATTCGGGGGTAACTCTATCGTATGATGAGACAGAAAGATACTTTCAAAAGTAGTGTTATGTATATTATTTTCAAATTTATTATTATTTTTGTTTTGTACCTAATTTTAGCTTAGTTTTATGCATTTTGGTTTTCTTATTATAAATTATCTGTAGTTTTGAGTAGTGTTGTCAGTTTACTGAGGCTTATTTAAATCTATGTTTGTTAAAAATATGTAGACATGTTTATTTTGGTGACAAAGGCCATGATGAATCTCATCACTATAGTATATAACCTCTTACATTTTTTTAAATAATATAACAGTCAAAAAAGTATGTTTCCGATGTAGTCGTTGAAGGTAAAAGTTGTTTTTCCTCCTTTTGTTAGCGCTATCAGTGAGTTAGGGCTCCGTGTTGTTTATGTACAATAACAATAATAATAATGTTGGACAATTCCCACGGCATTATCCCCAAGCCCAAGCTAAGCAGAGCTTATGTTATGAGTACTAGATAACTGATATATTAATACAATACCTACAAAACATAGTTTTTTTTTAATTATACATAGAAAACATACAGAACGCCCTGAACAAATATCTGCAGATTGTACACACATTTGACCTCCTGCGTCAGACACAGAAGTCATCTAATGTTCATTATGACTACTATCGAACTGTAAAATGACACCCCGTCCTCGGTAAATTTGACTTGTCTAAGTCTTATTTTGTATGTCTAAAGAGTGCTTGTCTAAAGAAATAAACGATTTGATTCTGACTCTGACTCTGGATTGCGCCTGTTTCCTAACAGTGAAAAGAAACCATAAAAACATTAGTGAAATAAGAGTTTCGAAGTTTGGTGGCGAACAAAGTTTTGAAACGTCATTGTTTTCGTAGATGCTCACGTTGCCTCAACAAATAGGAAACAAGAAACCTTTAAAACACTTATTAATTAAACTTTTCATCAAACAAATCTTTTCTACGAGCAATCTCGATCTTATAAAATGATTGTAAAAAGTTAATTCGCAATGTTTAGGTACGTAGGAGCTCACGTTGCCTCAACTAATAGGAAACAAGAAACCTTTAAAATACTTATTAACTAAACTTTTTATAAAACAAAGCTTTTCTACGAGCAATTTCGTTCTTATAAAATGTTGGTAAAAAGTTATTTCGCAATGTTTACGTGGACTTTTAGGAGCTCTCGTTAGTACCTAACTAAACAATGTACTTGCAGTACTTCTTGTTACTACAATCGATGACATGGTTCCTTAAGAAGAGATCTTCGTAGGGTAGGCGATAGATAGATCTTATAGTTTCAGACTTTCCCATACTAACGGATATAAATGTGCCATCCTTAATAAACTATCTAAGCCCTAACCATATTTTGGTTATATTTTTTTGTGTATTAAATAATTTGAATTGAATGTAACAAAACCGGGAACGCGCACGTATAGTCAGCAAAAATTGCGCCTTACCACCATTAGGGTGAATTTTCTGTGAAGTGAATAGTTGCTAACACCGGCTTGCTCAATATCTTTTGTTTTTAACGCAAAGCAAAATAGTTTCAACTGGATAGGCATTACTTTTGGGGATGGTACACGCTGAAGCAAAATCAATTTTAATCCATCCTAGATACGTTTATTTTGTCACATTTTAGACGACTAGTTTTAGATAGTTACGTTCAATTTTGATGCGGTCATAAACTGTTTGCAATATAAATATAATATTAGAAATCTCGTAGTTCTCAAAAGTTACGAAAATTGCCTTAGATATAAAAATTACTTACATGTTACAGAAGGGGGTCAAAAGTTACGAGAAATATAAGAAATATAAGCTACTGGCAAAACTGGTTGACGCCCTGCCACCTGCTGAGATAATTGGAACTATGTTTTTTGGTTATAAAAATGCAAATTGAAAACCGCTCATTAGGTACTTACATGATTAATATTATGTTACAGACACGTGTTATATCTCTGTGGATATTATCGGTTGTTGATGTAATATTTATTATATATAACTATTCAAGCCCAAGACCAGCGCAATAGTTATATAGTAAACCATGCTTGCATTTTAAATACTCATTGATTTGTTAAAAGGGGAAGATGATGTACCTACTGGTTTCTCGAAAGTGGCAACCTCAAATTGTGTAAAATTGTGTGCTCCCACCTCAGTCACCGTCGGACCGGCGGCACAGGCGGTCGTGATTCGCGCGAAATATTGTTGTCTCGGTCTCACTTCGGTCTTTGTTCTTCTTTGTATTGCACAGGACTGGAAATATAACTGTAAGCGTATGTGTTTGCGTGAAGTTGTAACACCAATTTTTGAGTAAGCGCTGGGAGAACGTAACCTATCATCCCTTTTTAATTAATCAATGCATTAACTATGCGGAATACAATTACTTGTAGTCGTGCTATAGATTTTTATGCATATATATATCCATTATGAATATAAGCGGGTTAACTACGAATATTATTTGTGTTGGAAGAACACCAAAGTTTCATCCCTTAACGAGGGACATGTGCTTGAAGGGATGCGGTACGCGCGCGTCTAGAACCGCACTCGCCCTGAAGATGTCCCTCGTTGGTTGAAACGTTGTTTTTCTTCTAACACAAACAAGGTTCGTTGTTAACCTGCTTACATTCATAATTTAAATATATATCTACTAATTTATTCGATACATAGCACTGAACTACATAACACTGCGCTGAATTAGAGTCAATTGCACCTTATTTCTTATTTGATATTAATTACTATTTATCAAGCTGTTTATATAGTAAAACAATGATTTGTCTTTGCTTATTTTGTAACGGAATATTTTTTAAATTGGTCCAGTAGTTTCGGAGCCTATTCAATACAAACAAACAAATTATTTTCGCCTTATAATATTACTAGCTGCGCCCCGCGGCTTCGCACGCGTTGTTCCTATAGAAACGTTAAAAGGTGATTTTCATCCCACGGGAACTGATTTATGGGATAAAAAGTGGCCTATATTTGATTCCAGGATTAGAATTACCTGTATGCAAAATTTCAGCCAGATCTATCCAGTAGTTTTGGCGTGAAGAAGTAACAAACATCCATCTATCCATTCATCCATCCATACATCCATACAAACTTTCGCATTTATAATATTAGTGTGGTGTGATGTGATGTGATGTGATTAGTATAGATTAACTTGTTAGTAGACTCTAGTTAGATTTTTGGTATGTACTATGTACGCGCAACCATACCAATGTTTTTTTTCATCCAATAATTAAGAATAATCTATTAATAAAATTATTTGTGTAAATATTATCTAGTAAGAAGCCAATTCCTGCTAATGTCCCGAAAAATCATTATGACAAAGCGATTTGAACGGATTATCAAAGAAATAAGATTAGGTAATCAATGAGAGACGGTGATAAAGTAATTGTTATCTTTAACAGATAAGAAGTATGCACTGTATGTAGGGCATGAACGGGGCATGTTTCCAGTACGATGGTGTAACGTCACGTCACCGACGAGAAATATATTTATACTACACCTGCTCAGAACGTTAATTATTCCTTTTCCAAACATAAGGTAGAAAACCTGTCTTTGGGCGTACCCTTAGTTTCTGATATCTGTGGGCGTACCGAATACTCCGGGATCCACGAGAAAACCATATAGTTGAAGTCAGTTTATAGTTTTTTTAAACAAACCCAATTATTTTGTTATAATTATCGTATTTTGATGAATTCATAACCTATAAACCCAGAGATCACCAACACCGTCGGGTGTTGGTGCGACGACACTACTAGTGCTATTCTAAAATGTATACAATCAAACATCCATTTTTATTTAAGGCGCATACCCGAGCCAATCTGACATCAATTCCTATTTTATCATATTTTTACGTTTATCGTAGGAATTTTTAAAAATCCTACGTTCAGTTTGTGGTATCTATTATAAGCTATTTTTTAATACCTATTTTATAATTTTATCTCATATAGTTTAGGAGGAGATGCAAAAATAGAGTTTGGTGGCCAAAAAGCGCAACTTCGTATCTCTTCCTAAGCTTTACAAAATGAAACTATTACAGAGGCATTAATAAATAGCTTATAATAGATACCACAAACTGAACGTAGGATTTTTAAAAATTCCTGCGTTAAACTTAATAATAAGATATAATAGTTGGGGGCGCCACTTTCGCTGGTGTATGGGCCTTAATTCAACTTTAACTGTGCTATTAATTTTGTTATATCTACATACAATTTTCTACTTCAAATCGACGAAAAAAGTCGACAACGCGTAATTTTTTTATCCACGCATAACTTTTTACAGAGAAGTCTGATTTTGATAATTATTTATTTAATGGAAAGGGATATCCCGAAAAAGTGCGCATATCAATATCAACGGTTAATGTTTTTGCATGCTTATTATTATTATTTTTTTTACTTTACGGCTAGATGACGGCCCTGTGTCCAGATTATTTATTATAGTTTTGACGCATCCAGCATCTTCCTGCAGTCTTATCAAGTCAAGCTCAAGACAGAGCTATGGCGTTCATAGGGGAGGCATATGTCCAGCGGTGGACTAATATAAGCTGATGATGATGATGACAGTTTTGATAATGTACTATCAGCGAAACCGGTTGATATACGAATTACGTCGCATATTTATTACGTTTGGATACCGCATTATGTACATATACATATTATGTATTTATGCCATGTCATACTCATTTATCAATACAAGGTAACCTTCGCCATGTTTGTAAGTACATAGGTATGTAGATTATCTTTTTCTGCACGTTTTTTGTTGCTTATAAAGTTATAAGCTAGTCGCATATTTTTTGTAGCATGCTTCGTTTTTGCGATTCTTCAAAGATAAGTGGTTCCGAATTTTGTATTATCATAATGATTGTTGGAGTTTATTTGGTATCTTATTATTCTGAAGTTATTATTTTGGCGACTTTATTTGCATAATTGAATACATGCAAAGTCAAAGCAATGTTTACATTTTTATCGTACGATAACATCACATATGAATGAAGTAAATAATTAATTTTGTTTTAAAAAACTATAAACCGACTTACATTTTCATAGTTTTTCATGATATTTATGGATACTATTGTCAGAACTGAACAAAATTAAAATGGGACCACACGGGAAGCACTAACTTTGTTATAAAAAAAGAATCATGCTGATCGGACGACCCAGTTCAGAGTTCTGAGGTAAAAAACAAAAAAACATACAGTCGAATTGAGAAACTCCTCCTTTTTTTGAAGTCGGTTAAAAATATAACAAATTCGAACTATTTGACAGGGTGATGAATAAAAACAAGTTCGCCGTATGACCAATAATAAACAAAATGTGACTTATTAAAACAAAATTTACATTATGACTGATTGAAACAAATTTAATACTTTTTGCGTTGTGACTAATTAGAAAAAGCTTGTCTTATTAACCCATTATGGGCTGAATTAATTTATGGTCGATTTTATTTGTGCGCTTTACATATGATATAAATATGGACCCCCTAAACATAAAATAGTAAAAAATAAAAATAAATATCTTTTAGTTTTTGAAAAAATGGCTGATGCCATATGGCATCGCTAGCCACTTGTGTGTTCTTTTACTTTTCTTAGCAAAATCAGATCTCTCAACACAAAAGGTTTCAAAAGATTATTATTAGAAATGTTCTATCAATAAAACACAAAAATTACGAAAAAGCAATGTTTTTTTTATTATTTCTATCTACTTATGTTTGGAATTGGTAGTTGCAAGCAACACATGGGCCAGCACCACACTCACGGCACTCCGTTTTGGTTTGCCTCTTGCATGACCCCAGGGCACATCTCCGGTGTTTGCCATCCTGCGTAGTTGGTACCAACAGATGATTCAAGAACTGCGATCACCACGGCGACTACCACGAGTACGACGTCGACGAGTTTGACCACGACCACGTATAGTTATGACGCTGGACGAGGGCAATGACTCTGCTGGATATTCAATGTCCTCTGCTGTTATGCCGTCTTGCTGTGAAGATCTTGGAGCCAATACTACTTCACAATCAGCATTAAGTTGTCGACCAGTGAGGTTATTGACAAGACTTCCTCATCTGCAGTCTACGCCGGGAAGGATTGTTGGGTGAGGGGATACAATAAACACCGACAAAGGTTCCAAACTTTCATCATCTTCAAGAGCTGCTAATGCTTTATGAAGCGTACAATCCCTATGTCGAAGAAATCCTAGATTACTAGTCTAAGAAATACAAAATTAGTATCAAAATCGAGCTCGATGATTTACCTATATGTATCTTGGGAACTACTGCAATACATTTTGAAAAGACAAGATATTGGGCTAGCGATGCCGTTTGGCACTGTCATAGTTTTACGCTATATTTCACGGAATCCGAAAAAAAAATCACGCGTTTTTATTCAAATAACAATTGTCGCATCTAATGAGAATGTTATTACACAAATAACTACCATGTGAAACAATAAAATAAATAAATATGAATTACTTACTTGAAGCGCACGTCCATTTTGCCGCAAATTTTTTCACTCTGAACTTTGAATCGTTAAAGCTAATAATTATTTGACGATATGTTGCTGATTTCAGTTGAATTCCAAAAAATAATCTGTCTAGCATTAAAAAAGCAATAAGTCGGTCACCTAAATTGCACAAAAAACAAAATAGACGTGAAAATCCAAACTACGCTAAGGCGATGCCGTACGGCACCTCTAGCTCATAATGGGTTAATATCATAGACATAAATACCAATTGATGAATTGATTTATTTCAGCATATATGTGAACAACTTAGTTCTTCCAACACAAACGAGGTTCGTAGTCAACTCGCTTACATTCATAACGAACTATCAGTTATTTCACAACGCTTACATTGTATTCAGTTAAATAGTTTGTACATAATCGTCGTGTCAGAGTGTTTTTTTATATCACAATATTCTGTGATTATAAATCCCTATCTAAACCGTTTCTATCATGTAGAATGTGAGTGAACAAACGACACAAATAACAAAAACTCACTTGCTTGGCGTCGAGTTTTACATGTAATTGTAAGCAAAGTATGCGATAAATACCAGATTAATAATCATTTAATTATGTTAACAAATCGCGAAAGTTTAAAAAGTTTTAATTGTAAGCAATATTTATTGAAGGAAGGATCTTTACGGCCAGTAATGTAAATTATGTATAGAATTAGGTACATTGACAATTTAAGTATATCGTGTCCAAGAGAGCTACTTTTAATTTGGAAAATAAATAAATACATATACAAAAACAATTTATTAAAATTTCTCCGTTAGCTAAACTATGGTTAAAATTTACCGCGCTACCGTTATATTTTAATGTTATGCTAATTCTTGAGAGTGGTTTTGACCTTTAAATTTAGTGGTTTAAGCGTGTAGGCGCGAGTTTATCCGTTTGTTACATTGATTTATTAAAAACGAAGATGAGGTACTGGTTGCTCGAAAGTGGCAACCTCAAATTGTGTAAAATTGTGTTCTCCCACATCAGTCATCGTCTGACCGGCGGCACGGGCGGTCGTGATTCGCGTGAAATATTGTTGTCTCAGTCTCACTTCGGTCCTAGATACGTCTTTCGGTCTTTGTTCTTCTTTGTATTGCACAGGACTGGAAATATAACTGTGAGCGTATTTGTTTGCGTGTAGTTGTAACACATGCCAATTTTTCAGTAAGCGCTGGGAGATCGTAACCTGTCTTCCCTTTTTAAATCAATGGTTTGTTACGGTTGATTCATGATATAATCCTACCATAGGCATAAGAATAGAGTGGTGTCTATGATGTTGCCAAAACTAGACTAAACTAATCTGACAGGACTAAAAATAATGCCATCCTTATTGTTTTGATCGTTATGACAGGGACAGCGACATTTTTAGTACTGTTAAATTGCTTTAATTTAGTTTTGGCGACATCTGAACAGACACTACTGACTGTCGGTCTCTATTCTTATGCCTTAAGTAGCGCCCCCATCTTCGGATCAAACCTTACCGTACAACGTTGCCCATAATTTTGTAATTTTCTTATAGCTTTTTGATTAACATTTTATCGAAGAATTCACTTCGTTTATCTATCTTTATTACCGAACAACGTTGCTTTTATTTTAATTTTAACTCTAATATTACGGACATTGGCGAAATTATGTCAACCCAGACGTAGACGCCATTAAAAGTAGCGCCTCGGCAAACAACTATCGGTTATTTTCTCGCGCAAGACACGTTTAATTAATAAACATTGCGCGTAAACAAAAGAGATGCATATATTAAGAGTGAGCAATAACACCGCTACGATATGGATTTCGAGCGGGATGACAAGATATGGTTTGGTTTTTTTATACTCTTTTTTTGAATTTTTTACGGGCGAAGATATCGCTAAGCTTTATCGCCCATAAATATTAAAAAATGATTTACGATAAATAGGCCTTCTATGTAGTACTAGAGAGTTGTATTATTTTCTTTTAAGTAAAAATTACCTAAAAGTTACATAATTATGGAACATACCTAATACAGGGGGAGGCCTGCGTCCAGCAGTGGACCAATACAGGCCGGTAAGGGTGCAGGGTCCACACCTACCTATATCGTATCCATTTTGAATGGAGCATAAACGTAAACAAACCGCCCATACTTAACCTAAAATTCACTTTGTTGGCGCGTCTTTTTATACGTAATTTACATTACTTGTCGATTTTAGATCCTCCCTTTAATAAAAATTGCTTACAATTAATTATATCTGAAATTCGACGCCAAGCAAGTGAGATTTTGTTATTTATGTCGTATTTTGTTTACTAACATGCTTCATTCAAAATGGATAAACCATAGGTTCTTCGTTATTCACAATAAACCGTTAATTTTTTACTCAAGGGCTGGCTGGTACCTTGTAACGTGCTAAAATAAACGTATCTTCTTAACCTTACTTCCGTGTGCGCAGTTTGTTTATAAATTGTTACATACTGATAGTGAATTTATAATCAAATACGATAACCCTCTATACTTTACCAGTATTAGTAAAGTATAGAGGCTTGAACCTCAACCTGAACAAGTGAACAACCTGTAATGGTCCACTGCTGGACGCAGGCATCCCTCTAATAATTCCCCACGCTGGGCGTGCGGGTTGGGGACCGCAGGTCGGTGTAAAAATTATTCTGCTGGGGGCGCTGCTGCTCGTCCCCGGTGGATATCGTTTAGTCGCCTCTTACGACACCCACGGGAACAGATGGGGTGATGCAAATTCTAAGCCGGCACCACATAACTAATATATAATAGAGGCTTATCGTATTTTAATATGAACATATCATGGTAATGATCTATTTTGTCACTGTAAAATGTATCTAAAGATAACTTATGCCCATATTTGAATTCACATTTTTGTACTGTGCTGCAGCGGTGCTTTCCACGTGTGCAAGAACCTTTAGCCTGTATTTTCGAAGGCTTGTCGAGTAGGCAGGTACATAATATCGTGGCTTTACTATTTTATGAACAAGGAAAACCGTCGATCGGCCCCGTGGGGAAACACAGATTGTACAATCCATTCCATGAATCAATGAGTCACCTTTGTATATATTCCAAGCAGGTTTTACTCTACTTTCACTATAATATAGAGATTTCGTAGTCACGCAGGATAAATATCATAATAATAATAAAAAATACTGCTGAACAATCTCCATAGCATCACCTAGTCCCAAGAAGCTAAGTAGTAGGGTGTGTCGATCTGCAGCTAAGCAGAGCTTGTTCTCTGCAGTTATTTGTTCTAGGAAACAAGAAGCTAAGCAGAGCTTGTGTAGAACAAAATAAGTGATATATTTTTAACTTTATACAAAAAGAAAATTACAATCAAATAATAAAATATAAAATAACCTAACTTAGTGTGATGTAAAATAAAATATATAAGTAAGTATCTATGTATAAGTACATATATCATTTTTCTAGTACCCATAACACAAGCTCTGCTTAGCTTGGGGCTAGATGATGCATAGATTGTCCTGTATTTTAATCTATTTACTATGTAATTTATTTATATTTATTCTTCAAAAATCGTTAAGATAAATGCTTGTAGTGGCAAACAAATAGATATGGTTCCACCTACCCAAGTATTCATAATATATAGGTTTTTTTTATGTATGATAAAACATTTATTTTACCCATCATTTGCCGCCCCCCAAAATCAATCGCCCTCAGCTTCAGTCTACTCAGCCGTCTAGTCTATGCCGAAAATACAAATATTTTATTGAAGGTAGAAGTAATTTTATTGCTCCACATAATGTGTCATACATATACATTACGATCATTAACTCGAGGTCAGAAATGTGTCCGGCACGGATCTAGATCCATAGAAACGAGTACGTCTCTTCGTCTGGAGGGAACTTGGCGATGGGCCAGGAGACATATAATTACACAACTAGTATTATCTTTAGATTGTCTTCTCTAGGCCAAACACTAGGTTTGGCCTAGAGAAGACAATGGGAGGTTCTTTATCAACCGACGACAAAAAAGGAGGTTTTAATTTTTGACGATACATGATTTTACCAAAGAGATATAACATGAAAGGAATATGATAATTCAGAGAATGTGTATTTCTCTTTCCACTTTTTAAGTTAATAAAAATGTCATAAACTAAAGTGGTCTTCCTTACAAAATCATTTTGTTGTCCGTCCGTCTGTCAAGACCCTTTTTAACCGACTTCAAATAAGGAGGAGGTTCTCAATTCGTCTGTTTTTTATATTTGTTACCTCAGAACTTTTGTCTGGGTGGTCCGATTTGACTGATTCTTTTTTAATATGAAAGCTGGTGCTTCCCGTGTGGTCCCATTTTAATTTTGATCAGTTCTGACAGTGGGATCCATGAAAATTCATGAAAAAACTGTATAAATTGAAGTCGGTTTATAGTTTTTTAAAACAAAATTAATTATTCTCAGGAACGCATGAGATATCAAGCTGGAATTTATATCAAATACTCAGGTCTACTGTCCCTTGGAGCTGTGACTTCTGAGCCAACGCAATCAAAAGATACAGCCGTTTATGCCGAAAATTTTCTACACTTGCAAGGGAATCAAACCTGCAGGGTACTACCCGTGAACTCGATGATCCACTCCTCTAGTTACACCCTGTATAACACTGTGTAAGTTGGGTACGTACCTACTAAACAATTTGTTTCTTTATCTACCTGAGCTATGTATCTCAACAATATTTACTATTAACCAATAATAACACTTACCTATGTCATAGATAGTTATTCAAAACATTATCTGTTTCTATACAAACGATTTCACAGGCGGAAGCTAGTTTCACAACATTCCTAACATAATAATTTACAACAAACGAGATCGACTCACTGAAACAATGACGTCATAGGTCATAAGGGTCTTTAAATGACTCAGTGAAACTGAAACAATGACGTCACAGGATCTAGGTAACCCAACCACAATTTTTTTCACACTATTATTTTAGATAGGCCTCTTTGCACGTACTTTTTAACCGACTTCAAAAAAGGAGGAGGTTCTCATTTCGTCTGTTTTTTTTATGTTTGTTACTTCAGAAATGACTGGGTGGTCCGATTTTCATGATTCTTTTTTATATGAAAGCTGGTGCTTGACGGGTGGTTCCATTTTAATTTCGTTCAGTTCTGATAATGGGGTCCATGAAAATTCATAAAAAAACTATAAAATTTAAGTCGGTTTATAGTTTTTTTTAAATAAAAATTATTTATTATTGATAAGAAGTAGGTTCTTTAGGGTTCTATTTTTTTTTACTAAAATTTATTAAGATCCGTAAAGGGGTTTGAATGTTTTTCCCGTCCTTCACCATTTGTTTTTTTTTTAAATCACCGCGCAAACAAATGTTATTTATTTATTTGTAATTATGGTCGATTCAAATTTGCTTTGAGAATGAAATGAAAACTAATTCTCCAAGACACTTGCAAGGTCTTGAGGAAATAAAGGACTGAACTACTAAGTTAAAATAAAAGTATTTTAAAAACACCCAGGTAGTTATTTTATATTAATTGTTAGGAAATAAACAGAGGTAATTAATAAATAAACTTATATCAACTTCCGGTAGAGCAGAGCTTATGAACTAACAAGTTCGTAAAACTTGAAAGTGGTTGACAGGTGAAGGACTTATGTTACTATTCATAAATGTATACAATAAATTATGTTTTATAAATAACATTTAAACTTTTTATAATTTAATCTAATCACTCCATGTTTAATTTCAGTAGTTGAATAATTAATTATGCATAACAAGAAGGAAAAATATTTTTTGAATTAAGGTAATAAAATTTAAGGACTTAATTGTTCTAGAAATCTAATCGACTCAGATTATACTTATCAAATATGTATGTCCATTACAAACTTTATTATACTGATATTTAATAAAACTAAGGTGAAATAAATACCTGTTCAACAGAAAAATCACAAACACAAGAACCACGCCACTTAAAACCGACTTCGGAATTTAAAACGGAAGGCAAATGCAAACACGTGCGCGCACCACCGCGTTCGGACGCCGACTGAAAATATTACAGGCGTGATGACATTGACTTCCGATACGTTGGTACTTAATAGGTAGATACAGTCAGCAACGAAACACATTTTAATTATTTATTGCAAATATGTACTTACCTATGTATGTATGTAGGTCGTATTATATTCAAATTATGTATAGAGGTTTGTACACATATAATATATGTACAATGTACGTAGGTATACATAATACATACGTGTTGGATACTACAATTTATTATTTTGTCATAGATTCGGTAAATGTTCCGTTTGATATTTGATAACTGTTAGAATAATATTTTTAAACAATATTATAATTTTTTTTTGGCTCAGGCACTTTATAACATAAAAGTTATAATATTTTAATATGGTGATATGATTTGAATCTCTTATACTTACCGGGTATTTTTACACATTAATCTGGCTCCAAAGTAAGCCGACCCTGTGTTATGGATGCTAGCCAGATGACAATAATACCCCGGATCTGAACATTTGTCTGTACATATAAAAATATATTATTGCCTGAACAGTATTTCTTTCCATAAGTCATCAACATCATCCTTGGACATAGGCTTCCCCCAACGAGCGGCATAGTTACAACAGCATTATATAATTTGTTCATAATATTAGGATCGTAACATAATTTTTCCACCGGACATACACTCAACAATTAAAATTTGCATGACATGTTTAAATGACTATTATTACTTTTATTCAAAATCTGATATGGAATAAAGCTCTTTTAATTTTTTATTATTTTTAACATAATATTTTCTATTATTCGATTGTAATTTTCTTCGTTAGTAAAGTAATTATTTTGATTTTTTGTTTGCTTAAATTTGGCGATATACGGCGATATAAAGCGATTTTTGTTGCTGACTCTACATACATATTATGTACCTAGGTACATTTATACATAGCTGTTAAGGATAGAGATCGCATCGTCATGCTGGTTGGACAGCGTGTTTTAACATGTGCGTTTATATTTGTAAAGGGTGTCTGAATTCACAGTTTTTGAAGGCACTTTTTTGATAGGTCTCGGGAAAATGGTCCTGCAATTAAAATAAAGATGATCTTATGTTTAGTTTTGGTTTGTTTTACTTACTTTTAGATTGAGTGATACCGCTCTTCACGGCTGTTCTTCAATTTTTTCAGTAAAAAAACTTTTTTCCTATTTTTGTATTGGTTTTGTTGCACTATATTTTAAACTACTATGACTATTTACTTAGTGACAGTCATTCTCCCCACTAATGTTTGTGTGAAGTTTTGTTTAGGAACTATCTGCATACCAAATTTCTTCTAAATCGGCTAAGTAGTTACGTGGTAATTTTTGAAAATAAGATTATTGTTGTTCTAGAACCTATTCTAAAACAACAATAATCTTATTTTCAAAAATTTACCACGGAAGGGGTTCAATTCGATTTTTAGAAAACCAACTACAAACATTTTAATGATTAAATTATCGTAGTTATCTAAAAATCGTGTTATTTACAAAATTAAGTGATAAAAAAGTAATGGTGAATAGTTAATTTACTAAGTGTCAGGTTTAGTTTTTGCGACGTAGAAACCATTAAAATTAGTATCATCATGACTCATTCAAAATACTCGTAGTTATCAAGGACATGCTATTGCAATCCAATCGCTAAGTAAAGTCAGCTCTAAATCAAATCAAATCCTTTTTATTTCCATAAACACAATTAATGTACATTTAGAAATGGTCTACTTACTATATCCCGGATTCTGATATATTATTATTATTACATTAAAAAAAAATCCGACGACATTCCTGTGTGTGGCTGACAGTACCTTATAATATTTTGCTTAATCGATTCGGAAGTCATTAAAATATTGATTTATTTTCATTATAGTAAACAGATTCCTTCATTTAAATTGTTGATATTTATAACAAAGAATGTTTACTGTTCAGCAACATCGTAAGCATTTATCAGAAATAGGTACTTACTACCTACATACCAATTAAGATTAAATTTCCTTGTGAGTAATAAGATACTTTACAAAATTTATTTGCAAAATAATATTTATTATGGACTAGTTTTATACCACGGGAACTCATTTATGGGACAAATAGTAGTCTGTGTTTGATCCTAGGCTTAGAATTACCTTTATGCAACATTTCAGTCCGATCCGATTAGCAGTTTTTGCGTGAAGGAGTAACAAATATCCATACATCCATACCCATATTATTGTAGGTTACTTAATTAAATTCAGATCATTTTTTTTCGTAATCTAGTACATAAAAGTTACATACTTAGGAACTTTTTAAAATCACACTCGTTGATAAATAACTTTTTAATAACCAGACGACGTAATCAGTTCCTTTTTTTCCGTCCAAAATTATTAAATTCTAAATCTTTCGATAAGCGTAGGTATTAGCGAGTTCATAATTTTCAGAACGTGTTAATTGCGTGTTATAAAATGATAAAAATTTAATGTTATAAAGCCCAGACTCAACCTATGCGGAGATATGCGGAGATGTCCGAAGTGACGATAATTAATTATTTAGAATTTTCATGGATCCCATAGTCAGAACTGAACAAAATTAAAATGGGACCACACGGGAAGACATAAAAAAGAATCATGACAATCGGACCACCCAGTCAAAAGTTCTGAGGTAACAAACATAAAAAAATACAGTCGAATTGATAACCTCCTCCTTTTTTGAAGTCGGTGAAGAAGACGTTTTTCTACTAGGATTTCTCCACCGAAGCTGTTTGGAGATGCGTACAGGCTAGACTAAGGCGGAGTGTGCTGTCTAGAGTGGAAATGTGTGAGTGTGAATAGTGTTTTTTTACGGTAAATAGACCTTCGTTTGACCGCAATCTCACCTAATGGAAAGCGAAGATGAGGCCGACAGTGTATCACGAAGGTCTAGAAGATACGTATTCACCCTTGTCTTGAAGAGACCCAGGTTGTAATTGGCGGAAAAAACAGAGGCAGGGAGCGAGTTCCATTCCTTTGCGGTGCAAATAATAAAGGTGGAATTTGAATTCTATTCCGACGGACCTTTAGAACGCTATTTTGATTTGTCAAAAGTTTCCGATATCAAATCCGATGGCTTTTCCGACAAAATAAAATACCCCTGCAGGGTTTCCTTCTAAGATTTATTAGAGTGGTGAGCCGCTTTCATCTCATTTCGTCTTTGCTGCGTGACGTGGCCAGCTCGTTTCGATCTTCCTTTGTTTCCTTCGCATACAAATATGATGCATCTCCGTTCGCTGGTATCCACTGAAGATGAGCCAAGACAAGATGTTTGAATAACGACGTTCTACGTTTGTTTGTGTTTATTGGCCGTGTGTGGTGCAGACTTATAATTTACACCACCTCTACTCTACCGCGGGTGTCGTAAGAGGCGACTAAAAGATATCAATCGTGGGGCAGCAGCGTCCTTGCAGAAACATTCTACAACCAGACTACGATTCCCAACCCGCATTCCCAGCATGGAGATTAGTATTATCCCCACTTGAGATAAAAGCCAATAAGAATATTATCAGAGGGAGATAGAGACCTGAGTCCAGCTGTGGACTATTATACGCTGTTTAGGTTGAAGATTGGTTGTTTAAATAACATCTCTTTTCCGCTTTGGTGAAATCCGACTCTCGTAACATAATTTCATCCCACCATCTCGGCGCATTCAATGAATATAACTCATTCATTAAAGAAACGCCAAAATATTTAACATAATAACGTCGAAATAAGTTATTATGTTACATACACATGCCTGAATAGGTATTATGTTTAAATATCATAATAGTATGACCGGATTTGAAACGTTTACGTTACTCATTCACGTTCTAAGGTTCAAAAGTAATACAAATATTTTAACAATACTTACAAATATGGGAGGATTATGTCCAGCCGTGGACTTATTGATGACCAGCAGCGCCTTGCGGTTACACCCGCGTAGTACCGGTTCCCGTGGAAATCCGGGATAAAATATAGGCTATGTCACATGTGCCCCGAAAAGTAATTCATTAGCAAATAACATTAGCAATAAGCTAATGTTTTATTCAATAGGCTTCGAAACTTCGAGACCGATTCAAAAAATCTTTCATCATTAAAAAGCTTACTTTGATGACTACTTACTTGAATAGGCTTATGCGCGATATCCTTTACTTTATTAGTAAAGCATATCGCGTCGTGCCAAATTGAGTTGTTGAACAAGGCGATGAGTTTTTTATTTTTTTCGGCCTTGACCATAGAGTATCAACAGCTTCCAGAGATTCGTAGGTAAACCATTGAAATGCAGTAACACCATTCTTAATTCAAATAACTTTTTTAACTTGTTGAATAATATCCTTTATTCCACGAATTTTGCTCACTGTTTTTAACAGACTTCAAAAATTGGAGGAGGTTCTCAATTCGACTGTATTTTTTTTATGTTTGTCACCTCAGAACTTTTGACTGGGTAGTCCGATTTTCATGGTTATTTTTTTATATGAAAGCTGGTGCTTGCCGTGTGGTCCCATTTTAATTTGGTTCAGTTCTGACAGTGGGATCCATGAAAATTTATGAAAAATCTATAAAAATTCAAACGGTTTATAGTTTTTTTAAAACACAATTAATTATTGAGCAGCAAATTCACTGTTTTCGAGCGAGAGAGGTGAAACGATATTACAGCTACTACTCTTCAATTTACTGATACCTTGGTAATATTATATCACTCAAAATAACCGCGTAGTTATTTCAATCGATGGATCAACGTTTGTTGTCGCTTGTTCACCATAGTGAAGCATGACTTGCGAGATATAGGCGACTCATGGTTTGGTAGGTTAGTAAATAAATAATGCTGACCAATTCACAAATCATTGTGATCCATCCAATCCACTTTAAAACTCCATTATCAAGTAAGAACATTAATTGATTAATATTATTTGATAGTAATTTTATTTGTCAGCTTACTTTAATGAAAGCGTTTACCGTATATACCATTCAATAAAATTCCAAAAAAATTCAACTTTGGTGGGATTTGAACCCGCGTCCTCCACTCAGTACGGGGATGTCATAACCGCTAAACGCTAGAGTCGATACCGCGTCGGTCGAAATCACATGGTCTAGCGGTTTTCTAGTTTGAAATTACCCGTGAGGACTTACGCTCTTATAACCTTATCATAACATTTATCCATGTGTTTTGCGATAAAATTGAGTTTTTTTTCAATAGTATACTAAATTGAATTCCCTATCTTTGTCGCCGCCTCAGCTGACTACATTAGTCAGCTGAGGCGGCGATAAAGATATATTTTCCCGTGCTCCTCGAAAGTGACGTTTGACAGCTCCCATATCATTCAAACATAAGCTATTTTGCAGAAAATAATTTACATTTATCTGGCCGGGCCGGTTTGTGTTATAGGTACTTGAAGAAACAAAAAATTCTTCATATTAAGATATTGAGAATATCAGTACATATTTTTATAATATAAAGAGACGTTACGATTTAAAACCATATCAGTTATCCATCACAACCTCAACCTCACCATCCTGTATTGGTCCACTGCTGAACGCAGGGCTCCCCCTGATAAGCGCCGTGTTGGCGTTTATGTAATGGGGGATAATGCCCAGAATCAAGCTGGGCATGCAGGTTGGGGATCGCAGTTCGGTGTTAGAATTGTTCAGCAGGGGGCGCTGCTGCCCGCCTCCGGTAGATATCCGTTAGTCACCTCTACGACACGGGAAGAGTTAGTGATGCAAATTCTAAGCCAGACATATTTGTAGAAGTCCAAGAAAGGTTATAAAGTTTAAAGAGCAGTGGTACGAAGGTCGGGTCAGCCAGTAATTGATAAAAGTTAGTAAGTGGAGTTGAGTTAGTGTATATGGAGTTAGGTTACCTTGGAGCTAGGTAGGGGCAAACACCTAACTTACCTCCAAGGTAACCTAACTCCGTCTCCATAGAAACCATAACCACACCATGAGTCACCTCGTTATGGTTTACTATGGTGATTAGGTGACAAGAAATGTATTGATCGATCGATTGAATAATTAATTACTTAGGCGGTTGTCTTCACTGTTCACTAATGGAAAATGGTGCAGTTCCCTCGCGTTACAGGATGCATGGCATGATTCATACTTATGATGTTCTTACATCTAAAGGACTTGACACACGGCAGTTATAATGTATATTAATATACATTACATTACATTCCTTAATATTTCATGTAAAAATAGCGCTAGTTTGTGTCGGGGTACCGCCTTAAAAACCAATCCATTATTACGAGCAACCCTCACTGGAAAAGTCACAAAAGCGTAGCCTCCACATTTAGTGCCACTCCCTACGGTTCTAATCTTACCTATCTCTTATCCAAATTTACTCAGCTATTAAGTAAATTGATAGTATTGGTACAGTTAGCAAAAAAAATGAAAAACTAATAATTTTTTTACAAACTTTTTTACTTGCTCTGTTAGAGTCTGTTCAAAAAGAGAAGAGTCGTGGCGTTACGGTGACCGCAGATGGCCATGACGCGTTACCGCTCTTCGAACAAATAAATAATCTGTTATGTCTGTTAGAGAAGAGCGAGACATTCTTACACAAGTATTTTTACCCAAATAAAGGTTTCCACTATAGTTATAATTATCTATCTATACTAATATTATAAAGAGGAAAGATTTCATTGTTTGTTTGTTTGTATTGAATAGGCTCAGAAACTACTGGACCGATTAAACAATCTTTTCATCCCACCATCTCGGAAAGAGTATTTTTAATCTTCAATATCTGAGTGGAAAAGCCGTTTTTATTCTCTAGCTAGAGGATAAAGTAAATTGAATTTAGAACATCGTGTGCACTAAGTTTGTGAATTAAAAAAAAACATTAAACCTATTCACTGCTACCTCTATGGTGCCGAATATATCATACAATTTTTTTTTTTTAATTTGTTAAAAACTCAGACTCGGAACCTTCTTGGTGTTCTTTTTTCAATTTGCTTTGTACGCGGTTCTTTACGCGGCATTTTTTCACGTCATTGTTAAACCTTATTTAAAAACAAGAAACTTGAAAACAAGTGAAAAAACTAAAATTTAGCGTCGAGGAAGTTTGTTTTTGCATTTAGTCATTTCCTCGCTGAGGTGGAATGAAAAGTTACGTGTTGCACTCGAGTGCAAAGATTTTTCACCTCGTGCTCTTTTGATTCCCTCGTTAACGCTCAGGATTCTAATTTTGAATCACTCGCTGCGCTCGTGATTCAATTTTAGAATCCTTCGCTTGCTCGGTCATCAAAATTGAACACGCGGTTAAAAAGCAACTTTGCACTCTTGTATAACAAATAACTATTCTTCATTTAAAAGCTTACTTTTCAGGGAGTGACATCCTACTGATATTATAAACGCGAAAGTTTGTAAACAGTATGTTTGTTGCTCTAAACTACTTAACGAATCGGGCTGAAATTTTACAGGTAGTTCTAGTCCTGAAATAACACATAGGCTACTTTTTATCCCATAAATCAGTTTCCGTGGGATAGGCGAGCAAAGCCGCGGGGCGCCGCTAGTAGGCTATATTTTATCCCGAAATTCTCACGGGAACGGGAACTATGCTAGTCAAATATAAAATACTTACTCAATCGCTCAGCGATACTCGCTTATAGCCGAGCGAGAAAACTATCGTTATTACACACTACTTATACTATTTGCTCCTGTGCTACCAACTCTTTACCTACCTACTTACATCTATTGTTTAATAAGGTTGCCTGGAAGAAATTGCTTAAAGCAACAAGGCCGTCTACTGTACGTTTTTTTTCTTTTGTTCTGTTTAGATATAAGTTATTTTGTTTTTTATGTTCAATATAAGTGTTCATTCATTCATTCACTCGCTGCTCGCCTTTTTTCTGGCTCTACTTGATTCAAGTTCTTCGTCGGTGAGACAACTGCCTTATCGTGAAATGATGAGTAAGCTATTACGCAATCAAAATGCTTATTTTTGTTATTGTTTTTCTAAATTGCCTTTCTTTAGAAACCAGACATTTTCTCAGTAAGTCAAAATCCGGCAAAGAGCCAACGAATAACAAAATAACACAGTCATTAAAAGTAGTTTTGTTGTCTACATAACGTGTGTAAACTAGTTCCTGTAATATGTTCTACATAATATATATGTATTACTCTAAATATGTATTATTGGTACACTTCACTATAATACAAATAAATTATTAAATTTACGTTTATATTAACTAACTGTCTTCTTCTTTATATGTATGTGTATGTATTCTATTAGAATTTTCTGAGGTTAGATTTAGATTTAATTACGACTAAGTACTTTACTTTTTAATGCATCAACATTTTATTCATTTAATTAATTATTATTTTGTATAGTTTATTTTAATATTATTCCTGCATTATGTTTTTTCCATCATTATTTTTAGATAGTTCTTGTACATAGTCTATTAAAGACACAAGCTTGTTAATTTATAAGAGATGCCTTGGGTCCTGTAATACAGCTAAGCTAGTTCGGGATCCTGCGGAATCAATATTATATTATTGTAAACATTTTATTGCGTTAGAACGAAACGACTTTGTAAAAAAAAATGTAATGTTCTACATAAAATCGGGACACAGAAACTAAATAAAAACAGACTTATTCCGATAAGACTGGAAAACCACTAGACCGCTATCAATTTTATTTATTATAATATTTATCAATGCCATAATCATTAACTGATAACGAACGGGAAGTTGGGGACTTTTTATACAAGCTCGACAACAACAAATTAATGCGGAAGTTTGGGTATTTGTACGGATGGATTTGTAAATAAATTGTCGAACTAAGAAAGCTGCAAATTATGTCAACAAATTCGGTGCGTAAACACTGTGTAATTTTTAAGAAATAAAATAATTACGATGAAAAATTTATGAGTAATATTTAATATCTTAAAAATACGAAATTCACATAATCAATAAATATAAAAATAATTGGCAATAATATTTTTATTGAATAAAAGACGTTGAAGTATTAAATTATTGTGTTTAAAATCGACAACAAGAATTAGGTAGTTAATTTAAGGTTACGTACCTACTGCGGGATTGTTTATCTTTTTTGCAGATACTTTTGATGACAAAATAAATAATTTGATGGTGTAATGTAACGTGTAACAGCGAGCGATTGTGCTTGGTTCGTGCAGTCAGTACGGAATAAGAAGGCTTTCGCAACGCAACATATACTTGGTACAGACAGAGTCAGCGTCAGAGTCAAATCGTTTATTTCTTTAGACTTACAAAATAAGCACTTAAACAAGTCCTTTTTTACTATATAAACAGCTTGATAAAATAAATAGGAATTACTATCAAATAAGAAATAAGGTGCAATTGACTCTAATTCACTCCAATTTTTTGTACACCTTTGAATACCCGGCTATTAGAATCTCCGATCCATCGAAGTAAAACAAAAAGTAACCTTTTCTGTAATTTTTTCATGGCTGAACCATGAACTGATTTCGATTAAACTTTAGTAGGAGATTAATAAGGTAGGACAGGGAAGGACTATAGTCATTTATGTAAGAAAAACGCGTGCGAAACTGCGGGCCAAAGCAATTTCGATAAAATTTAGCAAGTTAGTATGATTGAATTTGCTAAACAACGTGTTATCTACGTGTAGGTTTATCTGTATTTGTTTTTTACCTATCGCTATCTTGTTTTAGTTTATCTGAGTTACTGCGTAATGGGTGAGTGCATTTGTTTTTGTTTATATTAAAATTGTAAATATGTTTATGTTATGTATGTATATAACCGCCGAATAAAAATTTCTTTATTGACTTATGTCAATAAAGAAATTTTTACTTATAGTTTTGCATAATAGTAATGAGTCCATAGGCTCCTGAACTAGTTATAAACTGTGTTTCAGGAGCCAGTAGCTTCTCCAGCTTATAATAAACAGTTAATTATGTTACACCACAATAAATAATAACTAACCTTGATTTTGATCATAATGAATGAATACAAATTATAAATAAGAAGATATAAACATGCAAAAATTACGATTTTGAGTAGTTTGAAGAGATATATTTTTATTATATTTTGTTTTAGATGAAACATCGTTTATTTCTGAAGATCTTACGTATTACATAAATTATAAAAATTATTCATTTCGCGCGTAGCGACTAACCACACTACTCTGAGATTTCTAGGAATATAACGTACCTATATTATTGTTAGAGTCAGACAATCAGTGTAATATTAAATGATAATTTATATTATACAGAATATCTTGTTTATGAGTATTGTATTGTTACGTAAAACGAATAAGGACGCGTCGTTATGGCGCCAAGCGACGTGCTTCGTTCAATTGGATAAAATGTTGATTTGGCAGGATATCAATAAAATAGCATTAAACATCATCATCATCAATCTATATTGGTCCACTGCTGGACATAGGCCTTCCCTAATGAGCGCTGCGCCATAACGTCCAGTCTTTAGCTTGACGCATCCAGCATCTGCCTGCAGTCTTTCGCAGATCGTCATCCCACATTTTCTATACTATAGTATATAAATAGGAAAGATTTGATTATTTGTATTGAATGAATAGGCTCCGAAACTACTAGACCGATAAAAAAAATATTTCATCATTAATAAGCTTACTTTTCAGGGAGTGACATAGGCTATATTTTATTCCGGAATTCCTACAGGAACGGGCACTAAGCGGGTGAAACTGGAAGGGGATTCTAGTCTTAGTATAAACGCATTGTAAACAAACATTAGAGAATAACATGAAAATGATAAGCTCTGTAATGATTGCGACATAGTTCTGTTCGTTGATGCAATTCCAACAGTCTGAAGTCAGATAAGTGATAAGACTTTTTAAGACTTAAAGTGTTTTCTCTGACTCATGGGATGTTTGAGAAGTCTATCCATCCTTGACGTTTTGGTGATAAGAGGTGACGGCCGAACCTGAAACTGAGGAACGTACATGACGCGAAAGGCATCATGTAATCCTTTATAGAAAATTTCAAAACTGTATACTATCTAAGTACTTTTTTTTGCAGATTTTTTCCTTTATAAAATTACGTTAAAAACACATGAAAGTGCAGTGTTTTGCACATAATTTGCTCTAGATCTTAGACCCCCGCGGTCTATAGAAAATATTTTCGTTTTGATACCAAAATGAATAATGAATGATTAATGAATAAGTATATTAGGTCTGATTCCCTAAATATCTCTGAGTCTCCGAAAGTCTATTGTCTGAAAGTACATTCCCCAAATCTATTATTTACATTGTAAAGCTTATTTCTTCCCATCTTCAAAAGTATGGTTCATCAACACTATCTGTCCACTCTTGATAAGTCTTCCTAATATCCTTTATGCTATTTTATTAATTACTAATCCTTTTCCTGTGTCTTTTTGCTCTGTTTATAAATATGTAATCGATTCTTTTGTTTTTGAAAGTAAGTACGTAAAAATATTGACTAGGTAGGTACTTACCTATATTAATACGTCATCAATTACGCCACCGTTAGCTTCTATACGCGCCTATCCTATCCATCCAAAGGTTGCCTGGAAGAGATCGCTTTTAGCGATAAGGCAGCCGATTGTGCCA
Organism: Eupithecia tripunctaria; assembly: GCA_955876795.1. NCBI lineage: Eukaryota > Metazoa > Arthropoda > Insecta > Lepidoptera > Geometridae > Eupithecia > Eupithecia tripunctaria. The sequence goes on along the minus strand of OY041623.1, from coordinate 1,201,455 downwards.
CACTAGATTATAGTTAGCAATAAGTTAAAAATAAGTGTATCCTTCAAAATATACATAAGTTAAAACGTGGAAGAGCGAAAGCACCTAACACAAGTGTTTCTATAAAATACTTAAAAGGTGTTTTCATCTATTATTATGACTATGTATCTTTTATTACTGAATAAATCATTATTATTATTATATTATTATTTAAAAAAAAAGTCCCATTTTAATTCTTTTTTTGTATTGATGGTGCAATAAAGACATAATCTATCTATCTATCTATCTTATTTGGTTTTTTGCTCGACCATTGGCATACAAGTACCTATCGTCTATTTAGCTACAAAGATCTGAGCTTGTGTTAAATTAGAAGATGACTGTTATTTATTATTAACTAGCTGCGCCCCGTGGCTTCGCACGCCTATCCCACGGGAACTGATTTATGGGATAAAAAGTAGGTAAAGCCCAGGCCTAGAACTACCTGTATGCAAAATTTCAGCCCGATCCGTTCAGTAGTTTTTGCGTGAAAGAGCAACAAACATACATGTTAACAAACTTTCGCGTTTATAATATTAGTAGGATTGAAACAATTTTTATCCCATATATCAGTTCCGTGGGATAGGCGTGCGAAGTCGCGGGACGCAGATAGTTGTAAATTACAACTATCTGCGTATGATAAAAACCAAACAACCTTTATTGACCCCTCCACGCAGTCATCAAGTCATCAGCGCCAAGTCATCAGCACGCGTCTCCACACGTGGCAATATCAACAGATAACTCTTGACTTTACACTTATCTGTTCAGTTGACACTTACTCTATCGGAGTATTTGAGCACTTATACAATCTAACAGTTCAGTGGACGATGCAATGAATGGAGTCGTCATTACTTCTCATTAGCAGGAAAGGGTTACAAGATAAGTATAATGAGATGTGTAATTGACTCGACAAACGGAATCTCGACACATCCGGAAATATTATAAACAAAATATTTTTTTTTAAAAACCCATGACGTATATAATCGTAGGTAATCGAAAAAGGAAGAGAGAATTTTTGCAAAACCGCCGACTAAATGGAATTGAAAAAGACAATTAAATTATAATTACAATTGTAGCTTCCTAAATTTTTTCACCAACCCATTATTAAGTTTGCTACAAAGCCAAAAAAATCCACTCATTAGCGGAAGAAGTGTAATATTTCAATTAAATAAATAAATAAATAATGCTGGACAATTCACACAGCATTATCTAGCCCCAAGCTAAGCAGAGCTTGTGTTATGGGTACTAGATAACTGATATACATAATACAATACACTACATAGATAGATATTTTTTATTATACTAATAAACATCCAGAACGCCCTGAACAAATGTCTGCAGATCGTACACACATTTGTCTCGAGGCGGGAATCGAACCCGCAACCTCCTGCGTCGCAGGCAGACCTTCGCCCAATCTAAATCTTATTCCATTGCAATCATTGTTACAACAGAAGTACTTTAGAAAGTACTTCATTGTTACAACAAATGAAGAACATGGATTAAGGTTGGCGAGAGATAGGGCAAAGTAGAAGAAATTGGAGGCGCCGCCGCCGCCGGGCGTGTCGGTCTGCCGTCCCATCGGATTATGAGTGAGGGAAAAGAGAGTGCATTTGTGTTTGCGCGCACACTTGTGCACTATAATATGTCCTGCGCACCTGGTACCTGTCCTTGTTGAGACTGGCCGCCATGGCTGAACCTCAACCTCAACAGCCTATATTGGTTCACTGTTCGACGCAGGCCTCCCCCTGATAAGCGCCTTTAGTGGCTGTTATCTCATGGGGGGTAGTGACCATAATCCCCACGCTGGGCATGCGGGTTGGGGATCGCAGTATGGTGACAGAATTGTTCGGCAGGCCCCCCGGTAAAATATCCCTCAGTCGCCTCTTACGATCCCCGTGGGAAGAGTAGGGTTGGTGCAAATTCTATGCCGGCGGCACCACACAGCGAAAATTCGGCTAGGAGGGCTTATTATCTTATAAGGTTTTACGCAGAATTGTCACTGAATACTGATCTAAACTTACGACGTTAGTCTACGTTCAACGTAGCTTGCACCTGGATCCTTGCCAAGTTCAATACACGGAGCACTAGCCGGCGACGTCTAGGTATACTATTGTAGTACTAGTACCTACCTGGGTAGCTAGAACCTAGCTATTATCAGAACAGAAGTCTACAAGTACCCTGGCGTTCAGCAGGGGTATTTTAATTCGTCGGAAAGGCCGTTGGTTTCGATATTGGAAACTTTTGACAAATCAAAATAGCGTTTTAATGTTACGTCGGAATAGAATTCAAATTTTAATCTGACGTTTTCGCTTCGGAAACGAATCGAATAAATTAAAATACCCCTGCTGATCTAAATAATCAGAGCATTGCAAAATTGCAAACTGAACGATTATTTTTGAAGAAGTTTGATGAAAGGAGATGGAGTACTAAATTTATTTGTCTATACCAATATTATAAAGAGCATTGATTTGATTGTTTGTTTGTTTGCGTTGAATAGGCTCCGAAACTACTGGGCCGATTTAAGAAATTCTTTCACATTTAAAAAGCTCACTTTTCAGGCATAGGCTATATTTTATCCCGGAATTCCCAGCCTCCTCTCGTTCATTCAGCCTGACTCGTTCAGTTGTTTTGGCGTGAAGAGGTAACAAACATTGATAAGTACCTACATCTCTTTGTATTTATAATTATAAATAATTACGGAAAAAAGGAAAATGCGTCGCGTATTATCGGTCGCGTAACGCGAAATATCGGATTCTAGCATACGGCACGTCAACTCTACAATGTAGAGCATGTTTCAAAGCATGCTTGTAACATTGTATTGCCACGCGGAATTGTCCTCTATACCTATTGGAATACTGCCAGGACAAATCTAGCCGGCGCTACGCACTGCTGCAACATCGTAACACGAGTCATTTATAATCATGAACATCGGTAGAGGAATACCTCCCTACATGTTATCTAACAGCTATCAAGCCTCCAATACATGTTGGCCAACGTTGCCGAGTGAACGCCAATACCAACGCGTAGACGGCACGTTTACATTGCCTTGCCATCACTCGTTATCGCTCGCCTAGCTGGCCGAGTGAATACACGCCAACGTAGGTCATTTGCAGTGACTTGTCACCGCCCGCGGTCGCTCGCGCCACTATACTCACTTCAGAGCCGTAAGTTTTTCTGCACAAATCAAAGGCGCTTGCCTGCGCTCGGCCAATCGTGTCCACATCTTTGTGTAGTTTGTGGTGTTTGCGAAGACTTGCCAAAAGTCTACACGGTGGCACTTAAAAAAATGCCCCAAGCTAAGCAGACCTTGTGTTATGGGTTCTAGATAATTGATATACTTAATACAATACACTACATTATATAGATATTTTTTATTTTACATAGTAAACATCCAGAACGCCCTGAGCAAATATCTGCAGATATTTGTGTTATCAGAGGTCTACCCAGCACAATACGGAGTGTGGGCCATATTTGCCTGCTACGCACAAAATGAGTATAAGAGCAAGAGCAAGAATCAATTTAGTGAAGTTAAATATTGTGTTGTCTAGTTTTTAGGCAAATAAAATTAGTCTAACCACTGATAAGCGCCTAATTGGCCTTTATCTCATGGGGGTATTGCCTGTAAACCCCACGCAGGGCATGCGGGTTGGGGATTGCAGTTCGGTACTCAATTTGCACCACCCCGACTCTTCCCGTGGGTGTCGTAAGAGGCGACTAAGGGATATCCACCAGGGGGCGGGCAGCAGCGGCTGCTGAGAACAATTCTACCGCCGCACTGCGATCCCCAACCCGCATGCCCAGCGTGGGGGTTATGGGCATTACCCTCCATGAGATTAACCCCAGCAAGGCGCTTATCAGGGGGAGGCCTGCGTCCAGCAGTGGACCGATATAGGCTGTTGAGGTCGAGGTTGAGGTTGAGGTAGCCGTGAGCCAAGTCTAAATAAATAACACTGTCGAATCTAAACCGTCTCATCTATCGGAAAATCGAGACATGAGCATCAAGTCTTATCGACGATCGGTCGATTTTTTGACAAAATCAAACTAACTTGCCTATCTACTTCGTCATCATCATTATCATCAATAGTTTATACGATAAGCACTTTATTGGGCTATCATGAGGGGGTAATGCCATGATACCAACGCTGGGCATGTGGGTTGGGTATTCTAAATGGGGGGTGATGCAAATTTAAAGTACCTACCACACGTACAACCTACTCAACCGATTTGTACCTACCTAAGTAAATCCGACACCGTGTTCAAAAAAACTGCGTCATAATCGCTCATATGCGTACAAATCTGCTGACTATTAAACACTATAAGCACTCCTCAGACAAAAGAAGCACTCTTAATCAGTACATTGACTATACCAACTTTATAATACTGTAGGTATTACAGAAAACTTTAGGTACCAACTGAAAACGAGTTTCGTAATCATTGTGCAATACCAGATGGCAGTAACACATGTTTCAGCATGTTTCTCTATAGAAACATGCTTGTTTCAACCTTGTCTAGGACTTCTGGCATGACTTGGCGGTTTGTAGGATAGGATTATAAACAATAGGGTTTATGCAAGTGACTTCAAAAAAGCTAATATTTTTTTACATATTCTCTATTGATATAGAAATATATCTGTATATTTATTTTTGTATTTTATGATTGTGAAATGTAATCATTGAAAAGAAGATATTTTCAATCTCAAACGCAAACCGCCGTGACGTCATACTTGAACATTTTAGTGGGCATGAAGTTTTGACATAGGGGATCCGATGAACCGTGACATCACAAAATGCAAGGGCTACCAGGGCAGCGTTTTTATCACCCGAAAATGAATGTAGTTTTACTTTTTGTTTTTGACCTCAAATTTTTTGCTGTTATTTTTTTTTCGTTTAAGTATTAACCTAAATAATCGATAAAAACGTAAAAAAAATCGATGCGTAAACCTAGGTATGTGGTAGCTAGAACACAGCAATGAAATGTTAAGTGAACAGGATACTAGGCTGTGAATTGCCTCATAAATTATAGACGGGACAAAAAAGCGATTAGGCAGATCTAATTGTAAGGCAGTTTAAAATTGTAATTTTTAAGGTATAGAGATATATGTTTATGAAAATAATATTATAATATTTTTTCATAGATATTTTTATCATAAAATAGTTAACATGTAGACATGTAAAGGAAGGTAAAAACATCTGCAATTTGAACCAATCTTTGTCGTAGGAATCAAACACAACATCCTGTAATATAGACAGCGGGCAGTCTGTGGTCGCACTACAGATGTCATCCATCTTCGTCATAAGAATAGAGTTAATTTTGTAAAAGTTTGTGTGTTTGTCATTTTTCATATTACAATTATTCACACTGACATCCCAAACACTGGCCTCCAGACTTATAACTTTACGAGAACTGATTTATGGGAAAAAAATTAGCCTATGTTATTCAAGGCCTAGAACTACCTGTATGCAAAATTTCAGGCCGATCCCTTCAGTAGTTTGTGCATGAAACAGCAATAAACATACATCATGTTTACATACCTACATGTTTACATACCTACATGTTTACAAACTTTTGCCTTTAAAATATTAGTAGTATTTTTAGGCCAGTATACAAAAAACAAAAGGGATCACACTAGCTTTAAAATATTTGTCTACATAAGGGAAACTATCACCACGGACGCAGGTGCTGAAAACATCACATAATGTCCATATGTCTGAAGTTGTATATTAAATGGGTGTAGTACTTTTACAATGGCATGTGTTATGACAACACACCTGCAAGTTTCATAGAACAATCATGTTATTAGCAACATAGGTTCTCAGCATACCTTTCTATGTGTGTCTGGACATTTTTCAATAGATCAACAGCTGAGTTGGTATTTGTTTTTACGAGGGGGGAATTTTATTCATCAATCACCAGCTTTAGCAAGCGGCTTCATATACACTTTGAATATAATTATAATAATTCAAAAAGGTCATACACACTTTCGATGATAAAAAGTAGTAGCACTACCCCCTTGCCAATGTGTTTAGGTGTAAAAAGGTGATAGACAGAGAGTTTCCTTCAAATTAATAATATTAATATGAACAGATTTATTTTCAGACATCTAAAAGAAACATAAAAAACATTTTTTGGGGAAAAAAATGTGTTTAATGAATATGCTGTCCTCAGTATAATTTTTTTGCAATGCTCTAAGAATGTAACTTCTGGTTGCATACAATATGATAAAATTATGCAAATTCTTGACAAAGTTTTAATAAGTCAGCACTACTCATTCAAAATAAACGTGAAATCACTGACTGGACGTAAATATTTAGTAAATAAATTCGTGGATGAGCACGAAATCGTGTGACTGACGTATGCCGGTAAAAGACTTCCTACATCATTCATTCACACGATTCAATCGATTATTATGTGTGACCTGTCTCAGGTAGCCTCATTACCTGTCGTATTACATAAAACAAGATTGCAGTGATTTTTCCTGCACCTACAGAGCCAATAAGCAGATGTAAATCAGTAATTGTGACTTACGACGAAAACGTAAATAAGCGACAGCATGATATCGATTTATAGCAAGTATCTGATGATATAACAATTTTGTGTGCTTGGGGCATCTAAAATAAGTTTATAGAAGGGCTTTTTTATACATAAAAGTTTGTTTATAGGTAACATTTCATTATAAAATACGAAAACTTACCAGGTTGTAAGTAGAGCACGCACTGCAGCAACTTATTCACTGTTCTAACGGTTAGCGGACATAAATAGATGATTATGTATGAAATACAAGGTAGGGTGGAGGACTAATTTCTTATCTTATTACTAGAAATCGGTTAAAATCGTTATTTGTAACCATAAAAATTGCGACAATTTTCAACACTCGCACTGTAGTCACTGCTGCCAGATGAAAAAATCGAATCAGCGCTGACAGCGGTGCACTAAGCGCTAGATTTGAATATATTCACGAGCCATTAAAGCGCTAAATCGGCTCAAACGAGTCAATAAAGCGCTAAATTCGAACTTTTAACTGAAGCTCTTTTTAGACGATCAGTGTGATTAAATAATACTAAACATAGGCTGTAACCATGAACTCTTAAAACAATTCTCATAAAGGTTTGGAAGCGAGACGCAGATTGCGACTCGTATAAACGCATCTCGTTCACGGCTCCGTTGTTTTGCTCTATGTGTTTATTATGGTAGTGTAATCATAATCACATTGATCGTGGAAAAAGCGTCCTATGCACGAAAAAAAAAATACGAAGTGAATGTTTTATTACAATAATAAAATTTGTAAGAGAATTTGATGATGATGATGATGAAGTAAAAATCAAGTAAAAAAAAATAAAATTCTTCTTCCATCATAGCTAACTCGAGGGTCCAATCTGGTTAGGTTCAGTAGTATTTACTTTATATTTTTCGGATGATCCTCTCTTACTTAAAATATCAGCTGGTAGTTGATAATTATAACAGTTGCTGTTAACCGCGGTTAATCCTGTTCTTAAGAATAGGACGGCGTTTAGGTAACCCAGTTGGCATAGAGAACAAAAAAGCGCTAAATTATCCGTTAGGCGCTAAAATTATCAAGTGCCCGCTGAACATAGCAAAAAAGCGCTAGATCTAGCGCCGAAAGCGCTAAAATGGCAGCACTGACTGTAGTAAATTTTCTGTTAGTTCGCCAATTAGCCGCTAGGAGCGCAACAATCGACAAAGATTTGACGTTTGTAGAAAAGAGCGTTCGCTTTGCAAATACTTTGGTTTTTAGCTATATCTTTCTTTATCACAAACAACAATAACAAAGATATTTAATTTTCAGGAAACTTAATTTTTTTCAGTAAATTGAGAGATATGAGGATGATGATGAGAGGCACGAAAAGTGACGAAAACTGTTAGAGAAAAGCATGTTCCTTTTTTTAGAACGCATCTTAACAACATCAAATACTTGCTATTGTTTTGTGTGTCAGTGTCAGCTGACACTGACATACAAAACTCTAACGCAACGCACTGACATTACAGGCGAGTGCATTGCAATTTGCATGCATGCAGTTCTTACATATCTATGGCATGCAGTTGACAGTTGACCAAGCAGTTGACTGCAGCGTTGCCATATATACGGATTTGTCCGTATTTGTACGGATTTTGGAACCCCAATACGGATGATTTAGACATACGGATTTTTAAACGGATTTATGCTACAGGCAGATTTAACTTTACACAGACTCTTCTAAGGCAGATGCAGTCGATGAAGAGCACATTTAGATGATGTTTTTTATTATTTAAACCATAACTATCATATTTATTTAAAGTTGCGCATGTACCTACTGAGAAATATTGCCGTTGGCGCCACACCGTCAAATGTATGTATTTACAACCGCGACATCTATTGCTTTTGTAAATGAACTACGCCACCGATATCCGTTCTAAAGTTTTAGTAAGGAAGGTATTGAAATGCTTCAGGATATGACACAAAGATAGAGCTGCTAGCTATAATTTGATAATTCGTTTGACCATGTTTTGGGTTGAAAGCTGTCCGCAAAACCTTTGTAACGTAAATAAGAAGTATTTAAGGTCCATACACCAGTGAAAGTGGCGCCCCCAACTATTTTATCTTATAATTACGTTAAACGCAGCAAGTTTTAAAAATTCCATCGTTCAGTTTGTGGCATTTATTATAAGTTATTTATTAATGCCTCTGTAATAGTTTCATTTTGTAAAGCTTAGGCAGAGATACGAAGTTGCGCTTTTTGGCCACCAAACTATATTTTCGCATCTCCTCCTAAACTATATGAGATAAAATTATTACAGAGGTATTAAAAAATAGCTTATAATAGATACCACAAACTGAACGTAGGATTTTTAAAAATTCCTATGATCAACGTAAAAATATGATAAAATAGGTATCGCTGTCATATTGGCTCGGGTATGCGCCTTAACATGTTATAATAGTTAGTTGCCCCTGTCAAAAATGTAAAGCAGCACAATATCATGGTAACATAAAGCCGCTGCCCTGCCGCCGCTGCGCACGAAGAGGTTACGTATGCATTCAACTCAGCATTGATGTGATGAGTTTGCCTCACTCGAGTGCGACGGTAGAGCGAATTTTCTCCGCCATAAATCTTCTAACAACAAAACAAAGAAATAAATTAAGCACAGATACAATGTCAGAGATACCTGCTGTGGCAAATGGCAACAGGCTTGTTACCTACGTACCAAGCATTTTTTAGATAAATCACTCTGTTTTGATTTAAATATCGATGTAAATATATGTTAAAGATTATAAATAAAGATATGTATAAATAAAATTATTATAAGTAATTATTATTAGTCATTTTTATACGGAATTCATACGGAATTTCACTCTGAATTGCAATACGGACTTTGTACGGACTTTTGGAACGAAATTACGGAATCCATGTCTTATCCATATGGCAACACTGGTTGACTGACAAGAACACAACAAAAACAACTTCCCGGTTCTCTTCTCGCAATAATTTTATAAATTCTATTATAGTTAAATTGAAACAAAACTATCATTCTTGGACCATTTGCAGGTCTAAAAACCTTAACAGCTATGTCATCAGCAGCCCGTACTGCCCGACTGTCTCGCGAAGTCAAGAACTTCAATATAAAACCTCCATGGGGCATTTCCTGCCAGCCGGAAAAAGAGGATGTATACGATGTACTTCTGGTCACTTTGCTGGGTCCTAAGGGTTCCCCTTTCGAGAACGGCTCGTTTAAACTGACTGTCACGATCCCAGATAGATACCCCTTCGAGCCACCGCTGGTAAAGTTTTTGACACCGGTGTATCACCCTAATATCGATAAAGGTAAGTCAATACCCAAAAGTTTTGCTTCCCTCTAATTTGAAATTGGAACACCCTAACGAAAGTAAAAGCAGCTCATTGTGAGCCACAGACAGAAGCTTATGTCGTGGCTGCTTCCAAGAAGAAGAGACTGTAGAATCCATTGTGGTACACTGCAGGGTCACAGAGGATGCAGACACAAAACGGGGCTGAAGTGTCTCATTAAGGCATCAATCCCATCCACACCCACAGAAAAGCTGAAACGAAGCTGCAATCTCCCCTGTCCACCATGGTGATTACAGCACCATTTGCTGATGAAAAGAGTCATTGGTGCTTATCAGGGGTAGCCTATACCCAGAAGAACATCTGATGATGTTAAGCAAAAGCCTTAGTACACTAAAATTAACTGTTGTCTATTCCAGGTGGCAGAATTTGCATGGACATGCTCAAAATGCCGCCCAAAGGTGCCTGGCTCCCGACCATCACCCTGGAAGCCCTGCTTGTCTCGCTACAGACCTTGCTCGCTAACCCAAACCCTGATGACCCCCTCATGATCGACATTGCCAATGAATACAGATTTGATCTTGAGAGTTATTTGGTCAATGCTAAAACGCACACAGAGAAGTTTGCTAGCTGATTGTAGAAAATTCATGTTTCAATACAAGAAAAATTATAATTATTAAATTGTTGATACTCTTCATACTACTTATAATAAGAGATAGGTACTCATAATACATGTATAAGGAAATAAGTTGTAGAAATAAGAATGTAAATCTGTTTTGTTATATTGAAAAGACTGTTTTTGATTTGATAAATTGAAGTTTATTTTAAATAAAAGCTGTAAGCAAACCTACCTCATATGATTTACCTTTGAATACCCAATTGTAACTCAGATTGACATTCAAATCTGTTTAAAATTTATTATTTGAGACATGCTTAAACCTGGGTTGCATTTGAGTATTTGGGCGTTATTTATACATGTTTCTCCAACTCTTCCTGCGGTTGTCGTAATAGGCGACTAAGGGATATCTACCGGCGGGCGGCCAGCAGCGCCCCCTGCAGAAAAATTATACCACCAAACTGCGATCCTTAACCCGCATGCCCAGCATGGTGGGCATTCATTGATTTATTTAAAAGGGAAGATGAGGTACTGGTTTCGCGAAAGTGAATTTCCGTCTTTGTTCTTCTTTGTATTGCACAGGACTGGAAATAACTGTGAGCGTATGTGTTTGCGTGTAGTTGTAACACATGCCAATTTTTGAGAAATTGCTGGGAGAACGTAACCTATCTTCCCTTTTTAATTAATCAATGGCATTACCATCCATAAGATAAACCAGCAATTGACCAATTACATATTTTACTTAAATACAGTCTGTTGAGGTTTACATATTTTACTTAAAGCACTCTTATAAAGGCATGCATGTCTCAAGACGGCAAGTAGCCGACTACAAGGTTCAACTGCAGGCGACGCGACGGCAGTCGTCGACTGCATGAGTCCGTGTATTTAAGAAGTGCAGTCCATGATTCGTGACCGTATAACAGCCCTAAGAGCTTGTTCCTGAAATACCTAGCGTCATACTCAATTATTATTTAGATAAAGTATAATTAGTTACAATCAATCTCAGTATTTTAATGACTAGACTAGATTATCTTTAGGTTTAGCTAGTTTATAACAAAATTTATAAAAAGCTAATGTTAAATGTACCAGCCCTTGCATGGCAAGTTTTTGTCTATTGTAGAATAGATAGTCTGTTCAAAAAGAGAAGAGTCGTGGCGTTACAGTGAACTAACACTTTTAGTCGTACTGCAATGACAGAGCAGTGTTGTCAACGCAACAAAAGTTGTCAATTGGCACACGAGCGCCCTTAATTACCACGACTTCTCTCTTTTTGAACAAACTAATGAGAATAAATCTGAAATCGATATAGTGTAGGTAAACTATAAAACTAGTCAGACTAGTATAACTCATGAAACTAGCAAAGGTACATTTTCTTTTACTTTACAGTTATTACTGATAATACGACTTACTTTTTTACATTTTGTTCTACATTTTATTTATTGCGAACAATCTAGAGGTCGCTCATGAAACTAGCAGAGGTACATTTTACCTTTACAGTTATTTATTACTGATAATACCACTCACTTTTTTACATTGTGGTCTACATTTTATCTGTTGCAAAATAATCTAGAGGTAGCTCATGAAACCTAGCTAACTAATACATCTTCCTATAACAGTAATAAATACAATTTGGTCTTTATTCTATCTTCCATTCTTCAGCCGGTGTCCGTGCTGCTGTCGTCTCCTGAGCTGGCGCTCTCCGTCTCTGAAGAACTGCTGTTCCTCTTCACGTTCCTCGCCTCAGGCTCTACTCCTTCTGGTGACAAATAATCACATCACATCACACTAATATTATAAATGCAAAAGTTTGTATGGATGGATGGATGGATGTTTGATAGGTACCTCTTCACGCCAAAACTACTGAACGGATCTGGCAGAAATTTTGCATACAGGTAATTCTAATACTGGAATAAAACATAGGCTACTTTTTATCCCGTAAATCTGTTCCCGTGGGATCACGTTGCGTGCGGGTTGGGCATCGCAGTTCAGTGGTAGAATTGTTCTACAGGGGGCTCTGCTACACGCCCCCCCGTAAATATTTTTTTGCTCATTTTCTACTAATGAGATAGCATATAGGTAGTGGTACTGTGATTTTATCTGTGGCGTTTGGTATTTACATGATAAATAGTAGACCTAAGAACGGTGCGGATACCTTGGCCCCCATACAAACGTACTTTCCGTTTCATTTGGAAACTATGTCCCCGATCGTATTGAAATTTTCCATACATAATCGGATGAAAAATAGCTATGTTTGCAGTGTTTTAGTAAAACATTATGGGTTTTAAATGAGACCGAAACTAATTTGATTTGGTGGTCAAAATATGTTTGACCACTGAATCGAGTCATTTTCAAGCAATTTTTTATGCATGATAAACACCTTTATTCGAAAATCTGTCGCGTTGTAATCATCCTAAATATATTTACCATAAGAAATAAACAAAAATACATTTTGAAATCAGTCGTTTGTTCAAAATGAATCGGAAAGTACGAAAAAATATAAAAAATGGTGAAATCCCTTCTAGTTTCTGCAACCGCTCACTCACACGCGGGGGGCGATGCGACACAGGGGGCAAAATTCCGAAATAAGGCGACCGCCGCCGAATGGCCAACACGATGCGATTCTACGTAAAACAACGACAAATCCGCACGGGCCAGCCGCTGAGATTTGGGAGAGGTTCGTAGCCTTCTTAAGCCTACTTATCATGTTAATACTAAACGCCACGGATATACTAGCTTCGGTCCTCGGCTTCTCTAGCCTTATGTTATTCCAGGGTTTGAACTACATCTATGCAAAATTTCAGCTCGTAAACTATTGCCCAGATGATCAACAGTTTTAACGTGAAGAAATATCAAACATCCATCCTTCCAGCAAAAAAAAAACAATGAGTAGCACTCCGGCAGAAGTGAAAACTGCACGCACACTCTTCCGATGTACTAAGGCACCACAAGTGGCAATTTTGTTCTTTGCGATAATACTTTGAACGGCGCCATCTGTTAGCCTGCGGCGACACTTCTGTACAACTATGTAAGGTCATCTCAACTGACGCTGTGGGTTCTGTGTTGCTCCCGGAACTAGCGACATCTTCTTTCAACTTAGTGAACTATATACACAGGTAGCTGTAACTTTTGAACTTTTCAAAGCTCATCTAAGTAGGCTGCTAGCTAACAATGTGGTACGGTTAAAATTACAGTAATGCAAACGTGTTACGACACCACGGTCACGTCAGGCTGATCTAACATGTTAGATCAGCATCACGTGACCCTGACGCGAGTTTACTATGTATCACCCACCCAGTGTGATTAATTACCTTCTTTAATCTCTTTCCTCTTAGACTTCTTAGTGTCACTAGTTGTAGGTTTTAGTGTCTCCGTGGAAACTGTGGCCACCATTTTGGAGATGGGCTGAGTTTCTGGAGGCTTGAACTCTTCCTCTTCATCGACAGGTCGGCGAGTGGTCGACGATGCTGCTACCGCTGCTTTGTAGGCCTCTGGGTATTGAGAGCTGGAATATGATTTTGTTATTGTTAATAATAGGTTTGTTCATAAATTTTTAAGCAGCCATACGCGAACATGGGTAGGGTAAATAAGTCTTCAAAATTAGCCTATCAACTTAGAAAAGTTTTTATTATTGCCATAACTTACGATTTGATTTAGATAGATAGATATTGAATGATGAGAATGATACATTTTATGGAAAGTAGGGTCTTAAATCCTAAATTAGGTTTATCTAGACACTAGGGTTCTCTAATATAAATTTAAACAGTAAATACCCTTAATAATAAGGACAGTAAGTTATGCACACAGGCACAACATTTGGTATGTCACTTTGGGAAAAGTGTTCCTGGTTGGAAATAGGGTTGATTAAGATCAACTTGTTTTTTTGACAAATGTAATTTTTTGGGCGAACCATACTTTTTTTCAAAAAACTAAAATTGACAATATTTTTTTCTTCAAAATAAAATAGAAGGTTCCTAAGAACAAAACCGTCTAACTATAAAATAAACGGTAGCTACCCTTAAGGGGCCAAAAATTTGCCGTGAGTTTCTCCTTACATTTGAAAAAAGCAAAAAAATATTAACTTAACATAACCCACCTCAACTTAGTCTTGATAGCACGGATCTTCTTGAAGATATACTCCAGATCTTTCCTCATCTCGAGGAGAAGGATTGTGTGTTTCTTGAACTCCCCCGAGGCAGCTCTGAGGCGGCTAGCAGAGAGCTGGTTGCAGTTTGTTAGCATCTCTGTTGTTTTTTCAAAGCGCTGGAGCCTTGAATTTGTGAATAACAAAATAAGTGACTGACTCTTACAAAATCACATACTTACATTGTAATATTTAGAGTTAAAGGTACATTTGTTAAATTGTTTATTTTTATATTTTTACTGACTTCAAAAAAAGGAGGAGGTTTTCAATTCGACTGTATTATTTTTCGTTAACTCAGAACTTTTGAGTGGTAGGATGTTCATGATTCTTTATATGAAAGCTAGTGCTTCCGGTGTGGTCCCATTTTAATATTGTTCAGTTCTGACAATGGGATCCATGAAACGGAACTTTAACATTAAGTTGTAAAATATTATATCCAAGTAGGTACCTACAGTTCTGTTCAGTTCAGAACTTATATTGTAACTGTAACTTATTTATTTATTTATTTATGGACACCCAACAGATAAAACCTGGAGATGAGCATTATAATCTACAACACAGTAGGTATTATATTTCTAAAGGTCGCATTGGTACCTATTTTAGTTATTTGTCTCAATTATGTTATAAATACTATTTACTAAGTTTGATTGTTTTTTTACCTCTTCGTGCTAAAACTGCTCAGATTGCAGTGAAATTTTGAATGGATGTAGTTCTAGTGGACTATTTTTATCGAGGACCTTATAAAAGCGAGCGAAACTTGTTCAGGATGAAAAAATGTCCTACGCCTGGATACATTATATTATAACAATATCTATACATTATATATATAATATATATACATTATATTATATATACATTATATATATAATATATATACATTATATTATGACAATATCCCCATTCAAGTAGTAAAGAGTAGCATCCACTTCTTAGCTGAACCATTAGTGTATATTATAAACCTATGCATAGAAACTGGTACTTTTATAGAAGATCTAAAAAAAGCTCAAATCATTCCATTACACAAAAAAGGCGAAAAAAGCGACATGAGAAATTACAGACCAATAGAAATTTTATCTTGTTTTTCCAAAATAATTGAAAAAGATTTACATTTAAGAATAGTATCCTTCTTAGATGCTCATAATATCATAAATGAAAATCAGTATGGTTTTCAAAAAGGAAAAAATACATCACTTGCAGTTTTTAAAACTTTAAAAAAAGTAGGAGAAGAGTTGAACAAAAAGAAACATGGTATTGCCTTGTATCTAGACATGTCACGCGCGTTTGACTGTGTAGATCATAATACTCTTTTAAATAAACTGGAACACATTGGTATAAGAGGCAAAGCTCTAGAGCTTTTCAAATCATATTTACAGGGTAGGAGTCAGTCAGTTGTTGTTAACACCTATAACAAAGAAACTAAAACTATAGAAAGGATACAATCAGATTTTCAAGACCTACATGTCGGAGTTCCACAAGGAAGTATTCTAGGTCCTCTGCTGTTTTTAATATATGTAAACGACCTGCCAAACACAACAAATCATCTCTGTGTTATGTATGCAGATGATGCTACTATATATATTCCACAAGAAAATAAAACTATACAACAATTAGAGTCAGATGTAAAGTTCACTTTAATAAATATTATAAAATGGTTAGAATCAGTAAATCTTAAAATAAATTTGGAAAAGACAAACTACACACGCTTCAAAAACTATAAAACACCAGATATAAACTTAAACATTTCATATAATAATATAAATATACAGGAAATAAATGAAACCAAATTTCTTGGTGTTAACTTAGACAACTTATTAACTTGGAAATCTCACATTCAAAAAGTAAACTCTAAAATATCAAAATATTGTTATGCTCTTTCGACACTATCATACAACTGCACGAAACAAATTGCAATAAATGCATATTATGGACATGTATTTCCTCATCTCTGCTACGGAATAATTTTCTGGGGGAACTCTGTAGATATAGAATCTACTTTCATCATGCAAAAGAAGTGCTTGAGAGCTATTTTCAACTTGCAAAGTACTGAATCTCTTCGGAATATATTTAGAGATAATAATATTTTAACCTTAACTGGAATATACATAATGGAAATATGTTTATTTATAAAAAACAACAACCAAATATTCTTTGAAAATCACTCTAGTCGACATAATAACCTATGCATAAACTATAAGTATAATATTTGTATGCCTCAAGTAAATAATGCAACTTTCCACAAAAGTTCATATATTTCTGCCGTTAAAATTTACAATAGTCTACCAATAGAAATCAAAGAAATCAAAGATAATACGTTCAAAATAAAATTAAGAAAATACTTAGTATCAAAAACCCATTATAATATTAAAGAATACTTTGAGAGTATCCCTCCAAAATTTAGATAAATAGTGACTTCCTATTGTTAACATTGTGTGATAGAAAATGTGCAATTCATTTAATGTTTAAGTATTTATAAGTACCTACCTTTGTATTAGTATAGTACATAACAATTATTGTATGTCCGAAAGGACAAACTGTTGGAACAATTATTTGTAGTTCATAAGATCAACTATGTAAACACAGTACACAATAAATGATTCTTATTCTTATTCTTATTCTTATAATGTGTATGGCACTTGCCTATCTGTTCAGCTTTTTAGTCAAGCAGAGTTTCTGTGTGAATAATAGTAATTAATGGTGTATAATATCTTTTCTAAACATTATTCAGGTCGTGAATACGATAACTTACATGGTTTTTTGAGCTTGGATGATGGCTTGCACGTCTGTTTGGTTCACCATTCCAGCCAACCCCTGCACGAACACCTCAGGGGCTGAGTAGTTCTGGAAGCATTCTATCGAGAAGTCACTTTCTGGAGTATCATTTGCCATTTTCGTGTCCACTTTCAGTGTATTTTCCATGAATTTTGTTGAATTATTTATATTTTGGCACAGCAGGCAGCGTAATGTTTTGATTTTCGTTCGAGTTTCCAGCTTATGACCACTATTAGTTCCATAATAGTTCAACGGCGGCGGGTGCTGCGAGCGAAGAAGCTTCTATCCGCATTTAATATACGCGTGGAGGCTGCTTATTTTTACGTGTTTACTCTTTTAGATTTACTTACCTATAGCTTTTTGTTAAAAAAAACATAAATAAATAATTCCTTTGTAAACTATATGTGGAGCAGAGCTCTGGTTCTACCAGCAAAATTATTATTGGAATAATATAATATAGGTAGGACGTACATATTTCAAGAAGGCAGGCATACCATAATTTCAGTAAATCAACCGGCCTTTGCTTCTTCTTTTTCTGATTGTTTCAGCCACGTTATGAGGAATTTATTTATTTATTTATTAACTTGTTTACATGTTGTTATGTTACATAGGTCTTAGCAGTTAAGTGATAGTCTCAAACATGTACCCCGTTGGGGCGCTACAAAATAACTTAATACTAGTTACAAAACTAATTTAAAATTAAATTAATTAGCTTCAAAAAACGCTTCCTATCCTATTTATTTATTTATTTATATTTCAAAATATTCTTGAAGGTTGTAATAGCATTTTTCTATTAAATATTCTTTTAGTTTCCTAAAAAAGGTTAAATCTGCCTCTATTGTTTTTATTTGAGGGGGTAGTTTATTGTATATTTTTATGGCCATATGATGTGTTGCGGATCTTACTATTTGGAATTTTGTATAGGGGAGAGATAATTCTTTATTGTTTCTAAGGTTATGAGATCTTTGGTGTCTTTCTTTTGTTAGTTCGAATAAGTTTTTATGGTTTTTTACAAATTTGACTATTTCATATATGTATATAGATGTTAAGGTTAATATTTTAAGGTTTTTAAAATGTACTCTACAGCTTTCTCTTTCATCTATGTTTACTAAAATTCTAATACATTTTTTCTGTAGAATGAACAGTTGTTTATTATCACAGCTGTTACCCCATATTATTATGCAATAACTAATCCACGCATGTGCATATGCGTAGTATGCGGTTAATGCAGTTGTTATATCTGTACATTTTTTTAATTCATGTAGCGCATATGTGAATTTAGATAGTTTGCCAGCTACTTTATCTATATGATTTTTCCAGTTGAGACAAGTGTCAATTTCGATTCCTAATAAAGTTACTGATTCAATAAAATTGTGTTTATATTTGGACTGTATGTTGCTATTTATATCTAAAGGTTTTTTTCTGGTGCGGTCTAAAATGCATTAATTTAGTTTTAGAGGTGTTTAGTTGTAGATTGTGTTGGTTTAACCAGTTGTTGATGTCATCTAAGGTATTTTCAAGTTTTTGTTCAAGTTGTGGGAAGTTATTACAGGGCATTACCAGAGTTATATCATCTGCATATATTATTGATTTAGTATCTATTGTTTTAGGAAGGTCGTTTATATATATTATAAAGAGGATACTGCCGAGGATGCTTCCTTGTGGAATAGAATTTCTTAATTGACATTTAATTGATTTAATGTGTGTGAGTTGACTATTGATTGGATTTTGATATTCTATATTAACATATTGTTGTCTATTATCCAAATATGAGGTAAACCAGCTTAAGGCTGGACCGCGAATACCTATGTCTTCTAATTTGTTGAGTAGTATTTTGTGAGAAACTCTATCGTAGGCTTTACTTAGATCTAACATTACAGTAACTGCGTATTTTTGTTTATTTATTATATTAATAATTTCTTGAGTTAGTTGGTACATGGCAAATGATGTTGAGCGTTTCTTCCTAAATCCGTTTTGGCTGTTATCAAAGATTTCGTATTTTTCACAAAATTTTGTTAATCTTATTGCCATAGTACTTTCAAATATTTTAGAGAAGGTTGATAGTAAGGATATTGGTCTAAAATGTTCCGGTAATTCTGCTGTTTTTGTTTTAGGTATTGGTTTGATTTTTGCTATTTTTAATATAGTTCTGCTGCAGAACAAATTCTATTTAAATACGCAATAACGTGAAAATCATTTACCACCAGCAGAAACATTGTTTTTATGAAATAAATAACTGAATTTCCGGAGGATCAAAAGTATCATATAATCTAGCGTCCGAATCTAGAGTTGGTAGCACAACGTTGACAGAAGGTGCTGTCACTATTTACCTACTGTCAATGACACAATAATTAAAAATAACACAACTGTCACTTAAACATATCCTGTTCCGGAAATTGCATTTCCGGTACCTGACAGACAGAAACATAAGCCCGCGTAAAATAAATTAGTCGTTGGGCATCGATCAAAAATTTCGCCGGGAGGCTGCGAAATTTTTGATCGATGTCGTCGGGATTAAAAAAGCGGCTTTGCTCGAACTACTTTGATAGAACTTTTTGTAAAAAATACTAAAGTATAATACTAAAAAATTCTAAAAAATAATAAAAGTTGACGTTGAGTATGACATAACTGCGTATGCGTACGTACCTACCGGAAAGAGTAGAAAATAAATGAGGGCGCCACAATTGTTTACAATTTACATGGTTTCACCATATACTATGGCTGCTACGTTTTGATACTTAATATTTTCAAATATATTTATAACACATTGCAGTTCTTATATTATAAAATTTTACAACAAACATTTATGCTCATCACATAAAGGTATGTCCTGAATAAGAATAAAACCCACTATGCTATAGTAAAGTGAAAATGTTTTTTATTATATACATGCATTAAAGAAATCAAAGCCTCCGTTTTCCACCGCGCCGATACCGAGACGAATAATAATAAGAGCAATGGTGAGTGCATGCAACCTAAAACGAAAGCCAGCATATTTTGTATACTCAAAGGAAAAAAAACACAATAATAGACAATTTTGTTGAATAATTATATAATAGGTAAGGTACTAAAATCATACATAAATCACTCTAATGACTCAAAGTCAAGATACTCAATCCCTGACATCGATTCTTCATCAAAATGCTGTGGTAGAACATAATTAGCAGTTCCTGCCATACCATAATTTTCATCTTCACTTTGTACCAAATTTAAACTATTTTTTTTGCCTTCATTAAAAATCCTCCTAACAGTGCTTTCGGATTTTGCTGAAACAAAACATAAGTAAAGTATCAAAAATAAAGGATTGCACTACAAAATAAGACTCAATGGAACAAAAAATCAACAAAGAATATTATGTATGATAAACTAGGATTTTGAATGGATTTACACGATTCTTTTAGTAAATTATAACAGTTTACGTACAATGTTATTATTTTTAACCAGCTACTTACGGTCACATCTGCTTTTCATTTATAAACGTCTTCTAATTCAATAAGCAGCGTCCCGGCTTGATTCTCAGCCAAACATCTCATAAACGCTTTGTAAATAATGTCACGAGCCCCACTGCGTATAGTTTTATTCATATTGCTAATATTTTACGAATTATTTGCTTATAACTTTATAAACAAACAATTCAATGACGTCAGTCACCTTTATATGACAGTCAACGTACCTTGACTTCATCAACATCGTCTTCGTCAACCGGGGCCGGTTTCTGTTCGTCCGCGGGTTCGTTTTTGACTCAGAGAAATAACAATAAAAAAATCAACAACAAATCAAAACAAACAACTCGAATACTCGCTCGACTGAAGTTGCAGTGTTTCCACTAGCGGAAAATTATTCTGGTTATTCAAACAAATATTCGCTTCCTAACAAAAAAAATCAAATTAATATCAAATCAGATGAATTCAAAAAAATACAACTAATCAATTTCATTTACTATAGTGATTGAGATTAAATTTTATTAGGTGTTTAGAGTAATTTTTATTCAATTACCTTATTTTAATCATCAATTAAAATTAAATTACTTGTACCTAGGTTTTTACAATTAATATAAATTATAATTAATTAGAGCATAATTATTTATAATTTAACGTCGATTAAAATTGTAATATATATTTTTGTTGGTTTGGACCCCTTTCGGGTACAGGCCTCCTTCAGTTCATGTCTAGTTATAATGGCTGTTTATGTAATCTAGCTTGGTCCTAGTCATTCGCCATGTTTTTTCTTGATTTGTATCTAAATTATTCTTCTTTTTCATCCATCATTGGCCGCGATTTAACAGTGATTCGATACAACGCTATTATTGTATGATAATAATAAATAAATAAATAATAAATAATACTGGACAATTATTCACACAGCATTATCTAGTCCTAAGCAGAGCTTGTGTTATGGGTACTAGATAACTGATATACATAATACAATACACTACATAGATAGCTATTTTTTAATACTACACGTAGAACGTAGAATGCCCGTATTGGGATGCTTGCTTTATATTTTGTGTTTTTAAATATTATTTTAAGATTTGTGTGTTTTAGGTATTCGTTTTAAGATACTGCGTTATGCTTCTGTTTTCGCTGTACATTTTGTGTTTGCGGCTCTGCTAATGTCCTTTTTGCTCTTCTTTGGCCCATTTTCAAGATGTAATGTCCTCATAAAATTGTTTTTTTTTATTAGACATTTTTTTCAGCGGAGAGGTAGGTACTCGAATAATCAGCTTATTAAGAGAGCGTATCTAATAAGTGCATTAAAATTATCAAAATGTCAACAAAACATTTTGAATGCTTGATTCTTTTAATTTAGCATGATTTTTAAATATAAGAGAAGGTAAGTGTCTGCATGACGATACTTTATCAAAAAATACGTGCATAGTTCAATTTTGCAAGGAAAAGCTGAATCTGGCGACAAACTCACGTAAGCGGCCACACTGGTCTTTCAAAAAGAGTTGCCAGTTTATAGTAAATTTTAGTTCCAAATTAATTAATTTCTACTCTTTCTGGTCGGACTGTACCTACGTAGCAGGCCTACGTTCGTACCTTAGAAATGTATATATTTCTGTTATTTTAATAATAACTAATAAGTTAAAATAATACGTAATAACGTACTATACCTACCGTATCCATCGAGCATTAGTGTTTACTACTAAACTACGTCACAAAACTCACTTGCTTGGCGTCGAGTTTCAGATGTTATTGTAGGTAAGCAATATTTATTGAAGGAAGGATCACAAATCCATTAATTATGTAAATTACGTATAAAAGTAGGCGCCAACAAAATTAATTTTATGGCGGTTTTTTACTGACATTTTACATGCTCGATGTTTAATGTCTAGCAGAGTAAAATGAATAAAAGCTATAATAACGAGTACGAGTAATACAATAAGTACGAGTAAGTACAACGCACTTTCTAACTTCTTCTAACCCGATCTGACTCGCCTAGGTAATTTTTGTATCCGTCCACCCTCCACAGCCTGTATTGGTCCACTGCTGGACGCAGGCCTCCCTCTGATAAGCGCCTTGTTGGAGTTTATCTAATAAGGGGTAATGCCCAAAATCCCCACGCTGGGCAAGCGGGTTGGGGATCGCAGTTCGGTGGTAGAATTGTACTGCAGGGGGCGCTGCTGCCCGCCCCCAGATATCCCTTAGTCGCCTCGTACGACACCCACGGGCAGAGATGGGGTGGTGCAAATTCTAAGCCAGCACCACGCAGCACTTTTTGTATGGCACAAATAAAAGGTTTAAACCGCGGGCTGAATGATTCGTATCGTAAATATTATTCATTATTTTATTTGAGGAAACTATGCATTCTGACCGTTTTGCTAAGAAGGCTATGGTCGCCTGGCTTAGCCACTATACTGGTACTCTGAAAATAAAAGAGATTATTATCACTACATTATAGGCACTAGGCATAGAAATTATATAAATCCCAGGTATTCCCAGAACAATATAAACACAACCAGGAATACTTCACGGACAGAAATCAAACCACCAAGTTCCCCTTCGTCCAATGCGCTGGAGGTCGAATAACAACAAGCAATTAATAACTGATAGAATTTACTGAACTAGAACTCATTTTATATAATTCTATACGTTGGCCTGGCCTAAGCCCTCCACTTCGAGCGTAAATGGAACCTGTGCCATCGCTTCACTGTCTGACATTACTTGCCTCATTTTTAGCTTCTGCTTCTGTGTTAGTGGAAGCAGAGACCGTAGCTTCGTTCTAGACGATATTTGATCCCACAAATAAACTGGAACCTTTTCTTTTACTGAGTCTACTTTAGCGGCTTTAACTGGCTTGTTTTGAATATTCAAAATAACTTTATTATCTTTCCTCTTTGCAGGCAATAGGTCCAAATTATTTAGTGCGATATTATTCTGCAATACGTTTTCAAGTATGGGTAGGTAAGCTTTTTCAGCGTCTGTGAACTTTTGGAAGTTGTCTCTGAGGTATTGTAAATAATCTGCGTCTTCAGGTGGAACGTACAAGCCTCGCTGTTCAATGTGGGCATTCCAGCTGTTTTTTTTCGGGTCTACCATATAGTTGAGCAGGTTATCTAGGGGTATATCTCTGATGTTGCTTACGCCTTCTAAGAATTCTGGCACCGAAAGCTTCTTTTGATTGATTTTTATTGCTTGTTTTGTATCGAATATCTTGTCCCCAATGGACTTGAATTTTCTATCGCTCGGAACTTTTGATTCTAATTCGGAACTCAATCTAAACTGTGGTCGGCTTGATATCTCTTTTTCTATCTTCTGTCTTGTGTGTCTTGTCTTGTCCTCAAATAAATCTTCATCGCCATTAATCTCTAAAGACTCCAAAAGATCTCCAATATTATCAACATCTAAAACGATTGCATCTAAGTCACTGTTTAATCGGTATCGTTTTCCATACTTATCAAGAACGTCTTTCAAATTATTATCATTTTCAGCGTCATAACGATTGATTTTACTTCTTCCGCACCGGCCTCCTATACACCGTAAACCTGTCGTTTTATCGCCCCCGTTTATACTATCCATAAAGCATCGATTAGTGCATTGTAAGAAATCTTTTTTCAGTCGAAAACTCTCAGAAAAACAGGCTTTTTTGCAGTCTATAACATTTGCATTAGAATCGGTGGGAAAGCGAAAAGTCCTAGCTCTATGATGTTCGTCTATTGTTATGTATACAGGGCTAGTTCTAGCTTCGGCGCATTCTCTTCTGCAGCGTAAATATTGATGCTTGTCGCCAGATCTGACGTTCTTGCATTTTTTTCTGCAACGCAAATCTCTGCTAGCATCACCGCGAAGAGCTCCACTTCTGCCGTAACAGCCTTGTCTGCAGCGCAAATCATTGTTTTGGTCTGTTTTATCGAGGCACATTCTTCTGCAGCGCAAGTAATCCATCATATCGTTGTCTCGATAGTCAAAATCTACTCCACATCGATTACCGGTGCAGCGTAATTTACCATTGACTTTGTCAGCTCGTCCATAGTCTCTGATGTCACCATCGGACCTGTTTCTCGCAGCACACATTCGTCTGCACCGTAAGTATGATTTCTGATCGTCTTTAGTTCCGCTTCTCCCACTGCATCGGCAGCGCAAATCCACTTCTTCCACTCCGCTTGTATCGTAGCAGTTCCTTCTGCAAAACAGGTCCTCTTTCTGATTACCACCAATTTGGTTTGTCCCAGAGCACTTACTTTTACAACGTAAATATTCCTTAAAATCACTGTCGCTACTGTCGAAAGTCAAATCACACCTGCTTCCTTGGCATTGTAAAACATCTGTGTCCGAACTTTCTTTGCGCTCTTCGCCGCTGATTTGAACTTCCAGATCATTAATCAGCGATTGCAGATCGTATTTAGCCTCGTTCACGAGAGGCTCATCATCATAATTAAAGTTATCTTCTTCTCTGTGATAGTCCGGGATAAATGCCACCTCGTCTAACTGATCTTCATCATATCTACTGTCGTCAGATCTGTCTAGTGAATCATCTTGTCCGCAGCCTCCCTCACCGGCTATCTCGCACATGAGTCTGTCGATAGCGTTGGTTTGGCTTTTATCCATTGCCTCATGCTTTTTTCGTTTATTTGTATTGAAAAGCAAATTTATTGTTTTTATATTCATTTGGCTACCGTCATCTTTGGCCTTACCATTGGATATTGAATGATGGTATCCATTTTCTCTGTCTCCTTGCAGGTGTTCAATTAGAGCTAGTAAATCCAAGTCAGTTTTATCATTTTTAAGACCTTTAGCGGATGCAATGGCTATTAGTCCAAATGAAATAATGAAATTCCGAAACATTTTAGGATGTTTGTAAGCACATTGCTTTCAGTCTAAAATCAATGATGTGAATTATATATTCTGCTAGTTTTATAGTCTTGGGAATCAAGTTTTCAATTAGCCGTGAAATTGGTTTGCGAACAAATTGAATTTTGACGCGCGGTGGTTTATGAATGCGTAAATTACGTGCCTATACAACATTGATTTATTAAAAAGGGAAGATGAGGTACTGGTTTCTCGAAAGTGGCAACCTCAAATTGTGTAAAATTCTGTGCTCCCACCTCAGTCACCGCATGACGGGCGGTCGTGATTCGCGTGAAATATTTTTGTCTCGGTCTCACTTCGGTCTTAGATACGTCTTTCCGTCTTTGTTCTTCTTTGTATTGCACAGGACTGGAAATATAACTGTGAGCGTATGTGTTTGCGTGTAGTTGTAACACATGCCAATTTTTGAATAAGCGCTGGGAGAACGTAACCTATCTTCCCGTTTTAATAAATCAATGCTATACAATCGATGGTTTTTGTTACGTCACTCACGTAGATACTCGTAGCTACTTGGTAGTAGGTAAATACTTCAACAAACAATAAACATATATCTGAGATTCTAAGTTATTATTGTGCATACGCACTCACACTCCGAGTAATTTCTAATAGATACCTATTGTTACTACGTATGAATCATTTAAATATCTCAACCTCAACCTCAACAGCCTGTATTGGTCCACTGCTCGACGTAGGCCTTCCCCTGATAAGGGCCTTATTCGCGTTTATCTCATGGAGGGCCCGTAAACCCCACGCTGGGCATGCGGGTTTAGTAAACTTTTGCTACGGGTACTAGATAACTGATAATTGATATACATTTTTATTATACATAGAAAACATCTAGAACACTCACAACAAATATCTGCAGATCGTTCACACATTTGTCCCGAGGCGGGAATCGAACCTGTTACCTCCTGCGTCGCAAGCGGACCTTCACTCGCCGCGCCACAGAGGTCGTCGATTGTCGGTGCGTCGCCGTCGTCTTCGGCTGCGTACAAAACCAGAGGTTCGTAACTAGCTACGGCAGAAGAAAAACCTTCTTTTTACGATACTGTACTTATAGTTACCTACATATACAGAACTATAACCATTTTTTAAAGTCCAGTTTTCCCCCCTAAGGGGCATTTCAAGGGGAAAACCCATAACCCATAACCCAGATATAGATCTGTGATTTACATAAATCTCTGTTGTTATTGCTTGCAACAGTCTGAGTCATCTCGATTGTTTCAGTAAGTCATAGATGGTAATATTTCTAATGTATTTTTATTTAATAGTGGATTGACCACTTGCTTTGTATATTTATTTTTATGAAATAAAAATAAATATGATTTGATTGTAGTAATTCTAATAATAAAGATCTTAAGCAATCAATTCACCCTGAAATGTAATAGAGTCTTAGTAATAGAGTCCCGTTTAATCCTTTGAGTAAGTAACTCTAAAAAATTATTTGAGACCAAAAGGAGATTTAGGAGAAACTACAGACAGCCTTAGAATAGCGTCCAAGCTGTTGATTATACAGGGTGTTGATTATCCAAGCTGTTGATTATATAAGCCTTTAAAATTTGCCTACCAACTTAAAAAAGTAGTTACATACGAATTTAAATTAAGAACCATGAATGAGTGACATTGTTGATTTCACTTACTCGGGCATACCATTCCGTAAATGCTTTGACAACAGAGCCACAAAACTCAAGATCAAAAGCAGTGATCGACCGCAACTATTACATTCAACATGTGCAAATGCAATCAATTCAAGGCGACATTACAGTCGCATTGTTTTTAGAAAAAATGCGTCGTTAGAAAAAAAAAACATTTTTATTTTTTATTTTTAGAAATACACATTATAAACTATAATATGTATTTGCTTGTTAAAATAACGTAGTATCTTAATTAAGACGAAATTATTATTTTCAATTTGTTTTTTTTTCACAAGTAAATTCACGGTATAAACTAGTATCTTTTTCAATGGTACTAAGGACACATAGTAGTATCACTCGTACCATTGATGGTACAAATCAATGGTACTATAGACACAAGGGGGGTTTTTCATAGAAAGTGTAAGGCAATTGTTATATTTAATTATTGCCAAAACTTACGATTTGATTTGGTATGTTACTTTGGGAAAAGTGTTCCTGGTTGGAAATAGAGTCGATTAAAACCAACTTGTTTTTTTGACAGATGTAATTTTTTAGGAGCACTGTACAATTTAAAAAAAAAATAAAAAAAAAATTCTTTAAAATAAAATAGGAGGTTTCTAAGAACAAAACCTTCTACAAAAGAAACGGTACCACCCTTAAGGGGCCAAAAATTTGCCCCACCCTGTATAATGTGATGTAAATGAAAATAGAGGCAAAGGACAATATACATAATAAATAATTCAAAAATATATTCAACATCACTGATCAAATCATTTCCTTGTCAGAGGCACTTGCAAGAACCCATTGAGCTTCATTTTCACCGGGACCCCATATTGAAACAAAATCTCATTTTCAGGATCTGGAATGCCTCTCCGACCGTTTTCACCTCCATGCAAAATAACTATCTTATCTTGTAAATTTTGTCCATTGGCTGCGAATTTCTGGATATTCTTCTCATAATCCTCTTCATCAATATATTCTCCATCAACTAAAGGTTTCACGTCACTGTGATACCCGAGATCATTGTTGTCTGTCAACTGATCGACAGCTTGTTTGACTGCTTCAAGTAGTCCTGTGCCTATATCTTTGGTATCCTCTTTGTTTGCATTTATATCTTGGTCTTTTTCGTTTTGCCTTCTCAAGAGTCTTCGATACGCGAATTGGTTGACCATATCCATGTTGGTTTGGTCTTGCATGATGGCTTCGATGTCATAACGGTCGTTGTCTTCTCCGAAGGTCATGTCAGCTCGCGTGCCGAGGTCCATGGAGAACTGACTGAGACATGACGTGAAGAGTAAAGGGATGATGGCAGTCACCTTTGCAATCTATAAAAAATACTTTTTTTAGAAGAAACAGAAGCAGAAAAAAACAGTGTCTTAAGTTCAGATGACGATAGTATCGAGACGTGATCGTAACGTCTAATTTTTGACCTATTAGATGACGACTGACGGCCTCTGTGGCGCGGTGGGCGAAGGTCCGCCTGCGACGCAGGAGGTTGCGGGTTCGATTCCCGCCTCGGGACAAATATTTGTACGATCTGCAGATATTTGTCTAGGGCGTTCTGGATGTTTTCTATGTATAATAAAAAATATCTATCTATGTAGTGTATTGTATTATGTATATCAGTTATCTAGTACCCATAACACAAGCTCTGCTTAGCTTGGGGCTAGATAATGCTGTGTGAATTGTCCAGCATTATTTATTTATTTCTTTATTAGATAAACGCCAGCATGGTGCTTATCTGGGGGAGGCCTGCGTCCAGCAGTGGACAAATACAGGTTGTTGAGGTTGCGTATGGATGGATATTCAGGGCCCAGAACTACCTGTATGAAAAAATTCAGCCCGATCCGTTCAGTAGTTTTTGCGTGCAAGAGCAACAAACATACATGGTTACAAACTTTCGCGTTTATAATATTATGATTAGAGAATGATTCCGAGGTGGTGCCATAAAAGAATATTCTCAAGTTTTAGTCCCGCAAAACTTAAAAAACTGTGCAAATATTTGGGAATTCGCAGTTGGTTTTTTTGTTTTTTCAAACTTCCAAGTCATTGTATAGCATTTGCGTAGTTCCCTATCCGCACGTTAGGTACTAAATCACATAGCCTTTTTCTATGGGATTTGGTACTAAAGACATAACGTCACGATCACGTTTCGATACTAATGTCAACCGAACTCTGGGCCCAGAACAGTCTTCTCTTATAAATTCATTCATTTTAAAATATAATTTATTATATTTTCAGCGACCCGTACTCGGGCAAACTCAATAAAACAAGTTTTAAATTAAATTAGTTATGTAACGATTTTCTCTGTGTTCTTATCAAAAGACTCACCATATTGTAATTAATTCCAGTGTTCTAAGAAATCTGCTGTGCCTAATTTAGTTTCACGCTCATTTCAAAATTTAATTGTTTTCTTTTAAGTTTATCTTGGAGTCATTTACCATACCTACCGCCATCTTGGTATTGATTTACGTCATCTGTACAGAAAAAGAAATAAAAATAGAACAGAAACAGAATAACCCTCCTCGGTTGGAAGTCGAAAAAAATAAGTGTTGCTAACCTAGTAGGTAACCCACCTGTGTGGTGCTGGCTTAGAATTTTCACCACCTCAACACTTTCCGCGGGTGTCGTAAGAGGAGACTAAAGGATATCCACCGGGGGCGGGCAGCAGCACACAACTCACAAGCAGAACAATAGGGTATATGCATCGATTTTTTTTATTGTTTTAATCGATTCTTTAGGTCATTATTTAACCGAGGAATGATAAGACGCTCACTGAATTTCGCATTAACAAGGTAAAAAAAACAAATCAAAACTACAATCATTTTCGGGTGATAAAAACGCTGCCATATTGGCGCCATGTTTATGTGACGTCTACGTACACACTTGATTAAAACCTTTGGTGACGACCTCGGTAGTGATCATCTCAGGAAAGAGGTTTTCCGAAAAAACTGAAAATAATCGACAAACGAAATGTCAAGTGGGCAGAATAGTGTCAAATCAAGGTGCAGCAAGCAGAATAAAAAAAGAAGAAATGTGTACAGTGATGTCACGTCCGCTCTAGTCAATGGCGTAGCGTTTTGAAATTTTGCGATTGAGATTTAAAATATCAATTTTTCAATGGTTAAATTCTACAATAAAAACATCTCAAAATGCAAAAATAAATATGTAGATATGTTTCTGTATCAATAGAGAATACGTATATATTTTTTTTAGCCATTTTGAAATCACATGCATATACCCTATTATACCAACAAACTGCGATCCCCAACCCGCATGCGTGGGGTTTATATTCATTACCCTCCATGAGATTAACGCCAATAAGGCGCTTATCAGGGGAAGGCCTGTGTCCAGCAGTGGAACAATACAGGCTGTTGAGGTTGAGGCTGAGGTATCTATATGAAACCTACGTGCCTAGGTCACTTAATTTTCACATTCATCATCATCATCATTTCCACATTATGACCTCGTAATTTATTTAAATTTTTTAATGTTGATATCGATGTGCGATCCTTTTAAAAGATGCTCGATCGATTGATTCGATTCGATTTCGAAAAGATAATAATATAAATAGATATAGGTAGATCTTGGATCTTGTTTTCTAGAAAACTTATTTTTTCCTTACCTAGTCGTTTTAATAGGTTATGGTAGGAATCTACTTATTAAAAAAATTCAAATTAAAAAACGCTTTATTTCCATAAATACAATAAATGTATTATTACACTTAAAAAAGGTCAAATCGTATAAAAAATACATTGACACGGAATTAATGTGTATTTGGTGTGTATTTTTTATTTTTTATTTCGGCCGCTTCGATATCAATAATAATAATAATATAATAATAAAACGTTTATTTGTCTCTCACAAAGGTCTTCAGCAAGTTAAAGTACGCAAACACTATTGTTAACACTATTAAAGATTATGACCTATGTTGTATTTATACTACAGTAAAGAAACGACGAAGAAACCTTTAGTTGTTAACTAACCCTGTTAGTTGTTACTTTTCGAGTTTAGACTTTAGAAACTAGAATCACCAGAAAACCACATCATAAAACTCCACAAAAATTCTACGCAACGTTTCAATAGTAATGAAAAACATATTAGAGTAGAATATTTCTAGTTCACGCATAGATTTACGCCATTTTACGCGTCCGCAAAACCGCGGGAAAAAATGCAAATGGCGGAGCATCGTGTCGTCACGTCCGCGCGCCATCTGGGGCTGCCTGATGTTGTTTTAATTACAAGCTCGATGTTTTATTGCGGGGACATTCTTCTATTCTATTCGGGAGCCACGTATGTGAGAGGTTTTGTAATTTTTTGTACTTGGGAAAGTATCCACCTACCTACCACATCATCATCAACCTATATTCCTCTGTTGGACATAGGCCTCCCCTAATGAGCGCCATAGCGCCCTGTCGCTGACGCATCCAGCATCTGCCTGCAGTTTTTCGCAGATCGTCATCCCACCTGTCCGGAGGGTGTCCTACACTACGTTTGCTGAGTCGTGGTGTGCACCAAGAACACGTTTACTCCAGCAGCGCCTCTATCGTGAGGACATAGAACTACGTAAAGTCCATACTATGAGACGTCACCTTCACGTCTCGTTACTGACGTCAAATAAACTCACCCCTCAGGTTATTAAAGATTTATTATAGCCGCGATTAGAGCGACACCTTTCAGTTCATTAGTCCAACCCATAATTGCCGCTCGCTCACGCTGTGAATAACTATGAATTACTGTGAATTATTGACAACCCCGGTGTGAATTACAAGTTGGAGCAGCCTTGAATAATATATTCTAACGGCCATCGATGAGCATCGGCGCAAACAGTGGTTATAGAATGAATATTGAATGGCGGACAGTGATTTGACAAGCTTCGAAGAAGTTTATGATTTGTTTATGAAGGAGTTGGAACTGATTATATAGCTACGGTGGGGGCTACGGCTGGTGGACCTTGGGCTGTCATGGGTCATGCATGGCGTTTTATAGCTGCCTAAATAACATTGATAAAATACTAATATTAGCATATTATAAACTAGCTGCGCCCCGCGGCTTCGCACGCGTTTTTCCTATGGAAACGTGAAAAAGGAGATTTTTATCCCACGGGAACTTACGGGAACTTATATTTATGGGATAAAATGAAGGCTATGTTTGATTCCAGTATTAGAATTTTATGTATGCGAAATTTCAGCCCGATCCCTTCAGTAGTTTTGGCGTAAAGAGATAAAAAGGTAACAAACATCCATCCATCCATCTATACAAACTTTCGCATTTATAATATTAGTGTGATAGTGTGATGCGAAAGTTTGTACGGATGGATGTTTGTTACGTCTTCACGCCAAACTACTAATTCCAATTCAGGAATTAAATAAAGGCTACTTTTTATGTCATAAATCAGCTCCCGTGAGATACAAATCACCGCAGTTTCCATAGGAAAACGCATGCGAAGCCGTGGGGCGCAGCTTGTTATTTCATAATGGTAAGACATTTGGAGATTTTGAAGTACTATTGTCAAAAGGTTCTAGGTGTTGAGGACTCGAGCACTTCCTTCCTATATTCGATTTTTTAAAAACCTGCACGAATGATAAACAAACCCAGTGAGGGACCTGATATCGGGCAGCCGCGGTGGGTTCGTGGAAGAGAAACCGTTCCCATGTTCCCACCACAAGCGGCAGAGGTGGAAGCACCCTGAGGGTTTTAGTGGTGTTGGAGTCCCACATAATCGCACGGTCTCCCCGTCGCAGTGCAATATGCGCGCGCATTTCCCTCAGGATGATTAAAAAAAAAAAAAAAAAAAAAAAAAAAAAAAAAAAAAAAAAAGTTGTTGAGGACTCGAGCACTTCCTTCCTATATTAGATTTTTTAAAAACCTGCACGAATGATAAACAAACCCGCAGTACTTAACCCCAAATTAACTAACACGATTTTTAAACATAATTGAAAGTATTTGCTTTGAGGTCCTTTCTTCAATAGATATTGTCCAATTATATATATTTTCATTAGTCATACTCTGAAAGTGCCGGGACTGAATAACTTACTTCCATCCCTTGGGTAACAATGTACTATTATCTCGACTCCAAGCATGTGAATTTTAACTTATGTAATTGGAATCTATTGACATATTTTGCAGCTTTATAACAAATAGATCATACGTAGGTAATTTACGGATAGGTTTGTTGTCGTGAATAAATAAAAATAAACGTATTTTTTTATATATTTATTGAATATATAAATAAAAAAAATACGTTTATTTTTATTGTTTATATCTATTGTTTAAGATCGTGAATAATTTTTTTTTCACGACCTTAAACAATTATACTCAGATCTTATAGAGTAGTCTTACTCTAGTATTTCAGCCCCGTTTACATAGTAGGGCAAAAACGATGCAGTTGATACTGCTTACTCCGATTCAGAGTCCAAGATATTTTATGTGAACGAAGACATTCTTCGATGAAAACTTAACAAAATCTCACAAAAATAACAGAAAACATCACTAAAAATCACAGAAATCGTAATAGTAATTACGATTTCTGTGCTAAAAATAAATACTTTAAATTTACCGTCTACGCTCCTTTCCATATTCAGATTACAGTGTTCTTATATAATAAAACGATAATAAATAATAAGCTCAACCACACTAAAATGAGACTTGCCCGTCAAATTTAAATTGAATTGTTTTTAAAAAACAGTTTTATTGACGAAGAAAATTACTATTAAATAGGTAATATCAATAAATTAAATCAAGAAGCATTTAAAAACACCCACTTCAAAGTTTTGTGAAAACCTACTATGAAAACCTACATAATTTAAATTTATTTTTAAGACAAATAAAAGCAACTGAAATAATATTCTGTTGTACTTGTACAATGCTGTATTGTGCTTGGCTTGGACCGGACGAGAAATGATGCCATCCTTTTTATTTTGATCGTTATGACAGGGACAGCGACATTTTGATTACTGTCAAATTAGTTTAGTTTTGGC
Source organism: Eupithecia tripunctaria (assembly GCA_955876795.1). Classification (NCBI taxonomy): domain Eukaryota; kingdom Metazoa; phylum Arthropoda; class Insecta; order Lepidoptera; family Geometridae; genus Eupithecia; species Eupithecia tripunctaria. The sequence goes on along the minus strand of OY041623.1, from coordinate 1,167,194 downwards.
GACATCTGAATAGACAACATTACCAGCAAAACGGGAACCGGGGGCCAACGGCCAAGTACTAAAGCAACTGTGACAACATGCCATTGTTTCAGAAAAAGAACACACTGGCACGCGCGTAAGCAGTCCACTTGTGTCAATACTCTGTGTTGACAGGTGGAATGTGGGCAGACTGGTGTCTGGTCGAAATTTGAATTTTATGAGACAAAATTATTATGCAAACTTCTTTGTGCGTTTTATTTCGTCAAAAAATATTGAAATCTAAGTAATGTACCTCTATTTTAAAGAGTCTTATAAGATATAGGTACCTTACTTAGATTTCAATAATTTAATATGGTACCTCTTTCTTGAACACTCTTCAAGATAGAGGTACCTTACTTAGGCTTTGTTCAGATTTTGGTTTATGAACCTAAATGTAAGAAAACATATAGATATCTGATTGCTCATTAAAAAATAAATATGAATTTACTATTATTTTATATGGATTAACCTCTACGTCTGTAGGTACTTTCTAACAAGTAGGTAATTTAAACATATCTTATCATTCCAAATTTAAAGAAAATCCAGAAACTCAATAGACCGTGAGAAAATTAGCATCAAACACAACCCTGCTCGCCAAAACAAGCAAAAACGCGAAAACCGCCCTAAAACGCTTTCCGCGGGCGGGCGGATTCCCGCCCTCCTCAGTGTGTTACCGAGCGCGGCACGAAACGCACGTTGCCCGCGCCCCCAAACATCGCGCGGAATTAAAAAAAAGAAAGCACGATCGTCGCTTGTCAAATCACTGTTCTGTTTTTGAAAGTTTATTAGTTGCGTTTCGTTAGTGATTTATTAGTTGCTGGCCAGTGACGTAGGGTTTGAAGACGAAAGAGTTTCAAAGCTGCAAGCTGTCAGCTGTCAAAAACGCTGAGGTAAGCTAGGATTAGATTTATTAGTCGTTATGAATTATGTGGTTATGACTTTGATTGTCGCCAGCTGGGGTTCTGTATAATCCGGCTTGGATTCGTTTGTTACTAATACGTATTTTGTATCTGTCATTGATAGCTCTTTTTACCGAAAACCCAGCTATGACGTACATTTAGTGGTAGGTTCTTAAGAAAATATAATTTAGGTAAGACAACTTAATTATTTACCTACGTTATAAAATCTAATAGTACATTTTTTTGTGAAGGTGCGTAATGTTATTCTTTAGATGGTATATTTTTGAATCGTATGATAAGCGTCATCGCGAGAACTAATTTGACCAATTTGAAATACCTACTTAATTATTCTTAGTCATAATCATTTATTTGGCAGAATGTATGTAAAAAAACTTAAAATTAAATATTTCCATTTACACCCATTTATGTGTGCAAAATTGTATACAATTAAAGATTTTAAATGTCAATTAAAAATCAAAATTACAATAAGTCAAAATTATACTAACAGGTTTAAATTAAAAATTACAAAAAGTCAAAATAATATTATCCTGTACAAAACAAAAAAAGTCAGCTGAAAAAGTCAATCAATGCTTAAAACTCAAGTCTTTTACACTATAAAAGCAGTGTTCTAGTAACTAGTGTTTCAATTTAGTTTTACACAGGTTCTTCACATAGAGATATACCTACTATCACGTAGTAGGTAGGTTGGTTAGGTACTTACTATGTTTAATCCAGATAGGTAGGTACTTACCACGTGCGCCGAGATATAAGAACTCTGTTTTAATATATAATATAACTCTGTTTTTAAACGGTTTTATTAAGCTTGCCCAGTTTGTTTGTTTATTTGGGTCATATCTAGTAATTCAAATTGTACCCTAAATTTGGAACGCTCCTTGAGTTCTTATAAAAACCGTTAAGTTTAACGTAAAAAAAATATAAGTAGATTTTTATTATCTTTTCTTATGGCCGAGGGCAGACACCAGCAATACCAAAGTTGGTTAATGATAATATTTCTTATTTAGGATTTTCAAAACTATATTAATACCTATAAGTTACAAATAAAAACAACTTGAGGACTTTATTGATGACACTCAGTATTTCCTTAACATCCGATTCATTTTCAGAAGGCTAGAAAGTTTTACTATAAACTCACGTAGTTTCACGAATTCTTTTAAAATAAAAAAGATTAAATTTTGTATGTATTTGTGATAAAAAGTCTGATGGCAGACATCAAAATACCGATACGCAAATATAGATAGAAACTACTAAGTACTATGCCCTGCTTGACCTGTTTCATCTCATTTTCCCTATAGTAGCATGTCGTCCCTATACCGTGTCTATTTTGAATGAGGCATAAACGTAAATAAACCGCCTATTCACTTTGTTGGCGCGTCCTTTTCTACGTAATTTACATTACTTGTCGATTTTAGATCCTCCCTTCAATAAAAATGGCTTACAATTATATCTGAAACTCGACGCCAAGCAAGTGAGATTTTGTTATTTGTGTCGTATTTTGTTTACTAACATGCTCCATTCAACTTGGACAAACCATAGGTACGCCTAGATTCTCGGTGTACGCATTCAAAGAATGCGATGTATAACCACCAGCATCAGTGCCGCCCCTATCCACGCAGCATCACATCACATCACTGCAGATTACAGTGGCCCGTTATCAGTATAGGGGCGCGCAATGCGGGCGCTCTGCATTTTAATATGGTTGTGATACTGTGCCTATTTGTTGGTACTTGTACCTTGGGTAGTTGTCACACCTTGACTGCGGTCTAGCGGTGAACATCTGCAACCGCTGATTGTAAGGTCCTGGGTTCAAATCCCGCGTCGAGCCAGTTTGTTATTCGGGTTTTTCTAGCAAGAAAAATCACAGTAGTAGCCCGGAGTCAGGAAGTTGGCGGTGTTACCCGTGCCTCGGAAAGCACGTTAAGCTGTTGGTCCTGCGCCTTACCTCTCCGCGGTCGTGTCGGTCTGCAGTCCCATCGGATTATGAGAGTAAGGGAATAGAGAATGCATTTGTGTTTGCGCGTACACTTTTGCACTATAATAATATGTTCTTTGCACCTGACTAGTCTTTGTTGGAGACTGGCCGACATGGCCGAAATTCGGCTAGGAGGGCATTATTATTAGTTGTACCACCGCCGCCGCCGGCGAGAAAGCTACTCAAACTCAAACTCAAAAATGCTTTATTTCCATAAATACAATATAATGTACACTTAGAAAAGGAAGAATCATATAAAAAAATTGTACTGACCCGGAAATAAAGCGGTATTTTTTATTTCGGCTGATTTGGTATGTAGGCAACGACGAAGAAACCTTTAGTTGTTATTTTTCGAGTAGGAGGACAATCCCACCCAAGTTTTTTATATTCTCTATATAGTCAACCCGGGTATTTGTAAACAGGGGTGATTGGAAACAGTCATTATAACTCTTAAGAAATATGTGAAGAATACAATTGCGTAATACGGAACGCAACTTTATTCTATTGTCTATGGGCGCAGCTATCAAAATCCATGACAAGTAAAAATTAACATAACTTTTTCGCGCCTTGAAAAACATTCGTAATAAAAAGTGGTTTGTGAATTTGTGACAAATATTTGGAACTTTTATTTTGCTTACGAAAATCGAAGGTAAGTTAACGACTATAGTGTTGACATATTGATATAAGGGTTTGCTTTTGTTTTTTTACTAGTTTTTATCAATAATATCATAAATGTAGGCGCGAAATTGATGTTTACAATTGCCCATCAATAAATCATATTGGGTCAATTGTAAACATTATTTGGGTTAATTGTAAACGGTATGGGTAATTGGAAACGATGATATAATATGCATTGAAGGTGGTGGTGGGTAAATGTAAACATTTTGTTTTTCAGGTATTCATTAACATGCCACGTGTTTATGTCAGAAAAAGAGAAACCAGGTATACTTTACAGGATCTTTATAACGCTGTTAAAGATGTTGAAGAAAGAAGAAAAACGTACAGACGGGCAGCGGCTACATATAACGTTCCTATAAAAGTAATATTCGATAGAATAAAAAGAAAGAAAAATAAATATAGAACGAATGAGTGCAGGAGTTAAGAGTGTTGCCAGAAAAAGTACAAGAAAATATAGTATGTTGCCTCAAGACACGAGCGCAGATGGGTCACCCTTGTCAAAAGGAAGAACTGAAATTGCTGGTAAAAGAGTATGTTGTAAGTAAGGAGCTAAAGATACCATTTAAAAATAATAAACCAGGAGATGACTGGTATTTATCTTTTATGAAAAGACACCCTGAGTTAAGCTTAAAAAAGCCTGAACATCTACAAAAAGCAAGAGTAAATGCTAGAAAACCATACATTGTCTACGATTTTTACGACATGCTTAAGCATGCTGTGGATGAAAACAATTTGCACGATAAACCAGAGTTTATATACAACTGTGACTGTGTGAATTATATTAAGGGGGGAGAGAATATTGTATAAGTTTGAAAAACCTGTTGACGTTTTTGAAAGAGTTTAAGATTACCGATGAGTTTTTTTTTCTTTCTTTTAAAATGTAGCTTTTAATATGCTAAGTATGCCAACACAACAGCAATTTTGTTTAACAGTTTAGGAAATAAGTGTTTTGTTGTGATTCTAGCTTTCTGCTGTCTTGTAATAAGAAAATAAATATTTTGCATGAATATTTTATTTTGTTTCCATTTACCACATAAAATGTTATGTGAATTAGTCAAGCTTGTTTACAATTTCCCCATAGGTTCAAGCTTTGTTTCCATTTCCCCCAACATTTATCTCTTCCACAAATATGAGTGAAGACAAATAGTTTACAATTACCCCCTGACTAAGTATATGGTTTGAATCTTTCATATTATGATTAAAAGCTGTATACCTATGAGAATGTAGTGATGATATGTTTGTACCTTTTACAATTATATGGTTAGATGTTTTCAATTACCCCAAAACCTAAAAAAAAATTAAACATTGATGGGTAATTGTAAACAGATATTTAAAAATCTTTCTAAGTAATCAATACTTATGTTTATTATCTATAAATAAAGCTAAGGTATCATATAACATGAACGTATTTTAGTAATTTATAAAATAAAATAAATAAAAAATTAATGCTATAAAATGTTGATGCAGGTAACCAAAAACTGAAAAGTGTTTACCCTGGTTGACCCTATACGTTCTCTAACCTGAAGGTAAGGTTCAGACAGTTTGTTTGACTTCATTTACTGATTAGCTGCGTCCTGCGGCTTCACACGCCTATCCCACGGGAATTGATTTATGGGATTATTCAGGCCTAGAAAAGTGAACCTGTAAACCCAAAAATCCGTATGTATCCTTGTTACCTCAGAACTTCTGACTGGACCGGTCCAATTTTCATGTTTTTTTTTTATATGAAATCTGGTGCTCCCCGTGTTGTCCTATTTTAATTTTGTTTAGTTCTTACAATGGGATCCATGAAAATTAATGTAAAAACTATAAAAAATTAAGTCGGTTTATAGTTTTTTAAGACAAAATTAATTATACTAGTACTGGTGAGTATCTCAATAATACATAATACGATACTATAATACACGATTTTACTCCACGAAATAATTCTTACCTGATAGAGTTAGAGTCAGAGTCAAATCGTTTATTTCTTTAGACTTACAAAATAAGTACTTATACAAGTCATTTTTTTACAATATAAACAGCTTGATAAATAGTTATTACTATCAAACAAGAAATAAGGTGCAATTGACTCTAATTCACTTCAATATTTTAGTCCACTAGCGGAAGAAAGATAAATATTTCTAAACAGGAAAACTTCAGGATTACAAGATTTTCAGTAGCCATCCAATATGAAATTGCCGCATCTAGTAAATTTCCCTCGAAGTGGCAACACCTGTGCGCCCAGGTGTTGTATAAATTGTAGTTTCCAATACCTGGCGACGGGCTGATTGATAGCTCTGCAAGGAGGGTGGTGAGGCCTAGTGGTGCAGAGGTAGGGTCTTGAGCCCTAAATAATTGAATTTGTTTAAAAAAATTGACATCAATTTCATCAATCAGGTCCAGTCCTGACAGTTGTGTGTATCAGTGACAGTTTAATAACACATAAATAAACATACATAAATAAATAAATAAAGCATTTTTGTATTGTAGGTATTGGTGTAACTAATAAACATCACACTAATATTATAAATGCGAAAGTTTGTAGTATGAATGTATGGATGGATGGATGGATGTTTGTTACTTCTTCACGATAAAGCTACTTGACGGATCAGGCTGAAATTTTGCATACAGGTAATTCTGTCCCCGAAATCAAACATAGGCTACTTTTGATCTCATAAATCAGTTCCCGTGGGATAAAAATCACCTTTCAAAGTTTTCATAGGAACCGCGAGTGTGAAGCCGCGGGGCGCAGCTAGTAGGTAAATAAATAAAGCATTTTTGTATTGGATTGTAATTAATCGTTAAATAGGTAGGTATCTAAATTAGGTCCCACCTTTATATTTGAAATCAAAAGCAATTTGTACAGTAACGCAGGCACAGGCCATTAGTACGGAACACCTGAACGGCAGGTGCGTACGGAACTCCAATTACTGGAGCCTAGAGAGTAAGGCGGATATCCACTGGAGAAATTCAAGTTTATTAAAGGTAGTTCTAAGGTTTTTTTTAAAGTCCTCATTAGAGTTGCCGCGAGTACTTGCTATAATTCGGTATTCGGCATTCCGCGAATAGTCGTCTAAAATATACTTTAAACGAACAAAAAAAACGAATGAGTTAAAAATAATCAATTTTTGTATATTTTCCTTTCTAAAACAATACATAATATCAATTATTATCTGTAATATGTGCCTGTGCCTATCATAGTCATGAAATTCAATTAGTAAGGCCTATTAATTAATATTTAATCCAACAGAAGCAGATTGTGGTGCAAAAAAACATTTTTTTCTGCACGTTCGGGAGCAAGTCGTTTTCGCTTTTCCTCATAAATGAAACCTGCCTCGGAAAATAGTCTTTCTGAATAAACAGAGCTGGTGTAACTACGTATCGTAGTTAGAAATATTTTTAATGTACCTTATTTATGTCGAATAGTAATGTCGAGTTATTCGACTATTCGATAAAGTGAATGGCGATTAATCGGTATTCGACTATTCGCTATAACAACTAGCTACTATTAAAGTAACATCATAAAGTTTGTTAAACATAACTTTACGACACAGGATTTATCCTAGTGTAAAGTTTGCCTATGTATGAACAATAACTTAAATAAGCTACCTACACTTACCCTTATAAATAAGTATGTCTAAGCTGTTTGTTTCTCAAATAAATGATTTATTATTATTATTATTATTATTATAACTATTCGCGGCAACTCTAGTGCTCACACTTTAATTTCTAAGTAATCAAGGTTTTTTCAATTTCTAATTATACCAGTAATTTTCTACTTCTACTGGACTCGAACCCCTTCTTCCCTCAGTACAAGTGCTAACCAGCATTGCTCCGTTGTATAGCAATAGAATAATAATTTTGTTTAAAAAAATCTATAAACCAACTTCAATTATATGGATCCCATCCCCTCAGAACTTTTGACTTGGTTTTCCGATTTCCATGATAATTTTTTTGTTTGAAAGCTGGTGCTTGCCGTGTGGTTCCATTTTAATTTGGTTCAGAGGGCGTAGCCAACCGGCATTCGCTATGAATCGAATCGAAAACAATTTAAAGATTCGTAGGGAAAAATTCTAAACAGATCACGTGACATATCTAAGGCATCTGTCAAACCCATACATTTTGGACTTTTCTTCTATCGCTTTCGACATCGATTGTTACATTGTCTAGGCACTCTGTTCTGTCAATAGGATCCATGAAAATCCACTACTATAAAAATTTAAGTCGGTTTATATTTCTTTTAAACAAAATTAATTATCTGTCTACCTACATTATTATACTACATTATAAAGTTCCTATGTGAGTAGGTTGTTGTGAGCTCGTGTAGGTACTATGTATATATGTATGCAGAGGTAGGTAGAGCTGTGGAGCGACCACAAAGCGATTCAATCTACGGGTGCAGGTGTGCAGATTCACAGCCTCTCCGGGCGGCACAGAGCAGCGTCTAGCACAGATGGACCAGACGGCATTTATTTATTAAAGACTAGCTTTTGCCCGCGGTGTTGCACGCTCTATTCAAGTAGCCCATGTCAGTCCCTGGGATACAGTTTACCTCCCTGCCAAATTTCATCAAGATTTGTTCAGCCGAGAACGGGATGAAAATCCTATGTCCGTCTGGTTCTAAGCTACCTCCCCTCCAATTTCCAGCCAAATCGGTTCAGCCGTTCTTGAGTTATAAATAGTGTAACTAACACGACTTTCTTTTATAAATATAAAGTAATGATAGAGATAATAAATGTTTATTTCGTCTTAAGCGGTATCCCGACTCAAACTAGCGCCGCCAACTATTTTGTCTTATTACTAGCTGCGCCCCGCGGCTTCGCACGCGTTTTTACTATGGAAACGTTTAAAGATGATTACTATTCCACGGGAACTGATTTATGCGTTAAAGTATATTTGATTTCAGGATTATAATTACATGTATGGATAATTTCAGCCAGATCCGTTCAGTAGTTTTGGCGTGAAGAGGTAACAAACATCCATCCATCCATCCATACAAACTTTCGCATTTATAATATTAGTGTGATGTGATAAGATAAGGATAAAAAAATCGTCTTATTATTATTAACGTATGTTGGAAAACATGGAAAACATTAACCCCCTTTTATTTTAATAATTATGGGGCCAACGTCCTTATCTCTTTGAGAACCGATCACCGAGGTTAAGCAACGTCGGACGCGGTCAGTATTTGGATGGGTGACCGCGTCACGTTGTTAACTTTTTGTTTTTTAACGAGAAAAGATTTGTATATTGTGAGTTTGATTCACACTTGACCGGTTTTATTTAAAGTAGGTTAATAAAAATAACTCTATCATCATTTTAATGACTTATCTGTACATTTCTGTATGCAAATTATAACATTCAAATTAGTCCAGCCTCATCTACCACAGCTACTCTACTGTTGTGATAACATCGTTCACAGGTGCGGGTTCCCATCCCAGCCCGGCCCGAACAAGAGTAACACGCTTTTCGAATTAAATGTTATGTAGGTATCTAACCTATTTGCTGAAGCCGCGGTATTTTTGTTTCATTTCCAGTTAAATGTTTCATTAGAACTAAGGCCCGTAAGGAAAGAAAGCCCGAAAGGTTGCTCAGTCATCGATCTATGTTTGAGCAACGCTTTATTGCATAAACGACACTTAAGCATAGCTCTATGACTGAGCAAGCTTTCATAATACGGGCCGTAATTGCAGTTAAATAGGAACCTTTTAATAATAAAGGAAATACCGTGAAAACTGAAAATAAAAAACTAGTCAGTACCTACATATAGCAGCGCCTCCTACAGAACAATTAGGTATACCACCAAATGGCAATACCCAACCCGCATGCCCAGCGTGGGGATTATGCTTTATGAGATAAACGCCTAGGTGCTTATCTTAACATGGGGTTATTGCCTATAATCCCCACGCGGGGCATACGGGTTGGGAATCACAGTTCACTGATAGGATTGTTCTCTAGAGTGCGCTGCTGCCCGCCCCCGGCGGATATCCCTAAGTCGCCTCTTACGACACCCGCAGGAAGAGTTGGCGGTGCAAATTCTAGCCGGTACCATACGGCAATCGTTCAGTATGGGTGCGTAGATACTTTCTCCTACTGTTAATCAAGTAGAACAGATGTAGTCGTCTAACTTTATCCCCTCAGTAAAAAATTCACCTCGTCTCGTCAAAGCTGGCGGCCATATGCTTTGTGTTTCTACACCGAGCACGCGCCAAGTGGCTCTAGCACGAACAAAACGTGTTATCGTTTTACTATCGTGAACAAACATAAAAAAACATGCTTTATTTCCATAAATACAATAAATATACGTATATGAAAGGTAAAATTATATTATAAAATTACACTGACACGGATATAAAGTAGTATTTTTTATTTCGATCGCTTCGGTATGTAGACTAAAGTAAAGAAACGACGATGAAACCTTTAGCTTCTTAGTTGTTATTTTTCGAGTTGGACATGCACTGGTTTCATCAATTCAGATGTGTGACCAAAACTAAACTAATTTGACAGCACTAAAAATGCCATGACTTTTAGTTCGATCGTTATAGATTTGGTGGCATCTGAATTGATACTGTAGCCAAATATTTTAGTCTTGACGACCTCTGTGGTTCAGCGGGCGAAGGTTCGCCTGCGACGCAAGAGGTTGCGGATTCGATTTCCTTCTCGGGACAACTGTTTGTAGCATCTGCCGATATTTTTTCAGGGCATTCTGGATGATTACTATGTATAAATAAAAAAAATAGTGTATTGTATTAAGTAGATATATCAGTTATTTAGTACCCATAACACTAGGTTTACTTAACCTGGGGCTACACGCACAATGGTCCATCCCGAGTCTCTGTGCGGAAAAAAAGTACACTCACCATAGCCTGGGGCTAGATAATGCTGTGTAAAATGTCCCATTATTTAACTGCCTTTAATATGAGTGTTATTGTCTAGGCTTTAATATTCAGCATATCAGGTCATCATGGCATGAGAGACAGTCTGGTGTCAGACGGACAGACGGACGAACAGCGGAGCCTTAGTAACTGGATCCCGTTTTACCCTTTGGGTATGGAACCCTAAAAAAAGAACATAGGTAGATACAACCGCCTAATTTTTTCAGGTCGGTTGAAAGTTCAAAGTAAATACTAATTAATGTTTCAGGTATGGAATTAATGTTAATAATTTAACTTTTTCTGATTTACATCTATTGTATCTACGGGAATATAGAATTTTGATCAAAGGGCGTCATAATCGCATGTGCGACAAATCCCTTAATCAAGAATAAAAAATAATTGTCAGATTTTATACCTTTCTGTAACGATGCTACTACTACGATTTGACGACCTCAGTGGCGCGGTGGGCGAAGGTCTGCCTGCGACGCTGGAGGTTGCGGGTTCGATTCCCGCCTCGGGACTAATGTGTGTACGATCTGCAGACATTTGTTCAGGGCGTTTTGGATGTTTACTATGTATAATAAAAAAATATCTATCTATATAGTGTATTGTATTATGTATGTATATCAGTTATCTAGTACCCATAACACAAGCTCTGCTTATCTTGGGGCTAGATAATGCTGTGTGAATTGTCCAGCATTATTTTATTTTTAATTTTTTTGTTTTTACTGAGTACTGACTCGTGCTACTCCCTCTGTTTATCCAGCTGCGCGGGCGCCTGAAACACAACACCGCCACAGAATAACACACAGTTACTATGAGAATATTGTGGTCGCACAGAATAACTAGCAGTTACTATGAGACAACGTGGTCACACGTTATAATGAGATGCTACGTTCTATTGAGGATTTCGTTTTATGTCACGAAGCGAAAATAACTTGACATGACTGTGTTTTGTATGTGGGACAGTGCCATATTATCTATACAGTAAAATAAAATAAAAATAGCCTTAATTTCAACTTCTTATTCATTTACTTATGTACTATCTATTTTCAAATGTTTATTTTCAATATTATGTACTGTTTATTTAAGTAATTAATCGCCATTTTTGGCGTAGGCCTCTCTCAGTTCCTTTCACATTTTCCTATCTCTGGCCTTTGTCATCCAGCTTATTCAGCTACACAGTAGTATAGTAGCAAATGCTAAGGGCTCTTGTGGCCTCCACAAAATATTTAATGTAAGTTTTTCTCCGTAAATTTACACCGGGATCTTTACCATGATTTGAATTTTGAGCTTTCCAATATTTCGGCACAACCATGATGGATTTAAAAGTTTTATCATTAAAACACGTAATTTTTTTGAATTGTAAAATTTATAAACGCGCAACTTTGTAAACATATATGTATGTATGTATGTTTGTTGCTCTTTCACGCAAAAACTACTGAACGGATCGGGCTGAAATTTTGAATACAGGTAGTTCTAGGCCTGGACTTCACCTACTTTTTATCCCATAAATCAGTTCCCGTGGGATAGACGTGCGAAGCCGCGGGGCGCAGCTAGTACTCCATATCTACAGACATTTTAAGACCTGTTCGTTCTCCTCACTTCAACAGCCCATATTAGTCCACTGCTGGACGCAGGCTTCTCCCTGATAAGCGCCTTGCCTTATCTACGTTATTTTTTATTTTATCTCATGGAGGTAATGCCCATAATCCCCACGCTGTGAATGAGGGTTGCAGATCGCAGTTCGGTGGTAGAATTGTTCTGCAGGAGACGCTGCTACCCGCCCCCGGTGGATATCCCTTAGTCCTGGATTTCGGAGAAGCAAGGCGTGCAGTGGCGCGGGCCGCACTAAATTCAAACATATTATGGCGTTGGTAGAGTGTTCTCCGTAAACAGAGAAGCGTTTTTACACGCGTTTGTTTGATTTGACGCGTCGCACGCGCTCCTTCACGTTCCACGTCTCTGTTAACAAGGCCTTAGTCACGTCTTACGAAGAGTTGGGCTGGTGCAAATTCCAAGGCGGCACCACACAGCAGGTGTCGGTTCTCAACACGATAAAATAGTAACGAATACTGTCAAAAACAAATCTCACTAAGTCCGCCAGGTGGATACAGCCGGCACAAACTCTACTAATGTGTTTGTAAAAATACCTACTGCTTAACAACACATCACTCAACAGAAACCATTTGGATAACCATTTGGGTAGCTGATGGTGATGGGTATCACCATTCAGATAGTGGATCATTCGAAAGCCGAATGGCCTTGAAAGCCATTTCAATGGTCTATGTACTAAATAAAAACATATATTCATACAATTTTTCGCATTTATAATATTAGTGTGATTCTCTAACATAGTTTAGAAATGTAAACAGACGGAAAAATACCCTTCTAGACGTTTTTCATACCATGTGTCTGGCGCCGCATGTGTCAGCGTACTGCGTATAACGTGTGCCAGCCTCCTCGCAGCAGTGGCCCAGGATCTGAACGGCCGATTCCTGCGGCATTGGGTAGGGGTGCATTCAGTGCTTGCAACCTACACCTGGCACCGAGTGTAGATCTGCCGCTGCGCTGTAAGCAATATTATTTCTCTTTTTCTAACTGTGTAATTTTTGTATACGGTCAATATCATAATGCCAGTCTACCATACCACGAGGAAGCAGCCAAAACTCCCTGTGAGGTACCAGGGCAGCATAACTCAGAAGCTGTGTGTTATCTCGCGCTGCGAGCTCAGGTAATCAATCGTACGGCCGCCCGCATGACACTCTCGTAGCGACGAAGACAAGGATGCAAATCTCTGTACCTAGTTGTATCCCGACATAGGCTACTTGAAAAACGCGTACGAAGCCGGCTGCAGCAGTTAGTCTATCCATTACCTCCTTATTCATAATGGTCTGCTAACATAAAACAGCTGCTAAGGTAGTGTTATTTCTCAGTCTGGTTTATGTCAATAGAAGAAGACAGAGCGAGATTTAGCAGTGTGCTAAGTTAGCAGACTATTATGAATAAGGGGGTAAGTGTTGATAGACTATAATTAATGTTATGAAACCGGAAAAGTCCCTAGCAGTCTGTGGCGACGTACGAGGGCAGTATAATTCAGAGGCTGTGTGTTATCGCGCGCTGCGGGCCTGGGTAAGCAATCGTATGGCCCGCATGACACTTCGGTAGGGATAGCAACTCAATACTGTAAGTCTATTTAATGTCGACGTAAAATTGCAGGTCAAGGACTGTTAGTTTCAAATAAATCTATGAGCATGTTATTGACAAAGATTTTAAACGTTAGATAGGCCCTTCCGCGGTGAGACCGTGACGTTTGTTGTCAAGCAAACTGAGATAACTCGCTCATTTGGAATCAGTGTATTATGTGGTTTGTGGTGTGTTTTTGTACAATATTTCGTGCAATATGATTACACAATAAATAGTTATGATAACGGTTAGGTTTCTATGCAAAACACTATATTTAAATAATCATAGTAGTGTGCGTTCGTCGGTATTTTGTCAACGCACGTATTCAGACAATGCCATTGTGTTTGGTGTCAGGACGTGTCTAATAATTTAAATCTCTGGTAATTAGTGGTTTTCTATCCATGGAAGTATTGATAGATTATGGAGAATGTAATGAAGGCGGAAACACCTACAATACTCTGCGACTGCGAGGTACCAGGGGAGCATAGCTCAGAGGCTGTAGGTACTGTGACTGTTATCTCGCGCTGCGGGCCCGGGTAGGCAATCGTGCGGCCCGCATGACACTCTCCGGTAGCGATAGCAGATCAATTTGTGTTTCGTTTGCAGTAATGTAGTTCTTACGGTCTATTTAAGTAAAGCAAAGTAAAAATTGTTTTATTTTAGACCCTTCAATTTGCATCTAGACGACATGGCATCGTCTTTTCTAGATACGTGCTGTCTATTAAGCTCTATGATAAATATTTATTTTTGAAAAGCGCATCATTGCCCGTTGAAACCCACCCCTTAAATCCAACGCTAATTATGCAAAGACAATATAAGTCCCTATTTTTATAGGGACTTAAAATTACCAGAGATAAGCAGTTGTTATCACATTTCGCCAAAAAATATCGTGAACAGTGGCGCTTTTGCTTTAAGTACTTACAATAAGTACTGCCATTACATTAAGTTATATTAAGCTATTATACCTATGTATACTGCAGGTTCACCCTTTATTGAATAAATAAATAAATAAGTAAATTAATAAAATAAAAATTGTGTAATTCAAGTAGAAGACTCATAAAAATGCACTATAATAATAAATCACAGTAATTTATACTAGCTTTCATATACCTTAATATCAGGAGTAATTATATTTATTTGTAAACCCTCGTTGTTCTGCCGACGGTACCAGCCCGCATTGCGCGATAGGCCGCGGACATAGGGGGCACTTTTATCTACGAATTCCAGTACAAATCATATTTTATTGTTGTCGATTGTTATTATTGGCACGGATGTTGCGCTTTGGGGTATACAATTTTAAGAGCTTGTTTAAGTGATTGTGTGATCTTCGCTCTCTTTGTACCTAACCTACCTCGGTAGAGCCTGTAGCAGGGATATATATTTTTTTTCATTTATTTACTATTACAAAAAAGCTGATACAGTTTACTGGTGGTCTCGCATTAAGTTCAGAACCTGTATCGCGGGATAAATTAAAATTACAAACAGAATTACCTATATTTAAGACTGTACTAAAGAAAGCATCAGTTGACTCTAGAAATAAAAAATAATTTATAAAAACCTTAATAACTACTTTTTTAGCAAATATGTAAAATTCTGTAGTTATTTTACGTTCTCCCAGTGGTAACTCAATAAATGACCTGTGTTTTATTTCAACTAAACGCAAAGACACGCTTTTTCCAATCTTTTGATATAAATACCTACTTATGAACAGCATAGAGAGCCGGACTAAACACATTTGTAGAGTTTGCGCCGGGCGGATGTTTGCATAATGGAGTTCGAGAAATTTGTTTTGACGTTACTATTTAATCACATTGAGAACCGACAACCGCTGGGGGTTAACTTGTTCTTGAGCGGAGGAGACCGCGACTCGGCAAACGTAGTGTTAGGACGCCCACCACAGCTGTGCGATTACGCAAAACCACCCATCATATTATATTGACATTTTAAAGCTCTTTGAATTGCCTTCTTAAGAGTGTACCATAAGGTTACCTCTTCACGCCAAAACTACTTGGATTAGGCTAAAATGAGTATACAGTCATCAAACATAGGCTTTTTATCTCATAACTCAGTTTCCATGGGACAGAAATCACCTTTATATGTCTCGCCGTTTCCATAGACACAGTGCGTGAGAAACCGCGGGCATAAACTAGTCACACTAATATTATAAATGCGAAAGTTTTATGGATGTATGGATGGATGGATGTTAGTTACCTCTTCACGCCAAAACTACTCAACAGATCGGGCTAAAATTTTGCATAGGTAATTCTAATCCTAGAATCAAACATAGGCTAGTTTTTATCCCATAAATCAGTTCCTGTGGGATAAAAATTACCTTTAAACGTTTCCACAGGATCAACGAGTGCGAAGCCACGGGGCGCAGCTAGTATATAATAATACTAACCTTTGTTTAGGATTTGTCCGGAAAATTCCCCTTTTATGCACCCACAGATTACCCCAACCGATTGTGGGTAATCTGTGTATGCAGAATATCAAACTTATTAAATGACTAATGATTATGTTGCATTTGTACAGTCAATATACCTACCTACTGCAGCCGTTTATCAAGCTGTTTATATATTAAAAAATGACTTGTCTAAGTGCTTATTTTGTAAGTCTAAAGAAATAAAGATTTGACTCTGACTCTGACTCTTTAATTTTTATCAGTAGGCAGATATCAAAATCAAAATCAAAACGACATGTTTTTGTGTAAGTGAATATAAAATTTGCCGAATTCCTTTTACTTCAGTTAGTTTAATACGTTCGTTTTCCGTTTTCTCACTTAGCAGTTTTCCGTTTTCTCTCCATAAGTTCCTCAAGGGGACGGGACGACGACGTCTTGTTCGCGATTAATCGTCGACAAACAGAATTAATCATCGCGCGCACCTGCCGACGGGCGGGGCGCAGGCACTTGTCGACGGGGGCGCTCTGCTCAACGCTAGTGCCTACTCCTTCAGCGTTTATGCTACCCTGGTACCTCACAGTAATAGCTTCAATGGGTCGTTGACGCTCAGAGGCAGAGTCAAATCGTTTATTTCTTTAGACTTAGAAAATAAGCACTTGGACAAAACAAATTTTTACTATAAATAAACAGCTTGATAAATAGTAAATAAAAATAAAATAAAAATAGCCTTTATTTCTACTTCTTATTTACCTACTTGTACATCTATTTTCAAACATTTATTTAAGCCGCCATTTTTGGCGTAGGCCTCCCCCTATAAATAGTAATTACTATCAAATAAGAAATAAAATAAATAAATAATGCTGGACTATTCACACAGCATTATCTAGCCAGCCAAGCCAAGTTAAGCAGAGCTTGTGTTATGGGTACTAGATGACTGATATACATAATACAATACACTACATAGATAGATATTTTTTTATCCTCCTGCGTCGCAGGCGGACCTTCGCCCACCGCGCCACGGAGGTCGTCAAAAGGTGCTGTAGATTAGATAATGCTGTGAATTTTCCAACATTATTTGTTTATTTATTTATTAATACCTATTATAATGAATTACCTTTCGGCCAATATAGGCTGATGTTGATGGTTCCCTTTAGATATAGGATGATCTGCGAGCGTATACATCCGCATAGCGATGGTGAAGTCCTCCAGGTTGTTGAGGAACTGGCAGAAGGCCAAATCATGTCGTACTTACTTATATTTACAGTAGAAAGTATGATTAGATTACCCTTCGATATCTGAAGGATAGGATTCGTAATGAATACATCCGACAGAGAACCAAAGACTCTAATTCACTTAAATTTTTTGTCCACTAACGGAAGCTAGTTCCTTTGATAATATACAATCATTATGTTATGTGCCGTATGACGTAACGTAGGATCCTATAGGATCTTTGGCCGTATGTTATTTGTCATTTGTGAATTGGCACATGATTGACCGTTTTTAAGGGAGGCACGGATGATGGAGATAAAGATAAAGAGAAAGATATTTGCAGAAAACATGTGTATAAAAGATGACAAAAATATAGGTGAAACAACAAGCTTGACCGGTTACGGTATGCAAATTAGGTAGAGAGATGGCTGCATTTAATCTAATCATGCAAAAAATTTAACAAATAATTATAATTTATCATTTAAAAATTCGTCAAGACTATAATAGACTATAATTTGACGACCTCTGTGGCGCGGTGGGCGAATGTCTGCCTGCGACGCAGTAGGTTGCGGGTTCGATTCCCGCCTCGGGACAAATTTGTGTACGATCTGCAGAAATTTGTTCAGGGCGTTCTGGATGTTTTTCTATGTATAATAAAAAATATCTATCTATGTAGTGTATTGTATTATGTATATCAGTTATCTAGTACCCATAACACAAGCTCTGCTTAGCTTGGGGCTAGGTAATGTTGTGTGAATTGTCCAGCATTATTTATTTTATTATTTATTAATAACGCGAGCTGCAATACGGTCAATTGCTCTCCCACATTGGCAGTAGAAAAGGTACCTAGATGAACGATGAAATTATGATTTTGGTTGCGTCCTTCGCGATTATCAATGGGCTTTAATCAAAATGTAATCTTTTGTCCTCTTTGATGAATTGTGGTCCATCAATGACGTTAAAATTGGCATTTACGAATGACCGTCTCCGAGTGACTTTTAACAAACACAAAACACACCTGTCACTTTTTTAATTGCTTCCTAGAGTCTGTTCAAAAACAGAAGAGTCGTGGCGTTTCGGAGAACTAACATTTTTAGTCGTACTGCATTGATAGAGCAGTGTTGCCAACGCAACAAAAGTTGTGAATTGGCACACGAGCGCCCTCAATTCCCACGACTTCTCTTTTTGATCAGACTCTAATTACTGCTTTCGTCACTAAACTAAACATACCTACTAAATATAAAGCAGATAAAACCTGGTCAGTGTGGCACCATCTTTACCTACTTTTCGTCACGTGGGAGGGGGATCCATCAAGCTACTAACTAAATGGATCCCCGTGAATTCGACAAATGCAAAACAGAAAATATTATAAACTAGCTGCGCCCCGCGGCTTGTACTCCTTGCTCCTATGGAAAAGTTTACAAAGGTGATTTATATCCCGCGGGACCTGATCCCATAAGTATAACATATTTTTTAAATGCCTATGTTGGATTCTAGGATTAGAATTAACTGTTTGCAAAATTTCAGCCCAATCTGTTCAATAGTTTTTGCGTGAAAGAGTAAAAAACATACATCTATACATTCTTACAAACTTTCGCGTTTATATTCTCAGTGGGGTCTCAGTAGGATTCAAAACTATTATTTGCTGCTTTTAATATTTTGTTACACGTCAATTTCAAAATCGGTTAATTCAAACTAAATCTATCCACCTGCGCTGCGCGCATTACCTAAAACCGAGTTAGTTGATTGGTTCGCTTTTAATCAAACTTTCCCGTGTGCCGGTGACAGCTCGATTACGTGGCGGTTGCCAGCGCGGTGCGTTTTCGACAGATCTGGCGGTTTTTCGTGAACCTTCGGTCTTTGTGATGTGGTACAAATTTTGTCGAAGTCGTCTATTTCACTTGCTTAGTGTATTTAAAAAAAAGAGGATTTTCTGATTTCCATGTCTATAACTTAATCATTAGGGTGAGCTATGTCATAATCCTCTGGGCATGCGGGTCGAGGATCCAAGTTCAGTGGTAGATCAGTTCTGGAGGAGGCGCTGCTTCTAATCCCCCGGTGCATATCCCGTAGTCGCCTCTTACGATACTCGCGGGAAGGGTTGTAAAAAATCTAAGCCAGGACCACGTGGCGCCGCGGGTGTACCGACGGCACTATAAGGCGTCTATTTATATAAGAATAATATTTTTTATAGGAACTTTGTTAAACGATTATTAAAAATTAGGGTAGGTACATGATATTTATAATATAAAATACTTAAACGGCAGGTAAATAAATACATCAAATATTTACCACAGCACAGCAAATTAAGATAATTTTAGAAATAAATTTATTTAGTAGTATAAATATCTATAATTAACTTTAAGACTACCTTGTAAATTTTAATAATAAGCCTTTTTATTCTTATTAGTATTCTTCTAGTGACTTCCCTGAAAGCTGTCAATTTCACCCACAAACTTTAGCTGGCAACCCCAGCTTAACATACTCGATTATGAGTAAAAACTGTGTCATGTCACCGCCAGGCGATATCCAAATTGCTTTTTGCTTTTTTCAGATACCTTCCTGTACTGAAATTGACGGTTTTCAACATAAAAGGGTTTTCGAGGTTTTATTCGTGATAGCGAAAATGGAAGTGAGGCTTTTGGATTTGTCTGTAGCAGTTTGTTTCTGTAAAATATTACATGTTAATATACAATAATACTAACATTTATGAAAACAATTACACGAAAATTGAATTTAGTTATTCTCATAAGAATATTATACCTAATGAGACCGAATTGGAACCTCTAAAATCGACGAAGGAGACTCGAATTCTCGAAGAAAACTCGAAGATCGCATTCGATTTGTTTGAATTTGGTAAAACCATAAATGTTTCCTCAGGTCAATAATTCTTTTTTATTTGCTATAGGTAACTGTTTTTAGTTGCATATTGAGCTCTGAACTGACTTGTAATTGTTTCATTAAATGGTGGAAACTTTGCTCGTTTCAGTGTTAGATATGTTATTTGTTTAGTTCATAAAAAATATTTTTCCCGAAAAAAAAGCCTTTACCTTTTTAAAAGCTAACAACGAAGGTCTATGCAAAGCTTTGAAACTAGTTTTAACGTAAAAGGTTCTAGTATATTTATAATTATTTTTATTAAAAATTAAAACACTAAAGTAATCTACCTCTTGTATGCCTAACCAGGTAAACTACCATCCCCTCAAAGCTTTGCATCGACCTTCCAAACATTTATATATATTATGACGTATAAAGTGCGTTATAAGAACATGGAATGTCACAAACATATTCCCTTAATATGTCCCATTAAATGCCAGGGCCTAGTTCCGAACCTAAGCCTTTGACCGGCCCTGCCGTTGACAGGCCATTAGCGAGCAAAGTCGGGGACTTGCTGCTAGTTGGTTATTGGCAAAACGTTCAGCGTAGTGCCTTTGACTTGTTCGATATTTGGTGTTCTTGCTTAGAAAGCCAAGTGTTAGTAGTTGACTTACCTAAGTTAGAAATAAAATTAGAGAATAGACACTAATTAGAACTAGTTTTTACAATTGCAGATTGTTGCTAGTCTAAAGTAATCTAGAGGTAGATAGCTCAACTGACCGTATAACCTCAACCTTAACCTCACGCTGGGCATGCGGGTTGTGGATCGCAGTTTGGTGGAAGATTTATTCTGCAGGGGGCGCTGCTGCCCGCCCCCGGTGGCTATCCCTTAACCGGCTCTTACGAAACCCA
The DNA here is from genome assembly GCA_955876795.1 of Eupithecia tripunctaria. Lineage (NCBI taxonomy): Eukaryota > Metazoa > Arthropoda > Insecta > Lepidoptera > Geometridae > Eupithecia > Eupithecia tripunctaria. The sequence continues at coordinate 1,146,227 of OY041623.1, read as the reverse complement.
CGGGAAGAGTTGGGGTGGTGCCAGTTCTAAGCCAGCACCACAAATCGTGTAACGCTTCACCACATTTGAGTACATATGCTTTAGTAGGTATTAGAGTATGTTTTTATGTATACATATATAATTATTTTCATCTATAAGTAATCTGTAAAAATTAGCATTTTTTTTATTAAATTAGTACGCCAACCCCCAATAAGAACATGTTTCTGGGTGGCAGGTAAAAAAAGCCGCGGTATTAAGGCCACCCCTTGTACTTCAGTGCAAATAAAGTTTTAAATAAATAAATAAGTACCTACGTAACTCAAATGGCCGCCGTGTCCGTCGCGGTGTAAGACCACCCAACTCATCCCGTGGATGTTGTTATACCAAGGAAATCTAAGAGGAAGACCAGCAACTTCCTTCTGTGTGTTTAAACACCCACTCCACTCCATTGTGTTTACCAACCCGCATGCGACCAAACAACGACAACGTAATCAACGACAATATATTCGGGCCAAAAAAAAATCATTAAAAATCTTAAAACATGCACAAGTCATATGTAAATAGGTATATATCTAATTTTACAAATCAAGAATCAAGGTCAATCGTTTATTTGCAGAATACAATAATTAGATACATGTCAAGATCTTAAAAATGTAATGTCAATGTATCCACCCACAAGCAGGTGTGCAAACATTGAAGTCATTATTAGGTAGGTATGCAATATAATTATCAACGACAAATCTAACCTTCCAAAACCCAGGCATGGCAACAGTTACAGAATTATTAAAACGTACAAAAACGTATAGAAATCTATTTATTTTAATAAGCGTTCGAAACTAATGCGACAGCTGTCGCAATCTGATACACTTCACCCGACTCCTTACCTTTTTGTTCAACTTCTACAATAACTAAATTCATCTCGAAGGAACCAATTCTTAGGTTTGTAATAAAATTAGGTTTTGGTACTAGGACCTACGTTTGTTGGTTCTAATAAAGAAACTAATTGAATTCATTTGGTGGCTCGCTAACATTTGAGTATCATTATCGAGGTGGTTTCTAATTCTAGTAAAAAATAAGTTATTCAAAGACTTTTTTCTATTCCCGTCTCAAGTAAAAGTTTTGATAAATAATCGATCAAGATCTTCAAGAAGACTTCCAAGATACACTTTGGTTTGACTTATTTATTTCATATATAGAATAAAAATTAGGTTTCTGTAATAAATAAAATTATAATCAACATTTCAAGAATATCTTTAGTCCCACTTTCCTAAAACAATAAAAAAACAACCCAAGCCTAGCAACTTGAAAATTAGCACCTTTTTTCATCGACAACCCACCCTTCCCCTCCTCAGGGTGGCAGACCATCTGTGCGCAATCCCTTACAGGCGGCTGTCAACCGCAGAGTCTTGCCAACCGTTTATTTATTTGAAGCCCAAATTGATTCGTTTGATATGCCAGGCGCCAGGCCGGCTGAATGCGCGCCGGCTCCTAGCCTCAATTTTGGCGGGAGTTTTGACATTGACAGTCATGATTCATCGTTGCATGCGTGGGAATTCAAATTTAGAGGGAGATTTTGATTTTGAACAAGAACAATGCATCTAAATTTGTGTGGCTTATAAGAAAATAAATTAAACACACACACGGTGTAGACGGCAGAAATTTAGAATACTTTTTCTTAGTGAAAATTAATTCCGATGTAATCTCTCTTGAATCTTTCATGTTTTAATAAAAAGAATGGTACCTAAAACCTACCTTTTTTTTGAGCATAACGAAATATCGTCTGGCAATCCCGACATAACTGAGGTTGGTAACATTTTTTGTAGGTAAATGATAACTCTAAACGAAAACCTTGATCGATGACCGTAAAGTATTCATACTTTCTTTGCAAAAACTTTTCCGAAACCATAAACTTTTCATAATTTCCCGCGTACAAACGGCTATACGTGGTCGTTACCGCCATATTGAAAAATTAAGCATAAAAATGCACATTAGGTACCGGCAAGCTGTAATATTATACGATTTCCTAAATGAAATCCATATAACACGCCAGTCGGTGGCACATGGCGGCGTACACGGACCTAGGGGCATGGAAGTGGCAGCGCCTGATGGCATTTCGAGGGTTAAATTTTGAAAATGAAATGGAATTGTATTTATTTGCTTAAACATAGGTTGACAGTTGATGGTTTTCAAATAGAGTAAATATAATTGACTTGTTAGTCGTGCAAATGTTTATTATGAATTTAATACTTATTGTACTTAGAGTATAAAATTAACCAAAAGTCAAGGTTTGCTAACATAATATAATTATATAAGATTAAGTAATGAAAAAAAATAAATATTAGGTGAATTTTAATTTAAATTATCAATAACTCTAATATTAAAAATGTGACAGTTTGTATGGATGTATGAATGGATGTTACTTCTTCACGTCAAATCCGTTCAGTAGAACGGATCGGGCTGCAATTTTGCATTTAAGTAATCCTAATCTATAATTTAAATCAGTTCCCAATAGCAAGGTAACTATTTTATTAAATTGTTTAACAAATTAAGATCAGTATTTTTAAATGTTGAAACAATTGAGCTGACCTATAGATTGTTTGCAACAGTCTTCAGATTGATAGACAGGTAGCGCATCTGATTCGTATCAAAACCTATGAAAAAAAAAAAATGTCTATTAATTTTGCCTCTCTGCTTGCTAAAGAAACCACAAGAAACGCTTATGCAGTGTTCCTTGTAAAATTTAACCCTATGTCGCATCCAGGCCGTCCCTCGCGCGACATTCATTAAAATTTGCCAAAGCCGGCGCGCCGTCCGCCGCACCTGACGCCTGCCCCCGACCGAGCCAAACGACTGCGCTGTTTTGTACGCCATACATTACTGGCTGGCGACAGCGCGCGACTGTGGTCTGTGCGTCAGACGCGCGATGTGCGCGTCCAGCTTAGATTTATATTTCGTGAATCAACTACTGAACTTCAAAGCATTATTTTCTATTGGGTTTATGTCGCATGTCATGTAGGTAGAAAATATTTTTGTTAACTACGAAATGCTGTGTTTTGTTGTCTATTATGTATAAATATACGATAGTTATGCAATACTGGTGTGCTAAAGATTCGCTTTCCAAGGTGAAAAACTAAATTCTTCGAAGCTAGAATTTACCATATAAGTGGAAAGGTAGGCAAAATGATTTAAAAAAAAGAGCATTTTCTGTGGGAGACCTGTACAGAAAAGGTCTCAAAAAATGCCGTCGCCGTCTAGGCCAAACCAATATACTCAAAGGGTCATAATTTCTTTATACATAGCTGTATTTACATTCAAATCTTCGCACCCTCGCCTTCAAAACCCGCAATGTAACCACGCGCTGCGATACTGTCGCGAGGCAACAGCTGCCGCTAGCTTGTATTTATTGAAATTGTAATTTAGTTTTTTACGGCTTCTGTTTTGGATTGTGCCGTAGTTTACGTAAGTTTTGTATTTATGTGATTTATGTTTTACTTATAAGTGAAATGAATAAATCTTGTTATATAAAAATACATAGGCAGGTTGAGGTTGAGTAATATTTTAATATAATACGGCCTTTTCTAACTATACTTTTATTGTATTTATGGAAATAAACCATTATTGAGTTTGAGTCTTGAGATACCTGCCATCGGTATCAGCAAATATGCCAATACTGGAACGCTCCACCATAAAAATAAATATAAACCAACAAATCCTTTTTCTTCCGTACGCTCCGATACAGATCTAGTGAACGCGAAAAATAAGTAAAACGTGCTCATGCTGTCAAATATCAAAGACACTGGGAATTAAAAAAAAAACTTATTGTGTTGAGAAAAGACATTTGTTTTTACAATACGTCTATATTCTATGCCACTTCTGTCAATCTCAAACAAAATAACTCCAGATTCGATTTAACGGTTAATAACGTTCCAAGTGCTGTTCCTGTTAAACAGCTCGAAAAGTGTTTCCACCCTTACTGAAAAATAAAGGCCACAAAATAGAGGGGAATTAATTTAGCCACAGGTGTCCGCTCCCGACTCCGGCTGATATATCACGACGCGCGCGTACTTGCACATGAGGTTCGGACTAGCGTGTGCACTTTACTTTGCTTGTACAATAAAGTATACACTGTCAACTGTTTCTCACAATGTTCCTGACGACGATATGTCCGACAGTTAGATTATCATGAATTCTTCTTCTTGGATTCATGGCTTTTGTGACCATTTGCACAATAACTAGGAAATCAAATATTATCCCAAAAAAACGACTTCTACGATCAATTTGCCACGATTCGATATAAATCGTTGCACTCGTCGCATTTAGCAGAATAACTTTGACAGGTCAGCGGTAGTAATAGTTAACGAAAACTATTTTCGTTTTGGTATTGTATGTACAATATCATACTAGCCACTCAGTAGGTAGGAAGTTCCGGAAATTGCTCGTTACATCTAAACTCATGATTTCAATTTAGGCAAAGCTTGTGAAAATCAGAATAAAAATGTCCTATTTAATTTATAGAAATCAAATTCCACGAATATTTATTTTGATCAAAAAAACTCCATTTCCTCCCGAAATAAAATTCGTAAAACTCAGTTATTTTTGTAGAAAAACCAACCACAATCTATCGAAACCTTTCAACAGCTTTAAATAATATTCTAACCATGTTATTTTATCCCAGCTGATCCCAGGGGTGCAGGGGTGTGTGCGACCCCACGACCCCTCTATCGGTTAGGGGTGCCAGTGGCACGGGATGAAAAATGCCCCGGGCTCAGCTAGGCACGTCACACATGTAAGGCAGGGAAGGACTTAGGATTACGTTTAGGGGCTTAGTTAATTAAGAATAGATCATAGCACATAAAACTGATAAATCAATTAATAATGTTATACGGATCCCGCAGAAGAAATAACAAATGTGAAATGATGACATCGACGCATGTTTTTATGCGATGTTTTCCAAGGTCTTATATTTTTATAATATTATTATATTATGCACTTTCGAATACATTCTAAAATAATTGACACTTGTATACATAAATCTCTACTATTTCTGGAGATATCCCACTTTACTTATCCTCTATTATCTTTATGACAGTCGTTTCTTTTTTTCTGTGAACATATTGAGAAAACCACTGCTAAGCTTTTTTTTATTGAATTGTATCCAATAAAAACCTTTGATTTTTGATAAGGAAATAAGTATTCGCTAACCCTGCATTTCTAATTAGTTTTCTTATAAAAATCTCGTATGAATAGTTCAACCAAATGAAAAAAGTGCTATAACTTTGGGACTGTCAAATTAAATTGACATAGACATGATATCACAATGAAAATCTTTGTTCTTCCGCGAACTACCCGCGCCATCAATTGAGTTCAAAGTCAAGTCAAAAATTATTTATTTCCATAAATACAACAAACGTACACGTAGAAAAGGTCAAATTATCAAATAAAATTACAAAACTATAACTAGTAGTAGAGTTCAAAGGTAATCTGTTGTTTCTTTTGGAAAAAACGCCCTATTATTATCGCGTCATCCTGAGTCCGTCTCCACAAATGCCTATCGGGAAGCGCCAAGGCTTTTATTTGCATCGTTTTTGTTGTTTTTGCACTACCAACCGGACCTTAGGGCCTCTCTACACTATGATAGCTAGCGGGCGAGCTATTTATAAATAACAATAATAAAAAGCCTTTTATTTCCTACTAATTACCTACTTACATTGTTTTAGACTTTAAAATAAAAAAAAAAATATATGCTTAGCTAGTTTTTACATTTCTATTTTTCTCATTATCCTTTTAATTATTAACTTATTTAAAATAGTATAACATATATAGCCTAATATCATTTAGCATAGTTCATATAGCAGGAACCCCATATTGGGTGAAGGCCTCCTCGAAAATAAAGCTACATATTTTTACTTTTTTATTATTTATTTTTACGACTAGTTCCATGTTATTTGTCGACACCAGACAAACCATTTATGGTTTAAGCTTTAAACCACATACACGTGTAACTTTAATTGTCGTCGAAATAACTGAGGAATAAGTTTTGATTGATAAAGAAATATAAATGCAAAAATGTATACCTACTTATGTTCTGTCTATAAAATAAATATATTTTATTCTTATTCTTATTTTATGTTTCATTATTTGTGACCGTTTAAATTAATTTCGATCCAAACATTCTAACAATCATTTAATTTTTATTGTCGATACGTTAGATTCCATCCAGTCTTATCAATGATCGTCTTGCCAGTAACTAGCTCGGTGTAATGAGGGCCTTTGATCCGCCATATTTTACAACTATTATAAGTGACAGATAGGGCATTGGGCATGCTGAGTATCCACTCAGGTTTTTGCAGAATATGTAAAGAAGCTTGTAAAATTAATTACCTACTGATACCTGGTGATATTATATGTCAACTTTTAAAATTGTACTTATAAGTTTATTTATTAATTAAAATACCTTGTTACACACATTTATCAAGAGTATATTAAAGGTGGGCTTAATGCCGATGGAATTATCCACCTAAACATGTAAGAATCTAAACAAAAATGCGTATAATTAAACTAAGCTACTTCTTGTTTGTTGGGATTAAATTAAAATCGAAGGTTTAGGTTATTATTACATGAATGAATATTTTCTGCTAAGGAAACATCTCTGTGCCGTTTCTTGGTAAAAATAATATAATAATAATAATAATAATAATAATAATAAATTTTATTGCAAAAAGAAATCATTTAAAACATAAATTAACATAATTAATTTGTCTGACATTATAAATAAGTTATAAGTTAATTTATGTTAAGTTTACATATTAATTACTAGCTGCGTCCCGCGGCTTCGCACGCATATTCCAGTCCACGGGAACTGATTTATGGGATAAGAAGTAGCCTATGTGTTATTCCAAGCCTAGAACCACCTGCATGCATAATTTCAGCCCGATCCGTTCAGTAATTCGTGTTGGTGCGTGAAAGATCAACAAACATACATGTTTACAAACTTTCGCGTTTATAATATTAGTAGGATTCAGCTCTCAGCCAAACCACAGACGAGAACGAGAAAAAGTGATACATCGTCGAAGACAAAAATAAAATCTCATTTGATTAGATTTCATTGTCAATTGGCTTTGTAGCAGTTCGTAGAGCTTCGTAGAGGCTCGTAGCACCTCGTAGCAGTGCGTAGACCCTCTACGCTTTGTAGTGCTACGAAGGCTAAAAAGCTTCATGCATAAAATAGAGGATTACACATGGAATAAAAGTGGCATAGAAACTAAAATAAATGAAAAAATAAAATAAAATATGGCGAATGGGGTCAAATCAACGCAATTGAATAGAGCTTGGGATGGGTTTTCCTCCAACTCGAAAAATAACAACTAACAGGCTAAAGGTTCGCACACGTACTTAGGGTTATTCCCCCCCCAACCTATACTATATTTGTCATTTTCTTTTTTATGCGTAATTAATAGTACAAGTACAGTCACTGTTGATATCGAGAAATTTCTGTTTATTTTAAATAAATAATATAAATAACAATATTATAAAGAGGAAAAATTTGATTGTTTGTTTCGTATTGTATAGGCTCCGGAAACTACCGGACCGATTAAAAAAATCTTATACGATTAAAAAGCTTACTTTTCAGGGAGTGACATAGGTTATATTTTATCTCGGAATTCCCACGGGAACGGGAACTAAGCGGGTGAAACCGCAAGGCGCTGCTAATTTTAAATAAATGAATATGCCATTTAAAAATTGTGGTCGCGGCGGCCAATTTCAATAGGACTTATTATTATTTCTGAATAAATAAACCTTGTTTAATTACGATACATTCCCATCCACATTTAAATCATCATTAATTTAATAAAATAATCTCTAAAAAAATAACAAATCACGTTAATTGATTTTAAAAAGTAGGTAAACAAACGATTAAAACCTCAAATTAGCGTTTCTTCTTCTTCCTAAGCCCAGCATCCAAGTCCCAGCTGGTTCTGTCCGAAGTCAAACACATCGGACAAACAGACGCGTGTTTGTATATCTCGATGTACGGGCTTGGGGATAGGGTGTAAGGGGAAACATGCGGATTTTTATTTTACATCTCTTGCGTTGGTTGCCGGGTCAAATTGATCTACTGTTGAATCTAGTCAACAAACGCCTCGCTTAGAGATGTATTTGATAACTCAATCAGCATCCTATAACCTCAAGACAAGTGGCGGTCCATCGACCTCGACCAGGCCTTTCCGCAGATGCGCGAAATTTAAACATTCCGGGATGCGGCATTCTGCCAGCGCACGGGATAATATTTTGCTATTTAATAAGTTCGAAGCTAACCCATTACTTACTTATTTACCTAAATAATGATTTTTGAAAAAGTAAAATACTGTATAATAACAGAACTATTTTAGTAAATGTATTCAGCCTGGACGCAGGCGTGCAAATATATTATGCGAGTCATGTTATTATAATTGTACATTCAATTATATTAGTCATATAAGTAACAAATCAAGTTTCTAGATATTCTTTCACACTATAAAAAATCTAATCATTCTATCAAACCTATGAGCCATTCTGCCCGAATATTATTTCCAGGTATTTCTCGATTTTTTTCTCGCGATTTTGATTTTACCGGCTAGTCCACTGGATCCCTCCCATGTCTCTTGGCAACGTATCCTCGGGCACCCTGTATCTGTACGTAGGTGTGATAATTCTGATTTTCGCGCTGCATGCAATTAATGATATTTGCGGATTCAGCTTATCTAGAGATATGGGGCTGTTTGTCGCTGAATGGGTTTAAATATTCACTTTGCGTTTTGGTGCTATACTGACTACTAACCAGAGGGCGTAGCCAAATGGAATTCGCTATGAAGCGAATCGAGAAGTGTGTGGAAGACATTAATTAATAATTAAATTGTAATGCTAATCTCCACGTATAACATTGTTAGAGTATCGTTAAATGAAATAAAATAGCAAACGACAAAATTACCGAGCACGAGAGGGTTCTCGTGCTCGGTAATTTTAATTTTTTAATTTTGTCGTTTGGATAATCTTAATCTCAACAGCCTATATCGGTCCACTGCTGGACGCAGACCTCCCCTGATAAACGCCTTATTGGCGTTTACCTCATGGGGGGTAATGCCCATAATCATTACGCTGGGCATTGGGGATCGCAGTTTGGTGGTAGAATTGCACTACCTGCCCTCCGGTGGATATCCCTTAGTCGCCGCTTACGATACTCACAAAAACTTGAGATGAGAAGATAAAAAAAACAACTTATAGATTGTCGGAGAACATCGAACAGTATCGCAACCATAAAATAGTATTCTTCATTCATTTTTGATATTATTTTTATCAGTGCACGACTCACTCTTACCCCGGCCTCTCCATAAAGCAGGCCTGCAAATTGGAATCGAGTCAATGCCGGCAGCGGCAGCTGGCTCGCACGATCTTTTCTATATTAATGCCGTAACAGCTGCGCCGCCCGCCCAACGCCGGCCGCCCTACTCGAGGAGCTGGGCAGAAGTATAGGTAGGTCTCTTTGGTATTTAACTCTTTTTTTTTGTGAAATAGCCTTTCGTTTGACCGCAATCTCACCTGATGGAAAGCGAAGATGTGGCCGAATGTGTATCACAAAGGTCTAGAAGACACCTATTCACCCTTGTCTTGAAGAGACCCAGGTTGTAATTGGCCGGAAATACGGTTACAACTCGCTGATCAAGAAAAAACTGCGATTTTTCAAGTCGCAGAACTTCTGTAACTTTCATTTTAACGTTTAGGTACTTTCTAACCGACTCAATTCGTCTGTATTTCTTTTTTTTATGTTTGTTGCCTCAGAACTTTTGACTGGGTGGTCCGATTTGCATGATTCTTTTTTTATATGAAAGCTGGTGCTTCCTATGTGGTCCCATTTTAATTTTGTTCAGTTCTTACAATGGGATCCATGAAAATTCATGAAAAATTTTAAAAAATGTAGTCGGTTTATAGTTTTTTAAAACAAAATTAATTATTATCTATACCAATATTCTAAAGAGGAAAGATTTGATTATTTGTTTGTATTGAATAGTCTCCGAAACTACTGCACGGATTATAAAAATATTCTTTCACTTTCATTATGAATGTAAGCGGGTTAACTACGAACCTTGTTTGTGTTGGAAGACGTTAAGGGATGAAACGTTAGTGTACTTCCAACACAAACAAGGTTCGTAGTTAACCCGCTTACATTCATAATGAATTCGTCAAACTACGAAAGTTTCTATAGTAAAATATTATTTCACTATTTAAAAGCTTACTTTTCAGGGAGTGAGATAGGCTATATTTTATTCCGGAATTCCAACGGGAACGGGAACTACGCGGGTGAAACCTGATAGAGCTGCTGGTTTTAGATAAATAAAATTATAATCATATAATAGCCATAAATTATAACTGGTATTTACAATTTAAATAATTGAGCTAACTGTAGAATGGTGCAAACAATGTACAGGTAGTTTAACCGATCTATGTCAATATCAGTCGTCGTGTCGCTAAGTCGCTGGCTGCATTGCCCCGGTGTATTGATATTTGGCGAAATGCTTGGCCACCATAATTAAAAAATAAAACCGTCCAAGTGTGAGTCGGACTCTTAAACAAAGGGTACGTATATATAAAAATAAAAAAAATAAAAATCTACAGGACAGCGGAGGCTTAGTAAAAGAGTTCCGTTACCTTTCCTTTGGGTACGGAACCCTAAAAATATGTATAGGTATACGTTATTAAAAAAATATAAGTTATTATTTCTGTTATCTTGTTCTACTATACTCGTGTGCGGTGCGCAGATTGAAAGATCGTATGCAGCAGAACAGAGGCTTGAAGTTATAGTTATAGTTCAGAATATATAGTTATAGTTCAGGGTTATTATAACGCCTTATGTTTGTTGCTGGAGCCTGTTCAATAAGAGAAGAGTCATGGGAATCGAGGTGTTCTGACGCATAATGACCAACACGCTTTTTGACTTATTTTAAATTCGCATATAGACATACACGCAAAAAGTGTAATACGCATAATGCCAAATTACTCGTAATACACATTTACGCAAAATGACTAATCCGAGGGTAGGAAAAATACAAAGAATTGTTTTATTAAATTTTATAATTACAATAAAACGAAAACTAAAACATTTACTTCTTCATTGAAATTAAGGCGCTCGTGTGCCAATTATTGACAGTGTCAAGATCGAGTGGTGTGGTGTCCTGATGATGTCTCGTGGAGAGACGAAACTAGGTAACGCCTTACTTTGATAAATATTCTTTAATTTTTGAAATGTATAATAATGTTAGATTTTATCGCAGAAGGTTTTTTCGCGGAATTGTTACTAAATATTTTGATTCTTATATTAACTAAAATTATAACAAGTTCATTTACAAGTCATTCCATTCCAAAGGGGTGAATACATTTTGTTTGCGAGATGCTAAAGGATCCAATTCCATTTGCTACCTACTTATTCCAATAAATTGTTTCCAAATTGGATGAAATAGAGCTCCCATAACTCAATTTTAACCCGACTGAGAGACAAAAAGTAGTATCTACCACTGCCAGTGACTTCACACGCACTTTTCCGGAATAAATGGTAGCAAATGCTCTTCCCCAAGATAATAACTATCTCCCAAAACTCATTGAGATTTGTTTAGCCGTTCCTTTCGTCGCGAAATGGTAACAGACAGACAAGTAGAGACAGAATTACTTTCGAATTTATAATATTAGTAAGTATAAGGAATTATGGATAGTTAGCATGGATTTTACAATTTGCCTGCAAAATCGTCTAAAACCGATTAAAAAATGCACTTAAAAGAAAATCTAACAAGCTACCTATCTATTAATAGAAATAGATAGGTGATAGTTTTACTTATTATATACTGTATCTGTTTTTGCTTTATGCTATTATTGTGCCATCTACGAGTATAATGTGTATTGTGCGTTATGAAATAAAAAAGAGTTTATACGAAATTATACAGAACCTATTCAATATACAGAGACAGGATAACAAGAAATTTAACGTTATTCCTTAATTCTTTAAGTAGGACTGGAGTGTTATATGTTGATACTAGCTGCGCCCCGCGGCTTCGCACGCGTTGTTCCTATGGAAACGTTTAAGGGTGATTTTTATCCCACGGGAACAGATTTACGGGATAAAAAGTAGCCTATATTTTATTCCAGTATTAGAATTACATGTATGCAAAATTTCATAAAGATCCGTTCAGTAGTTTTGGCGTGAAGAGGTAACAAACATCCATCCATACAAACTTTCGCATTTATAATATTAGTGTGATTAATTACTATTTATCAAGCTGTTTATATAGTAAAAATATTGACTTTTCCAAGTGTTTATTTTGTCAGTCTAAAGAAATAAACGATTCGACTCTGACCTAGCTTTATGAAATAACTGGTTGAACACGGCTTTACCTAATAATGAAAAAGCTAAAAGCGAAATGCTTTTGCGCCGCGTACTAGCTAAACTGTGTCACTACAATTTTAATTTTCATTACACCACTTATTACATAATAATATGTACTTGCCCCACGTATTCTAGCATTCACAATTTCATCTATTCTATTTAACATGTACCTACTACCAGATTATACATATGCGATGTCAGAACGAAATTGACACACCGGCTTTTCTGAGTACTTTTTTGTATGGTATGGTAAGTTTGGTACGTAATCCCCAAATTCCTTTCAAACCTAGTTTTTCCCACCCGAACATCCTACCAACAAACCTTTCTCCCTAAATCTCCCTCAAAATCGAAAAAATCCCACAAATTGCAGGGAATCCCTAACTTCTGGCATCACTGAAATCAACTACACGTTCTACATTGGTTACTTTAAATCAGTTGAGTCGTGTTTATTACCACGCCAGTGGCGTGTGGTGTGGCACGAGCTTCCGGAGCCATCTGGAACTGCTACCGCCAGATCACAGCTGCTGGAAGCTGGTTACATTGTTATGTGTGCTTGAGATGAAAATAACTTAATGCGTACACGCTCTCAGGTGTTTATTTATAACTAGCAGCGACTCGCGGTTTCACCCGCGTAGTTCCCGTTCCCGTGGGAATTCCGGGATAAAATATAGCCTATGTCACTGCCTGAAAAGTAAGCTTTTTAATTTTGAAAGATTTTTTTAAATCAGTCCAGTATTTCGGAGCCTATATCATACAAACAAAAAATGAAATCTTCTCTTTTTATAATATTAGTATCGATATAAATAACTTAAACTAAAGTGGGCTTCCTTACAGAAACCTATATATTACTTAGTAGATATAAACTAGCTCGCATGGGTGGACATGTATTTTTTAAAAATTATAATTTTAACCAATGTTACTCAGGGATAATGTAGCATTATAATGGTGAAATAATTTTTGAAATCGGTCTAGTAGTTTTTGAGTATTCGTTACAAACATACAAATCTTTCCTCTTTATAAATTTATTACTAGCTGACCCGACAAACGTTGTCCATCAAAAATTTCAATTTTTGATCGATGTGTGAAGGTTGCATTTGCAGGGGGTGCTGCTACCCGCCCCCGTTGAATAACCCTTAGTCGCCTAGTCACCCACAGGAAGAGGTGGGGTGGTGCAAATTTTAAGCCAGCACCACACACCAACCTGAAGAGGTAACAAAGTAGCGCAACTGACGTTATTCATCCCTTCATGATCAAAAGCCATATTTCTCTTCGTTTAAATCTAGTTCATAAAGACTACAGTACTTATACGTACACTCCGTTTTCAATTTCCCCGGTTCGAGCGTACATCTGGGGTATGACGTCAGCACGTGCGCGCCATATGGCGCCGTATGTGACCACGGAGGTTACATGCATGGAGGAAGCGGACTGAGTTACGTTAATATACACTAGCTCATGCTCGCGGCTTGGTGCGCGTTTTTCTCGGGATGAAAGTAACTTTTATGTTATTCTATGTGTACAAAAAAAAATCCGCCAAGGGGTCAAGATTTTGTTCCATCAGTTACCATTTTGTTTTTTTTAATGAAAATGTGTATGGTTTCAGATCGTTTTAGGCCTGGAATAAAACAGGTTACTTTTTTCCCGTAAATTGTAATCATGCCGTAATTACTATGGGATAGAAAGAACCTAACGTTTTCATAAAAAAACCCGTCTAAAGTTGTGGGCAGAAAGTAGTTAATAATATTATTGTGATTTATAAATCTCGTTATTTACATAAAACGACATAAATTACGTAACTCATTTATAATGGCGCGACGACGGTGAAAAAACATTATTATTCCTATTGGCCAGATTTATTTGACAGCTGAAAAGACATCGTACAATCTAAGAAAAAACTTTGCATTTTATTATCAAAATTTTATCTAAGGCGTTCTAAAAAATGACCAACAGTCAATACTCCAGTAGTTAACATCATTTGATAGATAGATAGATAGATATATAGATAGACCACTTAAGTACTGTGTGTTGCAGATGCAAATAAATGTTTATCTATCTATCTATCTATCATTTGTGAAAACATTATGAATTCGTCTCTCATTATATTTTCCTTTGTCCGTTTATTTGTTATTTTGGTAAAAAAAACTCGTTACGAACATTCATTTCTAATTGTACATAGGGTTCAATTAGATTAAAGAAAAGTGTAGTAAAGTTTATAACAAAGAGTGAGCTACTGGTTTGAAATATGGGGAAATTACACACATATGAAGCTTTAAACTGCATTTTGTTATTGATTAGCATAGCAATCAGCCCGTCAACTATTAAACTGTGATACTGGTCGACAAAAGTCACACAAGGGTTTTACAAAAGTGACATAAGATATAAAATATAAGATGTGACATCACACTAATATTATAAATGCGAAAGTTTGTATGGATGTATGGATGTTTGTTACCTCTTCACGCTAAAACTACAGAACGGATCGGGCTGAAATTTTGCATACAGGTGATTCTAATCCTGGAATCAACATAGGCTTTTTATCCCATAAATAAGTTTCCGGGATAAAAATCACCTTTAAATGTTTCCATAGGAACAACGCGTGCGAAGCCTCGGGGCGCAGCTAGTAAGATATAATACAAAAGCACAAGGTCTCTCCAGTGGTACAATGTCCTAGGCGAGCACAGATTACAACCAGCAGTCGCCAACCCAACACTCGGCGATATTACCGACAGGTGGCGCTGATGTACGCGTCTTGTGTAGTCAATCATGCTTTGTAACAGAACCGAAAGTTTAAAAATACCGGCCAAGTGCCAGTTAGACTTGAGCATGAATGGTTCTATAAAATGCTATAAAATGGACCTGGTGAATATCACTTAGTCGCCTCTTACGACACCCACGAGAGGTACAAATTCTAAGCCGGCACCACGTTTGGCTTGGCTGAAAAATCAAATCATGGTACATATCCCGCTGTAAAAGTATGGATGTTGCACAACCTGGGTGAAATACAAATAATCACCGAGACAAAGGCTTATACAGGGCCTCTCCAGTAGTTCAATGCTCCAGACAAGCACAGTAGCCGCAACCCTTCACTTGGCTATATTACCGACAGGTGGCGCTGATGTAAGTGTCTCGTGTAGTCGATATTACCGACAGATGGCACTGATATATACAGATATTTCTATAGAGATATTTTCTTATCTTTAACTGACTGTATACCTGTTAGTTAGGTCATTGGTGTTTTTCAAATGCAACAGAATTGGTGAAAACTTTTTCATATAAGCTTATCAAAGCTTGCTCCTAAAATATGTTTCATGTAATTTTATAATAATTTTGTGCAGGATATTACTATCTAACTTTCGAAAAAATTCTCGTCGATTTTACCCCCCTTATTTATAACTGGCTGCGCCCCGCGGCTTCGCACGCGTTGATCCTATAGAAACGTTTAAAGCAAAGTAACCTATGTTTGATTCCAGGATTAGGATTAGCTGTATGCAAAATTTCCGTCTGATCCGTTTAGTAATTTTTCCATCCATCCATCCATACAAACTTTCGCATTTAAAATATTAGTGTCATAGTCTGCTAACTTAGCACACTGCTAAATCTTACTGTATTTTTCTATTGACATAAGTCAGACTGAGAAATAACACTACTTAGCAGCTGTTTTATGTTAGCAGATCATTATGAATAAAGGGATGTTTAGAAAACAGACATATTTTCCTGAAATAGTTGTGTCATTATTTAAAAAAGACTTTAATTCCATTCACCGGTAAAGATTCCGGTAAAACATGAAACACTTAATTTCAGTTCATTTTACCAAATAACACGACAATACCCAAAAAAAATATGGGGAGTAATCTATTCTCCATTTATTTTTACCGTATGTCCAGTTTCACCAAAACTCATTTCAAAAACTACCCCCAAACAATTACAATCCTTTGATATCCTATCGAAATCCTTGTCTCAAACAAAACTCAATCACAGAAACTGAAACTGTTCAACCCCTAACACCCCCCGTGGGGGGTTGAAGGGGACAGGGGGTGTGGGGGTGCGAGGGGGTCGTTAGCACAGGTGCGGGCCGCAGGTGCTTACGTTCACACATAATTGGAGGAATTCAAACTTGGACGGTAATTAGTTTTTACAGGACGCTTATCTTGCGCTGCGCAAATTTTGGGAAAAATTATGGAAAAATAGGATTATTTTAGGCGTATTTTTGAATTTGGCGTACGTTGAACTCAATAGACGTAGATGATGTACATGAAAATGAATGAATGAATGGACACTTTTATTGTTCATACAAAATAAAATCACATATCTAAATAAAATAAATTAAATAAAACGTACAATAGGCGGCCTTCTTCCAGGCAACCTACATATTCTAGGTTGATTTTGCTATCGCTTCGTTTACAAATAATATCTGAGACTGATCTAAATTTCTAGAACCGATTATTGTAACATAAAAAACTTTATTAAATAAAATAAAATAAAAAAAACCGACTTCAATTATAGTTTTCCAATAGATACCATTATCAGAACTGGGCCATTGTAATGGGACCATACGAGAAACAAAGCTTTCAATTTAAAAGGAATCATCAAAATCGGTACACTCAGTCAAAAGTTCTGAAGGAGAAATAAAAAAAAATATAATAATATTAATACAGTCAGATTGAAAACCTCCGCCTTTTTCGAAGTCGGTTAATTACAATCATATAATAGAATTTCCACCACCCAACTCTTCCCGCGGGTGTCGTAAGTGGCGACTAAGGGAAATCCACCGGGGGGCAGGCAGCAGCGCCACCTGCAGAACAATTCTACCACCAAACTGCGATTACTGCGAACTATTTGTAGCGTGGAGCAACATGCAGAAGCTGGTAATCTCTAAGCCCACGTAGTATGTATGTGAAGTATAGTTGTCTGTCTGTCCGTCCGTTGCGCTGGTTATGGTCCCGTGACGCAAGCCACGCGGCCACCTGCGCAGCTGCGAGCGACTGTATACAGGG
This sequence comes from Eupithecia tripunctaria, assembly GCA_955876795.1. Lineage (NCBI taxonomy): Eukaryota > Metazoa > Arthropoda > Insecta > Lepidoptera > Geometridae > Eupithecia > Eupithecia tripunctaria. The sequence goes on along the minus strand of OY041623.1, from coordinate 1,128,848 downwards.
GGATGCTAAGAACCGCAGCGATATAATAATAATAATGTTGTGTCCGCCTATTATAAGCCTATATATTAGAACCTGCCTAGATAGTAAGTTAAAACAAAATGCTTTATGTATACGCTGTTGGCGTTCCTTTTTAATAAATAAATAAATAATAATGTGGAACAAATCACACAGTATTATCTAGCCCCAAGCTAAGCAGAGCTTGTGTTATGATGGGTACTAGATAACTGATATATATAATACAATACACTACATAGATAGTTTTTTTTTAATTATACATATGAAACATCCAGGACGCCCTGAACAAATCTGCAGACCGTACAAACATATGTCCCGAGGCGGGAATCGAACCAGCAACCTCGTGCGTCGCAGGTGGACCGTCGCCCACCGCGCCACAGAGGTCTATTATTAAAATAAATAAATAAATAAATAATGTGCTGTGCTGTTTATGTGTGTACCCAATAAAGAGTCTATCTATCTATCAACTGTAAATAATTCGGCAGCGGTCGACGGCAGCCTAAAGTTGAGCCTTGCAGTCCATCCATGTATAATAATAATAACATTAATAACGCTTACTATAAAACTTTTAAATCCATCATGGTTATTAATACTAAAGTTATTTACAACGGGATATTTACCATGATTTGAAAATATTGGAAAGCTCTAAATTCAAATCATGGTAAATATACCGTTGTAAATAACTTTAGTAACGTTAACTCGTTTCTAAAATAGCGGACAAAATTGTAACATCCTGTATATCAGGGCGCGTCTGGTCATCTGGTGGCCTGTTCATTTTCTCAAACATCTGGCGAAGCTCGTCCTACGCCAATTCAACTCTTATAAAATACAAGGTTCGTTTTAGATCGGTAAGGCTTATTGTAGGTTTAGAGCTAGGCGAAAATAAGATAATAAATGTAGCTTTTCCGAACTTATGCCGAAACTGTTGAAAATGTTCGGATTCTTACGTAGTCTCTGAAATTACTCTTTATTAACAAAGAAAATAAAATAAATAAATAATTCTGGACAATTCACACAGCATTATCTAGGCCCAAGTCAAAGTCAAAGTAAAAGTCAAATCGTTTATTTCTTTAGGCTTACAAAATAAGTACTTAGACAAGTCAAATTTTTACTATATAAACAGCTTGATAAATAGTTATTACTATCAACAAGAAATAAGGTGCAATTGACTTTAATTCACTTCAATTTTATATTTTTTTTATTATACATAGAAAACATCCAGAACGCCCTGAACAAATATCTGCAGATCGTACACACATATGTATGTCCCGAGGCGGGAATCTAACCCGCAACCTCCTGCGTCTCACGCGGACCTTCGCCCATCTCGCCACAGAGGTCGTCACTTATAATTACATTCAAATATTAGAAACAAATTAGAAAGGCATCCTTCCCATCGCATAAATGAGATATTAAAAAAAAATTAGAAAATGGTTACGAGATGAGAATAGGTTTCAAAATGGAAAAGAGCCATTATAACACGTATGTACAAATGAAACAATTGACTCTTGCAAACAATCTACAGGTAGCTCAACTGATCCATATCTACGATCTACGAGTACAGTTCAGTTCAGTTCATTGGAATGTGCAGTACGGGTCATATTATTATCCAATTTTGATACTTATACTTATACATTTGCAAGTACCTACATATTATTTCATTTTGCCATTTTCAGGCTTGTGAGCTCGTTATAGGTGTAGAATGCATTGATTTATTAAAAAGAGAAGATTAGGTACTAGTTTCACGAAAATGGCAACCTCATATTGTGTAAAATTGTGTGCTCCCACCGTGATTCGCGTGAAATATTGTTGTCTCGGTCTAACTTCGGTCTTAGATACGTCTTTCCGTCTTTGTTCTTCTTTGTATTGCACAGGACTGGAAATATAACTGTGAGCGTATGTGTTTGCGTGTAGTTGTAACACATGCCATATTTTGAGTAAGCGCTGGGAGAACGTAACCTATCTTCCCTTTTGTAGAATGTCTGCTCGACGAGCCAGCATTTTAGATTGGATTTGAACGTGTTGAGACTAGGAGCCTCCCTTATTGTTTAAGGCAACCGATTGTATACAATTGATCCCATGAAATGTGTCAGTATCTCAGACCGTGGCTAGCCGACCAGCATGGCGACCAGCATGGCGCGTAATGTACCAGTAGGAAGTGTCTCCAAGACGCTGCTGGCTGCATTCCCCCGCTGTATGGCAATGCTGATGCGCTGCGCCAGGTACTCGCAGCTGTCGGGTGAATTACTTATTTTGTGATTAAATAAAATATGAAAAAAGTTAAAGATCGTAATGGGGGGTATTATTGCATTATAAGCACTCTTTTCCAGAAAACCGTAGGGAGGAAAAGTAATAGGTGTTCTCTCTAAAATTACAAAAATGCGTTAATTTAAAATGCCAGTAAAAAAAAATCTTTACCCATTAGAAAACTTACTTTTCAGGGAGTGATATAGGCTATATTTTATCCCGGAATTCCCACGGGAACGGGAACTACGTGGGTAAAACCGAGAGGCGCTGCTAGTTACTAATATTGACGTTACGGGTGGTAATTTAGCGACAGAAATAAACGAATATCATTTATCAACCGTTATGAATGATTTTCTTTTGTTACAGATGGAGGCCAAAGTGAAGGAGGAAGTACCAGATAAGGATTATCAACCCTCTACTGCAGAAAAGAGGAAATGTGAGTCAACTTTATATTATAATCCTTTTGAACGCATTTGCAGTCCAGACCAAGCCGAAGGCCGAAATAAATGTATTGATTCAAATACATTTTGAGGATTCGTTTGCCTAGATGCTTATCGGTACTAGGTTTCAAATTCGTAATAAATCTTTATGAAACCTCAAAGAGTTTAAAAGGTTTCAAAGTTGCTAAAAACTAGAGGTAAATTAACACCAAATTAATTCATGAAAGTTACATAATCCGTGCCGAGTGAGTTTATCTTTCGAACTCATTGGAAGAGATCGCTTTTCCTCACCTCGTTTATCGTAGTCATTTATTCTATTTATTACTACTTTTACACTTATATTTACTATTTACACTAATTACTACTGCTACGGTGTTGGTTTTGCAAAATTTTATCCAAAATTGTAACAACTCGACAGATTATCCGTAACGCCAACAAAATGGCTTTGACGGAAGAGCAGCGTTGGCTGCTAGATTGCTAGCAACCAACCCATGCTGAAGCAAAGACCATTTTGTGCCGCCGGACTTACATTTTGACGTGATAACGTCTAATAAATCGATAAACATGAATGCATTCAAAAAAGTGTCACGTTGTTAATGTTGTTGTCATGACAACTGAAGCACTGAAGAATAAAGTTCTAATTTCGTCTAATAGATAGCGTTGATAGCTAGCTAACACCTGAATGGCAAAAACAGTATATAAACTACGAGGTAAGGTTTTCAATAGATCAAGTAAATAAAGATAAAGATAAAGATACTTTTATTTGGCCAAAACAGGTGACTACATAGCTAAAATAGCTATAATGAAGGTAGGCTATACATAGATAGGTGCATACAGATGTAAAATTGGCGACTCTGCTGCCCCTATTGGCCAAAAAGGGTTAAACTCAGCTCTGTGCTGAACCACTCGTGTGCGCGGATCAGCGCTGGTTTTCAGTTTGATCCTGAAATTAGTGATATCACGAATACGAAAAAGAGAGCATTTCAAAACAAAATAGATCAGTAGGTGTAAATGACGGTATCATGTAAAATTATCGTTTCGAAACCGACTTTAGAGACAACCATTGTTTTTGTTGTTAACTGAAGTGGCAGTGGGCCGGCCATATCTCGCGAAGAACCGATAACCGCTGGGGTAAACGAGTTCTTGAGTGGAGACCGCGACTCGGCAAACGTAGTGTAGGACGCCCTCCGGCCAGGTGGGATGACGATCTGCGAAAGACTGCAGGCAGATGCTGGATGCGTCAAGCTGAAGACAGGGCGCTATGGCGCTCATTAGGGGAGGCCTATGTCCAGCAGTGGACTAGTATAGGCTGATGATGATGATGATGATTGTTTTTGTAGAAATTATATTTGTTAAAAGTGTAAGGGTCTGTTGGCAAAATTAAACAATATTATTCATTATTTTTTTATTCTGTTAGTTAAGGCCCATACAGCAGCGAAAGTGGCGCCCCCAATTAGTTTATCTTATTATTACGTTAAACGCAGTTATTTTTAAAAATCCTACGTTCAGTTTGTGGTATCTATTATAAGCTATTTATTAATGTCTCTGTAATAGTTTCATTTTGTAAAGCTTAGGAAGAGATACGAAGTTGCGCTTTTTGGCCACCAAACTCTAATTTCGCATCTCCTCCTAAACTATATGAGATAAAATTATGAAAGAGGTATTAACCCATTATGGGCTGAATTAATTTATGGACGTTTTTATTTGTGCGCTTTACATATGATATAAATATGGACCCCCTTAACATAAAATAGTAAAAAATAAAATTAAATATCTTTTAGTTTTTGAAAAAATGGCTGATGCCATATGGCATCGCTAGCCACTTGTGTGTTCTTTTACTTTTCTTAGCAAAATCAGGTCTCTCAACACAAAAGGTTTCAAAAGATTATTATTTGAAATGTTCTATCAATAAAACACAAAAATTACGAAAAAGCAATGTTTTTTTTACTATTTCTATCTACTTATGTTTGGAATTGGTAGTTGCAAGCAACACATGGGCCAACACAACACTCACGGCACTCCGTTTTGGCATGAACCCAGGGCACATCTCCGGTGTTTTCCATCCTGCGAGTTGGACCAACAGATGATTCAAGAACTGCGATCACCTCGGCGACTACCACGAGTACGACGTCGACAAGTTTGACCACGACCACGTATAGTTATGACGCCAGCGTCATAACTATACGTGGTCGGATGATCGTCCAGACGAGGGCATTGACTCTGCTGGATATTCAATGTCCTCTGCTGTTATGCCGTCTTGCTGTGAAGATCTTGGAGCCGGGGTACATAAACACCAACAAAGGTTCCAAACTTTCATTATCTTCGAGAGCTGCTAATGTTTCATGAAGCGTACAATCGCTATGTCGAAAAGAAATACAAAATTAGTATCAAAATGGAGCTCGATGATTTGCCTATACGTATCTTGGGAACTACTGCAATACATATTGAAAAGACAAGATATCGGGCTAGCGATGCCGTTTGGCACTGTCATAGTTTTACGCTATATTTCACGGAATCCGAAAAAAAATCACGTGTTTTTATTCACACAACAATTGTCGCATCTAATGAGAATATTATTACACAAATAACTACCATGTGAAACAATAAAATAAATAAATATGAATTACTTACTTGAAGCGCACGTCCATTTTGCCGCAAATTTTTTCACCCTGAACTTTGAATCGTTAAAGCTAATAATTATTTGACGATATGTTACTAATTTCAGTTGAATTCCACAAAAATAATCTGTCTAGCATTAAAAAAGCAATGGGTCGGTTACCTAAATTGCACAAATAACAAAATAGACGTGAAAATCGAAACTACGCTAAGGCGATGCCGTACGGCACCTCTAGCTCATAATGGGTTAAAAGATAGCTTATAATAGATACCACAAATTGAACGTAGAGTCAGATTGGCTCGGGTATGCGCCTAGGCGCATACCCGAGCCAATCTGACAGCAATACCTATTTTATCATATTTTTACGTTTATCATAGGAATTTTTAAAAATCCTACGTTCAGTTTGTGCCGTATCTCTGCTTAAGCTTTACAAAATGAAAGTTTTACACATTAATAAATAAATTATAATACACTCGAGAGCAATGAATCCGGGTCACTTAAAGAATCCTAAAAACGTAAATTGGAGTATTGAAGATTGGTCAAAAGTTATGTTCTCCGACGAATCAAAATTTATGCTCTACAAGCACGATGGAAGACACAGAGTGTATCGAAGACCAGGGGAAAGATTCAAGCAAGCATGCATCGAAGAAAAAGTAGCCTACGGTGGTGGGTCTGTACTTGTGTGGGCCGGAATTTCTTCTGAAAGTCGCACAGAGCTGGTGATCATAGAAAACGGCTCTTTAACTAGCGTAAGATATGTGGAAGAAATCCTCAATGATCACGTTGGTCCATTTATGGTCAATTTAGGTGAGGATGCTATATTTATGCATGACAATGCCCGACCTCATACAGGTAGGATTGTGAATGACTACCTTCAAGAGATGAACATTACTTGTATGGAGTGGCCAGCGCGCAGCCCGGATATCAACCCGATCGAGCATGCTTGGGACGAGCTAGGCAGATGCGTAAAACAACGAAACCCTCCCCCAATCACGCTTCGTGAGCTCAAAATTGCTCTCACAGAGGAATGGGAGAATATTCCCCAAAATCGTATAAGGAACTTGGTGTACAGCATGCCAAACCGCGTAAACGCAGTAATGGAAGCACGAGGAGGCAATACGAAGTATTAAAATTCAAGAAAATCGTAATAAAGTTCAAAAATTTCATGTTTCCTATTTTTGTTTTAAGGAGAGATCAGCAGTTTTTTTCATTATGTAATTTTGTGTTAATAAAATGTACGGTGACTCATATTTTTTTTACTTTCATTTAAGGAGTATTACATTGTCTATTAAATACAATTTATTGCATTAACCTATCATTTTTAGTTTCCGAGATTTTTAACATTCTTTAAGTGACCCGGATTCATTGCTCTCGAGTGTAGATACCACAAACTGAACGTAAGATTTTTAAAAATTCCTGCGTTTCACGTAATAATAGGATAAAATTGTTGGGGGCGCCATTTTCGCTGGTGTATGGGCCTTAAGGCCCATTCTGCAAATCTGTTATCTCTCTTTTCCTGTTTTTTTTTGTATTTTCTTGGTGAGCAATAAATTGTATTGTACTTCGGTTTCTTCCACGAGGCTTTCGACGTACTCGTACTAATGTCCGTATTATGAAAGTTTACTCAGTCATCGATATTTGCTTGAGCAACGCTTTTCTATAGCATAAACGTCACTTAAGCATAGATCTATGATTGAGCAAGCTTTCATAATACGGGCCTTAGTCTACTTACGAAGCCGATACTAAAATGATAGTTACATAGATAGATAAAAAAGTATTTGGTACTACAGATACACATAAAATTAACATAGAAAAATAATACAGTAAATAAATAATTCTGGACAATTCACACAGCATTATCTAGCCCCAAGCTAAGCAGAGCTTGTGTTATGGATACTAGATAACTGATATACATACTAAATACAATAAATTACATAGATAGATATTTTTTGTTATACGTACAAAACATCCAGAACGCCAGGAACAAATTTCTGCAGGTCGTACTCTCATTTGTCCCGAGGCGGGAATCGAACCCTGCAACCTCCTGCGTCGCATGCGGACCTTCGCCTACCGCGCCATAGAGGTCGCCATTCAAACAAAAGTACAGTAGGTTTCATAATTACAGATTCGGAATCTTTTGCTTAAAAGAAAAAAAGCTGATTTTTAACCAAAATCTGATAGAGAGCAAGTAGAACGGGTACAAACAGACAACATTTATATAGGTACCTAGCAGAAAATAATAATTAAAGTGGTTGTGTAGTAATAGTAAAAGTTATTAAGTTTATTTATTTATTTAATTGGAAAATCAACGGCAGACACTAACTTTATACAATTTACTTAATAACACCAGAGAGCCAATTAAAGATTTTCACGTATACAATATTAACTAATTAAATGTGAACACAAAGTAAACAACTGCTCTAACGACTATGTTATGGAATAAAGAACAAACTATATGCAAAAAATAACGTTAACCTAATTAACCCACAACACTATTAAAGTAATCTCTGGTAAATCGCTGTCTGGCTGTTGTGCTGGATGTTTATGTAGTAAAAGTAGGTGTTCATGAATTTTTAACGAACGAAAATGATGTTTGTTTCTTATCAAAAATTTCATCAGTTCTAACCAGTAATACAGGAGTTATTATAAAATACGGTAGGTCCCACAGCGGGCGGCGGCGGCGGCGGCGGCGGCGGTACAAACAAACGTACCGTGGGAACCTCCGCAAATGTCGATCATAATCTCGCCGCGGCACCCGGAGGCACGCTCCGCACATCTACCATGATCTAGAGATGCTGGAAGAGTCATCTCCATCATTATTTAGACCTTTTCCCCCTTAGGTGGGATGGCACGTGCCGTGTGGCTAGCTGTGTGCTGCTGGTTTAGAATTTGCACCACCCCAACTCTTCCCATGGGTGTCGTAATGGCGACTAAGGGATATCTACCGGGGGCTGGCAGTAGCGCTTCCTGCAGAACTATTCTACCACCGAATTGCGATCCCTAACCATCATGCCTAGCGTGGAGATTATGGGCTAATGCCCACGCTCCACGTTGGGGGTAATCCCCCTTGAGATAAATGCCAACGCGCTTATCAGGGGGAGGCTTGCGTCCAGCTGTGGACCAATACAGGCTCTTGAGGTTGAGGTTAAAGGATGGCACATTTTTCTTCTTCCATTCGCTTCTTTCGGTCATCAACTTAGCACTCCTCGCCTCACCCTATATTAGTCCACTGCTGGACGCAAGCCTCCCCCTGATAAGCGCCTTATTGGTGTATATCTCACAGTTCTTCATCTTCATCAGTGTCAAAAAAACCAGCACATTAATAAATTGCAAAATAAGCACGTCGGTCTGTTTTTTAAGCGTCTTATTGGCTTAGATGAGATGGGATGGTGCAAATTCTTAGCCAGCACCACACAGCTCCTTTATCCAACAACATTCATATTATTATACTAATACTCTCCTCGTAACATGACAGTTTCCGTCCTCATAATTTTAGTTTTAAGAAAATCTGTCTCTTCCTTGATCTTTACCTCCACAGCCATAGGTATTTACCATCGAGCTTTAATTCTAGGGCCCTAGTAACTCTACTCTCTCTCTAGGTAGGTAGGTCTGTCTACGTACCACTGCCCACGCTCTTACAATGTTGTTTCAGCGAGGCTTTCATGGAAAAAGGTACGTTTAATCGGCTTCCCGCTCGCTGTACACCGTGATAGGGTTCTGCAGAACTGAGTTTAAGAGTGTTTGTGGCTAGTTTCTTACCCGGTTTCCTTCGTAAACATTCATCACTTATAATAAATCACATCACACTAATATTATTGAGATTTGAGACCCTTAAAGGATTTTTTTATTGTGCAATTAATATTAATGTTGACATAAGTATTTAGGATTATATAATTTATAGACAAGAATAGATTAAAACGATACTCTATTGCATCGGGTGTGCCCGTAAGGATAGAGGTACATTGTTATAAATAAATAAATTAATTAATTAATTAATGCGAATAAAAATCACGGTCCGCAAGCGGTGTGGTGCTGGCTTAGAATTTGCACCACCCCATCCCTTCCCGTGGGTGTCGTAAGAGGCGACTAAGGGATATCCACAGGGGGAGGGCAGCAGCACCCCCTGCAGAAAAACTTTACCACCGAAATGCGATCCCCAACCCGCATGCCCAGCGTGAGGATTATGGGCATTAGATAAACGCCAACAAAGTCAGGCCTTCAGGGTGAGGCTTGCGTCCAGCAGTGGTCCAATACAGGCTGTTGAGGTTGAGGTTGAGGAAACAAGGTTCCAAGGTTCAAGGTTAAGTCCTATAATTTGTTTTTTTAACGCAAATCCGTTTACGTATACTTAAAAAAAAATTTAGAGCTGTAACATAATACATAATCATTATTGTAAAAGAAATCAATCAATCAAATGATATAAATAATTTAGAACTATTTCCAATTGAAGCGAGTTAACTGCCGACTGTTGCAACCAACGAAAGGTAGCTCAACTGGTCCATATCAATATCAGTAGAAAGCGTTTCCAAATAATGATTTTATACTGTCCTTAAGTTTTACGGGACAAATAGTAAAGAATTATCTATTTTTATCCACTGAGCAATAGCGAAATAATTTTCTTAAAATCAGGTCCAGTCATCAGGCTCATTCATCATATTAGTCCACTGCTAGACAAGGTCTAATTAAAAATCAGTCCATTTCCTGAATAAATCGACGCAATATTAAAACAACATGTATACAACGGAACATAGAACCCCCTTTTTTGATGTCGGATAAAAATTGGTATAATTTGTATGGACAGAACGGGTCACGAGCAAGCCTTCGATATAATCTGCCGGCTGCCAGTTCCCACATTTATAGTCGTTGTTTGCACAGCACGGGGCAGACATCGGTTATCAGTTATCATATATACAGGGTGCTTTATAATCACACTTTATATCTCATCTCACTAATATTATAAATGCGAAAGTTTGTATGAATGTATGGATGGAGGTTTGTTACCTCTTCACGCCAAAACTACTGGTCGGATCTGGCTAAAATTTTGCGTCCAGGTAAATCTAATCCCGTAATTAAACATAGGCTACTTTTTATCCCATAAATCTGTTCTCGTGGGATGAAAATGACCTTTTAATGTTTCCATAGGAACAACGCGAACGCGCATAGGGCGCAGCTAGTAATATATAAAGATGAAAATATTTAGTAACAATGTATTTCCGCAAAGTAACGCTTGAATCTATTATGTATCATAGAATAAGATAGATTAAAATGTACTATAATACAAATCAGATGAGTTTACAGTCATAATCTTAAAAGTTGTGTTAGTTACACTATTTACAACTCTAGAACGGCTGAGCCAATTTGGCTGAAAATTGGTGGGGAGGTAACTTAAAACCAGGAGACAGATATAGGGTAGAATTTTTATTTCGTTCCCGGCTGAACGAATCTTGATGAAATTTGGCAGGGAGGTAAACGGTATCCCCGGAACGGGCATAGGCTACTTGAATAGAGCGTGCGAAGCCGCGGGCAAAAGCTAGTAACAATTAAAACAGAAATAGGATGGGCTAACCGTGATAACTCAATTCAAAGGAAAATAAATATAAACGCTGTAAGACAGATGACAGGCTTTAAAGAGGGAGAGAGGGAGAGTTTATTAAACTGAATCTTTCTATCAGTAACTCAAAATGTGAGTGTATCCCATCTGGCCCGGTGACTTGGCCCGGCGCCGGGCCACATGGGAAAAAAAAGTTTTAACTGGCCCGGTGATGTGTGTTTAGGCAAACAAGTTTCCGAACGCAGAATAACCATCGTTCATGCCTTCACTCATTCAAAAAGAGAACATTCATTCGACTCGATTCATTCATTCAATTCATTACGCCTGCATCAAGATTTATGGACAAGAAATACAATACAAGAAAAATATCGAAAATAACCACAAAGGAAAGTAACAAGAGGATAATAAATAACACAAAATTGTGAGTAAGTATACTCAACAAGTTGGCGACCGTGACAGGACCGGGACCGGAGTTTACCGGGCCAAATGACACAAATCAAGTGCCATCGTCCCCGGTAAGGTGAGAAAAGAGGATACGCCGCGTAATTTATGAAATACTAAATACTACATACATGAACTTATAATTCAAACTGCTTGGTAAACAATAATTAGTTTTTAATATAGAATTTTTGAATTTTGTAATAAATCTCAACCTCAGTCAAATGTCAATCAGTCGGTGACGGTCAGTCAAGGTTAATGTGCACGTGGTATTTATGAACTGCAACATCTACAACCAGATGGGATACACTCAAAAATGTGATGTATTTCTTCAACTAGAATCCCCCTGAAGCCGTCACCAAGAATGCTCGTCCATAAAAGCTGCTATTATCGACTGGCGGGCTTTGATTTGTGCTTGCATTATTCAAAACGTTTCATAAGACATACATCTGTTTTCCTTGGTTTCATTTGCTTCACAATGAAACACTGAATTCAAATTTCAAACACAATGAAAAAAACTATAGCTCTTCTTTTACGTCTCGAGTTAAAGTAAAGTTACTATAATGAAATTAGTACATTGTACATCGATTTGAGAAAGTCGCTAATTTCTATCGAGGATATCATCCAATCTTCAAAATCACCGAGTCAATTTAAACTATACGCTCTAATGTAGCAATATAGTAGCTTTAGTTGTAGCTTGAATACCTCTGTGTCGCAGCCGGCAAAGGTCCGCCTGCGACGCAGGAGGTTGCGGGTTCGATTCCCGCCTCAGGATAAATATTTGTACGATCTGCAGATATTTGTTCAGAGCGTTCTGGATGTTTTCTATGTATAATAAAAAATGTCTATATATGTAGTGTATTGTATTATGTGTATCAGTTATCTAGTACCCATAACACAAGCTCTGCTTAGCTTGGGGCTAGGTAATGCTGTGTGAATTGTCCAGCATTAGCTTTTTACTTTTTTATTTATTATTTATTTCATAAACACGTACGATTCTATATTGTTCCTAATACGGGAGAGACCGATATCATAGGGCGAATTTTTAATAAAAACGTTTTGACGGCTCATATTAAGGAAAATAAAAAAATAATAACACGTAAATGGATTTTCATAATGTTTTTTCTCCCGCTGAACGCGTGAGAAATAGAGTTTTTCCACACCAGCAAAGACAAAATTTCTATTTTGTGTTTGGAAAAGGAATAAGCAACTTTCTAAGCAAGTTGTAAAAAAAAATTACAATCAAATAATATAAATGAATTCAAACTAGTACTTACAGGTGGACCTCGACCCACCACGCCACCGACTTCATCAATTTTACAAAGATCAATGAGTAAATTGTAATTACGGATTTTTACAGCTATTACCGTAGACTGCTACGCCATAGAGGCTCTACGCCGTGGGCTGCTACGCCATAGGCAGCTACGCCGTAGAGGCTCTACGCCGTAGGCTGCTACGCCGTAGGCAGTTACGCTGTAGAGGCTCTACGCCGCCCTAAAACTCAGAAGGTAAACCTGTCAGGCCCTTAGGGTTCAAGATCTCTGCAGCAGGTTCAACGCTTTTATCATACGCGTGTTTAAGACAACTCTAGTGATGTGCGTTAGCTCTAGGCTTATCGATAAATTCCATTTCTTTTTAGCTGAACTTTACAATACACTACAACACAATACAATACACTTTTGCACACCAAAAAAAACACACACAAATACAGAAAAAGAGAGATAACAGAGTTGCACAATGGGCGGTCTTATCGCTAAAAGCGATCTCTTCCAACTTTATTACTTTACTTAATTAAGAACAGTAAAATAATAATAACAGAATAAAACAATTACAACTAGTATTTACACTTATATTCGTTATTATTTATTGGACTTATATATTTTGTTTATTGTTTAATATTTTTTCTTAATTTCCTATCCTTTTTCATTTCGTTTTAGTTTTTATCCTGCGAAAGTAGTTGTAGTTATCTTGATATCTAAAACTATAAAAGTACCTAAATAATCATTCATTTATTTTTTAGAAGCTTCGATTAAGAGAACTACTAATATCCTCGCCTGAATGCTAGCTGTATTTTAGGCTACATTTTGTGTATTTGCCTGCCCATTCGGAGCTAAGTCAACTTTTTACCATGGCTATTCTGCCATCTCTAGAGACCAGATCTATTCTACCATTCGGCAGAGACTAAACGGGTTAGTATCATCTCGTCTAAAAAAGCAACAGGTCTAATTAGCAAGTGGTCTTAAATGCAGCTGGTCTAAGTACAAACTGGTCTAAAGCACAGCTGGTCTAATTAGCAAGTGGTCTACAATGCAGCTGGTCTAATTAGCAAGTGATCTAAAATGTAGCTGGTCTAAGTACAAACTGGTCTAAAGCATAGCTGGTCTAATTAGCAAGTGGTCTGAAATGAACAAGGTCAACTGGTCATATCAATCAAAAATTTAATTTTTGATATTATTTTTATTGCAGACCGATTCTGCCCGAGTAAAAGAAAGCGGTAAAGTGGCAATCCGATCTTCATTTGTTTTTTCGAGTTGTAGAGTTTTGTTTATACTTCCGTAAAGTAGGGATCTGTATTATAATGAGTTCATCTGATTCAGATATGGATTTAACGTCTGAATTCACTCATCTGTTTTTTGGCTAATTCATGTTTTTCATGTAGGTTTTACTAAGACATTTATTACATTTGTATTCTTGTTGGAAAGCAGTGTTTAACTCGGGTAAAATTAACATTTAGTCCCTCGAAATATTAGCGTCTCGACTAAATAAGTTACTTTCATCCCTTGGGTAACAATTTACTATTCACGCTGTGATTCGAATAACATCGATAAAACGCAGGATGCTGTGCAGCACTAAAAGTCTGTTACGGGTTCTGTCTGATAGACATTGCAAAGGCACTGGATGTCTAGCCTGATCAACCATGTGCCAAACAAATTTATCGTACAAATCGTTTTTTGTTATGATTAAGTACCTTTATTGTTATAATATAGTAATCTATGTGACATTTAATACTGTACGCTATGAATTTTTGTGTTGTCTGAATTATAAATGAATTTTAATTTCGACTTTGAACTACTATATCACATTGCTGGTCCTCACCGTATAGCATCGTAGATTTTGTCAAACGAAAACCATCGATAACAGATGATCGATACTCGGCCAGCACTACGCCGCGTGCGGGTGACGTTTCATTCGGGTCGGAGTGCACTGCACGCGACGGGCGGCGAGGGAGCGGGGGAAAAGATTACGAAAATTATTCCAAGTCCTTATATTTACCAAAAATGCTGTAGACAACACTGGGTACATTTTAATTTTATTAAAGTTAGTAAACGTGTTAAATTAAATTTATTGCATTCACTTTATTATCCAAAAGTAACTCTATCCTATCTACCATTTACAGCTTAGGTTTTTTAAGAAATGGTTAAAAGTCTAATACTAATATTTTGTAAACAGGTAGTTCTAGGCCTGGAATAACACATAGGCTACTTTTTATCCCATAAATCAGTTCCCGTGGGATATACGTGCGAAGCCGCGGGGCGTAACTATTACTTCATAGTTATAAATAATTGTTTTATTTATTTGTATTTTTTGTGAACATTACAACTGGCATCTTATCAAAAGATTTTATGAAAACCTTAATTTGTGTTTCATGTAAAAAATGTAGTAAATAGAGAACAATAATTTTGTTTAAAAAAACTGTAAACCGCCTTCAATTTTTAGATTTTTCATGGATTTTTATTGATCCCATTGTTAGAACTGAACCAAATTAAAATGGGACCACACGGGAAGCACCAGCTTTCATATAAAAAAAGAATCATGAAAATCGGACCACCCAGCCAAAATATCTTAGGTAACAAACATATTGAGAACCTCCGCCTTTTTTAAGTCGGTTAAAAATTGTGAAATCCGGGTTATAGTATGTAGTTCTTAAGAACATAACAATCCCAGTAGTTTGTCCTTGGCAATAAATCACAGCAGAATTGAGAGCGCTAGAGTCGAGTGGTCGAGTATTTGGTCGAGTGGTTGGTCGAGTGGTTGGACGAGTGCACTCGCTCGGCCACTGGAATGATTAATAGCTCGCGAGATGTCCTGAGGGTGGGCATTACAATAGTCTTCTGACCAAGAGGTCTTCTACATAACCTAGCAATGGCTACAGAGTGTTAGATTGAGGCTTTATTTAACTAAATTTTATTTTGATTTGATCGTGTTTTCTAAAAATCATCAACTGGCCTGTTTATGTGCATAATGATTCATAATAAAATCATGGTAGGTACGTGGTAGAATCACGGTTTCGGTGGCATCATGGCATGTGGAAAAGTAAAGTAAGAAAATAAAAAAATATTTATTGCATCGAATAATACACATTATGGACAGATTGACATAACCAAACACACATAAAATGAGAAATTGAGTACATAATTTGCTGAGCGAATTTTAGCTGTGATTTTTGTCGACTTCTTCACTTCTTCTGTATCGCGGAAGCCAGTAGGTAACTTTATGGTTGAAAGTTTGCTTTGAAGTAGATAAAAAAAAATTGGTACTACAGACACACACACACACAATAATAAACCATTTTCTTTCTTTCTTTCTTTCACACACAAATGACATAGAGATACAACTCAAACAAAAGTACAATAGTTTTTAAGCTATTGCATAGCTTCTATCGCGGGCCTTGAGCGCGGGGACCGAATCCAGAAATTCCGTAACGAAAAAACCTTGACGTTTGTCTCTTTAGTTCAGCAACTCGCCTCTAGATGGCATTGCAATAGCTTTACCGCGGCAGTCCCCGAGTGCCACACGTCTTTTTTTTTATAATTCATACAAGCATTTTAAAAAAGTAAGTACTTACTTAGTGTAGAATGGTTTGTGTGTGTTAAACACATCATTCGGCCATGACTCTTAAAATTTTTGAGCTTAAAAGTAAAAACACAGATTTTTAGAACAGACAACCTAGCAGCATTATTGTGGTTATATGTAGTAATAGTAAAAGATATTTGTGTTGAGTACACAAATAATGTATTGGTATTTATGAATTTTTATTGATTACAATTTAATAAATACACTAATAAATAACTTATAAATCACTGGCGGAAGAAATTAACAAAATGAATTTATATTTGGCATACTAAGTGCTTGGGAATACATTCTATTTGCTTTATTGCACGGACCATGATGGTACGTGGTTTCATCATGGTACGAGGTAGCATCATGGTACGTGGTAGCATGAGGGTAGCATCATCAGAGTCCCGCGTAATTGTAGGATGGCGCCTCGGGCGCGGTGTCGCCGCCACGCGCACTCAATAACTGGCTAGGGATGGACCGGTGTCGATAGATTGTGTATTGATGAAGATGGCGGCGGCGGCAACGTCACTAAGGACAATAGGACGGAGCCTCGGTCGAAATGTCACTGCTGCGTGCACTCGGTACCTAACCTATGTATTTTTATACACCTAATTTTAAGAAAAACTAAAACTGGCTTGTAGAGAAGACGTTTTATACCTACGAGAATTTTTAAATTCTGAATAATTGCAAATTAATTAATTTTTGATTAATATACATATACTTATTTTACTTTTTCATGTTTAATCAATGTGACATATAATCTGAAAAATTATCAATAAAATGTTTATCTGTTATCTGTTATGTTATGAGCTGGTGTCAATATATTGTGTGACAAATATGGCGGAACAAACGTCGTCACTAAAGCCTCAGATAATTTTAGGATGCAAGTTGCAGGCTCGGGCTAACTTTCGCCATCACGCGCACTCGATAACTGGCTAGGTAATGTAGGTATGGGCTCGTGTCGATGGATTGTGTGACAAAATATGGCTGTACAAACATCGTCACTAAAATCGCAGCACATACAGGCTCGGACAAGCTGTCGTCATCATGCGCACTCGATAACTTGGTAGGTATTAGCTGTCGTCGTCAATAGAATGTGAATCGAGAAAGATGGCCGCTTAACAAGCAACGTTAAGCAACGATGTCAGAGAATTTTCCTGTAAACTCAATGTACGTAGAAGCGATGATACCTCGAAGGAAGGTAACATCGCTTCTTAAAACATAATATCTTGCTAAGGATAGCTTGCTGTCGATCGATCATACTTTATATTGACAAAGATGGCGGACTTACTACATGGCTGAAAATCTGGTTATTAAAAAATATCAGGGAATAGAAGAACCATCCAATCAAGTAGACAGAGATTAATATATCGGCTGTTTGCGTTCAGCACTGTACTTTTCTTTAACATCATCTTTTAGGCATAGAAACTCGATTGGTCTAACTCTTAAAAACTTTATATTTTCGCGACATACGAACTTTTGTAGGTTTCGATATAGCGTCTCAAACTGGACTAGAATATAGATGATATTTTGTTTATAGATGTGTCATTAGATAATTAGATAAGTATATCGATACTTTCCCCTCCCTAGCTCGCAGAGACGCGTGTCCGTGGCAGCCCCACTTGGCACACCACTAGCTTTTCCACGAAACTTTTATTTATTCTGTCAGGACCACGCTCTTTCTATTTCCCACAAAATATTAATAGGTAGGTAAGTAATTATCTATAAGAAAATATACCAGTCAAGTTTTTGTACTACAAGGTATTTATTTATAGCCTTAGAATTCGTTGTTATTTTACCTGTATTTTTCTAACGCAACCCGAAATATATTTTTATTATTTACTAGCTGCGCCCCGCGGCTTCTCACGCGTTGTTCCTATGGATAATAATAATAATAATATTTATTTCTGTAACAATATTACAATTGGTAATTCTATGGTTGAGACCCTCATTTAAGTATAAAAAAAACTTGTGTTAGAGGGTCTCGCTTTTCCCTAACAAACGTTACAGATTACAGTAAATAAGAAACAAAGCAAAAGTTATTTTTAAATCTAAATGTATTCTAATTGTTAAAATCTAACATCTAATCTAATTATGGTCTAGTTCATTAACTTAATTAACAGGAAGGTAAAATGTGCGATTTGTGAAATATGGGTTTGAGTAATGTTAATATGGGTGTGCGATTTGTGATATATGAGTGTGTGTAAATATCTTAGGTCTTGTTAGGAGAGGCCTATGTCCAGCAATGGACGTCAATCGGCTGATGTGATGATGATGAATGTCTAGGATCCCCCGAGGACACCAGTCTCATAAGAGTCTGGGCAACGTGGGACCCAGACATAGTATGGAAACGTTTAAAGGTGATTTAGATCCCACGGGAACTGATTGATGGGATAAAAAGTAGCCTATGTTTGCTTCCAGGATTAGAATTACTGTATGCAAATTTCAGTCCGATTTAGTTAGACCCCGAGTAGTTTTGGCGTGAAGAGGTAACAAACATCCATCCATACAAACTTTCGTATTTATAATATTAGTGTTTAATATGTTCATAACAGATATAGGCGGGTTAACTACGAACCTTATTTGTGTTGGAAGAACGAGTGGAGTCCGTCGTGGAGAGAGAGTCATATACCTACCCTATATAAATCCTCTATTCCGAAAAGTTCAACTCAAAGCTAGACGAGTTGACCTTATTGGTTTTTTTTAATTAGTTCAACTTTGTAACCAATTTGTGAAGGTTGAACCAAATGGAAAATTTTTCCAGAAAGTTCAACTTAAAGACACTACAACAAAATGAGCTCATGGACAAAAACGGTCAGCAACGATCTTCCGCGCTCAAACACAACCGCGGCACTTACTACACTCTCCGAAGGATATAGTACCACTGGACGTCCCCGGAGTATACTTGATCCCATGTGACTGTGGTAAATGTCACATAGGGGAGACGAAGAGGAACATATCCACCAGGCTCTCGGAACATATACGCGCTGTGAAACATTTTGACACCAATAGCTCGGCGGTGGTAGAACACTGTATTGAGGAAGGGCCATCTCATTACGTACGTTTCGACAAATCCCGTGTCTTGTCTAGGGAAAAATTCTTCGTTCCCCGCTAGATACGCGAGGCGATAGAGATAGAACGATGGCCTAACTTCAACAGAGACAGAGGTTGGAACCTACCACCAGCCTGGAAGCCGTGTCTCCATGCAAAAAGCCTGATAGCAGTATATGTATAGATCCGTGTGTAGATAGTGTTAGTTCCATAAGTACCCAGAGAGATCGATGGAGCATTTGTAAAGTCGTTAGAGGCTTTTATTACGGTTGTAAGCGGGTTAACTACGAACCTTATTTGTGTTGGAAGAACACCAACGTTTCATCCCTTAACGAGGGACATCTTCAGGGCGAATGCGGTTCTAGACGCGCGCGTTCCGCATCCCTTCGAGCACTGCGCGCGAGCGCGCGATGAGCGCGTGACGTGCCCGCCGGGTTTTTTTAACGTTGGTGTTCTTCCAACACAAATAAGGTTCGTAGTTAACCCGCTTACAACCGTAATGAATTCGTTAGAGGCTGTTTGTTTATGATTTCGGGGCGCAAAAACAAACAAAAGTTGTCAATTGGCACACGCTCTGTCATAGCAGTACGACGAAAAGTGCTAGTATACCGTCACGCCACGACTCTTCTCTTTTTGAACAGAATCTACACAAGAAGATAGTGTGAAATAATTATTGGTGTATTTGTTAGATTCGGAACATAAATCGATGGAGCATTTGTAAGGTCGTTAGAAGCTGTTTGTTTATGATTTCCTGTGTCCTTATAAAACGGGAGACCAATCGTGTGGCCACGAAACGAGCGAATCGTGAATTACCTGCAATGGTTTGCATAGGTAGACGGGCTAATAGTCCCTTGTAGTGATTTTTTGTCTTGTTTGGGTCAACGGTGCATTTTATGCTAGAACCTTTTTAATACGTTATTTGTTGATATTTTTACTTCATGGTCCTTCTCATCAAAGGATTTGATGTGCTATGAATGGTTTATTTTTCACTTCCTTTACTAGCCGACAAAAAAACTGAAGTGAAGAGAAAATAAATTAATGGATCAATCAATTGATAGATAATATAATTTTGACTTTTTTATGAGCTTATTTTGTAAGCAAAAAAATTACAATAAAATAATAGAAACAAATTTAAACTAGTACATAAAACAATTGAATCAGTTGAGCTAACTGCATAGGTACTGTTGCAAACAATAGAGGTAGCTCAACTGATGCATGTCCTACTCATCCTCAGGATGCTGGCAGTGGTTAAAGCTTAGCTAAAGAAATAAAACTTATTTATTTTTTTCATTATTGTTACTACAAACTTCGACTGCCATTCGACGTGCATATTTTTTTTGATAATCGTATGAATAAAAACCACCAATTTAGGAAGAACCCAGTAGGTAAGTAATAGGTACTTCCTAAATTCGTGGTTTTTATTTGCTTGTTTTAGTAACAAATGACCTTTCGTGTCATCCTCCTTATATTATAAACGCGAAAGTTTGTAAATATGTATGTGTGTAAACACGTATGAATGTTTGTTGCTCTTACACGCAAAAACTACTGAACGGATCGGGCTGAATTTGCATACAGATACTTCTGGGCCTGGCATAACACATAGGCTACTTTTTATCCCATAAATCAGTTCCCGTGGGATAGACGTGCGAACCGCAGGGCGTAGCTAGTAAGCCATAAAAACATCTTGAGTAGAAAGCATCTCGCAAGCGGATATTACCTTGTTTCGTGGCCCTGCCAGACCATAGACTATCGGAGGGCTGTGCAAACTTTCTGATGAGTTACGTGCGGCCGCATAGACACACCTGTTTATTCTGCCGGATATTACGTCCCTGCTCTGGCTCCGCAGTGAGAATAACTTTGCGCCTATGGGTTTCGCTCATGGGCTTAAGGCCCATACACCAGCGAAAGTGGCGCCCCCAACTATTATATCTTATTTTTACATTTATCATAGGAATTTTTAAAAATCCTACGTTCAGTTTGTGGTATCTATAATAAGCTATTTTTTAATACCTCTTTAATAATTCAATCTCATATTAGTTTAGGAGGAGATGCGAAAATAGAGTTTGGTGGCCAATAAGCACAACTTCGTATCTCTTCTAAGCTTTACAAAATGAAACTATAACAGCGGCATTCATAAATAACTTATAATAGATACCACAAATTGAAAGATGGATTTTTAAAACTTGCTGCGTATAACGTAATAATAAGATAAAATAGTTGGGGGCGCCACTTTCACTGGTGTATGGGCCTATAACGCCGCTACGAGATAGATTTCGAGCGGGATGACAAGATATGGTTTTCTCGCTAGTGAGAAGTACAGAGCAGAGACGTGCACCGAATTTTTTATGCGCCAAAACAGTTTTTACCTAATTACAAGTTAGTGAAACAACCAATTGAAAAATTAAAAGATATAACTAAAGAAATACTTCTAGGTTTCTTAGCAAAATAAAAAGCGATGAAAAAAGTATGCTGTTCCTGAGATATAAAGCAAAATATGTGCAAAACATCTATTTAAAAAAAAAACTATTGAAATAACTTTCACCAATCGTGATTTTAAAACACGTAATTCAAGATAAAAGATCGAAGTAACATTTCCCTAAATATGAAGGGAGCTTTCACCGATTCCGAGATAAAAAACGATTTTGAAGTAAATTGCTTTTTTTTCGGTAAATAACCCTTTGTTTGACCGCAATCTCACCTGATGGAAAGCGAAGATGCGGCCGACGGTGTATCACGAAGGTCTAGAAGATACCTATTCACCCTTGTCTTGAAGAGACCCAGGTTGTAATTGGCCGGAAAAACAGGCAGGGAGCGAGTTCCATTCCTTTGCGGTGCGAATAATAAAGGTGAAGGAAAACCGCTTAGTGCGAGTGGAGGGTACATCCACCAAGTATGGATGGTATTGCGCTGTGCGTCTGCTTGTCCTGGAGTGGAAGAGGAATGTTGGGATCAGGTCATGTAGTTCGAGTGAGCATTCTCCAAATGTATCCTACAAAAGATCGAGAGACAAGCAACCTTGCGGCGGTGTTTAACGCGGCTACAAAGGCTCACACGTCCAAGCCTGTCTAAATTATACGGGTTTTAAAGCTGGGCTGCAGCACAGCACAAAAAATTGCATCGAAATATAGGCTTTAACTCGTAACGCTTAGATGAATTTATATTGTGATAGTACCAGATGACATACAACTCGCGGACCACTCGTTTGGAGCTAGTGTGAAGCTATTTTGTCGCTGTAAAATGTATCTAAAAGTAACGAGTTTACGCCCATATTTGAATGCATGTTTTTGTGTTTTTTATAAGCGCTTTGAGATAAATGAATGCGGATCTTTAACCCCTGTAGAGGTTCCTATAGTTATAAGTAATGTTAAAAGTTAATGAGTAGAGGGAAGGATAAAGTACGAATCAAACCCCCGAGTGCTAGTTTGACACTGATTTAATATTGGTAAGTAATTGCACAATAACAGCAAGTTGATGCAAAAACATGTGTTTTAGTAGGTATATAATGCTTAGCTATACATGACCCAGTTCATTGACTCTACCTATCGTGCGGTACTCCGTACACCCCTTTATTCATAATGGTCTGCTAACATAAAACAGCTGCTAAGTAGTGCTATTTCTCAGTCTGACTTATAGCAATAGAAGAAGACGGAGCGAGTTTTAGAAGTGTAGATAGATAAACACTTATGTATTTGCTTCTGCAACACACAGTACTTAAGTGCTAATTATCGGTTAATAAAAGAAAATAATTAAAAATTTAATTCCTGAGAAACTAGAAAATTATCCTACCAACTTAAAAAACTAGTTACATACGAGTTTAAATTAAGAACCATTGAATGAGTGATATTGTTGTTTTCACTTTCTCGTTTTTTCATAGAAAATGTATGGGTATTGTTTTTTTTAATTATTGCCAAAACTTACGATTTGATTTGGTATGTTACTTTGGGAAAAGTGTTGTGTAACGCCCCCCCTCAGAAAACTCCTTTCAACCCTAAAACTTAAACTACCTAACAGTCTTAACCTAAATGATCGCTACTATGAAGTAATTTGGCCAGTGATCGTCTGAGTTAATGGTAGGACCCTATATTGTGAATAGCAACTCAGATCCTTTTAAGAGCATAGACAAACGAATCCCTAGTTATATTTAAGTTACCTAAAGCAATCTAAACCTATTATGAATTGATCGGTATCTTAATTTACCTATTAATTATGTTTATGTTACTTAAAGCAGTTCCTATCATATGATTCTGAACCTATAGGAATTTAACTACCTTATCCTTATATCTATTTTGGTTTGTTAATAAGAGTATTATAGTTATTTTATTACTATCATATAATTCAGTTCCTGTAGAAGTTTCTCTACCTTATCCGTTTATTAACTATTTTAGGTTGTTAATGAAAGAATATTATAGTTTATTTTGTAAGGGATATTTTAAATCGTTTAAGGTAAGGCCGCCATTTACCGCCCCTACAATCTGAGCTAATAAAGGTTGTAGTTTCTTTATTTATAACATTACTTGGATATGAAATTTCTAATTAAATATCTAGAAACATATTCCTCATATTAGATTAGATTGTGCCTTTACCCAAGCCACCAAAACCTCCACAAACGGGAGTTTAGAAGACTACCAGCTTCTTGATAGTGAAACATTTCCAAGTCTCAGGTTTATTTGTAGATAAATCTACAATAAGTAAGTATAGATAGAATATTGGTATAATGATTCATCTGACTGAGATTCTCAGCCTCATAGCTCATAAATGGGCTTCCCTTCTTTTGAGAGATTTACCACATTTAGTGTCTTATGCACCAAGCTATAGTCAGACTAATCAAAATATAGAGGTAGTTCCTCAGCTGTAGATATAAACAGGTTTGGTAGTAACCTGAACTCAGATCATTTCACTATGAAGTTTCACTGATAATTTAGTTAATAAATCTTTAATAATTAATAATATTTCTTTCATCAACCAAGATATTTTGTTCAAATATAATTAGGTTTTCTCATAAAAGGTGAAATATAGGGTTCATAAATGGGCTTCCCTTCTTTTGAGAGAATTACCACATTTAGTGTCTTTATGCTCCGAACTATAGCCAGACTAATCAAAATAGAGGTAGTTCCTCTTAGATATAAAACAGGTTTGGTAGTAACCTGAACTCAGATCATTTCACTATGAAGTTTCACTGATAATTTAATTATTAAATCTTTAATAATTTTCTTCCATCAACCAAGATATTTTGTTCAAATATAATTAGGTTTTCTCATAAAAGGTGAAATATAGTTAAATTTTAATGCAATTAATAAATACAAAACTTGGGCCTATAGGTACCTAGACCTCGAACAACATTCCTCTTAGTTGAGTAAATATGGCATGATCCGATGAAGAGTTTTATTGAATACTATATCATATTTTAATTAGAAGGAAATTATGTATTTAGTTGGTTGTTTTAGTTCAATTATTTGTATATTATAATGAATATTTAAGATATAGTTTTATTGTGATTTGATAATACATTATAGGCTTTGTTTTATGTTTTATTTTATATCTAACCCGAGTAAAATGGATGTTTAGGAGGTTTCTTTTCAAGGAATTAAAGGTAAATGTTATTTGATTCCGTTTCTACTGCTTACTGGAGTTTATTTTATCTATTTAATTTCCATACGTGAGTACCTATCCTAACCTATTTCTGGCTATATATTGTTCACAATTTTAGAAGTCAAAACTTCATTTTTATCATTAAGCGTGTGGTGTGTAATGTAGACTTGACTGAGTGCAATGTCAAGTCTTCTAACTAGCCCTTGAGAAGAGTACGAGGTAGTAAATCTCGATTTTGTCCTAACCTAAATACTGTGTGGGTGCTTCCAATGACTAGCTCGCGAGCTGGGTGCCATGGACAGCCTACCATATAATGTGGCTATGTATATTATAAATATATAAATAAAAGACCGACACCCTTGCTGACATCTCTCCACGAAATATCTCACAAGTCGTCGGAAGACTTTCTTCGACCCCGGGAACGGGTAAAGTCGAAGTGGGCCCGTCTCAAAGGTTATCCCATTCCTAGACTACCTATAATCAAGAGGGTATGTGCTCACGGCTACTTATCAGGCCGTAACACACAACCAAAATAAATTTTGGATTTCTAAGCACAGGGGGATTTATCGAGCTAAGTTTTTAGGTTATATTACAATCTTCACAATCCCAAGAATTTAATTTTAATTCACTACAATTTTACCCCAACAAATGTTACACAATTCACAACACAAATCTTTTTTTAATTCAATCCCAGCAACTACGTTCTTTAATTTTAACTACCACTCTTCCAAAAAGGTACCCGGACCTTAGAAATCCTACAACAAATTGAGCAGCGTAACGACCTACTTCTTCAAAAATCTAACAACGAGTCATCCCGAGTAAGGTTGCGTTCCTCTATATATAGACAAAAGTCTTCAGATTTTATCAACATTCCAATCCATTCTTTATTTTCTACGCCATAAGTATCAATTTCACACTGTCTATTTTATGCCCCACCTTTCTCAATCCTACGTCATTTCGCCGATTTTTTTCACAGACAAATCACGGACAAAGCGCGGACAAATCGCGGACAAAGTGCCGACAGCCCTTCTTATTGATTCAATTTATATTTTTAATTTTTCCTTTTGATTTTATTTATTCTTCAATTTTATTGACATGTTTATATTTATTTCAATTTTGTGCTATGGATTTTTATTATATTTCGCAGACTTTTTTTTTGCGGACATTTCACGGACAAAGCACCGACAAATCGCGGACAAATCGCGGACAAAGTGCCGACAGCCCTTCTTATTGATTCAATTTATATTTTTAATTTTTCCTTTTCTTCTTTTTTGTTTGTTCTTTGTTTTAATAAGCTCACTCAACTAAGTATTCTGCCACTGATTGGGTTTTATTCTGCCAATAATTATTCTCGCTAATAACAGGATCGTTACGATACGGCCTGTTACAATCGTCCCCAAAATCATTTATGCAAGTCAACTGGAATAAAGATTTTCCACTTACTCCTAAGATTGATAAGTATATAATTATTCTATTATTATTATTTAGTAATTGATTCTAATGTCCTTGATCATAAACCCCTTCAGTATTATTTTTCTTTCACTATTTACATTATTTCTTTTGATGAACTCTTAGTCCGTTGAATCTTGAAACCACACACTTGTTACTGTATTGTGTATTTATACCAGATCTAAAATAAATGCAAAATGGTTTAGCACCATGTTTACAATAAGAATGATGACAAAATCAAAATTATTTTACTAAGCCATTAACAGGGTATGTACAATCAACAACGGAACCTTGGTTGTGAGGCAAGATCAGCCCTAGTGGCACAATAGCAAGCTATTTCTTAGAATTCTATGCGCTTTCACACGAAACTCGAGCTAAAGCCTGATTGAATTGTCCATACCTGTACATCAAATGGTTTGATAATGCAACTTTGATTTCTTTCCCAAACCCAAGTTAAATTGAATCCCATTTTTAAATCTGGAGTGTGTGTAGTGTAATTAGTCAGAACCTATCATGTGTAGTATAAATAATAATGTAGCCAGACCTTGCTGTAGTCCATATAAGTATCCTAACTCCAGAACTTTAACTACATTATTTTTTTGTTGTGGTGCATATGTGATTCAAAACTCAGCGGACCGTCCCAGTTTCTGAAAAAAAGTTAGCTTACATGGGCCCTTCAATCTTCTTTCTTATCACACAACAAGTATTTCATCTTTCACACTCACATTTAACTGCCTAAGCAAGCCATCAATTTACTTTTTGAAACTGTGACACAGAGTTAAATAGAAATCTTTAAACATAAATTAAAACAATTATTAATTGATAAGACTTATTATAGTGTTAATGAATATTTTATGGATAAATTCTAGATTAAGATAATTCTTTTACTTGTTATTAATAATTTTAGATACGAGATAGACATTATATTAATTTCAACACTGTATTTAATAGAACATTGTATAACATACATGTACTGTGATATTGCATGCTTTAAAGCTGATCATGGTTTTGCTCATTTTATTTTAATCTAACATCTCTGTTACCCATGATTCGTAAAATAAATGAATTTGATTTGATTTTCTTTGAAAGTTTTAAGCTGATCATGGTCTTACTAATTTTATTTTAATCTAACATCTCTGTTACCCATGTTTCGCAAAATAAATAGATTTGATTTGATTTGATTTGAGAGTTTTAACCATTCTCAACAGGTGAGATTTTCAGAAACTACCTATTTACTTTGGACATAATGAACTCGACCTTTTCTACCCGAGATGATTTCAAATCACGATAGTTTTATATGGAATAACAATTTAGTTTAAATTTGCAAGATAAACCCGGTTTTTCTCCATAAATTTTAAGAAAATCTGTAAATCATTTTTAATCTTTTTTTCCTCTCCTCATTTCCCCTCACTCCCCTCTGCCGTGCTCTTCCTACAATCACCCCTAAATTGAATGACAGATAGATAACTAATTATTTTGAAATAATGGATGTTACAGAATTTGTTGGTTGTTTCCTTTTCTTCTAAAGCTTATTTCTCTTTTTTTACAAAGGTTCTATCCTATTCATAATTAATTTAGGAATTGTAATGTTTTTTCGATCGTTTTTGCAAACCAATGTTTTTCTTCTTCTTTTTTTTTTTTTTTTCGACCGGAACGCTGTGACATTGACAATCTCTAGAAAGTTGACATTTGACGTATCTACCGCACCTTTAGTTAAAGTGTTTCCACCTATACTTTCTAACTTTCCCTATTTAATAATAAATAATAATACATGGTTGACCGAGCTGCGCTTATAATCAGTTATTTTATTGGTAAAATTTGCTTTTTTAAAAATTCCTTCAGAATTTCAGAAAGAGTCATAGTTTTCAGATAAACCCTAAGTTGAAGAGGATAAAGTTGATAATTTAAAACACGAATAAAACGACACATTTTTTTTTTTTTTTACAAATGAATTCAAGTTAAATCGTTTTATCGTCCCCGATCCCCCCCGTATACTTAATTCCATGAAATTCGTAGAGAGCCGTTTCCGTAATTCAGATCATATATCATATTTATCAGCAAGAATGGTTCGTTTACAGGTATAAGATAAAATTTAGATTCGCAGTCTATGAATTTTAATTTTCTTTATTGCATAGAGTTTTCATTTATTTCAGTGGTTTTTTTTTTGTGTTTTTCCTCTCTTCTTAACATCCCTAAATTATAATTCCATTCCTTCGTATTTGTAAATTGATAACTGATATTGGCAGGGCTGTATCAAACCATGACGCTGCAGAGCCAAAAAGTAAAAGAAGAAGAAGCCGTATGTTATATGACAGCAATTATTGAGGTTTTGTGACTAGAAAGGGAAGCTAGTAGTTAGCAATAAAAATAATAATAATTGACAACTTTACGATTGTTAGTAAAATTTTAGCATTTACAAGATAACGCCATGTGTCAACTCTTAATTATTAGGCCTACCGTAAAATTAAGGCTACGTGAGTAGAGTTGATCCTTTGGACGAACGAAATCCTACTGTCTGAACCTGAATTCTAAAATAACGTGCTTAACATCCCTTCATATATTTGCTTCTAATTACTGATGTTACTAAATTTTTGCCCTAGTTTTCTCAATGTGTAGACGCTTTTGTTTGATATCTTTAAATTCCAATATTTGAACTCAGCTTGAACAATGGAAACAGCGCATAAGTTTTGACTAGAGATTTACGATACACTCCGTAGTAACAGTGACATAGTTGTAGTTTTGTTCTTTTGCTTTTAATTTGATGCATAATTTATAGATATTTAGTTCGTAAAACCGATCATAATTCTGTTTACGAGGCCCAAGGCACAGACACTGTCAGTCGCCGCAACGAAAAGCAAGCAGTGACAGACAATGAAGTTGAAGTTGACATAATCTTAGCAAGTACTACTGGAGCCATAAATAGAAAAAGAAGTTGAAGAATTATTTGTTTGATTTTGTTTTCCTATTCCAATCCCATAAAATGAATTAAAATTTTGTGTGCGTTTTCAATCCTTGTGATAAATCATATTCTCACGAATCTATGAGATAAATTGAACCCGCATTGAATGTTACGTGAGCCCAGGAAGACGGGGTGTTATTAATTTCATCAATGGCAAATGGACACGTGAAGTTTTCTTCTATAAATTGTTTACTGCTTACTCGTGAGTACACTATTACCTATTAATTCTACACATTTTCTCAATGTTTATTCTATAGAACTACAGCCATATTGTAAAACGCTTTTTGGAAAATTCTATTTGTGTAACATAACCTCTCTTTTTTTCAGATTGCCAAAATAAGAATTACGTCTCCTGCTCTATTGAGTATGTAGCCGCACCTGTTTCCTTCTCTGCGGCGCGCCTTGATGGGGACTTTTCTTAACAAGAGAGGTACTTATTGATTATCTAGTATCTAGTCTAGGTCGCACCTGTTTCCTTCTCAGCGGCGCGCCTTGATGAGGACTTTTCTTAATAAGAGAGTACTTATTGATTATCTAGTGTCTAGTCTAGGCCGCACTTGTTTCCTTCTCAGCGGCGCGCCTTGATGAGGACTTTTCTATAGCAAAAACAGTAATACACTAATAATAAAAATGCAAAAGTTGTACGGATGTATAGATGGATGGACGCTTGTCACTTCCTTACTCCAAAATCACTGAACCGATCAGGCTGAAATCCCGCATACAGGCAATTCCCACCCAGGAATCAAACATAGGCTTCTCTCCTTATGATAATATTAATTTCTACTTGAATGCCATGTCAGGCTTGTTGAAAGTAAATAACCTTATTATCTCTATTGTTAAGCTTTGTTCAGTTACTGCCATATTATAAACTCTAATTTATTCTATGTTTATTTCAGATGCTGTTTGAAGATCACTGTCTATAGCCTGACTCAAGATCCACCTCAGCGTATTCTAGGACTAGCATTATATGCTAAATTATATTCTAAGCTAACCTTCCTCGTCCCCATTTTAGAGAATCTTAAGTTATTCAAATTATCACTTATATTAAATATAATTTTGCACATCCCCATAATAGAAAACCAATCTTAAATCCTAATTTCTCTATAGTTATTAGGTCGATTCTTTCCTAACCTTATTACTTATATTAAAACCATATACAAATCCCTAATTATTAAAGTATTTTATTTCGTCTGTCTTATACTCTTCTCCAATTCCACGGCAGCAAATTGTGCGAACATCGGAGTCCGCACCCTGAATCCTAGATATATCCTAGCCTAACCTAACCTAGTCTACTTGATAGATTTTAAACTAACCACGTCCCCCATTATCTTAGCAAAATGAAGTTCTTTAACAAATCTAGAATATAACTAAACTTATTCTTAAGCTATAACTAACCACGTCCCCCAATATCTTAACAAAATGAAGTTCTCTAGCAAATCTAGAATATAACTAAACTTATTCTAAAGCTATAACTAACCACATCCCCCATTATCTTAACAAAATGAAGTTCTATAACAAATCTAGAATATAACTAAATCTATTGTAAAATAACACTATCCTAATGTAGTTTTTGTAAATGTTTAGCAGAATTGATACCTAGTTCCCATCTGAATCTATACCTCTATATATCCTGGTAACGGCCTTTCAAATTGTAACGCCCCCCCTCAGAAAACTCCTTTCAACCCTAAAACTTAAACTACCTAACAGTCTTAACCTAAATGATCGCTACTATGAAGTAATTTGGCCAGTGATCGTCTGAGTTAATGGTAGGACCCTATATTGTGAATAGCAACTCAGATCCTTTTAAGAGCATAGACAAACGAATCCCTAGTTATATTTAAGTTACCTAAAGCAATCTAAACCTATTATGAATTGATCGGTATCTTAATTTACCTATTAATTATGTTTATGTTACTTAAAGCAGTTCCTATCATATGATTCTGAACCTATAGGAATTTAACTACCTTATCCTTATATCTATTTTGGTTTGTTAATAAGAGTATTATAGTTATTTTATTACTATCATATAATTCAGTTCCTGTAGAAGTTTCTCTACCTTATCCGTTTATTAACTATTTTAGGTTGTTAATGAAAGAATATTATAGTTTATTTTGTAAGGGATATTTTAAATCGTTTAAGGTAAGGCCGCCATTTACCGCCCCTACAATCTGAGCTAATAAAGGTTGTAGTTTCTTTATTTATAACATTACTTGGATATGAAATTTCTAATTAAATATCTAGAAACATATTCCTCATATTAGATTAGATTGTGCCTTTACCCAAGCCACCAAAACCTCCACAAACGGGAGTTTAGAAGACTACCAGCTTCTTGATAGTGAAACATTTCCAAGTCTCAGGTTTATTTGTAGATAAATCTACAATAAGTAAGTATAGATAGAATATTGGTATAATGATTCATCTGACTGAGATTCTCAGCCTCATAGCTCATAAATGGGCTTCCCTTCTTTTGAGAGATTTACCACATTTAGTGTCTTATGCACCAAGCTATAGTCAGACTAATCAAAATATAGAGGTAGTTCCTCAGCTGTAGATATAAACAGGTTTGGTAGTAACCTGAACTCAGATCATTTCACTATGAAGTTTCACTGATAATTTAGTTAATAAATCTTTAATAATTAATAATATTTCTTTCATCAACCAAGATATTTTGTTCAAATATAATTAGGTTTTCTCATAAAAGGTGAAATATAGGGTTCATAAATGGGCTTCCCTTCTTTTGAGAGAATTACCACATTTAGTGTCTTTATGCTCCGAACTATAGCCAGACTAATCAAAATAGAGGTAGTTCCTCTTAGATATAAAACAGGTTTGGTAGTAACCTGAACTCAGATCATTTCACTATGAAGTTTCACTGATAATTTAATTATTAAATCTTTAATAATTTTCTTCCATCAACCAAGATATTTTGTTCAAATATAATTAGGTTTTCTCATAAAAGGTGAAATATAGTTAAATTTTAATGCAATTAATAAATACAAAACTTGGGCCTATAGGTACCTAGACCTCGAACAACATTCCTCTTAGTTGAGTAAATATGGCATGATCCGATGAAGAGTTTTATTGAATACTATATCATATTTTAATTAGAAGGAAATTATGTATTTAGTTGGTTGTTTTAGTTCAATTATTTGTATATTATAATGAATATTTAAGATATAGTTTTATTGTGATTTGATAATACATTATAGGCTTTGTTTTATGTTTTATTTTATATCTAACCCGAGTAAAATGGATGTTTAGGAGGTTTCTTTTCAAGGAATTAAAGGTAAATGTTATTTGATTCCGTTTCTACTGCTTACTGGAGTTTATTTTATCTATTTAATTTCCATACGTGAGTACCTATCCTAACCTATTTCTGGCTATATATTGTTCACAATTTTAGAAGTCAAAACTTCATTTTTATCATTAAGCGTGTGGTGTGTAATGTAGACTTGACTGAGTGCAATGTCAAGTCTTCTAACTAGCCCTTGAGAAGAGTACGAGGTAGTAAATCTCGATTTTGTCCTAACCTAAATACTGTGTGGGTGCTTCCAATGACTAGCTCGCGAGCTGGGTGCCATGGACAGCCTACCATATAATGTGGCTATGTATATTATAAATATATAAATAAAAGACCGACACCCTTGCTGACATCTCTCCACGAAATATCTCACAAGTCGTCGGAAGACTTTCTTCGACCCCGGGAACGGGTAAAGTCGAAGTGGGCCCGTCTCAAAGGTTATCCCATTCCTAGACTACCTATAATCAAGAGGGTATGTGCTCACGGCTACTTATCAGGCCGTAACACACAACCAAAATAAATTTTGGATTTCTAAGCACAGGGGGATTTATCGAGCTAAGTTTTTAGGTTATATTACAATCTTCACAATCCCAAGAATTTAATTTTAATTCACTACAATTTTACCCCAACAAATGTTACACAATTCACAACACAAATCTTTTTTTAATTCAATCCCAGCAACTACGTTCTTTAATTTTAACTACCACTCTTCCAAAAAGGTACCCGGACCTTAGAAATCCTACAACAAATTGAGCAGCGTAACGACCTACTTCTTCAAAAATCTAACAACGAG
Organism: Eupithecia tripunctaria; assembly: GCA_955876795.1. Taxonomy (NCBI): domain Eukaryota; kingdom Metazoa; phylum Arthropoda; class Insecta; order Lepidoptera; family Geometridae; genus Eupithecia; species Eupithecia tripunctaria. The sequence goes on along the minus strand of OY041623.1, from coordinate 1,095,562 downwards.
TCATCCCGAGTAAGGTTGCGTTCCTCTATATATAGACAAAAGTCTTCAGATTTTATCAACATTCCAATCCATTCTTTATTTTCTACGCCATAAGTATCAATTTCACACTGTCTATTTTATGCCCCACCTTTCTCAATCCTACGTCATTTCGCCGATTTTTTTCACAGACAAATCACGGACAAAGCGCGGACAAATCGCGGACAAAGTGCCGACAGCCCTTCTTATTGATTCAATTTATATTTTTAATTTTTCCTTTTGATTTTATTTATTCTTCAATTTTATTGACATGTTTATATTTATTTCAATTTTGTGCTATGGATTTTTATTATATTTCGCAGACTTTTTTTTTGCGGACATTTCACGGACAAAGCACCGACAAATCGCGGACAAATCGCGGACAAAGTGCCGACAGCCCTTCTTATTGATTCAATTTATATTTTTAATTTTTCCTTTTCTTCTTTTTTGTTTGTTCTTTGTTTTAATAAGCTCACTCAACTAAGTATTCTGCCACTGATTGGGTTTTATTCTGCCAATAATTATTCTCGCTAATAACAGGATCGTTACGATACGGCCTGTTACAGTTGCTGGTTGGTAATAGAGTCGATTAAGACCAGCTTGTTTTTTTTGACAAATGACATTTTTTGGGTGAACCGTATATTTTTTCAAAAAACTAAAAATGGCAATATATGTATTTTTCTTCAAAATAAAATAGAAGGTTCCTAAGAACAAAAACTTCTAACTACAAAAGAAACGGTAGCTTCCCTTAAGGGGCCAAAAATTTGCCCCACCCTGTATATGTATATATATACATAATAATATAGGATGCCATAGAAAGGGTGAACAAAAACATTTAAAATAATCCTAATCGTTATTCATAGGTTGATCGAATCACCCTTTCGGCTTTCCGTGGCAACCTGTATGTTGTCCTCCTAGCCGAATTTCGACCACGGCGGACAGTCGCATCGGAGAATAGCCAGATGTCAGATCACTATGCCCTCACTCTTATAATCTGATGGGACGATAAACCGACACGGTCGGGAGGAGGTCAGGCGCAGAACCAACAGCTTAACGTGCTTTTCGAGGCACGGGGGTCTAACGCCGCCAACTTACAACATCACTGCCCTGGCACTCTGTTTAATTCTTAATTATTTATTGCACAAAATAATACAATATTGTAAAACATTTAAAAGAAAAACAATGGCAAAGGCGAGCATAACCCTAATAAGAGTTCTCTTCTAGCAAACCTTATTGGGAGAGAGAGACAAAGATATAAAAGTGGGTACATGTGCTTAAACAGAGGATATATTTAATTTCAATGTACATATTGAATATACTACTATATCTAATATAATAAAAATATACAATACATAAATAACTATAACCTAACTGAAAATAAACTAACTTAATCAATAAATAACTAACTTAATCTTACTGTCTATCACTATAAAGTTTTCCCATAACTTAGTTATTCATAATACTGTATTGTTGCAGCCACGGCCGGCAAAGAGCGGCGCTCCCCGGATCAGGAGGACAGCAGAACATCCCCTACGCCGGGACCGCCCAGTCCCGCTCACAACGGAACTGCTGGTGAGTCACATAATCTATAGATTATAATTACATTCATTTATGAACTTTCTTTGGGGGACAGTATCGCGCACGTCCGTAGGTGTAGACCCTCTGATACCCTACACGTGTCCTCTGGGTGGTGCTAAGAGCGGTACCCTCTGGTGGTAGGCTTCGGCCGTGGCTTGTCACCACCCTCCGGACTGGGCCAGTCCGTGAAGCAACTCTGTTATGTTTCGGAATGTGGTCCGGAGTAGCCATCTTCTAGACCTTCGTGATACATCGTCGGCCGCATCTTCGCTTTCCATCATGTGAGATTGCGGTCAAACGAAAGTCTATTTCTGATTTAAAAAAAAATGAATGTAATCGTGCGAAGAGCAGCGCTTATCGGAGCAGGACAGCAGAACATCCCCTATCTTTGGCGGGACTTCAACCTGCATCATTTCTTCAGTACGGGAATGTAACCAACTACACCAAGAGATAAAGTAACGTCGGAGTCGTAAATCTCTGGGACTTCATACACACCTATATACAGGGTGTTCTGTCCTGACCCTATCTTGAGGTAAGTAGGGTGGATGAAATGAATAGAAATATGAATTTCTTGGGTTTATATTCTTCTTTTTCGAATATAAAATTTTTACAGTGAAAAATATGATGTGCCTATGGCGGCAAGTGGAAGTGAAATTGACAGTAATTTTAAGGTTATAAAACACGACATGTTGTAGAACTGTCACTGTCATTAATGTCAGATGTCAAGATGCCATGGCATGGCTGTTCGGCCGGAACACAGGGGAAACATTAAAGTTTATCCTTAACCTCAACAGCCTGTATTGGTCCACCTGGACGCAGGCCTCCCGATAAGCGCCCTACTGGCGTATATCAAATGGAGGGTAATGTCCATAATCCCCACGCTGGGCATGCGGTTGGGATCGCAGTTGGGCGTTAGAATGGTTCTGCAGGGGGCGCTCCTGCCTGTCCCCCACTGGAGATATTAATGTTGTCCAATCCTGTTCAATAATAATAACAAAGATCTTAGTACCGACATGTTGTTGAGATCTATGAAACTTTTAAATCATGGTTATCTTCTATATTTATAAAAGAAAGTCGTGTTAGTTACACTATTTATAACTGAAGAACGACTAAACCGATTTGGCTGAAAATTTGCGAGGATGTAGCTTAGAATCAGGAGACAGACATAGTTTTTATTTCGTTCCCGGCTGAACGAATCTTGATGAAATTTGGCAGGGAGGTAAACGGTATCCCGGGGACGGACATAGCTACTTGAATAAAGCGTGCGAAGCCGCGGGCAAAAGCTAGTTAATGCTAAAGTTATTTACAATGGGATATATACCATGATTTGAGTTTTGAGCTTTCCAATATTTCGGCACAGTTTCATGCGCCATTGAGATTACCAAACACAGGAACATCAACCGAGAAGAAGGTTTCCAACTATCCGGAACCTGGAACCCTGTTGTGAGAATGTGCAAAACACGAAGAAGTGATGTACTAACCGAACCGCGTTGTGATACAGTCAGTGTCGTGTGTCGTGATCGAGATGCGTTCGATAATGAAACCGGTGGTAGTGGTAACGTTTGTAGCAAAAGACTGAAAATGGGGGTAGATAATATATCGTATAGAGAGGATATATCGATATCTGCCAATGATAACTCACTCGCAAGACATTCAATTATTCCGTGATCATGGCGCATGAAACTGTGCCGAAATATTGGAAAGCTCAAAACTCAAATTATAGTAAACTATTGCGCCCCGCGGCTTCGCACGCGTTTTTCCTATGGAAACGTTTGAATGTGATTTTTATCCCACGGAAACTGATTTATGGGATTAAAAGTAGCCTATGTTTGATTCCAGGGTTAGAATTACCTGTATGCAAAACTTCAGCCCGATCCGTTCAGTAGTTTTGGCGTGAAGAGGTAACAAACATCCATACATCCATATAAACTTTCGCATTTATAATATTAGTGATATCCCGCTGTAAATAACTTGAGAGATCTATGAATATTCGATCTAGCCTGAGAACTCCTACTGGATATTACCTGAAAGTAGTGTCTGTCCCCACAGCATCATCGACGGAGTCAGGCTCCCCCCCACCGGAGGGGAGTCGCGCGGCGGCCCTGCAGCGTCTACGTCGTTTCCTGTCTGCGCTGGCGCAGTTCGCGACCGACGCTGGCGCTGATCAGGGCGACCGAGCCAAGCAGCTGATATTCAACCTTGTGGTGAGGAATAGGAGCTTGGTTTCTATTGTGCTTTTTATTACTAGGTACCTGACGTACAAATCAAAGGTTACAAATATTTGTAATTTATTATTTTCCTCTATAGGCTGGTACCCTGACGATCGAGGAGTTCCAGACAGGAGTGCAGGAGTGCACCAACTATCCGCTGCGGGCGTCGGTGCCTGGGTTCCTGAGGGCGCTACTGCCGCTGGCACAGAGGGACATACAAGCCAGGGCTCGCCGGGCTAAGCAGGTACATAGATAAATTTAAAAACAAACTGGCCAAGAGTCGGACTTGCGCACGAAGGGTTCCGTACTATCAAAAAACAAAAAATACAAATCTTTTCTCGTAAAAAAACAAAACCAACGTGACGCGGTCAACCATGCAAATACTGACCAAGCCTGACGTTGGTTAACCTCGGTGATCGGTTCTCAAAGAGATTGGCAACGTGCTTATCTCCTTGAGAACCGATCACCGGATTAACCCCCCTTAATTATTAAAAATATGTAACTTTTATTATTTGTTATTATAGCGGCAACAGAACATCATCTGTGAAAATGTCAATTGTCTAGCTATCACGGTTCATGAGATACTGTCTGATGACAGACGGACAGACAGACGGACAGCGAAGGCTTAGTAATAGGGTCGCGTTTTACCCTTTGGGTTCGGAACCCTAACAACAAGACTGGGAAGCAGATAGGACTTCCTGTGAAAGGCCTCTGACATCAAATACTATTTTCAGAGTCAAATCCCCTATTTATTAAGACTTTCAAAATAAGCACTTAAACCATTGATTAATTAAAAAGGGAAGATAGGTTACGTTCTCCCAGCGCTTACTAAAAAATTGGCATGTCAGTTATATTTCCAGTCCTGTGCAATACCAAGAAGAACTAAGACGGAAAGACGTATCTAAGACCGAAGTGAGACCGAGACAACAATATTTCCCGCTAGTAAGACCCCACTATATTAAAAACGAATTCGAAATTTCCCCAACACATAATAAACGAACACGGGGGCATTGTTGTAGTCTTTCAGTCAATAAATCACACAAAAGCACGTCGTAGCAAGCACGCGAATCACGAACGTCCGCGCCGCCGCCGCCTCCCGACGGTGACTGAGGTGGGAAAACACAATTTTACACAATTTGAGGTTGCCACTTTCGAGAAACCAGTACCTCATCTTCCCTTTTTTAATAAATCAATGACTTGAACAAGCTTTAACAATCGTAGCAAAAGACTGAAAAAGAGGGTAGATCGATATATCTGCCAATAATAACTCACTCGCAAGACATTCAGTTATTCCGTGATCATGGCGCATGGAGCTGTGCCGAAATATTGGAAAGCTCTAAACTCAAATCATGGTAAATATCCCGTTATAACAACTTTAGTACCATTAAGCTGGTAATAGTTAACCAAAGTCAGTGCAGTGGTTGTGACAGAGGCAGTAATTAAACACCAATGGTTGCCTTCAAATCAGGTGGGTCATCCGATTGTACCGCCTGATTTGATTGTCAGTTAATAACATTCACAGTTTGATATTGAACACATTGACTAGTTTTGTAATTGACGTCGATTGTAGAGAAAAATCGATTAGGAACGGTCTGAATAAAACTTTAGTGATGTGCAACAACGTCCAGGGAATCCAACTGAATGGGAGTCCAACTAAATCGCCCTGAAGGCTAATTTGGAAGGTACTTACGTGTCGTCACTTCTAAAGGGCCCTAACTGAAAACCAGCGCAGTAATGGTCATATCCATAATAGTTACTGCAAAATGCTTTTACCCTCAACCTCAACAGCCTGTATTGGTCCACTGCTGGACGCAGGCTTCCCCCTGATAAGCGCCTCATTGGCGTTTAACCCATGGGAGTAATGCTCATAATCCCCACGCTGGGCATAGAGGTTTGGGATCGCAGTTCGGTTTTAGAATTATTCTGCAGGGGGCGCTGCTGCTTGCCGCCTGGTCGATATCCCTTAGTCGCCTCTCACGACACCCACGAAAAGAATTGGGGTGGTGCAAATTCTAAGCAATGTGTGTTCTTTCAGACTCCTCAGCAGTTCATCCGTTCACACGAGCATCTGGTGCTGGAGACAGGAGGTGATGGAACCGACATCTTCCAGCAGCAGCCTGATGCAGCTGTCAAGAGACGAGCTAGCGACCCGTGAGTATATAATGATATTATAATAATAATCATTTATTTCAAGGCATCACAAGACAAATACAAAGTAACCTAACTAGGGCCCCTAAGATATAATATGATAAGAAGAAGACCTTAGAGACTAACATACATACTTATGAAAACTATAAAAATAATCGTGTCATTGGCACTGAGTCTATGACGTGCGCGCGTTGTCGCGTGTCAGCCTTCAACGGAACTTCCTGTACACGACACCCATAGGCCAAAACCCGCTATCCAAGTACATTGAAAGATGATCCGTCGGCCCTCGTACCATATATGAAGTTAAGTTCAACTATTGAAACTATCATGATTGCCTTAGGGCTCATGCACGGACTGCAAGGCTGCAATTGACGGGCTCTCCTACTTATATTGGCAACGTTACATTTTTTTTATCAGTAATAGACCTTTGTTTGATCGCAATTTCACCTGATGGAAAGCGAAGATGCGGCCGACGATGTATTACGAAGGTCTAGCTAGAAGATGGCTACTCCGGATTCCGAAACACAACAGTGTTGCTTCACGGACAACTTCACGGTAACAGAGGGTCAACACCTACGGACGTGAGCGCTACTGTCCTTGTGTGTTTTTCCTTTATCTGTGCTATAAGACGTTGTTTCGTACCAAACATCAAGATTTTGAGTTCACGAGAAGTATACCCTGTAGGTTTTGATTCCCATGCGAGTTTCGAAAATTTGCGGCATGTCTCGTGGAGAGACAAAACTACATAAAAGACGACTTGCTTTGATAAAATGTTTTTTTATTTTGAATAAATGTATAATTTGTTAGATTTTATCGCAGAAGGTTTTTCCGCGGAATGTTACTAAATATTTTAATTCTTATATTTACAATGAATTTCCTCAAAGTAACGCCTATTGTGTGTTACATAAAACAACGCTTTGGCGCACCATGAGTCAAAAAACTACATCTAGGTGAAATGACGAAAAAACGACTGTTATTCTAGAATTTCCTTGAGGAAGGCCGTATTTTGGTTCGAATTAGTGTCCACATTCATGCTCAAAGCTTACAAGGATCGTGGCTGCTTCCAAGAAGAAGAGACTGTGACAAAGGAGGCCGGACACAAAACGGGTCTGTAGAATCTCATTGAGGCATCAACCCCATCCACACCCACTGAAATGCTGTAACGAAGCTGTCAGTCACCAAAAGAACTGCTCCGATACTTCAAGGAACTGGGATGGTTAGGGACTGTTTAGGCAAGGTGATATTGCACATTACACTTCTATGCTTAAAAGAATTTGAATTAGAAGACTTTAGGTTGGTTAGTATTATAATCATAATTCCTGCTTAAAGGTTTCATGTGTTTTTAACCGACTTCAAAAAAAGGAGGAGGTTCTCAATTCGTCTGTTTTTTTTTCATATGTTTGTTACCTCAGAACTTTTGACTGGGTGGTTCGATTTGCATGATTCTTTTTTTATATGAAAGCTGATGCTTCCCGTGTGGTCCCATTTTAATTTTGTTCAGTTCTGACAATGGGATCCATGAAAATTTATGAAAAAACTGTAAAAATTGAAGTCGGCTTATAGTTTTTTATAAAAAAATTAATTATTGTGTTTGTGTTTGTAGAGGTTATAGTTTATTTACTTATCATTGTAACATTACAGTATAACAAAAAAACTATGTTATGTCAAGTGAATGGAAATCACTGCTGGTGTATTTTAATTACAAATTACACATTCGCGCCGACCAAGCCGAAACTTCAAAGCCCTCAATGGCCACCGCATCCAAATTAGCAATTAGGCGGAACAATCGTAAGGGCCATCAAAGGCTAACCACAAAAAAGTTCGTCAAATCCCGCGGCGGTTGCGAGTGACAGCTACGGGGGAGGAGGGGAGGCATAGGGCTGTGTTCGGAAACTGTGGAGTAGACGGACTTTTTGTTTTATTGACGGTTATGTGGATCACGTGATTTTCGAGTGATATTTTCACATCTTAATTTAATGGGAGATCGCGCGTGACCGCACCAACTGGAAAGATTTGGGGGAGGCCTTTGCCCAGCAGTGGGACGAAACAGGCTAATAAAAAAAAAATAATGAGTCAGAGTCAGAGTCAAATCATTTATTTCTTTAGACTTACAAAATAAGCACTTAGACAAGTCAAATGTTCTTACAAAAACGAAAAACCGTCTTTAAACTCCTTTGTATTTTTATTTTACTGTGTTTATGGTTTTGCGTAATTTACAAACCTAGATTATTTGTAGTGAAATAATGTGATGGCAATGTTTGGGATACAAAATATTTAGTAACAATTCGGGACAAAACCCTTTCTGATGATATTCAACAAATTGCAATTCGCGTGCACCGCCCTCTTTGCCTGCGTGTCGAATATGATCACAGAAGAATTATTTAGTAGAAACTGAATTATTATTTCGATTTCTATAATTTTATGTATTTTATCATAATAGATTATAGACACCAGAGTTACTTCGTTCTTAATTCTGGCGTTACTTCCGCAAAGTATCGCCACAATGATCTTTTATTTCTATAAAAATTTTAATACCTAAATATCTCGTCATATCTCTCCGGCTACCCACTAGGGCATGCAATAATCGAAACTTTTCGATAATCGATAATCGGATATTTTTCGCTCTATTTTTCGATAATTATCGATAATTATCGGCTATTGGTGAAGGAAAATAGTTTAGTGTTTCGGCTCCTAGTTAATTTTTCCAATCTACGCTCACCCAGATTTACGTATTATATACCTATATCCTTCAGTGTATTAGACTAACTTACTACTTAAGCTTCCGGTTTTTCAATATTTCGTTCAAGGATTGAATGTATTATTAATAATATGGAAAATAGTATAAATTTATTGAACTTTTCATTATTATTCAGTAGCTCATTGATAAGAGATCACTCATTATTTACTCAGGAATATGGTTTTATTACATACAACTAAAATCTAAATTAAGTAGGAACATTATCTAAGGTGTCACACCAGTGGTCACGAACCGTCGTCTCGCCAGGAGACTAGACGAGTTCCAGCCACCGGAAAAGGCTGGGTTTCGCGGAGGTTATGGCACCATAGACCACATACACACAGTGAGGCAGATTATACAGAAATCCAAAGAGTATAATCAGCCCCATGTGTCTAGCCTTTGTGACGTAAAGTAGGTACTTAGTTAAAAATATAGTCAAACATTGCCGATGTCAGAGACTTTGAAGTGCGGTAAATTTAATCGACAAATCACTATCCCTATTTTTTTTCTCGCTCCATGATAAAATGGCAGCCATTTTGTTTTCTATTGCGGGATATTTAAGCTTTCAGGGGCCTATTCAAATCGTCATAACTTTCAAACTATCTTATTATAGGCTAAGATGTAAGACTTATTTTGAAGCACACATTCTGTACTATTGTTTAAAAACATGTAGCTTTACGGTTTGTACAATTTAAAAAAAAAACCTTTTTGTTTGTTTTTTAAATTATCTTTACCTCAATTATAAAATAAAAAATGCAACATCGTTATCATTGCTTAGTTGCTGACATTATTGGCTATCAAATGAGTCCACTATCGTCTGCATAGGGCCTCTGCATGGGTAGCTATAGCTTAAACAATACAAGCACCCTTGCTTTGAGGCAAAAGAAAACAAAACGGCTGCCATTGTATCATGAATTCATGAAGCGAGTAAAATAAAATAGGGATAGTGATTTGTCGATAAAATTTACCGCACTTCATCCCCCCAAAGTCTCCGACACCGGTAACCAGACACATTGTATATTATATACCTATTAGCTTTATAAAAAGCATCTATAGGTATTTGTGAATAAAACAACTAAAATATATAACTTACAAACTAATAACTAAAATCCTCCATTTAGATATATATCCAGATAATATATTATTTCGATTAGTGTTACTAATCGAATAACTTTTAATTAGTTGACATTTTCGATTATAATATGAACGAACTATTTTAACAATTAAGTAAATGAGTCAGTAGAATGATCTAGTAATCATTAGGTGTCTATATGTTTTTTTTAATAAGAAATCGCATTAAAATAGTCAAATTTGTTGGATAATCAATTCTTTATTTGATAATGGGGTGTTGCTGACTTGATTTGGCGAATTTTCACGAGGCAATTCATTGGCGTCGTTGCAGGAAATGATCGGTGCTTTATTTTCGATAATAATCGGTTTTTTATCGATTTTTTTCGATAATTATCGTTGGCTAAAATGAGCCGATTACCGATAATTTATCGATTACCGATTATCGGTTTGCATGCGCTACTACCCACATCCCAGGTAGGAAGTACATCCCTAGGGGGTGGTAGAAACATCCAGCGGGTGGGAGGTGGTGTACAAATGACCTGTCCCCGGCACGCAGGTGGCGCGCTCGCGGTTATTGATAGAACTCTTGTTTGCGATTATCGATGATTCTTCAAATCGACGCGGACATTGCAGTTTAATTTGTTTATTTTGGAACACTGTCAGCTATTCAATTTATGTGTTCGTACCATAGATTCACAGGGAATAAATAAATAATAATAAATAATGCTGGACAATTCACACAGCATTATCTAGCCCCAAGTTAAGCAGAGCTTGTGTTATGGGTACTAGATAACTGATATACATAATACAATACACTACATAGATAGATATTTTTTATTATACATAGAAAAACATCCAGAACGCCCTGAACAAATTTCTGCAGATCGTACACAAATTTGTCCCGAGGCGGGAATCGAACCCGCAACCTCCTGCGTCGCAGGCAGACATTCGCCCACCGCGCCACAGAGGTCGTCTTAGGGAACACTTAGTATTATCAAATAGATAGCTAGAATAAGTCTATGGAGCTATACGAACGGCCAACCCGTCTTACTTTTTAACCGACTTCAAAAAAAGGAGGAGGTTCTCAATTCGTCTGTATTATCATTATTATTTTTCATATTTCATATTTCATTTATTTTGCTTACATGTACAATTCATTATTAAGTCTAAGTGAATTAGTTGTTATTATGTACATGCACCCTGGAAGGGCACTGCAAACTTGAGTTCGAATACATTGTCAAAACATTATTATCAAATATTATAAATTAATTTTCAAGCATAATTAAAAGTAATTTAAACATTAGATTTAAAATTATAAACTAAGAAGCCAGATTTTTTATGTTTGTTACCTCAGAACTTTTGACCGGGTGGTCCGATTTGCATGATTCTTTTTTTATAAGAAAGCTGGTGCTTCAAGTTTGGTCCCATTTTAATTTTGTTCAGTTCTGACAATGGGGTCCATGAAAATTCATGAAAAAACTGTAAAAATTAAAGTCGGCTTATAGTTTTTTATAACAAAATTAATCATCATACAAACGCTCATACGTGCATGGCAAAATTCCCCCTCTGATAAGAGCGTTATAGGCTTTTATCCCATAACGGGTAATGCCTCTAATCCTCACGCTGGGCATGCGGGTTGGGGATCGCATATCGATACACAAAAATCCATATGTGGTCCTAACTCAAAATCTTCATTACAAAATATGCAAAAGCCTTCTATTTTACCCGAACGAAAAACAACCTCGCATCGGCGTTCAAAGTAACCCTCAAAATATGTCGACCACAGCGTTGTTTAGCAGTAAATTATTATCATGGAGCCATTTGGCAGGCGCCGGCCTTTGGATAAACTCGATAAACCCTGATCAACTGATGTGTAGACTGCACAGTCGATAGAGGGTCGTGCCGCGATTAGCGAATTGATAATGTGCTCATGTGAGAAACCGCAAGACAATATTATGATTGGGCGACTTTAAACAAAAAAATTTGCTGTGTGGTGCTGTCTTGGAATTTACACCATTACATCTCTTCCCGAGGGTGTCGTAAGAGGCGACTAAAGGATATCCACCGGGGGCGGATAGCAGTGCCCCTGCAGAATAATTCTAAAACAAAACTGCGATTCCCAACATGCCTGGGGATTATGAAGGGTCCCCTTTAGATAAACGATAACAGGGCGTTTATCAGGGGAGGCCTGCGTCCAGCTGTGGACCAATACCAGGCTGTTGAGGTTGAGGTTGAAACTAAAAAGTATTAGCGCTTTTCCTCTTTTACTCGGGTCCATCATAGTCAGATATGTATGTGATGTGGGCGTATTGCCCACTACGTTTGACGAGTCGTGGTTCTCACCAAATACAAAAAGGATGAGTTGATGGACAAAACGGACTTGCTTGAACAGTGCTGGGTCTTTGTTGTTTGTGCCCAGTTGTGCAATATTTATTCGAAAGACGGAGAATTGTGGGCTCATGGGCTATATTTCGGGCTATTCCAGTATTTCGGGTTTTCCTCTCTAAAAAAACTGAAATAAGAAAACAGTTTTCCCCTTGAATATTATATATTAAAGGGGAAACTGTTATTAATGTTATTATATATTCCGTACTGGTATAAACTAAACCCCGTAAGACTATGTCCTGTGTCAGTTGCTAAGTTAAAGGTTAAATCAAATAATTTTCAGGGTTTTTTTGAAAATCACTCAAAATTTCGCCTGTAACTACATTTATGGTGACTAATAAGTTAATAACACTACGGTACTACTAACATTTATGGTGAACAACTTGTTAAGTGCTTATTTTGTAAGTCTAAAGAAATAAACGATTTGATTCTGACTCTGACTCAACCGAAAAAAATAAATTGAATTGAATATCGCCATTTTTAATTTGTTTTTACCAAACCCCCTGTATAAATATCTGTTAATCTCTACATCATACATTTTGTCTACACCCTGTACTGTCGCGCCGCGGTCGCGGTGCGTGCCAAGCCTACTGTGTTTTGCAGCACGTGTTACTTTTTGGATGTTGAATGGTGATCGTCTATTGGCTACCCTCGGGTAGCTTATTGTTTATCGTCCGATATTAAAAGGGCGAAATACACGCCATTAAGTTAAAAGTTAGAGTCAATTGCACCTTATTTCAGATAAATAATTACCATTTGATAGTAATTACTATTTATCAAGCTGTTTATATGGTAAAAATTTGACTTGTCTATGTGGCTTTTTTGTAAGTTTAAAGAAATAAACGATTTGACTCTGACTCTGTGTGGTGCTGGCTTAGAATTTGCATCACCCCAATTCGTCCAGTAGGCCGGGCAGCAGCGCCCCCTGCAGAACAAATCTTCCAAACTGCGATCCCCAATCCGCATGCCCAGAGTGGGGATTATAGGCATTACGCCCCATGAGTTAAACGCCAATAAGGCGTTTATCGGGAGGAGGCCTGCGTCCAGCAGTGGACCGATATAAGCTGTTGAGGTTGAGGGGGTATAGTCATAGGATTTCACTTTCATATGAGCGGGACAGAGGATACCAATGTTTTTTTTGGAACCGTGTAAACCCAAAAATAAAATGGTTGCTTGTCATACTAATATTATAAATGTGAGAGTTTGGATGTATGGATGGATGTCTGTTGTTCGTCTTCATGCCAAGATTACTGAACGGATCGGGCTGAAATTGCATAGTACTTGTACCTATGTAATTCTAATTAATCAAACATAGGCTACTTTTATCCCATAAATCAGTTCCCGTGGGATATAAATCACCTTTAAACGTTTCCATAGAAACAACGCGTGCAAAACCGTGCAATTTTTTAGAGTACCTATTTATTTCTCATAATCGTAGTTTGACGTTCAATTTTCAGAACCGCCCCTTAAAAAGTTGTACATACTCTACTCTACCGCACTTTTTAGTACAAGGACAATAGGTCCAATTGACTGCACTTAGACATATCGGAATAGATTTGTATATGTAAAATTTACTATTTTAATATTTAAATATTTTTCAGCGAACTGCACTAAATAATGTAAAGGAAGCTCAGCCAAAAGGTAGCTTTTGTATCAGTCTTTTGGATCGCTGTCATACTATAATTATTTGAAGAAAAATCTATAGACCCGACTTATCACGGCGAAGCCCTTAGTTTTAAACAGATTTTTAAGTTTTTCGGGATGCGATAATGCTAATCCCTCGGCAGTTAAAAAAATATAGGACCACCTCGCAATTATTTTATCTATACAACATTGATTTATTAAAAAGGGAAGATGAGGTACTGGTTTCTGGCAACCTCAAATTGTGTAAAATTGTGTGCTCCGACCTCAGTCACCGTCTGACCGGCGGCACGGGCGGTCGTGATTCGCGTGAAATATTGTTGTCTCGGTCTCACTTCAGTCTTAGATACGTCTTTCCGTCTTTGTTCTTCTTTGTATTGCACAGGACTGGAAATATAACTGTGAGCGTATGTGTTTGCGTGTAGTTGTAATACATGTCATTTTTTGAGTTAGCGCTGGGAGAACGTAACCATCTCCCTTTTTAATAAATCAATGCTATACAACAGTCAATTGTTTCAATTGTAAATACTTGTTTTAATTTATATCTATTATTTGCTTGTATTTATCTTTTTCAATAAAGCTTTTATTAATCGTAATAATAACATTACTCAATGCTAATATTCTCTTCACATTTAACAATATAATTGTGTTATTTCATTTCATTTACAATTTATCAAATTATAATAAATTAATCCTTATGAATATGGTAGGAGTGGTGGTACGGCCGGCGCCGCCACAGTCTAAGAAATTTTGCTCACCTGGAAAATTTATTGGCCGATCTGATCTAGTGCGTTATTGGCTTTATTATTTATTTATTTATTTATAAACAATTTGTAATACCTCAAAGACGAACCTTTCCTGATCTCTACATGCCTAAATCAAACCAATCTATGTAACTTATACATAATACTACCTACTTGACGAGAAACTGACAACACCTTACATTAGCTAACATTAAGTTAACCTTTGTTATTGTGTATTTCTTTTTTCAATAAATATTTTCATTGCATTTCATACTTCCGAACATAGAGCCTCCTTTTTTCAAAGTCGGTTAGAAAGCCAAGAAAAAGGTAGGTACTCAAGAACCGTTTCTTTGATCCCACTCAAAAGGTCTTCAAACTTGAGCTTTACTTCAACAATACCAAAGACCGTCTAAAATCCTCTACAAACTTTACAAAGGCACTGAAGGCGGTACGTATCGGCAATAAAGAAGCTGCTGTGGGCAGATCAGAACAAAAGTAGGCGTCGGCGATAAATGCGTCGGCGATAAATAAATACACAACGAGGAATTAACTAAGACAATGCAAAACTTCGGAATCAAACTAGGACGATAAATCGTTGGGTTTGGTGCAAGTGAAATGCAAGCGGAATGTTTAAATCATGGTAATACTTTCCCCTCATATCTTGAACATTATAAAGTTGTGTTATTCCAGTTTTACCCCTTGACAAATCTTCCTTAAGGGGGAAAACTTAGATAAACGCCAATAACGCGCTTATCGGGGGGATGCCTGCGTCCAGCAGTGAACCAATACAGGTTGTTGATATACATATATCGCTATAGGCCAAGGCCGTGTTTTTCATGTTTTTGCTAAGACAGAAGTGGAACCAAACCTGCAAAGCAAGGCCGCGCAATGTTGGAAAATCTTCACTAGAAACATTTTTCCGAAGATTCAGTGGGTTCAAATGTCACTTTGTGGCCCGCGGGCATGGGTTTGGCCGGCCTTGCTATAGGCCATCTGACATTTTTAGATTGTTAGTTCCTCATTGAATCGCTTCCTCCCCTACCTTACGCCTACACCCCTACATCGACAACTAGCCCACGCCATAAATAACATCGGACCAGCCCACAGGCCCAGCTTTGTTTGCATCCACAGCGTTCAATAGATTAGAACGTACATTATGCCAAATCAATGCTTTCATGGCGTTGTAGTAGAATTCTCTGTATTTTCCGGACATAAGGCTTAGGAATCAGTTAGAAAAACTAACTGAACAAGACTTATGTGTTTGTTTAAGCTAAGTGAAAATATGTGATTATTTAATACTAGCAGTGCCTCTTGGTTTCATCCGCGTAGTTCCCGTTCCCGAGGGAATTCCGGGATAAAATATAGGTTATGTCACTCCCTGAAAAGTAAGCTTCTTACAGATTACATATTTTTTGAAATCGGTTTAGTAGTTTGGAACCTACTCAATACAAACAAACAAAAAATCAAATCTTTCCTATAATACTATACTAATATATATTCTATAATATTAGTATATATTCTACTTACGAGTACATAAAGTAAAATTTAACAAGTTTAAAAAGTTAACTTCTTAGAGATGGTAAAATTGCTGCATCATTTACATTTATTGTTACTTGAATAATGTTCTTCTGATAACATACTATTAAGCATGCTGTGGACACTGGTGATAACTGGTTGTCCAATCAGATATCTTATTGTGTGTGTATGTATATAAGAATTATTGTAACACCCACTGGTAGACCAAATAAGTAAATAAAAAGACGTGTGGCACTCGGGGACTGCCGCGGTAAAGCTATTGCAATGCCATCTAGTGGCGAGTTGCTAAACTAAAGAGACAAACGTCAAGGTTTTTTCGTTACGGAATTTCTGGATTCGGTCCCCGCGCTCAAGGCCCGCGATAGAAGCTATGCAATAGCTTAATAAAAATCCACACAAATCGTGAAAATGACGCAAGTTGATTATGATTTCAATTCGATTAAATATCGTGGGATGGAAATTATATTCTTTGTGAGGCGTTTTCATCTATACTTTAAATATACTTACAGAGGAATGATTTGATTGTTGGTTTGTTTTTAATAGGCTCCGAAACTACTGGACCGTATTATAAAAATATTTCATCATTTAAAAACTTACTTTTCAGGGAGTGACCTAAGCTAAATTTTATCCCGGAATTCCCACGGGAACGGGAACTACGTCGCTGCTAGTTTTATATAAAAAGGTAGACAATCTTGGAAGTCAATTTATTGGTAATAGGGTAGGTATATGCATGTGATTTCAAAATGACTAAAAAATATATACGTTTTCTCTATTGATAAAGAAACATATCTACATATTTATTTTAGCATTTTGAGATGTTTTTATTGTAGAATTTAACCAATTAAAAATTGATATTTTAAATCTCAATCGCAAAATTTCAAAACGCTACGCCATTGGCAAGAGCGGACGTGACATCACTGTTCACATTTCTTCTTATTTATGTTTGGCGCAGCCTCATGATTTAACACTATTCTGCCCACTTCAAATTTCGTATTGTCGGTTATTTTTTGATTTTTCAGAAAACCTCTTTCCTGAGATGATCACTACTGAGTTCGTCACAAAAGGTTTTAATCGAGTGTGAACGTCGACATGAAATAAACATGGCGCCAATATAGCAGCGTTTTTATCACCCGAAAATGATTGTAGTTTTGATTTGGTTTTTTACCTTGTTATTGCGAAATTCAGTGAGCGTCCTTATAATTTTTCGGTTAAATAATGACCTAAAGAGTCGATTAGAACAATAAAAAAAATCGATGCATATACCCTATTATTTAAAATATTCGGTACGGTAGAAAAATACGCAAAAACGATATGGACAGCATACATTTACAATTAACCTGTTTGCAATTTCAGCCCGATCCGTTCAGTAGTTTCGGGAAGAGGTAACATACTCGTTCATGCATCCATCCAAACTTTCGCATTTATAACATTAGTCTGAAGTGTGATATCTTTATATAGGTAAATTATACCCCTGTCTCTCTGTTAGTTTTGTTTTCAAACTATTTCCTACAGGTATTTTATTTTTCACATATCCCATTATGGACTTATGGATCCAAACAGGTTTCGATTGCACGGGAGGGTTAAATGTTAGTCTAAAATTTCAACTTTGTACTTAAGGCAAAGTTATTAAAACCTACAAAACAATATCTACTTGTATCAAGAACCACAGTTTGGTATTTAGCCGGCGCGCGGAGCGGCGGCACCTGTGGCGAATGTGTTCCGATCAGCGCCATCTGTCGGAGAACTTGTGTCGCGGTAATTGCCTGCGCTAATCTGCTACGGATTTGATTTTAATGTTTGTGTTAGGTGCTTTGGGATTTGGATATTTTTAACTAGTTTAAAAATATGGCTTTACAAATTTGTTATTGCGTTTTCTTAGAACCGAAACCATCAGCACAGATACCCTTTGAGTCTTATTTATACAACGGGACCTTATGTACAACGAGATCTTATATATCATACTAGCGAACCGACCCGGCTTCGTACGGGTGTAATTCTGATGTATTATACATATAAACGTTCCTCTTGAAGAAGCTGCATGGAAATCGGTTGCGTAGTTAGAGGTTTTTCAAAAAAGCTGAAAATAACCGACAATACGAAATGTGAAGTGGGCAGAATAGTGTCAAATCATGGTGCAGCAAGCAGAATAAAAAAAGAAAAAATGTGAACAGCGATGTCACGTCCGCTCTAGTCAATGGCGTAGCGTTTTGAAATTTTGCGATTGAGATTTAAAATATCAGTTTTTCAATGGTTAAATTCTGCAATAAAAACCTCCCAAAATGCAAAAATAAATATGCAGATATGTTTCTATATCAATAGAGAATACGTATATTTTAGCCATTTCGAAGTCACATGCATATACCCTATTGCACCTAATTTCTTATTTTATAGTAATTATTATTTATCTATAAAATGAGACTTGTCTAAAGAAATAAAAGGTTTGACTCTGACTCTGATTCTGACAGTCTAATTAGAATTTTTGAGTCGTCAGGCCAATTCCTCATGCTCAGTCGAACAGACGCGAGTCTCCTCATCACTATGATGTATTTTTTTATCAAATGCTTTAATAATATACATTCTTTACAGTTTCTACGACCCACCTCAAACCAACGGGTCGCATGAAGACTACGTCCCCCAGGCTAAGCGGCCCCCGCCCGCGGCCCTGTTCCTGAACCCCCTCCTCTACCCCGCAGGCACCGCGGGGTTGTTCGACTACTCACACTACCACCCTCTGCACTCGCAGGGGGAGCCTGCCTTTGAACGGAGAGATGGTAAGCTCAATAGCCTGTATTGGCCCACTCATGGACGCAGAATCCCCTGATAAGCGCTTTTATTGGCTTGTTATTTCATGGGCGGTAATGCCCATATTGTACAGCCTGTATTGGTCCACTGCTGGTCTCCCTTTGATAAGCGCCTTATTAGCGTTTATCTCAGGATAATGCCCATAATCCCCAAGCTGAGCATGCGCATTGGGGATCGCAGTTTGGTATAATTGTTCTACATAGGTCGCTGCTGCCCGCCCCCGATGATATCCCTTAGTCGCCTCTTACGACATCCCCGGGAAGAAGGGGTGGTGCAGATTCTAACCCACACAGATTTGTTTTTTCGCTGGCTCAAATAGACTCTGTTCCAGGGGGAATCTCAGTCCGTGACGTGTCCTCGATGAACGCTGGCTTCGCGGAGTCCCGGCTCGGCAGCGGACTGATGAAGACTGACGATGAATGGAGGAACATCAACACCATGCTCAACTGCATCTTGTCTATGGTGGAGAAGACAAAGCGGGCGTTATCTATACTGCAGCAAAGAGGTTTGTTTGTTGATACAAGGCAGTAATAAACAGGAACATGATAGAGTCTGTTCAAAAAGAGAAGAGTCGTGGCGTTATGATAGCGTTGAATTTTTAGTAGTACTGCAATGACAGAGCAGTGTTGTCAACGCAACAAAAGTTGTCAAATTGGCACACGAGCGCCCTCACTTCCCAGGACTCTTCTCTTTTCAAACATTAGTAGTATAGAGGTCATTGAGATTATATAGTACTAGCCAATAGAGAAAGTATTATAATATATGTGGCTCGGTGATATGATAAATAATCTCTTCACACTTGCCACATCAATACCAGCCTGTCGCAACACATTTGGCCAAAATTTTACTATTTATAATCTTTAGGAGTAATGAGTTATAGCCAACTTTTGAAGCTAAATCTTATTTTTCTCAAGTTGGCACCGGAAATGACTATTTTATGCCTTATGGTTAGTTCTACTCAACGATTTTATTGTCAATGGCGGCCTTTGATGGCATTTCTGTCAGATTTGTGACATGTGTCGTCTGCGCATGTCCAAATTGTAGTGGATAGGTTGGTTTTTCGGTTTTTCGCGATACAGCCATAGACAGTGACGTTTGGTAGACTCATTTTGCTCTAAGGAGGTCCCGTCTCTTCTTACGAAGTTATTGTATTCTCTTTGATCAATACAAACCCCACAACTCCACAGGTAGTCCGAACTGCTCGACTGCTGAGCCTCCTGAGAGCACGGATATCAAGCGAGCCGCCAGCGAGATCATGGCCTCGGCGGTCAGGCAGACGGAGGAGAGGGTAGCTGAGGTGCGGAGAAGGGCAGAAGATGCTGTCAACCAGGTAGATACCAGCCAGGTGGATGTAAGAAGAGAGACTTGTAAATTTTCTTGCACTTGAAAATTTACAGAACACTCAAGTCTCCTAGATCTGAGAGAGAATTTAATCGGTGTATCTAAAGCCCGTTTCATGAAAGCTTCCCCAAGCATTAATTAAGCAGTCATTACGTTAGTTCTGCTTAGCTTAGAATCTCTGCTCAAGTAAATCTTTATAATAGAACGCAACTCTCACGCTACTTAGCTAGTGGCACTAGAAAAATCTCTACGTGAGTGAATAGAGTTTTGTCTATGGTCTACACATTAGGTAAACACGTTATTTTACCATGAACCTGACTATCCCAATATATTATTTTGATTTGGTGGTTTTTGTGAAACGAAACGCAACGATTTCAATCATTTTTGGCGCTTTATTTTCAAAAAAACTATGGTGCGTACAAATCATTCCAAGCATTAGCGTAGTCCAGACCACACTGTTGAGTTCAAAGAATCACTAGGCAGAGATATGAAAGTTTGAAATCGTTCCAATATAATAAAACGGGCCTAAGAGTCTTCCCTTTCGCAAAATAATAAGCACAGTTTTTGGCTGTGCGCCAGCATAGAGTTTGCACCACCGCAACTCTTCCCGTGGGTGTCGTAAGAGGCGACAAAGGGATATCCACCGGGGGTGGGCAGCAGAACCCCCTGCATAACAATTCTACTACCACGTGATTATGGGCATTACTCATGAGAAAAAGTCAACAGACGCTTAACAGGGGAAGGCTGCGTCCAGCAGTGGACTAGCATAGGCTGTTGAAGTGAGTACACTAGCAACTAAATATCATTCATCAATGTTTCCCTTGCAGGTGAAACGCCAAGCTCTCCTCGAGTTACAGAGAGCCGTGGGTGCGGCAGAGACGAAGGCATTGGAAATAGCTGCGGAGCGTGGCAAGCGACACACGCCACCACCACCAAGGGACCTCAGTCCTGGAGGATCTTCGCAGCAGAACGTAAGAACATTTTATGCATACCCTTTATTCGCTGAGTGGTGCTGCCAGCTTAGACCAACACCCAAATCTTCCTCCGAGTGTCGTAAGAGCCGCCTGAGGAATATATACACCGGAGGGCGGGCAGCAGTGCCATAACTACCGTCAAACTGCGATTTCCAACCTGCATGCCCAGCGTGGGGAATAAGGAGATTATACTCACGAGATAAAAGCCGAAGGCGCTTTCAAGGGTGTCCACCTGTTAACAGCCAGTATGTATTGATCAGAAGTATATTGGCTATTGAGGTACAATCAAAGATAGACAGAGATGATCCACAAGTTTGCTGCAAGAAACTGTCAAACTTCGCTCGCAACCCGTGGATGTAAATGCTTTTCTACGTTTTTATCAAAGTAGCTAACTAACTTGCTTATTACTTATGGCGAGGAAGAGGACTTTAATAAGTTTATTCCAAGAGAACTTTTAACATTTGTCTGGATTCCGTGCGTCAGGATAGTGCTTCGAGATGCCGCAGCTCACGACGTTACCGTCGGCATCGTGCCTTCCCATACCTTTCATTCATAATTACCTAAATAATTAAAAAATCTACCTACATATAATTTAGGTTTATCTCGAAAAACCAAATCATTTGTAACAAATATATAGATAGACTAGCTGCCCCGCCGCTTCGCACGCCAGGATTAGTATTACCTATATGCAAAATTTCAATCCGATCCGTTCAGTAGTTTTGGCATGAAGAGGTAACAAACATCCATACATCCATACAAACTTCCGCATTTGTAATATTAGGTCCTTACATATGAAATTGGCGTTTTTCGTACTCTCCACTTTAATCACAAATTTCTCCTCTTTGGTAAGGAATTCCAAATTCAAATTTGTACAGCTATAGACTCATGTATTTGTGCTTCGATGATCGTCATTCATTTGTTTTTTTTCGTCTGTTTTTTTCTGTTTGCGTCAGTCATTTTACAAAATGGAAAACTTAAAATATCGCATTATTTACGAGTACGAGTTCCGCCGTGGCTAGTGCTGCAGAAACAACTCGAAGGGTGAATGATGTGTATGGCGGTCGTGTTGCAAAAGAAAACACAGTTCGTTTTTGGTTCCAACGTTTTCGTTCTGGAAATTTCGACCTGCAGAACAAGCCCCGTGGACGGCCTGAGACTCAAGTTGATAATGAAGAGTTGAAGGCTATTGTGGAAGCGGATCCATCGCAAACCACGTCCGAGTTAGCTGCAGGCTGCGATGTTAGTGATAAAACTGTTTTAATTCACTTGAAGCAAATTGGGAAGATTAAAAAGCTTGAAAGGTGGGTACCTCACGAATTGACTGAAGCAAACCGGCAAACGCGCGTCGACTGCTGCGTTCCATTACTAAACCGGCACAATAATGAAGGTATTTTAAACCGAATCATTACCTGTGATGAAAAATGGGTTCTTTACGATAATCGGAAGCGCTCAGCGCAATGGTTGGATCCTGGCCAGCCAGCCAAATCCTGCCCCAAGCGAAAATTAACCCCAAAACAGTTACTTTTAAGCGTTTGGTGGACTTGTGCCGGTATTGTTCATTACAGTTTTCTCAAATCTGGCCAGACTATTACGGCTGATGTCTATTGTCAGCAATTGCAAACCATGATGGAAAAGCTAGCGGCTAAACAACCTAGGCTGGTCAATCGCTCCACGCCACTGCTGCTTCACGACAACGCTAGACCACACACTGCGCAACAGACGGCTACTAAATTAGAAGAGCTTCAATTGGAAAGTCTAAGACATCCTCCGTACTCCCCGGACCTTGCTCCAACAGATTACCATTTTTTTCGAAATTTGGATAACTTCTTGCAAGGGAAAAAATTCAACTCCGATGGGGCAGTCCAAATCGCCTTCAAAGATTTTATTGATTCCCGTCCGACTGGTTTTTTTAGTAAAGGGATCAATGAACTACCTATAAGATGGCAAAAGTGCATAGAAAATAATGGTTCATACTTTGATTAATTAAATATATTATATTAAAAAATATTCGACTTTTTGTTCCTCCCATACAAAACGCCAATTTCATATGTAAGGACCTAATATTAGTGTGATGAAAAGTGCCTAGAGATGGTTCGAGAAAAGGGTGGACGAGTGGCGGCCATCTCGACTTGGCAGGGCCACTACCATGGCTCATGGTGTGTTACATTTGTAAGAAGTTAATCTACCCATTTATTTATTTATTTTTTTTTAAACATCCAGATATAACATAACAGGACTTAGCCTAAACGGTTACATCCCATGTCTGGCATTCTCGCGTTCTCTGGAAATAAAGCTACTTCGGAGCCAAATCACCGTCAAATTATACTACACTTTTATCTTTAACCAGATTCTCCTATAACTGCCAATGAAAAACTGCTTCTTCTTCTGACGAAGCAGTTTTTCATTGGCAGTTCTTGTAAAAGTTAGACAACTTTATTTTATGTTAATATAAGTTTATTGTGTGTCGGTTATGTAGATATTTATAGGTTGTAGTATAACTATAGTTTTCATTTTTGAGTGCCATCTTCTATTTTGTTCTTACATGTCCATTCGATTCCAAGGTTTCCTGGAAGAGATCGCTCATAGCGAGGCCGCCTTTGTACTTTGTCTACTTCTATCATTTTATCTGCCTGTGTGTGCTACAATAAATAATTATTTATGTTTCTTCCAGTGTTGTTGGAACTGCGGCCGCAAGGCTCAGGAAACGTGTTCGGGCTGCAACGCGGCACGCTACTGCGGCGCTTTCTGTCAGCACAAGGACTGGGAGAACCATCATCAGGTAACTACTGTCTTTATTATTTGAGAGCCTTTTAAAGACCTGCTGAGGAAATCCTCAGGGTGATAGAGATTATGAGAACAGGTTAACGAAACATTACAGATTCATAGCCCTTATAGGGATCCATTCACTGCCCAGCTACAACAGGTGAAGTTCGGAAGGATATTAAGTATTAAAAAAGATGCAATTAATAAAAGCAGGAATAAACTCAGTTGTGAAATTCACGGGCCGCTGTCGAACGATTCCAATAGCTTATTTATTAAGAATTGGCTTATCTAGCTAAATATATGACATATCATATTTATATTTAGTTTGACGAACTCTGTGGCGCGGCGGCGGGTGGAAGTCAGTCTGCGACGCAGGAGGTTGCGGGTTCGATTCCCACCTCGGGACAAATGTTTGTACGAACATCAGAAATAATGTTCAGGTGTTCTGAATGTTTTCTTTGTATAATAAATCTATGTAGTGTATTGTATTAAGTCAGTTATCAAGTACCCACAACACCACTGCCGTGCAGGCCCTAAAACGCAGTATGAGAAAAAAAGCGTTTTCGAGAAAACCGCAAAAAACATTTTGACGCTGTATTTTTTATATTTCTAGATTTGTATGATAGAATTTTTATTACCACAAGGACTTAGTGACAAGAAATCTAACATTTTCAATTAAAAAAAATATATTTACTCTATTAAATTCAAAATAAAAAGGATTTTTTCAAAATCGTAGCAGTTACTGCAAGGAAAATGGTACACTTATACAGATTAAAATGAAGTAAAAATACTTGATACTGCAAAACCTTTTGATTTATTAGCTTCTTTGCAGACTAATTTGCAGCATAAGTCTTTCTTTACCGCATTTTAATATGCCTCTTGAATTAAATGTACACGTAGTATAAAACAATTTTCGACAATACAATTATAAAAAAAAATCTAACTTACGAAAATGCCAGGTAGGAATTTATAATACAATGTATGTACAAGAATAACATTTATTTTTCAATGATATAAGCTAATTCTAACTTAACTTTGGTGTTCTGAACACAGGACGTTTTGGCATGACCTTATAAGTACTTATATAACAAATAGAAACATGAGATCTTACACTTGAATGGCACATTTATTCCCCAACTAAAAATAAATCACAAGAATTGTAAGGTACCTATCAAAAGTAACAAAAATGCTCTACATTCGATACATCTGTAACTTAACTTTAAGGTGTTCTGAAAACAAGCGTTTATGTCATGACTTTATAAGTATACATATATAAAAATAGAAACATGAAGGCACATTTATTATCAAACTAAAAATAAATCACTAAAAGGTATCAAAAATCACATATATGCTCTACATTCGATGTAATAACTCTAAAGGGCTTTCAAAATTGTCAGTGAAAAAAAAATGTACCAAGACTGTCATTTAGGTACTCGGTATCATTACTACAAAAGTGAGATTTACTAGTACTTAACTCATAAATCTCAAAAAGTAGGTACCTACTTAGTATAAAAAGTGCTCAACATTCGCCACATATGCGTAATCAATAATCATAAATTCAAAACACCTATGGAAATGATACTATTCACTATCATTATCAAAAATAAATGGTTCTGGTGCATCGTCGGTTGCTGTAGCCGACAAGGGTAAGCTCCTCCAGAATGCCATTCTGTTTTCTGGCATCAATGGCCCCAAGCTTTTTATTATATTTTGTTTTCTGGTAGAAGTGATTCCCCTCGGCATGCATCTTTTATCAGGCTTGGGAATTTTTTTGATTTTTAACAGTTTAATTGACTGTATTCCTCGGCATCAGTCTGTTTTGTAAAAGAGACAGTAGGTTCCTCTATTCACCATGACTTCCACTATATCTTTTAGATATACCCTGTTTTCGGCGCCGTTTTTTAGTTTCTGCTGTGCGATATGAGACTTGAAAATAAAGAAATCTGTTATTTCCATCTTTTTAATATAAATTTTACCAGAGTTCGCGATCTCAATGGCATGGCAAAAGTCTTCAAGATCGTACACCTTTTTCTTTTTGTTTAGAGATTGCTCTACGCTGTGGTGGAACGAGTCCGCAGACATAAAAGTATGTCCCGGCTCGAAATACTTCAATATTATTTTGGAAGCGACTGTGTCACTACTATTAATAATTCCGATCAAATAAGTTATGAGGCACCAGTTTTTTTTTTCTGAGCTTAATAATTGTCGAGCCATATTGTTACTGTTACAGCATCTCCTTTGCTGACAAAAAACGCCCGGAAAGCACTTACTAAGTTTTCTTGTTTTCGTTAGAAATTGCTTCATGCCACGTCACAGCAAAACAAACAGACAAATCCTGACTAGAACGCAGTCAAGTATGATGTCGGCTGCAGTGAAACTTAGTAATGTCCTTCAAGTTACTAATTATAATGCAGTAAGAGAGACTCATGCTGCTATTTAATTAGCTTTAAGTTATTTTTCAGCTCACACACCACCGACTAATACTGCAGTAAACAATAAACATACTGCAATTTGAATGGTAATATTTACGTTCAAAAGTGATATTACGAAGAGTAAAAGAAAGATTTTTTGATTTTGCTGCACTTTAGTTGGTTTTCACTACATGAACCTTCTTGACTAACACTAATAAAAATATCACATTCAGCACTTTGCTGCGTTTTAATCTGT
This sequence comes from Eupithecia tripunctaria, assembly GCA_955876795.1. Lineage (NCBI taxonomy): Eukaryota > Metazoa > Arthropoda > Insecta > Lepidoptera > Geometridae > Eupithecia > Eupithecia tripunctaria. The sequence continues at coordinate 1,068,951 of OY041623.1, read as the reverse complement.
AGTTCATACAAAATAAATTAGTGATCCATTATGCAGTATTAAAAATTTTGGTACAAAAACTATTTACTGCGTTTTAGTATAAATGCTAATATTTTGTTTAAGTGAAGTTTACAGATTTTTTATGGTAATAAAGATATTTACTGCGTTTAACTTGGTAAATTGATGGGTTGTTATTGACGTAACTGCTATTACTGTATTTTAGTTAGTATTTAAATACATTTAGGCATCCAATCTTGAGATACTGCATTCAAAAATTTGGTTTTTCTATGGTGGTGATCATCGAATCAAAAAATCGGTTAGATCATTGTGTTCCTTAAAGCACGCCCGTTAAAACTCAATATTTAACTAAAAAACGTTAAAAAACCTGTTACTGCGTTTTAGGGCCTGCACGGCAGACCAGCTCTGCTCGATGATGATGTGTGAATTGCAATAAAATATGCTGTGAAAGATGATGATTAAATTGTAACACTTAAAATATCAAGACAGCCCTTGATTTCTATATCATCTATCCTTTCCTCTCTAAACGAATGTATTTTCTTCCAGGTATGCAGCGGGCGCGACCTCAAGCCAACTGCCCTTCTCCGCACCTCTCCTCCCTCAACCCTCAAGCCCGCCCGCGCCGCTACCCCCATCACCACCACCGCACAACCCACAACTCCCTCCGACAGACTCTTAACGCTACAGACCGCCATCAACCAGGAACGAATAGCGGAAAGACTGTTGACCCCTACAGAGAGACTCACAGAGAGATTGATACCAGAACGGCTGATAAACCAGACGATGAACCAAACAAGCCTGCCTTCAGAAAGAATCCTGAGCACTGAAAGGACGCTGAGCTCGGAACGGATGACGTTGGCCAACCTGTCGACAGCGCAGGGGTTGATTGGGATAGGGAAAAAATGACGGCTCAACCACAGCCTCAAGTTCCCTAGGAAATTGAGGAGATAGATGGAAATCTATATTATTCTGCCTTTCTAAATTCAAGCATAAGTTAATATATGAGTCTTTTTCCGATTTGAGTAAGGCTTTTGATAGGATAGGTCATCAAAGACAGCTATTATTTTGAGGGGTTCCTCAAGGTGGCCTATTATGTTCCTTTGATAAGATAAGATACTTACCAAAGATATCTGTGTATGTTTAGTTGTACGTTGTTTTTTGTTTTGTAAATATTTTGATATTTTGTGCCATAGTTATTTTTACGTTTTATAATGTAAGTTGATTTATTTGTAAATGTTGTACAAATTCATGCATTGTCGTAGTAAGGTACTTAATTGTGTAAATTATTGCAGTCTACTAATATATATATATATATTGTTTACAGTCTTGTTAAGAAATAAAATACACCCCTGATGCATTAACTAACTTACACTAGGAACCTAATAACTTTTAATTAATGGGATAAGTAAAATTAAGCACATGTTGGTCACGTTTCTAATTAGGTTGTTTTTCACCAAACTATTATATATTATTTAGGAAATAATGGCACATTCATTAATTATTATTACGTAACATACCAATTTGTACAATACATGTAATTATAAAAAATCTAATTATGGGGGTTTGCACTTCGTTATTACGATAGTTTTTATAATAGTTGAAATTTGTAAGAATGTAGTTAGTTACTTTGTAGTTAGATACCTTTGTATATTAAGTACACATTAGTCATTTAACAATTTCAGTCAAGAAAAGTGCAATATTATTATAACTAATGTATATTTCGAATTTATTAATAAGTTGAATACAATGTAGTTACGACATTATTATTATTGTTCTGTAAAATCTTTAGTCATTCAATAAATGTGTTAGAAAAAATAATAGTTCGTTTTATTTTCTTGCCAACATTTTCTATCAGTTTCTACTGAGATAAAAACCTCACACTCTTACTTCTATTAATCACACTAATCACATAATTTCTATATGCGAAAGTTTGTATGGATCTATGGATGGATGTTTGTTACCTCTTCATGACAAAACTAGTAAACGGATGGGACTGAAATTTTGCATACATGTAATTCTAATCCTGGAATCAAACATAGCTTATTTTTTATCTCATAAATCATATTATTATATGATGATAGAAATCGCCTCTAAAATTTTCATTGGAACAACGCGTGCAAAGCTGCGGGGCGCAGCTAGTAATTATAAAGTGGGAAGATATGTATTTTTGTGTATTCGTAACAAAAAAAAAGACGTGTGGCACTCGGGGACTGCCGCGGTAAAGCTATTGCAATGCCATCTAGAGGCGAGTTGCTGAACTAAAGAGACAAACGTCATATTTCAAAAAGTCATTAAAAGTTCTACTATTCATCGATAGATGGCAAAACTAAAAAGTATCACAGCTGTTCCGGTTGGAGTGGGGAGCGTGAGGTTTTTTCGTTACGGAATTTCTGGATTCGGTCCCCGCGCTCAAGGCCCGCGATAGAAGCTATGCAATAGCTTAAAAACTACTGTTGGTTTGCTGTATATATTGCTATATTGTACACAGATTTATATAGTTGGATACGCCTTTACGCCGAAAAACTGTAGCATTTTCTTTGAAGTGATACTATGAGTAGATAAAATTAGTTTTTTTTTCAATAAACCTTAATGTTATTATTGCTTTCTATTGTGCAATCACATAGCATGAACAAGCACACCACAAAAACACACAATTCACTGATTCCATTCAAATGCCAACGCACGTTTGTGACCTCACAAACTTTGTTTGGCGACAAACACGGTGCGGTCTCACTATAGGAAGGGCCTATCTAACGATTTAAATCTTTGCTGTTTAACACAAAGTTAGCGTTACTCTATTTTTAAAATCGGTCTTTAATTGACGGAGAAATCGGTAAACAAACATCCAAATAAAAACTCACAGACGAAAATAGAACCTCCCCCTGAAGTCGGTTAAAAAATATACGCCCACCCGTGCAAAGCGGGACGGAGTGTCCGTCAAGGCAGCGTACACTTAAGCGATATTACGTTTATTGATATGCCAATTAATAGAGCTAAATAATTAAAAAAATAGTGAAACAGTGACTACTGGCGGAAGGGGCATTCCATGCTCTATTTATACATATATCATTTATAATAAGAAATGCTTGCTTTCTGTAGGAAGTATTTTGATTTTTAATGTGTACGCTGGACACGTTTTATCGGAATGTATTCTAAGGTCTTGTTCAATATCTCCGTTCCTATAAGAGAAATAATTATGCAATTTTGCATACCTCGTACGGTATGGTTACTCTATTTATTTGTATAAATTTTGTTGCTATAGTATAAATAGTTTTCGAGCATGGTCATGTGTACGCCAGCTTGACGTCAAGCTAGCGTACCCACTAAGTATGGTCATTATTTCTTAAACCAAAGAGGCGCCATTTATTACACTTTTACACTATTTTTTATACTGTTTTACTCTATTAATTGGCATATCAACAAACGTTATATCGCTTATGTGTACGCTACCTTGACGGACACGGGACGGACCGCTTGTATTGTTTAAAATGTGAAGTATCCAAACCATTCCACTCTTATCTTATCCACTTAATCCATAATCCATTAATGGATCATTTTCCACTTGGATCCATAGCCCGGGTGGATCAGTTTTCACTGCTTTCTAATTATCGACCTATATTTATGCAAAGTTTCTGCCCGAGCAATTCAGTAGTTTGGCGTGACTAGTAACAAACATCCAAATCATCGCATCTATAGGTAGGTATCATTAATTAGATTAGTGAGATTCATTTTCCCATCTCAAAATATCGGATATATATAAAATAAATCACACTAATAATATAAAAACGAAAGTTTTATAGATGGATGTTTATTACTCCTGCACGCCAAAACTATTGAACGGATCGGGCTGAAATTTTGCATGCATTTAATTCTAATCCTCCAATCAAACAGGCTTTTTATCCCATGGGATAAATCAGTTCCCATGGGATAGAAATCACCTTTCAACGTTTCCATAGGAACAACGCGTGCGAAGCCGCGGGTCGCAGCTAGTAAATATAAAACAATGCTGGACAATTACACAGCATAATCTCATTTAGCACAAAGCTAAGCAGAGTAGAGATGTGACTAATATATTCGTGATAGGTATAGGGAGCAGGTATATTCATAACAGGTATATGAATCTACAGTTTTATGATTATTTCACATAATAATAATAATAATATATAATAATAATGCTGGACAATTCACACAGCATTATCTAGCCCCAAGCTAAGCAGAGCTTGTATTATGGGTACTAGATAACTGATATACATAATATAACACACTACATAGATAGATATTTTTTATTATACATAGAAAAACATCCAGAACGCCCTGAACAAATGTCTGCAGATCGTACACACATTTGTCCCGAGGCGGGAATCGAACCCGCAATCTCCTGCGTCAGCACAGAGCACAGAGGTCGTCTATATTAGTCAAATAATCATCTATCTGACTAATACGATATATTATGATGGCGCGGCGGCGGCCGGCGTTCCCGTTCTGGAATCCTATTATTTCAATATTAGGTAATAATTATGTAATACCTGTGACGACCGCTGCCTGGTGCAAGTATATTCTTACATATCTATGGGTGCAAGGTGGCGAGCGATTCTTTCTGTCTGACTAATACGATATATTTATCCTCTCCGCTGGCACGGCGCCACGGATGGGCTTTTCGAAATTAACGCCTGGCTGGCACGGCGCCACGGATGGGCTTTTCGTTTTTATTTTTTTGTTTCTTCACAAAATCGGTCAAAGGTACGCATAATCTGTACACGCACCGGATGTTGTGTATGTTTATTTGAAAGAACATTTCAGTGTTGTCAGTCTACAATAATAATCCATAGAGGCATAGAGGAAATTTTTTATTTAGTGATCGAATCAAAATTAAAAACCGGCAAAAAATCGCACTTCGCGGCGACTTTCGACTTTGGTACCCTCTAAAACGAAAAAATGAGCGGTAACGTATTCTTTTTTATTTTTATTATAATATAAGACTATATAAACTATAAAATAAAACACATACAGTGCATAAAATTCGTTTAATTTTTTTTACACGAATATATACATACATATACGTAAGCATAGCGTTCTCGTACTTTCCATAAATCCTCATTCGATATTTTTAAACAACTTCAGAGTATTTACTACCTATTTTATAGGAAATTTTACAGAGAATCCAAATATATATAGATCTTCCTAGGTCTGGGTACAAATTAATCGAGATAACTGCGAAAGAATGCGTCACAACTCAAAAATCGCACTTCGCGGCGACTTTCGACTTTGGTACCCTCTAAAACGAAAAAATGAGCGGTAACGTATTCTTTTTTATTTTTATTATAATATTAGACTATATAAACTATAAAATAAAACACATACAGTGCATAAAATTCGTTTAATTTTTTTTACACGAATAAATATATACATATACGTAAGCATAGCGTTCTCGTACTTTCCATAAATCCTCATTCGATATTTATAAACAACTTTAGAGTATTTACTACCTATTTTATAGGAAATTTTACAGAGAATCCAAATATATATAGATCTTCCTAGGTCTGGGTACAAATTAATCGAGATAACTGCGAAATAATGCGTCACAACTCCCTCACGCGCCGCGCGCGCGCCCGCGTTGCGAGGTCCGCCAGACGTCGCCTATGCCGCCCCGCGAACCCCGCCAGCAGAGAGGGATCCGCGCTGCGGCGGCGGCGCGGCGTTCCCATTCCGTAATCCTTTTAAGGCCCATACACCAGCGAAAGTGGCGCCCCCAACTATTATATCTTATTATTACGTTAAAAGCAGGAATTTTTAAAAATCCCACGTTCAGTTTGTGGTATCTATTATAACCATTTTTGAATACCTTTGTAATAATTTTATCTCATATAGTTTAGGAGGAGATGCGAAAATAGAGTTTGGTGGCCAAAAAGCGCAACTTCGTATCTCTACCTAAGCTTTACAAAATGAAACTATTACAGAGACAATAATAAATAGCTTATAATAGATACCACAAACTGAACGTAGGATTTTTAAAAATTCCTGCTTTTAACGTAATAATAAGATAAAATAGTTGGGGGCGCCACTTTCGCTGGTATGGGCCTCAATTCAATATTAGCTAGTATTATGTATTACCTATTACGACCGCTGCGTGGTGAGTGATTCTTTCTGTCTCAGATCCCGTGCCGTAATCTTATTATTTCATAATAGCTAGTATTTTCTATTACATTAATATGTAATAGAAAATACTAGCAGAAAGTATGTTAACTAAGTAATCTTAATTAGCATACTTTCTGGTGTCAAGAAAAGCGGTTTACGCATCGCATTTACGTACATAATAGTGCTGCTTGTAGCAGAAATAAATCACACCTTATGCATTACCTACTAAAAGTGATATCTACGTGATTTATTGTTTTTGTTAACGGTAGGTAGGTGGTAGTACCTACCGTTAACAAAAACAATAAATCACGTAGATATCACTTTTAGTAGGTAATGCATAAGGTGTGATTTATTTCTGCTAGGTGGTAGGTAGGTGGTAGTACCTACCTACTAGGTTCACTAATATTAGACTAATATTTTATAATATGTATGATAACATAATAAAGCAATGATTTATATGAATAACTGACCTTATTATCACATCTGTAAAGCAGAGCTTGTGTTGTGGGTGAATGTCTGATGTACATAATAGAATAAATTACATAGAATTATATTTTTATGATAAATAGAAAATACCCAGAACACCCGAAAGAATTATTTGCAGAACAAACAAAAAAAAAATCCTAAGCTGGAAATAGAATCCGCAACCTTCTACTTTGCAGGCAAATCGTGATCGTACCTATAGGTAATTAGTGAGATGAGTGGGATTCACAGATATCAGAATATCTGAAACCTTAACAGCCTGTATTGGTCCACAGCTGGACGCAGGCCTCCCCCTGATAAGCGCCTTTGTTAGCATTTTTGTCATGTGGGTTGGGGATCGCAGTATGGTGGTAGAATTGTTCTCCAGGGGGCGCTACTGCCCGCACCGCTGGATATCTCTTAGTCGCCTCTTACGACTCCCACGGGAAGAGAGGGTGGTGCAAATTCTAAGCTAGCGACGCACCCACACACCACAACCACACAGCTAGAATATCTGGAACCTGGGACGTAATTTGGTTTCATGTCTGGCAGTCCAACATCCAGCGGAGCACAGGGTTCGTTTTCCACCGCTACACTCAAATTAAAATTTTGCCTTTTGTATTATATTTACTTTAGTCTTTACTTTACCTATTGTGGGTTGGTTGGAATAAAAGAGTTATTATTTTTAACTGAGTCTATTGATAACACACAACACTCGTACATGAAATTACTATAGAATGCTTATCTTTAATCCTTAATTAGGATATGACTACTCAAAGGGGGCTCTACGAAGTGACTTTAATATAATCTGTAATCTTTAACTAGTTGTGTTCTTTAAGAGAGCTCGGTGGAATGACTGGCGAGACGCGGCTTAGCTACAGAAAAAGCTGAATAAGCGAAACGCGTTTGCGCCGCGTACTGCTAGCTAAACTGTGTCACCACATGCCCATCTGTCTTCACGTTAAGACCACCTATTTTATATAATATTGTGTGTTAAACGTAATAATATAAAAGACGTGTGGCACTCGGGGACTGCCGCGGTAAAGCTATTGCAATGCCATCTAGAGGCGAGTTGCTGAACTAAAGAGACGAACGTCATATTTCAAAAAGTCATTAAAAGTTCTACTATTCATCGATAGATGGCAAAACTAAAAAGTATCACCGCTGTTCCGGTCGGAGTGGGGAGCGTGAGGGTTTTTCGTTACGGAATTTCTGGATTCGGTCCCCGCGCTCAAGGCCCGCGATAGAAGCTATGCAATAGCTTAATAATATTATTACGTTTAACACACGGAGTTTTAAAAATCTATCGTACAGTTTGTGGTATCACATCACACTATAATATTATAAATGCGAAAGTTTGTATGGATGTATGAATGGATGGATGTTTGTTACCTCTTCACGCCGAAACTACTGATCGGATCTGGCTGAAGTTTTGCATGCAGGTAATTCTAATCCTGGAATCAAACAGGCTTTTTATCCCATAAATCAATACCCGTGGGATAATCACATTGAAACGTTTCCATAGGAGCTACGCGTGCGAAGCCGCGGGGCGCAGCTAGTCTATTATAAGCTATTTTTTAATACCTCTGTAATAGTTTTATCTCATATAGTTAAGGAGGAGATGCGAAAATAGAGTTAGGTGGCCAAAAAGCGCAACTTCGTATCTCTACCTTAGCCTAACAAAATGAAACTACATAGTAACCCTTTGAAAATTTTCGCGTATATCAAACGAAACGTCCCACAGCCCTGACAAGCTGTCGACGAAGTCCAAAGCTAGACCTTGACGAAAGGTCGCCCCGAGGCCGAAGTCAGGAATCAAAGGAGGATCTACTGAAAGATACCTCAAAGAAGCTCATTCCCCTTCATCTGGTCGGACTGACAACAAACGTAGTTACTCGCTTCTTGAATCCAAGATATTTTATGTAACCAAATAAATTTATGTAAGAATTAAATGTCTATTGAAAACATAATTACAATCAAACAAAATAAATAAATTTAAGTAATTACAATTGAAACAATTGAGCTAACTGCAGACTGTTGCAAATGTTCTACAGGTCTGATCTATAAAGAAAGAAAGAAAATATTTTTATTTACCTTTAAAATAAAACAAACACACAAAACGAAAACTTATGCTACTAGATAAATCTATAAACTTTCTCTCAGTTATGTGCGCAGAACATTCTAAGGCAAATATGGCCTCCACTCAGCGTTGTGCTGGGTGAACACTGGTGTGTCCACCCAGCGCTGGCTTTCAGTGAGGGCCATAGGCTTGTTACGTCACGACCGTCTGGAGTAGTACTACAGCCTATAACAATATCAGTTAGAAACTGTATGACAACGCTGATAACCCAATACTTAAGTAGCCACCTACTTGAGTTAGTTTTAGCTTCCCATAATAGGGTAAATGCGTTTATGTATTAACCTAAAGCAGCCCCTTCTACAGAAGGCGCTTATAAGCGGGAGGCCTGCGTCCAGCAGTGGACCAATACAGGCTGTTTGGGTGAGGTGAGGTGAGGAAACTCACCACTAAAAACACAAACAAAAACTTCATCAATAATAATGAGTGTTTTACAAGCAATGTAAAACATTTACGACAGTTTAATTTTAATTTTAATCACACTACGCATTAGGGCACACTATTTAGTAGTTTAAGTTTTAAGTTCTCAGTAAGAGAATTTTGTAATATCTTTTGAGAATAAAAATATCTAAAACCGTTTCAATGATTAATTGCACACGCACAGCGAATAAAGGGCAATTTTGAGTTCAAAAATAGACAGACCAATGAAACTGAATAAAAACTGCCGAAAAGAGAAATTGTTTCGAACTACACTTTGTTTACAAAAAAATTCTGGGATTCTATGACCGAGTAAAGGTAAGTAAAATACGTTGTATTGTATTACGTTATTAAACGTAAGTTACAAAGGATATCTCATCGTTGACGTATCTTTGTGCAAATAGCCGGGGGCAGCCGGCGGCAAACGTCCGCTCTTTGCAGCTGTTGACAGCGTTCTGGCAAAATCTGACAGCGCCTGCGGCCATTCACGTTTTGAGAAATGGAAACTACTTGTTATCAACGAAAGCATCTGTCATTTAATATTTCCTATTTCTTTTTTTCTTTTTTTGTATAGGGAACGCTGCTACGATTATTGATAGAATAAGAATAAAATATATTTATTTTATAGACAGAACATAAAGTAGTTATACATAAAACTCAATTTTAGAGGTATTTTTTTATTTTTTTATAGGTATCTTGATTTTTTTTTGTTGAATAGGCCTGTATAAAACCTGTTGGCATTAGCGGGGATACTTAGTAGCAATAACGTCCCCCGCGTTGTAGAATAAAGAAATAAGAATAGAATAATATAAATAAAGAAAAGAAATAATAATCTACATTCGCATTGTATTTCATTTAAATCTTTTAGTGCTTATTTATTTTCTTTATTTATTATAATAAGTAAGGAATCGTTGATAAATTTAGGCTCTAATGATCGGGCTGCTGAAAACAACAAAATATCAACAAGAGATAGTGGGTAAGATAAAGTTTTTTTCGTTTTAAGGGTAATTAATCCTCGGGAATAAATTGGAGCACCTCTAGACCATTCTTATCTCTATTAATCGGCGAAAATATCGACGACATAATCGAGCAAACTCATAACACAAAAATATAAAGGTATGCAGAACAAACATTACTAGAATATATGCGTTGTAACTTACAACTATTTATGCAAGTGGTAGTACCACTTACAACTTGTAAGTGGTACTACCACTTGCATAAAAATCTCATGTAGCATAAGGGCCGAACTCAGGTCTCTTTGGCATTCTAAATATTGCAATAATTTTGCGCACGCGACAGCATTCGAACATAAAACCTCCTTTTTTGAGGTAGTTTATTGGAGATAGCAAGTTATATCAAGTTGTTTTTTAATTTAAATAAATAAATATTATAAGCTCGCAAGCTGCGCGAGTTATGTTTCTGTGACCGCAACTGAGTTCCGATTCCGAAAGGCAATCAAATAAAAGAATTTTCAAAGGCCGAAGCGATCAAGGGATCTCAAAAACAGATGACACCACCGAATTGAATGCCTGGCCGAAATGTAAATGCATCACAAGTCAAAGAAATCCAATTCGGCGCGGTCACTGAAGTTTTAACTGACGTTTTAATTAGTGGAGCCTTATTCGCTGTCGACAGCTGTTTAAGGTGGCACGAAAATAATGTACTTAGCCGAAAGGGGGTTATCTATATATATAGTATCTGGACTCTGAGGGGATGAATTCTGCTCAAAGATTTTTTTTGTTGGAAAAAAATTTACTATTGTGTGCTGATGTAGAGTCAAATAGTTAATTAATTTACTTATTTTATGCTTCAGCCTTGCAGTGCAATGGCAACACATGTACTGAAATAACATACCTAATAGGATAATAAAGTGTTTTTTTGTAACAGTTTCTTTGACTTGCCTAAGTGATTATTTGTAAGCCAAAGTAAATCTTACTAATATTATATACGCGAAAGTTTGTATGTAAGAGTGTTTGTTACTGCTTCACGCAAAAACTACTGAACCGATCGGGCTGAAATTTTACATACAGGTAATTATAATCCTGGAATTAGCTTATGCTACTTTTTATCAGTTCTCATGGAATATAAATAACCTTAAAACTTTTTCATATAAATAACGCGAGCGAAGTCGCGGCCAGAAACTAGTAAATTATAAGTTTAAGAACTTCAATCTTCCCCTTAATATTTCTTATGATATTTTAATGGAACATGATCAGGCTTAAGTAAGTTATTTTAATGGAACATGATCAGGCTTAAGTAAGTTATTTTAATGGAACATGATCAGGCTTAAGTAAGTTATTTTAATGGAACATGATCAGGCTTAAGTAAGTTATTTTAATGGAACATGATCAGGCTTAAGTTAGTTATTTTTATGACTTAAAAAACTACCGAAACAAAGCTTACAAGGGTTTTATAGTAGGTACAAAATGTGTCTACACTAATATTTTTGTAATGAATAAATCTCTAAATCTAATCTCTTTCTCTGTCTCTTTCATAAGTAATTTTTTTGAGTTTATTTTTCACAAAAATGTCCACCTCTACCAAAAATAACATTATTTTTGTATTATAACTGTATATTTTGATAAATTAGAATATTTTGCGTTAGGAAAGTAAAGCGAGTAGATATAGTTAACTAAAACAAAACGGAAAGTCTAACTAACTAATATCAGTTTTGTGACTATGTTCTGGAAAACTATTTTTAGCATTCTGCATCCAATCTAACTACAAAAAAATCATATTAAAAACTAGTATAATTAATATAAATGGCCTAATGATATCAATAAATAAATTAACAATCTGAAATCTGCTCTCGTTTCTTGAAATACGGGCGTAGCGAGATAATCAGAGCTATTGGCGTAGTGTGGTGCCGGCGGCAAAGAATTTGCACCACCCCAATTCTTCCCGTGGGTGTCGTAAGAGGCGACTAAGGGATATCTTCTGGAGGGCGGGCAGCAGCGCCCCCTGCAGAACAAATCTTCCACCAAACTGCGATCCCCAACCCGCATGCCCAGCGTGGGGAAGATGGGCATTACTCCCATGAGTTAAACACCAAAAAGGCGTTTATCAGGGGGAGGCCTGCGTCCAGCAGTGGACCGATACAGGCTGTGGATGGATGTGGATTGGCGTAGCGAGATAATCAGAGCTTGGAAAGGTCTGTTTTTCATTACCTAATTATTGTGTTCAAAGAAAATCTTTATCCATATCCTTGTCAAATTTAATAACGATCCGTTTAGACATGGCACGGCCGTATTTGCGTGAAATTCTGAAATTATCGTTAAATCATAGCGAATACTGCCTAGCTACTGCAGCAATTAAACTGATGGACAGAATGCATAGGTCGAGTGGTCCAGCCGAGTGTTCGAGTGGTTGAGTGCTCGAGTGGTCTGGATCGAGGGCTGTTTCGGGGGTTTAATTACTGCTGATGGACAGGGTTATTAAGTTTCGGTGAAATGAATGTCAAGTTATCATCATGAGAACGGTGGAATACATGCATTTGTTTGCGCCCTTTACGCCGCCATGGTAACTGAGTTTTGTGACCAGTAACCTTAGAATAAATCGCTATCTTAAGTACTCAAGTACGTTACAAAAGAAGACTTTATCTTTGGCACTCAGAGTCCACCAGTCGAGTGGACGACACGTTTATAACTTATAGCCTAGATTAAATCGTAGGATACTACTGAAGTGCACCTATTTGTCATCATCATCATCATCAGCCTATATTAGTCCACTGCTGGACATAGGCCTCCCCTAATGAGCGCCATAGCGCCCTGTCTTCAGCTTGACGCATCCAGCATCTGCCTGCAGTCTTTCGCAGATCATCATCCCACCTATTTGTGCACTATACTAATAATCACACTAATGTTATACAGGGTGATTGGTGGAACGATGTAGGGATTCGGATATTATTTTAGGTAAACAGAATATGTACGACATATTCTGTTTACCTAAAATAATATTCGATTTTGAACTCTATTTAAAAGCAATAAGTTCATGAAATATCCTAACTATTCTGAGCCCTATAATTTATTGTACATAAAGTCGTCGTCTTATTCTCTTACTTACTCTCCCCCTTAGTGCGCGTTCATGCAAGCACTTTATCTTTGGAAGTGACGTCACAATACTGCTTTCTTGGATGGGATGAGAACGGCCACGGCCACAGAGGAGGCCAGACATAAAACGGGGCTGAAGTGTCTCATTGAGGCATCTATCCCATCCACACCCGCAGAAAAGCTGAAACGAAGCTGTCAGTCACCAAAGGTCCTGCTCCGATACTTCAAGGAGCTGGGCTGGTTATTGCCTACTTAGGCATGGGGATAATGCACAATACACTCCTATGCGAGTTGTCCGTGCAGATCTTAGTTCCTCCACTCAGAATTAGAATTAGAATTAGAATGGGATGAGAAGTAGCTTTAATAATAAGCCGTACTGTTCGCCGAAGAGCTTTATAGTATCTTCCTAAGTGCTCCGTCTCTATGCACAGCCAGTTTCCTTTGTCATATTTTGTATTCTTCTGACTCCTCTGTGTTGTTCGCAACAGGCGAATCCATCCACTTCCTTTGCTCTCAGATATGTCTGGAACCTTGTCCATGCCGATAATAATTTCCTTTCTGCTTTTTCACAAGTTCCTCATTTTCTCGTGACTCGAAAGTTTCTTCCTGGTCTAGTAGACCTTCATTCTCTGCTTTAACTGCTGTTGTCTGTATCATGACGTTTACTGGTGAATTTTCCAATGGAGTTTCCTCGACACTAGTTTTCGTGGGGTTCTCCTGCTGGACTTTGGTTACCAGAAGTCCAGAGCCGGGTCTATGTTCCAGTTTCTTTATTTCAGTCAGGTAAGCGTCGGCCGTGTTGCTGGAGTATCGTTGCTGGATCTCAACCGCGTAAGTCTCTTCATTTATTGTGCGGTATTTTACGAAGTTCACTTCTGCTGTCGCACCTGGACGAACAAATGCAAATTCAAATTCAAAAATGCTTTATTTGCATAAATACAATAAATGTACACTTAGAAAAGGTCAAATCATATTAAAAAAATACACTGACGCGGAAATAAAGTGGTATTTTTTATTTCGGCCGCTTCGGTATGTAGACTAAGGTAATGAAACGACGAAGAAACATTTAGCCTGTTAGTTGTTATTATACGAGTTGTAGCAAAATCCGTCCCAAGTTTTTTATGTTTTAGATAATCTGTTATTTTATGGTAAGCCTTTTTGCACAGTAAAGTTTTGACAATTTGTTTGAACTTATGGACTAAACATTTTTGAAGCTCAGTAGGGGTTTTATTGTAGAATCGTATACATTGCCCTTTAAAATATACATTAGTTTTATGAAGCCTTGTTGTGGATACAGCGATTTTATGTTTATTTCCAGTATTGAAATTATGTATATTGCTATTTTTTGGGAAACTTTTGGAATTTTTATGAGTATACAACAAGTTTTCGTAAATATATTGACTTGGTACTGTCATTATACTTGTTTCTTTGAATTTATCACGTAGGGATTATCTGGGACCCATTTTATAGATGGCACGAATAGCCCACTTCTACAGCACAAATACAGTATACCATCACACTAATATTATAAATGCGAAAGTTTGTATGGATGTTTGTTACTTCTTCACGCCAAAACTACTGAACGGATCGGACTGAAATTTTGCATATATGTAATCCTAATCCTGGAATCAAACATAGGCTACTTTTTTTCCCATAAATCTGTTCCTGTAGGATAGAAATCACCTTTAAATGGTTTCATAGAAAAAATGCGCGTGATAGATTTAGATGCTTTACCTACCTAGACAATTATCTTATCTTGATAGAATCATGAAATTACCTGCCTTACGACGCAACCTAACAATTTGGGGGTAGAAAATAATGAAATCAGAAGTCAGAATTCAATAACTTTATTTCTTGAGGTTGACCGATAAACACATAATATGTACAAATAAGTAGAAACAAGGTGTTATTGAGATTCTGTTCACTTCAATCTTTTATCCACTAGTGGAAGAAGTGAACAAGAAACCTCTAGCAAGTATATAAAACCTTATTATTAAAGACATACTTACATAATAAGATAGCCTTAAAATAGAACCTTCAATACCTAATTGTTATGCTTAAATCATCTAGGTAAGACATTTCTTAGTGATCTATTGTTCTGTGGACACATCTTAATAGATAGGGGTTTTATAATTTACCACATAAGTATTACGTACCATAACAGATGTTTCTCGTTCTGTCGCTGACCAAAAAAAAGTGGCGTGATCAGGCTTACAATATTAATATCACCTCACAACAACTAAAATCCTCGTCACGAAACTGTCTCGTCAATCCGTCGTTTATCGGCGGCGGTTGGCACAACATTTTCCTTCTGATTAACAATTATTTTGTATAATCTTATAAAATATCTATAACAAATGTCCTTAAATTTTAGTTAATAATTTAGAATACACAGCACCAAGAATATAATGCAATATGAAATAGCTTACTCATTAATGAAGCTGATTTGTATTGGAATTCGAATTTGATCGGGAAAGCAAACAGGAAATATCAAGCCTGTCACATTTCATAATTGAATATCTATTGAAACTATATTGTTTACCACTACATATACTTACAATATTAGATATTAAATGACAATATCTTACACGCGCGAAGCCGCGGGGTTCAGCTAGTAAGACATATACTATGGAAGTAGCTGAAATAAACCAGTTTAGATGAGTCCACGTCTGTAAGATCACGGTTTTTTTTATTCAAGATGTTCTTGATCTTGATTTAGGTATTCATGTTTTTCACCACAGCGTGTTTTGATGTCAAACTATAGAATTCGGTACAATTATTGTTATACGTTTTATTTTTACATAATTTTCTTGCAGGTCTTTTTTTATACTTGTGATAAATTTTACATACATTTTGCTCGTGTACCGCTCTCTCATTGTAATGGAAAATATCTGGATGACCGAGCTTTGCTCGTTTTAAATTTGATTTTTTAGAAATTTCAAAATTATTATTAGCCATTAGATGTCAAGAAGAGTCATCTTTTTTAGTTTAGTGTTTAAGTTGATAAGGATAAAGTTGATTATTGAAAACGCGAGTAAAATAGTATTACTATTCGCCAATAGATGTCAGGAAGAATCATTTTTACGATAAATTTGAAGAAGTCAACGTTTTCTTAAAATGAATCGTAGCTGGATCGACTTATCGCCCCCGAAACCCCCTGTATACGAAATTTAATAAAAAAAACCGTTGGAGCCAGATTATATAGAAACAAGAATTGCTCGTTTCAATCATTGTTCAGTCGGTCTCCCGCCAATGTACCTAAGTATTCCGGTTTGTTCAAAACGCTGATAGTTGTTACTGCGTTTCATATGCGTCTAGCCTACGAATAAGATTCTTATTCGTAGCGTCTAGCAAACCCGACCGACTAAAGAACGATTTACGTTACGTAAGGTACTTTGTTACTTTCATGTCAACTATCCAGTCAGCATTAACGTGCCAGCGCGTCTCCCAAACAAGGGAAATTGCTATAATTACCTACTACCGTTGTTGGCAGGTTGATTGGTGACGGATCACAGACCAATCCGTTTAGCTTAGCAATTAAATTTACATAAGTAATTCTGTAAGTGTAGCTAAAGCTAAGTAGATCGTGAAAATGTGTGTTTGATACATTAAGGCCGTTGGTTAAGGCACTGCGAGTCTTCACACTAGCGCCACTACTTATTTTTCCTTATTAAACAATATTGTGCTAAATTCACTAAATGCCAGTAAACAGATTTCACACGAATTGTGTCTATTGTTGCCCGGATTGGATACCGGTGACATCGGGAGCACCAATCACAAACTCACACACATAACACAAACGCACCCATCTCCTCACACACACATCCGCACACACTACACACAAATGGGGTCTCCTGTTACCCAGACTCTTAGGAGACTGGTGTCTTCAGGAGACTCATCTTAATGGTTTTTTTTTCACATTATTGTTATTACTTTATTTAATTTAACGTTAGCTTGATTTGTTTTATGTTAAGAACCCATGGACGGACAACTTTCCATGGGTTCTTAACTTAGATACAGGTTTATCCTAGTTTGGGGATCAAAGATGTAGTAATTCTAGGTCTTAAATATATTTCAATAATCGTTTAAATTATAAAAAGTTTACAAAATAATTTTTAAAAATGATGACGAAGGTATTTATTAGCGTCAAATATGGTTTAAACGTAACACTTAATAAATGTTTTATTATGTAATCAAGATATTATAAAGCTGTCATGTTATTTTGGAATAACTTGGTGTTCTTTTTTTTATATGTATTTCTAAATTCCAGTGACCGATCTCTTGCCATTCGAGGATCAAGGAAAATAAACCTAGGTGGCGGCACTAGCGGGACCTAAGTACAGTGCCTTAACACTTACTTCGGATAGGAGATGACTATAAAAGTGTACAAGTCGATTGCGAGATCACCAGTCACTGTACGACTTTACTACAACACCTACCTAACTGCATCCTCCAGGCAGTATGAAGTGCTTGGTAAGTAGATATCACTTTATTTTATAAACAAGATTACAATCAAATAATAAAAACAAATTAGAACAATAATAATACACCAACATAAGGCGCATACACCAGTGAAAGTGGTGCCCCCACTTATTTTATCTTATTATTTCGTTAAACATAGGAAGTTTTAAAAATCTATCGTACAATTTGTGTTATCTATTATAAGTTATTTAATGCCTCTGTAATAGCTTCATTTTGTAAAGCTTAGGCAGAGATACGAAGTTGCGCTTTTTGGCCACTAAACTCTATTTTCGCATCTCCTCCTAAACTATATAAGGTAAAAAATTTACAGAGGTATCAGAAAATAGCTTATAATAGATACCACAAACTTCACGATGGATTTTTAAAATGTTCTATTTTAAGGGTACCTAATAATATGATAAAATAGCTAGCGCTTTCATATTGGCTCCTGTATTCGCCTTAATAAGTAAGGGTAAGAACAAAAAAGGAAAATTACACTTGGTTTAGGGTGATAAACACGCTGTCATAACGTGTCTTGTTCTGTGAAGTCACACTTCACATTGTCAACTCACAAAGCGCAACTGTTTCTTCGTTAATTTTGAATCAAAATAAAATAAGATACGCTAAAACGATAAATAGATAAAAAAATGTATTTGGTTCTACAGACACATACATACAATTAACATAAAGATACAAATTGTAACAAAAGTATAATAGGTTTAATTAATCAAGCAAGAACTTAAAGCAGTAGGCAAGTACAAAGTAGAAAATAACTTAGTGTAGATAAGTTTGGGTGTGTTACATTGCTCTGATTTATTTTTGCTTAAAAACAAAAACAGATTTTTCAGCCAAAACTGGATCTAGAGCGAGCAGAACAACAAATATTTTAAATTGTAGGTATTATATTTAGCCAGTTGTGTCGCACTGCTGGTTAATAAAGAATAAAAATAAAATTTAACTCAACAGAAAAACACCAAACAACCGCAAAATTATAAAAAACATATCCCGCCAAAGCGTCATGCCATGACAATACAAAATGTGAATTGTGACGTCACGTTCGCTCTTGCCAATAGCGTTGCGTTTAGAAATTTAACGATTTATATCTAATACATCTACTTTCAATTATTAAATTTATCAATAAAAAGCATCAAAACATACAAAAATACATATAGGATTTCTTTAAGTTTAAATAAAGATTAATAAAAACAATGATACTTATTAGCTCTTTTAAATCGCACACTTATTATAATAATTATCTGCTACACCATAGTACTATTGGTTTTTTTACTTTTCTTCAGTTGATTCTCGCATCCCTCGCGATGCTGGCCGCATCATCACCCTACAAGGGTTACGAGGTCGACAGCGGCTGGCGGGGTGTCAGCCAGCCCGGGGTCTACATCCCTGCGATACTCTTGCGGGGTGCATTACAACCTGGGGTCCACATTCCCCTCGAACACCAGCGAACTATCAGCATGAGGTATCCGAGTATGACCGCTGGCACCATGCCTGGCTTCGCCCTTCTTGATGACCGTGCAGCCGTGGGGGATGCGGACATGATGGACATGGAAGCAAGGAAGCGAAGAAAAGGGAAGAAACATAGGAAGAAACAAAATAAAAAGAGCAGATGGGTACAGATACTCATAGATATGGCTAAAAAAGGGGGTAAAATAGTGAGTAAACAAGTTTTGGAAGCATTAACTGAAGAAGGCATGAATCAGATTTTTGATGTTTTGCACAATACGAATAATCAAAATAGTAAAGAGAATGCGGACATGATGAACATGGAAGCAAAGGAGGGAGTATGGGCAAAGATACTCAAGAATTTGGATAAAGGTGATCCAAACGCATCAGAGCAAACAAAAGAAACCAAACAATAGTTGTTCTAAATAGAATAAATGTTTGAATTGTGCGAAGTTATTTTTATTAAACTCGTAGATTTGAAGTGAATTTAAAGACCGATTATTTTAATTTTTAACCGACTTTATTTATAAAAGGAGAAGGATATTCAGATGAATTTGTTTTTTTATTTGTAATAATATGCTCGTCCATTTCTCAATTACGGACTGATGATGACCGGCGCGGCGGCGGCGGTTAATAGGGAATTTGGTTTTATAAAACCAAAACCGACCCCTCTAGATCCAGAATAACCCCTTTCGTCTAAGTAGACACACACAGCCATGTTACGTGGCATGGCACCCTGCATAGTAAACAAGACTACATACTTAGGTAGTATTTTACAGTCTTTGAATACAAGACGTCTCACGGCCATCGCATATGGAGGAATATTGCAAAGATTAAAAAAAGGTGGATTCGTCCTTGAATGCGTGTATTAACAAAATGAAAAGCGCGCAGATAATATTAGTATTTTTGCCAATAAACCTAACTGTTATTTATTATCACCATTCATTGTAAAAATAAAATTTCATTATCAAATCACATTCCACGAACTTTTCTCAAGAGAGTCAAAAGTCATGAGTCAAATCGTTTATTCTTTAAAGTTACAAAAATGAGCGCCCGCCCACAAATGACTTGAGAAAAGCTTTTCTCGACGTAGAAACCAGACAACAAAACTCTAGTTCGTTTCTAGAAGACGGATCGAAGTTGATTAAGTTAAATATTAGTTTAACCATTAATTACTAAATTCACCACGTTTGGCGGATTGGCGACGGATTACTGACCAACTCTAATTAGTTTAGTCATGATAGCTACTTAGGTCCGTAAGTGTGGCTAATTCTAAATAGATCGTGAAAATGTACGATTATGCTTAATCAAGTACATCCTTAGCTGATAGGAGATGGCTATAAAAGTGTACAAGTCGATTGCGAGATCACCAGTCACTGTACGACTTTACTGCAACACCTACCTTACTACAGCTCCAGGCAGTATGAAGTGCTTGGTAAGTAGATATCACTTTATTTATTTTATAGGTACTTGTTTCTGCCCGCGGCTTTGCACACGTGTTTTCACAAAGTATACAGGGACGGCTAGCTGCCGACTACAAGGATCGCAGTCGCGTCCGTGTATTTGAGACGTGCGTCTATACGATCCTTTATTATGTTAATCCAGCGGGTTGTTCAGAAACTTAGTTATAATGTGTGCCCGGTTAGACGTACACGTAACAAATAAAGAAATAATAATAATACAAATTGAAAATATGCGACATTTTTATTAGTGTCTTCTATGATTCTATTCTATCGAAATATAAAATTGTATATTGCGTGGCGATTATGACAATAACTAATATTATTGCCATTTACTTCTTACATTCTACACAAAAATCTTCAAAATACTTTGACGAATTCATTTTAATGTAAGCGATCACATGAAATGTAGTTGTTAGAAGTAAGTTGTAGAAAATCATACACATAAAACATGTGGATATTGTTACAAACATCCCTAGGCGCAGGGACGGGGCTCCCGAAATAAGCGGCCCTATTGGGCCCTTTACTCCCGTATCGTCTAATTTTTGTATTAACACATTCACTGCTCAGGCCCAGCATGTAGTTCTGTATTAGCCGTCATCTGTGAGTTGTGAGCACTGTATGCTTTGATGAAATCGATGAATCATTGAGTACCTAGCCTAATGACTTCATCGTTGAATTCAAATAATGCAGTCGACATCCCAGGCTGAATTCCATATTGTTCATTAGAGATTATATTATTCTCATCGTAATAAATTTTACATTGCTTGCAAATGAATTTTCAGCAATTACATCTATGATTGGCATAACAGTTATAAGTCTATAATATTTGTTATTACTTTTATCATATTATCACCCATATATTTTAAGATACACCAAATACCATCAATACCCGGATGCTTTATTGTGTTTTTTATTGTTGTAATATTATTAAGCTATTGCATAGCTTCTATCGCGGGCCTTGAGCGCGGGGACCGAATCCAGAAATTCCGTAACGAAAAAACCTCACGCTCCCCACTCCGCCGGGCAAGGAGGTGTGGCTTGAAGGCCATACAAAAACAGAGATAACTTTATGAAAAGGTGTGATGTTCACAATAAAAATACAAGAAACAAGAACAAATTACTCATCCCATCATATGGATTACGAAAGGTAGGGAAATCATTTGTGGGCAATTGCGTAAGATTCTATAATAAGCTTCCATCTGAAGCAACTGAGCTCCCTATTCGTAAATTTAAACTGTACATAAAACGAAATCTTATCAAGAAAGCATATTACTCCGTAGATGACTACGTCAATGATGTTAATGCTTGGCCGGATGTCGCCCAGTTCCGCACAGACAATAGTATGTAAGACCAGTTAGACTTAGTTATCCTAAGATTGTATTAGTTGATAAGCGATAAACTTGCTAGTGGTTTCTTTTTCACTTCTTCCGCTAGTGGACAAAAAATTGAAGTGAATTAAAGTCAATTGCATCTTGTTTCTTGTTTGATAGTAATAACTATTTATCAAGCTGTTTATATAGTAAAAATTTGACTTGTCTAAGTACTTATTTTGTAAGTCTAAAGAAATAAACGATTTGACTTTGACTTTGACTTTGACTTTGGCCGTGCATCGTCTAACGTCGTTTCAGTTCGGCAGTCTTCGACACGGTGTTGTGTGCGTGCGATTAGACGTATTGTACGACTCTACGAAACTCGCACGAATCGAGACGAGCTGCTCCGAAATAGGACGAATACATAAGCAGCTGTTTATGAGAAAGTATATATGTGTATAGGGTCACCACGCTCAAAAAGTGTAACTTGAATTAATATCAAAGAAAAAGCAATACTGCATGAATAAAATAAAGAAATAAAATTATAATTGCATAAGTTGATACAAAATGCTATGCAATAGCTTTACCGCGGCAGTCCCCGAATGCCACACGTCTTTTTTATATTTTGTTTTAAGAGTTGTATTTTATGTTATTGACTTATTTTCTTGAAATGCGTATGTAAATAAGGCATTTATTACAGGTTCTAAATTATGTCATCAACTGATTCCTTCATACTTACTGTTAAATTATAAAAAAAATCCATAGTTTTTTAGGAGTCTTTTTCAATTAATTCCACATATCAAAACAGAAAAACGAGGGGTTATCATGTCGTTAACACTTGTAACATTCTAGCTTAAACGAACCATAGTAAGAGAAACAATCACAACTGAAAAAAATCAATCATACATTTTTTTCGGTACAAATCGTTCCGCGATGGCACAGCACCACGAGCGCAACTTAGGTGAAGAAGAAGGATTCACGAATCCTTGAAACAAGCTGTCACAGTCCCAACAAAAATCATTCAAAATCTCATTTGTTTTTGGTACGTTCATCATTTTCATACGTAGTCTCCCTTATTTTCCAGACTTGACGACGAATTCGCCCAAAGTCATGCACCTCTCGAGTATCCTGCATCGTCTGAATATGCAAACAACATGAAAAAATAAAGTGATGGCGAAGTGAGGTGGGTCGAGTGATTGCTCCGGCTCGATAAGAATTTTTTAGTAAATTAAAGTTATTGAAGATGTCTTCTGTGTCTTATTCTTCTAATCAAACAAAATTTTAAAGGTACCTCTATAGTTTGATTTTTAATTCAGTAGGTATTATCGTCATTATCAGTCTATATTAGTCTACTGCTGAACATGGACCTCTCCTAATGAACGCCATAGTGCCCTGTCTTCAGCTGGCTGCAGTCTTTTGCAGGGTAATCGATTGAGTAGTTGGTTGTGAATTGGGATTGTAATACCTATCAGAAACCTTTTAATACCTAAATACGAGAACGTTTTCACTTCTCTTGCTCACAAAGTGTGTCATTATTATAGAGTCACTTGGGGGGGCTAGAGTTCGATCTATTCAGCCGGGACAATAGTACATTATTGCTCAAGGGATGAAAGTAACTTATTTACCCCCGAGACGGGGTTTGGCGCTCGAGCGTAGCGAGGGCGCTAATAGTTCGAGGGACTACTTTCACCCGAGGTAAACACTGTGCTTTTCATTACGAATACATTTTCCTTTTAACTTCGTACAAAAAATCTAATTAAGGTATAAATATTACATCTTAAAGTCACAACTAGCCAAATTTAACTTTTTAATGTAATACTGTTTTATATTATACAATAAAAAGTTCACATTCTACGCAGTTCTGTCTTTCTTATGTAATATCATAACAGCTTATTTTGAAATTATGTTACTTAATAAAGGTATAGTAACATATTATATTGAAAAATATTTCAACTACCTACCTAGCAGGAGATTTTTTTTTATTCAAATGATAATAATGAAAAAACATATTGTATTTAATGAATCAACAAGTTTACCTTCTAATTGTTTGCATATATAAAGAGATTTTTTATGTTTTATTATAATGATACCTTATTTGAGCTAGCATTCCTTTTTTGTAGTAAATAACTTTTCCATTTGTAGAAAGAAATTTTTTATTACACAGTTTAAGAGATCAATTATTACACTTAGAACTATGAATAGAAGATTGTTAACAGATTATAAACGAAAATAATAGAATAAAGAAACATTTATTAAATCAATTAACACGTTAAACTTCTTTTGTTGTTAAATTTTTTGCATTTTAAAAGAGATCACATCATTTGGCCCCTTTATTATACCTACTTAATTATTACCTAATCATCCTTCTCACACAGTTATAATAATTATTAATCAAGGTTAAATAGTTAAATGGCACTAAAAATAATTGAGATCACAACAAATAACAATGATAGGCTACATAATTATGTTAAGTTTATAATAAAATTATACTTATTTGAGCTAGCATTCCTTTAAGGTACCTATATCAATAACTTTTAGATTTTTATCTCCTACTAGCAGCGCCTCGCGGTTTCACCCACGTAGTTCCCGTTCCTGTGGGAATTCCGGGATGAAATATAGCCTATGTCACTCCCTGAAACATAAGCTATTTGATGATGAAATATTTTTTTTAATCGGTCCAGTAGTTTCGGAGCCTATTCAATGCAAACAAACAAACAATCAAATCTTTCCTCTTTATAATATTAGTATAGATAGTATAGATAGGAACAAAACTCTGGTTGAACACATTGATTTAAAAAGGGAAGATAGGTTACGTTCTCCCAGCGCTTACTAAAAAATTGGCATGTGTTACAACTACACGCAAACACATACGCTCACAGTTATATTTCCAGTCCTGTGCAATACAAAGAAGAACAAAGACGGAAAGACGTATATAGTACCGAAGTGAGACTGAGACAACAATATTTCACGCGAATCACGACCGCCCGTGCCGCCGGTCAGACGGTGACTGATGTGGGAGAACACAATTTTACACAATTTGAGGTTGCCACTTTCGAGCAACCAGTGCCTCATCTTCGTTTTTAATAAATCAATGGTTGAACACGATGATTCTGGGACAAAACATCACAGTTTTGAATTTTACCATACGAGGTAACAAAATCAGTAATCACCTTTTCCAGATCAACTGCAAAATATATATTATAGTGTCGGGATCGCTGCGTTTCTGCGTTTGGTTATCAACGTCTTCTTCGTACTTTTAACGTGCTGAAATATACCGCTCATGATTATTCGCAATTTCTGTGTCTAATTTCTTGGTTCGGGTTGTGAATAATGAACTTTTTACACACTTCGCACCTACCCCCACCTCTCTTCCGTATAATAATATTACACAAAATAGGCCTAACTGGTTACTTGTGCCTTTTATTTTCATTACAATGATTTTAAAAGTAAAGTTCACTTTAGGTATAAAAGGAATATCTGTCTCTAAATCAGCCTTTTTAATGTAACACCTTTTAAATAAGCCTTTTCTATTTAGCAAAAGAAAAAAAAATAACATAAGATAGAAGTCATATCCATGCATTTGTGTTCTTTTAACTTAATCATTGTCAAATGTGCCTTTTTGAGCTAAAAAATAAGAATTTGGATGTCACATGTGCCTTTTGGGCTTTCCGTAGCTCTTCGCTTATTTAAGATATATTTTTCTTTTAAGGCCCATACACCAGCGAAAGTGGCGCCCCCAACTATTATATTTTATTATTACGTTAACGCAGGAATTTTTAAAAATCCTACGTTCAGTTTGTGGTATCTATTATAAGCTATTTATTAATGCCTCTGTAATAGTTTCATTTTGTAAAGCTTAGGAAGAGATACAAAGTTGCGCTTTTTGGCCACCAAACTCTATTTTTGCATCTCCTCCTAAACTTTATGGGATAAAATTATTTATTTATTTATTTATTTATTACATGGAAAACCAGATGCTTTTATATACAGAGTTACAAATTAATAAATACCAGTAAGCTTATCGAAGGTTTTCACGGGTAGTTATCAGGATAGTGCAACAAATTAAGACTATGAACAATGTGTCTAATCTACACGTATGTATCACCTATAGATAGTGTTTTTGAGTTCCAGTACAATATTTTAAACTAAGCAATTTTAATCATCATTATCGTCATTGACGCCAAAAAATCCTCCACCAGGCCGCCGTCTGGCCGCAGTGACACTTGTGCAAAATAGGTCAAGGTCGAATTGCTTACTTAAGTGGTTAAAATTGTTACTCGCTCGCCATAAGAAGGAATTTTGCCGGTAGTTAGTGCCAGCATGAGGAAGGGAGATAGGGGGGCTAAATCTAATAGATTTGAAGGGTACGTTGAGATTAATTTTTTGAAGTAAGTTGGGACAGTTAATTTTATTCGATGTGATTTTGAGTAAAATAGATATGTCGGCGATCTCACGCCGCTTAGAAAGAGGGAGAATGTGAAATTGCTTGCATAAATTGAGGTAATTATCGGAAGTGTATGGAATTTTTAGACGGAAACAAAGGTACTTTATAAACTTAATTTGAATACGCTCGATTCGTTTAATATAGACATCATAACAAGGGTTCCAAATCTGTGATGCATATTCCAATGTGCTTCTTACGAACGTACAGAACAGAATCTTAAACGTTTTCGCACGGTGAAAGCTAGATGCACTCCTCATGACAAATCCTAGCGCCTTATAGGCTTTAGAAACTATTGTATTTATGTGATTATCGAACATGAGTTTAGAGTCATGGATGACACCGAGATCCCTTACAACGCGACAATTCTGCAGAGACTCTGACTTCAGTGAATAATTGAACGGAATTATTGTTTTCTTCCGAGAAAAAGTCATAATGGAACACTTAGATGGATTGAGCTCGAGTTTATTTATATGACAATAGTTATCTAGCCTGGAGAGGTCCGC
The DNA here is from genome assembly GCA_955876795.1 of Eupithecia tripunctaria. NCBI lineage: Eukaryota > Metazoa > Arthropoda > Insecta > Lepidoptera > Geometridae > Eupithecia > Eupithecia tripunctaria. The sequence goes on along the minus strand of OY041623.1, from coordinate 1,042,112 downwards.
TTGAAGATCAAGAACATCATTCAGAGACTTAATAATTTTAAAAATCTTCATGTCGTCGGCAAAGCTTAGCACATGATTGTTTGGAAAGCAACTGAAAATATCGTTCACAAAGATAAGAAATAGCAGAGGTCCCAGCAATGAACCCTGTGGTACACCGCTGGGAATTGAGACCCAACTGGAAATATAGTTGCTGATTACAATAGCCTGAGAGCGGTTGTTAATATATGACGCGAACCATCTGAGCAAGTCGCCCCTAATGCCGATAAGGTTAAGTTTCTTTAATAGTAATTTATGGTCAATCCTGTCAAAAGCTTTACTGTAGTCAGTATAAATCACGTCAATTTGATGGCCATTATCCATAGAATCGGTCAAAAAATCATTAAAAATAACAAGGTTAGACACCGTCGAGCGACCTCTAAGGAATCCATGCTGCGATATATTAAAAGAATTCTGGAAGGTGGCGTACACTTGATTGTAGACGATTCTTTCAAAAATTTTAGCTATTATGCATAACTTTGAGATCGGCCTATAATTAGAGATATCCGATTTGGGTCCCTTTTTGTGAACAGGTGAAACAAAAGCGGATTTCCAAATACTCGGAAATTCACAGTTTGCCAAGGATTTGCGAAATAGTAAAGCAATAGGTGTACACACTGATTTCGCGCAACCGATCAAAAATATCGGGCTGATATTATCATGACTTAGAAGTGTCTAATTGAGTAATTAATCTTTCAACAGTGAGTTCGTCAATCTCTATACTTCCAATATCGTGTATGTTCGATTGTAAGTCAGAAGTTTCGTCATCGGAAGCCTGCGCTGAGGGTGGAGAAAAAGTTGAGAAGAAGTAATTTGAAAAAGCCTCGCAAATGGAATCGCCAGTGGAATGTGTGGAAGTGAAAATTCATAAAATCGTTGTACGGTTTTAGGTTTTCCACTACTACTTTAGCCTCTTCTTTTATAGAACAGTGCGTTAAATCTATGTCTATATCAATGTCTGAACTCATTGTAATAATCACACAAAATTGTACAACTCGAAAAAACATACGAAGATAGGATTGACGTATTTCCGCAGAATATAGCCATGGTAGCTCTCGCTATTCTTCCACGGTTGAATAGACATAGTAGAATACCCTGAACTATTCTATCATTAATTTTTATTATTTAAAAAATGCTAAATATTTTGCTGAAATCTATGTTATTTTAAAGGAATAGTTGAATATGGTATTTTACCTCTAATTTATTTCAAGTTTACATTACGCTGTAATTGAATGGCCGTATGAATTGCGTCAAAAACTAGACGCAAAAGCCATTTGATCTCACAAGAGAAGTAGAATGCATGGTTCAAGAGAAAGGTGAGGTGACAGCTGTCATTTGTTTTGTACTTGTCATTTCTTTTCGTCCCTAGGGACGAAAATTATAACTTTCGTCCCGTTGCGCAGGCAACTTCCGACCTACTTTCAGAGTATGAATAGTGAAAAATATTTTTTCTTTCGAATAACACGACTTTTTGGTATTAGATAAACATAGAATTTGGTAACTTCTTTTCGTTTACTACTTAATTGATTGAAGGTGAATACAATTAAAGCCACTAAATAAATTACTTTCTGCATTCACAGTGCTTTTCCCTATACTGTACCCTATACTTAAGATCTTTTTGTACAACAGTTGACAATAAATATATTTCTGATTCTGATTCTGATTCTTTTCATTACGAATAGGTAAACAGAGAGTAAGAATAAAAACATGTATTAACTACTAAAGAACATAATACACTAAAGAAAATAATAAATGTGAAATCAGGCGTTAAATCCGTATCCGAATCAGATGAATTGTTTCCGAGCACACATTACCTTGGGAAAATTATGCAGTTAGGTAAATATAATTTTGAGGACTAAAGGAAGTTCCAGCTAGGCTGGGCAGCGTTTGGGAAGCTACGTCGAGTCTTCTCGTCATACATACCGCAACGCTTGAAATTATAGCGCAGTCACTGAAGTCCCCTTTACACTGACGTTTCAATTATTGAAGACTTATTCGCTGTCCAGCTGTACATTATGCCACAGAATAATGAACAAAGCCGAAAGGGCGTAATTCTGGGCTCCGAGAGGAAAAAATTGAAATTTTGATGAAATTTTGTTCAAAGATTTTGAATTAAAGAAAAAAAGTGGACTATTGAGTGCTGCTGTTGAGTCAAATAATTCCCTTTTTTACTTTATTTATCCTTCAGCCTTTCATTGCAATGATAACACAATGTACCTACTGAAATAGCATAATAATGTATTTTTTTATAGCCGTATCTTTGACTTGCCTTAGTGATTATTAGTAAGACAAAGGAAAATCCTAATCCTAATCTATTAATATTGTAAGCTAAAAAAAGTTTGTTTCTATGTTTGTTAATATTTTACGCAAAAACTAGTGAACCGATCGAGCTGATTTTTTTTGCATACAGGTAAATATCAGTTCCCTTCAATCAGTTTCCATCGAAAAGAAACATCCTTTTTAAACGTTTTCATAGAAATAACGCGTGCGAGGCCGCGGGCAGAAACTAGTAAAGGAACTTCAATCTCACACTTGAATATTTCTTATGATATTTTATTTAAGCTTGAGAAGGCTTAAGTTAGTTATTTTTATTACTTAAACTACAGAGACACACAGACCTTAAAGGGTTTTATGGTACAAAATTAAAAAGTGATAGTGTACGATTTGCAGACATTTGTTCAGGGCGTTCTGGATGTTTTCTATGTATAATAAAGAATATCTATCTATGTAGTGTATAATAATTATATCAGTTATCTAGTACCCATAACACAAGCTCTTGTTGAGGTAGAGTTACTAAATACAAAAGTGTGTACAGACTTAAGTTACGTATGGTACATTGTGACTGTCATGTGAATTGTCCAGTCAGCATTAACGTGCCAGCACGTACGTCTACTGTCCACTGCTGGACGTGTCTCCCCCAAACTAGGGAGTTTTGCTATAATTACCTACTGCCGTTGGCAGGTTGATTGGTGACGGATCACAGACCAATCAGTTAAGCTTAGCAATTAAATTTACATAAGTAATTCAGTAACTGTAGCTAAAGCTAAGTAGGTCGTGAAAATATTTGTTTGATACATTAAGGCCGTTGGTTAAGGCACTGCGAGTCTTCACACTTGGGCCGCTACCTATTTTTCTTATATTTTTTTCGAATACCGTCACGACGAAAGTGATAGATTATATAAAAACATAATGTATAGCTGTGTATATACTCCTGAATAAAATAAAGTGATAATACTGTAAAACATTAACCTACTTTTGGTTGTATTGTGTATATTTAAGCCTTGTTTTGCAGATAAAACTGTATTGTTTACACTGTTTTGTCTGCAAAGTAATGTACCTATATACTGGAAGTTAGTAAAATTTATATAACTTTAAGTGAAATTATTATATTAAAGCAGAAAACCACATTTTGTTTTCAAATACCGCAAATGACGTAAGAACCAGTAAACGACTACCTGCAGGTAGGGTACGGTGCAGGTGGTTGTTTACTCACTGGTATAAAAATGTATCTCTCCTCCGTAGACCGAGACACGTTCTCGGTGACCCCATTGACCCACTCACCGCCGCTAACCCGGAGGTGATGTAAACCGATTCGCTACCGCACACTACAGTCGACCAAAAACCGACCCCGCCGGAAGCGGGCTCGAAGAATTCCCTCCTTCCGTCCGCAGGTGCATTTGTACATCTAAGGCATAACCTCCATGCCCTCTCGTGGCATCTGACGACAGCCCAAGCCGAGGCTCGCACCAAAGTGGTGGCCCTTGTGCGTGTCGCCCCAATCTAAATTTTACCGCCGAGGTGCCATCTGCGCCCGCCAAATTTCCGGTAACGCTGTCATGGCCACCTGCAGTCAACAGCATTATAGTCCATTCGAAAAAAAAAAGACCGTGGCATTTCTGGAGCAGCCGCCGTCGTACAGAGCGGAGCTTGCCCCCGTTGCAAAGTTAAGTAATTTAATTACTGTCTTACTGCTTATTGGTTTTGGCATTGAAGTGATCAGTCAAGATTATAATGTTTTATTTCATTTTAGAATGTCTCTATTAATAGAGATAGATTATGTTTACATGGATCATAGTGGTTAAACATAATGCTACGTGAATTTAATTTTTCCAATTCCCAAAATCTTAGGTTGCATTGTAAGGTAGGTAATTTCCTAATCCTATCACAATTATATAGGTTAATCAAAATAATATAGGTAATACAGGTGTTTAAACTTCAATATATACAATCTTGTACAAAATTTACTAAATGCTACTAAGCAGATTTCACAAGTGTGTCTTCTGTTGCCCGAATTAGTTTTAATTTGGAGACGGGTGTAATCAGGAGCACCAATCACAAACATACGCACATACATATAACACAAACGCACCCATCCGCTCACACACACATGCACACAAACACACAATAAATGGGGTCTCCTGTAGTGTAGCCCAGACTCTACGGATGTCCTCAGGAGAGTCATCATAATGAATAAAAAAAAATCACATCATTGTTTTTATTTAATCCAAAAAAATACATGTGCAGTGCCTTAACACTTACTTCGGATAGGAGATGACTATAAAAGTGTACAAGTCGATTGCGAGATCACCAGTCACTGTACGACTTTACTACTACACCTACCTAACTGCATCCTCCAGGCAGTATGAAGTGCTTGGTAAGTAGATATCACTTTATTTTATAAACAAGATTACAATCAAATAATAAAAACAAATTAGAACAATAATAATAATACAAACAATTTATTGAATAATTTAGGTTATCAACAAAAACGTTAAACTGCACTTGGTTTCGGGTGATAAAATCGCTGCCATAACGTCTCTTGTTTTGTGACGTCACACTTCACATTCAAATTTAAATTCTTTTATTTCAGACAACTTATTCCATCATCAACCATCGTCAACTCTAAACGCAACTGTTTCTTCGTTAATTTTGAATCAAAATAAAATTAGATACAAATAGATAGGTACATAAAAAAATTATTTGGTTCTACAGACACATGTACCTAACAAAAAATTAACAATGATACAAGTTTAGACAAAAGTACGTAAGTATAATTTAGCAAACGAGAACTTTAAATAGGTCGACAATACTAAGGCCCGTATTATGAAAGCTTGCTCAGTCATCGAGCTATGCTCAAGCATCATTTATACTATAGAAAAGCGTTACTCAAGCAGAGATTGAAGTGAAGACTGAGCAAGCTTTCATAATACGGGCTTTAGTGTAGGTTTGTGTATGCTGCACCACAACGAATAGACCATGTCTCTCATTTTTTTTTTGCCCCACAACAAAAACACAGATTTTTCAGCCAAAACCTGATCGAGCGCGAGCAGAACAACAAATAAATGATATCATTTATATGTCTTATATATTTTCCTCGACCGTTTTCCCATTTATTTGAGATCGGCCTTCCTTGTCCTTTTTCTCCATTGCGCACGGTTTTGTGCGGTGTCTTTGTCGAGATGAGTTTCTTTTAGGTCTTTTTCAAACGTCGGTCGTCAACCAAGTGGAGGGTGGTCTTTCACATCAAAGTTGGCAAATCCAGGGGTCTAAATCCACTATTTTTTAAACAAATTGCTATAATGGCACCATACGATTAAGATAGAATTTAGTTGGTATTCTATTACCATAACCTGTGACCATAACACTTCCTTTCTTCTTTTAATGGCGTCTACGTCTGGGTTGACATATTTTCGCCAATGTCCGTAATAGTAGAGTAAGATAAAAAAAGCAACGTTGTTCGGTAATAAATATAGATAAAGGAAGTGAATTCTTCGATAAAATGTTAATCAAAAAGATATAAGAAAATTACAAAATTATGGGCAACGTTGTACGGTAAGGTTTGATGCACAGCTCATTCATGCCTACCATAACAATTGCCCCATCACACCATTGAACGGTCAAATTGTCAAACCGTTGTCATAATCGTAATAGTCATAGCTATGGCATAAAAAAAAGATCGTGTTAGTAGAATACCAAAGTTGTCAATGGCGGTGATTGATACGCGATAATGAAGCGATAATATTGTCATAGTGAGGCGATTGTGCGTCTCTGTACGTGGCCGTCCCATCGAAGACGTGTCTCTTTGACTTTGTCGGCTATCGGTGCGACCTTGAAGCTTCCTCTTATGTAGTTACTAGCTGCGCCCCGCGGCTTCGCACGCGTTGTTCCTATGGAATCGTTTAAGGCGCTTACCCGAGCCAATCTGACAGCAATTCCTATTTTATCATTTTTTTACGTTTATCATAGGAAATTTTAAAAATCCTACGTTCAGTTTGTGGTATCTATTATAAGCTATTTTTTAATACCTCTTTTATAATTTTATCTCATATAGTTTAGGAGGAGATGCAAAAATAGAGTTTGGTGGCCAAAAAGCGCAACTTCGTATCTCTTCCTAAGCTTTACAAAATGAAACTATTACAGAGGCATTAATTAAAAGCTTATAATAGATACCACAAACTGAACGTAGGATTTTTAAAAAATCCTATGATAAACGTAAAGATATGATAAAATAGGAATTGCTGTCAGATTGGCTCGGGTATGCGCCTTATGTGTTATTTTTATGCCACTGGAACAGATTTATGGGATAAAAAGTAGATTCCAGGATTAGAAATACCTGTATGCAAAGTTTCAGCCAGATCCGTTCAGTAGTTTTGGCGTATTCTATATTCTATATTTTACTCTCTCCTGCGTAAAATCCCTTACGGTGTTTCCAAAAATATTTTGTTTGTTTTGTATTCTTACAATAAAATAATAATTATTTATTATGTTTAAAATTAGATTATAACGATATCAAGTGTTTAAATAAATGTACCATGGTGGAATAAATGAAATGAAATTAAATGAAACGTGAGGAGGTAACAAACATCCATCCATCCATCCATCCATACATCCATACAAACTTTCGCATATATTTATTTATTTTTATTTATTGAAAAAAGGTTTACCAACCACATACATATCTATCACTTACAAAAAACTTAAAATTAGGTTCTGTTCTGATACGCATGTTACTAACAGGTAAACACGACATTTGTAGGAATTACCTTCAGACATCTATATTTTACGAAAAACTTTAAATTTTATGTAATAAAAATCAAAATAAACTATCTAAGAATTGAGAACAAATAATATAATATTAACAAATATCTGAGAATAAACTATATGAAAAACAAACATTTTTTTTAATATTAGAGTGATATTTACATTTATAATATTAGTGTGATATCTACTTTTCAATCATTAAATTTGACAATCAAAAATAATAATAATAATAATAAATAATGTTGGACAATTCACACAGCATTATCTAGCCCCAAGCTAAGCAGAGCTTGTGTTATGGGTACTAGATAACTGATATACATAATACAATACACTACATAGATAGATATTTTTTATTATACATAGAAAAACATCCAGAACGCCCTGAACAAATTTCTGCAGATCGTACACAAATTTGTCCCGAGGCGGGAATCGAACCCGCAACCTCCTGCGTCGCAGGCAGACCTTCGCCCACCGCGCCACAGAGGTCGTCAAAAAAAAACATCAAAACATACAAAAATATAATATAGGATTTGAAATGAAAAAAAAAATAGTTAGTTGAAGTATTAAGAGAGAATACGGAAAAAAGTACATTATTAGCTTTTTGAAATCACACACTTATTATAATGATTATCTGCTACACCATAGTACCTAATTTTGATTTTTTTACTTTTCTTCAGTTGATTCTCGCATCCCTCGCGATGCTGGCCGCATCATCACCCTACAAGGGTTACGACGACGACAGCGGCTGGCGGGGTGTCGGCCAGCCCGGGGTCTTTATCCCTGAGATACTCTTGCGGGGTGCATTACAACCTAAGGTGCACATTCCCCTCGAACGCCAGCGAACTATCAGCATGAGGTATCCGAGTATGACCGCTGGCACCATGCCTGGCTTAGCCCTTCTTGATGACCGTGCAGCCGTGGGGGATGCGGACATGATGGACATGGAAGCAAGGAATGGAGAATGGGTAAAGAAGTTAATAGATATGCTTAAAGGTGGGGGTAAAAAAGTTTTTAAAGCAGCAACTAAAGGAGCCGTGAATCAGCTTATTGAACTTTTGCAAAATAGTATAAGTGAAGAGAATGCGGACATGATGAACATGGACGCAAGGGAGGACGCATCAGAGCAAACAAAAGAAACCAAACAATAGTTGTTCTAAATAGAATAAAAGTTTGAATTGTGCAAAAAGTTTTTTTTATTTAACTCGTAGATTTGAAGTGAATTTAAGGAGCGTTTATTTATTTTTTAACCGACTTTATTTATAAAAGGAGAAGTTACTATATTCAGATGAATTTATTTTTTTATTTGTAATAATATGCTCGTCCATTTCTCAATTACGGACTGATGATGACCGGCGCGGCGGCGGCGGTTAATGGGGAATTTGGTTTTATAAAACCAAAACCGACCCCTCTAGATCCAGAATCACCCCTTTCGTCTAAGTAGACACACACAGCCATGTTACGTGGCATGGCACCCTGCATAGTAAACAAGACTACATAGGTAGTATTTTACAGTCTTTGAATACAAGACGTCTCACGGCCATCACTTAAGGAGGAATATTGCAAAGATTTAAAAACGGTGGATTCGTCCTTGAATGCGTGCATTAACAAAATGAAAAGCGCGCAGATAATATTAGTATTTCTGCCAATAAACCTAACTGTTATTATCACCATTTATTGTGAAATTAAAATTTCATTATCAAATCACATTCCACGAACTTTTCTCAAGAGAGTCTTAAGTCATGAGTCAAATCGTTTATTCTTTAGAGTTACAAAAATGAGCTCCCACAAATGACTTGAGAAAAGCTTTTCTCGACGTAGAAACCAGACAGCAAAACTCTAGTTCGTTTCTAGACGACGACGGACGCGAAATTGATTAAGTTTAATATTAGTTTAACCATTAATTACTAAATTCACCACGTTTGGCGGATTGGCGACGGATTACTGACCAACTCCAATTAGTTTAGTCATGATAGCTACTTAGGTCAGTAAGTGTGGCTAATTCTAAATAGATCGTGAAAATGTACGATTATGCTTAATCAAGTAGTAATTAGCTGATAGGAGATGGCTATAAAAGTGTACAAGTCGATTGCGAGATCACCAGTCACTGTACGACTTTACTGCAACACCTACCTAACTACAGCTCCAGGCAGTATGAAGTGCTTGGTAAGTAGATATCACTTTATTTATTTTATAGGTACTTGTTTCTGCCCGCGGCTTTGCACACGTGTTTTCACAAAGTATACAGGGACGGCTAGCTGCCGACTACAAGGATCGCAGTCGCGTCCGTGTATTTGAGACGTGCGTCTATACGATCCTTTATTATGTTAATCCAGCGGGTTGTTCAGAAACTTAGTTATAATGTGTGCCCGGTTAGATGTACACGTTATAAATAAATAAATAATAATAATACAAATTGAAAATATGCGACATTTTTATTAGTGTCGTCTATGATTCTATTCTATCGAAATATAAAATTGTATACTGCGTGGCGATTATGACAATGACTAATATTATTGCCATTTACTTCTTACATTCTACACAAAAATCTTCAAAATACTTTGACGAATTCATTTTAATGTAAGCGATCACATGAAATGTAGTTGTTAGAAGTAAGTTGTAGAAAATCATACACATAAAACATGTGGAAATTGCTACAAACATCCCTAAGCGCAGGGACGGGGCTCCCGGAGTAAGCGGCCCTATTGGGCCCTTTACTCGCGTATCGTCTAATTTTTGTATTAACACATTCACTGCTCAGGCCCAGCATGTAGTTCTGTATTAGCCGTCATCTGTGAGTTGTGAGCACTGTATGCTTTGCTGAAATCGATGAATAATTGAGTACCTAGCCTAATGACTTCATCGTTGAATTCAAATAATGCAGTCGACATCCCAGGCTGAATTCCATATTGTTCATTAGAGATTATATTATTCTCATCGTAATAAATTTTACATTGCTTGCAAATGAATTTTCAGCAATTACATCTATGATTGGCATAACAGTTATAAGTCTATAATATTTGTTATTACTTTTATCATATTACCACCCATATATTTTAAGATACACCAGATACCATCAATACCCGGATGCTTTATTGTGTTTTTTATTGTTGTAATATTATTAAGCTATTGCATAGCTTCTATCGCGGTCCTTGAGCGCGGGGACCGAATCCAGAAATTCCGTTACGAAAAAACCTCACGCTCCCCACTCCGCCGGGCAAGGAGGTGTGGCTTGAAGGCCGTGCATCGTCTAACGTCGTTTCAGTTCGGCAGTCTTCGTCACGGTGTTGTGTGCGTGCGATTAGACGTATTGTACGACTCTACGAAACTCGCACGAATCGAGACGAGCTGCTCCGAAATAGGACGAATACATAAGCAGCTGTTTATGAGAAAGTATATATGTGTATAGGGTCACCACGCTCAAAAAGTGTAACTTGAATTAATATCAAAGAAAAAGCAATACTGCATGAATAAAATAAATAAATAAAATTATAATTGCATAAGTTGATACAAAATGCTATGCTATAGCTTTACCGCGGCAGTCCCCGAGTGCCACACGTCTTTTTTATATTTTGTTTTAAGAGTTGTATTTTATGTTATTGACTTATTTTCTTGAAATGCGTATGCAAATAAGGCATTTATTACAGGTTCTAAATTATGTCATCAACTGATTCCTTCATACTTACTGTTAAATTATAAAAAAATGCATAGTTGTTTAGGAGTCTTTTTCAATTAATTCCACATATCAAAACAGAAAAACGAGGGGTTATCATGTCGTTAACACTTGTAACATTCTAGCTTAAACGAACCATAGTAAGAGAAACAATCACAACTGAAAAAAATCAATCAATCATTCTTTTCGGTACAAATCGTTAGGCACAGCACCACGAGCGCAACTTAGGTGAAGAAGAACGATTCATGAATCCTTGAAACAAGCTGTCACAGTCCCAACAAAAATCATTCAAAATCTTATTTGTTTTTGGTACGTTCATCATTTTCATACGTAGTCTCCCTTATTTTCCAGACTTGACGACGAATTCGCCCAAAGTCATGCACCTCTCAAGTATCCTGCATCGTCTGAATATGCAAACAACATGAAAAATAAAGTGATGGCGAAGTGAGGTGGGTCGAGTGATGTTGCTCGGGCTCGATAAGATTTTTTTAGTAAATTAAAGTTATTGATGATGTTTTCTGTGTCTTATTTTTCTAATCAAACAAAATTTTAAAGGTACCTCTATAGTTTGATTTTTAAATCAGTAGGTATTATCGTCATTATCAGTCTATTTTAGTCTTCTGCTGAACATGGACCTCTCCTAATGAACGCCATAGTGCCCAGTCTTCAGCTGGCTGCAATCTTTTGCAGGGTAATCGATTGAGTAGTTGGTTGTTAATTGGGATTGTAATACCTATCAGAAACCTTTTAATACCTAAATACGAGAACGTTTTCACTTCTCTTGCTCACAAAGTGTGTCATTATTATATAGTCACTTGGGGGGCTAGAGTTCGATCTATTCAGCCGGGACAATAGTACATTGTTGCCCAAGGGATGAAAGTAACTTATTTACCCCCGAGACGGGGTTTGGCGCTCGAGCGTAGCGAGGGCGCTAATAGTTCGCGGGACTACTTTCACCCGAGGTAAACACTGTGCTTTTCATTACGAATACATTTTCCTTGTAACTTCGTACAAAAAATCTAATTAAGGTTTCAATATTACATCTTAAAGTCACAACTAGCCAAATGTGACTTTTTAATGTAATACTGTTTTATATTATACAATAAAAAGTTCACATTCTACGCAGTTCTGTCTTTCTTATGTAATATCATAACAGATGTTACTTAATAAAGGTATAGTAACATAACATATTATATTGAAAAATATTTCAACTACCTACCTAGCAGGAGATTTTTTTTTATTCAAATGATAATAATGAAAAAAACATGTATTTAATGAATCAACAAGTTTACCTTCTAATTGTTTGCATATATAAAGAGATTTTTTATGTTTTATTATAATGATACCTAATTTGAGCTAGCATTCCTTTTTTGTAATAAATAACTTTTCCATTTGTAGAAAGAAATTTTTTATTACACAGTTAAAGAGATCAATTATTACAATTAGAACTATGAATAGAAGATTGTTAACAGATTATAAACGAAAATAATAGAATAAAGAAACATTTATTAAATCAATTAACAAGTTAAACTTCTTTTGTTGTTAAATTTTTTGCATTTTAAAAGAGATCACATAATTTGGCCCCTTCATTATACCTACTTAATTATTACCTAATCATCCTTCTCACACAGTTATAATAATTATTAATCAAGGTTAAATAGTTAAATGGCACTAAAAATAATTGAGATCAAAACAAATAACAATGATAGGCTACATAATTATGTTAAGTTTATAATAAAATTATACTTATTTGAGCTAGCATTCCTTTTAGGTACCTATATCAATAACTTTTAGATTTTTATCTCCTACTAGCAGCGCCTCGCGGTTTCACCCGCGTAGTTCCCGTTCCTGTGGGAATTCCGGGATGAAATATAGCCTATGTCACTCCCTGAAACATAAGCTATTTGATGATGAAATATTTTTTTTAATCTGTCCAGTAGTTTCGGAGCCTATTCAATGCAAACAAACAAACAATCAAATCTTTCCTATTTATAATATTAGTATAGAAGTATAGATAGTATAGATAGGAACAAAACTCTGGTTGAACACGATGATTTAAAAAGGGAAGATAGGTTACTTTCTCCCAGCGCTTACTCAAAAATTGGCATTTGTTACAACTACACGCAAACACATACGCTCACAGTTATATTTCCAGTCCTGTGCAATACAAAGAAGAACAAAGACGGAAAGACGTATATAGTACCGAAGTGAGACTGAGACAACAATATTTCACGCGAATCACGACCGCCCGTGCCGCCGGTCAGACGGTGACTGATGTGGGAGAACACAATTTTACACAATTTGAGGTTGCCACTTTCGAGCAACCAGTGCCTCATCTTCGTTTTTAATAAATCAATGGTTGAACACGATGATTCTGGGACAAAACATCACAGTTTTGAATTTTACCATACGAGGTAACAAAATCAGTAATCACCTTTTCCAGATCAACTGCAAAATATATATTATAGTGTCGGGATCGCTGCGTTTCTGCGTTTGGTTATCAACGTCTTCTTCGTACTTTTAACGTGCTGAAATATACCGCTCATGATTATTCGCAATTTCTGTGTCTAATTTCTTGGTTCGGGTTGTGAATAATGAACTTTTTACACACTTCGCACCGACCCCCACCTCTCTTCCGTATAATAATATTACACAAAATAGGCCTAACTGGTTACTTGTGCCTTTTATTTTCATTACAATGATTTTAAAAGTAAAGTTCACTTTAGGTATAAAAGGAATATCTGTCTCTAAATCAGCCTTTTTAATGTAACACCTTTTAAATAAGCCTTTTCTATTTAGCAAAAGAAAAAAAAATAACATAAGATAGAAGTCATATCCATGCATTTGTGTTCTTTTAACTTAATCATTGTCAAATGTGCCTTTTTGAGCTAAAAAATAAGAATTTGGATGTCACATGTGCCTTTTGGGCTTTCCGTAGCTCTTCGCTTATTTAAAATATATTTTTCTTTTAAGGCCCATACACCAGCGAAAGTGGCGCCCCCAACTATTATATCTTACTATTACGTTAACGCAGGAATTTTTAAAAATCCTACGTTCAGTTTGTGGTATCTATTATAAGCTATTTATTAATGCCTCTGTAATAGTTTCATTTTGTAAAGCTTAGGAATAGATACGAAGTTGCGCTTTTTGGCCACCAAACTCTATTTTGGCATCTCCTCCTAAACTATATGAGATAAAATTATTTATTTTTTTATTTATTTATTACATGGAAAACCAGATGCTTTTATATACAGAGTTACAAATTAATAAATACCAGTAAGCTTATCGAAGGTTTTCACGGGTAGTTATCAGGATAGTGCAACAAATTAAGACTATGAACAATGTGTCTAATCTACACGTATGTATCACCTATAGATAGTGTTTTTGAGTTACAGTACAATATTTTAAACTAAGCAATTTTAATCATCATTATCGTCATTGACGCCAAAAAATCCTCCACCAAGCCGCCGTCTGGCCGCAGTGACACTTGTGCAAAATAGGTCAAGGTCGAATTGCTTACTTAAGTGGTTAAAATTGTTACTCGCTCGCCATAAGAAGGAATTTTGCCGGTAGTTAGTGCCAGCATGAGGAAGGGAGATAGGGAGGCTTAATCTAATAGATTTGAAGGGTACGTTGAGCTTAATTTTTTGAAGTAAGTTGGGACAGTTCATTTTATTGGATGTGATTTTGAGTAAAATAGATATGTCGGCGATCTCACGCCGCTTAGAAAGAGGGAGAATGTGAAATTGCTTGCATAAATTGAGGTAATTATCGGAAGTGTATGGAATTTTTAGACGGAAACAAAGGTACTTTATAAACTTAATTTGAATACGCTCGATTCGTTTAATATAGACATCATAACAAGGGTTCCAAATCTGTGATGCATATTCCAATGTGCTTCTTACGAACGTACAGAACATAATCTTAAACGTTTTCGCACGGTGAAAGCTAGATGCACTCCTCATGACAAATCCTAGCGCCTTATAGGCTTTAGAAACTATTGTATTTATGTGATTATCGAACATGAGTTTAGAGTCATGGATGACACCGAGATCCCTTACAACGCGACAATTCTGCAGAGACTCTGACTTCAGTGAATAATTGAACGGAATTATTGTTTTCTTCCGAGAAAAAGTCATAATGGAACACTTAGATGGATTGAGCTCGAGTTTATTTATATGACAATAGTTATCTAGCCTGGAGAGGTCCGCTTAAAGATCAAGAACATCATTCTGAGACTTAATAATTTTAAAAATCTTCATGTCGTCGGCAAAGTGCAACCCTGTGGTACACCGCTGGGAATTGAGACCCAACTGGAAATATAGTTGCTGATTACAATAGCCTGAGAGCGGTTGTTAATATATGACGCGAACCATCTGAGCAAGTCGCCCCTAATGCCGATAAGGTTAAGTTTCTTTAATAGTAATTTATGGTCAATCCTGTCAAAAGCTTTACTGTAGTCAGTATAAATCACGTCAATTTGATGGCCATTATCCATAGAATCGGTCAAAAAATCATTAAAAATAACAAGGTTAGACACCGTCGAGCGACCGCTAAGGAATCCATGCTGCGATATATTAAAAGAATTCTGGAGGGTGGCGTACACTTGATTGTAGACGATTCTTTCAAAAATTTTAGCTATTATGCATAACTTTGAGATCGGCCTATAATTAGAGATATCCGATTTGGGTCCCTTTTTGTGAACAGGTGAAACAAAATCGGATTTCCAAATACTCGGAAATTCACAGTTTGCCAAGGATTTGCGAAATAGTAAAGCAATAGGTGTACACACTGATTTCGCGCAACCGACCAAAAATATCGGGCTGATATTATCAGGTCCGGCTGACTTAGAAGTGTCTAATTGAGTTATTAATCTTTCAACAGTGAGTTCGTCAATCTCTATACTTCCAATATCGTGTATGTTCGGTTGTAAGTCAGAAGTTTCGTCATCGGAAGCCTGCGCTGAGGGTGGAGAAAAAGTTGAGAAGAAGTAATTTGAAAAAGCCTCGCAAATGGAATCGCCAGTGGAATGTGTGGAAGTGAAAATTCATAAAATCGTTGTACGATTTTAGGTTTTCCACTACTACTTTAGCTTCTTCTTTTATAGAACAGTGCGTTAAATCTATGT
Organism: Eupithecia tripunctaria; assembly: GCA_955876795.1. Classification (NCBI taxonomy): domain Eukaryota; kingdom Metazoa; phylum Arthropoda; class Insecta; order Lepidoptera; family Geometridae; genus Eupithecia; species Eupithecia tripunctaria. The sequence goes on along the minus strand of OY041623.1, from coordinate 1,026,237 downwards.
CTATATCAATGTCTGAACTTATTGTAATAATCACACAAAATTGTACAACTCAAAAAAACATACGAAGATAGGATTGACGTATTTCCGCAGAATATAGCCATGGTAGCTCTCGCTATTCTTCCACGGTTGAATAGACATAGTAGAATACCCTGAACTATTTTATCATTAATTTTTATTATTTAAAAAATGGTAAATATTTTGCTGAAATCTATGTTATTTTAAAGAAATAGTTGAATATGGTATTTTACCTCTAATTTATTTCAAGTTTACATTACGCTGTAATTGAATGGCCGTATGAATTGCGTCAAAAACTAGACGCAAAAGCTATTTGATCTCACAAGAGAAGTAGAATGCATGGTTCAAGAGAAAGGTGAGGTGACAGCTGTCATTTGTTTTGTACTTGTCATTACTTTTCGTCCCTAGGGACGAAAATTATAACTTTCGTCCCGTTGCGCAGGCAACTTCCGACCTACTTTCAGAGTATGAATAGTGAAAAATATTTTTTCTTTCGAATAACACGACTTTTTGGTATTAGATAAACATAGAATTTGGTAACTTCTTTTCGTTTACTACTTAATTGATTGAAGGTGAATACAATTAAAGCCACTAAATAAATTACTTTCTGCATTCACAGTGCTTTTCATTACGAATAGGTAAACAGAGAGTAAGAATAAAAACATGTATTAGCTAAAGAAAAAAATAAATGTGAAATCAGGCGTTAAATCCGTATCCGAATCAGATGAATTGTTTTCGAGTACAATTACCTTGGGAAAATTATGCAGTTAGGTAAATATAATTTTGAGGACTAAAGGAAGTTCCAGCTAGGCTGGGCAGCGTTTGGGAAGCTACGTCGAGTCTTCTCGTCATACATACCGCTACGCTTGAAATTATAGCGTAGTCACTGAAGTCCCCTTTACACTGACGTTTCAATTATTGGAGACTTATTCGCTGTCCAGCTGTACAGGGCGCCACAGAATAATGAACAAAGCCGAAAGGGCGTAATTCTGGGCTCCGAGAGGAAAAAAATTGAAATTTTGATGAAATTTTGTTCAAAGATTTTGAATTGAAGAAAAAAAGTGGACTATTGAGTGCTGCTGTTGAGTCAAATAATTCCCTTTTTTACTTTATTTATCCTTCAGCCTTTCATTGCAATGATAACACAATGTACCTACTGAAATAGCATAATAATGTATTTTTTTGTAGCCGTATCTTTGACTTGCCTTAGTGATTATTAGTAAGACAAAGGAAAATCCTAATCCTAATCTATTAATATTGTAAGAGAAAAAAAGTTTGTTTCTATGTTTGTTAATATTTTACGCAAAAACTAGTGAACCGATCGAGCTGTTTTTTTTTGCATACAGGTAAATATATCCCTTCAATCAGTTTCCATCGAAAGAAACATCCTTTTTAAACGTTTTCATAGAAATAACGCGTACGAGGCCGCGGGCAGAAACTAGTAAAGGAACTTCAATCTCACACTTGAATATTTCTTATGATATTTTATGTAAGCTTGAGAAGGCTTATGTTAGTTATTTTTATTACTTAAACTACAGAGACAAACCTTAAAGGGTTTTATGGTACAAAATTAAAAAGTGATACGATTTGCAGACATTTGTTCAGGGCGTTCTGGATGTTTTCTATGTATAATAAAGAATATCTATCTATGTAGTGTATTATAATTATATCAGTTATCTAGTACCCATAACACAAGCTCTTGTTGAGGTAGAGTTACTAAATACAAAAGTGTGTACAGACTTAAGTTACGTATGGTACATTGTGACTGTCATGTGAATTGTCCAGTCAGCATTAACGTGCCAGCACGTACGTCTACTGTCCACTGCTGGACGTGTCTCCCCCAAACTAGGGAGTTTTGCTATAATTACCTACTGCCGTTGGCAGGTTGATTGGTGACGGATCACAGACCAATCAGTTAAGCTTAGCAATTAAATTTACATAAGTAATTCAGTAAGTGTAGCTAAAGCTAAGTAGATCGTGAAAATATTTGTTTGATACATTAAGGCCGTTGGTTAAGGCACTGCGAGTCTTCACACATGGGCCGCTACCAATTTTTCTTATATTTTTTTCGAATACCGACACGACGCAAGTGATAGATTATATAAAAACATAATGTATAGCTGTGTATATACTCCTGAATAAAATAAGGTGATAATACTGTAAAACATTAACCTACTTTTGGTTGTATTGTGTATATTTAAGCCTTGTTTTGCAGATAAAACTGTATTGTTTACACTGTTTTGTCTGCAAAGTAATGTACCTATATACTCGAAGTTAATAAAATTTATATAATTTTAAGTGAAATTATAAAGCAGAAAACCACATTTTGTTTTCAAATACCGCAAATGACGTAAGAACCAGTAAACGACCACCTGCAGGTAGGGTACGGTGTAGGTGGTTGTTTACTTACTGGTATAAAAAATGTATCTCTCCTCCGTAGACCGAGACACGGTCTCGGTGACCCCGTTGACCCACTCACCGCCGCTAACCCGGAGGTGATGTAAACCGATTCGCTACCGCACACTACAGCCGACCAAAAACCGACCCCGCCGGAAGCGGGCTTGAAGAATTCCCTCCTTCCGTCCGCAGGTGCATTTGTGCATCTAAGGCATAACCTCCATGCCCTCTCGTGGCATCTGACGACAGCCCAAGCCGAGGCTCGCACCTAAGTGGTGGCCCTTGTGAGTGTCGCCCCAATCTAAATTTTACCGCCGAGGCGCCATCTGCGCCCGCCAAAATTCATGGCCATCTGCGGTCAACAGCATTATAGTCCATTCGAAAAAAAAAGACCGTGGCATTTCTGGAGCAGCCGCCGTCTTACAGAGCGGAGCTTGCCCCCGTTGCAAAGTTAAGTAATTTAATTACTGTCCTACTGCTTATTGGTTTTGGCATTGAAATGATCAGTCAAGATTATAATGTTTTATTTCATTTTAGAATGTCTCTATTAATAGAGATAGATTATGTATACATGGATGATGGTGGTAAACATAATGCTGTATGAATTTCATATTTTCAAATTCCCAAAATCTTAGGTTGCATTGTATGGTAGGTTATTTCCTAATCTTATGAAAGTAATATAATAATACAGGTTTTAAAACTTCAATACATACAATCTTGTACAAAATTCACGAAATGCTAGTAAGCAGATTTCACAAAGATGGTGTCTTGTCTTCTGTTGCCCGATTTAGAGACCGGTGTAATCAAGAGCACCAATCACAAACACTCGCACATACATATAACACAAACGCACCCATCCGCTCACACACACATGCACACAAACACACAAATGGGGTCTCCTGTAGCCCAGACTCTACGGATGTCCTCAGGAGAGTCATCATAATGAATATTTTTTTCACATCATTGTTTTTACTATACACCAGTGAAAGTGGCGCCCTCAACTATTTTATCTTATTATTACGTTAAACGCAGCAAGTTTTAAAAATCCTACGTTCAGTTTGTGGTATCTATTATAATTTATTTATTAATGCCTCTGTAATAGTTTCATTTTGTAAAGCTTAGGCAGAGATACGAAGTTGCGCTTTTTGGCCACCAAACTCTATTTTTGCATCTCCTCCTAAACGATATGAGATAAAATTATGAAAAAGGAATTAAAAATAGCTTATAATAGATACCACAAACTGAACGTAGGATTTTTAAAAATTCCTATGATAAACGTAAAAATATGATAAAATAGGTATCGCTGTCATATTGGCTCGGGTATACGCCTTAACACTTACTTCGGACAGGAGATGACTATAAAAGTGTACAAGTCGATTGCGAGATCACCAGTCACTGTACGACTTTACTACTACACCTACCTAACTGCATCCTCCAGGCAGTATGAAGTGCTTCGTAAGTAGATATCACTTTATTTTATAAACAAGATTACAATCAAATAATAAAAACAAATTAGAACAATAATAATAATACAAACAATTTATTTAATAATTTAGGTTATCAACAAAAAAGTTAAACTGCATTTGATTTCGGGTGATAAAATCGCTGCCATAACGTCTCTTGTTCTGTGACGTCACACTTCACATTCAAATTTAAATTCTTTTATTTCAGACAACTTAATCCATTATCAACCATCGTCAACTCTAAGCGCAACTGTTTCTTCGTTAATTTTGAATCAAAATAAAATTAGATACAAATAGATACATAAAAAGACGTGTGGCACTCGGGGACTGCCGCGATAAAGCTATTGCATTGCCATCTAGAGGCGAGTTGTTGAACTAAAGAGACAAACGTCAAGGTTTTTTCGTTACGGAATTTCTGGATTCGGTCCCCGCGCTCAAAGCCCGCGATAGAAGCTATGCAATATCTTAAAAAAATTATTTGGTTCTACAGACACATGTATTAACAATGCTACAAGTTTAGACAAAAGTACATAAGTATAATTTAGCAAACGAGAACTTTAAATAGGTCGACAATACTAAGGCCCGTATTATGAAAGCTTGCTCAGTCATCGAGCTCTGCTTAAGCAACATTTATACTATAGAAAAGCGTTACTCAAGCAGCGATTGAAGACTGAGCAAGCTTTCATAATACTTTAGTGTAGGTTTGTGTATGCTGCACCACAACGAATAGACCATGGCTCTCATTTTTTTACTCCAAAGCAAAAACACAGATTTTCAGCCAAAACCTGATCGAGCGCGAGCAGAACAACAAATAAATGATATCATTTATATGTCTTATATATTTTCCTCCACCGTTTTCACATTTATTTGGGTCTCTGTACGTGGCCGTACAATCGAAGACGTCTCTCTTTGACTTTGTCGGCTATCGGTGCGACCTTGAAGCTTCCTCCTATGTAGTTACTAGCTGCGCCCCACGGCTTTGCACGCGTTGTTCCTATGGAAACGTTTAAGTGTGATTTTTATGCCACGGGAACAGATTTATGGGATAAAAAGTAGATTCCAGGGTTAGAAATACCTGTATGCAAAGTTTCAGCCAGATCCGTTCAGTAGTTTTGGCGTATTCTATATTCTATATTTTACTCTCTCCTGCGTAAAATCCCTTACAGTGTTTCCAAAAATATTTTGTTTGTTTTGTATTCTTACAATAAAATAATAATTATTTATTATGTTTAAAATTAGATTATAACGATATCAAGTGTTTAAATAAATGTACCATGGTGGAATAAATGAAATGAAATGAAATGAAATGAAACGTGAAGAGGTAAAAAACATCCATCCATCCATACAAACTTTCGCATTTATTTATTTATTGAATAAAAAACTTAAAATTAGGTTCTGTTCTGATACGCATGTTACTTACAGGTAAACATGACATTTGTAATTCCTACAAATGTCGTGTTTACCTGTAAGTAACCTTCAGAAATCTATATATTACGAAAAACTTTAAATTTTATGTAATATAAATCAAAATAAACTGAGAATAAACTATATGAAAAACAAACATTTTTTTTTATAAGTTTGATATTTATATTTATAATATTAGTGTGATATCTACTTTTCAATCATTAAATTTGACAATCAAAAAACATACAAAAATATAATGTAGGAATTGAAATGAAAAAAAAATAGTAGGTTGAAGTATTTAGAGAGAATACTGAAAAAAGTACATTATTAGCTTTTTGAAGTCACACACTTATTATAATGATTATCTGCTACACCATAGTACCTACTTTTGATTTTTTTACTTTTCTTCAGTTGATTCTCGCATCCCTCGCGATGCTGGCCGCATCATCACCCTACAAGGGTTACGAGGACGACAGCGGCTGGCGGGGTGTCGGCCAGCCCGGGGTCTACATCCCTGAGATACTCTTGCGGGGTGCATTACAACCTGAGGTGCACATTCCCCTCGAACGCCAGCGAACTATCAGCATGAGGTATCCGAGTATGACCGCTGGCACCATGCCTGGCTTCGCCCTTCTTGATGACCGTGCAGCCGTGGGGGATGCGGACATGATGGACATGGAAGCAAGGTTTGGAGGATTGGCAAATGTGTTAATAAATATGCTTAAAGGTGGGGGTAAAATAGTGGCTAAAGAACTTTTGGAAGCAGCAACTCAAGAAGGCGTGACTCGGCTTTTTGATACTTTGCACAATACGGATAATTAAAATAGTGATCCAAACGCATCAGAGGAAACAAAAGAAACGAAAAAATAGTTGTTCTTAATAGAATAAAAGTTTGAATTGAGCGAAGTTTTTTGTTATTATACTCGTAGATTTGAAGTGAATTTAAGGAGCGATTATTTTAATTTTTAACCGACTTTATTTATAAAAATAGAAGTTCACTATATTCAGATCAAAATATTTTTTTATTTGTAATAATATGCTCGTCGATTTCTCAATTACGGACTGATGATGACCGGCGCGGCGTCTTGGTTAATAGGGAATTTGGTTTTATAAAACCAAAACCGACCCCTCTAGATCCAGAATCACCCCTTTCGTCTAAGTAGACACACACAGCCATGTTACGTGGCATGGCACCCTGCATAGTAAACAAGACTACATACTTAGGTAGTATTTTACAGTCTTTGAATACAAGACGTCTCACGGCCATCACTTAAGGAGGAATATTGCAAAGATTTAAAAACGGTGGATTCGTCTTTGAATGCGTGCATTAACAAAATGAAAAGCGCGCAGATAATATTAGTATTTTTTCCAATAAACCTAACTGTTATTATCACTATTTATTGTGAAATTAAAATTTCATTATCAAATCACATTCCACGAACTTTTCTCAAGAGAGTCTTAAGTCATGAGTCAAATCGTTTATTCTTTAGAGTTACAAAAATGAGCTCCCCCAAATGACTTGAGAAAAGCTTTTCTCGACGTAGAAACCAGACAGCAAAACTCTAGTTCGTTTCTAGACGACGGACGCGAAGTTGATTAGGTTTAATATTAGTTTAATCATTAATTACTAAATTCACCACGTTTGGCGGATTGGCGACGGATTACTGACCAACTCCAATTAGTTTAGTCATGATAGCTACTTAGGTCAGTAAGTGTGGCTAATACTAAATAGATCGTGAAAATGTACGATTATGCTTAATCAAGTACATCCTTAGCTGATAGGAGATGGCTATAAAAGTGTACAAGTCGATTGCGAGATCACCAGTCACTGTACGACTTTACTGCAACACCTACCTAACTACAGCTCCAGGCAGTATGAAGTGCTTGGTAAGTAGATATCACTTTATTTATTTTATAGGTACTTGTTTCTGCCCGCGGCTTTGCACACGTGTTTTCACAAAGTATACAGGGACGGCTAGCTGCCGACTACATGGATCGCAGTCGCGTCCGTGTATTTGAGACGTGCGTCTATACGATCCTTTATTATGTTAATCCAGCGGGTTGTTCAGAAACTTAGTTATAATGTGTGCCCGGTTAGATGAACACGTAACAAATAAATAAATAATAATAATACAAATTGAAAATATGCGACATGTTTATTAGTGTCTTCTATGATTCTATTCTATCCAAATATAATATTGTATATTGCGTGGTGATTATGACAATAGCTAATATTATTGCCATTTACTTCACATATTCTACACAAAAATTTTCAAAATACTTTGACGTTTACATTTACATTTGACATTTGACATTTTAATGTAAGCGAGCAAACCACGAACCTTGTTTGTGTTTAAAAAACGTTTCAAACGATGCAACGTTGGTGCCTCTTAATGAAGGTCAGACTAATAATATTTCGTTTGTCCATAGTAATGTTGTTTTTCAGTTGATTCTCGCATGCCTCGTGATCCTGGCCGCATCATCACATGTGGGTTACGACGGCGACAACTGGCGGCGGCGTGCAGAGCCTAAGCCGGTCGGCTATGAACGTAACACTTTTACATTTTATCGTAATATCTCACAACCCACTGTGAATATCCAAAGTCTAATCAATACACATAACAAACCAGTCTTCTAGCTATCTTTAGATATCACATGAAATGTAGTTGTTAGAAGTAAGTTGTAGAAAATCTTAAACATAAAACATGTGGAAATTGTTACAAACATCCCTAGGACGGCGGGACTAAGCGGCCCTATTGGGCCCTTTACTCGCGTATCGTCTAATTTTTGTATTAACACATTCACTGCTAAGGCCCAGCATGTAGTTCTGTATTAGCCGTCATCTGTGAGTTGTGAGCACTGTATGCTTTGCTGAAATCGATGAATCATTGAGGAGCTTAATGACTTCATCGTTGAATTCAGATAATGCAGTCGACCTCCCAGGCTGAATTCCATATTGTTCATTAGAGATTATATTATTCTTAACGTACCTAATAAATTTGACATTGCTTGCAAATGAATTTTTTAGCAATTTCATCTATGATTGACATAACAGTTATAAGTCTAATATTTGTTATTACTTTTATCATACTTTCACCTATATATTTTAAGATACACTAGATACCATCAATACCCGGATGCTTTATTGTGTTTTTAATTGTTATGGTATTTTTATTTTGTTTTAAGAGTTGTTTTTTTTATGTTATTGAGTTATTTTCTTGAAATGCGTATGTAATAAGGCATTTATTTCAGGTTCGCAATATATTTTTGTCAAACGCTTGTTTCAAAGTTAGTTAATAGCATATTTAACTTTTCTAAATTACGTCATCAACTGATTCCTTTATACTTATTGTTATTTTATTTAAAATTTTCCATAGTTTTGTTAGGAGTTTTTTTTAATTCATTCTACATATCAAAACAGAAAAACGAAGAGTTATGATGTCGTTAACACTTGTAACATTCAAGCTTAAACGAACCATAGTAAGAGAAACAATCAGAACTGAAAAAGAATAAATCAAGCATTTTTTTCGGTACAAATCGTTCCGCGATGGCACAGCACCACGAGCGCTAAGTTGCGCCGGTGAAGAAGAAGGATTCATATGAACCCTTGAAACAAGCTGTCACAGTACGCAACAAAAATCATTCAAAATTTCATTTGGTTTTGTTACGTTCATCATTTTCATACGTAGTCTCCCTTATTTTCCAGACTTGACGACGAATTCGCCCAAAGTCATGCACCTCTCAAGTATCCTGCATCGTCTGAATATGCAAACAACATGAAAAAATAAAGTGATGGCGAAGTGAGGTGGGTCGAGTGATTGCTCCGGCTCGATAAGAATTTTTTAGTAAAATAAAGTTATTGAAGATGTCTTCTGTGTCTTATTCTTCTAATCAAACAAAATTTTAAAGGTACCTCTATAGTTTGATTTTTAATTCAGTAGGTATTATCGTCAGTCTATATTAGCCTACTGCTAAACATGGACCTCTCCTAATGAACGCCATAGTGCCCTGTGTTCAGCTGGCTGCAGTCTTTTACAAGGCAATCGATTGAGTAGTTGTTTGTGAATTGGGATTGTAATACCTATTGGAAACCTTTTAATGCCTAAATACGAGTACGTTTTTACTTCTCTTGCTCACAAAGCGTGTCATTATTATAGCGTCGCTTGGGGGGACTAAAGTTCGATCTATTAAGCCTTAGGGACAATAGTACATTATTACCCAAGTGATGAAAGTTATTTATTTAGCCCCGAGACGGGGTTTGGCGCCCAAGCGTAGCGAGGGCGCTAATAGTTCGAGGGTCTAAATTTTACTTTCATCCGAGGTAAACACTGTGCTTTTCATAAAGAAAAACATATTAAAATTTATTTTACACTAGCTGCGCCCCGCGCCTCGCGCGCGTTGTTCCTATGGAAACGTTAAAAGCTGATTTTTATCCCACGGGAACAGATTTACGGGATAAAAAGTAGCCTATAATTTATTCCAGTATTAGAATAACCTGTATGCAATATTTCAGCCAGATCCTTTCAGTAGTCTTGGCGTGAAGAGGTAACCAACATCCATCCACACATCCATACATCCAAACAAACTTTCGCATTTATAATATTAATTAGTGTGATATAATAATTAATGTGATAAATCAACCACGCAGGTAAGATATTTATTTGATATTTATTTATTTGTTGTCTATGGTAAAATTAGAGCAATTATTAGTTATAGATAATGAAAGGTTTTTTCTAGGTACCTCTTGAGAAGTGAAAACCTTGTATTTTTTTGGTTTAATCCATCAGTTTGCCTTTTGAGAAACGATGTTAGTCTCTCGAAATCCTTTAAATGTACATTGTGTGTTGTCTTTAACAAAGAATACACGCTCCATAATATTGAAGGTTTGTAAGTCTTTGAGAATTCGTTAAAATATATTAACAAAACGTTTTCCTCTAACGATTTCACTATTTTCTCAGCGCGCCATTTCTTAAAATCGTTGTACGATTTTAGGTAGGTACCTTAATTTTGATTTAGGTGGTAAAAGGTTTTCCACTACTACTTTAGCCTCATCTTTTATAAAATCAGGCGTTAAATCTATGTCTATATCAATGTCTGAACTTATTGTAATAATCACACAAAATTGTACAACTCGAAAAATCATACGAAAATAGGATTGACGTATTTCCGCTTTTTTTCCTGAATCATAGAAAATCCTCTTTAGAGATGGCAGAATATAGCCATGGTAGGTCTCGCTATTCTTCCACGGTTGAATAGACATGGTAGAATACCTAGAACTCTTCTACCATTAATTTACCCAAGACGTGAGTGCACAAATGTTTTTGAAACCCCCCAACATAGAACTGTTGCATTTAGAGGATCATTCCGATTCGCATCCTCGAAATGTTGGAACGACTTACCTCCTCCATTTAGAGCTATAAAAAGTATTTATTCCTTTCGTTATAAAGTAAAAAAACATCTACTTGAGATTAAAAGATGTATACAATAAAACTCTTCCTTAACTTCCTTCATCCTGCTCACATCATACTATATAAAAACGAATACAATAACACTCTTACCTTTCTTTATCCTGGTTCACATCGTGTGTTTTAATATTTGCAATTCAGCACTACCCTTCGGACGCGTCCTGTCCGTGGCTGGTTAACACACTCTTATGTCTTGGTCAGTCTCAAATAGGCTGCATGGAGCATGACACAATATTGGAGGCACTTTAAATTCACGTTCACTCATATTTACTGGCCGCAGAATGAGACAAATTAATTTGAAAACTAGAAATGTAAAAGAAAATAACTCCTTTTCGCTGCTTTTACTGTCTCGACATATCGCTTGTTTGTACCTTTATTTGTATTTGTAATTTGTTTGACTTGACTTCCTTCTTTCTTCCTTCAGTTCCAAAGGACTGTCAGTGTCAATTTGTTTGCGGGCACGGCTTGTAAAGGCTTTTTCACAAGAAGCGTTCGGTGACGGTTCGGATACATTATAAGTTTATACCATTTATGTTACAAAACCCTAGGTACAAATTAAACGCAGTCTACCCTAAAATGGAACAGCAGTCCATCAGTCACGGAACGCTTCCTGGCTGAATTAGATTTAATGGTTTTACGTCTCGCTCAGTTTGCATAGTGTAGAAAGAGATGCCCTGTCGCATCAGCGCTCAGTTGCGAGGTCACCTCACAGGTTCCATTTGAAAACCAGCGCTAACTTGCATTAATGCGAGGTAGCATCAAGCTGAGGTGGAACCCTTTGACCTGCATCGTTACAGCATTATATTTTTATATTATGTACTATGCTAGTCTATAATTGTTACTACCTACCTACTTATACCTATCTGTTCTGTGTTGTAACTGTGTTGCTCAATAAATGTATCTCTATCTCTATCTCTATCTATCTCTAATTTATATCATTTAAAAAATGGTAAATATTTTGCTGAAATCTATGGTATTTTAATTTTTTGTCTACGAGGAAATGGGTGCAAGCCGTAAATTTTTTAAGTCTAAATTGAAATGGTGCCAAAACCATCAAGAGCAGATCAAAATGGACATAATTGCAAGCCACAAAAACAATAAAAACTTCTCCATGTTTTGGAAAAATATTAAAAAGTTGGATCCGAAACAAGGCCTACCATCGAGTGTAGCAGCTGTCTCAGATCCTAAACAGATAGCTAACTTATTCAAAGACCAATTTAATGTTAGGTCTACCTTAGGACAAGTTACCGGGCCGAGGGTGAACGAGACTCATTCTAGTCATTTCTCTAATTCTTTGACGCGATTTTCTGGCAAAGAAGAACGGAAAACTCTTAAAGCTATGAGTGGAGGTAAGTCGCCAGGACATGACGGGCTGAGTGTCGAACACCTGCGGTACGCGGGCGTGCAACTGCCCGGGGTGCTCGCCATGTTTTATTCAATGTGTGTGAGTCACTTGTACTTACCATCTGATTGTATAAAAACCATTGTGGTACCAATACTCAAAAATAGAACCGGTGATATAGCAGATAAAAGTAATTATAGGCCAATTTCGTTTGCAACTATAACTGCCAAAGTGCTGGACCGGCTTTTGGATAGTCACTTGCACCGGCACCTCCAGCTGCACGATGGACAGTTCGGGTTCAGGCCCGGGCTGTCCACCGAGAGTGCTATACTGACCCTTAAGCACACGGACCACTACTACGTGAAAAGACAGACGCCGGTCTTCGCATGTTTCCTCGACCTGTCAAAAGCTTTTGACACAGTATGTTACGACATGCTGTGGAAAAAGCTTAGAAGACACAAACTTACCCGAGGAGTTATGTTCTGTTTTCGAGTATTGGTATGCAAATCTAGTGAACTATGTTAAGTGGGCGGGTGCCCTTTCAGACGCCTATGACTTGGAGTGCGGTGTGAGGCAGGGCGGAATATCTTCTCCAAAGCTGTTTAATTTGTACTTGAATGGCCTGATAGAGGGCCTCAGCAGCCTACCAGTCGGCTGTACAATTGACGGCATCTCAGTCAACAACTCATGCTACGCAGACGACATGGTGTTGCTGGCGCCATCGATCAGGGCACTCAGAGACTTATTGTCCTACTGTGAGGCTTATACTGCTAGACATGGCTTGCAGTATAATGCCAAAAAAAGTGATTTTATGGTTTTTGGACCTGGGGGTAGGGCCCCAGTATTAGTGCCTCCCCTTTTGTTAAGTGGGCAGGAGCTTACTAGAGTATTTAAGTTTAGGTATCTGGGACATAATCTGGTTACAAATAACCTGAGAGATGAAGAGGACATGAGCGAAGGGCGTTGACGGTGAGAGCGAATATGTTGGTCCGCAGGTTTGCTCGTTGTTCCGCAGAAGTTAAAATAACTCTGTTTAAATCTTTCTGCCAATCCTTTTACACGAGCAGCCTGTGGTTCACGTAAACGAAGAAATCCGTCAAAACTCTTCGTGTCCAATATAACAACGCTTTCAGGATGCTGATGGGGCTCCCGCGATTCTGCAGCGCCTCGGGCATGTTTGCGGAGGCCCGCGTAGACGGCTTCGCCGCCTGTATGAGGAAGAAGGCAGCCTCACTGCTTAGTACGCGGGAGTACCAACACCATCCTGTCAGCCATCGCTGATAAATTAGATGGAGTGATGTACAGTACAGACACTCCATTTCCGTATTAATTAATTAGTTAAAACTAAAACTAACATAGTCTAAGAAATTACTAACGTATGGATCGATGTTATCTGAAAATAAACAATTATTATTATTATTATTAAAGGAATAGTTGAATAATGGTATTTTACCTCTAATTTATTTCAAGTTTACATTACGCTGTAGGGTAGGGTATATGCATCGATTTTTTTTATTGTTTTAATCGATTCTTTAGGTCATTATTTAACCGAGGAATGATAAGACGCTCACTGAATTTCGCATTAACAAGGTAAAAAAAACAAATCAAAACTACAATCATTTTCGGGTGATAAAACGCTGCCATATTGGCGCCATGTTTATGTGACGTCGACGTACACACTTGATTAAAACCTTTTGTGACGACCTCGGTAGTGATCATCTCAGGAAAGAGGTTTTGCGAAAAAACTGAAAATAATCGACAATGCGAAATGTCAAGTGGACAGAATAGTGTCAAATCATGGTGCAGCAAGCAGAATAAAAAAGAAAAAATGTGCACAGTGATGTCACGTCCGCTCTAGTCAATGGCGTAGCGTTTTGAAATTTTGCGATTGAGATTTAAAATATCAATTTTTCAATGGTTAAATTCTACAATAAAACATCTCAAAATGCAAAAATAAATATGTAGATATGTTTCTATATCAATAGAGAATACGTATATATTTTTTTAGCCATTTTGAAATCACATGCATATACCCTATTGAATGGCCGTATGAATTGCGTCAAAAACCAGACGCAAAAGCCATTCGATCTCACAAGAGAAGTAGAATGCATGGTTCAAGAGAAAGGTGAGGTGACAGCTGTCATTTGTTTTGTACTTGTCATTACTTTTCTCCCTAGGGACGAAAATTATAACTTTCATCCCGTTGCGCAGGCAACTTCCGACCTACTTTCCGAGCATGAATAATGAAAAATATTTTTTTTTATTTCTAATAACACGACTTTTTGGTATTAGATAAACATAGAATTTGGTAACTTTTTTCGTTTACTCCTTAATTGATTGAAGGTGAATACAATTAAAGCGACTAAATAAATTACTTTCTCCTTTCACAGTGCTTTTCATTACGAATAGGTAAACAGAGAGTAAGAATAAAAACATGTATTAGCTAAAGAAAATAATAAATGTGAAATCAGACGTTCAACCCGTATCCGAATCAGATGAATTGTTTCCGAGAACACTTACCTTGGGAAAATTATGCAGTTAGGTAAAGATAATTTTGAGGACTAAAGGAAGTTCCAGCTAGGCTGGGCAGCGTTTGGGAAGCTACGTCGAGTCTTCTCGTCATACATACCGCAACGCTTGAAATTATAGCGCAGTCACTGAAGTCCCCTTTACACTGACGTTTCAATTATTGGAGACTTATTCGCTGTCGACAGCTGTACAGGGTGCCACAAAAATAATGAACAAAGCCGAAAGAGCGTAATTCTGGGCTCCGAGAGGATGAAAATTGTTCAAAGATTTTGAATTGAAGAAAAAAAGTGGACGTAGACGAGTGCTGATGTAGAGTCAAATAGTTCCTTTTTTTACTTTATTTTTCCTTCAGCCTTGCATTGCAATGATAACACAATGTACTGAAATATCATAATAATGTTTTTTTTGTAGCCGTATCTTTGACTTGCCTTAGTGATTATTTGTAAGCCAAAGGAAAATCCTACTAATATTGTAAGAGAAAGAAAGGTAGTTTGTATGTTTGTTACTGTTTTACGCAAAAACTACTGAACCGATCGAGATATTTTTTATGCATAGAGGTAAATATAATCCTGGAATCAAACAGAGGCTACGTTTTATCCCTTAAATCAGTTTCCATCGATAAGAAATGTCCTTTTTAAACGTTTTCATAGAAATAACGCGTGCGAGGCCGCAGGCAGAAACTAGTCAAATGATATGTTAATAAACTTTAATCTCACACTTGAATATTTCTTATGATATTTTAATTAAGCTTGAGCAGGCTTACGTAAGTTATTTTTATTACTTAAACTACAGAGACAAACCTTAGGGTTTTATGGTACAAAATTAAATAGTATACCTACTAACTTGTGCTTGGTATTGTAATATCTCTTTTTCTCTCTCTCATTGTTTACTGACGACCTTTGTGCGAAGGTGCGCCTGCGACGCAGGAGGATGCGAGTTCAGCTCCCGCCTCGGGTTAAATATGTGTACAATCTGCAGACATTTGTTCAGGACGTTCTGGTGGTTTTCTATGTATAATAAAAATATCTATCTATGTAGTGTATCGTATTAAGTATATCAGTTATCTAGTATCCATATCACAAGCTCTGCTTAGCTTGGGGCTAGGTAATGCTGTGTGAATTTTACAGAATTATTTAGTTTTTTTTTTATTAATAACATAATGGTATGTACGTTAGGCGTTATCACAAAAATGTATAGGTACCAATGTATACCATAAAACAAGAATATTTTAATAACAAGAAAGTAGACAGTGTAGATAAAGTAAAACAAAATGGAAAGCAGCTAATCAATATCAGTTTTGTATCCATGTGCTGGGCTGGAGAAACGTTAGTCACTATTTCTAACTTTCAGCACCAAATCAATATCTTATATTAAAACCTACCATAATTAGTATAAATGGCCTGTCTGTTCTAATGATACCCCGAATAAATAAATTATAATTACAATCTGAAATCTGCACGTGTTTCTTGGCGTAGCGAGATAATCAGAGCATGGAGGGGTAAATACAAATAAACTGACAAACCTAATTCATAGCTTCTAAGATATTTTTATAACCTAATTAATAATGTTTTAAAAGAAAATCTTTATCCATATCCTTTTCAAATTTAATAACGATCCGTTTAGACATGGCACGGCCGTATTTGCGTGAAATCCCGAAATTATCGTGAAATCATAGCGAATACTGCCTAGCTACTGCAGCAATTAAACTGATGGACAGAATGCATAGGTCGAGTGGTCCAGCCGAGTGTTCGAGTGGTTGAGTGCTCGAGTGGTCTGGATCGAGGGTTGTTTCGATTGTTTAATTACTGCTGATAGACAGGTTTATTAGGTTTCGGTGAAATGAATGTCAAGGTCTTTAGGCCGTCACGGTAACTGTGTTTTGATAACAGTAACCATAAATCGCTATCTTATCATGTAACCAAGTTACAAACGAACCCGCTTATTCATAATAGCCTGCTAACATAGCACACTGCTAAATCTCGCTCTGTCTTCTTCTATTGACATAAGTCAGACTGAGAAATAACACTACTTAGCAGCCGTTTTATGTTAGCAGACTATTATGAATAAATGGGGAAGACTTTATCTTTGGCACTCAGACATTAGTTGACGGAAGCTTTACGCTTATAACTTATAGCCTGGATTAAAACAAAGGATACTACTTAATTCTCATAGTATAGGAAATGCATATAATTTGTGCAACCGTAAATCGAATTATCACACTAATATTATACAGGGTGATTCTTGGAACGATGTAGGGATTACAAAAACTGATCAAGGGCACCCATGTGATCATTTCAGACCACATAATAATATGCTATACTGAAAAGTGTCATGGGTTTCAAGTTATTATCAAAAGTTCTTATTTAGTATAGGATTTTCTTTTGTTTAGACCATTGTTAAATCTGGTATTTAACAATGGTCTAAACAAAAGAAAATCCTTAGCGAAATAATCACTTTTATCATAACTTCTAATAGTCACAACAATACAATCTGTCATCAGAGTAAGCTATACTCTTAATAATCTTACTACATAATGAACTCAATAGGTGGACAGAGGTAAATAAGTTGTCAGACATTTCCATTACCGGTATATTTGAATGTTGTGCAGTGGAATTAATTGATTATAACATTGTTATTGTATGCATTTATAGAGTACCTAAACTAAGTAATCTTGACATTTTTATGAACTGTTTGCAAAAAAATAAAATAACAAAAAAGCGCTATGAAAACATACTTATAGCTGGAGATTTTAATATTAACATCTTAAAGAAAAATAATAGTACTCTTGACTTCGAATGCTTATTGCTAAATTTTAATTTAAAGCTTGCTCTGAGGCAGCCGACTAGGCTTAGCAGTAAATCTTGTATCGATAATTTTGCACACAACTTTAAAAAGCGATGTGTTACCGAGGTAATAGAACGCGCTCTATCAGACCATACTCACAGCTTATTGTATGTCCAGTGAGAGATCTAACTTTCATAAAGTATTGGCGTATTAAGAGGAGAGATTATTCAACTGAAAATATAGAGAAATTCGTTAAAACCTTAGAAAACCTGTCTTTTTCCGAAATACACAGCGAATCGGATACCAATGTTGCATACAATCTATTTCTTGAAATGTTCAAATTATTTTATGATCTCTGTTTTCCTTACAAAATAATAACTAAAATTACAAAACCCGTACACTATCCAGTGTACGGGTTCGAGGTTCACGAGGTATTAAAATTTGCAGTAAAAAGAAAAGGAAACTTCTTTGGGAAAATAGGAAAACACCCTCAGACATAAACATAAACAAATACAAAAAGTATTCAAAAACACTGAAAAAAATTATAAAACTAACGCAAAAAGCTCAAAATAATCACAAAATTAAAATGTCTACTAATAAAAGCAAAACGTCTTGGGGTATTAAACAATACAAAACGGAGCCTACCAAAGGACTCCATCGATGAAATTATTTAATTTAATTTAATTTTCTTTATTGGCACACAAAACAGAAAACAATCAAGACATGACACTGACTTACAAAATTATAACTAAGGTTCTTATGCTAGATTGGATTCCTAAACATGCATGCACAACATGATTCAAACATAGAGCAGTAAAAGCAACGATATTCTGACTAAACAAGATAAAGTAAAAGAAGTTAAAATATTGAAAACTTAATTAGGTAAATGTGAGATGTAGAACAATAAATATAACAATAACCTAGTATTACAAGATAATTAAATAACAAATACCATTTTTCTTAAATAATACGATGAATACAAAATACTAATAATAATAATATTACAGAACTAAGGCCTACCTAAAATCAAAAGACTCAAGAATTATTCTGAAATGAGATCTTTTTCAGACTCTGCTAACAGAGCTGATAGAGCTAGTATTTTAAATTTAGGGAGACTACTGACAAAAATATCCAAGTTTTCGTGGTGATTAACTAGTAAATCATTGAAAAGGCGACACATTCTGACGACGGGGTTATAAAACGAGGTGTTATTAGTATAAACCTGAAGGGCGAAAGTATTGAGGAAAGGAGTCCGGGATCTAGGCTTAGTGCTAATATTGAGCAATGATAGAAGGTTTGGGGAGTCGATCACGAGGTGTATAATTTTATACAAATGTATGAGGTCATGTAGCTTACGCCGATGCTCCAAGGATAGAAAGTTAAAATTTCTCAGCCTATCAGTATAGCTCGATAAGTTCCTACCGTAGCTGCATTTGTAACATAAAATTTTAAGAAACTTTTTTTGTACTCTTTCAAGGCGATTAGTGTGGTTTTTGTAGTAAGGAGACCAGATTACATCGTTGTACTCCATGACACTGCGCACTAAGGCATAGTAAAGGTAAATAAGACTTTTAGGGTCTCTAAAATCTTTAGTTGACCTTGAAATAAAACCAAGCAGCTTACTACTTTTGGATGTTATGTGATCGTAATGGTAGTGAAATGTAAGTCTTTCATCGAAGAAGACACCAAGATCCCTTACTACTGACTTTCTTTCTAAAGTGCGACCTTTCAGCCTATAATCATAAAATTGTTTTTGTTTTTTGGTAGTAAAGGAAATGATAAAACACTTATTGACATTTAGAAACATACTGTTCATATCGCACCACCGATCAATCACATTAAGGTCGGATTGAAGCATCAAGGAGTCAGTCAGGCTGCCTATGGCGTTGTATACCTTAAGATCATCTGCATACAATAAACAGGGGCAGGTTAGTTTATCAACTAGATCGTTAATAAATACGCAGAAAAAAAGAGGACCGAGATGGGATCCTTGGGGCACTCCACTTATTATAGATACTAGAACATTAACAGACCCTTTTGACATTTCTAATACATTTAATGATTTTTTTATTGATAAGATAATACCTAATAATAATGCAGGACATAATATCACCAAATCTATTGACAGTAAAACAAACTCTATATTCCTTCAACCATGCATACCAACTGATATCCTTAAAATAATATATTCCCTGAATAATACAAGCAGTGTTGGATACGATGGGATCTCAACCAAAATACTAAAAGTCGTAGCCCACTGTGTAAGCGCCCCTATTAGCCATATTGTAAACTTAAGTCTTAGCACAGGTACTTTTCCAGAGGCCTTAAAATTATCAATAATCAAACCGTTGCATAAAAAAGAGAGTAAAATGAAAATGGAAAACTACAGACCGATATCGCTTATACCTGTTATATCTAAAATATTCGAGAAATACATTTATAAATTAATCAATAACTTTTTTGAATGGAATAAACTATTTTGCTATGAACAAAAGGGTTTCAGAGAAAACAAAACTATCAATATGGCTCTTTATGACTTCCTACTTCGTGTTACAGTTAGTGTAGACAAAAATACTCCGGTTTGCTCTATCTTCTGTGATATGACGCAAGCATTTGATTATGTCCAGCACAGCATTTTAATTAAAAAACTTGAAACCTATGGAATAAGAGGTAACGCTCTACAATTGATAAAATCGTACTTAGAAAACAGAAAACAGATAACCCATATAACAAAAATTAATTATAAAACAAAAAGCGAAGAAGTGTTTGCATCTAAGGAACGCATTATGAACTATGGTGTTCCTCAAGGAAGTGTTCTAGGACCACTACTCTTCCTTATTTACATTTACGATTTACCTAAAGCAACTAAACAACCAATGTCACTTTTACTTTTTACGATTTACCTAAAGCACTTTTTACGATTTACCTAAAGCAACTAAACAACCATTGTCACTTTTTTGACAGTCTGTAACTATTAAATGTAATAATATCAACACCTATAAAACTGACATTAATCTAGCTCTGACATCGATAATAGAATGGCTAAACAATAACAATTTAAAAATTAACATAAATAAAACCAAAATAATTAATTTCAGACAACGCGATAATGCAGCATTTACAAATCTTGACATACGATATAATAATAACATAATTGAAGAAGTTATGACAACACAGTTCTTAGGAATCCACATAGATGGAAAACTAAATTGGAAGCCTCATGTGGAAAACGTTTGTAAGAAAATAAATAGCCTTGTTTACGTCCTACATAAACTGTCCCCAGTAGTAAATGAAGAAACTCTCCTTACTGCTTACCACGGCCCGATCGTCTCAAACATTAGGTACGGATTATTATTTTGGGGGAACTCTACCGACGTCGACAAGGTATTCAAGTTTCAAAAAAGGTGTATAAGAGCTATGTTTCGTATTAAAGTGTTAGCGATTAATATCTGCTAACGGTATTTACCTCAACATTACTTTACTTATGGTGGCAAAAGGTTTTAAAGCTAAAATAATAACAAGGTGGTACTCACAGTTCTATATAATCAGCACGGTATATATTCACTTTACAACTCTTGGTACACTTATTTTAGTTGACTTCACTCCTTGAGTGTCGAGACTCGAATGAGCTCCCTCGCCTCGCCACTCCGGCCCCCGACCGCGATCGGTAGCGGTCGGTGACTCTCGACAACAGTCATGCCGGTCCCTGATTGGTTGCGGCAAAACGCGTGACAGTAGTGGCGTGACGGGCGAGTCAAAACACTGTTTCCGTATAAAATTATGAAACAGTGTTTTGAATAATAATTCTATGATGATAATTTTAATATAATAATATCTAATTAAAAGTTATAAAAATATATTTAATTGATAACATTCGGCCATCCTTTGTGTCAGCACGGCCTCGTGCTGTAAATTATTTATTCTACATACTCAAAATAACAATAACATGAAGAATCAGAAAGTAATCCTAGTTATATTCGTATATTTATAAGTAAGTTGCACGCGCATTGATTGAATTATTTGACATTAGAAATAATTAATTCCAACTAAAGTTGATACGTGGTACAAGTAATTACTATTTTCACAATCTATACATGCAAAATTAGAGGTATTTATTAATTTACTTTTTACAAATTATATTTTATTTACAAATTTATCTTAGTATACTATTTTCACAATCTATACATGCAAAATAAGAGGTATTTATTAATTTACTTTTTTACAAATTATATTATAATTGACAAATTTATCTTAGTAAAATGGCCTATTCATCTTCACTAGAGGAGTCACGTGGCCTAAAATTAAGCCACGGTTTGATTTGGTCTACTGCTACAACCGTAGAGAACGATCGGTTGCTTTTTCTCGTGAGAGGAGTATCTTCGATCTCATACCTATCGCATTCAAAATTTTTTGTTATTCTGTAAGGGCCCTGGTACTTGGGAACAAGTTTCCTACTGCTGCCTGTAGTAGGGACTTGGCGCTCGACTCTTACCAAGTCTCCTACACTGTATTTGGGAGATAGTAAACGCTTTTTGTCATATGCAGTTTTCTGGGCCTCTTGATATGATTTGACGTGGTTGTTTATTTGATCCCTCAATTCCGCCAAGCTCTGATTAGGCGCCGTGACGTCAGCAGCTAATTCTGCTCTTATCCTACTATCGTTTGCACCAATGGTCTAGTTCCAAACAAAGCCTCGGATGGTGTGCATTTTATACCTTTGTTAAAAGTGTTATTCAACCCCCATTGCACATCGGGCAAGTGTTCGTCCCATTTGTTCTCAGCTGAACCTATGCATTTAGCTGTTAGTGATTGAACGAGCGTTCGGTTATAACGTTCCACTTGGCCGTTTGCTCTAGGGGTCGCAACAGCATTAAGAATATGTTTAATGTTGCGGTCAGTGACAAATTTTGTAAATGATTCGCTTGTAAAGGATGTACCACGATCTGTGATGACTCTACGAGGGACGCCAAATATGCCGAAGAATTCTTTAAAAACCCTAATTGATGTCAAGGACTTAGTGTTTCTGACAGGCTTAAGAAATATGTAACGAGTGAAACTATCGATAAGGGCCAAAACATACATGTTGCCTCTGGCGCTACGGACAAAAGGACCTACATGATCGGCATGAATGGTATCAAATGGGATGTCAATTTTCTCGATAGGGTGAAGGACACCGGGTTTTTTCCCTCCAGCAGACTTTGAATAAGCACACTCGAGACAAGAATTAATGTATTTTTTTACGAATTTACGCATTTTCGCGAACCAATACGTAGCTTTAATCCTATCGTAATCGTCTTATCAAGAGCGAAATGACCTATATCGTCATGATTTTGTTTTAAAATCTGCCAGCGTACACCTTTGGGAACCACCCAACGATCACCGTCAGCAGTGATTCTGAAAAGCTTTTTGTTTTTGACTTTAAAATTAGTTTTTATATCCACTACGTTATCCATATCTGGGTCATTTAGTATGCCAATAATTCGTTGGATCTCATCATCAGCACTCTGTACTGTCGACAGCCAATCAGTTTCGTTAACCGATAGCACGGTCAGATCTGCTGGTATTGGGTTACGGCTAAGAGCGTCGACATGGGCCATACGCTCACCTGTATTCAATGCTGAAATTAAACTCCTGCATCTGCTCCCACCACCGAGCGACACGAGGAATCATATCTCTCTTCTGGAAGGTAGCGCGTAAGGAATTGCAGTCTGTAATGACCTTGAATGGAACCCCAATCAAATACACCCGAAATTTCTGCAGGGACATCACAACGGCAAGAGTTTCGAGATCATAGGACGTATAATTTTGTTCTTCAGGCGTGGTTTGCCGACTAAAATAGGCTACTGGTTTCAGAACCCCGTGATCATCATTTTGCAACAATATGCCGGCGACTCCGACCTTACAAGCGCCAGTGTGAAGCTCTGTATACGCTGTTGGGTTGTAGAGTGCCAATGTAGGTCTTTGAGAAAGAGATCTTTGTAGTTGGCGGAACGAACTCTCCTGATCAAACCCCCAAACCCACTTCGAATCCTTTTTTAGCAGTTGCGTTAGTGGTCGTGCGGTAACCGCGAAATGGGGCACAAACCGACGAAAAAAACTAGCTAGTCCAAGAAATTGGCGGATGTTATGCTGGTTTTGCGGGACTGGAAAGCGTTCAACAGCTTCAACCTTACGTGCACCTGGTCGAATACCTTCAGAGGACACTTCGAACCCCAAATACTCAACTGAAGTACCGAAGAAAACACATTTAGACAGTTTCAGTTTTAGATTAGCTTGTAAAAGTAGATTGAGGACTACTTCCAACCTCTGTATTCCTTCATCAAACGACTTACTGGGAATAATTACATCGTCTAGGTATGCTAAGGCTTCCCTGTGGCGTAGTGACCCAAGAACCTGATTCATGATTCTTTGGAAGGTTGCTGGCGCATTTGCAAGACCGAATGGCATGCGATTAAACTCGTAGTGACCGTCTGGTGTCACGAATCCAGTCTTATGCTTGTCAGGTTCGCTTATTGGTATTTGATAATAACCTGAAGTCCAGGGTTGTATAGAATTTATTTCCAGACAGAAAATCTAACTGGTCGTCGATTAGTGACATCGGGTAGTTTTCTTTTATCGTTTTCTTATTCAGGGCACGATAGTCAATGCAAAGTCGAAGTTCGCCTGTTTTCTTTCTGACGACAACAATGGGGCTTGCATAGGCGGACGTAGAAGGCCTTATAACGTCGCTGTCAAGTAGTTCAGTTATCATTTCCCGTACTTTCTCCTTTTCGCTAAGAGCGAGACGATAAGGCCTATAGACAACGGGCTCATTATCGTGAAGATCAATCAACATTTTTCCTTCGGTTGTACTACCAAGTTCTGATAGTGAGAATGCAAAGCAGTTCCGAAACCTGTGAAGCAGCTTGAGGAGTTGAGTCTTCTGGTGGGAGTTGAGGTCTTCACCGAATCTCACATTGGACTCCGACAAACTCTCAATCGACCTATCGTCGTGGATGGTGTTCCCACTAATAGACATGACTTGGGGAGAGCATTCTTCATGAGCAGTCCGACCGCGTGCGATGAGGAAATCTTTTGGTAATATCAACGGCGTTGATGAAAAATTATTCACAACAATGAGTCCCTGTCCATCGTCCCCTATTTGGAACAGCCCTGATAGAACACAGTAACGGATACCTTTCAGATTCCTAACACCTCCCTCGATGTATACTTCGCCGGAAACCAAAGCATTAGTACGAACAGCAATAGCAGTAATTCCAGACACTTCCATCGTGTCAGTACAGAAAATGTCCACTTTGCTATTCACTGCAATGTCTAGATGATCGAGCTGGGAGATTTCTAAGCTACTACTAGACTTCTTAACAACCACATGCTGCTGCTCGGTAAACGTTTGTCCAATCAAAAGGGAATATGGCATTGAATCATCCGGGACAATGAGCAAGTCCAAGTCAGCCTCTACATCATCAATCTTCACTTGAACCCTCTGTTTACCCAAACAACTTACTACAGCATTGCCAAAGCCTCTTAACGTGGGAAGATCACAGGTAAGGTAGTCGGATCGAATATTTCGAAAATCAGAAACGCGCATCATGGAACACTCACTGCCAAAGTCTATGTTTGCAATAATTTGGTAACCATTAACGTAAGCCGTCTTGAAATATTTCCTATTGACTTCTGAGACTGCTGTTGGAATCTTTGGAACGGCAGGCAAATGGGAAGACTCGACTGGAATAATGCTAGTATCAAAATCAACGCGCAATACAGTCTTCTCATTTGTCTGTGTTTGGGATTTCTCTTTAGCGTAACAATTTTCAACCTCATGACCTACTTTGTTGCATCGTGTGCACCTCTTAAAAGCTTGTGTGCATTGTGACGTGTAGTGACCGTCTTTCTTGCAATTGGCACACCGAGGGCTCCTACCTTTAGCTTGGGAGTTGGTTGGTTGCTTAGAGTTGGGATCGATGGGAGGCTTGGTAGGACGTCGCTCAGTGTTAGGTTTAACATTACGAGTATTGCGCAAATACGATAACAGCTTATTAGGATCCTCAAATTGGGCTGCTTCAGCGCCAAGCCTAATCGCTCGGTCATCAATACCATGAAGAACACATTCTACAGCGCGTTTACCATTTATACCACACCTACTTATGAGAGCAAATTTTTCGTAATAGTAATCTTCTAACGAGTCATTAAAGCGAGCCCGTTTGGCCAGCATATCGCTTAGCATTTGGCCATAGTTTTCTTCAGAAGGAAAAGCAGCTGTGAGCTTGTCCTGCCATTCGACCCATGTAAAGAGGACAGACGGGAGACCCTCATACCACCGCTGTGCAACGCCCTTCAGCTTTGGCAGGGCATAATGAACTATTTGCTTATCTGTCCAACCATAGATGGTTGCACATTCATTGACTTTATGAATCCACATGGTCATCGTCTGTTCCTTTTTAGCAGGGTCGAATTCAGGTACTGTATTATTCATGGGCCCTACCCTGTCTACATTATTATTTGACATTGATTTTAATATGGTTACAAGTTCACTGATGCATTGGTTACTATCGCTTACAGGTTCAAGCTGCGGCCTACTTAAATCACTACATAATCTACTGCGAGAAAGATAATGTCCATACCGGGAGTGTTCGTGACCACTCTGACCTTCAAATCCAAGTGGGCTGCGAGACCTGTGATTGCTGTTGGAGCGGGAGCGGCCACGAGTGCTGTCATGTCGGCTGGGACGCCTGTAGTCGCGCTGGCTGTCATACCGGTAGTCACGATGGTTGGCGCTCCGACTGTCGTGCCGGCTGGCACCTGGACTGCCATGCCGGCTGGGACGCTGGTGGTCACGATAGCTTGCACTCCGACTGGCTTGCCAGCTGGCACCTGGACTGCCATGCTGGCCAGTCCGATGACGTGCTCCCGGACTGTCGTGCCGGCTAGTGAGTTGACGTGCACCCGGACTGACATGCCGGCTAGTGTGCCGACTTGCACCCGGACTGATATGCCGGCTAGTGCGCTGATTGGCATACAGACTGCCACGTTGGATGGTGTGCTCATTGGGACCCCGACTGCGGCAACGAAGGCTACTGGTCCACTGGCTGGCACGCTGACTGGTGTCTGGTCTGCTGCCTGGTCTGTTACCTGGTCTGCTGCCCGGTCCGCTGCCTGGTCTGCTGCCTGCACTGGCACGCTGGCTTGCACGCAGTCTAGTACTGCTGCGAGCACGTGACCAGGAAGCTGGACTGGCACGCTGGCTGGCGCCTTGACTGGATCGCTGACTGGCGCGCTGACTAAAGCCTGGACTAGCTTGCTGACTAGCGCCTGGACTGGCACGACGACTGGCACGCTGACTGGCACCAGGACTGGCGCGCTGGCTGGCATCTTGATTATGGCGCGGACTGGCACCTGGACTGGCACGCTTACTGGCGCGCTGGCTGGCATCCGGACTGGCGCGCTGGCTGGCATCTGGACTGGCGCGCTGGCTGGCATCTTGACTGGCACGCTGGCTGGCATCTTGACTGGTGCGCTGACTGGCACCTGTACTAGCACGCTGACTAGTACGCTGGATGGCACCCGGCCTGGCGCACTGGCTGGCATCTGGACTGGCGCGCTGGCTGGTACCTGGACTGGCTCGCTGGCTTGCGGCTTGACTGGCGCCTGGACTAGCACGCTGACTGGCGTGCTGGCTGGCGTGCTGGCTGGCGCGCTGACTGGCGCCTGGACTGGCACGCTGACTGGCGCGCTGGCTGGCACGCGGACTGGCGCGCTGACTGGCACCTGGACTGGTGTGCAGGCTGGAACGGCTGCGAGCCCGTGAGATAGCTCGTTGCCTGACACGCCTTGTTGTGCTACGTGATGGTCGACCACCAGGCAGCGTTGGGCTAGCTGGTGGCGTACGAACCACACGTTCCATTCCTTCCATGAAGAAGTACTGAAACAAAAACTTCAACGAGTATTTTTGTTTTTATCGTTTGACCTCTGTATTGATTGAAGAGAATAATCTTGATTCCCCTTATTTAAAAAAAAAAATACCAAACTGCAACTGCATCCAGTTTTAGTGAACAGTAGCTAGTAACAGTAATCTAGCTAGATATATATTTTAATAGTAGTAATTACTACAGGTAAGTATAACTTTCATTGTACACATAATTTGAACTCATTAATGGATACCGTAAGCTTGAACTGTTCGATAACCATATTCAGCGTTATTTAACCACACTAGTTTAAAATTAACCACCAATGTAAAGTGAAATAAAGTTATTTTTGAATTGACTTCTTTTTATTTTGTTCGACAAAAGCTATGATTCTGCCAATAGCATCCATAACTAAACATAATTCCAATTTATTTTAAAGCAAGTGACTGGTTTAGCACAATCATATCATTGACCTGTATTTGCCATCATAAATGAAGGTATATTTATAAAGTTCCAAAATCATTCCTCCGTTACGTAATGATTTTTGCCTTAGCGGCCTGTAATCGTCATGAATACACGTTGTATTTTTATGGATTTGATCAAACTGATAGAAGTAATAGTTAAGTAAAAATTATAATATATATAATATTTAATTTTTTTTTTTCGGTTTGAATCACCACTTCTGAAATGTTAGCGATTAATATCTGCTAACGGTATTTACCTCAACATTACTTTACTTATGGTGGCAAAAGGTTTTAAAGCTAAAATAATAACAAGGTGGTACTCACAGTTCTATATAATCAGCACGGTATATATTCACTTCACAACTCTTGGTACACTTATTTTAGTTGACTTCACTCCTTGAGTGTCGAGACTCGAATGAGCTCCCTCGCCTCGCCACTCCGGCCCCCGACCGCGATCGGTAGCGGTCGGTGACTCTCGACAACAGTCGTGCCGGTCCCTGATTGGTTGCGGCAAAACGCGTGACAGTAGTGGCGTGACGGGCGAGTCAAAACACTGTTTCCGTATAAAATTATGAAACAGTGTTTTGAATAATAATTCTATGATGATAATTTTAATATAATAATATCTAATTAAAAGTTATAAAAATATATTTAATTGATAACAAAAGTAACGGATTCATGTAAACCCTTTTTTTTTTAAATACAACTTACTTACTCTCCCTTCGCTGTATATTTTGGAAACGGCTATGTTTATCAGACTCAACCCGCACCTATTTTGTCGGCAATCTGACGCCGTGCAACGGAATAGACGAGACCAGTTTAAAATCTGCACCCTTAACTGTAAAAAAGAGATCCTGCGCATAAGTTTTTTTGCTATGGCACCATCCGTCTATAACAAAATTCCGCTACACATAAGAGAACTGCCTACCACGGTGTTTCATAGAAAGCTTAAAACATTACTTTATAATAAATGTTATTACACAATTAAAGATTTTATGAATGACAAGAATGTTGACAAATAACCAAATTAATTATTATTCTATATTGACTTATTTTGCTTTTTTGACATTTGTGTACCTACTTTTATATTTTTTTTTTATATTTTGTTATTATAAGGTTATTACACAATTAAAGATTTTATGAATGACAAGAATGTTGACAAATAACCAAATTATTATTTTATATTGACTTATTTTGCTTTTTCTTGACATTTATGTTACTTTTATAATTTTTTTATTTTTGTTATTCTAAGATTTAAATTTATTATTTCCTATTAAGCATGTACTAGACAAAAATTGCACGCCTATAAAGGGCAAATTACATTGTTACAATATTATTTTATTCTACCATCTATTTCACATGTAATTATGCAATAAATATACTTTTACTTTTACTTTTACTTTACTAATTATCTATATATATCATTGCGAAGGAAATCATTCACAAAACTAAACAAAACTTTTGATATTAACTTGAAAACCATGACACTTTTTCTATAAGCATTGTGGTTTGAAATGATCACATGGGTTGCTCAGTTCCTTCAATCCATACATCGTTCCACTAAACACCCAGTATATGTGAAAGTTTGGATAGATGTTTGAATGTCTGTATGGGTGTTTGTTACGTTTTCACGCAAAAAAACTACTGAACGCATTTAGCGGAAATTTTGCATACAGGTAATTCTTATCCTGAAATAATACATAGGATTGAGATCAAAGTCTACCTAGATGCTACCACCTAGACTGCCGTGTGGTGCCGGCTCAGAATTTGCACCACCCCAACTCTTGGCGCGACTTGACGACCTCTGTAGCGCGGTAGGCGAAGGTCTGCCTGCGACGCAGGAGGTTGCGGGTTCGATTCCCGCCTCGGGACAAATTTGTGTACGATCTGCAGAAATTTGTTCAGGGCGTTCTGGATGTTTTTCTATGTATAATAAAAACTATCTATCTATGTAGTGTATTGTATTATGTATATCAGTTATCTAGT
Source organism: Eupithecia tripunctaria (assembly GCA_955876795.1). Lineage (NCBI taxonomy): Eukaryota > Metazoa > Arthropoda > Insecta > Lepidoptera > Geometridae > Eupithecia > Eupithecia tripunctaria. Next base: position 996,486 of record OY041623.1, on the reverse strand, counting down.
ACCCATAACACAAGCTCTGCTTAGCTTGGGGCTAGATAATGCTGTGTGAATTGTCCAGCATTATTTATTTTATTATTATTTATTCTTCCCGCGAGTGTCGTCGTAAGAGCCGACTGAATATCCTTATGGATGGGCGGGCAGCACCTCCTAGAGAACAATTCCAAATCTGAACTGTTACCCCAAACCGCATGCCCAGAATGAGAATTATGGGCATAAGTCCCATCAGATAAATGCCAAAAAGCCTTGGGGAGAGGCTTTTGTCTAGCAGTGGACTTATACAAAGTTGTTGAGGTTGAGTTACTATATACAAAAGTTACAGACTTAAGTTACGTATGGTACTTTGTGACTGTCATGTGAATTGTCCAGTCAGAACTAACGTGCCAGCACGTACGTCCACTGTCCACAGCTGGACTTGTCTCCCCCAAACAAGGGAGTTTGCTATAATTACCTACTACCGTTGGCACGTTGATTTGTGACGGATCACAGACCAATCAGTTAAGCTTAGCAATTAAATTTACATAAGTAATTCAGTAAGTGTAGCTAAAGCTAAGTAGATCGTGAAAATACGTTTTTGATACATTAAGGCCGTTGGTTAAGGCACTGCGAGTCTTCACACTAGCGCCGCTACCTATTTTATTCGAATACCTACACCACGCAGGTGATAGATTATATAAAAACATAATGTATAGCTGTGTATACTCGTATGCTCCTGAATAAAAAAGAGATAATACCTACTGTAAACCATTAACGTACTTCTGGTTGTATTGTGTATATTTAAGCCTTTATTTGCAGATAAAACTGTATTGTTTACACTGTTTTGTCTGCAAAGTAATGTATATACTCGAAGTTAATACAATTTATATAATTGTAGGTGAAATTATAAGCAGAAAACCACATTTTTTGTCAAATACCGCAAATGACGTAATGACCAGTAAACGACTACCTGCAGGTAGGGTACGGTGCAGGTGGTTGTTTACTCACTGGTATAAAAAAAATCTCTCCTCCGTAGACCGAGACACGTTCTCGGTGACCCCGTTGCCCCACTCGCAGCCGCTAACCCGGAGGTGATGTCAACCGATTCGTTAACGCACACTACAGTCGACCAAAAACCGGCCCCGCCGAAAGCGGGCTTGAAGAATTCCCTCTATCCGCCCGCAGGCGCATTTGTGCACCTAAGGCGTAACCTCCATGCCTTCTCGTGGCATCTGACGACAGCCGAGGCTCGCACCTAAGTGGTGGCCCTTGTGCGTGTCGCCCCAACCTAAATTTTACCGCCGAGGCGCCATCTGCGCCCGCCAAAATTCCGGTAACGCTGTCATGGCCATCTGCGGTCAACAGCATTATAGTCCATTTGAAAAAAAAAGACTGTGGCATTTCTGGAGCAGCCGTCGTCGTACAGAACGGAGTTTCCCCCCGTTGCAAAGTTAAGTAATTTAATTACTGTCTTACTGCTAATTGGTTTTGGCATTGAAATGATCAGTCAAGATTATAATGTTTTATTTCATTTTAGAATGTCTCTATTTATAGAGATAGATTATGTATACATGGATGATGGTGGTAAACATAATGCTGTATGAATTTCATTTTTTCAAACTCCCAAAATCTTAGGTTGCATTGTATGGTAGGTTATTTCCTAATCCTATGAAAGTAATATAATAATACAGGTTTTAAAACTTCAATACATACAATCTTGTACAAAATTCACGAAATGCTAGTAAGCAGATTTCACAAAGATGGTGTCTTGTCTTCTGTTGCCCGATTTAGAGACCGGTGTAATCAAGAGCACCAATCACAAACACTCGCACATACATATAACACAAACGCACCCATCCCCTCACACACACATGCACACAAACACACAAATGGGGTCTCCTGTAGCCCAGACTCTACGGATGTCCTCAGGAGAGTCATCATAATGAATATTTTTTTCACATCATTGTTTTTACTATACACCAGTGAAAGTGGCGCCCTCAACTATTTTATCTTATTATTACGTTAAACGCAGCAAGTTTTAAAAATCCTACGTTCAGTTTGTGGTATCTATTATAATTTATTTATTAATGCCTCTGTAATAGTTTCATTTTGTAAAGCTTAGGCAGAGATACGAAGTTGCGCTTTTTGGCCACCAAACTCTATTTTTGCATCTCCTCCTAAACGATATGAGATAAAATTATGAAAAAGGAATTAAAAATAGCTTATAATAGATACCACAAACTGAACGTAGGATTTTTAAAAATTCCTATGATAAACGTAAAAATATGATAAAATAGGTATCGCTGTCATATTGGCTCGGGTATACGCCTTTACACTTACTTCGGACAGGAGATGACTATAAAAGTGTACAAGTCGATTGCGAGATCACCAGTCACTGTACGACTTTACTACAACACCTACCTAACTGCATCCTCCAGGCAGTATGAAGTGCTTCGTAAGTAGATATCACTTTATTTTATATACATGATAACAATCAAATAATAAAAACAAATTAGAACAATAATAATAATACAAACAATTTATTTAATAATTTAGGTTATCAACAAAAAAGTTAAACTGCATTTGATTTCGGGTGATAAAATCGCTGCCATAACGTCTCTTGTTCTGTGACGTCACACTTCACATTCAAATTTAAATTCTTTTATTTCAGACAACTTAATCCATTATCAACCATCGTCAACTCTAAGCGCAACTGTTTCTTCGTTAATTTTGAATCAAAATAAAATTAGATACAAATAGATACATAAAAAGACGTGTGGCACTCGGGGACTGCCGCGATAAAGCTATTGCAATGCCATCTAGAGGCGAGTTGTTGAACTAAAGAGACAAACGTCAAGGTTTTTTCGTTACGGAATTTCTGGATTCGGTCCCCGCGCTCAAGGCCCGCGATAGAAGCTATGCAATATCTTAAAAAAATTATTTGGTTCTACAGACACATGTATTAACAATGCTACAAGTTTAGACAAAAGTACATAAGTATAATTTAGCAAACGAGAACTTTAAATAGGTCGACAATACTAAGGCCCGTATTATGAAAGCTTGCTCAGTCATCGAGCTCTGCTTAAGCAACATTTATACTATAGAAAAGCGTTACTCAAGCAGCGATTGAAGACTGAGCAAGCTTTCATAATACTTTAGTGTAGGTTTGTGTATGCTGCACCACAACGAATAGACCATGGCTCTCATTTTTTTACTCCAAAGCAAAAACACAGATTTTCAGCCAAAACCTGATCGAGCGCGAGCAGAACAACAAATAAATGATATCATTTATATGTCTTATATATTTTCCTCCACCGTTTTCACATTTATTTGGGTCTCTGTACGTGGCCGTACAATCGAAGACGTCTCTCTTTGACTTTGTCGGCTATCGGTGCGACCTTGAAGCTTCCTCCTATGTAGTTACTAGCTGCGCCCCACGGCTTTGCACGCGTTGTTCCTATGGAAACGTTTAAGTGTGATTTTTATGCCACGGGAACAGATTTATGGGATAAAAAGTAGATTCCAGGGTTAGAAATACCTGTATGCAAAGTTTCAGCCAGATCCGTTCAGTAGTTTTGGCGTATTCTATATTCTATATTTTACTCTCTCCTGCGTAAAATCCCTTACGGTGTTTCCAAAAATATTTTGTTTGTTTTGTATTCTTACAATAAAATAATAATTATTTATTATGTTTAAAATTAGATTATAACGATATCAAGTGTTTAAATAAATGTACCATGGTGGAATAAATGAAATGAAATGAAATGAAATGAAACGTGAAGAGGTAAAAAACATCCATCCATCCATACAAACTTTCGCATTTATTTATTTATTGAATAAAAAACTTAAAATTAGGTTCTGTTCTGATACGCATGTTACTTACAGGTAAACATGACATTTGTAATTCCTACAAATGTCGTGTTTACCTGTAAGTAACCTTCAGAAATCTATATATTACGAAAAACTTTAAATTTTATGTAATATAAATCAAAATAAACTGAGAATAAACTATATGAAAAACAAACATTTTTTTTTATAAGTTTGATATTTATATTTATAATATTAGTGTGATATCTACTTTTCAATCATTAAATTTGACAATCAAAAAACATACAAAAATATAATGTAGGAATTGAAATGAAAAAAAAATAGTAGGTTGAAGTATTTAGAGAGAATACGGAAAAAAGTACATTATTAGCTTTTTGAAGTCACACACTTATTATAATGATTATCTGCTACACCATAGTACCTACTTTTGATTTTTTTACTTTTCTTCAGTTGATTCTCGCATCCCTCGCGATGCTGGCCGCATCATCACCCTACAAGGGTTACGAGGACGACAGCGGCTGGCGGGGTGTCGGCCAGCCCGGGGTCTACATCCCTGAGATACTCTTGCGGGGTGCATTACAACCTGAGGTGCACATTCCCCTCGAACGCCAGCGAACTATCAGCATGAGGTATCCGAGTATGACCGCTGGCACCATGCCTGGCTTCGCCCTTCTTGATGACCGTGCAGCCGTGGGGGATGCGGACATGATGGACATGGAAGCAAGGTTTGGAGGATTGGCAAATGTGTTAATAAATATGCTTAAAGGTGGGGGTAAAATAGTGGCTAAAGAACTTTTGGAAGCAGCAACTCAAGAAGGCGTGACTCGGCTTTTTGATACTTTGCACAATACGGATAATTAAAATAGTGATCCAAACGCATCAGAGGAAACAAAAGAAACGAAAAAATAGTTGTTCTTAATAGAATAAAAGTTTGAATTGAGCGAAGTTTTTTGTTATTATACTCGTAGATTTGAAGTGAATTTAAGGAGCGATTATTTTAATTTTTAACCGACTTTATTTATAAAAATAGAAGTTCACTATATTCAGATCAAAATATTTTTTTATTTGTAATAATATGCTCGTCGATTTCTCAATTACGGACTGATGATGACCGGCGCGGCGTCTTGGTTAATAGGGAATTTGGTTTTATAAAACCAAAACCGACCCCTCTAGATCCAGAATCACCCCTTTCGTCTAAGTAGACACACACAGCCATGTTACGTGGCATGGCACCCTGCATAGTAAACAAGACTACATACTTAGGTAGTATTTTACAGTCTTTGAATACAAGACGTCTCACGGCCATCACTTAAGGAGGAATATTGCAAAGATTTAAAAACGGTGGATTCGTCTTTGAATGCGTGCATTAACAAAATGAAAAGCGCGCAGATAATATTAGTATTTTTTCCAATAAACCTAACTGTTATTATCACTATTTATTGTGAAATTAAAATTTCATTATCAAATCACATTCCACGAACTTTTCTCAAGAGAGTCTTAAGTCATGAGTCAAATCGTTTATTCTTTAGAGTTACAAAAATGAGCTCCCCCAAATGACTTGAGAAAAGCTTTTCTCGACGTAGAAACCAGACAGCAAAACTCTAGTTCGTTTCTAGACGACGGACGCGAAGTTGATTAGGTTTAATATTAGTTTAATCATTAATTACTAAATTCACCACGTTTGGCGGATTGGCGACGGATTACTGACCAACTCCAATTAGTTTAGTCATGATAGCTACTTAGGTCAGTAAGTGTGGCTAATACTAAATAGATCGTGAAAATGTACGATTATGCTTAATCAAGTACATCCTTAGCTGATAGGAGATGGCTATAAAAGTGTACAAGTCGATTGCGAGATCACCAGTCACTGTACGACTTTACTGCAACACCTACCTAACTACAGCTCCAGGCAGTATGAAGTGCTTGGTAAGTAGATATCACTTTATTTATTTTATAGGTACTTGTTTCTGCCCGCGGCTTTGCACACGTGTTTTCACAAAGTATACAGGGACGGCTAGCTGCCGACTACATGGATCGCAGTCGCGTCCGTGTATTTGAGACGTGCGTCTATACGATCCTTTATTATGTTAATCCAGCGGGTTGTTCAGAAACTTAGTTATAATGTGTGCCCGGTTAGATGAACACGTAACAAATAAATAAATAATAATAATACAAATTGAAAATATGCGACATTTTTATTAGTGTCTTCTATGATTCTATTCTATCCAAATATAATATTGTATATTGCGTGGTGATTATGACAATAGCTAATATTATTGCCATTTACTTCACATATTCTACACAAAAATTTTCAAAATACTTTGACGTTTACATTTACATTTGACATTTGACATTTTAATGTAAGCGAGCAAACCACGAACCTTGTTTGTGTTTAAAAAACGTTTCAAACGATGCAACGTTGGTGCCTCTTAATGAAGGTCAGACTAATAATATTTCGTTTGTCCATAGTAATGTTGTTTTTCAGTTGATTCTCGCATGCCTCGTGATCCTGGCCGCATCATCACATGTGGGTTACGACGGCGACAACTGGCGGCGGCGTGCAGAGCCTAAGCCGGTCGGCTATGAACGTAACACTTTTACATTTTATCGTAATATCTCACAACCCACTGTGAATATCCAAAGTCTAATCAATACACATAACAAACCAGTCTTCTAGCTATCTTTAGATATCACATGAAATGTAGTTGTTAGAAGTAAGTTGTAGAAAATCTTAAACATAAAACATGTGGAAATTGTTACAAACATCCCTAGGACGGCGGGACTAAGCGGCCCTATTGGGCCCTTTACTCGCGTATCGTCTAATTTTTGTATTAACACATTCACTGCTAAGGCCCAGCATGTAGTTCTGTATTAGCCGTCATCTGTGAGTTGTGAGCACTGTATGCTTTGCTGAAATCGATGAATCATTGAGGAGCTTAATGACTTCATCGTTGAATTCAGATAATGCAGTCGACCTCCCAGGCTGAATTCCATATTGTTCATTAGAGATTATATTATTCTTAACGTACCTAATAAATTTGACATTGCTTGCAAATGAATTTTTTAGCAATTTCATCTATGATTGACATAACAGTTATAAGTCTAATATTTGTTATTACTTTTATCATACTTTCACCTATATATTTTAAGATACACTAGATACCATCAATACCCGGATGCTTTATTGTGTTTTTAATTGTTATGGTATTTTTATTTTGTTTTAAGAGTTGTTTTTTTTATGTTATTGAGTTATTTTCTTGAAATGCGTATGTAATAAGGCATTTATTTCAGGTTCGCAATATATTTTTGTCAAACGCTTGTTTCAAAGTTAGTTAATAGCATATTTAACTTTTCTAAATTACGTCATCAACTGATTCCTTTATACTTATTGTTAATTTATTTAAAATTTTCCATAGTTTTGTTAGGAGTTTTTTTTAATTCATTCTACATATCAAAACAGAAAAACGAAGAGTTATGATGTCGTTAACACTTGTAACATTCAAGCTTAAACGAACCATAGTAAGAGAAACAATCAGAACTGAAAAAGAATAAATCAAGCATTTTTTTCGGTACAAATCGTTCCGCGATGGCACAGCACCACGAGCGCTAAGTTGCGCCGGTGAAGAAGAAGGATTCATATGAACCCTTGAAACAAGCTGTCACAGTACGCAACAAAAATCATTCAAAATTTCATTTGGTTTTGTTACGTTCATCATTTTCATACGTAGTCTCCCTTATTTTCCAGACTTGACGACGAATTCGCCCAAAGTCATGCACCTCTCAAGTATCCTGCATCGTCTGAATATGCAAACAACATGAAAAAATAAAGTGATGGCGAAGTGAGGTGGGTCGAGTGATTGCTCCGGCTCGATAAGAATTTTTTAGTAAAATAAAGTTATTGAAGATGTCTTCTGTGTCTTATTCTTCTAATCAAACAAAATTTTAAAGGTACCTCTATAGTTTGATTTTTAATTCAGTAGGTATTATCGTCAGTCTATATTAGCCTACTGCTAAACATGGACCTCTCCTAATGAACGCCATAGTGCCCTGTGTTCAGCTGGCTGCAGTCTTTTACAAGGCAATCGATTGAGTAGTTGTTTGTGAATTGGGATTGTAATACCTATTGGAAACCTTTTAATGCCTAAATACGAGTACGTTTTTACTTCTCTTGCTCACAAAGCGTGTCATTATTATAGCGTCGCTTGGGGGGACTAAAGTTCGATCTATTAAGCCTTAGGGACAATAGTACATTATTACCCAAGTGATGAAAGTTATTTATTTAGCCCCGAGACGGGGTTTGGCGCCCAAGCGTAGCGAGGGCGCTAATAGTTCGAGGGTCTAAATTTTACTTTCATCCGAGGTAAACACTGTGCTTTTCATAAAGAAAAACATATTAAAATTTATTTTACACTAGCTGCGCCCCGCGCCTCGCGCGCGTTGTTCCTATGGAAACGTTAAAAGCTGATTTTTATCCCACGGGAACAGATTTACGGGATAAAAAGTAGCCTATAATTTATTCCAGTATTAGAATAACCTGTATGCAATATTTCAGCCAGATCCTTTCAGTAGTCTTGGCGTGAAGAGGTAACCAACATCCATCCACACATCCATACATCCAAACAAACTTTCGCATTTATAATATTAATTAGTGTGATATAATAATTAATGTGATAAATCAACCACGCAGGTAAGATATTTATTTGATATTTATTTATTTGTTGTCTATGGTAAAATTAGAGCAATTATTAGTTATAGATAATGAAAGGTTTTTTCTAGGTACCTCTTGAGAAGTGAAAACCTTGTATTTTTTTGGTTTAATCCATCAGTTTGCCTTTTGAGAAACGATGTTAGTCTCTCGAAATCCTTTAAATGTACATTGTGTGTTGTCTTTAACAAAGAATACACGCTCCATAATGTTGAAGGTTTGTAAGTCTTTGAGAATTCGTTAAAATATATTAACAAAACGTTTTCCTCTAACGATTTCACTATTTTCTCAGCGCGCCATTTCTTAAAATCGTTGTAAGATTTTAGGTAGGTACCTTTATTTTGATTTAGGTGGTAAAAGGTTTTCCACTACTACTTTAGCCTCATCTTTTATAAAATCAGGCGTTAAATCTATGTCTATATTAATGTCTGAACTTATTGTAATAATCACTCAAAATTGTACAACTCGAAAAATCATACGAAAATAGGATTGACGTATTTCCGCTTTTTTTCCTGAATCATAGAAAATCCTCTTTAGAGATGGCAGAATATAGCCATGGTAGGTCTCGCTATTCTTCCACGGTTGAATAGACATGGTAGAATACCTAGAACTATTCTACCATTAATTTGTATCATTTAAAAAATGGTAAATATTTTGCTGAAATCTATGGTATTTTAAATTTTTGTCTACGAGGAAATGGGTGCCAGCCGTAAAATTTTTAATTCTAAATTGAAATGGTGCCAAAACCATCAAGAGCAGATCAAAATGGACATAATTGCAAGCCACAAAAACAATAAAAACTTCTCTATGTTCTGGAAAAATATTAAAAAGTTGGATCCGAAACAAGGCCTACCATCGAGTGTAGCAGCTGTCTCAGATCCTAAACAGATAGCTAACTTATTCAAAGACTTATTTAATGTTAGATCTACCTTAGGACAAGTTACCGGGCCGAGGGTGAACGAGACTCATTCTAGTCATTTCTCTAATTCTTTGACGCGATTTTCTGGCAAAGAAGAACGGAAAACTCTTAAAGCTATGAGTGGAGGTAAGTCGCCAGGACATGACGGGCTGAGTGTCGAGCACCTGCGGTACGCGGGCGTGCAACTGCCCGGGGTGCTCGCCATGTTTTATTCAATGTGTGTGAGTCACTTGTACTTACCATCTGATTGTTTATTTATTTTATTTTATTTATACAGTTAGGTTAGCCTTTGGCGAGTACACTAAAACTTACAAGATATATAAATAACATGAGGACAAATGCTTAGTGCACCAACCTATTACAGGCCGACACAGCATGCAAAAACTAAATACTAATAAGCTCAAATACATATAAAAGCAACTAAAGCAGGTAGTTACGTAATTTACACATTATACAGGGTAGAGCAAAAACCTAGTGAAGACGGTAGAGAAAAACAAACAAGGACATCGCTATAAATTATACATACAAACAAAACAAAACAAACAAACCAAAAACCAAACACACAGTGGCAGTAGGTAGAGACAATTTATTTTAATTCCAAGAGTAGAAGTGACTTTGTATTAAATCATCTAACATTTACAATGGTCAAACAGCAGTAGGTATGTACTTTTATATTTATATAAATAGAGAGCACTCATTTTCCAAGTAGTAAGTGACGGCGGAAACTGGCTAGGCTATCAGCGTGGATATCGAACAGATCGCATTGATTAACAAGCTTACAGAGGCGAGGGATGGTAGAGTTAGCACCCAACACTGTCCTTCTACGGGGAGGGACAAGCGGTGTTATTCTTTTGCGGGGATAGCAAGAGGGCGCCCTAAAACAGATGTTCTGCAACAACAAAGGGCAGTCAATCTGGCTCCTCATTAGCTTGAACATAAACTTAAAGTCAAGTAGGTCTTTCCGAGTCGAAAGGGACACTATTTTAAAATGAGTAAGCCTGGTCTGGTACGAGACTTTTCGTCTTGCTAGAGGTGTCGCACGCGACAAATGCCACATGAATTGTATAAAAACCATTGTGGTACCAATACTCAAAAATAGAACCGGTGATATAGTAGATAAAAGTAATTATAGGCCAATTTCGCTTGCAACTATAACTGCCAAAGTGCTGGACCGGCTTTTGGATAGTCACTTGCACCGGCACCTCCAGCTGCACGATGGACAGTTCGGGTTCAGGCCCGGGCTGTCCACCGAGAGTGCTATACTGACCCTTAAGCACACGGTCCACTACTACGTGAAAAGACAGACGCCGGTCTTCGCATGCTTCCTCGACCTGTCAAAAGCTTTTGACACAGTATGTTACGACATGCTGTGGAAAAATCTTAGAAGACACAAACTTACCCGAGGAGTTATGTTCTGTTTTCGAGTATTGGTATGCAAATCTAGTGAACTATGTTAAGTGGGCGGGTGCCCTTTCAGACGCCTATGACTTGGAGTGCGGTGTGAGGCAGGGCGGAATATCTTCTCCAAAGCTGTTTAATTTGTACTTGAATGGCCTGATAGAGGGCCTCAGCAGCCTACCAGTCGGCTGTACAATTGACGGCATCTCAGTCAACAACTTATGCTACGCAGACGACATGGTGTTGCTGGCGCCATCGATCAGGGCACTCAGAGACTTATTGTCCTACTGTGAGGCTTATACTGCTAGACATGGCTTGCAGTATAATGCCAAAAAAAGTGATTTTATGGTTTTTGGACCTGGGGGTAGGGCCCCAGTATTAGTGCCTCCCCTTTTGTTAAGTGGGCAGGAGCTTACTAGAAAATTTAAGTTTAGGTATCTGGGACATAATCTGGTTACAAATAACCTGAGAGATGAAGAGGACATGAGCGAAGGGCGTTGACGGTGAGAGCGAATATGTTGGTCCGCAGGTTTGCTCGTTGTTCCGCAGAAGTTAAAATAACTCTGTTTAAATCTTTCTGCCAATCCTTTTACACGAGCAGCCTGTGGTTCACGTAAACGAAGAAATCCGTCAAAACTCTTCGTGTCCAATATAACAACGCTTTCAGGATGCTGATGGGGCTCCCGCGATTCTGCAGCGCCTCGGGCATGTTTGCGGAGGCCCGCGTAGACGGCTTCGCCGCCTGTATGAGGAAGAAGGCAGCCTCACTGCTTAGTACGCGGGAGTACCAACACCATCCTGTCAGCCATCGCTGATAAATTAGATGGAGTGATGTACAGTACAGACACTCCATTTCCGTATTAATTAATTAGTTAAAACTAAAACTAACATAGTCTAAGAAATTACTAACGTATGGATCGATGTTATCTGAAAATAAACAATTATTATTATTATTATTAAAGGAATAGTTGAATAATGGTATTTTACCTCTAATTTATTTCAAGTTTACATTACGCTGTAGGGTAGGGTATATGCATCGATTTTTTTTATTGTTTTAATCGATTCTTTAGGTCATTATTTAACCGATAAGACGCTCACTGAATTTCGCATTAACAAGGTAAAAAAAACAAATCAAAACTACAATCATTTTCGGGTGATAAAACGCTGCCATATTGGCGCCATGTTTATGTGACGTCGACGTACACACTTGATTAAAACCTTTTGTGACGACCTCGGTAGTGATCATCTCAGGAAAGAGGTTTTGCGAAAAAACTGAAAATAATCGACAATGCGAAATGTCAAGTGGACAGAATAGTGTCAAATCATGGTGCAGCAAGCAGAATAAAAAAAGAAAAAATGTGCACAGTGATGTCACGTCCGCTCTAGTCAATGGCGTAGCGTTTTGAAATTTTGCGATTGAGATTTAAAATATAAATTTTTCAATGGTTAAATTCTACAATAAAAACATCTCAAAATGCAAAAATAAATATGTAGATATGTTTCTATATCAATAGAGAATACGTATATATTTTTTTAGCCATTTTGAAATCACATGCATATACCCTATTGAATGGCCGTATGAATTGCGTCAAAAACCAGACGCAAAAGCCATTCGATCTCACAAGAGAAGTAGAATGCATGGTTCAAGAGAAAGGTGAGGTGACAGCTGTCATTTGTTTTGTACTTGTCATTACTTTTCTCCCTAGGGACGAAAATTATAACTTTCATCCCGTTGCGCAGGCAACTTCCGACCTACTTTCAGAGCATGAATAATGAAAAATATTTTTTTTATTTCGAATAACACGACTTTTTGGTATTAGATAAACATAGAATTTGGTACTAACTTTTTTCGTTTACTCCTTAATTGATTGAACGTGAATACAATTAAAGCGACTAAATAAATTACTTTCTCCTTTCACAGTGCTTTTCATTACGAATAGGTAAACAGAGAGTAAAAATAAAAACATGTATTAGCTAAAGAAAATAATAAATGTGAAATCAGACGTTCAATCCGTATCCGAATCAGATGAATTGTTTCCGAGAACACTTACCTTGGGAAAATTATGCAGTTAGGTAAAGATAATTTTGAGGACTAAAGGAAGTTCCAGCTAGGCTGGGCAGCGTTTAGGAAGCTACGTCGAGTCTTCTCGTCATACATACCGCAACGCTTGAAATTATAGCGCAGTCACTGAAGTCCCCTTTACACTGACGTTTCAATTATTGGAGACTTATTCGCTGTCGACAGCTGTACAGGGTGCCACAAAAATAATGAACAAAGCCGAAAGAGCGTAATTCTGGGCTCCGAGAGGATGAAAATTGTTCAAAGATTTTGAATTGAAGAAAAAAAGTGGACGTAGACGAGTGCTGATGTAGAGTCAAATAATTCCTTTTTTTACTTTATTTTTCCTTCAGCCTTGCATTGCAATGATAACACAATGTACTGAAATATCATAATAATGTTTTTTTTTGTAGCCGTCTTCTTTGACTTGCCTTAGTGATTATTTGTAAGCCAAAGGAAAATCCTACTAATATTGTAAGAGAAAGAAAGGTAGTTTGTATGTTTGTTACTGTTTTACGCAAAAACTACTGAACCGATCGAGATATTTTTTATGCATAGAGGTAAATATAATCCTGGAATCAAACAGAGGCTACGTTTTATCCCTTAAATCAGTTTCCATCGATAAGAAATGTCCTTTTTAAACGTTTTCATAGAAATAACGCGTGCGAGGCCGCAGGCAGAAACTAGTCAAATGGTATGTTAATAAACTTTAATCTCACACTTGAATATTTCTTATGATATTTTAATTAAGCTTGAGCAGGCTTACGTTAGTTATTTTTATTACTTAAACTACAGAGACAAACCTTAGGGTTTTATGGTACAAAATTAAATAGTATACCTACTAACTTGTGCTTGGTATTGTAATATCTCTTTTTCTCTCTCTCATTGTTTACTGACGACCTTTGTGCGAAGGTGCGCCTGCGACGCAGGAGGATGCGAGTTCAGCTCCCGCCTCGGGTTAAATATGTGTACAATCTGCAGACATTTGTTCAGGACGTTCTGGTGGTTTTCTATGTATAATAAAAATATCTATCTATGTAGTGTATCGTATTAAGTATATCAGTTATCTAGTATCCATATCACAAGCTCTGCTTAGCTTGGGGCTAGGTAATGCTGTGTGAATTTTACAGAATTATTTAGTTTTTTTTTATTAATAACATAATGGTATGTACGTTAGGCGTTTTCACAAAAATGTATAGGTACCAATGTATACCATAAAACAAGAATATTTTAATAATAACAAGAAAGTAGACAGTGTAGATAAAGTAAAACAAAATGGAAAGCAGCTAATCAATATCAGTTTTGTATCCATGTGCTGGGCTGGAGAAACGTTAGTCACTATTTCTAACTTTCAGCACCAAATCAATATCTTATATTAAAACCTACCATAATTAGTATAAATGGCCTGTCTGTTCTAATGATACCCCGAATAAATAAATTACAATTACAATCTGAAATCTGCACGTGTTTCTTGGCGTAGCGAGATAATCAGAGCATGGAGGGGTAAATACAAATAAACTGACAAACCTAATTCATAGCTTCTAAGATATTTTTATTACCTAATTAGTAATGTTTTAAAAGAAAATCTTTATCCATATCCTTTTCAAATTTAATAACGATCCGTTTAGACATGGCACGGCCGTATTTGCGTGAAATCCTGAAATTATCGTGAAATCATAGCCAATACTGCCTAGCTACTGCAGCAATTAAACTGATGGACAGAATGCATAGGTCGAGTGGTCCAGCCGAGTGTTCGAGTGGTTGAGTGCTCGAGTGGTCTGGATCGAGGGTTGTTTCGGGTGTTTAATTACTGCTGATAGACAGGTTTATTAGGTTTCGGTGAAATGAATGTCAAGGTCTTTAGGCCGTCACGGTAACTGTGTTTTGATAACAGTAACCATAAATCGCTATCTTATCATGTAACCAAGTTACAAACGAACCCGCTTATTCATAATAGCCTGCTAATTTAGCACACTGCTAAATCTCGCTCTGTCTTCTTCTATTGACATAAGTCATACTGAGAAATAATACTACTTAGCAGCCGTTTTATGTTAGCAGACTATTATGAATAAATGGCGAAGACTTTATCTTTGGCACTCAGACATTATTTGACGGAAGCTTTACGCTTATAACTTATAGCCTGGATTAAAACAAAGGATACTACTTAATTCTCATAGTATAGGAAATGCATATAATTTGTGCAACCGTAAAACGAATTATCACACTAATATTATACAGGGTGATTCTTGGAACGATGTAGGGATTACAGAAACTGATCAAGGGCACCCATGTGATCATTTCAGACCACATAATAATATGCTATACCTACTGAAAAGTGACATGGGTTTCAAGTTATTATCAAAAGTTCTTATTTAGTATAGGATTTTCTTTTGTTTAGACCATTGTTAAATCTGGTATTTAACAATGGTCTAAACAAAAGAAAATCCTTAGCGAAATAATCACTTTTATCATAACTTCTAATAGTCAATACAATCTGTCATCAGAGTAAGCTATACTCTTAATAATCTTACTACATAATGAACTCAATAGGTGGACAGAGGTGAATATGTTGTCAGACATTTCCATTACCGGCATTGATTTAAAAAGGGAAGATAGGTTACGTTCTCCCAGCGCTTACTCAAAAATTGGCATGTGTTACAACTACACGCAAACACATACGCTCACAGTTATATTTCCAGTCCTGTGCAATACAAAGAAGAACAAGACGGAAAGACGTATCTAGGACCGAAGTGAGACTGAGACAACAATATTTCACGCGAATCACGACCGCCCGTGCCGCCGGTCAGACGGTGACTGATGTGGGAGAACACAATTTTACACAATTTGAGGTTGCCACTTTCGAGCAATCAGTGCCTCATCTTCGTTTTTAATAAATCAATGATTACCGGTATATTTGAATGTTGTGCAGTGGAATTAATTGATTATAACATTGTTATTGTATGCATTTATAGAGTACCTAAACTAAGTAATCTTGACATTTTTATGAACTGTTGTATGTGCAAAAAGTTTTGCATGAAATAACAAAAAAGCGCTATGAAAACATACTTATAGCTGGAGATTTTAATATTAACATCTTAAAGAAAAATAATAGTACTCTTGACTTCGAATGCTTATTGCTAAATTTTAATTTAAAGCTTGCTCTGAGGCAGCCGACTAGGCTTAGCAGTAAATCTTGTATCGATAATTTTGCACACAACTTTAAAAAGCGATGTGTTACCGAGGTAATAGAACGCGCTCTATCAGACGATACTTCACAGCTTATTGTATGTCCAGTGAGAGATCTAACTTTCATAAAGTATTGGCGTATTAAGAGGAGAGATTATTTAACTGAAAATATAGAGAAGTTCGTTAAAACCTTAGAAAACCTGTCTTTTTCCGAAATACACAGCGAATCGGATAGCAATGTTGCCTACAATCTATTTCTTGAAATGTTCAAATTATTTTATGATCTCTGTTTTCCTTACAAAATAATAACTAAAAATTACAAAACCCGTACACTATCCAGTGTACGGGTTCGAGATTCACGAGGTATTAAAATTTGCAGTAAAAAGAAAAGGAAACTTCTTTGGGAAAATAGGAAAACACCCTCAGACATAAACATAAACAAATACAAAAAGTATTCAAAAACACTGAAAAAAATTATAAAACTAACGCAAAAAGCTCAAAATAATCACAAAATTAAAATGTCCACTAATAAAAGCAAAACGTCTTGGGGTATTAAATAATACAAAACGAAGCCTACCAAAGGACTCCATCGATGAAATTATTGTAGATACTAGAACATTAACAGACCCTTTTGACATTTCTAATACATTTAATGATTTTTTTATTGATAAGATAATACCTAATAACAATGCAGGACATAATATCACCAAATCTATTGACAGTAAAACAAACTCTATATTCCTTCAACCATGCATACCAACTGATATCCTTAAAATAATATATTCCCTGAATAATACAAGCAGTGTTGGATACGATGGGATCTCAACCAAAATACTAAAAGTCGTAGCCCACTGTGTAAGCGCCCCTATTAGCACAGGTACTTTTCCAGAGGCCTTAAAAGTATCAATAATCAAACCGTTGCATAAAAAAGAGAGTAAAAAGAAAATGGAAAACTACAGACCGATATCGCTTATACCTGTTATATCTAAAATATTCGAGAAATTCATTTATAAATTAATCAATAACTTTTTTGAATGGAATAAACTATTTTGCTATGAACAAAAGGGTTTCAGAGAAAACAAAACTATCAATATGGCTCTTTATGACTTCCTACTTAGTGTTACAATTAGTGTAGACAAAAATACTCCGGTTTGCTCTATCTTCTGTGATATGACGCAAGCATTTGATTATGTCCAGCACAGCATTTTAATTAAAAAACTTGAAACCTATGGAATAAGAGGTAACGCTCTACAATTGATAAAATCGTACTTAGAAAACAGAAAACAGATAACCCATATAACAAAAATTAATTATAAAACAAAAGCGAAGAAGTGTTTGCATCTAAGGAACGCATTATGAACTATGGTGTTCCTCAAAGAAGTGTTCTAGGACCACTACTCTTCCTTATTTACATTTACGATTTACCTAAAGCAACTAAACAACCAATGTCACTTTTACTTTTTACGATTTACCTAAAGCAACTAAACAACCATTGTCACTTTTTTGACAGTACTGTAACTATTAAATGTAATAATATCAACACCTATAAAACTGACATTAATCTAGCTCTGACATCGATTATAGAATGGCTAAACAATAACAATTTGAAAATTAACATAAATAAAACCAAAATAATTAATTTCAGACAACGCGATAATGCAGCATTTACAAATCTTGACATACGATATAATAATAACATAATTGAAGAAGTTATGACAGCAAAGTTCTTAGGAATCCACATAGATGGAAAACTAAATTGGAAGCCTCATGTGGAAAACGTTTGTAAGAAACTAAATAGCCTTGTTTAAGTCCTGCATAAACTGTCCCCAGTAGTAAATGAAGAAACTCTCCTTACTGTTTACCACGGCCTGATCGTCTCAAACATCAGGTACGGATTATTATTTTGGGGGAACTCTACCGACGTCGACAAGGTATTCAAGTTTCAAAAAAGGTGTAAAAGAGCTATGTTTCGTATTAAAGTAACGGATTCATGTAAACCCTTTTTTAAAAAAATACAACTTACTTACTCTCCCTTCGCTGTATATTTTGGAAACGGCTATGTTTATCAGACTCACCCGCACCTATTTTGTCGGCAATCTGATGCCGTGCAACGGAATAGACGAGACCAGTTTAAAATCTGCACCCTTAACTGTAAAAAAGAGATCCTGCGCAAAAGTTTTTTTGCTATGGCACCATCCGTCTATAACAAAATTCCGCTACACATAAGAGAACTGCCTACCACGGTGTTTCATAGAAAGCTTAAAACATTACTTTATAATAAATGTTATTACACAATTAAAGATTTTATGAATGACAAGAATGTTGACAAATAACCAAATTAATTAGTATTCTATATTGACTTATTTTGCTTTTTTGACATTTGTGTACCTACTTTTATATTTTTTTTTTATATTTTGTTATTATAAGGTTATTACACAATTAAAGATTTTATGAATGACAAGAATGTTGACAAATAACCAAATTATTATTTTATATTGACTTATTTTGCTTTTTCTTGACATTTATGTTACTTTTATAATTTTTTTATTTTTGTTATTCTAAGATTTAAATTTATTATTTCCCATTAAGCATGTACTAGACAAAAATTGCACGCCTATAAAGGGCAAATTACATTGTTACAATATTATTTTATTCTACCATCTATTTCACATGTAATTATGCAATAAATATACTTTTACTTTTACTTTTACTTTACTAATTATCTATATATATCATTGCGAAGGAAATCATTCACAAAACTAAACAAAACTTTTGATATTAACTTGAAAACCATGACACTTTTTCTATAAGCATTGTGGTTTGAAATGATCACATGGGTTGCTCAGTTCCTTCAATCCATACATCGTTCCACTAAACACCCAGTATATGTGAAAGTTTGGATAGATGTTTGAATGTCTGTATGGGTGTTTGTTACGTTTTCACGCAAAAAAACTACTGAACGCATTTAGCGGAAATTTTGCATACAGGTAATTCTTATCCTGAAATAATACATAGGATTGAGATCAAAGTCTACCTAGATGCTACCACCTAGACTGCCGTGTGGTGCCGGCTCAGAATTTGCACCACCCCAACTCTTGGCGCGACTTGACGACCTCTGTAGCGCGGTAGGCAAAGGTCTGCCTGCGACGCAGGAGGTTGCGGGTTCGATTCCCGCCTCGGGACAAATTTGTGTACGATCTGCAGAAATTTGTTCAGGGCGTTCTGGATGTTTTTCTATGTATAATAAAAACTATCTATCTATGTAGTGTATTGTATTATGTATATCAGTTATCTAGTACCCATAACACAAGCTCTGCTTAGCTTGGGGCTAGATAATGCTGTGTGAATTGTCCAGCATTATTTATTTTATTATTATTTATTCTTCCCGCGAGTGTCGTCGTAAGAGCCGACTGAATATCCTTATGGATGGGCGGGCAGCACCTCCTAGAGAACAATTCCAAATCTGAACTGTTACCCCAAACCGCATGCCCAGAATGAGAATTATGGGCATAAGTCCCATCAGATAAATGCCAAAAAGCCTTGGGGAGAGGCTTTTGTCTAGCAGTGGACTTATACAAAGTTGTTGAGGTTGAGTTACTATATACAAAAGTTACAGACTTAAGTTACGTATGGTACTTTGTGACTGTCATGTGAATTGTCCAGTCAGCACTAACGTGCCAGCACGTACGTCCACTGTCCACAGCTGGACTTGTCTCCCCCAAACAAGGGAGTTTGCTATAATTACCTACTACCGTTGGCACGTTGATTTGTGACGGATCACAGACCAATCAGTTAAGCTTAGCAATTAAATTTACATAAGTAATTCAGTAAGTGTAGCTAAAGCTAAGTAGATCGTGAAAATACGTTTTTGATACATTAAGGCCGTTGGTTAAGGCACTGCGAGTCTTCACACATGGGCCGCTACCAATTTTTCTTATATTTTTTTCGAATACCGACACGACGCAAGTGATAGATTATATAAAAACATAATGTATAGCTGTGTATATACTCCTGAATAAAATAAGGTGATAATACTGTAAAACATTAACCTACTTTTGGTTGTATTGTGTATATTTAAGCCTTGTTTTGCAGATAAAACTGTATTGTTTACACTGTTTTGTCTGCAAAGTAATGTACCTATATACTCGAAGTTAATAAAATTTATATAATTTTAAGTGAAATTATAAAGCAGAAAACCACATTTTGTTTTCAAATACCGCAAATGACGTAAGAACCAGTAAACGACCACCTGCAGGTAGGGTACGGTGTAGGTGGTTGTTTACTTACTGGTATAAAAAATGTATCTCTCCTCCGTAGACCGAGACACGGTCTCGGTGACCCCGTTGACCCACTCACCGCCGCTAACCCGGAGGTGATGTAAACCGATTCGCTACCGCACACTACAGCCGACCAAAAACCGACCCCGCCGGAAGCGGGCTTGAAGAATTCCCTCCTTCCGTCCGCAGGTGCATTTGTGCATCTAAGGCATAACCTCCATGCCCTCTCGTGGCATCTGACGACAGCCCAAGCCGAGGCTCGCACCTAAGTGGTGGCCCTTGTGAGTGTCGCCCCAATCTAAATTTTACCGCCGAGGCGCCATCTGCGCCCGCCAAAATTCATGGCCATCTGCGGTCAACAGCATTATAGTCCATTCGAAAAAAAAAGACCGTGGCATTTCTGGAGCAGCCGCCGTCTTACAGAGCGGAGCTTGCCCCCGTTGCAAAGTTAAGTAATTTAATTACTGTCCTACTGCTTATTGGTTTTGGCATTGAAATGATCAGTCAAGATTATAATGTTTTATTTCATTTTAGAATGTCTCTATTAATAGAGATAGATTATGTATACATGGATGATGGTGGTAAACATAATGCTGTATGAATTTCATTTTTTCAAATTCCCAAAATCTTAGGTTGCATTGTATGGTAGGTTATTTCCTAATCCTATGAAAGTAATATAATAATACAGGTTTTAAAACTTCAATACATACAATCTTGTACAAAATTCACGAAATGCTAGTAAGCAGATTTCACAAAGATGGTGTCTTGTCTTCTGTTGCCCGATTTAGAGACCGGTGTAATCAAGAGCACCAATCACAAACACTCGCACATACATATAACACAAACGCACCCATCCCCTCACACACACATGCACACAAACACACAAATGGGGTCTCCTGTAGCCCAGACTCTACGGATGTCCTCAGGAGAGTCATCATAATGAATATTTTTTTCACATCATTGTTTTTACTATACACCAGTGAAAGTGGCGCCCTCAACTATTTTATCTTATTATTACGTTAAACGCAGCAAGTTTTAAAAATCCTACGTTCAGTTTGTGGTATCTATTATAATTTATTTATTAATGCCTCTGTAATAGTTTCATTTTGTAAAGCTTAGGCAGAGATACGAAGTTGCGCTTTTTGGCCACCAAACTCTATTTTTGCATCTCCTCCTAAACGATATGAGATAAAATTATGAAAAAGGAATTAAAAATAGCTTATAATAGATACCACAAACTGAACGTAGGATTTTTAAAAATTCCTATGATAAACGTAAAAATATGATAAAATAGGTATCGCTGTCATATTGGCTCGGGTATACGCCTTAACACTTACTTCGGACAGGAGATGACTATAAAAGTGTACAAGTCGATTGCGAGATCACCAGTCACTGTACGACTTTACTACAACACCTACCTAACTGCATCCTCCAGGCAGTATGAAGTGCTTCGTAAGTAGATATCACTTTATTTTATATACATGATAACAATCAAATAATAAAAACAAATTAGAACAATAATAATAATACAAACAATTTATTTAATAATTTAGGTTATCAACAAAAAAGTTAAACTGCATTTGATTTCGGGTGATAAAATCGCTGCCATAACGTCTCTTGTTCTGTGACGTCACACTTCACATTCAAATTTAAATTCTTTTATTTCAGACAACTTAATCCATTATCAACCATCGTCAACTCTAAGCGCAACTGTTCCTTCGTTAATTTTGAATCAAAATAAAATTAGATACAAATAGATACATAAAAAGACGTGTGGCACTCGGGGACTGCCGCGATAAAGCTATTGCAATGCCATCTAGAGGCGAGTTGTTGAACTAAAGAGACAAACGTCAAGGTTTTTTCGTTACGGAATTTCTGGATTCGGTCCCCGCGCTCAAGGCCCGCGATAGAAGCTATGCAATATCTTAAAAAAATTATTTGGTTCTACAGACACATGTATTAACAATGCTACAAGTTTAGACAAAAGTACATAAGTATAATTTAGCAAACGAGAACTTTAAATAGGTCGACAATACTAAGGCCCGTATTATGAAAGCTTGCTCAGTCATCGAGCTCTGCTTAAGCAACATTTATACTATAGAAAAGCGTTACTCAAGCAGCGATTGAAGACTGAGCAAGCTTTCATAATACTTTAGTGTAGGTTTGTGTATGCTGCACCACAACGAATAGACCATGGCTCTCATTTTTTTACTCCAAAGCAAAAACACAGATTTTCAGCCAAAACCTGATCGAGCGCGAGCAGAACAACAAATAAATGATATCATTTATATGTCTTATATATTTTCCTCCACCGTTTTCACATTTATTTGGGTCTCTGTACGTGGCCGTACAATCGAAGACGTCTCTCTTTGACTTTGTCGGCTATCGGTGCGACCTTGAAGCTTCCTCCTATGTAGTTACTAGCTGCGCCCCACGGCTTTGCACGCGTTGTTCCTATGGAAACGTTTAAGTGTGATTTTTATGCCACGGGAACAGATTTATGGGATAAAAAGTAGATTCCAGGGTTAGAAATACCTGTATGCAAAGTTTCAGCCAGATCCGTTCAGTAGTTTTGGCGTATTCTATATTCTATATTTTACTCTCTCCTGCGTAAAATCCCTTACGGTGTTTCCAAAAATATTTTGTTTGTTTTGTATTCTTACAATAAAATAATAATTATTTATTATGTTTAAAATTAGATTATAACGATATCAAGTGTTTAAATAAATGTACCATGGTGGAATAAATGAAATGAAATGAAATGAAATGAAACGTGAAGAGGTAAAAAACATCCATCCATCCATACAAACTTTCGCATTTATTTATTTATTGAATAAAAAACTTAAAATTAGGTTCTGTTCTGATACGCATGTTACTTACAGGTAAACATGACATTTGTAATTCCTACAAATGTCGTGTTTACCTGTAAGTAACCTTCAGAAATCTATATATTACGAAAAACTTTAAATTTTATGTAATATAAATCAAAATAAACTGAGAATAAACTATATGAAAAACAAACATTTTTTTTTATAAGTTTGATATTTATATTTATAATATTAGTGTGATATCTACTTTTCAATCATTAAATTTGACAATCAAAAAACATACAAAAATATAATGTAGGAATTGAAATGAAAAAAAAATAGTAGGTTGAAGTATTTAGAGAGAATACGGAAAAAAGTACATTATTAGCTTTTTGAAGTCACACACTTATTATAATGATTATCTGCTACACCATAGTACCTACTTTTGATTTTTTTACTTTTCTTCAGTTGATTCTCGCATCCCTCGCGATGCTGGCCGCATCATCACCCTACAAGGGTTACGAGGACGACAGCGGCTGGCGGGGTGTCGGCCAGCCCGGGGTCTACATCCCTGAGATACTCTTGCGGGGTGCATTACAACCTGAGGTGCACATTCCCCTCGAACGCCAGCGAACTATCAGCATGAGGTATCCGAGTATGACCGCTGGCACCATGCCTGGCTTCGCCCTTCTTGATGACCGTGCAGCCGTGGGGGATGCGGACATGATGGACATGGAAGCAAGGTTTGGAGGATTGGCAAATGTGTTAATAAATATGCTTAAAGGTGGGGGTAAAATAGTGGCTAAAGAACTTTTGGAAGCAGCAACTCAAGAAGGCGTGACTCGGCTTTTTGATACTTTGCACAATACGGATAATTAAAATAGTGATCCAAACGCATCAGAGGAAACAAAAGAAACGAAAAAATAGTTGTTCTTAATAGAATAAAAGTTTGAATTGAGCGAAGTTTTTTGTTATTATACTCGTAGATTTGAAGTGAATTTAAGGAGCGATTATTTTAATTTTTAACCGACTTTATTTATAAAAATAGAAGTTCACTATATTCAGATCAAAATATTTTTTTATTTGTAATAATATGCTCGTCGATTTCTCAATTACGGACTGATGATGACCGGCGCGGCGTCTTGGTTAATAGGGAATTTGGTTTTATAAAACCAAAACCGACCCCTCTAGATCCAGAATCACCCCTTTCGTCTAAGTAGACACACACAGCCATGTTACGTGGCATGGCACCCTGCATAGTAAACAAGACTACATACTTAGGTAGTATTTTACAGTCTTTGAATACAAGACGTCTCACGGCCATCACTTAAGGAGGAATATTGCAAAGATTTAAAAACAGTGGATTCGTCTTTGAATGCGTGCATTAACAAAATGAAAAGCGCGCAGATAATATTAGTATTTTTTCCAATAAACCTAACTGTTATTATCACTATTTATTGTGAAATTAAAATTTCATTATCAAATCACATTCCACGAACTTTTCTCAAGAGAGTCTTAAGTCATGAGTCAAATCGTTTATTCTTTAGAGTTACAAAAATGAGCTCCCCCAAATGACTTGAGAAAAGCTTTTCTCGACGTAGAAACCAGACAGCAAAACTCTAGTTCGTTTCTAGACGACGGACGCGAAGTTGATTAGGTTTAATATTAGTTTAATCATTAATTACTAAATTCACCACGTTTGGCGGATTGGCGACGGATTACTGATGTCGCCAAATACCTCTATACTCTGAATTATGACGAATATTATATGTAGGTATGTACGTGGTAAACATTAAAAAAGTATTTAAAGAAGTGCTGAAATTAGGTTAAGCAACAACGAGGTGGTTGTTCCACCGGTTCTAAGGTTCTAAGCCATTTGACATGATACTTAGCTGTTCTATCTGGATGTGATGACTAATTCATCGGACTGTGATGGTTGTTCCATCGGACTGTTGTTCATTGAGCTATGATGGCTGTTCCACCTGTGCTCTGGTTCAGCGAGCTATGATGGCTGTTCCACCTGTGCTCTGGTTCAGTGAGCTATGATGGCTGTTCCACCTGTGCTCTGGTTACTGATTCTTACTGTTATGGGGATAATTCCCCTTATGGCCTCCATCCTCCCCTATAGCCATCCCGTTCCTCACACTTTATCTCTGATCTACTTGTCCGCAGACAGACCAACGAATTGGTATACACACAACAATTATAATCTGAAACTGCTTCTAATATCGGTGGCAAAAGATCTCAATTGCATACAATGTAACTCAAAGTCACTCACCGATGTGTCTCGCTTGCTGTCTCGTAACAGAATGAATCGTCGGCCGTTCATCGCCGAAGGACCGCGCTGTGCGCGCGCCCGCTTCGCCTCGACCGGTTATGGCCAGTCCGCTAAAATCTTTATCAACCTACCTACAACCTAGGTAGGTACCTACTCAAAATATTTCTTCGCCTTCGCGACATTCCCCCCCTTCAAGGAAGAATGAGAAATAAAGATATTAATATCAATACTATTTATCAAACAAGGATTTGTATGTCGATCACTTAATCTGCCTTTGAACATTAACTGAATTTACTGGTGAAACAATTAATAAGTAAGTGGTCCACTCCTTGACCTTTTCTCTGACTTTAACCGCTGAAGCCCGAGCTGAAGTATGAGGCCAATCAGGCCTCATACTGATTTCTACTGTATCAGTTTTTGATTCTGGTTGCACCGCAGCATGATGTACTGACTTTATTCTATGTTCCTCAGAACCTTTAGCTCTGATCAGTGGAACTGGGTCTACATTTGAAACTACACTTTGCTCTTTGTTCAATTAATGCGTTTTACGCCAGGTGCTACAGAAGACCTGCGCTCTTCATTTTACTCTTCATCATTCTTTTTCTCTTCTTTGAGTGGCAGTCTTTTGGTCTCATACTGTATTTTATAACTGTGTATTTTCTTCTATTTATCATTATACTTTCTTGTTTTATGAGCCAATAAAAAATATATTTTACCTATTATCATTTGGGACTCAATCTGTTTAAGTAGATCTGTGTCTCTTTCAATGTCTCTTGCAACTTTTACCTCCCAATCCAAAATGTTTTCTAGTTCTGCTATTCGTCCAACCCTCCAGTGCGCCCTATTTGCCTCTGTTTTTATCTGTAGATAAACCTTTCTTGTATTGATTAGTTACCATCAATCTATTCTGCAAAATCGTCGACACGCAGATAATCTTGACGAGTAAACACGTACCTACTCCAGCTCAGCAACTACCGTCGCTCGTCGTAAGCGGTTGTGATCATAGCTTCAAGCTCTTTTATTTTCGTACACAACTGATTGTGTGTGTCCAATACTCTCTTCATAGTATACACCATTCCGGTCCAAACCTCCATTCAGTCCATACCATGGAGCTAATTCTAGTATACATTTCAGCGTCAATTGCTTTCTATGTGTAGCTGTGAGTTTGAATTATTTGACGTTATCCGATACAATCAACTATGGCAATTTGTTACTGCTACATAGTTCTTATGGAAAGAAAACATTCTCCGACATATAGTTCTTTTACTACTCTCTCTATGTGGCAAACCTAGCGTTGCTTCTGAGTAGTTAACTTAGCATATTTGATTCTAATTTCATTTCATTCTTCGACAATATCTATAGTAATAGTATTCGTAAGACCCTCCTCAACCAAGGAGTTAGTCTAAAAATGTTGATGTTTGGACGCTGCACGATTTTTGACAGAAACTCAACCTGAATTTTAACTTTAATATTTTGACTGCCCTGGGCGCTCACGATACAAGTTCGCTGCAAAGCAACGCAGCGTCGCATACCTTTACCAGTCTATTTATCTGCCTTGGTACTCAATCTATACCAGACAGATATTGTTTTGTTGGTAGGTTATTTGTAGTGACTTAAATCTGTTTCATTTTAGAAATCATTATTCGCGGCACAAATGGCAGAATTACTTTACACCGTCTCAAAACTAGATTGCTATTAGTCAAAGCAATAGTGATTTTATTTAACCGGCACGGGCGTTTAGTCACGAAGGCTCGATCGGCCCATGCATCATACAGTTGTCTTTACAAAAATAGTAACTCTGTGGGTTACTATACAAAAACTGTGACATAATTTATCAAACTACATCACAATAGAACTGAACTACCAGCAATTCTCGTCTACGAGCCGGAACGTTATTTTAGTCCCTTAAGGGCACTAATGTAGACTTGCCAATAACAAAATTAACATTAATATTAGCGTGTAAAGAACTGAGCTTATTAACAACTACAGCGTACACTTGCATTGAAGAGTCTGTACAATGCACTTACAATTAAAACTTATACACACCTTAATAACTTCATTATTATTTTAGCTTCTGTCTCTGTTGCATGGCATTTTTCATAATTTGTACACCGTAATCGGTAAAACATGTTGATACTTGCATACCTGTTTATAAAATCTTATATCTACACATGTTTAAGCAAATAAATGATCTTTATCTTTATCTTTATCTTTATCTTTATCTTTATCTTTATCTTTATCTTTATCTTTATCTTTATCTTTATCTTTATCTTTATCTTTATCTTTATCTTTATCTTTATCTTTATCTTTATCTTTATCTTTATCTTTATCTTTATCTTTATCTTTATCTTTATCTTTATCTTTATCTTTATCTTTATCTTTATCTTTATCTTTATCTTTATCTTTATCTTTATCTTTATCTTTATCTTTATCTTTATCTTTATCTTTATCTTTATCATTATTTAAGAGCGGCCAACCCGTCTTATTTTTCATACAAACGCTCTTACTTGATTATGGCGTTGTAATACATCTTTCTTTGAAACTTTTAACTAAAAGGTATATTATATTATATACATAAATTGTATAAGTAAACACAATATTTAGATAGAAACCTTGCAAATCTAATGGAGATTCTAAACGACACAAAGTTTCATTTCACACAAACTTGTAAGGCTTACTAAAAAACTCTTATTTCCCTGTTGCAAGTTTCATGAAATTTCTAAACACTGTTTTTCCTAGGGCCGATTACCTGCGAGTGAACTGCGAAACTAACCAAATGCCGACGAGGGATCAGGCGATTCCTCTCTCTTGTCGCTTTGCCTCTTTCTTTTACATTGCGCTGGTTGAAACAACAAGCTTTTCAATCACGCTCTCGTTGACGATAATAGGACCGGGAAGGGCCCTTAAGTTTTGTGGATGATAGCAATAATTACATTTTAACAACTTTCGTTATTTAATTTTACATCTTTACGAACGCAAGCAGTTCCTTCTGTATGCTTTTGTGGGGTAGTCGGATTGGATACGGATTTTAGGATCCCTTTCCATTGAATGTATTACATCATTCAGGATGTACTTCGTAGATAGTTAATACGCCAGTGTACTAAACTAATTACGACTCTATAATGCCACTGATTTTGCCTGACCAAACAAAAAATAATGAATACCCTTTCCCTCGAGAAAAACGAAGATAAATAATAGTCAATTCATTACTATCAATCTAATCACTGCCTGATTCATTATTTCTGCATATTACAATCTACTCGTAAAAGGCATTCAATTCATTCATTTCAGGTGGTGATTTCGCACCAAAAAGTTAATACTTATACTTATAGGTCTATTTAATCAGTAATGAACAAGCATCTTTAGGCTATAGTTATGGCTATAGGTATTTGACTCGGCAATGCTCGAACGCTAACAGCCGTAACTGAGAAATCGTAATCTTTCTCAGATCTTATTTACTATGACTAAGCAAGGTTTTTAAACAGCGTGGTGTTTATAGCCATATTCATAATTATGCTAACTCTCTGTTTTAGCTGACTTCATTTACCATCCTGTGCAATTTTTTTAGGACAAAATATGGCCTGGTTATACGCACCATATTCAGAGCAATACTAACACTTGCGATTATTTCTACAGGTGCTTACCCTGTGACCACAGATATCCGAAACTAAGATTGTGCCTGTGACCTTCTTGAAAGCAGTTAAAGCAACGGTTTCCTAGTTGAGCTTTCCTGTTGTGAACATTTTTGTACCTTGTACATTTGGCATTAAAATAATCTTGCCTACAACATATACATTTCTCGTAAATTTCCTCTTAGGTGGCTCTTCTGAACTTTCTGAGACATCGTTTTGTCTTTTCTTTGATTGTGTTTTACTGAATTGTCTGTTATCATTTTTGTGTTTGTCTTTTCTATTATTATTATTTATACGTGGCCTATTGTTCGTTATTTCTACAGCTTTTATATGTAATGCTCCTATTGTTATTTTTTCTGTGATGTCTTTCTCTTCTATATTTGCCGGTTCTGTAATCTTTACACCTATTGTGTCTGTCTTTAGTCTATTTGAGGTCTCTATAGCAGATATTATGTATTCTAGATATTTTCTGATACCGTCTACTTTTCTTCTTCGTCTATCATCTTCATTCTTACTTCTTAGATTAGATATTTAGAGAATTTCTCCATTGTCATCAGTCCGAGATGCTCGTGATTTACGTCTTCGCCTAGGGAGCTCAATACGAGTAGGTGTCTCTCTATTCCATTAAGTACATATCTGCATGATTTTATTTGATTTTCATTGACTGGTTTTATCCTGTATAATGCCACATAATGTGCGTCAATAATTGCCGCAGGTTTACCGAACTTTTCCTTTAGAGTTTGGACAGCTATGCTATTATTTGTGTTAGTTGTGTCTTATCTTATCCTTCTATTTCATTGATACTTCTACCGTCAGTATTTGATGACAATTGGTCCTAAATATGGTACCTGTCACTTGAGAATGTCACCATCAAAAGTAAATTCCATTCTTGTCAATTTACCAGAAATATTAAGATTTCCGCCATTTATCGTGGCTGCACTACGTTTTTCATCATTGCGCTATATACAAATATCTAATTATATTCCCAAATCTTCAGCCTGAATTTGTATAAACGTGTACTCGGTTATCTTAGCAGTGTCAGTTTCTGTAGCTTATTTACAATAGATGTGGATTTTTACCACAAACCTCTGAGTAGCACTCTTAAGTTTAGCTCCGTGGTACTCTAACTCTCTTTAGTTACCTTCACCATCAGATATTTGCTTAAGGGCACACTGGGCAGAGTTTATGCACGATTGTACTGATTCGTACAATAATTTCAAACGGGTTAGGACGATACTTATTTTGTTTATTTTAAGTACAGTTCCTCATTTGAACTGACCATGAGCGAAAGATCTTGTCCTTATGTAAAATCTACAACAACATTGTAATTTATTTAGCAACTTACTTGTATTAAGTTCTTGCCTACCTATGTTTCTTAGGTACTATAGGTAGCAATTACGAGCTATTCTCAATATCTCACACGCGGTTTTTCCCAACGTCTCATGTGAGACGCCGCCTCTTCCCAACGTCTCATCTTTTTGCATTAGGGCTGTATTTGAAGCTTTATTTTTATTTCAAGGTTGCAAGATTTTTATTTGTGACTTGCTATCTACTGTCTACGTGGGTACCAAGGAATTTAGTAGGTACATATCAACGTAAGTTTCTACTAAAACCTCTCGACATTAGGTTTATTTAGAAGGTAATTAGTGACTTTTTAACCTACTGCAACCTTATTTAGTTGTATGTCCAGCAGTGGACTAAGGTCCCCTTTCACCTGTTGTGGCAGTAAGGCACTTAATGCAAATTGACTCTCACGATCAATAAATAACACAGCATTTTTTAACAAACAGACTTTACCTGAATTTACAAAAAAATACGTTACTTTGTCATGTATTAATATACAATGCCCGAACTTGTTTGGTAGGCCTATTATATTGTATTTGTAACACATTAGGTACAGGTCAGTCACATTAGGTGTAGGTCTTTTAATAAACTCAAAGTGTCATACAGTGTAAGAACACCCTAGATACCTACTGCGGGTCTAGTGCATAGGTAGATTTATTATCTTGCTCAAAGGTTGCCTGGAACAAATAAGGCCGCCCATTGCGCCAACGGCCTCAGTCTTTGTTTTAATTCTTTATGAGTGTGCCATAAGCAATTTACTTCAAAATTGCACTTTAAAATCGTTATTTATCTCAGAATCTGTGAAATCTACTACCTTCATATTTAATGAAATGTTACTTCGATATTTTATCTTGAATTGCGTGTTTTAAAAACACGATTGGTGAAAGTTTTCTCAATAGTTAATTATTAGGAAAAATATATGTTTTTCACACATTTTGCTATTTATCTCAGGAACAGCACACATTTCTTCTTCGGTTTTTGTTTTGCTAAAAAACCTAGTCTTATTTCTTTAGTTGTGTCTTTTAATTTTTCGATTGGTTGCTTCATCAACCCGTAATTAAGTAAAAACAGTTTTGGCAAATAGTAAATTCGGTGCACGTATGCTCTGCACTTCTCACTCACAAGAAAACCATATCTTGTGATCTCGCTCGAAATCCATCTCGTAGCGGCGTTATTGCACACTCTTAACTACCATAAGTTGTTCCTGTTGGTATTGTTTTGTACAGTTAATGTGCATAATCCTCCTTGCGAAGTCTATGAGGAAATTGTGAAAATGATCCTTAATGGGCGAATCGACACTACATCTAAATAAAAACCAACTTTTACGCCCGGGCAAAGTGTAAAATCTACACAATTCCTTTAGTGCAAGAAAGCAACGGTCATGCAGCATAATATCCTACTAATATAGTAGGTACCTGGTCTACCAAACGGTAGTAAAATGCTTGAAAATTTTGTCTACTTCGCAAATTTGCAGATAAGCAAAGTCGTAAAATATTCTACGATCTAATTATAGAATTTTACTAAGTTACTCCGTCGAACCGGGCGAACACCTTTAGTAAAACTACCCACATGACATTTTACGAAATCATGTACGGACATTGAATTACTACTACTAGCGTACTAGTGTATCTATTATAAATTTATAACTCACTGTGTTCCGATTCTTTTAGACTGCAAGGTTTGAGATAATATATATCCCAGCTTCTCCACCATGTCGCCAAATACCTCTATACTCTGAATTATGACGAATATTATATGTAGGTATGTACGTGGTAAACATTAAAAAAGTATTTAAAGAAGTGCTGAAATTAGGTTAAGCAACAACGAGGTGGTTGTTCCACCGGTTCTAAGGTTCTAAGCCATTTGACATGATACTTAGCTGTTCTATCTGGATGTGATGACTAATTCATCGGACTGTGATGGTTGTTCCATCGGACTGTTGTTCATTGAGCTATGATGGCTGTTCCACCTGTGCTCTGGTTCAGCGAGCTATGATGGCTGTTCCACCTGTGCTCTGGTTCAGTGAGCTATGATGGCTGTTCCACCTGTGCTCTGGTTACTGATTCTTACTGTTATGGGGATAATTCCCCTTATGGCCTCCATCCTCCCCTATAGCCATCCCGTTCCTCACACTTTATCTCTGATCTACTTGTCCGCAGACAGACCAACGAATTGGTATACACACAACAATTATAATCTGAAACTGCTTCTAATATCGGTGGCAAAGGATCTCAATTGCATACAATGTAACTCAAAGTCACTCACCGATGTGTCTCGCTTGCTGTCTCGTAACAGAATGAATCGTCGGCCGTTCATCGCCGAAGGACCGCGCTGTGCGCGCGCCCGCTTCGCCTCGACCGGTTATGGCCAGTCCGCTAAAATCTTTATCAACCTACCTACAACCTAGGTAGGTACCTACTCAAAATATTTCTTCGCCTTCGCGACAACTGACCAACTCCAATTAGTTTAGTCATGATAGCTACTTAGGTCAGTAAGTGTGGCTAATACTAAATAGATCGTGAAAATGTACGATTATGCTTAATCAAGTACATCCTTAGCTGATAGGAGATGGCTATAAAAGTGTACAAGTCGATTGCGAGATCACCAGTCACTGTACGACTTTACTGCAACACCTACCTAACTACAGCTCCAGGCAGTATGAAGTGCTTGGTAAGTAGATATCACTTTATTTATTTTATAGGTACTTGTTTCTGCCCGCGGCTTTGCACACGTGTTTTCACAAAGTATACAGGGGCGGCTAGCTGCCGACTACATGGATCGCAGTCGCGTCCGTGTATTTGAGACGTGCGTCTATACGATCCTTTATTATGTTAATCCAGCGGGTTGTTCAGAAACTTAGTTATAATGTGTGCCCGGTTAGATGAACACGTAACAAATAAATAAATAATAATAATACAAATTGAAAATATGCGACATGTTTATTAGTGTCTTCTATGATTCTATTCTATCCAAATATAATATTGTATATTGCGTGGTGATTATGACAATAGCTAATATTATTGCCATTTACTTCACATATTCTACACAAAAATTTTCAAAATACTTTGACGTTTACATTTACATTTGACATTTGACATTTTAATGTAAGCGAGAAAACCACGAACCTTGTTTGTGTTTAAAAAACGTTTCAAACGATGCAACGTTGGTGCCTCTTAATGAAGGTCAGACTAATAATATTTCGTTTGTCCATAGTAATGTTGTTTTTCAGTTGATTCTCGCATGCCTCGTGATCCTGGCCGCATCATCACATGTGGGTTACGACGGCGACAACTGGCGGCGGCGTGCAGAGCCTAAGCCGGTCGGCTATGAACGTAACACTTTTACATTTTATCGTAATATCTCACAACCCACTGTGAATATCCAAAGTCTAATCAATACACATAACAAACCAGTCTTCTAGCTATCTTTAGATATCACATGAAATGTAGTTGTTAGAAGTAAGTTGTAGAAAATCTTAAACATAAAACATGTGGAAATTGTTACAAACATCCCTAGGACGGCGGGACTAAGCGGCCCTATTGGGCCCTTTACTCGCGTATCGTCTAATTTTTGTATTAACACATTCACTGCTAAGGCCCAGCATGTAGTTCTGTATTAGCCGTCATCTGTGAGTTGTGAGCACTGTATGCTTTGCTGAAATCGATGAATCATTGAGGAGCTTAATGACTTCATCGTTGAATTCAGATAATGCAGTCGACCTCCCAGGCTGAATTCCATATTGTTCATTAGAGATTATATTATTCTTAACGTACCTAATAAATTTGACATTGCTTGCAAATGAATTTTTTAGCAATTTCATCTATGATTGACATAACAGTTATAAGTCTAATATTTGTTATTACTTTTATCATACTTTCACCTATATATTTTAAGATACACTAGATACCATCAATACCCGGATGCTTTATTGTGTTTTTAATTGTTATGGTATTTTTATTTTGTTTTAAGAGTTGTTTTTTTTATGTTATTGAGTTATTTTCTTGAAATGCGTATGTAATAAGGCATTTATTTCAGGTTCGCAATATATTTTTGTCAAACGCTTGTTTCAAAGTTAGTTAATAGCATATTTAACTTTTCTAAATTACGTCATCAACTGATTCCTTTATACTTATTGTTAATTTATTTAAAATTTTCCATAGTTTTGTTAGGAGTTTTTTTTAATTCATTCTACATATCAAAACAGAAAAACGAAGAGTTATGATGTCGTTAACACTTGTAACATTCAAGCTTAAACGAACCATAGTAAGAGAAACAATCAGAACTGAAAAAGAATTAATCCAGCATTTTTTTCGGTACAAATCGTTCCGCGATGGCACAGCACCACGAGCGCTAAGTTGCGCCGGTGAAGAAGAAGGATTCATATGAACCCTTGAAACAAGCTGTCACAGTACGCAACAAAAATCATTCAAAATTTCATTTGGTTTTGTTACGTTCATCATTTTCATACGTAGTCTCCCTTATTTTCCAGACTTGACGACGAATTCGCCCAAAGTCATGCACCTCTCAAGTATCCTGCATCGTCTGAATATGCAAACAACATGAAAAAATAAAGTGATGGCGAAGTGAGGTGGGTCGAGTGATTGCTCCGGCTCGATAAGAATTTTTTAGTAAAATAAAGTTATTGAAGATGTCTTCTGTGTCTTATTCTTCTAATCAAACAAAATTTTAAAGGTACCTCTATAGTTTGATTTTTAATTCAGTAGGTATTATCGTCAGTCTATATTAGCCTACTGCTAAACATGGACCTCTCCTAATGAACGCCATAGTGCCCTGTGTTCAGCTGGCTGCAGTCTTTTACAAGGCAATCGATTGAGTAGTTGTTTGTGAATTGGGATTGTAATACCTATTGGAAACCTTTTAATGCCTAAATACGAGTACGTTTTTACTTCTCTTGCTCACAAAGCGTGTCATTATTATAGCGTCGCTTGGGGGGACTAAAGTTCGATCTATTAAGCCTTAGGGACAATAGTACATTATTACCCAAGTGATGAAAGTTATTTATTTAGCCCCGAGACGGGGTTTGGCGCCCAAGCGTAGCGAGGGCGCTAATAGTTCGAGGGTCTAAATTTTACTTTCATCCGAGGTAAACACTGTGCTTTTCATAAAGAAAAACATATTAAAATTTATTTTACACTAGCTGCGCCCCGCGCCTCGCGCGCGTTGTTCCTATGGAAACGTTAAAAGCTGATTTTTATCCCACGGGAACAGATTTACGGGATAAAAAGTAGCCTATAATTTATTCCAGTATTAGAATAACCTGTATGCAATATTTCAGCCAGATCCTTTCAGTAGTCTTGGCGTGAAGAGGTAACCAACATCCATCCACACATCCATACATCCAAACAAACTTTCGCATTTATAATATTAATTAGTGTGATATAATAATTAATGTGATAAATCAACCACGCAGGTAAGATATTTATTTGATATTTATTTATTTGTTGTCTATGGTAAAATTAGAGCAATTATTAGTTATAGATAATGAAAGGTTTTTTCTAGGTACCTCTTGAGAAGTGAAAACCTTGTATTTTTTTGGTTTAATCCATCAGTTTGCCTTTTGAGAAACGATGTTAGTCTCTCGAAATCCTTTAAATGTACATTGTGTGTTGTCTTTAACAAAGAATACACGCTCCATAATATTGAAGGTTTGTAAGTCTTTGAGAATTCGTTAAAATATATTAACAAAACGTTTTCCTCTAACGATTTCACTATTTTCTCAGCGCGCCATTTCTTAAAATCGTTGTACGATTTTAGGTAGGTACCTTAATTTTGATTTAGGTGGTAAAAGGTTTTCCACTACTACTTTAGCCTAATCTTTTATAAAATCAGGCGTTAAATCTATGTCTATATCAATGTCTGAACTTATTGTAATAATCACACAAAATTGTACAACTCGAAAAATCATACGAAAATAGGATTGACGTATTTCCGCTTTTTTTCCTGAATCATAGAAAATCCTCTTTAGAGATGGCAGAATATAGCCATGGTAGGTCTCGCTATTCTTCCACGGTTGAATAGACATGGTAGAATACCTAGAACTCTTCTACCATTAATTTACCCAAGACGTGAGTGCACAAATGTTTTTGAAACCCCCCAACATAGAACTGTTGCATTTAGAGGATCATTCCGATTCGCATCCTCGAAATGTTGGAACGACTTACCTCCTCCATTTAGAGCTATAAAAAGTATTTATTCCTTTCGTTATAAAGTAAAAAAACATCTACTTGAGATTAAAAGATGTATACAATAAAACTCTTCCTTAACTTCCTTCATCCTGCTCACATCATACTATATAAAAACGAATACAATAACACTCTTACCTTTCTTTATCCTGGTTCACATCGTGTGTTTTAATATTTGCAATTCAGCACTACCCTTCGGACGCGTCCTGTCCGTGGCTGGTTAACACACTCTTATGTCTTGGTCAGTCTCAAATAGGCTGCATGGAGCATGACACAATATTGGAGGCACTTTAAATTCACGTTCACTCATATTTACTGGCCGCAGAATGAGACAAATTAATTTGAAAACTAGAAATGTAAAAGAAAATAACTCCTTTTCGCTGCTTTTACTGTCTCGACATATCGCTTGTTTGTACCTTTATTTGTATTTGTAATTTGTTTGACTTGACTTCCTTCTTTCTTCCTTCAGTTCCAAAGGACTGTCAGTGTCAATTTGTTTGCGGGCACGGCTTGTAAAGGCTTTTTCACAAGAAGCGTTCGGTGACGGTTCGGATACATTATAAGTTTATACCATTTATGTTACAAAACCCTAGGTACAAATTAAACGCAGTCTACCCTAAAATGGAACAGCAGTCCATCAGTCACGGAACGCTTCCTGGCTGAATTAGATTTAATGGTTTTACGTCTCGCTCAGTTTGCATAGTGTAGAAAGAGATGCCCTGTCGCATCAGCGCTCAGTTGCGAGGTCACCTCACAGGTTCCATTTGAAAACCAGCGCTAACTTGCATTAATGCGAGGTAGCATCAAGCTGAGGTGGAACCCTTTGACCTGCATCGTTACAGCATTATATTTTTATATTATGTACTATGCTAGTCTATAATTGTTACTACCTACCTACTTATACCTATCTGTTCTGTGTTGTAACTGTGTTGCTCAATAAATGTATCTCTATCTCTATCTCTATCTATCTCTAATTTATATCATTTAAAAAATGGTAAATATTTTGCTGAAATCTATGGTATTTTAATTTTTTGTCTACGAGGAAATGGGTGCAAGCCGTAAATTTTTTAAGTCTAAATTGAAATGGTGCCAAAACCATCAAGAGCAGATCAAAATGGACATAATTGCAAGCCACAAAAACAATAAAAACTTCTCCATGTTTTGAAAAATATTAAAAAGTTGGATCCGAAACAAGGCCTACCATCGAGTGTAGCAGCTGTCTCAGATCCTAAACAGATAGCTAACTTATTCAAAGACCAATTTAATGTTAGGTCTACCTTAGGACAAGTTACCGGGCCGAGGGTGAACGAGACTCATTCTAGTCATTTCTCTAATTCTTTGACGCGATTTTCTGGCAAAGAAGAACGGAAAACTCTTAAAGCTATGAGTGGAGGTAAGTCGCCAGGACATGACGGGCTGAGTGTCGAACACCTGCGGTACGCGGGCGTGCAACTGCCCGGGGTGCTCGCCATGTTTTATTCAATGTGTGTGAGTCACTTGTACTTACCATCTGATTGTATAAAAACCATTGTGGTACCAATACTCAAAAATAGAACCGGTGATATAGCAGATAAAAGTAATTATAGGCCAATTTCGTTTGCAACTATAACTGCCAAAGTGCTGGACCGGCTTTTGGATAGTCACTTGCACCGGCACCTCCAGCTGCACGATGGACAGTTCGGGTTCAGGCCCGGGCTGTCCACCGAGAGTGCTATACTGACCCTTAAGCACACGGACCACTACTACGTGAAAAGACAGACGCCGGTCTTCGCATGTTTCCTCGACCTGTCAAAAGCTTTTGACACAGTATGTTACGACATGCTGTGGAAAAAGCTTAGAAGACACAAACTTACCCGAGGAGTTATGTTCTGTTTTCGAGTATTGGTATGCAAATCTAGTGAACTATGTTAAGTGGGCGGGTGCCCTTTCAGACGCCTATGACTTGGAGTGCGGTGTGAGGCAGGGCGGAATATCTTCTCCAAAGCTGTTTAATTTGTACTTGAATGGCCTGATAGAGGGCCTCAGCAGCCTACCAGTCGGCTGTACAATTGACGGCATCTCAGTCAACAACTCATGCTACGCAGACGACATGGTGTTGCTGGCGCCATCGATCAGGGCACTCAGAGACTTATTGTCCTACTGTGAGGCTTATACTGCTAGACATGGCTTGCAGTATAATGCCAAAAAAAGTGATTTTATGGTTTTTGGACCTGGGGGTAGGGCCCCAGTATTAGTGCCTCCCCTTTTGTTAAGTGGGCAGGAGCTTACTAGAGTATTTAAGTTTAGGTATCTGGGACATAATCTGGTTACAAATAACCTGAGAGATGAAGAGGACATGAGCGAAGGGCGTTGACGGTGAGAGCGAATATGTTGGTCCGCAGGTTTGCTCGTTGTTCCGCAGAAGTTAAAATAACTCTGTTTAAATCTTTCTGCCAATCCTTTTACACGAGCAGCCTGTGGTTCACGTAAACGAAGAAATCCGTCAAAACTCTTCGTGTCCAATATAACAACGCTTTCAGGATGCTGATGGGGCTCCCGCGATTCTGCAGCGCCTCGGGCATGTTTGCGGAGGCCCGCGTAGACGGCTTCGCCGCCTGTATGAGGAAGAAGGCAGCCTCACAGCTTAGTACGCGGGAGTACCAACACCATCCTGTCAGCCATCGCTGATAAATTAGATGGAGTGATGTACAGTACAGACACTCCATTTCCGTATTAATTAATTAGTTAAAACTAAAACTAACATAGTCTAAGAAATTACTAACGTATGGATCGATGTTATCTGAAAATAAACAATTATTATTATTATTATTAAAGGAATAGTTGAATAATGGTATTTTACCTCTAATTTATTTCAAGTTTACATTACGCTGTAGGGTAGGGTATATGCATCGATTTTTTTTATTGTTTTAATCGATTCTTTAGGTCATTATTTAACCGAGGAATGATAAGACGCTCACTGAATTTCGCATTAACAAGGTAAAAAAAACAAATCAAAACTACAATCATTTTCGGGTGATAAAACGCTGCCATATTGGCGCCATGTTTATGTGACGTCGACGTACACACTTGATTAAAACCTTTTGTGACGACCTCGGTAGTGATCATCTCAGGAAAGAGGTTTTGCGAAAAAACTGAAAATAATCGACAATGCGAAATGTCAAGTGGACAGAATAGTGTCAAATCATGGTGCAGCAAGCAGAATAAAAAAGAAAAAATGTGCACAGTGATGTCACGTCCGCTCTAGTCAATGGCGTAGCGTTTTGAAATTTTGCGATTGAGATTTAAAATATCAATTTTTCAATGGTTAAATTCTACAATAAAACATCTCAAAATGCAAAAATAAATATGTAGATATGTTTCTATATCAATAGAGAATACGTATATATTTTTTTAGCCATTTTGAAATCACATGCATATACCCTATTGAATGGCCGTATGAATTGCGTCAAAAACCAGACGCAAAAGCCATTCGATCTCACAAGAGAAGTAGAATGCATGGTTCAAGAGAAAGGTGAGGTGACAGCTGTCATTTGTTTTGTACTTGTCATTACTTTTCTCCCTAGGGACGAAAATTATAACTTTCATCCCGTTGCGCAGGCAACTTCCGACCTACTTTCCGAGCATGAATAATGAAAAATATTTTTTTTATTTCTAATAACACGACTTTTTGGTATTAGATAAACATAGAATTTGGTAACTTTTTTCGTTTACTCCTTAATTGATTGAAGGTGAATACAATTAAAGCGACTAAATAAATTACTTTCTCCTTTCACAGTGCTTTTCATTACGAATAGGTAAACAGAGAGTAAGAATAAAAACATGTATTAGCTAAAGAAAATAATAAATGTGAAATCAGACGTTCAACCCGTATCCGAATCAGATGAATTGTTTCCGAGAACACTTACCTTGGGAAAATTATGCAGTTAGGTAAAGATAATTTTGAGGACTAAAGGAAGTTCCAGCTAGGCTGGGCAGCGTTTGGGAAGCTACGTCGAGTCTTCTCGTCATACATACCGCAACGCTTGAAATTATAGCGCAGTCACTGAAGTCCCCTTTACACTGACGTTTCAATTATTGGAGACTTATTCGCTGTCGACAGCTGTACAGGGTGCCACAAAAATAATGAACAAAGCCGAAAGAGCGTAATTCTGGGCTCCGAGAGGATGAAAATTGTTCAAAGATTTTGAATTGAAGAAAAAAAGTGGACGTAGACGAGTGCTGATGTAGAGTCAAATAGTTCCTTTTTTTACTTTATTTTTCCTTCAGCCTTGCATTGCAATGATAACACAATGTACTGAAATATCATAATAATGTTTTTTTTGTAGCCGTATCTTTGACTTGCCTTAGTGATTATTTGTAAGCCAAAGGAAAATCCTACTAATATTGTAAGAGAAAGAAAGGTAGTTTGTATGTTTGTTACTGTTTTACGCAAAAACTACTGAACCGATCGAGATATTTTTTATGCATAGAGGTAAATATAATCCTGGAATCAAACAGAGGCTACGTTTTATCCCTTAAATCAGTTTCCATCGATAAGAAATGTCCTTTTTAAACGTTTTCATAGAAATAACGCGTGCGAGGCCGCAGGCAGAAACTAGTCAAATGATATGTTAATAAACTTTAATCTCACACTTGAATATTTCTTATGATATTTTAATTAAGCTTGAGCAGGCTTACGTAAGTTATTTTTATTACTTAAACTACAGAGACAAACCTTAGGGTTTTATGGTACAAAATTAAATAGTATACCTACTAACTTGTGCTTGGTATTGTAATATCTCTTTTTCTCTCTCTCATTGTTTACTGACGACCTTTGTGCGAAGGTGCGCCTGCGACGCAGGAGTATGCGAGTTCAGCTCCCGCCTCGGGTTAAATATGTGTACAATCTGCAGACATTTGTTCAGGACGTTCTGGTGGTTTTCTATGTATAATAAAAATATCTATCTATGTAGTGTATCGTATTAAGTATATCAGTTATCTAGTATCCATATCACAAGCTCTGCTTAGCTTGGGGCTAGGTAATGCTGTGTGAATTTTACAGAATTATTTAGTTTTTTTTTTATTAATAACATAATGGTATGTACGTTAGGCGTTTTCACAAAAATGTATAGGTACCAATGTATACCATAAAACAAGAATATTTTAATAACAAGAAAGTAGACAGTGTAGATAAAGTAAAACAAAATGGAAAGCAGCTAATCAATATCAGTTTTGTATCCATGTGCTGGGCTGGAGAAACGTTAGTCACTATTTCTAACTTTCAGCACCAAATCAATATCTTATATTAAAACCTACCATAATTAGTATAAATGGCCTGTCTGTTCTAATGATACCCCGAATAAATAAATTATAATTACAATCTGAAATCTGCACGTGTTTCTTGGCGTAGCGAGATAATCAGAGCATGGAGGGGTAAATACAAATAAACTGACAAACCTAATTCATAGCTTCTAAGATATTTTTATAACCTAATTAATAATGTTTTAAAAGAAAATCTTTATCCATATCCTTTTCAAATTTAATAACGATCCGTTTAGACATGGCACGGCCGTATTTGCGTGAAATCCCGAAATTATCGTGAAATCATAGCGAATACTGCCTAGCTACTGCAGCAATTAAACTGATGGACAGAATGCATAGGTCGAGTGGTCCAGCCGAGTGTTCGAGTGGTTGAGTGCTCGAGTGGTCTGGATCGAGGGTTGTTTCGATTGTTTAATTACTGCTGATAGACAGGTTTATTAGGTTTCGGTGAAATGAATGTCAAGGTCTTTAGGCCGTCACGGTAACTGTGTTTTGATAACAGTAACCATAAATCGCTATCTTATCATGTAACCAAGTTACAAACGAACCCGCTTATTCATAATAGCCTGCTAACATAGCACACTGCTAAATCTCGCTCTGTCTTCTTCTATTGACATAAGTCAGACTGAGAAATAACACTACTTAGCAGCCGTTTTATGTTAGCAGACTATTATGAATAAATGGGGAAGACTTTATCTTTGGCACTCAGACATTAGTTGACGGAAGCTTTACGCTTATAACTTATAGCCTGGATTAAAACAAAGGATACTACTTAATTCTCATAGTATAGGAAATGCATATAATTTGTGCAACCGTAAATCGAATTATCACACTAATATTATACAGGGTGATTCTTGGAACGATGTAGGGATTACAAAAACTGATCAAGGGCACCCATGTGATCATTTCAGACCACATAATAATATGCTATACTGAAAAGTGTCATGGGTTTCAAGTTATTATCAAAAGTTCTTATTTAGTATAGGATTTTCTTTTGTTTAGACCATTGTTAAATCTGGTATTTAACAATGGTCTAAACAAAAGAAAATCCTTAGCGAAATAATCACTTTTATCATAACTTCTAATAGTCACAACAATACAATCTGTCATCAGAGTAAGCTATACTCTTAATAATCTTACTACATAATGAACTCAATAGGTGGACAGAGGTAAATAAGTTGTCAGACATTTCCATTACCGGTATATTTGAATGTTGTGCAGTGGAATTAATTGATTATAACATTGTTATTGTATGCATTTATAGAGTACCTAAACTAAGTAATCTTGACA
This sequence comes from Eupithecia tripunctaria, assembly GCA_955876795.1. NCBI lineage: Eukaryota > Metazoa > Arthropoda > Insecta > Lepidoptera > Geometridae > Eupithecia > Eupithecia tripunctaria. Next base: position 953,286 of record OY041623.1, on the reverse strand, counting down.
TTTTTATGAACTGTTTGCAAAAAAATAAAATAACAAAAAAGCGCTATGAAAACATACTTATAGCTGGAGATTTTAATATTAACATCTTAAAGAAAAATAATAGTACTCTTGACTTCGAATGCTTATTGCTAAATTTTAATTTAAAGCTTGCTCTGAGGCAGCCGACTAGGCTTAGCAGTAAATCTTGTATCGATAATTTTGCACACAACTTTAAAAAGCGATGTGTTACCGAGGTAATAGAACGCGCTCTATCAGACCATACTCACAGCTTATTGTATGTCCAGTGAGAGATCTAACTTTCATAAAGTATTGGCGTATTAAGAGGAGAGATTATTCAACTGAAAATATAGAGAAATTCGTTAAAACCTTAGAAAACCTGTCTTTTTCCGAAATACACAGCGAATCGGATACCAATGTTGCATACAATCTATTTCTTGAAATGTTCAAATTATTTTATGATCTCTGTTTTCCTTACAAAATAATAACTAAAATTACAAAACCCGTACACTATCCAGTGTACGGGTTCGAGGTTCACGAGGTATTAAAATTTGCAGTAAAAAGAAAAGGAAACTTCTTTGGGAAAATAGGAAAACACCCTCAGACATAAACATAAACAAATACAAAAAGTATTCAAAAACACTGAAAAAAATTATAAAACTAACGCAAAAAGCTCAAAATAATCACAAAATTAAAATGTCTACTAATAAAAGCAAAACGTCTTGGGGTATTAAACAATACAAAACGGAGCCTACCAAAGGACTCCATCGATGAAATTATTTAATTTAATTTAATTTTCTTTATTGGCACACAAAACAGAAAACAATCAAGACATGACACTGACTTACAAAATTATAACTAAGGTTCTTATGCTAGATTGGATTCCTAAACATGCATGCACAACATGATTCAAACATAGAGCAGTAAAAGCAACGATATTCTGACTAAACAAGATAAAGTAAAAGAAGTTAAAATATTGAAAACTTAATTAGGTAAATGTGAGATGTAGAACAATAAATATAACAATAACCTAGTATTACAAGATAATTAAATAACAAATACCATTTTTCTTAAATAATACGATGAATACAAAATACTAATAATAATAATATTACAGAACTAAGGCCTACCTAAAATCAAAAGACTCAAGAATTATTCTGAAATGAGATCTTTTTCAGACTCTGCTAACAGAGCTGATAGAGCTAGTATTTTAAATTTAGGGAGACTACTGACAAAAATATCCAAGTTTTCGTGGTGATTAACTAGTAAATCATTGAAAAGGCGACACATTCTGACGACGGGGTTATAAAACGAGGTGTTATTAGTATAAACCTGAAGGGCGAAAGTATTGAGGAAAGGAGTCCGGGATCTAGGCTTAGTGCTAATATTGAGCAATGATAGAAGGTTTGGGGAGTCGATCACGAGGTGTATAATTTTATACAAATGTATGAGGTCATGTAGCTTACGCCGATGCTCCAAGGATAGAAAGTTAAAATTTCTCAGCCTATCAGTATAGCTCGATAAGTTCCTACCGTAGCTGCATTTGTAACATAAAATTTTAAGAAACTTTTTTTGTACTCTTTCAAGGCGATTAGTGTGGTTTTTGTAGTAAGGAGACCAGATTACATCGTTGTACTCCATGACACTGCGCACTAAGGCATAGTAAAGGTAAATAAGACTTTTAGGGTCTCTAAAATCTTTAGTTGACCTTGAAATAAAACCAAGCAGCTTACTACTTTTGGATGTTATGTGATCGTAATGGTAGTGAAATGTAAGTCTTTCATCGAAGAAGACACCAAGATCCCTTACTACTGACTTTCTTTCTAAAGTGCGACCTTTCAGCCTATAATCATAAAATTGTTTTTGTTTTTTGGTAGTAAAGGAAATGATAAAACACTTATTGACATTTAGAAACATACTGTTCATATCGCACCACCGATCAATCACATTAAGGTCGGATTGAAGCATCAAGGAGTCAGTCAGGCTGCCTATGGCGTTGTATACCTTAAGATCATCTGCATACAATAAACAGGGGCAGGTTAGTTTATCAACTAGATCGTTAATAAATACGCAGAAAAAAAGAGGACCGAGATGGGATCCTTGGGGCACTCCACTTATTATAGATACTAGAACATTAACAGACCCTTTTGACATTTCTAATACATTTAATGATTTTTTTATTGATAAGATAATACCTAATAATAATGCAGGACATAATATCACCAAATCTATTGACAGTAAAACAAACTCTATATTCCTTCAACCATGCATACCAACTGATATCCTTAAAATAATATATTCCCTGAATAATACAAGCAGTGTTGGATACGATGGGATCTCAACCAAAATACTAAAAGTCGTAGCCCACTGTGTAAGCGCCCCTATTAGCCATATTGTAAACTTAAGTCTTAGCACAGGTACTTTTCCAGAGGCCTTAAAATTATCAATAATCAAACCGTTGCATAAAAAAGAGAGTAAAATGAAAATGGAAAACTACAGACCGATATCGCTTATACCTGTTATATCTAAAATATTCGAGAAATACATTTATAAATTAATCAATAACTTTTTTGAATGGAATAAACTATTTTGCTATGAACAAAAGGGTTTCAGAGAAAACAAAACTATCAATATGGCTCTTTATGACTTCCTACTTCGTGTTACAGTTAGTGTAGACAAAAATACTCCGGTTTGCTCTATCTTCTGTGATATGACGCAAGCATTTGATTATGTCCAGCACAGCATTTTAATTAAAAAACTTGAAACCTATGGAATAAGAGGTAACGCTCTACAATTGATAAAATCGTACTTAGAAAACAGAAAACAGATAACCCATATAACAAAAATTAATTATAAAACAAAAAGCGAAGAAGTGTTTGCATCTAAGGAACGCATTATGAACTATGGTGTTCCTCAAGGAAGTGTTCTAGGACCACTACTCTTCCTTATTTACATTTACGATTTACCTAAAGCAACTAAACAACCAATGTCACTTTTACTTTTTACGATTTACCTAAAGCACTTTTTACGATTTACCTAAAGCAACTAAACAACCATTGTCACTTTTTTGACAGTCTGTAACTATTAAATGTAATAATATCAACACCTATAAAACTGACATTAATCTAGCTCTGACATCGATAATAGAATGGCTAAACAATAACAATTTAAAAATTAACATAAATAAAACCAAAATAATTAATTTCAGACAACGCGATAATGCAGCATTTACAAATCTTGACATACGATATAATAATAACATAATTGAAGAAGTTATGACAACACAGTTCTTAGGAATCCACATAGATGGAAAACTAAATTGGAAGCCTCATGTGGAAAACGTTTGTAAGAAAATAAATAGCCTTGTTTACGTCCTACATAAACTGTCCCCAGTAGTAAATGAAGAAACTCTCCTTACTGCTTACCACGGCCCGATCGTCTCAAACATTAGGTACGGATTATTATTTTGGGGGAACTCTACCGACGTCGACAAGGTATTCAAGTTTCAAAAAAGGTGTATAAGAGCTATGTTTCGTATTAAAGTGTTAGCGATTAATATCTGCTAACGGTATTTACCTCAACATTACTTTACTTATGGTGGCAAAAGGTTTTAAAGCTAAAATAATAACAAGGTGGTACTCACAGTTCTATATAATCAGCACGGTATATATTCACTTCACAACTCTTGGTACACTTATTTTAGTTGACTTCACTCCTTGAGTGTCGAGACTCGAATGAGCTCCCTCGCCTCGCCACTCCGGCCCCCGACCGCGATCGGTAGCGGTCGGTGACTCTCGACAACAGTCATGCCGGTCCCTGATTGGTTGCGGCAAAACGCGTGACAGTAGTGGCGTGACGGGCGAGTCAAAACACTGTTTCCGTATAAAATTATGAAACAGTGTTTTGAATAATAATTCTATGATGATAATTTTAATATAATAATATCTAATTAAAAGTTATAAAAATATATTTAATTGATAACATTCGGCCATCCTTTGTGTCAGCACGGCCTCGTGCTGTAAATTATTTATTCTACATACTCAAAATAACAATAACATGAAGAATCAGAAAGTAATCCTAGTTATATTCGTATATTTATAAGTAAGTTGCACGCGCATTGATTGAATTATTTGACATTAGAAATAATTAATTCCAACTAAAGTTGATACGTGGTACAAGTAATTACTATTTTCACAATCTATACATGCAAAATTAGAGGTATTTATTAATTTACTTTTTACAAATTATATTTTATTTACAAATTTATCTTAGTATACTATTTTCACAATCTATACATGCAAAATAAGAGGTATTTATTAATTTACTTTTTTACAAATTATATTATAATTGACAAATTTATCTTAGTAAAATGGCCTATTCATCTTCACTAGAGGAGTCACGTGGCCTAAAATTAAGCCACGGTTTGATTTGGTCTACTGCTACAACCGTAGAGAACGATCGGTTGCTTTTTCTCGTGAGAGGAGTATCTTCGATCTCATACCTATCGCATTCAAAAATTTTTGTTATTCTGTAAGGGCCCTGGTACTTGGGAACAAGTTTCCTACTGCTGCCTGTAGTAGGGACTTGGCGCTCGACTCTTACCAAGTCTCCTACACTGTATTTGGGAGATTGTAAACGCTTTTTGTCATATGCAGTTTTCTGGGCCTCTTGATATGATTTGACGTGGTTGTTTATTTGATCCCTCAATTCCGCCAAGCTCTGATTAGGCGCCGTGACGTCAGCAGCTAATTCTGCTCTTATCCTACTATCGTTTGCACCAATGGTCTAGTTCCAAACAAAGCCTCGGATGGTGTGCATTTTATACCTTTGTTAAAAGTGTTATTCAACCCCCATTGCACATCGGGCAAGTGTTCGTCCCATTTGTTCTCAGCTGAACCTATGCATTTAGCTGTTAGTGATTGAACGAGCGTTCGGTTATAACGTTCCACTTGGCCGTTTGCTCTAGGGGTCGCAACAGCATTAAGAATATGTTTAATGTTGCGGTCAGTGACAAATTTTGTAAATGATTCGCTTGTAAAGGATGTACCACGATCTGTGATGACTCTACGAGGGACGCCAAATATGCCGAAGAATTCTTTAAAAACCCTAATTGATGTCAAGGACTTAGTGTTTCTGACAGGCTTAAGAAATATGTAACGAGTGAAACTATCGATAAGGGCCAAAACATACATGTTGCCTCTGGCGCTACGGACAAAAGGACCTACATGATCGGCATGAATGGTATCAAATGGGATGTCAATTTTCTCGATAGGGTGAAGGACACCGGGTTTTTTCCCTCCAGCAGACTTTGAATAAGCACACTCGAGACAAGAATTAATGTATTTTTTTACGAATTTACGCATTTTCGCGAACCAATACGTAGCTTTAATCCTATCAATCGTCTTATCAAGAGCGAAATGACCTATATCGTCATGATTTTGTTTTAAAATCTGCCAGCGTACACCTTTGGGAACCACCCAACGATCACCGTCAGCAGTGATTCTGAAAAGCTTTTTGTTTTTGACTTTAAAATTAGTTTTTATATCCACTACGTTATCCATATCTGGGTCATTTAGTATGCCAATAATTCGTTGGATCTCATCATCAGCACTCTGTACTGTCGACAGCCAATCAGTTTCGTTAACCGATAGCACGGTCAGATCTGCTGGTATTGGGTTACGGCTAAGAGCGTCGACATGGGCCATACGCTCACCTGTATTCAATGCTGAAATTAAACTCCTGCATCTGCTCCCACCACCGAGCGACACGAGGAATCATATCTCTCTTCTGGAAGGTAGCGCGTAAGGAATTGCAGTCTGTAATGACCTTGAATGGAACCCCAATCAAATACACCCGAAATTTCTGCAGGGACATCACAACGGCAAGAGTTTCGAGATCATAGGACGTATAATTTTGTTCTTCAGGCGTGGTTTGCCGACTAAAATAGGCTACTGGTTTCAGAACCCCGTGATCATCATTTTGCAACAATATGCCGGCGACTCCGACCTTACAAGCGCCAGTGTGAAGCTCTGTATACGCTGTTGGGTTGTAGAGTGCCAATGTAGGTCTTTGAGAAAGAGATCTTTGTAGTTGGCGGAACGAACTCTCCTGATCAAACCCCCAAACCCACTTCGAATCCTTTTTTAGCAGTTGCGTTAGTGGTCGTGCGGTAACCGCGAAATGGGGCACAAACCGACGAAAAAAACTAGCTAGTCCAAGAAATTGGCGGATGTTATGCTGGTTTTGCGGGACTGGAAAGCGTTCAACAGCTTCAACCTTACGTGCACCTGGTCGAATACCTTCAGAGGACACTTCGAACCCCAAATACTCAACTGAAGTACCGAAGAAAACACATTTAGACAGTTTCAGTTTTAGATTAGCTTGTAAAAGTAGATTGAGGACTACTTCCAACCTCTGTATTCCTTCATCAAACGACTTACTGGGAATAATTACATCGTCTAGGTATGCTAAGGCTTCCCTGTGGCGTAGTGACCCAAGAACCTGATTCATGATTCTTTGGAAGGTTGCTGGCGCATTTGCAAGACCGAATGGCATGCGATTAAACTCGTAGTGACCGTCTGGTGTCACGAATCCAGTCTTATGCTTGTCAGGTTCGCTTATTGGTATTTGATAATAACCTGAAGTCCAGGGTTGTATAGAATTTATTTCCAGACAGAAAATCTAACTGGTCGTCGATTAGTGACATCGGGTAGTTTTCTTTTATCGTTTTCTTATTCAGGGCACGATAGTCAATGCAAAGTCGAAGTTCGCCTGTTTTCTTTCTGACGACAACAATGGGGCTTGCATAGGCGGACGTAGAAGGCCTTATAACGTCGCTGTCAAGTAGTTCAGTTATCATTTCCCGTACTTTCTCCTTTTCGCTAAGAGCGAGACGATAAGGCCTATAGACAACGGGCTCATTATCGTGAAGATCAATCAACATTTTTCCTTCGGTTGTACTACCAAGTTCTGATAGTGAGAATGCAAAGCAGTTCCGAAACCTGTGAAGCAGCTTGAGGAGTTGAGTCTTCTGGTGGGAGTTGAGGTCTTCACCGAATCTCACATTGGACTCCGACAAACTCTCAATCGACCTATCGTCGTGGATGGTGTTCCCACTAATAGACATGACTTGGGGAGAGCATTCTTCATGAGCAGTCCGACCGCGTGCGATGAGGAAATCTTTTGGTAATATCAACGGCGTTGATGAAAAATTATTCACAACAATGAGTCCCTGTCCATCGTCCCCTATTTGGAACAGCCCTGATAGAACACAGTAACGGATACCTTTCAGATTCCTAACACCTCCCTCGATGTATACTTCGCCGGAAACCAAAGCATTAGTACGAACAGCAATAGCAGTAATTCCAGACACTTCCATCGTGTCAGTACAGAGAATGTCCACTTTGCTATTCACTGCAATGTCTAGATGATCGAGCTGGGAGATTTCTAAGCTACTACTAGACTTCTTAACAACCACATGCTGCTGCTCGGTAAACGTTTGTCCAATCAAAAGGGAATATGGCATTGAATCATCCGGGACAATGAGCAAGTCCAAGTCAGCCTCTACATCATCAATCTTCACTTGAACCCTCTGTTTACCCAAACAACTTACTACAGCATTGCCAAAGCCTCTTAACGTGGGAAGATCACAGGTAAGGTAGTCGGATCGAATATTTCGAAAATCAGAAACGCGCATCATGGAACACTCACTGCCAAAGTCTATGTTTGCAATAATTTGGTAACCATTAACGTAAGCCGTCTTGAAATATTTCCTATTGACTTCTGAGACTGCTGTTGGAATCTTTGGAACGGCAGGCAAATGGGAAGACTCGACTGGAATAATGCTAGTATCAAAATCAACGCGCAATACAGTCTTCTCATTTGTCTGTGTTTGGGATTTCTCTTTAGCGTAACAATTTTCAACCTCATGACCTACTTTGTTGCATCGTGTGCACCTCTTAAAAGCTTGTGTGCATTGTGACGTGTAGTGACCGTCTTTCTTGCAATTGGCACACCGAGGCTCCTACCTTTAGCTTGGGAGTTGGTTGGTTGCTTAGAGTTGGGATCGATGGGAGGCTTGGTAGGACGTCGCTCAGTGTTAGGTTTAACATTACGAGTATTGCGCAAATACGATAACAGCTTATTAGGATCCTCAAATTGGGCTGCTTCAGCGCCAAGCCTAATCGCTCGGCCATCAATACCATGAAGAACACATTCTACAGCGCGTTTACCATTTATACCACACCTACTTATGAGAGCAAATTTTTCGTAATAGTAATCTTCTAACGAGTCATTAAAGCGAGCCCGTTTGGCCAGCATATCGCTTAGCATTTGGCCATAGTTTTCTTCAGAAGGAAAAGCAGCTGTGAGCTTGTCCTGCCATTCGACCCATGTAAAGAGGACAGACGGGAGACCCTCATACCACCGCTGTGCAACGCCCTTCAGCTTTGGCAGGGCATAATGAACTATTTGCTTATCTGTCCAACCATAGATGGTTGCACATTCATTGACTTTATGAATCCACATGGTCATCGTCTGTTCCTTTTTAGCAGGGTCGAATTCAGGTACTGTATTATTCATGGGCCCTACCCTGTCTACATTATTATTTGACATTGATTTTAATATGGTTACAAGTTCACTGATGCATTGGTTACTATCGCTTACAGGTTCAAGCTGCGGCCTACTTAAATCACTACATAATCTACTGCGAGAAAGATAATGTCCATACCGGGAGTGTTCGTGACCACTCTGACCTTCAAATCCAAGTGGGCTGCGAGACCTGTGATTGCTGTTGGAGCGGGAGCGGCCACGAGTGCTGTCATGTCGGCTGGGACGCCTGTAGTCGCGCTGGCTGTCATACCGGTAGTCACGATGGTTGGCGCTCCGACTGTCGTGCCGGCTGGCACCTGGACTGCCATGCCGGCTGGGACGCTGGTGGTCACGATAGCTTGCACTCCGACTGGCTTGCCAGCTGGCACCTGGACTGCCATGCTGGCCAGTCCGATGACGTGCTCCCGGACTGTCGTGCCGGCTAGTGAGTTGACGTGCACCCGGACTGACATGCCGGCTAGTGTGCCGACTTGCACCCGGACTGATATGCCGGCTAGTGCGCTGATTGGCATACAGACTGCCACGTTGGATGGTGTGCTCATTGGGACCCCGACTGCGGCAACGAAGGCTACTGGTCCACTGGCTGGCACGCTGACTGGTGTCTGGTCTGCTGCCTGGTCTGTTACCTGGTCTGCTGCCCGGTCCGCTGCCTGGTCTGCTGCCTGCACTGGCACGCTGGCTTGCACGCAGTCTAGTACTGCTGCGAGCACGTGACCAGGAAGCTGGACTGGCACGCTGGCTGGCGCCTTGACTGGATCGCTGACTGGCGCGCTGACTAAAGCCTGGACTAGCTTGCTGACTAGCGCCTGGACTGGCACGACGACTGGCACGCTGACTGGCACCAGGACTGGCGCGCTGGCTGGCATCTTGATTATGGCGCGGACTGGCACCTGGACTGGCACGCTTACTGGCGCGCTGGCTGGCATCCGGACTGGCGCGCTGGCTGGCATCTGGACTGGCGCGCTGGCTGGCATCTTGACTGGCACGCTGGCTGGCATCTTGACTGGTGCGCTGACTGGCACCTGTACTAGCACGCTGACTAGTACGCTGGATGGCACCCGGCCTGGCGCACTGGCTGGCATCTGGACTGGCGCGCTGGCTGGTACCTGGACTGGCTCGCTGGCTTGCGGCTTGACTGGCGCCTGGACTAGCACGCTGACTGGCGTGCTGGCTGGCGTGCTGGCTGGCGCGCTGACTGGCGCCTGGACTGGCACGCTGACTGGCGCGCTGGCTGGCACGCGGACTGGCGCGCTGACTGGCACCTGGACTGGTGTGCAGGCTGGAACGGCTGCGAGCCCGTGAGATAGCTCGTTGCCTGACACGCCTTGTTGTGCTACGTGATGGTCGACCACCAGGCAGCGTTGGGCTAGCTGGTGGCGTACGAACCACACGTTCCATTCCTTCCATGAAGAAGTACTGAAACAAAAACTTCAACGAGTATTTTTGTTTTTATCGTTTGACCTCTGTATTGATTGAAGAGAATAATCTTGATTCCCCTTATTTAAAAAAAAAAATACCAAACTGCAACTGCATCCAGTTTTAGTGAACAGTAGCTAGTAACAGTAATCTAGCTAGATATATATTTTAATAGTAGTAATTACTACAGGTAAGTATAACTTTCATTGTACACATAATTTGAACTCATTAATGGATACCGTAAGCTTGAACTGTTCGATAACCATATTCAGCGTTATTTAACCACACTAGTTTAAAATTAACCACCAATGTAAAGTGAAATAAAGTTATTTTTGAATTGACTTCTTTTTATTTTGTTCGACAAAAGCTATGATTCTGCCAATAGCATCCATAACTAAACATAATTCCAATTTATTTTAAAGCAAGTGACTGGTTTAGCACAATCATATCATTGACCTGTATTTGCCATCATAAATGAAGGTATATTTATAAAGTTCCAAAATCATTCCTCCGTTACGTAATGATTTTTGCCTTAGCGGCCTGTATTCGTCATGAATACACGTTGTATTTTTATGGATTTGATCAAACTGATAGAAGTAATAGTTAAGTAAAAATTATAATATATATAATATTTTTTTTTTCGGTTTGAATCACCACTTCTGAAATGTTAGCGATTAATATCTGCTAACGGTATTTACCTCAACATTACTTTACTTATGGTGGCAAAAGGTTTTAAAGCTAAAATAATAACAAGGTGGTACTCACAGTTCTATATAATCAGCACGGTATATATTCACTTCACAACTCTTGGTACACTTATTTTAGTTGACTTCACTCCTTGAGTGTCGAGACTCGAATGAGCTCCCTCGCCTCGCCACTCCGGCCCCCGACCGCGATCGGTAGCGGTCGGTGACTCTCGACAACAGTCGTGCCGGTCCCTGATTGGTTGCGGCAAAACGCGTGACAGTAGTGGCGTGACGGGCGAGTCAAAACACTGTTTCCGTATAAAATTATGAAACAGTGTTTTGAATAATAATTCTATGATGATAATTTTAATATAATAATATCTAATTAAAAGTTATAAAAATATATTTAATTGATAACAAAAGTAACGGATTCATGTAAACCCTTTTTTTTTTAAATACAACTTACTTACTCTCCCTTCGCTGTATATTTTGGAAACGGCTATGTTTATCAGACTCAACCCGCACCTATTTTGTCGGCAATCTGACGCCGTGCAACGGAATAGACGAGACCAGTTTAAAATCTGCACCCTTAACTGTAAAAAAGAGATCCTGCGCATAAGTTTTTTTGCTATGGCACCATCCGTCTATAACAAAATTCCGCTACACATAAGAGAACTGCCTACCACGGTGTTTCATAGAAAGCTTAAAACATTACTTTATAATAAATGTTATTACACAATTAAAGATTTTATGAATGACAAGAATGTTGACAAATAACCAAATTAATTATTATTCTATATTGACTTATTTTGCTTTTTTGACATTTGTGTACCTACTTTTATATTTTTTTTTTATATTTTGTTATTATAAGGTTATTACACAATTAAAGATTTTATGAATGACAAGAATGTTGACAAATAACCAAATTATTATTTTATATTGACTTATTTTGCTTTTTCTTGACATTTATGTTACTTTTATAATTTTTTTATTTTTGTTATTCTAAGATTTAAATTTATTATTTCCTATTAAGCATGTACTAGACAAAAATTGCACGCCTATAAAGGGCAAATTACATTGTTACAATATTATTTTATTCTACCATCTATTTCACATGTAATTATGCAATAAATATACTTTTACTTTTACTTTTACTTTACTAATTATCTATATATATCATTGCGAAGGAAATCATTCACAAAACTAAACAAAACTTTTGATATTAACTTGAAAACCATGACACTTTTTCTATAAGCATTGTGGTTTGAAATGATCACATGGGTTGCTCAGTTCCTTCAATCCATACATCGTTCCACTAAACACCCAGTATATGTGAAAGTTTGGATAGATGTTTGAATGTCTGTATGGGTGTTTGTTACGTTTTCACGCAAAAAAACTACTGAACGCATTTAGCGGAAATTTTGCATACAGGTAATTCTTATCCTGAAATAATACATAGGATTGAGATCAAAGTCTACCTAGATGCTACCACCTAGACTGCCGTGTGGTGCCGGCTCAGAATTTGCACCACCCCAACTCTTGGCGCGACTTGACGACCTCTGTAGCGCGGTAGGCGAAGGTCTGCCTGCGACGCAGGAGGTTGCGGGTTCGATTCCCGCCTCGGGACAAATTTGTGTACGATCTGCAGAAATTTGTTCAGGGCGTTCTGGATGTTTTTCTATGTATAATAAAAACTATCTATCTATGTAGTGTATTGTATTATGTATATCAGTTATCTAGTACCCATAACACAAGCTCTGCTTAGCTTGGGGCTAGATAATGCTGTGTGAATTGTCCAGCATTATTTATTTTATTATTATTTATTCTTCCCGCGAGTGTCGTCGTAAGAGCCGACTGAATATCCTTATGGATGGGCGGGCAGCACCTCCTAGAGAACAATTCCAAATCTGAACTGTTACCCCAAACCGCATGCCCAGAATGAGAATTATGGGCATAAGTCCCATCAGATAAATGCCAAAAAGCCTTGGGGAGAGGCTTTTGTCTAGCAGTGGACTTATACAAAGTTGTTGAGGTTGAGTTACTATATACAAAAGTTACAGACTTAAGTTACGTATGGTACTTTGTGACTGTCATGTGAATTGTCCAGTCAGCACTAACGTGCCAGCACGTACGTCCACTGTCCACAGCTGGACTTGTCTCCCCCAAACAAGGGAGTTTGCTATAATTACCTACTACCGTTGGCACGTTGATTTGTGACGGATCACAGACCAATCAGTTAAGCTTAGCAATTAAATTTACATAAGTAATTCAGTAAGTGTAGCTAAAGCTAAGTAGATCGTGAAAATACGTTTTTGATACATTAAGGCCGTTGGTTAAGGCACTGCGAGTCTTCACACTAGCGCCGCTACCTATTTTATTCGAATACCTACACCACGCAGGTGATAGATTATATAAAAACATAATGTATAGCTGTGTATACTCGTATGCTCCTGAATAAAAAAGAGATAATACCTACTGTAAACCATTAACGTACTTCTGGTTGTATTGTGTATATTTAAGCCTTTATTTGCAGATAAAACTGTATTGTTTACACTGTTTTGTCTGCAAAGTAATGTATATACTCGAAGTTAATACAATTTATATAATTGTAGGTGAAATTATAAGCAGAAAACCACATTTTTTGTCAAATACCGCAAATGACGTAATGACCAGTAAACGACTACCTGCAGGTAGGGTACGGTGCAGGTGGTTGTTTACTCACTGGTATAAAAAAAATCTCTCCTCCGTAGACCGAGACACGTTCTCGGTGACCCCGTTGCCCCACTCGCAGCCGCTAACCCGGAGGTGATGTCAACCGATTCGTTAACGCACACTACAGTCGACCAAAAACCGGCCCCGCCGAAAGCGGGCTTGAAGAATTCCCTCTATCCGCCCGCAGGCGCATTTGTGCACCTAAGGCGTAACCTCCATGCCTTCTCGTGGCATCTGACGACAGCCGAGGCTCGCACCTAAGTGGTGGCCCTTGTGCGTGTCGCCCCAACCTAAATTTTACCGCCGAGGCGCCATCTGCGCCCGCCAAAATTCCGGTAACGCTGTCATGGCCATCTGCGGTCAACAGCATTATAGTCCATTTGAAAAAAAAAGACTGTGGCATTTCTGGAGCAGCCGTCGTCGTACAGAACGGAGTTTCCCCCCGTTGCAAAGTTAAGTAATTTAATTACTGTCTTACTGCTAATTGGTTTTGGCATTGAAATGATCAGTCAAGATTATAATGTTTTATTTCATTTTAGAATGTCTCTATTTATAGAGATAGATTATGTATACATGGATGATGGTGGTAAACATAATGCTGTATGAATTTCATATTTTCAAATTCCCAAAATCTTAGGTTGCATTGTATGGTAGGTTATTTCCTAATCTTATGAAAGTAATATAATAATACAGGTTTTAAAACTTCAATACATACAATCTTGTACAAAATTCACGAAATGCTAGTAAGCAGATTTCACAAAGATGGTGTCTTGTCTTCTGTTGCCCGATTTAGAGACCGGTGTAATCAAGAGCACCAATCACAAACACTCGCACATACATATAACACAAACGCACCCATCCGCTCACACACACATGCACACAAACACACAAATGGGGTCTCCTGTAGCCCAGACTCTACGGATGTCCTCAGGAGAGTCATCATAATGAATATTTTTTTCACATCATTGTTTTTACTATACACCAGTGAAAGTGGCGCCCTCAACTATTTTATCTTATTATTACGTTAAACGCAGCAAGTTTTAAAAATCCTACGTTCAGTTTGTGGTATCTATTATAATTTATTTATTAATGCCTCTGTAATAGTTTCATTTTGTAAAGCTTAGGCAGAGATACGAAGTTGCGCTTTTTGGCCACCAAACTCTATTTTTGCATCTCCTCCTAAACGATATGAGATAAAATTATGAAAAAGGAATTAAAAATAGCTTATAATAACGTAGGATTTTTAAAAATTCCTATGATAAACGTAAAAATATGATAAAATAGGTATCGCTGTCATATTGGCTCGGGTATACGCCTTAACACATACTTCGGACAGGAGATGACTATAAAAGTGTACAAGTCGATTGCAAGATCACCAGTCACTGTACGACTTTACTACAACACCTACCTAACTAAAGCTCCAGGCAGTATGAAGTGCTTGGTAAATAGATATCACTTTATTTTATATACATGATAACAATCAAATAATAAAAACAAATTAGAACAATAATAATAATACAAACAATTAATTTAATAATTTAGATTATAAACAAAAAAGTTAAACTGCATTTGATTTCGGGTGATAAAATCGCTGCCATAACGTCTCTTGTTCTGTGACGTCACACTTCACAGTCAAATTTAAATTCTTTTATTTCAGACAACTTAATCCATTATCAACCATCGTCAACTCTAAGCGCAACTGTTTCTTCGTTAATTTTGAATCAAAATAAAATTAGATACAAATAGATACATGAAAAATTATTTGGTTCTACAGACACATGTACCTAACATAAAATTAACAATGATACAAGTTTAGACAAAAGTACATAAGTATAATTTAGCAAACGAGAACTTTAAATAGGTCGACAATACTAAGGCCCGTATTATGAAAGCTTGCTCAGTCATCGAGCTATGCTTAAGCAACATTTATACTATAGAAAAGCGTTACTCAAGCAGAGATTGAAGTGAAGACTGAGCAAGCTTTCATAATACGGGCTTTAGTGTAGGTTTGTGTATGCTGCACCACAACGAATAGACCATGTCTCTCATTTTTTTTTGCTCCACAACAAAAACACAGATTTTTCAGCCAAAACCTGATCGAGCGCGAGCAGAACAACAAATAAATGATATCATTTATATGTCTTATATATTTTCCTCGACCGTTTTCCCATTTATTTGAGATCGGCCTTCCTTATCCTTTTTCTCCATTGCGCACGGTTTTGTGCGGTGTCTTTGTCGAGATGAGTTTCTTTTAGGTCTTTTTCAACCGTCGGTCGTCAACCAAGTGGAGGGTGGTCTTTCACATCAAAGTTGGCAAATCCAGGGGCCTAAATCCACTATTTTTTAAACAAATTGCTATAATGGCACGTAGGATTTAAAAAAAAATCTGCTTTCAGTGAACGCAAACATTTTTAAAAAATCCTGCGTTCAGTGAACGCAAACATTTTTAAAAATCCTACGTTCAGTTTGTGGTATCTATTATAAGCTATTTATTAATGCCTCTGTAATAGTTTCATTTTGTAAAGCTTAGGAAGAGATACGAAGTTGCGCTTTTTGGCCACCAAACTCTATTTTTGCATCTCCTCCTAAACTATATGAGATAAAATTATAAAAGAGGTATTAAAAAATAGCTTATAATAGATACCACAAACTGAACGTAGGATTTTTAAAAATTCCTATGATAAACGTAAAAATATGATAAAATAGGAATTGCTGTCAGATTGGCTCGGGTATGCGCCTTAAGTGTTATTTTTATGCCACTGGAACAGATTTATGGGATAAAAAGTAGATTCCAGGATTAGAAATACCTGTATGCAAAGTTTCAGCCAGATCCGTTCAGTAGTTTTGGCGTATTCTATATTCTATATTTTACTCTCTCCTGCGTAAAATCCCTTACGGTGTTTCCAAAAATATTTTGTTTGTTTTGTATTCTTACAATAAAATAATAATTATTTATTATGTTTAAAATTAGATTATAACGATATCAAGTGTTTAAATAAATGTACCATGGTGGAATAAATGAAATGAAATTAAATGAAACGTGAGGAGGTAACAAACATCCATCCATCCATCCATCCATACATCCATACAAACTTTCGCATTTATTTATTTATTTTTATTTATTGAAAAAAGGTTTACCAACCACATACATATCTATCACTTACAAAAAACTTAAAATTAGGTTCTGTTCTGATACGCATGTTACTTACAGGTAAACACGACATTTGTAGGAATTACCTTCAGACATCTATATATTACGAAAAACTTTAAATTTTATGTAATAAAAATCAAAATAAACTATCTAAGAATTAAGAACAAATAATATATATATTAACAAATATCTGAGAAATAACTATATGAAAAACAAACATTTTTTTAAATATTAGAGTGATATTTACATTTATTTATAATATTAGTGTGATATCTACTTTTCAATCATTAAATTTGACAATCAAAAAAACATCAAAACATACAAAAATATAATATAGGTTTTGAAATGAAAAAAAAAATAGTTAGTTGATGTATTAAGAGAGAATACGGAAAAAAGTACATTATTAGCTTTTTGAAATCACACACTTATTATAATGATTATCTGCTGCACCATAGTACCTACTTTTGATTTTTTTACTTTTCTTCAGTTGATTCTCGCATCCCTCGCGATGCTGGCCGCATCATCACCCTACAAGGGTTACGAGGACGACAGCGGCTGGCGGGGTGTCGGCCAGCCCGGGGTCTTTATCCCTGAGATACTCTTGCGGGGTGCATTACAACCTGAGGTGCACATTCCCCTCGAACGCCAGCGAACTGTCAGCATGAGGCGTCCGAGTATGACCGCTGGCACCATGCCTGGCTTCGCCCTTCTTGATTACCGTACTGCCGTGGGGGATGCGGACATGATGGACATGGAAGCGAGGAAAGGGAGAAGATTTAAGATCCGCATCCCCAAGCCAAAAAACATGAAATGGCCCAAGAAAGCGAATAAGCAAATCGAAAAAATAATTTAAGACGTCATTAAGGAAACAGGTCCTGATGTTATCGATTATGTCATCGATAATAATAATAATAAAGAATAATAAATGACAATAATCAAGAAAGTAATCCAAACGCACCAAACGATACGAATGAAGAATGAAGATGTTTTCTCTTTATTCTAAATAAAATGGAGGCATAATTTTGTTTAATTAAACTCGTAGATCTGATGTTAACTAAACTAACAAATTAAATCCTAAGAATAAGTGAAATGAACAAGTTTCATCATGTCCGTCAAGTGAGCAGCCCCGCCGTGAAATTTGGTGGTTTCAACTGTGAAAATAATTGTGCCAGTGCACGAACGAAGTAAAACAATAAGTGCCCCGATGCTTTAGAAAATATTTGGTTATTTCACTGTGGCTATTATCTTGACGTCAAGCTACCTACGACGAAACTACCTACGACGAAACTATAGCTACGGCTCGAACACCACCATACTCAAAAACAAAAAACAACAACAAAAACAAAGGATAACGAACAGCTCTTCTGAAGCATGCAAGGCTCTCTGAGCAAACACAAATGACTTGAGAAAAGCTTTTCTCGACGTAGAAACCAGGCAAAAAACGAGTTCGTTTCTAGACGACGAACGCGAAGTTGATTAGGTTTAATATTAGGTTAACCATTCATTACTAAATTCACCACCCTTTGCGGATTGGTGACGGAATACTGAACAACTCCAATTAGTTTAGTCATGATAGCTACTTAGGTCAGTAGTGTGGCTAAATCTTAATAGATCGTGAAAATATAATATTAGGCTTAATTAAGTACAAACCCTGTGCTGATAAATGGTTATAAAAGTATACAAGTTGATTGCGAGATCACCAGTCACTGTACGACTTTACTAGAACACCTACCTAACTGCATCCTCCAGGCAGTATGAAGTGCTTGGTAAGTAGATATCACTTTATTTTATTAACACGATTACAATCAAATAATAAAAACAAAAATAATACACCAACAATTTATTTAATAATTACTGTTAAAAACAAAAAATAAAACTGCACTTGGTTTGTAGTACTAAAACAGCTATCTGATTTGTATAAAAATTGCCTTCTAAGCCCGCTCAAATCAGGTTTCCGTTCTGGCCATAGTGCGGTGGGTGCGTTGACAAATATCTCAGATGATATCCACTAGGCCATAGATAACAGGTTTTTTACGTCTTTAGTATTGTTAGACTTCAGCAGCGCCTTTAATTCAGTTGACTATGACATCCTCCTTTCCATCCTCTCCTCCCATAATATCTACTCCTAGGCAGCTGATTGAACTCAACTCTTATCTATATGGACGCTCACAATGTGTTTGCTTGGATGAGTTTAGCACGGATTGGTGCAACATCACTGCAGGCGTTCCACAAGGGGGTGTCCTGTCTCCTTTACTCTTCTCTTTATAGATGCCAAGACCCATAAACATAATATCACGTCCCATTACCATCTGTATGCTGATGACCTGCAAATACATAATCACTTTGGTTCAGATGAGATCTCGGAAGGTATTAGCCAAATCAATAGAGACCTCATAAAAATTCATGAATGGCGAACACTTTAGACATTTGGTTAATCCCTCTAAAACCCAAGCAATCGTTTATGGATCTCATTATATGCTCAATAATTCTTTCTTGACTTCTTTTCCTCCAGTGACGTTTGTTAACAAACCTATCCCGTACTCGGAAAAGGCCAAGAATCTGGGTGTTATCTTTGACAGCCGGCTTGGTCCCCACATGTTAACAATGTCAGCAGGAAAACAACTTCCCCTTTCAGTCCATTAAACGGCTTCAAAAATTTCTACCTTTCGAGACACCTTGACGGTGATAATGCAGTTGATGACTGCCTGCATTCTACACAAAGTTACCTAAATTCGCAGCATGTCCACTAAAGTCCTGCAATACTACTAGACTTGACCAGCATTTACCGTGAACCTATTTAAGACAATATAAAGTGAATTTGGCTACATAGTCCACCAACACATCCTTAAAACTCGCGCTCTCGAATAAGCGACCACGGTCACACAGTAAGCAGACGGGATTCCGAACAGGGACAGTATTACCCATTGAAGTTGAGTTATATATGAGCTTACCTTCTCATTATACAAAACAGACTGTAGGTACTGCTTGAAGTAGGCATGTAAAATAAGCAGAGAGCAGAACATAGGTACCAACCTATGTATGTTCGTTAAAAGAAGGCAATGGACTTAGGAAGTCCTACACGCAAAATACCATAAAGGGAGGACACATTAGGTTGCCACATCAACGTTGTATTTACATAACTACTATTTTTAATGTTTTAAAAATTTCACGAAACAAAATAAATGTTTACTTCAAAACTACGAGAAAAAACTGGCAGAAACTAACTTGATCTATCAGTGGACTTACTGAAAGATACACAATGTGATAGGTACCATGCAACTGTGGTACATAACAACAACTACCTTCATTTGGAACATCACTTTTGTATGGATTCATTTACATAGGTGTCTAGACCACAAACAAGAAAATTTAAATTAATTTTAATAGAGTTGTCAGTCTTGTTGATCATAACATCATCACCGAGTAAGCTCAGACATCACCGAGTAAGCTCAGACGGGATAAGGGGTGAATGAAATATAGAAGTTTCAACTACTAACCTCTAGCATGGTTTCAGCTACTCGCCTGTTGTAGCACCTTTACCTGTAGTAAAGCAACTACCAACGCACGACGACACGTGAAAGAAGATTCTTTTTGCGCCTATTGAAGCACAACGCGTTGCAATCGGTCACGATTGTGAGTTGTATACAAAACAAGTACGTACCTACAAGCGTTTCAAGCTCGTCAGAGTTATACCGCAGATCGACGCCCTGCATGGTCTTATAATAAAACGCTGCTAGGTACTAGCCTTATTGTACTCCTGCACCTGGATCAGTACCGTACCGCGTCATTCACGACGGAGCTGTGTAGCTGTGTAGCTCTGTAGACAGCTAAAGATAAAAGCGAGCACTGGCTCACTCGTGAGACACCTGATGAATGATGAACGATGAACCTGTATACTTGAGTACCTACGTACACTCTCGTGCGAGTCGCCAGGAGTCGCCCCAATGGAACTCCACATGGCTGCGCGTTAGGTTGGCTAAAATAGCAGTCCTTGACTCGTGATCAGGTATGCAATGTACCTACAAAAATATCCTGCAGAACATAACAATCGCTAGACCTGTTTTACATTCGTGGGCACAGGGGAGTTGGTTGAAACTTATTTTAATCTCGCTCGGTCTGACCTGACTTTACGACAAAGTGCGAACAATCGCGACCTAAACAGTTCACTTCTGTGGCCACGAAGGTGCTGTTTTTCAGGTCTATCGAGACTGCGGATCTGTATCCGACACGGTCATCATATTTTTGAGGTACAAACAACCAAACAAAACAACATTGAGAGATTCATTACGAATGTAAATGGGTTAATAATGAACCGCATTTATGTTGGAAAAACACCACATCTCATCCATTGATTAATTAAAAAGGGAAGATGAGTTATTAGTTTCTCGAAAATGGCAACCTCATATTGTGTAAAATTGTGTGCTCCCACCTCAGTCACCGTCGGACCGGCGGCACGGGCGCCTGGTTTTTAATTAATCAATGATCTCATCCCTTAGAGGTCTAACCATGATTATTTTATCCAGTAAACCCTTGATAGAAACTTTACCTAGCTCTAGTCACCAAAGTGACATAGATACTTACGTAGTTACATTGTAGTCTGTTACAAATACACACAAAAGACACGTACCGCGTTGAGCTGGCTGCTGAGAACACACGAAGTGTTTTAGGCTCAAACCTTGACCATAGGTTTCGAAATAATAACTAGCTGTAAAGTCATACATATTAGCGTCAGTATTACCGCGTTACCTTGCCGTAGTATTACCTTTTATTACCTCGATCGAAACGACACTACGTGCACATTTCTATTCGCAAGAAAATTACTTACATGGACTGTTTACTTCGATTCTTACCTGGGAAAATACATTTATGATTCTACCAGCAATGCAAAAAGATAATTAAAGCTTGTACCTCTCTATCAGAGTGCTGACAGGCTAATAGCGTTTAATAAAAAATTAGTACATCGATTTTAATAGCTATCCTTTTGTGTCAAGATACGAAGACATCATTTTGTACACTATACAAAACGGAACGAGATTTAGACTGAGTTAGTGCACTAACGTACCCAATACCTAGGGCAGAACCACTTTAACACTAACCACTAACACATAACTGTATAAAAAATGTTTGTTACGTATACAGACACTCGCGTCATCGCGTGACGCGTCGTCGAGTCAAAAACAAGGAGAACGATCACTTTTTCTCGCTACCCAACAACTAGCTCTTGTTACTTACTTGTTACTTGTTTCTGGGCTGGTTTCCGCAACTAGGCCGCAAGTGGGCCCTTTTTGCGTGTCGGGTGGGGGGCTGTTAGTCTAATCCAACCACCCGATGTCCTCCAGGAAAGCCAGCAGCTCGCTGACGCCGGTGCATGCCTCCCTAGGGGTCCTTGGTGTCCCGAGGCAGTGTAGTCGTTGAGAAGCTACGCTATCGCACTCTACAAGCACATGCGCGGCCGTCTCCTCTGCATTCATGCACCCTCTGCATAGGGGGCTGTCCGTGATACCCAGATTAAATAGGTGTTTGTTTAGCATGCAATGTCCTGTGACAATGCCGACAATTCGTCGGAGTTTGTCACGCTTCAGATTGAGTAGCTTTCGGGAGTATCTCGGGTTTAAAACCGGGAAGGCCTCCTTCGACTGTCTGCAATCTGGAATACTTGCCCAGTGGTCTTGGTGTTGTTTGATTGTACGTTGGCGGATCCAAGCGCGGACTTGACTGAATGGTAGGGGAATTATCGGTTCGGGCCCTGTTGGTTGCCGCTCCGAGCCTCTCCTCGCCAGTGCGTCCGCTTCATCATTACCTCTTGATCCGCTATGTCCTTTTCCAACAACTAGCTCTCTTTACTTCCTCGCACCAAGAATCGAAATTCGACATTAGTAATGGATGGATCAAACCTTGCTTAACGCGGTCAATGCCGCGGACTGCGGGTGCGACTAGCACGTGGCGGTGGAACTGGGCAGTGCCATGGCGCGTTCGTCCAGCGCCATCGGCAGCGTTGACGTGGCACTCATCGAGGGTGGACCAGCATGTTCCAGCGCGCTAAAACGCGCCAGAATCGTACCTAGAAACTCACGAAGTTCATTAGTTTCGGTGTCAGTTCGTTGCCTTGTTCCACCTCTTCCACAAGGTGTAGAACTTTTGGCAATGATTTACTTAATGCAAAACTATTTGCGCTTTGGGCCAGAGCATAGATGGAACAATGGTGTCCAATCCCACTTCTGAATTAAGCGGTATCTATAAATTTAATATGAAAAACACATCTAACAATAAAATTATTTAATAAATTCAAAAATATTTTACAAAAAAACGGTTACAAATAATTCGATATCAAGTTGGACATAGTCACAGTTCATTTTACCAAGTTGTTGACCTGACGACGGCTCGAGCGAAAATGTGCCAGAAAATGCGTCATGAATTTTAAAATAATGTTTCCCGCTGATTGTATTATATTATTCTTATGTTTAGTCAGTTCTGTCCCACTGATGGGCATGCTGAATGATAAAAACTAAAATTTTACTCTACAGAATAACACCAAACAACCGCGAAATTATACAAAAAGATATCAGGCCAAAGCGTCATGACAAAATGAGAGCTGTGACGTCACATTCGCGCTTGCCAATAGATAGCGTTGTGCTCACTATTTATATTAAAATATCCACTTTTCAATTTGTCAGTTCAAAAAACATACAAAATAAATATAAGATATTATTGAAAAAAAAAACTTATTAGCTCTTTTAAGTCACAAACTTATTATAATAATTATCTGCTACACCATAGTAACTACTATTTTTTTACTTGTATTCAGTTGATTCTTGCATCCCTCACGCTGCTGGCCGCATCATCACCCTACAAGGGTTACGAGGAGGACAGCGGCTGGCGGGGTGT
Organism: Eupithecia tripunctaria; assembly: GCA_955876795.1. Lineage (NCBI taxonomy): Eukaryota > Metazoa > Arthropoda > Insecta > Lepidoptera > Geometridae > Eupithecia > Eupithecia tripunctaria. The sequence continues at coordinate 929,829 of OY041623.1, read as the reverse complement.
CGGCCAGCCCGTTGTCTACATCCCTGCCATACTCTTGCGGGGTGCATTACAACCTGGGGTGCACATTCCCCTCGAACGCCAGCGAACTATCAGCATGAGGTATCCGAGTATGACCGCTGGCACCATGCCTGGCTTCGTCCTTTTGGACTACCGTGCAGCCGTGGGGGATGCGGACATGATGGACATGGAAGCAAGGAAGGGAGGAAGCGGGAAGGTGAGGAGCCGCCCCGAGGAGATACCGGTGAAGGGCTCTTCACCGACCTTCACACCTTCGGGGGGCTCCCCAAAGGTTGATGAGGAGGATAAGGACAAAGATTTTATGCAAGACGTCACTAATGATGCAGCATCCCAGGTTTTACATAATATGTTCGATGATAATGAAGAATCAAGAAAGTGATCCAAACGTACTTAACGAAACTTACGATACGTAAGAAGAATGAAGATAATATTATTCTAAATAAAATTGAAGCTTGAATTATGCAAAGGTTTTTTTTAATTGAACAGTTTTAATTACTCGTAGATCTGAAGTATTAGTATAGTGTTATATTATCTGTGATCTATAGTGAAATTAAGGAATATTTATTTTAATTTTTAACCCACTTCGTTTATAAAAGGAGGAGGTTCTTTAAATTATTTTTAATTGCTCGTCGCTTTCTCAGTTACGAACTGATTATGACCCGCGGCGGCGGCAGTTAATGGGTAATTTGGTTTTATTAAATCAAAACCGACCCCTCTAGATCCAGAATCACCCCTTTCGGCTAAGTACACGACACAAACAGCCATATTACGTGGCAAGGCACCCTGCATAGTAAACAAAACTACATAGTATTTTACAGTCTTTGAATACAAGACGTCCCACGGCCATCCCATGTGGAGGAATATTGCAAAGATTTAAATCGTTAAATACGCCCTTACACCAAAAACGGTGGCGTGCGTTAACAAAATGAAAAATTTATTGTGAAATGAAAATTTCAATATGAAATCACATTGCACGAACCTTTGTGAACAGGCACACCACACAACATCATCATCACGTGTATTAAACCATCACTTATATTAAACCTTCTGCTAACGATCAAGATTACATGACATGGTTTTGTAAAATAGAAAGTTACATTAATGACCTCAAGGGGCATATTATCATATTAGGTGACTTAAACTTACGCAGTGCATCGTAAAACATTCGTAATTATTATTGTCACTTTATGTCATTCTCAAATCTTGTAGAGTTCAATGATATTGTAAATGGACACGTGCTCCCGTGTCCTTGACGTTGTTTTGGTCAGAGAGAGCGTTGGGCTTCGGGAGGTGTCGGTCGCAAGCACCGATTGTGTGGTCCCCCTTGATCTCTACCATCCCGCCTTAAATATAGAGGTAAGAGTCGACGTGACTAATTTTTCCGATACTTTGGAATTTAGCAATGTTGACCCCTCGAAGGACTGGAACTTTAACAAGCGTGATCATGTTGTTTTGCATGACCTACTTGCGAGTAATTTTTGGGACACTGTCCTAATCTGTGAGGACGTAACAAGTGCTATTAATAACTTCTATGGTATCGTCTATGGTATCTTCGACTCGTGCGTAACCTAAAAAAATCCGTAAGAACAAAACTTCGAAACGCTATCCTGTATGGTTTACACCAGACATCATCCGTGACATCGGACGGAAAACGAAGTTTCATTCTAACTGGAAACGTACTGGTTCGATCACTGCCTATAAATCATTCTCGGATCTAAGGGCTTCCCTCAAATCACGTGCTAAATCATATGCATCTACACATAGCAGTGCTTATTTTTGGGGTCAAAAACAGACAGTGTCCTACATAACTTGCTGACAAACTTGTTTGGGCTAGGGACCAGTCAAGATATCCCAGTAGAGCATGCTCTCTAGTTTTCTGCACCCCTAAGCACAGGACTATGGCTTTTAGAGGATCCTTCAAATATGCGGATGCCGGTCCGGGCTGCAAAATCATTATACAGCTTTAGAAGTCAGCTCAAGAAACTCCGAATTACGGAACAGAAACTCCTACAGGCATAGAAGAGAGGCATAGCTGATACGAACACTGTATAGGTACTTACAAAATAGTTTGTCTCGCTGAAAATTGAATTGGCGGTGGGGCGGCGCGGCGCCAGTAGCTCACTTATTCATTCACTTGTCCATCAAAAGATATATCTACGCTGACGCAACGCAAAGTGAAACCAGTTCGCCACTAGCCTTCCGTAGTTCTAATTCCTGAACAAAGAGAATTTAATAACTTGTTCTGAACTGATTCGCTATCTCTGTATTGATTTGCATTGCAAGCAAAAATAAATGCCGCGCCGAGCCGGCGGGCGTCAAAAATTCTGTCACGTATGTTGGTACCTGGTAGTTGGCAAATTTCTTTCTTAGGTTGGTACCCAATCGTGTTGCCAGCTCGAAAGCTTATTTGCCATTGCGCGCGGCCGATTCAAGTCAGTTTGTTGAATGGACGCAGTAATTTTTATTTTGTTTCTGCCTTGTCCCATTTTAGCGATAGTTTTTATTTTACATGGTAATCGCTGTGTTTGTGTTATTTTTCCTTGTGATGTTTTTAAGCTATTGCATAGCTTCTATCGCGGGCCTTGAGCGCGGGGACCGAATCCAGAAATTCCGTAACGAAAAAACCTTGACGTTTGTCTCTTTAGTTCAGCAACTCGCCTCTAGATGGCATTGCAATAGCTTTACCGCGGCAGTCCCCGAGTGCCATACGTCTTTTTTTTGTTTGTATTAATTATCCTATCTGTATTATATTTTGTCTATGGTTAAGTATGTGGCTGTACCTATATTGTATTGTCGTCACTCATAGGGACCCTAACTGAAAACCAGCGCAGTATAGGGCAAATGCTTTATACTGCAAAATGCTGAGCTAGGGTCACTTTTTACCCAATGTACCTATTGTTAGATTTACTTATTCGTTTTATATGACCTGTTAATTTATGTATTGTACCACTCTTTTTGTCATGTACCTATTGGGTAAAATAAACAAATTTTTATATTTTTATCTTCATCTTCATCTTCATCTTCATCTTCATCTTCATCTTCATCTTCATCTTCATCTTCATCATCTTCATCTTCATCTTCATCTTCATCTTCATCTTCATCTTCATCTTCATCTTCATCTTCATCTTCATCTTCATCTTCATCTTCATCTTCATCTTCATCTTCATCTTCATCTTCATCTTCATCTTCATCTTCATCTTCATCTTCATCTTCATCTTCATCTTCATCTTCATCTTCATCTTCATCTTCATCTTCATCTTCATCTTCATCTTCATCTTCATCTTCATCTTCATCTTCATCTTCATCTTCATCTTCATCTTCATCTTCATCTTCATCTTCATCTTCATCTTCATCTTCATCTTCATCTTCATCTTCATCTTCATCTTCATCTTCATCTTCATCTTCATCTTCATCTTCATCTTCATCTTCATCTTCATCTTCATCTTCATCTTCATCTTCATCTTCATCTTCATCTTCATCTTCATCTTCATCTTCATCTTCTCTTTATCTTTATATGTGTAGTATTGAGAGCAATCTAGCATCGCGACCCCGTGATTTTTGGCGTTACATCTCTAGCCTACGTTGAAAGGGCGGCTTCGAACCAGCTGTGACCTACAAGGGGGAATCTCGCCGAGGAGTCCAGGCGGTGGAAGCTTTCGCAGACTTTTTCTCAAGTGTATTCCTTACAGACAGACCTCTTCTAGATGCGGCAAGTAAAAACTACCTAGATCAAAGTCGCAATAGTCACTACATTAACATAAATTTAACTTGAATGTCTTGGATGTGGTGAAAGCTAAGCTAAAATCAAGTGGTTCGGCTGGGCCAGATGGTCTACCCTCAAATATTTTAAAACAAGCTAAGCGATAAGTATGACTAACATTTAATTTAAGAAACTACCTACTAACAAAATATGGATTAAGTTATCTGAAATAAAGAATTATTATTATTATTATTATTAAGCAATCATTTGCCTCCCCACTCTGGCATATTTTCAAACTGGCTCTGAAAACTGGTGTTTACCCTTCTCAATGGAAAATATCTAGAGTAACTCCGATACCGAAGAACACAGACCTATAGCAATATTGTCGTCTGCTGCTAAAATATTTGAAATGCATAAACTGATATACGCGCAAGTGGAGAAATTTCTGAATGCTAATCAGCATGGTTTCAGAAGTCGCAGGTCAGTGAATACTAATTTGCTCTCCCTTGTCGAGTATATCTCCAAGCAGCATGACAGGAAGAAACAGGTAGATGTGCTGTACTTTAGACTTCCGGAAAGCGTCTGATAGAGTTAACAATGACATACTGTTGGCGAAACTAAGTGCCATTGGCTTTGCGCCTGGCCTGCTTCAACTTATTGCGGACTATCTACGCGATCGACAACAGTATGAATTTACGAGTCTAGGCCCTATCACACGCGCTCTGGAGTAAGTCAGGGTTCAGTGCTCGGACCTCTACTATTTCTCATTATGGTAAATGATCTGCCCGTCTCTGTAGAATTTGCCAAAAACCTTTATGCGGACGATCTTAAGTTATGCTCTACCATTGAGTCTCTGAAGGACTGATTGGCTCTGCAGAGGGACATTAATAATATCTGTCAATGCGGCCTCGCCAATAAAACTTTTGGACGAATGTGGCACACAATACTCTTTGACTACACTCTACACGGTGACGTAATTTCTTGATCCACCACTGTCAAGGACTTGAGGGTCACATTCGACCAAAGGCTTACTTTCCATGACCATATAACTACAGTTGCTGAGGAATCCTTCCAGACACTCGGGTTCATTTTAAGAAATGCTCGCGACTTTCAGAACGAACATGTTTTACGGCTCTGTTTTCTACTTTGGTCCGAAGTAAACTTGAGTCAAGTTCTAGTATATGGAATCCATATGAATCCACCTACGCGCTCCTCTTGAAAAAGTACAGAAAGCGTTTCTAAGATTCCTAGACAAACGCAACCAGGGATATTACCCTTTCATGTACCCGACGAGATTAGGGTTTCTAGGCTTTAATTCTCTCCAAACGCGAAAGGCGCACGATCAGCTGTCAACAATTTGCAAGGTGTTCCGTGGTACTATAGACGCGTCTGATTTGGTGAATGAGTCACTTCGACTCTATGTACCCAATAACTACCTACGGGGCAGGAGACATCGACTCTTTGCTCCAACCCCAAGCCGCACGGTAGCGCGCTCCCGCTCTCCCATACCTAGAGCCCTCGCAGCCCTGAACAAACTCTTGGAGGCCCACCCAGACACCGATATATTTGCGGACGAATGGAGAACTCTTATGCATGTGATTTTATCTTTATGTGAATCTGATTTTTGACAAATGTTTAACCAAACAATTAATTTTGACTTATTTTTTTTTTAATATATTACCTATGGGTAAATCTATCAATTTAATAATTTTATGTTTTATAAATTTTTTTGTTCTATAAGATAATTCAGATATTGATCATTGTTTTTTTCTTTTTTTTGACATAATGTACGTAACTATTATTTAATTTTAAAACCTACTGTAACTAGTATAATTGGCCTAAAGGCGTTCTAATTACATCAATAAATAAATAAATAAATCATCAATGGCCTTTACATCCACGAAGGATGGTTTATGTAGTGTTCGATTTTTGGCACTGACGTAGATGACTGGTAAGGCCTATACGAGAACGTCGGATGCGGCCGCAGTATTGGCATCCGTTCACCCCGGTAGATAATGGTGGGTCTGCTAGCTTTTAAAATAGACCTGCCAAATTGTGAAAAGGAATCGGAGGACCGTGATCGGTGGCGCAAAATAGTAGCGGAAGGATTTTTTGCTTATGACAAAGCGTGGTACCAAAAGCTTAAGGCCCATACACCAGTGAAAGTGGCGGGGCCAACTATTTTATTTATTAAAAATCCTACGTTCAGTTTGTGGTATCTATTAATAGTTATTTGTTATACAAGAGTGCAAAGTTGCTTTCGTGTTCAATTTTGATGACCGAGCAAGCTAAGGATTCTAAAATTCAAAATTAGAATCAAAATAATACTAAGGTATAATTAAGGAAATTTTAAAGTAACGTTGCTACAGTTATTTAAATTGAGTGTAATATTTTGTTTGGTACCTACTGTAATATTGGTGTTAGTCACTTTTGTGTACTGTTTTTCGGTAAACTATCTGTCATACATACTTAATAGTTGTACCGATTCATCGGATTCCCTTGGCGTGAATGTTGGAGAGAGAGGGAGACGGTTAGGTGTTTCATAACGGCTTATTTTTGATGTAGAAGGGCCAGTCCAAGGATCCGATTGAGGCTCTTTCAGTGTAATGGCTCTAAAATGAAAATAAAATGCTCGAAATATGATGCCTTCACATATTTTAGACTTATTTTGGATGGAATCCTCTATGTATCCCTCTACAACTGCATTGGACTTCCAGCCTCCGTGGGACAGGAGATCAGCTCCGGAATCAGCCAAAAGTGTGGCTGAAGTTCGTCGGAAATATTGACCCGTGTACAACAGGGGTTCTGGAAGTTCAAGAAATGTTGCTATTTCTCGTGGGATACTGCCAATTTTATTAGTACCCATAGGCTGTCTAACAAACACACTTTCCATTGCGATACTGTAGAAAAAATCGATTGATTGGAGTGTTAGGCGGACGTAAGGCTTGATATTTCTTAACAATCGTTACGTATTCCTTGCGAATGACGAAGTTCGGTCTCTTAGGTAAATTAATTAATAGTAAGTCATCTGAATGTTTCTCAATGTTTTTGACATTAAGTTGTGTTAGTTCATTAGTTCGACATGCTCCGTTTATTCCAATAATAAGAACAACCTGTAACGTAAAGAGTATTGTAGTAGATAAATGAATAAAATTGATATGAACGCATAATTATGCTTATCAACATCTACTAAGTATACTATTTAATTGAGATTAATATACTTAAATAGATACTGAATGTGCAACTGACTTACTTTTGCCGCCAAATATACGGAATCGGGTGCTTCGTTAAGAAACTTTTCAATATCAAGATACTGTGAAAACCTTCGATTTTTTGGTTGATGACCAGATGAGGCTCTTTTTAAAAATGTCACTAATTTAGGATAGGTATCGATATGTATGTCTTTTTTCATCTTTATTGTTGCTTTTAGCATCGAATACGTACTCCATAGAGTGCTTGCTTTCTTGTTCTCGGATAATTCTATAAAATATGCCAGCAAAACGTTTTCTGAGAAAGTTTTGGCTCCTTTTGCCACGTGTTGAACATATCGTACTGTTTTAAATACTTCTCGCGTTTTTGTTGAGGGAGAAAGCTCATTTGCGCATTATTAACAGTTTCAGTCAATTCTGTTGGCGTCAAACAAACTTCCTCGTCGCTAGAATCACTCATTTTAGTTTTTTCACTTGTTTTCAAGTTTCTTGTTTTTAATATTAGGTTTAACAATGACGTGAAAAAATGCCGAGTAAAGAACCGCTTATAAAGCTAATTGAAAAAAGAACACCAAGAAGGTTCCGAGTCTGAGTTTTTAACAAATTAAAAAAAAGTTATTATATTCGGCACCATAGAGGTAGCAGTAAATAGGTTTAATGTTTTTTTTAATTTACAAACTTAGTGCACACGATGTTCTAAATTCAATTTACTTTATTCTCTAGAGAATAAAAACGGCTTTTCCACTGAGATATTGAAGATTAAAAATACTCTTTCCGAGATGGTGGGATGAAAAAGTTATTTATTAATGCCTCTGTAATAGTTACATTTTGTAAAGCTTAGGCAGAGATACGAAGTTGCGCTTTTTGGCCACCAAACTCTATTTTCGCATCTCCTCCTAAACTATATGAGATAAAATTATTAAAGAGGTATTAAAAAATAGCTTATAATAGATACCACAAACTGAACGTAGGATTTTTAAAAATTCCTATAATAAACGTAAATATATTATATATAAAATAGGTATCGCTGTCATATTGTCATATCAAGCTAAATGGCCTCGCTCTAAACAAAGACAAGACCTGCTTCATCAATTTTAAGCTCAACGGTGGTAGGCCAGCCGTCCTCAGGGTCCACGCAGGAGCGACGGCGCTGGAGCAGGTGCAAACGACAAAGCTGCTTGGTTTCCAACTCGATAGCTCCCTTATATGGGACGCCCACATAGATGGAGTCTGCTCGAAGCTTGGGCGGGCCTCTTTTGCATTGCGCAGGCTGGCGAGCACCGCCACCCGCGACGCTGTGCGATCCTGCTACTTCGCGACAGTCCACAGTACGCTCACATACGGCGTGGAGCTGTGGGCGCCGGCCAGCGACGCCGAGCGGGCCTTCGTGATGCAGAAGAGGGCAGTCCGAGCCATAGTAGGCATCCCGAACGATGAGTCATGTAGAGAGCACTTCAAGGAACTGGGAATCATGACTCTATACTGTGAACAAATATACCAAGTGGCCTTGTTCACGCACCGTAATTTGCACCTGTTCCAGCGCCGAGGGGTTAACGCAGCACGAGCTCTCCGCAGTAACAAACACCAGCACAGGCTGGTAACGCCATCACACAGGCTGCACAAGTCGAATAGATCGGTGTTCATCTCGGGCCCGGCAGTCTACAATAGACTACCAGATAGTATCCGCAATGCAGCCTCCACTGCAGCATTTAAGGGTCGTCTGAAGACATGGTTATTGGAAAGGGTCTTCTACAGCATGGGTGAATTCCTCAAATTACCCGAACTGTAGAAGACCGCTCCAACCTACATTAGGTACTTACCTACATATCTATAATCTACATTTAATATATTTATTACAATTATGTTATTTAAAAATGGACGTGTAAAATATTGTTTTTATTAATAAATTCTTGTATTCTTGTATTGGCTCGGGTATGCGGCTGCCGCAGACCCACCATTATCTACCACACTACAACAGCACACAATACACAGATTCCAAATGAGCGAGCTATCTCACTTCCCTTGGCAAGAACTGCGTAGTCTCACTACGGAAATGTCCCAACTATAAAATTAATTCGTGACGTTAAATTTGTTACTAATTCACCACCCTTGGCGAATTGGCGACGGAATACTAACCAACTCCAATTAGTTTAGTCATGATAGCTAATTAGTGTTAGTAAGTGTGGCTAAATCCACATAGATCGTGAAAATATAATTTGAGGCTTAATTAAGTACAAACCCTGTGCTGATAGATGACTATAAAAGTGTACAAGTCGATTGCGAGATCACCAGTCACTGTACGACTTTACTGCAACACCTACCTAACTACAGCTCCAGGCAGTATGAAGTGCTTGGTAAGTAGATATCACTTTATTTATTTTATAGGTACTTGTTTCTGCCAGCGGCATACCTCAACATAAGTATTTGAGACGTGCAGTCCGTCTATACGATCCCTCATTATTTTAATCCAACGGGTTGTTCAGAAACTTATTTATAATGTGTGCCCATGTTTAAATAAATATAAAAATAATAAACGTTTTTTTAGTTTTTTTTGTTTCTTCTATGATTCTATCCAAATATAAAAAAATTATAATGCGAAGCGAAAATGAAAATAACTAATATGATATTCGTTCAAACCACATTTACGAATGAATTTTCATGGTAACTACGTACTTTGTTTATGTTCAAAGAACACCAACGAGGCAACGTTCGTCTTTTCCACTTTTTCGTTCGTTCATGGACGACTAATGATTTTTTCTTTTTAAGTTATTTGTAATTGCACTATGCGTTAACCGCATTGATTTATTAAAAAGGGCAGATGAGGTACTGGTTTCTCGAAAGTGGCAACCTCAAATTGTGTAAAATTGTTGGCTCCCACCCCAGTCACCGTCTGTCCGGCGGCACGGGCGGTCGTGATTCGCGTGAAATATTGTTGTCTCGGTCTCATTTCGGTCTTAGATACATCTTTCCGTCTTTGTTCTTCTTTGTATTGCACAGGACTGGAAATGTAACTGTGAGCGTATGTGTTTGCGTGTAGTTGTAACACATGCCAAGTTTTGAGTAAGCGCTGGGAGAACGTAACCTATCTTCCCTTTTTAATAAATCAATGGTTAGCCGGGTAGTTTTTAAATTTAATTTATTTTGGGACTTATTTAGATTTTTTCTTATTATTCAGTTGATTCTCGCATCCCTCGTGATCCTGGCCGCATCAATACAGAAGTGTGTGTGTCAGGACATTGTCAACTGGCAGCAATCAGAGCTCGACTCAGAGACCGAAAAACCTAAGACGTATGAACGTAACACTTTTAGATTTTCTCGTAATATCTCACAACCTATTGAGAATATCCAAATTCTAATCAATACCTACCCATAATAAATCAGTCATTTAGCTATCTTTAGACATGAAATGTAGTTGTGAGAAGTTCTCCGTAGACCGAGACATGTTCTCGGTGACCCCGTTGACCTACTCACCGCCGCTAACCCGGAGGTGACGTCATCCGATTCGTTACCGCACACTACACAGCCGACCAAAAACCACACAATTTTTGGGCCCTTTACTCCCGTATCTTATTTTTGTATTAACGTATAATGCTTGAGCGTGTCGAATGTTTAGCTGAAATCGATGAATAACACTAGCATATGTTGTTTGTCATTGAGTAGCTTATTGACTTCATCGTTGAATTCAGACAATGCAGTCGACCTCCCAAGCTGAATTTCATATTGTGCATTAGGGATTATATGAGTCTAAGCGTCATAATCTTGAAATTTCTTGCAAATTAATTTTTCAGCTATTTTATCTATGCCAATCATAAAATTGGCATAACAGTTATGGGTCTTTAATATTTGTTATTCCTTTAATATTTTTTCATTTAGGAATACAATATTTTTAATCAAAACACCAGATACCATCAATACCGGGTGCTGTTTGTGTTTTTGAATGTTGCAATATTTTTGTTATGTTAAAAGAGTTGCTTTTTTATAAAATTTTACTTATTTTCTTGATATGTTTATGTTGATTCATATCATTATGGAGTCGATTCTGTTGTTTTAGGATTCCTAACCTAAATTTTAAGATTTCTAAATTTTCTATGCTAGGTAGACCTAAAAATTATGGTATTCTCTATATAGGTCCTAAAAATACCTATGTATATCAGAACGTTTTTCAAAATCGCAAAACCTCTCTTGAGTTGAGTAGTTGGGTTGTTGCTGTGAGCAAAATATGTTTTTTTCTAAAATGTTATTTCAAAATACTTCTTTACATGGGTCAAACAGTTCATCCATTTGTATAAGAAATCGTTCAGAAATTCAAATCGATACCAGTTTAAAATCGATAAATTTTAATCATGACCTAATTAGATGCCTGCTAAAATTAGGTAGACGTTTCTTACCATAGCTAAAATGTAATGCAAAGAATAGGGTTAAAGCTACTTTTAACTAAGTTGAGTTATCTATCAATCTAATCTAGCTAGTGATCTATCAATCTAATTTTAGAGCTGTGATCCTAATTTGATACCCGTTAGTTTAATTTTTCAAACAACTAAAATGTTACGCAAGGAATATGGTTATAGCCATTTTACCTAAATTGAGTTGTTTTAGGTCTGTCAGCTTAATTTTAGAGCTGTCATCCTGATTTTAAACGTGTCTGTCTAATTTTCCAACCATAGAATAGCTTTAATCTCTTTGAAAATCCGAAATCCTAATGTTAGCTAATCCTAAAACAACAGAATCGACATCATTAATAAGGAGTTTATTACTTTTGTTCACAATATCTTTCTTACATATTTGTCAAATGCTTTTTCCAAAGTTAATAGCATATTTTACTTTTCTTAATGACGTCATCAATTGATTACTTTATCCTACCTGTTAAATTATTTTCTATAATTTGATGGGTCTTTTTAATTGATAAAGTATTCATTCCACAAATCAAAACAGAAAGACGAAAAGTTATGCTGTCGTTACCACTTGTAACATTCAAGCTTAAACGAACCATGGTCAGAGAAACAATCACAACTGAAAAACAAAACTTACTTTAGGGCATTTTTTCGATACTAAGTCGTTACGTCACAACCTGATGGCATAGCACCGCGAACACAACTGGGAGGTTATGCTCTATGGCCAATTCAACGTCTTACACAGGTACGACAAGATATCGGCGGGGAATGGGAGAAAACCAGTTTTGTCCCATTCCCCGCCGATATCTTGACGTATCTGTGTAAGACGTTGAATTGGTCATAGAGCATGGGTTATGCTCTATGACCAATTCAGCGTCTTACACCCTGATGTGAAGGAGAATGATTCAAATGAATCCTTGGAACAATCTGTCACTGTACGCAACAAAAATCATTCAAAAACTCGTATACATTTGTTGAACTCAAATAATGCAGTCTACCTCCCAGGCTGAATTCCTTATTGTGCATTAGAGAATATATTATTGTTAGCATAATATTATTGAAAATGCTTACAAATGAATTTATTAGTGTATTATTAAATTTTAATATTTATTAAAATTTAATAATACGTTATTATTCACGTAATGTTAGTCTTTTTCATAAAAAAAAAATTCAAATAATTTGAATTTATTTGGATACGTTCATCGTTTTCATACGTATCGTTTATCCATTTTGAATGCAGCATGTTAGTAAACAAAGTACGACACAAATAACAAAATCTCACTTGCTTGGCGTCTAGTTTCAGATTTAATTGTAAGCAATTTTTATTGAAGGGAGGATATAAAATCGACAAGTAATGTAAATTACGTATAAAAGGACGCGCCAACAAAGTGAATTTTAGGTTAAGTATGGGCGGTTTGTTTACGTTTATGCTCCATTCAAAATGGATACGATATAGTCTCCCCTATGTTCCAGGCCGGACGAGGAATTCTCCTCACCTGAAGCAGCTCTCGAGTTTCCTACATCAGCGGAAGAAAATGATATAATCAATCACGAAAGCGGTGACTACGAGGTGATTGTGATTCCGTGATGTTGCTCTGGCATGATCAATGAGTTACTAAGAAGTTTATTAGTAAACAAAAGTTATTGAAGATGTTTTCTGTGTCTAATTCTTCTTATTAAACAAAATTTCAATAGCACCAATAGTCAGGGTAAACCCAGGATAGATGCCCCACTTTTTGAAAGAGCCTCGTTATTTTTAAACTATTAATTTACCATGAATAACTCCTATGCATATAGCTAGTTAAATCTTTAATCTTGCATTACGAGCTGTCTTTGTAGACCTAACAATTACTGATTTTGCCAAAATTGAGTACTCGCAGAACCTTTTTTTGGGGATAGTTGCCTAACCTGTATGGATACATGCCCCACCATGTGCTTAGGAGGGTAAATAAATAAATAAATAATGCGGGACAAATCACACATGAGATGCCAGTGGTGTATGATACCTGCAAAACTAAGTATCACACTTTTAAATAAAAACATTTTTTAGCAGAATTTATCAGTTTTCTTTGAAAATGTAGTATACTATTCATAAGTTTTTTTTATTGAAAACAAGATAGACAAGACGAACTTTCTGGATTTTCATTGATACCCAAATTATTATTTGTCATTTCATCGCAAGGTGGTTTCGTTGAGTCCAGGAAATTACTCCTGCCTTCCTTTTTTATTATCGTGGCATGGTTCACCTACAAACATTAGGTACACAAATATAAGGTATACAAATATAAGATTATTACTTATGTAGATACAAATGTATGTGCCTACTAACACAAGAAAATGTTTCCAATATAAAATATAACAATATTATGATTTTCTACAATCACTGAGCATGTTTGGAGTTCTAGAGGATAGATGCTCCTATAGGGGCACCTATAGGTATAGGTGCCCCTAAAGGAGCATCTATCCTCCCATCTGTCAAGGTTGATAAAATTGAGGCAACTATCCTTTTTGATACGGATAGGTCAGATAGGTGACTTTCTAAATTTATAAATAAACTAAATACAATAGGGAAGGCATTGACATCTATACCATGTCCATTCAGAATAGAGCATGTTTACTAATAAAACAAATCAGCTGTTTTTTAGGGTTATCACTACGTAATGATGCAGGCCTAGCAGAATTACGATGATTTCACCTATAAATTCTATTAGATTGTACTTTTTTAAATATTTACGTCAAGTTAATGCAAAATCTAATTATTTCAATTCACAAAATCATCAATATACTCGTATGATCAAACACGAAGATTATATTCACCAGAGATTTTTGACTTTATAGCAGTGCCAACCATAACGCATCTAAGTTTTGACGTCCTGGGTGGCAAACAATTGGTTACTTTTTTATTACGATTCCGAATTTAAGATAGCTCTCCAACCTTACATCATTCATACAGTGACAGTTATGAGTAGATTGTCCCAGAAGAGAAACACGTGCATTGAAAAATAAAATGATGTCTAGTGTAAGGAATGATACAAAAATAAATATTTCCTTTATTAACCGACTTCAAAAAAGGAATCAATTCGACTGTATTACTATTTATATATATCTATTATTTTATGTTTGTTACCTCAGAACTTTTAACTGGGTGGTCCGATTTTCATGAGATTCTTTTTTATATGAAAGCTGGTGCGTTCCGTGTGGTCCCATTTTAATTTGGTTCAGTTCTGACAATGGGATCCATGAAAACCCATGAAAAAACTATAAAAATTGCAGTCGGTTTATATTTTTTTTAAACAATTTTTTTAGCTTTTATTCTATCATAGCTTTTATTCTATTCTAGATAGGATATGATATATGTAATATCACAGAACTAGCACAGCCCAGTGACACACCCATCAAAGCTCAAAATAGCAGCCACTACTTACATTATATGGTATAACTTGATAGGTTCTATCACGGAATTGAGAACCAATTCCGTGGGTTATATAGGCAAGTACTATTTTTTTATTGTTATCTTTGGTTCAATAAAATGTAATCTGTGACATCAGTTATGCATATCCGTAATGCCGCAAACAAAGCCGCAGGCAAGAGCTAACCTAAATATTATTATTATTAAGAGCCTGTATGATCCCACTGCAGGGCAAAGGCCTCCCTTTCCACCTTCCATTCTTCTCTATTGTCGGCCAGTTGTGGCCACTTTTTGTTGTAGCCTAAATAATAAAATGTGTTTTACCCCTTCATCAGGTGATTGAACTGTTAGTTGCTTTGTATGTAAACATGCTCTATTGTGAATAGACAGAGTGTGAACTCAATGTACCAGAGTATTTACGTAAAAACATTAAATTGAATTTATGACTACATAAAAAGTTATGCACCACTGAATACGCAGGTTTATAACTTTGACGCGTTATCCTGCGTTTGCCGCGGAGATAATCGTACTCACAAGAAAAACACGTCCACTCTGGTGAACCTCCTGTGGGGTTCGAGGGTTGTGGCGCGTATGCTTTTTATTTATCCTATTAATTCGTAGTTGCGATTTCTGGAAGTTGTGTTTTTTGAAAACGAGGCATCTATCTCAATGGAGCATCTATCCTGGGTTTACCCTATTGTAGTTTGTTTTTTATTCAGTAGGTATCCAGTGCCGTAAATAGCCAATGTGCCGCTACCTGGCGAAGAACCGACAACCGTTGGGTAAACGAGTTCTTGTGTGGAGAACGCGTCTAATGATGGTGTTCATTGGGGGAGGCCTATGTCCAGCTGTGGGCTAATATAGGCGGATGGCTGATAATGATGAGACGCAGATGCCATCTCACAAGAAGTTGAAGTTGAGTGGCTCTATAGAAATTTGTAACACGATTCAATAGAAATGTGAGTGCCTGAGGACCTACGTTCCGAGTATGAGTAATGAAAAATAATTAACGTGGATCTGCTTCGGTCTTAAAGAGGTAAAATATTTATTAAAGACTCAACCTCAACCTCAACAGCCTTTTTTGTCCACTGCTGGACGCAGGCCTGCCCCTGATAAGCGCCTATATTGGCTGTTATCTAAAGGGGGGTAATGCCCATAATCGTAACGCTGGGCATGCGGGTTGGGGATCGCAGTTTGGTGACAGAATTGTTCGGCAAGAGGTGCTGCTGTGTTGTGTGCGGTATTGAATCGGTTGACATCACCTCCGGGTTTGCGGCGGAATTAGTGAAGTTGACGTCAATGGAAAACAGTCTTCGAGGTCTGTAGTTACAAAAGGTGTACCGCAGGGATCTATCCTCGGTCCTTTACTATTTTTAGTTTATATTAACGACCTGCCTGCCTCACCTTGTCAAGAATAATCACGAGATTGTATTGTTTACCGATGATCACACTAATATTATAAATGCGAAAGTTTGGATGGATAAATAAATAAATAAATAATGCTGGACAATTCACACAGCATTATCTAGCCCCAAGTTAAGCAGAGCTTGTGTTATGGGTACTAGATAACTGATATACATAATACTATAGACTACATAGATAGATATTTTTTTATAATACATAGAAAACATCCAGAACGCCCTGAACAAATATCTGCAGATAGTACAAATATTTGTCCCGAGGCGGGAATCGAACCCGCAACCTCCTGCGTCGCAGGCGGACCTTCGCCCACCGCGCCACAGAGGTCGACATATTTACGCGCCCCGGATGTATGGATGGATGGATGTTTGTTACCTCTTCACGCCAAAACTACTGAACGGATCTGGCTGAAATTTACATACAGGTAATTCTAATACTGGAATAAAACATAGCCTACTTTTATCCCGTAAATCTGTTCCCGTGGGATAAAAATCACCCTTAAACGTTTCCATAGGAACAACTAGTAGCGCAGTACTTCATAAATTTTTATAAATGAAACGACACCACACAATTTTTGACGATGTAAACAATGCAATCTCAAAAGTAGATCATTCGTCTAATCTTTTGCTTAACGAAACCAAAACGAAATGTACCAAATGTTAATCAAATTAAGGCTTATGCTAACTTGAAAGGAAAAACGAAATTGTAGAAAGTACTGTATTCTTAGGAATCACCTTAGATAATAAACTAATAAATATATAATAAACTCCAATGGGGCCCACCCCATTGGAGTTTATGTGGAGTTTATTATCTAAGGTCCACATCCACATATCAAGCTTTCAATGAAACTTAGTTCTGCAGCATTTGTAGTCAAAAACATCCGTCATCTTCCAGATGTGGACACATTACACACTAGACTTGTTTATTTTAGCTACTTCCATAGTATTATGTCTTATGATACGCTGCATACCATATTTGTGCTACAGAAAAGGGCTGTTCTTGCCAAGCGCGGATCCGGGGGGGGGGGGTCATCGGGGTCACGACCCCCCCCCTTTGACTGGGTCTAGCTAGGTAGGAACTTACTTTGTATGGTGGGAAAAGGCAAACTAGGTATACTTTATATACTTAGAAGAAGGTGCAGAGACCTTATTAGTTATTACGAAAACACTAACTACCTAGGTAGAAGCCCAGTATTGTGAATTTTTATAAGATAGCTTTTAAAAGGTGCGCGAGCTGCAAGCAGCTCGCGGCGACCGTGTATATTGTTTTACTTGTAATGTTTTTTCCTAATCATTAATTTAAAATCCCTTCCCTTTTTCCTAACCTACACCCTCAAAGTATATAGACATGATTAACACTAAACATTTATTATGTGCGTAACGTTAACGCTTTCTAACTTAACAAAATTTTTGCTGTCTGTGTCACCACAACTGCGCGAAAACATGGAACATGGTATGACTGGGATACCGTTTACGTCCCTGCCAAATTTCATTACCTATTTCGTTTAGCCGATTCGGCATGAAAATGTAACAGACAGACTGACAGACTTAGTTTTCCTTTAGAATTAATAATTTTGGTAAAAAAATATGTCCTATTTCCTAAACAATGACGCAAAATTTTACGGGCTCTCTCCGCTCGCCGTTATTTACTCAAAATTTCCCACGGACGCTAAAGTGCCATAATTGTCGCAGTTCGCACTGCTCGCTCGTCATCGCCGTTATATCGTATTTCAATCCTTATAAAAAAATCCCAATCATCTCTAAAAGTCGTTAAAATTTTCGCGGCTCGCTCCGCTCGTCGTTTTTATGTCGTCCTTGCTTCCATTTCAGTAACAAATTTCCCAAACGTAACAAAATCTTTGTACATTTTTTAAGCTCGCTCATCAATTTCTAGACTCGCTCCGCTCGCCGTTTTTATCTGCTTTTCGTTCATTACTCCTACAAATTTCACAGCACGACTCGCCTCACTCGCCCTGCTATGCCCCGAAGTCGCATTTCTGCTCGCTTCGCTCGCCACAATGCTCCCCCCGCAACGGGGTTCAGGAGGGCTCGTGAGCCCTTCCTGTCTAGATCTTGACTGTATGACCCCCCCGGACTTGACAGCTGGATCCGCCCTTGGTTCTTGCAATCTATAAAATGGGTCCAGAGAATCCCTACTTGATAAATTCAAAGAAATAAATATAATGACAGTACCAAGTCACTTACTTTATACAATAAAAATAAACATCAAACAAATGTATCTTTTATAGGGCAATGTATGTATACGCTTCTACAAAACCTAGTGAGCTGAATGAGCTAAAGTAAATAAATTCAAACAAACCGTCAAAATCTTGATGGGCAAAAAGGTTTACCATATTATATCAGATTATCTTTAGAGGATAAAAAAGACTTTGCTCCAACTCTAAAAATAACAATTAACAGGCTAAAGGTTTCTTCGTCGTTTCTTTACTTTAGAACGAAGCGACCGAGATCAAAAATACCACTTTATTTCTGTGTCAGTGTAATTTTTTTATATGGTTTGACCTTCTCTAAGTGTACATTTATTGTATATATATTAGAGGTATACTAATATTATAAGCGGAAAGATTTTATTGTTTTGTTTGTTTTTATGTATGTATGGAATATGCTCCGAAACTACTGGATCGATTGAAATTAAAATAGTGATATAGTGATATATTTCATCCCGGAATTCTCACGGGAACGGGAACTATGTGGGTGAAACCACGAGCCGCTGCTAGTAAAAAATTAAACTATTGGTAATCTTTAAAATTGTATTTACAGTGAAAAATTAAACAAAGAAAACATCTTTAAAATTTTTCGTTTTCTAACCAATTTTTTAGTAACTGACCCAACAATGAACCACCAATGTCACCCCACCCAGCTCTCTTCAATAATTTCCTTGCTTCCATGTCCGGCCGCTGCGACGAAGTGTCAGTGTCCCAATCAGACTTCTGGAGGTAATCGTCTGCAATCATGGAAAGTGTTTCAGGCTCTACGCCGTCCTCAAGCATGGAAAGTATATCAGACTCTATGCCGCCCGCAAGCAGCCTAGAAAGTATTTCAGGCTCTATGCTGCCCGCCATCCTGGAAAGTATTTCAGGTTCTACGCCGCCCGCAATCCTGGAAAGTATTTCAGGTTCTACGCCGCCCGCAATCCTGGAAAGTATTTCAGGTTCTACGCCGCCCGCAATCCTGGAAAGTATTTCAGGTTCTACGCCGCCCGCAATCCTGGAAAGTATTTCAGGTTCTACGCCGCCCGCAATCCTGGAAATTATTTCAGGTTCTACGCCGCCCGCTATCATGGAAAGTATTTCAGGCTTTGCGCCGTCCGTAGGCTTGAAATTTATTAAAGGCTGTAGTTGCAGCCAGGCGTCGGGGTCGTTTTCCACAAAAGGGGGTGATGATGCGGCCAGGATACAAAGGGTTGCGAGAATCAACTGAAAAAAAATAGAATCATGGACGAACTAATAGTACTAAGTCTGACCTTCGTTATTGGTCAACGTATTATCGTAGGTGTTCTTTGAACAGATAGGTTCACAGTTAGCCCGGTTACATTAAAATGAATTCGTCAAAGGGGTTTTACGACTTTTTTATGGCCTTAATATTAAGTTTTATGTAATCGCCACGCACAAAAAAATGTTTTAAGGCGCATACTGGCATATGGTCATGGACAATAGGACGAAGCCTCAGTCGAAATGTCGCCGCTGCGCGCACTCGATAACTGGGTAGGTACCTATGGGCTGGTATCGATAGATTGTGTGACAAATATGTATGGCGGAACTATTGTCGCCATCACGCGCACTCTATAACTGGTTAGGTCTCATCTACATGGACTGCACGTCTAAAATTCACGGACGGCAAGTTGCCGACTTCAAGGCTAAACTGTAGGCGATTGCAGTCGACGTACAAATTGCCGTCCGTGTATTTGAGACGTGCAGTCATTGAGTTGGCTGTGGTCGACGGCAGCCGTCGAGTCAACTGCAGGCGACGACGGGGGCAGTTCAAGTCGGCACCTTGTCGACCTTTGGATATGACCCGAATAGGATACTTCGTGAAAACACGCGTACGAAGCCGGGACAGAAACTAGTAAATAGATAATTTAAATATGTTTAAATAAGGTGTTAATTATTATATCTACTTACCAAGCACTTCATGTTAGGTAGGTGTTGTAATATAGTCGCAGAGTGACTGGTGATCTCGCAATCGCCTTGTACACTTTTATAGCCATCTCCTATCAGCTAAGGATGTACTTGATTAACGCATTCACTGCCCAGCTCTGCGGTGCGACCCGCAGGGGCGCGCCGCAGCTCCACGCAGATAGAGAGTGGCACCTGCGTCTTGGGCCATGAAGATGTTAGTGTATAACGCATTCACTGCCCAGCTCTGCGGTGCGACCCGCAGGGGCGCGCCGCAGCTCCACGCAGATAGAGACTGGCACCTGCGTCTTGGGCCATGAAGGTGTTAAGCATAATCGTACATTTTCACGATCTATTTTGATTTAGCCACACTTACTGACCTAAGTAGCTATCATGACTAAGCTAATTGGATTTGGTCAATCATCCGTCACCAATCCGCCAAGGGTGCAATGGTGAATTAGTAGGTAGGTATATAGTTTTAAACAGGTAGTTTCGCAGGCAGTACGGACAAGACATGGTGGAATTACTGCGGTTACGGCGGTCTTCTGCAGCTAATTCCTGAAACAGCACCACCACTGTGAAACCGCTCCGATACTACTGGACCGATTAAAATTGAAATACTGGAAGTGACAAGGGCTATATTTCATCCCGGATTTCTGACTGGAACGGGAACTACTGGGTGAAACCGCGTGGCGCTGCTAGTAAAAAATAAAACTATTGGTAATCTTTAAAATTGTATTTAAAGTGAAGAATTAAACAAACAAAACATCTTTAATGTTTTTGGTTTTCTAACCAATATTTTAGTAACTGACCAAAAAATGGACCAGCAATCTTACCCCACCCAGCTCCCTTCAAAAATTTCCTTCCTTTTTTGTCCGGCCGCCGCAGTTTAGTAGGCTTTACGTCGCCCGCAAGCCTGGAAAGTATTTTAGGTTCTACGTCGTCCGCAAGCCTGGAAAGTATTTCAGGCTCTACGTCGTCCGCAAGCCTGGATAGTATTTCAGGATCTACGTCGTCCGCAAGCCTAGAAAGTATTTCAAGCTCTACGTCGCCGGCAAGCCTGGAAAGTATTTCAGGCTCTACGTCGTCCGCAAGCCTGGAAAGTATTGTAGGCTTTACGCCGCCCACATGTTTGGGATAGTTTAAAGGCAGTACGGGCAGCCAGGCGTCGGGGTCGTTTTCCACAAAAGGGGGTGATGATGCGGCCAGGATACAAAGGGTTGCGAGAATCAACTGAAAAAAAAATAGAATCATGGACGAACTAATAGTACTAAGTCTGACCTTCGTTATTGGTCAACGTATTATCGTAGGTGTTCTTTGAACAGATAGGTACAAGGTTCTCAGTTAGCCCGGTAACATTGAAATGAATTTGTCAAAAGGGTTATACGACTTTTTTATGGCCCTAATATTAAGTTATGTAATCGGCACGTACAAAAAAATGTTTTAAGGCGCATACTGGCATATGGTCATGGACAATAGGACGGAGCCTCAGTCGAAATGTCGCCGCTGCGTGCACTCGATAACTGGGTAGGTACTGTCGAGTCAACTGCAGGCGATAACGGGTGCAGTCCAAAGGTCGGCAAGTTGCCGACCTTTGGATATGACCAGAATACTTCGTGAAAACACGCGTACGAAGCCGGGGACAGAAACCATTAAGTAGGTAATTAAAATATGTATAAATAAAGTGTTAATTATTATATCTACTTACCAAGCACTTCATGCTGTCTGTAGTTAGGTAGGCGTTGTAGTAAAGTCGTACAGTGACTGGTGATCTCGCAATCGACTTGTACACTTTTATAGCCATTTCCTATCAGCTAAGGATGTACTTGATTAAGCATAATCGTACATTTTCACGATCTATTTAGATTAAGCCTCAGACCAAGTAAAAAATCAAGACAGAGTTTCGCCGGCCGACTCACTGATGGAGGCAAAACTAAGCCTAGTCGTGTACATACACAGTTACACGCACAGTCATATAACGAAACTAAGCCATACCTTGTCAGTCGAGCTATGCCGGCGCGCGGAGCGTCACGATATAATATTTCGTATTTTTTACAGAAGTAATGCCAAATTGTGTTGTAAAATGGTGTAAAAACCAATCTTCAATACACAAGAAGCAGGATGGAATCACATTTCATACTTAAGTAAACTTAAAAACATATATTTTTAGTAAATCAACTTTATAAATTATCATGACAACTTGGAACACAAAGCCTCCACAAGTGCGTCACAATAGTCGTCACAGTTTGTTGAGGAAGTTATTAATGTGACGTGAAACGTAATGTAATATATTAATTTACTTACCTTTTTTTTTTACCCGTCTACCAACGGAGCATGGATATAAATAAGGTTGGCATCGTTTGTATGTTTGTACTTACAAATAAAATCGGCTACTTAGCCGTTTTTATTTTTTTCACGTAGCGCTGAAACTACAATTCCGATTTCAATAAATGAGGTGTTTAATGATTCGTCTTGACGCCCCGATAGTTATAGGATATATAACATCCGACAAAATTCTAAAAATCTAACGAGATATCGTGGTCTAAGTATGGGTCTAAAAGTTAAAGGTTAGTAAATATGCTCGACTAAGGAATACCATGGACATGCAAAGACAATGACATTTTTAGGAAAATGTATATCTCGGGTCTGGAGGACTTAAAGAAAATGCCGAGTTTTTGAGATTTGGCCCCCCAGAGCAAATCTTGTCCAGAGGAAAAATAATATTAAATTCAAAAAAAGTTTGCCTCCCTTACCGTCCTATACTCCTTTTATGTAAAAATACCATAAATTGGCCTTAAAATTGTGAAACCGGTGTGCGTAAATTATGTTATGAAAGCATATTGATAGTTAGTGAAAAGCAATATAAATCAGTTGATGAAAAGATTTTAAAACGACGGCAAAGACAACGTTTTCTCAAACTTAGAGACTGAGTACAATTATGCTGGCCAAGAGCATAAAATAAACTTAATAAGATGCATCATCGAAAAATATATAAATCTGTGTACCTCATCCAGTTAGAATCCTACTCGATGATTAATATTTATGTATACGTATCCACCATATTTCGAAATTGGAAACAATTTCCTAAACGACAGTTCTGCAGAAAACTTACGCAACTTAAAGGCCATTAAAACCAATGTTTGATATTACTGTTGTTTTATTTCCCCCCTTTCTAGTCGGAATAAACATACCTACTTATATACTACCTCCAAGTGAGGTAAATATACAATTTGAAAAAAAGACATCTTATCTATTTACTTATCCATTAATTCTGCTAATACAATAAAATATTAGGGTAATTAGTTTTTACTACACGGCAACACTCATCAAACGCGCACATGTTTACGAAACCGGCATCAGTTTGTCGGCCGGTGACACTCTGTCTTGATTTTTTACTTGGTCTGAGGATTTAGCCACACTTACTGACCTAAGTTATCATAACTAAGCTAATTGGATTTGGTCAGTCATTCATCCGTCACCAATCCGCCAAGGGTGCAATGGTGAATTAGTATATTACAACAGGTAGTTTCGCTGGCACTACGGACAAGACATGGTGGATTTACTGCGGTTCCGGTGGTCTTCTACAGCTGAACGCCGAAACAGCACCACCATTGCGAAACCATAACAGCGCGCTGTTATGGTTTTATAGTGGGAGGTGCTCCAATCACACAGTCACGCTAATATCACACTAATATTAATACAAACTAGCTGCGCCCCGCGGTCTTGTACGCGTTTTCCTATAAACGCGTGAATCGCCCCGTAAATCGTGAAAATAATATGCAATATAGTAAAATGACAAACCCACCTAATGAAATACTCAATAACTCGACTTCAAAGGGAAAATTAAACACATATTTTGTCAACGTAAGTAAAAATCTGGCTGATAAGATATATGACTAACTTTATATTAACCAAGATAGTATTGTTAATCAATACAGAGACGATACCCCTAGGTCATCTAACTCGCTGGTACTGATACCTACCCACAGAGGAATTAGAAATCTAGAAAATAATAATGACACTACGCACTGGATCGTCCAAAGGTTGGGATGCACTACCTTCACTTCTCTTTAAATATATTATTGACATTTTAGCTGAATCTATTATCTTATCTCTGCCTACACATGTTTATCCACTGGTCGTTTTCCCTGCTGAGCTTTAAGAAGTCTATTAATAGTTCCAATTCATAAGACTGGGAATAGAGACAGTATACATAATTACAGACCAATTTCGATACTACCTAAGCTTTCAAACATTTTTGAAAAGGTTCATATACAGGGTTACAGGAAAAATGGTGCTAGATCCGTGAAGAGCGTGGAGTACTTATCATATCTGACTTATTTCACTATGAAACACCCTGCCCTAAACTTAACCCTTTTCGAGTTATTCGACTTTTAATTTTTTTATTGAAGATTGCCGATTTTTAGGCTACTAAATTTAATTTTGTTTATTTTGTGTATCTTATTATTATTATTTTTGCATTTTTACTTGTGTAATAAGATGCTTTAGGACGTCAATTATTAAAATAGTGCATAAGCTAATTGAATAGACCGTAGTAGACAAGTAAAAGTAATGAAATAAAAAAGAAAATTAGAAAGTTTATTTTTCTCTAAGGGATATCTAAAAAAATATTATGGCAGTTGTTCGGCAGATGTGTTTTAAAATATCTACGTTTCATCAGCTATCTAACGAGGTATAATAATCTAGGGTTTGTATTACATTTCGTGGAAAAAAGTAGCTGGGACGCTCCAGGTAGCAGTTCTAACGGTCCCGCGCCTATTGTCCTTCAAGTTAAGACGTACCGTGCGAGCGAGACAAGTGATGATTTATGTAGGTGCGGATGAAAGAAAAAATGTGTAGAGACCGGTCAGTGCTGGGAATACAACAGGGGGTATTGTTTTGGTTGTCAGTCTGCTTTTGTGCTTCGTACATAGTAGATGTGATATCGTTTTGCTCTTTTTCTCGACTTGGCTGTGATTCTGGACTATTTCTTCTGATTTGTGACTACTGTGCTTGTTAACCGGACTCTGATTTGTACCTGTGATACGGAAGTGTTGAAGATGACGTCCTACACACCTGAGGAATATGCTGATATGCTTATTTGTTACGGATACTGCGATTGTGTGTCTGCGCAAGCTCGCAACGAATATAACATAGCATAACTCGCTACCCCGGTCGTCGAGTGCCGGTTGTGGCCGTTTTTGACAGAGTTTATCGAAGACTTCGAGAAACTGGCTCTGTTTTGAGACAAAATACAGACACGGGAAGACCACGAATTGACGACGACGAACAGGACAATGAGATAGTGCAACGCTTTCGAGCGGATCCGACTACTTCCACTAATATTGTTGCCCGTGATCTGGGACTTTCGCAATGGAGGGTATGGTTTACAGTGCATACTGCTGGCCTATACCCGTACCATTACACGCCGGTACACGTTATTGAAGAAGGAGACCCCGCGAGAAGATTGGACTTTTGCAGATTTATGCTTAATGCTGACGTAGAAGACCCAGATTTTCTAAGAAATATCTTGTGGACGGATGAGTCCAAATTTGATAAAGATGGCATAACTAATTATCACAACGCCCATTACTGGGCCCCAAAAGAACTAAGGAATCCCAATAAGAAAAGAGTGACGGGGTCCCAACGAAGATTCAGCGTGAATGTGTGGATGGGCATTATCTCCAATCATTTGATTGGACCTTACTTTCTCCCGGATATTCTAAATGGGGAAAGCTACGAAAATTTCCTGAGAGCAGACTTGAGTGATTTGCTGGATGATTTGCCACTCAACCTGATCAGGGACATGTGGTTCCAACACGATGGCTGCCCTGCCCATTTCAGGAGAAGTGTCAGAGACTGGCTAGACACAAATTACCCAAACAAATGGATAGGACGAGGTGGGCCGTTGCCATGGCCATCAAGAAGTCCGGACCTAACCCCCATGGATTTTCATGTGTGGGGGTGCATGAAAACTCTTGTGTACAGCAAGCCAAATCCAGTTTCGTCTGTGGAAGACTTAAGAGAAAGGATTGTGGATGCAGCAAATAAAATGAGGACCACGTTGACCACTGGAGTAGTGAAGACTGGTCTCCGTAGAAGGATGCGACAATGTATCAGAAATAGAGGTGGCCATGTTGAACATGAACTGTAAAATAAGAAAAAGTTGTGTGAAAACATTTAATAAATGACATTTCATGCTTACCTATTGTTTTGTTTTACTTTTTAGGGCTAAGTATCAATTTTCTTCCCCACTGTCGCCTATGAAACTAATTTTTTTCAATGCATTTGAATAAAACCCAAGATTATTATACCTCGTTAGATAGCTGATGAAACGTAGATATTTTAAAACACATCTGCCGAACAACTGCCATAATATTTTTTTTAGATATCCCTTAGAGAAAAATAAACTTTCTAATTTTCGTTTTTATTTCATTACTTTTACTTGTCTACTACGGTCTATTCAATTAGCTTATGCACTATTTTAATAATTAACGTCCTAAAGCATCTTATTACACATGTAAAAATGCAAAAATAATAATAATAAGATACACAAAATAAACAAAATTAAATTTAGTAGCCTAAAAATCGGCAATATTCAATAAAATAATTAAAAGTCGAATAACTCGAAAAGGGTTAAGTTTAGGGCTGGGTGTTTCATAGTGAAATAAGTCAGAAATGATGGGTACTCCACGCTCTTCACGGATCTAGCACTATTTTTCCTGTAACCCTGTATATGTATACTAGATTACTACAATACCTTGAAAAATATAAATTATTATCTGATAATCAATTCGGTTTCGATGGAATAAAATAATCCGCGACTAACGCTATTGATGCTTTAAGTACAGTTAACAAAATAGAAAAGAAAGAAATGCGTAGCTATTTTTGTAGAACTTGCGAAGGCATTTCATAAAGTCTCCATCCCTCTTCTCCTAAAGAAAATAGACTCTGACGCCTATATAGGCGTCAGAGGAATATCGCTTGATCTCTTCAGAAGTTATTTGCACGGAAGATCACAGCCTGTAAGGATTGACTCAGACATAAGTCCCGAAGAACGGTATCTTATGGCGTTCCGCAGGGCAACGTGTTACCGACGCTGTTCATCATCTAAATAATTAGTCTCTGTAAAATGACACTACAAAATGCTAAAATAATTACTTACGCAGACAATACAGCGCTAATTTTTAGGAGGGCAACTTGGACTGAAATTCAGAAACTTGCAGAAGGCTTTTCAAAAGTTATGAAATGGTTAGACAATAATCTGTTATCCCTTAGTTTAGACAAAACCAAATATGTAACCTTTACCCTATAAGACCTATAAGAACTCTTCAATGTAACTGTAATACATCATGCCATTGTAATAGTTTAACTAAAACTAGTAGTCCAAAGTATTTAGCCCTTACAATTGACCTTAGAGCTTTTTATAATTCTATCTTAAAGAACATATCATTCACTCATACACAAATATTTTTTGTACCTACTTTTTACGAATTAAATCATGATGAGAACAAACAAGACATAGGGGAGAATCAGGTAATGGCGGTCAGTTAAGCAATTTTTGGAATAAAACTCAAAATATTAATCACAGCTTTATTAGGAACATAACATACCAATTCTACATTCAAGGACTATTATAATTTGAGATCAAAGTAATCATATTTGGAGTATCCATCGAATAGGCACCAAAATAAAAAATAATGGCTTTGACCACCATTGTCCGCACGTGAGGGCAATGGTGGTCATGATGTTGATAATGGTGGTCAAATACTTTTAACACATGTCACATACGGATCCTGTAGCGGAATCCCCACTAGTGCAAGCAGAGTGATCCCACAGGCCACTGGAAGTGCACCGGTACCATACCTCGTTATTTTAGCCGAATTCTCCGCTTAAATGACAATTATTTTTCTGAGTCCTCATTATCATCAGCATCATCTACGCAGAGGCCCTCAAAATCTACGTCAGTCAATGATAAGTCATGGTCTTCCTGAAGAACTTTCCGTTTAGCCTTTTTCATACCTTCCCTGCTCTCATTGGTATATTCCCCTTCTTTGCCTTTTTGTTTTCCTTTTCCTTTTAAGATTTATTTTATTATTCTGTTAAAATTGGGTGGCAATTTTAAGCTTTCTGCTTATTCATAAGCCAGTTTTCTTACTTGGATAGCTGTGCAACCGTAAAATATTTTAGCCCTTTTTTTCATCAATCTCTTTTTCAACCTCTGCAGAAAATACAGCTTTTCGCCCTAGAGATGGGTTTTCAAACAATTTGCTTCTTGTTGAAAATGGAATTCCAGTTTGATTGGCGACTTTTCTTATAGATGTTCCATTAGCCATAAGCCTCAGAGCCTTGTCCAACATCTCCGAAGACCATGCACCCGGCATCGAAAAACAAATTATTAGATTTAGTTACCATACTACACTCATAATAACATTGCGTGCAATGATGGTCAGTTGACCACGATAACCCGCAACGGACTTCGAAAAAAATATTCTTTCTAACACAAACAAATATATATTTTGATTTAACCTGAGCATTACAACATAATGACAATGAACATACTCAAATAATAAGACAGCGATTACGTGAATTAAGGAATATTTCACGGCTTTCCTCGTTAATTCGTTGAGACAAAAACTTACATCAGTTTGGCGCAAAAACAACAAACGCTCGCCTTGCAGGTACGTCGCGTGCGGAATGACAGCACAGGGTGCTCGACGGTCGCAGGTGGTGAGGAGAGTAACGTAATACACTTCACACGCGTTGATGACTGTTCATGATTTAGTTATGTGCTTGACCATCATTGCCCGCTGACCGCCATTACCTGATTCTCCGTAATAATGTAGTAACTCAATAACATACATAATAGATCATAAGAGATCATAATTAAAGTTATTAATTATTATCAGGAAAGAATCCTAGTTGTGTTTGGACTCCATGTTCTTACACATTACATTGTTCTCCCTTTTTCTAGAGGCCAAGATGTACAAGGTACAATGTGTTATTTAGACTATGCATGTCATTTCAACTTCCTATGTTATTACAGCTTAACAATATCTACGGGAGGAATGTGTCACGTATCAAACGTGACTTCTATCTTCCGTATTTTTTTGTTAAATTTATTCCAATAAATTATTTACTGCCATTACATTAAGTTATATTAAGCTATATATGTATACTGTTGGTGAACTTTTATTGAATAAATAAATAAATCAGTTGCGAACAAACTGTTGGAGGACTTAAAGCTAAAACCATGTAGTGTAATAGGCCTTTTATTACTCATAGTACCCCTAATATTCTTCGAGCCGGATTCACAGTCAAAATCCGCAGTCGCACTCACCACTGTCTGTCGAAGGACAAAGTGATAACGTACGTTACTCAAACGTTATCATACGGCTACTACGTCGCGTACACACATTATTCTGTTAAGCAGATGATGTTGACATCATCTGCGGAGTTGAGAATTGGAGTTTTGATAGGATGGTCGAATTTCGAATATTTTACATACCAGAGAACATAATTCTCTTAAAGATTTCCTGAGTGCTCCGTGAGCAATAAAGTAATTCCATTATGGTTTATTTGGCTGCTGGGATAATTGTGAATACCTCTGGATAAGGAAGGTATTCTTACATGGGTTAGTCCAACGACATACTATTAGCCTTTGGCTTGATTTTACTGAATTTTGACCCCAAACTCTTTTACTGTAGCAAGATTTAATCTTGCAAGAGCCCGGTTCTACCTAGGTCTACTGAAACCTTTTAAATCTCAGTTAATGAATTGAATAACCTTCAGTTGATAATCTAAGTAGTCAACCTCTGGATCTAAATTGCTAAAAACTGCTGCTAAATTATATTTATGATATTAAAGTCCCATCAGCGGAGGACCCTGATCAATGTAGAGTCGTATCCGTTGACTCAAGGGTCTCGCTGGGCGGGTTTCACCTGTAGAGAAATACTAGGAGGTGGACTCTGAGGCATTTATATGTATCTTTCGTACCCGCAAGTTAGATTTAGATCGAGGCTCAAGCTATCAATAGAAGCTAAGCGCGGATTAGAAGACTGTTTATGCCTACATTTAGGTATAGACAAACCCCGACTGATAAATATACAAAATATACAAATATACAAATATACAAAAGTGAACCATTACTCAGCACTGATTAAAAATAGTAATAATAACTCTAAGGCTATGTGGATGATAGTCAACAAAGAAAGGGGGAAAAGTAATACCGCTTCGTTAGATTTCTCATCCGTCCTGAGAGATGACTCGGGTATTAAATTTCCAACAGCAAAACATGCTGTGGATGCAATTAATAAAAGGTTCTTGAATGCGGCGGCGGCATGCGGCGCGCCCAGCGCGGACGTCTATGCGGCCACCCGCGCCCTGGCGGCGGTGCGGCCGCATGCTGGCGCCCGGCTAGTGCTGCGCGAGTTCACTACCGACGAGGTCACCAGTATTGTGACCAAACGAATACCTCCCAAGCGGTCTAAGGATGTTTATGGACTTTCCACAGATGTCCTTAGAGGTGCTATAATACCACTGGCCCCCGTAGTGGCCCATCTGTTCAACATGTGCCTGAAAGAAGGAGTCTATCCGCAAGTATTCAAAGTGAGTAAGGTGTCTCCTATATTTAAAGGTAAAGGTAGGCGAGAAAGCATGGATAGCTAAGGCCAGTCCCGATTATACCGGCTGTCGCCAAAGTTTTCGAGAATGGTCTGAGCAGTCGACTGGTGGAGTACTTGCGGGAGACGGAAGCTCTGTCACCCCGACAGTACGCGTATCGCGCGGGCTACTCCACGACGTCGCTAGCGCGTGAGGTGGTGCGGCGTGTGCTGGCGGCGCGTGAGCAGAAGCTTCAGGTGGCCGTGTTATGCTGCGACCTGTCTAAAGCGTTCGACGTGGCCAGCCACGCCGTACTTGCCAGTAAGATGAGGCACTACGGGATCGACGGAGCCGCATACGCCGTTCTTACGGATATGATGCGCGACCGTTCGCAGATAGTCGGTAGTGGTAATGAACGATCAGAGCCTCTCTCCCCTACCATGGGGGTAGCGCAGGGGTCATCCGTCTCGAATATAATGTTCTCCCTCCTCCTGAACGATCTACCCGGAGCGGTGACCTCCGCGGAGATATTCATGTACGCAGATGATGTAGCCGCGGTCGTCGCTGCTAAGTCCGTAGACGCGCTAGAGGAAAAGCTGAATGAGACGGCCAGCCTACTAGCTGGATGGTTCAGGATGAACGGTCTGGGACTAAACCTGAGTAAGACTCATTTTATACATTTCCGACTATCTGGGAAAACAACGAAACAGCTTGTGGTGTGTGTAAATGACGCTGTCATCAGACAATCCGAATCCACTACTTTTCTTGGCTTCGAAATTGACAAAGCACTGACCTGGGAAAGTCATATCAGCAAGCTGTGCGGGAAGATGGGCAGCGCGTGCTTCGCGCTGCGACGGGTGGCTCGCGTCGTTCCGGCGGAGGTGGCACGAAGCTGCTACTTTGCAACACTCCACTCGGTGTTACAGTATGGTGCTGAGCTGTGGGGGCGAGCTGCCGACTGGGAGCGCGCCTTCCGTATGCAGAAGCGAGCCATTCGGACCTTAGTTAATATCCGACGTGACGTCTCCGCTAGACCATATTTCAAGGAACTAGGTATACTTACACTGCCCTGCATTGTGATAATGCAAGTGGCGGTGTATGTTCGGTTGAACCTAGACGAGTACATGAAGAACGGCGACACCCACTCATACGGGACGCGAAACGCAGGCAGGCTTGCTACCATCGCCCGCTCCCTCACGAAGTCCTCAAAGTTGACGCATGTTATGGGCACGGCAGTGTACAATAAATTACCAGACTCTGTCATAGCTGATGGCAGTCTACGTTGTTTTAAGACCAAGTTGAAACGCTGGCTTGTCGAGCAGAACTTCTATTCGGTGAATGAACTACTTGAAAATTAAATTTATAATTATTTGTTTTTTTTTAATGCTGATTATGTGTTAATTTTGACCACTTTTTATGAGTTGTGTACCTAAGTATACAAAGTGTAGGTATCATATCATTATGTAGGTATTTACAATGTGTATATTACAACTATTTAAGCAAACCTGACATGTAAATTGATTTTACCAATAAATTTTATTTCTGTATTTCTGTAAAATACGGGGTCGCCATTCACCTCTCTGGAAGTAGGACTAGAGGTCTAAAACTACTTACCTTGCGCGTGGAAGAAGAATAAATGCTGAACTGACTTTATTGAATAAATCTTGATACTAGCATGAAAGAGTTGTTTGCAAACATCACAAGTAACGTACGTTCCCTTCTGAGAGTGAGTAAATTCATAATATATTTATTATACAGGGTTATTTTTAAAAGACCGGCAACCTTCGGTGACCAGCTTCCCAGCATCATCTTTGCAACAACTTTTGTTCTACGACTTTTGATAATTAGCTACTTTTTATTTCCATACAAAAATAATTATTCATTGAAATATCTGTCTACATGTTTTCTAACTCTATGCGTTTGGATGGCGCGCTGCGCTAGCGCCTTTGATCTTGCCGCTCAAACGCCAGCCGCCGCGCCGCCTGCCCACTCGGCGCTCAGTCATCAAAGCGGATGCGCGCGCGGCACACGTGTTTGTGCGCGTGGCGGACCTCGTGCATGGCCTCCAAGGTCACCAGACATTACACCCTGGATTTTTATTTATAGGGACACATAAAAACAATGGTGTACAGTGGTGGCGAAATCACAAGCCGAGACTAGTTAAAAGAAAAATAATGTGGGCTTTTGGTCAAGTGCAATCAAATTCAGAGGTGTTAGCTCGTGTTAACGAACAGCTGATTTTTAGGTGTGGTCTTTGCGTTGGTTGTGAAGTTGTGAAGTATTAATGTACCTATTGAGTTATTTCAAAAGTCGTAGAACAAACATTGTTGCTGATGATGCTGGGAAGTTGATCACCAAAGGTTGCCGGTCTTTTAAAAGTAACCCTGTATATGCTAGGAGTATTTGACGGACGTAAGCTGGCATAGGTTGGAAAAGAATAAGCCCCATTGATTTTGTGATGAGACCGTAGTTTAGGATGGACTGAGTATGGAATTCCCAGCACAGTATAGAAACTGTGCTGGGAATTCCATACTCAGTCCAGCGGGGAGATCTGACCAGTTCGGAGATAAGGATCATTACACAGGGTGGACGAAGGGGCCCGTGTCTGTGCCGCGACTTAGATTCAGTGCGTGGGCGTGAAAGCTATGTAAGAGATGACGTGCATGCGGCTTAAGGTTTGCCGAGTTAACCTCAGAGAGATAGGCGAAGGCTATTATTATACATGCTTTACATATTTTAATACATCATTCTTCTATAACTAGCGCTATTCAAGGAGTGCTATTGCATCTTACTTCCTTGTAATTATGTTCTTACATGGTAATAAGGTTTTTCCATTTCTCAAAGCTTTCTTAAAAGAACTCGGGTTTCTACGGCACAATAATTTAGGTCCTACCACTAAACTAGACGATCACCGTTGGCCACTACAAATCACGTTTCTACATCACGACCTAAAAGTAAGGTAGATGAAGTGTAAATAAACATAAATTTATTAATCATAGGAGGTGGTCGTCACAATGCATCAGTTACAAACGGAAACCTTCGCTAGGAATCGAAGTAGTATAAGGCAAAACCAAGGTTCTTTTCGTGCACGGACAAAGTCGCAGCACGACGACGCAGGAACTCATCTAACTGCGACGGTTAACTTGGCAGCCCTTGCGGAAGGCCCCAAGACATTAGAGCATAAAGCAGCATGTGACAGCACGAAACACTCAGCAGAGCACGCTGAGTGTTTCGCGGTATAGTTTGGGGTTGAATATTCCCACTCCTGCCGTCATTCGATATTAATTTGATATTAATTTGATTTTTTTTGTAAGGAAGCGAATATTTGTTTGAATAACCAGAATAATTTTCCGCTAGTGGAAACACTGCAACTTCAGTCGAGCGAGTATTCGAGTTGTTTGTTTTGATTTGTTGTTGATTTTTTTATTGTTATTTCTCTAAGTATAAGCAAATAATTCGTAAAATATTAGCAATATGAATAAAACTATACGCAGTGGGGCTCGTGACATTATTTACAAAGCGTTTATGATTTGTTTGGCTGAGAATCAAGCCGGGACGCTGCTTACTGAATTAGAAGACGTTTATAAATGAAAAGCAGATGTGACCGTAAGTAGCTGGTTAAAAAAAATAACATTGTACGTAAACTGTTATAATTTACTAAAAGAATCGTGTAAATCCATTCAAAATCCTAGTTTATCATACATAATATTCTTTGTTGATTTTTTGTTCTAAATATAGTAAACTGGTTCCTCTCTATAAATCTGGTAGCCACACTGATCCGGCCAATTATAGGCCAATTTCAATACTTCCTGCAATGAGTAAAGTTTTTGAAAAAATTATTCTCACACAGTTGTCCTCTCACTTCAACCTCAATAGGTTGTTACATAAAAATCAATTTGGCTTCACCAAGGGTAGATCGACAACTGATGCTGGTACAGTTCTATTAAAGCACATATTGGATGCATGGGATAAAGCGAAAAACGCTATTGGTGTATTTTGTGACCTTTCTAAAGCTTTTGATTGCGTGGATCATGGTACATTAATAAATAAACTAAGTCATTATGGAATTAAAAACAAGGCACTGGACCTTATGCAATCATATTTATCGGATAGAGTCCAAAAAGTAGATATTGGTAAAGAAAGATCTAGGGGATCAAAAATCGATTTAGGAGTCCCGCAAGGATCAATATTGGGTCCTTTTCTATTTTTAGTATATGTAAATGATCTCCCATTTCTAGCAAAAGATCTCTGTGATATAGTCTTATTTGCTGATGATACTTCATTGATTTTTAAAGTTGACAGAAATAAACATAATTATGACGATGTAAATAATTCTCTTTCACAAATACTAGACTGGTTCACCGCCAATAACCTTTTACTCAATGGTTCAAAAACCAAATGCATAAAATTCATGTTACCAAATGTAAGAGAGCTCCCAACTAAGATAATGCTAAAGGATGAGATTGTTCACCTTGTAGACTCAACTGTTTTCCTAGGGTTACATATTGATTCCTCTCTTCAATGGAGACCGCAAATTGATGCTCTCGCAAACAGACTTAGTTCAGCAGCGTATGCGGTTCGAACAATTAGATACATTACCGATGAAGATACAGCTAGGTTAGTTTACTTCAGTTACTTCCATAGTGTTATGTCTTATGGTATTTTGCTTTGGGGACAGGCAGCTGACATCCAGACTATCTTTGTTCTTCAGAAAAGGGCGGTACGCGCTATTTATAAATTAAATCCACGTGATTCGTTGAGGGAATTATTTAAAGAAATAAATATTTTAACAGTAATATCGCAATACATCTATGAAAATCTAATGTATACACACAAAAACAGAGATAACTTTATGAAAAGGTGTGATGTTCACAATAAAAATACAAGAAACAAGAACAAATTACACATCCCATCATATAGATTACGAAAGGTAGGGAAATCATTTGTGGGCAATTGCGTAAGATTCTATAATAAGCTTCCATCTGAAGCAACTGAGCTCCCTATTCGTAAATTTAAACTGTACATAAAACGAAATCTTATCAAGAAAGCATATTACTCCGTAGATGACTACGTCAATGATGTTAATGCTTGGCCGGATGTCGCCCAGTTCCGCACAGACAATAGTATGTAAGACCAGTTAGACTTAGTTATCCTAAGATTGTATTAGTTGATAAGCGATAAACTTGCTAGTGGTTTCTTTTTCACTTCTTCCGCTAGTGGACAAAAAATTGAAGTGAATTAAAGTCAATTGCATCTTGTTTCTTGTTTGATAGTAATAACTATTTATCAAGCTGTTTATATAGTAAAAATTTGACTTGTCTAAGTACTTATTTTGTAAGTCTAAAGAAATAAACGATTTGACTTTGACTTTGACTTTGTTCCATTGAGTCTTATTTTGTAGTGCAATCCTTTATTTTTGATACTTTACTTATGTTTTGTTTCAGCAAAATCCGAAAGCACTGTTAGGAGGATTTTTAATGAAGGCAAAAAAAATAGTTTAAATTTGGTACAAAGTGAAGATGAAAATTATGGTATGGCAGGAACTGCTAATTATGTTCTACCACAGCATTTTGATGAAGAATCGATGTCG
Organism: Eupithecia tripunctaria; assembly: GCA_955876795.1. Classification (NCBI taxonomy): domain Eukaryota; kingdom Metazoa; phylum Arthropoda; class Insecta; order Lepidoptera; family Geometridae; genus Eupithecia; species Eupithecia tripunctaria. The sequence continues at coordinate 893,356 of OY041623.1, read as the reverse complement.
GGGATTGAGTATCTTGACTTTGAGTCATTATAGTGATTTATGTATGATTTTAGTACCTTACCTATTATATAATTATTCAACAAAATTGTCTATTATTGTGTTTTTTTTCCTTTGAGTATACAAAATATGCTGGCTTTCTTTTTAGGTTGCATGCACTCACCATTGCTCTTAATATTATTCGTCTCGGTATGGGCGCGGTGGAAAACGGAGGCTTTGATTTCTTTAATGCATGTATATAATAAAAAACATTTTTACTTTACTGTAGCATAGTGGGTTTTATTCTTATTCAGGACAAACCTTTATGTGATGAGCATAAATGTTTGTTGTAAAATTTTATAATATAAGAACTGCAATGTGTTATAAATATATTTGAAAATATTAAGTTTCAAAACGTAGCAGCCATAGTATATGGTGATACCATGTAAATTGTAAACAATTGTGGCGCCCTCATTTATTTTCTACTCATTCCGGTCGGACTGTATGTTGTATAACTTTCACTGTGCGTGAATTTTATCGATAGCAAAGTTCCTATGGTTTCGTTCGATATAAAGAACACTTTATGATTTAAAATCAATCAAAAAAAAATCTGATAGAGGACATTTTTACATTAACTCCGCAAAGTTATGGTTATGGCAGCACAGAGTGCACGAGCCATAAAATAAGAAGTTGAAGTTAACATTTAATTTACGTTTTTGTAAGTAAAGTACCTAATAGACCTGTGTCGATCGATCATTTTTCAAGACCTGTTCGATCGCGATCTAACTTGCAGAACGATCGAATCAATTGATTCGATCGTTTCGCGGGTCGCGGGTCGCGAAGACCTATGACTTGCCACTGCCATGCAGTCGATCGATCGTTTGATCGATCGTTAGTATTTGCCGGGAAACAACTACCTTAACGATCACGCCATAAGGTTCAGTTTTGTTTGCTTCTCAAAAGATTCGATCGTTTCGCGGGTCGTGGGTCGCGAAGACCTATGACTTGCCACTGCCATGCAGTCGATCGATCGTTTGATCGATCGTTAGTATTTGTCGGGAAACAACTACCTTAACGATCACGCCATAAGGTTCAGTTTTGGGTGCTTCTCAAAAGATTCGATCGTTTCGCGGGTCGTGGGTCGCGAAGACCTATGACTTGCCACTGCCGTGCAGTCCAGCAGGTAGGTAGGTAGGTACCTACCTAGAATAATAATTTGGTTTTGTTAAGATTATACACGTTAGCTTAGTTTAGTTAGTTAATTAATGTATTGTAGGTACTGCCTACCTATTACAAATAGGAGTAGGTAGGTACTTTTCAACTTCGGTACGCAGTAAAGTAGGTACCGTACATACCTACCTATAATAAGGCTAATACACAAGGCAATCAAAAGATGTGTTGTGTAGGTATAGGTAAGGTACCTACATCTACACACCTCAAATATTATTTGCATTATTACCTACTTCATCATCAGCCTTAGGTAGGTACTTTCCTAATTTATAAAAGACAATGTTTTTAATCTGTAAGTTATTTGTGTACCTACCTAGTAGTAAATCAGTCATCTAGTAGGTAGGTACCTATACTTACCTACTTAACCGTAACATTTATGTTAGTGAGGTACCTACAGTAGGTAAGTCAGCGCCACTAGCTAGCTTTAGGTAGGTAGGTACCTACATGTACCTATAGATGATGCTGCTGTGTGAAAATGTCCAGTATTACTTATTTATTTAATTTATCTATGAAACAAGTAGGAATTTAATAGGTGAACAAACTAAAAATATGGTGGTACCTACCTACCTAGCACGCAGGTACGGGTCCACGTTTTTGGATTGTTCCTACCTAGGTAGGTACCTACCGAACCGACCCCAGGCGGGGCGGTCGCGTATAGTTTTAAAAATTGCTTGCAGGTCCCTGACTTATTTATATATTATACATATATCACAAAGATATAAATAGGTAGGTACCTATCTATCAAGGTAGGTCCTTCAGTGTGTTTATTAAGTAGTAGGTATGTAAAGCGCGGGTCGCAGATCACACCTGAGTGAAGGAACCGAGCAACTGAATATTATTTTTTATTAAATTTGAAATTACGGAATAATTGTCGGGACGCAACTACATACCGTACTATTACGTCATAAGGTTCACATTTCTTTTACAAGCTAATTAGGCAAGGCAAGTTTTCAATCGAAAGACTAGATTGTTTTGAATGTCGCGGGTCACGAGTATTTTTAGAGAAAAACTACCTTAACATTCACAACATAAGGTTCACTGTTTTGACTATCATGCAGTCGATCATTCGTATTTGTCGGGGAAAAAACTACCTTAACCCTCACATCATAAGGTTTACTTTTGTTTGACGCCAGAATGATCGAATCGTTTTAAAATTAGGGATTCGATCGCGACCCGTACGGTCGCGATCGACTCTTTGTGATTCGATCGATCGCGATCGACCCAGGTCTAGTACCTAACCTAAAAACCAAAATAAACATTGCGCGCATGTTTATTTAGTAATATTTTTGATAAAAATGAGTGAAAATTACACTGAAAGTGGTCATGATGGCTCGGATCCAAAACGAAAATGGAGGAAGAAACGCAAAAATTTTCTGTCCAACGCGAAGAAGTACGCTAAGAAGGGTCAACTGGGCCGAGGGACGAAAATGCCAGAAGAACTCTATCAGTACCTGGTAGGAATCCTGGAAGCTATCAAGAAAGGCATTGAGGATGAAGAGGAGAGGCGTAAGTCCTATTTTTGGTGCTGGGACCTGCCACCAAGCGGTTTCAAATTATACTTTTTGGTCATTTTAGGTTATCAAAATACGGTCTCATAGACATCTTTCTACATCATAATAAACCGTTTATTCATTAGATCTGAGTGTTTTTCACCTAATTTAAGCTATGCAGTGCGTACAGTTGAAAATACCAATGAAAATCTTATGCAAAAGCTCAAAAAAAACTGATTTTCTTTGATTTTTAGATACCCTTGTAACCAACGTGCTAGAGCGAACCAAGGGCGACGAGATTGACATAGTCAGCAACCAGCTCGGCAGCCGAGTCATTGAGCTCCTGCTGCCATATGCCTCCGCCGAGGACTTCGAGAGGTTCACAGCTGCAATCGACCCTCATCTTCGGAGAATGGCTTCGGACAACTTCACTAGCCATATTATTGAGACTTTACTCCGAGTATCATGTATAAGAGCTACAGACAACCTGCAGAATACTCTTATAGATGAAGAAGTCCCGAAAAAGAAGATAAAGGTAGAGAAAAAGTATTCCGATGAACATGTGAAGAAATGCTATGATTATACGATAAAGATGTGTAAATATGTGCTGAATAACCTGGAGGATTTTGTGTGGGACCAGTACGCAAACCATATTCTAAGAAGTGCGTTGAAGTGTCTCAGTGGCATCACATTACTGCCCGGAGAGAAACCCAAACTGAATGCCATGGCTATCAAGAATGTGGATGATACTAAAGGTACCTTAAATCTTTAAAATGCATAATGGTTATTAATATTAAAGTGATTTACATAGTATTAAGTCCAGGATATCAATAAAAACACATTGTTGTGATTTAGAGCTCATACACACGAGCGGCACGATGTCGACGGCAGATGCAACTTCAGCCGTCGACACCCGTCAACGGCAGCCGCCGACGCGTCGACGGCAGCCGTCGACCAATAGCGTCGCTTGCAGTTGTTTGTGTTTGTAGCGTGCCGCGTCCGCCATTTTGTCAGTGGACTGCACATAGTCCAGGAGTGCGCACGCGTCGCGGTTTTGTAAAATGAGCTCCAGTGAGAATATTGATGTGGAATTGCTGATTGTAGCAGTAAAGAAAAATGCTTGTATTTGGAATTATAAACTACAAGAGTACAGTAACAAAACAATTAAAAACAGAGCATGGGCGGCTGAAAAAATGTCCATCTTGTCCTCTATTCATTAATATTTCTAAAACCCACGCACGTGTTTTTCTTTTTCGTTTTTGTCGACGTCGACGGAGTAAAAGCAATAACAGTGTTTCTTCTTCGGAATTCATTTTGCAACTGGCTCCTGTACAAAGAGAGTCGCCGATGGCTGCCGCAGAGCTTCGATATTGACAAGTCAACGGCAGCCGTCGACGCGTCGGCGGCTGCCGTTGACGGGTGTCGACGGCTGAAGTTGCATCTGCCGTCGACATCGTGCCGCTCGTGTGTATGAGCTCTTAGATGTGTTATTGCAGGTAGGGAGCTCAATAGCAGAAGTGAGGGTAGTTGTACATAAAACAATATGGCAGTGAGATCAGTCTTCATAAATCCACTTTATGTGAAACAACAAAGTAGAATAGATTGTATAGATGATAACATGACACATAGGATATTTAATGTTTTGAGTTTTCCAATATTTTGGCACAGTCTCATGCGTCACAATCACAAAGGCAATGCAAATTGGTTTTTATTTTTAAATTTAATCAGTATTTTTTTACTTATTAATTGGTTAAATTTTATCTTGGAAAAACACATTATGTCACACACAGGTAGAAACAAGTATAACTTGTTTGTCATCAGTTGTCAAGTTTTCCACTCAAGTGATGAGATGCATTATCTATTTAGCTAATCCGTCACTGTATTCTTCAAGGTATCCCACCTCACACAACCAAGATGGAGTACCGAGAAGTACCAGAGGAGTTCAAGGAGCTGGTGAAGGAGTTTGCTGGCCGGCTCTCTGCCTGGCCGCAGTTCAAAGAGCTGGCCTATCAGAACACCACCTCGGCTCTGCTGCAGGTGCTGCTGTATTCTGTCAAGAATGTGGATAAGAATATAACTAAGGTAAGTTGGAGATAGCTCTGTTGACACTATATAATATAGCCTTTTATTTCCAAAACTGTTACATTTAGTTTTGTTAAGATTAATAGTAAACTGACTAAAATAACTGGTTCATGTTTGTCTTGTTTCTAATATGTCTCTGAGTTTGGTGTGCCTTTCAGCATAGGCCTCCACCAACTGCCTTCATTGAGGTCTGTCCTCTGCAACTCTTGTCCAGTATGGTCCTAAAGTCAATTTTAAGTTGTCCTCCCATCTTGTTTGCGGACGCCCCTGGCTTCTGTTGCCGTCCCTTGGGTACCATGTTGTGGTTTGTTTGCTCCATTTTTCTGCCTTGTTTCGTAGCATGTGTAATTGTCTTTATGGAAACTGATTTACCAATGTTTGCAACACTAACTTATCATGTAATCTAATCTGCTTTGTAAACTCATCTCAATAAATAAATAAATAAATAAACCTCAACAACCTATTTTTGTGATAAGCGCATTATTGGCTGTTATCCCATAAGGGCTAGTGCCCATAATCCGGCCGGAGGTTGCCCTGCGAGAGCCTGCAGGCAGATGCTGGATGCGGCAAACTGAAGATGCTTTGGTGCTTGTTAGGATTCCTAACCCACAACCACACGCTAACTCATCCATCACATTAAATAGTACAACTATTACATGTGACGACTAAACATAAGTTCATTGTAAGTAGTTTTATTTATCCAACCACGTCAGTCAGCGGAAAAGATTCGCCGCTCCCAGTTCCAACACTGCTAACCAGACTGAGCGGTCGCGCGAGAGAAATTTATTTCTTAACTTATACTTATTAACTAACATAATAAGTATTTACGTTCAACTGCAGTTCAGAGGGTAACCTAGGGTTACACCCATAAACCCATACAAAATGATAACACTTTCAATCGCATAGCGCCACGAAAGGGTAACCCTATCGTTGCTAAAACCCTATGCAGAGGGTTACCCTTCGCTAGGGTTTTGCACGGGTAACCCGAGTTAATCGAAACCCTATCACTGCTAAAACCCAATGCACAGGGTTTCCCATTTTAAGGGCTTACCCAAAATCGGGGTTGTACGGTCCCTGGTTAGGAATAATATAATAACAAAGTCATTCACTCAAACATCATACTGTAATCTATATCGTATCCATTTTGAATAGAGCACAAACGTAAACAAAACGCCCATACTAAACCTAAAATTGACATAGTTGGCGCGTCCTTTTATACGTAATTTACATTACTTGTCAATTTTAGATCCTCCCTTCAATAAAAATTGGTTACAATTATCAATATCTGAAACTCGACGCCAAGCAAGTGAGATTTTGTTATTTGTTTCGTACTTTGTTTACTAACATGCTTCATTCAAAATGGATAAACCATAGTATGTAATACTTATTCTAACTGGGGTAACTAAGATAGACAGACGTCTCGCATAGAAGTGTATTGTGCATTATCCCCCTGCCTAAGCAGGCCCTAACCAGCCCAGCTCCTTGAAGTATTGGAGCAGGACTTTAGGTGACTGACAGCTTCGCTTCAGCGTTTCTGTGGGTATTGGTTTCTCAATGAGACACTTCAGCCCCGTTTTTTGTCTGGCCTTCTCTGTGGTCGTGCAGTGTACTACAACATGTTCACAGTCTCTTCAAATCAAATCAAATCAAATCGTTTATTTGCAAGAATACAATATTATACAATGTCAGATCTTATAACTAATTTGAGTAAATGTATTCAGCCTGCATGCAGGCGTGCAAATGTTATGCAAGTCATATTATTATAAGTAATTATCATATTATTATAGCATGATGAGCAGTACAAGTTTCCCAAGGTGGTTAGAAAAGAAAACCCGCAAAGAAAAAGGGGAGTTCCCACGAACCTTTATGGCAAATAAACATCTAATAAACACTAATTTATCAACTGATAAAAGAGCATCGTGGTGGTTTTTTTAAATCTGTCTTCTCTCTCCAGGAGCTAGTCAAGAAGCTGCTGGACGAAGCCTTCGCCCCCGAGGACTGGGTCTCCACCGGCGCTGATGATAAGAAGGACAAGGTGGATGTGGACGCGGTGGAGGAGAAGCCAGAGCTGGCCGTGGAACCGGCCAGTCTGCCGCCTGTGTTCCAGTCACAGTCAGCTGTTAGGTAACTACCTCAAGTACATAGGTTTGACGACCTCTGTGGCGCAGTGGGTGAGGGTCCGCCTGTGACGCAGGGGGTTCGATTCCCGTGTTTCGTCAAATTGTATTGTATTGTATTGTATTTCTTTATTAATCAAAAACTTATTCTAGTTTTATTACTACGACACTTTAAACCTTACATGGTTTGTCTAGTGTCGACAGTTACAGCATGTTGCCACACATTTGGCATGCAGTTATATGATAACAATATTAATATAATAAAGACTGGTACAGTTTAGGTGCCAGTCACACCTCATAAGGTTATTATCGTAACTTATGCCACAAGTAGTTATTTAAACCTACCCTACGATTCGTGAGGTAGGTTCCAAATAACTACCTACACACAGGTTTAACAGTATAGGGTGACTAGTTTGTGCGATCAAATGTTTGTACGATCTGCAGATATTTGTTCAGTGTGTCTACCTAGAGTTGTCACAGTTAAATCGTCTGACGTTACTACAATAGTTACGTAAATAAGCATATATAGTTATCCACAGCGCATTTTAGTACCCAACTATCCGCTAGAGGCGCTTTAGAAGTTTCCATACATTTTTAACGTGGTCCCATTTTAATTTTGTTCAGTTCTTACCATGGAATCCATGAAAATTCATGAAAAAACCGTAAAAAATTAAGTCGGTTTATAGTTTTTATAACAAAATCATTTATTATTGAACCCATTTGGCAACTAACTAATTCACTTTAGTACGCTTTTCCAATAGGAACTCATTTACCCTGGATTTGAAGACTCCAAGATTGTACTACAGAAAACAGATGCAGGAAGTTCATTCAACTCTTTGGCTGTGGATATTATAAGAGCAGTTTTGGTATTTTTTCTTTTTTAGGTTACTAGAAGCGGCGCTGTTCGTGGCTAAGAAGAAGACGTACACACAGTTATACGCGCGCTGCTTCCTCAACCGGCTGGCGCGGCTCGCCTCCGTGCCCATGCTGAACTTCACCGTGCAGAGACTCTTCGACAACTGTACCGTCAAAGAAGAGGTTAATACAAAACATCCTATAAAACATCATATTTCGGTAAATCATGTGTATTGAGCTTGGTTGCTTGGCTTGGAACACATGAAAATATACAACTACCCTAACTTACACAAAAAGATGGGGTTTCCTATTTTCAATAAAATTTTAATTCATTTTTTACTACTTTAATGTACAATTATTATCAGCGGGAAGAGTTGGGGTGGTGCAAATTCTAAACCACACAGTTTTCTAAATCTAAATAGTAAAGTATTGTAATGTTCCGTTCCAGCTAGAACCAATGTTCGAAGAGCTCTGCCCCCACCTGGGCACGGTGCTGGCCTGCGGCAACTCGGGCGTGCTGGTCGCGCTGGCCAAGGCGTGCCTGCGACTGGGCGCCAAGCAAGCGCACTTCCTCACTGTAAGTTTTTTTTTTTTTTATGCTGGACAATTCACACAGCATTATCTAGCCCCAAGCTAAGCAGAGCTTGTGTTATGGGTACTAGATAACTGATATACATAATACAATACACTACATAGATAGATATTTTTTATTATATATAGAAAACATCCAGAACGCCCTGAAAAAATATCTGCAGATCGTACAAATATTTGTTCCGTGGCGGGAATCGAACCCGCAACCTCCAGCCAGGCGGACCTTCGCCCACCGCGCCACAGAGGTCGTCAGAGTTGGCTACAGAGTCAGAGTCAAATCGTTTATTTCTTTAGAATTACAAAATAAGCACTTAGACAAGTCAAATTTTTACTATATAAACAGCTTGAAATAGTCATTACTATCAAATAAGAAATAAGATGCAATTGACTCTGAATGAAATTGAATGACTTGAATTCACTTAATTTGTTTGACCACTAGCGGAAGAAGTGAAAAAGAAACCACTAGCAAGTTTGTCGCTTATCAACTAATACAATCTTAGGATAACTTAGTCTAACTGGTCTTACATACTATTGTCTGTGTGGAACTGGGCGACATCCGGCCAAGCATTAACATCACATCACCTCACACTAATATTATAAAGGCGAAAGTTTGTATGGATGTATGGATGGATGTTTGTTACCTTTTCACGCCAAAACTACCGAACGGATCGGGCTGAAATTGTGTATACAGGTAATCCTAATCCTGGAATAAAACATAGGCTATTTTTTATCCCATAAATCAGTTCCCGTGGGATATAAATCACCTTTAAACGTTTCCATAGAATCAACGCGTGCGAAACCGTTAGCAGCTAGTATTATATAAATGCAAAAGGTTGGATGGATGGATGTTTGTTACCTCTTCACGCCATAACTACTGAATGGATCGGGCTGAAATTTCGCATACGGCTAATTCTATTCTGGAATTGAACATAGACTATGGAATTAAACCCAGTTCCCGTGGGACAGAAATCACCTTTAAAAGCTTCCATAGAAACGCGTGCGAAGCCGCGGGCAGAAATCTAGTTTAAAGTAATTTCGACGGAAGATCAGCGTTGTAGTAGCTATAACATTTAGCTATCACAATATAATGCTGAGTCGAACGCCATTTTGTAGCTTTAAGTTACCTATTTTATAAGAAGGTCTTATTAAGTATATAGCTTATAATGGTGTTGGTAATTTAATTAGTTTTAGTACATATTAATGTTTCATTTTTAGCTATAAATAAAGCATTTAAGTATCTTACTTTAAATTATAATTCCAGAACCTTGAGGCTGCGCTGAAGTGCTCGGAGCCAGACAAGCAGAAGTTCTTCAGCATCGCGTGCCTGCGCCTCACGCCCCTCGACAAGCTGGATGTGACGTCACTGGACAGAGAGTACTTCATACATGTGCATGGCAGCGTCATACTGCAGAGCATATTGGACTTTCAGGTTAGTAGATAAAGTTGTTATAACTCTTTTTTCTTATAACAAAAACAAATAATCGTTCGAGGCGGTTCGACTCTGGAACGACCTACCATATGTGTACAGTTCAATAACTCCTTCCGGGCGTTGTTGCGGCTGCCGCGCTGGTGCAGTGCGTCGGGCATGTTTGCTGACGCGGGCGTGGACAGCTTTCCAGCTGTGCTAAGAGCCCGCTGCGCCGCCTCGCTGTGTCGCCTGCGCGCCAGCCGCAACAGCCTCCTCGCAGCAGTAGCTGAGGACATGAACGGCCGATTCCTGCGGCATTGGGTAGGGGTGCATTCAGTGCTTGCAACCTACACCTGGCACTGAGTGCACACCTGCAGCTGTAAGCAATGTTGTGTTAATGTTATTTTCTTTTCTAAATGTGTAATTTATTGTAAAATGTACCGATATGGACCATGCCGCCGGTCTGAAATAAATGATTTTTTTTTATTTTTTTTTTATATATGACATCAAGAAAGTTGAAACAAAAGATGGTTTTAAAAAACTGACTCGTGAGCATTTTGTGGGAATCCTTTACCCGTCTTCTAGTTAAATTACCGTCTTTTCACTACACTTTTAGATTTTTGTAGGTATCTCTTGTAGGTATATGTAGATATTTTAATATATTGTTTTTATATAAAAAATTATTTATAGTTTAGACTTCATTATTTTTTTTATTTTAGTAAGTTTATGTCCTAGTTTAGGCATGCCGTTTTTGTTGTTTTTGACCTTGTGTGGTTGGCAGGTAGAAAATGCCATCGGCATTATGCCCACAATTTGTGTATTTTTTTATAATTGTGTGCTATAAAGTATTAAAATAAAAATAAATAAATAATAAGATTAGAAATGTATTTCCAAAATCAGTGAAAGTGTTCTTTAGGGTAGTTAGGGTGTTATTAATAATTGAAAAAAACAATTTCAAATAGGTACTCTCATAATAAATGTTCAAATTGTTTGCCGCCTACTCTAATACAGGCTCTACATCTTCTTATGAACGATCTTTTCAATTAAAAGAAATAGTGTACTCAAAAAACCAATAGCAACAATACAGGAACTTCCCGTGGGTGTCGTAGGCGGCGACTAAGGGATATCCACCGGGGGCGGGTAGCAGCGCCTCCTGCAATTATACCACCGAACTGCGTTCACTCGCATGCCCAGCGTTGGGATTATGGGTACTACCCCCCCATGATATAAAAGCCAATAAGACGCTTATATACGCTTACATAGATAGCCTTTGACATAAGGTGCCTTATAAACAATGGTTGTCTGGTAGATATCTCTGCAAGGGATAAGACCACAAATTGCAGGATACAGTTACGTAGTTAGTTCTTATTTTTATTTTAAGAACTTTCTAAACACCTATTGTAATCTATCTACATTTTTCCTGCAATAAAGTTTGTTTATTTATTCATTATTTATTTTATCAAGGGGAGGCCTGCGTCCAGCAGTGGACCAATATGATGTTGAGGTTGAGGAGATAGGTAAAATTAAAAGATAAAACAAAAAGTAGAGTAAATCAAAAAGAGTAAAAAAATAAAGTATAACATATAAACTCAAATATGTTAAAAGACATTAAAATATCACAATATAGGCCACAAAGCACCATCTAGTCCCAAAGTAAAAATATAAACCTGAATGTAACATTACTTTTCCAGCGTCCAGCCAAAGCCGTGAACAGTTTGTTGGAGCTAGAGGGTGAGCAGTTAGTGGTGATTCTCTGCGACGCGAAGGGCAGCCATATCGCTGATGCGCTGTGCTCGGGACAACATGTGGGGGTCAAGGCGAGGGACAAGCTCATATGGAGGCTGAAGGTAACAAGTCTTCTGTCTCTTTTTGTCCTTCTTTTTAACCGACTTCAAAAAAGGAGGAGGTTCTCAATTCAATTGTTTTTTTTTTTATCTTTGTTACCTTAGAACTTTTGACTGGGTGATTTTCATGATTATTTTTTTATTATGAAAGCTGGAGCTTCCCGTGTGGTCCCATTTTAAATTGGTTCAGTTCTGATAATGGGATCCATGAAAAAACTATAAAAATTTAAGTTTATAGTTTGTAAAACAAAATTAATTATATCGCAATAGTATTATAATTATGTAGGTGCTAAGATCGTGAGATTTTTTTTGTCTATTTAAAATGTATTGGGTTCATAGTGTATTTACTTCGTAATTTTTAAATTGACTTTTGCTTGACAATGGTGTCAATTCAGAAGCTACCAAAACTAAACTATACTAATTTGGCAGAACTAAAAATGTCGCCATCCCTGTCATAACCATCGAAATAACAAGGATGGCATCATTTTTAGTGCTTTCAAATTAGTTTAGTCAATATCGTTTATAGTTATCATTATCACTCTGATTTGGATTTTATGTTTGTTTTTAATGATTTTGTTTACACACAATGAAGTCTTAATTTACTGTGACATGTTCCTTGCTTTTAATAATGCAATTGAATTTGTCTGTGTTGATTATAGGTATAGAGGTAGTATTAAAATCAAGAAACTTTTATGATCGCCGTGGACCTAACATTATTTTTAAACCTTCGCGCAAAATAAATGTGTTATATTTGGATAGATAACTCTAAAACAAATAAAAAATGTGAATAGAAATAAAAATATGGTTATTTTCATGTATAGATAATATAGATATGTAAATAAATCAGAAACCTGACGCTTTGTGGACAAGTCATTATCATTTGTTTTTGTGTATTCTATCCAAATACATAACTTTTATTACGCTCGATTAAAAAAACTAACAAAATGGTGACATTTGTCCTATGTCGGTATCGGCTTTATTTTCAAGTTTTCTTTCTCCGTATATTATTTAATTTCGCCGAAAGTTTGCCTAAAATCACTGTTTGGGATGTATACAACGAGTATATAACGAGATAAATTTATATACTAGTGTGTTTATTAAATATTAATGCCAGACAAATTGTTATGTAATTATTTGTTATGATTCTTTTTGCAATAAACTATTCTAAACTTCTAAACTAAATATTATCCTTAGTTTTGGATGGCCAAAGTCAAACAGTGCAGTAGTTACCTACCCTAAGTCAAAGAAAATAAATGCAAGGACGGAGCATAGTAACTTATACCGTATCCATTTTGAATGTAGCATGTTAGAAACTACGACACAAATAACAAAATCTCACTTCTTTGGCGTCGAGTTTCAGATATAATTGGAAGCCATTTTTATACGTATAAAACGACGCGCCAACAAAGTGAATTTTAGGTTAAGTATGGGCGATTTGTTTACTAACATGCAACATTCAAAATGGACACGGTATAATTAATATAATAGAATAATTACCATTAAGATTGTGTTAGATAAAGACATAATAAATATGATGTTTGTGTTCTTTAAATAAATAAATATATTTGTTGATCGATAAACTTACAATCTATTATAATTCCAGGGTTACTACCAAAAGATGGCGCTGTCCCAATACGGATCGCGAGCCTTCGAGAAGATCTTCGCTGCCGCGTCGCCGGAACAGAGAGTCAAGATCATGAGCTCGCTGGCCGACAAGAGCAGCCTGCTGAACGGGACTGCGTTCGGGAAGCTGATCGCGGACAAACTAGACGTCGCTGCGTTCAAACTCTCGCAGAAGAACTGGGAGGAAATTTGGAAGAAGAAATCTGAGAATAAATAGAATGGGAGTGTATGGATGGTGTTTTATTTATATTGATAGAGTAGAGATAGAGAGTAGGTGTCGTGAGAGGCGACTAAGGGATATCTACTGGGGGCGGGCAGCAGCGCCTCCTGCAGAATAATTCTACCACTAAACTGCGATCCCCAACCCGCATTCCCAGCGTGGGGATAACAGTCAATAAAGGCGATGGACATCCGTCCAGATTGTACTTAAAAAAGGTTACTATTATTAGTATAGTATTATTATCTGTGCTATTACTAATTCGCTCCTCGGGCTATTAATAATTAAATTGTATTTAAAAACTAACAAGCTAAAAACCGACGTCTAAACAATCCTCAGTTTTTAACTGCCATGAACTCTGCAAGAGGTTCCATTTCTTGCCTCGCAAAAAATAGATAGTCAGATAGTCATTTTATTGGTAAAATCATTTACAAGTCACAGCATTGGTACATGATAAATAACAAATTAAATGAAAAAATTACATACTAAAATAATAATTAAATTGTCATTGTACTTAATATAAAAAATAAATTAAATTAATTACAAAGTAAAATAATAATTACCTAGTAAAATAAGTAAATTGAATTGGATTACATATAATTAAAAAGATAAAATAATACATTTTGTCACTTCACATTTTAGCTGTTAAGGAAATCCTTATAGTACGCCCTCTCGATAAGCCATACCTTAAGTCTGTTTTTGAATAAACATAAGCTAGGTGCAGTGACTATATGCTCCGGTAGTCGGTTATAAACAGCAGGTCCCAGCACGTGAGTGAGCCTATCCGACTTCGCCAACCTATGCTCCACTGAGGCGAGCCTGTCAGCTCCGCGGGTCTTGTACCGGTGGGCGTGACCATAGACGGGACATAGTTGGTTATCTTTATATTCCTACTAGCTGCGCCCCGCGGCTTCGCACGCGTTGTTCCTATGAAAACATTAAAAGGTGATTTTCATCCCACGAGAACAGATTTATGGGATAAAAAGTAGCCTATGTTTTATTCCAGTATTAGAATTACCTGTATGCAAAATTTCAGCCAGATCCGTTCAGTAGTTTTGGCGTGAAGAGGTAACAAACATACATCCATCCAAACTTTAGTGTGATTATTATTTAAAAATGATGTTGACTGTCCTGAACTTCTTAGCAAACTACACTTCAATGTAGCTTAGAAACAACCCCCTACTACATGTCCAACAAGTCGGAACGAAAAAAAGACAAAATTCATATTATTATTAATCATTTATAATATAATCCCTATCACATTATTATATTACACACAAAATACTTAAAACTAAACATATCATGATAAAAATAATTACTTACATAAAAATTTAAAAATTACAAATTGGATAAAATAAGATAAAATGTCAACAGAAAATACAATTAAATTATACAAAATTTAAATTTTATTCAGACGGAACCTATAACCATTTGCATCCACCTGTACTGAATGGGGCAGTCTGTCCGTGCTACAATCATCTTCAGGATGCCGCTTCTTCACGCACGCTGAAGTACTTATTAAGTAGATATTTTTTCGAGAATTATTTTGTTTATAATTTTTACCGTTATTTTATTTAATTGTTTGATAATTATTTATAATGTTTAATATACCTACCTATTCTACTTAGTATCTATGATTTAAATTTAAGTAGAGACATGTTGTTTAAATACTGTTGTTTAAGTTTTTAAATGATATTTATAAAGATTTACCTAGCAAGTAGGTGTCCTAGACACGATCCGAGACGTAACACATTGGAGAACTCTGTAATGTTAGTTCTGGTTTTTAATAAACGAATTGAATTGAAAGTACTGCGCGACTTCTTGCGAATGATCGCGTGAAAGCATATAATATAGTGCGAGCGAGTAGAACTTTCAATGAATTCGGCACGATATTGAACATTGACCCTTTTCACAGGGCAAGGCATCGCCTTGACTCTCAATTTCTTTTGAACATGATGTAATTATTTTTTCCTGATCATTAGCTATTGTTTCTTTTTATATTTAATTAAAATAATTTAATATAATTAGGTGCTTACGTAATTATTGTCGACGACAAACATTTTAGTGTTCTCTCTTAGATAGATCATGATGATTCTATTAGCGAATGCCTATTAATTACTTTCTGTGACTATTTTACTTTTGTATTTCTATTGTCATTAGTTAAGCGGATGGCAATTCGAATAAAATAAATAAATAACTGTTTTTTCGTAAGTATTGCGGGGCAAATATATATTATTATTAGGTATACCTACTACAAAAATGTGGGATAACCTTTAAACCTTTTTATCATTACAAGAGGCCTAACGACTTAAAAATTCTAATTAGTTTGTCAGTTAGATTAACAGACGACCTCTGTGGCGTGGTGGGCGAAGGTCCGCTTGCGACGCAGGAGGATGCGATTTCGATCCGTCTCGGAACAAATATTTGTACGATCTGCAGATATTTGTTCAGGGCGTTCTGGATGTTTCTATGTATAATAAAAAATATCTATCTATGTAGTGTATTGTTTATGTGTACCCATAAGACAAGCTCTGCTTAGCTTGGGGCTAGATAATGCTGTGTGAATTGTCCAACATTATTATATTATTATTATTATTATTATAATGTATTCATGGTCAAGTATTTTTTCTTTTGTCAATCAAATAAAAAATGATTTTGAATGAATGACTAAAAAGCGGGTCAAATTTTAGGACAGCGGGCGACGAGTGACGTCACGGCTAAGTTAAAAAAGTGTGAGTTTTTACTTTGCCGTGACGTCAAAAGAAAAACTACGTGTAACTCAATACCATCTAATAATCAAACTGACAAACTAATTAGAATCTTTTGTTTCAGGCCTATTGCAAAATAATCATCTAAACCGGTCCATAATTGACGACCGACGACCGGTCCGAAATCGTTGAACATTCATTAAAAAAACATACTCACAGCCAAACATAAAACCTCTTTCAGAAATCGGTTAAAATTATTAACAATTCGACAAACATAATGGAACTTTCCTAGAGCCTACGTAACCTAACAAGTTCATAATATAACAAAGTAAACAGGTAGGTATGTTAATTATATTCATGGTGGAAAATACTCGTTTTAAAAGTATTTATTTATTACTAAATAATTTTTTAATTCCTCGCGATTCTGAGAACGATTACTGGTCTATTAAAATATTATACATTCTCATAATGTTGGACAATTCACATAGAAAATATATAGCCCAATTTGTGTTATGGGTACTAGATAACTGATATACATAATAAAATACACTTCATAGATAGATATTTTTTTTACTATACATAGTAAACATCCAGAACGCCCTGAAAAAATATATGCAGATCGTACACACATTTGTCCAAAGGCACGAATCGAACCCGCAACCTCCTGCGTCGCAGGCGGACCTTCGCCCACCGCGCCACAGAGGCCTTCGTAAGTAGGTCCTATATAAAAAGATTATCACAAAAACATAATTATCACTCTAATATTATAAATGCGAAAGATTGTATGAATGTATGGATGGATGTATGTTTGTTACTTCTTCACGCCAAAACTACTGGACGGATCTGGCTGAAATGCATAAAGGTAATTCTAACCCTGGAATCAAATATAGGCTACTTTTTATCCCATAAATCAGTTCCCGTGGGATAGAAATCACCTTCAAACGTTTCGCAGCTAGTGCGCAGGACATATTATAGTGCACAAGTGTGCGCGCAAACACAAACACACTATTCCATCACTCTCATAATCCGATGGGACGGCTGACCGACACGACCGGGGAGAGGTTAGGCGCAGGATCAACAGCATCCGAGACACGGGGGTGTAACACCGCCAACTTCCTGACTCTGGACTGCTACTGTGAATTTTTCTTGCTAGAAAAACCCCAATAACAACTATTGGCTCGACCCGGGATTTGAACCAAGGACCTCATAATCAACGGTTGAACATACTGACCGCTAGACCAACGAGGCAGTTGGTCAAGCTTGATGTGAATTAGGGAATGTAGCTACTTAGGTTATTATAATTAAGGTAAGATTGAATCATAGTTTGAATATTACCAGTCCGTACAGTATGTACCTACCTATTTGGGTAGGTATTACATATATTAACGGGTTTTTTATGATGGCTTTCACGCCAAATAAGTAAGCAAGTAAGCAAAAAAAATCGATGCATATACCCTATTAGGGTATATGCTATGCATCGATTTTTTTTATTGTTTTAATCGATTCTTCAGGTCATTAATTAACCGAGGAATGATAAGACGCTCACTGAATTTCGCATTAACAAGGTAAAAAAAACAAATCAAAACTACAATCATTTTCGGGTGATAAAAACGCTGCCATATTGGCGCCATGTTTATGTCACGTCGACGCACACACTTGATTAAAACCTTTGGTGACGACCTCGGTAGTGATCATCTCAGGAAAGAGGTTTTCCGAAAAAACTGAAAATAATTGACAATACGAAATGTCAAGTGTGCAGAATAGTGTCAAATCAAGGTGCAGCAAGCAGAATAAAAAAAGAAGAAATGTGTACAGTGATGTCACGTCCGCTCTAGTCAATGGCGTAGCGTTTTGAAATTTTGCGATTGAGATTTAAAATATCAATTTTTCAATGGTTAAATTCTACAATAAAAACATCTCAAAATGCAAAAATAAATATGTAGATATGTTTCTATATCAATAGAGAATACATTTTTTTACCCATTTTGAAATCACATGCATATACCCTATTAAGACGTCATTCGGGAAAATGTCACTGAGTGGGTAATCCTTGTTTGTATTACCACAGAACCTGAAATATTTAGGGCCCCATTTTTCCAGTAGGTACCCATTTGTATAAAATCTCTATTTTAACCGACTTCAAAAAAAGAGGAGATTCGAAAAACTACTGATTTAAAAAAAAAATTTTACCTCAAAACTTTTGACTCGATGATCCGATTTTCATGATTCTTTTTAAGGCGCATACCCGAGCCAATCTGACAGCGATACCTATTTTATCATATTTTTACGTTTATCATAGGAATTTTAAAAAATCCTACGTTCAGTTTGTGGTATCTATTATAAGCTATTTTTTAATACTTCTTTCATAATTTTATCTCATATAGTTTAGGAGGAGATGCAAAATTAGAGTTTGGTGGCCAAAAAGCGCAACTTCGTATCTCTTCCTAAGCTTTACAAAATGAAACTATTACAGAGACATTAATAAATAGCTTATAATAGATACCAAAAACTGAACGTAGGATTTTTAAAAATACCTGCGTATAACGTAATAATAAGATAAAATAGTTGGGGGCGCCACTTTCGCTGCTGTATGGGCCTTAATTGAAAGCTGGTGCTTCTCGGTAGTTATTTCGGTTGTGATTTAGGTGATGATTTTAATTGTTTTATTGATTTTAATGATTATATTGGTTTTAACATTTCATTTTTAATATAATTAAGTAGTACCTGGGTGACCGTTTGTTTTTTTGGTAAATTGTGCTTATTAAAAATTATAGTAAGTAGTACTATTCGCCAATAGATGGCAGGAAGAGTCATATTTTTCACTTTAGTTCCTAAGGTGATTGAGATAAAGTTCATTATTGAAAACACGAATATAATAAATACTATTTTTAATAAACATCCGGACGAGTCAATTGAATACTTACGATAAATCTAATTATTGAAAACATAATTTAACTAATAAAACGACATTTTCTGAAAACGAATCCTAGCTAGATCGATTTATCACCCCCGAAATCCCCCTGTATACTAAATTTCATGAAAATCTTTGCCGCCGTTTATACTTTTACTTATATTTTGGTACTTATTAAATTTATTGTTGTCTGAAATAAACGAATTGAATTGAATTGTAGTGTGTAAAGACTACCTCATCTTTACTCTCATTACGCAACCTTTAAAAACCCCCGTTTTTTAGCGAACCTTTCGCAAATTTTAAATGATTTACCTAGGCCGTCTCCAGCCTGTTTCACTGCGAGTAAGCGCCTGACCATCGCACTAAATGAATTAATTTTGGGGGACAGTATCGCTCACGTCCGTAGCTACCCTACCCTCTGATACCCTACACGTGTCCTCTGGGTGGTGCTAAGCGCGATACCCTCTGGTGGTAGGCTTCGGCCGTGGCTTGTCACCACCCTCCGGACTAAGCCAGTCCGTGAAGCAATTCAGTTGTGTTTCGGAATGTGGTCCGGAGTAGCCATCTTCTAGACCTTCGTGATACACCGTCGGCCGCATCTTCGCTTTCCATCAGGTGAGATTGCGCTCAAACGAAGGTCTATTTCTGAAAATGAAAAAAAAACTGGTTTTGATACTAAAACTTTAAAATGTTATTAAGTAGGTACCTACCTACTATGGTGGCATTTCTAGTTTACTTAGTTTTTTCCACGAAACATACGTATTATATATATGTCCGCCTCCATCGCGTATATTATGTGAACTCGTCTCTGCTACGTCACTATGAATCTTGTAGTACAGTAATAAAAGGGAGCGCTTAATCAGGCGGTCAGTTTAATACTGTGAGTGGCCGTGAAAAGTTCTGCCGCGAATTGGTCGAAAATCGGGCGAATTACTCAATTCGCGAAGGTTATCAAAGTTCAAGTTTCTGACCTCAAAATGAAGGTATGTTATGTAATTTATCTGTTATAGAGTGCGTTTGATTAAATCAAATCAGTGTGATTTTATTACTTACTACGTTCCGCGAATTACCTTATTTATTTTAAATGTATAAATTATTTAAGGGTTCACCGCCAAAACAACTTTTATACAACATCGAAACAATCATCCAAATCTATAACAGAACAATAGGTTTATCCTAAATCTATTATGAATTTTAAACATATTGATTTTTCAAGAGCGTTTTATATGCGCGACACGGTTTAAAAATAATCCCTCAGGAATAAAATTTTTATAGTCCCTAATTCCTCAGCAATAATCCTAATCCTGATCCCTCAGGGATACAATTTTATGGGACAACTTTGGGGTCACTTTCAAATAAAAGGAAGACCATTAAATTTGACATAAGTAGATATAAGTATTTAATATGTTTACGTTTTGCTTACAATTAATCTAATGAAGCAAATGCTCAAAATGGGCCCATTGTAGAATAATTTAATTCTACTTAGAATTTTTCTATGATGAATGACGGTGAGGTGAGGTACCTCAACAGCCTATGTATATTGGTCCACTGCTGGACTCAGGCCTCCCCTTGGTAAACGCCTTATTGGCTGTTATCTCATGATGGGTAATGCCCATATTCCCCACGCTGGGCATGATGGTAGGGATCGCAGTTTGGTGGTAGAATTGTTCTGCAGAAGGCGCTGCTGTCCGCCCCGGTAGCTATCTCTTAGTCGCCTCTTAGGTCACCGGCGGGTAGAGTTGGTGTGGTGCAAATTCTAAGCCGGCACCACACGGCAACGTTATTTAGAAAAATAAACCGTTATTAATAAACCTGTTGATCGGCATCACAGGCGGTTATTAAAAAATCTTTGAATACCTATAATATAAAATATTTTCAAAATAAATAAAAAAGACGTCTTTTAGTAATCTTTCTTCTAATCTTTGACGACCTCTGTGGCGCGGTGGGCGAAGGCCCGCCTGCTACGCAGGAGGTCGCGGGTTCGATTCCCGCCTCGGGACAAATATTTGTACGATCTGCAGATATTTGTTCAGGGCGTTCTGGATGTTTTCTATGTATAATAAAAAATATCTATCTATGTAGTGTATTGTATTATGTACATATATGCGTTATCTAGTACCCATAACACAAGCTCTGCTTAGCTTGGGGCTAGATAATGCTGTGTGAATTGTCCAACATTATTTATTTATTATTTATTTCTACAATCCTCCTTGTGAAATAGCCACAGAGGGCTTTGTATTTTGAAAGATCTGTATGTAATTCTATTTTCAAACTAGATATCTCATTTCACACTATCACACTAGTATTATAAATGCGAAGGTAAGGATGTATGGATGAATGTTTGTTACCTCTACACGCCAAAACTACCGAAAGGATCGGGCTGAAATTGTATACAGATAATTCAAATCTTAGTATCAAACATAGGCTACTTTTTATCCCATAAGTCAGTTCTCATGGGATATAAATGACCCTAAACGTGTTCATCCACACAACGCATGCGGAGCCGTTATCAATATTTCAGACAACATTAAATATAATTCAATCTATTACCTTTAATGTTATGGTTGATATTATTAGAAACCACTCACTTTACTTATATTATTGAAGATAAAGCTGAAATACAGAGGGAGGGAAAACAGAGATAAAACTATTTTGCGCATCCGCAGCCTTCTCGAGAGTGTTCGCGAACGCCATATAAATTTTTCTTTCCTTTTCCTTTTCCGCTATAATCGATAGTGTTGCCCCATTGAATTATCAAATATTAGTAAAGATTTTATAAAATTCATGTCAAATGCTTTGGAAAATGAGCTCAATTTCCTGCAAGCTAACAATATGATATCCCATGCATGGGAACTGATTTACGGGATAAATAGTAGCCTGTTATTTATTCTAGGTTAAAACACAGCCCGTTTCGTACGGTAGATCTACCTAGTTTTGCCATGAAGAAGACAAACAAATACATTTATCCAAACGTTCGTATTAATAATATGTATTAGTCCGATAGAGATAGGTAGGTAATCAATTACAGTTAGCAAGTTATTAAATGAATACAAAATAAATAAAATTTTAATATCTGAGCCTGTACCTATACCTATATAAACCTATATATACCTGTACCTATACCTGTACCTATACCTATATATGTATATGTACCTATACCTACTAATATTATAAAGAGGAAATATTTGATTGTTTCTTCGAAACTACAGGACCGATTTGAAAAAAATATTTCATGGGGTAAAACAATAATAATTTATTCTTCTGTTACTCTAAAGATATAAGGATTTTCCCTTCCAATCAAAATAACCCAAGATGCTCATATTTTATTACAAAAACTTTAATAAGTATTTCTTTGTGCTAATATTTCTTTAAAGCAAAACTAATAAATTCAATACAATTGTCAATAATGTTCTTCACCTAAAAACCCCGTTGGTACTTTATGGAATTCTGATAAAAACATATTTTAATTGGCATATTGATTATAACGGCATGTTCAGTTTCAGTTACGGAGTTATTTAATTAACATTCCCTTTATTAAATATTTAAAAATGTCTTTTGATATTAAATATCTATGGAATTGTACAGAAGAAGTTCTTCCCGCGGAGACATATCTTCAGGAAAACGCGGGAATCTTTGTGAGTGGAAAAAACCTAGGTCTATTCTATATATCTGTGCCTAGACCTCTCTTAGAGCTAGACTTACAAACACCAGTTTCATAGTATCGGAAATACACTACTTCTTATATCTACTTGCCTATTTATTATATAACAGCAAGAAGTTCCTCGCGGTTTCACCCGCGTAGCTTCCGTGGGAATTCCGGGTAAAATATAGTCTATGTATGTGACTCCGTGAAAAGTAAGCTTTTTAATGATGATTTTTTTTATTAATCGGTCCAGTAGTTTCGGAGCCTATTATTCAATACAAACGAACTATCAAATTTTTCCTCCTAATACCTAATAGCAGTGCCTCGCGGTTTCACCCGCATAGTTTCTGTCCCCGTGAGAATTCCAGGATAAAATATAGACATTGTCACTCTCTGAAAAGTAAGCTTTTTAGCGATGAAATATTTTTGTAAATCGGACCAGTAGTTTCGGAGCCTATTCAATACAAACAAACAAACAATTTTTAGGAGTGACATATTCTATACTAGCAGCGCCCCGTGGCTTCGCACGCGTTGTTCCTATGAAAACATTAAAAGGTGATTTTCATCCCACGGGAACAGATTTATGGGATAAAAAGTAGCCTATGTTTTATTCCAGTATTAGAATTACCTGTATGCAAAATTTCAGCCAGATCCGTTCAGTAGTTTTGGCGTGAAGAGGTAACAATACATCCATCCAAACTTTCGCCTTTATAATATTAGTGTGAAGTGTGATTTTATCCCGGAATTCCCACGGGAACAGGAACTATGCGGATGAAACTGCAAAGCGCTACTTGTACCTAATAAAATGTTTATTTGTCTTTGTTATTATCTGATCCATATCAATACCAGTCGTAGCATCTCAACAGCTCAGTATTTTTAATGTTTATTTGTCTTTATTATTATCTGATCCATATCAATACCAGTCGTAGCATCTCAACAGTTCAGTATTTATAATGTTAATTTATCTTTATTATTATCTGATCCATATCAATACCAGTCGTAGCATCTCAACAGTTCAGTATTTTTAATGTATATTTGTCTTTATTATTATCTGATCCATATCAATACCAGTCGTAGCATCTCAACAGTTCAGTATTTTTAATGTATATTTGTCTTTATTATTATCTGATCCATATCAATACTAGTCGTAGCATCTCAACAGCTCAGTATTTTTAATGTTTATTTGTCTTTATTATTATCTGATCCATATCAATACCAGTCGTAGCATCTCAACAGTTCAGTATTTATAATGTTAATTTATCTTTATTATTATCTGATCCATATCAATACCAGTCGTAGCATCTCAACAGTTCAGTATTTTTAATGTATATTTGTCTTTATTATTATCTGATCCATATCAATACCAGTCGTAGCATCTCAACAGTTCAGTATTTATAATGTTAATTTATCTTTATTATTATCTGATCCATATCAATACCAGTCGTAGCATCTCAACAGTTCAGTATTTTTAATGTATATTTGTCTTTATTATTATCTGATCCATATCAATACCAGTCGTAGCATCTCAACAGCTCAGTATTTTTAATGTTAATTTATCTTTATTATTATCTGATCCATATCAATACCAGTCGTAGCATCTCAACAGTTCAGTATTTTTAATGTATATTTATCTTTATTATTATCTGATCCATATCAATACCAGTCGTAGCATCTCAACAGTTCAGTATTTTTAATGTATATTTATCTTTATTATTATCTGATCCATATCAATACCAGTCGTAGCATCTCAACAGCTCAGTATTTTTAATGTTAATTTATCTTTATTATTATCTGATCCATATCAATACCAGTCGTAGCATCTCAACAGTTCAGTATTTTTGAATCCCCAGGGTTCCATCTTCCCCCAAGTGCTGGCAGTACTAGCCATGCTCCAGCAGTGGGCATTTGCCCAGAACTCGAATGTCGCCGGGAACTTCTTCGACAGAGCTGGCAAGGCCATCACTCAGGAGATAGCTGATGCCAAGAACCCAATCGTGGGCGGCATCGCGTACGTGGGCAGCAGTCAGTGTAAGTACCTACCTATACATACAGAACTGGTGTGGATACAAAGAGGTTGGCATTTATTTTAAGGCGCATACCCGAGCCAATATGACAGCGATATCTATTTTATCATATTTTTACGTTTACGCATTAATAAATAACTTATAATAGATACCACAAACTGAACGTAGGATTTTTAAAACTTGCTGCGTTTAACGTAATAATAAGATTAAATAATTGGGGGCGCCACTTTCACTGCTGTATGGGCCTTAAAACTAGCTGCGCATCGCGGCTTCGCACGCGTTGTTCCTATTCGACAAAAAAATTAAGTCAATTACAGTCAATTGCAACTTATTTCTTGTTTGATAGTAATTAATCTTTATTAAGCGGTTTATATATAGTAAAAATTTGACATGTCTAAGTGCTTATTTTGTAAGTTTTTTTTTCTAAGTGTATAAACGATTTGACTCTAACTCTAGGGAAACGTTAAAAGGTGATTTTTATCCCACGGGAACTGATTTATGGGATGAAATAATGTAAATGCCTATGTTTGATCCCGGGATTAGAATTACCTGTGTGCAAAATTTCAGCCAGATCCGTTCAGTAGTTTTGGCGTCAAACATCCATCTATCCATACATACATCCATACAAACTTTCGCATTTATAATATTAGTGTGATATCGTAGATAGATATAAAATTCTTTATTGTACACTTATTGAAAGAAACAATACAATAGGACAGCTTAAAAAGTAACTGACAAGTGGCGGTCTTATCAATCAAGAGCGATCTCTACCAGACAATTATACTTATTATACTTATATAACTCTTTTCTCACAGAACTGCTATAGGTACTTACTAGGCACGTTATTTACAGATTTTTAAACAGTTATCGAAAGATTACCTATGAGAATAATATACTTTGTGTGTTATTTTCACACTAATATTATAAATGCGAAAGTTTGTATGTATGGATGGATGTTTGTTACCTCTTCACGCCAAGACTACTGAAGGGATAGAGCTGAAATTTTGCATACAAGTAATCCTACTAAATCAGTTCCCGTGGGATAGAAATCACCTTTAAACGTTTCCATTGGATCAACGAGTGCAAAGCCGCGGGGCGCAGCTATAACAATATAGAAATACAAATGTCTGTACTAAGTCTCGCTCCCTCAGGTACGAACGTGAAGAAGCTGATCGGAGTGGACTATGAACAGGTCCAGGGAGCCAAGGAACCGGACCTGGGGAATCTCACGCTCAACTTTATGTGTCCGTAAGTAATGGCACAACACAACTGTCAGACCAGTTAGACTTAGGCCCGTATTATGAAAGCTTGCTCAGTCATCGATCTATGCTTGAACGACGCTTTTCTATGGCATATACGTCACTCAAGCATAGCCCTATGGCTGAGCGAGCTTTTATAATACAGGCCTTAGTTATGTTAAGATTGTATTAGTTGATAAGCGATAAACTTTCTAGTGGTTTCTTTTTCACTTCTTCCGCTAGTGGACAAAAAATTGAAGTGAATTAGAGTCAATTGCACCTTATTTCTTATTTGATAGTAATAACTATTTATCAAGCTGTTCATATAGTAAAAATTTGATTTGTCTAATTTCTTATTTTGTTTTAAGTCTAATGAAATAAACGATTTGACTCTGACTCTGAACTCACAACACAATAGACTTATACCGGGTCCAAAGAAGTATCCTTTTTGGGATAATGCACCACTATGAATGTCTCTTTTTCTTCTGCAATGGCGTCTACGTCTGGTCGATCTAATTTTGCCATTGTCCGTAGATTAGAGTTAAATAAAATATAAAGTAAAGCAACGTTATTTGGTAACAAAGATAAGGTTAGTGAACTCTTTGATAAAATGCTAATCAAAAAAATACAAAATTATAGGCAACGTTGTACGTTAACGTTGTATTCATAATCCCGCTATGAATTTCTCCAATAACTTTTGGTCTTGTAGTGTCAAAAGAAACTTTGTCTATGTAATATGTCTATAAATAATGTGTAAATACCTACTTCATTCTATATTTGAAAATAACTTGACAACAATTAGAGAAATTCATAGTGGTGCATTATGCGAAGAAAAGGATACTTCTTTGCATGAGGTATAAATTAAAAAATAAGTACTGGAAATTCCTATTCACTTCGTAAAAACATATGACGTGTGTTTTTCCCCGCAGCAAAAGGAAGGGTGGTATGAGAATAACTTGTTTGTTTGCGAATCTGTAAAAATCTCAAACAGGTCGAGGTAGATACAATTTATTTTTTACTATTTTCTGCCGCGACTGCGCACGTGTAACATATTGGAATTTGATTTTTTTTATCGGGAAAGCAAACACCACCCATCCTAACTTTTGCATTTATAATGCGATAGTGATGTGTGATTAATGCAAATTTGATTTTATCGCAATTTTCTCAGCTAAATTTGATGAAAAAAAACCTTGGCGCATACACGAGTGAAAGTGGAGCCCCCACCTTTTTGTATCTTATTATGAACTTAAACACAGGAAGTTTTAAAAGTCCATCGTACAGTTTGTGGTATCTATTATAAGTTATTTATTAATACCTCTGAAATAGTTTAAATTTTGTAAACCTTAGGCTATACGAAATTGCGCCTTTTGGCCATCAAACTCTATTTTCGCATCTCTTCCTAAACTATATAAGATAAAACTATTACTGTTGTATTAAAAAATATATATAATAAAATAAAAAAAATAAAAAATATAATATTAAAAATAGCATAAAATAGATACCACAAACTGTACGATGGATTTTTAAAATTTCCTATGTAAAACGTTATAATATGATAAAATAGGTGGTCATATTGGCTCGTGTTTGCGCCTAAACTATGACGTTTAACGTCGCGCCGTGAGGCGCCCTGTATTTTGAAGAATACAATATGCCAATCACATCTCTTGCAGCGAGCTGACAGCCAAGTTCACCCTGGACTGCGTGACGAGGTTACTGCCCGTGAAGCGCGGAGTGGACCCCAAGTCCAAGATGGTCATATTCATGCACGGCTTCACGGACAACCCCAACAAAACCAACTTCCAGAACATTAATGACGCCTTCCAGAGTATCGGTCAGTGTTAAACAATATCACAGAAATCTATACTAATACTAACTGCGCCCCGCGGCTTCGCACGCATTTATTTTCCCATCTGTTAAACTTTCCCTAGACTTCCACGAACATTTCAAGACCATGATAAGATAAATCCGTTCAGCCGTTCTCGAGTTTTAGCGAGACTAACGAACAGCAATTCATTTTATATATGTATATAGAAGATAGAAGATTATAAAGAGGAAAGATTTAATTGTTTGTTTGTATGGAATAGGCTCCGTAGACTATATCACAGAAATCTATAATATCTATACTAATATTATAAAAAGGAAAGATTTGGTTGTGTGTTTCTTGTTTGTTTGTATGAAATGGGGTCCGAAACTACTAGACCGATTTAAAAAAATATATTATCATTAAAAAGTTTACTTTTCAGGGAGTGACATAGGCTATATTTTATCCCGGAATTCTCACGGGAACGGGAACGGGAACTACGCGGGTGAAAGGCGAAGCGTTGCTAGAAATCTAATAAGATATTAAAGAGACGCGATAGTGACGTCGCCATTTTTATGGGATATGCTATGCGTAGCTCGTGCCGGGTGGCGCTGGCTTAGAATTTGCACCACCCCAACTCCGCGGGAGTCGTAAGAGACTAAGGGATATCTGTTGGGAGCGGACAGCAGCACCCCCTGCAGAACAGCAACCAACCCGCATTGGGGATTATGGTCAATACCTTACCTACCCCCATTATTTAAAATCCAACAAAAAGAGAGAAAAAATAGCTGAAACGAATCGTGTTCTATTCTTTTTAACCGACATAAAGATAGGAATTGAGAAGGTTCTCAGTTCCTCGAAACTTTTGATTGGGTGATCCGATTTGGATGATTCTTTTTTTATTTGAAAGCTGATGCTTCCCGTGTTGTCCAGTTCTGACAGAGTCAAAGAAACAATGGCATCTATGAGAAAACTATACAATTGATTAGTTCTACTAGTTTTTTATACCAAAATAATAAATTTACATAATTGATGATAAAATTCATTATACCTATTTTTTTTTTGCATTAATCTTTATTACCTTGGTTATCGATGCTTTTCTGTTATTTGTACGAAATGTATTGTGATGTTAGTTATGTATTAGTTATGTATTGTTAAGTTTACATTACGTTTTACACAAAATACCCATTTTCAATGCTATTTTAGAACATTTTAAAATCAAATCAAATCTTTGGTCGATCAAGAAATTTACCTGTGAAAACTAGAGGTAGAGTACATGTAAACTTGTATTTGAGTAATAACTGGCTTGTCCTCTCGGCTAACAATCGAGATTACGAGTTGATTGAGAAAACATAAGTAATTAATAATTACGTTCAGACAATGGACTCTATCTTAATAAGCAGACACTAACAAGTAGTGCTAGTAAATAACGATAGTCTCAGGAATCTAGATATTGAGATTGTATCTGCTTAATAATCATCATCATCAACCTATACTAGTCGTACCTAGTGGTTGGCTAAATAAAAAACATATTAGTATACCCAAGTTATTTTCATCTGCCACTCTAGCGCTCCCTGGCTCAGTTGAACGGAGACATTATATTTTCTTTTTTATCTTTCGATCATGAGCTACTCCACAAGATTACATCATTGATCTACTGAGCTTAATGGCCTCCGGACCACTTGTAACATTAGGCTGTACCTTTGATGGTACAATTGGCACCGATTTGACCCAATTTCACCATTGATGGTACAACTGGCACTGAAGTTTACTGACTTGTCCCACTAGTACCCTTAGTCCAACCTTAGTAATGGCTAAATGAGTGATATATATATCTATAGATCAAAAAGATCTTTATCACTCTTTTCCTTGAAGTGATATGATATGCGCAACTCTAGCAAGCACCAGCTAGTCACACTAAAATTATAAATGCGAATGCTTGTATGGATGTACCTATGGTGGATGTATGGATGGATGGTGGATGGATGTTTGTTACCTCTTCACGCCAAAACTACGAAACGGATCAAGCTGAAATTTTGCATACAATTAATCCTAAACCTGGAATTTTAAACGATATGTACAAAGGCGAGCTTAACCCTGATAAAGAGTTTTCTTCCAGCGAAACCTTAGTTCAAGGAATCAAACATAGGTTACTTTTTATCGCACAAATCTGCTCCCGTGGGATATAAATCACCTTTAAACGTTACCTTTATACCTTCATGGCCCAAGACGCAGGTGCCGGTCTCCGCTTAGTGAAGCTGCGGCGCGCGTGTCGCACCGCAGAGCTGGGCAGTGAATGCATTAATAAATCGTGTGTTCCAGGTCACTACAACATCCTAGCGCTGGACGCGGCTCCGCTGATCCGCTGGCTCTACCTCCACTCCAGCACCTACGTCCGCTTCATCGGAGAGCGGCTGGGGGAGACACTCGCTGCTATGGTGCAACGTAAGTCTATCTTACAACTTAAACGAATACTGTTACATCCAGAATAGGGTATATATGCATGTGACTTCAAAAAAGCTAATATTTATTTACTTATTCTATTCTATTCTATTCTATTCTATTCTATTCTTGATATTAAAATTTATCTGTAATATTTCGTATTTTATGATGTTTTTACTGTGAAATTTTTTCATTGAAAAGTAGATGTTTTAGATCTCAACCTCAAAATCTCAAAATGTCTGAACAGAACGCTATTGGCACCTGAAGCGTGACGTCATATTTGAACATTTTTGTATGGACTCGATGATCCGTGACGTGACAGAATGCAAGGGCTAACTAACATGGCAGCTTTTTTATCACTGGAAACTGAGTTTTACTTTTTTATCTTAATAATTTAATTTAGCTTAATACATCAACGAAACATTTTTCTATAATCGTATATCTTTATATAACCAATTTTTCTATAATCGTATATCTTTCTATATCATATACCCTAGTATGTGAAACTCGACGCCCTGAGAAGGACGTATTAGCCACTTAAACTTGAAGGCAGATGTGCCCATCATTCCTCATCCCCGACCATTCTTCCGCCATCTTTACTTCCCCATCCCAAATGCTAGTAGAAACGAAAATAAAAGGAACCAGTTTTTGGACAAGAACCTAAGTCTACTTATCAAGATAAACGTAGTCTGCTTATGCTAACGATGCTAATTTTATAACGAGCTATTTTAATATTAGCAGAAAAACACACACAAACTTAAGCTTGTTCAAGGACAAGTAACATAATTGACGTAATCCGCTAGTCAAACAATCCACATTACTCAGAACATAACTAATCAGAAAGTAAAAATTTATTTATATTTTAATCATGGTAAATATTCCGTTTTAAATGACTTTAACTGTTAACCATGATGGATTAAAAAGTTTAGTTGTTTTCCAACAACAATTTTTAATTCTGACTCTGAGCAATCTTAGATCTAAACTGACGTAGCCCTTTGATACTGATAAGTTTTTCATATAAAAGATGTCAACGCGCCGCTGCTAGTGCGACGAAAAGTAGCTGACTTGTTACACGTCCATCTATGACTGGTAATATATAATATTCGATTAGTATAACTAGCATATTTCTGTGGGTCATGTGAAAACTAATTAAAACTTAGTCTTTATAGAACTCAAAGATATATAGATAAATAATAATAATTGCGTATGTTAGCGGGGTATCTACGAATCTTATTTGTGATGGAAGAACACCAACGTTTTATCCCTTGACGAGGGAATTCATACGTAATGAACTCGTCAAACTATTACATTAGTTTTTATAGTAAAAATATAGATAATACCTTATGGTACCGCACAAAGATAGAAAACAATTCAGAAATAAACGCTAAGAGTCTAGTTATAGTACCTCAATGCTAAGAGCAGACGAAGTACAATAGTGGTTTAGTCGCTATGAGCGATGTCTTCCAGGCAACCTTAGGATAGACTGGACATGTAAGAAATGCTAGATCTTACATGTCAAAAAAGCAAACAATTAAACTTACACTACATACACCTACATCTAATTAATAATTAATTTACAAACGTAACATAAAAAAAAAGTTGTCTAACTGGATAATGCTGATGAAGTAGTTTAAAGCGCGAGTAATTTGCAAGATAATCGGCTACCTAACGGAAAAATATTTATTATAATCCGACAAATACCCAATTCTAGTTATTACGTACCTACTAATCTAATACAAAAAAAAATTACAAACTACCGGTAAAATATTAACAAAGTAAACAGTACTTAGATATTTGTCATCAACCTCAGTAAATCCTAAAAACTTTGTTAAAACCGCAAAAACCCACTTGAATAATAATTATTATTGAATTTATTGCGAATTCCTGATTACAAAAACATATTCGATGCCGTCATACATCCGCGATCCTGCAATTTCTAAACACCTCACGTGCTGGCAATACATGGATCTCTAATCACCATGTATGGAATGACAGCTTAGGTCATCTGTAAGGTCCACCAGGTAGGAATGGCTTATTACTTATATACCTACTTGCTTATTTATCTACATAAATATGTACGTATATTTTAACATAGAAGATGGTTTCGATAGGGTTATCAAGTGCGAAAGATTGAGTGGAATTTTTTGAATTTAATAAAAGAAGTAGGTAAGTAAAGTTTGAATCGTTTAAGATTTTTAGTCCCTGAACAATTAAGAGAATGTGCTTTATTTAGGTGCGTACGCACTTATGCTTCCTATTTTCGGTTATTGATTCAAACATTTATTAAATAATATATTGTTTTTTTTCTCGTCTTGATGCATTATAATAAGTATTGACTACACAGAAACAGTTCGGTGTCTTGAAATGATATGAAATAAAAATACTTATCTTACCTACATACCAAATTATTTTCCGTCCGAAATAAAATTATTTTATTTATTTTATTATCAATAAGAATGAACCAAATGAATTTAAATCTGATTGATAACTTTGATAAGTAATCGGTAACGGTATAATTCACGGACTATTTCTGTAACACAGTGTTTATTGTATGCAATCAACGCTGGTAACGGACTAACAAAATAAAATAAAACGAATTCGACTCTACTAACCTCTTGTTCCGTATGCACGAAACTTGTCAGGCTCTACGCAAACTGTCTGCGTCAAAATAAGGCGTTCACAATTTTGAGTTTTATCTTTGTAAGGGTCTTGTTATCTATGGGGGAGGCCGCGAAATACCTGATCAAAGGGTTTCGGTAAGAAGACTCGCTTGCACAAAGATAAATAATAGGTTGTGTGGTGCCGGCCTAGAATAGCACCACCCCATTTCTTCCCGTGGGTGTCGTAAGAGGCGACTAAGGGACATAAACCGGAGGGCGGGCAGCAGCGCCTCCCGTAGACCGAAAATATCACCGAACTGCGATCCCCAACCCGCATGCCCAGCGTGGGGATTATGGGCACTACCCCCCCAATGATTGCACACGCCAAAAAGTGGCCCCTAGTTCCCGGCCGCCTCGCTATTCCTGGCCATGGTATCGGCCATGGTAACGGCGGGGCAGGGGGTGCTAAGAATCCCCGGGCTACGGCAGGCTACCGATCATTACTTAAAAACTTGACCCTGGCTACGTTTAACGGACGCACTCTGAGGCTTGATCACCATCTAGCGCAGTTGGAAGTGGAGTTAGAGAACATTAAATGGCATGTTCTGGGGTTATGTGAAGTCCGTAGAGAGGGGGAGGACACCGTAACCTTAGACTCGGGCCATCTTCTCTACTTTCGCGAGGGTGATAAAACATCCCAGGGTGGCGTAGGCTTCCTCGTCAACAAGGCCCTCTCTAACAACGTTCAGGAAATCTCCAGTGTGTCGACCAGGGTAGCGTACCTGATCCTTCGGCTGTCCAAGCGGTACAGCTTGAAGGTAATTCAGGTTTACGCACCGACCTCGGCACACTCGGATGATGAAGTGGAGGATATGTACGAAGACATATCCAAAGCCTTACATAACACCACCAAGGCTCACTTCAACGTTGTTATGGGGGACTTTAACGGCAAGGTGGGAATCCGGACTGGCAACGAATCCCGAATAGGCTCGCATGGTTATGGAGTTAGGAATCACAGGGGGCAAATGCTTGTCAACTTCCTTGAGAAGGAGGGGCTGTTCTTAATGAACTCTTTCTTTAAGAAACCGCCCCAGAGGAAGTGGACGTGGCGAAGCCCCGACACTGTGACTAAAAATGAGATCGACTTCATCATGACGGATAGCAAGCACATATTCAGAGATGTCTCAGTGATCAACAGGTTTAATACCGGATCTGATCACCGACTGCTCCGAGGCTCTCTGAATATCAACTTAAAGCTTGAAAGAAACCGTCTGATGAAGTCCACGCTCCGACCTAACCCAATCCAGATCATGGCGGGCACCGAGAAGTTCCAGCAGCTTCTCGGGAATAGATTCATTGCCTTGGATCCCACTGATGACGCTGACGAGACCCTACACAATCTGGTCGAAACGTTGAGGAACGAGGGCATCAGATTCTGCCAAAAGCAGCGTACTGGCAAGAAATCCGAACTCTCGGAAGAGACTCTCAGGCTGATGGCAAAAAGACGGGAAACCACCCAAGCGACTTCTTCAGACAGGTCAGACCTGAACAAGCGAATTGCGAAGATGGTACGGCGCGACCTTCGGAGCTCCAACACACGCCTCATTAAAGAGGCAATAGAGCGAAACCGAGGGTCCAAAGTTTTCACTCAGCAGCTTGGCAGGAGCCACCTGACGAAGCTTAAAACGCACGATGGGAGGACCGTTTTGTCGAAGCTGGAGATATCCGCCGAGATAGAGGATTTCTATGGCCGATTATACGCTGCACATGCCCCTCGTCCCCAACGAGTCGACCACGATTCAAGAGCCACCCTGACACGCCACTATACCGACGAACTGCCAGACATCAGTCAAGACGAGATTGTGCTAGCTCTGAGGCAGCTTAGAAATGGAAAAGCCCCCGGTGAGGACGGCATAACATCAGAGCTTTTAAAAGCCGGAGGAGCCCCTGTTATACAGGAACTACAGAAACTCTTCAACGCCGTCTTTCACAGTGGGAGAACTCCAAAGGCGTGGAGCGGGAGTTTGGTGGTGCTCTTTTTTAAGAAGGGAGATAAAACCCTCCTTAAAAACTACAGACCCATCTCACTCCTGAGCCACGTCTATAAGCTGTTCTCACGAGTGATCACGAACCGTCTCGCCAGGAGACTCGACGAGTTCCAGCCACCGGAACAGGCCGGGTTTCGCGGAGGATATGGCACCATAGACCACATACACACAGTGAGGCAGATTATACAGAAGTCCGAAGAGTATAATCAGCCCCTGTGTCTGGCCTTTGTGGACTATGAGAAGGCCTTTGACTCTGTCGAAACCTGGGCTGTTCTGGAATCCTTACAGCGATGCCAAGTAGACTATCGTTATATCGAGGTGCTGAGATGTCTCTACGACGCCGCGACCATGAGTGTCCAAGTACAGGACCAGCAGTCCAAACCCATCCAACTGCGCAGAGGAGTGAGGCAGGGGGATGTTATATCCCCGAAACTGTTCACGAGCGCCTTGGAAGATATGTTTAAGACACTGGACTGGAAAGGTAAGGGCATCAACATAAACGGCGATTACATCTCACACCTTCGATTCGCTGATGACATAGTCGTAATGGCGGAGTCGTTGGAGGAGCTAAACCGGATGCTGGACGGCCTAGCTTTAGCCTCACGATGCATCGGTCTCGGCATGAATTTGGATAAAACCAAAATCATGATCAATGGCCTCATTGATCCGGGACCGGTCGTCGTACATGGCCACCCTCTCGAAATTGTTTCCGAGTACACTTACCTTGGGCAAATTCTGCAGTTGGGTAAAAACAATTTTGAGAAGGAGGCCAAGAGGAGGATTCAGCTAGGCTGGGCAGCGTTTGGAAAGCTACGTCGAGTCTTCTCGTCATCCATACCGCAATGCTTGAAAACGAAAGTTTTCAATCAGTGCGTCCTACCCGTCATGACCTACGGAGCTGAGACGTGGACACTCACGATAGGGCTGGTCCACCAGTTTAAAGTCGCTCAGCGAGCTATGGAAAGAGCTATGCTCGGAGTCTCTCTGAAGGATAGGATTCGTAACGAATA
Organism: Eupithecia tripunctaria; assembly: GCA_955876795.1. NCBI lineage: Eukaryota > Metazoa > Arthropoda > Insecta > Lepidoptera > Geometridae > Eupithecia > Eupithecia tripunctaria. The sequence continues at coordinate 857,498 of OY041623.1, read as the reverse complement.
CATCCGACAGAGAACCAAAGTTATCGACATAGCTCAAAGAATTAGCAAACTGAAGTGGCAGTGGGCCGGCCATATCTCGCGAAGAACCGATAACCGCTGGGGTAAACGAGTTCTTGAGTGGAGACCGCGACTCGGCAAACGTAGTGTAGGACGCCCTCCGGCCAGGTGGGATGACGATCTGCGAAAGACTGCAGGCAGATGCTGGATGCGTCAAGCTGAAGACAGGGCGCTATGGCGCTCATTAGGGGAGGCCTATGTCCAGCAGTGGACTAATATAGGCTGATGATGATGATGATGAATTATGTTTAAGTTGTGAAACCATACAAATACGTCAAAGTTAATCAAATTAGACATATAAAATCATAGTGCAACTGAGCCTGAATCTGGCACGGTGTTCTTTATAAGAATTTTATAAAAAAGGGACCTTCCAACCAAATTGGGTAACAAAGAGCTCAACCAAATAATTGTTCATACCTGTGGTTCATACTTGTCGGCCAAAACCTGTGGTATTCAGGTGGCAGCCCTACAACGCCGTTGTCGGAAGTCACCGGTCACGCGAACCAGTTTCATCTATAATAGCCTCAATTAGGTAGATTATATAAATAGAAGCCATTACCATCATGTTATGGTCGCAAACTGTATGCCAAGTGTTTCAATAACACGAATTATATGGTAATAACTAATCTAATCAATTATGTGTGGTTGGTAGATTATATGTTTACTATATAGTTTATTTGGATTTATGACTTTTAAAAGATGAGTCTATTTTAATCGCCAGGATGTAGGTTCTTTGCGTATAGGTTTATGGTCTTTTGAATGTGGTTTTCTAGGACTTTTTGACGTTATAACGTCTATTAAATCGATGAACATGGGTAGCATTATTCAAAAGTGTCAAATTGTAGATGATATTGTGATAACGACTGAAGAACTGAAGATTAAAGTTCTAATTTCGTCTAATTGATAGCGTTGATAGAGCCTGTTCAAAAAGAGAAGAGTCGTGGCGTTACGGTGAAATACGACTTTTAGTCGTACTGCAATGGCAGAGCAGTGTTATCAACGCAACAAAAGTTGTCAATTGGCACACGCGCGCCCTCACTTCCCTCGACCCTTCTCTTCTTGAACAGACTTTAGCTAATTAACACCAGAATGGCAAACACAGTAGTATAATTATAAATAAATAAAATAGCGCGACGCATCGGTCTCGGCATGAATTTGGATAAAACCAAAGTCATGATCAATGGCCTCATTGTTCCGGGGCCGGTCGTCGTACATGGCCACCCTCTCGAAATTGTTTCCGAGTATACTTACCTTAGGCAAATTCTGCAGTTGGGTAAAAGCAATTTTTAGAAGGAGGCCAAGAGGAGGATCCATATGGGCTGGGCAGCGTTTGGAAAACTACGTCGAGTCTTCTCGTCATCCATACCGCAATGCTTGAAAACGAAAGTTTTCAATCAGTGCGTCCTACCCGTTATGACCTACGGAGCTGAGACGTGGACACTCACGATAGGGTTGGTCCACCAGTTCAAGGTCGCTCAGCGAGCTATGGAAAGAGCTATGCTCGGAGTCTCTCTGAAGGATAGGATTCGTAATGAATACATCCGACAGAGAACCAAAGTTATCGACATAGCTCAGAGAATTAGCAAGCTGAAGTGGCAGTGGGCCGGCCATATTTCGCGAAGAACTGACAACCGATGGGGTAAACGAGTTCTTGAGTGGAGACCGCAACTCGGCAGACGTAGTGTAGGGCGCCCTCCTGCCAGGTGGGATGACGATCTGCGAAAGACTGCAGGCAGTGCTGGATGCGTCAAGCTGAAGACAGGGCGCTATGGCGCTCATTAGGGGAGGCCTATGTCCAGCAGTGGACTAATATAGGGTGATGATGATGATGATGATGATGAAATAAATAAACAATGCTGGACAATTCACGGCAAATTTTATGTTTGTTACCTCAGACCTTTTTGACAGGGTGGTCCGATCTTCATGATTCTTTTTTTTATATGATAGCTTGTGCTTCCCGTGGGGTCCCATTTTAATTTTGTTCAATTCCAGGGACAATGGGATCCATGAAAATTCATTAAAAAACTATTAAAATTATAGTCGGCTTAAAGTTTTTTAAAACAAAATTAATTCGCTTTCCGCTGTCTGTCTGTCCCTATGTATGTATGTTTAGATCTTTAAAACTACGAGCAACGGATTTTGATGCGGTTTTTCTAATAGATTCTAATAGAGTGATTCAGTACCAAGTCAATATATTTATGAAAATTTGTTGAATACTTATAAAAATATCAATAGTTTCCCAAAAATAGCGAAATACATAATGTAAATACTAGAAATAAACATAAACAGCTGTACCCACAACTAGGCTTCTAAAACTAATGTATCATTTAAGGGGCAATGTACATATACGCTTCTACAACAAAACCCCTACTGAGCTGCAAAAAATATCAGTAAATAAATTCAAACAAACTGTCAAAACTTTACTATGCAAAAAGGCTTACTATAATATATCAGATTATACAGAGGATAAAAAAGCTTGGGTCGGATTTTGCTCCAACTCGAAAAATAACAACTAAGGCTAAAGGTTTCTTCGTCGTTTTTTTACTTTAGTCTACATACCGAAGCGATCGAAATCAAAAATACCACTTTATTTCTGTGTCAGTGTATTTTTTAATATGATTTGACCTTTTCTAAGTGTACATTTATTGTATTTATGGAAATAAAGCATTTTTGAGTTTAACTTTGAGTTTGAGATTCAAGAGAAAGGTTTATAATGTACTAGCTGCGCCCCGCGGCTTCGCACGCGTTGTTCCTATGGAAACGTCACGAAAAAGGTGATTTTATAATACGGGAACTGATTTGTAGGATAAAAAGTAGCCTATGTTTGATTCCTGGATTAGAATTACCTGTATGCAATTTCAGCCCGATCCGTTCAGTAGTTTTGTCGTGAAGAGGTAACAAACATCCATCCATCCATCCATCCATACATCCATACAAGCTTTCACATTTATAATATTAGTGTGATTATACATCAGCATTGCATTGCACTGCACCCGTACGAAGCCAGGGCGGTTCGCTAGTGATTAAATAATCATCTTCATCAGCCCGTATTCGTCCACTGCTGATCATACACCTCGTCAAACGACGCCCCAAATAATGATCAAACATCTTAATTCCAGATGGCCTGGACCCGAAGAACATCCACCTAGTGGGTCACAGCCTCGGCGCTCACATCTCCGCCTTCGCAGGGAAGCGGTTCGCGAACCTCACTGGCACCAAGGTATGTCATCCTAGCCTCATGAACACATATGTCCATTGCTGGACATGCCTCTCCGAACAAGGGGGTATCTTGATATTGATATTGAGGAATCAACCCCATCCACAAAAAGCTGAAACGAAGCTGTCAGTCACCCAAAGTCCTGCTCCGATACTTCAAGGAGCTGGGCTGGTTAGGGCCTGCTTAGGCAGGGGGATAATGCACAATACACTCCTATGCGAGACGTCCGTGCAGATCTTAGTTCCCCCACTTAGAATTAGAATTAGAAGGGGTATCTTATCTTATATCTAAAACTGTTAAAATTGTTCTATGTAGAAATAATAAATTGCTATACATAGCTATAGTGTAAGATGACAAATTGCTATACCTATCTAACATGGTGTAAGTACAGTCGGCGTCAAATTGATATGAGCATCTAGAGTGGCCAAAATGATCTGAAAAACAATATGAAAGCAATTTGATATACGCAGTTCGTATCATCATATTATTTAAAGCACCCAAGGTGTTCAAAATATCTTACTACTCATTGTTTTATTTTTATATGAGCAGCCAGGGTGTTTAAAATTGTCTTAAACAAAGCGCTCAAATAACATTGCAAGTATTCACTCGAAAGAGTTTGCATACTATCTTTGAGAGCTTTGTTTGCTAAGATAATTTTGAACGCTTTGACTGCTCATATAAATATGATAAAATGTGTAGTAAGATATTTTTAGCACCTTGGGTGCTTACAACAATATCCTGATTCGAACTGCGTTAATCAAATTGATTTTATGTTTTTCAGATCATTTTGACTACTCTAGACGCTTATATTATAGATATTTGACGCTGACTTTCCAACATCAGTTGTAACTAATAACCTAAGCTACCTATCTAGATGTACATATTTACTCGTATAATAAAAAAATGAATCGCTAAACGTGTTGGTAAGCGAATAACTCAATAACGCCTGGACCAATTTGGCCAATTCTTGTTCAAGGATCGTTTTTACGGCGAGATAAATTCTAATAAATGCCGGAAAACACCTATAAACGTTTCCACAGGAACAACGCGTGCGAAGCCGCGGGGCGCAGCTAGTTTGCAATAAATTATTTTGAACTTGGAACTTGGAACTTTGAACTTCTATTTAACCTTTGCATCCATCGCCCCAAATCTTGCGCATTTCTATCTATGGTTTATCCATTTTGAATGGAGCATGTTAGTAAACAAAATACGACACAAATAACAAAATCTCGCTTGCTTGGCGTCGAGTTTCAGATATAATTGTAAGCAATTTTTATTGAAGGGAGGATCTAAAATCGACAAGTAATGTAAATTACGTATAAAAGGACGCGCCAACAAAGTGAATTTTAGGTTAAGTATGGGCGGTTTGTTTACGTTTATGCCTCATTCAAAATGGACACGGTATAGGTGTTAAATTTCCTTCTCCAGGTGGGTAGGCTGACAGGGTTGGACCCCGCTGGGCCTTGCTTCAGCCACGTCGACGAGGACCTGCGTCTGAAGGCCACGGACGCGCAGTATGTGGACGCGATACACACCGACGCCGGAGTCTATGGCATCACGGACCCTGTCGGTGAGTGTTCCACCAGATAGTGTTTTAAATGAAGTGACCTGGGGCCTGATTCCACTGACACAATCGCCTCACTATGACAATATTATCGCTTCATTATCGCGTTACAATCACCGCCATTGACACCTTTTGGTATTCTACTAACACGATCTTTTTTTGTTTATGCCATATATATGACTATTACGATTATGATTATATGCCCCACCACATTATTGACACGATATTATAAGTCATAGAGATTGTAATCTTATGGTATTGGAATACCAAATAAATTTACGACTAAATCACTATCTTAATCGTATGGCGCCATTATAGCAAAATAGTGGAATACGGCCCCAGTGTTTCAATACACATTGTCATGACCTGTTTCAATACACACAGGACCAAAATTTTTAAAACGGTCATGTTTAGAATCATTAAATTAATAAAGATATAGAAATAATAATTACCATGATTTGTGTTATTTTCGAGTTTTGATAATTAAACCGGATGTAGTGGTAACTTTCGTAGCAAAAGATCTTTATGTTTTTAAGATCTTTTGGTAATGATAAAAAAACTCGCGCGCAGTGCAGTGACTTCAATTGTGCAGTGATCATGGCGCATGCAACTGTGCTAATCGAAATATGGGTAACCTCAAATGGGTATTATAATAAGTATATTTAATGAAATTACAATATTTTAGTAAATGATTAATTATTGATATAAATATTGATTGTTGAATAAAGTCCCTTCCCCGTCCTTCCTCCTTTCCCTATAACATCCTTTAACATACTCCTCTTTTATTTATGTACTAGGAACTTTCCTTGGTTTATTATATGTAATTATTTTCTTATTTTCTACTGACCTTTAATTTCTACGTATGTCGTGTTATGTGTGTGTTATGTCCATCCACCCACAGCCTGTATCGGTCCACTGCTGGACGCAGGCCTCCCCTTGATAAACGCCTTATTGTCAATTATTAATGCAAGCGGGTTAACTACGAACCTTGTTTGTGTTGGAAGAACACCAACGTTTCATCCCTTAACGAGGGAACGCCTTATTGTCGTTTAATTCAAGGGGGGTTAAGCCCATAATCCCCACGCTGGGCATGCGGGTTGGGGATCGCAGTTTGGTGAAAGATTTGTTCTGCAAGGGCCGCTGCTGCCGATATCTCTTTGTCACCTCTTACGACACCCACGGGAGGAATTGGGGTGGTGCAAATTCTATGTCGTCAGCACCACACGGCGAATTGAATTTTTATACCATAAATCAGTTCCCGTGTGATGTAAATTACCTTTTAATGTTTCGATGGGAACAACGCGTGCCAAGCCGCGGGGCGCAGCTAGTATACAAATATTTCCTCTCCAGCTCAAGCCGACTACTACCCCAACGGCGGTTCCCAGCAGCCCAACTGCTTCTTCGAGTCTTGCAGCCACAGCCGCGCCGTGGAGCTGTTCGCGGAGTCCATCCGCAGCAGAGAGGCCTTCCCGGCGGTCAGGTGCGAGGACTACGAGGCCTTCAAGAACGGGAAGTGCTCTAAGGAAATCAGGTTAGTAAGAAAGAAATCTTTAGAAAAATAGAAATCTTTATTCATAGCTTAAAAAATACACTATTATTACATACATAAACTGAAGTTAGTTTCTTAATGAAGTTATCCTACACCGTAAAAACTACAAATAAAACAAACAACAGTAAACAATTATAAGGCTTAATGCTTAGAAATGGCGTCCGACTCAGCATTATGTTGAAATTATAAGGTTAGTATTACACTTTTAAACATTATGGTTATTAACACTAAAGTTATTTACAACGGGACATTTACCATGATTTGAGTTTTGAGCTTTCCAATATTACGGCACAGTTTCATGCGACGTAATCATGGAATAATCATATTCATATTATTTATTGTGATTTTATGCATACAAGTATAGACATTCTTAGGTCTTCTCTCCTTAGGTCTGAGTGGGTTGTAATTCATTTTTCAATTTGGATAGTAAATAATAACTGAAAGCCGGCACTCAGATGTGTTTTTTGTTAGAAACAGCCTAAAATCCATGTTTTGGTGTACACTGCATTAGTGCAATTTTTATTAAATACATGTTATATTGTCTACCATTATTTATTTGATTCCTCTCTCCCCAGTCTGATGGGGCTATCCTCGAAACCAGGCACCAAGGGCCGCTTCTACCTGCAGACCAACGAGACTGAACCGTACGGCACCTACAAGGAAGGACTCCACTACGTCAACAGAGACGGTGTCGTTAAGAGCATCGGGACGGGCGTCGGCAACCAGATTAATAATATATTTGGATAGGACCTTTTACTATAAAAAAGAGGTAGGTACAGTTAGCTGCGGAAATATGTGTACACCCCTAGGTTAATGTGACTAATTTAGTAAGCGTCATAGGCTAAAATACGTGTCCTACCTTTTGATGAGAGAAAATACGTGTCCTACCTTTTGAATTTGACTGAGAGAATAAAAAAAATGTAGACTGGAGTCAGGCAACAACCTTGTTAACCAATATTGTGATAATTGATACCGGATTTTGACTGTGATGATCAGAGTAAAGTCAAAGTTAAAATTTAGCAGTTACATATCTTAGTAGCTGACTGTACTTATTTATATTTATATGTTTGTACGTAAGTTTCTGTATTTGTTTTTTTAATTAGTAATTAATCTATGGATAATCTCGGATCTGCTTGTAAAAGTTCTTTCACTGATAGATTAGTCTTTTGTTATTCCGGGGGCCTAATTCCACTATTTTTTAAACAAATGCTATAATGGCGCCATACGATTAAGATAGAGATTTAGTCGTAAATTTAGTTGGTTTTCTATTACCATAACACTTTCCCCACCACAACATTGAACGGTCAAATTGCCAAACGGTTGACATAATCGTAATAGTCTATAGAATAAACAAAAAAAGATCGTGTTAGTAGAATACCAAAAGGTGTCAATGGCGGTGATTGATACGCGATAATGAAGCGATAATATTGTCATAGTGAGGCGATTGTGTTAGTGGAATCAGGCCCCAGGTTAAGAACGTTGGTACATTAAATTCAGTGCGATTATTTTAGTAGTTTTGGCGAGAAGAAGTTACCAACATCTATAAATCTATGCATCCGCCCATACAAACTTTAGCATTTAGAATATAAGTCTAGTCTCATTATTTACATTGTAACTATTACTGCTCGTATATTAATCATTATTCATATCATAATTTTTTTAATAATCAGGTTCTGTGAAACCAAGAACAGAATCTAGAATTTTATATTTTTATACAGGGTGAAACAGGAGTAACAAAAAGTAAGGACCAACTGGGTCATAAAACAGAGGATTTTTGAAAAAGGTAACAACCTACTTTTCCTTTTTAAGGCGTATACCCGAGCCAATATGACAGCAGCGTCACCTATTTTATCAATTTTAAAAATCCTTCGTTCAGTTTGTGGTATTATAAGCTATTTTTTAATACCTCTAGTTTTAGCTAGCAACTTCGTATCTCTGCCCAATCTTTACAAAATAAACCTATTACAGAGGTAATATTTAATAACTTATAATAGATACCACATCTTATAACTGTTCCATGGATTTTAAAAAATTCCTGTGCAAAACGTTATAAGCTAAAATAGATGATTAAAAGAACTTAACAAGTGAAGTTCAATCGCTATTATATGAATAGTTCCATTAGTAGAAGATAATTTTTACCACGTAGTACTTGTTCTGTTCGGTAACCAAACCTGCATGCTTTAGAGTCGATAAATTTTATCGATTACAACACTAAAACACCGTCCCAGCCCTACCTCCTCGCCAGCAGAACGCCATTCTTTTTAGAGGATAGCAAAAGCAACCAAAAACTTGAGCTGGGATGTGGTGGGTGGGTTCTTGTGTCTTCTACTAATGGAACTATTCATATAATAGCGATTGAACTTCACTTGTTAAGTTCTTTTAATCATCTATTATATTTCATAGTTCCATTAGTAGAAGATAATTTTTACCACGTAGATGTTTAGAGCTTAACTATCTACTTAAGTTTTTGGTACTTTGGAGCAGTTACCTATTCTGCTTTATTCGTTGATTTTATACACACGGATAAAACAAATACGTGTTTTAGATCATTATCTTACGTGTATGTAGGTAACTATAAAACAAAATATATGAGAAACATAATAATGTATAATGTAGAAGTACTTTACTGTTTAGTCAGTGCATAGCAATTTCTTATGCTTAAAGTATATTAAAGTCTATTTCCATTGTATGTCTATGGTCTTGCAAAATAATAAATAAAATCCAATAAAATTGTATCGTTATATAAAATAAGCCAAAGGCTTTTGTGTCCAGCCGGCTGCCTTGCTGACTAGGCCAGCAGCGTGGGCGCTCAGCGTATCGGCGTGGCGTGGCGCGTGGTTTGTGCGACGAAAGTTCCAACGCCGCGGCTTGCTCTCAACTGAGCAATAATTGGTGACTTTGCTTGCTCATGCGGTCCTTTATCGGTGATGAATAAATTACTTATTTCACTTTTTATGTTACTCGTGGCAGACATATCTATAACGATTAGCTGGCTGGCAGATGTACCTAAGGCTTTAAGTATGATAATAGTATATTAAGTATACCTATAATAATACCTACTTCATAATTCGTTGCTGAGGTTCTTAATAATTTTTAATAATCAGCATAAAGTATATTTATACAATTTTATATAGTTAGCTTCGTAAATAATTTATCCAAATGTAATTCAATATTAGTATACCAATTTTATTGATGAAATCTAGAACTGCAATGTTTGCGGGTCACATATTTGTATTTATATTATTAAATAACACTGTATTATGGAAAACTCGACAGCTGCTAAAGTACGAGTACGTATATACTCCTTTTAAGGGGGAGGTAATGTGTTTAGCAGAACCGACCTTGTGCCATTAAAGGACCCGATCGGTGACTTTATACTAGGTGAACTATAAGAAGCTCTCATGTGGAGTTATTCTGTTAAATAATACTACCACTATGACTATGATTGAGCTATGTTTGAAGCAATTTAACAAATGCATAATAATTTTAATGTAATGCTATAAGTGTTATAAGGTTCCTCCAAAAAAGGAATAATCGGGATATCTGTAAAAAATGTCATATCCGGTTCCTCACCGAACCGGTCGCAGTAAAAACGCTTCCTGTAGACGACCGTAGCCCTCTGAGGGTAAGATCTGTCGGACGGTGTGCTATAATTAAAACGCAAAACTTTGTCTACGAAAATGAGTTCGGATTCGGCTACATACCATCGAACTATTCAATAGATAAAGAAGGCTAGTTAGGGAATACAATGATTCCAGTTGAGTGCTTGTTATTCATTTTGGTAAACATTTTAGTATAATTGATGACGGTGAAACCAGTAAAGATATATACATAATTATGTTATGGTATATTTGTCAATAGAAGAGAAAACGGAATCAGGCCTCCATTACACAAAAGTGTCACAGTAGGCGTTAGCGAGATGCGAAACGTTGAATGTAAGGTTGTCCAAAGTGATGTACCTACTGAGTGAACTACCAAAGTGGACACAGGTGAGTTAAGTTCTTATTTAGTGCCTGAAATAATTTTCCTATCTCCATTCTATTGGTTTGTTCCCGTCGTATTATCTGTGACCAATTCTATTTATCACGAGCAAACTCTTAGGACCTAAAAAGCTACTTGCTGTAGGTAAGTTAAATTGTGTGAAATTGAAGGCACATTCATTTCAGTGTCTATTTGACTGCGCACATGACATTGCAAGCAGCAACCCATCCAGGACAGTCTTCAGTGAATATTTTATGGATTTTTCAGGTAGGTAGGTATTAGAAATTAAGGATTTCACCAGACCAGTATACATCGGGTTTTGTGTCTGTTATCATTAGTTGATTATTATTATTAATATTTTTTTTTTTTTAGCGCATTATTTCTCCTAAAAAATACCTTTGTGCCAAGCTATATTTAACAGCCCGGCATGCTGCAAAACTATCTCGAATCGTGTAGGAATTTCAAATATTAAAAAACATGACAACTGTTCATGTTTTTCTTCAGATAAGGCTTAACTCGTAAGGTATGAAATGTAAAGCCTTAAAACTTGCAGGTCGGCTTAGGTTAAGTGTATTTTGTTTATAATTATATATAATGTATTTTTCATAGATAGTAACTATGATCTAAATTTGAGACTGAGCAGTAGCTTTCAGTCGAAAACTTGAGACGTTTATCGTTTACGTGTCCATCACCTGATTGGACACGTAAACAGCGGCAGCGAATCTCGGCGATCCGAGAGGCGGCTGCGACCCGCCCCCGCGGGTCGCACCTCCGAGGCTGGGCAGTGAATGTGATAAACTAACAATTTCATGGCCCACGAATCACATTTCCATCTCCATCGTCGCCGTCAGGCGGCGGCGGCATCGTGTGCCTGCGGGTTGCGCCGTCAAGACTGGTCAACTGGAATGCTATATATTATTATCTACTCCGAGTAAAAACGTCGTTTTATAATTTTGATCAATTTTGATGAAACAGTAAATATAGGTCCAATAATATGGATCAATTGTTGTACGTACATATCTGTAACATAATAGCCTTGTTTTGATAATTACAAGCGGTCTCATGTTCTTCTAATCTGATTGTGTTCCTTAGGAACTTTCAAATGATTTTTAAAAAGTTAACTTATGTTTACCGTTAGGCTTAGGTGTCAACAATGTTGCTGAATATGATTGTATTCTATGGTACATAACATACAATAAGGTATTGCACCAATATGTAAAAATCTTCTCAACTCGAGTAGAAGTAGAATATTTTTAGGCATGTATGACTGAGTAATATTGCTAGTCAGCGAAATTCGGTAACCGTCTAAATCGGTGTCGAAAACAAAATTGTTTTGATAATAGAGCGAATAGTTATAATAATAATGACGTAATTTGCCTTCATGTAGATGGATATCACGACTCTCGAAGTGAAGGATGTCGTTGGTTCGTATTCAGATAATGGTGTTAGATTCCCACTGGGGTATGTACTATGTACTCTGGGTGCGCCATGTACCTCCCCCCCCCCTCCCCCTTGTTCGACGCGGATTAATGCGGAGGGCCTCCCGTTTGGAGCTTGCGGGGTGGGTTTTGGCGTAGGTACCTACCAAACCCTTGTTTTTCAATTGTTCTGGCAGTTTTGATTTTATCAGACTATGTTGAGCCAACATAGATTTTTTTAATCAAGAATTGAATTAAATTGTATTGTATTACAATTTGTATTGAATTTTGAGTAAACAGTGAACAGGTATCATCTCGAATTTTGGCTCGAATCAGTTTCAGGAACGTTTCATCAACATTTGCTGTTATTGGCCCCACTGTGTGTTTTTATTGATTTGATCTATTGAATGAATATTCAGATCAGACAAAATTCGACAACTTTCGTTTTGCTGGACGTGAGTGTATGTATATTCTCATCGTAAACACCTGGAATCTATTCAGTCGAGTCCCTAGTTTCTCGTTATCGGGTTTTCAATATCATTATTATTTTATACCTGCTTCATTAGCTACATAGCTATATATATATAAGTAAATAAAGGTTCATTTCCGTAAAGGGGAACCCAAATCCATATTAACAATAATTTTGCAGGTAGTGCGAAATATTTTTCATCGCCACAATCTTACGAAATGTTGAGTTCTAGGAATATTAAATCCAATGATAGCAGAGTAGATGACTACCTTCCTGCTTTATGATTATGACCTTTGTGAACGACCTTTTTACTGATAATTTTTCGTCTTCGACACAATTTTATGGAATTGTTAGTTCTAGGCATGTAAAATCTAATGGTATGCCAAGTTGATGACTACTTGCTTTATGGCCTTTCTGGATGACCTACACCGCTAGGTTTTCAATTATTTTTATGAGATGATGAGTTCTCGTGATGGTACGAACCATTGATATGCGCAGTAGATAGATGTTTTTTTTTTTTTTTTTCATTATGTCTACCGTGAAGTACCCGCAGTAAATCCTCCAGGCAGATTTTTAGATGATACAGTATATTTGAATTGTAAAGAATATAACGTCTAGATTATTCTAGGAAGTTTGAACGAAGTATGAACCATTGATATGCAAAGTAGATAGATGTCTATTTGCTTTATAACCTTCGTGAGTGACCTTCAGTCAAACCCCCAGGTTTTGATCTCATCCTGTCTAGCCTTCGTGAAGTACCCGCAGTAAATCCCCCAGGCAGACTTTAAGATGGTATAGTAGGTATGGTTGAATTGTAAAGATTTACATCTAGATTATTCTAGTTAATCTACTTGCTTTAGAACCTCCGTGACTGATCTACAGCCAAACCCCCAGGTTTTTATCTCATCCTGTCTAGCCTTCGTGAAGTACCCGCATAAAATCCCCCAGGCAGACTTTTAGATGGTATAGTAAGGTTGAATTGTAAAGATTTACATCTAGATTATTCTAGGTAATCTACTTGCTTTAGAACCTCCGTGACTGATCTACAGCCAAACCCCCAGGTTTTTATCTCATCCTGTCTAGCCTTCGTGAAGTACCCGCAGTAAATCCCCCAGGCAGACTTTTAGATGGTATAGTAAGGTTGAATTGTAAAGATTTACATCTAGATTATTCTAGGTAATCTACTTGCTTTAGAACCTCCGTGACTGATCTACAGTCAAACCCACATGTTTTTAACCCATCCTGTCTAGCCTTCGTGGAGTACCTACAGTAAACCCTCCAGGCAGACTTTAAGACGGTATGTTATGGTTAAATTAAAAAGATTTATAACAGATCCAAATCGATTCATGAAAACATAATAGAACTTACCTGCATTTTTCGAGAATTCAATAATTCGACAACTTTGACTGGCTTTTTTATTTTGTTCAAGCTTGGATTTCTGCTTGACAGGTACCGCTGAATTGTTTTGTTTTCACTTTTGGTAAATTCACTAAATATATTGTAAAAGTTCGTAAAAGAAATTTGTAACGTGCAGTGGCTACCGTGCACAGAAAAAGAATGGCGTTCTGCTGGCGAGGAGGTAGGGCTGGGACGGTGTTTTAGTGTTGTAATCGATAAAATTTATCGACTCTAAAGCATGCAGGTTTGGTTACCGAACAGAACAAGTACTACGTGGTAAAAATTATCTTCTACTAATGGAACTATGAAATATAATAGGTGTCGGCGCCACTTTCACTCGTGTATGCGCTTTAAGTTAGGTAGGTACTACACTTATTTAGTTACGAGCTCTTCCTGTGACATTTATGTTACGTGACAGTTATAAATATACCTAGCATGTATCATAGCATACTAATAAAATGTGAACTAAGTTATACAATTTAAAAAAATAAAAGATTTTTTATGGTTTATATATGTTTTATTGAGTTTTTACACTGCACAAAGCTACATATTACTTTGATGCTAGACGATGCAAAATGTCCAGCACTCATATATTTTTAACTAAATAAAGGGGAATTTAACTTTATTGAGTTTTGTGACTAACTGCTTATACTAAGTAATACAAAATACAAAAATAATTACCTTAAATATTTCAGGTCTCTTTTAATTCAACACCAATATAAATATGTATAAGTATACAGACTATTACTAAAACTTATATTTATCAATCAGTGTGTATAAACACATTATCTTATATAACATTTATGAATTATTTTAACATGATACTTAGCTTATTAATGGCACTGAAACTCAGCATCACTGATTTTATATTCAAATATAAGAATTATTTTTATTTTAGGCTTTCAAGTAGCCTAAAATTAAAATAATTCTTAGACATTATCCTTACCTTATTTATATAAATTTCCTTGTCCATGTAAGAAACATTAAAATATTGTTTTCGTCACACAAAAATATCATAGTAAAGTTTAATTCGATGCTATTTGCCTTAAACTCCAACAAATTAGCCGTTTAATATTTATTGAAATCATATTTTTACCATCAGTATAATAGGTTGCCTGAATAAACGCTTATGTTTTCAAGTTTACATAAAAAAATAATGTAAGAGTTAATACACTCAACAAACCAAGGGCAGACTTAGTGCCAAGGCATTATCTACCCGCCAACCAAAACTTCAAAAACAGTTTTCTCCGTCCCGCAAAAACAGTAACAACCACTATTGCTCATTAATCCACCAGGAGTGACGTTACTAAGATCTTCTATGCGTTGGTCTGGGCTCCTATGGCCCAGTGGTGTGTGTCAGGCCGCCTGGGTTGCGGGTTCGCGAAGCTGACGCAGCGTGCGGCGACAGGAGAGGCGACGCGACCCAAGTCGCGGGAATCCCACTACTCTGTCTACTTTTACTGGGGTTTCTCGTCTGTGGAATGAAGATCTGGTTAGATTTAGCTATCGGCTTTGAGCATATACGTCGTGCAGATATAGATGGGATGAAAAAGTCATGCTGTCTCCTCATTTTAATGCAAATAATCCTTACGCTGGGCATGCGGGTTAGGGATCGCAGTTCGGTGGTAGGATTGTTTTGCAGGGTCTGCTGCCCGCCCCCCGGTGAATATCCCTAAGTCGCTTCTTACGACACCCACGGAAAAAGATGGGGTGGTGCGAAAGCCAGGACCACTCAGGTATCCTCTCTCTCTAAGGTCAAATTTGATCTACTTACAAGGTGTTTGGCATAGTATGGAATATGGTAGATGCTTGAATGCTTGGCGGCTTCTTTATCCCCGAAAAGCGACAAGATTTAGTAACTTTATTGTGTCGTACCTAATTTACCTATACTAAAAATTGTAGTTAGAGAAAACATTTAGACATCTTACTAGGCCACATACTCAATAGGAACTAGAAATTTAACCAAGAGGATAAAGCAGCACTTCCGCCACGGGCGCCATAATGAATACTACCCCTAGCCGGAGGGTGTCCTAAACTACGTTTGCCGAGTCGCGATCTACACTCAAGAACATACCAGCGGTTGTTGGTTCTTCGCGAGATATGGTCGTTCCACTGTCGCTTCATCTTGCTAATTCTTTGCGATATGTCGACAACTTTCGTTCTCTGTCGGATGTATTCGTCACGAACCCTATCCTTCAGAGAGACTCCGAGCATAACTCTTTCACGTCCTCTTTCACGCTCGTTTCGTGGATCAGCCGAAGTGTCCACGTCTCAGCTCCGTAGGTCATGACGGGTAGGACGCACTGATTGAAAACTTTCGTTTTCAAGCATTGTGGTATGGAGGACGAGAAGACTCGACGTGGTTTCCCGGTTTGGCTGCTGGCGAGTACTTTACCTGAAGAACATGTGATACTCGACTGCACAGCGCCACAGCTTCTTGCAGGCGCCGGTGGAGGGCGCGCGGAACTCGAGGTGCGTCTCGAACTCGTCGAACTCGCTGTTGCGCAGGCGCAGCGTAAAGGCGCGCTTGTTGTAGCATATCTTCGTGATCTTGGCCCACGGGAAGCGGTTCAACAGGACTCTGCAATCATATAAAAGTAAAGATAAAATATTTGACAAAACATGTGTTAGTAAGGTAGTAACCTCAACAGTCTGAATTGGTCTACTGCTGGACTCAAGCCTCCTTCTAATAAGCGCCTTGTTGGCGTTTAAGTTATGAGGGGTAATGACCATAATCCACACGCTGGGCATGCGGGTTGGGGATCGCAGTTCGGTGGTAGAACTTTCTCCAGGGGGCGCTGCTGCCCCCGGTGGATATCCCTAAGTAAGGTAACAAGTAAATACATATGGACCAATATGCTTGATCGCTGGTTGATCTGGTCTCTGCACCCTCTGGGGCCGAATGGTGCTGTGTTTTGAGCATGGTAAATTTACCTCCACCTCAACAGCCCATACTTGTCCACTGCTGGCCGTAGGACCAGATAAGCACCTAATTGGCTTTCTTCTCATGGGGGCATGCGTTGGGGATCGCAGATTGTTGGCAGAGTTGTTCTGCAGGAAGCGCTGCTGCCCCCCCAGTAGTTATCCCTTAGTTGCCTCCACGTCACCCGTGGGAGGAGTCAGGGTGGTGCAAATGCGAAGCCGACGACGCACGGCGCTGTTAGACTCACCCCTGCCTATAGACGGAGATGGCACCGGCGCAGACTGCGATGGCTATGGTCGCGTCCTCACTGTCGCTCGCCTCATGTAGTTCTGCGCCGTACAGAGGCAGTCGCTTGGCGTTTTCGAGGTAGTTATACTCTGCTTCCGCCGGGGTTTGGCCACTGGAATACAGAAACATCATCTTTAGGCGCATCTCCTAGGAGTCAGATATGAATTTAAAAAAAAGTCAGTGTAAGAAAAATCAATACAGACCCGAGCGCGCAGCCCTGGGGTGTCTGAATGAACCGAGCTAATTATTTTTCAATGGGACGTCTGTTGGACATTTTCTTTAGAAGCTGTCAAATAACCAAAAATTGGTTCGGTATTCTGCACAAACATCAGGTACAGACTTACCAAACGTGAGTTGTTATAGCAATCGCCTGCGTTTAAAGACTAGGTACAAGTGTGTCATATCTCAAAACCGCTAAATACCACCAGGCCTATAGTAGGACTCTAGGAGGCCAACTGTTACCTGTGCTTCCGGTGCAATTCTTCAATCTTCGCCTCCAGCTCTGGAGATATGGCATTAGGGGGCAGGGCGCGGTGCTGGAACAGCAGCGAGGCGCTCGACTGCTGCTCGCAGAAGTCTCCCACCAGGGCTTGGAGGAAGTAGGATTCCAGGAGAGCGTATGTGATGTCGGAGCAGATGAGGCGACCTGGAAAAAACAGACTTTGCTATATTGGTGACAAATTATGATGGTGTGTTGCTCGACGAAAATTTTTAAGAGAGATGTAGCTGAGATAAGTATGTATGTAATGTAGCTTTCATTGTGGATGTAAGTGGGTTACTACGTATCTTATTCGTGTTGGAAGAACAGTTTCATCCCTTACCCATTTATCACAATATCAACAGAAATAATGTTTGTTGTTAACGCTTACACATACGTAATGAATTCGTCAAACCAAGATATTTTTATATAGTAAAATAATGTAGCTTTGTGCTTTGTGGCTACAAATTATTGACTACGAATTTTAATGAGAATGTAATTTCGGTAGACGGATTCGTCTAGCTAGATCGCGATATTATACAACAACTCACCATCAAACAGGTCCTTCCTCACTGCGAGCCCGACCTGCAGCCGTGAGTTCTCATCTCCCAGTTCCGACGGCTCCGGCGGGTAGAACTTCACCGCGAACTTCACGTCCCACGCCTCGTCTGGAAAAACAAAAGCTTTTATAAGAATACACAGAGGGCTACTCGTAAGTGCGTCTCTACAGACGAAGTCAAGAAATTTAGGCCTCTCGTTGGTTTGAGGTCAAGTTAACCCACAGCACGACAAACCGACCGATGTAACAAGTCGAAACTGCGGTTGAGAAAAAAATAATAACTTATTGGGGTAGACTATTACCTATATCTGCTACTGGCGCATTTTACCTACTGTAGATTCTGAGATGAAAATTGAGTCAAAAAACTTCGAATTTATGGGTGAAATTGCATGATTGATGGCTACCTACCCTACTTCTCACAGCCTCTTGTTGCGAGTGCAACAGTCCGAGGTAGAATCTAGTAGCCTCACTACAGAAATCGTAATCAATAATAATAATTATACTTACAATTTTCTGTGAGCCTCACAGAACTGGTACTTAGGTACTTCCCTTATTATTACGATTTCTGTGGTGGTGACAAACTTTTGTAAGGAACCAGCGACTTATTTCAGTTCTAATACCTTTTTATTACGATTTCTGTGGTGGCGACAACCGTTTAGTAAGGAACCAGTGACTTATTTCAGTTCTAGTACCTTATTATTACGATTTCTGTGGTGGCGACAAACGTTTAGTAAGGAACTAACGACTTATTTCAGTTCTAGCACCTTATTATTACGATTTCTGTGGTGGTGACAAACGTTTAGTAAGGTACCAGCGACTTATTTCAGTTCTAGTAACTTATTATTAACGATTTCTGTGGTGGTGACAAACGTTTATTAAGGAACCTGCGACTTATTTCAGTTCTAGTACCTTATTATTACGATTTCTGTGGTGGTGACAAACGTTTAGTAAGGTACCAGCGACTTATTTCAGTTCTAGTAACTTATTATTAACGATTCCTGTGGTGGTGACAAACGTTTAGTAAGGAACCAGTGACTTATTTCAGTTCTAGTACCTTATTATTACGATTTCTGTGGTGGCGACAAACGTTTAGTAAGGAACTAACGACTTATTTCAGTTCTAGCACCTTATTATTACGATTTCTGTGAGTAGCCTATAGATAGGACACTTACTTCTAAAAGTCTTGGACAGCCGCTTGTTAAGGTCCACCCAGACGCGAGGGTCCCCGCGCTGCGCGTGCACCAGCCCGAAGTAGTCCTTCTCTAGCACGTCCAGGGTTTCACAAACCTTGTCCAGCAGGTCCGCGCCACTGGCTTTACGCTGGAAAAGACAAGTGACATTCAGAATCAGAGAACGTAGGAACATCTTACAGAGCCGAACCTCCGGGTCCCAAAGATTTTCGACTAGTCGGTTTCTATCCCATATAGGTGCATTTAGCGCGCTCCTCTACTAAGTGGAAGTGGGTTCTAGTCCCGTAGAGGTACAAAGGATTTCAAAAAATATCCCAGAATGTAAGATTTATGAGATATATAATGATCGATACAATATTCTAAGCAAACTTGTCCGCGATATACCAAATCAAAATGATAAATAAAATAAAAATAAATAAAAAACGTTTTATTTCAGACAATTACAGTCCATAGGTTTACGACAAAAATATACATCAGAAACACGTTTGACACACACAACCACGAAAATAGAAAAAGAGAAAATTACAGAAAAGAAAAGTAAACATAATAGAGAACCGTGACAGGCAACTGTGCTGTGATAAGGATAATAAATGCGGGAAGTATTTTCCTTCATTGATCACCCTCACCACAAAATACCTCCAGAGTGGAGATGATAGTCCCTCTGCCACAGTCCTCAGGATGCTGTTGCGACTGTCCCGTATTCTGCGCATCAGGGACGCAGTTTTCTTGCGTACGATGGCATGAAAACCATCCGTGTACTGCGCAAACATTCCCGATGCGTAATTATGGAGACCTAAGATTTTATACCAATTCATTTGGCTTCCGAGTTCCGAGACTCGCCCGTAAATTTGGTATTTCGAGTCCAATTTCATCCAACAACAGGCGCGTGTCCAACGGCATTTCTCACGCGATTCCACCACTAGATATTGAGGTACCTATTAATAAATCCACCCTGCCCTCCAAAATAGACCTAAGTACCTCCTTGTTTATTTATGTACAGAATCCGTGAGCACAAGCAGTAAACACTCTATTTACGAGGCTATTCTGAAATCTTGGAGTCGGTATAGTTTGGCGGCCATTGCTAAGGTAAATAAACAACCATTTGATGGATGGAGCGGAGCCAAGACCACTCAAGTCGTAAGAATGATCATCGTGTATCATTTCAGGCCAAATGCACATCTAGATTTTTTAATAATAAATACTCACAGATATTTAAAGCGATTACCTAGAAAACAATTTAAATTATTTTTGTTGTCTTTTTGACGACCTCTGTGGCGCGGTGGGCGAAAGTCCGCCTGCGACGCAGGATGTTGCGGGTTCGATTGCCGCCTCGGGATAAATGTGTGTACGATCTGTAGATATATGTTCAGGGTGTTCTGGGTGTTTTTATATATAATAAAATATATCTATCTACAACAAATAATACAATACACTACAAATGTAGTGTATTGTATGCTGTGTGAATTGTTATTATTTATTCATCGCACGCGTAAACACAAACACATCGCAGTGTACGGTGATGTTTATGGAGAGGCGGGGCGTGCAGAGTGGCGGGGGCCGTAGCGGTGCCTACCGCGTGCGACGCGTCAAATCAAACAAACGCGTGTAAAATAACTTCTCCGTAAACACACTCTACCAACACCATATGTTTGAATTCAGTGCCGGCCGCGCCGCTGCACTCCCCGCGTCATCTCCGTAAACAAACTATTTGCACTGGGAGTAGATCTGTGTGGATGGTCCAGCATTAGATAGATATAGATAGATAAGTACTCACGTCACAGTGCACAGTGATATGCTCTCCATCCAGCAGCTCGACCCTGATCCTCCGGTGGCGCATGTTCTTGTCCAGCTCCTCGTCCGACGCTAGGCGACGCAAACTCTCGCGCATTTTGCTCTGAATACAACAGAATTAGGTTTAGTTCCTTTGTTTTTGACGACCTCTGTGGCGTGGTGGGCGAAGGACTGCCTGCGACGCAGGAGGGTGCGGGTTCGATTCCCGCCTCGGGACAAATGTGTGTACGATCTGCAGACATTTTGTAGTGTATTGTATTATGTATATCAGTTATCTAGTACCCATAACACAAGTTCTGCTTAGCTTAGGGCTAGATAATGCCGTGTGAATTGTCCAGCATTTTTTTTTCTTGTTTATTCACGAATTTGCAAGCAAACAAAGACGTGGTATTGAACCGCAAGTAATTATAGATTTACACAGAGGAACTAGGTTATCATAAGTAATATACCGGTGCCTACTTATTTCATAAGAACAAACAGGAAAAACCTAATACGGAAATATTCAAAATTAGCATTATATATGATAATTATAAATATAGGTCAAACAAGAAACGACTTCCTTGATACCAAAGACATTTTCAACGGTATATTTTCCTTGATTTGAGTTTTGAGCTTTCCACTTACTTCCTTAAAAGTTTATATTATATAAAGCGAGCGCGAATAGACTGCTGAAAGTTTTGGCGAGTAAACCCGATTGCCCTATCTTGTGGCGCCTATCGCAGCTTCACGTAAAAGGAAATAACTTTGTGTAAGGTAGGCTAAATTTTGGATATTATTATATACATAATTACATATGGACTTTTTATTGATTTTACTGTTTTTATTTGAATTAGTTTTACACAATATTATTTAACTTTATTCTTAATTTTGACTTTTGATTTTATTAATGGTTTTAAATTGTTCTGTCTTGCTTTTATTTTGTCAATTTCTAATTTATATGATTTTTAATTGTGAGTGTATATGGCATCAGATGAAATAAACGATTATTATTATTATTATTATTATTATAAATAGTTTTCTACTCTGTTAATTTGTATTGTGAAAGTGTTGTTCCTTTTTTTTATTATATGACAGATTTAACGGTTTAGGCTATGTCCTGTTTTGTTATGTTTAAATAAATAATATAAATTAATAGGTAATTAAACTTTATAGGTTTTTTTTAAATGCCCCGGACCTCATAATTATGTTAACAGACTTTGTAGTAGGTCCTCTCAAACACCGGCTGGCCCCCTTTCTGTGGCACCCTGTATATCAGATGACTCACAGCCTCACTACGATAAAGGAAAGGACTCATTTATTTATTTATTTAATCGTATGAAAAAAAAACCAACCTATGTACTTTTTCTTTTTTTATTACTTTTTCTAAAAATCACCTTTAAACTTTTCTATAGAAAATTTATTTATTTTTATTACTCACAAATCAACGTTCAGATTTTGCAGTTCTCTTCACCGCAGTCAATTCACTTCAGTCAATTCAGTTCAATTGAGTACGGACAAACAGTCAGAAAATAGGACGCTCATTAAGATTCAATTAACCACTGTGCTCTAACAATCGTTGGCCGTCGCGCTCGGCTCCCACGGGTTTCTTAGAGACTGCATCTATTGCATTTCTCTTTGAACTGATGGAGTTTCATTGTGAAATTGTCCCCTTTCTTGGCCATTTCTTTTGGTATTGTTTATGAAATTCTTGTAGATAATATTTCATCCACATTCATCCACAGCCTGTATCGGTCCACTGCTGGACGCAAGCCTCCCCCTGATTAACGCCTTTTTGGTGTTTAACTCATGGGGGGGT
Organism: Eupithecia tripunctaria; assembly: GCA_955876795.1. Lineage (NCBI taxonomy): Eukaryota > Metazoa > Arthropoda > Insecta > Lepidoptera > Geometridae > Eupithecia > Eupithecia tripunctaria. Next base: position 834,821 of record OY041623.1, on the reverse strand, counting down.
AATGCCCATAATCCCCACGCTGGGCATGCGGGTTGGGGATCACAGTTTGGTGGAAGATTTGTTCTGCAGGGGGCGCTGCTGCCCGCCCCCCAGAAGATATCCCTTAGTCGCCTCTTACGACACCCACGGGAAGAATTGGGGTGATGCAAATTCTATGCCGCAGGCACCACACGGCATATAATATTATATAATTTATTATAGGTAGGTACCAAAGGTTAAATATTGTAAAATCTAGATAAATTTGTTCATAAGAATCTCATTATATGTAAACCCTGTGTTTGCATGAGAAAAAGTTCTTTTTAAACCTAAAATCCAGTCTTAATTATATTTAAACTGTTTCTGTAGTCACGGGCCACGCGTGGGCATTATCGGCCCTCATTATCCCACGTGAAGTAGTTGTAATAATTGAAGTTTTAAGCTCTGGTGTGTACCAATAGGTAGATTCCCTCACAATAATTGATTAATATTGCTCAGTTTTTTCAACTTTTTTGTTTGGGGTCATTCATTGCTTATTAGATTTAATTAGTTATACTTACATAAAGGTAAAATAATATTTACAAGAAAAATGCTATTACAACCTCCAGGAATACTTTGAAATATAAATAAATAAATAAACAACTATAGTTATAAGATATACGTTTTTTCGGCATCTGTACCGAAGAATAAATAAATAAACAATTATAGGACAGGATATAAAAAAGATTCTGAAGAGAAGGGTTTTTGAACGTTATTAATTTAATTTAAATTAGTTTTTTAACTAGTATTAAGTTATTTTGTAGCGCCCCAACGGGGTACATGTATGAGACTATTATTTAACTGCTAACACTTATGTAAGCTAACAACATGTAAACAAGATTCTAAATGAAGGTAGGCGAGTATATTATCGAGCATTTTCTTGAGCATAACAGTGTAATGTAAAGTTCTTACGAATTGTATAATACATACAGACAAGTAGAACGTAGCGTTCTTGCGAATGTAGTCAAAGTGTTCGGCGTAATGCTCTTGTTCACTAGTGCTTTTGCTCGATAAAATGTTACACCAAAATTATTGGTTTTTATATCAGGCTGTACACGAAGCCATGACATTTTCTTTTACTGTTTTCCATTCTATATCGGGAAATAATGCAACGGTGTATATAGGTAGGTAATTTTGCATCGATGATGAATTAATCTTACAATATTAGACTGATTTGATTATAGTAAACTGTTTACGTTCCGTTCTGATCCAGTAGTCTCGAGAAAGGTCCATCAGCCAGTGGAATGGAACGAAGGACCGAGGTGATCCGTGACAATTGATTCGTAACGGATTTCTAAAGTTTTATTTTATCTCTCCAGCTCGACTCTTTTACTTTATTTATAACCTATTTTAGTCTGCAATGTTCCACTCGCCTAGGGTAGAACAGGGACAAAGGGGCCAGGGCCTTTTCATTATGAATGTAAGCGGGTAAACTACGAACCTTGTATGTGTTGGAAGAACACCAACGTTTCATCCCTTTACGAGGGACATCTTAAGGGCGAGTGCGGTTCTAGACGCGCGCGTTCCCTTCGAGCACTGACAAAGGCCTTTCTTTATTCCTCTTACTAGGTAGGTATCTGCCTAACCTACCTTCCTCGGAGTCCGGCTTATTCATGGAGCCGAATAGCCGCCATATAATTATACATAATTGAGTATCTCTATGGCGCAGCGCATCAGCATTGTCATACAGCGGGGAAATGCAGCCAGCAGCGTCTTGGGGAGACGTTTCCCACTGGTATTGATATGGATCAGTTGAGCTACTTCTATTTTGTTTATGTGCTTGTCTATGTGCCTATTTTGTTAGTCAACAAAATAACATTATTGGTCCATAGAATAAGGCCCCTATGGAGTCTTCTTTTATCACGAGTTGGGAGTATCACATCAACCTACATTAGTCCACAGCTGGACTAAGTAATGCAGGTTTATGTAGATTGATGATGAGTAAAGCGTAGCGAGTAAATCCGTGGGCACCGAATGGTTTAGGTATTATAAAGCTCTGGTAATAATGCGGTCGGTGGGATTTACGTATTTTGGCACAAACACCTATTCGTAATCAGCTAAAACAATGATTCGCTACAACAATAAACAAATAGTATACTTTGTTAAATCAGGCGAATCTAACAGTGTGCGTAGGTTAGGCACTTTGGCAAGACGCCTGAAATATCTTCAGTTACGGAATCTCTACCTCTGGTAGAGTCAAAAGTTACCCACTGCTATTCTTGGGTCATGACCGCATTGGTAGAGGTTATTGATTTAGTCTGCCAGTATTTCATTCTGTCTGAAGTACAGGCAGATCAAATCTTCGGTTCAATCTTATAGAACCAGATTTTTACGAGTGGATAGTTAAATGGTATAAAAGCTCAATGTGTTTTCGCATCAATACTGGCTACTAAATAAAAAATGCTGACATATCCAGCATTTTTTATTAAGTAGCAACTTACACAGCATAAAAAGCTTATTTATTAAAAAAATATGTATTTCTGTAGATACAATAACTGTACGTTAAGAAAAAGGGATCAAGACGAACTATTTAGGAAAACTGAAAGGCTTTGAAACGACTTTTGTAAAAACTAAAAATGTATCTTCGTCATACATGCTGCGGCCCTTTAATTACCTAGATTGAAGCTGTAAAGTTTCGAAATGACCCAAATTAGCCAGATTAGATTACACACGCGACCACAGGGCCACTCACTGGAGGTAGGTACCGACACTCCGGATTAACAAGTTCATTTGGTGAGCCCACACAATAGGATCTCATAGGCACTAATTTCGTCTCTGGTGTCGATATAAATGGGTAAAAATGTAAACTTTGATTATCCACAGCATTTACACGAATTTTATCGACGAGAAATATAATAAAAACTATAAAAATTTAAGTCGTTTAAAATTTTTAAAACAAGTTAATTGGTAGTGTAAGACATGTGTAAAAGGTGTATTGGAGCAGCATAGCTTGTTGAATTAAATTTAATTTCAATTCATTTATTGTTAATATACCTACATTGGTTGGTAGCTTATGATCTAATTATAGCTAAAGTACCTACATACCTACACCCTTGTGGGCACTGTAATTTTGATGTTGGTTTCTAATTATTAATCATTTATACAATTCATCAAAAAATGTATAAGGTGTATAATTGGCTTGGATATAGTTAGCCAATGAAGAATACAAAAATCCAAATGTCTAAATAAAATCAAGATCATGGACCTTACCTACATATACCTATGAATGTCAGTTTTAGATATAAATAAAAGTAATAATCAGTAATCTAATTCGTTTACATTATAATAACAGTAAATAGATAAGAAATATTATAGTTAAATTTTGATTGTCGGTTTTGTTAATAAAGTTATTCTGTGGTTTTGTCATAGGTCTAATCTTTGGCTTATTCCAATAATCCCCTGTGAAAGGGATTTCTGGACTTTTTGCCCATTAAGCCCCTGCCGCCGGCTCAGAGAGAGGACGAACAGGAGATTTTTTGAAAAATAATTCAAGAAATCCCCTGATCCACTTATTAATTAAACCAATTCAGAAACGGTGCGCGTAATGTGTGACGTCTAACTTGACGAATTCTAACATTCATTAAAAAATCGCATTCGGTGTCCTATTGATTTGTTTGTGATTTACCATGGACTTTCCGAATTAATAACCGTAACCAAGATGATTCAAAATACCTACCGACTAGTATCTAAGTAGGTAAGTACCTACTAGAGGAGCCTGTTGTTTACCAACTTTAAGCGTGAAATAGGTTGACCTCGGGCAAGTTCAACGAACTTCTTAAAAGCATTAAGCTTACGCGACAACTTTCATAGAATGTCCATTTTACTTTTGTCAACCTACTAGAGTGCCATCGTTTTTGTTAGTTTGTAAAATACCTATATTAGTGGAGCATCATCGTTTATGGTGGGTGGGAGATAGGTATCTTCTGTATCACTAATAGGTATCTAAGATTGAGCCATAAGCAATTTACTTCAATTACTCATAAAACTCGTAATGGTCTGCTAACATAAAACAGTTGCTAAGTAGTGTTGTTTCTGTCTGCCTTATGTCAATAGAAGAAGACAGAGCGAGATTTAGTAGTGTGCTAAGTTAGCAGACTAATATGAATAAGGGGGTAAGTAAAAACAGTTTTGGCACATAGAAATTCGGTGCACGTCTCTGCTCTGTAGAGTTAGGACCCTCTCATTGTAATTGGAATAGGTGCCTGAGTAAGAATAATAGCTGTTGTGGTCTCCGTGTTTCAGTTCTTGTAGTTAGGGGGCAGGGTAGGGTTTGGTTGTCTTATTTAACACTAATTTATTTGGGGTGCGGTGCAATGAGACGAATAATTGATGAAACCAGACACTTTGGCTTAATGGGATAAAAGTAATGTGTTTAATCGAAGCTGATTATGGCTTAACTAGCTGCGCCCGCGGCTTTGCACGCGTTGTTCCCGTTGTTTAGCTTATTTCTATCCCCACAGGAACTGATGTATGAGATAAAAAGTAGCCTATGTTTAATTCTAGGATTTGAATTACCTGTATGCAAAATTTCAGCCCGATCCGTTCTGTACTTTTGGCGTGAAGACGTAACAAACATCCATGCAACCAAACTTTCGAATTCATAATAATATGAGTGTGATTAAGGTTTTACCTACCTTTATTCAATAGGAATGTTGAGTCACATTTGGTAGTTGTCAGTGCTACTAAAGTGTCATGTCATTATCATCATCATCATCATCATCCATCAGCTTATATTAGTCCACTGCTGGAGATATGCTCCTCTAATAAGTGACACATGTGTTGTTAAATTTAATTTAACTAAGTTTATCGCTTAAATAAGCGATAAACTTAGTTTAAGTGTGATGTGATGTGATTATTGTCACACCAAAGGGTGTGACAATAATCACATCACATCACACGAATACTTAAAAAGCCGAAAGTTTGTATGGATGGATGGATGGATAATATACCATAAATCAGTTCCTGTGGGATGAAAATCACCTGTTAATGTTTCCATAGGAACACCGCGTGCGAAGCCGCGGGGCGCAGCTAGTATACCTATAATTATCTGATCTGGGGAACGAAACTTCTGAGTTAATATATTTCCGGTATAAATTTAAATTTATTGGTTTACACCACACTCTCTTTTCCTCCCTGTTAAGGAGTCAAGTCAAGGAATCTGAGTAAACTGTCTGCTCTCAATCTAACCAAAATCAATTTAATTAGTATAAAAATAAAAACGCTCCATAAAAGCGACCGCATCAATGAATATAGGATAAAAGTCCTTGGCATTCCTCTTGCAGTTTTTTTGCGCGTTATTGGCAGGCAGGTAGGTAGAGCTGGTATAGTCCAGTTTCTAAATATAACATATTTTTTTACCACCTACCTACGTTATTTGTTTAGACTAGACAGAGCTTTAGTTCTTGTAGGTACGGTAGGTACCTACCTGGCGACGTATTCTTTGTTTTAAAGTCTTGCAAACTGACACCGATTAGAATGCCGTAAGAGATAAAAACATATCTACCTAATATGACTGAGCTTATTTTGTAGAATAAATAATATCTGATTGATTTTGATACAAAGTAAAATGAATGAATTTATTAGAAAGCTTTTGTAAGGCTTTCTTACAAATTCATTTATGTCGTTCATGGAAACTAACTGTGCAATTGTGCCTAGCATATCAATGAATCTCCCACAGGTTTAGTGCTTCGAAGAAAATTAGTCTTTGTTGTCTTGTATGATAGAATCTATATCGTGATCGCCTGATCACTGATTTATTTTAGTAAGTAACGAACTTATACTACTACAGCGTACGTACACGTACAGTACATACAGCTTAAGTACATAGGTACAGCCTATACCGACAGGTCCGCTCAACAATGCAACTTAACAGAATAAAGGTTGTGTTAAGTCTAGTATATTTTCTAATCTAAGAGTGGCATAGTGTGAACTAATTAAGTATACTTACCTAATTAGTTAGACCTCTAAGCTTTAAGTCGAATTTGGAAGGTAATACTGGAGTTTAATATAATTTAGCCTGTTTTAAAAAACTAAAAACGGACTTCAAATATACTATTTGACAGCATTGAAAATGTACCTGCTACAAAAATAGGATTTGAAATTTTACGGGATAGGTAAATACTAATTCCTAGGGAATAAAATTCTTATGGTACCAACCACCTCGGGATCATTCTGTAAACAATAGTAAAAGAATCGGTTAGGTAACCATAAATCAAGTAACATATAGGTACCTACTACATAAAAAACATACGCGACGAATTGAGAACCTCCTCCTTTTTTGAAGTTGGTTAAATATAGGTAGGTAACTACCTAGTATAGCTTGATTTATCATAAGCCATAGCCAGGTACCTCCATAATTATATTTATTTTATGAAGCTGGCTTTTATTTTTATTTGAAAAAATCTTGTAATAAACTTAACCGACGACTTACAAGAACTCGTCCACGCTAAAAGCACAGAATATTATAGATTATTCTCTGCTTTTGGCGGCCTTCTTTATAATATATTAAAATAACGTCGAAAAAACGGTTTTTTACACCGTCTTATAACTTGTTGCCATGCTCACCCTAAAAACATCCACCACTTTTTTCTTTTCGATCAAGGAGGCTGAATCACCAGAATCCTGTTTGCCGAAATTTAAAAAATAATCACATTCAAATTCCGAAAACACGTTTCGTTCACTTGTTTTATTTCTCACTTAAACCGCGAATGATTTATATAAAATTACGGGGTTTTCTTGTCTTTTTAGTGGAAAGACTGGCTGAAATTGTGTGGATTTGGCGTCTGTGATAGAACAGCAGACAGTATTGACCGCTCCCGTCTGGCTAGCGGGCGCAGGAGAACTGACTCGACTTGTCAGGTTAGTTTACGTTCCGTTGAACTCACGGACTTGCGCGGGACGCTTTCTTGCAAGCTATTGGCTGGCTGTTAAATATTACTTGAGCGGGAATTTGAGCCTGCATGCTAAAGTAGGTAGAGTAGGTTAGGTACATACATAATGATGTAATCTGAAGTGTGGTGTGTTTGTTTACACACACTTTACAAAGGGGTGAGACCTGTGTGTTGAGTGTCTCTTTATAATAAACTAGTTTATGCTTACGGCTTCACGCGCACTATTGTTCTAGGGAAACCTATTATACCTAACCTACCTAGGTTATTATTAACTTAGTAGTAACTTATTCATGGAATAGTGTTATTCCAGGCCTAGAACGACCTGTACAAAATTTTAGGCTGATCCGTTCAGTAGGTAGGTACCTAGGTAGTTACCTAGTTTTCGCAAGAAAAAGTTGTAATCCTTAATAACTTTGGCGTTTATAATATTAGTTGCGCCCTGCGGCTTCGCACGGCTTCCTATGGAAACGTGAGATGATTTCTATCCTACGGGAACTTAATTATGGGACAAAAAGTATAAGCTATGTTTTATTCCAGTTTATGAATTATCTGTACGTAAGTAGGTATGCAAAATTTCAACCCGAATCCGTTCAGTAGTTTGGGCGTGAAGAGGTAACAAACATCCATCCATTCATCCAAACTTTCGCAATTATAATATTAGTGTGATGTGATGTGATTTTGTAGGATATTAAAATACCTAACACTTGATATAGATGCGTTTGCCTTTATTGTAACAATTCTATGAGTAGACTTAAGTAAAATAGGTACAGCTACTTATGTAACCTACCTACCTATGTACTATCTGCTGTAATGTGTTTATGAATTGTTAAGTCTTTGGTATGAGTAACCATTACTCACATGCCGTGCCGTATTGATGAGGTGCGGAGGTAGGTTAGGTAGGTATAATCATTGATTTATTAAAAATGGAAGATAGGTTCGTTTACGTTCTCCCAGCAGCGCTTACTCAAAAATTGGCATGTGTTACAACTACACGCAAACACATACGCTCACAGTTATATTTCCAGTCCTGTGCAATACAAAGAACAACAAAGACGGAAAGACGTATCTACGAGTACCTATATATGACGTAGGTACCGAAGTGAGACCGAGACAACAATATTCCACGCGAATCACGACCGCCCGTGCCGCCGCCGGCGCCGGTCCGACGGTGACTGAGGTGGGAGCACACAATTTTACACAATATGAGGTTGCCACTTTCGAGAAACCGGTACCTCATCTTCCCTTTTTAATAAATCGATGGATATGATATTGTATTATCCATCACTTCAGGCCGTCATAACCGCTAGTTAGGTCACGGAACCACGGGAAGAATTGGGGTGGTGTAAATTCTAAGCTAGCACTTAACTAGCACTAGCTTTAAACTATCAATACCTAATGTTGATTAGGATTGCGTGGATTCTTCAAAAATATAGTTTTTTGACAGAAGTTTCACATTTTACCTTAAAAGTTAACTGTCGAAGCGGCTAATTCGATGAACACCTGCCTTAACGCATTCACTACCCAGCCTCGGCAGTGCGACCCGCAGGCCGCATGTGTCGACTATAGGTTAAAAAACATTCACACAACAACCTTATCATGTTCAGTAGGCTGATTGTTCCCTACACGCTTATTCCCCCAGCGACGATTCTCGTAGAGGTGACCGCGCTTGAATTCCTCAAACGACGACCTCGCTTTTTTCGCGGGGTTTACAGTCGGCTGCGGGGCGTAAAGCAAATGAATCACACTAATTATTATAAAGGCGAAAGTTTGTATGGATGTATGGATGGATGTTTGTTACCTCTTCACGCCAAAAACTACTGAACGGATCTGGCTGAAATTTTGCATACAGGTAATTCTAATACTGGAATAAAACATAGGCTACTTTTTATCCCATAAATCTGTTCCCGTGGGATGATCACCTTTTAATGTTTTCATAGGAACAAGGCGTGCGAAGCCGCGGGGCACAGCTAGTAGGAAATAATTTTATATTGCTGATAAAAATCTATAACGTAGGTACTTTTTTTAATAAAACATAATAGTAGATAATGGATTATTAAATGATAATCCTGCACGTACGTGTGCGGTGGGGCACAACATCCAAAAAAAAAAATCTATCCCCAACAGTCCGCGGTCTTCTTTTTTATAAAATTTAAAAATATCCGAGTTTTCTTCACATCATCACATCCGCTATGAGGCCTAGTTCGGATTTTTTCTTTTAACGTGTTCCCTAATTTTTGGTTTTCCTAAATTACCTTAAAAAAACTCAACTTCTTAGGATAGCAGTTAACTAGTAGTTCCTAAACATAAATTTATTTTACTGCTATGTTTGAGCACCGGTGGCGGTGTAAGTATAAAAAATGTATTGGAGTTGTGTAGACAACCACATAAAAAAATTAACTACCTACATCATAAGGATTCTAAAACAGTAGCATACTAATATTATCATCGGCCGCTTCTACGCTTTCCATCATGTGAGATTGCGGTCAAACGAAGGTCTATTTCTTATGAAAAAAAAAAGAAATATATATATAATAGAAAGTCGTGTTAGTTAGACTATTTATGACTCAAGAACGGCTGATACTGTTTACTACTAAGTTAAGGTTAACTTAATTTTCTATGCAAAGGATGTAATGTAAGCTTCCTGCTTGGAGCGCTGTCAAATTTCCTAACTTTTTGTAGTAAGCAGTATGCCAGTACCACTCAGCATTCAGGAATTTCACTTTCGATACTGCATCTTTCCGTTTTGAGCCGATTTCGAAAAAAGGAGGTCTATGTTCCGCTGTAAGTGTTTGTTTTTGTATGTAGGTATGTTCGCTTACAGGGAATAAACCTCTTAGTGTTTGTTTTTTTATGTAGCTATGTTCGCTTAGAGGGATAATAATAACATAATAAACCTCTTATCTTGAAAAAGCGCTTTTATGCTTGAAAAGAAAAACATTTTGTAAAAACAAGCATCTTTATTGTAATCTATTCGATAACTTCTCGTTATACCAAATAATACGGATTTAGAAAAATAAACATCTACAATAAACAACTTTTTCTACCAAACATTATGAAATATGCTTGGAAGAAAAAGTTTGGCATAAAACAATGAGACGGGACAATTAGTACATCCGCGAAGAAAAGTATAAACTAGAGAATAACTGATTTAAAACGTCAATTCCTTTTTTGTACGATGGTACTAACTACACTTTACACTTTTCTCCCCGAATGTAACATTACAAATTATTAAACTAATTGATTACATATATCGCACACTGATTTTCCAAAAGTACAGACAAAATCAAGGTAAAATAGTACTTATTGTTACTGCGATACGTTCAAAATACAATGTCAATTTCAAATAAAATGTCAAATTGATAAAAAAGTAAAAATAATTGTAAAGAAATATTACACTTAAAATCTGATTTAAAATCAGCGACAACTCGATATAATATAATAAAAACTTATATTTATATAAGAAAACATTATAACCTAGCGTGTAAGAAATATATTAATATGTAGTCATATAAATTGTACAATATCAGTATCATATTTCAACTTGTTAATATTATGTTTTACTTTGCAAACGTTACAAAAGCCCGACCACATAGTACAAGACGTATATATTACTTATACGTAACTAGTGTTAGGGTATTAAGCTATTGTGAATAACGCCAGCAAAGTGAAAAACAACAAACACGCACAAAAACAATTAAACTTGAGTAAAAGAAAATAAAACACTTTGTGTCATGTTCTAGCGTTTCATCTAGACCTCTAGTTTGTGAATCTGGAATGTCCTGTTATTTAAAATATTGCGAATAACGTTAAGTTTCCACGCACGTTATCTGAAACGGTTGTTAATTTAAACGTTATTTTTAACAATCGAAATAAAATAACGAAATGCTCAACTGGCCCTAAATAAGGTGAATATCTAAACATTGACCAACTAAGCTCTCTAATTTTAGAACAATCGTATGGGATGCATTGCAATTATTTTTTAATTATCCGATTTAGGATCGTACGTAGATTTAACTATACGATTTTATGTAAAATATTCTGCACCCCAAAAGACCGGTCATCAGCCAAAAGCTACCAATTTACGTATAAAATAACTTGCCCAACACACAATTGCTATATAAATGTTAAATACTAATTCCTAAATAGTAGCACCTAAATGGTGATTCTTAGATATACCGACCATAGCAACATGTCATTATACATATGATAAGATAAACATTTTGCAGAGCTCAATTAATGCTTTACCCTTTTATCATCGTACTAATAGTTTCCATATCGATAAAATAACAGAACGTTAAAATAACGTTGATGATAACGACAAAAAGGTGACAACACTAACGAGTAAAACGATTTTAGTCCCGCACTACATTGTAATGATTTTAGAGAAGAAAAATAAACTTTTAAAATCTAAAAACGGTGGTCTCATTCGTGTGACATTTTAAAGCTATTTCACGAAGATTTTTTGCGTAAATATAAAAATGTTTCAACTTGATTAGAAACAGAGATACAATTTAGATATAAGATTATACTTTTTTACTATGGCAACATTTACAACTACAAAGCCATTTTATTTCCAGTTATCTGCTTGCCTTAGTCTAAGCTTAAATAGAAATGCTCGTCTTAAGTTATTTATACAAAATTGCATTTGTCAAGTCGACGTGAGTCGTAGGTGCGGAACGCCACAATATCTAAATATTCAATAGAATTAACGTTCATTAATTTAATTAATATTTTAAATAACTTAACCATATACCGACAATATCAGCCTGTAAACCTCCCGGCTGCGCCAAATGATTCGAAAGTAATCTGTCGGTTGTCGCCCGTGTGTCGATGGCGTAGAGTAGATATTCGCAGTGATGTAGCTTACATGCTAGGTGCCGCCCGCGGATTCGTTTAGGGCTGCGTGCTTTGTTGTTGGATCTCTATCTTCTCCACTGTCATGTCTGGGTTCATTGCTGTGGCCTCCTGATCAACAAAAATAAAAATATTGTTATAATATACATAAATATAGAATGTAACGAGATCAAGTGTACTTACGATGGAATAAATATATACAAATACATCCCTATATAATCAAGAAATGAGTAGTGAAGGTACCTGGATGGCCTCAGCTAAGGCGCGGTCGTGGTCGATGGGGTCGCCGTCCGACTGGATGGTGATCTTCTGTTCCACGCGCGTTTCTACCACGCCGTTGCGCTCCGTCTTGTACTGAAATAAACAACAATTTGTGAGGAAACTAGGCTATTTTGGGGTACTATTTCTTTCAGTGTATTGCTAGAGCACCTATTGTTCTTAAGTAAGGCACAAAGGGATTAAGAATGACATCAACATATCGGCCTCGTGCGCCTAGGTCTTTTTGTTTCTGCCAGCCCCTCCTAACTTGATTTTCTCACATCTAAGTGCGTGCTGCGACTTTTGAGCTATAGCCGACCCATCTTACAAATGAGAAAAGTTTATACGGCGGCTATCATCTGGCTAAGACAGAGATCTAAGTGCTCTGCCAATGTTTTATTTTTTATCTATACTAATATTATAAACAGGAAAGGTTTGATTGTTTGTATTGAATAGGCTCCGACACTACTGGACCGATTTAAAAAAATCTCATCAGGGAGTGTCATAAGCTATATTCTATCCCGGAATTTCCACGGGAACGGGAACTAAGCGGGTAAAACCGCCAGGCGCCAGGCTAGTAGTAAATGAAATGACTTTGACTTTGACTTAAAATAAAGCGAGTGCCGTTAGCCAATTTCAAAACAGATTTTGGTAAAAAGACTTTTTATCACTGTCATTCATAGGTCACTTGTTTAAGGAGTTGAAGTGGTTACTTACAGTGATAGTCTCAACGGTGCGAGTCTTGGAGCTGATGGTCTGCGAGGAGACCACCTCCCCGCCTTCCACGTGCGTCTCCGTCGTCTCCGAGGTGACCTCGGGGCCTGTGCTTGTCTGTAACATACATTTAATTATGAAAAAACACGCTGAGCACTCATTGCTGAGATTCAATACAGTCTTCTTCTTCCGGTCCTTATCCCACGCTAGGTGGGTCGGCACAACATGCCAGTTTCCTCCACTCTGCTATATCAGCCGTCATCTCTGTACTCCCATCTTTCTTAGCCATGTCCATCACACAATATTTTCCTCAGTCTTCTTCTCCCTTTACATCCCTCATTCAAACCTAACACTCTTCTCGTCACATGATATTCTTTCCTCCGCATAACATGCACATACCACGCTAACTTGTTACCCCTCATTTTTTCCGTCACCGGCGCCACTTTCAAACTTCCTTTGATGTACTCGTTTCTTATCTTATCCATCCTAGTCAATCCACACATCCATCTCAACATTCAACATTGAGATTCAATACAGTATCATAGCATTAATACAACCAGGTTTGAGTGATTAGGCGAATTTAAGTTGAGATCACCCGTACGTAACCATTTATCATTTAGGTGTCGGGTCTTTCTATGAGATGTGTAAGTTTACCTATACATGTAGCGTGGGTGCAGCCGGTCGAATATAAAACAAGATGCCTATTCGAAAATGATTCTAAGAATCAAATTAGCGCAATTGCAATACAAAGCTGACTACAAAGTTGACACTGACAAAATTGGCAACATTGATGTGCAAATTGCACATATAACGTCCTAAACGCATATACCGTCTCCGTTCCGTAACGGGTAAAAATGGAGTTTTTTTTTTATCAGGACTCAGTAAATTACAGATAAACATTATGTGCAACTAAGGCGTACTCACTTACATATTATATAAACTGAGACTCTGTTTAGATAAAAGATACTCTAAACATAGACACAAAAAAATGTATCTATATAATGTGGGTGATCGTGAGTGTAGAAAACATTAAAAAAAATCTCTGATTCAGGGTTTCGTTTACGAAATATTGGACACAATTAACCGGCCTATCCTGAGTAAAAATATTTATCCAATTCACTTTAGATTAACTTTTTTTATTCTTGCCTTATATTACTTTTACAACATACATGTATGACGTCTCAAAATAATATAAAGTTATCAATGTAATAAAAGCGGACCCAGGGTTTTTATGCATTTTGTATCCACTAAGACTTCCTATAACTAAGACCAATACATGTATGTATAAAATCACTATATAAATATTAATGAATATGTGAATTTCTACGTACCCTGGTAGTCTGTCCAGCAACCATGCTGCCGAAAGGCGCGTTGCCCGACACTGTGGACGTGGTGGTGGTCGTGTACGCGCCTGGCTCCTGGGGTAGCACAAGGGAGACGTGTTAGGCCGGTGCTCTTTAATGTCTATGTTTTGCAAGCTTTAGTTTTATACTTGATAGGCTTTTAATATGTAAGCTAGCTTAAGGCTTGTGGAAATCTATGTTTAGGAAGCTTCATCCTTAAATTGTAACGTTTAAAATAAACTTAAAGTTCATTGAGACGACATAGTGATGTAAGCTGAGGCTTATGGCCTTGCTAAACATAGGTAAGCAAGATTTTGTAGTGGATTTTTCCATGATTGAAAAAAAATGTTTTTTTGGAAAGTACTCTCAACATTTTTATAAATATCTGTTCAAATACTTACGTGTTCGTGTTATGGTTATCGCAATCAATTTTTATCAATCAAAATTGATTGCAACTATCAAACTCTATTTAGAAACTACTAATAAAATGCTAATTTCAATTGGATGCATCATGCAATCATCAATGTCGCAAAACTCATGCTGTACTTTTTACTATTATGCTGAAAAAACTCACTAACACTCGTAAAACAAATTCAACAAACTAAATACTTCCCCGATAGACGATCTAAGATTTAGAGAGATCTAAATGTACCCGTAGCAAGGATGCCTCTTGTTCCTTTTCTAATTATCCCTTCGGTTTTTCTTAGCATTTCTGTCCCCTATTCTTGATTCTTACCGTGACATAATAATGTCCTTCCCCAGCGCCTTCCTCGAAGTCGATCGGCGTGCCAGAATCACCGCTGCTCAGCGAACTCTCTGAGCCGCGTCTGGTCAGCTGTGAGCCATGATCCGTGATACGTGGGATGATTCGTGTGACACACAGGATATGCCAGATGGGCCATGGATGTGCAGGTATGGATTGGAGACAAAGAGAGAAAGGGGTCGGTAATGTGGATGATGAAAAGGGCAAAGAATCAAACGTTAATGTGAACATGGAAGGGATAAGAGAATGTATCAATTGTAGTAAAGATGTAGGCAAATTCGTAATGGAATTTGAAGATCCACCGTTTATCGTAGGTGTAGTTAACACACAATGGAAGGTAGGGATTATTATCGCAGGGTGTCACACAATTGGTATCACGTCATTCCATGCGTTAGTCGATCCGATGCGTTGATGGGAGGGGGAGAAAAAAAAAGGAAAAATTAACAAAACATGCAACGACAGCTTTCAGTTGAGCGTAGGGCTCATGCATTCGCCAAGACATCATTCTTTGAGCCAAGCTTATGCATTCAGTTCTATCTGTTGTTTTTTTTTTCAAATAGTTGACTATTTCAGTAAAGTTTCAGTCAACATTTTTGTATTCATTTGCAGCTGAGAAATCGAATCTCAGTTTAATGTTGGACTAAATAGTTAAAATATTTAGTTTATTTACATGAAATCGATATAAAATGCTCAAGTCGGTACGAGTATATTCTGGATATTGGTAGATTCATTTTAGTTCAAGGTGGTAACTTCAATACTATAGTTCAATTATTTATTATGTTCGATTTGTAGCTGTCGATACGAAACAAAAAATAAATCAACCAAAATGAATTCCAAAATTAAATTGAAATGGAATAAACCAAAATAAATTAAATCAAACAATGAACAAAAACCATGCTTGAATGGGGTCTTAGAGAGTTGTAGATAGTAAGTGATGTACCTGATCGCCCGTGGTGACCATTGTCTTGACTTCCTGTGTGAGGACCCGTTGTTCTTGCCTGGTGGCGGAAGACGTCACGGTCTGCGCCACGGTGCGCTCCTCCATCTGCTGCGTCTTGGCCTTGGTGTCGAGGTCGTGATGCGTGGTCGCCGTGCGAGTGGTCACAGCCCGCGCCGTCACGTAAGGACTCTTCCCGCCCGTCTCAGGTTCAAGGCTTTCCGCCTATCAGGGTTAGACTTGCATGCATTACTAATCACTATGTACAGGAAAACATTGAAACTACCGAGCTTGTAAATAGGCCACAAAAAATTAAGGACATCAACGAAAATTATGAGTAAATTAAATTGAAATTAAATTAACAAAATGTAAAAATAAAATGGTGGCGTCGTTTGCCGGTTAGGAGGTAATCAGAATTGAACGCACCTTGTTCGTATGGGTCGAGAAGGTCACTTCACCAGTGCCCAGGTTTTCGACCTCCTGTTCGACATTGTGCGTCACGCCTTCGTCGTTTTTCGTCAGCAGCTGTTTCGTTGTCGTCTTCACGACCACGGGAGGTGTTGGAGTCTTTTTTGATCGCTGCGAAATGGGGATCTTTGAGGACAGAGGGGTGTTGGATGAGACGTAACCTTGATGCCGAATGTGTTCGCTTGTTGTGTACTCTGTGAACGTTTTTGGTTCGTCTCCTCTGAGCGGACTTTCATCTTTGCCGAATGTGGAGAATTTGTGCGTGTTGACGGTTTGAATGTCGATATTCGCTGGCAGGTCTTCGGTTTCTTTTTCTATCGTGTAGTTGCCGCTCTTGTCCGCGAAGTGTGAGGGGTCAATTTGTGAGTAGTGCAGAATGAGTTGACCCGTGACGGGGTCTCTGACGGCAGTGCTCGGGTCGATATCGCCAGTGTCTGGATCAATGTCGCCATACTCTGTCTTTATCCTGCCAGTAACAGGATCGATCTTTCCGGATAGAGTCATTGTTTGGGTAACGGTTGTCCTAGCGCCCTTCAGTCTTGGATCATCTGGGTCTACGTCGATGGTCTCTCCGGTTATCGGGTCTATGATCTGGTACAGATACACGGTTTTTGTTGTAATGATTCTGCCGGTAGTTTCATCGATGGTGCACTCTTTGGGATCAACTTCCTTGACGCGTCCCTTGTCATCTTTTTGCGTGATGACGAAAATCTTGATGATGATTAGCCTGCCTGTACGCGGGTCGATCTTGCCCAGTTTGGTGTAGATTTCGCCTGTGCCGGGATCGACTTGTGATGCAGAGAATAGTGGTTCATTATTCTCGTCGATCTCTCCGGTGGCTGTGTAGATTTGGCCGTTGACGGGATCGACTTTGATTAGGGACTTGTCAACTTCGGTTGTCCTGATGATGACACCAGTCTTAGGGTCAAGCCTGCCGTAGATGGTGATAATGTAGCCAGTAACGGGATCGATTTGTCCAGCAGTGTACAGAACATCTCCGGTCTGAGGGTCTTTGGGACCAGCGATCCATATTTGGTTGGTCTTAGGATCAACTTTAACGTTTTTCGGGTCGTTTGATACAATTTGTTTTCCAGAGACGGGATCTATCTTGTTTCTGATGATTCGTAAGCAGATCAGTCTACCGATATCTTTATCTGGTTTGCCAGATTTGGGGTTGACTTGACCTGTTCTTAGCAAGAACTGTCCAGTGACAGGGTCTACCTTCAGTTCTCTGCTTTCGAATTTGCCAGTCTTAGGATCATTGTAAGTAACAGTACCCTTGAGGAGATCGATTTGTCCGTACTTTGTGTCAATCTTGTTATTTTCCGGGTTGAATTGACCAGTCGTGCTTTCGATAAGAGAGTGCTTTGGCTCGATAAGTCCCTTCTTGGAATCTACCTTTCCAACGAATGTGGTAACTTCCACTACAGGGTCGATATGAGTACCAACAACGATGACTTGTCCAAGGTTAGCATCATGTTTACCAGTTTTGGGGTCAACGACACCTCTGATTGTAATTTGTCCGTTATTCTCATCTACTTCAACAGGTTTAGTGTCTGATGTATCTGTGACGAATATAACTCCATTAGAAGGGTCAATAACACCATATTTCGTTGAAATATGTCCTGTTTCAGCATCCACTTTACCCTTAGTAAGTTCCACTGAACCATCCTCAATATTGACTTTGCCAGTTGCGTTGTTGATAGGTGCAGTGATCGTTGTGATTTCGACTACAGGATCGTCTTGTTTCGCAACACTCAAGATCATGCCTAGGTGAGGATCAATTTTTCCCGTCTTTGGGTCAATGGCGCCTGAGTTGATGAAGATTTGTCCAGTTTCAGATAGCACGTACCCTTCCTTAGTCTGCTTCTGTCCAGCTTGGTCAGTGATAACAATTTGGCCAGTTCGTGAGTTAATAACGCCGTATTTAGTTTCGATAAGGCCATTGGGATCGAGGATACCAGTAAGATGTTCAACTTCAGCGGTGTGCAAATCTGGCTTCTTAGATTTGGGGTCGAGTTTGGTAAAGATAACCATGATTTTGACGATCTTTCGCTTCGGTGCTGGTGGTTCCGGAGGTGCCATGGTTGGCTTGACGGGAGACGTTTTGTGTACCGGCGACGGAAGAGGGGACGATGATTTAGCGAAGCTGCTGATGATAGGCGATGATGTACGTACAGGCGATTGCAAAGGCGTTTGCGTCGGCGTGGGAGTAGGTGTTTTGACCGGCGACGGGGCTTGCTTAGTGGGAGATACGCTGACTCTTTGCGACACGGGTGGTGGAGCCGGTTTCAGCACATTTTGCTTATCAACGATGGTTAGCTGTTGCGCGAACGACTGGTCTACCTTGCCCGTAGCTGGGTCAACAACGGCAGTAGTAATGATCAGATTTCCAGTCTTAGGATCAATATCAGCTTGCTTAAGTTCTTGTTTTCCAGTCAAATGATCTTTGTAGAGAATTTGTCCAGAGCGAGGATCGATAATACCAAAGTCGGTATGTATTTTGCCATCCTCAGCACTGACATAGCCTTTAGCAGCATCGACGGTGCCAGCGTTAGCATCTACTGTCTTGGTGTAGGGATCGTACTTGCTCGTGACGATTACCAGACGAACTTCACCCTTGGAAGCTGGTTTGGTGTGCGCTACAACAGGTTTATTTACAATGCTTAGTAGTTGTACTAACGTAGGATCGACCTTTCCAGTCTTGGGGTCGACGACCTGGCTCGTAATAACCATGTGTCCCGTTGCTGGGTTGAGTTCAGCTTTCTTGGTTTCAGTTTTGCCAGTTCTAGGATCTGTAACGAGGATTTCTCCAGTAGCGGGGTCGATGATGCCGACAGCAGTACGGATTTTTCCATCTGGGCCGAGTGTTCCAGTAACTGTGTCAACGTGTCCCTGACTTGGGTCAATCTTCTTCGTTCTGGGATCATACTTGGTAGTTATAATGACGAGATGAATTTCTCTTTCAACTGGTTTAGTTTCTTTCTCGACAATAGTCAGCTGTTGGGCCAGGGAGGAGTCTACTTTGCCGGTCTTAGGGTCAACTACTCCTGTGGTCAGGATAAGAGTGCCAGGTTTAAAGGCCAATGCGGGATCAGCTGTGGCATGTTTGACTTCAGTCTTCCCAGTTTTAGGATCAGTGCACTCGATCTTTCCAGTTTTAGGATCGATGATGCCATAGTTCGTGTGTACTCTACCATCAGCGGCGATGACACCCCTCGATGTCTCGATAGGACCGTTGGGGTTGTCGAGTTTCTTGTTCTTGGTATCGTATTTGGACGTAATAATGACCAGCTGAGCTTCTTTGCCTGCAACTGGTTTGAATGTGTCTTTAGGTTTATCTGCTACGCTTATCAGCTGACCTAGCGTAGGATCGACTTGGCCGGTTACTGGGTCTACAACTCCTGATGTGAGGATGATATTGCCAGTTTTCGGATCAACGGAAGCTTTCTTTGTTTCGCATTTACCGGTGATCGGATCAGTGATCGTGATATCTCCAGTCGCTGGGTCTACAACACCAAATTCTGTGTGAACTTTGCCGTCAGCTCCAACCTTGCCAGGTATAGTGTCAACATGTGCATTATTGAGGTCTAACTTCTTATTCTTCAGATCATATTTGGATGTCACTATGACCAAGTTGACATAACGTTCCTTAGGACCGTCTTTGTCGACAATCGCAAATTGCTGAGCGAGTGACGAGTCAGGTTTGCCTGTTTTTGGGTCGATGATACCCGATGATAGTACCAAATGTCCTGTTTTAAGATCAGTGATGGCTTGTTTAGTTTCAGACTTGCCGGTGTTAGGGTTGATTTGATCAATCTTGCCGGACTTGGGATCGACTATTCCGAAGTTGGTGTGAATGCGGCCATCAGGGGCAATTATACCACGAGAAACTTCAACGTAGCCGTTCGGGTTCTCTAACCTCTTATTCTTGGGGTCATATTTGCTTGTAATTACAACAAGTTGGACTTCTTTTCCGGGCACAGTTGCAAACTTATCTTTGGGCTTGTCTACGACACTTATCTGTTGTCCTAATGTAGGATCAACTTGACCGGATAGTGGATCGACCACAGACGATGTTAGAAGAAGATTTCCAGTTTTAGTATCTACAGTTGCCTTTTTAACTTCTTGTTTGCCAGTTATGGGGTCTGTGACTATGATGTCTCCGGTGTTGGGGTCTACAATACCAAAAGCAGTATGCACTTTATTATCAGCTCCAATTTTACCTGGAATGGTATCAACATGAGCATTGGCAAGGTCAAGTTTTTTGTTTTTAATGTCATATTTAGATGTAACAATGACAAGGTTCACGAACTTCTCGGGTGCTCCTCTGGCGTCTCTGTCGACGATAGTCAGCTGCTGGGCGAGTGACGAGTCAGTCTTGCCTGTTTTAGGATCTGTCACTCCAGATGAAATTATTAAATGGCCTGTCTTAGGATCGGCGACTGCCTGTTTGATCTCTTGTTTGCCCGTCTTGGGATCAACGTATTCAACCTTTCCTGTTTTAGGGTCGATAACACCGAAGTTGGTGTGTACTTTTCCGTCACTGGTAACAACACCCCTGGAGGTTTCTACGTGTCCATTAGGGTTGTCTAGCCGCTTGTATTTAGAATCATATTTGCTGGTTATGATGACCAGTTGGACCTCTTTACCGGGCACGGCAGAAAATTTGTCTTTTGGTTTGTCCACAACCGTTATTTGTTGACCTAAGGTTGAGTCGTGCTGTCCTGTCCTAGGATCTATTACCCCCGAAGTTAGGAGCAGGTTTCCTGTTTTAGGGTCAACGATAGCTTTCTTTACTTCTTGCTTGCCCGTGATGGGGTCTTTAATGATGACTTCGCCGGTACTCGCGTCCACGATTCCGAAATCAGCGTGCACTTTGTCATCGTCGTCATATTTCCCTAATATTGAGTCCACGTGGGCATTAGAGATGTCTAATTTTTTGCTCTTAGGATCATACTTAGCCGTAACTATAACTAAGTTGGCGAATCTCTCTGGAATTCCTTTGGGAGCATCTTTGTCTACAACAGCCAATTGCTGTGCTAATGATGAGTCCGTTTTGCCTGTCTTGGGGTCAATAACACCATGGGTAAGTATGAAACTGCCCGTCTTGGGGTCGATATTAGCTTGCTTGGAGTCGCGTTTGCCCGTCTTCGGATCAGTGAAGTGAACTTTTCCTGTATTAGGATCGAGAACACCGAAGTTTGTGTGAACTCTACCATCCTTATCGCTGATAATCCCTTGCGAGGTCTCGATGAATCCATTTGGATTGTCTAATTTCTTGTTCTTTGAATCATATTTAGCAGTGATGGCAACAACTTGAACTTCCTTTCCAGGCAAGGCCCCGAAGGTGTCTGTGGGTTTGTCGACAATGCTGTATTGCTGTCCAAGTGTTGTATCTAGCTGGTTAGTCCTCGGGTCAATGACACCAGATAGAAGAAGGATGTTTCCAGTCTTGGAGTCCACGATAGCTTGTTTTAACTCTTGCTTGCCGGTGGCAGCATCAGTAACTTGAATTTCTCCAGTTCTAGGATCAATGATACCGTACTCGGTGTAGATCTTACCGTCAGAACCACTGAGGACTCCCTTGACTGAATCTACGTGAGCGAAGGATGGATCCAGTTTCCTGTTCTTCAAATCGTATTTGGTTGTGACAATAACTAATCTGACTTCTCTGTTCGCTTTTGTTGCGTCTTTCTCGACAATGCTGAACTGTTGGCCAAGAGAAGAGTCTACTTTGCCTGATTTAGGGTCAGCAACACCCGTTGTGATAAGAATGTTGCCAGTTTTTTGGTCAACGTAAGCTTGTTTAGGTTCTTGCTTACCTGTTTTGGGATCGATATAGTCGATTTTGCCAGATTTGGGGTCAATAACACCGTAGTTGGACGAAACAGTGCCGTCCGCGGCGACAACTGCTCTCGAAACATCAACGTGTCCGTGGGACGCGTCAAGCCTCTTGTGTTTGCCGTCGTATTTGCCAGTGATAACAACGAGATCCACTTCTCTTCCCGGTTTAGATCCAACTTTGTCTTTCGCTCTCTCTACGAAGCAATACTGCTGTGCGAGTGTAGGATCAATTTTGCCAGTTTTAGGATCAATGACTCCGGATGTAAAAAGAATATGACCCGTTTTGGAGTCGATGTGTCCGTTCTTGGTTTCTTGTTTACCAGAAGCAGGATCAGTGAAGGTGATCTGTCCCGACTTCGTGTTGATTTGTTCTTTATCTGTCTGGATTTTCCCGTTTGCCCTGTTTATCGTTCCCTTGGTTACAAGGACGGTTCCATTGGCGTCGTCTAGTTTCTTGGACTTAGGATTGTAGCGGCCCGTGATGATGACGACTTGTATTTCATTTTCTGCCGGTTTAGCCGAAGCTAATGGGACTGCTATAGCGGCCGCGAGTGGAGCTTCGTGATGCGCTCTCTCAGCGTCGAGCAGAGCTAAGGTGGGGTCAATGAGATTCTTGGCTTGTTCTTTCAGCAATGCTGATTCAACGTAATCGAGGCCTGGCGTTTTAAGCTTACTAGGATCTTCAGGAGTTTTCCGCTTTTCTGCGCTTTCGGCGACTTTCTTATCTTCACCGGGAGCGTAGTTGAATGCAAGACCAGCCTTTCTCGTGGTCGGGCTTTGGGCCTCATCAGCTTCTCTTTGTTTACCGTCGTTAATGGGTTCCTTTTCGTAGCTGAAGGCACCTTGGATGAAGGGTTTGTTTCGTGTTGGACTTTTTTCTGTATCCGTATACTCGTATGGTTTTGTGAATCCAGGCTTATCTTCTTTTGTAGGCGTTTTCGGCGCCGGACTCTTTTCTCGTGAGCTGTCAAGATTTGAACTCTCATTTGAGGTATCGAGCACTGCTACTTTAGTTTTCGGCTCTTTGACCTTCTTGTCTTTCGATTTAGGCGATTTGTCTCCTTTCGGCGATTTGTCTTTAGATTTAGGTGATTTTTCTTCTTTTTCTTTGGGTGATTTGTCCTTTTTACCGCCGAACAGTCCAAAACCTCCAGTCTGAGGGTAGGAGTGAGGTGTGGGGTGGGGAGAAAAACATAAAATAATTAAATAAAATCAAAAAATGCATGTGCTTGTACATCGTGTGAGACATTGCAAGAACTTATATCAAAATGCGAACTGAGTTCAAACTGCATGCCCTATGCATATTCTAACATTGACTTATGTACACTTGTATAACACAGCTCTACTGAGATTGTCGTCCCGTTTGCTTTCTACCACACTTGTAAATTGAGGTTGTGTATCGTTCTTGGACTTACCTTGGCCTTCTTAGGTGTTCCCTCCG
Source organism: Eupithecia tripunctaria (assembly GCA_955876795.1). Classification (NCBI taxonomy): domain Eukaryota; kingdom Metazoa; phylum Arthropoda; class Insecta; order Lepidoptera; family Geometridae; genus Eupithecia; species Eupithecia tripunctaria. The sequence goes on along the minus strand of OY041623.1, from coordinate 811,291 downwards.
TGTTGTTGGTATTGTTGGTGACTCCGGGATCACTGGACGTGTCTGTGCCTGGAACACCAGATTAAAGAACCTTTAAAAAATTATTTCGATTGGACAAACCTAAATAAAATTTTTAGACTTCTATTTTGCGTTCAAGACTTTGGATTGCCTTCCAACCTGGTTTTAACTTATTTGAATGTTAGAGTAACGAGAATAAAGTCGTGGGTGAAGCGCTACATAAAAAAAGGGAAATTCATGACATCGCATAGGTGTCATTTGTTCGCGAAGTCCTTTTGATAATGATGTATACACTTCATTTGATAATTTACTAGGCAGGTATAAATATTGCTGTATCTTAGAGCTTTTAGAGTAAACCTCAAGAAATAAACGTTACTAATACTGATTCTTAAAGCCATTTAGGGGCATATTACATTATCATTTATCTTGGATCATTTAAATGATCATATATTTGATCCAAGATAATTGACTATTTGAGTCATATCTGTGTATTACACTATCAAAGTTGTTTGATCCTATTTTACGTCATAAATGGTTGCAATGGAGAATGCGTCGTCAGTGGTGTGCGCTACGCTTGCTTAATAAATAAATAAATAATAAATAATTTGAATTTTAATTTTAATAATAAAATATACATAAAAAATGCTTAATTGGCAACACTGACTAGAAACTTGAACATGTTTGTTTTTCTTTCGTATGACATTGACATACCCTATTGGCAATTGAGATGAGACAATGCCATTAATCGAGGAATAAGGAACTAACTTTTAGTTTTTTAATGCAAATCGAAAACCCCTCATTAGAAAAAAACTACATTACATTATTTGAAACATATCAGCGAACAAGAAATTGAAAACTCTTTATTTTATATTCGCTTTTAAATACCTAGTAGAAAATAAATAAAAATAACTGGCAACACCTATTTCTATGACCGTATTGGATCCAATCTCTCAGCTAATGTCAAAAATCTATGATCAAGGAGAAAATGAATCATAGTCCTATATTACATTATCCAATATCATTGACTCATAGATCTATGATCCGAGATAAATGATAGTGTAATATGCCCCTTAGGAATTGTCACATACCATTTTCAGCTGGCTTCTTCAGTTCAGCCACCTTCTCTTCTTTCTTCTTCTCTGGCGCGGCTGGCATCACCTTGACGGCGCCGGGCGGTGGTTTCTGTTCCAATCAAACCAAATGTCAGCTTCCTACAACTTAGCTGCATGAGCGTTATAACAACATCTATACCGTATCCATCGACCATGTAGAATGTGTAAACAAACCACGACACAAATAACAAAAAATGACTTGCTTGGCGTCGAGTTTCAGATGTAGTTGTAAGCTATATTTATTGACGGAAGGACCTTAAAGCGTCGTGTAATGTAAATTACGTATAAAAAGCCACGCCAACAAGGTTTATTTTAGGTTAAGTATGGGCAGTTTGCTTACTAACATTCCACATGCTCGATGGATACGGTATATGTATAGTAACTCGGGTTGATAAACAGGATTCTTTGAATTACAGGGTTTATATCTAAAATCTCGAAAATTCTACAATTTTTTTTGTAAAATGTTTGAACAATATGTGATAATATTAAAAACATTCTAATAAAGATCAAACACTAAGTGATACTAAAAGAAACTGTTATCTACTGATCATGACTTTAATGTTAAGAGTTTCGACGGGTAATGACTTAGTTATTGAAGTTAGAGGGTACAAAAGCAGAGTTAAGAAAATTGAAAGAAAAAGAAAGATATAGGATATATTTTAATTTAGATAGAACACATCAAAGATTTAACGTTTTACGGGTATTTCTAGCCAAGATTCAGTCATTACGGATTCATCGTGGTCACGGGATGACTGGATTATTGGTTTATGGTGTCGGTAGCTGTAATACTCTACGATACTACGAATAAGAATCATTTATTTGCCAAAACATGAGTATTAACATGGCGTCAGCATGCAATTATGTTAAAATATAAATTAATAATGACCAACATGTTTGCCATTTACTGGCGTGCAAATAGGACTGCCACTGCCGATTTGTCACTAATGTGATTTACTCAAATTCATTAACTAATTTACCCTTAGTAGGTACCTGTCAAAATTGTACCTATTAAAGATGTTGTTTTAGCAAATCACAAATAAACTGTCCATTTAAATTATAAAAGGATGACATTGAATTTTTAACCTTATTTTCGAATTGACTGGGAGATAACTGAGTTAATTACGTTAACGTTAAGGTACTACGGTTATTTTTTTTTATCAGAAATAGACCTTCGTTTGACCGCAATCTCACCTGATGGAAACAGAAGATGCGGCCGACGATGTATCACGAAGGTCTAGAATCTAGCCATCCCGAGACCACGGTAATCTTGCGTATAAAATAACCCGTAAAAAGTAAGTAATGAAGTAAAAAGTATGAATGGTTAGTGTGGCACCTTCTCCGACCTCTCGGCGTGGTACTCGCCCTCCAGCGAGCTGGCCGAAGAGGCGCTGGTGCCGGCCGACACTCGCCGAAACTGAGCCGCGTGCGATAGAGTAATGCTTCATGTTAGTTATCGTTAGTCTTAAGGCCGATTTACACTTCAACAAGTACAGTAGCGAGTTTAGTTGAAGATAATTGAAGTGAAGAGTCAATTGCACCTTATTTCTTGTTTGATATAGTATATAGTAAAAATTTGACTTGTCTAAGTACTTATTTTGTAAGTCTAAAGAAATAAACGATTTGACTCTGACTCTGACTCTAAGTTATCAGTCGATAAAGTTAATAAAATAGAAAATTAAAAGAGCTTTTATTTCATTACCGGCGAGTTACATTGAATTTATAACTTAAGAAAAATTAAACTAAAATAATAGTCAATTAAGTAGTAAGTAGTAGCGCTCAAACTGGATTTAGTCCAGTAGTCATAAGTTGCTGTTCCTAACTATTTTCTTGTTTCGTTTTCTGACCACTTCATTTTGACAGAAGCACTAACCAAAACAAACACAAACTTATGCACTATACTAAACTCGCCTGTCTACATGCAGGCCAGTTAAGTTGGCGGGGTGCGGGAGACGCGCGAGAGGGGCTACTTCGCACTTGGACTCGCCGGAAAATAGCATCGCTGTCTATTCAACTCAATCGACAACTCGCTACTTAACTCGCTTTTGCCGTTCAAACGACATTATCAAGTTAACTCGCTACTGTACTTGTTGAAGTGTAAACCGGCCTTTACAGCCGCGAGGATATACAGGGTTATTGGTTATAATTGCGGAAACTGCGGGTTCCATTATTGTTTGTAAGACCCCAGGTTCTTAAAAGTTTTCACCGACTTCATAATAAGGAGGAGGTTCTCAATTCGACTGGTTTTTTTTTTCAATGTTTGTTACCTCAGAACTTTTGACTGGGTGGTCCGATTTTTATGATTCTTTTTTATATGAAAGCTGGTGCATCCCGTGTGGTTCCATTTTAATATGGTCCAATTCTGACAATGGGATCCATGAAAAACCATGAAAAACTATAAAAATTGAAGTCGGTTTACAGTATAGTATAATAACAAAATAATTATTATGTTTAGTTTCAAACACAACCCTCATAAAGAATGATTTTTAGGGAGTGTCTCCTAACATCATTGCCTTTTCACCAATCTTAAGAATTGGGACAAGGCGTCTTCACGGACGCGTTCACGATGGTAGAAAGAACCTGTGGTTTACATATTGTCAGTGAATTACCAATAACCTTGTATAGGGGTAATAGTATTTTAGTTGTGGTTTTATAGTCACACAAAATATAAGTTTGTATACACAAGGTAAACTCCATGTATGTTTGTAAAAAACCACGACACAAAAAACTAAAACTCAGTTGCTTGGCGCCAAGTTTTAGACATAATTGTTAGCAATATTTATTGAAGGGAGGATCTTAAATCCACAAGTAATGTAAATTGCGTTTAAAAAGACGCTGTAACAGAGTAAACTTAGGTTAAGTATGGGCGGTTTGTTTACAAATTTTGTACATGCAATTTGACGGGAATATAAAGTCTTTTTTTTCGAAACTATGCAGCTAAATAAGTCATGGGTATTTATAATAAAGTGTTCTGATTGCGTAAGTTTAAAAAACTTTAGATAAGACTTTCTTGGTGTGAAGATTTAGTTTTTTTATTTAAATAAATAAAAATATGTAAAATATTTATCGAACAGTAGTTTCTCAGATGAGTTGTTAGAAACAAAGTTGCAAACTTTACTTGATAAATGAATAGTATAAATAGAATTAGGGATTGATTGCATTTATATTACATGGGAGCAAAATTCGCGATCAATATATCTCTGGTTAGGTATCAAAACCGATTATGAATTAACGATTTCTATTTGAAATATATATCGCACTAATATTATAAATGCGAAAGTTTGGATGGATGTAGGTATGTATGGATGTTTGTTACCTCTTCACGCCAAAAGAAGCGATCTGGCATATAGGTAATTTTAATCCTGGAATCAAACATAGGCTTACTTTTTATCCCAATAATCATTTCCCGTGGGATAAAAATCACCTTTAAACGTTTTCATGGGAACAACGCGTGCGAAGCCGTGGGGTGCAGCTAGTATAGTATAATTTAAATGCAAAGTAAGAGTCATAGCAAAACCAATGACGGCTCGGCCAATCCCGGAGAAGAGCGGGTAGAACGAGATTCTTTAATGCTCAACTGGCTTATGCCCAACAGTGGAGGGAGTGGGGGGTGGGGGAGCAAGGCCTTTGTCCAGTGGGACGAAGTAGGCTGAAAGAGAAAGATAAAAGCCTCGTAGACTATGTAACGAACGAACGAAATGTTGGCTCTGAAGGTGGATTACGGGGCGGTATGTTATGGTGGGTACAGACCGAGCGAGCGAGAGCGAGCGTATGCAAACGAGTGGGATTCGACGATTGGTATATTGAAGTTGGTTTATAGTTTTTAAGACAAAATTAATTATTCTTTGATATAGCATCAGCCGCGAACAGGCCGAAGGCGTACGAAGGTCCTCGTTTGGCTCGCTTGCTTTCGCAATAACGCCCACACTGGTTCTTTCGCATTCGTTCGTTAGCCTTCGGTTTCTCTCGCTCGCTTGGCTGTGCCAATAATGGTTGCCGCAGATCAGAGGCGCACCGCTACCGCACAGCACAAAAATAGGCGTAACGTGCATTTCATATTGACGGCAATATGACGTTTGAAGCTATTATGAAGCCATTTTGTCACCGTAAAATTTATCTGAGCATAAGAAGCTTAAGCCCATATTTAAAAATACATATTTGTGCTGTGAGGGAGCGGCTTTGGATAAATGTGCACAGAGACTAAGGCTAAGATCCTAAGGATAAGGTAAGAGATAAGGATAAGATCCCATAATACTACCACCATGCTGTTCACTACCATAGCATTCCAACTTAAGCTACCATAGACACTACCACCCTAACATTCCAATTTCGTCCAGAGTTAATGGATGGGTCTACAAAACTACCTCCCCCGTTATTCCAACATGTTGCAGCTGTTTACAAGTCTACCCTCTCCATCATTCCAACATCTTGCAGCTGTTGGTGTTGAACTGTAAGTACCTTGTCTTTGATGGTGGGGCGCGGCGCGGGCTGCGGCGGCATGGTGTGCCGTTTGGACGCCTCCGGCATTGACTCATCTTTCTCGCCTGCTGCCAACGCTGGAAAAATAAATAGTATTGTTAGATCGAGGTGGATATGGAACAAAATAAAATAGAGTAAAACCCGACTACGGCGTTCACCGATTGTGCTTATTATTTTACAATGAAATTTTCGACCCTTACTTAGACCCCGCTATCTCGTTAGACCACCAATATCGTCTGACGTCATATATAACACTTTAACCACCGGGGTATTGAATTGAGACGAATCAATCGATACCTCATTTATTGAAATTGAACGCTAGTTTTAGCGCTACGTGGGACCATAAAAATGGCTACATACAAACAAACAATATAATAGGGTGTCCACCTCACATCCCTCCTCCGTTGGTAAACGGGTAAAAGTACGTAAACACAACGCAAATTCTTATATCACTGACTGATAATGCACAACTTGACTGATGCCAGAGACGTTTCATGGTAGCCGTGAAATCCAAAACTCAACCTCAACAGCCTGTATTAGTCCACTGCTGGAAGCAGTGGACAGTTGCCTCCCCCTGATAATGCCCATAATTCCCACGCTGAGCATGAGGGTTGAGGATCGCAGTTCGGTGGTAGAATGTCCTAGTATTTTTCATTAAATTCCAAACAACACAATTCAATCACAAGTTTATTTTAGCAAACTTAACAAAAAAAATTGCTTATTTAACTCGGTTAAAACAGAAACAACTTTGTTATAGGACAATTAATAAATAAATAATGCTGGAAACACAGCATTATCTACCTAATTGTTCTCATAGACATCAACGTCAACATACTAAACTATCTACCTAATTAGGTAATCTATGATCTGATGTCTGGGTAGACCATCAACATATTTATGTTATGTTTACCAAAAATGTTATCTAGGTACGTTAGTATAAAATTTACGTTCGGCCTAATAGCGACTGAGCGGGAGGGAACCATCTGTTTAGATTCAGATAAATTTTCCGATTGATGACTACCGTAAGGATATGACGCTGTGTGATGCCAGCTTAGAATTTGCTCCAACTCAACTCTTTCCACGTGCAGCAGCGCCCCCTGCACAACAATTCTACCAATGGACTGCGATCCCAGCGTGGGGATTATGGGGATTACCCTTAGCCCTCATGGGATAAACGCTGATAAGGCGCTTATCAGGGAGAGGCCTGTGTCCATCGGTGGACCAATAAAGACTGGTGACGATGTCTGTCTATTTCATTTGAACACAATCACTGCCCAGCCTAGCTACCCAGGAGGTGGATATCTGCGTATGGACCATGAAAGTGTTAAAGTGAAGCTTTTAGAAGATAACCCCAAGCCCACCTTATCAATAAGCAGTACACGGAATGCACACGTAAGTCCATAACGTCGGGTTATCGGTGTTGCATTACCGACTGCTGTACACCACCGCAAATAAACGCATTTCGAAACAGAAGCCGGCCAATATGGAACTAGCTTCTGAATCTGGCTTCGGTCGCGTGCTACCCGTATGTAACAATAATAATGTAGGAAAAATCACATAGCATTATCTAGCCCTAAGCTAAGCAGAGCCTAGCTTAGACTACGTAGGAAGAAGATAACAATCAACGGATGATTTTTAGAGTCAGAAAAGAAGTTCTAGAGATATCCTGTTCCAAAGATAATTACAAGTTTATAGAAGTAGACAATAAATGTTGAACTAAACGATGAGCCATGGCCTTTTTAACGTACCTACTGCAGAACATTATCTTCATTTTAACCGACTTCAAAAAAGGTGGAGGTTCCCAATTCGACAGTTTTTTTTTATATTGGTTACCTCCATTGATTTATTAAAAACGAAGATGAGGCACTGGTTGCTCGAAAGTGGCAACCTCAAATTGTGTAAAATTGTGATCTCCCACATCAGTCACCGTCTGACCGGCGGCACGGGCGGTCGTGATTCGCGTGAAATATTGTTGTCTCAGTCTCACTTCGGTCCTAGATACGTCTTTCCGTCTTTGTTCTTCTTTGTATTGCACAGGACTGGAAATATAACTGTGAGAATATGTGTTTGCGTGTAGTTGTAATACATGCCAATTTTTGAGTAAGCGCTGGGAGAACGTAACCTATCTTCCCTTTTTAAATCAATGGTTACCTCAGAATTTTTGACTGGGTGATCTGATTTGATGATTATTTTTTTATTCAAAAGGTTCCCGTGTGGTCCCACTTAAATTTGTACCAGTTGTGACAATGGCATCCACGAAAACCACAAAATTGAAGTCGGTTTATAGTTTTTTAAAACAAGCTCAAATATACTTCGATTTTAAGTTATTGTTTGTTTTTATAAGTGTACTGTATGATTCCTGTAGTCTGTGTGTGTTAAGTTATCTAACAAGAGAACTTCCCAAAATGTATTAAACAGAAATTATTCAAGTCCCACATTAAGGCCAGTTTTAAAACGTGTATATCGTATAATGCGTTAACTTTATTATCAACTGACCATTTAACTACAAGCATATATCATCAATTCATCACATTGATATTATAAATGAGAAAGTTTGGATGTACCTATAGATGGATATTATGTTACCCCTTCACGCCAAAATTACTTATCGGATCGGGCAAAAATTTGGCAGACAGCTAATTCTGAACCCCTAATAAAACATAGGTTACTTTTTATCTCGAGATAGAAATTACCTTTAAACGTTCTCATAGAACAACGCATGCGAAGCCGCGGGCAGTGACTTGTAAGTCATATAAAATAGAAATAGAAACGCACTAAAACACATACTTGATGTACAGCTAGGATTCCAACAATCATTGAACACCATTTTCACTTCACTACGTCACTTTAAACCACAAAACAATTATTCGTTCACTGATTTAAGCACCACTTATTCACAGAACAACAAACTTTTCAAATTAATAGCTATAGCAAATCATTAACTGAGCACAGTAGTAAAATCAACAGTAGGTAAACAGAACACTCTCGCTGATATTCAGTGACTTAATAATTTAGTGTGAATCGCTCAATGGGTGGCTATCAACTGAGCGAATTTAGCGCGCGATTGGACTGTAAGCAGAGTTGTGTGAGTAAAATGTATAAATATCGTCTACTTCAGTAGACGTACTTTGTGTGTGGCTAGACTATGGTCGTTTATAAGGTGTGCTAGAATAGTTGTAGGCTATGATTTCCAGATATTTAGGCGATATGCAGACAGAGCAACGGCGGCAAAAGGCGCCGTTGCGTCAAGCTGTTTACAGAGATAATTTGATTTTATTTATCTAAATATATTGAAAAGTTTTTTTACTTACGAGTAACTCGCTCTGTCTGCCTAGCCCCTCAATCTATCTCTGGTTTTCTGTCCATTTGTCAATAAGTTTGTTGAAAGAAATTATTTCTAGGGTTAAGTTAGCTCGTCTTTGCAATTACCTCTCTGATGCAATGTTTTTACCCCTCTAGCTGTACTTAGTATATTGTCTTTACGTATTTTTTAAATGAAGGTTTTTCCTTATCCGTTGTCATATTTACGAGTACGTCAAAATTCTGTGAGATATTGGCCCTAAGTGGGGACGAAATTAATGATAGCGAGACTTTGATTGAAGTTTTGTCAATGAATTTGGCCCGTCAATTGAGGTTCATGATAGCTGACCATGAACTTCAATTGACACACCAACATATCACATCGAAAATCTTACGAAGGGTTTCGAATACCTTCAAAGACTCTGCTTAGCTTGGGGCTAGTTGATGCTGCGGGAATTGCATTATCTGTACAATATTATTATGAATAATCAAAATTAATGATAATAAAAGTTATGACTTTGTTTAAACTACTGGAACAGACATTCCGGTTCACCTTATACACGAATAGTAACTATAGGCCGGGTGCAATGTTTGGAGAGGAGTATACGCAAGAGGTTGCCAATAAACATAAAATTGTTTACTTTTACATGAGTTTTGTGTAAAATTATCTAATTTGTGCGAATTCCTTTAGTGTTTTGTTTTTAGTCTTTATAAAGTTCAGAGGCCCGATCACGATTGTGAATTTCTTGGTCAAATATACCTATTAGTCCAATTAGTATTATTAGTTAATAGTTACCTAGCAAGTTGTTGTTTTGTTTTTAACTGACTTAGAAAAAGGTGAAGGTTTTATGTTCATCTGTATGTATAGTTTTTATGTATGTTCGTCGATAATTCCGTCAAAAACGGACTGTTTTTGAAAATTATTTCGATGTTGTATTGAGGATGATCCCGAGATCGAACTACAAACCGATATCGATTATCAATCAGACTAATATTATAAATGCAAAATTTTGGATGGAAAGATAGTTGGATAGTAAATAGTAGATAGGGATACTTATAATCTCATAAATCAGTTCCCGTGGGATAGAAATCACTTTAAACGTTCCCATAAAAATATCAAGTGCGCAGTTGCTAGCAGAAATTAGTTCTCTAAACAATAACGAAAGAGTTTTTCAAAATCGGTCCTTGACTTTGACAGGGCAATGAACGTATAAGTACATTACATACAACCGAAAATAGAACCTCCCAACTTTTTCTCAAAATCGGATAATAAACAATCTTAGATCAGATACAACTTGCTACCCCTTGTCCGTCTTAGTCACTTTATAAAAGATTTTCCTTCATATGTACTCATTCATAAAATTAAGTATTTAATTTGCTTAGTGAGTAATGCATAGCATCATCCAATGCAGTCTGGCAAGGTGACAGTCCGATGAGTCAACAATCAACATGAGATCTTACGTCAAGGACTCAAGGTCGAATTTGTTGACATCATCTATGAATAGAGCTTTTTATTTTGGTGGTGTTATAAATTAGGTTTCCGTGAAAAATTTGGAAAAACAGTTGATCAATGCAACAAAATTGTGACAGGTGGAAATTTAGGAGATATAGGGGATCGAACTTGCTTTTATTTTCGCAGTTTTGCATCCATTTTACCCGAGTAATATAAAAAAAATAATTATTTTTGTAATTTACTAGTTTTTGCCAGCGATTTCGCACCACGATGTTTCTATGGAATTGAGACTATTTCTATGCCATGGGAATTGTTTTATGGGAATAAACGTAACCTATGTTTTATTCGAGAACCAGAATTAGCTGTATGCAAAATTTCAGCCAAAAGTTCTAACATGAAGAGGTAGCGAACATCCAAACTTACGCTTTTATAACATTGTACTGTAATAGTTTTGCTTACTTTTATTTATCATAATCATTTTAATTTTAACGACTTCATTGCTAAGAAAAGTTTCTAAATTTTCACACATTTTAGCTTGTCACATTTTGTCTTGGGGACGCTTCCGCTGGTATTACTATGGATCAGTTGAGCTACCTGTAAATTGTTTGCAACAGTCTGCAGTTAGCTTCGTTTCAACTATAAATACTTGTTTTAATTTGTTTCTATTTTTAATTAAATATTTTAAACTTACGCGTTTAAAAGTACTCGTATTAGTTATATCATATAGACACATCTTTGTTAAACAAACGCACTGGCCAGTGTTTATCTTTAAAGAGATTATTAGTAATATAAATAAATATAGCCGTGAGAGAACTCTTTCCGAGAATTGGCATTGAAGTAACTATGAACTTATAGTAAACACTTCCTTAAATCTGCTCCACCTCACTTCATTAGAATTATCAATAACACCCTGTGAGTCACCGCTGGCACTAATTGAGACGATATTGAATCATTTTCGCACTTCGTATTGTACGTACGAAGTACCTTACCTATAGTCGAAGTAGGAATAGCAGATTCTAAAAAGATGCCGATTTATGTGATTAGCTAAGCTACATCTATACACATATTATAAAGAGGAATGACTTGTTTGTTTGTTCGTTTGTTTGTATTGAATAGGCTCCGAAACTACTGGTCCGTTTTGAAAAATCTTTCGTCATTAAAAAGCTTACTTTTTAGGGTGACATGGGTTATATTTTGTCTCGGAATTCCCACGGGGATGTGAACTACGCGGGTGAAACGCGAGTCGCTGCTAGTAATAGATAAAAGTGTGCAAGACGAAAAAAAAATACAAAAGCCCAAATTTAAATTTGATTTTACATTATGTTCGATGACTCTGTGGCACAGCGGGTGAGGGTTTGTTTACGAGACTAGGAGAAGTAGCGCACCATCGATGAAACAAACGAGAGAAAGTAGACGACACTACACAGAGCTCGAAGCAATTATGCGCTACAGAGCATAACTACTGCGCACTCCTTACAGAGACCCAGTAATACTCGAGACATACACAGCTCAAATGATAAGCAAGCTGAAGTAGCAGTGAGCCGGGCGTATCTCATAAAGAACCGCAATATCTCTGTGTCGGCAGGTAGAAAATTCCTCGGCATAAGGCACAAAATAAAGGTTTTTGTATTGTAATCTTTACTAAGTGATAATTAACATCTCCGAGTGCTAAGTAATCATTAACATCTCCGAGGGCGACTGTCAGTGTTATAAAGTTAAAACAGATAACAGCTGGAGAACTTTTTCTGGAGTGGAAATCGTAGCGAAGACTTGCCAAACGTAGTGTGTGCACTCACTACGTTTAGCGAGTCTTCACTACGATGGCGATGACAATCTGCAAAGGAGTACAGGTTGAATGGGGCAAGCTGAAGACAGAGCGTTATGGCGCCTATTATTATTACTATTGTTTCTAGACCTTCGTGATACATCGTCGGCCGCATCTTCGCTTTCCATCAGGTGAGATTGCGGTCAAACGAAAGTCTATCAGCCGGTTTCTCGAACGCTTGTCACATTGAATGGATAGTCAACGGCTTGTTATATACACACTGCGGAATCTCACAGCGTGAATTTTAATCTCGCGGAATATAACCTGCGTACTTAACTTACACGTACGACGAATAAAATTCCTTGCTATTTTAGCTACCTACAACTTTATACGTGCTCCAAACATATCTTTCCGCTAGTGAACTTCCATTAAATTACAGAATTCTGCAAAAAAAACCATGCGAGTAATAAAAGCAGTGCGTGTACAGCCTGACAAATTGACAATAATTTGTCAAAATATTAAAGCGTTCGAGAAACCGGCTGTATGTCTGATTAAAAAAAACTGTACTGACCGTCCATACTGCGGCTGGATAGCGTCCGATGCGAGAGCGTGCGCGCAAAGTTGGGTGCGGGGCGGTGTGGGTTCGCATTCCGGGACTCGTACTGCGTGCGCCCGCTGTAGCGGAACCGGGACCCCAGCCGCGGGAACAGCGTGCTGCGCGTCGGCTGCTCCGGGGTCGTCAATCTGTACCGACCAGAACCAACCGTTAACAACTGAGGCCCGTATTATTAAAGCTTCCCCAAGCCTTAGGCCGTATACAGAAAGAAAGCTTGAAACTTATAAGCGCTTACCGGCGCTTGACAGCGCTGGTTGTTTCTACACAAAGGAAGCTGGTTGTCGCAGTTGTTTATTAATTTTAGATGGCAGCGCCCAGCGCTGACCAGCGCGTGTTGAAGCTTGTCGGCACTTGTCGGCATCGTTCAGTGCTTATCGGCCGCGCGTTCATATATTTGCCTGCGAAGGTTACCAGCGTTGTCAAGCGCCGGTGAGCGCTTATAAGTTTCAAGCGTTCTTTCTGTATACGGACTTACTTATGCAGTCTCTGCTTTGGTGCGTAGTAATCTTTTCCAAGCATTAGGTACATAAGCGTGGTCCAGACCACACTTAAGTAAAGATGAGTTCAAAGAATCACTAGGCAGGGATATGAAAGTTTGAAATTGTTCTAAAATAGGCAATTACTCAAGTCCTGCTTGGTAACCGTTCAATAATTCGTATCAACGTGGTAGAACGCACTTGAGGGTTACATGAGTGAGTGTAGATTTTGACATTAGTTCCAAAGCATTGTTTTTAAATTTGTCTTTACTCAAAAGTATATAGTATAAGAATCACTTAAGCATAGGTCGACCGAGAGCATGAGTTACGCGTATAATGACGTTTGTTTTTTTTTATACGAGTAGTCATTAAAATAATTTATGTCTGGTGATAGAACAGTTCGACCTTTTAGTCGCCATTTACGGTACCCGCGGGAAGAGCTGGAGTGGTGCAAATTCTGCACCAACTGTCGACTAAATCTGCTCAAATTCTCCCGGACGGAGTTTCAAGTTGTTATATCTGGCAGAGATCGCTCTTGAGCGATAAGACCGCCAATTGTCACTTAGTTTTAATTATATAATTTGTAAATTGTTTCTTAGTGTAAAGTGTGCAATAAAGTATTTTCTATCTTTTCTATCTATCTATCTTTCACGAAGATCTCTCTCACGGAGGCACTACACCATCTCATTTTTTTTTAATATCATTTTTAGGTTCAAGTATGTAATTGGAATTTATTAATGGAAATTGTTTTTTAATTTATTTTTTGATGTAACATTTTGTGATTAATTATATTTTTTATTTTTTGTTTGACATTTTTATATAGACTAACTATTTTTTTCTAAATATTGATGTTGAATGAGAATTTTTTAGCTTAATTATATTTTTTATATACCTATATAAGTAGGTACACCATTGCCCCAGTAAAAATAGTGTACTTTTATAAATAAATAAATCTCTTCCCGTGGATGTTGTAAGAGGCGACTAAGGAACTATCCACCGGGAGCGGGCAACAACACCCCCTGCAGAACAATTCCACCACCGAACTGCGATCCCAAACCCGCATGCCCAGCGCGGGGATTATGGGCATGACCGTCCTTAGATGAACGCTAACAAGGCGTTAATCAGGAGGCCTGCGTCTAGCAGAGGACCAATACAGGCTGTACCCTCACCTGAAGAAGGTGTGATGTTCCACGCAAGTCTTCCACAGCTTCTTGGCCGCGCGGTGGTTGGCCAGCTTGAAGCCGACCGTGGACTCGAACTGCTCGAACTCCCCTGGGCGCAGCTTCACGTAGAAGTTGTGCCGTTTGTAGCTGATCTTGAGGATCTTGGGCCACGCGAAACGGTTTATGCGGAGTCTGGAAAGATGATTATACACGTTTTTTTAGTATAATTGATTTTGTTTTACGAAACAACTCAATTATATAGTTTGTCATGTATCCCATTGTCAGAACTGTACCAGAATAAAATGGGGCCAGGCGGAAAACACTAGCTTTCAAAAAAAACATGAAAATCGGACCAGTAAAAAGTTCTGAGGTAACAAACATAAAAAAGAAAGAAAAAATACTGTCGAATTGAGAACTTTCTCCTTTTCTGAAGTCGGTTAAAATTAGTTTATATCTCATTTTGGAGCTAGATAATGCTGTGTGAAATGTCCAACATTATCTATTTATTTATAGCTGTTGTTTGTATTGAACTCGCATGGCTGGCTTCTTCATTTTCAGTGACTAGCAGGAGTCCTGCTTAAAATGCAGAAGCAGCGGCTGTGTGACGTGGATTTTAGACTGTTTTTGAAAAAATTCTACAACGGCGGACAAAATATAAGCATCAAATATCAGTATACAGAGTTAAAATTTCGTAGGAATATTCGCGGCACAATTTCCTTAAGAAATCGGTAGCCTACCGTTAGATAGAACCGAATGAATACACTATTGTAGAGTACTGGTCTCTTCCGGGCAATAATAGGTTTCGTTCGTGTTAACTTAAGGACTTACTTCTCTCTATGCACGAGTAGACCGGAGGAGCAGACTCCGAGGGTAATGTCTACGTTCTCAGAGTCCTTCGCCGGGTGGAGGTCTACTCCGTACATCGCGAGCTTCTTCGCGTTTTCGAGGTAGTTCAGCTCCGCTTCTGCTGGTGTTTGACCTCTGAAAAATATTTGTTTAGATTAGCGAAATGTTTTTCAAAAGATTGAACTGTACGGGTCTGGGTATAACGAAAAGAAAGGAACGCAATAGGACTTTTCTGATTGAGGCCTTCGATTCAGAAATTATCTTTACTGCTGAAGAATTTACAAAATTAATTATGAATATTAAATTATATGACAAACACTTCATTTATACAAAAAAGATTACTTAGATTTAAATTATAATGGGTCTAATAGAATAGGTTTATTATAGACCCTGGCAATTTTTTCTCATTATTAAGGACCTCTAATCGAGTGAAGGCCTGAAGATGACAGATAACCTAATACAATCCATTTCATAGATAATTATTTTTACTATAGGTACATCGAAATTGGAAATCGGCATCAAACCCGTCCACACCGAAACGCTGAAAAAGTCCTGCTCCGGTACTTCAAGGAGCTGGTCTGGTTAGCTTAGCCTGTTTAGGCTGGGGGACAATGCACAAAACACTCCCATGCGAGATGTCAGTGCAGATCCCAGTTTCCCCATTTAGAATTATAATTATACGTCGAAAATACCCAGAATTACGAGAAAAATAGTCAGGATCTATAATATACCTATCCTAGTAGACCAGCTGCCTAGCATACACTCACTTGAGCTCTTCAGTAGCTTTTTCCTTGTCCAGTTCCGCATAGTATTTAGGTCAGATCGAACAGTTGCCGGAAGGACCACGGCAGGACGCTATGACACTCCTATTAAAGGTATACCCATCTGCAGTAGCTTAGGTACCTGAGCACACTCACTTGTGCGTCTTGAGCAGTTCAGTAACTTTTCCTTCTCCAGTTCCTCATAGGACTCAGCTCAGAATGAAGTTTCTCGTAGGCGGTAGGACGACGGGATAAAGGATGCTATGATACTCCTAGACTAGCTACCTGATGTACACTCGTGCGTCATGAGCAGTTTAGTATCTTTTCCTTCTCCAGTTCCTCATAGGACACAGCTCAGAATGAAGTTGCTCGTAGGCGGTAGGACGATAGGATAAAGGACGCTATGATACTCCTAGACTAGCTTTCTGATGTACGCTCACTTGTGGGTCTTGAGCAGTTCAGTAACTTTTCCTTCTCCAGTTGCTCATAGGATTCAGTTCAGAATGAAGTTGCTCGTAGGCGGTAGGACGACGGGATACTCCTAAACTAGCTACCTGAGAACACTCACTTGTGCGTCTTGTGCAGTTCAGTGACCTTCTCCTCCAGGTCCGGCGTGCAGGCGGACAGCGGCACCAGTTTCAGCTGCTTGCAGAGACCGGCGCCTGCCTCCTTCTCCTCGTAGTCTCCCAGCTCTGACTGGAGTAGGTAGGAGGCCAGGAGGGCGTGTGTGACGGTGGAGCAGGGGAGACGACCTGGAATTGACAAATTAGGTTTTATTTGCAAGGGGGCGTAGCTAGGTTATGCGTGATGTTATAGGAACATCGATGGCGTCGTCACTGCACGAATGCATCATTAGCGAGTATAACGTACGGTACCAACCGGGTTAAGCACACTAAAAGCGAAAATCTAAGATTTTTTTAAACATTTTCAAAGCCAATTAAGCTCTATCTCCTCCCTCCTACTTTTTTGCTTAGCTTGGATCTAGATAATTATGTGTAAGCTGTCCGGTATTATCTATTTATATTTTTTTTAGACATGGAGTTTGAGTTTAAGTTGCTTTCATAATAATTAAAAAATAACCAACATGAGTACGGTCCCTTAACTGATCTCAACCTCAGGATAGAGTCACTCGAATTCAAAGCTTGCTGTTCATGAATTTCAGAACAGCAAGACAAGACACTCTTTGACAGGAACCGTCACTGCTATCACTAGTCCACTTCTCAACCATTCAGGCTTGAGAATCATAGTAGATACTCGAACAAGTAGATCTGATAGCTTCGATAATAAGGTCTTACCTTCGATCAGATCCCTCCGTACGGCCAGCACAAGTTGGTACCTTGTCAGCTCTTCTAGCAGCTGTGCTGGTTCTGGCGGGTAGAACTTCACTGCAAACCGCAGCATCCATGGCTCGTCTGCAAGTCATGAGCATTTGTATACTATAGCGAAACTGCAACACGAATCAAGCTGCAAATGGCATAAAAATCTAGAAAGCTGCACCAGTCGCAACAATTGCAAAGGGTTTAAAGCTTCGCACCTATTTGAATTTTAAAATTTTTTAGTGCTTCTAGGACAGATTTTCATAAAGAGAGCTGACAAATTTGAAAAAACCGCTACGCAAGTGCAAAATTATAAAATTTTCTGTTCAAAACTATTTTCTCGACCAACAAACAAGAGAGGCATGTTTGTTTGTCAGCCACCGGTGGCGGTAGCCGGAGGTCCGTTAGCGCCAAGCCTTACTGAACCGTAATACCGTAATACGTACATTTGATGAGTTTGGAGACTCGTTTGTCGAGGTCGACCCAGACGCGCGGGTCCCCGCGGTCCTGGTACAGCAGCCCGAAGTAGTCCACTTCCACCAGGTTCAGCTTGTCGCACACTATGCGGAGGAGATCATGGCCGCGGATTTTTCTCTGGAAATGACAAACGAATCTTTAAAGAAGCTCTTAGACCTCGGTGTCCAAGTAAGCGATTACGGTAGCAGCGCGTAGAGGCGCGGGTCTCTGTTACTGCGCTGCTCCCTGCGCCGTCGCCGCGGTCTCATCTTTTTTTAATCGGGGAAATTCAAGAATAAACACGATTTGGTCACTTGATGCATTGATGGCGACTTAGTTCTGAGAATAGGTACTCCTAGCAAGTAATGAATTTCTACTAAGTAGTAATTTTGGGTTCGGAAGTTGTTTATGTTACGAGTTAAAAGTTCCAAGATTTTTCCGTTTCAACATCCGTTATGCGTAGAACAGATTGTGCAACATTATGACGAATAATGAACGCACTAATGATTTGATCGACAATCTGCTAAGTCGACAATCTGGTACATCATGGCTCTAGAATCTAAAACCATGAAATCATCTAGGGTCTAGATGATTTTATTTTTGAATTTTATTACTTTTACTACTTTTAATGCATAACCATGAACGCCGCAGCCGCTTTGAGGCTGAACTCACAATAGGCCTATCATGGCCGCTGTCACACGTAAGCCTAATACATAAAGCAAAAAAAAAGAAAAACGTATCATGTAAGCTGCAAATGTTACATAAAGACCCGTAACACCGGTGAGTACCCGGCTTAACAACAGACATTTACGTCGTAACTTACTTCAACTTCGAAGTCCATTGTGGAACCGTCCAGCAGTTCCACCTTGGCGATGGAGACATTCCCGCTGGGCCGGCGGCGCGGGGACGCCTCCTTCGCCTTGGCCTCCTTATCCACGCCCGGCATGATGCCAAGCCTTCAACACCTGGAAAGACGAGAAACATATTTAGTTACATGTCACCGCACCTCAACACCCTATATTGGTCCACTGTTTGACGCAGGTCTACTCCTGAAAGCGCCTTATTGGTTGTTATCTCATGGGGGGTAATCCATCCAGATCATAATAACCAGATCTCAGTTTGGTGGTAGAATTGTTTTGCAGGAGGCGCTGCTGCCCGCCGCTATCTCTTAGTCACCTGTTAACTTAACCGCGGGAAAAGTTGTGGTGCTGCAAATTTTATGCCAGCACCACACGGCAAATTACATGTCAGTAGGTATAAGGTTTAATCCTTCTTATATTTCGCTTTAGCGGTCGCGACGTAAAACAACTAAAAAATCTAAGATTTTTTATACTCAGGTAGCCATTTTTTTTAATTAACTTAACTATAGGACTTGGCACTTGAAATGGTGCTGTGCCCAGAAGCAGACTAAACAAAATACCATCCATTTTATAACGATTCATCATGAATTTAACAATACAATTTTAGCGTATGTAATTTCGATCGTTCATAATCCAATTCCCTATCTTAAAACCAACAGAGATTGCGAATATTGCGATACAGTCACAACAATAGGTGACAATCAACCTAACGAAGACCGTAGTAGTGTACACAATCGACTAGACAAGCACATACCATAGTAGAGTATACAGTTGTGGACGTGGGAACTCGGAGTTGTGTGCATTGTCGTGTGTAACGCTGCAGTCAGTGGGTAAAGTTGGCTAGCCACGTAGCTATTGTTTCCTATCTAAACCTATTCAGTTTATGGTGCATATACCTATGTGTCCGGATCGTAGAATCAGCCGGGTTTGTATGTTAGGCCGATTTCAAAACGGCCCAATTCGATTATGTGCCTGTGCCGATTGTTGAACGAAGAACGTTCAACGATACCTATGGCTAAATGTCACTTAGCACTCGAATGAAAATAATTTGTTATTCCCAAAAGAAAACGATTGCAATCCGCCCAATCATACCAATTAACAAAGCACAGTTTGTGTTCATCAGTATCTGTAATTACTTACTTACTATTTATATCCAATATCTAAGTCCTTTATTTCCTTTAGACCTGACTGAACCCTTGGACAGAAAACAAAATTGTAAAACTAGTAAATAAACTAAAGAAGCGAACAAGAAACCTTTAAATTTTTATCTTTTTTTATTAAATCAATTCCAGATCATAAAATCCAATGTCAAGTATTTAAAGAAAGGGATTGCATATAATATAGTACTCATAAATTCTGTATCGCAGACATTTGAATTCTACCGTGTCTCCGAAAACGACAAAGAAAACACCAAGCGCGTTGACAGAAACATGTATCCTTGAAACTAGAAACCATGGGAAACAAGCAGAATGTTTCTTTTACAACGCGACCAAACCTCAAACAAGTAGTCAAACCACACGGCCATTAAACAATTACATATAACGACATAGATACGGCGTATTCCATACATGTATAGTATAGAGGTAGTATGCCTAGGTTTTTATTGCAAACGGTAGCTTCGTCGAGTTGTCTGGTTTAATAGAGCTTAAACGAGTATTTAATTACGTAGTAGCTGTAGTGTTCATACTGGTTTCTAAATATTACATTTAAGGTTCCAGGTCTTGTTTGGGTTTTGTCTTCACACAACTACAGCCTTTCAACGCGTATATGTATAACTTTAATTCAACGCAACAGATGTGTAAACTTTTGAAACTCCGGCGTTTAATTACGACACCTATGAGCTACCGAAGTTTCTTCTGGGAGTAATCTTCGCGATCCTAATAAAAGTCAGATAGTTGTGGTATCTTGAAACATGAGCTAAATAATTTATCTTGAACTAAGAGTATCTTGATTTCTGTTAGGTAGGGGAAATAAATTACTTAGAGTTTGAGTTTTCGAGTTTTAAAGCCATCAAGAAGTTGAAGTCACAAACTAAAGCGTATTAATACATAAGTTGCATAAGTTGGTTTCTTTTGCATAAGTTGGTATAGAAATAAGTTGAAAGAGATAAGATCTCGCCAGGCACCCGTAGGCCGTGTCCTTAATTCGATCAATTGAAGACGAAGCCACGACGCCAGTACGTTTATTTTAGTCACTTACGTAATACGATAAGTGACCCGAAAAGGTGATCAAGGACTTTGCAACAAGAGGTGCCGCTTAGCACTGTCATTGCCACCGTATGTACATGGTTGTCTTCCATCAGCTGCAATAGTGATTTCAAAATGGCTAAAAAAATATATACGTATTCTCTATTGATATAGAAACATATCTACATATTTATTTTTGCATTTTGAGATGTTTTTATTGTAGAATTTAACCATTGAAAAATTGATATTTTAAATCTCAATCGCAAAATTTCAAAACTCTACGCCATTGACTAGAGCGGACGTGACATCACTGTGCACATTTTTTCTTTTTTTATTCTGCTTGCTGCACCATGATTTGACACTATTCTGCCCACTTGACATTTCGTATTGTCGATTATTTTCAGTTTTTTCGGAAAACCTCTTTCCTGAGATGATCACTACCGAGGTCGTCACCAAAGGTTTTAATCAAGTGTGTACGTCGACGTCACATAAACATGGCGCCAATATGGCAGCGTTTTTATCACCCGAAAATGATTGTAGTTTTGATTTGTTTTTTTACCTTGTTAATGCGAAATTCAGTGAGCGTCTTATCATTCCTCGGTTAAATAATGACCTAAAGAATCGATTAAAACAATAAAAAAATCGATGCATATACCCTATTGTAGCGCGGGTAAGACGCACCGCAGAGGCAGACACAAACTTAAAAGTTAACATTAAGTAAAAACCAAATAATCATAATTAAAAGCCTGCACAGTGGTGTTCTTAGAAATTGGCTTCCAAGTCAAAGGAACGTAACAAACTATTAATATTACAACTTCAATGGTGTGAGCAAAGTTATGTCGCTTATTTTACGAGACATTTCCCAACGGTTCGTTGCAAATGGTACACGTCTTGAAAACCTTATTATTGTAACTCTTGAAGAGTATTTTGAGCCAAATGTTCGCCAGACTAAGTTACATCAAACAAACCCTGATATAAACATTAAATCAGAGCGCTTTCATCCATCACCAATCCGACGTTCCCCAATCATACGCGGATAGTCGGATACTGAAAGCTAAGATCAATATTTACGAGATGGGAATATGTAGGAAGGCGTACGTTATCAGACTTGCAGGCCAGATAATGGACAGGATGCTACGAGGCATTGGCTGGTGGCCAGCGGTTATGATTGCTGGCGTCTGCGAGTGACATCATGATGGAACCATTAGTGTAACTGCTTTTGAGACGGGAGGTGCTTGTTACTAGGCCGGAAAATTCGTGGGTTTTGGAAGAGGACTGCATAATAGATGGAATGGAGTATGTTTAACCAACCGTACTTGGACAGTGAGATTGAGAATAGCGTCATTTCTCATGTTGCTCGTCGCGAATTTATTCGGGACAGCACGACAGATAACGTCATTCTCAATCACCTGCTTTAAGATGGTACACAGGTTATATAGTCGCCATGTGGCTTAGAATTTACACCAAGACAACTCTTCCCGCGGGTGTCCTAAGGGGTGTCTAAGGGATATCCGCCGGGGGGCCGGCAGCAGCGCCTCTTGCAGAGTAATTTTACTACCAAACTACGATCCCAACTCGGATTCCCACCGAGATATTATAGGCCTCCATAAGACAAAAGCCAATAAGGCGCTTATCAGAGGGAGGCCTGTGAGGTGAGGCAGGTTAAAAAATGTTTAACCTAAGTAACGAATACAATTTGCATCGCAGAAATTGGTCACGTACACGCTAACACCTTCGGTTTGTAGGATTTGACACACGCACGTAAGATTTTTAATGTGTACCCATGTAACATATTACCAAGGCTTTCAAGACAGGATCATCTCTAACTATAAAGCTGCTCGCAACCATATTCACAAACGAAAATATATAGGACAAGCAGACGCACAGCGCAATACCATCCATATTTGCTGGACAACCCTCCACAACTACAACCTGGGTGTCTTAAAGACTAGGGTGAATCTTCTAGACCTTGATAACCGTTATAGGAACCGTGATAGAAAGCGAACATGGGGCAGACGCCCCATTCTCGGTCATCCAAAAAATACTCTAAATTGAACTGTGATTTAAGTGTTTCACCAGTAGGAAGCAACATTCTAAACATCCAGACATTTGCACGAGCACAGCTATAATGATCATTTTACTAGGAAACCGAGTTATGATGTTGGCAGTTTGATATTTGTTAGGTAAACACACAGCTACGTCCGCCACGATTCAAACAGACCTAGATTGTTTGGTCGGACTGTCTCCCGTCGAGATCTGGTTTGTCTAGCGGAGGTAAAATAAATGGGATTGGAAAAGTTACGAGCTTAGAGATATTGGATCTTCCGACTTAACTAGGTCTAGACTACTTTTCATTGCTTTTTAGAGTTTATAGACTTTTGATAACGATGGAAATACTTATCTAATATAATTATTTGCATTTATTCATAAGCATTCATTCATAAGTTATTTAATTAGGTAAAACATCCATTATAGATGTTAAACAAGATGAATTAATTAAATGAATTGGATTTACCGAATATTTACTTTTCATATTTTACAATAACTGTATTGTTCTGCGACTTGCAACTATGGCAACATATTTTACCCAAGCTTAGCCCGTGTTTTATGATTCTGGCAAATATACCTACATACCTCTAGCAGTATTCCAATTTTGGCAATAATATTTTACGCAACTTGTTTTTCACACTTAGCACTATAACAACATCTTTGTATTGGAGCTAATTCAATCCACGTAGCTCTAACACTGTTCTATGGCGTACGTTTATCAAGTTATTACACTTAAACTTCACCGGTCCTTCACGGATACACTAACCTGCTAATATGGGATTCACTTATTATTTATAAAAGAAAAATACAATAAATTCACTTAAAAATAAAGCTAACTTTGCGGATACACGCACGTCAACATTGTGTATAAAAATTGACTAAACTAACTTAATGTCCGGTGACCTATCTGATTCACAAAATGACTAGTTATTATGTATTAGAAAAACATGACTTCACCAGCTCATTTATTTATGACAAAACCTTGTTGATTTCCGATTTAAATATGTTCATTTAGTCATAATTCTATTTATGTTTTACGGTTATCTAAGTTCCTGTTATTGGAATTTAGAGATTTGCGTACATTTTGGTATCGTCGCAATATTGCCACCAAAGACACAGATTCGTATCCACGTGGCGATTCAGCGATACCATTGTCAAGTAACAGCCCGTTCCCACTTGTCGGCAGAAAATTGGACATAACATATTATATGAATATCGGTTTCCGAAGAAAACCAATATTCATATCATAAAAAAGTCAAAGAAGCGTGCGTCCGACGAGCGTCGCTTCATATAAAATGCTCTGCCATTGGAACACCCAATTAAAATCCGGGCATGTCACGACAAGTGAGAACGACGGTAAGGCGATTAGCTCAGCAGAATTGGACCCTGGATGGAAAGTATCGTGGGGCCCAGTTCGGGTCTAAAAATGCGCTAGTAAAACAGAACTTATCGGTACTTTCCCACTCCTGAACAAAACTTTCCCCAGTTTTTTGTACCACTTCTTCCTGCCTGATGTAAGCTCTTGCAATTATTTTACTCAGTTCATAAGAGACATAGTATAATTTTACTAGACAGTGTTGCTTGTTAAACCAACGGCAAACTCAGTTCAATATTTCCCAAGTCAAGAACTAACTTGGTTGCTCATATTACCAACTCCGTTCATGCTGAATGGAAACTTTCTACTTGTTTATAGTTTCACATTATATAAATAAAGTTAAGTTTGTGTTATTGTATTGAGTGCCTGCCATGTCTGACTGCTTTATTCTACTTATTAATAGAATGCTTTATTGTGTTAAATTCTGCACGGTAAAAACAGATTTCTTGAAAAAAGATAAATTACTTTGCATCAAAGCAACCTTATTAGATCCAAGAAAATGATCCTCTCCCTATAGACGTCAGAGAATATTCACTTCTAATTAGTAAAAAATCATCTTAAATATATTTCTTTGTTTCAAGAAAAAAACATTCAATCCAAGAAAAAAATTAATTAACATAAGAGACTAGCTGTTCGTGTAGTCAAGAGACCGGACGGTCTTCAAGTGATTTTTTTTTTTCATACATAGATAAAATATTATTGAAGTAATAATATAATTATCTTTAATCAACAAATTAATTTGTTAGGAATAGTAATTTCTGGTGTTAGTGAGGGGGGCTCGACAAAATGGCGTTGCCGACTACGTTGCCAAACCAACTAAATTCGGTGCCCGCTTCCTGTGGTCCCGATGGACTCCCCTAACCAGGTGGGATCAGCTTGGACTTCCAAAATTGAAACAATGGTTAAATCACTGGAGAGGATATAATCCGACTGTTTAAGGTTTACGGTTCACAAAATAAAAACCAGGCTCCGGAGGTCGTTCCGAACCCTGCGTTTTCGTCAGCGCGATCTAGAGCTCGGTCACAATTGCTAGTGACATCTAGTTATAATTTCGGTAAACTTTGCACCTACCAGATTCACAATTACAAATAATTTATTCTTCAGATTTAATATATTCGTTATTAATTTAAGGGAATCTTTTCTTACGATACATACATCTTCATCCAAGAAATTTGTGATTTATTTAAGAAAAAAATAATTTAGTGTAAGAAAATAACATTTCTTATTCTAAGTAAAGTCTAATTATAGGATTATAAACAAAAAAGTCTTGAAATGAAGATATTTCTCTAAATATTAGAACAAAGTTGAGAATAACATAGTATCAGAACAAGAAAAGTAGTATTTTTAAAGTAAAAATAATTTATTAATCTTAGTCAATATGGTTTTGAATCTACCAAATATTTTGAGAATCTGCTCTTTCTTATTTTAAGAAATCCTTTTTACCTGTGTGGTTAATGTAACTAAGGAAGAGCGAAACCGCCTAGTTTAAGTAGTCTAAACTGAAAAGGAGGCTTCAAAATATTTTAAGTAGGTATAAGACAACTATGTAGGTTAGGTACTTTGTGAACGAAATAATCAATATTTGTATTTATAATGTTAGTAAAAACACTTCAGGGGACATGACTTTGTAGGTAGATATCGTTTCCGATGGGGTAAACAATTTCTTGAGTGGAGACCACGACTCGACAAACGTAGTGCACTCCGGCCAGGTGGGATGACAATCTGCAAAAGACTGCAGGCAAATACTGGATGCGCCAAGCTGAAGACAGAGCGCTATGGCGCTCTTTAGCGGAGGCCTATGTCCAGCACTGGGCTAATATCGGCTGATGATGATGATGAATCGTTTCAAATCACAGCCCAATGATTTAGCTTTATGCTGATGCCTATTACAGCGTCTGTAAGCAACACGAATGATGCCCATATCCGCGATAAGAGCACAATACCTCCTAAATAGGCAGAATAGGCTCTGTCACATACAGAATAGGCATGTGATAGAATGGGCATGTGATAGAATAGGCAGCCCTGACAGTCTACAATAATGCTATGACATCATGCCGCATGCTGTGACCAGGACACAGTGCGGCAGATGTAGTAGGGCATGTAGGTGTTTATTTTGGTCGAAACGGGCTATTTTCAACGTATGATTACAAAATGCGGTCAGGGACGCGACGGGCTCAAGATCGCGATGAGTAGAGAAGGAAAGAGGCCTTCATATCTAGATGCCACTTTGATGAGGATATGCATGAGGATTTTCATTAAAAGTTTCGCTATCTGCGGGGCTTGCATCCGCGAATCCCGTGAAACTTTTGAACGGCATCACTTGAAACGTTTGATGAGAATTTTCAGGTAAAATGTTCTGCTGTGGTAATGTAAAAACAAAAAATAAGTAATGTAATGAAGTAATGTAGAAATGTAAAATCAATCATGGTTATTAATACTAAAGTTATTTACAACGGGATATTCACCATGAATTTAAATTTTGAGCTTTCCAATATTTCGGCACAGTTTCATGCGCCCTGATAACAAATGGTAAATTTGAAAGTTGTAATAAATCTGTGTTGTGTGAACTTGTGTGTAAAAAAATGTGTTTATTTTATTGCACTATTAATGATTGATGTACCGTTTTTCTTAATTCCGGATTGAAAATCCAAAATAAAAAAAACGACGAAATCAAAAATATCACTGTTTTTTTTTAATTTTAATAATTTGAAATAATTTACATTTATTCATTAAAAAAAAATAAGAAACCCAAAAAAAATTACCCTTTTAAAACACAAACTAACTTTAAGAATGAAAAATATTTAGTAACAATTCCGCGAAAAAAACCTGTGATAAAATCTAACAAAATTATACATTTATACAAAATGAAAGAACATTTATCAAAGTAAGTCGTCAACTAGTTTCGTCTCTCCACGAGACATCATCAGGAAACCACACCACTCGATCTTGACACAGAGCGCCAAACAACAACGGCAGAGTCCCACCAGAGATGTTGCCACTTCGAGCCAAGTTGGCTTGGCGCGTGGAGCTCGAAGTGGCAACATCTCTGGTGGAATCACAGAAGGTTTTTTTCGCGGAATTGTTACTAAATATTTTTCATTCTTATATTTACAATGGATTTCCGCAAAGTAACGCCTGAATCTATTATTTAAAACAAACTAACGTTTTTCAATAGTAATTCTACTGCGACACTCGCTTCTATCTATTCACAGTAAATACTTTATCTAATAAAGTCTGCATTAACGTATCATTTGATAGCCAACCGGTCCATGAGTCAGAGGCGGTCAGGTGGCGTCAACTTCCGAATTTATTAGGAAACATGCTGATTAGATAACACCATATTTGTTTACTTTGTTAGTACCTATTTTTAGTGATAAAACAGCCGCTGTGCTGTAGCCATGTGGTGTGGGTGATCCACCTGGTCTGCATAATAGTACTATAAAGAGGAAAGATTTGTTTGTTTGTATGGAATAGACTCCGAAACTACTTGACTAATTAAAAAAAAATCATCATTGCTTTTCAGGGAGTGACAGGCTATATTTTATCCCGGAATTCCCACGGGAACGGGAACTACGCGGGTGGAACCGCGAAGCGCTGCTAGTAATTAATAGTTTCCTATAAGTATGTTTATAATTGTAAGTTTTTATTATACATGCTCTTATTATGTGTTTAGTGTACAAATATTGCAACTGAATTTTAGAGCAGGTTTCCTTAACCGATTTAGCTGAAATTCGGTATAATTATGTAAAATCGGTGACAATGCAATGTCATGGTACCATAGAGCTGATCTGATGATGGACACAGAAGGAACCATAGGAACTCCAAACATAACGACTTAACCCCGTCGAGTTTGGGTTGAAATTTTCTACCCAAGCACTTTGGTCTTAGATAATGTATAAAAGCTTTTTAAATTGAAAGAATACTCTTATCTATGTAAATTAATAAAATTAAAACGTTACTAGGAAAAATAAAAACCTAAAGATTTAAATTCTGTGCGAGGGAAGCCGGGGCCAGAGTTAGTGCCATTTATGCGTACAACACTACTAATAAAGCAAGGTTATAATAAAATCAAGGTCTAAATTAACACCGTCCTAATTCTCCGATGGTAAAGTGCATTGAGCTCTAGAAGTCTAGAACAAAGGATCGCGTGCCTAGGTATCAGCTCAAAACTTAGGTCACGACTGGTACATAGGTAGGGTACATAGGTTATATCTGTCGAGCATTGGATAATTTAATTTCTGAAGGTTAGGTTGATAACCTTGACTGTTGTCAATAATAGCTTCGATTTAAATGTAGTTAAATGTATGGTAGAGTATCTATTATTATGCTACTTAGTAGAGTACCAATGTATATACAATGGCAAGGTTAAATTCGTGAGCTCTATTCATATACCCACAGTTCATTGATTTTTCATCTACTTTGCCTGTAGGTATACAAGTATGAATCATTGTAAAGTAAACTTATTAACCGACTTCGAAAAAGGTGGAGGATCTATGTATGTTTTTTATGTACATACTAGCAGCGCCTGGCGGTTTCCCCGCGTAGTTCCCGTTCCCGTGGGAATTCCGAGATAAAATATAGCCTATGTCACTCTCTGAAAAATAAGCTTTTTAAAGATGAAAGATATATTATATAGTTTCGGAGCCTATTCAATACAAACAATCAATCAAATCTATCATCTTTATAATAAGTAGGTAGTATAGATGTTCGTCGTCCTTGACTGATTTTTTTCTATTGTATTGCTATCTACGGCCCTGTCAGGTTTAAACATATCTTTCAATAAACTACTACCAAAACCTGCCTTTCCAGGCGTTTGAATCATAAATTTACAGAAATCAACACATTTCAAATCAGACAACAGACTGGATAATGGGTCTGACAAACGATTTTTACTTTACATGCCAAATAAATCTACAAAAAATTACGAGAAAACCTGTGTTTTTACTTTTTTCATATCTTAAGAAATGGCTGAGATATTTACGATTGAAGTGCGGTATTTCTGGCCGAAGGTTTTTAAAAACGCGGGCGGCGGCTCACACGCAGATGACGTCATAACCTCGCTCATTCGACAGGCGCGCTCTCGTACGCACGCCGCTGCGCAGAAAAATAAAGTTTTCTCTTGGAAAATGCCTAGGAAATACTGTATTGTGCCTCAGTGCTTTAATTCAACAGTTAAAGCACCCGATAAACTCTTTTTTTATGTGCCTGAGGACCCAAAAATTAGAAAAAAGTGGATGACAGCCGTAAGAAGAGTCGACGCATTAGGCCCTAAAACTAAAGCACAATATTCAAGTAAAAAAACGCATCGAAATCGGTTCACCCGTTTATGAGCTACGGTACTACAAACAGACAAACAGACACACAACAGACATACAAACAGACACATAAAGCGGTCAAACTTATAACACCCCTCGTTTTCCGTCGGGACTTAATTAATATCCAATAAAAATGATAAGTAAAAATTTGACTGACACTGATTTTTAACTATTATTATCTTTTATTTAAAGAAAAACTGTTGGTTAATAAATAAACTAAAGCGGACATACCTAGTATAAAATGAATAAAAAATACCTATCGGTTTTGGTATAAAAATATTATAATAATACATAGGTAGGTATTTGCCTACTTAGAAATCTGATATTTGATTATTGACTTACCTAGGTACATCTGTATAATATTATGGGTAAATAGTGACATCTATACATACTAATATTATAAAGAGGAAAGATTTGATTTGATTGTTTGTTTGTTTGTACCTATTGAAAAGGCTCCGAAAGTAGGTAAGTACTGGACCGATTCGAAACATTCTATCCGCGTTAGGAAGCTAGGTAGGTACTACATTATCCCTGATGAACATAGGCCATTATAGGAAATACCTACCTACCTACCCGTGCGAAGCAGGGACGGACCGCTAGTTTTCTATGAGTTTATACTAATAAAACATTATAAAATAATCATTCGACAACCTCGAGATGTTGATTGCGAGTAGGTACCCAGTATTTGTTTATCGCCGTCTATAATAGGTACCTACCTACCTATTAAATGAAACACACACTCACTTTCAGTTAGGTTTGAACAATAAAGTTTTTTAAACTTACGCGATCAGAACACATTATTATAAATATTTTGTCATCCCGTGACCACGACAGTGTGTAAACTAGCGTCGTCGGGAAGAATAGGTTTGAACAAATAGGTAAGTACTTATGTACCTACCTACCCGAGAGTAGGTAATGCTTACATTGAACATAGTATGTTACATACATACATACCTTTTCATCTTTATTCCACGAGTTTCGGCTGCCGTGAAATGCTGATTTCCAACGAAATATTGTGCCACCATCAAACTATCCACTCTTGGCAGATTGTCTGACTGGCCTTTGAGGAAACCTTCTTCCATTCTACACACTACACACTTCTTCTACACACTATTGTTTCTATATGAATAAAATAATAATTATTCATGAAAGCACACTCTGAAAACGAAGACGATTGAAAAGAGACGCACCGCACGTAATCACCTGACCGAATAGTGCCGCGAGCCGCGCTGTCTGGTTGTGACGTCACATCATAAGCCCGCGTAATTTCAGAAATTTAAAAAAGGGCTTAAACTTCTCGTCGTTATAACTTCGGAAATACTGCATGTATTTAAGTGAAATAAAAACGAATGTAATGTACATGATCTACGCTCCGATATTAGGTGTATTTGATAGTAATATTTTGACCCTTTTGTCATCTCCATTGATGTTAATCAATAATCCAATCGGTTGACAACAGACAACAGTCTGGATAATTGATGTTAATCAATAATCCAATCGGTTGACAACAGACAACAGTCTGGATAATTGATGTTAATCAATAATCCAATCGGTTGACAACAGACAACAGTCTGGATAATTGATGTTAATCAATAATCTGTTGTCTAATCTAATCAGATAGCCAAGAATGTTTCTTTCTGATCATAAATCTAAAAGTCCCTTATCTAAAACCCTCAGTTCGTCGCCATAAAGATTGAACATTAATTGGTCCACGTCGAGTGGCGCCTGTGCAATGAGCTTCCGCCCACGTCGCGTCGTCGTATAGTGAATTATGTGGATTTATGTGGGTGGCTTCACATTTAATTTACTATTGACACTAACGCTGCGAACGGAAAGCCTGGCTGCATATTTTCTTGGATGACTAAGAAATGATTGCACTGGTGCACTGTTGAATTGAGTTGAGATGCTAGACAGAGGGCGTTTATTCATTTTGCTTGCAATCATGTAAAGGCATTTTAAGTGGAGTTTGTGGAGTTCATCGACCATGAAGTGAAGCAATGGAAGGCTTTGCCCTACAGTGTGATGACTGATGTGATGACAGACAGGCTAAATATAAATAATAATTGATTTTGTTTTAAAAAACTATAAACCGACATAATTGAATAGTTTTTTAATGGATTCCATTGTCAGAACTGGACCAAATTAAAATGGTACCACAGGGGAAGCATCAGCATTAAATTAAATAAAATATCATGTAAATCGGACCACACAGTCAAAAGTTCTGAGGTAACAAACATTAAAAAAACAGTCGAATTGAGAACCTCCTCTTTTTCGAAGTCGGTTAAACATAAGAATAATTTGTAGACTTGCCATAGAAGAAGCTGTCTGTCTCGTCTCGGTCTCAAAATTAGCCTACAGTTCTTATAACTATGCAGCAGTTCGCTCGCTGCATTTACTAAGAAACCCGTCACGATTTTGTTTTCCCCTGACGACTGGCCAAAGTTTATATTTCCCCCCAGTTTTTACTGCCAGTCCAGCCAATCACCCGGGACCCTCACCGGGCAATCACGAGCTGAACTCCCATAAGCACGTTCCACTCGTAAACTCTCTCCAGCCGCTAATGCTATACATTCTATGGAGACTGTAAAACCCTGGTGCCCTGTTTGGGCGGGTAGTCGTAAATTGTGTATTAGGAAGGTAAATATTTGCTGACTTCTGAGGGGTGAGGCGCTAGGGAAAATATAAACGCGAATGCCAATAAATGAATAGACGATTTCATTACTCGAAATCGACACCCCGGAAATAAGATCTTCGGATAATGTAAGTTTTAGGAAGATGGGGGCAGCAGGACGGTGCAGCAAGAAAGTTAGTAGGGATAAACCTGTCAAATTCGAATCGGATCGGTTTTTTGCCGGATACCGTAAACAGGATATTCTTGTGACTGCTAGTATCGGACGTACACTACTACAACGGGATCCTGCAAAAAACAGCCTTATGCCGTGGGAAAGGGCACTAATACTTTAGTAATAATACAATGAGATATTGCATCAACTCGCTGGGCTGTGTTGCCATCTTTGGCGTGTCTCTCCTCAACCTCAACCTCAACAGCCTGTATTGATCCACTGATAAGCGCATTGGTGTTTATCTCATGGGGGGTAATGCCCATAATACCCACGCTGGCCATGCGGGTTGGGGATTGCAGTACAGTGATAGCCTGCCTCCCAATGGATATCCCTAGTCGCCTCTTACGACACCCATGGGAAGAGTTGGGTGGGGCAAATTGTAAGCCAGCCCCACACAGCTACACAGCAGTATCTCTCCATTACAGTGCAATCGTTGTATTACCGACCCATGAATGTACGAAATGAAAGACCTTTCGCCTTCCGAATTCCGCCCTTTCAGAATAAGTCTACCGTACAATTCCTGACCGTAAAGCTAAGCTGGCTTTAGTCCGCCCATCCGTCTAGCCAGACGCCTCCTAAATTATTCACGGTCACGGCACACCTCAGCACACACCTGCCGCGAGTGGAGGGGTAGAGGGGTGGAGGGGTACACAGCTAGGGCATGGATGAAGTGGAAAGGAAGTGTACTGATTATGTATCAGGTTTATGCGGGTCTTTGATTATTTGACTCATTTGTTTTCGGGCGATAGAAAAATAGATAGATATAATTTATTAAAAGAAAGGAATTTATTGTACCTATAGTGTCTTAGATCCAAAAAAAGGTAGGAGACCAGGATTCTCTAAAAATAGGAATAAAGAAAAAACGCTTGTAAACATGGTTACGCACACACAGACAGCTGTACGGGGCCTGATTCGAAATCGCGTTTCTTTTATGTCGTACCTAAAAGATTTAAATTGTTCGTTTCTTCTTTTTCTTATAATGTTAATTCAACCGATACTGAAAGAAATTGTCTCTTATCACAAAATACTCAACGGGAATTTTTACTATCTATGATTTGTAGGTTTAGTTGAAAACCGTAAGTTTCCGAAGTTTCATATTTTACAAAGTTTATTTATTTATACCTAGGGGATCTTTCAGCTAAATCAATCTTTTTAATTTGTCGAATTACTCAAGAAACTTCTAGGTATTCTCAAAACTGATTAAATTCTGTTTCTCCGCAAAGGAAGCCTCAAAAATCCAATTCCGTCGGTTATTTCAAAATCCATTTCAATTCAAACTTCCCTAACAACCCAGTAGGTAAGGTAGCGTATCTGGCCGCGGTCGACAAACACGGCCAACCCAAATTGCAGTTTAAAACAGTAATAGCAGAGTTTCCGAATGCTTTTCGGAAACTCGCGCGTCCATTTGCGTGTCTACACGCGAAGGGAGGCTTTAATGGTTTTAGCGAAGGTATGGAAAAGGGTCTTAGGGCATTCAAAAGATTGGTTATTAGTCTTTACAATGGGCATGGAATGGCTTATTAGGACAGTAAGGTTTATCGGAGAAATTGTAAAGGGTGTGTGAACTTTGAACTGATGTAAATGCTTTTTGTGGTATTTTACATGAAAAGTTTCCACATAAATCTCAGAATAATTTGAAAAAGATGCTTAGTCAAATGATCAAAACATTATTTATCTCCATAAACACAATCTAATGCTTTGGTAAGACCTTCTTCTTATATAGGGTATTTTTTTCTGTCACTGCGGTATGTACCTACCTATAAATCACGAAATCCATCGATGGCAAAAAGGGATCTAAGGGATCAAAAAGGGAGAAATCTAATGAAATCGTTAAAAGTGCACTTACTCGTATATCTATTGTATCTACGGAAATATACAGTTTTTGAATGTGGGACATACCTGGCGGCTAGTGGCGACAGCTCACACGCATTTTACGAGGTTGCATAGCACTTCTGCAGGGGTATTTTAATTCGTCGGAAAGGCCGTTGGATTCGATATCGGAAACTTTTGACAAATCAAAATAGCGTTCTACAGTTCCGTCTGAATAGAATTCAAATTCGAATCTGACGTTTTCGCTTCGGAAACGAATCGAATGAATTAAAATACCCCTGCTGATATGTTCTAAAAGCGCTTGACACTTGCATTCAACCGCAAGCGCCGTAGATCATGTACACCGCATTCAGCCGTCGCTCACCGCACCAGCCCACGTCTCATGGTGAAGTACTGAAGCCGAATTCAGCCGTCTCCACAGAATGGTAGTATCATCGTGTCCTACATTATATGTACGGAATTCAACGGCATGGTAATGATCGTTTCTTGATTGGCTACCGGCACCCGTCATCAAAATTGGTAGACGCAGAGTTATATAAAAATTTATGGCACACTGTCTCATTGACAGCTATAGCATTGATAGCTGTGTGGTGCTTAGAATTTGCACCACCCCAACTCTTCTCGCGGGTGTCGTAAGGGCAGCAGCGCCCCCTCCAGAACAATTATACCACCAAACTGCGATCCCAACCCGCATGCCCGATAAACGATAAGAAGGCGCTTATCCGGGTGAGGTCTGCGTCTAGCAGTGGACCAATACAGGCTCTTGAGGTTGTCCACTTGTGCCAGGCCGCGTAAATGGAAATGCTTGTTCAGTACTTCACCATAAGACGCGGTAGGTAATAGATGATCAGTGCGTAGGCTTTTGTTTTCCCCTCAAGGCGCTTACCCCCGCGAGGGGTCCCTCAATATTAACTTACTCCTAACGAAGCCCGCCCAACACCCGCGAAGCGGGGTCCGATCGTTACGTATGTGTTGTGTGCCTACGCAAGCTTCTATGTAGGTGTGCATGCTAGGCCTCTATAGAATTACAAAGCTGTCGTGTCGGTCAAATGAAGAATGTAGCCGTCGTCGGTGCAGTGTCGTGTCGCCCAATGAAGAAACGCCCATTCACCAGACCATCTCACGTCTCCTCAGAATAGATGGATCGCGGTCTCCTCCATAATGTACTTTCAACCGTATGGTAATGGGGGGATTACACCCGCGATCAATTTTGATGGAGCCTTTATGGTACATGTGTAGAGTTTACTAATAGGAAAGCGTTATTATACTGTCGGAAACGTAGATCTAAGTAAAATTACTAAGAGATTGTTTTTTATTAGGGTTCCGTACCTTTGGGTAAAACGGGACCCTATTAATAAGCCTCCGCTGTCCGTCTGTCACCAAGCTGTATCTCATGAACCCGTGATAGCTAGACAATTGATATTTGCACGGATGATGTATTTCTGTTGCCGCTATAACAACAAATAATATAAGTTAAATAATGTATATAATTAAGTGGGCAACGTCCTATATCACCTTGAGAACCGATCACAGAGGTTAAGCAACGTCGGGCGCGCTCAGTACTTGAATGGGTGCGCGTCACGTTGACTTTTTGGTTTTTACGAGGATAAATTTTTATAGATAACTAGCTGCGCCCCGCGGCTTCGCACGCGTTGTTCCTATGGAAACATTAAAAGGTTAATTTCATCCCACGGGAACAGATTTATGGGATAAAAAGTAGCCTATGTTTTATTCCAGGATTAGAATTACCTGTATGCAAAATTTCAACCCGATCCGTTCAGTAGTTTTGGCGTGAAGAGGTAACAAACATCCATCCATACATCCATACATTCATCCAAACTTTCGCAATAATATTAGTGTGATGGTACGGAACCCTTCGTGCGCGAGTTCGACTCGCACTTGGCAGGTTCCGTTTTTTTTTAATAATCATTACTCCTATCCGAGATCTGGGTATAAGACTCCTTCAGTCTATGCCACTCGGCTGCATCCTTCACAATGAATTGACTATCACATGCGGCTGTGACCAGGTCAAAGGTCAACATGTACAAGGGGACCTGTCTGAGCTAGGCTTACGTTAATTACTCAGAGGAGCCGACAGCGGCGCACCTTGTAGTGACCACGCCGCGTCCATTATTGCGTGCTGGTTCTACTTGTGGGAAATTGGTACGACTGGACTGTCATCATATAACCGTGAAATTTCATTCAATTGTTTGCAAAATTATTATTTTATTTTATTATAGCTAACTTTTGCCAGCGGCTTCGTACCGCTTTCGGGAAAAAGAAGCCTATATTCTTCTCTGGGATACCATCTACCTTCCGGCCAAATTTTATTGACATCCGTTCAGCTGTTTAAAACGTGAGAAAAAGCCAATCTGCAATTAAGCAAAAGCTGCCAATACGTCTTACATAAAAGTTAAAACATCATCACATAACTATAGTCAGGTCACAGACACAGTTACACAACTGTAGCCCAAAGAGCCCATCAGCCCAACAAAAGACTCGGTACTTTCACTCTCCCGGCTGGCCGTTGTCCAACTGAATAATTTACAAATCACTTGAAAGTGAACTTGTAGTAAATAATCTGCAAATGTTTACTGGAATTTTGATTAGAATAGAAAATGTGGCGAAGTTTTAGTAGAAAATGTTTGAGAGGAAAACTGCAAAGGCATTAATTGCTAGGGCTTGGCTAGCGAATGGAAGCTTTTTCTTTCCCACTTCTTCAACAAGACAAAGGCCTCCTTCTCTTTTCTATTTTTAACCAACTTCGAAAAAGGGCTGATGTTGTATGTTCGGCTGTCTTTTTTTTCATATTCGTCAATTTCTCCGTCAATTATGAACCGATTTGACAACTGATTTCACTATTGTAAAGAATATGGTATAAATAATATATTCCCGTGACATTGAGGGCCGTATTTTGCCTACTCCTATAGGGCATAAGCCTCCTCCTCCCATTAATTTCTATTTTCTGTAACTACGTACGTAGGTAGCAGCTAAAATGAGTTGACTTGACTTGGCAAAACATAGCGCTTCATGAAAACAGTCACACAAACAATTTTACAGACAAAAGCTTTGTTTTAATGTTTGATTATTATTTGTTGAAACCCTCTGAAAACATAAGCTACTGTCTCCTGCATTGCATGATGAACAGCGTTCATTATCAAACAATAACCAAATCCTCAGTCACAACATAATAGGCACAAAAAACTTTCCAATTTAACTTCACTGCATGAATAAATGTTTATGCACAGAAATAAGCCGAATTTCACGCACCACGCGAACATTCATAACCCCACCAACAAAGCCAAATATCTATAGCCGAAAGCCTATATAGCTATAGTTGGCAATAGCTATAGCTATAGTTAGCAATAGCTATAGCTAGCAGAATACCAAACATGCGTTTTGCATGACAATACACGCAATTAAAGTACGTAGCATAGAATAAATAATGTCGTACGGCGAACAATGCTAAAAGCATGCGACGCGTGCCTCGCGTTTTGGATCGTATGTACGTAATAACATGGAGAAACCCTTTAGCTTTTTTGCACATTAACAATGCATGGTTTTAATGGCTTTAGTTGGGTCGATAGATGGTGTGGGGCCACACCTAGCATGGCAGGTTATTGTCCGGTGTAGAGTCATACACAGAGATGACAGTTGATGAAGGAAGAAAAAGATATGTGCCGACCCACCTAGCGTGGGTAAGGACCGAAAGAAACAGAGGCTCATAGACAAAAGTAGGTAGTAGGCTTATTTTGTTAATCAGTCAAAAAAATGTAAAGCCCTGTGTTTGTATCTACACTCGATAGGAACTGGCTCCGAGTGTGTCGTTTGAGGCACGAGGCGCAGCCGAAGGCCTTAAAACACACGTAGGAATCGCACTTTCTCCCGTGTGCTATAGTGTTTTACAATCCACCTTCAAATCACAGAGTAAATTCAAACTGTAAGCTCCAATGTAGCAATTAATACGCGCTCGTACGATTGGCACAGGGTTCTTTTTTTTACGTCAGAACTACGAGTATTATGAAAATAACTACGGGCTGATATCAAAAAATTACATCTTAGAAATGGATTTTCAGAGTTTTTCCTCCCGCGTTTCGGTACGCCGGCAAAGACGGGTTTTCTACCTTATGTTTGGAAAAGGAATAAGTAACTTTCTGAGCATGTGTAAAAGTATGTTTTTGGAGGTTTTTAGCTTCAACAACCGGTAAGTAAAACGGATTCCTTGCCCTAAGAACCACAGGTCATTGATGTAGTTATCTGGAGTACTGTTTTTAAAGTAGCGAGTAAGAGCTCTTTATAGACGAATGGCACGTCTCATATACCTCTACCCAGACTGCAAGTTGCGGACTTAGGCAACTGCGGGTGCAGTCGACTGCAGTTGACTGCAGTTGACTGCAGTCGACTGCAGGTGCTGTCGATTGCAGTGACTATTGCCTCGCAGGCGGCAACTTGTCATTCGTGTAGGCGTAAGGGGTCAAATCGTTATAACTACGAGTTCAACTTGAATAAAAAGGGTAGTTCCACCCCGCTCCAGATTCCATAGTTATAATTTTAATTTTCATACATTGATTCCACCGCGCTCCAATTTTTTTTAGTAGAGTTTGTGATATTGGTGTATAACGAAAATCCAAATCCATTGAATCATTTCAATAAATGACTCTAAATCATTCAATTCTTTACCGAGTATCAACTAAATACCTAACACTCCATTATTTTAAATCTTATAAATCTTTTTTGTACACAAATCAAACAATACACAAAAGTTGACAACATAAAGGACATTTACAAAGGCATTATTTTTCATTTTCAATAATTTTTTCAACTATCTTTTGCCCGCGGTTTCGCACGCTTTTTTCTATATATTATGTAGCCTATTATCTAAATGTACGCTAAATTTCATATCGATCAGTTCAGTAGCCTTGGAAATCTTATGTAACAAAATAAAATTCACATTCCACAAACCATCGGCTTTTAATTAGTAAAATTATTTCACGTTTCACAAAAGCCCGAGCTTCAGTCTCATGAATGAACTTTCATTTCAATACCTTACAACCGGTTTCTTGATTGTTTTCAAGTATTCGCCACTTTCCCCACTTAATACCACTTTACATAAGAAAAAGGTATAATACAATACAATACGATACAATGCGCCCTTTCTTCGTAGCTGAGAGCGCAACTGGTTCGTGCATCTCGGACAATTACGGTTACTGTTACAGTTGGTGAGATCGGAAGATAATTTAGGTATTATGGTCGATATGGGCTAGCTAGAGTCGATTTGAAGAGGTAGTTTTAAGGTTTTTAACGGATAACTATAAGCTCTACTGGATGTGGAATGTTTGTAAACAAACCGCCCACTCTTTTGCCGCGTTTTTTATACGGAATTTACATTACTTGTCGATTGAATATTCAATAAGTATTGCTGAAACTTATTGAAGACTCGACGCTAAGCGAGTGAGTTAAGATTTTTTCGTAATCGTGGTTTGTTTACAAACTATTACAAACTGGTATCCGACTTCGAGAGACAATTTTTTTTTTTCATTTCTTGGGAGGATGATATAAGAATGACTGCATGACTGACTTCGTTTAGAACAGTACGTGCGAGGGAGGAATTATTTTATTTGTTCGGAGAACAACAACCAGTTTTACAGACTTTATAAATAAACCTACATTCTAACTTATAATGATAACAACTTATATGTCCTCGCATTTAGAAGCTAAATGGATGCTTACGGAGAAGGCATGAAAAAATAATAACAATAAAAACAGTCCTGTCCTTTTTACTAAAGAGGTACTTACTACCTATAAAAAAGTAAACTTTGAGTAAACTTACAAATAACAACTAAAACTTTATACTAACTAGGTACCAATAATTGAAAAGAAATTATACATACAAGACAGGCACTGATTGATAAGAAAAAAAACTTAATATACAAAAATAGAGATATGGGATGAGATCAGTTCAAAAGAACAGATACCTAACCTACAGACCTACACTAAGCTTAAAATAAGCTAAAAATTTTACATCGGTAACGTCTATATAATAATGCGGAACTCGGAAACGGCTCCAACGACTTTCATGAAATTTAGTATACAGGGGGTTTCGGGGGCGATAAATCTATCTACCTAGGATTCATTTTCAGAACATGTCGTTTTATTAGTATAATTATGTTTTCAATAATTAGATTTATCGTATTCACTTCACTCTTCCTAAATTAAAATAATAGATTCAGGCGTTACTTTGCGGAAATCCATTGTAAATATAAGAATGAAAAATATTTAGTAACAATTCCGCGAAAAAACCTTCTGCGATAAAATCTAACAAATTGTACATTCATACAAAATGAAAGAACATTTATCAAAGCAAGTCGTCAACTAGTTTCGTCTCTCCACGAGACATCATCAGGACACCACACCACTCGATCTTGACACTGAGAGCGCCAAACAACAACGGCAGAGTCCCACCAGAGATGTTGTCACTTCGAGCTCCGCGTGCCTTGGCACGCGGAGCTCGAAGTGACAACATGATGTCTCGTGGAGAGACGAAACTAGTTGACGACTTGCTTTGATAAATGTTCTTTCATTTTGTATGAATGTACAATTTGTTAGATTTTATCGCAGAAGGTTTTTTCGCGGAATTGTTACTAAATATTTTTCATTCTTATATTCACTCTTCCTGACATCTATTGGCGAATAGTACTACTACAATTTCTACGCACAATTTACCAAAAAAGAACCGGTCACCCAGGTACTTATACTTATTATTGTTTACAAACATTCTGCATCCAGTCTGGCTAGTGTATAGTCTATCGTAGCTTTGTAACCTAGTCATCTTAAAAGCAACTAGCCAAGGTCCTCATTCCTAACTGCGCCTGCGCCATCGGGCCGGCACAGTTAGCTGACGTCACGCGGTCAACGACCCGCCAGTAAGGCTGTGCTGTGCATTGTAAAGGACGCTTTGGGTTGGTTTATGTTTGAACGTGTGAAGGATTTAACTATTTTATGTAATAGGTTATACGCATGGATTTTTTTTATTTTTCGATTATTTAGGTTAAATTATTAAGGTAAAAAACTAAAAGTAAAACTACACTCAGTTTCGGGTGATAAAAACGCTGCCATGTTAGACTTTGATTTTTATGACGTCACGGATCATAGATCATACATATGTAAACTCAAAGTCAAAAGTTCACGCCCATACAAAAATGTTCAAGTATGACGTCACGCTTCACATGCCAATAGCGTTGCGTTTAGACATTTTGCTGTTGAGACTTAAAATATCTACTTTTCAATGATTAAATTTCACAATAAAAACATCATAAAATACAAAAATAAATATACAGATATATTTCTATATCAATAGAGAATACGTAAAAAAAATATTAGCTTTTTTGAAGTCACATGCATATACCTAATTCTTTAATATTATAACTTGCTCAATTCAAGATAAAAGAACGAAGTAACATTCCCCCAAATATGAAGGTAGCTTTCACAGATTCTGATGTAAACAAAGATTTTGAAGTACAATTTTCAAGTAAATTGCTAGCACACTCTAAGGCCCGTATTAAAAAGCCTGCTCCGTCATCGAGTTGTGCTTGAGTAACGCTATTCTGTGGCATAAGCGTCACTCCAACATAGACCAATGACTACGGGCCTAAGCACAGATATGCATCTCTCTATACCTCTGTGGGCCTAAGAGTACGGGCCCAGACTTCCCATAAATTCTCTGTACTGTTACAAGGTTCCAATAGCAAGCTGTTGAGTTCCTGAACTAGAGGTATCCAACAAAAACAGAACCGGTTAGATCTAAGCGACGAGAATCGAGTTGGAAATCGATCATTTCACCTTGCATTAGCACACAATGCGTTTGAGTTACTCTAATGTTCTCTTTGTTTAGTATAGTGCTTAGAGAATCGACGATTAAAATCTAGATGGTAATAAAAAGCGAGTTTCATCGTGTACTGTATAATTTGATTTTTATTTTTTGTTTAATTTATCTTGCGTCTTTGCCCGTGCTTATAATAAACCTAGCTGCGCCGCGCGGCTTCGCACGCGTTGTTCCTATGGAAATGTTTAAAGGTGATTTTTATCCCACGGGAACAGATTTACGGGATAAAAAGTAGCCTATGTTTTATTCCAGGATTAGAATTACCTGTATGCAAAATTTCAGCCAGATCCGTCCAGTAGGTTTGGCTTGAAGGGGTAACAAACATCCATCCATACATCCATACCAACTTTCGCCTTTATAATATACTAGCTGCGCCCCGCGGCTTCGCACGCGTTGTTCCTATGGAAACATTAAAAGGTGATTTTTATCCCACGGGAACAGATTTACGGGATAAAGTAGCCTATGTTTTATTCCAGTATTAGAATTACCTGTATGCAAAATTTCAGCCAGATCCGTCCAGTAGTTTTGGCGTGAAGAAGTAACAAACATCCATCCATACATCCATCCAAACTTTCGCATTTATAATATTAGTGTGATAGTGTGACTAGCTGCGCCCCGCGGCTTCGCACGCGTTGTTCCTATGGAAACATTAAAAGGTGATTTTCATCGCACGGGAACAGATTTATCGGATAAAAAGTAGCCTATGTTTTATTCCAGGATTAGAATTACCTGTATGCAAAATATCAGCCAGATCTGTTCAGTAGTTTTGGCGTGAAGAAGTAACAAACATCCATCCATACATCCATACAAACTAGTTAGTAGTAGTTAGTATCCATACAAAGTAGTATTAGTGTGATATAGTGTGATGTGATTTTATAAAGAGGAAAGATTTGATTGTTTGTTTGAATAGGCTCAGAAACTACTACTCGTAGACCGAATTAAAAAAAAACAACATTAAAAAGCTTACTTTTTAGGGAGCGACATAATGCTATATTGTATCCCGGAATTCCCACGGGAACGGGGACTACGCGGGTGAAACCGCGTGGCGCTGCTAGTCTGGTTAAAAATTAGCCTTTAATTCACCGGGCTCTCACCGGTATAGTATCTATCTCGGCAGATTTTAAAGATCCGAAAAATAAAATATTATGATTTGTTACTCAACCTATTATACCCATTCCAAAAAAGTATCCTTTTTTGGCATAATGCACCACTATGAATTTCTTTAAGTGATTTTCAAATACAGAATGAATGATTTTGTCTCTATCTGTCAAAATAAACTCTGTCTATGAAATAGTTCATTCTGTATTTGGAAATCACTTGTCAACAATTAGAAAAAAAATCTTAGTGATGCATTATGCCAAAAAAGGGATTCTTTGGAAATAGTATAGGCACCTAAACTACGTCTTACTTTACAGGCATAGTTTATATAGTACTAGCTTTACAGGTATTAAATGATCACGTTTCCTTACTTAGAACTCTTTCAATGTCTGACATAAATATTGACAGAACCATTTGACACTTGTATGACGAAGAATTCGACCTGCCTGACCGAATTTCTTTACATGGTATCGATTTGTTTACATGTTATTTGCGTCTCTTCAAAAATTTTAAACGAAATCTAGTTCTTTGAATCTTGAATCATTGAATCTTTGTTTATTTAATATTTAAAAGTTTTAAAATAGCTAATCGGCAAGGAAGGTTCTAGGGGTCTTTTTTATGATTCAAAGTTGTGGGT
This sequence comes from Eupithecia tripunctaria, assembly GCA_955876795.1. Lineage (NCBI taxonomy): Eukaryota > Metazoa > Arthropoda > Insecta > Lepidoptera > Geometridae > Eupithecia > Eupithecia tripunctaria. The sequence continues at coordinate 767,479 of OY041623.1, read as the reverse complement.
CCTGATGAAAAATAATAATTCGAATAATAAGGAGCCTACCATAGGCCTTAAACGTTTGTTCCTTTGATCGAAATCTATTACCTATTTAGAGTGATCACTTTAGTGCCTTTAAGAGGGCGCATTGCGCGGCATTTTGTGAAAAAGATAGTCGTAGGATTTGGCGTTCAAAGGAGCGAGACAGAGCATAAGTTTTTGGAAAGGCGTAGGCGCAAAAATTATGTTTTTGTATATTTACAAGAAAACTACTCCACTTATGAAAAACCCACCCGAGGAACCAAAGAATTAGTAATGACATACGAATCAAAACAAAAATCTTTTCTATAGACCTCGGGGTTCTTAACATCTAAAGCAAATTAGGTGCAAATCAGTGAACTTTCATTTTTTTTTCAGTGCCCGAAGGGATGCGGTACGCGCGCGTCTAGAATCGCACTCCCCCTGAAGATGTCCCTCGTTAAGGGATGAAACGTTGGTGTTCTTCCAACACAAACAAGGTTCATAGTTAACCCGCTTACGTTCATAATGAATTCGTCAAACTACGAAAGTTTCTATAGTAAAATCCCGTGATTACTAAGATATAGGCCTACTTTTTTTTGCAAATCCACTAGGTTCGATCCCTAATACCACATCAAGTGAATTAAACCTTGCAAGAACTCCATCACCATGAGAATTGACTACCACATAGTAGCTGGCATATCGCCAGTGAAGGCAACACGGGTTCAGTGACACTTTATCATCTACCTGTTACTGTGAACGGCATGCTTTGGTATTACTCATGCGTTGGCTGCCGTTCAAGACTTCAAGTGATCCCGTCACGTGGGTACTTGAAGCTGTACAAATATTTAGGCGATTGAAATTAATAGCAAGGTGTAGTCATCATCATCATCATCATCAGCCTATATTAGTCCACTGCTGGACATAGGCCTCCCCTAATGAGCGCCATAGCGCCCTGTCTTCAGCTTGACGCATCCAGCATCTGCCTGCCGTCTTTCGCAGATCGTCATCCGACCTGGCCGGAGGTCGCCCTACACTACGTTTGCCCAGACGCGGTCTCCACTCAAGAACTCGTTTGCCCCATCGGTTGTCAGTTCTTCGCGAAATATGGCCGGCCCACTGCCACTTTAGCTTGCTAATTCTTTGAGCTATGTCGATAACAAGGTGTAGTAAGTCATGTCATGATATAACCAGTTTGGAATGAAATAATGTAATGTAAAAGGAATAGGGATGCATTAGGTATCCTGCAGTGAGACGAAACAGGCTCGATATCAATAATTTGATTACCCTTAATTTTACATTGTTTTATATATGTTTTGCGGGATAAATACCGATATATTATAAAAAAATGGCATCACGTTCTGATCATTCTCTTTACTTATAATAGCGAAATAATGTTCATAATCTGTCAATAAAAGACAGTCTTTCCTCCTTTGAAAGACTGTCTACTTGTTTTACTAAAATTAAGAAGACTACAGAGAAAACTCTGTAGTCTCCTTAATTTTAGTAAAACAATATCCTGTCTTAAAACTGTCGTGACTGAAATCCGCGCTCAGCCTAAGCTCTCCCCTAAATCGCACCTAAATGCAACGACACAAATAAAGATTCCTTACAAACTCCAATGAATTGAACACGCAGTTATTCGTACACAACAGAAGCAACAATGCAGCGACCATTCACGATTCCGATCCGTGTCCCATTCAAGGCCTATCAGCCAGAACCTCGGTACAAGCCGACCCAGTTTGAACCGGACATCGATCGGGTGCCTCCCGGATTCAGATATCCAGGTCATGCAGGCAATTTGGTGAACTTATGCGTGAAATTGTGATGCTACGCGTTTAATTAGGTTAGGGAGGTTTGTGGGTGAAATTTAATTTTAGGAATACATGTCTTTCAGTTTATAGATTTTTTTTTCGTATTTTGGGAAAATTGCTGGGAAATTGTACATACGTTTAAATTATAGTTTTTTTTATACTTACTTTGTTCCTACATAATTGTCTATTTCTAATGGTATTTGGTTCTGTCCATTTGTAAACCAAGTAAACCATCTGTCAGTTTCAATTTTAGATTTGTTAAACTTCATAATTCTGTGCGTAAAGTTTCGACATAAATCTGACGATGCTCAAATACGTTGTAAAACACAACTAGGCGATTTATATTTCAACATCAGACTATAATAAATTGAAATTATGATCGTATCGGAAACATCAAAGTTAAAACTCGAGCAAATTGCGATTCAATTGATTGATCAATTTGATGAAAACATTATTATAACGTAGTTTCAAATTTTCAATGCATCAGTTAGATGGTAAGAAAGAATGTAGCTCCGGGTAAAATGTAAATATCAGACAAAGGATGTACACTGTACTGAACATCCTTGTACAGGTACAGAACATTGTACAGAACACAAGTAACCGTAGCAGAATTGAAAATTCAATAAAACATGGCCGCGAACCGTGACAAAGATAAGCTGCTTGGCGTCGCGTAAAGTGGGGTTCTCATCCACTACAAATAGGCCCATTACGAACAGCTTTGAATAGGAATTACCTTCGTTTAGGCAGGACGCAAACGTGGACACTTTTGTATCTCTTGTCAGATACAAGCTCATTTGGTCTGAGGATACAAGCTTCCGATGAATATTTGAGTTCTATAGAAATAGAACTAGTATGAAATCATCCACTCCCTACGCATACTTAAAGATTTTTTGTGTCCAGTTGCTTCCACTTTCGTGTGCCGTGTCGGCAACAAAAAGTGTCTACGTTTGATTAGTGTTACGTTAGTTTCTGACGGTTGTCGCTTTTATAGGACGGCAGATTAATATGAGCTGTGACAAATTAGAAGATAAGGAGAACCGGTTTGGTATCGATACTTTTTGTGTCCTTTCTTGAGTTTGTTATCCTCGGAAACGGCTGGTGGATCAAAATTCCTTCAAATTTTAAACTTATAACCACTTATAAAAGCAGAGTACTATTTATATTATTGATTTAGGTAAACGCTTTTTTTGTTCATTAATTCATTCTATTTCCATGAATCTACGCACTAAATATAATGTACCTGCTCCTGCAGCCTTCCAAATCCCACGAAGTCACCTCAGTTTATCTTCGCAATTTATGACGGTCAGCGACTATTTCTGCTACCTTTGAACTGCTCTCAATTCAGGGCAAAATATAGAGGGTTCTGCATCGACCCCGTCGTGGCTTAAAATAAATTGCGGCGAGTCATCGAGCAGACAGTGTGCCGACGGCAGATCAGTGGCGAATGGAGATGATGGTAAAATGGCGGGCCAAAGTGATTAATGATGTTTGGAAATTAAATTAATGAATGTTTACAAAGAAGGTGAAGTCAGAACGATTAATCGAAGTCATTTTTTGGAAACTGTTTTGTCTCAAAACCACTTTTTCCACTGTTCGACAAACAAAGAGAACTGAAACGGCATCTGGTAAAAGAAATAACATTTCTGCATTTGATTTATCACGCGACAAGACCTTTTAAATTTTAATTCCCAACAGCAATGTGTACACAGAGGGTGAAAAAAACAATAAAAAACCCCTGTAATTTGAAAAGGTCCTTAGGGCGATCACACTTGACAACGAATGCGTAGAAACAATGGCTGCGGCAATAGAAACAAAGGATTCCAAGGCACATTCTCGAGCCTTAGCATTCGCACGTGTCGAGGGGGCGCGATTACATCATTCCAGTTTCGTGTCATAAAAGTATTACGTTTCTGAATCATAATAAATATGATCTAACTTTCTTGGGTTGGAAGATCCGGTACCATCTTAAAAGAATGAGCTCATTCACAATGTTCCTTGCGATTCGTCTTCCCTCTGACAGACATTTTGTAGAAATAAGCCTTTCGATTTGCATCGCACTGCGTACATTATTGAGGGGAATCTATAGGAAATAAATTACGCATTCGATGATAATGTGACGTAATTTTCTCGAAAATTTCGAACTTCGCTCTTTTACACACAGACTGCACGTCTCAAATACACGGACGGCAAGTTGTCGACTATAAAGCTCGACTGCAGGCGACGACGGCAGTGGACGTCAGTCGACGGCTGCCGTTGCTTGACGTCTATTGCCGTGTATATGTGCCATTAGACAAATAGAATTCATGATAAGCTCAAAGCTGCTGGTATCATAAACAACTTAGCTATCACTTAGCCATGACGTTTATCACCAGTGGTATTCTGTTCAAAAAGAGCAGCGTCGCTCGTGGCGTTTCGGTGAACTAACACTTTCAGTCGTCCTGCAATGACAGAGCAGTGTTGTCAACGCAACAAAAGTTGTCAATTGGCACACGCGCGCCCTCACTTCCCACGACATTCACTTGTTTTATGAAGAGCATTATGCAATACTTCTACACACGAGTACATATTGTACGTACCACGACTAAACTTGTAACTATACTGCCAATGAAGAATCAGATTGTAGCCATTTCTAGCGTACAACACCCCTTGTATCTAAACTTCATATAATTTGTGTGGCAGTTCCACACAAATTATTTTATTCATTACTGTTACAAAGTATAATGATTCTTCCGACTCATTTATTTTAACGTCTTCAGGGCCGTTTACCGTGGCAGGATCACCGTGAGTTATCGATCAAACTGTACTGTCATTTATTACTGTGGGGGACGTTTTTACTATCCCTACGATACCTATTGCAGTTAGGGTTGCTCAGGGGTTGGATTGTCAAGTATTGACTAAACTAGGAGGGCCGTCTTGACATGCAAATATAAAGGCCCATGATATTTGTATAGTACTCGTAGGTACTTTAAGTCAGTTAAAGTGCAAACACGACATGACGATTCGTCGCACCACATCGGTCGTTAACCGATGTGGTGCGACGAACGAAGTTTCGCTGGCGTCGCAGGAGGTTGCGGCTTCGATTCCCGCCTCGGGATAAATGTTTGTACGATCTACAGATATTTGTTCAGGGTGTTCTGACTGTGCTCTTCTCTATGTATAGTTAAAAACAGAAATCGTAATAATAATTATAAGGAATTTTTATTTTTTATTTTATTTATTTAACAAAATCCACAGTCCTTATTCTACATAAACTTAAAATACATGTGTTTCTTACGACCAATAACGGATTTACATTTTATAGGTGGATAATTTTAAACAGACAGTCAAAAAGCAAGTTTCAATATTATTCTAGTATTATTTACAAATGTAGACATATAAGTATAGGTATCAAAACCCTTTTTTTTTTTAATTAATACTAATTAAGATACATGTACAATAAAACTGAACAATTACAATATATTATTGAAAAGATAAATAAAAATGATAGAAAATACAAGTGCTAAAAGAATGTGTAAGTGTATCTACCTACTCTCTACGCAGTGTCCTCTAATATGTGTATAATATCCCTTTTAAAACCTCCCTTGCTTGTATAAAATAAATCAGTTGAATCAAATCTCTTATTATAAATTCTATGAAGTCTGTTAACTAATGAGTTTTGTGCATAGTTTGTGGATGAGTGCGAAACGGAAAATAGCTTGGTATGTCTAGTACGGGTAATAGAGGCATTTAATTAAACACATTATCTTACTGACGAGTTCAGGGCAATCGACGTATCCGTTACATAAGCCGTACAGGAGAGCCATGTCCAAAAGTGTACGGCGATTTTCAAGACTCACAAGATTATGATGATAACATGAGTCTTTGTAGTCTTGGGGAATATAAAATTTTCTATAATTTAAATGTTTAAGAAACTTATACTGAATGTTTTCTATATTACTAATATACGTTATATAGTGCGGGTTCCAGATAGTGCAGCAGTATTCAAGGATACTTCTGACAAATGAATAGTAGAGTAGTTTTATACATGTAATATCCGAAAAAGGTTTACTTACTCGTAAGACAAAACCTAAGATCTTATAATCTTTACTAACAATTGATTCAAAATGATCTGAAAATGTTAGTTTTACATCTAGTAATATGCCTAAATCACGAACTTGTTCAGTTTTATTGATATTTACTCCACATACATTATAAACATGTTTTACAGGATTTCTTTTACGGGTGAACGAGACATAGCAGCACTTACTGACATTGACATCGATACAATTTAATTGATAATATTCCCCAAGCCTATCAAGATCATCTTGAAGTTTCAAACAAGTTCCCGCCAAAATCAAAGTTTAAAAAAAGAAGAGTAGTATGGCAATTCCCTTAGCGTAAGAAAGACGTTTTACTTTGTAAAAAAGGTTTTACATCGTAAAAGTATTTTTTTTAAATAAATAATTTAAGTATACTAAGCACTTAATTTATTTTATTTGATACCTACTCATTAATTTTCAAAAATACTCTGCGAAATTCGCTTCATCCTTTCGTTGGCACGTTCAGTATTTTTGATCAAAATCACTGGTTGACCTGAAAATCCCACCGATATGTCTAGCGAATCAAACTTTTTGAATACAAATTTAGTACCGTTGGAAAGATGACGAATCAGAGAATTAATTTAGAGTAGAATAAATTATGCAAACACCGCAGTTTTTTTATTATTTTAGGATAAATTTGATTGTCAAGTTTTTTTTTTTAAATCGTAATATCTTATTTTTTAATCCTATCTTGAGGGAAGTTCCGACGTATTTTAATCACAAATGTTTATGACTATCAACAAATAATAAAAAATATCTAAATTAATGAAGGAAAAAAAAGTTACGAATGCTTGAAGGTCAAATTTTGGAAAATTCTCAATAAAGTTTAAAATTGACATATCACCAAAACTATAAAACTTTAGTTTGGGAAAGTAAGGTCCAATAATTAGCAAATGACCTCCTCTATTAGAGAATTCGCTATGGCAGGTTGAGTTCCAGTCACCCTGTATAATTTATGGCATTCTTCTTGTAGTATTTTCTGTCTTTTCCGCAGTTCTGAGAAATCAGCATAGTCGTTAGGATTCTTAAATTTTTTCCAAATTGCATGTATTTTACTTTTTTCTTTAATTACATTTATAAGTGCTCTACTGTACCAAATAGGATATGTGTAAGTTCCACCACAGCGTACTTTTGGGACAAACTTATCAATAACATTGTTTATTGCTGTGTAGAATTTATTGATAGCTTCTTCAAAGTTAATTTCGGTATTAATAAATGACCAGTCATGTTCTAAAAATGAGTTATTTATATTAGAAAAGTTAGCACGTTTATATTGGTATTTAAAACGAGTCCGAGGCTTAATCAGGGGTACTAGTATATCGGTTGCAGTCATAGACAATATGTAATAAAGAATTCTGTAGTTAAAAATATCTGTCTACTAGCTGCGCCTTGCGGCTTCGCAAGCCTATCCCACGGGAACTGATCTATGGGATAAAAAGTATCCTAAGCCTATGTGTTATTCCAGGTTTAGAATTACCTATAAGCATTTCAGCGCGATCTGTTCAGTAGTTTTTGCGTGAAAGAGCAACAAACATACATGTTTACATACTTTCGCGTTTATAATATAAGATGTAAGTAATGTATTGTTTGAAGTTTATCAGTTATCTTGTACCCCCAAAATAAACTTGGGGCTAGATAATGCACTGTGGATTCTCCTTCATTGCATTGCATTTGTTTAAAGTTTTAAACAGAGGTTGGTCACTCATTCCCATGACAAAACCTCAGCTCACTTTAACACCGGATGACGTATCCAGCATTATTCATAAATTGTAAAGGATTTCGATCAGCACTGGCCTTCTAGCGCTTGCATACATTGTATTGTCCATTGTTCCTTTTTAAGTACCCACCTCTTAACTACCAAACCAACTTACAAGCATATTTCTCTTCCCATCAAGGCCTTCCTTTAACGCTTAACCGTCTAAAGACCCAAGGCACTATTAAATCAAACAAGCAACTTTACGACAGATTTAAATTGAACGTTGAATAAGGAATCAGGACCCTTTCCTGCAGACTCGGCTGGTGGTTTGATGTTCGTTGCGCGCGACTGCGTGTTTTGAATTGTTACGGCACCGGTAAACAGGATGACGCGTTTGATACGCAGGAAGTGAGTAGACGTTCAAGTTTGTATTAAACGTGGTTTATTGTTTTGTAGTCATTTATAGGTACTTAGAAGTCCACTTGTGTACACAGGTATCATCATTTATCATTCTGGCCTGAGTTCTAACTAGGCCTCCTCTGTTCTGTGTCTCAGATCTAATCTAAGTACGCCTTGCTGCTTCGACAATAAGTTACCTCCCAAAGCTGATCTTGCAAAAAGTCGACACTGATTTTTAACCAAGCATCCAAAGCCCATGTTGCGAAAAGCCGGCACTGATTTCTAAGGTCCAATCCTGGCCACCAGTCGGATGATGCGGATGATATTGCAAAACGAATAGGCTTGGCCGGATTTCGCCCAGTTCCACACCGACAATAGTAAGTAAGGACAAAAAATTGAAGTGTATTACAGTCAATTGCACCTTATTTCTTATTTGATAGTAATATCTATTTATCAAGCTGTTTATATAGCAAAAACTTGACTTGTCTAAGTGCTTATTTTGTAAGTCTAAAGAAATAAACGAATTGACTCTGACCCTAACACATCATCATCTCTTATCATACCAGCCTGGGATCACTCGACGGGTCTAGTTCTCTCGCTTGCAGCCTCCTCTATCTGTTCTATGATGAGGCCCGGGTTGATGGCTTTCACGCCATTTGCAAGAAAACCACCTCACTGCTGCGCTGTACGTACATGGAGCAGTATCAACACCATCCTACAGGTTGTAGGCAGTAAGTTTTCTGAATCTTTAGAGTCAGAGTCAGAGTCGTTTACTTCTTTAGACTTTAGACAAAATAAGCACTTAAACAAGTCAAAGTTTTACTATATAAACAGCTTGATAAATAGTAATTACTATTAAATAAGAAATAAGGTGCAATTGACTCTAATTCACTTAATTTTTTTGTCCACTAGCGGAAGAAGTGAAAATGAAACCACTAGCAAGTTTATCGCTTATCAACTAATACAATCTTTGCATAACTAGGTCTAACACAACTATGTTCTTACATACTATAGTCGCTGTGGAACTGGACGTCATCCGGCGACATCCTTTTGACTCCTTACGTTGGGCTGTTTCTATAGAAACTGCCATTCAACACGAGCCAAAAAAAGATCAAATAAAAATACACAGTTATAACTGTATTTTTATTCGATCTTTTTTTGTAATCATATAAAACATTACAAACTGTGCATTTAAGTAACTTAGTAGACCTTGCTACTTCCACAATAAGCAACCACTCAAAAACCTCAAAAGCCCATGTCGCAAAGCCGGCACTGATTCCTAAGGTCTAATCATGGCCACTCAGACAAAGTGGTTAATATTACAAAACAAATATGCTGGTCAGAGCCTGCGCTCCTCACGTAACTTAACTTTGTCAAAGGATACGAAGGCTTATATTGTAACTGAGTTTGTTCTAAGTACGTTAATAGCTTAGTAATCGCTAGCAACGTTGGAAGGAAGCCGGTTATCGGAGCGAGAATGAGGAGCTAATGCGAACTGATTGCCGATCAATACCATGCTTCCTGCGATGGATTGTTTACAAGATTGAGTGCTTAGGTTTTCCTGGTAGAAGAATCTTGTTTGAATCGGATTATCTAATAAACCAACAGATGAAAATTTTGCTTCATAGAATCTATCTATGAAGCAAAGTATCTAATAAGGTAAATGTCCCTAAACTAACGTATAAGGGTGTCATATACGCTTTAGAAAATTAACCTATTACATAAAAGAATTTAAAAAAATGGACAGTGCCCATCACCAAGCCTATGACTTTCAGTCTGAATTACTATAAACCCCTGAAACGCCTAGGAACATATTTAAACAGTAAGTTACTTTAATTACATCTTGCCGTTCTAACTATGATCAAAATCAATAAAAATCGTATCAAGGAAAGTTAAAAGTTGCTTTTACTATTGTATAAGATGGCAGCCTATGGTTTTTGATGTGGTGTAAAAACTGATTTCTTTTATGAAGACTTCGACACTACCCCCTCGCACAAAAATACAATTTCCATCGATCCAGGACCCACATACTGCAACATAACCATAGTCACGCAAATGAAGCCTACCTACGCAGTTCTGGTAAGCCCCCATTAAACCCCGGCCTTCATAACACTACTTTAAGGTCCAATTTCGCACACACAATTAAAGGATTTCCTCTAACTCGTAAAAACGTAGAAATAAGGGTGGTTTTCGCACGTAATGTGATTTGACGTAGCGTGCAGAGGGGGGAATGGATGGGAGGGAAAATCCTATGGAAAAGGGAAGTTAGTTTTGTGGACCGCTGAGATTTTAGAGCTTTGTTGTTCGAGTTTGTTCGGCTTTAAATATGCATTGTGGCGGAACAGACAGCGATCGAGGCGGGATTTTATACTCAAGACGTAGGATTGTCGTGATTTTATTCTCTTGGTGTATTCTTTGTTGACTTCATATCTTTTGTGGCAAGCTTGGGTGGGTGCCGGGTGCGCTCAATCCTAATGTTTTTCATAGGTATCTTTTGTGGAAAGGATGGATGGGTGGGTGAAATTGTAATATTTTCGCAGACTGAAAAGTTGTTTGTGTCACATAGAACATTGAAAGTAACATCTTGGGAAGTCAATTAATAGATTCAGGCCTTACTTTGCAATATAAGGAAAAACATTTAAAAAATATAGGGTAAAAGTATATAGTAATCATTGTGCCCAAAACCTTATTTCATGACATGAGATTTAATAAAATGGAAGTTATCGGGAGCAGAGGTTTTGCACGGAATTGTTAGTAAATATTTTTAACCTAATATTTTGCAAGGGATTTCTGCAAAGTAACGCCTGAAACTATTTATTTCCGCCCTCCCAATAAATTCAATTTTATAAGTCATCTTCCGCATCTCAGCTCAATTAATAAGTTACTTACGGCTACCTCAAGAAGGCGGAAAAGCTCCGTTTATTACCTGCAAACAAAAAACGAAAATCCATAAGTAAACATGTAAGTCAAAACTGTAATTTAAACCTTAATGACTTTGGCTCATGAGAAGGTAATAAGAATTGGAACTTCAAGTCTATAAGGGTGCTAAATTCGCAAGCAGTAAATACCAATGCTAAACCAATGAAACGCACAATTTGATGGAAAATCAACTAATGACCGTAAACACCTGAGTTGACCTGAGTATTGGGCAGATTGGTCACGACCACGGCACACCAATATACCATTTACCATTTGACAAGGTCAACAATGCCAAGGCGAGACATTTCACGGGCCTCAAACATGCTGGGGCTTGGGACTGATATCAGCCGAATTCTGCTAACCAATCGTTTTATTATGACAATGGTATCGTCGAGGAAACTCTATAGGTGAAAGCAACTCTGCATAGAATCTCTCTACAAAAGAAAAATCGCCGATAGAGAAAAAAAACTCTAGATAAAGTAAGTGCGGTGCTATTTGCACGGACATTGATAGAAATTGTATTTGTATTTATTTATTTACCATTTATAACATAGGTCGTTATACAAGGCATGTCATAAATTTTACAATTTGTACAGTCATTATACAACACGAATCATTATACAAAATTAAAAACACACAACTCACATTACATAATAAAAAAACTCAAAACAATCAAATATCAATTCATTCCAGATCATAAAATTCAATGTCATAATTCAATATTATTAAGAGAAAGAGATTGTAATAAGTTGGTACTCAAAAATTCGTTGATGCTATAGAGAATGCATGGCTTTCAAAGAAACACTTAATTATAGTTTTATATTTTTCAAAATTGTCAATGTTCGTTATGTTAATCGGTAGTTCATTATATAATTGTATTTTATTTAATATATTATCCCTGCTTTTGTACCTTTGCAAGGCGTACCGTTGGTTGGTTTGACTAACTTTTCCTTATTCCTTAGATTCAACTGTTTCAACTGTGACACTTTTGATATGCATCTCTCCATCTGCGGTTTATTTCAATAAAGGGAAAATGACAAAACGTGGCATTCTGAAACTTATCATTCTTATGGCGAAACAAAAAATTTAGTGGAATTAGGGTCTTGGTGTGAATACCGTGACTTCGCTTGAGAGAAAGCTTATAGTGTGTGAAGTGGGTGATGGTTTAAGGTGATGTCGAATCGCGAAAGTGGAATACTTTGGTCACGGGTTAAAGTTTGCTTTGCGAACATAAGGATTGATTAAATGAAGGTGTTAGTGACGCTCGACAATTCGAAAGATTTTTTTTTCGGGCACCCTTAGCCATCTAGTGCTTGAAGGGTAAGATTAGCATGGGGCAACCCCACGCTAACTCCCGTTTGTTGTACTATATAGTGTTACCACTTTTTTATCCCTGCAGTTCCATGGTCCCATGCTAATCTTACCCCTAAAGCGACCACATTCCAAGTGAAATAACGATCGATGCCGAGGCTACGATTGCCAGACGTTCACGTTTCGCAACCTCAGCCGGGAATAGCGCCCACTAATTCCGTCCATCGTGGTCGTGCTTCATTGTTTAGTGTAATGGGCTATTTTTGCGTGTACAGTCAGCATCATCATACCGATTATTGGGGAGATACACAATCAACAATATTTTCATAGAAAGAAACATTCAACTTTGTTCAAAACTATACTATGCGGTACATGACATCAATGTTTTTTTATTCTAAATCTTGCCGACGATCACCAGTCGGTAAGGGGTAGGTAATAGGGATTATGCATGTGACTTCAAAAGAGCTATTTTTTTTACGTATTCTCTATTGATATAGCAATATATCTGTATATTTATTTTTGTATTTTATGATGTTTTTATTGAGAAATTAATTATTGAAGAGTCGATATTTTAAATCTCAACCGCAAAATTTCTAAACGCAATGCTATTGGCAGCCGAAATGTGACATAGGGGATCCGATGAATCCGATGAACACAAAATGCAAGGGCTAACATGGCAGCGTTTTATCACCCGAAACTGAGTGTAGTTTTACTTTTGATTTTTACCTCAATAATTTAATTTTTTTGACCGTTGCATTTTTGTTTTTCGTTTATGTATTAGCCTAAATAGTCTACAAAAAATAACATGCATATCTATACCCTATTGGCGCATTCATTATCGACCTATTGCTGTAAGTATTATTGACCCCTTTACGTCTCGTGCTTTCAAGTTTAACATTATGGCGGCTTGCTGTGTGTGGATACGTAAAGGATAAAAAAATCATATAACTAGCTAGCGTAGACTGCATCAGCCTACAGTGAACTCAATTGTAAATACTGGTCCTTATTTATTTCTATTATTTGTATATAAGTTGTAAGAAACAAGTTCGTTCACACCCAGAGCTTTCTTTAGAAAGCAACATCAATTGATTCTTTCCTGAATCAATTAGAGCAAAACTCTCTAATTAGAACAGAACAATCCATATATTTCTTCACCATCGTTAGACGAAGAACGTTAATTGAGGTCAACGGACTATTATCGAGCATGAGTCATCAACCTGACCTTAGGCCGAGACTTGATTATAAATCTGAGGCAAAAAATATGTCCGAGTGATATAAAGTAGCTGATATGGATTCTTGAGTTGAAACTCCTTTTTTGAAGTCCGTTTAAAATAGTGTCGTTTTAAAACCGACTTCAAAAAAGAAGGAGTTTCGGAATTCAACTGTTTTTTTTATCTGTTTCACTATTCTTTGTCAATTATGGACGGTTTTGACGATTTAATGTATGTAGGTCTATTCACGACATAAAATTCCTTAATATTAACACTGTTCTTTATGATTTGCGGGACAAATACTTATCCCTCGGCAATAATAATAAAGTTTAGTATACAAAAAAAAACTGGGACAAGATACATTAAAAAAAGTTTTTAAAAACCATACCCTCCTACATACTACCGAACATAGAACCTTTTTTACGGAAAAAAAATTTATAAGTCATCAAAAATAGATTTTGAGGTACCTAGTACTTTCATCTAATCAAATAACCATCTATTTCTGCCAGCTGTGTGGTGATTAGAATTTTCACCCCCAGACTCTTCCCGTTGGTGTCGTAAGATGCGACTAAGGGATTTTCACCGGGGGCGAACAGCAGCGCCCCCTGCAGAACTATTCTACCACTGAACTGCGATCCAGCATACCTAGCGTGGGGATTATAGGTATTAGCCCCATGAGATAAACGCCAATAACGCGCTTACCACGGGGAGGTCTGCGTCCAACAGTGGACCAATACAGGCTGTTGAGGTTGGGGTTGAAGTAGGCAACAAATGATTCCAGCAATGTTTCCATTCCACCACACTGCGCATTCATAATCACAACTACATAAATTATACAAACATTGCTCCTGTTATAAATATAAAACCTGATAAGATAACGTTTTTATCACAGTTTAAATATAGCTGTTTGTATGTTTTGTAGTACTCGTAGGTTAGGTACGCACCTACGTTGTAGTGTACCATTCATAAATGTAGATATTCTATACGTCTAGTGATTGAAAATCAAGCCTATTGAGATTTCTTTATAACTTTTTATGCTAGTTTAAAAATTCAGAAATTTTACCAAATCACACTATGTATGGATGGATGGATGTCTGTTACCTGTTCGCGCTAAAACTACTGAACAGATCGGGCTATAATTTACTTTTTTTGCATACAGGTAATTCTAATCCTGGAATCAAATATAGGCTACTTTTTATCACATAAATCAGCTCCCATGGGTTAGAAATCACCTTTAAAAGTTTATATAGAAAGAACGCGGTCACCAAGTAAGGTAACGGCACTAATGCTCGACAGTGAACTAAAGGATGACACTTTCGAAAAAAATCCTTTCTGCTAAGAATAATACACAATAAATTTATTTGACAACTGATCTAAAAGACACTTTGCGCCATCTATGATGGTCATAAACTTATAACATATTTCTTAGCGAAATTACAAAATGGCGTCAGTTGGCAACAGACAATGCGGAAAAGAAGACACGTGCTCTGTGATTCTTAAACAATTTCGTAAGGAGGCTGACATCCGTCAGGTATGATTTTGTTTTACATATTTACGATTTTTGTGTATTCAGTGTTGATTTTAGAAATAAGAAAGATTAATTTGTATACTAGGGCTATTGATTTCATGTTTAATTTAGTTTTTCTAACAATTTTTGTTGTGTCTACTATTAGTACCAAAATATGTGAAAAACCTAATAGATGACATTTGTGTCATCTATTAGGTTTTTCACATTATTTTGGTCAGGCCTGCCTAATCTTAAATATTTTAGCAGTAGTCCTCATTATTGATTAATTTTTGAATGATTATTATTATTATTATCATAACAAAAGTTTGGTTGTTTTAAAATAGGCGTTATATACAGATAGATAAACCAAAGATAGATTCTCTGTATAAAAAAAATGAGTATATCGTTAGTACTTTGTTATTAAAATCTACATTTATTCTGATACAAAGCCACGTCTAACATTAGTGCTAAGTGCTGTCTATTATTAGTGATAACGATTTTTTGAGATGTCATCTACTAGTTCCTATAGCAAAGTTTAAAAAAATACAAATTTATAATTAAAACGTGTTGATCATTAAAATGTTTTCTGTGGAAGAATTGTTCTAAGTATATCTTTAGTAGGTTAAAAAAATAGTAACTGTAATTTGGTAATAAAATAATTGGCATTTGAATATTGAAACTTGTGTTGTTCTTATAGTGTCTAGCATTAGGTGTTTTACCTTAGGTGAAAAAAAAAATACGAGTATCTCCAAGAGTTTTTTTATACTTCAAGGAGTCACCTTTATGACGTAAGGTCAGTCTACAGTGAAAGGTAAATTAACTGAAATTCCAACATGGTAGGCACGCCGATTGTATGAAGTTTAGTGAAAAACGGGTGCATGTTTAGAATGGTTTATCTCTACCCCGGTTTGTATAAACCGATGAAAACTAAAATAGTTCTTAGTTAATAAACATCTGAGTGCTAAATCGTCTAACCGCTGCGCGCTGTAAGGCTATGTTTAGTTTATAGCGCCATAATAATAATGCATTTCGCGTCGCCGCCGGAGAATGTCATAATTTTGAAGACTTCTTGCATCTTCGCTGGTGAAGTGAATAGTTGTCTATGACGGTCGTAAAGTCGCTGGGTCGTTACTTGACTACAAAGACCAAGACTGTCCGAGAATCACCATATGGCTCTGTCAGACGACCACCGTCGTTGGTCGGTTGTAACGTGTTTACAACTCGCTCATACTGAGGTAGACCGTTTTGTGACTCGACAGCTTTGTCTTTTATTTCAAATCATGTTTGTTTGTGCTGATAAGTAACTATTAAAATTGTAAAGTATATAATATTACTAACGTTCAGAATGGTCTCTCTTCGCCCTCCACGTGACCTAAAACCCTCCCTTACACCGCAGCAGCCGCCTACTTCTATACCCTATCCAAAGAAGTATCCCTTTTTGGAATAATGCACCACTTTGAAATTCTCTTATTGTGCAGTGATAATGTGTCTATGAAATACTTCATTCATATCACCTTTCAACAATTAGAGAAATTCATAGTGGCGCATTATGCCACAAAAAAGATATTTCTTTGGACAGGGTCTGGATAGTAGAGTTCGTTTTGCGTTCCAAATGCAAGGGAATAACATACATAGATAATACTCACGGGGTGCAGATGGCATGGCATGATTTTGTCAGACGACGGCGATGGTCTTCGATGTTTTTGTTTCTTTGATCATGGACATAACGAAATTAATTTCCTCTGTTTTGAAGTTCCGAGGCACGGGGTCGTAACTCTGCTGGGTGTAACTTTCTGACTCTAGGCTGCTAATGTAAATCGATCTTGCTAGAATAATTCAGTTACAATTTAAGCCCGAACCGGGATTAAATTGTATCTAAGGGAACTTATCATCAACGGTTGAAATGACGACCGCTAGACCGACAAGCTACAGATAATTCATAATAATGAAATATTCTAGACTTAAAACGAGAATTTCAAAACCTCATCAATAAAAATGTCCATGCATAAAACTGTTTACAAAAAGCTCCGTTTAGCTTTGGAATACAGAACCAAATCATGGCAGGCTGAAAGGGGAACTCTAATTGATATTGACGGAGGCTGTAAAAGGGGATACAAATCTGGATAGAAATTTCCGTTTTATTGGAAATATTCGACAATTTGCGATGCAATCTATTTATAGTGGAAAGTAAGGGACATAAATTAACAATCTGGAACAATTTAAACTATGACTTTATTGTAAAATGATTATTCGTCTATAATCTTTATTTATTAAAAATTTTCGAAATACTTTTGGATGAGAAACAATTTTTCGTTGTACATATTCTTTGAAAGAAATTGTATTTACTGGTAAAATATAATAAATAATGCGGGAGAATTCACACAGCATTATCTAGCCCCAAGCTAAGTAGAGCGTGTGTAATGGGTATTGACTGAGATTACTACAATACACTACAAAGATATTTTTTTATTATATGTAGAAAACATCCAGAAAACCCTGAACAAATATCTGCAGATCGTACACACATTTGTCCCGAGGCGGAAATCGAACCCGCAACCGAACTCGCATGCAATAATTGTAGCTATAGTAAGCAGTCAGGCCCTAAAGCACTTACAGAGTGAATGGATCATCAATCAATTGACAACGATGACTTCATCGAGTCATGCCGTCCATCGCATTAGCTGCCGAAGGTCAGCTCAGTGATCAAGATAATTTACTTACTAACTGATAGCCAATTTATATACTGCTAAACGTTAGTATGGAAGTCATAACATTACTGAGGGCCTAGACAATTTAACAATCGATATCGAAACCGATAGTAGAATACTCCGAAAATGTATGGGTTTGACATATGCCATAGATATGTATGTCACGTGCTCTCTTTCGAATCTTTAATTATTTTGAGTATAGAAGCCCATCTTTAAAGGAAAGGTCTTTTGATGAGTTTAGGTTTCCCGCTCATTCCAGTAGCAACCACTTGAAAGCATCGGAACACCTCACACGTACGGAATGCAGACCTGATTACGAGTTTACAACTAAAGGTCAGTACACACACAGTGTATACTTATAACAGAACATTCGAGCAATTATTTACTCGAACCACACTTCGAAAATGACACTCGATGTTTTGTTGCATCCTGATTATAAAAATCAGCGAGCTTTTATCGAGCAAAGGCTAGTCTAGGATGACGGTCCCACGTCACACTCGACTCGACTTTGCTTGATCGGCGAGGCGTAGGTCGTGAGGTGTGCGAGCTTAGGGATAACGTATGCAGATACAAAGAAATGTTATAGGTAAATGCTCACTCGCCGAGAGTCGTTGAACACAGCGTCGAGCATTCGAAACGTGCAATGCAATATAATTGAAAATAAAAAATGCTCTAGTCTATTCTGACCGTAACAGCTAAGAAACCGCACCAGATGTGACCGGCATTCTTTCATAACAGGGATATAAATACCGCTGGTGGGTTCATCACTAGGGCAATGATGTCAGAGCCTGGTCGATGGGTGGGATAACTGCTGGGGCCTTTGGGGCGATCTGGGCGAGGCTATTATCCTCTGGACGAAACTGATTGTCTTGGTTGCCATTTCCACGACCTGATGCTACGCTGAGAAGGCAACTTGAGGATAACTGTTATTTAGAAGCTTCAGGTCGCGGCATTCTTTTCTTAATCGAGTGCTTCGAATTTCTGTATATTTGCACACACTTTTTTCAGTTTCGCGGCTCGAATATATCTTGTAATCGGGGGAATTCAATTCTCAATACAGGCAGAATAAAAGCAAAAGAATTATCAAAATCGAACACATAAAAAACATACACACAACAGACATAAAAGCTCCTCCATTTTCGAAGTTGATCAACAAGACAAAATGCTTTATTTGTATATAGTCCTACAGGACAATAGACACCTGGATAAAAAGCGTCTAAACATTCAGGAATAATACATTTTATTTCGGATAAGATGCAATGTTTTTTAAATCGTTATCGTTAATTTCGGAAATTACAAACCTATTTACAATTACAAATACAGTCTGGATTCTAGATCGTAATTATAAGTTTGTTTGTAAACTACGGAACTAAGTCTGATTAAAAAAATATTGCATCTAATCACTAGATTCTCTAGAGATATCATTGGCAATCAAACAATGTTGTTTCGGCTTGAACGGTTTGGTTGCACCTGTTGCAAAAGTGCTTACACTTTCAAGTTTCACAAAGAAGTACTTTCGATAGCCGCAGGCAGGTGCCACTTGAGTCATCTGCCCTGGATTTCGTCAAGTCCACTACTGGTCGTATTTCGGTTTCAGTTTACTCTGAATTCGGAGTGTAATTCGGCCCGGTTGCGTTAACCTCTTGATTCTTGGAAGTTTCGGTAACGCTGCTTTATTGAAATGCTTAATTGTAAAAGCTACTCAGAAATTCGCATTAAGGCGCTTCGCAAACGTAGATTTTTGTTGCCGATACGGCACACCGAACACTTTTTGATCGTCAATGAGTATGTGTTAAGTGGGTGCAACTGGACACACGTATGTGCAGGGATGGTTTCATACTGGTTCTATAGAAATCAAATATTAATCAAAAGTGTCGAAAACGTGGCCTAAAAATAAATACACTGCAATATTTAATGTAAGTTAGGTAATGTTTCTGCTGTGTGGTGCTGGCTTAGAATTTGCACCACCCCAAATCTTCCCACGGGTAGCGTAAGAGGCTACTAAGGGATATCCACCGGGAGCGGGCAGCAGTGCCCCCTGCAGAACAATTATACCACCAAACTGCGATTCCAACCCGCATGCCCAGCGTGGCGACTTTGGGCATTACTCTCCATGAGATAAACGCCAATAAGGCACTTATCAGGGGGAGGCCTGCGTCCAGCAGTGGACCAATAGGTACAGGCTGTTGAGGTTGAGGTTGAGGTAACGTATCAATATCAAACTAGGGGTATATAGCACCACCGATATAGCAAGCTAGACGCTGTAAACGAGTTTCTTGAAACATTGCGATCTACATATTCATATTCGATCTACTCGTCGTTCTATCATGCAAGCAAATTACGCTTTGCTGAATGTCTTTTCCCGAACCTATCAAAGTTATGCTTCACAAACAGAATATTATGGTACAGGATATAGGACGATCATGGTGGCACAGCGGGAGAAGGTCTGGCTGCTATACAGGAGGTTGCGGGTTCGATTTCTGTCTAGGGACAAATGTTTCTACGATCTGCAGACTATATATATTTGTACCGGGTGTCCTGGGTGGTTTCAATGTATCTATGTATAACAAAAATAAAATATTTATGGAATAGTGTAAAAGTGTAATGTAATAGGCATCTAGTATACACCATAACACAAACTCTACTAAGCTTGGGGCTAGATTATGGTGGATTGTCTGCTTTGTGCAGATGTGCTTTCTTAGGCCCGCATTATAAAGCTTGCTCGCAGTCATAAATGTATGCTTGAGTGACGTTTATTCCATATAAGGACCTAATTTCTTGATAATTTGGCGTGGAATGGAAAGCCAGTGATCAATAAACCTTTTGTGGAGAGGATTCTCTTCTATGCATGTTCCGAAATCTACGTTTTAAGTCCAGTAATATTTTAGAAACTCATTGAATATTCAAAAACCTGAGTGCGTGTACAGTACAGTATTCGTAGCGCAGTGTCGTGAGGATATGCCATCAGGCGACATGCAATAAGCTAAATCGCTTGCATGTCGTTCGAACTGTTTTATACAATGTACAGAATGGAATGGAATTACAAGTGTCGCGATTTAGGTCACAAAAGTACACACTTGCATTGTTTTAGTGCTGTAAAAGAAAAAGCATTTATCCTCACCTCCTCACGTCAACAGTCTTTATTGGTCTACTGCTGGACACAGGCCTCCCCTTGATAAGTGACTTATTGGCCTTCATCTTGTGGGGGGTAGTGCCCATAATCACCATGTTGAGCATGTAGGTTGTGGATCGCAGTTCGATGTTAGAATGGTTCTGTAGCCAGCGCTGCTGCCCGCCCCCGGTAAATATCCCTTAGTCGCCTCTTACGACACCCGCGGGAGAGTTGGGGTGGTGCATTCTAATCCGGCACCACATGGCGACACGGCTTCACTCCGCCTACTGCGGTAAGGTAGGTAAGGTAATTCAGCACTGTTTTCGGTGTTCATTTCATTGAGTTGATTTGTGTTTGGTTTATCAAATCAAGATCCGATTCTCAGAACGTTTAATGTTTTTTTACGAATGTTCGTGGATTGTGAAAATTCTATCGCTATTGTAATAGAATGATCCCGAGGTGGCCCCATAAAATTGTATTTACGAGAGATTAAAATAAATCGCATTAATGGAACAGAGTTGTTTTTTCAATTAATTAAATACTTATTTTCACCAAAATCACATGGATAGTGACGATGTGGCCGACGAACGATGTAATACACAGTTATAAAAGAATTATTGTACCTTGTCTTAAAATTGGCCGGAAAAGGCGGCAGCAGCGGTACGAATGCTGAAGGTTTATTAGAAGGAAGACCGAAAACATCAGCAAATTATTGCTGTATTGTATTTTACCAATCTATTGTGAGTTTTTGATTGCTACATCAAATCAAGATCAATTAAACAAATAATTCCCAGAGCAACCTTTGCAATGCCTCTTGTAATTTATCAAGTAACGTTTTACAATTTCGACACTACGATACAAGGAATATATTGTTCAAAAGTCGTTTTTAACTACTGTCAGACGGAAACTGTTTCTTATCAAGACACGGACAAGGCAACTTGCAGACTTAGGGGGCCTAAAGGGGCAGTCGTGTCATGGCATGACCTTCCAAAATTCAATCTACCCAACATGCAATACAATGTAGTAATAATAACATGCAACGGTCAACGAGATCAAAGAGTGGAACGGTCAATAGCAATCCGAACGAGTCGTCACGCTGCTGAGTGGAGTTATGAGTAGGGGACAACACTGCACAGGTGTGAACATAGTATGGTGGATTAGTTTGTTATGTTTCGGGGATATTATTATTGTTTACATACAAGCTGCGCTCCGCGGCTTCGCACGCCTATCCCACGCGAACTGATCTATGGTATAAAAAGTAGACTATGTGTTATTCTAGGCCTAGAAATACTTGTATGCAAAATATCAGCCCGATCCGTTTACAGTAGTTTTTGCGTGAAAGAACAACAAACATACTTGTTTACAAACTTTCGCGTTTATAATATTCGTAGGATTATTCCAGTCAATTAAGGATTGTAGATAGAAAGGTCGAAAGCACAAATGTTGACTTCGGAATTCATGACTATTTATACTTACCCTATCCAAAGAAGTATCCTTTTTTGGCATAATGCACCACTATGAATATCTCTTATTGTCAGGGTAGGAGACAAACATACTTACAATTCCCACCTCTGTGAGGTGAGCCTTATTAGGGGCACGAACGACTAGTTTTTTTTTTGTGACACTGTATCACCTGCCTGTCAGTGAGTACTTCGGTAATGATAAATAACTATTTATAAATAACTATTTAATACCCTGTCTGTATTCAATCCTTATATTCGCGAGATGGTTGTCACCAAGAGGTTTTTATTCACATCTGCAACGTGAACTATTCAGCGGCAAAGAATTTTTCATAGAGACAGCAAATCAAATAACTTTTCAATCGAACAAGTCCACGCGTATAATTCCAATCCCATACACCTATTCAGAATGCCATGAAAGTAGCTCGGCCATACACGAAGGCCGTGGGACAAAGCAGTGAATAGACTCGATGCAGCCATTTTCACAACAAGAATTTATAAGCTAGGTTAGGTTAGGGCTGGAATAGCAGCTGGAAATGTTTTAGGTATAGTTTTTAACATCAGCGAGAAATGCTATGCTTGTAGTTTCTCTGAAGCATAGGGATTCGTAAAAATATCCGACACATAACCAAACTTATCGACATAGCTTAGAGAATTAGCAAGCTGAAGCGGCAATGGGCCGGTCATATCTCGCGAAGAATTGACAACCGCTGCTGTGAACTTGTGCTTGCTTGGGAGACAGCGACTCGGCAAACGGCCGTTGGAACGTCTTCTGGCCAGGTGGGATAACGACCTGCTAAAAACTGCAGGCAGATGCTAGATGCAGCATGCTGAAGACAGGGCGCTATGGCGCTCATAGGGGAGGCTATGTCATGCAGTGGACTTATAAAGGCTGATGATGATGATGATTATTATTATTATTATTGTTTGTAATATCGAACTAGACTTGTGGATATTAATTTAGAATTCGTATTACAAGAAAACGTGGGAAACTCTACAGCCGGCAACTGCCTTTAAATGTCCGGCGATTGGAGCATAAAAGTCACTGTTTTATGGTCAAAAATAATAAAATTCAATACTTGAATTCAAAAATCAACACGTCTAAATAAAAGAGCTCCAAGAAACCTTATATCTATACGAGGATGAGGACCATCCTCCTGGGCAGGTTAATATTGTAACCGACATAGTGATATCACGGCATGTAAATTAGGATGGAACCGGTTGACGGTCATGTTTTTTTATGGACGTTTAGGTAACACATGTCGGATAACATTTGGAAAGCTAAATGGCGTTGGAATTTTGAAGACATCATTGTCTGAATTGTCGATGCTTACTTCTGGGGTCGATACTTACACCTCGATCGCTACGAAATAGTGTACTTTTCTATAGTAGAGCAATGAATAGATCAATAATCGAATGGATATAAAAAAGCTAATGATATTAAAGATAAGAGACCTAAAAGAGCTAAATGATGATTGAATAGCGACCCGAAAAGTAAATTCAGAACTAATCTAAAATCCTAATGGACTGAGAGCATCGAAGTGGTGACTTATTCGATTAAGCTAACGACATTATGGAATGGCAAGGAATAAGTGATGATTTATTTTATGTCTGGTAATTACTCGTTCATTACAATAATTAACGTTGATCTTTTAGTAAGACATATTTTAGTTAGTCACTTTAATGGCGCACACATTGTGTGTCCTTAAAAGAATAATATCTTCCGTCTGTTTTAATGTTATAAACTTTACGATTGTTATATTTTGTGTTTAGCTTTACTTTTATCTCCTAAATGATTGTTAAATCCACTACAGGGTTACGTAAAGGTAGCACACAGACAGACAATTCTCTGTTATCTTTTCATAACTAAACGACTGAACAGTGCAGGGGCTGAATTAGGGGAATTCAGCCCCTGCACTGTTCAGTCGTTTAGTTATAAATTAAAAAATTAACCACTTCCCCATAACAACGGTATCGTCCCAGAATTACACATTTTGGCATTAGTTGATGAAAGAAAGTACAGATGGAGGGACGCAAGTCAAATGTGTCAAGGTTGTAACCAATCTCACGCACGCATGCACTTAAAATATAAAATAAAGAGATAGATCGAAAATTATTTATTACACACTTATCGAAAGAAACAATACAACAAAACAGCTTAAAAACTAAGTGAGGAGTGGCAGTCGTATCGCTCAAGAGCGATCTCTACCAGAAACTAAATAAATATACTATAAACTATTATTTTCATTTATGGATGATTCTGAGCCGATATCCAGAGATACCTCGTATCCTACGAAGGACATATTCTCCCAAACGTATACTCAAAATCAACTCAGACTTAAGCACGCCTCAACAGACTTTTAAATTTTTGACCGATTTACATAGAATACTAAAAAAAACGCGTCTGGTGTATTCAGGGGTAAGCTATTTCATCCCAAAAAAAATGCAAATAACTCCGCGAGCAGAAGCAAGTAAAGCATAAGCATCTGAGCCGTTGGTAAGTTGCAGAATTAAGAAGCGGGGCGATGACATCACCTTGTACAAAAATACGGCGGTTGGGGACCGGTTCCGCACGCAGCCACCGAGCTCTCCTGTCCTGGTTTCAACAAGGATACGACGCGGAAAACCGGCGACGAGACAAGATTGCGACCTTTTCATTCAGCGAATAAGATCTTTTTGATGGGGAACTTCAATTGAATGGTTATTGTAAGGTTCTAGAGATGGTAAAAGTTTATTGTGCAGACCTCGTTGCCTGCAAGTTCAGATTTCGTAAGAATATAATAAAATCGTGGAGATACGTATGACCGCTCATTACTACTGACGTATTAGATAGTAGATGAGATGTGCTATTTAGTGGAATCAAAGGAATCCCAATATACGATCACTTTGTTGCCCGTCTGTCTGTCTATCCGTCTGTCATTCCCCTTTTCTTAGGAACGCGAAGAGGTACCGATTGAAATTAACATCCAATACTTAAGTCCGTAACCTCTTGGAGCCGTGATATAAATAAAACTTCGACAATGGAGAGTTACAACCGTTTATTATTTGATTTGATTGTGATTGTATAGGAATCACAGTACGAAAGTCGTACGTTTTCCTTTTCTGCGTACAATGCCTTATTTAAATATTTACGTGGAATAAAATTAGTAGAAACAGTAGAGCTAGGTATAACTTAAGCTTAATAGTTTTGACTTATGTATGTCAAATAAGCTTAAGTTATACCGTATGTACATAGGCTGCTGCTCCTACATCAAAAACAACTTGTTTGTGTAAGGAATAGATGATCGTAATTAAGTAACATATTAAAGGGGAATTCCATCCCGCTCCAAATCCCATAGTTTTCATAATTTTAACTTTCATACATTGGTTTCACCGCGATCCAAAAAATTTTAGTAGAGATTGCAATAATCAATCAAATTACCCAGTAATAACCAAAAACCTTACATATGTATCTTAGGAAAATAAACGATGCAAGGTAGTGTAGCACGACTCACGAGGCGTAAGTTTGACAGTGCATTGGCAGTGTTTTAATTTTATATCCACTGTAGAAATGGAGAACGCGAAAATTCAATCCAATAATGTAGGTAATTTTAGTCCCTACAAAATAGTCAGAAGTATTCTTAGGTCTGAGGCGATTCTGAGATCATCTCTTCAAACTTTAGTCATACTGATATTCAAATCAGCTCGATAAGATATGATTACTTGTAGCTTGTAGTTTATTTTATGTTATTTTCTTATTATGGTAATAATAACAACAGGCACGGTGCCGATAGCGGGAGAGAACGAGGCATTCGGATAGTAAACTATGTCGCTGAGTTTATTGGAAAAGCCGCGACAGCTCTACTTTGTACCTTTTCTGTTGGAAGATCGCGATTTTCTTCTTGGAAATTTAATATTTTTGACTCGTATTTTATATCATTATCAAAATGACAAAGCTCTAGTAAAATCACAATAAAGCAAGACTACCAAACGAAATTAAAATCAATCGCATTCGATAGACCTTATCCGATTTACAAAATACGAATTCTTAGGAAAAAAATAGCAAAAGCAAAAAAACTAAATGGGTCCATAATTGACAAAGAAATCGACAAACATACATACAAACAGCCGAAATAGAACCTCCTCTCCTCCACGTTAAAAATAAAGGCCCTAACGTGTTTGTTCTGACCAAATAAGAAGTATGTATCTCAAGTTCCAAGTGCAACGTCAAGACATGCTCAAGACGTCCTCTCTAGAAAACTATGTACTGTAACTAATCCTTAAACGGCGGATCCGTTATGTATGAGCAAGAATCAAAACCGGCTTTCGCCATTGAGCCGAGTCGGGAGAATGGCCAAGTCAATTGGATTTTATCTGCCTTTATATCGGTTAATTAACCTTTCTGCGGGTGCGTTTCTTATTATTTGAGGATTTGGGTGTAATGGCAGGTCTTTGCAGGAGAATGGCAATATTATATCAATGGACAGGCCAGGGTTAAATTAATTATCTCCCTCTCTCTCTTTTCTTTCTTCTTCTTTATAGTATCTTTAGGTAGATCAAGTTACAAATATTACAATCAAGTGCAATACCAAAAGTCTTTATGGCACGATCGGTGTCCTCAATATATTTTTTCGCAATCGTGTTTTCGAAATTTTTTTAATTCTATGTACTTACTTAATTCGAGTTTTGTACCTCGGAGATGAGAAAACCCGTGAGTTCTGAGATCTAGGTCTAGTTTGACAAGCAAACCCTAGATTTGCCACTTCTATGTGAGGATTTTTTTTTCATGCTTTCAATAAAGGTAAAGATCTAAGCAATTTTTCTTTGACATTACTCATAAGTCTTTACACGCCATCGTTTCTATAGTACAAGAAAATAGCGCATGACTGTAAACTGCATAATGACCATAAAATTTCAGCTAGGCCGTTAAAGCAATGACCTCATGCTGTGCTCATGCTGAGGGTAATAAAATGGAGTTTGCAGCTAAGAAATGATTTATTAGCTTAGTAGCCGTGAAGTCTTATGTGATGTCATGATTTAGAGAGTGTACATTTTCTATGACGGGGTCACCATGGGGTCAGATTTGTCAGTAAATAGTTGATAAAAAAAACATGTTTTTGACGTTTCTCAGATTTTTATTTCAGCGCAGCTTTATAAATAACGGCTTACGATATAGGCATCTGCCTTTTTTAACCGACTTCAAAAAAGGAGGAGGTTCTCAATTCGACTGATTTCGTTTTTTTTTTCATTAAAATCACCATGGTTATTCACACTTAAGTCATTTACAATGATTTGAGTTTGAGATTTCCAAATCAAATCCTGGTTTAGGATATCCCTTTGTTTCATATCAAAATACTTGCCTTGTAGAAGTTTAAAAAAAAATCGAGGACCAGGTTTGATAACCTCAACCTCAACAGCCTGTATCGGTCCACTGCTGGACGCAGGACTACTAGATAAACGCCATATTGGCGTTTAACTCATGGGGGTTAATGCCCATAATCCCCACGCTAGGCATGCGGGATCGTAGTTTGGTGAAAGATTTGTTCTGCAGGGGCGCTGCTGCCTGCCCCCGGTGGATCCCCTAGACGCCGGTGTCTTAAGACACCCACGGAAAGAATTGGGGCGGTATAAATTCTAAGCCTCAAACACACAGCAAAAAATTTTAAAGCTAAAGTTTGATAAAAGCAGTGATTCACATTTTTTACAATGATCACCGAATAACCTCAGACTTTCACCGCACCCTAACAACTAGCACACAGGAAATCACAGATTCTTGCGATACCAGTTCTTCTAGCTTTCAACAAATCACTCAGAATTGGCATCTCCACAATTTACAAGCGATGATGCAATTAAAGTGTAAGTTCGTCGAACCTGCGCGCCGAGGCGTCCACAGCATCCGGTGTGGCAGTAGGACCGGTGCTCCGTTGCCATAATAGGATTCTAGTGGTTTCTAGTTGCAAGGACCTTTAGGAGGAAGTTCCTGCTTTTGGACCAAACAGTTTGGCAGCCTACGCTCAGTTTAAACACAGGATTTCCTCGAATTCTTCGTAAATAGCGGGCAACACCGTTATTGCTCCGAGAATTCGGGATTGCTATCGATCCCTAGCATATGTACATGGCATACAAGTCTTAGCACTCAGTTGTTTATTAGCTGTTTTAATATTAGGATTTCCGATTGACTTATCAAAAGTTTTTGTCCATGTTCGAATTCATCATTGGTTACGTTTTTTGTCTATATCCGCTGTTGAACACAAAGGTTTTTTATTTGATATAAAAGCTATGACATTATCTATACCTATTAACTATAGTTACTAAAGCACAAAAATAAGTAATTATAAAGAACTGACAGCCTTTGTAGGTATTAAGTAATTATAAAGAACTGACTCCCTTTGTATTAATGCTCATAAATTCACTCGATTAAGTGGCTCAGCCAATCGCCCATTAAAAAAACACGATCACGAATGGGGTTATCAAATCCAGACCCATCCCATACATTAGTGCTAAATAAACCATAAAAAGCCAAACAACCATCGCTCCAAAACCGACTGACACCGGAGTTGTTTATAACACTTGAACGGTGTCAAGGAGGCATACGTACACTACGTACAGCCATATTGGTCATTTTGTTTGCATTCTCGTATTGATCGATCGGTATGGGACTAAAGGATGGGGGCGAGGGGGCGCTAGAGAATTTGCGTCCTTCAAATATGACGTATATTGTAACTTGGATGATGTGATATTGAGAAGATTCGTTACAAAAAGACATCTGGGCCCGAACTCTTAAAAATAAAATCGAAGTTTCTGATTCATTTTCGTGCAAAGGCTTATCTTATGCAAGTGACATAATAAGAGTTGGTTTTGCATGAAAGATCAGTTTTCCTTTTTCGAGTAGGCCCTCTGCATTCCAACTACAGATAAGTGAGGTTCGAGCAATAAATAATGCTAACATTCTCTAAACAGCATCGCTAAATCAATCAAAGCCCTGTCCAAACATGGAATACCATTCGACCAACAGATGGCACCATCAGACAAGAAGCCAGATAGCAAAGCTCAAGCCTCCGCGATAGCAATCAATCCTACTTTGAATTGCTAAAACAAATATATTACTGTCCATCTAGCCTTTAGAAAGCTGGATAACGGTAGCTCTAACAAGGCATAAGGGCGCGTTTACTGTGTCGTGATGACAAAGTCGTACAGTTTAATTTAAAGCATCGTGGCTTGTATATTTAAATGGAGTTGCTCAAAGGTATGACACGATTAACTGTCGTCCACAACTTTTTTGTTAATATAAATAATGGGAGCAGCTAGCACGACATTCGTAAACGACAAAAACACGTCATAATTCATATTGTGTTGTCTTTGTGACGTGGAAACGTCAAGGTGACTTCTGTGAACCGTAAAATGTCGTCACGATCCAATAGGAATTTTTCAACGGTTTTTTATCGTCGAACTACTATCGTATCTAATTGAGATGCGATAGTCGTTCGACGATCAAAAATCGCGACGACAAAATTACGACAAACAGTCGTTATAACTGGAACAGCTACAGAAAATAGTCTTCAATTCGAAACTAACACAGAGGTGATCGTCCAACGATAAATTTACGGTTACGATACAGTGTGAACGCACCCTAAGGTATGAATAACAGCTTGCAATCGTGAAAACTCCATAATAGTCCACGCTAATAGAGCAATCAATACTTGCTAACTAATCCTAACTAGGTAATCGATTAACGAGAGCTTGCGTTTACTGATCAGTAGCGGGAGAGATATTAAAGTTTTACGATTGAAGCTCGTTGAGAAAGCCGATATTTAATTGTTAAGCTGAAGTGAGCTTTGATTGGATAACCAGTAGTGATAAAGCCATGAAGCGAATTGTTTACATGGAAGAAAAGTCACTCACGAGTCACGATATAATTTCAAAAGTTTAATCATGTTATGGTCTTTTAACAAAAAAGTTTTCAACGCCTTATTTTATGACCATGAAATAAACAGTAGGAGTATTTTTTAGGTTTTTGTTATTATCGTATTTTTTGCAACTCAATATATTAAAATATCATACATATGGCAGGAAGCGCGCTTATCAATCAAAGAACTTCTCAGGGCAACATGCTCCGTTAAGAAACAAAAAAACATCAAAAAGTGTTAAAACTAACAAGAAAAAACAGTTTTTGTATTGTTAACTTGTAAATGCATCGGGCGGCTGATGTCATAGAAAGAAAATTGATTATGCACAATGTAGGTGGGTTAACTACAAACCTTATTTGTGTTGGAAGAACACCAACGTTTCATCCCTTAACGATGGACATCTTCAGGGCGAGTGCGGTTCTATATGCGCGCTGAAAATGTCCCTCGTTAAAGAATGAAACGTTGGTGATCTTACAACACAAACGAGGTTCGTAGTTAACCCGTTTACAGTCATAATGAATTCGTCAAACTACGACAGTTTCTATAAGAAATAAAATATTTATTTTTACCCATCAATATCTAATAGACAGACTTACAGGCTAGATAGGAACTAAGAGTAATATCTAAAATTAAAATTAGGTACCTAAGTATAATATGATTAAAGAAATAGGGTAAAATAGGGTCTTCGCCTCAGCATGTAGCATTTGGTCATAGGATCAATCTGTGGGACGGACGGTTACCAGCTCAAAGGCAAATAGGCATTAGTCAGCGATGAAGTAAGAGGCCGAGGGTCATGTAGTCATCTCACGCTATCGAGAGGTTATCTACGTTATAAATAAACATGATGGTGGTACTCGATTACTCATTAGGTACTGATTGCAACATTGTGGTGTTAAATAGACGGACTATTGATAAAAAATTGTCTAGGGTCTTGGCGAACAAGCCCTCTTTTTCCTTCTATCTTTCTATTCTTACAACGATTCCCAACCTGCATGCCCAGCGTGGGGATTATGAGCACTACCGAAAATGAAAAAATATATTATAGTGCTTATCAGGGAGAGGCCTGAGTCTTCTATCTTCACCTTGCCTAATCTAGCATCTGCCTGCAGTCCATCTTTAGCAGATCAACATCCCACCTTGCTGGATGGCGTTCTACACTACATTCTCCGAGAGCGGTTGTCGGTTCTGGGGTAAAAACCAGATACTTACCATATTACGCATGTGTGTTATGCACAATATGGAAGAGAGGCGTCGAAGAGAAGCTTCGAGGACTAAGCTCCTTAGAGGAGCCTAGCTTAGCTCTCGTCATTCCACTTGATCAGAGGGCAGTTGGAGAGATTGATAGTTAGAAAAATCTTCAAAACCCTTTTCATTTTTGCACGCTGGCAATAGAATTGAATTGAATTATTTATTTAGATAAAAAAACAATGATACATTTTGGTTAGTAGTGCCTTGAAGCCTATGTTAGGTTTATCTAGACACAGAGTTCTCTCCTGGCTCGAGGCAGAAGTAAGTAAGTACGAGTATAACAATTAAAGTGTTAAGGCAAGTGTTTGATATAAGTTTGAACTACGGCTCATAAAGAAAAAACCTAAATACTGGTTGATATGTATACTGCACCATAAATTCAAGGTTTATCATCTTAGATGTAAAACTTTAATTTTATGATTATTGCTATTAAAACATCGGAGTAAAGAATTTAATTATGAAAAACCCTTGGAAATCTTGGAAGTGGTCCAAGTATAAACGATTTCTTAAGAGAGTGACATAAGCTACATTATCCCGGAATTCCCACGGGAACGGGAGCTACGCAGGTGAAACCGCTAGGCGCTGCTAGTTTAATAAAATAAGTATCCTATGGTTTTAGTTCCGTTGGTTCGTGCGAATAGTTTTATACTATTAGCGATGCAAAACATTCCTTTTGTATTCAAGCGTTTAATAAGACGAGATGGAATTCACGAACGTAACAAGATTAGAGGAACATTACACAATGTAAATTATATAATTGTCGCTCTGGCAACAATGACCGGACACAGATTCTGGAGATATCTGGGTCACTTTAACTGTTCGGGATAATTTTGTCCGTTGAACGCAGAGACTACGACTTAATCTTATAGATTATACTCGTATAATTTGATTTTTTGAAAAAATTAAAACCGACTTCAAATTCCTTAGTATTTACACTGTTTTTTAGTTTTACGGGACAAATACTAAGTAATCCCTCGGGATCAAATTGATCGGAACATCACAGGATTATTTTCCAAATCGATCATTAACTATGGTTTATCCATTTTGAAAGAAGCATGTTAGTAAAGTACGACACAAATAACAATATCTCACTTCCTTGGCGTCGAGTTTCAGATATAATTGTAAGCATTTTTTATTGAAGGGAGGATCTAAAATCGACAAGTAATGTAAATTACGTATAAAAGGACGCGTCAACAAAGTGGCGGTTTGTTTACGTTTATGCTCCATTCAAAATGGATACGATATAGACGGAGAAATCGACGAACTACATACAGCCGAAGAACCTAGCGCATATATATTGGAGTGTTTGAGAACTGTGTAAAAACAGCATTTTGTCTGTATGTACTGTATGTATGTATACTAACCATATTTTATTGTCTGTCATTCATGATGATTATTATTTATTATGACATCATTAATTAAAAAATCTTGGACCGAAATATTGAGGCGTGATCTCGATATCAGCGACAAGAGGCAAATCGCACCTCAACAGCCTGAATTGGTCCACAGCTGGACGCAGGCCTCCCCCTGATAAACGCAGATAACCCGCATGCCCAGCGTGAGGATTATGGGTACTAACCCATAATCCTCACGCTGGGCATGCGGGTTGGGGATCACAGTTCGGTGGTAGATACCCTTAGTCGCCTCTTACGACACCCGCGGGAAACGTTGGGGTCGTGCAATTTCCAAGCCAGCACAAAACAGCAATCGCACATCTGTGGCCGAATATCTTGTAGTATTTATTGCTGTAGCTTGAACTAAGATTCTAATATGGCTATTAGGATCCTAGTTCGAGCTGAACAAATGACCCAGCTATCGTCTAACACAGCTGTATCGCACCGGGTCGCCCACGCTGTGTAAATGAACTCCGAATCGGAATAGGTGTAGGTACGCTAGAGCAGCGTGGGCCTCCCAAATTGTTATACCGGTAGGGGACGTCACGGCTTTGTTTTATAACTTGTTGTTTATTGCTGGAAGGATTTTGTGTAATGGAAGAAACATCGTCGCGGTTCCGCTTGTTTTTAACCTACTTCAAAAAAAGGAGGAGGGCTGTATTTTTTTTATGTTTGTTACCTCAGAACTAGGTGATTCCGAATTTAATGATTATTTTTTATTTGAAAGCTGGTGCTACTCGTGTCCTATTAACATTTGGTCTAGTTCTCAATGGCATCCACGAGAAAACCATAAGTAATTGAAGTCAGTTTATAGTTTTTTTTTAAACATACTTGATTAGTAGATGGAATGGAGGATGGTGGATGTCTAGTTCTTGCATAGTCGTTGAAGAATAATTAATTTTGTTTTAAAAAACTATAAACCGACTTCAATATTTACAGTTTTTTCATGAATTTTCATAGATCCCACAGTCAGAACTGAACAAAATTAAATAGGACCACACGGGAAGCATCAGCTTTCATATAAAAAAGAATCATGCAAATCGGACCACCCAGTCAAAAGTTCTGAGGTACCTAACAAACATAAAAACATTTAAAAAAAACAGACGAATTGAGAACCTCCTCCTTTTTTTGAAGTCGGTTAAAAACGTCGCGTTGCGGGGCGTCAATGTATGCGGCTTGGGCAGGACGAAAGATCAGACCATACAGAAGGCCTATAGATTACATAATTAATTAAGTACGTAGCAGTTGGTAGGTACTATCTCATGATACAATGTGAATTGTCCAGAATTATTTATTTATTTAAATAAAAATAAAAAAATAACAGCTTATGATCGAAGACGTTCATAAATTACTAAAACTAAAAAGAAACTTGTCTTCCTCTCTAGACTCGTAAAGGTAAACTTGTATAAATGTTTAATTTGTTAGATTTTATCACAGATTTTTTCGCGGAATTATTATAAATATTTTCATTCCTATATTTGAGTTGCGAAGCGTCAATGTACACGGCTTGGTCTGGACCGTATCGAAAGCCTATAAATTGTATGTAAGTACGTAGCAGTGGGTACATCTCACGATTCGATACACTAACAGCACATTGATGCTAATAAATTACTCAAACTAAAAAGAAACCTGGACTATACTCAAAGGCGATAGGGATCAAATCTCCCAATCAGATACAACATCCACTATCCTAGCTCTAATTAGAGACGTCGCAGAACCGCAGGGTACCACCGACCCCTAGTTAACAGTTAATCAGTTCCCTTAACTGAATTCAATCAGAGGCCATGTATGGAGACACTCTGAGGAGGAAACGTCTTTCTAGTAATCGAGTTAATCGAGGCCTGCTGAGCGGTTGGTAACCGTTATTGGATCTGAATGGGCTTTGAATAGAATCAACTCAATGGAAGTCGCTGTGATGCATCAGAATAACTTATTTCTTTAGACTTGCAAAATAAGCGCGTAGACATGTCAAATTTTAATTAAATACTAGAAATAAGTAGCGGAAGTAGTAAAAATGAACCCAGGAAGTAATTCATTGAATAAGCTGCTTGGTTCTTTATCAATAATAAAATAAGGTACATTCCCAATATGTTTCCTATCCACTGTCGGGGCTATCTTCAAACAATTAGGGAACGTTTTTATTATGTTAAATACTTACATGCCTACAATAGCTATAAGTACTTATTACCACATCATACCTAAACGTATAGAAAGGAAGCACCAGTTTAAAATTTATGAAAAACTAGCTGCGCCCCGCGGTTTCGCACACCTATCCCACAGTAACTGATTTTTGAGATAAAAAGCAGCCTGTTATTTCAGGCCTAGAACTACCTGTATGCAAAATTTTAGCCCGATCCGTTCAGTAGTTTTGCGTGAAAGAGCAACAAACATGTTTACAAACTTTCGGGTATTTATGTAAATATTAGTAGGATGGAAACCGAATTCCAAAACCTCCGAAACCAAAATATTATCCAGCCCAAGTCCGCAAGTCTTTACACATCACCTACATTATAGATTCTCCAAATAATAAACAAAAACCAGTTTCGAAGCACCCCTCACAGTTGGTCATACATATCAAGTCAAACAAGTTCGCCGGCAATTTCGGCACTTAAAACTTATTTGTTCCTTTTGTGACCACGCTCTCTACGTTAGAATATAGCTTTTTAAAAAAAGAGAAGCATCGGGAATTGCGACCATTATTGATTGTATTTTTCAGAGATCTTTTTGGGCAGGTGAGAGTGCTCAAATGTATGTTTTTACTGAAATATTTAATGCTTTACCTTTTTGTGAATTGGGTTAAAAAGGAGCAAGTTCGACATATGTGAGTGAATACAAATGCAACAGTAGGTCGTATATATTTGGGAGGGGCTTTACTCTTGAAAAACTGTTGAAGTCAAATAATTTTTTTTTGGGCAAAAACATAAAAAAATCTATTTATGTTTAAGTAGGTACAAAAATCACTTAACCAACCACCCAGAACCACAAAAAGAAAGAAAAGAATTTCTTTATTTTTTTCTGTCCAAATGAGGATAGATTGATAGTTATAAATCTAGGATTTTCCTGGAAACTCGTCGCCCACATAACCACTTGATGGTAAGTGATTATGTGGTAACAATTGATTGACTCATGAATTCATAATATTTATAAACAACATTTCGTGTTTAAAGTAGCAGGATGCGTTTTATGATAAAAACCTTTCCTTGATTCCAGTTTGATTCATAAGAGCTTTCCTGATATTTTCTTACACTCATTTATCATTTCTTTGGCGCCGTACCAAATGCATTCGCAGAAGAAACGGATGAATATTAATTTAATCTTGATTTGGCGTGACTAATGCTTGCTAATTAGTTTGTTGGTACAGCTAAAATGATAAGATAAAACTGTTTTAATAAGGTCATGGTAAAAAGTTCTTTGTAATCAAATTGCAGACGATTTTATTATCAGACTTCGAATAATGGAGGTTCTATGCTCTGCTGTATATATGTTTTTATTGTGTATTTTCGTCGATATCTCCGTGAATTATAGACCGATTCACAAAATCGCTTTTAATTTCGATTAGGCTGGTTACAGAGCGACCCTTTTACACGTTACGGTACGTTTTACAGAGTAGCACAAAGTCTCCACAAAATTACTTACTAAATTACAACTTCCACTACAGGGTCATTCCACCGTTTCGGGTGTTACATTTGAACTCATAAAATAAGGTTTTTCAGATATTGTTTCAAGTCACTAGGTTATGATAACTATTAAATCATCTACTTATTGGGTCATACTTCCTTTTTCTTAACTCCCATTATTAAAATATGGTAGCAATAGTGAGAAAATTACAAATAAGTAGCCGTTTCGGGTGTTACACGAATTTGCCTATACCTTCTCACAGTCAGTCTTAAAATGCAAAATTCAGCGAATTTTCTGAAGTAACCTCCAGATTATTATATAAATAATAAAATAAGGTTAAGTAGGTTACCTAAAGACGAAATCTAAAACTTAGAAACGCTTTTCTATTAATTTTAATCGACAAAATTACTTGTTTCGGGTGTTACCAATGGTTCGTTTCGGGTGTTACGAGTACGAAATTAAAACACATTTATACGAAATGAAGGGTCATTTTAATGAAATTAATCATTTCCAGTAATTTCTTATGGTTTTCTGGTAAAGGCAGATATTTTTTCAAAGACTCTAACAGATTTATGTAATTTGCGTGTAGCGTACAAACGCATACGTTGTGGGGCGTGTCAGCTATCGGAAGAACCTCGGTCGGCCTTAGTTTGTAAAAGGATGACTTTCCAATATCAATTTCAGGGTTGATGTCTTTGAAATATTCAAATGCTTCGCGAATAGTCAAGACCATAGTACGTTTCTGCTTCTTAATCTTCACACCAGTTTCAGGGTCTCTTACAGTTTTACAATCTTTCATCCCAGGAGCTTGACGACTAACATCATCTCTGTAAAAAAAGTCCTTCGCTGCTTTCTGGGCTTCCATTGTAAGTCTTGGACCTTTGTTTTTGAAAAACTCTACCGACTTTATTTCATGATCCTCTCCTAATACATCAGTTATTACTTTTTTGACAACTGCAGCCTTTTTAATGGTGAATCTGGGAGCGATTGCTTTACCTTTCTGACAGCTTTCGAAAAGGTTTGTACGCATTTGTAAGATCCTATTGGAGAATCACAAACAACCGCACTGTTTTTTTTCTTAGCCCTGTGCGCTTGCACTCTGTTACGCACTTTTAAACGATTTTCCAATTTAAGATCTTCTGTACATAGCTCTTCTTTCTTCTTTTTCCTTCTAATAGCATCCCTTTCCCTCTCTTTGCGCAAATGTTCTGCATATTTCTCAGGATCATTCTTTCTGTTTCCTCTCAGCTTAGCTAACCGTTCTTTTGTTGATGATGGCATGTCATAAGTACCTAAAAATACCAGCACCATTATACAACACACCCATGCATTATGAATAAGACGCTGCGGCGCCAAATAAGCACGTAAAATCAGTTGGTTTGTCTTTTCAACAACGTAACACCCGAAACGTTTCGGGTGTTACACAAATTCAAACGTTAAATAAACAATTAATACACACATTTAAGCAATAATTGATATTTGTTTGGTAAGATTAACACCATAACCTCACTTTGGCAAAAAATTATAGCTAAAACATAATTAGGCAAATAAATAAACAAACAATTACCTCTTTTTTCGTTTCGGGCGTTACTCTGATACCACAGTATAGAATACTCCTCTAAAACCGCAAAATCCAGGCTTTTTCAATATTTTAACACGCATTAAAGAAAAACAATAATCTAACCTCAGTTATAACGGAAAAATTGTGACAGTTGACAGTTATTTTCGAATTTTCTAGAGTTGCCAGATATTGGTGCATAAATTGTCCATCATGGCCTATCCTTATAATGTCGCTATCAAATACGGTAAAACGAGAAAAATAGTGTTTCTTTATTTTTATTTTTTTACCACATGAAAGTTGGGAATGTTTTCTGTGAAGTAACGTTAGAGTTGACTTCTTGAGCCGCTTTTTTTTTCTGAGCTCTTAGTAACGTTTACTATGGAATGACCCTACAGTTAATAGCGATGCGTCATTACGCCATGACGTCATGGTACAATTTATGTGGGATGATAGCCATGGCAGTATGTCATGGTCTCCGGAGACCGCCTGGAGACACAACGAAATGTCCAATTACTCAATTATATCGTTTGCTATAAAGATGACGGATGCTGTAGGTAGGTATAAGCCGTGCGTGACTAGTTTAGTGTAAAATTGAAATCATAGATTCTATATCTAAATATCTAGCTATGGTACGAGTACGTTCTCAAACCTCTAACTCCATAAATGGCTTGTGCTGTGTTAGGACTAAACGCAGACACGCTTTTTCGAATCTTTTACAATATACCTATACCTACCTAACGAACAACAAAGATGGTAAGACGTACCTAGACCGAAGTGCGACCGAGACAAAAATACACACGCGAAACCAGCGGCGGCGCCAGTCCTACATGATTGAGGTACCTCGGCCTAATTGGACCTAAATTGAAAGTTTTACTTTCGAGAAGCTTACCCAATGTTCTGAAATTGACTTACTTACATCGATGGTTGAAAATGACAGTGAAATGGCGCTGGACACTGTCATGACAGTGTCCCAATGTCATTTAAGCCAGCGTTGTCTCGCTGAGATTATATCAGCAGGGGTATTTTAATTCGTCCGAAAGGCCGTCAGATCAGATTTCAGAAACTTTTAACAAATCAAAATAGCGTGCTAAAGTTCTTTTTTTATTGCTGATGGATTAGCGTTTGGCTACCAACTCACTTTAAGAAAGCGAAGATGTAGCCTAAGATGGAACACGACAAGTTCCGTCGGAATAGAATTCAAATTTGAATCTGACGTTTTCGGAAACGAATCGAACGAATTATTATATGACTAGCTACGCGTTGTTCCTATGGAAACGTTTAAGGGTTATTTCTATACCACGGGAACTGATTTATGCGATAAAAAGTGTCTAAAAAGTCTATGTTTGATTCCAGGATTAGGATTACTACCTGTATGCAAAATTTCAGCCTGATACGTTCAGTAGTTTTGACGGGAAGAGGTAACAAGCATCCATCCATCCATACAAACTTTCGCATTTATAATATAGGATATTAGCGTCATTGTTAATCCAATTTTTAATTTATCCGACATTATAATATAGGTATCATACTAATTAAACTATTTCGGTCTTCATTTATTACACGTGTTAACTAGTTTTAGGTATTTACGTGAGTGACCTTTCCTGTTAAAATCCCATACGATAAATAAATGTCCATGAAACCGTTGAATAAAGGAAAATCTGGTTTAATATTTAGTTTACGTTTCTGTCATTTCCGTTGAGGCCTTGAAAGTTGTTAATTCATTTTATTTATTTTTTATGAATCGATTTATTGATCACCAATATAGTGTACATCAAATATAGCATACAGCAAGCAAATGTACTTAATGAAAGAAGACAACATGCGACAAAACGTGGGTTGACTGACACTTAAGTCATTTAAGTACAACGGGATATTTACCTTTGATTTAAGTTTTGAGCTTACTTATATTTTGGCACAGTTTTATGCGCCATGATCACAGAATAACTGAGTGACTTTAGGGTTAATATCCACGATGGATTCAAAAGTTTCAACGTGTGGGATGACGATCAGCGTAATACTGGAGGCAGATGCTGGATGAGGCTGCTGAAGACTGATGCTCTTTATCCGGCCTATGTCCATCCGTGGATAATAATACAAAGATGGCGATGAGCTTTATTAGCTGTGTGCTGCTGGCTTAGAATTTCTACCACCCCAACTCTTCCCGTGGGATGTCGTAAGAGGCGACACAGGGATATCCACCAGGGGGCGGGTAGCAGCGCCCCCTAAAGAACAATTATGCCACCAAACTGCGATCCCCAACCCACATGCCCAGCGTGGGGATGATGGGCATTACCCTCCATGAGATAAACGCCAATAAGGCGATTAGGAGGCCTGCGTCTAGCAGTGGACCAATACAGGCTGTTGAGATGAGGATGAGGTTAATATTTAGAAAACAATGCGTACGCGCACGCTAGGTTCAATATCTTATCTCATAATCAAAATAAACACAAAAATATGAGTCAAAGATAAGAACAGCTGTTGTAATATACTGGTGTTTGTGAAGCAATTAACCCAAAATAATGTGACGTGACAACCCACGTTAAGAAAAAGAAAACATCTTGAAAAACATACACGTAATATTTATTAAAATGAAAGGATTTCTCAAAATTGTTATTAATGCCTCTGTGTTTTATTTTGTAAAGCTAAGGCAGAAATACGAAATTGCCCTTTGTGATTGATCACCAAACTCTATTTTCGCATCTCTGCCTAAACTATACAAAATAAAACTATTACAAAGATATTATTACAAAGGTGATTATTAAAATAGCTTATAATAGGTACCACAAAACTGTACGATTTATTTTTGAAACTTTCTGTGTTAAACGTAATAATAAGATAAAATAGGTGGCGGCGTCACTTTGACTCGGGTAGGTATACGCCTTAAGTACTGTTATCATCACAGGTTATCATAATTATTGTAAATTGACATATTCAATTCCTGTGCCCCTACGGAATGTGTATGAGTATAAGTCGGGGGAATACACCAGTTGCAAACAAGCATGACTGCATCTTTGCAATGTATACGGTTCTTGAGTCATCTGGTACTGGATTCTTATCTAATTCTAATAAACAACAATGTTATCATGGCTTACATTGTTTAACCCCCATGAAAATGTGTGTTGATGCATTTGTAAAACTGTAAAAAGGTAGAATAAATCTAATTACAATTAGGTACCATACAAGTATAGTTATCAACTAATATCTATGTAGTTCCCTTGTCAGTCAGTTTAGATGATGATGTGTGGATTGTCCAGCACAGCATTATTTTGTTAATTTCATCATCTATCTATCTCCATTATAGCCTGTGGTGCGGGCGGCATAGAATTTGCACCTCACCTACTCTTCCCGCGGGTGTCGTAATATTTACCAGGGGCGGGCAGCAGCGCCTCCTGTAGAACAATATGTCACCAAACTGC
Source organism: Eupithecia tripunctaria (assembly GCA_955876795.1). NCBI lineage: Eukaryota > Metazoa > Arthropoda > Insecta > Lepidoptera > Geometridae > Eupithecia > Eupithecia tripunctaria. The sequence continues at coordinate 726,149 of OY041623.1, read as the reverse complement.
GATCCCCAACCCGCATGCCCAGCGTGGGGATTATGGGCTTTTCTCCCCATGAGATAACAGCCAATAAAGGCGCTTATCAGGGGGAGGCCTCCATCCAGCAGTGGAACAATATAGGCTGTTTAAGTTGGAGTTGAATCATCTATCTCACAAAGCACACTATTACAGTTTCGAAAGTTTTGATCGATAGATGGATGTGCGTGAGGTCCTTTTTAACCGACTTCAAAAAAGGAGGAGGTTCTCAATTCGACTGTATTTTTCTCAAATGTTTTTTACCTCGGAACTTTTGAGTGGGTGGTCAGATTTTCATGAAGTTTTTTTATATGAAAGCTGGTGCTTCCCGTGTGGTCCCATTTAAATTTGGTTTAGTTCTCACAATGGGATCTATGAAAATTCATGAAAAAACTATAAAAATTTAAGTCGGTTTATAGTTTTTTAAAACGTTTTGTGTTGAAATTTTGCAAAGATGTAGGTCTCGCCTAACACATAGGCTACATAGGCGCCCATTAATCAGTTCCCACAAGATTTTTTGGGATAGAAATAACCTTCTAAAAAAATAATTATAGAGAGGGAAGGTTTATGAATTTAACTTCACCTGTGCAGTACCTAGAAGCAAATTCTCGCTAGCAGATGAATCACCTAGACTTCAAAATACGTGCCAGTTTGTTATTTAACCCACTCAATTGTTTACCGAGGCCCTTCCTCATTCACACGAATTATTTTTGGCACACAAATTGCTTTTGTCCTTATAGAATATAGAGAGCCTTAATAAGTCAATATTTTATCCGTCATCAAAGTTTGCCTTGCTACTCTGACGCTGTCGTCAACTAAGCTAGGCGTAGACCTGGAGGAGGGTGACTTGGACTTCATCGCCCGAGTGGGTTCCCGTTCTTCACCATTGGCTACTGGTTCCCCTACGCTGTCCAATAAAACACCAAGACCTATCGTAGTGCGTTTACTTCGCCGTTCAAAGCGCGACCAGATATTAAGGGCATCAAAATCCCACCGAAACATCAAGACATCAGACTTGCAGCTGCCCGCGTTGCAAGTCCTTTTGCAATAGGTTGTCGACATCGTCAGGCTGGGATTTTAATGGCACAATCTTGCAACCAATTCAAGCATCCACTCCACCCTAATAACTTAATAAGTTACAAAAAACTGAGCGTCTGGTCGAAACGACGCGTGACTCGAGAGCTGGTAAGTATCTGGCACAGCACATAAGCATTGCCATACAGCGATGCAGCCAGCATTTTGGGGACGCTTCCGACTGGTATTGATCAATTGAGCTACCTGTAGATTGTTTGCAGTTACCTAGCTCAGTTATAGTTTGTTTCTATTAATTTTTCATTGTCATTTTCTATTAAGTTAATAAAATTCTCGTTAATTACTATTACCGTCTTATCGAACGATCAATTAGTATCCAAAACTGACGTCACCCATTAGAAATGATTAGCACAAACGAGATTTAATTCTTAATAGCTCTGAGTCAAGATTCCATCTGCTCCAGGAATAGGTATGACTGGGCCTTAATTGAGAACACCATCAGGCAGTAATTAGAGCATGATCACTAGATTGCGACACTTTATTACATTCTACACTTTGTTTCATTATTTTTGTACCTCTCTGACTGGCTTTTGGTTCAGCATCCAAATAAATTCTCCTGGCCTAATAATTTATGAATCGCTAGCGCATAGCTAACGTGAACGCAACGTGACAGTGCAGACTTTTGGACAAGGTTTTTTTAGCTTTTCACTCTGCATTTTGTTTGCTTCTTCAATTCAATCTCTAGATTTTCGAAGATACCCAAAAATCGGCAATAGCACATCATCATCTGAAACCTGACTTAACCCACTGCTAGTGCGAGTACATGCCATTTGGTTGGGATGGTTTTCAAACTTTCCTGGTATGCCTTAGCTGAGTAGCGCCTCAATAGGGTACATGTTTGATAGTTATAGCACATAAGGCCTATGTAATGTACAACTAACAACATGTAACAAATGAATAAATGGTTCTAAATCAGCATACAAACAAAATCAAGGCTAAAATGAAGACTAAATCAAAATCACTCTAAAATATCCCACTCATTACACAACCGGAGACACCATTCCTCACTCATTAACCACTTAAACTCCCATTAGCAAAGCAAACAGGCAGCATAGTCTACAAATAACATAACAATAACAGTTGAATCAAAGGATGTTGCACAATTTTCTGCTCACAAGATTATTTACTTTTGTTTCTTGGTAGGTAACAACAAATGAGAGCACTTTCAACTTACATACCTACTAACCTGACCTTTCCTTATTCACCGAGGTCACTTTTAATGATATGGTATGCAAAGCTTTCATTTATGTGGTTAAGGTAAGTCTATATTTTAGTTAATTATACATACATTGGAAAGTAAAATATGGTGCAATGCATGAAGACTGTTGATATTAGCAGCATAATTTAATAGGCAGTTAAATTATTTTAGAGAAATCAGGCCCATGCTTGATAAAAATGTTAAAAATCTCTAGCCTAGAACAAAAAATCAACCAATTTATCACAAAAAATGGTCAACCACATAAAAACCTCCAACATTCCTGCAGACCTCAAATATACAACTTCATACAAATCAACTGACAAAATGACATCATCATGAATTGTACTCGGTGGCTATCTGGGTGATGTCATAGAATTCAACTCAATGATAAAAGGTCGAGGTTAGAGCAGCTCTGTTTTGAGGATTTTATCTACATAGATACAGATGCTATTATTGGATTACTTTATTTTTATTAGCCTGTGGGAAATGTGCATGCTTATCATACTGCCACAGGGAGACAGTATGATCATGTGGAACTCCAACACCACTAAAACCCTCACTCAGGGTGCTTCCTCTGCAACTTGTGGCTGGAACATGGGGACTATTGGATCCTACCTCGGCACATTAAATGAATGAAAAGTTTTACTCTTAGCACCATTTTTGAGGCAGCTTTGATGTGAAACTAAAATTCACTTGTTAATAAATTTTGCTACCCTTATCTGGCTACCAGATGGACTCCAACAAGACCCATTAGTTTTTTATTAATTATTTTATTTCCAAACTTGAACAACCTAATTAAATAATAGGTGATACACAAACATATTGCAATCTAAAACCTTTTTAAAGATGTAATATTTGTGATGTTTTGAAGATGAAAATATATAGTAAAAGACAACTCCACTGTTGCTTAAAACAGAAACTGTGTAAGACTTGCTAAAGTCTCAAGCAATTTACCTTATATGGCTGACAAGAATATCGAGTGAGCGTCGGAGTTATAGCAAAAACATGTCATTGTGAGTAAAGTAACGAGCCGGCCCGTCGAGGGCCTAAAGTGGGCCAACCGGCGCCGCGCCCTACCCCGCCCGTCTCGCATTCCAATAAGAATACACCTGTGGTACTTTTACAACGATTTCTTATGTTATACACGCAATTATGAAGCATATCAAGGATAAACACAGTAGTTTTATGACAATTATTTAGACTTAGAACTACGAAAGTGTTGGTAAATAGAAAGTTTCAAATAAGTTTACAATCAGTTTTCTAAATACTATCTTACCTGTTGATCAGCAAAATCCCATTAAAGTCCAAGTCGGCAAGGCTCGGTGGCCTGAATTTTCAACAATGCACAGTTTTCAGCACGTAAACACTGGTACGATCACAAAAGGAAGAACTGGTACACACAACCACGAATCCACCTTTGTAGTTTTGTACACAAGGGCTCACTACACCAAGTTCACGTCCGGAGTTCGAATTTCTTTTATTCTTTTGAATAAACAACTCAACCACTATATTTTTCGTTCATCGCAATGTGAAATCATTCGAGACGAGTGGCAGTTGGCGAAGAAACTACATCACAAGTTGCGGGCGGGCGGCAGGGAGCGCGCGTCATCCGCCATATTGGAACATTACGTCATGCGCGCGCAGCAGAACGGTCCTAAATCTCGTGTCTTGGATGCCGAACCTTTGGCGATTTTCCTCCAACCATATCCGGTTTTGGTGTAAATAGGGCCTAATGAACGATAAGAACCATTCAATCCTTCATTCCTCAATGTCAAAAATGACATTTATTTGTCAAAACGGTCAAAACAAAAGTTGGAGAAAAAATCGATTGATTACTCATTTTTTAGCGTAAAACAACGAAAAAGCTTTAACTAATTGCTCAGAAAGTGTTAGTTTAGTTATTCTACAAATAAGTTACACAAAAATTCATCAATCATGCAAGGTACGAGGAGTTTTATTTGTACCCTACAAATAACACAGTTTGCGATAAAAACAAAGACTTTCCTGTTCTTTCAGATACAAGGCCTGAACTATACGAAGAAGTGAAGCTGTACAAAAACGCCAGAGAACGAGAAAAGTGAGTGTAGAGTGTAATTTTTGTTGTTAGAAAAGAGGAGCCACACCTACAATTGACTCCAATTTACCTATCTGTGTATCTGGCAAAGTTAGTCAATGTAGATTACATTGACTACCTTTGCTAGACCACTGCTGGATATAAGCCTCACCGATAAAGACCTTAATGGCTCTGGTCATTCAAATTCAAATTCACTTTATTAATCACAATAACAACATTACAAATATCATTATCTAATGTGTTATTAATGGTACAGTCAGTAGTCAGTACATTAGCAGGTAAAGCCCTCACTGAGGTCTCCATACAATCTGCAATCATCATCCAATTGATCCATCCAATGTTAGGAATACTGTAGCTTTCCTCTATCACACATAAGTTACACAAACCACACACTACATAGTAACTTAACCCATTAACCGGCAGGGACCTGCGGGCAGGTCGGTTATGAAAGTAATAAAATATACCTTGAAAGGCACACAGGCGGGTCCGCACCCTAAATATGCTTCTGAAAAAGTCGCGTATGTATTCTGTTTTTTGTGTTATGGTTGGTAAATATTATCCATAAATAATAAACCCATAGAGAAAAATTATTTATGAAGCTAAAACCGTTTACAGAACTTAGATTGGGGGCCTAGTTATTATTTTATGAGTATTTTTCTTATGTGAGGCGCAATTTTGATAGGTGCGCGGTGCGGGGCGTTGGATATTGAAAAGTGCTGTTTTACGACACCCGATTTTCCGTTGACTGAAGGGTTAATATATGCAGAGAGTGCACTTATGTTTGTGCACACACTTGGGCACTAAATATTATGGCTGCACAGTGCACCTGTTAAGACTCTGTTAAGACTGGCTACTGTGGCTGAAATGTAAATATTGGATAATAGGCGAGCAGGCTGTGGCTGATGTCTTCATGAGACTTTGTCGCACAGTGTTCCAAGTTTACGTTCATTGCACTTTGTTGAAATATAGCTGGAAAGGTACATAGGGTTTAAAAGCACCGTTAAGTAGTTACCATCCTATAAATCCAGGACTAGCTATACTACTTGTTATGAACACACTATTTGACCGATGTTAGAGACAAACTAGAGTAATGAAATCTTTAAAAGCACTGTGATATAGACATACAGCTTGTCTATAATTCAATAATAATAATAATACGTGAAATTAGAACTGTAGGGAATGGCACTAAATGTGTAGACCATGTTTTTGTGACTTTTCCAGTGAGTGAAGTTGGCTTGAGAGTTTCGGATAATAATGGATTAGTATGTATACAGGGTGTCACATTACATATATATTATAATCTCCTCAACCTCAGTCACCTTAATAGTCTAAATTGGTCCACCTCTATTACTATTGGATAATAGACGAGCAGCTGAAAGCTAGTATGTCTAATTGTCTATATCATATATTTTTTTCTAAATCTTTTACTACAGTTTGTCAATATTGGTTATCATCTCATTCGGGTAAGGTACTTTACACACCTATGCGAGATGTCTGTGCAGATCTTAGTTCCCCTACTCAGAATTAGAATGGGGGTAATGCTTATAATCCAATCCCAGAATAATATTATAATTCCAGGCATGTAAACATGGCAGAGCTGTATGCTGTAGTGAGCACTCTGCAGCACCTGGAGAAGGCGTACATGCGGGACTGCGTGCGCGCGCAGGAGTACACCGCGGCCTGCAGTCGTCTGCTGGTGCAGTACAAGGTGGCATTCAAGCAGGTGCATGCAGACGAGTTCCCCAATATTGAAGCGTTCGTGGCTAAATACAGAGTAAGTATAGAAATAATCATAAATTTTGATTTCAAAAACTATAAACCGACTTCAATTTTTATCGTTCTTTCATGGATTTTCATAGATCCTTGTCAGAACTAAACCAAATTAAAATGCTTCCCGTGTGGTCCACACGGGAAGCACCAGCTTCCACCCATATGACAGCGCCACCTATTTTATCATATTATTACGGTTAACACAGGAAATTTTAAAAATCAATTTTTCACTTTGACGACCTCTGTAGCGCGGTGGGCGAAGGTCCGCCTGCGACGCAGGAGGTTGCGGGTTCGATACCCGCCTCGGGACAAATGTTTGTACGATCTGCAGATATTTGTTCAGGGCGTTCTGGATGTTTTCTATGTATAGTAAAAAATATCTATATATGTAGTGTATTTTCAAACTCAAACTCAAAAATGCTTTATTTCCATAAATACAATAAATGTACACTTAGAAAAGGTCAAATCATATTAAAAAATACACTGACACGGAAATAAAGTGGTATTTTTGATTTCGATCGCTTCGGTATGTAGACTAAAGTAAAGAAACGACGAAGAAACCTTTAGCCTGTTAGTTGTTATTTTTCGAGTTGGAGCAAAATCCGTCCCAAGCTTTTTTATCCTCTAGATAATCTGATATTTTATAGTAAGCCTTTTTGCATAATAAAGTTTTGACAGTTTGTTTGAATTTATTTACTGATAATTTTTGCAGCTCAGTAGGGGTTTTGTTGTAGAAGCGTATACATTGCCCTTTAAAAGATACATTAATTTTATGCAGCCTGGTTGTGGGTACAGCGAGTTTATGTTTATTTCTAGTATTTACATTATGTATATCATTATGTATTGTATTATGTATATCAGTTATCTAGTACGCATAATCATAGCTTGGGGCTAGATAATGATGTGTGATTTGTCCCGCGTTATTAATATTAGTATTATTACTTTGTGTTATCTGCTCAACAGCCTATATTGGTCCACTTCTGGAGAAGGCATGCATCCAGCTGTGGACCTATACAGGCTGTTGATTGAGGTGAAGTTGAGGTATTAATGTAACATGTTGTTATTTCCAGCTAGACTGCCCGGCTGCCTTGGAGAGGATAAGGGAGAACAAACCCAATCTGATCAAAGATGACAAGGGCAACACCAACAAATACATTGCTGAGATTGTGTCGGTAAGTATCCCATGATAGAAAAGGCTAGTTATCACAAAGGTTTCACCTACCGATTTTAACAATGCAATTTTACTATACAAAAGCGATCTTTGCCATATACGTCAAACATCATTAACAGTAGGAGTAAAACAATGGGTTGCACTCCGAAAGTGCCAGCAAAGTGAAAACTACACGCACACTCTTCCGATGTACTGAGGCACCACAAATGACGATTTTGTTCTTTGCGATAATACATTTTTTGAACGGCGCCATCTGTTAGCATACAGCGACACTTCTCTACTACTATGTAAGGTCATCTCAACTAACGCTGTGGGTTCTGTGTTGCTCCCGGAACTAGTGACATCTTCTTTCAACTCAGTGAACTTTACACAGTTAGCTGTAACTTTTGAACTTTTGTAAACCCATCTAAGTAGGCTGCTAGCTTACAATGTAGTACCAATTTAAAATTACAGTAATGGAAGCGTGTTACGTCACCACGGTCATGTGAGGCTGATCTAACATGTTAGATCAGCATCACGTGACCCTGACACGAGTTTACCATTTTTTACCCATGCCAAAAAAGTGCACAACGCCGCTTAAGAAGTTTACACTTCAAAAATTAAATACATTGAGTATATAATTTTTTTCTACTGTGGTATATACAAGTTATTTCTCTGCTAGATTTCCATTCCGTGCATAGAGTGGAAAGATTTGAGGTTTTGAAAGGCCTATCTCAAATCTTTGACAAAAAATCATACATAAATCATATCATAAATCATACCAGGGGGGTTATGCTCTATGACCTATGAGATTTCTTGCCCAAATCGTGTGACGTCACAGCGTGCTCTAAACACAAACGCGATTATTGGCCGTGCCGTGGTATGATTTTCAAAAATTGTATTCTGCATGCCACAAGACTAGTTATCTATGCCTCGTTTTCAGTTTCACATCATTCGTTCAAAATCTTACATCTGGTTCACTCGGAAAATTTACGGTTTTATTATACATAATGTTTTTGTATCTAAATAAAAAATCTCTTTAATTATATGTTTGCTCAACCACCAATTGTTGAGCTTACAGTATTTTAGTGTGATTTAAAAATTTACAGCCCAAAATAACGATTTATGTTATCATTCAAGTCATTTATGGCTAGTTTTGGAACGAAAAAGCAGTTTTCATTGTTTGTATAATGTCAAAATAGACAGAAAAAGTTCCTAGCTAAGGCTACGTTCAGACGCGGCGATACCATGATTTAAGAATGGGGGGGTCTTATTTATGTATATTATTACCCCGTAGTTAGTTCAGACACCGACAGCCAACAGCTAGATAAAGCTTACCCTCATATTATATCTCTCTTGATGTATTATTATTATTATTTCAGAGGTCGAAATATCTTCCCCGCGCAATTCAATTAGGTAGGTAGGTACCTAGTAGTATTATTGTAGTTCTTTATTAATCAAAACTAGGTAATTCTAATCTTATTTATACGACATTATAAACCATATACCTAAGGTCTGTCCAGTGTCGACAGTTACGGCGCATTGCCACAAATTTGGCATGAAGTTGTAGGAAGATAGAGATAAAAATAAAAATACTTTAAGGAAAACATACATAAAACAAACATACTTAGTCTAAGTACCTACCTAAAATTATCAGCGATTAAGACAAATGCAGTTTAGGTACCAGTCACACTTTACTAGGTTATTCAACGTAGGTAATTTACCTATCATAATAGGCTAGAGTCTAGAGAGATAGACTTCAAATAACCACATGCATAGGTACACGTATAACAGTTTAGGGTGACGAGCGGTTGCCGCGCCGCCGACGTCTGGAAAAAATATAAATTTATGAAAATCGTAGTACCTAGAGAGATATTTAACATATATAGCTATATTTACTTATACATTTAAATCACGAGCCCTGTCGCAACTGTCTGCATTCATAAAATAATTTTGCGGATCCCTAACGCGCGATAGGCCGCGCGTTTCCCGCGTGTCTAAACGAGCCCTAAGCATAATTTTATTCAAAGCAGCAAAATAAAAATTTATATAATTCTACAGACGACGGGTAAGATGTTGGCGCCAACAAAGCACAAGTATAAGTTAACAGGAGGTTACTAAGGGATCCTGCGGACCCTCTATCAATGGACCCTAAATTGCTGCAAAGAACAAAACAAATAATTACCTACTAGGCATTACTATAAAAAAACATTATCTATATTATTTTTATGCAAGTAAGGTCCTTGTAAGCAGGATAGTGACTCCTCAAAGTGGGTGGATTTGTCTGCTGGCTATCCCCAAAAACTATGGTTGATGACGCCTATGTGGCATCATACATTAATGTGATAATGTATTTGTGTTTAATTTAACTCTTGTTTGTAAACAATAATAATATGTACCTACCTATGTCGAATTTTCTATAGGCCTCCCTTGTAGGTGTATTTATTGCAAATAAAAAACGAAATAAAAGATTGTTGTGGCAAATTTATTTTATTTATCCAGTTTATTTGAAATATCCTATAAAAAGAGCACCGATAGAATTTATAGACAAATTCCATCGCGCCTATGAAGGCAGCGAGGCCAAGTCCAGCTTAGCGAAACCAATAGTAGATAGTGATGATGGATATACACCACGTAGTTATTGAATTCTCTTTGATAAATACAATTCAAGACTATAGACACTTTCCAAGAATTCTCCACATATTTGCACGGCCTTTTATGGTGCTACTGCTGATCTGCAGGCAAGCCACTGCCGGGCGGGCCTACATGTGCTCAGCCAAAGCTGGGCTGAGCTGGTCGTGCGGGTAGGTACTTGCTTGCATTCTGCAAATGAAACTGATCAATAAGACATGTGTTTCTTTCGGCACATTGAAAAAAAAACACTCAGGCAAACTAGGCATTGAATAATCAATGCTTTGATAGGCGAGTCTCCTCAACCTCGACAGCCTATTGTGGTCCACTGGCTTGGGCAGACCTCCTCTAATATAAGTGCCATTTAGCTTTTATCTCATGTGGGATGATGCCTATAATCCCCGCGCTTGGAACGCGGGTCGGGGATCGCAGTTCGATGGTAGAATGGTTCTGCAGGAGGGACTGCTGCCTGCCCCCGGTGGTTATTCCTTCTTCGCTTCTTACGACCCCCGCGGGAAGAGTTCGGGTGGTGCAAATTCTAAACCGGCGCCATACGGCTATTGTTGCTGTTATTTATATACGTCTATTGTGATGAATTATTGAATAATACTTGCCTTTTCCGCATAAAATAAACACTGCGTTGTTATTGTTTTCACTTTGACATGTCTTTGACAAACTGAAGAAGTGAGCCGTAGTAACTATCGCAGAAACACGCTAATCTGTGCCCTAACACGCTGGCCGAGCGCGTGTTTATCATAGAGCATAACCCCCCTGGGGGGTTATGCTCTATGACCAATTCCACGTCTTACACAGATACGACAAGATATCGGCGGGGAATGGGACAAAACCGTATTCTGTATGCCTTCGTTGGTTTTCTCAGCTGCGTCACAGCGCGATTCGGGCAAGAATTGAACTGTCAAGTAAACACGCGCTCTGCCAGCGTGTTAGGGCACAGATTAGCGTGTTTTTGCGATAGTTACTACGGCTCACTTCTTCAGATTGTCAAATTGAAATCAATAACAACGCAGTGTTTATTTTATGCGGAAAAGGCAAGTATTATTCAATAAATCATCACAAAAGACGTATCCATATACATAGCAGCGACAATAGCCGTATGGAGCCGGTTCAGAATTTGCACCACCCCAACTCTTCCCGCGGGGGTCGTAAGAAGCGAAGAAGGAATAACCACCGGGGGCAGGCAGCACTCCCTCCTGCAGAACCATTCTACCATCGAACTGCGATCCCCAACCCGCGCTCCAAGCTCGGGGATTATAGGCATCACCCCACATGAGATAAAAGCTAAATGGCTGCAGATCAGCAGTAGCACCATAAAAGGCCGTGCAAATATATGGAGAATTCTTGGAAAGTGTCTATAGTCTTGAATTGTATTTATCAAAGAGAATTCAATAACTACGTGGTGTATATCCATCATCACTATCTACTATTGGTTTCGCCAAGCTGCACTTGGCCTCGCTGCCTCCATAGGCGCGATGGAATTTGTCTATAAATTCTATCGGTGCTCTTTATACAGGATATTTCAAATAAACTGGATAAATAAAATAAATTTGCCACTTATCAATCTTTTATTTCGTTTTTTATTCGCAATAAATACACCTACAAGAGAGGCCTATAGAAAATTAGACATAGGTAGGTAGGTACTATTATGATTGTTTACAAACAAGAGTTAAATTAAACACAAATACATTATCAATAATGTATGATGCCACATAGGCGTCATCAACCATCGTTTTTGGGATAGCCAGCAGACAAATCCACCCACTTTGAGGAGTCACTATCCTGCTTACAAGGATCCCTCATAAAAAATAATAAAGATACCTAGTAATTCCTAGTAGGTAATTATTTGTTTTGTTCTTTGCAGCAATTTAGGGTCCATTGATAGAGGGTCCGCAGGATCCCTTAGTAACCTCCTGTTAATTTATACTTGTGCTATGTTGGCGCCAACATCTTACCCGTCGTCTTTGTAGAATTATATAAATTTTTATTTTGCTGCTTTGAATAAAATTATGCTTAGGGCTCGTTTAGACACGCGGGATCCGCGCCGCCTATCGCGCGTTAGCAAAATCGCGATCCGCAAAATTGTTTTATGAATGCAGACAGTTGCGGCAGGGCTCGTGATTTAAATGTATAAGTTATTATACCTATATAGTTATATAATGTTAAATATCTATCTAGGTACTACGATTTTCATAAATTTATATTTTTTCCAGACGGCGGTGGTGGCGACCGCTTGTCACCCTAAACTGTTATACGTGTACGCATGTGGTTATTTGAAGTCTATCTCTCTAGCCTATGATTCGTAAGGGTTAGCCTTACGAATCATATATAAATTACGTTGAATAGTTTATGGTTTATAGTTTATTTATTTATCATCATAATGTAACATTACAGTTTAACAAAAAAACCTGAATAACCTAGTAAAGTGTGACTGCTACCTAAACTGCATTTGTCTTAATCGCTGATAATTTTAGGTAGGTACTTAGACTGTATATGTTTATTTTATGTATATTTTCCTTAAAGTATCTGTATTTTTATCTCTATCTTCCTACAACTTCATGGCAAATTTGTGGCAATACGCCGTAACTGTCGACACTAGACAGACCTTATATGGTTTATAATGTCGTATAAATAAGATTAGAAATACCTAGTTTTGATTAATGAAGAACTACAATACTACTATGGTTTATCCATTTTGAAAGAAGCACGTTGGTAAACAAAGTACGACTCAAATAACAAAATCTCACTTGCTTGGCGTCGAGTTTCAGATATAAAATTGTTAGCAATTTTTATTGAAGGGAGGATCTAAAATCGACAAGTAATGTAAATTACGTATAAAATGACGCGCCGACAAAGTGAATTTTTGGTTAAGTATGGGCGGTTTGTTTACGTTTATGCTCCATTCAAAATGGATACGATATAAGTACCTACCTAATTGAATTAATCGGGGGAGATATTTCGACCTCTGAAATAATAATAATAATATGATGTATTATTATTATTATTATTTCAAAGGAGAAAGATATAATATGAGGGCAAGCATTTTCTAGCTGTTGGCTGTCGGTGTCTGAACTAACTACGGGGTAATAATATACCTACATAAATTAGACCCGCGCGCTTCCCACATCATTCTAAAATCATGGTATCACCGCGTCTGAACGTAGCCTTAGCTAGGAACTTTTTTTGTCTATTTTGACACTAAACAAACAATGAAAACTGCTTTTTCGTTCCGAAACTAGCCATAAATGACTTGAATGATAATATAAATCGTTATTTTGGGCTGTAAATTTTTAAATCACAGTAAAATATTGTAAGCTCAACAATTGATGGTTGAGCAAACATTTAATTAAAGATATTTTTTATTTAGATACAAAAACATTATGTGTATAATAAAACCGTAAATTTTCCGAGTGAACCGGATGGAAGATTTTGAACGAAGCATGTGAAACTCAAAACGAGGTATAGACAACTAGTCTTGTGGCATGCAGAATACAATTTTTGAAAATCACACCACGGCACGGCCAAAAATCGCGTTTGTGTTTAGAGCACGCTGTGACGTCACACGATTTGGGCAAGAAATCTCTTAGGTCATAGAGCATAACCCCCCTGTGCTGGGTAAAAAAGACCTATCACAGGTATGATTTTTTTGCGATCTTGTGCTATTGTAACGGGATCGAATCATATTTTTTTTATAGTAGGTATAGTTATTTTAACATGAGCTTATTAAACTTCAGCAACAACAATTATTGCAGTACCTACAGGTATTAAATTTTTTAGTTGATTAGCAACTTTACATGGAACACAAACTTTATATACACCCTCTATTATATGAAGACTACGATTAGGGGCCTGGTCAAATAGCAAATCTTTCTTGGGACAGCTTGTTCAGAACACGAATAAAGGTGCTCAAACTTTATTTTTATTTCAAATTTTCATGTACTGTGCGTTCCTTGTATTACCTATAAATTAACATAGAATTTAAGACAAATTACCAAACAAAAAACGGACCTAAATTGTTGTCTGATGTAATAAATGAATTATTATTATTATTATTAGTATTTTTATCCACCGTATTTAATCTCCAGCTCTTCATAACCCTGATGGACAAGCTGCGGCTGGAGTTCCGCGCCATGGACATGATCCAGCCGGAGCTCCGCGACCTGCGGGACACCATGGACCGCCTCGAGATGCTGCCAGAAGACTTCGAGGGAAAACTGAAGGTAATGCTACTTTTAACGCTTGTCGAACTGGTTTTGGTATAGAATAGCACTGGAATACGAGTATTTATTATTAGAAGAAAAGGTAAAATTTTACTTGAAAGTGCTTATGTGATGAAACTAGTTCATCACATAGGCACTTTCAAGTAAAATTAATGTGTATCTATCAGTGGATTCCTGTCAATAGCCCACCAACTTCTATTGTATCACCCATATATTATGTAAAATGTGCTGAAGGTTTCCCTAAAAATAAATAAATAAATTTACTCTACTCACATGTACCATCGCCAAACGTAATGCCTATCAAGTTTGAGACTATTTTGCTTTGCGTTAAAAACAAAAGTGATCGAGTAAGCCGGGGTTGGCAACTATTCACTTCACAGAAAAATCACCCTAGTGGTGGTAAGGCGCATTTTTTGCTGACTGTACATGGTATAGGTACAGCTTAGGTCAATACTACCGGTAAATCCCATTTGTTCTATAGGACTGTGACGTCATAGATCTGTTTTTTTATCCCTGGTAGATACATGGGTACGTACATGTAGGGCACTGCAAAAGAATCTATACATTTAAAATGGCAACATTAAAAGGTTAGTTATTAATGTTATACATATAGAATACAAAATGAAAATGAAAAAGGATAGTTATTTGATAATTACTTGAAGGTTAAGTAATTTAAATGAGAATGTCGAGGCGGTGATTCAATTTCTTAGGGCGTCAGGTTATTTAAAAAGGGTCATTGATCTAATTCTATATTCCATGGTTCGTTAATGAAAACACTATTATAAATGCGAAAGTTTGGCTGCTTGTGATCTCTTCATACCAAAAGTACTGAACAGATTGTGCTGAAATTTTGCATTGATAAGTTGGGCAGAATGGCAAAAAGTTATGTATGCAGGTTGTTTTAGATAGATAAAGAATTCTTTATTGTACTACACAAAGACATATACCTTACCTACGCCCCGCGGCTTCGTGCGTTATTTCTATGGAAACATCAAAAGGCGATTTTCATCCCACGGGAACTGATTTATGGAATAAAAAGTACCCTATGTTTGATTCCAGGATTAAAATTACATGTATGCAGAATTTCAGCCAGATCCGTCCAGTAGTTTTGGCGTGAAGATGTAACAAACATCCATACAAACTTTCGCCTTTATAATATTTATAGTTGCATACTTTTACACTCTTTTTTATTATTATTATAAAAACTATCGTAGTTTGACGAATTCATTACGGATATAAGCGGGTTAACTACGAATCTTATTTGTGTTGGAAGAACACCAACGTTTCATCCCTTAAAGAGGGACATCTTCAGGGCGAGTGCGGTTCTAGACGCGCGCGTTCCGCATATCTTCGAGCACTGCGCGAGAGCACGCGATGAGCGCGTGACGTGCCCGCCGGGGATGGGGGTAGTGGGGGGTGCGTCGCTTGTAGATGCTGCAGGGCGTGTGAGTCATCTATTTTACACTCTAACATAATTTAACATGACAAAATATATGTTACGTTCCAGGTGCAGGAATGGCTGGACACGCTCTCTGCCATGAGCGCCATGGACGAGCTCTCCGAGTCGCAGGTGCGGCAGCTGATCTTCGACCTGGAGGGCGCCTACGGAGCCTTCAACAAGTTCCTACACAAGGACTGAAAAAGGTTATATACCTATATCGTATCCATTTTGAATGGAGCATAAACGTAAACAAACCGCCCATACTTAACCTAAAATTCACTTTGTTGGCGCGTCCTTTTATACGTAATTTACATTACTTGTCGATTTTAGATCCTCCCTTAAATAAAAATTGCTTACAATTATATCTGAAACTCGACGCTAAGCAAGTGAGATTTTGTTATTTGTGTCGTACTTTGTTTACTAACATGCTTCATTCAAAATGGATAAACCATAGATAAAAGATAAGATAAAGATAAAAAAAAATATTTTACCCAATAGGTACATGACAAAAAGAGTGGTTCAATTCATACATTAACAGGACATAAAACGAATAAGTAGGTACTTAAATCTAACAATACATTGGGTAAAAAGGGACCCTAGCTCAGCATTTTGCAGTATAAAGCATTTGTCCTATACTGCGCTAGCACTTACCTTATTCATTTCGTTTTTATTAACTGACTTTAAAAGAAGGAGGCTCCTTTAAAAGTCAGTTAAAAACACTAAGAACTTGTTCGGCTGTGTGTGTTTTTCACCGTTGTTTGTGGTCAAAAATAATGGAACCACAAGGGAGAATTGTTTCTCGTAGTCCCATAACTATTTATCTACTTCCCGTCGATTTCTCCGTCATTTATGAACCTCATCATAATCATCTTCAGTATGTCCACTGTGTGCTGGCTTAGAATTTGCACCACCCCATCTCTTCCCGTGGGTGTCGTAAGAGGCGACTAAGGGATATCCTCCGGAGTCTGGAAGCAGCGCCCCCTGCAGAACAATTCTACCTGTGATCTCCAACCCGCATGCCTAGCGTGGGGATTATGGGCATTACCCCCATTAGATAAACGCCAATAAGGCGCTTATCTGGGGGAGGCCTGCGTCCAGCAGTAGACCAATACAGGCTGTTGAGGTTGAGGTTGTATGTCCACTGCTGAACAAGAACCGAACTTTTGACTGGGTGATCCAATTTTCATGATTTTTTTTTTTATTAAGCTATTGCATAGCTTCTATCGCGGGCCTTGAGCGCGGGGACCGAATCCAGAAATTCCGTAACGAAAAAACCTCACGCTCCCCACTCCGACCGGAACAGCAGTGATACTTTTTAGTTTTGCCATCTATCGATGAATAGTAGAACTTTTAATGACTTTTTCAAATATGACGTTTGTCTCTTTAGTTCAGCAACTCGCCTCTAGATGGCATTGCAATAGCATTACCGCGGCAGTCCCCGAGTGCCACACGTCTTTTTTTTAAGAGCTTCCCGTCTCCCATTTAAATTTGGTCCAGTTCTGACAATGGTATCCACGAGAAAACCATAAAATTGAAGTCGGTCTATAGTTTTTTTTTAAACAAACCCAATTATTTTCTTTCAGAACAATTAAATAAGGTTATACTCTGATTGTTTCAGGTCGAGCTCAACCCGACGTCGCGTTGTGTTATTATATTATAGTTATATCACCGTATACCACTTAACGTATGCTGTTTATATTATCTTAAGTTATTATTACTATATTAAACCAAATTTTTACTCCACGATATACGTGTTTTTTGATTTAGAGAACAAAGCAAAATACTTTAGTTGGTACTCAAATAAATGAACTCAGTTTTAAAATCTTTGCAGATCTATAATTTACTTTTTGGCTATAGCTAAGGGCTCGTTCACACAAACTGCACGTCTTAAGGCGCATACCGGAGCCAATATGACAGCGCCACCTATTTTATCATATTTTTACGTTAATCATAGGAAATTTTAAAAATCCTACATTCAGTTTGTGGTATCTATTACAAGCTATTTTTTAATACCTCTGTAATAATTTTATCTCATATAGTTTAGGAGGAGATGCGAAAATAGAGTTTGGTGGCCAAAAAGCGCAACTTCGTATCTCTGCCTAAGCTTTACAAAATGAAACTATTACAGAGGCATTAATAAATAAATTATAATAGATACCACAAACTGAACGATGGCATTTAGAAACTTGCTGCGTTTAACTTAATAATAAGATAAAATAGTTGGGGGCGCCACTTCCACTGGTGTATGTGCCTTAAGGGTGTGCAATAACGCCGCTACGAGATTTCGAGCGGGATGACAAGATATGGTTTTCTTGCGAGTGAGAAGTACAGAGCAGAGACGTGCACCGAATTTTCTATGCGCCAAAACAGTTTTTACCTAATTACAAGTTAATGAAACAACCAATCGGAAAATTAAAAGACATAACTAAAGAAATACTTCTAGGTATCTTACCAAAAACAAAAACTGAATAAAAAACTATCGGGAAAACTTTCACCAATCGTGTTTTTAAAACACGCAATGCAAGATAAAAGATCGACGTAACATTTCTCTCAATATGAAGGCGGTAGCTTTCATAGATTCTGAGATAAATTGCTTATGGCACACTCCTTAATAAATAGTGTAAACGAGCCCTTAGGCTTGATTAGATGAAACACAAGAATTATTTATTTCCATAAATACAGTAAATAAGTATACCTAATAGATGCACGTTTGGAAAAGTCAATGTTTCTGATTTGTGAAACAAGTTATTTTGTGAAAAAGATCGGCATAGGGTTTCGCATATGTTTGGCGTAAGCGCGAAAGTTAAGTTTTTGCTGATTTACAAGAAAACTACACCAGTTGAAGGAACCAAATAATAACCTACGAGTAGACTGGGTTCCCTCGGACAAATTAACTAACAGCTTATTAGCTAGCAGTGCACTTTCATGATTTTAAGAGTTAGGAAATGACAGTGCGCTTGTGTTTGCGCGCACACTTGTACACTACTAATCCCTTGCGAATTTGGCTAGTTTCCGATGAGACTGGCCGCCGCCGCCGTGGTCGAAATTCGGCTAGAAGGACATCATCACCATCTTCATGATTTATTCAATCGTAATTTGTTTTCACAATCGTATTTGCACCTTCAAGGAACCAAAGAAGATATGTTGAATTTTATGTAATTCGAATTTTGTACTAGGTACTGAGATCCCGTGAGAACTGAGATCTAGGCCTAGTTTGACAACCAAGTTAGGTTCGCCCTTAAACTTTAGGTCAATTGGTCAACCATTTCTAGGGTTTACTCACCAAAATTCACAAATGTAAACTATGGTTACTGCATAAGTTACTACCAAAGAACCACTGAACCTTTCCTGATCTCCATATGCCTAATTCAAACCAATCTATATATATTAAGTAATTTATACATAACTAGCTGCGCCCCGCGGCAAATTTCAGCCCGATCCGTTCAGTAGTTTTGGCCAGAAGAGGAAACATCCATCCTTACAAACTTTCGCATTTATAATATTAGTGAGATATTACTTGACGAGAAACCGAGACGTGATAACACATACCTACTTACTTACTTTAGCTTAACATTAGTTAACCGTTGTTATTGTGCATTTCTTTTTCAATAAATATTTTCATTTCATTTCAAATATTGTTGTAATTTAACCCAAGACATTGGAGTTCTTATCATTTTCATCTCACGCATGACTTCATTCCATCTACCGAAATGCACATTTGAACTGTTCAGTTAAACAAATCATTTAAAAAACGTGAACAATGTAAATATTTTAGTTTAAAAAGAAGGTAAACAACTAAATGGCTCCTTCAGTGAAAATAACTGAATTAGTGGTTATCATTTTAACTGGACTCGTGTTACACGGAGTAAGTACCTACATTTTTTGGAGACCGGTTTTATGTCATTAGGTATTATTTTAGGTATGCATGAAATGTTTCTTTTTCCCAGTGCAGCAACGTATTCAACAACTTGGACAGTAAATATCAGCTCGTCAACGAGGCCTATTCCGTCGCACAAAGTCTGTTCAATCAAGGGCGAGCCAACTACATCACCTTGAAAGAAAGGTAGGGGAAGTAGATACCTACCTAGTCGACGGAAGACTCATTAATTTAGCTTGCCTTTGGGTCAAATCTAGTAATTCTAATCGGACCCTCTTTCTGTTCACATAATAGGTAAGTGTCGACGATCTGAAATTTGGTACGAACCTTTAGTTCTGATGACAATATATATCTAATAGTTGGGCTTGTTTAAAAAAAACTATGAGCCTACTTCAATTTTATGATTTTCTCATGAAAGCCATTTTGTCTGAATTGGACCAAACTTAAATGGGACCACACGGAAAGCACCAGCTTTCAATTAAATAAAAATCATAAAAATCGGATCACCCAGTCAAAAGTTCTGAAATGACAGACATAAATAAATAAAAAATACAGTTGAATTGAGAACCATCGCTTTTTTTAAGTCGGTTAAAAACAGTTGAACTTAAAAAAATAACTAGTGTTACTAGGTGTTACTCAATCTCACTTATTGAACTCAAAGACATCCACTGCTGGGCATTTCCTCTACTAGCAGATCTCCCAATTATTCTGTGCCGTAAAAAAAATAATCACTGTCAACACCCTGGATGATCAAATACAATACAATACAAAAAATCTTTATTGTACACCATAAAAATAACATGAGGTAGGTACATGGATACAAAACATTATAATTAATTTTGTTTAAAAAACTATAAAACGATTTCAATTTTTATAGTTTTTTCACGAATTTTCATGGAGCCCATTGTCAGAATTGAACAAAACTTAAATGGGACCACATGGAAAGCACCAGATTTCATATAAAAAAAGAATCATGAAAATCGGACCACCCAGTCAAAAGTTCCTAAGTAACAAACATAAAAAAATACGGATGCGGTAGATGAAACAAAGCTGTAGGTATGTATGTATGCAGCTATGCCGCGTCTATACGGCAGGAACGTATAACACAATTGTATAGGCGTTTCTGAAAATAAATGATTATTATTATCACTGCTTTACTACGCAGGTCTTTGAACACGATTGACATCTTCCTGGACCTGGTGCAGACCATGAACGAGGAGATGGCCCGTGAGCTGCGCGGCGCCGTCGTCAAGTTCTACAAGATCAAGTACTTCCACGACTTCACCAATTATATGATCAGTATGGACGAGGTGAGACTGAGATTCAGATTCTGTGGGTATTTCATTCTTACCAATTCAAAATCTAATATTAGGTCCTTACATATGAAATTGGCGTTTTGTATGGGAGGAACAAAAAGTCGAATATTTTTTAATATTTCATTAATCAAAGTATGAACCATTATTTTCTATGCACTTTTGCCATCTTATAGGTAGTTCATTGATCCCTTTACTAAAAAAACCAGTCGGACGGGAATCAATAAAATCTTTGAAGGCGATTTGGACTGCCCCATCGGAGTTGAATTTTTTCCCTTGCAAGAAGTTATCCAAATTTCGAAAAAAATGGTAATCTGTTGGAGCAAGGTCCGGGGAGTACGGAGGATGTCTTAGACTTTCCAATTGAAGCTCTTCTAATTTAGTAGCCGTCTGTTGCGCAGTGTGTGGTCTAGCGTTGTCGTGAAGCAGCAGTGGCGTGGAGCGATTGACCAGCCTAGGTTGTTTAGCCGCTAGCTTTTCCATAGCTGACAATAGACATCAGCCGTAATAGTCTGGCCAGATTTGAGAAAACTGTAATGAACAATACCGGCACTAGTCCACCAAACGCTTACAAGTAACTTTTTTGGGGTTAATTTTCGCTTGGGGCAGGATTTGGCTGGCTGGCCAGGATCCAACCATTGCGCTGAGCGCTTCTGATTATCGTAAAGAACCCATTTTTCATCACAGGTAATGATTCGGTTTAAAATACCTTCATTATTGTGCCGGTTTAGTAATGTAACGCAGCAGTCGACGCGCGTTTGCCGGTTTGCTTCAGTCAATTCGTGAGGTACCCACCTTTCAAGCTTTTTAATCTTCCCAATTTGCTTCAAGTGAATTAAAACAGTTTTATCACTAACATCGCAGCCTGCAGCTAACTCGGACGTGGTTTGCGATGGATCCGCTTCCACAATAGCCTTCAACTCTTTATTATCAACTTGAGTCTCAGGCCGTCCACGGGGCTTGTTCTGCAGGTCGAAATTTCCAGAACGAAAACGTTGGAACCAAAAACGAACTGTGTTTTCTTTTGCAACACGACCGCCATACACATCATTCACCCTTCGAGTTGTTTCCGCAGCACTAGTGCCACGGCGGAACTCGTACTCGTAAATAATGCGATATTTTAAGTTTTCCATTTTGTAAAATGAGTGACGCAATCAGAAAAAAACAGAAGAAAAAAAACAAATGAATGACGATCATCGAAGCACAAATACATGAGTCTATAGCTGTACAAATTTGAATTTGGAATTCCTTACCAAAGAGGAGAAATTTGTGATTAAAGTGGCCAGTACGAAAAACGCCAATTTCATATGTAAGGACCTAATAAATACCTACATTGAAACAAGTTGTCAAAACCTTGCTGTGCAAAAACAAAAAGGCTTACTATAGGTAATATTTCAGTTAAGAGGATAGAAAAGCTTGGGAGTTGGGACGGATTTTGCTCCAACTTGAAAAATGACAGCTATTATAGCAGGTTTCGTCGTGCCTCTTTACTTAAGTCTACATACCGAAGCGGCAGAAATAAAAAATAACACATTATTTCCTTGTCAGTGTTTAATTTTGTATCTTGACCTTTTCTAAGTGTACATTTAGGTACTGTATAATGTTAATAAAGAATTTTAATTAGGTACCCTCAAAGTATAGAAATATAGATATACCTAGATACAAATAACTCTTTGCTGTAGTACACTACTACATAATTAATTTTGTTTTAAAAAACTATAAACCGACCAAAATTTTTATAGCTTTTTCATGGATCCCATGGTCAGAACTAAACCAAATTGAAATGAAAAAATTATAAAAATTTATGTCGGTTTGTGTTGTACAACGCCTGTCAACACAAAATAACACTTTTTAAGGCGTATTGTACTTCTTTCTACACGTGCAGTCTGTGGGCCAGATATACACAAAAAACCTACAACGCCTTACGCGTCCAGTACAATAACGGCTTCAGGATGTTGTTGGGGCTGCCGCGGTACTGTAGCGCATCAGGGATGTTCGCGGACGCGCACGTGGATGGGTTCCACGCAATCATGCGCAAGCGGGTTGCATCCCTGGTGGGCCGCATGCGCCGCAGCTCCAACAGCCTCCTGGCCGCCGGCCGTGGCGCAGGACCTCCGCTCCGGTATCATGGGCCACTGGATGATGATGCTGAAACCCGTATCATCGCTGGTGGCTCAATGATCTGTCTGGGCCGCTGGTCACATAAATGACTGCTTCTAATGTTTAATTTAATTTAATGTAATTCCTATTATTATTTCTAATTCTATTTAATTTTATTTTGTGTACCTAATTTAATTAACTCTTGAAATTGTAATTGTATATTTTAATGTGTATATGGACTCTGTGTCTGATATAAATGATTTTTTTTTTTTATTTTTTTTTTATTTATAGTTTTTTAAAACAAATTAATAGGGTATGCATGTGATTTCAAAATGGCTAAAAACGTATTCTCTATAGATATAGAAACATATCTACATATTTATTTTTGCATTTTGAGATGTTTTTATTGTAAAATACCATTGAAAAATTGATATTTTAAATCTCAATCGCAAAATTTCAAAACGCTATGCCATTGACTACAGCGGACGTGACATCACTGTACACATTTCTTCTTTTTTTATTCTGCTTGCTGCACCATGATTTGACACTATTTTGCCCACTTGACATTTCGTATTGTGATTATTTTCAGTTTTTTCGGAAAACCTCTTTCCTGAGATGATCACTACCGAGGTCGTCACAAAAGGTTTTAATCAAGTGTGAACGTCGACGTCAAATAAACGTGGCGCCAATATGGCAGCGTTTTTATCACCCGAAAATGATTGTAGTTTTGATTTGGTTTTTTTACCTTGTTAATGCGAAATTCAGTGAGCGTCTTATCATTTCTCGGTTGAATAATGACCTAAAGAATCGATTAAAACAATAAAAAAAATCGATGCATATACCCTATTATTGTGTTATTCCTTAGGCTGAGCGCACAAAGACAAGACAGCCTTTCCTCCTTTGAAGTGTGCGCGTCTTCATAATTTTTGTAAAGCAATAGTCTGTCATAAAACTGTCGTGACTCAAGTCTGCGCTCAGCCTTATAGCTTGTGATGGATGTGTTTTGTAACTAATAAACTAAAATGAAATAGAACTGAAAATCTGTTATAAGATATTTTAAGATCAGAGTCAGAGTCAAATCGTTTATTTCTTTCTTACAAAATAAGCACTTATACAAGTCATTTTTTTTTACTATATAAACAGATGGTGGATATAATCGAGCACTGCCTAGCTGACCCCGTGGAGAAACTCGCTCAGATCCGCGCGCAGTTCCACGGCGTCATCCAGAACTTCAAGGACATCCGTAACTTCGACACCGTCGCCACCTGCCACAGGGAACTGCCTGACGAGGTGGCCTGCGCCCACTGCATCCTGCACCAGGCTGTGCTGTCAGTACCTACTTACATCTAGCTTCTTTGTATATAAATAAATAAATAAATAATGCTGGACAATTCACACATCATTATCTAGCCCCAAGATAAGCAGAGCTTGTGTTATGGGTACTAGATAACTGATATACTTAATACAATACACTACACAGATAGATTTTTTTTTATTATACATAGAAAACATCCAGAACGCCCTGAACAAATGTCTGCAGATCGTACACACATTTGTCCCGAGGCGGGAATCGAACCCGCAACCTCCTGCGTCGCAGGCGGACCTTCGCCCACCGCGCCACTGAGGTCGTCAAATACTTATATGACTTATATGAGCCTTCGTCTAACTAAGTAGGTATTCATCCCGTGAAATACACTAAGGGCCCAACTAAAGGATAAAATAGTGCGTTAGGAGGATTACGTATAGCTATAAAAATTGATAAAAACAGAGTTTTATCTATGCTTATGGTACCTATATACTGCTATTGCGCCATTTTATTCTTTTATCTGCACTAATGATGTAATTGCCCCCACTATACTCTCTCTAATGCAATGTCTTTTACGTCTTTAAACGACATGACATCTACTTTCTCTATAACTAATTGTTAGTCTTCTTTTTACATACTGTTTCTTCTATGATGTAAGTTAGATACCTACTTATGAAGTTGTCATGTCGTTTAAGATCCAATCGTTCTCCCTCTTCGTTTTGAATGGTGTTCATCAAAACCTATCTTCCTCAAAACTTTTCAGGGCCTCACAAAAGAGTCCACCCAATTTGTCGAAGTTTGACCTTCGTCAATTGGGTGGTTTTACGTTATGGTTGTGCATAGGTCCCTACTCTGTCTTTTCTGCGTTTCGTGGCCCAGAGACGCACAAAAGACCATTCCGTAATTTCCATTCCGTGTCCATTTTGAATGAAGCATAAACGTAAACAAACCGCCCATACTTAACCTAATATTCACTTTGTTGGCGCGTCCTTTTATAGGTACGTAATTTACATTATTTGTAGATTTTAGATCCTCCCTTCAATCAATATTGCTTACAGGTATAAGTATCTGAAACTCGTCGCCAAGCAAGTGAGATTTTGTTATTTGTGTCGTATTTTGTATACTAACATGCTTCATTCAAAAAGGATAACATATCCATCCATCCATCCATCCACAGCCTGTATCGGTCCACTGCTGGACGCAGGCCTCCCCTGATAAACGCCTTATTGGCGTTTAACTCATGGGGGGGTAATGCCCATAATCCCCACGCTGGGCATGCGGGTTGGGGATCGCATGTACATATATAGCTACTATATTTATTATACCTATAGGTACCTAGGTATATTGTATAATTATCTATTGGTATTTATCTATTTAGGTTGCTATATCTTTTTCCGTCAGTCTAGGTGTCCTCATTTTATAGATGTGTGTGTTTTTGTAGATTCAACGAGACGATGCAAGAAAGCCTTGTCACCATAGTAGAGATCAAAACCAGACAACATGCTCAAGACATGAACGCCTCGCTCTACAACGTCGAGGTTAGTATCGAATGGAATTGATAGCAAAGGAACTGGGAGTGACCAAAGAAGACGTCTATCTATCCATACCCAGCATCCCAGGCTAAAATAATCCTTATGATGTGATCCTAACCATTCGCGTGGGAAATGTACATTATTTTCTTTTTATTTTAAGTATTTTCGCGCGCGAGCGGTGATGTTCTGCCGTATAAAATAATAAAATAAATTTTAGTGACAAACATTGTGCCCATTGTTGTGTTGGGCGATTCTTTGTAACCCTGAAACCCTGAAGGGCGCATTTTGGCTCTATTAAAGTTTAGTAAATAGGCACCTATCTATTTTGATTGCGCGTGAGGGGGACGTCTCAAACACACGGATGGTAAGTTGCCGACTGCAAGATAACTAAGTACATCCGTCGGCGTCGTCGACTGCAGTCGCCCCACGTCGTCGCCTGCAACCGACGACGGCTAACTTACCGTCCGTGTATAAGAGCCCTAATTCTGCCACATTCTAATTGGTTCCCAGGTTTGTATCAACGATTTCATCCCAAAGTTCTTTGACCAGCTTTTGCTCGATGCTTACACCAACCGCAGCGGGTTCCTTCGAGTCGTCAATGCCTCTATCAGTAAGTCGTAAGTCTGGGTCCTTCGAGCCGGATCATTACGAATTTCTTTACAAGATCATAACATACTTTATTGCTCGAAATACTACCTGCTTTAACAGGCTTTAACTAGCTAGTATTTTAATCTAACATAAGCATTGCGAATTCAAAACATAAAGTGAATGACTTTAGTTACAAAGAAAATATAAATCAAATAGTAGTTTTAAAAAAGGTAGTACCTACCTACTACTATATTACTATTACTAGTCAGAACTAGTATATTTTACAATTTAGGTAGCTCAACTGATCCAAATCTATACCAGTCATCGCGTCTCCTGGCATTGCCCCGCGTTGTATGGTAATGAATGCTGATGCGCTGTGCCAGATACTTACCAGGGTCACGTGTCGACCAGACGCACGTAAATGCAATAGTTAGCATTATAAAGAGTTACTAACTATTTGTTATGTTGACAGCTGACCTAATGAAAGACAAATGGCGGGGAAACATTTCTTTTTTCCCTGAGAAATGGAGTCCACTCGTCAAGCTGTTCAAAGAAAGGTAAAATTACCTACAGGCTGCTCGTCTTTAATCATTACAAAATTAAAAAGTATTTATTCACACACGTACTGGGTATCCTTAGGTACCTATATTATTTTATTGTTTTTTTGTTAGTTTTTTTTTTATATTAACACATATAAAATCACATAAGTTTTGTTCCAGAACAAACACACCAGAGCATGATCCGCTATACCTGACTCTGCTTGCGGGAAACCTGTCCTCTCAAGATATTGTGAAGACTCTGTATTAATTAAACGTTTGCCATGATGATTCACGATTTTTGGCTTACCTCAACCGAAACAGCCTATACTATATTGGTCCACTGCTGGACGCAGGCTCTCCTGATAAGCGCTTTATTCGTTGTTATCTCATTAAGGGTAGTGCCAATAACCTCCACGTTGGGCATGCGGGTTGGTTGGGGATCGCAGTTAGGTAATAGAATTGTTGCAGAAGTTGCTGCTGCCGGCCCCTTTGGTGGATAGATATCCCTCGTCTTTTACCACACCCGCGAGAAGAGTGTTAGAATATTTGTTCTGTGGTTGGGATGGTGCAAATTCTAAGCACCACATGGTATTTTTAGTTTACTTAGGCGAAATGAATGTTAGCAAAACACCGAATAGTTGATAAGAAAATAAAAAAATCCACAAAAGAAACTACGAAGAAACATGACATTTTTCTATGAAGTCGTTAGAGTTATTTTTAAGGTTCAACAAGAGAAGAGTATAATATAAGTGGTGTCGAGATGGCGAGCCGACACAACAAACTAAACATTTCAGATCAGCAAAACTTTTTTAAAATTTCGCGCTTACCGGAAGTACAGTTAGATTTGTTTTATTGTCAGGTATGAAGTTACGCACTTCTAGATTTGATGATTTCGCTGTGGGTGGAGTGGAAATAGCCTTCCTTCTTATGTTTTGATCTATTTGATGTTGTTCATGGATGGATATTCTTTTTTATTTTCATGTGATTTCTTCTTGCAGACAGTCTAATTTCTGTTATGTACGTAAAAAAATTGTACAACATCTGAGCTATAACCAGCCACAACTCTTGCTTACCAGGTTCCACTGATAATTTCAGCGAAAATGACTAATCTCGACCCCGCGGAACAATATCAACAGTTTCCCTCAAACAGAATAATTATTATACATCCCGGATCCCTCTACGTTAGAATAGGAAAAGCTTCGGATCTTATGCCCGTGAAACAGCTGCATTGCATCGCCAGGAAACGACGACCTGGTGGGAAGATCTACCGAGACTCATTCGTGCCTCCAAGCGTTCCGAAAACGAAAGAACTGATCGAGGAACTTGAAGAGTGTCGTCTACAGATATCCCACACGCTGCAGACCTGTGTGCAGTCTAATGGAGCGCGGAGGTACGCTACACCGCCCCAACAAATCGCAGCGTTCAACCGCCGGTCTCTCCCAGAAATTATTAAGGACGAAGGAGAGCCGTGGCCACAAGTAGACTGCGAAATAGTCGTCGGAGACCTCGTGTTAGACATAGACCCGGAGCTCCCATACAACTTGCACTTCCCATACAGACGTGGAGACTTCAACTTGCACTCTGAAGTAGGTGGATCTATTTCATCAGTTCTGAATGATATGTACTCAATTTGGAGCTCAATCATAGAGTACAAGCTCGATATACCTCTCATAGAGCTGGTAAAATACAGATGTGTGCTGGTAGTACCAGACTTGTACTCCAGAACTCATCTGAAAAGTCTGATGGCCCTGATACTAAAAGACTTGGGTTTCGGAAGCTGCATCCTAGTCCAGGAAAGTGTTGGAGCTACTTTCGGCACGGGGATAGGTTCAGCATGTGTAGTAGACATAGGAGATCAGAAAACAGCCATTTCATGTGTCGAAGATGGCATATCCCACAAGGCTACTCGGATACGAATGGATTATGGAGGGGGTGATGTCTGTCAAGCGTTGTCATGGATGTTCCATAAAAGTGCTTTTCCATATAAGAATTGGAATGAAAATATACCCAGAGATGTCATACTCATGAGAAACTTATATGAACATTTCTGCCATGTGAACTTAGACGTATGTGGGCCGCAAGAAAAGTCATTCCTTGTTGACCACCCTGGTGACGCAGTGAACAAATACACATTGCAGGTAGGAGACGAATGCATTATCTCGCCTCTATCTCTGTTCTACACAGATCTCTTCAAAATCACTGGACCAAAGACGAGTAAGATGCAGACAATCCAAGCGAGCGACCCTGAAGATCCTTTTGATGCGGAGTTTCTAAGAGAAACAAGTAGGAAGCGAGAAGTAGCCGACACCACAGTCAATGCTAATGACAGCCAGCAAATAGAACCAGTAAACGAATCACAGCCACACATAAACCCAGATGAAGATATTGTAGTTGATACATTAGAAAGTGGACCCTCTGAAGTTGTCACTCTTGCCCCTGGACAGATATTAGCCCTAGATGCTGCAATACTCCAAAGCATAGACCGATGCCAGACAGAA
Organism: Eupithecia tripunctaria; assembly: GCA_955876795.1. NCBI lineage: Eukaryota > Metazoa > Arthropoda > Insecta > Lepidoptera > Geometridae > Eupithecia > Eupithecia tripunctaria. Next base: position 696,796 of record OY041623.1, on the reverse strand, counting down.
GAACTTAAACGTAAGATGTACAGCAGTATCTTAATCATAGGAGGAGCAGTCAAAGCGAATGGCTTACACCTGTGGTTGCAAAACAGATTGGCTCTACAAATACCTTACAATTACAAGACGGAGCAGATTGAGATAGTGACGTCACCTAAAGATATTGATCCTGCGATTACAGTGTGGAAGGGGGCCGCTGTGATGTCCTGCCTAGAGTCTGCTATAGAACTTTGGATCAACCAGGCTGAATGGAATAAGTATGGCTTGAGGATATTGAGGGAAAGAGCTCCTTTTATATGGTAAAGCCTACCTCATACACAAGTCACTCAGTGGAAAATTGGGCAAAGAACTCAGAAAATAATCATCAGCATGTTAGTTTACTGCTGGACATAGGCCTCGCCTAGTGAGCGCTATAGTGCCCTGTCTTCAGCTTGCCGCATGCAGTGTGCACTATGCTGAGTCGTGGTCCCCACTTGAGAACATGTTCATGTTCATTGCAAGATATGGCCAGTCCATAGAAGTAATAATGCCAGACAATTCATGCTCATACAGCATCAGCTAGCCCTAAACCACAGATAATATAATACTATGCTAGTACCCAAACTAAGCAGAGTTTGATATCTTATGGGTACAGTCAAATTGCGCCAAATTGGTATGAGCCTCTAGAGTAGTTAAAATGATGAGCTGATCAGCTTCGTTTGGTAAGATAATTTTAACCACTTTGACTGCTTATATAAATATGAAAAGATGTGTATGAAAATAATTTTGAATACCTTGGGTGCTTAAAACAATATGATGATTCGAACTGCATATATCAAATTGCTTTCATGTTTTTCAGATCATTTTGACCACTCCAGACGCTCATATCAATTTGACGCTGACTGTACTATTATAAAAATTGTAATTGATAAGAAAACATAGACTGGTCATCTTTATAAGATGAATTGGTGATGCCATGTCTTTATTTATATTTTACCTCGAAATAGCCAAGCCTAATATTGTATGATAATTATTCTATAACAACCTATACTAATAATAATATGATTTTGTTAGGGAATAAATTATAAATTTATCATTATAATAACTTTCATTAAATCTACCCACATCAAGGTTAAGTAAGTAATAAAAAAGGGATCTTTAATGTTTTATTAAAATAGTACAATAGAGATTCATTGTAAAACTAAGTACAAAAATAAATTATCAAGTTACATGACAAAATTCATTTGGCATAATGGACCAACATTGAGGCTTATTTAACTACAGGTAAAACTTTTAAGCCTAAGAATATACTTAATCTAAGAAATGCAGTCTTGTTTGTTTCAAAACAATCTGACCTACTAATATTATTAATATCAAGAATTACGACTTTTAGTACTTCAAAATCCTAATTTTAGTATATATAAAAAAGGACAAATTACATCACTTTTATTATAAAAAAAAAGATTGATCCTGTTTTGTACATCACAGACGGACAAAAAATACGTATTTAGAGAGCATAACAAGAAAGGAATTTTCTTTTTTGCAAAAGATACCTTATCAATTATCATCGAAGTAATGACGCATATTATCTAACTAGATTACTTAACTATTGAGCATAGGTACACCAAATGAAAAACTTATCTGATCTTATCTAATTCTTCAGTAAAAATGCTAAATCTTTTTATAACCAAAGAATATATTATGTACCTATGTTAATTCTTGGCCAACACAACACCACACCATGCTGTGGTTAAATTGGCAAATATCTTGTAATGTTATACTCAATATATAAGATAACAAAATATTCTTCGAAAGATACTTATTAAAATCTTATCATTGGTTAACTAACACTCATGGTTCACCTAGACGGCTGGACAGTTAACTTTGACATTAATGTATAAAAACTTTTTGATTAGATCTGTTCAAAAAGAGAACAGTCGTGGGAATTGAGGGCGCTCGTGTACCAATTGACAACTTTTGTTGCGTTGACAACACTGCTCTATCATTGCAGTCCCAAAAGAACATACCAAATCAAATCGTAAGTTTTGGCAATAATTAAAAAAAACAATTCCCATAGATTTTCTATGAAAAAACGAGTAAGTGAAAACAATAATGTCACTCATTCATTTCTCTTTTTGAACTGACTCTATCTTTACGAATATCACAAGTCTTAGTAGGTTTATTATAATCTAGTGCACTTTTAATACCTTTTCATTCTAAATAAAGTATTTTGAACGACTTAGCACTCTCATCGACTCACAAGGTACTAAAGTGTACAAATCTCGGGCAAGTGTTTATAATCGGACAATTACAATTTACCTAACGGTTCTGAAATTTTTGTAAGTTCAACAATAATACTTCCAAAACTGTCCGATTATAAACAAACGTTACCAAACACCCTGTGGTGTTTGGTACAACGTTTGCTTTATCAAAACTGGGAGTAGGTGAAACCAAATGCAATAACTTGGCGACTTTTTTAAGCCTAAAAAGCCTCCCGCCAATATTTTATAATTTCTTTAAAAATTTCCCGAAATTTCAACTTAGTACGCTAACTTGATTTTTACTAAATGAAATGGTTTACAATCTTTTTAATTTACATCTTGCATGTTAGCCCTTACTAATAAAATAATTACGTGAGATATAGGTAAATAAAGTCACTATGGGCATGCAATGTGTTGAAAAGAGACAATAAATAATTAATTTTGTTTTAAAAAACTATAAACCGACTTCAATTTTTACAGTTTTTTCATGAATTTTCATGGATCCCATTGTCAGAACTGAACTAAATTAAAATGGGACCACACAGGAAGCACCAGCTTTCATATAAAAAAAGAATCATGCAAATCGGACCACCCAGTCAAAAAGTTCTGAGGTAACAAACATACAAAACAAAAAAATACAGACGAATTGAGAACCTCCTCCTTTTTTTGAAGTCGGTTAAAAATTGAGATGATTGAATGATGGTTTTGGATTGAATTAAAAAAAAAACTCTTAGCATGCCTGTGATCTTAGAATTCGTTTAAAAACTTCTACAGTTCATGACCATTCTAACGATATGTCAAATGTGTCAAGCCGCCAAGCTATTGCATTTAGTTCTACCTACCCCCAGTTTTCATATGGCAAACGTTGTAGCAAACACCCTGTACATCGAAAAATGGTGATAAAAAACATCAAATTGAACCTTAACTATCCCCATTAGCCTTGAACTGTACCACAAAATCATTCCCCACCCCAATCATATCCGACTCAGCAATCTTCCTTAACTTAGGATGGAAGAACAAATAATACATCACCATTATACAAATACCTATCAAAAATGGCACCACACTTAACACTAACACTGGGTAAAAATAAACCGATGCTTTTTCTAAACCATTCACATAGAAATACCATAGCAAACCACAGGTAAGGTTTTCTATAAAGCTTAGTGTGTAGTACATAGCATATCTATATCTAGTTCTGCCTTCAACGGGGAGTATGTAGGTAAAAAGATATACAGCTCCTAGAGCCAACGAGAAAGCTATGTCAGCTACACGGCTTTGGGAACAGAATGATGAGCGGTCATGGAGTTGGATGAGAACAGCCATGAAGAGGATGTGCAGGCAGCAGGCTAGGATGGTCCAGTGTGGGTACATGTAGGCCAGGATTGATATTGATATGATGCGGCTCACTGGAACAGAAAAATTATTTATTCATTTTATCATTTTAGTTTGTTATTGGTGTCTGTTCAGATGTCGCTGAAACTAGACTTAACTTAAGGCCCATACACCAGCGAAAGTGGCGCCCCCAACTATTATATCTTATTATTACGTTGAACGCAGGAATTTTTAAAAATCCTACGTTCAGTTTGTGGTATCTATTATAAGCTATTTATTAATGCCTCTGTAATAGTTTCATTTTGTAAAGCTTAGGAAGAGATACGAAGTTGCGCTTTTTGGCCACCAAACTCTATTTTTGCATCTCCTCCTAAACTATATGAGATAAAATTATAAAAGAGGTATTAAAAAATAGCTTATAATAGATACCACAAACTGAACGAAGGATTTTTAAAAATTCCTATGATAAACGTAAAAATATGATAAAATAGGAATTGCTGTCAGATTGGCTCGGGTATGCGCCTTAACTAATCTGACAGGAATAAAAATGATGCCATCTTTATTATTTTGATCGTTATACAGGGACATTTATTTAGTTTTTTTCTTGAAAGTGTTCACGAGCGCGTTGAAAGATATTAAGAAGCTGGACTGCAAAGGTAAGGACATTAATATAAACGGCGATTACATCTCACACCTACGAATCGCTGATGACATAGTCAAAATGGCGGAGTCGCTGGAGGAGCTGAACCAGATGCTGGACGGCCTAGCTTCAGCCTCGCGACGCATCGGTCTCGACATGAATTTGGATAAAACCAAAGTCATCATCAATGGCCTCATTGATCAACGTCGTACAGTACATAGCTACCTCCGAAATATTAAAAAAGGCATCAAAAAGGGTAAGTTTTCAATCAGTGCGCCCTACCCGTAATGACCTACGGAGCTGAGACGTGGACACTCACGAAAGGGTTGGTCCACCAGTTCAAAGTCGCTCAGCGAGCTATGGAAAGAGCTATGTTCGGAGTCTCTCTGAAGGAATACATCCGACAGAGAACCTAAGTTATCGACTTAGCTCAAAGAATTAGCAAGCTGAAGTAGCAGTGGGCCGGCCACAACAGCTGGGTTAAACAAGTTCTTGAGTGGAGACCGCGAGTCGGCAATCGTAATGTAACACACCCTCCGGCCAGGTGAGATAATATGACGATCTGCAAGACTGCAGACAGATGCTGGCGTCAAGCTGAAGACAGGGTGCTATGGCGCTCATTAGGGGAGGTCTATGTCCAGCAGTGGACTAATATAGGCTGACGATAATGATGTGAAGTGTTATAGACTTACATGTAATAAGAAAGTGGTAGGCAGTCTGCATGATGGTACCGGTCCACGTCATGTTGTCCTTGTCTTGCGCGTAGCGGATGGCGCGCTGGTAGGCGCCGAGGCACCAGCCTAGCCCTACCACGGATGAGGCTATTGATAAACTCTGATGCACTGGAACGGAAGAGGAAAAGCTTTTTAACAGACTTCGATAAAGATAGATAGATAATACTTTATTGCATACTTAAATCTAAAAGGAACTATTTACAACCAGAAAAGTTAAAACTAAGCGACAATTGGCGGTCTTATCGCTCAAGAGCGATCTCTACCAGACAACCATGGATGGATAGGATCATGGGACATTACACGGGGATATGTGTGCTTCTGTAATAAAAGGAGGAGGTTCTTAATTCGGCAGTATTTGTTTTTTCTGTTTGTTACTTTATAACTTTTGACTGGGTGGTCCTATTTTCATGATTATTTTTTTATTTTAAAGCTGGTGCTTCCCGCGTGGTCTCATTTTTATTTGGTCCAGTTCTAACAATGGGGTCCATAATAATTAAAGTCGGTTTATAGTTTTTTTTTTAAACAAATCAATTATTTTGTTTATAGTTTATCAAATTATAACTAGGTACGTCACAATGGATAGGGTATATGCATGGATTTTATTTAATTTTTGAATTGATTATTTAGGATTAATTAGGTTACAGAACCGAAAAAAAATATCAATAACAAATAAAAAACTAAAAATAAAACTGCACTCAGTTTCGGGTGATAAAAATACGGTCACTGGCCCTTGTGTTCTGTGGCGTCACGGTTCACATTTGTCAACTCAAAGTGCGTTACTTCATTCGCCAAAGCCTCATGACATGACAAATTGACAATAGAAAATATACAGTGCCGTGTGATGTCAATAACCCAAGCCGAAGTACAGAAGATAGTTACGTAATTTATAAATTACTAGCAGCGATTCGCGGTTTCACCCGCGTATTTCCCGTTCCCGTGGGAATTCGGGTTTAAAATAGCTATGTCACTCCCTAAAAAGTAAGCTGTTAATGGTCAAATATTTTTTTATCGGTCCTGTAGTTTCGGTGCCTATTCAATACAAACAATCAAATCCTTCCTCTTTATATATTAGTATAGATTCCTGTATTGCATCACTACCACAAGTCCTCACCTGCAAACTCCCTGCTGTACAGCAACAGACTAGTCTGCAGCACTTGCTGCGGCGCGGCCTCCAGGAACCCTTCGAAGACGCGCAGCAGCGCGGCGTCCGCGTCTTCCTTCAGCATCAGGGCATAGTACGCGCGCTGTTTGTCCGGCTGGTGGTGCCGTTCTGAACGCCGGGATTTTAACGCGTAGCTGTGGAGAAAAGGCATTTAAACATAGGCCTTTAGGAAAGGCTTTAACACCCGCAGTTTTTAACGTATTCACTGCCCAGCCTCTGCGGTGCGACCCGCAGGGGCGCGCCGCACGTGGTGGAAAATGGCACCTGCGTCTTGGGCCATGAAGGTGTTAGTGTTTAAATGAAGGAATATGTCCAAAGTAAAGGAAAAAGGGCCTTGTCGGTGTAGTAGTGATTCCGCATCTTCTTTCCACGTGAAAGCAAAATATCTTAATTACTGCAGTTCGCTCCGCTCGCCATTGTCCACTCGCAGCTTCTTTTAAATGGTATTGCTTTTTTCCTAACGTCGTACAAGTTTTATAAATTCGTACGTAAGTCGTTATTTCTTTCTCTTTAGCTTCAGTAACAGTTTTGCCAATCGTTGTATTTCTAATTTTGTATGATGGCTCGCTCTGCTCGCCAGCTCAGTATGCTACTCTTTGTAACTTATCGTTTTATTTATGAGCAATTGATAGGTACCTTTTGATTTTTTCGTGAGTTTTCGGAGAAGCGTTGTTAAATCAAAGAAGTGTCTATCAAGTTTTTGACCGGTCCGAATATCGTAGCTGAGTAGGTACCTATTAGCAGTGTACTTAGTGACCTACTAAGTAGGTATTATTCTTTAAGTACTTACATGTTGTAACGCATTGGTTTTTTTGTTAAACTGTAATGTTACATTACGATGATAAATAAAATAAAATATAGTATATTCAAATCTTATTCATCATAGTGGGTCCGATTTTCTCACCATTATCCCGCGAAATTGCCTATAAGTAGTTTTAAGTCGAGGTGACTGACACGCGTCTGATTATGTTAAACACATATCTCAGTCTACTCTAGTCTTGAATAAGACATTGAATTTATAATCTTGTGTAACTATTAAGTAGGTAGAAAATAAGTTGCATGAATAAGTCCCTGCATTAGAAATTTCAATGAGGTTATTGGCATAAACAGAGACGAGCAATATTGTACCTACTCATAAATGTGGAGGATTACCAGAGACAGATTACAAATAGATAAGATTATGCTAATGTTCAATGTTGCATTTGATGATAGCAGTTACCAAGAATTTGAAATACAAAGGTACCTTGTGTGGTTGTTGAACTTGTTTCTTGACAGAACATCCTTCTTGGATGCCCTAGTTTTAGATACTGACTCATTTACCTAATATCCAGTCAAATACATTGAGAATAGATCGAACATTGACGACCTCTGTAGCGCAGTGGGCGAAGGTCTGCCTGCGACGCAGGAGATTGCGGTTTCGATTCCCACCTCGGGACTAATGTGTGTACGATCTAAACGACTAATGCAGACATTTGTTCAGGGCGTTCTGGATGTTTTCTATGTATAGTAAAACATGTCCATGTAGTGTATTGTATAATGTACCTGGGTGAATCAACTATTTTACCCACACTTTGCTGTCCCCGACCATTTTTTATTAAAGTACGTTTATTGGTTATAGTTACACACTTAATCAATATGGCAATAGCATCTATGATTAATAGGCACCAAAGAAAGTTAAATTATGTTCTCGAAAATATTTAATTTCCATGAAATTTTATGGTAACTCAGTATACGAAAAATTAGCTCCATACAAAATATGCCTGTCCGAAGACCGCATTCTCTATGTAAAACTTTAATTTAAATGAACCTAAACTTCTTGCTTTCGGTTGATTCTGATTACACAACAAGTCAGTATGTTAAAGTTTACCGTGTGCATATCAAAATAAAAATAGACTTAACCACTTTTTGAAATTTTGTCCCTGGCTAAAATGATTTTACCCTTGTATGCTGAGTTACCGTCGTAAATTTTACCTAGAAACATATAGATGGTACTGTTTGCCATGGGTAGCTTCGTTTGTGTTTCCATAAGCTCGCATGGAGCGGCGGTGTCCCTAGAAGATGCCGTCGAGCCGCCAGGCCGCGCAGAACGTTCGAAGGGAGTGCGTGCCTTTTTGTGTCGTCTGCTGAGTGACCGCTATATCTCGATGTAGGTTTATTATTTAGTTAATATTATCAGATATTTTTGGAGTACCTAACATATGTTTTCGATTAAAGTTTGTGTTAGTACTATAGTCAAATGATAATGTGCTCTTTTCATGAAAATACACCATTTTGTCTGTTGAGTTACTTGTATACTGAGTTACTTTGGCGGTAACTCCAGAGACATTCTTGGTAACTCCTAAGACATTCACGTACTTAATGAGTAATACTTTGAGTAAAATGAACTTTTATTATATATTTTAGTTGTAAAACATTCAATGATTATTTGTTTGGGATTTATTTTGTTTTTTAAATTTGTTCCTTATGTATAAATATTTTTTTGTGTATACCTAATTTAGATTATTATCATGTTTTGCTACTTCTACTTTTTCTAAGTCGATTTAAATTTATTGTAAATTACTTTCTGTAAAACGAGTAAGTAGTTATGGTAAATAAATACCGGCAAATACAAATTGTAAAATAATGGTAACTCCCGTGAGCACTTCCACAAAATTAAACGGCTTGCAAAATATTTAACATTATATAAAAAGAAACAAGTTCTGGAATTTGAGACACAGAATAGGTACAGAATGAAGACGAAGAATTTACAATTGACCTTGAATGCAACACCACCAAATTCCCAGGCAAGTGAACTCAATGACTACAACGGATCACCACTAGCATGTCCGGCATCCATAGCATTCCCAAGAACTTGGCCGAAAGAAGGTAAGAAAAGACTGAGTAAAGTGCACAGCTAGAACATAAAAACACTAAAAGAAAACCAGAACAAAAAATATCCCAAAACAAGAAGGTTAAAAAAAACTGCGAAGTACCTACATGAAAAGACCAAATAAAAATAAATTATGGAAAGATATCAGAAAGAGAACCAAAATTATAAGATATTGACAAATTTGATTAAAGAACGGAGAAAGCATTGTTCAAAAGCCTTTTTGAAAGTGATATCATAGAACAAAGAAAAAATCCTTCTAAGAAGCAATATGGCAAGTTTCAATGGCTTGGCACAATGCTTGCCCTGATGCTGGTCTCCAGCGTAACTTTTGCTCGTTGACATGGAATTAGTTTTTTTATGTTACAAACGTGCTCTGTGGATCCTGGCTATTTCTAAATGGAAGTCAGGACATTGGTTGCAAGTAATTCCTTCCACTCTATTGGATCCTGTAACTTTCCGTATTGCAAAATGCCAGTGCGCATTAATGAGGTGCGCAACACCTTGCACCCAACCGAAGACATGTACCTAGTAACAACTGCTAATTCTAATTCTAAGTGGGGAAACTAAGATCTGCACGGACGTCTCGCATAGAAGTATATTGTGAATTATCCCCCTACCTAAGCAGGCCCTAACCAACCCAGCTTCTTTAATTATCGGAGCAGGACTTTAGGTGACTGACAGCTTCGTTTCAGCTTTTCTGTGGCTGTGGATTTGGTTGATGCCTCAATGAGACACTTCAGCCCCGTTTTGTGTCTGGACTTCTATGTGGCCGTGCAGTGTACCACATTCTCTTCTTCTTTTAAGCAGCCATGACATAAGCTGCTGTCTGTGATTCCAGTGTTGAAAAGATAATAGTTCAATTCATTCGTGACCTGTGATGATGCCCACCATCGTTATGAGGTTCTCTCGGCTCATTTTGAGCATTGTGTTGGTGTTTTTCCTTTCTTTGGAGGGGAATATTGATTTGGTATGCTTGCAGTCTGTCCGACGCTCCCATAGCTTTTGGTGTTCTTTTTCAGAGTTAAGTTTTAATCTGTTTTTGACTTCTGTTGTGGGTGGGTTCAAGAAACTTCAAGCGATCTTGTTGTGTTGGAGTTAGTCTTGCTCTTACCTTGGGTAGTCTGTCTGCGTTTATGATGCCTGGGCAGGATCGACTCTCTTTCCATTCTATGCAGACCTTAGTACCTACTGCTGTCAAACAGCTTGGTCATCATGGGTTTTTGAATACTAGCGGCCCCGCCGGTCGGATATCTCGCCATGCCAGCCGTAACGATATCAACCGGCGGGCTTTGGCCACCGCTAACGTAGGTACCAGCTATTCTCGACCCGAATGGTTTGTTGCCTGATAATGGTATGAGGCTCGACGGTATGACACTAGTCCCATAGGAGTTGGGGAGGCCCATTGTGTGGTATGGTACATGCGTCGACACACTTCCGTCTTCCCATTTATCAAGAACAACCGTGAGAGGCAGATTTGGCCGAGGATCTCAAAAGGCGAAATTATGCAGATCGCGACAGAGCCTACATATGAGACGCTAAGTCCGTTGGGTACCGAGGCTCTTCGGATGTAAAAAAAATTCTGAGATTCTGGTCGAAGTGATCTGGCGCAGCACTTCAGCATTGCCATACAGCGGGGCAATGCAAGCCAGTGTCTTGGGCTCCATATCAATACCAGTCGGACGCATCCGACTGGTATTGATATGGATCAGTTGAGTTACCTCTAGATTGGATGCAACAGTTTGCATTTAGCTCAATTGCAAATACTTGGCTTAATTCATATTTATATTATTGATTGTAAATTTGTAATTTTCTTTGTCTGTTGTTGATTTATTGTTTGTTTTTTGATTTTGTATCATAAATTATCGATTTAAGTTTATTCAATGTTCCAAGCTGTTTATTTATTAAACCAATATTTTTCTAGTATGTCTTAAGCGTTACCAAAATTTGTCTCTGGAGTTACTTGATGTCCCAAAAATAAACATTACATATCCGATCGTAAAATGCGTATTTCTTTCCATTTTATCTTTAAATTGCCAGTACCTTATTTGAACAATTAGTGAGCTTCCTTAAATAATTCATTTTTATTTGTAATACTTTTATATTTAGTTTAATGTAGAAACAGCTATAATTTTTTGGATAAGGGTAACGCAAAAGACCAATAGCAGTAAGTTTTCTACTAAAATTTAAGTATTATATTTAGACTGATTTTAGCAAAATATTTGATTATGCATGCAGGATAAAAAAAATGAAAATGAGTAATGGTTTCGAGTTTTATTCAGCATTTATGTAAGATTAAGTGGCGGTAACTCAGGTGACAGATTTTGAGGGTCTGTGTTGTAGTTTCTTGTAAAAAATAGCTAAAATATGAATAAACGTCCGTGCCCTTCTAGGTTGTTAAAGTAGATGAAATTTCTAATGCCCTAATCAAATTAGAATAAAAGAATATAAATGTTTTTATTTTTCAAAAAAATATTTCTACACTGTCCAAAGTGTGGGTAAAATAGTTGATTCACCCACCTACATTAGTTTAGTACCCATACCCATAACACAAGCTCTGCTTAGCTTGGGGGTAGAAAATGCTGTAAATTGTCTATCATTATTTTTTATTTATTTTACATTTAAATTAGGGTCTATCAATCTACTATGTTACAACTCAGAGCTTCCACAACCAATATTCAGTTATCTTATCTTACAGTTGAACTACTTTTTACCCGATTACCAACGGAGGGTTGAGGTTGATACCCTATATGTTTGTATGTATGTAGGTATGTAGCCGATTTTATGTTCCCTCAACCTCAACCTCAACAGGCAGTATTGGTCCACTGCTGGACGCAGGCCTCCCCCTGATAATCGACTTATTGGCATTTGTCTTATGGGGGGTGATGCCCATAATCCCCACGCTGGGCCTGCGGGTTGGGGATCGCAGTTCGGTGGTAGAATTGTTCTGCAGGGGGTGCTGCTGCCCGCCCCCCGATATATATATCCCTTAATCGCCTCTTACGACACCCACGGGAAGAATTTATGTTCCCACATACCGCTGTAACTACTAATCCGATTACACCAAATGGCGTATCGTTCGATTCGTCTCAGAATGCCGGTGGTTATAGTCTCGGAGACATCAGATAAAATCGGGGATCTAACGGGATCTAAGTGGGGAGTGAAAATTATAACTTTAGTTAAATTGCCCGTGATGGGGTATCGTTGGAAAGAGCGTAGTTGGTAGGTACAGATAATAACATCTTCATACTTATTACTAGTTTCTGCCTGTGTCTTTGCACCCGTTTTTTTACGGAAATGTTTAATGGTGATTTCTATCAAAAGGGAATTGAATTGTTTATTTTAGAGGATTTAAAGTAGCCTTTGTTTGATTGCAGGATTGAATTTACCTGTACTTATGTAATTTCAGCCTGATCCATTTAGTAGTTTTGATGTTAAGAAGTAACAAACGTCCATCCATCCAAACTTTCGCATTTATAATATTAGTGATATACTTAACCCTAAAGATGATTGTTACTGAAGGTAAAATAAAATAAATTCGTTAAGTAAAAAATGGGGTCTAAGGGGATAACGCGATCTAAGTGGGGAGTGAAAATTCCAAAGTTAGCAAATATGCCTGCCTAACTACATTACTAAATATGAGTTTATAACAAGCGTTCAATGCTGTTCCAAATAAATATTACCTACCGATTGAAAATTATCCATCATTGAATTTTTGGAGACCTTTGTAGACCATCGCCAAACGTAACGCCTATCCAGTTTGAAACTATGTATTTTGCTTTACGTTCAAAACAAAAGATATCGAGGAAGACGGGGTTGGCTGGCAACTATTCACTTCACAGAAAAATCACCCTAGTGGGGTAAGGCGCAATTTTTGCTGACTATACCTACTTATATAATTCATTTGCTTGGGGCCTCCGACACCTGAATATAAAAAAATCAATAGTAGTCTGGTTGTAGTTTTTAACATTATTTTATTTGTCTGAGGGTTACACTAATAAAGTTAATCGAAAAAGAAAAAAAACGTGCCCAATATTTTCTAATAATCTAACTGACGGATTAATTAGAATTTTTGAGTCGTCAGGCGTATTTGCTGATTGCAAGGCTTCCTTGACTGCAGTCATGTCAGTTGGCAAATAACCGTCCGTGTATATGGCCCCTTTGTCGAACTTTTACGACATCTACACGTTGGGTCAATACGTCCTACCCGTCATGACCTACTGAGCTGAGACGATAGGGCTGGTCCACCAGTTTAAAGTCGCTCAGCGAGCTATGGAAAGAGCTATTTATGCTCGGAGTCTCTCTGAAGGATAGGATTTGTAAAGAACACATCAGACAGAGAACCAAAGGTTATCGACATAGCTGAAAGAATTAGCAAGGTGAAGTGGCAGTGGGCCGACCATATCTCGCGAAAAACCAAAGAGTTCTTGAGTGGAGACCGCGACTCGGCAAACGTTAGTGTAGGTCGCCTTCCAGCCAGGTGGGTTGGTGATCTGCGAAGACTGCAGGCAGATGCTGGATGCGTCAAGCTGAAGACGGGGTGCTATGGCGCTCATTAAAAGGAGGCCTATGTCCAGCAGTGAACTAATATAAGCTGATGATGATGATGATGACAGGTTGAGTTAAAGGGCTCGAAACTTATGCCGCAATGTCCACAGGTATGCACCTCATCAATTAAGAATTCAATGTAAAATTTAGTCAATGGATTTTGGTACTTACATGAGAGCATCTGTGAACCTCAGGATTGGAGCCATCTGTAGCACCAGGATGAAGATCCGCAGCCATTTCCTTCTCGTGACCTGGTCCGACACCGACTCTAAATGCTGCTGCTTGTCTTGAGCATACCTGTAACACAATAAATGTACAATTAGAAAAGGTGGAATTATAAAATTAAACACTGGCACAGAAATAAAGATATTACACTAAACACTGTAATAAGGGTAAGTATAGCAACTTTCTGAGTTAGAGTAAGTTCATATGTAGGTATAAATGTTAGTGGTTTACATTTAAAATTTTACATCATAAAGTTAGTCCTCAATAATATATAAATAAGTAGGTACCTATTTATTAAATTTGAAAAACCTACTTACTTAAATTACTATAAAACTAAATATTAAAGATATTAAGAAAAATGCAAGTATGAGCCTTGCTAGAGGCATGAAATTAATTAAAATATAATTGGTATGTAATGGAGGTTAGGTAGTTAGATAAATAAGTAAAGGAAAACAACTTACATTCTGATAGAAACAGCTGTGTTTACGAAGGCGGGAACCAGGATAAATGCCAGGGTCCAACCGAATTCTGTTACTCTCTGCGCTAAGAAATACCTCACAGCGATGTTTATATCCAGCCCCAGGTCCACAAAATGCCCAACGATGGCCACAACATACATAAAAATATCTAAGCGAGTTACGTGAATTCTCTCCGGCATACGGTCCGGTTCATCGTAAGAAACTTCATTGTGAAGTAAATCTCTAACTGCTTTAGTCATTTTCTGTTAGTAATCTGCAGAAAGATTTTGATTATCGAGCATGTTATTAATTTGATCAACAAAAACACTAAACAGACATGCGACTCCCGCCGCGCGCAAAATTCTTTTGTTTATTTTCTTTCTTCGGGAATTGATTGGGATGGAAGAAGCTATTTCCACGGATAGTCTTTGACAACAAAAACTAAACTAAATCAATGACGACAACCTAAAGAATATGCTCGACTTTCCGGTTCACGTACACACATGGAGTTTTCAAAATTTTCCAATTCTTTTCTAGTTTTCTCTATGCTATTCAGAGTATGACATACGAACGAACATCAAAAATTACAACGTCAACGTCACGGAAAACAAACAAAACATTTGCCGTGTCAGTCATGTTCATGCACGAAAATCTCGAGAAAAATAGAAAATAATTCGTATTTATTGTGCTATTGCAACTATGGTGTCCCGAAGTATCACCGAAGTTTACGTGCTGATGCGTAACAATGCAATACAAGGCCGACAAATATTTGCTGAGCAGGTTCGTCTTATTTCATCACCCACTACGTATTTTTATTTATTGATTTTGTTTTCTTGTAGAATGCTGCAATCACACTGCTAGCTCGGATGCATCGCAGATATACCTCTCATTCATATATTCTTAAAATACACCCTCTAGTGGTCAACATATTAGTTAATAAATAAAAAATAGGTAGGCATTTCCACACCCTTTAATCTTATTTATAACTTACCTACCTATTCTTTGCTTAGAAATAACAGTGTTTTTCTTTCCATTAGCCTACACTCATGGTTCAGGTATTGCTTGTCACATTTACTTCCATTATTTACTATAAATATGTAGTTTTAATTTATATTGAATACATTATGTACCTACTTATTTGCTCAAGTATGTGATTGTTGATTAATCACATACTTGAGTTCACACTAATATTATAAATGTGAAAGCAAATGGATGTCGGTTACCTCGTCATGCGGAAGCTACTGAACGGATCAGCTAGAATTTTGCACAGATGTAGTAGACCTGGAACAAAAACTACCTTTATCCTAATAAAATGAATAAGATGTCGCTGGCGAAAGCTTGTGTGAAACGCATGGTGATTATGGCAGCCCCATAGAAATTTTTGAATCTATGTTTTTTCTCTCAATGCAATTTAATTTTGAACAACAATGTTCTTTGTACCTCAAACATGTTTTCTGTGTGTGGCTTAAGTTATTATTTTTTACACAATTAATTACAAACCATATTATTTCACCTTGTGAATTTCAGAGCCATGACAATGAGCGAGTGCGACTGATGCGCTCAGGTTCTCGAGATCTGGAGGGTGGTGAGGCACTTCTGCCCCCACCCTGGAGTGATGCGCTTGAAGAGGCGCATTACGTCATCACCAGGTAGGTGAAAGTTTATAGGTTCTAAAGAACATAACTTTGAAGGAACCTGATATTTTGGCCCTGCCTGGGTTTTCAAAACTGCTTATGGTTTTTTATCTGGATTTCAATGTTTTAAAGCATTATCTATCTACTGAAAAGCCAAGAACTTATATTATTCTATAGATGCTTTAAGCCACACAACAGCACACAACTTGAACAATTTGAATTCACGTTATACATCAGCTGTCACGTCCCGTCTTAACCAGTGTCAATATAATGTAACCCCTATACCATCTATTCTTTTACCTGTATAACCATTATCAAATATAAACTATAATTTCAGGCTCCGCACAAAACTATCAGAACTGACAGCTCGGCAAGACCGCCAGATCCGACGCCCAGCGCTTGATGACACATCAGAGCAAAGACACATCGCGCGGCTCACGTCAGAGCTAGCGCGGCTCTTCAACACCACTCACGCACACATCTCTGCCATTCGGCGACATGCCAACACCGGTCAGTAAACTAGCAGAGCTCGCGTCAGATAAGATCAGAGCAAAGCCATGTCATCACGACAGAGCTAGCGCGGCTTTTCTACATTGTTGATCAAAGTGCGTGGTGACGCAGCGATGCACCAACCACGGTCCAGATAAGATCAGAGCAGAGACATCATGGCAGTTAGCGCGGCTCGTCCACAGTATAAACAGTTCCTCTATTTTTATCTACCCCAATAGAGTATATGCATGCATTTTTTTTATCGATTATTTTAAACATGACTGAAAAAAATATAACTGCCAAACAAATTTAAATTGTTGGGGTAACAAACAAAAAGAATATACTCAGTTTCGTGTGATAAAAACGCTGCCAATCAAAACTTCATGAACATACAAAAATGTTAGCCACATGCATTTTAATTTGAGAAAATGTTTGAAGGTCTGTGTTGTATATTTTGAATAAAACTATAGGAAACATGCTTATTATATTGACACCAAAAACACAATCAACAGTGAGCCTGGTAGTGTAATATGTTTCGTAGCAGAAGACCACGGAGCCAGATAATTAGTGATCCTGTGATCTAGACAGACATAGACATAGACAATCATCTCATTCTTAACTTAGGTATCTCACAGAAGTAATATTTTATACATGCTTCTGTACGCGTGTTAGCTCTCGTGGTATTATTTTTTTTGGAAAAAAAACTCAATCAATTTCTTGGTAGAGAGTAAAACGCCCTTTTTCTTTTGCAGGTAACAAAACTGAACAGAAACTAGTAACTAACGTGGTCCTCGCTCTAGTGACAACCCTCCAGGAACTCTCCGTTACCTTCCGCACGGCGCAATCTAACTACCTCAAGTCTTTAACGTCGAGAGAAGAGCGATCCAACGCTTATCTAGATCTACCTAACTTCGAGGAGCTAAGTCTAGAAGACGACCTCCTTCCCGGACTTAGTAACAATCAAACCGATCTCTTATTTTCCCTTCCCAGCACATCAGGCACTCAGTTCATGGATGATGACAAAACACAACCCGAATTCCAAAACAAAATGCTAACACAAACCCAAATGTTGCTGATGGAAGAGGAAAAAACTAAAATGATAGCGGAGAGAGAAGAAGAGGTTAATAAAATAGTTCGATCTATAACAGATTTAAACGATGTCTTCAAAGACTTGGGCCAAATGGTGAATGAGCAAGGGACCGTACTAGATAGGATAGATTTTAACATAGAGCAGACACATACCTCAGTTTTCGAAGGCTACAAGCAGTTGCAGAAGGCTGAGGGTTATCAAAGAAAGAATAGGAAAATGCATTGCATTTTAGTTTTAGCGATAACTCTGATAACTATGCTGATCTTACTGATCATCGTAAAAAGCTAAAAATAAATAGGCCAAACAGGCTTGTTATGTGATAAAGTTTAAACCACAGTTTTTAACGAACAAAAATCGCGCAGAGCATTAAAAACGAAATGTATTCAAGAGAAAGCCTTATCTTCAATTTTAGATGATTGTCTAAATTGAACTATCATTCCTTAAAGTATAGGTAGAATGTAGAAGTAGGTGGAACCTTGAACATTTTGCACCAAAAGGCATTTTTAAAGGAACCCATGGCTAACTCCCGAATATTCTTAACGCAACTCTGATTTAAGTACAAGTCAAGTAGTCGTTTTTGACAGTTTCCCATAAAATTCTGTCTGAAATTCGTCATTAGAGACGTGCTTAAATCTGAGTTACGTTTGAGTATTCGGAGGCTAGTCAACTCCCCAACAAGAGCTCATGAGAGGTCATGAGCTCTTGTTAGGAGTTGACTTCCCATGGATTGTACCATAATCACACAAGATTATCTTAGATGCATGTGTTGTTTTAATGTGAATCTTTGTGTATCGAGTACCTTAAATTCTATATTTTGATTTTGAATGTGTAAAAGTAAATGTTTTACTATTTAAGCATAATTTATTTAAAAAATACTTTATTTATATTAACTTAATCTAAATCTAGTCTGGATTATATTGTATTGATTAATTAACAAAGAAAATTACAACTAGATAATAGAAACAAATTATAATCTATTTACAGCTAACCTGGGCTAACCGCAACAGACTGTAATAATGGTTTGATCAAATATTATTTATCATAGCATGCCCAATGGTTACTACTCACACCTATACCTTAGGTCTAATCTACCTATGTAGTCCCTACCTTCTATACATAAAATATCAAGGTGCATAGACCGATATTTGTGCCAATAAATAACTACTTTCATACTTCCGTATTGCTGACACTTATGTTATTTAATCTAATTAGTATCATGTAGGTAGGCAGTTCTACTTAATTTAAAAAAAAACTGGCAGACTGATTACGGTAAAATATCCCATGCAATATTTGACATTTGAAAGTCTTTTTGATGGCCTTGAGAGCCATTTCACTGGCTTCGCCATACAATTGCAAATTACGAAGGCCGTTTAACGGGCTTTCAAATGTCAATAAAGCATGGGTGGTTTTGCGTAACTCAACTGCGGAACGACTTTGTGTTTAGATAAGAGACCAACAAAATTGGCTGGTTTTGTTTGATTATTAATATCTTTGTTGTGTCTGCTTTTCAAACTTTTATTTGAAAAGTAATTTTAGAAGTAGTAAGTATAGCTACTTCTCACATTATATATATATATATATGTATCTATGTTGCTACTAATATATAGTCTAAAAATGTATGGTCGAACACCTACTGTAAACCTATCATTGTATTAGATACTACATGGATATTACTGAACATTTTTACGTTTAGTTGTAAATAATGTTATTTATTGAATCAAGTGCAGGATATATGATTAAATTATTCCAAAAATCTTGTTCTTTATTTAAAGACCAAATAAATTGCCTTACCTTATATACTTAATGTAGACAACCTGACTGTGATTAATAAAAAAAATATCAATGACCGTATCTCTGTTCAGAGGTCAGAGTAGTCCAGCAGAGCTTGTGTCAGATAGACCATCAGCAGAGCTAGAGCGGGAGTGTAACACGTACGCACGCACACATGCCAACCACATTCAGTAGACGAGCAGAGCTCGCGTCAGATCAGAACAGAGCAGCGATTTAATAACTAGTGTGTCTACCATGAGTTGTCACAGTTAAATCGTTTGACTTATCTACGTTCATGGCCTGACGGTACTACAGTATAACGTAAATCTGCCTACGCGACGCGACTCATACGGCGCACTTCCTAACTATCCGCTAGAAGAGGTGCTTTAGAAGTTTTTATACATTTTTATACTACACAGTCTATAGATAGAAAACTGTACTGTATAGATTGAAAACTGTACCTAACCTAGACATTGGTCGCAATAAAGTAATTTGACATCATTACATTATTTTATCGCTATACCAGCGCTGTTCAATGCCTGGTAGAGCAGTGATGTCTTCTTATCTCTGCCAGTTGATCCGCGATATGCCCACCACATAAGAATTTAAAATTGTGTTGCATGCAGTTGCTCTGCACCTCTATCATGTACCTAGTTGGTAACTAAAGAAAGTTCAATAAAATTTGGAAGCTATATTTATGTTTATATAGTTATGTTTTTACAGGTCTAATCACTAGTATTTATTTACCCTTGAGCTAATTGCAGACTGTTGCAAACAATCTACAGGTAGCTCAACTGATTAAGCGTGATTAAACACTGATTTTTAAGCAACTATTCAAGACCCCTCACTCAAAACATTTTTATCAATTAACACTGCAAGCTTAGATGGGGTTCAAAGTAGGTCATGGAGGTTGTTGACCTTTGCCGACCCTTTTATGCATAGTGACCCTTCTGGTCATGCTGTGGTATGTATTTATCTATTTGTGGAAATAATTAGGGTTAGGTCATACTAAACCAGTTTAAAGTAGAATTAAAAGAAGGATAAAAGAGTTTAACTGATCTTATCAAGTAGTTTCGTCTCGCCTTAGGGTCCAAATGACACTACGAAAAATGACTAACATCGTTTCGCCCATTGCGGAACTATTTCACTATACATTGCTGGTTTTGAAAAATCTTTAAAATTTAGGATACTAAGATAAAAACAACAGTTTGAATTGCACTAAAGAAATATATTTAACTGCGATCCTCCATAACCATAAACCAGGATGGCAAGTACAAGTACATCTTAATTTAAAACATAAAACAGCTTTTGTCACGAAAATTGAAAACATAATATTTCAGTCATTCAGAAATTCTTAACATGGTTCACAGAAAATTAAATAGGTAACATTATAAGAAGTTACAAATGAAGTCCTCAGTAGATTTTTCAGTAAGATTCAATGAGTTGTTGTAATTTATTCATAATAAAGCAATAAAAGGTATCTTCTGGACTTATGAGACAGAGATGAAAAGTTGTGTGTTTAGGAGATTCAAAGCAAGAGTTAAGAAATTACACACTTTTAGTTTCATTGAGTCAGGGTAAAACAATGAGGTCACTAAAATAATTAGGTTGGAATTATTTACAACAATACTATGCTATGGATTTATCTATCTATTGAAGCTATCCTTTTGCCAACAGTCAGCAGTACATAGTAGTTGTAGACAGTCCATAAGCCACCATACTTGAATAAGAATATGGGCATGTACTCACCTTCTCTGACAGACATACAATCAAATCATTCAAACACAAATTACAACACAACATGGACACTGGCAGACTAACAGTCTTTGTGTTTACTATAAAATTCATCTAGATATTTCTTATACGCTTCCTGGGTAGCCCATAGGTGAGAGGCTTGCTGGTTCAACGGGCTGGCAGTGTTAGGTTCTGCTAGCAAGCTCTGTATAGACAGCAGGATTGTTCGCACATCATACAGCGCTGTCCACTTATCTTTTAAAATGTCTAGACAGATCATGCCACTAGGGTCTACATTGGGGTGGAAGCATGGCGTCACAAATTTCACCATAGGAGGTGCGTAGGGGTAAGAATTAGGGAATTCTAAGGATAGTTTGTATTTGTGGCCGGCGTATACAGTCTCCAGAGGCCCGTTTATGGTTCCGATCCACTTGAACAGGTTGTCACACTCCGGGAAGGCTGAAATGCCTTTGTCTGCACATCTCATGAGTTCCATTAGCTCCTTTTGTAATCTGTGTGATGAGAAAGATGGTTAAAAACATTGTGCTTGTCATTAATTGAAAGGTAAGAAATCGATTGAGATTACAAGGTGGCAAACGATTGTTTTTGGTGACTGCACGAAAAACCGTTACACCAGGGAACAGTTCGATGTTTATAACTCAGCATTTTATTGCTTAAATTATGAAATACTGCCAATACACTGTATGTAATCAATTTGCGATCTGTATATCATTGAAAGGACGAAAACAGAAGTGAAAATTACGTTTGTACGTACCGTTTACTGACTGCATGGTTGTCCTTTAGTTTAATCGTGTCCTCGTTTTGTTTAGCGGGATTGGACGAAGATGAATAGTGTGGATTAACATTTTGAGCCATTTTTGAGAAGAAATTAACAAAACGATGCCTCCAATATCAACAAGATTTCTGTTGAAACACGACAACTTCCTGTAATTTGAAAATAGCTCAATTTTTATTGGACGTCCCGTCGACGACGTTTGACAGCTAAGCAAAATGGCGGATATCATTTTGATGGCTTGACTAAATTAATATATATGCTTGATGGTGGCACGAAGTCTGGCATTAATAAAAAATCCATACTATACAAAATTCAAAAGTCTGTCAGTTGTTACGTTTTCACACATAAATATGGCTTAGGGTTTATGGTTTCTCGAGGTATTTCATTTCTCGGGTCTCGAGAATTCTCGAACTCAATTTCCCGGGTATTCTCGGGACATCGAGAAATTTTCATTTATTATAAAAAGTATAGAAAAACGTCGCCAGTACGCATAATATTTATAAAAATTGGTCAATAATCAACAAAACCTCTGAGCAACATAAACAAATTACAATTTTTTTCTTCTTTCTTAGAGAACTAAATAAAATCAACATTTTTAAACTTTAACAGCTTTCTTGTCTGTGATAAACTCTGATTAAATAAAAAAATACTTTCATATAAACTAAGAAGGAACACCACTCGTTTAGGCTATGTCATATGTCTATGTAATAAATCTAAGTCAATAATCAAAGAACAAAAGTCTACCTAAAATTTAGATTGCTTCTTCACGTAAAAACTACTGAACGGATAGGGCTGAAATTTTCAGTTGATGTAGCCGACGTAGCGAATGTTTCATTTCAAGTCTAGAACTACTTAGACTTGGAATAAAACATTCGCTACGTTTTGTTATCTCATAAATCAGTCCCCAAGGAATAAAAATGACCTTTAAACGTTTCCATAGAAACAACGCGCACGAATCCGCAGGCAGACACTAGTTCGGTTAAAATAAAATGATAAACATTAAGATGCACAATTGCCATCATAAAGTATCCATTCAGTTCCTTTTTTTCTGAAGAAATACACATAAAGAAACAGTATTTTATATAATTAAATTTACCAGTCTGTTCTGCATCCATGAAAGTAAAATGTACGTTCGCATCCCACAACACTGCACTCACGACAAGAGTTAAAATACAAATATAAACTAACGCGGCTTAGCGCGGGGCGAAGGCTAGCACCGCTAGGATCGAGTCGTTTGTGGGTAGTACCGACAAAGGACTCCGGGGCGGTATCCTTTGATTGTACCGAGTCGGTACAAACAAAGGATGCCGCCGAAGTGCTAAAGACACAGAGTGAAATTGAAGAAAATTCTCGATTTCTCGACTTTTCTCGACCTGAATTTCTCGAGTTCGAGTCTTATGGATTTCCCGGGAATTCCCGGGACGAGAATTCCCGGGCATAAACCCTAATAAGGCTAAATGGATCTTAATGAAATTGGGCATGGAGATTGTATCCCGGGGACGGGCTATTGTCTATATTGGAAAAGAGCACGCAAAGCCGCGAGCACCAGCTAGTAAAAAATATAAATTAGTTAATAGGTACGTTCAACTTTAAATACCTATAGGTAGCCAAAGTGATTTTTGTGTTGAACGTATCACCCGAGCTAACGAAGCAGTACATTCTTATATTATATAAGAATGAAAATATTTAGTAACAATTTCGCGAAAAAAAACCTGCGATAAAATCTTCCAAATCATACAAAATTATACATCCATACAAAATGAAAAAACATTATCAAAGTAAGTCGTCAACTAGTTTCGTCTCTCCACGAGACATCATCAGTACATCCTGACTGTCTCGTGGAGAGACGAAACTAGTTGACTGCTTACTTTGAAATTGGCTCAAACAGGCTATGAGTGAGCGCATCTTCTTTCAGACCGGTGACGACGTCAAACTGGTCCGTTAGGCCGACCGGATATTTTTTTAGAAATTACCCGGCTTACGTACATATAGCCCAAATATAATAGAAAGTTTTTGCTATTGTATTGCGTATAGGTAATTTCTGAGAAATAAAATGGAATCGAAGATAGTTATTATCATGGGTTAAAAAAATGGTTAAGGTCCACCCTAACGATTTGAGGCAGTTTACTTTTCTGTTAGTTTTCTGCTTTGTAAATGCAGAAAATAAATTATCTCGTGCCAACTCAACACGTTGTTATATCACGTAAAATGTCTAAGCTGGTGCTTTGCGCGTAAAATAAAAATATTTATTTCGCGAAACGCCAAATGGCAGATTGCGAATTTGGTATTACGCGTCGAAAGGCTCTTATATTTCGTAATGTAGGTACCTATCTACCTACCCATAGATATACAAAATGATTTATTTGCCACTTTACTCATGATATTAGTAGGTACACATTACTGGCGGCCACCGCACGAGGCAAGACGAATGAAGAAACACTGCAACGCACGCGGTGTTTTTCTGTACAAGTACATACCTAATTAATAACAATGAATTATTATGAATGTAAGCGGGTTAACTACGAACCTTGTTTGTGTTGGAAGAACACCACAAACACAAACAAGGTTCGTAGCTAATCCGCTTACATTCATAATGAATTCGTCAAACTACGAAAGTTTCTTTAGTAAAATAACAATGAATTAGTAGATGCAGGTCAGTACAACCTGCATAGTCAAGATATTTACTTCTATGCAAGGCATAATCAGATAATACATCTAGGTAGGTAGGAAGGTAAGTACTTACCTACATAATACTTTCACTTTCATCAAACTAAACTCGGTCGTGTTTGCTCGAGCGTGAAATTAAAAATAAGCGACAGTTTCAAATAAAAGAAAGAACACCATGACATAAAGACGCTGAGGCTGTCGTTTTTATATCATTAAGATTTAAAGTTGTAAGTAAAGCTGTTGTTAAAGTTATTGTTTCTGTTCTTGTGTTTTATCATGGGTTATTACGTGAGTACCTACCTACCTACATCTTTGTTTCCACTTGTTATTTTTATTCAGGCAGGTGTCGCTTGATATATACGTAAAAACACCTTAATCCTTTATAATTAAACCCACTCAGGATCAGTAGACACCTCTTTAGGCGCAGCGCGAACTTGGACATTTTTATGTCCTGTGTCAAATACAAGCTAACGATGAATATTATTTGATTTTTAGAGAATCAGTATGAATGAAATCATCCACTCCCTGCAAATACGTGTGTCCAGTTGCCCCCACTTAACGCATACCTACTCATTGGCGTTGGCGATGAAAAAATGATCGTTGTCGGTAATTGGAAACTAAAAGTCGGCAGTTGAAGACACAAGCAAGTTTAACAAATTTCCTCATAAATTGTACTGAACTATGTTCAGCTAGCTGAGCAATCGGATAGGTACAGCATCAACGGTTACCAGTGACCAGTAGTAGTAACGGGCGACTGAGTCCGATAACCGCTACAGGACACAGCAGTTACGGTTCCCTGCGATGCTGTGACGTGTTGGCAACATAAAGTATCAACGTTTGCGCAGTGCTTAATAATAATAATTTGTATTTAAATACATCGGCTTCTGTCGTTAAAATCAAGGGTGGTTCTTTAGTTTGATTGTGTATATTTATCAGTTCCATGTCAAGCGTCGTTTCAAAATTGTCAAGCAGTTTGATGTCTATCGTATCATGTCACGTCATCAAATCAATCAATGACATGTCAAGCAAATGACAGTGCCTTGCCTGCGAGTGTGGTGAGTGTGACGACGATTGTTTTGTTTGTATATTTTCGCGTGAATTCTTTCTTGTAATAAAACAATAATTCCTCCTATCTAAACTAAATACGCTCGATTTCGTGTGATTTGCTATTCAGTTCAAAAATCAATTGAAGATGCCGTTCGTCTACTTCGAAAACACTTTCCTCACCGCAAATGACATCTCAGATGTTTCATCACTAAAGTGCAAGATATCACAAAAATATGGCCTTCCCACGACAGACCTGTACGCTACGATCGACGGCGCTAAAATATCAGATAGCTTACCGCTCACAGGCCTGGATAAAGTGGTCAGAGTGTCGTCAAGACTTCTTGGTGGTAAAGGAGGTTTTGGTTCCATGCTCCGGGCTATTGGCGCGCAAATTGAGAAAACAACCAACCGTGAAGCCTGCCGCGACCTTTCTGGACGCCGCCTTCGTGATATAAATGAAGAGAAGAGACTTCGCAAGTGGTTGGACGGGCAGGAAGAGAGAGATCGTGAGACAGCTGAACGCAAACAGAAAAAGATTGAAAAACTCCTTGCTGAGCCAAAAATAGACGTCAAGATGACTCCAGCATACGAAAAGGAGCGTCAAGGGTTGCCAGAAAGGATCAGTTCGGCGGTGGATGCAGGCTGGCAGGCTGCGGGGAGCTCGGAGTCTGGCACAAAGCGCAAAATTGAGGATGATAAATCTAAAGGCAAGAAAAAAGCTAAATTGTGGATAGATGCAGATCTGTCAGACTGCTCCTCTTCAACCGAGGATGAGCAAGAAGAAGAGGTAAAGAAGACGGAAGCCAAAGAAGTGGCAGCATCAACAGATAGTGGAAATGACTCGGACAAAGCCTCAGAAGCTAGTAGTATTGTTTAATAGGGCCGAATGCTTGAAATTGAATTTTTTTTACTTCATGGTAATAATAGTTTAAAAATAGAGTAATTGAGGTTGAGGCTTCATTATATTTTGCTCTATTTGCTGCAAAATTACATTATTAGAAACAAATTAACAAAAATTTTTTTTTAGAAGTGGGAATTTAATAACTTAATTTATAAGCTCACTGCCAAGTCACATATTAAACTAAATTATTATCACAATAAGAAATAGAACCATTGTTTATGTGTATAAAACTTTTCATACATTTTAGTAAAATTAGTATCTACATTATAATTATGTAGATACTTAATAAATCCCTAACTGTTATTGTGGATAAGTCAAGGCCTTATGTAAATATGCATTATGTTAGGGTATTGATAAATAAATCATTATTGAAAAATATTTCATGTTTCTTTGTTAATACAGTAAACAAGGCTTAAGGCTTTTCTGTTTATTAGCAATAAACAGAAAAGCCTTAAGCCTTGTTTACTAGGACGGGGAGCGTGCAGCAGGGCGTGCAGAGGCGCGTCGTTACCGTAAACACAAACATATCGCAATGTACGGTGATGTTTATGGATATATAACAGGCGGGGCGTGCAGAGTGATGGTGCAAGTCGCGTGCGACGCCGCATCGCTCGCTTAAACAAACCTATTGCATGCATAGGCGTTGCGTGAGGAGAGGAGAGAGGCGGTCCGCCGAGTGCGACGCCAATGCACGCCCCGCGTCTCCGTAAACAAAGCCTTACGGTTCTTGCAGCAAATTGTCCTCCATATAGGTAGGTACCTATATAGGAACCTGCTTTGAAATCAGACTCTTTCAATGCACCAAACCAACCTCCGTAGCCTTTCCTAATCCTTAAAATCTGTTTTTGCACTTTTCTCATGTACTGAAATCCCTAACAGCAGAAGACATGGTGCGTTGTACTCCTAGCGCTGGTGGTGGCTGCTGCCGCGCGTCCTCAAGAGTTCGATGACGAAGACGACGACGGCTCGCACGCGGGGGATAGAAAAGGTATATATATATACATTGCTGATAGTTTGAGTATGTATGCTTACGGGAGCGCCTTTTGTAATTTAATAGCAATTTTCAGCGATGTTTTGACCCTATACGTAACTTATCAGCCTAACTTATCAGCTCCGCGAATCCCTGCTTAAAAAGTACCTACCTGAGCATGCAGGGTATGTCATGCATGTCCTGTTATAATGTAGGCACTTACCATGACTTACATTATCGCGCGGTACAGTAGGTACAATACAAACACAGAAATTGTACCTAATAATAAGCTACTTATTACGATTTCTGTGAATACAAACAACGCTCCTATTGTCGTGTATATTGTATGGCGCATTTACAAAGCAACGACTGTTTTTTAAAGTACCTACAATACATTGTTTTATCTAGCTCCAATTAGTATAATATAATGAATATTGAATGCAAATGATCCGTTTATTAGATAAAGAAATAAAACCAGTACAATACAATACAAAAATTATTTATTGTACCTACGCGCTACGTCATAAAAATAACACAATGGGCACACTTATCGCTTATAATAAGCGATCTCTTCCAGGCAACCTTTGGATGGATAGATTTTGGTTGGGACGTCTATGGTTCAGAACATTACACCTACCTAATTTACTTACCAGAATGTACTGCACTAACAGACTGAGTGTGGATATGGAGAGTCGCATTATTTATTATGTTTTGTATGACCGCCTTAATCAAATAGAGAGAATAAGCCTTTGTACTTGCTCAGTCTAAATCTTCAGGCGCTTTCAATAGCAAACCATTTTTAACTGACGAAAAAACTGAGGAGTTAGGTATCAAGTTGACGCGTATATTTTTTTTCTAACAAGCTTTTACTATTTTCAGATGATGTAGCCCGCGTTCAAATCAAAGTTTACCGCGGCCCGACGAAGAACGACGGCTACGCCCCTTGGGGCTTCTGGGTCAAGCAACCTTCCGATGAAGAATACAACAACTGAGTTAGATAGGTACCTACCTACTTATTATTAAAATAATGTTAAGTTGACGTAGGTATCGAGGGTTGGTAGGTATGGTACAGGGACGTTTTAGAAACACTTACCGTACGGACCTTATGTTAGATTGGAAGGGGAATGATATTGTAATTGTATCTAGAAATGTGAGGAAGGTAGTAGGTACCTACGCTAATTAGATATAATATAATACTTACCTATGTTACGACCAAAGAATCGTTATTGTCTAGTTATTAACCATAACAAATAAAATTTAAATATAACGAAAGCCGTTGTTGTTTTAATCCGCCCTTCAAGTACCTAGGTGCCTGAAGACAATTACTTCTTCGTAAACCTACATCGATACTTTTATCAAAGTTCAGGTAGGTACCTATTGTAATGATTTCGTGATTGCTTCGAATAAAATTGTGAAATCTAGGTTATTTAAGCCTTATATTTATGATAAAATCATTAGAGTAATTTATGACTTATTTAAATCTACATAATTACTTTGTATTAGCTTTATAGATAGTTGACGACTTCTCGTGTTCCGTCTATTTTGTATTTGGATTAGTCGGTGCAGTCTTGTCTGTGGTTTGACGACGTCATAATTTGAGCAAAAGCCGTTTTGGAGGGAAAAACACGAGGTCGGGCATTCGGTGGCCAGACTTGGCTGAGGAAAGAGCTCTTAAAATATTGAAATATAAGTACTGTTAATTAATAATTATTTAATAAAGCTACAATATCAGTAAAGACTATTTTATTTTATAAAATCTCAGAAGTGGCGGTTGAACCAAGTAACGGTAAGTCTAGTGCACTATTTATTTTCTTATTTATTCTTAAAAACACCATGGTTATATTTCACCACACGCTGGTCAGATATTATCGTTATAATATTTTAGCAGTTTTAAAAGTAGAATATGTACCGACTTCACTTTTCAAATTCGTGCTGTTATATTCACGGAACGGTCGGTACAACGCCGAGACTATCCGGTCGTGATGACAGCTTACATTTTTTTGAAATGGTGAAGGGTACTTGGTATTTATAATGTCATGCTGAACAGAGAGTGGTATTTTAATTCTGTAGAAAATGAGTGCAGTTTCTTGACCTACCTGCAGTTGAATCGATGTCAACACGTAATGGTCGGTACTAAACCGAGACTATCCTTTCGTGGTGACTCCTTTCGTTCTGAATTGGTGGCCGGTATCTGCACTCATATTGGAATATTATTGTATTGCATTTCGTGGGGGTGTTTGCATGGCTGGTCGGTATTGCACCGAGACTTTCCAGCCTTGCTTAAGCACTTTGCGGATTGCTGTACTGTATTTTTTTTAGTTTTGTTATCAATTTCTGTACAGTGTAAAATAGTGTAAATTATTACGTGTTTTCTACATAATATCTGACCGGTCCAACCTTATTGAAACTATGCAAATCGTACATGTTTTTTATTTTTGTATTATTTTTCGAGGTGTACCTACCTATTATGCGCATAGGATTTTTGTGGCTATGTACGTCATTTACAAGGGCTATAATTTAAAGAGGCTATGTATGCCTATAGAGAGCGAAATGTAGAACCTGTAATGGTTATGTAAGTCATTTACAAGGGCTATATTCTTAAAGGGCTATGTATGCCTATAGAGAGCGAAATATAGGACCTGTAGTGGCTATGTACGTCATTTACAAGGGCTATGTTATTAAGGGGCTATGTATGCCTATAGGGAGCAAAATGTAGGACCTGTAGTGGCTATGTACGTCATTTACAAGGCCTATGTTTAAAAGGGGCTATGTATGCCTATAGTGAGCAGAACTAAGGATCTGTAGGTGGCTATGTACGTCACAATATCAATAATTCAAGGGCAATGCTTTCAAAAGTTTATACCTATCTCTATAGAGACCTACATAAGCTAAGACGTGTATATTATTGGCTATGTTCCATTAATTCATGGGTTCCCTTTTTTATTATGATTATGTACTTATGTCATTATTAGAGAGCGCCATGGGACTATATTGGCTAAGTACGCATTACACAGTTCAAGGAAATTGTGACTTTAGTCAAAATTAATAAAATGGATTTTAATTTGTTAAGCAAAACAGCTAGTTTTTTATAAATTATTTACAAACAATAAAATTAAAGAACTCGTTGATTTTATTATAAGTACTGCATTCTTTTCAATTATCATTCAGTAGTTTATAATTTATAAATATTACTACGATGTGATATTAGCAATACGACAGATACTTCTGACCAATTGTGATTAAATTTTTGAAATCAATTTATTAATATGAATTTATTGGTTGTTTGCGAGGTTATGGAGTCTGAAAGCGTCTACACTCCCGAGGAGGAACCGATGCCATCTCCAACACACGTTCTCAACGAAAAATTAAATCCAAGTCCAAACATGCGAGGAGGCGTGCAAGGCAAAGGCGCAGGTCTGTCTCAAGCTCCTCGGCATGGAACTCATCCAAATCTTCGGACAGACCAAGAAAGAAGAAGCGAATATCGTCTGAAAGATTGTCTACAAGGGATGTACTAAAATTAATAGGTAATAATCGACCAGATCCGGATCGTGGTAGGCTAAGTAACAACTACCTAAGCAATGTGGTCCCAGAATTTGACCCATCAAGTAGAGCACAAAGTATTGATAGCTGGATTAGGAAGTTTAACAAATGTGCCTCTATTTATCAGTGGGACCAAAAGCAGACCATACATTTTGCTTTACAAAAACTTACGGGCCTTGGTTAGTAGTGGTTTGAAGCCCTTCCAAACGTAATTTTCACTTGGATAGAATGGGAGGCTAAATTAAAGAAAGCTTTTCCAAATGAGCAAAGTTATGGTCAACTTTTGGAGGAAAAGTTAGCCCGCAGTAATAGAAATAATGAAACCCTTAGCGAGTATTTCTACTATAAGTTGATGCTCCTTAACACGTGCGAAATTGTAGTTAAAAAGGCTGTAAGTTGTATAGTCCACGGTATACTTGATAAGTCGATCAGACACGGTGCACAGGCTTTACTATGTGAGGAACCCGAGGATTTGTTAGGCTTCCTTAGCTCACAACGCGTGTCTGATAGTTTACCCAACAGTAGGAAACACAGCTGTGATGTACCTCTGCTTTCAGATGACGCTCCGTCAACATCTGGTAGTAATTCTATAATTTGCTTTAACTGTCGTATAAAGGGACATCCTTATCAGAGGTGCACTAAACCACTAATCAAATGCCAAAAATGTGAAAGGATTGGTCATGATAACGAAAACTGTAAGTTTCAGCCTTTGGCAACTCGTTCGTTTTCCACGAGCAAAGACATTGGGAAAACAGTCTTAATTTAAATCTAGCTTAGTTCTTCCTTGGGTACTTAAACTAAATTTAACTTTAACATTAACTTGCTTTTAAAAAAATAAGGACAGTGAACTCTTCACAAATACCTTAGGAATGTTCAATTTGTTTCCCACAGTTCATGAACCTACAAGAATAACCTCTTACTCAAAAACTTGCATCGATAACATAACTAATATGAAACGCTATGGGATACAGGTATTAGATCTAGGTATTTCTGATCATACTTGCCAAATACTAAGCACTACAACAAGTTTAAATTTTAAAGAAAAATTCTGGTATGTTGAAAAATATAACATAGATAAATATTAAGACATTTTTACAAAGTACATAGCGCAATTGAGTTTCTCTAAGGTATATTGTCAAACAAATGCAAACGCGGCATATAAAGTATTTGTTGATCTTGTGAAGATGATATTTAGTCTCAGTATTCCTTTAGAAAAATGTAAAATAACATTTAAAAAGAAAAATAATTGGAAAACTAAAGGATCTAGGTATTTCTGATCATACTTGCCAAATACTAAGCACTACAACAAGTTTACATTTTAAAGAAAAATTCTGGTATGTTGAAAAATATAACATAGATAAATATTTAGACATTTTTACAAAGTACATAGCGCAATTGAGTTTCTCTAAGGTATATTGTTAAACAAATGCAAATGCGGCATATAAAGTATTTATTGATCTTGTGAAGATGATATTTAGTCTCGGTATTCCTTTAGAAAAATGTAAAATAACATTTAAAAAGAAAAATAATTGGAAAACTAAAGGTATAAGTATAGCTAGTAAAAGAAAACGTATACTTTATTTAGAAATAAAACAGAAAAATGGCAAGGCGAGGCCGTAAATATATATAAAAAATACTGTAAAATAATGAAAAATGTAATTAGAATATCTAAGAAAATTACCAATATAAAACTTATAAAAAAAATAGTACAAACAAATGTAAAACTACATGGGGAATAATTAAACAATATACAAGTCAGCATAATAACATACATACAACGACAGACAAATTGAAAGTAGATAAATTAGAAATAAGAGAATCCTCAAAAATTGTCAAATCTTTTAATGATTTCTTAATAAAACAGATAGTCAGTCCTCTAATCAACATAGGTATTCAACACAGAGTAACTATAATAGTATTTTTCTTACATTTGTAGATTATGACGAAATAGTGAAAATGGTAAAAGACTTGAAAAATAAAAAAGTGCTGGAGTAGACAATATCCCCATTCAAGTAGTAAAGAGTAGCATCCACTTCTTAGCTAAACCATTAGCGTATATTATAAACCTATGCATAGAAACTGGTATTTTTATAGAAGATCTAAAAAAAAAGCTCAAATCATTCCATTACACAAAAAAAGGCAAAAAAGCGACATGAGAAATTACAGACCAATAGCAATTTTATCTTGTTTTTCCAAAATAATTGAAAAAGCTTTAACATTTTAACATTCAAGAATAGTATCCTTCTTAGATGCTCATAATACCATAAATGAAAATCAGTGTGGTTTTCAAAAAGAAAAAAATACATCACTCGCAGTTTTCAAAACTTTAAAAAAAGTAGAAGAGTCGAACAAAAAGAAACATGGTATTGCCTTGTATCTTGACATGTCACGCGCGTTTGACTGTGTAGATCATAATACTCTTTTAAATAAACTGGAACACATTAGTATAAGAGGTAACGCTCTAGAGCTTTTCAAATCACATTTGCAGGGTAGAAGTCAGTCAGTTGTTGTTAACACCTATAACAAAGAAACTAAAACTATAGAAAGGATACAATCAGATTTTTAAGACCTACATGTCGGAGTTCCACAAGGAAGTATTCTAGGCCTCTGCTGTTTTTAATATAAGTAGACGACCTGCCAAATACAACAAATCTTCTCTGTGTTATGTATGCAGATGATGCTACTCATATTCCGATAAATAAAACTATACAACAATTAGAGTCAGTTGTATACTTTAATAAATATTATAAAATGGTTAAAATCAGTAAATCTTAAAATAAATTTGGAAGACAAACTATCTACGCTTTAAAAACTATAAAACACCAGATATAAACTTAAACATTTCATATAATAATATAAATATACAGGAAATAAATGAAACCAAATTTCTTGGCGTTAACATAGACAGCATTCAAGATGTAAACAGATAAGATAAATAAGATAAATAAGATAAATCATTTATTGTCAATAGGTACACAAATAATAAATATACAAATGCTACTTAATTAAATGTATAAGCTATGACATGTCAATAAAATAAATATACAATTTTGCTGTAGAGAGGCAATAGTCGAGATACAAAATTAAAATAAACATTAATAATATTATGGTCCTTATTTAATATTTAAATCTAGGCTAGGTGACTTTACAATAGTGTCAGGCAACTTCGTAGGGAAATTAATGTCCAGGTAACTGTAGTCGTTTTCTAAAAACTCTTTGATGCTATATAGCGTTTTGTCAATTAAAAGATTTCTTAATTCTAAGTTAAACCTGTTTTCATTTTTAATCAGCTTCAAACCCAAAGGGAGCTTACTGTAGAGTTTTTGACCCATTATTTTAGGGAGTCTTTTTTGTATATTTAGTCGGTACATGATCGGCTCTAGCATCATTTTGTTCCGCACAGTGCGTTTACTACTATCCCCTCTTATCGTGTAATCACTTAAATGTATCCTAACAAACTTAATCACCTCCATTATGTAGACAGCTACTGATGTTGGTATGCGGAGGTTTTTAAAATGATCCCGGCATGATTCCCTGAATTTAGCTTTTGTTAATACTCTTATGGCACGCTTCTGCAATTTCAGAACTCTTTCATAGTCTGTTGAGCTACCGAATAATATAATCCCGTATGACATAATTGAATGTATATAGGCATAATATATATCTTTAAGTGATTTTTCGGATGTAATAGGTCTCAATTGTTTTAGAGCATAAACTCCTCGAGCCATTTTTTTGCATGTTGTATCAATATGATGTTTCCAAGATAGTAATGGGTCTAATTCAAAGCCTAACATTTTTACCACACTAGAACTTACTAAGGTATTCCCGTTTATAAGATATACTGGTACCTTATCCACCGTTTTTGCCGTCGTACTGAAAAATATGATGTCTGTTTTATCGTCATTTAACTTTAAACCATTCATTTCAAACCAATTACTGAGCTTAGCTATCGTGTCCCTTATAAGGATTATCAGATCATCTCTACTTTCTGCTGCTAAAACTACAGTGGTGTCGTCCGCATACTGAATAATGTCACCTTTGATATCCAGGTGCACTATGTCATTCAAGAATGCCAAGAAAAGGGTATTCCCCAACGAGGACCCCTGGGGAACACCGATGGTAGAGCATTTCGCTGCTGATCTGAACCGTTTTCCTTGTATTTTAATTTCTACGATTTGTTCTCTATTAGTTAAAAACGATTTAATAAGGTCTAAACTGTCTCCGACTAAGCCATACACCTTTAGTTTTTCTAACAGTAGTTCATGATTAACAGAATCGAAGGCTTTTGATAAGTCTAAGAAAACTCCTGCTACTTTTTTCTTAGAATCAAGGTGATTCATGACTTTTTCTACATTATAATATTAAAGAACCAATACTTTGAGTATCCCTCCAAAATTTAGATAAATAGTGACTTCCTATTGCTAATATTGTGTGATAGAAAATGTGCAATTCATTTAATTTTTAAGTATTTTTAAGTACCTACCTTTGTATTAGTATAGTACATAACAATTATTGTATGTCCGAAAGGACAAACTTTTAGAACAATTATTTGTAGTTCATAAGACCAACTATGTAAACACAGGACACAATAAATGATTCTTATTCTTATTCTAGGAGAGCTTACTTTTAACAAAATTAATCATCTGAGATCAGTATGAAATGAAAATGAAAATCTATCCGAGTGTAATGATTCCTTTTTGTGTAAGATTTAATGATCTCAAGTTTGATCTACCTTTAAAATGTTTGCAACAGTCTGCAGTTCACTAAAATATTACAATTGTAAACACTGTTTTAATTTGTTTGTGTTCTTTGTTTATATTTTTTTTGATGATCTAGATGTAGATAATAATAACGACTTTGTTCATTTGTGAACCTCAAAATTAAAATTAATTTAACAGTTTTATCATAGATTACGAATTGAAATATTAGCATACATTTAAGTTTGATTTTATTGTAACCATGCTTCAGGAGATAGCATGTTGACAGATGACCGAGTGTAATGATTTCGTGATTGCTTCGAATAAAATTGTGAAATCTAGGTTATTTAAGCCTTATATTTATGATAAAATCATTAGAGTAATTTATGACTTATTTAAATCTACATAATTACTTTGTATTCGCTTTATAGATAGTTGACGACTTCTCGTGTTCCGTCTATTTTGTATTTGGATTAGTCGGTGCAGTCTTGTCTGTGGTTTGACGACGTCATAATTTGAGCAAAAGCCGTTTTGGAGGGAAAAACACGAGAGGTCGGGCATTCGGTGGCCAGACTTGGCTGAGGAAAGAGCTCTTAAAATATTGAAATATAAGTACTGTTAATTAATAATTATTTAATAAAGCTACAATATCAGTAAAGACTATTTTATTTTATAAAACTATCTACCTCTCAGACCAAATAAGACTTAGGTACTCGTAGTAGGTCTACTACCTATTCAATGATCGCAACTTCGCGAAAATAAGATTTTTTTAGGTTTTTATGAGGTTTTGTGCCAGTTTAATTCTGTTTCGTTACCTAGAATCATTGATGAAAGCAGCAGGTAACTTTTTCGAATAAACATCGTGCTATTTGCATAGGACGATTGCCATCGATTTAGGCACGCACCGTCCTATCTATGTAGGTACATCTACCTACCCAAAGATAGGTAGGTATTTATCTATGGCCAAAGATAAAAAATAATCTAAACAGATAAAGCCATTGATGTCCATATTTTGGTAAATGTGGGCCAAAAACTCGACCAAATTTCTATCAGTTGTCAGGTTGAATGGTTGTGCTTTTAGTTTGGTTGGCCATTCGTTGACCGATCCTGTATTCAGTAGCTATTATTAAATTGGTTATAGTAATAGGGGTCAATTACTTCCAATCAATCAATAAAGGTACATTAATTTTTAAGGATAGGTATCTACTTCGTTGCCGATTTGTACCTACCGATCGTGATTGACTCTGATTCACTCTTGTAACTTAATTTTTATGCCCCTGTATAAAAAACCATCAAAAAAATGCGACTATGTTTACACCGCGGACAATTTATCGATGGATGACGGGTAAGTCCACACAAAATTATCAAGGAGATATAAAATAGTTACCCCTTAATTAGTTGCTAGCAGCGCTTCGCGGTTTCACCCGCGTAGTTCCCGTTCCCGTGGGAATTCCGGGATATAATATATGTCTATGTCACTCCCTGAAAAGTAAGCTTTTTAATGATGTAAGATTTTTTTAAATCGGTCTAGTAGTTTGAGAGCCTATTCCATACAAACAAACAAACAAATCTTTCCTCTTTATTGTATTGTATAGAAGTATAGATGATCGAAACAAAGTAAAATGACTATATCGTATCTATTTTCCATAAACATAAACAAACCGCCCATACTTAACCTAAAATTTACTTTGTTGGCGCGTCCTTTTACACGTAATTTACATTATTTGTCGATTTTAGATCCTCCTTGCAATAAAAATTGCTTACAACTATATCTGAAACTCGACGCCAAGCAAGTGCGATTTTGTTATTTGTGTCGTACTTTGTTTACTAACATGCTTCATTCAAAATAGATAAACCATAGGTAGTATTGATTCGATTATGGATATATTGCCTATTATCTCATGGGGGTCTTTACCCCCATGGTTACTTTAACCATAATCCCTACGCTGGGCATGCGGGTTGGGGATGGCGGATGGCAGTTCGGTGCTATAATTTATTTATAATCATGTACCTAGGGTAGGTACATGTTGTGTCCTCTCAGGCCCACCCAATGCAATAGAGTACTTACCTTATAATCGTCTATACCGTATCCATCCAGCATGGAGCATGTTAGTAAATAAACCACGATACAAATAACAAAAACTCACTTGCTTGGCGTCGAGTTTCAGATATACATAATTGTAAGCAATTTTTATTGAAGGGAGGATCTAAAATCGACAAGTAATGTAAATTACGTATAAGGACGCGCCAACAAAGTGAATTTTTGGTTAAGTATGGGCGGTTTGTATACGTTTATGCCTCATTCAAAATGGACACGGTATAGTCTTAGGTATTATCATTAGAAAATTTAAAAACGATAAGAAGTTAGTAAAAACAATAAAAAATGACAAAATATATAATTGTTCTGCAGGAGGCAATGCTACCCGCTCCCGGATATCGTTTAATCTTACTTACACGGAAAGAGTTAAGGTAGTGCAAATTCTAAGCCGGCACCACACCCATTGTTTATAAATCACGAAAGTTTAGTTACTGATGACTTTCCGGACGCCCGATTCTACCAACACAATCTCTTCACAATGACCATGGTACTGTCCTCCAGGTCTTCGGCACCGAGGCAGATGGCTGCTGCTGGCAGTGACGTGGTGCTCGCTGCTGCTGCTGGCGCTGTCCTGGTCGGAGGACGTGCGGCGCGCGCTGGAGCCACCTCCTCCACCAGACCAGGATCTCCAGCATTTCAAGAGGACCACCGATTTGAAGCACTACTTGGATAATATGTGAGTTGTCTTTGATCCCCGGAATGAAACTAATAGGAAGGAGTCGTTATTCCGAGACCGGTGAGCTCTATTCTCAAGCGAAACTAAAGTTACGTACAATTTTTAACCGACTTCAAAAAAGGAGGAGGTTATCAATTCGACTGTTTTTTCTATGTTTGTTACCTCAGAACTTTTGACTGGGTGGTCCGATCTTCATGATTCTATTTTATATGAAAGCTGGTGCTTCCCGTGTGGTCCCATTTTAATTTTGTTCAGACACTGGGATCCATGACAATTCTTGAAAAAACTATAAAAATTTAAGTCGGTTTATAGTTTTTCAAAATCAAATTTACGTACCTTTTTAAAATAAATTTTATAAACAGTACCTGTGACCCAGGTACTGTTTATAAAATTTGCCGGTTTTTTTTAGTAAATTGTGCTGCTTAGTACTATTCGCCAATAGTTGGCAGGAAAAGTCATATTTTTCTGGGGGATGCCGTTTCCGAGATGAGAATATCTTTCTTATTGATTTTATGACAGAATTAGTTATTGCAGCACGTTTGGAAATGTTTAAACGTCATTTATATCCCATGAGAACTGTTTAATGGAATAAAACGCCTCCCGATGTTTGATTCTTAGCTTAGAGCTACATTTTGACAAATATCAGCTCGACCTGTTCAGTCGTTATGGCGTGAAGAGGTAACAAACATCCAAACTTACGCTTTTATAAAATTTATGTGATAGTGTTATTTTTATTTGCAACTAGCTGCGCCCCGCGGCTTCGAACGCGTTGTTCCTATGGAAACATTAAAAGGTGATTTTCATCCCACGGGAACTGATTTATGGGATAAAAAGTAGCCTATGTTTTATTCCAGGATTAGAATTACCTGTATGCAAAATTTCAGCCAGATCCGTCCAGTAGTTTTGGCGTGAAGAAGTAACAAACATCCATCCATACATCCATACATCCATTCATCTATACAAACTTTCGCATTTATAATATTATTATAGTTTGATTATAATTATATAATTTATATATATTATATTATTAGTGTGATATAATTATTAGTGTGATGTGATGTGATAGTGTGATAATGTGATTTGCAATAGGTACCAAAATGTTTGTTAGGTCAAGGTCCTGTAATGCATACCTTATACTATTATTTTTAACCACGACGACGCCAAAAAGAGTTAAAATTTTTTGAATTGTAAGTTGTTCACAAAGTACCTTAAGAATAGCTTGAGTATAGCTACGAAGATAAAAGAAATAAACTCCCGTCCCTTATATTTCCAGCCAGGTGCTAATCGAGCCGTCGTCCCCCTGCCCCCAAGAACCCCCTCAAGAGGTCCCCCTGCTGATCCTGGTGACGAGCCCCCCTGCGCACGAGGAGCACCGTGACGTCATCAGGGCCACGTGGGGCCGCCACCAGCCGACCTACTTCCTTCTGGGCATCCAGAACGATGTGGTTGATGAAGATATGGTAAAGACTTATACACTATCCAAACTCGAAGAAGAATGTTTGTAGACTAACCGCCCATACAGATCTTAAAATTTACTCATAAGATAAAACTTGATAAAAGCCATTATGGCGTTAAGTTACCATTATGCTACTACTGTTCATCGATTTAATAGATGTTATCACGTGTCAATAAATAAATAATGCTGGACAATTCACACAGCATTATCTAACCCAAAGCTAAGCAGAGCTTGTGTTATGGGTAATAGATAACTGATATGCTTGACAATACACTACATAGATAGATATTTAAAAAAAAAAGACGTGTGGCACTCGGGGACTGCCGCGGTAAAGCTATTGCATAGCATTTTGTATCAATTTATGTAATTATAATTTTATTTATTTATTTTATTCATGCAGTATTGCTTTTTCTTTGATATTAATTTAAGTTACACTTTTTGAGCGTGGTGACCGATAAGAATTTTACAAGTACAGCTATTCACTGTTGTAAATAAATACCTATACACCTATATACTTTCTCATAAACAGCTGCTTATGTATTCGTCCGATTTCGGAGCAACTCGTCTCGATTCGTGCGAGTTTCGTAGAGTCGTACAATACGTCTAATCGCACGCACACAACGCCGTGTCGAAGACTGCCGAACTGAAACGACGTTAGACGATGCACGGCCTTCAAGCCACACCTCCTTGCCCGGCGGAGTGGGGAGCGTGAGGTTTTTTCGTTACGGAATTTCTGGATTCGGTCCCCGCGCTCAAGGCCCGCGATAGAAGCTATGCAATAGCTTAATAAGGTTTAGTCCTGGGGATTGTCTCGTTATGGAAAAAATGGCTAAATATCCTGGAAACAATACGAGCGGTCCCGCCGGCAGGAGCTTGTTATATTCTTCATTGACCTCTGTGGCATAGTGAGCGAAGATCCTCTTGAGATGGATTTTCACTGTAACGTAAATCATTGTAGCACGCGCTACGATGCTACGCCGCCAGGCCGTAGCATACAAAAGACTTAAACGCGCATTCCCTTTTTTTAACAAACGAAATTCCTCATAACTCTGAAGCTAGAAGATTTTCCTAGTTGGTTTTCACTACACAAAGTACTTCAATCGTCTAAGTATGATGCAAATATCTTTGATACGTGCCACTTTGATCTTGACTTGTATAAAACAAAAAGAATAATGGCGTCTTAGATTTACCAAACGTACCAAATATCAAACTCTTTATTTTCTTTAGACCTTAAAGAAGTCTCGGTACCAGTTCAACTACATACAATGTTTAAAATAGTCTGCAAAGACCGGTTTAACTGTGTACTAGCAGGTCTTTGCGGTTTCACCCGCATAGTTCCCGTTCCCATGGAAATTCCGGGATAAAATATAGCCTACCTATGTTACTTCCTGAAAGTAAGCTTTTTAATGGTGTTTTTTTTAAACGGTCCATTTGTTTCTGAGCCTATTCAAAACAAACAAACAAACAAATCTTTTATCTTTACAATATTAGTATAGATAATGGTGTCGATTCTGTGTTTTAAGGATTCCTAACCTAAATTTTAAGATTTCTAAATTTTCTATGCTAGGTAGACCTAAAAATTATAGTATCCTCTATAAAGGTCCTAAAAATACCTCTATTAGAACGTTTTTCAAAATCGCAAAACCTCTCTGAGTTGAGTGGTGGGGATTTTGCTGCGAGCAAAATATGTTTTTTTTCTAAAATGTTATTTTAAAATACTTCTTTACATGGGTTAAACAGTTCATCCATTATTTGAGAAATCGTTTAGAAATTCAAATCGATACTAGTTTAAAATCGATAAATTTAAATCATGACCTAATTAGATGCCTGCTAAAATTAGGTAGTCGTTTCTAACCATAGCTAAAATGTAATGCTAAGAATAGGGTTAAAGCTACTTATAACTAAGTTAAACTGTTTTAGATCCATGAATCTAATTTTAGAGCTGTCATCCTAATTTTAAACCCGTTTGTTTAATTTTTCAAGGAATATGGTTATATTTTAACTAAATTGAGTTGTTTTAGGTCCGTCAGCTTCATGTTAGAGCTGTAATCCTAATTTTAAACGTGTTAGTCAAATATTTCAACCATAGAATCTTTTTATCTATTTGAAATTCCGAAATCCTAATTTTAGCTAATCCTAAAACAACAGAATCGAAACCATTCTATTCCTACATAAAAACGCGTGCAAACGTAAATTCTACAAAATAAGCTGTCATTTTCTTTGTAAATAAAGTTAAGGCGTTCTGTGGCCACTTTCAAAAGAACCTCCTATAATGTGGTCAGTTCTAAAAGACTTACAATAAACTCTTTTAGGTAGACAACTATATAGAAGCCAAGGAAAACGGAGACATGATAATATACGACATGCGAGACCACTACCAGAACCTGACGCTGAAGTCGGTTCTCATGCTGAAGTGGACCCTGGCGAACTGTCCGCGGGCGCGGTGGCTGTTCAAGACTGATGATGACGTGCTGGTGAACCCCTGGACCATGCGGGAGGTGATGAGAAAACATTCGGAAGATAAACTTGTCGGTAAGGAAGTGTATTTATTTCCAACTAGCTTTTGGCATTTATTGCAAACGCCCCAGGGGTGCCTAGCTGTGTGTGAGAGAATAAGAAGAGTTGGGGTGGTGCAAATTCTAAGCCAGCACATCTTAGAATTTGCACCACCCCAACTCATCCCGTGTGTGTCGTAACATCGTAAGAGGCAGCTAAGGGATATTCAACGGGGGGCGGGCAGCAGCGTCCCCTGCAGAACAGTTCTACTATCCCCAACCCGTATGCCCAGCGGGTTATTAGCATTAACCCCCATAAGATAAACACCAATAAGTTGCTTATCAGGGTAGGCCTGCGTCCAGCAGTGGACCATCACAGGCTGTTGAGGTTTAGGCTCTACGGGTAGTTTTATAAAAAAAAATACGTGATTCATTATTTACTTCATAATTTATTTATACCTAGCTTTGAGTAAATCGAACCAAGGAATAAGTTATCCTCAGAAAGACTAACCTTTGAAACCCCTTCAGAGGGTAGCTTTTGAATATTTATGTTTTTTTCTAGAACCTAAACTTGGTTGACTGTTCAGTATGGCAGTATAACTATCTCTTAATCTAGGTATACTACTAACGTACAGTGCAAAGTGCATACACATGATTTACACCATAAACTATCTACTTACCAAATTTTATCTAATTGAGTTAAGCAGTTATGGACATAGAGTAATATAATAAGTTGTACACACAAACTTTCAAATTTTTA
This sequence comes from Eupithecia tripunctaria, assembly GCA_955876795.1. Lineage (NCBI taxonomy): Eukaryota > Metazoa > Arthropoda > Insecta > Lepidoptera > Geometridae > Eupithecia > Eupithecia tripunctaria. The sequence continues at coordinate 653,774 of OY041623.1, read as the reverse complement.
ATAATGATAGGACTAGCCGCTGCTCCGGGCTTCGCACGTTCATTCCTACATTCTTTCACTAATTTACCTGTATTACTATAGAAACTTTCGTAGTTTGACGAATTCATTATGAATGTAAGCGGGTTAACTACGAACCTTGTTTGTGTTGGAAGAACACCAACGTTTCATCCCTTAACGAGGGACATCTTCAGGGAACCGCATTCGCCCTGAAGATGTCCTGATACGAAATGTATAACATTTTTTATATTAGATACTACTCAGAGCAACAGTCTCTTCAGGGTCTATATATCTCTCGTTCCTCCAGGGTACAGAACAGCGTCGTCCAAGCTGCATCGCAACGCGTACAGCAAGTGGTTCGTGCCTCGCTGGCTGCACGGCGACGACCTCTTGCCGGAGTACCTCTCCGGCACCGGGTATCTCATGAGAGGTGAGGATTCACAACTGACCCCATTCATGATTAGTAGCCTTAAGGCGCATACACCAGTGAAAGTGGCGCCCCCACCTCTTTTATATTATTAGGTATTAAAGATTTAAAAATCCATCGTACAGTTTGTGGTATCTATTATAAGTTATCTAGTAACGCCTCTGTAATAGTTTCATTTTGTAAAGCTTAGGCAGAGATACCAAGTTGCGCTTTTTGACCACCAAACTCAATTTTTGCATCTCCTCCTAAACTATATAAGATAAAACTATTACAGACAGAGGTATTAAAAATAGCTTATAATAGATACCACAAACTACTATGGATTTTAAAAATTTCCTATGTTTTTCGTTATAGTATACTAAAATATGTAGGTAGCGCAGTCATATTGGCTCGGATATTATAAAGAGGAAAGATTAAGATGAATAATAAGAATATGAATATTTTATTTGTACAATTTATAAAAGATTGAAAGTAATCCCGCTTCAGGCAAATTTTGACATACTTTCAGAGTATAAGTAATGAAAAACAATATTTTGATGATAAACAGGGAGTAGACAGTCCGACCACAAGGCAAAATGACCAAAATGGCAGAATTATGACGAATTCTATACCAAAAACCCAACAAAATAATTGAGTAACTACAGTTTTTATACCGCACTTATGTGCGCAGCCTTCTGAAGGCTGTACGCAGTCTTCTGTACGCTTCCGCCACATTTATTGAAATGCCACATTATGGTGATTCGCTGACCTTGCGTATGCGTTCCAAGTATATTCTATGGATATTTATATGAACTGGGATAAGGGTATGCTTTTACATAAAACTTTTAAATCCATCATGGTTAGAAAGTCATATTTGCAACTGGATATTTACCTTGGTTTGAGTTGTGAACTTTATAGATATACAAAAAGATTTATGGTTTTTATATACTAAAAATACTTACTTTGAGTTCGAAGGAAATTAAAATGTTCAAATGTTCATAGTTGTCGTAATCTATTCAATAGGCCGATACCAACCACGCGAACAAAGCCGCGAGAAAAATGTAGATCCGATAATTTTCTGTCCTAATTTCAGGAAAATACCTACAGAGCATCCTCGACACAGCCATGACAACACCCCTGATGAATCTAGAAGACGTCTACCTCACGTACCTGGTGTCTGCCAAGAGACTCCACTTCTCACTAGCGCACGATCCCAGACTCAGCCCGTACAAGCCCTGGCTCCCTTTCAGCTGTGGGCTCTGGGCTCTAGCCTCCTCCCACAGCTATACCCCTAAGGGGATAGCCCACGCGTGGGGGAAGATAGAGAAAATAGCTGGGGAAGATGGCGCCTGTGATTTTTATAATATCTGGATCTGTAGAAGCTGTTTTAGATAGCTTGAAACACTAACGTTGAGGTTTCTCCAACACCTATAAAGCTTACATCCGTAATGAGCTTCAAAAGATTTAGTTTTTATCATTTTTACACATTTTTATACCTTTAAGGTAACCTTTTATTCCTAAAGGACTGATAGCAATTAAGTGTTTTTATTGGTTTTTGTTGATGAAAACCTGTATGTATGTATTTATGATATTGTTTTTAACGCATTCATTGCCCAGCTCTGCGGTGCGACCCGCAGGGACGCGCCGCAGCTACACGCAGATAGAGACTGGCACCTGCGTCTTGGGCCATGAAGGTGTTAAGGAACAATATTTTCTTGAACTTGTACTCTTTCTTTTTGTTATAAGTTTTGCCAATTGTTTTTTCTACTGCCTGTAGTTTTTTTCCTAATAAATGTTTTTATTTTGATATTTTGTTACGATCCTCAAACCCTAAACCCGAATACATGACACAGGTCATGGCCAGAGAATACTAATAAATTAATATTATAAACGCGAAAGTTTGTAAACATGTATGTATGTTTGTTGCTCTTTTACGCAAAAACTACTGAACGGATCGGACTGAAATTGCCTGGAATAACTTTACAGGCTACTTTTTATCCCATAAATCAGTTCCCGTGGGATAGGCGTGCTAAGTGGCGGGCCGCAGCTAGTATGCGAATAACTGCATATGCAGATATATCTGCAAATATTTGTTCTTGGTGTACTGGGTACTTTTAATTTCAGCTCGATCGATTCAGTACTTTGCCATGCAGAGGTTAGAAACATCCATAGATCTGTGATATGATGTGATTAGATTATACATGCGCTGTGTGGTGCTGGCTTAGAATTTGCACCACCCCAAGTCTTCCCGCGGGTGTCGTAAGAGGCGACTAAGGGATATCAACAAGGGGGCGGGCAGCAAGCTGAAAAACCAATATACCACCAAACTGCGATCCTCAACCCGCATGCCCAGCGTGGGGATTTTGGGCGTTACCCTCCATGAGATAAACTGTTTGTTTGATTTTTTGTCACATCCCGTGGGAACGGGATAAAAAGTTCCCATGTCCGTTTCCTGTTTCTAAGCCCCTCGTCCCCACCAATTTTTAGCCAAATCGGTTTAGCCGTTCGTGAGTTATAAATAGTATAACTAACACGACTTGCTTTTATGTATATATATACATAGATATAGATGTACTTACACTATGTCAATTTATAAAATCGAACTCTGACAAGGTGACATTGTTAATTTCAGTCGCTTCGGTATGTAGACTAATGTAAAGAAGCAACTAAGAAACCTTTAGCCTCATCATGATCAGCCTAATATAAGTCAGTCTCCCCTAATGAGCACCATAGCACCCTGTCTTTAGCTTGACGCATCCAGCATCTGCCTGCAGTCTTTCACAGACCGTTACCCCACCTGGCTAGAGGGCGTCCTACACTACGTTAGCGTAAGCCTGTTAGTTGTATGTTTTTTGTTGGAGCGAAACCCGTGTTAAAACATTTTATCCTCTTGATAGAGTTATGTCTCTGGACAACGATGTCCAGATGCACTGCGCGCGGCAGGTGTGTGAGATAAGAGGTTGATAAGAGTAACGAGTCCTCTTATTGTAGCTGCATTGTGCGGGGGGCCGGACTTAGGGGGAGACTCGGGGGAGGGGGGGGGGGGTCTGGGGGTGTAATAAAGTGGTCAGAAAGATGTATATAATAGTTTTACATTTTCACAATGAAACATTATAGCAATGCTAACTGATAACAAACAAAAATTTATGTTAAGTTAGGACTTAAGTTCCACTGTTTATAACAAAGGTCATCTCATGCAAAGATTTAAAACGTTAGGCCCTTTCCGTAGTGAGACCGCGCCCGCGCCGCGTTTGTTGGAAAACGAAGTTTGTGAGCTCACAAACTTGTCTTTGTCGTTTGAAATTAGTGAATTCTGTGTTTCTGTGGTGAGATTGTTCACAAAAGTTCGTGCTATGTGATTGTACAATAATAATAGTTAGGTTTATTGACAAAAACACTATTTTTTTCTAAATAGTGTGCGTGCTTCGGCATGCATGTAAAGAAAATGCCACAGTTTTTGTGCGTAAGGGCGTATCTAACATATCTTTGATCTCATGTAAATTTAATAAAAAGGTAAAGAAAGAACTGATCTATTATAAAAAAAGATGGTAAAAATATTTTAACCTAATATCATGGTCTACAGAGCTAGCCTGGGTCCACCTCCTCCGCCGGCGCCGCCGCCGTCCGGGGCGCGCTGCTGATAAGTGTCCGTGTCCTGGACTTGAGATATCACATAATTATGTCATTAAATGATCGGTGGTGTCTATGGTTTAAGTCACAAATATGCACAGATGTTAAATTCAAGCACGTAGCGATTCTCTTCGATTTTAATGCGAGCCAATTAGTTATTAACACAGATGGCGCTGTCGTCGCCAGTTGTGAGGCGTTGATTGGTTTATTTTTATTGATTCGAATGACACGCGATATTTAAAAACAGACTTCATAAGAAAAGTTAGTCATCTACACTTTGCTACACAATCTTTATGAACATAAATATTTACCAGAGGCCAGAATGGGCACAAGCAAAAGCAATAACAAAAGTGAAAAGTTAATTCCCCCCCTTTTCATAAGACCTTCATCCGCCCCTGCCTCTCAAACAATGAATCAAGAAATGCAACAAGCCGGAAAGTCATATAAACGCCTTGCATCAGTAGCTCGGCACACACCGGCACACACCGGCACTCTCCGGCACACTCCGGCACGTCACCATGGATCCCAAGTTGGCGCTGCTCCTCGTCCTCGTCATCATTGCCTTGCAGTATGTGGAAGCTGGTAAGAGACCTTGGTTTTTCAGATGGAACAGTTGACCTCGTGGTACATTCCCGCATTCAGGACAGGATGTGGGTTGAAGTCCTGTCGAAGTCGATTTTTTTGGGAATATTGGTGTCTATTCGCGATGCTGGCTGATTAGATGTCACCAAAACTAAACTAGAGTTCGCGCCACGACTCAAGTCCTTTAGACACGGCGCTGCTATCGCAGAACTATAGTAAATAAAACAAATATTTCGTATTTGTCTACAATAAATTATGCTCTTCTGGTCTGAGAGGTCCTATTCCGGACATTTAGCAGTCAAAATCGGTCGCAGGTATCTATTATTTCACTAACGTGATGGGGAATTATGAGGTTGCATCCCTTTTGCCGTAAGACTTGAGTCGTGGCGCGGACTCTAAACTAATTTGACAGTACTAAAAATGTCGCCGTCCCTGTCATAGCAATCAAAATAATAAGGATGGCATCATTTTTGTCCTGTCAAATTAGTTAAGTCTAGTTTTGGCTACATGTAAATAGAAACCAGTATTTGATTTCTTAGATATCAGACGACCTCTGTGGTGCAGCGGTTGAAGGCCCGCCTGCGACGCAGGAGGTTGCGGGTTCGATTCCCGCCTTGGGACAAATGTTTGTATGATCTGCAGATTTGTTCAGGGCGTTTTGGATTTTTTCAATGCATATTTAAAAATATTTATCTATGTTGTGCATTGTATTAATTCTATCAGTTATCTAGTACCTACCTACCCATAACACAAGCTCTGCTAAGATTGGGGCTAGATAATGCTGTGTAAATTGTCCAACATTATTTATTTAATGATTTACGTACTATAATAACAAAATATTAGGTATTGTAGTAGCCGCCAAACAACGTGTCCGGTTACGAGCAGTGAGAGTGGTAAAAAACGGTGAACTCACGTATATAATTCGTAAGTAGCAGACGAAAGAGATAGGTGCAGCTTCTTAAAGCGCTGTTTCGCTCGATAATTGTTTGAAAAAAAACTCGCAGTGAATAATCGACGTGACTGTCCAGAAGGTACGCCCAACAATTTGCCATAAATATCGAAAGAAGATAAATAGAATCTGTTCTAACACTTTTAGTCGTACTGCAATGACAGAGCAGTGTTGTCAACGCAACAAAAGTTGGCAATTTGCATACGAGCGAGCCCTGAATTCCCACGACTGTTCTCTTTTTGAACAGACTATACAAAATCTCAAATTGGTAGGCTTATAAAGCGGGTTCATTTGCGTTTTTTTCAGGATAAAAAAATTTATATTATTTCAGGCAAAGAACTACACTCGCGTGCAACTGAATCGACTCAAAACGTAATTTTGCACAAAAAGTGGATTCAGCAGAAACGCATTGGGAAAACCGTTCCCCTAGGCGATCCTCGGCCTCTTCTGTCATTAAGATGGAGACACATTCTGGTCCGTCAGTAAACAGGCCGGATCTCCATGCTGAATGGAAATAAAATCTTCTGTACTTGTGAAACAGTAGACTAATGTTAAGTTCAGTAGCGATTTGGCATTGATTATAAACAATAAATACCCGAATTTTCACAAAGCTAAAACTTGGGCTGTTTGTATGAAAATCGGAAAAAACTATTCCTGAAAAATCAACTTTACGTGCAAATGTCGGCTCGATTCCATTGCACGCGAGTACCCTTTACCCGTGCAAAATTTCAGCCTGATCCATTCAGTTTTATACCGGACACTGACGATTTGAAATATTCTTTTGCTATTGTGATCAAACCTATAGAGATTTCAATTATCGAGGTGATCCCATAAAAGAGTAGAACTAGGGATGCGTCTTTATCCCGCAAAACTTAAAAAAAACACTTACGAATTGAGGGATACTAAGTCAGTTTTTAGTTATTTCAAAACAATCAAATCATTATACATGAACCGAAATAAATTTACCTCCATACTAGGAGAAGATGCGGGTTGTCGGACCCCACAGATAAAACTGCTTATAAACAGCTCTATTCTAGACTTCTGGTTCAACCACGTCAACCCGCAACGAGAAGAACTCGATGACCTCGGCCTGAAATGTATCCCAGGGAAGACCCTCATCCAAGTAGAGGAGAAACCTGCCATAATGTCGCACTTAGACGAATCCGACACCTCAGGAGAACACAACAGAAGGTCTCACATGAATTTCAAGACAGAAGATAAATCCTGCCAGATTTGCGTGTGCTCGGTTGATGGGAAGGACGAGTATTGCAGCACGCGGCCAGCCATGAATGTGAACGAGTGCATCCGGATGGCGGCGCTGATGGACCAGTTCAAGAGGAACGATCCTTACGAGCATGAGAAGAGTCTGCCGTTTAGAATCAGGCGAGGTCGGTGGGGGGCTGCTGGCTGGAGCTTGTGGGTGCAAGGTTTTCGGATCAGGGAAACGGTCAATTGCAAAATCAGACAATAAGCTAGTGTCCTAAAAGGCTCTAACTCCCATCAGGCAGGGTCCGTCAGTTAAATTATCAGTTGATATTGGGCACATATTTTTTCTTCTGTCGATTGAACAAAAAATTATGAAGATAAAACCAGTTGAAGTTCCGCGTGATGTTAAACCCTTTTAGCAATGTTTGACGTTACAGGCTATTCAAAAAGAGAAAGGTCGTTGTTTCGGTGAAGTAACACGTTTAGTCGTGCTGCAATACCAGAGCAGTGTTGTCAATTCAACAAAAGTTTGTCAATTGGCACACGCGCGCCTTCAATTCCCACGACCCTTCTCTTTTTGAACAGTCTCTATTAGCTTCCACTTCCAAAGTTTGACGGCATTTATTTTTATAAGTTTTTGTTTGACAAAAGAAACAATAGGTATTTGTATCTTCTGATATTCTTACTGGCGGACTAAAAATATTTTTTTTTTATTCAGGACACCAAAGAATTTCTGGACTCTCGTTTCTTCATGATTTAGACACAAGTTTAGCAGTTGTGCAAATTCATTGGTAAACAATGACCAATCATCAAAACATTCACTAAATACACAAGCAAATCTAAATAAAAATAAGTTTATAGTGATAAACTACCTAATATCGATTTCTGTTCAGTTTCTTAAATAAGTAATATCAGATCTAGCCAGTCTGTTTTCGATCTGTGTTTCTAAGTATACCAAAAGTCCTTTACAATCGTAGATTACCTGTGGCACAACGACGAGATTCCGTACAACTCGAAGGCGAAGTGCCGGCGCGGGCACTCGTACTACACCAACAGTGAGACCGCTAACGACACCGACATCGACGTGGAAAGCGACGTCGTGAGTCTCCTCGATTACAACAAAACTGACCTCTGTTACTACTGCGTGTGCTCGATGGGAGGGGATTCTGTCGGCTGCGTCAGTAGAAGCAAATGGTTCTGCCAGCAATATCGCTACCTTCGTCAGCCAAACGCTATGAGAGACGTGTACCGGTATCTCTTCAAGCAAGACAGGCCCACTTACTTCCAGTCCCTCTCCTGGAGGCTTCGAAGGACCATGGACACGGGGATGTTCGACTTGGTCGATAGTGGTAGGACGTGTTGAGATTACTTCTGCACCAGTTTTGTTCTGTTTGCTTTTCTCTTTTAGGTTAAGGTGTTTGTGATCCTGTGCTGTGATGTGTTGTTTAACACTTTGAGTGGTTACATTTCATTTTTTTTATTGTGTAACTTATATGATCAAATATATACTAAAGCTTATCAAAATATTTTTATTGGTCAGCTTGTCGCCTTTTGCAAGCCAATCTCTCAAGGACCCATCAGACATAGATACGAACTTAATTATTTCTTGTTCAAAATTGACGAAAGATTGGTGTTGCAGGGGGCGATGCGCTGTGCTGCGAACACTCGGATGGACACCGGAGAGGCATGCACAATAGTATCAGGAACAAGATAAGACTCTTAAGCAAGAAAATCAACAAGGAGAACCTTTTGTCCAAGGCACAGACAGGAGACTACGTGGATTTTGTGGTCAACAATGACTAAGAGAAGGATTAAGAGGACCTACAACAAAGAGGGATGAACATAATCAATAAGCGTCAAACAAGGATAGAATAGAAGAATTTATAAACCTAAGTATGGAGTATGGAGTTGTTAGTAAACCTTACCTGCAAAAGCAAAGATTGCAAAGGGTAACTCAATGAAGTTTTGAAAATCATCTTCGTCTGGTCTTAAAATAACTAAAAGACGGTTTTAGTTTGAAAATAAATTTTAACTTATCGAGTGTTAGGTACAGCGTCAGTGTTAAGTGTGTGTTTTTTTAATTTTATACTGTGGTGTGATTAAATTATCGTGTATTATTATTATTTTTCTCTGCATTGTATTTTTTTCAAGACATCTGTTAGCATATCCACACTGTGAACCTTTCATTTCAATTTTATCTGAATGCACATTGCACCCGCAAGTTTCAGCCGCACCAACAAACATTGCACTTTCTTCCATATAATGATTAATTTAAGGTTGTATTTTAGAAGCATTAAGTTACTGCAAAATTAAAGCTATAGAATAATACAAATTTAAAATGGTGAGTTTATTAAAATTTAAATCATTATTGGTTTTTGCATAAGTTTCACGTGTATATCTTTAACAGATTGTGTGTTACAGTTGGCGGAAATTCGGAGTCTTGTGTGCCCCACGTGTCAGAATACACCGACTGCACTGAAGGTAATTTTGTTATATTAAAAAAAAACATAAAATAGTGTTTGTATAGTAAAGTTATGTCATCAATTAAATTGATTACGGGCCAACATATTTCTAAATAAATAAATAATTTATTAAAAAACAACTAAGGGCGGAATAGATTAAAAAAGAGTCAATAGTATCTAATATAAAGGTATAAAAAATACATGTGCCTGAAATAGGTTAAATAAACCTGTATATCAAGTAGAAAGTGCTTAGAAAAAAAAAAATAGTCATAATAAAACAAAGCAACGGTGCAGATTTGTAAATAACTTAAATTATTAAATTCCCCGTCTCTAGAGATAAAAAAACTTATAGGCTGGCTAAGAATTCGGAATCTGAATCCCAGCTCCTATGCTGGTGATGATGATGGCAATGATACTGACGGGTTTTTGCAGAGAACAAGTGCTCTGGCTGTTCAAAATGCCAATGTGACTCTGAAGGTAAATGGAACTGCAACGAGTTCCACGACTGTCCTGACCCGGCGGAGGTGGACGTTGAGAAAGACTACCTGGTGGAAGAAGATCTTGATCATGCCCTCAATGAACTAGAGAAGGGTAAGATGAAACTCTATTGCTAAGGAACTTACTATTACATCTGGCAAGCCATAGTCATACATTGTAAATTGACTAGCGCTAGCAGAAGTAAAATCAACTGGATGGAATATGTACAGTCACAAATCTTTTCAAATTACAACAGGTAAATTTTGGGACCTAAGCAGGTTTAAATTTTTGCAGAGCATAGGCCTGCATTCTTTAGTGCTATTCGTCTCTACTTTATCCATTGCTAGCGTACTGAGAGCTCTTACGGTTTTTGTTTATTATCAACGTTTTCTTCCTCAGAACTAATGGTACAAAGGCAAACTGAACTGGAAAACCAAAGAGGTATGAAGGTTTCCAAAAACCACGGCGTGCCTGAACCTGAGAGCCGCGAAGTAAAGCATTCAAGACAACAATATATACTTGGTACGTTTTATATTATTTCACATTAATTTCTAATATATGGGATTCTGTTGTTTTAGGATTCCTAACGTAAATTTTACGATATCTAAATTTTCTATGATTTCTAAGTTGACCTAACAATTATGGTATTCTCTATACAGATCGATCTTAAAAATACCTATATTAGAACGTTTTTGAAAATGGCAAAATCCCTCTGAGTTGAGTAGTTGGGTGTTCCAGTGAGCAAAATAAGTTTTTTTTCTAAAAAATTATTTAAAAATACTTCTTTACAGTTCATTTATTTGCATGAGAAAACGATACTTTTAGTTAAAAGTATCGTTTTCTCAAAAACTCAACTTAGTTAAGTTGAGTTTTTTAGATCTATCAATCTAATTTGAGAGCTGTCATCCTAATTTTAAACCAGTCCGTTTAATTAATCAAACATTTAAAATGTTATGCAAGGAAAAGGGTTATAGCTATTTTAACTAAGTTGAGTTGTTTTAGATCTGTTAGCTTAATTTTGGAGCTGCCATCGTAATTTTAAACCTATCAGTCTAATGTTTCAAACATAGCATAGCTTTCATCTATTTGAAATTTCTAAATCCTTATTTTAGCTAATCCTAAAACCACAGAATCGACGCAGACATACATTAAAAGGCCTAGTTTATTTTACATCTTTAGATTTTCTTAACTATAAATTTAACATTCCAGGTTATGTAATTGGTATGAAGCACTAAACATGCACTTTTGTAATAAAATCTATCACTTTGCACCTACCTAACCTAACCGTGTTTGATTAATTTCATATCAAGTGTCATAGGACAAAGGTGAGTGAACTTTATGACGACGCTGTTAAAGTGGAAGACATATCTAAATTTATAATTTTTTTAGATGAACAAATTGTTAATCTATCAGACGAAATAGTGTCGCTGATAGCTAACGACAATGCAAAGTTTCGAACTAAGGATAAACCTAGTTATAAATATACGGAGTACGGGGGATTCAGATACAAGAGAGCTAGTGACAAGGACAAATCCAAGACAACGAAGAAAGGAAATGGAACAGTAACGTTTCACAATACCCTTGACGAAATGAATGAAGGTAAAGTTTAAAATTATTATAAGATATAATATTCGTCGTGTGGTGCCGGCGGCATAGAATTTGCACCACCCCAATTCTTCCCGTGGGTGTCGTAAGAGGCGACTAAGGGATATCTTCTGGGGGGCGGGCAGCAGCGCCCCCCGCAGAACAAATCTTCCACCAAACTGCGATCCCCAACCCGCATGCCCAGCGTGGGGATTATGGGCATTACCCCCCATGAGTTAAACGCCAATAAGGCGTTTATCAGGGGGAGGCCTGCGTCCAGCAGTGGACCAATACAGGCTGTGGATGTGGATGTGGATAAGATATAAACTGTCATGATGTGCGAGTTGGAATCGATTGCGTACAAACCAATAATGAGCACAGTGAGGAAAAATAAACCCAGACATACAGCGCAAACATATTTTTCTTGCGATGTTACTAAAAATTTAAAGTGCTCTGGTTTTTTATTTTACTTGTGCTGTAAGACCTAGAAGTTGACCTAGAATCATTCTAGGTCAACGGGAAGTACCCAATAGGTTTGGTCTATTGCAAGAAGAATTGCAATTTTTTGAAGCAAGGTTGAACCTAAAAACTTTTGATTAATAACGTTATATTTAAAAAAAGATACAACACAGTAGGTATAAACAAAACACACCTTGATCGGTCGGTGCAATGACGAATATTCACTACTCTTTGATAGATTATGACACTTAAATGTATCGAATAGAAACACTTTAGGCCCATATCTGGTTTCAGACACGTTGAAGAATGTAACTGCTTCAGGCACTATCCCGGTGCAGAAAGTAGCGGCATTGCCACAAGTCTCGCGAAGAACTAGCTTGCTCATTAACTCTACATCGAGTGTCCGAATTGGCAATGATGAGAGCCATCGCAATGACAACACAGTGGATACTCCTACTATCCACGATGACAAAGAAGATCTACTTGTCCACAGCAAATTATACAACGTCGTTGGTAATTTTACCCAAGAATCAAAAGATAAAGAACTATCAAAAATTTTGGTAGGTGAATTAAAAGGGGGAACTTCCGAACTAATAGGAGAAAAAGGAACCCCTGTTATATCTAACATCACATTTCACCCAGAAAATGACACATTAACAGCAATGGCCTTTATCGCTGGCAACTTATTGAATAAATTATGGAATATGGAAAAAGACGCAAGTAAAGATCAAATTGATACTGAGGTTTTGAAACATGAAAAAATTTCTGACCTGGTCGAGTTATTCAAAGAACCACTCAATAAAAGACAAGAATTGTTTTTGAAAAATGCTTTAGACAAGCTTTCAACAGCCGTAAATAAACATGAAAATATTGAAGATATATCCTTATGTAAGAATGTAGAGGAAATAAAGAAACAACTGAAAGAACTGAATGATAGTGATGTAGATTGCGACATAGATAAAGTAATTGATAAAACCACTCCTGGTCCTGGTACAGCTGAAGCCCTTAACAAAATTACTGAAGTTTTAAATCTAATAAACAAATATGAAAATATTCAAGCATCTCTAAGGTCTTCAAATCTCAAACAGGTCAATGACGATGTGGTCGCAGATGTTGATAAAATACTTACAGATGATGAAAAATCATCTCTAAGCTTGTACGGAAAAACTTTAGAAACTATAACAAATCTACTCGTTCCTAAAGCAAAGAGTAAAAAAATAATAGATTCACTTCATAGTGGAAATAAATTTTCCATCGGGATGGATGTGAACAAAAAATTACCGCATTTTACAGTTGGTAATCTTAACGTAACTATAAAGGATAAAATAATAATGGATTACTTAGAACACATGCAAAGTAATCCTGACTGTTTATTGAAAACCCAAAAGCTTGTTACATCACCATCAATAGAAGGGGACATTTTACTAAATTTGTCTGAGTTTTTCAAAATAAAATCACTATCAGATTTAGTGAGACTTGTCGAAACAGAGAAACCGCCAACGGAGCCGATGTTTAGATCTTATGAAACGATAAAATCAGAAGAAGAAACAACTACAGAAACTTTGAGAAAAACCAGTCCACAGAAGCTGACGGATACCAAGGAAAAATTGAAGAAACACTTGAAATCAGTTTTCAATGACTTGACTGAGTTAAAAAAGGCAGAGGGAAAAGGTACACATAAAGATTTACAAATCACAGATGCATTGCCTTGTCTTCAAAAACTTTTTAGTGATAATGTTGAAGTTTTGGAGACGCACAATACGGATGAATTGAGTAAAATGTCAAAAACCTATGTAGATCAGAAAAATATAGCTGTATCTCCAATAGATGTGACTATAAAAGAGATATTTAGCAGTTTGAAGAATGAATTTAAGATAAGTCAAACAAGGCGAACTAATAAATTTCATGGACAAAGACCAAAATCAGCGGTTGTATGGGAGCGAATAGTTAAAAACGCTGCAGAGAAAGTAAATCGCAAAACTCGCAGAAATATGAGCGCCAAGCCAAAAACAATAAAAGAACTAGAATCTATGATAGAAAAGTTTGAGTCATGGGGTTCAAATACGTATAAAAGTTACACATTGTTGCACGAGGTTCCTCCTGGTGAGAGGCTGTTGTTGATGAAAACTTTTTTGGCCGACACTCTGAGATACATAAAAGCTTTAGAAACGATACGTAACTCGTTGATAGATATTTCAGTCCAACAACAAGATAATTTGACAGAAATATATGAATTCATAGAAAATACCGTCATGAATTTACAAATAAATAAAAATATCATAAATGATTTAGGTCGTAAGAAATACATCAACAAAAAAAAATATAATATCTTACCAAGAAAACAAACGAAAACTAAACCACTGCGGGAATTTAATTTTGCTACTGATGAACCTAAAGCTTACACTTCAAAGCTCACTAGATATTATGTAGTTAATCAGGACAAACATATACAAACTACAAAGTTTAATAGAGATCAAATAGATTCAGATAAAGATGAACCAAGTACAAAGCTAACAAAAGATCAGGTTATAAATCAATTGATTAAAAACCGTATCATGTTATACATTCAAACGAAAGAAGCTACTGGACAAACTGAGAACGACTGGAATTTCAATATAGCTGAAAAAATACTAACGCATTTAGAAATTGGAAATGTTCAATTAGCGAGAGAATTATACAAAATATTCGCTAACCGAAACAAAAACACAACAAAAACAAATAAAGATAAAAACCCAGGTAAATAACAACTTGCATGCGTGTATGCTGTTGATGAGCCATCCTGGTTAACTGGTTTATTTAAGTTAGAAATAAATAAATTCATTTGATTTCCAATTAAATAACGAAATTATTTTCAGGTATAATTAAGCAAAAAATACAGTACCCTTCCCGTAGAAAAGCTGTGCAATTGGAGCCACTTATTGATTTTCAAGACTCAAAACATATTCAAGCGTACCAAGATCAGTTTATGAAACAGTTACAAAACCTTAGAAAGATGACTTAAGTACGAGTATATAATTCATTTGTTTTGTCTTTTGTTTAATTTTTATTTTTTATAAATTAAAACACAGCTTTTAATGTTTGTACTTGTTTTACTCAGTTCCATAACTATTCAGGCCTTAACATATTTAAGCTGTGGCTTGAGAACTTCGACATGGTTCAGATGGTACGATGTAGGTGTTGACTTTTCTTGTTTATTTTTAGGTTTGTTTTTACTAGCTGCTCCTTTTTTCTTCAGTGTAGTGATCTTCTGCGTTACTGAAAATTTTATTACAATTTTATTAATGTTTTTAAATAAATGCTGGTATCACTTTGGCGCTTTATTTACCTTGTGGAGATTTGCTAGGAGGTGTGTGAATAGTTTGATGCTCCTTCTTGACTTTTTTAGTAAATAACGCAGGACTTAGTTTCCCTCTTAGGTATTTTGGAATAATGTTGTTCATACGACTCTTTCTTACGTCTGTCGACCTTCTTTGTCTAGATATTACGTTTAAATCGCTTTGCCACTTTGTCATGATATTGTGAAATCTCTTCTTAGATAACTCTCCGAGTCTCTTCTTTGCGATGGTTTGGACTATTTCTTTTTTTGGAACTTGCTGTCGAACCAGTTCATTTATATCGTTCCTCGAGCCCCGTAATAAATTTCTTATTTTCCTCAGAAATGACTGTTTTTTGTGTTCTTTTAAATTTGGCTCTAAAGCCACGGCAAGGTTTTGAGCTAGTGTTTTATTTTTAAAGAATAAATCAGTTTTTTCGTTGATTTGTTTAAAATTATTCAACATATCAACCAATAGTTTTTGTTCCATGTTTCCATCTATAGGTATCATTCTTCGGTTATCAGCGAAATCTATTAATGTATAGGCGTCAGTTAGTTTCCTAATGTCTAATGACACAGTCAAGTGAAGTAGTTTTAGGGCGTATAGTTTATCTGCGTTATTACTAGACAATACTTTAGTGGTCATAGACTGAAGTTTCGTCCCTATGTCGATAAAATCATTCGTAACATTATAGCCTGGTTCATACACCTTCATTCCAAAGGCTGATAAATCATCTACATATTTGTTATTTATCACGCGCCTTACAATTTTATTAGAAGTTTTCGATAAAGATATTAAAGCGTCAGACTTTGGTTTATTTTTACCAAGAGTTTCAAGTATTTTTATCATGTAATCTCTTGTTGAGTTATACATTTCACCAGCCTCTTCTTCAAGTAATAGCCTTCTGAAGTATTTTAGTTTAAAATTATTTTCAAAACTTGTAGAATTTTTTTGTTTACGAACGTATAGACTCATAGCACGAATTAAAGCTTTTAAATCATCCGGTAGGTCGTTCGTTATTGTAATTTGCTTTAATCCCACAGTGTCTTTAATTACTTCATAAATGTCCCGTTTCAATTTGTAAAGCAATTTATCAAGAATACCTGGATTGATTTTCCGAAGATTGTACTGAATTTCTGGATATACGTCTAACTTGTAGTGCGACATAACTGTAGTAGTCAGGATTTCTTGCCGAGTCGCATTAAATTCCATTGTATCGTTAAAATTCCTTATGAAATCGATTAAGTTTTCTTTTATTCTAATAAGATCTTTCAGTTCCTGCTCTTTGTCATTTATAATTTTTGTCAAAGGTTTCAGGACATTGTTTTTTAAACAACCAGAATTAGTAGATTTGTTAATTGTTTCAGTAGTTACTTCAGTTGTCAAACTTATCTGAGCTGACGATATCTCCCTCTTCATGATATTTACAGCATCAAGTTGAATCGTGTCGTTATCAACCTCAGAATAATATTCATCATCAATTTTCATTCTAGTTTCATTAAAACCAAATGTGTCATTATAATTATCGTCAAAAATATTATCATTCGTTATTTCTCTCTTCATGATATTCATAGCGTCAAATTGAATATCATTGAAATCATCGTCATTATTCTCATCATTAATCAAATTCATCGTCAAATCGGTTTTACCTGAAATAAACAATCGTTGTTATAAGGGTGGAATAATTTTTTACTTAAAACATTTGACAGTAGATCTACCAACCTGTATCCCGCGCAAGTGGTTCTACAACAGCTTTGGTAGTCGCTCTGCGTGTTGAAGACTCTTCTTTTATATCTGTCGTAGTTTCGTTTCCTTCTTCTATAGCATTCAGTATGTGTACGAATTGAGCGTTATCGTTCTTGGCTACAACTATGTCATCCAGGTCCATGTAGTCTTTGGAATACTCTGCACGAGACTGTTTGACTGTTGCAGCATGTTTATCTTTACCATCCATCACATTATTAAGAACTTCATCAAAGTCGAGGTAATCAGGAATGCCATCATATGGTTTCGGTGTCGTGAATGCTGAAAAAAAAACAATATCAAGTAATGTCGTTGTGCGTTGTGAATTTGCGTACATTTGCGGTACTTTTAGGAATTGGAATTAATCGAATTAGGGAAAATACTATCAGCTTCCATTTTGATTTATCCAGTGATACGTACTAAAGCCTTGGACTTGATAATACCAAATTACTTGATACACGTGTTTAGTCTGAACAAAAATGGATACTCTCTACTCTCACTATAGGAAACTCACTGTGTGGCTCGCTCATACTACTTTCGATGACTGTTATATGCGCAGAAAAAGAACCAATTAGCAACAATAGTGTAAAAGTTCTAGCTCTATCACTGACCATACGTCTATCCGACATCAACTGTCGGTCGAAAGACCACCGGGCTTTGTGGACCAGATGGGCTGGGCCCGGTTCAGAGGAGATTCCCCTCCCCCAAACTGCTGTGTCTTACCCTCAAACTGCTGTGTCTTACCCCCAAACTGCTGTTTCTTACCCCAAAACTGCTGAGTCTTACCAGCTGTTCGAGCCGTAGTTCCGTTTCGTCTCGGGGCCTGTACGTCTAGTTGCTTGTCTTTAGTTGCGTGTCTCACGTCGTAGAACCATTCCATGATCTCACCGTATTCGAGCTTCTGAGGCACCGACGTCGTCGCTTGGGCTCCAGTGTTGGCGGGAATACTTCGCTTCTTTCTCGTCAGTTGGTCCCCTGAAATATTTTGATCAGATTTATTCAAAGTAAATTATATATATTATACCTGGAGGATCTAATCGCTATCTATCTAAAGGCCCGTTCCCCACCACACGCATAAACAGAAGTGATATGCTTAAAAGTAGTGAATGCAGCGCCCCGGACGTGTATAATGAAATGTTACCTCAGTATGTCTCCGCCGGCTTCAGTACTTCACCGCCAAGACAAACTCACTGACCTTTTTTGGGCCGATGCTCCCCCCCCCCCAAGGGGGTTGCATCGTACTTTGGGTGCAGTTATAAATATACTTTTAGTCACAGAGTCGCCACGAATGAGCAGCAATTAGCACTCACTGATTATTACAGCCTATTTTCATAATTGGCCCGCAAGATATCGGTCTGGAAAGTGAACTTGATGATACCGTGGACAGCAAAACGAACCAATAGATCCATTCTCGACCAACTAAAGATACCCGATGAAGTCCCAAGAGGACGCTCACCAACCCGCTGGTCTGACCGAATTATGACCATAACTGGACTCATTTTGCCAGAAGACCTGAGACAGGCCGAAGACAGGGCAGTGTGAAAGCGGATCATCAGCGTCTCAGTGAAAGCTATTCAGGGAGAGCACGACCTTCAGCAATGAAGAATACGACACAGAAGAAAAAAGTGAACTTACTCTGTAGAGCCTGGATGACCAGCTCCAGCACGTGATGGTCCACGTTCAGCTGCTGTTCTGCAGTGCAGCGCTGCGTCTGCTGACAGCTCCAGCGCCCGCCGCCGTCGCAGGCGCACGTCTTGCATCCCTCACAGATGTTGTCTGCACAGTAAAATGTCTATGACTTTAAACTATCCCCAAATAAGCCATGTGGTGCCAGCGGCATAGATTCCTGCAGGTGTCGTAAGATACAACTAAGGGATATTTGCCGGAGGCGGGCAGCAGCGCCTAATGCCAAACCATTCTGTCACTATACTGCGATCCCCAACCCGCATGCCCACCGTTAGGATCATGGGCATTACCCCCATGAGATAACAGCCAGTAAGGCGCTTATCAGGGGGAGTCCTGCGTCCAGCAGTGGAGCAATATAGACTGTTGAGGTTGAGGTTTAAACTAGGTTTATTTGTTTATTTACTTACAAAGCCCACAGTTCTTTGAGATTATTTTACGAAACTTATATTATTTTAACCTACAGCTAACAAAAATGTATAGATAAGTTAATAATACATAATTTGGATTAATAAATGGGATTTGAATTTGAATGAGGACTTAGTTGGCTGGTCCGTGGTCGTAGCTTCCGCCTTATGGGGGATTTCAGGGGAGAAAACTGGAATAATCCGTATAAGGGTCTAACGGACTAAATGCGGGATCAGATTTTTGATAGTTGTCAAAGGAATTTCTTTGTTAACTTCCTAAAATCCACTGCTGTCTGGAACTGGAAAAATTGTCACAAGTCAGTGTCTTGTGACAATTTTTGCTGTTAATAGGTGTATGTATACCTTTGTCACAATTCGTGTATTGGGAGACATAGGGAATGCACTCCTGGACAATCCACGATGCGGCACCTGCAAACAAATTACATTTAAAAAATCTAGCATACGCAGTAACAAATATTAGTTACCTAAGTAACCTAAGAAATCGAATCATGTCCCTTTTGTAATGGTTTCTGGAATGTGATAACCACTACACCAAGAAATTACCCATAGGTAATATAAAACTATAATAGGTAACCAAAAACTTAAATATACCTAGTCTGTGACCGAGTTAAATAACAACCAACAAAGGGCGAAGGGCCGCATGAGAAGAAAATCGTTGCGGTTTCCATTTCTGCTAGACAATCGCGTATTTCTCCGCTTGCACGATACTTCGTACCTCAGAGCCTGTACCTACTCTTAACAACGAAATCGATGTTTCTGATTGTTTTACGTGCAAACGCAACGCATTATCTTTCGCATACGACATATCTAGAGTTGGTTTTGCACGACAACGAAAACGAAACTTCGATTTTCCTTTTCCTAGTACGCCTTCAGGACACGCACAGCACAAGTCACGAGCTCGTAGAGTTACTACCTCTCAGTAGAACCAGGTCTATCTTAACCTTGCTGAGAAAGAACCTTTATCTTGCTACGAGTAGAAAAAACAGCTCCACCTTGCTGCATCATATCATGCACCAGTGTCTCCACCGGCGAAGGCGCCTCCTCGCCAAGCACGAGGCTCTCCCCACCAGCCAGCGAGCTTAAAGCTGCAGTAGTTTCCTCGTAGAACCGACAGCGAGGGTCGTCCAGCTCAGCGCAGTGGTCGCCGAGGCACATGTGGCAGGACTCCTGGCGCAGGCTGCGGACCAGCTTGTATCGAACGGTGCCTTCGTGGAGACTGATGCCTGGAATGTGATGGGTAACGATATTCATAATTATAGTAAAGCCTCGATAATCCGAACGCCTAAAATTTAAACCCTGTTCGGATAGCCGCAGCGTTCTGATTATAGTATTTACATATTTACAGACATTAAAAAAAACAATTAATTTAGTATGGAAAATATGTTTAAATCATTAGAAAATGTTCCGATATAATTATAGGATGATGATATTACATTAAATATACCTACATTTATACTTTTTTGAAGAATTCTGATATAATACATTGACGGTTAGTATTTAGCGAAGGGATCTTGACAGTCAATACCGTCATTGCTTTCCAAGGAAATTATTAATTTCTAATTCTGAGAAGCCTCTATTATGAAAAATGCTTAATGGTTTGAATCTTCAAGATCAAAATCTTCCATGACGCGCGGGGGCGGGGGTTCGTTCGGATTATAGAGGTACCATCTGCGCTCCGCGGCTTCGCACGCGTTGTTCCTATGGAAACATTAAAAGGCTTTTTTCATCCCACGGGAACAGATTTGATGGACGACCTCTGTGGCGCGGTGGGCGAAGGTCCGCCTGCTACGCAGGAGATTGCGGGTTCGATTCCCGCCTCGGGACAAATGTGTGTACGATCTGCAGATATTTGTTCAGGGCGTTCTGGATGTTTTCTATGTATAATTAAAAATATCTATCTATGTAGTGTATTGTATTATGTATATCAGTTATCTAGTACCCATAACACAAGCTCTGCTTAGCTTGGGGCTAGATAATGCTGTGTGAATTGTCCAGCATAATTTATTTATTTATTTATTTTATTATTTATGGGATAAAAAGTAGCCTATGTTTTATTCCAGGATTAGAGTTACCTGTATGCAAAATTTCAGCCAGATCCGTCCAGTAGTTTTGGCGTGAAGAAGTAACAAACATCCATCCATACATCCATACAAACTTTCGCCTTTATAATATTAGTGTGATGTGATTCGGATTAGCTTGGGTATGGATTATCGAGGCCCTGCTGTCTATTCAGTACACAAGACACATTTAAATGAAATAACAATAACGATCTTTAATCCTTATTAAGGATAGGACTGCTTGGGGTTCTTTTTAAGAAGCCCATCCATGGCGCCTTGCCAGCCAGCGGTCAGGATAATATAATCAATAACCCATAACTAGGGTAGTTGTTCTCTGGGAGAGCTTAGTGGAATGACTGGCGAGACACGGCTTAACTTATGAAAAATCTGAATTAGCAAAACGCGTTTGCGCCGCGTGCTATACGCTGAACTGTGTCACTACAATCCACTTTCATCTTAAAGGGGGTAATGCCCATAATCCCCACGTTGGCTTGCGGGTTGGGGGTCGCAGTTCAGTGGTAGAATTGTTCAGCTGCTGCCCGCCCCGGTGAATATCTCTTACAACACTCGCAAGAGGAGTTGTGAGTTGGGTGGTGCAAATTCTAAGCCTACACCATACGGTTAAATACCTAAAACCATAAACCGTCTATGTAAAACGTGCTAATCGAAAAAGCAGCGTAGGTAAATGTAAATGTAAAACTACCAAACAAAATATTGAACAATAGGCACCGCAATCGCTCTTTAAAAACATCAGCAAATAACACGAAAGTCAAGGAAACTTTGAAATCATGCTATTTTTGCAACATTTTTATAACAGTAATTGAATAGGAGAGAAAGAGTTCGTTCCTCACAATATTTTGTCTCTATTTTATTTTTGGGTGGAAGACCCTTTCTCTCTAATCTCTAATCCTTGGGATTATTCCAGAAAGCCCCCGACGTGTCGTCTCCCACGTGGGGCATTTCCGGATTTTGTTCCCTTGGCTCTCACAGCGCAACTGTAACACTTTTGTTCAGTTGTTCTTTAGGGGTTGAGAGATGGGAAGTCTCCTTTTCTCTATCTAACAGCTTTTTTTTGGACTAAATTTACTCAAGATAGAGACAGGTGGAAACCTTTGAGCTTTTACCCGGACAGGGCTGACCCACTTTAGTTAATATAGTTTGTAGTAATTTTTTCGAGTAAAAATTTTAGTTTGTAATAATGTTCTTGTCTTGAAATAAAATAACTACGTTCAGTTACATTTATTGTAGGTTCCTAGGTTTGCAGATATGAAAATTGTAAGAACACAATATAAGAATAAATATTTACGGATATACCTATATTTTTTATCTCCAATTACATTACGTATTACAAGCAATTTTCCTGCTTACTCACATCTTTTTACGCATTTAAATAATATCTTACATAAAATCATAATTCAACTACGAGCGTCCGAATGTAATCGGCGGTAATCACTTCATTACCGTCATTTCGTGTGTTTTCTCGTGGTCCTATTATTTTATCCCATTAATGGGACACAATAATGGGACCACGAGAAAACACCCGCCATTTCTGCTACCCAGCTTTCATAATTAGATCCTTGTACCCTTGTCGCATTCTGCATCGTTCTGCATCTCTTTCGAAGGTCGTCATCCCACCTGAATGGAAGGCATCCTACACGCCGTTTGCCAATCATAATCATATTTTTGTATGATACAACAATAGTAGTTTTGATACTTTTTTGAGTCACAATTTCCGTTTCCTGTCAAAAGTGATAATAACAACAATCGCGCCAAGAAAATCATAACAGTAGACGGTATTCAATTTAACAATTTATTTTATAATAATTTAATTTTAAATTGAACTTGTTCATTACCAATTATTTGTAAGCTACATAATTAATTTCTGATTTCTATCATCGCAGCGTGTGTAAGCATCTTTTTATTTTTTTTTCCCGTACGTGGGGTGGTTTCAATCTACTATTTAACGAATTAACATGCACGTGGGGGTATAATTTTTTGACATAGGTATTTCATATATTCTTCCCTTTCAAACCACTGATTGTGATTAATGCAGGACACCGTTGGAGGTGGTCCCTAAAGTACCTGCTTAGTTATATAAACTAGCAGCGCCTCGCGGTTTCACCCGCGTAGTTCCAGTTCCCGTGGAAATTCCGGGATAAAATATAGCCTATATCATTCCTTTAAAAGTAAGCTTTTTGATGAATGCCTATTCAATATAGGTCCTATAAAATGTGGAAAATGTAACAAATGTATTATAAGTGAATGACTTACCTACACATTTGTTATAAGAGTGGTGAATAAACAAAAATCTGAAAATCTAAAAACCAACAAAACGACGACTGAATGAGGAAGAGAGTTAGTGGATATTTTAGAAATACACGAATTACTATAGCGTGTTTCAAGAAACGAGTACATCAGAGGAAGTTTGAAAGCGGCCCCAGTGACGGCAAAGATGAGGGGTAACAGGGCAGCGCGGTATGGACATGTTATGCGGAGGGAAGAATATCATGTGACGAGAAGAGTGTTAGGTTTGAATGTGGAGGGATATAAGGGGAGAGGAAGACCGAGGAAAAGATGGATGGATTGTGTGAAAGAGGACATGGCTAAGAAAGATGTGAGTGCAGAGATGACGGCTGATAGAGCAGAGTGGAGGAAACTGACATGTTGTGCCGACCCACCTAGCGTGTATAAGTAATGGAAGAAGGATGTTAGAGGCCCCACGGTATGACACTACTCTCATAGGAGTTGGGGAGGTCCATTGTGGGGACGCTACATTAGTTGACACACTGGTGCCTTCCCATCTTCCCAGGACATCCGTGAGCGCGGGTGCGGCGGCTGATTTGGCCGAGGATCTCAAACGCAAATATGCTGGTCTCGACAGAGCCTACACATTTGCTTCCCTTTCTGTCCTAATTTTCTTTTTCTTTAAAGTATATTGAAATAATTGATTTAAAATAATTAATTCTGTTACTTCAGTGAGATGGCGGCCAAACTTGTGACCATCCTACTATAATATTATAAATGCTAAAGTTTGTAAACATGTCTGTATGTATGTTTGTTGCTCTTACACGCAAAAACGAATTAACGGATTGGGCTGAAATTTTGCATACAGGTTATCAGTCATCAGTTCTCGTGGGATAGGCGTGCGTAGCCGCTGGGCGCAGTTAGTTACCAATTAAAAAAATATCATAAAGTCTCCATAACGCCTAAACAAAATATAACATTGATGCGGGTCATTTAACCCTTAGCTGTGTCGTCAAAGATGCAGATACATAATTGTCTTTTCTTACCATCCACGCAGAGTAGTGCGGACATGAGCACGGACAGGGTGAGGCCGGACATGGGGGACAGGGCGAGGCCGGACATGGGGGCGGACGCGGACATCCCGGGCTCGGAAGGCTGTGCGGACCGCGGGCGAGTGTGACTCGAGTTTCGTAATCGTGTTTACTGTTATGTTACAGTTTGTAAAGCCGCTCGGGCGCGAACTCAGGAGAAAAACAATAAACTACAGAAGATAAAACAAACTAAAATCCGATTTCGGCGTTAACCGATTGTCCTTCTTATTTTAAGACCCCCCTATCTTGTTACACCCCCAATATCGTCTGACGTCTTATACCCTATATGACGTCAGACGATATTGGGGGTGTACGTATAACCAACGGGTTGTTCCCAGGTGATCACGCGATACTTGTTTCTCGATGGCTACCAGTGGTGCTGGAGACGGTGGTGAGTGGTAGTGAAGGCCACTGCTAACAAAAGCATCTCCGATGTCCAGCAGTGGTGACGACGATGGTGGTGGTCAATGGGACGACGATTGCATAGTAATGTAGTTCCCTGACTGAACGTTTCATGGAGACCATGGAGTACGCAATCGAAAGCTTTTGACAGCATCGACTTATGCTTAGCATCAAAAATATTCGATACTAGCAGTGCCGCACAGTTTCACCCACGTAGTTCCCGTTCCCGTGGGAATTCCGGGATAAAATATAGCCTATGCTTATTCCCTGAACAGTAAGCTTTTTAATGTATTTTTTAATCGGTCCAGTAGTTTCGGAGCCTATTCAATACAAACAAACAATCAAATCTTTCTTTATAATACATATTAGTATAGAATACGGTTTTCTAGCTGTGGGAGTAGCGTCCTTACTGCGGCCCTGCAGTAAATCGAACGTCCCTCAAATGTTTACAAACAGAAACAGCAACGAAAGACGCGCGGCCTCAATCGTCATGTTAACTCGCTGCCATGCACAGCCTCCGAGCGGTACCACTGCTGCTGCTAACGGTACTGGCCAAGGGTGAGTCGTGCACGAGCTTCCCTATTCCTTACGTACTTCTATTCTGTGCTCCTTTAGCTCAGAGTCAGAGTCAGAGTTAAATCTCTTATTTCTTTAGACTAAAAAATAAGCACTTAGATAAGTAATTTTTTTACTATACATATAAACAGCTTGATAAATAGTAATAACTATAAAATAAGAAATAAGGTGCAATTGACTCTAATTCACTTCAATTCTTTGTCCACTAGCGGAAGAAGTGAAAAAGAAACCACTAGCAAGTTTATCGCTTATCAACTAATGAAATCTATTCATATCTAAGTCTAACACAACTAATTTATGTTCTTACATACTATTGTCTGTGTGGAACTGGGCGACATCCGGCCAAGCATTAACATGATTAATGTAGTCATCTATGGAGTAATAGGCTTGTTTGATATGATTTCGTTTTATGTACAGTTTAAATTTACGAATAGGGAGTTCAGTTGCTTCAGATGGAAGCTTGTTATAGAATCTTACGCAATTGCCCACAAATGATTTTCCTACCTTTTGTAATCTATATGATGGGATGTGTAATTCTTCAGGAGCCAGTGGCTTCTCCAACTAATATTAAAAAATCTTTATGTCAAAGCAATATAATTTATAATAACACTAATCTTAATTGTGTGCCAAGGAAACAAATATATAAGAAAAAAATCTAGATCTAGTTATTTCGAGCTTGTGCCTTCAAAACGATATTGTATTCCATCGGTACATTGTACCTCCTACACTTGACGTGTGATGTAGGTACGGTGTAATCTGTGTAACTTTGTGTACAAATTATATTATTTGCTACGAAAATCAATGCTTAAATCTAATATTAAAATGTATTAAGTGTTTTACGATGCATGCAAATGAGAAGGAAAAATGTGTAAGATGTAGAAATTTAGAAAATATTTTATTTATTATAAACTACATACATTGCAGTTCATTATTATGTGTAGGTGTGTGTATGATGTATGTGGTACTTTATCGTCTACCTATTATCAGTTCTACTTCATCATAGTTCAGATCATTCAACCAAGAAAGGTGTTGAAGAGGTAGTTATTGCACTTTTAACGCAAGACTCACCATTGTAATATTCACCCAATGGACAATCTTTTTTAAAGACTACTAATGGTGACATGCTCATAACTCTGATATACCTAGCTATGAGTATGTCAGAAATTTTAAAGGAAGTATGGTTGCCTTGTTTCGGTGTGGGCTGTTCGACACCTGTTTCTGGTACTCTTTCACCAGATGGTATTGAAGGTGTGCCATCAGCTGTTACGTCCTCGGCTGCTAGAGTTAACGCCACTTGGTAAATGCAGATGCAGATGATTAGTAATAGACGCATTCTGCCTGGAAAATAAAAAAATGCTGTTAATACATTATTTTATTACGTATATAGACTTGCGTGATAATTTCTTCATCGACTGAGTGAATTGGAGTATGGCGGTAGTAATCAGATCGTCATCATCATTTAAGCCTATATTGGTCCACGGCTGGACATAGGCTTCCCCTAATGAGCGTTATAGCACCCTCTCTTAAGCCAAAGAGTGGAATGAACTTCCTGCGTCTGCTTTCTCATTAAAGTACCATCTTGGAGTCTTCAAATGTAGGGTAAATAAGTTTTTTCTGAAAAAGCGTGATCCATATTAGGCTACATCTTCGCTTTCTTAAAGTGAGTTGGTAGCCAAACGCTTTACCGTCATCAATAAAAAAAAAGCATGCCGCATCCAGTATCTGCCTGCAGTCTTTCGCGCCGAGAGGGCGTCCTACACTACGATCTTC
Source organism: Eupithecia tripunctaria (assembly GCA_955876795.1). Lineage (NCBI taxonomy): Eukaryota > Metazoa > Arthropoda > Insecta > Lepidoptera > Geometridae > Eupithecia > Eupithecia tripunctaria. The sequence continues at coordinate 626,714 of OY041623.1, read as the reverse complement.
ACTCAAGAAGATGTATACTCCAGTGGTTGTCGGTTCTCCGCGAGATAGCTGGCCTACTGCCATTTCTGCCTGCTCATAAGTTCTTTGAGCAATGTGAATAACATTGGTAGGGCCTAGTTTTTAAAGTCACTAAGTCCATTTTGTAATTTTTTGCGTCATGCGTTTTAGTGATAATTTTTATTTATTTAAGCCTAAATTGTTGTAGAAAAATTTAGATTAAAATCCAAAACGTAGTTCAAAGGACACTGTTTAATATACCGAATTGAAAAGTACAATAACATTTACACGTTTTACACACATACTTGTTATAACAATGGACTTATCACAAAATCAATGGAGATGGTGGTTATTTTAGCGAAATTCTTTGGATTTAGTGACATTTTTACCCGCGACGGAACGGAGACGGTATATGCGTTTAGGGTGTGATGTTGTTTGTTGGTGCCATTTGCGATGTTCTCAATTATCTCCAAAACGGCTTGAACGATTAAGGTGCGGTTTTAATGCCCATAATCCCCACCTGGGCATTAAAGCATGCGGGTGGGGGATCGCAGTTCGGTGGTACCTAGAGTTTTCTGCAGGAGGCGCTACTGCCCGCCCTCGGTGGATATCCCTTAAACCAGACCCGGTGTATATCTTTAAGACCGGAAAATTTTGATATAAATTCGGACTTTAAAAAAATTTTAGGTGACAGTCAGTTGTCTTATTCTTTAGTTACTTATGAGGATAGACAGGTACCTACTTACTTTGACTTCGTCACTGAATTGCAAATTGGGTATTTTCAATAACAAAAGTGCAGACAACTTTTCTTGATCACTACAAGAGTATGAATTCTAAACAACTCGTTTGTAGGTCATCTTAAATACCAAATAACTACTAGCTGTTGTCCGCTACTTCAATAGCAAGATGGATACGCATAACTACAAAGCTGCATCAGTGATTTGATTCCTTAAACTTGTATTATTCCTTAATTTCAAGAAACGACTAAGTACAGTACATACACACATCAACATTGTCTAGGGATATTCCATTTCGAAATGATTTGCTTACAAAATATTTGCTTTTTCGAAAAAGTTTATACATGGAATTAAACCTCTTTTGTTCCCTTTTCTAAATTTGTAAAAAGAATAAAAATAGAACGCATTATACAAAAGACAGAATGGGGACTCCGATCTAGATAAAACAACGTTAATTTTGCCCAAGAAAAATTTACTTTTATTTAATTAACAATAAGTGCTATCTAAGTAATTTTTAATTTTAACGGATCTTGTGATATTTCTTATGTTATGGAACGTCGACATTTAAGCAGAAAGGAAATGATAAGAGCGATAGGCATGTTACAAGCCGGTGCTATCCAACGCGTGGTTGCCAATACCCTAAACACCAATCAAAACCTTAATTTCTCGATTGTGGTCACATTTTCATATTACTGGGGATTTAAGAGGGCGCCACACTGGAAAAAACGAGTAACCACCCCTAGACAGGATCGTTTTCTCCAAAATTCCGCCAGGAGGGAACCCAATCTCACAGCAAAGCAGCTAGTGCAAAGGCTTCAGTTAGACCATCAGCTGTCAGTCAGCGACCAAACCGTCAGAAGAACACTACATGAAGTCGATCTTCATTCTCGTAGGCCGCTTCGTGTGCCAGCTCTACGACGCGGCAATCGCGGAAGGTGACTACTTTGGGCTCAAGAACATTTGTTATGGAACAATGGCCAATGGACCATGGTTCTCTTTACTGATGAGTCTCGGTTTGGATTCCACCCCGATTCACGAGGAAGACGTGTTTGGAGAGTTCCATAGAATAACCGGTGCAGATGTGTTATGAACGTCAGGGGAGGCAACACTGATTATTAAATTGTAAAAAGGTAATTTTATAAAGTCATGGCAACGTAAAAATTGTTTTAACACAATTTACCGAACTTTGTAAATTTTCTAATTTTTCGAAATTTTGTTCCATCTAAATTTTTACAAAAAAAATATATCAAACAGTTGTGTTTTATTAGTATTAATAAACAACATAGAATAAAGATTCTTGCCATACCTCTTTTCTAAAGAAATTATTTTCAGTTTTTGTAAAAATCAACAAAATGTTGAATCATCATCATCATCATCATCATCAGCCTATATTAGTCCACTGCTGGACATAGGCCTCCCCTAATGAGCGCCATAGCGCCCTGTCTTCAGCTTGACAATGTTGAATATCCCTAGACAATGTTGATGTGTGTATATGCATGTGACTCCAAAAAAGGTAATAATTTTTAACTGATTAAAAAAAAAGGAGGAGGTTCTCAATTCGCCTGTTTTTTTATGTTGGTTTCCTCAGAACTTTGGACTGGGTGGTCCGATTTTCATGTTTTTTTTTTATATAAAAGCTGGTGCTTTCCGTGTGGTCTCATTTTAATTTGGTTCAGTTTTGACAGTGGGATCCATGAAAATATATGAAAAAACTATAAAAATTTAAGTCGAATTGTAGTTTTTTAAAACAAAATTAATTATTTTACGTATTTTCAAGTTATATAAAAATATATTTGTATATTTATGTTTGTATTTTTTGGTGTTTTTACTGTGAAATTTAATCAATGAAAAGTACGGAGTAACTGAAATTCAATTCGCATGAAACTGTGCCGAAATATTGGAAAGCTCAAAACTCAAATCATGGCAAATATCCCGTTGTAAATAACTTTAGTATTAATAACCATGATGGATTTAAAAAAAATAAATCTCTACCGCAAAATTTCTAAACGCAACGTTATTGGCAGCTGAACCGTGACTTCACACTTGTACTTTTTTGTATGGTTGGTCATGTCATGTCATAACATGACCAACCATACAAAGCTTTGACTTTGAATAGAATAGAATAGAACAAACATTTATTTGGACACAGGTACATAAAGAGTTTCAAAAATAAACAAATGACAAACAAAAACAGTATAACATGGAGGTAAGTGTCATGAGAGGGTGGGTGGTAGTTTACATTAAATATATGGGTCTGCCTCCACGTCCCTGTACCGAAATAGGGGTTGGCTCAGCGTGTGCTGAACATATGCTCAGCGCTGTTTTTCAGCCAAGGACCTTACTATTAGTTGACGTTACGGACAGAACTAGGCGACAGAAGTGCAGTTTGTTTTCAACAGTCCGCAATTAGCTCAATCGTTTCGGTGTTGCCTGCTGTTTGGAACACTGCCTACGATTGCGCTTACAGGCGATCCAAGACAGTTTCACGTAAAGATACGTTGGCTTGTGCTGGTTTATAACCTCAAATAGGAGACAGGCAAGATGGAGTTTCCGTCTAGATTTCATCTTGAGAATATAGTGCTCATTGAGATAAAGCGTTAAGGCGCATACCCGAGCCAATCTGACAGCGATTCCTATTTTATCATATTTTTACGTTTATCATAGGAATTTTTAAAAATCCTACGTTCAGTTTGTGGTATCTATTATAAGCTATTTTTTAATACCTCTTTCATAATTTTATCTCATATAGTTTAGGAGGAGATGCAAAAATAGAGTTTGGTGGCCAAAAAGCGCAACTTCGTATCTCTTCCTAAGCTTTACAAAATGAAACTATTACAGAGGCATTAATTAATAGCTTATAATAGATACCACAAACTGAACGTAGGATTTTTAAAAATTCCTGCGTTCAACGTAATAATAAGATATAATAGTTGGGGGCGCCACTTTCGCTGGTGTATGCGGTTACGCGGAGGGACCTTAAAACAAAATCTAGCACAAGCGTTTTGCACTCGTTGAACCAGTAACTGTGTGCGCGCGAGTAACCTGGGACCATATACAGCGTCAGCGTGGTTAAACTTTGAAAGTACAAGTGATTCAACTAACTGTATTCGTAGGTCTTCATTAAGGTATGGTCGAATTTTGTACAGTATTTTTAGCCTAGAAGCAGTTCTGAGCGCAGCTGGCAAAATGTCTCTCAAAACGCAATTCTGAGTCCATTCCATGCATAAACCCAGGTTTCGAGCCTCTTCTACGCGTTCAATGGGTTCGTCCAACAGCTTGACATCTATGACAGAATGGATAGCCGCGTTAATGAGTTTAGGCCTACTACCAAGATACAGGTACTTAGTTTTTAGGGGATTAAGGACTAAATTGTTATTTTCTGCCCACTTTGCAATTCGCTGTAGGTCCAGAACGGCCTGCTTAGCATTTTCCTCTTTAAATGAAATGTAGACTTTGTATTTTGTATTTGTATTTATTTTTTTACACTGTAGGTACACTTGTGTTACACTTGATGTCGTTATTTGAGGTACTATATTTATATTTCCATACACAAACTTGGCTTCACAAAACACCATAGGGTACAAAGGTAAAAAAAAAAGGACAGACAGACATAAATTAATTAGAAATTAAAAACTGAGAGGTCTACTCTAGTTATAATACTTGCACGTCATCCGCATAAATGTGGAATACACATTTTAAAATACAATTACATATATCTGCACTATATAATATGAATAGCAGAGGACCTCAACTGGATCATTGTGGGACTCCTCCAACAACTTTGAGTTGACATAGGTGATTCGATGAAACGTGACGTCATAAAATGCAAGGGCTAGCATGGCAGCGTTTTTATCAGCCGAAACTGAGTGTAGTTTTACTTGTGGATGTTATATTTTGTTTCGGTTGTGTATTAATGTTGTGTTGTGAATTAATCGATTTAAAAAAATGAAAAAATCCATGCATGCAATGTATTGGCTATCTTATGTATGACGTATGCTGCTGTGGTCTCTGTTTACTATCTGTCTATCTGTTTTTTTAATACTGGACCATTCACACAGCCTAGCCCCAAGCTAAGCAGAGTTGTGTTATGGTTACTAGATAACTGATATACATAATACAATACACTAAATAGATAGATATTTTTTTATTATACATATTAAACATCCAGAACGCCCTGAACAAATGTCTGCAGATCGTACACACATTTGTCCCGAGGCGGGAATCGAACCCGCAACCTCCTGGGTCGCAGGCAGACATTCGCCCACCGCGCCACAGAGGTCGTCGTATATACATATAATAGAATACATTACTTAAATAGATATTTTATATATAACATAGAAAACGACCAGAACACCCTGAACAATTGGTAAAATAGTTTTAATAAGGGCAACTGTTTCAATTGTACCTAAATAATCGACGTCTTCCCGTCCTCAAGCCTAGCGAGGTATGAGCATTTGAGCAAGTGTCAATATTTATTTATTTATTTATCTTTGGGAAACAAAAAGTTATAAATCCAATAGTATAAACACGTAAAAAAAAAACTCAGCTAAGCAGCTTCCACGCATAGTAAGAGTATAAATTATCCAAAAGTAATATACAAAACACAAGATGTACTTTAAAAAAATAAAAAATTGTTTAGAGAGTTTAAGAAGCCATATCAACCTAAAGGGAAAGGATAGCATGATACCTTCGCAGTATAACCAACTAAATATATCTGTACCTACTAGATACCTATTGTTAGTAGAATTATACGTTTATATAATTAAACATAAATGTGAGATGTAAGGTGATAAATATAAAAATAAGAATATTAATAGATTGTGTCAGTGTTAAGCAGTAAGTGGGTTAAATTAATGTAGGTGGTAGTGTTGAGCCAAAGAAACTAGTGTTAATTATATTTTTAAGTGCATTAGGTCTGGCTGGATGTAAAGAGATCGAAGTCCGCTGTGCTGTATGCGCTATTAAAGAGACCTAGATATTAAAGAGAGATAATATGCTGCCCTATACCATACCCCACCCTATTTTCTAAACTCATAGATTTTTTGTAAACAATGGGGCTTAAAGCAAAACTTAAGAAAATATTAGAAAATGAATTATGATTTATTGAATATCCTACTAATATTATAAACGCGAAAGTTTGTAAACATGTAGGTATGACTGTGTGTAAACATGTATGTATGTTTGTTTCTCTTTCACGCAAAAACTACTGGACGCATAGTTGAAATTTTGCAAACAGGTAGTTCTAGGCCTGGAATAACACATAGACTACTTTTTACCCATAAATAAGTTTCCGCGGAATAGGCGTGTTAAGCCGCGGGGCGCAGCTAGTAAATTATATACTTCGTTACCGTGGCATGTACGCCCTACTTATTTATAACTAGCAGCGCCTAGCAGCTTCACCCGCATAGTTCCCGTTCCCGTGGGAATTCTGGGATAAAATATAGCCTATGTCACTCCATGAAAAGTAAGCTTCTAAATAATGAAATAATTTTGAAATCGGTCCTGTAGTTTCGTTGCCTATTCAAAACAAACAAACAGTCAGATCTTTTATATTTATAATAAGGTAAAGTTGACATTTTGATAACATCTTTATGACTCATGCAGTAATCGGATATTCAGGTGCCTAATTATTTTTTTACCTACAGTTGGCGAGATAATGGATATGGAGAGGTTAAAAGCCACCTTTTTTCGAATTCTCGGAAATTCCATATATTTATATATAGAATTTTCCTTAATGTTTATTTATTTTCGGTGGAATCTATAAGAATATTATGTATAGACGAGATATAAGACACCTTTATTCCGACGCGTTCTTCACTTAGGTCGATATTTCCGGAGAAAAAGTTTTACATGCGTCCAAATTTACTCTAATGCTTGCTTATGTTTTTATGCCGTCATTAATCTCATTCCTAGACGAAATATCAGATATATCATAGACACTTTTATTTAATGAATACACTTGTTTTAATATTATTAAAGCAATGCAATATTTCCCGAGAATATTTTATTTCTACCAAATTTCTAGATTCTGAGTTCACGGGAAGTACCCGAAGGTTTTTATTCCTTTGCGAGTACGAAAATTTGCCGAATTTTTTGGCATAAACGGCTGTATTCTTTGATTGCGTTCGCTTTTTGCCAAGTTTGATTTTTTCACAGCTTCAAGGGACAATATACTCGATGAAAAATTCAGCTTGATACCTCCACGTGTTCCTGAGTAAAAGGATCTTGACAAAAACAGACGGACAACAAAATGATCCTATTGATTTCGTTGTTTCCTTTCGAGGTACGGAACCCTAAAAAGGTAGAGTCTTACCATTTATTTATTATTATTTTATATTATATTATATATTTAAATTATTTATTCACTCATCTGGCGATTCCATTATAAAATATCGCATTATTACAGCATAACAGTTTGAATTGGCAATTTACAAAGACAATGTGACAGGAGTACGTTAATAAATAAAGAATATGTTGAAATGTTTATTTATTCAGGCATATTTTATAAATTACAAAAATTTACTTTGACAGTCATTATAAAAACATGCCTTTCCGAAGATAAATAATAATAATAATAATAATAATAAATCATTTATTTCTCTCTCACAAAGGTTAAGCGTTAATTATAAATACAAAGGTTACCTATGTTTGTAGGATAGTGATCCACTCTAATGTTAACCTGTTTTGTGAGAGACTGGTGCCTGAAAAGGGTAATGAAACCTGTATTACAGGGCACCAGTGCTCTCGCTCCACGGATCTTAACAAAAAAGTTCACAATTTATTAAGTTAGGAAAATATTAGTTCTAATCTGTTTTAGACAGCTTAATTAATGTTCCAGTAATAACTATTAGTTCCAAATAAATAATAGCATGATGGTTAAGTCAGCTTAGTGACATATAATTCCAAGAATGTTTGAATTATTGTTTCCTTTAATTATGTTATTGTCATTTAATTATACACAAACACTTTATTGCGTGTTTGTATTAACAGTTGGCGTATGTAACATTTCTGCGGATGTTTGCTTACTTTAAGATCGCTTTCAGATTTGTTTACCACCAGCCTGCAGTCCTAAAATGAGGATGTGTTTGCTAATAAATAAAATCAGTCAACGAAGGGTTCCGTTCCAGTATCTATAATTAGAAACTATCTGTGAAAACTTCAAATTGGCCATCCTTATATTATATATATAATATACTTAATCATTGTCCGTGTTCAGGCGTAAGTTTTGCCAAAATTTATAAATAAATAAAAAAAAATACAAATCTTTCCTCATAAAAAAACATAAGCTCAACGTGAAGCGGCCACCCATTCCAGTGCTATCCGCGCCCGACATTGTTTAATCTGGTCGGATGTCAAGGTGATAAGGACGTTGCCCCTCTTAATTATTAAAATTATTTAACTGTTATTATTTGCTGTTATTACGGCAATATAAATACATCATTTGTGAAAATTCCACCTGTCTAGCTATCACGGTTCCTGAGATACAGCCTGATGACAGACATACCTTTGGGTACGGAACACTAAAAAGAGAGAAGGGTAATAAAGGAAGACTACCCTTATCCCATAAATCAGTTCTCGTGGGATAGAAATCACCTTTAAACGTTTCCATAGAAAAAAGGCGCGCGAAGCCGCGTGTCGCAGCTAGTAAGATAACATAGGTAGCGGCACCACTTTCACTCGTGGTTGAGCCTTAAATGCTTTAAACAATTTTAACCTAAAAAGAGAGAAGGGTAATAAAGGAAGACTTAGTAACCAAAATATGTTATATATCAAATAATTAAATTAAATTAAATTAATTAAATATTCCAAAAGTTTTATACTGAACCCGCATGTTTTATATGAGACTTTTTTGTGTATTACCACTCGAGTAGGAGGATAAGTTTTCATTACCATCATTATTAATAATAATAATAATGCCCTCTATTTAGATAATACCAGAGTGAAAGTATGTTTGATCTGTCGAATCGACGGTCGATTATTGTTTATAAATAGTTAGCTAATTCAGTGAGAGCGCCATTGTCCGGGACTATGGTGATAGCTGAATTTGCTTACAAAACAAACGGTTGCGATTCTCACGCTCTTCAGCTAATGTGTAGATTACAAATATGTCAGCAAGGAAACATTGTCAGGCGTTATTATTATACACCCTATTTAATTCATTTAAGGCCCATACACCACCGAAAGTGGCGCCCCCAACTATTATATCTTATTATTACGTTGAACGCAGGAATTTTCAAAAATCCTACGTTCAGTTTGTGGTATCTATTATAAGCTATTTATTAATGCCTCTGTAATAGTTTCATTTTGTAAAGCTTAGGAAGAGATACGAAGTTGCGCTTTTTGGCCACCAAACTCTATTTTTGCATCTCCTCCTAAACTATATGAGATAAAATAATAAAAGAGGTATTAAAAAATAGCTTAGAATAGATACCACAAACTGAACGTAGGATTTTTAAAAATTCCTATGATAAACGTAAAAATATGATAAAATAGGAATTGCTGTCAGATTGGCTCGGGTATGCGCCTTAAATAAAATCTCTGTAATAAATCAGTGTGTCGCTAGTAGTACTAATTTATTGCTAATATTTTTTTTTCTTACAAACAAAATAACAGTTAAAGACAATAAACAAATTAGAACATAAATAGAAATAAGAACAATAAACAAATTAGAACTAGTATATATTTAAAAGGTATATCGCATATATTATATTTATAGTTTTTTTTTCAATTTTAAATTATTTGAAATAACAATTGAAACTATTGAGCTAACTACAGATTTGTTAAAACGGTGTAGCGCTGTTTCGCACCACAAAACATCATAGGCTCATTTATGATGTCTTATTATTTAATGAAAACTATTTTTCTGGTAGTTTACTACGTTGAAAAAAAACAAATTTGCAACGCATGAACAACGCGTGAATGTGTCAGATTTCATGTCAATAACTCGGTAGACATTCCGCTTCCGAATAATTTGGAACCCTGTCATCCTATCATGGATAAAATCCAATGCAGATGCCATTCTAAGGGGGAAACCCAAACTCGGGGTTGTACGGTCCCTGGTCTGAATAGCCCTGAAACCATTATTTACATAAGAAAATTTAATAATAAAGTAAGTATAAAAATCATTTACAGTAAATGATTGATTTTGTTTAAAAAAACTATGTATAAACCGACAATCTGAAATCTGAAATCAAGCATGGATCCCATTGTCAGAACGGGACCAATCAAAATGGAAACATACAAATCGCTTTCAGATAAAAAAGTATTATGAAAATCGGACCACCCAGTGAAAAGTTCTGAGGTAACAAAGATAAAAAAACAGTCGAATTGAGAACCTCCTTTTTTAAGTGTGTTAAAAATATATCTGCACGGTGGATCACCGGCCGCGAAGCTAGGCTCGAGCGGCCGCGCCGGTGCGGTGACTAGGGCTGCAGAGAGGAACGAAGGCCGCGCGTGGAGTCCTGTATGTTACAAAGGCAAATAAGTTGTTTATCAGGGGGAGGCCTGAGTCCAGCAGTGGACCGGTATAGGCTGTAAATAAAAGAAAGAGTAAATAAAAACCTATCAAAAATCTTGGCTAACGAGGTTGTCAGCATGTGGGATGTTGATTCAGCGACTATCGTCACGATAGTCGTGACATGCATAATCCCCAGGCTGGGCATGCGGGCTGGGGATCGCATTTTGGTGTAAAATTATTCCGCAGGAGGCGCCCGCCTTCTGTAGATTATTCTTTCTTATCATTGTGTTCAAACTGTCCAGATAACACGACTTTTATTATTCTCTACCACAGTTACGTTGATAGCTGATCGTTATACGTTATTCTTATTAACATGGTTTGTTTGTATCTAAAGTTATTTACAACTGGATACTTGCCATGATTAGAATTTTGAGTTTTCCAATATTTCGGCACAGTTTCATGCGCCATAATCACGGAATAACTGAATGTCCTGCGAGTGAGTTATTATTGGCAGATATATCAATCTACCCTCTTTTTCAGTATTTTGCTACGAACGTTACCACTATCGAAATACTGGAAAACTCAAAATTCTAATCTAAATATCCGGTTGTAAATAGCTTTAGTGTATTGTACTGCTTCCTGGCTTCTCTTGGGGCTCACACAACACTTCACAGCTAACACGTCCGCCACGCTCGGCAAGCGGGTTCCGACTGACAGCGATATAAGGCCTGAAATGAAACCCAAGCCAATATGCTACATTTAGTATTAATGTATATTAATGATGGATTTAAAAGTTTTATGGTTTGTATCTTTATCTTAGTCACAGCGGAACTCCTCTCTCCCTTCCACCCCGTGATAAACCTGAATCCTGCCTGCCCAGAGGTTCGTCACTACTACCGCAGACTGGCAGTGGGTCCCGCCAGCGGGGCAGGACCGGCTGGGGAGGGGAAATGTCACCGGTGCTACTGTAAGGTGGAAGACAACGGCACGGCTGCTTGCTGGCCGAGGGAAGACAGGCGCTGTGATGATGTTGGCAGGTACGTTTTGTGAAAAGGAGAGCAATAGGAATTCACGTTAGAAGCAGCGGGATACTCTAATTTCCTATGTTAAACGTAATAATATGATGAAATAGCTGTCATATTGGCTCGGGTATGCGCCTTAATAGTTTTCGTAGCAAACCTTAAAGATGAGTGTAGATTGGTCATCGTCACTAGAATATCACATCACATCACACTAATAATATAAAGGCAAAAAGTTGTATGGATGTATGGATGGATGAATGAATGGATGGATGTTTGTTACTTCTTCACGCTAAAATTACTGGACGGATCTGGCTGACATTTTGCATATAGGTAATTCTAATCCTCGAATAAAACATAGGCTACTTTTTATCCCATAAATCTGTTCCCGTGGAATGAAAATCATCTTTTAATGTTTCCATAGGAACAACGCGTGCGAAGCCGCGGGGCGCAGCTAGTAAAAATATAATAAAATAATTATATTTTCACGTATGACACACATCGCTCCAGTAGTCGAGAGTCTACTGCCATACTTTTTACAACAAAGTTTGAGTTACTTTATTTTCTACTAGCTGCGCCCCGCGGCTTCGCACTCCTATAATACGGAACTGATTTATGGGATAAAAAGTAGCCTATGTGTTATTCCAAGACTAGACCTACCTGTACGCACAATTTTAGCCAGATTCTTTCAGTAGTTTTCAAAGTCAAAGTCAAAGTCAAAATCATTTATTGCCAGTATGTACATTGATAGGTAGCTTAAGTTCTAATTACAGCTAAAGTTGGAACATACACCATGTTAGATTGGTATAGCAATGTCTTAGTGTCTATCATCTTACACTATATATGTCTTAGTGTCTGTAATCTTACACTATAATAATATCTTACTATATAGCAATTTATTACGAACACTTTTAACAGTTTTAAGAAAATCAGTCGTTGTAAATACTAATTTATTTTCAGTCTTCATGCTGTTATTTCCTTTATATAAATTATATAAAAATAGGTTTGCTAGTTATTAATAATTATATTTAAACAATTCTTGAGATAATTAATCCAACAATGTTAGTTTACAAGTTCATTTATATTATAATATTGTTTGCTTTGTAGCCATAGTCGTAGCTCTTTTGTAAATTTTGTCAGCGGAAGGCTTTTTATAGTTTTAGGTAATGCATTATATATTTTTCCACACATTACAAAACAGTTTTTTTGGTATAGACGGGTCCTAGGCTGCCTACTTAAAACTATCCTATCAGGATCCCGTGTTTTTTCGTGGAAGAGCAACAAACATACATACAAACATGCTTACAAACTTTCGCGTTCATAATATTAGTGGGATGGTCTGTTGGTAAATATTTTAAGCTAAAGGATAGCTTCTATCGCGGGCCTTGAGCGTGGACACCGAATCCAGAAATTCCGTAACGAAAATAACCTGACACGGGGGGTGTTAGGTTATTTTCGTTACGGAATTACTCCGACCGGCACAGCGGTGATACTTTTAAGTTTTATGAATAGCAGAACTTTTAATGACTTATGCTATGCAATAGCTTTACCGCGGCAGTCCCCGTGTGCCACACGTCTTTTTTATATGTAGTTATATATTGTTCCAGAAGCCGGTCTCGTAGAAGTATAATCGGTCTTACGGACCTTATATTTGGAAGCAAAGCGTCCAAATGTAAGTACTTACGTCACATCTAAAAAATACTTGCTTCGTTAACTTTCGTTATGTACAATTCCTTTTTAACTGACTTCGAAAATGGAAGAAGTTCTAGTACTGAGATCTAGGCCTAATTTGACAACCAAACCCGTTATATTCGGTTCACCCCTTTTACACCCCTACTTTTGCATAGAAACAACGCGTGCGAATCCAAGCGGGCACATACACACCTACAATTTTTTAATATGAGTGTAATTGAATATGTACGAGCTGTACAGATTTAGCTAGCTAGAAAGAATGCGGTAAAAGTGAAAAACACGTCCGTTACGTGCTCGTGTATTTTACTTAGTTCTAGCTTAAACATCGATTAAACACTCTCTAACTAGAAGTCAACAAGTTTGGTTGTATTATTCTCCCCTTGGAGATCAACCCTTGTCAGCTCGAAGCTATAGGGGAGCAACCCTTAGCTTCTTCTCAGCTCATAGCTACCTCTAGCTCATCTTAGCTTACTTACTGTAAGGCAAACTGCCGAAACAGAATATCATTGCATGTAAATATAATTGCATCATGAAATGATTTTATTATTAAGGTATTTTGTATTTGTATATTGTATAATAATGTAAATATCTTCAAAAGTCTTTGGCCATTTTCTGATCAGTCGGTAAGGCATTGCGCATGCCGTTTTGGCCACAATCGTCATGGGAAAATTACTTGGTTTCGAGTGATGAAAACTACTTTTTTTTACTTACAAATATTTTATTTTATTTTTACTTGCTCTATGTAATCTTTTAGTATGTATGTGTAATGAAATGGAATGAAATGCTTTATTAAAAAAGAATAGCATTATTACAAAACATTACCTAGTCGGTAAAATGCGATCGATTTCTAGTCCAATAATAAATATTCATAAATTAATAATCCGTTTATATTTATTTATTAATAAATTCAAATAAATGTCAGAGATTACCTTTAGTTAGAGTCACAATAAATACCTAACTATGTCTAAAACTCTGTAATGGACAATGTCTGACAAAATAAACTTTTTCTTTCATATATTTTTTTCATCGAGCTCGACACTAGATGACGCGTACAGAACCGAACCGAATACTGCGCATACCGCCCCAATCAGGAACGCTCCTTTTGAAATATAAGCTCGGTAAGGTTTCGGTACCGCATAAACAAATCGTGTTGATGTCGTACCGAAACCTTACCGACTGATCAGAAACGGCCTTATTATTATATTGTTTTCTACGAGTATATTATTTTGTTCTTGGTATTTATTTACACAGTATGGAGACTGAAGGAGCAATTTACCAAATCCATCACTAGTGGTAGGTTGGCCTTCAGCGTATCTTCATAAATACTTGGTGTATGTCAAATACAATATGATATTGGCGTCAATTCAGATGATGCCAAAACTAAACTAATTTGACAGGCCTAAAAATGTCACCGTCCCTGTCAAAAAGATCAAAATAATATGGATGGTATCATTATAAGTCCTGTCAAATTGGTTTAGTCAAATTTTGCATCTTTTTCAATAAAAAGGTCGTAGTTTGACGACTTTATTATGAATGTAAGCGGGTTAACAACGAACCTTTAATCAAACCGCACTCACCTGAAGAAGTCCACCAAGAAATTAAATGTTGGTGTTCTTTCCAACACAAAGTTCGTAGTTAACCCAGTTAATGTACCTAAGCGGGTGGGTATAATCATTGTACCAGCATAATGAATTTGATTCCTAATCATTTGTAGAGTCATATGTAGCATGTTAGTACAAGAGTAGTTTGAACTTTTTAATACATATACAGTAGAAACCCTCGATGTAGAATGTTTGTAAACAAGAACGACACAAAAACTAAAACTCACTTTGTTGGCGTCGATTACTGAAGGAAGGATCATAGATCGACAAGTACCTAATGTAAATTCCGTATAAAAAGACGCAGCAACCAAGTAAGGCGCATACACGAGTGAAAGTGGCGCCGCCATCTAGTTAATCTTAATATTACGTTTAACATGGCCTCTGTAATAGTTTTATTTTGTTAAGAGATACGAAGTTGAAGGCAGAGATACGAAGTTGCCGTTTTTGGCCACCAAACTCTATTTTCGCATCTCCTCCTAAACTATACCTACAAGATAAAACTATTACAAAGGTATTAAAAATAGCTTATACTCGTAATATATAACACAAACTGTACGATGGGTTTTTAAAATTACCTGTGTTAAACGTAATAATATGATAAAATAGGTTGCGCTGTCATATTGGCTCGGGTATACGCCATATGGGTCTACATACAGTATGTTAGTAATCTAATGTCTATGTGTATTTGAGTAATAAATAAATAATGTCCGTATTTTCAAGGTTTTGGTAACTTAGAGTATTTATGGTAGAGCAGGGGAAAGACAGTTTGTTGGTTTTAGTTGTAACTGTTCTGTGAGTCAAAGTCCATTTATTTTTAATTTTTATCCCTTCTATGAAAATTAACGATACTTATTTAATCATACATGATACTAAAAAACAATATTCTATTAGCTCAAGTACCTATCTCAAACACATAGTAGTTTTGATTTCAAGTGCCGATTTTTCAAAAGTATTTATGGAACACTATGTGACCCCACCGAGCTGGGAAAAACCCTCCTCCAAATCTTTCCAAGATTGAAGAGGCATTTGCGAACGAATCAGGCTAGTTAAAAACTGTCAGTCAAACAATCAATTCCAGACCTTCTAATCTGATTTGCGAATAAAACAAAAATCAGAGTGCTTAATTCCTTTATATCATACAGGACTCTTATCTCGTCACAAAATTAAACTAAGAAGTAAAGTGGTCTGTAAAATAAATATATAAAATCAGTAAATGTTGGAAAGAAGGTTATTAGGTAACCTTTACCTGTTTTGACCTCTAAATTCTATTTTCGCATCACTGCGAAAACTTCACACGTTATAATAGATACCACAAACTGTACTATGGATTTAAAAAAAATCATGTGTAAACCGTTGTCATATAATAAAATAGGTGTCGCTATCATATTGGCTCGGGTATGCGCCTTAAATTCTAGTTGTAGGTAATTGTTTTGTTCTTTAATTCTAATAGTCTATGTGCTAAATACCTAAATATGATAAAAACTAGAAACAATAATTAAGGTAACCGCAAACTGTTGCATATTTTATTGATAGTTGGAGGTTATAGTTAGAAGAGTGCGTTAGATTTTTTTTCCATTCAGTAATGTGGCATTGTTTGTACATTCTTTCAGTCTTCAAGGAGGAACTTCCGAAAGAATGTGTCCCGAAGACCAGCTTCAGCGATGGATGTCCACCAGGTACCACCCCAATTCTTCCCATGGGTGTCTAGAGAGACGCCTATGGAATATCCACGGCGGGCAGTAGCGCCCCTTCAGAACAGTTCTACCATCGATCTGTGATCCCCAACTCGTATCTCCACCATGGAAACCTATGTCCAGCAGTAGACGTGTATGGGTTGGTAGAAGTCTATGCCCAGCGTTAGGATTATGGGCATTATCCCCATAAGATAAAAGCCAATAAGGCGCTTATCAGGGGGAGGCCTGCGTCCAGCAGTGGACCATAGCTAAATAGTTTATTAGCTATGTGCACCATGTACTTAGTGCAAAGATTAAAGCGTTATCTTAAATCTTTACATATCTAAATTTACGATTTAGTCTTTGCACCAAGTAAATGGTGCACTAAGTGCAATGATTAAATCGTAAATGTAATATATGTAAATAACTATAAAGGTTAAACCTAAAACTGTTATTGTATTTCCATTAAAGATAAGTTGGGAATGAAACTGTTGTGCTGTTTGACGCAATATTTAAATCTTTAATTAAATAATAATATTTTTAGCAATCAAAGGCTAATTTATTTAAAAGAAGGACTATTTTCATAACCTACAAGGGTTCTATTAGAAAGACTCGACTCAATTAACCAAGACAGTGAGAAATTCAATACTTCAACCACACTAAGCCACTAGCTGA
Source organism: Eupithecia tripunctaria (assembly GCA_955876795.1). Lineage (NCBI taxonomy): Eukaryota > Metazoa > Arthropoda > Insecta > Lepidoptera > Geometridae > Eupithecia > Eupithecia tripunctaria. Next base: position 609,863 of record OY041623.1, on the reverse strand, counting down.
TAGGGGATTGCCTCTGATATCTGTGGGGATGCCTATAGGGGATGCCTATATCCAGCAGTGGACCAATGTAGGCTGATGATAATGAATCACACTAAGGCACTTAACCAACGATACCACAAGCACTCGAGGATGCACGTCCGTACATCACGACGACTCGCAGCGAAATCAGTCCGCTACCCTCATACCTTTGGCTTTTATAGCAAAGCGACTACTATCCGTTACCTCAAATAAAACCACATCCATCAATACTTTATTTCCAGCGGACTGGTGCATGGGCTGTACGGTGTGCGACTGCGACAATAACGGACAATGGGACTGCCACATCCTCAGCTTCTGTAGTGGTAGTCAGTATCCTCCACGACTTTCTTCACACACGTATGGCTAAAACAAACTCACATTTTCAGATCTGCATAAACTTTCTTTTAGCAAGGTGTGACGTCACTAGCGCTTTATTTTTGTAATGTGTTTGATGGACTTATATTTTTTTTTTAATATTATTATAATACGGTGGCCGTTATATAGCAATCTTTCTAGGCGACTGAACTCGAAAACACAATTTCTTGAAAAGATTTCCAAACGCGATGAAATGTTTGAAAGATAAATATTTTTTTCAATTGGTCACATGGGTCGTCAAAACTATACTTACATTAAAAGCATTTTTTTGTACATTGATCTGGTAAGACTAAATAAATTACTCGTTTTTTTCTGTTTTTACCTGTATCTAGTAAAACACACCCTACGTCCACGGCTGGAAGTCCGAACAAGAGGTTCTATCGAAACATGTTTACTAACAACGAAATTGCAGAAAATAGGTAGTTAGATAACTAACTTTACTCTTCATTTTATTTCAGATGAAAGTAAGAAACGAATTAACGGAAGTAAGGTTCCTGTACCAAAATCAATAAAAACACGATATAAAAAACAGACTCCAAAATACACCTCAAAGGCAGTAACGAAAAAAGCAAATCAATCTAGAACGAAGAAAAGTCCACTAACTACGAAGAAACCTAACAAACAAACTAGTAAAATACTTCGCCGCAAACCAAAATATCAAAAAATTTACCAAACCAAACCAACGCCAAGAAAAGTGGTCGCAAAGAAAGCAAGGAAAATAATATTTAAGCCTAAACCTACTACTCAAAGGCCAAAGTCTACTAAAAAGCCAAAACGTACTCATAAGCCAAAACCCACTAAAAAGCCAAAACCTACTAAACGCACAAAACTTACTAAGAAACCGAAACCTACAAAAACAATTATAAAGACTAAGCCGACTAAAAAGCCAAAAGTTACGAAAAACCCCAAGCGTTACAATAAACATATAAAGAAACCTCTTGAACCTATATCAGAAGAGTCAATAAAACAAACCACTTTCAATCCTATAAGTAAAGCTCAAAGATCAAAGACTCAAATAAGAAAAGTAGTCCAAAGAATCCTAAGCAAAAGAGAAAGTAAGCCAAACATAAACGAAATACCTGGCATGTCCGGCGAACATAGCTCACTAGAACAAACTGCAATGGGACGTAAAATAGTTAAGAAAGTTTTAGCGACAATAGATAAACTAATGGCCAAACAAGTGGCTTTGATACAAAATAATACAAACATTCTCAAATCTCAGTATAAAGATTGTCCCAAGGTTAAAGTCATTGTAAAGAAGAAGAAGAAGCAGCCAGAAAAGCCAAAACGAAAGACGAAAAAGCAAATGACTATAGAAGAGATAAGGGATCTAAAAATTGAGGCTTATAGGAACCGTAACAGCTGGAGAGTTAAACGCGATGCACTCGATATAGTAGATTTAACTACTCCGGATAATAATGTAAGCAAAATTACCGACGATGTGACAGATGGTAAGTTTATTTATATGTTTCTAAACAAGTGTTTTAGAGGGCTAAAATAGGATTGTAAGTCAAAAGGCATTCATCATCAGCCTATATTAGTCCACTGCTGGACATAGGCCTCCCCTAATGAGCGCCATAGCGCCCTGTCTTCAGCTTGACGCATCCAGCATCTGCCTGCAGTCGCAGATCGTCATCCCACCTGGCCGGAGGGCGTCCTACACTACGTTTGCCGAGTCGCGGTCTCCACTCAAGAACTCGTTTACCCCAGCGGTTATCGGTTCTTCGCGAGATATGGCCGGCCCACTGCCACTTCAGTTTGCTAATTCTTTGAGCTATGTCGATAACTTTGGTTCTCTGTCGGATGTATTCGTTACGAATCCTATCCTTCAGAGAGACTCCGAGCATAGCTCTTTCCATAGCTCGCTGAGCGACTTTAAACTGGTGGACCAGCCCTATCGTGAGTGTCCACGTCTCAGCTCCGTAGGTCATGACGGGTAGGACGCACTGATTGAAAACTTTCGTTTTCAAGCATTGCGGTATGGATGACGAGAAGACTCGACGTAGCTTTCCAAACGCTGCCCAGCCTAGCTGAATCCTCCTCTTGGCCTCCTTCTCAAATTGTTTTTACCCAACTGCAGAATTTGTCCAAGGTAAGTGTACTCGGAAACAATTTCGAGAGGGTGGCCATGTACGACGACCGGTCCCGGATCAATGAGGCCATTGATCATGATTTTGGTTTTATCCAAATTCATGCCGAGACCGATGCATCGTGAGGCTAAAGCTAGGCCGTCCAGCATCTGGTTTAGCTCCTCCAACGACTCCGCCATTACGACTATGTCATCAGCGAATCGAAGGTGTGAGATGTAATCGCCGTTTATGTTGATGCCCTTACCTTTCCAGTCCAGTGTCTTAAACATATCTTCCAAGGCACTCGTGAACAGTTTCGGGGATATAACATCCCCCTGCCTCACTCCTCTGCGCAGTTGGATGGGTTTGGACTGCTGGTCCTGTACTTGGACACTCATGGTCGCGGCGTCGTAGAGACATCTCAGCACCTCGATATAACGATAGTCTACTTGGCATCGCTGTAAGGATTCCAGAACAGCCCAGGTTTCGACAGAGTCAAAGGCCTTCTCATAGTCCACAAAGGCCAGACACAGGGGCTGATTATACTCTTCGGACTTCTGTATAATCTGCCTCACTGTGTGTATGTGGTCTATGGTGCCATATCCTCCGCGAAACCCGGCCTGTTCCGGTGGCTGGAACTCGTCGAGTCTCCTGGCGAGACGGTTCGTGATCACTCGTGAGAACAGCTTATAGACGTGGCTCAGGAGTGAGATGGGTCTGTAGTTTTTAAGGAGGGTTTTATCTCCCTTCTTAAAAAAGAGCACCACCAAACTCCCGCTCCACGCCTTTGGAGTTCTCCCACTGTGAAAGACGGCGTTGAAGAGTTTCTGTAGTTCCTGTATAACAGGGGCTCCTCCGGTTTTTAAAAGCTCTGATGTTATGCCGTCCTCACCGGGGGCTTTTCCATTTCTAAGCTGCCTCAGAGCTAGCACAATCTCGTCTTGACTGATGTCTGGCAGTTCGTCGGTATAGTGGCGTGTCAGGGTGGCTCTTGAATCGTGGTCGACTCGTTGGGGACGAGGGGCATGTGCAGCGTATAATCGGCCATAGAAATCCTCTATCTCGGCGGATATCTCCAGCTTCGACAAAACGGTCCTCCCATCGTGCGTTTTAAGCTTCGTCAGGTGGCTCCTGCCAAGCTGCTGAGTGAATACTTTGGACCCTCGGTTTCGCTCTATTGCCTCTTCAATGAGGCGTGTGTTGGAGCTCCGAAGGTCGCGCCGTACCATCTTCGCAATTCGCTTGTTCAGGTCTGACCTGTCTGAAGAAGTCGCTTGGGTGGTTTCCCGTCTTTTTGCCATCAGCCCGAGAGTCTCATCCGAGAGTTTGGATTTCTTGCCAGTACGCTGCTTTTGGCAGAATCTGATGCCCTCGTTCCTCAACGTTTCGACCAGATTGTGTAGGGTCTCGTCAGCGTCATCAGTGGGATCCAAGGCAATTAATCTATTCCCGAGAAGCTGCTGGAACTTCTCGGTGCCCGCCATGATCTGGATTGGATTAGGTCGGAGCGTGGACTTCATCAGACGGTTTCTTTCAAGCTTTAAGTTGATATTCAGAGAGCCTCGGAGCAGTCGGTGATCAGATCCGGTATTAAACCTGTTGATCACTGAGACATCTCTGAATATGTGCTTGCTATCCGTCATGATGAAGTCGATCTCATTTTTAGTCACAGTGTCGGGGCTTCGCCACGTCCACTTCCTCTGGGGCGGTTTCTTAAAGAAAGAGTTCATTAAGAACAGCCCCTCCTTCTCAAGGAAGTTGACAAGCATTTGCCCCCTGTGATTCCTAACTCCATAACCATGCGAGCCTATTCGGGATTCGTTGCCAGTCCGGATTCCCACCTTGCCGTTAAAGTCCCCCATAACAACGTTGTGGAGCCTTGGTGGTGTTATGTAAGGCTTTGGATATGTCTTCGTACATATCCTCCACTTCATCATCCGAGTGTGCCGAGGTCGGTGCGTAAACCTGAATTACCTTCAAGCTGTACCGCTTGGACAGCCGAAGGATCAGGTACGCTACCCTGGTCGACACACTGGAGATTTCCTGAACGTTGTTAGAGAGGGCCTTGTTGACGAGGAAGTCTACGCCACCCTGGGATGTTTTATCACCCTCGCGAAAGTAGAGAAGATGGCCCGAGTCTAAGGTTACGGTGTCCTCCCCCTCTCTACGGACTTCACATAACCCCAGAACATGCCATTTAATGTTCTCTAACTCCACTTCCAACTGCGCTAGATGGTGATCAAGCCTCAGAGTGCGTCCGTTAAACGTAGCCAGGGTCAAGTTTTTAAGTAATGATCGGTAGCCTGCCGTAGCCCGGGGATTCTTAGCACCCCCTGCCCCGCCGTTACCATGGCCGCTACCATGGCCAGGAATAGCGAGGCGGCCGGGAACTAGGGGCCACTTTTTGGCGTGTGCAATCATTGGGGGGGTAGTGCCCATAATCCCCACGCTGGGCATGCGGGTTGGGGATCGCAGTTCGGTGATATTATCGGTCTACGGGAGGCGCTGCTGCCCGCCCTCCGGTTTATGTCCCTTAGTCGCCTCTTACGACACCCACGGGAAGAAATGGGGTGGTGCTATTCCAGGCCGGCACCACACAGCCATGCAATAACTACATAATATAAAATTAAGATTCTCTGTTTGATGCAAAATTTAATACAATGTACACATCGTATTGCAAGAGATGAAACCTTATTCTAAATATTTGTGTGTTTCAGATGACGTAAAATTTTTGGTAAAAGAACTCGAAAAACCTTCTACAACCCTAAAAGTTGAATCAGACGTTACCAGCGTTACATTATCAAAAGTTGCAGGTTAGCAATCAGTTTTATGTTAAATGATAGTAATAAGACCAGACTTTTAAACATAAAATGAATTTCTTTTCCAGATACTTCTGGAATTGGCAATGACGTATTAACAAGCACTGCAGCCACTGAAATAATAATTACAAGTAGCGATACAGCAAACGTTTTTAATTCAACAGAATCTAATTTCAAATATTATGAATACTTGCCAGATAATACTAACAAAACATCGAATACGGTAAAATTTTTTGCTAACTACGATCATACAGAAAGCGGAGTAATTGAACTTAGTTCTCATAATGACTCGCTGATTAATTTAATTGATTATACAACGCAAAGCATCTTGACAGAAGTCCCTAATATTAAGACATTACCAAAACTAGATATAAACGAAACAGTCGAGAATTTTACAATCTTCAACACAAAAAATATAAATTCAAATAATATAGACACACCATTAAAACTTAATAAAAATGAAACAGTTAAAAATGTTACAATCTATGACACAAAAAATACACTCTTAAATAGTATCAACAGGCCAAACGAGTACACATATTACACGTCTCAGATTACTACTCCCGATAATTTAAAAAGTGTAATTGGTTTTACCAGTACAATGGTAGCTGATGAAATAAAAATAATTCAACCTCATAGTGAAAATTCAAAGTTAAAACAAACAAATAAAATAACAACGAAATATAAAAACAGCAGAAAGTATGATAGTATTATAAATAAAAGCAACAATATTAATAACAATCAATATAAAACTTACAATGTAACAACGCCAAGCAGAAAACGAGTTGCTAATTTAAGCATAAATGATGCAGATTTAATTAAGTTACTCAAGAAGAAGATAAAAAAAAGACAAGAGAAAAATAAATTTGCCTCTAATCTTAAAGACAAAACAAAAAAGAGTATAACGACTCTTTATAAAGTCACGTCAGCAAGTTCTAGTAATGATAATAACTTCACTAGTAATACAACAAATAACAATACAATTGAAAAAAAGGGTAGTTTACAAAAGTTACTAGAAAAATTAATGATACAAAAGAAAGATTCAGTCCCACAATCTGAAAAGAAACCTAAATACAGCGTTTTTAAATATTTGCGAAATATATTCAAAAAAATATTTTCACATAATAGAGAAAACCGTACAACTCACAAGACTAATGAAGGTTACACTCTCGAAGTGCTGTGCGACAATGTCGGAGGTTGTCTTAAGAATGACCACATAAGAGTTACGTTGCGATCAAAGTTACACGATCTTAACTCGGAAACTGAAAAAGTTTTTAAGACAATCAAATTAATAAAGAGTATGTTACATCTTATTGATATTCCAACTAACATAACAAATGATTCAACTGAAATAATGTTAAACAATGACATAAAAAAATTAAATGCAATTTTAAAGGGGACGTATTATGATAGAAATGAATTAACGGCGAGGGAAAAATCACAAATTCACATTGTGAAGGAAAATATTCATAATTTCATAATATCCGTAGGAAAATTTGCAAGTATTCTTCATGAAGTTTTAGATGTACTTTATAAAAATAATAAAAAATATGCATGCCAACGAAATATGAGATTGAACAAAAAACTTAATTCACAGAAAACTCTAAATAAAATAAAAAAACTATTAAAAAACTACAACGTAGTTCAAAATACTTTTATGAAAAGAATTTTTCAATTGATAAAAAATGCAGAAAATAATACGTCGTCTGAAAGTCCCCTCAAGTCTATAAACAATGAAAATAGTCTAAACGATACACCCGTTGTAGACACGTACACAACAAATATAATAAAAAATCTCAGGAAGTTGAAAAATCTGGCCCTAGCGATCAATTCCACAAGAAGGAAGAGATGGACAAGTAAAAATAATAATGCAATGGAGTTTATGTTGTTGATGTTGGAATACTTGATCAAACGAAACCAACCATTGGAAAAAAAGCCAGGTACTTATTACTTATGTTTACTACTGAAGTATTATTATTATTTATTAGACATTATTAAAGCAGACTTATTAATATTCTAGCAAACGATGGAATAGATCTACTTATCGAAGCAATCGAAAATGCACCAAATATAAAACCACTCCAGAATAACATTCTCAACTATAATCATACAAAATGGTATGATACTCCACCGGCACGGTCCATAGATCCACGATTACAAATTGGCACCCGATCTACGCTTGCCGCTCCAATTGAAACAGATTTCATAGACACTGAACCTGTCAAAAGAAGTAGTGAAGATGAATCAGACGAAACTATTGCAGTAAAATATGATAACAGTGTATCAGAGGATGAAAACGTTGTAGGTGATCGTGCTACTATAGATTTCGACGAGGATATAAAAGAAAAAGTTTATCAGAGGGCAATGGAACGTAGTGACAACCTTTCTTTTCCGATTAATTTAGAAGAAGAAAATGTATCTCAAAACGATAGTGTTGAACAAGTTGACTTTTCAAAATCTGTAAACAATTCAACTATTAAAAAACTGGATAACGACACAGTTACGAGTGACGAGGAAGAGAACGAGTCCATCGTAGCTGGCGTCACAGTAGCAGTTACACCGTTACCAGCTGATAATGAAACCAAAGTTGCCTGGGAAGATTTCAAGTTAGACATTATTCCGGTTACCAATAAAGAAAAGAAATTTGATTGGGTCGAAGAGAGCTTTGGAAAAGAAGTCAATGCTTACAAAAGCGCCGAGTTGTTTACAATGAAACCTGTCAGCGTACAAACCGTTTCGACACCTTTGACCACAACTAAAGCCACTACAACCACCGTCATCCCGAACAAAAGAATTGATGACGTAAGTGGCTTATCAGCTGAGATTGTAGATGAGAAAAAACCTAAAGTAATAACTGACCTCATTTTGCATAGGAAGGAGATGGAACTATTGAACTCTTTAGATTATGGAACTGAATTACCTGATTTTGACGATTCGATCTCCAAAGATGAAGCTAAGTCAGGAGAGAATAGTTTTGCAGCATACTCTTTGAAAACAATTAGTTAAAGGATTAGAATGATGATAGAGATATTAAACGAGGTTAACAAATGGTTGATATAGATGTATTCGTGAGTGTCCCACTCAAACTATTAATTAACTTGTCCTAAAGTCGTATGGTCTAACTAAACCGTCTGAGTGCGATTGAATTCATATTTTATAGTAGAGAAACTCACATGTCACAAATACGTCTAAAATTCTGTACCAAGAAATAACACAAACATGTCATTATATAATAATATTATGTCTCGAACTTTTTCAAGTTTATTTAATTATTGAAATTGAAACTTTTGTCTGACTACAAAGCATATACTTAGCTAATATTGTCACATATTTTTACGTCAACGATTTGTGATCATTGTCATTGTTAATTTTAAATAAGAAGACTAATTGTTTATTTACTCTTTTACAATAATGTATAATAAAACAAAAAAAATATACACCAATTTACCGGTACCTACACGATAATTTTGATGATGGTTTTTTGTGTTTAAACATTTATTATTATAAATAATCTGTGGTCTCCTTTTAGTTTTAAAAGTGTTCTATTTATTGTAGTTAAGTTGTGTAAGTTGTTGATTATTTTAATACTATGAATTAGCGATATCTTAAGTTGTACTATTATAAGGTAAGTATTATACTTAATACATATTCGATCGTTTTATTTATAATGTAACCAAACAAAATTAATAATCATTTGGATTTCCGACCACCCCAGTCCCTTATTTACTTTCAATTTGGTCTCTAGTTGCGTATTTATTTCAGTATTAGGTATTTAAACTGTTATTTACCGGTTTTCTGGCGATCGCTTTGACTAATTTTCGCCACCCCAACTCTTCCCGTGGGTGTATTTAAGATCCTCCCTGTAAATGTTCTGAATAAATGTTTTTTTTATGCAATGTGCCCCTGGTGGCTGGAGTAGCCTTGGTTGAGTAGCAGTAGACCCCAAACAACAAACAACATAGTAAAATCATGCCTGCAAAGGCTAAACAACGAGTTACTAAAGGTACCGCGATTGTTGGAGCTCTTAATTACACTTGGATTTGTGGTGCTGGCTTAGAGTTTGCACCACCTCATCTGTAACCCGTGGTGGTAGTAAGAGTCGACTAAGACTATGGGATTTCATGGGATTTCTGAATTTAAAAAAGACGTTGAGACCTCGAGAGTGGTCTTAAAATTATGCAAGTTTAGATAATTTTACAATTTATTATATCAGTGACATGTCACCATACCATTCCTGTAATTCTCGATTATTATTATTTTATTTTATTAATTTTATCCTTGTTATCTTGACATGTTAATGCATGCATACATATTTTATGTACACATGTTTAGGTACAAATGTTTAGGGATACAGTCTAGTTTTTTAATATTGTGTTTTTTGTTTGCATATTTCTTGATTGTATTCTGTTTTGTGTGCCAAATAAATAAATATAAAATATAAGTATAAGGAATATCCTGGGGCAGGTAGCAGCGCCCCCTGCAGAACAATTCTACCACCGAACTGCAATCCCCAACCGGCATGCTAAAGGCCTCAAACGCCAACAAGGTTCTTATCAGGGGGAGGCCTGCGTCCAGCAGTGGACCAATGGAAAAAGCTTTGTATCAGTCAAAGTATCGTCACCTAAACTATTGAAAGCTACAATCAATCCACACAAAGTGAGACGTGACGTTAGGCTTGCAGATCGTAATATTTCAGGAACTGATCAAAGCTCATATTAGATTCCGATTCTATACAGCGTATTCAGATATTTGAAATTCCAATGTGGACGTAAAGTACAACTTTTACTTTGACTTTGGTTATTTCTGTTTCGAAAAAGTATAAACAAGAGAATTGTGTGCGAAGGAAGAATAATTCAGAATCAAGTAACAAAGAGAACGTTCCCATAATCTGACATCTTGCCAAGGTCTCAAAGGGAATGGTTGCGAGAGCAAAGTATCTGAACTTGGTTCTACAATCCAAGATATTTTATGCCAACAAAGACGGTATGAATGAAAACTTTAACAATGCATATTAGAAAATTGCACATACGCTTCGAGAAAGGTTTAGATTCTTGTTTGGAAACGTACGCGAGACGCAAGAAATGATGAACGAAAGCTTTTAAAACCATTTTAAGAACTTATTCTTCATGTTTGTTTGTTTTTTTGTATTTTGTGATGTATTTATGATGTACATATCTGTCTGTCATGGTGGTTCAATAATTATATAAATAAGCTTATCTTTAAATGTTTGCCACGACTATTTTTTTGGTTTAGTGTGTGGTGCTTAGAATTTTTACCACCCCATCTTTTCGCGTGTGTGTCGTAAGAGGCGAATAAGGGATATCCACCGCGGGGCGGGTAGCAGCGCCGACTTCCAAACAATTGTACCACCGAACTGCGATCCCCAACCTGCATTCCCAATGTGGGGATTATGGCCCCCCATTAGACAAACGCCAATAAGACGCTTATTAGGGGGAGGCCTGCGTCCAGCAATGGACCAATACATATGTTTAAGCTTTTAAGCCTGAGGTTGAGGTTTCAAACTTTGAAATCCATCATGGTTATTGTCGCGAAGGCGAAGAAATATTTTGAGTAGGTACCTACCTAGGTTGTAGGTAGGTTGATAAAGATTTTAGCGGACTGGCCATAACCGGTCGAGGCGAAGCGGGCGCGCGCACAGCGCGGTCCTTCGGCGATGAACGGCCGACGATTCATTCTGTTACGAGACAGCAAGCGAGACACATCGGTGAGTGACTTTGAGTTACATTGTATGCAATTGAGATCTTTTGCCACCGATATTAGAAGCAGTTTCAGATTATAATTGTTGTGTGTATACCAATTCGTTGGTCTGTCTGCGGACAAGTAGATCAGAGATAAAGTGTGAGGAACGGGATGGCTATAGGGGAGGATGGAGGCCATAAGGGGAATTATCCCCATAACAGTAAGAATCAGTAAGCAGAGCACAGGTGGAACAGCCATCATAGCTCACTGAACCAGAGCACAGGTGGAACAGCCATCATAGCTCACTGAACCAGAGCACAGGTGGAACAGCCATCATAGCTCGCTGAACCAGAGCACAGGTGGAACAGCCATCATAGCTCACTGAACCAGAGCACAGGTGGAACAGCCATCATAGCTCGCTGAACCAGAGCACAGGTGGAACAGCCATCATAGCTCAATGAACAACAGTCCGATGGAACAACCATCACAGTCCGATGAATTAGTCATCACATCCAGATAGAACAGCTAAGTATCATGTCAAATGGCTTAGAACCTTAGAACCGGTGGAACAACCACCTCGTTGTTGCTTAACCTAATTTCAGCACTTCTTTAAATACTTTTTTAATGTTTACCACATACATACCTACATATAATATTCGTCATAATTCAGAGTATAGAGGTATTTGGCGACATGGTGGAGATGCAGGGATATATTATCTCAAACCTTACAGTCTAAAAGAATCGGAACACAGTGAGTTATAAATTTATAATAGATACACTAGTACGCTAGTAGTAGTAATTCAATGTCCGTACATGATTTCGTAAAATGTCATGTGGGTAGTTTTACTAAAGGTGTTCGCCCGGTTCGACGGAGTAACTTAGTAAAATTCTATAATTAGATCGTAGAATATTTTACGACTTTGCTTATCTGCAAATTTGCGAAGTAGACAAAATTTTCAAGCATTTTACTACCGTTTGGTAGACCAGGTACCTACTATATTAGTAGGATATTATGCTGCATGACCGTTGCTTTCTTGCACTAAAGGAATTGTGTAGATTTTACACTTTGCCCGGGCGTAAAAGTTGGTTTTTATTTAGATGTAGTGTCGATTCGCCCATTAAGGATCATTTTCACAATTTCCTCATAGACTTCGCAAGGAGGATTATGCACATTAACTGTACAAAACAATACCAACAGGAACAACTTATGGTAGTTAAGAGTGTGCAGTAACGCCGCTGCGAGATGGGTTTCGGGCGAGATCACAGGATATGGTTTTCTTGTGAGTGAGAAGTGCAGAGCATACGTGCACCGAATTTACTATTTGCCAAAACTGTTTTTACTTAATTACGGGTTGATGAAGCAACCAATCGAAAAATTAAAAGACACAACTAAAGAAATAAGACTAGGTTTTTTAGCAAAACAAAAACCGAAGAAGAAATGTGTGCTGTTCCTGAGATAAATAGCAAAATGTGTGAAAAACATATATTTTTCCTAATAATTAACTATTGAGAAAACTTTCACCAATCGTGTTTTTAAAACACGCAATTCAAGATAAAATATCGAAGTAACATTTCATTAAATATGAAGGTAGTAGATTTCACAGATTCTGAGATAAATAACGATTTTAAAGTGCAATTTTGAAGTAAATTGCTTATGGCACACTCATAAAGAATTAAAACAAAGACTGAGGCCGTTGGCGCAATGGGCGGCCTTATTTGTTCCAGGCAACCTTTGAGCAAGATAATAAATCTACCTATGCACTAGACCCGCAGTAGGTATCTAGGGTGTTCTTACACTGTATGACACTTTGAGTTTATTAAAAGACCTACACCTAATGTGACTGACCTGTACCTAATGTGTTACAAATACAATATAATAGGCCTACCAAACAAGTTCGGGCATTGTATATTAATACATGACAAAGTAACGTATTTTTTTGTAAATTCAGGTAAAGTCTGTTTGTTAAAAAATGCTGTGTTATTTATTGATCGTGAGAGTCAATTTGCATTAAGTGCCTTACTGCTACAGCAGGTGAAAGGGGACCTTAGTCCACTGCTGGACATACAACTAAATAAGGTTGCAGTAGGTTAAAAAGTCACTAATTACCTTCTAAATAAACCTAATGTCGAGAGGTTTTAGTAGAAACTTACGTTGATATGTACCTACTAAATTCCTTGGTACCCACGTAGACAGTAGATAGCAAGTCACAAATAAAAATCTTGCAACCTTGAAATAAAAATAAAGCTTCAAATACAGCCCTAATGCAAAAAGATGAGACGTTGGGAAGAAGCGGCGTCTCACATGAGACGTTGGGAAAAACCGCGTGTGAGATATTGAGAATAGCTCGTAATTGCTACCTATAGTACCTAAGAAACATAGGTAGGCAAGAACTTAATACAAGTAAGTTGCTAAATAAATTACAATGTTGTTGTAGATTTTACATAAGGACAAGATCTTTCGCTCATGGTCAGTTCAAATGAGGAACTGTACTTAAAATAAACAAAATAAGTATCGTCCTAACCCGTTTGAAATTATTGTACGAATCAGTACAATCGTGCATAAACTCTGCCCAGTGTGCCCTTAAGCAAATATCTGATGGTGAAGGTAACTAAAGAGAGTTAGAGTACCACGGAGCTAAACTTAAGAGTGCTACTCAGAGGTTTGTGGTAAAAATCCACATCTATTGTAAATAAGCTACAGAAACTGACACTGCTAAGATAACCGAGTACACGTTTATACAAATTCAGGCTGAAGATTTGGGAATATAATTAGATATTTGTATATAGCGCAATGATGAAAAACGTAGTGCAGCCACGATAAATGGCGGAAATCTTAATATTTCTGGTAAATTGACAAGAATGGAATTTACTTTTGATGGTGACATTCTCAAGTGACAGGTACCATATTTAGGACCAATTGTCATCAAATACTGACGGTAGAAGTATCAATGAAATAGAAGGATAAGATAAGACACAACTAACACAAATAATAGCATAGCTGTCCAAACTCTAAAGGAAAAGTTCGGTACACCTGCGGCAATTATTGACGCACATTATGTGGCATTATACAGGATAAAACCAGTCAATAAAAATCAAATAAAATAATGCAGATATGTACTTAATGGAATAGAGAGACACCTACTCGTATTGAGCTCCCTAGGCGAAGACGTAAATCACGAGCATCTCGGACTGATGACAATGGAGAAATTCTCTAAATATCTAATCTAAGAAGTAAGAATGAAGATGATAGACGAAGAAGAAAAGTAGACGGTATCAGAAAATATCTAGAATACATAATATCTGCTATAGAGACCTCAAATAGACTAAAGACAGACACAATAGGTGTAAAGATTACAGAACCGGCAAATATAGAAGAGAAAGACATCACAGAAAAAATAACAATAGGAGCATTACATATAAAAGCTGTAGAAATAACGAACAATAGGCCACGTATAAATAATAATAATAGAAAAGACAAACACAAAAATGATAACAGACAATTCAGTAAAACACAATCAAAGAAAAGACAAAACGATGTCTCAGAAAGTTCAGAAGAGCCACCTAAGAGGAAATTTACGAGAAATGTATATGTTGTAGGCAAGATTATTTTAATGCCAAATGTACAAGGTACAAAAATGTTCACAACAGGAAAGCTCAACTAGGAAACCGTTGCTTTAACTGCTTTCAAGAAGGTCACAGGCACAATCTTAGTTTCGGATATCTGTGGTCACAGGGTAAGCACCTGTAGAAATAATCGCAAGTGTTAGTATTGCTCTGAATATGGTGCGTATAACCAGGCCATATTTTGTCCTAAAAAAAAAAAAATTGCACAGGATGGTAAATGAAGTCAGCTAAAACAGAGAGTTAGCATAATTATGAATATGGCTATAAACACCACGCTGTTTAAAAACCTTGCTTAGTCATAGTAAATAAGATCTGAGAAAGATTACGATTTCTCAGTTACGGCTGTTAGCGTTCGAGCATTGCCGAGTCAAATACCTATAGCCATAACTATAGCCTAAAGATGCTTGTTCATTACTGATTAAATAGACCTATAAGTATAAGTATTAACTTTTTGGTGCGAAATCACCACCTGAAATGAATGAATTGAATGCCTTTTACGAGTAGATTGTAATATGCAGAAATAATGAATCAGGCAGTGATTAGATTGATAGTAATGAATTGACTATTATTTATCTTCGTTTTTCTCGAGGGAAAGGGTATTCATTATTTTTTGTTTGGTCAGGCAAAATCAGTGGCATTATAGAGTCGTAATTAGTTTAGTACACTGGCGTATTAACTATCTACGAAGTACCTCCTGAATGATGTAATACATATAACGGAAAGGGATCCTAAAATCCGTATCCAATCCGACTACCCCACAAAAGCATACAGAAGGAACTGCTTGCGTTCGTAAAGATGTAAAATTAAATAACGAAAGTTGTTAAAATGTAATTATTGCTATCATCCACAAAACTTAAGGGCCCTTCCCGGTCCTATTATCGTCAACGAGAGCGTGATTGAAAAGCTTGTTGTTTCAACCAGCGCAATGTAAAAGAAAGAGGCAAAGCGACAAGAGAGAGGAAGCGCCTGATCCCTCGTCGGCATTTGGTTAGTTTCGCAGTTCACTCGCAGGTAATCGGCCCTAGGAAAAACAGTGTTTAGAAATTTCATGAAACTTGCAACAGGGAAATAAGAGTTTTTTAGTAAGCCTTACAAGTTTGTGTGAAATAAAACTTTGTGTCGTTTAGAATCTCCATTAGATTTGCAAGGTTTCTATCTAAATATTGTGTTTACTTATACAATTTATGTATATAATATAATATACCTTTTAGTTAAAAGTTTCAAAGAAAGATGTATTACAACGCCATAATCACGTAAGAGCGTTTGTATGAAAAGTAAGACGGGTTGGCCGCTCTTAAATAATGATAAAGATAAAGATAAAGATAAAGATAAAGATAAAGATAAAGATAAAGATAAAGATAAAGATAAAGATAAAGATAAAGATAAAGATCATTTATTTGCTTAAACATGTGTAGATATAAGATTTTATAAACAGGTATGCAAGTATCAACATGTTTTACCGATTACGGTGTACAAATTATGAAAAATGCCATGCAACAGAGACAGAAGCTAAAATAATAATGAAGTTATTAAGGTGTGTATAAGTTTTAATTGTAAGTGCATTGTACAGACTCTTCAATGCAAGTGTACGCTGTAGTTGTTAATAAGCTCAGTTCTTTACACGCTAATATTAATGTTAATTTTGTTATTGGCAAGTCTACATTAGTGCCCTTAAGGGACTAAAATAACGTTCCGGCTCGTAGACGAGAATTGCTGGTAGTTCAGTTCTAGTGTGATGTAGTTTGATAAATTATGTCACAGTTTTTGTATAGTAACCCACAGAGTTACTATTTTTGTAAAGACAACTGTATGATGCATGGGCCGATCGAGCCTTCGTGACTAAACGCCCGTGCCGGTTAAATAAAATCACTATTGCTTTGACTAATAGCAATCTAGTTTTGAGACGGTGTAAAGTAATTCTGCCATTTGTGCCGCGAATAATGATTTCTAAAATGAAACAGATTTAAGTCACTACAAATAACCTACCAACAAAACAATATCTGTCTGGTATAGATTGAGTACCAAGGCAGATAAATAGACTGGTAAAGGTATGCGACGCTGCGTTGCTTTGCAGCAAACTTGTATCGTGAGCGCCCAGGGCAGTCAAAATATTAAAGTTAAAATTCAGGTTGAGTTTCTGTCAAAAATCTTGCAGCGTCCAAACATCAACATTTTTAGACTAACTCCTTGGTTGAGGAGGGTCTTACGAATACTATTACTATAGATATTGTCGAAGAATGAAATGAAATTAGAATCAAATATGCTAAGTTAACTACTCAGAAGCAACGCTAGGTTTGCCACATAGAGAGAGTAGTAAAAGAACTATATGTCGGAGAATGTTTTCTTTCCATAAGAACTATGTAGCAGTAACAAATTGCCATAGTTGATTGTATCGGATAACGTCAAATAATTCAAACTTACAGCTACACATAGAAAGCAATTGACGCTGAAATGTATACTAGAATTAGCTCCATGGTATGGACTGAATGGAGGTTTGGACCGGAATGGTGTATACTATGAAGAGAGTATTGGACACACACAATCAGTTGTGTACGAAAATAAAAGAGCTTGAAGCTATGATCACAACCGCTTACGACGAGCGACGGTAGTTGCTGAGCTGGAGTAGGTACGTGTTTACTCGTCAAGATTATCTGCGTGTCGATGATTTTGCAGAATAGATTGATAGTAACTAATCAATACAAGAAAGGTTTATCTACAGATAAAATCAGAGGCAAATAGGGCGCACTGGAGGGTTGGACGAATAGCAGAACTAGAAAACATTTTGGATTGGGAGGTAAAAGTTGCAAGAGACATTGAAAGAGACACAGATCTACTTAAACAGATTGAGTCCCAAATGATAATAGGTAAAATATATTTTTTATTGGCTCATAAAACAAGAAAGTATAATGATAAATAGAAGAAAATACACAGTTATAAAATACAGTATGAGACCAAAAGACTGCCACTCAAAGAAGAGAAAAAGAATGATGAAGAGTAAAATGAAGAGCGCAGGTCTTCTGTAGCACCTGGCGTAAAGCGCATTAATTGAACAAAGAGCAAAGTGTAGTTTCAAATGTAGACCCAGTTCCACTGATCAGAGCTAAAGGTTCTGAGGAACATAGAATAAAGTCAGTACATCATGCTGCGGTGCAACCAGAATCAAAAACTGATACAGTAGAAATCAGTATGAGGCCTGATTGGCCTCATACTTCAGCTCGGGCTTCAGCGGTTAAAGTCAGAGAAAAGGTCAAGGAGTGGACCACTTACTTATTAATTGTTTCACCAGTAAATTCAGTTAATGTTCAAAGGCAGATTAAGTGATCGACATACAAATCCTTGTTTGATAAATAGTATTGATATTAATATCTTTATTTCTCATTCTTCCTTGAAGGGGGGGAATGTCGCGAAGGCGAAGAAATATTTTGAGTAGGTACCTACCTAGGTTGTAGGTAGGTTGATAAAGATTTTAGCGGACTGGCCATAACCGGTCGAGGCGAAGCGGGCGCGCGCACAGCGCGGTCCTTCGGCGATGAACGGCCGACGATTCATTCTGTTACGAGACAGCAAGCGAGACACATCGGTGAGTGACTTTGAGTTACATTGTATGCAATTGAGATCTTTTGCCACCGATATTAGAAGCAGTTTCAGATTATAATTGTTGTGTGTATACCAATTCGTTGGTCTGTCTGCGGACAAGTAGATCAGAGATAAAGTGTGAGGAACGGGATGGCTATAGGGGAGGATGGAGGCCATAAGGGGAATTATCCCCATAACAGTAAGAATCAGTAAGCAGAGCACAGGTGGAACAGCCATCATAGCTCACTGAACCAGAGCACAGGTGGAACAGCCATCATAGCTCACTGAACCAGAGCACAGGTGGAACAGCCATCATAGCTCGCTGAACCAGAGCACAGGTGGAACAGCCATCATAGCTCACTGAACCAGAGCACAGGTGGAACAGCCATCATAGCTCGCTGAACCAGAGCACAGGTGGAACAGCCATCATAGCTCAATGAACAACAGTCCGATGGAACAACCATCACAGTCCGATGAATTAGTCATCACATCCAGATAGAACAGCTAAGTATCATGTCAAATGGCTTAGAACCTTAGAACCGGTGGAACAACCACCTCGTTGTTGCTTAACCTAATTTCAGCACTTCTTTAAATACTTTTTTAATGTTTACCACATACATACCTACATATAATATTCGTCATAATTCAGAGTATAGAGGTATTTGGCGACAGTTATTAATACTAAAGTTATTAGCAACGGAAAACACTCAAAACTCAAATCATGATAAATATCCCGTTGTTAATAAATTTAGTAGTAACGCCTTTGTTTACAAAACATACTTAGTATTCCAGAACCGAGTGTAGGTATGATTGTAGCAGGGGACCACTCAAATTTAATTGCGAGATGCAATCAACTGCGGCGATCTGTTGCAATATGAGAAAATATCTGCGTAATGAGCCGAGCCCTTGAATTGAGATGCAGGAGGAATTGCGTATCGTCGAGGAATCGTACCTATATTACAAATATAATGAAAGTGGTGTAGAATTTCATATAATGCAAAGATTTTTATGTATTTACTTTTAGCTGCGCCTCGCGGTCTCGAATTCCGGTATAAAATATAGCCTACATAGTCACTCTCTGAAAAATAAGTTTGTTAATGATGAAATATTTTTAAAATCGGTCGACTACTTTCGGAGCATATTACGTACAATTAAACAAATAATCAAATATTTCGTATTTATAATATTGGTATAGATTTTAGTATAATTTATGCAAGTGCGTGAACGTAAGACGCAATGATTTGAACAAGCATCATTTAAATGTATATTAACTCATCGAAAAAATGGTCTTTCAAATCGGATTTTTACTATTTTCCAGGTTTCAGAAGTATAAAATACAGAAATATAGAAATTCATTTTATTCATAACCGCTTGTCAATTTTTTTAAAGGTAAATCCATCATGCTTTTTAATACTAAAGTTATTTACACCGGGATATTTATCATGATTTGAGTTTTTAGCGAAGATTCATAGCACTCTGTTATGAATCTTCGCTATAATTAATGATCAAACGAACTTACCCTTACGTGAAGTTCGATCATAATTATGTGAACAGCTTCATTCGATGCGATTTAGAGATTTTACATGTTGTAGTAGCGTTTCCTAGTACTAGCCTTACACACGATATTTTAGAGATATTTTTTATTTAATTCCTATAGAAATTAAGTTGCTATTTTGGCTTGACAAACCCTATGTTGACTCTACGGTACCATGCCGCCCTGTCATTGGATCTACCGTTCGTGACGTTGTTGGGTCGATATGGCTCCACCCGTTACCTGCGCTGAGACTTCCTCGTCATTTGTTTAAAGTTATATCATTGATCAAGTGAATGTTTGATCGATGATATAGGTACACAATAATATTATCACATGTAAAAATTTCACAAAAGGGATTGGGGTTAAATTAGGGAGGGTGTATATAAATCGCATCGAATGAAGCTGTTCACATAATTATGATCGAACTTCACGTAAGGGTAAGTTCGTTTGATCATTAATTATGTATCACAGCTTCATTCTTAGCGATTTAGAGATTTTACATGTTGTAGGATGTTCAGAGATTAACAAATGTGAAATTTTTCAAAAGAAACAACATTGAGCTTATCAAGTACATTTATTTATGTTTTAAGCTATACCCTAAAATAAATCTAAGTACAAATCACTTTTAGCTTTAAGACTCTAGAATTGATCTCGCAAACTGATTGGTATCATGCATAATCTCTCTATTATAGAACCTAGCAAAGACACATGGATTTTGTGTCTAGCCAGCCAGCAGTTTTCCTAATTACATCAAGATTTATACCAGCTCTGTTGGCTCTCGATGTCGCAGCATGTCGCGTGCTGTGGGCACTGAATATGCTGGTGTCAATACCACTGCTCTGTAGGGTATCTTTAATCCAGTGGCTTAACCGCTGGGAGCCTAATTTTGAGTAAGGTCTACGGTAACTGATAAAAAGAAACTCATTACTAACAGATCTAAGCGAATGAGTTCTATTCATATATGACTCTAGGCATGTTGCTGGGCATATTTCTGGTCTTTCAGTAAAATAAGGTATTTTTAAAATTGGTTGAAGTCTATGAGGGCCAGAAGTTTTTATTAAAGCAGGAATTACTATTGTTATTTCGTTACCGTTGACGACCTTTATATAAGAAATTTTTATGAGTGAAAATGTTTGAACCCTATGAGCGGTGACGAGAGCCAGCAGAGTAATTGCCTTTTTGGAAAGGGTTTCTAGATTAAGATTTTTATGAGGCCATTTTTGGGCTAAAAAATCCAATACTCGAGCTGGATCCCAAGTAACAGAATACCGAGGCAAAGAAGGTCTTAGTCTAAAAACCCCTTTCATAAAGCGTTTTATCCTATCATCATTTACAATATTGCTTCCTAAAATAATTGACAGAGCAGATTTGTAGACATTTACTGTTCCATACTTAGCACCTTTATGAAATACTTCACTTAAGAAATCAAGAACCCTTGGAACAGACTTTTCTAAATGGTGGAAATTTTGTCGTTTACAATATAGTACCCAGGCTCTAATACAAACATCATATTGTTTGTATGTATTTTCGGAAAGTGACGAAAGCATTATTTCGATTGCGGAAGGGGACAGGTCTTGGAAGGCCTGCCGGAGAGCTTCGCGGCAATCAATGTCAGTGTGCTGTGAAGATCGTGTGCTGATCTGAAAGGAGATTTTAAAAGTTTTTCATCTGGATAAAAATATATAATGTCAGAGATAACGAGTTCTTGAAATAAAGGAAACCAAGGTTGTGATGCCCAGTTTGGAACAACTACGATGCCCTCTGCTCTGTCAGTAACAATTTTTTGTAACATCTTTAGAATAAGAGAGAATGGTGGAAATGCGTAAAATGACAATTGTGACCATGATATAGTAAAAGCATCCACTGTCCATGCTTCTGGGTCAACCTTCCAGGTAACGTATGAAGAACATTTACTGTTACTACGACTGGCAAATAAATCTATTGTTGGAACCCCTAACTGTAGTTTTATTTTATCAAAAGCATAGTCTCCTAATTCCCATTCGGTATCGTGAAATCTTTTACGTGACAAAGAATCTGCTTCAAAATTATCTTTAGTGTTTATGTATGATGCATAAATTACGATTTTACGCATTTCACACCACTGCCAAATGGCTCTAGCTATATCATTTAGGTGCGAGTATTGTACACTGCCCATTCTGTTAATACATGAGATTGCTGTCGTGTTATCAATACGTAAAAGTATTTCACAATCAAAATAATTGTTAGCGAATACTTTAAGTGCGAAAAAAGCTGCTTTTAACTCCAAGACGTTTATATGTAGATACTTTTCGTCATCTTTCCAATAACCGTAAGACCGATTATTATTGCTATAAGCCCCCCAACTGGTACCTGACGCGTCTGAAAATATTTCAGCGTGAAATAAATTAAATCTAAATGGGCTATGACCGGTTTTAATATTTTCAATCCACCAACCAAAATCTATTTTTATATGATTAGGAATACTAATATTCTGATTAAAGCTAGGATTTTTCAACAAACAAAGGTATTTGTGGCGCTCTAATAGTTTTGTATACATCCAAGAATACTGTATGGCTGGGCATACAGATATAAGCAACCCAATCAATCTGGCAAAGTCTCGGAGTTTAAATTTTTTGTCAGTTGAAAAATGGCCAAGGTTCTCTATTATTTTATTTTTCTTATGATCAGGTAGAGTAAGATACATTTCACGAGAGTCAAATATAAGCCCTAAAAATTGAGTTCGAGTTTTTGGAGTTAATCAGCTTTTATCGTAATTTATAACAAAACCTAGACTTTCTAGTAAAGATCGAATTACATCAACGTTTTTTGAGCAAGATTCAAATGAGTTTCCTATTACAAATATATCATCAAGATATTGGACAGTAGTGATACCCTGTGACCTTATGTATTTCATGACTGGCTTAAGAACCTTCGTAAATAAATAAGGTCCAGTGCACAAACCAAATGGTAAACAGTTAAATTCATATAGAATATGTTCATATTCGAAACGTAATTATTTTTTATGTGATTCATGAATTGGTACCAAAAAATAGGCATCCTTAATATCTATTGTTGCCATGTAACAATTTTTTGTTATTAGTTTCGACGCTGTACGATAGTCTTCCACTTTAAAATGACAATTTTGAATGAATTTATTTAAACATTTTAAATTTAAAATAAACCGTTTGTCACCATTTGGCTTCGGCACTAGGAAAATACTGGATAAAAATTGCCCCACTTCATTATTACATCTAGAAACTGATCCAAAAAAAAAAAGGGAGTCAATGGACTTTTGAAAATCAACTACTTCTTCTTTAGATCTATGGTTATTTATTGGATGGTCATTTCTAGATGGAATTGAAGAAAACGGTATAACATAGCCTTTTATCCAAGATAATACCATGGAGTCTGATGTTATGTCTACCCATTTATGAGCAAACCGCTGAAGTCGACCAGCGTGACTTACCCCCTGTTCGTCTATTTCCTGTACGGCGTCTTCCGGGTTGGTGAGCGGTTCCGTCCCTGGTAC
The DNA here is from genome assembly GCA_955876795.1 of Eupithecia tripunctaria. NCBI lineage: Eukaryota > Metazoa > Arthropoda > Insecta > Lepidoptera > Geometridae > Eupithecia > Eupithecia tripunctaria. The sequence continues at coordinate 586,640 of OY041623.1, read as the reverse complement.
TGTCCCTGGTACTGCTGGTTCCGCGGCGGGTTGTTGTTCTTCGTCGTGGGTGGGCGCTGGGTTGACTGATTTCTTTCTGCTCTCGGCGCCAGTCGATGCAGAACTTTGTAGTTTAAATTGTTCTTGCCGGTATTCCTTGTAAACTGTTTTTTATTAAACTTATTAAACGGCTGCTTTGGCAGCACCTTTAATCCCTCGCCGGACCTCTGTATGGTCTGCGCCGCTTTAACTTGCTCTGACAGTTTTTCTCCAAAAAGAAACTTATCTCTAGCGGTGTTTACCAAAGTTTCTTTGAGATCTGGTTTTACCGACGATACGACGAATGTTCGTCGAGTTCTAGTGTCTTGAAAATGGATATCGCATAATAGGCGGCAGGCATCGATATTGCCTCATCAAGCTCTACCAGTGAGGGCTCCAGATGTCCAGGTTCAATATTTACCTCTGCTATTGTCTGCTCCACGTCCACGATCGACGAAGTGGATGGGCCTGGCAGCGGCTCGTTCAGCCATGGTTGGCCTGGAAACAGCTCGTCTCGAGGCTGCGATGCTCGCGGTGATTGTGAGCGCGATGTGCTACCGTCAGTCTGGCCAGTGCGTGGAAAGTACCAGTTCATGATTAGAATTTCTGGTTTACAGAAATAGATCTGACGGAGAAAACTCTCATCACTAATCATACAACAATGGAGTAGTTCGATTAGAATTCCAGGTTAACAGGAATAGATCTGAAGGAGAACCAAAAAATGGAAGCTCACATCACTAATCGGTATTTTCTATGCGGATTTGTCGATTAGAATTTCCGGTAAACAGAAATAGATCTGAAGGAGACAGGACAGCTCTCATCACTAATCGGTCCCAAACAATAACTTATTTTGCCATAAGACGAAATAAGATTGCGTAATAGGTCAGAAAAAACTGTAAAGTTACTAATCAAATTTTAAAAGCACTCACGTGGCATTTCCTCTTCGGAAGAAGAAGTTTAAACCCTTATTCTTCGACGACGGGGTGGCTGCAAGCGCTCCTCTAACTTCCTTATTTTTCGTCTTATTTGTTCATCCTTGTTCTTGTTCTTCCTTTTGTGGCCTCCCATAACCGCACTTTTTATTTCACTTTTTACTATGATTTTAACTAGTTAGCGCAGAGACGTGCGAAGGCTTGAGCACGAAAACACGTAATGACGAGGAAGTCTCAGCGCAGGTAACGGGTGGAGCCATATCGACCCAACAACGTCACGAACGGTAGATCCAATGACAGGGCGGCATGGTACCGTAGAGTCAACATAGGGTTTGTCAAGCCAAAATAGCAACTTAATTTCTATAGGAATTAAATAAAAAATATCTCTAAAATATCGTGTGTAAGGCTAGTACTAGGAAACGCTACTACAACATGTAAAATCTCTAAATCGCTAAGAATGAAGCTGTGATACATAACTAACTATGGATGCATCCATTGTAGTTTTGGAGACTATCGACATAATGTTGATTTTAACAAGAAATCTCTGAATGAGAATATACCTACACGAAAACGACTTGATTTATCTTGGTTTCATAGCCATTGGCTAGCAATGTACGGAATATTCTTATCTCATATCTAAAATTACTTGTAGAACTTAGAAAATAGTGAAATCTATATTTTTTTGGTCTTACAGTTTACACAGATATATACCAGAGTGACAGATAGACAGATGTTTATTAGCTACAACAGGATTCCATCATACAATACATCATTACAATACAATAATTATAATATTCCAATTCATCTCCATTAATAATACATATAATTCATCATTTTGATATAATTTCATTCTAAAATAATTAATTAATGGGCATTGGGTAGAACTCGTCTACGGAATGAAAAGAACTCTCAAAGAGCCATTTCTTCGGTCTATTTCTAAACATCATGGTGGAAGTGGCGTCCTTTATAATAGCCTCTGGCGCATGTTGTAGACCGAGGGACCCGTGATATACAAGGACCTCTCCGACTTGCGCAGCTTGTGCGCGGGCGTGACGAGGAGATGTATGATTTTGTTACTGTGCAGTGCGCGGGCGGTATACTACACACCTCTCCTCCTGAATTCATTAATGTTATTGTGTGTGGGCATAAGGCTACATAAGGCTGATATATAAGCTCAGGGGAGAGCATGTGCATAACATGGCATGGCACTAGCACCCTTTAGGTACGGAACCTACGGAGCTCTAAATGAAGACGTCTATATGTTGTTATAAATGTGTTCTTTAAAATTTTCAATCGCCAAATGAATGGCCAACAACCAACCAACAAGATAGGTACAATTGAATTGTCTTGAAACACTAAGACCAACTTCGAATGTCTCAGTTTTTGAACAGTTATTTAAGTTTTGCGGAATAAATACGAATCCCTCAGGAATCAATGGGACCTGCAGAACAATTCTACCACCAAACTGCGATTCCCAACCCGTATGCCCAGTGCGGGGATTATGGGCGTTACCCATGAGATAAAAGCCATTAAAGCGCCTAACAGGGGGTGGCCTGCGTCCAGCAGTGGACCAATATAGGTTGTTGAGGTTGATGGTACACTATGAGATGATCCAGTTGCATCCTGATGATCTGGTTGCGCCACGCTGATTAAATTAGCGGATGTCAGGCAGATGTGATCAGCGGCCAGAAGGTCGCGCCAGCGGACCGTGGCATTGCAACACACCGCTCATTGCTGTTGATTGCCGCTGATGCCGCTGTTGGGTGCACCCAGTTTCACCAAATAACGCATTAAGCCCATACACCAGTGAAAGTGACGCCCCCAATTATTTTATCTTATTATTACGTTAAGCGCAGCAAGTTTTAAAAATCCTACGTTCAGTTTGTGGTATCTATTATAAGTTATTTATTAATGCCTCTGTAATAGTTTCATTTTGTAAAGCCTAGAGATACGAATTTCGCCCCCACTTATTTTATGTTATTATCAAACTCTATTTTCGCATCTCCTTCTAAACTATATGAGATAAAATTATTACAGAGGTATTATAAAATAGCTTATAATAGATACCACAAACTGAACGTAGGATTTTAAAAAATTCATATGATAAACGTAAAAATATGATGAAATAGATATAGCTGTCATATTGGCTCGGGTATGAGCCTTAACTCCCCTGCCGGTACACGGTAGCGACCAAGTAGCGACCAAACGCATGTCTTGGGCCATGAAAGTGTTAGTAGCAACGTGGAGCGTGCACAGTGTGTTTAAAAATACGGCGAGGATAAAAAAGCTTGGGAAGGGTTTTGCTCCAGCTCTGAAAATAACAACTTAGTACCTGGATGACCTAGCTTTACTCGGTTCATATTTATTTAAAGTCTATGGTAAAATTAGAGCAATTCTTAGTTATAGTGAAAGGTTTTTTCCAACTACCTTTTGAGAAGTGAAAACTTTGTTTTTTTTGTTAAATCCATCATTTTGCCTTTGGATAAACGATGTTAGTCTCTCGAAATCCTTTATATGTACATTGTGTTTAGTACCAGTAGTAATGTTGTCTTTAACATAGAATATACGCACCATAATATTGAAGGATTGTAGGTCTTTGAGAATTTGTTAAAATATAATAACAAAACGTTTTCTTATAACGATTTCACTATTTACTCAGAGCGCCATTTACCTTAATACCTTCTTGATACCTTTATCTTTATTTAGGCGGTAAAAGGTTTTCCACTACTGCTTTAGCCTCTTCTTTTATAAAATCAGGCGTTAAATTTATGTCTAGGTATATCACTGTCTGTCGCCACCTATTTTATCAAACTCAGAGATAGAGTCAAAAATTATTAAAAGTCAAGTCAAAGATTGGAAACCTACGCAAATTTTAATGGACTTTGAAGTGACTGCGATTTAGTTGTGTGTTATTTTCACTACAGCCGCAGTTTATGGCGAAAAGCTAAGCAATTGGGAGTAGTAAAATCAAAACTGGGTAAAATCCATGTTTAATTATGCACAGTATTGTCACATTTTACCTCCGGACTTGTTGCACAATTTCTAAATGGAATACAAAAGGATGCCAACTTCTACTCTGGAATATTACGCAGATCAGGTGACATACGAATTTCGAAAAGAAAACCAGAAACCATTGAAATGAACCGAAGAATTCATACAACCATACAACAGTTATTGACTGGAGATATAACTGTCGGCCATTGCTTAGAAAAATTAGGAGTTTAGTTTTAGTTCAAATATCTTGGTTGAATTTAAAAATGTTACGACTGTGATTCTTAATGATAACCTAGTCTTAAGTAAATAATAATGACCTTTGATTAGCAATAGTTTTTTAGTAAAATGTATAATGTTGATTAAACTGGGATTTAAAACCTACCTTATCTCTATAAAGACACCTGTTGAGCAAATATAATTATTACATATTATCTTGTAATTTTTTTTTCACTATCCATTTTTCTTCTTATCTGTAGAAATTAAAAATGATGTGTGTCTGAATTGGACTTAACAAAATAGGCATCGAGTCGTTTTTTCCCGTGGTTCGAAACGACCCATTTCAAAATAATCTTGGGCGATTCGCACCGCCGTAACCACTGCGGTGTGAATGGCCCTATTCAGAAACAGTGCTTGGGGTTTTCGCACCGCGGTTCGAACCGCTCGCGGTGCGAAACGACTAAAGACCCCAAAAACAAAGACATAAGAGGGAAAACCAAAACAAAAGACGTGATCAAAAGAATATACTGGGCTTGAAGTGGAAATGGGCAGGACACATTCAGAGACTAAAACCAAACAGATGGCCATACATAGTCACAAACTGGACACCACGTGAACAAAAAAGGAAAAAAGGGAGACCTTTTAAAAGATGGAACGACGACATAATACAAGTAGCGGGAAAAATGTGGTCACGGAAAGCCAGAGACCGAAACCACTGGAGATCCTTGGAGGTGGCGTACACCGCCGAAAGCGGTCCATATCAATGACATCAATCAACTGACATCGCATGATATAATATGAAAATAATCCACCGGACATATACTCAACAATTAAAATTTGCATGACATTTGTTTAAATTACTATTATTACTTTTATTCAAAACCTGATATGGAATAAAAGCTCTTTTTATTTATTTTATTTTTTATATCACTGTCTGAACTATAATGAGTTTATTTGTTTTTTTGTTTATTAACAAAACAATGAAAAATCAAAACCCAAACTCGAAAAATCAAAATAAATCTTTCCGTAAACATTTATTCCAATTAAATAACTTACTAGCTAAACACTAATAACCTTCGTTTAGCACAAACTGATTGTTAGATGGAGATATTACATTTTGTAACGGCAACCAGTTCGCCCCGCTGCGCTGCCGACCTTTCGCGCCGTTCGCCATTACACGGTTTAGGCGCGAACCGCGCGCGCGCCATTTTGCTTTATTTACGCGGGAAATCGAGTGCACGTAAATTATCATTTGAATATTCAAGCCTTTTTGTGAGCTTTTATTTACCAGGAAAGTGATATATAAAGTAGAATAAAAATATAAAAACTTTTGAAAAAGTGTAACGTTCTGTGGACTTCGTTCTAAAACTCAAAGTTTGGAGCTCATTGAAAAGTTTGTACCTACTAACTTATATAAATTCAAAAGAAGAATTTATTTGGATTCATCAATATAATTCAGGTAATAACAATAAAACATCAGTAAGATCTTACCATAAACCAAAAATAATTAGTAGGTAGGTAAATACCAAATCAAATCTCAGAAGAACTCACAGAAGCAGTCCGGAGTCAGGAAGTGGCGGTGTTACCTACTCTTCCGTGCCTCAGAAAGTACGTTAGTTGTTGGTCCTGCGCCTAACCTCTCCCTGGTCGTGTCGGTCTCCAGTCTCCCTTCGGATTGAGTGTGAGGGAATACATAGAGGGTCCGTCTAGGAGGGCGTCATCAGTAAGTACCTATCAAGCTACTGGTTACATGGAGGTTCTAGTTCCATTACTGACTAATTTGTCTATGGAACAGCACACCCACTCCCCCAAAACTTATCTGTTTTCAAGATTTTGAAGTTTACAAAAATGCCTATTATTTGTCTGTTTTTGCCAGCGTGGAAAGCATACAAAATTCGGAAATGTATTAAATGCTCCTAGGGGTACTTACTTTGTTTAAATATGTATGTAATACCACTTTGATTATTTACCATATAGTTTATTTGCGTATGCGAGCTTTGAATGAATCCAACCGAATTCGAACCAAGTAATAAAACCTATACTTACAAGGAATGGCTCGTGTAGATGAAATCGTTCTGTCTTCCCGCTTAGATCGATTATTTTGTCAAATAACATTGCAACAATACATTTTTGATCTCAAATTCTATCTACATAACATAGAAATGTCGTATAAAGTAAGTTAAATACTAAGTTACAAGGTGACGCTGACATAACACATCGTGAAGTAACTTTTCGCGCTTATTGCGCTAAGTTAAATGTTTTAATTATCGTGTTATGTAAAAGTAGCCGGCGGCGGCGGTAAGTGGACTGTAGGTACTAGGGATTGCAAATTCCCGGTTTTTCGAGGAACCGAGAATCCCGGGAAATGTTGAAGTCGGAACCGGGAAATCCCGGGAATTCCCGGGAAATATATTTATTTTGTATTTTTACTGAAATTAGATAATTTAACTGCCTGTTAAGCCATGTCGCTTATATCACCTGATGTAACATACCTTATATTGCATAGGTATGCGATATAAGGTATATTAGAGCTGTATTTCTATACATCTGTTAAAATGAATGTCAAGTTCTTAATTCAATGTGGTCGATGTGTTTTGTTCCCTCGTTCGACAACAAGCTTTAAAACTTTTCGTTCTAAAGAGTCGTGACTGAATCGAGCACCTTCATTTACTGCACTACCTACAACAACACTCTCAAGGCAGCAAAACTCCATGAGGCTGGACTTGATCTTGATAAACAGAAAGTATCTTTGTGTGAAAAATCGCCGAATATATGAATTAATTGTTACAAAAAAGCTATTTTAAATCAAAATAATCGGTTTAAAATTGTTATTTTTATCACAATCAAAACACGCTTTGGTCTATCCAGTTCATAGATTTATTACGAAAGGTTGATTCAATTTAAGGTTCAATCACTTAAAGTACGTAAGTTTTTTTCTTCAAAATGGAGGTACATTATGCATGCACACGGAAGCTTGATTTGGGCACTCTCTTATACATTTTGGACTGTTTCCATTCATCTTTACCACCCTGACTCTACAGCCGCGGGTGGGCTTAGATCTGGTAAAATGCGCCATTCTCTCCTATTCTTGGCTTTTTTTACTGCCAGCCGAAGGGGGAATATAGGCCCTCGTCGGTCGCTGAGATCCATCAGTATGCCGTCAACGCTCACGGCGCGATAGGTAGCTTTTGTACCGTACTGTATGTCAGATGCACACGAGATTAATATGAAAAGATGGGGGAGCGCTATCTCGTGATGTCAAGGTCATCAAAGAAAGCTTTGAATGTAAAAGTGATCGCGATAGTAGATTTAATATTATTATCGATCCATTAATAATAAATTTGCAGAATGACTCCAATTCAACTTCCAATGGCGAAACTGAAGTAGAATCTATGTCAGAATATCTGTAGAAAATTTAGTTATAGAAAAATATAATCGTTACATAATATAAACATTTTGTTTACCTACGATATCCTAAGAGCTATCCGACAATATCGATTTCATGTGTACTCTTGCTCTTTTTTCCCCGGTCCCCACCTCGCCGCACTTTCCTATGGAGCGGTACAGCGGTTTCGGTCGAACTGTACCAATAGTTATTATAATAAAAAATTAAATGAAAATAAGAAGCTTGTATAACTATTGGTAACACCAATTTGGACACAGAAGGTGACTACGTTTAATTTAGCTTTTTCCTGCCTTTCTTGACTCTTATTACAAGGCGTGGTAAGCATGTTTTATGGCAGTTAATTTCGCCCTATCAGATCCAAATCACTTGAACTGATTTCAAAGGAATGGTATCGTTCATTTAAATTTTTGAGTTTTTCTGCACTTGTCAAGTCTATATTGAAGAGTAGGAATGAACGAACGTCCTTGACAAGGACCACCGAAATTTCGGAAGGGCTCTGATATATCGTTCTGCACCCTGACAACACTAGCCGAACTTCTCAGAGTCATTTTGGTGAATGCTGTTTACTGTTTGATTGCAGGAAAAATAATTACTGATTGAAATCAAGTGATATAAATCATGTCAACCCTGCCCAGTACCGCGTAGGTACCCGATTTATTTGAAATGCTATAAGACGAAATGAAATATATTAAGTTATGTCGTTTCGGTATTAGTATATAAATTTCCCGAAATTCCCGAAATTTCCCGGGAAATGAATTTGGATTTCCCGGTTCTTAAATGGGCCAAAAATTTCGGGAATTCCCGGGAATTTCGGAACCGGGAATTCCCGGGACCAAACCCTAGTAGGTACTGTGAGGTGGTACTCGTAGGTAAGTACTTACATCCTAGGAATTCGTAAAATCAAGTTGCCACCGGGAAATAATAAAATCATGATAAACTTTCAATTGTTCTTATAACTCGAGTGGGTAAGACGTGCATAGAAATACATTTTTATATTGTACAACAATGATTTAAATGGTTAGATATGCCCTTTCCGTAGTGAGGCCGCGCCGTGTTTAATGACAAACGAAGTAAGTGAGCTCACTCATTTGGAATCAGTGAATTGTGTTTTGTGGTGTGCTTGTTCACAACAGTTTGTGCAATGTGATTGAACAATAAATGGCAATAATAACAGTTTGTTTATTGACAAAAACACTAATTTTATCTAGTCATTGTGTGCGTGCGTGGGCATTTTGTTAACGCACGCATTCAAAGACTGCCACAGTGTTTGGGCGTATCTAATGATTTAATCTTTATAGCGCTGATCCGTATACAGAAAGAACGCTAGAAACTTATATGCGAGAAAACCATATCATGTCATCCCGCTCGAAAATAAAGCCCAGCCTCCATGCGCCCTGGGCATGGATATGATATGGTTTTCTCGCGAGTAAGAAGTACAAGGCAGAGACGTGCACCGTTTCTATGCGAAAACGGTTTTTACCTAATCACAAGTTAATGAAACAACCAATCGAAAAAATAAAAAATACTACTAGGCTTCTTACCAAAACAAAAACCGAACAGAGATAATAAGCAAAATGTGTTGAAAACATCTATTAAAAAAAAACTATCTAGAAAACTTGCACCAATCGCGTTTTTAAAACACATGATTCAAGATAAAAGATCGAAGTAAATTTTCCTAAATATGAAGGTGGTTTCACAAATAACGATTTTGAAGTACAATTTTGAAGTAAATTGGTTTTATATTTAAATAATTTTGGACAATTCACACAGCATTACCTAGCCCCCAAGCTAAGCAGAGCTTGTGTTATGGGTACCAGGTAACTGATATACATAATACAATACACTAAATAGATGGTTATTTTTTTTTATTAAACATAGAAAACATCCAGAACGCCATGAACAAATATCTGCAGATCGCACACACATTAGTCCTGAGGCGGGATCAAACCCGCTACCTCCTGCGTCGCAGGCGGATCTTCTCCCAACGCACCACAGAGGTCGTCCTTAGAGTCAGAGTCCGAGTCAGAGTCAAATCGTTTATTTCTTTAGACTTACAAAATAAGTACTTAGACTTATGTTATTACTTCTTGAGTACCCTACCCATGCAGGCATCGGTAAAGTCTTCGCCGGCGGCGCCCCAGACCGCAGAATACCTTAACGAAGCATATAGACTAACATAATAGGTAGGTACTGTAACTAAAAGCTTCCGGTATAAAATTAGCTTTTCGAAGCGCAAGGTCTTTTTAACCGATTGGCAGAAGGAAGCAAAGTTGTTCGCAAATTAACGAAGCTAAATACATTACTCGAACCGAAAAAAAGTTTCGTCGTTGTTTTGGTTTCTACTTTAGAGTCTGTTCATTAAGGCCCATACAGCAGCGAAAGTGGCGCCCCCAATTAGTTTATCTTATTATTACGTTAAACGCAGTTATTTTTAAAAATCCTACGTTCAGTTTGTGTTATCTATTATAAGCTATTTATTAATGTCTCTGTAATAGTTTCATTTTGTAAAGCTTAGGAAGAGATACGAAGTTGCGCTTTTTGCCCACCAAACTCTAATTTCGCATCTCCTCCTACACTATATGAGATAAAATTATGAAAGAGGTATTAAAAGATAGCTTATAATAGATACCACAAACTGAACGTAGGATTTTTAAAAATTCCTATGATAAACGTAAAAATATGATAAAATAGGTATCGCTGTCAGATTGGCTCGGGTATGCGCCTTAAGAGAAGAGTCGTGGCACTTTTAGTCGTACGTACTTACTGCAATGACAGAGCAGTGTTTGTCGACGCAACAAAAGGTTTCAATTGGCACACGAGCATCCTCATTTCCCACGACTCTTCTCTTTTTGAACAGACTCTAGTATTGACCATTGGCATTGGCTGATTGGTATTAGCTCAATAAGCAAACGAGCTATTAAAAAACCAAATGCAGTCGCACATGGAGATCAAAATCAGAATGAATTGATATTACGAGTAATAGGTTAAAGAGATAAACAAAATAGATTCTGATGTACAAAACGAAATAAGCATTCTATACGTTGCTTTAATTGATGATGGTCAAGCGTTTAGCTACCAATACCAACTCACTTTAAAAAAGCGAAGACGTAGCCTAAGATTTAGTACGCTTTTCCAGAAAGAACTTACTTACCCTGGGTTTGAAGACTCCAAGATTGTACTCTAATGGAAAAACAGACAGATACGTGCTTATTTTGACTAATTTTACACAAATTAATATAATGTTTAGGGTTAATAAGGTCATAAAATTTTGTGTCCTAAAACCTGACACCTACAGGCGTGTGTTTTTTATATATATATTTTAGAATAATTTCATTCGCACGGGTTCTCTATTGTATACCTGATGATTCACCCTGGCCTGAGCCTAACAGATCCATAACATAATAATAAATCATTATTGGTCAATATTAACCTATGATAGGTATGCATGTTCAAAGTTAAAGCACCTTGGCAATGAATTCATGGCCAAGTTCTTAGGAATTTATTATCTTATTTCACAATAATTGGACGATTATCGAATGTTTTCTTGTGAAATTGTATAATAAACAAATGTTATTTTTATAAATGTCAGTAAACCTTGGGTTTATTTCGAATTAATAATTTCAGACTGGCTTTCATAAAGGTCAACGTTTTGTAATGATTCTGTAAATTTATATACTGCTCACCCATGTTCACTGCTGGACATAGCCCTCCCAAAATATATTTACAAATAATACCAGCGACGAAGTTGTTTGTTATGATTTCATCATATTTTATTTGCAAGTAACTTGTTTGCAATTGAAATTTACTTTCGTAAGTTTCGACATTGAAGGCTTTTTAGGGAAAACCTACACAGGCGGGACTATCGCTGGCCTCACCTCAACCTCAATAGCCTGTATTGGTCCACTGCTGGACGCAGGCCTCCCCTGATAAGCACCTTTATCGGCTGTTATCTTATGGGGAGTAATACCCATAATCCCCACGCTGGGCATGCGGCTTGGGGATCGCATGGTGTTGACAGAATTGTTCGGCAGTAGGCGCTGCTGCCTGCCTCCGTCAAGAGTTGGGGTGGTGCAAATTCTATGCCGCCGGCACCACACGGCGATCTCTCTTAATTCTACAGGGTGCCACGGAAAGGGTATACTACGCTTAGTACACAGTGTCCCAAGGCGATCGACTTGTGAATAACGATTTTTTTATGTCGAAAGAAAGTTCGTCGTTTCTTATTTATGTTCTTCACGCACTCTTGCATTATTTAATATTATATAACAACATAATATTGATTTAAAAATAGAGCCTTTCCGTGGCACCCTGTATCACATCACTATGAGTGTATTCCCAATTATGAAAAGATTAATAAATTTCTTGAATGTGATTTGTACACCATGACTTGTCTTGTATAAATTCCAATGTTATAGTGGTTAATGAATACAAATATAAAACGTCTCACGTGAGACGTTGGTATATTCTGCTCCTTATTACAATCTACAACTTCCGTGGATCTTTTTGTTCAAGTATGGTTATTAACAATAAAGGAGTTTAGCTACCTCAACATTGTTTAAAATAATCTGGAATCAGCCTAACTATCAATATCTACTATATCTACTAGTTTTAATTCTTTTGTTAAAAATACCTATTTTTTATGATATCTGTTAAAAAGAGGCAATACTTGCTATCTCGCCTGTAGAAGCGATCTCTAATACAATCTGAATCATCCTTTATACATGTTGGTAGCCCATAATTATCACATTATAATTATCTATCATTATCTCACAGATTAAATGTGCAACAATTCTTCAATCCTTCGAGCCGGAACACAACTTCAAAACCAAACTAACCACAAACTATAAACCTAAAACTAAACCAAACATATGAAATTGTAACTAGACAGATTCAATTACACTACCGACATTTCGCAATGCAAGTCTCGCGGATATCGAGTGTATTTTTGTTTAGTCTTTTTAGCTGTGTAGTGTCAGCTTAGAATTTGCACCACCCCAAGTCTTCCCGTGAGTGTTGTAAGAGGCAATTAAGGGATATTTACAGGGGGGCGGGCAGCAGCGCCCCCTGCAGAGCTATTTATTCTACCACTGAACTTTTCATTTTTCATTTTTCATTTATTTCAACCATAGGAACACAAGGAGCACTTAGTTATGTCAAAAATTACATGATTGCCTATGTCTAAATATTTATTAGTTTAAATTAATTCTTAGGTACCTATGTCTAAATAATAAATAATAGATACATACATTTTCACACAAAAGTAGTAAGTAGGTACATAAAATGTTGATAAAATGTTCAGCTGTAAAGAGGCTACGTCATATAAATACAATTAAAACAATAAAGTGGCATAATTAAATGAACAATAAGATAAACTAGTGATGTCAAATTCAAATATGAGATGATTTAAATAATTAAAATTAGAATTACATAACAGGTTGCGGTTAACTGAGATCCTCAACCCACCAAACCCCTCAGCGAGCTATGCAAAGAGCTATGCTCGGAGTCTCTCTAAAGGATAGGATTCGTAACGAAAACATCCGACAGAGAACCAAAGTTTGACATAACTCATTTTGTTTTTAATGCCCGCATCCATCGTCCACCAGTGGACTGGTACAGGCTGATTTCGAACTTTAGGACAAGTTTTCCGAAAATGGCCGCCAGTCACGTTTTGTTAGGTAATCGCGATTTCTGACAACAATAACACTTTTATTATAAAGTGGTTTTATTTATCTATTGTGTAATGTTGTATTGTATGTCAATGCTAAACTGTTTTATGTTACTCGAACCTGATCGTTATCGATATTTGTATAAAACCTAGACCTATTTGCCTTGCCGCGTGGTGCCGGCGGCATAGAATTTGCACCACCCCAACTCTTCCCGCGGGTGTAGTAAGAGACTATAAGATATCTACCGGGGGCGAGCAGCAGCGCCTCCTGCAGAATAATTCTACATCCAAACTGCGATCCCCAAGCCGCATGCCCAGCGTGGGGATTATGAGAATTACCCCCTATGAGATAACAGCCAATAAAGGCGCTGTGGACCAATATTGGTTGTTGAGAGAGACCTATTTAAGATCCATGAGCTGTGGATGGACCCATACAATATGACTGAATGTGTACTATTTAAATTGTTTACTATTACGATATGTTAGTATATGGTAGTAGATAGTTTTTAATGTTGCATTGTCATCTCTTTATAATTTTTGCATACCGCAATCCGACAAGCATTTTGTTTCTCTATTAATATTTGTGACCTTTTTGTACACATGTTTTTGTAAATAAATATCTTTATCCCTAAGATGTAAAGATTATGTAGGTTGTGTCAACTTTTGTAAAAAGTGGAAGTTCAATATCTACTTAAAGTGATATTTCCAAACCCGAGATCTCCAAATTCATGGCCGCCTGTGATTCGATTGCCAAACTGTTTATCTAACAATTCTGCCGTTTAATGTCTACTATTATTGAGATACTTAAATGTCAAGGCGGTGATGCAAGAAGGGTCCAGCTTGTAAGGTACTTATTGATCTATTATACCGATCTACAGGGTGTCACGTAACATGTGTATTTAGCCGATATATATTCTTGAACCGGAGTAGATTAACATGTGATTTTTTTTTAATTTTGATGCTATTATATGGCTATTATATAATAAAACCTTGTATTTTCCTTTACATGTGTTTTTACACTTTATCGTTATACATATAATATTTCAAAATATTTTAATTTTTATGTAATTTTTTTTCTATTTTATGGTATTTTATTCAAAACTCAAAACTCAAAACTCAAAAATGCTTTATTTCCATAAATACAATAAATGTACACTTAGAAAAGGTCAAATCATAGTAAAAAATACACTGACACGGAAATAAAGTGGTATTTTTGATTTCGATCGCTTCGGTATGTAGAGTATTATTATTAATATTTAACTTATGGAACAATTTTTTTTTATTTATACTTGTTTTTCACCAAATCATTTTCTTGTCGAGAAAATATAACAAAAAGATGAAGAAATAATTTTATCCTTTGAAATTTCTAAATAATTATAATAATGCAAGAATACACGTCAACAACACGAATAAAAACTACTTATTCTCCAATGACCTAATTTAAACAAAAACCGTAGGACTAAAGTTGATAGTCTGGGAGACCAGAATCACCCCTCTCGGCTTAGTACACATGTCACATGTTCCGTGGCACCCTATATACCTACTTATAATCGATTTGCTTTGAATTGGTCAATGTAGTATTATAGTTGCCAACAAAACACTCATTGGAAGTCCACGGAATATCATAATGGCATAAAAATAAAACCATTTAGAATAATAATAAAATATCTAAAAAAATCATATCTTATAATAACTTATAATAATATCTTTATTATACAAAACCTAGATACTCAATAATACTTCACACTAATAATAAAAATGCGAAAGTTTGGATGTATGTTTGTTACTTCTTCACGCCAAAACTACTGAACAGATACAACTGATATTTTGCATACAGTTAATAAGTTTTATTTTAATTAATTTTGTGTGTTTGTATACCTATTTGATTTGTATATCATTGTTTCTTCTATTAGTGTGTTTTGGTTTAATTTTTAGTATTGTGAGTACTTTATCCGAAACGCCAACAAGTGGCTCTGGCGGAAGACCAGCGTTGGATGCTAGCTTGCCAGCCGTTCCACTCATGCTGAGTCAGAGCCAATTTTGTAGACGAACCGAAGTACACTTTTTTTTTCCTTGCTCTAAAATGTATACCTACTTATGTTCTGTCAATAAAATAAATATATTTTATTCTTATTTTTATTCTTAATACTAATCCAGGAATATACATGGACTACTTTTTATCTCATAAATAACTTTACCACCCATAAATTACTTTTTATCCCATAAATCATTCCCGTTTCATAAGTAGTAATCATCTTTAAACGTTTCCATAGGAACATCGCCTGTGAAGCTAGTATACTATAAAATTAATTTAAAAGAACAGAAAGAGTACTTCGGTCCGTTTTCAAAAGTAGTTCTGACTCAGGATGAGGTAAATAAGTAGCAAGCTGGTGAGGTAAATAACCAACGCTGCTGGTCTTCCGCCAGAGGCAGTTACATTTCTAACTAGAATTTACTTGGATCTTGGTTACAGCCATCGTAGTCACGGGGCGACCACGATCGCTGTAACGCGGTAGAATAAATAAGTAAAATAAAATAAAAAGAGCTTTTATTTCCTTACCAGCTAGATACATTGAATTTTTATGTTAAAATAAACTAAAACTAAAATAAATATTTACATTTCCCAAGCAATTTTTGTCCGGTAAGGACCGCCTTTAGCGGTGAAAGCCTCCTCCAAGCTTTTCCATTTCATTATGTCCCTTGCTGTCCTAGTCCAGGTGCTTCCCGCTACTACTCTGATGTCATCGCACCACCTCTTTGTTGGTCGACCTCGTCTGCGTTTGCTGTCTCGAGGAGCCCAGTTTGTGGCTATCTGTGACCATCTGTCTGGAGGGAGTCGCTGTATATGACCTGCCCATTGCCATTTGAGCTCTAGGATTTTCTGTACCACATCTTTTGCTTTGGTTTTCTTTCTGATTGTTACATTTCTGATCTTATCTTTTAGTCGTTTCTAACTGAAACTAAAGCATTCGGACATTTACTAGAATTTACTTGGATCTTGGTTACAGCGACCGTAGTCACGGGGCGACTGACCACGATCGCCGTAACGCGGTAGAAACGTAGGCGAAATAATAACAGAAGGTGCGCGATAAATACCTGATAAAATTATTAAATATGGTAACAAATCGAGAAAGTTTAAACAGTTGGATAATTATGGTTTCATTTCATCGTCTCACTCAACTTTGGACTACAAAGCGCTGATTGTATGAGAATAAAAAAGTCTCCCAGATATTTAGATGGGAGCCAATTGCTTTTATTCCGGCTGTCCCCGACTGCGGAAATATGGCACATTTTTATAAAAAAATCTAGTGTTCCCTTTGTTTCTAGGATATCTAGACGGTGGAAAACGGTAGGTCTGAATTAGATCCATAACTATGACGTTAAATTAATTCGACAAAGTTCAATCTCAATCTAGTCACGGATCGTTTCAAATCAATCACACAGTCCTTTGTAGTATAAAACGGAATGGTCGCCTCATTTTCTGACTTTTACTTTTTGTTTCCATTTGACCGCACCTGACCGCATCTATTGTTTATACAAAGGAACTTACAAAAGAAACTTAAAATCACATTAACCACCTTGGTGTTGTCACATTTTTTTGTACTTAACGTTATTAGGCCTTGTTCGTTTGAGGACACGCGAGGAATTCAAACAATTGGCGTTGGTAGAGTGTGTTTACTGAGAAGCGATTTTACACGCGTTTGTTTGATTAGACGCGTCGCACGCGGGGCACCGCGCCACCGCGTTTGACGCAGCGTGCAACGCAACGGCCGCCATCATTCTGCACGCCCCGCCTATCCATAAACATCACCGTACATTGCGATATGTTTGATTTTACGCGTGCGATGACACTGCACGCGCCGCTGCACGCCCGGTGTCGCCGTAAACAAGACCTTAGGCTGAGCGAAAACGTTGACGCTTTTGTGTCTTGTGTCAGATACAAGCTACCGATGAATATTCGAATTCTATAGAACCAGTATGAAATCACTCGTACTCATTGACGATCAAAAGTGTGCGGTGTGCCGTGTCGGCAATAAAAAGTGTCTACGTTTGCGCAGCGCCTTATACACGGACGCCAAAGTTGCGACTGCAAGGCTCGACTGCAGGGGATGGCTGTCGTCGACTGCCGTCTAATAAACTGCAGTATACGACTGCCGTTGCCTGCAGTTGACGGTTGCCGTTTCCATGGAGTGGGCAACTTACGTCCTTGTATTTGAGTCCTTACAGAGAGATCTCCAAGTGGAATTCCCACGCTGGGCATGCGGGTTAAGGATCGCAGTTTGGTGGTATATTTATTTTGCTGGGGGCACTGCTGTCCGCTACCGGTGGATAGACCGTAGTCGCCTCTTACGATACTTGCGGGAAGCTGGGGTGGTGCAAACTCTAAGCCGGCACCACACGGCAAGGCACAGGATAACTGTAACTCAACCTCAACCTCAACCTCAACCTCAACAGCCTGTATTGGTCCACAGCTCGACGCAGGCTTTCCCGGATAAGCACCTTGTTGACGTTTATCTAATGGGGGGTAATGCCCATAATTCCCACGCGGGTTAAGGATCGCAGTGTCGGTCGTAGAATTGTTCTGCAGGGGCCGCTGCTGCCCGCCCCCCGTGGGAATATCTTTTAGTCGCCTCTTACGACACCCACGCAAAGAGATGGGGTGGTGCAAATTCTAAACCACACAACTGTAACTGACTCATATCAATACAGCCCAAAAGAAGCGTCCTCAAGACTTTGGCATCATTATGATTTTTACAGTTGTCACACTGTTTGGCATGTGTCCAATTCTCCGTCCACTATCCGCGATCGAATGTTGTAAGCAATCATAATAAAAAATAATTTGAATTCCGTAATTTCTTGCGCATGTAACGAAGCATGCAACACCGGCGACCAGTCGGCCTTGCACTTGCAATGTGCATTCATTTAAAAATTACATGACTGCCCACTAGTACCCACTCACCTACTTACTCAAGCAGTTCCTAATTGTAAACCTCATGGTCACACGAACTGGTCCGCTGTACTTCCTAAATACAACAACATTCGTTCAATTAGATAATTTAAACAACAACAATAATTATTTTACTAACTCCGTGTACGTAGACGTAATTTAGAATAGTAATAGCGGATCTTCTAGACCTTCGTGATACACCGTCGGCCGCATCTTCGCTTTCCATCAGGTGAGATTGCGGTCAAACGAAAGTCTATTTTTAATTAAAAAAAAATAGTTTTAAGAACTATAAACCGACTTAAATTTTTATAGTTTTTTCATGGATTTTCATAGATCCTTTTGTCAGAACTGAACCATTAAAATGAGACCACACGGGAAACACCATTTCATATCAAAAAGAATCATGATAATCGGACCACCCAGTCAAAAGTTATGAGGTGACAAACATAAAAAATACAATTGAGAACCTCCTCCTTTTTTTGAAGTCGGTTAAAAATAGAACAATACGAGAAGGTACCAGTTTTCAATAAAAAACTACAAAAAAAATTAAAAATCGTATTATTAGATTTCATGTTTCCAATTGATACATGGTTAGTTGCGAAGCGGTAAAAAAGCACACTTTAAAGGATAAATGAAAATTTTTCCTTTGTACATTCAACGTCAAATTTGACAAAATATTTGACAGTAATAAAATAACATCTCGGTGGTTGACTTTTTCTTCAATTTGGAAGCTATTAATTTCTATAATTTCCAAAAGAGCGTTCGCAAGAACAGGTTAAATTACATTTGAATTTAGTTGAAACGATCTAACAAAAGACTACAACGACAACGAACATTTGTATTTTATATTTTCACATCTCAGAGCAAGATGTTTTTATAAACGGTAAGTTATAATTTCTCTAGAAACGCGGATATGGCGCACAATTACGTAACTCCATTGTTATAAGCACGTTGTTCTGTCCTTACCCTACCTCACAGTCTGATTGTGGTCTGATTGCTAAATAATCTGCAGGTGCCAAAGAGTTTTTAGTTTCGCTTGGTATAAGGCCTAGAAGACTACTCCACTAATGCGGAGATGTGCGGAGATTTCAGCTAGCATGTCTCCATCGTAGCTTGCGAAGAATGTTTATTAGACATCTTTATCCTGAACAATAGTCCTACTGATTCGCTTATTAAGATAGCGAGGGTTATTTTTTAAAAATTTTAGTCGATGTGATTTCCAGGTAAGACAAGCAATTTTTAGATGATCTTTGAATGCGATTTTGTTTCTTTTTCAAAATTAAGGAAAGTAAAATGATCTAACTAAAGAATTTAAGGTAGTTCCCCTCCAGGGCCCGTAGATTTTTGTCACTCTGTATGTATATGCTTCCACAACAACACTAAAACAGGTAACTGACAGACAGACAAAGTAACTTCGGATTTGTAATATTAGTTTGGTATGGAAATATTAATTAAGTACTTTAAATTAGGTATACATTTTGATAGAGAGTGAGCATATAAAAAATATAATATTTTTTGCTTGTATACCTACTACATCTGTATGTAGGTAAGGTACTTATCTAAATTTCTTACAAACATTGATTAATTATACATAACAGTGGAAGGAAGTCTTGCAATGCATTACATAAACTCGGATGCGTTACAATCATCCTTAATCGCTAACATCCAAACATGCATTTATTCTGTCAGTTTAACTACCGGTTAGCGCAGATTGCTCGACATTGTCCATCCGGAAAGTAAGTTTCTTTAAAATCACTTAGAATTGATTACAATTATATTTGAAGGCAGGCGGGTTGGCGATCGTCGTTCAGTAGAACTGCGATCGCCTGCCAAGCTTGGCGATTATGGCAAACCCCTCTAAACATGACAGACAGAAATAAAAACCACACACCGGAAAGCACAGTGTTGGTAGGTCCCCACGCGATGGACCGATGCCCTAGTAAAGGTCGTGGGAAGTCGCTGGATGCGGGCAGCGCAAAATAGGTCATTGTGGAAATATTTAGGGGGGGCCTATGTCCAGCATTGTTAAATTATATCTCTTTATTCGACTTCAAGCTAATGAATATCAATCTGCTAACATAATTTGCAGGTATATGACAAATAGATCATAGTATTTACATTATTTTCTCTTGTTACAGATGGCTAAACAACAATGTACCACAGAGTGAGAAAAAAAATGCATTACTTCCTAGGTGCCATACTAATCTTAAGCTTCCCTCTCTGTCTCTCAAAGTCCATCGACACAACCAGCATTCCAGATGACAGTGACGTCAACGACAATATCATCGATTTTGACGATGAGTATACGTTGAAATTCAATAAAAAATATGGGATGGTCCCATGGCACGCTAATGAATTTGATAAAAATAGTCTAAGGTACACTATAGATAAAGATGTAAAGAAAAATACGCATACAAAAGATATAACTGATGCTATAAAACCTGGTAATAACCATAATAATAATAAATCAGACGTTGAAACAACAACAGAAGATTTTAAAGTCATTCCGTTAGAACTCTTAAGCACAACAGAAGACTCAGTTTTAAGTTTAGTAGAAAGCACTAATGATGATTTGACAGTCATACCGTTGCCTACAACGGAGACAGTTCGGTCTACGACGGATAAAGTACAAGTTAAGATCGAGCAAACAATAAAATTACCGAGTACAGAAAACGATGTACTGGAATTTGATTTCACTACGAAATACGACCAAGAAGAAACAAGTTTAGATACAACTACAGAAACTAATGTAGAATATGAAAGTACTATGGCTGCAGGACTGAACGTAACAAACAATTTACACATAAAGTCAAATCATTCAAAGAGAATAAACGATAAAAATATTGACAAAATAAACGCAGAAGACGCAAAATCACTCAACACTACATCTGTTAATACTAGTACTAAAAAGTTAGAAAATCTAACATTAGATCTCAAAAATAAAACAAACGAAAGAAAAAGCAAGCAATTACAAAATATAACAGACCAAAACACTACAACACAAGCCACACCAAGCATTAAAACCGAAACTGACAGCAAAGAAGAAGACGTCCCAGTTTTCACAGAACTAGACACAGAAATAACAGAAGATATCCCAGAAGATTACTACGATTCAAAGGACAAGTTACCAACATCTGCACCGAAAACTGACGCAATATCAGTGCTGTTTGGTCTAGCTGGCAGCGTGGTGGAGAGCGTGGTCGAAACGGTGGCAGAGAGAGTGGTTCCGAAGAGTCTGTACGATCTCTTCAAGAGGATGCAGAGGCAAGGAGAAGCTTTGGAGGCGGAGAGGCTGAGGAGCCGAGAGGAGAATGGGGGTTTGGGTGAGTTTGTGTAACTATTTCTGAAACTTCTTTTGTTGTTGATGTTGGAGAAGAGAATGACCACAATTACTTGACATAGCGTTCGTTATGCGTTTAAATTTAGAGCGTTAACTCTTACCTAACTATCTATATCATTTAAAGGTTCAACCTTGGCACTGATATTTATATATCTAAGGTCTAGACTCTAATTTACTGACTTTTGAAGCATACATTTATTAATCATAAGTAAACGTTATAATTTTATCATTAATAGAGTCAGAGAGTCAGAGTCAAATCGTTTATTTCTTTAGACTTACAAAATAAGCACTTAGACAAACGTATGTTGCGTTTATTCATTGGAATGAAAGCAGCTTATTATGTTAATCCGAGATCAAGGACTCATACTTTGCAAAATATCAGCCTTTTGGTAACATTAACCTGAAGAATTAACAAATATCCGAGCTCAATTATATTTTTAAAACATGGAATTTTCCATGATTGCAATAGTTATTTATGAATCCACTTGTATATTACGTGTGCCTGGTTTTTTGCAGCTATCACAAGAATCGTTATCATGCTTTGAATCAGTTAAAGTTGTTTTTATTGTCCCTTACGCAATGTCTTCTCACGGTATGCAGGTGACAAAATCGCGAGAATATTGGACTCTTGCATGCATGATATTTGCACTGAGTTTGCGTAAATTCTGTGAAGGCGTGCATTGAATTTGCTATATTGTTTCGATGGCTATAACAATATCATTTTAAGT
This sequence comes from Eupithecia tripunctaria, assembly GCA_955876795.1. Taxonomy (NCBI): domain Eukaryota; kingdom Metazoa; phylum Arthropoda; class Insecta; order Lepidoptera; family Geometridae; genus Eupithecia; species Eupithecia tripunctaria. The sequence continues at coordinate 564,393 of OY041623.1, read as the reverse complement.
GTGGGAAGCCGTAGTTTCTCACCATTCCAAGAGTCAAGGTCAGTTGGCTTTGTTTAATACATTACATTAATAATAATAATAAATAATGCTGGTCAATTTTTTTTTATTACAAAATCAAAAATGGAAAACATCACAACATCTTGGGTTTTAGAGTTAGGAATTCAGAGTTTCGGATTTCTAAAGTTCCGGATAGCCGTTTTTAATCAGGTATCAGCTTGGGCGATGATGGTTGAATTTCAGTCCAGTTTGAATTCTGAATTATATAATTATATATATATAGATTTTATATCACTACATCCTATAAGATAGTATTTTGATTCTACTTACTCATAGTTGTAGGATACAATATTCGTATACTAAGTTTCTTGTGTTGTTATAAATAAATGTATTTCTTTCTTTCTATTTGTTTACCTTTCTATTTTGAATATCTTCCAGGTCAATTCGGGCGCGGAATCCTCAAGACCATCTCCACGGGTCTGTCCAAGCCCCTCGGTCAGCTGATGGAGTCCAGAGCCAATGGATCCTTGGACACGGACCGCGGGTTCGTGTCTGGTGTCGCCTCTAGTGTGACCAGCGTCGCCAATGTCGCCAACTCTGTGGTCGAGGCGTTCAAGGATAAGGTGCAGGCGATTTATCCAGGTTAGTAAGCAGTAGTTAAGGTTTATCAATGACTTCGTTGTTCTCCAATGACACTGTTAGTGAATCATGTTTGCTCTTTTGTATGGCCGTAATATTGTTTTGAGTCGTTACAACGCACTGCAGAAAAATTATACACTCTGTAGAATTCTTCCATTAAGAATCACACTTAAGTTGTTAAGTCTCTGCTCTTATTTTAGCTACCATGATAAACATTGGTATTGACCTGAGAGCTCTATCATTCATGGTCAATGAATAAACTACATCGTCTCTGTTAAGAAACCTTCATGTTAATGTGGTGTGGCCTAGCATAACAAACCTTATTCCCTAGCTCTTCCTTCTTTCTAATCAGTTTCCTCCCCTGTTCCTCACAAATTGTTTCATCTCCAGGCACAGTGTGGTGCGGCGACGGAAGGTCAGCACAGGCTCGCTCCAGCGACCTCGGCCTCTTCTTCTTCACGGACACCTGCTGTCGGCAGCACGACGCCTGCAAGATCTACATCAGCGCTGGCCAGACCAAATATGGACTTACCAATACTGGCCTGTTTACTAGGTAAGCATGTTAGAGCTTAACTTGAATAAATCAAAAACAAGGTCTGGCTGGTTCACCAGTTCAAAGTCGCTCAGCGAGCTATGGAAAGTGCTATGCTTGGAGTTTCGCTGAAGGATAGGATTCGTAACGAATACATCCGACAAAATTCAAAGAATTAGCAAGCTGAAGTGACATTAGACCAGCCATATCCAGGGAATAACCGACAACGGCTTGGGTAAATTTGTTCTCAAGTGGCGAGCGCAATTCGGCACACTTAGTGTAGGTCGGACCCTCCAGCCAGGTGGGATGACGATCTGTGAAAGACTGCAAGCAGATGCTGGATGCGGCATGCTGATGACAAAGCACTATGGCGCTCATTAGGGGATGCTTATGCCCATCAGTGGGTCAATATAGGTGATGATGATGAATTCAAAAACCCGCTTCCACTCTCGCTTCTGAACAAAACTCATGTCAATACCCTGTCATAATCATGCAAATAGTAATGGTTAGACTACTTACATAGATCTTACCGCCCCAGCGCACACCGAATACCAATGTTAGAGTCAGTGGTAGAGCAATGCTAATGACCTCCTAAGTGGAAACCTATTAGGCCTATTAGTGACTGGTGAAACCTATTGGGTACTGTCTGTCTGACTGCAATGCTTGTTATGCTCGAACAAGCATCTTGCCCAACGGCTGCTACCCTATCATTAAACGTTTACTCCTTTCCGAGTATTAATACTTTCCTTATTACAATTAGGGAGCTGTACCTCGAACGGAAAAACAGAACCCTTACAGGATCACTTTGTTGCCTGTCCGTCTGTCTGTCTGTCTGCCTGTAAAGACACTTTTTCTCAGTAACGCGTGAAGGTATCAAGCTGGAATTTAAATCAAATACTCAAGTCTACTGTCCCTTGGAGCTGTGAAAAAATAAAACTTCTGAGCCAACTCAATCAAAAGATACAGCCGTTTATGCCACAAATTTTCGGCACTCGCAACGGAATCAAAACCTACAGGGTACTTCTCGTGTACTCAGAATCTTGAAATTTGGTACGAACAACGTCTTATAGCACAGATAAAGGAAACATTGTGAAAACCATGAATTTTTAGTTACATCATCATCATCCGCCTCATAAACGCGTAGAGGTACTAAATTGAAATTCATATCAAAACAGATTTAAGCTGTAACAGTATCTCTTATATACCTACAGGTATGTACGGAACCCTCGGTGTGCGAGTCCAACTCGCACTGGACCGGTTTTTTTTACATAATCTTTAAGTAATTCTGAATGGGTGGATCGAAGCTACAAAGATTATATGTCGAGTAAAACGGTAATACGTAAAATATTTGAGTAAACCGAGTCAGTAACCCCGGAGATAAATTTGAAAACTACAACTAACTTAAGATTACCTTTTCAATAAATAAGTTACTATACCTACAAATAAATTAACCGAATTTATACTCAGATGGATGCAGTTTTGGTTCTATTTAATCTACCTACTTGCTGAAATTGCGCTTTTCCTTTTCATTCTGTTTCGTAATTTCCTTTAAGGTGTTCTTAGTAATCTTAAGTTTAAGGTGAGTGTAGACAAGAGCATTGCAAATGCTTAGTTTCAGAAGAGGCTTGCAATGTAATGTAACATTCTTACGCATTCGTACTAAAATGTGTCTGTATTGTATCATCGTATTTACAATACAGACTAATGCTCAGTTAAAACTTTTAAATCCATCATGGTTTTTATTAACACTAAAATTATTTACAACGGGATCTTCACCATGATTTGAGTTTTCAGCTTTCTAATATTTCGGCACAGTTTTATGCTCCATGAGCACGGAATAACTGATATACATATAAGTATAAATATGCAATGTAACGTTTTTGTGAATGGTCCACCCTATTTTCAATGTAATGCTCACGTCGAGTGAGCATTTATTTCTACATTGCCTACATTTTTGCCACTTGATTCTTACTCCGCGCCGTTTCCCCATTACATGAGCTCGAACTTTTGCTCGATAAAATGTCAAACTAAGGCTCGTTGGTTTATAAAATCGCTTATAACAAAACATCGAGCATCATTTTCGAAGTGTTGTTCGAGTAAATTAAAAAAAGCGAATGCTCGGTTTTCTTCCACTAGTGAGCAGTGCTCTAGTACATACTCACCTGTAGGATAGTTACCGGTAACACCTCGATCTGTCACCGTTACCCAATCAATCCGTCTGCCGGTGTAATTGGTATAACGGCCCGGTTACATCGGTTACGGTTCAACTTGTAATTGTAGGTTGTATTGTAGGCTGGGAGGGAATTACGTAACTTACAATAGGGCTGTCAGACAGATGCAGGTTTTTGAGTATAACGGGGTTACTTAACAAGATGAAAAATACTGCTGGACTAAGTAAGCAGAGATAACTGATATGCTTAATTCATTAAATTAAAGAATATTTCTGGTCGTATGTATAATAAAAATTTCGATACATTTAATTTATTGTGTTATGTGCATCAGTCATCTTATACCCGTAAGACAAGCTCTGCTTAGCTTGGAGCTAGTTGATGGATTGTCCAGCATTTTTTTTTATTAACTTATACGTTCGTGTAAGTTCGTACTAAAAACGCGAGCGAGCACCTACTCTTCGGTTAGACGCTTACACGCAGTATTTATCATTTTATATTATTATTCTTCTGCAGTTGCCTCACCTGTTTTTGTTTATTCTATACTTTTCATTTAATTTTAATTATATTAGAAACTTGAAAAAGTAAGGACAAGTTTTAAAACTCATAATAGTTATTTTTACAGGGTAAATAAGATATTCGCAAGTGAGCTCTTGTTAATTGTCCATACAAAAGACTTCAACGAGCTTCAACTCAATGTATTTTTCCTTACAATCTTTGTCAAGTACTTTACTGTTATAAAATCCAACTTCTGCTTATAGTTTTGATATTATAACAGGTGTCTATTCAGATGTCGCTAAAACTAGACTAAACTTATTTGACAGGACTAAAAATGACGCCATCCTTATTATTTTGATCGTTATGACAGGGACGGTGTCATTTTTAGTAGTGTCAAATTAGTTTAGTTTAGTTTTGGCAGCATCTGAATTACAGACACCAGGCCTAAAAAGTCAGAATGACTATGACTTTTTTATGTATTCTAGTGGTAGATAGCTAATGCGTTTACTTCATCGACATAAAAACTAGTTGTAAACAAATACTTCCAGGCAACCAAAAATCTTATAATATATATATTTTAGATTTAATAATGACAGACAATGTCATTTTCCAGCAGCACCATTAATTATTATTTGTACAAGACTTGATGCACGATGCCCATTTACAGCTGATCTATTTATTAATCTTTTTTATGTGTACAAATTATTAACTTGATAATTTTTCTGTCTTGTCTGTTTTATGGCTTCAAATTTTAAATTATAATTAAAGCAGCATTATATTGTATAATTGACGTCTCCAAGTGTGCCTTGTGCTCCTACGGCGAATAAATGAGTATGAGTATGAGTATAAGTATGGTATAACAAAAATACGGAGATGACGGTACAACTTGTATTTAATTTAAACCAGAACAGTTACAGCATACACTACTAGTATTAGTTATGTTAAAAGCTTCGGTTTTGACAGCCCTAAGATTTATGGTAGGAACTGCCAATCAAAACTTACTGTAGGGAAAACCTACAGCAATGTACATAAGAAGGTACAGTGGGCTGTTGTGCCAATTCGTGTCGCAATGGACAACCATAGCCATACCCATATTCAACGCCATAAAACGAGACTGATTACAAACAACATCTTGTCATGTCTGGATAATTACAATGTAAGATATGGTAATTATGTGAGCTCACTTACATCGTAAGATGTTAATGAGATGTTATTATTTGTGATATCTTGTAATCTCAAACTATATGATTAGCAATTTGCGCTAAATATAGTGGTATTAAAATATCATAATAGTAATAAACACTTTGAAGATCTAAGTCAAGTACTTTGAGTTATTAAGTAGGTACCTACTTAACGCGCATACCCGAGCAATTATGACAGCGACACCTATTTTATCATATCATTACATTGAATACAGGAAATTTTTAAAATCCTTCGTACAGTTTGTGGTATCTAATATAAGCTTTTTTTTCATACTTCTTTAGTAGTTTTATTTTGTACTAGCTGCGCCCCGCGGCTCGCACGCGTTGTTCGTTTAAAGGTGATTTTTATCCCACGGGATCAGATTTATGGGTTAAAAAGTAGGCTATGTTTGATTCCAGATTAGAATTACCTGTATGCAAAGATTTCAGCCAGATCCGTTCAGCAGTTTTAGCGTGAAAAGGTAACAAACATCCATCCATTCATCCATCCATCCATCCATCCATCCATACATCCATACAAACTTTCACTTTTATGATTATTAGTGTAATAGTTCAGGCAGAGATGCGAAAATAGAGTTTGGTAGCCTTATAGGACAGCTTCGTATCTCTGCCTAAGCTTTACAAAATAAAACTATTACAGAGGCATTAATAAATAACTGAGATACCACAAACTGTACGATGAATTTTTAAAATTATCCTTGTTAAATGTAATAATGAGATAAAATAGGTGGATGCGCCACTTTCACTCGTATACCTATGCGCCTTGATACTATCTTGGATCCCACGATATAACGATATTGGGTACACCAGCCAAACAGCACCGGTAAAGTAACAAACACAAGGACACAGGCCTCCCTCTGATAAGTGCCTTATTGTCTTTTATCTCATGGAGGGTAATGCCTATAATCCCCACGCTGGGCATGCGGGTTGGGATCGCAGCTTGATGGTATAATTGTTCTGCAGGGGGCACTGCTGCCCGCTCTCTGGTGGGTATCCCGCATCACCTCTTGCGACACCCGTGGAAGAGTTCGGGCCAACCTTTTGTGTTCGTTTAGTGACTTGTAAATGAAATAGTGAGTGCTATAAAAAGAACACATGAACAAAGTGTCTTCGCCTAAAATAAAGACTTTAAGAAACGTGTTAATGGACACATCCGAGTATTTTAGCAGTTTAGGTCAAATTTTAATTACCTATTACTCTTAGACTACATAGTAATACTATGATGTATTTATTCATTTATTAATAGATAATAACATAAAAAAAAATACGAAACTCGCTTCATTTCCCGCTCCCCAGCCCACCTAGAGCGCTCCCAGTCACGTCTCTGAATGAAGCTATTGCTCAGTTCTCATGAAACCTGTTCTCCCGCTGATCGGTTATCTAACAGGTGTCCTACATACCACATTCGCAATACTGTCCACTTGTACTTACTACTTACATATTTGACTTGCAGACGTTGGTTGGCTAACCTTTGGATCTGGATTGTAGTCCATTCATATGCAACGATATTATTTAAGGAATTATCGTCTTTTCTTGACGGTTCAACGACCGGCCGTGTGCTGTTAGAAATGCAGCCTGTAGAACGATTTTACCACTATACGGTGATTCTCATTCTGCATGCTCAGCAGTAGACCGGTATAGGCGTGGGTATATGGAGGGGTTTCAAAAAAGTATTATAGATATTATTAAGTAGGTACTCGTAGATAAAAAAATAACAACTAACAGGCTAAAGGTTTCTTCGTCGTTTCTTTACTTTAGTCTACATACCGAAGCGATCGAAATCAAAAATACCACTTTATTTCCGTGTCAGTGTATTTTTTACTATGATTTGACCTTTTCTAAGTGTACATTTATTGTATTTATGGAAATAAAGCATTTTTGAGTTTGAGTTTGAGTTTAATCTAAGTTCTGTTTAGATGATGCGTTGTGAATTGTCCAGCATTATTGCATTTATATTAAATCTTACAAGCAAGTTTTCCGCTTATTCAATCCCCAACCTCAAACTCAACAGCCTGTATTGGTCCACTGCTGGACGTAAGCATCCCTGATAAGCGCTTTATTAATGTTTATCTAATGGGGGAAAAGCCCATAATCCCCACTGCGGGTTGGGGATCGCAGTTCGGTGGTAGAACTGTTCTCCAGGGGGTTCTTTAGTCAATGCCAGGCGTTAAATAATCTTTGAAATTACAAGACAAATTGTTATGTTTATGCTTGTAGTGCTGCAATTCGACGCGTGGTATCTAGTTTTTTGGTATTTTGAGTATTTGTTGATTTAAACCACATCGTGTTTAAATCAACCTTTTGACCCATTTTGTAAAGATACTACGTCTATAATAAATTGCTATGTCGAAGCAAGTGATTTATTTATTACCTCTGTGAAATATTACTTTTTACATTTCATAGTCCTAATATGGGCAGGATTAAGACTAAGTTTGGTCTGGCGAGCCATATTAGAGCTCATGACAGGAAACACAATAGCTAGGGTCGCCGTCGTCGAAATCGATGAGGAGGTCTATATTATATGGGCAGGATGGGAAATAATCTCCCTGATTCTACTCTCCGTTGGGCCAGAATAATCACTGAGTGGATCCCAAAGAATTTAAAGAGATCTTAGGGGTCGACCGGAGAAGAGATGGCAAGACATATTTACGAAGAGAGCTGGTCCTAATTGGATGACAAAGGCCAGAGATAGGAAAATGTGGAATGAACTGGGGGAGGCCTACGCCAAAAATGGTGACTACTAACTTAAATAAATGTTTGTAAATATAGTACATAAGTGGATAAATAAGTAGTAGAAATGAAGGCTATTTTATTTTTCAATTTTATTTAATTTAATATTGTCGTAATAAAGCGTTTTCTTTAGAAATTGTTGGACCAGACTGAAATGGGTTTATTAAATTAAAATAGCATAGACTGTATCGACCATGCATTCGTTTAATATGTCATCTCCTCTGAGCAAAATTCCCAGCCATCTATTAAGCCAATGTAAATAAGTTTTTTTTCATTTTTGTACTTCGCCTTAGTGAAAAGTTGTGTCAATTCATTGTACTCATTCAGTTCAATGGACTTGGAAATGCTTTAATGGTCTGTCTGTATGTAGTTGGTCATCAAACGGTGTTATGAATGACCACTGCCGTTAGATAAGTCGCTTGTGTAACAGTGTCGCGAGAAGGTACAATTATTTTCTTACGAGTATGTCATGCTATTAAATTTGACGCATTTAGTTGCTACTTCAATTACTGACTTTATTTATACAATTGTTTATTTATTTTTAAAGGGATTTGGCAGAGTGTAATGATTCAAATATTCAAATATTATATATATAGTTACAAATAATGTACTCATGTCTCGCTATGTCTAGCATGCAATAATACAATTAACAACACCAAAAATAAAGATTAAAAATTCAAATACAATTATTATTTGAAAATAACCATTTGAACAATTTGATTTTAAATTATTCGTTGTTCATTAATTTAAGTTCCTTTGGCATCTTATTATATACTTTTATACACATTGACAAGAAGCTTTTAGTGTACTTGGTAGAATGTGGAGTTTCTTTCAGAATTAAAATATTTGGGTTTCTACATTGTGTATGGCTATCTTCACAAACATCTATTGTGTTTGTTATTCTTCACACCAAAACTATCGATCGGGCCGAAATTTTACATAGATGTATGATGTATACGCCTTGAATAACACAGGCCACTTTTTATATTCACTGCCCAGCCGCAGCCGCACGTGGTGGAGAATGGCACCTGCGTCTTGGGCCATGAAGGTGTTAGTGTTTAGATAAGTTTCTATAGGAAGAAACCTGAAACGTTTCCAAAGAAACCACATGTGCAAAGCCGCGTTCAGAATATGGTAAGACAATAAATAACAAAATTTAGATTTTGTGGATAGTAAATAAAAAACGTTATTTAATCTACACTGCATTATCTAGTCCCAAGCTCGTGTTGTGGGTACTATACAAAGACAGATATTTTTAGTATACATAGAAAACACCCAAAACACCTAGAACAAATATCTGCAAATCATACAGAAGTTCCGGAATAGAACCCGTTACCTTAGTCAACTGCACCACAGAGGTCGTCGCTTTAACAATATGTTTGCAATGTTCCAGATCCCACTGCAGCTGCGACATGAAGTTCCGAGAGTGTCTCCAGCGCACCAGCTCGCTGGTGTCGGCTCAAATCGGCCTCACCTACTTCAACGTACTAGGACCTCAGTGCTTTCGGAAAGCGCATCCCATCGTCCGGTGCACCAAGAAGACTAGGTTAGTACAGAGTGGGTCTGCAGAAAAATGGCTGCACCACCCTTATATTAAATCTAAACTCGACGCTGTAGCACTCTTGAATTATCCAAGAGTCCGCGCCACGACTCAAGTCCTATAGATGCGGCACAGATCTATAGTTAATATAACAAAATATTAGTTTTATTTACAATAATAATGCTTTTCTGGTCTAAAAGGTCTTATTCTGGAAATTTCGCGGTCAAAATCGCTCGTAGTTAGGTCCATCCATTATTTCAGGATAGTATTCGGAATTATGGAGTTGTCCTCTCGTTGCCGTAAGACTTGAGTCGTCGCACGGGCTCTATCTTGGATTAGGTGTCGTTGCATTTCAAATAGAGATTAGAAGGAACTGCTTTTAGCCCAGCACGATTACCAGGTCAATTTTTTTCTTAAATCAACTAGGTCACTTTAACACACAACATTGCATGCAAACTTATCCACATAATATATTTTTCCAGGTTGACCGGTCAGAAGTGCGAAGAGTATGAGCTAGACTACACCAAGCCTAAGATGTGGCAGTGGTTCGATAACGAAACTTTCTGAAGTACAAAAAACATCTGTGGTTATGTACAAATTGTTAATTGTGTTGAAAAGTGTGTGAGAGGACTTAATTTAGTGATAATACCAGCCCGAGATAAGTGATTGCACAATTGTTTTATGTGTCGGAACTTGCGGCATACTTAATTTCTCGCTAAAGTTAGACAAATTTTGATGAGATTGTAATTAGCTTTCTTGCCAATGCACTTTGCTATTTTTTACTCTCCGATGTTAGGAGACCACCTGTGAGAAAATCTGAAATAAGTAAATTAAAAGCACTGATTTTGTGCGGTTTTATATTATTAAATTTATTAAAGAACTAACCTTATAAAGCTGGTTTGATTTTGAGGAAATTCGGTAGGCCAGGGAAATTGAAACACAAATATATATATTTTTATACAAGAAAGAATATATTTCGAAATAGTACATCGAAAACAGATAAATTGCTGTTAGAACACTGAATGTCTATAAAATAATTCCTAAAATTAAATTAAACCTACAAAAACTCGAATAATCGAGAACTGAGAAATGCTGATATTTTTGTTGTGCGCAAAATTTATCAGAAAAAACTGTGTATAAGATATGTAATTATCAGTTACTCAAAATGATATGAGTACATATTATATTCCCATGAGTACAGTCGTTTGGCATAATGTTTTAATGTTAAAAGGCAATCAGTATAATGTAAGTGAATTTAAGTTTTTGAATAATTTTATATGGAGAGTTATTATGGACCAATTTCTAAATATTATATATTTTTTTATATCAAACCAGCGCTTTATTTATCTCATACTTTAAAAAAATTCAAGCTAGGCAAATTCCAAGCTCGGGAAAACAAGAAGAACTTGTTATGCATGGTTATTATACAGGATGTTTATTCATATTTTATTTTATTATTTGCTACATATATCGTGCTACTGTTTGTCGAGAAAAAAGTGCTCTACACGTTTACTTGACGTTTCTCTAATATGAATAATGTCTGTCAAAGTAAAAAAACTAATTTACTTTTGGAGTAAATGACATCAAAAATCTAACCAAATCTAGAGTTCTGATATTGTGAAATGCATTTGATCTGTTACCGATTAATAATTTATTTTTTATCTTGTTGCCATAAAATCCAGTTCGTGTCCTTTCATTTAACAATACCAGAATATTCGATACCTAAAATTACACAAAAACTTAATTATCAGTAATTTTCCACAAAAATGACATCAATAGGTAAGACATTTGCACAATAATTAAAGGTAAGTACATTCATTACGTTAATCTAATTAATTTTATATAAAATTCTACAGTAAGCTACGCCTACTAAAGTCTATGAAAAATCTAATGGGACTATCAAATATAGATATTCTATTAATATATATAATATTATATTGCTTAACGTGGTCCGATGGGGTTATACTTAGGTGATAAATCAATGGGGTGAAGACTTGGGGGAGAGGAAAAACGAGGGGAGATCCAAGTCTTCTTAATGGATCAAGAAGGAAAAAAGTACAATGCAGCTGTAGGTTTAGCAGTATTTGATGAATCTTGGATATTTTTACTTCCACTGGACTTATGTTCAAGTGAATATGAACCTTCTGTCTATGGCCATTAATTAGAATATGCTTCTCGGGAGATTAACACGCATTCATTGTGCATGCTCTTTGATATTTTGTGGATGAATTAATGTTGATTCATGACTATTTATTGTCATATATCCCTGAAATTGAGTTGATAATTCCAAATGACGCGATTGCATCTGCTGGTATAGCGTTGATGAGACTAACGTTGGGTGACTTAGATGATACAAGGATTTATGTATATGTTGAATACATTATGCATAAATAAGGAGAGTAGACATAATAATGTCTTTAAAATATTTGAAGATAGTATTTGAACTAGTTAATCGAAATTGTCTGGTAAAGACGATGAAGGGCTCACAAAATGTAAGATTACAGCAGAACTTACATTTTGTTCAAAATCCAGGATGGAATGGTGGTAATGGGATCACACAAGGATATATTCCTAAGTTTGCCTAAATTAACTGCTGTCAGCCTAGGATGGAACAGGGGCCTAGAATGGTCCAGGACAGTCCAAGAGCGAGGGGTGACTTGGTGTTTCATTGGACCCTGGGGTTACAAGGTAATCTTAATAAGTTACTTACGATACGTGACCATTTACAATATAGGAAGCTTTTACCATAAACCAACTACTGATTTAAAATGTTGGACTGTTAGATTTATTGATTTGTAACTTAAGAAATGCTAGCGCTTTTAATTTTCTTTTATTGCAATAATAGTTTAAAAACACTGTTTGACTTAAAATTACGAACGAAATATAATTAATTTACATTATAAAGAACGTTGTTTCTCTCTTGTCTTACTTTTGTTTTCTATATCTTTCAATGTATTGTTTAAGGCCCATACACCAGCGAAAGTGGCGCCCCCAACTATTATATCTTATTATTACGTTGAACACAGGAATTTTAAAAAATCCTACGTTCAGTTTGTGGTATCTATTAATGCCTCTGTAATAGTTTCATTTTGTAAAGCTTAGGAAGAGATACGAAGTTGCGCTTTTTGGCCACCAAACTCTATTTTTGCATCTCCTCCTAAACTTTATGAGATAAAATTATAAAAAAGGTATTAAAAAATAGCTTATAATAGATACCACAAACTGAACGTAGGATTTTTAAAAATTCCTATGATAAACGTAAAAATATGATAAAATAGGAATTGCTGTCAGATTGGCTCGGGTATGCGCCTTACCATAGAACTTTTATTTTTTTAAAAGAACTACTTAAAAATTTCTATTATTAAAAAATCGAACAGTCCACAACTATTTGATACTTAAAACTGAACTACTGATAAACACCGATAAGTATAGAAGATTGTCTAATTATAAAAATGTTAATATCATAATTAAGTTTAATATATTTATGTAAAATTTATATCTTATCAATACACATCCGCTATGAAATGAACCTTCTAATAAAATAAGGCAAATGGGCTATATTACGGAGGGATTAAATAATTATTTTACTTCGAGGCACTCAAATTGAAATAATTATATTTATATTTGTTTCTAAATAATTAATTTAACTATAACTATCGCGCGGTACTACATTTTGTTGCTTGTTACAATTGGATACGTTAATACCTTACTTGTATAATTTTAATTGCTTTCAAGAGTTTTCTATAAAAATTGCAGTCGGTATAAGATCATCATACATAATATCATACTATTCCCTTAAGTATTTGTTTATTTTTTATTTTATCAATGATTAATCTTAAACCAGTGATAATAATAACATAATAATAACAGAATAAAATTAATATTAAGTAACTTATTTTTATAACGGATCTTTAGGTGCATTCAATGTCCTTTTACTTTTGTCCTAATACGATATTTAGATATTTTTGTTTGATGATCTTATTTAATTATTATCCTTTTTGTGTTTATATTCAATATTCTCGGTCTAAGATCGGCTTTAGATAAAATATCGGGAACATTCTAAGTCAAATCGAAACTTATCTAATTCGATACGCTCAAACTTGAGCCAATGGACCCTTTCTTGATAGAGAAAGATGATTGAGAAATAGATTAGAAGTCTATTTTACTATAAAAACAGCAGTTTGACGAATTCATTACAATATGTAAACGGGTTAACTACGAGCCTTATTTGTGTTGGAAGAACACCAAGGTGTCATCCCTTAACGGGGGATTTCAAGGTGAGTGCGGTTCAGTGCGCGTAAGGACGCAATAGGATGAAACGTTGGTGATCTTCCAACACAAATAAGGTTCGTAGTTTGCTTAGATTTGTAATGAGATAAGAAGTCTGCATAATTTTGGTACTATACACGAGACGTCAAAAATTACATAATGCGTTGGCAATATTGTGGTAGGTACTAAAAGAAAAATAATTAGGAAGACAGTTCAAAGTTAATATTTATGCTTATAAACAAAAACTCGACCAATATGAGTAGGAAAACAAAGAAATAGCATTTTATTTACACTACTAGTCATCACTTTTATGTCTTTTCAGCATACTTTCAAAACGTAACAATACGTTTTAGACTTAATTTGTACAAACTCATTTTACTATGTTTAGTTATATGGTAAAACATATTTAAAACATCTAGTAATCTATATAACTTCAAACTAATCTAAAAATTACTAAAAAGTCAACTCATGACTTTATTAAAACTAATAAACAACATATATTTATTGAAAAACATTTAAATATTTGGTGTTGGATTTTAGTAAAACTTCTTCACACTTCAATACATTATATTCAAAAACTATCAACTAATAATACTTAAGCTTTTGCATGACACGATTTTCTCTTAAATTAAATATATTTAAATATTTATAGCTAGATGGCGCTACTGTAAAATATAATTTAACACTTGAATAAATCAATGTTGAACACGCAGACATATTTTGGTGATATATAATACCTTAAATCTTAATAATATTTTGGTGTTAGTTGGTATTGGTACTAGCGCCATCTGTTGGCTTAATTTCCTACAAAAAAACTCCAATCAATACTTTTATTTGGAGCATTACTAAATAATAATCATCTCTATCGTATAATATGCCAGTACTTTCTCAGTCCTAAGTGAAATCGATCTATTCAATCCATCTAAATTACCTACACATCTTGACATTTTTTTTAAATTCTTACAAAAATCTTTATCTCGCCAATATGGCTGACTAGTTGTTGCCGACTCCTTGTCCCGTTTAACGCTGCTTTTTGAAAAACCCTCGTTCCAACTTTTTTTTTAAATTCGACGAATTGAGTTTTAGATTTTTTACCGCATAAGTTTTTACAAATATTTTGTAATATTTTTTTAGATATAGTTTACAATGCAAAAAAATCAGAAGCACATCAAACCTCAATAAAATCTAAAACCCAACCATTGAAAACTTTCGAAGTTTTAGTTTAACTATTCCTACTTAGATGGCGCTGATATATGCTATCTGGTTCTACAGGGGACACTACGTATTGCTTCACAAAAACTACTCGATGCGTTGGAATTTCGCTTAGTTGGCATACCATTCAAATACCCATGGAAAAGTATAACAAAGGGACAAAACTATGATCACAACGAAAGCAGAGGGATTCTTAAGGTTGTTGTTCACACATCCATTGTCACTGCCGCACAACACTTAATGAGCATTTAATGGGCTTAAACACGTAACATTTACAGTGACATATTTGCTAACCTGTGGCTGTGTGGTGCCGGCCTAGAATAGCACCACCCCATTTCTTCCCGTGGGTGTCGTAAGAGGCGACTAAGGGACATAAACCGGGGGGCGGGCAGCAGCGCCCCTGCAGAACAATTCCACTACCAAACTGCGATCCCCAACCCGCATGCCCAGCGTGGGGATTATGGGCAATAAACCCCCAATGAAAAATAAAGCCAAAAAATGGCCCCCAGTTCCCGGCCGCCTCGCTATTCCTGGCCATGGTAGCGGCCATGGTAACGGCGGGGCAGGGGGTGCTAGGAATCCCCGGGCTACGGCAGGCTACCATTCATTACCCAAACAATTGACCCTGGCGACGTTTAACGGACGCACTCTGAGGCTTGACCACCATCTAGCGCAGTTGGAAGTGGAGTTAGAGAACATTAAATGGCATGTTCTGGGGTTATGTGAAGTCCGTAGAGAGGGGGAGGACACCGTAACCTTAGACTCGGGCCATCTTCTCTACTTTCGCGAGGGTGATAAAACATCCCAGGGTGGCGTAGGCTTCCTCGTCAACAAGGCCCTCTCTAACAACGTTCAGGAAATCTCCAGTGTGTCGACCAGGGTAGCGTACCTGATCCTTCGGCTGTCCAAGCGGTACAGCTTGAAGGTAATTCAGGTTTACGCACCGACCTCGGCACACTCGGATGATGAAGTGGAGGATATGTACGAAGACATATCCAAAGCCTTACATAACACCACTAAGGCTCACTTCAACGTTGTTATGGGGGACTTTAACGGCAAGGTGGGAACCCGGACTGGCAACGAATCCCGAATAGGCTCGCATGGTTATGGAGTTAGGAATCACAGGGGGCAAATGCTTGTCAACTTCCTTGAGAAGGAGGGGCTGTTCTTAATGAACTCCTTCTTTAAGAAACCGCCCCAGAGGAAGTGGACGTGGCGAAGCCCCGACACTGTGACTAAAAATGAGATCGACTTCATCATGACGGATAGCAAGCACATATTCAGGGATGTCTCAGTGATCAACAGGTTTAATACCGGATCTGATCACCGACTGCTCCGAGGCTCTCTGAATATCAACTTAAAGCTTGAAAGAAACCGTCTGATGAAGTCCACGCTCCGACCTAACCCAATCCAGATCATGGCGGGCACCGAGAAGTTCCAGCAGCTTCTCGGGAATAGATTCATTGCCTTGGATCCCACTGATGACGCTGACGAGACCCTACACAATCTGGTCGAAACGTTGAGGAACGAGGGCATCAGGTTCTGCCAAAAGCAGCGTACTGGCAAGAAATCCAAACTCTCGGACGAGACTCTCGGGCTGATGGCAAAAAGACGGGAAACCACCCAAGCGACTTCTTCAGACAGGTCAGACCTGAACAAGCGAATTGCAAAGATGGTACGGCGCGACCTTCGGAGCTCCAACACACGCCTCATTGAAGAGGCAATAGAGCGAAACCGAGGGTCCAAAGTATTCACTCAGCAGCTTGGCAGGAGCCACCTGACGAAGCTTAAAACGCATGATGGGAGGACAGTATTGTCGAAGCCGGAGATATTGGCCGAGATAGAGGACTTCTATGGCCGATTATACGCTGCACATGCCCCTCGTTCCCAACGAGACGATCACGATTCCAGAGCCACCCTGACACGCCACTATACCGACGAACTGCCTGACATCAGTCAAGACGAGATCGTGTTAGCTCTAAGACAGCTTAAAAATGGAAAAGCCCCCGGGGAGGACGGAATTACATCAGAGCTTTTGAAAGCCGGAGGAGCCCCTGTTATACAGGAACTACAGAACCTCTTCAACGCCGTCCTTCACAGTGGGAGAACTCCAAAGGCGTGGAGCGGGAGTTTGGTGGTGCTCTTTTTTAAGAAGGGAGATAAAACCCTCCTTAAAAACTACAGACCCATCACACTCCTGAGCCACGTCTATAAGCTGTTTTCACGAGTGATCACGAACCGTCTCGCCAGGAGACTCGACGAGTTCCAGCCACCGGAACAGGCCGGGTTTCGCGGAGGATATGGCACCATAGACCACATACACACAGTGAGGCAGATTATACAGAAGTCCGAAGAGTATAATCAGCCCCTGTGTCTGGCCTTTGTGGACTATGAGAAGGCGTTTGACTCTGTCGAAACCTGGTCTGTTCTGGAATCCTTACAGCGATGCCAAGTAGACTATCGTTATATCGAGGTGTTGAGATGTCTCTACGACGCCGCAACCATGAATGTCCAAGTACAGGACCAGCAGTCCAGACCCATCCAACTGCGCAGAGGAGTGAGGCAGGGGGATGTTATATCCCCGAAACTGTTCACGAGCGCGTTGGAAGATATGTTTAAGACGCTGGACTGGAAAGGCAAGGGCATTAACATAAACGGCAATTACATCTCGCACCTGCGATTCGCTGATGACATAGTCTTGGTGGCGGAGTCGCTGGAGGAGCTGAACCGGATGCTGGACGGCCTAGCAACAGCCTCGCGACGCATCGGTCTCGGCATGAATTTGGATAAAACCAAAGTCATGATCAATGGCATCATTGTTCCGGGGCCGGTCGTTGTACATGGCCACCCTCTCGAAATTGTTTCCGAGTATACTTACCTTGGGCAAATTTTGCAGTTGGGTAAAAGCAATTTTGAGAAGGAGGCCAAGAGGAGGATCCAGTTGGGCTGGGCAGCGTTTGGAAAACTACGTCGAGTCTTCTCGTCATCCATACCGCAATGCTTGAAAACGAAAGTTTTCAATCAGTGCGTCCTACCCGTTATGACCTACGGAGCTGAGACCTGGACACTCACGATAGGGTTGGTCCACCAGTTCAAGGTCGCTCAGCGAGCTATGGAAAGAGCTATGCTCGGAGTCTCTCTGAAGGATAGGATTCGTAACGAATACATCCGACAGAGAACCAAAGTTATCGACATAGCTCAGAGAATTAGCAAGCTGAAGTGGCAGTGGGCCGGCCATATTTCGCGAAGAACTGACAACCGATGGGGTAAACGAGTTCTTGAGTGGAGACCGCGACTCGGCAAACGTAGTGTAGGGTGCCCTCCTGCCAGGTGGGATGACGATCTGCGAAAGACTGCAGGCAGATGCTGGATGCGTCAAGCTGAAGACAGGGCGCTATGGCGCTCATTAGGGGAGGCCTATGTCCAGCAGTGGACTAATATAGGCTGATGATGATGATGATGATGATTTGCTAACCGCAAGATTCAAGCCCACGTGGTGTCTTCAGAAGATATTTTATCATATGAGGAGACAATTAAAGGAATAAATCTTAATAAATTAACTTCTAATCCAATTCAAGCACCAAATTAATGACGTCTTGACGTTATGAGTTGAAACTCATAAGTAATTGAATGGTCATTTTCGTGTGTGCGGTAATGTGTGTTGGACCTGTGAGTGAAAACGTAACCTAAACTCTAGTTTTTTCCACGTGCATTTGAACAAGAGCCTTATCGTTACTGTAGTAATAATTCTGGTTACATGTTATATAGCCTGCTTCAAACGCGGAACCATTTTATAGATTTTATTTATCTTGTCATGTAGCTCCGGAATAATGTTGGCAATTTCTTCACTCTGCTTTTGAAACGGACTATATTTTTTGAACCCTGAGTATCGCATCTTTGCTAGGTGTTCATTCCGCATATTCTCTTAGTTCCAATCTATCAGAATAATATGCGAAATTGCGGATCTGCATTATGGAAAGACCACAAGTTTTATCGCACCGATTCCCACTTTTCATATTCTGAACTAGTTCGAAGCTGAATTATGCGAATCGTTAGATCAAGGTATTCAAAGTAACAAAGTTTTTACGCAGGTCTTCGCACATCCACGCAGGTCTACGCAGGTCTACGCGTAGTTCGCAGCACAGTCGAAGAACGGGAAGCAGGCGGAGCCGGCGGCGGAATGCTAGAGAACGTGCAGATTCTCACACGATTTGGACTTGGAGTCACGAGCCCACACGCGGCCCAGGAGACCGCGAACCTGGGGAAGGAATAGGACATAAAACAGAAGCTCTATTTATACCTTGATGTCTTTTAAATTAAGCAGCTTTAAATTACACGGGTGGTTAATATCAATGAAAAAGAGAGTTACCCAAAATACTGCCTTGGGGTACCTAAAAGGTTTTGCTGTTCATTTAATGGTGATGTGAACTAAGCCAACTTTCACGCATTGCGTGCGCTGTTCTAAGTCACACTAATATTATAAAGGCGAAAGTTTGAATGGATGTATGGATGGATGTTTGTTACCTCTTCACGCCAAAACTACTGAACGGATCTGGCTGAAATTTGCATACAGGTAATTCTAATACTGGAATAAAACATAGGCTACTATTTATTCCATAAATCTGTTCCCGTGGGATGAAAATCACCTTTTAATGTTTTCACAGGAACAACGCGTGCGAAGCCGCGGGGCGCAGCTAGTAGTTTATAATGAAATTCATCTGTGTCTTTGATTTCTAGAATTTTGAACTCACCGAAAAAAAAAGTTAGTGAGAGAAACGGTGTCAATGTCAAAAGCTTTGGCAAGATCTAAGAAAATCTATTTTGTGTGGTTTTTCTATCGACGAGATTAAACAAGGTAGCTTGAATAATGAAGATAATAACGATGGTACTTATGATGATACTTTAGTTATTCTTCTAGCTCTTACCTTGACACTGGCGGAGAGTCTCGTTCGCTTACGAGGCGTGCTGGCGGCGGAGGCAGGCGGCGGCGGCTCCTCGATTTCCTTCGGCGACCGCGCGCGGTTGCGGGTCTTGCGGGAGCTGTTGCGTTTTCTGCAATAACAAGAGATATACTTATTAGTCCCCGGGAATGGCATATCATATTTTGTCAAAATATAGAAACACTCAAAACACCACAAATTATAGTAACATCCCTTTATCGATACTATTTCGAAAAAAATGGTCGATACGGAATAATATAGAGAAAAAATTGTGATAGATAAAGAAAAGAGTATTGCTCGGGAGACGGGATAAAAAGAAAAAGGAAACAGGAACCGTTAAACGGCGAAGTGTTGTCGCCGTGTAACGGTTCCTGTTAACGTGCAAAGGTTATTGAATTACTTCTGTCGCTCCGCCCTAGCCACAGC
Source organism: Eupithecia tripunctaria (assembly GCA_955876795.1). Lineage (NCBI taxonomy): Eukaryota > Metazoa > Arthropoda > Insecta > Lepidoptera > Geometridae > Eupithecia > Eupithecia tripunctaria. The sequence continues at coordinate 544,240 of OY041623.1, read as the reverse complement.
ATGTTGCTGCTTCAGTCTAATCTGTGTCAGGAGCCCCACCAGGAGCTCGTCCACGTTGTGGTTGATCCCGACCGACGTCTCTATGAACTTGCACTCGTAGGATGTTGCTAATGCTTTACCCTCTGGAATAGAATAGAAAGAAAAGAGGAAAGTTATTTATCTCAAAACACAGAAAAATACTTTGGTACCGACATAAAAGAGCACTTAGAACTTGTAACACAGGCAGGCAAAAAACATAAGTGAACATTAGTAGAATAAGTAATGGTATGGGTATTGTTTTTTAACTAACATTATCTTGCTCTGATTGAGCTTACTATATGATAGATCTCATTTACCGTATGCTAGAATAGTATAACAGTATTATTATACATTCTTTGGTATAACTAATCAGCTATTATTAATACTCACATAGAGAGAACATAAATAAATTATGCTGGACAATGCGCAATACATTACAATATAATACAAAAATTATTTTTTGTACACCATTGATTTAAAAAGGGAAGATAGGTTACGTTCTCCCAGCGCTTACTCAAAAATTGGCATGTGTTACAGTTGTAACACATAACACGCAAACACATACACTCACAGTTATATTTCCAGTCCTGTGCAATACAAAGAAGAACAAAGACGGAAAGACGTATCTAGGACCGAAGTGAGACTGAGAAAACAATATTTCACGCGAATCACGACCGCCCGTGTCGCCGGTCAGACGGTGACTGATGTGGGAGAACACAATTTTACACAATTTGAGGTTGCCACTTTCGAGCAACCAGTACCTCATCTTCGTTTTTAATAAATCAATGTTGTACACCATAAAAATGACATAAGGTTGTTACTTAGATTATCTAGCTAGACCAACAAACAAGACAAATAAGGTTAAAAAAAGATATGAGATTTGAGAATTCAGACTATTTTACCTTCATGTGGCATTACAATATTCCACACTGTATACTTAATACATTAAAAAGGAAGATATTATATGCATATGTATGCGTAGTAAATACCCAGAAAACCCGGAATAAAATATTTATAGACCGTACAACATTTGTCAGAATCAGAGTCAAATCGTTTATTTCTTTAGACTAAATAAACACTTAGACAAGTCAAATTTTTACTATATAAACAGCTTGATAAATAGTAATTACTATCAAATAAGAAATAAGGTCCAATTAACTCTAATTCACTTCAATTTTTTGTCCACTAGCGGAAGAAGTCCTCAGGCGGGAGTCGAGCCCGCCCATACGTCGACAATAGAAATCTGCTAAACGCCTCTCTTGTGGAACTAAGTCGAGAATTAATATCGTGTCACAAATAAGTTAGGTATTGTGTTTTGTAGTAATTTAACGGCAAATAAAATTATTTTCTATTCGTTCATTTTTTCTTGGAAGTCTTGCGCCAGTCTAAATTCAAAATTAATCTGCAAACCCACTTAACGCTTGATTAGTTTTTTTTTCGAGATTATCAAATTCTTTTCGCAAAACTTTTCTAATCTCCCATCGATCAAATTTCCCAGTTTCCGATTACAGATCGCAATATAACTTGAGAATAACTTTTTACGTTTCGTTAATAGGTTTTCGAGGAAAGAACTGAGGGATAATGAGGTTTTTAATTAGTTCGTTCAGTTCGGGTAACGAGTCGGAAACGGAGTAAACGGACTCTTTCCTCGTGACAAATGGCGTTGTTACTGTTACTTAGTTGCTCTTTGGAGTTGCGGATCTCGGGTTTTTAAGATTTCAACAGGTTTATCATCATGCAGTCTTTCAACAGAATTCTCACCCTATAGACTGCTTAGGTTGGGATTCTGTTGAATGGTTGCATATCTCTTGTCTGACTTGACTGTATGTAGTATAGTTTTAATTTTCTTTGTATATAATTTTAATTTATGTGTCATGTTTTAGTATTTATAATGTGTAATTGATGGACATAGTCTGAATAAATAAACTTTTTATTTTTATTTTATTTTATTTATAATATCTCAAAATTTACTTAACGATTTTTATTTATTTGGTCGTTAAATCAGATATAAGTCTTAATTTTAAGAACCAAAATACTCACTATCTTACGCTATTGACTATACATAGATCCATGTTGTAACTCAAATAATTATAAGACTTTTAGGTATTACACATTACTTGTCGTGGAATATTTCGAACTGTTGGAATTTAAATAGTAAAGATTGATTTAGTACAGCTAGATTGGTTAGTACCTATAGTTTATGTCCATTTCCAGTGTCCTTAGTGCAGGTTTGCATCTGCCGGCCTCTGAAACCTGGCAGGCAGTAATCGTCTTCAGTCCAACCATATATCAAGGTGCTACCTAACCTCAATAATTCTGTTACAAAACTCACAGCTAATTCAAAAAGTACTATCTACTCTTCTTAGACCCGAAAACAAACATTTGACTGATTCGGCGGACCGAATCTGCAACCTTCAGTGTCTCAGGCGGAGCTTCACCTACTGCGCTAAATAGCTCAAGAATATAAGACTTCTAGTCAGAGCTCTAGAATGTTCCACTTACCATCAGTGGTGACAATCCTCGACCTGGCCAGGTCCGCCTTGTTGCCCACCAGGATGACTGCCCGCCGTGAGGTGTGTCCTGCTGCTTAGACCGGTTGCAGTCTCTTCTAGGACACAAGACTTCTAGTCAGAGCTCTAGAATGTTCCACTCACCATCAGTGGTGACAATCCTCGACCTGGCCAGGTCCGCCTTGTTGCCCACCAGGATGACTGCCCGCCGCGAGGTGTGCCCTGCTGCCCAGAGCGCTTGCAGCCTCTTCTCCGCGTCGGCGAAGCTGCTGCGCTCTGCCGTCGAGTACACCACGCAGTAGCCGTGGGCACAGCCGTCCGTCTGGAAAGAAAACTTCATTACACATACGTTCACTGCTTACGTGATTTTTATGGTGTTGGTTATGATTTTTATATTTTTATACTGATTTATGGGATAAAGTATCCTATGTTTGATTCCGGGATTATAATTACCCGTGTAATCAGTAGTTTTGGCGTGAAGAGGTAACGAACATCCATTCATATCCATGCATTCATACATCCATCTAAACTTTCGCATTTGTAATATTAGTGTGATACTTTTGTTTGACCGCAATCTCACCTGCTGGAAAGCGAAGATGCGGCCGATGATGGTGTATCACGAAGGTCTACGCCTATTCACCCTTGTCTTAAAGAGACCCAGTTTGCAATTTACCGAGAAGCAGCTTTTCCTTAGCGGTGCGAATAATAAAGGTGGAGGAAAACCGCTGAGTGCGAGTGGAGGGTACTGTATATCCACCAAGTATGGGTGGTATTGCGATGTGCGTCTGCTTGTCCTGTAGTGGAAGGAGGATGGTGGGATCAGGATGTAAAGGTTAGTGAAGGTGACATACACTGACCACGACATGGTCCGGCGGCGCGTCCAGAAACGTGATCTCCGACTCCTCGCCGGCCAGCAGCACGCATACCGACCGCTCCCCTGACTCGTCGTCTGGAACATTACGAGGAAAAGTGAGTTAACATATTTTTTTATTATAAACTATAATCTGCCCGCGGTTTTGCTCGCATTTTTCCAACATTATTTATTTATTTATAATACCTTAACTTGTGCTTATTTTACATTTTAATTGTCACCCCTGTACGAGCTGTACAGATTTAGCTAGCTAGGAAGAATGTGGCAAAAGTGGATAGCGCACGTCCGTTACGTGCTCATGTATTTTACTTAGTTCTAGCTTAAACATCGATTAAACACTCTCTAACTAGAAGTCAACAAGTTTGGTTGTATTATTCTCCCTTGGAGATCAACCCTTGTCAGCTCGAAGCTATAGGGGAGCAACCCTTAGCTTCTTCTCAGCTCATAGCTACCTCTAGCTCATCTCAGCTTACTTACTGTTAGGCAAACTGCCGAAACAACCCCTGTAACCCATGATTCACAAACAAATTAATTTGACTTGATTAACTGCAATCTGCAATTTAATTTTAAAGCCTTTTCTAAGTGGACAATTATTGTGTTTATGGAAACAAATAAAAATGATTTGATTTGATCACCAATTTGATTGATTTGGCCTGCGACCAGCTGTAGACCAGTAAAGGCTGTAGATACCCCTTACCTATGCTGGTGTCGTAGGCGTGCAGGTACTCTGACGTCATGAACTGGCCGACGAGGCTGGACTTGCCGACGCCGGGCGCGCCCAGCACCAGGACCCGGTACGAGCTCAGCCCGGCTGAGGAGTCCCTGGAAACATATTAAATATTTGTGAGACAAGAAGTTTATAAAATTTAAACTCAAAACTATATTTTTTCCTTTTTATATTTCTGATCATTTAATAGATCAAATAAGTAATCTGTAATGTCTGTTAAAGAAGAACGAGGCCTTCTAACATATATTATACTCATATACACACACTGTATTATTATATTAGTATTTGTATTTAAATGAAGGAGTAAACAATTATTGTTACCTTCTACAGCAAAATATATAAAATACAGCCTATGTCACTCACACAAAAAGTAAGCTTTTTGAAAATGAAATATTAATTAAATCGGTCCAGTAGTTTCGGAGGATATTAAATACAAAAAAAAATACAATACAAAATACTTTATGGCACACCAACAAAAATACAATACAAAAGAAAATTACATAAAACAAAAGTACAATGGGCGGCCTTATCGCTTAGAAGCGATCTCTTCCAGGCAAACAAACAAACAATTAAATTTTTCCTTTTTATAATATAAGTACAGATTAAAAGTCCACAGATTGTGGGAAAGTTTAAGAAAATCATGATAGGGGATGACCAAAATTACTCATTTTATTTATGCCCTGGGAGTTATTATGTACCATAGGTATAAAAACCTCCTTGTACGGTGCAACCGCATCATTCTCTCGTGTCAGCATTTTTCCCTTATTGTAGCATTGTCAAGGCGCGCGCTCGCATCAGTTCATGTTAGCCCATCACACCGGGCGCGTGTCTCATTATATCAATATCTAGCTCGTAGTGGTTGGAAATAAATCCATTTATCAATTAACATTATCTATCATTTTAAAGGTGTAAATACCTTACACTCCTTGTTTATTAAACTTTCCTGTAGGGACCTGTTTTTAGAAGATTCCCTCCGACTGGAGGATTCGTTCGGATTTGGAATGTATTGAAAAAAATCCAGTCGGAGGGAATTTTCTAGAATTACCTGAAACTTTTAGCTTTCAGTCACTGTAGCTATAACGGTCGTCAAAATTTGTTTCAATACTTTCCGAATCCGAACGAATTAACCAAAATAAAGATAAAGATAAAAAAAGATAAAAATTTGTTTATTTTACCCAATAGTTACATGACAAAAATAGTGGTACAATACATAAATTAACAGGTCATATAAAACGAATAATTAAATCTAACAATAGGTACATTGGATAAAAAGGGACCCTAGCTCAGCATTTTGCAGTATAAAGCATTTGCCCTATACTGCGCTGGTTTTCAGTTAGGGTCCGAAAATGTCAAAAGTGACTGAAAGCTAAGAGTTTCCGGTAATTTCTAGAAGATTCCCTCCGACTGGAGGATTCGTACGGATTTGGTAAGTATAGAAAAAAAATATGACGACTGCTACAGCAGCCACAGAAAATAGTGCCAAGGTAAATCCTGACCTGGATGAAGCGAGCGAGCAAGGTGCAGACGCCCTGGTGCCAGCCTCGTTACTAGAAGCACTGGATGCCACTGACGTGTTGGACCGCGATCGTCGCGAGCGCAGCGAGTCGCCTCGGTTCACCACGCCTTTCCCTGTAAAATCCCAAATGACTTGCTGAGACCATTGAGTTTATGAAACTGCCAGTTGATCTTGGCATTCGATTCATGATTGGACAAGATCGGACAAGATCTCGGTCACGGTCAAACACAGCTGTCGCCGTGCTGTACCGCGATCATCACGAGCACAGCGAGTTGCCACGATTCACCAAGACTACCCCTCTGGAACCCCTTGCTGAGACCATCAAGACTTCATTTTCCGAGGAAAAATAAAATCTTGTCATTGTGTTCATGACTCATAGGCAAACTCCAGAGTATCTTGATATATCATCTGAGATTTGTCTACCTATGCACGCACCTTAATTTTATTTGTTAACTGATTTTCAAAAAAGGGGGAGGATCTATGTTCGGCTGTATAGGACAGAACAGACTAGCAAAACCGAAAGGAGGCCTATGCCCAGTATTGGGTGACACCAGCCTAAAATGATGACGATGATTTAGCTATCTATGCCGGAACTATCATGCCATCATGGCAACACCATACCTCATCAGGCCAGACCATACCTGTAATACTAAAATGCCGGAGCCGGTAGTACTCCTCCTCGACGCCCGTGTTGGGCATGGAGGCGACCCTGGCCCTCTGCTGCGGCAGGCCGAGGAGCTGCGAGGAGGCGCGCGAGCGGCCTGTCTTCACGGACTGCGAGCGCGAGTGGTGGGGACTGCCGTATCTGCGGAGAGGGGGCACAAATACAGATGTGAATAATAGTTATTTGTTATACAAGAGTGCAAAGTTGCTTTTTAACCGCGTGTTCAATTTTGATGACCGAGTAAGCGAAGGATTCTAAAATTGAATCACGAGCGTAGCGAGTGATTGAAAATTAGAATCCTGAGCGTTAGCGAGGAAATCAAAAGAGCATGAGGTCAAAAATCTTTGCATTCGAGTGCAACACGTAACTTTTCATTCCACCTCAGCGAGGAAATGACTAAATGCAAAAACAAACTTTCTCGTCGCTAGAATCACTCATTTTAGTTTTTTCACTTGTTTAAAAGATTCTTGTTTTTAATATAAGGTTTAACAATGACGTGAAAAAATGCCGCGTAAAGAACCGCGTACAAAGCAAATTGAAAAAAGAACACCAAGAAAGTCTGAGTTTTTAACAAATTAAAAACAAGTTGTATGATATATTCGGCACCATAGAGGTAGCAGTAAATAGGTTTAATGTTTTTTTTAAATTCACAAACTTAGTGCACACGATGTTCTAAATTAAATTTACTTTATCCTCTAGAGAATAAAAACGGCTTTTCCACTCAGATATTGAAGATTAAAAATACTCTTTCCGAGATGGTGGGATGAAAAAGTTAATATATTCTATTCTATTCTATTCTATTCATCCAAGTACTTTTATATTTAATTTGAATGAAATGTAGTGATGGTATTATGAATAAAATCTGTATTATTCAAAATACCATCACTACATTTCAATCAAATTAAATAAAAGTACTTGGATGTATAGAATAGAATAGAATATTTAACTTTTATTTCGACACACACACCAAAACACACATAAAAAATAAAAACATACAAAACTAAATCAAAGAACAAGGAGGTCGGTACTAAATTTAACATAGTAAGCTGGTCGTGGATATAAAAATAGTACTTAAGCGTTTTTTTTGGATGATTGGGCTTATTAGAAATTATAGTAGGTATTACTATTCGCCAATAGATGTCACATAGATGTAAGAGTCAATTGATTACGATAAAGTTAATTATTGAAAACATTATTAAACGAATAAAACGACATTTTCTGAAAATGAATCCTAGCTAGATAGATTTATTGACCCTGAAACCCTCTGTATACTAAATGGGGACAGAATCGCTCACGTCTGTAGGTGTCGACCCTCTGATACCCTACACGTGTCCTCTGGGTGGTGCTAAGAGCGGTACCCTCTGGTGGTAGGATTCGGTCGTGGCTTGTCCCCTCCAAATTCGGCCTTTTTTAAATGCTAATGACAAACGAGAGATACTTATATAATTAATTTTGTTTTAAAACTATAAGTTACGGCGCATACCCGAGCCAATATGACAGCGATACCTATTTTATCATATTTTTACTCGTTAGTTAGCAGTTATTAGCATATTGTACGTAATATAAGCCAGGTTTCCTTTTTTAATTCGTTCTGTAGCTGCTCCTGTAACTGTTTTCGTTCATGTAGAATTTTAGGTACAAAATCTTCTTTTATGTAATATCCAGATTGATTAAGTTTATGTTTATTTTTGAGGATAAGAATTTTCTTGCCATATGTTGAAAGGCCCACATTTATGGGCCTAGGTTTATCTCCTTTTTCCTCATACGTCGTACATGTTGAATTTCACTTACGTTGCTTTTTACTTGCAGCTGATCGTTCAAAATATTTACCGTTTTTTTTTCTAATTCTGCATAGGATTTTTCTTCCTCCGGTACACCGACTAGCACCAAGTTCCGGCTTCTTACTTCTCTCTCGAGAAAGTCAAGGCGTTCCTCTTGTCTCTTCTGATTTATTTTTAGTTCGTTAAGTTGTGGTTGAAGCATGCATATTTTTTCATTCAAAATATCATGATGATTTTTGATGAGAGTTTGGCGTCGATGTCCTGAATCTGTTGGCCAATCGCAGCCATAGCCTTTATAACCGCATCCACTATACTTGATTACTTATGAAATATAAAGAATGTGTACAAAAAGAGTCTTCGTTCAGAGATTTGAGCCAGCGGTCACAGTGAAATCACGATAGAGTGTAGTGTCTTAATTCCCCACACCAACTGGACAGTTACTGTAGTATTCGAAATAGTGGATCGCTTGCAATATTCCAACACGGTCCCAATGAAGTTTCTGCGACAACCGTCAAGTGAGAAAAATGACGGAGTACAAATAAACAATGTTTGCGAAACTTTGTTTTTGGACTTCACAGGCTTTTCGTATGTCGTCTCTTATTTGGATAACGTCTTCTTTTAATATTCGTGGTTGATTGTTGTATTTTAAAGCTTATTTCTAGCACTGTTTGTTATTGTTGGCGACTTGTTTTATGTTGTTTTTATTTCACTGTTTTATAGCTTTCGAACACAATATTTCGTCGAGATAACATTTTCACTGGTCCTTGGTACGTTTTTAAACACTTTATAATATTAATTTCACTCATTAGACTCGTATATCAATTTTTAAATTTATTTTGTTCGTGGAGCTGTCGTTGACCATGCGAGCGCAGCGACCTCTCTCCTTCGTATCTCTGCCTAAACTTTACGAAATGAAACTATTACAGAGGCATTAATAAATAACTTTTATTAGATACCACAAACTGTATACGATGGATTGTAAAACTTGCTGCGTTTAACGAAATAATAAGATAAAATAGTTGGGGGCGCCACTTTCACTGGTGTATGGCCCTTAATTTTTAATCGTTTTTTTATGGATTTAATGGATGCCATTGTCAGAAATAAACCAAATTAATGTGGGACCACACGGGAAGCACCAGCTTTCATATCAAAAATTATCACGAAAATCGGACCTCCCATTCAAAAGTTCTTAGGTAAAAAAGATAAAAAAATATAAAAATACAGCCGAATTGACATCCTCTTACTTTATTTGAAAAAAAAAACAGGAAGAATACGTTTCTAAAGGCGCAAAAGAATAAATTCTAACGACAAACGAAAGATACTAATACAATTATGAGAATACACTACGAACCTCGTAACTTGAATCAAAGTTTGAATCCCAACCTTGTTTTCTAGTGATTTATTTATTCGAGACGATCCAAAGCAATCACTTTCGCAAAAGCTTTCATTTCTCTTTCATCGCTCAATAGTTTCTATCTGAATCGTAACTATTCAGCCTAATGACTAACTTATTACGAGTTGAAAAAGCTTTGAAAGAACTTTGGCAATTTTCAAAAGGTAGCTAGATTTACGACGAAGTTTTCGGGTTATTCAACTATTTTTTGTTCATGCCTGTTGAGCGTAATTACTAAGTGATAAATTACTTACACTACCTAAAGCTTATATCTACATCTACATTTACAGCTTGTGGAATCACACTAATATTATAAATGTGAAAGTTTGTATGGATGGATGGATGTTTGTTACCTCTTCTCGCCAAAACTACTGAACGGATCTGGCTGAAATTTAACATTATTTTTGAATAGGCTACTTTTTATCCCATAAATCAGTTCCCGTGGGATATAAAGCATCTTTAAACGTTTCCATAGGAACAACGCGTGCGAAGCCGCGGGCGCAGTTAGTCGGCTATAAATAGGCCACTGTTGGCACCTTAACTATGAGTATATATATATATATATACTCCTAGCATTGACGCCGCTTATTTTAACCGACTTACCTCACCTCCTTTTTTGCCGTCTTTAACCGACAGCAAAAAAGGAGGAGGTACTCAATTCGATTATATTCCATTTAGTTCTGACATTGCCATCCATGAGAAAACCATTATAATTGACGTCGGTTTATAGTTTTTTATTATTTATTATTATCACCCACTAAGGGTGTCGCATGAGGCGGCTAAGGGATATCCACCAGGGGGCGGGCAGCAGCGTCCCCTGCAGAACAAATCTTCCACCAAACTGCGATCTCCAACCCACATGCTAAGCGTGGGGATTGTGGGCATTACCCCCCATGAGGTAACCGTCAATAAGGCAAAAAACGTGTAGTGACACAGTCATACGTTTAAAATTATGGCAAACATGCTCTTTATAACTGCAGGTGAGCCTGACTGCAGTGAACTACTGTTGATGACTGCCCTCGCATTACAATATGGATCCCTGTCATTTGTATTTATTTATTTTATTAGAGGCTCATTGACATATCACAATAGGTTTCTATCTTCAATGCAGTCAATGAGTCCACATTATAAACAGGGTTATTGGTGAATCACTGACATGCCATCCATGGCACATCTCGTCAGGAGTATTCCTTTGGACATATTTGTTTACATTGAAATCTGTAGTAACACGGCGACCACGGCGGTACGTCCCCGACCCATTTCACAAACTCCTTTAACTAACATGTCAGGTTACGACGCGGGTACAAATAATTACACCGCCATGTCCTATATAACTGTTCTATACAGACACAGCTATGTAAGCACCTTGTATACAGTATCACCTAATTATCTGTTCCCTTAGATTAGACAATCAGGAAAGTCAGCATTAAGTCGGCTTAGGACAAAAGACAACGACAGTTATTGTAGTGTCTGAAGTAAAAAATATTTATTTATGTACCCTAAAAGGTTACGTTAGTTAACTACGTTTAAGTATTCGTCTTATCTGTATAATCTGTGCTGATGTATAATCAGCTGTGTGGTGCTGTCTTAGAATTTGCACCACCCCAGTTCTTCCCGTGGGTGTCGTAAGAGGCGACTAAGGGATATCCATCGGGGGCGTGCAGCAGCGCCCCTGAAGAACAAATCTTCCACCAAACTGCGATCCCCAACCCGATAGATTTTTTTTGTATAAACTGAAAATACTTATTTTAGGCCTTAGAGTTAAAATATAGGTAAAATAAAAATTTAAAAAATTGGTTAGACTCGGATAATAACGTGTGTTTCCAGCATTAAAACGGGTATTGATGGTGTATATTATCTAGCTAGAAAAACCAATGACAGTTAGAGCGCTACTTCACACACATAATTTGGGGGCACTGTATGGGTTTTACCCATTTTCGTGGTTTATGGTGATATTATGCCGTGACCGAGTGAGAAGTACCTACTCGAGCGATAAGTATCTAGGCTGAGTATTTGGACAACTTGTGCCAGAAACTCTGTCTTAGATAACTGCTTGATTTTTTATTATATGCCTTTTTTGACATCCACACTTTATTTTTATAAAAAGATACTCATATTTTAATTCGACTGTTTTTTTCTGTTACCTTGGAATTATTGACTGTGTGATCAGATTTTGATGATTCTTTTTTTATTTATAAGCTGGTGCTTTCCATTTGGTCCCGTTTAAATTTGGTCCAGTTCTGATAATGGCTACCATAAGAAAACCATTTAATTAAAGTCGGTTTATATTGTTCTTTAAACAAACCCAATTATTCTAAACAATAATTATCCAGAACAAAGAAAGCACGAATTTTATACTATATGCATAAAACTACTCTATCTTTTTATTTCTATACCTAAAAATAGGCATGCAAATTGGTGATATCAAATTTAGAGAAAATAAAATTATCTAAAATTAAACAGTCGACATAACATCCCACTATTGAGAACCCTACTTTTTTGAGAACCCTACTTTTTTGAGAATCCCACTTTTTTGACGTCGTTACTTGACACGAAAAGTAATCACAATTTAAGTGTCACTCCCGCTTCGATTATTTCACGAGTCACGACCCAATTCCTAAACTGCCATCAACAATAACGTATCCAATTAACGGACACAGTGAGCCCTGGGCGGGCGGCCAGCCAGGGCGGCCTAGGGCGGCTGCAAACTACACGCTCTGGTAGCGAGGGCAATAGTTATTGAATGGATGCCTTCAATAACTGATGGTTGGTTATAACTTATTTCAAACATTGCATTTAAAGACCTGCTGTGATCCTGCCTGAAATTATAAAGTCCCTTGAATAGCTTTGAAAGCAATTTCCATGGGCATATCCTGTGGCATATCCATACAATCGCAAATTACGAAGGGGTGGTTTTTGCGTAATTCCACAGCAGGTCTTTAAATGCAATGTTTGAAAAGTTGGTCGTACTTTCAGTAGGAATGATCCCTGGATTCAAACTCGATCGTAGGCATAAGTCGAGTAAGTAATGATTGGGATTAACAAGTCAGACTGTCCAGCTTCCTCAACCTCCTCAATTACTGCGATGTGTTTTTTCTGTTGGGTGTCCATAAATAAATAAATAAATTACTCCGCGATATTATTTTACTCGTCTCATTTTTCACAGTTGCCCATTTCTAACTTTGCCTAATGAAGTCCTCGCTAAGAGCTAACGTTTAATTTTATTCACACACCCTCGAATAGACTTGAAAGGGTTTGTTAAATTATTTGACACCTAGGTACCTACTAGGTGGGTCAATCAAATTACAGAACATTTCCAAATTATGGTTAAACCATTTCCGATATGATCTCAGCTCCTTTAGAAACCTACTAACTTACCTCGCGTCTACATCACAAGTCCTGAACTTAGAGCGAGGTGTCGAAACTAACAAGTGAAATAGGTCTATGGTATACTTAGAATAGAAGTACACTACACATACTTTGTTTTGTTTATAAGACCTTTACTTGAATAAATAAATATTATTGTTTTATTATTATTATTATTAATTACTGAACGCACTGACATTATCTGAACGCTCTAAGCCAAATTATTACATAATGTTTTTGAGGATAAAAATGTTTGCATGTTTTGTTATAGCATGGTTTACAAAATGGATCACGTTGATGCTCTGTATACAAATCGACGTCATGTTTACAAAAAGCGTCCCTAATCACACCGAGTTGACTTTTAATAGCCCTTTTGCGTAATCCCGCTGTATTGAGTTGTAAAGATAACAACTGAATAGGCACTCAAGTTTCAAACGAAGTAATTTACTTTGCGGTAATATAAAATAAATTTAAGCTTTTGGCTAAGAGCGCACTTCAAAATACTAAGCAAGACCGTGTGATGGATGGACAGTCTTTGGAAATCCTATACCCAGATGTGGGCAAAAACCAGCGGTGGAAGATAATAATTATTAAATTAAATTACTAATTCAATAATATGATTATGCCACCCGGCTAAAGATAGTCTATAAACTAAATGTGATAGCCTGATGATATTTTGGTATAATGATATTAGTTATTTATCATCGACAAGAATATGCCATTTATTTGCCACTAACAAAACAACATATTTACGAGTATATAAACAATTTCAAATGATATTTCCTTTAATTTATAATTATTTACACATTAATGAAAATAATTAAAGTACATTAACCTTTTAACAGTTTGATACAGCGATCACCAAACCGTCGTCTAAGCGTGATGATATTGGCAATACCATTGTCTAGGCAAGGCACGTTCAGCAGTGGGCTTCTGTGTGCTGAGCAGAGTACCTACGTTGTTAGAAGTAGTAGGTATAAGTAGTAGGTAAGTAGGTACCTAACTAATGTTACACTTTCACGTCACTTTGGTGCACTTTGCTGAATTTCACCCTTATCTTTCACCCCACATAATTAATAACAGATTTTGAAAATAAAAGAAAAAGCTGAACAAAAACTAAGATAAAACAGTTAGTATTTAAGAAGTATGAAAGCCAAACGTCTTCCACAGAAATTCATAACTCAACAAGGCCAAAACCAATCTATAGTCGGTGCCAAATAACGTGGCAAAAGAGGTCATTCACCTACCTTCACAATGATAACCTAGAATTCAGTAAATTTATCGCTACTTCTGTCGCTCACCATACAAACCGAGTGAAAACTGGGTATCGCTGAGAGTCTCGTAGTACGGTAGTATTATGGTGGTCTAGACATTGCAGGAGCTGCAAACATTTTCGGCTGCATTCTTTACCTATCGAATTATTTAAGAAAGTAAAATAAGTATCGTAATCATTTTATAAGGAGAAAATATATCACGACATAAATTTTAATAAGTTTGGAAACTATGGACGATTCTTCGTATCGCCGTCTTATCAAAGTCGTCAACATTCTGCAGTATATTCGGCTAGTTTCTCTTGGCATCAGGTTCAGATATTTTATGAGTATCTCTGTAATCAGTGATTACAGAGATAGGTACTCATAAAATATCTGAATTATTATTAGGTATTAAAGCCCTTGTCTTTTGAGTAGTAGGTACTTACCTATATGTTAGTACTTGAATATATCTAAGTATGTAGGTAGGTACCTACTGTACGTACCTATTATGTAAAGTATTTAACAACAAGGATAGCCGCCTGGTCGGCGGCTTAGCACAGGTTCATTAAAATATCAAACATATTAAATCAATAAAAAAAGTTAAGTAGGTTAGGTAGGTACCTACTTGCACATCTGACCATCAACTGTAAGGTACATAAACATACTTCTAACTTGAAACGTAAAGTAGGTAGGCAGGTATCCATCATAGGCACCTATCTTAATTCTTGTCAAATATCTACCATAAATGATCAATAAGATCGTATGTAGATAGGTACCTACTGTACGTACTACCTATTATGTAAAGTATTTAACAACAAGGAAAGCGGCCCGCTCGGCGGCTTACCACAGGTTCATTAAAATATCAAGCATATTATATCAATAAAAAAAGTCAAGTAGGTAGGTACTTCGTATCTGACTATCTACTGTAAGGTACATAAACATACTTTTCACTTGAAACGTAAAAGTAGGTAGGTACCTACCTATCTCAATTCTGGTCAAATATCTACCATAAATGATCAATAAGATCTCGAATGATATAAACAGAGTATTGGAAAAGTTTTAGCGAGAACCATATCAGTCAGTAACGAAACGACGACGATAACGACGACGCGACGCAAAGAACCGATCTCACACGGTGACCCGTCATTTTTGATTGACATCAATCACAAAATGCATGATCGAAATTAAACGAAAAATCGAAGTGAGGCGATGATAGGCCGCCGGCAAAAACAATCATTCAAATGATCGGGTCATATGATCCGGGTCATTTTCATAACGAGTCATGTCATGATTGATATCGATCTTTGTGAATGATCGAACGACACATCGCTACTCCGAAGCGGAATAAGAAATCAAAATGGCGACCGGGCCACGTCGCCGCGCCAAAGGTTACACATACCTGAGGCGAGTGCCGAGAAAATGAAAAGGGCACAACTTACAATTTGGATTTTTTGCGTGTTACACAATTACTTAAAGCTAAAATTAACAGAGATCGGAATTGCCCGAGTATAGATTACCTACAGTTCCATTGCGGAAGTAACACAGAGTTGATAATAGGTCCTCTACAATCCCGAAATGATAATTTATGATGTTTAAATCCCGGGATTCCTAAATCATAAAATGAACTTATATAATTAAGCATGTATTATGTCAGAAATTATTATTTTAAAAAATAATTTTTAATTTTTTGGTTGCCGATGGGATTTCCGGGATTTAATTCTTATTTATTTATTTGTAAATTATTCATATAGGAAGTTTTTAGTCGTAACAAACGACCACGTACCGCAACTTCATTCACAATTTAATTCCAAGAATCATTTTACGGATTTAGGGTTCCTGACTAAAACTGATAAATTGAAAGGCTTTGTTTTATATTTTGAAAATGAATTCTTACCTATTACTATTACAAATTAAAATTGCTCGTACAGGTGTTTGGTCATTCTTACCCTGGTGGGTGTAGTGCGACCGTTTCTATTGTTTCAAAATATCTTTTGTTATACCTACAACTAAATGAGGTGTAATTAACTTTGTTTTCACATTTTGTAGAACAGTTTTAGGAATTTCAATTTTTTATGTCTTTCACTCAAGAAAAAACCGTGAAAGAAATAGCAACCACAGTTTTATATTATAAAATGTGTGTGAGTGCATTCCTGAATAATATTCTGTTGAGTGCGAACGTTTGTGAATCGGTTTTGTGGAACCTCAGGTTTGACATCGGCTCGTTTGGATTGTAATCATTGCTACGAAAAAAGAATTGAGATTTAGTTTTCAAAATAAAAATGAAATAATAAATAAGAATAGTAAAGGCTAACGTAAAGAAATTATATGGTAATCTATTTCAATTTTCTACAGCAAAAAGATACAAATCCTGACTCCAACACCGAAGATAACTATGATGTTTATAATTGAATATATATTTTTGTGTGGAGTGTGGAGTGGCACAAAAGTTCGGAGGCCTATACCCAGCAGTGGGTGAAGTCGGGCTGCGGATGATGATGATGATGATGATATATTTTTATTTGTATCAAACCCGCATTGGGTTGGATCAACTAAAATAAATAATTATAAAACTACTTGTTCTGTTAATGCAAATGTTTAAGTAAAACTTCTTTACTACCTATGTATTTTTCTTATTCTTTGTGTTGTGGTAAGAAGAAAAGCTTTGTTTTTGTACGTGAGTGAGAAATTTAGTTTTTTTTTGTAATCCTTTTTATTGCAATATTATCAACATGCATAAGTGAGAAATACACACAATAATCAGCCAAATCTTCAAGAATTAATTTTCAAGCATTTTAATTTAACAGTATGATTTAGGAATCCCTGGATTTAAACATCATAAATCATCATCTCGGGATTGTAGAGGAGGTATTACCAACTCCGTGTTACTTCCACAATGGAACTGTAGGTATTTATACTCGGGCAATTACGATCTCTGCTAATTAAACATAAAAGATAAGTACCTATACAAAAATACTATATCTTTCTCAGTCATGTGAAAGTAATTTGGTATTACCATCCATAAATCATTAATAAATTAAATAAAACCACCGGTTTTAAATACATTTTGGTATTTTAAAACAATAAATTATGTGGATAGAACATTATAAACATAAAATTTCGTGTTCGAATTTTTCCCCGAATTCGTAGAATTTTTGGGTTGTGCCTTTAACACAGCGAGTCTTATAGGCATCGTACCACGAGACTCTCAGCGATACCAGTTTTCGCAAGGTTTAGTATGGTGAGCGACAGAATTAGCGATACATTTATCAAAATAAAAGTTATCATAGTAAAGGAAGGTGAATGACCTCTTTTGCCACGTTATTTGGCACCGACTATATTTCCCCCGACGTATGCCACCAATGATGTCCCAAAAACATGCTGACTTATTTACTAGCATTCTACTTCCTAAATAAACATGCCGTGAGCTTTGACGGAACAATATTTGCGTTACAAACAAGCAACATTGACGATTCAACAAATATACCCTCGGAATTCTCACAATTTATATTCTTTAGTCGATTCCAACAATATTTCTATTCAAAACTTCAATAATTCTCATTGCACTAATGTTATAAATGCAAAAATTTGGATGAATGGATGTTTGTTACTTCTTCACGCCAAAACTATTTAACAGATCGAGCTAAAATTGTAATGGATGTAAGTTAAATCTGGAATAAAACTTAAGCTAATTTTTGTGTTGTAATTTCCTTTAATTTATAATTATTTACACATTAATGAAAATAATTAAAGTACATTAACCTTTTAACAGTTTGATACAGCGATCACCAAACCGTCGTCTAAGCGTGATGATATTGGCAATACCATTGTCTAGGCAAGGCACGTTCAGCAGTGGGCTTCTGTGTGCTGAGCAGAGTACCTACGTTGTTAGAAGTAGTAGGTATAAGTAGTAGGTAAGTAGGTACCTAACTAATGTTACACTTTCACGTCACTTTGGTGCACTTTGCTGAATTTCACCCTTATCTTTCACCCCACATAATTAATAACAGATTTTGAAAATAAAAGAAAAAGCTGAACAAAAACTAAGATAAAACAGTTAGTATTTAAGAAGTATGAAAGCCAAACGTCTTCCACAGAAATTCATAACTCAACAAGGCCAAAACCAATCTATAGTCGGTGCCAAATAACGTGGCAAAAGAGGTCATTCACCTACCTTCACAATGATAACCTAGAATTCAGTAAATTTATCGCTACTTCTGTCGCTCACCATACAAACCGAGTGAAAACTGGGTATCGCTGAGAGTCTCGTAGTACGGTAGTATTATGGTGGTCTAGACATTGCAGGAGCTGCAAACATTTTCGGCTGCATTCTTTACCTATCGAATTATTTAAGAAAGTAAAATAAGTATCGTAATCATTTTATAAGGAGAAAATATATCACGACATAAATTTTAATAAGTTTGGAAACTATGGACGATTCTTCGTATCGCCGTCTTATCAAAGTCGTCAACATTCTGCAGTATATTCGGCTAGTTTCTCTTGGCATCAGGTTCAGATATTTTATGAGTATCTCTGTAATCAGTGATTACAGAGATAGGTACTCATAAAATATCTGAATTATTATTAGGTATTAAAGCCCTTGTCTTTTGAGTAGTAGGTACTTACCTATATGTTAGTACTTGAATATATCTAAGTATGTAGGTAGGTACCTACTGTACGTACCTATTATGTAAAGTATTTAACAACAAGGATAGCCGCCTGGTCGGCGGCTTAGCACAGGTTCATTAAAATATCAAACATATTAAATCAATAAAAAAAGTTAAGTAGGTTAGGTAGGTACCTACTTGCACATCTGACCATCAACTGTAAGGTACATAAACATACTTCTAACTTGAAACGTAAAGTAGGTAGGCAGGTATCCATCATAGGCACCTATCTTAATTCTTGTCAAATATCTACCATAAATGATCAATAAGATCGTATGTAGATAGGTACCTACTGTACGTACTACCTATTATGTAAAGTATTTAACAACAAGGAAAGCGGCCCGCTCGGCGGCTTACCACAGGTTCATTAAAATATCAAGCATATTATATCAATAAAAAAAGTCAAGTAGGTAGGTACTTCGTATCTGACTATCTACTGTAAGGTACATAAACATACTTTTCACTTGAAACGTAAAAGTAGGTAGGTACCTACCTATCTCAATTCTGGTCAAATATCTACCATAAATGATCAATAAGATCTCGAATGATATAAACAGAGTATTGGAAAAGTTTTAGCGAGAACCATATCAGTCAGTAACGAAACGACGACGATAACGACGACGCGACGCAAAGAACCGATCTCACACGGTGACCCGTCATTTTTGATTGACATCAATCACAAAATGCATGATCGAAATTAAACGAAAAATCGAAGTGAGGCGATGATAGGCCGCCGGCAAAAACAATCATTCAAATGATCGGGTCATATGATCCGGGTCATTTTCATAACGAGTCATGTCATGATTGATATCGATCTTTGTGAATGATCGAACGACACATCGCTACTCCGAAGCGGAATAAGAAATCAAAATGGCGACCGGGCCACGTCGCCGCGCCAAAGGTTACACATACCTGAGGCGAGTGCCGAGAAAATGAAAAGGGCACAACTTACAATTTGGATTTTTTGCGTGTTACACAATTACTTAAAGCTAAAATTAACAGAGATCGGAATTGCCCGAGTATAGATTACCTACAGTTCCATTGCGGAAGTAACACAGAGTTGATAATAGGTCCTCTACAATCCCGAGATGATAATTTATGATGTTTAAATCCCGGGATTCCTAAATCATAAAATGAACTTATATAATTAAGCATGTATTATGTCAGAAATTATTATTTTAAAAAATAATTTTTAATTTTTTGGTTGCCGATGGGATTTCCGGGATTTAATTCTTATTTATTTATTTGTAAATTATTCATATAGGAAGTTTTTAGTCGTAACAAACGACCACGTACCGCAACTTCATTCACAATTTAATTCCAAGAATCATTTTACGGATTTAGGGTTCCTGACTAAAACTGATAAATTGAAAGGCTTTGTTTTATATTTTGAAAATGAATTCTTACCTATTACTATTACAAATTAAAATTGCTCGTACAGGTGTTTGGTCATTCTTACCCTGGTGGGTGTAGTGCGACCGTTTCTATTGTTTCAAAATATCTTTTGTTATACCTACAACTAAATGAGGTGTAATTAACTTTGTTTTCACATTTTGTAGAACAGTTTTAGGAATTTCAATTTTTTATGTCTTTCACTCAAGAAAAAACCGTGAAAGAAATAGCAACCACAGTTTTATATTATAAAATGTGTGTGAGTGCATTCCTGAATAATATTCTGTTGAGTGCGAACGTTTGTGAATCGGTTTTGTGGAACCTCAGGTTTGACATCGGCTCGTTTGGATTGTAATCATTGCTACGAAAAAAGAATTTAGTTTTCAAAATAAAAATGAAATAATAAATAAGAATAGTAAAGGCTAACGTAAAGAAATTATATGGTAATCTATTTCAATTTTCTACAGCAAAAAGATACAAATCCTGACTCCAACACCGAAGATAACTATGATGTTTATAATTGAATATATATTTTTGTGTGGAGTGTGGAGTGGCACAAAAGTTCGGAGGCCTATACCCAGCAGTGGGTGAAGTCGGGCTGCGGATGATGATGATGATGATGATATATTTTTATTTGTATCAAACCCGCATTGGGTTGGATCAACTAAAATAAATAATTATAAAACTACTTGTTCTGTTAATGCAAATGTTTAAGTAAAACTTCTTTACTACCTATGTATTTTTCTTATTCTTTGTGTTGTGGTAAGAAGAAAAGCTTTGTTTTTGTACGTGAGTGAGAAATTTAGTTTTTTTTTGTAATCCTTTTTATTGCAATATTATCAACATGCATAAGTGAGAAATACACACAATAATCAGCCAAATCTTCAAGAATTAATTTTCAAGCATTTTAATTTAACAGTATGATTTAGGAATCCCTGGATTTAAACATCATAAATCATCATCTCGGGATTGTAGAGGAGGTATTACCAACTCCGTGTTACTTCCACAATGGAACTGTAGGTATTTATACTCGGGCAATTACGATCTCTGCTAATTAAACATAAAAGATAAGTACCTATACAAAAATACTATATCTTTCTCAGTCATGTGAAAGTAATTTGGTATTACCATCCATAAATCATTAATAAATTAAATAAAACCACCGGTTTTAAATACATTTTGGTATTTTAAAACAATAAATTATGTGGATAGAACATTATAAACATAAAATTTCGTGTTCGAATTTTTCCCCGAATTCGTAGAATTTTTGGGTTGTGCCTTTAACACAGCGAGTCTTATAGGCATCGTACCACGAGACTCTCAGCGATACCAGTTTTCGCAAGGTTTAGTATGGTGAGCGACAGAATTAGCGATACATTTATCAAAATAAAAGTTATCATAGTAAAGGAAGGTGAATGACCTCTTTTGCCACGTTATTTGGCACCGACTATATTTCCCCCGACGTATGCCACCAATGATGTCCCAAAAACATGCTGACTTATTTACTAGCATTCTACTTCCTAAATAAACATGCCGTGAGCTTTGACGGAACAATATTTGCGTTACAAACAAGCAACATTGACGATTCAACAAATATACCCTCGGAATTCTCACAATTTATATTCTTTAGTCGATTCCAACAATATTTCTATTCAAAACTTCAATAATTCTCATTGCACTAATGTTATAAATGCAAAAATTTGGATGAATGGATGTTTGTTACTTCTTCACGCCAAAACTATTTAACAGATCGAGCTAAAATTGTAATGGATGTAAGTTAAATCTGGAATAAAACTTAAGCTAATTTTTGTGCTATAAATCAGAGAGATGGAGTAGTAATAAACTTTAAAAGATTCCAAAAAACTAACATTTTCGTAGCCGCGGGAAAAAACTAATAACAATAAAATCTTTCAAATTGTAAAATCATTGAATTTAAAAAGGGTCATAAAATCTTTGAAAAGGGTGCAATTTCAAAAGGCTTCGTAAATGTAATAACTAATAAGTCTGTGCTCAACAGTTCAATCTAATTTGAGCAGAATAGGAATTCAACATAATTCAGATGAAAATCAAAAACAAAGTAAGGCTCGATCCTTTATAGCCGTTTTTATTTTATTTATTTATTGCTGTATTATAAAACCACAGCAGCAATCTTCAAACTAGTTTGCCCTTACATTACGTACGTTCATAAAGTTTAATAATTTCGGCTCGTTTTAATTATAAACCTAGATCCTCGCATATCCGCTGACACCCACCATATTGCACAGTATAATCCGCCCATATTGCGGAGACACAAGTTATGAGCTACACAGACCACTTCAATTAACAAGGATTATATATTATCCTGCTCTTACGTTATCAGAGAGGTCCCTGATGAGATAATTTGCAGATAATTGCTCACTTTACATCAAAAGGGATACTTTGAAGTCGAATATGACGTCTTTGTTGTCTTGTTTGAATTTCAAATTAGATGTCCTACCCGTTTCACATTATTTTAAGCCTGTCCTTCTTCACAAGCTCACGAGTATGTACGTTTTGTTTTCATATTCACCATATTCACTGCTGGGCATATATGTCGCAGTCGGAACGTAGAATTAGCCCGTTTGTACAACGGCTAGCCCGTTTGTACAACGGCTAGGCCGTTTACAAAACGGCGTCAATCAGCTAAATGCCTAGGCCGATTGTAGGACGCTCAACGCTCAACGATTTGGCTGACTTTAAAACTAGCCCGATTGTAAAACGGCTATACCTTGATTCAGAAGCCTGGATATTTTTTGTAAACAAAGAAATGCCATGAGAATATATTTTTTTACCATGGATCACTAATTAGAAGTTAGTAATGGCGCGCGGTTTTGCTTGTGCGAGAAATACCTGCCTAAATATTTCCTAACGAAACTTCAGAACACTGTAGGTAGTGGTACCAAAAAAACGTATTTTATGGGATAAAAGTAAAACGTATTATATTTTAATCCCATTAAAAGTTCAGTAGTGTCACAGTGCCTTCGATTATTAGTACAAACTCCAATAAGGAGCTAATCAGGGGGAGGTCTGGGTCCAGCAGTACTGGCTGTTGAGTTTGAGAATGTAAAGATAAAATAACAGCAGCAACAGTTGCAAATGCATGGTAGGTAACAAACGACCAACTTTAAAAATTGTGTTCTACTGTAGTTAGGTATCTCTGTCTCTTTGTTTGACCTAACCTCCGAACCCAATTTCGAAGCAACTTTCCCTGGCAGAATTGATGTCATGGCGGGTAATATAGGTAGGTAATTGTAGATTCTGCGCAGGCGGAGCCTCGTACACAAAAACAGTTGTCGTCATTTGACGATCGGCCATGGCACGGTGAACTGCCTAGCCATTCTATAATTCTGAAGATCAGCCATATTGTAGAACGTTGATTTCACCGATCCTTTAACTAGGCATGTAGCTAAATGGCGTCGTTTTGTAAACGGCCTAGCCATTTTACAAACGGGCTAATTCAACGTTCCGGCTGCGACATACAGGTCCGTCCTATCTTCTATATAATATATCCGAAACTAATAGAGTTAGAGAAAAGTCATGAAAGGTATCATGACCAAGTGCATTAAGTTTTTGCCAATCCAGTGTCGGACATATCTCCCGATATGACGAAGTACTCTTCGTCATTTTGTTTTAGTTAGACAATGAAAAGAAGAACTTCGATAGATTATTCTGTTTAGAAATAAACAGCCTCCCATTTATCTCAGCAACAAATTCACAGAGCGCTTCGATCCCTAATTAAAAAACAAAGTTGGATTTCCGAGATCCCCGTGAATTAAATGAAAAGTTTGAATTGCCTCCACCTGCCTGTTTATGGCATTGTAATTTATCTTCGGAGGACAGAAGTTCTGTGAAAGCAATACCAACGTGCGGTGGGCCAGGAAATCTAGCAAATAAATTCTGTAACGCATTAATTTTCGCTAGATAAATATTACAATTTTTAATACTCTCAAAATATCCGTGACGTTTAAACAAATAAGATGTCGACTATTGCATTGTGTCGGTCTCGTCAGAATTTATTTAGTACCTCAACCTCAACACCCTATATTGGTCCACTGCTGGACGCAGGCCTCAAACTCACTCGCCTCAACTCAAACCAACTTCAAATGATTGGTAGTGGAAGTTCATTGAGTGGAACTGGTAAAGCCGTTTTTGGAAAAGTGAATAAAGTCAAAGTCAAAGTCAAAGTCAAATCGTTTATTTCTTTAGACTTACAAAATAAGTACTTAAAATGAGTGACTACCTATAAATAAACATCCGTAATTTCTGTAAACTATTTTGGTGTTCTCAATTGAGACTCATGTAGATATGTCAGCTGATACAATATATATAGTCTATGTCACTCCCCGAAAAGTAATATTTCTAATAAAGTAAGAATTGTTTAAATGAGTCCATTCGTCTTGGAGCCTATTCAATACAAACAAACAAACAATCAATCAAATCATTCCTCATTATAATATTACTAGCTGCGCCCCGCGGCTTCGCATGTGTTGTTCCTATGGAAACGTTAGAAGGTGATTTTCATCCCACGGGAACTGATTTATGGGATAATCTTTTTCTTTCTTGATATAATATGATTTCAGGAATATAACTTGTATTAAACAAATGCAAAACCTTAAAGAAATATAAGTAGTTCATCCGATCCCGCCTCGTCACGCCCCGCCGTGCGAGTGGCCTCACGGAAGGCGCACCCATCAATCATGGGAAAGCGGCCGCAGTCGTTTATCGCCTTTATATCCGCTCTATGGCTGTTTATAGCATTTCCAATAAAAATAGCTATAACCTTATACTTTACGTAATCTTCTGTTGATTTTATTATACTCTACGTTTTGGCTGTGGTTTTAAGCAAGTCCTTCCCGAAGATTTGTCGCTGTAGTGATTTTTGTAAATTTTGCTTGGTGCGTTGCTTTGGGTGAAAGTAGGTATTTACCTACATTCATCCAATGGTGCTTTGGGTGCTTTAACGATTTTTTGTCGTGATTATTGTCACGGGAACTGTCTAATTAAATAAAACATATTTCAATAAATTACGTTTTAAAAATTACATAACAGTACACGCACCACGGAAAAGGACCACATTCATGTGTGAAAATGGATAAAAGACGAATGTAAAGATCAAAAATTTCGTAAGCTGTAACAGTCAAAACTAAGAGCAAACTTCTTTCTGTTGGCGCTATTTTTTTTTTAATGGTATATAGACCTTTGTTTGACCGCAATCTTAATTACTCTGTATTAGTCCACTTAAAGAATACTTGTAAATGTTAACTAACTAGTTACTAAGATATCATGGGACTGACTTAGTCATTGTTATACTCAAAGTCTAATTAAATTAGAATAAAAAAAAGAGTTGCAATAACTATACCCTGGTTATAGAAGTATCCATTTTTGGCATAATGCACCACTATGAATTTATTTAACTGTTGACAAGTGATTTTATAAAATAGAATGAAGTTTTTGACAGACAAAGCCTTTGCTAAAGATAAAGATAAAGATAAAGATAAGGAATTTATTGTTGTAAACTAGGTGTAACATTACGTGAATATTGATCTTATAAATAATATTAAAGAATCTCCAGTTTGCCGGTTAGGCTTACAACATAGGGAGAAGCAAGTTAATAAAAAGTGTTACGGTAAAGAAAATTTAAATTGTTTAAAAATGTTACAGAATATAATGTATTGAAATTTGAATTTATACAATATTTCCAACTTATAGGAGTCTGTTGACAGATAGGTTACGGTATAGAGAAGAAAATCTCGTATCTAAATCACACCTGAAAACTATAGGGTCTTAGGTATTATAGGGCTCGTAAACCACGAAAAAAATACAAAAATTTTTATTCTCTCGATAAGTGCCATAACGTAATAACATGGCGGCTACTATTTGAAAGTGTTATAAAAACACTGAAAACTTTTAATTGAATTTTAAAATTATTTTGTTTTAAGAAATAAAACTAATATTGTCCGACTGCTTTTTGCGTAAGCTATCTCAATAAAACATTTTTAGATTTTTCCTCGGTCGGAGTAAAACACACTACACTCTTCTACGTACACTATTCACTCACAAAATAAATCGACAAATAAAAATGGTCAAGTGAGATCATGATTAAAATTAAAATGTAAATACAGTAAATAAAAATCGTAAATAATAAGATGTTCAAATTGGTGAAAGAACAAATAGGTAAATAATTAAACGGGATTAAAGCCAGGCCTGCGCCATTCCTTATTTAGATCTTATTTCATCAGATCCCTTTCATTTCTTAAGATTTTATTCCCTTTAATGAGTCGCTGTAGGGCTTATCTTAAGCGGCTTATCCACTTAATGAGCTGTTTTAGAAGCGAGGGTAAAGATAAAGATAAGATAAAGTCGAGATAAATTTGCAGGTGTGAATTGCAAAGCAGACTTTTTATACCAAATTATTCATTTAGATACTTATGGTAATATAATAATTAACCTTTAGTGGGCCTTATGGTGGCTGGGTTAGCCAGGAGTGGGTCTTTGAGTTGTTTTGATTTGGGTCTGAATTGTCACTATTCTGTCCATTTAGGTGTTAGCTAAAAAGTGCTGGCTTAGAATTTTCATCACCCCAGCACTAGGGCATGTAATATCGGACGGTTTTCAATTCCGATACTGAGTTTCGATATTAGATCTCAATATCGGAATTCCGAAATCAATATCGGAATCGTAGGTAGTAGGTACATATTCCTTCAAAATTGCACATTTTATTTATAAATTGCCTAAATTCGGTATGTAGTTCGGTGGAGTACAAAAAATACAATAAAAACCACTCATAATAGGTACAAAAAGTCATTTTATTTGTGTATAGAGGTATCACAAATTATTATTATTATACTCATTATTAGTAATTAACGATAGGAATCAACATTGATAAAACTTTTTTAAATTAACGTACAAACAAAACCAACAAATGAACAAGATTTTTTGGAAATTAAAACATCTTTATTTTTTAAGATCTCGGTTTTCGTGATGTTGTTCTTGTGTGTTCTTAAGAACGATAGAGCGTCAAGCATTTTGTCGGATAAAGGGCTTCGAATTTTGTTACAAAAATATCCGGCCGACGAAAAAACTCGCTCACAACCTTTGCCTACCAATACTGGTAGGCAAAATTGATCTTAAATACGTAGGCATGTGTCAGATAAACTTCTCTTTCACCTCTATAATTGTCGTATATTGCCTTCTCAGTTAAAACGAATCCTAAAAGATCAAATTCGTCGGACGACGGAAGCAGTGTTCTCTTCTTTTCTTTGCATTTCTCCATCTCGTTCTCAAATTCTGTTCTGACCGCAGGGTCAGAAATATTCATAAATCATTTGTTGTAGCGAGACTAGTAAGGAATTCACTATCTTCATGGGAAGTTAATAAAACAGCTGAAATCGCTTCTGACTCTCTTTCTTTATATTTGAGGCGTTTTAACATGCTTACTATAATATTTCATATTTCTTCACTCGTGGGGTTCGGAAATGTATCGTCTTCTGTAGCTAAAGTGTTGCAGATCGGCGCTACACACGGAGCTTTATTAAAGGTATAATAAAAGGCAGATAGAAAAAATTTACTGCTACGATATTCGATACTACGATATTAGATCACTGAATATCGGAATTGTAATATCGGAGCTTACACTCCGAGATTCCGATATTACGATATTACGAGATTCCGAGATTCATGCCCTACCCAGCACTTCCCGTGGTTGTCGTAAGAGGCGACTAAGGGATATTCACCGGGGGGCGGGCAGCAGCGTCCCCTGCTGAACAATTCTGCTATCGAACTGCGATCCCCAACCCGCTTGACCAGCGTGGGTATTATATGCATTGCCCCAAATATTCTTTAATCGTGTATTAAGCCTCGTTCACACATCGTTTAGCCCAAAGCTAAGCAGTCCTTGTGTTATGGGACGACTGTAACACATAATACAATACATTACTAATAGATATTTTTATATATAAACAGAAAACGACCAGCACACCCTAAACAAATATCTGCAGATCTTACAAACATTTGTCCCGAGGCGGGAATTGAACCCGCAACCTCCTGCGTCATTGCTGAACCAGAGCTCGTCATTTGATTTGATTTAATATTACAGAATAAATATCAAAGTACTATGAAATATCTTACGAACATAATCGGCGTCCTGTTGCGAGAACCCGCCAACTCACCTTATGTCGTAAATGTAATCTAAGTAAGACATGGGTAGCTGTAATCTGCTTCATTAGTCTTGAGTTACTTAAGTTTTAGTTACGTAGGTAGGGAGCTGGCTCAAAATCCTTGTTAAGATAACAAATAACTTAAAGACGGAAACGTTATAAGGGTATTTGTATCCCAAGATAGCTGATTGATGGGATAAAAAGTGATATTTATAATTCATTTATTGTTTGTGAATCCGGTAGTTTACAGTCAGTATAGAAGATTTTTTATTTTAATTCCCTGAATTCTGCCGTAGGCGTACAAACATAAGATTAATCATGAAAAAAGTATGCCTATAACCTATTTGTTATTCCAAGTCTAGACCTATATCTACATTCATTATGAATGTAAGCGGGTTAACTACGAACCTTGTTTGTGTTGGAAGAACACCGTAGTTAACCCGCTTACATTCATAATGAATTCGTCAAACTACGAAAGTTTCTATAGTAAAATATATCTACATTATCTCATAGCGCGGTGGAAAGAGCTATGCTCGGAGTCTCACTGAATATCAGGATACGTATGCATCAAACCAAAGTTATCGGACAGAGGTAGCTCAAAGAATTAGCAAGCTGAAGCCATATCACGCGAAGAACCGACAACCTCTGAGGTAAACGTATCCTTGATTGGAGACCGCGACTCGGCAAAACGGAGGCCCTCCGGACATGATAACGATCTGCGAAATACTGGAGGCAGATGCTTGTTACGTCAAGCCGACAGGGAGCTATGGCGCTCGGCGCTCGCTAATATAGGCTGATGATGAGATCTAATACATCTATGCAAAATTTCAGTCTCATCCGTTCAGAAGTTTTGACCTAAAGAAGTAACAAACACCCACACTTTCGCATCTATAATACCAGTTTCTGCCCGGCTTCGCACGCGTTGTTTGTATGGAAAAGTTAACACTCCTTAAGAACTGATATAAAATTCAATATTCAAAAATTATTTATTACCATAATAATAAATAATGTTGGACAATTTATACATACTAACAAGTGATAAGATAAGTATAGCCTATGTTTTATTCCAGGCCTAGAATTACCTACATGCAAAATCCACCGTGATCCGTTCAGTTTTGGCGTGAAGAGGTAACAAATCAATCCTTACATCCAAACATCCAAACTCTCGCATTTATAATATTAGTGTGATGTAATTATGGCTTTCAGCTGTGGAAGGTATGGATTCTGAAAAACAAAGCTATCCCCATAATATTCGATGACTATTTACTATTAAAATTCGATAATGTCTAATTGAGCGAGAGGCGCGGGTTCAATTTCCGGTGCGGGCTTCGTTTCCCGCCATTATCTTTATTAACATCAGTATTTGGCGCGCAGCCAGCCTTCCGGCGGAAGCGGCGGGACTCGATGGGTAATTACATAATAACTTATCAGCATCAATGTCACTGATTAAATGTGCTCAAAAACTATACACCTATATACCTATATATATATATAAACTAGTGCTTAATATAATAATGGAGATAATGCTGTGTGAATTGGCCCACATTATTATTATTATACAGGGTGTTTGGTACAACGTTTGCAATATGAAAATTGCAGGCATAATTCACCATAACCAATGATTCATATAGCTTAGAATAGACGAGATCGGCCTAAACGCTAGATGAATATAAAAAAACCCATGTTAGGATTTGAAATAATAATAATGAAACTTTTAGTAATTCAAACTTAATAATATGCCTGGGTAATAGGGGTAATGTGAACAAATCGGACTTGATTAAGTATGTGGGCAAACTGTGCACACTAGACTTAAAACAAATTGTGATGTTCACATTCCCCTATAGCGACAGCTTGCCACAATCAGAAAACAACCTTAGATATAAGCTTAATATGATGTTGCACACTATCTCGTGCAACAACAATATACATGTGATTGACATTAACAGTATTGTTAGTAAAAAATACTATTTGACTCAAGGTAATTACTACCTTTCCAATTTTTATAAAAGACAGATAGCAATTTCGCTATCTTTTTATTTTAATATAACAGCCAAAAACTTGGCTATAAAAAATGCTTCTTTTGAGCATTGCAATGATTTAAAAAACAAGACCTTGGAAGTTGTTCCAAGCCATTTAAATTAGAAATAAAGACAATAGAGGAAGTCTCTAGCCCTAAACAGTCAAATATTATTATTTACAATAAAAAACAAAGAAAACCAGATTGTAAAATCAAGGCAAAGTTTACTAACCTGGTGCACCAAAATATTCAAGGATTGAGATGTAAATTACTAGAATTAGAATTGTACATGAACTCATTTGATATTGACATCATCTGCTTAACAGAACACTGGCTGAAAAGCTATGAGCTCATGTTTAACTTCAGTAACCACCAGGTTGGTAGTTCTTTTTGCAGATCACATGCTATTCGTGGAGGCTCTCTAATATTACTAAATAAACTCATAAAGTTCAAAGAACGTAAAGACATAATAAACTTATCCGTTGAAAGCCACATCGAAGTAGCATGTGTTGAGCTGGAGCAAAGTATTGTAGTAAGCGTATACAGCCCACCATCCGCCTCCTTTGAAATATTTGAAAGAATCATGGATGATATCTTGTATAAAATATCAAAATCACATAAAAATGTCTTGGTATGTGGAGACTTTAATATTGATCTTTTAGAAGTCTACTCCCTCAGTAGTAGATTAACTAATTTATTTAATTGTTATAATTTAAGGCCAATATTTATGGAACCAACTAGAATAACTGAAACCTCAGCAAAATGTATAGATAATATATTTGTTTGTCAAAATGAAAAAGTATTAAGTAAAAAAATTATAAGCAATTTAAAATCAGACCACTTGGGTCAACTAATTAAACTAGAAATACAAGTTAAAAACTATAATTGTAAACAAAAAATTAGATATACACCTGTGACCACAAGTCGATTTGAACGGTTGAAATTGGATTGGGATTCTAAACCATCACCTGATTACTCACTTAACAACCCAAATGAGTCGTATTGTAGTTTTTTTAATAAATTCACCAATGCGTTCAATTCAATATTCACACCCAAATCGAGGATGGTCTCAGAAAAACTTAACTTTAGTGAGTGGGCAACAGTGGGTATACATAAAAGTAGAGTAACTTTGTATGAACTATATAGTGAAAAACAATATAATTTTAACAAGGACTTCAAAGAAAAAGTAAAAAATTACTCAAAAATGTTTAGAAAAGTTTGTCAAATAGCAAAATCAAATTATATTAGCTCCAAAATTAAAAACAGTGAAAATGTAATAAAATCAACATGGAAAATAATAAATAGTGAGACTGGAAAGGTCAGTACCTACGATAATGATTACAATTTAAAGATTAACAGTTGCACAATCAAAAATGACATTGAAGTAGCCCAAGCTTTTGAAAACTTTTTTACTGACATTCCAATCTCTACCACAAAGTCCCTAAATTCTTCTCAAGCAATTGCCGAGTCTTTACTGATAGAAAATGTACCTAAATGCGAAAATAAATTCAATTTCAAACACGTTAATGAAAAAGATATTATAAAAGTCTTTAAACTTTTAAATATAAAGAAAACTGCAGATCTCTGGGGCATTTCCGTTAGAATTATTAAACCTTTGATTGATACCATTGCACCAGATCTAGCTTTTATATTTAATGAGTCTATTGATTGTGGTGTATTTCCTGATCTAATGAAATGTAGCAAAATAATCCCACTGTTTAAATCAGGTAGTAGGTCTGACCCCACTAACTTTAGACCAATATCAGTACTGCCAACATTCAGCAAAGTTTTTGAAAAACTTATTTTACATCAATTGCTCAGTTATTTCAATTGCCATGACCTGCTTCATAGTAAGCAATTCGGGTTTACTCGCGGCAGGTCAACTACTGATGCCGGTATAGAGTTAGTATCGCATATTTTTGATGCTTGGGAGAAGTCGCAAGATGCCTTAGGCATTTTTTGCGACTTGTCGAAAGCATTCGATTGCGTACACCATGAAACATTAATCAGGAAACTACATCACTATGGAATAAGGAACACCTCCTTGGATCTTCTCACATCTTATTTGAGTGATAGGATACAAAGAGTTGACATAAATGGGAAACGGTCTTCGGGGTCTGTAGTTACAATGGGTGTACCGCAGGGATCTATCCTCGGTCCTTTCCTATTTTTAGTTTATATTAACGACCTGCCTCATCTTGTCAAGAATAGTCACGAGATTGTATTGTTTGCTGATGATACTTCATTAATTTTTAAAATGAAACGACAAAACACTAATTTCGACGATGTAAACAATGCAATCTCAAAGGTAGTTCATTGGTTTAGTGTCAACAATCTTTTGCTTAACGGAACCAAAACGAAATGTATTAGATTTACTCTACCTAATGTAAAACAAGTTAAGGCTGATGTAAACGTAAATGGAGAAACGTTAGAAATTATAGAAAGTACCGTATTCTTAGGAATCACCTTAGATAATAAACTTCAATGGGGCCCACACATAGATAAGCTATCGAAGAGACTTAGTTCTGCAGCATATGCAGTCAAAAAAATCCGTGATC
This sequence comes from Eupithecia tripunctaria, assembly GCA_955876795.1. Lineage (NCBI taxonomy): Eukaryota > Metazoa > Arthropoda > Insecta > Lepidoptera > Geometridae > Eupithecia > Eupithecia tripunctaria. Next base: position 511,336 of record OY041623.1, on the reverse strand, counting down.
TCACAGACGTGGACACATCTAGACTAGTTTATTTCAGCTACTTCCATAGTATTATGTCTTATGGTATACTGCTTTGGGGGAACGCTGCAGATATTAACACCATATTTGTGCTGCAGAAGCGGGCTGTTCGTGCCATCTATAAAATGGGTCCCAGAGAATCCCTACGTGATAAATTCAAAGAAATAAATATAATGACAGTACCAAGTCAATATATTTATGAAAACTTGTTGTATACTCATAAAAATATCAATAGTTTCCCAAAAAATTGCGATATACATAATGTAAATACTAGAAATAAACATAAACTCGCTGTACCCACAACTAGGCTGCATAAAATTAATGTATCTTTTAAAGGGCAATGTATACGCTTCTACAACAAAACCCCTACTGAGCTGCAAAAATTATCAGTAAATAAATTCAAACAAATTGTCAAAACTTTATTATGCAAAAAGGCTTACTATAAAATATCAGATTATCTAGATGATAAAAAAGCTTGGGACGGATTTTGCTCCAACTCGAAAAATAACAACTAACAGGCTAGAGGTTTCTTCGTCGTTTCTTTACTTTAGTCTACATACCGAAGCGATCGAAATCAAAAATACCACTTTATTTCCGTGTCAGTGTATTTTTTACTATGATTTGACCTTTTCTAAGTGTACATTTATTGTATTTATGGAAATAAAGCATTTTTGAGTTTGAGTTTGAGTTTGAGTTTGAAGAAACGAGTGTCGCCCAGCAAAACAAGCGACCGTATGCGGCCCGAGTGTTTTCCTGTTCATATTTTTGCATAATTCTGCCGCACGGGTCAGCGATCTGAAAAAGCGGATTCCCTGCGCCTATCATTGATTAATTAAAAAGGGAAGATAATTTACGTTCTCCCAGCGCTTACCTTCTCAAAAATTGGCATGTGTTACAACTACACGCAAACACATACGCTCACAGTTATATTTCCAGTCCTGTGCAATACAAAGAACAACAAAGACGGAAAGACGTATCTAAGACCGAAGTGAGACCGAGACAACAATATTTCAAGCGAATCACGAACGCCTGTGCCGCCGGTCCGACGGTGACTGAGGTGGGAGCACACAATTTTACACAATATCAGGTTGCCATTTTCGAGAAACTAGTACCTCATCTTTCCTTTTTAATTAATCAATGGCGCCTATGAATAAAATAAACACTCGTGGACTGCAGCAGATCGCTACTACGCGCCGGGAATGATTCAAATAAAAATTTGATAATTTTGGTTCTCTGTATGATGTATTTGTTACAAATCCTATCCTTCAGAGAGATTCCGAGCTCTTTCCATAGCTTGCTGAGCGACTTCGAACTGTTGGACCAACCCTACCGTGAGTGTCCACGTCTCAGCTCCGTAGGGTAGGACGTATACAATTAAATCCGCTACAAATAAATAAATTAATAATGTTGATCAATTCACACGGAATTACCTAGCCCCAAGCTGAGCAGAGCTTGTGTTATGGGTACTAAATAACTGATAATACCTAATATACACTACATAGATAGATATTTTTTATTATACATAGTAAACATCCAGAACGCCCTGAGCTTTATCTGAGACCAGACGCGAATTTGCACTGATCGCTTATGCATTAAATTAAACGCAAAATATTAGCGTAAAAATGTCTCCGATCTTTAACGGAGAGAAAAAAGGTGGAAATAACAATTTAAAAACATAAAAAATAAGAAGTTGAATATGTCACACACTTGTTTGTATCTGAGAAACTACCTGAGTAACGCCTAACTGTAGAGGTTGCAGCCGATCAGCAGCTCGCAGGTCGAAGGTCTAAGGTCCGTATTATGAAACCTTGCTCATTCATCGATCTATGCTTGAGTAGGTAATGCTTCTGCCATAGAAAATCGATACTCGAGAAGCTTCCCAAAATAAAGCGATATACATAATTTAAATACTAGAAATAAACATAAACTCGCTGTACTCGCTGTACGCATAACACTAATGTATCTTTTAAAGAGCAATGCTTCTACAACAAAACACCTACTGAGCTGCAAAAATTATCAGTAAATAAATTCAAATAAACTGTCAAAATGTTGCTGTGCAAAAAGGCTTACTACGAGTATAAAATATCAGAGTATCGAGAGGATAAAAAAGTTTGGGACAGATTTTGCTCCAACGCGAAAATAACACTCACGGGCTAAATGTTTCTTCGGCGTTTCTTTACTTTAGTCTACTTGAAGCGACCAAAATAAAACATACGACTTTATTTCCGTGTCAGTGTATTTTTTTAATATAATTTTAGCTTTTGTAAGTGTACACTAACAAAAGCTAAAAAAAGCTGGATGAGTCATACAAACGACAGACAGTCAGTGGATGAAGATGGAGGAGGCCTTTACCCAAGAAGGGATCCAACTCTCAAAAGTGTAAATATAATAAGTACCTACTAACCTAAACCTAAGCATTAAATACTAACACATAATTTTTACATAATCATAAGAGTTTCAATAAATGGCTTTATTATTATTATTATTATTACTATTCGACGACCTCTGTGGCGCGGTGGGCGAAGGTCTGCCTGCGACGCAGGACGTTGCGGGTTCGATTCCCGCCTCGGGACAAATGTGTGTACGATCTGCAGACATTTGTTCAGGGCCTTCTGGTTGTTTAATATGTATAATAAAAATATATATATCTATCTATTTAGTGTATTATATTATGTATATCAGTTATCTAGTACCCATAACACAAGCTCTGCTTAGCTTGGGGCTAGATAATGCTGTGTGAATTGTCCAGTTTTTTTTTTTTTTTTTTTTTTTTTATTATTATTATTAAGTGTACACTTTTCGTATATATGGTAATAAAGCCGAGACTAATGATTAAGCAAGGTTTCATAATACGGGCATCACACCTATACGTAATAACAAGCATTTGTAGTTTTCACGTACCTACGCGTTACATTTTCCTGACTAAGTATATGTTATTAGACTTGTAATAGCAGGTTGAGAGGTTAACATTGTGTAGAGTTTCCCATATTAGTTCCTTGTATGACCCAATTATACAATGTTTTATTAAGGCGGTACCCCGAGGCACACTAGCGCCGCCGCCTAATGTATATTATTATTACGTTGAAGAAAGTAATTTAAAATATGATGGGCCAGTTTATGATACTTACTTTAAGCTTTCTGTTAATACCTCTGTAATAGTTTTTTTTGTATAGTTTAGAAGGAGATGCGAAAACAGAGTTTGGTAGCCACCAAGGAGATCTCCTCCGTGAAGTAGAGCATCTCCTCCTAAACACAAAAAAACGATGTATCAAAAAAAGCTTATGATAGGAATCACAAACTGGCCTATAATTTTTAGAAAATTCTATTGTCCAACGTAATAATAAGATAAAATAGTTGGCGGCGGCGCTAGTTTGAGTCGGGGTACCGCTTTAATGTAAAGGGAGAAAAGGTCAGCAGGGTAAGTAATACGAGTTCCTAGGTAAATTATGCTAATGAGGGACGAGATTCAGGCCGAGTGGGGTCGCTTTTTGATTGAAACTCATTTACTTTGGCTGGATTTGCATACCACCGTGTTACACACACGGTGGTATGCAAATCCAGCCAAAGTAAAGCGGACGTGTAAATAGATTATCTCAGAGTGATTCACTTTTGGACTTTGTCGGTTACAGGCCGAAAATAAGTTTGTGTTTATTTATATAATTTATTGATTACAATTCTTTTTCTTATGCATTCGTTATTTTATTTCTCTCTCATTCCCATACGATTGTTGATTGACAATTAATTCTTGGGCATTCACGCGAATAGAACATTGTTTACCGAGGCGAGAGAGTGCCCGGTTTCTATCGAGTGTATCATTTGAGTTAAGTGTAGTATACCGATATAGTGTTTAATACACCTACGAAGGGAATCATCGCTTTAGAATCTTCAGAATCACTTGAGTAAATTCAAATGAAAGGCTTTACACACGCGGACACTCGTCTTTTAACTATTTCTTTAATATTATTCCTAAAATGGAAGAGGCTGATATAATAAATATGGTGGAATCGGAGTAGAAACTTTTTGGAAAACCTACGGGCCTAAGTTGTGAAAAGTAAAAAAAATTATACGCTTGAAATGGACTTCCTTTTAAATCGACTTCAAAAAAGGAGGAGGAGGATTCGTCGCGTATTTTTTTTTTATGTATGTAAGTTATTTGATATCGCCGCCCATGTTTAACCGATTTTGCTGATTCTTTGACTATTGTAATGATAATTATCCAGAGGTGGTCCCATATATTGTATTGTTTGCTGATGATACTTCATTCATGTTTAAAATGAAACGACAAAACACTAATTTCGACGATGTAAACCATGCAATCTCAAAGGTAGTTCATTGGTTTAGTGTCAACAATCTTTTGCTTAACGGAACCAAAACGAAATGTATTAGATTTACTCTACCTAATGTTAAACAAGTTAAAGCTGATGTAAGCGTAAATGGAGAAACGTTAGAAATTATAGAAAGTACCGTATTCTTAGGAATCACCTTAGATAATAAACTTCAATGGGGCCCACACATAGATAAGCTATCGAAGAGACTTAGTTCTGCAGCATATGCAGACAAAAAAATCCGTGATCTCACAGACGTGGACACATCTAGACTAGTTTATTTCAGCTACTTCCATAGTATTATGTCTTATGGTATACTGCTTTGGGGGAACGCTGCAGATGTTAACACCATATTTGTGCTGCAGAAGCGGGCTGTTCGTGCCATCTATAAAATGGATCCCAGAGATTCCCTACGTGATAAATTCAAAGAAATAAATATAATGACAGTACCAAGTCAATATATTTATGTAAACTTGTTGTATACTCATAAAAATATCAATAGTTTACCAAAAAATAGCGATATACATAATGTAAATACTAGAAATAAACATAAACTCGCTGTACCCACAACTAGGCTGCATAAAATTAATGTATCTTTTAAAGGGCAATGTATACGCTTCTACAACAAAACCCCTACTGAGACGCATTTTTGATTTTGAGTTTGAGTTATAAATTTTATTCCAAGGAATTAGTATTTAACCCGTAAAACTTAAAAAGATAATAATTTTCGCTAATGGTGTCTATGGTAACAGGTGTTACCTAAAAAAAACAAATTACAAAGTTTACGGATAGCGGATAACAGATGTCCGTTTTTTCAATGACGCGGCTATGAAAATGATTATGACATTTATTTCTGAGAGATCCGACAACAAACTGAGAAAACAAATGACTAATTTAGTGACGCGACCGAAGCAATCGTTTGCACGCTCAACAGAAAGGTTGTTCGTTTTGTGCGTGTCAACCAAAACTGCATTTCTTTCCTTCGTCGTTTCATGCATGTGTCATCCATCACATCAAACTAAAAAGACTCGAATTTTAGGTTTATAGTTTTTTTAAACAAACCGAATTATTCTCTTCTGCTAAACTCTTAGAGCTAATGTGCGTTTGCTGCCGATTCTCCGGATGAAGACGACATCCATAATGCGCAGAGTGCAGGACAGCCAATAGCATCCACAAACTGTAGCTGGCAGAGTTACTTCGCCGATATGGCTCATATGGCAGCTCTTTGTGCGTTATATAAATGTGCCTCCGCAAAATTAATTTGTTTTAAATTTAGACATAATATATTAAATCTGGATATATTTGATTTTATTATATTGGTTTTATTTGATAGAAATATCATTTGAATTGAATAGCTGTAGTAGACTAAGAATACTAACATTTAATTTTATGAGTGATCTCTGCTACAAATTATGGATATAGCATAGTTAGCTGAAATAAAATTATTTTATTTATGTACGCGTGAAATAAAATTCTGTAGAGATCTCCGTACCGCATTTTAGTACGCCTGCAATGACGTCAGTAGAAGAGAAGGCTGACTACCCAGAAAACTGGTAGCAGTAACTGTAGTTGGTTTTATAGTACCCCCCTTCTTCCGGAGTAACCCCATTTCTAGAACAACCGCAAAGCGCCCGCCAAGGCCCTGGCTTATAAAACCTCATCTCGGGAGATTTATAAGGACAGATTAAAACGTAATTAAGGGCTACATTAACCAGCCGAGTTCGTTCTCTAATTATGATGAACAGTTTTCATGGAGTTCGCTCCTAATTGGCAGATCTTAAGGTTAATTCTAATTTTGAAGAAACATTAGAATTGCTTTTCCTTAATTCAATTATAGCCTTGGTCTCTCGATCTCTACGCAGAACGCAGCTTTCTTCGTCGAAGTCTATGGTAAGGGGCAAGCGCGCTGTCTAGTGATCAAGACCTACAGTAAGACCTAAGAGACCAACCCCCGGTTTCTCGAACGCTTGTCACATTGAATGGATAGTCAACGGCTTGTTATATACGCACTGCGGAATCTGACAGCGTGAATTTTAATCTCGCGGAATATAACCTGCGTGCTTAACGTAACTTACACGTACGACGAATAAAATTCCTTGCTATTTTAGCTACCTACAACTTTATAGTGCTCCAAACATTCATATATTTCCGCTAGTGAACTTTCATTAAGTTACAGAATTGTGCAAAAAAAACCACGCGAGTAATAAAAGCAGTGCGTGTACAGCCTGACAAATTGTCAACAATTTGTCAAAATAATAAGCGTTCGAGAAACCGGGGGTAAGGCTTTTATCTGAATTATATGAACGCTGACACATTCCACACACACTCTGTCCATTTTTCTTTCTGTATACAATCTCTTTAATATATTTATGATTATTATTATTTAGAGCTGTCAAATAAGTTTAGACCCGTGGTGTGGTGAGCAATTTGATCGATCTTAGGTGTTTTCTTCATGCACCACACAGCTAGACTCGCTAGCTAGACTCACTTACCTCTTGTCAAACTCATGCAGGTCCTCCTCCGTGAACTGGCTGGTGACATCCAGCAGCTGCTGTATGTGGTCTGCGCAGATGCGACTCTTGCGGCGGTCAAGTCCATCCTGAAATTAAAGTTATTTATTTTCGTTTCACTACCTATATCGTTTCGTCCTATGAAAGAGAGAGAAGAAAGAATCGAATCTTTTCTATAATTTGATAATTTTCTACAGGATACATAAAAAGTGCATGCCTACCGAGTCATATTTACCAAAACGAAGAACGACTGATATGATCTGTTCTTCAGATTATTAATATTAATAATAATAATTCTGGATAATTCACACATTATTATCTAGGCCCAAACTATGCAGAGCTTGTGTTATGGGTACTAGATAACTGATATACTTAATACAATACAGTACATAGATAGATATTTTTGATTATACATCGAAAACATCCAGAACGCCCTGAACAAATGTCTGCAGATCGTACACAGATTTGTCCCGAGGCGGGAATCGAACCCGCAACCTCCAGCGTCGCAGGCGGACCTTCGCCCACCGCGTCACATAGGTCGTCGTTTGATGATTGAGACCTGAAATTTATTTCATGTCAATAGTTTCTTACTTTAGTTACTGCTAGTTTCACTACAGTAAAGGTTATTGGGATGTTTTTGGAATATTATTCGATTTCTTCGAAAGGTGTCAGTTACGCGGTGGTAAGATTGTTCGTTTCAAGCGATCGAGGTCATCCCTCAACGTCGTTCGTTATTCAAAGTAGAGCTTTTGGTATTAAAGTGTATTGATGCTGCTAGACCATGTATCTTTCTTTTTTAAAGCTTTTATTTAATTTGCAATGTATCTATGCATGTAGTTTGTTCGGGTGGAAAAGGTTGGTCTTTTTTAAAAGAATATTTGAAAGCTATAGATTCGTACCTGAAGCAGCAGGGTAGCGCAGCCACCATAGTCCAGAGACAGCGATGGCTGTTGCACCACGATGGTGGTTCGTCCGGCAGGGATGGTGGTAGATGCCGAGTCGAGGGGGTTGGACGTCACGTGGACCTGGGCAGCTGAAGAACACACACAAATGCATATCGCTAACGTAATGTTAGATAAGGTTTGATGGCTTGGCTGATAGACCACGATTATTAACTAAAGTTCTGTTTTGATCTACAAATCAAATTGTCATGTGATGAGCTGGTTTGGCCGTGTTGTCATCACAAAAAGGTCTCTGTCTCAGCATGCAAACTCAAACTCAAACTCAAACTCAAAAATGCCTTATTTCCATAAATACAATAAATTTACGCTTAGAAAAGGTTAAATCATATTAAAAAATACACTGACATGGAAATAAAGTGATATTTTTCATTTCGAGCTGGTCTTCCGACAGAGCAGTTTGGTGAAGTCATGGAGTCTACCTTATAGACATGTGTTTACCTATTTTCCCGACATTTCAACAGACTACACATTGTCGGTCACGGTACAGTACTGGAGCTCCAGAGCGAACGCAATAAATACCCATAAATAGTTATAAAAATATGTTCTGATGGAGAAGGTTCAAAAACTTTGAGACTACCTGTAGATTGTCTTCTAGCCGAGGGCGGTGGTACCGAGTGCTGGTGCGCAGAGGACCGCCGCCGGTTCGTGGTGAACACCTCCGTCCCCTCCAGCTGTCTCCGCAGTTTACTCATCTCATCCTTGTAGTACTCCTTGTTCCCTTCCTTCTTACTCTTCGCTCTAGACTCCGACGCTCTTCTCTTCGGCTCTTCAGACCCTTTTCTCTTCACCTCTTCCGACCCCTTTCTCTTCACTTCAGGCTCAAAGTTGAAATGCGTCTCTAACTTCGCTTGTCCTTTAGGACTCTTTGGTGTGTCGAGTTTGGGTGGTATTTGTATGGAAGTAGAGGGACCTCCGATGCTGACTTGCGTTTTATTTCTGAATTTTTTCGGGTCTGGGAGCGGAACGTCGAAGATGAACCTGGCGGGGCCTGGTCGTGGGGATTCCAGGACATCAGTAGCTGATTGCGGCTTGGTGTACGCTGGAGAGTTGATTTCGCAGCTGTTTTCGTTTCGGTGGTAGTGTGGCGGGGCTGTGCTGGGAGGGTTTTTGTTGTGTTCGGTGGTTCCGTTCTGATTTGGGAGTGGTGGTGGTGGTTCGTCTATGAGGGTGGGTTCGGGGGGTTCTGATTCCGTGTCCATGGAGTCGTCTGTGCCCGTGATGGAGGTGAGGGCGGTGGCGGCGGACTCCGTGCTTGTGTTGTTGGTCTTTTCGGAGGTCGTGCTGCTCCCCATCACAACCACAGCCTGGAAAGAAGAGGGCTTTTAGTATAAATGCTAGTATAGTATTAAAATATCTATGGTATAAATAACTTCTTTGGAGGTGCCCTAGTAAAGGCGTTATTATCACAAATAGAAATGGCTAGTTGCTGATTAGAATAGGGTATATGCATGTGATTTCAAAATGGCTAAAAAAATATATACGTATTTTCTATTGATATAGAAACATATCTACATATTTATTTTTGCATTTTGAGATGTTTTTATTGTAGAATTTAACCATTGAAAAATTGATATTTTAAATCTCAATCGCAAAATTTCAAAACGCTACGCCATTGACTAGAGCGGACGTGACATCACTGTACACATTTCTTCTTTTTTTATTCTGCTTGCTGCACCATGATTTGACACTATTCTGCCCACTTGACATTTCGTATTGTCGATTATTTTCAGTTTTTTCGGAAAACCTCTTTCCTGAGATGATCACTACCGAGGTCGTCACCAAAGGTTTTAATCAAGTGTGTACGTCGACGTCACATAAACATGGCGCCAATGTGGCAGCGTTTTTATCACCCGAAAATGATTGTAGTTTTGATTTGTTTTTTTTACCTTGTTAATGCGAAATTCAGTGAGCGTCTTATCATTTCTCGGTTAAATAATGACCTAAAGAATCGATTAAAACAATAAACAAAATCGATGCATATACCCTATTGTGCAATTAAATCAACTTCAAAATCAATCAAATATTTTCATTTTTCAAAACCAGCAATGTATTATGAAAATGTTTCTCAATGGGCGTAACGACGCTAGTGATTTTTCGTAGTATCGTTCGGACCCTTAATGAGCAAAAATAATGGGAGGAACGACACTACTCGGTAAAGTAACCTATTTTTGTTTGTGTTACCTAGGTGTAAGCTCATTTTTATCCATCTGAATCTCACTCGGAGTTACGCGCAAAAGGCATCGAATTGAATGATTTCTGATGATTTATGGTATTGGCGCGGAAAAGTGTACGATTAATTCGGTTCCATTGACGCGTTCGGATCAGAAAGATGTCCCTTGTAGTGGAAATAAATTGAGATTAATATCTTCATTGGGCAGCATTACATTACACACATGCATTACACACATGCCGAGACGTCTCGTCGAATGTCTCGCTCGTCCCCTCACCACGTATTTACTCATTATGATTGTAAGCGGGTTAACTACGGACCTTTGTGTTAGATTTTTTTTTGTTTCTATTCCTTAACGAGGGACATCTTGAGCGCGCTTCATGTTGTTTACATACGAGAACACATTCGTTGTCTCACTAGAACTGTGACCGAGACAAGACGGAAGAGACATTTGTGCTCTGTCTCCAGATGTCTCGGCTAGTGTGTACTACTGCCGTTTAAGATAGAAAGCTATCTTTAAGATCTCACTCGCTCTCTCTCTTTGACCAATCTCATAGCCTGTACAAGGATCCACGACGCAAAAAGGCACGTTATGACAGCTATTCTTGCTATTCTTTCGATGTCTTTTGTTGTTGTCATAACACCAGAAATAATAGAACTTCCTCTAAAACAAACCTTGAGCAAAACGATAAGCTTTATTGAAATGCGAAATCGAAAAAGCTGGAAAACAAGGTTTAAGCTTTGACCCATATTTTAAACGAATTGGAAAGTCCAATAAGAAATATTTACAAACCGTAGCTCTCACGAATAAATTGAATTGTTAAGTCCACTCTAGGTTTGTGCGAGCTAATTGGAAACGGGATTTACACAGGAAAATCAATACGAATAATAATTGAAAGACAATCTTAATCTCTTAGGCGTATTTTCTCACTACAGCTTGTTAGTTGGTAAGTTAGTCTACAACATACTTACATTATGTTGAAGCAAATAAATAAATCGTTAGCTTTTATTGGCTCTTCTATTCAACCAATATTACGAATACGGACATTCAAGTCATATGAAACTTTACTGAGTTGTGTATGTCAGGGTGAATTTAGAAGTAAATCTGGACAGGTTTACGTATAAAACTAATGTATTTTGGAGTTCCTTGTATGAAATCGTAATGAAACCGGGCCTATCATAGTTGTCCGCGTCGAATCTTTAGAATTTTGCTTCCAATAAGATTACTTCTTCGGTGCCCTCAGCGCAATTGGCTCGTTTAGTATTTATGTGAGGTTAGCTTTAACCATTACACACTATACTAGCCGTGTGGTGGCTTAGAATTTACACCACCCAACTCTTCCCGTATAAGAATAGTAAGGGATATCCATTGGTGCGGGCAGCAGCGCCTCCTGCAGAACAATTCATCCGCCGAACTGCGACCCCTAACCCGCATGCCCAGCGTGGGGATTAAGGGCACTACCCTCCATGAGATAAAAGCTAATAACGCACTTATTAGGTAGCAGCAGTGGATCAATACGTTGATTGATTCAACGTATTGATCCACTGCTGGACGCTGGCTCGTCAATATTGTTGAAATTAGCTTTAACCAATGGGTACCAGTCCCGTAACGCTGTTATGACCTGATGTTTTTACTGTGAAATTTAAATGACAAATCATTGAAAAGTAGATAGGTATTTTAAATTTCGAACCGTGAAAGTATATTAAGGAAGATAGAAGTGACGTATAAACGAGACGTGACAAATTCCTCATGTAGGTATTGGTAAACAATAATAACATAGGAAGTTGATATCACATGCATAGCCTGAATAACATATTGCACCTGCTGTACGTGTGTGTGTGTAGAAAATTTATATGTTACAGTGTAGATACATTTTCAGCGCACATATAATTTTCTCGTGAATCTTACTTTTATGGTACCACCGCAAATTCAACCTTTAGACAGTAAGGAAAGAGTCATCAAACTTCGATGAGAATTGGCGAAGATATAACCAAAATTGTTGTTACTCGTCGTGATTTTTCTGAAGTATTTTGTTGTTTTTTTAAGTTTGATGGGATAAATACTAATCCTTCGAGAATAAAACATTTATGTGATCAATTCGGAACCATCACACTAATATTATAAAGGCGAAAGTTTGTATGGATGTATGGATGGATGTTTGTTACTTCTTCACGCCAAAGCTACTAGACGGATCTGGCTGAAATTTTGCATACAGGTAATTCTAATCCTGGAATAAAACTTTGACTACTTTTTATCCCATAAATCTGTTCCCGTGGGATGAAAATCACCTTTTAATGTTTCCATAGGAACAACGTGTGCGAAGCCGCGGGGCGTAGCTAGTTCGCTATAAAACAGTAAAATAATTTTTAAAATCGTTTTCTAATTGACAGAGAAATCGGTGAACATACATCCTAAAATAACACAGATTAAAATAAAATCTACAGGAGTAAAAAAGTCGGGAAAAAAGGGAAAACAATGTAATTACATTGTAAGAACAAGAATCCAAATATCCTTTATCTTTATCTTTATCCAGACACAACTAGGATTCTTCCCTGATAATGAAAACTAAATTGTATTTCGCACAGCCACCTTTCTGTATTTACTAAACCGTTGAAGTACCTAAACTAAACATAGAGTCGACATAAAGGACAAATTGAGGGAAGGTAGGACGTGAGACATTCATTGCGGTTTGGAAATTGCTTCCTTTTTCACCCGCAAATAAAGTGTCCCAGAAAATTGAAGAGGGTTTCGTTTTTGTTATTTTCTTTTTCATTTCAATTTCAATTTCGATATAAAACGTACATTCAGCTTCTAAAAATTGATATAAGTTTATACTTATCGCTATTTAAGTGTGTGTTGCTAACCTCGAGGCTTTGTTTTCGGTGACGCGCGGGGCGTGGAGCGGCGCGGACCGCACAAAACTCAAACATATGGCTTTGGTACAGTGTGTTTAGAAGCGATAATTCACGTCGTCGCACGCGGCGTCCCACGCTACGTTGCACTCTTCACGCCCCGCCTATCCATAAACATCACCGTACATTGCAATATATTTGTGTTTGCGCGCGCGTTGCCCGCTGCACGCGCCGTTGCACGCCCCGCGTCTCCACAAACGAGCAAAAGATTAAAGATGTTTATTTGCCAGAATATATGTTATAAAATGTAGGTCTTGAAATTATATATGTACGTCCAGTTATATTCTACCTAACATAGGCATGTAAATATTAATTTTCTATTACACAATATTACAATACAATTACTATTTCTACATTACTTATAAAAAAAATAATTAATTGAATGAATAACAAATTAACAAAAAAACCTTATAAATCAATGAATATATTCGAAGTCTTCTAAAGTCTCTGTAATGAAAATATTTTTTCATAGAATAATAGCATTTTCTAAGAAGCCATTTTAAAAATTGTATTTTGAGTAAGTTTCTAGATAGGTTCTTTAGATCCTTTGGTAGATTATTGAATATTTTTATTGTCATTATATAGTAGGATTGTTTCTGTGTCATTGTTAATTTTACTTTCGTTTGTGCAATCTGTTGTTGGAAATTTCTCTCAGCCGGTTTCTCGAACGCTTGTCACATTGAATGGATAGTCAACGGCTTGTTATAGGTATACGCACTGCGGAATTTCACAGCGTGAATTTTAATCTCGCGGAATATAACCTGCCTATTTAACATAACTTACACGTACGACGAATAAAATTCCTTGCTATTTTAGCTAACTACAACTTAATAGTGCTCCAAACATTCATATTTTTCCGCTAGTGAATTCCATCAAGTTACAGAATTCTGCAAAAAAAACCACGCGAGTAATAAAAGCAGTGCGTGTACAGCCTGACAAATTGTCAACAATTTGTCAAAATAATAAACGTTCGAGAAACCGGCTGGTCTTCTAGATCTAACGTCAAAAACCCCCAATGCTCCGCTCGACGCGCCGCTACCGCTTCTCCGAAAACAAAGGCCTAAGTCAGTAAGTACTTCATTTTCTTTTTCTAACCTGAGTCAGTCAATTCCACGGCTCTGTGCATATTTTCCGGGTATAAAAGTTTTTAGTTATTTTATTTAAGTTTTGATGTTAACCCAGATCTAACACATGAAGTGAGTTTTATTTTTGACTTGATCTTCGATTACAATTTAAATAAATAAATAATGCTGGGCAACTCACATAGCATCAACTAGCCCTAAAGTAAGCAGAGCTTGTGTTATGGGTAACTTTTACTCAGGTAGGTAGGTATACTTCGTCCATATTTTTTATAGATATTTTTCGTTATAGAAAACACCCAGAACGTAACAGATTATGTATACATATTCAAATTATCTGCAGATAGTAAAAACATTTTGCCCGAGGCGGGAATGGAACCCGCAACCTGACAAACCTTTGTCCGCTCATCTTTACATTATACGTATACAAAATATAAGCAAAAGCTAAAAAAAACTCACCTAAAACAAACTGGCAACTGAAAACAAAACCTGTTCCGCAATATCCGGATTCTCCGGAACTTGCAGAATATTCGAGAGCTTTTTGCTAAATCCCAGGAACAGTTGTCTAGAAACTTGCAAAAATTCTGCTCCTACATAACTCTGGCTACCCTGCCTGTCTGTCTGATTGAAAAACACTTTTTTAATGTAGATAAGTGTTACTGCAGAAGTTAGCGGAGCAGCTTTGGCAAAAAAAAAAATTAACGTAGCCTATACCATAATTAAAATATTGAAATCTTAGAGATTTTAAGTGCCATGATGCCTAAGACCTAAGACCACAGGGTGGAGCCGCCGGCATAGAATTTGCACCACCCCAATTCTTCCCGTGGGTGTCGTAAGAGGCGACTAAGGGATATCTTCTGGGGGGCGGGCAGCAGCGCCCCCTGAAGAACAAATCTTCCACCAAACTGCGATCCCCAACCCGCATGCCCAGCGTGGGGATTATGGGCATTACCCCCCCCCCCATGAGTTAAACGCCAATAAGGCGTTTATCAGGGGGAGGCCTGCGTCCAGCAGTGGACCGATACAGGCTGTGGATGGATGGATGCCTAAGACTGCTAAAGCGCTGTGTGTGTGGCTTACAATTTGCACCACTCCAACTCTTCCCGCGGATGTACCCGCCCCTACAGAATAATTATACCACCAAACATGCGATCCCAAACACGCATGCCCAGCGTAGGGATTCCATAATCCCCACGCTGGACATGCCCATGCATTCCCCTGCATGAGAAAAACGCCAATAAGAACCTTATCAGCAGACCCGAGAGCGACCCGAGGCCTGCGTCCAGCAGTGGACTAATACAGGCTGTTGAGGAGGTTCAGAAGTATTACTTACCTATTAATTACTTATTTATTTTTACTTTCCTTGTATTCATAATGAAAAGCACAGTGTTTACCTCAGGTGAGAGTAACTTATTAAATCCCTCGAACTATTAGCGCCCTCGCTACGCTATGGTATAACACAAGCTCTGCTTAGCTTGGGGCTAGATGATGCTGTGTGGATTGTCCAGCATATTTATTTATATATTTATCAAAGAAAATTATTATCAAATAATAGAAACTGATTTTGCGCTGCTTGCATCCAGCGACTTCCCGCGACCTTTACTAGGTCGTCGGTCCGTCGCGTGGGGGCACCAACACTGCGCTTTCCTGTACGTGGTCGCCACCCAAGAGCCTTGCGGCCCCAGCGGCCGTCGTCGGTCCTACGAGCTATGTGGCCTGCCCACTGCCACTTGAGTTTTGCAATAGGGTATATGCATCGATTTTTTTATTGTTTATCGATTCTTTGGTCATTATTTAACCGAGAAATGATAAGACGCTCACTGAATTTCGCATTAACAAGGTAAAAAAAACAAATCAAAACTACAATTATTTTCGGGTGATAAAAACGCTGCCATATTGGCGCCATGTTTATTTGACGTCGACGTTCACACTCGATTAAAACCTTTTGTGACGACCTCGGTAGTGATCATCTCAGGAAAGAGGTTTTCCGAAAAAGCTGAAAATAACCGACAATACGAAATGTGAAGTCAGCAGAATAGTGTCAAATCATGTTGCAGCAAGCAGAATAAAAAAAGAAGAAATGTGAAAAGTACAAATTATAAATTTTTCAATGGTTAAATTCTGCAATAAAAACATCTCAAAATGCTAAAATAAATATGTCTATATCAATAGAGAATACGTATTTATTTTTTTAGCCATTTTGAAATCACATGCATATACCCTATTCTGAAAGGTATGTCGGTAACCTTGTTCTTCTGCGGATCTCCTCATTCCTGATTCGATCTCGCAGAGAGACTCCTAGCATTTGTAGAGATATTTAGGGGAGGCCTATGTCCAGCAATGGACGTCGATCGGATCATATGATGTTGATGATGATGAATAGAAACAAATAAGAACTAGTACTTATAACTAAAACAATTGTAAGTAGGTATTTTATAATTGTAGTAGGTAGTCCAATTTAATTCTAGGTGCCCGATTGATTTTTATTGATTATGTAAAGCAAATTCCAGTTTCGTTTGCAAATCGTTTCTATAACCTTGCATTTTTTCAATACGCTATTTTTTTGTCGCTTGCTTTGTCTGACTACACCCGCTGTAGCTAAATGTATTCAGTTTAAAAAGAGAATCGTAATTCGACGAATTCGTTCGGCACAGGGGTGGACTTGAAAATAATGGATTTAAAAAACACAAACATAGGCCCGTATTATGAAAGCTTGCTCACTTATTGATATATGCTTGAGCAACGCTTTTCTATGGCATAAACGTCACTCAAGCATAGCTCTATGACTGAGCAAGCTTTCATAATACGGGCCTTAGAGTCTACACGCCGTTTTATACACGCCGTGTAATGGGGACTTAGAATTTTCACCACCCCAACTCCCGCGGGTGTCGAGTTCAATGTCCACCGGGGGCGGGCAGCAGCGCCTCCTGCTGAACAATTTTACCACCGAACTCCGATCCCCACCCGCATGTCCGACGCGGGGATTACCCCTATGAGGTAAAAGCCAATAAAGCACTTCATTAGAAGGTCTGCGTCCAGCAGTGGACCAATATAGCCTATATTGGTCCACTGCTGGACGCAGGTCTCATGGAATATGTCATCTCGTGGAATATGTCAACATTGACGTATTCCAACCCCCTATTTTATAATCCTTATTACGTCCACCTGCTAAACGGCAACATACTAGCACAGAATTTCAGTATCATTCGCTGAAACGACATCGAAAAGCGAAAATAAGTCTCGTAGTTGTATTGGTCTCGATATTGAGCGCGCACGCCGCACGTGCGAGATTACATTTCGATACGGTTCGATATGTCGATTACATTGGATTGGGGATTACTCGATTAATCTCTCAATTCGAGCTGCTATCGAATGATTTATGCTGTTGTTATTTTATGAAACGTAGTGCTTGCGATATTTTTTTATTAAGTGTACATATGTAGGTATAAGGTGCATTGTCCCCCTGTATTGCTGAGCTAGATACTCACCGGCTCTCTAGAACACTACTTCACTAAAATACCCATGTATTGTACGATTTTACCAAACCAATTACATTAGTTACTTACTTAGGATTAAAACACAAAAATTATAATTAACAAACAAATTAAAATTAATATCAATAGATGTATAATATTAAACATTAAAAATCAACAGACAGTTCATCATATAAATTAATTAAAAGAATTAAACGATATATACTAAAACAAACAAGCATCCTTTCATTCATCACTCTCGCAAAACCTCAGGCATACTAATATTAAACTCTTCCATTCATCTGCGATATCACAGTCTGGATTCCGGTCTAGAAGTCTGCTAAGGCGCATACCCGAGCCAATATGACAGCGATACCTATTTATTAAATATATTTATATATTTTCGCATCCTCCTAAACTATATGACACGCTCACGGTTGCCGTGTATTAGAATTTGCCTTGTTTATTTATATTAACATCATTGCTATAAGTTTTTTCTGTTCAAGTTAAATGCTTGCTAAACGACATAATTTAACATAGTTTGTAGAGCTAGGATTGAATTGAATGAAGAAAAAATATGTACACTAGCTTATACGATCATATTGCAACCTGATGTTTTAATAAAGAAATTTTGAAATTGAAAAAATTGAAAACTATATGAGATAAAATTATTAAGGGTATTAAAAAATAGCTTATAATAGATACCACAAACTGAACGTAGGATTTTTAAAAAATCCTACGTTCAGTTTGTGGTATCTATTATATAGTTTAGGAGGAGATGCGAAAATAGAGTTTGGTGGCCAAAAAGCGCAACTTCGTATCTCTGCCTAAGCTTTACAAAATTAAACTATTACAGAGGCAAATAATTACTATATAATAATACTATTAAATAACGTATTATAGATACCACAAACTGAGCGATGGATTTATAAAATTGGCTATACTCACGTCTTCTAAGTACTTATTTTGTAAGTCTAAAGAAATAAACGATTTGACTTTGACTTTGACTTTGACTTCAATGATCAGGGAGGTACAGCCGAAACAGAAGGTTGTGCAGATCAGGAACGTCGGGTCTACCACGAAGCATATAAATAACAAAATCAAACAACTTTGTTGGAATATATTTGGTATCAGGTAACCCAATTTTGGTTTTTATAAACAAAAATTGTCAAAGCTCCTGCAAAACCTCAGGCATACTAACATTGAACTCTTCCGTTCATCTGCGAAAATATGAATAAGCAATATATATAGCATGTTGTTTCGTTTCGTTTTGAAACTCGATTGGACGATTTTACCTGTTATTGTGAAATTACGCGCTGTTTAAGTTCGTTCTTGTTTTTAGCAATTATCCAGTTGTTACCTTGTTGATTTTTGTTCTTGTTGTCAGTTTTTATTCATTTTTCAGTGATGAATATCTTGAAACAAAATATCTTAGATTTTATAACATAATACCTATAGTTATATTGTATGTAATTTTCTACGAAAGAAACAAACAACCCAAAAGTTTTCAATTCTAAAAAGCTGAAATTTCAGAGATTTTAATTTATTTTCTCATTTTGTTTTTCTAATGCGAGCTGTATTTTAGTTTGAAGGGGTTCACCTTCGACCGGCCGTTAGCCTTTAAGGTTTATTTTAGGGTTCAGTATGGAATCATTATATATTGGTCAGTGCTTTACAAGAACACGTAAATAAGGTCTGTGTTACCTACATGAAATCTTTCGTTTCTCGCCGCGGGAGCACAGTTTTTTTTTACTTCAGGGATTTATTTTTCGAGTGTCTTTATATTGTTGGTTGTGGATTCTAGACGATACGAAATTGGGTTAAGGCGTATACCCAAGTCAAACTAGCGCCGCCACCTTGTTTTATCTCATTATTACGTTTAACAGATGAAATTACAAAAATACATTGTACAGTTTGTAATACCTATTAAAAGCCTCTTTTAATGTATCTGTAATAAATAGCGCCTAATCGATTTTTTTATGATAAAATACAAAAAAATCTATTATTTCAGACTACACGGTCTATAGCTTACATAAAATTGACATAATAATTAAGTTAAACAATAATCAATCAATCAATAGTTATAGTATTCAATAAATATGTTGTTGTATTATTCCCGTAAAAAACCCATAATGATCAAGAGACCAAAGAAATGATGTTTTAAAACGTCCAGAACCCTGGGTTCAAACCTATATTCTCGATAACTCCCTCTTGACGAGTTTATCGAAAGCTTCAATAATTGTGAGCGTAACAAGAGATTTGCATACAGATTTACATAAAGACGGCAGATATTCGAGCGTTGGCGGGCAACAGAGTGTAAGTAAAGATTTGAACATTTACCATAATGGCTAAGCGATATCAGATTTTGTTTAAATTGTGGTTTTAAAAATTATCGTATTATCTTTTTACTGTGCACGCTATTTAAATGGGATAGAACTTCGTGTTATAAAACTATTCGATAAAATTATTGTTTGACATAACTTAAATAAGACTTCAAATTCTTCAATTTTTGAGAGAATTCGAACTCGAGCAAATTTTTTTTATAAGAGCTGTTGCTGTGGTCGGGCCACGCGGGTCTTAGCCCCGAATTAGTCCCATCCCAATCTCTTTTATATTTAGCCAGCGGCACGAACCGTATGTATGTTTGTATGTTTTATTTATTTATAAAAACTTATTTTAATATAACATTTTAGCATTCTCTAAACCCGTAAGGATTTGTGCAGAATGTTACGTTCCTCGATTAGGTACAATGTTCAAAAACTTTGAGCTCCTAGCTGAGAGTACCATAATCCAGGTATTCAGCTTTATTTCTTTTATGGAAAGGTGCATATTCACTTGCGCACTTTTTTAATGAATAGGTAAAAGCAAAAACATGACGTTGTTTATTTTAAAATGGCAGCTAAAAGTGCTTGCAGTTAAAAGTGCTTGTAGCTAAAAGCTTTCAGTTGCGACTCATTTATGTATTCTATGCTTTTTGCAAACTGGAAGTAAGGGACGTGATTTTATGACAAACGAGTTACTTTATTTAGTTATAATATTTTGTTAATTTCTTTATTTAATTTAAATTACAATGGTCAAACAACGACTTACCACTAATTAATTTAATAAATTAAATCCTACAATATAATTAACAAGGCACGCACTAAAACCACTGCTGCCGCCGCAAAGTACAATAATTGGGTTTGTTTTTAAAAATTATAAACCGACTTCAATTATAATGGTTTTCTTATTGTTCTCTCCTGAGCCCCATAGCACCCTGTCTTCAGCATGACGCATCAGCATCTGCCTGCAGTCTTTGGCAGATCGTCATCCCACCATTTCGCACTTATGTGTTTGGTCGATATGAGAATCCTGAATAGGGTATATGCATGGATTTTTTTTATTTTTTTAATCGACTATTTAGGTTAATACATAAACGAAAAAAGTATATATAACACGCAAAAATTAAAAAAATATTAAGGTAAAAAACGAAAAGTAAAACTACACTCAGTTTCGGGTGATAAAAACGCTGCCATGTTATTTAGCCATTGCATTTTATGACGTCACGGATCATGGAGTCCCATACGTAAACTCAAAGTCAAAACTTCATGCCCATACAAAAATGTTCAAGTATGACGTCACGCTTCACATGCCAATAGCGTTGCGTTTAGACATTTTGCTGTTGAGACTTAAAATATCTACTTTTCAATGATTAAATTTCACCATATAAACATCATAAAATACAAAAATAAATATACAGATATATTTCTATGTTAATAGAGTATACGTAAACAAAATATTAGCTTTTTTGAAGTCACATGTATATACCCTATTGTTGGTCATTATTGCGTTAGAACCTTCTAAATAGAACAAAGATAAACATGCTTGATAAGTTTGTCGACATTATGCTCAGTATATCAGCTATTGCCCGCATATACTTATGTATATTTCATAAGTTAAAGGTCTGGTAACGCTGTCATGGCTATCTGCGGTCAACAGCATTCCAAGACCGTTCTTGAAATAAACACACACACACACACACACCCTCGGAGATCTACATATTTATAAAGGACCCTCGGATCTTCAAAACGAGAAATCCACGAGCAAGCATAAAAATGAACATTCAGCCTCTTTTTGAAATCAGTTCAAATCAGGCCTTCCTCGATCATTTTATATGAAACCGCGCTCGACTCTTTATTCACCGAAACACTCGAGCACTCCATATTTTTGCGGCCCGTTTTCAGAAGAGCTGGGTCTTCACAAAATATCGGCTTTTATCGGAGCATATTTTTTTAAGTGAGCACTTTGTGTTTCAGCCTGGCTAGGCTATGGAGAACCTGCTTGCCTAATGTGTTATCCTCAAGAGATTATAAAAAAATACGGCTTCAAATAAATCTTTATGAACAACGAAAATTATATTCAATTCTCTTTGGACTCGTGTAAACTTCAGTCGGTTAAACTTCACTTATGATAAATAAATAACGTTCAAAAATAAATTAATAATATTTATAACTAGCGGTCCTTCCCAGATTCGCACGGGTAGATATTTATGAGACACTTTTTAGCAAGGTGTGGCGTCACCCATTCCCAAACTTTAATGCGCTTAATTTTAAAAATTAAGTATCCTATGTATATTCAGATAAATGGCAGACAAAAAATTTCAAAAATAAAGCGAGTGCTAAAAAAGAGGGAAATTTTCACTAGGCGTGACGTCACTAGAAACCTTAACTGACTAAGTCTTTATATTTTTTTGTTAAAACGACAAAACCAAAAATACGTATCCAATTATCTTCTGATAATGTAACTGATGTACTTATTACAATTATTAGTCATCTAGCCTATTGAGTTAACTGCAGACTGTCATGATATTTTGGGATATAGATCCCTTAATATCATGAAAGTATTGTTTGGTAGAACCGAGTGTGGCTATAGGGCGGGCGTCAAACTGACGGCATCCAATTTGTTATAAAATATTCATAGATAGATACGGTGGAAGTAGGAGTTTAATTGTTTTAATAATGATTTGTTGATAACAACCTACTCGCACTCAGATTGTAGAAAAAAATTGATGTTTCAAAATATTTTTATCTGTATATTTAGTTTTTTCTCTCTTTTTCTTGTATCTACACAGTGTATCTAGCCACAGTCGCTTCATAAACTCTCTCTGTAATCATAGGATTGCTGTAAGAAAACTCTTTTAGGGTTAAGCTCGCCTTTGTACAGTCGTGTACAAGTATTTGTTAACTTTTATGTATAATTTAGTGTGTAGAATAAAAAAATTAAGAGTTTAAGAAAGACATCGTTCTTTGTTTTTATTATTTGTTATTTTCAATAAACAATTAAAGTAACAATAAAGTTAAAGAAATAAATTATAACTAAAGGTTTTGGTTATTATAGTTTACATTATGGGTAATTTCTAAGAAATCAAATAATATCGAATCCAATATGGATATATGAAATGCTTTTTATGTTTAGACTAGTTATTACTATATTTAAACTGAGCTTTCCGGGATACGATACGAATTCTTTTGGGAATACTATTTATGGTACCACCTCGGGAGTATCTTAAATACCATTGCAAAAGAATCATCCAAATCGGTTCATAAATTACGGATAAATCGACGAACATAGATAAAAACATGAATACAGCCAATATGGAACTCCTTCCTTTCCGATCTTGTTCGAAGTTGAAAAAGAGGAAAGAAAAACTTTTGTCCACAAGTGGGATAATGGTTTAGAATCGAATTCTTTTTTTCAATCGAAGATTAAAATAAACTTCACCACTTCAAGTGTTAATCAATAATTAGTTATTTTGTTTTATTTAAGTTAAAATTATAGGACAATTATTGTAGGACAAATCACACAGCATGATCTAGCCCCAAGCTAAGCAGAGCTTGTGTTACGGGTACCTACTGAATAACTGATATAGGTAGGTACTTATTACAAAACACTACATAGACGGATATTTTTTATTATACGTGTCTAATGATATATCATTAAATATTTTTAAACATATGTATATATTATTGTCCATACACACCCAGAAACAACCAGCCCAAGTAACTGATTCTTGATCACAGCATGCAAATCCTTTTGTTTTACTGATATTCAGATCGCACAAACATTTGTCCCGAGGCGGGAATTGAACATCTGCGTCGCAGGCTGACCTTCGCCTACTGCGCCACGGAGGTCGTTAATTATTATTAGCTAGCGGCCATTTCAAAAATTTAAAAACCATAAATTATAGTTTGACGAATGAGTTTCCATTTCAACAAAAAACGAACGAAAGTTTGACGAATGAGACACTATATATGGATAAGAAGGTGGTTTTTATTTTGATGAATGAGTGTCTTTAATCAAAATAAGAACCATCTTATTTTGTTGAAATGGCCACCAAAGGCTTTAAATCCCATAAATTAGTACCCATGGGATAAAAAAAACTAGTAAAGTAATTCTACTAAATAGGAACTAAATACGTAAATAAAAGCGATAATCAAATGCAAAAGTATGTGCCATTGTGTATCTGCTTAAACGTCAGTGAACTATGACGTCATTTGCCACATTTTTCTAATTGCTCAGCTCATTTTACTTCCGCCAACATCCTGTACAAATGGACGGCGCTCAATTAATCACCTGCTTTGAATAGAAGCCCGTGTCCGTCCGTCTGTCCGTCAGCGTCCATTGTTCTACGGACGCCGGACGCCTGTTACGACAACAGACAACGTCAGTTTGACGAATGAGTTTTGCTTACGTGTATTGTAGAGGTTTCTATGGATCTGCAAGTGATCAGTTTGAGCAGACATGAGTGATTTGTGAATGCGATAATTTTGTTAAGCAAACATTTAAAAACCTTGATTATATGTAGATAGTTAGAGAGTCATTTTATTCATTTAGATATTTTTCATGACTCATACTCGGAAGTAGGTTGGAAGTTGCCTGCGAAGCGGGATGAAAGTAATACTTTTCGTCCCAATGGGGTATTGCCCATAATCCACGCTGGGAATGCGGTTTGGGGATCGCAGTTCGGTTAGAATTGTTTTGCAGGGGGCGCTGCTGCCACCCGGTAAATATCCCTTAGTCGCCTCTTACGACACCCACGGGAAGAGTTGTGGTGGTGCAAATTCTAAGCCAGCACCACACAGCTTTAAATACCTACCTAGATGGAAATCCTCGTAGAAGCGTTTTATTACCTGAAAGCTATTATGAGGTGGATCGTTGGTCGCCATTAATCACGGAGACAGGTATGGCCGCGGTCGCGCCTTCGCCGACTGCAGGTTAGTTACTGTCTGTCTGCCGGTTGTATGTATGTAGGTACGGTCAGAAACTTAAACTTATTTATAACCAACTTCAAAAAAGAAAGAGGTTCTTCTCGATTCGACTGCAGTCGAATTGAGAAAAATTAAATTAATTTAAAGAAAAATAAAAATTAAAAAATGGAAAAATTAGTATATAAATACAATTTGTATTAATGAAATAAAACGTAGTGAATAAAGACAAAGATGAAAAAGTCAGGTAAAAACTAAAGGTAAAAACATTATTGAGTTTGTTTAAAAAAAACTATAAAGCGACTTCAACTATATAGTTTACTCATGGATGCCATTGTTAGAACAGACCTGAATGGACCAAGTTGAAATGGGACTACAAGCGAGGCATCAGCTTTCAAATTGAAAAAAAAATCATCAAAATCGGAACACTCTGTCAAAACTTCTGAAGTAACCAATCATGAATAAACGATCAAATAAAGAACCTCCTCCTTTTCTGAAGTCGGTTAAAAATGACTTTCACTGCAGACTGTACATTGCCTTTGTTAGACAAGCCGGTTCCTAGAATCTAATCAGTTGATTAGAGAGATTTCTAGAAATGGCTACGCCGGAGAAAGTACATGTTATCGGTTTCTGAGAAATCCATTGTGTTCGGTTAAACCGAGCATGCAGCAGATATGCAATTAAGAAAGAAAGAAAATCATTTATTAAACACTACACTACATTACAAATAAAATAAAATAAAAGACTACTTAGGAGGACACGAACAAACACAGTGAACAAATATTGGGAAGCTAATAACACAAGTAGGTAGGTGCCTAAGTACCTATTGGGTTGGTACTAAGCAGCCCCCTCAGCAGGCAAACGAGCGCGTGTGTGTAGGTTTAACAGGTCCTGACTCAGCTTGTTGCTCTACACAAAAACCTAGACAAGGTAATTTGTGAAGGAGGACTGGTTTTCAGTCAGAACCAGGTAGAATAAGTGACATATACGATCTCAGATCCAGCGCACACAT
The DNA here is from genome assembly GCA_955876795.1 of Eupithecia tripunctaria. Lineage (NCBI taxonomy): Eukaryota > Metazoa > Arthropoda > Insecta > Lepidoptera > Geometridae > Eupithecia > Eupithecia tripunctaria. Next base: position 485,630 of record OY041623.1, on the reverse strand, counting down.
AGATTGAATGAGCTATGCTTGAAGTCGAATGTGTATTTGTTCGCGATTACCCAAATTGACTCAGTTCGCGATCGACCGCCATCGAAGCGGGTTCAATTGAAATCAATATTACTATTTCAACCATTTCTTCTTGTCTTAGAATTTGCACCACCCCAATTCTTCCCGTGGGTGTCGTAAGAGGTGACAAAGGGATATCGACTGCGATCCCTAGTCCGCATGCCCAGCGTGGGGATTATAGGCACTACCCCCCATGAGTTAAACTCAAATAAAGCGTTTATCAGTCAGTAGGCCTGTGTCCAGCAGTGGACCGATACAGGCTGTTGAGGTAAGGTTGGCGGTAAGTACGCCTTTCTTGTGAATGTAGTCCGTACCTACCATACCACCAGTTCGTAGCACTTCGTAGCACTAGCGTAGCACTAGCGTAGCACTAGCGAACGAAAGATTGCTACGAAGGGCTACGCTAGTGCTACGAAGTGCTCGTAGCACTAGCGTAGCACTAGCTTAGGACTTCGTAGCACTAGGTTGGGGATCGCGGTTCGGTGGTGGAATCGTCCTACAGGAGGCGCTGCTGCCCGCACCCCGGTGGATATCCCTTAGTCGCCTCTTACGATATACACGGGAAGAGATGGGGTGGTGCAAATTCTAAGCCAGCACCACACAGCTGATACAGTACAGATGAAATGAAATCATAATAACGAAACGGCCACCTAACATTTACCATAATCTGTGTTACGTCACATGTGAAGTGACCTATTTACGTTTACATATGACGTTTCTACAACATTACAACCACTTCTTTAATATTCAGGTAATTTCTACTGACAGGTCGATAATGAAAAAAAATGCTGGACAATTCACACAGCATTGCCTAGCCCCAAGCTAAGCAGAGCCTGTGTAATGGGTAGATAACTGATATAAATAATTCAGTACACTACATAGATAGATATGTTTTATTATACAAAGAAAACATCCATACGCCTTGAGCAAATGTCTGCAGATCGTACACATATTTATCCCAAGGTGGGAATCGAACCCGCAACCTCCTGTGTCACAGGCAGACCTTCGCCCACCGCGCCACAGAGGTCGTCAATCCACGTAAGTAATGACATACAAAATAAGGCAGTAAAGTAGTTAACGTTTTTGACAAAAAAAACTTCGTTCTTCCGCTAGTGGACAAAAAATTGAAATGAATTGCACCTTATTTCTTGTTTGATAGTAATACCTATTTATCTAGCTGTTTATATACTAAAAATTGACTTTTCTAAGTGCTTATTTTGTTAGTCTAAAGAAATAAACGATTTGACTCTGACTATGACTCTGAACTAATAAAATAGATGTATTTTTTGCATGTGGCCATTGAGTGACAGAAACACAAAATTTTGTGTGTTGCTTTTGTGTTACAATTTACAATGCCTGCGGTCTTACGTCCTTAAACTTCACTTATACAAAATAAAAAAATTGTTCTCTTAATTTCTTCATAGCGATCTTCCACGTGTTTCGCCCATTCATAACGTGTTCATTTATATTTCTTAGCTTTCTTTTGTTGTATAAAAGAAACATACTCACAAAGGAAACTATTGTCTTCCCTCTCTAACGCAAAAACCATGCATCTATCCCACTCATTCATTTTAATAAACCTTGCTTTCGTTCCTAACTAAAGGTATTTACGTCTAACGGACGGCAGTAAATGTTTTACGAGGAGATACGGCGAGCGATAGCACGACACACGGCGGCATGTCATATTGTATACTATACTCTACCTAAACTCGACGTAGAATGATTATAAACAAACCAAGACACAACTAGCTAGAACTCACTTACTTGGCGTCGAGTTTCAGATATAGGAAGCAATATTTATTGACGGAAGGATCTAAAATGGATAAGTAATGTAAATTGCATATAAAAAGACTTATATAATATTATAACATATAATATATACTATAAACTGTTTAACGTTATAATAAGATAAAATAGGTGGCGGCGCCACTTTTACTGGTGTATGTGCCAGCAAGAGCTAACATGCTTGAAAAGAAATAAGGTTGTTTGCATTTTTGGTTTTGCCAACTTCAGCCTAATTTTAAGTTTTATAGGGGTTTTTGACATCTATGAAAACTGAATCACTAGCTCATGTTTTTGTAGTTTAAAGCTTATATCGTACTCGTATGTACCATGTGTTATAATTGTTTGTAGTCTTTAATAATGAACACAAAGTAATTTGCAGTAACTGCAAAAACTCTTTTTAAGGCGCATACCCGAGCCAATATGACAGGTATTTTATCATATTATTACGTTTAAGGCGCATACCCGAGCCAATCTGACAGCAATTCCTATTTTATCATATTTTTACGTTTATCATAGAATTTTTTAAAAATCCTACGTTCAGTTTGTGGTATCTATTATAAGCTATTTTGTAATACTTCTTTAATTCATATAGTTTAGGAAGAGATGCGAAAATAGAGTTTGGTGGCCAAAAAGCTCAACTGCGTATCTCTGCCTAAGCTTTATAAAATGAATTATTACGGAGGCATAATAGATACCAAAAGCTGTAAAATGGATTTTTAAAACTTTCTGTGTTTAACGTAATAATAAAATAAAATAGGTGGTGACGCCACTTTAACTGGGGTATGCGCCTTAACCTAAATACGGGGCTTCTGCTTAAGCTACTAGTAGAGTTAGTTAAAGAGTAAATTTTAGGTTAAGTATGGGCGGTTTGATTACAAAAATCAAGGCTAGTATACATATAGTTGCTGGCTTTGTACGCGTTTGTCCTTGGAAGAATGCAGCCGAATTGATAAATTATCAAAACATGTAGAACCTAGAAAATTGTAAAACCCCGATTTATTTTCTTACTTCATCAACCCCTTTAATGCAAGCTCGACTTGCTTCATTACACCAGTGGTGATGCAAATAATGCTGTACAGAATGACCACTGTCCAGCATTCATCTCCCAACAACACAACAAATACAACAAATACATCAAACACACCAACAAAATCTTAAAGCTTAAATCTACATAAATCCTTACGATATTTCAAACTTTGCGTTGAACACTTCAACTCAATTAATGTAGAAACTGAAATACGTTTCGCATCTGCATTTTCACGAAAAATCCTCGTACTAACGAGCTATTTATTAAAAGTTTCACGCGGCCCAATTCAGCGAGGCTGCAAATGTTGCCAGCTACAAAAGGACCCATACATCACTGCGCCAAAAAACTGAAATCTCTTGATAAAGCGACTAGCGAGTGTTGCCACCTACCCTTTACGTTTTGCGCAAAACTGTAAAAGCTTTTTTGTAAATAGACTTTGCGGCGTTTTGGATCTTTTTGTGAAGCCGATTTCGTTTACTAGCTTGCCAACCCCAAGCATAAATCGATTTGTATGAACAAGCTTTACTCGGTTGTAAAAAAGAGCGTATTTTAGAATAGATTTTTATTCTAAGCCCCTGTTTGTGTTTTGTAGTTTGAATATGATTAAACAATGTTACTTCAAAAAGTTAGACATGTGCGAGTTTTTAATAAAAGCGTTACCACAAAACCACGTTTTACGACGATTTACATTGTCTTTAGATCCGTCTGACAGTTTTTTAGACACTGATTAGTTAAACGCTTGTTAGACCATTGTTAACGTTGGCTTTTGTAGAACCGCTGAAGGTTTTTCATACTTTAGAAACTAGCAAATATAATTGGTAGTTACTTGATCGTTTTAACTAACCTATCTTCGACGACCTCTGTGGCGCGGTGGGCGAAGGTCCGCCTGCGACGCAGGAGGTTGCGGGTTCGATTCCCGCCTCGGGACAAATATTTGTACGATCTGCAGGTATTTGTTCAGGGCGTTCTGGATGTTTTCTATCTATAATAAAAAAAAGTATCTATCTATGTAGTGTATTGTATTATGTATGTCAGTTATCTAGTACCCATAACACAAGCTCTGCTTAGCTTGGGGCTAGATAATGCTGTGTGAATAGTCTAGCATTATTTAGTTTATATAAATGCATAATATAAATGCATAAATGCATAATATATCTCATCCAAGAAAAAAACCCAACACTGAACAGTGTTAAGCGATTCATGGCGTCTTAGTATAACAAACTCTAAGTAGTAAACTTAAAGTCGCAAGTCAAAAACCAAAAGGTACTCGGAGCTTAAGGCTTAACCCTGCAAGCCGCAACTGGTCGACCCTTTAAACTTCAGCTGAGCACTAATTGAAAACGTCTGGAGTTGCTCTTTGAGCAGAGATTATAAGTTGCAGGTTTCTAGTTCAACGTAGTGGGTGGATGGATGTTTGGAAGAAAGAGGTACGATGATGTAGGTTCGATTGCCGATTCAGGTAATTAAAATTCTTTATTTATTTGTTTAACGATTCTTCGTAGGTATAGCAACATCTTTGTACTACATTTATAACTTCACGTTGCTCTCGGTGTTCTAACGAATGCCACAACTTCGAGTCTTGCGAAAGAGTGTCATAATCTCATGGCTATGCAGGTATTGCGAGGGTTGCGGGTTCCAGTCCCTTATAAGAGACTTTTGTATTTTTTGAATGTAAATAACCTTCTCACCGTTTCATCATTATGGTTTATCCTTCCTCTATGTATGTACCACCTACCCCCTTGCCTTTCAAGATTTTTCAGTCATGAAAAGGTTACATACAGACAGACAGACAGAGTTACATCCGGATTTAATAATATTAGTTAGATATTATGTCAGGAGGTCCTCCTTCGTTGAAGAATCACAATGTGTATAAAAATCGCTCATCATATCATTAAAAATTTTAATTTTTCCGTCAGGATTGAAAAATACAGTCGAATCCCTTTTTTCGAAATCGGCCAAAAAATGATGGAGATAGTATAGTCAGTTAAAGTTCCTATACTATCGTTCATATCTTGCGACACAATTTAGCAAGGTGTGACGTCACAAGCCCCCGTTATTTTTTGTTTGATTGACAAAAGAATAGATCCCTGTACTGATTTTACTCGTAGTAGTACTCGTATTCTGATTATCTAAACTGCCAAACTAATTAACATATTTTTTTATATTGGAAGATTTATTTTTAGTTGTTTTATGCGACTTTTACAATTTTGTGTACTGAAGGACCTTCAAAGTGATATTTCGTACATAAATCTAAGTACGAAAGCCTTCACGCAAAATGGATATAAACACAGGTAATCCTCATCATCATCATCAGCCTTTATTAGTCCACTGCTGGACATAGGCCTCCCCTAATGAGCGCCATAGCGCCCTGTATGAGCGCCATAGCGCCCTGTTATATATAAACACAGGTAATGGACCTATTGCAAAGAGGTAGTGCTTTCAAAGTGCAAAGTGCAGTATTATGTAAGTTTTACAGCTTAATGGAGGTCGCAACCATATAGATCAGGTTTTAACCGTGACGTCATAACTTATTATCATCATTGGCTTTGCTTCAACATCATCAAAGTCAAAGTCAAAGTCAAAGTCAAATCGTTTATTTCTTTAGACTTACAAAATAAGTACTTAGACAAGTAAAATTTTTACTATATAAACAGCTTGATAAATAGTTATTACTATCAAACAAGAAATAAGGTGCAATTGACTCTGATTCACTTCAATTTTTTGTCCACTAGCGGAAGAAGTGAAAAAGAAACCACTAGCAAGTTTGTCGCTTATCAACTAATACAATCTTAGGATAACTAAGTCTAACTGGTCTTACATACTATTGTCTGTATGGAACTGGGCGACATCCGGCCAAGCATTGACATCATTGACGTAGTCATCTACGGAGTAATAGGCATCAAGAATGATGTTATAAATTGATTGTCATATTGTTCAACAAAAGAAGTCATAACTAATATACAATATTTATGTACTACATACGTCTTGTTTACTTTAAGCGTTACATCCTTTTTAACCCTAAAAAAAAGGAGGACGTTCTTAATTCGACTGTATTTTTTTTGTATCTAATATTCTTCTTAGTCGTGAAACCTCATAATAGCCTTCTGTTTCTATCTTTTGAATTTTGTTTTTTTGTATGTGCTACTGGTTTTCCTTTTATAAAAACCTATACATTTAAAATAACCAGAACGCCCGGAACAAATTTTTGCAGATCGTAAAAAAATTTGTCCCGAGGTGGAAATCGAGCCTGCAACCGGCATGGCAAGATTACCTTCGCTCGCCACGCTACGTCGTCAGTCGTCTAGAAAACTTAAATAAAGTGAATTGAATTAAAATCATTTTAAAACAAGAAAGAAAGTAATTTGTTCTTGATAAGGACTGAGATGAGGTTATAAACAAGGCAATAAACTCTTGACGACTCACTCAGTCAAGCGGTTTCAAGATATTGCTTCAGCGGTAAACGAATATCTATTGTCGCTAGTGAGATATATTGAACGCAATAAACATGGCGTGAGGTTCTTGGGTGGCGACCACGTATGGGATAACGCAGTGGAAGTGCCATGTGGTGCCGGCGGCATAGAATTTGCACCACCCAAACTCTTCCCGCGGGTGTCATATGAGGCGACTAAGGAATATTTACCGGGGGGCGGGCAGCAGCGCCTCCTGCCGAACAATTCTGTCACCAAACTGCGATCCCCAACCCGCATGCCCAGCGTGGGGATTACCCCCATGAGATAAATGCTACTAAAGGCGCTTATCAGGGGGAGGCCTGCGTCCAGCAGTGGACTAATATAGGCTGTTGAGGTTGAGGTTGAGTGGAAGCACGTTGGCGGGCCCCCACGCGATGGAGCGAGGACATAGGCCCGTATTATGAAAGCTTGCTCAGTCATTAATCTTCGCTTGAGTAACGCTTTTCTATGGCATAAACGTCACTCAAGCATAGCTCGGTGACTGAGCTAGGTTTCATAATACGGGACTTATTGGCAGTCGCAGGAAGTTGCTGGGTGCGACGCAAAATAATTGTGGAGATCTTTAGGGAAGGCCTAAGTCCAGCAATGGACGTCGATTTTTTTTTTCTGATTTTTAAGATTTTTTTTAAGATAATAAATAATTTCAAACGCCTCGTGATGGGAATCACGGGATATTTTAAATGTGGTGCTGGAGGATGGAAAGGATGAGCTGGACGGAGAAGGTTACTGATGAGGATTCATTGAGAAGAGTTGAGGAGAAATAGTACTTTGTTACCCAAGGTCAAACCTTGGGTAACAAAGTACCTTATGTAGTTCCGAGAGGGGGTTAAGACTGTGCTTTTCATTACGAATATGGTTTCAGATATGGATGAGTTTTTTTTATTAGAATGTTTTAATTATTTCTTACTTATTTATTTTTACTTTCCTTGTATTCGTAATGAAAAGCACGGTGTTTGCCTCGGGTGATAATAACTTATTTAGTCCCTCGAACTATTAGCGCCCTCGAAACGCTCGGGCGCCAAACCCCGTCTTGCCCATTGATTTATTAAAAAAAGCGTATGTGTTTGCGCGTAGTTGTAACACATGCCAATTTTTGAGTAAGCGCTGGGAGCGCATACGCTCACATTTATATTTCCAGTCCTGTGCAATACAAAGAAGAACAAAGACGGAAAGACGTATCTAAGACCGAAGTGAGACCGAGACAACAATATTTCACGCGAATCGCGGTTGCCACTTTCGAGAAACCAGTACCTCATCTTCCGTTTTTAATAAATCAATGGTCTTGCCACCAAATAAGTTACTTTCAACCCTTGGGAAACATTATACTTGATGAACACCATTCAAAACTGAGAGGGAGAATGATTGGACCTTTTAAACGACTTGACAACTTCATAAGTAACATCATAGAAGGAAACGTATAAGGGGGACGAGGAAGGGGAAAGACCAAGAATTAGCTATGAGAGTCAGATCACGGGGAAAGCAGTTGTCGTGTCGTATAAATAAGCAAGAAACCGCATCGGAAAAAGAAAAGTGGCCCCAAAGTAAGCCAAAGCTTTTGGTATGAGTATCAGACTGATATTCGTAATGCATACACCCCGAGTCAAACCAGCAGATGGTACAAACATTAGTCCCGAGGCGAGAATCAAATCCACAACCTACAGCGTCGCAGGCGAACCCTTGCGCCACACAGGTCGTCGATATTGAAGGAAATAAACATGGAATAAAACACAAATTATAGCCGCCATTATTGTTTATGGCGAAAAATACGGTTCGTAACTAGTAGTTATGGTTTGTTTATGGTTTCAGGTACGTTAACTGTTAATAACCTGGCCAGTGGCCAGCCTACGCGTATATACACGATACTGCGAACGGTGACATGGCTGGACTGATTTTCGTAAAATTGTATAAGATAGTTTCAGTCCGATATTGCATATACTCTGATGGATAGGATATACATAGGCTCTAGTACTACTGTATGGGTAGTTATCAGAAGTCAATAACGTCGATATCTTTGGGGAATGGTAACGATTATATAATAAGTAATTTTTTTGATTTATATACGATATTCACTGCATAAGTCTCTTTTAAAATTTCGACAAACAGTTTGTATGGGTTTTTTTAAATCTACACAGGCGCACGAAATGTATTATTAAATTTCAAGTGGATTGCTGCGTAGGATGCTGAGATATTAAAGAAGAAAAAATGACAGGCAAAACAAGATCATAAAAGTTTCAAAACCAATCTTGAAACCCTAAAAAAATAGGTTACCTACGTTACATCTAGGTATCAGAAGTTACCTCTTTGATGAATAAATAGAAACCACAAAGACGTGAAACTCAGTCGTGTATAAATTCACCTAAAACTACACAAATGGTTAGGTTTCTGCTACTCACGAATAAGTTCGGTATAGTTTTATCAGTGCCACTGCGAAACTACCAACTTCTATAACTTTTATAGTTGATATCAAGTTTTGCAGACATTATTTATGTAGGTACTATAATAGTTCCACCACGAGATCTGATCATCAAGAATCACATCACAGTTATAAATTATAAATGCGAAAGTTGGGATGTAGATGTATGGATTTTTGGATGGATGTTTTTTTACCTTTTCACGCCAAAACTACTGAATCAGTCAGCCTAAGCTTTTAGCATACATTAATTATAATCCTAGAATCATTCATTTTTTTTGCGATCGGAAACTCAAACTCAAACTCAAAAATGCTTTATTTCCATAAATACAATAAATGTACACTTAGAAAAGGCATATTAAAAAATACACTGACTCGAAAATAAAGTGGTATTTTTGATTTCGATCGCTTCGGTATGTAGACTAAAGTAAAGAAACGACGAAGAAACCTTTAGCCTGTTAGTTGTTATTTTTCGAAACGTTTTCTAGCATAAGGAAAAGGCTTTTTATAATTCAATAATTGTTTCCATAGGCTAGAAAACGTTTCCATAGCAATAACACGTGCGAAGCAGGCATATACTAGTTTGTATCGTAGGTATATGAGTTGAGAAAGGGGGATTTTCATAACTGTTTCAAGAGCATGATTGGTGTTTTTTAGACTTTTTGAAACGAGCGATGTACTGAAAGTTTCAGGGAAGGTTTTTTTTAAAAATTAGTTTGCTTTCTAATTAATCGCTGTCGTGATAGCCTAGCTTCTACTTATATTTACGCACGAGGTATAGAAGCGGATATTGCGGGTTCCATTCCCCCAATCTCCACGTTTTACCTGCAGATTTATGTGATATATTTACTTTGTCTATTAAGATCTGTATTTAATTTCGCAGAGTTCACAGATATTGTGGCTGATCTATACAGCCGTCGATGACACTGACAATTTAAACTACTTTAGCTTGTTTTGTTATCTAAACACGCTGAAATGGAAGAAACACAGCTGCAAAGACTGCTATCTAAATACGTCTAGACACAAACGTTAGACCCGGGGCGGTACCGCTATGGGACAAATAAATCCCAGAATTCCACTGACAAACAATGTACACATGAAAAGTTAACGTAGCGTAAAACTGATAACAAAATAAAACTTTGTAGAAATAGCTTTTTACTTATTGCTCAGATTTTACATCGTCATACTACGTTAGCTAGGTTGAATGGGTTGTCTCTAATTTGCATCGTCTAGAAATAGATGAGAAAGAGATGAGACTTTAAGATTTTTTGTCTCGACACAAAACGACAAAGAAAGAAATTAACCTTTAATATAACACAATTTTTAAGATTTGGAACAAACTATGGGTCCACTTCGGGATTATTCTCTAAACGTAAGCGAAATAACTTTAAAAATCTGTCCATAATGACGGAAAAATCGATGAACATATATGTATATACAAAAATAAACATACCTTCATTACATCCGAACATGGAACTTTCTCTTTTATTGTTGGTTTGGATGTATGACGAAAACCTTCTTATTTGTCAACAACATCCAAAGACGTATTTCAGTAGCTATATAAGTAAAATTTGTATAATAGCATTTTCTATTAAAACACAAAAGTAAAAAAAAATGCCTTGTTATTCTTCGGTCCTAGGATATCTATACTGATATTATAAAGAGGAAAGATTTGATTGTTTGATTTTATTGAAGATTCCGAAACTACTGGACCGATTGAAACATTTTTTCACCATTAAAAGCTTACTATCTGAAACCAGCGCTACCTTGCATTAATGCGAGGTAGCATCAAGCTGAGGTGGAACCCTTTGACCTGCATCGTTACAGCATTATATTTTTATATTATGTACTACGCTAGTCTGTATAATTGTTACTACCTACTTTACCAATCTGTTTTGTGTTGTAACTGTGTTGTTCAATAAATGTATCTATCTCTCTATCTCCTTTCAGGGAGTAAAATAGGCTATATGGGGCCCACACATAGATAAGCTATCGAAGAGACAGTTCTGCAGCATATGCAGTCCAAAAAATCCGTTATCTTACAGACATAGACACATCTAGACTGGTTTATTTCGGCTACTTCCATAGTTCATTATGAATGTAAGCGGGTTAACTACGAACCTTGTTTGTGTTGGAAGAACACAAACGTTGGTGTTCTTCCAACACAAACAAGGTTCGTAGTTAACCCGCTTACATTCATAATTAATTCGTCAAACTACGAAAGTTTCTATAGTAAAATAGCAAACCTTTACGGGAAGGTATGGCTCAAAAGTGTAAAACGGTTCGCGTATCTCAGAATAAAACGAAATAAACTCGAGTGCAGTTTAGCTTTTGTGAAAAAGTGCAGTGAAGTGGGAGTTATGCCTAATTTTCTAAAAGTTAAGCCGGTAAAATGCTTTCGAGGTTTTGAAAAATTCTTCGATAATGTTAACATCAAATTACGCTCGAGGGTAGTGAGAGATCTTTATCAAAGGATTGCAGTGATAACGGAGGAGCTGTTTACATTACATATGGAATTGTCGAGGTATCTAAGTGTTGATTTATAGGTAACTCTGGATGGTATGACCTTTAACAGGGCACAGGCTACACTTGAAAATACCAATAAAACCCATAAACAAAAACTAGAACGCCTTACAAAAAGCTCGAAGCAATCTATTTCCGATTGCTCCATGGAAAGAAATGTTGTCATTAATTTTTCATCCCAACCTATTGCCCAAGAACTGCAACAAGCTCTGTCGAGAGGGCTAAACTTCGCACCTACACCTCAGAAAGTACCCGTGGAAGCCATAATCACGAGCGTGGAAGACACAATCGTTCGCAATAAGGTACCACCACATGATGCGGATTGCTTACGACAAGATATCGCAACAATAATAATAATAATAATAATAATCATTTATTTCAGACAACATAAGATAAGTACATACAAAGTAACTTAACTAGGGCCCATATGATAAATACCTTAGAGACTAACATACATACTTATAAAGATAAAAACTTAATAAAGAATCGTGTCATTAGCACTGGGTCAATGACGAGCGCGCGGTGTCGCGTATCAGCCTTCCACGGAACTTCCTGAACACGACACCCTTCGGCCAAAATCCGCTATCCAAGAACATTGAAAGACGATCCGTCGGCACTCGCACCATATATGAAGCGAAGTTCACATTACGGCGCGACTCCAACTTTTCGACTCTCAAACTGAAGCCGGATTTTTGTCGCAGGTACTTTTCCACATCCTCGATTGTTACGGCGTAGTGGACGCGTGACACGTAGAGTTGCGTGGTAGGTACTTCGGCACGTAGAGGGCATGGGTGCCCCGATGCGGTCGGTGCGGCAGTTCCGCACTGATTGCGACAAGCAGGTTTCCTCTTCTTCCGCTGAACAAGTATAAAACCTTCCTTGTCGCATCGGTCCTTCGGCGGACCCGAAAGTACAGCGGCACGGCTAGGTTCGCGGCCTCTCTGCTTCCTCCCCTTATGTGGCTGTTGTCGCGCGGGTTGAGTCGCGTTCGCGACGACAGAGGTGGCGTAGTCACGCTGTGGGATGTATGTAACACGTGACGGCTCGGTGACGCGATGAGCGGGACGAGCGGCAGGGGCGGCGGGCACGTGCGCCGGCGCGGGAGCGGGGACGCGCGTACCTACCGCCGGTGGATCGGCTGCCACGGGCGATGCTGACGTCGACACAAAGGTGCATGCCGACGAATTCAGCTGTGCACCGCGACGGACATTGACGTTGGATGCCTCGGGTGACCCAAATACCGACTGTGCATTACGTAATGTTGCAACTTCACTGCGCAGGTCGGCGATGGTGTTCTGAGCGGCATCCATTTTCAGCTGCATCTCTGCCACAGTCAACTTCAACGCCTTGACGTCTTTGAGCAAGCTCGTACAGTCAATGTGGTCGAAGTCTAGCGGCGGCACACGATGCAGGTTACGGGCGACGAAGGCGGGCACGTCTTCGGGGTCAGTCACCTTGAGGACGGTGATGACGTCCTGCAGACTGCGCTCTCCTCGGTCATCCCTCCTGTAGGGCTTCATCTTCTCGGCGATGTTCAGCGACTCGTATAGTAGCGTCCTGGCCTTGCGGATCTCATCTTCGGTAAAACTCGACTTACAGATCTGTATAGCCGAGACCTCGTCCATGACATCCAAGCGATCTTGCAGAAAGGCCAGTAGCTCGTTTGCCACAAGTTTTTCGGAACTCATGGCGACTAAAACGTGCCTCGGCCGAAGCCGCGCGGTCCGCGAATATTAAAATTCTAGCGATGCAGTGTGACACGTCTACTCGATAGCGCACACCGCACGTATATGACAATGGTACGCTCGGCGAAGTTACCAAAGCCAAACATTCCGAAAGGGGAATTGAATGCCTTGAAGAGCTAACGAAGCAACTTGGATGTTCTGGTGCTACCGGCAGACAAAGGAAATGCAACTGTGTTGGTGGATACAGAGGCATATGAGCAAAAGATAACCGAACTTCTCAGTGATGGCACTACATACACGCAAGTCACCTACAACCCGACTACTAGAGTGACCATGACCACGAAGTTGAAGGAGTTATTGCTCGCGATATCCAAGGACCTGTACGATTCGTTGCGACCCCTAAACCCTACATCTCCTAAAATATATGGTCTACCAAAGGTCCATAAACCGAACTGGCCCTTACGTCCCATTGTTAGCCAGATAGACTCACCGACGTACAAAACAGCAAGATACATGGCGAACCTACTACAGCCGTACGTAGGAAAGACTTCCAGCTATGTGAAAGACTCAACGCATTTCACCCAGCTCTTGGAAGATGTCTTGCTGGAAGAGGATGAACGCCTGGTGAGTTTTGACGTGTGCTCCCTGTTCACGAATGTACCAATAGTAGAGACATTACAAATTATTCAAAACATATTGAATACGGCAGGAATACCTATTGAGTACATGAAGGTTATAGAGCACACATTAAGCAGTGGATACTTTTTATGGCGAGGTAATTATTACCTCCAGAAAGACGGGGTAGCCATGGGGTCTCCGATAGCACCAGTCGTAGCTAACATCTACATGGAAAGTTTTGAGGGCATGGCGTTGGAAAATGCACCCGTGAGGCCGAGACTTTGGTGGCGCTATGTGGACGACGTGTTTGCTGTTATACACAAAGACCACATTAACACATTGCTAGGACACCTCAATGGGATACATCCAAAGATAGCATTCACAGTGGAGTATGAGAAAGACGGAGCTCTGCCTTTTCTTGATGTGTTGGTTCAGAGACTACACACGGGCCGGTTGATACATACGGTCTATCGCAAACCAACGCACACAGATAGGTACCTAAAGGCCGACTCGCACCATCATCCGTCTCACCTTGCTTCAGTACCTCGCACCCTTATAAATAGAGCTCTAAGGCTATGCGACCCGCTGTATATAGACAGGGAACTACAGCATGTCAAAGAGGTACTAGAGCGGAATGGTTATGGGTGGAGACAAAGCTGCCGCATCGCCAATATGTCCGAAAGAAAGCGGCCCCATTCCGCAGAGAGAGCTGTCGCATACCTTTTGTAAAGGGGCTGACTGATAAGATTGGTCTGTTATTGCGAAGAAAATATAGCATTAAGACAATCTTTCGGCCTCATACACAACTACGGCACTTACTTCGCTCTCCCAAGGATAGGCAGCCGCTGGAAGTCCCGGGTATATATATGATCCCATGTGACTGCGGCAAATGTTACATCGGTGAAACGAAGAGGAACATATCCACCAGGCTCTCTGAACACATACGCGCCGTTAAGAATGTTGACACCAATAGCTCGGCGGTGGTGGAACACTGTGTTGAGGAAGGACCATCGCATTACGTACGTTTCGACAAAGCCCGTGTCTTGTCTAGGGAAAAATTCTTCGTTCCCCGCAAGATACGCGAGGCGATAGAGATAGAACGATGGCCCAACTTCAACAGAGACAGAGGTTGGAACCTACCACCCGCCTGGAAGCCGTGTCTCCATGGGAAGTCAAATATCGGTGTAGGTATAGAGCCGGGTGTAGATACTATTAGTTCTGTGTGTACCCTGATGACAGCAACACCCGACACAGTAGATGACTCTCACGCCCTGCAGCATCTACAAGCGGCGCACCCCCCACCACCCCCGCCCCCGGCGGGCACGTCACGCGCTCAACGCGCGCTCACCCGCAGTGCTCTAAGGGATACGGAACGCGCGCGTCTAGAACCGCATTCGCCCTGAAGATGTCCCTCGTTAAGGGATGAAACGTTGGTGTTCTTCCAACACAAACAAGGTTCGTAGTTAACCCGCTTACATTCATAATGAATTCGTCAAACTACGAAAGTTTCTATAGTAAAATACTTCCATAGTATTATGTCTTATAGTATACTGCTGTATATTAGAGATTAAGATAAGATAAGATAAATCATTTATTGACAATAGGTACACAAATAATAAATATACAAATGCTACATGACATGTCAATAAATATACAATTTTGCTGTAGAGAGGCAATAGTCAAAATTAAAATTAAAAATATTATGGTACTTAGTTACTATTCAAATCTAGGCTAGGTGACTTTACGATAGTGTCAGGTAACTTCGTATTAGATAGATTAGATATTAACAGCATATTTGTGCTGCAGAAGATGGCTGTTCGTGCCATCTCTAAAATGGGTCGCAGAGAATCCCTACGTGATAAATTCAAAGAAACAACAAAACTCTTACTGAGCTGCAACAACTAACAGGCTAGACGTTTCTTCGTCGTTTCTTTACTTTAGTCTATATACCGAAGCGGCCTAAATCAAAGACACAACTACGCGGGTGAAACCGCGAGGCGTTGCTAGTAAGTGAGTTCACTTTGTTTTACCAGCTCCAAGTCCCAGACATAAACCTAAGTGAGAATGGAAGTCACTTTCGTCCCTTTCCTTGCCCGTTCGTTTGTCTGTCACAGCCGCTTTACTCAAGAACTGTAAGCTAGTTTGCTACAGTGCTCGAGTACATTGCTTCTGTCTCAGCACGTTTTGCTTTCACTCCTATTCAATGTTAGTTTGTTGTGTTACTAGGTTTTGCTTTTTCAAAATAAACAGGCGCTAGGTAACACAGAAAGTTCTTCTACCTGTGTTACCTAGCGCCTTTGTAGTACGTACTGTTTACAAGTTGTCTATTGACTTTTTTTGTGGTTGTTAAATGTCATGGACATTAAAATTTCTTCGAAGCAATATTAAAATAAATTAGTAAAATAGTGGTCTTCTAACTGATTAGTCTACTAAGTCAAACCAATAATGTTAATATTTAGTAACGAAATACGTTTATTAATACAGAACCTAAAAGAAACATAAACTGTAATTATGACTCCTCCAGCCTGCGAAACTTGACTATGGTAAAACAAGAGGGCTGTTGGGGGCCCGCATGATCAGTACTGGACGTATGTCTGCTAATATGGACAGGTATTTTACTATTTACTTTCAACAACTGTTCCACTTTATTAAGCCGACCCCACACCACCTTGCATCACCCGAACTCTTTTCGTGGTTGTAAGAGGCGACTAAGGGATTTCCGTCGGGGGAAACCAGCAGCGCCCCTGCAGAACAATTCTACTACCACCGAACTGCGATCCCCAACCTGCATGCTCAGCGTGGGGATTAGAGTCAATATCCCCCATGAGATAAAAGCAAATAAAGCGCTTATCAGGGGAGGCCACCGTCCAGTAGTGGATATATATAGGCTGGCGAGGTTGAGGTTGAGACCCCACTTTTGGGTAAAGGCTCCTCTTTTCTCTTTCCACTCCTCGCGATTTAACGCTGTCACAGGCCATGATGGATGACGGGCGTCAAGCTCGTCTCGCCATCTTATCCTGGCCTTCCACGTCGCCTTCTAGCGTGGGGTGGGCTCCACTCTGTCGTGGTCTTGCCCACTGGTCGCTGAACATTCAGCAGACGTGGACCAGTTTCTTTTCATGCTACTAGATTTTTGAGCAGCATTAACGAGCGCGTATGCTATTCCACACGCGGTCTGCCAGCAGCATTCCTAATATACTGCGCTCCATGGCTCGTTGGCAAAGCCGAGAATGGGAAGAAATGAGGTATTTAAAGGTCTCCAAATACCTTGGTTAGTTAACTGCCTCATAAGATTGTCCCGTAAGTTTAAGTATAATCCAAGGATCGTGTAGGTACAATTTGAATAAACTTTACGTTATCTTAAACCCCAATAGAGCCGCTGGAAGATCCGCCGGCCGCTGTGGGTCCGCATTATTTCAGCAACCTACAGATCAGTCTGATCTCGAGGTAAACCCTCTCCAATACGGTCCCGATAGGTTACTTAGGCAGGCTTACGTGTACAGTCAACGTCTCTTCTGTGATCGTCTTAAGTTAAAAGTAATGAGTAAGAATTGTTTTATCGATTTATCACACTAATATTATAAAGGCGAAAGTTTGTATGGATATAATATGGATAGATGGATGGATGGATGTTTGTTACTTCTTCACGCCAAAACTACTAGACGGATCAGGCTGAAGTTTTGCATACAGGTAATTCTAATCCTGGAATCAAACATAGGCTACTTTTTATCCCATAAATCAGTTCCCGTAGGATGAAAATCACGTTTTAATGTTTCCATAGGAACAACGTGTGCGAAGCCGCGGGGCGCAGCTAGTTATTATTATAGTTTTACCGACAGTAATATGTCCACAGGCTCCGGAATAAGTTAAAAGCTGTTTTTCAGGCGCCAGTGACTTCTCCAGTTTCTGTAATAATTAGCTAGCTGTAATTGTTGACATTAACTGTCATTTTAAATATGATATTTGTGGTGAAAGATATTTATTTCTCAAAGAACATAATATACATTCACTTACAGAGAAATGTTCCTATTTTTTCTTAGTATTTTACATGATTTTAAAACTTAATTATGGTTGACGTTTGTTGTTTTTATATTTTTCTAAATTTTCTGTTATACCTTAATTATATGAATGAAAATATTTAGTAACAATTCCAAGAAAACCCTTCTCCGATAGATCCAACAAATTAAACAAAATGAAAGATGCATACTTATTAAAGTAAGTCGTCCACTAGTTTCGTCTCTCCACGAGACATCATCAGGACACCGCACCACTCGATCTTGACACTGCGAGCGTCAAGCAACAACGGCAGAGTCCCGACCCCATTTCCACAAAGTAACGTCTAAACATTGATTTATTAAAAACGAAGATGAGGTACTGGTTGCTCGAAAGTGGCAACTTCAAATTGTGTAAAATTGTGTTCTCCCACATCAGTCACCGTCTGACCGGCGGCACGGGCGGTCGTGGTTCACGTGAAATATTGTTGTCTCAGTCTCACTTCGGTCCTAGATGCGTCTTTCCGTCTTTGTTCTTCTTTGTATTGCACAGGACTGGAAATACACTGTGAGCGTATGTGTTTGCGTGTAGTTGTAACACATGCCAATTTTTGAGTAAGCGCTGGGAGAACGTAACCTATCTTCCCTTTTTAAATAAATGCGTCTAAATCTATTATGTTTACATCTTGCTAATTTTCTGAGTTGAGAAACTTGCGTTGAGCAATCACACTATCACATGATATCATACTAATACTATAAATGTGAAAGTTTGTATGGATGTATGGATGTTTGTTACCTCTTCACGTCAAAGCTACTGAACGGATCGGGCTTAAATTTTGCATACAGGTAATTCTAATCTGGAATCAAACATAGGCTACTTTTTATTCCATAAATCAGTTTCCGTGAGATATAAATTACCTTTAAACATTTCCATAGGAACAACGTGCTGTTATGCGGCCCCTTTCGAGAGGGGTTTTAAAAAAAAAGATTTTATTTATTTCACTTAATTGGATTTAATTTGGAATTACGTAATTAAAAGAATTGAGCCCGGAGACAAATTATGGACGCGTGTTGCTTGATCAAATGCTCAACCGAGACTGACTCGAAGTCGCTGCAAGAGCTGTGACTGAGAGGTGGAAAATGCAACGCAGCAGTTACTAGGCAAATTCATATACATTGAAGGGGTATAACACCTCCCCCTTTAAGAGGAGACTTAGGGTTTTTACCTACTAAGTCTACTAGGGTGTTAACTTAAATTTGAGTTCTGATTCTAGCCACTTCATCTAATTCTATCTCAGAGTCAGTACTTGTAGCTTTAGATGCAGGTTGGGCAGATGGTTTATTTATATTGATTTTACTCAAATTCCAACTTTTGTCACCGGGTTTACAAAGTTTTCTTATCACTAAATATCCTAGATACATGATTATTACAATAGCAATAAAAATAATTAAAATAGAATAATGTGTGCCATATTTTATTATTTTATAAGTAAATTTATATGGCTCGTCTTGGTTCCTGGTGTCACCAAAACCGGGTCAGTCTGAAACCAGCGCTGTTTTGCACCCTGGTGCAAAACAGCATAAAGCTGAGACTGATCCGTTTTGGCTCACCTCGGCAGCACTGACACTCCAAGTTAGTAAGTAGGTAGATTAGGTATAAGTTTATATTGTATTCTATTACTTTTATTGTCATCTAACCTAAGTCTAGTACTAGTTGTTTTTCTTTCTGTGTTTTTTATTTTTTTATTTTTATACCTACATATTTTTAATCTGTGTTCTGTGCTGTCCTTGTGTGCTGAATAAAAAAAAATTCTATTCTATTCTATTCTATTTCACGATATGAGAGTTGTTATCTAATTTGTCCAAATCTTTCACTAGAGAGTCTAGTGAATTCTTACTCTTTGAGGTAAACTCATCTAAATCAATATTGTGTAATTGAATAGGGGACACATCACCTATGATATCATTAAACTTTTCGTTATTACAACAAGTGTCTTGGATTAGGTTAAAGTCCGGTACATTGTTTATCGGAGAAGTGAAGTTAAAGGTATTATAAGACTTAGGTATTAGAGTTGTACTTTTACAATGAGCCACACATCTATTTGGAACGGTAAGTATACCGGTAGCCGAAATAGTTATTTCATGAAATTCTGAATTTACACAATCTAAAGAAATTTTATTAGGTACTGATTGGATGAAAATCCACTTATTATTTATCAATGGTTTCCAAATATCTAACATTCCATAAATAAACTTAGAGTCACATTGAGTAGGTATACCATGAGTCACTTTAGTTAATAGTTCACTTTCACAGGTAGACTTCGCATCCGTTGCGTATACATTTGCGACATCACAGATATAGTTTCCGGTACTTATCATCGCACAACTACCTAAATCATGGAGAGTACAATAACGGGCCTTGTCTTTAGTCATTGCTATGTATTTACTGCTTGGAATTATCAAACTAAATTGATAAGGTTCCTCGGTGTTAAGAGGGACCGGTAGGGCAATGTTGTGAAACAAAACATATTCTTCAATACCAACTAATGGTACTTGAAGAGCAAATACAATCTTATAATTAACATAATAACAAACAAGTTTAGAAATGTTCAGAATATGATGAACATTATCCAGATTTAGATCAACGGGGAACCGTAGGTGATCAGGTAGGTACCTGTAGTTATCTGCGAGTTCCCGGTATAATTGCAGGGGCGTTATTATCGCAGGGTGAAGTATGTTTTGGCTGCTAAACAAAACAGCATTGGTTACGTCCTCGAGTTGAAGCGATAAGGTAAGTACAGATATTTCAAGGCAAGTAAGAATAACATTAACCCTTGATTGAATGTAAAGTCCGTTTGTTAATTTAGATATATTTTTTACGTTCATAGAAAGATTATAAATAGCTTCATTTAGTATAATTTCGTTACTATTTATTTTATCTAATGTATCATTATAGGCTGAAATTATTGAGGTAGTAACCAATATATTTTCCTTCATTAGAGTAGCTACATGGTTTACATTGTTTTGAATGTTTTCTATGGCATCGTTATATTTTAAAGCGTCATTTTCGTCGAGAGTACCAAATACTTCCTTTAAAACGGAGCCAATACCTCCTATCCATGCGCGTTTAATGCGGTTATCTATCAGATGCGAGATTGATTCAAAGTCTCTACAGAGGTCCTCATATCGAATAGTTAAAGGTTGTAGGACATTTTGACACACCGTGGTTATCTCTCTATTCGGGGTCTGGTTACATAGGTACTTAGTTGTTTTCAAAGCACTCTTAATGTTTTGTAAGTGAGTATCAAAGTGCGAAATATCCAATGGTAAAAGTACTTTTAGATAACCGTTATGAATTTTCAAGGTTCCTAAATAATCGAAATAAAGGCCCGAGCTCGAAGTAATAGGTTGAGTGTACTCCTGTTGTGGTTGGCCTTGGATTGATTCCCTGTAAATAATCATAAGCCTAAATTACTACAAATATTCTAATTCTATCTTAAAGGGTTTCATTGAGAACACTTGTATCGTAAGATTCAAGGCAACAATAAAAAGCAACCCGTAGGTAAGATAGACCTATACTATTTCTTATGTCTAAAACTTATCTAAACTACCTAGGTAGGTACTACTGCTAATTTTGTAGAATTTAGATCTTCCCTGAAATCACTTATCTCGTAAGAGTTAGGGTAACAGTGGAATAAAACAGACCAAATATTTTATGCCTATGTTCTTATCTTAAAGTTACAGCTTAACTTCTAGTTCCGCTAGTACCGAGGTCGGCTAATTTCACTTGATCATAGTGATGAGTAATATGACGTCGATTGATTAACAAGGTAAGTGTATTGTTTCCATTTACTTTAATTACCTTGTAAGGGCCCTTCCAAATAGGAGAGAGGGCCTTTCGTAATCTCAGATGATTTTTGAGATATACATAATCGCCAACCTTATACTTAACCGGACGAGAATGAGAGTCGTAGTAGGATTTTGATGTTTCTTTGGACTGTCGAATAAAATCTAATGCTCTCTCGCGCGAAAATTTCAAACGAGTTTGCATCATTCGGACATAATCAGGGTAAGTTACTCCAAGTGATTCATCGTAAATATTATTAGGAATAAACGGTTTAGTGCCGTAAGTTCGTAGGGCGTAAAATGCGTTGTGGTATGAACAGCTGAGTTATAAGCGAGCATAGCAGTGTAGATATATCGAGGCCAATTAGTATGGTCCTCGTTTATATAAGATTTAAAATATTCCTTCATTGTGGAATGACTGCGTTCTAATGCTCCTTGAGTTTGCGGATGGTAGGGAGAAGCCCACAAATTTTTAATTTTTAGGAAGTGACATACCTTTTTGAACAAGTCTGATGTAAAGTTGGGACCCTGGTCCGTGACAATAATTTTAGGTATGCCGAAAATAGAAATATAATGAAGTAAACATTCACATGTTTCTTCAGCAGTGGTACTTCGAATAGGGTAAGCTGACGAGAACTTTGTCAAGTCATCTTGAATCGTAAGAATGTACTTGAGCTTACCAGGGCCGGACTCTGGAAGAGGGCCGACTACGTCTATGGATATTCGCTGGCCCGGCTCCGTTGAAGTAGAGGTGATTTGCATAGGTGCACGATTTATTTTTCTTAAAGCTTTATTTTCTTGGCAAGATTTGCACTGTTTCACATACGATTCTATGTCGCTACGCATTCCTTTCCAATAGTAGGTTTGTTTCAGCCTATTATACATACGGACTGACCCCAAATGGCCAGCTATCGGTATGTCGTGATTATCAAATAATATTTTCTTAATTTCGACTGGGGCTGGATATATAATATTATTATGATAGATTTTGACTGAAATACGGGAATTATGGAACAGGTAAGTTAGAATGTTATAAATTTTAATAAACGAGTGTTTATCAAATGGATTCTTTTGATCTGATATACCCATCTCAGTTATATTTACTTGTAAAATTAATTCATTTCTTATCGTTTTCAGGGTTTCAAAGATTTCAGGATATGAGGCTTGATCAAAATGATGGACCTTCAAGAATAAAAGGTAATATTTTTTTTTATTAAAATCTACTTTCTGAAATTTGAATAATTCTTTTTCCGAGTCATGAATGTTTGCATGAATTTCAGGATCACTAAGTACATCTTGGATGTAAGGATTCGACTCGTCAAGGTCCATCGAGGTAGGTACAAGAATTATCTTTGAGGGACACTTCATCAAACTTTCATTAAATTCTTCAATTTTTGTATCAAATGACTTATTTTTGTCAGCTACTGCTTTCAGGAAAGTGGGATAGTCATCGACGGGAGTACCTGGATGGGCGCTGGTGGATGGAAAAGGACTCCTAATTTCATCAGGGAAAGGTAAGTCGGACAATTCAGGTAAGTCGCCCACATCAGGTGTGTCTTGAATTTCTTCCTGAATTTCAGGTAAGATGTCATCATTTTCGAGTTCATTTCTAAGGACGTCAGGTATGTTAGGTAAGTCAATATCAGGTAAGGGTAGGATGTCGTCATAAGGGTCGATAAGGGGGTTGCTAGGAGAAACAACCTCGTCAGGATGAAACGATAGAGGGGATATGAGTAGATCCATAAGGTCCCTATCCATCGCTGGACGATTTTCCCTTTCATTAGTCTGATCAGAATTTTCGGGTTCCGGCTGGACTGGATTAACCGGAAACCGGGACAATGCATCCGCATTGGTGTTAATTTTACCCTTTTTATGTTTAATGTCGTATTCGAATTCTTCTAATTTCAGGCGCCACCTAATAAGTCTGGAGCCCGGGTCTTTGCAGTTGAATAGCCATTGCAAGGGTCGATGATCGGATAGGATTTGGAAGTGATTACCGTATAGATAAGGCCTAAACACTTTGGTTCCGAAGACTGTAGCAAGGCATTCTTTTTCAGTCACACTATAGTTACATTCCGCTTTATTAAGTGTGCGAGACGCGTAGGCAATAGGACGATCTTGACTAACTGGGTCCTGTGATAGTATAGCGGAAATCGCATAATTGGACGCATCGCAAGTCAAATTAAATGGCTTAGTAAAGTCTGGATATGCTAGGACAGGTGCAGAGATTAGTTTGTGTTTCAAGGATTTGAAGGCAAGTTGTTGTTCATTTTGCCATAAAAAGGGAACATCCTTCTTGAGAAGAGATGTGAGGGGTTTTGCTAGTTTAGCGAAATCAGAAAAATCTCCTATAGTAAGATACTAAGCCCAGGAATGATTTTATATCCTTTGGGGATTGAGGAACTAGAAATTCTGTGACCGCTTTAGTTTTTTCAGGATTAGTTTTGACACCATTTTCATTTATGATATGTCCTAAATAGGCAACTTCTTTCCTAAGAAACTCAAATTTTCAGGCTGTAATTTTAGATTATAATTACGGAGTCTGTCGAAGACAGATTTGAGATTTGCGATGTGTGAATTAAGATCATATGAGTAAATGACTATGTCGTCTAGGTATACAAAGCACCTAGTACCTTGGAGTCCTGTAAGACATGAATTCATCAATTTTTGGAAAGTGGATGGGGCATTTTTTAGCCCAAATGGCATTCTGGTGAACTGATAATGGCCTTGAGGGACAGAGAAGGCAGTCTTTGCTGCATCTTCCGGAGATATAAGGATTTGATGGAAACCAGATGCATCGGTTAGTCCTTGGATTGCGACTGTCGGTTTGGGGCTGGCTACCCTGTCGGTTAGTCTTGGAATAAGAGTTTAGGCCTTCGATTCGGGGCTGGTTACCCTGTTGCATGGCCCGAAAACCAGACTTATTTTTGGTGCCGACGCCTACTGATCGTCTCGAGCGGCACCGTCCCGAGACGATTGCTCGTTTAAATCATCTTGTGAAACTTCCTCATCGATGGAGTCTTCGTCTACAGTTTCACGGACGTGATTAACCCTATTCCCGCGCGAGTTGTTAGCGTTAGATTGCTGTGGATTTGATTTTGACGCAAATCTATTATTATTAAATTCTCGTCGCTAACAATCTTTAATATCATGGCCAACAGTCTTGCAATAACGGCAAAACAGCTCACTGTTGGGCTTACCTTGGGTCGCGGGTGCCGATTGCGTTGATCGGGAGCTAGAGCTAGAGGGGTAAGATGACGTAGGCGATGGCTTAGGTTTAGCAACTGAGTGCTTTGGATCCTGTACATTGCGTCTGTACAGGCTCTGCTGTATCCTTTCTTCGGAGACAGCCATGCTGATGGCTTCATTTAAGTTTTTAGGAGACTTGCATCTGACAATGTTAGAGATTCGAGGGTGAAGCCCCATTAGGAAATGATGGAGGGCTAGGTCCTCCATAGCAGCACATCGGCCGGCTAATTCTTTGGCCTTGGTATTTGACAAAGTTACTTCTGTCAACAATTGTGAGAGGCAAGTCTCGATTTTCAAAGAATATTGGCTCACATTTTCTTGCGGGGATTGCCTGCTTTCTTGGAGTTCAGTGAGGAGGTGAGCATATTAAATTTCCACCAAAAATTATTTCTTATGTAAAAGTAACCTGGACACTATCATTAGGTACTTTACAAAGATAATAAAACAAGAACCCTAAATACGGCCCTGGACAAAGCAATGACTAAAGAAAGACTTACAATATAATCAGCGTGTAGACGGCACAGGCAAGAACTGCAAATCGGCACATTCCGGATTGATAAACACGACGCGAACACTGGTTGTTCCGAGAAACGCGATACGAATGTAGGACCGTAGCGATGAACACGGCGTTTGGTGAAGATCACGTCCTTGTAGATGGTTCTCGCTGCGGACTCGTAGTAGGATGATGATCACGTAAGTAGTTACAGGAACTGCTGGAGATGTCGTCGCCGCTACTGCACCGTCGAGGATGGTGATGATGATGACCAGGTAAGTAGTTTCAGGAACCACCAGAGATGTCGTCGCCGCTGCTGTACCGTCGAGGATTGTGATGATGATGACCACGTTAGTAGTTTTAGGAACCACCAAAGATGTCGTCGCCGCCGCTGCACCGTCGAGGATGGTGATGATGATGACCACGTAAGTAGTTACAGGAACCGCTGGAAATGTCCTCGCCGCCGCTGTACCGTTAAGGATGATGATGACCACGTAAGTAGTTTCAGGATCCGCCTTTCGCTATCACGGAGTCACTCGAAGGTGAGTGAGTCACTCACTGACGATGATGATGTTGATGACTGGGGATGAAGGGGTTGCTTTGCCACTGCCAGTCACTTAGGTATGAAGAGAAGACAGGAGATAACACAGTTCGGAAATTCACGAATTTCACATAAAGTTTCGTAAAGTTTTTCACTTTTCGTAAAGTTTTTCAACGTTTTTAACGACACTGGGAACTTCCGTATCCCACCGCTGCCACCAATGTTATGCGGCCCCTTTCGAGAGGGGTTTTAAAAAAAAAGATTTTATTTATTTCACTTAATTGGATTTAATTTGGAATTACGTAATTAAAAGAATTGAGCCCGGAGACAAATTATGGACGCGTGTTGCTTGATCAAATGCTCAACCGAGACTGACTCGAAGTCGCTGCAAGAGCTGTGACTGAGAGGTGGAAAATGCAACGCAGCAGTTACTAGGCAAATTCATATACATTGAAGGGGTATAACAGTGCGAAGCCGCGGAGCGTAGCTAGTGGGAAATAAAATAAGTTTCCTAGGAGATTCTCAATTAGCTCAACCGAGTTGCGCAAAAGGGAACTCGCGGTTTAAGACGTTTAATGCGAATTCCGCGCCGACTGTACTACCTCCAGGTCTTGGATTACATTATATCAAATACTTTTCCCTCATGCGAAGCCTTAAACATAAATAATGTAACTGATGTTGTTCCCCAAGACTCCTTGCTTCATAAATTATTAACAGTACGTTGTTCTTCGTACGATTTAATTCACAAAATCACATCAGAGCACATCACTGTTTCCCGTCATGTTTGCTTTAATCGGGTCTTTACAAAATTGAATTACGATTCAGTAGTCACCAATATTTTCAACGAAACATGCAACAACTATACTCCTCCATGAGTTAAACGCCAATAAGGCGTTTATCAGGAAGAGGCCTGCGTCCAGCAGTGGACCGATACAGGCTGTTGAGGTTGAGACATTGTTCATAATCTGTATGTTATGATATTTGCGGGTAAAATAAGATTCTTTCGCTTCAACCGATTGATAACGCGTCATTGTAATCGAAAAGTTTGGTTATTATTTAAAAACGAGTTATTTCACATGAATATATGTAAGTCAATTAATAGCTTAACCTAATTGTATTATTTGGAAATCCCAGAAAGTAGCCAGGTAGTAGCCAGGCCCTGGACGGAGTGAGTATTTAATAGTAAGTTATGAATGATAAATAACCTAGTTAAGTGTGACAAGTACCTAAACTGCATTTGTATAACTGATAATTATAGAGAAGTACATAGACGTAGAATGTTTATGTTATTAATATCATCCTATAACTTCATGCCAAATGTGTGGCAACACGCTGTAACTGTATACAGTAGACAAACCTTGTATGGTTTAAAGTGTCGTAGAAATAAGATTAGAATGAGTACCTATTTATTTATTTTAAAAATACAATACAACACTTATCTATATGTAGGTACGTTTTTTTAAACTATAGTATTTTTTTACTTTACATTACGTAGGTACGTACGTCATCTGGAAGACCAGCGCTGGCCTCTAAGCCTAGGGCCTAGGCCTCTTACGGGGCATTATGCTGGAAATAAGGCGCATTATCCGAGTCAAAGTTTCTGAAGTCAAAAATAGGTTTCGGCGCCATTTTGTCTCGGGTATGCGTCTGAATACTGTTTGTCTGACACTTAGGAGCGGTCAGTGCACTGCCATTGTACTCCGAGTTTACTAGGGGCATTGTACCTACGCATAAACAATGACGTACTCTCGCGACATGACGTCAGTGCAATGCCTCGGGCAATGTATGACGTCAGCGCAGCTGCATCTCTGTCTAATGTCCGATGTGAACGAACCTGTGGGAATAGTAATATGCGCTATGCAATGTAGTGCATTTACGAAGAGAACATGTATGGTCTGATAAAACATTTATTTACTTATCGAAAATGAAAATTGCAATCAAGTAAAAGAAATGAATTCAAACATTTACCATCGAAGCAATTAAGATAACTGCAGACTGTTGCATGCAATCTACAGGTAGCTCAAATGATCCATATCAATACCAAGTCGGCAGTGAGAATTGCACATAGAGCGAAGAGCAAAATAATTGATAAAAGTTAATAGAGTCCTGCGTTAAATTAATAACTGCGAACGAGCGTTAAAATACCCTAATCCTCATTGAAATGTATAGAATTTATTTTAATAAATCAATTATCCCTTTCATCCCCAAGTGTATCCCCGTTTATCCCGCAATATATCGTCTGTCCCGAGATTATTTTATTTTTCACCGCAAGTCCCGTCACGTAGCTTAATAAAGTTGTCACGTTATCTTATTAACGCCGGAGCTGCCCGCCCAGGCTGCCCGCCCAGACCACCCGCCCAGGCCGCCCGCCCAGACGCCCGCCCATGCAGCCTTAGACCTAACGTAGGGTGGACAATAAATAATGCTGGACAATTCTCACTTCTAATCTATCTCCCCGGAATAAGCTCTTCGAGTTTAGAATCGAAACAAAAAAATTGGTTCCTACAGTCATATGAAAAAGCTTTGGACGGGCTATGCTCCAACTGGAAAAGTAACAACTAACAAGCTAAAGGTTTGTACGTCGCTGTTTTAATTTAGTCTTCATACCAAAGCGACAGAATTCAAATATATAAATCACTTCATCCAGCAGTAGGTCAATACAGGCTGTAAAAATACTTAAAGAACATCATATTTTATTATACAGATAACTTAAAACAATCTTACTAAAGTTACACTAACTTATAGTAGGTACCTAAGTGGTAAAAGGTAAAATAGGTCCCTGCCTCAACATGTTGCAGTATTATAGTAGATTGTATCCTAAGGGAGCAAAATAATGTTTTAACGGCGAGGGCGCTTTTTTAATCCCAAGTGATGTGAGGGATTCTAGAGTAGAATCCTGAGTGTAGCGAGGGATTCTTTAGTAGAATCCTGAACGTAGCGAGGGATTCAAAATACGTCGTACCAGCAAAAATATATTTTTCATCCCACCATCTCGGAAAGAGTATTTTTAATCTTCAATATCTGAGTGGAAAAGCCGTTTTTATTCTCTAGAGGATAAAGTAAATTGAATTTAGAACATCGTGTGCACTAAGTTTGTGAATTAAAAAAAACATTAAACCTATTTAGGTACTGCTACCTCTATGGTGCCGAATATATCATACAACTTTTTTTTAATTTGTTAAAAACTCAGACTCGGAACTTTCTTCGTGTTCTTTTTTCAATTTGCGATAGAATACGCGGCAATTTTTCACGTCATTGTTAAACCTTATATTAAAAACAAGAAACTTGAAAACAAGTGAAAAAACTAAAATGAGTGATTCTAGCGACGAGGAAGTTTGTTTTTGCATTTAGTCATTTCCTCGCTGAGGTGGAATGAAAAAAATAAATTTTGATTCCCTCGCTAACGCTCAGGATTCTAATTTTGAATCACTCGCTGCGCTCGTGATTCAATTTTAGAATCCTTCGCTTGCTCGGTCATCAAAATTGAATACGCGGTTAAAAAGCAACTTTGCACTCTTGTATAACAAATAACTATTGCGCCGAGTGATATACTCTACTTTTCATCTCCCTCTATGAGAAAATAAAAGGCACTTCATATTTTATTCACTGTCACTTGAAGTACCTACTCATTTATCAAAACCATGAATTTTAAACTTAATTAATTATATTATATAATTAATTATTAATTAAATTTCTATCAATCGGTGAGAATTGAGGATAACGTGGGCTGTAGTTCGTCGTTTTTTTTTATTTTATTTTTATTCATCCGGCCGACGACGGCGCGGCGGCGCGACTTTGGATCGTCGTACCAGCCAGTCTCGCACATATAAAGAGGATGAAAAAGTTATTACTGCCCGCTAAAAGTTTCTTATAGAAAACACCACCTTTGGGTGCACTTAATGTCGTCCTTTTTGAATAGATGGGATGAAAAAGCATTTGCCTCAATACTGCGCTGGTTTTCAGGCCTACCATACCATTGTGTAAATGTTGTCACCCTAGTGTCGAAATGAAAGAAGTGGCAGTAGAGCACGCGCCAGACCAGTGGGCGAATAAACAAAATGGAGGGACACGTTTTTATTTTTGTATTAAAATGTTATTAGTTATTTTCATTTTGCGCAGGCTTCCCAAGTTTCACGTACCGAATTGGCTTTTAGATTTTTGTGTTTCTTTTCGTAAGTATTTTTTTCCTTTGATTATGACAAAAATGTAGAGACGTGAAAGTTACAGCGTGTACGAGCCCAGCGGGGCCGACCTTGGGGAAACCTATGTCCAGCAGTGGGCATTCCAAGTTCAACATTATCGTTCGGCAAAGACAAAAATGTTGATAACATTTATTAAGCTTGACTATAGGCTTGACTTACTACTTTATATATAGGGTACCGCAGTCAACAAGGAGGGGTTCCTTGTTGACTGCGGTATCCTATATATATAACCACCCCATACATATAATTTGTATATTTGGTATACATAATTTGCATGAGTATACAAAAGTTGCATGAGTATACATAAGTTGCATGAGTATACATAAGTTGCAGGGGTATACATAAGTTGCATGGGTATACATAAGTTGCATGGGTATACATAAGTTGCATGAGTATACATAAGTTGCATGAGTATACATAAGTTGTACACCCAGAAAATGTCAATTAATATAGAAAAAAAAATACACTGACACAGAAATGAAGTGGTAATTTTTATTTCGGCCGCTTCGGTATGTAGACTAAAGTAATGAAATGACGAAGAAACCTTTAGCCTGTTAGTCGTTATTTGCGAGTTGGACCATAATACGTCCCAAGCTTTTTCATCCTCTGTTATTAGATAATCTGATATTGTTTAGTAAGCCTCTTTTCACAGCAACGTTTTGAGAGTTTGTTTGAATTTATTTACTGATAACCTTCAGTAGAGGTTTTCTTACGTAGTTATTGTATTCTCTTCGGGGGTTTTGTTGTAGAAGCGTACACGTTGCCCTACAAAAGATAAATAAAATAAATAGATAAATAATGCTGGACAATTCACACAGCATTATCTAGCCCCAAGCTTAAGCAGAGCTTGTGTTATGGGTACTAGATAATACTAGATATACATAATACAATACACTTCATAAAAACAAAATAAAAATTTGAAAAACCCACGACGGATATAATATATATTAAGTATTTTAAGTAATCGAAAAAGGAAGATTTAATTTCTTTTTAGAGATACCTATTATACTTTACTTACAGCCGATTTTTCGAACGCAGATCATTCTTTTCATTAATTAATCAATGGCCAAGTCTGTAATAAAGTGTATTTTAATTTTTAACAAGGCAGATTTAAACACGTCTTGGTTTTTGACAGTTTTCAATGAAAATCTGTCTAAAATTCCTCACTTGAGATGTGAGATGTGCATGAATTTCAGTTGCGTTTGAATACTCGGAAGATTAACTTTCTCAAACTGAACTGAGGGGTGAGTTTGACGACAATATCGAGACGTCTCATTTTCCTATAGATTTTAGTACAGCGCACCATCTCACCCCGTATCGTGCGGACAGGGAACTACGCAAATCCCGTACAAATATGAGACGTTACGATCACGTCTCGTTACTATCGTCAAATAGGCTTTCTTTTTGTTAAGTTTTGAAATTGTTGCGTTTCGTTTCACAATAACCATCAAAACAACAGAGGCTAAAAAAAAATTGTGATAGGTTGATAAGGTAAAGAAACGTTTTTCGCCTAGATAAATTTGTAGACCATAGACAAAATCGTACTCACTCTTTTGCACTGACCTCTATAATACACTTGTATTATAGAGGTCAGTGCTCTTTTGCTAGTGCATCTAGCTAAGCAGCGTCAGAGTTACGTTCTATAATAAAGATTTACTTGAGCAGAGATTCTAAGCTTGAGTAGAACACACATAATGACTGCATAAGTAAAGCTTGGGGCTTATACAATAAGGGCCTTAGTAACGCAAGCAAAGCGCACCTGAGATTATTAGTACCTATACCGACAGGGGCGCGCCCTTTTTTCTATTTGAATTATATATCAAGAATAAATGTTTTATTTCTATCACATGGCATTTCTCTTCATATTCAAGGAACCCAGTTTCAGAGTCAATAAAGTCGGTCACCTAGCAACGCACCACGTTGCCTAGCAACGGGGTGCGTTGCCAAACACGTTTATATAGGTACAAAAGTACTTTTTAAAAACGTTGAATACAGCGTCCCCTGGTGAGCAAACACCATAAAACTTTGCTAAGAACCATCCCCAATAAACCCCATACCTTTTACAGAAAACTGTGTCTCAATCGATCAAACCATTCTGGAGGTAAATGGCAACATTGTTTTTCACAAAATACACATATAACAGCACCCCCTGGCTAGCTAAGAATCATCGCCACCAAATTCCGAACCCGAAACTGAAAACCGCACCTTAATCGGTCAAGCCGTTTTGGAGATCATTGGGAACATTGCAAATTGCACATACATACAATGTATGTATGTGCAATTTGCATATGTATGTCATACATACATACAAACAACATTAAACCCTCAACGCATATACCGTCTCCGTTCCGTCGCGGGTAATAAATACATATTTTTTATTATACATAGAAAACATCCAGAACGCCCTGAACAAATGTCTGCAGATCGTACACAAATTTGTCCCGAGGCGGGAATAGAAGCCGCAACCTCCTGCGTCGCAGGCAGACCTTCGCCCACCGCGCCACAGAGGTCGTCTACATTAGATAGTTCCGTTAGTAGTTATTAGTAGGTATTTAATTTATTATCGCTGTTTTAGGAAACTATTGATATTTTATGAGTTTAACAAACAGTTTTCATAAATACTCGCCCGTGGGGTAGGGAACCGTTGGGTACCTCGTTCAAATTGTGGGTGTGTCAACGCCATTGTTCAACGAAAAGTTTATGTACGGTGCAACCGCATCATTCCCATTCCTCAGCATTTTTGCTTTATTGTCGCATTATCAACGCGCGCTCGCGCAGTTCATGTTAGACCATCACAGAGGGCGCGTGTCTCATTATATCAATATTATTAGGTCGTAGTGGTTTGGAAATAAATCCATTTATCAATCAACAACATAATAAGGTGTCATTTTAAAGGTTTAACGTAATAACCTTACAGTTTATTTTACGAGAAATAAAGCGTTAAGGTAAAAAAAATTGTTGCAGCAAAGTATTCCAGCATAAAAGCTCCTTCTAAAGCATTTCATTTCCACATTAAACGTGAAAGCAAGCAGTAGTAATTTAAATAATTGGATGTTTTGTTCTAGCAAACAATGTAAAATAGCTGCTATTTTAACGTAAAACTCACGTGAAAAGCTGCTATTTTCACGTGAAACTGGTGAAAACAATGAGCGCGTTCTTTTCCATATTAGAAGTGTTAACTAGGGCGTAGCTCACGACACTTCCACAGAGAATGCTGAAATGGCTGGTCATGTGGTTTTAGAACTGCTAATCACGATAAAAGGGCGCGATAATTGTTGTCAAATCAGTTCAAACCCCAGTTACAAATAATACATAACTTTAACTATAGTTAGTTAATTATATGTTTAGTAGAACATTTCCTTTTACTGTTACCTGCATTTACTATTATATATAGGTACATAATATACGAGTACAATGTGCTTTTTCAATAAATTACTAAAACAATAATTTATCCAACTCCCTTCAACTTCTTGCCGGGACTGGCTGTCCATCCGCTTCTTGTTGGCATTTTTGACAGCCCACAATTATCATTCAGAAGCTATTTTGCAGGAAATAAAACATTTATCCAAAATAACTATTATTATTTAAAAGGATGGTTATATTTTCTTATAAAGATAACATAATAAAGTGATCGAACTTGATCTCCGTTTATTGTCCACTAAAACAACTCTAAAGCCTTTTTAAAGATTAAAAATACTTCACCAGCTATTCCCTCGGGCAAGTGCCAGCACCAAGATATTTGAAGTATGGTCGAGGCGTCGCCCCTTTGTTTACGGAGCTGCAATAACGCGGCGGTGGCGGCGCGAGCGCATTCTGTGCCAAATTCATTACGTCCTGTGACTACTACGTACATACCTACCTGTACGACTATACACCTACGTGCATACCGCGGAGACCCACGCAGGCCTCATAAGTCTTGGTGTCTTGATCACTACGCAGTACGCCGCATAGGTATAGACAATAATATAACAAAATAAGTACAATTTGACGAGAAGGTTTGACGTGCAACCGCACGCCGCATCAGTCCGCGAGCGCCTTTATGTGCTTTGTGCGATACACACATGTACGCGTAACACATAACCATATGCAAAACGGCTAAAGTGGTCTTTGGTTCCGTCGAGTGGTCTTTAGTCAGCGTCAGCGGTAAGGGGCAGTACGCAGCGTACTGCGTAGTATTTACTTTATCAGATCCACATTTTGTATCCTTGTTTCTAACAGCAACCTATCGTTTGTTTGAGGGTGTTTTTAAACAAAGAAAATTATTTTCTTTTTACATGAGAATGCTTATATAAGTATTCAAGCTTTCTGTTACATACCACTAGTCTTCTATAAAGTAACCAGATTCTCCAAACATTGTAACCAAAGCTCCATAAATCAATTGTAATTGTACAAGCGCCTAGCAAAAATTACTCGGCAACCACCGACGGCTCAGAATTTATTTACGTTTTTACGTCGCCTTTACGGGAAGGATAAGCCGCCCTAGCCTTTGTTACTGGGGCGGGGTGCGAAGATTGGAGGTGGCATTGATGTAAAATAGAAGACGATTTGAAAGAAATTCACATTTTCTCGGTTTTTACTGACCAGCGCAATGCGTAACTGATGGTCATTTTGAGGCAATAGACGTATCATAATTAAAAATTAAGAATTCCACGCGGTATCTAACAGAGTAATCTAAATGCATCTTCTCTGATTGGACGACATTAACTTTTTTAACGTGAATCGGCCTTTGTTTGACCACAGTCTCACCTGAAGGTAAGTGACGATGTGGCAGACGATGTATCACGAAGAAGACACCTGTTCGCCCTTGTCTTAGAGAGGCCCAGGTTGTAATTGACCGAAAAAACAGCAGCAGGGAGCGAGTTTTTGGGGCTGTATCGCTCACGTTCGTAGCTGTTGACCCTCTGATACCCTACACATGTCCTCTGGGTGGTGCTAAGAGCGGTACCCTCTGGTGGTAGGCTTCGGCCGTGGCTTGTCACCACCCTCCGGACTGGGCCAGTCCGTAAAGCAACTCTGTTGTGTTTCGGAATGTGGTCCGGAGTAGCCATCTTCTAGTCTATACCTTCGTGATACATCGTCTGTAATTCTATTTTCTTTTAATTAATGTAATTAGTTTCATAATTTAAATAAATAACTAAATCGTCAGTCGCATCTTCGCTTTCCATCAGGTGAGATTGCGGTCAAACGAAGGCCTATTTCTGATAAAAAAGGGTTCTATTATTTGCTTCTCAGCGATGCAAATAAAAGCTGTGTGATGCCGGCTTAGAATTTGCCCCACCCCAGCTCTCGGTACCACATCCACAGGCCGGGTCCTGCTGTCTACTCCACGGACCAGATAAGAAGGCTTACAGTAAACTGGATGGGTCGGCTGAAAGTACGGGTACAGTCGCCGATACTGTTACTATAATTCACGCACAGTGGGTGGTCGCATTTTGCTAAACAACCGCTTTACTATAAGGATGTTATCGGAGCAGAATCTCTTAAAGATGAAAGAATATTGAATATGTTTTGTGCACAAAAGTTGTACATAGCATTCTCTACCTGCTAACTTATGAGTAGTGCGAATAACGACTTAGTAGTAGGTAATCAGATATAAGAATTCATAAATCGTAACACTACATAAATAAATACACATTCAAATAAAATAATTATAGTACTTACATAAATACTACCTATTTCATACATCACACTGTCACACTAATATTTTATACGCGACAGTTTCTAATGATGTATGGATAAATGGATGTTTGTTACCTCTTCAAGCCAAAACTACTGGACGGATCGGGCTAAAATTTGGCATAGAATCAATTATATTACAAACAAACAAACAATCAAATATTTCCTTTTTATAATATTATTATCGCAATTTTTTTTGTTTGCGTTCCATGTAAATTAAAATAAAACAAAACTAAATAAAATAAAATACAGCGTACACATATACAAAGAAAACACCGGTACAATGAGCGGCCTTATCGCTCAGAAGCAATTTACTTTGGCAAGATTCCGAAAAAAGACGGTCCTGGGCACAGATATCAGAAAATAAGTGTGGTCCTGGGCCTATGAAGTGCCCGTGTGCAACTATAACCCAGCGCCCCCTTTAGTACACTCTATCGATATCAATAAACGTTTTTTTTCCAGGGCCGTCCTATGCATATAAGGGCCAAGGTGCAAAAAAGTTGAAACCATTTATTTCTTGGTGATTGTGGTTATATTAAACATTTGATCTTAAATTTAGCTTAAGGTCAGCGCAATCTACTCGCTCGCGTGTATACAAATATTATGGGCACGAATAAGCACAAAAGAGCGGTAAAGGATCGGGCAATTGAGGAGTCCGCCATAGCCGAGCATCTTCTAGAGTCTGGTTCAAACCACTGGATCGAGTTACACAATCCACAAGTAATCTCAACAGAGCTATATTACATACCAAGATTGGTACAGCTATTGAGATTACCAAACACAGGAACTTCAACCGAGAAGGTTTCCAACTATCCGGAACCTGTTGTGAGGATGTGCAAAATACGAAGAATGATGTACTAACCGAACCGCTTTGTGATACCGTCAGTGTCGCGTTGGTGTCGTGTGTCGTGATCGAGTTGCGTTCGATAATTACTGAAAATGAGGGTAGATCGTTATTATTTGCCAATAATAACTCACTCGCAAGACATCCAGATGTAAGTCTCTCGAACCCGCCCACAGCGGAAGTCAAAAACAGACTAAAACTTAGACTAAAACTCTGAAAAAGAACACCAAAAGCTATGGGAGCGTCGGATAGACTGCAAGCATACCAAATCAATATTCCCTTCCAAAGACAGGAAAACCACCAACACGATGCTCAAGATGAGCCGGGAGGACCTCAGAACGATGGTGGGCATCATCACAGGTCACTGTGAATTGAACCATCATCTTTTCAAGACCGGAGCCACAGACAGCGAGAAGAAGAGACTGTGGAACACGTCGTGGTACACTGCACGGCCACAGAGGAGGCCAGACACAAAACAGGGCTGAAGCGCTTCAATGAGGAATCAACCCCATCCACACCCACAAAAAAGCTGAAACGAAGCTGTCAGTCACCTAAAGTCCTGCTCCGATACTTCAAGGAGCTGGGCTGGTTAGGGCCTGCTTAGGCAGGGGGATAATGCACAAAACACTCCTATGCGAGACGTCCGTGCAGATCTTAGTTCCCCTACTTAGAATTAGAATTAGAATTAGACATCCAGTTATTCCGTGATCCATAGCGCATGAAACTGTGCCTAAATATTGGAAAACTCAAAACTCAAATCATAGTAAATATCCGTTGCGTAACTTTATAACCATAAATGATGGATTTAAAAGTATTAGAATATCAGTTATCTAGTATCCATAACACAAGCTCTGCTTAGCTTGGGGCTAGATAATGCAGTGTGGATTGTACAATATTTATTATTGATTAAATTTAATAATAATAAATTTAACTATTTTCACCGCTCATTGGCTGCATTTTTATTACGAATAAGCTGCGCCCCGCGACTTCATTTTTTCACTTTATATTATCAACACGACCAAAAAGATTTAGCGAAATTGTTCCAACTATTCACGCGTGATGCCGTGGCCAAGGGAAATAATGATTCATTTTTACCTTTATAATATAAAGATAAATAAAAAAAAACAAAAGAAAATAAACCAGCGAGTAGCGAAAATAGTATGAGTGATACACTCACTAATATATCTGAACTATAGCTTCTGCCTGTGACTTCGCATACATTTTTCTGGCATAAAAAGCCTTTAATATTCAGTATACCAGGTCCAGAGTTTAATATGTGCAAAATTACACCCTGAGCATTCAGTACTTTTGGCGTTGTCTTCGGCCAAACATCTGCATGGTCCCAATTTTTTACCTTTAGTAAGAACTAGCTGCGCCCCGCGGCTTCACACGCTTTTCCACGGGAACTGATTTATGGGATGAAAGTAGCATATGTGTTATTCCAAGCCAAGGTAGTTCACCTGTACGCAAAATTTCAGCCCGATTCGTTGAGTAGTTTTTGCGTGAAAGAGCAACAAACAAACATACATACATGTTTACAATTTTTCGCCTAAAATTTTTCGATAAAATTTGTAGGATAAATATAACGGTGTATTTGGAAAGCTTTTTCTTTCTTAGATCTATGCGTGAAAATATCTACTTAAGCATAGATCGATGACTGAGTAAACTTTTTCTTTCGGGCCATAGTTTTCTGTCAGTCATGTCAGTAGACCTACAGGTTTTTACGTTAGATGCGTTTTTGTCCAACAATGAGTTAACAATGATTGGCTGTGTTAGATAATACTCATACCTACTTTTTTTCGTTATTTTCAAATTAACTAAATTGCAGAATCATAGGTACGTAATTATATTCTAACTATTTTCAGTAGAGTTGTGCCTTTTATTTCGGCTTTTTGCCCGACTGTCAACGAAAGAGGGTTCGCTTTCTACTTTGCACATTCGGCCTTAAAAACCGTAGGTAGGTACGTACTTATTATTTTAACCTTCAGTATTAAAATCCTGTTTAAGTAAGCCCAAAATAATGTGTAAGATAATCACTTAAATGTAAAACTTATTGTTTTAATAAAGTAGGTATTTCAATTCCATTTGGTCAAGGATTGGCCGGTCGAGGCGTCGGAATCGGCCCCTCGTACTCAGGCCGTGGATGTTTATTACAAGAATCTACCCGAGGAATGCAGTAGCTTCGTAACCAGTAGCGCTGAGTAGGTAATTTTGACTACTCAGCAACATGCTGAGTAGATACCAACCTTTTTTGCTCGACACTCGGGGGTTTGCCAAGCAGGTTACTCGTTACTTGGTAATATTACTACTTCATTATGAATGTAAGCGGGTTAACTACGAATCTTGTTTGTGTTGGAAACGTTGGTGTTCTTCCAACACAAACAAGCTTCGTAGTTAACCCCATTGATTAATTAAAAAGGGAAGATGAGGTACTAGTTTCTCGAAAATGGCAACCTCATATTGTGTAAAATTGTGTGCTCCTCCAACCTCAGTCACACGGGCGGTCGTGATTCGCGTGAAATATTGTTGTCTCGGTCTCACTTCGGTCTTAGATACGTCTTTCCATCTTTGTTCTTCTTTGTATTGCACGCGTACTGCAGAACTAGAAATATAACTGTGAGCGAATTTTTGAGTAAGCGCTGGGAGAACGTAACCTATCTTCCCTTTTTAATAAATCAATGGTTACCCGCTCATACTCCTAATGAATTCGTCAAACTACGATAGCTTCTACAGTAAAACATTACTACTATCTTAGTTTTAAGATAACCAACAATTTGATTATTTATCTTAGTGATAAATTCATATCTAAGTTTTACTTCCATGATTTAGTAGTATGTGTCGTGTCAAATAAACTGCATATTTGATTCCATTTCACTTCAAGGAAAAACGGAGAAGGTTCTCAAGTCGACCTGTTGGTTTTTTTTTATATATGACCACGTATCACTTTTTTTGACTACGTTAAGCGCGTTGATTTTAGAAAAACACCTATTTTTGGGGGGAGGCAAGTCCAGCGGACGTATGAGCTGATATGTAGGTACCACAGATATCAGAAACTCTGTGGTATGTAATAAATAAATAATTATAAATAATAAATAATGCTGGACAAATCACACAGCATTATCTAGCCCCAAGCTAAGCAGAACTTGTGTAATGGGTACTAGATAACTGATATACATAATACAATACACTACATGGATAGATATTTTTTTTATTATACATAGAAAACATCCAGAACGCCTGTGAAACAATGAATGAAACAGTGAACGCATGTGGAATTAACTTTATAATACCCAGATAATGAGTGTAAACAATACGCACGGGCAATGTTTACATTATGCACATTAATTAACTATTTATTTATTTAATCAGAACGGACGATACCAATTAAATACGTACATAAAAATGTTTAACGTTATGATGAATATCTGTTTATTGTTTTGTGAAGCATATTATGCACTTTTTATTTGCTTTTGATTTGCGTTACAAATAAATACTTTATTGAAAAAGAAAATTGTACAATATTATATAGTAAGACCGAATATTTATTTAGACTACTCTTAAACAATTTCTAGAAAACCAGTTAACCGCAAAGCCAAACTATCAAAAAAAATGGGGAAGACCAAGCCACAAAATACGCACTAAAATAAATAAATCGTAATTTTCGCCAAAAGAAAGCCGAATAGTTTTGTTGCGTCGAAGGCAGCTCTACGCGTCTAGCTGCCAAGTTCAAGGTCTAGGCCGAACTCATTTGAATGCTTGATGAACGGTTACGTACAAGTAGGTACCTAAGGAAAACTCGTATCGATTCATAATATTCGTATTATTATAGAAACTATATTAAACTAGTTTCTGACCGTGTCTTCGTACGCGTTGTTCCTATGGA
Organism: Eupithecia tripunctaria; assembly: GCA_955876795.1. Lineage (NCBI taxonomy): Eukaryota > Metazoa > Arthropoda > Insecta > Lepidoptera > Geometridae > Eupithecia > Eupithecia tripunctaria. The sequence goes on along the minus strand of OY041623.1, from coordinate 445,329 downwards.
AACGTTTTATAGTGATTACTATCCCACGGGAACGGATTTATGGGATAAAAAGTAGCGAATGTTTGATTCCAGAATAAGAATTACCTGTATGCAAAATTTCAGCTCGATCCGTTCAGTTCTTTTCAATTTCAATTTATTTATTTATTCCTTATGCATACATTTATATAACACGTCTATTAGACGTGTTATATAAATGTATGCACTTCTTACAATGCGGCATTATCTAGACCTAGAGTGTTGTGTCGTCTTTATAACGAATCGGCTTCCAAAAACACCGACGTGGTATTTTCAATAACAAATATCTATAAATTTAAGCAATGCGTAACCAGGTTGTTAAATGGTGATCAATAACATGTTAAATATTTTACTTATCCTCTTTGTTTTAATTTTAACTTGATTCCAAAGTCATTTGTGTTTATTTTTATTGGTAAATATTGAATATAAGTTTTAATTATTATTTTCATCACTCATGTTTGCATATTGGGATAAATTAATCTAGTTCGTAACAACATTGTATCTACTGTATTTTAATAAGGATCTTACTGTTTTGGTAAACGAATAAATAAATAAAATAAAATAATAGTCACATAAACACTAATAAATATAAAAAATCATAATGGCACTTTTTGTCCCAAAAATCAGTTCCTGTGGGATAGAAATCACCTTTCAACTTTTCCATAGAAACAATGCGTGCGAAGCCGCGGGGCGCAGCTAGTTGATTATATTTCTAAGAAATCAAATAATATCCCAAACATTTTGGACTTCGACGGGAATCGAACCCAATTGATTTCTTTCATTTTGATTTCTTAGAAATTACGCATAGTGTATAACTAACTAACTAAAATGTAACTTTTAAATAACCAAAAATACTTAAGTACCTTCTTACCTTCCTTCTTACTTTATATTTTTTCACTTGTCTGTTAGTTAAAACTTCACATTATCTAGGTGTTATAACGTGTAGGGATATTAAATAATAAAACTAATTGATATTATTTACTTCAAGCAAGTTAAAGTAACGTGGTAGAAGGAAAAAATATGAAATAGTTTTATCTCGTTAAAGTTTAATTAACCACTTTTTATAGCCTTCAATTTTTGTTTGTAATAAATGTATATTACTTACAAATATACAGGGTGGAACAAACTAACGTTGCCTGGAGAGTAGAGCTGCGCCGAGTACCTACAACTTTAACGGAGTATCCAGTACTCGGCCGAATAACTCGGTTTAGTGTAAATGTTTTGTTTAGGGCGCAAAAATAGTATAAACTTATCTGCCAGGTGCTTTTCCTTTAAACATACAAACTTACTAGCCATACAATTGCACATTTCGACAAAGGACATGAACAAATAATGATGACTCGACGACGCACCCGTCGGAGTTAGATTTTGATTCATATTAAATGATAAAATTTCTAAACTTGATCCGATTATTGGCTCGGCTGAGCTACACAATATGACAACATATCAAGTGGTCTTCAACAATCGTCTGTCTGCACGGTACGTTGGTCTACGTCGTCAAATGCTAAAAAAAACGAACTAAATATTCTAATTTCAGCTTCAACGTCGAGCAAAAATGTATAATTCTATCCAATGTCCGTCCACACTAAGCTGAATACCGATCACTCGGTCGGTATTTGGATGGGCGCCGGTAAACGCGTCATGATGGGTTTTCGCTATTTTTTATCAGTTTTTTTAGGGTTCCTTTTTTCCGAAATATGCACATAACACTCCGTATACAAGTCGACTCGCACGTAGCTGGTTTTATTTAAACGACAACAATAATGTCAAGAAGTACATTATAGCACAATGCTTCTCATCACATCTTTCCATAGAAATCGTCAGGAGACCACACACGACAGCTATAATGTACATTTTTACATGTATGAGATATGTAGTATTGTGTATGTATGTGAAGAACTGTAATGTACATTACATTATAGCTACCGTGTGTGAAGCCCTTGAACCGAGTTATGCGGCCGAGTACGAGAAATAAAAAACCCGCTGAGTATGCCGAGTACCGAATATCAACTGAGTAATAAATAAGAAAGTACTCGGCCAATCTCTACTGGAAAGCAAGTATCCAAAATATTCAAGATAAGGTAAGAACTGCATTTATAGAATTTAGCAAAAAAAACAACTTGCCTTATTGCTGAGGACTTCCATCAGTCGAGTGCAGTAGATTGGCCTAATTGGTGTAAGCAGACATAAAAAGTGCTTCGTCTGCTCAGTTTTTGACAGATTTCATAATTATTCTTAATTTAATATGCAATGTTTATTCCACAGATTTGATTCTTATGGTTAAGGGGGGCCGTCCTACTATCGTCAACGTGAGTCTGATTGAAAAGCTTGTTGTTTCATCCAGCGCAATGTTAGAAAAAGAGGCAAACCGAAAAGAGAGAGAAAGCGCCTGATCGCTCTGTTGGCATTCGGTTACTTTCGCCGCTCACTCGCGGGTAGTCGGCCCTAGGAAGAATAGTGTGCGGAAATTTCATAAAACTTAAACACGTATTTCCTGGCTTTCGTAGGCCTTACAAGTTTGTCAAATAAAACTTTGTCGTTTACAGTCTCCATTACATTTGCAAGGTTTCTATCTAAATATTTCTTTACTTTTACATTAAAAGAGTACATTATAAACGCCCAAAGTGTAATTTTCGCAAAAATTAGACCCGATTTTGGAGGCCTGAGCGAGAAACCTAAAAATATTGTGCACAAGATACCAATTAGTTAAAAATTTTAACGAAAGATCTGTTACAAACCACGCACGAGCGTTTGTATGAAGAGTAAGACGGGGCCGCTCTTAAGTCTACCGATAGATGCGGATAGTGCAATTAATTTTTCAAAAATCTTGTCTGTAGACCTTTGAGTTCCTTTTGAGTAAAACTTGCTATTTTGAATATTTCGGCTAGATACTTACCCTCCAACACAGAAAGTATGCCTCCAGGTAACGTTGTTTTGTTCCACCCTATATAGAAATCTGGATAATCACCTTGGTATCGTGTTCTGGTGATTTTCTTAAATTCGAGATTTTATTTAAAACCTTTTCAATGCCAAGTGAAGGTAGAGCATGGTCATGCAAACTCAAATTAAAAATTATGTCGGTCGTAGGTATGTAACTACAATTCGCTTATTGTTTTTTTTTTATTTAGTTTACAAGACAAATAACAATTATTATAGTCAAGTTGATTGAGAAAATAAGAAATTAGGTATAGTAGAATTCATTTTATTAATAACTACTTTAGTAAAAAAAAACATTGCCCTTTGTCTCAAGTGTGTGAATTTTTTTACCATAAAATATTAAAAATAAATGTTTTCCTCTACCTACACATAATATGAAGAAGAAGTCCTCTGTTTGCACAAAAATAGCAAACTTTTAGTGAGGCGTTTCGCGAAAAAACTCCCATTTAAATTAGAACTCATGGGTATTTTTATGAACTCATGGGTATCATTTCATATTATGAATTATAGACTTATTATGTACTTTATTTTTATTTTAACAAAGACCTTATAGGTACGGCAATACACCTAAGTACATACCAGTTCTCTGATGTTAATAGAGAGGAGCTCAAAGATGACATATCCGATAAAGTACGGTCTGCCACTTTCATTTGGCGCCCTCATTTTACTTTATTGGAACTATTTTTAACAAAACGCTTAATTATTAAATGAAATAAAAACGTAAAAATACTCGCGGCGCGCAGCTAGTTTACACTCGTGACGTTCCGACCGCTTTATAAAGGGTACAAAGTCGGCGCGCGGCCAGTCGCAGCCATGTCCCCTAAAGGAGGCTACCTACCCCGGGTGGTGCTCGCCTCGCTCGCGGTCGGAGCGCTCGCCTTCGTGCTACGCTTCCCCCCCTTCCCCCTCAGCACGAACACTAAGCTATCCCTCGGCTACCACCAAGAATCCCTCCTGAACATCTCCACTAGAGTCTCGCGCTACGGACTCATCGCTCAAGAATACACGGTCGAAACTGATGATGGATACATCCTCACGCTTCATAGAATACGTTCCGGAGTTGAAACGAAGAGAGCGCCCGTGTTTATGATGCATGGACTTCTCCAATCCGCCGCGTCGTTGCTAGACGCCGGACCGGACGCGGCGCTGCCGTATCTGCTCGCGAAAGACCATGACATATGGCTGGGGAACACCAGAGGCAGCTATTACTCGCGGAAACATAAAACTTTGAACCCGGACACGGATTCTGCGTACTGGCAGTTCTGCGTCGATGAGATAGGGAGGTACGATCTCCCAGCGTTCGTTGACAAGATCCTCAACCTGACTGGGTCGGAGCAGTTGAACTACATCGGGTATTCGCAAGGAGCTGGCTCCTTCTTCATCATGTGCTCTGAGCTGCCACACTATTGTGACAAGATTAAGCTCATGGTGGCGCTTGCACCGGCCGGCAGACAGAAGAACACGAAGTCTAAGCTATACCGAACGTTTTTGCAAACTTTCGAAAGCTTAGAGCCAGTACTGAACACATTAGGAGTCCAAGAGGTGTTCTCCAAAGGATCTCTATCACAAGAGTTTCTAGAGTTCTTCTGCCAGTTGTCCACCTTTACAACGCATCTCTGCGACAAAGGAAAAGACATCCTAGACTCCATTTACTCCTTGCACCCTGGATCGGTATCCGACGACACTATAAAGGCTTTGTTCGGGAATTTTCCGGTCGGAACGTCAGTTCACAACCTGGCACGCTACGGACAAAGCATGAGGAGCGAGAATTTCCACAAATTCGACTACGGGAAGAAGAAAAATCTAGAACTTTATAACAGTGAAGTGGCTCCTAACTATAACTTAACTGCAGCAGAAGTCCCCGTGGTTGCAATTTATGGAAGGAATGACGGGTTGGTGGACCAGAGCGATGTAGAGTGGTTGTTGAAGCAACTGCCTAATCTGGTGGAGGCGGTGCTGGTCAAGGACCCTTTGTGGAACCACCTGGATGTGGCCTACAGTCAGTACACCGGGGAGATGGTACTTCCCAAAATAAACGAGTACTTAAAGAAGTACAACGCTCTGTGATATTTTTTATGCGGTTTAGTGCAGCTTTTTGCATTTATAGATACAGTATTTTGGACTGTGTAAATATAATTTTATGTGTTATTAAGTGATATTTATATAAACTATTGTTCTTCATAGAATATTTTATATGATAAACAAACCAAGCCAGGTTTGTTTACGGTGTTTATTTTAGAACTCGTGTCTAAAAACTTATTGTTAAGACTTAGGTAAAAATTTGCACACATTTAATGAAATACAAAACGTGTGATGTCTGAATGGGCCTTATAATTATTATTAATCGTTAGTATTAAAACTATAAAAAGATGCGTGTATCATTATCCACTTTGTTTGCAAGTCGGTTAAACACCGGATTGCAGACAGGTTTGTGTACTTACTTAGTTTCACACATCACTGCACCCCTCGATTGCAATTTTATTACGGCATAGATACCTTACCTGCATTTTGCATAATTTTAATTATAACAATAATACGTAGGTATTTATTTATTCTCGGTATTCTGCTCTAACCTACTAGAAAGTTACGTTATCAAGGACGGTCTTGGACCTACCTAATACTTCTGGCAGCGCATCGCGGTTTCACCTGCGTAGTTCTGCGAAGTTCCGGGATAAATGATTCCTCTTTATAATATTAAGTATAGACAAATAATCATCATCATAATATCCTCGGCCAGTATCTGTATACTGGCCGAGGATATCATGATGATGATTTACCCAGGCTTGGCCTCTTATACCCAGCAGTGGACAGCCACTGCTGGGTATAAGAGGCCTTCTCCATTTGTGCCCTAGGCATCCTGTGCCCAGCGATCACCCACCCGCATGCCACGCTAGCGGGCATGATGGCATTGCCATTAATGCCGATAGGTGCTTATTAGGGGAGGCCTAGGTTCAGCAGTGGACGGCTAGAAGCTGGTCTTGTTGCTGTCGTGGTGTTAAGAGTTATCCTATATTTGGGCACAGTTGCGTGCAATATGGAAATGAAAATGTTTATTTTAAAGTAAAGTAAAAAGTAAAAAGGCGTTTATTTTGCAACCATTACACATAATTAGACATAGAAAATAGATGGGTACACAAGATAAAGGTTACAAAAAATGACCAACACTCAGCAAATGCTATGGCAGGATGTGTCCTGCCAGAGCGCTGGTCTTCCGTGGAGGCCATAGTAAAACGCGTGAGTTACGGCGCAACTCACACAAAAATAATACAATGTTGAAAAAAAATACACAAACCTCAGTAAAACAGAGAAATAAACACATAAATTAAGCAGAAATACAAACACACAAATGAAATAGAAAAACAAACAACTAAAATAAATACATTAAGAATCAAATAGAGTGTACAATTGTTACAACTTTTATGATGGGAAATTTTAATATTAGTAGGTACCTAAAAGAGGTACCGAATGAAAAAACGAACTAGTTGGGGAAGTGGTGAACGGATTGAGTGAAGGCCAAGAACGGTTGCTTACCATAATTAGCATAATATTTTTGAGAGTCAATTAGATATTTTTTTAAACAATTTTTGAAAGTCCAAATTGAGTTACAATTTTTTACTGGTGGTGGAAGGTCATTCCAGCATTTTGTGGCAGCAAATCTAAAGCTGCCACGAAATGCAGCCGTTCTATGCTTTGGACAAATAAGTCGGATGGCGAAACGAACATGACAGCTGGAGAAATGAAGTTTCTCATAAAGATAGACTGGTTGCTTAAATTTGACAACCCCAAACATTAATGTAGCCAGGTGAAGCTTTCGTCGAGACGTCATGTTGAGAAGACCCTTGGCATTGATATAAGGAGAGATGTGACTCCGCGGAGGAATAGGGAAACAGAAGCGTACACATGCGTTCTGAATGCGTTGAGTTAGCTTCTTAGTCCGGGCAAGCATACATTCTCCGAACACGTTGTCCGCAAAGTTCAACTTGGAGAGTATTAGCGAGTCACATAGTTTGATCCGTAAGTCTACGCTTAGATGTTCGCGCACACGATACAAAACAGACAGCCTGTAGAAGCACTGTTGGACAATTTCTGTGATGTACTTTTCAAAACGTAATGTTCCGTCCATTGTTAGGCCCAGATTACGAGCCTCCATCACATGCTCTACAGACACTCCGTCTATGTACAGATTAGGGTTCTTAGACTGTATCAAATCGATTTGATGTTTAGACCCAAGAATTAAAAATTTTGATTTAGCAGGATTAATGATCAAGTTGTTCTTTTCGCACCACGTTTCTATCCTTGCCAGATCACAATTTAAACGAGTGACTGCTACATCGATTGACGCTGGATCACAAGATACATATAGTTGAAGGTCATCAGCGTACAGGTGATAGTCGCACGATATAATTTGGGTAGTTATATCAGTAGAGTAGAGAATGAAAAGGATGGGCCCCAGGATAGAACCCTGAGGAACTCCACGAGTAACAGGTACAGTCGCTGAATGTGTATGCGTACCATTAGAATTATGCACTTCTACTGATTGCGAGCGTTCCGAGAGATAGCTGTCAAACCAACTTACGGTAGTGCTATCAAAACCATAGTAAGTAAGTTTAGATAGTAATAATGTAGTGTTAATTGTATCAAAAGCTCGTGAAAAATCCAGAAGAGTAAGAATAGTTCCTTTTCCGCTATCCCTTGCCATCAGTATATCATCAACAACATCTATCAATGCAGTAGCGCAGCTACGGCCCCGTCGAAAGCCCGATTGCTTCCTCGGCAAAATCTGGTGAGTTTCTAAATATTCATACATTTGCAAGCTAACGACCTTTTCAAGGATTTTTGATAGAAACGGAAGTATACTAATAGGTCGCAATTCAGACAAGTGTTGGGGATTGGCTTTCTTGGGGATAGGTTTAACTAAGGCCTTTTTCCAGAGTGAAGGGAATGTATTCGTTTTAATCGATGTATTAACTAGTGATGTAATAAAACCAAGAGTTTCAGGGAGTGTTAACAAAACCATATCCATAGACACCCCATCAATACCCAATGCATTCGATGAAAAGGACTTTATGATTTTTGCAATCTCGTGGTCATTAATGGTATGCAGCTTGAAACTATAAGGCCCATGTCTATGAAACTCATAGAAAGTTAAATCTGATATTTTGGAGTTATTTATGCCAGGAAGAGAAAGAAAATGATTATTTATCCTATTTGGATCATTAAGATGCGTTGGTAGAGTAGTGGACTTTTGTTTGAAAGTGGCTACATTCCTTTTTATATTTTGCCATAAATTACGTGGATTATGGGAGTTGCGATTAATGAAATGTTCAAAAAATTGTGATTTTTCTATGGAAAGAGCGTGGGCAACGTATTTTTTTAGGTCCTTATAATATTGTATGTGGGTTTCTTTTTTGGTAAAACGACTTCGAGCATATGCCTTGTCTCGTGTTTTCATCATCTCTTTTATATTGTAGGTTATCCATGGATATGACTTTACTTTAAGAATTGACCTTTTGATTGGGGCATGCTTGTCGAACAGTTCAATGACTTTTGCATGAAATGCATCTACCATATCATTTACATTATTTGAAATTAGCTGGAACCAATTTATAGCAGCAAGGTCGTCATTGAAGCTATCAAATTCTATTTCCTTTAGCGGTCTATATGAAATCCATTGCGGAATAGATTTTTCTTTTTTAATTTTAAGTCTGCAAGTCAAAAAAGCATGGCTACTCAAGTCCGGAATGTGCTCAACAAAAATGTTTAAGAGCTGGTTATTAGAACACAAGAGGTCTATCATCGTGTCGCTGTGATCTGTGAAGTGAGTAGGTACAGTCACGAATTGCTCAAGCTGAAAACAGGCTAGAAAATCTTTCAGCTTCTCGGACGCAGAATTTTTTACTAGAATATTTATATTAAAGTCTCCGACCAAGATGATATCATCAAAAGCAGAGAGAGAAGAGATCGTGTCAGTTAGAGCGTCTATAAAGGCTTCGATATTTTGCCAGGGAGGGCGGTACGCTGTGCCTACAGCTATCTTGCGACCTTTTATGTTAATACGAAGCCACATCTGATCAATGCCTGGGGTATCAGGGTGGGTCAGCAGACGCGCGGTCACTCCACGCTTGATGTAAAAGCCGACGCCGCCACCGCGCGCCCGCCCGCCCACGGCCGCGGAGCCGTGGGCGCGCGGCACGTGACGTAGGCGGTAGCCAGGCACGGCGGGTGCGCGCGCCTCCTCCCCCGCCCTCATCCAAGTCTCATTTATGGCGAGCACATCCACGGGGAAACGATCCATAGCCACCACCAGTTCATCATGCTTCGTAGACAGAGAACCTTTATTTAATAAACCTATAGAGAAATATCTATTTACGATGAATCTTATAACGAATGAAAAATTTACCAGGTCTATTTTACTGTTAAGTAAATCCTCTCTAAGGCACGAAACATGACGTTCGTTGACAAATAACACTAAAGGGCATAGAACTAAAATATACTGAATAAAATATTTTTCAGGTAAGTTAAAACTATTATAACACATGTCGCACACTGTGACACCTTTTAATAAATATTCTAATCTAAAAACATAAACATTGAAAAATAAAACAACTACGAAACAATAAATAATTTCACTGATCACGCAGTGTTCCAAATAAACGTAAAAGTTCACTTTGCAAAACAAAATAGTCAAAGATCGTTCCTCTTGAGAATAAATCATCATAATATTTATAGAGCACTTTGAAAATGAAAGATTATAATAACACTTTGAATAAGACTGTTTATAAAAGGATGGGTAAGAGTTTATCGAACCTGTTGCGAGCCAAAAACCTTAGCTAGGTCACTCTCCGTGCGGATCCTCCGCGCTGGCTCGCCGTGCTCGCGCCGTACTAGGATGGCTCCGTCCTTCGTCCACACAAACTTCCACCCCAGGCGACGCGCTTCGTCCCGTGCGCGTCGGAATAGCAGGCGGTTGGCGCGCGTCAACCGCTCATTTTGGAACCCCAATAACAAAGAACAAAGTTTTGGGAAGCTCTGTCTTCCGTTTTAGTTTTTTAAAATTTGTGTTACAGAAGGAAGTCTGTTCCCAATGCAATGCAAGGTACATTGTTTGTAGTTTCAGAGGGAACGAGCAACATAATAGAAATGACACCTAATCTAGATTAGATCTATTTATACAAAATAACAGTTATGTTAAAACAAAAGAAACTAAACCTAAAAGTGCATGCGTAAGTATTTAGAGCTAAATTTAAACAAAAATAAAAGTAAATTAAAATAATAATAATAAAATAATAAGTCAGTAGAACATAGAGTTCGACCCCGTTCTTAGACGTAACATTTGTAAATGTTAACAAAGTGTGATAAGCTATGACTATTAAAAAAATTAGGAGCATTTTTGTACCTATTGTTAATATGTAGTGACGGGTTTTCTGTAATAATAATGTTAGGTTAAATTTTTCCAGTAAATAACTTTTCAATGACTTATTGGAACACTCAATACAACATAAATGATGTTAAATATCACGATAGGTACAATAAGATTTAATTATTAATAGTAATAATTACAAAAATCAAAAAATCCTATCGTTGCCAAACACCTTCCAATCAATCAAATAAATATCGTAATCAGCTTAATATAATAAAAACAAATAATCACATGACAATAGTTATCGAACAATTAATTTTTGCCAAGCCAGATAATGGAGATAAAAAATTATGAAAAAAATGGCTGTCTCTAAAGTCGATTTAACGTGATAACGCCATTTACTTGATTATTGAAAACTAGCTGCGCCCCGCGGCTTCGCACGCGTTGTTCCTATGGAAACATTAAAAGGTGATTTTCATCCCACGGGAACAGATTTATGGGATAAAAAGTAACCTATGTTTTATTCCAGGACTAGAATTACCTGAATGCAAAATTTCAGCCAGATCTGTCGAGTAGTTTTGGCGTGAAGAAGTAACAAACATCCATCCATACATCCATACAAACTTTCGCCTTTATAATATTAGTGTGATCTTACCTCGTAGTTTATTATTATTAAGGCGCATACCCGAGCCAATCTGACAGCGTTACCTATTTTATCATATTTTTACGTTTATCATAGGAATTTTTTAAAATCCTACGTTCAGTTTGTGGTATCTATTATAAGCTATTTTTTAATACCTCTTTCATAATTTTATCTCATATAGTTTAGGAGGAGATACAAAAATAGAGTTTGGTGGCCAAAAAGCGCAACTTCGTATCTCTTCCTAAGCTTTACAAAATGAAACTATTACAGAGGCATTAATAAATAACTTATAATAGATACCCCAAACTGAACGTAGGATTTTTAAAACTTGCTGCGTTTAACGTAATAATAAGATAAAATAGTTGGGGGCGCCACTTTCGCTGGTGTATGGGCCTTAAACTGTTTTTGCCATTCTAGTGTTAGCTAGATATCAACGCTATCTATTAGACGAAATTAGAACTTTAATCTTCAGTCGTCATGACAACAACATCAACAACGTGACACTTGTTTAAACATGCTACCCATTTCATCACGTCAAAAAGAAAAAAAAAACAGATGTAGTGGCAATGGTAGTGTAGTGGTAGCATTATATTATCTTTGGTGCTACCTATAGCTTTCAAAAGATTGTATTATCAAAGGTTATCAACTCGCGTTGGTAAAATAACAATGCTCCACAGTAAAATATTAAATTAGAAATGGTACCTACATCAAGTCTGGTAATATAATATTTCACGAGAAAAATAATAGCATCTAACATAAAGGCCGTTCGTAACGCAATGTGAAATATAGCTTGTTTCTGACAACATACTGATAAGCCGCGCGAAGTTGCGGGCTGATGAGTGTAAAGGACAAAGCACACACATCCCACTCCGTTGCCGCATGTAACATAAATTGGCATTAAATTAAAGCCTAAACTCGTATTTTTTTTATGCTAACGTTTTACAATGGCAGCATAAATTAGGCGCGATAATCGAGCGAAGCTTGACGTACCTAAGCTCCAAGCAAAATCAGAAATCAATATCGTTTTTTTATAAGGGCTTACAAAATCAATCCCAAACACGTTTTTTTAACCAAATTGTCAAACAACTAGCCTCGTGGACGCTCGCTAGAAACAAGTTATAGGATCATACAGCTTTTTGCAGACCGTGCGTCAACAGCGAGCTCGATGCTAGCTTTCGCCGCGTGGACTGCATGCGGTCAACCAGACAGAGGCGTGCGGGTGTTGTGCGGGAGCGGTGCGGCCTATGTGTACACCAACCTTAATTCTGGTAACACTGTGAAGGTACATTGATTGATAGGGCATTGACCTCTTCGTCGAGACCGAGACCTTGTTCTGCCAAATAACATATTGTTTTTTTTAGTAAAATTGTTGGTAACCTTTAGTTAACGAATAAAATTTTGGATTATTTAATAAAAACAAATTAAAACGAGTCTAAACGTAAATCATTAAATAAAACAGGATTCGAAACGTCAATCAGAAAAAAAAAGCTTAGGACGGGTTTTGCTCCAACTCAACTAAAAAAATAACCACTAACCACAACTGGCTAAAGGTTTCTTAGTTGTTTCTCTACTTTAATCTATGTACCAAATTGACAAAAATATCATTAAAATCACTTTATTCCCGTGTCAGACTTTATTTTTTTAAGTTAACATTTATTGTATAACTAGCTGCGCCCCGCGGCTTCGACCGTCTTTCCCACGGGAACTGGTTTATGGGATTAAAAGTAGCCTATGTGTTATTCCAGGCCTAGAACTACCTATAATGCAAAATTTCACCCCGATCCGTTCAGTAGCTTTTGCGAGAAGGAGCTACAAACATACATGTGTACATGTTTACAAACTTTTGCTTTATAATATTAGTAGGATATTATACACATAGAAATAAAGAGTTTTGATTCTTGATTCAGTCGACACTTCCGTCCACTGCTGGAATAGGCCTCCAAATAGGGTCACCATGAATTTACGTTACAGCGTTACTGTTTTTCCTTATTTTTTACTGCGTTATCCTAAAAGTTTAATGGTCACCACCGAACAACCCACACAGCTTCATCTAGCCCCAATTTAAACAGGCCTTGTGTTATAGGTAAGAAATACATTCACATTTAGAATACACTAGCGGTGCCTCGCGGTTTCACCCGCGTAGTTCCCGTTCCCGTTGGAATTCCGGGATAAATATAGCCTATGTCACTCCCTGAAAAGTAAGCTTTTTAATTTTAAAAGATTTTTTAAATCGGTCCAGTAGTTTCGGAGCCTATTCAATACAAACAAACCATTAAATCTTTCCTCTTTATAATGAGTATAGATTACATAGAATGATAGATATTTTTATCACACATAGAAAATACCCAAAACAAATATTTACAGATCGTACAATCATTTTTCCCGCCGTGGGAATCGACACCGCAACTTACTGCGTCGCAGGCGTACTTTCGCCCGCCACCATAGAGGCCGTCGTGAAAGAAATGTTTTTATTTTTTATTTTATATCCAGTGCACATTGATTAGTTACTTCTAAAGAATGAGCCCTAGTATGATTACAATCTACCACAACGTGGGCTAATGAGTTATTTGAAATTAACCTAAATTGCTAGCATAGATTATTCTAAGAACGTGTTCATTAACACCTTTCTTATTGTCTCTTTATATGTATAAGATTTATGGGAAGACACTTTGTTCTTTGGTTTGTTGCACTTCATTTCATTAGTATTAATTTATTACACTACACTAACTCAAACAAGAAATGTTTAATGCTTAAATTAATATCTTTAAGGGCAAAAACAAGATATTTTTATTTCCTGTTTTCTCCTTTAAAAAAATCTTCAAGGGGGAAACACTGGATATCATTTTTTTATGTCCTTTTTTCCCTTCTAAAGGGGGATTTCATGGAGGAAACTGGAATAACACGAAATTGGAACGTTTTCGTGATATAAGTTGTCTACCTAGGTAGACAACTTATATCACGGTAGTTTTATTATTATGAGCACGCAATAAGCAATTGTGAAAAGATACCTACAGCCTTGTTTACTCCTGCAAGGCCCATAATAATGGAAAATAACTTGGTACCTAGAAAATGTTTATCCTACAAGCGAGGTCCAAGTAATTCTCGTATTGGAAAATAACTTTCATAAAGCTTTTCTCATAACTACGCGATAATAAGTAAATATAAGGAAACAAAATTGAAAAAAAGACGATAATAGCCAAGAAAAAGTTAGAATTAAGTACAGTACCTTAAATCTCATCATAAGTGAAAAGTAGTGTTTATTCAGCGTATCAGTAACATAAATTCTTTAAACTGATTTTATTTTATTAAAAAAAACTATAAACCGACTTCAATTATATCAAAAAAATCACGGGAAGCACCAGCTTTCAAATAAAAAAATTATCATGAAAATCGGACCGCCCATCCAGTCAAAAGTTCTGAGGTAACAAACATAAAACAACAGACGAATTGAGAACCTCCTCTTTTTTTTTATGTCGGTTATAAAAAGACGATAATCCTGTGCTACTTACCTGTGTATACCTGTGATACTGGGAGCCTGAATCCTCAAGAAATCAACATATGAATAACGAGGTCTTGAGTTTCGAATATTATTGCAACGTTATTTTTCTTCCTATTCGTGTTCTTTTATATGCCTTCTTACATTGTTTAACACTAGCTGCGCCCCGCGGCTTCGCATCGCATCTTCGATCAAAGTAGTCTATGTAAGAAATCTTGCATACATGCTGAAATTTTGCATACAAAGCGAATGCAAAATTTCAGCCCGATCCGTTCAGTATGTTTGGCGTGAAGAGGTAACAAACATCGATAATTCCATACATCCATACAAATTTTCGCGATTATAAATTAGTGTGATATTAGTATATTAGCATTCTATAAGAAAAAATAAATATTTTTTTCAGCAAATCAGTCATGAAAATATATATAAATGATGTTTTACAGTACTTTTAAACTTTGAAATTTCAGAAAAATAATAATAATTTAGGAACACATCGCTATATTTTGTAATTAAATTTAAAAATGATCGAAAATACATATCGTTGTACGAAAATTGTTCCCCTTGGGGTCCAGAATCACCCCCTCACGGCATGTTTTGTGGCACCTTGTATAATTGTACAATGCCCCATATTAGGTACACTTTTAGTTAGTATATAATGGTGTCGATTCTGTTGTTATAGAATTTGCTAAAATTAGGATTTAGTAATGTCAAACCATACAATTGATTCCTTTATCGATTCCCAACGATTCCTAAATCCTTATTTTAGCTAGTTTTGATGTCAAATAGAAGAAAACTATTCAATTTGAAAAGCTATCGTATAATTGTCATTCGTAAATCCAAATTTTAGCTAATTTTATCTAATTCTAAAACAACAAAATCGACACCATTATCGTTGATCACTGACCAACAAAAAATAATATATGTATCCTTCCAAGAAAAATAACTTATAATAAAAACTTAGCAGAAAAAACTGTAGAACAACTTATAATAGACATGCGAGTATTTGAGGTTCTGATGTATGTTTGTTTCCTCTCTTCACGCAAAAACGACTGAACGGATCGGGCTGAAATTTGGCATAGATTTAGTTCCAGACCTTCAATACATATAGGCTACTTATTATCGCGAAAAACTCGTCCACAGCCAAGGACAAACGCTACTTACGGGATATGTAAAAATTATTCGCTTTTGTGGTCTGCTTTTGGTTTTTCATGGATATTAGGTACCTACCTATACTTATTTTATGTTATTGATTCTTGGTACAACCACAATGTCATCTATTGAAAATTTCATTTCAATCAATCATCATGTAAGTACTACTACGTACCTTTAGGTACTTTAAAGACTAACCCCCTTATTCTTAATAATCAACTTAGCACACTACTAAATATCGCTCTGTCTTCTTCTATTGACATAAGTCAGACTGAGAAATAACGCTACTTAGCAGCTGTTTATGTTAGCAGAACATCACATCACACTAATATTATAAATGCGAAAGTTTATATAGATGTATGGATGTATAGATGGATGGATGGATGGATGGGTGGATGTTTGTTACCTACCTCTTCACGTCAAAACTACAGAACGGATTTGGCTGAAATTTTGCACACAGGTTATTCTAATCACGGAATCAAACGTCTGATTTTATCCCGTGGGATAAAAATCACCTTTAAACGTTTCCATAGGAACAACGCGTGCGAAGCCGCGGGGCGCAGCTAGTTACGAATAAGGGGGTAAGTTAGTACAGGATTTTATGGGCGCCTTCCCACTGTGTCGTCGTGACGACAGAAAGTCATGCAGTGGCTTGTATATTTAAATTTTTAAATAGAGGTGCTCACACATAGGCCGACACGACTAACTGTGGTCCACGACTTTTTTGGTCAGACGAGATATTTTCGTCGTAATGGGAACAGCTAGCACGGCCGTCGTAAAACGATAAAAAATTCACGATTCATATTGTATCGTATGTGCCGTTAACCGTAAGATATCCTCACGATCCAATGGGAATAACTATGGTTTATCCATTTTGAATGAAGCATGTTAGTAAACAAAGTACGACACAAATAACAAAATATCACTTGCTTGGCGTTGAGTTTCAGATATAATTTTATGTAAGCAATTTTTATTGAAGGGAGGATCTAAAATCGACAAGTAATGTAAATTACGTATAAAAGGACGCGCCAACAAAGTGAATTTTAGGTTAAGTATGGGCGGTTTGTTTACTAACATTCTTCATTCAAAATGGACACGGTATAGATACGATAGTAGTTCGACGATAAAAAAACACGACGACACAAGAACGACAAACAGTCGTTATAATGGAAATAGTTAGACACGATTGATTGCCATGTGCGACCACCGAACCGATCCCCAACCAGCATGCCCAGTGTGGGGACTATGGGCACTACTCCCACGAGATTAAAGCCAATAAGTCGCTTATCAGACGGGGGCTTGCGTCCAGCAGTGGATCAATATAGGCTGTTGGGGTGAGGACACGATCGATAGTCGTCCGACGATAAATGTGCGGTTACGACACAGTGTGAACGCACCTTAAGTCACAGGTTAAGGTCTTGTTAAGGTAAACATGGCCGCGCACTTCAACTTGACATTGCTTTATCAATTGCAACTCAAGGCTAACAACATAAAGTGCAGTTTACGATAACCCCTTCTCTTGGTAGGTACATTCTCCGCGCGCGATCAGATAGGGATGGAACCATTTCGAATTAACAACAAACTTATATGCATTGTTTAGGTTCTTTGGCAGGGTTTCATCCCAGAGATGTCATTGTCAGAACTGAACCAAATTGAAATGGGAAACACCAGCTTTCAAAAAAAAAGAATCATCGAAATCGGACCATCCAGTCAAAAGTTCTGAGGTAATCAGGTAACAAAACATAAAAATAATAAAACAGTCGTGGAAATGTTTAACTAAACATTTCCACAAAAAGCGACTGAAATAATACTAATTTAAACAAAGTTACAGAACGACTAATTTTGGTTTAACAAATTACTTAATAGGGTATATGCATGTGATTTCAAAATGGCTAAAAAAATATATACGTATTCTCTATTGATATAGAAACATATCTACATATTTATTTTTGCATTTTGAGATGTTTTTATTGTAGAATTTAACCATTGAAAAATTGATATTTTAAATCTCAATCGCAAAATTTCAAAACGCTAAGCCATTGACTAGAGCGGACGTGACATCACTGTGCACATTTTTTCTTTTTTTATTCTGCTTGCTGCACCATGATTTGACACTATTCTGCCCACTTGACATTTCGTATTGTCGATTATTTTCAGTTTTTTCGGAAAACCTCTTTCCTGAGATGATCACTACCGAGGTCGTCACCAAAGGTTTTAATCAAGTGTGTACGTCGACGTCACATAAACATGGCGCCAATATGGCAGCGTTTTTATCACCCGAAAATGATTGTAGTTTTGATTTGTTTTTTTTACCTTGTTAATGCGAAATTCAGTGAGCGTCTTATCATTCCTCGGTTAAATAATGACCTAAAGAATCGATTAAAACAAAAAAAAAATCGATGCATATACCTATTACGAAGATAAACAAGAAGGTGCATCAAAAAATTTACCACTCACTACCGTAGAATGGGGTGGCTATGTGCCACATTTCAAGGTTATTTAGTGCTAGCAAAGCCAAAATAAGTTATTTTTTAGGAAAATAGATCAGATAATGCTCTTTATATATTTGTTTACATGTTCTTTATCTCGCCACTAATAAATGAACCATACTTTGGACAAAAAATGAAAAAAAATGTGGCACATTCTCACCTGACCACTTGGGGTGAGAATGTGCCACTTCACAGTTCCCTACATATCTCTTCACATTAATGAAATGGCACGTTGACACCTACCTGTAAGTCAAAGTCAAAGTCAAAGTCAAATCGTTTATTTCTTTAGACTTACAAAATAAGTACTTAGACAAGTCAAATTTTTACTATATAAACAGCTTGATAAATAGTTATTACTATCAAACAAGAAATAAGGTGCAATTGACTCTGATTCACTTCAATTTTTTGTCCACTAGAGGAAGAAGTGAAAAAGAAACCACTAGCAAGTCCATCGCTTATCAACTAATACAATCTTAGGATAACTAAGTCTAACTGGTTTTATATACTATTGTCTGTATGGAACTGGGCGACATCCGGCCAAGCATTGACATCATTGACGTAGTCATCTACGGAGTAATAGGCTTTCTTGTTAAGATTTCGTTTTATGTACAGTTTAAATTTACGAATAGGGAGTTCAGTTGCTTCAGATGGAAGCTTATTATAGAATCTTACGCAATTGCCCACAAATGATTTGCCTACCTTTCGTAATCTATATGATGGGATGTGTAATTTGTTCTTGTTTCTTGTATTTTTATTGTGAACATCACACCTTTTCATAAAGTTATCTCTGTTTTTGTGTGTATACATTAGATTTTCATAGATATATTGCGATATTACTGTTAAAATATTTATTTCTTTAAATAATTCCCTTAACGAGTCTCGTGGATTTAATTTATAAATAGCGCGTACCGCCCTTTTCTGAATAACAAAGATAGTCTGGATGTCAGCTGCCTGTCCCCAAAGCAAAATACCATAAGACATAACACTATGGAAGTAACTGAAGTAAACTAACCTAGCTGTATCTTCATCGGTAATGTATCTAATTGTTCGAACCGCATACGCTGCTGAACTAAGTCTGTTTGCGAGAGCATCAATTTGCGGTCTCCATTGAAGAGAGGAATCAATATGTAACCCTAGGAAAACAGTTGAGTCTACAAGGTGAACAATCTCATCCTTTAGCATTATCTTAGTTGGGAGCTCTCTTACATTTGGTAACATGAATTTTATGCATTTGGTTTTTGAAGCATTGAGTAAGAGGTTATTGGCGGTGAACCAATCTAGTATTTGTGAAAGAGAATTATTTACATCGTCATAATTATGTTTATTTCTGTCAACTTTAAAAATCAATGAAGTATCATCAGCAAATAGGACTATATCACAGAGATCTTTTGCTAGAAATGGGAGATCATTTACATATACTAAAAATAGAAAAGGACCCAATATTGATCCTTGTGGGACTCCTAAATCGATTTTTGATCCCCTAGATCTTTCTTTACCAATATCTACTTTTTGGACGCTATCAGATAAATATGATTGCATAAGGTCCAGTGCCTTGTTTTTAATTCCATAATGTCTTAGTTTATTTATTAATGTACCATGATCCACGCAATCAAAAGCTTTAGAAAGGTCACAAAATACACCAATAGCGTTTTTCGCTTTATCCCATGCATCCAATATGTGCTTTAATAGAACTGTACCAGCATCAGTTGTCGATCTACCCTTGGTGAAGCCAAATTGATTTTTATGTAACAACCTATTGAGGTTGAAGTGAGCTTGCGTGAGTGTACTTCGAAAATGGTCCACCAGAGAACTTTAAAAAACAAAAACATTAATGTTGCCATCAAAAAATCACAAATAAGGACGATTTTTTCTGCGTACTCGTATCAGGTCAGGCCCAAAACTTAGTTTGCCCTTAAGTGTCAACCTTCGCACGACTGGGCCCTGCTGGAGGAAAATAAGTTATAGTGCTAAATTCCGCATTAGATGTGCAGTAAATTTTCAAAATAAAGTATTAAATTTTATTATAGTAAATGCTATGTTTTAAAAATTTACGTAGGTACTGCATTGAAGTACCCGGAAATATTGAAAATATAGCATTTATAAAGGTTTAAAAAGAAACTGTTGAGAGTTAACGTATCTACGTGATTTAGGGAATGACCTAGTTAAAAACGACAATAAATAGAATGAACCTGATCGTTAAAATGCGTTATATTTCAAATAAAACTTTATATTTTCTTATTTTTGTTGAAATGTTACTTCTGTGTAGTTTTTGTAAGGCCTGGCCCCAACCGTACGTTTATAATGCCTTGGCACTAAGTAAGCACTGAAATAATAAAAAAAAACAAGATTAGTAGGATTCTATTCTAATGGTATGGCAACACAGTCAATTTTTAAGCGGTAAATTTGTGGCACATTTTCACCTGCGAAGTTTCGATATTTTGACAAAACTCTCGTATTTCAGTAGAAAAAAAACATAATCCTATTGATTTACATTCATTCAATTGCCAATAAAATATACAATAAGCATAACATACCTCGACTACGACAGCTTCCGTAGATTCAGCTGGACAACATAAAGTTTACACCTGATTTTAAATTCGTCCGCTTTGTCTAAAAACTTCTACAAACTGAATGACACTGATAGATGAAAGTAAATGTTTTGCAAAATGAATTAGAGATGGGAAAATGTTTTTAAAATCGATTAATCGAAGAAATAATCTCTATAAGTCAAAGTAGAAAAAGAAATCGACAATAATCTTGCCGATGACCCCCGTGGCATATTCTCACCTGCCTGGCACATAGCCACCCCATTCTACCGGTATTCTTTTTATTTTAGTGGAGGGATTAAAGAAAATATCTTTATTTACCCCTCTAGAAAGAACGTTAAGACATCTGCATACATATCAAAACTGTGATCTTATCAAAGATTGATCCAATTTCGATGATACTTATTTTATTAGCCTGCTGGTGCTTCCCAGTTCCCATGCTTCACTTTTGACAATGACTTACTTCCATGATAAAAGAATAAAATTGAAGTTAGTTTAGTTTTTTTAAACAAACCCAATTCATTATGAATAAAAGAAGGTTAACTTCGAACCTTGTTTGTGTTGGAAGAACACCAACGTTTCATCCCAATTATTAAGCTCTACTGAAGTCTATCTTATAGCTGTTAATTTTCTCCTGATGAGATCGCAAAATAAACGCTACCAAAAGATTAATTGTATTATAGAAATTGTTATAAGGTTACTGGAAGCTGCATAAAATGTCCAGGAGTTTTCTCGACTCACTAGATATTTAAGTTTTTACGATGTACGTAGTACACAATACATAATATAAAATGGTTACAAGACGCAAATCTTTATGCTTTATGCTTTCTCGCTGTTTCTCATAAAATATTAATGTAGGTAAGTAATGTTGCGCGCAGAAACAAGTTTTTAAAGCAGAATCAACCTTGACTTTATAACTCCTACTGTAAGGAAATAAAAACAAACCGAGGCCTGCCAACGACCCGCTTTTTTTGTTTTTAGGGTTCCGTACCCAAAGGGTAAAACGGGACCGTATTACTAAGACTCCGCTGTCCGTTTGTCGGTTTTGGACGTTTGTCTGTTTGTCAGTCTGTCCGTCGGTCACCAGGCTGTATCTCATGAATCGTGATATTTTTATTTTTATTTTACATCACACAACAAAAGGCTTTGTCGCAGAGCGACCACATCGCCTAAATAGTACTTACATATTTACAATATTTATAACATGTATAGTTAAACAGTTAAAATTGTCACAGTTTAAGTATATCTGTTGCCGTTATAACAACAATTTACTAAAGAACAAAATAAAATAAATATTTAAGGGGGTTCCCATACAACTTGTATGGGAACCCCTTAAATATTTTTTTATTTTGTATGATACAACAGACATGTTTTTTATAGATAGTGGTACGGAACCGAAGCGGCCGCTTTTAATTCTTGAATGCAGTTTATGTATTTAGTCGAAATACCGGTTTGGCAGAGTGATCCAACCACCTCGCATATTCTAGAAAAACAATACTTACCCTTTCGTACATATGCAGAAAGAGTATTTTATAAAATGAAATGATGTACTCATTACAGTCATTACTCGTTGTTGAAACTGTGAACAAAAATCAAAGGGTTGTTGGTTCTAGCTAGTAAGGTCTCGGTAAAGTCATGATCAATAGTTACATATATATCCAAGACCGGTCGTATATGGTCCCTTCTCGAAATTCTTTCCGAATACACTTATCTCGGGCAGATTCTGCAGTTAGGCAATAACAGTTTTGAGAAGGCGGCCACGAGGAGGATCCAGGTAGACTGGGCAGCGTTTGGAAAACTATGTTCTGTATTAGTCTTCTCGTCGGTTTAACAAATCGCGAAAGTTTAAAAAGTGGCAATGTAAATATGTATTTAAATAAAATAAATAAATATTCAAAATATTCTCTTGTTTTAATTTTAATTTTCAATGTTTGGCTTTATTGTAGTGAGAAAAAAACATTTCATTCAGGTAAATATCATAAATTCCAGTCATCATTGTAATTTTTAACTATTTTGCGGCAAACCGAATACTAAAACTAATAATCCCTCGGGTAAGCATTTTACGTGATCGTATATTTAACCGGAACCGGAAGGAAACTCGGGGACGTTCCATTCGAGTAGACTCACTAGATAGAAAGGTACGAACGAGGAGACAATTTGATCATCATCCCTTATTGATACGGGTTGTTACATAAACAAAGGATTGGATTACGATCTGTCGGGTCACGAAGTCTAGGTAAAATAGTCAGGGGTTTCCTGTCACTTGTAAATTACGTCTAACACCCGATGCAATTCCATTATATTTTATCGACTTCGAAAAAATTACTCGAACTACGGTAGAGGTTCTAATCGGTTATATTTTCTCGGGTGTATGTATGTATTTCCGTCAATTTCTCCGTCATTTATACACCGAATTCGATGATTATTTTGCAGTTGTATAGAATTTTAGCAACGCTTCGCGGTTTCACCCAGTAGTTCACGTTCTCAAGGGAATTCTGGAATAAAATATAGCCTATGTCACTCCCTAAAAAGTAAGTTTTTTAATGATGAAAGAATTTTTTAAATCGGTTTAGTAGTTTCAGAACATTATCCAGCATACAAAAAAAAACAATCAAATCTATCCCCTTTATAATATTATAGTATATGATATACGTAGAAGGAAGAAGGAAGAAGGAAGGAAGGAAAATAATTTTATTTGCCTTAAAACTACACAACACAATATTTAACTTCACTAATTAATTGTGCATAGCGAGCAAATATGGTCCTCACTCAGCATTGTGCTGGGTAGACCTGGTGAGTCTACTCAGCGCTGGTTTTCAGGGAGGTCAAAGGCAGGTCACGTCCCGGCCATCTCCGCTATTGCATAGATGATCCAGACGTGGTTAAAAAAACCTGAGGGATAAGTATCATCTCGCAAATCTCAAAACCATACAATTAAGAATAAATAATGATTTTATCGAGTATTTATCTCGTTATCTTGTGTTATTATTTCCCCTACATCTATATATATATATTTATAAAAGAAAGTCGTGTTAGTTACACTATTTATAACTCAAGAACGGCTGAACCGATTTGGCTGAAAATTTGCGGGGAGGTAGCTTAGAACCAGGAGACGGACATAGGATATCCAGTTCTCGCGGGAGCTGACATAAAAAAAATCCACGGAGGCGAAGCTGCAGGGCGCAGCTAGTAATTAAATATAATATATTAACAAATCGCGAAAGTTTAAAAAGTTTTATACGATTATGAGTCCGACACTGCATACCGCATACCACAGCGTACGGTGTAGTGATCAAGAGACGAAGGCTTTAGATGTTTTTTTTGGCATCAGGCGTAACCTCCCTTTCGTCGAGCTGCACTGGCAACAGCCCGCGCGGAGGTTCGAACTGGCACCTAAGTGGTGGCCCTCGTGCGTGTTGCCCCAACCTAACTTTCCTCTGCGCTCGCCGTAGCCCGGTAACGTTGTCACGGCCCTCAGGAGGTTAACAACATTTTAACCCTTTCCAAAATGTTAATGACTTCCAAAAAAACACTATATTTGGTTTACACTACTTCCTGGTCGCGGCGTAAGAATATAAGGTTT
This sequence comes from Eupithecia tripunctaria, assembly GCA_955876795.1. Lineage (NCBI taxonomy): Eukaryota > Metazoa > Arthropoda > Insecta > Lepidoptera > Geometridae > Eupithecia > Eupithecia tripunctaria. The sequence goes on along the minus strand of OY041623.1, from coordinate 421,111 downwards.
CTAACCGGAACCTGGAACCCTGTTGTGAAATGTCCAAAAACCGAAAAAGTAATGAAACGGGCCGCGTTCTGATACCTTGAGTGTTGTGTGTACGAAATATTGGAAAGCTCAAAACTCAAATCATGATAAATATCCCGTTGTAAATAGCTTTAGTTTACCTTCTGTGTTTTTCAAAAACCTTCACTGTGACTACAAAGCTAAGCGTGGTCAAATGAATGAAAATATTTATTGAAAAAATACACAACTCCAACGAATGGATAAACGTTCTTAAACACAGACTGCACGTCTCAAATAATAAATATAATAATAAATAATTCTGGACTATTCACACAGCATTATCTAGGCCCAAGCTAAGCAGAGCTTGTGTTATGGGTACTAGATAACTGATATACTTAATACAATACACTACATAGATAGATATTTTTTATTATACATAGAAAACATCCAGAACGCCCTGAACAAATGTCCGCAGATCGTACACACATTTGTCCCGAGGCGGGAATCGAACCCGCAACCTCCTGCGTCGCAGGCGGGCCTACGCCCACCGCGCCACATAGGTCGTCGAAATACATGGAGGCAAGTTGCCGACCGCCGCCGCTGCAGATGAGCCTATGAGCCCTAACTCTATGTTGAGACAAATAAGTAGTTATCAGTTTCTCAGATCTCAGATATGCAGCCTATGTTAGTCCACTGCTGGACATAGGCCTCACCTAATACGCCCCGTAGCAGCTCTTCAGCTTGCCGCATCCAGCATCTACCTGCAATCTTGCACAGGAATATAGAAATGAAGTATTTGTATAAAAAGTATAAATTCGTTTTAATTAGGCATGTTGAGAACATAATAGTTTCGTCTTTGTGTACACCTCGACAGTAATTTTCTAGGAATTCACTTACAGAGTTTATGTTTAAATCACAAAGGGACATTTATGACCTATACCAAATAAAACGCCAATATCCGGACATCCCTAATATAAATTATGTTTTAAATAAAAAGAAAGAGCATAGGAATAGTATTTCACTAATTAAAAAGAAAGAATATGTAGAGCGAAAGCTTAATCATTCAAAAAATCCAAAAAGAGAAGTGTGGGCTCTCATCTCATCTCTCAAAGAAGAGAAGAATAAAACAGTGACAGAGTGGAACTGGAGCTTAGTAAATAGTCTAATGTCCCTATCCGGCAAAACGGTAATAATCTTCGTGTCTCATGCCCACGTACTATGGAAGAAGCCTTACTTTTCTTAGATGGTGTTACTCTGAAGTACACAAGTTTCTAATTTAGTTCTATACCAAATGAAGAGTTACATAAACTTGCCGGTAGAAAAATAAAAGGCTCAAATACGAAGGATCTATTTGATATATCAGGATCCTTACTATTTGATATGACGATGTTTCTTTCAGACCATTTTGTCTTCCTTATTAATGGTGTTTTGCACTCTGATTCCTATCCAAATATGTTGAAAAGTTCACGGGTAACTCCACTGTATAAAGGCAATGGTGAAACTTTTGACATAAAGACCTATCGCCCCATTACAATAGTACCCACGCTCTCCAAACTGATAAAGGCAATCATGTCAGAATCAATAATGAGGCATCTACAACACAACAAACTGTAATCAGACTGCCAATATGCGTACAGACCCGGTAAATCAACTACGTCGGCAACCCTGAAGGTCATACACACCATTAACAAAGGTCTAGAAAACAGAAAGCAAGTAACAGGCATATTTTTAGACCTTTCTAAAGCTTTCGATTCTGTTAACCATGAACTTCTGTTAGAGAAGCTCAAGGTCTATGGAATTCAAGGCAGTAGTCAAAATCTTCTAGAATCTTTTCTAGAGCATAGGGAACAGACGATAGAAATTAAAGTCAACGATAAACATCTTGGATCGAAGCCGCAATGTATAAGTCGTCGCTCGGTAATACTCTATTTTTAATATTTTTGAACGACATTGCCCATGTAAATATCACTGGGGAGATAATACAATATACAGACGATACCACCATGGTGGTTTCTGCAGATACTATAGATGAACTTTTGAATAGCATTAACGACACAATAAATACATTAGGAAATTGGTTCTCAATGAATGGACTAATGTTAAACGAGGAGAAAACTAGCGTAATGGTATTTAATGCAGTGTCTGCTAGAGGACCATCACTTAACATCCCTTTTAAAAGCGGTAAATCAATAGTTAGCGCAAAATTAACAAAACTGTAAGGTTTCGAACTAGACCCGGCCCTTACTTGGAAAAATCATATAGACTCTACCTGTACAAAAATGGCTAAAGGCATATATGCTCTAAAACAACTGCGTCCTATGACATCCCAATTGAATTTTAAAGATATCTACTACTCATATATACACTCTATAATTGGCTGGCATGGCTGGTATGGCAATATACTGTGAGGCAACTCAACCGACTGTGAAAAAGTTCTTAAGATGCAGAAACGGGCAATTAGAGTGCTGGTTAGTGCCAAATTTAAATACTTTTCTAAAGATCATTTTAAAAATCTGAACATACTAAACTCTGCCTCATTATATATCTATGAAATATTAAAGTTTGTAATACAAAATATGTCTCAATTTAGGGTAAGACGAAATCAAAGCAAATACAGTAATAGGCATCAAATGTATTTAGAATCAACTCCTCATAGACTCAAATATATGTCTAAAAAGCAACCTGAAATTAATGGCCCTAAACTTATCAACAAACTCCCATTGTGTATTCGACTCATAACTTGTGAACAATCTTTTTTAAATAATGTGAAACTTCTTTTACTAGATAAAACCATATACTCTGTAAGTGAATTCCTAGACAATGACTATAAACAATTTGTAATACCTCAAAGACGAACCTTTCCTGATCTACATGCCTAAATCAAACCAATCTATGTAACTTATACATAATACTACCTACTTGACGAGAAACTGATAACACCTTACATTAGTTAACATTAAGTTAACCTTTGTTATTGTGTATTTCTTTTTTCAATAAATATTTTCATTTCGTATGGTTTTATCTAGCAGAAGAATTTTAAATAAAACAAGAAAGTCAGCAGTCAATTAACAAAGGTCTAGAAAACAGAAAGCAAGTAACAGGCATATTTTTAGACCTTTCTAAAGCTTTCGATTCTGTTAACCATGAACTTCTGTTAGAGAAGCTCAAGGTCTATGGAATTCAAGGCAGTAGTCAAAATCTTCTAGAATCTTTTCTAGAGCATAGGGAACAGACGATAGAAATTAAAGTCAACGATAAACATCTTGGATCGAAGCAGCAATGTATAAGTCGTCGCTCGGTAATACTCTATTTTTAATATTTTTGAACGACATTGCCCATGTAAATATCACTGGGGAGATAATACAATATACAGACGATACCACCATGGTGGTTTCTGCAGATACTATAGATGAACTTTTGAATAGCATTAACGACACAATAAATACATTAGGAAATTGGTTCTCAATGAATGGACTAATGTTAAACGAGGAGAAAACTAGCGTAATGGTATTTAATGCAGTGTCTGCTAGAGGACCATCACTTAACATCCCTTTTAAAAGCGGTAAATCAATAGTTAGCGCAAAATTAACAAAACTGTAAGGTTTCGAACTAGACCCGGCCCTTACTTGGAAAAATCATATAGACTCTACCTGTACAAAAATGGCTAAAGGCATATATGCTCTAAAACAACTGCGTCCTATGACATCCCAATTGAATTTTAAAGATATCTACTACTCATATATACACTCTATAATTGGCTGGCATGGCTGGTATGGCAATATACTGTGAGGCAACTCAACCGACTGTGAAAAAGTTCTTAAGATGCAGAAACGGGCAATTAGAGTGCTGGTTAGTGCCAAATTTAAATACTTTTCTAAAGATCATTTTAAAAATCTGAACATACTAAACTCTGCCTCATTATATATCTATGAAATATTAAAGTTTGTAATACAAAATATGTCTCAATTTAGGGTAAGACGAAATCAAAGCAAATACAGTAATAGGCATCAAATGCATTTAGAATCAACTCCTCATAGACTCAAATATATGTCTAAAAAGCAACCTGAAATTAATGGCCCTAAACTTATCAACAAACTCCCATTGTGTATTCGACTCATAACTTGTGAACAATCTTTTTTAAATAATGTGAAACTTCTTTTACTAGATAAAACCATATACTCTGTAAGTGAATTCCTAGACAATGACTATAAACAATTTGTAATACCTCAAAGACGAACCTTTCCTGATCTACATGCCTAAATCAAACCAATCTATGTAACTTATACATAATACTACCTACTTGACGAGAAACTGATAACACCTTACATTAGTTAACATTAAGTTAACCTTTGTTATTGTGTATTTCTTTTTTCAATAAATATTTTCATTTCGTATGGTTTTATCTAGCAGAAGAATTTTAAATAAAACAAGAAAGTCTGCAAGGTGCACTACGCCTCAAAAACCCCTAGCGATGATCTACCTCATTATTACCAAGAGATAAAATAAAAGACGAAGCCGCAGGCTAAACACGTATTTCGTAAATAAAATAGATAAATATTATCTTCGTATCGAAAAAAGAGAACCTTTCATTACCGCTCAGAAAGACATCGACACGACTCGCGTCGAACTAGCCGAATTAGGGCTAATGGGGGTAATTTACGGGTAAACGCTGTGCACCCTGTAGTTAGCATGTAGCGAAATCGTGGGCTACGACGACTCAGCATGTACTGATTAAGCTACGGCTGTTCCAATAGCTTAGCTATATATAAAAAAATATTATAGTATTTAGATTGTCTAGTGGACACGCCTTTAAGGCGCATACCCGAGCCAATATGACAGTGTTAGCTTTGTTAGAAATGAAACCTTCCTTTTAAATTCTCATAGTTAGATAAATGTAGATGTTCAATGTAAGCTGTCAAAAATGTCGGCGTATGGACAGCAACCCCGGCCGAAAAGAAGTTGAAGGCGGGAGATTTTTGGGTTAGAGGATTATTGTATTCTGATTGTTTTGCGAAGGACTGTTAAATCGAGTAATTGATGGAAAAAGCAGGATTGATATTAAAAACACAGGGTGTTTAGGCAATGTTGTACGATAAACAAATGTCTATTAAAGTAATGTATTACTCAGTACTGGTATTTGAATATTAATTTGTTTTCAACAGCGATACCTATTTTATCATATTTTTACGTTTATCATAGGAATTTTTAAAAATCCTACGTTCAGTTTGTGGTATCTATTATAAGTTATTTATTAATGCCTTTGTAATAGTTTCATTTTTAATTTATCGTAATAATAAGATAAAATAGTTGGGGGCGCCACTTTCGCTGGTGTATGGGCCTTAAGTTTAACTGCCTAAGGAATTTACTTCAAAATCGTTATTTTTTTATTTTCCGATTTGTTGTTTCATTAACTTGTAATTACGTGATGCTGAGCTTCAGATCACTGACAGTCTGAACCCTTTGGGCTTAGCACGAATTTAAACTTTGCAAATTTGGCCTTCGACTCGATATGGCCAAATTTGCTGCGATGAAGCTGGGCATCCTGGCTAAGGTTCGGCGGTACTTCACACCGGGACAGCTCCTCAGTTTGTATAAGGCGCAGGTCCGAACTTGCATAATGTACTGCTGGCACCTTTGGGACGGCTCGGCTAAATACCAACTTGAAGCTCTCGACTCGATTGAAAGACGCGCTGTTAGACTTGTAGATGATGTCTCGCTAACAGAGTCTAGCCTACAAAGCCTCGATCACAGGCGGCGCGTTGCCAGACTGTCTACAAATACCACTTTGGTGATTGTGCGCAAGCATTGCACGACGTTATTCTATCTTCTCCCTTCCATCATAGGACCAGCAGACGCACAAAATCATACCACCCATTCCTGGTCGACATACCACAGTGTCGAACCAAAAAATTCTGCTCTAATTTCATAATTTTTTAGCTGTGGATGCTAAAAAGTGGAATGAACTTCCTGCGTCTGTCTTCCCATTAGAGTATAATCTTGGAGTTTTCAAATCTAGGATAAATAAGTTCCTTCTGGAAAAGCGTGCATCATCTTAGGCATCCATCTTAGGCTATCTTCGCTTTCGTAAAGTGAGCTGCTAGCTGTCAATCATCAATAAAAAAAAAATATCACATAGCTGTTCTCCAAAATTGGCTCCACAACCTTGTGTCCAGTATGCCAAACTGGCTCGAAGCTGTGATGAAAGACTACACCAGTTATTAAAAGTTAAAACACACTTATTTAACGTTAGTTGTGTTTTAGGCTAAAAATGCCTATGCCATTGTTTTATCTTTTTTAGGGTTAAAAATTTATAGATAAATATAGTTTCAAAGCAAGCTGATAAAGTGTTCTATCTATCGTTTTTCATTTTAAATGTCTAAATTTAATAGTATAGAAAAAAAATTGTTATGCAGGCCATTGCAGGAACGGTCAAATTAGGTCCAATTATGTCCACCCAACTCAGTCATGGTCCACCGGCGTCACTGACGTTCGTTTTCTGCGTATTGTTGTCTCCGTCGCACTTCGGTCTCGGACACAACACAGGCCATTTGAGGAGTTCGCGCTGCTTGATGTTTACGCTGTTGGCGTTCCCTTTTTTTGGACTCGCTAGTGTTTAGCATTTGCCACAATCTTTTTTTTAATAATAAATAATAATATGAAAAAGGCTAATGTCAAACATAACAGTTATTGTCACCAATGACAGCAAATGTCAAAAGTGACAGTAAATGTTAAAAATACACACCATCACACAACAATGCTTATTGGCGGCAAAAAGGAGTTTTTTCTAGTGACTAGTCTCATATACATATACATTAATTGTCTATTTAATATTCGAAAATGCAGAATGAGGAAAATAGTGCGATGAAAGCAATTTCCAAAAGACTTAACAATTAGGTAGTTATAGAATTATTTAAGTAGAGCTTTGTGAAATAATCCAAACGTAGCGGACATTCAGACTCAGAAATAGAATTAATTTTCCGTAGAAATAGCATCAGACTGCTTCAAACTTTAACCAGCGCTCGCTTTGATACAAATATGGCTAAATTTAGCAGATATGGCCACTAACTTATCAGGTTTATTCAGACAATTACACTACGACAGTTACACTGTAGTAGTAACACTGGTAAAAACTCCAAATTTGCATAGGTAATGTAATTTAAATAGTTTTATTCTGTTATTTTAATTTTAGATGTACTGAATATATTATTTTGAACCTAAACCAAAATTCAGAAAATATTATAAAACGCAATAAATTAAAAATATCGTAGTCATTGGGTTCATAGAAAGTATACAGTCTTATTTAAAAATATTTTATTATTTTTTAAATGAAATCACTATCGTAAAGTATTGCAATGCGCATCCAGAATTTTATTAATAAATAAGCGCAATTTTTACCCATACTTTCTAAAAAAAATATTAGGTAAATCTATCGGTCCTCAAACAGTCTTTCTGTTACATTTGACAAAAAAAGCTGCTCACGGCAGCTCTCAATGAGAATTAGCAGAAAGGTAGATTGTCCCGGAGAAGAAAAAATAAGATACTTTTTATCCGGGAAAATTGCGTCGAAGCCACACAAGCACGAGCTAGTAGAATACGGCACTCACGCACGGCACTCAGGTTGTATCTAATATGACAATAGATTTACCTACGTCTCACTTGCATTATTGAATAGATGTTTCATACTTCATCAAAAACTGTTCAATCACAGGGAACAGCATCGTTGGCACATCTTGGCTGTACACCACATCCAGATGGTTCCAGAAGGGATCCTTGATCAGTACAGCCTCAGCGTTGGGAAGCTTCCTCATCAGCCACTCGATGTCTCCCGTATCCACGATGTCATCGTTCCTGCCGTACACCACCAGCACAGGCGCAGTCACGGCACTCAGGTTGTATCTCGGGGCTCTGCTGGACCCGTAGACCTGCAAGTTCCGAGAGGGCCCATAGTCGTACTTCCGGCAAGTCCTGGAACGCAAAGCTTGCCCGTATTTCACCATGTTCTGGACAGAAGTCCCCGAGGGAAAGTTCGAAGCCATGTTGATTATGGACTCTTTGGTGAAGGAGCCGGGATGTCGACCGTCCAACAAATCTATGATGGTCGTACAGAGCACCCGCCCGTAGTCTGAGAATCGACACATGAAGTTGAAGATCTGCTGCAACAGCCCATTCTTCGGCAGCGCCTCGAAGATGCCAGCTTTGTACAACTCCTTCTCAAACCTCATGTAAAACATGACGAGCTGTCTGAACAGAAAAGACTTCGTCAGTAAATGTCTTCCAGAAGGCGCTATGGCGATGGCTCCGTGCATTTTTCTGCAGAACTGTGGATCCTCGCTACACAACATGAATAACGTCCCACCACCTTGCGAGTAGCCTATATAGATCAGTTTCTCCGCGCCGGTTTTAAATAGAACCTTATCAACAAGTGGAGGAAGGTCATATTTCGCGATTTCATCGGAAGAAAACTGCCAGAAGGTGGAGTTAGAGTCGGGATCGAGTGTTTTATGACGGCGGGAGTAATAGTTCCCGCGGGAGTTGCCGAGCCAGACATCGTGGCCTGCCCGGGCTAGCAGGAACGCCAGACCACACTGTGGGCCACCGTCGAGCCACACGGAAGAACTTTCGAGAAGACCATGCATCAGCAGAATTGGAACTCTTCTCTTCTGTAATCCTTTCGATCGAATCCGCTGCATCCCTAACAAGTAGCCGTCTTGCGTTTCCACGGTGTACTCCTGGGCAATGTATCCAAGTTGTGCTATCCTCTCTGTCACGTTTAGAAGAGACTCTTCGTACTCATTTTCTTCGACATGCCTGTTTTTGGAGTTTATCTGTAATTTAAGCTCTTTCAATGACGACTCTACCTTTTTGGATGATAACAGGTTTTCAAGGTCAAGCGAACGGAGATCATCAATAAAAGATTCAGGTACAGAGTCTTGTGAACCATTTTTTATGTTATTATTAAGTGTGTTGAATATAAAATGGAATGCATCCTGCTGTGCACTGACACAACTTAGGATCGCCAAGAGCGTGTTGGCTGCCGCTGACTTCATGATCACTACTGACCGTCTCGACACGTTTCCTGTTTATTTTAAGTATTTCAAGACCAAGGTCATCATTCTTCAGCCATTATAATTAATATAACTGTTCCGGTGAACAAAATGTCCACTGAGAGCTAGAGCTAGAGCTCTTCAAGACGTTCTGAAAGTTACAGAGTAAGGGACTTGCAAATATTATCATTTACAATTATGATAGAGATAATATGCAATTATAATTAAAGATAATTTATACTAGGTACTACTTAGTTGAACTTTAATGTAATTTATATTATAAAATAAATGAACTGAACTGAACGATCTATGTAATGTATTGTATTATGTATTATCAGTTATCTAGCACCCATAACGCAAGCTTTGCCCAATACACCCAGCATCATCTAGCTTGGGGCTAGATGATGCTGGGTGTATTTTTTTTTAATTTGTTTACCCATTTTTGTTCGTTGGCGCCGATCTACAGACGAACGTTTTGTTATACATAACTATCTAGATTTTGCGAATCATCGCATTCCAGCGCCTAGATTCTATACTAACCTAGTAACAAAGGTAAATGCAAGTGCAACTAAAATTAACACGTATAAAATTACGCAATAAAACAGCAGTTTGTACTTTTTGAACCGGTCCATTATAAAATCACGTAATGAAAAACATGAAAGTACTTTATAAATGGCTTATTGAATTATAGATACTTCAATATAATTTCCTACTTCCTACATTGAAAGAAGATTTTACAGAGTCTAGACTATTTCATAACATAAATCGTTTATTGTTAAACAACACCCCTAAAAGCTATCCTCTATGCTATCGAATCGTAAACATCCTCAAATATCCCAAAAGCAACGCAATCTCCAAAAGAAAAAGGCCTGGAATGTTATCAATGATTCCGCGTGGCGGAGCGGGGTCGACGACCCGTTATCGATCCCTACAACTAGGTCACGCTGACAATGCAGCCCGAGCTGGTACTACACTACACTACCTAGGTAGTAGGTAGGTGGTGCCGCGGGGTTGCACTGCTCCGACGATACGCCACGCTAGATACGGAAGCCTAAAAAGCACAGGGCCATAATGACTCCGCCTTGCAGACCTAACCGTGGTAGGGTACCACGGTAATGTTTGACACAGATTACTTTACCGTGCGTGACCCTACGCTCTACGTGTAAACATTAGCCCCCTTATACATAACTAGCTGCCCAGACTATTATGAATAGACGGGCTATTCATAATAGTCTGCTAACTTAAAGCATTGCTATTTCTCACTCTGTCTTCTTCTATTGTCATAAGTCAGATTGAGAAATAACACTTAGCAACTACTAACATTAGCAGACCATCCTTCTAATATTATAAACGCGAAAGTTTGTAAACATGTCTGTATGTTTGTTGCTCTTTCACGCAAAAACTACTGAACGGATCGGCTTAGAACTAGCTTTATGCTAAAATTGCGTACAGCTAGTTAGACTTAGAAGCCTGTAATAACACAAAGGCTACTTTTAATCCCATGAAACAGTTCCCGTGGGATAGGCGTGCGAAGCCGCGGGGCGCAGCTAGTTATGAATAAGGGGGCTAATGTTTACACGTAGAGCGTAGGGTCACGCACGGTAAAGTAATCTGTCTAACATTACCGTGGTACATTGATTAATTAAAAAGGGAAGATGAGGTAAAGTTTCTCGAAAATGGCAACCTTATATTGTGTAAAATTGTGTGCTCCCACCTCAGTCACCGTCGGACCGGCGGCACGGGCGTTCGTGTTTCGCGTGAAATATTGTTGTCTCGGTCTCACTTCGGTCTTAGATACGTCTTTCCGTCTTTGTTCTTCTTTGTATTGCACAGGACTGGAAATATAACTGTGAGCGTATGTGTTTGCGTGTAAGTAGTTGTAACACATGCCGATTTTTGAGTAAGCGCTGGGAGAACGTAACCTATCTTCCCTTTTTAATTAATCAATGCCGTGGTACCCTACCACGGTTAGGTCTGCAAGGCGGGCTCATTATGGCCCTGTGCTTTTCAGGCTTCCGTACCTGAAGAGGAAACTTTTTTCACAAAGTGTGATAACAAAATCAAAAATTGTTTCGAACTTATGTGATTTGCTCAGAGTTTTCATTTCAATAGTTCTACCATGGAACTACAGGGATAAAAAGTAGAAACCGAATCTCTGGTTTACAAAAATAAATACATATATATATCTTGAATAACGTTACTTATATTTTTTAAATTTTTCAATATATTTTACCAACAAGGAAATACCGTCTCCTTTTAGGACCGAGACCGTGTTTCCTTGATGGAAAGGTAAAGGATAATCTCCTGTGAAATTAAATACTTGAACAAAAAGCCTTTCAGCCAGAATATAGGCCGAGTACACTCACCCACAAAGATTGGGTACGAGCTATAAGTACACTCATCCACAAAGATAGGTACCTATGAGCTATACCTAAGTACACTCACCCACAACACTAGTATAGCTATAACGTTTGAGAGGAGCTGACTGTAGCTTTTAAAAGCTTGCCGTATTATCCCTCATTATGAGTCCACATCTTTTATGAGTTGTTTCTTTTTTCTCTGAAAGCCTCAGCTATTGTTTACCGCGCGGCCCTCAGAGTGAAGTATAAAGCTAGAAAATCTGTGGGTATAAGTAATAACCTCCTATATCTACGTAGATGTTCTGTATTGTAGCATTCTTTCATTTTCGCAGTAGAACAATAGTAGGTATTTGGTCTATATCATCGCCCCGCGCCGCCGGATCGCCCGTGTGTAGAAAGATTAGCCCGATATGACAAAGGCTGATTTGTTGCGAATGCCTAGTTAATTTAATTCGACAAGATGGCTTAGTGATGTTTAGTCATATGTATTGTTGAATTTTGATTGTTCAATAATCGGCATAGGCGCCGCCGTTTTGCATTTAGCCTAGACATTCTACAAACGGCCTGATTCTACGATCCGGCATTATGTACATAAAATTATGTAATAGGGTATATGCATCGATTTTTTTTACTGTTTTAATCGATTCTTTAGGTCATTATTTAACCGAAAAATGATAAGACGCTCACTGAATTTCGCAATAATAAGGTAAAAAAAACAAATCAAAACTACAATAATTTTCGGGTGATAAAAACGCTGCCATATTGGCGCCATGTTTATTTGACGTCGTCGTTCACACTCTATTAAAACCTTTTGTGACGACCTCGGTAGTGATCATCTCAGGAAAGAGGTTTTTCGAAAAACCTGAAAATAACCGACAATACGAAATGTGAAGTGGGCAGAATAGTGTGAAATCATGGTAAAGCAAGCAAAATAAAAAAAGAAGAAATGTGTACAGTGATGTCACGTCCGCTTTAGTCAATGGCATAGCGTTTTGAAATTTTGCGATTGAGATTTAAAATATCAGTTTTTCAATGGTTAAATTCTACAATAAAAACCTCCCAAAATGCAAAAATAAATATGCAGATATGTTTCTATAACAATAGAGAATACGTATATATTTTTTTAGCCATTTCGAAGTCACATGCATATACCCTATTGGCCATAGAATATAGTCGCCGGCTTATCAAAAGAATATTGTTTCTTATTGTTTTTATTTAACTAACCTGGGTTTGAAAAGAAAGTGCTTTTCTTATTGTGTTTCTGACTTCATCTACACCCTACACCTATGCTTGTCCACTGCTGGGCACAGGTCTCCCCCGATAATTCATAATATTGGCTCCTTATAATCCCCACACTAGGCTTGAGATCGCAGTTCCGGCATGGATCTAATCTGCAAGCAACAAAACTTCTGTCTTACAACAGTGCAAATTCATTCCAATCAAAATAGATTAGTTTGCTATTTTAATACATAAGTGACTTCAATATATGTAGGTTAAAATGTTTTACATTGTAAACTGTTACGGAGTGAGCCAACCCAGCGCGCCACAGAAGAGAACGTGGTACCACTTCGTTTCGCGTGCAAAACTTTTGAATGGCAACCCGAGGAAGTTGCTATTGTAATTCTAGAAGGCGTTTAGCAGGAAAATTAAATGATACCTCAACACGATCGCTGTTGAAATGTTCGATTTAAATGGAGGTTGTAACTTCTAAACATGCTATAAATTTTAAAGGCTTTGTTACTTATTTAACGAAGTGTTCATCAAAGTTGATAAACTTGTGCCGTGTTTTTGAGGGTTGTTATATTTTTTCATTGGAACAACAGAGTTTTCCAAATGTACTTATAAGTAAGTATGTAGGTAAGGTAGGTCGCATCTGTTCTGAAGCAGGAGATAATTTTCTGAATTTTATAAATAGTCGGTAATCATAGGTACCATTCATGCTTTTACTATTGAAAGATTCAATAATAATAGCTGTAAGTACAAAAACTGCTAACATCTACGTCTCAAAACTATGGACAACAGACAAATTGATCAAACATATCCAACAAACATTTTGTTCTCGTTTTCTATAGTATTACACAATAAACTAATTTGTATGATTCGTCAAACCCCGGATGTCCTCATCTCGTCCCATCCTGCGGAATCAACTTGTATGAAAGCCATTCTACGAGCACAATCAAACTTCCAAGTATGTAAGCTTCTGAGATCTATTTTATAAGTTACTAGCGACCAGCCCCGGCTTCGCACGGGTGCAATGCCGATGTGTTTTGTTTTTAATTTATCTTATACCTTAAAACGAGCAATTCTTGTATATAAATATAATTATAATTTAATCTGAATCTCGGAAACGGCTCCAACGATTCCATTTCCATGAAATTGAGTATACAGGGGGTTTCGGGGGCGATAAATCGATCTAGATAGGATTCATTTTTAGAAAATGTCGTTTTATTCGTGTGTTCAATAACTTTCATCAACTTTATCGTAATCAATTGACTCTTCCTGACATCTATTGGCGAATATTACTATAATTTCTAAAAAACTAAATTTCCCAAAAAAGAACAGAGTGAAGCTCGTTCATCCACTACTCTTACTATGTGTGGAAGTTGCTTAGCTTAATTTTTATGTGTTTGTTCTTTTAGATTTATAGCTTATTATTTCCCAAAGATAAATAAATAAATCTCTATCTAATAAAAAAACAGCATCAAAATCCGTTGCGTAGTTTTAAAGATCTAAGCATACCTATAGACAGTTTAGTTAGGAAGTTCTCTTCTCGCTTTCATAACGTATCAGATTTATGCAAATGAAAGATTTTATCCATTTTAATTAATTAATTAATTAATTTATTTATTTATTTATTTATTTATTTATTTATTTATTTATTTATTTATTTATTTATTTATTTATTTATTTATTTATTTATTTATTTATTTATTTATTTATTTATTTATTTTTCAAAATAGAAATGTTCGGCTGAGATTCTCGGGAAAAATTATTACGTTAAAATAATTTAAGAAGGCTAAAAATAAATTTCAGTTAAAAAAGAACTTACTTTTTAAATAAAATTATGAACATAATTTGACTTTTTGAATTTGCAATGGAAAATATTGAAATATTAGGTAGTCTGTAACTGACGGTGTGACGGGACGCAAGGCATACCTACTCACAGCGAGCGCACGGCGCGGCGTAACGTATGATTCGTTATGCCGTGTGCTTAAAACCTCTAGATTTATTATAGATCCTTTCATGCATCATTTTTGCATCTTTCTCCATTTTTCTTTTGCAATGCGGATTTTTAGAGCCCTTGAGAGGTTCCTTTCCCACCAGTAGCGCACGCTGACTCCACACATTCACAAAACACACACTCCCAATAAATTGCTGTGACCTCACTCGCCCATTCATTCTACTGTAATAGCATCCTGCAGAAGTAGAATTAGAATTGTTATTGTTTAGAATCCTGATAATATCCTGATAGCTGATAATTAACTTTATTATTATTAATTATTATATAATTATTTTGTTTTACTGCATGCTTTTCTCTGTACCTTTTTCATATTTTTATATACAGTTTGCTAGTGTACCGCTCTCTATGTAATGGCAATTCAATAATTGTTCAGTCGGTCTCCCGCGAAACAGGCCTAGCCTAGTGCGGGGATCATAGGAAATACTCCAGCATTATACCATAAAAATGTAACAACTACTCTGTAACACCTTCTTATAATCTTAATTTCAAATAAAATTATTTTGTATTTTTTTTGTACGATTGGCTGAGCGCAGGCAAACGCCTTTCATTTTTCATTTGTGCAGAAAAACCGACACGGCTCCGAAGTTAGGCGAGTGGCCGCGAGCAACCGCGAGCCGTGACAAGTCACTGCAAATGACCTATATACACGTACACGCTTGTATTCACTCGGCCAGATTGGCGAGCGGTACCGAGCGATGGCAAGACAAAGCAAACGTGTCGTATATACGTTGATATTGGCTTTCACTCGGCACGTTGGGCTAACATGTACTGGAGGCTTAACTACTTTAAGCCTCTTGATCACTACGCAGTACGCGATATGCGGTGCATGACAAAAATAATCGTAAGTAAAACGTTTAGAGCGGCATGTTGTTCCGTCGAAGGCTGCGTCGAGGAAGCAGCAGTACGCAGCGTACTTTTAGTACCAGTTGTCTCACCGCCGACGATGAACGGAATGCAAGTAGAGCAAGAAACTAGAAATGAGTTGGTGAGCAGCGGAAAGCAAGTGTGCAGTTCCGATAGTTTTGTCGCTCTATCTTCTACCTCTTTGGTTTATGAGGAATGCATATCTGTTGTACATTTCTTGAGCAAGAAAATAACCAATACTTAGCCGCTTACGGCGTGCCAGCGAAAAAGACTAACTACTACCACCACACCACCACCATCTAGGTACGCACTATGCTATGGGGCTACCCACTATGCTATGGAGCTACGCACAGTGATACGGAGCTACGCACAGTGCTATGGGGCTACCCACTATGCTATGGAGCTACGCACAGTGCTATGGGGCTACCCACTATGCTATGGAGCTACGCACAGTGCTATGGGGCTACCCACTATGCTATGGAGCTACGCACAGTGATACGGAGCTACGCACAGTGCTATGGGGCTACCCACTATGCTATGGAGCTACGCACAGTGCTATGGGGCTACCCACTATGCTATGCAGCTACGCACAGTGCTATGGGGCTACCCACTATGCTATGGAGCTACGCACAGTGCTATGGGGCTACCCACTATGCTATGGAGTTACGCACAGTGCTATGGAGCTACGCACAGTGCTATGGAGCTACGTACAGTTCTATGGAGCTACGCACAGTGATACGGAGCTACGCACAGTGCTATGGAGCTACGTACAGTTCTATGGAGCTACGCACAGTGATACGGAGCTACGCACAGTGCTATGGAGCTACGCACAGTGCTATGGGGCTACCCACTATGCTATGGAGCTACGCACAGTGCTATGGAGCTACGCACAGTGCTATGGAGCTACGTACAGTTCTATGGAGCTACGCACAGTGATACGGAGCTACGCACAGTGCTATGGAGCTACGCACAGTGCTATGGGGCTACCCACTATGCTATGGAGCTACGCACAGTGCTATGGGGCTACCCACTATGCTATGGAGCTACGCACAGTGCTATGGAGCTACGCACAGTGCTATGGAGCTACGCACAGTGCTATGGAGCTACGTACAGTTCTATGGAGCTACGCACAGTGATACGGAGCTACGCACAGTGCTATGGAGCTACGCACAGTGCTATGGGGCTACCCACTATGCTATGGAGCTACGCACAGTGCTATGGGGCTACCCACTATGCTATGGAGCTACGCACAGTGCTATGGAGCTACGTACAGTTCTATGGAGCTACGCACAGTGATACGGAGCTACGCACAGTGCTATGGAGCTACGCACAGTGCTACGGAGCGGAAGATTAACAAACTAGAACAAGAACTTAAAAATTGAAACAGTTGAGCTTACCCACTGCATACTGGCAAACAATCTAAAGGTGGCAAATGCAGGGGTATTTTAATTTCTATTCGATTCGTTTCCGAAGCCAACACACCACATTTTAATTCTATTCCGACGGAACTTTAGTACCTACGCTTTTTCGATTTGTCAAAAGTTTCCGATTTCGAATCCGACGGCCTTTCCGACAAATTAAAGTCCCCTGCTGATCAACAATCCATTTCAAAACGCAGTATTATAAATTATCAGCTCACCGAAAAATAACAGCTCCTTTTAATTACAATCTAGCTATACTAATATAATAATATAAAGAAGAAAGATTTGATTGTTTGTTTGTATTGAATAGGCTCAGAAACAACTAAATCGATATAAAATTGTATTTTATCATTAAAACTTTACTTTTCAGGGAGGCATAGGCTTTATTGTATCCCGTAATTCTCACAGAAATGGGAACTACGCGGGTGAAACTTCGAGACGCTGCCAGTTTATAATAAATGGAATAAAAATGCATTCTTCATTTTCAATTCCGCCGCACAAAACCATTCCTGAACAAACATCCAATAAAATTCTCGTCTCTGCGATCTCTTCATTAAAAATACTCCCTTTTATCACAAGAGGCTTCTCCGTTATCAATAACATCGCAGACAGCGCAGGCCTCCAATTACGGAGCCCTACTCGAGCCCTAGGGCTCTCAGACCGTAAGTGGAGACGACCGAGTAAAATTCTTTGAAATAGAACTGACAAAATAAAATAAATTATAACCCAACGACGGCGTTTACCTAGTTTGCTTATTATTTTAACAATGATATTTACGATCCCGCTATCTCGATAAAACGTTTAAATCCATCATGGTTATTAATACTAAAGTTATTTACAACGATCGATATATCTGCCAATAACTCACTCGCAGGACATTCAGTTATTCCGTGATCATGGCGCATGAAACAGTGCCGAAATATTGGAAAACTCAAAATTCAAATTATGGTAAATATCCCGTTGCAAATAACTTTATCATAAAAATCGGCTATATTATATACATACAAACAAACAAACATAGGGTGCCAATCTCATAATCTTTCTCCATCGATAGTCGGGTAATAAATAACCCTTATTTTTGCGCAGTCGGGGGATAAACATTTTTGAAGGATTCCGTATTGTTCATGGGGATAGGATAAATTTCGCTCGTTTCGTTTGACGAAGGAGACAATGTCGTAACGAATATGAAGTTTCTCAAGGGGGGAAATCGGACTTTCAAAAACCAGAAAGGGGAACCCTTAAGGGGGATTTGTCAAGGGAGAAACTGGAATAACCCCATATTATACATATTGTTATGGCATTGAACTAAAAACCGATATCAAATTCCGTAAAATATTTACACTCTATTATAAGGGTTTTATCTCAGGGGGGCAGTGCTCATAACCCCCACGCTGGGCATAGGGGTGGGGATCGCAGTGCAGTCGTAGAATTGTTATGAAGGAGGCACTGCTACCCGCCCCCATGCATATCCTTTAGTCGCCTCTTAGGTACTACACCAGCGGAAAGAAATAGGGTGGTGCATATTCTAAGCCGTCACTACGCAGCGCTACTATGTATTACCTCATGAAATGTAGCAAAAAAAACGTGAAAAGTGGCAAATAAATAGATTGCGTACCAAAGCGAGTACCTAATACAAGTAGTATTTAATCTAGATCTAGAAAAAAATATGATTCTATTGAAGGCTAAATTTTTGAATTCCAATCTATTTCTATATGAACACCTACAAAGTACCTACTCCAGGATTTGTGAGATATCAACGCTTCAGTATTCAATTGATACGCGATACTAAGGGGATTATCCACCAGAGCACCGTAACTTGATTCCAACAGTGGCGCGGGGGATTGCTTGGAGGATTATAGTTACTGTTCGAAGAATCGAGTTATTTCCGACGACAGGTGAATATTATCGGATAAGTTATGATTAATTTATTGATATTGATTTTAATAAAGTCTTACTCCTGAAGGTCTTTCTGTAAGCTTACGAGGAACCCAGGATAATTCTGTGCTTTTCTATTAAAGGATGCAATGGAATAGTTCGAGATTTCTCGTCAGACAAT
This sequence comes from Eupithecia tripunctaria, assembly GCA_955876795.1. Classification (NCBI taxonomy): domain Eukaryota; kingdom Metazoa; phylum Arthropoda; class Insecta; order Lepidoptera; family Geometridae; genus Eupithecia; species Eupithecia tripunctaria. Next base: position 402,128 of record OY041623.1, on the reverse strand, counting down.
GACTGTTTCACTCTGACACAGGGGAACCCTACGCCATTTTTTTATTCAACATAATGACCGTTTCACTCTGATTAAAATGTTAAAAACATAACATTAAGAAATAAAACGAATTTAAAGTGTAAATCACATACGTTTACGGAAGCTCTTTTAATTAACTAAACTTATGTTTTTTTTTTTTAAGGACTCCCAACAAAAAAATATAACAGCATGAAGTAGTCAATGTGGGCTGGTGTTTTTCTAATCAAAGGGTGTCATAGCGTGCACAAGTTATGAGTCGACTAAACATACATATAAATACATTCTGCTCGGCTACTTCCATAGCCGCCATATAATTAATTTTGTTTTGAAAAACTACAAACCGACTTCAATATTTACAGTTTTTTCATGAATTTTCATGGATCCCACAGCAAAATTTAAATGGGACCACACGGGAAGCACCAGCTTTCATATAAAAAAAGAATCATGAAAATCGGACTACCCAGTCAAAAGTTCTGAGGTAACAAACATAAAAAAAACAGTCGAATTGAAAACCTCCTCCTTTTTTGAAGTCGGTTAAAAATACCGTTAGTATGTAAAAAAGTTGATTTCTAGAGTGTTTAGCTCTGTAAGGTACTCCAGGATTTCTGAAGTAGTTCTGAACTGCAAGCCGTATGAAACACGTTTGTACGATACGTCAATAGATCCCACAAAAAGTTAGATATTCGAACAGCAATACTTTCTGGAAGTTCAAAGCACCGCTCGCCGCCGGCACGCCGCCGCCCGCCGTGTCGTCGTCAAGCCTCCTACGGCGCGCCGCGCCAGTGAGCAGTGACCTTAATCGAATCGTCAGCTGAAGCGAGCTGATTCATCCCTCCATAGGTATATTTATTGTACAGCTGTAGGTATTTGTATTTATTGTTTCCATCCACTTGGCTTTGAACACTTTGAACTCTGAAGGAAATTGGTTTTTGACGCATACGTCTGCTGAGATTTCTTAAACGTTCAATGCTTTCTTGTACGCGGAGGTAAAAAAGGTTCGTACAATTTGAATTTTAGCAAAAACGTATTGATTTGTCTTGTTTCTACTCAGTTAATATAATTCCGGATTCCGGCCTTAGAGCCCGACTGACAAAAAACTAAGTCGTGAAGTCGTCGAAAAAGATGTCCCATAGGCGTCTTTAGCTTGACGCATCCAGCATCTTCTTAGAGTCTTCCACAGATCGTCATCCCACCTGACCGGAGAGCGTCTTACACTACATTTGCCGAGTCTCGGTCTCCATTCGAGAACGCGTTTACCCCACCTGTTGTCGGTTCCTCCCGAGATATTATTTTATACGTAAACAATGAAATAACAACAACTTTATTTATAAAGCATTCTGGTTTTATTACAAATTAACTCAAAACTGTTATTTTACCTACTGTAACTGTTAATTATTTCAGACAGGTCACAAAATAAGAGTCAAAGTCTCATGTATATTTTGTTCTTTCATTTGCCAAGAAACATTTACACAAATTTAAAGCCACTTCATCTTGGCAGGTAGGTACCTACGTAAGTATAAGTACACCTAAAATATGTCTGGACTCTCAAAAATACATTTTATTTTTACGTAAAATCAATGGCGCCCAGATGTTGGTCCCCGGGTTGGCCGACAGGGTGAGCCGGGCAGGTGGAGAACCCTTTCAACTAATCAACCCCTACCGACCTCTACAGGTATCGAAGGCTCTTGCTATTGATTTCAGCTCGATTTTCATACAATTTAATGAAAATCAACGTCTAGTAGCTTGTTATATTTTTACATTATGAAAGTTACCTTCATGTTTTTTTTACCCATACATATTTTGTGATGAAGTTAGGAGTAGAAGACAGATAGACATGTGTTTATTTACTGTCTACAATTTATATATGTATTATGTTTAAGGAAAATAATGTCAAAAACAGACAGAATATAGTTTGGAAACGCACCTAACTCAACATTGGCAGAGAATATTACTAGCATTCAGATATTTAATTGTAATTAACTTACTAACTGACCAATTTATCTTTACAGCGAAATAATTATTGTAGAAATAAGTGAGCTCCTCAATCTCACCTCAACAGCATTATATTCGTCCACTGCTGGACCCAGGCCTCCCCCTGATCAGCGCCTTATTGGCTGTTATCTCATGGGGGGTAACGCCCATAATCCCCACGCTGGGCATGCGGGTTGGGTTCGCAGTTTGGTGGTAGAATTGTTCTGCAGGAGGCGCTGCTGCCCGCCACCGATATATAACCCTTAATCAATGTGACGTATAATGTGAAAAATTATAAATAAAATGTTTATCTGTTTACATATTTGTTTATCAGTTTATAGCCTCTTACGACATTCGCGGGAAGAGTTGGGGTGGTGCAGATTCTAAGCCGGCGCTACACAGCACAAGTGAGCTCATTACTCCTTATAACACATACCTACTTCAAGAGCAGATAGTTAAATAGTTAATTTATTCCCAACATCATCCGACGCCTCCACCCCACTTCTGTTAGTAACGCAAATACCATAAACAAGTCGCAAACTCACCACATCATCTATGTACAATAATTCCTTGGCATCCTGTCAGTTTCCCGTTGTCTCCTTTTTAGTGACGTCAGTAATGGGTTGACGCAGCTTCCGGTACCGGGCGCGTACTTCCGGTACCGTGTTTGTATTGTTCTTATTTTACGAGAGGAAATTAATGTTGTGTAATAACTTCGTAGGTTATTAAGGCCTATGTTTATTTTGATACAATAGAGGGGCTTTGAATCTATTTAAGTATTTATGAGTCAATTACTATCCCGTCAAGATTCTATATCATCATTATTCGGAGCCCAAATTTACTAAGATTTCCACGTAACATCTAATGGATTGTTATTGCTTCTTAGTGATGAATCTGTTCTTTAAAACCTTTCATGTTCCTTTGTGTTATAAACACTAGGGATTAAGTTTTTCCCGCGTTTTAAAACGCGCTTTTCCTGTATAAAATTTGTCGTCCTTCCCTGGGGTACAAATATAATCTACCATTTTTTATATACAACTTCGCTGTTGTATAGAGAATGGTTCCGAATTGATCACATAAAAGTTTTAGTCTCGGAGGTATTTATTGCGTCAAACTTAAAACAACAAAATACTAAAGAAAAATCACAACAAGTTACAACAATTTTGGTGATATCTTGGCCAATAGGGTATATGCATGTGATTTCAAAATGGCTAAAAAAATATATACGTATTCTCTATTGATATAGAAACATATCTACATATTTATTTTAGCATTTTAGATGTTTTTACTGTAGAATTTAACCATTGAAAAATAGATATTTTAAATCTCAATCGCAAAATTTCAAAACGCGCCTTTGGCTAGAGCGGACGTGATATCACTGTTCACATTTCTTCTTTTTTTTATGTTTGGCGCTGCATCATGTCATGATTTGACAATATTCTGCCCACTTCACATTTCGTATTGTTGGCTATTGTCAGATTTTTCGGAAAACCTCTTTCCTGAGATGATTACTACAAAGGTCGTCACAAAAGGTTTTAATCGAGTGTGAACGTTGACGTCAAATAAACATGGCGCCAATATGACAGCGTTTTTATCACCCGAAAATTATTGTAGTCTTGATTTGTTTTTTTTTATCTTATTATTGCGAAATTTAGTGAGCGTCTTATCATTTTTCGGTTAAATAATGAACTAAACAATCGATTAAAACAATAAAAAAAATCGACGCCTAAACTCTATTCTCATCGAAGTTTTATCTCTAGTGGTTTCCATAGCAACGGACGTAAACAAGAGGTTTGCAAAGTTGATGCATGGAGGATATCCAAAAAGTACTTGTATCAATGACTACATTGTATGCATAGAACGAAGGAAGATCAGTTCTGGAATGATGATTTTGTTAGGGTTTTGTACGCGTAAGAGTATCGAAATTTGTACCTTTTACTAAGCCTACTGTCTTTCTGTCAGCGGACTGTAGGTATTTTATACCGAACCGTAATAATTGGCAGTGGAATTTTTTACTGAGTGTGTATTTCTATTGTTGCTTTAACGATGAATTATCATCATCATCAGCCTATAGAGCAAAATGACAAACTAATGTTGACAGCTGCTAAGCAGCGTTACTCCTCACACTGACTTATGTCAATAGAAGAAGACAGGGTGAGAAATAAAAGTTAAGGCTAAGTTAGTAAACTATAATGAATAATATAAAAAAATTTAAGTCGGTTTTTAGTTTTTTTAAACATTCAAATTATGATCATATCAACTATTGGATATCAGTTATAAACAATCATCATCAGCCTATATAAGTCCACAGCTGGACCTAGACCTCCCCTAATGAGCGCAATAGCGCCCTGTCTAAATAAACAATAGTCGAAAGCCTTATTTATCATCATTTGGCTAATAACGGACACGGGTCAGCGGAAACTGGTATACCTGAATCGTATTTCTGCTAATTGGAATACCGGAATCTATTGCTGTTGATTCGAAACAGTTGAATCGATCATGGTCACTCATCTATCAACCGTATTAATTGAATTCCTCTCGAGTAACACGAGACGAGCTCTCAGTTTGTATTCAGCACTGTCTATTTATCTATGTAGAATTCAAGTTCTGAACTGATGAGAACGAAAAGGAAATGGACCAAGAAAAGATCCTTGTGGAAAAATGTGACAATAAACTACATAAACACAACATTATCATATCAATAAAAAATTACCGAAAAAGCGATCGATATAGAATGAATAATGTCGAGACTTTTTCAACTCCAAAGTAGAAGTTGAAAAAACTATTCTACCAACTACTTTTACCTTAATTAATATAATAACATTTTAATTGGTTGTCGATCAAAAGCCTTCGAGATACCCAAGTAATTGACACATAAATTCAGGGCCTGTGGTAAGGACGTCATCCATCACCTGTGCCAATAATCCTAAACATGGCTCCCGCCAGCGGCTTTCCGCGTAATTTGTCACGCACATACATATAATTGCATACCTATTAGAGAGGCGTGTTTGCGCGCAAGGACAATTAATGGCATTGTCATTGTAGGATAATTGGATTATGTCATCGGATGATGGACTTCGTATTGAGCACTTGTTGGATGAGATGATGCACAAGGTACTTCAGTTCAGGGTTTTATCAAAACAATTAAATCGAAATGAATCTTCTCAATCAATATTACCTAGCCAGAAAAATGTTGACGAGGGTTGCACGTACCCGCACAGAATGGCGCAACAGAGAGGAAGCTGTATAGTCAGGCACTCAGCCCGCTGAGAATTATTATTTTAGTTTTTTAACGAGAGATTTTTGTTCTGAGACTAGTAGTAGAATTCCTAGTCAAATGTCAAAAGGAAGCGATATGTTTAAAGCTGTCTAGCCCGTTTTATGAAACCTCAGTCATAGATCGATGCTTGAGTGAAGAATATGGCCTAGAAACGGGTTAATCAAGCATATAGATCGATGACTGAGCGAGCTTTCTTAATAAAGACCTAAGTGTGTTCCTCGTAGTTTCCTTAAATCCGAGCAAACGAAGTGAGCATAGCATCTCCGCAGTCCGCACCAAGTCTAGCAAAATTAACGTTTCTTCGAGTAATAGTATGACCGTACTCCTCTACAGGTCGTTATACCATGTTTTATACCAATTCAAGAAGAAAATTGTTGTACAGATTTTACGATTTGATAGAATTTATCGTTGCCGTCGGGGTTTTTTGATAAATGGCGTACCTCCTCCAAAAAAAGGCACAATGAAGGCTTTAGAATATCTCCGCTTACAGACATCTTATTTAGAATAGTGTAGGAGTTGGAGAGAGAGACTATATTCATTCTAAGTCACGTCACTACTACCAGCACAGCACTCACCTTGGGCGGCGGCGCTGCGTTGGCGTGCCTCGCACTGGCGGAGTGCGCCCTCCGCGTGGCCTTGTAGTGCAGGCGGCGTAGGGCTCCGCCCAGCCGCTCGGGCGAGCCGTCGCCTCGTGCCACTGTCATGCTGCCGTCTGCACCTGGACATAACAACATACTTATACCGTATCGATCGAGCATGTAGAATGTTAGTTAGCAAACCACCCAAACTTAACCTAAAATTCACTTTGTTTTCATAAATATTGCTTACAATTACGTCTGAAACAAGACGCCAAGCAAATCAGTTTTTGAAAATTGTGTCGTGGTTTGTTTACTAATATTCTACATGCTCGATGTATACGGTATAGGTACCTATACCGTATAGGTACCTATACCGTTGCCGACGGCTTGCTCGATGTATACGGTATAGGTACCTATACCGTATACATCGAGCAAGCCGTCGGCAACGTGCCTAATGCCGCCCGTGTATAGGAGCTTAAACAGGTAGCTACTATAGTCCGCGCCAGTTAAATTGAGAATATAGTTCGTTGACCTTTTGTCCGTTCAGTCAGAGGTGACAAACATTTGGAATCGAATTTAATACATTAATTTTGTTCTATATTTGCTAACAATCTAAAAAATAAAATCTAAATTCCGGTTATGAAATTTTTATTTAATTTCATAAAATGTACAGATACATAATACCTTAAATAGAAGATACAAAATTATCCTTATAATTATATTATTTATAATTATTTCTTATTCTCCAACCTTTAGGTTGGTGGGGTCTTCTTTTCTTTCTCGGAGTTGTCAGCGGTGGTGCTTCGCCAGAGGAACCTAAAAATCATTATCACAATATATGTAGTATCCCGTATGTACGGAGAGCAATATTGCATTATAGCATTATTTTTTTAAATAATTCTGGAAATGTTAACCCGGAATAATCTTCTTTTACGAACTGAAATAGATACAATATATTATCAAGTTCTCTATATAAATTAAACGTACTGCATTTTTGTATAAATCTGTGACTAACCTGCCACAGCCGCGGGTAGGGTAGGTAGTATTTGACGGCAGCGGCGCGTGCGCCCACGATAACTTGACGACGGACCAGCTTGTTCCGAATCCATAGCGTAACCAATGTCTCCCTTTCTTATAAATAACCACAAATCAATAACAAAAAAAAAACAGATATACTAATAACAATAAACGTAACAGATCTAAAACAAAAGTTCGACAAAAATGTTATCAAGTTTTATGGAATACTCGAAGACGTATACACGCAAGCGCTATCCGAACACGAATTATTGAACAAGCGACAAAATGGCAATCCAAAGATGGCGAGCCCCTGGCGTGTCAACTAGTGTCAAGTAAGAAAGCTGTGTAAGAATGTAGGTGCAACCCAAGTTTTGTTCGTTGTTACGAACTTAATTTGAAAGTGTGAAATTAATTGCTATGATATGTTTTAAGCACATCTATTTGAAATAGAACTTTGAAAAATCAAAAATCATTCTTAAAAAGTCAAAAATTGGCAAAAAAATCATATGAATTGCTCTATAATGTGCATTTGATACAGTTGTTTCCTTTACAAAAGTTAGAAAATGAAAAAACTAAGCATATTGAATCTCTTTATGAACTAAAATATGGTTAAAATATAGTTAAAAAAGACATCTAAATTTATGAATTTTTGCTCAAAATTGATATTTTTTGGGTTAGACCTCTTCTGTTTTAATGCCAAATTAAGTCAATGAACTTTATTCTCAATTTAAATGGCGCGGACTATAGTGTAGATTGAATTCAAGTTGAACATTCTACATGCTCGATGGATACGGTATAGGTAGGTATTACCTAGATTTTCATGATTCTTTTTTTATATGAAAGCTGCTGCTTCCCGTCTCCAGTCCCATTTTAATTTGGTCCCGTTCTGACAATGGGATCTATGTAAATCCATAAAAGAACTATAAAAATTTAAGTCTATTTATCACAGATATGAGAAACTTTTTTTAAAAACAAAATTAATTATCCTGTTGCAAATAGATTTTAGATTTAAGTGCGCAATAAAATATTATTATATATTATTTGCTTTTTAAGTTTTACGGGATAAATATTTATCCCTCGGGCATAAAATTTCTATGGGACCACCTCGGAATCATTCTCCATACAACAGTGAAATAATCAGCAAAATCTGATAACCATGGTGAGATATTAGGTAACATAAACGAGTACATAAAAAAACAAAAGCGACTAATTTAGAACCTCTTCTTTTTTTGAAGTCGGTTAACACTGCAATTATCTGCACAGTAAGTAGAGAGTAGAGCAGTTTCAAGTACCACGCAATAACAACCATTTCCAAATGATTCATTTTATTTCACTCCCGTTCAAATTAATAAATTGGTGTAATGTACTTATGTGTCATAATAACATAACTCAAGCACAAGGAAAACTGCAATTTCTGTGCGTTCAATCTTTATCTACCTTCAGCTGTTAAAATTGTTTGGTTACATCATAACAGCAGTGCTGTCTTTATCGATAAAGTTACACCTAAATTAAACAATATTGAACAAAACCGACACATTCTATGACAGCAAGTTAATGTTCGTTCTCCTCGCGAGCAACAGTTCCAACATGCTGAACTCAAACTAGTTAGGAACTTGTGTCATTAGAACACTCCAATTTCGCAGTTTCGACGGGATTTAATAGACGTGGCGTAGTACAGATATAATTGACGGTTCTTGTACAATTCGTGGTCTACTTACCACCCTAAAACTTTTAAATCCATCATGGTTATTAATACTAAAGTTATTTACAACGGGATATTTACCATCCATCCATTTGGAATAGAGTCAGAGTCAAATCGTTTATTTCTTTAGACTTACAAAATACCGTGATCATGGCGCATGAAACTGTGCCGAAATATTGGAAAGCTCAAAACTCAAATCATGGCAAATATCCCCATGTAAATAACTTTAGTACTTACCACCCTTTCCAGTAGTAAATGTTGTTCGATTCACACGGCGGGAAATACTGATCAGCATTTCTTATAAAACAGATTTTACGAGTAGAGTAGAGTAGAGTAGAGACTATGAGTATTATACCTATCGACTCAAGCCACACATAGAATCAATATCGTTAATTTGACTAAACTTTTGTCTGTGTTATTAATAATTCTGTCATCCATTCCAAGGGGGAAAACTGGAACAAGATAAATCGTTGAGGGGGTGGAACAGTGAACTGGAATTTAAGTTTTCCCTGTTGATTGTAGTTGTAGTGCAAAGGTAAGTTGAGGGGAAAACTGTTTTTGTTCCCGTTAGTTTTCCTTACCTAAGGAGATTTGACAAGAGGGAAAACTGAAAAAGGTCTCATATACACCAAGAATGTAATTGTTAGTTGAAGTAAAGGGACCGACCGAAGAGGCACTCAATGGTGGCTTTACAACTTCTCAACAATGTATCAAGTAATATCAACATTTCTGAAACATCATCATGTTTTCAAACGACAATTCGAACGCGACGTATCTGATAAGATTTTGCGATTTTTGTGTAGCGGTGTTACAACTTTACAAATATTGTATTAACCATCAAAACATCATGAATTTGTCTGAAGTTATACATAGGTAGGTAGTTAACTTCATAAGGGTCATTCTCATAGGAGAGCTGCAGTAGCTACCTGCGACGTATTCAGGAGGGGGTCGAGCCGACTGGATCTTGGGAGAGTGGTGTCGCACATCCGCCTGCAACAACACAACGCACATGTTAGCAACTCAGCAAGCACACCACATGTAAGGTACTCCACCAGCCCGCATAGCATGGACAAGACAGCCTTTAGACAACATTTGCACCCCCCGGACCTCGCACGCGTTGTTCCTATGGAAACGTTCAAAGGTGATTTCTATCCCACGGGAACTGATTTATGGGATATAAAGTATGCATATGTTTGATTCCAGGATTAGAATTACCTGTGTGCCAAATTTCAGCCAGATCCGTTTAGTAGTTTTGGCGTGAAGAGGTAATAAACATCCATCCATCTATCCATACATCCATACAAACTTTCGCATTTATAATATTAGTGTGATTTGTTCAGGGCGTTCTGGATGTTTTCTATGTATAACAAAAAATATCTATTTATGAAGTTTATTGTATTATGTATGTATATCAGTTATCTAGTACGAATAACACAACCTCTGCTTAGCTTGGGGCTAGATAATGCTGTGTAAATTGTCCAAAATTAAAAACATAAATACAAATACAAAATACATAGGAAGTAGTGTCTGTTCAAAAAGAGAAGCGTCGTGGGAATGGAGGGCGCGCGTGTGCCAATTGACAACTTTTGTTGCGGTGACAACACTGTCTGTCATTGCAGTACGACTCAAAGTGCTAGTTCACCGAAACGCCACGACGCTTCTCTTTTTAAACACACTCAAAGTGGTTTATTTATTAAAGATTCATAAGCACATCACACTAATATTATAAATGCGAAAGTTTGTATGGATGTATGGATGTTTGTAACCTCTTCACGCCAAAACTACTGAACGGATCGGGTGAAAATTTGGATACAGGTAGTTCTAATCCTGGAATCAAACATAGGCTACTTTTTATCCCATAAATCAGTCCGTTCCCCATAAATCAGCCCATCCCTCATTCCCGTGAGATATAAATTACCTTCCAACGTTTCCATAGAAATAACGCGTGCGAAGCCGCAGGGTGCAGCTAGTGGATTATAAACATTGGTTTAGTGCGCTTGTGCACGACTAATTACAGGCGGTTACATCGAACAAACTATAGTTATATCCAGGAGTTGATAAGGCAGTTAATACAACTAAAAGTAATTAATAAAATAATATAAAAAGTTGACACATAAGTAAAGTTCAGTAACACTTAGGTAAGTACTTACACAGAAAAATAAATAAGAATAAAAAAAAACTAAATTGCTAAAATATCTGAGATCTGAGTAAAATTTACAAATCTTCTAGAGAGCATATAGATATAACTTTTTTCTGTATTTATTTAATATAACATCTTAGTCAAGAATGGATGTCCGGATGTCGCCCAGTTCCACACCGACAATAGTATGTAAGAACATGTTCTTAGTTATGCTAAGATTGTATTAGTTGATAAGCGATGAACTAGCTAGTGGTTTCTTTTTCACTTCTTCCGCTAGTAGACAAAAAATTGAAGTGAATTAGAGTCAATTGCACCTTATTTCTTGTTTGATAGTAATATCTATTTTTCAAGCTGTTTATATAGTAAAAATTTGACGTGTCGAAGTGCTTATTCTGTAAGTCTAAAGAAATAAACGATTTGACTCTGACTCTGAAAAACGTCTGTTCTATCTCCGCCTCTGTTGAGTCTGGGCCTAGGCAGCTTCAAAAGTACGCGAGATTCACTCAGAAATACATCAGAGGGCGTAGCCAAGCGGTATTCGCTATGAAGCGAATCAAAAACAATTGAAAGATTCCTAGGTAAAAATGGCATATTATGTCAAACCCATACATTTTTGGACTTTTCTACTATTGCTTTCGACATCGATTGTTACATAAATAATAGATTCAGGCGTTACTTTGCGGAAATCCATTGTAAATATAAGAATGAAAAATATTTAGTAACAATTCCGCGAAAAAACCTTCTGTGATAAAATCTAACAAATTATACAAAATTATACATTTATACAAAATGAAAGAACATTTATCAAAGCAAGTCGTCAACTAGTTTCGTCTCTCCACGAGACATCATCAGGACACCACACCACTCGATCTTGACACTGAGAGCGCCAAACAACAACGGCAGAGTCCCACCAGAGATGTTGCCACTTCGAGCTCCACGCGCCAAGACTTGGCGTATAATTTGTTAAATTTTATCACAGAAGGTTTTTTCGCGGAATTGTTACTAAATATTTGTCATTCTTATATCGATTGTTACATTGTCTAGGCCCTCAGAATAGACAAGCTCGGTAGCGACTACACTGTAACCCAACACTTTCCACAACATTATCAATTGAATCACCCGAGCCTCGGCAGTGTATCAGCCAGGGCGGGCGGGGGTCGCAGTGACCCCGACGTGGCCCGCAATGGACGTGATTGACCCCAATAGCATTAGCGGGCTGAAAGGCCTTCATTCGATAATGTTCACGGGTTTCCTTGATCTTTACAACATCATAACACTTCGCTTGTGTAGGGTTAGATGTGTTTGTAAGGTTTTGTGAGGAGGTGAAGGGTTACGTAATATATTGTAGCATTTGCTAAGTTTCTTTGAGCGAGTTGGAGGTTTTTTGGCCATACGGGTAGGGTCCTTTATCTGATTGTTTTCTTTTATTTGTACTAATACACTCGAGAGCAATGAATCCGGGTCACTTAAAGAATCCTAAAAATCGTAAATTGGAGTATTGAAGATTGGTCAAAAGTTATGTTCTCCGACGAATCAAAATTTATGCTCTACAAGCACGATGGAAGACACAGAGTGTATCGAAGACCAGGGGAAAGATTCAAGCAAGCATGCATCGAAGAAAAAGTAGCCTACGGTGGTGGGTCTGTACTTGTGTGGGCCGGAATTTCTTCTGAAAGTCGCACAGAGCTGGTGATCATAGAAAACGGCTCTTTAACTAGCGTAAGATATGTGGAAGAAATCCTCAATGATCACGTTGGTCCATTTATGGTCAATTTAGGTGAGGATGCTATATTTATGCATGACAATGCCCGACCTCATACAGGTAGGATTGTGAATGACTACCTTCAAGAGATGAACATTACTCGTATGGAGTGGCCAGCGCGCAGCCCGGATATCAACCCGATCGAGCATGCTTGGGACGAGCTAGGCAGATGCGTAAAACAACGAAACCCCCAATCACGCTTCGTGAGCTCAAAATTGCTCTCACAGAGGAATGGGAGAATATTCCCCAAAATCGTATAAGGAACTTGGTGTACAGCATGCCAAACCGCGTAAACGCAGTATTGGAAGCACGAGGAGGCAATACGAAGTATTAAAATTCAAGAAAATCGTAATAAAGTTCAAAAATTTCATGTTTCCTATTTTTGTTTTAAGGAGAGATCAGCAGTTTTTTTCTTTATGTAATTTTGTGTTAATAAAATGTATGGTGACTCATATTTTTTTTACTTTCATTTAAGGAGTATTACATTGTCTATTAAATACAATTTATTGCATTAACCTATCATTTTTAGTTTCCGAGATTTTTAACATTCTTTAAGTGACCCGGATGCATTGCTCTCGAGTGTATTATAATTTGTAGTAATTGACTTGACTAAGTGTTTCTTGTGAATTGACGGTAAATAAATGATGTGAATTCTCAAAACTCAAACACCCCACGGATATCTGTAGCTCTAACAATTTTTGAATTTCGGTTTTTTTACTTATTTTGTAAATCGGTATTTTGTTCTAAAAGAGGAAAAGAAAAAGGTTCTTATTTTTTTGTAATAAATACTGGTTTTGTTGAAAAAACAAACAGAAAAAATATTTTTCAATATTGCTAAACTGCGTGTAAAAAGAACACAAACAAGTAGAGAAAAAAATAGCTCTGAAAATCTCAAAATATTGTTATGCACAAGTTCATCGCCCCGGGGTCCAGATCCAGAATCGGCCTCTTTCCGCTCACCTAGTACTCATGAACCCTGTATTAGACTGCTAAAACAAATCATTGTTCATGCAACAAATATTGTCATTATTTTGGCCTTTTTAACTGGAATGGTTTCCGCAATTAGGCCACAGCTGAGCCCACAGAGGTCTAGTCTTAGTTTCTGATATCTGTGGTTGGGCCCTTTTTGCGTGTCGGGCTGTTGTATTTTGGACTTACTAGTCTTATATTTTTGCCTACTAAATATTACATTATTTGTTGATCATTTGCTTTGATATCTTCTCCGCCCGAGCATTTGCGCTAATATTATGATAATATCATAGAGGGACGGAATTTCCCCAAATTGAGTTCCACTAATTCGTTTCTTCGAACGCGAGACTGAAGTTTGTAACACATGAGGCGGTGTTCTACTTTTCACAACATAATATATGTACGATATAATGTCGCTTGAATAATTTACCTTACTCGGTGCCCATACATATCTATACTTATATTATAAAGGGGAAAGATTTGATTGTTTGTTTGCATAAAGTACCTTGGTGTTCTTATTGACGACAAGCTGAACTGGAATTCCCATATTACGGCACTAACTTCCCGAATTAGGAAACTTATTTATATTTTTAAAACACTTAGAACTATTGCCGATAAAAAATTAGGTATACAAATTTATAGAGCATTATGTGAATGTTTATGTAGGTACTGTATCTGCTCTTGGGGTACTGCCGCGAAAACACACCTTATTGCGGCAGAACGTGCCCAGAGAGCTGTCCTTAAAGTGCTCCTGTATCTCCCATACAGGCATCCTACTACGGAACTCTACAACATAGCTGATGTCCTAAGTGTAAGAAAACTATTTATTTTTGAAAGCCTTAAGCGGTACCATAAAAAAGTTATTCCCTATTTACCTGAATCTAATAAAAGAATTTATCGATGTCCTGTTCCTAGCGTTAAGTCCCGATTTGCCAATAAGCAATTTAACTTCATTGTCCCCCAACTCTACAACAAACTAAATAAAGAGCATAAAATAAGATCACTTAAACTTTTTGAATTCAAAAAAATATTAATTAACTGGCTTAAAAATTACGATTACGATGGCATTGAAAAAATGCTTACTGACTTATACTTCTAACGTATTACCTGTCTACCTAAAAATATGTATTATTATTACACTTTACTATAAACTATTAAATTTACGTATATATTGTCATCTTCTTTTTATGTTTTTGTATGTATTCTATTGGAATGTTCCGAAGATAGATTTAATTTGCATTATGTTTTTTTCATCAATATTTTTTAGATACCTAGTTCTTGTACATAGTCTATTAAAGACACAAATTGTAAATGAATAAGAGAAGCCTTGGGTCCTGTAATACAGCTTAGGCTAGTACGGGATCCTGCGGAATCATCATTATATTGTAAACATTTTATTGTGTCATAAATAAACGATTTGTATTTGTATTTGTATTTGTATTGAATAGGTTTCAAAACTACTTGACCTATTTCAAAAAATATTTCACCACTGCTTACTTTTCAGGGAGTGACATAGGCTATATTTATCCCGGAATTTCGACGGGAACGGGAACTACGCGGGTGGAACCGCGAGGCACTGCTAGTATTTTAATATAATATCGAACGCTTATTATTTTGAAAAATTGTTGACAATTTGTCAGGCTGTACACGCACTGCTTTTATTACTCTCGTGGTTTTTTGTTGACTATCCATTCAATGTGACAAGCGTTCGAGAAACCGGGGGTAAGTATACATTATTATGTTCTGTGAAGCAATTTATTTGTGTTATATTAGTTATTTATTTGTTATTAGGGCATAAAGACAGCGTCGTCATCATCGAGATTATATAGTACATTCGTCAACATCATCATCATCATTATTAGCAGCCTATGTCATGCCACTGCTGGACATAGGCCTCCCCTAATGAGCGCCATAGCGCCCTGTCTTCAGCATGCCGCATCCAGCATCTGCCTGCAGTCTTTCGCAGATCGTCATCCCATCTTTCCGGACGGCGTCCAACTCAACGTTTGTCGAGTCACGGGTTCCACTCAAGAACTCGTTTACCCTAGCAGTAGTCGGCTCTTCGCGAAATATAGCCGGCCCACTGCCACTTCAACTTGCTGATTCTTTAGGCATTTTCCTCTTACATTCGCATAAGTAATAAAATCATTAACAAATACCAGCTTGTACTATAATATGATCAGACATTTTTAAAGTTGTGAAATGTTTGAGTAATTTCTTTTTATTAACATTGAACATGAATGACTTATTTATGATGAATGAGTATTTTTCGGTGGGGAAAAGCCTCGTCGTAGATGCGTATCCCATCAGAAAGAAAAGGTAATAATCTAACAGAGCCTTCAGGACTCCATTCGATAGAAGCGCAAAGTCAATGAAGGGAGTGCCACAGCGCCACCTAGCGGGACTTTTAGCGCCAATCCAATTGTCCAATCACAAGCTTAGGCGGGAAATGGAGCGAACGCAATTATGTAGATTTATTTTGAAGCGATTCCTTGGCTCCGGTTTTATTGAACTTTTATTGCGAAAGATTTAACTCTATTAACATAAACATATTCCTTCAATCTGCTCCGTTTAAGAGAAGATCAATTCTCTTTAGGTCAAAGGTAAACTTTTATCACCTCTGATACAATTTACGAAAGGACTCTCGAAGCATTTACGAGATCAATTGTCCATTCCATACAAGCCAGTCCTTCACTGAGGGTTTAAGTGTTAGGTATTAATTTTGTTTTAAAAACTATAAACCAACTTCAATTTTATAGTTTTTTCATGAATTTTCATTGATACCATAGTCAGAACTGAACAAAATTCAAATGGGACCACACGGGGACCACACGGGTAGCACCAGCATTCGTATAAAATAATCATGACAATCGGACCACCCAATCAAAAGTTCTGAGCAAACAAATATAAAAAAAACAGTCGAATTGTAAACCTCCTCTTTTTTTGAAGTCGGTTAAAAAGAGCATTATCTTTCTACAGTCATAGCAGATTATATTATTCTAGCGGCGCCCTGCAGCTTCGCACGCGTTGATCCTATGGAAATGTTTAAAGGTGATTTATATCCCACGAGAACTGATTTATGCGATAAAAAGTAGCCTTTGTTTGATTCCAGGATTAGGATCACCTTTATGCAAAATTCAGCCCGATCCGTTTAGTAGTTTTGGCTTGAAGGGGTAACAAACATCCATCCATCAATCCATTCATCCATACATCTATACAAACTTAGTTAGGTAACTTAGTGTGATGTATTTAAAGGTATATTATATATTATATATTTATATTCTTTTAGCTTATGACAGTTTTGTAACATTACTAATTGTATATTTTTTTCTCTCGCTTTGTCTTGTATGTACAAAGTATCCATCCATCCACAGTCGCTTCATAAACTTTCTCTGTAAACATAGATTTGTTCGCCTCTGTACTGTACATACACACACAGTATTTATTGGCTTTTATGTATAATTTAATTTGTGTGTGCAATAAAAATATTTAAGAATCAAAGTCCCATTTGCGTTAAATTTATTTTCTATGGCAATCTGAAAATTATATAAACTTTTTGCATGAAGCGCTATCACATTTCCATATAATAATAATAATAATAATATAAGCCTTTATTGCTGTTTTACAAAGGGTTTTTTTAGTATGCCTTATTTAACACTAATTGTGTTGTATTTACGCGTATAGTCTTCATCGACAAACGTTGGTTTTTTCTGTAACAGCTTGTCCTCCGACAAAGGCCTCCTCTAAAGATTTCCATATAGCCTTGTCCTTTGCTGCACGGATCCATAGTGGACCGGTTATTTTCCTAATATTTCATCTTCCCATCTTTTAAATTGTCTACCTCGATTTCTTTTGCCATCTCTCGGGTACCATTCTGTTATTAATTTGTCAATTTCTCGTTTCTTTCTCTTAACATATGTCACATTTCCATATAATATAGTAACGCAAACTCTACAAAGTTTGCGTAAGCAGTATGGCAATACACAGTCAGCATACGTGAAGTCGAGGACTTAAGCCAATGAACTAATTTACACATCACATCATTCGATCTTGGCATCAAAGAACATAGTTTTAAGTTCTACTTAAACCTATCCAAGAATCTTGTAAGTTTTACAGCACTAGGCACTTTGTTTTAGTTTGCATTTGAATTGCTAATACCGCGCTGCTTTGAATTCAAATCCAGCTAATAATTAATACCAACTAATAAGTTACGTTTAAGTTATGCTGTTATCATAAAAGCTTAAAGGGACCCAGGTATTATTTAGGGGATTATTTACCCCCAGAGAGTCTACTGCAGTCTGGTAGACAACATTTTAAGCCTCCTACCATAGAATTTCTGCCCGCGACTACATCTTCATTTATTTATTTTAAATCTATATCTACTTATGAGTAAGTGATTATAAATACAGTATTATGCTTTCAGCAAAAAAAAAAAAAACCGTAGACATATTTTCTGATAATGTGTCTAGGCTCACGCCCACTTCAAAACCAAAGAGAGTTCTTGCTCCTTTATCCTGATCAATCAAAATTCAATTTTAATTTTAATTTTACTTTATTGCATGTGTTTTAACTTATGTTTTCTGCCATTTGCAACAACTTACCGATATGAGATAGCGACAAGGAATCGGTTGACGTCACCTCCGGGTTAGCGGCGGTTAACGGGTTCAACGAGAACGTGTCTCGGTATACGCAGGAGTGAAGCGCGCGCCCTAGCTTCTAAGTTTTTTATTTGAGTAGGTATATTTATATATTCTAGGATTAAAATGAAATATTTGGTTTCTGCCGAGCGGCATCGCACGCATTGTTTCCACGGAAACGTTTTATAGTTATTTCTTAATGATTCATGTGAGTGCCTAGAACAACGTCTAAACAAAATTTAATTCAGTCCGATCCATTCAGTAGTTTTGGCGTAAAGAAGTAACAATTATCCATCCAAACATCCACTGTTCAGCTTTCACATTTATAATAGATATTAATAGTGTGATTATTTAGCCCTGCATGTGTTGGTACATACATATCTACTCCTGTGCCTTTTACTTCTATCCAGGGCGATCCTTTCATAATTACAGGATCCAGTGACGTGGAATGTTTAAACATTCCAATTTACGACGAGCCCCCATTGATAGAGGGTTGGGAGACAAGATGAGGTGTCTTGTTAACTTACCAAATAAAAAATTAGGTACGTAAAAAAACAGTTTCAGTTATGTCTAGGTTTCTAGGTTCAGTTATGTCCATAGGAAATGATGTACATTGAGTAACTCAATGTCCTACATTTCTTTTGAGTTGTTAATATTGGTTTAGCAATTAGTGCTACTGAGTACTACATTTTGGATATTATAATGAGGCCAAAGGTTATTTCAATATTCGCAAAATGTTCAACTACAACAGCAAAAATGTTTTTATTTTTTAAAATAACCCTCATTTCTCATTAATTTGTATCTGACACCGCCATTTCCGAAAACCCGTAATGATCCGTTCTCAAAGTAAACGACCCATTAAATTAGAATCGATTCATTAATATCAACATTTACACAGAAAACAGTGCGCAATGAAGTTCGGTAAGAAAAATGATGAATGAGAGAGTGGCAGCTAAGACGACTCTGAAAGGAAGAATCAAATCTTGACGTAGTGGTAGATCTCGTCCTAAAGCTTGGATAAAATGTAGCTCTGGGAATAAATAATGGTAGTCTCCACGCTGCCGGAAGCCTGCTTCTATTGCCACCTCGTCCATTAAACAAGGCTTCAAATCAAAACGAATTCATTTATTTTGCGAAACATGGGTTACAGGGATGTTAAAATAAGATTTAGATGATAGTTTTAGATGATAGTACGTAGGCTTTTGTTGGGGGGTCAAAAAAGTGTGATGAAATATTGAAGCCGGTGGAGACGTACCGAAGTAGCATTTCAATATACGACCCCTGGGCGGGGCGACAACCGGGTGGATAGAATTCCCCGCTTCCGCCTAGCTAGATGCATTCGTGCACCTACGCGAAACATCCATTTCCTGCAGCATCTAGCAACAGCCCAAGTGGGGGCCCTTGTGCGTGTTGCCACAAAGAACTTTACCAGCGAGGTGCCCTCTGCGCCCGCTACGTTCGGTATCGCTGTCATGGCCATCTGCGGCCAACAGCAATAGGCCTTTCAAACAAAACAGGCACATATAACAACCACGCTGCTCACATGAGCGCTGACCTGCTTCCAGTGCCACCTCGTCCGCTGAACAAGCTCACAGGTGGACTGACGAGGGTCGCTTACTCACGCACCAGTCTCGTGTACAGAGTCCTTAGTATGACTTGTGCTTTAGTTTACGATGACAAAAAAGTTTCCTTACAGGCGCCTTGCAGGCAGCAGCGCCTTTGGTTAGAGACTAATTATCTTTTCGTAGTTTCATATCAGCTCGATTGTAGTTTTCGAATGATTTTAGGAGATTTGACAGGGTATTTTCATGGAATGTAACTCTTTGGAGAGCTGTGTAATATTATAAAAGGGACATAAAAGGGATTATAATCGTGGAAACTTTATGTTTCAAATCAAGTTTCGAAATATGTAAAAGACAATAAAAATGTCATCTTGAATTATGAGTCTAACCCCTTATTCATAACGGTCTGCAAACATAAAACAGTTGCTAAGTAGTGCTATTTCTCAGTCTGACTCTTAGTCTATATAAGAAGACAGAGCGAGCAGTGTGCTAAGTTAGCAGACTATAATGAATAAGGGGTAAGATTTTAGTAATCAACAAATCAGTATTAATAATTTATTACGAAACACTTTTTTTTGTTGATGTTACCTATTGAAAATACTGGTAAGAAACTTATGTAAAAGTAATGGATGAGTTGACCACTAAACTTTTTGGATTGACCGACTCATCCAAGCTGGATGAAGTTAAGTGGATGAATTAACCATCTACTCAATTTGAATGGCCAGTTGTGCTGGGTATGCCTTTCTTATAGTCTTCTCTCGTCTCTCTTCTCTTAGATTAGAGTTATGTTTTCCAAATGTTCATTACTATTGATGAATTTGATAGGTAAGTAAATAAACTGACAGATAAATTGGCTAATTAGTCGCTAACAAAGGAATTATTTTGAATAGAGCTCATTATCAACATATTAACATTAAATAGCGTGTTCCGTACAGCGTGCAATTACGTGTTCCGTACAGCGGGCAATTACGCAGCGTTTCCATTTACAGCTACTGAATTCTAGTAATTTATTTTATTTATTTGTTGACTGAAATTAATTAGGGACAATCGGCCGCGTGCTCAACAGACTTAATTCGATGAATTCATTCAAACGGCCGCACAGGGAAATATCGCCTGAACGAGTAAATATCATTTTCGTTATTCCCAATTTGTTTGATCGCCAAAAGCAACGTAGAAACCAACTTCAACCGAGACTTCGTCATCATCACTAACGTGTCGGCCTACTGCTGGACATAGACTTCCTCTAATGAGCGTCATAGCGCCCTGTCTTCAGCTTGCCGCATCCAGCATTTGCCAGCCTGTCGCAGACCGTCATCTCACCTGGCCGGAGTGCAGTATAAACGACGTGCCTAGTCGCAGTCTTCACTCAAGAAGACGTTTACCCCAGTGGTTGTCGGTTCTCCGCGAGATATGAATGGTACACTGCCACTTTCAGCATGCTTATTTATTGAGCTATTAGCCGACTTCACAAGAGGAGGATGTTTACAACCCGACTGTATATTTTGAAGTCTGTTAAAAAATTTAATTTTATCGAAACTCCATTGCTTTTACGGCTTATTGTACAGCTTCTCACGTCCCACCCCGTGACCTCTTAAAAAGGGTCTTCCCTTGATAATGAACTTTTTGTTTCCCCATAGATAAGAAAACTTCGTAAGAAAGTTTAAGTTAGAAATTACCGAAGTAAACAGATCACCTCGAGACGAAGTTTAACAAGTACGCCACGAGGGCGCGCTCCACGGGGATTATGATGTTATCAGTAGATATTATAGCTGCTCTCAGTTGTTTGTTTGAGTATGTAAGGGAATCTTATAATAAGAGTCAGGCACCAATTCTAATAGTTTTACTAAGGTACTACATTGTAGGCACGTACACATTTTATGTAAATCTTTCGACATGTCTAAGTGCTTAATATAAGTTTAGAGATGAAATAAATGACTTGAATGACTTTACACGATGTCTTTCACATCCACAACATCAACCTCAACGTCTAGTATTGGTCCACTGGTGGACGACCTCTGTGGCGCGGTGGGCGAAGGTCCGCCTGCGACGCAGGAGGTTGCGGGTTCGATTTCAGCCTCGGGACAAATGTGTGTACGATCTGCAGATATTTGTTCAGGGCGTTCTGGATGTTTTCTATGTAAAGTAAAAAATATCTATCTATGTAGTGTATTGTTTTAAGTATATCAGTTATCTAGTACCCATAACACAAGCTCGGCTAGATAATACTGTGTGAATTGTCCAGCATTATTATTATTTATTATTTTATTACTGGTGAACGCAGGCCTCCCCCTGATAAGCGCCTTATTGACGATTATCTAATGGGGGTAGTGCCCATAATCCCCACGCTAGGCAGGATCGCAGTTCGGTGATGGAATTTTTCTGCAGGGGGCGCTTCTGCCCGCCCCCGGTGGATAACCCTTAGTTGCCTCTTACGTCAGCCACGGGAAGAGATGAGGTGGTGCAAATTCTAAGCCAGAACCACACAGCTACTTATTTCACATCACGCGAATTATACTAATATTATAAATAAGAAAGTTTATATGCATACATACTTGTAACTTCTTCACGCCTAAAGTACTGAACGGATCGCTGAAATTTTCTATGAATGACCGGAAGGTTGGAATAATCCAAGCTAGGAACTTTTTGTCCCGTAATTCAGTTCCCATGGGATATAAAAACTTTAACCGTTTCACAGAAAGGACGCGTAAGGACTAAGGAGCCGCGGTCAGAAACGAGTTCTCTATAGATAGAGGTAGAATCAAACAGTCATCTAATTATTAGGCTACCTTTCACCTTTTGTACAAACTACGATTGTTTTTATAGTAAAATCTTCACGTATTTTTTCGTTAGGTAGGTACCTGGGGCCGTATTCCAATAATACAATCGCCTCACTGTGACAATATTATCGCGTATCAATCGCCGCCATTAACACCTTTTGGAGTTCTATCTTTTTCAAACTTCGTAACGTGCGCTATCTTTTTTCGTTCACTTTTCAAACACGTTTGGTGTTTCTTTTTTCAAATAGCATTTATTTAAAAAAATAGTGGAATAAGGCCCCTGTTTTTTTTCCCAAACCTTCACGTTATGTAGAGGTATATGAGTAGAAAAATAGCTACCAGCTAAAAAGCTCGGAAAAGTAAACTGAAAAATTCCAACATTAACATAAAAAGTCAACTCGGAGCTTTTGAAAGCATTCTAGCCAAATTAAATTCATGAATTCACGTGAAAATTACTTTTTACGGCGTGAATTTGCAAGTTCATTGGAATTTTACAACTCGCTGCGTCGGCGTCGTGTGTAATGTGGGCTTCATTCACACTCCCCCACGTGGGGGATGGCATCGGGGGACATCCGGAATATTCCCTGCGGAGGGGCTTCAAGAGAAGAGTCTCTCGAGGACACTCCAAGACAAGCAGACGCACACTTGGTGAAACCTCGTATTGGATATTATACCCTCCACTCGCACTAAACGGTTTTCCTCCATCATCATCATCATCATCCACAGCCGGATTTTACCCACTGCTGGGTATAGGCCTCCTGAAGTTTGTGCCATCCACCACGGTCCTGTGCTAACCGCCTCCATTGACACGACACGTACTATGTCGTCGACCCACCTTGCAACTGGACGTCCTACGTTTCTTTTGCCCATTATTGGCCACCAGTCAGTTGTTGTTTTGCTCCACCTATCATCACCTCGCCTTGCAATGTGTCCAGCCCAACTCCATTTAAGCTCCATGACTCGAGTGCCAACATCCTGTACCTTTGTCCTTTGTCGGATCTTGGTGTTCGGGACTCGGTCTGTAAGGTGAATGCCGAGCATGGCGCGTTCCATAGCTCTTTGTGCAACTCTCAGACGGTATACAGTCTCCTGTGTGAGCGTCCACGTCTCGGCACCGTAGGTCATGGTGGGCAGTACACATTGATTAAATAAGCGGGTCTTCAAACATTGTGGAACCTTCTCTGATTTTAAGATGTCATCTAGCTTGCCAAATGCAGCCCATCCTAGCTGGATTCTTTTTGAGATCTCCTTAGGCTGATGTTCTTTGCCGAAGGACACAACATGTCCAAGATAGACGTATTGATCGACTCTCTCCAGTACCTCATTTCCCACCGTGATGTTGAAATTTGAGGGGCTGCGGCTGGAGAGGTTCGCCATAACCTTCGTCTTGGACATATTCATTCTTAAGCCAACTTTCAAAGAAGCATTATAAAGTTGTTCAAGCATTTTTTGGAGATCATCAAAACTTTCTGCGAAAAGTACGAGATCATCTGCGAATCTAAGATGAGACAAATTGACACCATTGATGTTAATGCCGCAGTTATCCCATTTTAGGGTTTTTACGACGTCTTCGAGTGCTGCTGTAAATAGCATTGGAACGGGATTGGTTAAATCGTGAACTCGTACCTGCAGAGTCGCTGAGCTGTAGAGCTCCCGGAGCAGATCCACGTAACGGGAATCGATGTAGCAGCGATGAAGAGCGTGGAACACGGCCCAATGTTCGATACTGTCGAAGGCCTTCTCATAATCGACGAAGGCCATGACAAGGGGCTGGTTGAATTCGTGACACTTCTCCATCAGCTGGTTCACAGTGTGGATATGGTCGGTAGTTGAGAATCCGCTCCGGAAGCCAGCCTGTTCTTTGGGTTGCGCTTCATCAAGATCGCGGGTAAGCCGTATGGTAAGTATTTTTGCAAAAAGTTTGTATATTTGGGAAAGCAAGCTTATGGGTCGGTAGTTACTCAATTTAGCAATGTCGCCTTTTTGTGGATGATGGTGACTATGGCATTCTTCCATTGCTCTGGTGTTCGAGCTTTTTGGAGAACTTTATTAAAAAGTTTTTCAACAACTTCTACTACAGGTTTTCCTCCTGCTTTTAGCAATTCGACTGAAACACCATCAGCACCAGGAGATTTATCCGCCTTCATTTTGTATAGAGCATTTGTAATCTCGCACGGAAGAATAGGTGGCAGGATTTCCGTGGTCCGATGTTCAATAGGCGGGGCTCGGATATCGTCCTCCAATGAGTCCGGTTCTACAGATGTCGATGTATATAAGCTTGCGTAAAATTCTTCAATGATGGTTGTTATTTTAGCTCTGTCGGTAGTTAAATTATTATTTTTGTCTCTAAGTTTTAAAATTTGTTTGGTGCCGGAAGTTGTTTTTCTACGAAATATTTAAGGGCCTTGGAACTGTTTGATTGTATTCATAATAGTATTGGTGTTATAAGATCGTATATCGTTTTTAATGTATTTATTGATAAGTTTATTAATACGATCTAACTCTTTTTTGTCTGAAGCTGATTTATTAGGCAATTTGTTCCGTTTTTCAATAAGATCTAGGGTTTCTTTAGTAAGTTTATTGACCTTCTTGCGAGTGGTTCCTAGGTGTTTCTTGGCAGTCTCGTTTAAAGTTCTACATAGTAACTGATTTATGTGATCCACGTCGAGGTTTAAATCCTCGAGACCCTCAAACATATTCTTGAGATCTAATTGGAATGAATCTTGGAGAGAAGCTACTTCCTGTTTTTCATACTTGCGCATTGATGATGAGATCATCTTGGTTCTTTCACTGTTAAAGTCAAACTTTAACGTAGCTCTAACCAAACGATGGTCGCTCCCAGTTTTGAAGCTTGAGAGGACGGAGACATCTGTGACAACATATTTGTGGGAGCTTATAATATAGTCTATTTCGTTTCGAGTGGTCCCACCCGGATGTACCCAAGTCCACTTTCTTGTCTCTCGCTTCTGAAAAAGGTGTTCATGGCGTAGAGCCCTTTCATTTCTAGGAAGTTTACGAGAATCTGACCTCTGTTATTGCGTATTCCGAGGCCGAAGCTACCTACAGACTTTTCATTTACAAGGGGTTTGCCAATTTTCGCGTTAAAATCTCCGATGATGGTATTATAGTGGCAAGGAGTGCAAGCTAACGCCTTTTCTATGTCTTCGTATAACTCATCTACTTCCTCGTCTGGTCTGAGGGATGTCGGGGCATATACCTGGATTACCTTGATGGCGTAGCGCTTGTTTAATTGTAGTATTAAGTAGCATACACGAGTTGATATACTTCCTACATCGACAAGTTTATATGCGATGGTTTTCGACACAAGGAATCCAACACCTCCATAAGAAGAGTCTTCATGTCCTCTATAAAAGAATAAATCGCCTGAAGGTAACTTAATTTTTTGTGGTTTTCCTCCACCTTCATTATTTGCACCGCTAAGGAATAGAACTCGCTTGCTCCCTACTGTGGTTTTTCCGGACAATTACAACCTGGGTCTCTTAGGCCCGTATTATAAAAGTCTGCTCGGTTATCGAACTATGCTTGAGTAACGCTTTTCTATGGCACACACGTCACTCAAGTATAGACCTGTGACTGAGCAAGCTTTCATAATACGGGCCTTAGAGTCAGAGTCAAATCGTTTATTTCTTTAGACTTAGGTAAAATATAAGCACACAAGTAAATTTTTTTACCATATCTTTAAAATCTTGATTAATAGTAATCACTATCAAATAAGAAATTAGGGGCAATTGACTCAAATTCACTTAACTTTTTTGTCCACCAACGGAAGAAGTGAAAAAGAAACCACTAGCAAGTTTATCGCTTATCAACTAATACAATCTTTGCATTTCTAAGTCTAAATACCTAACTCGACTACCTAAGACAAGGGTGAAATATTCTTCTAGACCTTCGTGACACTCCTTCGGCCGCATCGTCTCTCGTCACATCGCAACAGGGGAAATTATGGTCTAAAAAATGTCTATTAATTAAAAAAAAAATGTTTCGGCTTAAGCAGTATTAAATAGGAAACGTTTGATCAGATCATGGATTTTTTGACAAAAGTCACTAATATTATAATACAACATCTTTAATTACCGATTTAAAAAATTCTTTCGCCATTAGAAAGCTTACTCTTCAGGTAGTAACATAGCCTATATTTTATCCCGGAATTCCCACGGGAACGGGAACTACGCGGGTAACACTTCGAGGCGCTGCTAGTATAAAATAAACGCTTCGGCCCAGTGTGATAGATTACAGTATTATATCCCATAATTGTAGCAATTTAGTCTTGGTGCGAGTAATTTAGTATTTATTTCCAAAACAGAAGCAATGTCTATTTTCAGAACAAAGTTTGGTGCCGAAACCCATTTAAAAGGTGACCGCAATATTATCTCCCGAAACAAATGGTTTCCGAGTCCCTTACAGCGAAAACAAATTACAAACGCTTCCAACACGCTATTCAGTATTTTTTTACGATTTGTTTGGTCAAATAGGAAAGAAATTGTCAAACTATGTCTGGCTTGCGAGAGCTACGAAACGGAGGACTGACTGACTGCACAGGACTGGAAAAAATTACAACTTCTCTTATCAGAGGGCATTCCAACCGGCGGCATTCGCTATAAATCGAATCGAAAACAATTCAAAGATTCGTAGGGAAAAAATCGAAACAGATCACGAGACATATCTGTGAATGTGAATACATTTTTGGACTTTTCTACTATCGCTTTCGACATCGATTGTTACATATTCTTGGCCATCAGGGCGATGTGGTCGCTAAGTGACAAAGTCCCTCTATTTGTAATAAGTTAAAAAACCTTTTCTTATCGGAGGTCAAGACAGACTTCCTTCGCGACGTTGAGTCAGGAGTATGTATGTATGTATGCTTGGCCGTAGACGTAAGAAGAAAGTATCCCTTTGCTTCCCCTTTTTGCGCCGTGGGAGGGGATCGCTCGACAAACAGTCTAGAAATCCCCTTTGCGGAGTATTAGTCGTGTGGTGCCGGCTTAAAATTTGTATCACCCCAACTCTTCCCGCGAGTGTCGTTAGAGGCGACTAAGGGATATTTACCAGAGGTAATCCCCATAATCCCCACGCTGGACATGCGGGTTAGCGATCGCAGTTTAGTGGTTCTGTTCTCTAGGGGGCGGTATTGCCCGCCCCCCGTTGGATATCCCTTAGTCGCCTCTCACGACACCCACGGGAAGATATGGAGTGGTGCAAATTCTAAGCCACACAACTACTCTACTCTATAGAAACTCGAACAATCCCGCACAACATGCCAATCTTCAGAAATAATTCGAGTTAAAGCCCCGCGATATTATTCAGAACTCAATTAAATGGGATGAAATGCTGCGCCTTGATAGGGTCGGTAATGAGGATGGAATATTAATACACGGCTGTTCATATTGTGCTGCTGAGTGCTTCTAGCTGGGGCGGGGGCGCGGGGGCGAGGGGGCGGAGATCACCTGAACCTGCTGGTTTGTGAGAAAACTGATTCAAATTGTCTTCACATGGGAACGAACTTCTTCTATCTCTATCGATTGATTAATAGCTACAGCTACTCATTATCAGCTGCGCCCGCGGCTTCGCATACCTATCCCACGGGAACTGATTTATGGGATAAAAAGTAGCCTGTGTTATTCCTGTGTTATTCCAGGCTAGAACTACCTATATGCAAACTTTCAGCCTTATCCGTTCAGTAGTTTTTGCGTGAAAGAGCAAGAAACATATGTTTTTACAAAAAAAATTACAAACTGTTGCGTTTATAATAAGTAGGGTATTAGCTTACACCTACGTTAATTAGTTACTTAGTTCTTGTTTTATGTTGTATACTTACCTATGCAAGCAGCAGTTATACATAAGCTATGAATTATTGCCACATTTGGGTAATGAATTATTTGTATACTTATTCTCACTTATAAGTTTCTTTTTACTGGTTATATTTGTCGAAAACAATTTCGTCTGCTTGCCTCTCGACATAGCCTTAATAAACTTTTAATATTGTGAGGTTCATATCGCGACTTCTGCTTCTGGGGAAATATTGGTCGACACACAGACGATATTCTACTCGAATCCTTCGGCTTCGACCGTACTTACTGCGAGCCTCAACTCAATATCTCTACTTTTTTGTTTTAGATTTTAGGGGGTTGAGGCATAAAGCATGTGATTTTTTTATATACAATTTTACATTATTTAAAAATAAAAATAAAAATATTTTAAGTTAAACTTTCTATCTCCAATATTTATTTACTGTATTTATAAACTTTCGCGTTTATAATATTATTTACCATAGATGTGAGACACCCTGTATGAAATAAACGAATCAAAATGGTAAAAATCAGCAAAGCCATGGTCTATGGAAAGTGGAAACCTACACAGGTCTGTAGATTTGTAGCTAGCCTAGCATAAGGGTCTAAAAAGTTTCGCCGATGGCACAAAAGGATGTAAAATCTTGGTGGACTCGCGTATTTCGTGGCCCCACAGCAACGTTGCCTTTAATTATCGTTCGCATTATGGACAGAGCTTGATTTCAATCCAACTTCATGTTATGATAATTCCACCCATTGTTGAGGATTATCTTTGATTGCTTATATTAACTACTAATTTATGCAATTTTGGGCTCTCTGAACAGAACTAAGGGAATGTTTTAGTGGGTTTTCCGCAAAACTTAGCTGAGCTCCTTTGGTATTAAGTCATAAATTTTTACTCATACTCGGAAAGTAGGTCTGAAGTTGTCTGAGCGGGTTGAAAGTAATACTTTTCGTCAAAGTCGATTTTTTTTGGGATATTACTCGTATTTGATATTTACGTAGGTACATACAAATCAGAAACTAAACAACGCCCGCTAATACGACTCGCACATCACGTTACCGTAAGTAAATGTAATATAAATAATGTTTTCTTCCTAACTACAGTGCTTAGTTACTACATTTACTTACGTTTATTTATTCAGGAAACGTGATATACGAGTTGTATTAGCGGGCGTTGTT
Source organism: Eupithecia tripunctaria (assembly GCA_955876795.1). Classification (NCBI taxonomy): domain Eukaryota; kingdom Metazoa; phylum Arthropoda; class Insecta; order Lepidoptera; family Geometridae; genus Eupithecia; species Eupithecia tripunctaria. The sequence goes on along the minus strand of OY041623.1, from coordinate 372,726 downwards.
TAGTTTCTAGTTTGAATGTACCTTAGTAAATACATTTCAACCAGAAACCAAACAACGTCATACCTACGGTGAAAGAAACATCCGACTTAGGTAGATTAGGCTACATCTAAAAATGAACTTGATATTGTTCAGCCATTTTAAACCACCTTTAAAAAAGGAGGAGGTTCGTCGACGACTCCGTCAATGCACCGATTTGGATGCTTATTATTGCTATTGTATAAAGAAAGATCCCGAGAATTTTGGATAGAAATTTTCGTCCCGAGAAATTTGTATTTGTAAACACAAAACACAGTCTAAATTTGAGAAATTTGTAGTCGGTTTTTGGTAAGAATATTATTCTCAAGCTCCTATTGAAAATCTTAAGGTGGCAATTCCAAGAGTCTTGAAATAAAGGTGTTCGTGTCGTAGAATTGGAGGCGAGATTACAAGCCCTCCATTATGCATCGGATGAAGCACTTAGTCACGTCTCTCCTCCCCTGGAACCCACATACATCTACTTAGATCTACCTAGGGGAGGGCGGGGTGACTCGATACACGTGGTACCATCATCGTATAGGTAATGTGGATTTTAAAAGCTTCTTAAATGAAGTGTGGTGGTACCTAAATAAATTTGGTAAGACTTGAATCCGTCCGCATCTAAAACCAAGAGTTATTGCGCTCTTGGCTTCAATATGACAACATTTTCAGGATGTTGTTGGCTGTTGGGCCTGCCTCGTTATTGTAGTGCGTCGGAGATGTTCGTAAATACCTTCACTGATGGCTTCGCGGCAACTATGCGGAAGCGAGTGGCATCATCTATGAGTAGAGTAGAGTGAGAGGGAGTAACAACAGTATCCTGCAAGTCATATCCCAAAAGTATGACTGTCCCATACTGCACCACTGCACTGGGTGAAACTAGTTATTACTTAGGAGTTATTAGTTTATATTCATTTTATTTTATTTTCTATGTTGTAGTAATAGTATCTTGTTTGTAATTTTGTGTTATTTATGGACCTTTTGACGACCTCTGTGCCGCGGTGGGCGAAGGTCTGCCTGCGACGCAGGAGGTTGCGGGTTCGATTCCCGCCTCGGGACAAATGTGTGTACGATCTGCAGACATTTGTTCAGGGCGTTCTGGATGTTTTTCTATGTATAATAAAAAATATCTATCTATGTAATGTATTGTATTATGTATATCAGTTATCTAGTACCCATAACACAAGCTCTGCTTAACTTGGGGCTAGATAATGCTGTGTGAATTGTCCAGCATTATTTATTTATTTATTTATTTACCTTTGATGTCTTTAGTTTGTATGGCTCCGAACCTACAGGACCTATTTAAAAAACTCTGTCACCATTAAAAAGATTACTTTCAGGGAGTGACATAGGCTATATTTTATTCCGGAATTCCCACGGGAACGGGAACTACCCGGGTGAAACCGCGAGGCACTGCTAGTTAAAAATAAATAGAATGTGTGAACTAAATGTCTGTGTACAGCAGTGGGTCGCACTTGACAATGGAATTATGTTATATATATTATACTTTCTTCGATAATGATCTGATCGTGATGATAAGATGCCTATTTGAACTTCCGAAGCAATAATGCTTTATTTCCACATTTATTTCCTCACAGCTGCTCCCCGCGGCAACGCACGCGTTAAAAGGTGATTTCTATTGTCACTTGGGTTATAATTATTTAATTTGTAAATTGTTTTTTTAGCTTTATATGTGCAATAAAAGTATTTTCTTCTTCTGCTTCTTCTATCTCACGGGAAATGATTTTTGGGATAAAAAGTATGTTTGATTCCAGGATTAGAAACACCTGTATGCAAAATTTCAATCCGATCCGTTCGGTAGTTTTTGCGTGATATATAGTAACAAACATGCACCAATACATCCACACCTCCATACATTCTTACAAACTTTCGCGTTTATAATATTAGAAGGATTTTCCTTGTGGCTCAGAAAACTAATATTATAGATGCAAAAGTTGGGATGCTTCTTACCTCTTCTCGCCAAAACAACTGAACGGATCGGACTAAAATTTTGCATACATGTAGTTCTAGATCTAGATCAGCCCATAGCCTCTCTACTGGCGGGGCCCGCGGTTATCTCGGAAAAAGTGTGAAGCCGGGGGCAGAAACTAGTATTGTTATTGTTATTAGACGTGTTTGCACTAGCTGCCACCGGCGCCTTCACATGCGTTTATAAGAAGCCTACATTCCTGGGATAGATACTGTGTCAGAGTCAAATCGTTTATGTCTTTAGACTTCTAATAAGCACTTAGACAACTCACTTTTAACTTGTTAATATTAGTATGAATATAGATAGATCAGCCTAAATTTCTTTATCTCGGTCACTTTTCCCTCACATCGTGTAAAAGTTCTAAGTTCCCCGAGCCCCACAAAGTGTCTGGATCCCGTGATCGCCGCGCCGCCGCCGCGCCGCCGCCTGCAGGGAATTGCCAGATAAAACTGTCAAAAACCTATTCACAGACATCCCTCGCTTTTATTCCTCGCCTGCGGAACATTGTCGCTTTATCTTCAGCTTGTGAATCGAATTAACGAGATGAGTTTAGTGATGCTGAGTTTGTTACCTCAACAGTCTGTATTAGTCCACTGATGGACGCAGGCTTACCCCTGATAAGCGCCTTATTGGCGTTTTTTTAAGGAGGGTTGAATAGTTTGTTATTTACGAACATATTTTCAGAACTTTTCGGAGAAATCATCGGGTGTCTAATACCCGTATTATGAAAGCTTGCTCAGTCATAGAGCTATTCTTGACGTTTATGCCATAGAAAAGCGTTGCTCAAGCATAGAATGATGACTGAGCAAGCTTTCATAATACGGGCCTAAGATGTGCGGATACTAGGCCCCAGGAACAATCCTAGAAAAGAGTACAAGAATGCGTTAGGATGCGTTTCCACCACTGTGATCTGTGGTTTCCACCTATACGTAGCTGGGCGAAGGAAGTGAATTTACCAGTCACAGTGCAGTTCAGTGGAGATTTGACCAATCACAGTGCAGTACAGTGGAGATTTAACCAATCACAGTGCAGTACAGTGGAGATTTAACCAATCACAATGCAGTGCAGTGGAGATTTCGAGCACTGATTCGTCCGCTCCACTCCGCTGAAGTCAGAGGAAACGCATGCTTATCGTACCTACTTCGAGCCACCTGATAGAGATTGATTGACTGTACAGTTTAAAAGCGAACGATCAAGAAACATAAGCGCTCGCTTCCAACATAGCACAAACTTCCCACACCGCAGCAGCCCTGCTCTAAAATGGGCATTTAAATATGGGCTTTAACTCTTAGCATTCCCCCCACAAGCTTAAAATTCATCTAGCATTTAAAGCTTGTGGGTAGCCATTTTGTCACTGCAAAATGTATCTCAAGATACCAGTTTAAGCCCATCTATTTAAATGGATATTTTTTGCCCTGTACGGTAATATCATTGGCCTTATGTGCGGTTAGCTTAATGGTTCATACGAATTTATGCCGAAAGTGCGTGGACAGCAAGGTTGCTGCTAGCTGTCGCGGACAGCTTGCGGTCAGCACCGCCTCCGGCTCATATCCTGCAGACGGCAGGATGCTGTGCTGGAGCGGTGCGGTACGGCTCTACAGCCGTCATTCATATTTTGAGTACGTATGCGAATTTCTACGCGTGCATAGAAATCTACCGGAAACGGAAATGCAGTCGCTTCCTGCCAGCTGTCAAAACAGTAAGTTGGCAGGCCTCCAAGCCGGGGCACTAAACCATGACCCGGGCTGTTCCGAGACATCGAAATGTGCCTCTGAATGTCTCTCGCCGAGGGATGGTTTATAAGGTTTTCGGATCTAAAACAGAGGTTATGCTTTTTTTTTATGGAAACCATTGTGCATGGATCTGTACATTTTTATAAAATAGGTATTACTTATCCAATCGAGCACTTTGCTAATAAAAGTCCACCAATAGGCCTATCTTTATTGAACTAAATAAAAAAGCTTAAAAAAACTCAATGTGGGGTACGTTGCGTTTTTATTCGGTCTTCTTCTAGGAAAAATCCAATAAAAGTTATACCTATTCTGAGCATAGTTTCTGAGAGAATCTAAGCACAGAAGTAACAATGTAAAAAGGTAGAGTACCTACCGTTATGGATGCAAATTGTGTCCATAAAACCCGGAGAAACTAGTCAAGAAATTAATAACTTTCTTAATATTCATTTTCCACCGAACCAACCGCTACGTAGATTTCCTTACGGATTCACTTTACAACCACTCCGCGTAGTATTTTACAACAAAGTAGAGTAAAAACATTAAACTAATAACAAAGTAGCTGCAGTTCCCAAAGTTACTTGAGAATTCTGTTGCAAAGAAATTAAAAAGAATTCAATTCCAATATGGCGCACAGGAAGTAAAGGCAGAATAACAAAATAGTCGTGCTAGTCAGTTTTAAAAATCGTTTTGGCTCGAATGTTGGCGGGTAGAGCCAAGATGGCGCGGACTTTGCCAATTGCCAAATGCATTTGCCGTTTTATGAGGTTCTGCTAAGTTCAGTGCATCTCATAGTTACTGAATACAAATCCAAACCTCCTTTTGTAGTAAGTATCTACTTATTATAATATTGTAAAAGATAAAAAAAAACATAAAACCTACTTCAAATTCCTTATGACGGCATATTCATAATAGTTTACTAACTTTTTAAATAATCGAATTTCTCACTCTTTCTTCTTCTATTGACATAAGTTAGAGTGAGAAGCAAGGCTGCTATCGGTCTTCATTGATAAAAGTACGTTTTGGATCTCGATGCATCAATTTTGTAAGCCTCTTGTGTACGTCCGTTGCCATGGGAACCGCTAGAGATAAATTATAATGAGTGAAATTAGTGTGAATCTTACTTTTATGGTACTTTTACCTCCAACCCACAAATCAAACCTTGACAGTAGACAATCAAGAAAGAATCCTCAAACTTTGATAAAAATTGGCGAAGATATCACCAAAACAAAGTTGATGGGATAAATACTAATCCTTAGAGACTAAAACTTTTATGTGATCAATTCGGAATCATTCTCTATACAACAGCGAAATAATTTTTAAAATCGGTCCATAATAGTTGACGGAGAAAACACACAGACGAAAATAGAACTTCTTGTTTAAAAATACACCTTTAGGCAAAGATTTAAATCATTTAATATGCCCTGACACTATAAACTGACTACACCTTAGTTATAAATAGTGTTTTTGTCAATAAATCTAACTGTTATTATTAGGTACCAGGTCCATCATGCATGTTGCATGATTTTTGTGGAAAAACACTACAACACAACACCTCCAAATGATTCCAAATGAGCGAGCTATCTCACTTCGCTAGGCGGCGCGGTCTCAGTATGGAAAGGGTCTAACTTTTTAAATATTTGCTGTTAATTACCTATAACCCTCTAGCTAGGCATAAAAAAAGTAAAAAAAATAAGGATTAACCTAAATAAGAGACCGTAGAGAGTTCCAAAATAATCGTTTAAAACATTAATTTCAATAAAATACCTAGGTAGGTAGGTACTAATATTTCTCCTAAAACGATTCAAGTTTAAATTAAATAAATATCCTCAACGAATAAAATAAAGTTAAAGCGAATTATACAATTTTATTCTAAAAGTACCTCTGCTATCACAGAAAAAGATCTAAGGAAAAGCGTTTATAAAATTGTGCCAATCTACCCGTCGTCCATTACGGGACGGGCCGGAACGGACACGGGAAAGATCTTCGCTTCGCTAATTTCATTCTATTAGCCCATTAGTGGGCCTCAGCCTCCCCCGCTATTTGCCTTAGTTTCGCGATATCTATACCTACTTCAATGTAGTAGGGTAACGAAGCCATTACACCTAAGACCCTTTTTCCTAAGAAAATACCTAATTTATTCGTGCGGAAAGATTGATTTGTAGGTATCAAAGAGGCAGCTTTTTCATCGTTGAATTTGTATGCGGTCGCAAGTTCAACATTATCAATTATTATCATGGATGGTATTTTTTTGAGCGGAATCCGAATTAGTGTTGGGTAGGACATAGTTTCAAAATGAGTTTGTATGAGGTACTCATTCTATTTCGTGAGGTGGGACAATGTCATGCCTCAAATGTCATGTCACGTCACGCCTCATCAAATGTCATGTTGCGAGGTACGAGTCGTTCAGGACATTTTGTCACATGAGATCAGGTGTCGTGATGAGTGTCCCGTTTTCATTTACTAAAAGTGAGGCGTTTTGTTGGATGAGTAGGTGCATTGTCCTGCAAACTCGGCGGGCAAACGATACGGCGATACGGGCTATATGCATATATATAAGTATGGTACAGTAGTAGGTATGTAATTAGTAGGATTGGGATAGGTAGGTAATTTGTATGCGGTCGCAAGTTCAACATTATCAATTATTATCATGGATGGTATTTTTTGAGCGGAATCCGAAATTTAGTGTTGGGTAGGACATAGTTTCAAAATGAGTTTGTATGAGGTACTCATTCTATTTCGTGAGGTGGGACAATGTCATGCCTCAAATGTCATGTCACGTCACGCCTCATCAAATGTCATGTTGCGAGGTACGAGTCGTTCAGGACATTTTGTCACATGAGATCAGGTGTCGTGATGAGTGTCCCGTTTTCATTTACTAAAAGTGAGGCGTTTTGTTGGATGAGTAGGTGCATTGTCCTGCAAACTCGGCGGGCAAACGATACGGCGATACGGGCTATATGCATATATATAAGTATGGTACAGTAGTAGGTATGTAATTAGTAGGATTGGGATAGGTAGGTTAGTTATTTTAGGTAGTATAGTACCAACTCAGATAATTTTGATGTTTTTTTATGTAGTGATGGCGTACGTTACCTAAGTTTAGGTAATTATACCTCTCTGTTGTAGCTAGATACAAAATTTCGCATTTACCTACCTACCTACTAGTTTAGTATTTACTTACCTGTGTGGGTATCTATTAGGATTACTATAGGAGGATAGGTAGGTAGATACATTATATATGTAGATAAAGTGCTTATTATAATAAATTGTAAGAACCATAAGTAAGTACCTACTACCTGTGGGTAAGTAGGTAAGGTAGTTGTAAAGGATCTACAATGACATTGTAGTCAGATCAAGATCACTCATTCTTAAAACACTACGAGTATATTCTCAATATAAAATATATTCTCACAAAACACCTGAAAAAAAGTGGCTGTAATCATTGTAACGTGAGAGCTCGTAATCGCTCACTTCACACCTAACTTGCCTCACCACTCACTCCGCAAAACGAGACGCAGCATGATGACGCGACGTCACGTTCGAGCGCGAGCGTGACAACGCGAGGCGTCCTTTACTCAGACAGACTGGGACAAAAATAGTGAGGTGGGACAAGGATTGAAAATGAGGTGTGTGACATTTTTGAATGAATGAGTGGGACAAATGAGGTGCTTCATGTATGTCCTACTCAACACTAATCCGAATTCATTTTCTAAAATACTTTACCTTTGTCAACTGTTTGTGTATTATCTATTTGCACTTCAATATTAGGTTGTCAACAAATCCCAATATTGAAGTGAATTAGAGTCAATTGCACCTTATTTCTTCTTTGATAGGAATAACTATCTATCAAGCTGTTTTTAAAAATTGTTTTAAATACTTGTCTAAGTGCTTATTTTTAAGTATATATAATAAGAAATAAACGATTTGACTCTGACTCTGAATATTTATTAAAGGAAGGATCGCCAATCAGAGGTACTTTACATTACTTTTGTTAAAAATCGTAAACAAGAAAGTTAATTTGAGTAAGTACTGCGGGTTTGTTTATCTTTTCTGCACGTAATAAAAAAACACAGAAGTGTTCATAAAAAAGACAAGAAAATTTGAAAATTGGTGTTTTGTTTCAAGTGCCTTTTATTCAAAAACGTAGTACCAATCTGTTTTATACCAAAATGGCTGGCATCTTAACATGCCTAAAGGGCGCTCGTACATTTAGCTATAAAGGGTGTGCACCAAAGGGTAGACAATAAACACCCTGTAGTTTTTAACTCATTGCCCAGCAGTCACCGTAGCCGAAATCGGCTAGAATACTTCAGCATCATCACCAATCCGTTAGTTTCACATACAAACAGACACTTCAATTTTGATGATTTGTATAAAAAAACTCGAGTTTTGGTCCGACAAAAAATGTTTGTAGATAAAATGAGAATTGAACCGAAGACAATCACGGCTTGGCATTCGAGCCACGATCCAGACATTAGCTCCACGGTTCAGCGCTCAGTCTCTGTATCGGAAAACACGTCGAAGCGTACAAGTTATTGTAACTTCATGTAAATACTCTTCTTGTGGGAATAAACGTTGCTTTTCACGACATCAGGTACACATTATGTTCATGATAGACGGGGATTTGGATTTGAAGGCAATCTTATACCTTTAAACGAGCAATCCTTATACCTAAATACATATATATGTACAATATATAATATATATATATATATAGATATAGCCATGGGCACTTAGTTGATCAACCGTGCCATATAGGTAGTTATTATTTGATCCGTTTTCACTTGTTGATCCGGGTGGTATTTGTTGATCCAATGCCGCATCACCGTGAGCACGTGGATCCGAACGGAGCCACAAGTGCCATCACCAATAATAATAATCATTACCTGGTTTTTATACAAATCCACCTTTTTTGCGTTTTAGCACAAGTTGATCCGATTCAAATGAGCCAATCAGAGCCCACCGCGCTCAGCCATTGGTTGCTTGCACCCTGAGCCTTTTGTTTTACCTAAATCTGATATTTTAATTATTAAAAGTTAGATTCTCTGTTGATGTTTATAAAACATCTTTAGAAGATTTGTTTCTTGCAGGTTTGTTTGATAAATTCCAAGCAGAACAACTAAAGTGCGGATCCACGTTCCGATTTTTCAAAATTTTAGACGAAATTTAAAAGGGTGTTTAAATGTACCAACAACTTTTTTATGTTATAAGTCACTTTTCGGATAGTGTTCTTAGCAAGTGTAGAAAGTGACTTATCACTTTCTACAATACCTTCAGGAAGCATAAGAGCGATACTATTTTTGTAAGCCGCGACAGCATGCCTATGTTATTGAGTAGGTGATAAATAAATACACATGTTTTAGACTAGAATGCTCCAATATCATCGACGATTGATGTGGCGTGGCGGGCGACGAAGGTCCACCTGCTATGCAAGAGGTTGCGGGTTCAATTCCGGCCTAGGGTCAAATGTATGTACGAATCAAGGGAATCTCAAAGAATTAGCAAGCTGAAGTGGCAGTCGCTGCTGCGACTGCCCGAGAACTTTGCTTCTCTGTCGGAAGTATTCGTTACGAATCCTATCCTACAGAGACTCTGAGCATAGCTCTTTATATTGCTCGCTGAGCGACTTTGGACTGGTGGACTAGCCCTATCGTGAGTATCCACGTCTCAGCTCCGAAGGTCATGTCGGGTAGGACGCACTGATTGAAAACTTTAGTTTTCAAGCATTAAGGTATGGATACGAGAAGACTCAACGCAGTTTGCCAAACACTAGCCTAGCTAAATCCTCCTCTTAGCCTCCTTCTCAAAATTGTTTTTACCAAACTGCAAAATTTGGCCAAGACAAAGTGTACTCGGAAAAAAAATCAAGAGGGTAGCAATTGGCCATGTACGACGACCGGTCCCGGATTATTGAGACCATTGATTGGTTTTATCCAAATTCATGCCCAGACCGATGCGTCGCGAGGCTGAAGCTAGGCCATCCAGCATCCTGGTTTATTCCGTTCTTACAGCGACTCTGCCATTAAGACTAGGTCATCAGCGAATGACAGGTGTGAGATGTAATCGCCGTTTATGTTGATGCCCTTATCTTTCCAGTCCAGCGTCTTTTTATTTATTTATTTATTTATTTTAAGGAAAACCAGCAGCACATGCATACAAATCTTAGTCTGTCAGTCTTAAATATATCTTCCGACGCGCTTGTAAACAGTTTCAAGAATATAATATACCACAGTCTCACTCAATGGGTTTGAACTGCTAGTGGACACTTGTGGCGACGGTTTCTTAAAGACATCTTAGCAGTCAGCACCTCGAAATAATGACAGTCTACTTGGCATGGCCCAGGTTTCAATGGAGTCAAAGGTCTTATACTATATGTAGTGTATAGGCCAGACATAGGGGCTGATTATACCCTTCAGACTTCTGTATAATCTGCCTTACAGTGTGTATGTGGTCAATCGTGCCATATCCTTCGCGAAACTATGTCTGTTACGGTAGCTGGAACTTGTCGAGTCTCCTGGCAAGACAGTTCGTGACCACTCGTGAGAACGGTTTTAAACGTACCTCAGAAGCGAGAGGGTCTGTTTGAATTTTTAAGGAGGGTTGAATCTCCCTTCTTAAAAAAGAGCACTACCAAACTCCCACTCCATGCCTTTGGAGCTCTCTCACTATGAAGGATAGCCTTGAAGAGGTTCTGTAGTTCCTGAATAGCTGGGGCTCTTCAGGCTTTCAAAATACTAATTTTATGGCATCCTCACTGAGGGCTTATCCTTTTTTAAATTGCCTCAGAACACGATCTCGTCTTGACTGAGTTCGTCGGTATAATGGCGTGCCAGGGTGGCTCTGGAATCGTGGTCGTCTCGTTGGGTGGAAACAAGGGGCATGTGCAGTGAATAATCAGCCATAGAAGGATTTCTATGGCTGAGAGACAGAGGATTCTGTGTCGACGAATATCTCCGGCTTCGACAATATGATCCTCCCGTCGTGCGTTTTAAGCTTTATCGGGTGGCTCTTGCCAAGCTTCTGAGTCAATACTTCGAACCCTTGGTTTTGCTGTATTGCCTCTTCAATGAGGCGTGTGTTTGATCTCCGAAGGTCGCACCGCCGCCGTACCATCGTCGCAATTATCTTGTTCAAATCTGGCCTGTATGACGAAGGTGCTTTAGTAGTTTCTCGTCTTTCCATCAGCCCGAGAGTCTCATCCGATTGTTTCGATTTATTTACTTATTATTTTATTTACGTTTAGAATGAACACTACTCGCCCACCACCTGGCGAGCTACCTCACCCCGAAGGCCCTAGTTGCTGGCAATTTACTGGCGACGTATGTTCCTACGGCGCATGAACGGCACGCAGCATTTTGGCAGACAACAGCTCGAAAGAAGTTTTTTTCTGACCATAGAGTAAAGTAATTATGTGTATGACTTCACCGCTAATGAGAGGTAGTTATGTTTTGAGCAATTGAAATTTCCTTTCATTCAGATCCAAGACAACAAATCTGTCTGAGAACCTGCTGGAAATTCTCAGTGACCGCCTTGATTTGAATTGGGTTAGGTCGGAGCGTGAACTTCGTCAGACGGTTTCCTTCAAGCTTTAAGTTGATTTTAAGGGAGCCTCGAAGCAATCAGTGATCAGAGACGGTATTGAACTTGTTGATCACTAAGACATCTCTGAATATAATGCTTGCTGTCCGTCATGAAGAAGCCGATCAAATTTTTTGTCACAGGGTCGGGGCTTCGCCACGTCCACCTTTGGGGTTGTTTCTTAAGGATGAAGTTCATTAAGAACAGCCCATCCTTCTCAAGGAAGTTTACAAGTATTTGCCTGTGATTCCTAACTCCATAACCATGCGGACCCATTCAGGATTCGTTACTAGTCCGGGTTCCTACCATGCCGTTAAAGTCTCCCATACCAATGTTGACTTAAATCTTAGTGATGTTGTGAGAGGCTTTGGATGGCATCAGTTTGACGAGGTCGGTGCGTAAACCTGAATTACCTTCATGCTGTTTGGATAGCCGAAGGATCAGGTACGCTACCCTGTTCGATACATTGTAGATTTCTTGAACGTTGTGAGCGAGGGTCTTACTAACTAGGAATCCTACGCCACTCTGGGATGTCTTATCAACCTCGAGAAAGTAGAGAAGATGGTCCGAGTCTAGGGTTACGGTGTTCTCCCCCTTTATGCGGCCTTAACATAATCCCAGAACATGCCATGTAATGTTATCTAACTCTACTTCCATCTGCGCCAGATGATGGTCTGAGTTCTTCCTATAAACGTCGCAAAGGCCAGTTTTTTGAGTTATGCATGGTAGCCTGACGTATTGCGGGGATTCTCGGATTTTTTATTGAACTGTTTTGTTTAATATTTTTTTTACTAAAGATTGTTGTAGATACCCTATTCCTACGAATTAAGACTGTAACTGTTTATTAAATTCGCTCACTCATCTTTTCCAATCCCCATTATTACACCCGCGGAGTGGGGGCACTGGTGACTTGTGATACAGGTTTTATAAACCTACCTCAAGCACTAGCCTCTCACAAATCAGGTCAATGATGTTATACTAGATCTTAATAATATTATGTACACAAAGATTTCATAAGGTCTTTTTTAGTGGAAAATAAATGTTTTTTATTATTATTATTATTCTTAGCACTAGCTTTTGGGGGATAGTGCCCATAATCAGCATGGTCGCTGGGCAAGCAAACTTACGGTTTCGCTTATGTCTTACATCCTCACGATATTTTTGGTAAGTACTGTTTTTTATGCTTCATTAACTTTTGTCATAAAGACGTGAATCGTCACATATCATTATTTACCTATTAATAATTATTCTACAGTTATGTGACTAATGCCCTGTTATTTCTTGGCATGAGGATATCAAATGTAGCTTAGTCTTCTAGACTCAAATAAAATCAATTGATATTAGCGACCAAAACACATAAAACAATGTCGAATCAATCAAGTAAATTAAAGTGCCAATGTATGCTTTTATTTTTTTAAATTCTCTGCTTCTCTGCAGCTCTTCTGAACAATTTGGTTTATGGCAGTTACGCCCTTTAAGTATTGTCACATACGGAGCCAACAAATACAGAGTAATATACGGAGCCAACAAATACTGAACCTTTTAAAGATCGATATATAGGGAGTCAACAGATACTGAATTTTTTAAGAGTCGATATATACGGAGCCAACAAATACTGATCCTTTTAAGCGTTGATATAAATAGAGCCAATAAATACTGAACTTTTAAGCGTCGATATACATTTACGGAGCCAACAAATACTGAACGTTTTAAGCGTCGATATATATGGAGCCAACAGATACTAAACCTTTTAAGCGTCGATATATAAGGAGCCAACAAATACTGAAGTTTATACGAAAAATATATCTACGTTACTTAATATACAGTTTCGTCTTGTCGGATCAAACAATGCTCTAATTTTGATAATATAAATGGATCAGATCAACATACGACTTAGGATTTGGTATATAAAACGGAGCCAACAAGTGTTAGAGCGTTTCAGAATTTTGGCCGTTACGGAGTCGATTAAGTTCGAGACCGTTACGAAAAAAATGTCGAGTACATCACTTTCTCGATGAATACGTTTGGCAACGTCGCCCTCAAATTTGCGCCGTTGCCACTCCGGTCAAGATCTATGCAACCGGAGTCGAGTTATACGGGGGAAAAGGTGGAGTCAGGAATGCAAGACAATTGGGCTGGATCAACTTAGTGCCCAAGTTGGTATTTATATATATATATAATCCGGATCTCGGAAACGGCTTCGACGCTTTTCATGAAATTTAGTATACTTTCGGTGGCGATAAATCGATCTAGCTAGGATTCATTTTAAGAAAATGTCGTTTTATTAGTTTAATTATGTTTTCAATAATTAGATTTATCGTCATCAATTGATTCTTCCTGCCATCTATTGGCGAATAGTACTACTATAATTTATAATAAGCACAATTTACCAAAAAAAATACGGTCACCCAGGTACTTACATGCAACATGCTCTACACGACTGCCCAAAAAAAAGAAAAAGTTTTCAGGTTGTTAGGAATGTGTATTTGATTGTACCATTATTGTAATATCTGAACAGATGTAATCTATGTATGTCATTGATTTATTAAAAACGAAGATGAGGCACTGGTTGCTCGAAAGTGGCAACCTCAAATTGTGTAAAATTGTGTTCTCTCACATCAGTCACCGTCTGACCGGCGGCACGGGAGGTCGTGATTCCCATTAAATATTGTTGTCTCAGCCTCACTTTGGTCCTAGATACGTCTTTCCGTCTTTGTTCTTCTTTGTATTGCACAGGACTGGAAATATAACTGTGAGCGTATGTGTTTGCGTGTAGTTGTAACACATGCCAATTTTTGAGTAAGCGCTGGGAGAACGTAACCTATCTTCCCTTTTTATATCAATGATGTATGTATAGGTTTTTGTAATCTAATTCTTATTCTATTTGTTCCATTTGATAGTTTTTTCAGACCAATGTTTCATAATAAATGGCTATTTATTATCTATCTGTATAGACTCCATGCATCCAAATGTTCCTTTAATGAAGTACAAGTACGTACAAAAAGTTTATTTCCAAAAGCTTAAAACACCTTATGAATTTATAATCGATAGATAAAATAAAATAAAGTAATCGTACACGTACTATCGTTCACATCATCAATATCCTGAGAGACTTTGTTTTTTTAAAGTGTTTTTTTAAGTACTACGTACAACGCAATCCACTCTGCTAGAGCACAAGTCGCTCTTCGCGTAATTAGGTTGATTACGAGAAACCACCGCACTTTACCTACGGCAAAACGAAGGGCCCTAGAAAAGGTTATCTTCAGAAGTCTCAGTTTGTTCAACAGTGGTGACCCATATCAAACGACTGCGGTCCTCGGAGTGGTTGTACTTGTTAGATGAAACCATAACAACGGAATTTCAAGAAGTCGTCGTATTTATGTGGGGTTATTCCAGTTTTCCCCTGAAATACACCAGGGGGAAAATGAACTTCAAAAAATTGAATTTCAGATTTTAGTTAGATCGCAAGGGGGAAAACTATACTAGTTCATTCAGTCCCAAAGCAATTGGTTTTGCGAAAATACAGTCATGTACCTGACGGGACGCTGAGACGGAAGAGCTTTGCAAAAAGACACATTTAAACAACATTTAATATTTTCATCGATAAATAATGAATAACGTGTCCCGTCCCTAGGTATAACTGCCCCGGGCCGCGTCGGTTGACGGGACAACACCGCTCAAAATGGCGACAAATTAGTTATTATGAACATTGTTGGTAACAATGCCCCTGTTGTATTGTGCCAGGCTAAACAACGGGCAGATTGACACCGGGATTAATCAATTGATTGCTAATTAATATTGTTGTAATAGTGACTGTTTACTCAACGTCACAGGCTTGGGAATATTTAATGATACGTCCACATGTTGCTGAGTCATGCATGACGAACGGTACCAAAGTAGGTACATGAGGTTCTAATTTGTCATCGCGCTGGGTTATTGTTGCTTAGATCAAGACCGTGTTCATGACCTCATATTTTATTTGTTATGTTCCTTTTAAACATAAATAAATAGGTAAGTTATTTTTAGTTGAATAGCC
This sequence comes from Eupithecia tripunctaria, assembly GCA_955876795.1. Taxonomy (NCBI): domain Eukaryota; kingdom Metazoa; phylum Arthropoda; class Insecta; order Lepidoptera; family Geometridae; genus Eupithecia; species Eupithecia tripunctaria. Next base: position 357,374 of record OY041623.1, on the reverse strand, counting down.
TGGCTGCAGGCTCTAGCCCGCTTAAGTCCTTGAAGTAAAACTCTATGAGTTTGTTTCTTTGTTAAGTTTAATTGTATATTACCTGAATACTTGAACAAAACGCCTGAATACTTGAACAAAAAGATTCAATAAAACTGACTTTAAGGACATTTGCTATACCTACTTAGGTATAGCAAATGTCCTTAAAATAAATTAGATAAAAAACTCACATTTGAAAACGTCTTAAGTCGCGATTCAAAAACAGTTTTCAATGAAAACCTGTCAAAATGTGGTCGTTCGAGATGCGTTTCAATCAGACAATCTGAGAGCTATTTGGGGGTTAGTCTTTGATTTCCCTCAATTTTGTGGCAAGCATGCACGATGAGCATACAATGCACTAGTTTTGGCGTGAATAGGTAACAAATATCCTTCCATACATCCAAACGTTCGCATTTATAATTTATTTAGTGTGATAATCAAGCGTTTGGCCACCAACTCACTTAAAAAATATGAAGATGTGGTCTAAGATGATGCAAACTTTTCGAGAAGGAACTTATTTACCCTGGATTTAAAGACTCCAAGTATGACAGACGCAGGAGGCTCTTCTCCATGGCTGTGGATATTATGGTAGAGCAGATTTTTTTGGTTCGACGCTGTGGAACCAATGTAGGAATAAGAGCGATTAAAGAAGATGCAGATACTCACAGAGCGTGAGGGGTGTGCGGAGGGGTGCGGGAGCGGGGCGGGGGGACGGCGCAGACGGGCCAGCGCGCTGAGCAGCCCGTCCGTGGTCACTCCGCAGGCCCCGCCATCTGTAACGAGACACACGTTAGGCGATCTATCGATATCGATACTTTTGGAGTAGGTAGTGGCTGGCAGCACTATTTTCCATTACGCCATTCGCCATTGGTGGTTTTTAACGTGCGTAATACAAACTATGATAGGTATTCGAAGAAGAAATTGTAATAACTATTCACGGGTATTTATCGCGTTAACCTATTTTTTCCGAACGATGTTTCAACACTGTCGTGGTCACCGGATGACTGAAGATTTTTGGTGCTGGTGGGGTGCTAACCTGAATTCACTTCTTAGGGGAGCACCTGAATGACTCGAGCAAAGAGACTCTCAAGCCCAACAGTGATCGAGAGTGGTAGATATAGATACGCATATGGCCCTGGTCGTTGTCACTTTTTGTGTAAAATTACTTCCAAAATCGTACAGTAGCTACTCCTAATCTAAACTCTTTAGATCAGGAACTGTCATGGCGGGAGGGACATTCAATAAAACTGGCGGACTGATTTTAATCAACAAAATTTTAACCATAGTTTAGCCAGAAGTTAGCTTCCACTCAACCCAAGAGACTCAACCTAGTTATTGATTATGGATCATTTGAGCCACTAGATTGTGTTATTATATTGATACAACACAGCATTTCGATCAACTGTTTCAATTTTAAATACAAGTTCCAATTGATTTTTATTCTTTAATTGTTATTCTTTGTTAATCAAGTTTAATAACCTAGTTAGTCATTAATATCATAACTACATCAAAAAAAAGCTACCTCCAGTACAAATTCACTGAGGTGAGGGTAATCGCCAGACTAGTGACAAAGGTGGGCCGCAGACCACACTCTCCACAAAGGTGTACCGTACACCACACTCCACACAAAGCCCAATCAGCGGGCTCAATCGGGACAGCATTGGTTGACCCCTTTGATCGCCCACACTCACCACACGTGCTAATTTAAGGGGTCGTAAGATTTCATATACAAACCAACAACCAGTAAATGAAACCACTAGTATAGGCTGATGATGATAATGACGAAGGAAAAAATGAAATACACGTTAAATTTCATTTTTTGGAAAAAAGAAAAAATGAAATTTACTTTACATTTAATTTTTTTCTCCGTCATTATCATCAGCCTATACTGGACATAGGCCCCCCTAATGAGAGCCCCCTTAATGAGCCCTGTCTTCAGCTTGACGCATCGTCACTACGTTTGCCGAGTCGCGGTCTACACTCAAGAACTCGTTTACCCCAGCGGTTGTCGGTTCTTCGGGAGATATGGCTGGTCTACTGCCACTTCTACGATACTGCTTTAATCCGTAACTTTAAAGATATACACTTAATGCGTTACAACTCATTCCATTTTGCCTAATAGACACAATATTCAGTTACGATTATTCTTATTATAAAAATTACACACAATTTTTTTCAGAGATAAAGAAACGCCATGTGGAATTGTACGCAGAGGAAGAATTATAAAAAATAAACAGACGAACAGTGATTCCTAAATCAAACATTCATTATAAAATAACGAATAAAAATAAAAATAAGAAAGGTGCATGTCAACAAAATTAAATAACATAAAGAGCAGCTGTATAATGGCTTTGTCAATTATATTTATGTAATATCAACTTAAAACTATCATTACAGGAAAATATTAGCATATAATTGTTTTATCATGCTAAAAACATAATCCATTTGACTGATTTGAGTTAGGTATTCTAAGTTGGTAGAGACAAAGATAACTATAAAATACCTAATCACCATAGGGACCATAAACCCACAAAATATCTGCCAAGTTATATGAAGTTCGACATCATCGCCGGATGTTGACGGCGCTCTTGAAGTAGTGTTATTGACTTCCGGAACTGTGCTTGCAACATTTATTGCTACACGTGTGAAAGCACTCAGTCGTTCAATGGCAGTTGTGAAGTGAAGTTCTCTGAAGTAGAAATAATACAAAGGGTGTCGATAGTGTTCGCTGTTCAATAAACTACTTGTGATTAATTGAATTTAAATCAAAGGTTTCGTGGTTGCTGAATTTACTACTAAATTCGTAATTGTTTTACTAAAGTCACAACGGGATATTTACCATGATTTGATTTGAATTTTGTGCTTTCCAATATTTCGGTACAGTTTCTCGGAACTATTGCTATTGTTTTTGAACGATTGCTTTTCATAAACCCAATACTTTCATAAATACTAATAATAGACCGACCTGTAAACTATGAAATAGCCTCATCTTTCAGGTAAGGCTATTTCATAGTTGATGTGCTGATGGATGATACGAAGTTATATTCCGCCGTTGTAGACTCTATGCGTGGTCGGTTATAAAACACATTTGTCGGCCCACTGCGCGCATCGATTGAGCACAGCTGACCTGCTTCCTACTCCACTGCACAATTACGATTTCAATGTTTTAATAGAATGAAAAAGACCGTATGGCGACACGTACTTCGATAAGTAAAAAGGCTCATAGCATACGTGTTTCCACTACACTGTATCTGGGTGATTCTTCGGAAACTCAGTTTTTGTCTGACTTTCGTGGCACATTTTTTTTTGTTGAAATGACACATAATGACGAAATATTCTATATGTAGATTTGATTACTAATTTTTTGGTAGTGGAGGGAACTTTATTGGCCAAAAGGTTACGAAGTTATTCAATTTTAAAATTATGATGTCCATGGAAATCAACATTCATACCACCGAAATCAAATATACAAAATTATTAGTTTAAATTGTTTAAAAGTTTAATTAGTTAAAATTATTTAATGTTTTGAAATGTACGTTTTGTTTGAACTAGCCTATTACAATCATTCTAAGAAGGAATTTCGGGTAGGTTTATAATAAAAAAGGTAGTAAGCAGATAAAAATATAATGATTTTCTTAAAACTAAGGAACAAAATTAAATATTGTTATTAAATATATAAACTAAGAGAGTATTACAAAAAATCTAACATCAATAATCACGTTTTTTCAATCACATGATCACATGAGATCAAACAATCTTATAAATAATCAGTCACGTTTCTAGATACTAACGATGGAGTTACCTAAATTACTAGTAAAATAGGCTTATCTAATCCCTCCCATATTCATTGGTTATAAGCTATATGTATTTACTTCGAGCATTGCAATTTGAGCAAACCTGGCTGAAGTTATTTTGATTGAGATAATACAAATTATTAACAAAAATCACAATAACAATATTATCTATGTATGAAAGTTTATATAATCAGTATCAGCTGGTCGATTAAGATGTATTCGTGAATATATATTTACTTATTTTTCCCGACCTTTCAACAGGTTTACACACTGTCACGGTCAGGGTGTCATACCGTGAACACGACAATGTGTAGTGTTATACAATACATTAACAAATGTTAAAAAGCCTGCAAATTTGATTTTCGTGGGTTTCACTGACCTTTCGTGTACTTTTTGTCCACGAAAAACATGGAAATCAAAACCACGAAAATCAGAAATAAGTTGAAAATCCTAAATCATTTCTTAATTTGCTGGTTTGTGTTACATTGATGTCTGCAGTAGAAATTAGGAACACAAAAAGCATATATTATATTATCGAAACAATTAAAACAATAGGATTAGTATGAACGAATTTATAGTCTACATGGTAATCAGAAATTGCGGTATACCAAGCCACGGATTACTTACCGTAATTTCGAAGCGTCGCGGAGACATGGACACGTGCTGTTCTCACCACTGATGGATCGCGACTGACAGTTTGTTTCTGTCTAACAACTATTCACGTAGTTACTAAAGTACAGTTTTTATGAATGAATTAGTGCGCGCCATGGCTATCAGAGCTAAACGTCGGACGCGAAGTTATCTAGTTGTATCTTATTAACTAAAGCTAATTTTTACGTAGTAATAGTGTCAGTTAAGCTAGTAACTATCTGGTTTATTGTGAACCTGTGTGAAATAGTGCTATTATTTATAGGAAATGAGATAAAAAATTATTAACACTAGAACATGAGGTCCGGACGCACCACGAAAATCAGTATTTCCAAGGTTTTTATTTATTTTTACTTATTTAGAATAGGAAAACTAAAAAACTAAAATAGGCCCCCCCTATTACTTTTGGCTAATCTACTACCTGAAAAAGAATCATAGGGCTACGGATACTTTTTATGTGTTTTTTCGAGTCGGACACGTATTTTTGAGACCTCTGAGAATTACCCATCTTTTCTAGAGAACTTTTTGATTTCTTCAGGAAAGAGAGTTAAGTGTAGTGTACCACGGGATGGAACGCCATCTGGTGATATCTTCTGTTCTTTCTCTCACTTCACTATTCAATAAAAGGTTTCGGTAATGTCGCAAACTCTTAGATCATTATTGGTAGGTATTTATAATGTAGACCCGGCTACGCGGGCACACAATGAATATGGAGAGAGAAGAGAACTTCCTAGTACCCTGTACTAGATTTTACACTTTGCATATTTTTTTATGTCATTAATTAATAAAAAATTCCATATTTCCATCTATCCAAACTTACGCATTTATAATAATGAGTAATAAAGTTATGTGAGTGTGAAATAATTTCATCGTTATTCATTGTGCCATATTCATATACCTACATATTACTTAGAAACAGTTTTGCGAGTGTTACCCCGCGGCTACATGGTCGTGCCCATGTTTCGGAAACAATGGATATCCAGAACAGTTTCTGCTATACATAATACAAACACGTAAACAATTTCTTAGCACAGTACACAGAGGTTGGTGAAAAACTAATAAGGCTTTATTTCTTAGTGTCTGCACCTTATTATTTGCATTCTCTGAATCATAATTTAAAATAAAACCGGCCAAGTGCGAGCTGGACTCGCGCAAAAAGGGTTCCGTACCATTATTTACATAAAACCGGTCACGGGGCGGGGGTGAGTCGGACGTATAAAAACGGCAAAAAAATCATGTCTTTTATATGGGCGCCCCCTTAAATATTTATTTTATTCTGTTTTTATAGTATATATATATATTTAACGCGGCAACCGAAAAAAATAATGTACCTATGCACAGCGCTTGTTAACTTGTTTGTAAACACAAACATATCGCTATGAACGTTGATGTTTATGAGTAGGCGTGGCGTAAAGAGAGGCGATGCACGCCGCGTGCTATGTCAAATCAAACAAACGCGTGTAAAAAAGCTTCTCCGTAAACACACTGTACCAACGCCATATGTTTGAATTTAGAGCGGGCCGCGCCGCTGCACGCCCCGCGTCTCCCTAAACAAGACTTTACGGCTTAACTTTATCTTAAAAACTTGAAGTAAACCAAAAATCAAAACGATCACTTTATTTTCTAGTTAAACTCATATATGTTATTTGAATTGTGTAACGTGTCAAAGACGGACTAACGGAAATAAAGCACTTCGATATTTGATTATGGATTCTACGACACTACACAACCAAGACATTTACTTCTCAAAGAACATAAATAAATAAATAAATATTAAATAATGCTCGACAATTCATACGGCATTATCTAGTCCCAAGCTAAGGAGAGCGTCTATTATTGGTACTAGATAACTAATATACTTAATACAATACACTACATAGATAGATATTTTTTATGATACATAGAAAACCCTGAACAAATATCTGCAGATCGTACAAACATTATTGCTATCAACTTGTTTGCTTAGCTTAGCTTGCTCGATTTGTTATTAGCACTAATTTTGCCTAAAAATTAGTTTTTCAGGCACACGCAATACGATTAGAATTTAACATGAACCTCTTTTTATCCTTCTAGTCCTAAGTTACTTTGAATAAATTATTTTATTTATTTATTGTATTTAACTCGAGGCGCAATCGAAACCGCAACCTCCTGCGTCGCAGGCGGACCTTCGCCCGCTACGCCACAGAGGTCGTCATAATATAAGATCAATATCATGCACTTAGACAAAATCTTCTTGAATGCTAAACGAAGCTTTGAACATTATTCTAGACTACACTGAGCCGTTAGATTATCCTCATGTATCTGTTTTATGAGAGCCTCTGCCTCTCTCCGGTGGATCAGGCAATGAACTCATTTAGTGCTATCGCAGCACGGAGCTAGACAAAGAGTAACCTTTCGGGCGTGCCGAGTGGTCCAAGTGAGGGCGAGACGAGTGTGGTCCAAGTGAGGGCGAGACGAGTGTGGTCCAAGTGAGGGCGAGACGAGTGTGGTCCAAGCGAGGGAGAATCGAGTGTGGTCTATATTTTTTGTCAAATGTTTATAAGTAAACTATGCACTACACTATGTGTTGCTGAAGCAAATAAATGTTTATATATCTATTTATCTATGATTGATAGACTCAGACCAAAAAAATATTACTTGATCTGAGTTGATAGAGGACATACCTACTGTGAAAAATATTGTGTCAATTATGACCATTAATAAGAACTTCAATTTCATACGTCCGCACAGTGTCGACTGGTGTGATGAGATTGCATGTTCCTAGTTAAAGTTTAATTGATTTAGGACTTGCGCATAGGTTATGTTGGTTGTTAGCTGTGTGGTGCTGGCTTATTGAATTTGCACCACCCCAACTCTTCCCGTGGGTGTCGTAAGAGGCGACTAAGGGATATCCACCGGGGAGCAACCTGCCCAGCGTGGGGATTATGGGTATTACCCTGCATAAGATAAACACCAATAAGGAGCTTATCAAGGGGAGGCCTGCGTCCAGCACTGGGCCAAAATAGGCTGTTGAGGTTGAGGTTGAGTAAAAAAGCTAGTTTTAATGTTTTACAACTGAACATAGAATCTACTGCTTTTACCAAAAATAACGCAAATGAATTTCACTTGCAGGAGATACTCATGGGACATGCATGACGCGCGTCTATCCATGCAAGCTTTGCTTACTAGTTGACGACCTCTGTGGCGCGGTGGGCGAAGGTCTGCCTGCGACGCAGGAGGTTGCGGGTTCGATTCCCGCCTCGGGACAAATGTGTGTACGACCTGCAGACATTTGTTCAGGGCGTTCTGGATGTTTTTCTATGTATAATAAAAAATATCTATCTATGTGGTGTATTGTATTATGTATATCAGTCATCTAGTACCCATAACACAAGCTCTGCTTAGCTCGGGGCTAGATAATGCTGTGTGAATTGTCCAGCATTATTTATTTATTTATTAGTTTACATATGGTTTTTTGTAACCGTAAGCTCATCACATCTTTTATTATAATGTACTTAATAAGTTAAACAATACAATAAGACAAATCCAAACATTTTGTTATTTCAATATAATTTTCTTTTAACTCTACTCTACTCTGCTTACATCCAGGTTCTGAATCTAACAGATTCAGAACCTTGGTATCTGGATATCTGGGAACCGAGGTTCCCAGATATCCCAGTTCTCGCAAGGGACTGACAGCATAGTTAAGCACACACTTAACTACAACTTCTAGTTTTACCAGGTGGCACAGTTACCCGACAGCTGGTTAGTAAAGAGACACACTTTATGCAGCAGCGGGCAACGCTTCCAACGTCTTGGGGACGTTTGCGATTGGTATTGATATGGATCAGTTGAGCTACCTGTAGATTGTTTGCAACAGTCTGTAGTTAGCCTAGTTGTTTCAATTGTAAATATTAGTTCTATATTGTTTCTGTAATGTGATTTTATTGTAATTTTCTTTATTTTTCGAAAATTAAGATGCTATTCTAGGACTTCTAAATAAATTGTCCTCATCAGCCTATGTTAGTTTACTGCTGTCTTAGCTTGCCTAGTATCTGCCTGCAGTCTTTCGCAAATCGTCATCCCACCTACCTGAAGGGCGTCCTGCACTACGTTTTCCGAGTCGTAATCTCCACTCAAGAACACGTTTACCCCAGCAAAAAAAGAAAAATAAATGTAGTTCGTGATTCTCATACTAATTATCTTGGGTATCGACAATAGAAGTTTGTTCAATTAATTGACTATCACTTTTACAGATACTGAAATTATTTACAACGGGATATTTACCATGATTTGAAATCTTTTAAATATCCCGTTGTAAATAACTAGTATTTATAACCATGATGGATTTTTTTTTACTGATGTTGTTATACTCGTACTAGACTAAACTCATTTTACAGGACTAAAAATGTCGCCGTCCCTGTCACAACGATCAAAAAAATAAGGATGACGTCATTTTAGTTCTGTCAAATTAGTTTAGTAGTTTTGGCGACATCTGAATAGACGTCATTGTCTCCTAGCAGCATCGGTGAGAGTGAGTACTATCTGCGTGGCAAGCCGCGCTAACTTGTTGATGATAAAAACATTCCTACAAAAATCCCCGAAAATGGCCGAAATGAAGCTCGCGAGGCGCGCATTAAAATACGATTTGGGTACAAATGTGCAGGCACTCAGTGGAAACGAATCAAATGATTCTTTATAACATCAAAGGAACATGAAGATATCGAATATACGTTCTTTTGGCGCGTTATTTGGTTTCATGTGACCTCGGAAGATATTTATTCAAGACGGAGCACCACAACACTTGATAAGTAAGTACAACCTAGACTACGAGTAGGTACTTTGTCACATTTTCTAAATAGGGACCGTAATCAAATCAGTAATCAATCACGCTATGGCTGGTAACGCTGAGTTCTTTTTATAATTAAGTTTATCTAAGTTTAAAAGTATACCTCGTGTAACTATGTATTTTGTAAGTCCTAATTATGTGTATCAGTTGCAAAATAAAAGCAGTTTTACTTTACCTACCTACTTGAGTATATATAGGGTACATAGGCACGAACCTAGGGGATTTTAAAAAAAACTAGGCCTAGATCCCAGTAATCACAGGATCCCCGTGGTAAATTACATAAAATTCAACATATTTTCTTCAAAAAAAATACGATGAAAAAAATCATGAAAGTTCACTGTTTTGCACCTAATTTGCAAAAATGGTTCACTTTTGCAAAATACTTTATGGGGTCTAAATTGTTGCAAATGGCCTCCCCCATCGCCCCCTAAAAGGGTCTGGTCTAATTACCAATAACCCTGTATACTGTTTTTACCAGTCTGATGTTAGCTGCTATCACCACTATCTATTAGGCGAAATTAGAACTTTTATCTTCAGTGCATTCATCGACAACGTGACACTTTTTTGAACATCATACCTACCCATGTTCACCGTCTTAATTGACGTTACCACGTCAATAATATTACGCTACAAGCAAGTACCTACTATACATTTAAATATTTTTTTGTTAAGTTTATAAAATTACGTTCTCTGCTCTCTCGATTCCTGAAGATCCTTTATTTCTCGGCCCTTCAAGACACTTTTCTTCAGTAGTTATATAAGTGAAACCGTGGCTCTGTTCATATTTAAACGAACATTTCCTCTGGCCGAGTCTGATCACAGCGATTAATATTGTTTTATTAATTTACAACGAAGCCATAATCTCGCAATAAATATTCACAAACTAACAACATCCTACAGCTTCAAGTTAGTTTAGACTCTATCAGTGGGTCTGTAGGGTTCAACTTATATTCACGTAGCTTCATTAAAATTCAACGTCTGTATGGAAAACTACCAGATGCCTACCTTTTCATGTGTTTCTTACTTTTTTTTCTAGATCCAGTTCACTATGCTCTGATTAGTGTCGTTCGATCTAGAGTTTATTAATACTCAGGAGTAGGGAATATACTTAGTTACTGAAGTTGCTACTTAATTCCATGCTATAGTAAAAAGTACTTATCTCTGTCTGTCTGTCTTTTACCTTTTCACGCCTAAACGGCTGAACAGATCTCAATGAAATTTGGCAGGTAAATAGTAGGTATCGTAGAACGCTTATGCTCCTTTATATCCCGGTAAAGTACGGGCAAAGCAGCGGGCTAGTACTGTTGGTACCGAATCAGTAGGTAGGCCATCAAGGTTCGTGCTTGTGGTTTCTTTTTACTTCATCCATAAATAACCAATAAATTTAAGTAAAGACATTCAATAAATACTTTATTTATATGATAATTTAGTTTAAAATTTGAGTTGTCCATCATTTCAAGAAGATCAACCGTAGCAATTAAATAAAACTATATTGACTTTATGTAACCTAAGTTAGCTCATTGGGCAAGTGTAATTTTTTATAACTAAGAATTTGACATTATTCTCTTCACATCACAATGCATGATATGTACCTACTGTTCAAACACAATAGGGTATATGCATGGATTTTTTTTTCTATTATTTAGGTTAATACATGAACGAAAAAGTTGAGTTTCGTGTGATAAAAACGCTGCCATGTTAGCCATTGCATTTTATGACGTCACGGATCATCGAGTCCCCTAGAATACTCAAAGTCAAAACTTCATGCCCATACAAAAATGTTCAAGTATGACGTCACGCTTCACGTGCCAATAGCGTTGCGTTTAGACATTTTGCTGTTGAGACCTAAAATATCTACTTTTCAATGATTAAATTTCACAATAAAAATATCATAAAATACAAAAATAAATATACAGATATATTTCTATATCAATAGAGAAAACGTAAAAAAATATTAGCTTTTTTGAAGTCACATGCATATACCCTATTGTATGGTTGTTTCTGAATTAATGATTTATGATAATCTAAGGTTCAAGAAATAAAAGTAATTTCATTTGATTTTTGATCAAAAATGAACTGTACAAACAACTGACACAAAAAAACAACTAGATATAGTAGATACCTACTACTTAATTTAATATATATTTTTTCCTTGTTGCTAATAGATACTAAATGTCGACAAAAGGAAGGTCCTTCAATTAAATCAGGCACTTTCATTTGATTTCATCACAACATGAAACGCAATCCATTCTTCTCATTACGGAACTGGTTACAATCCATTACGAAAGATCTGCTGATGATGGCAATAAATAAAATAAATAAAAAAAATAAAAAGTTTATTTATTCAGACTATGTCCATCAATTACACATTATAAATATTAAAACATTACACATAAATTAAAATTAAATACAAAGAAAATTAAAACTATACAACATACAGTCAAGTCAGACAATAGATATGCAACCATTCAACAGAATCCCAACCTAAGCAGTCTATACGGTGAGGATTCTGTTGAAAGACTGCATGATAGGCGAGGCAAACTTACTACCAACGACCGTCAGGATGGTGTTGGTACTGCCCCACGTTCTGCGCAGCAGCGATGCGGTTTTCTTGCGGATGATGGCATGAAAGCCATCAACCTGCGCCTCAGCAAACATGAGGGATGCGCTGCAGAAGCGGGGCAGCCCCAACAACATCCTGAAGGCGTTGTTATACTGCACACGTAGAGCGCTGAGCGTCCGTTTAGTATAGCTGGCAATGACAATGGCTGAATACTAGGAAAAGAACAATAGTAGACCAGCAGGGATGTACTCAGGACCTCATGGCGGAGGAGTGTGCAATAACGCCCTACGAGCCGCTACGAGATGGATTTCGAGCGGGATGTCAAGATATGATTTTCTTGCGAGTAAGAAGTACAGAGCAGAATCATGCACCGAATTTTTAAATCTAAAAAACTTTCTTCAATCTCAAACCAAATGTTTTTAAAACACGTAATCCAATATAAAAAATCGAAGTAACATTTCCCTAAATATGAAGGCGGTAGCAGCTTTAACAGATTATGAGTTAGATAAATAACGATTTTGAAGTAAATTGCTTATGGTACACTCTTAAATTGTCTTAGCCCTAGGCGCTGAAGCAGTTACATTTTCTTATTTTTAAAGTTTTAAAAAGCAAATTTCTTATTTTAAGCAGTTACATTTTCTTACATTCCTCATAAGTAGACATGTCCGAATTTCACCGAAAAGGCATTTTTAATTCCTCGCTCAAAAACCTTAATTCTGTCTTAACATTTACGTACTCACCTATCTATCAAATCCCCCTAATCGATAGCTTGTAAATTTGAAAATGAGTAAGAAAAGTCTGAATAATACCAACCGAATAGGTACTAGATTAATAAATATTACATTTTTGTAATATTAATTTAAAAAATCAGTTCTAAGAAATATGATGCCCCTGCGTGAGATGCCAGGGGGTCGAGCATCCTAGCGCGGCCCTGTGCTCTACACAATGATTAATAGAACCACGAAGAAGAACTAGGGTTTTCCGCAATTGTGTTACAATAGAACTACGAAATACAAAGACCTTATTTTATATATACCATTGAAATAACGTTTTTGTAAATTGACGCAACTAACAAAGTCCACGGGATGTTCATTTGCAAAGAAGCTTAACAATTAACCACAATACACGAAACACACAGAGGTTACAGATGGGACAAAGATACTAGGTAATACTATATTAGGATAATTTTTCCATCTATTACATCTATTCCATCTATTTCATTTAAGCACATGTACTTAAATGCACGCACACTTTATTTTGCATGGTCTCTGAAAATAAATCGAGCTTCATTTATTAAATGGAGTTTTGTGTTTTTACGTTCACTGGTCTGCACCAGAAGTCGCGCACACAAGTGTTCAGTTATGTATTTATTAAAAACATCATCATCGAGCATGTAAGCTTTCACCTACGCACGAAGTACGTCATCAGCGTTAAAGCAGCCCTGTTTGACACCAACTGGATATAGATAGGCCTTCTTTAATCTTACTCTGCTCGCTCCCTACTCTACCACAAATGAGATTCTGCAACACAGCATCTACGTCACGGTGGTCGCTCATTGCCACGGCCGACACGTTTATTATTATTTATTGTTATCGACGCGCATCGCACGCGCACGCGCAGCCAGTCACGCTGGAGGAGCGGCGCGCGCGCACGTCTCGCCCACAGTAGATTTCAACGCGCTCGACTCGCAAACAACGTTGATACGCGTGTTATTTGGACATTCTTGCAGTGTTATCTAGATATATTTAATCATTAAACTTGGGTTTTTCAAGAAATAAGTGCCACGATTTTACGACAGCGGTAAAACTTTTGGATATTTTGTTGCAAATACCAAGGACAGTGAAAGTGATGGATTGAAACACGAATAATGTTCAAAATATTGTTGATATCAGTGGTCGCAGCGACCCTCGCTCAGGACATCAGGTACGACGCTGAGCGCAGGCGGCTCAAAGTGAACGATGGAAGACTGGGCCAGGAGGCGAGGGGGCACGCCGACGAGCGCCCCCTGATCCACGAGAACGTGGGGGGCTTCCAGAACGGTAACTTCGCCTACACCGACGGCATACTAAAAACTAATCTAAATTCCAGTCAGACCGTCAAAGAACGACAGAACTTTCGGCCGAGAGACGACACTTATTTGCACGAAGGTGCTGCTTTTAGACGTCCAGGGAATGTTCAGTTTGATGTCCACAGTAGTCATGGGAGAGGCGAAGTGTCGCAAGAAGCCGCAGAGTCGGACGAATATGGACGTAATAGTAACGAACAAGAAAACCAAAGAAATCAAAACACTAATCATCAACCTGATGGGGAGAGAAATCAAAATGTAAATTACAATGCTCAAAGTAATAGAGAAGAAGGAAATGTAAATAGATTCAATACACACAACACACAAATTAACAGACAAGATGATCAATCAACAAACACTGATCATTCTGTACAAAACGACCGAAATAGTGAATATGCTAATCAGGAAATAAGTAATAACAAAAATAGACAATCCGGTCGAGGCCAAAACACTCAACAGACAAACAACGAAAGGTCAGAATCAACAAGAGGCAGCTCGGAAACAAACGAGCGATCCGTAACGACCAATACCAACTCGAACAACTACGACCGAGACGCGATCGACAGAGAAATGAGCAACCAAATAGCTAACATGTATTTCAAAGAGAGTACAGAACCAGGTAGTAAAACAACTACAAGCAACGAGGTCAGGAATGGAACTAAAGGGCAGGGAGACCGGTGGATCTGGGGGGGCGGGGGTGACCAGCAGACCACGACTCCGGCGATCGACAACAGGGCGTCGTTCGTCGGAGACCAGTGTCCCACGGGACAGGTCAAGTTTAACAAAGTGTGTGTGGATGTAGACTGAAGACTGAAGATGTTGTGCAGTGGACTATTTATTTGACTTGTAATCTCTCTCTAGGACTCGATCGATGAAAATGGTTTTGTAAGGTATCGGTACCGAGTTAATTTAAGACTGTTTTAAAGTGGATGACGATGATACAAAGCGGACTATTTTGTGAACAATGAGCCGAAGGGAATTCCAAGTCACCTGGCAATTGGTCGATGATGTAATCGACACTTGCCTGTGACAATTGCGTGTACTTGAACTTCTTTCTGTCAGCATGCTGAGTGCGTACTGCCTTTACTACAAGTTTATGTTAATTTATTTTCTATGGAAATGTGAAAGTTATGTAAACTTTCCGCTTGGAGCGCTGTCATAATCCGTAGTAAATAAGTAACGCAGACTTTGTAGGAAACAGTACGGCAGTACGCACTGAACTTACCGTGTTGGTTCCTTTTCGTGCAGAGGAACTTGTTGCACTGTTAATCTATATTTCTATAATAAAAAAGAAAGTTGTGTTAGTTACACTATTTATAACTCGAGAACGGCTGAACTGATTTCGCTAAAATTTGGTGGAGAGGTAACTTAGAACCAGGAGACGGACATGACAAGATGATACTTTTTATCCCGGTCCCGTGGGATGTGACTTACAAATTTCTACGGGAGCGAAGCCGCGGGGCGCAGCTATTTGTAAATAATTAGTGGTTACGAGTTAAGGAAAAATTTAAAATTACTACAAAACTTGTAAATAAATCATGAGTGAAGATGATGACGCACACCCTGCTCTACATATTCATCATAGCGGGTGTTCCATTTAGTTTAGTGAGAAAGCAATATATTTATATTAGTTTCTGAGGATACACGCATCTTTGTAATTTTGAGACGTTTCGACAGCACCTGTTAGCTATAAACAAAACAATTACCTACGAGCAGTAGACGCCGACTTTTACATTTTCTCTGGGGTCTAAGCTTAGTTTCTGATATCTGTGGGTCTAAGCTACCCAAGCTGATGCTGATGGTGATGTCATTTATTTAATTTTTTTTGCTTCTGACTGATATTGATATGGATCAGTTGAGCTATCTGTACATTGTTTGCAAGAGTCTGCAGGTAGCTCAACTGTTTCAATTGTAAATAAAAATAAAAAAGCTTTATTCCATATCTGAATTTGAATAAAAGTAGTAATAGTAATTTAAAAAAAATGTCATGCACATTTTAATTGTTGAGTATATGTTCGGTGGATTATTTTCAGACTATGTTCATGCGATGTCAGTTTTTTTTCAATTTTAAATACTACTTCTAATTTGTTTCTATTAGGTATTTGATTGTTATTTTCTTTGTCATTTAAAGTTGATTTATTTAAATACCTAAAAATGTTGAATGTAGGGTCATGGCTGAGTAAAAGCTTTAAAGCAATAAATAGGTATTTATATAAGATTGTTGGACATAAATTATTAAGTGTCAATGAAGTCGATATATCTATTCTGCTCTTGTTTATGAGTATTTTTAGTTTGTCTGAAGGGTAACACGGTAGCCACGAATGTCTAATTAATTTACCTAACCCAGACGTTAATTTGATATTCAGTGATTAATTTATATCAAATAAATGATAAAGGACATCCTTACCTACCTATCAAATGTATTATTTCTAATGAATTTAGAACCCAGTATTTGTCTAGATCAAAATATGTTTGACCGAAAACTGCGAGGCCTTGTTTTATTAAAAAAAAATACATCCGATCTACGCGAGTCGCATCAGAAATCTTAAAAAATCTTGCCTGCTAACTGCCTAGGAACAATACCTTAAAGATGTTATTACTACGTCTGCCGACACAGTCATGTGGCAATGGAATCGTCTAACAAGCTCTAATCAGCTAACTAGCAAACTGTAACAATTCTACCATTTACAATTCTGTTTAAAAAGCCGTTGGATTTAACTATGAAATAATTATGTTATGGGTTAGTAAGGTACGTACCTGCTAGCTGCAGCCATCATCATACCGAATTATAATTTGTTTCCAGCTCGGTTTGCATAAAGTACCGAAGATACCAGAATTGGTTAACTCGTCTTTGACGTAGCCAATTCATAAAGAGCTTAAGTAACTACATACGTTAAAGATAAACCAGTGGTAATCTTATAAACATTCAGTTTGATACCCAAAATTATGGTAAAAAATCTTTTGCCATTTTTTTAGTGCACTGCATTTATGAACGCCGAACGCGCCCGACTAGAACTACTAGAACTAGAACATTTTTTAGAACTCAAACGAGGTTCGTAACATAATAACTTACATGGATCGGTACATGTATCCTGAATACATAATTATTTATTTGTATACAGGACCATTTACACAGCTAGTCTAGCCCCAACCCAAGCAATGAAATTGTACATTGTTGTAGGGGTTAAAAATAACTTATTTAGTCCCGAGATGGAGGGGTTTGGGTATGGATCAGTTGAGCTACCTGTCGATTATGTACGCTTTCGACTGGTTTATTTCTACTTTATTACTTAGCTATTTATTACTTATTTATTTTAGCTTTCTTTGTATTCGTAAGGAAAAGTACAGTGTTTAACCTCCGGTGAAAGTAACTTTTTTAGTCCCTCGCCCAACTATTAGCGCCCTCGCTACGGTGTGCGGGCGCCAAACCTCGTCTCGGGACCAAATAAGTTACTTTCAACCTTTGAGTAACAATGAAGTGTCACTTCCTGCCTGATCCAAAGGGCAAAGCAATCAATTGAAAAATTTAGTTCTAAAAGTTCAGAATTTATTAAAAGTGAGGTCCATGTCTTGGCGAACAAAGCAAAACGCCAGTTAATCTTTTTATCGTTTCACCGTTTTTACATGGAAGAAACCTTCTACTTTAGAACCTACTTCGCTATATGACTGTTCAAATAAAATAATCCTTTAACACATGCCTTGGTACCGTAATTGACAGTTGGAAAGGCTCTACAATTGAATAACTTTGCTTCAGTTAAATAATGAGATGGAAATCTGAAAAATTGTCTGCGTTCCCTGATCCTATTAAACCAGGCAAGGCATGAAACAACATAAAAGATTTGTAAGTAGTTACTTAATAAACAAAAATAATACATATTTTTGTTAATTAAGTAAATTCTTAGAAACGTAGCTTAGATATCAAATCGTAACAGACCAATAAATGTTGTCAGTAACAATAACAAACACAAAAAAATTGCGATAAAAGACGATAGCGTGGAGTTTTCCATACTATAGCTGATATAATTACCAACTATGTTAATACTGGTATTAAATAGGTATACGCGAGGACGGATTTAAGCCGACCACAATACGGCAAGCGGCGGTGCCGGTTTTAAAACCGCAAAATGTTTCCATTGCATGAGAACATTCAGAATGTCACTGGATTTGTGGCCTCATTTACCGTTGGCGTTATTTATCAGCTCTACGCATGCTCTACCTACATCTTTTTTCTGTTTTTGAGGTGAAATCTTCTTGGGCAGAGAGTGGTGAACGAAATTGAATGTCATGTCACGCTAGGATCGGTTACGCTGAATCGGGTTCACTCGGCTCTGATCGACTTCAGTCATTTTATTGTCTAGTAGGAGCAAAGCAGTGCAAGAAGAGACCTATTACGTTTTGACCTCTCTCTCTCTCTCTCTCTTTCTTGTTCTACCAATAAATCTGGCACTTTCTATGATGGAAACTTTCGCAACAATATTTGGAATACAAACAAGCCAGTTTCCGATTCCAATTACGGAACCCTGATTGCCGTGAACCGGTGGAAACAAAATAATCTGCAGTCCTTGAAATTGCGAACAGCCCAGTCATGACGGCTATGTTTTTGTCTTTAGCTGATACCTACCAAATTAAACTTATACATGTTGTACATGTACGTTTGTATATAGGATATATGTTGCTATTTTTAACCCACCAAGTAGGTAGATATGGTATTAATTTGATGAATATAAATATTTCGAGCAAAAAGTTATTTTCCGATCGTCACGCACGCACGAGTTTGGCGTAACTATATTTTACTATTAATCAACCATTGAACCATTGGTAGTAATTTATTGAATTATATACCTACCTAATTAAATATTTCTATCATAATCCGTTGGCGCTGGCACTGGCACGCTTTGCGCTTTCCGCTTTTAGAATTCCGCCCAAAATGTACCGCCCAAAAGACTAACCAACACCAACCAACACTAATAGAGGTGAGTAGATACAAGTACGACTGTAGGTAGGTAAGTAGGCACCGAAATACCTAACTCGAAAGGCTTTCGTTGGAGAGATCGTAAAATTGGCGGTATGATGTAATATCTGGCTTCCAGCTGGCGAGGTAGGCAGGTACCTACTTATTGTTTTTCCTGGGTTTGCTTTTACGATCAATTTATAGGAGGAAATGAAAGTATACAGTTCAGTTGATTGGTTCTTTACCGAGCTTTATGGAGGTTTGAAACTTTTTACTTGACTTAAATTAACAGGAGGAAGGTAGGTAGGTACTTTTGATAATGATCCAGGTAAGTCCGCGCCGATAGGTTCCTGTCAAAATGAATGTACAAAGGGCTTCACGCGTAATTAATTTTCTGACTTCGTTTGGATACCTAAATAGACGCCTCAAACAATTACGGCAGAGCAGGCGGCAACGAAATGTAATTTGTTGTTATTTTCATTAACGCTTCTGTTGTGATTTCTAACCGGTTATGAACATTCTCACGTCACTTCATTTTGTACCTTGTATAAGTGTCTACTTAGATCTTAGAGTGATTAGGACTGCGTTGTTATTTTACTACGGCTGTGACGTTTCAGTTGACGAACACAATGAAGTTCATAGGTACCTCTGTGGATACATCTCTCCCCTTAGGTATGTCTATGTAAACTCGTTTTATGCAGTAGGGATCTCGGTATTAATCACTGTAGAAGAGTGCCTAACCTAGGTAGGAACAATCACAGAACAAACAACATCAGTGTATCTAAGTTTTATCGAAATCTGATCTATGAGGCTTTTATAATTTGAAAGAATATGAAGATGAAAACAATACTCAACTAGTTATGACAGTAAATCAATTTAAAATAAGTACCTACTCACTCAGTGTTTTTAAGTAGGTAGATACTTATAACATTTGGTATACCTACCTATCATATTATGAACTTTATGTGCCTCCTAGGTATCTTGAACAGAGAAGATCGACTCAATAAATGATTAAGTATAATGATTACAACTATATTCAGAAGGGTTTAGGAGGCGTTACAAATTAGCGCAAACACCTAGTAATTCAAATGACATCGTTCAGTGAGATTGCTAAGGCCACTATTTATCTAGACCACTACACAGCGGGCTTAGCGAGTCTTTGAAGGCTAAATCGTTTAACACCCTTTCAGAGCAGTTCTAATTCAACCGTTTCTATCAGTAGGGTCAGTTCCCGGCCCGGGCACAAAGAGGACCAGACCACAAAGGACCGATTTACTGACCGCAGCTGAAAGGCGATGAAAAAATAACCTCGGCGTTAGTTTTCGACACATTTGTATCGGCATAGTCGCGTAAATTGATTTCAGCGTTGAAATTTACTATAGCCAAGTTGATTAAAATGTCAAATGCAGACTAATTACATTAGGTGGTACCTACAGTTTGAAATTGAAAGGTAGGTCTGATAAATTACAATAATGATCTCACGTTGGACGCCAAAATATTATTATCGCGTTGAGCCTTGTGCAAAACTGTAATTACACTACTGCAGACCTCATCATTAAATTGTTAATCCTGACAAGCCTTAACGCCTATAATTATACGTACCTAACATAGGCGTTAACAAAAGGGGTTAAGAAAACAAACTGGAATAGAGGTCTTTTATCGGTAACAACGTCGCCTGAAAACAATATTATTAGATAAGAAATACACATTGCTTAATCGAAACCCAGCTTCATAGTAATTCGGAAAGGTTCTGTGTTGTTTGTGATTGTGACCCACAGCCGGGAATCATGTTAGGATTAAGTGATTATTTACAGCGACTCTACGGGTGCTCGCGTGACGGCGCTGCCCCAGATATCCACGGCTAGTGCTCCGGAGACAAACAGCGAACACTTTTATTGAAGTGAACCTTCTAACCTAAGGAATATCTACTTGCGTTGAAGGTTGGAACTGCACACTTAACAGTTTATGGTGCATGCCAAGGCTGCTTCAAAAAGAGGCGTCTTTAAAACACGGTAGAGTTAACAGTACCTATCTATCTACCATTTGCAAAGGAGATAGAATGAAAAACAACGGATAAAGTTATTTTATTTTCTTGGAACAAGTTTTAAAGTTAAAGAAATAAAAGCTGGCGCCCAACATGGGGTGGTAATGAAATCTTGAAGGTAGGATTTTACGAGTTGAAATGAAACCGACTCCGACGTATATACATCCAGTTAGATCTTAATACACGATGAGTGGAGGTACACAAGTTAATGTGAACCCATCTGTGAGCACTTACGTAAGTAAATATCTTATTTTAAGTGAAAAATCTCACGGCCCTTGGGAGCAGTCGGGTCTGACTCGAAATACAACGCAGAGGCGGGCGGTGGGGAGCGACAGCAACTGATAGGAGTTATACGGATAGATAGGGGACGAAAAGGGGATATCTGAATAGAGATAAAGATAGGTAAGTACGGAGGTATGCAGAGTGTCTTAGCCCCATGGTTGGTTAGTTAAGTCTCTCCCACGACTCGTTAGGTTTGCTGGAAGAAAACTCCTATATTCAGAGTGAAGCTGGATTATGTACATATCTTAGGTATTTAATAAGTTAATGCCATGCATCATTGTGTGCACAGTACTATCAAGAATTAGTACCTTACCTACCTAAATAAATAAATAAATAAATAAATAAATAAATAAATAAATAAATAAATAAATAAATAAATAAATAAATAAATAAATAAATAAATAAATAAATAAATAATAAATAAATAAATAAATAAATAAATAAATAAATAAATAAATAAACAAATAAATAAATAAATAAATAAATAAATAAATAAATAAATAAATAAATAAATAAATAAATACATAAATATATAAATAAATAAATAGATCTACCAACTGCGCCACACAACATGGAAACTTTTCAAATAACTAAAATAAAACTGAAATAATCTCAACGAACAAACTAGGGCACCTATTTATATTCCCTACGCACTACGTTCAAAGAAATATAAAATTGGTACCTATACCTACTAGGTAAGTACCTACGTCAAAGGTGAACAAGACTATAAAAGCTATCCTATGTACGTATAGGTACATCGCCAGGCACACAATATTGCTTCTACGGCATTAAACTGTAGATAACGAACGAGGCCTTAAGTGACATGGCACCACTCGGCTCGCGAAGACAGCTTAGCTTGTAAGCCGATAGTGCAGCGAGCTCTGGAAAAGGGGTAAAGTGGTGGAGGATTAGCATAATGATGCACTAGACATTCTGCTAGGCTAGAGTCGGTCGCGGCGATGGCTCATCGAGAGGCGGTTAACCTTTATTTTTGAATATTTAATTAATGAGGTAGGTTTCGATGTCTATGTTGTTCAGTTTTGTGTTGTTTTGATTGAATGTTTGGGGGTTCAATGATCTCTACAATGGGACAGCTTATAATAGAATTTGTTTGTTTTGAAAAACTGAAAATTGTCTTCGAATCCATTGATTTATTAAAAAGGGAAGATGAGGTACTGGTTTCTCGAAAGTGGCAACCTTTAATTGTGTAAAATTGTGTGCTCCCACTTGTCTCGGTCTCACTTCGGTCTTAGATACCTACGTCTTTCCATGTTTGTTCTTCTTTGTATTGCACAGGACTGGAAATATAACTGTGAGCGTAGCGTATGTGTTGCGTGTAGTTGTAACGCATGCCAATTTTTGGGTAAGCGCTGGGATAAGGAAACCTATCTTCCCTTTTTAATTAATCAATGTTCGAATCCCTTAGTTTTAAATAGTTACTTATGTTTTTTTAGGGAAAAGTACGTATACCCTGGGGAAAAGGTTTATTTATTTGAACCACCAACAGTTAATACACACAAAGTTACACAGTGGAATAGAGTAAGATTGGTTCAGTCAGAGCGCTTGTGCTCAACTAATTATAGGTTACATGGCCACAATGACGAGAATCGATGAACAAAAAAAAGGAACCTACCAGTGCATAGATTTGCC
The DNA here is from genome assembly GCA_955876795.1 of Eupithecia tripunctaria. Classification (NCBI taxonomy): domain Eukaryota; kingdom Metazoa; phylum Arthropoda; class Insecta; order Lepidoptera; family Geometridae; genus Eupithecia; species Eupithecia tripunctaria. The sequence continues at coordinate 334,531 of OY041623.1, read as the reverse complement.
AGTTTAGTTGAATTAGGTATATAAGGACATGTTAAAGCATTTATATACAATTAATAGTAGGTATGTTGTTCTAGTCTAGATAAAAATACTCGTAGTAATCCAGCCTGAATCAAGTCTTTCAAAAAGAAAACACTAGACAACTGCCAACAGTGCCAACCAGAGCAAATAAACTTGTCAGACAAGAAGCTGGTTTAGAGTCAAACACCCCGGGGCCGGTGCAAGGAAGGGCGAGGTCACACCCAGCCGCCCCGCGCCGCCGCCGCGCCGCCGCCGGGCTGCGTCCAGCCAGACACCAAACCGGATGATTAACCAAACCTAAAATAGGCGAATAGAACCCTAGGAATAGGCGGCGGACATACCAACATCTCGCAACTGGAGAACAACGCCAACGATGTCCACCAATTCCAAAATACTTAGGTACTAAGACGTCTTCTTAATTAAAACTGCAACCCTCAAAACGAAACACTCGTCAAATTAATCAACTGGCATTGTTCTAGCCACGGCCAATAATTGCCTCAGTCATAGAACTGAATCGAGATGCTGGTGGTCAATGGTCAATGGTCCTTGATTGAAGACTCAATCGGATTGTTTGGCCGTTTTTTGGTAGCGTCTGGTTGAGTCATCGTTTATTATATAATAATACTTTAACCGAATCTGCCCTACTTGAAGAAATAATTATTTGCTAGTATCTAGGGTGCGTGGTTTGATCGAAGGACCTCTGGTTTGACTTCTTAGGTGGTCAAGCCAGGGTAGGTATAGGTACCTACTAGTAAGGTATTTTTTATCATGTTTGTTGTTGGGGACCTAGGTTCGCTAGGCTTGGTGGTCCTAATAACAACAAATAAACACCTTACTATCCATTAAGATTTACCTAGTAATTTTTTCAGGTAGGATAAAGGCCTATCCTCACACAACAGTGCTGGCACGTGCCGATCAGCAACGTATAGGTACATCAGTGTCAGTGAAAAATGATATTATTGTTGCATACATTTTGGGGGGCGTCCATAAATTACGTAGGTAAGGTGTTTTTTTAATTTTTTGTCCCTCCCTCCCCCCCCCCCCCCCCCCCCCCCGGTTAAATGTCGTGAGATTTTATTAAACCCCCCTCCCCCATCCCCCAAACTCACGTGAGATTTTTTAAAATGTGGGTTTCTTACGTAAACGCGTTGGATTGTTATTGTAAAAAGAAAATAAATATACCTAGTGGTTTGACAGTCGGTAGATGTATAACGTCGAAATGAAATTATTTTTCGAGAGAATTAGTGAATTATCTTAATCGTATTACGATTACGCTTAAGATTAAATCTTATGCATGTACAATCTGGATTAAATGAACCAAAATAGTATAATTTTATTTTTTGTTTCAATCAGAAAAAAAATTGCGTGATATTTGCCGAGAGAGATTTGACTCGACCCCCTCCCCCTTTAAATACCTACGTAATTTATGGACGCCCCCTCTACGCTATCCGTACTCGTCAGTGACAGTGACGAGTGCAAGACGAGTACCTACGGATAGCGTCCTACAAAATGTATGCAATAATATCATTTTTACCTAACTGACACTGATGTACAGAACCTATACGTTACTGTTCCCTGAGGCTTTAAGACTTGATTTGATATATAAAAACGAAAAGTAAACGTAAAATACTATATTTTTAGATTTATCTAAAGCGTTCGATTGTGTTGACCATAACATACTCTTAGGCAAACTAGAAGAAATCGGTATTAGAGGACTAGCCCTTTCTCTATTCAAATCATATTTAGAAGATAGGAGACAATCAACTGTCATAGAAATATATAATAAGAAAAATAAAACCATTGAGTATATATATTCTAGTTCAGAACCCATTTCACTGGGTGTTCCTCAGGGCAGTGTCCTGGGTCCACTTTTGTTCCTTATATATATAAATAATTTGCCATACATCACAAAACATCTTTGTGTCATGTTTGCAGATGACGCTACTATCTTCATACCCCAACTAAATGATAATATACAAGATTTTGAAAATGAAATAAATAAAACCCTCGAAGATATAGTAAATTGGCTAGATGTCCTAAATTTAAAAGTTAATATTGATAAAACCAAATTTCTTAGATTTAAAAATTATAAAACGCCAACAATAAGTTTAAATATTTCTAACAAGGGCGATCGCGTGGAAGAAGTCACCGAAATTAATTTCCTTGGAATAAAAATTGACAGCTGCTTAAATTGGAAATCTCATATAGTAAAAATTAATAATAAAATTTCTAAATACTGTTATGCACTCTATATCTTAAGTAACGTTTCATCTAAAATGGTAGCAAAAAATGCATATTATGGACATGTTTTTCCTCAATTGTCTTACGGTGTGATCTTTTGGGGAAACTCAGTGGAAGTCCAATCGGTGTTTCTGATGCAGAAAAAGTGTATTAGAGCTATTTTTAATTTAGAAAGTACCCAATCATTACGCAATATATTTAAAGAAAATGATATCCTTACTCTAACAGGTATTTATGTTCTGGAAATATGTTTCTTTGTTAAAAATAATCCATCTTTCTTTAATATTAAATCAAATCGATCAGAGAGCTTAAGAAATAAATATAAATTTAACTTATGTATACCCCAAGTAAATAACACCATGTTCCACAAAAGCACGTATATAACGGCTATTAAAGTATATAATAATTTACCATTAGATATAAAACAGCTCCATGGAAATATGTTCAAAACTAGATTAAGGAAATGGCTTGTAAATAGTGTACACTATAACCTTAAGGAGTTTTTTGATAATACTAGTTAATAATTAGCCTAGATCCATTCTAGACTAGGTACCCATTGCCTACCCCAACAATTTCATACAAATGAGTTGTAAAATATTGTATGTCCGAAATGGATATGATTGTTGATACCTACTTTAATTTGATTTAAGACCCTTACTTATGTATGATGTACACAATTTTTACAATAAAAATATTCTTATTCTTATTCTTATTCTTATACAAAAAAGCTATTTCTATGTAATTTGAATTCGAATCGAATCGATCGTATTCTGCTCCTTTGAGTTTCAATATCAAACGAATGTGAGCACCGAAGTCTCTCTTCTAAGGGCAAGGTTCTTCACCGACAGGTAATTACAATTTTATGTACTTAGGTATATAAAATGTGCAAGGTCATATTTATATATATTGTAGTATTGTAGGCCTACCTGTTTCATTAGTAGGTAGTTATACGACCATGACAATTACCTACAAAGTACTAGACAAATTGTCAGGTTACCTACCTGAACAAAAGTAAACACCGATAACTTTTGTTTACTAACAATTAGTAGTAGGTACCTAATTACGAAAAGAAAATAATCAATTAGCTACCTACGTTAATGTATTCTATTCTTGTCAGCTATTCGTATCGTACCCTGCCCCTTTTAAACAGATTAATTCGACTAGTTCTTCCTGTAACCCCGAAAGCCTCGTGGCCACACGGTGCGATGGCGCAGCGCGACTCTGAATGAATCATTACTACTTGTAGCGTAGTAATCGACTCGTCGATCGTAATGATCACTTCATAAAAGCATCACACGCTCACCGAACCGGGTAAGTGGGTAATTTATTTATATTTCACAAAACGGGTCACTGGAACGCTGATATTACACAAAATGTGAACATAAAATGAATAAAAACTATGCAAGACTTTGATACTCACCCCAAAAATCACTTTGCACTTTGTGAGTAATTACAAACGACACACGATAAGTCTTACTACAATCTGAGCGTACAATAACACACGCGGCGTAGTTGCGACCAACCGAAAAACGCGTGCTCTCCGGGCGACGGCCGACACACGACTGGCGGCGCGATGTTTACGCCGCGTCGCGCACGCGTGCTAACTACCCTACACGGATTCAAATATTATTTTCACTCTGCCGTCCATTTGTCACATAGCAGTCTTTATGTCGTTGGTATAAAAGCTACAATAGCGGTCGTAGTCGGTGACTCTAGGTGCGTCGGACGAGTCTTTTGTGACGATGTCCTTTTAACGGCGAAGAGAAATAGTCGGTTGTGGAACTTTATAATTAAATTAAAAATTAACTTATTCAGAATGGCACCGGTTGAGTCGCGCTCACAGCGCCCGCGTCGGGCCCATGTGGGTCAAATCCGTTTCTATAATGCCGATGGCGAGGGCGAGGTGAAACACGGTTACTGTTTCAGAGGGCATTAGAGCTCGTTTACTGGCGCCCATCGTGGGGCGTCTGAAATTAGTTTCGCTCGATCTAATTACTTTGTAATGAGAGTTTGTCTAATAATTTTCTCGGCAAAGTTATCAGACTTTTACAAGCATTCAAGAAATGTAATTGAATGTGACCGCCCCACGTTGGGTGCCATTGTTGCCCCGCAACTGAGAACGAGCAATTTGAATGAAACCCGTGTCACTAATTTTGCTAAGGGGATTTATTCAAATTAAAATCAAGTTATCTTATCACTTACCTATCTGTCTGAAGCCGGATCCCGACCCATTCCTCATAGTGCCAGGAAACGAATCCTAGCGAGACATGAGCACATGAATTGTAACTTTAACACCTGTATACCATGTTTGACGCAAATAAATACACTCGAGAGCAATGAATCCGGGTCACTTAAAGAATGTTAAAAATCTCGGAAACTAAAAATGATAGGTTAATGCAATAAATTGTATTTAATAGACAATGTAATGCTCCTTAAATGAAAGTTAAAAAAAATATGAGTCACTATACATTTTATTAACACAAAATTACATAAAGAAAAAAACTGCTGATCTCTCCTTAAAACAAAAATAGGAAACATGAAATTTTTGAACTTTATTACGATTTTCTTGAATTTTAATACTTCGTATTGCCTCCTCGTGCTTCCATTACTGCGTTTACGCGGTTTGGCATGCTGTACACCAAGTTCCTTATACGATTTTGGGGAATATTCTCCCATTCCTCTGTGAGAGCAATTTTGAGCTCACGAAGCGTGATTGGGGGAGGGTTTCGTTGTTTTACGCATCTGCCTAGCTCGTCCCAAGCATGCTCGATCGGGTTGATATCCGGGCTGCGCGCTGGCCACTCCATACGAGTAATGTTCATCTCTTGAAGGTAGTCATTCACAATCCTACCTGTATGAGGTCGGGCATTGTCATGCATAAATATAGCATCCTCACCTAAATTGACCATAAATGGACCAACGTGATCATTGAGGATTTCTTCCACATATCTTACGCTAGTTAAAGAGCCGTTTTCTATGATCACCAGCTCTGTGCGACTTTCAGAAGAAATTCCGGCCCACACAAGTACAGACCCACCACCGTAGGCTACTTTTTCTTCGATGCATGCTTGCTTGAATCTTTCCCCTGGTCTTCGATACACTCTGTGTCTTCCATCGTGCTTGTAGAGCATAAATTTTGATTCGTCGGAGAACATAACTTTTGACCAATCTTCAATACTTACTCCAATTTACGATTTTTAGGATTCTTTAAGTGACCCGGATTCATTGCTCTAGAGTGTATTTGAATCTTGAATCTACATAATTTACCGCGAACAGTCAGCAAACGGAAAAGCACTTGCCGACTGCTTCACAAATAAACTGATATGGAAGCACAGAATTCGTAATAATAGGTGCCTCATTATTACGAATTCTGTGCGTGGAACTGATGGAACCTACAAGTATTGCCTACACTTACTGGAAGTCTGGTTGAAGTTAAACTGACAAAACAAGATTAAAACTATTTGATGTAGGTATTACAAAATGAAAGCCAAAACCGTTTTTCCACTTCATACTCACTGTATGTCTTTATTTTTTTTTTATATTTTTTATCATTCTTTTTAAACTTTTTCTTTTAATCAAAATTTTATAATAATATTAAATATACTTTTAGTGTATTTACAGAGTATGTACAGTGCCGTATGTACACGTGAGTTGGTTATGTACAAGTTTACAACTAAAATAACATTATGTAGGTACTATATTAATGCTAACCGTACATTCGTTACACTGATATACAGAACACTGGGTACACTGGCTGGTAAGAAAAATTGCCCACTGAGAATTTATTACGAATCTTATAAAATAAATGCATTTCCATCACACTACAGTAACAATACCCGATCAATTTACAACAATTGATATAACTCGGACTCTTTCTCTTGCCAGCAAGTGTAATGTCTTACAACTAATTCGTACAGTAAGTTTACTTGCACACGTTACGGTACACATGATAACATTTTAGTTTTAACCTCACTTATGGGCAATGTCTCTATCTATGATTGCGTCTATTATTATAACTTATTTAAACGTTTAATGTACTTGTAATTTCTCTTTTACTAAAATATATCTAAGACTAACAGCTCGAGGCAGAGTTGTTTCACGATACCTAAACCATGCTCATAAAAAATATATTGCCATTATAGTTAACATCTAGGTTGGGATTTTACTGATAAAACTTTAACCCACTTACAAAACATACATCTATAAAGTCATTAACAACGTGATATTTACAAAGATTAGTTTGAACTTTCCAATATTTCAGCATAGGTATAGTTTCATGCGCCACTCGTACCAAAATCCATCTTCCAATAAAAGTCAATCGCAGTGGCTTCAGTTATTCCGTGATCATGGCGCATGGAACTGTACACAAATATTGCTAAGCTCAAAACTCAAATAATGGTAAATAACTCGTTGTAACTGACTTGTGGTAATAACCAGGATGGTTTTGATAGTTGTATACACTACATTCCAATATTTATTTGTATACACATTGTACGGCTCGCGTCCCCAAAAGCGGTAGTTAAATCATTGAAAGCACGCCATTCGGCCACTTTATCACAACTGCTACATTTAGTTCATCCACACTCTAGTGACCATGTGGTCCATCTGGAGGAAACCCACACATTGGTTCACGTAATTTGGAACGACAATGGCAGTGAAAGAAATATGGGGTTTTAATAACTGAGGGCTGAATCTTATTGATGTAGGTAACGAGACGAGATACTGACGTCTCTTTTTCCCATACAGTTTGCAGCGCCTCTGTCGTGTCGACAGGGAACTACGGGAATCTCACACTAAGAGCAGACGTCACGATCACGTCTCGTTACTAACGTCAAATATACTCACCCCAAAAAAACTGTACTGTAACCTACATAAAAAAAACGTTATTGAACTAATGCCAAATAACGTCGAATTTGCGCAGCTGGTTTAGCGCCGCCGCGCCGCCGCCCCCCCGCGCCGCCGCGCCGCCGCGCCGCCGCCGCCCCCCCGCGCCGCCGCGCCGCCGCGCCGCCGCGAGTCTTAACTTCGCCAGACACAAGTTGAAGTTGAGTCTTAACAACAGAGAGTAACTTTACTTGAACATTTCATGTCAACAGTAACTGAGTATTACTAGAATGTATTAATGCTCAGTAATCACTCGAATCTGAATTTCTTAGTAAACATTTATAAATTATAACACATAAGGAAACAAATACATTTTTCGGTTAATAATTAAGCGAACTGAAATTTCTTTGAAAAAATAAATACAAATTACGTTAAAATACATCCATCCAACAGCAACGAAATAACAGTAAACCTAAATCATAAAACTGAACAATACATACAAATAAATACTACGCCACTAAATTATAAAATACGATGGAGATCTACTATTTCAGAACTAATTGCTTTTAAACATTACAAATGAGGAACCATATTATAATATAAGTTGTCGGCCACAGAGAGGCGAGCGTGATCTACCTATTTAATAATTATTTATTTAAAAATCTCCGTAACTTCTAGACACCGATCTAAGACCAAAGAATGAATTTCACTAACCGCTAGAATAGCTCGTTGTGTAGTCATTAGGTTAAATAAATAAATAAATAATAATATCGGTCTACGTTGAGGCACAAACAGTTCTTACTAGGACTCAAATACTTGAGACTCCTCATACTATTATGAGACGCGTGCGATGCGGTTATACTGCGCAATGATCGAGCCACCAAGCTTTAAGCTTAGGACCTGTTCTTTCCTATAAAGATGTTATGTTTTTTTTAAATAGGAATTCAACTCTCACCCCAGTCCGAACATAAACTTCTTTATGTTATAACTAGCTGCGCCCCGCGGCTTCGCACGCCTATCCCACGGGAACTGATTTATAGGATTAATTCCAGGCCTAGAACTACGTGTATAGAATTTCAGCCCAATCCGTTCAGTAGTTTTTGGGTGAAAGAGCAACAAACATACATACCTACATGTTTACAAACTTTCGCGTTTATAATATTAGTAGGATATAGTTGTTTTAGTTTTTTTGATGTTATTCTCCTACTAGCTAGTAGCCTTGGTGTTCATGTCCTGTCATCTGACCACATCTGACCACATCTGACCACATCTGACCACATCTGACCAACTGTCATCTCCTCTAACTACAATGTGATAATTATGACACCACAGATTGTGACTATAGCTAATTTCTTCTTTGTAATAATTTCGTTTGCTTTAGTAGTAACTTGTAAGTAATGTAATGACTTCTAAAGCAGACGGTAAAATAAACGTCTCTTTCGATAGAAATGTCATTTTTTATCATTTATCGCGAGATTAAAAAAAACTGATCAATTACAATTCATTTTGTATTTTTTTCTAATTTTAGTCAGAGATGTAATAAATGTCGTTGTAAAAATAACTGCGATGCATTATCCTTCATCATTTGGATTTTTTAAATCTGAGATGAATGCGTCAAGCTTAAAAGAGGGGGTGTCTCCAGCTGTGATGAAGTATAGGTTGTTGATAATTTGCTGCGATAAATCGTAGTTTCGACCGACTACCCTGTACGATTCATCGCAGTTTCGTTAATATCAACAACGCGAATTGTCGCGTTGTCATTGTTGTTGCCGAGAACACCGCATAGTCACCGCCTGAAGCTTATGAGGACGCTATGAACTATTTAGCTAATTCATCTACTCTAATCTTACGTTCATGTTTCTATTTGTAATGAATGTGCAACATAAAATGTATGAGGGTAGGTTGCCACCTCAGTTGATTGTAGGCCAGTACAAAGTTCATCCGTGTTTAATTTATGATATTCCTTGATATACGCAATATTATTATGGGTATATTTCGGCCACTTGAACTTTTTCTCTCATGCGTGAATGCCGGTGAAGATTGGTTGATCATAAAGTTCATTTTACTCTGAAGTGAATTTGTGTACTATTGTATTTTGAATTAACACCTCTCTAACGACGATGCAATATTCCTAATTCCACTAAATACAAACGCCTCGTTTTGGTCGACAACTGCTGGCCCTACGATCAGAAGTTGTCCATCAAAACAACTATCAACCAAAAGTTCTTTAGTTTTTTTTTCTTTGACAAATATACTCGTATAAAAACCCGAGTTATATTTGTGAATCAAAGGTTATTTTTATTTTATTTCATTAGAGTCCATAAGATAATAAAATTGCCTGATAAAGGGCAGCATTCAATCAGGCACTACACTAGATCCAACTAATAGTGATTTGATCAGTTGAAATGATTGCTTTAGCAGATCCTGCGCCTAGCCTGTCTAACAGCACGGCCGAGCCAAGTCCTATCTACTTAGTCCATAAGTCACCGAGGCATCACAATATATACATTTGCCTCACAAGACAATCGGAACATTGCACACACTTATATCCTTGAACACTGTTTTACACTAGTAGGACCCTTTGTATTCACTAAAATCACGGTAAAACCGCGCCATTATTGCAAGGGCCTGTATATTACAAGTAATATTTTAGTGCACAACACGTTATAGCAGTATATCACACATTATAACTAGATCAATACATTTGTTACATTCACTATGGACAACTTATTGTCGGAAACCATAAATAATGCTAAAAATTATCTGAAACTAACGCCAAGCATTTCATTTAGATTATATGCTGTGGTCTGCTTACAACCAATTCACATCGAATTTGATTTGAGTATAGTTTATTCCTCGTAACAAACCATCGACCGCTTCCCTATTGGTACCTATAAGCGTTGTATTCACTAACTAAACTACCGTCCGCATTGTTTGCCGAATCACAATCACACAACTAACCGCCGCCGTACGTCCATGAAGGCTAGGCCTATTATCGCCTGACACTGACACTTGCAAACAGAATATGGTCGAGTCGCTCGGTCACTGCTGTTTTGAACTCAACAGCCGCTCCAGCTGGCAGCGAGGATGGATTACCAGGTATTCTTCGCACTATTTAATCTATTTAAAAGACTATTTAATCTTCTACCATCTAGGTATCCGAGTAGATCTCAGGGAGGTCAATGATGGTGTCTTCTAAAAATCTGCCAGTCACAGTCATTCCACGACTGAGATGTTTTTAGTTCTTTATTATGGTGGGATTCGAGAACTCACTCTCCTTTGTTCTGGATATTGAGCGTGAAGGGCTGCCAGTCCTGGTCTGGTCTCAGAAGATTCTATTGCATATTTGCTGGTCTTTAGGTAGATGGTAACGCGTAAAAAACTGGTTTTAACTATTTTCTAGGTAGAAGTAATTTGGATAGCAGATAAGATATATTCGCGCTCAATGCAAATAGCTGCAAATAGCTGCAAATAGCTTACAATGCGCTCATTGTAAGCTATTTGCTGCGAATCTTACTTAAACAAACTTTGAATCAATTTTTGTTTTGGATTCCTTTGACAAGATATTGATTTGAGTTATAAATCTCATGTCCATAGTCTAAAACGACAGTTGATTCGTAGTTTGTTCAAGCGTGGGTTCACAGCTAAGGGTTTACAATGTGCGCAAAATTACAGAACTGCTAACTCTCACACCTAAAAGCATATACCACAAAACCTGTTTTTTAATAGCATCACTTTCCACCTTAACATATTCACTGCCCAGCCACACGGAGCTGGAGACTGGCACCGCGTCTTGGGCCATGAAGGTGTTTAAATTGACGATGATTCATGTTGGTGATCCTCAGTCCATGGTGAGTTGCATTGAGTGGAACTGTACAAGACTAAAGTCTCCAAGAGTGTGCTGTTGAAGGCAGCAGTGGTCGGTCAGTGCGGGGGCTCGGCGGCGCGAGGGGGGCGGTGCCGTCATCGCTGCGGGTGCGGCGCGAAGGTGTGCCGGCGCTTCTTGTTGTGGCGCGGCTCGGCGGCGCGCGCGCGCACCGGGGACCCGCCCATGTAGCGTCTCTGGAACATTTATAAACCGATCGTGACTATGTATACTAAATAATCTTATTGAATAAAAAAATAATGCTGGTGTATGAATTAATTCTTAGGAAGTTTAAATGTAAACAGCTAGTTGCGAGTTTCCTGTTGACGCAATAGTTGCTCCGTCTGCACTGCCTTAGGTCTTAAATCCTAAGTAACGTTTGGGTTTAAGTTAGTTTTTAGCAGTAGAGTTAGTGGACCGTTGGTTGCCAACTGACCTGTTTGGAGTTAAAGGATCGTGGGTTCCTCTTGTTGGAGTCCCCGCCGCCCGTGTTGTTCCCGCCGCGGTCGTTTGCCACGTTGTTGCTGGGCCGATCGTTGCCGAGCCGGTCGTTGCCGAGCCGGTCGTTGCCAAGCCGGTCGTTGCCGGGCCGATCGTTGCCGAGGCGGTCGTTGCCGAGCCGGTCGTTGCCGAGCCGGTCGTTGCTGGGCCGATCGTTGCCGAGCCGGTCGTTGCCGCGCTCGCTGGCCCGCTCGTTGGACACTCGCTCGTTGACTCGCTCGTTGGGAGGGTTGTTGTTGTTGTTGTTGCCGCCGCTATACCGTTGTATTACACCTAGATACAAACAAACTGTTAGCGTTTGAGGGAAAACTTATCATTTTGAGCGATTTTTCATTAAGAGCAACCGAAAGATTGCTGTTTTGATTGCCTTTCTTATTTCCTTTGTAATGAAGCAAATGAAACATCATCCCCTTATATATTCTTTGAAAAATACCTATGACAGTACCAGAGATGCTATACACACTAGTTCCAGAAGCTGAAGACGGAGCGCTGTGGCGCTCATTGGGGGAGGCATGTCTAGTCTATGTCTAGCCGCGACTTATATAGTCTGATGATACACATCAAATAAGTCGCCGACGACGGTAGGTCGTCGGCCATTATTTCAGAAAAACCATGTCACCTGCATTGCCATGTATAAATATTTGTTTATAAGCCAAGGGATTCAAATGTCCCAAGCGTTATTTGTAGGTTAGGTCAAGGACCTGTCATTGTGACACAGTGCAATTAGCAATTAGCCGCCATGTTTTCTTTGTCCTTTTTCTGTACCTTGCTGATAATGAATATACCTCGTGAAAGTCAAAATTCTTTTAATTGAAACCTACCTAGAATGCCAGCCCCCCTACAATATTGTCGGCTGGCACTGGCGGTGTTCTGTTAACTTGTATATCCTATGCACTTTACTTATCTAAAACAACTATATCTCTCATGCTGTCCTGCTAAGTTCGAATGCCATTACCTTTATTAATTCCAAATAGGCAATCGACTGGTTCGTTTCGTACCTCAAAAGGAAAAAAGTGGAAGAGAATTTCTATGTCAGTCTGGACTGGATGACCTGCGTCATGATGAAATGTGAAACCGTTGACAATAGCTCCGTGCTCGGTGCGCCGCGCGCTCGGCTGTGTCGCGGAACTTGAGAAGAGTGTTCGTAGATACCTGATGGTATGTTGTTGAAGTCGCTGTTGCTGGTGATGTGGTGGATGATGAGGCTCTGGTGCGCGGAGACGCGGCGCGGCGTGGGCGAGCTGCACTGCAGCGCGGAGAGGGGCGGGGGGGACGTGCCGCGCGCCCCGCCCCCGCCCTCCGCGCCGCCCGGGGGTGTGGTCACCGCGGAGCGCGAGCGCGGGCTGTCTGACCACTCCTGCAACAAGAGAGAGTGCTTACTTTACTATGATGATGTCCTCCTAGCCGTATTTCGACCACGGCGACCAGTCTCATCGGAGACTAGCCAGATGCGCAGAACATATTATGGTGCGCAAGTGTGCTCAAACACAGATGCACACCTTTTTCTTTCACTCTCATTGGAGTGTTCTGTAATAATGCGGGTAGGACTAGTCGCTCTGATGAATGTATACCTTCATAGAAATAATCCATTCGGTAAATAAATAAATAATCAGATTACTTTACAAAAGATCATACTTTTACTTTTTTTAAGATCGTCGGTCTGCAGTATGATGTCAAAAATGTCTTATGTTATGTCACATTATAAGTAAGTGCCAGATAAGAAAACGAAAACACAGGTCAAAATAAAGATATTGACGATAAAACAGTGCTTGAATTAAGATAAAAAATTTGAAATGATAAGTAAAATAAATACTTTCGATCGGTATATAATTTTAAGGTTTTATTTTGTTGATAGGGGTTTACCTCAGATGTGTCTTTTGTAGACCGTAGCGAATATGTTCTTTTTTTTTCAAATCGTACAATTTGTGACGAGCCTTGTATAACGTAAAGACATAGGTACTTTATAAAAATAGTAAAAAAAGATTCATTATTCCAGCGATTTCGTTTTATTTACGTAAGGAACCTCGTTTCTATAGCTTTACCTAAAGATCAAATTTTTTACTTAATTTATTAGTTTCAATATACACGAGAGGTCTATTTGTTCATAACATACGTGTCAGGTCAAAAGAATAAAGTTCTCGCAATGAAGCCACTCATCGGCACTGCACTGACATTGGAGTGCGGAGAGCAAAAGTCACTCTTATCTCAAGTGTCTTGTGCAGCGCGCTACATAACGTGATTTATCTGTCCAGCTCTTGAACCGTAATCCGCGAGATACAAACACTTATAAAGGGCACTTTCTGTAAACAAACATCAGACATACGAGATGCGGCGCGGTATACTGTGAGTAGTCTTTTTCTGCTTACGTTTCTTAACGTCGTTTACGCTGTCGTCGTACAAATAAGTTATGTTTAAATTCATTTATTATGTTATGTATGATACTTTAATAAAATGTAAACCTAAATCGCACACATTATAGTGGCACTAAAGTTAATTTGTAATCCCTTTGTTTAAAAAACAATATCTAAGATTTTAAAACATAGTATAAATCCAGCAATGGGTGAAGTTATGATGATAGTCATTGTGCGGGTAACAAAGTGATTATAGTTGGATTAAACTTATTGTATTTCTAGATTACTGTTAGCTGTAGCGCTGTGCGACTGTAAGGTGCGCTCGCGCAGCGAAGTGAGGAAGTTTCCAGAAGGGCTCCGGTTCGGGGCCGCCACCGCCTCCTACCAAGTAGAGGGTGCTTGGGATGAAGATGGTAACTAATCAAAACTAACCCTATTAGAGACAACCTAGAATACCAATTGCATCTGTAGTTCCATACTAATACAAAAGGACTTGAAAATAGGTACTTACAAGACTTCAATAACGAACCTCATCAAACAGAACCTAGAATGGCAAATATAAATGTGCCTCCTTCCAGGTAAGGCGCCGAGTATCTGGGACCACATGGCGCACACGAACCCGTGCTTCGTGAAGGACTGCCAGAACGGCGACGTGGCGGATGACTCCTACCACCAGGTGGAACGAGACGTCCAGATGATGAGGGAACTGGGCTTGGACTTCTATAGGTTCTCGTTATCCTGGCCGAGGATCCTGCCCACCAGCTTCCCAGATCAGATCAACCAGGCTGGAGTCGATTACTACAACAGATTGATCGATGAACTGCTGAGGTACAACATCGAGCCGGTGGTGACGCTGTTCCACTGGGACCTGCCGCAGACGTTGCAGGACATGGGCGGGTGGGCCAACCCAGCCATCGTCGACTGGTACGCGGACTACGCCCGCGTCGCGTTCTCTCTCTTCGGAGACAGAGTGAAGTCATTCATAACTATCAACGAGCCGTTTCAAATCTGCTATCAAGGGTACGGAGACGACGCCAAAGCGCCTGCGGTGGACATCAAGGGGATAGCCGACTACATGTGCGCTAGGAACCTGCTCCTGGCGCACGCTAAAGCGTACCACATGTACGATGAAGAGTTCAGGAAGGAGGGAGGGAGTGTGTTCATCGCGTTCAGCGCGCAGTGGTACGAGCCGGCGAGCGGGAGCGAGGCGGACGTGCAGGCCGCTTCGGATGCTAATCAGTTCTTGGTAAGTTAGACACAAACTTTTTGTTACTTATACTCCGTCCACGCTTATATTTTCTTTGACTTAAAGAAATATTGCATTCTTTCATTCAATCAAAGAAAATAAATGCGAAAACGGTGCATAAAAACCGGAGTCAGTTCTCTTCATGACATGAGTGTCGTCTAAGCCTTCCTCAGGTGGGATTTCTAACTAAATTCGTCACCAAGGGGCAAACAAAGAGATAAGAGACATCAGTGAAATGATTTTACTCTTCGTCTAAGGGAAAAATCCCGTCATATCATTTATTTGCAAGAAAACAAACTTATTATACATAAGCTGCTGTAGTAGCATAGGTATGTCTGTCCCAGGTATATTATTTACCTCCCTGGTAAATTTAATTTAGATCTATTCATTCGTTTTGGTGTGAAAAGGTATCAGACAGATGGATAGACAGAGTTAGTTTCCAATTTGATGAATGTCAGATGTGAAAACTGCAGTAATTAGTCTTTGTATTCAGCCTGCACGATGCTGTGTCATTAAAAGTGTTCCTTACAGTGGGGTCTGTACGTGCACCCGATATACGGGAAGGGGGGCGACTACCCGCCCCTCGTGAAGGAGCGAGTCGCGGCCAAGAGCGCCGCACAAGGCTTCCCGAGGACACGACTGCAGGAGCTCACACCACACGGTCAGTTCACTTTATTACGACTCAGGATATAGGAGAGCTAATACGATGAAGTGACGAGTGAATCGTATACTACTCGATACAAGTGGATAGTTAGAGACAGCTAGAAACGACATGACTTATGAGGAGTCTGGCATCGAAAGGCAAGATCCACGTTGGGTCGCATAAGAGTAGGTAAAGCAAGTAAATAGTAAATGTTTGACTAGCGAATGATACCGAGATGGTCTCGTAAAACCCCGATTGATAGATGTATGTGATATTTGCCTACAAAGCTTACTAAACAATATAATTAAGACATTTGAAGTAGTTTTTTCTTATCAATAAATAACGGCACAACCCTACAAACGAATTCCAACTTATAATCATGTATACACTTCCAGAGATCGCGTACATCCACGGCACGTCCGATCTGTTCGGGTTGAACCACTACACGACCTTCTTGGTGTACCGGAACGAGTCCACGCCGGGCTACCACCCCGCCCCCTCGCTGTACGACGACATGGACGGTGTCACCTTCCAGCGAGGCGAGTGGAAGCTCGGGGAATCTGACTTCGTTAAGGTATATCTACTTCGACTATGGCAAAGCCCCCTTGTTTGGGGGAAGCGCGTTCAGCAGTATAGACTTAGACTCTACGACCAGACCAACCTTAGGATTCAATTAAGAGTGGGTTGATTGATAGCCAAATAACCGTGAAAAGAAATAACTCAGATTAGCATTTATAATTCATCTTTGAAATTCTAGTACATAACCGGCAACGAGGAGGATGAAGTCGAGAAATAGGACTTAAGCGAGAAAAACTAAAACCAAGACCCTACAACATACACTGCAATTATCTGAACGGTACCCTGACGTGCGTAACCTGTGACAACGTTCACGGCAAAAATAGGACACGTTAGTCACCGACCTACATCAAAGTCCATAAACTTGATAAATATTGAGTCCCAATTCCAAGTCACTGCAGCCGAAAACGGCTAGGTGCATTATACATATACTAGTGAGATAAGGCTCACTGTGAACGACCAGAGTATCGCATTATCTCATTCTGAACCTACCCGAGATTACGTAAGATTATGTCATGCTGCGTAAACAAAGTTTGCTTGAAAAACTTGAAAAACTTACAAGCTAAGCTTCTAGCGAGAGAGTTCTTAGGGGCTACTCAGAAAAGGGAAATCGAAGTTTCGTTATCGTTGTCGTGCAAAACCAATGCAAAAATAATCATGCCACATGCGTAGGAACAAAAACAAATCAGAAACTTCGATTTCGTTTTTAAGAGTACGGGCCCTGAACAAAGTTTTTTCTTGTGCCGGATTGCAGGCCAAAATCCACGGGAGTATTTTCAAAACAAGACGCTTCTAGTGAGAGACAGCTACGAAACGAAGCTTTGCTTCGGACCTTACCCCCGAATACTCAAACGCAACTTCGATTTAAGTACGTGTCAAGTCGCGATTTCTTGACACTTTTCTATGACAATCTATCATAATTTCGTCATTTGAGACCTGCTCAAATCTGAGTTACCTAAGAGTATTTGGTGATAAGTATTTCCCACTCTTATGGGTCAAACTAACATCGCTTATTTTCCCCCAGTCCGTCCCATGGGGTTTCTACAACCTCCTAACCACCATCCGCAAGGAATTCGACAACCCGCCCATCTTCATAGCGGAGAACGGGTACGCGACTCCGCCCGGGCTGGACGACGCCGACCGTGTGCGCAACTACAGGAGCTACCTGAGCGCGCTGCTGGACGCCGTCGAGGAGGGGTCGGACGTCCGCGCGTACACGGCCTGGAGCTTGATGGACAACTTCGAGTGGAAGCAGGGATACACGTGAGTCCACCGGCTTTACGGTGTGCTCCTATGTACAATTTGCACCACAACAACTCTTCGCGTGGATGTCTTAAGAGCCGAAGGGATATCCACCAGGGGAGAACAGCAGTACTTCCAGAACTATTCTATAACCGAATTATGATCCTCAACCTGCATACCCAGCGTGGGGATATGATCTTTAACCCCCATGGGATAAAAGTGAATAATGCGCTAATCAGAGGGAGGCCTAAGTCCGACAAGATAAATATAGGCTGTTGAGGTTGAGGTATGTAGGCAGAGTGGTAAGAAACCACTCTAGTGATGATTTGACAGGAAGCAAGTGAAGAACGATCAATGAATCTCCCAATCCAATATTAAATATCACTTACTAAGTTATAAAAATAAATAAAAAAACCTGTGAGGCAGCAAAATGTGAATATAACCGAAAGATTGGCGATGTTTACGTGAACAGATAACGCGTGACAAACTATTATTAGAGCATAATATGAGTCAATACTCTAGTCTCCAAATAAATCGGACTATTTTGATCAACTCATCGCTTGAAGACGTCGCATTGTGTGGTGGGCCCAGACGTTTCCAGAATTGACCTCTGTGGCACGACGGGCGGGCCGCCTCCTAATCTACGAGATTGCGGGTTCGATTCCCATCTTGCGACAAATATTTATACGATCTGCAGATTTGTTCAGGGTGTTCTGGATGTTTACTTAAGTATATTAAAAAAATCTATGTATGTAGTGTATTGTATTATGTATATTCAGATAACTAGTTCTCATAACACAAGTTCTGCTTAGCTTGGGGCTAAATAATATAAATAAAAAAGAGAATTTCAGTAAATCTTTGTGCAGCAGGTATAGACGGTGATGCGCGGCCAGCTACAGTCGCATTGATAACCAAAAGGAAGCTTTATTACAAAGATGATAACGTGTATATTTCAGGGAGAGGTTCGGTCTATACGAGGTGGACTACAGCTCCCCGGAGCGCAGGCGCGCGCCGCGCCGCTCCGCCTTCGTGTACAAGCACATGTTGCGGAGCAGGGAGCTGGACCTCGGGTACGAGCCCGACGCGACGGTCATGACTATTGATGTCGGACACTGATTATTACACTGCAAATTACTAATCTTAAACTAATGTATTGTATTTCAATTAAAATGTGATGAAAAATAGTGGGCTCTTTATCATTTAATATTTATAGTCGGTAAGGTCTTCCCCAGCTATCGAGCAGAACGTTGAATTGCAAACGTGCATGTACAATATGGTCGCAACAAAGAACTTACTACAAGTTGCAAATTAGACCCGTCGATTACACTCGTCGACGACGGTAGTCGCTGTTGATTTTAGTTAATTTAAAAGTACCTATAAAAGAAATAATCAATATAATATTGCAGGTTGGTAGCTTTTAGTAGACTACTTGGTTACTTGTTTTTCGTCCTACCTCTTACCTTCTCCGTTTTAACTTAACAAAGAACGTCGTATACCCCATAGCTAAAATACAAGTGGATAATAAAAGTGATGCACAAAATCCTCAAACAGTTATTTTACTAGACAACATCCACCCATAATCTCCTATGGTCGCCGCCTGCAGCCGACGATGGTACTTTCAAATACATGCATTTCTTTTTACCGCTACATTTTATAATTCATATCAATATTTTCAGTCATTACCCATTCATCTACCTATCCGCGACCCCCCTGCAGTCGACGTCCGTGTACATGAGACGTTGTGTCCTTAGAATCGAAGGTAGTGTGTGGGTGATGGTCGGTGGTACCTGGTCGGTGTCGTCCTGCGGGTCGGGCGTGGCGAGGCGCGGCTGGTGCGCGGCGCGCTGCGGCGGCAGGCGAGGGAAGAAGAAGGGCTCGAAGGTGGCGGCGACCCAGCGGCGGTACTGCAGCACGTGGTCCGTGACGCGCACCACGCGCCCTAGCAGCGACGCGCGCAGGCATCCGCGCACGCAGATCGTCTGCTGCAGGATTATGTACCCGTAGTCGAACGCCTGCCCACAAACACAATATAATTAGCAGCTGTAAGATATCGGGCCTTGAATTTTGCTGGTAATGGTGTTGTACCTGTCAGTTAGTTACACCATACGAAAGTGACAATCGAAATCCATAGGCAAATGTCAAAAATAAAGCTGATGTGGATTACCAGTTCACGTAAACAATAACCCCCTTATTCATAATGGTCTGCTGACATAAAACAGCTACTTAGTAGTGTTATTTCTCAGTCTGACTTACGTCAATAGAAGACAGATCGAGTTTAGCAGTGTACTAAGTTAGCAGACTATCACATCACACTAATATAATAAAGGCGAAAGTTTGTATGGATGGATGGATGGATGTTTGTTACTTCTTCACGCCAAAACTACTGGACGGATCTGGCTGAAATTTATACAATAAAAAGTAGCCTATGATTCCAGGATTAGAATTACCTGTGTGCAAAATTTCAACCAGATCCGTCCATAGTTTTGGCGTGAAAAAGTAACAAACATCCATCCATCCATCCATACAAACTTTCGCATTTATAATAGTGTGATATGTATTAATGGAAGTAAAGAACTTATTATTTGGTGTTATACTAGTACCAGGAAGCAGCGAAATAAGTAGAGAAATGTATCAGTGTACCTGTTTGACTTGTATAGCTCCGTAGCTGGACCGGCCGATGTCGTTGCCCGGCGTCAGCGGGTCCTCTATGCACAGCAGCGACGGCCGGTGGCCCTCGTTCATTTCCTACAAAGGGAAGGCACTGTTATAGCAAAACTAAATGTAGAATGTTCGTAAGCAAACTGCCCATATCTAACCTGAAATTCACTGTTGCCGCGTTTGTTTAAACTCAATTTATAATACTTGTTGATTTGAGATGATTTGCTTACAATTACATCTGAAACTCGACGCCAAGCAAGTGAGTTTAAGTTATTAGAATCGTGGTTGGTTTACGAAAATTCTACATCGAGTTTGGCTAGTGTATATTAGGGACGAAAGATACTTAAATATTTGCGAGTTGAATGACTCACTTGACGAGTGATTGTGAGCCAAACAGATGTTAGCCTCTGGAACAAGGCTTATCCCTAATACCCCCAGACCGTATATACCTATCAGAGCTCTCGGTCGGAACTCACTTCATCAACCAAGCGATACCCGGTGGGGCCTGCTCCTAGCCCTGCTGGTCCCACACGCCGCGCCTTCTAGAAAACATCTTCGTCCGTTCTCTCGACGTTAGACAAACCAATCTTCTTCATTTCCTTGTTCAGATCCAACGCAGACGAGAACTCTAACCTCACCTATGACGTTCATAATTTGTTATCTTCGTTGATTCTTGTTAACTTATTAGTTTCTTATGTTTTTTTTCATCATCATCGCCACAAGCAAAACATAAATAAAGGGTGTTTGAGTCGGATACCTGTAAAGATCGTCGGAATACGGGACTCCGAAACCTCTCTGTAGAAGAGGTACAAAGAAAAACCGAATAACGTAGAGCCGCGACAAGTAAGCAAATGGGATCCAGTCATGGTTCGTTCTAGTGTGGATGCCTTTAGAGTAGACATACCTGCCGCGTGTGTTGTAGTTACCTTCTGTATGTCATCCTTGGAGACGTAGCTGCCGCCGTTCTTGACGCGGATGGCTGTCTTCACGTAGTTGAACTTGCGGCCGTACAGCTCGAAGAACTCGATCAGCAGCACGCCGAGGTTGTGCGGCTGGCGGAGGCGCTCCGGTCGCGGGTGCAGCTGGAGGAAGCTGGGGACAAAGGCGAATGTCAAACTGGGGGTAACAGGTTATGTTAAACTGGGGATGTTTGTATTTGTATTTATTTATTTACACCGTAGGTACACTTATGTTACACTTGATGTCGTTATGTACTATATTGATATTATTATTTATATTACAATACACAAACTTGGCTTTACAAAACACCATACAAAGGGGGGAAAAAGGACAGACATACATAAATGAAAACTTAAAAACATAAATAAGAAAAGTCATTTTAGTCTTGATACAAATAAATAAATAAAATAAAAGGCATGTCAAAGTATGCTGCTGTAAAAGGGCATTGTCAAACTATGTTAAAATAATGTACAAAATTCAATAATAAATGTCATAGAATAATTGTCCAGAAATAAAGCTGCTGTATTATTGTATATTAGGGGCATTGTCAAATAAACTAAAACGAGAATATAGAGCATAATGGGTCATGTCAAACTGGGGACGATGGGTCTTGTCAAACTGGGGACGATGGGTCATGTCAAACTGGGGATAACGGGTCATGTCAAACTGAGGCTAATCAAACTGGGGATAATGGGTCATGTCAAACTGATGATAGGTAGGTTGAACCCACCACAATCAATATATAACATTGGTCTACAACATCTACGAAGGCTTATGGTTTTACCGATCGATATGACGCGGCGGGTCAAAGTCCGCCAGCGACGCAAGAGGTTGCGAATTCGATTCCCGCCTCTGGACTAATGTTTGTAAGATCTGCAAATATTTGTTCCGGGTATTCTGGTTTTTTCTATGTATGTGGGCGTGTCTTTCAAGCGCGACCTCATGTCAACTCAGTGGAATAGCAGAGAAGCTAACTGTGTGTAAATCTTCTTTATGTCACACGGATAAGGATAGGTTGTAGAAAGCAGGCTGGTTACCTGATGCACATGAGTATGAGCGAGTAGGAGGAGATGCCCCCCGTGAACACCTCGTTCAGGTCCCGCTGCAGCAGGAACTGCTTC
The DNA here is from genome assembly GCA_955876795.1 of Eupithecia tripunctaria. NCBI lineage: Eukaryota > Metazoa > Arthropoda > Insecta > Lepidoptera > Geometridae > Eupithecia > Eupithecia tripunctaria. Next base: position 312,285 of record OY041623.1, on the reverse strand, counting down.
AGCACCATCACCAGGCGGGACAGCACCGGGTACTTCTCCTGGAATGAAACAAACATCCTGTTAGACGACAGAGGCTCGGCCTACAGTGACACCCAACTGTACAATCGTCTCTAGCCCTCAGCAATAACTTTTTAACCGACTTCAAAAAAGGAAGGAGGTTTTCAATTCGACTGGTTTTTATGTTTGTTACTTCAGAACTTTTGACTGGGTGGTCCGATTTTCATAATTCTTTTTTTTATATGAAAGCTGGTGCTTCCCGTGTGGACTCATTTTAATTTGGTTCAGTTCTAACAATGGAATCCATGAAAATTCATGAGAAAACTATTAAAATTGAAGTCGGTTTATAGTTTTTTAAACAGAAATTAATTATTTTGGGATATTTTGCTGTCACCGTTTTACTAACCAGACATTGTTCCTGAGAGAAAGAGATGCTGAAATTATCTTTATTCAATATAAAGGACCTTTCAGCATCTCTTTCTCAGTGTGCATGTTGCATGTAAGTTGCAAGCTATGTCTTTATCTAAAACGTGACTCGCTGTTATCAAATATGTACTCTGTTGATAGTACACACGGTTGTTTATTAAATAACAGTTTAGGCAACACAGCGCACTGACCTTAAAATGTTTGATAAGCTCGGCACTCTTCACTCCGCTGCTCATGTTGAATGAGATATCCACCTGGAATGATAGTAAAATACAATGTAGGACTTGTATTAATTAGATATATTTTATAAACTAGCTGCGCCACGCGGCTTCGCACGCGTTGTTCCTATAGAACGCTAAAGGGTGATTTTCATGCCATGGGAACTGATTTCCGGGATAAAAGGTAGCCTATGTTTGATACCAGGATAAGGATTGCCTGTATGCAACATTTCAGCCAGATCCGTTCAGTAGTTTTGGCTTGAACAAGTAACAAACATCCATCCATACATCCATATAAACTTTCGCATTTATAATATTAGTGTGATAGTGTGATAAATAATTTTGGACGCAGCAACACAGCATTATCTTATTTTTAACGAACTTCAAAAAAAAGGAGTTTTTCAATTCGACTGTATTTTTTTCTGGGACCATGACTGGGACCACCCAATTAAAAGTTATCTCAGAAAAAAAAAATAAAAAAACTTTTGACTGGGTGGTCCGATTTTCATGATTATTTTTTATATGAAAGGTACATTTTATTTGGTCCAGTTCTGAAAATGGGATCCATAAAAATCCATGAAAAAACTTGAAATCAGTTTATAGTTTTTTAAAGTAAATTAATGATCACATTACATCCCATATCTAGCCGCAAGCTAAGCAGAGCTTGTGTTGTGAGTGCTTGATAATGGACACTCTTCCTGTTGACGCATTTATCTGAAATTTGGCTTTCAGTTCTGATGCCAATGTATGTATAAAAACAGTTAAAGTTTTTTACTTACAAAAATAAATTTAGTAACTACAGTATACTAGAAGTATATAATAGACTGACAAGCTTAGAGCTACATCTTTGCAAGAATTACATGAATTGTAGACGTGTGCTCGGGTGTGGCCGCATCGAGCACTCACAAGCACACTCACAGTGTGCTTGTGAGTGCTCGATGCGGCCCGCTCAGTGGGAAAACAAAGCCCCGGGCCGTGCCGTGCCGTGCCGGTGTGTGGAAAAACGGCCATTGGTTGTGGTGGATATTATGAAAGTAGAGTATGATTTTTAGTCAGGTGTTATGTTACCTTCACGTCGGAGTACTTGTCCGTCATCTTGACGATGGGCACGGTGGCCTTCTCCAGCACCTTGATGCTCTCCTTCTCCGCGATGTCCTGCACCACCAGCTCGCGCTCCAGCGTCCACAGCGGCAGCTTCTCCCACTGACCTGCAACGCGATAACTATATAGGGGCCGTTCATTGACCACGCACCCCGCGGAGGGGGGATCACGAAATACCACGAGAGAGGTAGTAATATATCACGAAATCAAACTCGATATCATACTACCAGAGGTAGTAAGATATCAAATTTATTGTCGAGTTCTAAACCAGCTACACAGATATTTTAATAACGATGCTCGATTTTTCTTCCAATTAAATAAGACTAAGACCTCACCGTCACCACGCATAAGGCATTCAGTGTCTCACTTTTGACAGAAAAAGCTTCTCTCTTCTTTCTCTCACGTCGTCTCACCTTATAGAAGATGAGAGAAGAAAATGCCATTTTTTTTTATTTGCTTGATGTGGCTTTTGTGTCTGGTTACTACGGCCATTATAGGCATATTGTGATATCGCCACTTTGTGTGTTCAGCCTCGAAGCAGCGGCGTTTATAGTTCACCACAAACCCTTGCTTCAGCTAGGGACTATAGACTACTAGTAATGTCTCGTAGCTTAAATAAATGCTCCTAGATGTCGACAATACATATACATAATAGTCGACAAAATTGTCGACTATTATTTACCACAACCGCCATAAAAATATCAATCAGATAGTAAGTCCGTCTCCTCAATGCTCCAACCGACCAATCACGCGCGCGCTCGCGCACCAGATCCAACCAATCAGGGGAGGCCTGCGCTTGCGCACCGGGGATCTCATACAGTCCACTGATACACGGACTGATAGTAGGAAGTTACGTCACATTTCTATGTAGAATGTTTCAATACATTGTTATCGAGATTCGGATCTGGGGTTGTTCTAGTTTTTAGACACGCAATTTTGAAAAAAACTAAATTCTGGACCAATCTTTTCAAATATTTCCAGACTGGACGTGACATTTTGAACGATTCAAATTAATTGTCCCATATGCAAAAAAATAGTTCACCAATCCATTAGAAAGAATGGCGCTATAGCAGACCCGCAAACGTTACGACTTAGTTAATATTAAACAAGTAAAGTTCTAGAAGTTTCTAATTCAATGTGTACAAATGAGATGGCAATGCAATGCTGAGTCACAGCCTACCTAAATGCATCAGTCATTCAACGAAGGCGTTTTAACAGGGAATCGTACGGGGGCCTGGGCACGGGCCGGGGCAAAGGAACACTCCAGAGTTACTAAGGCGGTGATGTATGCAACTCGAGAGCGTCCCTTGCGCCCCCGCATGTTTGCCCAGTCAGGACCTGGTCAAAATGCCTTCATCGAACGACTGTATGCATAAAGGTAGGGTGTGGCTGGGTTGTCCAGGTGAGATGAGACCAGCCAGTCAGCGAGTGCTCTACGAATAGAGACATTGTTGCTGCGAGTCGGCGAGTGTGAGTCACGCTCCCACGCGTGCGTACTGCGTGCGCCATTCATGGACCAATTAGATGGGTCAGTAGCGCAACTGCTAACAGAAATACTAGCCGGAACGTTTACGGTGGATAGCGGGGGCGGAAAAGGGCTTAGACATGTTTCGATGGAAGGTTTTGCCCGCTGTGCGCGATTTTTGTCATCTAGACTTTAAAAAAGTCTACCGGAAATGCTACGAATGGGCCCCTTCGTTGTCATATTATGTATTTACGGTACATTTATGGTATAGGCCTAAGGCTAAAACAGTTCGGACCGTAATATGCTACTCAGGGAGATAGATTGTACCCCATAGGAAAAGTACCTACGTGCAAGGACGTGTGAAAAAAAGTACATTATAAATAGATTGCTCATCAAGATAACAGTATCCTGAGCTTTGTTTGTCGAAGAGTTCGATTGCAAGCTCAAACCTAAACTACTGTCAATATCCACGCTACATTGTGTCATTTCTGTTATGCAAGGGTTTGTTTACGCACCGTACGAGCTTGCACTGCAAATTGCCAGCTGTTTCCGCTATCACTAACAACAAACAGCGTTGATAACAGCTGATTGGGGTGTGCGTATTAGAATAACAGGTACTGGGAGGATTATAGGATTACGTCTGCATCTAGTAAGAAGCAAGCGATAACTCTATGAGTGATAAGGAGTTGGAACTCGGTTACACTCTACAAGGTCTTCTACGTCATAATTTTCTTGGTAACGGACTTCAAATAAACGTAAAGGGTCTAAGTTCGGCTGCATGTTTGCTTTTTTTATGTACCTATGTTCTTCGATTTCTTCATTATACACTAACACCTTCATGGCCCAAGACGCAGGTGCCAGTCTCTATCTGCGTGGAGCTGCGGCGCGCCCCTGCGGGTCGCACCACAGAGCTGGGCAGTGAATGCGTTAAAGATCCGGACACATTAAGATCCCTCATCAATGGGGTGATTATGACAGTTTTCCATGAAACTCTGTCAATAATTCGTCATTTGAGACGTGCTTAGATCCGAGTTATAATTGAGTATTCTGGCGTAAGCCACATGCGTGTGCGGACGTAAAATATAGAGGTAAATCGCGTTCAAAGCTTTAGAGAAACAATAGCTGTCGTTGATACAATCAGTACAGCTGAGCGATCGAGTCTATTTACGATCGGACGGCCTCGACGCCGCGCCGCGCCGGGCGCCTCGAGAGGCTCAGCACCGCACCAACAACACAACTAACCAACTGTCGATATTCTTCAGAGCATTGCCTGTTCTGAGCCCATCTATACTCATATTATAAAGAGGAAATATTTGATTGTTTGTTAGTATTAAATAGGCTCTGAAACTACTGGGCCGATTTAAAAAATTCTTTCAACATTAAAAAGATTACTTTTGCACTGGGACATAAGCTTTACCCTCCCATACCATAGACAACTGAACATGAATGAACATGGCTACAGAAAACACAGATGGTGCAGAAGTGCACACAGAAATAAAATAATAATAATGCTGACACACAAGATTTGCATTTTATGTTTTGTGTACTAGATGACTGATATTCTGACTAACTAACACAATAATGCGAGACCTATTGTGTCGTACAAATCTGCCAATCAGCTGCGATGACTTGTGACTAAGTAGTTAATGTGTACAATGTCGCTCGACCTCGGACCAGGACCTTTCCTCAACTCAACATTATCTGGGGTACGTGCCCCAGGGTTAAGGGTGAATAATTTCATTTGGTGCGAAATTCTATATTGTTGTTTTTTTTGCTTTCTACAACGTTATTATTAAAAGATATTTCCGCAAAATGCAAAAAAAAACTATTACTTAACTTATAAAATAACTAACAACGTGAAGCGTTGTTATTGTTGTACCGGTATATATGAAGCATTTGGAAAAATAAGAAATTTTCGGCTAAGATACAACATAGGTAGGTATGTACTAGGTACCTACTACCAAATGCTCCTGAATTTTTCATTAAATTCCAATTGCATTGAAGTAGGTTTTATCATAGGTTCATAGATTAGTTTATAGTAGATTTCCTGCAAATAAATTTAATTCCTTGTAGTAAGCAGAACAAATTGAAAACCACGAAAATAAAGAATTACGCGCCAAATTAAGTACACCCTTAACCCGCAGAAAATTTTAAAAACCATAAAACCGATTCGAACCTCTCGCGCCAAAACGAAACGATCCACCTTTAAGGTAACCGTCAATTACGACATTGGCATTCTATGCATTATCTCAACTCGCAGAAAGCTCAATATGTTGAATAGTTCTTTTGTATTCTACATCGATACAAATACACCCTTTGTAGAGTCCCCTAGGGCCTGTGTGACCCTGGGGGAGGCGATGACAGCGGCTTGTCCCTTCAACTTGAGCGGGAACGCGGAATCCATCCCCGAATAATAATTTATTGTAATTATTCAGATAAAAGATCCATCAAATACTGGTAATATGAAAGTTAAAAGAGAGTATTTCTATTTATAGAAGGAATTTTAAGAGCACCAATTTTAAGAGCACTACTTTTAGGGGACCAAAGATTTAATAAATATATTATAATATTTCTATACTAGTTCAATATACCTATTAATAAATACAAATATTACATAGAATGAAGGAAAACTAATAAGGATGCAATCACCCCCTTAAAAGAATAAGTTCGCTGGTGATCTTGAACAGGGAAGCAAAAGACGAGTTTTGTAAATTCCATGTTTCCGTCATTGAATGTCACGCTAGTCATCTCGCGGAAGTCTCCTGTATTGATTCATTCGATTCCATTACGGATGTAAGCGGGTTAACTACGAACCTTATTTGTGTTGGAAGAACACCAACGTTTTATTCATTAGATTCGATTCGAATTTGAAGCGGAACTTTAGTACGCTATTTTGATTTGTCAAAAGTTTTTGTTATCGAATCCGACGGCCTTTCCGACGAATTAAAATATCCCTGCCGTAGCCGAGCTGGACCACCCATCCCACTTGACATTTGAATAAATAATGCCGGACAGTCCACATTTCAAAATCAAGTTTCAGGCCCTTTGAATGACCTTGAATTACATTTCAATGGCCTTCGCCATACGATTGGAAGTTACGAAGGCCAATCAAAGGGCTTTCAAGTTTAACGACCTCTGTGGCGTGATGGCGGTGCGGGCGAAAGTCCGCCTGAGACGCAGGGTTCGCTTCCCGCCTCAAGACAAATGTGTCATACTTATGGATATTGTCAGTTAAGTTATCTAGATGATGCCGTGTGGATCTTGCAGCATTATTTATTTAATTAGCTTTACAGCTGATCTAACACCGTTAATAAAAGACCGAAATAATTATGTTTCTAGGTAAAACCGCAAGCCCACGCGCTTGATAAGACACCCAGGCTGGCCTTACGTCGGGATCGGAACTGGGCCGGCAGATTTAGGTACGAGTTATTCAACTCGCCCGAGGACACTCACCCCACTTTCACTGGTCATCAATTAACTACTTTGTTGGCTATGTGATATACGCAACTGAGAGGTCTGATGTTTGCGGTAGGGAAGTTTTGATTTACATATTTTGTTCGGTGCAATAATTATAGTAACTGCACCGAACAAAATATGAGCAATTTTTTATGCCTAAAAAGAGTACCTATAGCTCTTGTCAGAGCAATGATGCCATTTCCTCTACTTTCCTCTTTCCAATGCCGCATGCCGCCTCGTTTACTTTCATAAACAGCGGCTTTCACCATGATCTGACTCATATAGCTAATTCTTGGTCTTTCCCCTTCCTCGTCTTCCTAATACGTTTCCATCTCTGATGATACTTATGAAGTGGCCATGTCGTATAAGATGTCCAATCATTCTCCCTTTCACTTTTGACTAGTGTTAGTCCAAGTTCCTCTTTTCAGCACCACTTCATTAGTAACCTTATCCAGCTAATTATTTCCATCCTCCAGATAATGACTTCTTCGTAGCCTCCAGCACCACATTTCAAACGCCTCTATCCTCTCTGTATTTCGCCGTGTCATGATTATAGGGAAGCTATCTAAATCTATAAGAAGGATCTAGCCGCAAGATTTGCATCATCGAGGACAACTACATTGCCCTAGCTAGCTAAATGATATCACCATGAAGAAGACACATCAATTATTTAACGCGTGCCTTGTATTGCAATTAATTTCCATAGCGTTAAATTTGCTTGCTCCGTCTCCAAGGGAAGAGATGAAGCTTCTGCCAACCAAACTTCAGTTAAGACTGTTTGTTTAAATTTAAACTTTAATCAGATATCGGCCAAATCATTCCGTGACAAGATACCAAGATACAAGGCTGTGTGATTTACGGCCTCAGGCGTATCTGTACACGACAATGTAGATAGTGCGGTAATAGATTACAACTGGTTTTGCCACGGTTGATGATTCGAAGATACGGGCACTCGACGGCGGCCCAAGGGGAGCTCGCTTTCAAATTGCTGAAACCTTCTATTTTAATTCCTCATGTGTCATCTACTACCTGTTTTTTTACCAATTAGCTTGTATTTACTTATGTAGATCTGATTATATATCTGTGCTGTTCTTGTGAAGCGAAATACATGTATTTTTGTCATTAAATTGAATTGTTTGCGGTTGTTCGGAGACGGTACTTGTCTAGTTGACATACTCAGTCAAAGGAATTTACGAATTATATGAAGGAAGGCATTTTTAAGACTAACGAATACCAGAACGATACACTGAGATGACACTGTGGATACGGTACCGGATCCGGAACAGGTACATTTAACGACAACAAGGAAATCGATGTCGCAGGTGTACAGGAAGAGATCCGTACGGAACACCTCGATGCGTGCTCGCGGCTACAGCGCGAGGATGAGGTTCAAGCTGCGGATGCGGTAGACACCGATAGTACACTCACCGATAACCACGAGATCGATGTCGCTGGTGGGCAGGTAGAGCCCGGTGCGGAACGAGCCGAACACCTCGACCCTGGCTTGCGGCCACAGCGCGAGGATGGCGCTGCGGATGCGGTTCACCACGGTGGAGCGGACCAGGTGCTCCGTCTCCGTGGGAGACATGTACATGTAGAAGTGCTCGATCTCTTCGTGTAACCTGGAACAGAGCAAGGAATCGATTATCGATAGGAACGCACTGCATTACATCAATTCTAAGGCTTTTATACACATTTGATAACAACTACCCAATTGTTCTAAGCGGGAAGGATCTTTAGTGACGGAGGAATAGATTGTTAAGTTAAGATAGAAAGTTGACAAAATGTGATATGCTCACGCGAATTTTTAAGTGATGGATGACTGATGAAATACACATGGAATAGCGTTAAATCTTGACTTTAAAGTTTTACCTAGGTTAGGTATACCTCCAAATTAGTCAAAATTTATGTAGAATATAACTAAACAAACCACGACGCAATAAAACATAACTTATTTGCTTGGGCCTCTTGGAGTTAGTGATATAATTGTAATTTACTGAAGGAGCTCAAATCGACAAGTACATAATATAAATTAAGAATTAAAAAAACGTGGCAATAGAGGAGGAAATGAACTCAACATCTGCTAGCCAACCCGCATGCCAGCGTGAGGATTATGGGCATTACCCCTCATTCGATAAACGCCAATAAGGCGTTTATCAGGGGGGGGGCTTGCGTCCATCAGTGGACCAATACCGGTTGTTGAGATTGAGGAACCCAACACCTGGAGAATCATCAGGAGTCCAGTTCAGTCGCAATAACCGGTCACGCGATGAACGGATCAATCACTCAGCCTACTAAACTAACTAAATACTAATCCATGGAGGTGATTATTATTACAGATTACCTGCCTGAATACGTACTGCATTCACTTTGTATTTGTATCATGTTTGATAATAAACAGATTTAACTTAAATAGGAAGTCCAACTTCCGGGTCCTTCAGCTTTGATCTAAAGGAAACGAAAACATCAAAAACAAGCCTGTCTTTGAATGTTTTTAATATATTTTATCTGAAACATGAAATCCGTCGCACTTATCAGCTAGCAACAACATTCTTAGAGTTTGTTTACATTTATTATTGCGCAATAGAGTAGAGTAGGTGTACGCTCGTCGTCATTTCGTGACTCGCGGAATCCATTCAGCGGCGGAACTGATCGGTGGCGCTTGTGGTGTGACGACATCGGGTGCTGATGCAGAGCGACACCATGGGCATCCGCCGAGCTGACGGACAGCTGTCTACGTGAGCTGTGACGTCACAGGAATGTGCACGTAGGAAAAAGGGACGTAGGAAGGTATAATGTCGTCACTGCCACGGCGTTAATTGAATACTTTAGTACTCTAAAGTCATTTATAAATTTAATATTTACTAGCAGTTCTCCGAAAAGTAGAAGACCTCACATCATTAACTTTTTTTAAACAATTAAGAAATTAGAAATCATTTTATTAAACTCGACACACATAAAATAAAAGACTATTTGAGGCTCTTTAGATTTAGAGTTTTATAATATTTTGGCAGTTTCATGGGCCATGATCACAGAATAACTGAAGACACTGCGAGTTAGTTTTTATTGGCGAACGTCCCGTTGTGAATTACAATGAACCATGATGGTTATAAAGTATCCTTAGGATGTTGAGCCGCCTTAGGCGACGTAGCGCTGGGGTGTAGGCTCTAGAAACTAGATCCTGTTTAACGTTCGTATATCAGTAAATGCCAGACTACTGGAATTCCTGCCGCCGACCTTAACACGGAGACCTTTCACCTGACCGGGGGCGGTGCAGTGCCGACCGAGATCAAACAATGTGTCACCTGCTTAGGAACGCACGCAACGAATAACACTTGCAAACACTTTAAAGTTATTGATATTGCTAATCTGTGGTCAATAGATCTTATCTTATCGATAGGTGTTTAAGGCACTTGAAATAATGTCCTAGTATAGTGGCCCAAAAACTAGAATGCTACCGCGAATTTCTGTTCCCGTTACAACAGTTGGTAGATTTGATAACAATAATTACAGATTCTATTTAAACGACAAGAGTTGACTCACCGAGTCACTGTTTACTGCATGTACTAGTAGAAATTACGGGCTAAAGCGACGTTCAATTGCCCTTTCGTTAGTGTACAACGTAAAATAGACAGGTATTTTTGCATTCGCAAGCAGGAAACAGAGCCACAGCGTGGATATACACAGCTGAATACAATTATAGGAAAACCAGTATAGATATAAGTAAATAATAATTTTGTCAACAAGGAAAATTAGAATCAAATAATTATGTGATAGAAACAAATAGAATATTAAAATTATTTCAATAATTTATTATGATACATTTTTACAATAGGAATTGAACATGTTTTTAAACAGCTTTGATTTCTGGCTGGTAATTAGTCAACACTTGAGCTGACTGCAGACTGTTCCAAACAATCTAAAGATACTCATACTCATTTATTTATATAAAATTACAAGTTAGATTAATTACATTATAATTTTTTAAGCTTGTCAAACTCAAAGTCGTAGAGTGTTTGCTTAATCAGCCACTTTTTAAGTTTGTTTTTTAAAGACTGTATGGAGGTGGCGCCTCTTACACTTTCAGGTAGATAGACGTATGAGTTGCTAGCTAACCATTTGTAAGAGCGCGTAGCCAGGCGCCGTGTGTCCAGTGTCTGTCCGGCCTACTCATATTCCAAACTATACAATGCGGTCTAGGCTAGACCAGACGCGGCGCGGCGCGGCGGGCAGGCGACCTCGATCCCAAAGCCGTACAGTGCAACACCTACTTAGTCTCACATACCATCTGTCACTCCAGTCTAAATAGATACTCATTAGACAGATTACGTCGCGATCCGCGATCAAAAAATACACCAATATCTAAAGTTTTTTTAAGACTGGAAAAGTTGTAGTCCGGACGCGTTTTATTATTTAATTTATTGCGTCGCTTTTTGATGACGATGTGCTAATAACACGTCAAATGGATTTTCGTATCTTACAATAAATTATTCGAATTTACTGAAACAAGTTGCTAAACAAGAATTTTAAGAGCGCGTCATTAAAGAAACGAATATTTTACAATTCAGAAATATAAAAGCTGAAAGCTGTTTAGTTTTCGTCAGGTATCATGTAATTAGGTCAGCCAGAAGATGACCATATCTCGCGAAGAACTGACAACCTCTGGGGTATATTGTTCTGAGTGGAGACCGCGACTCGACTGACGTAGTGTAGGACTCCGGCTAGGTGGGATAGACGAAAGACTGCAGGCTAGATGTGCTGAATGCGGCAAGCTGAAGACGGCGCTGTAGAGCTCATAGGAGAGGCTTATGTCCAGTAGTGGACTACATAATAGGCATGTGATAATGAGGAGAGGACCACCGAGATGGGTTGACGGTTGTTATGATACAGGGAGAAACAAGGACAAAAGTATGAAACTACTAACCGCGCCTCGCGGCTTCGCACGCATTGTGCCTATGGAAACGTTTAAAGGTGATTTCTATCACACGGGAATTGATTTATGGGATAAAAGTAGTAGCCTATGTTTGATTCCAGGATTACCTGTATGCAAAATTTGAGCGCGATCCGTTCAGCATTCAGTAGTTTTGACGTGAAGAAGTAACAAACATCCATCCATCCATCCATCCAAACTTTCGCATTTATAATATTAGTGTGATGGTGTGAAGTTCAAACAATAATCCAAATTACGCAGCCAACTTCGTCAACTTAATCAATTAATTAACCAAAACTAAAGCACCTAGTTTCTGAACAACTTTTCTCCAGAGACAATACTCAGAACTTTCAGAACAAAGTCTAGGAGAGAAAGACAATGGAAAAGTTAAGCGTGCTGGTCCCCGTCTACAGAGACAACACGACCGACAGGCTTTTGTGTCTATGATGGAACATCATTATCATCATCATCATCAGCCTCTATTAGTCCACAGCTGGACATAGGCCTCCTCTAATAAGTGCCATAGCGCCCTGTCATCAGCTAGCCGCACCCAGCATCTGCCTGCAGTCTTTCGCAGATCGTCAACGCAGCTGGTCGGAGGACATACTCTAGAACACGTTTACCTACCCCAGCAGTTTTCGGTTCTTCGCCAGATAAGGCCCACTGTCACTTCAGTTTCCTGATTCTTTGAGCTATATTGATAACTTTGGTTCTCTGTCAGATGTATTCATTACAAATTTTATCCTTCACAGAGACTCCAAGCATGGCTCTTTCCATAGCTCGCTGAGCGACTTAGTTTTCAAGCATTGCAATATGGATGACTAAAAGACTTGCGGTATGGATATCGAGGACTTGGACACAATGCGCCCTGCATTGCGTAATGTCTCGATATGCTGCATGTGTTTGCTGGGCTAGGAGTAACATCGAGACGGGAAGTGAAACAGGCAGGCGCCCCCTTTCGCTTTACTTTTGCTTGAATACGAATTAGAATGTGTTTTCCGAGTAGATCTCACGGCATTGGCTAGGTCGCGGCTGCCCCGGCGGCGGCGGCGCCGCGTCGCCATTAAAAGCATTCTCAGAGGTAGTTATCAATCACGACTCACTACCGCATTGCTCCAATAAGGTAAGAAAGGAAAAACGGCCCAGAGCAGGATATTGAGTGACAGCAAAGATCGGACGGAGGATAGATTTTACCCAGCTATACAATAAGCGAACTCGATGCACGATCTAATGATGATAGAAAATAATGTCGATAGTGAATATTTTTTTCTTTCGATTAATAGTCCAAATCGACAATAACGTAAAATAGATTCAATAAAAATCGTTGAACACATGAATGAAATCAATAATTCAGTCGGGAGTCGGGTCATTGTAAACAAAGCTTTACCTTGAAAACTGAAGAGTATAAGGTGTCGTAGGGTAATATGGTAAGTGTAGGGTGTCGAATTGACAAGGACACACACCACTGCTTTTGCATGAATGTATTAATGTATTTCAAGGGAAGGGGTAAACGGCTTTAGCAAGGCCGTTTCGGGGCCACTACCCTCGTGCATTTCGCGCGGGAGCACGTGCATGTGCATCGGGCATTACGCACTGTGTGTACCTGCATATGATTGAGTTGACTTCTATAATACTAGAGGTATACTATTGATATATAAGAGTAGACTCATCAAAGCTAGGGTTCTATCTAATTGACATTGGAGCACTGACGCAGTCACCAATAGGTGAACTCAGGTATTAGGCTAATCATCCATCTATTGACTATATGACCATCTATTCTTGTCTGGCGAGCAGCCAACCACTAACAGAACCTACTACTGCTGTACTGTATGGACATACAGTCATTTTAACATACTTAAAAAACTGTGATCAAATAGCAGGCTTAAGGGGCCGGAGAACACCGGGCAAAGATTCTATTCGAGTCGCGTACAAAACTCCGCTCCGAATATCGCTATCTCAGGTTAGCTGATGCAGGCGCGGGACACGGGACGCGGTACTACAATACGTGAAGGGAACACACAACCATAGTGCCGTGCCGGCTTATGCGTGTGTGTGTGTGTGAGTAAATGTAGGTTGCTAGGTATCTATCTATACATCTGCCACTGATAACAATTTAAAGGCGGTAGCTACCTATTTCTTTAGGGATGTGTATTTATTGGTTAGCGCCTTATTGGTTTTTATCTCAGGGGTAGTGCCCATAATCCCCACGCTGGGAATGCAGGTTGGGTTGATCGCAGTTCGGTGGTAGAATTGTTCTGCAGGCCGCCCACCAGTGGATATCTCTTGGTCGAGACGTGGTGGGTGGGACATCTGCGTCATGGGCCATGAAGGTGTTAGTATGTATAGTAATATACGCATTCAATGCCCAGTCCGCTACACGGGGAAAAGTTTCGACAGATAGATAGATAGATGTTTATTACTTCTTTACGTCAAAAAGAGGCAGAAATTTTGCCTAGATAGAAACTTACAACAAAAGTTCTGCTTTGCTGGAATTACAACACAACAAACTTTCGTTATAAATATCCATCAATTTGTTTGTACCTACTTACCTAACTACCTACCTATAATTTGTGCAAGTGTGATTGAAGCAGGCATAAAATGCCCTGTACTTATTTTTTAGGAGTTTTGTGAGAATATTTATTTGTTGTGTAATGAATGAGTGATCTGATTACATTACAATATCATAGTAGGTAGATCATTTACAACTCAACCTTACCTACTTACACACAGGCCTGAGTAGGTGCATGGTTTTTACAATTTATTATTACTACGCACTTTATCTACAAATATAATTAATTAACCTACCTATCATCCTATAGTAATTCTAATAGATACCTACATAGGTAAGTAAGTAAATACTAAACTAGTAGCTAGGTAGGTAAATGTGAAACATTGCATTTAGTTACAACAGAGGTATAATTACCTAAACCTAGGTAAGGTAGGTCCCCCATCTCATACATAAAAACATCAAAATTCAAAAATCAAAAATGCTTTATTATCATTATCATAGATACAATAAATGTAAATGTACCTACACTTAGAAAAGGTCAAATCATATCAAAAAATACACTGACACATTTTTGATTTCAGTCGCTTCGGTATGACTAAAATTAATGAAACAACGAAGAAACCTTTAGACTGTTAGTTGTTATTACTTTTCGAGTTGACTCGAAGACAAATAAGTTACAAGAAAACAAAAATAATTATAACGCCGCGACGCGACGTGGAGATTTGAACTCGGTTCTTCTCGCGTCTGAAGCAGGCAAGGTCCGCCTTCGCCACGGAGCAGTTGCATTTAGTGACGAAAATAAGATTTGCACCATAAGTTCACCTTATGTGTACGTACCTAGGATGACGTCACAGAAAATGTTTATTATAACCTACACCTACATTTACTTAGATTTTTTTAACAAACTCCTGGATTTTATAAAACATACAATTCCTACATTCGTGCCCGAAGTATCTACCTACTAGTTTGCTTATCCGTTTTTTTTCCAAGTTTTTCTACAAGGCCTAATAGGTAGGTACGTAGGTACTTATATCTCAAGAAATCTACCAGGAAATGCCTATGTAGTAGTATGCAGTTACCTACCTATACTTCAAAAAATTAAAATATAATTCAAAGTTTGGATAGATAGATAGATGTTTGTTACTTCTTTACGTCAAAAAGAGGCAGAAATTTTACCTAGATAGAAACTTACAACAAAAGTTCTGCTTTGTTGGAATGACAACACAACAAACTTTCGTTGTAAATATGTTTGTACTTGTACCTGCATACCTACAATTTGTGCAAGTTTGATTGAAGCAGTAAAACAGCCACTAACGTATTTTTTAGGTGTTTTGTAAAAATATTTATTTGTTTGAGTAGGTAATGTAATGAATGAGTGAGATCGGACTACAATGTCATTGTAGATCCTTTACAACTACCTTACCTATGGTTTATCCATTTTGAATGAAGCATGTTAGTAAACAAACTACGACACAAATATCATAATCTCACTTGCTTGGCGTCGAGTTTCAGATATAATTGTAAAAAAAATTATTGAAGGGATGATCTAAAAGCTACAAGTAATGGAGATTACGTAGGGTAGATGCGCCTGTTATGCGTCCAGGCCCCATTCACGACCTTTCGCGGCACTACTGGTTACTTTTTGTCGAAAATAGCCTTATTTGCACTCTCACACAAAGACATTAAATTATATCAACAACCTGGATGTGTAAGCTACGCATACAAGCTAACTACACATCACAAGCACCAGCAATTATAAGTAAAATAAATTAATCAATTTGTGGTCCGCCGTCAACAAGACAAAAAGTGTCTATATCAACGCAAAAAATAGCAGCGTGTCGCGAATTCAACGGTAAGTTTTACAGTGTCTTTATGCATGTCAGAGTTGATGGTTATTAGTTTGACTTCATTTTGGATTAAAAAATATGGATTTGTGTAATTCTATCTAAATTATTGTCAATAAAATTGAAATATTGCGTGGACGAGAACTGTTCCACGTTATTTTAAAAAAGTCCCATTTTAGACCGGGTTGGACGCGAATTGGACATATCGTGTCAATAAGGTGATTTCTTGTATGCATTATTGTATTAAAATTTATTCAAACATTTTATTAAATTTGAACCTTATGCTCGTAAGGTATCTACAAACCTTATTTCGTCCAGGCTCGGAGCAACAAACCATAAAATACTGAGTTATGAAATTTCTTGTGGTCGCGAATCGGACAAGGTTAAATGACGTCCTGATTTCGACCTTAGCTTTATTGATTATGTAAACTTAACAATAATGTAATAGAATTTTGTATATTAAGTCATTGAGTTATCCAGTTTTGTGTATTTAACATATTTCATTCAATTTCACTTTATTTGAAATAAGCTATATGCAATTTTTTTTTTTAAATATTGTGGTCGAGAACTACTCTATAAGACCAGATATCGACCATCTGCGTATAATAAAACACAGTGCCAGTCATCAGAGTCCTAAATATAGAATACTAATAAAGGTTAAATGTTTATTAGGTATTTTTGTATACTAGTAGCTAGTGATAGCCACTACTACTTTCAAAAATACCTATACAATACAATAAACCTCAATAACCAAACTGCAACGATTCCAAAGACTGGTGTGCTCAGCAATAACAGGCTGCATGAGAACTACACCGGGCGTTGCCCTGGAGGTAATCCTAGACATAGTGCCACTAGACTTATATATACAACAAGAGGAGACCTTATCGGCTTTGAGAATACAAAACATTGGATTCTGGGGGGGCATAGAAAGCCCTCACACTCAGATCTTAAACAGAGCCTTCGCCTATGAACCTCTCTAAGCCGCCCCCTGTGACAGAATGCCCAGCAAACCTATACAAGAGAAACACTACCAGATACAACTATATGAGGAGAGACACCTGAGATGAATATGAGAGGCCCACGTCAACTCCTCCCCTAGCATTCTCACAATTCCGAACATGGATAAGGCAAAAAACCAGAGGAACGCATGCCGAACGATGGACACACCTACAGGAGTGCCGCCAGGTAAGGCGGCCTCCCTTACCTCCGGCTTCATCACCAAAGCTACTGAAACTGACCAGAAGAGACCTACGCGTCCTTGTGAGAACACTCACAGGACACTGCCCACTAAACAAACACCTCCACACCATCTAAGTAACAGGAAGCCCTCTCTGCAGGGGGCTTCTCAGTGTCGAGGAATCAGCTGCCCACGTAGTCCTGGAATGCGAGGGAGTAACAGCACAGCAACACGAAATCCGTGACCATCCGAGGCCACTCCGCGAAGCCTGTGAAAATCCCAGGAAGATTCTGTGCTTCTGGATGGAGTTAGGCTGACCATCCCGAGTCTCAGAGCGGAAAAAAGAGTACACTCACCATACCAAGCCAACCTTAACCGCCCGCGGTGCTTCCTAATTCCTAAATCCAACCAACAAACGAGGAAATGACAAAACAACCCACTAACACGCACTGGACCAGCGTGGTGGGTCATGGCCCAAACCCTCAATTAATGATAGATAGCCAACAAAAAGGTCCAAAGTGCCCAGCGAAGCCAGCGGCTGTGCTGGCGTTGACGGGTGCCATGCCAGACCTGGGGTTAGGGGTGCGAAGAATCCTCGGGTGAAGTCCCACCGAACTTTGAGGTTTGACCATCACCTAGTGCAGTTGTAAGTGGAGTTAGAGAACATTAAATGGCATGTTATGGGGTTATGTAGAGTAGTAGTAGAGAGGGGGAGGACACCGTAACACTAGACTCGGGCCATCTTCTCTACTTTCGCAAGGGTGATAAAACATCGCAGCGTGACGTACGTAGGTGACCTCGTCAATAATGCCCTCGCTAACAACATTCAAGAAATCTCCAGTATGTTGACAGGTATTCAGGGAACAGTAAGTCAGGGCTACGCACCGACCTCGGCACAATCGGATGATGAAGTGGAGGATATTTATGAAGACATATCCAAAGCCTTACACAACATCCATAAGGCTCGTAAGTGGACGTGGCGAAGCCCCGACACTGTGACTTAAAATGAGATCAACTTCTGATCATGATGGATAGTAAGCACATATTCAGAGATGACTCAGTGATCAACAGGTTTAGTATCGGATCTGATCACCGACTGCTCCGAGGCTCTCTGGATATCAACTTAAAGGTAGAAAGAAACCATCTGATGAAATCCACGCTCCGACCTAATCCAATCGAAATCATTGCGGGCACCGAGAAGTTCCGGCAGCTTCTCGGGAATAGGTTCGCTGCCTTGGATCCCACTGATGACGCTGACGAGACCCTACACAATCTGGTTGAAACGTTGAGGCACAAGGGCATCAAGTTCTGCCAAAAGCAGCGTACTGGCAAGCAATCCAAACTCTCTGATGAGCCTTTCGGGCTGATGGCAAAAAGACGGGAAACCACATAAGTGACTTCGTCAGACAAATCCGAACCGAGGGTACAAAGTATTCACTTAGGAGCTTGGCAGGAGCCACCTGACGAATCTTAAAATGCATGATGACAGGACATTCTATGGCAGATTATACGTTGCACATACCCAACGACGACGAGACCACAAGACCAAGATTTCAGAACTCTGAGGCCTATGTCCAGCAGAGGACTAAAACAGGCTGACGATAATGATTATTATAAGTAAGTTTCCTATTAGATATATGGTGGACGAGAACTAGGCAACATAGGGTCGCAAACTGGAATTTTTGGTCGAGAACTGGTAAAATGGGGTATTTCGGATTAAAATATTTTTTTAAAATTAACAGTTAAATTTAAGAAGAAAGTCTATTTTCCATGTGAAAATAGAGTATATTAGTCATGTGGTGAAATCAGTTTTATTCTTAAGAGCTCACAAAAATATTTGTTTTTCGATATCTGAATTGGACAACTCCGCTAACTGGACGCAAACAGGCGCAATGACCCTATAAAAGGACGCGCCAACAAAGTGAATTTTAGGTTAACTATGGACGGTTTGTTTACGTTTATGCTTCATTCAAAATGGACACGGTATAGGTACTTACACACAGGTTTATAAAATTTACTATAATACGCACCTTATCTACAAATATAATTTATCTACCTACCTATCATCTTATAGTAATTCTAATAGACATCGACATAGGTAAGTAAATACTAAACTAGTAGCTAGGTAGGTAAATGTGAAACATTGCATTTAGTCATAACCACAACACATGTATTATTATTATTAAAAACTAAACGTAGGTAGGTACGCCAACACTACATAAAAACATCTCAATTACCTGAGTAGGTACTATACCACCTAACTAACCTTCCTATCCCAATCCAACTAATTATATACCTACTACTGTACTATACTCTATATATCTTTTTTATTATACATATAAAATACACAAATCACCCGATCTATAGAGAAATTTGTCCCGAGCCGCAAATCGAACCTGCGACCCCGTTGCGTTCCGGCGGAACCTCGCTTGCCCGCCGAGGTCTTCGTGAATAGTGAAAACAATGCACCTACTCATCCAACAAAACGCCTTACTGTTAGAAATTGATGACATGACATTTGATTGAAGCATGACATTGTCCCACCTCACAAAATAGAATGAGGCCCCCTCATACAAACTCGTTTTGAAACCATGTACCTACCCAACACTTGATTTAGTTTAGAAAATAGTAAATAAGAAGTACTCTTCCTTCTATTCTAACGTCCATCCATAGTAAGTACCTAATAAGGTGTCCCTGCGACAACGACCTCGGAGATCGTCGTTCGTTGTCGTCACGTCGGTCGTCACACGGGGCTGAGCGGCGCGGCTGCGGCGGGCGCGCCGTGTAAATACACGTTGCATTAGCGTGTGTGCGTGGCGTGCGTACCTGTCCGAGCGATCACACAACCGAAGTAATCCCGCCCCGTGCGTGCGCGATAGCAATAGTAGCCGTTCAAAAATGGTATGAATTTGGTTGTGTTCCGTAATACCAAAAATGATGAATGAAAACTTTTTGTATTCTTCACATAGTATTGTTATTCTGGAACTAGACAATATAAGCTATGTTCGACCGTTAAGAACGCGTAAGATATTATTGTTTTTAATACGAATCAAATAGGAAGAAAACTGGTCTATTTTGGCATAAAAATGTGCAAAATGCGATTGTCTATATTTCGTTTTAGGTAAGTATTTTGAAAAAAAAAACAACGGCGGGACCTAGATAAATACGATTCAAATACAAATAATACAATGGTATACTGCAAATATGGTTGAATTAGAAATCATTTTGGTATTGCGTTTGTATGGGCAATTCACCCTTCCCCGGCCTCTTAATGATGAATTCCATGAGGCTCAATATCTTGTAATTCATCATCATCATCAGCAGCCTATACTAGCCCAACATCTTTCACTATTGGACAAATATAATTAAGTAAAGAGAGAGTCAATGAACACTGAGAAATGAACATTTATTTAACATGTGCAAAATAACATTATTATTGAAAAATAAAATACTTACTTATATCAAAAAAACTGACCTCAACAGTAGGTCTAGCATGGACGGACATTGTACAATAAAAAACATTACATCACTTTGTAATCGAATCTGTAAAAGTTTGAAATGAACTTCAATAATTTACGCTATGTATGATGATGCGATGACATTTTTCACTATTCTACCCAAGATAAGTGTCCCTGTGCTAGGCCGGCAGGACTAGAAACTTCCCTTTTTTATTCATATTTAATTTCATAGATTCATTTGATAACTACAATACAAATGATTAGCTTGTTTATTGTAAAAGATAAATTTACTTACCTATCTAATTCTATCATAATGTATGTGTAGGGATTATTAACTTGTTTACATATTTATACATGGGTCATTATCATAATGCTTGTTGTTCAAACAGGACCCTATTACAGAGGGACTGATGCAATACAGGATATTCCCTTATTAAATTTTCTTGGGTGGCATTCTAAGACCATAGGATGGTGAATTGCCATGTGGTGCCAGCTCTGAACTTGCACTAACCCAACTATTTTCACGGGGTTGGCGACTAAGGGATTTCCGTGGACAGGCAGCAGCGCCTCTTGCAGGACAATTCTACCACTGAATCATGTTTCCCAACCTGCATACCCATGGCACTGATTGTGTTAGTACCCCCATGAGATGATAGGCAATAAGGAGCTTATCTTTTGGATGCCTGCGTCCAGCAGTGGACCAATATAGGTTGAGGACAAGTATAAAAATTGTTGCCAAAAATTTTATTCAACTTTAACAACCATTATTATCTTTCAAAGAACACCACCATAAACCTTTATGCAAGACAAAAGTTATCCATGAAATAGGTTATCAAGCTCAGCGTAAGTAGTAAGTAAAGTATAAGTAGTAGGTAGTAGGTATCAGCTGTGAAATGTTTTAAGATTATTTCTATACTTTACCTGATTTATGGGACATAAAGTAGACTTGAGTGTTATTCCAGACCTAGAACTACCTGCATGCAAAATTTCAGCCTGATCATTTAGTAGTTTTTGTAGCATGAAGGAAACAAACAAACTGTCATGTTATAATATTAGTAGGATTATACCATTACTATCTGCCCCATAATGTGAGAAGGTTTTATGAATGTTAAGTTAGAACTATTATCATCCAGAGATTTAAAAAAATTGCCTTATAAAGTACTTATTGGTAGGTAAACTGAACCAAATCCTACTTCCTTGTTGACGTCCACAGAAAGAGACAGAAGGTCATAAATTGCACAACATAAACAAACCCACTTGTGTACCAGTCAGCTTTATTTATAGTTTGTCATAGGCTTGAGGGAGATGGCTTCTTCAATGAGATCGCTCATAGCTCGCTGTAATGTGTATGGATCAGTTTTTGTATATGTACAAGATAAACAATAGGTACTTTGTATTCAATCAGTTTTTGTATTGTGCATCCAGAACTAGGACAGATGATTCAGTTAGAACATAAATAGAGAACGCGAGGAGTGGGCGCTTGGCTATCGCACGGCGGCGCCGGGGCAAGCGCCGCGGACCGACTGCGGCCGCCAGCCAGCGCGTTCGCCCTCGCCAACCTAACCAATACGTCACCCACGTTGACATTCCTCGCACACACACAGTATACGACAATGAGGCACTCACCCTAGGATGCCAGGTTTGTACGCGTAGTTGGCCAGCCTCCACGGACATCCCCCGAACTCCCCGATCAGCGCATCGTGGTTCTTGTTCAGGTTAAAGGTTGACGCGCGGTTGTCGTTCACTTTCCTCCGCGCGGGGTTGAAATAATTGTTATTTCTATTTTCACCGTTCACATCATTTATTGGTATAAAGTCTTGCGCTTTATTTACATTAGGATTAGCATTCTCTAAATTTTTTAGGTTCATTTTGTCTATTTCACTTTGAGTTTCCCAAATCCGAAGCCACAGGCGCTTCGCGGGTCCTTCCTGCTCGGGCTGATACCACGCGACCGCGGGATCCATTCAGCCGGAGCTAGGTTGCACTATAACGGATAACACATACTTTTGCATTTCACATTTAGAAAATCAAACGAAAAATTGTCACAAAACAAAAATATATCACACCACATTCGGAACATGGACGACACGAGTTGTGATTTTTTTTTCTCTTTGGTTGGACACGAGCAAAACTGCTTTGACAGTTCCATTTATCAAAGAGGGCGCCATCTTAGCAAAATAAGAGTCAAATTTTTTCCCATTTTTGTTTTAATGGGACGTGTATGTATGTATTCATTTATTAATATGACCATTATTTGTATACAAAATTCGAATAATTTTAAAGCCAAACTCTCACTAAATAGTGGCATTAGAAATATTATAATCTATGTATCAATTCGGGTGAATAAACCGAAAAAAAAACAAGTAATATTCGTTCGGATATACGTGTAGCATAAGGTGCGCAAAAAGAATACAATAACTACATGGTAATGTAGGTACTGAACTTGGTACTGAAGCACGATCTAAGGCATATAAATGGACATGTTGAATATCCACGGACGAAAGATATCACTCTCCCCTCCCTGATCGTAGAGAAATAATACAATCATCACATTTATCACCCCATGGCCGTTTTTCCTTTTGCAAGTCGGACCGGGCCGCGCCGCCGCCGCCGCCGCCGCCCCGCGCCGCCGCGCGCCGCCCCGGTGAGAGAAACGGCCATTCACGCATATTATATTATGTTTGTACAAGGCGAAGGATAACGGGTCCGTCCTTCATGTTATTTCATTAATGGTTTTGTAGATTATTATTGTATTATGTTTGTATGTGTCAGTGCAATGTAAAAAATTTTGTTCGATTTTTTTTTATATTCGTGATATTATGCACTTTTTATCTTTGTGGATACTACCTATCCGAACATGATCCGAAGATGAAAGTTTTCGCGCCAAATCTATACACTTGCTTAGTGTCACTGTCAAGCCAAAAGTAAACAAAAAGCACTTTTCTTTGAAACTTTGATGAAATTACATACAAAAGTACTTTGTGGATGAAATTTAGTGCACTTTATCATAACAAAGGCATGCTTAACTATAAATTATCCCAAATTAAATAATAAAACGTTTCTAAGTAAGTCTACTTTCGATAATCCAAGCTCGAATGCTACTCGAGCTTACCTTCTCATGTCTTACATGTTGACATAAATTTGAGTTTATTTTTCCATTATTTATGAACCTATGTATCCATGCCTGCGTAAAATAGTTACAGAAACAACAAAATACTTTATCAAAGACACTGGGAAAGTTTTGTTGTGTTCAAATGTGGCGGTAAAAAGATCACTTCACTCAACCAAGAATCTAACAATGGCCCAAAGAAGCATTACATCCTTTTTCAAAGTCACTCCTCCAAAGAGTGCTGCTGACAAGAAAGTAGCAGCCCCTCTCAAAGAAGAAGAGGATGAGACATCACCTGTTCTCAATGGGAAAGAAAAGGTATCATTAATATAATAAATAACCTACAACATAGATCAATCTTTAAAAATCATGTTTATAGTTTCTAGTACCTACTTCTAAAGCCTGTTTTGTTTTATAGAGATTGTCCAAAAGACCCAGATTGGATAGTTCTGGCAGTGAGACAGAAACACTCAATACTAGCAAAGTATTGCCCACTGCTGGTTCAGAAAAGGTAATAGAAAAACTCTACATGTATTAAGTACAAAATTTTCAAATTACCTGGAGGCCAATTCGGCATTAATTGTTTTTACATGGCAAGGGTCAAGAATCGTTAGATTAAAGAAGAGCTAGATAGTGCATGCAACACTATGTGCATACCTTAACCTCAACAGCCTGGTCCACTGCTGGAAGTAGTGAGTAGTAAGATGAACACCAATAAGGCACTTATCAGAGGGAGGCCTCTGATAAGTGCCTTGGATGGAGGGCCTCAATAATGCCTAAATACTATTGGCATGGAGTGATTAATAGACTGGATTCAACATTGACACTTGACTTCTTTGAGTTTGTGTGTCATTCTGTCTGTAGTTTCATTAAGTGATACAACATTTCATTATTTTAGAAAAAGAAACTAAAACGGCAGAGAATAGAAAGTTCCGGCAGTGAATCAGAACCATCAAAAGCAGACACTCCATCACCAAAAGCTAACAAAGACTCATCTCCAAAAGCAAAAGCCCAACCTGAAGATGAATCACCATCAAAACATGTTAAAATCAAGATTAAAGTGGAAAAGGCTGACTCTCCTAAAACTTATGCATCACCTAAAAGTAAAAAAGGGAGACCCAAGCTCCTCAAAGAGGTCAACAATAGTCCAAAAGGCTTAAAATCTCCAAACAATAGTTCAGATAAATCTCCCAAATCTGGAACAGAGTCTGCTAAGAGGAGTCCTCCTCCCAAAACTAAGAAAGTAAAAAAAGAAAAGAAGGAAGCTGTCAGCAGCGGAAGTGAATCAGAAATGAAGGAAAATATTGGAAGTAAGAAAGCATCAGGAGATGATGATGTCTCCAATATTGATGTGACTCCCGGTAAGAGTATTCTTAATAGGTTTGACCTTGTTTACACTTACACAAACACACCATTTAACAAGTATTTGCCTGCAGATTCCCATTTTTCCCGAAATATAAAAAAATTGTTTTACTAGCTTACCCGATCAGAGTACTTATATTAATAAAAATATACACAGGGTCTTAAAATGAAATCAGAAATCAATCACTTTAAGCTTACAAAATAAGTACTCAGACTAGTAAAATTTTAAACTACAAATTTTAATAATGATCAAACTGGCATACACAATTTTTTTTCACAATTTGACGACCTCTGTGGCGCGGTGGGCGAAGGTCTGCCTGCGACGCAGGAGGTTGCGGGTTCGATTCCCGCCTCGGGACAAATGTGTGTACGATCTGCAGACATTTGTTCAGGGCGTTCTGGGTGTTTTTCTATGTATAATAAAAAGTATCTATGTATGTAATGTATTGTATTATGTATATCAGTTATCTAGTACCCATAACACAAGCTCTGCTTAACTTGGGGCTAGATAATGCTGTGTGAATTGTCCAACATTATTTATTTAAAAAAAAATAAAAAAAAATCGGTATATTATGTAGCCTTTTATCAATGGCAGGCTGTATTCAAAAATAATTTTACATCGTACAAACTTTCGATTTATATTATTTTTTTTAAATTATTAAATAATTTTTTTTTTTAATTTTGAAAAAAAAAAACACTTAACCTTATTTAAAAATTTCATCACCATAGTCTTCTACATTGCGAGGTAAACAAGTAGTGCAACAGGTATATTGTTAGTCGTCTTAAAAATATTAATAAAAAAATGCTTAATCAATGTTAGGTATAAGCACGACTATGGTGTTCCCTAATGGTTAACAATGAGTGAATGAAGACTAAGACCAAATAAAGTAGGTATATCCATACATACGAATCTCATAACTCGAAAAATATGTAGAGAGTTTCGATTTTTATCTAACGGATATTTTTCTATAAAAATTATAGTTCTCCACACCACAGTATCTCAATCTGCCTTACTTTTTATCGCGGAAAAACACGAGATATACCGCAGATAGAATAAAGTAGAAAAAAAACAATAATAATACTAATTCCCACAGGTAGTGTCGGGGTGGTGCAAATATACGCCAGCACCACAGCTAGTCTTATATCATCAAGTCCTCCACTATCTTTTCCTTGAAACTTAATACATATAGTAAAAAATGTTAAGGCGTGTTCTATCAGAATACAGCACTTTTTTTTCTTGGCTGGCACTTTTGATTTTGGACCAAAAATGTATGAAACATGGAGGATGTCCTTTAACCCCAATAAGTATAGGCTATTCATGCCCATTCTAAAAACCTATTTCTATTCATTTATTTATGTATGCCATAGTACATGTACCCTGTAGGGCACTGCAAAAGAATTTACATTTAAAATTGAAGAATAAAATTAGATAGTATAGGTAGATATTAGGTAGATAATTGTTTCACACATAAGGTCAAGTAATTTCAATTAGAAAGCTGAGATGGTTTAATTATTATTAGGTACATAGGTAAGGTATCAAGGTCGGATGCAGTAGTTTGTCGGATAGGAATTCGTCAACTGAGTAATAGCATTTTACAGCAAGTAGGTTTTTAAGTTTTCTACCGAAAGCTTTGTCGTATTTCTTATTAATTCAAATCGTAAAACCTTTTTGATATGTTGTAAACGTTGTCGACCAAAGTTAGCGCCCCCGCCGCCGCCGCGTACGCGTAAAACGTGATCGATGGTTGTAAATTATAATAGTATGATCACTTGTTATTGTTAATTGAACTTGTACTAAACTGAATAAACAAACAGTAACTTTCCACGCATTTATTTTATTTTTGGCATATGCATGTTTTAAGTTCCCTAATTGTTGACAGATGATTGAAGATTGACCGAATCGATAATTTTTTATCGATTTTTTCTAAAATCAATTTACCTTGCAATGGAGAAGACGATGCCTTATGTAACACAGTGCTTAAACCATGGGTAAAACGAAAATAAATTCGGGCGCACTTCCCGAATTTATTTTCGTTTTACCCATGTGTCTTCAAAATAAATTAGACTCGAATAATAAGAACATGTAGTTTTTTTCTACGCGAACAGAACACATTATATATTATTATACATTACTATTTCTGTTGGAAAAATACCCGTAAATATTTACAATAATATTAGCTGCTCCCCGTGGCCTCGTCCCCGTGGAATTTTTTATGTCACATCCCACGGGAACGGGATAAAAAGTATCCTATGTATGTCTCCTGGTTCTAAGCTACCTCCTCACCAATTTTTAGTTAAATCAGTTCAGCTGTTCTTGAGTGATAAATAGTGTACTAACACGACTTTCTTTGTTATTATAATTAAAGATAACTATGAATCCACCAAAAAAAAAATCGTCGTATCGAAGTATTCCGGGCTTACAACGACTTCCAATGCAATTTTTTGCTCTAAATAATATTATTCAGGAATAAGAAGTAGCAGAAAGAGAAGAGACGCGTGGATGGAGTATAACGAAGTCTTTTTTTGAAATTAAAAGAAAAAAAACGTTATTTTTCACTAATTTTATTTCACATTCTAGTTTTTATGGTCGTTTAACTGAAAGTGATCAAGCGGGCATGGGTTTTTAAAAAAAAAGCCCGCCATTTGGCAAATTTCTCGTTACTCATAATTAGCCTTCTTTAGTGTCACTAGCTTTTATTTACTTGCACAATGCCTAGCGAAACATTGTATGATACACGGGCGTAAAGATGATTTCCTTCTCGTGTCGGCTTATGTACTCGCTCGCTCGTGAATAATATGCCACTCGTCGGGAATCACCTACTTTCCGCACTTGATCACTCACTTCGCTTGGCAACAAACACGGCGCAGTCTCACTACGGAAAGGTATTATCTAAAGATCTAAATCTTTGCATTGCAGCTTAAGTCGCGCTGGGACGTGGAGGCAGAGCCACATTTTTTTTAAATAACCACCTTTCATGTATCTATTACCTCCATGTTATAGAGATACTGTTTTTGTTTTTCACTTGTTTATATTGTAAGTCTTTTTGTATCTGTGCCCAAATAAAGGTTTTTCTATTCTATTTCAGTGTATCCTTTAAAGTTTTTCTTTTACAATGAAAAACTCGCTTATTCTTTGATTCAGTTGCAGAAACCGAATACAACCCGGGCAAGTCCAAGTACCACCCGATCAGAGACGCGTGCTGGGCGCGCGGCCAGCACGTGCCCTACCTGGCGCTGGCCAGGACCTTCGAGGCCATCGAGCCCATCTCCGCCCGCCTGAAGATCATCGAGATACTCAGCAACTACTTCCGGTATGTTTATTAAATGTATTCTGTCGTCCGCTGGAAGCGGGTAGCACAGGACTTGATGGTGATCACGCATATTCATACAGCCCCTTTAACCTCTTCAGACCTGGGGTGCACATATGTGAACCTCAATAAATCGATTTTGTTTACTACTAGCGACATCTTTTAGCAGCTTTTGGTACTATGTAGTTGATGAGTAAACGTATTAGTTCATAATAAAACCGTAGCCAAAGCGTTAAAAGCGCAACAAGTGAATGAAAATTTCATTTGAATTCGAAAGTGCACCGTTTTTTTTCACATCATCGGCGCGGAAAGTTTGTAAAACAGGTAAATATGAAAAAACATGATAACTTATTGGTTTTTTTGTATGATTTTGTACATAACATGTTGCTTTCTAATATTTTTACCAATGATTTAGAAAAATATTGTATTTTCAGTGAAAAATCAAGCTTCATTTTCAGAGTACACATGCGTGTACCTCGGGATGTAACTATTGGATTTTGACAAGTATGGAAAAAAATTAACAATTTATTTTGCTTGGCAGATCATGGATGATGCAGCTATCGCGGCGGCACTCGATGCCAGCGACCTGGACATCTCCGGAGATGAGGATGAGCCGGAGTATTTTCCACCTGATGCCGATGGACGCTCGTCTTCGGAGTCAGAAGAGGAGCAAGTAAGAAATGAAGAAATCCCTTCGGCGGAGCCAGCTCGTCAATTCTGGCTGACAAAAGAAATGGTTCCTCGTGGTCCTGACATAAGCGAAGATGTACTCCTCAGCCAAGGTACTTCAAAGGCCAACTGCCTGTATTCATTTTTCGAATATCTTGATCTAGACTTTTGGAAACTGACCGCAGAGCAAACCAACTTGTATTCTGCACAGATGCGTGATTTGAGATCTGTCCAGACTAATTACATAGAGATGATACGATTTACTGGAATACAGATTATCATGGGGACACTGAAGTACCCTCAAGCACGGCTTTACTGGAGCAGGGAACTCTGTGTACCCCTCATCAAGGACACGATGACTCGTGACCGGTTTTTCGAGCTGCGAAACAATATCCACTTCGTAGATAATACTGCAGTACGTACTGATGGCGATAAGCTGTGGAAAATAAGGCCAATTGTTCAGAAAATCCTTCAAAAATGCTACAGCTTGCCCCGATCATTGCACATGTCCATCGATGAGCAAATGGTGCCTTTTTCTGGAAAGTGCGAGTACCGGCAATACGTACCATCAAAACCGAATCCACTGGGGCTAAAGAATTTCGTTTTGGCTGCGAGAGATGGTCTGGTGCTAGACTTTGCTATCTATGTGGGCACAAACACAATACCCCAGGAAGATATGATACATCTTGGACTAGGAGCAGGAATCGTAAAACTGCTATGCCGCACCATCGAAGAAAACTGCGTGTTGTACACAGACAGGTTTTTTACGAGCCTAAGGCTTGCCAATTATTTGAATGAAAATAAACACAATGTTTTCTTGACTGGTACTGTCATGAGCAACCGGTTTGGAGATGTATCTAAGAAACTGAAGACAGACAAACAGCTAAAACGTGGTGAATTTGATGAGAAAGTACGAAACGACGAAAAAGTAAGTGTGTTGAAATGGAAGGACACTAAAGCCGTCACAATGCTTTCAACTTGCGCCGGAAGCGCCCCAATGACTACGTGTAAGCGCTGGTGCAAAATTCAAAAGAGAAAGATAGACGTACCACAACCTTCTGTGGTGAAGAACTACAACACCTGCATGGGAGGCATCGATCTTTGTGACAGGCTCATAGCTTACTACCGAAGCGCTATGCGAACTAATAAGTGGACTGTTAGAGCCTTCAACCACTTTGTGGATCTAGCCATAGTCAACAGCTGGATAATGTACGGCCGCTGCTGCAATCAGGAGGACGTCGCACCCAAAGACAAGCTCGGACTACTGCAGTACAGGCTAAATGTAGCAACAGCTATGGTAAAATATGCTGGTGGGAGGGTTGACCCTGATTTCACATCCAGGCCCAGCACAAGCAGGGCAGAAGTTGAGGAAGCTTCTTCGTCCACAAGACATGAGCAGGGAGAACCTAAAAAGAAACACCGAGCAGTGGTGGCCCTCCCGAAACCTGAAGTTCGGCTGGATGGCATTGGACATCTCCCTCGCTTCCTGGAAGACAAGTTTGCATCAAAATGCCGACACCCACACTGTTCCTCACGATGCCGCACGATGTGCACCAAGTGCCAGGTATACCTGTGTGTCACAAAGAACAATTGTTTTGAGGTGTTCCACACCCAAAAGTGAGGTAAAAACTTCCTTCATTTTCGGGTGTGGCCTATCGCATAGACCTGAGGTACACATATGTGTACCTATGTTTTTTCCAAAAATAAAAAACATATTTTTTTGAAAGTAATCAAAATGTCTTATTTGAACCCTAATTAACCCTATTTTGGCATAAAATTACTTTGAATTCATTTGTATAAGGCTCAGGTCTGAAGAGGTTAAAGGGCAATGTGGCTGCTTCTACAACAAAACCCCTGCTAAGCTGCAATTTTTTTATAATTTAATAATACTGGACAATTCACACAGCATTATCTAGCCCCAAGCTAAGCAGAGCTTG
Source organism: Eupithecia tripunctaria (assembly GCA_955876795.1). Lineage (NCBI taxonomy): Eukaryota > Metazoa > Arthropoda > Insecta > Lepidoptera > Geometridae > Eupithecia > Eupithecia tripunctaria. Next base: position 281,319 of record OY041623.1, on the reverse strand, counting down.
TGTCATGGGTACTAGATATTCATAATACAATACATATACAATACTAAATTCAAACAAACTGTCAAAACCTTGCTGTTCAAAAAGATTTACTATAAAATATTAGATTAACTAGAGGATAGAAAAGCTTGGGACGGATTTTGTTCCTAATCGAAAAATAACAACTAGTAGGGTAAAGGTTTCTTCGTAGTTTTTTAGTATAGTCTACATACCGAAGCGACCGAAATTCATCGGACGTCACGCGCACCCGCGGCGGCCACTCAGTGAGCTTCGGTAGTAAATTGGTCATAACATCGTAAATTTTTATTATAGAACATATTTTTTTGCAGTGTTTGATAGATATACAGATAAATTATGTCTTTGTTGCACCATCAATACAAAAAATGAATGAAAATAGAACTTATTGCTAATTATAATCTAGTGTGGCACAATCGGCGGCCTTATCGCTAAAAGCGATCTCTTCCAGTCAACCGTATGAATATTGCCGTACGGGTACCACATAACCCTACACCTACAACCCTACATAACCCGTTTATAGAAATAAGGTAAGGATTTCTTATTTCTATAAATGTGCATTCTCAACTAAAAACGTTACGGATCCTCATTAGTTATGTAATTCCCTTACACATAAACTCTGCATAAAGAGTGCTAGCCGGCCTGCGAGTCTCGGCAGTGAATGAAATAGAAGTGATTGCTCTACTAAGCTGGCTAGAGGATGCTCAGCACTGGTGTCGTTCCAGGTCCGTGACAGTCCTGACTCCGGAGGACCTGCTGCCCAGCGTGTACATGTGCCTGAACCAGCTGGCGCCCGCCTACCACAGCCTGGAGCTCGGTGAGTCACACTCTAATCACACGTGGATAACTTCCTTCTGGGAAAATGTGCTCCGTCTTAGTTCCTTCACTTACTTAAGTGAGATAGCGGTCAAACAGTTCAACGTTTTCTTTAAATAATTGATTCTGTTTAAAAAAAATTATAAACCGGCTTCAATTATATGGATCTCATTGTCAGAACAGGACCAAATTAAAATGGGATCAAACGGGGTGCTTCCCGTTTGATCCCATTTTAATTTGGTCCTGTTCAGCTTTCATATAAAAAATAATCATGAAAATCGGACCACCCAGTAAACATAAACATAAACATTTATTTATTACTTAAAATTTATCTAGCAGAACCCAGTCAACATTTCTGAGGTAACAAACATACATAAGTCATACATTTTGAAGTCGGTTAAAAATAAAAAAAGCCCTGTATGCGGTCAGGCTTAGGAAGTTAGCCTATAACAAAGCCGCAAAGTCCCTAAGAAGACGCGAAGGAAGGCTCGCTTTCAACAGATCTCACGACTGGGAACTAGACTTGCCTCATTTCCATCCATACTTGGTGGATATACCCTCCACTAAGTGGTTTTCCTCCACCTTTATTATTCGCACCGCAAAGGAATGGAACTCGCTCCCTGCCTCTGTTTTTTCTGGCCAATTACAACCTCGGTCTCTTCAAGACAATAGGTATCTTCTAGCTAGACCTTCGTGATACACCGTCGGCCGCATCTTCGCTTTCCATCAGGTGAGATTGCGGTCAAACGAAGGTCTATTTAACGTAAAAAAAAAAGGTTATATCGCTGTAACCAATAAGATGTCCCCAGTGTACTGCATGCCTAAGTAGGTAGATACTTACTGCCCCATATGTATGTATATGTATTGTGATAGGAATCCTTTAGTAATAAACTGAGCATATCAACAAACAGTAGTTTCACTGAAGCCTCCACCCCAGGCATAGCAGAGACGTACCTGATGAAGGCGGTGGGCGCGTGCACGGGCCGCTCGCTGGCACAGCTGCGCGCCGCCACGCGCTCGGCGGACCTGGGCGCGGTGGCGGAGGGCGCGCGCGCCGCGCAGCGCACCATGTTCCCGCAGCCGCCGCTCACCTGCAGGAAGGTGTTCGCGGCGCTCAAGGAGGTGGCGCACATGACTGGTGAGTGGTGACCCACCTGCACCTGCGCCTGCCAGAGACGACTATCACACTAATAATATAACAGCAACAGCTATTCTTCCGGATGTCGAAAACAGCTCCAACGATTTTCTTGAAATTTAGTATACAGGGGGTTCGGAGGCGATAAATCGATCTAGCTAGGATTCATTTTCAGAAAATGTCTTTTTATTAGTTTGATTATGTTTTCGATAATTAGATTTAACATAATCAATTGACTGTTCCTGACATCTATTGGCGAATAGTACTACTATAATTTCTAACAAGCACAATAATTTACAAAAAAAAACGAGCGAAGCTCGATCACCCAGGTACTGAATATATTATACGATATTATGAATAATCAGACGACTTATCGATAGATAAGTCAAGTTACTCATACATACTGATCGATGAGTTGTGTTATTGGCAGTAGAAGGGATGAATATTCTTTTCACACAAATATTCAATTGATTTCAGGTCAATCGTCGGTGAACAAGAAAATCGCCAAGATCCAGTCCCTCTACGTCGCGTGTCGCCATTCTGAAGCTCGCTACCTGATCAGGTACCTACACTACCTACGCATGCCTCCATTGATCATACTCAGAGATTGATCATTCTCATCGTACAATGTTGTTATAAAACTCTCATAACAACGATATTGACCGGGTATGGTTATTTATATATTTTTGGTTCGTCTCGTGTACCTTCATACATAAACATAGGTTTTTTTGTTTAGGAGTACTGAGTAATAAGTCCTCCAACAGTAAGTTCGCAACTGATTTATTTATTAGATTAAAGTTAACATGAAAGTATAATACGGAAGATAGAAGTCACGTTTGATACGTGACACATTCCTCACGTAGATATTGTTAAGCTGTAATAACATAGGAAGTTGATATGACATGTATAGTCTAAATAACACATTGTACATCTTGGCCCCTAGAAAAAAAGGGAGAACAATGTAGGTAATGTGTATTATACCTACGCTAGCATCCATATTTAGAAGCTGTATCGCATGGAAATACATTCCTCGAGCTTGAAGGGAAGTCAAAGTAATCTTCCTACCAAAACCCGGTAAAACAGATTACACCCAGCCAAAGTCATTCAGACCAATAAGCCTAAGCTCGTTTCTACTGAAGACACTAGAAAGACTATGCGACAAGTACATCAGAAGTGGGCCGCTACTTAAAAACCCAGTGAACAAAAATCAGCACGCCTATCAATCAGGTAAATCTACTGAAACAGCCCTGCACCAAGTAGTCCACAAGATTGAAAGTGCGCTTGAAAGTAAGCAATCATGCTTAGTCACTTTCATAGATATAGAAGGTGCCTTTGATAAAACAACATTCCCATCAATAGAGAACGCTTTGCGAAAGCAAGGAGTCGATGAGAACCTAAATAAGTGGATAACTGAAATGCTATCCAGCAGAGCAACCAAAATCGAGGGTTCTGAATCCCTGGGGCAGGCAGCCCAATGCAGGGTGACGCGAGGGTGTCCGCAGGGCGGGGTCCTTTCGCCGCTCCTGTGGGTAATGGTCGCGAACGAACTTCTGGACTCGCTGAACAAAGATGGTATTCTTACGATCGCATATGCAGACGACTTGGCAATCATGATATCGGGGCTCTTCGAAACAACTCTTTGCGAAAAGATGCAGAAGGCACTACGGATTGTGGAAACATGGTGTACCAAACACAGTCTGTCTGTTAACCCGAACAAAACAGAACTAGTACTATTCACTCGCAAAACCAAACTTCCAAGACTAGAACTACCCTCACTGCTAGGTACAACACTGACACTAAGCAAGGAGGTTAAATACCTCGGCATATGGCTAGACAGTAAACTACTGTGGGGTAAACAACTAGACCATATCACAACAAAAGCCACAAACGTCTTATGGCAATGCACCCGAGCGGTAGGCAAGGACTGGGGCCTCAAGCCCAAGCTGTGTCTATGGCTGTACACAGTCATGGTCCGCCCAGTGCTAACCTATGGTGCAATAGTATGGTGGCCCAGAACAAACTTAGTCACCACCTAACAAACTTCAGCAAGTTCAAAGACTGGCCTGCACACTCATTTGCGGATGTAGGAAATCAACCCCATCTGCAGCACTGGACATAATCTTAGGACTAACGCCCTTGCATGTTCACATTCAGCAAGAGGCGATGGCGGCGTCTCTAAGAATAAAATCAACAAACCAGTGGAAAGGCGAGTCTGGCCTCACAAACCACAGTAGAATACTAGGTAAAGCAATTGCTGCATTTCCAGAAGCGGCAAATGGCACTGATAGAATAGCGTCGACCTACTTAACTGCCAAGACCTATAAAATAACGCATGAAGAGAACGCAGCAGCGATCACCGCACATGACGTTAACACATATCACATCTACACTGATGGGGCCAAGAACAAAACAGGAGCTGGCTGCGGCTACTGCTGCCCCGAAACTGGACTCTCAAGAGCCCAACCACTAAACTCGGCCACAACAGCCTTTCAGGTGGAAACACTGGGACTTAAACTAGCGGCAAATGATATGCTTCTGAAAACAGTCAACAAGGAGCCAAACAGAGAGATGCAGCTGGTCTTTAAAATAGACAGTGCTGCACTAATAAACGCACTCAAACGGACAGAGACAAGATCAAAAGCAATTGTAGAATGCCATAACGCACTACAAGATCTTGCTCAACACAGCGAAGTCTGCCTAGAATGGACAGAAAGTCGATCCTGCCCAGGCAACAAAAATGCAGACAGACTAGCAAAAGAAGGAGCAAGACTAACTCCAACCCACCAAGATGTAAGTCTCTCGAATCCACCCACAGCGGAAGTCAAAAACAGACTAAAACTTAACTCAGAAAAAGAACACCAAAAACTATGGGAGCGTCGGACAGACTGCAAGCATGCTAAATCATTATTCCCCTCTAAAGACAGGAAAACCACCAACACGATGTTCAAGATGAGCCGAGAGGACCTAAGAACGATGGTGGGCATCATCACAGGCCACTGTGAATTAAATCACCATCTTTTTAAGACTCGAGCCACAGACAGCAGTTTATGTCGTGGCTGCCTCCAAGAAGAAGAGACGGTAGAACACGTTGTCCTACACTGCAGGGCCACAGAGGAGGCCAGACATAAAACGGGGCTGAAGTGTCTCATTGAGTCATCTATCCCATCCACACCCGCAGAAAAGCTGAAACGAAGCTGTCAGTCACCAAAAGTCCTGCTCCGATACTTCAAGGAGCTGGGCTGGTTAGGGCCTACTTAGGCATGGGGATAATGCACAATACACTCCTATGCGAGATGTCCGTGCAGATCTTAGTTCCCCTACTCAGAATTAGAATTAGAATTAGGTAATGTGTAAGAACAAGAATCCAGACACGACTAGGATTCTTCCCTGGTAATTGAACACTACATTGTTCTTCGTACATAGGTACTGTTGTGAAACTTAATCCATTATATTCCCTAACCTGACCCCCTGTCACGTAACCACAAATATGAAACCCTTGAGCAAATGGCTGCTCGACTTAAAACCAGAAGGAAGGATTTGGAGGTGCCTTTCTGTCCTAGATTAAATATCGCTAGACATTGTAGTAGATATCAGGCTATCAGGTTATTCAATTCTTTACCAAACGGAATGAAAGCATCTGAGAGGTTAAACCAATTTAAAAGTGAACTTACCCAACTCCTGCTGAAAGGGTTCTTCTACACGGTCAACGAGTTCCTAAACTGTAGCAATTAAATAAAACTATATTGACTTTATGTAACTTAAGTTAGCTCATTGGACAAGTGTTATTTTTTATAACTAAGAATTTGACATTATTCTCTTCACATTGCATGATATTTTGGTGTACCTATTGTTCAAACACAATTGTATGGTTGTTTCTGAATAAATGATTTATGATTATGATTTATGAACCAACCTGACAGGGGACAGGTTAGGGACAGTTCCCGTAGCCGCCAAACATCATGTACGGTAACGGGCAGCGAGAGGGAAGTTTGCGCCGGTACACTCATGCATATAATTCATATGCCGCCGACAACGCAGCACGCGAAAGATATAGGTACAGCTCGTATAGCTCTGTCTCGCTCCTTTGTTATTTGAAAATAAAACTCGCAGTGAATAATAGACGCGACTGTCCAAAAACTACCTAACCGCTTACCAATTTGGCCTAAGAACTTGAAGATGTCTTACGATTATTATACAAGTCAATAGAAGGCAAGCTAAAGATGTTAAAAAACGTATTGTAAGTGTATAACAATAAAGTTGACATTCCAGGTCCCTGGAAGGCAAGCTGCGCATCGGTCTGGCGGAGCAGTCGGTGCTGCAGGCACTGGCGCTGGCCACCGCCATGACGCCGCCCGACCCCGACGGCGTCAAGGTGCTGGATGCATCACGCGGACTGTCGCAGGACAACTTCAAGGTACTCTTACATTATCATCACAACTTTAATGCCTCTAGTACTTGAACTTGCCTGAGGGGTCCCTTGACTCTGACTCATCTACTCTCCTCTCTCTGACTCTCTTTTAAAGAGTAAAATTGCTCTTTAAGCTTCTACAACAAAACTCCAATTATAAAAACACTTTCATCATTATAAATCTTTTCGTTCAAAGTTTTTACGATGCACGGATGTACTTAGCATCATCAGCAGTTTAATCTAAGTAGGTTACTCGTGCCGCGAGCACGGACCGGGCGCCTACGGACGTCAGTGCATCAGCAGCAATATTCCAAACAGCACTCATTACCATCATAAAGCACTAGTAAATAGCCATTTTGAGAACGCACCCAACGCTACGGATCGATGACAAAAGCGGAGACATCTTGTTAGCAGCCTCCCAGGGTGTGACAGGTGCATGCAGGGCAATAGGAGATAGAGATTCATTTTTAAAAGCATTGTCTTTTGATTACTTGATACCGGAGGCCTAGATTTATGACGTCAGCGTGGATAATTGTATGAGAAAACAACGCTAGGAGAATGAACGCCACATACAGTAGTTGTCTCTTCCAGGCGCGACTCGACTCTCACTCGCTGATCATAAAGACGACGTACTGCGAGTGCCCCAACTACGACGCCATCATCCCCGCGCTGCTGCGACACGGCGTGCTGGCGCTGCCGCAGCACTGCCGGCTCACGGTGGGCGTGCCGCTGAAGCCCATGCTGGCGCACCCCACCAAGGGGGTGCACGAGGTCTTCAACCGGTGAGTGTGCACTGCGAGCGCACCAGCGAATCTGCCGGGTATTGCCATTATCACTTGGCTTCCTGAAGAGTAAGCTTTATAATTATGAAAGAATTTTTTTAATCGGTCCAGTAGTTTCGGAGCCTATTCAATACGATTAAACAAACAATCAAATCCTTACGTACACAGCTAGTAGGTAGCACATGTTCGTAATGATTGTTGTGTGTGTCAGGTTCGAGGGCTGCGCGTTCACGTGCGAGTGGAAGTACGACGGCGAGCGCGCGCAGATACACGTGCCGGCCGGGGAGGAGGAGGGGGGGCCTCTCCTGGAGAAGGCGGCCGTCTTCAGCAGGAACCAGGAGAACAACACCAGGTACAGGAAACAACACACCATGGATCACCAACACTTGAAGAGACCTAGGTTGTGATTGGCAGGAGAAACTGAAGCCGGCAGCAAGTTTCATACCTTAGCGGTACAGTGATGATGTTGGATCCCAGCCGATTTCGGCTGCGGTGTCTGTCGGCGAGCATTCTAACTCAGACTATTTACAGGGTCTTGACTGTCTACATTTTAGTGCGCTCTTTGCTGGCTTGTATATGTATATCCAAGTTTAGCGGTAGTGTCTGACCAAAATCTCAACTAGAACTTATGTGAACAAGAATAATGTCTGTGTTAGGGGTAGGTACTGATTAATAAGTCCTCCAACAGTAAGTTCGCAACTGATTTATTTATTAGATTAAAGTTAACAAGAAAGTATAATACGGAAGATAGAAGTCACGTTTGATACGTGACACATTCCTCACGTAGATATTGTTAAGCTGTAATAAATAACATAGGAAGTTGATATGACTTGCATAGCCTGAATAACACATTGTACCTTGTACGTCTTGGCCTCGGAAAAAAAGGGAGAACAATGTAGGTAATGTGTAAGAACAAGAATACAAACACGACTAGGATTCTTCCCTGGTAATGAACACTACATTGTCCTTCGTACAGTCTGTATTACTGACTATCTGTGTGTTTGTCTATTTACGACTATACGAGTCAGTCAACGGGACCTTAACGAAAACCATACTCAGATTATAAATGTAACATTAACTCAATGTTACGACAACAGATCTAAAAAAATGTTGCACAGATAAATATTGTATCCCAAGCCTTCTTGGGTATATTAAAATGGCGCCGTATGAGTGAACCCGCGGGGCGCAGTGATTTATTTATTTATGTGGAAAACAAACAGCTTTTAAAAAACTTAATGTGTAGAAACAGTAATGTTACAAATTAAGCTTAACAGTTATCACTTATACAATGAAAGATATGTAATAGAAGAGTAATGGTTCCGCAGCAAGTATCCGGACGTGCTGCGCCGCCTGCCGGGCCTGCTGAAGGGCAGCGTGCGGGACTGCGTGCTGGACTGCGAGGCCGTCGCCTACGACACAGAGAACAAGCAGATACTGCCCTTCCAGGTATCCTAACTCCGCGGTCTGTGTCGTAAGAGATATCTACCAGGGGCGGGCAGCAGCGCCCCCTGCAGAACTATTCTAGCACTGAACTGTAATCCCCAACCCGCATGCCCAGGCTTGGAGAATATGGGCAATACCCCTCCAGGGGATGGAAGCCAATAAGGTACTTATCAGGGGAGGCCTGCGTCTAGCTGTTGAGGAGGAGTTATCATCTAGACACTCACAATTTATAACTATATTTTTATAAATACATTTAAGCGATTGCTTGATCTTGCAAGGAAATGCTTAAACACACAGAACAGATTTTCGAAAGAACCAGAAGGTGGGTCCGATGGGTTGACCCTGTAAGAACAAGATCTTCCTTTGACGATTTGTGGGACATTACTGTCAAAAATATATCTTAACTATCTCTGACTTTATGAAAACTTTCCTGTTGGTTGTAGATCCTTTCAACGCGCAAGCGCAAAGACGCGTGTGAGGCGGACATCAAGGTGCAGGTGTGCGTGTTCGTGTTCGACCTGCTGCACCTGAACGGGACGCCGCTGGTGCGCGAGCCGCTGCAGGCGCGCCGCGACCTGCTGCGGGAGCACTTCAACGAGGTGCCAGGTACACGCGGTAGACGGATACTGTACTCACTCTACTGAGGGCGTAGCCAACCGGCATTCGCTATGAAGGGAATCGAAAACAATCGGAAGATTCGTAGGGAAAAATTCTAATAATAATAAAATCATTTATTGCCTATAGATATCACTAAGAACACAAGCTAGAATTATACACTAACAAAACAAAATATAGACAAAGGGAGTAGATTCAGCCATATGCTGCATGCAAGGAGCGTGCGGCGCTGATTTTAAATCTACTCCCCTCGGGTAGGTGGTCACCGAGGGGTTGTGAGATAGCGGGTTCTAAACAGATCACGTGACATATCTAAGGTTTATGTCAAACCCATACATTTTAGATTTTTTCTACTATCGCTTTCGACATTGTCTAGGCCCTTTGGTCTATCACAAACAATCCGACAGACTGTGTCGGAGACAGTCGAGTACGTGACGACTTCTGTGGGTGCAGTGCAGTGGGAGAAGGTCCGCCAGCGACGCAGATGGTTGCGGGTTCGATTCCCGCCTCAGGACACATGTTTGTACGATCTGCGAAAGCCGCCAACCTGTCGCACTTGGTTTCACCTGCCCTTAGTTTTCATATGACAAACGTTGTGCCGAGCGCCTGTATATACGCTTACATAAGTTGTGCTCCTTAGGTGAATGGCAGTTCGCGACGTCCCGCGACTGCAAGGACATGGAGGAGGTGCAGCAGTTCCTGGAGGAGTCGGTGAAGGGCTCCTGCGAGGGGCTGATGGTGAAGACGCTCACGGGCGACCACGCCAAGTACGACATCGCGCGCCGCTCACACAACTGGCTCAAGGTGACACTCTTCAACTATAGGAGTACTCAATTTTTAACCGACTTAAAAAAAAGGAGGAGGTTCTCAATTCGACTGTATTTTTTTTATGTTTGTTATCTCAGAACTTTTTACTGGGTGGTCCGAATTCCATGATTCTTTTTTTTTATATGAAAGCTGGTGGTACCCGTGTAGTCCCATTTTAATTTAGTCCAGTTCTGACAATGGGATCTATCAATCATGGCGCATGAAACTGTGCCAAAATATTGGAAAACTCAAAACTCAAATCATGGTAACTATACCATTGTAAATAACTTTAGTTTTTTAGCCACCAACGTAAACCTAAAAAAGCTTTTTTTAGACTCTTGTTTTTATGCTTTGATTTAGCATAAAAACAAGAGTCAATAATTATTCTGAATTGTTAAATTCTGATCTTCACTAAAAACTTTTTACAAATCTATTGCCATTTGCTTAATTGAGTACTTGAAGTACAGCAAATAAAACCTAATGTGGCGCAGTCAAAGGTTTTTGGCTGAAAAACAGCGCTGAGCGGCAATCGTTCAGCACATGCTGAGCCAACACCTATTTCGGCACAGGGTCATGCATGGGGGCAAAACTCGATTTGACGCCCAGCATACTATGTTTAATTTAGTACCGACCTCCTTGTTCTTTGTTTTAGTTTTTTATGTTTTTATCTGTATGTTTTCATTTTTCTTTGTACCTATGTGTGTGTGTCGAAATAAACTAAATTCTATTCTATTCTATTCAGTCTGTTGGATTTTTCCAAAATATTAAAATTTAGATAAAATCTAATCTGACCAATAATTACATAGCAATTCTTTAAAATTCCAGCTGAAGAAAGACTACCTAGACGGCGTGGGCGATACAATCGACGTGGTTATAATCGGCGCGTACCACGGCCGCGGCAAGCGACGCGCCACCTACGGCGGGTTCCTGGCCGCCTGTCGGGACGCCGACACCGACTCCTACCAGGTACAGTGCTGCTGGCCGAGCTGAGGCCACGGCAAACACTTCCTACAGAGACTAGCTATGTGCGCAGAGCGTATTATACTACACTAGTGCGCAAACACAGGTGCGCTCTTATTTTCACTCGTTCTCATAATACGATGTGACTCTATTACTACCCAGAATTTAGCTGAATAAAAAACCAATCAATAAACTTATTGCAAATGCATTGAAATAATTATCAAGCAGTTCTTTCAATATAACTTTTGTCATGTCTTAACGTTTTCTTGGGAAACGCAGTCGCCCACATTCGCGTTCAAAGCCAATCTAAGAATGTAGAAACAATATATATAATTATTTTTATCTGACCGCTTGTTAATAACTAATAATATTATAAAGAGGAAAGATTCGATTGTTCGTTTCTCGCTTACTGTTCAGGGAGTGGCATAGGCTATATTTTATCCCAGAATTCCCGCGGGAACGGGAACTACGCGGGTGAAACCGCGCGGTGCTGCTAGTTAATAATAAAGTAAATTTATGAACAAATTGTGACATCCGTATATTTAGAAAACTCAGCGAGTGACAGTTAATTCCCTTTCCAAAGATATCAGGAACCTTCCGCCGGTTTAAAAGCTTCTCTCTGGTCCCTCACGAATGATGTCATGCAAGGTAAGGTTGTACTCGTCGCTGGCCGCACCGACGCCGCCACCTCCAGCTGTAGGCTCGTCGCGCGTAACACTCTGATTGTTTATCCGTTACATCCTTAAAGCCATTACCCGATAAAATACTCATGCTGCTGTATTCCCCACGTCGACAGACGCTGTGCAAGCTGGGCACCGGCTTCAGCGACGAGGACCTGGCCACGCTAACCGACACGCTGAAGCAGCACGAGATCCCGCAGCCCAGGAACTACTACAGGTACCAGCTAGCTGACTAGCTCACTGTTACTGACATATACCATGCTCCAAGGGCAGACGTACTAAACTCTTGTTTACAGAGACGCGGCTCGGCCCGCACAGAATTCAAACCTACACGCGTTTGTTTGATTTAACGCGTCACACGCGGCGGGCGCCGCCACTCCTCACGCCAACCCATATAGCAAACTAGCTGCTCCCCGCGGCTTCGCACGCGTTGTTCCTATGGAAACGTTAAAAGGTGATTTTCATCCCACGGGAACTGATTTATGGGATCAAAAGTATGTTTGCCTATGTTTGATTCCAGGATTAGAATTACCTGTATGCAAAATTTCAGCCAGATCCGTTCAGTAGTTTTGGCGTGAAGAAGTAACAAACATCCATCCATACATCCATACAAACTTTCGCCTTTATAATATTAGGTCCTTACATATGAAATTGGCGTTTTGTATGGGAGGATCAAAAAGTCGAATATTTTTTAATATAATATATTTAATTAATCAAAGTATGAACCATTATTTTCTATGCACTTTTGCCATCTTATAGGTAGTTCATTGATCCCTTTACTAAAAAAACCAGTCGGACGGGAATCAATAAAATCTTTGAAGGCGATTTGGACTGCCCCATCGGAGTTGAATTTTTTCCCTTGCAAGAAGTTATCCAAATTTCGAAAAAAATGGTAATCTGTTGGAGCAAGGTCCGGGGAGTACGGAGGATGTCTTAGACTTTCCAATTGAAGCTCTTCTAATTTAGTAGCCGTCTGTTGCGCAGTGTGTGGTCTAGCGTTGTCGTGAAGCAGCAGTGGCGTGGAGCGATTGACCAGCCTAGGTTGTTTAGCCGCTAGCTTTTCCATCATGGTTTGCAATTGCTGACAATAGACATCAGCCGTAATAGTCTGGCCAGATTTGAGAAAACTGTAATGAACAATACCGGCACTAGTCCACCAAACGCTTACAAGTAACTTTTTTGGGGTTAATTTTCGCTTGGGGCAGGATTTGGCTGGCTGGCCAGGATCCAACCATTGCGCTGAGCGCTTCCGATTATCGTAAAGAACCCATTTTTCATCACAGGTAATGATTCGGTTTAAAATACCTTCATTATTGTGCCGGTTTAGTAATGTAACGCAGCAGTCGACGCGCGTTTGCCGGTTTGCTTCAGTCAATTCGTGAGGTACCCACCTTTCAAGCTTTTTAATCTTCCCAATTTGCTTCAAGTGAATTAAAACAGTTTTATCACTAACATCGCAGCCTGCAGCTAACTCGGACGTGGTTTGCGATGGATCCGCTTCCACAATAGCCTTCAACTCTTCATTATCAACTTGAATCTCAGGCCGTCCACGGGGCTTGTTCTGCAGGTCGAAATTTCCAGAACGAAAACGTTGGAACCAAAAACGAACTGTGCTTTCTTTTGCAACACGACCGCCATACACATCATTCACCCTTCGAGTTGTTTCCGCAGCACTAGTGCCACGGCGGAACTCGTACTCGTAAATAATGCGATGTTTTAAGTTTTCCATTTTGTAAAATGAGTGACGCAAACAGAAAAAAACAGAAGAAAAAAAACAAATGAATGACGATCATCGAAGCACAAATACATGAGTCTATAGCTGTACAAATTTGAATTTGGAATTCCTTACCAAAGAGGAGAAAGGAGGATGGGCATTTTGGGCCTTTTGGGTACTTTGTCCAATCAAGATGAGTCATACGTCGTTGGATAGCTCTTTTCAATAGGACAAAAAAATTATACTACGATAAAACTGTTGCAGTTGTCCGTTTTGAAATATACTCGAAAAAAGATGTTGAATTTTTATCACAAATAGAATAACAAAATCCTGTTATCTTATCACGTTGATCGTTTTAACTGCATACATTATTATTATTATACATAAGAAATGATACAAAAAATATCTTGAATCTTAATTAAGTAAAACAGTACAACGGGTGGCCTTATCGCTATAACCAATTTCTTCCAGGCAATCAATTTCATCATTTTTGCGAAAATCACTGAGTGTAGATGACAATCCCTCCTACTTATAAACCTCTCCTATTTTAATTAATTGCTACAAGTTTTTTTCTGAATTTTCCGAATTTAGAATTACTTAGTGAATCATTAACTGGTATTCGCTGTTCGCCGGCTCCCTGACACGGCGCAGCATTTTTGGACATAATAGACTGATTAGAGTAGAGAACTAATCTGTCACTAATACCTACTATACGGCAGATATGGTCCGCTTATGTCTTTCGTTCTTTTTTCAATTTTTAACCGACTTAAAAAAAGGAGGAGGTTCTCAATTCGACTATATTTTTTTTGTTCCTAAAGCGGGTGAAGCCTATAACATGTAGCGAACGTACTGAACGTAAAAACATTTTCTAGTTTGACCGTTTATCAAAATAACTAGTATGTAGGTATGTACCAAGTGATATAAAAAATAACATATACCTAATGGATAATGGAGTCATACAGCTATCCGTCCTTTCTTTTGTAACAACGGTAATGGCGTACTTTTAATGTGCTTATTCCTTTTTAACCGACTTCAAAAAAAGGAGGAGGTTCTCAATTCGACTGTATTTTTTAAATGTTTGTTACCTCAGAACTTTTGACTGGGTGGTCCGATTTTCATAATTATTTTTTTATATGAAAGCTGGTGCTTCTCGTGTGGTCCCATTTTTATTTGGTCCAGTTCCGACATGGGATCTATATAATTGAAGTCGTTTATAGTTTTTTATAAACCAAATCAATTATTCATTACTCATACTAAAAAAGTTGCCTGAGGAGCGGGTTGAAAATAATACTTTTCAGCCCTATATCTAATTCTAAAAGTATAAGATATAAAAACTATTGGCACGCTGCCCTCCCCGTCTCGGGACTAAATAATTTACTTTCGCTCCTAGTGAAACAATGTACTATTCCCGCTAGTATATAAAAAGTTATAGTAAAAAGTTGCAAATGATTTTTATTTCGCACCTTTTTAAACCCTTGTTATTTTATTTTGTTTTATTACCGATTATATTGCAATGTATCGTTACCGGAACTGTGTAATGTGCCGAAGAGGGCTAGATCAAGGCGAATACCAAATGTCTTTTTGAGTCAAAACTACGACTTGGCAAACGTATGTAGGACGCCATCTGGCTAGGTGGGATGAAGACCTGCGAAAGACTGCAGGCAGATGTTGGATGCGTCAAGCTGGAGACAGGGCGCTATTGCGCCCATTAGGGGAGGCCTATGTCCAGCAGTGGACTAATATAGGCTGATGGTGGTGATGATGATGTAATATTGTAAATACAATACAATGCTAAAATGTTAAAAAAAAACTGATTTATTTAGGTAGGTATGCACCGTTTTAGTAGTACTTTAATAGAAAGGGTCAAAAACTCATCAAAATAAACAACTTTCAAAGTGGAATTACTCAAATCGGACAACGAACCGGGACTAGCCCCTTAGATATTCTTATTCTACAGGAACATAGCTTTCCAACGACATATCAATCAGTTCGATTGGTGCCTGGCCCAGGCGCCATACATTTGTGCCCATCCTCCTTTGTGATTAAAGTGGCCAGTACGAAAAACGCCAATTTCATATGTAAGGACCTAATATTAGTGAGATAACCCAAATAGAAAATTGAGTCTCAACAACATAATGCATTTCTGTCTGTCGTTATAAAGCAACACGTGCCGGCAGGAGAGCGCAACAATCAATGCCGCAACAATCACTGCGCTAAGACTCGTTCTATCGTTACTGTGTTTTAATGATTATGGTTTATCCATTTTGAATGAAGCATGTTAGTAAACAAAATACGACACAAATATCAAAATCTCACTTGCTTGGCGTCTAGTTTCAGATATAATTGTAAACTATTTTTATTGAAGGGAGGATATAAATCGACAAGTAATGGAAATTACGTATAAAAGGACGCGTGAAACAAAGTGAATTTTAGGTTAAGTATGGGCGGTTTGTTTACCTTTATGCTTCATTCAAAATGGACACGGTATAGCTTACAAGTGCTAATTTGAGGATAAACTTTACAGTTTCGACTCGAGCCTGGTCCCGGACGCGTGGATATCTGCGGCGTGCGTGTGGGAGGTGCGCTGCGCGGACCTCTCGCTCTCCCCCGCGCACCGCGCCGCCGCCGGCCTCGTCGACCCCGAGAAGGGCATCTCGCTCAGATTTCCCAGGTATGATAAGGATACAATGACTTCACCTGAGGGCCTTCTCCCATTCCGATACGCTCTGGCTACTCTAGTATCTAGCCAGTCTCGAACTAATCGCACATACATTAGGTATCGGTGCTCGCACACTACGCTACCGGCATCGTACGTGCCGCGCCAAGTAATTCCAGGTTTTTTTTTCGAGATGCATGGGAGACGCTATGCATCTTAAAAAAATAACTGGAATCGCTCTACATTACCTCCGTCCATTAAAAAAGCACGAAAAAAATGATGCGTTTTGTTACTTTTTTTTACCTATGTGACCGATTTTTATGTTCCCACGCAGCGCAGATAGTATTTGTTCAATAAATAAGGTATCCTCGATATCGATTGATTTGTCTCAATACCCCGGTTGTTATAGGTTATTTATGACGTCAGACGATATTGGAGATCTAAGGGTAGAAAATTTCATTGTATAAAAAAATAAGCACAATCGGTTAACGCCTTAGTCGGGATTTAGTTTATTTTATGAAGTAACAGGAGACGGGGCTCAGGCATCACTTTCTTATCGTCCATTCTTTGTCATAATACACTACTTGTCGATAACTAAATCGCACAAATAATAATAATAATGCCCTCCTAGCCAAATTTCGGCCATGGCAACCAGTCTCAACGAAGACTAGTCAGGTGCGCAGGACATATTATAGTAAAAGTGTGCGCGCTAACACAAATGCACTGACTATTCCCTCACTCTCATAATCCGATGCGACGGCAGACCGACACGACACCGGGGGACAGGTTATGCGCAGGACCAACAGCTTAACGTGTCTTCTTCTTTTCTAACTCGCACAAATAATATTGTTTATGTGCAGGTTCGTGCGCGTGCGCGACGACAAGACGCCGGAGCAGGCCACCAGCGCGCAGCAGATCGCGCAGATGTACCTCTCGCAGGACCAGGTCAAGAACTGCACCAGCAAGCCCACCCACCACCCGGACGACTTCTACTGATGCACCCCCACACTGCACCACGTGCCCCGAGGGTTCGCTCACTTACTAACTTAACTAATCTGACGACCTTTCAAACTGTCATCTCATTTGTACCTTTTATTTAACACGCTTCCCTCACCAGCCTTGGCTGGACGCAGGTCTTCCCCAATAAGCGCCTTAATGGCTTGTATATCAAGAGGTTAAAGCCCATAATCCCCATACTGGGCATGCGGGTTAGTATCGCAGTTCATAGAACTGTTGTCCAGGGGCGCTGCTGTCTCTTATCCCTTAGTCGCCACTTACGACACGCGCGGAAAGTTGGGGTGGTGCACATTTTACAGCGTTTGCATCCGTAACGAATTCGTCAACAACATTGTTTCTATGTGCTTGGCAGACACTCTTATTCCAAGCGTCACGTTTTGATAAATGACGTGACAATCTGACGATATACTCGTCTGACCCCCTCTATAGTTCATAGCTAAACTTTCTGACGTCCGCCTTCTCATTTAACGAAATAAGTGAACTCTTGTTCACTATACTAAATATAGAGGGTCCGATTTGAGCGCCGTCCAATTAGTTGAGATAGCAACAGAACGACACCTTGGTTTCGCTCATCACATTGAGTTTTAAGAGTATATTAATGTTGTACCTACTATATAAGTAAAGTTAATGTGGAATAAAATTATGTATGTGATTTATATATTGTTTTAATTGTACATTATTTATTTATTTTATTAAGACCTGAAGTCCTTTGCAGTGTCATTTCTTTTCACAAAATTACAGAAAATTAGTCGAATTGAAGATTGACTGCTACTAGGATGGCATAAACGTGAAAGAAGTAGGTACCTACTTATTTGGTATTGCAGTGAGCTCCAGCTCTCCTATTACCTTTAGAAAAAAATACGGTATTAGGACAGCATAAATGTGTAAGAAATAACGTTTTAAAAAGGTTCACTTATTCATCGGTCCTCGAGACACCGCCGCCGGCACGCACGGGTCGCCCTCCACGACGAGCCGGTCCCTCAACCACAAGATCAGCGAGCTATGATGACCAACTGCCTCTGGAATATCGCGTCATTCGTGAACCTTCGTACCTCTACGGATCTCTCTCATTTGTGACTCGATCTCGCAGTTTGTTCCGAACCTCGTAGCCGTCAGGCCGACCCTAACAGTTGCTTCGCAACGATTGCTGCCGCGCTACTGGCTAATGCGGGGTCAACCACCCAAGGGACAAGGAAGCAACAAAACACTCGAGTAAGGTTCATTCCAGATGAATTTATTATTTATTAATTAAACTTACATATTATGCATAGGTAGTGTGATTTGATTAGGCTCACGTCAAACTGTCTCTCCGTCAATAGGAATATCCTTAAATTAATACAACATGATGCAGGGGGTACCTACGTCATACAAAATATCACAACTCATACAAATTCAATTAAATAATTGTACTAACTTGAATCGCTCGTTGTTGATATGTTCCTTCCGATATAAACAAACGCACGGTCCACTACTTATTGTTCTGATCACAACGAGTCATGGATAAGTAGCTGCCAAAGTCACATAAATTAATATATAAAAATAATTGGCTCGGTCAACTACATATTGTTCTGATCACAAAGAGTCATGGATAAGTAGCTGCCAAAGTCACATAAATTAATATGTAAAAATAATTGAGCTAAACTGGCCTCATTGACATTCATAAATGTTCAATCTGTGAATACATTATGAAATTATTTAGATTTAAATACAAAAACAACCTTGAGATTCTACTAAACAGTAATTAATCTTAATAAAAATATTATGTTTTTAAATTTAAAAATATGGCACAGTTCCAATTGAGACAAAATTTGAGTATTATCGTAAATAACATGATCGATAACTAAATGCTTATCACATACTTTATTTACAAATATAAATTCATCACATTCATTGAATTAGACTTATTAAAATAATGTACCTAATGTCACTAACCATAATTGATATACGAAAATAATATTATGCTCGATCTGTACTCGGGTTACACACACAGGGTCAATGTGTCGAGTGAAGGACGCGCGAGGAACCAGATCTTGAGAGAATCATCTTAAATGGTTGAGTGCTTCTACAACAGTAGTATTGTCTAATTTTACTTATCTAAAGACGCGTCACGCACGGTGTCGCGGCGAGGGGAGAATATCAGATCGTTCATCCAACTAGCTACTGACTAAATACCAAGTAATCATTGGTTTATAACGTCAACACGAAATTAAAAATATTCGGAACTATCATTAATAAATTGCATCTTAAAACTGTACGATTATAATTATGTCAAGTTCATTAGAATAATGTTAAGAAGTGGACGACCGAGTCGTCGGCGACCTCGAGCCGCGAAAGTAGATTATCATACGAACTACTAATAAATACTTTACGAAAATATTACGAGGCGTCCTCATCTCGCATCTCGTCCTACAGACATGTATATCTCGTACGCAGTCGGTGTCAGTTCTTAGTAGATAGCGTCGCGGGCTGCAGGCTGCAGCGCGGCTACAGTAGGGCGGCGCGCTCGGCGCGCGGCGGCGACGCTTCGCCCGACTCCAGCAAGTTCGCGTGCTCCTGCAAAAATACCATATATTTAAATAAATATACAAATATTTTAACTTCACTCACGTTTTCAGGATGTCTCTTATCTCTTATATTCTGAGGAACCTTTAAACTATTTTCTAAACATAATCCCCAGACAAGGCAGATCTTGTGGTATTGCCTCTCCCTTAATTCTTAATTGCACTACTTAAAACTAGAGAAGGTATGTCCATTATTTTATTAGAGAAAAAGATGGTGTTATCATCTTGATGAAATAATAGATTCAAATAGATAAATATTTTCAATTAAAATATAGATAGAGATTCTAGAAAGCTCTGTCGCCGTTTTCTGCCTCTAAACAATTAGATAGCCGCCCCTACCCGCTATGCTCTTGTTTGTACTGTGCGAGACTCAAGACCGAGTCAAATCCGCCAAAACTACTCGTATTATTACCTACAGAGTCAAAACCGGTACAAAGTGATCTAAGTGAGGTAAGAAGCCCGCTCTGACGTCACGTCGGTTGACCTCTGCACTGCCGAGTGGTCGCCGGAGCGCTTCGTACATCATCCATCAACTGAGAGTACGGCTGCATGTCTGGGTAGCAACCATCTACTCAGATGAATCTATTCAGATCTTTGTGTAGGTAGTTTATCTTATACCGCCCGATGGCTCTGATATTATAAACTAGTTAACTTATGGCATGAAGTTACAAAGTAGCTTATGTGTTATTCCTCTCGTTAGTTCCGTTATTTGTTTTATGTATCAATTACGAACTTATTTAAATATTAGGTCCTTACATATGAAATTGGCGTTTTTCGTACTGGCCACTTTAATCACAAATTTCTCCTCTTTGGTAAGGAATTCCAAATTCAAATTTGTACAGCTGTCAACAGTCATTCATTTGTTTTTTTTCTTCTGTTTTTTTCTGTTTGCGTCACTCATTTTACAAAATGGAAAACTTAAAATATCGCATTATTTACGAGTACGAGTTCCGCCGTGGCACTAGTGCTGCGGAAACAACTCGAAGGGTGAATGATGTGTATGGCGGTCGTGTTGCAAAAGAAAACACAGTTCGTTTTTGGTTCCAACGTTTTCGTTCTGGAAATTTCGACCTGCAGAACAAGCCCCGTGGACGGCCTGAGACTCAAGTTGATAATGAAGAGTTGAAGGCTATTGTGGAAGCGGATCCATCGCAAACCACGTCCGAGTTAGCTGCAGGCTGCGATGTTAGTGATAAAACTGTTTTAATTCACTTGAAGCAAATTGGGAAGATTAAAAAGCTTGAAAGGTGGGTACCTCACGAATTGACTGAAGCAAACCGGCAAACGCGCGTCGACTGCTGCGTTACATTACTAAACCGGCACAATAATGAAGGTATTTTAAACCGAATCATTACCTGTGATGAAAAATGGGTTCTTTACGATAATCGGAAGCGCTCAGCGCAATGGTTGGATCCTGGCCAGCCAGCCAAATCCTGCCCCAAGCGAAAATTAACCCCAAAAAAGTTACTTGTAAGCGTTTGGTGGACTAGTGCCGGTATTGTTCATTACAGTTTTCTCAAATCTGGCCAGACTATTACGGCTGATGTCTATTGTCAGCAATTGCAAACCATGATGGAAAAGCTAGCGGCTAAACAACCTAGGCTGGTCAATCGCTCCACGCCACTGCTGCTTCACGACAACGCTAGACCACACACTGCGCAACAGACGGCTACTAAATTAGAAGAGCTTCAATTGGAAAGTCTAAGACATCCTCCGTACTCCCCGGACCTTGCTCCAACAGATTACCATTTTTTTCGAAATTTGGATAACTTCTTGCAAGGGAAAAAATTCAACTCCGATGGGGCAGTCCAAATCGCCTTCAAAGATTTTATTGATTCCCGTCCGACTGGTTTTTTTAGTAAAGGGATCAATGAACTACCTATAAGATGGCAAAAGTGCATAGAAAATAATGGTTCATACTTTGATTAATTAAATATATTATATTAAAAAATATTCGACTTTTTTTTCCTCCCATACAAAACGCCAATTTCATATGTAAGGACCTAATATTAATACTACTTATCTCTTAATGTTACACTGTTTTTAAGTCTTACGGGATAAAAATACTCGGGAATAACAGTTCCCCGGAAAGATTATACAATGTAGCTATTGTAAGTATCTTATCGTGTATCTTCTTCCGCTAGTGGACAAAAACTTGAAGTGAATTTAAGTCAATTGCACCTTATTTCTTGTTTGATAGTAATAACTATTTATCAAGCTGTTTATATAGTAAAAATTTGGCTTGTCTAAGTACTTATTTTGTAAGTCTAAAGAAATAAACGATTTGACTTTGACTAAGATCGTAAGACTTAAAAACAGTGTCAAATTAAGATATAAGTACTGTTTTATTTGATGTGTAAATTAGCTTGGCAGCCCAAGTGTAGCGCTTATAGCTAGCGTTAACACTGCCATTTTAGTGATTTGATAACAAGCAGCCTTCGAACCCTAAGGTCCGTATTATGAGAGCTTGCTCAGACATCGATGACAACCCGCATGCCCAGCGTGGGGATTATGGTTATTGCCCCCCAATGAGCTAAACGCCAAAAAGGGATTATCGGAGGGAGGACTGCGTCCAGCAGTTTACCAATAGGTACAGGCTGTTGAGGAGGCTCAGTCATCGATGTAAGCTTCAGCATAGCTTTTCTATGGCATGAACGTCGCTCAAGCATAGATTGATGACTGAGTTAACTTTCTTAACACGGATCTGAGACTCGGGGACATTAGAAATGTCACGAGTTCTTGCCGGGAGGTGGTGCAGTAGGTACGCACCTCGACGGGCAGGTCGCGCTGCGGCGCGTACATGCTCTCGTACACCGGGTTCGCGAAGTGGTTGCCGTTCTGTAACACAAACTATTTATTTACTAAACATACTTACAGTTTGAATAAACTTAACAAAAAGTTTCTACCATGTAAATTAAACAATAATAAAAAACAGTTTAAAGCTGAAATTAAAAACAATTATAATAATCATGCTTACTGAATTACAATTAACTTTATTAAGAAAAGTATCTTGAGCTTCTTGTAGATTATTGGCAGTTAGCTACAGGTACCTCAACTGTTCCATATAAAAAAAATCGTGGTTTCCCCGCTACGCTGCTGGCTGCATTGCCTTGCTGTATAGCAACGCTGATGCGCTGCGCCAGTAATGGTTAGTTCTTAGAAATGACGGTGTAGTACCTAACCGTATTATTAGCTGGAGTCACAGTTATTTGAATGACAGCAAACTTATCTGAAAGAGCGGCCGGCAGCGCGTGTTGGTGCGGCGAATCGTAGGTATAGATACATTTTCAAAGCTGGTGCGATCCCCCTTTTGACCGACTTCAAAAAAAGGAGGAGGTTCTCAATTCTACTAGTTTTTTTTAATGTTTGTTACCTATAACTTTTGACTGGGTGGCCCGATTTTCGTGATTCTTTTTTTCTTTGAAAGCTCTGCTTCCCGTGTGGTCCAAATTTTATTTGGTCTGGTTCTGACAATGGGACCCATGAAAAATTTTATATAATTGAAGTCAGTTTACAGTTTTTTAAAACAAAACTAATTATGTTTTTCCTTTACGAGAAGCTACTGGAGGCTACTGGAGGATTTGTGACGCCAGCGTGTAAAATGTATTATAAAACAAAAGACAATCGCGCCAGCTTTAATGCTGGCAGCTATAGTTAGCGGAGGCCTGCTAACGACAGACGCCGAGGCGACAGCGCACTAATTGCCTAGCAATAGGTATCTAAGTATAGTTGCTGAAGCGAATATCGACCAAGTGACCTGTGCCACGAGGCCGCGGTGAACCTGTGTGACTAGCACAGGGACAAGTCACGGATGCTTGGAAATCTAAGGAATTGAGCCCAAATCAAAGGACAGACGACCATTTATGGATAAGAAATTTGTCTTGACTTCGTGAAGTTGGTAGCACTTTCCCGTACCGTACATATTCTTATTACTCTCTCTCGTTGAACTCTTATTTTGATATGTTATTTGATTTCCTAGATTTGAACGTTTGTCCCAAGAAAACAGAGCGACAATCAGTTCAGCATGCCATACGGCGGGGGAATGCAGCCAGCGTAGCGGGGACGCGACGACTGGTCTATGGATCAGCGGAGCTACCTGTCGATAGTTTGCAATATTCTGCAGTTAGCTCAATTGTTTTAATTATAAATATAGTTCTCATTTGTTTCTATTAGCTATTTGATTGTATTTTACTATAAAAAATTTCGTATAGTTTGAGCGGGTTAACTATGATCCTAGTGTGAACCCAGTGGTGTTCTTCCAATACAAACCAGATTCGTAGTAAACCCGCTTACATTCATAATCTATTCATTATGAATGTAAGCGGGTTAACTACGAACCTTGTTTGTGTTGAAAGAACATCAACGTTTCATCTCTTAACGAGGGACATCTTCGGGGCGAGTGCGGTTCTAGACGCGCGTTCCGCATCCCTTCGAGCACTTCATAATGTATTTGATTGTAATAAATACCTTTCAATAATCTTGATCACGAAATTAGCGCCAGTTTTGCAGGAGCTTAGAATAGGGTATGGTGGTGATAGTTACCGCGTGTCCCCTGTGCTGCGGGGGCGTCCTCGAGGGGGCCGGGGGCGGCGGCTCGTCGTCCTCGCCCGCCAGGTACATGGGGTTGGAGATCTCCACGTTGTCCGCCAGCCGCGCGTGCACGAACAGGCCGCTGCAACAGGACGGGCGCGTCACACACGGGCCGGGCTCATGGCGTCGGAACAAGACACGACATAACATAAACATTAACATCGTTTATTGGACACAATTCCAATGCTTCAGTACGATATGGAATCCCTATACCTATCCCTAGGCTGTATTTCAGGACCCAGGGATTCTCCTATAAAGTTTTACACGATGTGCGTTCACTTCCGCAACCTCAACAGCCTTATTGGTCCACTGCTGGACGCAGGCCTCCCCCTGATAACCTCCTTGTTGGCGTTTATCTAATGGGGGGGTCAATAATGTCAATAATCCCCACGCTGGGCATGCGGATTGCGGATCGCAGGTCGGTGGTAGAATTGTTCTGGAGGGGCGCTTTTGCCCGTCCGAGGATATCCTTAGTCGCCTCTTTCGACACCCACGGGAAGATGTGGTGGTGCAAATTCTGTGCCAGCACCTCATAGCTAGCCTCCACTTCACGACAGACGTATCGTTCAGAGAAGCAAGCGCGGCGCGCGACAGCTTACAACATCTCATTATTATTATTATTATCTGAGTGCGGAGTGCCAATGAGTGCCACTTGCAACTACTTTATCTTAGTACTTATTCAATATTTATTGCATTCATACAATCAGGTCTTAGTGATTAGGTAGGGTTTCGTAGGTTCCTACCCTAAATGGGTATTTAGGGTGTTGCCATAGAAACCTAGCCGGTGTCGCGCCTATTCAAAATGAACTATTTGCTACACTTATTTCAGTTACGAGCCGTTAAAAGAATCGCCGAAGAAGTCGTCAAGTTCGTAATATTTTTTTTAAGAGCATTTCTTTAAGTTTGGTTTCGAACATGTTCATTTCAGTAACACTGGACGAGCCATCCGTTTGTACTACAGACCTCGACTCAGAACTGGTTCGCTCTGAAATGAGGATACACTTCGAGAGGACGTTGACAACAATAGATAGTATACTCACTGCCTCCTCCTGTGTATGATGTACAGCACGGCCAGCACTACGGCGGCCAGAGTGGCGAGGGACAGCATGGCGGCCAGCCAGGCCCCGCCGGCGTGGGCGGGCCCCGCGGCGGCCGCGGGCGGGGGGCCCGGCACGCGGGGCCCGCAGTCCGTCCCCGTCTCGCACGTGCAGTACGTGGGGCCCACCTCGGTCTCGCTCACTGCGGAAGGAACCAACGAATTATTTTCATATGTCTACATGAAACACACTTTATACAGTCGGCAAAAGACCTTCACTCATCATTCTACGTGCACCTGGGTCGATAGGTCTACTGGACAGGTTTGTGAAGACTAGTCTTCAAGACTTCGCAGCGGACTTGATGCAGGCTGCGCGGGACCGAAGCCGGGGTGGTGTTCTATTTTATAAAACGTCAAGGCCACCTTTGTACGAGCACTTGTATAATAGGGTATATGCATCGATTTTTTTTATTGTTTTTATCGATTCTTTAGGTCATTATTTAACCGAAAAATGATAAGACGCTCACTGAATTTCGCAATAATAAGGTAAAAAAATCAAATCAAAAGTACAATCATTTTCGGGTGATAAAAACGCTGCCATATTGGTGCCATGTTTATTTGACGTCGACGTTCACACTCGAATATAACCTTTTGTGACGACCTCGGTAGTGATCATCTCAGAAAAGAGGTTTTCCGAAAATACTGAAAATAACCTACAATACGAAATGTGAAGTGGGCAGAAAAGTGTCAAATCATGGTGCAGCAAGCAGAATAAAAAAAGAAGAAATGTGAACAGCGATGCCACGTCCGCTCTAGACAATGGCGTAGCGTTTTGAAATTTTGCGATTGAGATTTAAAATATCAATTTTTCAATGGTAAAATTCTACGATAAATGCATCTCAGAATTCTAAAATAAATATGCAGATATGTTTCTATATCAATAGAGAATACGTATATATTTTTTAGCCATTTTGAAATCACATGCATAATATGCATGTGATTTAATAGGGTATATTATACCCTATTAGGTCAAGACCATCTAAACTTAAAGGGTTGACGCACCGGTATAGTTAAGAACTGTACCTACTCTGGCAGTGCATTACCGTGGCTAACTGGATTAGCAACAAACACATTCGAGACTTTAATCTATCTCCAACGCAATAAAGTCCATTCGATCAGTAAGTAGGTATGTGAGTTAGTTACGTACAGTCGTGCCCCCAGACGCAGTGGTGCGGGGGGCGGCAGGCGCGCAGGCAGGCGTGGTCGTGCCCCACGTACTTGTCGCAGGCGGCGCCCCCCCAGGGCCCCGCGCACACGCACACGCGGCCCCCCGCCGTGGGGGCGCAGCGCGCGCCGTGGTAGCACCACGCGTTGGTGCCGCATGCTATTCCAGAATCTGAAACCACAACATACACTTCAAAAATCTATTTCACTACTTTTCGCACTCGGAAGCTAATATATTTAAAAGAAACCAATGAGGTTTATAATATCATTGAAAGAAACACCATTTATAAAACCTACGGATTATACCCAAACAAAGGAAAATCAATAATTCAATATTTCAACCACACCAAAGTCGACTTTGGTGTGGTTGAAATATTGAATTATTGATTTTCCTTTGTTCGAGATGCTGTGTGGTGCTGGCTTAGAATTTGTTCCACCCCATCTCTTCCCGTGAGTGACGTAAGAGGAGAGTAAGGGATATCCACCGGAGCCGGGCAGCAACGCCCCCTGCAGAACAATTCTACCACATGCGTGGGGCCCAGCAGCGTGGGGATTATGGGCATTACCCTTCATTAAATAAAATCCAAGAAGGCGCTGAAGGCGCGCGAGGCCTGCGATGGCAGGGGACCACCAATACAGGCTGTTGAGGTTGAGGTTGAGGGTTCTTTGAAACTGCAAAAAACTGCTACTTGAGACGAGCTTAAACCTGAGTTGCGTTTGATTATTCTTACGCAACTGGGGAAGACCAGGTCAAGTACCGGCCCACACGCGCTCTACAGATACGTCACCACGGTAGCAAGAAGTAACAAGAAAAACTGGAAAAACTAGTTGTCAACTAGTTCTGACACTCGCGCTCTGTACGCTGGTATCGTTAACAAACCGAGTGACGTCACGCTGCACGATTTAGTTAAACCCCAAATCGAATTGAATTGTTGACGCTGTAAATAGGTTTTTAAATGTCGTAAATATTTTAATATTCATTTGATTAAATTAAACGATTTGATTCACATTCGCCCCACATTTTAATTGTGCATAAAACTGCCGTGTGGCTTAGAACTTGCGCCATCCCGACTCTTCCCGCGGGTGTCGTAAGAGGCGACTAAGGGATATCTACCAGGGGCGGGCAACAACGCCTCTTGCAGAATAGTTCTACAACCAAACTGCGATCCTCAACCCGCATGCCCAGCGTGGGGATTACGGGCAATACCTCCATGAGATAAAAATCCATAAAACACTTATCGAGGGAGGCCTGCGTCCAGCAGTAGACCAATTAAGTCTGTTGAGGGTTTCAATATATCATAAAACTATATCATATATCATAAAAATTTTATTACTGTCTTTACAAATGTGCTTGTTTTAAAGACATCACGCTGGTGGCGGCTCGTATCGATTGCTTCCGAGAATAGCCCGCGTCTTTAACTAAGCACACGCCGGCCCTCACTCGGTGTCTGACTGTCAGCGCAATTAATGCTTAGCTCCAGTCTGTCTGTCTGTCTGTCTGTCTCGATGATTATTCTCTCATAAACAGACAGACTAAACAATATATCATGATCTCTTGGAACAGGGATACACAGGGTGCCACGGAACTTAGGGTGTTCCTGAGGGGAAAGGGTGATTCTGGACATCGAGGGGTCAACGTTTGTTCTACAATTTCATGAAATACTTTTTTTTTAAGAATTGGTTACGTGTTTTCTTCGCATTATATTATTTTACGTGTACATTCTTACATTTTTATTGTTTTGAAATTTTAAAGGATTTTCATATTTTTTTTGTAATAACTTAATTACATAACACACGGTTTCACTGAATAAATAAAATAGTACATGTTCAAAACACGAATAGGAAGAAAAAAAAACGTTTTATCTCGCAAATATCGTTACTTTTTTATTATTTTTTATTCTTATTTATAAGGGACATTGAGTCATTGCTGACTATCGTTATTTACAGTTGATCCCCTCCGGCTCCAGAATCACCGCCTTCCGGCTACCATAATACCTACGCCCTTTCCGTGACACCCTGTATTCATGGTCAAACTTCTACAGACATTTTAAAGTAATTGATTAGTGAAAGGCTAAGAAATAAGTAAAAGAAGTTTGAACCGTACCTACACAAACATGTCACGGTTCAATTCAAACTCAACCTGGGGGTTATGCTCTATGACCAATTCAACGTCTTACATAGATACGACAAGATATCGGCAGGACAAAACTGTATTGGTTTTGTCCCATTCCCCACCGATATCTTGACGTATTGTAAGACGTTGAATTGGTCATAGAGCATAACCCCATCGATTGTTTGTCCGGCAGACTGACCTGGCTGCGTGAGCTAGCCAGAGCTCTGCGAACAAAGCGCAGCCTCTTTCAATTAAGTTAAATCCCAATCCGGTACTTTAACACCCACTTAAAGCTCCAAGTTACGAACTTACGAACCAGCGTCCTCTCAACAACCAACCCTCCTGTTAGGATTAATTACATACATCTTACACTAGTACATAACTCATACAGACAGTAAAAAAAAAAATATTACAAAAAACTAGCAATGCCTCGCGAATTCCCCGCGTAGTTCCCGTTCCGGTGGGAATTCCGGTATAAAATATAGCCTATGTGACTCAGTGAAGAGTAAGCTTTGATTTTTTAATATCGGTCCAGTACTTCGGAGCCTATTCATTACAAACAATTAACTCTTTCCTTTTTAAAATATTAGTAGATTAGTAGATATAAGTAGAAGTATTGACACTTATTCTTTATAATAGACTAGCTGCTTCCCGCAGCTTCGCACGCCTTTCCCACAGGAACTGATTTATGGCATAAAAAGTAGCTGTGTAATGATTCCAGGATTAGCATAACCTGTATGCAAAATTTCAGCCCGATCAGTTCAGTAGTTTTGGCGTGAAGAGGTAACAAACATCCATCTATCCATCCAATTATAAAAACATAAACACAAACTACTTATCGCATTTATAATATTAATGTGAAGTGTGATAATACAAATTACACACCAAATCTAAACAAACCACAAAAATACATCACAAAACCAATAAATAATTATTTGTTATACTCGTAAATAACCTACTGTGTGTTTAATTCAATTATGTAGACGATTTAACAATATAATTAAAGTCTGCAAAGCTCACCGTGTTTCTCTCGCTTTCTTCTCCCCATCTTAAACGACACTTCTATAAGCTTATTGGAAAGTTTAATTAACTGTCCACACACACACACACACACACACACACACACACACACACACGCACACACTGCGCTTTATCGTCAAGTGTAATCAATATCCATTTCTCCAAGTTTAGTATTTTTATTTCGTTGTTTCTATCAATGGGGTTTAATCACTTCCAAATTTAATATAATTAAATAAAGTAGTATTGAATTACTAAACACTGTTTCTAATCTAGGAACTTTCAAAAATAATCTGCATAGTTACACAGACGTCCTCAAACACGTAACAAGACGTACAACATCGCGGGTTGAATCAGTACGGTGCTGTGCGACGTGCGCTCGCGGCTACAGGCTGCAGAGGACTGCCGGCAGACCGCTGTGAGACGACGACGTACTCTACGCTCACGTCATCACTATACCTAATTATGAACCTTGGTAGAACCTAGCTTAGAGATTCACAGAATAGGAACGTAACTTCTCTAGCAGTATGAAAGACTGCCAGTTGGCCATTGCAACACTCTTGATGGGTATATTCTGTGATCTTATCTTAAACTAACCTAATCGCTAAGATCTGATTGTATGAATGCAATAAATACTGAATACTGAAGACAATGAATGTCGAAACCGAAGATTATTTTGATATTTTTTGATTTTTAGAAATTACCCAGAGTGTCAAACTATAGTTAACAAGAAGACTTTACACTGAATTTTGTAGATCGGTTCTAGTTAGGGATTAATTGAAAGTGCTGTTTGAAACCGGAACGAAGCAATTGCAAGTGATGGTCTTACTTAAGTATTTAATAGCCAGTAAATATAAATTAAGCCGCGCGCGGTCGATTGGCTGTGGGTTGGAACTGGAGTAAAGTTAACGACGACGTAACGAAACGATGTCGCTACACTGCAACACGCTCACCCTAAGTATTTGCATTTATTTTATTAGCATACAAAGTTTTTCAAATCTGTAGGATGTACAAGCAGAAAGAGACCATGATGCGACGATAGTATTATTTTAGTGTATATTTCGAGACATAAAATATTTGGTTTTTCTCTTTTATTCGACTGCAAGCTCGGAATGCTCAACTGCGGAATTTAAGCTTTTCTTCATCAAATGATAGAAACAAATTAAAACTATTATATTTTTGATGTGAGTGTGTGTAAATTGTAGATTTACAAAAGTACCCTTACAGTTGAGTTCTACAATACGAAGCAGTAAGCTAGAGGAGGTCATGTAGCGGCGGCACTGTGATGCGATGCGATGCATGCCGCAGTGCGCCAGTACGACTTCTTATGTAACGAGTCCGCTACTAGACCGACGACGCCGCGCCATGGCGGCCAGGGGCCGGAGGCGGACGAAACCCTTTACTCCCACCTGTCCTGTTGAGTAGTTCTGTTGACAGAACTACTGGGATCTCCCCCCCCCCCCCCCCATTACTTCATTTTCATTTCATTTCATTTATTCATTGCTTTATATTATGGTAAGTATATACAATTTTAGAACTTATTGTCTAAGTATATTTATAGTACACACAATATGTACCCATTTAGGGTGTTGCAATGGGAGTCGGTCAGCTAAATTTATTTATTTATAGTTTAGTAATAGTAATAGTATAAAGGTATTTCCGTCAATTTGTTAAAGATTACAAATCATTAAAAGTCTCGCTTAAAAATTCATTCAGTTCGTAGTAAGATTTTTTCAAAAGCATCTCTTTTAATCTAATTTCAAAAATATTGTTGTTTTCTTGGCTTTTTATTGAGTCTGGAATATTATTGTATATTTTTACCGCCATTGAGTGTGGACTAGTTTGGTGGATTTTTAATTTTGAAGCGGGTGTCACAAGATTATGTTTGTACCTACTTTGATATCGGCGCGGCTGTTCATTTATTTTTTGGAAGAAATGAGGGTATTTTCTTACAAATTTGCTTATTTCTAATATGTAAATAGAAGTTAGGGTCAATATTTTCAGCTCGCGGAGTGTGGTTTACAAGATTCTGGAATTCTTATATTTACGAGGATACGAATGCATTTTTTTTGGCTGATGAACAGGTCTTGTGCGTCTACGCTGGCCCCCCAAAGTATAATCCCGTACCGGAGCCATGCAAAAGCATAGGCATAGTACGCAGTTATTCCCGTTTTGAGGTCGGTGGCCTTACGTAATTCCGTGAGTGCGTACGAAAAACTAGATAGTCTCGATTTTATCTTTTTTATATGATTTTTCCAATTAATATTTATGTCAATATCTAAACCTAACAGTGTGAAAGTGTCTTCTGTGACATAACTAACTAACACCTTCATGTTGAGCGAAGTCTCCTCGCAACAAACATGTAGTGTAGTAGTATCCTGGCAACGGTGCTAATTGAATATCAAATTGGTATTTGATTAATGTCTCTCGAATTATTTAATTTAAGTCTTTTTTGACTTTTTCTCCTCTAACCCGTCCGGGTCATGACATTCGCGGCCATTCCAATTCCATTACAATGAAACTAGTTTTGGAATCTTAATTTGTAGGTACCTAGCTACCTAGGTATACATACCACGTAACTAACAAATCAGCACGGCTATAGGTAACCAAATTTATGAAAAACTGCCTGGAAGAGATCGCTTATAACTTTATAAGCGATATGGCTGTTTATTGTATTTGTGCCTTTTTTATTGTATTTTGGTTAGTGTACAATAAAGTTGTTTGTATTGTATTGTAAAACCAAGTTCACCAGGTAGCGCTAGTTGCTGTATTCTCGGAACGAGGCGGCGGGAAGTCCCGTCGCTCGCTCGATGTCTCCCGCCGCATGTCTCGTGCCGAGTGACGTGTAGGCCGCACGTCACACACTCACCACGAGACATGGTACTAGGGAATCCAATCCCGTAAACACGGGATCCGATATGCAGGATCCGCAAGATTTGCGGGACTGAAAAGTCGTACTTTTTTCCTATTTTTTAACGTCCTATATCTTCGATCCCACAGGCCTGCGGGATTGGATTCCCTACATGGTACATTACACTTGCACCCACAGTACGCCGAGCTCACTCTGTGACTGTGCGGATCTCTTGAGGAATGCTGCTGAGGATGAACTGGCAGTCGCAGAGATGCAGCCTGGCATGCCGAATGTAGCAATGAAGTATCACAGTTACTAATTGATATGTAAATACATCTTTTGTCTCATCTCAATACATTATACGAGAACCAATGGAATATTGTGTAATCGATTTGTCATGATAAAACTATGTTACTTTACTTATAATAATTTATTTTGCCGTTGCCACTAAATTCTTTTTGACCTACTTCGAAATAAGAGGACGTTCTTGTTACTCTGTATGGTCCCTTATAAATTATTCCCGCTGAATTCGTATCTCTCCAGAAAACATAAAAACAATGTAAAATTAAGAAATTTGACCTTGGTATTCAGTTTTTTGTTTCGGAATCTATCAAATTATACTACACTAGCAGCGCCTCGCGGTTTCACCCGCGTAGTTCCCGTTCCCGTAGTATTTCCAGGATACAATATAGTTATTTCACTCCCTGAAAAGTACGCTTTATAAAGGTGAAATATTTTTGAAATCGGTCCAGTTGTTTCGGAGCCTATTCAATACAAACAAACAAACATACAATCAAATATTACCTCTTTATAATATTAGTATAGTATAGATAAAAGTAGTGAGATGCTGACTCACGCGGCGAGCCCCTGGGGTCAAGGTCGCGCCAGCTACCAGACAATCTCAACCTTACCGCACAGGCATACGGCTCAAAACGAGATGGGCATCAAAACTTCAACTGGCTTATAGATTTGTAGGAATGTCAACCGTTCCACTTCGACTTAGAGTATAAAATGAAGTGTGCCTCGGAAACCGGTTCAATGTGGATAGTTATGTAAGCGATCTGTGTAGCTGCCGCGACGCGCCGCACTTGGAGAGAGTGACCTTCAGGGGGCCTACTCGGAAAAGAACAATCAAAGTTTCATTTTTGTTGTCGTGCAAAACCAACTCTAAAACTAATAGATCTAATAAATGTGAAAATTGGGTGTATATATGAATGTTGCCTAATC
Organism: Eupithecia tripunctaria; assembly: GCA_955876795.1. Taxonomy (NCBI): domain Eukaryota; kingdom Metazoa; phylum Arthropoda; class Insecta; order Lepidoptera; family Geometridae; genus Eupithecia; species Eupithecia tripunctaria. Next base: position 247,655 of record OY041623.1, on the reverse strand, counting down.
ACGCCAAAATTACTAACTGTACAGATCTGTCTAAAACTTTGCATACATGTAGTTCGTAGCATCGAAGAATACTTTTTCTCCTATAAATCAGTTCCGTTTGGTTCTCGGTTCAGGTTGTTCGACGCGAACCTCATGACTTGAGTGATACACCTACCGACATAGATTTAAATCGTTAGATATGCCCTTACCGCAGTGAACCTTATGCATGCATAGCATAAACCTGGACTCAGTGTACATCTAAGCACAGTGTTAGCCGGACGTGTTGTGAAGGACGTTGCGAGCAGTTTTTAGCGTCACAAAATGACGTGTGCCTTTCGAAAACGCAACAACAATTCTAGAAACACAAACAAAGCCAGAGGTGTAACATTTCACTCGTAGGTATTGCGAGTTAATGAAATAACTTTTATTTTATTGTCCGCATTGTCAAAATTGACTATAATACCAAATTTAAATGACGAGTACACTAAAGAGAAGGTAGTGTTTGCAACTAATATGTGAGAAAAAGAGATGACACTATTTTCTCAGTACTTACGCTTGTTTTGTTTGTGTAGATTGCACAGGTTTTGGACATGATTTCAAAACATTGCTACTGTTTTTGGTGGTCAGGGCGTATCTAACGATTTAAATCTATGCCTACCGAGGTACTCAGCCCTCAGCGCCGAGCGCGCGGAGCTCACGCGACGGTACAGATACCTACTGTGTAGGTAAATGTAAATAACCTCTGCATGAGGAAAAACCAAACTTAACATAAAAACGTAATCTCGAGATTGAGTGAGGCGTTGCGTTGCGTTGCGATATGTAGTTAGTTACCTGTAATGTTAGTTTTCCTGTGAAATTAGTGAGCGCGGGTAAAAACCTAATGGCAAACTAATGATACCTATTTGTAACCGGAAAAATCGACAAATATTCAGCAGAGCTTAGAGCCGAAAGTAAACACAAGTTTTGTAACTTTTGCCTATTAGTCCCCTTTGCTTCCCGCATGCGCAGTGACGGGGGGGGATACCTCAACCTCAACAGCCTGTATTGGTCCACTGCTGGACGCAGGCCTCCTCCCGATAAGCGCCTTATTGGCATTTATCTAGTGGAGGTAATGCCCATAATCCCCACGCTGGGCATGCGGGTAGGGGATCGCAGTTCGGTGGTTGATTTGTTCTGCAGGGAGCGCTGCTGCCCGTCCCCCGGTGAATACCCCTTAGTCGCCTCTTACGACTGGTGAAAAAAATGGTGGTTTTCATCGTAGACTTGCTATAACAAGAAGGCATTGGACATTGCCTAAGGTCATGCATGATGATTGTTTGTATTGAATAGGCGCCGACAATACTGGACCGATTTAAAACATTCTTTCACCAATAAAAAGCTTACTTTTCAGGGAGTGACATAGGCTATATTTTATTCCGGAATTCCCACGGGAACGGGAACTACGAGCTTGAAACCGCGAGGCGCTGGTGCCTTATAAAAGAGTAACTCAAGCATCAATGCACACGGGCCTAAATATTGTCGCTGATTGTGGAGTGATCCTGCGAGTTCCGTGAGCTTACAAAGTAGCCGGCGCAGCGCGGCGCACTCACTCACGTCTAAGTAATACAATAATAATGTCGGTGGTAAGGAAGCGTCTCCACAGACCGTGTCGATTCAATGTCATTACAACAAAACAAATCAAAGTATTTCGTCTGCACTAAACGAGTTTTAAAAGTTCTTCACGGTCGGTGAACATTCGAAAAAACATTTATTGCAAAATATGAATTAATCATTAATCTCAAATTGAACATGATCTTCCTCGTTTGGAGTTGTTTGCGATTCTGTACACTGTTAGTTGCGGGCGAAGGTTGTAAAATACGTTTATTTTTAAGAACATTAAAGCATAGTGTTGGATCGATGCGGGGAAATACACGGCGCGTTTGTGGCACTCGATGAGGTAACACTGACTACACACACACACACACACACACACACACACACACACACACACACACAGTACCCCAGGCCTTTCGCACTGTGGTGTGATTTTTAACGTTTGCATAAATGTCACTTGTTTCACTCTTATTTGCGAATGAGTACTTACTATCTACTGGTTAAGACTGCACTCTCGTCAAGCCTTCACTAAATACAACTTTACGCCTTACAAACAAATTAAAAAAAAAACTAACCGACACCTACCTATCAAGAAATCTCTGGAATTACAAGAGCTACGAAACTAACTTTGCAAGTAGATTAGATTCGAAATCAAGCGAATCCAGAACGGATTTTGAAAATTATATTTCAAAACTCGATGAGCTACGCTGAAATTAGGCATTCTCCTACCACATAAAAATAATAATAATATTGTTACCCAAACATAAGGTTGTTTTCCAATTTAAAAACGTTAAAATACCATCAAAAAATGTTTTTTAAGTTATTCTAATTGTTAGCGACGACGACTTTATGTGGATTAGATAAGGCTTAAAATAGTTAGAATACTTCATAAACTTGTTGTTTTTAAATAGAGTTCAAATCGAATGTTATTTTAGGTAAACAGAATATGTAATAGTAGTTGTGTTCAAGACGTCATAGAATAAGTAATAGTAGTTGCCCCCGAGCGACTCGCTATACATACCTACCTATATAAGTATAGATTAGTTTCTGGAACGAATAGAAAGGAAAGACAAGGACAATAAAATATTCTAGAATAATGAAAAGGGATAGCTATAGCTTCGGGAAATGTGTGGAATTTTCTAGGCGGGACCGATTTAGGTATAAAAGCTGGGCCTTTTGACCGGTTGATTATTCTGTTCTAAGCGATCGAAGAGTGAACAAGTGATATGGAAAATTATTAAAAGTGAATTATTAAAGTGCAGTTACAGTGACCTTTTGTGTTAAGTGCGTAGTTGAGTGTATATGGTTTAATAAACCAACTTAAAGTGTTCTGAAGTGTTTTTACTTGGACATCATTCCCGACCAGCCCTAGTTGAAGTCTTACACCTTCGACGAGCCCCTACACTAATGCATATTATTATACGCATTCAGCCGCGTACGAAACCAGGGGTTCGTAAATACGGGGGCTTTCACACGAGCAAACGAATATAAAACGTACGGGGTATTTCGGGAAATTCTGAAATCCCCTTCTTATAGATAGACTCACTGCGCATCCAGGTAGCACAGCGAAAACAAAATGAACTCATCGTAAAGATCAAGCTGTACTACGTGAAAATATAAAAAAATAACCTTCGGTCAGGTTACAATTCAATGTCAATTTTAAAATCCAAGAGTGTTACAAGGGTTTCTTCCGCCGAGGCAACCGAACTAGACAACTGGACAACCAGTTACCTGCATCGCTTCGCTAACGGCGCACATACTCATCAACCCACACACAACGCGGCTCGCTTTGTTCGCCTCGCTCTCAGACAAAGGAATATAAAGACAGCTTACGGTGAAATAAAAAATGAAGCCGTAGAAACCGTGCTCACCTTGTAAACACACGCGCTCACGCACACAAAAATATCAACCAAACCATGCGCAGTGCTCGTCAGTACCCGTCGCGGCACGAGCCAGGACACTTCGACGTGTAAATAGATAACTATGGTTTCCTGTGCAGTGAAGAACTGTAAAAATAGCAGCAGAAAGGTCAAGAAGTCGGAAGGAATAACGTTTCACTGAAATAACACCGTCAAACTTTCTAATAAACACTTGTTTTTGTTTTACTTGGAACACAAAACCTCAACACTCTGTTGTTATCAAAGACAATGACAATGACAGTGACATAGAGCACGAATGTTACCAGCGTATGATTTCAAATTTCCCCAAACTATTTGCTATTTTTCGCATCAAGGGTTCACATAATTGGTAGCTAACGAAAATTAAGGAAAATTTCTCGGTCCCCTCGGTTTTTGAGATTTGCTCCCCTTCCCGCTCTAACCTTCTTGCACACGGACCAACTTGGATCAAAACGTTTATGGCGTTTGTATAGAGGGGGACAAGTGATTTAAACTGATTTTTTTTAACCCCCGCCCCTTGTCCCAGACCCCCTCCCCCTTTGTAAGTGCTACTAGATAGCGACGTGATAGAAGAAATTTGATTGCAGGGTCGTATAGAGGGTATCTTCTTGAATCAAAGGAAAAAATGAATTAGCCCCCCTCTCGCCCCTTTTTTTAGCCCCCGTTGATATCTCCCAAATGGAGTGACTTGAATAAAAAAAAATAACAGCCGTGTAGACGAATACAAGTCACTTATTTAAGACAATTTTTTTACCCCCCATGCCCCCTAACTCCTCCCCCTTTTTTGAGTACTACCAAATAGAGGAGATTTCGAGGGGTTCTGATTGCAGGATCGTAGAGATAGAGGGTATCTTCTTGAATCTAAAAAAAATACCCCCCATCCTACCCCCTTTTTTAGCCCCCGTTGAGATCTCCCAAACGGAGTGACTTTACAGAATTTTTTTTTCACAGTCATGTAGAAGAGGGCAAATAATTTTAGAGATATTTTTAGAAGGATTTTGTTTGTAACTCGTTCTCCTATAGATAAGTAGACGTTGATTGTATCAATAAAATATTTTTTATTATTATAATTTCGTCTCTCATTTCATTCCTAAAAATAAACAAATGCACACATAATTTATTACACCATTTGTTTATAAACATACCCGACTTCTCCTGATCGCCATCTATCTTTAACCTATCCAATAATACTACTTCCCAAATTATAGGGAGTTTTTCTTTCAGATGGAAACACTTTCACGCACACAACTATAAAAAAGTGGCTTCATTTTTGAGTTCACCGTAAGATGTCTTTATATTCCTTTGTCTGAGGCCTCGCTGTGTTGGTGTAGGAACGTTACTTGACAGCCCTTACAAATTCAAGATGGCGTATGAATGGCTCGGAGTCTGCAGTCCAATAAACAATTTTTAACAAAAAAAAATCTGTTTAAAATAATATGAGATAAATTTCGGACTATTCTGTAAAAAGTTATGAGTCATACATAAAAAAATATACGCGTCGCGACGCGTATATGCTCCTTTTTTCGTCGGTTGATAACAACTACATAATATGTAGGTACTCACCGGTATCGTATCTGTCCTTGCCGGTGTCGTTGTCCAGGTCGTGTGGGGGCGGGGGCTGCGGGGGCTGCGGGGGCGCGCAGTCCGCGTCGGCGCAGGCGCGGCGCTGGCAGCGCTCGCCGCTCCAGCCCGCGCCGCACTGGCACGTCACGCCGCGCGCCGTGCTCACGCAGATACCCTGCAGGGGGGAGGGGGGGAAAAGGTACATACAACTGGCTATCATCCTTGCGCGATCCGAATGGGATCCAACGAGACTTTGAGAAAGGAGCTACGAGATGCTTGTTCCCAAACAAGCATCTCGTAGCTCGCGATGTGACCGGAATGTGCTCAATATATCTGAAGGCCTTACCTGGTTGAGGCAGTAGGTGCAGTTGTCAGGGCGGCACTGGAAGCCGCGCGAGGCGAGGCGCGCGCAGGCGGCCTCGGGCCCGCAGTCGGGGCCCCCCACGCAGCGCTCGCACCGCACACCTGAACACACATCATGTTAATACTCGGGGGAGAGTGACGCAACGGTAGAGAGTCTTGTCTTCCAGAAAGACTGGTGGGAAGGCACTGACGACTGCCAGATGTGCTAGGAAGGAAGATAGACGCGTAACGGGGGTTGGTGTGGGGGACACACGGCCGGATAGTTACCATAGTATCCGCTAGTGCAGGCGCAGTGCGCGGCGGGCCCCGGCTGGCGGCAGGTGGCGCCGTTAGTGCAGCGCAAGGCGGCGCACTGGTCCGCGCCTGCGCCGGGGGGCGGCGGGGGCGTTGCGCAGCGGGGGCCGGAGTAGCCCCCCACGCACACACACTGGAGACGGGAGTTATTCATTAGGTTTTTGAACACTGCACGGCCACAGAGGAGGCCAACACAAAACGGGGTGGGGAGGCCACAGAAAAGCTGAAATGAAGCTGTCAGTCACCAAAACTCCTGCTCCGATACTTAAAGGCTGCTAGTTAGGGCCTGTAGTCAGGGGGATAATGCACACTACACTCATAAGCGAGATATCCGCGCAAATCTTAGTTCCCCCACTTATACTCGTAATTAGAATTATGTTTGGGAACTAAAAAGTCTTAGCGAACTAGAACAATTAACGAAACTGAACCGTTACCAATATCCATAATCGCAAAGCCGCACTTCACTTGGGACAAAAAGAAATGAAATAGAATACCTTGAGCGGGTGTAAGTCATCGGCGGCGGGCTGCGCCGCCGGGTCGAGCAGGCAGAGGCCGCGGTGCAGGCAGTGGCGCGCGCAGCGCGAGTGCTGGCAGCGCGCGCCCGCGTACAGCGCGCCGCACGCGCACGACTCCGCGCCCAGCGCCGAGCGCGTGCACGTGCCCGGCCCGCACGACAGGGAACACGACGTGTTGCCGGGGGCCGACGGGGGCGGGGGCGGGGGCACGAGGGAGGGCAGTCCGCTGCGGGATATCACGCACGTCACGTTCTCCTGGACAACGCGAGACACATGATGAGATATGATCAGACAATCCTGAATATCAGAATACATTTCCTTATAGTATCCTCTAAAGCATGACTCACGGGTGTGGAGTAGTCCTGCGGCACGAGTCCGTCGGGGCAAAGGCAGGCGACGCCGCGCGCGGCCGCCGAGCGCACGCACAGCGCGCTCGCGTCGCACGCCGACAGGCACGGGTCACCATCTGTGAACAACAGGGCGGCGTGCTTTAGGTGGGCTCCGGTACCCCACGAGCTGATGCAGTAGGTGAGGGTGTACTGACCGTGCGGCGGGAACATGGCTTGATGCGCGAGCGCGAGCGCGGTGACGGGGTGGTTGGCGGCGCGCAGGCGGCGCGGCGTCGCGGCGACGGCGCGGCGCGGCACGCGCGTCACGCCGCGCCCCGCCGCGCACCACGCCCACTCCTCCCACACCGCTAGTCGCAAGCACGCCGGCCCGTACACGGTGATCAGGCTTGCGTTGTTGGCCGCGGTTAGTTCTACCGCTTCTGTGAAAAACAATTATTATTTTTAACATAAATTACGTAAAAAAATATACAGATGAATTTAAAACCTTTTCTTTTATTGAAGTCGTTCAAAAATGCCGGCGTTCAAATTCATTTGTAAATGATACAAAGACCTCAAAGTCCTCTATTTTAGTAAGGCAAAGATAACAAATACACGTAGTTTTTTCTAGAAATTTTACTTCTCTGCTTACTACTGCTCACAACAGTGTTAAAAAAAATCCTAAAGTGAGTGTTAACCTCCATCTATGTAGAGATGCGGTGGCTGCGGCGCGCTGGGCACGTCGGGCACGTGCAGGAAGCGCGCGAGCGTGGCGCGGCCGCCGCCGTCCAGCCGCACGGTCTCCAGCAGCCCCCAGTACGCGTCCACGGCGTACAGGCGCCGCGCCGGCGCGTACAGCGCCAGCGCCGTCAGTCGCCGCGCGCGCCGCGCCATCAGCCGCCGCGCGCCCGCCCCGTCCTGCCCCGCCGCCCACACGCCGCCGCCGCCGGCGCCGCCGTCCGTCCAGAACATCTCTCTGATTAACAGAAAACGTTCAAGTTTCATAGACAACATTCATGACAATCATGAAGAGAGCAGGCCCAAGGTAGAACCTTGTGCAACTCCGGATGTGATATCACAATTTTATTGTTGAAATGTTAAAGATAATGGCAAAGGAGCAAATCAATCAAGGGATAGGGCTGCAGTCGGTGAAGCTTGACCGCTCAGTGTAGTTCTAACGTGAGTCGTCGCCGCAGACCGAGGGCTCCCCCTCGGGGAGAGCTGCGGGTGGGAGGGGGTGTTAGTGAATGTACCTGGTATCGTTGTAGAGCACTATATCGAAGGGCTCGGCGTCGGAGCGCGCGTGCAGCGTGGCGCGGCGGCGGCCGTCCAGCGCGGCGCAGTGCACGCCCCCGCCGCCCGCGCCGCCTCCGTCCGCCTCCGTCCAGTACACGCGCCCGCTCACCCACTCCACCGCTACGCCGCGGATCGCCCGCGCTGAACGGATCTACACACACACAACATCATTGCTAAGATAAGCAAATCACTCCAATCAATTAACTATAAACACTATATTTCTACTATTTATACTATTCTATTTAAAAAGGTATTTTTAGTCATATGTACAAAACACATTGACATACTGTTAAACGAGATAGGGTTTAAGATTTAATAGTCTTTAAAATATTAATCATGCTCACTCTCTAATCAGATTTACAGAGATCAATATTGTTTAGAAGTTCTTCATGGATCTAACGAACACGATGGACCCTGTCTTTGTCCATGAATCCTAAGAATATAGCAATTCAAGGTTTATCTGATCGTTAATAAGCTAATTTATAGGAGCAGCTGACGCATGCACAAGAATTCTTAGCGTGAGAGGGATACATCTGTATGCCCGGGTGCGGTGCGGTGCAGGGGAGCTTTGAGTGCCCACTCTGTTTATATAGTAGAAGCAGTACTCACGATGACTTCAGCGCCGGTGGAGGCGAGGTCGGGCGCGTGGTGCGGCGCGCGCATGGTGCGCGTGACGTCACGCCGCGTGACGCGCCCCCCCTCGTCCCCCCAGTACACCCACCACGTGTTGCCGATCAAGGCCACAGCTATGCTCGTTATCTCTGCCCTGAGGACACAAGTTCATGGAAATTAAGTCAATGGTTTCTCACTCACTATATTTATTTATTTATTTATTATATATATGTATAGTTAACGCGCAGCATTGAGAAATGAGTCTTGAATAAGGAAAGTTTCAGCACTGAGCTTTAAACGCTCTTATCATATTTTAGATGAGCGAGTTCACTTAAATAGCTTTTCTCGCTGGAAAACTATAGTAGAGATCTTGCAGGAAGTGTGAACTTAGTTGTTCAATTCAATTCAATTCATTTATTCATTTGTGATACACAGGTATTAACATGGATGTTCAGACATAAATTAGAGCACTGTGATCTGCCATTTGGCGTACAAATTTTCTTATTACATATTACAAAATCTAACAATGGAGAATTGTTATATTGCCTATTTTCATTATTGCACGAAATACAATGTAGTTTTCATGATCAGGGAAGAATCCTAGTTGTGTCTGGATTCTTGTTGTTACACATTATGTCCCAGTCCCTGTTCTTGAGACCAATATGTACAAGGTGCAATGTGTTATTCAGGCTATGCATGTGATATCAACTTCCTATGTTATTATTGTTTACCAATATCTACGCGAGGAATGTGTCACGTCACCTATAAACGTTACTGTTATACTTTCATGTTAACTTTCAGCTAATTAATAAATCAGTTGCGAACTTACCTACTGTTGGAGGACTTATCATTTACAGTACCCCAAACCCATTACAACAATCATGACGATTTAATGTTTTGCACAAGAAAGAATCAGGCAGTATCCTGGATAAAGGTCCGTCAAATATTTTATTTCTTTTGTGTATCTTTTGTGACGTCACACCTGGCTAAAAAGTGTTGCAAGCTGTGAAATTACGTGAAACTTTAAACATTAACTGGCTACATCTTCATCATTTTTGTTAAATCTATTGTGACAATTGAACTGACAAACTAATTATAATTTTGTAGAACACTATCGTATTGATAGTTTATGGGCTGTTCTGTAGCAGCACTCACTTGGAGTGGTCGATCTCGGGCCAGTCCCCCTCCCCTCCCGCCGCGTCCCCCTCCCCCGCGTGCTTGTGCGCGTCCCACAGCCGCACGGCGCCGCCGCCGCCCACCACCAGGATCGCACGGTCGCCTGGAATTACCACTTTATTTACAGGAACGTAAAGTTTGTATTTGCTAGGAATATTACAGAAAAATAAAGAGGACTGTAAGTTTGTAAGTGTAAGGTTGAATGTCGCGTACCGGTAGCTTCGCAGGTGAGAGTGCCGTCGGGTAGCTGTCGCTGTTTGAAGCCGGACACGCATCTGCAGGGACAGAGAATGGGGATAGTGATCAATAAACTACTCACTTACTGTACTCGTACCAGCTGTTAAGCTAGTACAGCTGATAGATAGACGCAAGTGCAAGAGGCCGTGCGGTATGTACGGTTATGTAGACTTACTTGCAGGTGTGGTTGTTGTGTTTGGGCAGGCAGAGCTGCGAGCAGGCCGTGTGCGGGCACGCCTTGTCCATCTCTGGAACAATCATCACACTTTATCTACCTTCACGGCCAAATAATACGGTCCTATTTGCATTATTCGCTCCTGAATATTTTTTTACAATTATTGTAAAGCTGTCAAGGCACTATGATCCAGTACGTTATGTTATAGTTACCAGAGTCGCAGGCGGCCACGTCGAGCACGCAGCGTCCGTCGGCGCACTGCGTCTCCTCCCCCCCGCACTCCTCGCCCAGCCCGCGCCGACGCTCGCCTGCAAACATGCCTCAATGAGCTCGCAAGCTTTTTTAAATTTATTTATTCATTAATTTTTTTACGCAAGCATCGGTGTCGATTCTCTTGTTTTAGGATTAGCAAAAATTACGAAATCCTAATTTTTGCTAATCCTAAAACAACAGAATCGACACCAATGCTTGCTCCAAATAGATTAAATGAATATGAAATAACTAATAATAATGAAAAAGATAAAATAGACTACTAATAATAATGAATAGATAAAAATTTCAAATAGATTAAAGCTATTCTATGGTCGAAAAATTAGACAGACACGTTTAAAATTAGGATGACAGCTCTAAAATTAAGCTGACACACCTAAAACAACCAATTCAATTTAGTTAAAATAGCTATAACCCTATTCCTTGCATAACATTTTAGTTGTTTGAAAAATTAAACTAACGGGTTTCAAATTAGGATGACAGCTCTAAAATTAGATTGACAGATCTAAAATAACTCAACTTAGTTAAAAGTAGCTTTAACCCTATTCTTTGCATTACATTTAAGCTGTGGTTAGAAACGTGTACCTAATTTTAGCAGGCATCTAATTAGGTCATGATTAAAATTTAACGATTGTAAACTGGTATCGATTTGAATTTCTAAACGATTTCTCATACAAATAGATGAACTGTTTGACCCATGTAAAGAAGTATTCTGAAATAAGATTTTAGAAAAAAAAACATATTTTGTTCACAGCAACGGCTCAACTAAGATAGGTTTTGTGATTTTCAAAAACGTTTTAATATAGATATTTTTAGGATCTGTATAGAGAATACCATAATTTTTAGGTCAACCTAGCATATAAAACTTAGAAATCGTAAAATTTAGGTTAGGAATCCTAAAACAACAGAATCGACACCATTATCTAGACAGAGGGTAGGCTAAATAATAGCGCAATAGCCTACCCTCTGTCCAGCATTAGTACATTTCTAGAGATGTCAGTTCAGTTCTCTCAACATTTAGAAGGAGTTAGATGAAACTGGTGAAATGACAGCGTCGTGCAGACTCACAGAGCAGCGGCGTCTCGTCGGAGCCGTCGGGGCAGTCCTTGAAGCCGTCGCAGACGAGCTGCGCGGGCGCGCACGTGCTGTCGTCGCATCTGCGGAGCGAGGGGCACATCAGCTTTCACAATATACTACTTTCATTCTATTCGAAGCAAGCCGCCCCCCATACACACGTGTCGCGCTCGGATCCCACAGCGTGGCTCGCTGTGGGATCCAAGGTGTGCCTTAGTATGCAGAGACTTCCATTATATTAATAGGGTTGCATCCCTGATACAGCCTAATCTATTATCGAATTGACCATAGCATTTGAAACAGATCATGGTGTTCATACCGGAACATGTCCTGCCTGCAGGGCTGGTCCCGGCAGCCGCGCTCGTCGCCGGCGTCCGGGCAGTCGACGCGCGCGTCGCATCGCCAGGCGCCGGGCACGCGGCACGCGGCCGTCCCGTTGGCGGCGCACGACGCCTCGTCCGAGCCGTCGGGACAGTCCGCGGAGCCGTCGCACCACCACTCGCGCGCGATGCAGCGCTGGGCGCGGGCGCAGAGCGCGGCGCGCGGCTGGCACGCGGCGCAGCGCTCGTCGGAGCTGTCGGCGCAGTGCGCGCGCCCGTCGCACCGCGCGCTGCGCCGCACGCACTCGCCCGACTCGCAGCGCCACTCGGACTCGCTGCACGCGCGCGGCACGCAGCCCATCTCGTCCGCGCCGTCGCCGCAGTCGTCCTGCACATACGACCTATCATTACAGAAGGTCCCGTACTCTCTAACTACTCTCTAACACTCGTCACGAGCGGTACCTCGGAGTCGCAGCGCCAGCGGCCGGGGATGCAGCGGCCGTCGGGGCAGCGGAAGTAGGTCGGCTGGCACGGCAGCGGCGTCGCGTCTCCGCACTCCTGGAACACGACACACAGGTCGGACCACGGTACTTGACATCTCCCCAACAAGTTGTCGACATCAAGTGTTGTTCGTTACCTTCTCGTCCTCGAGCGTGGGGCAGTCGGCCTCGTTGTCGCAGCGCCAGGTGGCGGGGATGCAGCGGCCGCTGGCGCAGCGGAACTCGTCCGAGGCGCAGGTTCGAGTCTCGCAGTGCGCGCCCTCGTCCGACCCGTCCGCGCAGTCGCCGTCGCGGTCGCACACCCACACCATCGGCAGGCACTTGCCTCCACTCTCACATGAAAACTACAAAACCAAATATACAAACAATCATAAATAAATAGGTCAGTTTTACAACAAAACATAGTTAAGATGTAAAAGGTACGCCTTTGATAGAGCGCAAATACAATGTTAGCAGCACTTTCACCCACACCTGTATACTGTGAGACATAACACAATGCTCGTGCGTAGCTGAAGTAAACTTATCTTGAAGTATCCACTGACAACAGAAGTTCCTTACAGAAAAACGTAATGGTGATCGGCAGAAATAATTTTTTTTTATTCTTGGTGATCATCGATCAAAAATTTCGCGGCCGGCGAAATTTTTGATCGATGTTGGTAATTGATTAAACACGAGCGAATGCTCGACAGGTTTAGAATGAACAACAAGGAAGAGAAAAAAGTGCGAATATTGTACAGAAGAATTTATGAGAAAACTGATGAAGCGATGGAGCTTGGAGTCTTACATGATGAGGCGGGCAGGTGCGCGGCGGACAGTCGGCCTCGTCGTCTCCGTCGGGGCAGTCGGCGTTGCCGTCGCAGCGCGCCGCCGCCGCCACGCAGCGCGCCGACACGCCGCGCGTCGCGTTGCCGCGGCACTGCGGACACACATCCACCTCACTACACATTCTGAGGATCAGCTAGGGACTGCTAAAATACTCACTCTAAAGATATCTAGATGTCGTTATGATATAATATGCTAGCTAGACGATGCTAGCAGGATCACGTCCTACCTTCCACTGCGTCATGAGACAGGTGAAGGCGTCGCAGTCGCGCTCGTCGCTGCCGTCCCCGCAGTGCGGCGTGGCGTCGCAGAGGTGCGCGGGGTGCACGCAGCGCCCGTTGTCGCACTGGAACTGTCCCGGGCGGCAGCGGAAGCCGGGGCACGAGGCCGGCTCGTCCGACCCGTCGCCGCAGTCATCCTGCACGCACACGCAACTATTCACAACACCAGACGACGCTTTTCTTCTCAGGTTCAAAAAAGCAAGGCCAAAAGATACCAGAGTTCAGTTTATGTATAAGTTGAAAAACTGCCAAAAGTTCACACAAATAGATTCTTTGTATATATAAGAAATAGTTAGGTGGCGTCGGTCAGGCGTCTACACTATGTCTGGTGCTGTTCCCTGTTGACACGAGCGGTGTACCTGAGTATCGCAGCGCCACCAGAAGGGGATGCACTTGAGCGCGTTCTTGCAGACGAAGTGCGCCGACGTGCAGTTGTCCTCGCACGTGCGTCCGTCGGCGCGCAGCACCCAGTGCTCGGGGCACGCGCAGCGCGCGCCGGCCGCGTGCGTGTCGTTCGCGCCCGTCAGCAGACACAGCCCGGAGCAGTTGAGGCGGGCGCACAGGTCGGACAGCTCTACACAGATACACTACAGTCAGTACAGAACACACATCGTAGAGTAGAGAGAGAGTGGTAGGTAGTGAACTGACCGGGCACGGGCGGCTGGCGCGCGGGGTGGAACACGCGCAGGTCCATGGGCTTGTGCACGGTGGTGGTGAGCGTGCGGCACTCGTACGCACCGCCGCTCTCCAGCGACGCGTTGTGTTCCTGTACCAATACATATTATTATCATCACATCAGCGCATGTAAGTATGTATAGTCAGCAAAAATTGCGCCTTACCACCACTAGGGTGATTTTTCTGTGAAGTGAATTGTACGGTGCAACCGCATCATTCTATCGTGTCAGCATTTTCCCCTTATTTAATCATAAAGATGTAAGGTCTCTTACACCTTTAAAATGATAGATGTTATTAATTGATAAATGGATTTATTTCCAACAACTACGAGCTAATGATAGTGATAAATGAGACACGCGCCCGGTATGATGGGCTAACATGAACTGATGCGAGCACGCGCCTAGACAATGCTACAATAAGGGAAAAATGCTGACACGAGAGAATGATGCGGTTGCACCGTACATATTCCCGACAGCGAGATGAGAAGATGCGGGTTAATTGATATAAACTTAAGAGTGACCTATACGAGAAGTATTAATGATAATGATACTAAATGCTAATGATAGTACATGATGAAAAAACATTTTTTGTTAGTAAAACTACAGCTAAGTAAAAATATTTAACCTATACAAGTCCTTGGTTTCAGTGATATCGATCGCGCGAAAAATAGGCGACGACGCCTTATCTAAACGATCACTTTGTACGACACTTGCACTACCACTACTAACACAAGTATCACTGATAACGCTGCTGAAACGCGGGGCGGCGGCCGGCAGTGACAGAGGCTGTGCCTCCACCGCCAGGGCCGTCGCCGTAGCCGGAGCGCGCGCGGGCGCTGGCAGCTGGCCAGCGCGCCAGCGCGCGTGGCCGCGGCGCGCGCGCCTCCACGCGCAGACTGTTCCCACTGCGATCCCCGTGCCCACAATCAAGTAGATCACGGTGTATTGATGTACGTCGTGATAAGTGATATTCTCCGTAATACTCTCCTCGTTCTTCATCTGTTCTATTTGTTCTTTTATTTTCGCCAAGTAGGCTTTCTCTTCTTTGTCTTCAGAGGTCCAGTTGGCAGTGATAGGGACGGTTATGTTTATGATATGATTTATCGGTGCAATTGTTATCTCAGGGACGTAAATCTCAGAGTGCACATGGATGTTTGATGATGGTCGCCGAGGTGAGTAGATGGTGAAGTCCTCTCCCTTTATTATGCAACCTTGACCGAGACTCATGATGCCGGCCCGGCTTATCTGTTCAGTTGATATTTGATCCTCGCATATGATTCTTAGTAAACAAACGTCACAGCAAAAATAGTAGTATGTATTGGGCGTGTGCAATTCTCTCCACGTATTTCTGCATTTTGTTGACTGAATTAGGCAAGTACTTGTGCCGGGATCCTTGACACATAGGCTCATGTCGGATATGATCTTAAAAATGGGACCTTGAATATTACACAAATAGGTATCTGTGTTTGTGTTAAGGCATGATTTGATATCTGTTATAGGTACGTATGTATCTTTTTGTATGTTTATAGCTAAATGTTCTGCTACTGGAATGATGCTGATAGTGTTATCTCTATCCATTCGAGGGATAGGAAGGACTTGATAGGCTTCGAAGGTTTCCCTGCTGACGAGAGGAATTTTCACTTCAAAGATAAGGTATGATTTCGTCATTCGTGCTTTGATTCGCAAAAGATGATATATCCTCCACAAATCTGTTTGTATGTTACTTATAGGTAGACATAGATCTTGCTGTAGTTGACCGGAAATGATATTTAGCTGCTGTTGAAGTTGTTCCGGCGTGAGTAGGTGTATGCTAAATTTACCGTTGTTTACGTTGGTAATGATATCTAATAATGATTCTTGTATGCTGCTTAATTTAGACAACATATTATTTGCAATGATAGCTGATAAGATAAACTCGTTTTTAAGTTCAAGCTGTTGTATTTCGGTTGTTATTTGATTAGCTGAGCTTTCTAATCTTTGAATGTGCATATCAATTAGTGTGTGCTGTTTATTGATAGATTGTTCCATTCTTTTGATAAGGTTGTATTCAGACTCGACAACAGATGTTTGATTCTTCCATAACATCGCTAAATGATTGTTGTTTGTGTGTATGATATCGATGTCCTTTTGATATTGTTGTGTGAACTCGTCGTCAAGTACTCCGAACAGCTGATGCGCTATGTACCCGACGCCGTTGATAAGGCCTCGCTTCTTTCGATGAAGGTCGTGTGCTGAGAACTGCTGATTTAGTAACTTCTGATCGTAGTAGCGGAGTTCTGTAAAGCCGTGTTGTAATTGTGTAAGGACGATCTTACAATGTGATGGTGCGTTGCCCTTTGTGTTATCGCATGTGTTTACAAGGTTGTTGAAGAACTTATCCATTGCTGCGAAACCTTCCGAATAGGGTTGCATGTCATAATAGACAATGATTTTCCAATCGTCTCTAATTACCTGGATATTTGACATCTTGTCGAAATATAACCCTTTCGTGCTGTTCAATGCTGTGATATTATGCGACCCAAATGCTGTTGTAAGTAGATTCAGGACCACAAAAATTGATAGAAGGATTGACGTCATAGTTGATCGTGATTTAGGCGTCTTGATATTGGCGGGTTTTTCTGATTTCGTGTCTTCTTCCGGTGCGTGAACGATTGTCGATAGTTTAATGATTGGTCGTTTGATAATGCCGTTTTTTGTTTTAAGTGATACGACGCGAACACACTTGTCCTTGCCGGGGTGTAGCTCTACAACCCTACCTAACGCCCATTTGCCGGCGGGAAGGTTGGCGTCATTGATGATAACAATGTCGTTGATTTTGATATTTGGCTGTTGTTGTTTCCATTTACTTCTGATAGACAGCTGACTTAAATACTCCGACCGCCATCTTTTCCATACGTCGTCAAAAATCTTTTGCGTGAGTTGCCATCTCGTGCGTAGATCTTTCTCTGTTTCTATGATGGTTAGGGTTGGCCCACTCGATAGAAAATGTGCCGGTGTGAGGGAGTCCAGTTCGTCAGGGTCTTCTGATAATGCGCAGAGCGGCCTACTATTCAAACACGCCTCTAACTGGGATAAGATGGTCGAAAACTCTTCGAAGGTGAGTTTTTGTTCTCCAATCACTCTCTTCATATGATACTTGAGGCTTTTGACAGAGCTCTCCCACAAACCTCCTGCGCTGGGGTAAGATGGTGCGTTGAAATGCCACTGAATCTGCATGCTTGATAATTCATTGATAAATGTTTCGTCTGATAAAAATAAAAAAATAAAAATAAAATAAAAATTGTTTATTTCGGACAATTTGAAATCCATAGTATGTTAGTACAAGAAAATACAATAATTAACCTAGATGTTAGTACTTATATAATATAATATTAAAATAAAATAGTCCTCATTAAATTGCTTTCTGGATAAGGCTTACCCAGAAAGATGAGGAACATCTATCAGATAACGTCCTCAGGATGCCGTTGCGACTGTCCCGTATTCTGCGGATCAGGGATGCAGTTTTTTTGCGGATAATAGCGTCAAAACCATCCGTTTGATATTCCGCAAACATCCCTGACGCGCTACAGAAGCGAGGAAGCCGCAACATCATCCTGAAAACGTTATTGTATTGGATGCGTAGAGTTGCTAGCGACTTTTTTGTATGGTTGACCCACAGACTTCCCGTGTACATACTCTGGCAGTAAGCTTTGAAAAGCGTGAGCTTTACTTCTTCAGTACAACGGGAAAATCTGCGAGCCACCATATTGCCTCTCACTGCTAGAGCTCTACGCTCCCTCTCAATGTCCGCATCGTCTTTAAGGTCGTCGGTAATTATATGTCCCAAGTATTTAAATTTCGATACTCGTTTTATGATCAAGCCATTTAGGGTAATAGGATTCGTATTGACAGTACAATTACCGGCGGCCCCAAAAACCATGCACTCTGTTTTCTTAACATTATAAACAAGACCATGTTCAGTGGCATATGCTTCACAAAAACGTACCATTTCTCTCAGGCCACTCACCGTTGGGCTGAGCAGCACCATATCGTCTGCGTAACTTAAGTTATTGGTGCTGACGCCATCTATACTACAGCCGACACGCATGTTGCTCAGCCCCACGATGAGATCATTGACATAAATATTGAAAAGGTTTGGAGAATTTAGCCCCCCCTGTCTCACGCCATTGTCCAGCTTATATGCATCTGAGAGTGAATGAGTGAATGATAAGGTTTGTTTGATATTGATATATTCTTTCTGTAGAATATTATTGGCGCCGACAAAGTTTGTCCCGTTGTCACTATAGATGTGCCCGGGCGCTCCCCGTCTGGCAGCCATCCTGCGCAGCGCGGCCAAAAAAGCCGAAGCTGTGAGGTCTGATACCAACTCCAAATGGACGGCCTTCGTCACCATACAGACGAAGACCGCCACATACCCCTTGGTAGTTTTTGCTCCTCTTCCTTTGTTGTATTTAACATCGACGTATCCTGTAAAATCAATTCCAGCATGATAAAACGGACGTCCAGGATTTGTCCTGGATTCCGGTAGGTCCGCCATAATTTGAAATTGCTTGTAGGGATCATTTCGTCTGCATTTGACGCAGGTACGTAGTCTTTTTAACAGTACGATTTCCTCCTAAAATCCAGTACCTCTGTCTGAGGTGTGATGACGTCAGGCGCGACCCCCCGTGAAATGTTTGCTGATGTGATTGATTGGTTAATAATGACGTTAGTCGGGAATTGTTAGGTATTATCAGAGGGTGTTTTCTGTGGTAGCTGATGTTTGCGTTCCGAAGCCTCCCTCCAACCCTTAACAATCCGTCTTCATCTACAAAAGGCGACAGATTCAGTAACCGACTCTTTTTTGATATGGGTTTGTTTGCTTTTAAGTCAGCCATTTCTTCCGAAAAGTCTGTTTCTTGAATATTTTCGATGATTTTGTTATGAGCTTTTTTCAACTCCGATAGTGATAAGCACGCTGAGGTGACGTCACTGTGACGAGTCACTCGAAGTATCCACGCCACGACGCGCACTACTCGCGACAAACTGCTTGACTTGCACAATAAGTCTTGAATGATATCGCTACTATGTTTATTTTGTGTTGATACGTTTGTTTGTATTTTTATCTCTTCGTTTGTAGTGTAAATTGGTTTGAGGATTTCACTTTTTGCGTTAAACGAAGATAGCCATACCGGACCATTCCACCACAATGATAATTCCGCCAGTTTTTCTGCTAATATTCCTCTACTGGCACAGTCCGCGGGGTTGTCAGATGATTTAACATAGCGCCAGTTTTCAGCTGGCACAACCTGGACTACCTGTCTCACTCTATTAGCGACGTAGGGTTTCCACTTACTAGGGTCCCCATTGAGCCACCCGAGTACATCCATCGAATCTGTCCAACAATGAATGCTAACTTTATAATCCGGCAGACATTTTAATGCTTTAGTGATAAGTTTTGATAAGAGCAGAGAACCCGCCAATTCCAATCTAGGCAGGGATAAGTTTTTATTCTCAGCTACAATTTTCGCTTTTCTTGTGATCAACCTCACTTCATTCTGATTTTTTATTTTACAATAGATCACACAAGAAATTGCTTTTTGGGATGCATCACAAAATCCGTACATCTCGATTTCTTTGTCTTTGTTTGTTTTCAGCCATCTAGGTACTTTCACTCTGTTGATATTGATAAGGTCTTTCCTGATTTTCTCCCACTCATTCTTGATATCTTCAGATGTTTGTTCATCCCATCCTGTGTTAGATGTCCATACTTGTTGAAAGAGTAGTTTCAGTTTTGTAGTGATAGGTGAAAGCCATCCTAGAGGGTCAAAGATCTTTGATATGTTAGAGAGTAAAACCCTTTTCGTCAGTTTGGCAGTGCTCTCGTTGACGTCGACCTTTAGCTGGAATGTGAAGTGATCATCTTGTGGATGCCATGCCAATCCCAAAGTCTTCGTAGTACTCTCTGTCGATCTGAACTGATATGACTTTTGTTCGACATCTTGATTTTGCTGTAAATGATTGATAATTTCAGGTTGGTTGGAGCCCCATTTTCGCAAATTGAACCCCCCTGACTTCAGTAACTGAATCAAGTCAGTTAGTAGTTGTTTGGTGGCTTCGATGTTTTGTTCTCCGCTAAGGAGATCGTCCATATAGAAGTCTTCTTCCAGTGACTTAGCGGCTCTACTGGACTGATATTTGTTCCCTTCAATTTTGGCTAAATGCTTTAACGTCTTCATAGCCAAAAAAGGCGCCGCGGCATTTCCGTAAGTAACCGTCAATAGTACATACTCACGCCACCGTCTTTGATCATTTTCATCCATCCAGATGATTTTTTGATATGATTGATCGTCTTCATGTACCATAATCTGTCGAAACATCTTTTCGATGTCTGCAATTATAACAAACTCGTACTGGCGCCACTTCAAAATCAATTTGAATAGGTCTTGTTGTAGGTTCGGCCCACGGCATGTCAAATCGTTCAGACTGTTACCAGTAGATGTTTTCGCAGAGGCGTTGAAGACCACTCGAAGAGCTGTTGTTGTAGAGTCGGTGCGTAGTATCGGGTGATGAGGTAGGTAACATCCCTTTGATGCAATCTCATTACACTGACGCATAGGACCCAAATTGATATATTCATTGATAAATGATATGTACTCCTGGGCAATTTTTCGCTGTTTAGCGAAGCGTTTTTTAAGTTGCCGAAATTGCGCCACAGCAGCAGGTTTTGAATCTCCCAACTTCTCTGATAAATCTGATTTGAATGGAAGGCGCACTACAAAACGCCCATCTTCCATCCTTTCTGTAGTTTGGTCGTAATACTCCAAACACTTTTGATCTTCTTCCGATATGTTTTGCTCTTCCGGGATACTTTCGATTGTCCAAAATCTCTGTAAATCCTCGGTATCATTGATAATAACGTTACAGTGATAACTTTTCTGTACGTTTCCGCTTAAAATCCAACCAAATCGAGTCTCCTGTGCAATTGGGCAATTTTCCATCTTGATAATACCACCCTGTATAATCTCCGCGTAAACTTCAGCTCCAAAAAGTATGTCGATTGGGCTACTGATATGATAAGTGTCGTCCGCGAGAGGTAGGTTATTCAGGTAGGTCCAGTTAGGCTTAGGAAATAATTGATTTGGCAAATTATTGATAAGTGATTTCATGATATGAACTTCAGTTTGAAGCTCGTAGTCGCTGTGGATCGATCCACATGTGATAGACATGATACCCTTGCAGTTGTTTATTTTGGACCCCACACCGGTTATTACCCCCCTGCGAGGATAACGCGGCAGCCCTAAAAGTTGAGCCGCGTTTTCAGAGATAATAGATGTTTGAGGTCCTTGATCTATAAGGCAACGCATCGTAACAAAACTTCCATCAGCTTTCTGTACATAAATTTTTGCCGTAGCTAATAAAACTTCTTTGTTATCATTATCTGATGACGCATGGTTATTCGACGCTGTCTCTGTTTGAGTCGAGGCGCTTTGAGATGCTACGCTTTGAGCTTGAGTCACGTTACTGTTAGAAGATACCTGTGTCTTTGTTTTAGATTTATTATTAAAATAAACATTATGCAGAATCGTATTATGATTGTCATTGCATTCGCGGCAACGTTTCTCCGAAATGCATGCTTTCCCATGGTGTGAGTAGAGACAATTCTTGCAAAGCTCAAGTTTCGTTATCGTATTGCGCTTTGACTCGGCCGATAATTCCAGAAATTTATTGCATTGGAATAAAGCATGATTCTGTTTGCATAAAGGACATTTCGTGGAATTTGTGTTTGTATGATATGCTCTTGGATTAGATTTAAGTTCATTTTTCTGATTTTTGATAAATGATGATGATGAATCTTTCCCCTGTTGCTGGGGAGATTTAGTGTTTTCTACCTTGCGTTTTGATGTCTCCAATGACGTAAACTTGGTCTCAAGATAGGTCAAAAATTCGTGGAGGATGGGTAGCTCTCTCGGGTTCTTCACAGCTAAGACGTAATCCTTGTATGTGTCAGGGTCTAGTTTTTGTGATAAGATATGCACGAGAAAGGGGTCCCAGGTTGATACATCAACGCCTAGGTTTTTGATAGCGTTTAAGCCTTCGTTGGTGGTGTCGTGGATCTTCTTCAGCTGCGCTGCGGTCTGCTGCTGCATCACCGGCAGGTTCATGATAAGATTCATATGCGAAGTAAAAATCATCTTCTTATGATTATACCTTTTATTCAAAAGATCCCAACACACCTGATAATTTTCTGATGTGATATGCAGATGTTGGATGAGCTTTTCAGCTTCTCCTTTGACCTTACTTTTTAAGAACTGCATTTTCTGCGCGTTTGATAAGGCCGGGTTTTTATGAATAGTCTCTGTAAAGAGATCTTTAAAACTTACCCACTGATATAGCTACCTCCAAAAGTAGGTAGGTCGATGACTGGTGTGGACTTGTTGCGATGCACCATGGAACTCATCTTGATATTGATATCTCTCTTAATATTAAGATACCTCTGTTCGTAACTACCGAAGGTCGCTTCATACTCCTCATTTATGCCGCTCAACTCAAGGTCAAGGTCCCAATGAAGAGAGTCAATCGCTGACCAACGTGTTTCGATTGCTCTTAAAGCATCTTCAAATTCCCATTTATCCGACATGATTTCGATATTAATATTGCCTATGGTTCGATAAAATGCCTTAAAATTAGTCGTTTGTTTGCGTAGCATTTCGTCTGTCTTACTGCTAGTGCCGCGGTCTTGATGAAGTATAGGTGAAGGTACGTACCCTGGCTGCGGAGTAGTGTTACCCGGAGTCGAAGGGACGGACTTCCCTGCTGCACCTAAGGGAGTCGGTGGACGCAGAAGAGATTTTTCCTCCGAAACTTCAGACAAATACTTGGTGATATACGCTCGTGCTTCTTCGTAGAACGCTTGTGATATGCGTTTGAGGAGAAATACTCATGAGATTTATCCTCCGATCCGCTGAGTTTGATGTGATTATTTTGAAAGTCCTGCCAATAGGATTCGAGTGTACTCAGACGTTTCTTGACGTTCAGAACCGTTTTCCTATCTGGACCATCTTTTTTAAAATTGGTGAGGAGGGTATTCATCGCCCCCATCAGTTGATACTGGGTCTGGATGACGTCTTCCATTGTCATCGCCATGATGATGATTGATATTGATAAGCTTTGATAACTCACCGAAGGCTGGCTGGTTACCTTACGCGACGATCCAAAATCGCAGGGGTGCAATCCAATAATTAGGTTAAACACACTAATATTACAAATGCACACGCGACTGGTCCCGCCTTCGGTGGCTCGAAGGACCATAAAGATGTAAGGTCTCTTACACCTTTAAAATGATAGATGTTATTAATTGATAAATGGATTTATTTCCAACAACTACGAGCTAATGATAGTGATAAATGAGACACGCGCCCGGTATGATGGGCTAACATGAACTGATGCGAGCGCGCGCCTTGACAATGCTACAATAAGGGAAAAATGCTGACACGAGAGAATGATGCGGTTGCACCGTACATGAATAGTTGCCAACCCCGGCTTGCTCGATATCTTTCGTTTTTAACGCAAAGCAAAATATTTTTTAACCGGATAGGCATTGGTACATACCTACTTCAACAGCTTTACAAAGACCTTTCTACGCGCCACCCTGTATCTGTAGGTAAGAAGCATAGGGGTCAAAGTAACATTTTTCAATTTTTTTTTTATTTCACGTTCGTGTATGTTTTTCCGAGACGCATCGATCTGTTTATTTAATTTGCCTACTACATTTATAATAATAAAGTTACAGTGATGCATATAGGTCTAAGGTATGGGAGGTTTCCATTATTAATAATTGCATCCAGGTCTATGTCGACTTAGTTCCGTATGCAACTAATTGCATACGGAACTAAGTCGACATAGACCACGAAATTCGCAAATACACTTAAAATGGATTGGGGTCATAATGAACTAAGTGATAAACGAGCTGGATGCAATTATTAATAATGGAAACCTCCCATACCTTAGACCTATATGCATGACTGTAACTTTATTATTATAAATGTAGTAGGCAAATTAAATAAACAGATCGATGCGTCTCGGAAAAACATTCTAAAAAAAATCGGTTTTACTGTCACTTGGCGCCAAATGATACTTTATAGGTACTGATACTCTACAAGGAACGACTGACCCTGAATACTCAAACCCAACTCAGATTTAGGCTAGTCTGAGACTAGCCTAAAACGCGTAAAGTTAATTTCGATAAAAATCAGTAAAAAAAAACTATTTT
Organism: Eupithecia tripunctaria; assembly: GCA_955876795.1. NCBI lineage: Eukaryota > Metazoa > Arthropoda > Insecta > Lepidoptera > Geometridae > Eupithecia > Eupithecia tripunctaria. The sequence continues at coordinate 223,435 of OY041623.1, read as the reverse complement.
TAAGACATGTTTATTCTGAGTTGCGTTTGAGTATTCGAGGGATAGACACGCCATATGACAAAAGATATAAAAGCCAGACAAAAACCAACTGAAGTTGGATATTTTTTGAAAGTTGATAACAAGAAAATTAAAGTTTACCAAGTAATAATAATAATAATAAATAAATATTTTTGGACAATTCACATAGTACCTAATGTTTTTAAATTGGTACTTTGACGGTCGAAAAGAAATTTGTCTAGATAAGGATAGAAAAAGTGCTTGAAAGCGGAATGGTACATCCAGACCAAAGATGTCATCATCATACACCTTTAAATAAAGAACTAAGTATCTAAAAAATAATGATGGAAAAACATAATGCAGGAATAGTATTAAATGTGCTAAACTAAACCAGATTATACCTACTTTTATTTATTTATTTATTTAACTACATGGATTTAAAATTTAATGCATTATAAAATAAAATACTTAGTTAGTTGTAAGAAACAGAGAACCTAATTAAATCTATGCTCAGAAAATTCCAATCGAATACACACAAATACATAATTATATACGTAAATTTAATAATTTATAGTGAAGTGTACCAATAATATGGAGATCGTTCATGCCCATTCTATAACAGAAAGAAAAAAGAAAAAGATGTCAATAATACAACTAGTGTAACCCAGAGACTGGGCTCAATTTATAAGGACATGTGCTGAGAAAACCCCGTTTCGTGTCACAGAAATGACTGTAATTATTTTAACATTGATGTCTATTCAGATGTCGCCTAATCTAAACTAATTTGACAGTACTAAAATGTCGCTGTCCCTTCCGATCTTCCGGTCGACGATCAAAATATACAGATTTATTTTATTTAGATCGAACGAAGAGAAAGAGAAAGTGTAACGAAATACTGACTCTCCTGCAGTGGGTTCCTGAAAGCTGTCACAATTTCTACAAACGGTTGTCTCACTTCACCAATACATGTAACGTACCAGAAGCTGGTAATGATGATTAGGAAAGATTATTTTCATTATTATAAATAATAATTCATGTTTTTGTACTTACAAAAACTTTGTTTTTTTATTATATTTTGTTTTTATATTTTTTAGTTCAACACCACAATCAAGAATTAGATTTTGGATAATTTGAGCTATATACACTTAGGTCTTTTGAAATTTGCTGAGTATCTAGCAAGTTAAATATTAAAATTGGGTCTAACTGTTCATAGAACTAGTATTTTTCAGTAATTTCATCTTTAACTTTGAAGCATACAGAGCTAACACCTAAAATATGAAATAGCTGGGAGGCATTTCGATCTATGTAGCAAGTTGGCACCGTAGTTTTTTAATATTATGCGCAGCATAACGGCCTATGTTTAGATAGAAATCATTTATTAAAAGAAAAGCATGTCGAAATTGTAGTTGCATAAGGGGCTATCTATACATGGGGCCTCATTGGTAGCGGTATTTGGCTCTAAGTAGTACCACTTTCTTAAAAATATTATATTTAATATTATTAATTTGTAGCAATAGTGGTTTCGAATTTTTCAATACGTAGACAGATAATGCAGCTACACAATGGCATTAAAACAAATTGCATAATGTCAATAAGGTTGGAGATATTACGGAAACAATAAAAAAAAATGGTTTTCTTGCTCTCCTGTAAAATTACAAAAAAGCACATTGACCCATATGCTTCTTACCTACAGGTATAAGGATGGTGGTTGTACCTTGTAGTGCGGGTTGGGCCGGCGGCGACAGGACTCGATCCCGCGCGTCTCCCAGTCGCTCCAGTACACGCGCCCGTCCCACACGCCCAGCGCGAACACGTGGTGCAAGCGGAGCCACGGCATGCTTTCTACACATCATTACAAATGCATATGATTATAGTACTTACTTATTAAAATAATTATATTAAAATTTTATTTTTATTTGGAGTTGAATTGTATCTTTTTTCATTAAACTTTATATAGGGTGATAATTGCGCAAGCATCCACACCACTCGGCAGCTTTTCAGGCAGATTTCGATACCCTGCAGCTAGGTGCTGGAACAACTTGCCACCACCTATACTGGACCTTCAGTGTTTTTCTTAGGGCTTGAGATGACACGCTCAATCTGAACAACACATTGTACCTTGTACATCTTGGCCATTGAGATTATTTATTTATCCCTGTAATGAACAGTACATTGTACTTCCTACACACACTATTATATATCTAGATCTATTTTAAGGTAGGAGGACTTATTATTTACAGTGTCTGTTAGGCAGTTAGTGTGTTGTACCTCTGGAGAAGAGCACGCGCACGTGCGAGCCGTCCAGCCGCGCCACGGCGACGTAGTCCTCGCGGGCGTCCGCGAAGTACAGCTCGCCGGCCGGCAGCAGCGCGGCCAACGCGTTGGGCCAGCCCAGCCCCGCGCCCACGATCACGTGCGCGCCCGCGCCGTCCATGCCCGCGCGCCCGATGTGCGCGCGCGCGCCCCAGTCCGACCAGTACAGCCAGCTGCACACCACACCAAACGACATCTTTCATGACATCTACTCGATTAAAGGAGTTGTTCAAATAAAGTGACTCGGCAAAGACAAAATATCTTGTCAGAAATTCAGTCATTCATATAAGTCAATTTAACAAAAATTATGTGATCTGCCAGAATAGTTTATCATACATACGTATTTTTACTCATTAATGACCTATGGTGTACTTGGGGATATCACAATCGAGTGTTTTATCTACAGATAATGATAATGTATAATTATGAAATTAAATAATAATGGATTCAACTAGATTTAATTTATTCTGCATTAGTCCAAATTAAAAAGGCTGGTATGAGAGGCACTGACCCCTTCTGCGGCAGCAGCGCGAGCGCGCGCGGCTCGCTGAGTCCGTCGCGCAGCAGCACGCGGCGGTGCGCGCCGTCGGGGCGCGACACCTCGATGGTGTCCGTGCCCTTGTCGCACCAGTACAGGTTGCCGCCCACCCAGTCCAGCGCCAGCCCGTCCGGGTTCTGCAGCGTGGCGCCGTGCAGCAGCGCGTACTCGGGCGCTATCTCTCCCCCCTCCCCGCCCTCCGCGTCCCCGCCCGCCGCCAGCTCCGGCGCGCAGGCACGGCGCAGCGCGCTGCCGGCGCGCGTCACGTCGCTCCAGTAGAGGCAGCCGCGCGCCCACTCCATGTCCAGCGCCACGGCGTTCGTCAGGTTGTTGGTGAGCAGCGTCGTGTGCGCCTGCCCCGCCCCCGCCCCCGCCCCCGCACCCGGCTCCAGCCACACGCGCCGGATGTAGTAGCGATTCGTGAAGATCAGCGACGCCTTTACGTCTGCAACCATACGACAATCAAATACTGACACATAAAACAGCGGCATCACGGATGTTCGCGTCCGTGTAAGATCCAGAGAGAGAGAGACTCACTCGAGACAGGCGTGCAGCTGACGCCGTCCTCCATCAGTTTGTATCCGTGCGCGCACGAGCAGACAAAGCTCCCCGGCGTGTTCCTGCAACGTACAGCGCGTTAGTTTAACTGTTCATTGACACGCGCACCGCTCGCTGGTGGCAGGTGTGCGTGTGTGTGTGTAGTGTAGGTACCTGCAGTGGTGGTCGCAAGGCTGGTCCTCCTCGCACTCGTCCACGTCCCGGCAGGCGGGGCCGGGCGCGGGGGGCGGGGGCAGCGCGCGCCACCCCCCGCGGCACCAGCACGCGCGCCCCACCGCCAGCTCCGTGCAGTTGTGCGGACACCCACCGTTGCGCACCGAGCACTCGTCCACGTCTGCGCACACAAACACCAAGAAACTATCATTCTCTCTCACTTCACTAACGTCATCGGACGTGGCGACATCTATCCATCGTCGCTTAAAATACATCATACCATCAGCATCTTATCGATATTAGAATATTAGAATACCAACAAGGTGCTTATCAGGGGGAGGCTTGCGTCCAGCAGTGGACAAGTACAGGCTGTTCAGGTTGAGGTTCGGGAATCAAAACCCCGCTCCTTCAAAGGTCATCTGCTAGATAGCGCTAACACGAGGAGCAGATGGGTCGACCGGAGCAGGCACCTCTCCGTGGTAGTAAGTAAGTGTATACTGACTGCATCTCCACTCGTCGCTGTAGTCCCCGCAGTCGTCCTGCGCGTCGCACAGCGCGCCGCGCGGCACGCAGGCCTCGTTGCGGCACTGCCACTGGCGCGCGCCGCACGCGCTGCGCGCCGCCGTGCCGCCCAGGTTGAACGCCGTGCCGAATGATGCTGCACAGACAACGATTCAACATTAGAATCCACCTCTTTTTTACTTGTCACAATTTTTGGGATAAAGAAATACCCAAGTGCTAGGTTCAACTTCAAATTCTTGGAGTAGTGTTGTTCTGTGTTCAAAGGAGCGCTTACTGAGCGTTCCGTTTCAACGATCACGCCAACGCGCACCAACGCGCTCAGACGAAACGGAATGCGCCTTCGTGTGCGCATAGCTCGTGCAGTGCGTGAGCGCTATATGCGTGAATCAGAACGCAGCCCGTTGGACGCTATTTCCTTACAATTTACTGATTTCTTAGCTCGCTACAGTACTTATTGAAATGTAAATGAGCCTTAAGTGAGTGTAGTGTACTGACAGCAGAGGTCGGGGTCCTCATCGGAGCCGGCGCCCTGTCCGCCGCCGTCGCGGCAGTGGTCGCGGCCGTCGCACAGCAGGTCGGGCGGCACGCAGCGCCCGCCGCACGACACTCCGCCCGCCGCGCCACACCACCGCCCCGCCTCCTCCGCGGGGGGGGAGGCAGCGGGGGCGGCGGGGGGAGCGGGCGGGGCGCAGCCCGCCGGCTCGTCCGACCCGTCCGCACAGTCCGTGTCGCCGTCGCAGAACATCTCCTAGAATGTATTACAAATGTGACGTGTTCGTGCTTCTTAGCGTAGTAGCGTAGTACGTTTTCCAAAAGGGATTAGGGGATTAGGAGACACCGGGGACACTGGGTTGGAGCGATGTACGAGCTGTACAGATTTAGCTAGCTATAAAGAATGCGGCAAACGTTTATTGCACGTCCTCTACGTGCTCGTGTATTTTACTAAGTTCTAGCTTAAACATTTTCTAACGATAAAACACTCTCTAACTAGAAGTCAATAAGTTTGGTTGTATTATTCTCCCCTTGGAGATCAACCCTTGTCAGCTCGAAGCTATAGGGGAGCAACCCTTAGCTTCTTCTCAGCTCATAGCTACCTCTAGCTCATCTCAGCTTACTTACTGTTAGGCAAACTGCCGAAACAAGTGTTGTAATGCCGCATGACACCCTCCGTGGCACTAGACTCTGACTACAGCCTGGTGGTGTGCGCCCAGCAGTGGGTGAGGTGAGGCAGTGGGTGCGGATGTTGATGAGTAGGTAGGTAGGGTACGTACTTGCGGCAGACAGCGCTGCGTGTCTCCGTCCTTGCAGGCGATCTCCCCGGGCGCGCAGCAGCCCTGCTCGTCCTCCCCGTGCGGGCAGTGCGCGTGCGCGTCGCAGCGCGCGGCGCGCGGCACGCACCCGCCCCCCGCGCCGCAGCGGAAGCTCCCCGCCGCGCACACCTCCCTCCCCGCGCCGCAGCCCCGCTCGTCCTCCCCGCCCGCGCAGTCCGCGCGCCCGTCGCAGCGCCACGCCAGCGGGACGCACGTGCTCTCCGCGCCCTCGCAGCGGAACTGCGCCGCGCCGCAGCCGCCGCCCGCCGGCTCCTCCTCCTCGTACCACCCCACGCTCATGTCCGTCGCCTCTGCGACCACATCAAAATCTAATTATTATCTGACCCGAACAAAGTCTCGACGATCTATCCTGAACATTTGAAATACGAGTCCATCGTCGTTGAGAATAGAGTTACCTTCGAGTACAGTGTGGCAGTCCCGCTCGTCGCTACCGTCGGGGCAGTCGGTGTAGTTGTCGCAGCGCCAGGCGGGCAGGTAGCAGGCGCCACCCGCGCCGCCGCACGGCAGCGCGCCAGCGCCCAGCGTGCCGCACGACGCGCGCGCGCAGCCCCGCTCGTCGCTGCTGTCCGGGCACTGCACGAGCCCGTCGCAGCGCGACGACACATCCACGCACGACCCGTCGTCGCATCTGTACAGATCGATTACAAACGCCACTGGTAAAGTAACTGCCACTTGAATCGTAACTCAATGTTGAGTGTATTAATGGAAGCGGTCGTACTTGAACTGCGAGTCGTGACAGTCGCAGTCGGCTTCGTCGGCGCCGCCCTCGCAGTCGGCGCGGCCGTCGCAGCGCGCGGCGGCCGGCACGCAGCGCCCCCCGCCGCAGGCCCAGTACCCCGCGCCGCAGGTCGCGTACGCTGCAACACCCCACAACATTACACCGTACTGTATCGCTCACTGGACGTGTACATGTTTTGAGGAGACACGAGTGGCGAGAAGGAGGAAACTCTTAAATACGTGTAGTTTTTACAGTTTACAAAACATTAAGGGACGCTGAAGTCATGACAAGTAAATTTTTTCGTATGAAGTGTCTCTAGCTCTGTAAAGAATTCAATACTGACTGCAGTATGCGTAGTCTTCATCGGAAGCTGTGTGCAGATCATCGCTGCAGTGGGGGACCCCGTCGCAGACCAGGTCGGGGGGCAGGCAGGGCCCCTCGGCGCAGAGGAAGCGCGGCTCGGGGCAGGGCGCGGGCGGCGCGGCGGGGCGGCAGGCGCGCCCGTCCGCCGCCAGCGCGCGCCCGGCGCGACACGCGCACACCGCCGCGCCGCGCCCGTCCCACACGCACACCTCCGCGCACCCGCCGTTTAGCACGCCGCATGGATCCACCGCGCATGACTGCATCATAATTAGTATTTCAAAAAACTCATTTGCAAAATTTTGAAATCATAATTAAATAATTAAATTATGTTAAGTTAGTGTTAGCTGTTGATTTTCCAATTAAATAAATAAATAAATAAGTAAATTTTTTTTTATCGTTTTCTACAGCACATGTGCGTAGTAAAGTAAAACAATCTGAAAGTGCGTTTTTTTCTGTAAACAAAATAGTCGCTCCATTACAGTAGTACCTCAGTGTGCGGCGTGACTGCGACCAGTGCCATGGGGCGGTGCGTGGCGGTGCGCAGGCGCACGGGCGCGGCGCCGCCGGGGTCCAGCGCGAACACGCCGCGCGTGACCCACTCGCTCCAGTACACGCGCCCCTGCCCCGCCGCCACGCCGAACGGGTGCTCCGCGTTACTGCGGCTCACTATCTGTAACACGAACATTCAACATGTTATTTCATATTACATAAGTGAATAGGTAATGGGGAGGGGCCCAGGGGAGAACCTTGCGGTACTCCGGTATATTTGCGGAAGACAAATGAAGTTCTTCTGATAGGAGGTCCACGCAGTTTGATAGTTCAATCTTCAGTAAGGTAATTGAGAAGATCATGCACCGAAGGTTAGAGAGATATATCAACTCAAACAATCTTTTCAATAGCAGACAGTACGGTTTCAGAAAATCTCTATCCACATCGAACGCTGTGACCTCTATGCTCACCAAAATTTTGGATAGTCTAGAAAAGAAAATGATAACCCATGGAGTGTTCTGTGATCTGTCTAAGGCGTTCGATTGTGTACATCACGACATTCTCCTTACCAAACTTAGGGTTTATGGTTTGTCGGGCAAAGACTTTGACTTATGTCGCTCCTACCTCAAAGATAGGACACAAATTGTGAATATAAATGAGGAAAACTCAAAAAAAGAATACATTAAATGTGGAGTTCCTCAGGGCTCCATCCTTGGCCATTGTTTTTTCTCTTATATATCAATGACATTAGTACCTGTATCGAAAATGATATAGAGATATTTATGTTTGCTGATGATATATCACTTATTGTGCAAAGCAGGGACAAAGAGGAAAGTATCTTAAAAATAAATAAGGCTATAAAAGACCTAACAAAATGGTTTCTTTGCAATAATCTTCTGTTAAATGTTAATAAGACACATATAATGCAATTTTCTTTTAAAAACTATTATAGTAATCCAATAATTGACAACACACTAACCCTAGTTAACAATATAACATTCTTAGGTATTGAACTGGATCCTAAACTGACATGGAATAACCATATTGAAAAATTGGCAAAAAGGCTGAGCTCTGCCTGTTACGCTATAAGAAAGGTGAAAGAGTTCTGTGGTTTTCAAGCAGCTAAATCGGTGTACTTTGCCTACTTCCACAGCTTAATGAACTATGGGATACTTGCTTGGGGTAATGCGGCAAAATCCAATAGAATTTTCCTTTTGCAGAAACGTAGTGTTAGGTTCATCCTTGGTCTTAAATGGAGAGATTCATGCCGAGATGTATTCAAAAAGCTTAACATTCTGACTTTTACTGGAGCTTATATACTTCAATGCTTGCTATATATAAAACAAAATGTACAGGAATATAAAACGCTATCTTCAAATCATTCTTATTACACAAGGCACGGAGGACGTCTACAATCACATACATGTAGGCTTGAAAAAAGCAGAAAGAGCTTCATTGGAATAGGTATTAAATTGTATAATCTGTTAGGTGACGAAATAAAGAATTTAAATTTAGGTAAGTTTAAATTTGTCGTAAAACGTATTTTAGTTGAAAAAAGCTACTACTCACTATGCGAGGCATTCAATGACACTAATTTCTGTCAAATTGTGTCCAACTAGTACTTTATTAAGTTCTTGTTTTGTTTACAATATAAATATTAATTTTAAACCAACTGATTATGTTTGACTTTAGCTTTTTAACTGCAACCTGTTATGTAATTCTAATTTTAATTATTTAAATCATCTCATATTTGAATTTGACATCACTAGTTTATCTTATTGTTCATTTAATTATGCCAGTTTATGTTTTAATTGTATTTATATGACGTAGCCTCTTTACAGCTGAACATTTTATTAACTATGTACCTACTTACTACTTTTTGTGTGAAAATTTCTGTAAAATTGTGTCCAACTAGTACTTTATTATGTTTTTGTTTTGTTCACAATATAAATATTAATTTTAATCCAACTGATTATGTTTGACTTTAGCTTTTTAACTGCAACCTGTTATGTAATTCTAATTTTAATTATTTAAATCATCTCATATTTGAATTTGACATTACTAGTTTATCCTATTGTTCATTTAATTATGCCAGTTTATTGTTTTAATTGTATTTATATGACGTAGCCTCTTTACAGCTGAACATTTTATCAACTATGTACCTTCTTACTACTTTTTGTGTGAAAATGTATGTATCTATTATTTATTATTTAGACATAAGAATTAATTTAAACTTATTGATATTTAGACATAGGCAAACATGTAATTTTTGACATAACTAAGTGCTCCTTGTGTTCCTATGGTTGAAATAAATGAAATGAAATGAAATGAAATGAAAGTTCATTACATGCTACCGACGTAAACAGTAAAAAGTTAAATACAAAGGCAAAGGCATCGCTGTATCCTGAATAATAGAAGACCTATGGTGAAGACATATGAAAAAATATGGTATGTGATACTGTCGAAAGCTTTGCACAGATCCATTTATAACAGAAATTCTGAATGGAAAAACATGTACAATAGTCATACCTCTCTGTGTGTTCCGTCGTATCTGGCGCGTTCTATCTTGTCGAGCCGTGCGTCGGCCCAGTAGAGCAAGCGCGCGACTCGCTCCAGCGCCAGTCCGTTGGGCATGAGGATGTCCGTGGTGATCACTCGCTCCGGCTGCTCGCCCGATGTGAACGCGCGCTCGATGGCCGGACGAGACTCGTTCCAGTTGCTCCAGTACACGCGTCTGGAGAAATCAATATCTTAAGAGTATTTTCGACGGAGACCTCTTCGTTTGCGAAGAGAAAAGGGGGAAAAAGATAGAAAGTCGAAAAATAACAGCTTACGAGCTAGAGTTTACAAAAAAATACTGTCGAAGTAAACAATAACAAATAAAATTTAATTTCGTATTATCAATAGAGTAGTCGTATGAAACAGAGCTAGGGATATAGAATAGAAAGAGAAGGAAGGACATACTCATCGCAGTAGTCGATGTCGATCCCTCGGGGCCGGTCCCCGGGCTGCAGCGGCACGACGCGCAGCACGCGGGGCGCCCCCCCCTCCCCCTCCAGCGAGGCGCGCATCACGCCGAGCGCGCTGCTGCACGTCCAATACAGCGCGCGGTTCACCGGGTCCACCACCATGCCTTCTACTGCACCCACCTCTGCAATACAACACCGCTCGTTCAGCGACACAACCTATTTGTACTCGTTCTACTCATTTTTTGGTAGTAGGTAAGACGTTTTTGTTTCACCAAGGGTAATGTTGAGGACATCAAGAAAAGTTTGGTTTGATTTACACTGAAAGCTATATCCACCTGGCACTGAGTGCACACCTGCAGCTGTAAGCAATGTTGTGTTAATGTTATTTTCTTTTCTAAATGTGTAATTTATTGTAAAATGTACCGAAATGGACCATGCCGGTCTGAAATAAATGATTTTTATTTTTATTTTTTATTTTTTTATACTATGTTGAAGATCTAAAACTGAGTATACTTCAACGTAATTTAACTAACTGCATTACATTGTGGAGTGGAGTGAGACTATCATCGATACTCAAAGTATGAGTTTGCCAAAAAAAAATTCAATGAATTAGAGTCAATTGCAGCTTATTTTTTATTTGATAGTAGGTAATGCATGTGACTTCAAAAAAGCTAATATTTTTTTACGTATTCTCTATTGATATAGAAATATATCTGTATATTTATTTTTGTGTTTTAAGATGTTTTTATTGTGAAATTTAATCATTGAAAAGACAGCAAAATATCTAAACGCTTTTGGCACCTGAAGCGTGACGTCATACTTGAACATTTTTGTATGGGCATGAAGTTTTGACTTTGAGTTGACATAGGGGATCCGTTGAACCGTGACGTCACAAAATGCAAGGGCTAACATGTCAGCGATTTATAACCCGAAACTGAGTGTAGTTTTCCTTTTATTTTTTACCTCAATAATTGTTTTTTTTTTGCTGTTATAATTTTTTTCGTTTATGTATTAACCTAAATAATCGAAAAAAATAATTAAAAACATCCATGCATATTTACTATACAGGGTGGGGCAAATTTTTGGCCCCTTCTGGGTAGCTACCGTTTCTTTTGTAGTTAAAAAGTTTTGTTATAAAGAATCTTCTATTTTATTTTGAAGAAAAAAATATTGTCATTTTTAGTTTTTTGGAAAAAGGACAGATCTCCCAAAAAATGACATTTGTCAAAAAAAAGTAAGTTTTTCTTAATCAACTCTATTTTCCAGGAACCAGGAACACTTTTCCCAAAGTAACAAAAAATCGAATCGTAAGTTTTGGCAATAATTAAAACAAAACAATTCCCATGCATTTTCTATGAAAATACGAGTAAGTATACGAGTAACAATAATGTCACTTATTAATTTAAACTAAGAACCATTAAGGTTCTTAATTTAAATTGGTATGTAACTCATCATCATCATCATCAGCCTATATTAGTCCACTGCTGGACATAGGCCTCCCCTAATGAGCGCCATAGCACCCTGTCTTCAGCTTGACGCATCCAGCATCTGCCTGCAGTCTTTCGCAGATCGTCATCCCACCTGGCCGGAGGGCGTCCTACACTACGTTTGCCGAGTCGCGGTCTCCACTCAAGAACTCGTTTACCCCAGCGGTTATCGGTTCTTCGCGAGATATGGCCGGCCCACTGCCACTTCAGTTTGCTAATTCTTTGAGCTATGTCTATAACTTTGGTTCTCTGTCGGATGTATTCGTTACGAATCCTATCCTTCAGATTCAGGTATGTAACTATACGTGAAAATCATAATTTGGTTATCTGATGTTATTACGTAATTTGATTAGGTTAGTTTAAGTCGTTGGTTTTCCAATAAATAACTTTTATACCTAAGAAGTCCAACTCAGAAAGTTGAAACGCCCTCACAGGGTTCATGTAGATTCTACCTAAAATGGTCATACCTAAATAAACAATAATAAATAAATAATGTTGGACAATTCACACAGCATTATCTAGCCCCAAGCTAAGCAGAGCTTGTGTTATGGGTAATAGATAACTGGATATACATAATACAATACACTACATAGATAGATAATTTTTATTATACATAGAAAACATCCAGAACGCCCTGAACAAATATCTGCGTATCGTATACACATTTGTCCCGAGGCGGGCTCCTGCATCGCGGGCGGACCTTCGCCCACCGCGCCACAGAGGTCGACATGAATGCAATAAATAAATACTGACGGTCGATGAAGGTGCGGTGCCCGGAGCCGTTGAAATGCACCACGTTGATGGCGCCGCGCTGGATGTCCGAGTAGAACAGCCGCGACGAGTTGTACTCGTACGCCAGGGCGATGGCGTTACGCATCAGCTCCCTGCAACAAAGAATACACCGACTTACAACCAGTTACAGTTACAGTTCACACTCAAAGGTCATAAACATTGATGTCCTCAAATTAATAGGAGTCAAAAGACGTAAAATTATCAAACAGAGAAAAGTTGCCTTCCTCGGATCTCCTCCACACCTAGCCAACTGCTGCAAGTTATCATGATGAGGATGATACAGGAGAAAAGAGAAGTTGGTCGGAGGAAGACCTTCTGGCTGCGCATCATAAGGGAATGGACTGACATTAAGAAGACAGAAGACCTGCTTAGGCTAGCTAGTCGATGAACGCCATTTATTTTTTCATTATAAGAGGAAGAAGAAGCACGCATTGTTCAATCTCTGCCTGCATACCATATCACACTGGTAGTATGGATGTTTGTTACCTCTTCACGCCAAAACTACTGAACGGATCGGGCAGAAATTTTGCATACAGGTAATTCTAATCCTGGAATCAAACATAGGCATCCCATAAATCAGTTCCCGTGGTATAAAAATCCGCCGTTTAATCGTTTCCAAAGGCACAACGCGTGCGAAGCCGTGGACGCAGAATTGAAGAATTAATGTATCTGTCGGTTTGAATCAAGGGTGGTTTTATCTGATCGCCTGCAGGAGTTTTAAGAAGATTGTAGGTACCGCTCCCTGCACGCACTTTATTAGAAGCACATAAAGTAGAGATGGAGTAGGTATGTACGTTACGTACTTGTCCAGTATGGGCGGGAAGGGCGAGTTGAGGTTGTGGTCGTCGTCCAGGTGCAGGCTGTCGATGCGCGTCACCGCCGAGTACATCAGGAAGGCCGTGTACGCTGCAACACAACCAACGGAACGCAACGCTCAGCTGTGCCATATCTAAACTATCTACTGTTGGACCCACATACATATTATAGACATTACCCCCCTTGAGATAACAGCGAATGAGGTGCCCGCGTCCAGCAGTGGACCAATATAGGCTGTTTAGGTGAGTGATGTTTAAAAGTAACTAACATTTAAAAAAGTCAGTTACACGAGTTAGTATCTATATAATAATAATAGGCTGTGTTCTAAAAATTCTAATTAGTTTGCCAGTTAGATCGCCCGTAGATATTGGACGAATATTGGTTTTTTTGTCGATTAAACTGAAAAATATGAAGATACAGCCAGTTAAAAGTTCCACGTAACGTCACACCATGTGACACTTTTTTAGCAAGTTGTGACGTCACTAGCCCAAATTTAGACGCGGTTTATTTTTGTAAATTTTTGCTTTGATTGACAAAAGTACAAATATGTGTCCAATATATTGAATCTAACTGACGGACTAAATAAAATAATATAATATTATCCGGAACACTACCCTATTCTGTCTTGGAGAGTGTGTACTCACGGGTGCAGGCGCTGGTGTGCGGCGCCGGCGCGCCGTGCGGGCACACGCAGCGCGGCGCGCCGTTGAACAGGCACAGCGCGGCGCACAGCCCCGGCGCGCACGTGTTCCACGGCCCCGCGCCGCCCGGCCGCCGCTGCGCCGCGCCAGACCAGATCTGCGAACACACACACACACATGTACACTACGAGTCCAACGACACATGCCTTCCCTTGCGCATGACGTACCATGATGTCCTTGAGGCTGTCCCCCAGGTTGTCTCGCAGCACGGTGCGCGCGGTCAGGTTAGACAGCGGCGCTGATATCACGCTGCCGCGGTTGAAACTTCTGCGAAAACAACAGACGCTCAGGAACTGTTAACATATTACCAGCAGGAAAAATTAATATCAGAGGAAAGAAGGATTAAACCAGTCAGAGCAGAACCGTAGACGAGACCAATAACAGCTAACGACTACTGGAGCTAAGTAAACGCGATTCAGCGTAACCGAGTCGAGCGTGACGGCACTGCACCGCCCTCGGAGATGTGGTATAGGACTTGCAATAGTGTAGATAGTTACGTGTCGAGCCAGTAGAGCGTTCGGTTGTGGAAGGCCAGCGCTTGCGGGTGTGGGGGCTGGGCCAGCAGCGCGTGGCCGCCGCCAGAGTACTGCACGCGCCACACCGCGCGCGCGCCGCCCCCAGAGATGTAGTACAGGACTTGCTCCTGGGGACAGACAGACAAATAAAGAACCAGTATAATGTGATCCGGGTCGGTGTCCGCGTGGCACTGACCTGCGAGTCGAGCGCGATGTCGAGCACGGAGCCGGAGACGTTGACGAGGAGCGCGCGCTGCGAGCCGTCGAGCCGCGCGCGCTGCACGATCCCCCCGCCCCCCGCGAACAGCCAGCCCCTCGCCGCGTCCACCGCCAGGCACGTCACGGAGATGGGGTCGGTGTCGAGCAGCACGTAGCGGTGGCTGCCGTCCAGGCGGGACGCCTCCAGCACGCGCCGCCGCGGGTCCGACCAGAACATGTTGCCGCCCACCCAGTCGATCGCCAGACCTGCCGCCCATTAAAATAATGTTGAAGCGTTTGACTGAGTATCCCATGATATTCTTATAGGGAAATGAGAACGCTGTGAAGCCTCTAACGTAGTTACCTTAAATATACATATATTTAAAGGTGATGATAACTTAATGTGACCATTTAAACGAGATTTAAGGTGATGTGTGTAATTGTGATATTGCATAAACAACGTTCAAATAACTGAAAAGTTAAGCTAATTTTATAGTGATGTTGGGTGGGTGTTCCCCAGGGTTCAGTCTTAATACCTTTACTGTTTTTATTATATACGGGGTTCAGTTGTAATTTGACATAAGGTCATAAGCTGCATCGATTTGATCTCCATGAATACCAGCCACATAATTATATACCAGCGAGCCAGTCGGAGGGCTGTGCGTCGATGGGCGCGTCCTGCGCGACAAGCCGCGCGCGGCCCGTGCCGTCGCGCGCCACGCGCCAGATCGACCCCGCCTCGCTGTCCGTCCAGTACAGCCACGACTCCTCTGCAACAACCACATAACGAGCATCATTCACTGTTGTAAGAGTACCGAGTCAACAGATATACAACAACAGTGAAGAGTGGTTGTCACCTGCGTAGTAGTCGATAGCGGCGGCCTGCGCCAGCTGCGGCACGGGCGGCAGCAGGGGCGGGCCCGCGTCGGGGGGCGGGGCCGGCGCCGCGCCCGCGGGGGAGGGAGGGGGCGGCACCAGCGCGCGCAGCTCCCAGCTCATCGAGTACACAACCAGCTCGTCGATCGCTGCAAACATTTGTATTTGGATTTATGTTGTAATAAATATTAAGTATGTTCGATTCTTCGAGTGACATGGTGGCATCAAGGTCAATTTCTATAGAGCTGAAGAATTTGAGATCATGAGCAACACGGTGCATTGGGAGAATATGGCAGATCCGCTCCCTGATGCACCTCAGAACTAGATCAAGAGAAGATGACATGTCAAATTCTTTTGCATGCAGTCTTTATGAGGAAAGTGATCTCGCGCTCGGCGCTAGCATGTAGAGACAGCTTGTATACGTACGTGTACAGGTGGCGCCTTGCTTGGTGTGTCCGGCGGCGCAGGCGCACTGCGAGTCGGAGGCGGACACGGGCAGGCACAGCTGCGGGCACGGCGTGCGGCGCAGCGCGCACGCGCCCACGCCGGCCGGCTGCCGCGCCGCGTCGAACACTAGCAGAGAGATCACGCCCTCTGCAACGGAAACACAATGTACTCTGTGACGTCATCACAAGTGGGGCTGGTCGCTCCGGACACAGGTCGGAGGTAGGTACTGACCCGTGTTGTTCCGGTACAGTTCAGTGCAGTGGTCGGGGTCGCTGCAGACCCGCAGCGAGGAGTCGCCGGCGTCCGCCCAGTACACGCGCCCACCGTACACCTCCAGCGCCGTGGGCTGCGCGGACGCATCCGTCTTCAACTGGAACAGAACATAACAACGGTAAACGGCGACAGCCGAAGAAATGGTTGCACCACTAGCACGCGCCGCGCGCCGCCTCCAGTGCTTACAGTGGTGGTCCTCAAGGTGCGCAGGTCCAGGAACTGCATGGTCCGCGAGTGCGCGTTGACCCAGTAGAGACGCTGCGTGCTCGGGTCGGCCAGCAGGCTGGAGACGCCGGCCAGCAGCGGCGAGGAGCGCGCCTCCGCCAGCACGCGCCGCCCGCTGCCGTCGCCGCGCGCCGCCTCCAGCCGCTCGCCGGTGGAGAGGGACTGCGCCCAGTACAGCTCGCCTCTGAGGGCGTGCGAGAACATGGTCACAGGCTTCAACAAACACTCCGGAACAGAGCTCATGTAGCTTTCACATTTAATGTGTCAGAATAAATGTAGTTGTTACTTGATGGGATCGAGGGCCAGCGCGGTGACGTTGTCCATGGTGGGGTGCAGCAGGTAGGCGGTGCGGCGGCCCTGCAGGTCGGCGACGGCCAGCGCGGGTGGCGCCGCGTAGTATAGCAGGCCCGCCGCCCAGTCCAGCGCCAGCGCGCGCGCCCCGCCCTCCGCGCCGCCGCCCGCCACCTCGCGCGCGCGCCACAGCGACTCCACGCCCACGCCCACGTCGCACGCCTTGATCTCTCCCGTCTGAAACCAGAAACAAGGGATGCTCTCTGTTGGATGCTGCATTCACATGGCGCAGCCGGCAGGATACGAACAGATACAAACCACGCGCGATCAGAGTAGTAGTAGAGTATCAAGTGTATGGAGCATAAGTCATAAATCATTTATTCAGAAACAACCATACAATTGTGTTTTAACAGTAGGTACATCAAAATATCATGCATTGTGAAGAGAATAATGTCAAATTCTTAGTTATAAAAAATTACACTTGTCCAATGAGCTAGCTTAGGTTACATAAAGTCAATATATAAGGTAAGTTCACTTTTAAATTGGTTAAACCTCTCAGATGCTTTCGTTCCGTTTGGTAAAGAATTGGATAACCTGATAGCCTGATATCTGCTACAATGTCTAGCGATATTTAATCTAGGACAAATCAAATCAAATCAAATCAAATCGTTTATTTGCAAGAATACAAAATTATACAATGTCAGATCTTATAACTAATTTGAGTAAATGTATTCAGCCTGCATGCAGGCGTGCAAATGTTATGCGAGTCATATTATTATAAGTAATTTTATGTTAAATTAAATTATATTAGTCACAGTTCAAATTTCTAGATATTCGTTGACAGTATAAAAACATTTTTCAAGAAGCATCCTCTTAACTTATTCCTAAATACATTTCCATTTAATTCTTTTAATTCTTCCGGTAATTTATTAAAAATTGTTATGCACATGTTATAAGCATTTCTTTTATAAATATCTTTATGGCATTGGTGTTTATAGAGTAGATTTTGAAACTTCGGCGTTTTTTGCCGGGTCATTACATCGCTACGTTTCTGAAAATATTTTGGATAAGATTTTACAAACATGCAAACTTCTCTTATATACATACATGCGAGAGGAAGGATCCTACAGTTCTTGAAGAGAGGCTTGCAACTATCAAGGAACCAAGACCTGTTTATTACTCTAAGGCATCTTTTTTGAATTTTAAACACTCTTTAGACATCTACTGAATTGCCCCACAGTAACAACCCGTACCCCAGGACCGAGGACACATGTCCATGTTAAGCAGCTAGAGCGGCGTCAAAAGAAATGGTCTGGCGAACCTTCTTTAGAGCGAATACGAATCTACTCAGCCGTTGGCACAAGTGGTTCACCTGGTCCTTCCAATTCAAATGCCTATCTAGAATAACACCAAGGAATTTAAAAGAAGTAACCTCACCCACCTTCTCAATATTATAGTCTATGTCAAGTTTTATAGGAATTGTATTATATGAATTAAATTGCATTATTTTGGTCTTGTTAATATTAATTATTAAATTGTTGTTATCAGTCCATTTTATGATGTCAGAAAGAGCACTATTCAAAGATTGCTGAGCCAGATCTTTACTGTCGACTTTAATAATAAGGGTTGTATCATCGGCGAAAGGTACCTCCAAATCCTTCCTTCTGGTTTTAAGTCGAGCAGTCATTTGCTCAAGGGTCTCACAGATATTTGTGTCTATTTTTGATTATATCAGTTAGCAATAACAATATGTAAAGGCTGGACACCGTGAGTATGCCTAGCTTCCTAAATGGCTCTTTGCATGACTCCCATGGAGACATACGCAGCATTGTCCCTGGAGAACCCTGTGGTACTCCACATTTAATATTGGTAGTGTTCATACCTCTCGGTCTGCCCAGTACAACGCGTGCTGCCTGGCAGCAGCCTGCAGCGCGTGCGGCGCGGTCACGTGCGCCAGCGAGACGGCCGGCGCCGCGGGCGCGTACACGTCGTCCACGTCCACGAACGATATCTCGCCCACGCGACCGATCACCAACGCTTTCTCGTGAGCTGAGACAAACGCATCACATGTCAAAGTTTAAATTGAAGGTCACTCAGGTTTGTCCCATCCTGTTGAATGTATATAAATACGTACGTTCGCAAGTCCGGTTGTCCTTCTTCAAGCGCATGAGATGCGGGCAGGCGCACTGGCGCAGCGCCGGCCCGTCCAGCAGGCACAGGTGCGAGCAGCCGCCGCCCCCGGCGCACGGGTTCACGGCGGCGGGGGGCTGCCGGCTCGGGTGGATCACCTGCCGACACTCGATTATATTGTTTAAAATATTATATAAATAATGCTGGACAATTCACACACCATTATTTAAGATAGATATTTTTTAGTATACATAGAAACACCTGAACAAATATCTCAGGTCATGCAAACATTGTTGTTGCAGGCGGACCTGCGCCCGCTGCGCCCCAGAGTTGGGCGTGGAGTGCGCTCGTCGTCCGCGCTCACCTTGAGGTCGAAGGGCTGCGTGAGCGTCCTCTGTACGACCACCACGTCGGAGCCGTTCCACTTGTTGGCGCGCACCACGCCGTTGGTGCGCCAGTCCGTCCAGTACAGGTGCGACTCGAACACGGTCAGCGCGAACGGGTGCCGCAGCGCGCTGTGGTCGCGCAGCACCTGCGACCAACAGATACCGACTCACGGTGAGCTTCCAGACATATGTACAGTCTTTATCGTGCAAATATGTACATAAATAAACATGTATCATGTATCATACACATGTGTCTATGGTTTGTCCACGTTGAATGGGGCATGTTAGTAAACAAAATACGACACAAATAAAATCTCACTTGCTTGGCGTCGAGTTTCAGATTTCAATTCAATTCAATTCAATTCTTTATTTAAAACCAGACATAACATTACAGAGTACACTCCAATGCGTTAAATCTAGGACATCTACTTGCTAGTGAAAATAAATTTAGAACAACATAACAGGACAAAAAATTCGTAAAATAAAAATAATGTTAAGACAACATCAGCAAATAAAAAGATATAATTGTAAGCAATTTTTATTGAAGGGAGGATCTAAAATCAACAAGTAATGTAAAATACGTATAAAAGGACGCGCCAACAAAGTGAATTTTAGGTTAAGTATGGGCGGTTTGTTTACGTTTATGCCTCATTCAAAATGGACACGGTATAGCATAAGTATCGACACGGACTTGGAAGGTTTTTATTTACTCTCATCCATATTATCAGTTTTCCATCTTATCGTGGGGAGTTCGAGGCTGTACAGTAAACCAGTGGTGACAGAGAACCGGAATCTTATTTTATTGTCATATTGTATGAGTGGATAGTATACATTTTAAAAACTGAATTATAAACTGAAACTGTATCATTTAATCAATTTTAATCATCTCACAACATATTCATCGTCTCACGTCTACTCAACAAAGCGTACAGTGTTGTTATTATCGTACCTCACGATGATCCAGTCCGTCGTAAGTGGCAGTATGTATGGAGTCGGTCCTCGCGTCCACCCAGTAGAGCCGGCGCGGCAGGTAGTCGAGCGCGATGCCGTTGGGCCAGGCGCCGGCGTCTGCGCGCACCACCCCGCCCGCGACGCGCTCGCGCCCCGCCAGCGTGCTGCGCTCGATGCGCGGCGCCGCCGCCTCCCAGTCGCTCCAGAACAGCAGCCCGGCGCGCGGGTCCAGCGCCACCGCGCGCGGCGACTCCATGCCGCCCGACACCAGCGTGCGCCGGTACGCGCCGTCCACGCGCGCCACCTGACCACATCCCATGCACACATTATATCTATACACTACCAAACTATTATACGTCTAAGGTTTTAGTATTTACTAATAGGTATTGGTGTTAATTCAGATAACGCTAATACTAAACTAAACTAATTTGACAGAACTAGAAATGATGCCATTATTTTTATTTCGATTAGATCACTATGAAAAGGTCAGCAATATTTCCAGAGATGACAAATTAGTTTAGTTTAGTATTGGTGACATCTGAATTAACACCATTGTTGAGTTGATGATTGTTAATGATTGAAGGAATCTCTATCTGCATGATATCCGGCTCGAAGGACCATAAAGATGTAAGACTTCCGTACACTTTTAGATGATAAGTGATAAAGAGAGAAAGAGATTAAACCGATAACATGATTTATTACTAATTGATAATGATTATGAATACACGGGACTGCGGCCAAACGGTAACTGAATACTTTAGTTGATCTAGATTAAATGCACGGCTTGCTAAAGTGCAATTGTGCTGTTTATACAAGAATCGTAGAGTAAGGGAACAATCGGATTGCTGTTGCGACACCAAGCAAGGAACTGCGATGAAGCAGACGAAGAGAACGAAGACGAAAGGACAAGCTCTAGATGAGGTGTGTTTGGGACAACGCATAGGATTGTAGTAATAACCTACTCATAGCTTGTTATTATTACACTGCATAGATAGAACAATAACAGGAGAGAGAAGGGATGGCACAGCAGGCAGTACCCCACCGCCGACAGAGACCGCGCGCTGCACAGTGCTGTGGTGAGTAGGTACCTCTATCTGATGCAGACTGCTCTCCACCCAGTACAGGTTCCCGGCCACCCAGTCCACGCACAGCCCCTCCGCCGTGCTCAGCCCCTGCGACACCACCACCGTGATGTTGCTCAGAGCTGGAACAACACGTCGCATTTCAATACTACGAGTACATTGTACTGTACATTCAGGCGAGAAAGGGCACGATTCCTATAGAGTGTATCATTTGAGGCACGAAGCGCAGCCGAACGCCTTAAAACACACGAGGTACGAATCGCACTTTCTCCCGAGTGATACAGTGTACCTACATACAAAGAGGTACAATACCACACCTTCGAGGAAAATCATAGTTTAGAATCTTCAAAATCATCCGAGTATATTCAAATTGTAAACTCAAAGAGAAATAGATACGCGCCTGTACGATTTGCAAATGGTTCTTTTTTGAATAATTGTTCCGATTACGGAAGATGATATCATAATAATATGGCGGATAAAACTTTTTGTCGTTGACTTATTATGAAAATAACTATAGCTTGGCTGATATTTATGAAAATTCAAACAAAATTACACTTAGAAATTGATTTCTATACACTTTTCCCTGTCGCTAAACGCGTGAGAAATGAAATTCCAAAGAGTATCTTCCCGAATTTCGATATGCTTGCAAAGACTTTCTACCTTGTGTAGTAGAAGCACATTAGCAATCGACGGATCTCAGCTCCTGCTGTAAGCCTGTCTCACTGACCGTTCCCGACGATGAGTCCGGAGTAGATGTTGTCGTCGACGACGTCGGTCCAGTAGAGACGCACTCGCTCGTGCGCGCCGGGCTCGCGCCGCCAGTCCAGCGCGATGGTGTTCTTCAGGTCGGCCAGCAGCACGCGCACGGCCAGCGCCGGCAGCTCCACGCCGCGCACCTCGTGCCGGTTGCTGAACACCAGCAGCGGTATCTCTCCGGCTGCACACACCAACATATACCATCATATTTACAGACTAGCTGCGCCCCGCACGCGTTGTTCATATAGAAGCGTTTAAAAGTGATTTTTATCCAACGGGAAATGCTTTATGGGATAAAAAATTAAAAAAGTTAAATTAAGCAATGTGAAAATAAATTGAACGACATCAAGTGTAAAGTGTTATAAAATCTACGTATCCAAAAAGTTAGATAAATCAGTGCAACAATTTGTAATATTTCTGTCTGTGTAGTTAGATTACCGAACTTCGTGTATCTACTACTAGTACTACTGGATGGAATAAACTCCTTCCCCGACGAAGCCTCCGTCCATTGAAGACTCCCGCGATCATAAGATCTCTTCATCTTATTTTATATAATATTTCAATATGGTTTTTCATTTATTCTGAAATTCCTCAAGTCATTTGAATCATCATCCCCAGCCACTGTTATCAGTAGTGCGATTAGTGCGGCCCACCCGAGCTACAAGGGGGCCCAGGCTACTCACATGTGCTCTTGCAGGTGAACCCGTCGTCAGCGAGACGGTACCCCTCGTCGCAGGTGCACTTGTACCGGTGCTTCTGAGGCATGCATGTCTGGAACATCACACACCATTAAGTTTGCCAACGGACGTCGTGAACAGACTTCTGCAAAGCTTTTGATTCATTTACACTATAATTATACTAGGTCTTGCGAGTACGCTTTCCGAGAATGGGATTAACAGAGCTCTGTTGAGATGGCTTGGAGGCCTATCTACCTCTATATCAAAACCACTTTACAAGATTTTTTATTAATATCCTTTTTTAAAAAATTTGTGTGGTGTTTTAATTTGGAGTGGAACAAGGTTCCCAGTAGGTTCTTTTGCTAATTATAATTCTCAGGCATGATGTGAAGCGGTGGTACCTGGCTGCAGACGCCCCAGTCCTCGCAGACGTGCCTGGTCGCGCAGGAGATCTGGTCGCTCTGCAGGTGCAGCGGCGGCGGGCACGCGCACGCCGGCCCGGCGGGCGTGGCGTGGCACGCGTGCGAGCACGCCGCCACCTCGCACATCGGCTCGCCTGCGAATTTCCGACACAATTAATGTACACGTGGGACTATTCACACGTGTGAGTGTCTACCCTCGATAGGTAACGACCTGTCGAGGGACTGCACGGCCACAGAGGACACCAGATGAAGACGGGACTGAGGAGCCTCATAGAGGTATCAAACCCGTCCACAACTACAGAAAAGTTGAAACGAAGCTGTCAATCGCCAAAAGTACTGCTCCGGTACTTCAAGGAACAGCTCCTTGAAGTACCGGAGCAGTAGCAGGACGGAGCCTGGCCTGTGTAGGCTGTGGGACAATGCACTAACACTCCCATGCGAGATGTCACTGGAGATCCCAGTATCCCCACTTAGAATCAGAATTAGACTTGTCGAGGGTAGAAACCGATGAGTTCAAGAAAAAGCGATTTATAACTGTGAGTAGTAGTAGTATAGCATGGATCGATCGAGTGTACTACAGGTAGTGTATAACAGTATAGTGTTATAGTTACCGCATCTGTCGGCCTCATCGGCCCCGTCGGCGCAGTCGTTGGTTCCGTCGCAGAGCTGCAGCAGTGGCACGCAGCGTGTGTTGTTGTCGCAGCGCAGCGCCGGCGCCGCGCAGTTCTCCGTGGGGGGCTGCGGGGGGGCGGCGGGGGGCGCGGGCGAGGGCGCGGGCGTGGTGCCGGGCGCCGCGGGGCAGCCCCACTCGTCCGACCCGTCCAGGCAGTCCACACTCGCGTCGCACACGAAGGACTACACGACAAGGCAGTAGAGGTATTACAAATACTTCTCAGGAAGCTGATGCCCTTCCTCTGGTAAGCTTTCTTAGTCAGAAAATAAATTTAATTTGTTCACGGGCTGAGTTGAATGGGTTCTCACGCCGCAACCGTCGCAATTGAAGCATTAATAATAATAATAATAATGCTGAACTATTCACACAGCATTATCTAGCCCCAAGCTAAGCAGAGCTTGTGTTATGGGTAATAGATAACTGGATATACATAATACAATACACTACATAGATAGATATTTTTTTATTATATATAGAAAACATCCAGACAAAGAACAAATACCTGCAGATCGTACAAATATTTGTCCCGAGGCGGGAATCGAACCCGCAACCTCCTGCGTCGCAGGCGGACCTTCGCCCACCGCGCCACAGAGGTCGTCAATTATTTTATTCATTATTTTTATTTTATTTTATTTATTTGAATTAAAATTATTTGAGCTGATGTTAGATATGCGGTCGGATCTCACCTTCCGGATGCACTCGGAGGTGTTGTTGCACTGGAACTCGTGCTCCTCGCAGAGGGACGCCTCCACGTGGTGGTGTCTGCAAGCAGAAGGAGCATCAGTCATGTACCAGCACAGGCAATACTCGCGGTGCAGCGATGAGTACTCACAGCGTGTTGGCGTGCGCGGGGCGGGCGCGGGGCGTGGTGGGCGCGGCGGCGGCGGGGCAGCCGCGCTCGTCGCTGCCGTCGGCGCAGTCGGCGCGCGCGTCGCAGCGGTACTCCCACGGCACGCAGCCGCCCGCGGCGCACGGGAACGTCATGTCCGAGCACACGTGCTGGTCTGCAACATGACACGCGGGGTGAGGGGGTGCTGGGCTGAGGGGAGGGAGAGGGTGGGAGGTGAGGAGGTACGTACCGCAGCCCCGCTCGTCGCTATCGTCGCCGGGCCCGCAGTCGGGCGCGCCGTCGCAGCGCCAGGCGCGCGGCAGGCAGCGCTTGGAGCCCGCGCACGCCCACTGCTCCGCGGAGCACGCCGTGCGCGCGCACGCCGCCGCGCTCTCGTCGCTGCCGTCGTAGCAATCTAATAAAGTAAGTAAAAGTATCTATGTCACTAAATTACAACAAGGAAGTACATAAAGTTAGTACAGATATAAAAGTCATAAACGTGACACCAAAAAACTTCGTCGCTCAGCAGTAACGATGGGGCTGCTGTGCGCTGGCTGTACGCCACCTAGAGGCGCAGCAACACCTGTGACAAGCTTTAAACAATAAACAAAGACAAATAATATAATTTAAATGAAACGAAAATAAGGGTAGGTACATTATCATTAACCTAACCTAATCAAAATTTTATAAAAATAACAAAGAAATTTTTATGGGTTTTTATTAATTAAGATGACGCTATCAGATACAGCTGTGTGGTGCTGTGCTGACTTAGAATTTGCACCACCACAACTCTTCCCGTGGGTAAGAGGCGACTAAGGGATATCCACCGGGGGACGGGCAGCAGAGCTTCGTGTTGAGGTATGAGATACAACACCAACACCCGACGCTGTGCATCGAGCAGGCGGACTATTGCGGACCTACGAGCCCTACCTTTCAGTCCGTCGCAGACCCAGCTCTTGAGGATGCAGCGGTTGGTGTCGCACTGCATGAACTGGTCCTCGCCGCAGGTCGCGTTCGCTGCAAGTTGAACGTTGTAGCTGAGCGAATAAGGTTCGGATCGGCGCAGCAGGCGCGGGGCGAGAGATACTTGCCGCACTGGCCGGTGGGCGAGGAGTCCTCGTCGGCGCCGCCGGGGCAGTCCCGGTCGCCGTCGCACACGTACTGCTCGTCGATGCACTGCCTGCGGGGGAAGCACCACTTTATTACTACTTGTGAACCCCTCTACTGACATATACCTACCTATATCGTATCCATTTTGAATGGAGCATAAACGTAAACAAACCGCCCATACTTAACCTAAAATTCACTTTGTTGGTGCGTCCTTTTATACGTAATTTACATTACTTGTCGATTTTAGATCCTACCTTCAATAAAAATTGCTTAAAATTATATCTGAAACTTGACGCCAAGCAAGTGAGATTTTGTTATTTGTGTCGTACTTTGTTTACTAACATGCTTCATTCAAAATGGATAAACCATAGGCCGAACTACGAGACCAAGCTCAATAGAGGTGCCAAAAAAAGTCACACAAAAACTGAACATAGTAAAGCTACCTAAGCGCTTGAATGGATCCACTAGATGTCGTTAAGACAAACTCTAAACATTGTCGGAGTGCAAAAAGAGACCAAAATCCTAGATCGCGCAAGCGGTTGATTCGGTAACAACTAACTATACGAGTGCCCGACATCAAATGTCGGGCGAAAGAGCACCGGGCTCTGTGGGCCAGGTGGGTCAGGCCTGGTTCAGAGGAGATCGCCCTCGGTACACATTTGAGGGAACCTCCTTTATCTTAACACATTAAGTTTTTTAAAAGCTGTTTGTTTTCCACATAAATAAATAAATAAATCACATAAGTACAGATCGGAACACTGTGCGACTGCGTCGTATAGATACTGACCCTTTACCGCAGTGGAACTGTTGGTCCGGGCAGCTGTACCGTGCGGGCGGGGCCACGGCCTCCCCCGGGGGGGCGGGCAGGCAGCGGGGCCCGGCGCGCGGGGGGCCCCCCTCCCCGCAGGCGCAGGAGACCTCGCGGGGAGAGATGGCGAGGCAGAGCTCCTCACAGCCGCCGTTCTTGAAGGAGCATCCGTTGTGCACACCTGGCGACAGACGCACGGTGCTTAGAAAAAGCTCAGGGTAGGGCTAGCGCGCTCGCGCTGGACGCGTTACCTTGCTCCTGCGCCCGGTCCACCAGCTTGAGGTCGTAGATGGGTGGCGGCAGGCGGTGCAGCACCTCCACGGAGCCGTTCTGCAGCCGCCTCACCAGCCCCGTGCTGTGCTCCGACCACACCACCGCGCCTGCACAACAACACTCGTCAGCCACCGCTCCCGCGCCGCATCACGCCGGGGGAGGGTGGCGCCACCTTACCGTCGTACACGGCGAGGCCGTACGGCTTGGAGACGCGGTGCTGCGGCTCGTCGGCCAGCAGCTCGCGCGCGCCGCTCGCCAGCACGATGCGCTCCACGCGGTTGGTGTACGTGTCGCACCTGCAGAGAGGGGAACAGCTTGTGAAACACTAAGAGATAGTTCAGTCTCGTGGCCGACATCTTTTATTATTGTGTTAGTAATGGATAATCTTTCCCATGGTCCTGCCAACCTTGCGGTCACACGGACCGACACCGGGAGAGCCCCTCGAGCGACGTTCATCGGTAACTCTACAAGTAAGTAGTAGACGACAGATTCGTTTCTTTCAGCGAATTGGTATTATGTTACCTCAGTACAACCAAGTCTCTTAAAGCACTCCGGAGTATCTATAGCCACTTATCAGTGAAAAAAAGCGTAGCGCTCGTGGTTCCCAAGTATGACATCACCATACCAGCCAAACGTCCTCAGCTGAACACAGACCTGAAGATGGCCGTGTTGATCGGTCCCGATTTCGGCTGGTCAACTACAAAACTAGTATAGATAATAGAATGTAATGTAAGGTGTTGTACCAGTAGAGTGCGCCCGCGTGCAGCACCAGTCCGTTGGGCCACTGCAGCGAGGAGTCGTTGAGAAGCGCGCGCGCCCCCGAGCCGTCCATGCGCGCGCGCATGATGAGCCCCCCGCCCGCCCCCGCCCCCACCCCCGCCCCCGAGAACGCACCGCGCACCCACGCAGACCAGAACATCTCGCTGGAAACCACACACAATCAATTACTTTAACATTCACTTTGTCGTCACACAGTTGCGCTGTACGCCATAATCAGAACCCTGCGCTCTCTTCAGCGCGAGCGAGAGCTCGGTCACAATTAGTAGCTCCATCTAGTTATGCAGGCGACGGATAAATTTATAAGTTTACACAACAATGTACTTACTTATTATTCGGTGGGTTCATAGCAAAAGACAATGTGCGCAAAACTTTTTATCTGCTATCTATATTACTCGTGGAACCTAGAAAGTAGTAACTCCGTTTTGTTTCGAGCGTCACAAGAAACCTTCGAGCCCACGTGACACGTCGCTGGAGAACTAAAGGTGAATCTGAAGTTTCATCTCATTCTGAAACGCGCGGATTACAAATGTACATAAAAGGCGTTGCGTTACCCGTTGGCCGGGTCGAGTGCGATCTGTCGGGGCGAGTGGTGCGCGTCCGCGTACAGCGTGCGGCGCTGGGAGGGCGCTCCCAGCGGGGCCGCGCACACCGCGCCCACCCCGCCCTCGCTCCAGTACAGGTTGCGCCCCGCCCAGTCCACGGCCAGCCCCTCGCAGTTGTCTACGTCTCCGCCGATGAACGTCTCGCGCCCGCTGCCGTCCAGCTTCTGCCGACCGATCTGGTATCTGCACGCACAAGGGGAACACGTGTCAGTGTGCTGTGGCGACATCTACTGCCAATAGTTACAACCACATTGTATACGTTTATTCCGCCTATAACTTAGAGAGCACCTATAGACCTTAGAACCCTGTCATTGTATTTTAATTGTTCCAGTTGGTACTCATAGTAAATAAATAAACATCATCATGAGAAACGGCGAGTTTGATTCTCATTTTGGATAGTTCTATAAACTTTAAATACCATCTGCTAGATGACGCTTAAATAAAATTTAGATAGATGAGAGTTATTTATAATAAATAACAGATTGTTTGGTACAACGTTTGCCATATGAAAACTGGGGGTAATTTAACAGCATCACTTTTTTAAACCTACCCTTTGACAGAAGTTATACCGAATTAAACCTGTTTACATCACGACTACATCGTAATTTTCAAGGTATGCAAAATGGCAGATTCTTTGCATAAACACTATTTTGTTATGTTTTTATCATTGAGTTAGGATTTAAATCCTAACTCAATGGTTTTTATGTATGTTTTTTTGGCGCTTTGACACTTTTGGCATGTCGTGAGAATGGTAATGAACTGTAGAAGTTTTTAATCTAATTCTAAGATCACAGGCATGCTAAGTTTTTTTTATTCAATCCAAAGTTGACCTCTCAATTTTAAATTTAGGTACATTTACCTAGATCTCACGTAATTATTTAAAATCTTACAAAAATCCCAAAATGCGGAGGATCCGCGAAGGCGGAACGATTAAAAAAGCCGTCAAAATATTGAATTTGGTTTCACCTACCCCCAGTTTTCATATGGCAAACATTGTACCAAACACCCTGTATAACTTAGATGAACCTAAATATTACAATACGTCTGGGTACAGCGAAATATTGATTGATGATAATTCGATATTTCAACCCAGTTATCAAACAAAAATATACATAGATATGCCGGTGGCGAGCGCGGTAGCTTTCGGCACCCTATAGATGTAAGGTTCTCCGCCCTGCACCTTTAGATAACATTGATAGGAGGTTAAACTGATAACTTGATTCATGATTATCAAATGATTTATTGTTAACACACGGGTATGTATGCAGTCGAACTTATACTGAATGCTTTCGCGGATCTAGGTAAAACATGTACCGCTTGGTAAAGTGCAATTGTGAGGTTTATATGAATCATACAGATATCCACCGGGGCGGGCAGCAGCGCCCCCTGCAGAACAATTATACCACCAAACTGCGATACGGCAGTTTGGTGGTATAATTCCTTACGGCTGTTGAGGTTGAGGTTGAGGTACAGATAGGGTTTATTTACCTGTGTACGTCGCAGTAGTAGAGATACTCCCCGGCCAGGTCCACAGCCACGGCGGAGGGGCGCGAGGCGCCGGTGGCGGGGGCGATGGCCTCCGCGCCCCGCCCCGCGCCCGCCGCCGCCAGCGCCTGCACCAGCGCGGGCGCGCCGCGCGCCACCACCAGGTAGCGCGACACTTCTAATTCTGTACAAAGAACAAAGTGTAAGATCGAACACGTGGGGCGGTCGAAGGTGATGTGGTGCGACAGTAGATGGTTGGTACTCACTGTGACAGCGGTGGAGCCCGACGAGCTTGTACCCGTGCGGGCACAGGCAGGCGGCGAGCGGCCGCGCGCCGTCCCACGCCGGGATGCACAGGTGTGAACATTTGCCGTTGTTCACGCTGCAAGGGTGCGCCACTGGAACACAATACAAACTATGTTGCAGAGCTCTGTGAGCGTGTTTCTGGACCTGGCTGACTAGACTGGCTTTACAGTTATTTTAATAAGTGGGAGACCGCGTAGTTGGTGTAAGTAAGTTGGTCTATGTATTCGTCAGTAACCCACAATGTTTGAGTATTGGGTTTGCACAAGATCCTACCTTGTGCTTGTTTGGATCCAATATTTCTCATAATTTACAGAATGCTGTTGTAAATCCAACAACTTATTGAACTGCTTGTTCCGTATTATGGATGTGAGTATGAAACTGCGTTATTATTTTTCGAAACAGAGTGGACAGAAGCTTTTCTTCAACTAGCTGCGCCCCGCGGCTTCGCACGCGTTGTTCCTATGGAAACGTTAAAAGGTGATTTTCATCCTACGGGAATTGATTTATAGGATAAAAAGTAGCCAAATAAAATAAACGTAGCAGAATTACCTGTATGCTAAATTTCAGCCAGATCCGTCCAGTAGTTTTGGCGTGACGAACTAACAAACATCCATACAAACTTTCGCATTTATAATATTAGTGTGATTTAAAGTTTAAACCTTTAGGTTGCCTCTGCGCGTGGTAAACGAGCGCGGCGGTGGGGCGCGCGGCGAGCGGCAGCGCGTGCAGCGCGCGCGACGCGTTGCGCAGCACGCCGCGGTCGCGCGACGCCACGCGCACGCGCCGCTCCGACCACTCCGGCAGGTACACGTCCCACTCGTGTATCGAGATGTGTTGCAGCTTCTGAGTCTACAACATTTATTTATGCTTGATCATTTACCGTTCGATAAACGACAGACTACTGTATTAGTAGCGTCATACAAATCTTGAATGCCATTGAATGACTCGTTATGAAAGGAGTCCTTACCACATAGTTCCGTTTGATGGTAGTCCGGTGTTCGCCGTCGTAGTCGCTGGTCTCCACGCACTCGAGGTAGGAGTCGGTCCAGTAGAGGCGGCGGCGCGCGATGTCCACGGCCAGCGCGCCCGGGTACACCAGCTTCATGTGCGCCAGCCGCCGCCGGTGCGCGCCCGCCAGCGACGCGCGCGACACGCTGGCCGGGGACGCGCCCCACACCGCCACGAACATGTACCTACAGTACCATGTTATACATACAGACATAATATGCAGTGTTTGCAGCGCCAGACATTGTGACCATGTCACATCTGTGCAGTATGAACTTTATTGAACCTAAAGCAGAGCCCTGTGGTACTCCCCAAGTAACTGACAGAGCATGATGTAACTTTGAGGGAATTAAATGCTCTGGAAACATCTATTAGCAAAAGTATACTAAGTAAATCCACGTCCTCGGCTTCATGCTAATCGTTGATAGGTTAAGATGGCGCAGGTGGTCTTACCCGGCCAGAGGGTCGATGACCAGTCCGTGCAGCTTGCTGAGCTCGTCGTCCAGCAGCAGGCGGCAGGCGCCGGCGCGCGCGCACACGTACACCACGTCCCGCTCCGCGTCGCCCCAGTACGTGTTGCCCGACACCCAGTCGAACACCATGTGCGACACCGCTGCAACACAACACAAACTATACATTCTCAAAAGCACTCTTCATCATCAGCACACATACGTCCACTGCTGATGATGTCTCCCCCCAAAATGGGGGTTTTATACGCTTGGCAGGCCGAAAGGTGATCGCAGTGAAGGATTTTACAATACCACTTTTACGCTTCTGAATCAGTCAACAATACAATGTCAAGTTACGCGCTGTCTGAAATAGGCAAGACAAGGTGTTGTGTATTCGTCACTCACAGTTGATATCCGGGAAGAGGTCCGGCGTCGGCTGCGCCCACGTGTGGGAGAAGTTGTCTGCGCGCGCGCACAGCACGCCGGCGCGCGACAGGTTGTGGTGCACGTAGCAGAACGATCTGCAAGCGAACATGCGAGATCAGATGCAATCAGGGACTAAGGCATGAACTCACGGCAATGCGAGGTTACTAGATGTGTCCCTATTTGGGCGTCACAAACAGAATCAATTGGCATCAAAAAATATTTGATTGAAAAATTATATCCTTGCTGAATGTTTGTAACTTTTTGAAAACCTGTAAACAAGCCTGAAAGTTTCAAAATTAACGACAGCTACCTAAGACTTTTTCCAATAACTACAAATAACGGTTAAGGTTTACAAATAACTTTACTGCTGCTTTTAAAAAAAAAAACCTGAATTTCTAACAAGATAAGGTTCCATGTTGGGCGCTAATCGAAATATTCTCAAACAACTGGCATCCAACGTGGGGCTAAGAAAAGTATTTCCAGTGTTTGTTCAGATTTTTTTTCAGCACTTACCCATTAGAGTGCAAGAAGTCGATGGCGCGCACGTTGAGCGCGCTCAGCGCGTGCTGCGGGGAGAGGAGGGCGGGGGTCGCGGGGAACACGCGCTGCACGCCCGCCTGCGTCACCACCAGCACGGACAGCGGCTCCTCCACAGGATCTGAACAAGAATAAAACAGGGCTAACTGTATGAGAAGACGACTATTTTATATTTCAAATGACAAAAACAACTTTGTTAACAACAGCACTCGCAAAACGTTAACAACAGGGAACGACGGCGGCGCATCGCGCGAGCATCCGTTCCTTAGAAGAACCCCCTTAATCATAACATCGACCAAGACTGCCCATGTAAAGAGTGAACGATAAAGACAGGAAAAACAATACACAATTGTAACAATGTATGATCAGGTTATAATAATAACGTAAATTTCAACTCAGATAAGTTAGTTACCATTGATAGCGTTGCAGGAGCGTCCGTCCCCGTCCAGCCGGTACCCCCCCCGCGCACGCGCAGGTGTAGGAGCCCTCCGTGTTGTGGCACTCCTGCGCACACGTGTCGTCCTGCTCGCACTCGTCGCTGTCTGTGGACGGAAGACAAGGGTGAGGATAGCATGGACATTCTGCTTGTTGATTAGGTTCTTTTTTTTGGCATAGTTGTGTTATCTTAGTTCTTATAGGCTGCGTCGACCGTGATGCAAGAATCGACCACTACAACCCAGCCCGTGGCAGACTTAAATAAATAATAGACGACTAAGGAAACCTACGAGAGGAAGAGCGGCAGTTTATTTTTAACATCTTGGATGCATTTCGGCGATCATAATCCGCCTGCCGTGATTATGGAAAATCCCTTTTGTTTAGAGAGGCACGTTCGGCAGCGGTGGCAGGTTGCGTGCACTCACCCTGACAGGCGCGCGCTTGCGGCTCGGCGCCGGGCGCGCAGTAGCACTGCAGGCCGGCGTGCGTCGGCCGGCAGCCCAGCGCGCAGCCTAGCCCAGCGCAATCCGCATTCGTAACTGTGAACACGACACATTTTTTATGTTGGACAATTGACGCAGCGTCATGTAGCCCCAAGCTAATCAGAGCTTGTGTTATGGGTACTAGATAAATTATATACATATACATCATTTTTTTATAATTATGTACGTACTATTCTTTACGGGCGCACTGAACACAACATTACATTAATCATATTGTATCTTTCTTAACTATTATTATAGCTCTTGTGAATTTAGTTAAGGTTATTTTTAAGACTACGAGTGGACACTGTTTTTAGGTTCATTTCATCGAGTTAGGTAAAATTCTAACTCGATGCATTATTTGTACTAGTTTTTAAGAACTTACCGTCACCTAAACATAAGCTTTTTGTTTCCCAAATGAATAATTTAAAAAATAAAATAATACAATATACTACATAGATACATATTTTTCATTATAATATAGAAAACATCCAGAACGCCCTGAACAAATTGCTGCAGATCGTACACACATTTGTCCAGATTCCTGAGGTGGGAATCGAACCCGCAACCTCCTGCGTCGACCAGAGGTCGTCCGTCGACACATTATCACTCAAACTGGTTTTAATTTAACTTTTATATTGATCTTGCTCAAGCTTTTGACACAATTTCTATAAATACTAAAACATGAACTATCGCGTATGCGGACTTTCTAGAAATCTGAGGCACTCGACTAAATCTCCTTATAAGGTACCTAGAACAGCGCACTCAATGCGTGAATTCTGAACAATGACCACCAAAATAAGTCCTTTGGAGTTCCACAAGGAATTATATCAGATCCAACTCTACTTAGATTCTACACTACCATGTGCCTAAACAAAACACGTTTTTTAATTATATTGTGCAAAGGAACAAAATAAAATGCCAAAGAAAAACACTAAAATCTGTTCAGAATGACAACATACGTCGTCGAAACAAACAGGTTTCTGTGTTGTACGTACAATTGTCGCAGATGTCCCACTCATCGGATCCGTCGAGGCAGTCCCGTGCGCCGTCGCAGAAGCGGTCGATGCGCGCGCACGCGTAGTGCCCGCCCACCGGCGTCGCGCAGCGCGCGTAGTTGCCGGGACACTTGAAGTCCTTCTCACCTGCACACCAACCAACGATCATATATTAATATTAACCAATCCAGCCCAGATTTCAGATGTTTCGGATTAGTTATGCTAATCTTACGCAAGCGACATAAGAGATGGTTTTGCACGACGACGAAAACGAAACTTTGATTTTATTCTTCCAAGTTGGCTCCTGGTTTAAAGTGTTGGCTTGTCAAGGCTATTAAGGTGCGCTCTAGGAAGAGGGAAAAGAAGCAGATTTGTGAACCATCACGTAGTGCTGCGCCTGCGCCGGGTCCTGGGAAGGGGCCCTGTGACGCGGAGGGATTCACCGTGGTAGTTCGCAGGAGCCGTAAGTCCACTAGCCGGAATCTGTGCAGTACTGGGCCGAAAGATCTGAACACTGGTTTCCGAGCGGAGGCACCAACTATCCAGCTCTCTATCTCACACGTCCACTACAGTGTAGAGACCAGAGCTGTGGCCGCCTGCAAGGGGATACCGGCCGTGCACGTCGTCAGCTGACACCCTGATTGCTTCATCTACACGTTCTCGCCATTTTCTTTAAGTTTTTAAATAAAATGTATGTTAATGTTTAAGGTATATATTGCTATGGAATATAAAATTAGGATCTGTAACTTTTCTATAATCTGAAATAAATGAATTATTATTATTATTATTGTAAATTGTACGAAAAGCTTTTTAGAAAACTGTTTTCATTCGAGAAAGAATCCTTCTAAATTCAGTAAAGATTCCGCAAGCTATTTGCAGTATCATAAAGGACGTCAAGTTTAGTTGTGTTCGGAGCCGAGCACGTAGCGCTTCTATTTTAAGGGGAATGTAATCGCGATGAATAAGCAAAGCACCTATAGTCATGCATTTTCAGCACTGACTAGGCATTAGTTAGTTGACTTGCAAACAGAGTAGGCAGTGACGTACAAACGGCGGGGTCCTCGTCGGAGGCGTCGTGCGGGCCGCAGTCCGCGTCGCCGTCGCACCGCCAGCTCCCCGCCACGCACAGCCCGCTGCGCGCGCACCGGAACTGCCCCGCGCTGCACGTCGTGTTCCATGCTGCACAACCACACAAACACCCACTGTTACTATATCTCATTCTCAAGATTTTGTTATGCTATTGTATAGAGAATGATCCCGAGGTGTTCCAATAAAAATGTATTTGAGAGGGATTTAGTATTTGTTCCAGAAAAACTCAAAAAAGTGTAAAATTAAGGGATTCGGAGTCCAGTATAGTTTTATCTAAACCATCAAACTATCTTGTTGAATTCGAAATTCAAGAATGACATGTATGGGCCGTCGGCGTCGTGCTGCCTGTTATCTGTCACGGAGGATGCGGGCCTTAGAGGAGAGTGTGAGGCCCGCATTATGCAAGCTTACTCGGTCATCGATCTATGCTGGGCCTTAGGGGAAAGGATAGTTATAAGCCCTGATACTGACTGCAGTCGAGTTCATCGGATGCGTCCGCGCAGTGCACGCGCGCGTCGCAGCGCCACGCCGCGGGGATGCAGCGCGCGCCGTCCAGACACCGGAACTGCCCGCTCTCGCATCCCTCATCTGGAACAAGCAATACGACTATTAGGTAGTATCATTCTCCTAGATGAGGAGCCTGCCTGCCCCACGACCTGACGTATCTATCTATGTATCACGATCGTCATTTTAAGACAAATCTCGAATTGCTTCGGGGCAT
The DNA here is from genome assembly GCA_955876795.1 of Eupithecia tripunctaria. Taxonomy (NCBI): domain Eukaryota; kingdom Metazoa; phylum Arthropoda; class Insecta; order Lepidoptera; family Geometridae; genus Eupithecia; species Eupithecia tripunctaria. The sequence continues at coordinate 187,451 of OY041623.1, read as the reverse complement.
AATGCTTGCCCCGATGCTGAACCCCCCCCCCCCCCCCCCCCCCAAATCATTGTTATCCCAGCGGCAATGGGAGGGCCCCTGTGCAAGTTGACACGGAATCGTTTGTTATAAACGTGCTCCAGCTCTGCAGATCGCGCCCGTCTCATGGCCCTTTCTAAACGGGGTCAGGACATTGGTTTCCAATCACTTGCTTCGTATAACACTGGCACTTTATGGTTGGGAGCAAGGTGTCGCGCGCCTCATCAATGCCAGTGCGGTTATTCTTTCGAACAGCTTGGTCATTACGGCTTATCGTGTACTAGAGCCACCGGTCTGATATGAAAAAATTAAAGATGTTTATTTGCCAGAATATATGTTACAATGTAGGTCTTTAGTTATATTCTACGTAACATAGGCATGCAAATATAATTTTTTATCTTTATATATGTATTTTGTATTTTTTATCTTTATATACAGTCGTGGTCAACTAATTAGGGACATGCAAGATAGTGAAGAACAATAACCGGTTATGTACATACAAATATAAAACCCTATTGATTTCTCAGTAATTATTATTTGCATAATTTGGTCCGATTATTATGCTTTAAATGGCTGTAAATAAAAGAATAAATAAATAGAAAAAAGTATTTAATATCAAAGGTTGAACATGTATTCAATTTTAAGGTATAATTCTGTTGCTGGACATTTAATTAAGGACAGTAAACTATAATGAAAAATAGAGTTAAACAAAACTAATAATCTGCAGTATTATAATATCTTTAACAGCTCCATTTTATTACGTGTAAAATCAGTACCCAGTAGCAAAACCTTTGTTAGTAATTACCGCTTGACACCGATGTGGCATAGACATTATCAGTTTCTGGCATGTTTCGACAGGAATGTTTGCCCATTCCTTACAAAAAGCTTCATTAAGTTCATCTAAAGTTGTGGTACGATAAGTGGCTACTTTTTTCTTGATTTCGTGCCAAAGGTGCTCGATTGGGTTAAGGTCCGGGCTATTTGCTGGCCAATCTAGCACCGATACTGACTGACTGGTAAGAAACGACTTGACTGAACGTGCGGTATGTTTCGGGTCGTTATCATGCTGAAACGTCCATATAATAGGGAGATGCTCCTCAGCATAGGGAAGCATCGTTTCCTCCAATATTGCCTTGTATTGATGTTGGTCTAAGTTACCCTGAACTTTCCTCACAGGTCCCACTCCACGTCCAGAAAATGAACCCCACATTTTAATGTTTCCACCGCCATGTTTCACCTGCTTTTTTGTGAATCTTGGATTCATTTCCGCTTTTACTGGACGCCGTACGTATTGCCTTCCATCTGAAGAAATCAAATTAACCTTGGTCTCGTCAGAGAATAATACATGTTGCCATTGGGCGTAGGTCCAATGTCCATATTTACGTGCAAACGCCAAACGAGCATTTCTATGTTCTTTCTTCAACAACGGTACTTTGCGAGCCACTCTTCCGAACAACCCTGCTTCTACCAGACGTCGTCGAACGGTCCTCGCTGAGACACCAGCTCTTTCGTCTGTCCCAAACACTTCGTGTTTAATTAAAATAGAGCCTAGAAACGGATCTTTCTTAGCTAACCTGGTTATCATTCTATCTTCTTGCGGAGTTGTTTTTCTCGATCTTTTTGTTCTGGGCACATTTAAATCTGTGTTATTGCGTCTGACATGTTGCACTGCATTGTATACCATAGTTTTTGAACAATTTAAATGTTCTGCTATCCTTCGGTATGGCCAACCATGCTCGACAACAAACTTCATGATAATTTTTCGTAGTGTTGGATCGCAACTTTTATTTTTACCCATTTTTCTTCAAAATATTTCTCAAAACTTAAAATAAATATCGGGATTGCCGCCAAAACTACCACGAAACAATAAGAGAAGAAGTAAAAAAGTATTGAGATTCAAATTTTGAAAATAGAACGCAATATCTCAGTGTCCCTAATTAAATGGCCAGCCAGCATTATTTGAACAAATAGCACTACGATAATCTATCAGCTATACTGTAAAGAGGTTTAATGTTTAAGAAGTTGTTATTGTTTGTATAATCGGGCACATAAATGACTAAATAAACTTACATGTAAGAGATATGGAATATGGTTTAGACTCGTTGTAAAATAAAAAATAAATTTACAATTCGGTTTAACCAAAGAGTGTCCCTAATTAGTTGACCACGACTGTATGTATTTTGTATTTTTTATCTTTATATATGTATTTTGTATTTTTTATCTTTATATATGTATTTTGTATTATGTATTTTGTATGGCACCAAAAATCTTTAACAAAATTCCAAAAGTTGTTCGTGATTTGTCCAGCAACCAATTTAGTGCTAAACTTAATGACTTTCTAATTGAAAAAGCATATTATACAGTAAATGATTTTTTAAATGACCATATTGTTTGAAATTTATATTTAATTGACTATGTAACTTGAATTTGTTATGAAATTATTTCTACTTAATTTTATTTCTCAATTTAAAATTATTTGTTTATCCAAGTTATGAAATTTAATGACAGCACTATTATTTGACATTGTTTTTATAAATTGACCAAATTAACTTTCACTTTTGACATATTCATCTCCTGATTTTGACATTGATTAATTAATTAAGTATAATATATTATATTATTATTAAGTTTCATAATATTGCAATTAATTGATTGTAAGTGATAAAGTTGTAAATGTAAACTATAATATTATAATTGCATGCTTTTAAAAAAAATACTGATTGTTAGTCACAATACTTTAAAATGTTTAAAGATATGTTTGTACGCCTACGGCAGAATTCAGGGATCTAAAATAAGTCTTATGTACTGACTGTAAACTACCGGATTCACAAACAATAAATGAATTATGAATTATGAATATATCTCGCCACGCGCCGCCAGCCTAACGACATCATCCGACGGGCCTTTGTCACCGCTAACGCTACCAGCTATCCTATAGAACCGAATGGTTTGTTGTGTGACGTAGGTAAGAGTCCCGACTGTATGACACTAGTCCCACCCATGGGAGTTGGGGAAGTCCATTGTAAACGACGTTACATGCGTTGATTGACACTGCGCCTACCTATCCTCCGAGGACATCCGTGAGCGCGGGTGCGGCGGCTGATTAGGCCGAGGATCTCAAACGCAAATATGCAGGTCTCGACAGAGAGTTTCACCTTACTTAGCTTCTGGTCGATGCGACGCGTGACCCGAGAGCTGGTGAGTATCCGGCGCAGCGCATCGCGACAACTGGTGTCGATATGTATCAGTTGAGCTACCTGTAGATTGTTTGCAACAATCTGCAGCTAGCTCAATTGTAAATAGGTAAGTATGTACTAGTTTTAATTTCTATTTTATTTAATTTTCTTTTTCAATGAAGATATCCCTATAACTTACTTAGGTATTATTACTATAAAGCACTCCAACACCGCTACCACACTACAATAAAGAGCGTTCAAATATCTACAACTCAACGAGTTGAAGCTCAACTTAGCTAGCTTAACTTATATACAGGGTGGGGCTAATTTTTGGCCCCGTAGTTAGAAGTTTTTGTTCTTAGGAACCTTCTGTTTTATTTTGATGAAAAAATATTGTCATTTTTAGTTTTTTGAAAAAAGTACGGTTTTCCCAAAAAAAAACAAGTTGGTCTTAATCGACTCTATTTCCGACCAGGAACACTTTTCCCAAAGTAACATACCAAATCAAATCGTAAGGGGCCAAAAATTTGCCCCATCCTGTATACATACCTACTAGTGACGATAGAGCTTCCACCAGCTTCAAACGAGTGGTCCGCGAGCTGTCTGTCATCTGATGCCGTCAATATAAAATTAATGTCCATATTTGAATGCACATTAGTATGTTGTGCTGCACTGCACCGCCAAGGCCTTATTCATCACATCACAGTGAAGTGCATTTCAATTGACGTGAGACGAGGCGGCCGACACAGCGCCAACAAACAAACACATTGCTTAGGTATGTGTGTGTTCTATCTGCACACACGAGTAGGTACTCGATGTATGGATCCCAAGCAGATGAGTACACCTGCAGATTGTTTGCAACAGTCTGCAATTAGTTTAGTTGTAATGCCAGTTTCTTTATTACCTAATAAAGATTACACTTACAAATGTTGCTGAGTAGAATAGAATAGAATAGACATTTATTTAGCACACACATAGGGACACAACACAACACAGACGGAAAGTAAAATACAGAACAAATAAAGTGACAAATACCTATCTATTTTCATTAAGAAAAAAACTCAAGAGATCTCTAGAACTCGTAGAGCTACGAGATTGATGAATCTCCTTTTAGGACGTAAAGTTTCTTACTTAGAGTTTGAGAATCATTTCTAAGGTGGTGAAAATCGGGGTCCAAGTTTTATTGATTTATTACATTTACCAAATCTTATGAGCTTCAGGACAGAAGCTACTTAGCTAAAGTTTGCAAAATGACTTTAGTCAACTGTAAACGGCTTTGATAAATACAAAATATAAGGGGTGGAATGGAAATGCCGTTCAATTGGTTTTTACTCCTTTAAAAGTTTGTGATACCTATTATTGTATTTTATGTTGACTTCTTTGTTTTTTTTTTACAATTGATATCGAAGTGTTCTTATTATCTTTTAAGGTCAGGTTGGGCTATCAGCTCGTAATTAATAAACGATAATACCTAAGTGAAGGGTGCCTACTAACCCTACTATAGGCGGTACGGACAGACAGGCTACTCTACTCCACACACAATGAACAGCCCTGCGTGATGGGGAATCAAACAAACTCATGAGGCCATTAGACTCCACCACAGGACTCCACCGAAGCGGAGATGTGCGGGGATGAGATGAGTCGCTTTTAACCGACTTCAAAAAAGGAGGATGTTCTCGATTCGACTATATTTTTTTATATTTATTTAAAATATGTTTGTCACCTTAGATTTTTTGACTGGGTGGTCCGATTTTCATGATTTTTTTTACATGAAAGCTGGTGCTTTCCTTGTGGTCCCATTTTATTTTGGTCCAGTTCTGACAATGGGGTCCATAAAAATCCATGAAGAAATCTCTATGATTGAAGTCGCTTTATAGTTTTTTAAAACAAACTCAATTATTCAGATATAGGATGTCTCCACTGAAGCTTTGTGGATGCGCGCTGGCTAAACTGGAGCTGAGATGAGTGCGCCAGCACTGACAGAGCGGAAATGAGTGATTTTTGTTGAGATGAATGCACTAACGGCCGCCGCTCACATCCCTCGTGTCCGCTGCGTGCTCGCGAGGCACAGCTCGCATCTCTCTATCTTCCTTTGTTTCCCTCGCATGTGAATAGCGGTAACAATCTCCGCTCGGTGGTCTCCACTGAAGCTGGGCGGAGACGAGGTGTGTGAATAACGACGACAGATATCATCTCAGCTTCTTTGGTCTCCGCTTTGGAGGAGCCGGCTATACAATACATAACATGAGTAAATGTTTTTTTTTATTATGAAATAAAATTTATTTATACTTAGTACAGAAACAATCAGACAAAACAATTCCAAAAACAATCGATTTTAACCCAATTCAAAAAAAGGAGTTTCTCAATAGGGTATATGCATCGATTTTTATTATCGTTTTAATCGATTATATAGGTCATTATTTAACCGAAAAATGATATGACACTCACTGAATTTCGCAATAACAAGGTATAAAAAACAAATCAAAACTACAATCATTTTCGAGTGATAAAAACGCTGTCATATTGGCGCCATGTTTATGTGACGTCGACGTACACACTCGATTAAAACCTTTCGTGACGACCTCGGTAGTGATCATCTCAGGAAAGAGGTTTTCGAAAACAGCTTCTACTCATTGAATTTTGACGATTAAACTCCATGAACATAAATGACTGTATCAAATTCTTTATGTTATTATTATTATTACCCTACCTTATTTAGTTAGTTGCCCAGGTGCTTCGATCCGAAATAATGCTATAATAAGTACCTATTAAAGCCCTCCGCAAACAGCCGCTAATAAGTTAGCGCGTCTTGTAAAGCGCGATTTCGGCGATTTTCCAGCGTGATTCCTTATACAAAGCGGCTTATTATTAAGTGCGATTTCGCCGCCCCTTCCCCGCCCCTTACTGGCAGCGCGAACGACGAAGGCCGCAATATCGCAGGACGCGGAAACGCCTCTGACAAGCTGAATCGCGGCAGTGTGCGTCAACGTATGCGTTTTGGTACAAAATGTTCCGCAAGCAAATATCGCAAAATCGCGTGACACAGGACGCGCTTGAAAATTAGCGTTGATGTGAGTAGGGCTTAACATGAGTGAGTGGTTTTCCTGTACCTATCAATTTCAAATAATTTAATATTATCTTCGAATGGTTCCGTACCGTAAAAATCAGGCAGCTTATTTAACGGACATCAAATTGTTCGGAGACCCCTTAAAGCCCTACTCACATCAACGCTAATTTTTAAGCGCGTCCTGTGTCGCGCGATTTTGGTATATTTGCTTGCAGAACTTTTTGTACTAAAACATATACGTTGACGCACACTGTCGCGATTCGGCTTGTCCGAGGCGTTTCCGCGTCTTGCGGACGGCGCGGCGGCGCGGGGTGGCGGGGCTGAAGTGCGATCGCAATGTCCTCCACATCGCCAGTCGTCGTGTCGTGAGCCATGAAGGTGTAAATAGGTACCAATGTGCAGAATCAGACCACTAGTGTAAGTATCTATCATTACCCGTTTTACTTGTACATATCCAACGGCGGCATCGCCGTAGGATTCTCGTTCGGATCTGTCATATCACATAACATAACAAAGATAAAAATGATTGCCTGCTTGAAATATTTCTCGTCTAACACTTACAAAACCGTGAATAAGTTATAGGTAGGTAGTACCTAGAGTACCTACCTCATATAAATATTTTGAAATAGGTAAGTAGGTAACTTATTTACCTTGCGGCTTTTACTCCTCTGAGTTCAGCAGATGTGAATTCCGAATTTGATGCGAAGAAGGTAGACATCATGAAAACATCTATTTTCGGAAGATTGTCTGACTGCGCTCTTACAAAACCGCTTTCAGTCATTGTTTTTAGTAAGAAGGTTGAAAAACTTCACAATATTTCTCAAGGAATCAACTTTGCTTACGCTCTCCGGAAAACACCAAACAACCGCGAAATAATACCTAGGTACAAAAAGATATCCCGCCGAAACTTCATGACATAACGAAAAGTGAAGTAGGTAGAATAGCGTCAAACCATGATGCACCGTCAAAAAAAAAAAAAAGAAGGAAGTCTGTACGGTGATGTCACGTCCGCTCTAGCAAATGGCGTAGCGTTTTGAAATTTTACGATTGAGATTGAAAATATCAGTTTTTCAATGGTTAAATTCTACAATAAAAACTTCTCAAAATGCAAAAATAAATATGCAGATATGTTTCTATAACAATAGAGAATACGTATATATTTTTTTAGCCATTTTGAAGTCACATGCATATACCCTATTCGGTTGTATTTTTTTTAATATTTTTTACCTCAGAACTTTTGACAGGGTGATCCGATATTGATAATTATTATTTTATTTCAAAGCTGGTGCTTCATGTGGTTTCATTTTAATTTTTGGTTCAGTTTTGACAGTGTGGCATCCATGCGAAAACCATATAATTGAAGTCGGTTTATAATGTATTTAAACAAACTTAATTATTAAGTTATAGGTAATATTAATATAAATATAATAATAATATATAACAATAATATAAATAAAACATAGAAAATACCCGGAACGAACATCTGCAGATCGTACAAACATAAGTCCCGAGGTGGGAATCGAACTCGCAACCTGCAAGAACACAACCTCCTACCGTTATGTTACACGACCGACGGACGCGACGACGTCAGTCCGTCCCGCTTGGAGCCGCTCCAACATTCTGTACATTCCTGAAGCTCTCTTGTTTCCGCTCAAACGCGACTGTTCTTTATTTTGTTATGTTTACTATTTTTTATTTTTACTATTTATTTATTTAATTTAAAATAATATAACATGGTTATTACTAATTTTTTGGTTGCTCTAAGGATTAGAGCACAAAGCAAGATAATTGATTTTGTTTTAAAAAACTATAAACCGACTTTGTATAGTTTTTTTCATGGATCCTATGTCAGAACTGGACCAAATTAAAATGGGACCACACGGGAAGCACCAGCTTTAATATAAAAAAGAGTCATGAAAATCGGACTACTCAGTCAAAAGTTATGACTTTATGAGGTGACAAACATAAAAAATACAGTCGAATTAAGAACCTCTTCCTTTATCTGAAGTCGGTTAAAAACTACGCAACTAACTTATGGCTTAGAGTCTAAGCCATGGTTAATTGTTAAGTTTTCTTGTAAATAAACAATAGGTAATTTGATATTTGCGCTTACGTTTCAAAAACCTATGCTCTGCCGCTCCTATGAGCACAATCCCATGCCCGACCTTTTTATGAATGGCGAGCATGCAAGAGCACCCTCATAAAACTCAGACTCAATGATACATTATTATATGACGCTGCATAGTTGAACATCGACACGTCGCGTCGTGTGGAGTGCACAGACACCAATTGAAATGGAGCCCTATCTATAGATCGTAGCTATTGCATGAGAACAACACACGGCTCTGTAGCGAGCTGAGCGAGCCACTGTCTTATCTCGGGGGCGGCGCGGCGGCGCGGCGGGACACGAGACGTGCACTCGTGCACCGATAACATGCGCGTCGCTGTCGCCCCTTCATTCTTAGCTGGGGTATTTATAGATAGGTACAATAATTATCAATTGAACTGCCTCGTTGGTCTAGCGGTCAGCATGTTCAACCGCTGATTAAAAGGTCCTGGGTTCAAATTCTGGGTCGAGCCAATAGTTATTGGGCTTTTTCTAGCAAGAAATAATCACAGTAGCAGCCCGGCGCGGCGGCGGGCGTCTGGAAGTTGGTGGTGTTTTGTCAATAGAAGAAGACGGAGCGAGATTTAGCAGTGTGTTTAGTTAGCAGACTATGAATGGTAGGTAGGTGTTAAAACACATGTACCGAACGGGTTATTCTAGTTTCCCCCCCTGAAAAACCTTTGGCAAAACTGGACTTTAAAAAACAGTTCTCCCCTTTTAGGGGAATATGTGAGGGAAAACTGGAATATCCCGTCCGGTGTATGTTTTTTCTTAGTAGTTCAGATACTGCGAGGATAGTCTGTAAACTTAAAGCTAAGAGTTCAAGTCTCTCAGGACAAGTAGATAGAGATAAACCATTCTTAAAACGAATGGATCCACACATAATTATACCAGTTTATTACTCTTTAGCGCGATTCCTTGAAATATAACAGTTATAAAAGTCCGCTTGGTAGAATACTACTTGTACCAAGGCAAAGCCAAAGAGAAAAACCATGCTTGTTGCTCACAAGAGTAGGCAATAAACTGGTACCTATACTTCTGAGGAGACGCGTTCGTTTTAGGAACGGTTTATCTCTAACATCCGTATTCATCTGAAGCAAGACAACAGACAACCGCACCGCGCACTCACACATTAATAACTATAATGTGTGTGGTGTCAACACGGGTCGCGTGTTCATTGAATCCCTGACCTTGCGGGCGCGGCGGCTCCCCCAGCGCGACCAGAGATTCATTACCGTTTATTTATTTTATTACAAGCTGCTGTGCTGCCCGCTTCTTCGCACGCGATTTTCAAGTAGCTTATGTCCCAGGGATGCCATTTACCTGCTCGCCAAATTTCATTGAGATCCGTTCAGGCGTGCAAGGTAATACAAAAAAGACACACGGATAGAGAGACGGACAGAGATACTTTACAATCTATAATATTAGTATGGCAGTGTGGATTAATGAGACTAACTGCACTAATCTATACTTACTATAATATTATAATAAGGAACGATTTAATTGTTTGTATTGAATAGGCTCCGAAACTACTGAACTGATTTACAAAAATCTTTCGCTATTAAAAAGCTTACTTTTCAGAGGGAGTGACAGGCTATATTTTATCCGAGAATTTCCCGGGAACGGAAACTACGCGGGTGAAACTGCGAGACGCTGCTAGTATATAATAATTAGGTAGGTACCTACATAAAGTACAAACAATGAAAAAACATAGAATTAAATGGGCAGTTTTTATTTCGTATAACAACAATAAAATAATAGTAACAGAATAAAACAATTCCAATACTAATATTTACTAGTTTTAAATTAATATTAAAAAAACGGAGTAAAAGTAAAATGATACATGGTTAAATTGTTTATTATGGGTATTTCTCTGTAAGCTCGTACAGGTCCCATACAAATGCTGTCCTGGCATTTTTTTTTTACATTGGCGAAAATAATGTACTCTATTTCGACGAAAATTAACTATTATTTTAGTTAGTTAAGGAGGCCCACTGAATTTATACATATTTTGCGAGTAATTAACGATTTTCCAAAAAATCTTGACAGGGGACTGTTTGGGGAAACAGAGGACTGTTGTACTTAGAAAAAAGTCGTTTTGTATTAATAAATCATTTATAATTTTTATGACATATTTGAGCATCAATAATCAACAAAGTTTCTTTTGAAAAAAACAACAGAAAACATACCTTTCCTTATCAAAAATTCAACATATAAAATTAACCTGGTGCCAGAAATATATTGTACTCATTGAGATCAACATAGTCTTATTATTATAATCTCCATCAGTAAATGCTTTATGCAATATTAATGAAAATACTTACTACTATTAATATAATTATTAGAAAACAGTATTTATTTCTAAATATATGACATTTCAACTGAGATCTCTAATCAAATCCTAAGGATTTTATAAAGATTAAAAACTGTATCGAGAAGATATCTCTTCTGTTTCTGTATGCAAAATTTCAGCATGATCCGTTCAGTAGTTTTGGCGTGAAGAGGTAACAAACATCTATCCATCCATACAAACTTTCGCTTGTATAATATTAGTGTGATTTATTCTTTTAGCTAAAGGCCAATGAGATTCGATTTTTGCCGGGTCTAAACAACGACTTCATTTCTTTAGGTATGTGCCTGTACTTTGGAACAATACTACCAGTTATAACCTTTTAAAGATTTGTTTCTCTTTGGTACAATTCAATGTGGAATAAGTTTCTTTCAAATGTTTAATAAAGTCGTCGCCAAACAACGCTTTCTTGACTACTTTTATTCTTGGCCAGGCTCGTGTAACCTTTATAAAATCTTTTATATTGGTACGGAACCCTTCGTGCGCGAGTCCGACTCGCACTTGGCAGGGTTTTTTTCTTTGCTGTAGACTAGCACTGGAAACTGCTGTTCTTGGAGCTGGAGATATTTGAACTGGAACTGGAGTGGATGGTCTTGCGGCGGAATATCTACTTCTGGATCTGATAAAGACGTTTTTTCTCGTAGATATTAGTCACGCTTTTCAGTCTTAAATTGGTTCTGTATACGGTACAATGTTCTTTCCATTTCTTTAAGGCAGCTCTGTGCTCACGATGTGTCATATTCTTTACTAACTTCCACGAACCTTTTTCGTTCTTCTTTTAGTACTTAAACTTTTCGTTTTCTCTCATTTCTTCTCTTTTCTGAGGGTCATTTTTTCTTTTTTTGTGTCGTAGTCGCTCTACTTTCTCTCTGTTTCTGTAGTAATTCTTCTCGAGATAACTTTTAATTTTTAGGAGCCATTTATTGAGTGTTCAATCAGCCTGTGTACAATAATTTAAGTTTATAAAGGAAAATAAACGAAACAATGATATTTTGATGATTCCTACTAATGTAAATTTATCTGCTAGTCTGTTTTATATTATTAACACAGACTTGCAGATAAACTTACACAAACAATACATAAAAACAATAACCAATACGCATAATACACAGTCCCCTGTTGTGTAAAACAATCCCCTGCCGAACTTTCAGGCAGAGGACTGTTGCCAGGGGACTGTGTATTTCGGTTAAATTCCACAATGTTTACAAATCTAATGTAAAATAGTTTTTTAAGAACCTGCCGTATAATTAAGACATACATAATAAATCAATAAATTAAACATAGAGATAGTTATGGTAATTAACATTAATATTATTACTTACCAGAGGACTGTGTGTGGTAGCGGTCCAAACGCGTGTTCACCTCACAAATGACGCTCTGGCACTAAAAAAAGTGGCGTCTCGCCGCCGCTTTCGACAAGGTTACCAACTTCACAATAATTGCGTTTCTTTTCACTCAAAAAAACATTTGAAAACATTACAGTTTTTTTTTATTAGGGCTTTAAACTTTTGGCAGGGGACTGTATAGAAATTCTCAAGACAAAGTTTACATGACTTAACTAATTAAATGAAATACGTAATGAGACCTTGTTTTACAAAATAATATAATTTGATTATTTTTCTTTATGAAATTGACTGCCGAATGTATGTAGTTTCTATAATTTCTTCATAAATCTCTGTTTTAAGTGTGAATACAGTGATTGGGACAGCCAGGGGACTGTGTTATTAGAGCTTCTATCGCGTCTAGAAAAAAACTTAAAATAGGTATGGATCTAAAAACAATGGGCACGTATAGTTTCTTGGTTAAAGTTTCACTAGGCGTGTTTATTTTTTAAATAATTAAATTATTTGTTTAAAAATTTGGCCAGGACAGCCGATTTACGAGTTTACAGAGAATCGCCCTTATCTTTTCACACAAGCGAAATTATGCGGTGATCAGACAATCACGACACGAGATGCTTCCATGCGTTAATTATTATCAGAGTCGGGGCCGGCTGAAGCACCTGGGGCTGGGAGTCCAACTCTCGATAAAATACTTATCACGCACTCTGCACCCTGACCTTGTTGTTGCTGTGTATCACAATTATTATTTCCAGCCAAAAACTGCGTTCTTGTGCGATTTATCGAGCAACTTATCGAAGCCTTAAATAAAAACGATTTTTTTGTGTAAACGCGTGTTTGCTACATAGCAATAATCACTCAATATTTTGACAGTTCTTGTCATAATATTTATCGAGTAGACATATTGTCAGAATTGACTACCGGCCGTGTGGTGCCGGCGGCATAGAATTTGCACCACCCCAATTCTTCCCGTGGGTGTCGTAAGAGGCGACTAAGGGATATCTTCTGGGGGGCGGGCAGCAGCGCCCTCTGCAGAACAAATCTTCCACCAAACTGCGATCCCCAACCCGCATGCCCAGCGTGGGGATTATAGGCGTTTATCAGGGGGAGGCCTGCGTCCAGCAGTGGACCGATACAGGCTGTGGATGTGGATGTGACTACCGGACGGTCGTCGTCCTCGCAGGATCCGCAGCTGTGTGCGTGGTAATGAGATCGTGTCGCCTGCATGCAGCATGCATGATTGCACTGGGCGAAGGCGACCCGGCGCGGCGCCGGCGGCGGCGATCTTCCCTTTTTAATTAATCAAGGATTATAGCCACTAATAATAATTAATACGTTTTCTGTGATTATAGCTGAACAGGATGTCAATGCAATTTGGCAGGAGAGATCTATGTGGTATCGCGGCAACGGACATAGACTGTGCTCGCACTGCAGCAGCTAGATCCAGAACCTGTCATTAAGGCGCATACCCGAGCCAATCTGACAGCGATACCTATTTTATCATATTTTTACGTTTATCATAGGAATTTTTAAAAATCCTACGTTCAGTTTGTGGTATCTATTATAAGCTATTTTTTAATAACTCATTCATAATTTTATCTCATATAGTTTAGGAGGAGATGCGAAATTAGAGTTTGGTGGCCAAAAAGCGCAACTTCGTATCTCTTCCTAAGCTTTACAAAATGAAACTACTACAGAGACATTAATAAATAGCTTATAATAGATACCACAAACTGAACGTAGGATTTTTAAAAATACCTGCGTTTAACGTAATTATAAGATAAAATAGTTGGGGACGCCACTTTCGCTGCTGTATGGGCCTTAAGTTATTATATACAAAGTGTTGAACGCACAGACAACTGACAATGCGCTGTGGCTATGGGTATATACTATCTACTGCCTGATAGCGAGCGACACGACACGTGTGTCTGACCCGAGAGGCGAGACTGAGGCGAGCGGGTCTTCGAGGGGCGTTCTTGGTCGCGAGGATGTCCACAAAAAATTTAAGTGAATTAGAGTCAATTGCACCTTATTTCTTATTTGATATTAATGACTATTTATCAGGTTGTTTATACATTTATGGTAAAAAAATTACTTGTTGGCCCGTATTATGAAAGCTTGCTCAGTCATCGAGCTATGTTTGAGCAACATTTATGCTATAGAAAAGCGTTACTCAAGCAGAAATTTAAGACTAATCAATCTTTCATAATACGGGCCTTAGTGCTTATTTTGCAAGTCTATAGAAATAAAAGATATGACTCTGACTCTTAGGCCCGTATTATGTACCTTACTCAGTCATAGAGCTATGCTTGAGTGACTTTTATGCCATAGAAAAGCGTTGCTTAAGCATAGTAGGATGACTGAGCAAGCTTTCATAATACGGGCCTTAGGCTCGTACTATGAAAGCTTACTCAGTCGTCGATTTCCGCTTGAGAAACGCTTTTCTATGGAATAAACGTCACTCAAGCATAGATCTATGACTGAGCAAGCTCTCATAATACGGGCCCAAGTCTGATGGGATCTCAATACTTGTTTGTGAGCTTTATCAATCATACAATACATTGACTAATTAATTAATTAATTAAGACAATAATGGTCCATTATAGTAGATAAGTTATCGTTGTAAAAGAATCTAAGGTCGACGACATAGTACGCGCCGGGGGGCGTCTAGCGCAGGCCCGGGGCGGGGGGTCGCGCTGAGGGAGGCGCATGCCCAGCAGTGGGACAAATGATCGTGATCGAATGTGCGGCGCGGCGCGGGTTCCCTCCGACGACGGCGGCGCAGGGTTTGGTTCATCATCATCAGCCTATATTAGTCCACTGCTGGACATAGGCCTCCCCTAATGGGTGCCATAGCGCCCTGTCTTCAGCTTGACGCATCTGTTTCGCAGATCGTCATTCCACCTGGCCGGAGGGCGTCCTACACTACGTTTGCCGAGTCGCGGTCTCCACTCTAGAACTCGTTTACCCCATCGGTTGTTGGTTCTTCGCGAGATATGGCCGGCCCACTGCCACTTCAGTTTGCTAATTCTTTGCTAGCTATATCGATAACTTTGGTTCTCTGTCGGATGTGTTCGTTACGAGTCCTATCCTGCAGAGACTCCTTGGGTTTGGTTAAGACTTACTAACTATGTTCCAACTATCATCTCATCACCTAGCTACTCCCAAAGTACCAACATAGCATGCAGACATGTAGGTTACGTTATTCACTAAAAAATCAAAGCATGGATATCGCTTCTCATATAGTTTTTAACAGACTTTAAAAAACCGGCTAAGTGCGTCGCACTTGCGCACGAAGGGTTCCGTACCATTATCTATAAAAAAAACAAATCTCTCCTCGTAAATAACAAAATGTCAACGTGACGCGGTCACCCTTCCAAGTACTGACCACGCCCGACGTTGCTTAACCTCGGTGATCGGTTCTCAAATGGGCATTGCCCTCTAAATTAATAAAATGATTTATCTTTTATTATTTGTT
This sequence comes from Eupithecia tripunctaria, assembly GCA_955876795.1. NCBI lineage: Eukaryota > Metazoa > Arthropoda > Insecta > Lepidoptera > Geometridae > Eupithecia > Eupithecia tripunctaria. Next base: position 171,915 of record OY041623.1, on the reverse strand, counting down.
GTTATAGCGGCAACAGAAATACTGTTCTGTGAAAATTTAAACTGTCTAGCTATCACCGTTCATGAATACAGCCGGGTGACAGACGGACAGGCGGAGGCTTAGTAATAGGGTCTCGTTTTACCCTTTGGGTGCGCGGAACCCTAAAAAAGGAAGAGGTTCTCTATTTGACTATATATATTTTTTTCTTGCCTCAGAACTTATGACGAGGTGATCCGATTTTGATGATTATTTTTTTCAAATAAAAAATAATCATCAAAATCGGCTGGTGCTTCCCGCGTAGTCCCATTTTAATTTGGTCCAATTCTGACAGTGGCATCCATGAGAAAACCATACCTACGTATACAATTGATTGAACTCGGTTTATAGTTTTGTGAAACAAAGTCAATTAATGATATTAATGAAGTCACTATTCTTTGATGGGGGGGAGGGGGGGTAGGTAGGTACTTAGGTAGGTACCCCACCTACTTACTAGGTTAGTGTATTACTACTAGACAGATTTTCAGTTGTTTTCAGTTTAATTTTGTTATTTTGATCAGCCCTGCTTTACATGGCTAGAGTGCTGAATGGAATTATTTTTAAACTAGCAAGAAGTCAGATAAGTAATTCAGGGCAGTTATTTGCGTACTCGGGGCGAATCTGAAACTCCAGGGTGAATAAAACGGACGAGATGCTGGAGCAAGACATTACCTGCCGGGAGCATGCAAGCATCCTCAGCTGACTGTTCGCCTTCTGTGTCAGATCTGACACTTGAGACTTAAAAACTGTAAACCATCTTCAAATATATAGTTTTTGATAGATTTTTCATGGATTCCACACGAAAAGCACCATCTATCAATTCAAAAAAGAACCATGAAAAACGGACCACCCGAGTCAAGAGATCTCTGAGGTAGGTAATCAACATTTAAAAAAAGTACAGTCGATTTGAGAACCTCCTCCTTTTTTAAAGTCGGTTAAAAGGATGTCTTGCTTGCTCCGGTATTTCGTTTCTATTCACCCTCAAGTCTCTATTTACCCCGTTTGACCCGTGCACCACTAGTATTACCTAAAGCGGAAACTGTTTCCCAACATACCTACTCATCTATCTGTGGGACGTTCGTGTTAGGAGACGCGGTCCGGGAAGTGCATGCGATACAGTCGAATGCAGTTACAAGTAACGTTGTAGGAGCTGCGGCGGCGAGGGCACTGGAGTGGGTGCTTATACCACGAGTGCGGCTAAAATTACACGCGGGCGGGGCGGGCGGGGCAGGGCGGGGCGGGGCGCACCTACCTACCTCGCCGCTCACTGCATCTACCCACCAGTGTACGTAGGTACGAAGGCATTCATCTTGTTTAAGTACTACACAAGGCAGCGCCCCACTACCCCGCGCCCCAGCCCCCGCCTGTTCAGCTGCGAGCCAGCTGTAGGCGGGCGCTACACTTTAAGCCCGTAGATAGATCTATGTCTAGATCATACTAACCGTACTAATACTATCAATGTGAATGTTTGTTACCACATATTGACCACATGAGTAGAGTACGTACCTTTTATATTAATTAATATAATAGCTGCGTGGTGCTGGCTTAGAATCTGCACCACCCCAACTCCTTCCGTGGGTGTCGTAAGAGGCGACTAAGGGATATCCACAGGAGGGCGGGCAGCAGCGCCCGCTGCAGAGTCACACCTGCCGCATGCCGCAGGGCCGCGCGCGACGAGAGCCGCCTCACGATTGCACTGATACCATGCGACCGAAACTATTCACTGACGACTAGGGCTTGCATTCGAATATTCGAATATTCGAATATTAAATCGTTTCGAATATTCGAATACTGAAATTGCAATATTCGATTTAAATAAAAAGTCAAAATTCTGATGTGGATAAAAGGCCACTTAAAAGTTTGCGCGGTTAATCCGTACAAGACAATACAAGTTTACGTTGTTCAGGTAAAAGTTAAAGGGTTTGGAAAACGGTTCGGAAACACTCGGGAGTAATCGGGAGTGCCGTGTGCGACTGCATAGTGCGTTCGCATATTTGACGATACTCTTCTGTCTATCCGTCTCTGTTGCTCACGTGAATGTCCTTGTGTTAACTCAGAATTGTGTTCAGTTGTGTATTGCACGCGGTCGTGGTGGTTATCTTTATTGTACGAAGTAACGCGAACCCAGAACAGGCCCGGTTTCGCGGAGGATATGGCACCATAGACCACATTACACACAGTGAGGCAGATTATTCAAAAGTCCGAAGAGTATAATAAGCCCCTGTGTCTGGCCTTTGTGGACTATGAGAAGGCTTTTGACTCTGTCGAAACCTGGTCTGTTCTGGAATCCTTACAGCCATGCCAAGTAGACTTTCGTTATATGGAGGTGCCGAGATGTCTTTACGACGCCGCCACCACGAGTGTCCAAGTACAGGACCAGCAGTCCAAACCCATCCAACTGCGCAGAGGAGTGAGGCAGGTGGATGTTATATCCCCGAAACTGTTAACGAGCGCGTTGGAATATATGTTTAAGACGCTAGACTGGAAAGCCCTTGCCTTTCATTAGCATAAACGGCGATTACATCTCACACCTGCGATTCACTGATGACGTAGTCTTAGTGACGGAGTTGCTGGAGGAGCTGAACCGGATGCTGGACGGCTAGCTTCAGCCTCGCGACGCATCGGTCTGAATTTGGATAAAACAAAGTCATGATCAATGGCCTCATTGATCCGGGGCCGGTCGTCGTATATGGACACCCTCTCGAAATTGTTTCCGAGTACACTTACTTTGGGCAAATTCTGCAGCTAAGAAAAAACAATTTAGGGAAGCAGGCCAAGAGGAGGATCCAGCTAGGCTGGGCAGCGTTTGGAAAACTACGTCGAGTCTTCACGTCATCCATAACGCAATGCTTGAAAACCAAAGTTTTCAATCAGTGCATCCTACCCGTCATGACCTACGGAGCTGACACCCACGATAGGGTTGATCCACCAGTTCAAAGTCGCTCAGCGAGCTATGGAAAGAGCTATACTCGAAGTCTCTCTGCAGGATAGGATTCGTAACGAACACATCCGACAGAGAACCAAATTTTTCGACATCTCAGAGAATTAGTGATTTGAAGTGGCAGTAGGCCAGCCATATCTCGCGCAGAACCGACAACCGATGGGGTATACGAGTTCTAGAGTGAAGACCACGACTCGTCTAACGTAGTGTAGGGCGCCCTCCGGCCAGGTTGGATGAATATCTGCGAAAGACTCCAGGCAGATACTGGATGCGTCAAGCTGAAGACAGGACAGGTTGCTATGACGCTCATTAGGGGAGGCCTATGTCTAGCAGTGGACTAATATAGGCTGATGATGATGATGATAAAGGTACAAATAAGATAAAGTTAGAGAGGAGTAATTGCTAATTTTATAATTTGTGATTTAAAAGACCTTTATTTGTTTTTGTACTTTAATAAATACTAACGCGCTATCGTTACTTAACGTGTTTATTTACTTGTTATTGTGTTATATTTTATTAAAATACCCTAGATTTTGAAGACTGTTTTTAAATTTTTTGGTTTATTGTGCGTGTAAATCGCCAATATCTTGTCGTTACAGCGACACACATTTGACGTTTAAAATTGTTCATGGAAATAATACTTATTACAATAAAAGAATGTGATTTTAATAAAAAAATAGTTTTTTTCTATATAATATTCTATTATTCGAATAATATTCGAATATTCGAATAGTAGCCGAAAAATATTCGAATATTCGAATATCAAAAATTTTCGAATATTTGCAAGCCCTACTGACGACCCTCGTCACGTTACGCTGTTCCTTGATAATTACTTGCAGGCACAATTGTGCACACCGGTGCCGTCGCAAAAACACAAGGTTCAAGAACAAGAATCCATAGCGCGCAATGTAACTTGCACTGACATAATGCTCTCAACATTATAGTCTTTTACAACGGTATGTTTACCATGATTTGAGTTTTGAGCTTTCCAAGCTTTTCAGTTATTCCATGGAGCAAAAAACTGTGCCACAATATTGGAAAGCTCAAAACTCTCTAAGTTGCTTTCATCTGAGCTAAAAGAATACCAAAATGTTGTTCTGCAGATCTTAGGATAATAAACTTAAGTTGGGCCCACTCCACACTTAGATAAGCTATCGAAGAGGCTTTTATGTTCAGGGTATGCAGTAAACAAATCCGTCATCTTCCAGACATGAATACCTACATCTAGACTTGTTAAGCAGAATCAAGCTCCACAACTTTTAAAAGTGATTGTCTTCCGTTTTTAGTTTTTCTGGTTTTCTTAACAATTATCAGTGCTGATGTCACATACCAGGCTTCCAGGCAGAATACCAAAAACAACAATACAATACACATCATAAGAAAACAATATTTTTTTGCAATTTAGTGTAGACTTAAAAAAAATCTAGTTTTCCCCTTGAAGACTTTTTGTAGGGGGGGAAAACGAGAATTAAAAAGCTGTTTTCCCCGTAAAGGGAGTCGGTTAAAAATCCGAAATAGGCCTCACAAAGTGGACGTGATGTCCACAATTGTGAAGAAAACTGGGATATTTTAAAATTTAACAAAAACTGTCGTAGACAGCGGACTGTTAGAGATAGATAGTTAAGATAAATGTTTAAAATAAAAGAATTAACATTTAAATCTTTTAATAAACAACTACCTACTTACAGCAAATAGTACAGAGGCAGTAGAACCACAGCTGCACCGAGGACCTGCTTCAAGAGCAGGCCTGCAGGGCTCCTGCTGGGGCCAGGGCTGACCCTTGCAGGCTTCATAGAGTAACATGGCAGACACAATGGGAGCCATAGGATTTATATTCATATAAATGTGAAAGATTGGATGGATAGATGATATGTAATTTTTGCATAGATGTATGGTATGTCCAGCATTAGGCTACTCTAGCCTAGCTCTAGCCTGGAATCAAGTACTTATAGGCTTTCTATCCTATCCTACAAAACATTTCATATGGGATAGAAATAACCTTTGCATGCAAAGAGGTGAGCAGAAACTAGTTTAGTATATAAATGTAATGAGTATAACTCTTAACCTTTCAAGTGTCGCCACCATTTTGCAAAATGGCCGGAAGTGTCGGGAGCCTTTTCTGGGTGGTTCGCGCGGTATCGTCGAGTGTGATTCAAATGACGATATCTCTAAAGTTTTGTAGGGAACTATACGTCTATCTTATATTGTTGGAATCGTTATGTACTAAGCTAACACATTAAACATTTGTTATAGTCATGTATTTGCAATGTATTAATAATTCCAGCTTGAAATCAGGATGAGACAATTTTTGCCAGTTTATTGTAGAAAAGTCGTTCTAAATACTTAAAAAACCATTTTTTTCTACAAAAAGTTGTTGTTTTATTTACAATAATATATACACTACATTAACACAATAAAAGAAACTAGCCTTCTAATACAAATTTTTCACAGAAAACGGCTTACAAAAACATGGATCATACCGAGCGGTTCGCGCGACACATTTTTTAATCTGAATTTTACGCGTATGCCTTGTGTTATTTGATAATTATATGGTTTGTAACAAATAACAAGATACCTAACTTTATATGTGGTACCTTATTATTATATATTTATATTTTTTTCATATATTTATATATATACCTATTACGTCACAGTTCAACAGTGATCTCCAGGAGATCTCCGACAACACCCATGTTGTCGTATCTTATCTCCTGGAGATCTCCCGACAACCGAAGGGTTAAAGGTATACAATATCCATACTGCAGAATGATAAATAATGTTTGCAAACATTCAACAATTAGCTTGTGTTTTGTATTTGATTCCTGATTAGTACATTATGTAGTATGTTTGCAGTCCTCACAGACTTACAATACACTAATAATCCAGAAGAGCTCTTGAAAGTTATGGGCACTATAAATTACCTAGAGGTAGGGTTTCTGAGGTTTATAAATATCTACTTAGGTACTTTGCAGTTTTTAAATATTTATTATCGTTAGATTTGTAATGGTTTTTAAAAGAAGCAGAGAATATTTCTTCTAAGGTGTCAAGTTCGACCTGAAATAAGTTTATTTCATGCAAGAGTTCCGCAGCACTTGCCTGCGGCGGCGGCGGCGGCGACAGTCAGCACCACCAGCAGCGCCGCTGCCCCCTTCCCTCGCCGCATGCTCACGGCTCAGAGCTGCGCGCTCGCCGGCGGCACCATGCTCGCCCGCACCCCTAAGATCTCCAATTCACAACCAAGAGATCCTTTTGTTGGCCCCGTACAAAAAAAACACCGCACTCAGAATGCACCCGCGTCAGGCTGTGCAGTTAATGATGTGATCATGAAATAATTATCTCTCACAAGTAGTCTTTTGTTCTCTTTTCGAATTCTTACGCCGTGCACTTGTTTGTAAAAAGTTCTAGGTACCTAATTTTTATTCGATTTGGTAGTAGCGAGCGAGCGAGCAGTGAACAAAACAACCAAAAGACGCGCGGCTATTGCATCGTCCGTCGCGTGAATGAATTGAATAAAGGAATGAATGAATTGAATGAATCTACAACATATTTTACATGATCTGTGGAATGAATGAAATTAATGAGTGTATGCGTGTGCGAGCCTGAAAAGCCGGCTTTTGATTAAGGGATATACAATGTCCCTGGATAAAGAGCAACCCTGAAAGGGTGTTAAACTAGATTAAAAAAAATATTGACAAAATATAGACAAAAAATCTTATACAGGGTGTTTGGTACATGGACCGACAGGATTTTTTGGGGGGTCACGTGTTATTTTTCCCCGATACACCCGATGTCCGAAGTGTCACGGTAGTTTAGATAATATGCTATTTTTTAGTTTTTTTTTTTAAATCACCCGAAATCTTGTCTTTAAATCGTCATAACTTTTTTGTGTGTGGTAATTATACCACAAAATAAAGTATGCTTGTATTCTACGATGTTTTCCTAATCAAAATAAATCATTACTTGTTACAATTAATATCCACACAAAAACTTCTGAGCTTTCAAAGTGGTAAATCGGTGTAAATGTTATGAAAAGTGACAACTTCTAAATTCATTGAAAAAAAAACTAAGTCATTTTGAAATTAGCTTTCTTTTAAAAAGTTCTTTGGTTATTACCCTTTCTAACGATATGCTTCATGACACAAGAAATCGTTCGTAAGGTGGTTAAATTAAGATTCGTTTGCCAGGGCCCAGGGCTGAACACGCACTCTAACAATGTAAATGGTTTGAACAATGTAAGCAGTCAACACGGTCTGGGTACAGCGGTACCTGCTGCTTGTTAGCAGGTAAAAAGTCTGTCTCTTTCTTACTCATGTACAGTTATTGTTGTCTTTGTCTATCGAGTTGGAAGTTGGTGAAGGTCACTAGCCATAACCGAGCCGGCAATCAGTCGAGATTCCTCTGCTATTCCAAGTGCGACGTTCGTTTCCCGTTGTTCTATCGTAGTAAAATTAAAGTCTTGTTATTGTTTTTTGTTAAATCTATTGTTGGACTGTTACGTTTTTTGTTAATTCTGATGGTGTTATTGGGCGAAATCTTGTCGGCCCATATTTTTTGGCAGAACGACTCAATGGAGACAATTATTTAGAGTTTCTTCAAAATGATTTACCTGAACTGGTACCAGTTTTAGAAGAAGATGTGCCAATTTTTTTCCAAAATGATGGCTGTCCGGCACATTACCAACGAACGGTACGAGAACATTTAGATAATGTATTTCCTAACTCGTGGATCGGTAGAGCTGGCCCTATACCATGGCCATCACGGTCCCCAGATCTGACTCCCCTGGATTTCTACATAAGGGGACGTGCAAAAGAATTAGTTTATGCAACAGAGGTGCCCAGAAAAGAAATTTTAGTGGAACGAATTAACACCGCATTCGTCGTTCCTCTTGCATTTTTACGTAAGAAAGACGTTCGACGACGCGTAAGAAAGACGTTTTACTTTGTAAAAAAGGTTTAACATCGTAAAATTTTTTTTTTTAAATAAATAATTTAAGTATACTAAGCACTTAATTTATTTCATTTGATACCTACTTATAAATTTTCAAAAATACTCTGCAAAATTCGCTTCATCCTTTCGTTGGCACTTTCAGTATTTTTGATCAAAATCACTGGTTGACCTGAAAATCCCACCGATATGTCTAGCGAATCAAACTTTTTGAATACAAATTTAGTACCGTTGGAAAGATGACGAATCAGAGAATTAATTTAGAGTATAATAAATTATGCAAACACCGCAGTTTTTTTATTATTTTAGGATAAATTTGATTGTCAAGTTTTATTTTTGTGTAAGTTTTTTTTTTTAATCGTAATATCTTTTTTTTTAATCCTATTTTGAGAGAAGTTCCGACGTATTTTTATCACAAATGTTTATGACTATCAACAAATAATAAAAAAAATCTTAATTAATGAAGGAAAAAAAAGTTACGAATGCTTGAAGGTCAAATTTTGGAAAATTCCCAATAAAGTTTAAAATTGACATATCACCAAAACTATAAAACTTTAGTTTGGGAAAGTAAGGTCCAATAATTAGCAAATGACCTCCTCTATTTGAGAATTCGCTATGGCGGGTTGAGTTCCAGTCACCCTGTATAATATCCTGCGGCAGGATATTATATACAGGTGTCCCTGTTTAAAAAAAAACGTTTGAACTTAGAATGAATAAGGCAGGTTTTTTTTTCCTACAATGACAGTGACACTGGCTTGTATACTTTTTATCCAATTTTGTTTTCTTTTGTCTAGTCTAGTCTGTCTGTCAATCAATTCTCAATTGTTGCAAAGAGAATACAATAACTTGGAATTGTTGTTTTCGCAACCCAAAGGTACAAACATTGATTTAATTTCGTTTGTTTGCAATAATAACGATTGGTTTAGAAGCAGCGTATGTAATCTATTCGATTATGGTTTTATTCATCCTGGATTCAATGCTTATGCGTCCGTTGTAAATATTGTTTGTTATGTAATAAAATGGCCTATAGGTTATGTATGGGTTTTCTGTTACAGAAGTAGAATCTTACAATGGGAGGCCATGCATACACGGTGCCAGACTACAAGAAGTTCTGTCACAAAGGCATCCCCGAGCTGGAAAAATTAGAAAAAGCGCTTGCCGAAAAGGGGCTGTGTGATCCTTGGATCAGGTTTGTTTTGTAACTATTGCATTAAAATAGTTACCTAGCTGCTTATACTTGTCATATATTATAAACATAATGTTCAGCATTATTAATAATGCTGAACATTATGAACAAATGAATTATTCTTATTGAGAGACTGCAAAGAAAGTTTGCCAGATATTTATATAAACATATGTATGGGTACTATCCGTATTTATTCCCTTCCCTCTTTGTGACTGGTATGGTCGGATTAGATTCATTGCTGGAGCTGAGGCGCAAACTGCAGTTAGCTATGCACTACTGCCTAATTATGCGGAGTAAAGTGAATAATCCTACCATACTAGAAACTATTGCTTAATACATCCCGAACAATTATATGAGATGCTGCCATAGGCACCACCGACTGTTTGCCCATCACACTCCTCGAACGCAGCATGCTAACCATGCTCCTACACGACACGCACTTAAACTCTAAAAAAAAGTTTCTACTGGAGTTCCAACATGCAGACCTGTTCAATGACAGCCTACCTTCTATTTATGTGTCTCTTAGATTGTTCCTTAGTTTTAATTAGTTTGTAATCTAGATAGTAAGCATTTTGGTGTAAACTGTGAGCTTCTATCAATTTTTAATAAATAAATGACTAAATGTCTAAACAATTTACAGCATTATCTAGCTCCAAGCTAAGAAGAGAAGAGAAGAAGAGCTTGTGTTATGAAACTAGATAACTGACATACTAATACAATACACTACATAAGTAGATATTACAAGCAATTGGTTGTTCATCTTTCAGGAATGAAGCTTGGCGGTACAATCCCGGTTTTGGCACTAAATGGGCGAGGGCTAATAAGACATTCTTCCGAGGACTTCCTGTAGGGGTGGCACTTGCTGTAGCTACTGTCATCATCAGTAAGGGCATGGACGCAGCCAGTGGCGGAGATGGCCACGGGCATGGCCATTCAAAACACTGATCTTCTTGCACTACTAGTTTTGTTTTAATAAACGTTGCATGTATTAACATCCTATGTTTATTTTCTTTGTAAATTGCTATTTAAATATTTAGTCTAGAGGATATTTCAAATAAATTATATTATTTTATGTATAAAGAAATAAATTTAAATAGGCTTAAATTCTGTTTAATGTATTCAAGACACTCTCTACCACGGTTATTACACTTCTAGGAATGTATCATTGAATTCTATTTTATGTATTTACAGCTTTGAATAAACAAGTATGTCAACACTGCTATGCAAGATGTGCATATCCCGGCTGAGTTTATGCAGGTGCAGAGTCAGAGCTAAATCGTTTATTTCTTTAGATTTACAAAATAAGTACTCAGACAAGTCAAATTTTTACTATATAAACAGCTTGATAAATAGTTATTACTGCAATTGACTCTAATTCACTTCAGTTTTTTGTTAGTCACAGTGTGTAACCCACTTGATTTTATTCAATCAAAATCATCCTGTAATTTTATAAAAAAATAGCAAAAAAAGTAATTTGCCCAAAGATCCTATCAGTAAATACCTATTTATAGGAAATAAAAAATAATTTCAAATCCACATGCCATTGCAGAATTTTACTTATATCTAAGTTAGTGCTATTTCAAATTCATTTATTAACCATTGTTACATGTAACACGAACAAAGGCCTTTATTTTGAATCTTTATTTTGTGATATGATCCAAGCCTTTGACAATGTTATACATTATTATACTACTTAAACTTGCCATCTAAGTCACAACAATAAAGGGATCTCTCTCTACATAACTTATCAGATCTTACCTTGGAAACAAGAACAGCACAAAAAAGAAACATTAACTATAAAACAAAACTTGAGGACTAGATCAGATGAACATAATTTTTATGCAATATGATGTTCCACCACAAGGTAGAGTGGACGGAGGCTGTCACTTGCGTCATGGGCCATGAAGGTGTTAAACCTGATATTCAATATCTATAGCCCATGTTATACCTACACCTATTTTGGGGTAATTCAACTAACGTTGACGCAATGTTCAAGTATCAGTAACACTGTATGTTAATACATACAGGAATCTGTGTCGTTGAGAACATAGCTTGTAGGATTAACTACAACATCTTGAACTCAATAGTGACACTCCATCAGAACCCGAACAGAACCCCTGTTGTAGCTGTCTTCTACTAAGCACAGACAGACAAGGAATTTTGCTCATTTCTATTTCAGAATTCAAAAAGAAAACAAGACTAGGCTTAAAACTATTTTACTATAATGAATGATTAAAGTAATATGTAAACGCATGTAGGTAGGGTAGCGCGGGCGCGGGCGCGGGCGCTAGGAGGGCCGCGGCTTCAGGTCATCGAAGCAGGGGCGCAGGTACAGCGCCGGCTTCTTGTTGTTGTTGAAGTGTTCGTGGCCCTGGAACCAACGCAATGTTATCAATGCAGTGCAGTATAGTGCATCCAATGACTCTCCGACGGGCAAGTGGCCAACCCGTCTGCCAGCCATCCGAGCGATACCTGCGATGTATTTTTGAGTACTATGACAGGGAAACTGGTCGCCGCTAACCTGTCGGTCTATACCATGTATACCTAGATAACTTGAGTTATGTTATGATTTTGGAGTTGGATCTCTTTTTAAATGTATAATCTCTGGAGCGCATGCTATGGAGCCGGGTCAGTCAGCGCCGTCGGGATGTGGAGTACCTTGGACCAGTCGTAGCCGGCGGCGTAGGCGAAGATCTGTCCGGAGTGGTTGAACGCGCACTTGGTGAGCGGCTGGTCCAGCGTCTCGCTGCTCTTGAGCTTGGTGCGCGCGTCCTTGTCCCAGAAGGAGTAGGACCCGTCCGAGCCCACCGTGGCCAGCGTGCCGTGCACCGGGTGGAACGCCACGTCGTTCACTGCGTAGATGTCCTGCAAGTGCACAATGTCCTATAGGCAGCAGCTCACAGTCTACAGAGCAGGGCGCTCTATAGGCAGGTCGTATCAGTCGGGTACCTGGTACCCGCCGGTGTTGGGCGTGGAGCGGTGGCACTTGAAGGTGAAGTTGTCCTTAGGGTTGGTTGGGTTCACGTACTGGATGGCCACGCGGCCCTCCACGCTGCCCAGCGCGAAGCCGCACGGCTGCTTCGTCTTCTTGTCGCGGAACACGGCGATGCAGCGGTGCTGGTGCTGAACGACACAAATACATACTATTATGTACCACTTCTTTAAAGAACTACTACTTCTCCGAACAGACACTACACACATCAAATAAAAGACCTACCTACTTAGTAAGTAACAGATACTTATACAAAATTAAATAATAATTAACATTAATTTAAGTAGGCATCTATACCTAAACCTACTTACTTATGTTAACTTATTACTGAAATTATTTAAAACGGCATTTTTAGGTACCTAGCTCGTACTTAGGTAGTTTGAGTAGGTACCTATTAACCTACCATGATTTTTATGATGGATGATGTTGGGTCTGCCTCGCTCCTGTAGTTCATCAGGGATGTTTGCTGAATATCAAACTGATGGCTTCGGTGCCGTTATTTGCAAAAAATCTACATCCCTGATCCGCAGAATGCGAGACATTCACAACAGCATCTTGAAAACCATAGCAGTTCGCAGAGTGATCCCGGAAAAAGTCCGCTACTCTGGTCAGATCACTCTTATTTTTATTTTATTTATTATTCCTGTTTGTAGGTAGGTAGTTCGATGGATCTACAAACAGGAATTCGCGTACCTAGTATCTACCTACCTACAAACAGATATACAGGGTGTAACATAAGGGGTGGATCATCGGTGGCTGGGGGGTGGGGGACCTCAGTACCTATCGATTTAACCCCCATGTATGTTCTGCGGTATTCACTGGTTCGAAAGTTATTTTCACTTTTGTAAAATTTTGGTCAAAATCAGATTTCTTTTATTGACATCCATCAGCTAGCTGGTTCTTGATAAGAAGAGTTGTTACCTGTGCTCCTAACTTTTTCGATATCTTAAGTTTTAAAGAAGTTTTTGGCGCGAAAAATTACGTATTTTTGGCGCTTGAGGCTAATTAAGTACATTTTTCAAGATAATGCTTTCATCCTAGCCCTATGAAATTTTCAGGGTTTATTCTTCATGAAAACCAGTAGTTTTTAAGATAGTTTGCAGAAAATAAATAATGTGTTTTTTATTTTAGAACCACTAAAAGATAATGTAAATATTCGATTTTGAAAATAAAATTGACTTTAATTTTCTTTTAGGGTTATTTTATAAATCTTAGACTCTGATTGGTAAAGGGGTACCAAAGGCCCACTATTGACCTTGTCGCGAAGACAGCGACGCACACGTAATATTTTGGCTGCAATTGCGAAATTCAGTCTGAAATCTGATTTTGACCAAAATTTTACAAAAATCAAAATAACTTTTGAACCAGTGAATATCGCAGAACATAGTACATAGGGGTTAAATCGATAGGTACTCAGGTCCCCTACCCCCCAGCCACCGATGATCTACCCCTTATGTTACACCCTGTATATTCAAATAATATATAAACATAGATACGAATCAGTGTTGGTAGCCTGCCAGGTAGGTGTGCCCGAAAATGATAAACCTTCATAGGTAAATTAGGTATCTGCTTATGCTATTGCGCAACCTACCTATCTAATAGGTATGAAGGTAATTTTTTAGTAGGGAGGTATACCTATCTCAAAACGAATGATATGATTTCCTTACCTTTAAACAGCTATAATTATATATCGGAAAAGGCTCCAACGAAATTCATGAAATTTAGTATACAGGGGGTTTCGGGGCGATAAAACGATCTAGCTAGGATACATTTTTATAAAATGTCGTTCTATTCGTGTTTTCAATAAATTTTCATCAACTTTGTCGTAATCTATTGACTCTTCCTGACATCTATTGGCGAATAATAATACTATAATTTCTAAAAAAACAAAATTTACGACAACATAGGATAGGAAACGTAGACAATGTGCAGTGCAGTATTGAAGTAAGGCAGGCTGTGTTGAGTAGGTACATCAGCAGTGTTACCTTGAGCGGAGAGTCGACGCGCTTGTACTCGGCGGGGCTGTTCTCCAGCGTGTAGAGGTTGATGCCGCGGTCCGCCATGCCCACGGCCGCCATGGGGTAGTCCTGCAGTGACAAACAATAACGACTCCTACAATACTGCATGTCACTTCAAAAAAGATAATATTCTTTTACGTATGTATTCTCTATTGATAAACAGACATTATACATATCTACAGGGTTTCCCAGAAATGGTGGATAATCCTGCACGTGCGTGTGCGGGGGAGGGGAAGGGGTAAAAAATGTTTAGGTTTTTACCCTACTTTTCACCTCAATAATTAAAATTTTTGTAGATGTTATAATTTTGTTTTCGGTTATGTAAACAAAATAACATCTACAAAAATTTTAATTAATGCTAAATAATCGATTAAAAAAAAATCCACGCATATACCCCACTACTCACTGTGACCACAAACTCGGCCACCTTGTATTGTAACTAGGGCTTGCATTCGAATATTCGAATATTCGAATATTAAATCATTTCGAATATTCGAATACTGAAATTGCAATATTCGATTTAAATAAAAAGTCATAATTCTGATGTGAATAAAAGGCCACTTAAAAGTTCGCGCGGTTAATCCATACAAGACAATACAAGTTTACGTTGTTCAGGTAAAAGATAAAGGGTTTGGAACACGGTTCGGAAACACTCGGGAGTAATCGGGAGTGCTGCGCGCGACCGCACCCGGTTTCGCGGAGTATATGGCACCATAGACCACATTACACACAGTGAGGCAGATTATTCAAAAGTCCGAAGAGTATAATAAGCTCCTGTGTCTGGCCTTTGTGGACTATGAGAAGGCCTTTGACTCTGTCGAAACCTGGGCTGTTCTGGAATCCTTACAGCCATGCCAAGTAGGCTTTCGTTAAATCGAGGTGCCGAGATGTCTTTACGACGACGCCGCCACCACAAGTGTCCAAGTACAGGACCAGCAGTCCAAACCCATCCAACTGCGCAGAGGAGTGAGGCAGGTGGATGTTATATCCCCGAAATTGTTCACGAGCGCGTTGGAATATATGTGTAAGACGCTAGACTGGAAAGCCTTTGCCTTTCATTAGCATAAACGGCGATTACATCTCACACCTGCGATTCAATGATGACGTAGTCTTAGTGACGGAGTCGCTGGAGGAACTGAACCGGATGCTGGACGGCCTAGCTTCAGCCTCGCGACGCATCGGTCTGAATTTGGATAAAACAAAGTCATGATCAATGGCCTCATTGATCCGCGGCCGGTCGTCGTATATGGACACCCTCTCGAAATTGTTTCCGAGTACACTTACTTTGGGCAAATTCTGCAGCTAAGAAAAAACAATTTAGGGAAGCAGGCCAAGAGGAGGATCCAGCTAGGCTGGGCAGCGTTTGAAAAACTACGTCGAGTCTTCTCGTCATCCATACCGCGATGCTTGAAAACCAAAGTTTTTAATCAGTGCATCCTACCCGTCATGACCTACGGAGCTGACACCCACGATAGGGTTGATTCACCAGTTCAAAGTCGCTCAGCGAGCTATGGAAAGAGCTATACTCGAAGTCTCTCTGCAGGATAGGATTCGTAACGAACACATCCGACAGAGAACCAATGTTTTCGACATAGCTCAGAGAATTAGCGAGTTGAAGTGGCAGTGGACCTGCCATATCTCGCGCAGAACCGACAACCGATGGGGTAAAGAAGTTCTAGAGTGGAGACCACGACTCGGCAAACGTAGTGTAGGGCGCCCACCGGCCAGGTTGGATGAATATCTGCGAAAGACTCCAGGCAGATACTGGATGCGTCAAGCTGAAGACAGGACAGGTTGCTATGACGCTCATTAGGGGAGGCCTATGTCTAGCAGTGGACTAATATAGGCTGATGATGATGATGATAATGATACAAATAAGATAAAGTTAGAGAGGAGTAATTGCTAATTTTATAATTTGTGATTTAAAGACCTTTATATGTTTTTGTACTTTAGTAAATACTAACGCGCTATCGTTACTTAACGTGTTTATTTACTTGTTATTGTGTTAAATTTTATTAAAATACCCTAGATTTTGAAGACTGTTTTAAAAATTTTTGGTTGATTGTGCGTGTAAATCGCCAATGTCTTGTCGTTACAGCGACACACATTTGACATTTAAAATTGTTCGTGGAAATAATACTTATTACAATAAAAGAATGTGATTTTAATAAAAAATAGTTTTTTTCTATATAATATTCTATTATTCGAATAATATTCGAATATTCGAATAGTAGCCGAAAAATATTCGAATATTCGAATATCAAAAATTTTCGAATATTTGCAAGCCCTAATTGTAACAAAGTAGATAGAAACATGACAAATAAATAAAAATGCTTAACAATTCACACGGCATTAGCTAGCCCCAAGCTAAGCAGAGCTTGTGTTTTGGGTACTAGATAACTGATGTACATAATTCAATACACTACATAGATAGATATTTTTTATTATACATAGAAAAACATCCAGAGCGCCCTGAACAAATGTCTGCAGATCGTACACACATTTGTTCCAAATAAAAGGAATAGATGCAATAAACTCACCACGTCTGCACAGTAGCACCGCTCCGAGAGGTTCATGCTCATGATAGGCTGAGCGCTGCGGGTGTCCCAAAACTGCAAGGCAATTGTGTATTTCAAATCAACTCATTGTAGTAATACCATGGATGGGCTCACAAGGAACACGTCGGTCACGTCGAGTAGGATAACAGAGGGTACACACATGACTTGAATACACATACAGAATGTGGCGTACCCCTTACTCTACTCATTTTAACAGGAAAATTGTTTGTATGGAAAGTTGGAAATACCATTTCAGAATCTCATTGAAATTGGTATTTTTAAGCTATTGCATAGCTTCTATCGCGGGCCTTGAGCGCGGGGACCGAATCCAGAAATTCCGTAACGAAAAAACCTTGACGTTTGTCTCTTTAGTTCAGCAACTCGCCTCTAGATGGCATTGCAATAGCTTTACCGCGGCAGTCCCCGAGTGCCACACGTCTTTTTTTTATTAGTCGTTCACTCAGGTGACCATACATTGTTTGCCTAACGCCGGAGGTGCGCCGCCGGCCGCCGGTGCATCAAGGACCTGAACAACTGAACATGGGCCATATGTGTCTTGGGCCTTGATAGTGTTATCACAAGAGATGAAACTTTTGAAAAAAAAAATGAAAAAAATTGCAAAGCACATTTTTGCATGTTGTAAAAGAAAAATTGATTTGGTTTTATAAAAACTATAAACCGACGATTATATTGTTTTTCAGTGATCCCATTTTCAGAACTAGACCAAATTAAAATGGGACCACACGGGAAGCATCAACTTACAAATAAAAAAAGAATCATGAAAATCAGACCAGTCCGCCCAGTCGAAAGTTCTGAGTAACAAACAATACAGTAAAGTCGAATTGAGAACCTCCTTTGTTGAAGTCTGTTAAAAAGGGGTTCTCTTGGCAGTTAGCATTTGATAGCACAGTTATCCAAAAATGTTTTCAGAAAAACAGATTGAGAAAATTCGGGCATCGAAAAGGATGAACAAACGTATGAAAGGTTTGTAGAAACCTCGAAAATGTCCCACAACTCGAAAGTGAGACTTTTACAGGGTAGGTACAATTTTTAACATCTGAACAGTTCTGATGTCGCCGTAGGTAGGTAAAGGCGTAGGCACTCTTTACGCCACACCCTGTAGGTAAGTATAGCTCCCAACAAGTTCAGATCTTATTTTTATGAAAACGAAATTTACCTTCAGAGTTTTGTCCCAGGAAGCTGTCATGAGGCATGTGTAGTTGGGCGCCTTCACCCAGTGACAGGTCTTCACGGGCGCGTCGTGGGCCGCCACCTGCACACACGAACACACAAACACTGTTACATTATGATGAATAAATAAACTGTATGCACCTATTCACTGCACATAGACCAAAGTGTTCAAACCAAACTGCTCTCAACATTCACTGAACTCACCTGAACTGTCTGATTGGAAGCCAGGTCCCAGCATTTCACGCTCTTGTCTGCTGACGCCATGAACACCTTGGTGCCGTCCTGTCGAGGAATGAGCATTTATTGAATGCAAGTAGCTATTGAGATAAAACTGAATTAGGAAGTAAACAGTTGAAACTATGAATATAATGCATGATATAATTATAGCATTTAATGTACTCACATCGTGCCACGCCACATCCAGGACAGGCCCCTCCATGGCCTGGACTGCTTTGGGCACAGTTTTTCCGGATGGTTCTACCTCCCAACATCTCACCTGAAATAATACAAATATTAGGTCCTTACATATGAAATTGGCGTTTTTCGTACTGGCCACTTTAATCACAAATTTCTCCTCTTTGGTAAGGAATTCCAAATTCAAATTTGTACAGCTATAGACTCATGTATTTGTGCTTCGATGATCGTCATTCATTTGTTTTTTTTCTTCTGTTTTTTTTTTGTTTGCGTCACTCATTTTACAAAAAGGATAACTTAAAATATCGCATTATTTACGAGTACGAGTTCCGCCGTGGCACTAGTGCTGCGGAAAAAACTCGAAGGGTGAATGATGTGTATGGCGGTCGTGTTGCAAAAGAAAACACAGTTCGTTTTTGGTTCCAACGTTTTCGTTCTGGAAATTTCGACCTGCAGAACAAGCCCCGTGGACGGCCTGAGACTCAAGTTGATAATGAAGAGTTGAAGGCTATTGTGGAAGCGGATCCATCGCAAACCACGTCCGAGTTAGCTGCAGGCTGCGATGTTAGTGATAAAACTGTTTTAATTCACTTGAAGCAAATTGGGAAGATTAAAAAGCTTGAAAGGTGGGTACCTCACGAATTGACTGAAGCAAACCGGCAAACGCGCGTCGACTGCTGCGTTACATTACTAAACCGGCACAATAATGAAGGTATTTTAAACCGAATCATTACCTGTGATGAAAAATGGGTTCTTTACGATAATCGGAAGCGCTCAGCGCAATGGTTGGATCCTGTCCAGCCAGCCAAATCCTGCCCCAAGCGAAAATTAACCCCAAAAAAGTTACTTGTAAGCGTTTGGTGGACTAGTGCCGGTATTGTTCATTACAGTTTTCTCAAATCTGGCCAGACTATTACGGCTGATGTCTATTGTCAGCAATTGCAAACCATGATGGAAAAGCTAGCGGCTAAACAACCTAGGCTGGTCAATCGCTCCACGCCACTGCTGCTTCACGACAACGCTAGACCACACACTGCGCAACAGACGGCTACTAAATTAGAAGAGCTTCAATTGGAAAGTCTAAGACATCCTCCGTACTCCCCGGACCTTGCTCCAACAGATTACCATTTTTTTCGAAATTTGGATAACTTCTTGCAAGGGAAAAAATTCAACTCCGATGGGGCAGTCCAAATCGCCTTCAAAGATTTTATTGATTCCCGTCCGACTGGTTTTTTTAGTAAAGGGATCAATGAACTACCTATAAGATGGCAAAAGTGCATAGAAAATAATGGTTCATACTTTGATTAATTAAATATATTATATTAAAAAATATTCGACTTTTTGTTCCTCCCATACAAAACGCCAATTTCATATGTAAGGACCTAATACTTCATTTATGTCGTGTCACATGGAGTGACGGGCATCGCTTCAGTCCACATCGAGGGCCGCATGTAGGTACCTATAGCCTTTTGGGCTGCAGCCCAGGGTCCTTTGAATATAAAGGCATCTATTAGATAAATATTGCCAACTAGCTGCGCCCCGCGGCTTCACACGCGTTTTTTCTATGGAAACGTCTATCCCACGGGAACTGATTTATGGGATAAAAAGTAGCCTATGTTTGATTCCAGGATTAGAACTACATGTAACGATAATTTCAGCCCGATGCGTTCAGTAGTTTTGACGTGATGAAGTAACAAACATCCATCCATCCATACAAACTTTCGCATTTATAATATTAGTATGATTTGTGAATTCGAAGTCTAAAATTTGCAGTCAGAGATCAATAATAATTGGTTTTAAACTACGAAGAAGTTATTGTCAGGACATCTAATGTTAGAAATTTTACCCAGCAAAAGTTGTGCTCAAGTGTCGGATATTTATCTTGCAAGCGAGCATGTGTCAAGTCTTCAAAGAATTTTTCGTTTTCATATTTGAAAAATAGCTGTGAATCATCATGCCAACATTGTGTTGTGAAGTGCTGCAGGAGCCTTACAAGATTATAATGTCCAGGAAGACCTTTTCACTAATAAGTAGTAGCAAAATTATAATTAAACTAGCTGAGCCCCGCGTCTTCGCACGCCTATTCCACAGGAACTGATTTATGGGATAAGAATGTATGTTATCCCAGCCCTAGTATCAAATTCTCCAGTCTGAAAATATAGCCAAGCAGCAGCATATATAAGGAAAAAAAAAATCCCAGCCCTAAACTACCTGTACGCAAAATTTCAGCCCGATCCGTTCAGTAGTTTTTGCGTGAAAGAGCAACATACATACAGACATGTATACAAACTTTCGCATTTATAATATAAGTAGTTTCAAAGACTTTTCTATATTTATTTTATGCAATATGAAGTCAGTAAAGTTTTTGCTTTGTTTTTTTTTGTTATTTATACAAAACAATATTATGGTCAATATTTTGCAAATTGTCAAATGAAAGTCGATAAATATTAGAGATTTTTTTTTTATTTATCTTCACCGCATTATGAAGATAGATTGTCTTTTAATGTCTTCTAGACAAAAACTTAATAAATTAATCATATTTCACAGTACATTGAGTTCATTGTGTGTGTGTGTAAGAGTAACAAAAAAACTTGAGAGGTGTCAAGGGACACCCGGATGGAACGAAGTTCCTTTCGATTAATTAGTGAAGGAATTGTACTTAATAAAATTTTATTTTTTTAAGTTATAATAATATTTTTTTATTATTAACAAATATAATGTTTGACGGCGCATCAACAAGCTGAGTGCGCCATCTAGCAGAGATAGGGTGAACTGTGGGAGCATTCACTCTCACGTAACGTTGGGGGGCATGGTAGCGACGGCGGCCAGAGAGAGGAAGAGGAGGGACGCCGGTCGCACCAGCCAAACGCGACAGAACGTGTTTTCTCGATTTATTATTATGATTTCAATGTTATATCTCCGGTTCACATAGGATGTGGTTCGAAGGGACAGTGTCGTCCGGTCCATGCCCGTTGGGCTGGTCGAAAGGACACACCCGTCCGGTCCACATGTAGGTTGTGGTTCGAAGGGACAGTGTCGTCCGGTCCATGCCCGTTGGGCTGGTCGAAAGGACATACCCGTCCGGTCCACATGTAGGTTGTGGTTCGAACGGACAGTGTCATCCGGGCCAAACCCATCTTTGTGGGTTGGTCGATACACCCGTCCGGTCCACGTTGTGATCGAAAGGACAGTGTCGTCCGGTCCATGCTTGCTGAGCTGGTCGAAGGGACACACCCGTCCGGTTCACATAGGATGTGGTTCGAAGGGACAGTGTCGTCCGGTCCACGCCCGCGGGGCTGGTCGAAAGGACACACCCGTCCGGTCCACATGTAGGTTGTGGTTCGCAAGGACAGTGCCGTCCGGTCCATGCCCATCGGGCTGGTCGAAAGGACACACTCGTCCGGTCCACATTTGCGTTTGTATTGGTCGAAAGGACTGTGGCGTCCGGTCTATGCCCGTGTGGCTGGTCGAAGGGACACACACGTCCGGTCCAATGTGCTGTTGGTCGGAGGAAGTATGTCATCCGGTCCGTAACTGAAGGTCGAAGGGATACATACAGTCTCGCAATTTTCTTGTGTGATACGTTGTTTTGAGTTACAGTAAAGATCTTATTGTAGAAAGCTATTTTCCTGGTCAGGATGTGGACGAGCGGAACAAGTGACGACAATGTGGCCTCTTTTGTTCTAGGAAAGCAATAGAAGATTGGCGCCCGTGGACGGTCGTATGTCAGTATGGCCGTGACGGCGCATCAACAAGCTGAGTGCGCCATCTAGCAGAGATAGGGTGAACTGTGGGAGCATTCACTCTCACGTAACGTTGGGGGGCATGGTAGCGACGGCGGCCAGAGAGAGGAAGAGGAGGGACGCCGGTCGCACCAGCCAAACGCGACAGAACGTGTTTTCTCGATTTATTATTATGATTTCAATGTTATATCTCCATGTTGGTGTTCTGTATTAATTAATTATAATTACTAACGCTTATTTGTGTGATGAAGTGATTGTGACACCAACTGTGGACGATACTTTGATTTGAACAAATACTGGACTTTACCTACTTGTGATTGTGTTATATCTACGTAATTAATGATAAACCAGGTGGACTTAGTGATAATAAACATTAACCGTAATTAAATCGCAGTCGTTTTATATTATCGTAAAATATCGAATTCAATATGTCGAATTCGAGAACAAAAAGTCAGAGATCACGCCCGCAAATGACAAGCTCGGATCATGCGCCTTTATGTTATATAAACTTAATCAGTAGGTTTATTATTTATACACAACTAAAATAATCGTCGCGACACCACACTGTTCAATGCGAAATAGAAATGAAAATATCTGGCTTGCTTTCTATAAATTTGTTCTGAATTAGCATTCTTGACTATTACTTCTTCGCTGGTTTAAATGTTATTTCTGGTGAATTTTACACAGGATTTTACTCCATACATTACTATAAGTTTAGTTTGTTTCTCATTTCACAAATTTTTCCATCAGCAACACAGCACAGATGATGCTAATGTTTCATGATAATATGCAAGTCACAATCACTGTGCTTGCCATTATTTCTGTATTCCTGCCCATCTATAGTGATAGTGACACTGCCAGCAGAAGTACAGTAATAAGAATATATGTTAAAGGTTCTTCCAACACAAACAAGGTTCGTAGTTAACCCGCTTACATTCATAATGAATTCTTCAAACTACGAAAGTTTCTATAGTAAAACGAATATAAGTCTTACATACTTCACCTAAATGAGATCAAAAAGCGAATACACATTTGAACAACGCTCATTTTCTTTCACAAAGTGCACCATAAGCTTAGCTACAGATTGTTCAATTGACTTCCAAACAAAAGCATCATTATATCAGTAACTGGTGTTTGACCTCCTCAGCAAAGTCTTTGTGCGAGACCGCGCCCGTTAGGCCCACAACCAATTAGCCCAGGGCCCCACAAATTCACGGTCCGCCCCTGCATCAAAACCAGAACTTGATCTTTTGATAAGCATGAATAGAAAGAAGACCGGACGGTAAAAGGGGAGTTGATGTGGAAGCACGCTGTTAGGCACTTACCCGGAAGTCCCAGCTGCCTGCCACCAGAAACGTCTGGGGCACGGTGGGCGGCGAGAACTCGAGCGAAGAGACGGTGTCTTCGGGGGGCGAAGCAACCTCCAAGTCCTTGTTCGGATTAGCGCTCCCGCCGCCTATCTGGTTACCGAACATGTTTGCACTTCCAAGTACTTTTATACCGTATTATATAAAAAAAACAATGTTTAATCATGAAATCGGCTGGTTTTATGATTCATGTTATGCGGCTTTGCTTTGTTTATTTTAGGTTACTTTTGATTATTGTTGCTTGATTTGCTGAATTTTGCATACGCTATTTCTACACACAAACTTTTGATTTTTGCGTAGGTTATATGTCTGTCTATTGCACGAGTATAATAGGGTACATCGAGTTTGTATGTACTGGAGCGCTAGTCGACACCCTTTGATCGAATAGACACACGTGAGCATTGGCGGATCCAGGGGGGGGGCCATGGGGGCCATGGCCCCCCCCAAAAGGCCCAAGAGTTCCATACTTTCGACTCAATTTTACGATTAAATTCAGATGCACTTTAACACGGGCCACGGCATATCTACTCTTAGGTAGGTTATGTAGGTACCTACTTTATATCAAAGTACAGAAATATATTTTTTAGGTAAGTCGGTACTTTACATACATCTACAAACTAAATTCAAGAGGTTAATTTCTTCTCAGTATTACCACGTCCATCGACACGTTCAACGACTTTGAAATGAACATAGGTAAATGATATCTATTTCTCTTCTTCCGCTAGTGAACACAAGTGAATTATAGCCAATTGCACCTCATTTCTTATTTGATTGACAGTAATAACTATTTTTCAAGCTGTTTATATTGATAGAATGTGAACGCATCCGAATTAGTTTTTAGTTTGGTTTCCATTCCACCCCTCTGGTTGCGACACTGGACTTCCTTCTTACTTACTTCAACACGTAATGTGTGTGGATTGCTCGTATTTTTCTTTTAATAAAAACTCAGTTCTAAATTACAAAAACGCTCCTTATTCGACTAAAACCTACATATATATTAAATAAAATTACTCGTCTAAGTATACCTCGGTATTGGATTTTACTTGAAAAGATAAGTTAAGTAAAAGAAAAAGTAGTACAGTGTGCGCGCATGTTACTCGCGAGTACGCGAACTTGCGAAGAAAGAAACGCACGCGTTCCCGCTTTCGTTACATTCAATTCAAACAATTTAATACACAATACAGAGAGATGACAGATGCATTTTAATTTGTTTTTTGCATTGAGGTGTTCTTGCCCTTTATTAGCAGAGCCCTTTTAAGAATACTTAGCTAAATAAGTACGTACCTACGTTAGAGTTATATACGTATCGAATATTTGTAGTTAGTTCAATGTAAAACTAACTAACAGATGTATCACCACGGGCGTGGCGAACATCTTTTGCCTCTCTCGACGTGGCCTGGATCTGAACTAAAGCCTCCTTTCAGTTTTCAGTTCAGTTGCAAAATATCTAACAAAACGACAAAACAGCAAAAAAATTCGGTTACATTGTCCTCTGTTTCGTGGCCCATTTTTAATAATACATGGTCTCGGTCTCACAATAAGATCATTTTGACTACTAACGCGAGAAATTAACAAAAAATATTTTGGTTTCGCGGCTTGCTCCGCTGGAGTACTGTCTCGTCTCTGGCTGTGCACATGAAGGCCCCCCTTATACTGAAATGGAAGTTTCTGATTCGTTAACGTGATAAGCTAATCTTATGCGAGCGAGAGTTCATTTTGTACGACAGCGAACACAACTTCGATATTCCTTTTCCAAGTAGACACCAAATTTTGATTTTCGTAGATTCTTTAGGGCAGGGCTCATCTATTTTGTTGTAAATCGTTAAAATTTTATTATTTTTCATAACTTACTATCATAGCTTTCGCGTCTTGCTAAGCATACCTCACCAATTTCAAAAACACTGCGACCCACGGATTTTCATTAAGTATCTAATTCCTCCTAACAATTCAATCTCAGTCGCGCACTCCTTAAAATTTTCAGGGCTGTCTCTGCTTGCTGATTGTTTTTCATACTGATGTGTTTCTACCACTGCGCACTTACTTTTCCCTAAAACCCGGAAAAGTCCCTAAAAAATTCGCGGCTCGCTTAGCTCGCCGTGGTTTATTGTTAGTGATGCGTGACTCAAATTCTTGGGCTACGACCTCGCCTTATGAAGGTACATTTAGGTATATTCTTTGTTTTTTTCACCTGACCCCCCTTTACAGAATCCTGGCTATTAGTCCAGTCATTTAAGCTTAAATTAGGTAAGAATCTCGGAATTCGAGATACCCAGCTGTAAGTCTGTAAATACTTGTATATCGACACCCTAAAAGTTGTCTCAAAACCTACATTATGGTAGGGTGTGCGCAACTATTAAATTTCTAGGTCAAAGGTCACAAAAAATCGGTTTTTTGTCAATATCTCATTTCCTATAGGTTTTTTGCTATTTGTATATATGATCAATATTGTAGCAGACAAAATTCTCTACAAATTTTGTTTAAATTTTTTTTTTATACGGAAAACCGTTTTCGAGTTAGAGGACGGTCACAGCATCACTTCAGGTCAACCGGTGCTCCGGTCGAAAACGCGCCATAATAATATATAGTTAATGAACTATCAATAAATCAATGATTATAAATATTTGCCAATTTTTATTAACTATTAAAAAAATTTTTAACAAAATTTATAGAGAATTTTGTCTGCTACAATATTGATCATACATACAAATAGCAAAAAACCCATAGGAAATGAGATATTTTCAAAAAAAACTATTTTTCGTGACTTTTGACCTTGAAATGTAATAGTTGCGCACACCCTAGCATTATGTAGGTTTTGAGACAACTTTTAGGGTGTCGATATACAAGTATTTACAGACTTACAGCTGGCTATCTCAAATTCCGAGGTGAACTTACTAAAATGACTGCCTTGTGGTTCAAAGTAATAGAATAAGTTTGGTTAGGTTAGGTTAGGTTAGCTTACATTTGTCGCCGGAGTTCGACCCCAAAAACACGTCCATAAAAAAAACAATAATGATACTCTTGCTTGGAGCAAAAATGTAACATTTCAGGAAACGAAACGTAACTTACGACTCAAGAACCCAACAATGATCTGTTTCCTCTTCTAAGTAGTTTTAGTGAAGGACGCGGGTTCAAGTCCCGTCAAAGTAAAAAAAAGTTGGGATATTATTAACCCCCCCCCCCTCCCCCATCCCTACCTGAGGCCTGCGTCCAACAGTGGACCAATATAGGCTGTGGAGGAAGAGGTTGTGATTTTTTTTACCCTATATCTGAACATTGTCAAAATGGCCCCCCCCAAAATAAAATCCTGGATCCGCCCCTGCACGTGAGAACAAAGGGTGAACATCATCGACATGACAAATGTGAAATGAACGACAATTATTCATGTGAGAACCAGCTGTGTGAACAGTCGATAATACAGATTTATTTTTCGTGGCTGAAATATGGTGAAATGCGCCATAAACCTTTGTAAAAATGATAGCAGGACGAAGACTAAATTAAATTACCGCATCTTAACCACCGGTTAGCAATTTTTACCCTAAAATAATTAAATAAAAATTAGTTTCACGGGGGTGAAACAGGGGTGGGACGCGGGACAACATGAACCCCTCCCACTTCACCGCTACCTGCCGATTTCACTAGTGATGGGATGCTGTCGGCATTTTTAAGCTATTGCATAGCTTCTATCGCGGGCCTTGAGCGCGGGGACCGAATCCAGAAATTCCGTAACGAAAAAACCTTGACGTTTGTCTCTTTAGTTCAGCAACTCGCCTCTAGATGGCATTGCAATAGCTTTACCGCGGCAGTCCCCGAGTGCCACACGTCTTTTTTGTCGATATTTTTTGGGTGTTACCTAAGGAAGGTTTATATTTTACTTAGTACCTATATTTATTAGGGTTCTGTGATTATTGGTCAAAATAATATCGATTGTTGAAGATGCCGACGAAAATCATGCTGAAAACTAGGGTCTTTGCTGGCAATCGCTGCGTAACCCAACGTATTACAGAATTGCTTTATATATATATTTTTGTTGTGTTTGTTATTTTAAGGAGTAGGTTCTTATGATTATTATTAGGAAACTAACATAAATGCGCGTAACATAAAGGAATTTATAAACTTGACCACACGGGCAAAGCCGCGAGGCGCCGCTAGTTAAAGGATATGAAAAACTTGAGACGGTTTTTACACCTACTCGTAAAATAACAAAAACTAACAGACTAAAGGTTTCTTCGTCCTACATTAGTCTACATCTTAAAGCCACAGAAGTAAGAAATAAAATGTTATTTCTGTATTTTAATTAAAAAAAAAAAGTCTTTTGTGTAGATCTATTATACCTATTCATAGAAATAAAGCTAATAAAGATATTTTACCTTTAGCTTGAATTTAATTTAAATGTTACTTTGATCTAGCTTTTGCTAACTAAGTTTTTTTATAATTAGATAGTTAATGTATGTCTGAAAGTCTGAAAGGATAAACTATTGAGACCAATCATAGTTTTTTAAGACTTTCCATAGTTACCATGTACGTAGGTACTCAATTTCACAAGAATTGATTTTTTATCTACATTTAACGCATACGTAGCGTGCATTATTGCCCATCCCTATCCATTGCAGGTGTCAATCAGATTTTCCTGTCTCCGCTGGGCATTGAGAAGAACAGGCCATAGAGTCTCTCTATGGCTAGTACTCTATGGTAGATGGATTCTCTCTTTCTACGCCACATACGGTCATTATTTAGGGTATAATGCATGTGACTTCAAAAAACCTAATATTTTATTTACGTATTCTCTATTGATATAGAAATATATCTGTTTATTTATTTTTGTATTTTATGATGTTTTTATTATGAAATTTAATCATTGAAAAGTTTTGAGTCTCAGCAGCAAAATGTCTAAATGCAACGCTATTGGCACGTGAAGCGTGACGTCATACTTGAACATTTTTGTATGGCCATGAAGTTTTGACTTTGAGTTTATATAGGGGACTCGATGATCCGTGACGTCAAAAAATGCAATGCCTAAGATGGCAGCGTTTTTATCACACGAAACTCAGTGTAGTTTTACTTTTGCTTGAACTCGATGCCATCTACTTACTTATACCTAGGGCATGTGTGGTATCTATCTTTAGACAAAAAGGCAAATAACTGAGATTCTTAGACTAAAGCCCTACTCACATCAACGCTAATTTTTAAGCGCGTGCTGTGTCGCGCGATTTTGCGATATTTGCTTGCAGATAGAGATGGGTTTATGCCAGGCATTTACAGGGCGTATTGAATAAGTGCTTAATAAATGCCCTTTTAATGTAAAATGACAGGGCAGATATTATTAGGTCCTTACATATGAAATTGGCGTTTTTCGTACTGGCCACTTTAATCACAAATTTCTCCTCCTTGGTAAGGAATTCCAAATTCAAATTTGTACAGCTATAGACTCATGTATTTGTGCTTCGATGATCGTCATTCATTTGTTTTTTTTCTGTTTGCGTCACTCATTTTACAAAATGGAAAACTTAAAATATCGCATTATTTACGAGTACGAGTTCCGCCGTGGCACTAGTGCTGCGGAAACAACTCGAAGGGTGAATGATGTGTATGGCGGTCGTGTTGCAAAAGAAAACACAGTTCGTTTTTGGTTCCAACGTTTTCGTTCTGGAAATTTCGACCTGCAGAACAAGCCCCGTGGACGGCCTGAGACTCAAGTTGATAATTTATTTATTTATTTATTTATTAAAAAGGAACGCCAACAGCGTATACATAAAGCATTTTGTTTTAACTTAATATCTAGGCAGGTTCTAATATAATGAAGAGTTGAAGGCTATTGTGGAAGCGGATCCATCGCAAACCACGTCCGAGTTAGCTGCAGGCTGCGATGTTAGTTTATAAAACTGTTTTAATTCACTTGAAGCTAATTGGGAAGATTAAAAAGCTTGAAAGGTGGGTACCTCACGAATTGACTGAAGCAAACCGGCAAACGCGCGTCGACTGCTGCGTTACATTACTAAACCGGCACAATAATGAAGGTATTTTAAACCGAATCATTACCTGTGATGAAAAATGGGTTCTTTACGATAATCGGAAGCGCTCAGCGCAATGGTTGGATCCTGGCCAGCCAGCCAAATCCTGCCCCAAGCGAAAATTAACCCCAAAAAAGTTACTTGTAAGCGTTTGGTGGACTAGTGCCGGTATTGTTCATTACAGTTTTCTCAAATCTGGCCAGACTATTACGGCTGATGTCTATTGTCAGCAATTGCAAACCATGATGGAAAAGCTAGCGGCTAAACAACCTAGGCTGGTCAATCGCTCCACGCCACTGCTGCTTCACGACAACGCTAGACCACACACTGCGCAACAGACGGCTACTAAATTAGAAGAGCTTCAATTGGAAAGTCTAAGACATCCTCCGTACTCCCCGGACCTTGCTCCAACAGATTACCATTTTTTTCGAAATTTGGATAAACTCAAACTCAAACTCAAAAATGCTTTATTTCCATAAATACAATAAATGTACACTTAGAAAAGGTCAAATCATAGTA
The DNA here is from genome assembly GCA_955876795.1 of Eupithecia tripunctaria. NCBI lineage: Eukaryota > Metazoa > Arthropoda > Insecta > Lepidoptera > Geometridae > Eupithecia > Eupithecia tripunctaria. The sequence goes on along the minus strand of OY041623.1, from coordinate 142,019 downwards.
AAAAATACACTGACACGGAAATAAAGTGGTATTTTTGATTTCGATCGCTTCGGTATGTAGACTAAAGTAAAGAAACGACGAAGAAACCATTAGCCTGTTAGTTGTTATTTTTCGAGTTGGAGCAAAATCCGTCCCAAGCTTTTTTATCCTCTAGATAATCTGATATTTTACAGTAAGCCTTTTTGCATAATAAAGTTTTGACAATTTGTTTGAATTTATTTACTGATAATTTTTGCAGCTCAGTAGGGGTTTTGTTGTAGAAGCGTATACATTGCCCTTTAAAAGATACATTAATTTTATGCAGCCTAGTTGTGGGTACAGCGAGTTTATGTTTATTTCTAGTATTTACATTATGTATATCGCAATTTTTTGGGAAACTATTGATATTTTTATGAGTATACAACAAGTTTTCATAAATATATTGACTTGGTACTGTCATTATATTTATTTCTTTGAATTTATCACGTAGGGATTCTCTGGGACCCATTTTTATAGATGGCACGAACAGCCCGCTTCTGCAGCACAAATATGGTGTTAATATCTGCAGCGTTCCCCCAAAGCAGTATACCATAAGACATAATACTATGGAAGTAGCTGAAATAAACTAGTCTAGATGTGTCCACGTCTGTGAGATCACGGATTTTTTTGACTGCATATGCTGCAGAACTAAGTCTCTTCGATAGCTTATCTATGTGTGGGCCCCATTGAAATTTATTATCTAAGGTGATTCCTAAGAATACGGTACTTTCTATAATTTCTAACGTTTCTCCATTTACGTTTACATCAGCCTTAACTTGTTTTACATTAGGTAGAGTAAATCTAATACATTTCGTTTTGGTTCCGTTAAGCAAAAGATTGTTGACACTAAACCAATGAACTACCTTTGAGATTGCATTGTTTACATCGTCGAAATTAGTGTTTTGTCGTTTCATTTTAAAAATTAATGAACTATCATCAGCAAACAATATAATCTCGTGATTATTCTTGACAAGATGAGGCAGGTCGTTAATATAAACTAAAAATAGGAAAGGACCGAGGATAGATCCCTGCGGTACACCCATTGTAACTACAGACCCCGAAGACCGTTTCCCATTTATGTCAACTCTTTGTATCCTATCACTCAAATAAGATGTGAGAAGATCCAAGGAGGTGTTCCTTATTCCATAGTGATGTAGTTTCCTGATTAATGTTTCATGGTGTACGCAATCGAATGCTTTAGACAAGTCGCAAAAAATGCCTAAGGCATCTTGCGACTTCTCCCAAGCATCAAAAATATGCGATACTAACTCTATACCGGCATCAGTAGTTGACCTGCCGCGAGTAAACCCGAATTGCTTACTATGAAGCAGGTCATTGCAATTGAAATAACTGAGCAATTGATGTAAAATAAGTTTTTCAAAAACTTTGCTGAATGTTGGCAGTACTGATATTGGTCTAAAGTTAGTGGGGTCAGACAGATAACTTCTTGCAAGGGAAAAAATTCAACTCCGATGGGGCAGTCCAAATCGCCTTCAAAGATTTTATTGATTCCCGTCCGACTGGTTTTTTTAGTAAAGGGATCAATGAACTACCTATAAGATGGCAAAAGTGCATAGAAAATAATGGTTCATACTTTGATTAATTAAATATGTAGACGAGGCCTGTATTCTAGGTAGCCTACAGGGGTTGTATGATAGACAATTCTAAGGCTGATTAACCTCTTTGCAGTAAGCCTTTGAATATTTGGGTGTTTATGGTTCTGTTCGTCCAAATCAACGGTTCTGAAGAGGTTCTGAATGTAACAGACAATCTTTATGAAACGGATACGACGTTCAATATTGACAACTGTCGAGTGGTCTTTCCGGATTGGGAGCTATGATGGCGGTTAGCAAACAACGAGGACCATCTTAGACCGATCAATGAAAAGAATGCTCGTTATTATCAGTTGTTATTGAAATTTATAGCATTCAGGGCTCCGCCGTGTGCGTGAGTCTTTATCAGAAGTGGGATAAACCCATGTTTTACGCTCACAGATGTTTTACCAAGAATGGAAAAGTTCGATGGATTCACATCAAAATGATGACACTCAACAGGTCGACATTTTATGCTGTGACAAATCTGAGCTGGCGACCAAACCTGAATTCTTACGAGAATTTAACTAAGAAGCTTTATGGATGTACAGTAATACAATTGGTTTGTAATGATGTGATGACTGATAAGGGTATGGCTGTTTTACACTAAAATTACCGGTTTTTATAATGCACCTGGATTGATTTGTTTGTACGTAGGTACCTAGACTAGGTAGCATGGTTATTACTATGTAAGCAGTTCAATTTTCATGAGTTTTATTGTGATATGAACCAACGTTTGCTTGATGTTAATTAATCTTGAGAAAGAAATGACTCAAATATCTCGTACAGTTCGTACCTAGCTAGCCAAAGCTGATCAAGTGGCTTTTCCCAAGGATAAAGCATAGCAGGTAAAGATAATTATGTCCTATAGTGTTATTGATGATAGCCTGTGTCGTGTCAATTGCACAACATGCCTGTCGGATGCATTTTTCTGTTGTGATTTATTGGTTTCAGGCTTCAGTAGAAGTGGAGGATGCCAGACAGTACATGCTTGCAGGTCACATGGATCATAGAGGCAAATAAAGATTTTATGATTGACATTGGTTGGAGCCAAAACTACGGGTGATGATACCAGCCAGAGGATTAACTTTGCCTGGAACGACTGGGAATTAAGGGTCCTCATCACAACGCTAAGCGCACACCTACCTACCTACTTCTGAATGGTTTCAGTTCCAAAGTTAGTGGTTGTTCATTTGAAAAAAAAAGTGAAACAATAAAATTTGTTTGTGTTGATTATTTTGTTATACCTACTGCCCTACTGCTTAATATTGTCTCGCATTATGTTGTTCTGTTGTGTGTTATTTTGTAACACTCTTGTATTTACTTGTTTGGTTTTGATCTTTGTTTCTGCTATGCTGTTTTTGCTGGAAGTTGAGGTCTTTTTGTGGTATCTTGGACATGGTGGTGATTAGCAGAACTGGTGTGAACATCTTGGGTTTTTACACTCAGAATAGATCCTTGAGATGTGATTGGTAGCCGTCTGCTTAGACGCGTGTGTGTGTGCGTATTGAGTACGGTGTCTCAATATTAGTTCTACAAGCATACGGTGTTGCTTGGCAGAACAGTTGTGAGCATCTTGGGTTGCTACACCCAAGATTATCCTTCAGACATGCACGGTGGCTGTCTGCTTGGATGTGTGTGTGCGTATTGAGTACGGTGTCTCAATATTAGTTCTACAAGCATACGGTGTTGCTTGGCAGAACAGTTGTGAGCATCTTGGGTTGCTACACCCAAGATTATCCTTCAGACGTGAACCGTGTCCGTCTGCTTGGATGTGTGTGTGCGTATTGAGGACGGTGTCTCAATATTAGTTCTACAAGCATACGGCGTTGCTTGGCAGAGCTGTTGTGGGCGTCTTGGGTCCCCCTACACCCAAGACTCCAGACATACACGGTGGATGTCTGGCTAGATGTTGTTTTGTGGCATTGAGTTGCTTATTGTAAGTTTGTTGTCGTCTGACCTAGTGTCATGTTTAGTAAATTTGTTTATGGGTTGTGGTCAAGCAGTTCCTTGTTTTGGGTCCCCTGATATATCTGGTGGTGCCACCGCGGATCTCATCTGTGGTCGGTAACTACCATTGGTTGATCTGTTGGTATGTTCGTGCCTAGAGTACGTTGTTCTCGAGAAATGAAACAATTGGCCGGAGTTCTTATGTTTGTTGTATATTGATGATTTGTCTGTTTGCAGCTGACTGAAGCTAGGTGTAGGGAATTGGTGGAGTAACCGGGCTGCGGTGACAAGAGCGACGCGACGGTGCAGACATGCGTTTGCTGGTCTGTGCATTGATCATACCTAGAAGAATGATGTCAGGTTGGACGAGCGATTTTATGACTTTATCGGAGCCTGCCGTTCTTTATTAATTATTTGTGCGCCCGTGGTAAGTACAGGGAGTGCAGATGCTCCAGGGTGAGTCTGTTTTTATTATCTTCAATTGTATTGCAATGTTCAACAAAAACGAACTATACGCTAAGTTTGTTAACGAGGCCATTTCTACTCGCGGCGGTTGGCCGAGGCGATAGCTGTTTCGTTCTCCGGAGTGCAGGCATGGATCTGGCAGTGTTGTGCTTACTTCTACTGCCGCTGCTGTCCCCAAACGAAAATGCTTTTTTGTGGAGCATCATCTATACACCCTCGCAACGACATTCCAGCTCGAGATGCTACATGCATAAAGTGTAATGGAAAGGGCCACTATGGAAAAGTCTGTCGTAGCAGGACACCGACACCTGCTTCAACAACGGAAACGGATGACTGCGGCCACTGCAGTATAATATCTGCGGCGGCACCGACTTCACTGCGCAAGGCAATGGTGACAGTTATTACTAAGGGAGTTCGAGCAGAAGCCTTGATTGACACCGGGAGCTCCCTGAGCTTCGTCAATGAGGACTCTGCCAGTCTCTGTCAACTGAAGAAGAGGCGTTGCGACCAAACTATTTCTATGGCTTCCTTATCTCACAAGTCATAGGTTAACGGCTCGACTCTCCAGAATGTTAGGATCGGAGACAATGCCTTTAACAACGTCAATCTCCCGATTGTGAATAACTTATGTGCCGACGTTATAATTGGCCATGACGTCTTAGAATCACACTCGACTCTAGCTAGAATTCAAATTTGGTGGACCGAAAGATAAGTTAAAGGTTTGCAGCGTAGCTGCAGCCTCTGTCCCTGCTGTATCCCTATTTTCTAATGTCACGGCGGACTGCAAACCTATCGCTGCGAAATGAAGGAAAGAATCATAGAAGAAGGTCTGTCACCTTGGCGAGCGCAGGTTTTAATCACGAAAAATGCAATCACAAGAGGCGGATGGTAATAGATTACTCGCAAACCATCAACAAATATACACAATTGGATGCCTTTGCCTACTCGTTACCCAACATTGAAGAGATGATAACAAAGGTAGCTAAATACGCGATTATTAGCGCTATAGATTTACAGAGCGCATACCACCACGTGCCCATCTTGCCTGACGAAAAAAACCTTCACAGCTTTCGAGACATGTGGTAACCTGTATCATTTTCGTAGAATTCCGTTTGGTGTTACCAACGGTGTGTCTAGTTTCCAAAGAACTGTCTGGCTGGCTCATCAGAACCGAAAACCTAAACGGTACTTTTGCCTACATTTATGATATTACTGTATGTGGAAAGACACAGGAAGAGCACGATAAAAATCTTAGACTATTTGTCAAAGCTGTGGAGAAGTACAACCTTACCCTAAACAAAGAAAAGAGCAAGTTCACACAGTCGACTATAAACATTCTTGGCTATACATTTGAAAATCATGTTATTATGCCAGTTAGTGAGCGACTGAAACCGCTTCTAAATATGCCCCCACCCAATGATGTAGTTTCTCTTCGAAGGACTCTCGGTATGTTCGCACACTATTTGTAGTGGTTTCCTAGTTTTTCATAGAGAATCTATCCTATGGTGCATACCAAAAGTTTACCCTTAAGCTCAGACGCAGTAAAATGTTTCGAGGACCTGAAATCTGTTATAGCAAAGTCACGCCATAGACGACAACACTAAAAGGTAACCTTTTAGTATCGAGACTGACGCTTCCGGGCATTCCATCGCCGCTACATTATCACAGAATTCGAGGCCCATCTCCTTTCACTCAAGGACCCTCAATCAGAGCGAGCGAAATCACTCAGCGGTAGAGAAAAAAGCCTATGACATCGTTGAAGCTCTGAAGAAATGGCGCCATGTTCTTATCGGTAGACCGTTCAAATTCATCACGGACCAACGATTTGTTTCCTTCATGTTTGTTGCAAAACATACAAGTAAAATTAAAAATGAGAAGATCCAGAGATGGCGGCTGGTACTGGCACCATACAGATATGATATTAGTTTCTACATTCACGTGGCATTGCTACTAGCAGAACTACGGCCTACAATCCTCAAGGCAACGGCCAAGTCGAGAAATTGAATTCCACGCTATGGAAAACAGTACAGCTCTCTCTGCGTTCGCTCAACATGCCTATAGAAAATTGGGAGCATGTACTTAATGTGGCTCTCCACTAGATTAGATCGCTCTTATGCACAGCTACTAACTGCACGCCACATGAGCCTGTTCACACATCCGCAAAGATCAATGAATGGTCACAGTATTCCAACATGGCTAACCAATTTGGGGCAAGTCCTCATGCGCTGTTTTGACGGTTCTAATAAGTATCAGCCTGTGGTGGAAGAAGTGGAGCTGCTTCAAGCGAATCCAGATTACTCATATGTGAGACTCAAGATGGAAGAGAAACCACCGTCTCGAATCGACCTTGCGCCTGTCGAAGGGCAAGGGGAAATTATTTTGGATCAACCGGATGTAATCTAAGTAGGTATCGTAAGGTCGGCCAACTGTGTCGGTTCTGATACGTCTGCTGGCGTGGTGGCCAAAAGCTGTATTAGTTACCCTATGGCGTCCGTGGACTGACGCATTGTCAGGCATTGGCCGTGTAGACGAGGCCTGTATTCTAGGTAGCCTACAGGGGTTGTATGATAGACAATTCTAAGGCTGATTAACCTCTTTGCAGTAAGCCTTTGCAATATTTGGGTGTTTATGGTTCTGTTCGTCCAAATCAACGGTTCTGAAGAGGTTCTGAATGTAACAGACAATCTTTATGAAACGGATACGACGTTCAATATTGACAACTGTCGAGTGGTCTTTCCGGATTGGGAGCTATGATGGCGGTTAGCAAACAACGAGGACCATCTTAGACCGATCAATGAAAAGAATGCTCGTTATTATCAGTTGTTATTGAAATTTATAGCATTCAGGGCTCCGCCGTGTGCGTGAGTCTTTAAATATATTATGTATCACAGCTTCATTCTTAGCGATTTAGAGATTTTACATGTTGTAGTAGCGTTTCCTAGTACTAGCCTTACACACGATATTTTAGAGATATTTTTTATTTAATTCCTATAGAAATTAAGTTGCTATTTTGGCTTGACAAACCCTGTGTTGACTCTACGGTACCATGCCGCCCTGTCATTGGATCTACCGTTCGTGACGTTGTTGGGTCGATATGGCTCCACCCGTTACCTGCGCTGAGACTTCCTCGTCATTACGTGTTTTCGTGCTCAAGCCTTCGCACGTCTCTGCGCTAACTAGTTAAAATCATAGTAAAAAGTGAAATAAAAAGTGCGGTTATGGGAGGCCACAAAAGGAAGAACAAGAACAAGGATGAACAAATAAGACGAAAAATAAGGAAGTTAGAGGAGCGCTTGCAGCCACCCCGTCGTCGAAGAATAAGGGTTTAAACTTCTTCTTCCGAAGAGGAAATGCCACGTGAGTGCTTTTAAAATTTGATTAGTAACTTTACAGTTTTTTCTGACCTATTACGCAATCTTATTTCGTCTTATGGCAAAATAAGTTATTGTTTGGGACCGATTAGTGATGAGAGCTGTCCTTCAGACTGTCTCCTTCAGATCTATTTCTGTTTACCGGAAATTCTAATCGACAAATCCGCATAGAAAATACCGATTAGTGATGTGAGCTTCCATTTTTTGGTTCTCCTTCAGATCTATTCCTGTTAACCTGGAATTCTAATCGAACTACTCCATTGTTGTATGATTAGTGATGAGAGTTTTCTCCGTCAGATCTATTTCTGTAAACCAGAAATTCTAATCATGAACTGGTACTTTCCACGCACTGGCCAGACTGACGGTAGCACATCGCGCTCACAATCACCGCGAGCATCGCAGCCTCGAGACGAGCTGTTTCCAGGCCAACCATGGCTGAACGAGCCGCTGCCAGGCCCATCCACTTCGTCGATCGTGGACGTGGAGCAGACAATAGCAGAGGTAAATATTGAACCTGGACATCTGGAGCCCTCACTGGTAGAGCTTGATGAGGCAATATCGATGCCTGCCGCCTATTATGCGATATCCATTTTCAAGACACTAGAACTCGACGAACATTCGTCGTATCGTCGGTAAAACCAGATCTCAAAGAAACTTTGGTAAACACCGCTAGAGATAAGTTTCTTTTTGGAGAAAAACTGTCAGAGCAAGTTAAAGCGGCGCAGACCATACAGAGGTCCGGCGAGGGATTAAAGGTGCTGCCAAAGCAGCCGTTTAATAAGTTTAATAAAAAACAGTTTACAAGGAATACCGGCAAGAACAATTTAAACTACAAAGTTCTGCATCGACTGGCGCCGAGAGCAGAAAGAAATCAGTCAACCCAGCGCCCACCCACGACGAAGAACAACAACCCGCCGCGGAACCAGCAGTACCAGGGACAGTACCAGGGACGGAACCGCTCACCAACCCGGAAGACGCCGTACAGGAAATAGACGAACAGGGGGTAAGTCACGCTGGTCGACTTCAGCGGTTTGCTCATAAATGGGTAGACATAACATCAGACTCCATGGTATTATCTTGGATAAAAGGCTATGTTATACCGTTTTCTTCAATTCCATCTAGAAATGACCATCCAATAAATAACCATAGATCTAAAGAAGAAGTAGTTGATTTTCAAAAGTCCATTGACTCCCTTTTGTCTTTTGGATCAGTTTCTAGATGTAATAATGAAGTGGGGCAATTTTTATCCAGTATTTTCCTAGTGCCGAAGCCAAATGGTGACAAACGGTTTATTTTAAATTTAAAATGTTTAAATAAATTCATTCAAAATTGTCATTTTAAAGTGGAAGACTATCGTACAGCGTCGAAACTAATAACAAAAAATTGTTACATGGCAACAATAGATATTAAGGATGCCTATTTTTTGGTACCAATTCATGAATCACATAAAAAATAATTACGTTTCGAATATGAACATATTCTATATGAATTTAACTGTTTACCATTTGGTTTGTGCACTGGACCTTATTTATTTACGAAGGTTCTTAAGCCAGTCATGAAATACATAAGGTCACAGGGTATCACTACTGTCCAATATCTTGATGATATATTTGTAATAGGAAACTCATTTGAATCTTGCTCAAAAAACGTTGATGTAATTCGATCTTTACTAGAAAGTCTAGGTTTTGTTATAAATTACGATAAAAGCTGATTAACTCCAAAAACTCGAACTCAATTTTTAGGGCTTATATTTGACTCTCGTGAAATGTATCTTACTCTACCTGATCATAAGAAAAATAAAATAATAGAGAACCTTGGCCATTTTTCAACTGACAAAAAATTTAAACTCCGAGACTTTGCCAGATTGATTGGGTTGCTTATATCTGTATGCCCAGCCATACAGTATTCTTGGATGTATACAAAACTATTAGAGCGCCACTAATACCTTTGTTTGTTGAAAAATCCTAGCTTTAATCAGAATATTAGTATTCCTAATCATATAAAAATAGATTTTGGTTGGTGGATTGAAAATATTAAAACCGGTCATAGCCCATTTAGATTTAATTTATTTCACGCTGAAATATTTTCAGACGCGTCAGGTACCAGTTGGGGGGCTTATAGCAATAATAATCGGTCTTACGGTTATTGGAAAGATGACGAAAAGTATCTACATATAAACGTCTTGGAGTTAAAAGCAGCTTTTTTCGCACTTAAAGTATTCGCTAACAATTATTTTGATTGTGAAATACTTTTACGTATTGATAACACGACAGCAATCTCATGTATTAACAGAATGGGCAGTGTACAATACTCGCACCTAAATGATATAGCTAGAGCCATTTGGCAGTGGTGTGAAATGCGTAAAATCGTAATTTATGCATCATACATAAACACTAAAGATAATTTTGAAGCAGATTCTTTGTCACGTAAAAGATTTCACGATACCGAATGGGAATTAGGAGACTATGCTTTTGATAAAATAAAACTACAGTTAGGGGTTCCAACAATAGATTTATTTGCCAGTCGTAGTAACAGTAAATGTTCTTCATACGTTACCTGGAAGGTTGACCCAGAAGCATGGACAGTGGATGCTTTTACTATATCATGGTCACAATTGTCATTTTACGCATTTCCACCATTCTCTCTTATTCTAAAGATGTTACAAAAAATTGTTACTGACAGAGCAGAGGGCATCGTAGTTGTTCCAAACTGGGCATCACAACCTTGGTTTCCTTTATTTCAAGAACTCGTTATCTCTGACATTATATATTTTTATCCAGATGAAAAACTTTTAAAATCTCCTTTCAGATCAGCACACGATCTTCACAGCACACTGACATTGATTGCCGCGAAGCTCTCCGGCAGGCCTTCCAAGACCTGTCCCCTTCCGCAATCGAAATAATGCTTTCGTCACTTTCCGAAAATACATACAAACAATATGATGTTTGTATTAGAGCCTGGGTACTATATTGTAAACGACAAAATTTCCACCATTTAGAAAAGTCTGTTCCAAGGGTTCTTGATTTCTTAAGTGAAGTATTTCATAAAGGTGCTAAGTATGGAACAGTAAATGTCTACAAATCTGCTCTGTCAATTATTTTAGGAAGCAATATTGTAAATGATGATAGGATAAAACGCTTTATGAAAGGGGTTTTTAGACTAAGACCTTCTTTGCCTCGGTATTCTGTTACTTGGGATCCAGCTCGAGTCTTGGATTTTTTAGCCCAAAAATGGCCTCATAAAAATCTTAATCTAGAAACCCTTTCCAAAAAGGCAATTACTCTGCTGGCTCTCGTCACCGCTCATAGGGTTCAAACATTTTCACTCATAAAAATTTCTTATATAAAGGTCGTCAACGGTAACGAAATAACAATAGTAATTCCTGCTTTAATAAAAACTTCTGGCCCTCATAGACTTCAACCAATTTTAAAAATACCTTATTTTACTGAAAGACCAGAAATATGCCCAGCAACATGCCTAGAGTCATATATGAATAGAACTCATTCGCTTAGATCTGTTAGTAATGAGTTTCTTTTTATCAGTTACCGTAGACCTTACTCAAAATTAGGCTCCCAGCGGTTAAGCCACTGGATTAAAGATACCCTACAGAGCAGTGGTATTGACACCAGCATATTCAGTGCCCACAGCACGCGACATGCTGCGACATCGAGAGCCAACAGAGCTGGTATAAATCTTGATGTAATTAGGAAAACTGCTGGCTGGCTGGACACAAAATCCATGTGTCTTTGCTAGGTTCTATAATAGAGAGATTATGCATGATACCAATCAGTTTGCGAGATCAATTCTAGAGTCTTAAAGCTAAAAGTGATTTGTACTTAGATTTATTTTAGGGTATAGCTTAAAACATAAATAAATGTACTTGATAAGCTCAATGTTGTTTCTTTTGAAAAATTTCACATTTGTTAATCTCTGAACATCCTACAACATGTAAAATCTCTAAATCGCTAAGAATGAAGCTGTGATACATAATTAATGATCAAACGAACTTACCCTTGCGTGAAGTTCGATCATAATTATGTGAACAGCTTCATTCGATGCGATTTATATACACCCTCCCTAATTTAACCCCAATCCCTTTTGTGAAATTTTTACATGTGATAATATTATTGTGTACCTATATCATCGATCAAACATTCACTTGATCAATGATATAACTTTAAACAAATGACGAGGAAGTCTCAGCGCAGGTAACGGGTGGAGCCATATCGACCCAACAACGTCACGAACGGTAGATCCAATGACAGGGCGGCATGGTACCGTAGAGTCAACATAGGGTTTGTCAAGCCAAAATAGCAACTTAATTTCTATAGGAATTAAATAAAAAATATCTCTAAAATATCGTGTGTAAGGCTAGTACTAGGAAACGCTACTACAACATGTAAAATCTCTAAATCGCATCGAATGAAGCTGTTCACATAATTATGATCGAACTTCACGTAAGGGTAAGTTCGTTTGATCATTAATTATATTAAAAATATTCGACTTTTTGTTCCTCCCATACAAAACGCCAATTTCATATGTAAGGACCTAATACAAGCTATATATATGTATCATAGTACCTAATAACACCCATAGTTAATAACACGGCGTATTAACAAGGTCAAAATAAAGTAATACCATTTTATCGATATCTATTGTAAGTTAGCAATTATAAACAAAATATCAACTGACATTTCAAAGTATTTTCGAAGTTTTTCCCAAAAACGGGCGTGGTGCGTCCTCACTTGAGCGCAACCGCACGAGAACTAGCCGAGGGGAGATTGCGGGTAGGACGGCGTATATGAACAGACAAGTGACTGCGCTACTCGTACTTATTTCGCCAATGTGTGCGTGACTCACTGTACCCAACTGACCTACCGTTTACCCGGTGACCCCTAACTATATCAATTATCTAGTACCCATAACACGAGCTCTGCTTAGCTTGGGGCTGGATAATGCTGTGTGAGTTATTCAGCACTATTTATTTATTTATTCGTTCTGTCTAATAATTATTACGAGTTCTGTGGATATGCCCTTTGCGTATTGAGACCGCGCCGTGTTTGTCGACACTCGCCAAACGAAGTGAGTGAGTTCATTCATTTAGGTTCGGCTAATTGTGATTTTGTGGTGTGCTTGTTTAGTAAACTGCAAGCAGATGCTGGATGCGTCGAGCTGAAGACAGGACGCTATGGCGCTCATTAGCTGAAGGCTATGTCCCGCTGTGGACTAATGATAATGATGATGATGACATAATTCACTAGGTTGAGGCCTCAAACTACTAGAATATAAAAATTCAACGATGGACTATTTCAATCGGTACCTACCTATAGTATTTATTTTGACCATAATTTGTTTTATAAAAAAATATAGTAGCATTTAATTTTTTTTGCTATGACATGTTAAATTTAAGTCTACAACTCCTTAATTCTAATAGGTACATTAAGTACCTACTATGTTACTAATATTAATATTGAAGTGCCCTAACCGGGTCCATGTTTGAACTATTTGTACCTATTTCCTTCTTGTCTAACAGCATGGTCTCAATAAACATTTTGAATTTGAATTTGAATTTGAATGATAGATTACAACTTATACGTAGATAGTCGGGTTGTAGATTTTAACTTCATTTTATTTGCCTCTTTTTTACCCGACTATTACCGGAGGGTCAGTGCGCGAGTCCGCCTCGCACTTGGCCGGTTTCACCCAGTCAAAAGTTCTGAGGTAACAAACATTAAAAAAAACAGTTCAGTTCATTTATTTATAACTTTTTCATAGAATCACATACGCTCGGAAAAGACATTAACATGAGTATGATTGATTACTTGCATACAAAAATGATCGGCAATAGCCTCGTCAATATTATAGAATGATTTACTTATTAAACAATGGTTGTCTCTAAACTCGGTTTAGGAAACATCATGGGTTTAGGAACGATTATTTTACGTGATAACGTATTTTTCTTGATATTTTGAAGATCTTACCTCGTAGATTATATACTGTTTTTGTCATTGTGGTGTTAGCTAACTATCAACGCTATCTATTAGACGAAATTAGAACTTTAATCTTCAGTGCTTCAGTCGTCATGACAACAACATCAACAACGTGACACTTGTTTAAACATGCTGCCCATGTTCATCGATTTATATACGTTATCACGTCAAAAACTTCCCATTGTTTCGCAAAAAATCTTAAAATTAAGTTTTCTTACAATGTAATCACAGGTACTTTATTATAAAACTTTATACAAAGGTAAAGAGAGTTCTTATTTAACTTCGCTGGTCTGTTTTGGAATGACATTTTTTTTATTGCGTAGTCGAATTGAGAACTTCCTTTTTTTGAAGTCGGTTAAAAACCTTGTAGATTCCTACTTTCCTAGAATTATAATATTTGGCAAGACACAAGGTTTTTATATATATTATTATATATTTATACGAACTTTGGTGGGGTGTAAGTAAATGAAAATAACATTTGAATAAAGCCCTACTCACACAGGCGCTAATTTTCAAGCCTGTGTGTCGCGCGATTTTGAGATATTTGTTTGCAGTACATTTTGTACTAAAGCTGCGTCTTGGGTCTTGCTTCTTGCGACAGCGCTTAAAAATAAGCCGCTGTGTGTAAGGAATTGCGCTAGAAAATCGCCGAAATCACGCTTCACAAGACGCGCTAATTAATTAGCGTCTGTGTGCGCAGGGCTTTAGCTCACTTGATCATAGCTTATTGAATAAATCGCTTGTTCGCCATATGAATGAATTTTGTCTATAATTTGTGCTGACAATAATAGGTATCGTTTCATTCAACTTCAACTTCTTGTGTATGGCTTCTGCGTTTGAGATTCTTGTTCTTCTTTTCTGCGTCTGAGATTCATCGTGACATGAAAATATATGACTTGTTGAAATTGACTTAACACTTTTTACTTAGCAAAAATGACTGTTTGTTTAGAAGTTAAACGCAAATCCATCACGTACGGGGGCGCGGGCGTTAGGACGTAGTACTGTACTCTCTTTGGTTAGGACTTCTGCTTCATGTCGTCGAAGCAGGAGCGCAGGTACAGAGCCGACTTTTTGCTCTTTAAGTGGTCCTGGAAACAAAATACAAAACATTTTCAGGTAGTGGGCAACATGGCCTGCCGATTCTTAGGGGTACATAAAAATCATTGCTCGCGGCGCCGCCACGCCCGCTAGAGCGCATGCTATGATATTCTGTGATAAATGGTCAGTCTGTCGATCGAGTGCTGTAGATAGATACCTCCGTCAATTTATAGCCGGCGGCGTAGGCAAAGATCTGTCCGGAGTGGTCGAACGCGCACTTGGTGATCGGCTGGTCCAGCGTCACGCTGCCCTTGAGCCGGGTGCGCGCGTCCTTGTCCCAGAACACGTAGGTCCCGTCCGCGCCCACCGTGGCCAGCGTGCCGTGCACCGGGTGGAACGCCACGTCGTTCACTGCGTAGTTGTCCTGCAAGTGCACAAATATAAACATCTGGCATCCTAGAGTTAGCAAGGACTCTACAGAGCAGGGTCCGTGAGGGGGACTAGCGCGCAACAAACAGCGCGCGTCACTTCACTAGCGGCACTAAGGAGGCATGTCTAAAAACGCAGTCTTAAAATTTCTTACCTGATATTTTTGATCAACCAGATGCTATTAATAATAATTTTCTAAATATTCCCTGTTCAAAAGATCGATCGATCTCTAACCGTATATTTTTTGAATGGAATAAGTTTAATAATGAAACTTTCTCTTAACATGAAGATGAACATGAAATTGCTAAAATACTTTTGAATATTAAAACAATCGCTCGAGCAGTAGACGATAATGTCCGTGGATAGGATATGGTTCATTTGACACTACCTCATACACATACACTTGTTACTGATAACAGGAATAGTCAACAAATCCATAGCTACGTATACTTTACCTAGTCATAGTCAATAAAAAATTTCTAAAATAAACCCCATACCTAAAATCCCTTACCCGACTAATTATAATATAATAATAACGTTTATTGAGAAAGATTCAAGTCTTAAAATTATTACATCTTTGATCCCCAAACTAGGATAAACCTGTATCTTGGGGACCTCCTTCCATGGGTTCTTAACATAGTTCTTAACATAAAATATGCAAACTAACGTTAAATTACATTAATTTAAAACAATAATATAAAAAAAAAATTGAGTGATGGGTCTCCTGAGAACACCGGCCTCGTAAGAGTCTGGGCAACAGGAGAACCCATGAGTGTGTATGAGGTTGTGTAAGCGTGTGTGTGTGTGTGTGTGTGTGTAGGGGGGAGGGGTGTGTTGTTTGTGTTATGTGTACGTGAGTTTGTGATTGGTGCTCCTGATGGAACCGGGCTCTTGAGAGTCCGGACAACAGGATTACAGGAGACACCATTCGTGTGTGTTGTGTGTGTGTGCATAGTGTGTTGTGCGTGTTTGTGAGGTGTACTCCTGAGATCGCCGAACTCATAATTGTCCGGGTAACAGGAGCTACACAGATGTGTGTGTGTGTGATGTATATCTTACGAAACACACATTCACTACACTATTCGCAACCGCTTGCACTTGTACCACACCACATAACACTTACTTCGAACTTACTTTAACCCTCGACTAATTTGTTATTTAATTTCATTTTCATTCCTTTTGATTTTACGCACATTGTGACTACTAAAATGTATTTTTGGTAAGAATCTTTTGTTACTCATAATAATGTACGTTATGGAAGAGCGTTACCTCCTAATACAGGTATTTTATACTTAGAAGGAGGTTCCGAGCACGGATTATGATATTTGTAAAATTTTGTTAATGAAATAAACATTTCTGTATTTTTTGTATGTTATAATGTATAAAATATCGGTGTAGGTAACATATTGTATTGCATTGTTGTAATGTCAATTGTGTAGTAGGTACTGTGTGTATATACTTTATAATTAAGTTCGAATAGATAGAATGATACAATCATCTAACAAAAAGTAAAAAATCTTCAGTTTGAAAATAATCTAGAGTTAACAGCCAGTTAGTCGAATTAAAGACTTAGATTTATCAGTATTCTTCCGGTTTTCTCAAAAGTTTTGGAGAAAGTGGTTTATAGCCAACGATGATCCATTGAACGTAAAAGTAAGAAAGAATGAAATCTTTATTCATAGCTTACTTTTAAGTAAGATCTTGCCAGACGTCCAATCGGGTTTTCGTAGAGGAAGAGGTACGACTACGGCATTACAAAATGTTGTTGATAACATTGTTATAGTTGTATTGTATTGTACTGTGTACCTCGGCCATGGGGTTGTGGCACCGGAAGGTGAAGTTGTCCTTGTTGTCCTTGGGCTGCTCGTACTGGACGGCGACGCGGCCCTCCGCGCTGCCCAGCGCGACGCCGCACGGCTGCTTCGTCGACTTGTCGCGGAACAGCGTGATGCAGCGGGTGTTTTGCTAAACAACATTTATTACTCGCATATGTTTGTATTTCAACACTTGAGGTCAGAATTTATGAAATTGTAAATTCGTACCTTTATTATTATGAAGTTGGCTGGTTTTATTTATCTTTAGTGCTTGTTTTATAGGGAGTGAAGGCGGCCCTTCCCGGTCTTACTATCGTCGTATTGTTGGATGAAAATCCAGCGCAATGTTAGAAAAAGAGACAAAGCGAAAAGAGAGAAAGCGCCTGATTGCTCGGTTGGCATTCGGTTACTTTTGCCGCTCACTCGCGGGTAGTCGGCCCTAGGAAGAATAGTGCGCGGGAATTTGATGAAACTTGTTCCAGGAGATCGTGTTTTTCAGTAAGCCTTACAAGTTTGTGAAATAAAACTTGGTCGTTTAGAATCTCCATTACATTTGCAAGGTTTCTATTTAAATATGTTATTTATTTTACAATTAATGAGTATATTATGAACGTCCAAAGTTTAGGTAAAATTTGTGCAAATAAGCAGATCTTTGGAGGCTTCTACTAAATTAGTTTCTACAAATTTTGTAATAGACTAGATAAACCTAGATTATAGTGCACAAGATCAATTAAACGTTTCAAAGAAAGATCTGTTACAACGCCATAATCATGTACCTAGTAAGAGCGAATTCATTACGGTTGTAAGCGGGTTAACTACGAACCTTATTTGTGTTGGAAGAACACCTAGTAAGAGCGGTTGTATGAAAAGTAACACGGGACGGGTTGGCCGCTCTTACGGTTTCATATTAGGTTTAAAGAACTTTATTCTCATACAAACACAGGGTTTACTTATAATGAGATACATAAGAACATTAAGGGCCTCTTCACCACCCTCAAGTAAAGTCTTGAGTAGGCTAACCACTAGACGAAACACGGGACGGGTTAAAGTCACCCGTAACTTCACATGCCAATTTCACGATGTTCGAGTAGCACTAATCATATGATTATCTGACCAGTAACTTACTCGTCACAACATCTGCCAATTAGCGTATTTACTTTACAGTACAAAGCTGTAAGTTTTCATTTTGTGTCGATTCTTATCAGATAATATCCAACGATTATTTAAAATATATTAATAAAAATGGATTTATTTGACCTAATTGATCATCAATTGGATGAATGAGAAGATTCTACGACGCAACGAGTATCGAGGATTCGTGTATTTAAATTCCGTGTTGATTATTTTACGGACCTAGATGAAACTGATTTTTTTGCTAGATTTCGCCTATCAAAATATGCAGTAAACAAAGTGCTTATCTTAATAAAACACAAAATAATCACTAAATCGCAAAGGTGAGTGGTTTCTTGTCATTAATCAAATGATTTTATTAATACCTAACTTATAAAATCTACTGATATTCTCGTCGAAGCATCGCTTTGTTTATTTTCCAGCACATCTTGGTATTTCTGCACAAGATGCACTTAAATATTAGAAAAGTTTTTACTTCTTTCCCTTTTAACTTTATCCATGATAGAAAATAAAGAGTAATAATCATACGCACGACACAACGCTTTTCAAAAACTCCCTCCAAAACACCAAATCAAAACAAATGGCAAGACATTTGACAACAGCCTATGACGTTTGACGTTTATTGAACGATGATTGAACGAATGGTAGGGTATGATTTTATACGTCATTCACTTAACCAGTAAGTTGTTACTCGAGGCTCAATTTTCGTTTGTGAAATGGACAAAAGATACTCGTGACTTTTACTTGCCAATTAACGTTATCTAAGAAGTAACTACTCACACTTTACTTGGAGATCGTGAACGAGGCCCTTAATATTAGATAGCTTGTTACAGAGTACGACCATGTACCATATTTAAGTTTATTTAAAAGACATTGGCTAATTGTTAAATAGTGTAGCTCCCTCTAAGAATATTGTTTTTAAGCTATTGCATAGCTTCTATCGCGGGCCTTGAGCGCGGGGACCGAATCCAGAAATTCCGTAACGAAAAAACCTCACGCTCCCCACTCCGCCGGGCAAGGAGGTGTGGCTTGAAGGCCGTGCATCGTCTAACGTCGTTTCAGTTCGGCAGTCTTCGACACGGCGTTGTGTGCGTGTGATTAGACGTATTGTACGACTCTACGAAACTCGCACGAATCGAGACGAGCTGCTCCGAAATCGGACGAATACATAAGCAGCTGTTTATGAGAAAGTATATAGGTGTATAGGTATTTATGTACAACAGTGAATAGCTGTACTTGTAAAATTCTTATCGGTCACCACGCTCAAAAAGTGTAACTTGAATTAATATCAAAGAAAAATCAATACTGCATGAATAAAATAAATAAATAAAATTATAATTGCATAAGTTGATACAAAATGCTATGCAATAGCTTTACCGCGGCAGTCCCCGAGTGCCACACGTCTTTCAATTTATCATTATTAGTACATGTATTAGCTACTTGTAGTTTTATTTTATATCTGAGATCGTATTTATTTTCTTTTAGATTTAATTAGATGTTTGATTGAATGGTGTTTAAAGTAGTTTTTTTATTAATATGCATATACAATATTATAAATGTAAAGTTTCTCTATATTTAAAATATTAGTTGTATAATTGGTTAGTCGGCGTAAAATAGTCATAATGGTATAATACTTTTATTACTTTGTTTCGGGTTCTTTGAAGGGGTATTAAATATATATATTATATATTTGTTTATACATTATATTATTTTTAGTTCCACTCTATTATGATGGCCTGAAAGAGAAGGCTGAGCAGTAGAGATAGAGAGCTGGTTGTTACCTTGAGCAGAGACTCCAGGGTCTTCTTCACGGCGGGCTTGCCCCCCAGCGAGTAGAGGTTGATCGAGCGGCTCGCCATACCCACCGCGACCATCGGGTACTCCTGCAACCATCGCTCCTCAACATTACTAATCAATCGTCGTCCGCCGCCCACTTGCAGTTGGCGGCGGGCGGCGTCCAATACTCAAATATACAAATCATTTATTTGCAGACTTATTGGGTGACTGACAGAGATGTCGGTTAGCACCAGACATGTGTTGCCTTTATCTAGGGCATGGAATGGGTGCTTTCAAGTCACCAGTAGGCATCTAACAACAACAACAAGACTATTACAATATTATTTTATGATTTTTAAATTGTTTTCTGTTTTATGTATACCTATTAATACAAGCTGCGCCCCGCCCGCGGCTTCGCACGCGTTGTTCCTATGGAAACGGTTATAGATGATTTCTATGTATAGGCCTATTACAGAGAGCCGTATTAAGAATTTTCAAAGTCAAGTGGAACTAGCAGTAGCTAATATAACTTGTTCCGATAACCCTAATGATCTTTTTGCCAAACTTTTAAGTGTTATAAACAAAGAACACAGCGAAGTATTTAAATATAAAACATGCACAGTTAGGGACAGGGTCGGATTTACCGATTGGGCCACTCCCGGTATTTATAGAAGTAGGAATAGACTATATGATCTTTATGGTGCTAGAGAAGCTACGTTAAATGATCCTGCGTTTCTTTTGTATTTAACAAACTACTCAAAAACATTTAAAAAAGTCTGTAACACAGCGAAATGCCTGTTTTTGAGGAAAAAAATTGTAAACTCATCTGATAAAATCAAAGCAACATGGAGACTTATAAATAACGAAACTGGTAAATCTAAGTCACGAAAAAGAGAAATAAGGTTAAAAATTAATAATTCAATACTTATACACGATAAAGATATTGCCGATGCTTTTGATTCATTCTTTTCTGATATTCCTAAAGTTGTTACCCGGTCTCTAAACTCCTCACCTTCAATCGCGGTTAAATTATTAGAATCATCTGTAGATAAATGTACCGAGGTTTTTATATTTAGTCATGTAAACGCTAATTATATTGTGAAAACATTTAAGTCTATTAACATCAAAAATACTGAGGATCTTTGGGGTATTTCAACCAAAGTACTGAGTTCTATTATTAAGGAAGTTGCTCCATACTTGGCTTACATTTTCAATAGTTGTGTTGATGCAGGAGTCTTCCCTGATCTCATGAAATATAGTAAACTGGTTCCTCTTTATAAATCTGGAAGCCACACTGATCCGGCCAATTACAGGCCAATTTCAATACTTCCTGCAATGAGTAAAGTTTTTGAAAAAATTATTCTCACACAGTTGTCCTCTCACTTCAACCTCAATAGGTTGTTACATAAAAATCAATTTGGCTTCACCAAGGGTAGATCGACAACTGATGCTGGTACAGTTCTATTAAAGCACATATTGGATGCATGGGATAAAGCGAAAAACGCTATTGGTGTATTTTGTGACCTTTCTAAAGCTTTTGATTGCGTTGATCATGGTACATTAATAAATAAACTAAGACATTATGGAATTCAAAACAAGGCACTGGACCTTATGCAATCATATTTATCTGATAGAGTACAAAAAGTAGATATTGGTAAAGAAAGATCTAGGGGATCAAAAATCGATTTAGGAGTCCCGCAAGGATCAATATTGGGTCCTTTTCTATTTTTAGTATATGTAAATGATCTCCCATTTCTAGCAAAAGATCTCTGTGATATAGTCTTATTTGCTGATGATACTTCATTGATTTTTAAAGTTGACAGAAATAAACATAATTATGACGATGTAAATAATTCTCTTTCACAAATACTAGATTGGTTCACCGCCAATAACCTCTTACTCAATGCTTCAAAAACCAAATGCATAAAATTCATGTTACCAAATGTAAGAGAGCTCCCAACTAAGATAATGCTAAAGGATGAGATTGTTCACCTTGTAGACTCAACTGTTTTCCTAGGGTTACATATTGATTCCTCTCTTCAATGGAGACCGCAAATTGATGCTCTCGCAAACAGACTTAGTTCAGCAGCGTATGCGGTTCGAACAATTAGATACATTACCGATGAAGATACAGCTAGGTTAGTTTACTTCAGTTACTTCCATAGTGTTATGTCTTATGGTATTTTGCTTTGGGGACAGGCAGCTGACATCCAGACTATCTTTGTTATTCAGAAAAGGGCGGTACGCGCTATTTATAAATTAAATCCACGAGACTCGTTAAGGGAATTATTTAAAGAAATAAATATTTTAACAGTAATATCGCAATATATCTATGAAAATCTAATGTATACACACAAAAACAGAGATAACTTTATGAAAAGGTGTGATGTTCACAATAAAAATACAAGAAACAAGAACAAATTACACATCCCATCATATAGATTACGAAAGGTAGGGAAATCATTTGTGGGCAATTGCGTAAGATTCTATAATAAGCTTCCATCTGAAGCAACTGAGCTCCCTATTCGAAAATTTAAACTGTACATAAAACGAAATCTTATCAAGAAAGCCTATTACTCCGTAGATGACTACGTAAATGATGTTAACGCTTGGCCGGATGTCGCCCAGTTCCATACAGACAATAGTATGTAAGACCAGTTAGACTTAGTTATCCTAAGATTGTATTAGTTGATAAGCGATGGACTTGCTAGTGGTTTCTTTTTCACTTCTTCCGCTAGTGGACAAAAAATTGAAGTGAATTAAAGTCAATTGCACCTTATTTCTTGTTGATAGTAATAACTATTTATCAAGCTGTTTATATAGTAAAAATTTGACTTGTCTAAGTACTTATTTTGTAAGTCTAAAGAAATAAACGATTTGACTTTGACTTTGACTTTATGCCACGGGAACTGATTTATGGGATAAAAAGTAACCTATGTTTGTTTCCAGGATTAGAATTGTATGCATACTGTAAACAAATACATTCAGCCTGATCAGTTCATTAGTTTTGGCGTGGAGAGGTTACAAACATCCATCCATACAAACATTCGATTTTTTTACTGACTTCAAAAAAAGGAGAAGGTTCGCAATTCGACTTTTTTTTTTTTGTTTGTTACCTCAGTTCGATTTTCATGATTCTTTTTTTGTTTGAAAGCTGGTGCTTCCGGTGTGGTCCCATTTTAATTTGGTCCAGTTCTGACAAAGGGATCCACGAAAAAACTATACAATTGAAGTAGGTTTATAGTTTTTTTTTTACAAAATCAATTATTAATATTAGTGTGATTACATGAGCAATAGAAAGCGCCTGGCGATAGTGTCGCGACATCGAATCAAGGCCATATTTTGCTTATACGCACAAAAAAAACATTTTTATCCGACTCCAAAAAATGGAGGAGGTTCTCATTTCGACTGTATTTTGTTTTTTTTGTAACAAAAGAAAAAAAGTTTTTGCTAATATCCGCATAGTGGTTTTATAGGTCATCATCATCATCAGCCTATATTAGTCCACTGCTGGACATCAAGACCAACTTGTTTATTTTGACAAATGTCATTTTTTGGGCGACCCGTAATTAAAAAATAAACTAAATTGGCAATACTTTTTTCTTCAAATAAAACAGAAGGTTCCTTAGAGCAAAACCTTCTAACTACAAAAGAAACGGTAGCTACCGTTAAGGGGCCAAAAATTTGCCCCCCCTGTATATGAACCCACTCACCGCAACTGCACAAGTGCATTTCTCAGGCAGGTTTATGGTCATGATGTTATCACCACTCCGAGTGTCCCAGAACTGAAATCAATTGTGAAACATTCGGTCTAGGACAAAATACAAAAATAATAATAATTGTATCAATCAATATACAGCGTGTTCGGCACAACATTGTCACAGGAAGCTGGGGGCAGGTGGAACCAAGTGCAATAGCTTGGCGGATTTTTCAACCCTCAAAAGCTGCTACTTTTTTAAGAATTGTTTTAATATTTTTCATTCTTAAGTAAGGCATATTTTTTCTTTAACTCTTCTAACTTCACCAGATGATGGTCAAGCCCAGCCATAGTTCGTCCGTTAAACGTTGTTAGGGCAATGATATTATATTGTTAGGGTCAATTTTTCAGTAATGAATGGTAGCCTGCCGCAGCCCGGGGATCCCTAATCCCTGCCCCTTTAGTTTGTAGGTACTCTTTGATCGACTGTGTTTGAAGAAGGTTTTTGAGAATTGGGTATATGCATCGTTTTTTTTTATTGTTTTAATCGATTCTTTAGGTCATTATTTAACCGAAAAATTATATGACGCTCACTAAATTTCGCAATAACAAGGTAAAAAAAACAAATCAAAAGTACAATAATTTTGGGGTGATAAAAACGTTGCCATATTGGCGCCATGTTTATTTGACGTCAACGTTCACACTCGATTAAAATCTTTTGTGACGACCTCAGCAGTGATCATCTCAGGAAAGAGGTTTTCGGAAAAATCAGAAAATAACTGACAATACGAAATGTGAAGTGGGCAGAATAGTGTCAAATCATGGTGCAGCGCCATACATAAAAAAAGAAGAAATGTGAACAGTGATGTCATGACCGCTCAAACCAATGGCGTTTTGAAATTTTACGATTGAGATTTAAAATATCAATTTTTCAATGGTTAAATTCTACAATAAAAACTAAGCTATAGGTACCTGCTTCAACCTCTACCTCAATAGCCTATAATTAATATAAAATAGCTACTAATAATAGTTATTTACAATTTGTTAATATTTTTTTTCAAAATGTACTTTTAATATACCATCTTACTTAACGCTTTTACTGCCTAGCCTCTGCGGTGTCCCGATAGGGCGCGCCGCCGCCGCGCCGCCGCCCCGCATGTGACATCGGATTGAAAGTGTAGGTACCTTTGTAATTCTTGTTTCTCACCCACCACCTACCACATAAGCTTTAGCATAACTTAACTAACTTTTGCTTTGCGAGAAATAAATATTTCTATTATTATTATTGTTTATTTTCTTTGTAGTGCCGTTTTACCGAGTTCACCCTATGGTTTATCCATTTTGAATTAAGCATGTTAGTAAACAAAGTACGACACAAATAACAAAATCTCACTTGCTTGGCGTCGAGTTTCAGATATAATTGTAAGCAATTTTTATTGAAGGGAGGATCTAAAATCGACAAGTAATGTAAATTACGTATAAAAGGAGGCGCCAACAAAGTGAATTTTAGGTTAAGTATGGGCGGTTTGTTTACGTTTATGCTCCATTCAAAATGGATACGAAGTTGACGTGACGTCAACTGGCTTCAAAATGTTTGGGTGATTCGATTTTGATGTTTTTTTATTTGTAAGCTGATGCTTCCCATGTGGTCCATTTCAATTTGGTCTGTGCCAATGGCATACTTACATGAGAAAATCATAGATTTATTTATATCTATGGAGAAAACCATATAATTGAAGTCTGTATATATTTTTTTAAAACAAATGCAATTATTAATGTGTATGACGTCTCGATTGGTAAAACCTCATTGGGAGAAGTTATCTATCTTACCGTACCTTCAGAGTTTTGTCCCAGGAAGCTGTCATGAGACATGTGTAGTTGGGCGCCTTCACCCAGTGACAGAAGCTCACGGGCGCGTCGTGGGCCGCCACCTGCACACACAAACACACAAACACTATGTATGCACTGCACCTAGACCAAAGTGTTCAAACCAAACTGCTCTCAACATTCACTGAACTCACCTGAACTGTCTGATTGGAAGCCAGGTCCCAGCATTTCACGCTCTTGTCTGCTGACGCCATGAACACCTTGGTGCCGTCCTGTCGAGGAATGAGCATTTATTGAATGTAAGTAGCTATTGAGATAAAACTGAATTAGGAAGTATGACCTACGGAGGACCTACATGACCTACGTAGCTGAGACGTGGACACTCACGATAGGGCTGGTCCACCAGTTTAAAGTCGCTCAGCGAGCTATGGAAAGAGCTATGCTCGGAGTCTCTCTGAAGGATAGGATTCGTAACGAATACATCCGACAGAGAACCAAAGTTATCGACACAGCTCAAAGAATTAGCAAACTGAAGTGGCAGTGGGCCGGCCATATCTCGCGAAGAACCGATAACAGCTGGGGTAAACGAGTTCTTGAGTGGAGACCGCGACTCGGGAAACGTAGTGTAGGACGCCCTCCGACCAGGTGGGATGATGATCTGCGAAAGACTGCAGGCAGATGCTGGGTGCGTCAAGCTGAAGACAGGGCGCTATGGCGCTCATTAGGGGAGGCCTATGTCCAGCAGTGGACTAATATAGGCTGATGATGATGATGATGATGATGAGGAAGTAAACAGTTGAAACTGCCTTGTAATGTACTCACATCATGCCACGCCACATCCAGCACGGGCCCCTCCGCTGCCAGCTGCTCGCCTTTGGGCACAGCCTCGCCCGATGGCTCCACCTCCCAACATCTGACCTGAAACAAGAAGAACATGTTTATATTTATTATAATAACTCAAATTATGGTTGAATAAAGTCAGAATGTGAAACAATGGGTGGTAATCAGGGAGTTGGAGTGGAAGCATGCTGCTGTAGGTACCTACCTTGAAGTCCCAGCTGCCTGCTACCAGAAGCGTCTGGGGCACGGTGGGTGGCGAGAACTCAAGTGAAGAAACAATGGTGTTTTCAGGTGATGAAGCCACCTCCATGTCATTGTTCGGGTTAGTGCTCACACGGACTGACTCTGGCTCATTATCTGTTATCATGTTTGCAATGATAACAGATTCAATTAAACTCGCACAGCCTTTGTTCTATAACAAGTTTAAAAAATCATTTGAATGTAACGTATATAGGTCTTCGGTCGTTGCATATCAGTAGGTACACTGTGTCTTAGATCAAGATCACTAAGTAGGTAGCTCTTATCACTCTAATTCAATTCTAGACTTGTGATGTAGGCACTAGGGAATGAAAGCGCGAGATAAGGTCATTGTATAAAGAAGATCGGCTGCTTATTGATAAAGCTTAGGACTGTAATGTTGCAATAAATATATTGAGTATTGAGTATTGAGTACAACTGACGCCCACAATTTGTTTAGAAAGTGTAGCACGTACATTATAGTAAAGTAATATGCACCTTGGTTTGTTACCCACAGAACAATACTACCCTACAGTCAGTGAGCGGGTACTGGTAGTAGTAATTCAATGTCTATGGTACGAACAATTATCTTGGCAGATTCGAAGCATATTAGTAGTGACCTCTCCAACTTGCGCAGCTTGTGCGCAGGCGTGACGAGGAGATGTGCAAGCTTGTTGCTGCGCAGAGCGCAGGCGGTATTCACACCTCTCCTCCTGAATTCACTAATGTTATAGTGTGTGAATAAGGCTACTTGATACATAAGCTTGTAGGGGAGAGGCATGATATTCAGCTCTTTGAAAAAATCTGCACGACACATCATCCGCCACGCCGACGATCGCGCGCACGGCTCGCTTCTGCATAACGACGAAGGCCCGCTCGACATCCGCGGCCCGCGCCCACAGCTCCGCGCCGTAGGTGAGCATACTGTGAATGGTCGCATATTAGCACGACAGTAGGTACTACGCGAGACGCGGTGTCGGTGTCGGCGAGCCGTCGCCGTCGCAACGCGAAACAGGTACGTCCTAACCTGCGGTACCCCCATAGTATTCTCCAGCTCCAACGACCTTAAACGCCCTTGGTTGCCAACCACTGTCTGCGTACGATGCGACAAGCGACATAAATGAGTTCACAATCAGGTGGTGGTCGGCTGTGTCGAACGCGCGCGACAGGTCACACCACAACAAGGCGACGTGCTGGCCAGCCTCGCACCCGCTCAGCACGCGCCACAACACTTCTCGCACCAGGTCTGTTGATGATGATGCATGTGATGTTAATGACAAGACTTAACTTAACCTTTTACTGAATAGGTACTATTAACAGAACTTGTAATACTATGGTTATTAATATACATACGGGGCGAACGTCGCGTGTCGTCGGAATATCACAAGTCACAAATTTCACGCCCTATCCGGCCTCCGGCCTATCCTATTATTATTATGCATAGATTCAAGGTTAACCTACATAATCTATAGAGATGTATAAGAATGGCATGTTTTGTTTGACTAAAGCCTAAAGCTATTTCGACTCAGCACACAAATAAGTCTATTTGAGTGGGTCGGTGTTGTTTAATAAACATTGATCGTTTTTTTTATGGCAATTTTATTCCTCTTTAAGGGTTTGAGGAAACTTTTGCCAACTTCACGTACTCGTTCACGGATCATTATTAAATCTTCAGGGTGCCTTTTGCAAAATAGTTTTGTGCGATAGCACGGAACTGCTTGATGTGTAAGTGGACTCGCACTTGGCTGATTTTAATTTGTTTTACTTAACTCGATGGTTTTACTGTCATGTCAGTGTCAAATGTGCCAATGTAACAAACAAACAGCTGATTTTGTTGAATGTGGTTGTTGTGATTATTATTTGTTTTGATAATTTCCTTTTATTTTAGGGCGAGGGAAAGGACTATTATTTGCCTGTTTTAATTACATTAGACGATTAAAGTGGAATTCGATTCACGTCATTCCTCATGCTAAATCAAATCCTGAGACTCCATGAATACAAACCTACCTGCTGCCACCTTAAAAACGATTCAGTTTAGGATTGATAGTACATATAAACATCTACATCGGGTTGCAATAATGATGAGTAACATCGAGTACACGCAAATAAAGGATCTGAAGACGGGCATGAAGAATATAAATGCCGTGTTCATAGTGCTGGAGGTGGGCATGCCGACGCTCACGAAGGAGGCTCGCGAGGTAAGTACGTGCGGGGTCGGCCGGCGGCGTGTGTGGTGTCGTGCATATCTATACCATGTGTTGTGTTCCGTGTCGGCAGGTGCGGACGCTGCGCGTGGCGGACGCGTCGGGCTGCGTGAACCTGTCAGTGTGGGACTCGCCGGGCGCGCTGCTGCAGCCCGGCGACATCGTGCGCCTGCTGCGCGGCTACGCGGCGTCCTGGCGCGCCGCCCTCACGCTCTACTCCGGGAAAACTGGTGAACTACAAAAGGTAGCGGTACTATCTCCTTCCTGCAACAAGAACATGGCAAGCTGTGTGGCATACTAGCTTCTGCGCGCGGTTTCGCACGCGTTTTTCAAGTAGCCTATGTCCATTGTCTATTTAGGATATAGTTTCCTCCCTGCCATATTTTATTAGGATGCACTCGGCTGTGAGGCATGAAAAGTGAAAAGGTAACTGACTTATTTTTGCTTAAACACAGTGTTTGGTGGAACAATATAGGGATGGAAGGAGCTAAGCCGGGGGTACCCCAAAATATTAATTATGCTAATAAGAACACTGTCATGGTTTTCAAGTTATTGTGAAAAGATGTTTTGAATGATCTAGGGGTTGAAGAAACTCATCAAGACCCTTGATCAGCTCCTTCCTTCAATCGCTACATCATTCCACCAAACAGCCTATATTGTATTGGTATGGATCTATCGCCAGGTTAAAAGAAATCTGTTATGCTGTTATACCTTATAAATCTAGTAGGTAAATGGTCTACAAGCAAGCAGCAGCTTCATTCTTGCCCTGACTACAGGAAGTAAGAATAGAATAGTTAGATGCTCCTAGTTCATAGTGTGGACCCTCCAACAGTTAGTTTGCATAATCTCATGTAGTTATCGCTAAACTGTAATAATAAAGAAAGAAATCTTTATTCATAGCTTAAAAAATACACTATTACATACACAAACTGAAGTGAGTTTCTTAATGAAGTTATCCTACACCGTAAAAACTTCAAATAAAACAAACAACAGTATACAATTATAAGGCTAAGGGCGCCCGTACACGGACTGCTTCAAGCAGTTGAGACCGACTGCTTAAAGCCGCGACCGCGCGGTGAACTATAGTCCTGCATACATTGCCGTACACACGACTGCTCGAGCAGTCGCGACCGCTTCAAGCCGTCAACTGCATGATGAAATTCCATCGTGCAGTCGACCGCTCGCGAGCGGTCGCGAGGCATACACCGACTGCTTGAGCCGTTGACGGCGCTAGAGCAGTCGACAGCTCTCCGACCTTCCCCCCCTCCCCCGTGGCCTCGCGGCGTCTGTCTGTCTCGTCTCATTTGTCGACTGATTTTTGAACATGGAGGGCGTGTGCGATACTGATGCGCT
The DNA here is from genome assembly GCA_955876795.1 of Eupithecia tripunctaria. Taxonomy (NCBI): domain Eukaryota; kingdom Metazoa; phylum Arthropoda; class Insecta; order Lepidoptera; family Geometridae; genus Eupithecia; species Eupithecia tripunctaria. Next base: position 112,287 of record OY041623.1, on the reverse strand, counting down.
TATTAGTGCAATTAAAACGCAAGTCCATGTTGTTCTCTTAATTTAAATTAGATGAACCCAACAATTTTCTCTTTTGACTTCCCCACCGTCGTCTCCGCTTGAGCAGAAGCAGCAAAAGCAGTACTTCCTCGTCAGAATCCATGACTCGACTGTGGTAGAAAATCAACTACCCGAGCGGTTGGTAGCGTAGCTCCAGCAGTCAACAACCGACCGCTCGACGCCGACCGCTCGAGCGGTCCGTCTACTTCGCTCAGCCGCTAACTGCTCGAGCAGTCCGTGTACGGCCGCCCTTAATGCTATGAAATGGCGTCCGACTCAGCATTATGTTGAAATAACTACTATGCCTAGCTATCCCAACGCTGATCTTCCGTCGGCGCCAACGCATCACGTACACGAAACACAATTTATAAAAAGATAAAATAGAAAATAAAATAGAAGAAAAGATAAAAGAGAGAATACTAGGAAGTTAAGTAAACTTGAAATAACGTATTAGACACACATTGTACCCTGTACAACTCGCCAAGCATCCTCAGGTTGACCTGTTTGCGGATGGATGGAAGTTGATAGAGCGAATGTGCCTTAACTATTGTGAGAATATCTAATACTTATGGAATTTTTTGATTTATTATTAGATATTTTTTCGATAATTATTTTGTTAATAATTTTTACTGTTATTTTATTTAATTGTTTGTTGATTCTTTATAATGTTTAATATACCTACCTATTCTACTTAGTATCTATGATTTAAATTTAAGTAGAGACATGTTGTTTAAATGCTGTTTTTTAAGTTTTAGATGATATTAGGTCCTTACATATGAAATTGGCGTTTTGTATGGGAGGAACAAAAAGTCGAATATTTTTTAATATTATATATTTAATTGATCAAAGTATGAACCATTATTTTCTATGCACTTTTGCCATCTTATAGGTAGTTCATTGATCCCTTTACTAAAAAAACCAGTCGGACGGGAATCAATAAAATCTTTGAAGGCGATTTGGACTGCCCCATCGGAGTTGAATTTTTTCCCTTGCAAGAAGTTATCCAAATTTCGAAAAAAATGGTAATCTGTTGGAGCAAGGTCCGGGGAGTACGGAGGATGTCTTAGACTTTCCAATTGAAGCTCTTCTAATTTAGTAGCCGTCTGTTGCGCAGTGTGTGGTCTAGCGTTGTCGTGAAGCAGCAGTGGCGTGGAGCGATTGACCAGCCTAGGTTGTTTAGCCGCTAGCTTTTCCATCATGGTTTGCAATTGCTGACAATAGACATCAGCCGTAATAGTCTGGCCAGATTTGAGAAAACTGTAATGAACAATACCGGCACTAGTCCACCAAACGCTTACAAGTAACTTTTTTGGGGTTAATTTTCGCTTGGGGCAGGATTTGGCTGGCTGGCCATTGCGCTGAGCGCTTCCGATTATCGTAAAGAACCCATTTTTCATCACAGGTAATGATTCGGTTTAAAATACCTTCATTATTGTGCCGGTTTAGTAATGTAACGCACAGTCGACGCGCGTTTGCCGGTTTGCTTCAGTCAATTCGTGAGGTACCCACCTTTCAAGCTTTTTAATCTTCCCAATTTGCTTCAAGTGAATTAAAACAGTTTTATCACTAACATCGCAGCCTGCAGCTAACTCGGACGTGGTTTGCGATGGATCCGCTTCCACAATAGCCTTCAACTCTTCATTATCAACTTGAGTCTCAGGCCGTCCACGGGGCTTGTTCTGCAGGTCGAAATTTCCAGAACGAAAACGTTGGAACCAAAAACGAACTGTGTTTTCTTTTGCAACACGACCGCCATACACATCATTCACCCTTCGAGTTGTTTCCGCAGCACTAGTGCCACGGCGGAACTCGTACTCGTAAATAATGCGATACATTAAGTTTTCCATTTTGTAAAATGAGTGACGCAAACAGAAAAAAACAGAAGAAAAAAAACAAATGAATGACGATCATCGAAGCACAAATACATGAGTCTATAGCTGTACAAATTTGAATTTGGAATTCCTTACCAAAGAGGAGAAATTTGTGATTAAAGTGGCCAGTACGAAAAACGCCAATTTCATATGTAAGGACCTAATATTTATAAAGATTTACCTAGCAAGTAGGTGTCCTAGACACGATCCTAGACGTAACACATTGGAGAACTCTGAAATGTTAGGTCTGGTTTTTAATAAACGAATTGAATTGAATTGAATTGAAAATGACATAGCAATATTAGTAACAGGTTTGTGGAGCATGCTCGCTCACATTGGGAAGATTTGTTGCAGATAGATGAGTTCTGCATGCTGTTCAACGAGCAAGTGAACATGTCGGAGCCGCAACTGACGGCGCCGCCGCCCGCGCCCCCGCCGGGGATGGGCGAGGGGCGCGGGGGGTACAGCCACGACGCGAAGGGCGCCGCGCCGCCGCCGCCCGCCGGCGCGCCCCCTGCGCCGCCCCAACACAAGACGTACGTGCGCGGCCGCGGCGGACACGCACGCCCCAACACGCGCCGATAGCACGTGCCTCGGTATACTGGACTCTAATGTAAAACATTACCTATGTAAGTCATAAATGTCATAATGTATAAAAGTGTGAAAGTGATATTTATCTATTATTATTCTTACAATGGTCTCCTATAAATAAATTATATATAAAAAGCTATGTAAAATAGTTTTCTTGTTACTTCTCCTGCTCTTCCACGCCTGCATGCGGAACAAACCCGCCTCACTGCTGCACGGGTGCTGTGCTGTGGGTGGGTGGCGCGCGGGGTGGCGGTGGTCCTGCGCCTGACCTGTCTCCGGTCGTGTCCATCTGTCGTCCCATCCGATTTGATCCGATTATGAGAGTAAGGGAATAGAGAATATGAAGACATATCCAACGCCTTACACAACACCACTAAGGCTCAAACAAGTCGCAAAAAACGCCTCGGACATCTTGTGACTGCTCCTAAGCATCAAAAATATGCGAATGACACAGATGATGTTTGTATTTCAGTTGCCGCTATAACAACAAATACTGAAAAACAGAATTGAAAATAATACCTACTTAAGACATGATTTTTTTGCCGTTTTTATAGATAATGGTACGGAACCGGCTAAGTGCGAAAGGATTCGCGTACGAAGGGTACGCGAATCCGATTCGCACTTAGCCGGTTTTATTTTTGAATTGTTATCTGATATCATCAGGCTCAATATTATCGCGAATCATGTCGCGGACTTAAGAATTCTGGACAATCTGTGTTATTATCACGATACTGCGATACAGTCTAATTATTATTTTCATGATAACGTGATAATACTGACTATCAGCAGAAGGGAACTTCCCGCTTGTTTGATTGTTTCAACTTTACTAGTGTCGACTGTGCAGGTGCACGTTTCTATAATTTTATACTGGCACGTTTTTCTCAAAATCATTCTCTAAATATACCTTACGATGGCTATAGCAGGAGCACCCTGGCAGCTAGAGTGTGAAAACTTGGAGCAGAGATGTGGTTATCTACTAACGTCGGGACAATGGTCAGATTGCACCTTCATGGTGGGCTCCGAGACCAACCAGACGGCGGTTCCGGCACACAAGCTCGTCCTGGCCATGGCTTCTCCTGTCTTCGAGGCGATGTTCTACGGAGGGCTATCCGAGCGCAACGACTCGATAGTTCCAACTCCTGACGTTCGACCACAGGCCTTCAGGGCTCTGCTACAATACATCTACACAGGTCACGCAGACATAGGCTCAATCGACATGGCCTGCGACCTGTGGTACGGAGCAAAGAAGTACATGCTGCCACATCTCGTGACAGAATGCAGCCGTTATATCTGCTCTGTTCTTGGCCCGACGGATGCTTGCCGAGCGTATGAGTTTGCATGTCTCTTTGATGATAAAACTCTGATGGACAACTGTACTAAGATTATAAGTGAAAATACAAAAGAGGTTCTAAATGACAGTAGTTTTCTGGATGTGCAATTAAACACATTGGTGACAGTGTTTTCCCTCGACCAGCTTAATGTGGACAGTGAGTTAGACCTGTTCCATGCAGCGGCCAGGTATGTCGAGGCTGGACAGAAGAGGTACGGACAGTTCTGTCCTCCTGAAGATGGGGAACTACCCTCTAATTCTAATTCTAATTCTAAGTGGGGGAACTAAGATCTGCACGGACGTCTCGCATAGGAGTGTATTGTGCATTATCCCCCTGCCTAAGCAGGCCCTAACCAGCCCAGCTCCTTGAAGTATCGGAGCAGGACTTTGGGTGACTGACAGCTTCGTTTCAGCTTTTTTGTGGGTGTGGATGGGGTTGATTCCTCAAAGAGGCATTTCAGCCCTGTTTTAAGTCTGGCCTCCTCTGTGGCCGTACAGTGTACCACAACGTGTTCCACAGTCTCTTCTTCTTGGAAGCAGCCACGACATAAGCTGCTGTCTGTGGCTCCAGTCTTGAAAAGATGATGGTTCAATTCACAGTGACCTGTGATGATGCCCACCATCGTTCTTAGGTCCTCCCGGCTCATCTTGAGCATCGTGTTGGTGGTTTTCCTGTCTTTGGAAGGGAATATTGTTTTGGTATGCTTGCAGTCTATCCGACGCTCCCATAACTTTTGGTGTTCTTTTTCAGAGTTAAGTTTTAGTCTGTTTTTGACTTCCGCTGTGGGCGGGTTCGAGAGACTTAAATCTTGTTGTGTTGGAATTATTTTCGCTCCTTCCTTTGCTAGTTTGTCTGCTTTTGTGTTGCCTGGGCAGGATCTACTCTCTGTCCATTCTATGCAGACCTTAGTGCGTTGAGAAAGATCTTGTAGACTCTTATGGCATTCTACAATTGCTTTTGATCTTGTGTCTGTCCGTTTGAGTGCGTTTATTAGTGCAGCGCTGTCTGTTTTAAAGACCAGCTGCATCTGTCTGGCTAGCTCTCTATTGGTCGTTTCCAGAAGCATGTCGTCTGCCGCTAGTTTGAGTCCCAGTGTTTCCGCCTGCAAGGCTGTTGTGGCCGGGTTTAGTGGTTGGGCTTTTGAGAGTCCAGTTTCAGGACAGAAATAGCCGCATCCAGCTCCTGTCCTGTTCTTGGCCCCATCAGTGTATATATGATATGTGGTAACGTCATGTGCGGTGATAGCTGATGCGTTCTCTTCATGTGTTATTTCATAGTTCTTACCAGTTAAGTAGGTAGACGCTATTCTATCAGTGCCATTCGCCGCTTCTGGAAATGCAGCAATTGCTTTGCCTAGTATTCTACTATGGTTTGTGAGGCCTCTCTCGCCTTTCCACTGGTTCGTTGATTTTATTCTCAGAGACGCCGCCATCGCTTCTTGCTGAATGTGAACATGCAAGGGCGTCAGTCCTAAAATTATGTCCAGTGCTGCGGATGGGGTTGATTTCCTACATCCGCAAATAAGTGTGCAGGCCAGTCTTTGCACTTGCTGCAGTTTGTTAATGGTGGTGACTAGGTTTGTTCTGGGCCACCATACTATTGCACCGTAGGTTAGCACTGGGCGGACCATGACTGTGTACAGCCATAGACACAGCTTTGGCTTGAGGCCCCAATCCTTGCCTACCGCTCGTGTGCATTGCCATAGGACGTTTGTGGCTTTTGTTGTGATATGGTCTAGATGTTTGCCCCACAGTAGTTTGCTGTCTAGCCATATGCCGAGGTATATAACCTCCTTGCTTAGTGTCAATGTTGTACCTAGCAGTGAGGGTAGTTCTAGTCTTGGAAGTTTGGTTTTGCGAGTAAAGAGTACTAGTTCTGTTTTTATCGGGTTTACTGACAGACTGTGTTTGGTGCACCATGTTTCCACAATCCGTAGTGCCTTCTGCATCTTCTCGCAAAGAGTCGTTTCGAAGAGCCCCGATGTCATGATTGCCAGGTCATCTGCATATGCGATAGTAAGAATACCATCCTTGTTCAGTGTGTCCAGGAGTTCGTTCGCGACCATTACCCACAGGAGCGGTGAAAGGACCCCGCCCTGCGGACAGCCTCGTGTCACCCTGCATTGGGCTGCCTGCCCCAGGGATTCTGGACCCTCGATTTTGGTTGCTCTGTTGGATAGCATTTCGGTTATCCACTGATTTAGGTTCTCATCAACTCCTTGCTTTCGCAAAGCATTCTCTATTGATGGGAACGTTGTTTTGTCAAAGGCACCTTCTATGTCTATGAGGGTGACTAGGCAAGATTGCTTACTTTCAAGTGCGCTTTCAGTCTTGTAAACTACTTGGTGCAGGGCTGTTTCAGTAGATTTACCTGACTGATAGGCGTGCTGGTTTTTGTTAACTGGGTTTCTGAGTAGCGGCCCACTTCTGATGTACTTGTCGCATAGTCTTTCTAGTGTCTTCAGTAGGAACGAGCTTAGGCTTATTGGTCTGAATGACTTTGGCTGGGTGTAATCTGTTTTGAATATACCTTAACTAAATATACCTTACGATGGCTATAGCAGGAGCACCCTGGCAGCTAGAGTGTGAAAACTTGGAGCAGAGATGTGGTTATCTACTAACGTCGGGACAATGGTCAGATTGCACCTTCATGGTGGGCTCCGAGACCAACCAGACGGCGGTTCCGGCACACAAGCTCGTCCTGGCCATGGCTTCTCCTGTCTTCGAGGCGATGTTCTACGGAGGGCTATCCGAGCGCAACGACTCGATAGTTCCAACTCCTGACGTTCGACCACAGGCCTTCAGGGCTCTGCTACAATACATCTACACAGGTCACGCAGACATAGGCTCAATCGACATGGCCTGCGACCTGTGGTACGGAGCAAAGAAGTACATGCTGCCACATCTCGTGACAGAATGCAGCCGTTATATCTGCTCTGTTCTTGGCCCGACGGATGCTTGCCGAGCGTATGAGTTTGCATGTCTCTTTGATGATAAAACTCTGATGGACAACTGTACTAAGATTATAAGTGAAAATACAAAAGAGGTTCTAAATGACAGTAGTTTTCTGGATGTGCAATTAAACACATTGGTGACAGTGTTTTCCCTCGACCAGCTTAATGTGGACAGTGAGTTAGACCTGTTCCATGCAGCGGCCAGGTATGTCGAGGCTGGACAGAAGAGGTACGGACAGTTCTGTCCTCCTGAAGATGGGGAACTACCCTCTAATTCTAATTCTAATTCTAAGTGGGGGAACTAAGATCTGCACGGACGTCTCGCATAGGAGTGTATTGTGCATTATCCCCCTGCCTAAGCAGGCCCTAACCAGCCCAGCTCCTTGAAGTATCGGAGCAGGACTTTGGGTGACTGACAGCTTCGTTTCAGCTTTTTTGTGGGTGTGGATGGGGTTGATTCCTCAAAGAGGCATTTCAGCCCTGTTTTAAGTCTGGCCTCCTCTGTGGCCGTACAGTGTACCACAACGTGTTCCACAGTCTCTTCTTCTTGGAAGCAGCCACGACATAAGCTGCTGTCTGTGGCTCCAGTCTTGAAAAGATGATGGTTCAATTCACAGTGACCTGTGATGATGCCCACCATCGTTCTTAGGTCCTCCCGGCTCATCTTGAGCATCGTGTTGGTGGTTTTCCTGTCTTTGGAAGGGAATATTGTTTTGGTATGCTTGCAGTCTATCCGACGCTCCCATAACTTTTGGTGTTCTTTTTCAGAGTTAAGTTTTAGTCTGTTTTTGACTTCCGCTGTGGGCGGGTTCGAGAGACTTAAATCTTGTTGTGTTGGAATTATTTTCGCTCCTTCCTTTGCTAGTTTGTCTGCTTTTGTGTTGCCTGGGCAGGATCTACTCTCTGTCCATTCTATGCAGACCTTAGTGCGTTGAGAAAGATCTTGTAGACTCTTATGGCATTCTACAATTGCTTTTGATCTTGTGTCTGTCCGTTTGAGTGCGTTTATTAGTGCAGCGCTGTCTGTTTTAAAGACCAGCTGCATCTGTCTGGCTAGCTCTCTATTGGTCGTTTCCAGAAGCATGTCGTCTGCCGCTAGTTTGAGTCCCAGTGTTTCCGCCTGCAAGGCTGTTGTGGCCGGGTTTAGTGGTTGGGCTTTTGAGAGTCCAGTTTCAGGACAGAAATAGCCGCATCCAGCTCCTGTCCTGTTCTTGGCCCCATCAGTGTATATATGATATGTGGTAACGTCATGTGCGGTGATAGCTGATGCGTTCTCTTCATGTGTTATTTCATAGTTCTTACCAGTTAAGTAGGTAGACGCTATTCTATCAGTGCCATTCGCCGCTTCTGGAAATGCAGCAATTGCTTTGCCTAGTATTCTACTATGGTTTGTGAGGCCTCTCTCGCCTTTCCACTGGTTCGTTGATTTTATTCTCAGAGACGCCGCCATCGCTTCTTGCTGAATGTGAACATGCAAGGGCGTCAGTCCTAAAATTATGTCCAGTGCTGCGGATGGGGTTGATTTCCTACATCCGCAAATAAGTGTGCAGGCCAGTCTTTGCACTTGCTGCAGTTTGTTAATGGTGGTGACTAGGTTTGTTCTGGGCCACCATACTATTGCACCGTAGGTTAGCACTGGGCGGACCATGACTGTGTACAGCCATAGACACAGCTTTGGCTTGAGGCCCCAATCCTTGCCTACCGCTCGTGTGCATTGCCATAGGACGTTTGTGGCTTTTGTTGTGATATGGTCTAGATGTTTGCCCCACAGTAGTTTGCTGTCTAGCCATATGCCGAGGTATATAACCTCCTTGCTTAGTGTCAATGTTGTACCTAGCAGTGAGGGTAGTTCTAGTCTTGGAAGTTTGGTTTTGCGAGTAAAGAGTACTAGTTCTGTTTTTATCGGGTTTACTGACAGACTGTGTTTGGTGCACCATGTTTCCACAATCCGTAGTGCCTTCTGCATCTTCTCGCAAAGAGTCGTTTCGAAGAGCCCCGATGTCATGATTGCCAGGTCATCTGCATATGCGATAGTAAGAATACCATCCTTGTTCAGTGTGTCCAGGAGTTCGTTCGCGACCATTACCCACAGGAGCGGTGAAAGGACCCCGCCCTGCGGACAGCCTCGTGTCACCCTGCATTGGGCTGCCTGCCCCAGGGATTCTGGACCCTCGATTTTGGTTGCTCTGTTGGATAGCATTTCGGTTATCCACTGATTTAGGTTCTCATCAACTCCTTGCTTTCGCAAAGCATTCTCTATTGATGGGAACGTTGTTTTGTCAAAGGCACCTTCTATGTCTATGAGGGTGACTAGGCAAGATTGCTTACTTTCAAGTGCGCTTTCAATCTTGTAAACTACTTGGTGCAGGGCTGTTTCAGTAGATTTACCTGACTGATAGGCGTGCTGGTTTTTGTTAACTGGGTTTCTGAGTAGCGGCCCACTTCTGATGTACTTGTCGCATAGTCTTTCTAGTGTCTTCAGTAGGAACGAGCTTAGGCTTATTGGTCTGAATGACTTTGGCTGGGTGTAATCTGTTTTGCCAGGTTTCGGTAGAAAGATTACTTTGACTTCCCTCCATGCCCGAGGGATGTATTTCCATGCTATACAGCTTTTGAATATGGAGACTAACGTTGGTGTTATTCTTGTTAGATTCCACTGAAGAAGTGCGGGGAACACACCGTCGGGGCCAGCGGCTTTGTACGGTTTAAAACTTCTCACCGCCCAGTCCAGCGCTTCTTCTGTTATTATCTGGTTTGCAAGTTCCCAGTCGTTGTTTTGGGGTTGGTGATGGTTTTTTGCTTCCCATTCCGTGTTTTCCTCTATTTTGCAGTCCGGAAAATGTGTTTTCAACAGTAACTCGAGCTGTTCCTGTTCATTTTTTGTATATGATCCATCTGGCTTTTTTAATGAGCCGAGCTTAGTGGACGTATTCTTGGATAGAATCTTGTTGAGGCGAGCTGTTTCACTCTGGGTGGCTATGGGGTTGCTATAGCGTTTCCATGAGTTCTTACGGCTGCTCTGAATCTCTTGTTTATATTCTTGTCTAACTTTTCTGTAGTTAGACCAGTCTTGTTCATCTTTAGTGTTCATCGCTCTATTAAAGTGATGATGACGTGCTTTTTTTCTGAGTTTGGTTAGTTCTTTGTTCCACCATTTGTCTTTGCGATGAGCAATCTTATTGCTTTCGGTTATCAAGGGGCTCGCTTCTTCGTAACTGGTGGTTATATGTACCGTTAGTTCGGTCAGCGCGTGCTCAATATCCTCTCGAGTTAGCTGAGGCCCGGGATCAGGTCTCGCCAGGGCGTCTAGTTTACTGTTTAGGGTTTCCTTAAATACGCCGGTGTCAGTTCTTTTAGGATTCCTGTATGTGCGGAGGGGGATTTCTCCTGTCATCAGTTGAAATCTTATCCTCCTATGGTCTGCGCACGATGCTTCCTGTGTCGCGACGTGCCAGTTTTGTATGTGTTCTGCGATGGCATTGGTCGCCATTGTTAGATCTATGATAGTCTGGGCCCAGGATGTTACGAACGTCGGTTCAGAGCCTCTGTTTATAATATTAAGGTTGTATCGTAGTACAAAGTCTAAGATGTCCTTACCTCTATCGTTTGTATCCGGGGAACCCCATACTGTGCTGTGCGCGTTAGCGTCACAGCCAATTATGCATTCCATACCTTGAGTGTTGCAGTATTGGAGCAGTACCTCTAGTTCTTCAGGTGGTGCCTCCATTGTGCTATCTAGATATGCCGAGGCAATTAAAATGGTTCTAAGCTTACCTTCAAGTCCAGTTTCCAGCTGCACCACGGTGAGATCATCCGTGCACAGGTGCGTAACTAGTGAAGCCTTTATGTTTTTAGGTACGTAAATTAGCGTTCTTATCTTATTGTTAGCTGGTGGGGTAAATACAGTGCCCGGCAGGGACGTGAAACATACCCGTTTCCGGACGATATAGGGTTCCTGGACCAGTGCAATGGTGTGTGGTTGCTCTTCTAGGGTTCTTCTTAGCGAGGCAAACCCTGTGACGCTGTGTTGGATGTTAGCTTGGACTACTGAGATTGTGTTAGTTCTGCCTAAGCTGGTGAGAGTGATCGGATCATCGTTTTTGTATTGAGAGATGCGATTATAGTTAGTGGATGTCCCAGAAGTGGGATTGTGGGGAGTTTGTTTAGTTACCTTATTTTTGACAGACATTATAAGTCAGAAGAAAAGGAGAGGGTATAGGGGGAAGTAGATGGTGCCAAGGCAGATCTACGTTTGAGGTGGGATAGAACCCGCCGGGGAGGCCACTGACAGCTCCACGTCCATCTCTGGCGCCGGTGAGAGTAGGTTTAGGCCCGAAAGGCCTCCTAACTCGTCACCTACGTCATCCAGGAGCTTGTCTATGGCCTCCTCGGAGAGTTCCCTCTCACCTGTGCCGGGGTCGACGTCATCGACCTTCATGGGGGCGCCACTCACGGCTCCGGACACGCTTCCGCTGGTGCAGGGTGTTTCCGGGGCCGCCGGCGCCACAATGGGGATCTTGACGTCGGAGGCTTTGGGGGCTCTGATGGTCAGATGTATATTGGCCAGTCTATATTTCAGCTTGTGTTTTCTGGCCGCCAAAGCAGGGAGCTCCTCCATCGGGATCCCGAACACCATAACGTTATCGGAAATGGTTCCGTTCGTGGATCGTCTGTGGGCGAAGATCGGCCATCGGTCAATGCGCAGAGGGGGCAATCTGCGGTTGTTGCACCATGCGAGTAACTGACGGATGTACTCGGGGGGTTGGTCACAGTCTGGTACGAAGACCACGCCTTTGTGATACCTAGGCAACTTGTGGTGAGGCACCACCACCAGTCGCTAGTCTGCCACCTCTGTGGCCTGGTACTAGTGCCAGGCCACAGAGGTGGCAGACTAGCGACCGTGTCGGTGAGCCACTCCAAGCTATAGTCGTCGGCGGCTATCGCACTTAGGCCGCCGTACGCCGGTTTTGGCATCGCTTCGAACCCCGGGGCTTCATGGTCGAAACTAAAAAAGTCAGCGTCACCTAGAGCCATGAAGCGCGCGTCAAGGTGGTGTCGGAGAAGAGTTGCGCGCTCCTCGTCGATATGGACACCGTTCCTCTCCATAATCACCACCTTAAGGTGGGATCTGGCGGACTCGGCATATGACGAGGAGCCCCCAACCCTGTCGTTGACAGCATCCGCAGCCCTTACGGTATCGTCGCTCTCTCGGCACTGCCTCTTCTCCGCTGCTGCAGAGGAAGGCGACACAAGTTCCGAGCTCCTCTGCCGTTTGGGCTGCCTGGTGCCGTCCGTGTTGGTGATGTCCTCGGTGGGCGGGTGAGCCCCTTCCCGCGGGGTATCACGGTCCGGTCTACTTGCTAGTCGCGGGGCCGAGGCCCAGCGTTCGCTCTGTCCGGTACCGTCACCCGCGGTCGGGGCTCCCTCCGCCCCCGAGTGTCTGTGTGTGGGCAGATCAGGTGCGACCAGGGTTTGACCGAGGTCCATTACCATGCTGACCGCCGGCGCTATGGTCGACAAGTCAGCAGGGTATACGTACCCCTCTACCCTTTGGGTCAGCACCTTATGCATTAGGGCCGAGGCTTTCTCCCTCCGCTCTTTTCTCTGTCTGTGATTCCGTGGACCTACAGACTCCTTACCTGCTGTCGCGGTGCTCGGTTGCGCTGAAGGCGCCCCCGTAGCTCCGCGACCTACTCTACCGTCCAACACAGCGTCGCCAGTGCTCGTCGCCGTGCCTCCCTGTGCCTTCGCCTTCGCCACCTTCGCCGCCCGTCTCTTCCTCTGCCACCTTGACAATTTGGCTTGCACTGGTCCAACTGAGCCTGTCGTCTGGGATGAGGAGGTGCCAGGGGTGGCCGCATCCACGTCGTTGTTGGCCCCAGTAGCAGCTGCGACAAGCGGGGCCTGGGGTCCCGCCCCGCCTCCGCCTTCGGTAGCCAACTTAACACCCGTGGGCCCGGAACCCATCGGGCGCCGGGTGCTGGCCGGGTCGCATGGCGTCTCATTTTCGCTTTCCTTGTGCATCATGGTTTTTGTTTTTTGTTTATTTATAGCTGTAAACAGAGCTGTCAGGTACCGTCGCTGTGGGTTGCCCCACAGCGACGGCAGAAAGGGGGGAAGAGGGTGCACGAAAGATAACGCACTCCCTCCCTCCCCCCTCCCCCAGTGATGATGATAAGGTGATTGTTTCTGCGCCCTACAAGTGTAAGGCCCAGAAACATCCACCCTTGGTGCCCAGGATCACTCGGCATCTGCAGCGCTGTACGTCCCCCGAGTCGTGCCACCGCCCGGTCCTGCGCCTCCCCGACTCTTGCTAGCGCAGGAGCAAAGGAGGTCGCCGGACGCGGCGCAGGCTCCCGACGCGGGCGACGTACAGTTGGCGGTCACAAGTTAATGTGGCTGCAGAAGGTCCCAGGGGGGACGGCGTTGGACGTGGATCCGTGGACTGGCTAGAGTCTGCGCAGTAGTAAGGTGTCCCGCCATGTGACACCGCAGAGGTCTTTGAAAGAGGAGAAGGATGCCTGTCCTCATCATCTGTGGACAGGCACCCTCCCCGACCATACTCTAGCTTCCCCCCCCTTGAACTACCCTCAAAGGAACTTCCTGAAAAGCTGTTGTCGCCCATTGTTGAGAGTAGTTCTCAATCGAGTCCCAGAAGAGACCAAAAGCCACCTGCCGAAGTAGTTGCAGCCGAACCAATAGTTGACAGCAAAAACTGCAATGAAAAGGAGCTTACTATCCGCGGAGCACTACAGAAGATCCGGTTCTTGTCCCTGAGTGCTTCGCAGTTTGCGGAGGGCCCGGCGCTCTCCGACCTCCTGACAGAGGCCGAGTCGTTCGCGGTGTTCATGAATATCCTCCGCAGAGACCGAGCCGTGCCCATGCCGACTGGCTTCTCGGAGTGCAGGGAGCCACGCAGGGACTCGAAGGACCAATGCTGTAAAGCTGGAAGCTTGGAGCACATTATTAAGACACTCAAATGCGGAATCCCTCCACAAGTCCAGGCCGCAGCGCGGGCCGCTAAGGAAATCCTGAGCATAGCTCCGCGCATCCAGCAGGCGTTGGACAAAGGGATACTGGACGCGCTGGGACCAGCTCTAACCGGGAAATGACCAATGCAAGAGCGAGGCTGCCGAAGCGATTTTCCACCTCTGTCTGTTCGGCGCTGTGTCGCAGCTCAGCGTGCTGGCGGATGCCGCTGCGCTGCAGCCCTTCTGCCGCCTGCTGGCCGCCGGGGGTAACACCTGCCATGCCGTCCTGTGTGGGCTCACTCACTTGCTGATTAAGGTTGAAGAAAAAACTAGACCTGTTCTCCTTCTGAAGCTGCGAGAACTCGGCGTACCACAGCTCCTAATAACTGTGCAGCGAGATTCAAACGAACGGAATAGCAAACTTGCCAACGATCTTTTGCTTTGCTTCCATAACGAGCAGTAATATCTTCATGCGAGGAAGGCAAAAACGGGATCCAGTCTTGGAACTCTCAGGATATGAAAGCCCACCAATGTCAGTTCTGTGGCCATATATCCGAACGACAAGCTGAAGACCAGCGAAGACACGAAATCCCTGGTACAAAAGATTATCTGCCCTGAGCAAATGAAGCTGCATGTGCTACGGAAGACCAGGAATGGAGGTGTCATCATCAGCACTGACACCAAGGATGATATCGAAAAGCTGAAGAACACAGTTCAGATCACCAACTCTGGCCTAACAATCGACGAGACTCTAAAACGAAAGCCGAGAGTCGTTGTCATCGGAGTGCCGACATCAATGTCTAAAAAGGAAGTTTTCTCGTGCCTCTTCCAGCAAAATTTAGCTGACACTTTCAAAACCTGCGACCTTGAAAAGTTTTTGAGCGCCATTAAGCTAAGCCACAAGTCGAGCAGGAAGAATGCAGAGTCCTGCAATAGGGTATATGCATCGATTTTTTTTATTGTTTTAATCGATTCTTTAGGTCATTATTTAACCGAGGAATGATAAGACGCTCACTGAATTTCGCATTAACAAGGTAAAAAAAACAAATCAAAACTACAATCATTTTCGGGTGATAAAAACGCTGCCATATTGGCGCCATGTTTATGTGACGTCGACGTACACACTTGATTAAAACCTTTGGTGACGACCTCGGTAGTGATCATCTCAGGAAAGAGGTTTTCCGAAAAAACTGAAAATAATCGACAATAGGAAATGTCAAGTGGGCAGAATAGTATCAAATGTGCAGCAAGCAGAATAAAAAAAGAAAAAATGTGCACAGTGATGTCACGTCCGCTCTAGTCAATGGCGTAGCGTTTTGAAATTTTGCGATTGAGATTTAAAATATAAATTTTTCAATGGTTAAATTCTACAATAAAAACATCTCAAAATGCAAAAATAAATATGTAGATATGTTTCTATATCAATAGAGAATACGTATATATTTTTTTAGCCATTTTGAAATCACATGCATATACCCTATTATGTAATTGAAGTTCCAGCTGCCATCCGTAAAGCACTCATCACTGAGGACAGGGTTTTTGTCAACTAGTCCTCGTGTCCTGTAAGGGATTTCACCCTGGTTACCCGCTGCTACAAGTGCCAGCAGTATGGACACGCGGCAAAGTTTTGTCGCGAGGCAGCTTATACTTGCGGGCACTGTGGCGGAATTGGCCTTACGAACAAATAAGAATAAGAATAAGAATCATTTATTTGCCAAAACATGAGTATTAACATGGTGTGAGCATGCAATTATGTTAAAATATAAATTAATTAAGACTTAAATGTTTTGCCATTGCTGGCGTGCAAAATAGGAGAGGGTACACTGCCGATTTGTCACTAATGTGATATGTCTTTTTTAAATAGTAGTACAACCATATTTTCCAAAATTATCAAAAATATTGATCAATGATAAATTAATAATATAACATAACTAATACTCGCATCCCAAGATAGAGTCATCCTCATCATCCTCGCCGGATGATGAGAAAAAGTCAGAGCTCAACCGCCGTCTCACAGAGTTAACGCTGGAGCAGAAGAGGTCCAGGTCTATTTGCTTAGAGAGTTTATTAAATTGGTCGCCAACTCGCCACAAAAAGGAGTTCTGACGATAGTTCGTTCTAACTGTTTTCATATGAATAATTTCGTTAAATCTGACCCTTTTATGTAGAGCATAGGCTACACTACTCATTCTTTTGCATAAACTTTCAATGTGGCTTTTCCAAGTGAGTCTTTTGTCAATTATTAATCCTAGAAACTTAGCCGTCTCTACTTCGGCTATGGAATGGTTATTAAAATTTATGTCAATTTCTGATAAATTATTAGATCTTTGATTAAAATGCATGATATTCGTTTTCTTAACTAACAAATAATGCCAGAAGCTAGCTAACTAACAAAGAATGCCAGAAGCTAGCTGATGATCCTAAGTGTGCCACCTGCTTGCTCTTTAAGAATCCAGGGAATCATGTAACTGGCTCCGCGGACTGTCCGGCAAAATTAGCGGCTGAAAAGAGATACATAAATTCTATAGATTATGGGGAAGCCTAAAGGCGCTTTCCATATTCTCTTTTTCGTTTTGTAACAACTATAATAATATTTAGCTTTCCTATCTCAACTTTCGATTCAGTTTGTTTTTTTTTATGCTTTTTGTTTCATTGTTGCAAAATTGATTGTTCTAATTAAGGTGAATTTTGTGTCTGAATCGTGAAAAGAATGTCAATATGATGACACAGATAAGACATTGGCCTTGATCAAACAGGCTAATAATTTTTGTACCTATGCACCTTTATTACACTTTACTAGTTTAGCGTAGTTAGCATAATTTAAGTTATTTACAAATCTGCACCGTTGCTTTGTTTTATTATGACTACTGATTTATGTGATTATTATTTTTTCATTGTAAGCACTTTCTGCCTGAGATACAGGTTTTATTTAGTTCAGGCACATGTATTATTTTATACCTTTATATTAGATATTAATGACTCTTTTGTTATCCATTTAGCCCTGAGTTTTTTTTGTCTTTGTCCCGCCCCAACGAACGCCAAAACCTACTATCTTTTTTACAAAAAGGCGCCCAACGCATAACATTAAATACACGAGAGAAAATGTAGCCACCACCTATTTTATCTTATTATTACGTTTTATACAAGATATTTTAAAATTCTCTCGTACAGTTTGTGGTATCTATTATAAGTTATTTATGAATGCCTCTGTAATAGTTTTATTTTGTAGGCACACATACATACGAAGTTGCTCTTTTTGGCCATAACACTCTTTTTACGCATCTCTGCCTAAACTATTATACTAAAAACTATTGTGTTCAGTTCAAACCTATTTCTCCGTTTGGTTGAACTCCTCGCCCTCAGTTTTGCAACTTGTGATGTAGACGCGAGGGTTCTCTGCCCTCTACCTCAAAGAGAATACAATAACTTCGTAAGACTCTACTTCGGCAAATAGCTTACAGACAATTTTATAAGTTTTGTGACAGTTCAGCTGCAACGATTATTATAAAAGTAAAAGCAAGAATTTTAAGTAAAAGTAAAAAGCTCATGATTCTGCACATTATTAAGACTGAAAATCGTTAATACTAACTTGAGGTATGGTGTGTTTCTAACGAATAAACTCGAAAACATCCAAACCGATATAATGTTTTTTTGTTCACCATGATATCCGTGATTAGAATCACAGATTAGAATGCGACATTTCCCCGAGTAACATTAACATACCTAGCCCATGTTTATACAATGTTTAAAAATAAATATCCACCCCCGCGAATCCGGGACAGGCAGTTAGTCTGAATATCGCAGAACCACTGCAGCTATTAGCTTCAAATTTAAAATTATAGTAGCTACCTTAGTAAAGTTTTTTTTATATACATACCTAAAGAAAAAAAGCCGCCTATCTCGGAAGGTTGCAGAGTGACCCATCTGAAATGTAGGCAAGGTTTACCTACTCTTTATAGGTAAGTCTCGCAAGCGCTGCTGTTACGTGAAAACGCACATGTCATACTCGCACTTGACGGATCTTGTTTGTACCTCGCTAGATACTGCGGAACATTGTAGAGCTGGTTCGTAAGTTCGTACATTTGTATGTAAGTAGGTAGGTAGGCAGATACAGTTACATCGGTGGATCTCGTCATCACAACTAGCTGGTATCTACGCGGACGGATGGCCTTTTCTCTTCTGGCATATCTAATTGAATACTAATGAAGTCGTCGACTTGTTGAATACCTACGTTCTTGTGGTTGGGCGGGTGACGTCACAAGGAGCTGAATCCCGGGATTACCCAGACGGAACCAGAAGAGCGTGGCCTTGCTTGTCACAAACAAATGTTGAATAGATTCGCTGATTATGTCTATGTCACTGACAAATGTCAAGGCAATCAGTGCATCCCAAAAAGGTAAAGCATCTTTAGAACTCTCCGGTCGGAAGAATGTAATGTCATGCGCTGCGTGCCCAGGCACGCCCGGGCCCACGGCTGCGCACTGTGGCGCACTGTGGCTCACTGCTGCGCACTGTGGCGCACTGTGGTCCACTGCTGCGCACTGTGGCGCACTGTGGCCCACTGCTGCGCACTGTGGCCCACTGCTGCGCACTGTGGCCCACTGCTGCGCACTGTGGCCCACTGCCCGCGGTAGAGCCCATGCGAGTCCAAATGACGACAGGACCATCTCAATCTTATACTATATCTATACTACTATTAGAAAGAGGAAATATTAGGTCCTTACATATGAAATTGGCGTTTTGTATGGGAGGAACAAAAAGTCGAATATTTTTTAATATAATATATTTAATTAATCAAAGTATGAACCATTATTTTCTATGCACTTTAGCCATCTTATAGGTAGTTCATTGATCCCTTTACTAAAAAAACCAGTCGGACGGGAATCATAAAATCTTTGAAGGCGATTTGGACTGCCCCATCGGAGTTGAATTTTTTCCCTTGCAAGAAGTTATCCAAATTTCGAAAAAAATGGTAATCTGTTGGAGCAAGGTCCGGGGAGTACGGAGGATGTCTTAGACTTTCCAATTGAAGCTCTTCTAATTTAGTAGCCGTCTGTTGCGCAGTGTGTGGTCTAGCGTTGTCGTGAAGCAGCAGTGGCGTGGAGCGATTGACCAGCCTAGGTTGTTTAGCCGCTAGCTTTTCCATCATGGTTTGCAATTGCTGACAATAGACATCAGCCGTAATAGTCTGGCCAGATTTGAGAAAACTGTAATGAACAATACCGGCACTAGTCCACCAAACGCTTACAAGTAACTTTTTTGGGGTTAATTTTCGCTTGGGGCAGGATTTGGCTGGCTGGCCATTGCGCTGAGCGCTTCCGATTATCGTAAAGAACCCATTTTTCATCACAGGTAATGATTCGGTTTAAAATACCTTCATTATTGTGCCGGTTTAGTAATGTAACGCACAGTCGACGCGCGTTTGCCGGTTTGCTTCAGTCAATTCGTGAGGTACCCACCTTTCAAGCTTTTTAATCTTCCCAATTTGCTTCAAGTGAATTAAAACAGTTTTATCACTAACATCGCAGCCTGCAGCTAACTCGGACGTGGTTTGCGATGGATCCGCTTCCACAATAGCCTTCAACTCTTCATTATCAACTTGAGTCTCAGGCCGTCCACGGGGCTTGTTCTGCAGGTCGAAATTTCCAGAACGAAAACGTTGGAACCAAAAACGAACTGTGTTTTCTTTTGCAACACGACCGCCATACACATCATTCACCCTTCGAGTTGTTTCCGCAGCACTAGTGCCACGGCGGAACTCGTACTCGTAAATAATGCGATACATTAAGTTTTCCATTTTGTAAAATGAGTGACGCAAACAGAAAAAAACAGAAGAAAAAAAACAAATGAATGACGATCATCGAAGCACAAATACATGAGTCTATAGCTGTACAAATTTGAATTTGGAATTCCTTACCAAAGAGGAGAAATTTGTGATTAAAGTGGCCAGTACGAAAAACGCCAATTTCATATGTAAGGACCTAATATTTGATTGTTTATTTGTTTGTACCTATTGAATAGGCTCCGAAACTACAGGAAATCATTTTAAAAATTTAAAAAGTCTCAATATTCAAAAGCTTACTTTCAGGGTGTGTAGTGTACCTACGCATCCGCGTAGATACCAGCAGTGACATATTCTATATTTTATCCCGGAATTTCCACGGGAACGGGAACTACGCGGGTGGAATTGCGAGGCGCTGCTTGTAGATATTATACAGGATGTTTGATACAACATTGCTATATGAAAACTGGGGGTAGGTGAAACAAAGTGCAATAGCTAATTTAGGATTTTTTATGAATTTCCGATATCTTCACAAATTGGACTACCGTACCGAACTTCAGTATCGTAACTTGATTATTACGAAATAAGATGGTTTTTATTCTTTTTCAATTATCTGGCATTTTAACCCTTACTAATAAAATAAATTTTTACGTGAGAACTATGTAAATAAAGCCGCTATAGGCATGCAAGGTGTTGAAAGGTGAAAAGTTTTAAACGGAGAGAACAACTACGAATTTAATTAAAAATTTAAAAAATACCTAAATGTCAAGTTACCTAACGGTACTAATAATCAATTTTGTTTTAAAAAACTATAAACCGACTTTAATGTTTACAGTTTTTCATGAATTTTCATGGATCCCATTGTCAGAACTAAAATATATAACAAAACTAAAATGGGACCACACGGGAAGCACCAGCTTTCATATAAAAAAAGAATCATCATTGGCGGATCCAGGGGGGGGGCCATGGGGGCCATGGCCCCCCCCAAAAGGCCCAAGAGTTCCATACTTTCGACTCAATTTTACGATTAAATTCAGATGCACTTTAACACGGGCCACGGCATATCTACTCTTAGGTAGGTTATGTAGGTACCTACTTTATATCAAAGTACAGAAATATATTTTTTAGGTAAGTCGGTACTTTACATACATCTACAAACTAAATTCAAGAGGTTAATTTCTTCTCAGTATTACCACGTCCATCGACACGTTCAACGACTTTGAAATGAACATAGGTAAATGATATCTATTTCTCTTCTTCCGCTAGTGAACACAAGTGAATTATAGCCAATTGCACCTCATTTCTTATTTGATTGACAGTAATAACTATTTTTCAAGCTGTTTATATTGATAGAATGTGAACGCATCCGAATTAGTTTTTAGTTTGGTTTCCATTCCACCCCTCTGGTTGCGACACTGGACTTCCTTCTTACTTACTTCAACACGTAATGTGTGTGGATTGCTCGTATTTTTCTTTTAATAAAAACTCAGTTCTAAATTACAAAAACGCTCCTTATTCGACTAAAACCTACATATATATTAAATAAAATTACTCGTCTAAGTATACCTCGGTATTGGATTTTACTTGAAAAGATAAGTTAAGTAAAAGAAAAAGTAGTACAGTGTGCGCGCATGTTACTCGCGAGTACGCGAACTTGCGAAGAAAGAAACGCACGCGTTCCCGCTTTCGTTACATTCAATTCAAACAATTTAATACACAATACAGAGAGATGACAGATGCATTTTAATTTGTTTTTTGCATTGAGGTGTTCTTGCCCTTTATTAGCAGAGCCCTTTTAAGAATACTTAGCTAAATAAGTACGTACCTACGTTAGAGTTATATACGTATCGAATATTTGTAGTTAGTTCAATGTAAAACTAACTAACAGATGTATCACCACGGGCGTGGCGAACATCTTTTGCCTCTCTCGACGTGGCCTGGATCTGAACTAAAGCCTCCTTTCAGTTTTCAGTTCAGTTGCAAAATATCTAACAAAACGACAAAACAGCAAAAAAATTCGGTTACATTGTCCTCTGTTTCGTGGCCCATTTTTAATAATACATGGTCTCGGTCTCACAATAAGATCATTTTGACTACTAACGCGAGAAATTAACAAAAAATATTTTGGTTTCGCGGCTTGCTCCGCTGGAGTACTGTCTCGTCTCTGGCTGTGCACATGAAGGCCCCCCTTATACTGAAATGGAAGTTTCTGATTCGTTAACGTGATAAGCTAATCTTATGCGAGCGAGAGTTCATTTTGTACGACAGCGAACACAACTTCGATATTCCTTTTCCAAGTAGACACCAAATTTTGATTTTCGTAGATTCTTTAGGGCAGGGCTCATCTATTTTGTTGTAAATCGTTAAAATTTTATTATTTTTCATAACTTACTATCATAGCTTTCGCGTCTTGCTAAGCATACCTCACCAATTTCAAAAACACTGCGACCCACGGATTTTCATTAAGTATCTAATTCCTCCTAACAATTCAATCTCAGTCGCGCACTCCTTAAAATTTTCAGGGCTGTCTCTGCTTGCTGATTGTTTTTCATACTGATGTGTTTCTACCACTGCGCACTTACTTTTCCCTAAAACCCGGAAAAGTCCCTAAAAAATTCGCGGCTCGCTTAGCTCGCCGTGGTTTATTGTTAGTGATGCGTGACTCAAATTCTTGGGCTACGACCTCGCCTTATGAAGGTACATTTAGGTATATTCTTTGTTTTTTTCACCTGACCCCCCTTTACAGAATCCTGGCTATTAGTCCAGTCATTTAAGCTTAAATTAGGTAAGAATCTCGGAATTCGAGATACCCAGCTGTAAGTCTGTAAATACTTGTATATCGACACCCTAAAAGTTGTCTCAAAACCTACATTATGGTAGGGTGTGCGCAACTATTAAATTTCTAGGTCAAAGGTCACAAAAAATCGGTTTTTTGTCAATATCTCATTTCCTATAGGTTTTTTGCTATTTGTATATATGATCAATATTGTAGCAGACAAAATTCTCTACAAATTTTGTTTAAATTTTTTTTTTATACGGAAAACCGTTTTCGAGTTAGAGGACGGTCACAGCATCACTTCAGGTCAACCGGTGCTCCGGTCGAAAACGCGCCATAATAATATATAGTTAATGAACTATCAATAAATCAATGATTATAAATATTTGCCAATTTTTATTAACTATTAAAAAAATTTTTAACAAAATTTATAGAGAATTTTGTCTGCTACAATATTGATCATACATACAAATAGCAAAAAACCCATAGGAAATGAGATATTTTCAAAAAAAACTATTTTTCGTGACTTTTGACCTTGAAATGTAATAGTTGCGCACACCCTAGCATTATGTAGGTTTTGAGACAACTTTTAGGGTGTCGATATACAAGTATTTACAGACTTACAGCTGGCTATCTCAAATTCCGAGGTGAACTTACTAAAATGACTGCCTTGTGGTTCAAAGTAATAGAATAAGTTTGGTTAGGTTAGGTTAGGTTAGCTTACATTTGTCGCCGGAGTTCGACCCCAAAAACACGTCCATAAAAAAAACAATAATGATACTCTTGCTTGGAGCAAAAATGTAACATTTCAGGAAACGAAACGTAACTTACGACTCAAGAACCCAACAATGATCTGTTTCCTCTTCTAAGTAGTTTTAGTGAAGGACGCGGGTTCAAGTCCCGTCAAAGTAAAAAAAAGTTGGGATATTATTAACCCCCCCCCCTCCCCCATCCCTACCTGAGGCCTGCGTCCAACAGTGGACCAATATAGGCTGTGGAGGAAGAGGTTGTGATTTTTTTTACCCTATATCTGAACATTGTCAAAATGGCCCCCCCCAAAATAAAATCCTGGATCCGCCCCTGAGAATCATGCCAATCGGACCACCCAGTCAAAAGTTCTGAGGTAACAAACATAAAAAAAACAGACGAATTGATAACCTCCTCCTTTTTTAAAGTCGGTTAAAAATACTCGCAGTTCAAAACTGACGAACGGGTGGAAGGTTTTTTAGGGTTATAAAAGCCGCCAAGCTATTGCACTTAGTGTCAGCTACCGGGTTTTCATTACGGCAAACGTTTTGTGCTGCATTCATTCAAGTTATTGTATTCTCTTTGTTCATTCATACACACTTGTTGTATGTGGGTGGATAGGTAGGTACAGGTACGTCTGTAGGTAGGTACTCTACTCATTGAGATATCTATCGAAATCATACTTGGTGAGGTAGGTACCAAATATTTTAGAATAAATAAGGCATTATGTTCTTCACAATCACGAAGATGTTGAAGATGATTCAAGAAGGTGAAGGCGACGACGACGTCTCGAGCTGTACTTGTCATCGAACCGTACTGTACTGAGGGCTCCGGCGCGGCGCTTTTCTACGTCCCCATCAGCACAACACAACACAAACCACTTAAACCCAACTAAAACAAGACCAATATTAAAAAAGGAAAGGAGGGAAGTGTGTGCGCGCGCGTTCAAGTTTTTTGTACGGCGCGCCGGCGCCGCGCCGTAGCAGCAGCGCTCGTAGCACGGCCTACGAACGTAGTCGTACGAAATGCACGACAATAACTCCCTTATTTGATGTGGAATGTGATTTATAATAGGAGTTGTGTAATATAAAGCTGAGCGCGCATATGTCCGCGCACTGTCATCGCATTTCATTTTCAAATCTTTGTATAAAATCAAAGGGTGTGTGCCCCCCGCGCCCAACGAACAAGTGATAATCACGAGTTGTTCGTAGCCCGCGCGCCCGCGCGCCCGCGCCGCATATTTTTGCTAAAATCCTCGAGGCTCATGGATTCCGGCAGAAGTGGCGCGGACGGGTGCGCCGTCTCTCGTGAGTGTGTGTGTGTTTCCCGCTCAAATGTATGTCACGCACCAGAGTGGAGCCCAGCGGGAGACATTAGCCAAGTTATGTACAGTGTGCTGTGCACACTACACGCATATACGACACTCATTATATTATGAAAGTAAACCTAAGTACCCCTAGGTACGGGCTGTAATCTCTCCACCGGCAGGTAGGTATGTACCTACAGTAGTGGGAACAGCAACACGTATGACGTAAGCTCCCCCCCCCTGCCCTAAGATCGGTCATTAGCATTACACAACCAATTTATTTCGATGAGCACATCTCGAGTAATCTTGTAACGAGGCTGCGGTTGGACCCGCACCTGCCCTACACTCGACCGTGACGAGGCATCTTCCACACTTCGCAACCTTTTTAATGAGATGACATTCTTGTTTCAAACTTTCAAAGCACCATCAAAATGCCATTATAATATAAATGACTTTTTATTAGATAAGAACGTAATATGTTATTCAATTATTAATTTATGTATTATTATCTGACCAGTAATCTTATAACCAATGTTGGTATTTGTAATTTCTAACTTCTCTTGACTATTTCTATAAGTCTTTTCAAAAGATTTTTTCAAACTAACCAGTCTAACTAATTGCATGTATTTTTTTGTATAGCTCTCGGTATCGCAAAATTTTTCTATACTTACGGTACATTCATTTATACACATGATAGGTTAAAAAATAAATAGATAAACTTTATACATTAGATCTGAACCTAGTATTACTACTCACTGGCTGGTCACATAATTAAGAACGTTGAATAGTTTATTTTTTTATTCAAATTGAAATAGAGAATAGATAAACTTTATACATTAGATCTGAACCTAGTATTACTACTCACTGGCTGGTCACATAATTAAGAACGTTGAATAGTTTATTTTTTTATTCAAATTGAAATAGAGAATACATATTGTGGCTCTGTGGTTGTAGGTAACTATTCGTATAATTTTGGCGCCATTTAGTACTGTAAAAGTCTTAAGCCTGATTGCTTCACAAGAAAACAATGGGTAAAAATAAAAGTTGTGATAAATCTACAAGGGAAGTAATAATAAAACTTCGGGAGAAGAATTGGTCGTATAAAAAGATAGCCGACCTGACCATCTTCAATGCTCAAAAACGATGGTTTTCCACGCTGTGAAGCATTTTGTAACTTACCAAACCACTTCAAATGTTCCGCGCGTACCTAAACAGAGAAAGACATCTAGTCGAGATCATCGAAATATAGTTCGTTTGGCAAAACAAAACCCTTTTAAAGGGTCTAATGACCTGAGAAAAGAATATTTTGGTGAAAACAGCCCTTTAGCAATCTCGGCACGCACTATTCGAAGGCGTTTGGTAGAAAAAAAGTTGCAAGGAAGGTGCCCATGTTGAAACGGTGTCATAGGCAAGCCCGGCTTGCATTTGCAAGAAAGTATGAAAACTGCACATTTAGACAGTGGAGAAATGTTCTTTTTTCTGATGAGACAAAGATAAACAGGGTATGCTCTGATGGAAAACGGTATGTACGACGCCCTCCGAATAAAGCATTCGACCCTAAGTACACAAAACAGACATTAAAGCATGGAGGAGGAAATGTAAAAATTTAGGGGTGCTTTTCTGGACATGGTGTTGGGCCTGTTAGGCTGATAGAAGGAAACATGGATCAATTCCAATACAAAAATATACTGGAAGAAACAATGTTACCTTATGCTGAAGACGTGCTTCCGGTTATCTGGACATTCCAACACGACAATGATCCAAAACATACTGCACGCACCGTTAAAGAATTTCTCACATCGCAATCACTTTCTCTCTTAGATTGGCCGGCTAACAGCCCAGATCTAAACCCTATAGAATATCTTTGGTGCGAAGTCAAGAAAAGGGTTTCAAATCGACAGTGTGGTAATTTAAGAGAGCTTTGCGACGTTTTCTTAGAAGAATGGAACTCTATCTCTCTTGCAAAATGTCAAAAATTGATAGAGTCAATGCCTCGCCGGTGTAAAGCAGTACCTAACTAAAAGCCGTGGACATGCTACTAACTATTAATTTTAGTTTAAATGGTACCTATTAAATTGCTTGTTTTCTTTACGTACTTCACATTAAAGTGATTTATTTAATCTAAGTTTCATATAAAACATCTCTCGAGCGGTTTAATAAATCGTTTTTAATTATTTGTCCAGCTTCGTTACTATTTGAATTTGTTACTACAGAGAATAAATAAAATTTGTAATAAAAATAGTAAGTTATTTTATTCTTTATTCCCAATCCCGTTTGCTCTATTCGTATGGCTATTTCATACCTTAACTAGTTACTTCTAAGAAGGAACACACATAATGACACAAGGCATGATTAAGTTTAAAATAACTGGAACTTCAAATCGTTCTTAATTATATGACCGACCACCACTGTATTTGCATGCCTTGGATTTAGGCAAAACATGTATGGTGCTTACGTTATTACTTCGCTAGATGGAAGAGATCCATCTATGTGAGCCATGTTTACAAATAAAGAATTTGTATTTGTATTTGTATCGAGGTATCATCGAGATCAACTGCCCCGCGCGGTCCAGGCGCGGGGCGGGGGGCGGGGCGGCATGCGGGGTATCTCTCCTTCATGGACCACGGAGTCCCGGAGCCGTGCGGCGTGGGCAATGAAAGTGTTAATGAGGTTCCAATGAAGTATCCGACCAACCAGTTCGATCGGAGCTACCGGTTCCATTCTGGACAACTTGTTGGTCGGTTTATTGATCGTTGCACTGGCAGGTTAAAGGCGGCGATCGTTGGCTTCCTACCTAGGTAGGTAGAAGTTACCTACCTACTGAGATAATTGCTTCCTGTCTATTTATTTTTGTAGTAGTTGCGCCCCGCGGCTTCGCACGCGTTGTTCCTATGGAAACGTTTATAGGTGGTTTTTATCGCACGGGAACTGATTTATGGGATAAAAAGTAAAAAGCCTATATTTTATTCCGGGATTAGAATTACCTGTGCAAAATTTCAGCTACATCCGTTCAGTAGTTTTGGCGTGAAGAGGTAACAAACATCCATCCATCCATCCTGCGTGATATATTTTAAGTTCTTCTTACCACTAAAATTTAACAAAAAGCCCCAAGCTAAGCGCCCATAATACCAGACTAGGTACTAGATAATTGATATACAATACACTACATAGATCGTTTTTTTTTTATTATATATAGAAAACACCCAGAGCACTGAAAAAATATTTGTAGGTTGTACACATACACATTTGTCCCGAGAGTCGGGAATCGAACCCGCTACCTCCTGCATCTTCGCGCGCCGCGCCACAGAGGTCGTCGTATACCAACCCATTACGTTAAATTACTTTAAATATATTACACTGGCGACGCAAAAACAAATTGTATTGTACGTAAAAAAATAATTGAAATATTTGCTAGAAATCCGTGTTACTTAGAAATAAATAGAGAGTGAATTAGTGAGTGATTGATGGACATTCACGTGGTCATGTCGGCCCCCGCCCCCGCCCCTACTAGCGGAGGTCAGGCAGGTACCTGCAACATGAACTATGCCCTCTCACGGAAGACATCTCCTAAACAAGACTCATCGTTACTTATTACTTTTATAACTTTCACGATTTGTTTACATAAGTACCTACCTCCACCTACACTACACCTAGTACCTACCTACTCAGGTATGTACGTAACTCGACAGGGACTTGTGAGCAAGACTGGATTGAACTGTTTCCAACCTACCTATTAGATTAGCAACCCACATAGTTGAGACGTTTCATCATAGATATCTACCAAATGTTATTTATAACATTTATAGAAAAAACAAGTGTCCAATGAAGAGCTGCCTTGACCTTACGCGACGGCCGCGGAGAGCGGCGCCCGATTGGCTCACACTAATGCCCCCTGTACACATTGGGCCAATGCGCTAGGCTAAAGAGTTGGGCCAACGTGTAGAGTCCTACTTTATATTTATTTATTAAAAAGGAACGCCAACAGCGTATACATAAAGCATTTTGTTACAACTTACTATCTAGGCAGGTTCTAATATGCCTACTTTGGCGTATATTGCAAGTTGGCCCACCAACCGACTAGTGTCGGTTTGTCGTGCACACAAAGTTTGGCGCGCTCCGCAAACAGTGTTCACACGCTATGGTCATACAGTATCAATACAATATTAACACAAGTTCTACCGAGCTTGGGGCCAGATGATGCTTTGGTTTCCTTACAAATATTTCACATCTAATTAAGCTGGACTATACATAATATGGAGGACAAATTTGATTGTTTGTTTGTTTGTTTGTACTGAATAGACTCCGAAACTACTGGACCGATTAAAAAAAATCTTTCACCACTAGAAAGCTTACATTTCAGGTTCAAATATATCCTATGTCACTGGCTATATTTTATCCCGAAATTCCCATGGGCACAGGAACTACGCGGGTGAAACCGCGAGGCTGCTAGTAAATAATAATATAATGCTAGACTTTCCACAAAGAAGCGCCACCTAGCCCCAAGCTCTACCTGCCAGACAGGTTAAATAAAATAAATACATTGCCGCGGCTGCAATACATTCCACGTCCATCTTTCTTGAAGTGCCAATGCGGAATGATCTCAGTACGCCAATGTGTTAACGCAATCCGATCAGTTGGCCCAACGAGCGGGCCAGCGCACCGCCCAACGTGTAGGGGCCGCATCACGCGGGGACATTCATCACACCATTAGACATTAATCACATCTCCATGTAAATTGCGTGATACGTTAACCTTTTACCAACATTCGAGAAAGAGACTACTTAACCTACCCACTAGTAGCTCCCTCACTGATTATTTTGTAATTTGTGGTCCCGGTGCGGGGAGCGGGGTGCGGGGTGCGGGCGGATACCTACTCACCAGACGAGCAAAGGTTACATCAAACTTTTACTTTCTTTAAAATGTTGTGAGTTAAGTTACAATATTTATGTCATGACATATGTATCGCAAGGTTCGTCTCGCACTAGTGGCACGGCTCGGATAGAAGAGCAGGTACCTACGATTAAATAGGAAGTGTTAGCATAACGCATTCACTGCCCAGTGGCCAGCCTCAGCGGTGCGACCCGCAGGGACCGCCGCGCGCCGCGCCGCCAGCCGTCGCTCGAGGGGCTGCGGATGGACGAGGTGCGCTTTGGGTCTTGAAAGTGTTGAGGGGGCTCCATAGATGTAGATCTATGGAGGCTCCGTGGAAAATTGCCCAATTCTTTTGTTCAGACTTGCCATATTTTGACAATTTTCGGGTTGTCCTCCCCGTTTGGTTGCCGGCTTATTGGCCGCCGCTAACAATATCCCCCGAGGGGTGAAATTATTAGCGGTGGGAACCGGGGTGCACCGTCCCGGCTGCTACCGTTCCCCAGGGACGAATCCCCAGGGACAAGTAGCAGTCAGGCTCACTTGGAGGTTATCCGACCACGACACCCCAATTCTCTTGTCTGCGTGCCGTTCAAAACGAATCGAAATGTCACACGTAGGTATTAGATTTATTCTACCTAATGTTAAAACAAGAAGGCTGATATACGTAAAAGGTGAAACGTTAGAAATTATAGAATGTATCGTATTATTAGGAATCACCTTAGATAATACACTTCAATGGGACACATAGATAAGCTATCGAAGAGACTTAGTTCCGCAACATATGCAGTCAAAAAAATCCGTGATCTTACAGACGTAGACACATCTAGACTGGCTTTTTTCAGCTACTTCCATAGTATTATGTCCTACGGTATACTGCTGTGGGGGAATGCTGCAGATATTAACACCATATTTGTGCGCCAGAAGAGAATGGGTACCAGAGAATCCCTACGTGATAAATTCAAAGAAATAAATATAATGAATGACAGCACCAAATCAATATATTTATGAAAACTTGTTGTATACTCATAAAATAGAATTTCCCAAAAAATTGCTATATAAATAATTTAAATACTAGAAATAAACATAAACTCGCTTTATCCACAACGAGGATTCATAACACTAATGTATGTATCTTTATAGGGCAACTAGGTTGTGTAAGTGCGCGAGCTGCAAGCAGCTCGCGTTTGTCCGTTACATGCCCGCCGCCATCAAATTCGTAGTCCTTATGTCCATGTTTGTCGAAGAGTATACCCATTTCAAATTCTTGGATGGGGGAGGGGGTTCGGGGGGTCTGGGGTGCAAAACTGTAATCCACGACCTTATGTTTGTCGAAAACGATACCCATATCTAATTCTTGTATGGGAGAGGGGGTTCAGGGGGGACTGGGGTGCTGGAAAGTATCACTGTGCCCCACTACGCTCATTCGGCCACACAGCAAGGCTCGCTTCGCTCGCCTTGCAGTGTGCCAGTTTGCGGTTCGCTTCGCTCACCGCAATCTGGCCCACCCCTGCCGTCATCAAATTCGTAATCCCCACCCCAATGTTAGTCGAAAACGATACCCATTTTAAATTCTTGGATAAAGAAGGGGGTTCGGGGGGGCTGGGGTTCTGGAAAGTAACAGCACGGCTCGCATCGCTCGCCGTGCTGTGCCCTGGAGTCGCATTGCGGTTCGCTTCGCTCACCGCAATACGACGCCGCTCGTGCTGCCACACAGCAAGGCTCGCTTCGCTCGCCTTGCTGTGTGACGTCTGTCGTATTGCGGTTCGCTTCGCTCACCGCAATCCGACCCACGCCCACCGTCATCAAATTCGTTATCCTCACCCCCATGTTAGTCGAAAACGACACCCATATCAAATTCTTGGATGGGGGAGGGATTTAGGGGGGCCTGGGGGAGTGAAGCGTGACGGCACGGCTCGCTTCGCTCGCCGTGCTGTGCCCTGGAGTCGCATTGCGGTTCGCTTCGCTCACCGCAATACGACGCCGCTCGTGCTGCCACAGAGCAAGGCTCGCTTCGCTCGCCTTGCTAAGTGAT
Source organism: Eupithecia tripunctaria (assembly GCA_955876795.1). NCBI lineage: Eukaryota > Metazoa > Arthropoda > Insecta > Lepidoptera > Geometridae > Eupithecia > Eupithecia tripunctaria. Next base: position 81,016 of record OY041623.1, on the reverse strand, counting down.
GTGTGTCGTATTGCGGTTCGCTTCGCTCACCGCAATCCGACCCACGCCCACCGCCATCAAATTCGCTATCCTCACCCCAATGTTAGTCGAAAACGATACCCATATAAAATTCTTGGGTGGGGGAGGGGGCACAAGGGGGGGCGGGGGTGGGGGGTCACAGCACGCCTCGCTTTGCTCGCCGTGCTGTTCCCCGTGGTCGCATTGCAGCTCGCTTCGCTCGCCGCAATGCTCCGACAAAAAAAGGTCAAAAATAGGCCAATTTTCGGGTTTTTTAGGTTTTTTAATAAAAAAAGGGGTCTAGGGGGCTAAAGGGGGAAATATTTTTTTTGCAATTAAAATTATTTGCCCTACTCTACATGACTGTGAAAAAAATTTTCTAAAAAGTCACTCCGTTTGGGAGATCTCAACGGGGGCTAAAAAAAGGGGGGTGAAAGGGGGGGTAATTTTTTTTTTCTTCCAATTCAAAAAGATACTCTCTATACGATCCCGTAATCAGAACCCCTCCATCACTCCTGTATCTGGTAGTACTAAAAAATGGGGGGCTTCGGGGGGCAAGGGGGGGTAAAAAAGTATTGTCTTAAAAAATGATTTGTACTCTTCTACACGACTGTGAAAAAAACCCTCTTACAGGTCACTCTGTTTGGGAGATATCAACGGGGGCTAAAAAATGGGGGGTGAGAGGGGGGGTAAATTTTTTTTTCTGCCAATTCAAGAAGATACCCTCTATACGACCCTGCAATTGAAAACACTCTATCACGTCGTTTTCTGGTAGCACTTGAAAAAGGGGGGGTCTGGGGGGCAAGGGGGTGTAAAAAAAAATTTGCGATCAAAATCACTTGTACCCCTCTATACAACCCCCATAAAATTATTAGTCAGTATGGCTCTGCTTGGAAGCCCCCCCGGGGGGCGGGGGCCCCCCGGTGCAAATCTCAAAAAGTCGGAATTTTCCTGAGGTCCCCCAGGCATGAGAAATACATTTCTGCAAAAAAAACGATACCTCCTCCTCCACCAACACGGAGATCAATTATGTCAATCAGTGAGTCAGTCAGTGGTAATCCAGCTATATATAATCCCCAGGGACGAATCCCCAGGGACAAGTAGCAGTCAGGCTCACTTGGAGGTTATCCGACCACGACACCCCAATTCTCTTGTCTGCGTGCCGTTCAAAACGAATCGAAATGTCACACGTAGGTATTAGATTTATTCTACCTAATGTTAAAACAAGAAGGCTGATATACGTAAAAGATGAAACGTTAGAAATTATAGAATGTATCGTATTATTAGGAATCACCTTAGATAATACACTTATGTATCTTTATAGGGCAATATGTATACGCTTCTACAACAAAACCCCTACTGAACTGCAAAAATTATCAGTAAATAAATTCATACAAACTGTCAACAAGTTTCTGTGCAAAAAGACTTACTCGATAAAAAAAAGACGTGTGGTACTCGAGGACTGCCGCGGTAAAGCTATTGCATAGCATTTTGTATCAACTTATGCAATTATAATTTTATTTATTTATTTTATTCATGCAGTATTGCTTTTTCTTTGATATTAATTCAAGTTACACTTTTTGAGCGTGGTGACTAGGGTGTCCCTTGGATGAGCAAAAAAATTTTTTTTTAATATTTCGGAACGCATACCCTCTATATTTTTTAGAAAGACTAAGCCAAACCTAAATATAAAATTTGGTCTCTCTACAATAAGAGGAACCCGTGCCGACAGGACCTCAAAGTTTTCAGAAATGTAGAGTTTTCTTAAATCATAAAAAAGTTTTTAGATCATGAGAATTATAGCAAAATAGGTTCATAACAGATACACAGCAATTTAAAATAATATTATTCATTATCTTAACACATAAAGTACACAAAAAACTCACAATAAATACACAAAATACACACACAAATTACACATTAACACAAGTAAAATAAGAACGAAATTAACGCGGGTAACTTTTTTTAAGAGTTTGTTTTTTACAATCAGGATACAAGTTTCTGGTCTCTTGTACGCATCGCAAAAGGTACTGCTTTTGCTCTTCCTCAGCAAGACCATGAAAATCCTGCATTAATTTAACAGCTCTTTTTTTGTTTCGAAGACGCTTTTGAGAACCAATTCATAAATATGATGACGACAAGCAAAGAGTAACAGCTCTCTTTCGATCTTTTGTTCCAAGAGAACACAAGCTCCGTTGAAGCGGCCTGTGTTAGATGCAGTAGTATCTTATTCAAATAATGTGTTGTACATTATTTGAACTCGTTCATTGAGGTTCCAATCAGAAAGCGCATCTGAAACTGCTCTAGCTTGGTCTTTTCCGGAGGAACTTTCTAGTTTGGGCACAGCGAGAAGTTTTTGTTTGTCATCAAATGAAATGAGAATTGGCAGACGTTCTTCTTTCGAGCTTCTCACATCCAGGCCAGGTAGCAATTTCCCATCCTAATGAACAGCAACTACGTTGGGCACGTCGTTAAGAAAATCTTTTTGATGGCTTCTGCTCTGGTTTTCCTTGTCCGGGTTCTGATTCGTTGTATCGAAGAGACTTGTTGATTGGAAATTCATCACAACTCAAACCTAGGGCTTCTACTGTCGCTTGAAGGATATAAACGGAGTCTCTTATGCTAAGATGGCATCTATCTAAAACTGCAATTAATTTAGGAGTGACAAAACACGTTCTCCCTCTCTTTGAAACCGATTCACATCGACTTGTCGCAAGTGAAACTTCCTGTGAGCTTTCTTCAGAACTCTGAGTTTCTGCAATTTCATCAATCAAAGTCACGGGAGAAGGGGGCAAGCTCTGTGATGCTGCAGAAGTCGATGCCATTTTGGAAGATTGTCCGAGTTTTCTTTGCTCTTCTTCTAATTTCCTTTTTCTGATTCTGTCTTCTACACCTGCTAAGCAACCGGGACGTCCAGGCTCCCTCTGTTTCTTTAACAACGTTTTGTCTTCCTCAATTTTCATTCTTTCGAGGGCGTCGAATTTTCATTGTCTAAATCGGTTTTAAAACTTTGTTCGCGACCCTGGTAAATGGCCTGAGTTTTATTACTTACAGTTTTTTTGCAGCTCTCTCCAAACATGATATAAGTCTACAAGCTTTTTCACGCAATTAGGAAATGCCTTTGTAGGGATTCTTGCCAGAATATAGTGCACTCACGAATGACAAGATTCGCACTTTCATTTACTGTGAGACTCACTTCGCGAATGTTGTAAAACAAAACGGCCAAAACTTGCCGATTTGAAGGCAGTTTTGCGCCATTTATTTGGTGAGTAGGCTCTCCAATTAGGTAAATACCTTTTCGTGTACTTCGTAATTCCACTGACATTGTGAATAAATAAAACACAACACTCCAATAATCTAAACTAGTGCACAATAATTCATGTAGTAGCAGGTCGCGCTATATTGCCCATACAACTTGTTTGAACAAGATTCAAATGCGATTCGGCACGGGTTCCCATGCATTGAATTGTTTATTATTTTGTTTTCCGAGTAATTAAGGAGGATACTAAAAAATATAGAACCTATGCGTTAAGAAAAAACAACTTTGAAAAATAAGGGACACCCTAGTGGTGACCCTATACACCTACCTATATACTTTCTCATAAACAGCTGCTTATGTATTCGTCCGATTTCGGAGCAGCTCGCCTCGATTCGTGCGAGTTTCGTAGAGTCGTACAATACGTCTAATCGCACGCACACAACGCCGTGTCGAAGACTGCCGAACTGAAATGACGTTAGACGATGCACGGCCTTCAAACCACACCTCCTTGCCCGGCGGAGTTGGGAGCGTGAGGTTTTTTCGTTACGGAATTTCTGGATTCGGTCCCCGCGCTCAAGGCCCGCGATAGAAGCTATGCAATAGCTTAAAAAAGCTTGGGACGCATTTTGCTCCAACTTGAAAAATAACAACAACAAAAAATTAAGCTAAAGTTTTCTTTATTATAGTCTACATACCGAAATACCACTTTATTTACGAGTAAGTGTATTTTTTTAAAATGATTTAGATTTTAGATTAATAGGAAAAAAAAGTTCTTTCTGTCACCCTATTTGCAATTGTTTGCAATTGCAAAAATTGAAATTTTCAGACCGATCCGTTCAGTAGTAGTTGGCGTGATTGATGAGGAAGGTAACAAATATCCATCCATACATCCATCCGTCCAAACTTTCGCATTTATGACTAATGATTCGTGACCCAATGATTCGATACCGTGTCCATTTTGAATAAAGCATAAACGTAAACAAACCGCCCATACTTAACCTAAAATTCACTTTGTTGGCGCGTCCTTATTTACGTAATTTACATTACTTGTCGATTTTAGATCCTCCCTTCAATAAAAATTGCTTACAATTATATCTGAAACTCGACGCCAAGCAAGTGAGATTTTGTTATTTGTCTCGTATTTTGTTTACTAACATGCTTCATTCAAAATGGATAAACCATAGGTCCTGCAGGGGTATTTTAATTCGTCGGAATGGCCGACGGATTCGATATCGGAAACTTTTGACAAATCAAAATAGCGTTCTACAGTTCCGTCTGAACAGAATTCAAATTCGAATATGACGTTTTCGCTTCGGAAACGAATCGAATGAATTAAAATACCCCTGCAGATCAAAGCCGTTTTTACAAAAAATGGAGGCTTAAAAAGCCTATAAAAACATGGACAGGGGAATTACCTTCGATTACTTAAGTATCTGATCTACTAACATTAATAATTATAACTAATCCTTCATGAATGTTCATGAATACCAAAATAAAATGTACCATGATTTGAGTTTTGAGTTTTCCTATATTTCGGCACAATTTAGTAGTAGTAGGCTTTAGTATTAATAATAACCATGATGAATTTAAAAGTATTAAAATAAAATGTGTCATTCATTACATTAGGTCCACTACGTCACCGCTGCGCCTCTTACCTACTCTTACATAATTCGGTTTTGTCAAAAAAGGTACGAATCTGTTTGTCAAGTAAGGAAAGCCATTTCTTCTAAACCACCTGGAATCTTCACAGACGTACAGGTGGTACTGGTACCTGGTCTGCTACTGGTGCGTGGTGTGAGCTTTCATGCAGGCGCACTATGAATGGCTCGTCCACTGCCTCAAGGTCACCAGGTCAGGTATTATTATAATGCGGCTTAATAAGAATAGGTATCTGCCATCTGCCGACCTTAAACATTTTTGATTATTCAAGGTTTTACCCGCGGTATTTAGATTTTAGCATGATGATGATAGCAAGAGGTTCTAGTAGCCTTTTGAAACGCTGCTGTAGTGAGCGGAGCGGGGCGGGGCGGGGCGGCGGCGCGTGGCCATCGGCGCGTGGGCACCGGCGCCGCCGGTAGTCGCTCTGCAGCCGCCACCACCACAGCACACCACGGCCACCGCGCGGACTGACACAACCACAAACATTATACATACAGGAGTGAGGAGTGTCACCGAGTTCAGCAACCGGTAGAGTTCACTTGAACACGAGCAGGGGCATGCGTGCAGCGAGGAGTGCGCCGCTGCTGGCGGTGCTGGCCGTCGCCGTGCTGGCCGCCGCCGCCGCCGCCGGAGCCACTGACACTGCCGGTGAGTCTCTTTGTCTCTTTCATTGTTAATCTTGAGTTTTTATATCTGATATTACAGGGTGTTTGGCAGACTGTGTGCCGTATGGTAACTGGGGGTGGGTCGAGTCAAGTTCCTATTGCTTTTTAACCCTGAATAGCCTCGGCTAGTTGTAAAAAATTTTGTAAAACTTTGTATCATGTTTTTTTCGATATTAGAACAGTTGCTACTTTTTTTGGGTTAAATATAACCTGGCTCAGGTACTATTTTCTGATTACATAAAGTACACTTTAATAATACATTTTTAATAATATTTACGTGAGATCTAGACACGCAAATTGTGAACGAAAATTAAAAACAGAGTTCAACTTTGTATCGAATAAAAAAAAACAAGTTGGTCTCTGATGTTGATTCACTGAATACTTCTCTGGTTCATGATCATGATCCGTGAGCGCGAGTGCGGATCATGATCATGATCATGCGGCGTCGGTGCTGGCTGTGTTTTCCAGTGGGTGTCGTAAGAGGCGACTAAGGGACATATACCGGGGGCCGGCAGCAACCCATGTCGGTTTATAGTTTTTTTTAAACAAAATAAATTATTAACCCTCGACTAGATTCGTACCACACATTATTTTGTTTGTTGGTGTCTCGTTTCTCTGGTAGCCTCAGAGGGTAATACTGAAAATCAGTGTTTGCTCTTCGAGCAAAGCTTTGTGCTGAGTATTGCCTTTTTGTCAGGCTGCAGCGCACACATACTGTATTCGTACTTGATTGTCTGAATGTTAAAGGAAATTATGTACCGATATATTTCCCAAGTTATTTTTATGTTCTTTGTACCTCCCTTTTATTGTGTTTTTTTTTGTATTGTGTGTTGCAGTCGCAAATAAATGTTTTATCTATCTATCTATCTACCTAGCTTGAGAGTTTAGAATTTTAATTGATTTGAGTGATTGTAAACTATTACAGTAAGTAAGTTCCTGATTTTAGTAGAGTCGGTACATCTCCAGACCTCAGCTCTGATTTGTAACAAAGAGCTGAAAAGTGCCTCGAGTTGGTTCGAGATTGATACTCGACTTTGTTTTCAAAAACTATAAACCGATTTCAATTATAATAATATGTATAGTTTTTACATGGACCCTATTATCAAAACTAGACCAAATTATAATGGAACCACACGGGAAGCACCAGCTTTCAAAAAAAAAAGAATCATGAAAATCGGTCCGACCACCCAGTGAAAAGTTCTGAAGTAACAAATATAAAACAAAAAATTAAAAAATACAGTAGAATTGAGAACCTCCTCCTATTTTTGAATTCGGTTAAAAAGGGTTCCCAGGCACCGCCTAGTTATCTACCGACCAAAACGAAAACATGCTCATTACATTACGGATGTAAGCGGGTTAACTATCAATTCGTCAAAATACGATAGTTTTTTATACTCAAAATGTTCATAACTACGTCAGTAGGTATAGAGAGGTAGGTACCTACCACAACACATTTAACATAATATTTATTGGAATGGGTTGACCTTAATGAGACCATCCGTTATAGTTATGCAAGTAGGTGTCTTAAATGCCATAGGTGGCTTGTGTTGGATTCATCAAAAACTTAACGAAAATATGTGTTTGTTTGTTTTATTATAAATAATATCAGTAATCTGGAGTTTTTGAACATTAGCGGAAAAGTTGTTACACATTTTGATTCAATGATTATTGTGTATTTAGTAAGATGGTAGGCGTAGGGTTGCCAGATTTATTTTTGCATCAGTCAGGAACACTTGCTTATTTTGATTCAATGATTATTGTGTATTTAGTAAGATGGTAGGCGTAGGGTTGCCAGATTTATTTTTGCATCAGTCAGGAACACTTGCTTATTTTGGCATAAAATACGGGATTTTAGATTTTTTCCCGGCACAAATGTATGTATGTTTTACGTTGTTTTTATTGCTTATTAATAGTTAGATTGTATTCTGCACAAATGTATGTATGTTTTACGTTGTTTTTATTGCTTATTAATAGTTAGATTGTATTCTGCACAAATGTATGTATGTTTTACGTTGTTTTTATTGCTTATTAATAGTTAGATTGTATTCTGCACAAATGTATGTATGTTTTACGTTGTTTTTATTGCTTATTAATAGTTAGATTGTATTCTGCACAAATGTATGTATGTTTTACGTTGTTTTTATTGCTTATTAATAGTTAGATTGTATTCTGCACAAATGTATGTATGTTTTACGTTGTTTTTATTGCTTATTAATAGTTAGATTGTATTCTGCACAAATGTATGTATGTTTTACGTTGTTTTTATTGCTTATTAATAGTTAGATTGTATTCTGCACAAATGTATGTATATGTTTTACGTTGTTTTTATTGCTTATTAATAGTTAGATTGTATTCTGCACAAATGTATGTATGTTTTACGTTGTTTTTATTGCTTATTAATAGTTAGATTGTATTCTGCACAAATGTATGTATGTTTTACGTTGTTTTTATTGCTTATTAATAGTTAGATTGTATTCTGCACAAATGTATGTATGTTTTACGTTGTTTTTATTGCTTATTAATAGTTAGATTGTATTCTGCACAAATGTATGTATGTTTTACGTTGTTTTTATTGCTTATTAATAGTTAGATTGTATTCTGCACAAATGTATGTATGTTTTACGTTGTTTTTATTGCTTATTAATAGTTAGATTGTATTCTGAAGGAGATCATGTAAGGTTTAACACATGTTTTACGTTGTTTTTATTGCTTATTAATTTGTAGTTAGATTGTATTCTGAAGGAGATCATGTAAGGTTTAACACACACGCGCAGCTTGGATGGTTTAACATGTCTTTGTTTGATTTTACATATATTTTGTAAAATTATTTTTGTAATTCTTTATTGTACACAAATAAAAAAAATATGTACCTACAAAGGCGAGTTTAACCCTGATAAAGAGTTTTCTTCCAGCGAAACATTAGAGTTATAGGAGAGGCGATGGAATAGGTAAAGGAAGTGTACAAATTACAAATATAATAATAATTACTTATAATAAACATACATAGATTTAAATAATAATAACTAAAATTCATGCAGCTACATCTAATCGAGGGAGGGAGTTGTAAATGGTAATTATAATAGGCTTATATCAAATCTGGACTGGAGGCATTCGTTGCGCAAATCAGTCCATTTTAATGCCATTCTCGCACAAATCCTCTACGAAGCAGTGGGGACTAGTTATACCTACCTACAGTACCTATTGAAGACAAACTAATACTAATTTGAATTCTCTTGTTGTCGCGCGCACGCAGCTAGCCGTCGTCGTCGCGTCGTCGCGTCGTCGCGTCGTCGCGTCGCAGTCATGCGTGGCGTGACGCGGTGCATATTCTAATCATAGGTTTAATCGAATAATGTTGCAATGTGGGACAGAATCTGTCCCGGCGGCGGGACGTTTAAAATTATGCCTGGAATACGGGACGTCCCGAGAAATACGGGATGTCTGGCAACGCTGGCCACACACACACACGCAGGAACAGGAATAACCAACATGGCAGCCGAGTGCGCGTGTCGCACACACACACCTGTCATGTCATATTCATAATATCAATATATATAATGATATGATTTTTTTTGTATTCTAGATAAGAGAGTTTAAAGTTTAAAGTAAAAAAGTTTATGAGAGTTTAAAGTTTAAACTTTCTAATCTAAAAATAAAACATAACTGCGTTTTGTATAATATTTTTGTATAATTTTTACTCATATATTTATATGTGGAAGCTTAGCTTACTTTTGTCTATTTTTAAATATTTATTCTTTTAGATTATAATAGCTTTTTGTTTCCTAAAGATAAATAAATAAAAGAAATAAATATCGTATAATAAATATAAATAAGTACCTATCATGTAGGTTAAGTACCTACTAAATCGGACACGACTCGCTGCTACTCTCGTGGAGCAAATCCGGAAAAATCCGTAAAAAGGGTTCTGTCTGGGGGTTGTGGTAGATGGTGCTGGTTGTTCCCCAAACAGCCCCTTTGTGATTGGTGTTGGTGTTTGGTTTGTTGGCGGTCAAGGAAAGTCACTGGTTATGGTATGTATGGACTATATTCACAAGACACACGTTATACTAGTTATTTATGGTAATTAAAGTTATGGTAAAATGGTACGAAATGGTTGGAATGGTAATATTGGTTTTGAACCCGCGACGATGGCGGTCGATCGCGAACTGAGCTAATTTAGGTAAACGCGAGCGGATACGTATTCAACTGCAAGCGCAGCTAAATGAATATCTGCTGCGTGGTCGGTTTACCCGAACAATCCGAAAGACCCCGAGGCCGTCCCACGTGGGGTATGGCCTCGGGGGATTTCCGGAATAAGCCCGCGCGTGTGGGGTACAGTAATTGGTTGTGGTTGCAGTTGGTCTTATTATTTAATTTAATATTAATTAATCTCTGATTGTTTCCGTTGCAGATAGAGGTGCGGGGGGCGCGACGGCCGCGCACGCGCAGGGCACGCCGCCGCGACGCGCGCGCAGCGCCCCCGCCGAGCGCTGGCTCGGGCTCATCGCAGGTGAGCTGAGCACACACCGACACTCGTGTTATTACTGCTGGCTTAAGTTTATACCATTGTTCCTTCGAGCCGGATCGATACGCATCCGGCTCGCGCTCACCCTGGCTGTACTGTACTGTACCTGCTAGTGATGTAACGTGTGTTTCTGTCGTGCAGAGTACGCGCGCAGCGCGGCGGCGGGCGGAGGCGCGGGTGCGGGGGGAGAGGAGGGCGACTGGTTCCCGCGGCCCATCCCCCTCACGCTGCCCCTCGGTACGTGTCCCTCATTACATTACATACCTCACTACCTACATGCAACAAGAACCACTGCGATACCCACTTACAGCCATATTATTCATATCTCTTTTTACTCTGAGTATCTGAGTGTGGACGTGGGATAAATGAGTTAAAGCTACGTCCTACTCATTTATTTCTAAGGTGTACGGTTTGCATACCATACAGCGCTGCATGTTCCCGCGGGTCAGCAGTTTACGTTATGACGTGCATCAACGGCTAATTACAGCCAGTCGCAAACAACTGCCCTCTGGGCAACACGTCACGGCGTAGGGTCATTGCGCCTGTTTGCGTCCAATTAGCGGAGTTGTCAGATTCAGATATCAAAAAAAATATATTTCTGTGAGCTCTTAAGAATAAAACTGATTTCACCACATAACTAATATACTCTATTTTCACATGGAAAATAGACTTTCTTCTTAAATTTAACTGTTAATTTTAAAAAAATATTTTAATCCGAAATACCTCATTTTACCAGTTCTCGTCCAAAAATTCCAGTTTGCGACCCTATGTTGCCTAGTTCTCGACCACCATATATCTGATAGGAAACTAACTTATAATAATCATAATCATCAGTGCTGTTTTAGTCCTCTGCTGGACATAGGCCTCAGAGTCCTGAAATCTTGGTCTTGTGGTCTCGTCGTTGGGAACGACAGGTATGTGCAACGTATAATCTGCCATAGTCTGTTGTCCAATGTCCTCTCATCGTGCATTTTAAGTTTCGTCAGGTGGCTCCTGCCAAGCTCCTGAGTGAATACTTTGTACCCTCGGTTCGGATTTGTCTGACGAAGTCACTTAGGTGGTTTCCCGTCTTTTTGCCATCAGCCCGAAAGATTCATCCGAAAGTTTGGATTGCTTGCCAGTACGCTGCTTTTGGCAAAACTTGATGCCCTCGTTCCTCAACGTTTCAACCAGATTGTTAAGGGTCTCGCCAGCGTCATCAGTGGGATCCAAGGCAGCGAACCTATTCCCGAGAAGCTGCTGGAACTTATCGGTGCCCGCCATGATTTGGATTGGGTTAGGTCGGAGCGTGGATTTCATCAGACGGTTTCTTTCTAGCTTTAAGTTGATATCCAGAGAGACTCCGAGCAGTCGGTGATCAGATCCGGTACTGAACCTGTTGATCACTGAGTCATTTCTGAATATGTGCTTGCTATCCATCGTGATGAAGTTGATCTCATTTTAAGTCACAGTGTCGGGGCTTGGCCACGTCCACATACGAGCCTTATGGATGTTGTGTAAGACTTTGGATATGTCTTCGTAAATATCCTCCACTTCATCATCCGATTGTGCCGAGGTCGGTGCGTAGACCTGACTTACTGTTCCCTGAATTCCTGTCAACATACTGGAGATTTCTTGAATGTTGTTAGCGAGGGCATTATTGACGAGGTCACCTACGTCACGCTAGGATGTTTTATCACCCTCGCGAAAGTAGAGAAGATGGCCCGAGTGTAGGGTTACGGTGTCCTCCCCCTCTCTACGGACTTCACATAATCCCATAACATGCCATTTAATGTTCTCTAACTCCACTTCCAACTGCGCTAGCACCCCTAACACCAGGTCTGGCATGGCGCCCGTCAACGCAAGCACAGCCGCTGGTGTCGCGGGGCACTTTGGACCTTTTTGTGGGCTATCTATCATTAATTGAGGGTTTGGGCCATGACCCACCGGCCACCACGCGCTGGCCCAGTGCGTGTTAGTGGGTTGTTTTGTCATTGCCTCGTTTGTTGGTTGCATTTAGGAATTAGGAAGCACCGCGGGCAGTTGAGGTTGGCTTGGTATGGTATGGTATGGTGAGTGTACTCTTTTTTCCGCACTGAGACTCGGGATGGTCCATTGTGCGTGTTTGTTTGCTAGTCTAGCCAGCCTCACTCCGTCCAGAAGCGCAGAATCTTCCTGGGATTTTCACAGGATTCGCGGAGTGACCTCGGATGGTCACGGATTTCATGTCGCTGTGCTGTTACCCCCTCCAATATCAGGACTACGTGGGCAGTTGATTCCTCGTCACTGAGACACCTGCAGAGAGGGCTATCTGGTTACTCCGATGGTGTAGAGGTGTTTGTTTAGTGGGCAGTGTCCTGTGAGTATGCCAACAAGGACGCGTAGGTCTCTTCTGGTCAGGTTCAGTAGCTTTGGTGATGCAGCCGGAAGCACTGCTCTTGCCTGGCGGCACTCCTGTAGGTGTGTCTATCGTTCGGCATGTGTTCCTCTGGTTTTTTGCCTAATCCATGTTCGGAATTGTGAGAATGCTAAGGGGAGGATCGGACGTGGGCCTGTTGTAGGCGTGTCCGACCCTTTCCGTGCTAATTCGGCAGCAGCGTCGTTACCAAGTGATCCACTATGTCCCTTGTTCCATTGGATGGTTATCCGGTTGTTGGTGAAAATCCTCTCAATTGCCAAGTGACATTCGTGCACGAGTTTGGAGTTGGAGTTGCAGCCCTGAGTGTAGCAGCACTGTCAGAAAGGATACGCACGCATTCGTTGTCCATGTTCATTCTTTGCACACCTGTGGCTGCCTCGGTTATAGCTACTCATTCGCATTCAAATATAATTAATAAATAAATAATACTGGACAATTCACACAGCACTATCTAGCCCCAAGCTAAGCAGAGCCTGTGCTATGGGTACCAGATAACTGATATTTATATAATACAGTACACTAGATAGATAGATATTTTTTATTATACATAGAAAACGTCCAGAACGCTGGCTATCACTAGCTACTAGTATACAAAAATACCTAATAAACATTAACATTTATTAGTATTCTATATTTAGGACTCTGATGACTGCCACTGTGTTTTATTATACGCAGATGGTCGATATTTGGTCTTATACAGTAGTTGTCGACCACAATATTTTTTTAAAAAATTGCATATAGCTTATTTCAAATAAAGTAAAATTGAATGAAATATGTTAAAAACACAATACTGGATAACTCAATGATTTAATATACAAAATTCTGTTACATAATTGTTAATTTTACATAATCAATAAAGCTAAGGTCGAAATCAGGACGTCATTTAACCTTGTCCAATTCCCGACCATAAGAAATTTCATAACTCAGTATCTTATTGTTCGTTGCTCCGAGCCTGGACGTAATATGGGTTTTAGATACCTTACGAGCATAAGGTTCAAATTTAATTAAATGTTTGAGTAAATTTTTATACAATAATTAATACAAGAAACCACCTTATTGACACGATATGCCCGATTCGCGTCCAGCCCGGTCTAAAACGGGACTTTCTCAAAATATCGTGGAACAGTTCTCGTCCACGTAATATTTTAAATTTATTGACTATAATTTAGACAGAATTACACAAATTCATATTTTTTAATCCAAAATGAAGTCACTCTAATAACCATCAACTCTGAAATGCATAAAAATAATGTAAAACTTAGCGTTGAATTTGCGACACGCTGCTATTTTTTGCGTTGATATAGACACGTTTGGTCTTGCTGACGGTGGACCACAAATTGATTGGTTTGTTTTACTTATATTTCTGGTGCTAGTTATGTGAAGTTAGCTTGTATGCTTAGCTTACACATCTGGGTTGTTGATATAATTTAATGTCTTTGTGTGAGAGTGCAAATAAGGCTATTTTCGATAAAAAGTAACCAGTAGTGCCGCGAAAGGTCGTGAATGGGGCCTGGACGCGTAACAGGCGCTCCTACCCTACACTCGCGACCACTAACTTAACTTCAAACTTACGTACGATTAAACCGTGAAACTTAACAAACTCTTTTAACTTACAACTACCAACAACTTATAGGATTGTAGGGGGCTCACTACGCACCCTACATCTTTGTTTTTTTTTTTTTTTTCTTGTGGACTCTATCGTGCGCGACACGCTTAACAATTACAGTGAGTGCGGTGAGTTTTACAAGGACTAACTACAACAACAACTGGGTGATTGAGTATTAACTTTAATACTAGGTAATCGGTACTATTGCTAATCGGTAGCGGATCGGTTCGACCGGCCTCCCACAAGCGGGTCTCACCGGTTGGATTGAGAAGTCGCACATACTGAGAGGTAGCAGTACCACACCACCCATAACAACTACCTACTTTACAACTAGGTACAAACAACAACACAACCATGGATATCGAAGAAATCCTAACAAACCAATCTTTACTGCAAGGGAACATACAAAGACTCCTACGCAACTTCAAGAAAGATGGAGGTGAGCGAAAAACTCCGCTTTATGTGAAGAAACGACTAGAAGATCTGGATTCCTACTGGAAGGAATTTCAGACTAACCACACAAAAATCTATCAAAGTGAAGATCGTGAATATGAGTACTTCACGGATAACCATTTCCAACACACACAACAGATTTACGCTGAAGCTCGAGCGTTCATCGAACAATACGAGGTCACTTCTCAGCCAAGAGAAAGATCTCCAACGGAGATTCCTACTGAACAGGCATCTGACGCACAACAACCTTCGGGAGAACAATCAACTTCTCAACAACAAGCAGGTGACGTAGCTCCTGCACATCAAACAACGCAATCCCGAGGTAACCCTAGCAAGTCTGAAGATCTACTGCGAAAACAAAAAAGCAACTTTAGGGCTTTTGCTAGGACACTATCAACAATAAACATCGAACAAATCAACGAAAACTGGGAGTTCGAGGACGCCCTCAAAACTCTTGAATCTAGGTGGAGAACCATCGACTCTCTGCACTGGGAGATCGACAGTGAAAACGCGCTCGACCAAGATTACGAACCGATCTTTGAGATCTACGAACAACAATATCGCTCTATGAAGAAAGCCATTAACACAAAAATGTGGTCTGTTTCTCACATGGAAAAATCTACTCCTAAAATGGAGTTACCTACTTTCTCTGGATCCTACCAACACTGGACATCCTTCAAGGACTTGTTTAAAGAGGTAATCCACGACAACAGAACACTATCAGGTGCACAGAAGATGCAGTACCTAAAATCCAAGGTAAAGGGTGAAGCAGAAAAGCTAATTCAACACCTAAAGATCAGTACCGACAACTACCAGGTATGCTGGGACATACCTACTCAACAACAGGTACAACAACAAAAAACAAATTTTTATGTCGCATCTTAACACTATCCTAAACCTACAAATTTTACAAAATCAAACTGGTGCTTCTATAAAGAAATTACACGATACGGCGAACGAATGCTTGAACGCGATAGCAAAGCTCGGCGTCGATATCTCAACATGGGACCCTATCCTGGTACACCTTCTCTCGCTGAAACTAGATACTGACACGTACAGCGATTACGTGGAATCGGTGAAGGAACCGCGAGAACTACCTAACTTGGCCGACTTCATGAACTTCCTTGAAACGAAATTTACGGCCTTGGAGTCCGTACGACGTAAACAAGAACGCTCTTCGGATAACCAACAACAGCGGGGTTCCTCCAACAACAACAATAACAACAAAAATCAACAACAAAATAAATCTGGTTCTAACTCTTATAATAACAAACCTAAAAACTATAATAACGCATATAACTCTACGATGAACAAACAACTACCTAAACACGTGAAGTGTCCGCATTGCAAGAACGAGCATGGATTATACAATTGTAGCGAGTTTATCAAATTGAAAACGGCGGACCGAAGGAGTTTGGTTACAAAACTCAACATATGTTACAATTGTTTGTTCGACCACAAAGACAGACAATGCACGTCCGAAAAACGCTGCCTACAGTGTAATTCAAATCATCACACCTTGCTACACGACGCTTCGCAGAAAACACAGATAAGGGACATAGACATAGACAAACCTAGCAACAGCTCAAATGACAAAAACAAAGGTGCAAGTAGCAATGTATCTTCAATGGAAAACATTTCCGAAACACTTTTGGCTACGGCTCAGGTCAAGGTCAAAACTAACGACGGGTCAGAAGTCACTCTACGTGCCCTCATCGATCAAGGATCACAGATATCCATCATAACGGAAAACACCGCTCAACTGCTGGGACTACCACGGATGAGATGCAACGGCGTTATTTTCGGCGTGGGAACGAGCGTAAATAACTGCAAAGGAGTCGTCAACCTAACATGCACATCTATCAACAAAAACTATACATTTGACTCACAAGTATTTGTCATGAAAAAACTAGTTAACAAACTACCTAACAGATCCTTCTCCAAACCAACTACGTGGACACACTTGGAAGGGATACCACTGGCCGACCCTGATTACAACATCAGCCGACCTGTCGACATACTTTTTGGGGCAGATGTCTACTCTACTATCATCCTAGGTGGCATAATCAAAGGGGATGAAACACAACCGATGGCTCAACAATCTCAACTCGGTTGGATCTTATGTGGCAACATTAAATCCTACCAATGCAACGTCGTCCTCAACAATTTGGACGAAATCAAAAATTTTTGGGAGATAGAAGATATTGGGGCGGAATGCTCTGAATTATCTACAGAAGATGCTTACTGTCTTCAACAATACAAAACGGAAACTAAACGACAAGAAGATGGCCGTTACACCGTGCGGCTACCTTTACACGCAGACGTAGAAGAAAAACTCGGCGAATCTCGACCTAAAGCAACGGCACAATTTCTACAACTCGAAAAAAGGTTTAGAACCTCTGAAAATCTGGCCGAGAGCTACAAGTCATTTATGCTTGAATATATCAACTTACACCACATGCAATTATGCGAAGATAATATTAAACCGAGCTACTACATCCCACATCACTGTGTGCAACGTGCCGACTCATCAACAACTCCGCTTCGTGTCATTTTCAACGCTTCGGCGAAAACAACTTCTGACAAAAGTTTAAATGACGTAACCTACAGCGGCCCTAACTTACAAACGGATTTATTTTCACTTATTTTGAAGTGGAGACAATTCAAGGTTGCCTTTACGGCTGATATAGAGAAGATGTTTCGACAAATTCTATGTCACAAAGACGACCAAAACTATCAAAGAATACTGTGGAGAGAAAGCACTAACGAACCTCTTCGGGAATACCAACTTTCTACGATCATCTACGGAAACAAGGCCTCGCCATTTCTAGCTATGATGACTCTAAAACAACTGGCCAACGACGAGCGACAAAACTATCCTGAAGCTGCAGCTATTCTCGAAACGTGTTTCTACATGGATGATCTACTGTGCAACACTGACGACATCCAAACTGCTCTACGCATAAAGAGAGACCTAACAAAACTACTTCAAGCTGGAGGGTTCAATCTACGAAAGTGGTCGTCTAACGAAGCGCTGTATGCCCTCTGCATGTATACTTTGCCGACGTGTTGCCCAGAGGGCAGTTGTTTGCGACTGGCTGTAATTAGCCGTTGATGCACGTCATAACGTAAACTGCTGACCCGCGGGAACATGCAGCGCTGTATGGTATGCAAACCGTACATGCTCCCGAGGGCGAGTTGAGATGAAAGTACACATCTTAAAAGTAATAAGTATAGTTCAAGCAACAAGTAAAAGCGATAAAAACAATGTATAAAAGTAAAAAGTAAAATAAGGACACAAAATATAAAATTCAACTTATAAAATGTCACTTATAAATTTCAATCACTTGCACTAAAAAGTCTTTTGATAGTAGGTGAGGTCGCCTTGTCCACACCGGCGTGTGGACGATGAGTCACGCTAGTATCAGGTTCGATGCTCGTCGTAGGCACGCTCGAAGTAGGTCCCGCCGCCGCCGTAGGTACCACAGGTAGGTCTACAAGTTGTATGGCGGTCTCGAAGCGCTGTATGCCCTCTCGCGTCGTCGCTGGGAGCGTCGCCAAGCGGCGGGCGAGCACGCGCCGCCAGCAGTAGAGGATCGAGGCCAAGAGTGCGGCACCAGCCAGTAGGTACAGTACCACAAACTGATGGACGTCATGTGTGGATAGTTGAATGTTTTCGCCTTGCTTCTCCATCTGTTTGATTTGCTCTCCGATGTTGTTTATCTCCTTCTTGAAGCCTTGTGTTTCCTTTCTCTCAAAAGTTTGAGTAGGTATAGTCATGTTGAAGATAGTGTTTATAGATGGTATATCTATCTTGAGTAGGTCGGGCTGAACTTTCAAGTTGTTGGATTGTTTAGTGTGTGAGTATATCGTGAAGCTTTCGCCCTTGATGACACAGCCATTCCCAAGGCTGATAAGGCCGGCCATGTTGAGTCGCTCAGCTGTTACCTGCCGTTCGCATAGTATTCTTATCGTTCGCTGTTTACAACAGAAGTACATATACGCATTTGTTTTGTAAAGCTCAATCCACACGTCCCTGCAGATTGTATGTTTTGTTGCGCATTGTTCCGTTTCTTCCTTCATAGTAGGTACATAGGCTGTTTTCAGACTTCAGTTGATAGACAGGTCGTTGTAGTTTGCACATAAGGGTATCCATGTTGTATGGTGTGCATGTTTGTAGTTCGTTTTTGGACATCGGTATGTAGGCGTCCTTTTGTAGATTTATGGAAACGTAGTCTGCAATCGGTAGAATAGTCACCATAGTTTTGTGTATCAGTTGAGGGACTGCGATAAGGTTGTAAATCTCGTAGGCATCCCGAGTTATTAAAGGAATTTTGACTTCGAATATGAAGTACTTCAGAGTCATCCTGGCCTTCACGTTGAGTAGATGATAGAGTTTCCGAAGATCCACTTGTATGTTTTCAATAGGTAGAGTTAAGTCCTTCGAAAGTTGACCAGAAATTATGTTAAGCTCTTCTGTAAGCTGTTGTGGACTTAACAGATGGACGTTGAATTTTCCGTAGTGAATTTCCGTAATAGTCTCTAAAAGTGTCTCTTGAAGACCTTTCAAGTTCATCAACATATTGTTAGCGATGATCGACATCATTGTAAAGTCATTGTTTGTTTTGACCTCTCTCATTTCAATCGCTAGTGTGTTCACGGCCTTATTCAATGTTATCATGTGTTGGTTATACATTTTATATTGTTTGTCGACGGAGTCCTCTATTCTCTTTAGTACGTTGTTCTCCGCTTCTAGAATGGAAGTTTGATTTTTCCACAATAAAGCGAGGTGTTGTTCGTTTGATCGGATGCTGTCGATGTCCTTTTCGTAACTTTCGGCAAAGTGTTCATCCAGCACTCCAAACAAGCTGTTGGCGAGGTACCCAACGCCGTTGATGAGCCCTCTTCGTACTCTGTTGTTCATTCGTTTTCGATCCAAAAGCAGGTTGCTGTAGTGCATCAGTTCCGTGTAGCCGTGTTGCAATTGGAGTAGTATTATGTTACATTGATTGTGTGTTTCAATGTCAGTACATGTTTGTTGTAGTGTAGAAATGTAGCTTTTGAAAGCATCTATTCCTTGCCAATAAGGCTGCATATCGTAGTAGACGATTAGTTTCCATTCGTCGCGTACTAGGTGCATATCAGTGACCTTATCAAAGTACATACTTTGGTTGTTGTTTATGTTAGCTAGGCTGTAGTCACACCGAACGGCGTGACTACAGCCCTCAGCAAAAGTATACATGGTGTGATGGTAAGAAATTATATTTCTCCCTTACTGTCGATGTACGTATACGTATGTCCTGACGCTCATGCGACTGCTGCTTTCCGGCAGGTCGCGGCGGCGTGCCCGTGCTGCTGCTGCCCCTCCCGCTACCCGCAGCCCCCGCCGCCCCCGCCGGGGGACGCGCCACCGAGCAGACACACTCTACACGTGAGTATACACATGGCTCCCGCATACCTAAAGAAATATATATAAATAATATAAATACCGTCGATCATATTTCCTTGACTCTGTGTAATTTCACTCTCTTTGTTGAAATTTCAGAATGCTATACAGCGGAGGGCGGCTCCCCCGCCCCCGCCCCCGCTCCAACGAGCCCGCAGCGCGGCCCCGAGAGCCTCTACCAGAGTACCCTCGCGGACTCCTACGATAGTCCCCTCGCAGACCGCACCCCGCGCCCCTTCGAGCCGGCAGTCCCCCGCCCCACCGCCGCCGGCGGGGAGCCCCCCGCGCCCGCGCGGCCCGAGGACGAACCCGCCGTGCCGCATCTCGACTACGTCGGTGAGCAGAGGAACGATCACCTCAGGAACGCTCGCACCTCCCAGACTGTAGCACTCATCGGTCGCCTTGTGCTCCGTTCCAGTGTCGTCCCAGCAGCTGGTGGAGCTGTTCCAGGCGCAGACGGCTCCGCAGCCCGAGCTGCCGCCCGTCGTGTTCCCAGACTACTCGGGCGCCGCGCCCGCGGAGGCGGAGCAGGCGGCGCCCCCGCCGGCCTGGGGGGGCCGCCTGGTGCGCCTGCGCCGCTACCAGCTGCAGCCGGCGCAGGAGGCGGGGGAGGCCCCGCCCCGCGCGCGCGGCGGCGCCCCGCCCGCGCCCCGCATCGCCCGCTCGCTGGTGCTGCGCGGCGAGCTGACCGTGCCGCGCGCCGGCTACTCGGAGCCCTACACGGTGTGGTGGGACGCGGCCAGCGGCGCCGCGCGCGTTGACCTGCACGGCGGGGGCACCTCGCTGTACCGCGCGCTGCTGCCCGACGGCCGCGTGCGACACGTCGAGGTATGTCACCTACTACGCAACCAATGCGACATCATACACTTTGCTTCCGAAATTATAATCAAATTTATTAAATCGCTGTCATAAAGTTAAACTGCACATTAATTTCGATGACCTATGAATTTATGATCGGCCTTCGCCGTTCGCATCGACCGTGACCTCTGTCGGCGCGCGGTGGATTGAGAAGCGTCGCGTCGGCCGCATTGCAGGAATGTGTTGTGTGTGCAGATGCGCGTGGACCGGTCCGGCGCGCAGGAGATGCGGCGCTGCGTGGCGGGCGCGCCCCGCCCCCCCACCGCTGAAGACCGCGCCCTCCCCGGGCTGCCGGACCTGCACGCCTTCTCCTTCAGCGGTGAGTGGCTGCATGCACCGCCTGCGTTTCGTGCGGTGTCGGTGCGGTGTGTGTGACGTCACGTGTGTCTGTCCCCGCAGGGTACGTGGAGTCTGAGTACGGGCGCGTGGAGCGGTGGGCGCACGCGGTGAGCGGCGGCGCGGGGGAGCTGGGCGGCGCGCGGGGGGAGGCGCTGACGTTCCGGCACGAGCTGCTGCTGGCGCGCGCGCCGGACAACCGCACCGTGACGCCGCTCAAGTACTCCGTGCAGGTGGACAGCTCCGCGCTGGGCGAGCGCGCCGACGCCTACGTGCACCGCTACACGGAGCTGCGCGACCAGCAGCACGAGCCCGGCTTCTTCGTGCTGGACCTAGGTGAGTACCTGCCCCCCCTCCTCCCCCGCGGGAGCTCGCTCGATGCTGACTGCGCGTGTTGTTGCAGTGGAGTCGTGCGACGAGGTGGCGGCGGGCGCGGCGACGCGCGCGCGCCTCGAGCCGCTGCGCGAGTACACGCTCAGCTACCGCGACCCGGCGCACTCCGCCAACTACGACCAGTCAGTATATGTTCTACTCTACTTCACTCCACTCTCGCTCTCTGCTACTTCTCGCTACCATCCAAGCGTTCGTTGTTCAGGTTCAAGGCGCAGCACGCGCGCCGCTACTGGGACGACGCGGAGGAGGCCGTGCGCAAGAACCTGCTGATGCAGCACACGCGCTTCGTGGGCTCCGGCAACCGGCAGGGGGCCACCTTCTCCATGGAGGTACTCCTTTGCTGTCCACGGACTACTCTGTATCTCTAGGGCTCTAGAATGGTCGCAGCCTATCGTTATGGATACAGTCATTCGACGTTTTGTCAGGGCAATCGCGCGGGGGCCTGGGGCCGGAAAGTTACCGAGGCGTCGATGTGGCTCTCCCGTCCCGACCCTTGCCCCCCGCACGATTGTCCTGACAAAATACCTTTGTCGAACTGCTGTGTGCATTACCCTAGGTGTGGTACTCGTATGGTGTGGTGTCGGTGTAGCCCACAAAGATATAGAGAGATGGCAGCATTGTAAACAGTTTACAACAATATCGCAGCTGGCTATCATAATAATCATAATAAAGACATCGTAATAAAGACGTTGCGAAATCAAGACATCAATCAACTTATAATTATTTTGAAAGTTTTAGTATGAAAAACATATTATTTACAGTACTTACCGATGGTATGTGATTCCATTTGACTTATAGTTCATAATATCACTTCTATTTTTGCAAATAACTATTGTACAATACGGCATTTTCCTTTAACTTGAATATCCGTCGTGGCCAACTTCAACTAAATGACACTGTTACTGCCGTGAGCGATGTGTTCTTGTTTTGTGCATATTACTGCAACACCGGCCCCGCCCCCTTTTCATATCTTCTGAGATCTGTGGTGTAGCCTGTCCTATCTGTTGCAGATTAACCACCTGGGCGACCGGCTGGACGCAGAGCTGGGCGTGCTGCGCGGCGTGCGGGAGGACCGGGGCGCGGGGGACGCGGCGGAGGGGTTCCCGCACGCGCGCGACCAGGTGGAGGCGGCGCGCGCGCGCCTGCCCAGACACTTCGACTGGCGCCAGCACGGTGCCGTCACGCACGTGCGAAGTCAGTAACCAATGCCCATCGACTCCAGTTCACTCCGTCTCTCTTCAGACGACTCAACTCATGCTCGTGATGAACCGTTGCTCGAGCGATGCGCACTTACACATAGACACAGATATAGACATAGACATAGACTAAACAAAAATTAATAAGTAGAAGACCTGTAGGTATAGAAATAGAAATAGAAACGTTTATTTGTAACTCAAACACATACAATTTGAGATAAAAGTAACTTAAAACTAATACAATTTGTTAGAGTTACAAAACGGTCCGGACCAACGCTGGTTTTCCAGCGTTGGTTGTACGCAAATAGAAAAAACTAGGTGACTAAAGTGTGCTGAATGCAGTAGCACAATGGCCTTAAATGTTCCTCTGTGGCATGCGCCGTGGGAACAGTCGGTCATACCATACGTCTCTATATATTAAGTTGAGGACTGAGATCTGTCCTGAGCCTGACAGCTCGCATCGCGCGCTCGCTGCGCGTCACCCCCCGGCCTATCAGCCACCTCCACTCCTGTAGGTGCCTCGGTGAGGCTCTTGGTTCTACTTGGAGCTCGTTCACTGCGCACTGAACGGTACTCCAACAACCCATTGAGAACAGTAGTTCTCAGCCCGGCTGAATCAGTGTCTTCGCTTCTTGAGCACAACATTACGCTGAGCCGTGAGCTTTTGGCGTACTGCATTCGAACAATGTTATTTGAAGTAGGTATATGCGGATATATTGACGACCTCTGTGGCGCAGCGGGCGAAAGGTCGGTTGCGCGAGGAGGTTCGATTCCCGCCTCGTAACGTGAAGTAAATTTATATAAAAAAATATCTATCTATAGAGCAGGTTCATCAGTTATCTAGCACCAATAACACAAGCTCTGTTTAGCTTGGGGCTAGATAATTCTATGCGAATTGTCCAGCATTATTTATTTATTATAATTGAATGAATATGGTGGTATGATATGATGGTGGTTGCAGACCAGGGGTCGTGCAGCTCGTGCTGGGCGTTCGCGGTGACGGGCGCGGTGGAGGGCGCGCTGTGGCTGCGCACGCGCGCGCTGGTGCCGCTCAGCGAGCAGGTGCTGGTGGACTGCGCGGGCCCGTGGGGCGGCCACGGCTGCGGCGGCACGTGGCCCGCCGCCGCCTACGACTACGTGCGCGAGCGTGGCCAGCCCGCGCTCGCAGACTACCCGCCCTACAGCCCCGCGGCCGGGCCTTGCGCCGCTGACTCCGCGCCCCCCGTCACGCACATCTCCGGACACGTCAACGTCACCAGGAACAACGTGGACGCGCTCAAGGTACACCTCCCCCTCGCCCCCTCGCCCCCTCCCCCTCGCCCCCCTCCGACCGACCTCCGCTGACGCGCCGCCTTGCTTGCAGGTGGCCATCCGGCGGCACGCGCCCACCGTCGTCATCATCGACTCCACGCCGAAGAGCTTCGTGTTCTACAAGAAGGGCGTCATCCACGACGAGAGATGGTAACTTAAGCGATTGTTACGGCTCTTTTGAACTTCATTATGTTATTTAGGGTTCCGCACCCAAAGGGTAAAACGGGACCCTATTACTAAGCCTCCGCTGTCCGTCAGTTAGGTAATAATAAAAGTTCAATAATTTTAATAATTAAGGGGCCAACGTCCTATCAACTTGAGAACCGATCACCGAGGTTAAGCAACATCGGGCGCCCCCCATCCAAGATGATAGGATTAAAAGTAGCCTATGTTTGATTCTGGGATTAGAATTATCGGTGTGTAAAATTTCAGCCAGATCCGTTCTGGCTGAAATTTTGATTGATCAGTAGTTTGGCGTGAAGAGGTAACAAACATCCATCCATCCATACATCAATACATCCATCCATACAAACTATCGCATTTATAATATTAGTGTGATGGCACTGCGCGAGTCCAACTCGCACTTGGCCGATTTAATTTGAAGTAACTTGTGTTTGGCACCAACTCGGAGCGAATGGCAGGGTCAGTGGAGAATGTAGCCATAGGCACCGGCGCGGCGGCGGAGGTGGTACAGGTGTTCTCTGTTGCAGCGCCAAGAACAAGGCGGAGCACGCGGTGCTGGCGGTGGGGTGGGGCGTGCGGCGCGGGGGGGAGGAGCACATCATCGTCAAGAACTCGTGGTCGGAGGCGTGGGGGGAGGGAGGGTACGCGCGGCTGCAGGCGCGCGCCAACACGTGCGGCGTGCTGTCGCGCCCCTCCTACCCGCGCCTCGAGCGCCAGGACGTCGACCGCCTGCCTGCGCCCACGCAGCCCGCCGCCGCATAGACCGAGCACGGACAAAGTTTCAGTGCAGAAATACACAAATCAGTGCCATGTGAACGTAAAATGACAGAAATAAGTAGAAATATGAGTGAGACCTACTCAATTAAATACATAAAGAAATACGAATGAAGTTTTATTGTACACTAGCTACACCCCGCGGCTTCGCACGCCGCCTGTCCCACGAGAACTGATTTATGGAATAAAAAGTAGCCTATGTGTTATTCCAGGCCTAGAACTTCCTGTATGTAAAATTTCAGTTCTGTAGTTTTTGCGTGAAAGAGCAATAAACATACAAAATTATCTAATGTTTACAAACTTTCGAGTACATACTAGTACTCGTAGGATTGGTAGATACTTGATGTATACAAAGTGCGGTTAGGTTCCTTACATACATAAAAATAACATCTTAATAAATTGGGACAACATAATAATAATTATCATGAAATCACATTAAGAAAAAAATATTTTTTTGCACCAACCGAATTTTAATCGAGGGCTAACCTCGCATGGTGCTTGGTTATTCAAAATTTTCAATCACAGAAATACTTATACCACTGGATTGAGAATTTAATCTTCTATCCGAATATATAATATAACACTTATAATAATCGGTGTCATGTGAAATTACGACTTTTATTGCACCAACCGAATTCTTATCGAGAGCGGCGGAACCTCGCATGGTGCTTGGTTATTCAAAATTTTCAATCACAGAAATACTTATACCATTGGCAAGAGAATTTAATCCTCTATCCGAATATATAACTCTTATAATAATCGGTGTCATGTGAAAATAACACTTTTATTGAACCAACCGCATTTTTATCGAGGGCGGCGGAACCTCGCATGGTGCTTAGTTATCACAGATTACCCCCAATAGATTCCGCATGAAAGACGACGACCGCGCACCACGCATCAATGCAAATGCACAGATGTAAATCGCCGCTTCGAAGTACGGCTTCAGTTTCGACCAAGTGTCTCCTTTTCGGCGAAAGCACGTGTTACGCTAGTGTTGTGAATTTCACTTATTTCGAGTCTAGTCGATATCGTTAAAAATGGTGGATGACGTAGATGAGCGGGACTCTCGGTAGGTAGGTATTATTGTAATAACTAGTACGGAGGACAGTCGCTCGACTACGGGTAACAACACCTACAGAGACTGTTATAAATACAAAAACTTCTATAACTTACTACATTTATTTTGTAAGCCTTAACTTTAAATAGTGCTATTTTATTATTGAAATAAACTTTTACTTACTTTTCTTTACTTTATAATTGAATTCAAAACAGATGATCTCTCATCATTATTGTGTAATGTGTACTAAATTTTTTAATTAAATAGTGGTAGTGTTTTTGTCATTTACTTAGGTTTAAATTATTAGTTTTAATGTCTGTATAAATTCATGATCCTATAGAAAATTAATTGAAATCGCGTATTTTTTTTATTTGCCTTAAAATACGAAATTTACAAACTAATTATCGATGAATTCTAATTTGGTGTACGACTTTCCCAACCCTACGGTGAGTATACCCTTACTTCATTATTAGTGCGACCTTGAAATAGCCAATCACAACGCCTTTGTTTCAGTCCCCGCAAACCGCGCCTTCCGCCAATTTTGGTGCGCTAGCATCCGAACAAAAGTACCGTAATGCTGTAACTATTGAGGGTAATCTGTGTTAGTTATTCAAAATTTTCAATCACAGAAATACTTATACCATTGGATAGAGAATTTAATCCTCTATCCGAATTATAACTCTAATAATAATCTGTAACATGTGAAAAAAAAACTTTTATTGCACCAACAGAATTTTTATGGAGAGCGGCGGAACCTCGCATGGTGCTTAGTTATTCAAAATTTTCAATCACAGAAAAACTAATACCATTGGATAGAGAATTTTATCCTCTATCCGAATATATCGCGGCTGTAGTTGGAGAATTAACTAACTGACAAATTTTGCGAAATCGACTTTTTTGCATTTCCATAAAGTCTAATTCAAGCTGCATCTTTCTGTGTTACTAACGTTTCGCTATCATAATTTATCAAAAAGTTATCTGTAAATTAAACTTTCAAGTCGGAACAGATGGAAAAATAATCTTCTCAAAATAGACAAAAAAGTAGCGAAGGAAAATTAATTAACTCAGCTATAAATAGATAAATGAAATCATTGATCACTTTGCGACAGTGTAAAGTCCATAAGATCACTTAGTTAGTTTTCCCTCGACACATTCATGGTCCAGCGGGACCTATGGAATTGGAAAAATTAACTAAGATTAGTTAATGAATTTTCGCGTGATACGATTGTGATATAATGGTAAAATACAAATAAATAAAATCACTTATGTAAATTGTCTACTACATTTCATTCACAATATCATTCATTAACAAGTTTAGGAAAAGTAGAATAAATCATCATCATCAGCCTATATTACTCCACTGCTGGACATATGCCTCCCCTAATGAGCCCCATAGCGCCCTGTCTTCAGCTTGATGCATCTAGCATCTGCCTGAAGTCTTTCGCAGATCGTCATCCCACCTGGCCGGAGGGCGTCCTTCACTACGTTTGCCGAGTCGCGGTCTCCACTCAAGAACTCGTTTACCCCAGCGGTTATCGGTTCTACGTGAGATATGGCCTGCCCGCTGCCACTTCAGTTTGCTAATTCTTTGAGCTATGTCGATAACTTTGGTTTTCTGTCGGATGTATGCGTTACAATACCTATCCTTCAGAGAGACTCCAAGCATAGCTCTTTTCAAAGCTCGCTGAGCGACTTTAAACTGGTGGTCCAGCCATATCGTGAGTGTCCACGTCTAAGCTCCGTAGGTCACGACGGGTAAGACGCACTGATTGAAAACTTTCGTTTTCCCCCTGCCTCACTCCTCTGCGCAGTTGGATGGGTTTGGACTGCTGGTCCTGTTCTTGGACAAAAGTATTAATAACTTGGTATTATTTCAAATTTTAATCAAAAAATAGAAATCTTTGCAAATGTATAGAATGGTTTTACGAATTATAAAGTAATTAAGAAGGCATTGTAAGATTTCATTGATGTACGAAAATTAATTAAGGGCATATGCGGCGTAGGGCGTATGCTTTTTAAGCTTAAGCTGAAAATATGGTCGAAGGAAAACTAACAAACTGGCATACACAAGTAACTAACTGACATAAACATTCAAAATTCTGGCGAGGGAAAAATACATAGTTGTTTTCTTTTTTTTTTATTAACCAATTACCCAAAAACGATTATCGTTATATTAAACATAGGTAGAATATCAATCTATAAAATATCAAAAATTGTACAATAAATTGTAAGCCAAAAAAATGTAATCGCCATTTTTGTCGCAAAAAAACAGTTAATCGCGTTTTTCTCCCGATTTTCGTTTTGTCACTTAGTTAGTTTTCCTCCTACGGCCACGATATAAGAGTTATAATAATCGGTGTCGAATATATAACTCTTATAATAATCGGTGTCATGTGAAAATAACACTTCATATTTCGTCACTTCATTCTTCTGATATAACTAGTTTATTATTTACCAGGTAGTCCTTTTTAAACCTACAAGGCAGTCGCACGATTTTAAAAGACAATCGAGGTACTTACTCGATTTCATTATTATTATTTTTTTTTAATAGTTAGGTTAGGTTTTTTTTTTTTTTTTTTTACCGTGTTGCAAACTAGTTAACTCATCTGATCATAGGACCAGCGAGTGTGCTAGTCTGCGTTTGATTTTTAAAACCTGAGGCAACCTGTTGCTATTAAGTGCAACAACATTAAATTACCTACTAAGGAATTATACACATTTTTTTTTTTTTTATTTAATCAAATCTTTGCACACACACACACACACACACACACCCACACACATTCACACACATGCACTCTTATCCACAAAATACACAAGAATACAGAAAAAAAATACAAATACACATTTTACGAAAGTCAAGAGGAAGAGTTACAAGAACAAAAACAGTCATACACAGAGTAGAAAAATAATTTCAGATAGATATTCACAACACTAAAACATAAAATAATACAATAACCTATCTCAATATAATGACAACGCTTATTATTTTGATAATTACGCTTATTATATTGCACATACACATGCCCATTTAAACTAAGCAGTTGTTTGGTGTTCAAACAATGCCAATTTTTATACATAATATTATTAAACTAACACAAATATCAAAAGAAAATTATACAATTTTTATAAGAATGAAAATCTCGTGAAGTACCTACGATGCTATTTTACAAGATAAAATAGTAAATTTGTACATTCGCGTTAAATAAATAGCATTAAATACATTATGAGACAATCAATTAGTAATTATTACAGTAACGCCACTTCCTCAATTCATTTGTGAACAATTTCAATCTTTAACTTATTTTGTACTTAGCTTCTATTCTTCATTGACTTTTTCAGTATATACATATCTTTTTTTTTTAATTTTTTTTTTTTTTTCTTTTTTTTTCCTTGTATATAAAGACATTAAAATTAATATTACAAAATAATAAAACAATATTAACAACATTGTGAAAGACAATAGAAATTAAATTAAATAGCTGACTAGGGAGCAAGATAAGAAATTAAACAAAACTACGTCAATTAAAATAGATTAAAACGAGGATAAAATGTCACAAGATAAGAGGAATGACAATATTTAAGTCAAACAGTTATAAATAATTCAAAACTTCAATAAATACAATAAGTAGGACACACAAAGTGAGCCATATTCAAACAAGTCAAAATAAAATCAATTCAATTCATATAAAGCTAGTCCTTACCGCTATGCCTCCAAAAATGACCCATTCTCTCTGCCAATTATGCGAAGAATATTCTTCGCAAACGACAGAAAGATAGGTCTGTAGTTGTTATCACTAATTATAACCTCTAAATTGTAAACATTAATATCGATATCCATTGCACTCTCGCAGTCGTGCCTTAACAGTCCAAACCTGCCACATTCCAACAAAAGATGCTGTACAGATTGGTAGGCGTCGTCACCGCAAGAGCACAATGGAGAATGTGATAAGCCGAATCTAAACAGATATGCGTTAAAGCCGCCATGGCCAGTGAGAATTTGACTGTAGTAATTATCTAAGCTAATTTTTGACAGTGTTCTATATGCCGATGAAACATCCTTGAAGAATAACTTGGTTGTACTGCCTGTCTGGGATGAGTCATATGCACATTGCCACTCATCAATACTCAACGACCTCACAAAACCCTTGGCATAGGACAGAGGGAACCTATCATAGAACGGCTGTCTTCTATCTCTTAGGGCCGCTTGCTTTGCCAACTCGTCGGCTCTCTCATTGCCCTCGATACCACAATGGGCCTTGACCCAGTACAAAGAGATAGTTTTGCCGTCTTGGGCAAGCATTAACATTTTTTCTTTGATTGCAGCTACCAATGGATGAAGTGAACCAGGATCACTCACCGCCTCGAGGCTGGACCTAGAATCGCTAGCGATACTGAAGGCGGGCTCCCTTCTGCCTTCAACCAATTGGAGAGCTCGTAGTATCGCACAAAGCTCTGCCTGGAACACACTGCAGAAGCTACCCAATCGAAATCTAGTGTGGCGGACT
This sequence comes from Eupithecia tripunctaria, assembly GCA_955876795.1. Lineage (NCBI taxonomy): Eukaryota > Metazoa > Arthropoda > Insecta > Lepidoptera > Geometridae > Eupithecia > Eupithecia tripunctaria. Next base: position 50,392 of record OY041623.1, on the reverse strand, counting down.
TCACGCCCCCCGGACCAAAATGAAACAGCACCGCCCACCTTGCCCTCCAGTTTACTACCGTCTGTGTAAAGGATGGGCTCATCGGTACCCAGATTCAACGCTACCTCCTGAGACTCAATAAGCCCAAACTTTACGCACTTTCTTTCCGCAGGGTGGGGTAAGGAGAATGGACTTATCCTGAGCTCCATACTACGCCCCGGTAAGCTGGTTAATGGCTCTCCTCTCTTGACTCTGTAAATAAGTGCATTCTCCCTCAATCTCAAGGGCAGAGGCAGCAGTCTTGACAGTAGAACACTAGACACGAAAGACGTTGTTCGGTGAGCTTTACTAATCTTGATAGCAAAAGATCTAATGAGGCTATTCAAAGTCTTTTCTGCGTAAACCCTATCCGAGACATCCGCCCAACTACTAGCTGCATAAAGGATCGTGGGTTCCACCACAGCGATATAGATAAGTCTCAAAATATCAGAATTAAGACCCCATTGTGCACGAGCTGCTCTAGAGACTACCTTATAAAATGCAATAGCTTTGTTGGTTACTGTCTCTAGGTGCCTTCTGAAGTTAAGAATGGGGTCTATAGTTAATCCTAATATTCTGAGACTCGATCCATAAGCTATAGGGACACCCTCCATGACGATCCTAGGAGTATGATATCTCATCTTCTTCGTTATAAGAAGTGCCTGCGTTTTACCCGGAGCAAATTTTAGTTTAAGGTCTTCTCCCCACCGAGTGATCACCTCCAGCGCCCGGTTGACCATGCCCTCCAATTCAACTCCATCGGCTGCGGCGGCGATCATCAGGAGGTCGTCCGCGAAGGCCTGCACCCTGACACCCCCGTACTGCGTCTGCTCCAGCACCGGCTCCAGTTGGAGGTTCCAGAGGATCGGCCCGCAGGTGGACCCTTGGATACAACCCATACTAGTATTTTTCTGTACTACTTGCCCAGCATATTTAAGTACAATTTTCCTCTCGGAGAGGTAATTAAGAATGAGGCGCGCCACCTCAGTATCCACATTGTTAGCCCTAAGCCGCTCTATAATAGCGGGCCACCAGGTGTTGTCGAAAGCGCCCTGAATATCTAACGAGATTAATGCGATAACTTTCTTTTGTTCCAGGCTCGAGCGAACAATGGACATGGCGTCAAATAAGGCATCCTCCGCGCTCCGCTGAGGAGTGAACCCGTACTGGAAGGGCCCCAGGCGACCCTCCTTGCCGAGCTGCCACTGCAATCGGCTAACAAACAGCTTCTCGAGCATCTTCCCGAAGACGGGAAGAAGCCCGATCGGTCTGTACGACTTGGGAGTTGAGTATGATTCTTTGCCCGGCTTGGGGATCACCTTAACGGTCGCCACCTTCCACGATGTAGGGAAACATCCCAGCCGAAGGCACTGCGAATACATCCCCACAAGTAGGGCCTTGTCACATCTGTAGGCCCGGAGGCAGATGTCCAGCGTGAGCCCGTCGCCCCCAGGCGCTCTCTTAGGGCTCATCGTTCGCAGTACCGTCTCAAGCTCCGTTTCTGTGAAGGCGACGTGAGGCGCGTCCGTCTCTGCAAGTTCAGCGGCCCAGGCTTGCACTGCGGCTCGGCGCTCAGAGTGCTGGAGCGTGTCCCGCCGCGGGTCGTCACAGCGGTAGAAAGTGTCGGCCAGCATCGCCGCCGACTGCACCTCGTCGAGCACGCGCCCGTCTTCCGCCACCAGCAGCGTGTCCTCCGAGCTCACCCGCACCCCACACGCCTTCATGATACGGTATGACCTCCGCCATATTCCCTCCACCGTCTCGTCCGTGCAGAAGGCCTTCCAGCTAGCGGTCATGGCGGACTCTATCGCTCTTCTGTACTCCGTCCTGGCCTCCAAGTACTGATCCACCACGTAACGCCTCCTGGTAGGGTTTGCTTTCGCGACTCTTCTCCGGCGGCGCATCATCTCAGATTTCAGCTCGGTCAGCTCAGCGCTCCACCAACGGCAGGACCCGCCAAGTCTACGAAGTGGTATGCGCGGGATGGCCCTCTCGCAAGCTGCGAGCACACACTCGGTATATAAGTCTGCGGCTCGGTTGACCGCTTCTCCGTCTTCCAGCGCGTCTATGGTGGCACTTAATTCAGCGCGAGAGATCTCCAGCTCGAACACCTCCTCAAATAGTGCCCAATTTGCCTTTGCCGTGTTATATATTCTCGTACTGGCACCACGCGTCTCCTTCCCGCCGTGCACACTCAGCTGCAGCGTAAATGTGATCGGCCTGTGGTCGGACAGCATGCAGAGCGCGGGATCCACGCGCCAGTCGGCGAGCACATTCAGCAGTGCAGCGGAGCAGGCCGTCACATCGATTATACTGGCTGCGGGCGCGCCATGTCGGTAAGCGAGGAAGGTCGGCTCGTCGCCTTCGTTGCGGACCTCAAGCCCGAGTTCCGCGAACAGCTCCGCGACCGCAGCTCCGCGCGCGTCCTCAGCCGCGCAACCCCACCATGGACTGGCCGCATTCACGTCACCCGCCACCACCACCCGCGAGCAAGCCATGCTCTGCACCATTCGCTTGATTCTATACAGGTACGTGTCCAGATCTAACTCCTTGTCTAAATAAATGCTTATAAGCCCTATGTCTATGTTATTAACTCTTACGATAAGCCCCAGCAAGTCCTCACTAATAAAATTTAAATTTTCGGAGTACCGCAAATTAGGGTCCGTGATAACTACGGCGGCTCGCACCGGAGCGTCGGGTCCCCCCGTCGCGCTCTGTATCACCCTGCAACCAGTCGGCAGCATCATGCGGCCCCTCGCCCCTACGTAAGGTTCTTGTAATAATAAAATATTAATACCCCTTCTGGTGGCCTCCCTCAGACACTCGTGCGTCGCCGCCCTGCCCCTGCCCAAATTGTACTGCATAATTTTGAGATGGACGTTCATCTGTACCGACGGATCAGTGCCCTCAGCAGTAGCGCACGCTGAGACGCGCTATGCGGTCCCAACGGCGCCACTCGGGACAGTCGGCGCTGTACGCGGGATGTTCCCGGTCTGGCAGCCGGCGTGCCGTGCAGTTGGTGCAGCACGGCGGCGCGCCACCGCGGGCAGAGCACGTACGCGTGTCGTGCTCGCCCGCGCAGTATCCGCAGCGCGGCGCCGGCGCGCGGCACTCGGCCACGCGGTGAGAGAACCCCAGGCACCGGTAGCACTGCACCAGTGGTGACTGGTCGAGCGCCACGACTACCTGGTACCCAAGCCGCACGCGCCGCTCCAGAAGGGCCCGCCACACGCCCGCGCCCACCGCCACCACGACGTTATTGAGCCCCGCATTTCGCCCCTTGATTCGCCGCACGACCTTGACGCTGCGCTCCGCCTCCGGCACACGCCGCAGCAGCCCTCCGTTTTGTCGGAGCAGAGCCGCCTCAAGGCGCTCGTCCGTGAGCTCCGCGACGACCCCGACGAGCCGTAGCTGCGGGTCCCGGAGGCGCGGCTCAGACACGCTGTAGTCGTCTCCGAGCGCAAGGATGGCACCCTCCATCACCTCTCGCTCGCGCGCGCTCTCCATCGAGATGGCAACGCCGCCACCGCGACACTTCCTCACGCCATTAACTCCGACCCCCAGACCAATGACATCAACATTTTTTTTGATATGTTTCAGGATATCATCGCCGGTATGGGCCGGGTTCCGCGACTTTACCATAAGCGGATGCCTCGCGACGTGCGCATACGAAGCGCGCGGCCCCTCACAAGCTGGTCGTTGCGGCGCCGCCACCATGTGCTCCGGCTCAGTTTCTGCGGCGTCAAAGGCACCCCGGATGGCCGGCATCGGTGAGCCCGAGCACTCTTCTCTAATGGCGTGTGCTTCCTCGAGTAGCTTGCCCACCAGACGAAGACTGGCTACCTCTCCCTCGGGCTGTGTGCCCAGCTTGCCGCTCATTTCTTCCACTCCTCGGCGCGCCGCCTCGGCCTCCGCCATTGCCCTGGTGGTCGTGCGCCGCAGCTCGTCCAGTTCGCTACGCAGGCCGGAAGTGATCGTCTCGAGCTTATCCGCGTGGATCTTGTATTGCAGGGCGCTCTGTCGCTCGGCAACCGCTCGCACGCGCTCTTTCTCGGCGAGATGCCGAGCGCGCGAGTCCGCGAGGCGCAGCACCAGGGCGTGAAGCCCCTGTACTCCCGCCAGCACCGCGTCCTTGATGTCGCGACTGAGGTTGCGAGACCTCTCGAGCTCCGCCACTGTGCTCTGTAGCAGACAGTTTGCGCGATGAGGTGCATCATGTACCGATTCGCCTGTCGCCAGCACGGAGGTCTCCAAGAAAGAAAGCGGCGCGGCGGGCGAGTCTGCATCCGAGCACGGGGGTGCACATTGTGGCGTGATCGCACTGTCTCGGGCCTGCAGTGGCGTGGGCGCGTCCGCGCCTCCCTGACCGAGCCGCAAGAGAGACTCGTCAGCCTCAGAAGAAGAAGGTGGGTGATAGGCGGGGATACCAGAGCTGGACTCGATCCTCTTTCTTATTGTACCCACGATATTAACCGGGCATACTGTTGCAGGTTTCGAGTCCAGGCCAACCGTGCCCCGTGGCTGGGAGTGAAACCGTGGCGGCACCGAACGCCCCGCCGAAGAGCCGGCAACCAGCGACGACGATAGCACCCCTCCGCCCACCTTCGGTGTCCCCGACCTTGGCGATCCATTCCTATACTGCCCGCTAGGCTTAACGTTGAATTTTTTGGTTTTAAAATTCGGCATTTTAGAACGAACTAATAAATTAAATACCCAAAATAAAAAAAAAATAAAAACTAAAAAGATAAAAAACTTGAATGTATGTAGAGTGAGTCTCTACTATTAATTTGGTAGACCTACTTATGACTAAGAGTTTACAAAAAACCGCGTTACGATAGGCGCTCTGGTTCAAAAGATACAGGCAATTGAATTTTTTACAAAATGGCGGACAAAATGGCCGCCAAAGTGAAAAACTGGCGTATCTTCGTCAAAAATGATCCTAGCGAACCAGGAGTTGGACCTGGAGAATCTGCAGGGCACGGCCAACAACCTGCAGATGACCGTTATAAATGGAAATTTGGCTCTCTGAATTAAACTCAAACCTCCACCAGCAGACAGAGAAGGCGAAGGCCGCACACACACAGAAAACCCCGGCTCTCTACGCTCAGAGGGGCCGAAGCTACGACTGTTTTAATAAAAACAAGATGGCGTCCAAGATGGCGGGCGGAATTTAGAACGTCCGTATCCAGCCCAGTTTTGGTCGCAGAGAAACGGGGTTCGGACAGTTATGATGTCCTAGTTGAGATCCACCCTCTGGTGGGGTAAAAATTGCGGAAAAAATATGACTAAAAACCCAAGTATTTAACGTAAAATTCTGATGAGGTAGATGTCGAAGACATCAACAGTGAAAACCGCAAGTAAATACAATAACCAGTTCCCGAGATAAACAACTTTTAAAAATTCAAGATGGCGGCCAAGATGGCCGACATATATCTAAATTCGGCCGTTTGCGGCCGAAAGGTACCGTGTTTGGGCTTGTTGGATAGGTCTTTCCAAGTCCAAACGAATGCACTAGTAAAAAATAAAAAATATTTGATCCCTGATTTTTAAATTAGAAAAAACGTAAAATTTACACTAAATTTAAGCTAAATGAGTGAATTTTAGTTTAATTTTGAAAACAAAAACGGATTATAGATTAAAAAGAGATGCGAAATCGTTAACAATAATTAAAATTTAAAAAACTACTATAATTCGTGACCTAATGTTGACCTTGAAAATTCAAAACCGAATAAAACGGAAACCAGCTGATGAATGTATGCTGATTTTTCGAGGGTTGGTAGAGGACCAGAGCTTTAACAAAATGGGATTTTTAAAACAGTGGGTAAAAGATCTTATTAAAAGGTTACATCAATTTAAAAAACCGAAAAATTTAAAAAGTCTCTAAATCTTAAAAAACTTAACTTTTTTCAGTTTTCGAAGTGCCTCCAGGGTGTCCACGATGATGTCCTTTGTGCTGCAGTGTCAGAAATCTTCTGGCGGCACGGGATCACTGACCACGCCGCCACGTGGTTTTTGTTTTTTTGCCGATTTCTCAGCACTCCAGTGCGAGAAAAATCGGCAAAGTATGTCGTCACGTAGAACTCCTAAAGGCCCTTCAGGGGGCAAAATAAAAGGGGTATGTTGTCGCTGCCAATCCTGAGATATTCCACATAAAAGGTTAATTTAACCTCAAATTTTAACTTTTTTGTCAATAACTTTCACGTCACTTATCCAATCACTGTGCGGATTTCACCACCGTGCGCGCCTAGTGTTTCCGCGTATTTTGGTGTATTACACTGGTATAATTGCGCGAATAAACTTATTTTTGGGAATTTTTAAGTGCGGAACGGCTTAAATTCGTGGCTCTCTCGACTGCGGATGGGAGCAGACTAGTGTTAGTAGTTAGGTTAGGTTAGGTTAGGTTAGGTTAGGTTAGGTTAGGTTAGGTTAGGTTAGGTTAGGTTAGGTTAGGTTAGGTTAGGTTAGGTTAGGTTAGGTTAGGTTAGGTTAGGTTAGGTTAGGTTAGGTTAGGTTAGGTTAGGTTAGGTTAGGTTAGGTTAGGTTAGGTTAGGTTAGGTTAGGTTAGGTTAGGTTAGGTTAGGTTAGGTTAGGTTAGGTTAGGTTAGGTTAGGTTAGGTTTTTTTTTTTTTTTTTTTTTTTTTTGATCTCCATCCTACTTTCTCTGACCGATCGCCAGAGTCTTTATTTGCCTAATTTAGTGGGATGCAAAGACAGGGTTTTATATTTATTTAAATAATTTTAAGCTTTTTTGTTCTTATTACCAAGTACATTATTTACATTTTTTATTTTTCTTATATTATCTTACGTCTATTGCATCTTTCTATTCATTTTGTTTTCTTATTCTATATAATACATGTTTTTACTTTGTTATGTTTCATTGCTGAATCCTTTATATTAAACAATATAAGTGTTCAGCAAAAGTTATACATCTTTATTTCTTCTTATTACTATATTAGCTATATCTATACAATAGTTTATAAAATCGTTTCTTATGTATTTATCACTAATATAATCTTTTACATTCTCTGCCTTCAATTCTAAATCCAATTTCTGCTCAGCTTCATACCTCCGTTTACCAAAAACTGGGCACTCAAATAAAATGTGCTCCACTGTTTCTAGTTTACTATTTTCACAAATGCACGATGGACTCTCCTTACACCTAAACCGGTTCAGGTATTCTGAGAATCCACCGTGCCCTGTCATTATTTGCGTGAGTACACCAGAGGGTTTTAAGTTTCTAATGATTTTATAAGCCTGGATTATGTCGGGGAAGAATATTTTGGTTACGGATGCATTTTCGCTTGTGTATGTATCTCCTGTTCCACTCGTCAAGAGTTCCTGTACGGATTTGTCGCTTGACGAATGAAACAGGGCATGCATCATATTGGGGTGCAGTCTTTGTTTTCAAAGCGGCGTCCTTTGCCAGCGCATCAGCCCGCTCATTGCCCTCAAGTCCCGCGTGTGCTTTGATCCAGTACAAATCAACACATTTGTTCTGCGCCTTACTTGCTTTCAAGTTCTTACGAACTTTCACGGCAAGAGGGTGAGTGGAGCTGTTATTTGTAATAGTCTGGAGTGAAGACTGTGAGTCACTGTAGATAGCGAAGCGGTTTTCGGACATCTTCAGTATCACCTCAGTAGCTTTATATATGGCTAGTAATTCTGCCTGGTAGACTGTGCAGTGCGACGAAAGCTTCAGTTTGATGGACTTGGTCTCGGTCTGATTATTCCATATGGATAATGCAGCTCCGACCTTGTCCTCAATCCTACTACCGTCTGTAAACATCCGTACTGCGTAATCGCTGTGGTTGTTTACCTGCAGCTGGTCTTCCAAGCGTACGAATCCCAGGCTCATATATTCCGCTGGATGAGGTTTCACCGAGAATGTCGACATCTTTTCCACTTCTCTGTCTCCTAGCGCGGGCTGGACCACCCCCCTCCTTGCCTCATACAGGGCGGCTGCCTCCTGTACTCTGAGGTCAAGTGGTAATATTCCAGCCAGCGCTAGTGCTGAATTTAGAGAAACGGTTCTGTATGCTCGGCACAGTCTTTGAGCAAACCCGCGTTGGACCGAGTTGAGCATCTTCCGAATGCCCAGCTTCTTGGTTGCTGGGGCCCAGGCACTTGCTGCATACATTACAGTTGGCTCAACAACTGCAGTGTAGATGGTTCTAACTACTTCTGGATGCAACCCCCAACTTATCTTAGCTGCTCTGGATAGTTGTTTGAAGATATTGACGGCTTTCCTGCAGACGATTGACGTGTGCTGATTAAAAGTCAGCTTGTCATCTATCGTTAGCCCCAATATCTTCATCTCCTTGGACATGGCAATGTCGATCCCGCCCATCCTCAGAAGTGGAGCATCATATTTGAGTTTTCTTGTCACAATCATCGCACTTGTTTTCTGCGGAGCAAATCTTAACTTATTTTTGATGCCCCACTCCTGAGCATAAGCGAGAGCAGCATTTGCCTGTCTTTGGACATCCAGTGCAGTGTTCCCATCAAAAACCATAACTACATCATCTGCAAATGCCTGGGTATAGTCACCTCTTTGTTCTAGACCCTTGAGCAACGGATCGATGAGCAGATTCCACAAAATAGGTCCGCCGATTGAGCCCTGGACGCAGCCTTTGGAGGTGGATCTGGTTATTTGTTCTCCAGCATATCTCACGTTTACCGTCCTTCCATCCAAGTAGCTGTCCAATACTTTCCTGATATTAATCGGGCAACCTGCCTCAGCCAGTCGGACTCTAAGCGCTGGCCACCAGGCACCATCGAAGGCGCCCTCTATGTCCAATGATACAACTGTAATTAGTTTCTTGAGGTCTAGTTTTTGTTGAATGTGTTTTATCAGGGCATAGAGAGCGTCCTCGGTGCTTTTCTGTGGTACGAAACCGAATTGGCGGGTACTGAGATTTGGGAGTACGTGGTGCTTCACCCTGCCCATAACCATCTTCTCGAAGATCTTACCCATGACCGGGAGAAGTCCTATCGGTCTGTAAGATTTTACGTCCTGGTAGTTCTTCTTCCCTGGTTTCCTCAATACAACCACCGTCGCCTCCTTCCATGTTCTGGGAAAGTAGCCATATTCCAGGCACTTATTTGCCAACGCTTGATATGTTGCGGGGTCTTGCAAGACGGTGTGTTTGCAAATGTCTGCAGTAAGTCCATCCGATCCCGGTGCCTTTTTAGGGTTAAAACTGTTAACGGCGGTTGTTACCTCTTCGATAGTAAACGGAGGGTCATGGTTTTCAGCATGACCTTCTTGGTTTACTTGATCAGCAAGTTTCCTGACTTTTTGGTGATCCGCGTTGTCATGTTCCTCCTCATCTTTCGGGTAGAACGTCTCAGCGAGTAATTCAGCCGACTCTTTGGGACTAAGGGAGTAACCGTCTTTTATTAGAGGCAGGTCTTCTTGCCTTTTGGTTGTTTTCCCAATCACCCTGTAAATTCCTTCCCAAAGTCCTTCCTTATCTTGCTTTCCACAGAACTCTTTCCAACTGTCTATTTGTGCCTGTTTTGCCTGTTGTTCATACTTTTCTTTTATTTGCAGGTACTCACCGATGACCTTCTTCCTACGGACCGGCGCTGCACAACGGATTCTCCTCTTCCTGGATCTCACCTCTTTCTTCATCTGCGCGAGTTCGTCCGACCACCATGGTAAGTTACTATTTGTTTTTGTTTTCATTTTAGGGATAGTATTGTTGCATGTTATTGTTGTCAGTTTTGTGTATGTTTCTATTTTGTTTTCTAATTGGGCTTTGTTATTAATTTTGCTTATTTCTTCTTTGTTTAAATGATCTTCTTCTAGCAATTGGGCTAGTTTCTCATGAAAGAGGCTCCAATTAGCTTTTTTACTGTTGAAAATACGTGTGGTTCTTTGGATACTTATACCTTTTGCCCGTGTCAGTCTAATTTTAAAAGTTAATACATTGTGATCGGATGAAATCAGCCCCTCGTTTACCTTCCAGTCTTCAACCAGGTCTAGAAGATTCGCTGTGCAGGCTGTAATGTCCACAAAGCTCGTGTAGGTCTTTCCACCTCTAACGGTATCGAATGTTGGGGTATCTCCAACGTTGAGTACCTGCAAATCCATATCTTCTATTGTTCCAGCTAGTTCTTCTCCCTTCTCGTCTATTTTCAGGCTACCCCACCATGTATGTTTGGCATTTGCGTCCCCACCTATAATAAGCCTTTTAATCCCGATTCCTCTTTCAATCCTTCGCAGGTGTGTTAAAAAAGGCTCTATTGAGGTGTGGTTTGGTTCGAAGTAGTATGAGACTACCACGATCTCCCAGGCGCTGGTCCTGAGCTTCACCACCACGATGTTATTTGTGGTGAAGTCCGGGCAAAGGATGGCATCCATGTCTTTGTCAAACACAGCTATAGCTGCTTTGACTGCGCCATCACCCTGGTTTGCGTTCTGGAAGATCCTGGCTGTCCCATAGTCCTTCATTCGGCCGATTGTTCCAACGTAAGGCTCCTGAAGCAACGCATAGGCCATCTTACTGTTGTTTGCCTCAATCATCAATTCTTGTGTAGCTAGTGCTTTTCTTTGTAAATTAGCTTGGGCTGCAGTATACGGCCTTGCGTCGCTAGGAGGAGCCGTTTGGCTTGGGTCCACTTTAGCAATATGCTACAGAGGCTCGAGCCAGTGCGTCCCATCTTCTTCTGACCGGGCATTCGCTGCTAAAGGCGTTGTGGCCCGTTCTCTCTAGCTTGGTGTGCACACAGTTTGCGCACGTGGGGACGGCACCGGCCATCCACTCTGCACAATCTGTTCTGAGGTGGGGTCCACCGCAGTGACTACACTTCTCAGTCGTCTCCTTGCAGAATCTTCTGCCATGGCCATAGCCCAGGCAGAGTGAACATTGAACCAACGGCGATTGGTCCATGACTCGAACCTTCTGCAAGTCGATAAGGACTGTTTCGGCGTCTATTAGCCGTCTCCATATTGCAGGGGAGACCCTCAGAACGATGTGCTGCGTATGGGGGTTTCGTGTTTGCTTTTTGTAGGCTATCTCTATGGTGTCTCTAGAGTTTGTTGCTGGCAGTAGGCTTTTGTTTTGAATCCTCAGGGCACTGAGGATGTCCTCATCCTGGTTGTATTTCAGGACATCCTTCAGAATGACCAATGGGTTCTTATTTTGGACATTCTCTACATTTAACTCCTTGGCTTCTTGGAGTTTATTCCTGAATCTGTCTCGTTCTTCTTCTGTTCTGCATCCCACTATCACCTTCCTATCCTTTGCTTTCCTTATTCTCTCTACAGCTATCCCGCTTTCTTTTGCATTAACTGTCTTTCTGATTCTATCTAGTACTTCTTCACCTGTCTCTGTTTCGTCCTTGGCGCTGACCACTATCGAGTGTAGCGCGGTCTGTCTCTGGGGCTGTCTCCCAGTGGTAGCCGCTGCTACACTGGCGTAGGTTTGCTTTTCAATTGTTTCTTTGTGCTTTTCTATCGTCTCTGTTAGTTTTTCCATGTTCCTATTGTTTTCCCGAATCAGTTTTTCCTGCTCTTCTTTATGTTTCCTCATAGTGTCTCTAAATTTTTCCATCTGTTCATTACTTGCTTTTATGATTCTTGCTAGCTGTTCTTCTTCTTTCCCGCTGTGTTGTTTTTGGTTCACCTCTAGTTCTTGTTTTTTATCTTTCTTGGGTTCTTCTATTTCTTTCTTTCCTTTGACTCTTTCACATTCTTTTACCATGAGGTAAAGCCTTTCTGCTGCGCCGATTATGCTTTCTGCTAAGGACTTCTTAAAATTTTTTGATAGGCCAAGGTTTGTCTTTATAGTGACTAGGCACCCTCTAGCCTCACTCACTCGCTCTGTATTCTTCAAGCTAGGCTTGTTGTTGCAAGGGGAGTTTGCTGTTGTAGGCGTCCTGGCCCTGCTGTCCACTTGGGAGATAGTGTTCTTGGTTGTCGAGCATGAGGGCTGTCTCTGTGAAAGCCTCCCGGGCGAAGGTGTGTCTCCGAGACTTGGACCGTCCTTTGCAGGCTTCCATTCACCGGAGCCACTCCTGACCCATGAAGTCCGACCGGGATCGTCGTCTTTTTTGTGGCTACTAGGCTTTTGACCGAGCAGGCTTGCACTCGGACGTCTCCTTTGCGCGTCAACTCTATTTCTTCCTTTCTCTGTTCTTTTGTAAATGTCCTTCCATGTCTAGACTCGGGGCTTGAGCCACTGCCCATATGGGTTTTCTCCATAAATTCAATTTCTTGGTCTTCTTTATCGTCCCTCTGCGTCAACGCCTTATCTTCTTTTTCAGTCTCTTTCGTGAAAGTCAGCTTAAGAGGTTTTGGCGATCGTGACTCTATTTGTTTTTGGACTAATGCTTGGTTGGTCAGGTCATTCATGTCGCTGGATTTATCTCCCTGGCGGGAGGATCCCGCTTGCTCTACAATTTTGCTCTTCTTCGGAACGGGTGTACGTCCGAGCATTTTGACGGAGATCTCGTCAAGTGTAAATAAAAATTAAGTTTAGGTTTGTAAAAGTTGTAAAAAGTGTAAATATGATGTGAATATAATGTAAATATAAAATAAGAGATGAGGAAAAAATATTTTTACTCTATGTAGAGTCAGTCCTATGATTGATATGGCTTAAAAAGAGCACTACCAGTCCAAACCAAAATCGCAATACAATAACATACAAAGTTAAAAATAAAAATATTTTTGACTCTACAATAGAGTCGGTCTCTATTTAATAAAAATTTTCCCTCTGGTGTACTGTAATAAGCAGAAAACCGCGTCGATTTTAAGCCTCTGGTTCCGGAGATATGAGCTATGACATAGAACAGTATGACTATTGGGGGGGATGGGGGTGAAACCAGTAAATTTTTTCAAAATATTGTAATTAATATTTTTCAATATATTTAATTTATTAAATATATTGGTCGTCACCAAAATTATGCTATCTCGCTCCGTTTCAGAGATAAATGCATTTAAAGCTTTTTAAAAATTTTGAAAAATTCCTGGGGGTTTCGGAGGGGATAATAACAATTTTCGAAAATAAAGCTATAAGTAGAAAAATTTACACAATACGATATAAAAAGAATTTTTTAATTGCGGTTAACTAATAATAATTTGCAACAAATTTATAAAAGGGGGGCTAAGGGGATTTTGATTAAAATAAAATATTTTACAGGAAATATAAAATATAGTAAGTCTACGGTATAAAAGTATAATTTATTTCACTATAGCCCTCAAAATAAACAATTAAAAATTTTGACTTGGGGGAGGGGGGGTCGAGGTAAAGGGGGGGTTACAAAAAACTTATGATAAGGAGCGGCCTTATATATATTATATATATAATATATACAAATTTGAACAAAAAATTTGATATCTCCAGCCGTTGTCGAGATGCAAGCGTTTTAATCTATTTGCGGTTTGTAACTTTACTCTAAATTATCGCGCTCGGAAACCGCTCGTCTTAAAAATCTAAATTTTTTACAAAAATCTTTGACAACATAGGGACAGCCAATAAACAAAAAATAAACCTATGTTGTCGCTGAAGATTAATAATAAAAGCACTTACTGTAAAAATCAAAACCGCACAAAACTTTTCGAGTCTCTATCTCCGTCACTTATTATCCAAATTTTGATTTCGAAGTGCCTCCCTGCTGCGCTTCTAGAGGTCCTTGAGACCTCGTCCTTGGAAGTGGTGTAGCGGCACGGGGTCACTGACCACGCCGCCACGTGGTTTTTGTTTTTCTCGTTATAACTCCGTGCTCCTGCACGCAAAAAATCTGCAAGTTGGCAGACTTGTGGAGGACCAGGATACCTTCCGTTCCACAATTGAAAAATTGGGGGTCGTCGCTCAAAATCGGGAGAAAAATCACTTTTTATTTTGGAAATTGCACAAAATATCACTTTTTTGCCAATAACTTGGCTGCCACAGCACGGCGAGCAACACTCCTTTCACTAACGTGTGCGCCTTCACTTTATGCTTCTTCACATCTATCACACGTCAAAATCGAAGCACTTTTCACTATTTTTGCGAATTTTATAGCGCGGAGGGGCCTTTTTTCGTGGCGCTCTCGAGTGCGGTTCGAGCGCGAATGGTTAGGTTAGGTTAGGTTAGGTTAGGTTAGGTTAGGTTAGGTTAGGTTAGGTTAGGTTAGGTTAGGTTAGGTTAGGTTAGGTTAGGTTAGGTTAGGTTAGGTTAGGTTAGGTTAGGTTAGGTTAGGTTAGGTTAGGTTAGGTTAGGTTAGGTTAGGTTAGGTTAGGTTAGGTTAGGTTAGGTTAGGTTAGGTTAGGTTAGGTTAGGTTAGGTTAGGTTAGGTTAGGTTAGGTTAGGTTTTTTTTTTTTTATAAAATGTTGCCGACTAGTTAACTCAACAGATCAAAGGATCAGTGAGTGCGCTAGCCTGCTGTTACTTTTAAAATCCGTAATAACCTGTTGCTGTCAAATGCAACATCATTATAGACATGGACCTTTGAATTAAACCTGTAATTAAAATAAAAGTTACAAAAATAGTACTACATTTCTTAAAAACTAAGAACATTCACACAATATCACACTCACTCATTCATACAACCATTCACCCCTAAATTACATAGTTTACAGAATCAATATTGTTGACATAATTGAGTAATATTTATTCTTTTCTGCAATATAACTACTTATCATCTATCACATTTAATTATTTTTTTTATTTTTTTATTTTTTATTATTATTATATTTTTTTTTTTTCTTTTGTTCTATTTTTTTTTTCTTTTTCCCCCTTTGGCATCATATTCTTTTTTTTTTTTTTTTTTTGATCATTTATTTCCATTGTTTATCTTATTCTAAAATATCCTTATAATCATATTGTAATCAATAAATTATTAATAAAATTATTTTGAATGAACACTGTAAAAACATAATAAATGAATACAAACTTTAACCAATACATCCGTAGAAATAATAAGTATATTTCTCAGAGTACCGATTTAACAGAACAAAATAATACAAATATATAATTGATAGATCTGAAGTTAATTGTAATATACTAAGTATAATTATCTGATTCATAGACAATAGAATGTTATTATTATTATTATTATTAAAGTAAAATTTAATACAATTTTTTTTTTTCAGTAATACATCCGTAGAATTATCAATTTAATCCTTGGAGTACCAATGAAAGAAATAACAAATACAAATTATATAAAAATTTATTATATTTTACTAAATTCATTGTAATAAGTATTTTACTTTATATATAAACAAATCAAAATTTGCGTGACAAATTCGATTAATAATTAATAAATATTATTCATTAAATTATAATACATAGTAATGTTCAATAAAATAAAATCGACAAACTAATCTCTAAATTAACATTAAGCATGTACCTAAGTGATTACTAAGCCTCATAAATTATAAATGCAGCTATTAAGGTAGTTTGTTGATTTCAGGCCTCAGGAATATTAATTAATTTATATTTGTAGCATGAAGGGAAAGAGGATATATATAAAAAATAAGATGGAACAATCCAATAAAATACATATAGCTAGTAAAAAGTAGGGAATATACTCCAAGCGCCTAAACGCGGCGCCGGCGGCGGCGCCCACGCACACCCCCGATGCCGCGGCGCGACACAAGCAGCCGCTAAGGCATAACCCAAAGCGCCTCGACGCGGCGCCGTTCACGCACACCCCCGATGCCGCGGCGCGACACAAGCAGCCGCTAAGGCACAACCCTAAGCGCCTCGACGCGGCGCCGGCGGCGGCGTCCACGCACACCCCCGATGGTGCGACGCGACACAAGCCCCAATGCTGATTCTAATATTACTTATGGTGGAACTATACGCAAATTTTTTCATAGATAACGTAGAAGGATAACTACAAGGCTATTTGATGTTGATCATTCATCACATACATAATGTAGAAGGATAACTACAAGGCTATTTGATGTTGACCATCCAAAACTAAGGATGAAATAAATTTATACTGTCATAAACTATGCCTACTATTAGCGTAACTTGTGGCGAAAATAAATAATACACAGGGAAAGAACACTCTAAAACTATTAATAAGTTAAATAAATTTATTTTGAAGAGATACATATTCATTTTTTCGTGTTTTTAGAGATAGATATTCAACAGTTTTTCTATGATAACCCTTGTCCTAAAGTCTGTTCGGGGCACAAATCATTATGTATTTAATTCTGTTGCGCGGCCGCGCTCATGGATGTTCAACAATTTAGCAGAGTGTAGGTTTGCAGCGGTTCTTACTTCTTGATGTAACCAAACTCCAGGGCCACAGCCACTCTCAACAAGCCTGTACAGCTCAACCATCCTATACGTCCACAAACCAAACGATGTACAGACTGCTGCGCTCCCACACTACTAAAGCCGATGAAGCGGAGCAGAGCCAAACCA
Source organism: Eupithecia tripunctaria (assembly GCA_955876795.1). NCBI lineage: Eukaryota > Metazoa > Arthropoda > Insecta > Lepidoptera > Geometridae > Eupithecia > Eupithecia tripunctaria. The sequence continues at coordinate 34,009 of OY041623.1, read as the reverse complement.
CATCGACACCAGTGTCACACTCCAGAGAGCCCATGAGTGAAGGACCGTGCAAGCATGCATACACCCATGCATATCACATACATGTATTTTATACATGTACATTACATGCATGCCTGCAGGCATACCTATGAACACCCCCTGACCCGATTTTACAATGCACCGTGCAACACCAATACTTGTGCCGTCTAGCCCCACTCCACCACGCCAGCCACAACACCGCTGGAACACAACAGTCCATACCTATTCTAATCTATCCTACTCTATCTAAACAACACAACTACTCTATCTACTCTGTAGAAGTACAAAACTAAATTAACCGCGCGGGCTCACAAACACACAACTATAAATCTATCAATAATTCATCGAAAAATTTATCCAGGCTCAATGTGGTACATTATATCCTAAAAAACAAAAAGGAACATACAGCATTCTGTGTCTAGTAGTGTGTTGAGAAGTTATTGGCATAATATTACACCAATTTACTGTCTCAACTTAGACAAAAATAATGTAAACAACAAAAAACAAAACAGACATTGAATTGAGGTTATGATTACGTCACCTGTCAGCCCTGAAAAGCTGTCAACGTCAAACTCAGAGACAACGACCAAGGTCCTTCGTCCGTGGTCAGAGGGAATAACATCTAACATTTATAAACAAAATTAGCATACTAATAAAAAACAAAGTTAAAATAAATACAAATAGAAAATAAATTAATTTGCTCTGGGGTAAGTTTTAATAAATTATAATTTTTGCAATTGAATTTCATAGACTTCCCAGTTCCGACCACAACAAAAGAAACCAGAGATTATAAACCCGGTCGGGCCCCATTGCCAAGTACACTTTTTGCCCGTAAGCTAAAACTATTTAGGCAACAAAAGACAAATTTTTAACAATGACAAATGAAGTTAAAACGAGAAAACGTTAAAATATAATTTAAATAATAATTCCGACCCAACCACGGCAGCAGACTAGACTGACCGACGACGGCAAACAAGAGCAACCAAGAACATAATGTAGAGCCAACCAAGTACGGTTCCAGACAAAAAAAAAAGAAGAAGAAGACTCGATGCTAACTCAAAACAAAAACTAACAAAACAAACAAATGAAATCGAAACGAAACAAAACGAGACAAATACCTAATTATTGAGTCTAAAAATCAAAGTGAACCATTGCAGACAGCAGAACAACAAAGTCAAACACGTAAGTACTAATCATTTTCAACAAAAGACCCATTCTCTCTGCCAATTATGCGAAGAATATTCTTCGCAAAAGACAGGAAAATAGGTCTGTAGTTATTGTCACCAATTATTGCCTCTAAATTATTAAGATTAATATCGATATCCATTCTGCTCTCGCAGTCGTACCTTAGCAATCCAAATCTGCCACATTCCAACAAAAGATGCTGTACAGATTGGTCAGTATCGTCACCGCAAGAGCACAATGGAGAATGCGCTAAGCCGAACCTAAATAAATATGAATTAAAGGTTAGGTTAGGTTAGGTTAGGTTAGGTTAGGTTAGGTTAGGTTAGGTTAGGTTAGGTTAGGTTAGGTTAGGTTAGGTTAGGTTAGGTTAGGTTTTTTTTTTTTTTTTTTTTTTTTTTTTTTTTTTTTTTTTTTTTTTTTATTCCTACTCAGTTTTCCCCGAATAAGGGTTCAGGATTCAAATACAGGGTGTTCTTTATTTTCTTAATCTATTTCTTACAGTTTACTTTTTCTTTATTACAATCTTATTATATACATTATACATAATATTATTCTTACGACAAATCTTAATTACTGTTTTCTTACATTTAACTTATCTTTTACAACTTATGTCCTTACTTTGCTACGATTAATATAATTCAATATAATAACCTAACAAATACTTATTTATCTAGTCTTATTCCTATTATTCACTACTTTACATATTTGAGCGCAGTAATTTACAAAATCATCAGAGCTTGCTTTACTGGTAAGCAGCTCCTGCAAGTTATCTTTTACTATTTTTAATCCTATTTTCTGTTCGAAACTGAATCTGAGAGCTGCGTGAGCTGGGCACTGTGTTAAGATGTGTGGCACGTCCTCGTCAGTGTCTGGCTCACAGATGCATGATGGGTTATCCTTGCACTTGAACCGGTTCAAATACTGGGAGAACCCACCATGCCCCGTGAGTATCTGAGTAAGTACACCCGTTGGTCCAGCCTTTCGCACGAATCGGTACGCGCACCTAACGTCTGGGAGGAAGAGTTTTGTAATGGACGCGGTGTCCCCGGCTTTGTATCGAGCGTCCCATTCTATCAAGAATGTCTCTCTTATTGTCCGCTTGATATACGATACAGGACATCGGTCGTACCCTGGTTTCCTTTTAGACGCGAGGGCGGCCTCCTTGGCCAATTCGTCGGCACGCTCATTGCCCGGTAGCCCTGCATGGGCTTTGACCCAGTACAGGGAAACATCCTTGCCTTGGGTCAACGCCAACCGCAGATTACTTCTGGTTTCTACTGCGAGAGGATGGAGGATGCCATGGTTAGCGACCGTCTCCAATGCGGCCATCGAATCGCTGTACAGACCATAGCATCGCTCCCTCCTCCCGAGGATCACCTCCGTAGCCTTGCATATGGCAAGCAGTTCCGCCTGGTAGACAGTGCAGTACGCGGACAGACTGAGCTTGAGGTTCACGATCTCGGCCTCACTGTCCCACAGGGACAGTGCTGCTCCAACCTTCCCCTCAATCTTGCTGCCGTCGGTGAATATTCGTACCTGCTGCACATTGTACCTGTCCACAAGGCTTTGGTCTTCCAGGCGGACACACTCATAGCTCATATGTTCAGCCGGGTGGGGAGACTCTGCAAATCCCACCGGACGCTCAGGCTCTCTGTCCTTAAGACAAGGCAGGAATGACCCTCTCTTCGCCTCGTACAGTGCGGCTGCTTCCTGTATCCTGAGGTCGAGAGGCAGTATCCCGGCCAGGACTAGTGCTGAGTTCAAGGAAACTGTTCGGTAAGATTTGCAGATCTTCTGGGCGAAACCTCTCTGAACCATGTCGAGCAACTTGCGCACCCCGAGTTTCTTGGCGGCAGGCGCCCACACCGGCGAGGCATACATTATGATAGGCTCAATTGTAGCCGTGTAGATCATATGTATGACCTCGGTATGTAACCCCCAATCTACTCTCGCGGCCTTTGAGAGCTGCTTATAAATTTCAAGAGCCCTCTTGCATTGTTGTGCGACGTGCGTGTTAAATGTCAGTTTATCGTCAATAGTCAGTCCTAGGATCTTCACCTCCCGTGACATGCCAACGCTCACCCCTCCCATGGTCAGCAGCGGGGTATCGTACTTCAGCTTCTTGGTAAGTACCATTGCGCAAGTTTTGTGCGGCGCAAACTTCAGCTTGTTCCGAACACCCCACTGCTGCACATAGGCCAGCGCCGCGTTGGCCTGCCCCGAGACGTCAAGCCCAGTGTCTCCGTCAAAAACTAACACCACGTCGTCGGCAAAGGCCTGCACCCACACCCCCCTATCCCCCAACTCCCGCAACAGAGGATCCAGAAGAAGGTTCCATAAGATGGGACCACCGATTGACCCTTGCACACAACCCTTGTTGGTGCTCCTCGTGCATTCTTCCCCGGCGAATCTTACACTGACTTTTCTGCAGTCGAGATAGCTGTCGAGTAGCCTCCTGATATTGACCGGACACTTTTCCTCAGCCAGACGAATTCGAATGATCGGCCACCACGCGCTATCGAAGGCGCCCTCTATATCCAATGACACTAGGGTTACCAGCTTTTTCAGCCTGATCCTGTCCTTGACATGGTTTATTAGCGTATAGAGGGCGTCTTCGGTGCTCCTCTGTGGCATGAATCCAAACTGGCGAGTACTGATCCTCGGTACTAGGTGCCATTTAATCCGTGCTACTGTCATCTTCTCCAGAACCTTCCCCAAGACCGGCAGTAGGCCAATAGGCCTATAAGCCTTGGGGTTCGTGTAGTCATCCTTGCCCGGTTTTCTCAGAACAACCACGGTTGCCTGCTTCCAGATGTTCGGGAAGTGACCCATTTCCAGGTACTTGTTAAAGAGGGCAAGGGACGCGTCCAGGTCCTGGTAGATCGCTCTACTGCAGATATCCGCTGTGAAGCCATCCGCTCCAGGGGCCTTCTTTGGGTTAAAACTCCCCACCGCGGTCTTTAGCTCAAGCAGTGTAAACGGCGGGTCATGGCATTCATCATGCTTCCACTCGTTTACCCGCTTTGCCGCTTCTCTAACGCGGCGATGTTCCTCATCGTCAGTTTCCTCGAGGTCTTGTGGGTAGAATGTCTCCGCTAGTAAGTTCGTCGACTCTCTTGGGTTTAGGAATGCACCGTCTTTGGTTAGGGTCAAGTCTTCTTGTCTCCTGGTGGTCCTACGGATGATGCGGTAAATACCGTCCCATACTCCTTCCTTGTCCTGTCTTCTACAGAACTCCTTCCAGCTGTCTATTTGGGCTTTCTTGGCTTGGCACTCATATTCCTCTTTCTTTTTCAGGTACTCAGCTACCACTATTAATCTGCGGTGAGGTGCCGCGTTCCTGATCTTTCGCCTGAAGGTAGTGGTAACTTTTTTCAGCCTTGCGAGCTCATCATTCCACCATGGGACCTTGAGCACCTCAGTACTCTTCTTTATTGGCATGCTGGCCTTGCATGCCTCAGTGATGGCATCTGTAAAATTTAGGGTAAGAGTTTCTAAATCTGTTTTACTGTTTATTAATGTAATGTCTTCTAAATTTATATTAAGGTCTAATTTTATTTGAGCTAGTTTGCTGTCAAATAGGTCCCATTTCGCTTTTCTTGTGTTGTAGAGCCTTGTTGTCCTCTGTACTTTGAGGCCTCTACAACGGCGGAGTTGTATTTCAAACAAGATAGCGTTGTGGTCCGAGCTCGTCATCTCCTGGTCTACCCTCCAGTTATCTACCAAATCTAGTAGGTCTTCCGTACAGGCTGTAATATCTACGAAACTTGTGTACGCCACGTTACCCCTCACGGTGTCGAAAGTGGGCGTATCACCTGTATTGAGTACCTGTAATCGGTTAGGTTAGGTTAGGTTAGGTTAGGTTAGGTTAGGTTAGGTTAGGTTAGGTTAGGTTAGGTTAGGTTAGGTTAGGTTAGGTTAGGTTAGGTTAGGTTAGGTTAGGTTTTTTTTTTTTTTTTTTTTTTTTTTTATTCTCCATCCTACCCCTAGCTTTACCAGGGACCTGGTCTACACTACCCATTCATTCTTGTTCTGTCTTATATGCTTCTCGCACTTCCATTCTTCATACTTAATCTTTCTTTTATCCGTCTCCGTTCGTACTTATATTTACTCATTTAACTATTTTCTCCTATTTCTTTATTTTCTTGGGTATTAAGAGACACACAAAAATATTTATTTTCTTAAAATGATTACAGTTTTCTTAATCTACTTTACATTTCGAGGGCACAAATTTATATAATATAAATTATATAATTGTGACTCCTTAGTTTCTACTTATTTCTACTTATTGCTATTTTAACAATTTTTTCACAGAAATCTAAAAATATATATCTTTTATTCTTATCTTCTAATATTTTGCACAAGTTTTCCTTTTTTAGGTCTAATTCTATTTTATGTTCCAAATCGTATCTGTCTCTTCCAAACCTGGGGCAATCTGTGACAATATGGACTACGGTTTCATCAACGTCTAAGTCACAAGGACACGATGGACTCTCCTTGCACCTGAACCGATGCAGGTACGAGGAGAATCCTCCGTGCCCTGTGAAAAGCTGGATCATGATGGGACTCAGTGTTAATGTTTTGACTAGTCGGTACGCCCTTATTGCGTTCGGGAAGAATAGCCTTGTGATCGCGCCTTGGTTTGCATTTATGTAGCGTTTGTTCCATTCGCAAAGCGAGTCCCGTCGGATTTCTCGCTTTGCGAATGAAACCGGACAGCTGTTATAATTTGGCTTCGTTTTTAGCTTCAGAGCTGCGCATTTTGCCAACTCATCGGCCCTTTCGTTTCCCTCCAATCCCGCATGAGCTTTAACCCAAAATAAGCTCAGTATTTTGTTCATTTGTTTAAGCTCATGTATGTCTGCTCTAATTTGGACTGCAAGGGGATGGGGGGAAAATAAGTTGACAACCGTTTCGAGGGCCGATCGCGAATCGCTGAAAATGCTGCAGCTTGGCTTCCGCCTTTTGAGCGCCTCTTTTGTGGCCTCAGCTAGAGCCAGCAATTCAGCCTGATAGACGGTGCAACATTCATCCAGCCTCAATTTGCGGGTACTTATCTCGGCGGCACCTTCCCTGATGGATAGTGCGGCGCCGACTTTTCCCTCGATTCTGCTGCCATCTGTGAAGATATTCAGGCAGCTGTCAAGGCTCTGGTTTAATGTTGCCTCGTCCATCAAGCAGGTGAATGTCAACTCCATCTGCACCGCTGGGTGTGGCATCGCTGCGTACGGTACTGGCATCTCGATACTTCGGTCTCCTATTACTCGCTGGGTATAGCCTTTCTTCGTCTCATAAAGCGAGGCTGCTTCCCGGATTCTTATATCCAGTGGAAGCAACCCAGCCAGTAATAGCGCCGAGGTTAGTGAGACAGTCCTGTAGCCTTTTACTATTTTCTGTGCGAAACCACGCTGCACTGTTTCCAGCTCCTTCTTCACGCAGATCTTATTTGTTGCAGGCGCCCATATACTTGCAGCATATAGTATGGTGGGCTCTACCACTGCCGTGTAAATGACCCTAATTACATCCGAATGGAGGCCCCAAGTTACTTTTGCAGCTCTCGAGAGCTGCTTGTAGAAATTGAGCGCTTTACGGCAGACGTTCGCGGCATGCGAGTTGAAAGTCATTTTATCGTCGATGGTGAGCCCCAACAATTTAATTTCCCTGGACATGCCAATGTCGCACCCGCCCATGCTAAGACGCGGGGTATCGTGCTTGAGTTTGCGCGTGATGACCATGGCCATGGTTTTATGTGGCGCAAACTTCAGCTTGTTTCGGATACCCCACGTCCGAACATGCTCAAGTGCGGCGTTGGCCTGCCTCTCGATCTCTTGCGAAGTCTCACCAGCAAAGACAAGCACCACGTCGTCCGCGAACGCCTGCACGTAATCGCCTCTACCATGCAGCTCCCTTAAAAGTGGGTCTAGGAGCAAATTCCAAAGAATTGGACCACCTATGGACCCCTGCACACATCCTTTTTTTGTGGACTTTTCAAACTCTTCCCCAGAGTAGCGGACTTTCACTCTTCGGTTTCGCAGATAACTGTCGATCACCCTTCTCAAATTTATTGGACATTCTTCCTCTGCCAGTCGAACTCGGATCTGTGGCCACCACGCGCTATCGAAGGCCCCCTCTATATCCAGCGACACAAGCGTTAACAGTTTCTTTTGATCTAGTTTACTGTTAATGTATCGCATAAGGGTATAAAGGGAGTCCTCGGTGCTCTTCTGTGGCACGAATCCGAACTGGCGAGTACTCATTCTTGGTAAAAGATGAAACTTGATCCGGGTGACCAACATTTTCTCAAATATTTTACCTAGCACTGGAAGGAGCCCGATAGGCCTGTAGGATTTCGGTGTGCTATAGCTCTCCTTCCCCGGTTTCCGAAGCACTATCACGGTGGCCTCCTTCCATAGATCCGGGAAGTGAGCGAGTTCGAGGCACTTGTTTAACATACCTAAAAACATGTTGGGATCGTTTTTTATGGCCTCTACGCATATATCGACCGTGAAGCCGTCCGCTCCAGGTGCCTTCTTCGGATTAAATGCTTTCATCGCAGATCTTAGTTCGGTCATCGTGAACAGTGGGTCGCAAGGGTCAGCTTGCTCCTCACTATTTACCGTCTCTGCTTCAGCGCGGATCCTGCGATGTTCGGCATTGTCAGCATCTGTGTGGTCCTCCGGATAAAACGTTTCTGCCAAGGCCTTCGCGGAGCCTCTAGCATCGAGTACTCTGCCTTCAACCTGAAGCGGCACATCCTCTTCCCTTTTTCTAGTCCTACCTATAACCCTGTATATTCCCTCCCACACACCCTCCCTATCCTGCTTACAGCAAAAGTCCTTCCAACTCTCTACCTTTGCCTTCTTCGCCTCTAACTCATACTCTCTTTTCTTTTCCAGGTACTCTTCAATGACTCCCGGCCTCCGGACTGGTGCAGCGCATCGGACTCTTCTCTTCCTTCTGGCGACCTCCTGTTTCAACTGTGCGAGTTTCTCGGACCACCACGGTATGTTTAGTATTTGTGTGTGTTTCTTTGCAGGTATGGAAAGTGTGCATGCGTTTGTTATTGCTTGTGTGTATGTGTGTACGACTGCTTCTATTTGTTTAGTGTCATGTATGTGCTCTACTTTTGTACATGTGAGGTGGTGGTCTATTTTAAATTGGTTCAATTTCTCATGAAATTGAGCCCAATTTGCTTTTTTTGTGTTGTAGAGCCTTGTTGTGCGTGTAATTTGTGTTCCGTGTGCTTTGTGTAGCTGTATGTTAAATTTAATCGCGTTGTGGTCTGAGCTCGTCAAATTCTCCACAACGGTCCATCCATCCACAAGAGTCAGCATGTCCTCAGAGCAGACCGTGATGTCGATGTGGCTGACGTACCTTTTGTCTCCTCTCACAGTGTCGAAGGTCGGTTTTGAGTCAACATTGAGCACCTGGAGCCCTTTACCATCTATGAAGTTCATGAGCTCCTCCCCCCTGGAATTTGTTCTGACGCTTCCCCACCAGGTGTTCCAGGAATTTACGTCTCCTCCAACAATAAGCCTCGCTGATCCAAGTTCGGTAGTCACTCTGCTCAGATGTTCCAGGTATGGTTCCAGAGGCTCAGTTCCCTCCAAGTAGATGGAGACCAGATTTACCTCCCAGGCACTAGTTCGGATCCCTACCACGGCGATGTTATTGGTGGTGAGCTGTGGGTATTGGATAACATCCAAGGTAGAGTCTAGTACTGCAATAGCTGCCTTTACCATCCCCTCACCCGGATCCGTACTCTGGTAGATCCTAGCGCCTGGGTATGTCCTCAACTTCTTGGGGGCCCCAACGTAGGGTTCCTGCAAGAGGAGTGCTGCAACTCTACATTTTGTGGCTGCAAGGAAAACCTCATCTGTTGCCAGCGTCTTCTTTTGGAGGTTTGTTTGCATGATCTTGTAATGGACGCCCTTAGCAATAGGCCACGGTGGATCTCGCAAATGTTTCCCATTTGCGCCTCACCGGACATTCGTTGCTAAAGGCGCCATGGTCGATTTTTGCAGCCTTGGCTTTATTGCAGTTTATGCAGCAGGGGGGAATTCCACTCAGCCAGTCAGGGCATTCTGTTCTTAGGTGCGCCCCACCGCAGTGGCTGCATACATCGACTGCTTCTGAGCAGAACCGCTTCCCATGCCCGTACCCTAAACAGCGCGAGCACTGTATAAGGGGGGACTGATCGGCGACTCTGACTCTCTGCATGTCGATATGAAGAGCCCCTGCGCCGGTCAGACTCTGCCAGAGTCTGGGCGACACCTTCATAACGATGTGGGTTGTGAGGGGGTTTCTTGCCTTGCGGCGATAGCGTATTTCTATACGGTCATCGTCGCCGCCCAGATTCCTCAGTAAATGCCCGTTTTGTGTACGGATGGCTTTTAACACATCCTCATCCGTGTTGCTCTGCAGGACGCCGTATAGGATGACAAGAGGGTCTTTGTTCTTGACATCCTCCACGCTGAGATGCCCTTCCCTCTCCGCTATTCTTACCTTTATCTTTCTTAGCTCTTCCTCATTTTTACAGCCTACTATTATCTTCCTGTCTTTTGCTTTTCTTATTTTGTCAATTCTTGCTCCTTCTTCCTTGGCATTGACAACCTTTCTTATTCTATCAAACACTTGATCTCCTGTCTCCTGGTCATCCGTAGAAGAAACTATGATGGAGTGCATGGCGGTGTTTTCCGGATCCCGTTTGTTTGGAGAACCCGCTGCAACACTCGCATAGGAGCCTCTGCTAGCATACCACTCCTGCTGTGTTTTAAGCGTATCTGTTAGTCTCACCATTTCCTTCTTGTGATCTTCCAGAAACCTACCATGCTCCTCCATCTTCCGAATCAGTTCTTCCCCTTGCCCGGTTATCTCTGTTGCGAATTTTATAGCGCGGAGGGGCCTTTTTTCGTGGCGCTCTCGAGTGCGGTTCGAGCGCGAATGGTTAGGTTAGGTTAGGTTAGGTTAGGTTAGGTTAGGTTAGGTTAGGTTAGGTTAGGTTAGGTTAGGTTAGGTTAGGTTAGGTTAGGTTAGGTTAGGTTAGGTTAGGTTAGGTTAGGTTAGGTTAGGTTAGGTTAGGTTAGGTTAGGTTAGGTTAGGTTAGGTTAGGTTAGGTTAGGTTAGGTTAGGTTAGGTTAGGTTAGGTTAGGTTAGGTTAGGTTAGGTTAGGTTTTTTTTTTTTTATGTTGCCGACTAGTAAACTCAACAGATCAAAGGATCAGTGAGTGCGCTAGCCTGCTGTTACTTTTAAAATCCGTAATAACCTGTTGCTGTCAAATGCAACATCATTATAGACATGGAACTTTGAATTATACCTGTAATTAAAATAAAAATAACAACAATAGTACTACATTTCTTAAAAACTAAGGACATTCACACAATATCACACTCACTCATTCATACAACCATTCACCCCTAAATTACATAGTTAACAGAATCAATATTGTATACATTATTTAGAAATATTTATTCTTTTCTGCAATATAACTACTTATCATCTATTACGTTTACTTAATATATATATTTTTTTCCTGTTTTTTTTTTATATTATTATTATTAATTTTTTTTTTTTTTTTTGTTCTATTTTTTTTTCCTTTCCCCCTTTGGCATCATATTCTTTTTTTGTTTTTTTGATCAAATTTTTCCATTGTTTATCTTATTCTAAAATATCCTTTTAATCATATTGTAAACAATAAATTATTAATATAATTATTTTTAATGAAACACTGTAAATACATAATAAATGAATACAAATTTTAACCAATACATCTGTAGAAATAATAAGTATATTTCTCAGAGTACCGATTTAACAGAACAAAATAATACAAATATATAATTGATAAATCTGAAATTAATTGTAATATACTAAGTATAATTATCTGATTCATAGACAATAGAATGTTATTATTATTATTATTTTTAAAGTTAAATTTAATACAATTTTTTTTCAGAAATACATCCGTAGAATTATCAATTTAATCCTTGGAGTACCAATGAAAGAAATAACAAATACAAATTATATAAATAATTCATTATATTTTACTGAATTCATTGTAATAAGTATTTTACTTTATATATAAACAAATCAAAAATTTGCGTAACAAATTCGATTAATAATTAATAAATATTATTCATTAAATTATAATACATAGTAATGTTCAAAATAAAATAAAATCGACAAACTTATCTCTAAATTAACATTAAGCGTACCTAAGTGATTACTAAGCCTCATAAATTATAAATGCAGCTATTAAGGTAGTTTGTTGATTTCAGGTCTCAGGAATATTAATTAATTTATATTTGTAGCATGAGGGGAAAGAGGATATATATAAAAAATAAGATGGAACAATCCAATAAAATACATATAGCTAGTAAAAAGTAGGGAATATACTCCAAGCACCTAAACGCGGCGCCGGCGGCGGCACCCACGCACACCCCCCATGCCGCGGCGCGACACAAGCAGCTGCTAAGGCACAACCCTAAGCGCCTCGACGCGGCGCCGGCGGCGGCGCCCACGCACACCCCCGATGCCGCGGCGCAGCGCAAGTAGCCGCTAAGGCACAACTCCAAGCGCCTCGACGCGGCGCCGGCGGCGGCGCTCAGGTACACCCCCGATGCCGCGGCGCGGCACAAGTAGCCGCTAAGGCACAACTCCAAGTGCCTCGACGCGGCGCCGGCGGCGGCGCCCACGCACACCCCCGATGCCGCGGCGCGGCACAAGTAGCCGCTAAGGCACAACTCCAAGTGCCTCGACGCGGCGCCGGCGGCGGCGCCCACGCACACCCCCGATGCCGCGGCGCGGCACAAGTAGCCGCTAAGGCACAACTCCAAGTGCCTCGACGCGGCGCCGGCGGCGGCGCCCACGCACACCCCCGATGCCGCGGCGCGGCACAAGTAGCCGCTAAGGCACAACTCCAAGTGCCTCGACGCGGCGCCGGCGGCGGCGCCCACGCACACCCCCGATGCCGCGGCGCAGCGCAAGTAGCCGCTAAGGCACAACTCCAAGTGCCTCGACGCGGCGCCGGCGGCGGCGCCCACGCACACCCCCGATGCCGCGGCGCAGCGCAAGTAGCCGCTAAGGCACAACTCCAAGTGCCTCGACGCGGCGCCGGCGGCGGCGCCCACGCACACCCCCGATGCCGCGGCGCGGCACAAGTAGCCGCTAAGGCACAACTCCAAGTGCCTCGACGCGGCGCCGGCGGCGGCGCCCACGCACACCCCCACACCCCCCTGACATGTTTCAAATTTAGGATAACAGCTTTAAATTTAAGCTGACAGACCTAAACAACTCAATTTAGTTAAAATGGCTATAATCATATTTATTCCTTGCGTAACCTTTTAGTTGCTTGAAAAATTCAACTATTAAACTAACGGTCTTAAAATTAGGATAGCAGCTCTAAAATTTTATTGATAGATCCAAGAGAACTTAACTTAGTTAAAAGTAGCTTTAACCCTATTTTTAGCATTACATTTTAGCTATAGTTAGAAATGTCTACCTAGTTTCAGCAGGCATCCAATTAGGCCATGATTAAAATTTTTCACTTTTAAACTAGTATCAATTTGACTTCTAAACGATTTCTCATACAAATGGATGAACTGTATGAATCATGTTAAGAAGTATTTTGAAATAACATTTTAGAAAAAGAAACCATATTTTTGTTCAACACACAACTACTCAACTCAGAGAGTTTTGCAATTTTGAAAAACGTTTTAATATAGGTATTTTAGGACCTGTATAGAAAATACCATAACTTTTAGGTCTACCTAGCATAGAAAAATCAGAAATCCCAGAGTTTAAGTAAGAAATCACAAAACAACTAAACCGACACCAGTGTGTCGGTTTGTAATAGTTCCCTCTTAATGTACCAAACTCCATGGGCAGCCCGTGCAACTCAACTCAATCCATCCTACACCTACACAAACCAAAGACTGACTGCTATGCTCCCACGCTACCAAAACCGATGAAGCGGAACAGAGCCAAACCACATCGACACCAGTGCCACACTCCAGCGAGCCCAGGAGTGAGGGAGCGTGCAAGCATGCATACGCCCATGCATATCATATACATATATTTAATACATGTACATTATATGCACAGACATACCTATGAACACCCCCTCATCCAATCATACAATACAACGTGCGACACCAATACCAGTGCCGTCTAGCCCCACTCCGCCACGCCAGCCACAACAACGCTAGAACACAACAGTCCATACCTATTCTACTCTATTTAATCTGTAGAAGTGCAAAACTAAATTAACCGCACGGGCTCACAAAACCCTACCATAATTCTATCAATAATTCACCGAAAAATGATCCAGGCTCAATGTGATAGATTTATACCCTAAAAAACATACAGCATTCCGTGTCTATTAGTGTGTTGAGTAGATATTGGTAGTTATTATCAAATCTACACCAATTTACTGTCTCAACAAACTGTAAACAACAAAAACAAGGCAGACACGAATTGAAGTTATGATTCCGTCATCTGTCAGCCCTGAGATCTACTTCCCTGTCAAAGTCAAACTCCCATGTCAAAGGCGTTACGACGACCAAGGGTGATTTACTTCGTCCGTGGTCAGAGGGAATAAAATCTCACATTTATAAACAAAATTAGCATACTAACAAAATACGAAGGTTTAAATAAATAAAAATAGAAAATAAGTTAATTTGTGTTAGGGAAAGTTTAATAAATTATAAATTTTTAAAATTGAATTTCTTAGACTTCTAAGTTCCGACCACAGCAAAATAAACCAGAGATTATAAACAGCCGGGCCCCAATCACAAGTACAATTTTTGCCCGTAAACTAAAACTGGAACTATTTAGATAATAGGCAACTTAAGACAAATAAATTTAAACAAAAGAAGTTAAAACGAGAAAATGTATAATTTAAAAATACCTTCCTATAATCCCGACCCAACCACGGCAGCAGACTAGACTGACCGACGACCGACGTCGACGGTTTGCAACAAAGAGCACAATGTGGAGTCAACCAAATACGATTCCATTCAAAGAAAAAAGAAGAAGAAGACTCAGTGCTAAATCAAAACAAACAAACGAATCACAACAAAACAATTATTGAAAATTAAAATGAAAGTGAACAAAATAAAATTGCAGATAGCAGAAACAACAAAATTAAATACGTAAGTACTAATTATTTTCAATAAAAGACCCATTCTCTCTGCCGATTATGCGAAGAATATTCTTCGCAAACGACAGGAAAATAGGTCTGTAGTTATTATCACTAATTATTTCCTCTAAATTATCAACATTAATATCGATATCCATTGTACTCTCGCAGTCGTGCCTTAACAATCCAAACCTGCCACATTCCAACAAAAGATGCTGTACAGATTGGTCAGTATCTTTACCGCAAGAGCACAATGGAGAATGCGTTAAGCCGAACCTAAATAGATATGAATTAAAGCCGCCATGCCCGGTAAGAATTTGACAGTAATAATTATCTAGGCTAACTTTTGTCAGTGTCCTATATGCCAATGAAACGTCCTTGAAAAATAACTTTGTTGTACTGCCTGTCTGGGATGAATCATATACCCGTTGCCACTCATCAATACTGCTCGACCTCGCCAAGCCCTTAGCATAGGACAGAGGGAACCTGTCGTAGAATGGCTGTCTTCGATCTCTCAGGGCCGCTTGCTTCGCCAACTCATCGGCCCTCTCATTGCCCTCAATACCGCAATGGGCTTTGACCCAGTACAAAGAAATAGTTTTACCATCCTGGGCAAGCATTAACATTTTTTCCTTGATTGCAGCGACCAATGGATGAAGTGAATTAGGGTCGCTCACTGCCTCGAGGCTGGACCTAGAATCGCTGGCGATACTGAAAGTGGGCTCCCGTCTGCTTTCAACCAATTGGAGAGCTCTCAGTATCGCACACAGCTCTGCCTGGAATACACTGCAGAAGCTTTCCAGCCGGAATCTAGTGTGTCGGACTTCACGCCCCCCGGACCAAATGGTAACAGCACCGCCCACCTTGCCCTCCAGCTTGCTGCCATCTGTGTAAAGGATGGGCTCATCGCTCCCTAGACTCAATGCTACCTCCTGAGACTCGATAAGCCCAAACCTTATGCACTTTCTTTCCGCAGGGTGGGGTAAGGAGAATGGACTTATCCTGAGCTCCATACTACGCCCCGGCAAACCCGTTAATGGCTCTCCTCTCTTTACTCTGTAGATAAGTGCATTCTCCCTCAACCTCAAGGGCAGAGGCAGCAGTCTCGACAGCAGGACACTAGACACCAAAGATGTTGTGCGGTGAGCTTTACTTATCTTGATAGCGAAAGATCTAGTGAGGCTGTTTAGAATCTTTTGTGCGTAAACCCTGTCAGAGACATCCGCCCAACTACTGGCCGCATATAGAACCGTAGGTTCCACCACAGCGACATAGATAAGTCTCAAAATATCAGAATTAAGACCCCATTGTGCACGTGCCGCTCTAGAGACTACCTTATAAAATGCAATAGATTTATTGGCAACTGTCTCTAGGTGCATTCTGAAATTAAGAATGGGGTCTATAGTTAATCCTAATATTTTGAGACTTGATCCATAAGCTATAGGGACACCCTCCATAACAATACTGGGAGTATGGTACCTGAGCTTCTTTGTAATGAGCAGTGCCTGCGTTTTATCAGGAGCAAATTTTAATTTCAGGCCTTCTCCCCACCGAGTGATCACCTCCAGCGCCCGGTTGACCATGCCCTCCAACTCAACTCCATCGGCTGCGGCGGCGATCATCAGGAGGTCGTCCGCGAAGGCCTGCACCCTGACGCCCCCGTACTGCGTCTGCTCCAGCACCGGCTCCAGCTGAAGGTTCCAGAGGATCGGCCCGCAGGTGGACCCCTGTATACAACCCATGCTGGTGTTTCTGTGTACTACTTGCCCAGCATATTTAAGTACAATTTTTCTGTCTGATAGGTAATTAAGAATGAGGCGCGCCACCTCAGTATCTACATTGTTAGCCCTTAGCTGTTCTATAATAGCGGGCCACCAGGTGTTGTCGAAGGCGCCTTGAATATCTAGAGAGACTAACGCGATAACCTTCTTTTGTTCCAGGCTCGAGCGAACAAGGGACATGGCGTCGAATAAGGCGTCCTCCGCGCTCCGCTGCGGAGTGAACCCGTACTGGAAGGGGCCCAGGCGACCCTCCTTGCCGAGCTGCCACTGCAATCGGTTCACGAACAGCTTCTCGAGCATCTTCCCGAAGACGGGAAGAAGCCCGATCGGTCTGTACGACTTAGGAGTGGAGTAAGTATCTTTGCCCGGCTTGGGGATCACCTTAACGGTCGCCACCTTCCACGATGTAGGGAAACAGCCCAGCCGAAGGCACTGCGAGTACAGCCCCACAAGTAGGGCCTTGTCACATCTGTAGGCCCGGAGGCAGATGTCCAGCGTGAGCCCGTCGCCCCCGGGCGCTCTCTTAGGGCTCATCGTTCGCAGTACCGTCTCCAGCTCCGTTTCAGTGAAGGCGACGCGAGGCGCGTCCGTCTCCGCGAGCTCCGCGGCCCAGGCGCGCACGGCGGCGCGGCGCGCGGCGTGCTGCGGCGTGTCCCGCCGCGGGTCGTCGCAGCGGTAGAAGGTGTCGGCCAGCAGCGCCGCCGACTGCGCCTCGTCCAGCGCACTCCCGTCCGCCGCCGCCAGCAACGCGTCCTCCGAGCGCGCCCGCGCTCCGCACGCCTTCATAATACGGTACGACCTCCGCCATATTCCCTCCACCGTCTCGCCCGTGCAGAACTCCTTCCAGCTGGCGGTCATGGCCGACTCTATTGCGGCCCTGTACTCGGTCCTAGCCTCCAGGTACCGGTCGACCACGTACCGCCTCCTGGCAGGGTTCGCCTTCGCTATCTTCCTCCGGCGGCGCACCATCTCGGCCTTCAGTCCGGCCAGCTCGGGTGTCCACCAGCGGCAGGCCCTGCGGAGTCTCTTGGGCGGGATGCGAGGGATGGCCCTCTCGCAGGCCGCGAGCACGCACCCGGTGTACAGTTCGGCGGCTCTGTCGGCCGCCTCCCCGTCCGCCAGCGTGCCCACGGCGGCGCTCAGCTCGGCGCGCGAGATCTCCCGCTCGAGCTCCTCCTCGAACAGAGTCCAGTTGGCCTTCCCCGTGTTGTAGATCCTGGTGGTGGGCGGGGGCGCGGGGTGGGGGCGGTGCGCGCCCAATCGCAGCGTGAAGGTGACCGGCCTGTGGTCGGAGAGCGTGCAGAGCGCGGGGTCGACGCGCCAGCCGTCGAGCGCGGGCAGCAGCGCGGCGGAGCAGGCGGTCACGTCGACGATGCTGGCGGCGGGCGCGCCGTGCCGGTAGGCGAGGAAGGTCGGCTCGCGGCCCTCGTTACACACCTCGAGCCCGAGCTCCGCGAACAGGTCCGCGAGCGCGGCGCCGCGCGCGTCCTCCTCCGCGCAGCCCCACCACGCGCTGCGAGCGTTCACGTCGCCCGCCACCACCACCCGCGAGCATGCCATGCCCCGTACTAACGTTTTTATTCTTGTTAAATAAATATCTAAATCTAATTCCCTATCCAAGTAGACGCTTACTATACCTATATCTAAATTTTGAACCTTAATGACTACGCCCGATATGTCCTCACTTATATAATTATCGTTTTCAGCGTATCGTAAGTTCGGGTCCGTGATGACGATGGCGGCGCGCACCGGCGCGTCGGCGCTCCCCGCCGCGCTCTGCACCACCCTGCAGCCCGTCGGCGGCGCCATGCGGCCGCGCGTCCCGACGTAAGGTTCCTGCAGGAGCAGCACTTGAAATCCTGCAGCGGTGGCCTCTCTCAGGCACTCGTGCGTTGCCGCCCGGCCCCTGCCCAGGTTGTACTGCAATACTTTAATATGTACGTTCATCTGCGCAGATGGATCGGTGCCCTCAGCAGTAGCGCACGGCGAGGCGCGCTATGCGGTCCCAGCGGCGCCACTCGGGGCAGTCGGCGCTGTAGGCGGGGTGCTCCGCCCCCGGCAGACGGCGCGCCTCGCAGTTGGTGCAGTGGGGCGGCGCCGCGCCGCGGGCGGTGCACGCGCGCGTGTCGTGTGCGTCGGCGCAGTATCCGCAGCGCGGCGCCGGCGCGCGGCACTCGGACACGCGGTGGGAGAAGCCGAGGCAGCGGTAGCACTGCACGAGCGGCGACTGGTCGAGCGCCGTCACCACCTGGTAGCCGAGCCGCACGCGCCGCTCGAGCAGTGCGCGCCACAGCGCGGGGCTCGCCTGCACGACCACGTTGTTGAGGCCCGCGTTCCTTCCCTTGATGCGCCTCACCACTCGGACGCTGCGCTCGGTCTCGGGCACGGCGGCGAGGAGCGCCTCGTTCTGTCGGAGCAGGGCCGAGGCGAGGCGCTCGTCCGTGAGCTCCGCGACGACGCCGACGAGCCGCAGCTGCGGGTCTCGGAGGCGAGGCTCCGACACGCTGTAGTCGTCGCCGAGCGCGCGGATGGCGCCCTCCATCACCTCTCTCTCGCGCGCGCTCTCCAGCGAGATGGCGACGCCGCCGCCGCGACACTTGCGCACGCCGTTCACCCCGACGCCCAGCCCGATCACGTCCACGTTCCGCTTGATGTGCTGCAGGATATCGTCGCCGGTGTGCGTCGGGTTCTTCGACTTTACCATCAGCGGGTGTCGGGCGACGCGCGCGTACGAGGCGCGGCTCGGCGGCGGCGGCGCGCTCTCTACCGTTGGCGCGCGCTGCTCGTCGCGCGGGGCGGGGCGCGCGGGCGGCATCGGCGAATTGGAGCATTCCTCGCGGATGGCGTGCGCCTCCTCGAGCAGCTGGCCCACCAGCCGCAGACTGGCCGTCTCCTCGGGCGGGCGCGCGTCCAGTTTGTCGCTGAGGCGCTCCGCGGCGCGGCGCGCGGCCTCGGCCTCCTGCGCCGCCTTGCCGGTCGTGCGCCGCAGCTCGTCCAGGCTGCTCTGCAGGCACTCGGTGATCGCCTCCAGCTTGTTCACGTACACCTGCTGCTGCAGGGCGCTCTCCCTCTCGGCGAGCGAGCGCGCGCGCTCCTTCTCGAGGAGGTGCCGCGCACGTGAGTCCGCGAGGCGCAGCACCATGCCGTGCAGCCCGCGCACGCCCGCCAGCACCGCCTCCTTGATGTCTCGGTTGAGGTTGCGCGACTTCTCGAGCTCGGCCACCGTGCTCTGCAGCAGACGGTTCGCGAGGCGCGGCGCGTCCTGCACCGGCTCGCCCGCCGCCAACACGGACGTCTCCAGGAAGGAAGGCGGCGCGGCGGGCGAACCCGAGCGCGAGCGCGAGGTCGGCGAGCGCGGCGTCGCGGGCGCCTCGTCTCCGCGGGGGGCGTCGGGCGCGGGCGGGTCGTCGGCCGGCGTGCCCTGTCCCAGCCGGAAGGAAGACTCGCCGACCTCGGAACTAGGTGGGTGGTAAGTCGGCGGGTCGGAGATGGACTCTAGTCTTTTCCTAATTGTGCCTACGATGTTAACCGGCCATTCGTTTCCAGACTTTGGGTTTCTGTCGACGGCGCCCCGCGGCTGAGAGAGGAACGTCGGCAGCGCCGAGCGAGCCGCGGTCGGCTGCGCCAGTCCGCTGGACGATCCGGCCGCCAGTGACGACGACAGCACTCCATCATCCTCCCGCAACTTCGCCGCTCTCGGCGAAACAAACCTGCCCGTCTTGAGCTGCCCGCCAGCCCTACCCTTTAATTTTAGGTCCTTAGTTTTGTAAGACATTATGAGCTGTATTAATTAATTACTTAAAAATCAATAAATAAATAAATAAAATATCACAAAATCAAATAAAAATCAAATCAATTGCCTACTTACTTCCTTGTTTTATCAATATACCTATGACAATTATCCTACCTAGCACTATCTATCTTAGCAGATGCCTAAACACCTATAAATTGACACAATCTAAATGTTTTTCTCATAATATATAAATATTATATGAAATATAGGGAAAATAATAATATTTAAAATTAATATATTAATGGCCTACTATAAAACAGTTATTTGATCCTACTTAATGAAAAATAATAATATATTGAGACGGCCAGAACTTACACTGAGCTCGTTTATTTTTTACCCCGACAAACAAAATACATAAAATCCAAGTATAATACTGTTATAAAATGATTCAATAAATAAAAATATGTTGAATAAGTAGCCCCTTATTATAGTAGAAGTACCCAGACTTTAAGACTGACTGTCTTTGATGATATTGTATTTATTGATTTAAAAAAGACCTTTTATGGTTGAAATGAACCCTGAAATCAACAAAATCAACCCATAAACTAAGAACTAAAGAGGTTTTTATGTAAGCTCTATGTAAGACTAGCTATGACACATAATAAATACAGCCAGCCAGCAAAAATAAACAACCCAATTTATAAAATGAGAACTAAATATTTAGGTAACCATTCACCGCTGGCTGAAATAACAAATATGGCCTTTTTACTGTAATTCTATTATAAAAAGATTAAATTGAGGACCTATATAATAAATATCGTTTATATTAATATTATACCTTGTGTATTAAAACCAATTTTCCAATAAATTATACTTAAAATTAAATTTTTGGTTTACCTCTAAACCTTTTGTTTATGTTTGGTTGTTTTACAAGTTAAGTAGATATATTTTTGCCTATATCACAAGAACTGCTATATTTAATGACGTGAAATTTTGAGGATATATAAAACTATAATGAATTTAAATAAAACTAACAAATTGAATGAAAAATAAACTGTTTTGAAACTAAGATATTAAATTTATGTTTACAAGTTCTTGTGAAACAAACAAATACCTGTATTTCAGCAACCACTGGACCGATCTGGGCAGCGAAAGCAGCGCCAAGCAGCTCCAACAATTCTCCTTCTTCTACAGCACTCTCCAGACTTCTGGGTTTCTTCAAATCTGGACCAAAATATGTATGGTCTCCAGAAAAACGATGAAAACTCAGCACTGGCAAGTGCTAAAAATCCAGTTGATGTATCTGTTGAAAGGGCTTCCAAAGAAGCTGCTCTCAAGCTACTCCAATCTCGGTGTTGCCACTGGATTTCCCAAATAAAATAATGTTCAACTTTCACACGAAATTTTGCAAACTTAATATTGCTATATCTTCGCGAGTTTTGCTCCTATCTTAAAAATTCTTTCACACTTGTGATCACAAAACACTTTTGCTTCGAATAGAACAAAACAGAACGAAAAATAAAGCACTTTTTGTAACTTTAACTCGGGGAGCAAAATCAAAGCAGCTCACTCAGTGGCGGTCTGGAGGCAACTGGTTAGGTTAGGTTAGGTTAGGTTAGGTTAGGTTAGGTTAGGTTAGGTTAGGTTAGGTTAGGTTAGGTTAGGTTAGGTTAGGTTAGGTTAGGTTAGGTTAGGTTAGGTTAGGTTAGGTTAGGTTAGGTTTTTTTTTTTTTTTTTTTTTTTTTTTTTCTCCATCCTACCCCTAGCTTTACCAGGGACCTGGTTTAGCAAAATTTCCTTTCATACTATTTCTCACTTTTATTCCTCTCGTACTTGCATTCTTCATACTTGATCTTTCTTTCATACATCATCTTTTGTACAAATTTACCTACCTTTTCTTTAATCCTTATTTCGTTTATCAGAGGGTACAATAAATACACTTTTAATTTATTTAATGGCTTACATGGTATTCTTATGTCTAACATTTTCTATTTTTAGCTTTACCCAGAGTTGTAGTTCATTACAATAACAGATTTAAGGTTTTACAAGTTTTTCTTTAGTGTACAGTTATACATAGTTATTAATTTTAGTCTTATTTTACATATTATGCTTAGTATATATAATTTATATATATATATTCATCATATTTTTCTTATGCTATTTATTTCTTATTATTACCTTATTAATTATGTTTGTACAGTATTGCAAAAACTTAGGACGATTGCTCTTGTCCTCTATTATCTCGTGGATACTTGCGACAGTTAGCTTTACATCCATTGCCTGTTCTACCTCATATCTCTGAATACCATACACGGGGCACTCCAATAAAATGTGTGGCACAGTCTCATTCTTCCCGGGTTCGCAAATGCACGATGGGTTCTCTTTACGCTTGAACCGGTTCAGGTATTCGGAGAACCCACCGTGCCCAGTCATTAGTTGCGTTACGACGCCAGTTGGCTGAATCTTCCTAACAATTTTGTAGGCTTCTATGGCGTTCGGAAAAAACATTTTTGTAATCGCAGCCGTTTGACCAGACGAGTACCTTCGGTTCCATTCGTCAAGCGACTCCGAGCGGATTTGTCGCTTGACGAATGAAACCGGGCATGAGTCGTAGTCGGGTTTTCGCTTGATGTTGTGCGCTGCGTCTTTAGCCAGCTGGTCGGCGCGCTCGTTCCCTTCAAGCCCCGCATGCGCTTTAATCCAGAATAGGGTAACTACCTTATTCTGGAGTCGGGCTTCCCTGATGTTTCTCCTGACCTCTACAACTAAGGCATGGAGGGAACCAGCGTTGGTAATTGTCTCCAACGACGATCGCGAATCGCTGTAGATGCCGAAAGTACTCTCTGTTCGTTTAAGGATCACCCTCGTGGCCTTGCATATGGCTAGGAGTTCCGCCTGGTAGACCGTGCAGTAAGATGGTAGTTTTAGTTTGATGGATTTGGTTTCGGCTACGTTATTCCAAAAGGATAACGCTGCCCCAACCTGACCATCAATCTTACTACCATCGGTGAAGATTCTTACTGCTTGGTCGTTGTGTTCATCCACTTGTTGTTGGTCTAACAGGCTCACGAACTCCAGGCTCATATGTTCTGCCGGGTGATCCATCTCAGTGTACGGCACCAGACGTTCTACCTCCCTATCTCCTAGTCCCAGCCGGGGTACTCCTCTCTTGGCCTCGTAAAGAGCTGCTGCTTCTTTAATCCTAAGGTCGAGTGGTAGTATCCCGGCCAGCACCAGGGCCGAGTTCAGTGAGACGGTGCGGTACGCCCTACACAACTTCTGAGCGAACCCTCTCTGTACTGCGTCAAGTTTCCGCTGCACCCCCAGCTTATCGACTGCTTGCACCCAGGCACTGGCAGCGTACATTACCACCGGCTCTACTGTTGCAGTATAAATGACCCTAACAATCTCTGGGTGAAGCCCCCAGCTAACCTTTGCAGCTCTGGAGAGTTGTTTTGATATGTTAAGGGCTTTCCTGCAGACCTCCGCGACGTGGCTATTGAAAGTCAACTTATGGTCAATTGTGAGACCCAAAATTTTTATTTCAGGAGACATGCCTATGTCGACCCCGCCCATCCGCAGCAGTGGTGTGTCGTATTTTAGCTTCCTCGTAATAAGCATAGCTTTGGTCTTGTGTGGAGCAAATTTCAGTTTGTTGTTGACACCCCACTCCTGAACATGGGCAAGGGCGGCATTTGCAAGTCTCTGAACTTCCTGTGCCGTGTCTCCGTCAAAGATCAATACCACGTCATCAGCAAAGGCCTGGCAGTAGTCGCCACGCGCTCCTAGTTCTCTTAACAAAGGGTCTAGGAGAAGGTTCCACAGGATGGGGCCGCCAATTGAGCCCTGCACACATCCTTTGTTGGTACTCCTTGTATGCTCCTTTCCCGCGTACCTCACCCTCACGATTCTGTTCTCTAGGTAGCTGTCGATCGTTCTCCGTATGTTTACGGGGCATTCCTCCTCAGCCAACCGTGCTTTAATAGCGGGCCACCATGCGCTGTCGAAGGCTCCCTCTATGTCCAGTGATATCATGGTGATAATTTTTTTAAGTTCAAGCTTTCCGCGTATGTGATTCATCAGGTCATAGAGGGAGTCTTCGGTGCTCTTCTGGGGCATAAAGCCGTATTGGCGAGGACTCATCCTGGGGAGCAGGTGCCACTTTAACCTTCTCACGACTACTTTCTCCAGAATCTTGCCCATCACCGGAAGAAGGCCAATAGGTCTGTAGGACTTTGGCTTGCTGTAAGTTTCCTTGCCCGGCTTCCTGAGGACCACAACTGTGGCCTCCTTCCAGATGTTGGGGAAGTGATGCTGTTCCAGACATTTATTCATCATCGCAAGGTTTAATTCGAGGTCACAGAAAACGACGCGTCTGCATATGTCAGCAGTAAATCCATCGGCTCCCGGGGCCTTCTTCGGATTGAAGCTCTCCGTGGCAGATCGTAGCTCTTCCCTTGTAAACGGTGGGTCATGTTTTTCATCATGGACCCAGACGTTTACCTGGTTTGCCTTTTTTCTAGTCTGCCTGTGGGTTTCAATTTCTCCGCTCATGGTGTCTTCAGGATAGAAGGATTCAGCCAACATTCTGACGGACTCTCCAGGGTCTAATGTTCTCCCGTCTTTTTCCAGGGGTATGTCTTCTTGCCTTTTCGTCGTTCGTCCTATCACCCTATAAATTCCCTCCCAGAGTCCCTCCTTATCCTGCTTCTCACAAAATCCTTTCCAACTACTAATTTGGGCCTTTTTGGCTTTACTCTCATAGCTTTCTTTTTCTTGCAGGTACTCATGGATGACTTTCGCCCTTCGGACCGGCGCTGCACAACGGATTCTACGCTTCATAGTGGAGACCTTCTTCTTCATGACGGCGAGTTCTTCAGACCACCACGGCAAGGTAAGTTTTTCGTTTGCTTTCTTTTTAGGTATCGCTTCTTCGCATGCTTGCTTAACTATGTTCATATATTTACTAACTCTTTGTTCTAACTCTTCCTTACTATTTATTTTTTCTATTTCTTTTATGTTAATATTATTCTCTGTTTTTAATTGGTCCAGTTTCTCATGAAACTGGTTCCAATTTGCTTTTTTTGTATTATATATTCTAGTTGTTCTATCTACATTTATGCCTACTGATTTTACCAGTTTAATTTTGAATGTAATGCCGTTGTGGTCCGAACTTACAAGGTCATCTTCGACTTTCCAGTCCTCCACCATACCAAGCAGGTCCTCAGTGCAGGCCGTCACATCAACGTGGCTAGTGTAGGTTTGGTTCCCTCTGATGGTGTCAAAAGTAGGGGTGTTGCCCTCATTGAGTACCTGCAAGCTCATATCTTCCAATGCCCCAGCCATTTCTTCCCCCCTATGGTCAACTACTTTACTACCCCACCATGGACTCTTTGCATTGGTATCGCCCCCTATTATGATCTTAATCGGCTCAAGCTCTTCTACAATCTTTTTGAGCTGCTCCAGGTACGGCTCTATGGGCTGGTCTGGCTCGAAGTAGTAAGAAACTACTGCTATCTCCCAGGCACTGGAACGGATCTTCACCACCACGATGTTCTTCGTGGTGAGTCTTGGGTATTGCAAAACGTCAAGCCGGCGGTTGAAGACAGCAATAGCTGCTTTAACGTTCCCTTCTCCTTGTTCAGTGCTCTGGTAGATTCTAACGCCTCTGTAGCTCTTCATACTTTTCGCCCCACCCACGTACGGTTCCTGGAGCAGCGCAAAAGCCATCTCTCTTTCACTTGCCTTTATCATAAGCTCATTTGTCGCTAGATCTTTTCTTTGGAGGTTTGCCTGGGCCACTAAATACTGACCGATGGTGGAGGTGCTGGGAGTATTTGCCGTGTTGACGCCTTCAGCAGTATGCCACAGTAGCTCGCGCCAAGGCATCCCACTTCCGCCTTACCGCACACTCTTGGCTAAAGGCGTTGTGCTCCACTGCGTCCAGTTTGGCATGCCTGCAGTTGCAGCAGGTTGGGGCCGTTCCAGCGAGCCATTCCGCGCATTCAGCCTTCATGTGTGGGCCCCCGCAGTGACTGCATTTTGCGATAGACTCCTTGCAGTAGCGCCTGCCATGCCCGTATCCCAGGCACAGCGAGCACTGCACAAGGGGAGACTGGTCAGCCACTCTAATTCTTTGGAGATCTATATGGACCTCCCCTGCCTCCACCAACAGGTTCCATACCTTAGGTGATACACGAAGCACGACATGGCAAACGTAGGGGTTCCTTGCTTTCTTCCTGAACCGGACTTCAATCCGGTCGTCCTCTGTGCTGAGGTTTCCAAGAATATGACCATTCTGGTTCCTCAAGGCGCTCAAGACGTCTTCGTCTTTGTTGAACAGTAGAACGTCCTTGAGGATCAGGAGCGGGTCTTTGTTCTTGACTTCCTCAACACAGAGGTGCGACTCCGCTTTCTTCAGCCTTTCCTTCACTTTCTGCCTTTCTTCTTCAGTTTTACATCCGACGATGATTTTTCGATCCTTTGCCTTCCTTACTCTGTCCACCTTAATCCATCCATCCCTCGCGTTTACGGCTTCTCTAACCCTATTCAGCACCTCTTCCCCAGTCTCCGTCTCGTCTTTTGAGGATATGACCACGGAATGTAGCGCGGTCTGATTCACGGGCTGCCTCCTCGTAGGACCAGCTGCCACATTTGCGTACGTCATTTCCTCCAGGGCCTTTTGTTGCTTGGTCATCGCCTCTTTTAGCCCTTCCATCCTCTCGTTGCTGTCTTTGATGAGCTTGCTATGCTCTTCCATTCTCCTTATTAGCTCCGCTTCGGGTTCCGTTCTGAATACAGAAGGGAGAGGGGGAGGAGAGACCAGTGGTTCCTCCTCTCCCTCCCGCCTCCTGTTTTGGCTCTCTTTATCTTTTCCTTTTCCTCCCTCAGCCTCTTTCACTAGCTGATACAGTCGCTCTATTGCTAGGGTGACCTCGGTTTTAATGTCAGTCCTTAAGTTGCGCGCACTGCCAAGCTGTATTTTTGCTCTCTTCAGGCAGGCTTGAGCCTCCGCTATTCTACTGGCGTATTTAGGTTTTTCCGGCTTTGGCGGGCTTCCCGCCGCGTCTACAGAAGTTCTACGCGTCGGTTGACTCTCCTGGGGGAGCATCATCTTTATTTTAGTCTTGAGAGGTCCCGCCGAGGCCAGCGGTGTCTTTTTCGGGGAGGTCTTAGGTTGGGCGTCTGTTTTTCCCGTCTCCCACTCTCCAATGCTACGCCTAACTTTGGATATTTCGTTCGGTTCGCGTGAAGGTCCTGCCTTCTCTGTCAAGTTAGGGGACTTGTGGGTGTCGGGATCCAAGGTCTTTTGTGCAGGTTTGACTGGTGTACGGATTCCGAACATATTTGACATTAAAATAAAATAATATAGTAAATAAACCGAAGTTTTCAAGTCAGAAATAATGTCTTATATAAGGTTTGTAAAAGTTATAAATAATCTATGTTTTATATTTCAGATTTCCGGGACATCAGCCAACCAGCGTCGCTTCACAGGTAAGTGCACAGGTAAGTGCTTTGTTCGTTTGTGTAAATTAGGTAGACTCTACCTAGAGTCGATTTAAGTATTGTCTATTTGTAGGTAGGAATATATTGTTATATTTTTGTTAAGATTTAAATCAAATGCCTTTTGTTCCCAGGTTCGTCGTGCCGACGCTAAACGAAAATAAGTAACCGTAGTTTTAAGAACTCTATGTAGAGTACGGGCCTCTACATAAGTTTGGGGAAAAGTACGGATAAGGTAGTTTAAACGTCACAAGCCCGAAAAGCAGGTACGAAATTAGGATTCAGTCAATAATTTTTTGAGAGACTCTACCTAGAGTCTTATTGTCAACACTAAATTACTAATTTGCTTAAAGTCTATATCACGCAAAAAACGCCGCCAAGATAAGTGTTTCGGTTTGAGAGATATGAGGTTCTTAAATATAGGGGGGGTGGGGAAAAGAAAGTTAGGGGGGGGGGGGAATTTGAGACCCAAAATAAGAAACGTGGTTATATATTTAATATTTATTAAATATAAAATCTGTGGTCAAATTCGAGCTATCTCGCTCCGTTTCTGAGATATAAGGGTTTCAAATTTCCGAATTAAATTTGAGGGGGGTTGATGGGGGGGGGTAAAGGATAAAAGGATGAATTTGTATTAAAAAAGATAGTTGCTAAGTAGCAAAATTACTAAATCCGGATATAACCAAAAATTAAAGCAAAATTATTTTATACTAAAAGAGGGGGTAGTGAAGGGGGGGATTTTACATTAAAATTAAAGCTAAATATTTATATAACAAACAAATGAAAGTGAAAATTTTACAAATACAATTTTTTCTTAAAGAAAATTAAAGAATTTCAAAATTTTAATTTTAATAAAATAAATTTTTAAGGGGGGTTTCATAAAGGATATCAAATTTTGGGATCGGTAACATATATTATATTATAATATATGAAACCTGGTCTCAAAACTTGGCTATCTATCACCGTTTAGGAGATGCAAGGTTATGAAGTTATTTGCGGTTGGTAAAATATTCTTAAATTAAATAATTCCTAAACCGCTCTTTCTAAAAATCCAATTTAAAGATCTTAATAATCTACGTTAAGAACTTAATAATATATATAAAAATAAGAGTAGGTTGTCGCTGAAGATTTTGAAAAATCGAGTGTCCAAAAAGTCTCTTGACCGCACAAAATTTAGGATGTTAATATCTTCGTCACCACTTATCTGACAGAAATTTCGGTGGTGCCTCCTGAGTCCTGATGGTGTCCTCTTCGATATGGCGTAATCACTTGAAGCCGAGCGCCTCTCCTTCGGTGACCTCGTGTCCACGTGGAAGTTGTTTTTTTGCTGATTACTTCGCAATGGTAAGCGGGAAAAATCAGCAAAAACGTCCAAAGTGTAGGTTTCCAAAGGGTCCTTCCCTGGGTCAATAAAAATTCGTAGGTTGCCGCTGCAGATCGCAAGAAAAATCGACTTAAATTTTCAAAAATTTGAAAATTTCACTTTTTCACTTCTAACTTCATGAAAAAAGCACTTATCACCAAGCGGTTTTCACTGGCGTCTGCGCCTTCACTTTGCGCGTCTTTTGGTGTATCACACGTCACTAAATCAGCAAATAAACCGATTTTCTTGATTTTTCGCGTGCGGAACGGCTTATTTTCGTGGCGCTTTCGACGGCGTTCGAAGCGCGACTGGTTAGGTTAGGTTAGGTTAGGTTAGGTTAGGTTAGGTTAGGTTAGGTTAGGTTAGGTTAGGTTAGGTTAGGTTAGGTTAGGTTTTTTTTTTTTTTTTTTTTTTTTTTTTTTTTTTTTTTTTTTTTTTGTTTTCACATTTTATCATTCATTTCACAATTGAGTAAGTTTGTTTGGCACAGCGTTATTTCTTATTGTAGCACAGTAGCCCCGACATGTGACTGCGAATGGATACATTTCAATTGTCGGGAGCATACTTCTATAAATATTATTATGATAGATCTTTTCCCTGTCCCGATATCGGATCTTGAGATCCAAGTCTTTCAGGGGATAGATCGCTACATTAAACATAATACGATAAAGATTATTATACGATAAAGAACACAATACGTCATTTATTTACATGTATACAAAATAAATCTTTAGAGAATTACTCTTTTTTTTTTTTTTTTTTTTTTTTTTTTTTTTTTTTTTTTTTTTTTTTTTTTTTTTTCTCTCTCCTGTAGGCTTCTCTTATAAAAACAAACAACAAAATAAAACGTGCTCATATGCAAGTCAAAATTCACCATACATTACTTATAATTGTTATTCCCTCTGTCTGATATCAATACAATTCCAAGAAGAGGATTGGTAATTTTTGGGGGCAAGCATGCCTGCACGGGCAAGTTTGCTTGCACAGGCAAGTTTGCTTGCACGGGCAAGTTTGCTTGCACGGGCAAGCTTGCCTGCATATTTCTATAAATATTATTATGATAGATCTCAGTGTATAAAATAAATCTTAAGATAATTACTCTTGCATTTCTTTATTTGCAGTAGACTTCTGTTATACAAAACAAAAACGGGTAAGCTTGCCTG
This sequence comes from Eupithecia tripunctaria, assembly GCA_955876795.1. Classification (NCBI taxonomy): domain Eukaryota; kingdom Metazoa; phylum Arthropoda; class Insecta; order Lepidoptera; family Geometridae; genus Eupithecia; species Eupithecia tripunctaria. Next base: position 4,127 of record OY041623.1, on the reverse strand, counting down.
CACACTTCTATAAATAATATTATGATAGATCTTTTCCCTGTCCCGATATCGGATCTTGAGACCCAAGTCTTTCAGGGAATAGATCACTACATTAAACTTAATACGATATAATACACAATTACGTCATTTATTCAGTATATGTCTATGTATATAAAACAAATCTTTAGACAATTACTCTTGCATTTCCCTATTTTCAGTAGACTTCTCTTATACAAAACAAAAACGGGCAAGTATGCAAGTCAAAATTCACCATATATTATTACTTATAATTATTATTCCCTCTGTCACGATATCAATTCTACGAAGAGGATTTTTAGGCCTGTGCAAGCATACCCGCCCGTTCTTGGGGGCAAGTATGCTTGCACGGGCAAGTTTGCTTGCACGGGCAAGTTTGCTTGCACGAGCAAGTTTGCTTGCACGGGCAAGTTTGCCCGCACGGGCTCAAAATTTACACAGCAAAATTCTAAATTTCAAAATTTAGCATATGGTAACCGTTTACGTTTGATTAAGTGACTTAAGTCTATTAACAATACTGTCCGTCAATTTAATAAACGAATTTATGCAGGTTTCCCGTTTAATCAAGTCGGTTAAAATATACGGGGAAACATCAAATCTACGACACATTTGTTCATGTGCAAATCTCTGTACACCAAATACCGGACACTTCTCTAAGAGATGTCGAATGTCCTGTGCTGTTGTCCCGTCACATGGACAATGATCATCCTCGGTGATTTTAAATCTTTTAAGATATTGTTTATGGAACCCATGGCCCGTAAGGATCTGCGTCATGCTGAAACTAGTTTTACATACTGTTGCTAAGTCCTGTATATCGTGTAAGGTGGGGAGAAGAAGTTTAGTATGTGCTCCAGTTGAAGAGCTTGAGTATCTTTCTTGCCAGATGTTGTAGTTTTCTTTTCGGGTGATTGATTTTATAAAGGAAATGGGGAATTTTGAATATTGGAAAGCTACGCGAAGTTTGGTTGCAGCATTAGCTGCTGCATCTGCAAACTCGTTGCCGGTAATGCCAGAGTGGCCTTTTACCCAAGAAATGCCTATATGCAGCGACTGTCTGACAGAAATATTGTGTATTGTGTGATGAATTTGCGCTACGATGGGGTGAGTGTTACTGCGATTTTCAAGTGCTTTGATAGAGGAAAGTGAGTCAGTGAATATTGCTGTGTATGGTAAACGGCGATGTTCTGCCCACTGGCACGCGCCTAGGATCGCCAGTAATTCCGCTTGGAAAACAGTGCAGCAGCTATGAAGTTTAAACTTGCGTGTGACCTTGGGTGTGGTTCCTCCAGGATCAAAACAGACGAAAGCCGCACCAACCGAGCCATCCTCTTGCTTACTACCATCAGTGAAGATGAGTGTCGAGTTATCGGGATGTGTTGAGGTGGCGTAATCGGGAGTTGGGGTAAATGTAATTCGTTTAGATGGGTGAAGAAGCTCGTGAACAGGTGTTGGTTTCTCGAGCTGGATGTCATGTGAAGATGGTTGGTAATCCCTGATAACTTGGTGGTTTCGGTGACGCAAATTTCACGTATTTTCAGGTCTATTGGCATGAAACGGGCCAGGGCAAGAGCTGTTGTGGTCGAGATTGTTCGAAATCCCCGTATAGCTTTGATTGCAAATCCACGCTGCATTCTGAGGAGAATCCTCTGCACGTACTTCTTCTCCACTACATGCCCCCATATTGCAGCACCATAAGTGACTATGGGTTCAACTACTCGATGGTAAATGAGTTGAGTATTTTCGGGGTGAGTTCCATAGGTTGGTCGGGTATATATACATAGTTTATTAAAGATTCGCATGGCTTTGTCAGTGATGTACTTGACATGAGCCCTAAAGAGAAGTTTTTCATCCAGAATTATTCCTAGCAGCTTAATTTCTCTATCGTAAGAGAGGTCGTGGCTATTCATGGAAATCGTAATTTGTTTTGCTTTAGGCGTAAAGGCAATCATCTGAGTTTTAGAGGGTCCGAATGATAACTTGACGCTATTTCCCCATTCATAAATTTTTGAGAGCGTGATTTCAGCGGCAGATTTTAGTCCTATTATGTCCTTAGCAGTGACAATAAGAAGGACGTCGTCTGCGTAGGCTTGCAGGTGGCATCCTGAAGGGAACTGCATCCCAAGTAGGTTAGGTTAGGTTAGGTTAGGTTGTTAGGTTAGGTTAGGTTAGGTTAGGTTAGGTTAGGTTAGGTTAGGTTAGGTTAGGTTAGGTTAGGTTAGGTTAGGTTAGGTTAGGTTAGGTTAGGTTAGGTTTTTTTTTTTTTTTTTTTTTTTTTTTTTTTTCCATCCTACCCCTAGCGTTACCAGGGACCTGGTTTACTTTACCCATTCGTGCCAGTTCTCACATGGATGCTTCTCGCACTTTCATGCCTCATACGTTGTCTTTCTTTTGTCCGTCCTCATTCTCACATTTTGACCTACCTTATCTTTTCTTACATATTTCTTTCCTTACAGGGATTATTGAAAAACAATGTGGTAATCTTTATTGTGGCTTACATTCTTTTCTTAATTTCTATCACAACTAATTATATCCATTACATCCAATTTTAACTTATTTTACGTGTACAATTTTATTTTCTTATATATATATTTTCGTTATTAACATAATATACAAATAATATATAAAGATTTCAACCTTATGCTTTACATCTTAAATGATTTATCAATATTGATGATGGTAATTATCATAAGATAATCCAACACAATATTTTCTTATTTATCTATTTGTTCCTATTTATTACCTTTCTTGCTATTTTTATACACATTTCTACAAATTTATCTCTAACATATTTATCACTTATCAAATTACTCAATTTACTTAACTCTATAGTTTCTCCTGATTCCTGCTCAAACTCAAAACGTTCAGGACCGTAGGCAGGGCATTCTGTCAGTATATGTGGTACCGTCTCATTCTTATCGGGCTCACAGATACACGCTGGGTTGTCCCTGCACTTGAACCGGTTCAAGTACATGGAGAACCCACCGTGCCCCGTCAGAACTTGTGTCAGTACGCCCGTGGTGTTCAGCTCTCTTACCACTTTAAAGGCCGAGACCGCATCCGGAAAGAACAATTTTGTTGTGGACGCCGTGGATCCAGATTTGTACCTCCGATTCCATTCGCTGAGCGAGGCCTTACGGATTTCTCGCTTAGCGAGTGATACCGGGATCATATCATACACTGGCTTCGTTTTCTTAGAGGCCGCCTCCTTGGCCAGCTTGTCTGCTCTCTCGTTCCCCTCTAGTCCTGCGTGTGCCTTGATCCAAAAGAGATCTACTTTTTTGGAGACTTGCTTACATCTTCTTAAGTTTTCTCGTATTTTGACTGCGAGGGGATTGAGAGAGGCACCATTTACTACCGCCTCTAGAGACGACCTAGAGTCGCTGAAAACACCGAAACTCGGTTGCGGACTCTTCAGCGCCTCCTCAGTTGCTTTCCATATGGCCAGTAATTCGGCCTGGTAAACCGTGCAGTAGGACGACAGCTTCAATTTCAGGCTTTTAGTTTCGGCACCATTTCTCCAGAGGGACAATGCTGCTCCAACTTTGCCATCAATTTTACTGCCGTCCGTGTATATTTGTACTGCTTGACCACTGTTCCTTTCGACGTCATCTTGGTTTACCAGGCATATGAATTCGAGGCACATATGGAGCGCCGGGTGAGGAGTGTTAGTAAACGATGTCATTCGCTCGATCTCCCCCTCGGCCAATGCTGACTGTGGTATTCCCCTTTTTGTCTCGTACAGAGCAGCTGCTTCCTGTATCCTAAGATCAAGGGGTAGTAACCCGGCCAGCACCAGTGCCGCGTTTAGGGAGACCGTGCGATAGGCTTTGGTCAACTTTTGAGCAAAGCCCCGTTGGACAACGTTTAGCTGTTTTTGTATCCCGAGTTTCTTTGTCGCCGGCGCCCAGACTGACGAAGCATACATAAGTATCGGCTCCACGACGGCCACATATATGGTGCGGATGACCTCCGGCTGGAGGCCCCAGCTGATTCTCGCGGCTCTGGACAGCTGTTTGTAGACGTTTAACGCTTTTCGGCATATGTAACTTGCATGGCTGTTAAACGTCAATTTATCGTCAATCCAGAGCCCCAGGATCTTAAATTCGGTGGAC